>CM060923.1:459650970-469650970 GCA_030737875.1 Allium sativum
ATATTTTAATTTGGACAATCGAGTATATAAAGATTTTATTGTACGTCTGATCCACGTGTATATGAAGTCTCAAATATACTGGGTAGATATAGAATCACACTCTAGTCGCCCAAAGATGATTCTGATGATGATGCATCATCATCGGTGTTTATGTTCGAGTTTCGAAAGTGGAATATCTATATATTTCCAATTGACTGATATGAGAATCAAAAATTAATTAGAGTTTATTACTGTGATTTGCACTAAAAATATGATTTTTGACTATATATAAAAGTTATACATTTAAAAAAATTAATCACCTAATTGATTGCTGGTTGTGATGTTTGATAATTAGTTTAACTAATTAAAATGTTGGCATAATAATTAATTTAACCAATATGAGAAAGAATGATAAATTTAGCTAAATCTAAATTAATATTGAACTAAATGGATAAGAAATAAAAATTGAGTTGGTTAATTAAACAACTATTAGCTTCATTCCTTTTCGAGGACGAAAAGATTTTAAGTGGTGGAGATTGTAACAACCCGCAAATTCTGAACCAATTTAAATTTTTTATTTTAGGAAGTTTAATGAAAATTTAATATTTAAAATTGTTTATTTTAAATAATAATGATTAAAAATTTATTTTAATCGAAGTTAGAGCAAATGTATTCATTTTGATTTCTAAAGGAATTAGAAATAGTACGGTAGTTTGAAAAGTCAAACCTGTACTTTGACCGAATGTACCAGATTCAAAATTTAAGGATTTTAGTGAAACCAAAAATATCTAAATCTGTTTGAAATTATCTTTCCAATGAATCCGAAAAATCAAAATTTCATAGCGGGAATCAAAAGATATGGCCAGTTGAATATTAAGAATGGTCGCTAGAGTATAATTTATAGCCCGTATAAAAGACCATTTTTCAAAAAACCTCCATTTTCGACGAAACCACTTTTGTTGGAAATATAATGTCAAATTATTGCTAGGTTTCAATTTTCATAATTTTTCGAATTAATATGTGAGCGTGGCAAAGGAAAACGTGTTTTGTCAGTTTCAATCAAATTTAATCGACTTGAAAATGTCCATTTTTCAAACAGTCTCGGAATTCGACGAAATTAGTTTTGTTATGACCGTATCGTTAAAACATAACCAGAAATAATTTTTTTGTAATTTTTAGACTCAGTATGTGGCCTCGGTAAATTAAAATGGGCGATCAAATTAAATAATTAAATGATTTATAATTTAATTTAAAGAAAAACATATCGTAACAGCCGAACTGGGTTCCGAACCATATTTCATTGTGTCCGAGATGGGGGTATTTAGCTAGGGCGACAGTCGTTGGGTCTCGTTTGGAGTTCGGATGGTTTAACAAGTTATCTTTGAATTTTATTATTAAATAATTAAAATAATATAAATTATACTCTGCAAATACGTGGTATAATACGCTAACCCTAAACCTAAAAACAACAGCCGCCGTACCAGTGTTTCAATGGCCGAAACACTCCAGAATTGATCCGATTAAAACTTTAAATCCACACAACAATTTTATAAACAAAAAGGGGGAAATCAAAGTACTAGATGAGGTCTTTAATTTGTACGGTCATGATCGAAAATAGAGGTGCGATTTTCTCAATTTTGGTGCTGGAACACGCGGACTTTGGACTGGTCATGGGGCCGACCTGGGCCACCGAGTTGGACGGACTTGGGGTCGGTGGATGCTCTCAGTGGTGGCGTTCGTATGGTGGGGGCGAATTGGAGACCGGTGGCCTCTGGCTCACTGCGCAAGCGAAGTTGTAAATCGATGAATGGGTTCGTGACCTGGAACCAAAATAGATGTAGAAGGAGAAAGTTGCGGCCCTATTCAAAGAGATGGAATTAGTAATTATAATTAAGTTAATTATTTAATTATTGTCAAATCTTTGAACTATCATATCTCTTTCAAAAGAAAATAGAATTTGACGATTTCAACTTTGTTGGAATCACAGCGATGAGATTTAGACGATGAAACCAACAAGATCTGAAAAGGAGCACTTTTGAAATTCATCTAAATTTGAACGCGAATAGAAATTCAGGAATGAATACGAACGATTTCTGAAAACCTATCAATGTGAGATTTCCTTTTTATATAATTTATTTATTTATTTATATTATTTAATTGCTATGGAATGATTGTATGTGTATGACTGAGATCTGCTATGTGATGATATTGTGAATGATTTATCTGTTTTGTTGGTGATGTATAAACACAGATTTATATGTGTTAAATAAAAATTAGTCATATTGTTTTATTTTTGATTTGGATTAAAATTTCCATTTCAATAAAAATAAATCACATTGTTTTATTATTGATTTGGATTAAAATTTCCATTTCGACAAAAATAAATCATTTGTTATAGTGTTGTATTGAAATAGAATTGTCAATTCAACATTTGAAACATTATTTTGATTATTGTTGTTGAATTGAATTAGATTTCCTATTCAACATAAAAACATTATTTGGATTATATTTGTTGAATTGAATTAAAATTGTCAATTCAATATAAAATTATTATTTGTTGAATTGAATTTGATCGTCTATTCAATATTAAAAATATCTTTTTATCTTTTTTGAACATTGAAATAGAATTACCAAATCAACATAAAACATTATTTTATCATTTTTTTATATTGAATTAGAATTGTCAATACAATTGAAAATATATCATTGTTGTTTATACCATTGAATGGAAATAAAAAGTTATTCTTTTATTTGCATTCTTGGATGCAAATAAATATTGATATAAAAAGTCATTCTTTTATTTGCATTCCTTGATGCAAATATATATTGCAATAAAAATTAATTCTTTTATTTGCACACTTTGATGCAAATAAAGATTGAATCAAAAAGGTTATTCTTTTATTTGCATTCCTTGATGCAAATAAACGATAAATTAAAAGGTTATTTTCTAATTTGCATTCCTTGATGCAAATATAATTTGAATTAAAAAGTTGTTACTTTATTTGCATTCTTTGTTGCAAAAATACATTGAAATAAAAGGTTATACGTTTATTTGCATTCTTTGATGTAAACAAAACGTTGAAATAAATAGTTTTAATTTTATTATTTACATTCTTTGATGCAAATATAACATAGTATAAAAAGGTTATATTTTTATTTGTATTTTAGGTACAAATAAAAATATGATTTAGAAAGTTACATTTGTAATTGTATTTTAGATACAAATAAAAGCATGGTTTAAAGAGTTGCATTTTTATTTGCAATTTTAGATGCAAACAAACCATTAAGATAAAGTTGCATTTTTGTTTGCAAATTTAGATGCAAACAAAACATTTAATTACAGTTACGCTTTTATTTGCATATTTAGATGCAAAAATACACCGTAGAGAAAGGTTACATTTTTATTTGTATATTTATATGCACATAAAACATTGAATTGAAAGTTCCATTTTTTTCCTTGATGCTAATAAAACATAAATTAAAATATTGCATTTTCATTTTGCATTTTAGAGATAAATAAAACGTAGTAAAAAAAAGTTACATTTTTTTATTTACATATTAGATGTAAATAAAAACATAGAATTAAAAATACATTTTTATTTACATTGTAAATTTAAATGAAACCACAAAATGAAAAGTTACATGTTTATTAGATGTAAATAAAAGCTTAAATTAAAAAGTTATATTTTTGTTTACAATTTAGATGTGAATAAAAGAGCAGATTAAAAAGTTATATTTTTATTTACATTCTAGATGTAAATAAAAGAATAGATTAAAGAATTACATTTTTATTTACATTTTAATTAAAATAAAAAGAATAGAATTGAAAGTTACATTTTTATTGTCATTTTAAAGACAAAGAAAAGGGTAGAATAAAATGTCACATTTTATGGTCGTTTTAAATGAACAAGAAGAATAGATTTTAATGTTATATTTTTATTGTCATTTTATATACATTAAAACGAGTTAGAGATTAAAATGGAATAGGTGAACAGTAAAAATATGCATCTTTGTTTCGTATGTAGGAATCATTAAAATTTCTCATTGTTGAAATGTTACATTTCCATTTACAAGTTATCCGACTTGTTTATGTGATTAGGACGATAATTTTTTTCACATATCGTCCAAGTGCACAATAATTTATTATTGTTTGTTGGTTGAAACCCCACACGAGTATTGAGACGACATCTGATATACACTAGCCCCAATAACTAATTAATTGTCAATCGATGGATTGACACACTGTGTTGAGCACTACTTATTTATTTATTTTCATGCTCAAACAGTTATAAATCCCAGTTTGGATGTGAATGTATTGTTTGATGATTGTTTATCATTATCGTTGAACAAATGCAATGTATGAAACCCATATAACTGAATTTATATGGTAATTGATTGAGTCACATCCTGATTCAGAATATTTTTAATAAAATAATATTTTTAAAAATGAAGAACATCTTCATACAAAGAATATTTAGAAGTAAAGAATCTGGTAAATAAAGAATATTTTATAATTGTAATGGCGCGTTTTGTTAGCTGTCGAATAATTAATTTATTTAATTATTAAATATCAATTGGGCGATATCGATGAATTGAATTAAATAATATTGAATATTTAATTAAAATAATATATATAATAATATATTATAATGTCGAAATAATCGGAAATCACCGAATTCACAATACTGTGTGAATTGGATCAGCTAAAATATTTAATTCAGTTTAGAATTGAATTTGAATAACGAATCGATTTAATAATCGACGTTAAAACGTATTAATTATATTATAATTAAAATAGAGCGCGTAACGACGCGACAGTTCGTTATTTGGCGATTTAGACTTCAAGTGAATGTACATGATTCATTTTAAATCGGATTTCTGTGAAACAAGAAACGTGTGGAGCTGATGGAGTATATCTTTCTAGTGGAGAAGAAAAATCGGGATTTCGTCGTGTAGATTTTGATTTATGTTCAAATCAAATTTCAGAATAGTCGCTATAGAATCGTTTATCGACCGTAACGGTTATTTCAAAATAACTAGATATCGGATTCGAATTTAGACAAGGTTCTTTTGGGACATAACGATAATTTAATTTTTAGAATTTTACTGTAATTTTTAATTAATTTAACAAGTAACTTTTTATTTGGAGTATTTCGCACCCTGAAATCAACAATTTGAAGTTTCAGAATATGAGTCAACCTACCGATGTTATTATATTTCTGGAGTCGGAACACCTCGCTCGTCACGATGGTGTATTTGATTCTGTCGATAGCCATTCGTAATTAATGAAGTTTTATAAAATGAGATGACCAAAATGTTATAATTAAAATATCCTCTATCCCTATCCTATATAAACACTTTGAATCGATCAAAAGGAGGCCACGCATCATTTTTCTCAGCCGCCCATTTTCTTTGGCCTCAAAACCCAAAACGTGGTCCTCAGTAAAATCAAAACTTCAATATAACCAAATGGATCCTTATTCATTCAAAGTGGCTGGCCTCAATTTCTTCATACCAGTACAAAATGTTCCCAGTTCGAATATGGGAGGTTCACAACATGCTTCCATCAACGTCGGTCCAATGGTGACTTCGGGAGTTCGAGGCACGGTATTAAAAGAAGCATGGGGTAATTCGATGAATATTCTTCCATGGTTCATTGCGTGAAGACCAGAACTCAGGACTGTGAAGGAGGCAGGCGAGGTGTGTATATTGGGTATGGAGGCGCTGTGTCCGAGAAGAGGGAGAGTTGCGTTGAGAAAGAGAGTGTTAAGGGTGCTATGGAGTGATAAATGATGGAGCAGGTTTGTTGTAGGGTGACTGAAGAGGAGTTGGGTTCGGTGAGCGCTGGGAAGAGAGTTGAGCGATGACTTCAAAACATTCGGAGTTTGAAAACGTCGGCTAAGGGAGCGGTAGTCTTGGCCGAGGACGAGTGGGGTTTTGTTGATCATGAGGTGGTCACTGTGTTGCTTAAGGAGTGGGTGCGTTAGTGGGATGACAGTGTTAAACCCTGGAGCCATTGCGTGAGCCAAGAAGTGGTAAAGGGTGTGATGAAGGGGTGGAGCTACAACAGCTTTTGAAGTATCGGGAGTACACTGTACGGATCGATGGTAAATATGGCGAGGAGTATGTGAAGGAGACAATGCGAAAGTGAAGCACTGTGTAGTGCGAGTAGGAGATAGAGGGGTAACGTGTGCAAAGGACAGTCGTTCAAAATGGATAGCGTGTGCTTTGTTCTGGTATATTGTTTGGTGGTACGTTTGGTGCTCTAATATGGTGGCAGGTTGTAAAGTAGGATGGAAAGTTGTTGAAGTACATACTGGCGTTCGTTTTTGTGAGGAGATGACTGTAAAGTTGATTGCATTTTTGTGGATGGTAGCAGAAGTTTCAAGGGGGGCGTGCAGTGTAAACGGGTTATCTGGATGGTCAGCAAGTGAACAGCTTCAACTGTGTAGTGCAAAGACGGGTGACAGGTTTAATTTAACCAAATTGTTCAGTTGTTTGAGAACTCTGCTGCTGTGTTCTTCCGATAACCAATAACCGAGATGAAATCATGAGGTAATGGTGAAATACTGGGCGTGAACATGTGAGTATGGAAGATGTACTGTAGGGAAGAAACATGCGGGTTTGAGTAGTTACATATGTAGATGGGCCGAATAACATATAAAGCCCAGGAGAAAACAGAAAAGAGGGAATGGCGTGTAAAAGATTTCCGGAAGCTGTTCTGAAGCAGGTTGGCACTCGTTGGGATTTTAGACAAAATAAAACGCTGAATTCGGATCTATCAACTGTCGTTATTCAACAGTTAACGCGCCAAGGTGAGTAAATCTCACAAACTCTAAACAGTTTTATTTTCACGTTGTATTCTTAGAACTGTTAAAATATTGTCTGTTTGACTGTGTGTTGATTGTTTGACTGAACTGCTAGTCAGTTAGTTAAAATTCTATATTGATTCTGTTTAACAGAGTATATCATATGGAACTGAAAGTGATGTTATCTATATGGCATCTGTGATGCAGGGAAACTGGTTGGAGGAATCCGACTGGATTCCTCAACATTTATTTTACCGTTTTTCATATATTGTTATATGATGTGTTATGAAATCTGTTATGGATTTCATATGTTTGAATGATACCGATCATTGTTATACGACACGTTACACACCGTAGGTGATACTAGAATGTAAAAAGGGAATTTTCAATGTTATATTGAAAATAAATCTTATTTATAAAATCGATAGGAGTTTATAAGATGAAAACATTTATTTATTTAGGAAATAAATAAAGGAACATTTATTTAGGTTATAAATAAATGGAATAAAGGAATATTTATTTAGGGAATAAATAAAGGAACACTTGTTCGGAAAATAAATAGAATTATACAAGGATAGATTTAAACACGTGCTTCGCACACGGTATAACACGATATGGATTTAAATGAGATATTAAATAGGAAGTATGTTTTAAACAGATAAATTGAAGTAGATTAATTTATAAATAATGTTTTATAAATTAAATAAATTATTTATCGTTGATAAATGGAATATATATATATAAGTCTGGACTTATATAGAGAAGCATAAACGTCATTAAAAGGACTTTTATAAAGTGAAGAACCGTTACTAAAAGTAAATCTTTATAAATGGATAAACGTTGTAAAAAGTAAATCTTTATCAATGGATAAACGTTGTAAAAAGGAAATCCTTTGAAATGAATAAACGTTAATAAAAGGAGTTAATCGAATTTAGTTATTCGAAATAAGTTATTCGAATTAGATATTTGAATAGAGTTAAACACATTAGAGTGATTCGAATTACTTATTCGAATAGAGTTAAACAAAGTAATTTGTTAGGTTAACCAAAGTAAATTAGTTAAGATAAACTAAGCGGTTAATCGAAGTGAATTAGTTAAGTTAAACTAATTTGTAAATCAAAGTGAATTAGTTGCGTCAAACTAAGTGAATTAGTCAAGTTAAACTAATTGGTAAATCGAAGTAAATTAGTTGGGTTAATCAAAGTGAATTAGCTGAGTTAAACTAAGTAAATCGGTTAGAGTTAATCAAAGTGAATTAACTAAGTTAAACTAAGTGGATTAGTTTAGTTAATCGAGACAAGTAAATCAAGTTAGGTTAAACCATTTGAGTTAACCAGTTAAAGATAAACAGTTAGAGTTGACCAGTTAAAGTTGACCAGTTAAAGTTGACCAGTTAGAGTTACTCAGTTAGAGTTGACCAGTTAGAGTTGACCAGTTAGAGTTATCCAAGTGGAGTTAATCGAGTAGAGTTGCCGAATATCACTTATTCGAAGTAGAGTTATCGAATATAGTATATTCGAGGGAAGAGTAATCGAATATAGTTTATTCGAGTGGAGAAATCAAATGTTATTCATTTGAGAAGAATTACCGAATATTATTTATTCGAAGAGTAGTTATCGAATATTGGTTATTCGAAGTTAGTCAATCCAAAGGAGTTAGTCGAATATTAGTTATTCGAATAGAGTTAAAGGAGTTATCGATTTTAGTTTGATCGAAAGGAGTTATCGATTAGTAAATCGAAAGGAGATTTTCGAATATAGCATATTCGAAAGAAAGAGATCGAATATTGTTTATTCGAAAGAGAGAGATTTCGAATATGAATTATTTGAAGAGAGATAATCGAATATAGGTTATTCGAAGAAGAGTTAATCAAATAGAGATTACTCGAAAGAGAGTTATACGTCGAATTCGATTATAGCGAATTCGGGAAAGTACTATTTACTTTCCAGGGTTTAAATCAAGGTTTAGTGATTGATTAAGAAATTAGGTGTCTGTTTAATTATTCGAGTTAGGAGATAAAGTTATAATTCAGGTTAGATATTGCAGAAGTAGGAATTATAACGTTATAGTTATAATCAAACGTTGTCATATAAGAAGTGGATTCGTAACCTGAATCCGAGAATTTGCGTAAACAGATGATTGGAAAAAGTGAGTGACGAGCTTCATCTATTTCACAGTAAAGGACGTTGTTCAATTAAGGTCTGAGAGGTAATTATACCCCAACTTGATTGACTTCAGAATTGACAAAGGAATAGTTGTGGTTCGATAGAAAAGGTTGATTTGAAATATAGTTAAGTAATAAGCGATTAATGGATTAAGCGTAACGATGTTTTATACAACGTTCATTGGAAATTCGTAAATGAGTTTTGGAAATGTTTTCCAAATATAGTCAGACATGTTTTCTAAACATAGAAAATGAAATGTTTTCATGATAAGAATTTAAGAAATAGAGTTAAGCAAATTCAGAAACTGACTGGAGAGGGTAAGTTGAACGGTTTTCTAAGTGACGATCTGATGTTGGTTTCGACCTTCCGGATTAATACTTAGAGAATTGTTCTCATACTAGTTACAGTTAGGGACTGATAGTTGCGAAATAATAGTGATGTGAAAATAAGCTATGGAAATGTTTTCCAATGATTAATAACATATATTTTCTAAATATATGAAATAAGGAAATATGAACATATGATGATTGATCGATCGAATTTCCATTTGGAAATAAGATCGTTGTTTGTACACCGACATGTTTTCATTTGATAGTTGAATCACAGACTATCAAAGTTTTTACCATTTTAACGTTGTTAATATGGAGAGACCGGTTGGATTTTTATCCAAAGAACTACTCTGTATCGGCATAAGCGTTGCGAGCAATATCTGCCAAAGATAAATTGAAGACGGAGTAAAGTGCAAGGGCTGTTGTATAAGTCTTAGATAACAGTGACTAAGATGGATATACTGAATAGTGCCTTCGGTTTGTCCAGTCCCAGGACAACGTATATGGAAGAAGGTCTGACAGAGTATATCCAATGGATCGCGTAAGTTGATCTGTTCAAACGTATTCACGTTTGGTGGCGGAGGAATTCGTTTCTCTTAGCTATATACCCGTGTTATTTTTGGATAAGTCAATTTGTGATTTGGCGGGTATGACGATGTGGCATTCAAAGTGAATCGTGATCAGATGTTCTGAAGATAGACGTAGCTTCTAGCCTCACACCAGGAAGTAACAAAAGTTGGGCTAGGCAGCATGGCTAGTTGGGTCATCCCCAAGCAGGGTGTATTGTCACCGATCTAGGGAATATCCATATTTATACTTCTTTTTGATTCTGTATCTTCGAATGACGGTTTGATGGCCTATAACCGTGGTGGCAATATATTCGTGACACTCAAGCTAAATGAGTAAGCGGTCATGTGTGGCCGGGTTGCAAGACGTTCTTGTTGAACCCTGAGTGTATCCCCTCTAGAGTACACTATTTGGAAGGTGCTCCCATACCTTGTCTGTTGGAATCCATTCTCCGATAAGCGCCCTGCGGTTTATGATTTTATACTATGCATGTAGAACGTGAGATGCAAGCGTTTCTGCTAAATTGATATCTATTTGTACTTAGACATTATTATAATATCACAATGATATTGCTTGTCAAAGTTGTTCAGATACTCATAAGGGAAAAACCCGTTCCGTATTCACGGCGTGGTCTTATGAGATATCCTATACCTGTTTTAAACTATTTTACTCACACCAGTCCTTGTTGCTTGAGCGCTTGGTACGCATGATAGGGGGTTCTCGCTTCGCGGTTTGGTGGCGAACGGGAGACTCTTACCTCTACATGTCCCGACAATGTGGGTTGGTTGCAGTCGAGAGGCTGGCCGTAAAACAAGGTGCTGGGGTACCTCTGTAAGCCATGGTGGGATGATAGCCCACTGCAATTCCAGCCGTTACAGTTGGTATCAGAGCTTAAGTTAAGTGATTACCTTGGCTCTGTGGCATAACTCGATAGAGATTGGATTAGTAATATCCTAGATTGAGTTTGAGTGTATATATACGAGTGTGTATTTGTATTTGATATAAAACTGTTTTATATTGTGGAGATTCACTGGCTGAGTTGTTTATGAGTTCTGGTCGATCAGTTTGATCCACTGTATCGGTAGGAGTAAATAAACACTTGAATACGATGGATCGTCACGATATGTTTTGAAAGAGGGTAAGTGAATTTAACTTTACCCAAAGTATATTTTGATATAGAGGTATATATATGTATATCAAAATTATAATATATTAGATATATTGGTTGTAATCATAATCGAGCAAGATTATATAGTGAAATGGTTATACATAACCAATCAGATTCATATAAGTAAATTATATAAAATCAGATGAGTAAATCTGAAATTAAATCAGAATTGGAATTAAAATAAGGAAATTATAAGTTCCTGGGAGATTTTGAAAATGTTTTTCAAATTGAAAATGATATAGTATTGAACTCACTTCGATAGCTAGAAAATAGATTCTGATGATGAATCTAGACATCATCAATGTTCATTTTCGAGTTCTAAGTGACGGATTACTACCAAAGGTTTTGTTTTTGAATTGTTTTGAGAAAACAAGTTGTTTAGAAATTCAAAGGTTTTGAATTGGCATTATGATTTCAAATTGATTTGAAAGAAACCTAGGAACTTAAGTTCTGGAATTAAAATTTAACTAATGAAGTTAAATAAAATAAAATGAGATGGTAAAAATAAATTGAAATTTAACTTGAACCAAGTTAAATAAAATTGAATTGGATTAGAGATAATCTAGAATGGAACCAAATTGATAAGTCAATAATTTGGAATTTGATATTAGAGTTCGAATGAAATTCGATTTTGATTTGAGGATATGAACTGATTGGAGATCAATTAGAATGGATAACATTGGTATATGTTGAAGTGGTAG
This sequence comes from Allium sativum, assembly GCA_030737875.1. NCBI lineage: Eukaryota > Viridiplantae > Streptophyta > Magnoliopsida > Asparagales > Amaryllidaceae > Allium > Allium sativum. The sequence goes on from CM060923.1 coordinate 459,662,689, forward strand.
CAGATGAAAGGGGTAGAGTTAAATGCCCGACAAAAAGGTACAAGTTTATATCATATATGAGTTTGGATTTTATGAGCCAAATTGGCAAGCCGTTTGGCTGTTTGATTTTCTTTTGGGTTGGAGATGGCCTAGAGAGGCGAGTTGTGGTTTTACCGATAGGGCTGTACAAAGGAGGTTATGGCAAAATTTTCCGAAAATTTAAAGTGTTAGAAAATTTTCAGAATTTTTGAAAATTTTAATTAGTCGGAAGAATAAATATTTCAGTCGATATTAAGTGGTTCGGTGGAAATCAGAAATAAGGGGTAAACCAATCTTAGGAGTTCCAATATATAGGGTCAACCTCTAACTTAGCAATTTCGAGGACGAAATTATTTTAAGGGGGGAAGTCTGTAATGGCGCGTTTTGTTAGCTGTCGAATAATTAATTTATTTAATTATTAAATATCGATTGGGCGATATCGATGAATTGAATTAAATAATATTGAATATTTAATTAAAATAATATATATAATAATATATTATAATGTCGAAATAATCGGAAATCACCGAATTCACAATACTGTGTGAATTGGATCAGCTAAAATATTTAATTCAGTTTAGAATTGAATTTGAATAACGAATCGATTTAATAATCGACGTTAAAACGTATTAATTATATTATAATTAAAATAGAGCGCGTAACGATGCGACAGTTCGTTATTTGGCGATTTAGACTTCAAGTGAATGTACATGATTCATTTTAAATCGGATTTCTGTGAAACAAGAAACGTGTGGAGCTGATGGAGTATATCTTTCTAATGGAGAAGAAAAAGCGGGATTTCGTCATGTAGATTTTGATTTATGTTCAAATCAAATTTCAGAATAGTCGCTATAGAATCGTTTATCGACCGTAACGGTTATTTCAAAATAACTAGATATCGGATTCGAATTAAGACAAGGTTCTTTTGGGACATAACGATAATTTAATTTTTAGAATTTTACTGTAATTTTTAATTAATTTAATAAGTAACTTTTTATTTGGAGTATTTCGCACCCTGAAATCAACAATTTGAAGTTTCAGAATATGAGTCAACCTACCGATGTTATTATATTTCTGGAGTCGGGACACCTCGCTCGTCACGATGGTGTATTTGATTCTGTCGATAGCCATTCGTAATTAACGAAGTTTTATAAAATGAGATGACCAAAATGTTATAATTAAAATATCCTCTATCCCTATCCTACATAAACACTTTGAATCGATCAAAAGGAGGCCACGCATCATTTTTCTCAGCCGCCCATTTTCTTTGGCCTCAAAACCCAAAACGTGGTCCTCAGTAAAATCAAAACTTCAATATAACCAAATGGATCCTTATTCATTCAAAGTGGCTGGCCTCAATTTCTTCATACCAGTACAAAATGTTCCCAGTTCGAATATGGGAGGTTCGCAACATGCTTTCATCAACGTCGGTCCAATGGTGACTTCGGGAGTTCGAGGCACGGTATTAAAAGAAGCATGGGGTAATTCGATGAATATTCTTCCATGGTTCATTGCGTGAAGACCAGAACTCGGGACTGTGAAGGAGGCAGGCGAGGTGTGTATATTGGGTATGGAGGCGCTGTGTCCGAGAAGAGGGAGAGTTGCATTGAGAAAGAGAGTGTTAAGGGTGCTATGGAGTGATAAATGATGGAGCAGGTTTGTTGTAGGGTGACTGAAGAGGAGTTGGGTTTGGTGAGCGCTGGGAAGAGAGTTGAGCGATGACTTCAAAACATTCGGAGTTTGAAAACGTCGGCTAAGGGAGCAGTAGTCTTGGCCGAGGACGAGTGGGGTTTTGGTGATCATGAGGTGGTCACTGTGTTGCTTAAGGAGTGGGTGCGTTAGTGGGATGACAGTGTTAAACCCTGGAGCCATTGCGTGAGCCAAGAAGTGGTAAAGGGTGTGATGAAGGGGTGGAGCTACAACAGCTTTTGAAGTATGGGGAGTACACTGTACGAATCGATGGTAAATATGGCGAGGAGTATGTGGAGGAGACAATGTGAAAGTGAAGCACTATGTAGTGCGAGTAGGAGATAGAGGGGTAACGTGTGCAAAGGACAGTCGTTCAAAATGGATAGCGTGTGCTTTGTTCTGGTATTTTGTTTGGTGGTACGTTTGGTGCTCTAATATGGTGGCAGTTTGTAAAGTAGGATGGAAAGTTGTTGAAGTACATACTGGCGTTCGTTTTTGTGAGGAGATGACTGTAAAGTTGATTGCATTTTTGTGGATGGTAGCAGAAGTTTCAAGGGGGGGCGTGCAGTGTAAACGGGTTATCTGGATGGTCAGCAAGTGAACAGCTTCAACTGTGTAGTGCAAAGACGGGTGACAGGTTTAATTTAACCAAATTGTTCAGTTGTTTGAGAACTCTGCTGCTGTGTTCTTCCGATAACCAATAACCGAGATGAAATCATGAGGTAATGGTGAAATACTGGGCGTGAACATGTGAGTATGGAAGATGTACTGTAGGGAAGAAACATGCGGGTTTGAGTAGTTACATATGTAGATGGGCCGAATAACATATAAAGCCCAGGAGAAAACAGAAAAGAGGGAATGGCGTGTAAAAGATTTCCGGAAGCTGTTCTGAAGCAGGTTGGCACTCGTTGGGATTTTAGACAAAATAAAACGCTGAATTCGGATCTATCAACTGTCGTTATTCAACAGTTAACGCGCCAAGGTGAGTAAATCTCACAAACTCTAAACAGTTTTATTTTCACGTTGTATTCTTAGAACTGTTAAAATATTGTCTGTTTGACTGTGTGTTGATTGTTTGACTGAACTTCTAGTCAGTTACTTAAAATTCTATATTGATTCTGTTTAACAGAATATATCATATGGAACTGAAAGTGATGTTATCTATATGGCATCTGTGATGCAGGGAAACTGGTTGGAGGAATCCGACTGGATTCCTCAACATTTATTTTACCGTTTTTCATATATTGTTATATGATGTGTTATGAAATCTGTTATGGATTTCATATGTTTGAATGATACCGATCATTGTTATACGACACGTTACACACCGTAGGTGATACTAGAATGTAAAAAGGGAATTTTCAATGTTATATTGAAAATAAATCTTATTTATAAAATCGATAGGAGTTTATAAGATGAAAACATTTATTTATTTAGGAAATAAATAAAGGAACATTTATTTAGGTTATAAATAAATGGAATAAAGGAATATTTATTTAGGGAATAAATAAAGGAACACTTGTTCGGAAAATAAATAGAATTATACAAGGATAGATTTAAACACGTGCTTCGCACACGGTATAACACGATATGGATTTAAATGAGATATTAAATAGGAAGTATGTTTTAAACAGATAAATTGAAGTAGATTAATTTATAAATAATGTTTTATAAATTAAATAAATTATTTATCGTTGATAAATGGAATATATATATATAAGTCTGGACTTATATAGAGAAGCATAAACGTCATTAAAAGGACTTTTATAAAGTGAAGAACCGTTACTAAAAGTAAATCTTTATAAATGGATAAACGTTGTAAAAAGTAAATCTTTATCAATGGATAAACGTTGTAAAAAGGAAATCCTTTGAAATGAATAAACGTTAATAAAAGGAGTTAATCGAATTTAGTTATTCGAAATAAGTTATTCGAATTAGATATTTGAATAGAGTTAAACACATTAGAGTGATTCGAATTACTTATTCGAATAGAGTTAAACAAAGTAATTTGTTAGGTTAACCAAAGTAAATTAGTTAAGATAAACTAAGCGGTTAATCGAAGTGAATTAGTTAAGTTAAACTAATTTGTAAATCAAAGTGAATTAGTTGCGTCAAACTAAGTGAATTAGTCAAGTTAAACTAATTGGTAAATCGAAGTAAATTAGTTGGGTTAATCAAAGTGAATTAGCTGAGTTAAACTAAGTAAATCGGTTAGAGTTAATCAAAGTGAATTAACTAAGTTAAACTAAGTGGATTAGTTCAGTTAATCGAGACAAGTAAATCAAGTTAGGTTAAACCATTTGAGTTAACCAGTTAAAGATAAACAGTTAGAGTTGACCAGTTAAAGTTGACCAGTTAAAGTTGACCAGTTAGAGTTACTCAGTTAGAGTTGACCAGTTAGAGTTGACCAGTTAGAGTTATCCAAGTGGAGTTAATCGAGTAGAGTTGCCGAATATCACTTATTCGAAGTAGAGTTATCGAATATAGTATATTCGAGGGAAGAGTAATCGAATATAGTTTATTCGAGTGGAGAAATCAAATGTTATTCATTTGAGAAGAATTACCGAATATTATTTATTCGAAGAGTAGTTATCGAATATTGGTTATTCGAAGTTAGTCAATCCAAAGGAGTTAGTCGAATATTAGTTATTCGAATAGAGTTAAAGGAGTTATCGATTTTAGTTTGATCGAAAGGAGTTATCGATTAGTAAATCGAAAGGAGATTTTCGAATATAGCATATTCGAAAGAAAGAGATCGAATATTGTTTATTCGAAAGAGAGAGATTTCGAATATGAATTATTCGAAGAGAGATAATCGAATATAGGTTATTCGAAGAAGAGTTAATCAAATAGAGATTACTCGAAAGAGAGTTATACGTCGAATTCGATTATAGCGAATTCGGGAAAGTACTATTTACTTTCCAGGGTTTAAATCAAGGTTTAGTGATTGATTAAGAAATTAGGTGTCTGTTTAATTATTCGAGTTAGGAGATAAAGTTATAATTCAGGTTAGATATTGCAGAAGTAGGAATTATAACGTTATAGTTATAATCAAACGTTGTCATATAAGAAGTGGATTCGTAACCTGAATCCGAGAATTTGCGTAAACAGATGATTGGAAAAAGTGAGTGACGAGCTTCATCTATTTCACAGTAAAGGACGTTGTTCAATTAAGGTCTGAGAGGTAATTATACCCCAACTTGATTGACTTCAGAATTGACAAAGGAATAGTTGCGGTTCGATAGAAAAGGTTGATTTGAAATATAGTTAAGTAATAAGCGATTAATGGATTAAGCGTAACGATGTTTTATACAACGTTCATTGGAAATTCGTAAATGAGTTTTGGAAATGTTTTCCAAATATAGTCAGACATGTTTTCTAAACATAGAAAATGAAATGTTTTCATGATAAGAATTTAAGAAATAGAGTTAAGCAAATTCAGAAACTGACTGGAGAGGGTAAGTTGAACGGTTTTCTAAGTGACGATCTGATGTTGGTTTCGACCTTCCGGATTAATACTTAGAGAATTGTTCTCATACTAGTTACAGTTGGGACTGATAGTTGCGAAATAATAGTGATGTGAAAATAAGCTATGGAAATGTTTTCCAATGATTAATAACATATATTTTCTAAATATATGAAATAAGGAAATATGAACATATGATGATTGATCGATCGAATTTCCATTTGGAAATAAGATCGTTGTTTGTACACCGACATGTTTTCATTTGATAGTTGAATCACAGACTATCAAAGTTTTTACCATTTTAACGTTGTTAATATGGAGAGACCGGTTGGATTTTTATCCAAAGAACCACTCTGTATCGGCATAAGCGTTGCGAGCAATATCTGCCAAAGATAAATTGAAGACCGAGTAAAGTGCAAGGGCTGTTGTATAAGTCTTAGATAACATTGACTAAGATGGATATACTAAATAGTGCCTTCAGTTTGTCCAGTCCCAGGACAACGTATATGGAAGAAGGTCTGACAGAGTATATCCAATGGATCGCGTAAGTTGATCTGTTCAAACGTATTCACGTTTGGTGGCGGAGGAATTCGTTTCTCTTAGCTATATACCCGTGTTATTTTTGGATAAGTCAATTTGTGATTTGGCGGGTATGACGATGTGGCATTCAAAGTGAATCGTGATCAGATGTTCTGAAGATAGACGTAGCTTCTAGCCTCACACCAGGAAGTAACAAAAGTTGGGCTAGGCAGCATGGCTAGTTGGGTCATCCCCAAGCAGGGTGTATTGTCACCGATCTAGGGAATATCCATATTTATACTTCTTTTTGATTCTGTATCTTTGAATGACGGTTTGATGGCCTATAACCGTGGTGGCAATATATTCGCGACACTCAAGCTAAATGAGTGAGCGGTCATGTGTGGCCGGGTTGCAAGACGTTCTTGTTGAACCCTGAGTGTATCCCCTCTAGAGTACACTATTTGGAAGGTGCTCCCATACCTTGTCTGTTGGAATCCATTCTCCGATAAGCGCCCTGCGGTTTATGATTTTATACTATGCATGTAGAACGTGAGATGCAAGCGTTTCTACTAGATTGATATCTATTTGTACTTAGACATTATTATAATATCACAATGATATTGCTTGTCAAAGTTGTTCAGATACTCATAAGGGAAAAACCCGTTCCGTATTCACGGCGTGGTCTTATGAGATATCCTATACCTGTTTTAAACTATTTTACTCATACCAGTCCCATGACTGACCCGGAGTTTACTTTGTTGTTTTCCCTAAACTCTTGGGTGCCTAAATTTGTACGGGCAGTCAAGTAGTCGGGATTTACAGATAAACTTGGAGAGCTTGGAGCAGGAGACTTCAAGATTCTATAGCTATAGTTATTTCCGCTGTGTTGTAAGTGTTGTACTCTGATAAGTACTATTGTATATATATAACTGTTTACTTCAAAGTTATGTTATATATTATATGTTATTCGTTCCGCTGTGAGATTCGTGTTACTCTGATGATTCTGATGTTCTTCTTCTTCTTCTATTCTATTAGTTCTATCTTTTCTTTCTCACCTTCTAAATTCTTTCCCTAACGTCTCGGAATTTCCGACTCTCGAGGAGTCGGAAATTTCCAGCCGTTACAATAATTATGAATATTTTAAAATAATATTCAGTGTAAATAAAACTACGATTTTTATATTCCCTTTTAGTCGAATATAAAAATATAAAATGTGAAGTCGGATTAACTAGCAAACGTTATTTTAACCCGAACGTGTTTATCGATCGATTTATTCCATTTTAAAATAAATATGAAAAGAAGTGATTTATAAATCTAATATTTTGAAAATATAAATATTTTAATATGATAAAAATATAGAATATTCAATTTTGCTTTAAAATTGAAAATGATGATAAAATCATTTTAAAAAGGAATATATAAATATTTTATAAAATATGTTTTAGAAATCGACGATATATATATATATAATGGCCTGAATAGAACGCACTGCACAACGACCATTCGTGAATTTCGACCATTAACTTCAAATTGACGTAATGGGAAATCCGACCGTCGGATTCTCCTAAAACCGGAAGGGTTCGTATCGAAAAGATTTTTCCAACGGATATAAGAGTTTTGAAATCTAATGGCTGGATTTGGAGTTATGTCCAAATCAATTTCAGAAAAGGTCGCTGTAAGTGCAGTTCGATGGCCGTTTATGGAAATCGACTATAAAGGCCAAAATAAAATTATTTAAAATATGGAAAAATTATGTAATATCATAATAAATGTTTTAAAAAGATTTTAAGATGAAAACTCCAATTTTGTAAAGGTAAAATATATTTTTGTCAAAACAAACTAGTTATTAACTAAAAAGATAATCCGGTGTTTTACAATAAATAAATTGGATTTTGGGTTATCGCTAATGGTGTCTTAAATAACACTATTCTTAAAACCCCGTGTAAAAAGAATAAATCTTTTAATTAAGATTAATAGACTTTCCCAATTATATTTAATAATTGGAATGAAGTGAAATGTGAATTGGGTTCGTCGTGAACTATGTTTTAAATGACACTTGTTCTTTAACCCAACTAACAGTGAAAATAAAATTTAGAATTATTAAATCTTTTATTTAGATTTCATTGGAAATTTTCCAAAATATAGTTTTCCAATTTAATACATTAAATTGGAATTGAATGGAATTCGATTCGGTAATAATCGAGATGAGCTCCTGCAAATGAAGGCTGATATAATATACGGAATTTAAAAGGCTTTGCCGTTATTCCATTTATATTATTAGTCTAATACGGGACTTTATATAAATTATACACTGTTATGATTTCCGTGTAGATTCCATTTTGATGGAAGAATATTTGGGTTTATCATGAACAATGTTTTTAAAAGACATTAGTTCTTTAACCCAGTCAAAGATAAGATTAATCTCTTAAACTTAAATAATCCTTAGTTAATGATCTAGAGATTAAAAAGGATAACTTTAAAGAATTTTATCTTTGATAAAATTAATAGGGACTCTTCCCTAGTACTGTGAATATTTTATTAAAAAAATATTCTGAATTGGAATGATGCATTGGATGTGTTTTTATAGCACTTGATTATAAATTACGCGAGTTGTTCGGAAAGACCGGGTTTAACCCATTCTGAATAATGAATACGATGACTAATAGTCGAAGAGATTGAAGACGGTGCAAGACCAACAATCTTCACATCGAATGGATGAGGACTACTGATGCCCATGATTGAGTAGCACTTTGAAGGGGCTACAGTGGTAGTTGTCCAGACGTATTTGCTGATTGTTCGGATATGCAAGGAATTAAGTTCCTCCGGTTTCGTTCAAGCCCAGAACGGACTTGTAAATGGATGGTATGTCTGACGTTGTATTCTTTTACATTGTATTCGTTGATTTCTGCTAATATATATTTGTTTGGTAGCGGAGAATTCATTCTCTTGCTTAATAGCCTTCTCTGAGACGTGTGAGCTCAGAGGTTATATATTGACAGAAATAAATGGTAAGGATTGACAATGTGGCATGCTAAGATGCATGGATCAAGGCTTTTGTTGAAAAGCAGAGCCTTGTGGATGATGATCAAAGCATAGCTTTAACTAGCATAGCTTTGTGTAGTGTTACTTCGCGAGACTCACACCCCGGTATGAGTCAGAAACGGAGCAAGGGAACGAAGGAAGTGCACAAGTTTCTTTCTAGCTAGAAGTGGTGTCAGCGACTTACCAGCCCTGACATTTTACTTATGTGGTTGATGGATTATGAGGCGCCTCGGATTTTTATTGGTCGCAATGGCCAATTTATATGTCCAATAGGATCGAGAAGCGTGTGTTCAGGAATTGCCATTCCACTAAAGTATTTGTGGACCAGCCCTGTTGTATCCAAGGGTTCGCCAGCGTCCGAATCCTGATACATTGCTAGAATGTCTCAAATCGGTTAGGAGATCGTTCCTAGCCTTGACTCACGATGGAAATCCAACTTCCAATATGACATCATGCGGTTTTGATTGTAGAACTAGTGTGGCGACATAGTAGGATGGCGTACTATGTCGTCTATGATTGATACATTATGATTGAAATTGTTTTTAAAACATATATACACTAATAATAATATCAAATTCGTTTTATCGTATCAAGCATCTTTTGACCACTATAAGGTAAAACTCTATCCTCCGGTTTGCATTGCATTGTGTGATGGGACTTGATCCTTATAATGGTTTCATTTTTCTAAAAATCATTGCGTTGTTTAACGATTTACTTTAGTTCATGCACTGGAAATCCAATGGAGTAAACCCGTTCCGCGTTAGCGGCATGGTCCTCTAATTAGCCTTATCATTAAATAGGTTAAGTAAGATTTCTCATACCAGCCCCATGACTGACCCGTAGTTTGTTTCATTTGCAAACTTGGGTGCCCCTTATTTTCCACACGGGCAGTCGAGTAGCTTGTTTTGCAGATATTCTTTTTAAGCAAGATTCTGGATCGAAGCTCTAAGCTATGTCCAAACAATGATAGTCTTCCGATGTATCAGTTTAGTTATTTCCGCTGCACTGTATTAAATATTTTGCAAATTTATCTTCCGCTGTATTTTTTTTAATGTACTCTGATATATTCTGTACCCTGATGTTATATTATCGTGATGTAATAAACGTCTGCTGTTATTTGTTCTAATGTACTGTATTCCCAAAGTTAAAGTATTCGAAGATTTCCAACTTTTGGTTCAGACCTGTGTGGCTTATGGTCGATTCAAAGAGTGGGGATTTTTGGGTCTTTACAACGTGCCTACCAGCTCGTATTTGTATACAATTCCTTCAATATATGCCGTGATGTGGGACTATTGCATCCAAACCATCATTCCTCCTTTACAACATGCGAGACAATCCTAACAGTCTCCCCTTGACTCGCATCCTACGAGTATCTTTTGAGAGCACGGCCTTGCCCGCATGGCCGAGTCCGTAACCTTTGGCTTTGATACCACCGTTATGTAACGATGGTCGGAACAAAGCCTCCCTTCCTTGCACGCATATGAGCTTACACACAACTCCCATATAACAAAAGGAATCCCTGATGTTACGTGCCTACCAGCTAATATTTGTACACAATTCCTTCAATATATGCCATGATGTGGGACTATTGTATCCAAACCATCTCCCCCACATCTTCGTCCTCTTCATCCACGACTGCCAAATCATCAAATTGGACCCTGTCGATATGGACTTTCAAAACTGTGGAACAACAAACAACGTACCGTAACAAAGATGAACTGGAAACCGTGCTGAAGATCATCGAATCTTTTCTGCCAATTGTCTTCGCTGGTGAGGCCAGAAAGTTGAAGGGGAAATTGGGCGATGTGCCAATGGGAAACGCGTTTTTACTATAGAGCCGTGATGACGTCGAGAGCTTTAAGGAGTCTTCTAGCAAATAATAGTCGTGACGCATTCCGAGTTTGATTCAGATGGTGAAATTGCTATTTGTTTGGTGGTGGCAGTTTGAATGTTTCAGCAGCCGGGAGGATTTTTGGCATATGGATTTTTTTGGTTGGTGAAGTTTCTTAGTGAAATGCAAACAGGTTTCTTCTTTACGTCAAGAATAATTGGCCTGAATTTACAAAGTTCATTCAGAGTGTTGATCCTGATGTCATATGCATTTAGGAAGCATGAATGCCTGCTGTTGTTTCTAAAGGCACACATAAGAATCTTAGCAAGCCGAAAGATGATTTGAGCTCGTCCCGTGAAGAAAGACAAGTGCTCATGCGAGCATTGTCAGGTCCTTAGTTCAAAATCTATAGTGTATGGTGGTCTCTTTCTGATTCTGAGTATGCTGGAGCTGCATTGTTTATTAAAAAAATTCCAGCCAAAAATCCATTTTCCCGGAGTAGTTGATGTTTGCGTCCGAGGTGGCTAGCTAGTTGAAGCAGTTGGTTTTTTAGAGATGCCTGAAGGTGGTGTAATGACGTTCGAAGGGGATTGATATTGTGGTTGGCGTACCATGCAGATGTGACGGGGAAGGAGTGAAGGGTGGTAGTTGTTTTTTGACTGCAGGTGAATGTGGTGTAACATGTGAATGTGGTGTAACATGTGGATGTGTTGAATGTGGTATGAGCAGTATGAATGCAATGGAACAGGTGATGAAAAAAATAAGTTGTAGTGGAATTTGGTTGAAGTGGATGTCAGCATGAAGAAGATGTTCAGCAAAACATTGGTTGTTGATGCGACAACGACAAAGACGAAGACGACGAAGGGTGTAACATCGTTTAATGGATTGGATATTTATGGATCGCTCAAGAGGAACTGTTTGAAGATATGCCTATAAGAAGATATACATGCCTACATGTTAAGTAGGTCGAGTGAGAAAGACTGGGTTTTGTGTCATCCAACAAGCAAATGAGAAGAGCCGCAACTCTAGCTTGTTGGGGGATGACATATATCGCGGTATTAAGGGATGGTCCACATGCAGAGACCAAGAAGATTCCTTAAAGGAAACCATGAGTAGTTATTGATGGCTAAAGTACCAATCAACATGAAACAGTTGAGCATATCCAATGAAATTTGTGAATTCGTCTATGTAAGACGATGAAGAAATTGAGAACTGCAATTTGCGTTTGTGAATTTTAAACTGAATATTAACACATTCAGTTTAAGGGAGGGTGTTAGAGTTGGTGTTTTAACGTATTTGAAGAAGTCATCACTTGTGTTCTATTTATGTGGAAGAAGCGGTCTTGTGGCTTAAGTTTAGAAAGGATTAGGATATTTTATTTTATTTTATTTAAAGCTTTGTAATTCTCATAACTATCTTCATTCTAAGTAATAATGTAGTCTTTTAATTGTGTGACATTTAATCTCTTCTCTATGGATCAATTTCTAACACTAATTGTATAGTAAACATAAATGTGATAAATAAAGCATCCTTCGTCCAATTGTCCTTCTTCTGCTACAAATGACAAACATCTTAAATTAAACTCTGTTTACCTCCATACAAATAAACAGATGAATTTTCTTAATCCAAAGTTTTAATTACATACAAGATATATTCTCCGTGTGTACAGTTTCTTTGTGTATGCAGTGCTATGCATATGAGTGCAGGTCAATGCATGTATGTTACATTGTGCGCGTGCATATATGCGGTTTTGGGTGTGTGTGATTCTATGTGATCGTGTGTAGCATCCCACATCTCCATTCACATACTATGTTACATTGTGCTCTGATACCACTGTAACAATACATACGTATAGTTGGTTAACCTCCCACCGTGACATACAAATGATACCCCAGACTCCTTGTTTTATGGCCAGCCTCTCGATTGCAATAACCAACCCTAATAAATAAGGGACATGTAGGGGTAAGAGCCCATTGTTAGCCACCAAACAACATAGTGAGAACCCCTATCATGCGTAACCAGCTCCATAGCCAATATCTATTCTTTTAGCAGGATCCTGGATCGAAGCTTAAAGTTGTATCCAGAGCATTGATAACCTTCCGCTGTATCAGTTTCAGTCTTCCGCTGCACTGTATTATATTTAATGTTAAATTTATCTTCCGTTGTATTATTTTATTCGATGTACTATGATATTATGTACTCTGATATAGTATTATTATAATGTTTATAAAGGTCTGTTGTTATTGTTCTAATGTATTGTATTCCCAAAGTTAATGTATGCGGGTCTTGAACGATTTTAATCGATCAAGCGATCGATTAAGGTCGGGCAAAATGCGTGTCGTTACAGTTATCAAGTCATGTTTGATCATTATAAGGTAAAACTCTATCCTCTGGTTGCATTGTGTCTGTATCAACCCACATCTCCATTCATATACTAATTCAAAAAATTCTAAAAATTGAAACTTAGCAATAATTTGACATTCCAGTTCCAACAAAAGTGGTTTCGTCGAAAACAGAGGTCGTTTGAAAAATGGCCTTTTATACGGGCTATTAGTTATCCTATAACGACTATTCTGAATATTCAACTGACCATAACTTTTGAATCCCGCTATGAAATTTTGAATTTTCGGATTCGTTGGAAAGATATTTACAAAAATATTTAGATATTTTTGGTTTCACCAAAATCCGTTAAATTTTGAATCCGGTATATTCAGTCAAAGTTCAACTTTGACTTTTCAAACTGCCATGCTAATTCCAATTCCTTTTGGAATTAAAATAAATATATTCGTTCTATATTCGATTAAAATAGATATTTAATCGCTATTATATAAAATAAATTATTTTAATTATTCCAAATTCACCGAAATAGCAAAAATAAAATTTTTAAATTGGTCCTGATTTTCCGGGTTGTTACAATCTCCCCCACTTAAAATCTTTTCGTCCCCGAAAAGGAAACAAAGTAAAGTAGGAAACAAAACGGAAAATGTAAATATTGTAAATATACCTCAACAAAAGAGTCACTCGAAGATGTCCACTCTGCACTTGGGATAGGCCTGTTCGATGCTATCCTCAGTCTCCCATGTGCAGTCTCTAGGATAGCGGTCTCTGGACATGGGAGACTGTACATAGTCATGGGAGACCGTACATAGGAGACTGAGGATAGCATCAAACAGGCCTATCCCAAGTGTAGAGTGGACATCTCCGAGTGACACTTTTGTTGAGGTATATTTACAATATTTACATTTTCCGTTTTGTTTCCTACTTTACTTTGTTTCCTTTTCGGGGACGAAAAGATTTTAAGTGGGGGAGATTGTAACAACCCGGAAAATCAGGACCAATTTAAAATTTTTATTTTGGCTATTTCGGTGAATATGGAATAGTTAAAATAATTTATTTTATATAATAGCGATTAAAAATCTATTTTAATCGAAGATAGAACGAATATATTAATTTTAATTCCAAAAGGAATTGGAATTAGCATGGCAATTTGAAAAGTCAAAGTTGAATTTTGACTGAATATACCGGATTCAAAATTTAACGGATTTTAGTAAAACCAAAAATATCTAAATCTGTTTGTATATATCTTTCTAACAAATCCGAAAAATCGAAATTTCATAGCGGGAATCAAAAGTTATGGTCAGTTGAATATTCAGAATAGTCGCTATAGGATAACTAATAGCCCGTATAAAAGGCCATTTTTCAAACGACCTCTGTTTTCGACGAAACCACTTTTGTTGGAACCGGAATGTCAAATTATTGCTAAGTTTCAATTTTCAGAATTTTTCTAATTAGTATGTGAATGGAGATGTGGGTTGTTACATCGTGTGTGCGATTCGCGTAAGTTTTGCCTAGTTTCTTCTTTTAACTCCCATTTGATTCTTGAATCAAGAGTATATTTCTTGTACATCTCGCTCAATTTTAATATTTCATTAGCTCACCTGCATATATAAACAGGTTACATGAAAATGTCAAACTATTTCATATACTGTAAACATTAGTTATTACATTTTTTTTCTTATCATCATCTTCAAGTCAGATTTAACAGTTTCCTGGATAGACGAATGATTCATTTCAAGATTTAGATCACATTTTGATGACTGTCCTCTTCCGTGCTTCATCGCCATGATGTAGAGATGAGATGATATAAATTTATCTAGAGTATTGCAAAAATAATTAGGTACTTATTTTTGTTTTTTGTTTTTTTAGTTTAGTCGTCTTTCAAACTATAATAACCGTGGTGTTAAAAGGAACTTCTATTCATAGTTTTCCTTTTTATTTCCTTTATTTTAATAGGATCGGAATCCATCAGGAGAGGACATGATGGGTGCCAATTTTCCTTTAAAAGGTCTTCTTTTACTAATTGCACTTTGAACATTACTTATTTGATCTTGGTTATTTTAATTTACTTATTTTACAGTTATTTTCTGTATAAAAAGGAGTTTGATTCAGAGAAGAGGTTGTCAAGAACCTTTTGAAGTCTTTTGTTACATTCCTTTAGTGAGCTATTTTAAAAAGATAATATGATAGTAACAATTATTTGGAAATAACTCAAGTGGATAATATTATTGCTGTGTTGATAATATCATCGTAGATCCTTAGAGTTTGGATCGCATTTAATATTTTGTTGGAAGATATTTGGAAATAACTCAAGCTGCGAGATACCTACTACATTAAGCTATCTTAGTAACCTGCTGAGCCTTGACCCTACAACAATTCTTTGAGTGGTTAAATTCCTTGTTCATTTGGCTTTCTCAAGTCCTTAAGATTTCTGTAAGTACTTGAATTTATTTAATTTCTTCTTATTTCTGCAAGTCTTTGAGATTTTTATTATAGTTCTTTGTTCATTCTCACATTTTGGTTTGTTTTACTTTAGTTTTTTTAAATCCTTTCCCTGATTTTATATTACCTTGACATCTTTTTGTATTATTCCTAGATCGACATTTCTTTATCTTGTTTTCCAAATCCAAATGTAATGTTAAACCAATTGTTGAGTGGCAACTTTTTCTAGAGTTTGATAAACTAGTAAAAGTTTGATGATCTAATGTTATACATTCATACAGTGACAGTACATATATTTCATTAAAGCTTGCACATTGAGAAAGATGTAATTTCTTCAATGTTGTGTGGAGGTGTATTAATAAATAAATGCACCTTTAATCAGGAAAGAGGAATTTCATTTATAATCCAGGACCGTTTTCGAAACCGAGTCCGAAATGGGCTTAGCATCGAAATTGAAACTTAGTTCAGTAATTGACTTCAATTTAAAACTAAAACTGGGTACTGGACTTAGTTTCCATTTTGAAATTGAAACCAAATATGGTAGTCATTTTGAAGATATGGTGAATCAAAATATAGTTTATCTCAATTTCAAAAAATATACTTAAGTCAAAAAAGCACTAATGATAAACGATCAAAACCAAATAAGATAAAAATTAATGCACTAGATGGTTATGCCAATAGCTAAACATTTATACCTATGGGTCATTCAAATTATCTATTGATTATTTTATGCATCTATGTTCTATGTTTTTGGGGACTAGGGTTGTCTATAACACAGTGATAATGGATCTTAAGGCATTCAGACACTAGAGAGATGAAGTGTATTTACTATATCTATTCAATATTCGAATAGAAAGAAATAAGTAATATAAAAAATTGCAGTAAAGTAAATAACACCAAGACTTTTATACTAGTTCGGATTATCCAATCCTACATCCAGTCATGCACTTCACCGTGCAGAATTTCACTGTAATTGCTTGCTTTCCACAGGTCTTGTAGATTTGCAATGATCCTATAAATTCAAGTACATATTTGATACAATGATCCAATAAATTCAAGTACAGATTTGATACGATGATACTATATATGTATTGATTATCTTCAATACAGATTCTTGTAGATTTAATACAATGATCCTACAGACCTCCAATGACGATATATCTTCGAATTCTTTAAGGAAATAGGATAAAAATCAGAGAGAGTATGATATAAATTCAAGTACAACTCTCTGGTATTGTGTGGTCTGCAAATCGATGAAGATTTGGAATGAAAGAGAGTGGATTTGCAAGAAAAATAGGTTAGTATTCAATGGATTTGTGTAGAGAATAAACTAAAAAGAAGTAGAAGAAAATGTGAAAGATGATATTAAAGTTCGTAACCAGGAGCCTTTAAATAATGTTTGAAAGGATGTGTCTTTTGGTGAAGAGATGGAGGGGGAAAACTTCTTAATTTGAATTTGAAACTCTAAAAAACCGTTATATGTCGACATATAAAAAAGATGTATGTCGACATACTTAATGTTGCAAAAGACACTTACAAGTGTTGGAAATATTCAACACTTCAATACTTAATGTATGTCGACATACCTAGGGTATTAACAATCTCCTCCTTTTGATGATGAGAACCATATAAATATTTGAGAGATAAAATATAATACTTTTTATATTTGATACCCCCTAACTCTATGCACTCCCCCTATCATTTTGTCTAGTATATACCTTTTCTCCCCCTTTATCATTATCAAAAAGGGTAAAAAGAATCATCGAGTTAACTGTCATATAATATGCAGAGTTTGTATATGCATATAAATAAAATACAAGTTGTGAAATCAAAACATGAAATAAACTAAATAATCAGATGACTTTTAGAGTTACCGACTTTGCTAATGCCGATAACAAATACTTTTCATATTTATCTAAGGTTCAACAGATTTCTTGTTATATGGTTTGAGCTACGACTATTTGGTACTTGAAAAATTATAAAATGCGTACCCTTGTACTCTTTTTATTTCTGGGTCCATGGGGTTAAGTTTTGGGAGGCCAATCCTATGAAGAGTTTGAATGCCCTTCCAAAACACAATCATTAGATAAATGAACCTTATTAACAAAATTATCAATATATTTTTCTTTTTCAGTATAATCCAACCATTTTGGAACCATAAGTTAATGAACATATAAAGAGGATTTAACTTTAATTTCCTAGGTTTTGGTTTGAACTTGGTGGCTTTAACAAACTTAGTACATTAAGTACTATTTTTCTTTGATTTAGCATTAGGGGTGTATCCAAGTCCATGCTTATTCTTAGTATGTTTAGATGCAGATATTAATTCCTCAGGATTATCCTTCCCTTTGTTAAATTTGTCAATATCGGTTTTCATTTCATCAAAATCCTTACTATGGTTAAGAATAACATTGTCTAGAGATGTTATTTTTCATTCAGATTAGTGATTTGTGACTTCATTGAAAGATTTTCTAATTTTAAGAACTCATTTTCACTTTTTAGTTTTTCAAAACTTCTAAGTATTAAATCCTTTCCATTTTTATAGGCATTAAATCTTTAAATTTCATCTTCTAGACATTGTTTTTCTTTACTCAACTTTTCATTAGATATTTTTAATCTATTTATTTCTGCCAAACTATTATTGTACTTTTTCCTAAGTATTTCATAATCCCGATGCATATCATTTAAAATTTTAGTAATTTCTTTATCAAAATTCCATACCTGTCCATCCATTGCTATGAAGAATACATTGGCCTTTTCCGTTTCTAATCACTATCACTTGATGATGCATCTGAATCATCCCATGTTGCAATGAATGCTTGTTTCCTCTCCTGATTGAAAGTATTTGAAAAATACTTTGGTTCACATTCGAAACATTTAACAACATTTCCATTTCTAGAATTATTTTTGTTAGTTTTTTGAAGTTTTTTCATTACCCAATACTTCAAGGATTTCTTGATCTTCTTGGTCATAAACTTGAGATCATCATCAAAAGCATCATCATCTGATTCACCATTGTCGATCGTAGCATTAAATGGTAACGATTTCTTCTCATTTCCTTACTTCTCTTTTCTAACCTGCAACTTCACTTTATAAGACATTATATTTCCAATTTATTCTTCTATTGACATAGTACTAATATTATTGGCTTCTTCAATTGCCAGAATCTCCTGATCCCATTCGCTAGGAAGTGAATTCAAGATCTTTCTGACTTGATCTTCTTCAGTAATTTTCTTTCATAATGATTTTAAGGCATGTACAATATCTTGAAATCTAGAATACATATCAGAAATAAACTCATTTGATTTCATTTGAAAAAGTTAAAGCTGGTGAGTTAGCATAGATATCTTTGTCTGTTTAACTTTATTGGTGCCATCATGTGTAACTTTTACTATTCTCCAAATTCCATATGCAAAATTACATATAGAAACTCGATTAAATTCATTTCTATCTAAATAGCAAAATAAAATGTTCGTGGCCTTAGAATAATTAACTGCTTGTGTCATTTAGTCTAATGTCCTTTTTGAATATTCAGTTTGAGGCTCTATGTATTATTCTTGGGTAATGTTCCAAATATCTAAACCATTAACCTGCAAATAAAATTTAATCCTATAAGCCCAGTAAGCTTAATTACTGCCATTAAATAGACCAGGTCTAGTGGTAGAATGCCCTTCTATAAAAGAATTAATAAAGGTGTTACTAAAGTCACTAGCCATTTATAATTTTAAAAAAAATCAGATTATGATGACTTTGAAAACCTTGCTCTGATACCAATTATTGGGGACTAGGCATGTCTATAACACAATGTTAATGGATCTTAAGGCTATTTAGACACTAGAGAGATGAAGTGTATTTACTATATCTATTCAATATTCAAATAGAAAGAAATAAATAATAAAATAAAATGCAGTAAAGTAAATAACCCTAGGATTTTTATATTGGTTCGAATTATTCAATCCTATACTTCACCATGCAGAATTTACTATAATCACTTGCTTTCCACGGGTGGCAAGAATACCTTTACAATCTTGATTTTACGGGATACAAGATACACCTTCTCCTTATCAATAACAACATACAATGGCAAGTAGTTGTATCTTTAATACGAATTCTTGTAGATTTGATACAATGATCCTATAGACCTCCAATGGAAATATATCTTCGAATTCTTTGAGGAAATAGAATCAAATCAGAGAGATAATGATATAAATTCAAGTATAACTCTCTTGTATTGTGTGGCTTGAAAATCAATGAAGAATTGGAATGAAAGAGAGGGGATTTGCAAGAATAATAGGATAGTATTCAATGGATTTGTGTGTAGAATATATTAAGAGTAGAAGAAAATGTGAAAAGATGATATTAAAATTCGTTACTAGGAGCCTTTAAATAGTGTTTGAAAGGATGTGTCTTTTGGTGAAGAGATGGAGGGGGAAACTTATTAAATTAAATTTGGAAAACTAAAAAATCGTTATATGTCGACATGTAAAAAAGATGTATATCGACATACCTATTGTTGCAAAATACACTTATAAGTGTCGCAAACGTTCAGCACTTCAGATTTCCTTATATTTGTGGATTTTGGTGATTCGATTGAGGTCAATTATTGATTGTCTTCAAGTATAATTTCCATGGGACCATTAACAAGATATTCTAAGGTTCAACCGATTCCTCATCACTTCAAACACCTCTATTCTTCAGCATTCTTCTCTAAAGACTTTGGTTTTTAATTGTTCTGATTATCCTTCAATTTCTTTGATTAAACTTCTTATATAATTCCTCTTTTGTACACTTGTATATTTCTAAAAGTATCTCCATAATATATCTGATGTAACTGCACCACTCGATGATACAATAGTACTCACGTTTGTATGGTTGTTCTCATTAAAATCAATACCTAGGGTACCTGAGGTATTAACATGTGCTAGCTATGTTATTCTTACATTGTCTAATATTCTAACAGCGCATGATATTATTTTTTCCGTTTTGCATATATGGATTTCAAAAAACCAATATGATGAAGCAGGGTGTGTAGAATTTGTTTACAAGATACTTTGGTTATCTTAATATTGTATTTTATTATATTTTCAACTTTATACTTGTAATTAACTTGGATTTGTTACGGTATATTAATACTCTTTTGTTCCATTGAAAATGTGGTTTATCTTTGTTCTATAGTTATTTGTTTATGGAATTTCTTTTAATATATTTTAGCTTTTGATCTGAGAATGATTAAATCTATTTATGATACTCAAGGTATCAATTGCTTATTTCAAAATAATTTTCATATTTTGGATCCGCAACACATTAGTGGTTCGACAAACTATCAGTTTGAAACATAGTGTTTTTTAATGTCAATTTGAAACGTCTGGTAAGTGTTACTAGTTGTCATTTTGAAACGCCTAGTAAGTTTTGCTGGTTATCGTCCTGAAACAGTCATTAAGTGTTCCAGATTATCAACTTGAAACAGCTATTAAGTGTTGCAGATTATCAACTCAAAACACTTATTAAGTGTTGCAAATCAACTTGAAACGTTCACTAAGTGTTGCAGGCATTCAATTTTACACATTAAATAAGTGTTTCAGTCCGTCAATCTGAAACTCTTGTTAAGTGTTTCAATTTGTTAATCCGAAACATAATATAGGTCTTTCAAAAATCTGCAACATACTAATCTGCAACACCTAAAAAATGTTTCTAAAAATTTAGCAACTTTTTATTACCGTTTCAAATTGGTCATTTTGGTGTTGTGTTCTCCTTTGCCTTTGGAAGAAATGAGCATATTGTCGACGTACAATAGTAAATACACCCAATGATCATTTTCCAATCTCTTGAAATAGAAACAAGCATCCTTGATTCATCTATCAAAATCTTTTTAAGCATGAAATGATCAAATCTCTCATACCATTGTCTAGGTGATTGCTTCAAACCATATATTGATTTCTTTAACTTGCAAACCAATTTTGACTTGCCATCTACCACAAATACTTCCGGTTGCTCCATATAGAAGTCTTCATCCAAGTGAGCATGCAAGAAGGCGTTTTTTACATCAAGTTGCCCCAATTCCAAGTCATGTATAACAACTATATAAAATTCATATCAAAGTATGGCGTCCAGTTGGTGCAAAAATTTTATCATACTCCTTTCCTTTCCTTTCCTTTGGCCAAACCCTTTTGCCACTAGCCTAGCTTTATACCTCTTATTATCCTTCACCTTATATATTCATTCGCACTCTATAGCATTGTTTCCATTAGGAGGTGGAACCAAATCCCAAGTTTGGTTCTTCATCAATGATTATGTCTCTTCCTCCATCGCGCAAATACACTTTGAGCTATCACTTGAATTCACTATGTCATCAAAGTCCATCGGCTCATCTTGGACTATATGAAGAGCGTGGCACAAATTATCGCAAAAGCTAAGATAAGTCCAATCTCCATATCTTTTGGGTGGTCTTATTACACTTCGACCAACCCAAGTAGTATTGCTATCACCTAAATCACTTTCGGCTCCACCTTGAACCGAATCTCTCTATTATCATGCACATCACCAACATTATTAAAAGAACCATGTGGACTATTATATTTTTCATCAACTACTTCAACCTCACATGCTTCTTCTTCAACTCTGCTACTTAGATGGAATGTGGGAATGACTTCCTTCTCCTTTGGTTCTTCATGAAACAAATCTGGAAAATATGATGAGCTTTCATTCTACTTAAATAAAGACTGTAACGACCCGGAGATTTCGCGATCCTGGTTATCGACATAAACTCAATGTCGACTATCCAAGCATCAAAAATACCGGATAGTTAATGAAAGAAGTTAGAGGGTGAGGATAGAAAAGATAGAAAATTAGAATTAGAAGAAGAAGACAAACATACAATATCAGAGTAAACACGAATCTCATAGCGGAACGAATAAAATATAGTACACAACATAACTTGGAAATACAAATCTGTTATTTGAGTGTAACATTTACATCACAACGGAAATAAATAATAGTTATATAATCCTGAAGCCTCCTGCTCCAGTTTTCCAAGTATATCTGTAAATCCTGACTACTTGACTGCCCATACAAATTGGGCACCCAAGAGTTTAGGGAAACAAAAATAAATAAACTACGGGTCAGTCATGGGACGGTGTGAGTAAAACAATTTAAAAAAATTTGAGAAAATAAATGATATCCCAAAAGGCCACGCCATATAACACGGAACAGGTTTTTCCCTTTTGAGAATCCAAAACATTTGATTTAACATCAAAAATCCTTTTGCAAGAAACAATGATCTTTTATATCAAAACTCCCTTGATATTATGATAGTGTCTATCAACCACAATATAATAATCATCTAGCAGAACGCTTTCATCTCACGTTCCACATACATAATATATAATCAAAAACCGCGGGTGCTTATTGGTTAATGAATTCCAACTGGCAAGTTATGGGACCACCTTCAGACAGTGTATCTCTAGAGAGGAATACACCGAGTTCAACAAGAACATCTTGTTACCCAGGCTAAATGAGACCGGTCACTCATTTCGCTTGAGTATACCAAATGTATTATCACCAACGGTTGGGATCAGCAATCGTTTCCCGAAAGGGACATCATCAGAATAGATTATAGAAGTAAATGGAATTTCTCTAGATCAGGTGACAATACACCCTAATTGGAAGCTAACCACTTAGCCATGCGACCTACCCGATTTTATACCATTCCGGTTAGTGAGGCTTGAGGCCAAAACGTACAGATCACACCTTTATTTACTTTGAATGTCACATCATCATGCCCGCCAAATCATAAATTGATTTCCTCAAAAATACAACAGGTATACAACTAAGAGAAACGAATTCCTCCACCACCAAACGTAAGTACATTTAAAGAGATCAACTTATGCAATATATTAAATATACACTGTCAGACATTCTTCCATACTGGTCGTCCTGGGACTGGACAGACTGAAAGCACTATTATGTAAACAGGACAGCCCTTGCATAACCCCATCTTCAATTGTCTTCATCATATTTGATTCGCAACGCTAATGCCATATGGAGTGGTTTTCAGATAATATAACTGATCCTGGTCTCTCCGTATCGACAACGGAAATGGTCAAAATCTTTGATAGTCAGTGATTTAACTATCAAAGGAAAACATGTGTACAAATAACGACCATATTTCCAAGTGGAAATCTTACCGATCAATCATTATTTCATTTCCCAATTTCCCACTTATCGTTTCCATATATCCATAAATTCCTTATTTTCTAAAAATTAGAAAATATACGTTATTAACTTTGGAAAACGTTTCCATTTATGATTCACGCATCAATATCTTCCAACCTCTATCAGTCTCTAATTGTAAACTAGTAAGAGAACAACTTTCCAAGCATAAACCCCGAAGGCCGAAACCAACATCAGATCGATACCTAGAAAGCCATTCAACTCAACTAATTTCCAGTCAGTTTCTAATTTCAGTAATTCCATTTAAATTCCTAATTCAAATTCCAAATTCCTTTATAATATTTTATCTACAAAATATTTACTTTAAATCAATACCATGTTACACCCATGTGCGAAGCACAGGTCTAAATCTCCCTAATGTAAAATTCTCTTTTTATAAAACTCTATTAATTTTTCAAATATTTCCCTTTTATAATTCTATTTACTTTCTAAATCAATATCCCTTTTATAATTCTATTTATTTTATAAATATTTCCTTTTATAAAATTCTATTTATTTTCTAAATAAATATTCCTTAATTATAATTTCTTTTATAAAATTTTATTTATTTTCTAAATAAGTATTCCTTAATTATATTTTCCAATATTTGTTTTCCAAATATTACCCTTTTTATATATTCCAATATTTGTTTTCTAAATATTTTATTTTCAAAATGCACTTTGAAAATTTCCTCTATTTTTCATTCCAGTATTCCTTATGGGATTTAAAATACCAAATAGCATGACCAGCATCATCATAATCAATCACAGATTATATATCACATCATATATCACAATATATGAAAACAAACAGTATTTGTAACGACCCCGCCATTTTTGATCGTTCAAATCGACAAAAAACCACACATGCCGACCCAAACAAATCATAAATATAGGCAGTTATTGGGAAAGAAGAGAAAAACAATAACAGAGTTCTCACAGAGGAAAGGCAACATATAATAAATAACTAACAGTTTAAAACAGTTGAAATACAAACATTTTTCTATACCATACAACGATTATCAAAGTTACATATATAGATATCTACATAGCACAGCGGAAATAAAATGCATCGGGAATACTTATATATAGTAGATATATACCAAATTCGTCTTCATCCTCCAAGCTATTGAAATCTTCGCTAACTACAACATCTGCTGACCCGAGCGTATTGCATAAAAAAACACAACAGACACTCGGATTAGCACTAAATCATTCTCACATTAGTCAAATTAAAATACGAAATAACATTAGTGTCATGGGTACAGTAACTCCAGAGATGTTACAGGATTTTCCCATCTCTCGAGGATCCGTTAAACTAATACATACATAGTATAATACGCTATTATGATAGTGTCTATCCAGTAAATTAAATATCATAAAAATAGCGTAAGCGGGATTACCATATTACCCTTACGCCGTTTACAGGCGTCAACAGTCTATACAGTACCGTAAATTCACCGTACTGGTGTTATTAGAGGGCACTCCATAGAAGGCAATGCTAAATCAAAATCGTATGGGGCTCGATATGGATAAATAAGACAAGGCACTCGAGGTAGGATTCTACCAATTACGCTCCCGGACTGGTGGTTACGCATAGCAGCCACTACCGCCCACCTCGGATCACACTCCCTGTAACGAACTGGAAAATATGAACCAATTTAAAAATTTTAAATTGGCTATTTTAGTGAATTTTAAATATTTAAAATAAATATTTTAAATAATAACAACGAAAAGTAAGTTTGAATCGAAGTTTGAAAATAAATATAATTACTTTGAATTATAAACAAGGCCTGAAATGGCGTGGTAGTTTCAAAATTTGAATTCAAACTTTGACTGACTGTAGCGGGTGCAAAACAAAACGGATTTTAGTGAAACCAAAAATATTTAAATCTGTTAGTGAATATCTTTCTAACGAATCTAAAAAATTGAAGTTTCGTAGCGGGAAGCAAAAGTTATGGCCAAATGAATTTTCAGAAAGGTCGCTATAGAGTTTATATAGCCCGTGAAAATGGCCATTTTGCAAACAACCTCGGAAAACTAGTATGTGATCGTGGCAAAGGAAAATGTGTTTGGTCGATTTCTATTAAATTGGATCGACCAGAAAAGGACCATTTTTCAAACGGTCTCATAATTTGACGAAACTAGTTTTGTTGGGACCGTATCGTTAAAACATAGCTAGATTTATTTTTCGGGAATTTTTAGAATCAATATGTGGCCCCGGCAAATTGAAATGTACGTTCAAAATAAATATTGAATGTTATATATTTTAAATTGAAGGAAAACTGACTGAAACTGTTGAATGGGCCTACGAAACATATCCCATTATGTTCGGAATGAGGGCATTTAGCTAGGGACTACAGTCGTTGGGTTTGAATTGGTGTTCGTGTGCGACAAGGGGTATTTTCGGATTTTTAAAATTTATAAATATAAAAAATATCATTGGTCAATGTTTTTTCTCTCTCCCCGATATACATCGACGCACAGCGATAAACCCTTCAATCTTTCCCGTCCACTTTCTGACCAAACCAAGCAAACTCAGCCCCTCCTCCAGTTGAGGATTTTGAAGAGCTCGAGACGAGCTTCAAATCCATATATAGTTTGTATTTTTTCGTTCAGAATTG
Source organism: Allium sativum (assembly GCA_030737875.1). Taxonomy (NCBI): domain Eukaryota; kingdom Viridiplantae; phylum Streptophyta; class Magnoliopsida; order Asparagales; family Amaryllidaceae; genus Allium; species Allium sativum. The sequence continues at coordinate 459,688,864 of CM060923.1, forward strand.
GGGGAGAAATCGAGCTCGAAAGTTTCGAACTTCCAACCATCGCCGCCGTCAGATCCGACCACCGAGTGGGCCCCACCTCCAGGTGCAAGTGCGTCGCTCCTCCCCCTCCGACGCTGCAAAGGCCGATCGACGAATAGCTACACGGATTCGAAGAAAAATCGAAACCTAGTTTCGAACCCTTCAGTGAGGTAACGACTGATTTTAAAATAAACTATATTATAGCACTTTAAAGCGCTACGGTTTTTTATTTCACTGTAAAAATCATATCTTTTTCTTTTGTTGACGAAATTCAATGAAACAAGAGACAGTGGACTCGTGTGGACGTCTTCTACATTCTAGAAGAGATCGCATATTTTTCTGAGCCTTCTGCTATTTTTGGTGGAGTAGAACCCAATGTGAGATTTTTAAATTATAAACGATATGGAAAACGGCGATGTATAAATTATATAGTCGATGTATGAGTTATATAAGCATTGTACACCTCATGTATAAGCGTTGTATAAGTTGTACGTTCGATGTATAAGTTATATATGCATTGTAAAAATTATATATGTGTTGAATAGAAGTGAAATATACTTATATATATATATGTATATATATACACACGCCCCTCGTCCATAAACCATGGACGATATTTATTGGTTGTGATTGGTGTGAAAATTGGTTGATTAGAATTGTTTGTGGTTGAAATTGATTGATTGTGGTTAAAAAATACCCGTTTGTGGTTGAGAATTATTTGGTTGAAACCAGATAGGATTAGTTTGTGGAAAAGAAAAAAAATATACATGCCGCCTGCGTGCGAACTAGATGCATGAAATCCCCATTGTCAAAAGCTGCGAGGCTTTAGGGTAGAGCGAGGAGCCGTACTAGGGACGACCACGGTTTTAACTACCCTGCTGTTATGCTGCCGAAATTTTGAATAATATTCATGTGTTAGAATTATTTTCATGTGTTGAAACTATATTCGTGTGATGAATTGAAAACCTTCATGTGCTGAATAGAAATTCATTCGTTGAATGATATTCATGTGTTGAATGGTAATCGTGTTTTAGATAAATTGTTTTAACAATAAAAATCACATTTTTATTTTATATATACGAACTATAGAAAACCTTCATGTGTTGAATAGAAATTCATTCGTTGAATGATATTCATGTGTTGAATGGTATTCGTGTTTTAAATTAATTGTTTTAACAATAAAAATCACATTTTTATTTTATATATACAAACTATAGAAAACCTTCATGTGTTGAATAGTAATTCATTCGTTGAATGATATTCATGTGTTGAATGGTATTCGTGTTTTAAATAAATTGTTTTAACAATAAAAATCACATTTTTATTTTATATCTACGAACTATAGAAAACCTTCATGTGTTGAATAGAAATTCATTCGTTGAATAGAAATTCATGTGTTGAATGGTATTCACGTTTTGAAATAAATTGTTTTATAATAAAAATCATATTTTTATCATCTATATGAACTATATAAAATAGTCGTGTTTTGAAATAAATTGTTTTATAATAAAAATCATATTTTTATCATCTATATGAACTATATAAAATAGTCGTGTTTTGAAATAAATTGTTTTACAATAAAATCACATTTTTATTATATACATAAATTGTTAAAAATTAGTGCGGGAGATCCGACCAACGGATTTTCCCGAAACCGAAACCGTCGGGTTCGCTTTGGAAATATATTTTCAACGACACCAACTTTGTAAAGATCCAACGTTTGGATTGTCTGGAATGTTTAATTCAAATCTGAAGAAAAACAGCGCCAGAATCGATTATATTTATATATATATATAAATAAATATAATTAAATTAAATCGAATAACGACGCTGCAGTTTGTATTTTGAAATCGAAACTTCAAACGATTGTACTGGGAGATCCGACCGTCGGATTTTCCCAAAACTGGAACCGTTGGATTCGTTTTGAAAAGATCTTTCTAATGATATAAATTTGGTGAAGATCCAACGGTTAGATATTCAGATATGTGTAAATCTAGTCTGAAGAAAAACAGCGCCACGGCCGCGTTATGGCCTGAAGCGTCGTTTGAATAAATTGGCCATTTTTTTTAAAAAAATAGCGATAAATCGTTATAAAATATTATAAACGATATGGAATGTAAAATTTAGAAACTAACTGAAGGTTAGCTAAGTCGAATGGTTTCCTGGATTTTGATCTGATGTTGGTTTCGGCCTTCGGGGTTAATATTTGGGAAATCGTTCTCTTAGTGATTTACGGTTAGTGGCTGATGAATTGAAATGAGGCGTATGTGTAGCACTTGTTTATTATATACGCGAGTTGCTCAGAAAGACCGGGTTTATCCCATTCTGAATAACTGAATCGACGATAAGAAGTCGAAGATGAAGATGGTGGTCAAAGACCGGAGATCTTCACCTCGTTTGGATGGTAACTGATATCCTGATTGGGAGGCATCCCGAAATATGGATAATGAGTGGTGATCGTCCTGACGTACGTGGAGATCGATGGGTATGCAAGGTATATAGTGCCTCCGGTTTTGTTCAGACCCAGAACGGACTTGTAAATGGATTGTGTGTCTGTCATTGGATTTCATTCTGTGTGATTGATAGCCATCAGTTGCATGGTGTGAATTGCCTGTGTGGCTTGCTAAGATGCAGTGATCAAGGCTTCTTTTGAAAAGCAAAGTCTTGTGGTTGATGATCAAAGCACCGCCTGTGTGGCGTAGCTTTGTGTATAACGTGAATTCGCGAGCCTCACACCCCGGTATGAACCAGAAATGGGAGAGGACCTCAGGGAGGGCATGCGTTTCCTTCTAGCTGGAGGTGGTGTTAGTGCTTAAACTGGCTGACATTTATATTACTTTCACCTGTGTGGTTGTTGCTATTGCGAGGCGCCTCGGTCATATCGGTCGATCCGGGATCGATGGAGTCATTCGTTGGCTCATTTACGCCCCAAAGGGCAGGGAAACGTATTGTTCAGGTACTATAATCCACTCCGTGTGGACCGTCCTTGACGATCCAAGGGGCAGTTGCGGCTGTTCCGGAGACATGGGCTAGATTGTATCGAAGTCGGTAAGGACTATCTTTTGCCTTGGTTCATGACGGAAATCCAATTTCCAAATATGTGACTGTGCGGTTTTGATTGTATACTTATATATGGCGACATAGTGGTATGGGGCATTAATGCCGTCTGTGATTGATACTTATGATTTGAAATTGTTTTTGAAACATATAAACACTAGTAATAATATCAAATGCTTTTGTTTTATTCGTATCAAGTATATTTTGGTCATTATAAGGTAAAAGCTCTATCCTCCGATTTGCATTGCATTGTGTGATAGGAACTGAGTCTTATAGTGGCTTCATTTTTATAAAAGAACATTGCGATGTTTAAAAGATTTACTTGTTTTAAAGCACTGGCAATCCAATGGAGTAAACCCGTTCCGCGAAAGTGGCGTGGTCCTGTGATTAGCCAAATTATATAATGTGTTAAGTAGATTTCTCATACCAGTCCCATGACTGACTCATAGTTTGTTTCACTTGCAAACTCGGGTGCCCCTTTTTCTACACGGGCAACCTTGTATTCAGGTTTTTAGCAGGCTCTTTCTGGATAGCTGGAGCTGAAGATGGATTCTATCATTTATCTCTTTTTATGTTGTTCAACTCCTATTGTACATATTATGTTTGTTTTCCGCTGTAGACATTTATGTATAGCTGAACTGTATTTGTACTAAGTATGATCCTGTATACTGTGTAAATTTGATGATTACTTTTGTCCAGTGTATTATTTGTTCATTATCTGGTGTATTTATTTATTTCTGTTCTGCTATTATCTGTTTATGTGTTATATTCAAAAGATTACCTTTAACACCGCCGTACGGGGTTTTGGGGTCGTCACACTCCCAATTCAAATGGGCCCAATCATCATCATAGTCATAGAAATAGTATCGAAGAAGTGTGTCCGGTCAAAGGTGCTACCTCAATTAGCCACGGTATAGCTCCTGTTTTAGTCATTTCAATTCTGACCCGAAGGTCAGGGCTATCGTTATCGTTCATCTACTTTGATTCAATAATCGCCTCCAAGTCATCATACTCATTCTGGATATGTCATAACGTTCACAGTTGTCAAAGTGGTATCGACACTGACAGAGAGTATGCCTTATGTCGACTCCGGTCTCCTTAACAACAAATGCTTACATCTTTCACATTGGTTGGTTCTTTTATATTTCATAAAGGTTCGCTTCGTATCAAAATATTATATTCTGTTTAGAACCAATTTTATATTCAAACAGAATATAATTTCATATCAAAAAATATTAGAAATCATACCAAATCGATTATATTATAAATTAGAATATATTTCCATATCCTTATATGATAATCATATAATATTTAAAAAAATTGACTTATATTCAAATAGAATATATTTCATCTCAAAGATTTCAAATTTTTTCCAAATCGCTTAATGTTTGAAATCTATTCTTACTTGATTAGAATATGTACTTCATAACTCATTTCAATCCCTTAGGAGAAAGTTTTATATTCGAGTAGAAAACCCACATTTTCCATATTTACAGATCGATTTAGAAATCGATTCATATTCAAGGAGGTTATAACTTATCTCAACTCCATTTGAACAACGGTTTAGATCCAAGCATTTTCCCATTCGGAAGAAATTCACACTTTATAGAAATATAACTACGAAAATAGATGTTTATAAAGAAATCTTTATATAAAATAATATATACATATATAGAATATATTAGTTAGAATAAGATAAGATAATTTTTATTTAAAACTCTCTCTATATATATACATAAATTAAAAGTTTACAATATAGAAAAAAAATATAAGAAAAAAAATTTAGTTATAACAAAATAGTTATAGGTAAAAGTTTTAATAAATAAATTTTAAGGAAAGGGATAGTTATTTGAAATCGACAGTGTACACACACACACATACACACACACACACACACACACACATATATATATATATATATTAGCTTCTTTATCTAAAAATCATTCCTTTCTTCCGAACTTCACTACTTAAATCTAACTTCAGTCTCAATGGAGTTCATTAATTCCATATCTCATTTCCAACATAGTTCAACCCGTTCGATTTAAAGGATTCAAATTCATGCCAAATTCGAAGAAAATTTTCAAGCATCCTCGATTAACTTCCATTTTCAAAACTCAATTCATGGAAAATTTAAATTTCACATCTTACCTTAGATTTGGAAATTCCCGGATATAATAAAATCCCATTTTACAAATCTCAGTTTGTTCGGGTAATTTCCCTTGACCATTCATTAACATTCAAGGTTCATGCTTAAAGGAAGATAAAATTTATCCAAACCGACACATTCCTTTAAATAAAATTTTCATCAAATAGAATCTTGAATGTTTGAAATCATTTAACCAACCGATGTCCATATATAATTTGCTATCCTATGGCCAAGTGATTTTAATTTTCCGATATTTCAGGGATGGATATATATCATTTCAATCCAAATCAGGGTCACAGAGATTTATCATTTCACTCCGTGTTCTTAATTTATTTTAATCGATTAATCCCGGGTTTATTTGATGCTCGTAACATCTAGGGTAAATTGGAATTAATCATCAAATGAGCATACAGTATCATGTACTGAATAACAGAACAGTTCAAGCAGTATTCATCCAGTAATCAACTCAACCAAGGCATCCACCCCAACCATTTTATTCCATTTAATTAGTATTAAACTGTTCCACGGATTATCAAGGATCAAAATTTCCAGTTAGAAATCTAATTAAATAACTAATTATCGATCTAATTTGCATGCTAACACGCTTGTATATCAAATCTAAGCAACCAATTCAACAGCCAATCACAATCATGCAACCAAACTATTTCATAATTTAATTCGATAAATATGGGAATAATTCAGTTCATTGTGAGCGATAGAATCACTCATCTTTGGGTATTTAGTGGATCGATCGTCCAACTAAAGCCCAAATGCGTCTAAATCCGAGTTAATATGTGAAAGATATTAGCGATTTACCATTGGAATTTTAAATATATAAAAATAAAAAATTAATACTTCTCACCAATCCCCATCCGCCACATTAGCATCGCCTCAAGCCTATTCTCCCGCTCCATCAACTCGTGTGAACCATAATCTATGGGAAAAAGAACCCATCGCGCACCCATCTTTGACCGCCTCCCACCGTAAATCCCGACCACCGGAAAGGACAAGACCACCTCCAATCGGACTCTCTCCCCGAGGCGCACCTCCCATCCAACCGACGTGGCCTCCGATGGCCTGTACTGTCGCCGTCGCACGGTTGAACCCAAGGCTTCCGAAATCCTAAAATGTGAAATTCTGAGACCCTAGTTGATAATAAAACAAATGAACATCATTACTGAACTCGTATCGATATTCTCCACAAAACCCATATGCTCAATTCTCCAATTGTTGCTGAAATCGGAAACGCCCAAATCAAGCCTTGGAATTTTGAATTCCTGAACCTTTGATCGCGATTTTCGGCCACCTCGCTTACTGCATGTTGAATCTGAGAACTCCCGTAGCTTCGTTTCTTCAAGATCTTTGTTTTAACATATAATAAGCTATGGTTTGAAGATTTTTAATTCTTGAGTTGGATTTCCTTTTGAAACTAGGGTTTGATTATTTTGTTCAGCCATTAGAGAAAGATTGGTAGTGAGAAACTACGTCTGGTGAAAAATGGCTGAATGAGGTGGATAAGGAGTTATATATATATATATATATATATATATATATATATATATATATATATATATATATCGAATGCCAAATTAAGACACAAACAATTATCATGTTACACTGGTCTCTTTCACACTTTGTCCCGTACGGTCCAACGACTAGTCCGTTTGTAACGTAAATTGGAATCCCACCATAATTCATCGTTCTGAATCCAATGGCACCAGTTTCGTCGAATTCTGAGACAGTTGCCAAAACTGTTAAATTTCACAATTAATTAAATAAAATATTCAATTATTCGATTAATTGTTTTAATTCAAATCAAATATTCATTAAATTTAAATTTATTCAAATTATATCTTAAATAATTCTATAAATAAATTTCACACATTTTAAATCTTAAATTGATTATTTGAAATTTTGATTTGAATTTCAGTTATAATTTTACGACTTAAAACTCCACCATTCCCAATTTAAATTTGAATTCCGCTTTTAAATTAACCCACTCAAATTAATTTAATTATATTAAATATTAAATTTCAAATCACAATATTTCCAAATAAAGCTAAATCTGGAAATCTATTTACACTCAATTCAAACAATCCTTATTATTATAATCAGCAATATTTGATTTTCCCTTAGATTATTCCATTCTATTTATTTTAAATTGAAAATTAAATATACAGTAAATATGGGATGTCACGTTCTCCCCCACTTATAATCTTTTCGTCCTCGAGAAGAGAACGAGATAAGGTATTAAATAAATCATACTTTCAAATTCATACTTACCAAATAGCATTTATAAGATAAGTTATATATGTATAGTTGAAAAATCTCATAAATTTTCTAACTCCCGAAATCACGGAAAATTTCGGCAACATTTCCTTTGTACGGAGAGGTCCAGAAAAATCACAACACATATATAAATCCAAATATTCATCTCATCACATGATGAGGTATCCCAAAATGGGGAAAACAAAATATATATGTAACCACAAACCATATAACACACATACGTACCTTCTTTAGCATTATATTTGCAATTTATTTACCTTATCGCTTTAGTATTTATCGCAAGTGAGCTCCAAAGCGTAGCGCGACTCCTTACACCTGCTACATAATCACATACACATAAGAATTAAACATATATATGATAAATAGCGAAGGTATATAACTTGCACAACATATATTAAACATTTTTAACTACAAAACCAAGATATTCATAACAGGCCAGTGAACAAACTAAGGGTTATCACCCCTTAGATGAGGAAATTTGATCATACCACACAAGAAAGAGTTGTTGAATTTGTATTAGGCTTTCCGAATTGTCCGGATTCGTCGAATTCAGATAATTTGTTCAAAAGTTATGACTATTTTAGTGAAGGCGAACACCTCAGCCCGTACACTAAGAAATGCAGGTCTAGGTTGTTCAACCCAGTTTTTACCCCTTTAAATCTCAAAATTTCACCCGGCATATTTAAGGAAATTTTTAGTTAACATCCTGGGCTTTCCGAATTGTACTCGCACATTGAAATCCAACGCTCCGTTAGGAAGTTATGGTCAAAACAATATCGATAAACGCTTTAGCTTTTAATTTTCTACGCGTACAACTACGATTAATTCTCAGATTTAAACCTAATAAACATGAAAATTAGACAAGGCCCTATTAGCAAAAGTTTTAGTTCAGGTTCCAAGGTTTCCAAATTGTCCTGAATCGTCAAATTTCGATCAGCCATTCAAAAGTTATGACCATTTTACTTCATCTTATCGAATATTTCAGGTTTTACATAACACCAATTTTATTTCCCTTGAAGTTTAAATCTTTCGATTTTCAAAACTTAAGCCAAATTTAGCGATCAAAATGGGTTGTCAATCATTATGATTTAAATATGGTTTTCCTTTATTTCTTAAATATCTTCATATTTGTTTCATTCATATTAAGTAAATTTCATTCCATGTATTTATGTTCCATTGTTGCTAAATCTTATTTAAGTTCCTTTTCAACTCATCTATTTCTTTTCAAGCATTAAATTTGATTAAAACTTGAATTCATTTAACATTTCCCACTAACTTGGTTATATTAAATCCCAACTTCCTCAATCATGGACCAAAATTTCCAAATTTCGTTACTTATTCTTCCCCTAAGTGCTAAATTCTCTATCGATCTTATAGGGTTTTCTAACTTAACTCTTATCGCTTTAATTCACTTGACTCGAATAAATATAACATTATTTCTTATTTCCTTCGCAAATCCATTCGTATCCATTTACTAAATCATCATGTTATTAGTGGGGATTCAAATCAAGTTCATTTGTACTTCATCACATTCCTTTATATTAGATTTTAAATCAGCTCCAATTAATTTTCTTTAAGTTTTCATTCCTCTCATCTTGTTGATTAACATAAATTAAGTCACATTTAATTCAAGCTCCGTCGAATATTCCACTTAACAAATTCAAACCTTATCCAAATTCTAATTTGTTCAAATTTCAATGGTTTACCTCTATTGCTAAATTTCATATTTTCTGATTCACAAATTCCGGTAAATCTTTAACACTACAATGGTTATCTTTTCATTAGTCATAATATAGATTTTGCATTGCATTTGATTTCCAGGTTAAATTTTATTTAACTTGGTTCCTCTACTCAATTAAGTTATATTTCATTCGACTAAATGATTTACATTCCATTCCTTTCATTGTTTATACTTAGATTTATATTCGATATATTGTTCAAAGAAGATTTATCCCATTTAGATTTCATATGCCTTGATTTCACATATATACTAATTTGCCATTTATTTCTTTATTTAGATTTATTGGCAATTTACGGTTTAGCCACTAATTTAAATCTCTTTCCAACTTCTCCTCAAATAATTTTACTTACTTATTTATTACCCAAGGCATATGCTATTGCCAATTTTTCTTACATAACAAACTTTCCAATTGTTTTGGTTGACTTTAGTTGGAGTTTATTCCGTGGCTAATCAGATCCTCTAATACTTATATCGACCAAAATTTTGTAATCTATTTAATTTAATTATCGTCCACGTTTATGAGTTTAAATGATGGTTCCTTTCTCTTAACACCTAAGTTTATTTCTTAGTTTCAACATCAAGAACTCAAATGGATCGAGTTATCTTATTACCTAAATTAATATTATTAACCAAGATGAACTTAAATATTCTGATTTCAGGTTTTAAAACTAAGTTTAAAATGCATACGTTTATACGATTTATAGAAAACCATACCATATAATTTTAAATCCAAACCTTTATCAACCAGTTATGAAAATACGGGGTGGTCTCCCCCAATTAGATGCTTCAGAATAAACGTCGATAATGCGTGCACTCATTACCGAAATCATTTCTGATGTTCCGAGTAGGGATTACACACTTTATTCCTTAAATTCCTTTAAACCATTTCCTATTCGAAACACTTACCAAAGTACCATATTTCCTAAAAATCCTAGCAATTCTATTTTCAAAGTCCCAGAATCAGATCCTCAAGTTCATATCTACTTTAACCGCAAACTGGTTTGCAACCAATTATAATTAAAGGTATTATTTTATTTCAAATATATTCTAAATTCATTAAATTTTCCTTATTAGATTTATTATCTAATCAACTATAATAGGTAATAACTTAATATTACCATCTACTAAAACGAATACATATATACTTGAACCAATCATATATTTGATATATTTTAAAATAAAATCGAAAACCATATTATGTCGATCCATTCTGTCGGATTATTTAGAAATTCCTATCGATTCTATGGCGTCCCATATATCGACCAGAATCCATAAATATTCAACAGAACTAGTCAACACAATAAATCCATTTTTATATCAAAATACAAATACGCTCTCTCATATATCACTCAAACTCATTCTAGGGCATTATTAACCCCATCTCTAATGAGTAAAATTTCCAAACAGAGCCAAGGTTATCGTTAACCATCGCTCTGATACCAAATGTAATGACCCGCCATTTTTGACCGTTAAAATTGACAATAAACCACACATGCCGACCCAAGCAAATCATAAATACAGGCAGTTATTGGGAAAGAAGAGAAAGAAGAAAGAAGAGAAAAACAATAACAGAGTTCTCACAGAGGAAAGACAACATATAATAAATAACTAACAGTTTAAAACATTTTAAATACATACATTTGTCTATACCATACAACGATTATCAGAGTTACATATATAGATCTCTACATAGCACAGCGAAAATAAAATGCATCGGGATTACTTATATATAGTAGATATATACCAAATTCGTCTTCATCCTCCAAGCTATTGAAATCTTCGCTAACTGCAACATCTGCTGACCCGAGCGTGTTTCATAAAAGAAAACACAACAGACACTGGGATCAACACTAAATCATTCTCATATTAGTCAAATTAAAATACGAAATAACATTACTGTCATTTGTACAGTAACTATAGAGATGTTACGGGATTTTCCCATATCTTGAGGATCCGTTAAACTAATACATACATAGTATAATACGCTATTATTATATTGTCTATCCAGTAAAGTAAATATCATAAAAATAGCGTAAGCGGGATTACCATATTACCCTTACGCCGTTTACATGCATCAATAGTCTATACAGTACCGTAAATTCACCATACTGGTGTTATTAGAGGGCACTCCATAGAAGGCAATGCTAAATCAAAATCGTATGGGGCTCGATATGGATAAATATGACAAGGCACTCGAGGCAATGCCCAGGGTATGATTCTACCAATTGCACCCCCGGACCGGTGGTAATGCATAGCAGCCACTACCGCCCACCTCAGATCACACTCCCAATTCAAATGGGCCCAATCATCATCATCATCATCATAGTCATAGAAATGGTATTGAAGAAGTGTTTCCGATCAAAGGTGCTACCTCAATTAGTCACGGTATAGCTCCTATTTTAGTCATTTCAATTCTGACCCGAAGGTCAAGGCTATCGTTATCGTTCATCTTCTTTGATTCAATAATCGCCTCCAGGTCATCATACTCATTCTGGATATGTCATAACGTTCACAGTTGTCAAAGTGGTATCGACACTGACAAAGAGTATGCCTTATGTCGACTTTGGTCTCCTTAACAACCAACGCTTACATCTTTCACATCGGTTGGTTCTTTTATATTTCATAAAGGTTCGCTTCATATCAAAGTATCATATTCTGTTTCGAACAAATTTTATATTCGAATAGGATATAATTTCATATCAAAAAATATCAGAAATCATACCAAACCGATTATATTCTAAATTAGAATATATTTCCATATCCTTATATGATAATCATATAATATTTAAAAAAATCGACTTATATTCAAATAGAATATATTTCATCTCAAAGATTTCAATTTTTTTCCAAATCACTTAATGTTTGAAATCCATTCTTACTTGATTAGAATATGTACTTCATAACTCATTTCAATCCCTTAGGAGAAAGTTTTATATTTGAGTAGAAAACCCATATTTTCCATATTTAAAGATCAATTTAGAAATCGATTCATATTCAAGGAGGTTATAACTTAGCTCAACTCCATTTGAACAACGGTTAAGATCCAAGCATTTTCCCATTCAGAAGAAATTCACCCTTTATAGAAATATAACTACGAAAATAGATGTTTATAAAGAAATCTTTATATAAAATAATATATACATATATAGAATATATTAGTAGGATACGATATTTTCTTTTAAAACTATATATATATACATAAATAAAAAGTTCACCATATAGAAAAAAAATATGTAAGCAAAAAAAATTAGTTATAACAAAATAGTTATAGGTAAAAGTTTTAATAAATAAAATTTAAGGAAAGGGATAGTTATTTGAAATCGACAGTGTAACACACACACACACACACACACACACACACACATATATATATATATATAATAGCTTCTTTATCTAAAAATCGTTCCTTTCTTCCGAACTTCACTACTTAAATCTAACTTCAGTCTCAATGGAGTTCATTAATTCCATATCTCATTTCCAACATCATTCAACCCGTTCGATTTAAAGGATTCAAATTCATATTCATGCCAAATTCGAAGAAATTTTTCAAGCATCCGCAATTAACTTCCATTTTCAAAACTCAATTCATGGAAAATTTAAATATCACATCTTACCGTAGTTTTGGAAATTCCCAGATATAATAAAATCCCATTTTACAAATCTCAATTTATTCAGGTAATTTCCCTTGTCCATTCATTAACATTCAAGGTTCATGCTTAAAGGAAGATAAAATTTATCCAAATCAACACATTCCTTTAAATAAAATTTTCATCAAATAGAATCTCGAATGTTTGAAATCATTTAACCAACCGATGTCCATATAAAATTTGCTATCCTATGGCCAAGTGATTTTAATTTTCCGATATTTTAGGGATAGATATATATCATTTCAATCCAAATCAGGGCCAGAGAGATTTATCATTTCACTCCGTGTTCTTAATTTATTTTAATTGATTAATCCCGGGTTTATTTGATGCCCGTAACATCTAGGTTAAATTGGAATTAATCATCAAATGAGCATACACAATCATCTACTGAATAATAGAACAGTTCAAGAAATATTCATCCAGTAATCAACTCAACCAAGGCATCCATCACAGACATTTTATTACATTTAATCGGTATTAAACTGTTCCACGGATTATCAAGGATCAAAATTTCCAATTAGAAATCTAATTAAATTAATAACTAATTATCGATCTAATTTGCATGCTAACACACTTGTATATCAATTTTAAGCAACCAATTCAACAGCCAATCACAACCATGCAACCAAACTATTTCATAATTTAATTCGATAAATATAGGAATAATTTAGTTCATTGTGAGTGATAGAATCACTCACCTTTGGGTGTTTAGTGGATCGAACGTCTAACTAAAGCCCAAAAATTTCATAGTCTCTAAACACAGTCAAACCAGTCTCAGATCGTCCGCAGTTCCGCTAGGATTCTAACGCACCCAACCACGTCTAAATCTGAGTTAATATGTGAAAGATATTAGCGATTTACCATTGGAATATTAAATGTATAAAAATAATAAATTAATACTTCTCACCAATCCCCATATGCCATGTCAGCATCGCCTCAAACCTATTCTCCCGCTCCATCTACTCGTGTGAACCGTAATCTGTGGGAAAAAGAACCCATCGTGCACCTATCTTTGACCGCCTCCCACCGTAAATCCCGACCATCGGAAAGGACAAGACCACCTCCAATCGGACACTCTCCCCGAGGCGCACCTCCCATCCCACCGACGTGACCTTCGATGGCTTATACTGTCGCCGTCACACGGTTGAACCCAAGGCACCCGAAACCCTAAAACGTGAAATTCTGACATCCTAGTTGATAATAAAACAAACGAACACCATTTCTGAACTCATATCGATATTCTCCACAAAACCCATATGCTCAATTCTCTAATTGTTGCTGAAATCGGAAACGCCCAAATCAAGTCCTGGAATTTCGAATTCCAGAACCTTTGATCGCGATTTCCGGCCACCTCGCTTACTGCATGTTGAATCCGAGAACTCCCGTAGCTTCGTATCGTCAAGATCTTCATTTTAACATATAATAAGCTATGGTTTGAAGATTTTTGATTTTTGAGTTGGATTTCCTTTTGAAACTAGGGTTTGAGTATTTTGTTCAGCCATTAGAGAAAGATAGGTAGAGAGAAACTACGTTTGGTGAAAAATGGCAGAATGAGGTGGATAAGGAGTTTTATTTTTATATATATAGGAGGCCAAATTAAGACACAAACAATTATCATGTTACACTGGTCTCTTTCACACTTTCTCCCATACGGTCCAACGACCAGTCAGCTTGTAACGCAAATTGGAATCCTAACATAATTCATCATTCTAAATCCAATGGCACCAGTTTCGTCGAATTCTGAGACAAGTCGCCAAAACAGTTAAATTTCACAATTAATTAAAAAAATAAAATATTCAATTATTCGATTAACTGTTTTAATTCAAATCAAATATTCATTAAATTCAAATTTAGTCAAATTATAACTTAAATAATTCTATAAATAAATTTCACACATTTTTAAATCTTAATTTGATTACTTGAAATTTTGATTTGAATTTCAGTAATAATTTTACGACTTAAAATTCCACCATTCCCAATTTAAATTTGAATTCCGCTTTTAAATTAACCCACTCAAATTAATTTAATTATATTAAATATTAAATTTCAAATCGCAATATTTCCAAATAAAGCTAAATCTGGAAATCTATTTACACTCAATTCAAACAATCCTTATTATTATAATCAACAATATTTGATTTTCCCTTAGATTATTCCATTCTATTTATTTTAAATTGAAAATTAAATATACAGTAAATATGGGATGTTACAGTATTATAAATATTGAGGAATCCAGTTGGATCCCTTCAACCTGTTTCCCTGTATCCACAGAAGTTAAACAATATAATTAACATTAATTTCATTTCAATATAAAATATTCTGATAAACAGAATCAATAT
The DNA here is from genome assembly GCA_030737875.1 of Allium sativum. NCBI lineage: Eukaryota > Viridiplantae > Streptophyta > Magnoliopsida > Asparagales > Amaryllidaceae > Allium > Allium sativum. The sequence goes on from CM060923.1 coordinate 459,704,101, forward strand.
TTGATTAACGATTTATATATATATATATATATATATATATATATATATGTATATATATATATCGTTGTCTATAATTTCAACCAATAAATCAGCAATTCAAGCAAACAATCAACACACAGCAATAAATTATCATTTTTCAATAGTAGATTATATTTATAAAAATTATAACTGTACAGAGTTAGTGAGATTTACTCACGTTAGACGATCATTATTAAATAACGATAACTGTCGGTTGATTCAGGCAGACAATTTATTTCGCTATAAATTGTAATGAGCACCAATTCACTCCGAATTAGTTCCATTGTATAACCTCCATCCATACGGTCCAAACAGATCTAGTATTGCTGAATTTCGATAACATATGGAAAAGTTACAAATTTTACAAGCTTAATGATTATTTAAATTCTCGTAAACAATTAATAATATTTTTATAATTGGCTCACCCGGCCCTCATCCACATCTACAATGGTCTCATTCTGCCTAGTTACAGAAAACAAACACGCTTCCACTTTTTCCCTTTTTGAACACCATGATCCCATATTATACCTTTTCTTGTATTTAAAATGTTCGGGCATACTCAAGCTCATCACTCAAAAATCCATGTGTGTTTACCCATGCCATTCCAAACTTCCGATGCCCTCCCGTATGCGTTCTTACTTTCTTCTCTCTCTCTCTTTTATTATAAAAACCACACGGCCCAAACCCAACAGGAGAGCCCACCCACGCAACTGTACCTGTGAATGAATAGTGCTGCTATCTTCCTTCTTTCGAAAATCCATGTTGCTCCATACTCATTCAATACTCACGCAATACTTATTATGTCCTTAAATACCAATTTGACATATACTCCACGCAAAAATAATTTTTGAACTCTACTCCTTTTCCTTGCAGCCAATACCCCACTCGCCCTTCCTTGCGTTATCTCGTCTGCTCCCCCTATATCCGACTTTGACGCAACAACCACACAGTTCTACACTTCACGTCTACTCCCCCCTGTAGTATACATTTCACTCCTCCCTCTTAAATACGGTTCAAATAATCCACTCCCATGCGGATCTTCAACTCCTCCTCCTCCTCACAACAACCCGTTCTTCCTGTCAAACCCCAAAGACACTGACAGCTATGATAAGACTTCCCCAAAACTTTGCCAGCGAGCCCAAATTCTCACCAACACTCAAAACCAATATTCATTCGGCACCAAAACGAGGCAACCGATATTCTTGAGTTCATCGTGGTCTCAACCTCATACGCATCCAACAAATATGAATATCGAATCAAAACATGACGGATTTGCATGGATTTTTGATGTGAGCTGCCAATTGAACTCACAAACTCGAATAAAAATTGCAATTTCCAATTCGACACTTCAATACTACAGTCTCCTAAACCTAGGGTTTTCGCTGTAAAAAATATGCTTCAGAACATATCGAGCCAGATAGAAATGGCACCAGACTATAGGACGCAAGTATACAAACCCAAGGAACCAACCCTTGTTCAATTCCGTTAAGCATTCAATTTGTTTTGAATTTAAAAACCCTTGGTTTTCTTTGATTTTTAATAGAAATGGCGGCTTGTTTTTAATTGGGGTTTCCAAAAAAAGAAATATAGAAAGAGGGATCGTGTATATATATATGTATATATAGGGTCACTAAGCTTCAGGGTTAAGCAATAGCATAATCGGTTTGGGGTAGGCTGAGCGTGGTCTGCAAAATGACGTGACGGGGTACTGAAATCTTAAGCGTTAAGTAAGGAAGATTTATCATAGCTATGTTTCCCATTTACTTGTTTTACTGCGCTACCCCTTTAACTCATTAACACAGCACGTTTCTTATTTTGACTGGCATTGATTATTTGAGATCATGCCTAATGTATTCTCACACTCTGGTAGACATGGTCATTTAAGGTTGAGATTATCCATGCTGAATTTTAATATGTTCATGTTCTGTCGTGTTATTTTTGTTAATACCCAGGTCTTACCATAAAGAACCCATAGACGAGCATATCTCCAAACTAAGGGCCAAAGGTTACCTTTTAATTGGAAATAAAATTTACGAACAAATTTGCAATAATGAATGTTAGTTATCGTGAAATAAGTATAACCAACTATAACATTTCATGGACTATATTCGAGCCGCTACGGACAAAAATAAAAATACTAGTGTTAAGCGAGGTATCACGATCCCAAAATTATAATAATATAGACAAATTTACTTATTCTGTGAAATCCCAAAATACTGATACAAGGTGTAAAATACTTCAAAATAAAAAGTGCATATTTTCCAAAATAAAAATTACAGAAAAATTCTGTAAATTAAATTATAGCTACATCTCAAAGATCTCATCCAAATTTGAAGCCAATATTTAATTAAAATTAAATAACCGTTATGGCCTATAAGCGATTTCATAGCGGCTATTTGAAAATTTTATTTGGACATAACTTATAATTTATGAAGCGAAATCTCCATTTTTCACCGTCATTAGAAAAATACAGTTCAACATATTCCAACGTTTCTTGTTTCATAGAAATTCGACTTAAAACGGATTCTGTATATTCGTTTAAAGTTTGAATCGCCAAATTACGAACTGCCGCGCCATTTGGAGCTCGATTATAATTATACGTTCAACTATCGTTCAAATAATATATTCGTTATTCTAATTCAATTCTAAACGGAATTAAATATTTTAAATGATCCAACTCACGTATATTGTGAAATCTACTATTTCCGACTATTTCGAAATTATAATATACTATTATATTAATTAAATATTGAAAGTTATTTAATTTTGGTCATTTTAAATTACCATACTATTATTTAAATAATTAAATAAATTATTTATTATCCGTTAAAAATACGGGTTGTTACAAAGATGACACATCAAAAGTGACATAACGAGAATTTACAACCTTTTCAGTTTTGAATTCCAAATCCGATAGCTTTTCACGCCATTCATGTATACAAACAAGATCCCCTTGAAAGCTTTTGCCTCTAGCTTATCATTTACCGGATCATGCACATAAACTGAACTTCCAAATACACGAAGATATCTTTAGTCAACACTCTTTCCTTTCCACACTTCCTCTAAAATTTTGTTATTAATACTCGAGTACGGAATTCGATTCACAATATGCATCGTGGTTAACAAAGCTTTGATTTAAAACTCCTTAGATAAACCCAATGTTAATATCAAGCATCGAGCTTTCTTAAGTAGAGTCGGTTCATTCTCTCCGCTACTCTATTAAATTGCGGATCTCCCAGTGTAGTAAAATGTCTTCGGATTCGATGATGCTTGTAATACTATAAGAATTCACTAGAAAAAATACTCTCCATTATTGTCGGTCCTTAGAACTTTCAAATACTTGCCTCTTATTCTCAACAAGATTCTTCCATACTTTGAACTTATCAAATTCCTTTGACTTGGATTTTATTACATACACCCATATCTTCTCAGAAAAATCATCAGTGAAAGGAATATAATAACGTGTTCCACTTAAAGAAGCAATCGGTGTCAGTCCCCAAACATCTTAACTAACATACACAAGTACCTCTCTCAAATCTTGTTTTCCTTCACCGAATGATACCTTTGTTTGCTTCTTCATGACAAATTCCTTGCAAAACTCTTGCTTGTTGAAAATCTCAACCTTGATCATCTCCCTCTTATAAAGAATATCCAAATTCCTCTCCAAGATATGTCCCAATCTCGAACAGTACAACCTTGTTGCATCCAAGTCATGAGAACAGTCAACACCTGCACAAGTTTCACCTTCTACAGTCATTCCTTGGAGCAAAAATACATCTTGAGTTCTAGCATGTTTAATAACCATAGGCGCCTCCTTCGAAACCCTCAAGCAAACATTCTCAATGTTATCTTGCATCCTAGACAATTCAATTTCCCTAATGATATAAGCGATTTTTTAAATTCTGGAACATAACGTACATTGGTGAGTGTGCGAATCACTCCATCAAACAACGGAGCCTATTCCCATCGAATTGCAATAGCACCATTTCCCAAAGATTTTTTTTCCCTTTTTTTCTTCATAAGGGAAAAAAATTCCTATTTGGCATCATATGATGTGACGCACCCAAATTAAGTAGCCATTCACTACCTGAAACAACCGATGCCAACGCCATTAATACATTCTCATCCACCTCACCTTCACCACTATCCACCGCAATGGATAAAGATGATACTTCCTTTTTTTATCTTTGTCCGGACATTCATTCATCCAGTGTCTAGATTTCTTGCAAATATAACACTTGCCATATCTTTCTCTCCATTTTCCTCTCCAACCAGGCTTCCTTGATATTGAACGCCCCGGTTTCCCTTCTTCACATTTTTTTTCTTCCTCCATAAATAACTTGTGATTACTACTAGTACACTACTAACCTCACTTTTCTCCTTCGTTTAATCTCTCAAATCTTCACTAAGAAGACTAGACTTAACATCATGAAGAGTCAGTGTATCCCGACCATAGATCAAGCTATTTGAGAAACCTGAATAATGGTCTGACAACAAACACAATAATATCATCGCCTTATTATCTTCCTCAATCTTCAAATCAATGGCCTTTATCCTTATTAGCAAGTTATCAAAGGCATTCAAGTGTGCCTTAAGCGAATTACCATCCTTCATTTTGAAGATGAAAAACCTTCGCAACAAGATTAAATGGTTTGCAAGTGACTTCTTCATGTATAACTCCTCCAACTTATCCCAAATTTCTTTAGAGGTTGTCCCACCACTAATTTTGGAGATCACATTCTCCCCCAGAGCAAGTTGAATAATAGTGTAAGCCTATTTGTCCATCTCCTATCTCCAATATCCGAGATATAACTTGGCAACAAATGAGTATCAAATACCACTCGGTGCACCTGATTCCTTCTAAGAACCTCTTTCATGTTCCATTGCCACTTCTCAAAGTCATTATCTCCATTGCACTTTCCTATTCCCAATTGAGATTCAGACGTCGCACACGCACCACTTTACATAAGATCCTACACTATTTGGACTAATGGTTGAGGGACTTTCCAAGCTATTATCCAATTTCGGCATTTCCTCAAACACCTGCCAAACTCCTAAAGCTTTGATACCAACTATTGTGATTGGTTTAACTGAAGTCCACTCAAATCAAATCCCCAAACCAGAAGCACATTGAAAGACGAGATCATTGATAGGTTCACAAAAACAACCAAATCCCAACAACTCAAATCACAAAAACAATGATCGACCAATCCAGACAAGCCTAACTCAATCATAAGCAATCAATAATGAATAAAATAATGAAAATAAATCACACACTGATTTCATAGTGGTTCTACTAACAACTTATTAGTGTACATCTACTTTAAAGAGAGTGCATTAATACCAGGATGAAAGGAGCACAAGAGATTGATACTCTGATCACTATATTTCAATATAACAAAAAGTTTGTGGAGAATAGAATTGGAGAATAAAAACTAGGTTATAAACGCTTGTATTCCTCTTGAGAATGAACCCTTAATCATGCAAGCTCCTTCTTTGAAAAACTGAAAATAGCTTGTATAGGAAGAGACTCATATTTGACAATTTCCCAAATTGCCCCTTAAACCTTCACAAATCAATCTGCAATGTCCACAACCCGAAATAGCCCAGAAGTTGCCTTAGACATCTATCCCATGTGATCAAACGTTTGTCCCGAGACTTGGAAAAAATTCCTGCTTCAACTCAAATGTTTGTCACCTTGGTCAAAAATATGAAATTGCTCACTGTTTATGTAACGACCCAGATTTTCGGTCATTTGAATATTTAATTTTGTTTTAAATATTTTAATTGGAATATTTATGGATTTTTAATATTTAATTCGTTTATTAAAACGAAGTTTAAACATTATAAATCATATTTAATTATAAACGAGCTCGTAATGGCGTGATAGTTCGTAATATTCAGTTTTGATCTTCAATCGAATATACAAGATCCGATATAAGTCGGAATTTCGTGAAACGAGAAATAATGAACCTAGTTTATTATAATTTTCTAATGAAAGAGAAAAATCTAGATTTCGTATTACAAATTTTTAGTTATGTCTAATTCAAATTTTAAAATAGTTGCTATGGAAATCGTTAATAAACGATAACGTTTATTTAATAAATTTAATAATGTTTCTACATAAATTAGATATAGATTGACTCAAACTTGTTGATGCGGAGTTATAATTCGAAATTGACTAAATCTGAAGTGCTATACTATTCCATTCGGGCATATCTGTCGATGATAATCTATTTATTTTGAATTTAATAGTTTTGGGATTTATTTAATAAATTATCGGTATTTTAGATTTATATAGACAGACCTTACTTGTACCTATGCATGCAAATCACCTGGGGCTTCGTGTAAAATAGTAAAACAGTGTTCAAGCATATCACATGACACACGTGCATTACTAGTCGATATTTAGCCTACAACCATTTAAATATAGCATACACGGATATAGACTGAATCCATATAAAATATATCCATTTTAACAAGTGATACATGTCAAAAGAGAATACTGAACCCAAGAAAAATCATCCAGCAAAATCTTATTCAATACAAAGCAAAGTATTGAAACAAATACAGTAGAAAAATAAGGAAGAGACAACTTCTTCACGTACAAAATCTTTTGACAAGATACATTTACAAACTTTAATACTGGTGTGAACACATCCAGCAAAACTATTCAATAACAAAACAAGGTACAAAGAAAGTTAAAGCTGGACACAAATACACCTATTACTTAACAAATTCTATATAAGACAGCTACTCGTCCAGCTATAACCAATAAACTACATAGCAAGCTAAGAAAAATTACGCCGAAAATACCACTTGCCATAAACTTTCATAGTAATATAATAAAAGAAAAAAGAAAACATAGACGAAGCAAAGTACCAAATACATAAAGAAGAAAAATAAAAATATAACATAGAAGAGAGACAACTCCTCACATTCATGTACAATATCTTTTGCCAAGCAAATTTACCTACTAACGTGAACATTACAAAGCATGGTTTCAAATAAATAAGGAAGAACAAGAACAATACAATGAAATGTAAAGTAAGGTAGGAACTGGTTCTTCACGTGTATGTACTCCTTTGCCAAATCTTTTCTAACACCATGACAACACCCTGTGCAACAATGGGACTACTCATACAATAGTATGCCTAACCTATCTTCCTAGCAGTAGCACGCATACCCATTGGAGAAGACAACTCATGTTTGAAGCCCCAAACATCAACCTGTACATTGCTTTTCTCCTCAATCTTCTCACATCAACAGACTGAAGCACAACTACTACTAAAGAGAAAATACATAGCCGGCGCAGACCTATGGAACAGACCTTGTTCTTATCCTCGAATCCCCATTCACCTATATATACCACTGTGATACCAATACTTCCCCAAGCCAAAATGGTTCACTTCGCAACTGATTTAATTCATGACCAAAATATACCTAGCAAAGTCACGCATTTAGAAGTAAACAGCAGTGACCCGTTTGAATTCTTTTACCCCATAAATATCTTGATATAACGTTTTCTCAGAATTTCAAAAAGAAAATATTTAAAGGCGAGGAGATCTAAACGCTGACCGGTTTTGATGAAATTCGAAGTAATGTAGAGGATGGAATCTCGCCTGAAAGGCATGATCTTTGTGGATGAAGTACGGTCTGATGGTAGGGCCAGGGGCGATGAGGTTGAAGCCGAGGGAAGAGTTGACGAGGGCGCTCGATTTAGGGGTATTCGCTGGAACTCTGGTAGAGGAGTGTTTTATTTAGATGAGAATAATGAACAGCTGTGGTATAGAATGAAAGTGACTCAGCTCTTTTATTTGGTATGGGCTTTGAAGTAGGCCGATTTTTGGTTGGCACGTAAAGGAGGATATGCCTGAAAAACGTGGAAGCCAATTTTAGTAAATAGAAACATGGCCTGCTAAGATATTAACCAATAATTTGTGAAAACATTATGAAATTAAAATTTAATTAATTTTATTTTAATTTTTTGTTGATATAATATTAAACCATGACATGGTTTATAACAAATGGAGCTAGGATTCTGGAAATTCGATCACGATCGGAACAGAGCAAGGACGGACGAAGCAGTGAATAAAGGAGTCGAGCTGCAATATTTTGAAACCAAGTAATTAATTTATTAATTTAAATTAATTTAAATTAATTAGTTATTAAATAAAATAAAATTTAAAACATTTACAACATATTCGTATTTTATCAGAACTGGCCGATACGGGATAGGTTGAAATCGTATTTATGAGCCAGATGGTGTGGAATGGAATTGAATTGGACAGGGTTAGAATTGACTGGAACGAGCTGTGTATACAATGCAGATCAAGGTGAGTTAAACTTAGTTCTCCCACTTAAAATTATTATAAGTCGGGTTTATTATTTGTGTGCTATGGCTGCTAATTATTGGTTGTTTGATGATTGTTTGGATGCGTGTTAAATATTTTTATATCAATCATTTAAATTAACCGGATGTTTAATTTAAATGAAATGACATCGTTATTTTTAACGAGGATTTCGAAACAGAATAACTTACCCTGTTCGTTACGTTCATAATAAATAAACGAATTGTATTTAAATTGGATGATTGAATTGTCGTTATTGATTGACCATGATTAGTTGAATTAATTTATCATGTTTATATTATATTGTCACATTGAATGATATGTCGTATTTGAGATAACCCATTGGATGCAGGGAAGGACAGGTTAGAAGAATCCAACTGGATTCCTCAAATTTATTTATTATTTTCATATGATCATTATATGAGCTGTCGACCCATATAATTGGATTATTGAATTGGTTATTAATTATTAAACCCAAATTCAACATTTGTTTGGTTATTAACCAATGGGTGATATTGGTGGAGCAATTTATAGCAGATGGCCAAAATACAAGCAGCTTTATAAAGATTGATTTACCGTCAGATGAATCAATAGAAATGAAGTTATGAAATTTACTTTTCTAACGAAATATAGATTTTTAAATATTTTTTTTAATGAAGTTAATAAAAAGGAAATAAACCAACCATATATACATATATCGCTTGTTTTAACCACGAATCACTATTTTTGTACCAAATCTTCCATGTCCAAGCACGTGCCTCATTTTAATTACTAAATAATTTTATAAAGCTGATTCTTAAATTAATAAGCAAGTGGGCTGGAATTAACGTGGCGATTAATAACCAGATTTATTGTTTTTAAGAAACAACTTAAACAAGATTATTTAGAAATAGATTGTTGCTTCTTTAACAATAATCAAAGTAAATGAGATTAATTGAATTAATAATGAAAAACGAGTTCAATTTGATCGATGGGTTAATCATGTTTTTAGATTTACCAAGCCAACTGTCTTAACGAAAATTGATTATTAAATTAAATTAGTTTGTGCCGATTAAGCTAATGTAATAATTTAGCAAATAGTTGTTTAACTTAATGAGATTTTAAAAAGGAAATTTAATTCCAGTTAATGATGAAGTAAATTATAATTTTTATTTAATTTAACCATTTTTTCTTAAATGAAGTTCATTTAATAAGTAGCTAAAAATAAAATATAGTTGAATTTCAAAGAAATTTTATGAACGGGTTTATATTTAAATCGAATTTGGTAAATGAAGATATAAAGTGATTTTAAGCGAATACTTTAAGCTTAAAACAAATGTTACTTAATATTTGAATTAAGTAAAGGAAATCAAGATGGAAAAGGGTTTTACATTAAACAAAGATATGTAAATGAGTTGTGAATAAGGAGATGGGGACTTAAAGCGTTAAATTGTAAATTAACATTACCTAATAATGGCATTACGTGTAATGGATGAGATTGAAGTAAGATTTCCCCAAAGGAAATGATTTAAAGTATTAGAAAAGGGATTTCTATAATTGAATTTGGCAAGATGTTTAGTAATAGGATTTGAGATAAAAATCCAGATAATAGGGCAAATAGTTTTAAAGAGGTTAAAGTTTAAAAGTTAATGTGTATTAATCATTTGCTAAATCAATGAATTTAGTAATAAACATATATTTAAAAAGGATATTTCAAAAGCAAGAAGGTTTTATAAAACCGTATTTTAATACAATAGTGAAGTGGTATTAAAATGAATATGGGTTTTTGAATTACAATTCTTATTTATCTTAAGATAAGAACGTTGTTGATCAAGGTCTGAGAGGTAATTAAAATACCCCAACTTGAACAATTTCAGGATTATCGAAGGATTATGTTAGTAGTAATAGTGGAGATGTTAAAGTAAATTATTTTAGGGAAGTATTAGTGTAACGTTATCTAAAGAATTTGGATATATATATATATATATATATTTGATGGGATTTCGAAATAAAAGGAAATAAAGAAGGCCCGGAGAATATGAAATGATATTTATATAATACCGAAATAAAAGGGGATTTTAAACGATTGTTTTACATGGTAAGTGTTATAGATGATAAGTAATGTGGTGGCAAATGTTTTGACGGATAGTAACGGAAAATTGTATAGGATTTTAAGGTATTTCTATTAAGTATTTTAATAAAATTATTTCAGAATATTTATATATTAAAACTAATATATCATCTTTGGTATTACAACTGATATATAATTTTAATGGAAAAGTGACACTATGTAATAAACCAATGGATCTATTTTATTTTTATGATTGTTTATTTTGATAGTTAAATAACCGAATATGAAAATCATGGCCAATGTGCTATTGGTACGGAAAGACCGGGGTTGAATTTATATTCGAAAACCATTCCAAACCACCAAATACGTAAAAGATGCTGGTTGAAGATAGAGCAGTTGAAGACCATGGATCTTCTTAAGCGAAAGGGCTACTTGATAGAATTCTCTGATGTTGCAACCAGAGATATTTTGATAGTAATTCGGTCGTGGTTGAAATCTATGGATTGCAAGGACTACTCGCTACTGATCCATAGGGTGATTCCTAGGATGCAGTAGAAGGGTGCTTTTGGTTTGTCCAATCCATGGACAACTTGTATGGACGGATGTCTGACGGAGTATTTCCAAAGGGATTACGTACGTTGATTTCTTCAAAAGTACTATAGTTGGTTCTCTTAGCTTAACTACTAGAATATTTTTTGGACCCAATTAGTGATATATGATGGATATGACAATGTGGCATTCAAAATGAATGGTGACCAGATGTTCTAAAAGGAAATTCAAACCTCAAGCCTCATCAACCGGGAAATGACAAAAAATCGGGCAGGCAACATGCCTATGTTGGTCGCTCCCATTAGGGTGTATAATCACCTATCTAGAGAAATTCTTTGCTTCTTTAATCTACTTCGATGTTGTCCCTTTTCGGAAAACGGTGGGTAGCTTCCAACCGTTGGCGATATACATTTGATACACTCAAGCGAAATGAGTGGTCAGTCATGTGTGGCCAGGTTGCAAGACGTTCTTGTTAGACCCAGTGTATTCCCTTCTAGGGATACACTATCGGCAGATGGTTCCATACCTTATCATAGTCGAAAGCAATTCTCCAATAAGCGCCTGGGGTTTTGTTTGTATACTATATATATGTGGAGCATGAGATGTAAGCGTTCTGCTAGATTCTATTTATTTGTATTTAGACACCATTATAATATCAGAAAAGTACAGATTTTCAAAACAATTTTGGGTTATCGTAAGGTAAAACCGATCTGTAATTATGTATGGATTTGGTCTTATGATTATCCTTTTTCTTCAAAAGGATTTTTGACTTTAAAATCAAGTTTTGTCGTACCTTTAAACTTAGCGGGTTTTTCTCACTCTGGTTCACCAGACTGACCTGGTGTTTGTAATGCTCGGGTTAGCCCGAGTCTGCAGGTTTAGTATCAGATATTGTGAAGAGACGGGTTGGAAGAGTTCAGACGTATGATGTTATATTATTCCGCTGCGATGTGATACTCTGTGTTGTGTTGGATCTTCTTCTATTCTAATATTTCTTTCTTTCTTATCTCACCCTCTAAGTTCTTTCTAATAACTATCTGGTGTTTTCGATACTTGATTTCTGATAAGTAATACAGGATTATGTATTAGTGTTGGAATTCAGGCGTCGAATTTCTACCATGTTTAAACTCAAACATCTGACCATAAGGGTTAAACGTCGGTCATAATTCTTTGATTGAAAACCATTCAGCTCAGATGTTTGACCCTTTAGCTCAGACGTCTATCACCCGTCCTACTAACATGAATACAACTTTTTACCTCTAACTTCCTCCTAAAAGCTCCGATTTGCGAACCATCTTCTCCAATTCGAAACTACTTCCATCTACTTCAATATAACCATATAGTATCAGATGCTTCATATCGGAGTTACGAGAGCTTTGTTAAAGTTTCAACATTATGCCTTTCCATAGGTAAAAAACTATCACAATTTGCAACGGATTCCTTATGGGCTACTCATGGAGGATCAACTTCTTTAAAACATTTAAACATGTTTGGTGTGTACCAAAAGCTTTCAAAATTATGATGTTTATGCTAACTAATATACATCCATAGTTTTGTAGAACTCACAAATAGATGAATCCTTAAACAATGGAGAATTGCCAAAACAAAACTTAGGAGAACATCTTCATCATAATAATCAATGTTTATACATGTTTTTTCCGAGGTTGAATCATATCATTGTTTTTTAAATTTTTTATTTCAATGGAAACACCGAGGAAAAAGAAGAAACATGTAACGTCCCGCATTTTCATCGGTTTGTATTTGAATATTTAAATTAGTTTAAATATTGAATTCGTAATATAAGTGGATTTAAATATTAATTAAAATGGCGTTGAACGTAAAAAAATACATATTAAATATAATTGAGCCTGTAATATCGCGGCAGTTCGTAATTTAATGTTCTGAACTTTAACTGAGTGTACAGGACTCGTTATAAACCGTATTTCTTCGAAACAATAAACGTTGAAATCTGTTGAACTATATTTTTCTAATGGAAGTTAAAAATCAAGATTTTGCATTATAGATTGCAAGATATGTCCAATTCAAATATTCAGAAAGTCGCTATGGAATCGTTTATCGACCGTAACGGTCTATTTGATATAACTGGATACCGGTTACAAATCTGGACAAGGTTCTTTTGAGACGTAGTGATAATTTAATTTTTAAAATTTTACTGAAATTTTAATTAATTAAATACGCAACTTTTTATTTGGAGTATTTTGCACCCTATATCAATATTTCGGGGTTTCACAATATAAGTTAACCTACCGATATTATTACATTTCTGGGATCGTGACACCTCGTTGGACACAACTGTATCTTTATTTTTGTTTGTAGCAGCTCGTACGTGAACGGAGCTGGGTAAATCCAAGTTCATAACTTTTAAAACAAAAACGAAATATCGTTAATGATCACTGTCTAAATTAACTGTTAACATATTTCACGTTGAGTTGCTGCTAGAGATATTACTTTGATTATCTAGTTTGTACTCACGCATTTACAACTATCCGTATATTCTTCTTTTATAACGTTTCGTGCTTCATGAGAAAAATTTAGACAAGAGAGCTCATAGATATTACAGTACGTAGAGATAACAAATGCAAGTAAGAAAGAGTATAATATTTATAAGTCCTTACCTTTCCTATTAAGCAATCGTACTACCGCGCCTTCCCCAAGCTATAGCTGTTTCCTTTTCAACAGTGAAATCTCTAATCACATAAAACCCATACCTACCCTAAGCATAGCATGAACTGTCTACATGTAAATCAACGTACAGTGAAAGGAAAACACATGAACGTGCCTATGCCTGTGCAAACATTTATACACTAACAGCTAAAGAACCTACCCTGAACATATCTGCGAAGCGTTGTACCTCTTCCCAGCTGATGTTTCTAATCAATTGAGTAAACAATACGAAGTAGACCTATGCACTATGACATGAAACTACATAGGGTAACAGCAAAAGCTATGACATGAAAATTCAGGACCATTCCTTCACAGCTAAGGCATCAAACTACATATATATACACCCAAACACAGTTCTTATTCTCGTCAATTTCATTTTGGAAACCAAGCTTGCTAATGGCGATCTAAAGAAATTAAAAGACTCCAACTCTCGTCTAAAATCTCATAAATATCCGAACAAATGTATTTGAGAGCCTTAAGCATTTCTTCTATCTAATATCAGTTGTGGGAAATTCAACGTCAACTTCTTCGCTGTGTTGAGAACACCAAGTTTTCGCAGTTGTGAACAAGGCAACGAAGAAGGAGCTTTGGGTATTGTTTTATGTCATGCATATGTGAGCAACTGTAGTCTGTATTAGTTGTAGCGTTATTTGAGTTTGCTTTTGAGACATGCGGGTTCGGCAGCTTGCAAAAGGGTGAAGAACGTTAGGGGATGTGTGACGATGTGGTGACCATATGATTGGAAAGTGAAAGTGTATGCTGGGTATTCTATATATGGGAAGTTGCGTGAGTTTACATGTTTGAGGACTGATGTGTGTGCTGTTGAAAACGTGAAGGGGTATACAAAAGGGGACGTGGTCTTGTGTAGTGGGGTTAGCAGGAGGACGTCTGGTTTGTGTAGGGTGTACATTGATGGATTTCACGTGAAGTTGAGGGCGGAAGAATAGTGATGAAGGAACTTGCGTCCCAGGAAGGTAAAGGCGTGAAACAGGGAGGTTTGGAAGGGATCACACTGGAAGCCAATAGCATATGTATGGAGAGTAGAAATGAGGTGAATGAAATACATGGCAGTTTAAACATAGGAGACATGCGTGTAGAAGGAGAACGTATGGTGAGTGATGTCTGCACTGGAACGAGAGTGGCAGTGTTAAGAGGAAGTATCCCAGTCTTCGATTTGGGTGTCGAATGGCGTCGTTGTGGATGGAGCACTGTTCAGGTCATAGCAGAATTGTACGCCGGATTTAACCGACTGACGCAAATCGTTATTTAACGGTTAACGCGCAAAGGTGAGTAAATTCACTAACTCTGATCCTATTTTAAAATATTATAAATATTGGTTGAATGTTGTGTGATGGTCGTTTAGGTAAATTACAGTTATATTGGCTAAAATAGATTTGTATCGTTGCGTATGTACACATCATTGGTTGGATAATGATTTGACTAGCATCGGTGGATGTAGGAAACCGGTTGGGGAAATCCAACCGAATTCCTCAATATTTATATGTACTGTTTGATTTATATATGCACTGTTTGAACCGCGTTGAATGAAAATTTAACAATTGTTTTTATTTAATAAATAAATGATATCGATCTAGAAAGTGGCAACAGTCGACCATAAACACATCCTTTTGTAAGAAGTGATTGGCCGTCAGGCGAATCAACAAAGTTAATTATAATAATTAGATTTTTATAATTAAAGCAAAGCTTTAAACTGTAATAGAAATTCTATTATAAACTTGTACTTTATAGTTCATTTTATAAAGTAAAATATTAGTTAATTATTTTTAATTAAATAATTGTTTCTTAAGTGGACCACATTTAAAATGTTATTGAAATAGAGATGTCAAGATTTTTGTAATGGAAAGAAATGTCAAGATTTTTGTAACGAAAAGATATGTCAAGATTTTTGTAACGGAAAGAGATGTCAAGATTAGTATAAAGTGGAATATGGAAGCGTATTGCAAGTCTTAGAACTATAGCGATAAAATAACGCTGTTGACTAGGCTTAAGCGTGACTGTTATGTCGAGATTAGTTAAAGGGAATATTACAACGTATGATAAGTTTGTAAACTATAACGATAAATTAGCGCTGTTGACCAAACTTAAGCGTGATTGTATGATGTTTAGTTATACATTAGAATGGATGTTTGTTTTTACTTCGATAGTTAAATAACCGACTATCGAAGTGTTTTGACCATCGTTGTCAATACGGAGAGACCGTTTGGATCTAGTATCCGGAAACCACTCCGTATAGGCATAAGCGCTGCGAATTTGATTATGCTGAAAACAATTGAAGACGGAGTAAAATGGAAGGGTCGTCCTGTCCTAGAATGGTGTTTTCTGTTTGTCCAGTCCCAGGACAACTTGTATGGACGAATGTCTGACAAAGTATTCCTAACGATCACATAAGACGAACTTTTCAAGATATTACGTCTGGTGGCGGAGAAATTTGTTTCTCTTAGCTTTTATACCCGTAATATTTTTGGGAGGATCAACTAGTGATTTGATGGGTTTGATGATGTGGCATTCAAAGTGTATGGTGGCCAGATGTTCTTAAAAGATAGACGTAGCGTCAAGCTTCACAACTGGGAAATGACAGAAATCGGGCAGGCAGCATGGCTATGTGGGTCGCTCCCATTAGGATGTATAATCACCTATCTAGAGAAATTCCTTTTACTTCTTGAATCAGTTTCGATGCTGTCCCATTTCGGGAAACGGTGGTTTGAGCCCAACCGTTGGTGATATACATTCGATACACTCAAGCGAAATGAGTGGTCGGTCATGTGTGGGCCGGGTTGCAATATGTTCTTGTTGAACCCAGTGTATTCGCCTCTAGAGATACATCATCGGAAGGTGGTCCCATACCTTTTCATAGTTGGAACCCAATCTCCAATAAGCGCCCTGCGGTTTTTGATTTTATACTATGTATGTAGAGCGTGAGATGCAAGCGTTCTGCTATTTGGTTATTTACTTGATTAGACATTATTATAATATCACTGGTTTTGATATGAAAGTGTTTTGGGTTATAGTAAGGAAAAAACCGTCCATGTTTATGTGTGGGCTGGTCTTACTATTATCCGTTTGGTTTCAAAAGGATTTTCAAAGTTAAAATATATGGTTGGAATTTACTCACACCAGTCCCATGACTGACCCAGAGTTTATTTTTTTGTTTTTCCCTAAACTCTTGGGTGCCCAAATTTGTACGGGCAGTCAAGTGTTTCAGGATTTTACAGATACACTTGGAGGAGCTCAAAACGGGAGGTTTCACCACTAGTTATTTAGATATTATTTCCGCTGTGATGTATAAGTGTTAAACTCTGATATGGTATGTATATACAACACAGTTTTGTATTTCAAATTTATGTTATATATATTTTATTCGTTCCGCTGTGAGATTCGTGGTTACTCTGATTCTGCTCATTTGTGATGATCTTCTTCTTCTTCTATTCTATTAGTTCTATCTTATCTTCCTCATCCTCTTATTTCTTTCTATTAATGATCCGGTATTTTCGATGTCTAAACAGTCGACGCTGGGTTCTTGTGTCGATTTCCGGAGTCGAAAATCCCAGTTCGTTACAGTTGGGGTATCAGAGCTAAAGGTTAAGTGATTACCTTGGCTCTGTGGTGTAACTCAACAGGGATGGAGTTAGTGATACTCTAGATTGAGTTTGAGTGTAGAGATATGAGCGCGTATTTGTAAATTGATATAAAAACAGTTTTATATTGTGTTGATTGGTTTGGCGAGTGGTTTATGAATTCTGGTCGATACTGGATTGCAAACAGTATCAATAGGTGTTTCTAAACTCTTGAACAGAGTAATTTGACATGGTATTGTTTTGAAACCTGGGTAAATGAAATAATTTTACCCAAAATATATTTTGATATAAAAAGAAGTATATCTAAGATTATTATAGTATATTGTTGTGTTACTCGAATAAGATTATATTTGATCAGATGATTGTAAATAACCAGAATCAAAATAAAACTCTAGAAACTTGGAAAGGCGTTGAGATTAAATTTGAATTAATTATATGGAATTTTAAGATCCTGGGTGAATTCAGAAATATTTTCCAAGCATTCTGAAAGATATTTGAAATGGAAGTGTTTACAAATGAGTTTGAAAGGAAATATAGTATCGAACTCACTTTGATGGCTAGAAAATAATTTCGATGATGAACCGCGGCATTATCGGTGTTCATTTTCGAGTTTCTAAGTGAAGGATTACTACCAATGATTTTGTTTTGAAATAAGTTGTTCGAAAATTCAAATATTTTGAATTGCTATGTTATGCATATATATTATTTCAAACTGATTTGAAATAAAAACCCCAGGAATTTGAATTCTGATATTAAAAATTTACTTATGAAGTAAATAAATAGAGAATTTAATAAAGTGAAATAAAATTGGAGTTAAATTGGAGCCAAGTAAGTGGAAACCATACTGGAATAAGGATTTTGAATTGAAATAGAATTTGATGGTTAAGAAAGAGTTTGGAATTGAAATGGAGCTGGAGTTGAAATATAAATTTGGCTTAGTAAAAGTGAAAGATTGGTTTGAGAATGGACTGATGGGAGATCAACCAAGGATTGAGTTATGGAGATGTGAATTAAGAAATTTCAACCGAGTAGGTTGTGAGGAGTTAGAATTAGAGCATCTCCACTTCTTAGCAATTTCGAGGATGAAATTTTTTAAGGGGGGAGGAATGTAAAGTCCCGCATTTTTATCGGTTTGTATTTGAATATTTAAATTAGTTTAAATATTGAATTCGTAATATAAGTGGATTTATATATTAATTAAAACAACGTTGAACGTATAAAAATATATATTAAATATAATCGAGCCTGTAATATCGCGGCAGTTCGTAATTTAATGTTCTGAACTTTAACTAAGTGTACAGGACTCGTTATAAACCAAATTTCCTCGAAACTATAAACGTTGAAATCTGTTGAACTGTAATTTTCTAATGGAAGTGAAAAATCAAGATTTCGCATTATAGATTGCAAGATATGTCGAAATCAAATATTCAAAAAGTCGCTATGGAATCGTTTATCGACCGTAACGGTCTATTTGATATAACTGGATACCGGTTACAAATATGGACAAGGTTCTTTTGAGATGTAGTGATAATTTAATTTTTAGAATTTTACTGAAATTTTTAATTAATTAAATACGCAACTTTTTATTTGGAGTATTTTGCACCCTATATCAATATTTCGGGGTTTCACAATACAAGTTAACCTACCGATATTATTACATTTCAGGGATCGTGACACCTCGTTGGACACAACTGTATCTTTATTTTTGTCTGTAGCAGCTCGTGCATGAACGGAGCTGGGTAAGTCCAAGTTCATAACTTTTAAAACAAAAACGAAATATCGTTAATGATCACTGTCTAAATTAACTGTTAACATATTTCACGTTGAGTTGCTGCTAGAGATATTACTTTGATTATCTAGTTTGTACTCACGCATTTACAACTATCCATATATTCTTTGTTTATAACGTTTCGTGCTTCATGAGAAAAATTTAGACAAGAGAGCTCATAGATATTACAGTACGTAGAGATAACAAATGCAAGTAAGAAAGAGTATAATATTTATAAGTCCTTACCTTTCCTGTTAAGCAATCGTACTGCTGCGCCTTCCCCAAGCTATAACTGTTTCCTTTTCAACAGTGAAATCTCTAATCACATAAAACCCATACCTACCCTAAGCATAGCATGAACTGTCTACATGTAAATCAACGTACAGTGAAAGGAAAACACATGAACGTGCCTATGCCTGTGCAAACATTTATACACTAACAGCTAAAGAACCTACCCTGAACATATCTGCGAAGCGTTGTACCTCTTCCCAGCTGATGTTTCTAATCAATTGAGTAAACAATACGAAGCAGACCTATGCACTATGGCATGAAAATACATAGGGGAACAGCAAAAGCTATGACATGAAAATTCAGGACCATTCCTTCACAGCTAAGGCATCAAACTACATATATATACACCCAAACACAGTTCTTATTCTCATCACTTTCATTTTGGAAACCAAGCTTGCTAATGGCGATCTAAAGAAATTAAAAGACTCCAACTCTCGTCTAAAATCTCATAAATATCCGAACAAATGTATTTGAGAGCCTTAAGCATTTCTTCTATCTAATATCAGTTATGGGAAATTCAACGTCAACTTCTTCGCTGTGTTGAGAACACCAAGTTTTTGCAGTTGTGAACAAGGCAACGAAGAAGGAGCTCTGGGTATTGTTTTATGTCATGCATATGTGAGCAACTGTAGTCTGTATTAGTTGTAGCGTTATTTGAGTTTGCTTTTGAGACATGCGGGTTCGGCAGCTTGCAAAAGGGTGAAGAACGTTAGGGGAAGTGTGACGATGTGGTGACCGTATGATTGGAAAGTGAAAGTGTATGCTGGGTATTCTATATATGGGAAGTTGCATGAGTTTTCATGTTTGAGGACTGATGTGTGTGCTGTTGAAAACGTGAAGGGGTATACAAAAGGGGACGTGGTCTTGTGTAGTGGAGTTAGAAGGAGGACGTCTGGTTTGTGTAGGGTGTACATTGATGGATTTCACGTGAAGTTAAGGGCGGAAGAATAGTGGTGAAGGAACTTGCGTCCCAGGAAGGTAAAGGCGTGAAACAGGGAGATTTGGAAGGGATCACACTGGAAGCCAATAGCATATGTATGGAGAGTAGAAATGAGGTGAATGAAATACATGGCAGTTTAAACATAGGAGACTTGCGTGTAGAAGGAGAACGTATGGTGAGTGATGTCTGTACTGGAACGAGAGTGACAGCGTTAAGAGGAAGCAGCCCAGTCTTCGATTTGGGTGTCGAATGGCGTCGTTGTGGATGGAGCACAGTTCGGGTCATGGCAGAATTGAACGCCGGATTTAACCGACTGACGCAAATCATTATTTAACGGTTAACGCTCAAAGGTGAGTAAATTCACTAACTCTGATCCTATTTTAAAATATTATAAATATTGGTTGAATGTTGTGTGATGGTCATTTAGGTAAATTACAATTAAATTGGCTGAAATAGATATATATCGTTGCGTATGTACACATCATTGGTTGGATACTGATTTGACTAACGTCGGTGGATGTAGGAAACCGGTTGGGGAAATCCAACCGAATTCCTCAATATTTATATGTACTGTTTGATTTATATATGCACTGTTTGAACCGCGTTGAATGAAAATTTAACAATTGTTTTGATTTAATAAATAAATGATATCGATCTAGAAAGTGGCAACAGTCGACCATAAACACATCGTTTTATAAGAAGTGATTGGCCATCAAGCGAATCAACAAAGTTAATCATGTTCCTTATAAGATAAAAGGATTTATTATAAACCAGAGTTTATAAATGAGATTTAAAGTGTAAAGCGTTAATTTTTACATTAACGTTACATGAATGTGAAATCAAGTAAAAAGGGGAAAAGGGAAATAAAATTTCCAAAGTGGATAAGGGTTAAATATGTTCTGAAAGGAGACTGGTTAAAAGAGTTAGAAATTTTAATTAAACAGAAGTGAATAAATTTGTTTAATTAAAAGGCCAAGTGTTGCTGAATACCGAACCAGTGACTCATTGGAGTGTCATGATTGGAACACTGTATATTTTGATAGTTAAAACACCGACTATCAAATCTGTTCAATACGATTGTTGGCACGGAAAGACCGGGATCGAATTTAAATTCGAAAACCATTCTGACAAACAAATACGTGAAGATATCAGAAGATGATCGAGATGGAGCGTGGAAGACCATGGATTTTCATAAACGGAAGAACCACTAATATTCTCTGCCTGGCAAGCAGAGATAAGCTGTGATTCTGTCGTGGTTGGAATCTACGAGTTGCAAGGACTTCTCGCTACTGATCCATGGGGTGATTCCTATATGGATGCGGTAGGAGAGTGCCTTCGGTTCATCCTGTTCCTGGGTGACTTGTATGGACGGATGTCTGACAGAGTATTTCCAAACGGATCACGTACATTGATGCCTTCAAACGTGCTATAGTTGTTGGCGGAGAATTACCGTTCTCTCAGCTTCCATCTAGAGTATTTTTGGACGTCAATTAGTGATATCTGACGGATCTGACGATGTGTTATTCAAAGTGAATGACGGCCAGAGGATCAAAATTTAATCTAAACCTCAAGCCTCATCAACCGGGAAATTAAAAAATCGGGCAGGCAGCATGGCTATTTGGGTCGATCCCATTAGGGTGTATAATCACCTATCTAGAGAAAATCCCATTTGTTTCTTTAATCTATGTTTCGATGCTGTCCCTTTTCGGGAGACAGTTGCTGATCCCAACCGTCGGTGATATACATTCGATACACTCAAGCGAAATGAGTGGTCAGTCATGTGTGGGCCGGGTTGCAAGACGTTCTTGTTGAACCCAGTGTATTCGCCTCTAGAGATACTCTATCGGCAGGTGGTCCCATACCTTGTCATAATCGGAATCCAATCTCCAATAAGTGCCCGCGGTTTTGTTTGTTTACTATATATGTAGAGCGTGATATGCAAGCGTTCTACTAGATTTCTATTTACTTGTATTTAGACATTATTATAATGTTAGACAAGATATTGGTTTCAAAACTGTTTTGGGTTATCGTAAGGTAAAAACCGTCCGTGTTTATGTGTGGATTTGGTCTTACGATTATCCTTTTCTTTTGAAAGATTTTGAACTTTAAAATCATGATTGGATGATTTATCCTAAATACTGTGCGAGTTTATCTCACTCTGGTCCACCAGACTGACCCGGTGTTTTGTAAATGCTCGGGTTAGACCGGGGTGTACAGGTTCAGGTTATCGAATGTTGTGAAGTCCAAAGACGAGCTGGGGATGTCCAGACATATGAGATCATATAGCCACTATTCCGCTGTGTGTTGTATATATAATTGTCCCGTAGTGTGATGTACTCTGATACTGTAAGTATTTTTAAAAATTCTCAATAAAGATATATTTCTGTATTATATTTTGTTCCGCTGCGATGTGAGACTCTGTGTTGTGTTATTTCTTCTTCTTCTATTCTAATATTTCTTTCTTTCTTATCTCATCCTCTAATTTCTTTCTAATAACTATCCAATGTTTTCGGTGCTTGGAGGGTCGACATGAGTTACGGTAAAGGTATTTATGTCGATTATACCAACAGTAACGACCCCGAAAATTCATACCAATTTGAGCTGATAAATATCCCATACATTCAACTCAAAGTGCACGAAAATTCAGATCATTAATAGAAAGAAAAAAGAGGATGAGAAAGATAAGATAGAACTAATAGAATAGAAGAAGAAGAAGAATACAACTAAACAGAATCAGTGTAAACACGAATCTCACAGCGGAACGAATAAAATGTATTATATTGTTAGATCAAAAAATGGCTCTAACACCCAAATTGTCGTATTTTGAGCATAGGATATGAAGAAATAATCGAAAAATAGAGAAAAAAGCAAGACAACAAGATTTTTATATTGGTTCGGCGTTAACGAGCCTACATCCACTTCATATTTTCTCATTTCACTCATGGATTACAATTACAATGAATATTTTCTTTCAATCACTTGAATTCAATGAATAATTCTCTCTGAATCCATTGAATTTATTGAGGAAGATGGTGGTTATTCATGGAGAAGTGTTGGCTATGGCAGCCATGGATGAGCAGATGCCAAAAAGTCCCTTGAAAATGCCCTCTGAAGGTGTATTTATAGCTGTAGGAAAGCTCCTAGGAGGACTGGTTCGTGATGGGGTACGTGGCAGGCGATCCAGAAAAATAGGAGAGCCAGTAGCCTTGAGAATAGGTCAAAACAAGCTGCGTTTGAACAGGTCCGAAGGTCGGATCGCGGTCATGGGTCGGATCGCGGTCATGGGTCGATCGGATCGCGGTCATAGGTCGGATCGCGGTCATAGGTCGGATCGCGGTCATGGGTCGGATCGCGGTCATAGGTCGGATCGGATCGCGTAGGCAAGGGCGGATCGGATCGCGGTCATATGCCAGCTTACACCCGTTCACGGAAATGGGAGTAACTTTCAAACCGTAAGTCCGATTGAGCCAAACCCAAGCTCAAACTGAAGCTAATTAAAAGGGCTACGAGTATATGAGGTGAATAGATCCAAATGAGGTCATTTGATAGGGGTTTCGGGCCAGTTTATACCGATGTTGTGATTTTGACCAAACTGCCTTGTGTCTTCTGATGATGCTTCCAATGCCGGAGAGCGATGTTATCCAGAGATTCCATATGAGACAGCATTTACCCAGAGGTATGTCAACATGATCTTTGCTTTGGGTAGCCTGATCACAAAGCAGGCTAACATTTTGCCCCCCAAAGTACATCTCATCGAGGATGAGATGTGCTTTGAATATGTTGAGCTAAATCTTTCTGGAATATCATTTTTCCTTGAGAAGGCTTTATCCAATTGTTGCATTACTTCCATTGGAGCTAATCAGGCTAAATTCTATGAGAGGAGTATTCGAGACGATCAAGAAATTGTTTAAACCTTGTTAAATCAAAAGATCTAATTCATCCGTCAGAAGTCATGCTAAATTGTCGGCTCCCGAGCGTGATCCTACACGCATAGGTCGTCGCCAAACAACATCATCACTCTATGCAAGCCAAGCGCGTTGTAGGGTTGGACTTTCTTTTACATATGAGTCAATAAATGAAGTAGCCACTCAAATCATGGGGCGATGTAAGAATCTTTGGGCTCTAAGCTAACAACTGGACTGTTGGGATAAAGCACATCAGAATCAACATATGAATTTGTCATTTGTACTCAAGTTCGAACTATCTTGATATCTTGATATTAATCCAGGATCTTAAAATCACATTGAATCGTAACAGTAAGGAATTCAAAAGCCATGATCACTCTGGATCGTAGTCGAGAGAATCCACAATTGTTACGGATCATTTCTTAATCCAATATTCACATATGAAGTAGTCAGCAAGGGATGTTGTTAAAATTATGTGGACCAGTGCTTATAGGATCGTCACCATCGCGAGGCAGTAGATAGGTTTGTCACACCTTCCATTAGGTGTAGTTTGAGTCTTTAAGTTCACATTCGATCCACAAGCTAGCTCGCTTGGTCGGCAAAGACGAGTAAGATTGTACTCCGGAGGCATGACATACATGTTTTGAATCCCATTTATTGCCAGGATTGTCTTCAAAGTTAGTCTATGAACCGACACTTGTGCTCTCAGTGCCATCGGAGGACAAGCGAGGTCAGTACTTATGCCCCCAGTATCGATGGGGGTTGAGTTGAGTCAATAAGGCATTTAATCTTGAAGATTTTATACTTCCTTTCATTGCATCTGGTAAGAGTTGCAGGTTCAGCAATCTTAGTCGACCCAGATCATTCTGTACTGTTTCTCAATTTAGCAAAAATCGGAATTGTATATGCGAATGGTTGAACCACATTTGCTTTGATATCATGTCTTCTCTTTAGTCAGATAGTGAGGATTGCCTCATCGGGCATCAGCGACTTCGGTTACTCTCATCAGATCGGTTGCGGAGTCAAGTAAGGTGTTGAATGCGAGTGAATAAATGTCGTTATGAAGTTAGTTGGGCCCCACCGTTTATGCTTTAGCCTAGTCCGAAATGGTTATCATAGTCTTACTGAGTCTCTTTCTCATGCTCGGTTCAATTGTGCTTGACAAATAAGATCATGGGCTCAATAAGTGATATAGGTTTACTTTGGAATTGCACATTCTTGTCATTGTTTTCCAGGGCTTTTCCTTTGTCTTTATCAGTTCGGGAGTCGGATGATGCTCCATCCTTTATCATAAAAGCATTGAGATTTTCTATCTCGACATTAACACCTTCTTATCATAGAAGTATGTCCACCTTAGGGTTGAATTCATCAAAGCTTCTAAACAACTCTCATTAGAGAGAAAATTTAAAGTCCGGGGGAATAACAGGGGATCCTGACGTCCCACGTGTGAGGGCTGTAATTGTTGTTATCCATATCATCTCGAGAAGTTCCGCCTCTCGAGAGGCGCCGAATCAGACTAGCGAGCAGGTTGCCATTAAAGAATTGATGCACATTATCAAGATCCTGGCTGGTGCCCCCAGCATCGAATCTGAGATTACAAAGGGGGTCTTTGCTGATTTCTTGTTTCCACGTCGATATTGCCCCCGGGTCATGGTTCGAGTCATTCGACCTGACCGGGTTCCTGTTTTTCGAATTGTTGCGTTCTTTCTTAGAGCTGAGTATGAAATGTCGCTCGAGTATTCATTCGAGTTGGAGTTAAAACTGGTCGTGCATGATCTGAGTTTGTCACAATTCTTGCATTCTCATCTAGGATGTTGCAGGTAGTTGTTCCATTGCCCGTGTTTCCATCCATGACGTAGGGAATCGAAACCGCATGTTGCGCGCCTGCTGATTGGTTTATGTTCAACCCAAGCTGATGGTTGATATCTGACTGTGCCAAGTTCGTCACTACCTGAACTTCAATTTTATCATTTCCAGCGAATTGATGATTGTTGCTCGGCCTTCCAGTTCATTCCTGAAATAGGTGAAGATCGGCATCGGGCTTCTTGATTCTACACGAGCATTAGCCGTCAATCAGGCTTTTGTCATTCGGCTAGGAACGGAGGCATCGAGTAACTGAACTATGCTGCTCAAGGATCATACCATGTGCCTGCTATCCACAGGGGGTTTTGTTGAGCAGTACACTTCGAATTCACGTCTTTTCTGGATTCATGTTCACTTCTCGCATCAAGAGTCGGAGTTGAGTGCAAAAATGAATTGTTGGTATTCAGCCCATGCTAAGCCCTAGTCTCCTATCCAAGCTCCGAGGACAAAAATCAAGCGGTAAAGGGTCAGATTGTAGTCGCCTCGAGTGCTCTCGTTTGCTCTTTGCATCAAGGGAAAGGTCGGGGACAAAATGGTTGCATCATGTTCAATTATTACGTGGGATATATCCAGCCTTATCTGAGCTTCCCATTCTGGAAGTAAGTTGGGATCAGTAGATGGACGTTCTCTTTGCATCTGCTTTTTGGTTTCAAAGGGCCTGCATCATACTTCTGGATGCGACCCTTTGTTCGTTTTCCATTAGCACGTTGCCATCACTACGAGTGAGTCCCTCGCGTTCTTGACTAGTTATCTTTTGTAAACCTGCGTTTAGTAATAAAAATTCTGTTCCTTTCGCATTGTCTTGTACCTTAACTGTTTTGCCCCCATGTCTGGACATGGAGGATCCAGGCTCGGAGTTCAGTCAGTCCCCCGACACTCTGGCGGGGTAGGAGCGCTTGTGGCGCTAAGTCTCTAGCGCCTTTATACTTTCTCTGGAGTTCGAACTCAACTTTCAATCTGCTTCCCAATCCTTCAGCGGGGTAGGAGTTCTAGCTTGTTTCATGATATGCTCAACGATCCTTCAGCGGAGCAGAAATTATGGGGGGTGCTGAGTCTCCAGCACCTTTCTCAGCGCTTAATCATAGACGCTTTTATACTCTCCTGGCGGTCGCCAAGGTTAGAGTTCGAACTCAGCTGTTATGTCGCTCCCCGATCCTTCAGCGGGGTAAGAGTTCTTTCTCAGTGCTCAATCAGAGACGCTTTTATACTCTCTCTCTCTGGAGAGTTAGAGTTCGAGCTCAGCAATTCATTCGCTCCCCGATCCTTCAGCGGGGAAGGAGCTCTTTCTCAGCGCTCAATCAGAGACGCTTTTATACTCTCTCTGCTCTGGAGAGTTAGAGTGTTGTCGAGGCGGTTCCCATCATGGTGCACCTTCGCGCCTTGTGGACATCATCTTCGCGTCCTTTATACTCTCTCTCGAATCATGAGAGTTAGAGTCATGGATCGAGCGGTCTTCAATCAGGCACGCCCTTCAAACTCATCCAAGGTTTATATTTTAATCCAAGCTCTGAGGATTAAAGTCAGACAGACAAACAGTTGGAAAACGTTTGCCAAGGCTCTGCGTTCCTCCGAACAGTCTTTGGGAGGATTGGTTGGCACCAAACTTCGGGTACCTGCGTCATTCATATCACACGAGTTAGTCATGTCAATAACTCGGAAAGCATATGAAAGTAAATTGCATGATTGAAAAGTGAGCATATCAAGGGGAAGTATTGCCTCCTTTATTTGAATTCATGTAATCCGGTGGCGTCGAGCATAAGATCGAGCCATGTAGGCGGTCACACCGCGTTCATCTGGAGTTAGACTACGACTTTGCGATTCAATGATTTATGTACAATTGTCTTGCGGTCTGCCACGTGTAAGCCAAATATTGGATGATCATTCCAAATCCACCTTGAGCTATATGACTTTCTTTAGACGGGGGGCATGACTTTGCTAGCGAGCAGTTCAGTCGGGCCCGTTATGGCAGTGCTCCATAATTCTGCATGCGGGTGTTAAAAGTCTGATCGATACCAGATCCAAGGTACCTACACCATCCACATATTATTTCATTTGAGTTAATTACATCAATAACTCATAAAGGATGCAAATATAAGAGTCATGGTTATAGAATAATCCTGTTAAAGGAATGAGTATCATTCTGAGTGAAAAATGGCGTTGCATATTCATTGCAGGTCCATTTTGCTTCGCCCTATCTCTGCCAATAAAGGGCTGCCCAAGTCCTTTAGTTGATGAGGGGTGTCTTTTCAGATTATCATGGGGGTGGCAGTCCCAAAAAATGAATAGACCTTGGTCGGGGTCTTGAGATGGCAAAGGCGGCTAGGTAGGTACTATAAGCGAGTGATGAGGTTGCATCTCATTCAAATCGTCTTTTTGCCCCCGTGCTGAGGGTAAGGATAGAGTGTCAGGAAGTCATGACTGGATTGCTAATGGTAGCACATCTTTGCATTGGTGTTAGGTTGTAAATTAGCATGAGAACAATGGATTCATGCTTATAGAAATTTTTGCACTTTCCATGCTAGGAAATAGGATATTACTGCTGGTGGGATAATCATATCACATAAATTTGCTGATATACCCTCGATCCCATATCGGGGACAAGGGTTGGTGCGCCGACAATCAACCAACATTCATGCGTAAGCGTTCTAGATCTTCAACTCGCTAACTTTTAGGCAAGACAAAGTCAATTGGCTAGGCAAATTCTTGATGTATCAGCTCCGAATTAGATGATGTAATCTCGAGCAATTTATGCTCAAATCTGTAGTTGCCCCCAGCCTTAGGGGAGTGAGTCACTTGGCAGATAATCGATGAAAAGAGTGGAAGTATGAGTCTTCACTTTCTAACTCCAGAACGCCGTTCGCCAGAAGTTTCATTCATGTACATCTCCCATCTAATGGGTGGCTGACTGGTGATTTGGTCGAATCATTCAGGGCGGTGAATTCGGCAATTGCACTCGTTGGTGTTTGTTTTGGGACAACCTTCCAAGAGAAATAGGCAATGTCGAATTGCATGTCATATCTCGAGGCATAAAGAACGATTGCACGCCTTTTACTTCACCTTGTTAGATGCATTCTGTGCTGTAGGAAGTTTATCATGGAGTTAACCATGACTCTCTTCCGGGTTTGGTCTCCAACGTTGGATCAACTTCCATTTTATCAATGGTTGTATTTCATAGTGTCTTGATGGGGATCATCTCTATCTTTTCTGGATTATCGGAACTTTCTTATTCGACCAGATGATTCGACTTTAGATCTTCTGTGTATGAAATATGAGGTATGTTGTAACGTTCCAATCCATCCAATAACTCTTCTGCCCATTCTAGGTAAGTTGCGAGTTGTGGTTTCTCCGACTGGAATTCCTTTTGAGTCTCCCTTTGGGGGTTATCTGCAAAACTTCGGCGTTGGATTGCCGATCATTTCTTGCACCGTCTGTATACAACTTCCAGGTGCTTGATTTCATCTTTCATTTCGAATGGCAACTCCATATAAAATCCCGCGATAGTGAACTTACTGCATACGTCTTATTTGCTTGACAAGAGCACACTTCAGGTTTATACTCAAGAAATGACTCATAATTTGGGATAAAATCCTGCAAATATTAGCACTGGTCCAAGCGAACACATCCAGGCTCGCCTACAGAAAGCATATAAGTTCTCTCGTTCGTAAGAGGTTTAAATGAGATCCGATGTGAAGACATTAGTCAGGTCGGCGTCACCAGTTGGAACACGTGTAGTTGTGTTATTAGATGTCACCCTTCTTCATCCCGAATCACCAACCTCTCTGGGATCTATGTCTTCGGGCAGGTCGTTTGGCAATTCCTTTTGCGATGCTCCCATTATTCGCAATATTAACACCTCCTTCACACTTCATTTCATCTGGAGGGGAAGCATCTTTGGGTTTCACGTCATCTCTGTTGTGTAGCATAGTCCATCCAACCGAATAGTCAGCTTTTCCAATAACTTGATCACCATAGACCATTCCCACTCCATCTTCGGTTGGGAAATTTAGCAGTAGACACCAAGATGATATGTAAGCTCTGAATTCCGCTAGACCTGGTTGGTTGAGACCACGATCAGATAAGCTTGAATGCAATAGCATGGCTTGCAAGGCTTCAAGTAATGTTCATACATTCTGTCATAACTGTTGTATGAAGTGGATAGCTAATGGTTGGTTCATATTTGTGTTGATCTCAAGTTCTTATCTCTCAACCGAGATCGTATGGTGGCTGGTGAGCAGTCAAATTGCTATCGCCCAGGCAAGGATCCATATGCCCGATCATGGCCCACGGTGGTTCAATTGGTACCTAACTCTGGGCACCAAAGTACATTGATCTACCCTTCATTCTATGGAAATCAGTCTTCCTTGATGCGGTTGACGACAACTAGGCATTGCAAATGTTAGCTAAGCTTTTCAAGGAGTGAACCGTGGGACATATATTTTTCACCACGCCATTCAAGCGAAGGGTAACTTTGTAGTGCTAGGATCCTTTCTTGCTATTGGATATCCCATCATTGAGAATCATGGCCATTGGGATCTTCTGAGTCACCTTTAGAGTAGTGTCTGGATCGTTCTATGTCAATGGCATCTGGGACTCCGCCTGTTGGACATGTTTAAGCCACATAACTAGGTGATCACCACTCGTTCAGGAACATCATCGGTTGCATTGGTGAAATCTATACACCATCGGAGCTCTGGAAGAGGTGGTTTCCAGGAGATAATCTTTACCTCGTATATCATCATAGCCAGCATGCTGAATCTTTTCTATATTTCCTCACATTGAATAACATTAGTAAATAGGTGTTATGGCTCTAGGAAGAACTCCCGTCGTTGCCAATTTGCTGTCGATTTCCTCAGGCTATCTACTGAATCTTGGTTGTCAAGCATTTTTGATAATTGTACGCCAAAACGTATTACGAGCCGAAGGCGAGCCGTGCTCCGAGCCGAAGGCGAGGCCGTCAGCGGGTCCGGGCGCAGCGCCGGCGGGGGTCCGGGGCCCGCACGATTTTTTCGATTTTGGAAGATGGAGCCTTTTTTGAAATGATCTGAAAATTGTATTTTTTCCAAAAAATTGTCACTTTTTTGGATCAGGTCGTGACCCTTGTTTGTCGTCATTTTTCCGGGTCGCGGTTCGCTACTGTCCTCCGGTTCGCGGTTCATGACAGTTCTCTAGACTCGGTTCGGTTCGTGGTTGAACTCCTTCGGGTCGCGGTTCGCTGAACTTCTTCGGGTCGCGGTTCGCTGAACTTCTTCGGGTCGTGGTCCAGCTTGGCGATCGGGATACTCCAACCTTCCAACTTCGGATCGGTTCGTGGTCTTCTCCAGTTCGTGGATATGTTCACAACAATTGCTCCAGGTCGGGTCGTGGAAGCATCACCGGGTCGGATCGCGACTTCCTTGCTCGGTCGGGTCGTGGGTACATCTTGAGACTGGATCGTGGTCTCCCCGCGATCCCCTCGACCTGCTCCAGCACATTTTCTTTATTATCCTCATTTGGTCGTGAAGCTTGTGAACCCTTAGCTTTTTTTCGAAGGTATGAAGCTCTGCTTTTCTGGAATCAACGAAATATTCAAAAAGGGTAGAAACGCGGACTGTTTTCTTCGAACTTTCAAATCCAATAGTAGAATAGCAATCCGAAAGGTTGAGAATTCGGTTCTCAGTGAAAGCACCAAAATGTTAGATCAAAAAATGGCTCTAACACCCAAATTGTCGTATTTTGAGCATAGGATATGAAGAAATAATCGAAAAATAGAGAAAAAAGCAAGACAACAAGATTTTTATAGTGGTTCGGCGTTAACGAGCCTACGTCCACTTCATATTTTCTCATTTCACTCATGGATTACAATTACAATGAATATTGTCTTTCAATCACTTGAATTCAATGAATAATTCTCTCTGAATCCATTGAATTTATTGAGGAAGATGGTGGTTATTCATGGAGAAGTGTTGGCTATGGCAGCCATGGATGAGCAGATGCCAAAAAGTCCCTTGAAAATGCCCTCTGAAGGTGTATTTATAGCTGTAGGAAAGCTCCTAGGGGGACTGGTTCGTGATGGGGTACGTGGCAGACGATCTAGAAAAATAGGAGAGCCAGTAGCCTTGAGAATAGGTCAAAACAAGCTGCGTTTAAACAGGTCCGAAGGTTGGATCGCGGTCATGGGTCGGATCACGGTCATGGGTCGGTCGGATCGCGGTCACAGGTCGGATCGCGGTCATGGGTCGGATCGCAGTCATGGGTCGGATCGCAGTCATAGGTCGGATCGGATCGCGTAGGCAAGGGCGGATCGGATCGCGGTCATATGCCAGCTTACACCCATTCACGGAAATGGGCGTAAATTTCAAACCGTAAGTCCGATTGAGCCATACCAAAGCTCAAACTGAAGCTAATTCAAAGGGCTACGAGTATATGAGGTGAATAGATCCAAATGAGGTCATTTGATAGGGGTTTCGGGCCAGTTTATACTGATGTTGTGATTTTGACCAAACTGCCTTGTGTCTTCTGATGATGCTTCCAATGCCGGAGAGCGATGTTATCCAGAGATTCCATATGAGACAGCATTTACCCAGAGGTATGTCAACATGATCTTTGCTTTGGGTAGCCTGATCACAAAGCAGGCTAACATTATCATTTCACTAGTGAAATAATGAAGTTTATTAACTACTTCTACCATTACGACTCATATCATTCTAAGATAATCCCGAAGTCGTTCAAGTTGGGGTATTTTTAGTACCTTTAAGACCTTGATCAACAATGTCTTACAATAAATATAAGTTGTAATTCAAAACCAATGTTCCATTTTAATCCTGATACAAATACCATTGAACTGATTCAATAATCAACTCCAGTCAAGACGGTTGATTTAGTCTACTCAAAAACACAGTTGCTTCGTTAACCGATCCTAATTTGTCCTCCCTTTAAATTAATTAATATAATTAATTTAAATAAACAATTCCATTTAATTGTTTCTTAATAAAATAGTCATTAAATTTTTACCATTAGGTTAATTTCCTTATTCCCACATTTTCAAATCTGATTAACATCAGATTTGACTTCATAAAATCAATTTACACTTAATTATAAACATACATATTTATTTCACTTTTAAAATAAGTCTTATTCAAAAAAAAATATTTCATAATCTATCTTTAGTTATAAAAATTAGTTTTATAACTTTAGCTATATCGACTCACCTGACGGTGAATCAATATAAACAAACAATTTACTTTTAGGCCATTTACTGCTGATTACTCAACCAATATAGCCCAATTGTTAAAACACAATACATGTTGACTTTTTGGTCAATGATCACTACTAAAATCAATAACCCAATCATGAAAGTTCATATATGATAATCTGAAAATAAATAGTATATTTGAGGAATCCGGTTGGATCCCTCCAACCTGTCCTTCCCTGTATACAAACGGTTATCTTCACATAGTTCAAAACAATTCAAACAGATCAAACAATTCAAACCATTAAACACGTTTATTGATAAACGTGACCAATAAGGTAAGTTACCTTTATTGGGACCAATCATTAAAATAACGATTTGGAATTTCACTAAAATTAAACGTCGGTTTAATTTCATCAGCTCAATCAACAAATAAATATATAACTAGCAAACAGTCAACCATCAAACAGATCACAAAAAATAAAAACCTAGTATATAAAATATAAATGGGGAAAATACTGAGTGAGTTTAACTCACCTGATTTACTTTTTGCTGATCGATTTGTTTAATTAAATTAAACTAATGTTTAATTTAATTAAAATTCTCGGATAATTCCAGGATTGTCCAGACTGGATCCAGAATGTAATGTTCATCGTAACGGTACCGGCATAGCTTCTTTGATCCAATTTTTGTTCTTAAGAATTAACGGTCGAACAGTTTTCCTCCTTTTGTCACCATTCATCGTTTAACCCATGTTTTAAAGATGCATCGTAGTTACGTTAATTCCCTTCTGTCCATTGATTCCAGGTTGCTCCTTCACTACATAGTTTCGT
The DNA here is from genome assembly GCA_030737875.1 of Allium sativum. NCBI lineage: Eukaryota > Viridiplantae > Streptophyta > Magnoliopsida > Asparagales > Amaryllidaceae > Allium > Allium sativum. The sequence goes on from CM060923.1 coordinate 459,738,118, forward strand.
TTGTAACCATCCCCTTTTTCTTTCTCAGTCCGCTTGTTCCTTTGTACTGCTCCTTTTGATCCAGTTGGGTCTCATGCTTTCAAAACAAATGTTACAGGCCGATGAACATACAGTAAAATGAATGGTAAGCCGATCCTTAACTTCACTGATTACCAAAACTTACCTTTTTCCCTCATTTTTGTTTCGGTTTCCACTACCTGCTTCAATCCCATTTTGGTTCCCAACAATTTGCTGCTCTTATACAATTCGCTGCTCCTATACAATTCGTTGCTCCTGTGCACAATAGCCAAACGTGGCCACTTAGTTAATCCCCATACCATCTTACACCACCTGAAAGGCTCTACAGAAGGTCCCCACCATAAGCTACTTCTTCTCATCACGTCCATGCATTTAGACTTCTTCCCATACCCCCCCTCCAGTGTGTAAACCGTACCAACGTCACTCCTCCACGTCCAACACTAAAACGCCCCATACACGTTCCAGTCCCCCCCAACACACATCCTCCTTTCCTCCATTTTCTTTGTTGCTTTTCTCCCAGGCTTTCACGTCAGTCCCCAGGCTCATTTGCTCCAGTTTCTAAATCTTCCTCATATCAGTCCATTCGAACCCAAAGAACTGATCTCCGTCCGTATGCATGATGTTGTTCGCTCCATCCCAATCTTGTTGCGTTTTTGTTTAGAGAGGACAGGTTTTGTTTTCAACAATGGAGAAATGAGCGTGGTTTGAATACAGGAATAAACTGGGTTGAGAAGAATAGCAAGAGAGCATTGTATATATATAAAGGCGGAGGTGTGGAAAGCAAGTAACCGTGGGATTGAAGTATTTGTGGGGATCACGTTTTTGGTTGTTTGGAAGCCAAGGAAAGAAATGTGGCTGGCAAGTAAAGGAATTTGATTGTTTATCTTATTGTTTTATTATTGTTTAATGAGAATTGAAACTTCACTGTGAAGTAACGTGATAAAACCCATATATTCTAATAAAAAAGCTAATCTTAGTGTAAAAAGGTATTTCGGTCCCAATGGGACAAGTTTCGTCGAAATCTGAGGTTGTATGAAAAAATTTCCTTTATAAAACCAGAAATAAACACGCGTTTAAATTTTTCATGATCACCAGATAAATTAAATCAACTTGAAATCTTGATATCCTAAAATAATTTTTCAATACGAACCCAACGACACCAGTTTCGTCGCATTCTGAGACTGCTTTCCCGGTAGGCTATTTTTACGCGCACCGCAATGCCAATCTGGACACCAAATTGCACTGTCTCCAAAAATAGCAAACTATATACCTATCCTGACTCTAATCGACGATACGAACTCAAAGAAATTGGTTTCGCGACCTAATTCGATCATCTGTTCAAGTTATACCCAAATAACCCTTTATTAAATTTATTACGCATTATAGAAATTGAACAGGAGTTTGGGGCTGCCGTGGTCACACACGACATCTGTTTGCCACACCATTCAACACCGTACAATAATTTAACGATACGATTCCAATGTAACTAATTTCAACAAAATCTAAGTCCGTTTGCAAAACGGCTATTTTAACGCGTATATTTTAATAATGATCTTCCGTAGCGACTATTTAAAAATTTGATTTGGCCATAACTAACAATTTATAAAACGAGATCTAGATTTTTCTTTTTCATATGAAAATTATCATCAACATGGTTCCAACGTTTCTCGTTTCACAGAAATCTGACTTATATCGGATCTTGTATTCCCAGTTGAAGTTCAAAACTCCATATTACGAATTGTCGCGCGATTTCGAGCTCGATTTATATTATAAATAGAATTAACGTTCAAACTTCGTTTTAAATAAAGAATTAAATATTAAAATCTATAAATACTCCAAATAAAATATTTAAAATTATAAATTAAATTAAATATTCGACGGTCAAAATAAGGGTCGTTACAAAAATTATCAATGGAATAACAGAAAAGCCTTTTAAATTCCGTATATATTATCAGACTTCCTCCACAGAAGTTCATTTCGATTATTGTCAAATAGATTCCCATTCTATTCAATTTATTTTATTAAACTAGAAAACTTTACTTTGGAAATTCCATTAAATTTTAGAATAAAGATTTTTAAATTCCAAATCACATTTCACTGCAAATCGGGTTAAAGAATGAATGATGTTAAAACACATTTCACAATAAACCCGATTTACATTCCATTTCAATTCCTATTAAAAGTTCATTAATTGGAAATTCTTATTTAAATCTTAGTTAAAAGACTTATTCCTTTTTACATGGGATTTCCGAATAGTGTTGATGAAGACACCATTCCATCAGTCTCCAACCATAAATTAGTAAGAGAACAATTCATATATTGGAAATCCTTGTTAATTTTAAAACCATTCCAAATCCAATTTAATTATTTAAAAATATTGGGTTATAATTCTAGTTCATAACTAGTTCATTTCGATAAAAATATATTTTTATCTTTTCAAATATGGAATTTTTCATCCTAATTATTTCCAAATCATTTGTTATGATTTTACACTAATTATTGATATTTTTAATAATTTTATCAAGGCCCGTACAATCGGTTTCCGTAAATGGTCATCGAATTGCACTTACATCGACCACTTCTAAATTTGATTTGGATATAATTCCAAATCCAACCGTTAGATTTCAAATCTCTAATATTCGTTAGAAAGCTCTTTTCGATACGAACCCAATGATTCCGGTTTTAGGAGAATCCGACAGTCGGATCTCCCGTAATGTCGATTCGAAGTCAATGGTCGAAATTCGCGAACTGCCGCAGCGTGGCGCGTTCTATTCAGGCCATTATGTTATATATATAATATATATTTCATCGATTTTCATTTAAAACATATTTTATAAATCGTTTTAATTTCTTTTTCAAAACGATTTCAACTTCATATTCAATTTCAAATCAAAATTGAATATTCCATATCATTAATATATAAATGATAATATTTTCAAAATATTAGATTTTGAAATCAATTCCTTTTCGATATTCATTATAGAAATGAATAAAATCGATATAAATATCGTTCACATCAAAATGGCGTTAATCTAATCAACACAGCTATATATATTTAAATATATTCGCGTCCATCCCAAATCGGACATCAAAAATCATATTTTGATCTTTTGATGAATATTATTTTAAAATATTCATTATTTTATAATATTCGTTATTTTAAAATATTCATTCTTTCTGAACTGGAATAAGACACAGTCAATTACCATATAATCTTGATTATATGGATTTCATACAATACATGTACACAACAACAATGATAAACTATCAATCATCATCCAAAGTGCATTCTACACTGCATAAGCATTAAATATAAATATTTAACGCTTATAACAGTCTGTCAACCAATTGATTGACATACAGCTAAACAATTGGGATTAGTGTACGTCAAATATCATCCCAATACCCGTATGGGGTTTCAATCAACAAATAATGAATGCAGTTGGGCGATGTGTAAAATTTATAGTCCTAATCAATATCAATCAAATCAATGCACATAAACAAATCATCCGATTTGTAAAGGAATACTTATTTTCATTCATATATCCGTTAAAAATATAATTTTTAACTATATAATATTTATTTAACCATGAATATTTTACATTCCATTCCACATCACAATCCATCACAATAACACAATTCAATCAAATGCAGTTATAAAATAAATAACTGTACATAAATTATAGTGAGAAGTTCTCACCTTTGGGTTCCACTCTGCCAGTTCTATATTGGACGATGGTTTGGATTTACCCGACCTTCCAACTCCATCTTCCCAGGCTGTTCATAAATAAAAATCACATTTTAATATGATGTTTATTTTAAAAATCACACTTTTATAATGGCACTTCATACATAAAAACCATATATTTTTACAACACTTCTTTCTATATAAAAAATTATATTTTTTATATCTCTACTTCTTATATAAAGATCGAATTTTTATTTCGCTACAACATATATAAAAATCGCATTTTTATATCGCTACTGTATATATATAAAAAACGTATTCTTGTATATTAAAAATCACATTTTTATAACTTCAACTATATATTAAAAATCGTATTTTTATACCGCTACTTATAAAATAAAAATCACATTTCTTTAATGAAGTTATTTAAATAAAAATCATATCTTTAAAGAAACAAAAATCTCATCTTTCTTCATGATAAAAATCATCCGTTTTCATTGATAAAAATATAATCTTTTCTCAACTTTTCTACATAAAAATCTATGTTTTATGTTTATAGAAATCTAAGCTTTTAAATAAATAAATATCAAATCATGTTTTTCCTACTTGTTATATATTCTAAAAACCAGATTTTTATTTAATTAAACTAAATAAAACCAAATTAAAAATCACTATTTTTCTTTTTCCGTGGGGTGGGGGGGGGGGGTGGGAGGGGTAGAGCTCGCTTCGTGCTGGAGGTGGAGAGGGTTCCGAGGGGCAACGGAGGTGGGGGCTACGGCTGCGGCATGTTTCTACGTTGGAGGGTGGGGGTGCGTCAGTCGATTGGAGAAGAGGCGAACGAAGGAGATCGGAGGGGGGAACTGGGTAGGTCGGCGGCTCTATCGCGACGGCGGGGATGAGCCACGATGGGTGGCGGTGATCCACGATGGGGGCTGACGGGTTTTTAGTTAGGATTTTTTTCTTTCTAATTGATTTTGAATGACAGGTTATAGAGGGAGGAGGGAGAAAGTTAGGGGGTTATATATATATATATATATATTATTTTAATTTATTTTCAACAAGGGTTGAGTTTTTGTTCGGACTCCAATCGAGACCCAACGACTGTCACCCCTGGCTAATTACCACCATTCCGAATACAACGAGATATGTTTCGTAAGCTGATTCGACTGTTACGATCATTTTTCATTAAAATTAAAATATAAATCAGTATATATTTGATTTAAACGCACATTTTGTTTTACCGGGGCCACATGCTGGCTCTGAAAATTGCAGAAAAATTATTTCTAGCTTCGTATTGATGATACGGTCCTAAAAAACTAATTTTGGCAAATTTGAAGACCGTTTGAAAAACGGCCATTTTCTAGTTGATCCAAATTGACTAAAACTGGTCAAATGTGTTTAAATTCGCCACGCTCACGTATTGATCCCAAAAATTATGAAAATTGGAATCTAGCGATAACTTGACATCCCAGATCCAACAAAAGTGGTTTCGTCGAAAACGGAGGTCGTATGCAAAATTGCCATTTTTACGGGCTATATTTGCATAGCGACTATTCTAAATTTTCAACTGGGCATAACGTTTTGTCCCAGCTATGAAATTTCCATTTTTCGGATTCGTTAGAAAGATATTTTAAAACAGATTCAAAGAATTTTGGGTTCACTAAAATTTGGTTTATTTTGAATCCTGTACATTCATTTGAAATTTATAATCGAATTTTCAAACTACCACGCCATTTCCAATTCCTTTTATAATTAAAATAAATTTTTATATTCTAATTTCGATTTAAATAAATATATACATTCTAATTCTATTCAAAATAAATTTCTCTTCTATATTATTTAAAATAAATCATTTTATATATTCAAAATTCATTAAAATTGCCAAAATAAAATTTTTAAATTGGTTCTGATTTTTCGTGTTGTTACATATTTTGACGATACGATCATGACAAAACTAATTTCGTCGAATTTGGAGATCGTTTGAAAAATGGCCTTTTTCAGGTCGATTAAATTTATTTTGAAATTTCAAAACACGTTTAAATTTTCCATGCTCACATATTAATTCCAAAAATTATGAAATTTAAAACTTAACAATAATTTGACATTTCGGATCCAACAAAAGTGGTTTTTTCGAAAATGGAGGTCATTTGCAAAATGGCTATTTTTAAGGGCTATATATATTATATTAAAATATTTATAAATTGCATAGCGACTACTTTAAATTTTGAACAGTACATAACTTATCATTTATAAAGTGAAATCTCAGTTTCTTACATTCATTATAAAATTATAGTTCAAAATATTCCATTGTTTCTGGTTTTACTGAAATCTGATTTATATTGAATTCTATACATTCAATTGAAATTTATAATCAAATTTTCAAACTACCGCGCCATATCAAGCTCGTTATATAATTAAAATAAATTTATACGTTCAAAGTTTGATTTAAATAAATTTTTAGTTGTTATTATTTAAAATAAATCATTTTAAATATTCAAAACCCATTAAAATAGCTAAAATGAAAAATTTAAATTGGTTCAGAAATTCCGGGTTGTTACAATCTCCCCCACTTAAAATCTTTTCATCCTCAAAAAGGAACGGAGCTGAAAGTTGTTTAACTAACCAACTCAACTTTCATTCTGGCTTTCATTCTTTAACTTTTCAGTTTTTTAGAATTTTCTAATTTCTCAAAAATTTGGCTAAAACCCTAAATTTTCGAAAAATTTCACCATAACCTCCTTTGTAAGGGTTGATCGATAAAACCACAACTTGACTCATAGGGCCCTCATAAACCAAAAAGAAAAAGCCAAAAGGCTTGCCAAAAGGCTTGCCAATCGGCTCGTAAAGTCATCAAATCCAATGAATATAGTAAACATGTACCTATTTGTCGGGCATACAATTTTATTTCTCTTCTTAGCTTCCATGCTATGACCTGTTCAATACATAGACATGCGTATATGTATCCAATTCAAATCAATTGTCAATTCAGTTCAAATTTGACTTGATTTAGCTTAATTTTACGTTTCATTTGCATATTGGTTTCATTAGTCCAATATTTTTATTAGTTAAAATAATTATCATACAACACATCTAGCAATCAATAGTTGATCATCTTTTCAAATATGTAGCTTCTATATACTCAAAAATCATATTTCAAGTTTTGGTTCTCACACGTGTCAATTGGAAATATATATATCCCGCTTTCGAAACTCGAACATAAACACTGATGATGCTCAAGCTATCATCAGAGTCATCTCTGGGCGAATATAGTGTTATTCTATATCTACCCAGTATATTTGAAGCGTCCTATATACGCTAGCTAGGCGTATAGGAAAAATCTTCATATACTTGATAGTCCAAATTCAATATAAAATAAATATTCGAGTAGTATAATAAGACATAATATTCAAAATTAAATTCATTTTTTAGAAATAACGCTCTTTAAACTCATTCTAGGTTATTACTAACCCTATCTCTAATGAGCTATTCTTATAAGATACTACTAACCGTATCTCTGATGAATTCTTTCGTTCGGTTCCAATGTGCCTTGTTCTCGAGTTTTGTAAACCAAAGCTCTGATACCACAATGGAACGATCCAAACTTCCCCTATCGGGAAGCCCGGATTGTTTTGAGAACACGACGCATCAGAACACAAACATGAGAATATTTCATTGCTAAAAAACAATTTACAACAGAGTGCAATAATAAATCAGAGTTTAGATAAATAGTATACAGTGAAAAATATCCGAGAATTAAATTATAGAGCAGCGGAAAATAATAAATCAGTATAATGTACAACAGAAATCATCTACAAGCACAACTGAAAGTGATATACGGATACAAAGCTTTCCGAATATAGCTCCAGCTGTAATCTAGGATCCTGTGAAAAGAAGCATCTGCGAAAACCAAAACTACTAGCTGCCTGTGCGGAAAATGTGGGCGCCCAGAGTTTAGGTTAAAACAATAAACTCCGAGTTAGTCATGGGACTAGTGTGAGAACTAAAATAGCTATTAACATTATTTTAAAGTTGGGTAAATCAAGGGACCATGCCATATAACACGGAAAGGGTTTCCTCCCAAGAATAACATAAACAAATAATTTGTAAACAATGTAATGCTTTTTGGAAAAATGAAGCAATTATAAGACTCAGGTCCCATCACATAATGCAACGCAAGCAGGAGGATAGAGTTTTACCTTACAATTGCCAAACTTGCTTGATATGCTTTAAAACAAATCATTTTCAAATTACTATAAGTGCATAGTGTTAAAAGCAGTTTCAAATATAAATGCATCAATCATAGACGGCATATGTACTATATATTATGTCGACATACCAGTTTTACAGCTAAAACAGAAAAGTGCCATATTGGAAATTGGATTTCCATCATGAACCAAGGCAAGGGATCTCTCCTTCCGATTCGAGACAATCTAGCCTACCATGTCTCAAAATTCAGCTGCAACTGCACCTAGAATCTGGCTGGGCCGGTCCACACTTACTTTTGTGGATTGGCAATTCCTGAACAATATGTTTCCCTACCCTATGGGGCATAAAATCTGGTCAGTATGTCGACCATCTAGAGCCACTAGGGACTCAAATCTGAGGTACCTCACTTTCCAACAAGCACATAAGTAAAATGTTTGGGCTCCATACCATGACATCACTCCTAGCTAGAAAGAAACGCATGCACTCCCTACAGTTCCTCATCCTGTTTCTGATTCATACCGGAGTGCGAAGCCCACAAATTAACGCTACACAAAGCTATGCTATTTAAAACTATTCTTTGATCATCAACCACAAGACTCTGTTTTTCAACAAAAGCCTTGTTCCATGCATCTCAACATGCCACACTGTCAGTCCATACCGTAAAACTGATTTCCACTAATATAGAACCACTAAGCTAATACGTCTTTATGAAGTGTGTTAAGCCAGAGAATAAAGTCTCTGCACTAAACAGATATATATTTAGAAGAGATCAACGAATACGGTATAAAGGAATACAATGTCAGACATACCATCCATTTGCAAGTCCGTTTTGGGCCTGAACAAAACCGAAGGCACCTTATTCCTCGTCCCATATGTCCAATACAGGAGAGAGGTCCTCGCATATCTAGTCGATCTCCAAGTACATCTGGATGATCACCACTTATTTCCTTGTCTCGGGGGATCAGCCCGATCAAGACATCCGTAATCATCCATATAATGGGACGATCTCTGGTCTTCGACCACTGTCTACATCGTAGACTATTAGTCACCGTATCAGTTATTCAGAATGGGATGAACCTGGTCTTTCCAAATAACTCGCGTATTTTATAATCAACAATCATGTGCTATAAAAACACATCATACGCCTCATTCTAATTCAGAATATTTATTTATTCAAATATTCATATTTTAGGGAAAGGTCCTCATTAATTTCATCAAAGATAAATCCTATTAAATTTATTCTTTAACCTTCCTTTGGATATCCATTTCAAAAGATTTTATTAAATCTTTTCACCATTCAAACCAAAACAAGGTTTATTAACTGGTCGGGATTATCGAGCCTTACCGAAGTAATCATTTATTTTGTTTCCCAATCCCAACCTATTCATCGCATGGAGCAAAACTGGTAGTACTCCATGACTAACACTCACAGTGTTATCGGTAAATTTAATTACCATTTCACATACAAATATAATTAAATATTTGACTACCGCCTGGAGTAAAACTGGTGGTACTCCATTCTCAATCATTTCTCTTGTTTGATAAATTTAATTATCACGTTCACTTTCCATTCTAACTAAAGATTCCTTAAAGCTCTATTTAGTTTTAATCTCTAAAAATCATCGCTTAATGATTATTCAACTTTAGGAAAATTAATCATGTCTTTAACTGGGTTAAAGAACCAATGTCATTTAAAACACAGTTCACGACAAACCCAAATCACCTTCCATTAACTATGGAATCTTCGCGGAAAACAGATCAACATTTAATCGTTATAAATATCTGTATCATACCAACAATATAAATGGAATAAGGGCATAGCATTTTAAATTCCATATATAGTACGGGTCTTCCATCATAGAAACTCATCTCGATCATTACCAAATCGAATTCCATTCAATTCCAATTTAATATATTAATTTGGAAAACTTTACTTTGGCAAACTTCCATTAATCTTAATAAAAAGATATATGAATTCCAAATCATCTCTTCACTATTAATAGGGTTAAAGAACAAATGTTATTTAAAACACCGTTCACGATAAACCCAAAATCCAATTTCAATTAAATTCCAGTCAAATATTAATTAATTAGTAAACTTCGCTAAATCTTATTTAAAAGATTTATTCTTTTCTCGTCGGGGTTTAAGAACAGTGTTAATAAAGACACCATTCACGACAAACCCAAAATTCAATTTGATATTAAACACATGGCTGTGAATAGAAATTATATCGGCTAGTATTCAATATTAAATTATGAAATAAGAAAATATCGTATTGGGATTAACGATATGTATATATATATCTTCCAAATTCCTCAACAATATCTATATAATCATGGAATCCAATATCAAAATATCTGAAGATAATTACCATTCCAAATCCATTCCAATTCATTCATTGGAAAATTCTGGTTAATTAAAAAAAACCTTTTTCTAATCTAATTTTTCTAATTAAATACATTGGATTATTATTCTAGTTAATAACTAGTCCATTAGATAAAAATATTTTTTATCTTTTGAAATATTTAATTTTCCATCCAAAATCTTCCCAAATTATTTATTATGATTTTACATAATTTTTCCACATTTTTAGTAATTTTAATATTGCCATTTCAGTCGGTTTCCAATAACGGCCACCGAACTATATCCATAGCGACCTTTTTTGAAATTGATTTGGACATAATTTGATATCCAACCATTTAAATTTAAATCTCTTATATTCATTGGAAAGATCTTTTCGATACGAGCCCAATGGTTCCGGTTTTAGGAGAATCCGACGGTCGGATCTCCCGTTACATTAATTTGAAGTTAACGGTTGAAATTCGAGAACGGCGCGACTCAATCTACTCAAACCATTATATATATATATATATATCATCGATTTCATTTTAAAATGTATTTTATAAACCGTTTTAAATTCTTTTTTAAAACGATTTCCACTTCCATTTCAATTTTAAATCAAAACTGAATATTGTTTTATAAGTTTATTTTAAATTCATTTTAAAATGATTTCCACTTCATTTCAATTTTCAAATCAAAATTGAGTATTTCTTTATAAATTCCTTTGAAATTCATTTAAAAACTGTTTCCCCTTTATTTCAATTTTGAAATCAAAATTGTATATTTCATATCATTATAATATTAAAATGATAATATTTTCCAAATATCTGATTTTGAAATACATTTCCTTTTCGTATTCACTATAAAATGAATAAAATCGATCGATAAATCCGTTCGGGTTAAAATAGCGTTTCTATACTTAACCCGGCTTCATATATTTCGTGTCCATCCAAAATCGGACATCAAAATCATATTTTGATTATTCCCTGAATATTATTTTAAAATATTCTTTATTTCTGAATAGGAACGCAACTCAATCAGTTACCATATAATTTAATTATATGGATTTCATACATCACACGTATCCAACAATAATAATAAATAATCATCACAGAGTCAATTCACATCCAGAGTGCAATTTACAACTGTATAAGCATTAAATAATTAAATAATGCTTATCACAGTATGTCGATTAATCGATTGACATATAATTAAATTCAGGGGAGATGTGAATAAATTATCATCCCTAGACCCATGTAGGGTTTCCAAACAACAACAGTCAATTCAAAATAATCACTGGTTAGTAAATATAACCAGTTCTAATTCGATTTGAATTATATTTCTAATTATCCAATTTTCGCTATTTAGATTATAAATAGATATTTATAATTTAATTTCAACTACCACAAAATGATATTAAATTATTTTTTAATATTTTAAACATTTTAGAATCACAATCAAAATACAATACGGTCAATTAAATTGTTCATAGTCTGTGGACGAGGGAGGTGATCGAATAGGCACCATATACAATATATAATGATTAAAACTGATAAAATCTACATTGGTAATTCTATATATTTTTATACATGAATACAATAACATGATAAAATATACTTTAGTGAGAAGGAGTTCTCACATTGGTTTCCACTTCATCATTCTTTATTTGAATATTTCAATTCTATTTCGATTTAAAATTGTCTGAAATCCTAACATGCTCCATTTCCGTTCTGGTCAGTTCCATTGTGAAGAGTTCGTTCCCACGATTCCAATGCAACTCGAATCATCGAATTTCGACCTCGTATGAAGAAGCTACAGTATTATTTACATTTCATAACAATACGAGATAATTAACATCTAATTAATTAAATAAATTACATTTTCAACCCTTCTTCATCGTTTTAATCTCTTGACCCTTAACCCAAACCTTGACTTTAACCTTTACCCACACACCACCCATCTCGAGGCTGGACCGCCATCACCGCCTGCCATATGGAGCGTCGGAGTGCCAGCTACTTTCTCACTCCACCGCCGCTAACTTGATCCCTCCCATTCCTTAAATCGGCTTCAAATGCTCGAGCTTTGAGCTCTGAATTCATGCACCATCCTCCATGATAACCGACCATCACCGTATGATATCCAAGCTCTCGAAATCCTCTTCCATTTTCACTCTAGAACCCTAACTTAATCTGGTGTAGATTGGGTTTAATTGAGAAAATAAATCAGAAGCTTTCACGTGTTCGTTTTTAGAAGAGGAGCGGCAGAATGAGGGTTGACTGCGGGTTGAGGTAATAAGTGGTTTGACTAGGGTTAGACTCCTTTTATAGAAATTAATTTATATTTTTAAATTCCCAAAAAAATTGTGTTTTTGCATACGAACTCCAAACCAAACCCAATGACTATTGGCCCTAGCTAATTACCACCATTCCAGACACAATGGGATATGTTTCATAAGAAAATTCGACTGTTTCGGTCAGTTTCCGTTAAAAATAAAATATATATCGATATATATTGAATTTGAACTTACATTTTAGTTTACCGCGGCCAAAGGATGACTCCGAAAATTAAAACAAATCTGGCTATATTTTGATGATACAGTCCTAACAAAAATAATTTCATCGAATTTGGAGACCGTTTAAAAAATGGCCTTTTTCTGGTCGTTAAATTTAAACTGAAATTTCAAAAACGTTTAAGTTTAGTGCGCTTACATATTAATTCCAAAAGTTATGAAACTTTAAACTTAACAATAATTTGACATTCCGGATCCAACATAAGTGGTTTCACCAAAAATGGAGGTCATTTTTAAAATGGTTATTTTTAAGGGCTATATATTATATTAAAATATATATAAATAGCATAGCGACTATTTTAAATTTTAAACTAGACACAACTTATCATTTATAAAGTGAAATCTTAGTTTCTTACATTCATTAGAAAATTACAGTTCAAAAAATTCCAACGTTTCTGGTTTTACTGAAATCCAATTTTTATTGAATTCTATACATTTAATTGAAATTTAAAATTGAATTTTCAAGCTACCGCACCATTTCAAGCTCGTTTTATGATTAAAATAAATTTATATGTTCCAACTTCGATTTAAATAAATTTTTAGTTGTTATTATTTAAAATAAATCATTTTAAATATTCAAAACCCATTAAAATAGCTAAAATAACATTTTTTAATTGGTTTAGAAATTCCGGGTTGTTAGAAAATCCTTCAAATAAGGACTGGCTGAGTGGAACCGAATGTGAGAACTTCTCACTATAATATTGTACAGTTATTTATTTTATAACTATATATATGAATTGCCAATGATGATTTTATTCTGTTTTAATTACCAAAAGTGTTGTACGGTGCCTGTTAGTTCACCTCACCGTTGTTTGCAAACCATGGATGATGTTATTGACAGTATTGTGTTGTGATTGTGATGTTTAACATATATATGCATTGTATAAAATATATATGTGTTGTATAAATCATATATATATAGGTTGTATAAATTATATATATGCGATATATAAAATTACCATGAAATGGAAATATATTTATACGTTAAAAATATTTTTTTTAATATATATATATATAGGAGATATATAAAATTGTCATGTATTGAAATAATTATTGGATTGTTAAAAATATTATTTTTAACATATATATGAGATATATAAAATGGTCATGTATTGAAATAAATACTAGTTGGCTAAAAATATTATTTTTAACATATATATGAGTGTGACGGCATGAAATCTCGCTCGGTCCGAACCAGTCGCTAAACCGATCCAGGCCGTTCGAAACGCCCTATCGTTTGAGAACACGACAAATCAGAATGCATCCAGAAGAACATTTCATTGTATATTACAACAATGCATCAGATTACAAGAATATACAGAGTATAAAAGAATATTACACAGAAATATCAGAGATTTAAATTACATTTAAATACATAGCAGCGGAAAATAATACAATACACAACAAGAAGGAGATATACGGATACAAAGCTTTCCGGATATCGTTCCAGCTGTAAACCAGGATCCTGTGAATATAAATCTGCAAAACCGAAACTACTAGCTGCCCGTGTCAAAATAGGGGCACCCAGAGTTTAGGTTAAAACAATAAACTCCAGGTCAGTCATGTGACTGGTGTGAGAACTAAAACAGTTATTAATCTTTATTTTAAATCATTAGGTAAATCAAGGGACCACGCCGTATAACACGGAACGGGTTTCCTCCCAAGAATACCAGTGCATAAAACAAACAGCGCAATGCTAAATAAAGAAAGATGAAGCTGTTATAAGACCCAGGTCCTATCACACAATGCAACGCAAGCCGGGGGATAGGGTTTTCCCTTATAACAGCCAAAGAATGCTTGATACGTTTAAAACAAATCATTTGATACTATTATAAGTGCATAGTGTATAAACAACTTCAAAGCATAAGTATCAATCATAGGCGGCATGAGCGTCCCATGCCACTATGTCGCCATATATAGGTTTACAAATAAAACCGCAAAGTCACGTATTTGGAAATTGGATTTCCGTCTATGAACCGAGGCTAGGGTCAAGATCCTCAACCGATTCGAGACTGCCTAACCCGAGTCTCAGGCAAGCGCGCAGGCAAGCCTTGGATCGTCAGGGCCGGTCCACACGGAGTGGATTAAAATGCCTGAGCACTACGTTTCGCCGCCCTTTGGGGCGTAAGCGAGCCAACGAATGACTCCATCGGACCCGGATCGTCCGATCTAACCGAGGCGCCTCGCAACAGCAACAACCACATAAGTCAAACTCGTCAGGGCGTGTAAAACCACTGACGCCACTTTTTAGCTAGGAGGAAACGTAGGCCCTCCTTGAGGTCCGTCTCCCGTTTTTGGTTCATACCGGGTGTGAAACACGCGAGGTAAACGTTACACAAAGCTACGCCACAAAGGCCGTGCTTTGATCATCACCACAAGACTTTGCTTTTCAACAGAAGCCTTGATCATTTGCATCTTAGCATGCCACACAGGCAAACCATCCTATGCAACCGATATCAGTCACACAGAATGAAATCCGATGTCAGACACACAGTCCATTTACAAGTCCGTTCTGGGTCTGAACGAAACCGGGAGCACCTAGTACCCCGCCTATCCATCGATCTCCAAGTACGTCTGGACGATCACTAACTGTTTCCATCTTCTTGGGTGTACAGCCCAATCAAGATCATCAGTTATCACCCAAACGACGTGAAGACCTCCGGTCTTCGACCATCGTCTTCATCTTCGACTTATCGTCGTATCAGTTATTCAGAATGGGATAAACCCGGTCTTTCCGAATAACTCGCGTATATTTTAAATAAGTGTTACACAAACACAACATACGCCTCATTCCAATTCATTAGTCACTAACCGTAAATTAATCAAGAGAATAATTCCCCAAATATTAACCCCGAAGGCCGAAACCAACATCAGATCAATATCCAGAAAACCATTCTGCTTGGCTAACCGACAGTTAGTTTCTAAATTTCACGTTCAAATCTAATTAAAGATTTAACTATCGCCTGGAGCAAAACGGGTGATACTCCATTCTCGATCTTTTCAATCTAATTAAAGATTCATTAAAACTCCACTTAGTTTTAATCTGTGACTGGGTTAAAGAATCAGTGTCATTTAAAACACGGTTCACGATAAACCCAAAGTCACATCCCATTAATTATCGGGTTAAAGAACAAGTGTTATTTAAAACACTGTTCGCGATAAACCCAAAAATCAATATCCATTCAATTCCAATTAAATATTATTTAATTGGTACACTTCATTAAATCTAAATAAAAAGATTTAATCTTTTCTCAACTGGGTTCAAGAACAGTGTTAGTGAAGACACCATTCACGACAAACCCAAATCCCATTTGATATTCAATATAAGGCTCTGAATAGAAAATATATCGGCTTATATTCAATATCAAATTCTACGATTAACAAATGTCGTATTGGAAATAACGATATAAATATATATCTTTCAAATTTCCGTAACAACATCCGTATAATCACAAATTCCAACATCGAAATATTCCGAAGACAATTTCGATTCAAATCCACTTCAATGCAATCATTGGAAATTTTGGTTATTTTCAAAACCCTTTTCAAATTCAATTTATTTATTTAAAAATAAATAGAATTATAATTCTAGTTCAAAACTAGTTCATTTCGATAAAAATCTATTTTTATCTTTTCAAATAGGGAGTTTTTCATCCCAATTCTTTCTAAATCATTTCTTATGATTTTACACAAATTATTACCATTTTTAATAATTTTATCAAGGCCCGTACAGTCGATTTCCAACAACGGCCATCGAACTGCACTTACAGCGACCTTTTTCGAATTTGATTTGGACATAATTCCAAATCCAACCGTTAGATTTCAAATTTCTAATATTCGTTAGAAAGCTCTTTTCGATACGAACCCAACGGTTCCGGTTTTAGGAGAATCCGACGGTCGGATCTCCCGTAATGTCCGTTTGAAATAAATGGTCGAAATTCACGAACTGCCGCGGCGCGGCGCGTTCTATTCAGGCCATTATATTATATATATAATATATATAATATATACTTCGTCGATTTTTATTTAAAACGAATTATACAAATAGTTTTAAAATTCGTTTCAAAAGCAAATTCAACTTCCATTTCAATTCAAATCAAAATTGAATTCTTCTTTATAAATTCGTTTTAAAATTCATTTCTATTCAATTCAAATTTCAATTCAATTTGAATTCATTTCTATTCGCTTTCAATTCAATTTGAATTCGTTTTCAATTCATTTCATTTCGAAATCGTTTTCAATTCAATTTGAAATCGTTTTCAATTCATTTCATTTCGAAATCGTTTTCAATTCAATTCATTTCGAAATCGTTTTCAATTCAATTCATTTCGAAATCGTTTTCAATTAAATTCATTTCGAAATCGTTTTCAATTCAATTCATTTCAAAATCGTTTTCAATTCAATTTGAATATCGTTTTCAATTCAATTCATTTCGAAATCGTTTTCAATTCAATTCATTTCGAATATCGTTTTCAATTCAATTCATTTCGAATATCGTTTTCAATTCAATTCATTTCGAAATCGTTTTCAATTCAATTCATTTCGAAATCGTTTTCAATTCAATTTGAATTCGAATATCGTTTTCAATTCAATTCATTTCGAAATCGTTTTCAATTCAATTCATTTCGAAATCGTTTTCAATTCAATTTGAATTCGTTTCCTTTTAAAATCGATATAAATATCGTTCACGTAAAAATGGCGTCAATCTAATCAACACGGCTTCATATATTCCTTTATTTTCAAATATTCTATTTCAAATATTTCTTTTTCAAATATTTCTTTTTCAAAACTGGAATGAGGCCCAATCAATTACCATATAAAATTAATTATATGGATTTTCATACAACACATGTATATAATAGCAACGATAAATAATCAACCATCAACCAAAGTGCACTACACTGTATAAGCATCAAATATAGATATCTAACGCTTATAACAGCCTGTCAATCAATCGATCGACATATTTAATCAATCAGGATGAGTGAACTTCAAATTTCATCCCAACACCCGTGTGGGGTTTCAAACAATCAAACACAGATTTTATTTGTGCAGTTGGGCGATGTGTAAAATTTATCGACCCAATCAATATCAGTCAAATCAGTGTACATAAACAAACCGTCTGGTTTGTAAATGAATATTTTATTTATTCACATTCACTAGATTCATATTCACGTTAAAAATTATATTTTTAACGATAAAACATTTTATTCCAACATATGAATTTCTATTCAGTTCATTCTTTAAATAAAATGATATTTTTATTTTTCTAACATATTTTAGAAAATTTCGGCGGCATAACGGCACGATACTAGAAACGGGACAAGGCCTAGCCTAATCCCCGGTCTAGTGAAGGCCCACGCCATTCACACATCAATCAAATCACTTTCGTTATGCAAACCACAAAATTTGGAGTAAGGATCTAACCTAGCCTTACTCCTTCGCCTTATAACGGCGCACGTCTAATCCTAACCAATTTATTGATTCGATTTTTCACACCACAAACCACATTCAAACCAATATCGCAATCAATCACCAAACAGTCAAACAAACAAGTCCATGGTCTGTGGACGATTGTGTCGGGTGCTACTAAGCACCGTCTGCATCCTAGTATATATATATAACTAGAAAAATAAATTGAAAGGTGAGAAATTCTCACCTTTAGCTATCCTAGCTCCACGGCTCTTCATTTGCAGAAGTCTTCGTCGTTTCGCCTTTTTGTCACCTTCGTTGCTGCTTTCACTACATATGTAAAAATAGAATTTTTACTTCAAAGTTCAATATATAAAAATCGAATTTTTATTTCAAAGTTCAATATATAAAAATCGAATTTTTATTTCAAAGTTCAATATAAAAAAAAATTCTATTTTTCTATCGAAGTTCAATATATAAAAACTATATATTTCTATCGAAGTTCAATATATAAAAACTATATTTTTCTATTGAAGTTCAATATATAAAAACTATATCTTTCTATCGAAGTTCAATATATAAAAATTCTATTTTTCTATCGAAGTTCAATATATAAAAACTATATCTTTCTATCGAAGTTCAATATATAAAAACTATATTTTTCTATCGAAGTTATCGTCTTTCCACATTTTTAAAAATCTAACTTTTTGCATTTTAAAAATCTGTTTATAATCATTTTAAAAATATGTCTTTAACATTTTTAAAAAAAAACTGTTTTAAACATTTAAAAAAACTGTTTTTAACATCTCAAAAAAAAACTGTTTTAAACATAAAAAAACTGTTTTAAACATTTAAAAAAAACTGTTTTAAACGAAAATAAATAAATAAATAAATAAAACAGATAAATAAGCTTTAGGTAAGTAAAAATATAAGCTTTAATTTCATATAAAAGAAAAGGAAAATCGGATTTTTTTTATTAATGAAAATTATAAGAACTTACTGTAATTAGAGGAGGGGGGGTCTTCTGTGTGCTGGAGGCGGTGGGCGGCTCGTCGGAGCTGGCGGCGGAAGGAGCGCGCGAGGCCAGAGGCGGCTCCAGGTGGCGGTTGTCCAGCGATGGGTGTCGGTTTTCAAGGGGAAAAGGGGCTCGCGCTTGGGTTTCAACGTTCGAAGGGGGGGGGGGGGTGAACTCGAGGGAGGTGATGGGGTGGCCTGCGTGAGGGGCGGCGCGCTAATCGGAGGGGGCGGCGGCGATTCCAGGGTTCGACGGGTTTTTCCCCTTTTTTTTTTTTTTTTCTTTGCTTCGATCTGTTGAATGAGAACGAAAAAGGGGGGGCCTATATGTTTTAATTTTTAATTAATTTAATTAATTTAATCGCAAAAAGTTGACTTTTACATACGACCTCTAAACGAGGCCCACCGCCTGTCGTCCATAGCGTTTAACCCCCATTCCGAACACAATGGGATATGTATCGCAAGCTGATTTGATCGTTTCGATTAGTTTCCTTTGAATTTACATTTAAATCACTATATTGAATTTTAAACGTACATTTCAAATTACCGGGGTCACATACTAACTAGAAAAATTCCAGAAAAATATTTTCTAGCTTCGTATTGATGATACGGTCTTAACAAAACTAGTTTCGTCGAATTCTGAGACCGTTTGAAAAATGGTCATTTTTCAGTCGATTAAAAT
The DNA here is from genome assembly GCA_030737875.1 of Allium sativum. Lineage (NCBI taxonomy): Eukaryota > Viridiplantae > Streptophyta > Magnoliopsida > Asparagales > Amaryllidaceae > Allium > Allium sativum. The sequence continues at coordinate 459,758,047 of CM060923.1, forward strand.
CAACTGAAACTGGTCAAACGCGTTTTCTTTTGCCACGCTCACATATTGATTCGAAAAATTATGAAATTTGGAATCTAGCAATAACTTTACATCCCGGACCCAACAAAACTGGTTTCGTCGAAATCCGAGGTCGTTTGCAAAATGACTATTTTTAAGGGCCTTATATATATAAAAATATATATAAATTCCACAGCGACTATTTCTAATTTTAAACTGGACATATCTTATCATTTCTAAGATGAAATCTCAGTTTGTTAACTTCGTTACAAAGATATAGTCATACAGATTCAAATATTTCTTGTTTCGTTCAATTCTGACTTATATTGAATTCTGTATATTCATTTGAAATTAGAAATCGAATTTTCGAACTACCGCGCCATTTTCAATTCCTTTTATAATTATATATAATTATTTATATTCTAACGACGACGCGTATAAATATATACGTTCGAATTATATTCAAAATAAATTTCTTGTCGATATTATTTAAAATAATTCATTTTAAATAATCAAAATTCGCTAAAATTGCCAAAATAAAAATTTTAAACTGGCCCAGATTTTCGGGTTGTTACAATCTCCCCCACTTAAAACTTTTCATCCCCGAAAAGGAACAAAGTCGAAAGTGGTTTGATTAATCAACTCTATGTTCGATCTGGCTTCCATTCTCTAACTTTTCAGTTTCTGAGAATTTTCAAAATTTCAAAAATTTGGCTAACACCCTAAATTTTCGAAAAATTTCGCCATAACCTCCCCTGCACCGGGAGCATCGGGGAATTTCAAATAGCTTCCCCGGTCCTTCAGATCTCAAAAAGAAAAAGAAAAAGCCAAGCGGCTAGCCAATAGGCTCACAAAATCATCATCACCCAAACAAAACAGGAAATTATGTAGTAAACATGTACCTATTTGTCGGGCAAACAAATTTTATTCTCTGGCTCTAGCCTCCTTGCTATGACCTGTTCAATGATATATATGTATATGCAAGCAAATGCGACCAATTTTCAATATAATTCAATATTTGATTCAATTAGGCTAAATGGTTCAAAATTATCAAACAAATAAACAAACAACACAAACATCAATCAATTAGTGAATTTAAAGTTTCAAATTCATAATTTTGATACATATACTAAAATCTTGTTTTTGATGCCAATTCACAACAAAGTGTTCTAGCTATATAAGATTTGGTTCTCACACCAGCCTAATGGAAATATATAGAAATCACACCTTCGTTACTCGAACATGAATACTAATGACGACTAGTCAATCATCAGAATCATCTTCGGGCGACTAGAATGTGATTCCATATCTATCCAGTATATTAAAATTTCGAATACACGCGGATCAGACGTATACGCAAAATCTATATATACTGGATTATCCACATCAATATAAATAGACAATCAAATACGAATAATTGATTTAGATTTTAAAAACAAAATTTGTTTTCATTTTCAAAAATATACTCTTCACACTCGTTCTAGGATACTACTGATCCTATCTCTAACGAGTCATTCTCATTGGATATTACTAATCCAATTTCTGATGAATTCTTTCGTATGGTTCTAATGTGCCTTGTTCTCTAGCTTTGTAAACCAAAGCTCTGATACCAACTGTGACGGCATGAAATCTCGCTCGGTCCGAACCAGTCGCTAAACCGATCCAGGCCGTTCGAAACGCCCTATCGTTTGAGAACACGACAAATCAGAATGCATCCAGAAGAACATTTCATTGTATATTACAACAATGCATCAGATTACAAGAATATACAGAGTATAAAAGAATATTACACAGAAATATCAGAGATTTAAATTACATTTAAATACATAGCAGCGGAAAATAATACAATACACAACAAGAAGGAGATATACGGATACAAAGCTTTCCGGATATCATTCCAGCTGTAAACCAGGATCCTGTGAATATAAATCTGCAAAACCGAAACTACTAGCTGCCCGTGTCAAAATAGGGGCACCCAGAGTTTAGGTTAAAACAATAAACTCCAGGTCAGTCATGTGACTGGTGTGAGAACTAAAACAGTTATTAATCTTTATTTTAAATCATTAGGTAAATCAAGGGACCACGCCGTATAACACGGAACGGGTTTCCTCCCAAGAATACCAGTGCATAAAACAAACAGCGCAATGCTAAATAAAGAAAGATGAAGCTGTTATAAGACCCAGGTCCTATCACACAATGCAACGCAAGCCGGGGGATAGGGTTTTCCCTTATAACAGCCAAAGAATGCTTGATACGTTTAAAACAAATCATTTGATACTATTATAAGTGCATAGTGTATAAACAACTTCAAAGCATAAGTATCAATCATAGGCGGCATGAGCGTCCCATGCCACTATGTCGCCATATATAGGTTTACAAATAAAACCGCAAAGTCACGTATTTGGAAATTGGATTTCCGTCTATGAACCGAGGCTAGGGTCAAGATCCTCAACCGATTCGAGACTGCCTAACCCGAGTCTCAGGCAAGCGCGCAGGCAAGCCTTGGATCGTCAGGGCCGGTCCACACGGAGTGGATTAAAATGCCTGAGCACTACGTTTCGCCGCCCTTTGGGGCGTAAGCGAGCCAATGAATGACTCCATCGGACCCGGATCGTCCGATCTAACCGAGGCGCCTCGCAACAGCAACAACCACATAAGTCAAACTCGTCAGGGCGTGTAAAACCACTGACGCCACTTTTTAGCTAGGAGGAAACGTAGGCCCTCCCTGAGGTCCGTCTCCCGTTTTTGGTTCATACCGGGTGTGAAACACGCGAGGTAAACGTTACACAAAGCTACGCCACAAAGGCCGTGCTTTGATCATCACCACAAGACTTTGCTTTTCAACAGAAGCCTTGATCATTTGCATCTTAGCATGCCACACAGGCAAACCATCCTATGCAACCGATATCAGTCACACAGAATGAAATCCGATGTCAGACACACAGTCCATTTACAAGTCCGTTCTGGGTCTGAACGAAACCGGGAGCACCTAGTACCCCGCCTATCCATCGATCTCCAAGTACGTCTGGACGATCACTAACTGTTTCCATCTTCTTGGGTGTACAGCCCAATCAAGATCATCAGTTATCACCCAAACGACGTGAAGACCTCCGGTCTTCGACCATCGTCTTCATCTTCGACTTATCGTCGTATCAGTTATTCAGAATGGGATAAACCCGGTCTTTCCGAATAACTCGCGTATATTTTAAATAAGTGTTACACAAACACAACATACGCCTCATTCCAATTCATTAGTCACTAACCGTAAATTAATCAAGAGAATAATTCCCCAAATATTAACCCCGAAGGCCGAAACCAACATCAGATCAATATCCAGAAAACCATTCTGCTTGGCTAACCGACAGTTAGTTTCTAAATTTCACGTTCAAATCTAATTAAAGATTTAACTATCGCCTGGAGCAAAACGGGTGATACTCCATTCTCGATCTTTTCAATCTAATTAAAGATTCATTAAAACTCCACTTAGTTTTAATCTGTGACTGGGTTAAAGAATCAGTGTCATTTAAAACACGGTTCACGATAAACCCAAAGTCACATCCCATTAATTATCGGGTTAAAGAACAAGTGTTATTTAAAACACTGTTCGCGATAAACCCAAAAATCAATATCCATTCAATTCCAATTAAATATTATTTAATTGGTACACTTCATTAAATCTAAATAAAAAGATTTAATCTTTTCTCAACTGGGTTCAAGAACAGTGTTAGTGAAGACACCATTCACGACAAACCCAAATCCCATTTGATATTCAATATAAGGCTCTGAATAGAAAATATATCGGCTTATATTCAATATCAAATTCTACGATTAACAAATGTCGTATTGGAAATAACGATATAAATATATATCTTTCAAATTTCCGTAACAACATCCGTATAATCACAAATTCCAACATCGAAATATTCCGAAGACAATTTCGATTCAAATCCACTTCAATGCAATCATTGGAAATTTTGGTTATTTTCAAAACCCTTTTCAAATTCAATTTATTTATTTAAAAATAAATAGAATTATAATTCTAGTTCAAAACTAGTTCATTTCGATAAAAATCTATTTTTATCTTTTCAAATAGGGAGTTTTTCATCCCAATTCTTTCTAAATCATTTCTTATGATTTTACACAAATTATTACCATTTTTAATAATTTTATCAAGGCCCGTACAGTCGATTTCCAACAACGGCCATCGAACTGCACTTACAGCGACCTTTTTCGAATTTGATTTGGACATAATTCCAAATCCAACCGTTAGATTTCAAATTTCTAATATTCGTTAGAAAGCTCTTTTCGATACGAACCCAACGGTTCCGGTTTTAGGAGAATCCGACGGTCGGATCTCCCGTAATGTCCGTTTGAAATAAATGGTCGAAATTCACGAACTGCCGCGGCGCGGCGCGTTCTATTCAGGCCATTATATTATATATATAATATATATAATATATACTTCGTCGATTTTTATTTAAAACGAATTATACAAATAGTTTTAAAATTCGTTTCAAAAGCAAATTCAACTTCCATTTCAATTCAAATCAAAATTGAATTCTTCTTTATAAATTCGTTTTAAAATTCATTTCTATTCAATTCAAATTTCAATTCAATTTGAATTCATTTCTATTCGCTTTCAATTCAATTTGAATTCGTTTTCAATTCATTTCATTTCGAAATCGTTTTCAATTCAATTTGAATTCGTTTTCAATTCATTTCATTTCGAAATTGTTTTCAATTCAATTCATTTCGAAATCGTTTTCAATTCAATTCATTTCGAAATCGTTTTCAATTAAATTCATTTCGAAATCGTTTTCAATTCAATTCATTTCGAAATCGTTTTCAATTCAATTCGAATATCGTTTTCAATTCAATTCATTTCGAAATCGTTTTCAATTCAATTCATTTCGAATATCGTTTTCAATTCAATTCATTTCGAATATCGTTTTCAATTCAATTCATTTCGAAATCGTTTTCAATTCAATTCATTTCGAAATCGTTTTCAATTCAATTTGAATTCGAATATCGTTTTCAATTCAATTCATTTCGAAATCGTTTTCAATTCAATTCATTTCGAAATCGTTTTCAATTCAATTTGAATTCGTTTCCTTTTAAAATCGATATAAATATCGTTCACGTAAAAATGGCGTCAATCTAATCAACACGGCTTCATATATTCCTTTATTTTCAAATATTCTATTTCAAATATTTCTTTTTCAAATATTTCTTTTTCAAAACTGGAATGAGGCCCAATCAATTACCATATAAAATTAATTATATGGATTTTCATACAACACATGTATATAATAGCAACGATAAATAATCAACCATCAACCAAAGTGCACTACACTGTATAAGCATCAAATATAGATATCTAACACTTATAACAGCCTGTCAATCAATCGATCGACATATTTAATCAATCAGGATGAGTGAACTTCAAATTTCATCCCAACACCCGTGTGGGGTTTCAAACAATCAAACACAGATTTTATTTGTGCAGTTGGGCGATGTGTAAAATTTATCGACCCAATCAATATCAGTCAAATCAGTGTACATAAACAAACCGTCTGGTTTGTAAATGAATATTTTATTTATTCACATTCACTAGATTCATATTCACGTTAAAAATTATATTTTTAACGATAAAACATTTTATTCCAACATATGAATTTCTATTCAGTTCATTCTTTAAATAAAATGATATTTTTATTTTTCTAACATATTTTAGAAAATTTCGGCGGCATAACGGCACGATACTAGAAACGGGACAAGGCCTAGCCTAATCCCCGGTCTAGTGAAGGCCCACGCCATTCACACATCAATCAAATCACTTTCGTTATGCAAACCACAAAATTTGGAGTAAGGATCTAACCTAGCCTTACTCCTTCGCCTTATAACGGCGCACGTCTAATCCTAACCAATTTATTGATTCGATTTTTCACACCACAAACCACATTCAAACCAATATCGCAATCAATCACCAAACAGTCAAACAAACAAGTCCATGGTCTGTGGACGATTGTGTCGGGTGCTACTAAGCACCGTCTGCATCCTAGTATATATATATAACTAGAAAAATAAATTGAAAGATGAGAAATTCTCACCTTTAGCTATCCTAGCTCCACGGCTCTTCATTTGCAGAAGTCTTCGTCGTTTCGCCTTTTTGTCACCTTCGTTGCTGCTTTCACTACATATGTAAAAATCGAATTTTTACTTCAAAGTTCAATATATAAAAATCGAATTTTTATTTCAAAGTTCAATATATAAAAATCGAATTTTTATTTCAAAGTTCAATATAAAAAAAAATTCTATTTTTCTATCGAAGTTCAATATATAAAAACTATATATTTCTATCGAAGTTCAATATATAAAAACTATATTTTTCTATCGAAGTTCAATATATAAAAACTATATCTTTCTATCGAAGTTCAATATATAAAAATTCTATTTTTCTATCGAAGTTCAATATATAAAAACTATATCTTTCTATCGAAGTTCAATATATAAAAACTATATTTTTCTATCGAAGTTATCGTCTTTCCACATTTTTAAAAATCTAACTTTTTGCATTTTAAAAATCTGTTTATAATCATTTTAAAAATATGTCTTTAACATTTTTAAAAAAAAACTGTTTTAAACATTTAAAAAAACTGTTTTTAACATCTCAAAAAAAAACTGTTTTAAACATAAAAAAACTGTTTTAAACATTTAAAAAAAACTGTTTTAAACGAAAATAAATAAATAAAACAGATAAATAAGCTTTAGGTAAGTAAAAATATAAGCTTTAATTTCATATAAAAGAAAAGGAAAATCGGATTTTTTTTATTAATGAAAATTATAAGAACTTACTGTAATTAGAGGAGGGGGGGTCTTCTGTGTGCTGGAGGCGGTGGGCGGCTCGTCGGAGCTGGCGGCGGAAGGAGCGCGCGAGGCCAGAGGCGGCTCCAGGTGGCGGTTGTCCAGCGATGGGTGTCGGTTTTCAAGGGGAAAAGGGGCTCGCGCTTGGGTTTCAACGTTCGAAGGGGGGGGGGGGTGAACTCGAGGGAGGTGATGGGGTGGCCTGCGTGAGGCGCGGCGCGCTAATCGGAGGGGGCGGCGGCGATTCCAGGGTTCGACGGGTTTTTCCCCTTTTTTTTTTTTTCTTTGCTTCGATCTGTTGAATGAGAACGAAAAAGGGGGGGGGGGCCTATATGTTTTAATTTTTAATTAATTTAATTAATTTAATCGCAAAAAGTTGACTTTAAAATACGACCTCTAAACGAGGCCTACCGCCTGTCGTCCATAGCGTTTAACCCCCATTCTGAACACAATGGGATATGTATCGCAAGCTGATTTGATCGTTTCGATTAGTTTCCTTTGAATTTACATTTAAATCACTATATTGAATTTTAAACGTACATTTCAAATTACCGGGGTCACATACTAACTAGAAAAATTCCAAAAAAATATTTTCTAGCTTCGTATTGACGATACGGTCTTAACAAAACTAGTTTCGTCGAATTCTGAGACCGTTTGAAAAATGGTCATTTTTCAGTCGATTAAAATCAACTGAAACTGGTCAAACGCGTTTTCTTTTGCCACGCTCACATATTGATTCGAAAAATTATGAAATTTGGAATCTAGCAATAACTTTACATCCCGGACCCAACAAAACTGGTTTCGTCGAAATCCGAGGTCGTTTGCAAAATGACTATTTTTAAGGGCCTTATATATATAAAAATATATATAAATTCCACCGCGACTATTTCTAATTTTAAACTGGACATATCTTATCATTTCTAAGATGAAATCTCAGTTTGTTAACTTCGTTACAAAGATATAGTCATACAGATTCAAATATTTCTTGTTTCGTTCAATTCTGACTTATATTGAATTCTGTATATTCATTTGAAATTAGAAATCGAATTTTCGAACTACCGCGCCATTTTCAATTCCTTTTATAATTATATATAATTATTTATATTCTAACGACGACGCGTATAAATATATACGTTCGAATTATATTCAAAATAAATTTCTTGTCGATATTATTTAAAATAATTCATTTTAAATAATCAAAATTCGCTAAAATTGCCAAAATAAAAATTTTAAACTGGCCCAGATTTTCGGGTTGTTACAATGAGATATATAAAATTGTCATGTAATGGAATAATTATTGTATTGTTAATAACATATTTTTTAACGTATATATGCACTGTATAAAATTGTCATGTAATGAAATATTCAATTTGGATTTAAAATTAAATGGAAGTTGGAATCGTTTTTAAAACGAATTTATAAACGATTTATAAAATTCGTTTTAAATGAAAATTGATGATATATATATTATACATATATTTAATGGCTTGAATAGAACGCACCGTGCAGCGACTGTTCACGAATTTCAACCATTAACATCAAATGGACGTAACGAGAAATCCGACTATCGGATCCTCCTAAAACTAGAACTGTTGGGTTCGTATCTAAAAGAGCTTTCCAATGAATATAAGAGATTTAAATTTTAACGGTTAGATCTTGAAATATATCTAAATCAATTTTAGAAAAGGTCGCTATGGGTGCAGTTCGGTGGCCGTTATTGGAAACCGACTGCAAGGGCCTTAATACAATTAATAGAAATATGGAAAAATTGTGTAAAATCATAATGAATGATTCAAAAAGATTTTGGATGAAAAATTCAAAGTTTGAAAAGATATTTTTTGTCTAATGAACTAGTTATTATCGAGAATAATAATCGAATGTTTTTAAATAAATAAATTGGATTTGAAAAAGGGATTTTAAAATAACCAGAATTTTCCAATGAATAAATTAGAATGGATTTATATGGAAATAATCTTCGGAATATTTTGATATTGGATTCCGTGATTATATGGATATTTGTTGGTTTCAGAATTTGATATTGAATATAGGCCAATATAATTTCTATTTAGAGTCTTGTATTTAATATCAAATTGGATTGAGGGTATGCCATGAATAGTGTCTTCAATAACACCGTTCTTAAACGCGGATGAGAAAGGAATAAATCTTTTGATTTAGATTAATGAAGTTTACTAATTAATTAATTTAATTGGAGTTGAAATGAAAGTTGATTTTTGGTTTATCATGAACAATGTTTTAAACAACATTTGTTCTTTAACCCAATTAACATTGAAGATTTGATTTGGAATTTATAAATCTTTTTATTAAGATTTAATGGAAATTTCCCAAAGTAAAGTTTTCCAGCTTAAATTATTAAATTGGAATTGAATGGAATTCAATTTGGTAATAATCGAGATGAACTTCAGTAAAGGAAGACCATTACTATTTATGGAATTTAAAAGGCTTAGCCACTATTCCACTTATAGTATTAGTTGGATACATAAATTTATATCGATTAATTACTGTTATGATTTCCGTGAAGATTCCATTTTGATGGAAGAGGATTTTGGGTTTACCGTGAATAATGTTTTAAACAAAATTGAATCTTTAACCCTGTTGAAGGTAGGGTTAATTTCCAGAAAGTTGAATAATCATTAAGTAATGAATTTTAGAGATTAAAATAAAGAAGAGTTTTAATAAATCTTTAATTAGATGTGAATGAATGAATGGTAATTAAATTTACCAAAACATGAGATGTGGTATAAACTAAATATTCTTGGTTGTGGATATTGATTGTGATTGATTGATTGTGCTTGTAACAACCCGAAAATTCTGAACCATTATAAAAATTTTATTTTAGCTATTTTAATGGGTTTTGAATATTTAATATGATTTATTTTCAATAATAACAATTTAAAATTTATTTAAATCGAAGTTAGAATGTATTAATTTATTTTAATTATAAAACGAGCCTGAAATGGCGCGGTAGTTTGAAAATTCGATTTTAAATTTCAATTGAATGTATAGGATTCAAAATAAATCGGATTTCAGTAAAACAAGAAATATTTGAATCTGTTTACTTATATCTTTCTAACGAATGTAAAAGTTTTAGATTTTATATTATAAATTAAGAGTTATGTCCAGTTTAAAGTTCAAACTTGTCGCTATAGAATTTATATATATATATATATATTAATATAATATGTACCCCTTAAAAATAGCCATTTTGCAAATGACCTTCGTTTTTTACAAAACCACTTTGTTGGATCCGAAATTTTAAATTATTGTTAAGTTTAAAATTTCATAATTTTTGGAATTAATATGTGAGCCTGGTGAATTTAAACATGTTTTGTAATTTCAGTTTGAACTTAATTGACTAGAAAATAGCCATTTTTCAAATGGGTTCCAAATTCGATGAAATTAGTTTTGTTAGGACCGTATCGCCAAAACGTAGCTAGATTTATTTTTTTGTAATTTTTGGAGTCATATGTGGCCTATTAAATTAAAATGTTCGTTTAAATTCAATATATATTGATTTATATTTTATTGTTGATAAAAACTAATCGTGATTATAGAATTGGCTTACGAAACATATTCCATTGTGCCGGATTGGGGGTATTTGACTAGGGGTAATAGTCGTTGGGTTTGATCAGGAGTTCGGTAATTAAACAAGTAAAATTGGAAATTAAATAATATTAATTAATAATATATCTACTATAAAAGGGCCAAAACCCTAGGAAATTAATTCCTTAGTTCTGCGCCGCCAGGTTGAAAACAACGGCCATAATCTTCGATTTTTAATCCCCTTCGTTCTCCCAATTCACGTCGTATTTCATCATGCTTCCAACACAAATATTGACGAGATTTTCATAAGCTTTAAATTGTATGGTTGTGATTATTTGTAGCTTTATGGGTGAGGATAATTTTGACCTTGAAGTAGGTCCGTTCGCGGCAGAATTGTGGGCTCGATCGGCCGTCGAGATGACCTGAACGCCAGGAGGAGGAGGCGCATACTTTGGGTTGTCGAGGTTAGGTGTTGATCGACACTAGGCCAAGCGAGACGGAGCATTTAAGGAACCCTAGGTCTACATATCGGGTACAGTGGGTTTGCGCGTTTTCTGGAAGTCTCATGGAAGAAGAAACCAAACGAGCGACAAGTTTCCAGGGTTGAACGATTCTAGGATTTCAAAAGAGGAAGGTAACATTTTTAATAAATGTTATTAAAGGTTTTAATTTAACTAATAATATTATTTAACGATCAAATATTTAAAATACGATATCTCTTTCATACGAGGACGGAATTAGATGATTTTAGATCCACTGGAATCATAATGAAGAGAGCTTCACGATAGAAAAAATAGAAGCGATTTGGAGCAAATTAGAATTCAAGGCGATGTTAAATCAAAAAAGAATAGTTCAGAAATAAAGAATGGCTGAGCGGAAACGAATGTGAGAACTCCTTCTCACTCAAAATTATTTTATCATATTATTGTATTCATGTATAAAAATATATAGAATAGTCAGTGTAAATTTTTATCAGTTTTAATCATTATAAATTGTATACGGTGCCTGTTAGCTCACCTTCCTCGTCCACAGACCATGAACGATTTAATTGACTATATTGTGTGTTGTTTGTGTTGTTGAAATGCTTAACCTATTAAAAATAATGTTGATAAATTTATGATTCTTGAAATTAAATTATAAATATCCAACTATAATTTAAATAGTGAAAATTGGCTAATTAGAAAAATAATTCAAACCAAATTAGAATTGGTTAAATTTATTAGCCAATGATTTATTTAAACAGACTATTGTTGTTTGAAAACTCCACACGGGTATTGGGATGATATTTGACATATGCTAATCCCAATATTTAGTTGTATGTCAATCGATGGGTTGACAGGCTATTATGAGGGTTATCTATTTATTTTAATGCTTATATAGATATAAAATGTACTCTGGATGATGTTTGAATGTGTAATGATAAAAATACAAAGTCGGGTTAAGTATAGAAACACCATTTTAACCAGAATGGGTTTACCGATCGATTTTATTCGTTTTAAAATAATATCGAAGAGAATTGATTTTAAAATCTGATATTTTGAAAATATTATCATTTCAATATTATAATGATATAGAATATTCAATTTTGATTTAAATTGGAAAATGAAGTTGGAATCATTTTAAAATGAATTTATAAGCGATTTATAAAATATGTTTTGAAAGGAAATCGACGATATATATATTATATGGCATGAACAGAACGCGCCGCGCATCGACCTTTTGCGAATTTCAACCATTTACTTCAAATGGATGTAATAGGAGATCCAACTGCTGGATTCTCCTAAACCCAGAACTGTTGAGTTCGTATCGAAAAGAGCATTCCATTGAATATAAGAGATTTGAAATTTGACGGTTAGATCTTAAGATATATCCAAATCAATTTTAGAAAAGGTCGTTATGGATGCAGTTCGGTGGCCGTTATTGGAAACTGACTGTAAAGGTCTTAATAAAATTATTAAAAATATAGAAAAAAAATTGTAAAATTGTAACGACCCGGATTTTGAGCGACTTTGGTTATCGACATAAGCACGATGTCGATAACCAAAACATCGAAAAATCCTGGTAATTAGTGAAAGAAATTAGAGGGTGAGGAAAGATAAGATAGAAATTTAGAATAGAAGAAGAAGAACACAACATTAGAGTAACACGAATCTCACAGCGGAACGAATAACATATAATATATGTAACATAACTTTGAAATATACATCTGTATTTGAATATACATCATTATCAAAGTACAACACTTACAACACAGCGGAAATAACTATAGCTATATGATCCTGAAGCCTCCTGCTCCAGCTCTTCCAGTATATCTGTAAAATCCCGACTACTTGACTGCCCATACAAATTTAGGCACCCAAGAGTTTAGGGAAAACAACAAAGTAAACTCCGGGTCAGTCATGGGACTGGTATTAGTAAAACGGTTTAAAAACAGTTTGAACAAGTAAACGATATCACATAAGACCACGCCGCATAACGGAACGGGTTTTTCCCTTATGAGAATCCAAATATCTTTATATCAAAACCTTTTGATATTATAATAATGTCTATCAACCACAGTATATATATAATCATTTAGCAGAAACGCTTTCATCTCACGTTCTACATATATAGTATACAATCAAAACCGCAAGCACGTATTAGGTAATGGATTTCCAACTATGACAAGGTATGGAACCACCTTTCACTCGTGTACCTCTACAGAGGAATACACTGGGTTCAACAAGAACATCTTGTAATCCGGCCACACATGACCGACCACTCATTTCGCTTGAGTGTATCGAATGTATATCACCAACGGCTGGGATCAACAACCGTTTCCCGAATGGGACAACATCAACAATAGATTTTTAGAAGTAAATGAAACTCTAGATCAGGTGATTATACACCCTACTTCGGTGCGACCGACTTAGCCATGCTGCCTGCCCGATTTCTGTCATTTACCGGATGATGAGGCTAGAAGCTATGCTTTATCATCATACCAGATTCACTTTGAATGCCACATCGTCAAATCCATCAAATCACCGATTGGCGTCCTCAACCATACATTACGCGTTAGCTAAAAGAAATTTCCTTCTCTGCTTCCACTATTGGTACAGTTGGAGAAATCAATATACGTGATCGTCTGGACATACTCTGTCAGACATCCGTCCATACAAGTCATCCAGGAACAGGATGATCCGAAGGCACTATTCTGTAAACAGGATAGCCCTTGCATAACTCCGTCTTCAATTATCTTTGGCATATATGATTCGCAATGCTTATGCCAATACAGAGTGGTTCTTTGGATAATAATCCAACCGGTCTCTCCATATTAACAACGTTAAAATGGTCAAAAACTTCGATAGTCTGTGATTTAACTATCGAAGAAAACAGGTGTGCAAACAACGATATTATTTCCAAATGGAAATTTATATCGATCAAACATCATTCAACATTTCTTATTTTCTAAATTTAGAAAATATACGTTATCAACAATGGAAAATATTTCCATTTCTCGTTTTCTTTACTAGAAAACATTTCTGATTTCTTTTTTTCGAAAACATTTCCAAAGCTTCTTCATTGGACTTGGACAGATGTTTAAACAAACCATCGCGATGCCAACTCAAACCATTTCCTTTACTGTCGAGCCTTAACTATTCCTTAGTTAAAAACGAAGCCAATCAAGTTGGGGTAGAACTACCTCTCAGACCTTAACTGAACAACATTTCTAACCTTGAAATAGGCAAAGTTCACTTTATATTCCTTTTACTAACTTCCTTACTTAATCCTCCTTCGAATAAATCTCTACTCGATTTATTCTATTTGATTTACTCTTTTTGATTTACTCTATTCACCTAACCCCTTTTTCGAATAAACTATATTCGATTTACTAACTTTATTCGAATAAACTATATTCTACTAACTCCTTTTATTTTAACTCTAATCGATTAAACTAACGTTGATTAACTTCTTTTACTTTATTCTAATCGATTAACTAACATCGATTAACTTCTTTTAACTTTAAAACTAATCGATTAACTAACATCGATTAACTTCTTTTACTCTATTCGAATAAACTATTCATTTATAAAGATTTACTTTTAGTAACAGTTCTTCACTTTACAAATGATTTCCCTTTTATAAAACTCTATTCGTTTTAAAAACATTTTCCCCTTTTATTTACTTTCGAAATATTTCCTTTTATAAAATCTGTTGATTTTATAAAATCCCTTTTTATTTCAATATACATTGAAATAAATTCTTTTTACCTCCTAGGGTCTTTTATGATATTTTAAAATATCGAATAACAATGATCAACATCATTCCAACACACATAATCCATAACAGATTATATAACACATCCTATATCACAATATATGAAAACAGTAAAATAAATGTTGAGGAATCCAGTTGGATTCCTCCAACCTGTTTCCCTGCATCACAGATGTTAGACAATATAGATAAGATCACTTTTCAGTTCCATATGATATATTCTGTTAAACAGAATCAAATATAGAAATTTAACTAACTGACTAGCTGTTCAATCAAACAGTCAACACATGGTCAATCAAACAATATCTTACAGTTCTAACAATACAATATGAAATTATAAACTGTTCAGAGTTAGTGAGATTTACTCACATTGGCGCGTTAATCGTTAAATAACGGTTTGCGTTATTTGATTCAGTCGGACAATTTATTTTGCCATAAATTGTAACAAGCTCGGATCCACTCCCAGACAACTCCATCGTGTTGTGTCCGTCCATACGATCCCAACGCAACTTACGGTTCGTCAATCTGATATCGTATGACCCCGATATTTAAATTACAAGTTAAAACACATATTTAATTTAAAACTTGGATTATAAATTTCAAATGGGCCTTGTCCATTTACCTCGAGCCCATCCACGAATAAAAAGCCCATACCCGCTCTCTTCTGCTTTAATGTATACAAATATATTTCTGCACCTTAGAACTTACTTCCTTTCCCTTGCTTTTCTACTATCCATGTGACCGTTTTTCCCATCTACTCCTTGCAACCCATCCGTGTGTGCCGCCTCAGACCAATGTTATAGTTCAAGACTGACGAACCCCAAACCCGCAGCCTTGTTTCTCCTTTCCTTTGCATCCACTCTGTGTATGCACACTCATATAGGTACAAATGTACCACGTCTTGTCTGCCAAAACACAAACGTACCCAGCTTTCCATGCATTTCTGCACTACACAGTACCCCTCCATAAACACGCATGCACCTTATGAATGAGAACGTGCTGCTCCATACATAAATGAAAACAAAACGCTGCTCTTACTTCCCTTAAAACTGTCGAGCCCTTCACGTCGGACTTCACGAGACAGCCCAGCATGCCACCCTCTTTCTGACTTGAACACCCCTTCCCGTATGCACACTACAACTCACGGACACCGCCGGTTTCACTCAGCATCTCTTTCCCCTCTTTCACAGAGCTCGCGCGCCTCAATTCATTCTTGACTGCTACTCTCTCTTTTTATTTTATTTTTCTATTTATTCTTTGCTGCCTTTGGAACTCACGGTGGTTCTTTGAAGCAAAAGAAATGCAAAAGAATTTGGTGCTTGCGTTAGTGTTTATATAGGGTATTGAGTGGAAGAGAGAAGAGGACGTGTCCACTTTATGTCCATGCGGGGTGAGGAAATTGAGTGGAAGAGAGAAATGAACGTGCCCCCCCTTTTATGTCCATGCGTGGTGAAACAACAGACAAGAATTAGGAAGAATATAATATATATATATGGGACGTGGATGGTTTTATTGCATAGGACGTGGATGGTTATATTTCAAATGTTGGTTTGGTTTGGATACTTCAACGTGTATAAACCATGTACTATTGTTAATAAATTCTGTCCATTTGTGAAGTGTATCGACGTGGTTCTAGTTTTCAACGTGAAGTTGTACGCACTTCGTTACACATAATTTATACGATTGTACGGACTGCTATTGATAGAATTGAACATACCATTGTGACGACCAACGTACCACGATCCCAAAAATATAATAATAGCGGTAGATGGACTCATATTTTGAAACTTCAAAATGTTGATTTCAAGGTGCGAAATACTCCAAATAAAAAGTTGCTTATTTAATTTATTAAAAATTACAGTAAAATTCTAAAAATTAAATTATCACTACGTCTCAAAAGAACCTCGTCTAAATTCGAACCCGATATTCAAATATATTGAAAACCCTTTTATAACGTATACAAAGCGTAGCAAATTATAAAGGAATTCTACAGCGACTTTTCTGAAATTTGATTTGGACATAAATCAAAATCTACACGACGAAATCCTGATTTTTCTCTTCCACTAGAAAGATATACTCCACCAGCTCCGTGCGTTTCTTGTTTCACAGAAATCCGGCTTAAAACGAATCCTGTACATTTAGTTGAAGTTCAAATCGCCAAACAGCGAACTGCAGCGCCATTTCAAACTCGTTTTTAATTATAATAAAATTATACGTTCAAACTGTCGTCGATTGAATATATTCGTCAATATAATTCAACTCTAAGCTGAATTGAATCTAAGTGACGACCCCATTCATCGAATATTGTGATTTCCAATATTTTTGATTATTTCTGAATTAAATATATTATTTAATTATTATTTTAATTAAATATTCACTATTATTTTACTCAACGACCGTGTAATTCACTAACCTATCATTTATACAATTAAATAAATTAATCATAATACCCCTGCCAACGCGGGTCATTACAATCTTCCCCACTTAAAATAATTTCGTCTTCGAAATTGCTAAAAGGTAGAGGACGACCCTATCGACTGGTTAGAACATATTTGTTCACTTCTTAACTTCAGTTTTAACTGAACCCATTTAATTTCAATTAAATTTTAATTAATTCTTATCAACGAAAATTTTCAAAAATCCTGAAAATTTTCTAACACCTTAACTTTTCGAAAATTTCGCCAGCACCTCTTTTGTACTGGTCAATTGGTCAAACTCCAACTCGCCTCTCTGGGCCTTCTTCAACCCAAAATAAAATCAAACAGCTAAGCGGCTTGCCAATTCGGCTCATAAATCTTATATTCAACCGAAATATAAACTAGTACCTTTTTGTCGATATATCATTATATCCTTTCCACCTGTTATCAATTCAGCGGATACAGGGATCATCCCAATCAAACTCCAATCCGCTTTTTATCCACAATTTCAACCATTCACTTATACCTAAGTCGAATTTTATTTCAAATTCGAGTTCCATTCTCGATTTCGAACTCTTAACTTCCTAATCCAGTTTTCATTTCAGATTCTTATCTCGACAATCCAATTTTATTCAAGAATAAATTTTTCCTGATATCGTTCTATTTCCATTCACTTTTCACTTAACTGTTTCCATTCAATTTCAGCTTACTTCCGCAAACTTCTATTTAAATTTGTTCTTAATTCAAACAGTCTCTTCCTGGGAATTTTAAACAGTTTACTTTTTTCAAAAATCAAATTTTCCTTTTTGAAATTCAACTGAGCCCATAATCAATATTCCATTAGTTAAATCACTTCTCTATTTCTTTATCAATATTTATCAACCAAATATTTTCAATAACCATATTGGCCTTTTATGTTATTTGGAAAACATCTCTGAATATCGCCTTCCTTTATTTCCTAAATCAATAACCTTTATAATCCTATTTATAATTGGAAAATACTCCGATTACTTATTACTTTTCCGATCTCGTTTATTTCTATACTTAGGAAATATTTATTATTCTATTTCCAAGTTACAATTATTTGGGTTAAAACGGATGTTGTGTAAAACATCGTTACGACAATCCAACTACTATATTCGACTAACTCTTATTCAACATTGATCTTCGAGCCTGAATTCTTACTATTTATTTGTTAATAATGAAATCAATCAAGTTGGGGTATAACTACCTCTCAGACCTTGACTGAATAACATTTATAACGCCAAAACAGTTATGACTACTTATTCGAAAATCAATACCATGCAACTACTTATTCACTTTTAAACACGTATACGATCCCTCTTTCTATCCTGACTAGATTTTATTCTAGATTTCCTTTTTTATTATACTATTCTATTTCTAAGTTCATTTCCTTATCGACTTCTATATATATCGATACGTTGATTTCTAACTATCAAATTATCTTAAAAATATTCTAACTCCTTAAATTTCCTAGAAAAAATCGCCATAACCTCCTTTGTACTGGGAACATCGGGATATTTCAAATAGCCTCCCATGGCCCTCACCAATCCAAAAGAAAAAGAAAAAGCCAAGCGGCTAGCCGATACGGCGCATAAGATCTCATATATGAATTAAATACATACCTTTTCGTCGAGCATTCTATTTATATACCTTCATACCTTATCCATACCTACCTCATGTATATTTATACCTGCGTAATCTATTTTAACTATACGTGATCATTTTAACTCAATTCGTTAATTAATTTGTTAATTAACTCTTTAGTCTATTTCACTTTTATATTTGAACATGACATGTTCAAATATATTTTAACTTGCTTATTAACTAATTTGAATCCAATTTCAACTTACGCTTCATATTCAATTTCGAGTATAAATCCTCAAATCCTCTTTGAATGCTATATTCAAATTCCATTTGAATTCTATTTGAATCCTATATTCAAATTTCTTTTTAACTCTATTTGAATTTTCCTAATTCAAATTCCATTTCAATTCTCTTGTCCAAATTCTATACTTGAATTTCATTTCAATTCCCTTCGAATCTTCTATATTCAAATTTCATTTTTAATTCTATTTGAATCCTCTTTATTCAAATTTCATTTTCAATTCTATTTGAATCCTCGACATTCAAATTTCGTTTTCAATTCTATTTGAATCCTCGACATTCAAATTTCGGTTTCAATTCTATTTGAATCCTCGACATTCAAATTTCGTTTTCAATTCTATTTGAATCCTCGACATTCAAATTTCATTTTCAATTCTATTTGAATTCTATGTTCAATTTTCCATTATTTAAATCTTCTTTATTCAAATCTCATTTGAATTTCTATCTTCAAATCCCCTTTGAATTTTCTACATTCAAATCCCCTTTGAATTTTCTATATTCAATTCTATGTTTGAACTTCCTTTATTCAAATTCCTTTAAATAAGTCTCGATTTCAATTCCTTTTGAAATCGATATTTCTACCTTTGGAAGATAGATTTCCCTTTCAATTTCACACTTGTATTTTATTTCTGAACTATCCAATGATAATTCTTTTCACTTCATTTATAAACTTCGTTTATAAAAGAACTATTTAAAAACTTCATTTATAAAGGAACTTCTTGTTTTATTTCTTTTAAAACAAGTTAATATTTCAAATCTATTTCAAAATTCAAATTCTATATTTTAAATCCCATTTTGAAATTCAACACAACTTGTCTTTCGCAAAACAAATTCAAAACAGTATCTCTGGTAGTAATGCGTCACTTACAACTCGAAAATGAATACTGATGATGCATCTGTCATCATCAGAATCTAATTCCCAGCGATCGAAGTGAGTTCAATACTATAAAATCATTTCTAAACATTTCCACTTTGAAATTCATTTCAAAATATAATTCACACTGCTTGTAAAAAAATTTAAAATTTCCCAGGATCTTAAAATTTCCTTATTTTAAATCCAAATCCATTTACAAACACTTATCCAATTCTCCAGAGTTTTAACTCAATTTCTGGTTTAAATTTCAGATTTAACCCATCTGATTTCACGTATTGCACATATATGAATTTTGATTGGTTATTTACATAACCATTTAATTTATAATCTTACTCGATTATAATCCCAACCAATATATCCACTATATTAAAATCATTTCAATATAAATCCTTTATATCAAAAATATAATTTGGGTAAAATTATATCGTTTACCCTCTTTTCAAAACATACAATGATGGTTCATCGTATTCAAGTGTTTACAAAATCCCTACCGATACAGTGGATCAAACTGATCGACCAGAACTCATAAACAACTCAACCAATGAATCTCCACAATATAAAACAACTTTTATATCAATAACAAATACGTTCACTCGTACATATGCACTCAACTCAATCTAGGGTATCACTAACCCTATCTCTACCGAGTCACGCCACAGAGCCAAGTAATTCTTTTAACTTAAGCTCTGATACCAACTGTAACAACCCGGATTTTGAGCGACTTTGGTTATCGACATAAGCACGATGTCGATAACCAAAACATCGAAAAATCCTGGTAATTAGTGAAAGAAATTAGAGGGTGAGGAAAGATAAGATAGAAATTTAGAATAGAAGAAGAAGAACACAACATCAGAGTAACACGAATCTCACAGCGGAACGAATAACATATAATATATGTAACATAACTTTGAAATATACATCTGTATTTGAATATACATCATTATCAAAGTACAGCACTTACAACACAGCGGAAATAACTATAGCTATATGATCCTGAAGCCTCCTGCTCCAGCTCTTCCAGTATATCTGTAAAATCTCGACTACTTGACTGCCCATACAAATTTAGGCACCCAAGAGTTTAGGGAAAACAACAAAGTAAACTCTGGGTCAGTCATGGGACTGGTATGAGTAAAACAGTTTAAAAACAGTTTGAACAAGTAAACGATATCTCATAAGACCACGCCGCATAATGGAACGGGTTTTACCCTTATGAGAATCAAAATATCTTTATATCAAAGACCTTTTGATATTATAATAATGTCTATCAACCACAGTATATATATAATCATTTAGCAGAAACGCTTTCATCTCACGTTCTACATATATAGTATACAATCAAAACCGCAAGCACGTATTAGGTAATGGATTTCCAACTATGGCATGGTATGGAACCACCTTTCACTCGTGTACCTCTAGTGAGGAATACACTGGGTTCAACAAGAACACCTTACAACCCGGCCACACATGACCGACCACTCATTTCGCTTGAGTGTATCGAATGTATATCACCAACGGCTGGGATCAGCAACCGCTTCCCGAATGGGACAACATCAACAATAGATTTTTAGAAGTAAATGAAACTCTAGATCAGGTGATTATACACCCTACTTCGGTGCGACCGACTTAGCCATGCTGCCTGCCCGATTTCTGTCATTTACCGGATGATGAGGCTAGAAGCTATGCTTTATCATCATACCAGATTCACTTTGAATGCCACATCGTCAAATCCATCAAATCACCGATTGACGTCCTCAACCATACATTACGCGTTATCTAAAAGAAGTTTCCTTCTCCGCTTCCACTCTTGGTACAGTTGGAGAAATCAATATACGTGATCGTCTGGACATACTCTGTCAGACATCCGTCCATATAAGTCATCCAGGAACAGGATGATCCGAAGGCACTATTCTGTAAACAGGATAGCCCTTGCATAACTCCGTCTTCAATTATCTTTGGCATATATGATTCGCAATGCTTATGCCAATACAGAGTGGTTCCTTGGATAATAATCCAACCGGTCTCTCCATATTAACAACGTTAAAATGGTCAAAAACTTCGATAGTCTGTGATTTAACTATCGAAGAAAACAGGTGAGCAAACAACGATATTATTTCCAAATGGAAATTTATATCAATCAAACATCATTCAACATTTCTTATTTTCTAAATTTAGAAAATATACGTTATTAACAATGGAAAACATTTCCATTTCTCGTTTTCTTTATTAGAAAACATTTCTGGTTTCTTTTTTTGGAAAACATTTCCAAAGCTTCTTCATTGGACTTAGACAGATGTTTAAACAAACCATCGCGATGCCAACTCAAACCATTTCCTTTACTGCCGAGCCTTAACTATTCCTTAGTTAAAAACGAAGCCAATAAAGTTGGGGTAGAACTACCTCTCAGACCTTAACTGAACAACATTTATAACCTTGAAATAGGCAAAGTTCACTTTATATTCCTTTTACTAACTTCCTTACTTAACCCTCCTTCGAATAAATCTCTATTCGATTTATTCTATTTGATTTACTCTTTTTGATTTACTCTATTCACCTAACCCCTTTTTCGAATAAACTATATTCGATTTACTAACTTTATTCGAATAAACTATATTCTACTAACTCCTTTTATTTTAACTCTAATCGATTAAACTAACATCGATTAACTTCTTTTACTTTATTCTAATCGATTAACTAACATCGATTAACTTCTTTTAACTTTAACACTAATCGATTAACTAACATCGATTAACTTCTTTTACTCTATTCGAATAAACTATTCATTTATAAAGATTTACTTTTAGTAACAGTTCTTCACTTTACAAATGATTTCCCTTTTATAAAACACTGTTCGTTTTAAAAACATTTTCCCCTTTTATTTACTTTCGAAATATTTCCTTTTATAAAATCTGTTGATTTTATAAAATCCCTTTTTATTTCAATATACATTGAAATAAATTCTTTTTACCTCCCAGGGTCTTTTATGATATTTTAAAATATCGAATAACAATGATCAACATCATTCCAACACACATAATCTATAACAGATTATATAACACATCCTATATCACAATATATGAAACAGTAAAATAAATGTTGAGGAATCCAGTTGGATTCCTCCAACCTGTTTCCCTGCATCACAGATGTTAGACAATATAGATAAGATCACTTTTCAGTTCCATATGATATATTCTGTTAAACAGAATCAAATATAGAAATTTAACTAACTGATTAGCAGTTCAATCAAACAGTCAACACACGGTCAATCAAACAATATCTAACAGTTCTAACAATACAATATGAAATTATAAACTGTTCAGAGTTAGTGAGATTTACTCACATTGGCGCGTTAATCGTTAAATAATGGTTTGCGTTATTTGATTCAGTCGGACAATTTATTTCGCCATAAATTGTAACGAGCTCAGATCCACTCCCAGACAACTCCATCGTGTTGTCTCCGTCCATACGATCCCAACGCAACTTACGGTTCGTCAATCTGATATCGTATGACCCCGATATTTAAATTACAAGTTAAAACACATATTTAATTTAAAACTTGGATTATAAATTTCAAATGGGCCTTGTCCATTTACCTCGAGCCCATCCACGAATAAAAAGCCCATACCCGCTCTCTTCTGCTTTAATGTATACAAATATATTTCTGCACCTTAGAACTTACTTCCTTTCCCTTGCTTTTCTACTATCCACGTGACCGTTTTTCCCATCCACTCCTTGCAACCCATCCGTGTGTGCCGCCTCAGACCAACGTTATAGTTCAAGACTGACGAACCCCAAACCCGCAGCCTTGTTTCTCCTTTCCTTTGCATCCACTCTGTGTATGCACACTCATATAGGTACAAATGTACCACGTCTTGTCTGCCAAAACACAAACGTACCCAGCTTTCCATGCATTTCTGCACTACACAGTACCCCTCCATAAACACGCATGCGCCTTATGAATGAGAACGTGCTGCTCCATACATAAATGAAAACAAAACGCTGCTCTTACTTCCCTTAAAACTGTCGAACCCTTCACGTCGGACTTCACGAGACAGCCCAACATGCCACCCTCTTTCTGACTTGAACACCCCTTCCCGTATGCACACTACAACTCACGGACACCGCTAGTTTCACTCAGCATTTCTTTCCCCTCTTTCACAGAGCTCGCGAGCCTTAGTTCTTTCTTGACAGCTACTCTCTCTTTTTATTTTATTTTTCTATTTATTCTTTGCTGCCTTTGGAACTCACGGTGGTTCTTTGAAGCAAAAGAAATGCAAAAGAATTTGGTGCTTGCGTTAGTGTTTATATAGGGTATTGAGTGGAAGAGAGAAGAGGACGTGTCCACTTTATGTCCATGCGGGGTGAGGAAATTGAGTGGAAGAGAGAAATGAACGTGCCCCCCTTTTATGTCCATGCGTGGTGAAACAACAGACAGGAATTAGGAAGAATATAATATATATATATATATATATGGGACGTGGATGGTTTTATTGCATAGGACGTGGATGGTTATATTTCAAATGTTGGTTTGGTTGGGATACTTCAACGTGTATAAACCATGTACTATTGTTAATAAATTCAGTCCATTTGTGAAGTGTATCAACGCGGTTCTAGTTTTCAACGTGAAGTTGTACGCACTTCGTTACACAGAATTTATACGATTGTACGGACTGCTATTGACAGAATTTATACGATTCTTTAATAACACTGTTCTTAAACCCTGTTGAGAAGAGAATAAATCTTTTAACTAAGATTTAATGAAATTTTCTAATTAATTAATATAATCATAATTAAATGGAAGTTGATTTTGGGTGGATTTTGAACGATGTTTTAATCAACATTAGTTCTCAAACCTGATTAACAGTGAAGTTAAGATATGGAATTTATAAATATTTATTTTAAGATTTAATGGAAAATTTTCGAAGTAAAGTTTCTAATTTAATATATTAAATTGGAATTGAATGGAATTCGATTTGATAATAATCGAGATGAGCTTCCGTGAAGGAAGACAAGTACTACATATGAAATTTAACAGGCTATGCCATTATTCCATCTATATTATTAGTATGATATGGAAATTTATATCGATCATACATTATTCTGTTTTTTGTGAAGATTCCATAGTTAATGGAAGTTGATTTGCGTTTATTGTGTACTGTGTTTTTAATAACATTGGTTCTTTAACCCAATTAAAGATAAGACTAATTTCTCAAAGTTGAATGATCATAAAGTAACGATTTTAGAGATTAAAACCAAGATGGAGTTTTAATGAATCTTTAATTAGATTGGAAAGTGAATGAGATAATTAAATTTATCAAACAAGAGAAATGACTGAGAATGGAGTACCACCAGTTTTACTCCAGGCGATAGTTAAATCTTTGACTAGATTTGAACGTGAAATGGTAATTAAATTTACCGATAATATCGTGGGTATCAGATATGAAATACTACCAGTTTTGCTCCATGGGATGAATAGGTTGGGATTGGAATTAATAACCAAAGGATTACTTCGGTAAGGCTCGATAATCCCGACTAGTTTTATAAACCTTAATTTGGTTTAGAATTGTGAAAAGATAAAATAAAATCTTTTGAAATGGATATCTAAAGGAAGAGTAAAGAATTAGTTTGAAAGATTTTATCTTTAATAAAATTAATGGGAACCTTTCCCTAAAAATGTGAATATTTGAATAAAATAATATTCTGGATTGGAATGAGGCGTATAATGTGTTTTTATAGCACTTGATAATAAAATACGCAAGTTATTGGGAAAGACCGCATTTGTCCCATTCTGAATAACTGATATGGCGACTAAAAGTCGACGATGAAAACGGTGGTTGAGGACCGGAGATCTTCACATCGTTTGGATGATTACCGATGTCATGATTGGGCTGTACATCCAAGACAAGGTAATAAGTGGTGATCGTCAAGACGTACTTGGAGTTCAACTGGATATGCGAGGGCTTCCCTCCTATATTGGACATATAGGACAAGGAATAAGGTGCCTCCGGTTTCGTTCAGACCCGGAACGGACTTGTAAATGGATGTGTGTCTGACAATGGATCTCATTCTGTGTTGACTAATTTCTATTAAATATTGTTAAACCAAAATCTGGGCATAACACCCAAATGCAGACCAGAGATCGCAAAAATGCAGAAAATAGTAAATAACAGGAGACACACAAATTTTTATAGTGGCTCGGCTCAAACCAAGCCTATGTCCACTGTATCTCTTCTTAAATCTTAAGAAGTTACAAGTACAATTATCTCAGTTTATACACGAAATCCTCGTGTTTACAATGAAAAGAAGTGAGAAAAATGAAGATTATACACGAAATCCTCGTGTTCAAGTGTGGAATTTGGCTCCTTTTCTGTTGAAAATGTTTTGTAGAGAGCAATGGTGGAAAATGTAAGGAGTTCGAGCCAAAAGATCCCAAAAAATGCCTTCAAATGGTGCATTTATAGCTGTAGGAGAGCTTTTGGGAAGACCGGTTCGTGATGGGGTACATGGCGCCCGATCCGGGAAAGTAGGAACGGGAGTAGCCTTGAGAACAAGTCAAGATCTATGTGTGTCTTAGCAGGTTTGGTGGTTAGATCGCGGGTCGCGAATGTGGTCGGGTCATGGTGAGGCCTTTATGAACCAATGTCTGGTCGCGAGCTGGAGTGGTGAAGCTAGCGTCCAAGATCGGGTCGTGGAAGAGGGTCGTGGTCCACCTGAGCTCCACGAGCCAGAGGGGTCTTCACGAGTGGAAGGAGAAGGCGAGCCCTAGTCCGCTATCTGGGGGGAGGGGGCCGATCCAGGTTCCTACTCACGAGTCGAGGTGGATCCCACGAGCTAAGGTTGGTCCCACGAGCCGATCCATATTCTGAACTTTCTAATGTTTCGTCACTTCATCCAAGCGATTGCCAGATTACACCAGTTTACGAAAACGGGCATAAAAGTCTGATTGAGCCAAACGAAAGCTCAACCTGAAGCTTATTCAAAGAGCTACAGGTTTTATGGTGCAAAGCACCGTAGTTCTTGTTTTCGGCCCCAAAATAGGTCATCTGATAGGAGTTTCGGGCCATTCTTTGTTTGTAATGCGATTTCGGTCAAACTGCTTCATGTCTGCTGACGATGTTTTTAGTGCCTGCACATGCTGGTATCCAGATATTTCATGTGTTACAACTTTTACCAAAAAGTGTGTCAACAAGTTTTCCCCCCAGTACATATCTTGCTGGTTGAAGGAAGATGTTCTTAATAATCCAGGAAATTTATAAGCCATAGAAATCTGACAATGCCATGATCTGGCCGGTCTGCCGGCTACAAATATAATCCATATCTGTAAAGGGATAAATTAAAAGAAATGTGCCAAATCCTGACAGTATTATTCAAACTTTCTGAGCATAAAACATGTTTTGACACCTAATGAGCGTAAACCATACTCAAGAGACGTTTGAGTCATCCTGCCAAATCCTGGCAAGGGCCAAACTTTCTAGGCATCATCCATACCTAGAAGTTCAAACCGAGTATAATCCATACCCGATTTCTTTTGTCACATCCTGACAAGACCGTTTGCAGTTCCTAAATATAATCCACACTTAAGATTCCAAAGTGAGTATAAACCATACTAGAGTTATCAATCTGAGTATCATCCACACTCATATCCAGAGAAAACAATATTGCCACAGCCTGACAAGAAAGTTTAACCCTAGGCGTAATCCACACCTAGTGTTTCAAAATAAATATAAGCCATACTTTAACCAAGGTTGAGGATCTTGCCACATCTTGACAAAATACTTGAATTCACCAAACATAATCCATGCTTGAAAAATCCTTCCTTATTCAATTCAAAATGCAAAACCAAATCAAACCCTGATTGGTTTGACACCGAGTCCAGAGCACGCTTTGGGGCTATATCCTAACTCCATACGTGTGTACTTCGATTCAACCAATCGGAAAACCTAATGAAAGCGAAAACAAATCTTGAAGCCTAAGAAATGCAGAAAATGAAAATTGATCTCATCCAGATCATTTGATGATGAGCCCACGAGAGCTCGATCCACGGTCATTCCCTCTCGGGGAGCAGGAGGTGGCGGCGTAGGTGCAGGCGTTGTTGATAGTTTCACATACTCGGGTAGCTCTCCACGTCTAACCCGTTCCTCAATCAAATCACGCAGATGTCTGTAGTCGTTAGTGTTATGACCGTCCATGTCATGAAATATGCAGTGTTTTTGTAATAACCCGGAAATGCGAGCCAGTTTAAAATTTTTATTTTTGGCAATTATAGCGAAGTTTGAACATTTAGAATGAATTATTTTAAATAATATCGACGAGAAATTTGTTTTGAATATAATTCGAACGTATATATTATATAGATCGTCGTTAGAATATAAATAATTATTTATAATTATAAAAGGAATTGAAAATGGCGCGGTAGTTCGATAATTCGATTTCAAACTTCAAATGAATGTACCGGGTGCAAAATCAACCGGATTTTAGCGAAACCAAAAATATTTGAATCTAATTAAGAATATCTTTCCAACGAATCCGAAAAATTGAAATTTCATAGCGGGAATAAAAAGATATGTTCAGTTGAAAATTCTGAATAGTTGCTATGGAATTTCAGCCCGTAAAAATGAGAATTTTGCAAACGACCTCGATTTCGACGAAACCACTTTTGTTGGATCCGGGATGTCAAATTATTGCCAGATTCCAAATTTCATAATTTTTCGAATCAATATGTGAGCGTGGCAAAGGAAAACGCATTTGACCAGTTTCAGTTGATTTTCATCGACTGGAAAATGGCCATTTTTCAAACGGTCTCAGAATTTGATGAAATTAGTTTTGTTAGGACCGTATCGACAATACAAAGTTAGAAAATATTTTTCGAGAATTTTCAGAGTTCGTATGTGGCCCCAGTAAATTGAAATGTGCGTTCAAATTCAATATATAGAGTTATATTTTGATTTTGACGAAAACTGATCGAAACGATCGAATTAGCCAACGATACATATCCCATTGTGTTCGGAATGAGGGTAATTAGTTATGTACGATAGTCGTTGGGTCTCTGATCGACGCTAGTCTATGAATTAGAAAAGCGCGACATTTGTAATAAATTCTGCAAGCATACAAGCGTGTAGCGTACAGGTCGAACACAGGGAGGTTTAATTAAAAATTATTATTTATTTTTTTCTTAGGCGTGTTAGACGAAGCTGGAGGTTGATTTTTTTCGCAAAGCAAAATAAAAACTGAAACTACGAATAAAAGATGCAATTAAATTCACTACAGATTCGAATCTAATCGGATCTGTAATAAATTCAATGATTAAAATAAAATAGAACACTGGAGATAAAATTGCAGAAAAGAAATCAACAACTGAAAATAAAAACTAGGATTACCGCTGAATCTAATCAGACGGTCAATCACAAGTAAGAAAAATAGAAGCAATAGCAAATTGTGTTCTAGCAAATCTAATTGACTAGACAACACAATATGCCATGAAAATAAAATGCAGAAACTAAAGAAAAGAAAGCTTTATTGCGACTGAAAGAGAGTACAGACGAATGAATCCTCTTACAATGGTTACAATCACATATTTATAGATGAGAATGGGAAAACCCTAATTAGGTCTATGAATAAATGGCCCTCCTCATTCATGAATATTTCTTGCCTTCCTTGACTAACTTGATTGGAGAAAATCTTGGCATATCATGGTAAATATTCTCCATATCTTTCAATTTTCCCATGTGGCTAATTGATTGATAGAAGATTGCATCTAATTAATTCTTCCAAACAAGGACGCTTATCAGACTCCAAAGGCAATATAAGATAAAATCTTCAAAATTGGTTTTTCTTCTTGGCAACAATTCAATCAGAAATTCTTCTAATTGAAATTGAATGATTTGAATTTAATTCCATGATGAGAATATGGCTATTGCTGAAATGTTAATTGGTGCACATCATAAATACATACACATGAATATGTGTATGTATATATATAACATAACACTAATCCAGATATTTCTCAAAGCAAAGGGCCAGTGTGAACGCGCTCCGTTTCTTTGGCAAAAAGTGAGCTTGACGGGGTTCGAACTCAGGTCTCTCAGCACCAATTCCTATGCCTTTACCAGTGAGCTACTACTTCTTTTGCAATTGAAATGAATTTGATGTGAGGAAGTAGCTCTTTCTTGTAGTTGGCCTTTGATTTGAATTGAAGGAGGCATTTCTTGACATCCTGTGAAAACATACAAAAGTAACCAAAGTATCATTTATTTATTTACAAAAGATAAAGCATAAGAGTAATAAAATAAACACTTTTCAGTGTCAATCAAATACCCCCACACTTATCTTTTACTCGTCCTCGAGTAAAACAAAAAATGAAAAACTAAACTAGATAGGTCACACTTTCGTAGGAAACACGATTGCATTGAGCGTATGCAACAAGCCGTTAAACCTCTAGGTGTCCCTAGTCGGACGAGTGGTGTCTCGTGAGGGTTTTCAGCGGATACTACCCACAAAATCCAAATGCAGTATGTTATGATTCTAATGAAACTACATGAATGCAATGGACATATGCAATTAAAAACGAAAAAATTAAAAACATGACTTGTTTCAAGAAGGTGGTACAACAATTTAAGTTAACAATTTCTAATCAGTTGATTTTATTTTAGATACCTCGACTTGTCACAAATTTTCAATATAAATCAAGTTTTCAAATGTTAAATTCCAGTTTGGCCAGTTAGTTCGGTCGATAACATAGTGCAGCCATGAAATAAATTCTTAGTTTGCTTGGCACAGTTTGCAAAGTGGTATTCTAATTTTCTCATGTATGGCTAGTCAAATCAATAAGGTCAAGAAGTGTTTGGGTATCATTGATTATTCTTTATTCTATAAAATTTTAAGATTTATGATTAAGTACATACACCTAACTAAAAAGACCAAGGTTTACTACCCATGCACTGCCTCGCGGACTAACGGAGAGTAGGTAAAGAGCTTGGCGGATTGTGCAGGCCGACTTTGACTTTGTCAACAACGTGTCGGTAATCCTTAGGTGTCCAATCTCATAGAATGAGACCAAGATATTCCAACTTTGACTTTGTCAACAACGTGTCGGATAGAGCTTGGCGGGTTTGCACACCAACGCTCGATATACAAGCAATGTTGGATACCCTTGGAATACTATTATTATTATTATCGAAAATATAAGCATAAAGGAGAGTAACGCGAATTCAACTTAACACAACTTAGTTTTAAAGATTTGAAAAGCCAATATAAGCATTTTAAGTCCTCCACTTATTTAAACAAAGTCTACAATATAGAATAGATTTCATGGCCATCACCTAAGAATCTCCCTATGTACCAGTTACACTATTATCCCTCAAAATTAAACTTTTCATTATATTTCCTATTCGATCTAAGTTGAGAGAGAAAAATACTATCAACTGGCTAAAAATTGTAAACTTATTTTACTGTATCAGTTGAAAATGAGTCGTATTTCAAAGAAAAAAAATTTATGGTATGTCACTACAATCTAAAATGGCTGAAAATAAAAAGAAATAAAAAACAAAGAAAAATGAAAATGGATGAAATGCAGACTCCCCCCCACACTTGATTGAGACAGTGTCCCAACTGTCTAAGGCAGAAAAAAAAAATGAAAAATAAAAATAAAAGAGAAAGAACGTGTACCACCTGATTTCATGGTGGATGATCATGCAGATCGATGGAGTCATCTTCGTCATATTGCTCGAATTCCAAAAATGGTTTCAGTCGTTGACCGTTTACTTTGAAGACTTTTCCATCCCTAGGATTTTCAATTTCAACCGCTCCATGAGGGTATACTGTTTTCACGACATAAGGTCCAGTCCATCGAGATCTGAGTTTTCCTGGAAACAAGTGAAGTCTAGAGTCGTATAAAAGAACTTTTTGACCTACGTTGAATTTCTTACGAAGTATGTTTTTGTCGTGTTGGGCTTTGGTTCTTTCTTTGTAGATTTTCGCATTCTCATACGCCTCATTTCTTAATTCCTCCAATTCAGAAATTTGTAACTTCCTATGTGAGCCGGCCTTTTCTAAGTCAAAGTTCAAAAATTTTATGGCCCAAAGAGCACGATGCTCTAATTCAAGAGGTAAGTGACAGGCCTTTCCAAAGACTAATCGATATGGTGAAATCCCTAGATTGGTTTTATAAGCAGTGCGAAAAGCCCAAAGTGCATCAATCAGTTTTACAGACCAATCTTTTCTATTGGAATTCACGGTTTTCTCAAGAATTTGTTTGATTTGTCTATTGAAAACTTCTACTTGTCCACTAGTTTGTGGATGGTAAGGTGTTGATAGCTTGTTTGTGATTGAGTATTTCTTGAGCAAGGACTCAAAAGCACGATTACAGAAATGAGTGCCATTATCACTAATGATAGCTCGAGGTGTACCAAAGCGTGAAAAGATGTTTTCTTTGAGGAATTTGACAACAACCTTGTTGTCGTTGGTTTTGATCGGAATGGCTTCAACCCATTTTGAGACATAATCTACCGCAAGTAAGATGTAAAGATTCCCAAATGAATTAGGGAATGGTCCCATGAAATCGATGCCCCAAACATCGAATAACTCAATCACTAAAATGGGGTTGAGAGGCATCATGTTTCGCTTAGAGATTCGACCTGTTCTTTGACATCGCTCACATTTAGAGCAAAATTCGAAAGCGTCACGGAAGAGTGTGGGCCAATAAAAACCGCTTTGCAAAACTTTTGCAGCAGTTTTTCTTGATCCAAAATGACCGCCACAAGCATGGTCATGTGAGAAAGAGAGAATACTTTGGTGTTCATGATCGGGCACACACATTCGAATGATTTGGTCTGGACAGTATTTGAAAAGATATGGGTCATCCCAATAGAAGTTTTGAACTTTTGAGAGAAATTTTTGTTTATCTTGTTTCGACCATTCAGCGGGCATTTGTTGTGTGACAAGATAATTCACAATGTCAGCGTACCAAGGGGTGTTAGAGATCGAAAGGAGTTGTTCGTCAGGAAAATAGTCATTGATTTGGGTGTCGTTATCATTTCCGTGCACAATTCGAGAGAGATGATTAGCTACGACATTTTCAGAACCCTTTTTATCTCGTATTTCTATATCGAATTCTTGGAGAAGAAGGATCCAACGAATCAAGCGGGCCTTGGCATCCTTTTTAGAAAGCAGATATCGTAGGGCAGCATGGTCAGTGTAAACTATGACTTTGGATCCTATGAGATATGGCCTGAATTTCTCAAGAGCAAAGACAACTGCCAAAAATTCCTTTTCAGTAGTTGAGTAATTCAATTGGGCCTCGTTTAAGGTTTTGCTAGCGTAGTAAATGACTCGAGGGAGTTTATCGATACGCTGACCCAGGATGGCTCCAATAGCAAAATCAGAAGCGTCGCACATAAGTTCAAAGGGTTGAGTCCAATCAGGAGGTTGAATGATAGGAGTTGTGGTCAAGAGTGATTTAAGAGTTTCAAAAGATGTTTGGCAATCAGTGGAAAATTCAAACTTTACGTCTTTGGCAAGTAAATTCGAGAGAGGTTTTGAAATTTTTGAGAAATCCTTAATGAATCTTCTGTAGAATCCTGCATGGCCAAGAAATGAACGAACATCTTTGACAGACTTAGGAGGAGGTAAATTAGCAATCAAATCGATTTTGGATTTATCGACTTCTAGGCCATCTTTGGAGACGACATGACCTAGAACTATCCCCCTTTTTACCATAAAGTGGCATTTCTCCCAATTAAGCACGAGTGATTTCTCCTTACAACGCTTAAGGACGAGTTCTAGATGAGTGAGACATTGGGAAAAAGATGATCCATATATTGAAAAATCGTCCATGAATATTTCCAAGAATTCTTCCACCATATCAGAGAAAATACTCATCATACACCTTTGGAAAGTCGCGGGGGCATTACAAAGACCGAAAGGCATGCGACGATAAGCAAAGGTTCCAAAGGGACAAGTAAAGGTGGTCTTATGTTGATCCTCTAAAGCAACAGGGATTTGGTTATAGCCAGAGTATCCATCGAGAAAACAGTAGTACTCATGTCCCGCTAAGCGTTCGAGCATTTGGTCAATAAAAGGCAAGGGAAAATGGTCTTTTCGTGTGGCTAAGTTAAGCTTTCGATAGTCGATGCACACACGCCATTTGGTTTTGATTTTTGTTGGGACGAGTTCATTATTGTCGTTTTTGATCACTGTGACTCCCGACTTCTTTGGTACAACTTGTACCGGACTCACCCAAGTACTATCAGAGATGGGATAGATGATGTTATTGTCAAGACATTTGATTATCTCCTCCTTGACCACTTCTCTCATGTTTGGGTTTAATCGCCTTTGAACTTCACGGGTGGGTTTAGCCTCATCAACTAAGTGTATGCGATGTTCCACAATTGATGGGCTAATTCCTTTTATATCACTAATTTCCCACCCCAAGGCGTCCTTATTTTCCCGTAAAATTCCCAAAACTTTTCCTTCTTGGTCTTCGGTAAGATCAGAGGCCAAGATTACGGGGAAAGTTTCTGAGGAGTCTAGGTAGGCATACTTAAGGTCTGGTGGCAAGGGTTTGAGGTCAAACTTAGGAAGTTCTTGTGTATCAACATTGGTCAACATTCCTTGGTTAGATTTAGATGACGAAGTGTTGGAGTCAAGAATTTTGTTTAGTTCAGAAATGTATTCGAGTTCGTCGAAATCGGAGTCGAAATGGTCAAGACACATTTTCAAGGCTTCAAAAGTGTCACTAGAGGTTTCATCAACTGTGGTTTGAATCATGTCAATTTCATCGATCTCAAAATCCCTAGGTTGTTTGTTGAGATTAAAGATGTTTAGCTCAATGGTTAGGTGCCCGAAGGAAAGTCGAAGTTGACCATTCCTACAATTAATGACAGCATTAGAGGTTGCTAAGAAGGGGCGTCCTAAGATCAATGGTATTTGAACGTTGGGATTTGAGACAGGCTCTGTTTCTAGAACTATAAAATCGACAGGGAAGTAAAACTGTTCGATCTGTATCAAGACGTCTTCGATAACTCCCAATGGCTTTTTGACAGATCGATCGGCTAGTTGAAGTGTGATGTTTGTTGGTTTAATCTCCTCTAGTCCAAGTTGACGATAGACAGTATAAGGGAGAAGGTTGACACTGGCACCAACGTCGAGTAGGGCACGAGAGATGTGAGTGTTTCCTATTTTACAATCAATCGTAGGGCAGCCAGGGTCTTTATACTTGACTGGGGCAAGATTCGAAAGAACAGAGCTTGTATTTGCAGTTAGAAAGGCGGTTTTTGGGACATTGGTCGCACGTTTTTGTGTGCACAATTCCTTAAGACATTTAGCATATTGAGGAATTTGTTCAATGGTGTCTAAGAGAGGAATGTTCACACGGACTTGTTTGAAAATTTCCAAGATTTTATCGAAATTTGCAGCTTTCTTCTTATTATTGAGTCTATGAGGAAAAGGAGCTACTGGTTTTCCGACTCTGGGATGAGTTTCATCATTCGAAGAAGAAGGTGGTAGGGGTGTAGAAGATGAAATGTTGGGATTGCCAACATTAATTTCCGAAGGTGGGTCGGGTTTGCCGACGCTGGGAGAAGAACTGTTGGGATTGCCAACATTTACGGGAACTTGATGTTTAGAAGAATTGGCATTCGAAGCCAATGGGTGGTCATCAAGATTAGGGGTTGGGGTCGAGTTAGAAAGTTCGTCAGGGTCGTCCACGTTATTATCAATCCTCTTTCCAGATCGAAGGGTTGTAATAGCATTGACTGGATTATGGTTTTCGTCCTCACAAGAATTTACAGTACGAGAGTTATATTTTGGATTCACCTCAGGTTGACTAGGCAACTTTCCTTTGTCGTTATTTTTCGCTAGTTCCTTTATCATATTCATCATTTGTTCCATTTGTTTTTCTAAACGCACAATGTCTGGTGACGGTTGAGAAGATTGAGATGATTGGTTTGATGATTGAAAATTGGGGTGCCTATAAGGTTGTTTGGGTTGAGGTATAGCTTGAGAGGTTTGAGAATTGGGAAGTGGACCTTGGTAATTCGGATTGGGAATAAAGGGTTGCACGTGAGATGGGTTAGCCGAATTATTGGGGTTCGACCAAGAAAAATTTGGGTGGTTCCTCCAACCAGGGTTGTACGTGGATGAGTACGGATTATTTTGAGCTATGGCATTGGCTTGGTCTTGAGAGTAATAGTGGGGTAACCCTTCTCCGGTTTGAGGAGTTTGATTTTCTAAGGGAATTTGACTTGGGTCCACAACATGCACTCCTCTAGTAGAAGTACGAATGGGAACTCGAATCGATTCCCATTGCATGTCCTTTTCAGAATAATCTTCTAAAAACCGCCAAGCTTCATCGGCTGTTTTAGACATAAAGTCTCCTCCACACATTGATTCTAGTTGAGTTCTAGTTTGATAGTTTAGCCCTTCATATGCAATTTGACATAAGTGATCTTTTAGAATTCCATGATGAGGGCAATTATATAATAGCTGGTTGAATCTCTCAAAGTATTTTGAAAAAGTTTCCCCCTCATTTTGACAAAATTGATTTATCTCAGTTCGAATTTTTAGAGTTTTATGGAAAGGGAAAAACTTTTTCAAGAATGCAGTGACAAATTCATCCCAACTTCTTATGGAATGTCGTGGAAGAGAATTTAGCCATCTTTTAGCGCTTTCAAGTAGTGCAAATGGAATTAGCCTTAGCTTGATCGATTCGTTAGATAGTTGTTGCATTTTTGTTGTGGAGGCATACAATTCAAATTCACTTAGAAATTCATAAGCATTTTCAGACCCAGTAAATTTTGGTACCCCTTGGATAAAAGAGTGTTTTAGCTCAAAATTGTTTCCTTCAGCTGGTGGGAACACAATGACAGATGGTTGAACGGTCCTAGTAGGATAACATCGATCACGAAGAGACAAGGGTCTATCCATTTGGATATTGAGGTTTTGAAATTTTTGATTTATTTGGTTTTGATCCCCAAAGTTTGGAAAGTTTTGATTCACTCGATTTTGATCCAATTCGGGTGGAAAATTTTGGTTGATTCGAGAACCCCTAGGAGAATTTTGTTGGCTAACACTTTTTTCGCTCATTGTTGTTGAATGCAAGCACCGAAATTAGCTACAATGAAGTTTTCTGTCCTTATTGGCTCTTAACCCAAAATTATAAAGTGACACATTTGATTACTTAGATCAAAAGATTTCTCAGCCAGTTAACGGACAGGAGTTATCGGTGCACCAGGAATCACCCTAGCAATGCAGCCGAAGGTTTAAGTACCTTCAGAGTAACAACCGATATAATATTTACGAATCACCGTAATATTTATAAACGGTTATTTCTCTGCCGTAGTCTAGACACCGAGAAATAATTCGTTCCAAATGAATCAACTATCACAATATAATTAAGCCCTAGATGAGCCCGTGACTCCCTTAAGTCCAACGTCTAACCGTTATTATTAGTCAGACTCTACGATGAAATGCAATTTGTGGGCTAAGGAAAGGGTGATGAAATCCCTCACCTTATGTGGATTGGGGTATTGCCCTTAACAGAATGAATAAAAGATGCAGAAATAACAGCAATCACACATAATAATTGCAGAAATTAAAAATTGTACATTCAAAGCCGCTGCCCCTGCAGAATTTTTTTACAACAATTGTCTATATATATATTCTTTTCTTTGCGGCAGAGCACCTGTAGAGTTTTAAAAGCTTTCACCTTGATCGGCAGTCCTCCAGTGAATTTGGAAAGCGCTAGCGCGTTCACACCCCACTTGGTGTGCAACCGCTCCAACAATTTGAATCGTCCGCTGCTTTCAGTTGTTGTCCCCTTCTATTAATTGCTTGACTGCGCTGCGGCACGGGTTCGGGCTAGGAGCCCGAAAAAAAAATTTTTTAGACCCTTTTTTTAAAATTTCAGCTGTACCTGGTTTTGAAAAATTCTCCTTTTTTTTTTAAATAGAAAAAAAAAACTACAACTAAATTGGAAGGAAGAAATAAAATAAAAACTAAACTAACACAACGATTAAACTAACTAATTCAGCTTGAAAAATAATAAACTCAAACGAGCTATATCCGACAAAACTTGAGTCGACTTAACGAAACCTAGAACTAGACTCAAAAGAACTGACTCAACAGGTCGCACTCTAAGGCCACAGTTAATCACAACACACGCAATTAAATAGACGCACCCAATTGAAAACGAATTTGCCACACCACTATGCAAAGCACGGTCAAGGTCAGAGCCGCTGCCCTTTTTATTTTAGTCCCCTCTTTTCTGTTTAATCTCTCACGCCACCCCCTTTTATATTCTCATAAAACGAAAACAACCACAAAACTCAACAGTCCAATTCAATGAACCGAACAGAAATTTCGACCTCGCACTCCCTTGTCTTCCTGAAATCGACCGGAATTTGAACTGGGTTTGGTTGATTTTTGGATATTTGCAAGGGTGTCCTTCGGTTCTCGAGATTACGCGCTGAGGGTTGAGGAGAAGTTCAGATTGTTCGAAAGGGGGAGCCGATTAAGGTAATGCGACTGATGATCGGAGTCCGCTGTGCGGAGGGTTCCGTGAAGAACACTGTGTGACGCTGGGGGTATTTGTGTTGCTGTTGTGGTGCAAGGCGGTTTTGGAACCTGCGAACCAGATTTGATGTTTGTTTGGTAAGGTTTGTGGGTGATGGACGTATGAAGTAGGTGTGGTTGTGAGAGGAACGGTTTGGTCTGATGAGTGATTGGGTGACTATGGTTATTTGGAGTTGTATGGGTTTAAGGACTGAGATAGCGTGGGATTGGCAGTAACGAGGATGATTGTTGTGCGGAGAGTAGGCTTGATGCTCGGTAATGAATGGTTGGTATATGTTGTAGTTGGTTTTGTGATGATGGTCTGTGGTGAGGATTTGAGTTGGTTTTGTGGCAGAATTTGACGGAAGATAAGGAGTTGCTGGAAATGATGTTGCTTTTGTGGCTAACTGGAGTCTGAAATTGTGGTGATGGCTGGTGGATGGGATGAACGTGAATGGTGTGAACTGTGTAAGATGAGGATGATCAGAAAAGATTGCGAAATTGTTTGAAGGGATGGTTGTGGTGATTATGAAATTGCGTAGGGGAATATTTGAAGAAGTTGCTTGGGTGGAGTGAGGTGTTTTGATGGTTGCGTGAAAAGGAGTTGGCTGTTCGTAATAAAGATGGGGACTATGGTGAAATTGCGGCAGAGAAAGCAACAAAGGAAGGAAATCAAACAGGGACAAAAAAAAGAAAATGCAAAAGATTTTTTTTTTAATATATAAAGAAATGATTTTGTTTATAATGTAAAGGGGGGAAAAATGAAATGGAAATAAGGAAGGCGGAAATTCAAAGATGCGCAGTTGATGGCAGAGAAATAAAATAAAAAAAAGGAAACAAAAGAAGGAAGGAATGGAAAGCAATAATTTTTTTCTTTTTTTTTTGTAAAAGAAGAAAGGGAAGACTGATTATGTACTGAAAAGAGGAAAGAAAGTGAAAAGGAAAGAAATCAATGAAAAATTGGCAATCTTTTTTTTGTAGAAGTTTACGGTATCAATGATCAATATCAAATCAACCAACAATTTTTTCTATACATACAAAAAAAAAAACTAACACGAATCGAAAATTAAATAAATAACAAAATTCAATATTTGCCTCCCCGGCAACGGCGCCAAAAACTCGATCGACGCTAGTCTATGAATTAGAAAAGCGCGACATTTGTAATAAATTCTGCAAGCATACAGGCGTGTAGCGTACAGGTCGAACACAGGGAGGTTTAATTAAAAATTATTATTTATTTTTTTCTTGGGCGTGTTAGACGAAGCTGGAGGTTGATTTTTTTCGCAAAGCAAAATAAAAACTGAAACTACGAATAAAAGATGCAATTAAATTCACTACAGATTCGAATCTAATCGGATCTGTAATAAATTCAATGATTAAAATAAAATAGAACACTGGAGATAAAATTGCAGAAAAGAAATCAACAACTGAAAATAAAAACTAGGATTACCACTGAATCTAATCAGACGGTCAATCACTAGTAAGAAAAATAGAAGCAATAGCAAATTGTGTTCTAGCAAATCTAATTGACTAGACAACACAATATGCCATGAAAATAAAATGCAGAAACTAAAGAAAAGAAAGCTTTATTGCGACTGAAAGAGAGTACAGACGAATGAATCCTCTTACAATTTTTACAATCACATATTTATAGATGAGAATGGGAAAACCCTAATTAGGTCTATGAATAAATGGCCCTCCTCATTCATGAATATTTCTTGCCTTCCTTGACTAACTTGATTGGAGAAAATCTTGGCATATCATGGTAAATATTCTCCATATCTTTCAATTTTCCCATGTGGCTAATTGATTGATAGAAGATTGCATCTAATTAATTCTTCCAAACAAGGACGCTTATCAGACTCCAAAGGCAATATAAGATAAAATCTTCAAAATTGGTTTTTCTTCTTGGCAACAATTCAATCAGAAATTCTTCTTATTGAAATTGAATGATTTGAATTTAATTCCATGATGAGAATACGGCTATTGCTGAAATGTTAATTGGTGCACATCATAAATACATACACATGAATATGTGTATGTATATATATAACATAACACTAATCCAGATATTTCTCAAAGCAAAGGGCCAATGTGAACGCGCTCCGTTTCTTTGGCAAAAAGTGAGCTTGACGGGGTTCGAACTCAGGTCTCTCAGCACCAATTCCTATGCCTTTACCAGTGAGCTACTACTTCTTTTGCAATTGAAATGAATTTGATGTGAGGAAGTAGCTCTTTCTTGTAGTTGGCCTTTGATTTGAATTGAAGGAGGCATTTCTTGACATCCTGTGAAAACATACAAAAGTAACCAAAGTATCATTTATTTATTTACAAAAGATAAAGCATAAGAGTAATAAAATAAACACTTTTCAGTGTCAATCAGTCTCGATTGGAGTTTGAATAGAAAAGTTACTTTTAAGAGATAATTAAAATAAAATAAATAAATATTATATATATATTTCCTCCTTCCCCTTACCTTTCCTTCTGGTCAATGCCTCATCTCAAAATCAAAAAAAAAATCGATCTTTTTATATGAAGTAGATATATAAAAATATTTTTTTTATATAGAATGAAGTGCTGTAAAAATATATGAAGTAGTGATAAAAATATAATTTTTATTATAAACAGCGGGACAAGGACTGCATTGGAATTTCAGGCAGATCTTGACGGTTCAGCAGTTCAAAGGCAAAGCACGGCGGAATGGAACCCTCTGTGAGAACTTCTCACTCTAAATTTCTTTTTCTAGTTATATATATACTAGGATGCAGACGGTGCTTAGCAGCACCCGACACCCGTCGTCCACAGACCATGGACGGCTTGTATGCTTGTTTGATGTGTTGTGAAATTTGTTTGTGATGTTGATGTGAAATCGATAATATAGATTAATGTGTTGAAATAAATTAATTATCGTTAAAAATATAATTTTTAACGTGAAGGTGAATAAATGAATATTTATAAACAAATCAGACGATTTGTTTATATGCACTGATTTGACTGATATTGATTGGGATGATAAATTTTACACATCGCCCAACTACACAAATAAAAATCTATGTTTGATTGTTTGAAACCCCACACGGGTATTGGGATAAAATACAGCATACACTAATCCCAATAATTAGTTGTATGTCGATCGATTGATTGACAGGCTGTAATAAGCGTTAGATATCTATATTTGATGCTTATACAGTGTAGTGCACTTTGGATGACGGTGGATTATTTATCGTTGCTATTATATACATGTGTTTTATGGAATCCATATAGTTAACGCTATATGGTGATTGATTGGGCCTCGTTCCAATTTAGAAAATAAAGAATATTAGAAAATAAAGGTTCATGTGTTGACCGTACTCATCCGTTGAGATTAGTCATGTGTTGAACGAAATATTTTAACAATAAAATTTACATCTTTATCATATATAAAATTAGAAACTAACTGGAAAATAGATAAGATGAGTGGTCTCATGGATATTGATCTGATGTTGGTTTCGGCCTTCGGGGTTAATATTTAGGGAATCGTTCTCTTACTAATTTACGGTTGGAGTCTGATTTGAAATCAAACGATAGATACCATAATTTTTATAAAATATATTAAATAACAAAACTAATCACACGTGGACAGTACTCATTCTTTGAGATTAGTCATATGTTGACAAAAATATAGATTCACGTATTGAATAGAATAAATATTCATTTGTTGAATAGAATAACGGAATTATTGAAATATATATAAAGCCGTGTTGATTAGAGATGCGCCATTTTGACGCGAACGATATTTATATCGATTATATTTGAATTGAAAAGAAAACGAATTTGAATTGAATTGAATATAAAACGAATTCGAATTGAAAGCGAATTGAAATAGAATAGAAATCGATTTGAAATGAATTCAAATTGAATCAAAATTTGAATTAAATTGAAATGAATTTAAAACGAATTTATAAGGAAAAATTCAAATTTGATTTGAATTGGAAATGGAAGTTGAATTGTTTTTGAAACAAGTTTGAAACGAATTATAAAATACATTTTAAAAAGGAATCGACGAAATATATATAATATATATATATATATATATTATATAAATAATGGCCTGAATAGAACGCGCCGCGCCGCGGCAATTCGTAAATTTCGACCACTGACTTCGAACGGACATTACAGGAGATCCGACCGTCGGATTCTCCTAAAACCGGAACCGTTGGGTTCGTATCGGAAACAACTTTCGAACAAATGTTAGAAATTTGAAATCTAACGGTTGGATTTTGAGATACGTCCAAATCAAATTTGGAAAAGGTCGCTGTAAGTGCAGTTCGATGGCCGTTGTTGGAAATCGACTGTACGGGCCTTGGTAAAATAATTAAAAATATCAATAATTTGTGTAAAATCAGAAGAAATGATTTGGGAAAAATTGGGATGAAAAACTCGATATTTGAAAAGATAAAAATAGATTTTTATCGAAATGAACTAGTTTTGAACTAAATTTAAAACCCAATTATTTTTAAATAAATAAATTGGATTTAAAAAGGGTTTTAAATAACCAGAATTTCTAATATATATATAATTGGAATTGAATTAGAATTGATTTATGGGTTTATCGTGAATGGTGTTTTAAATAACATTTGTTCTTTAACCCGATAATAAATAGAATGTGATTTGGGTTTATCGTGAACTGTGTTTTAAATGACATTTGTTCTTTAACCCAGTAAAAGGAGTTTTAATGAATCCGTAATTAGATTGAAATGTGAATTGATAATATAAATTATCAAATTTAGAAAGTGAGCGAGAATGGAGTATTACCAGTTTTGCTCCAAAACGATAGTCAAATCTTTAATTAGATTTGAACGTGGAATGGTAATTAATTTTACCGATAACTCTGTGGTATTAGATATGGAGTATTACCAGTTTTGCTTAAAAACGATAGTCAAATCTTTAATTAGATTTGAACGTGGAATGGTAATTAATTTTATCGATAACTCCGTGGTATTAGATTTGGAGTATTACCAGTTTTGCTC
Organism: Allium sativum; assembly: GCA_030737875.1. NCBI lineage: Eukaryota > Viridiplantae > Streptophyta > Magnoliopsida > Asparagales > Amaryllidaceae > Allium > Allium sativum. The sequence continues at coordinate 459,801,474 of CM060923.1, forward strand.
CAAAACGATAGTCAAATCTTTAATTAGATTTGAACATGGAATGGTAATTAATTTTACCGATAACTCCGTGGTATTAGATATGGAGTATTACCAGTTTTCCTTCATGGGATGAATAGGTTGGGATTGGGAAATGAAATAAATAATTTCTTCGGTGTGGTTCGCTAATCCCGTCTAGTTTGAAAAACCATAATTTGGTTTAAAATGACATCTAAAGGAAGATTCAAGAATAAATTTTAAAGCATTTATCTTGGATAAAATTAATGGGAACCTTTCCCTAAGAATGTGAAATTTAGAAACTAGCTGTAGGTTAGTTAAGAAGAATGGTTTCCTGGGTATTGATCTGATGTTGGTTTCGGCCTTCGAGGTTAATATTTGGGAAATTGTTCTCTTGTTGATTTACGATTAGTGGCTGGTGAATTGGAATGAGGCATATGTTGTGTTTGTGTAACATTTGTTTTTAATATACGCGGGTTGTTTGGAAAGGCCGGGTTTATACCCATTCTGAACAACCAATTCGACGATATGTCGAAGACGAAGACGGTGTTTGAAGACCAAAAGTCTTCACATCGTTTGGGTGATTACTGATGATCTTGATTGGGCTGTACACCCAAGATGAGGGAATCAGTTGGTGGTCGACCAGACGTACATGGAGATCGACGGATATGCGAGGAAAGTGCCTCCGGTTTCGTTCAGACCCAGAGCGAACTTTTAAATGGATTGTGTGTCTAACATTGGATTTTATTCTGTGTTGATTGATCTCTATTAAATATACATCTGTTTGGCGGCAGAGAATTTATTCTCTTGCTTAATGCCCTTGTCTGAGACGTACGAGCTTAGAGGTTATATATCGATAGATATTAATCGCATGGCATGAATTGCCTGTGTGGCACGCTGAGTTGTTGGATCAAGGCTTCTGTTGAAAAGTAAAGTCTTGTGGTTGATGATCAAAGCACGGCCTTTGTGGCATAGCTTTGTGTATAATGTGAATTCGCGATCCTCACACCTCGGTATGAGTTAAAAACGGGATAAGGACTACAGGGAGAGCACGACGTTTCTTTCTAGCTTTGGTGGTGTTAGTGACTTACCAGCCCTGACATTTATATACTTTTCACCTATGTGGTTGTTGGATGAGGCGCCTCGATTTTAGGTCTGTAAGGACCGGGAAACGTGTGTTCAGGAATTGCCAATCCTCAAACGTAAGAGAGGACCGGCCCTGAAGATCCAGGAGTTACCCAGAGTGTGTAGTCCCGAGGCATTTGCTAGAGTGTCTCGAAGTGGACAGGAGCTTGCCCCTTGCCTCGACTCATGACGGAAATCCAATTTCCAATACGTAATATTGCGGTTTTATTTGTAGAGCCTAGTATGGCGACATGATATATGGTACCCATGCCGTCTATGATTGATATTTATGATTGAAATTGTTTTGACACTATACACTTATTATAGTATCAAATGATTTGTTTTTAAAACGTACCAAGCATGTTTGGCTATTATAAGGGAAAACCCTATCCTCCGGCTTGCGTTGCATTGTGTGGTGGGACCTGGGTCTTATAATAGCTTCATTTTTCGAAAAAGCATTGCGCTGTTTATTCTATGCACTGGGATTCTTGGGAGGAAATCCGTTCCGTGTTATACGGTGTGGTCCCTTGAATTACTCTCTTTTAAAGTAAAGTTTAAATAACTGTATTAGTTCTCACACCAGTCACATGACTGACCTAGAGTTTATTGTTTTAACCTAAACTCTGGGTGCCCCTATTTTCGACACGGGCAGCTAGTAGTTTTGGTTTTGTAGATTTATATTTACAGGATCCTGATTTACAGGTGGAACGATGCTCGAAAAGCTCTGTATCCGTGTATTACTTTCAGTTGTGTTTTGTATTATTTTTTCGCTGCAATACTGTATTTAAACCTCTGATATTCTTTGTTGCATTATATTTATTCATACTCTGTATATTCTTGTATTCTGATGGAATTGTTGTAATAACAATGAAATGTTCTTTTGTCTGCGTTCCTTTGTGTGTTGTTCTCGAAGTTTCCGCTCTTTCCTTCACGGGGAAGTTACGGGTTCTCACAGTTGGTATTAGAGCTTTGGTTTACAGAGCTCGAGAACAAGACACATTAGAACCGAACGAAAGAATTCATCAGATATTGGATTAGTAATATCCATTTAGAATGACTCGTTAGAGATAGGATCAGTAGTATCCTAGAATGAGTGTGAAGAGTATATTTTTCAAATGAAAACAATTTTGTTTTGAAATTTAAATCGTTTTATACGTATTTGAATAATTTATTTATATTGATTTGGACAATCCAATATATAAAGATTTTGTATATACGCGTCATGAACGTATATTTAAAGTTTTAATATATTGGATAGATATAGAATCACATCCTAGACACCCGGAGATGGTTCTGATAATTGATATATCATCATCAGAATTTGTGTTCGTGTTTCGAAGGTATGATATCTATATATTTCCATTAAACTGGTGTGAGAACCAAAACATATATAGATAAATTTATTGTGTGATTTGGCATCAAAAACATGATTTTTTGTATATATATCAAAATTATGAATTTGAAACTCTAATTCACTAATTGATTGATGTTTGTGTTGTTTGTTTATTTGTTTGATAATTTTTAACCGTTATGCCAAATTGAATCAAGTATTGAACTGCATTGAAAATTGGTCGTATTTGCTTGCATATGCATGTACTTACATTGATCAGGTCATAGCAAGGAGGCTAGAGCAGAGAATAAAATTTGTTTGCCCGACAAATACGTACATGTTTACCATAATTTACTATTTTGTTTGGGTGATGATGATTTTATGAGCCGATTGGCCTTTTCTTTTTCTTTTTGAGATCAGAAGGCCCGTATGGCAATTTCGGGATTTTCCCGGTGCTCCCGGTGCAGGGGAGGTTATGGCGAAATTTTTCGAAAATTTAGGGTGTTAGCCAAATTTTTGAAAATTTTGAAAAGTTCTTAGAAACTGAAAAGTTGAAGAACATAAGCCATAAAGAAAATACTGCAGGTTGAGTTGAATTGTTAAACAACTTTCGGCTTCGTTCCTTTTCGGGGACGAAAAGTTTTAAGTGGGGGAGATTGTAATAACCCGGAAATGCGAGCCAGTTTAAAATTTTTATTATAGCGAAGTTTGAACATTTAAAATGAATTATTTAAAATAATATCGACGAGAAATTTGTTTTGAATATAATTCGAGCGTATATATTATATAGATCGTCGTTAGAATATAAATAATTATTTATAATTATAAAAGGAATTGAAAATGGTGCGGTAGTTCGATAATTCGATTTCAAACTTCAAATGAATGTACCGAGTGCAAAATAAACCGGATTTTAGCGAAACCAAAAATATTTGAATCTAATTAAGATTATCTTTCCAACGAATCCGAAAAATTTAAATTTCATAGTGGGAATCAAAAGATATGTTCAGTTGAAAATTCTGAATAGTCGCTATGGAATTTCAGCCCTTAAAAATGGGAATTGTGCAAACGACCTCGGATTTCGACGAAACCTCTTTTGTTGGATCCGGGATGTCAAATTATTGCTAGATTCCAAATTTCATAATTTTTCGAATCAGTATGTGAGTGTGGCAAAGGAAAACGCGTTTGACCAGTTTTAGTTGATTTTCATCGACCGGAAAATGGCCATTTTTCAAACAGTATCAGAATTTGACGAAATTAGTTTTGTTAGGACCGTATCGACAATACAAAGTTAGAAAATATTTTTCGGGAATTTTTAGAGTTCGTATGTGGCCCCGGTAAATTGAAATGTGCGTTCAAATTCAATATATAGAGTTATATTTTGATTTTGACGAAAACTAATCGAAACGATTGAATTAGCCTACGATACATATCCCATTGTGTTCGGAATGGGGGTAATTAGTTATGGACGACAGTCATTGGGTCTCGATTGGAGTTCGAATAGAAAAGTTACTTTTAGGAGATAATTAAAATAAAATAAATAAATATTATATATGTTTCCTCCTTCCCCTTACCTTTCCTTCTGGTCAACGCTTCATCTCAAAATGAAAAAAAAAATCGATCTTTTTATATGAAGTAGATATATAAAAACATATATTTTTATATAGAATGAAGTGCTGTAAAAATATATGAAATAGTGATAAAAATATAATTTTTATTATAAACAGCGGGACAAGGGCTGCATTGGAATTTCAGGCAGATCTTGACGGTTCAGCAGTTCAAAGGCAAAGCACAGCGGAGTGTAACCCTCTGTGAGAACTTCTCACTCTAAATTTCTTTTTCTAGTTATATATATATACTAGGATGCAGATGGTGCTTAGCAGCACCCGACACCAGTCGTCCACAAACCATGGACAACTTGTATGCTTGTTTGATGTGTTGTGAAATTTGTTTGTGATGTTGATGTGAAATCGATAATATAGATTAATGAGTTGAAATAAATTAATTATCGTTAAAAATATAATTTTTATCTTGAAGGTGAATAAATGAATATTTATAAACAAATCGGCCAATTTGTTTATATACACTAATTTGACTGATATTGATTGGGAAGATAAATTTTACACATCGCCCAATTGCACAAATAAAAATCTGTGTTTGATTGTTTGAAACCCCACACGGGTATTGGGATAAAATACGGCATACACTAATCCCAATAACTAGTTGTATGTCGATCGATTGATTGACAGGCTGTAATAAGCATTAGATATCTATATTTGATGCTTATACGGTGTAGTGCACTTTGGATGATGGTGGAGTATTTATCGTTGCTATTATATACATGTGTTGTATGGAATCCATATAGTTAACGCTATATGGTGATTGATTGGGCCTCATTCCAATTTAGAAAATAAAGAATATTAGAAAATAAAGGTTCATGTGTTGACCGTACTCATCCGTTGAGATTAGTCATGTGTTGAACGAAATATTTTAACAATAAAATTTATATCTTTATCATATATAAAATTAGAAACTGAGTGGAAAATAGATAAGATGAGTGGTCTCATGGATATTGATCTGATGTTGGTTTCGGCCTTCGGGGTTAATATTTAGGGAATCGTTCTCTTACTAATTTACGGTTGGAGTCTGATTTGAAATCAAACGATAGATACCATAATTTTTATAAAATATATTAAATAACAAAAATAATCTCACGTGGACAGTACTCATTCGTTGAGATTAGTCATGTGTTGACAAAAATATAGATTCACGTATTGAATAGAATAAATATTCATTTGTTGAATAGAATAATGGAATTATTGAAATATATATAAAGCCGTGTTGATTAGAGATGCGCCATTTTGAAGCGAACGATATTTATATCGATTATATTTGAATTGAATTGAATAGAAAACGAATTTGAATTGAATTGAATATAAAACGAATTCGAATTGAATTGAAAACGAATTGAAATAGAATAGAAATCGATTTGAAATGAATTCAAATTGAATCGGAATTTGAATTAAATTGAAATGAATTTAAAACGAATTTAAAAGGAAAAATTCAAATTTGATTTGAATTTGAAATGGAAGTTGAATTGTTTTTGAAACAAATTTGAAACGAATTATAAAATACGTTTTAAAAAGGAATCGACGATATATATATATATATATATATATATATATTATAATGGCCTGAACAGAATGCGCCGCGCCGTGGTAGTTCGTAAATTTCGACCATTGACTTCGAACGGACATTACGGGAGATCCGACCGTCGGATTCTCCTAAAACCGGAACCGTTGGGTTCGTATCGGAAAGAGATTTCTAATGAATATTAAGAATTTGAAATCTAACGGTTGGATTTGGAGATACGTCCAAATAAAATTTGGAAAAGGTCGATGTAAATGCAGTTCGATGGCCGTTGTTGGAAATCGACTGTACGAGCCTTGATTAAATTATTAAAAAAATCAATAATTTGTGTAAAATCATAAGAAATGATTTGGGAAAAATTGGGATGAAAAACTCCATATTTGAAAAGATAAAAATAGATTTTTATCGAAATGAACTAGTTTTGAACTAAATTTAAAAACCAATTATTTTTAAATAAATAAATTCGATTTAAAAAGGGGTTTTAAATAACCAGAATTTCTAATATATATATATATAATTAGAATTGAATTAGAATTGATTTATGGGTTTATCGTGAACGGTGTTTTAAATAACATTTGTTTTATAACCCGATAATAAATAGAATGTGATTTGGGTTTATCGTGAACTGTGTTTTAAATGACATTAGTTCTTTAACCCAGTAAAAGGAGTTTTAATGAATCTGTAATAAGATTGAAATGTGAATTGATAATCTAAATTATCAAATTTAGAAAGTGAGCGAGAATGGAGTATTACCAGTTTTGCTCCAAAACGATAGTCAAATCTTTAATTAGATTTGAACGTGGAATGGTAATAAATTTTACCGATAACTCCATGGTATTAGATATGGAGTATTACCAGTTTTGCTCCAAAATGATAGTCAAATCTTTAATTAGATTTGAACGTGGAATGGTAATTAATTTTACCGATAACTCCGTGGTATTAGATATGGAGTATTACCTGTTTTGCTCCAAAACGATAGTCAAATCTTTAACTAGATTTGAACGTGGAATGGTAATTTATTTTACCGATAACTCTGTGGTATTAGATATGGAGTATTACCAGTTTTGCTTCATGGGATGAATAGGTTGGGATTGGGAAATGAAATAAATAATTACTTCGGTGTGGTTCGCTAATCCCGTCTAGTTTGAAAAACCATAATTTGGTTTGAAATGACAGCGAAAGGAAGATTCAAGAATAAATTTTAAAGAATTTATCTTGGATAAAATTAATGGGAACCTTTCCCTAAGAATGTGAAATTTAGAAACTAGTTGTAGGTTAGTTAAGAAGAATGGTTTCCTGGGTATTGATCTGATGTTGGTTTCGGCCTTTGGGGTTAATATTTGGGAAATTGTTCTCTTGCTGATTTACAATTAGTGGCTGCTGAATTGGAATGAGGCATATGTTGTGTTTGTGTAACATTCGTTTTTAATATACGCGGGTTGTTCGGAAAGGCCAGGTTTATACCCATTCTGAATAACCGATTCGACGATATGTCGAAGACGAAGACGGTGGTTGAAGACCAGAAGTATTCACATCGTTTGGGTGATTACTGATGATCTTGATTGGGTTGTACACCCAAGATGAGGGAATCAGTTGGTGGTCGTCTAGACGTATATGGAGATCGATGGATATGCGAGGAAAGTGCCTCCGGTTTCATTCAGACCCAGAGCGAACTTGTAAATGGATTGTGTGCCTGACATTGGATTTTATTCTGTGTTGATTGATCTCTATTAAATATACATCTATTTGGCGGTGGAGAATTTATTCTCTTGCTTAACGCCCTTCTCTGAGACGTATGATCTTAGAGGTTATATATCAATAGATATCAATCGCATAACATGAATTGCCTGTGTGGCACGCTGAGTTGCATGGATCAAGGCTTCTGTTGAAAAGCAAATTCTTATGGTTGATGATCAAAGCACGGCCTTTGTGGCGTAGCTTTCTATATAACGTGAATTCGCGAGCCTCACACCTCGGTATGAGTTAGAAACGGGATAAGGACTGCAGGGAGAGCACGACGTTTCTTTCTAGCTTTGGTGGTGTCAGTGACTTACCAGCCCTGACATTTATATACTTTTCACCTAGGTGGTTGTTGGATGAGGCGCCTCGATTTTAGGTCTGTAAGGACCGGGAAACGTGTGTTCAGGAATTGCCAATCCTCAAACGTAAGAGAGGACCGGCCCTGAAGATCCAGGGGTTACCCAGAGTGTGTAGTCCCGAGGCATTTGCTAGAGTGTCTCGAAGCGGAGAGGAGCTTGCCCCTTGCCTCGACTCATGACGAAAATCCAATTTCCAATACGTGATATTGCGGTTTTATTTGTAGAGCCTAGTATGGCGACATGATATATGGTACCCATGTCGTCTATGATTGATATTTGTGATTGAAATTGTTTTGACACTATACACTTATTATAGTATCAAATGATTTGTTTTTAAAACGTACCAAGCATGTTTGGCTATTATAAGGGAAAACCCTACCCTCCGGCTTGCGTTGCATTGTGTGATGGGACTTGGGTCTTATAATAGCTTTTTTTTTCGAAAAAGCGTTGCGCTGTTTATTCTATGCACTGGGATTCTTGGGAGGAAACCCGTTCCATGTTATACGGCGTGGTCCCTTGAATTACTCTCTTTTAAAGTAAAGTTTAAATAACTGTTTTAGTTCTCACACCAGTCACATGACTGACCTGGAGTTTATTGTTTTAACCTAAACTCTGGGTGCCCCTATTTTCGACACGGGCAGCTAGTAGTTTTGGTTTTGTAGATTTATATTTACAGGATCCTGATTTACAGCTGGAACGATGCTCGGAAAGCTCTGTATCCGTGTATTACTTTCATTTGTGTTTTGTATCATTTTTCCGCTGCAATACTGTATTTAAATCTCTGATATTCTTTGTTGTATAATATTTATTCATACTTTGTATATTCTTGTATTCTGATGGAATTGTTGTAATAACAATGAAATGTTCTTTTGTCTGCGTTCCTTTGTGTGTTGTTCTCGAAGTATCCGCTCTTTCCTTCACAGGGAAGTTACAGGTTCTCACAGTTTTCCAGAGTCGCGTTCTCTTTGCGACAGCTTCCTCCTGGGAGGCTTTGGTAGGAGACAGCATCATTCATGTCCATGTAGATGTCCGATAGTGGAGCATTGAGCTCAGTATACTTTTCGTACCTAGGCCCTCTCCGAGGCTGAGGGTTGTAGTCATTCTTGACAGCGGCTTTTCCTTTGCCATTTCCAGAATCAGACGGTTCTCCGTCTTTGAGCAGGTTGACGTCGAGAATGCGTTTCTCAGAAGTCGCATCTTCTTCTCGTAGAAATCTATCTGCTTCAAGATAGAATTCGCCAAGGTTTCGCGGTGGATCTCGGTATAAATATTTTTTGAATTATGTGTTATCTAAAACACCAGATACTGCTGCCATCAGTACCATCGACGATTCAAGGCAATCAACTGATGCTGCTGCAACGTTGAATCTTTCCAGGAATGAACACAGAGTTTCTCTGGGCCTCTACTTGATTGTAGTGAGTGACATCACATTCTTGGGTCGAGCGATGTGAACCCAAAATTGTTCAAGGAAGAGAGCGACCAACATATTCCAGCTGTTGATCAATTCTGTTTCTAGCTGCCGAATCCACATAGCTGCTATATCAGTCAGAAAGAGGGGAAAACACTTTGCCATAACATTTTTCGATGCTGATTGAACCTCCATGTGCCGTTTGTAGCGCATGAGATTCACAGTAGTATCTGTTCTGCCATTGTAGGGCACCAATTGTAGAAGTTTAAAATCCGGGGGTTGCGGGAATTTCTGATTTCCTGAGTGAATGGAGTATGATTGACGTCATTCACATCATTCTGACAAGTGGGGCCTCTTGAGAGGCGTTGAATGAGATTGGAAAGCCAATCGCCTTCAAAAAGTTGTTGTAAGTTGCCAAGATCAGAGCTGGTGCCCCCCAGCATTGAGCACGAGAGAAGGAAGCTGCTAGTGAGCTGTCGTGAGCGGTTCGCGGGTCGCGGTTCGTGGATCAAGGGGGGTGACCCGACCCGGTCATGAGTTAGGGAGGTCAGCTCGTGAGGTAGGTTCGTGGAGGGAGGATCGTGGCTCGAGAGGGATGACCCGACCCGGTGCTGGAGGCCTATCATGTAACACCCCACCTCCGCTAGGTTCACTCACAAAGGGAATGCCCTAGTTTTGGAGGGGTATTATCTAGTAAACGGGAACAGAGATAACACAAGACAGAATATAGATAAAATAGAGTATATAAAGCAGCGGATATAAACTTTAAAACCAAATCTCATTACTGAAAAATAGAGTCAAAACCTCTTACATCAAAATGCCAAGTCATTATTTCATTACATCAAGTTCTAAAGAAGCAAAGTACTTAAAACAACATAAGTAAAATATTATTCCCCAAAAAGTGCATGAGTGCAGCCATAACATAGCTCAAGACCAAACCGTACATGAGCTGTCAGAAAGCAAGCAAAGTCCAAGCTAAGAGCTAGAGTTTCCTCCCTGAGAACCCTGTGGGGGGGGGGGGGGACGAAAGACAAAGAGGCGAAAGAAAACGGGTCAGTCAAAAAGACTGGTAAGCCCTAGTTACTATCAGCATAGAAACTGGTAAAGTTAACAAGACATGAATAAACTGGAATTAAACATAGGAATGATGATAAGTCTAACATGATAACTAAGCTAACAAGATAACTCAAGTCTAACATTGCGTATTCAAGGTTCGCCATACCAACTATACTGGTATGCTAATCCCGTGTCAACTATAAATCAAGAAATAATCCCTTGGCCCAATATCGTGAAGTGACCCAATTCGGGGTCCAACGGTATGATCTAATCGATCGGCTCCCTACAAGTCTAGCTCGTCGTGTGTCTGTGTCATACGGCCCTATCACGAATGTACCAACAAGTCTAGCTCGTCGTGTGTCTGTGTCATACGGCACTATCACGAATGTAGTCACCTGTGCTAGGTCCACCATAGGGTGTATCAAGCCCTAGGGTGGCAAACACCGACACGAATCAAGAATGCACAGATAATCCTACTGATGCCTAATGCCTTCTTTTTCAACTCGGAACTAAGTGCACGACCCTAGTCTGCCTGAACCTACAATGGCGCACCAACTCAGCCGTCGTTCTGGTCGCTTACAATCAGCCCAGCAATCGTGCCCCACCCTGCCTAGTCCCAGGGTACCGTGATACATCTAGTGGGTTACTGCTGAAAAGGACCGCGTAACTAGGGTTTATTTCAGCAGGTTAAGTTGTCATTTAAAATCGAGAATTAACCCCATCTACGTGTCATGTCAAATTGACTAAGTGTGTCGTTCTAGTTCAAGACTTAGTCCTATGAATCATGTGTCAGGTTGGTTAAGTGTGTTCAAGCGGTTCATGACTTAACCCTATCAAATCAACGTGTCAAATTGATTAAGTATATTCAAGTGGTCCATGACTTAACCCTATCCAGTGGCATTAATTTACTTAATGCACCCTTAACCTCTCACATTAGACTTGGTTATGGTTACTGGATGTGCCGAGCGGGTCCGGGCAGTTTTACACCATAACCTAGTCTAACCTCGGGTTTCGAGTGCGATATGACCAACTACTCACATTGGGTCCTTTTGTTTGCAGTTACTGGATTCGCCGGCCGGTTCCGGGCAGATTTATACTGCAAACTCAACCCAACCTCGAGTTGGCCACGTTCAAGTTATCTAAGTATCATGTCCCAAATTCATATTTTCAAGTATAATTTCATGTCAAGTTCATGTTCCTATCCGAGCTCAAGTTATAACGATATTCATGTTTTCAAGTTCATACTAAATTCAGGTTTTCCTAAACTACCCAAATCGCATCCCCAATGCTCGTGAATTCGAATTAAGGCAATAGATGTAACTAGGGAATAACATAACAAGGATGGGTATAAAGTGGCAAAGGTGATTTCAAGGCAAGCATGGTGTAACTTGAGATATGATCATAACATCACTGGCATATGAAATAGGGTGATAAACATAGCAATAAATGACATAAGATGATAATCCTAAACTTGTGACTAGCAATAGTTTCAACATCACAACATCACAAGCATGTTAAAATAATGATAGGGTTTAGGTTATGACATGAACAGGCCCCTAAATCAAGTTCTTATCAGTATTCCACAAATCAAGGTTCAATATGAACGGTACTAGGTTCAAGGTGAATAGATCTAGGGTGAACAAGAGTAGATCTAAAATAATAGATCAAAAAGGAATAGTCATAGATCAAAGATATACAAGAGTAGGTCTCAAGTAGTTAACATGTTTATGTTCAACTTCAATTTACACATGTCCATATTAAGTTTAGAGTTTAGATCTAAGAGTAACTGGGGCTTACAGATCGTGGTTTTTGAGAACTAAGAACAGAAATTGTCGTAGGATCGTTGTTGAGATGTTGATCTATTCCCTTGAATTATTGTAGAAACGTTGGCCTTCGATTTGGATCTAGTTTGAATGTTTAAGCTTCAAGTTGGAGGCGGCGGCCATGGTTCAGGAGGAGACTTAGCAGCATAATGGTGTTAGAAAGATTTGTTGTGGATTAACCTAGGTCTTAGGGTGTTTTTATAGTTGCAACAACTATTTTAGACCATAGGATAAACCCTAGAATCGATCTAAACCGCAAAAAATCATCACAGGCCCTCAAACAAGCCAACAGGGTCAAGCAGGAGCAACCAGGCCCAAACCAGGTTCGGGGACCAGGTCGATGCCCAAGTCGACTGCACCGTCGACCTGGTACTGGGGGTGTCAACTGCCCAGTCAACTCCCCAGTCGACCTGGGGTGCTGGGCGGGAAATTTCCCGCCCAGTCTGTCTGGGTTTTGAAATTCGAATTTGAACTCGAATTCGAACTGTTTTGAACTCAGAAAATTTCTGAAACTTTGGGGAGCCATAACTTGGTCATACGAACTCCGATTTTCGAAAACTCGGACTCGATTTCATGCAGAATTCCGAGACGAACGCAATGGCGCAACCCGTTTCCCATGGTTCTTAATTTAAAATTTAATTCTGCCTACATTTATGGTTATAACACGTTATCAAAATACGGGTTGTTACATATCACGAGCCGATTCCTGCTGCAGTTGAATGGGAGCTTCAGGGTTCACGAGCCGCTCAAAGGGCGATCCGACCTGTTTGTGACGGGCTTGTCGAGCTGCTTCGGTAGCTTGATTTCCAGCGAGTTGTTCATTGCCGCTTGGCCTGCCATCCATACGAGTGAAGAATTCTCCATCATTTTCTGTTGTTTTTGGAGGAGATTGTCTTGCCTTGCCATTTGATCTCTTAATTCAGTGAGAACGTCGTCCATCTCGTCTCTACTAAAGTAAGAAGAGGTATCTCCATGAGAGGAAGCCTCCGGGCTTGCCTCATTCCTCGCGTCTCCATTTCCAACATCCTCAGCACCTTCAGTACGGGAGAGGGTTCCATCCTTCTTTCTTTAACCATTGATCCAGTAGCCAAAAATTTCAAGCAGAAGTTGAAGTTGTCGTTTGCCCCCTCCTGGCACGCCAAAATGTTAGACCAAAATCTGGGCCTAACACCCAAATGCAGATCACAGATCACAAAAATGCAGAAAATTGTAAATAAAAGGAGACACATGAAGTTTTTATAGTGTTTCGGCTCAAACCAAGCCGAAGTCCACTTTATCCATCCTTAAATTCTAAGAGGTTACAAGTACAATTATCTCGGTTTATATACAAAATCCTCGTGTTTACAATGAAAAGAAGTGAGAAAAATGAAGGTTATACACGAAATCCTCGTGTTATAGTGTGGAATTCGGCTCCTTTGCTGCTGAAAATGTTTTGCAGAGAGCAATGGTGGAAGACGTAAGGAGTTAGAGCCAAAAGATACTTGAAAACGCCTTCAAATGGTGTATTTATAGCTGTAGGAGAGCTTCTGGGAAGGCCGGTTCGTGATGGGGTACATGTCGCCCGATCCGGGAAAGTAGGAGCAGGAGTAGCCTTGAGAACAGGTCAAGATCTATGCGTGTATGAGCAGGTTCAGTGGTCGGATCGCGGGTCGTGAATGGGGTGGGTCATGGTGAGGACTTTACGAATCGATGTCTGGTCGCGAGCTGGAGTGGTGAAGCTAGTGTCCATGATCGGGTCGTGGAAGAAGGTCGTGGTCCGCTTGAGCCACACGAGCCAGAGGGGTCTTCACGAGTGGAAGGATAAGGTGAGCCCTAGTCCACGAGCCGAGGGGGGGTGATCCAGGTTCCTGCTCACGAGTCGAGGTGGATCCCATAAGCTAAGGTGGGTCCCATGAGCCGATCCATATTCTAAACTTTCTGATGTTTTGTCACTTCATCCAAGTGATTGCCAGATTACAACAGTTTACGGAAATGGGCATAACTTCCAAACCGTAAGTCCGATTGAGCCAAACGAAAGCTCAACCTGAAGCTTATTCAGAGAACTACACATTTTACTATGCAAAGAACAATAATTGCTGTTTTCGGGCCCAAAATAGGTCAACTAATAGGAGTTTCGGGCCATTCTTTGTTTGTGATGCGATTTCGGTCAAACTGCTTCATGTCTGGTGACGATGTTTTTAGTGCCTACGCATTCTGTTATCCAGATATTTCATGTGTGACAGCTTTTACCAAAAAGTGTGTCAACAAATATATATATGTTTGGTGGTGGAGAATTTATTCTCTTCCTTAACCCCCTTCTCTGGGACGTACGAGCTTAGAGGTTATATATTGATAGACAATAGTTGCATGGCGTGAATTGTCAGTGTGGCATGCTAAGATGCAAATGATCAAGACTTTTGTTGAACAGAAGAGTCTTATGGTTGATGATCAAAGCATGAATTTAATTAGCATAGCTTTGTGTATAAAATTAATTCGCGAGCCTCACACTCGGTATGAGTCATAAACTAGATCGTGACTGCAGGGAGTGCACGACGTTTCTTTCTAGCTAAGAGTGGTGTCATGGTATTGAGCCCAGACATTTTTACTTATGTGGATGATGGATTGCGAGGTGCCTCGGATATTGAGTACCTAGTGGCTCAGAGATAGGTCCAGGAAACTATGTTCAGGAATAACTAATCCTCAAAAGTAAGAGATGATCGGCGCTGAAGATCCAAAGGTTGCTAAGGGTGCGATCCTGAGGCATTTGCCAGAGTATCTCAAATCGATGAGGATCCATCCCTTGCCTCGACTTATAGATGAAATCCAATTTCCAATATTCGACTATTCATTTTTAGTTGTAAACCTAGTATGGCGACGCACTAGGATGGGGTACTATTCGTCTATGATTGATACATTTATATTTGAAGTTATTTTGACACTATACACTTATAGTGATACCAAAATTGTTTTAAAACGTACCAAGAATGTTTGGCTATTATAAGGTAAAATTCTATCTTCTGACTTGCTTTGCATTGTTTGATGGGACCTGAGTCTTATAATTGCTTCATTTTTCAAAAAGCATTGCGTTGCTTTATTTTAAACTAAGATTCATATCGAGTAAACCCGTTCCGTGTTATACGGCATAGTCCCATGATTTCCCAACTTTTAAAATAAATATTTTGTAAATATTTTAGTTCTCACACCAGTCCCATGACTAACTCAGATTTTATTGTTTTAACCTAAACTCTGGGTGCCCATATTTTCCACATGGGCAACTTGTAGTTTTGGTTTGCATATATTTCTTTCCAGGATCCTGGATTACCGCTGGAGCTATATTCGGAAAGCTTTGTATCCATGGATCTCCTTCATTTGTGTTAGTTGAAGTATTTTCCGTTGTACATTGTATTTATACAACTTAAATTTTCGCTGCTATGTATTTAAACTGCTACGTATTTTAAATCTTTGATATTATTTTTCCGCTATGTAATATTTATTCATGCTCTGATATATTCTTGTACTTTGATGTAATTGTTGTAATAGCAATGAAATTTTCTTCTTTTTGTGTTCCGATGCACCGTTCTCAAAGCAATCCAGGTTTTCCCAATAGTGGAAGTTTGGGTCGTTTCAGTGCTCGACCAGTTTATGAGCAAAATATGATTTTACATTTAGCATTGGGTTGGGTAGAAATATTTGTACGCCAACATCTTGTGAAACACTTCACGATTTGACTATGAGATGTTTAGCGATGTTGTTGAGTTCATTTCAAATTTAATGAATGATTTGAAATGAGATTTTCTTAAGTAAAAGGAACGTTCTCCCGATTTTGGATTGGGAATGTTTTGTAAAATAGAAAGGATTTCGAAGGCTAAACCTGATGCTTCTGAAATGATTTCAAAATGTATTATATGTTTGACATTGTAGTTCATCCCATAACCTATTAGTTTCTACTGATGATATATTTGTTTGGTGGCGAAGAATTTATTTTCTTACTTAACTCCCTTCTTTGAGACGTATGAGCTCAAAGGTTATGTGATTAATACTGACTGATCATATGTGTGAATTGCTAATGTAAAGTACTATATTTTGGAAAGTACTTGTGAGACGAACCAAACTTCCCTGTGAAGGAAAGCCCGGATTGCTTTGAGAACAAGATGAATCCAAACACAAACAAAAGAACATTTCATTGCTTATTACAACAATTCCATCATAATACAAGAATATACAGAGTATGAATAAATATTACACATTTGATAAATATCAGAGATTTAAATTACATTTAAATACATAGCAGCGGAAAAACAATACAAAACATAGCTGAAAGTAATACACGGATACAAAGCTTTC
Organism: Allium sativum; assembly: GCA_030737875.1. Taxonomy (NCBI): domain Eukaryota; kingdom Viridiplantae; phylum Streptophyta; class Magnoliopsida; order Asparagales; family Amaryllidaceae; genus Allium; species Allium sativum. The sequence continues at coordinate 459,817,779 of CM060923.1, forward strand.
CGAATACTGTTCCAGCTGTAAACCAGGATCCTGTGAATATAAATCTGCAAAACCAAAACTACTAGCTACCCGTATGGAAAATAGGGGCACCTAGAGTTTAGGTTATAACAATAAACTCCAGGTCAGTCATGTGACTGGTGTGAGAACTAAAAAAGTTATTTAAAACTTTACTTTAAAATAGAGTAATTCAAGGGACCATGCTATATGACACAGAACGGGTTTCCTCCCAAGAATACTAGTGCATAGAATAAACAGCGCAATGCTTTTTGGAAAAATGAAGCTATTATAAGACTCAGGTCCCACCACACAATGCAACACAAGCCGGAGGATAGGGTTTTCCCTTATAATAGCCAAACATGCTTGGTACGTTTAAAACAAATCATTTGATACTATTTTAAGTGTATGGTGTCAAAACAACTTCAAATATAAATATATCAATGCTAGACGGCATTGGTACCATATATCATGTCGCCAATACTGGGCTCTACAAATAAAACCGAAATATTACGTATTGGAAATTGGATTTCCGTCATGAGTCAAGACAAGGGGCAAGCTCCTCACCGGCTTTGAGATACTCTAGCAAATGCCCCAGGATTCCCCGTAGAGAACCCTTGGAATCGGTTAGGTCGGTACACACTTACGTTAGTGGATTGGCAATTCCTGAACACGTTTCCCGGTCCTATCGGACCTATCCATCGGCTCCGAAGAGACCAATATATCCGAGGCGCCTCGCATTCCAACATCCACAAAGGTATACTAATCAATGATGTCAGGGCTAGCAAAACGCTAACACCACCTATAGCTAGAAAGAAACGTCGTGTTCTCCCAGCAGTCCTTATCCCGTTATTAACTCATACCGAGGTGTGAGGCTCGTGAATTAACGCTATACACAAAGCTACGCCGTATTCAAGCCTTACTTTGATCATCAACCACAAGACTCTGCTTTTCAACAGAAGCCTTGATCACTACATCTCAGCATGCCACATAGGCAATTCATGTCATGCGACTGATATCTATAGATATATAACCTCTAAGCTCGTACGTCTCAGAGAAGGGCATTAAGCAAGAGAATAAATTCTCCGCCGCCAAACAGATATATATTTAATAGAAATCAATCAACATAGAATAAAATCCAATGTCAGACACACAATCCGTTTATAAGTCTGTTCTGGGTCTGAACGAAACCGGAGGCACCTTGTTCCTCTCCCGTATGTCCAATGCAGTAGAGAGGTCCTCGCATATCCGTCGATCTCCAAGTACGTCTGAACGATCACCACTTATTACCTCATCTTGGGTGTACAGCCCAACCAAGACATCAGTAATCATCCAAACGATGTGAAGACCTCTGGTCTTCAACCACCGTCTTCATCGTTGACATAACGTCAAATCAATTATTTTAGAGTGGGTATAAACCCGGCCTTTTCGAATAACTCGCGTATACATTAAATAAGTGTTATAAAAACACAACATACGCCTCATTCCAATTCTGAATATTCTTTTATTCAAATATTCATATAGTTTGGGAAAGTTTCCCATTAATTTTATCAAAGATAAATTCTCTTAAATTTATTCTTTAATCTTTCTTTGGATGTTAACTTGGGAAACCGTATCCTGTCTTTAACTGGGTTAAAGAACCAATGTCATTTAAAACACGGTTCACGATAAACCCAAAATCACATTCCATTCCATCAGCCTTTAACCGTAAATTAGCAAGTGAACAACTCCCTAAGTATTAACCCCGAAGGCCGAAACCAACATCGGATCAATACCCAGGAAACCATTCAACTTAACTAATCTCCAGTTAGTTTCTGATTCTCTTAACTTCATTGTTAATCAGGTTAAAGAACCAGTGTTATTTAAAACACTGTTCATGATAAACCCAAAGTCCAATTTCAATTCAATTCCAATTAAATATATTAAATTGGAAGACTTTACTTTGGAAATTCCCGTTAAATCTTAATTAAAAGATTTATAAATTCCAAATCTCATTTCACTATAAATCGGTTTAAAGAACAAATGTCATTAAAAACATAGTTCACAACAAACCCAAAATCCCATCAGTATCTAACCGTAAATTAGTAAGAGAACAATTCCCTAAGTATTAACCTCGAAGGCCGAAACCAACATCAGATCAATACCCAGGAAACCATTCAACTTAACTAACCTCCAGTCAGTTTCTAATTTTCTTAACTTCATTCGATTCAAGAATAGTATTATTAACGATGCCGTTCACGACAAACCCAAAATACAATTTGATATTAAATACAAGGCTCTGAATAGAAAATATATCGTTTTATATTCACTATCAAAGTCTGAAACCAACAAATATCGTATTGGAATAACGAAATATATATCTTTCAAATTCCTCCACAATATCCGTATAATCACGAAATCCAATATCGAAATATTTCGAGCATAATTTCGATTCAAATCCATTCCAATTCATATATTTGAAATCCTGGTTATTTTTAAAACCTTTTCAAATCCAATTTATTTATTTTAAAAATATTGGATTTATTATTCTATTTCAAAACTAGTTCATTTCGATAAAATATATTTTGTCTTTTCAAATATGGAATTTTTCATCCTAATTCTTTCCAAATCATTTGTTATGATTTTATACTAATTATTGATATTTTTAATACTTTTAACAGGGCCCGTACAGTCGATTCCCATGAACGACCATCGAACTGCACCTATAACGACCTTTTCCAAATTTGATTTGGACATAATTCCAAATCCAACCGTTAGATTTGAAATCTCTCATATTCGTTAGAAAGCTCTTTTCGATACGAACCCAACGGTTCTAGTTTTAGGTGGATCCGACGGTCGGATCTCCCGTATTGTCCATTCGAAGTCAATGGTCGAAATTCGCGAACTACCGCAGCGCGGCGCATTCTATTCAGGCCATTATATATAAATAATATATATTATTTATACTTCATTGATTTCCTATTTAAAACGTATTTTATAAATCGTTTTAAATTCGTTTTCAAAATGATTCCAACTTCATATTCAATTTCAAATCAAGATTGAATATTCTGTATCATCGATATATAAATGATAGTATTTCAAAACATTGTATTTCGAAATCATTTCCTTTTCGATATTCATTATAAAAATGAATAAAATCGATATAAATATCGTTCAAGTCAAAATGGCGTCAATCTAATCAACTCGGCTTTATATATTTAAATATTTTCGTGTCCATCCCAAATCGGACATCAAAATCAAATTTTGATCTTTTACTGAATATTATTTTAAAATATTCATCATTTTAAAATATTCGTTATTTTAAAATACTCATTCTTTCTGAATAGGAATCTGTGACAGCCCGCCCTACACCAGCCGACATTTCAAATGGAAGTGCGCTGTGCCGATGTCCAATCAGCACGGGACGGTCGCCAAAGAAAGGAAAGGTAAGGAATTTGAACTAACAAGGAACCGGTAGAATGTATTACAGCGCATGGAATAAAATATAATAATAACATACTAGACATAAAACAGGCGAGATAGTGCATAAGCTGACAACTAAACCATAATCATCATAGTAGCGGAATCCAAAATACAGCTTATGATCGATAACCATTATTACAACTTCAAAATACTGTCTCTAAAGCAAAAGAAAGGAAAGGCACACTACTAATGCCCAAAGCAGTGACAATCAACAACACAAGGAGAATATATGTAGACAATACATAGGAGCCTCCTGCTCGTCTCCGAATCAGCTACTCGTGCATAACCTGCTAACCTGTCTCTAGCCTGCTCGTTTAAGAGCACCCATAGTAATAAGAAGAGACATAAAACTCTGAGTTAGACAAAAGTCTGGCATGAGCGATAAGAAGCAAAACAGAATAATAACAGTTATACTAAACCAAACCTGGACCTGCAACCAAAGAGTTAGCACAACATACCGCTCGATACTCTAAGGTGCCACTAAAAATAAGGTATAAAGATACGAGGGTGGGGGTGTGCATGTCATAGTGATAGCAAACAATCAAGCATAGCAACCACCCTCACATCTCTCACTCAGTGCGTAAAGTATACGATATCTACCACTTTGATTACTAGACCCATCGAGGTAGTGACGGAGTCCGACTTGTATAACTATTGCTACCACCAAGCTTGCCCCATGGAGTCACGAATAAAACCTTACAAATGACCCTCGCCTCATTGGTCCATAGCCAATAGTCCTACCTAGGCCACTGCGGCCATGAATCCGTCCACATACCCCACACTCCATAGTGATCCAAAGTTATAGACATCGATAACCCCTTAGCACACATCCCGCAGCAAAGCCCAACTCATGAAGTTAACTCATTGGTTCCCATTTGGATCCTGAGTAATAACCTCCCATCTGGACTTCCTTTTCATCTCGGGTTTTGGTCGAATTGGAGTTGGTCTTCAGAAGAGTCATCGCGTAATCGCAGCTCCAATCCGGTTCGGTTGTCCTTCCCTGGTTCGGTTCGTCTTGCTCCACTTCCTGGCCATCAATCCGGTTCGGTTCGGTGCTTCCATGTCACTTGGGTTCGGCTATCTCACTATCTTGATTCGGTTCGGCTCTCTGCTCAGTTCCTCGATCTGATCCCACGGGCTGCTTTAGTCCATACCAACTCCAACCCTTATACAAGAGGCCTTCCTTTTTTCCAAGCCCTCATTCTTGTACTAGGTTTCGATTTGGTTTGGTTCTCTGCTCAGTTCCCCGATCCGACCCGAGCCCTTAACCCGATCCGATCCGAAAACCTGCACTACTTCCTACAACTTTTCCAACGACTGTTTTACGCCATATGACGACGTTTTTGACCATTTTAACTTTTCTAATCAATCACAAAGCATACCATACAGTCATAGCAACATATAGAATCAACCATAAACACCAAAACAACAATATGATGTATTAAAATGGATCAAACATAGCAAAAAATATTTTCCCTTAATCATGTTTAAGCATAACTAATGATATGATTAGCAAAACTTAACCAAATCAACAAAATTTTCTAATAGAGGCCTAAAACAATATTTTGAAATTTAAAAATATTTTTCCAGAATTTAATCATGCATAATTTCGTTAATTAACACTAATTACCCTTAATTAACCATAATTAGTGAGGAACTATGCAAATCACTCACCTTAGCCAAAAATTAAAACTTTCAAAACTAAAACTCCACTGTTTTGGGCGAATACTGATGTTAGTAGCAGCTCCAACCTTGCTTTGGTGCTATTTCCCTTTGATTTGACGTAGGTTAGGCTAATACTTGATTAAATGGTGATTAGAGATGATTCTAGATGTTGGAGGCCATTGTTAGGGTTCCTAGGAGGTAAATGGCGGCTAGAAAACTGAAATGGAATGAAAACCTAGCTCATTTCAGTCTCCCCATAACCCTAATCCTGAAATGGGTTATGGGCCCATTCACTAATCACCTCATTTGGCCCGGTTAAGCAATTTTTCATCTTCCAAACCTTATTTCAGCCATATCTCCCAAAAAGTAAGTCCGTTTTTCACATATGACCAATCTACGGAAAGGTAAACCATCATCCCTATCTAATGGAAGTGGTTTCAGGTCAAAACTCCTTTCCAATCAAAAGTTATGGCCATAACAAGATCAGCTAGGGGCAAAACGGTCATTTAACATTCGGCAAAAGTCACGAACATGGGAAATGACCCCCATAGTCATCTCCCAAAGTTACATGACCATAGGACTTCGTATATGAAAGAAATAAATATTCTACGATCCTTCGATGCCTAGAATGCGGGTCGTTACATTCTCCCCCCTTAAGAAATTTCGTCCCCGAAATTCTTTAACCCTAAACCTACAAAGGATCCCGCATGCCTACCAATCATTAATGAAACAATAAAGCATACAAAACAACACAACAAGCCTATCCTAGCATGCGGTTTACTAACAAGGGAGTACTATACCGATATAAAAACCTTACCAGGCAAAGAGTTCTGGATACTTCCTCCTTATGTTCTCCTCTGCTTCCCAAGTAAACTCTTCCTCATCACCACCCCACTGAACTTTGACTAATTTCACCGCCTTCCTTCGAAGCTGCTTCGTATCGTTCCCAACAATAAGCATACGCCTGCGGTTCCCAACCGCCTTGGGTTCAACCTCGATATCGTCCAACTGATCTGATGTAATAGTCACACTAGGGTGCGCACAAACTTCCTTAACTGGGAAACATGAAATACGTTTTGAACTCCTGCCATCTTCACTGATAATTCAACTTTATATGCCAAATTCCCAATTTGCTCGAGAACTGGGAATGGAGAAACAATTCTTGGTGCTAACTTGCCTCTCTTGCCAAATCGAGTCACGCTCTTTAACGGGGAAATCTTGACAAACACCAAGTCGCCAATGGAAAACTTTAAATCTCTTCTCCTCTTATCAGCATAACTCTTCTGCCTATCTTGGGCAGCCTTCGTTCGCTGTTGAATAATCTTGATCTTGTCTGAAGTTTCTCTTATCACATCTGGTCCAAGCGCAAACTTCTCACCAGTTTCTAACCAACATGACAGTGAGTTGCACGGTCTTCCGTACAAAGCTTCAAATGGAACCATACCAATACTGGATTGGTAACTGTTATTATATGCAAACTCCACCAGATGTAAATGGTCATCCCATGATCGACCAAAATCTAATATGCAAGCTCTCAAGAGATCTTCTAACACTCGATTCACCCTCTTTGTCTGACCGTCGGTTTGAGGATGATACGCGGTACTGCGGTGTCATTCTGATCCTAACGCCTCTTGTAAGCTCTTCCAAAATCCACTAGTAAACAAAGGATCTGGGTCACTCACAATGCTTTTAGGTACTCCATGTAATCTCACTACCCATTTCATATATAGCTCAGCTAACTTAGCTGTCGTTCTATTCGACTTGACGGGTATAAATCTTGCACTCTTGGTCAATCGGTCCACAATCACCCAAATGCTATCATGGCCCGACCTAGTCCTTGGTAACCCATCAATGAAACCCATTGAGACTTGTTCCCATTTCCATTCTGGAACTTCTAATGGTTGCAACAAACCACTAGGCTTCTTTTGCTCAGCTTTATCTAGCTGGCAATTCATGCATTTGGATATAAACTTCCCAACGTCTCTTTTTATTCCTTCCCAGTAGTAGGTCTGCTTCATGCCTCGATACATCATGTTACCACCGGGGTGTATAATCAGTTTTGAGTGATGAAATTCTCTAAGCACTTCATCTCTCAATCCATTGACATTGGGTACAACTAGTCTTTCATTCTTTCTAAGCCATCCATCTCGATCAAGCCCATACTCGTTCATCTCCTCATCGATGCCCATCTCTAACTGGGAGATGATTTCTAATAGGTTAGGATTGTCCCTCTGGCTGGAACCAATCCGCTCAATCAAAGTGGTCTGATCGTCAAACTTGCTAACATTTCTGGATCCAATTCGCACTTTGGTCTGAAATCATACCCAGTGATGTACTCCAGTTGCTTCCACTCTAGAAACATAGCCCCTAAACTGGCATGTCTTCTACTCAATGCATCAGCTACCACATTCCCTTTTCCTGGTGTATATGCAATATCGAAATCGTAGGAAGCCAAGAATTCTAACCATCTTTGTTGCCGGAGATTTAGATCCTTCTGAGATAAAAGATACTTTAACGACTTATGTCAGTAAACAACTCGGAATCTTTCTCCCAAGAGATAATGTCTCCACATCTTCAACGCGAACACGATCGCTGCTAATTCTAAATCAATGGTAGGGTATCTTCTGTCGTGCGGTTTCAATTGCCAACTTGCATAAGCTACAACCCTACCTCCTTTCATCAGTACAGCACCTAGTCCAGTACCACATGCATCTGTGTATACTGTCATCTCTTCATTCCCTTTGGGAATGACTAACACTGGTGCACATGTCAACTTTTCCTTTAGACTCTTGAATGCATTTCCACACTTTTCGACCTAGACGAAAGCTTGATTCTTCTTGGTCAATTGAGTCAATGGTGCCGCTATCTTGGAGAATTCTTGGATAAACTTGCGATAATATCCAGCTAATCCAAAGAAACTTCTTACGTCTGTTGCATTCTTGGGCGTAGACCAATCCTGTACTGTATCCACCTTCGCAGGATCCACGGCAATACCATTCTCTGAAACAACATTGCCCAAGAATCTCACTTACTTCCTCCAGAAGATACACTTAGAAAACTTTTCTTTCAATTGGTGTTTTCTCAACACCTCCATCACTATCCTCAAATGTTCCTTGTGTTCTTCCTCTGTCCTCGAATAAACCAGTATATCGTCCATGAAACACAAGAACAAACTTATTCAACTGATCTCTGAATACTCTGTTCATAAGATCTAAAAAATACGCTGGTGCATTGGTCAACCGAATGGAATGACCAACAACTCATAGAGTCCAAACGGCGTTCGAAAGGCTGTTTTTGTTGTACTCTCAGCTTCCACTCTAAGCTGATGAAAACCCGTCACGAGATCCAACTGGGAAAACACTGTCGTGCCACACAACTGATCAAATAAATCATCTATCTGTGGTAGAGGATACTTATTCTTCCTCGTCACCTTATTTAACTCGCGGTAGTCCACACACAAACGAAGGGAACCATCTGCCTTGGTAGCAAACACAACTGATGCTCCCCACTTAGAAACACTTCTTCTGATAAATCCCTTCTTCAAAAGATCGCTTACTTGCACCCCGAGCTCTCGCTGCTCCCTTGGCGCCATACAACGAAGTGGCATCACTATAGGTCTGGCATCTTTCACTAAATCAATACGGAACTCAATCTCTCAGTGCGGCGGAAGTCCGGTCACTTCCTTGAAGACGTCCGGATACTGGCCAGTCACGGGCACATATGACAACTCATCATGCGGGATGTCGAGGGAATTTAGAAAACTAGCCATTACCCCCTTACTAGGTAGACCACCAAACACTACCCTCCACCCATCATCCGCTCTAACTGTCACTAAAAAGCCCTCACAGTCTACCACCACCCCGTATCTTTGGAGCCAATCTGTGACGACCCCAAACTTCGCGTGTACGGAAGTAAGGATAATCATTGGAATATAACACATAACAATAATAACAGAACAAAAACAGAGAATTACAACAGATAATGTTCATCAAATTACACTGGAAATAATACATCATCAGAGTTACACAGCATAATCAGATCATACTTAGCAAATAGTACAGTTTCAGCTTAATATAAAATGTCTGCAGCGGAATAAAAACTTAATATACTAAGTGAAGTCTGAACAGCAAAATAGGAATGGTAAAGTCCATCTTCGGCTCTATAGCTATACAGAATGAATCTCCTAAACCTGTATACAAGGCTGCCTATGTGGAAAAGAGGGCACCCTAGTTCGCAAAGTGAAACAAACTATGAGTCAGTCATGGGATTGGTATGAGAAATCATATTTAACCTATTTGATAATAAGGCTAATCACAGGACCACGTTGCTAATGCAGAACGGGTTTACTCCATTGGATTGCCAGTGCATAAGTAAAGTAAATCGTCAAACAACGCAATGCTTTTTAGAAGAATGAAATCATTATAAGACTCAAGTCCCATCACACAATGCAATGCAAACCGGATGATAGATTTTTACCTTATAATGGTAAAAAATGCTTGATACGATAAAACAAATTTAATATTAGTATATATATGTTTTTTTAAAAAAAAACATTTCAATCATAATATCAATCATAAACGGCATAGCTACCATATACTACGTTGTCGTACTAGTAATACAGTAAAACCACATGGGTCGTATTGGAAGTTGGATTTCCATCATGAACCAAGGAAAAAGACAGTCCTTACTGAATTTGAGACAATCTAGTCCATGTCTCAGTAACAGAACGCATCGTCCCTTGGATCTACAGGGACGGTCCACAAATATGTTAGTGGATTGGTAATGCCTAAACAATATGTTTCCCCGCCCTATGGGGCATAACTAGAGCCACTAGGGACACAAATAACCGAGGCGCCTCATTCCATCATCCACATAAGTAAAAAATGTCTGGCCTTGTCAAAACACAGACACCACTTCTAGCTAGAAAGAAATGTATGTCCTCCCTGCAGTCCTTTCTCCCGTTTCTGGTTCATACCGGGGTGTGAGGCTCGCGAAGTAATGTAGTACACAAAGCTGTGCCTAGATTGGTTGTGCTTCGGTCATCAATGACAAGGCTCTGCTTTTTAACAATAAGCCTTGATCATTTGCATCTTGGCATGTCGCATTGTCAATCCATACCATACCGTTGATTTCTGCCAATATGTAACCTATAAGCTCGTACGTCTTAGAGAAGGGTGTTAAACACCAAACAGATATATATTTAACAGAGATCAATGAATACAGTATAAAGGAATACAACGTCAGACATACATGGGCATCAGTAGCCACACATCCATTTGATGTGAAGATCGTCGGTCTTCAACAACCATCTTCAAATCTTCGACTTCCAATCACCGTATTATTATTTGAAATGAGATTTGACTCGGTCTTTTCAAATAATTCTCGAATATATAGTTCAAAATCATTTCTATTCAATCCATATCGCTTATAATATTTTATAACGATTTATAGCTATTTTTATTTATTTAAAAATAGCCATTTATAATTAAACGATGCTTCGGGTCATTACATGGCCCTGGCGCTGCTTTCCTCAAAATTTGATTTACACATTTCTCAAAATCTGACCGTTGGATCTTAGCAAATTTTATATCGTTGGAAAGATATTTCCAAAACGAACCCAATGGTTCCAATGTTGAGAAAATCTGATGGTTGGATCTTACGGTATAATCGTTTGAAGTTACGATTGCAGAAATGCGAACTACCGCGCGCGATTCGTTTTATTTTAATTTATATTTATATATATATAAATAAATATAATTCTTTCAATGTTTTCAAACTATTACCATTTTAACATTGATTTCTTTTATATATGAAATCATATATTATAAGAAAAAAAAATTCCTTATCCTTCTTTTATTCTTTTATTACATTGAAAAAAAAATGTAATTTCTTTATTCATTTCTTATACTCCACTGGAAAATGAAATTTTTTGCATTGTATAAAAATGCAATCTTTTGACATTACAAAAAAATGTAACCTTCTTACATTACAATTAAAATGCAATCTTTTTCACTTGCAAAGCAAATGTAAATCCCTTTTTATTGTAAAGAAAATGTAATCCTTTTTACCTAACATAAAAATGTATTCTTTTTATTTGACATAAAAATGTACTCTTTGATTTCATTCTTTGATTACGTTAAAAATGTAACTTTTCATTTCAATATAAGGTTACAATGAAAATGAAGTCTTCTATTCCAAACTTTGTTTATATTAAAATATAACTTCCTATTTCAATGTGTTAAGTAAACATTCTATTTCAATGTATATTTACATTGAAATAGTGAACTTTCTATTTCAATATGTATTTACATTGAAATGAATCTTTTTATTTCAATGTAATCTTTTCTTACATTATGTAAAATGTGATCTTTTCTTATCTTCTATTACATTTTGGAAGTGTAGTCTTTTCTTTCTTTTATATTACATTTTGAAAATGTAATCTTTTACTTTCTTTTATATTACATTTTGAAAATGTAATTTTTTACTACGATGTTTCTTTGCATTTAAATATGCAAATAAAAATACGATCTTTTAACTACAATGTTTATTTGCATCTAAATTTTCAAATAAAAATGTGATCTTTCAATTTCAACATTTTATCTGTATCAATAGTGCAAATAAAAGTATAACTTTTTATTGCAATGTATATTTGCATCAAAGATTGCAAATAAAAGAATAACTTTTTATTTCAAAATATATTTGCATCAAAGAATGCAAATAAAAGAATAATTTTTTTTATTTCAAAATATATTTGCATCAAAGAATGCAAATAAAAGGATAACTTTTTATTTCAAAATATATTTGCATCAAAGAATGCAAATAAAAGAATAACTTTTTTTATTTCAAAATATATTTGCATCAAAGAATGCAAATAAAAGAATAACTTTTTTTATTTCAAAATATAAACACATTAGATATCGTGTATTTACATTAAAAATGAAATTTTTAATGTTATCATGTTCAAAGTATATACATTTTCCTTCTTTGCTAATTTACATTAAAAATGAGATTTTTAATGTGATCATATTTTCATGTTCAAAATATAAACATTTTTCTACTTTGCTAATTTACATTAAAAATGAGATTTTTAATGTGATCATATTTTCATGTTCAAAATATATACATTTTTCTACTTTGCTAATTTACATTAAAAATTAGATTTTTAATGTGATCATATTTACGTTAAAAATATGTACAATTTTCATATACAATAAAAATGTAAATTTTTATTATTTAACTTATTTTCATTTTCAAACAATGAATATTTTCGAAATTTCTATATTCAAAAAAAAATGGTGAATTTTTGATGTTCAAATAAATTTCACTTCATATATGAATATTTTACAACACATGAATATTTCAAAAAAAAAAAAAATTCGGCAACGTAACGGCAGGGTAATTAAAACCGGCACCGTCCCGATGTATGGCTCCTCGCTCTACCTTAAGGCCTCGCAGCTTTTGACAAGGGGGATTTCAATAATCTATTTCGTACACAGACAAATTTTTCACAATATCAATCAATATCTATTTCTATTTCATTTTCTTTTCAACTACAAACAAACACCAAATTTCAACCAATCACAAATCAATCAATCAAGTCGTCCATGGTCTGTGGACGACGGGTATCGGGAGTTTCTAAACTCCGTCTGCATCCTAATATAAATTCATTTATTCTATTTTCTGAATTCAGATATCTCACATTGATTTGACGACGCAAAAAATTGTAGCGAACTCTAAAAATTCTCCGGTCTCTTTTAAAATGTTGTGTACAATGCCACGAGTCCAATATCTCGCATTTCATCGAATTTTGTTAACGTATGTTCAAGATACGAATTTTTAAAGGCAAACAACATTTTAAAAATAATTAATTTAATAATTTAATAAGGAATTCACCTTCTTCCTCAAAGTCAACACAGACCGACGTTATTCTTAGTATAGTTCGAACTTAGGGTTTCCAATTGCACCAAATCCGAGCCACTAGCCGACAATCGAACCTCGCCACTTCGATGGCCTTAGGAGGCCGTGCCTGCGCCCTAGTCTCTGGCGAACTTGGTGGAGGGATGTGTCGGAAAAACAGGGGTGAACGGCAGGTTTTGGCGGAGGTTGTTCCTGGTGGATACTCCATGAAAGAAGATCAAATCCATACAGATGTGAAGAGTTCTTCCCCCCTCTTCGATATTGTCTGAAGAGTCGGTGGGTTTTGATGAGTGGATAGGAAGTTTTTAATGGAAGAAGTTTAGAGCGATGTCGGCCATTGGAACAGAGAAACGGTGGCTGATGTAGAAGATGAATAGGGTTATACATATACCCCTTTTTATACGGTATATATACGTATTTTAATTTTAATTTTAATTTAATTCTTTTTAAATTTCTACATCGCTTCTAACTCCAAATCAAACCCAGCGAGTGGCACCCCTAGCTAAATACCCCCATTCCGAACACAATGGGATATGTTTCGTAGGCTCATTCGACTTTTTCAGTCAGTTTTTCTTCAATTTAAATAATAAAACATTTAATCATTTAATTTGATCGACCATTTTAATTTACCAGGGCTACAGACCGACTCTAAAAATTCCAGAAAAATTATATCTGGTTTTGTTTTGACGATACGGTCCTAACAAGAATAGTTTCTTCGAATTCTGAGACCATTTGAAAAATGGTCATTTTCTAGCCGGTTCGATTTTGACTGATATTGTCAAAACACATTTTCTTTTGCCACACTTACATATTGATCCCAAAAATTATGGAAAATTAAACTTAGCAATAATTTGACATTCCGGTTCCAACAAAAGTGGTTTTGTCGAAAACAGAGGTCATTTGCAAAATGGCTATTTATACGGGCTATATATACATATAATAAAAATATATATAAATTCTATAGCGACCTTTCAGAATATTCAACTGACCATAACTTTTGATCCCTGCTATGAAATTTAATTTTTTTTATTCGTTAGAAAGATAATCTTAAACAGATTTAAATATTTTTGGTTTCACTAAAATCCGATCTAATTTGCATCCTGAACAGTCAGTCAAAGTTTGAATTCAAATTTTCAAACTACCGCGCTATTTCAAACTCCTTTTTGAAATGAAAATAAATATATTCGTTGAAACTTCGATTTAAATAAATTTTCAACTGCTTTTTATTTAAAATAAATTATTTCAACTATTAGAAATTCAATAAAATAGTCTAAACAAAAAATTTAAATTGGCTCAGATTTTCCGGGTTGTTACAATCTCCCTCACTTAAGAACTTGTCGTCCCCGAAAAGGAAACTAGAGTAAAGTAGGAAACAAAACGGAAAATGTGAACATGGTAAATGTACCTTGCACTAGAGCTAGTCAAAGATATCCACTCTGCGCTGGGGATAAGCTTGTTTGATGCTATACTCAGTCTCCCATGTACAATCTCTGGGATCTCCGCTCCACTGCACTTTGACTAGATGAATTCTTTTGTTCCTCAGAACTCGGGTTTCCTTGCAAATGATCTTTACCGGTTCCCTTCTTACTGCTAAGTTAGGGGTAATTTCCAAATCTTGTTGTGCAGCTTCCTCCACAATCAAGTCTGGATCATGTACATGCTTCCGGACTTGACATACATGGAATACATCATGTACCCCTGGCAACTAATCAGGCAACTGAACCCTGTAAGCGAGAGTTCCAATTCTTTCTAGAATAGGAAATGGACCAATGAACCTAGCAGTCAGCTTTCCAGTCTTCCCAAAGCGAACTACTCCTCTTAATGAAGAAACTCTCAAGTACACATAATCGCCAACAGAAAATTCTAAATCCCTTCTTCTTGCATCTGCATAACTTTTCTGTCGGCTCTGAGCAGCTAATAAACGCTTCTTAATAAAATCAACTTTTTCTGAAGCTTCACGGATCATGTCAGAACCAAATACTAGTCTATTTCCTGGTTCAACCCAACATGCGGGAGATTTGCATGGCCTGCCACACAATGCTTCAAATGGCGACATTTTCAAGCTTGCTTGGTAACTGTTATTATAAGAGAACTCGACCAAATGCAAGTGGTCTTCCCATGATCCGCCGAAGTCAAGAATACAAGTCCGCAACTAGTCTTCCAGTATACAGTTCACCCTCTCAGTCTAGCCATCTGTTTGAGGATGATAAGCAGTGCTCAGATTTAATGTCGTCCCCAGCTCCTCTTGGAATGCTTCCCAGAATTTACTAGCGAATATAGGGTCACGATCAATTACAATGCTACTGGGGACTCCATGCAGTCGGACAATTTCTTTGAAATAAATTTTCGCCAAACTTTGAGCTGTTCTAGTTGATTTAACGGGAATAAAATAGGCGGTTTTTGTGAGACAATCAACAATCACCCATATACTATCATTGCCTTTTCTAGTTCGGGGCAAGCCATCAATAAAATCCACGGAAATTTGATCCCATTTCCAACTTGGAACTGGTAGTGGTTGTAACAAGCCGGCAGGTTTTTGCTGATCACTTTGACTTGTTGACAAGTAGCACACATGCTGACATAAATGGAGATGTCTCTTTTCATAGACTTCCACCAGAATATACGCTTAAGATCATGATACGTCTTTCTCACCCCTGGATGATTACAAAGCTTGGATTTATGACATTCATTCATTACTTCTCTTCGGAGCTCAGGAATATTTGGGACACAAATTCGCCCTTTTAGCCTCAGAACCCCTTTGTCATCAATCTGGAAACTCATGGGTTCGCCTTCCCGAACTCTTTTACAAATTCTCTGTATAAATTCATCATCCTTCTGAATAGCAGTGATTTTGTCAATCGATGTGGGTGTAATGATGAGATTGGCGAGGATAAGATTGGCGACGCCGGCATTCTTCCTGCTAAGCTCATCTGCCACAACATTGGCTTTTCATGGAGTATATAAGATGTCCAGATCATAGGGTGCAAGGAATTCAACCCAACGTTACTGCCTCAAGTTCAAATCTCTTTGGGTGAACAGATACTTTAAAGATTTGTGACCAGTATACAGTTCGAACTTTTCACCCAAAAGATAGTGCCTCCATATCATTAGAGAAAATACGATGGCCATTAGCTCAAGGTCATGAGTGGCGTAATTCTTCTTATTCGGTTTTAACTGATGGCTAGCATATGCGACAACTTTGTCCCTTTGCATTAGCACTGCACCAATACCTGTAGAATATATGGTTGTGTTTGATGATAACAAATAGATTTTTATTGATGTGTTTGATAGTGAAATAATAAGTATTATTGCTTAATAATGCTGTACACAAAATACAGGAAACTTATGCAAGCATTTTTTTATTCAATAATATTTACTTTATTTCACAAAGCATTTATATACAAATTTCTCTTGAGACACTCATTCTTTTACATGACTTTTCAACTTCTTTACAAATGAACTCAGTACAAATGTCTTTACAAATCCCTTTACATTTCACACACATCTCTCTGCTAAACAATTTCTGTACTGCACACTCTTACTGTCCAAATTTCTGTTCTGCCTTGGTTGCATCATTCTCAAAACCTGCCACACAAAAGAAAATACACACAAGTACACTGGAACAAAAATAAGCACTGAACAAATAAAATTTTATAGATTTTTTGTCTCAGCTATCTGTGTGTTTTTTCTCATCATATTTCAGACTTGCACAGCCACGCCACAACCATACTGGTTTGCTGATCAGAACTAGCTGATTCTGACCAGCCTCAACTCAGTATAGTTTGACTGCTGTTTTTTTTTTTTTTTTTTTGTGTCAGGGTCACAAGTCAAAAATCAATAGAGAAATGGAAGTGCAAACCTTTAGATCAAAAAAAAAAAAAACACAAACTGGAAATCATGAACAAACAGAACAAAGAATGTTTTTCAAACCCAAGACAAGATGGCAGTAATGAAACAAATGCAAAGTGGTGTACAAATACAACTCAAGTTTGCAACAGCATGTGTACATATGACAGAGCATGTCAAAGCAGCAAAGTACAAGGAGCATCAGTGGCATATATGGATGAGTTAGCAAACATGCAAATTGGTCGAGTCATGGTCATGCAAATCAGCAGTTTTTTTAAACAGCAAAATCAGTTCAAGATCAAGGAGAATTACTTGGCAGATCACAAATTTCAGAATCTGCAGTGAACACAACAGCAAGCAGGAATGGCCGAGCTCAACTAATGGATACATAGTGCAACTTGAGTGCATGTACAAGTAATAGGATGATCAATGGTGAAACTACAAGCATATTCAGTAAATAAGCAAGATGAACAAGGCAGAATAGGGTGCGACATGGTCAATGACAAGAGACAGATCAAGTTTCAAATGATCACAACAACATGGTGATCATGTATGCAAATACAAGTCACAAGTCGTGCAAAATGTACACAGCAAGACCAAAACAATATGGTGATCAATTCCAGATTAAAGCCTAAATACACAAGTCGATGCAGCTCAGATTTACAATAAATGGGGAAATAATTGTGCAGAATTAATCATGCAAAAGAATTCAGTAAATCAAAGTTGGAAATTAGTTTATGGCAAGGAATCTAAATTCAAAACAATCCTCACAAATCAGTGAATTTATTTGATGTGGAAATTCAAGTTCACTTTCAAAGATTACAGTTTTTTAAGTGTTTTGAGTTTGGGAAAGTTATATTTTCATTCAATCACGTTTTCAGGAAAGTGTTAATTGAAATTTTGAATAAATCAGAGTGTCATTTTTGGCAAGGGGAAATAATATGCTTCAGTATTGCAATATCAAATTAGGGTCGAGATTTACAGTATGGAATATTTTTTTTTGGCAACAATTCAAAACAGAAACCGATCAATTCCAAAAAGGGAAAACAATTCAACTTCTCTAATTAGAGATTTCAGATTCTATCAAAAGAGAAATTTGCATACAAGAAATCTGCTATTTGAGTAAAGGCGGCAATCAAAATTTTCCAAAATCTCTCATTTATCAATGCAGTGAAAATCAGGAGCAAGGGACAAATTCAACAATCACTCATATATGGCTAGGGAATCTTTTCAATCAAGGCCGTAAACAGCAAATCAAATAGCAAGGGGCCACAAACATTCAAGCCGAGAAATCCATATCAAATTCAAGGAAAGTCAAAATCAAAGCAAATCAAAAGGGGGCAAGTCTCTAATGCGAAATCAGAGAGTAAGGGTTTCTAAAACCCTATATAAACACACCATACATCATCGACAGACATCATCGAAATATACACAGAAAAACCGAAACCCTAATTGCAAAAATCAGAATTGCTTACTTGATTGATCGAGAAAAAGAAAGAGCACGTCGCAGAAACAAGCAGCAAATCAAAGCCCAGTATTTTTCAGATTCGCAAGCCAAGAAATTTCATTTTTTCAGAAACCCTAGTCACGATGTTTTTTGGGAGCCGCCATTATCAAGTAAAAGGAGAATTGCACAAATAAAAGAGAGTGGGCCGACCCTTTGTTTGCTTGGCTAAGCCAGGATTGTTAAAGGGGGTGCTTTTAATTTGTTCTCCTATCTTTTGAATTTCCTTTGTAATTGTTTTTAGTTTTTTTTTAAAGGAGGGAATTTCTTGTTTTCTAGTTTCCTGTAAAACTAGGATACAGATTACTGGATAGTAGTCTGGGAAAATCTGGTCTAGAGTTCATTGACCAGTCTAGGATTTTAAGCTTAGGATCAGACAGGAGCAGGAGTTGCAAGTTTACATAGGATTGTAAGCGAGATCTGTTTGTATCTCCTAGTAGAAATCTTAGAAAGGCAGCAGTAGGCACAGTTTGCCGAAGCTGGGTATCTTTGCGTGTGATTCTTCTTTCTGCATTATTTTTTTTATCTCAGAATTTATTTTAATTTATTGTTAAAACCCTATTCACCCCCCCCCTCTAGGGTTATTATCGATCCTACAATTGGTATCAGAGCCAGTGTGTAACCCTAGAATCATGACTTCAATGAACAATGCTTTTTCTGAAGGTCAATCTATTGCTAGACCACCCATGTTCAATGGTGGTGATTATGCGTATTGGAAAGCTAGGATGAAAATCTATCTTGTGTCTGTTGATTATGATGTCTGGGATATCATTGAAACTGGATATAAACCTCCTACTGAAACTGTTAATGGAATTGTAACACCTAAACCAAAAATTAGGTGGGATGCAAATGATAAGAAACTATACTCTATAGATTCTAAAGCTATGAATGCTCTGATTTGTGCTCTTGATAAAACAGAATATAACAGAATTTCTCATTGTAATACAGCCCAGGAAATTTGGCATACTCTGGAAGTCACACACGAAGGAACTTCTCAGGTTAAAGAATCCCGTCTTGCCATGTTCAGTAATGAATATGAAAACTTCAACATGAAGAAGGACGAGAGCATCAAGGACATGTATGGTCGCTTCTCCGTACTAGTCTACAATGCTAGAGCCCTTGGAAAGGTCTATACAGAAGTGGAGCTCGTGAGGAAGATTCTGCGTGTTCTGCCCATGAACTTTGAAGCAAAAGTCACAGCCATTCAAGAATCTAAAGATCTGAGCAAGCTGAGCATGGAAGAGCTTATCGGGAATCTAATGACATATGAAATGAAGCTAAAAGCAAGAGAAGATCGCAACAACTCAGATCTGAAAAAGAAGTCAATAGCCTTGTCCAACACTGTCACCAGCGATAGTGAAGATCCTATTGAACAGCTTGCCATGGCAGTCAGACAACTCACGAAGTGGAGCAAATTCAAACCTCGGAGAAATAAACCAAAGACCAACAATTCAGAAGACGAACCACTCTGCTACAACTGTCAAAAGCCTGGGCACATAAAACCAAATTGTCCACTTCTCCAAAGAAACAAGAAGAAAAAGAAAGCTTTTGCCATAACTTGGGATGACGAGGAAGGAGAAGAAGATTCAGACAGCAGTGAGGAAGAAAGCAATTTGTGCTTCATGGCAAAATCAGACCTAGAAGATACCGACGAGGAAACCACTGAGGTATACAGTTATGACGATCTAGTTTTAATGTGTAAACATCTTTCTGAAATTATTGACACATTAGAATCAGACGCAGGGAAACTGAAAGCGAAAAACATCAACCTTGTTCACAATAATAAGAAGTTGGAATCTGAGATTAAAAATGCTTCAAAAATCAATAATCTAGATTGTGAAATTTGTAAGGATGTGAATCTAGAACTTTTAACACTCAAGTGCACCATTGAGAATCTTGAAAAAGTAAATTCGACTCTTAAAAAGAATGATGACACCAAAAGAAAGAATTATGTTGAACGATGCACTTCTTTGAAAATGAAAACACAATGTTAAGAACGAGAGTTCAAGATCTTGAAGTTGCTTTGAATAAATTCTCAATTGGTCAAACGTCTTTTAAAATGTTGCTTGGAAACCAACTATTTGCAAATAATAGAAAAGGACTTGGGTATGGAAAGACACAAGAAAAAGTGACTAGGATTGACAGTGCTAAAGGTAGAGGTATATTTCCCAAATGTGTAAAATGTGGAGTAATTGGTCACAATCATGAAAACTGCAAGAATGGTAGTAAAATTCAAAAGTTCAAAAAGGTTTGGGTTCCCAAACACTTGGCACACAATTATTGTAATGATTGGAACACAAATAAAGGGAAAAATCAAATCTGGGCTACAAAAGAGTCTTATGACTATCATTTTTCTACTACTAATATGATTGGACCTAGAAGATTCTCTGGGTCATCCTCTTCTCTATTTGTGTAGGTATGTTGGCGGGCTAAGGAGCAACAGAAATGGTATTTGGATTCAGGTTGCTCCAGATATATGACAAGAGACAAAAGACTGTTCCTTAGCCTTGAAAAACATAAAGGTGGGAATGTGACTCTAGGTGACAACAGCAAATGTAAAATTATTGGTAAAGGAAAAGTAGGTAACAATATTTTTGCCTTAACCGATATTTTATATGTTGATAGTCTATTTCACAATCTTATCTCTATCAGTCAACTCTGTGATAAAGGAATGAATGTTGTGTTTGATAGTAATGTTTGCAAAATCATAGAAAAATCCTCTGGAAAGGTTGGTTTTACAGGGAAAAGAAGAGGAAATGTCTACACACTCTCTTTCGATGATGTGACTGTTTCTAGGTGCTTGATAGCAACGGGAGAGGAGGCAACTCTATGGCACAGAAGGCTGGCACATGCAAGTATGGGTCTGCTTGAAAGACTGGAAACAAACGAACTTGTCAGAGGTTTGCCTAATCAGAAATTCAAAAATAACAAAGTGTGTAAGGCCTGTACTATAGGAAAACTTAGTCGCTCATCTTTTCGTCCAAAAAATGTTGTTAGTACGTCACGCGTGCTTGAATTGATTCATATGGATTTGTTTGGACCTACTGACATGGCTAGTTTAAATGGTAAACGTTATTGTTATGTATTGGTTGATGATTACTCTAGATTTACATGGGTTTACTTTCTAGCCAAAAAGTCTGAAGCTTTTGATTATTTTTCAAAATTTTCAAAACTTGTTCAAAATGAAAAAGGGTTTTCAATTAAAACTCTGAGAAGTGATCATGGAGGTGAATTTGAAAATCTAGACTTTGAAAAACTTTGTGAAGAAAATGGTTTTAAACATGAGTTTTCCGCTCCTCGAACACCTCAACAAAATGGGGTGGTTGAAAGGAAAAATCGTACATTACAAGAAATGGCTAGATCGATGTTATGTGAATATAATTTGCCTCAAATCTTCTGGGCTGAGGCAGTAAATACTTCATGTATGTAATGAACAGAGTTATGATTAGACCAATACTTAATAAAACGTCATAAGAACTTTGGTCTGACAAAAAGCCTAACATTTCGTACTTTAGAGTGTTTGGATGTCCTTGTTATATTTTGAACACAGGAGAACAGCTTGGGAAATTTGAGCCAAAAACGATTGATGGGATTTTCTTGGGTTATTCCTCAAGAAGCAAAGCTTACAGAATCTTCAATAAACAATCAATAACAATTGTGGAAACCGTCAATGTAAAGTTCAATGAAACAGATGTGGATATGGTCTCTGAAGAAGATAAAGATGATGGTGGTGCACAAGAAGTTGAACAAGAAAACAACGATGTTGAGGCAAGCAACGAAGAAGCCACCGAAGCAGCTCCAAATGTTGAAAGACTGAAATTCAAGCCCAATCATCCTCCAGATTTGGTAATCGGAAGCCCAACAGCTGGTGTTCGTACACGTTCCTCTCTCAATAAGGATGTTTGTATTTTTTGTATACATAATGCTTTTGTATCTGAAATAGAACCCAGTTCTTATGATATTGCTCTTAATGATGAATTTTGGTTGTTAGCTATGCAAGAAGAACTTAACCAATTTGAGAGAAACAAAGTCTGGAACTTGGTACCTAGGCCAAAAGACTATCCAGTAGTTGGAACCAAATGGGTGTTTAAAAATAAACTTGATGAGTCTGGAAATGTAACTAGAAACAAAGCTAGGTTGGTTGCTAAGGGGTACAATCAGATCGAAGGCATTGACTTTGATGAAACATTTGCCCCAGTTGCTAGATTAGAAGCAATTAGAATATTGTTGAGCTTTGCTTGTTTTAAAGGATTTAAACTGAAACAAATGGATGTGAAAAGTGCTTTTCTGAATGGAGAACTAAAAGAAGATGTTTATGTTGAACAACCCCCTGGTTTTGAGAGTCACGATTTTCCAAACCATGTGTATAAACTAGAAAAAGCATTGTATGGCCTTAAGCAAGCTCCTCGACCTTGGTATGACTGTCTCTGTACTTATCTTTTGGAAAACGGTTTTAAAAAGGGGTGTGCTGACACGACTCTGTTTCTTTCACATGACGGTGATGATTTTTTGATTGTTCAAATCTATGTTGATGATATCATATACGGTGCTACTAATGATGTCTTGTGTGAAAAGTTTGAAAAAGTGATGCAGGACAAATTTGAGATGAGCTTGGTGGGAGAACTGAAATATTTTCTTGGCTTTCAAATCAAACAGAGCAGCAAAGGTATCTTTATCTCTCAAACAAAGTATGTGATGGAGTTACTGAAGAAATTTGGAGTTGAAGATGCAAAATCGATGAAAACACCAATGAGTCCAACAATCAAGCTTGACAAAGATGAAAAAGGTGTTGCTGTTGACCAGAAAAAATATCGCGGTATTATTGGTTCACTTCTTTATCTTTCTGCTTCTAGACCCGATATTATGTTTTCTGTTTGTTTGTGTGCTCGTTTTCAATCTAATCCAAAAGAATCTCATTTAAAAGCCACAAAACGAATTCTGAGATATTTGGTACACACACCAAATCTTGGTTTATGGTATCCTTCTTGTGATAACTTTAATTTAGTTGGATTTACCGATGCTGATTATGCTGGCTCACTCACTGATAGGAAGAGTACTAGTGGAACTTGTTTCATGCTTGGTCATTCACTTGCCTCATGGTCAAGTCGTAAACAAAACTGTGTTGCTTTATCCACCACTGAGGCTGAATATATTTCTTTAGGAAGTTGTTGTGCACAAATTTTATGGATGATGCAGACTCTGTCTGACTTTGGGCTTTGCTATAAACAAGTTCCTTTAAAGTGCGACAGTAAGAGTGCAATTGATTTATCAAATAATCCTGTACATCACTCACGCACAAAACACATTGATGTACGACACCACTTTCTTAGAGATCATATTATCAGTGAAGATGTTTGTATTGAATTTATTCCAACTGAATCTCAACTGGCTGATATTTTCACAAAACCCCTTCCCGAAGACAGATTTTGCAGATTGCGTTTGGATTTGGGAATAATAGAAATAAATTAATCTCTTTGCATTTTTGGGTAAATTTTCTCTTGAGATGTTCTGTTATCAATATCATTTTCTGACAAATAATCCAATCTTCAAACCATCAAGAAAAGAACAGTTTTGTTTTGGACATTTTTTTGATAAAATTGTGACTATGTAAGATTTCAGAATATGAGATGGCTGAAAGTTTGTCTGCAACTCTGATGTGATTGAATATTCTTTATAATATGAGTAAATTAGGAACTTTTTTCACATCCATCTCTGTCTCTACCATTCTTCTATCATCTATTATAAAAATTATACACAAATAATTTCTCTGACCTCATTTAAAAATCCAAGTTCTGGTTATGCATGGTCATGAGACTTTTTTTTTTCATGTTGCAACTAATCCCATTTAAAAATCCAAGTTCTGGTTATGCGTGGTTAGTGTGCTCTTGAATTGAAAAATAAATAAAAATAAATATATATATATAATTTATATATATATATATATATATTCATTCTCTGATTTGTGAAATGTGTTCCTATTTTACGAATTATTATGATGTTTATTTGATTGTTTGGGGTTTTCTGGCTCTGATTCTGTCAAATGTCTTGTTTTCACACTACAGTCCATATCCTTTGAAAATGTTCAGAACTGTTCATCTTTTGATGATTACAAAGGGGGAGAAGGAGTTAAGATTTTGTGTTGTTTACAGACATCTATAGATTTTATTTTGCCATTAATGCTAAGCGTTTAATTACTTTCTATTTTTT
Source organism: Allium sativum (assembly GCA_030737875.1). NCBI lineage: Eukaryota > Viridiplantae > Streptophyta > Magnoliopsida > Asparagales > Amaryllidaceae > Allium > Allium sativum. The sequence continues at coordinate 459,842,374 of CM060923.1, forward strand.
TTCAACTTCTTATTTTATGTCTGTTTACAACTGATAGGAGGAGCACAAATATAGGGGGAGTTCATTTCAAACACATCCTGTCCTGTGTCATTCTCAAAAATCTTAAGTCTGTTTGTCATCATCAAAAGGGGGAGTTTGTTGAATATGGTTGTGTTTGATGATAACAAATAGATTTTTATTGATGTGTTTGATAGTGAAATAATAAGTATTATTGCTTAATAATGCTGTACACAGAATACAGGAAACTTATGCAAGCATTTTTTTATTCAATAATGTTTACTTTATTTCACAAAGCATTTATATACAAATTTCTCTTGAGACACTCATTCTTTTACATGACTTTTCAACTTCTTTACAAATGAACTCAGTACAAATGTCTTTACAAATCCCTTTACATTTCACACACATCTCTCTGCTAAACAATTTCTGTACTGCACACTCTTACTATCCAAATTTCTGTTCTGCCTTGGTTGCATCATTCTCAAAACCTGCCACACAAAAGAAAATACACACAAGTACACTGGAATAAAAATAAGCACTGAACAAATAAAATTTTATAGATTTTTTGTCTCAGCTTTCTGTGTGTTTTTTCTCATTATATTTCAGACTTGCACAGCCACGCCACAACCATACTGGTTTGCTGATCAGAACCAGCTGATTCTGACCAGCCTCAACTCAGTACAGTTTGACTGCTGTTTTTTTTTTTTTTTGTTGTGTCAGGGTCACAAGTCAAAAATCAATAGAGAAATGGAAGTGCAAACCTTTAGATCAAAAAAAAAACACAAACTGGAAATCATGAACAAACAGAACAAAGAATGTTTTTCAAACCCAAGACAAGATGGCAGTAATGAAACAAATGTAAAGTGGTGTACAAATACAACTCAAGTTTGCAACAGCATGTGTACATATGACAGAGCATGTCAAAGCAGCAAAGTACAAGGAGCATCAGTGGCATATATGGATGAGTTAGCAAACATGCAAATTAGTCGAGTCATGGTCATGCAAATCAGCAGTTTTTTTAAACAGCAAAATCAGTTCAAGATCAAGGAGAATTACTTGGCAGATCACAAATTTCAGAATCTGCAGTGAACACAACAGCAAGCAGGAATGGCCGAGCTCAACTAATGGATACATAGTGCAACTTGAGTGCATGTACAAGTAATAGGATGATCAATGGTGAAACTACAAGCATATTCAGTAAATAAGCAAGATGAACAAGGCAGAATAGGGTGCGACATGGTCAATGACAAGAGACAGATCAAGTTTCAAATGATCACAACAACATGTTGATCATGTATGCAAATACAAGTCACAAGTCGTGCAAAATGTACACAGCAAGACCAAAACAGTATGGTGATCAATTCCAGATTAAAGCCTAAATACACAAGTCGATGCAGCTCAGATTTACAATAAATGGGGAAATAATTGTGCAGAATTAATCATGCAAAAGAATTCAGTAAATCAAAGTTGGAAATTAGTTTATGGCAAGGAATCTAAATTCAAAACAATCCTCACAAATCAGTGAATTTATTTGATGTGGAAATTCAAGTTCACTTTCAAAGATTACAGTTTTTTAAGTGTTTTGAGTTTGGGAAAGTTATATTTTCATTCAATCACATTTTCAGGAAAGTGTTAATTGAAATTTTGAATAAATCAGAGTGTTATTTTTGGCAAGGGGAAATAATCTGCTTCAGTATTGCAATATCAAATTAGGGCCAAGATTTACAATATGGAATATATATTTTTGGCAACAATTCAAAACAGAAACCGATCAACTCCAAAAAGGGAAAACAATTCAACTTCTCTAATTAGAGATTACAGATTCTATCAAAAGAGAAATTTGCATACAAGAAATCTGCTATTTGAGTAAAGGCGGCAATCAAAATTTTCCAAAATCTCTCATTTATCAATGCAGTGAAAATCAGGAGCAAGGGACAAATTCAACAATCACTCATATATGGCCAGGGAATCTTTTCAATCAAGGCCGTAAACAGCAAATCAAATAGCAAGGGGCCACAAACATTCAAGCCGAGAAATCCATATCAAATTCAAGGAAAGTCAAAATCAAAGCAAATCAAAAGGGGGCAAGTCTCTAATGCGAAATCAGAGAGTAAGGGTTTCTAAAACCCTATATAAACACACCATACATCATCGACAGACATCATCGAAATATACACAGAAAAACCGAAACCCTAATTGCAAAAATCAGAATTGCTTACTTGATTGATCGAGAGAAAGAAAGAGCACGTCGCAGAAACAAGCAGCAAATCAAAGCCCAGTATTTTTCAGATTCGCAAGCCAAGAAATTTCATTTTTTCAGAAACCCTAGTCACGATGTTTTTTGGGAGCCGCCATTATCAAGTAAAAGGAGAATTGCACAAATAAAAGAGAGTGGGCCGACCCTTTGTTTGCTTGGCTAAGCCAGGATTGTTAAAGGGGGTGCTTTTAATTTGTTCTCCTATCTTTTGAATTTCCTTTGTAATTGTTTTTAGTTTTTTTTTTAAAGGAGGGAATTTCTTGTTTTCTAGTTTCCTGTAAAACTAGGATACAGATTACTGGATAGTAGTCTGGGAAAATCTGGTCTAGAGTTCATTGACCAGTCTAGGATTTTAAGCTTAGGGTCAGACAGGAGCAGGAGTTGCAAGTTTACATAGGATTGTAAGCGAGATCTGTTTGTATCTCCTAGTAGAAATCTTAGAAAGGCAGCAGTAGGCACAGTTTGCCGAAGCTGGGTATCTTTGCATGTGATTCTTCTTTCTGCATTATTTTTTTTATCTCAGAATTTATTTTAATTTATTGTTAAAACCCTATTCACCCCCCCCCCTCTAGGGTTATTATCGATCCTACAATACCATCTTTAGAAGCATCGGTCCAAACTTTCAGATCCTGGTTGCCATCCATGATGGCCAACACACGAGCAGCGATCAACTTCTGTTTCAGCTCTTGGAAAGCTGCCTCACATTCGGGTGTCCAGATAAACTTTGTATGCTTCGTCAATGGACAAGCTGTCCTCGAAAAATCTTTAACGAATTTATGATAATAGCCATCCAATCCCAGAAAGCTTCTGACTTAGTGGGAGTGGTAGGCTGCTTCCAATCTTTAATGGCTGTGATTTTGCTAGGATCTACTGAAATTCCTTCCTTCGATACAACATGACCGAGGAACTTCACTTCTTCTTGCCAGAATACACATTTAGAAAATTTGGCTTTTAATACATTCTTTCTTAGGATTTCGAAAACCTGTTATAAATGTTTTTCATGCTTGGCAGTTGTCTTGGAAAAGATTAAGATGTCATCAATGAACACCAGCACAAATTTGTTCAAAACATCCTGGAATACTCGATTCATCAAATCGACAAAATAGGCTGGAGCATTGCATAAGCTGAACGACATTACTAACCATTCATAAAATGTGTCTGGACCTCTGAAAGCTGTCAAAGAACACACTCTTTAGCAATACGCAATTGATGGAAACCTGTAGCTAGGTCCATCTTCGAAAACACTTTTGCTCCATTTATCCAACAAATCATCTATACAGGGCAATGGATACTTATTCTTGAGCATCTACTTATTTAAATCTTGGTAATCCACACATAGTCTGAGAGTAGCGTCTGACTTTGGAACAAACACTACTGCTGCACCCCATTTTGAGAAACTAGGTTTGATCAAACCTTTTCACAAAAGCTGTTTGGTTTGATTGCTCAGTTCTTCTTTTTCTTTTGGCACCATTCTCCGTATGGGATGTACAACTGGTCTTGCACTTGGAGCTAGGTCAATCCTGAAGTCAATTTCTATTCGCAGAGGTAAGCGATCAACTTCTTCGAACACATCCACATAATTTTTGACGATAGGAATATTTTCGATAGAAGTGGGGAAAACATCAAGAGCAGCCCAAAATTCTTTTCTATTTGAGTTTGGACCCATGCATGGTATCGTAACGATGTACCTAAACTTGGTCTTCACTTTGACGATTCTTTCTGCACACTTAACCTCGGCTTCATATTTGGTTAGCCAATCGAGCCCAAGAATGATATCAAATTCGGAAAAATCCATAAAAATTAAATCAAAGGGGAACCGGTAACAAGAATAGGAAACGGGCACTCTACAGTACAAACTGAGAATGAGAGAACCCCCAACTGGATTATGAACTCAAACCAATTCTTTAAGATCCCTTGGTTTTAATGTCAGCTTCTTAACTGTATTGCTTGAGATAAAGCTTTGTGACGCGCCCGTATCAAACAATACTGTAACAGGGATATTGTGGATATTGAGAGTGTCGTCCAAAACATTTGGCCTTTGCTGACTAGCTGAGGGCATTGCAGCATCAGTTGTGTTATTGACTTGAGCCACTTTGATCGCTTTCAAAAAACAGCAATCTTTGGCAAGATGGCCCCTCTTATGGCATTTATTGCACTCCCGACCCTCTAGAAAATTTTTATTGGATTCAGATTCCACATTATTTCGTTTCTTCGAAGATTTGCAATTCCTTAGCAAATGCCCTGGCTTATTGCAGTTATTGCATACAGCAGTCATTAACGTGTCTTTATGAGACGCTGGCCTTTTCTTATTGGCTTTAGGCTTCTTGTTGATCTCAGGCTGCGTACTAGCCTCAGGGCTATCGGTTTCAAACTTCCTTTTGCTGCTAGAGCTGTTTTCTTCTTCATCTTCCGAACCATTTTGGTTATCATTATCCTCATAGCGACAAGCCATGGCTATCATTTCAGAAAAAGGAAGGTGAATATGTGCAGTTACTCTATTTAGGTATTTGCTTTGAAGTCCTTTAATGAACCTTCGATTTTTCCTTAAAGGATCTTGGATTAGTTCTGGGGCAAAGCGGGAAACTTCTTCGAATTTATTCTGATACTCCAGAATGGTCATATCTCCTTGTTTCAGATGGTAGAACTCATCATATAGCCGCTCGATTGCTTCTGGAGGAATAAATTTTTCCGTGAAAATTTCTTTGAATCTAACCCAGGTAATATTACCTTTTGGATTCCACTTTGTAACATTACCCCACCAGAATAAAGCTTCGCCTTTGAGTACCCAAGATGCTATTAGTCTTTTATGATCATCATTCAACTTTAAACCTTCAGAAATTCTCTCTACGGAAAGCATCCATGTTTGTGTTTCAATAATGGACTCTTTGCCCGAGAATGTTTATCCACCCAGATTTCGATATCTATTTACTATAGCTTCTAGATCTGGTTCTAGTTGCGAGAGCACAACTGGCTCATTAGATTGTTGAACCAAAGATTTACTTCTTCTGTTTCTGCTACTCATTTTCTACTATGTCTGCAAATAGCAGACAAAGAGTCAGGCCAACAGAATAGATATTGTAAAACATAGAGACATATATTTAAATGTAAATGAATATATGGAAGTGTATTTTTACTCATTCTAGGACATTACTAGTCCTATCTATGATGAGTTATTCGTTTTGGAATTCTGCCGATTCTATCTCTGATGAGTTTGTTAATATGTTATACTCCAAGCTAAGTTTAACTGGCTCTGATACCAAATGCGATGACCCAAACTCCGCGTGTACGGAAGTAAGGATAATCATTGGAATATAACACATAACAATAATAACAGAACAGAAATAGAGAACTACAGAAGAATGTTCATCAAATTACACTGGAGATAATACATCATCAGAGTTACTCAACATAATTGGATCATACTTAGCAAATAATACAGTTTCAGCTTAATATAAAATGTCTACAGCGGAATAAAAACATAATATACTAAGTGAAGTTTGAACAGCAAAATAGGAATGGTAAAGTCCATCTTTAGCTCCATAGCTATCCAGAATGAATCTGCTAAACCTGTATACAAGGCTGCCCATGTAGAAAATAGGGCACCTGAGTTTGCAAAGTGAAACAAACTACGAGTCAGTCATGGGACTGGTATGAGAAATCTTGTTTAACCTATTTGATAATAAGGCTAATCATAGGACCACGCCGCTAATGCGGAACGGGTTTACTCCATTTGATTGCCAGTGCATAAGTAAAGTAAATCGTCAAACAACGCAATGCTTTTTAGAAGAATGAAACCATTATAAGACTCAAGTCCCATCACACACAATGCAATGCAAACCGGAGGATAGAGTTTTACATTATAATGGTCAAAAATGCTTGATATGATAAAACGAATTTGATATTAGTGTAAATATGTTTAAAAAAAAACATTTCGATCATAATATCAATCATAGACGGCATAACTACCATATACTATGTCGTCGTACTAGTAATACAATCAAAACCGCATGGGTCATATTGGAAGTTGGATTTCCATCATGAACCATGGCAAAAGATAGTCCTTACCGAACTCGAGACAATCTTGCCCATGTCTCAGGAATAGAACACATCGTCCCTTGGATCTACAGGGCCAGTCTACAAATATTTTAGTGGATTGGTAATGCCTGAACAGTACGTTTCCCCGCCCTATGGGGCGTAAATAGAGCCACTAGGGACTCAAATATCCGAGGCGCCTCATTCCATCATCCACGTAAGTAGAAAATGTCTGGCTTTGTTAAAACACATACACCACTTCTAGTTATTGTCCTCCCTGCAGTCCTTACTCCTGTTTCTGGTTCATACCGGGGTGTGAGGCTCGCGAAGTAACGTAATACACAAAGCTGTGCCTGGATAGGCTGTGCTTCGATCATCAACCACAAGGCTCTTCTTTTCAACAATAAGCCTTGATCATTTGCATCTTGGCATGCCACATTGTCAATTCATACCACACCATTGATTTCTGCCAATATATAACCTCTAAGCTCGTACGTCTTAGAGAAGGGTGTTAAACACCAAACATATATATATTTAACAATGATTAACGAATACAGTATAAAGGAATACAACGTCAGACATACAATCCATTTATAAGTCCGTTCTGGGTCTGAACGAAACCGGAGGCACCTTATACCTCGCATATCCGAACAATCAACAATACGTCCAGACGGTTACCACTTTAGCCCCTTCAAGGTAGCTACTCCAATCATGGGCATCGGTAGCCACACATCCATTCGATGTGAAGATCGTCGGTCTTCAACCACCGTCTTCAAATCTTCGACTTCCAATCGCCGTATGATTATTTGAAATGAGATTTAACTCGGTCTTTTCTAATAATTCTCGAATATATATAGTTCAAAATCATTTCTTTTCAATCCATATCGCTTATAATATTTTATAACGATTTATCGCTATTTTTATTTATATAAAAATAGCCATTTATAATTAAATGACGCTTTGGGTCTTTACATGGCCCTGACGCTGCTTTCCTCAAACTTTGATTTACACATTTCTCAAAATCTGACCATTGGATCTTAGCAAATTTTATATCATTGGAAAGATCTTTCCAAAATGAACCCAACGGTTCTAGTTTTGAGAAAATCCAACGGTTGGATCTTACGGTACAATCCTTTGAAGTTACGATTACCGAAACGCGAACTACCACGCGCGATTCATTTTATTTTAATTTATATATATATATATATATAATTCTTTCAACGTTTTCAAACTATTACCATTTTAATATTGATTTCTTTTATATATGAAATCATATATTATATAAAAAAATGTAATTTTTCTTATCCTTCTTTTATTCCTTTTTTACATTAAAAAAAAATTGTAATTTCTTTATTCATTTCTTATACTATACTGGAAAATGAAATTTCTTTGCATTGTATAAAAATGCAATCTTTTGACATTACATAAAAATGTAACCTTCTTACATTACAATTAAAATGCAATCTTTTTCACTTGCAAAGCAAATGTAAATCCCTTTTTATTGTAAAGAAAATGTAATCCTTTTTACCTAACATAAAAATGTATTCTTTTTATTTGACTTAAAAATGTACTCTTTGATTTCATTCTTTGATTACGTTAAAAATGTAATTTTTCATTTCAATATATGTTTACATTGAAAATGAAACCTTCTATTCCAAACTTTGTTTATAATAAAATATAACTTCCTATTTCAATGTGTTATTACATTTAGAAAGTAAATTTTCTATTTCAGTGTATATTTACATTGAAATAGTAAACTTTCTATTTCAATATGTATTTACATTGAAATGAATCTTTTTATTTCATTGTAATCTATTCTTACATTATGTAAAATATGATATTTTCTTATCTTCTATTACATTTTGGAAGTGTAGTCTTTTCTTTCTTTTATATTACATTTGGAAAATGTAATCTTTTACTTTCTTTTATATTACATTTTGAAAATGTAATATTTTACTACGATGTTTCTTTGCATCTAAATATGCAAATAAAAATATAATCTTTTAACTATAATGTTTATTTGCATCTAAATATGCAAATAAAAATATGATCTTTCAATTTCAACATTTTATCTGTATCAGTAGTGCAAATAAAAGTATAACCTTTTATTGCAATGTATATTTGCATCAAAGAATGCAAATAAAAAAATAACTTTTTATTTCAAAATATATTTGCATCAAAGAATGCATATAAAAGAATAACTTTTTTTATTTCAAAATATATTTGCATCAAAAAATGCAAATAAAAGAATAACTTTTTATTTCAAAATATATTTGCATCAAAGAATGCAAATAAAAGAATAATTTTTTTATTTCAAAATATATTTGCATCAAAGAATGCAAATAAAGAATAAATTTTTTTATTTCAAAATATAAACACTTTCACATATCCTGTGTTTACATTAAAAATGAGATTTTTAATGTGATTATATTTTCATGTTCAAAATATACATATTTTTCTACTTTGCTAATTTACATCAAAAATGTGATTTTTAATGTGAACATATTTTCATGTTCAAAATATATACATTTTTCTACTTTGCTAATTTACATTAAAAATGAGATTTTTAATGTGATCATATTTTCATGTTCAAAATATATACATTTTTCTACTTTTCTAATTTACATTAAAAATGAGATTTTTAATGTGATCATATTTATGTTAAAAACATGTACAATTTTCATATACAATAAAAATGTAAATTTTTATTGTTTAACTTATTTTTGTTTTCAAACAATGAATATTTTCCAAATTTCTGTATTAAAAAAATGGTGAATTTTTGATGTTCAAACAAATTTCACTTCATATATGAATATATCACAACACATGAATATTTCAAAAAAAATCGGTAGAATAACGGCTGGGTAATTAAAACCGGCACCGTCCCGATGTACGTCTCCTTGCTCTACCTTAAAGTCTCACAGCTTTTGACAAGGGGGATTTCAATAATCTATTTCGTACGCAGACGAATTTTTCACAATATCAATCAATTTCAATTTCTTTTTCTTTTTCTTTTCAACCACAAACAAAGACCAAATTTCAACCAATCACAAATCAATCAATCAAGTCCCCCATGTTTGTGGACGACGGGTGTCTGGAGTTTCTAAACTCCATCTGCATCCTAGTATAATTTCTTTTATTCTATTTTCTGAATTTAGATATCTCACATTGATTTGATGACGCCAAAAATTGTAGCGAGCTCTAAAAATTCTTCTGTCTCTTTTAAAATGTTGTGTACAATGCCATAAGTCCAATGTCTCCTGTTTCATCGAATTTCGTTAACGTATGTTCAAGATACGAATTTTTAAAGGTGAACAACTTTTTAAAAATAATTAATTTAATAAGGAATTCACGTTATTCCTCAAACTCAACACAGGCCGACGTTATTCTTAGTATAGTTCGAACTTAGGGTTTCCAATCGCACCAAATCCGAGCCACTAGCCGACAATCGAACCTCGCCACCTCGATGGCCTTAGGGGGCCGCGCCTGCGCCCTAGTCTCTGGAGAACTTGGTGGAGGGATCCAGCGGAAAAACAGGGGTGAACGGCAGGTTTTGGCGGAGGTTGTTCCAGGGGAATACTCCACGAAAGAGGATCAAATCCGTACGGATGTGAAGAGTTCTTCCCCCTCTTCGATATTGTCTGAAGAGTCATTGGGTTTTGATGAGTGGATAGGAAGTTTTTAACGGGAGAAATTTAGAGCGATGTCGGCCATTGGAACAGAGTTACGGCGGCTGATGTAGAAGATGAATAGGGTTATACGTGTACCGTATTTTATACAGTATATATATGTGTTTTAATTTTAATTTAATTCTTTTTAAATTTCTACATCGCTTCTAACTCCAAATCAAACCCAGCAAGTGACACCCATAGCTAAATACCCCCATTCCGAACACAATGGGATATGTTTCATAGGATCATTCGACTTTTTTAGTCAGTTTTCTTCAATTTAAATAATAAAACATTTAATCATTAAATTTGGTCGACCATTTTAATTTACCGAACCCACAGACCGACTCTAAAAATTCCATAAAAATTATATCTGGTTTTGTTTTGACGATACGGTCCTAACAAGACTAATTTCTTCGACTTCCGAGACCATTTGAAAAATGGCCATTTTCTGGCCGGTTCGATTTTGACTGATATTGTCAAAATACATTTTCTTTTGCCACGCTCTTATATTGATCCCAAAAATTATGGAAAATTAAACTTAGAAATAATTTGACATTCCGGTTCTAACAAAAGTGGTTTCGTCGAAAACAGAGGTCGTTTGCAAAATGGATATTTATACGAGCTATATATATATATATATATATATATATATATATATATATTAAAAATATATATAAATTCTATAGCGACCTTTCAGAATATTCAACTGACCATAACTTTTGATCCCTACTATGAAATTTCAATTTTTCGGATTCGTTGGAAAGATAATCTTAAACAGATTTAAATATTTTTAGTTTAACTAAAATCCGATCTAATTTGCATCCTGAACAGTCAGTCAAAGTTTGAATTCAAATTTTCAAACTGCCGCACTATTTCAAACTCCTTTTTGTAATGAAAATAAATATATTCATTCAAACTTCGATTTAAATAAATTTTCAATCATTTTTTATTTAAAATAAATTATTTCAACTATTAGAAATTCAATAAAATAGTCAAAATAAAATTTTTAAATTAGCTCAGATTTTCCGGGTTGTTACACAATCGACTCCCAAAATAATGCCAAACCCAATAAAGCCCAATACAAAGCAATCACAAACCAACATGCATCCATGACTCGATAAGACCACATTATGACAAATCATACAAAGGCTAGTCGAACCACCAATCGGGTTCGTCACTGCTAAAGGTCTATCGACTATCTCGGGTTCCAATCCCAACCTATCTACCATGTCATTAGATATGAAGGAACGGGAAGCTCCGGTATCAAACAATACTCGACCAGAAACATCATAAACAGAAAGCATACCTTGAATGATGACATTCTTTTGTTTCTCCGCTGCAGTTGGGGCATTCGACGAAGAAGGAACAACATTGATAGCATATGCTTTCACAATATGCTTTTCTTTAGGGGGTTGCGTACACTTTTCCTTGTGATGTCCCACTTGGCCACAGTTGAAGCACTTCATATCCGCTGGCTTGGCCCGACATTCTTTGGCGTAATGGCCCTTCTTACCACAGCTGAAGCACTCAACATCTTTCTTATTCTTTTTATTCTGGACATCCTTGGTCTGATTCTGCTTTCTCTTATTCTGAGAACCATTCTTGCCTCTACCACTTGCTTGCAGCTTTGGCTCCTCTGCAGATGCAACCTCAGTTTTCGTCTCAGGGTAAAGACTCTTTGACCTCAATGCTTTCTCCACAATCGATTCAAAAGTCTCATCGATGTGGTTAATAAGCCTTTCCCCTAAGTACTCATCCAAACTAGTTATGAATTTCTTGTTCTTCTTCTCGGCAGTATCAATAAGGGATAATCCATATTTCGAAAGAGTATCGAACTCTGCAATGTACTCCGAGACAGCTCTACCATTCTGCTTTAGCTCCAAGAACCTCTTAAACAATACTGGCTTCTGAGCAGCTGGAATAAACTTGTCGCTTAAGCGTGTCTTGAATTGATCCCAAGTAATCTGATCCTCAGGAGTAGCTGCCTTTATAGCATTCCACCAATTCATTGCCCGTCCTTGCAGCTGAAGGGATGCTAGCCTTCTCTTCATCGCATCCTCAATACCCAAGTCTTCAAAGATATGCTCATAGCTATCCAACCAATCCTGAACATCCGTGGCCGATTCCGTTCTGTGGAACGACTTTCCACTAAGACTAGTGTAATCCTTGCATAGCTTGGCGAAATCGGCCCTAGGCGCCTGTACTGCTGCACCACCACCATTTGTAGCATTGGGAACTGCTCCTTGCACATTTATAAGCATCTCTCTCATGAAGTTAGTGAACATAGTCTTCATGTCAGGAGCGTTCCCATTATTGGCTCCTCTACCAGCACCCCTCGTATATCGACTCATCGTTCAATCTGTAAAGAGAAACGATTAACCATCCTCTTTGTGGTTGTCAGTGCAGTGCGACTTCATCCTTAGCTATACTAATAGTATATACATATATAGCTTTTGAAAACCAAAATAATCACAAATACGCGCTCTCGTATACGTATTATCTCTCTTTGGTGTCTTTCCCTAGGTTAACTGCGCAACCTAGAGCTCTGATACCAAGTGTGACGGCCTGCCCCGCACCAGCCAACATTTCAAATGGAAGTGCGCTGTGTCGATGTCCAACCAGCATAGGACAGTCGCCAAAGAAAGGAAAGGTAAGGAATTTGAACTAATAAGGAACCTGTAGAATGTTTCACAGCGCATGGAATAAAATATATTAATAACATACATGACACAAAATAGGCGAGACAATGCATATGTTGAAAACGAAACCATAATCATCATAGCAGTGGAAATCCGAAATACAACTTATGATCCATAACCATTATTACAACTTCAAAATACTGTCTCTAAAGCAAAAGAAAGGAAATGCACACTACTAATACCCAAAGAAGTGACCATCATTAAAACAAGGAGAATATATGTAGATAATACGTAGGAGCCTCCTGCTTGTCTCCGGATCAGCTACTCGTGTATAACCAGCTAACCTGTCTCTAGTCTGCTGATTTAAGAGCACCCAAAGTAATAAGAAGAGACATAAAACTCTAGGTCAGATAAAAGTCTGGTATGAGCGATAAGTAGCAAAACAGAATAATAACAGGTATACTAAACCATACCTGAACCTGGACCTACAACCAAAATGTTAGCACAACATACCGCTCAATACTTTAAGGTGCCACTAGGTATAAAGATACGGGTGTGATAACCCCAAACTTCCACTGGGTGAAAGTAAGGAATAATCATATGGAATACAACATAAATATAACAATACGTATCACTGATACAACATAGCAAAGGAAAACCATAGTATAATAACATCATAGCAGCGGAAATATAATGTCATAAACCACAGAATCCCAACAGTCACAGAATTCCAAATTATTACATCAAGTCTACAGAAATGGAAATAAGTTCCAACTCCCAAAATAAGCAATACGAAATGAAAAAAGTCTAATGTCTGAAAATAAAAAGAGAAAAATGCAATAGAGAGAAATGATAGATATCTTCAAAGCTCCAAGCTATCACCTCTCCACAAAAGCAAATCCAAGCAAAGATAATGAGCAGCTCCAAGACAAGACTCCAAGCAAAGAATGAACCTGTTTACTTGGCTGCCCGTGTGTAAAGAGGGCACCCAATTTTGCAAAAAGGTGAAACAAACTACGGGTCAGTCGTGGGACTGGTATGAGAATTCTTAACTAGTTTACTAATAATAATATGATAAATCCAAAGACCACGCCGCTAATGCGGAACGGATTTACTCAATGGATTGTCGTGCATAATCTAAAGTGTCAGAACAAGCAGATAAATAGATCGTACAACATCGCAATGCTTTTTAGAAAAATGGAATCACCATAAGACTCAAGTCCCATCACACAATGCAACGCACACCAGAGGATAGAGTTTTCCCTTATGGTGATTAAACATGTTAAATACGGCAAATATGAGTTTATTATTATTATTAGTGTATAATTAAACATTTCAAAATAAATGTCTCAATCCTAGGAAACATAGTACCCCATCCTAATATATCTCCATACTAGTAATACAATCAAAACCGTAGGGTCGTATTTGGAATTTGGATTTCCATCTGAGTCAAGGATAGGGAGGAGCTCCTTACCGATTTGAGACACTCTAGCCAGTGTCCCAGGATTGGTACTCTGGCCAACCTTTGGATCCTGCAGGGTCGGTGCACACTTACTTTTGTGGATTAGTTATGCCTGAACACATGTTTCCCGGTCCTATGGGACCTATCATCCGAGGCGCCTCATTCCATCATCCACATAAGTAAAATGTCTGGGCTCCATACCATGACACCACTTCTAGCTAGAAAGAAACATGCTGCTCTCCCTGCGTTCCCTTCTCCCGTTTTAGACTCTGCCGGTGTGTGAGGCTCGTGAAGTCACGTCATACACAAAGCTATGCCTAAACAGGCTATGCTTTGATCATCCCACAAGGCCTGCTTCTCGACAAAGCCTTGATCACATGCATCTTGGCATGCCACATCTTTAATCCATACCATATCATTGATTTCTGCCAACATATAACCTCTGAGCTCGTACGTCTCAGAGCAGGGTGTAAAACACCAAATAGATATATGTTTAGCAAGGATCAATAGATACAGTATAAAGGAGTACCACGTCAGACATGCAATCCATTTATACGCTTATGCTCTAGGTCTGAGCGAAATCCAAATCCGTTCAATCAACATGTTCGTTCGGACGACGATCATGACTTCGAATTGGGAGCAAATCAATTCAAAGCCTCAATCGTTGTCTTCCTGAGGGGAAGATTGACGGTCTTCATTAGTCGCCTTCTTCTTCAATTCTCATCGTCATTTTGATTATTTGGAATGAGATTAACTCGGCCTTTCCAAATAATCTTCGTATATATATGTATATATATTGAAAAACTCTTCCTTATCGTTATTTTATTTAATTAAAAATAATTAAATCTTTAATCAACGACGATTCAGGTCAATGGTGATTCTGGCGCTGTTGTCAACCAATTTTGATTTTCACATATCTAAAAATCTAACCGTTGGATTTTGACGTGTTATATATTGTTGGAAAGATTTTTCCAGGACGGTCCTAGCGGTTTCAGTTTCAAGAAAATCCGACGATCGGATCTTCTTGTATAGTCATTTAAAGATATAATTTTAAAACGCGAACTACCGCGCTCGATTCGTTTAATTTTAATTATATATATATATATATATATATATATATATATATATAACATAAACCATTTAACTCTTTATTCTAATGAATATTCTCATTCTTTATCCTTTCATCCCCTTTTTATACAGGAAAATGTAATTCATACTTGAATGATGAATACTTCCCTTTTAATTCCTTTAATTTATGGTAAAGTGTAAATTATATTTCCTCATCCAATTCCTTCTTTTAATTCCATTCTTACATGAAAAAAAATGTAATTTATAATCCATCATTCTTATTTACATATAAAATATGAATTTTATGTACAGTGTAAATCCTATTTCTTATTTACGTTATAAAAATGCAATTTATTTCATGCGGACTCATTTCATTCATAAATTACATATAAAAATGTAATTTATTTCATGCGGTCTTATTTCATTCCTAAATTACATATAAAAATGTAATATATTTTATGCGATTTAAGTTCATTCATAAAATGCAGATAAAAATGTATTTTCTTTCATGCGGTGTTAATTCATTCATAAAATACATATAAAAATGTATTTTATTTCATTCGGTGTTAATTCATTTATAAAATACATATGAAAAAAAATGTATTTTTTTTCATGCGGTCTAAATTCATTCATAAAATGCATATAAAAAAATGTACTTTATTTCGTGCGGTCTAAATTCATTCATTAAATGCATATAAAAAAATGTATTTTATTTCATGCGACATTTCTTCCTTTAAATTACATTATAAAATAATGTAACTTATCCTACGGTCAATTTTCTTTTTATTAACATCATAAATAATGTCAATTTATCCTACGATGTCATTCTTTTATATTAACATTATAAAAAATATTAATTTCCTACCGTGTAAATCCCCTTTTTATCTACATTATAAAATAATGCAAAATTATCCTACATTGGAATTACTATATAATTTACATTTAAAATAATATAAGATGTACGCATGTTGGAATTCATACATATTTACATTAGGAAAAATGTAAATTTTCATTCTCTAATTACAATGTGAAATCCATTCTTTCTTTACAATGTAAAAATTGACTTTTTAATTTCAATGTAAAGTCCACTCTTTTTATTTCATAAAAAATAATATAAATCTTCCTATGGTTAAATTTCTCTTAAATATTAACATTAAAAATGTTAATGACAACCCATAGTGTTATATTAACATTAAAAATGTTAATAGCATCCTACGGTTAAATTTACTATTTAATTTACATTGAAAATAATGTAAATTTATGCATGCGGTGAAAATACTTTATTTACATAATAACATGTAAAATTTCATGTCATCACAAATTCTAATTTTAACTTACATAATAAAATGTACATCTTCATGACATTGCAAATTCTAATTTTAAATTTACAAAAACAAAATGTAATTTTAATGTCATCGCAAAGTCTAACTTTAAATTTTCAAAATAAAATGTAAACTTTACAACATCGCCAAATTCTAACTTTAATTTACATAATAAAATGTAAATTTTATATCAACGACAAATTATAACTTTAATTTACAGAATGAAATGTAAATTTTATATCAACGCAAAATTCTAACTATAATTTACATAATAAAATGTAAATTTTATATCAACGCAAAATTCTAGCTTTAACGTACATAATAAAATGTAAATTTTATATCAACACCAAATTCTAGCTTTAATTTACATAATAAAATGTAAATTTTTTATCAATGCCAAATTCTAACTTTAATTTACAAATAAAAATGTAAATTTTATATCAACGCAAAATTCTAGCTTTAACTTACATAATAAAATGTAAATTTTATGACATCGCAAAATTCTAACTATAATTTACAAATAAAAATGTAAATTTTATATCAACGCACAATTCTAACTTTAATTTACATAATAAAAATTTAAATTTTGTGTCAATGCCACATTCTGACTTTTATTTACATAATAAAATATAAATTTTGTGTCAACGCAAAATTCTAACTTTAATCTACATAATAAAAATGTAAATTTTGCGTCAACGCCAAATTCTAATATTAATCTACAAAAAAAAAAAATGTAATTTTGTTTCAATGCCAAATTCTAATGTTAATCTACGTAATAAAATGTAAATTTTGTTTCAACGCCAAATTCTAATGTTAATCTACATAATAAAATGTATATTTTGTTTCAACGGCAAATTCTAATGTTAATCTACATAATAAAATGTAAATTTTGTTTCAACGCCAAATTCTAATGTTAATCTACATAATAAAATGTACATTTTGTTTCAACGCCAAATTCTATTGTTAATCTACATAATAAAATGTAAATTTTGCGTCAACGCCAAATTCTAATGTTAATCTACATAATAAAATGTAAATTTTGTTTCAACGCCAAATTCTAATGTTAATCTACATAATAAAATGTAAATTTTGCGTCAACGCCAAATTCTAATGTTAATCTACATAATAAAATGTAAATTTTGCGTCAACGCCAAATTCTAATGTTAATCTACATAATAAAATGTAAATTTTATGACAATGACAAATTTTAACTTTAATTCACAAAATAAATTGTAAATCTCATATCAACGACAATCTCTAATTTTTAATTTACAAAATAAATTGTAAATTTCATATCAACAACAATTTGTAATTTTTAATTTACAAAATAAATTGTAAATTTCATATCAACAACAATTTCTAATTTTAAATTTACAACATAAATGGTAAATTTCATCTCAACAACACATTCTAATTTTTTTACAAAATAAATTGTAAATTTCCTGTTATCAAAAATTCACAACATTCAAATAATCCAAGAGGTCTAGATCTAACAGTTCAAATCAACATAACATACAGGGTGATGTATATTTTGGCATATGACAAATCGGCGAGGCATAATTCAATAATATTAACAAATAATCTATTTTAATTAGCCAATAATTTCAGATCTAACGTTTAGATTCGCGGATCTAACATCATACAATCATAAACAACTTAGATCCGTATTTCAATGTAATAACCCGGAAAATCTGGGCCAGTTTAAAAATTTTATTTTGGCAATTTTGGCGAGTTTTGATTATTTAAAATGAATTATTTTAAATAATATCGACGAGAAATTTATTTTTGAATATAATTCGAACGTATATATTTATATACGTCGTCGATAGAATATAAATATTTATATATAATTATAAATAGAATTGAAATGGCGCGGTAGTTCGATAATTCGATTTCAAACTTCAATTGGATGTACCGGGTGCAAAATAAACCGGATTTTAGTGAAACCAAAAATAATAGGATCTATTTGTGAATATCTTTCCAACGAATCCGAAAGATCGAAATTTCATAGCGGGAATCAAAAGATATGTCCAATTGAAAATTCTGAATAGTCGCTATGGAATTCAGGCCCTTAAAAATGGACATTTTGCAAACAACCTCGGATTTCGACGAAACCAATTTTGTTGGGTCCGTGGTGTCAAGTTATTGCTAGATTCCAAATTTCATAATTTTTCGAATCAATATGTGAGCGTGGCAAAGGAAAACGCGTTTGACCATTTTCAGTTGATTTTAATCGACTGGAAATTGGCCATTTTTCAAACGGTCTCAGAATTTGACGAATCTAGTTTCGTTAGGACCGTATCGTCAATACGAAGCTAGAAATAATTTTTCTGGAATTTTTAGAGACGGTATGTGGCCCCGGTAAATTGAAATGTGCATTTAAATTGAATATATAAAGATTTATATTTTAAATTCAACGAAAACTGATCGAAATGTTGTAATTGGGTTACGGAACATATCCCAGTGTGTTCGGAATGGGGGTATACGCTAGAGACGACAGTCGTTGGGTACGATTTGGAGTTCGTATCAAAATACAGGTAATTTTGGAATTAAATAAAATAATAAATTTATATAAATACATGGATCAAAACAGTCAAACCCTAATCCATTTTAAAACTCGCGGTCAACTCTATATCGCGCCTCCAGGCCGATATACGGAGAAAATAGCTCCGGATTTCTCCCTTATTTTTCCCTAAATCCATTCAATAAAAATGAAATCTTTCTGAAGCAAATGAAAGGGGTTTCTTCAATCTACAAATCCATACCTACTAGAACAGGAATCATTTCATATTTTGGCCGATTAGGCAGCTCAAAACCGCCGCCGTCGTGCCCGATTTCCGGCCAGTAGGAGCCGTCGAGTTCATCATGGTCGGTGGCGTTGGAAAGCTCTCGCAACGATGAAGAAGGTGGTGCCAGCCGATCATGATCCCTTCCCTCGGTTTGCCTGAAAATTGCTGCCCTAGGAGTGGAATACCGTCGAACGACGATCAGTCGTGTTTTCAGAAGAGAAAATGTAATTGTTTATTTATATAAAACATTTGTTTTTAAATCAGTTTTATTTATTTATAAATATACGTTGCTTTGAATATAAAAATCTATAATTTATGTTTATGATTATTATTATAAAAATCTGAAATTTTTAATTGATAAATAATATTGTTTTATAAAATAACTTTGATTATAAAATATAAATGAGATTTTTAATTTGAGAATAAAGCTATGATTTTTATAAATGAACAACAAATAAAGAGGTGATTTTTATATATGAACAACAAAGAAAGAGGTGATTTTTATAAATGAACAACAAAGAAAGAAGTGATTTTTATGTATGTGGAGTAATAAAAATATGATTTTTATATAGTAGAGATTTTAAAAATATAATTTTTATAAGATAGAGAATATAAAAATACGATTTTTATATATGTTGTAGCGAAAAGATTTGATCTTTATAAATTTAGCGGGGTGATAAAAATGTGATTTTTAATGTGAACAGCGTGACAAAGATCATGTTGGAAGTACGGGTAAATCCAGATGTTCAGAAATTCAGAAATAAAACTGGAGGAGTGGATCCCTCGGTGAGAATTTCTCACCTTTCAATTTCATTTCTATTTATATATATATACTAGGATGCAGACGGTGCTTAGTAGCACCCGACACAATCGTCCACAGACCATGGACTTGTTTGTTTGGTTGCATAGATTAATTATATGATGTGATTTGAATTTGGTTGTTTGGTGATTTTGATTGATGTGTGAATGGCGTGGGCCTTCACTAGACCGAGGGTAAGGCTAGGCCTCATCCCGTTTCTAGTTTCGTGCCGTTATGCCGCCGAAATTTTTCTAAAATAAGTTAGAAAAATAAAAATATCATTTTATGTAAAGAATGAACTGAATAGAAATTCATATGTTGGAATAAAATGTTTTATCGTAAAAAATATAATTTTTAACGTGAATGGGAATAAATAAATATTCATTTACAAACCGGACGGTTTGTTTGTGTACACTTATTTGAAGGACATTGATTGGGACGATAAATTTTACACATCGCCCAACTGCACAAATAAAAATCTGTGTTTGATTGTTTGAAACCCCACACGGGTGTTGGGATGAAATTTGAAGTTCACTCATCCTGATTGATTAAATATGTCAATCGATTGATTGACAGGCTGTTATAAGCGTCGAATATCTATATTTGATGCTTAGGCAGTGTAGTGCACTTTGGTTGATGGTTGATTATTTTTCAATGCTATTATATACATGTGTTGTATGGAAATCCATATAATTAATTTTATATGGTAATTGATTGGGCCTCATTCCAATTTGAAAAATAAAGAATATTATAAAATAAAAGTTCATGTGTTGACAGTACTCATCCATTGAGATTGGTCATGTGTTGAACGACATATTTTGATAATAACAACTATTTTGAAAAAGAAATATTTGAAATAGAATATTCGAAAATAGAGATTTATGAAGCCGTGTTGATTAGTTTGACGCCATTTTGACGTGAACGATATTTATATCGATTTTAAACGATTTCGAAATGAATTGAATTGAAAACGATTTCGAAATGAATTGAACTGAAAACGATTTCGAAATGAATTGAATTGAAAACGATTTCGAAATGAATTGAATTGAAAACGATTTCGAAATGAATTGAATTGAAAACGAATGCAAATTGAATTGAAATTTGAATTGAATAGAAATGAATTTTAAAACGAATTTATAAAGAAGAATTCAATTTTGATTTGAATTGAAAAGGAAGTTGAAATTGCTTTTGAAACGAATTTAAAACTATTCATATAATTCGTTTTAAATAGAAATCGACGAAATATATATTATATATATTATATATATAATATAATGGCCTGAATAGATCGCGCCGCGCCGCGACAGTTCGCGAATTTCGACCATTTATTTCAAACGAACATTACGGGAGATCCGACCGTCGAATTCTCCTAAAATCGGAACCGTTGGGTTCGTATCGAAAAGAGCTTTCTAACGAATATTAGAAATTAGAAATATAACGGTTGGATTTGGAGTTACGTCCAAATCAAATTCGAAAAAGGTCGCTGTAAGTGCAGTTCGATGGCCATTGATGGAAATCGACTGTACGGGCCTTGATAAAATTATTAAAAATAGTAATAATTTGTGTAAAATCATAAGAAATGATTTGTGAAGATTTGGGATGAAAAACTCCACATTTGAAAAGATAAAAATAGTTTTTTATTGAAATGAACTGGTTTTGAACTAGAATTCTAATTCTATTTATTTTTAAATAAATAAATTGAATTTAAAAAGGGTTTTGAAAATAACCAGAATATCCAATGATTGCATTGGAGTGGATTTGAATCGAAATTGTCTTCGGAATATTTCGATGTTGGAATTCGTAATTATACGGATGTTGTTATGGAAATTCGAAAGATATATATTTATATCGTTATTTCCAATACGACATTTGTTAATCGTAGAATTTGATATTGAATATAAGCCGATATATTTTCTATTCAGAGCCTTATATTGAATATCAAATGTGATTTGGGTTTGTCGTGAATGGTGTCTTCATTAACACTGTTCTTGAACTCAGTTGAGAAAAGATTAAATCTTTTATTTAGATTTAATGAAGTGTACCAATTAAATAATATTTAATTGAAATTGAATTGATATTGATTTTTGGGTTTATCGTGAACAGTGTTTTAAATAACACTTGTTCTTTAACCCGATAATTAATGAATGTGACTTTGGGTTTATCGTGAACCGTGTTTTAAATGACACGGATTCTTTAACCCAGTTAACGATTAAAACTAAGTGGAGTTTTAATGAATCTTTAATTAGATTGAAATGGTCGAGAATGGAGTATCACCAGTTTTGCTCCAGGCGATAGTTAAATCTTTAATTAGATTTGAACGTGAAATGGTAATTGAATTTACCAATAACACCGTAGTGTTAGATATGAAGTATTACCAGTTTTACTTCATGGGATGAATAGGTTGGGATTGGGAAATAAAATAAATGATTACTTCGGTAAGGTTCGCTAATCCCGACTAGTTTGAATTGATATTCAAAAATGGATTAAAGAATAAATTCAAGGAGTTTATCTTTGATAAAATTAATGGGAACCTTTCCCTATGAATGTGAAATCAGAAACTAACTGCCGGTTAGCTAAGCAGAATGGTTTTCTGGATATTGATCTGATGTTGGTTTCGGCCTTCGGGGTTAATATTTGGGAAATTATTCTCTTGATTAATTTACGGTTAGTGACTGATGAATTGGAATGAGGCGTATGTTGTGTTTGTGTAACACTTATTTAAAATATACGCGAGTTATTCGGAAAGACCGGGTTTATCCCATTCTGAATAACTGATACGACGATAAGTCGAAGATGAAGACGATGGTCGAAGACCGGAAGTCTTCACGTCGTTTGGGTGATTACTGATGATCTTGATTGGGCTGTACACCCAAGAAGATGGAAACAGTTAGGGATCGTCCAGACGTATTTGGAGATCGATGGATATGCGGGGTACTAGGTGCCTCCGGTTTCGTTCAGACCCAGAACGAACTTGTAAATGGACTGTGTGTCTGACATTGGATTTTAGTCCGTGTGATTGATCTCTATTAAATATATATCTGTTTGGCGGCGGAGAATTTATTCTCTTGCTTAATGCCCTTCTCTGAGACGTACGAGCTCAGGGGTTATATATTGATGGATATCAAACGCATGGAGTGAATGGCCTGTGTGGCACGCCTAAGTGGCAAATGATCAAGGCTTCTGTTGAAAAACAAAGTCTTGTGGTTGATGATCGAAGCACGGCCTTTGTGGCGTAGCTTTGTGTAACGTTTACTTCGCGAGTTTCGCACCCGGTATGAACCAAAAACGGGAGACGGACCTCAGGGAGGACTTGCGTTTCTTTCTAGCTAGAAGTGGCGTCAGTGGTTTTACACGCCCTGACGAGTTTGACTTATGTGGTTGTTGCTGTTGCGAGGCGCCTCGGTTATATCGGTTTCGGCCGATGCATTCTGGGCGGCAGACGGACCAGACTTACACCCCATAGGGTGGGGAAACGTAGTGTTCAGGCATAATAATCCACATCGGTGGACCGGCCCTGTCGCTCCATGGGGCAGTTGCGGCTGTTCCTGAGGCTCGGGCTAGAGAGTCTCGAATCGGTTGAGGACTATCTTTTGCCTCGGTTCATAGACGGAAATCCAATTTCCAAATTCGTGACTTTGCGGTTTTATTTGTAAACCTATATATGGCGACATAGTGGCATGGGACGCTCATGCCGCCTATGATTGATAGTTATGATTTGAAGTTGTTTTATACACTATGCACTTATAGTAGTATCAAATGATTTGTTTTAAAACGTATCAAGCATTCTTTGGCTGTTATAAGGGAAAACCCTATCCCCCGGCTTGCGTTGCATTGTGTGATAGGACCTGGGTCTTATAACAGCTTCATTTTTCTTTATTTAGCATTGCGCTGTTTGTTTTATGCACTGGTATTCTTGGGAGGAAACCCGTTCCGTGTTATACGGCGTGGTCCCTTGATTTACCTAACTTTAATAAAGATAAATAACTGTTTTAGTTCTCACACCAGTCCCATGACTGACCTGGAGTTTATTGTTTTAACCTAAACTCTGGGTGCCCTTATTTTGACACGGGCAGCTAGTAGTTTTGGTTTTTGCAGATTTATATTCATAGGATCCTGGTTTACAGCTGGAACGATATCCGGAAAGCTTTGTATCCGTATATCTCATTCTAGTTGTGTATTGTATTATTTTCCGCTGCTATGTATTTAAATGTAATTTAAATCTCTGATATTTCTGTGTAATATTCATTAATACTCCGTATATTCTTGTAATCTGATGCATTGTTGTAATATACAATGAAATGTTCTTTTATATGCGTTCTGTTGTGGCTTGTTCTCGAACTATCCGACGCTTTCCTTTACGAGGAAGTTACGGGTTTTCACAGTTGGTATCAGAGCTTTGGTTTACAAAGCTCAGAAAACAAGACACATTAGAACCGTACGAAAGAATTCATCAGATATTGGATTAGCAATATCCAATGAGAATGACTCGTTAGAGATGGGATCAGTAGTATCCTAGAACGAGTGTGGAGAGTATATTTTTCAAATGAAAACAATTCTGTTTTGAAATTTAGATCGTTTTACACGTATTTGAATAATTTATTTATATTGATTTTGGACAATTCAGTATATAAAGAATTTGCATATACTCCTTGCAAACGTATATTCAAAGTTTTAATATATTGGATAGATATAGCATCGCACACTAGTCGCCCGAAGATGATATTGATGATAGCGATCGCATCATCAACATTTATGTTCGAGTTTCGAAGGTGTGATTTTCTATATATTTCCATTAGACTGGTGTGAGAACCAAAACTAATATAGCTAGAATACATTGTTGTGATTTGGCATCAAAATATGATTTTCTTTATATATATCAAAATTATGAATTTGAAACGTTAAATTCACTAATTGATTGATGTTTGTGTTGGTTGTTTATTTGTTTGATAATTTTTAGCCATTTAGCCTAACAGAATCAAATATTGAACTATATTGAAAATTGGTCGCATTTGCTTGCATATACCTTTACTTACATTGAACAGGTCATAGCAAGGAGGCTAGAGCAGAGAATAAAAATTTGTTTGCCCGACAAATAGGTACATGTTTAATACATAAATTACTGTTTTGTTTGGGTGATGATGATTTTATGAGCCGCTTGGCTTTTTCTTTTTCTTTTTTGAGATCTGAAGGACCGGGGAAGCTATTTGAAATTCCCCGATGCTCCCGGTGCAGGGAAGGTTATGGCGAAATTTTTCGAAAATTTAGGGTGTTAGCCAAATTTTTGGATATTTGAAAATTCTCAGAAACTGAAAAGTTGGAGAATGGAAGCCAGATCGAACGTAGAGTTGATTAATCAAACCACTTTCGACTTTGTTCCTTTTCGGGGATGAAAAGTTTTAAGTGGGGGAGATTTTAATAACCCGGAAAATCTGGGCCAGTTTAAAATTTTTATTTTGGCAATTTTGGCGAGTTTTGATTATTTAAAATGAATTATTTTAAATAATATCGACGAGAAATTTATTTTTGAATATAATTCGAACGTATATATTTATATACGTCGTCGATAGAATATAAATATTTATATATAATTATAAATAGAATTGAAATGGCGCGGTAGTTCGATAATTCGATTTCAAACTTCAATTGAATGTACCGGGTGCAAAATAAACCGGATTTTAGTGAAACCAAAAATAATAGGATCTATTTGTGAATATCTTTCCAACGAATCCGAAAGATCGAAATTTCATAGCGGGAATCAAAAGATATGTCCAATTGAAAATTCTGAATAGTCGCTATGGAATTCAGGCCCTTAAAAATGGACATTTTGCAAACGACCTCGGATTTCGACGAAACCAATTTTGTTGGGTCCGTGGTGTCAAGTTATTGCTAGATTCCAAATTTCATAATTTTTCGAATCAATATGTGAGCGTGGCAAAGGAAAATGCGTTTGACCATTTTCAGTTGATTTTAATCGACTGGAAATTGGCCATTTTTCAAACGGTCTCAGAATTTGACGAATCTAGTTTCGTTAGGACCGTATCGTCAATACGAAGCTAGAAATAATTTTTCTGGAATTTTTAGAGACGGTATGTGGCCCCGGTAAATTGAAATGTGCATTTAAATTGAATATATAAAGATTTATATTTTAAATTCAACGAAAACTGATCGAAATGTTGGAAATGGGTTACGGAACATATCCCAGTGTGTTCGGAATGGGGGTATACGCTAGAGACGACAGTCGTTGGGTACGATTTGGAGTTCGTATCAAAATACAGGTAATTTTGGAATTAAATAAAATAATAAATTTATATAAAT
Organism: Allium sativum; assembly: GCA_030737875.1. Classification (NCBI taxonomy): domain Eukaryota; kingdom Viridiplantae; phylum Streptophyta; class Magnoliopsida; order Asparagales; family Amaryllidaceae; genus Allium; species Allium sativum. The sequence continues at coordinate 459,868,728 of CM060923.1, forward strand.
ACATGGGTCAAAACAGTCAAACCCTAATCCATTTTAAAACTCGCGGTCAACTCTATATCGCGCCTCCAGGCCGATATACGGAGAAAATAGCTCCGGATTTCTCCCTTATTTTTCCCTAAATCCATTCAATAAAAATGAAATCTTTCTGAAGCAAATGAAAGGGGTTTCTTCAATCTTCAAATCCATACCTACTAGAACAGGAATCGTTTCATATTTTGGCCGATTAGGCAGCTCAAAACCGCCGCCGTCGTGCCCGATTTCCGGCCAGTAGGAGCCGTCGAGTTCATCATGGTCGGTGGCGTTGGAAAGCTCTCGCAACGATGAAGAAGGTGGTGCCAGCCGATCATGATCCCTTCCCTCGGTTTGCCTGAAAATTGCTGCCCTAGGAGTGGAATACCGTCGAACGACGGTCAGTCGTGTTTTCAGAAGAGAAAATGTAATTGTTTATTTATATAAAACATTTGTTTTTAAATCAGTTTTATTTATTTATAAATATACGTTGCTTTGAATATAAAAATCTATAATTTATGTTTATGATTATTATTATAAAAATCTGAAATTTTTAATTGATAAATAATATTGTTTTATAAAATAACTTTGATTATAAAATATAAATGAGATTTTTAATTTGAGAATAAAGCTATGATTTTTATAAATGAACAACAAATAAAGAGGTGATTTTTATATATGAACAACAAAGAAAGAGGTGATTTTTATAAATGAACAACAAAGAAAGAAGTGATTTTTATGTATGTGGAGTAATAAAAATATGATTTTTATATAGTAGAGATTTTAAAAATATAATTTTTATAAGATAGAGAATATAAAAATAAGATTTTTATATATGTTGTAGCGAAAAGATTTGATCTTTATAAATTTAGCGGGGTGATAAAAATGTGATTTTTAATGTGAACAGCGTGACAAAGATCATGTTGGAAGTACGGGTAAATCCAGATGTTCAGAAATTCAGAAATAAAACTGGAGGAGTGGATCCCTCGGTGAGAATTTCTCACCTTTCAATTTCATTTCTCTCTATATATATATATATATACTAGGATGCAGACGGTGCTTAGTAGCACCCGACACAATCGTCCACAGACCATGGACTTGTTTGTTTGGTTGCATAGATTAATTATATGATGTGATTTGAATTTGGTTGTTTGGTGATTTTGATTGATGTGTGAATGGCGTGGGCCTTCACTAGACCGAGGGTAAGGCTAGGCCTCGTCCCGTTTCTAGTTTCGTGCCGTTATGCCGCCGAAATTTTTCTAAAATAAGTTAGAAAAATAAAAATATCATTTTATGTAAAGAATGAACTGAATAGAAATTCATATGTTGGAATAAAATGTTTTATCGTTAAAAATATAATTTTTAACGTGAATGGGAATAAATAAATATTCATTTACAAACCGGACAGTTTGTTTTGTACACTTATTTGAAGGACATTGATTGGGACGATAAATTTTACACATCGCCCAACTGCACAAATAAAAATCTGTGTTTGATTGTTTGAAACCCCACACGGGTGTTGGGATGAAATTTGAAGTTCACTCATCCTGATTGATTAAATATGTCAATCGATTGATTGACAGGCTGTTATAAGCGTCGAATATCTATATTTGATGCTTAGGCAGTGTAGTGCACTTTGGTTGATGGTTGATTATTTTTCAATGCTATTATATACATGTGTTGTATGGAAATCCATATAATTAATTTTATATGGTAATTGATTGGGCCTCATTCCAATTTGAAAAATAAAGAATATTATAAAATAAAAGTTCATGTGTTGACAGTACTCATCCATTGAGATTGGTCATGTGTTGAACGACATATTTTGATAATAACAACTATTTTGAAAAAGAAATATTTGAAATAGAATATTTGAAAATAGAGATTTATGAAGCCGTGTTGATTAGTTTGACGCCATTTTGACGTGAACGATATTTATATCGATTTTAAACGATTTCGAAATGAATTGAATTGAAAACGATTTCGAAATGAATTGAATTGAAAACGATTTCGAAATGAATTGAATTGAAAACGATTTCGAAATGAATTGAATTGAAAACGAATTCAAATTGAATTGAAATTTGAATTGAATAGAAATGAATTTTAAAACGAATTTATAAAGAAGAATTCAATTTTGATTTGAATTGAAAAGGAAGTTGAAATTGCTTTTGAAACGAATTTAAAACTATTCATATAATTCGTTTTAAATAGAAATCGACGAAATATATATTATATATATTATATATATAATATAATGGCCTGAATAGAACGCGCCGCGCCGTGACAGTTCGTGAATTTCGACCATTTATTTCAAACGAACATTACGGGAGATCCGACCGTCGGATTCTCCTAAAATCGGAACCGTTGGGTTCGTATCGAAAAGAGCTTTCTAACGAATATTAGAAATTAGAAATCTAACGGTTGGATTTGGAGTTACGTCCAAATCAAATTCGAAAAAGGTCGCTGTAAGTGCAGTTCGATGGCCGTTGATGGAAATCGACTGTACGGGCCTTGATAAAATTATTAAAAATAGTAATAATTTGTGTAAAATCATAAGAAATGATTTGTGAAGATTTGGGATGAAAAACTCCACATTTGAAAAGATAAAAATAGTTTTTTATTGAAATGAACTGGTTTTGAACTAGAATTCTAATTCTATTTATTTTTAAATAAATAAATTGAATTTAAAAAGGGTTTTGAAAATAACCAGAATATCCAATGATTGCATTGGAGTGGATTTGAATCGAAATTGTCTTCGGAATATTTCGATGTTGGAATTCGTAATTATACGGATGTTGTTATGGAAATTCGAAAGATATATATTTATATCGTTATTTCCAATACGACATTTGTTAATCGTAGAATTTGATATTGAATATAAGCCGATATATTTTCTATTCAGAGCCTTATATTGAATATCAAATGTGATTTGGGTTTGTCGTGAATGGTGTCTTCATTAACACTGTTCTTGAACCCAGTTGAGAAAAGATTAAATCTTTTATTTAGATTTAATGAAGTGTACCAATTAAATAATATTTAATTGAAATTGAATTGATATTGATTTTTGGGTTTATCGTGAACAGTGTTTTAAATAACACTTGTTCTTTAACCCGATAATTAATGAATGTGACTTTGGGTTTATCGTGAACCGTGTTTTAAATGACACGGATTCTTTAACCCAGTTAACGATTAAAACTAAGTGGAGTTTTAATGAATCTTTAATTAGATTGAAATGGTCGAGAATGGAGTATCACCAGTTTTGCTCCAGGCGATAGTTAAATCTTTAATTAGATTTGAACGTGAAATGGTAATTGAATTTACCGATAACACCGTAGTGTTAGATATGAAGTATTACCAGTTTTACTTCATGGGATGAATAGGTTGGGATTGGGAAATAAAATAAATGATTACTTCGGTAAGGTTCGCTAATCCCGACTAGTTTGAATTGATATTCAAAAATGGATTAAAGAATAAATTTAAGGAGTTTATCTTTGATAAAATTAATGGGAACCTTTCCCTATGAATGTGAAATCAGAAACTAACTGCCGGTTAGCTAAGCAGAATGGTTTTCTGTATATTGATCTGATGTTGGTTTCGGCCTTCGGGGTTAATATTTGGGAAATTATTCTCTTGATTAATTTACGGTTAGTGACTGATGAATTGGAATGAGGCGTATGTTGTGTTTGTGTAACACTTATTTAAAATATACGCGAGTTATTCGGAAAGACCGGGTTTATCCCATTCTGAATAACTGATACGACGATAAGTCGAAGATGAAGACGATGGTCGAAGACCGGAAGTCTTCACGTCGTTTGGGTGATTACTGATGATCTTGATTGGGCTGTACACCCAAGAAGATGGAAACAGTTAGGGATCGTCCAGACGTACTTGGAGATCGATGGATATGCGGGGTACTAGGTGCCTCCGGTTTCGTTCAGACCCAGAACGAACTTTTAAATGGACTGTGTGTCTGACATTGGATTTTAGTCTGTGTGATTGATCTCTATTAAATATATATCTGTTTGGCGGCGGAGAATTTATTCTCTTGCTTAACGCCCTTCTCTGAGACGTACGAGCTCAGGGGTTATATATTGATGGATATCAAACGCATGGAGTGAATGGCCTGTGTGGCACGCCTAAGTGGCAAATGATCAAGGCTTCTGTTGAAAAGCAAAGTCTTGTGCTTGATTATCGAAGCACGGCCTTTGTGGCGTAGCTTTGTGTAACGTTTACTTCGCGAGTTTCGCACCCGGTATGAACCAAAAACGGGAGACGGACCTCAGGGAGGACTTGCGTTTCTTTCTAGCTAGAAGTGGCGTCAGTGGTTTTACACGCCCTGACGAGTTTGACTTATGTGGTTGTTGCTGTTGCGAGGCGCCTCGGTTATATCGGTTTCGGCCGATGCATTCTGGTCGGCAGACGGACCAGACTTACACCCCATAGGGTGGGGAAACGTAGTGTTCAGGCATAATAATCCACATCGGTGGACCGGCCCTGTCGCTCCACGGGGCAGTTGCGGCTGTTCCTGAGGCTCGGGCTAGAGAGTCTCGAATCGGTTTAGGACTATCTTTTGCCTCGGTTCATAGACGGAAATCCAATTTCCAAATACGTGACTTTGCGGTTTTATTTGTAAACCTATATATGGCGACATAGTGGCATGGGACGCTCATGCCGCCTATGATTGATACTTATGATTTGAAGTTGTTTTATACACTATGCACTTATAGTAGTATCAAATGATTTGTTTTAAAACGTATCAAGCATTCTTTGGCTGTTATAAGGGAAAACCCTATCCCCCGGCTTGCGTTGCATTGTGTGATAGGACCTGGGTCTTATAACAGCTTCATTTTTCTTTATTTATCATTGCGCTGTTTGTTTTATGCACTGGTATTCTTGGGAGGAAACCCGTTCCGTGTTATACGGCGTGGTCCCTTGATTTACCTAACTTTAATAAAGATAAATATCTGTTTTAGTTCTCACACCAGTCCCATGACTGACCTGGAGTTTATTGTTTTAACCTAAACTCTGGGTGCCCTTATTTTGACACGGGCAGCTAGTAGTTTTGGTTTTTGCAGATTTATATTCACAGGATCCTGGTTTACAGCTGGAACGATATCCGGAAAGCTTTGTATCCGTATATCTCATTCTAGTTGTGTATTGTATTATTTTCCGCTGCTATGTATTTAAATGTAATTTAAATCTCTGATATTTCTGTGTAATATTCATTTATACTCCGTATATTCTTGTAATCTGATGCATTGTTGTAATATACAATGAAATGTTCTTTTATATGCGTTCTGTTGTGGCTTGTTCTCGAACTATCCGACGCTTTCCTTTACGGGGAAGTTACGGGTTTTTTACATTCAATAACGCTACATAGCCAATCAGTCAATATTTTTTTAATAACAAAGAATAAATAAATAATTAAATAAATTAAATTTAATTAAAAATAAATTCTCACCGCTGTTGGTTCTGAGATGAATCAAGTTTGGTCAGATTTGGTGTTCGAATTCAAGACGGTTGCGGATCTGAAACATTTTACATGCAAATTCATATGAAAAATAAAAAAACAGCTTTTAAAAACTGTCACAGCCACGTTTATAAGCGTTACAAAATCTAAAGATTTTACCTTTAGGGAAGTGTTCAAATCTTTGTTTTCAATTTGCCGGAGCTACGGTCGATGAAATGACGAACCGTTTGTTGGAGGTGGAAGAGCTTGGAGAGACCTATGATCAGCCAGAAGGTGGGGGCACTCGGCGGCGGCGGTGGGGCCAAGGTGAGGCGCGACCGTGGCTGGTTTGCAGGGCTATGGCGGCTTCGTCGAGGCACGGTTCGAGGTGATTCTTGTCGGAGAAGAAAGAGCTCGGGAAGAGCTTCGAAACGGGTACTCACACGCTAAATTTCGTTGAAAAATGAAGGAGAAATCGAAGTTTGAAGATTTCGGCCATGATGGGTTTTGGTTACTGCGTATGTCGGCTGAAGACAACGAAGAGGAGGAGAGATGAACAGTGATTTCGGGTTTTATATTAGGTTTTCCTAATCATTATTTAATAATTTAATTAGCCCGTTTTGGTCCGAACTCCGATTCAGGCCTGCTTACTGTCGTTCTTAAGGTTTTGACACCTTCTGAACGCAGTGGGCTATCTCCCGGGGTCTAATTCCGAGGCCTGTTATGAGTTTTGGAATAATTACATTATTTTATTAATATTTTAATGTGTACCGTACATGAAAATTCACCGAGGTCACAAATTAACATCAAAAATTCTTGAAAAATATATTTAGCTATGTTTTGATGCTGTGGACCTATGAAAATTAATTTCGTTCAATTCTGAGCTCATATGGATCTTTAATGAATTTTTAAAGTCAAAAATTTGCCCCTTTACACTGAAAAATCAATTATAATTATATTTTAATTCTAAAAATTACCCAAAAAAATTTTTTAGCTTTGTTTTGATGATACGAATCCAACTAAATTTATTTCGTCGAATTCTGAGACTTTTTGAAAAATGGCTATTTTTCAGTCAATTAATTTTGACCGAAATTGACAAAATACAGTTTCTTTTGCCACACTCACAAATTAACTCGAAAGATTCTAAAAATTGAAATCTATCAATAATTTAATATTCCAAATCCAACAAAAGTGGTTTCGTCGAAAACGGACACTGTTTGAAAAATCATTATTTTCCATGGCTATATATTTTATATTAAAAATACATTTTTAAACAAATAATTTTCGAAACTCCAAATATATAAGTGTTTATACTTTTTAAATGCAGAAACGTCATTTCGGACTCAATGGAAGTGGTTTCGAGTTCAAATTCCTTCGTATGTGAAAAGTAGCTTTTTGGACCATATATATATATATATATTATATATATATATATATATATATATTATATAAATTCTTACAGCGACCTTTCAAATTTTTTTATTTTGACATAACTTATAAATTATAATCTAAAATTTAAATTTATTAAATTCATTATATAGATATTGACAATACGAACCTAACATTTCTTGTTTTATCCAATTTCGTTTTAGAACCAATTTTATACAATTTTTCAAAGTTCAAAACTAAAATTTGAAACTACCGCACCCTTTCGGGCTTGGAATGGAATTTATATAAATTTTAAAGTCTTACTTCAAATAGAATAATTTTTAATCATTATTATTTAAAATAAATTATTTTAAATAACCAAAACTCATTAAAATAACTTAAAATAAAATTTTAAATTTACCCCAAAAATCAGGGTTGTTACAATCTCCCCCACTTAAGAACTTTTCGTCCTCGAAAAGGAAAAAGAAAAAGAAAAGGAAGAAAGAGGATAGGAGAGAGAGAAAGCCAAGCAACGGCTCATAAAATCAAACTCAAAAGGAAATAAAAGCAACATGGGAGATGTAACTTATTCTAGGCGTACCTATAGAAACATCAGACTTCCCTTCTCCTTCAGTAGAAACTGGCACTGAAGAAGTTGGTCCTTTCGCTCCTTCGTAAACATGTGCCACTTGAGCATCGCCACTTTCTTTAGTCTTCTTCGAATGTATGATCAAGGGAAGAGTCAAAACAACTGTAATGGTGTACTAAGAGATAGAAAAGATCGAAGGATGAATGAAAAGATGATGAAAGTGACTGGCTATTATGTATAACATGAAATGTTCGCCATAGAATATTGTGATTCTATGTAAACGAATTTGTTATAAATATGTCATATTCCAAAGCTAAGTTTAACCAAAGCTCTGATACCGACTGTGATAACCCCAAACTTCCACTGGGTGAAAGTAAGGAATAATCATATGGAATACAACATAAATATAACAATACATATCACTGATACAACATAGCAAAGGAAAACCATAGTATAATAACATCATAGCAACGGAAATATAATGTCATAAACCACAGAATCCCAACAGTCACAGAATTCCAAATTATTACATCAAGTCTGCAGAAATGGAAATAAGTTCCAACTCCCAAAATAAGCAATACGAAATGAAACAAGTCTAATGTATGTCTAAAAATAAAAAGAGAAAAATGCAATTGAGAGAAATGATAGATATCTTCAAAGCTCCAAGCCATCACCTCTCCACAAAAGCAAATCCAAGCAAAGATAATAAGCAACTCCAAGACAAGACTCCAAGCAAAGAATGAACCTGTTTACTTGGCTGCCCGTGTGTAAAGAGGGCACCCGAGTTTGCAAAAAGGTGAAACAAACTACGGGTCAGTCGTGGGACTGGTATGAGAATTCTTAACTAGTTTACTAATAATAATATGACAAATCCAAAGACCACGCCGCTAATGCGGAACGGATTTACTCAATGGATTGTTGTGCATAATTTAAAGTGTCAGAACAAGCAGATAAATAGATCGTACAACATCGCAATGCTTTTTAGAAAAATGGAATCACCATAAGACTCAAGTCCCATCACACAATGCAACGCACACCAGAGGATAGAGTTTTCCCTTATGATGATTAAACATGTTAAATACGGCAAATACGAGTTTAATATTATTATTAGTGCATAATTAAACATTTCAAAATAAATGTATCAATCCTAGGAAACATAGTACCCCATCCTACTATATCTCCATACTAGTAATACAAACAAAACCGTAGGGTGGTATTTGGAATTTGGATTTCCATCCGAGTCAAGGCTAGGGAGGAGCTCCTTACCGATTTGAGACACTCTAGCCAGTGTCCCAGGATTGGTACTCTGTCCAACCCTTGGATCCTGCAGGGTCGGTCCACACTTACTTTTGTGGATTAGTTATGCCTGAACACATGTTTCCCGGTCCTATGGGACCTATCATCCGAGGCGCCTCATTCCATTATCCACATAAGTAAAATGTCTGGGCTCCATACCATGACACCACTTCTAGCTAGAAAGAAACATGCTGCTCTCCCTGTGTTCCCTTCTCCTGTTTTAGACTCCGCCGGTGTGTGAGGCTCGTGAAGTCACGTCATACACAAAGCTATGCCTAAACAGGCTATGCTTTGATCATCCCACAAGGCCTGCTTTTCGACAAAGCCTTGATCACATGCATCTTGGCATGCCACATCGTTAATCCATACCATATCATTGATTTCTGCCAACATATAACCTCTGAGCTCGTACGTCTCAGAGAAGGGTGTAAAACACCAAACAGATATATGTTTAGCAAGGATCAATAGATACAGTATAAAGGAGTACCACGTCAGACATGCAATCCATTTATACGCTTATGCTCTGGGTCTGAGCGAAAGCCAAATCCTTTCAATCAACATGTTCGTTCGGACGACGATCATGACTTCGAATTGGGAGCAAATCAATTCAAAGCCTCAATCGTTGTCTTCCTGAGGGGAAGATTGACGGTCTTCATTAGTCGCCTTCTTCTTCAATTCTCATCGTCGTTTTGATTATTTGGAATGAGATTAACTCGGCCTTTCCAAATAATCTTCGTATATATATGTATATATATATATATTGAAAAACTCTTCCTTATCGTTATTTTATTTAATTAAAAATAATTAAATCTTTAATCAATGAAGATTCAGGTCAATGGTGATTCTGGCGCTGTTTTCAACCAATTTTGATTTTCACATATCTAAAAATCTAACCGTTGGATTTTGACGTATTATATATTGTTGGAAAGATTTTTCCAAGACGGTCCTAGCGGTTTCAGTTTCAAGAAAATCCGACGGTTGGATCTTCTTGTATAGTCATTTAAAGATATAATTTTAAAACGCGAACTACCGCGCTCGATTCGTTTAATTTTAATTATATATATATATATAAATATGTAAACATAAACCGTTTAACTCTTTATTCTAATGAATATTCTCATTCTTTATCCTTTCATCCCCTTTTTATACAGGAAAATGTAATTCATACTTGAATGATGAATACTTCCCTTTTAATTCCTTTAATTTCTTTAATTTATGGTAAAGTGTAAATTATATTTCCTCATCCAATTCCTTCTTTTAATTCCATTCTTGCATGAAAAAAATGTAATTTATAATCCATCATTCTTAATTACATATAAAATATAAATTTTATGTACAGTGTAAATCCTATTTCTTATTTACATTATAAAAATGCAATTTATTTCATGCGGACTCATTTCATTCATAAATTACATATAAAAATGTAATTTATTTCATGCGGTCTTATTTCATTCCTAAATTACATATAAAAATGTAATATATTTTATGCGATTTAAGTTCATTCATAAAATGCAGATAAAAATGTATTTTCTTTCATGCGGTGTTAATTCATTCATAAAATACATATAAAAATGTATTTTATTTCATGCGGTGTTAATTCATTCATAAAATACATATGGAAAAAAAATGTATTTTTTTTCATGCGGTCTAAATTCATTCATAAAATGCATATAAAAAAATGTATTTTATTTCATGCGGTCTAAATTCATTCATAAAATGCATATAAAAAAATGTATTTTATTTCATGCGACATTTCTTCCTTTAAATTACATTATAAAATAATGTAACTTATCCTACGGTCAATTTTCTTTTAATTAACATCATAAATAATGTCAATTTATCCTACGATGTCATTCTTTTATATTAACATTACAAAAAAAAATATTAATTTCCTACCGTGTAAATCCCCTTTTTATCTACATTATGAAATTATGCAAAATTATCCTACGTTGGAATTACTATATAATTTACATTTAAAATAATATAAGATGTATACATGGTGGAATTCATACATATTTACATTAGGAAAAATGTAAATTTTCATTCTCTAATTACAATGTGAAATCCATTCTTTCTTTACAATGTAAAAATTGACTTTTTAATTACAATGTAAAGTCCACTCTTTTTATTTCATAAAAAATAATATAAATCTTCCTATGGTTAAATTTCTCTTAAATATTAACATTAAAAATGTTAATGACAACCCATAGTGTTATATTAACATTGAAAATGTTAATAACATCCTACGGTTATATTTACTATTTAATTTACATTGAAAATAATGTAAATTTATGCATGCGGTGAAAATACTTTATTTACATAATAACATGTAAAATTTCATGTCATCACAAATTCTAATTTTAACTTACATAATAAAATGTACATCTTCATGACATTGCAAATTCTAATTTTAAATTTACAAAAACAAAACGTAATTTTAATGTCATCGTAAAGTCTAACTTTAAATTTTCAAAATAAAATGTAAACTTTACAACATCGCCAAATTCTAACTTTAATTTACATAATAAATTGTAAATTTTAAATCAACGCCAAATTCTAACTTTAATTTACAGAATGAAATGTAAATTTTATATCAACGCAAAATTCTAACTATAATTTACATAATGAAATGTAAATTTTATATCAACGCAAAATTCTAGCTTTAACGTACATAATAAAATGTAAATTTTATATCAACGCCAAATTCTAGCTTTAATTTACATAATAAAATGTAAATTTTGTATCAATACCAAATTCTAACTTTAATTTACAAATAAAAATGTAAATTTTATATCAACGCAAAATTCTAGCTTTAACTTACATAATAAAATGTAAATTTTATGACATCGCAAAATTCTAACTATAATTTACAAATAAAAATGTAAATTTTATGTCAACGCACAATTCTAACTTTAATTTACATAATAAAAATGTAAATTTTGTGTCAATGCCACATTCTGACTTTTATTTACATAATAAAATATAAATTTTGTGTCAACGCAAAATTCTAACTTTAATCTACATAATAAAACACTACGCCATAGATGGCCTACAGCAACCCCCGAGAAGTGACGCGGTAGGTGCCAAAAAGTGTTGCTATAGGCAAAAAATGACCTGTGGCAACACTTTTTTGGGGTTGTCTTTTGCCGCGTTGCCTTAGAGTCAAAGGCAACACCTTTGCGACCCTATGGCAATATCGGTACAGCTGTTGCCACAGTTATCACTAGAACAAAAAATACCCTTTCACAACTGCTGAAAACAGTTGTAATATGTTTAGTACAGATGGCAATCGTAATGAAGTCAATCTTTTTTACAACTGTTCCTAGCAGTTGTAAAATTTGTTTTACAACTATTAAAAGTAATTACACCTCACCTGCTATTAATCAAAATTTTCATAATATTATAATAAATATTATTATAACACAGTATTTTACTCAAATAAATATTTTATTTCAACATTTCAAATGGTACAAATTTTTTGACTCCACTATTGTACATTCACTCGTATATTACACAATCATTCATATTTACATACATTCCTCACTACATTGTCACTCGATTCACTCATATACAGACTCACACATACAACCATAAGCAAGAAAAAATACACGAAAATGATTATACCTTGTGTTAACATCGGGTGAACCGGAGCATTTAGACTAAAGAGAGACGCAACCTTTACCATCTATTGCATCAAGATCGATAAGAGCAGCCTAACAATTCAAGCTGCATTCAAAAGTCGCAAAACTCATTTTATTTGAACAGTTTAAATTTTAAGATGTTAATATAATCACAGTTGAAAATAATTAATCCATCTTCATAATATTACTACCTCCTCAGGATTAGTGTAATCAATTCCATCAGCCTCATACAATATAAAGAAGTACTATACATATATGATCAAAACTGACCATAAATGAGATAACAGAAACACTCAAAAAAAACAACTGAAGTCCTCACTGTTAGCATTGAATCATATAAGAAGGCCTTGACAATGCATAGTTGAACAGTTCAGCATCATGGCCAAGCCAGACTTCAAATGCAGTTAATTGGTACAACTGAGCTGAAGAGTAGAGTACAAGAACTGCTACTTTCTCAAATGGTTCGAATCAAGGGAATAAAAGAAGGCTAGGATGCTCGAATCACATAAATCATTGTTAGTGGATTTGAATATATAGAGCACAGAAGTCATTGCTAATGGTGGAGTTTCAATTATAAGCTGCTTCTGTTATGATGACAATCATAAGAATGTAATCTTATTTGGTCAGAATTTCACTAGTGGTCTAAGTAGTTTACTTAAAGATTTATCCAAATTAGTTCCCCTAGATCAACTTTGATTGTCACAGGGGATTACGGCATTAATATATACATGGTATGTAAACTATATTTATTCATGTTTCAGCCACTGAATGGTTCAAAATTTTAATAGACTTCATTATGTACTAAAAAAAACTTGGCTGAAAAAATTGAATGGTGGGTTAAGTTGGGAACATGAACAAAAGGAATGCATGTTAATTCACACTGACGTGAACTACATAGATTATTTGACGTATATCCTTTTTAGGAGGGAAGAACGAGAGAAGCAAAAAATGCTCACATCCGATATAGGTGCTTGAAATACGAACGTAAATTATGCAGAATAATCACACAGTACGATTTAATTAGGCTTGTATATCACAATCATACAGTGGCAAAAATTGAAGAATGTGTAACAGTACAGACCTCAAATTCCATATTTTGGATCAGCGATCAACTGTGGAAGCTTAGAAAGACACAGCTCAGCAGCCATGTCCCATGCATCCCTGAAAATATTAATATCTGAGAAACAAAATATGATGTCTACATACCATTAATAGAAATCATTTTCAACTGTCAAATGGATGTATAGGAAACTAGAATGCTCTATATTTGTGAAATGGTCTACAAGACTACAATCTTTTGTAACAGGAAGGAAATGTTATCATCTTAAGTTGGCATACAAAGCAGATGTTTATATCAAATCACTCTACAGATTAAAAACCATTTATTGTTTATTTATTTTTATACTTTTTTGTTTTCCCCTCTGAATAACTAAACTTTGCCATAAATGTTTTCACGTAGAATTATAATATCATGGATGTGCAAATTAGCAATAAAATATTACAAATATATAAAGTGGTAAGATGATTTATGCAACACAAATAACATATGAAAAGAAACAATACAATGGATATAAGAATGATGCACGCACCACGTATGATGTTGATCGGAAGATGGCGATAATGGATATGACACTGGGCATGCAATAAGAGTGAATATCATTACCACACCTATTAGCAGCACTAAACCATTTAAGTATATAAATCACATTCATTCATTTGATGATTATAAAGATGCGGCTGAAGCAAGATTTTAAGTACAAATTAGCATACTATTACTGAATCTACAATCAACACAGCAATGTAGAATCAAAAATCAATGGCCATAACTCATACTTGGCTGGTTAAAAGAACTCCCATGAAAGAAAAATAAGCATTAGTGACAGTCCATCGGTGAACAATGTGTACGTTTATCGTTACGCAGACCACAGTTTATGATTGAGTAACAGTAAACAACAGTACTGCTAATAATATGAATCTGATTGGTAGTTTATCACATTTAATACAGTATGTTGACCTATAAAAGTTGACATATTAATGAAAAAGGGTGACATTTAGTATAATGAATAAAAATAAATAAATAGCGACTACCTTTCTCCAAATGATAGTTGTCCTAGAAAACCAGAGGTTTAATAATAATTTTACTTTCACTAGCTAGGAATAACACACATAATTGGATTTCGTATAACAGTTAAGTAATGAGAACGCTCGAACCCGATAAATTAAGTAATGATATTGATTTGATCTATAAATGGCTGCCCCCATTTAGAAAATGCACACTGGTTTATCCTTCACATTTCAACAATAAAGGACAAATTCAAGCACCAAAATGGCGCACTGCTCATACTACAGACCATGCTCTACCAAACACAAGTATCAATAAAACCTGACATCATTTTCAAACTATTTCAGACCTGCACTACTTCAGCTCAATGCAGTTTAGAACAGAACAAGAAGTTAATAATCATATTAGTCATTTAGTATGTGGATCAACCACAAACACTAGGTAACTATCTCTAGTGTTAGAGAAAATGAGACCATATCTATTTTGCCAGCAAGGATACATGCCATAACGAGGAGAATCCTACGCAAGCAAGCTTCGTTTGCTAATGAAACAATCCTACACTACTTCAGCTCAGTGAGGTTCAGCTCAGCAAGGTAAGACTATTGCTTTGCAATGACAATAATGAATCATCTAGCATTCCAAAAGCTTAGCTAATGGAAATGGCAGAAACTTATTTACTTATTGTATGTTGTAGCTATTCAAACTAAAAAAACGATGTGGAATAACATATTAACAAAGAGTAATAAGTGGCCAGACGAAAATTATTTTGTCTAAATTATCATTCAAGGAAGCCCTTAGTTTCTAACATAGCTGCCAACAGTTTCAAAAATCAACGGAGCATTAAATGTTCAAAAGTATTGCAAAAATACCTAAGATTTTCCTCTTCTGATGAACAAATCAACCAGTTTTAGAAATGGTTGTCGACCTATGAAATAAGACAAAATACGCCTGGAAAAATAGCTTCAGGCCTTTCCGACCTTCGAATCCTCTTTTTCCAGCTCCTCCAACGCCTACTCCGCCACGTCAGCCCCCACTCGAACCCACTGATATCGGTCCCAACCAAGATGTCTCCCTAATTAAAGAAAACAAACCCTAGCCACATACAGATTCGAATTAAAGAAGCTGAATTTGCATTGTTAAAGAGGGAAAACCCTAGCCCTAGTTTTTGATTGGGGATATATTTTTTCTAAGTGTAAATGACACAGCGTGAATATTCCAGCGGAAAAATGAAATTTTGGGGGCAAAAGAGCTAGGCGGTGAAGGAAAATTAGATTGACGCAGATTGATAATGTAGACCGTTGGATCTCATTCACGCGGATTGATAATGTTATTCATGCGACTACTGCAACAAATGATTGATATATATGCTAACACATTGAAGCGTGTGTTGCAATAGACAAAAATAAGCATAGCTATGGCAACATCGTAGCTAGCAACACCATGCATTTTCGTTATGATAGGTCATCTATGGCGTAGTGAAAATGTAAATTTTGCGTCAACGCCAAATTCTAATATTAATCTACAAAAAAAAATGTAATTTTATTTCAACGCCAAATTCTAATGTTAATCTACATAATAAAATGTAAATTTTGTTTCAACGCCAAATTCTAATGTTAATCTAAATAATAAAATGTAAATTTTGTTTCAACGCCAAATTCTAATGTTAATCTACATAATAAAATGTAAATTTTGTTTCAACGCCAAATTCTAATGTTAATCTACATAATAAAATGTAAATTTTGCGTCGACGCCAAATTCTAATGTTAATCTACATAATAAAATGTAAATTTTGTTTCAACGCCAAATTCTAATGTTAATCTACATAATAAAATGTAAATTTTGTGTCAACGCCAAATTCTAATGTTAATCTACATAATAAAATGTAAATTTTGCGTCAACGCCAAATTCTAATGTTAATCTACATAATAAAATGTAAATTTTATGACAAAGACAAATTTTAACTTTAGTTTACAAAATAAATTGTAAATCTCATATCAATGACAATTTCTAATTTTTAATTTACAAAATAAATTGTAAATTTCATATCAACAACAATTTCTAATTTTTAATTTACAAAATAAATTGTAAATTTCATATCAACAACAATTTCTAATTTTAAATTTACAACATAAATTGTAAATTTCATCTCAACAACACATTCTAATTTTTTTACAAAATAAATTGTAAATTTCATGTTATCAAAAATTCACAACATTCAAATAATCCAAGAGGTCTAGATCTAACAGTTCAAATCAACATAACATACAGGGTGATGTATATTTTGGCATATGACAAATCGGCGAGGCATAATTCAATAATATTAACAAATAATCTATTTTAATTAGCCAATAATTTCAGATCTAACGTTTAGATTCGCGGATCTAACATCATACAATCATAAACAACTTATATCCGTATTTCAATAACGCTACATAGTCAATCAGTCAATATTTTTTTAATAACAAAGAATAAATAAATAATTAAATAAATTAAATTTAATTAAAAATAAATTCTCACCGCTGTTGGTTCTGAGATGAATCAAGTTTGGTCAGATTTGGTGTTCGAATTCAAGACGGTTGCGGATCTGAAACATTTTACATGCAAATTCATATGAAAAATAAAAAAACAGCTTTTAACAACTGTCACAGTCACTTTTATAAGCGTTACAAAATCTGAAGCTTTTACCTTTAGGAAAGTGTTCAAATCTTTGTTTTCAATTCGTCGGAGCTACGGTCGATGAAATGACGAACCGTTTGTTGGAGGTGGAAGAGCTTGGAGAGACCTATGATCGGCCAGAAGGTGGGGGCACTCGGCGGCGGCGGTGGGGCCTACGGGAGGCGCGACCGTGGCTGGTTTGTGGGGCTATGGCGGATTCGTCGAGGCACGGTTCGAGGTGATTCTTGTCGGAGAAGAAAAAGCTCGGGAAGAGCTTCGAAATAGATACTCACACGCTAAATTTCGTTGAAAAATGTAGGAGAAATCGAAGTTTGAAGATTTCGGCCATGATGGGTTTTGGTGACTGCATATGTCGGCTGAAGACAACGAAGAGGAGGAGAGATGAACAGTGATTTCGGGTTTTATATTAGGTTTTCCTAATCATTATTTAATAATTTAATTAGCTCGTTTTGGTCCGAACTCCGATTCAGGCCTGCTTACTGTCGTTCTTAAGGTTTTGACACCTTCTGAACGCAACGGGCTATGTCCCGGGGTCTAATTCCGAGGCATGTTATGAGTTTTGGAATAATTACATTATTTTATTAATATTTTAATGTGTACCGTACATGAAAATTCACCGAGGTCACAAATTAACTTTAAAAATTCTCGAAAAATATATTTAGCTATGTTTTAATGCTGTGGACCTATGAAAATTAATTTCGTTCAATTCTGAGACCATATGGATCTATAATGAATTTTTAAAGTCAAAAATTTGCCCGTTTACACTGAAAAATCAATTATAATTATATTTTAATTCTAAAAATTACCATAAAAAATAGCTTTGTTTTGATGATACGAATCCAACAAAATTTATTTC
Organism: Allium sativum; assembly: GCA_030737875.1. Taxonomy (NCBI): domain Eukaryota; kingdom Viridiplantae; phylum Streptophyta; class Magnoliopsida; order Asparagales; family Amaryllidaceae; genus Allium; species Allium sativum. The sequence goes on from CM060923.1 coordinate 459,886,674, forward strand.
GTTGAATTCTGAGATTTTTTGAAAAATGGCTATTTTTCAGTCAATTAATTTTGACCGAAATTGACAAAATACAGTTTCTTTTGCCACACTCACAAATTAACTCGGAAGATTCTAAAAATTGAAATCTATCAATAATTTAATATTCCAAATCCAACAAAAGTGGTTTCGTCGAAAACGGACACTGTTTGAAAAATCATTATTTTCCATGGCTATGTATTTTATATTAAAAATACATTTTTAGACAAATAATTTTCGAAACTCCAAATATATAAGTGTTTATACTTTTTAAATACAGAAACGTCATTTCGGACTCAATGGAAGTGGTTTCGAGTTCAAATTTCTTCGTATGTGAAAAGTAGCTTTTTGGACCATATATATATTATATAAATTCTTACAACGACCTTTCAAAATTTTTTATTTCGACATAACTTATAAATTATAATCTAAAATTTAAATTTCTTAAATTCATTATATAGATATTGACAATACGAACCTAACATTTCTTGTTTTATCCAATTTCGTTTTAGAACCAATTTTATACAATTTTTCAAAGTTCAAAACTAAAATTTGAAACTACCGCACCCTTTCGGGCTTGGAATGGAATTTATATAAATTTTAAAGTCTTACTTCAAATAGAATAATTTTTAATCATTATTATTTAAAATAAATTATTTTAAATAGCCAAAACTCATTAAAATAACTTAAAATAAAATTTTAAATTTACCCCAAAAATCAGGGTTGTTACAACGGGGGTGGGGGTGTGCATGTCATAGTGATAGCAAACAATCAAGCATAGCCACCATCCTCATATCTCTCACTCATTGCATAAAGTATACGATATCCACCACTTTGATCACTAGACCCATCGGGATAGTGACGGAGTCCGACTTGTATAACTATTGCTACCACCAAGCTTGCCCCATGGAGTCACGACTAATCCTTACAAATGACCCCACCTCATTGGTCCATAACCAATAGTCCTACCTAGGCCACTGCGAGCCTGAATCCGTCCACATACCCCCACACTCTATAGTGATCCAAAGTTATAAACATCGATAATCCCTTAGCACATGTCCCGCAGCAAAGCACAACTCATGAAGTTAACTCATTGGTTCTCATTTGGATCCTGAGTAATCCCATCTGGACTTCCTTTACATCTTGGGTTTTGGTTGAATTGGAGTTGGTCTTCAGAAGAGTCATCGCGTAATCGCAGCTCCAATCCGGTTCGGTTTGGTTGTCCTTCCCTGCTTCGGTTCGGCTTGCTCCACTTCCTGGCCATCAATCTGGTTTGGTTTGGTGCTCCACCCTCAGTTCGGTTCGGTGCTTCCATTTCACTTGGGTTCGGCTATCTCACTATCTTGATTCGGTTCGGTTCTCTGCTCAGTTCCCAGATCCGATCCCATGTCCAGCTTTAGTCCAATACAAACTCAAACCCTTATACAAGAGGCCTTCCTTTTTGCCAAGCCCTCATTCTTGTACTAGGTTCTGATCCGGTTCTGTTCTCTGCGCAGTTCCCCAATCCGACCCGAGCCCCTTAACCCGATCCGATCCGAAACCCTGCACTACTTCCTGCAACTTTTCCAGCGACTGTTTTACGCCATACGATGGAGTTTTCGACCATTCTGACTTTTCTAATCAATCAAAAAGCATACCATACAGTCATAGCAACATATAGAATCAACCATAAACACCAAAACAACAATATGATGTATTAAAATGGATCAAACATAGCAAAGATACCGTATTTTCCCTTAATCATGTTTAAGCATAACTAATGATATGATTAGCAAAACATAACCAAATTTTCTAACAGAGACCTAAAACAATATTTCGAAATTTATAAATATTTTTCCAGAATTTAATCATGCATAATTTCGTTAATTAACACTAATTACCCTTAATTAACCATAATTAGTGAGGAACTATGCAAATCACTCACCTTAGCCAAAAATTAAAACTTTCAAAACTGAAAATCCGCTGTTTTGGCGAATATTGATGTCTAACAGTAGCTCCAACCTTGCTTTGGTGCTATTTCCCTTTGATTTGACGTAGATTAGGCTAATACTTGATTAAATGGTGATTAGGGATGATTCTAGATGTTGGAGGCCATTGTTAGGGTTCCTAGGAGGTAAATGGCAGCTAGAAATCTGAAATGAAATGAAAACCTAGCTCATTTTTGTCTCCCCATAACCCTAATCCCAAAATGGGTTAAGGGCCCATTCACTAATCACCTCATTTGGCCCGGTTAAGCAGTTTTTCATCGTCTAAACCTTATTTCAGCCATATCTCCCAAACGGTAAGTCCGTTTTTCACATATGACCACTCTACAGAAAGGTAAACCATCATCCGGATCTAATGGAAGTGGCTTCAAGTCAAAACTCCATTCCAATCAAAAGTTATGGCCGAAACAATATCAGCTAGGGGCAAAACGGTCATTTAACAATCGGCAAAAATCATGAACATGAGAAAAGACCCCAATAGTCGTCTCCCAAAGTTGCATGACCATACGACTTTGTATATGAAAGAAATGTATATTCTATTATCCTTCGATGCGTAGAATGCGGGTCGTTACAGAATCAGAAACAGTCAATAACCATATAATTTGATTTATATGGGTTTCATACACACATGTACACAACAGCAATCAAACACAGTCAACCATCATCCAAAGAGCATTCTACACTGCATAAGCATTAAATATAAATATTCAATACTTATAACTGTCTGTCAACCAATCGATTGACATACAGCTAATCATTGGGATTAGTGTATGTCCAATATCATCCCAATACCCGTGTGGGATTTCATTCAACAAATAATGAATTTTATTTATGCAGTTGGGCGATGTGTAAAATTTATCGTCCCAATCAATATCCATCAAATGTGTGTACATAAACAAATCGTCTGATTTGTTTATAAATATTTATTTTATTCATATACACGTTAAAAATTATATTTTTAACTATAAAATATTTATTTCAACACATGAATTTTTTATTCAGTTCATTTATACAATAAAAATGATATTTTTATTGTTTTAACATATTTTAGAAAATTTTGGCAGCATAACGACACGATATCAAAATCGGGTAATGTCTAGCATTACCCCTCTCATGATATTGGCTCGCGCCATACGCACATATAACAATTCTAATCAATTCATTTCACCCAAACAACCAAATTCAACCAAATATTCTAATCAGCCAAACCAAACAATCAAACAAGTCGTCCATGGTCTGTGGACGACGGGGAACAGTTCATATATGCAGTTGTAAAATAAATAACTGCATAAGAAAATTATAGTGAGGAGATCTCACCTTCAGTTTCCACACCGCCATTTTTATTTCTGAATTTCAGAACAGTCTTGACTTGCCTGAAATTCCAATGCAATCTTCTTCTCGTTGTTCATAGTAAAAATTACATTTTTATTTCAATCCTAAAAATTATATTTTCACTTCGCTAAAAATTATATTTTTAATATTCTACATATATAAAAAATCATATTATTAATGTCTCTACATATTTTTATAATGCTACTACATAGGTAAAAATCATATTCTTAACACTATGTTTACATTATAAAAATCACATTTTTATATTGCTACTACATATATAAAAATCCGATTTTTAGCTAACTAATAATTATTTCTTTGTATGACCGTTTTATAAATTACATATATAATCTAAAATCATATTTTTATATTTCTAAAAATATTTCCGTGCCATACACTAGTTAAAAATTATATTTTTAATCTTGCCAAAAATATTTCCTTCCTACGATAAAAATCCTATTTTGAACTAACCAAAAATGATATTTTTACATAACTAAAAATCATAACTTTATGTAATTGAAAATCATAACTTTATGTACTTTATACATCAAAAACCATAGAAGCTTTAAAGCAGAGAAAACTCACATATTTTCTATCGTCCGGATTTGCTGTTCTGGTTCCATAATTTGAAAACGATCTTCAATCTTCACATCATCTTTTTTTCTAGCTAAAATGCTCCATTCCGGACAACTTTCGCCTAGGTCTTCCTTCCGAAATTGTGCCATTTCGTCGAATCGCGAAAAGACAGCATTCAGACAGTGTTTGGACAGAAGATTTCGGACGTGTTTTCCCGACAGCTCTACAATCCAAAATGGGACTTCCATATACCAAATCAAAGAGAAAATCGTGCTATTTGATTTTGGTATTGTGGAGTTTTGGCCAGAAATGCACAGTTTGGAAGTTATTGGCTAAATAATGATAGGGGGTTAAATGCAAAATGGGAAATTTGTGAAAAATGGGTTTTTGAGTGTAGCGGGGCCCACGGCTGAAGCTAGGTGGCTGCAGGCGGCGGAGGGGCCTGACTGGGCGGTGGAAGGGTGCAGGTGGTGGTGGTGGGGCCGGTAGTGGTGGTGGTGTTTGGTTCTAGAGTTTAGGTTTGAGAAGGGAGAGAGAGAAAGAGAAGAGGAGAGAGAAGGAGAGGAGGAGGAGGGTGGCCGGATGGGGTGCGACGGCCTGAGGTGGTGCGGCGGTGGCTGAGGGAGGGAGGGGCGGTGTAACAACCCGGAAAATCTGAGCCAGTTTAAAATTTTTATTTTGGCAATTTTGACGAATTTTGAATATTTAGAATGAATTATTTTAAATAATATCGACAAGAAATTTATTTTGAATAGAATTAGAATGTATATATTTAAATAGATCGACGTTAGAATATAAATATTTATTTTAAATTATAAAAGGAATTGAAAATGGCGCGGTAGTTCGATAACTCGATTTCAAAGTTCAAATGAATGTACAGGATTCAAAATAAGTCGGATTTTGGTGAAACCAAAATTAGAATCTATTTGAAAATATCTTTCCAACGAATCCGAAAAATCAAAATTTCATAGCGGGAATCAAAAGTTATGCCCAGTTGAAAACTTAGAATAGTCGCTATGGAAATTATACATGGCCCAAAAAAGTCATATTTTGCATATGGATGAATTTGGACTCGGAACCACTTCCATTGAGTTCAAAATGCCGTTTAGAACTCCGGAAAGTATAAGCTTCGATATATTCCGATATCCAGAATAGTGGCAATTGGCAGAAGCTTTTCAGTTAGCAATACATATCCCTTAAAAAGTGAAATTTTGCATATGAGATCAGAATTCGACGAGATAAATTTTTATGGATTCACAATGACAAATTATTGTTGAGTTCCAAAGTGCGCTTCGAACGGAGTCAGTATGTGGCCGTGCGAAGCAAAACCATTTGTTCAAAAGCAGACAGTCATTTTACAAAGGAACATTATTGATACAACCTCGGAATTCGATTCTACTTTTTTTTCTGGATTCGTATCGTCTAATAATTGTTAAATCCAAGATGGCATGATTTTTGGAGTTAGCGTGTGAGCGTGCAAGAAGAAAAGGTGCACCAAAATCGCATTTTTAGAGCTTATCTGAGCATTTTTGTGATTTTTAACGGACGGTCAAAAGAACTCGGAATTCGACGAAACTTGTTTCGTTGGACTAGTATTCACGTCTACTATGTCGTGTCCAAAATCGCAGTGATTGGAGATCGTTAGCGTTCAGGCGATAGGAGAAAAACTAGCATGTAATCACTTTTACTCCTTTCCTTCGTTCACCTTTTCTCTTTCTCTTTTCTTCCTCTTTCCTTAAAAATGGAAAGCTCCTCCACCACCACCGTTGCCACCGCCCCCTACTCCGCTGCCGCACCACCTCAGGCCGCCGGCCGCCACCCCCACTTCCCCCTCCTCCTCCTCTTCCTCCTCCTCTCTCTCTCTCCTCCTCTTTTCCTCTTCTAATTTGCAAACCCTACACCCAAACCACCACCACCAACACTCCGCCGGCCCCACCACCACCACAACCAGTCCCCCATGCCCAATCAGGTCCGGCGGCCCCCTATGGCCACCCAATTCTGGCCGTGGGCCCCTCCTCAAAAATCACATTTTTCACTAATTTCCCGTTTTGCACAAAACACCCTGTCATTGTTTTGCCCATAACTCCCAAACCGTGCGTTCCTAGCCAAAGTTCCTCAAGACCAAAGTCGAAGAGCACGATTTTCTCTTTGATTTGGTATATGATAGTCCCATTTTGCATTGCGGAGTTATTGGGAAAACGCGTCCGAAGTCTACTGTCCAAACACTGTTAAAATGCTTTCTTTTCGCGATTTCCGGCGAAATGGCACATTTTCGGAAGGAAGACCACTAGGAGAAAGTTGTCCAGAATGGCGCGTTTAAGCTAGAAAAAAAGTTGGTGTGAAGATTGAAGCTCGTTTTCAAATTCTGGAACCAGAACAGCGAATCTGGGCATTAGAAAAAAATGTGAGTTTTCTCCGCTTTAAAGCTTCTATGGTTTTTGACGAATGTAGTAAATAAAAATATGATTTTTATGTAATGGAGAATATAAAAATATCATATTTATATATGTAGTGAGATAAAAATATGATTTTTATCGTTTGTGAAATATAAAAATATAATTTTTATAAAGTAGAAGTATTAAAAATATAATGTTTATATAGAGAATAGCGTGATAAAAATATGATCTTTATTATGTGAACATCGTTATAAAAATATAATTTTTATCTATGTAGAAACAATATAAAAATGTGATTTTTATATACATAGCAGCAATATAAAAATGTGATTTTTATATATGTAGTGGCTACGGGCAACGAAAGTGACAAAGGGCGAGCACGACGAAGATTTCTACATAAGAAGAGTCGTGGCGTTTGGATTAGCTAGTCGGTGAGAACTTCTCACTTTAAATCTTGTTTTTCTAGTTAAAATATATACTAGGATGCAGACGGTGCTTAGTAGCACCCGACACCCATCGTCCATAGACCATGTACGGCTTGTATGCTTGTTTGATGTGTTGTGAAATTTATTTGTGATGTTGATGTGAAATCGATAATAAAATGTTGATGGTTGGAATAAATTAATTACCGTTAAGAATATAATTTTTAACGTGAATGTGAATAAATAAATATTCATTTACAAACTGGACGGTTTGTTTATGTACACCTATTTGAAGGATATTGATTGGGACGATAAATTTTACACATCGTCCAACTGCACCAATAAAAATCTGTGTTTGTTGATTTGAAACCCCACACGGGTGTTGGGATGATATTTGGTGTACACTAATCCCAATTATTTAATAATATGTCGATCGATTGGTCGATAGACTGTGTAAGCGTTAATTATTTATATTTAATGCTTATGCAGTTGTGTAGTGTACTTTGGATGATGGTTGATTATTTATCGTTGCTATTTATATACATGTGTTATATGGAATCCATATAATTAACATTATATGGTGATTGATTGGGCCTCATTCCAATTGGGAAATAATGAATATTATAAAAGAAAATTCATGTGTTGAATAGAATAAATAGTCATGTGTTGACGATGTTCAGGTGTTGTGAATTCACGTGTTGAATAAAAAATTTATACAATAAAATTTACCTTTTTATTGTAGGTAAGAAGAAATATAGATTCATGTGCTGAATGGAATAAATATTCATTTGTTGAATAGAATAATGAATTTATTGAAATATATAAAGCCGTGTTGATTAGAGATACGCCATTTTGACGTGAATGATATTTAAATCGATTTTATTCATTTTTTTAATGAATATCGAAAAGTGATTTCAAAATCGAATATATAGAAATGAATTCGAAATGAATTGAAATGAATTAGAATTGAAATTGAAATGAAATGAATTCGAATTGAAATTAAGTTGAAATTATTTCAAAAAAGAATTTAAAACGATTTATAAAATATGTTTTAATAGGAAATCGACGAAATATATATAATATATATATATATATTATATATAATGGCCTGAATAGAAAGCGCCGCGCTGCGGCAGTTCGTGAATTTCGACCATTGACTTCGAATTGACGTTACGGGAGATCCGACCGTCGGATTCTCCTGAAACTGGAGCCGTTGGGTTCGTATCGAAAATAGCTTTCCAATGAATATTATAAATTTGAAATCTAATGGTTGGATTTGGAATTATGTCCAAATGGAATTTGAAAAAGGTCGCTATAAGTGCAGTTCGATGGCCGTTGATGGAAATCGACTGTACGGGCCTTGATAAAATTATTAAAAATAGTAATAATTTGTGTAAAATCATAAGAAATGATTTGGGAAAAATTGGGCTGAAAAACTCCATATTTGAAAAGATAAAAATAGATTTTTATCAAAATGAACTTGTTTTGAACTAGAATTAAAATCAATTTATTTTTGAAATAAATAAATTGAATTTGAAAGTGGTTTTAAAAATAATCAGAATTTCCAATAATTGAAGTGGAAATGGATTTTAATCGAAATTATCTTCAGAATATTTCGATGTTGGGTTTCGTGATTATACAGATATGGTTGTGGAAATTTGATAGATATATTTTATATCGTTATTTCCAATACGATATTTGTTGGTTTTAGAATTTGATATTGAATATAAGCCGGTATATTTTCTATTCAGAGCCTTGTATTTAATATCAAATGTGATTTGGTTTTGTCGTGGATGGTGTCTTCATTAACACCGTTCTTAAGCCCAGTTGAGAAAAAGATTGACTCTTTCTATTTAGATTTAATGAAGTGTGCCAATTAAATAATATTAATTGGGATTGAATTTAAATTGGTTCTTGGGTTTATCGTGAGCGGTGTTTTGAATAACACCTGTTTTTTGACCCGATTAACAATAGAACGTGATTTTGGGTTTATCGTGAATTGTGTTTTAGATGACATTGGTTCTTTAACCCAGTTAAAGGCAGGATATTGATTTGTGGGAAGATTAAAACTAAGTGGAGTTTTAATAAATCTTTAATTAGATTGAAAGTGAATTGATTATTTGAATTATCAAAATTGGAAAGTGATCGAGAATGGAGTATCACCAGTTTTGTTCCAAAGCGATAGTTAAATCTTTGATTAGATTTGAACGTGAAATGGTAATTAATTTTACCGATAACACCGTGGTGTTAGATATGGAGTATTACCAGTTTTGCTCCATGGGATATATAGGTTGGGATTGGGAAATAAAATAAATAATTACTTCGGTGTGGTTCGCTAATCCTGACTAGTTTGAAATGATATCCAAAGGAAGATTAAGGAATAAATTTAGAAGAATTTATGTTGAATAAAATTAATGGGAACCTTTCTCTAAGAATGTGGATTTTGAATAAAAGAATATTCTGAATTGGAATGAGGCGTTTGTTGAGTTTGTGTAACATTTGTTTATTATATACGTGGGTTATTCAGAAAGGCCGGGTTTATATCCATTCTGAATAACCGATTCGGCGATAAGTCGAAGATGAAGACAGTGGTTGAAGACCGGAAGTCTTCACATCGTTTGGGTGATTACTGATGATCTCGATTGGGTTGTACACCCAAGAGGAGAGAAATAGTTGGTGATCGTCCAGACGTACTTGGAGATCGATGGATATGCGAGAAAAGTGCCTCCGGTTTCGTTCAGACCTAGAACGAACTTGTAAATGGACTGTGTGTCTGACATTGGATTTTATTCTGTGTTGATTGATCTCTATTAAATATACATCTGTTTGGCGTCGGAGAATTTATTCTCTTGCCTAACGCCCTTCTCTGAGACGTACGAGCTCAAAGGTTGTATATCGATGGACATTAGTCGCATGGAGTGAATTGCCAGTGTGGCACGCGTAAGTGGCAATTGATCAAGGCTTCTGTTCAAAAGCAAAGTCTTGTAGTTGATGATCAAAGCACGGCCTGTGTGGCGCAACTTTGTGTATAACGTGAATTCGCGAGCCTCACACCTCGGTATGAGTCAAAAACGGGATATGGACCATTGGGCGAACACGACGTTTCTTTCTAGCTATGGGTGGTGTCAGTGCTTAAACTGGCTGACATTTATATACTTTTCACCTGTGTGGTTGTTGGATGAGGCGCCTCGATATTAGGTCTGTTAGGACCGGGAAACGTGTGTTCAGGAATTGCCGATCCTCAAAAGTAAGAGAGGACCGGCCCAACCGATTCCAAGGATCATAGTGGGGTCCTAGGACATTTGCTAGAGTGTCTCGAACGGAGAGGAGCTTGCCCCTTGCCTCGACTCATGACGGAAATCCAATTTCCAATACGTGATATTGCGGTTTTATTTGTAGAACCTAGTATGGCGACATAGTGGTTTGGGTCATTTATGCCGCCTATGATTGATATTTATGATTGAAATTGTTTTGACACTATACACTTACAGTAATATCAAAATAATGTGTTTTAAACGTATCAAGCATGCTTTGGCTATTATAAGGTAAAAATCCTATCCTTCGGTTTGCGTTGCATTGTGTGATGGGACCTAGGTCTTATAATAGCTTCATTTTTCTTTATTTAACATTGTGCTATTTGTTTTATGCACTGGTATTCTTGGGAGGAAACCCGTTCCGTGTTATACGGCGTGGTCCCTTGATTTACCGAACTTTAAAATAAAGATTAATAATTGTTTTAGTTCTCACACCAATCATATGACTGACCTGGAGTTTATTGTTTTAACCTAAACTCTGGGTACCCCAATTTTCAACACGGGTAGCTAGTAGTTTTGGTTTTGCTGATTTATATTCATAGGATCCTGATTTACAGCTGGAACGATGCTCGGAAAGCTCTGTATCCGTGTATTACTTTCAGTTGTGCTTTGTATTACTTTCCGCTGCTTTGTAATTTATTGTAATATCTGATATTTGTCGAATGTATTTTATTCATTCATACTCTGTATATTCTTTTATTCTGATGGAATTGTTGTAATTAACAATGAAATGTTCTTCTGTCTGCGTTCCGATGTGCCTTGTCCTCAATTCTATCCGGGCTTTCCTTCACGGGAAGTTCGGGTCATCTCATTTTGGTATCAGAGCTTTGGTTTATAGAGCTCGAGAACAAGACACATTAGGACCAAACGAAAGAATTCATCAGATATTGGATTAGTAATATCCAATGAGAATAATTCGTTAGAGATGGGATCAGTAGTATCCTAGAACGAGTGTGAAGAGTATATTTTTCAAATGAAAACAAATTTTGTTTCAAAATTTAAATCGTTTTACACGTATTTGAATAATTTATTTATATTGATTTGGACAATCTAGTGTATAAAGGTTTTGCATATACGCGTCATGAACGTATATTCGAAGTTTTAATATACTGGATAGATATAGAATCACACTCTAGTCGCCCGGGGACAATTCTGGTGATGTCGCGACATCATCAGTCTTTGTGTTCGAGTTTCGAAGGTGTGATATCTATATATTTCCATTAGACTGGTGTGAGAACCGAAGCTATATAGATATATTGTTGTGATTTGGCATCAAAAACATGATTTTCTGTATATATATCAAATTATGAATTTGAAACGATAATCAACTAATTGATTGCTGATTGTGTTGTTTGTCTATTTGTTTGAAATTTTGAACCACTTAGCCTAATAAAATCAAATAGTGAATTGTATTGAAAATTGGTCGCATTTGCTTGCATATACATGTACTTACATTGAACAGGTCATAGCAAGGAGGCTAGAGCAGAAGAATTGTAACGACCCGAAAATCCGTACCAATTTGAGGTGATAAATATCCTACACATTCAATTCAAAGTGCACGAAAATTCAGATCATTAATAGAAAGAATAAGAGGATGAGAAAGAAAAGATAGAACTAATAGAATAGAAGAAGAAGAACACAACTGAGCAGAATCAGGGTAAACACGAATCTCATAGCGGAACGAATAAAATATATTACATAACTTTGAAATACAAATATGTTTTGTATATCCATACCATATCAGAGTACAACATAACATTTGATACGGCGAAAATAACTCTAAGTAATCAACAGTGAAGACTCCTTCTTCAAGCTCCTCCAAGTGTATCTGTAAAATCCTGAAAAAACTTGACCGCCTGTACAAATTTGGGCACCCAAGAGTTTAGGGAACAACAAACAAAATAAACTCTGGGTCAGTCATGGGACTGGTGTGAGTAAATTCCAACCATACGGTTTAACTTTAAAAATCCTTTTGAAACAAAAGGATAATAGTAAGACCAACCCACACATAAACATGGATGGTTTTTCCCTTACTATAACCCAAAACATTTTGATATCAAAATCCAGTGATATTATAATAATGTCTAATCAAGTAAATAACCAAATAGCAGAACGCTTGCATCTCACGCTCTACATACATAGTATAAAATCAAAAACCGTAGGGCGTTTATTGGAGATTGGATTGCAACTTATGACAAGGTATGGGACCACCTGCCGCTCGTGTATCTCTAGAGGCGAATACACTGGGTTCAACAAGAACGTCTTGCAACCCGGCCCACACATGACCGACCACTCATTTCGCTTGAGTGTATAGAATGTATATCACCAACGGTTGGACTCAAACCACCGTTCCCGAATGGGCAGAATAGATAGATTGAGAAACAAAAACAATTTCTCTAGATAGGTGATTATACACCCTAATGGGAGCGACCCACATAGCCATGCTGCCTTCCCGATTTTTGTCATTTCACGGTTATGAAGCTTGAGGCTACGTCTATCTTTTAGAACATCTGGCAACCCTACACTTTGAATGCCACATCGTCAAACCCATCAAATCACTAGTTGATCTTCCCAAGAATATTACGGGTATAAAAGCTAAGAGGAACGAATTTCTCCGCCACCAGACGTAATACCTTGAAAAGATCGTCTTATGTGACCGTTAGGAATACTCTGTCAGACATTCGTCCATACAAGTTGTCCTGGGACTGGACAAACAGAAAACACCATTCTGGAATAGGACGACCTTGCATTTCACTCCGTCTTCAACTGTCTTCAGCATAATCTAATTCGCAGCGCTTATGCCTATACGGAGTGGTTTCAGATAATATATCCAACCGGTCTCTCCGTATTGACAAAGATGGTCAAAACACTTCGATAGTCGGTTATTTAACTATCGAAGTAAAAACAAACATTCATTCAAATGTTCTAACATCACACAACCATGGCCACTTTTTATTTGCCATTCGTCATCGTCGAATTATAGTTCCATTTCTAATAGTGTTATTCAACCCTAAACATATTTCAACATCGAAATGATGTCATTGTTTTCTGAAACAATTCTCCACTACTCGTCCTTATATTTCTTTGGACAATCATCATTACTTATTACTTTAGAATAAGTGGATTTCAAAACAAACAGTTTACATCCCTAGGGAGTAACCCTATATAAAAATCACGCTTAAGCTTGTTTAACAGCGCTAATTTATCGTTATGGATCAAAACTTGTCATACGCTGTAATATTCCCCTTATAACTAATCTCGACATAACAGTCGCGCTTAAGTTTACTCAACAGCGTTATTTTATCGCTATAGTTCTAGGACTTGTCATACGCTGTAATATTCTCTTTATAACTAATCTTGACATCCCTTTCCATTACAAAAATCTTGACATCTCTTTCCGTTACAAAAAAATTTGACATCTCTTTCTGTTACAAAAATCTTGACATCTCTTTCCGTTACAACCAAATACCATCCTTCGATAATAGTGAAGCCGTTCAAGATGGGATATTTTAATTACCTCTCAGACCTTGATCAACAACATTCTTATCTTAGAATAGATATAAGTTTGTAACTCTAACCCCTTATACTTTAAAATCCGTAAACGTGCTTATTGCTATATTTTAAATATGGTTTTATGACGCCATATCCTTATTTTGAAAACTCGGTTATTTACAATAGCTTATACAAATCCATTTTTAAACATTTCTCTCCGCTTCATCTTTCTTAGACGAATCCCTTATTAAACATTCCTCTTCGCTTTGTATCCTTTAGACAAATCCCTTATACTTTAAAATCTTATTTAAACTAAATCAACTATTCGTTAATTTATTACATCAGATTAATCAGCCCAATCTAATTTAATTAAATAACCAATTATTGATCAAAACAGTTTGCTTGGTAAATATTTAGCCCTAATTAACCCACTAATCAATTCTAACAAATCTTTTCATTTTGAATAAATAACATTTATTAATCCAAATAATTTAACTTGTATCAATTACTATATAAATAATAATTTATTTCTAAATAATCTCATTTACCATTAAATAAACAATAATCGATTCTGACTAATCTTACTTAATATGAAATCAACCATAATCTATTTGTAAATATCTCATTTAATTGTTCTTAAAACAATAAATTCTTGTTATTAATCATCAAGTTAATCTCCGCCTACTTATTTATTAATCTTATTAATATAAGAATCCACTTTACCAAATCATTTAGTAAGTATGGTGAAACACGTGCTTCGCACACGGAGGGATTTTGGTAAAACAATAGCGGTTAAAACAAATGATACATTTATGATTGGTTGTTGGCACTTTCTTAATCGATATCATCTATTGATTAAATCAAAATAACGTTTGAATTACCATTCAACGCTAATATCAATACAAGGTTTCAAAAGTCATTTGGGTTCAAACAGTGCATCTATATAAAATTAACAGTACATATAAATATTGAGGAATCCGGTTGGATTTCTCCAACAGGTTTCATGCATCCACCGATGTTAGTCAACAATTAACACTGATTTCATACTAGGAAATATTATAATCGATGGAATTAGTCCAACCAATGATGTGTATATATGCAACGATATATAATTCAACCAATTTAATTGTAATCTACCGAAGCGACCATCACACAACGTTCAACCAATATTTAAAATATAATTATAATATTTTAAAATAGAATAGAGTTAGTGAATTTACTTACCTTGCGCGTTAACCGTTAAATAACGATTTGCGTCGGTGGACCGGATCAGGCGCTTTAATATATCATGCTCGAAATGGATCCAAATCAACTCCGTAGTGTAGCCTGCCATTTCTTCATCATGCTCATTCTTTACTTCATGCAACATAAGCCCAACGTCCCTCTTTCAAAATGAAGCTTGCTGTATCTAGTTCTCACCGTCCCACTTAAATACATATATACGTAGTTTTAACGTACTTAAGTCCATCCGTGCCACAACTACACATATTCACCACACCTAACTACTCTCCCATTCTTGATCACACTTCACCTCAACTGCATAAGCTCCCTCACTGCTTCATATGCCCAGCTCCATGCATTACCATTTCACTACTTTCGCTGCATATTTAAGTTCCAATGCTTCCATTACATATGACCCCCACGTGAGCCCTCTTCTCTCAATAACCCGTTTTAAACCCTGCTCATCACTTCACCCAAAATTTCCGTGCTTCCTTCATGTATTCTCAAACGAGTTTCGCCAGTATTTATCGCTCTGATCTCTCTAGGTGCCACCAAAAATAAAAGCTTCCCATCGTTTGTTTTCTCTTCATGCGTGAAACGTTGGCGTTCTTCATATTGAGTATCCATGTTTTTAAGTGGAGTGTCCGATTTATTTATATTTTTCTTTGATCGACATTAACCCTTGAATCCCTGAAGCCAAATAAAGAAGACGCTCTGTATTTATATATGTGAAGAGCCTTGCGTCCCAAGGAGTGGGGTACATCATAGGTTAGGATGTAGGCGTTCAAATTTATCTTGCCTTAGCCATCAAGCTTCAGTCAGAAATTTACTGCCTTGAGTTTTCATGTCTTTAGGCAGGTGTGTCCTTGCCTTAGGCCTGTCTTGATTTTATATGTCGATGTAAGGTCTGCTGAAAAGATATATCGAAGACATAGGATAGTTCTTAGGTGACTGTTTTTTTTTCTTTTACTGTGTTTGATTTAAAATCTCATGTAGTCTAGTCTGCGTTTTGCTTCTAGGGAGAGAAGAAAATAGCTGGTTGATTTGAAGGAACACAGCAGATTAGGGGAGTTGGTCTACGCTTTGAGTTTTCCCTTCACAATCTATTCACGCATGGAGTATGCTTTCTCATGTGCATTGGTACTGTATGATGGAACCACTCGTAGGTCTTCAGATAAGAGGTGACTTCACGGTACGAATGGGTTTTGAAAATTTTACAAGTAGCTTTCGGTTTGATCCAAGCAAAGGCAACATAACATTTTTAACAAGAAGAATTTTAGTTATCCGAAATGTAGTGCATCAGATAATGGATTTAATTAAGCACCTTGATGTTAAATAAAATGAATGAGACATTTGAAGTTTTGTTAATACGAGTTGGTTACTTTGTCAGACTTTCCGAAATGTTTGTCTATGCCCCTTTCGTTTTGAATATACTTAGGAAACTATATGTACTAGTAGCCAAATAAGTATTTGAGATGTATGTGTATTTGTTTTTAGTGTATAGTGTTGTGATTTTACTTGCTGCGTGATGAATATACAAAAATGTATACACATATATGTTTTCAAATTTAAGCGTACCGTGCTACGTAAAATTATGTTCATGTCTGAGCCGCTACGGACAGAAATAAGAATACGGTCGTGTCCAATGAGGTGCCACAATCCCAAAAATATAATAATATCGGTAGGTTAACCCATATCTTGGAACCCCAAAATGTCGATTAAGGGTGCAAAATACTCTAAATAAAAAGTTGCTTATTTAATTAATTAAAAATTACAATAAAATTCAAAAAATTAATTTATCACTACGTCTCAAAAGAACCTTATCTAAATCCGAAACCGATGTCCAGTTATATCGAATAAACCGTTATGGTCTATAAACGGTTTTACATCGACTATTTGAAAATTTGATTTGTATATATCTTGAGATCTATAAGCCGAAATCTTGATTTTTCTCTTCCATTCGAAAAATACAGTTCAACAGATTCCATCGTTTCTTGTTTCGAAGAAATCCGATTTATAACCGGTCCTGTACACTCAGTTGAAGTTCAGAACGTTAAATTACGAACTGCAGCGTCGTTATGAGCTCGATTATATTTAATATATATATTTATACGTTCGGCTTCATTTTAATATATATATATATATATATATATATATATAAACCCACTTATATTACGAATCCAATATTTAAACTGATTTAAATATTAAAATATAAACCGATAAAACTGCGGGACATTACATTCCTTCCCACTTAAAATAATTTCATCCTCGAAATTGCTAAGATGGGGAAAATGTTACAATCTCTGTTGTAAACAGGTTAAAAAAAATCTTTTTGGTTTACTTCATAATTTCAGTTTCAACTGAACTGATAAATTCCAATTAAATATTAATTCTTCTTATTAATGAATACTTTCAGAAATCCAAAAAAAAAAAAAAAAAATTAATAGCTTAATTTTCTGGAGATTTTCGCCAGCATCTCCTTTGCATGGCTCATTCAGTACCCAAAAGAAATTCAAACAGCCATTTTGTCTGGCATTCCACTCTACCTCTTCTATTTGCTGCCCAATCAGCATATACCACTTGATTTCCAATAAAATTATCCTTAAACCACATCGTCCACATATATCTTCATTTAAACTCCAATTCCAACTCTTAATTCATCAATTCAATTCCATTTCAGATTATCTCTAATCCAATTCAATATATATAACCAAGGGAATTCCCACTTACTGGCTTCGGTTAAATTCAAATTTATTCACTTCCACCATTTCAAGCTACTTAACTTCATGAGTTAAATTTTAAATTTCAGAATTCAAATCCCTGGGATTTATTTCAATTAGTTTGAAATAATACATATATATTCATAACATAGAAATTCAAAACATTTGATTTTTTTTTGATAACTTATTTCCCTCAAATAATTTAAAACCAAAATCTTTGGTAGTAATCCGTCACTTAGAAACTCGAAAATGAACACCGATAATGGTCGGCTTCATCATCGGAATTTATTTCCCAGCGATCAAAGTGAGTTCAATACTATATCACTTTCAAAACTCATATTCAAATACTTTTATTTGAAATTTACTTCAAAAATATCTTTTCGAAACTTGGATAATATTTTAAAATTTCCCTAGGATCTTAAAATTCCAATATATTGAATCCAAACATTATTTCCAACTCCTTTTCAAATTTCTAGAGTTTATTTCAATTCTGGTTTAAATCCAGATTCAGTTCATCTGAATTTGCATATTATATTCATTGGTTATCTATAATCACTTCACTTATAACCCTATTTGATTATAATTTCAACCAACGCATTCAATATATATTAGATAATTCCAATATATATGCTTTCTTTATATCAAAATATATTTTGGGTAAGATTATTTCATTTACCCTCTTCTCCAAAACATACCATGTCGAATTGTTCTGTTCAAGAGTTTAGAAACACCTATCGTTACAGTTTGCATTACTGTTTCGACCAGAATTCATAAACCGCTCAACTGACCAGTCAACACAATATAAAACAGTTTTTATATTAATTTACAAATACGCGCTCATATATATACACTCAAACTCAATCTAAGTTACTGCTAACCTTATCTCTATTGGCCCACGCCACAGAGCCAAGGTAATCACTTAACCTTCAGCTCTGATACCAACTGTAACGACCCGAAAATCCGTACCAATTTGAGCTGATAAATATCCTACACATTCAATTCAAAGTACACGAAAATTCAGATCATTAATAGAAAGAATAAGAGGATGAGAAAGAAAAGATAGAACTAATAGAGTAGAAGAAGAAGAAGAAGAACCCAACTGAGCAGAATCAGGGTAAACACGAATCTCACAGCGGAACGAATAAAATATATTACATAACTTTGAAATACAAAAATGTTTTGTATATCCATACAATATCAGAGTACAACATAACATTTGATACGGTGGAAATAACTCTAAATAATCAACAGTGAAGACTCCTGCTTCAAGCTCCTCCAAGTGTATCTGTAAAAGCCTGAAAACACTTTACTGCCCGTACAAATTTGGGCACCCAAGAGTTTAGGGAACAACAAACAAAATAAATTCTGGGTCAGTCATGGGACTGGTGTGAGTAAATTCCAACCATACGGTTTAACTTTAAAAATCCTTTTGAAACAAAAGGATAATAGTAAGACCAACCCACACATAAACATGGACGGTTTTTACCTTACTATAACCCAAAATATTTTGTTATCAAAATCCAATGATATTATAATAATGTCTAATCAAGTAAATAACCAAATAGCAGAACGCTTGCATCTCACGCTCTACATACATAGTATAAAATCAAAAACCACAGGGCGCTTATTGGAGATTGGATTCCAACTTATGACAAGGTATAGGACCAACTGTCGCTCGTGTATCTTTAGAGGCGAATACACTAGGTTCAATAAGAACATCTTGCAACCCGGCCTACACATGATCGACCACTCATTTCGCTTGAGTGTATCGAATGTATATCACCAACGGTTGGACTCAAACCACCGTTCCCGAATGGGCAGAATCGATAGATTAAGAAACAAATAGAATTTCTCTAGATAGGTGATTATACACCCTAATGGAGCGACCCACATAACCATGCTGCCTGCCCGATTTTTGTCGTTTCCCGGTTATGAAGCTTGAGGCTACGTCTATCTTTTAGAACATCTGGCCACCCTACACTTTGAATGCCACATCGTCAAACCCATCAAATCACTAGTTGATCTTCCCAAGAATATTACGGGTATAAAAGCTAAAAGGAACGAATTTCTCCGCCTCTAGACGTAATACCTTGAAAAGGCCGTCTTATGTGACCGTTAGGAATACTCTGTCAGACATTCGTCCGTACAAGTTGTCCTGGGACTGGACAAATAGAAAACATCATTCTGGAATAGGACGACCTTGCATTTCACTCCGTCTTCAACTGTCTTCAGCATAATCTAATTCGCAGCGCTTATGCCTATACAGAGTGGTTTCAGATGATATATCCAACCAGTCTCTCCGTATTGACAACGATGGTCAAAATACTTCGATAGTCGGTTATTTAACTACCGAAGTAAAAACAAACATTCATTCAAATGTTCAACTAACATCACACAACCATGGCCACTTTTTATTTACCATTCATCATCGTCAAATTATAGTTCCATTTCTAATAGTTTTATTCAACCCTAAACATATTTCAACATCGAAATGATGTCATCGTTTTCTGAAACGATTCTCCACTACTCGTCCTTATATTTCTTTGGACAATGTAACGACCCAAGGTTTTCCGGCCCTGAAAATCGACATAAATACCTTTACCGTACTCTTGTCGACCTTCCAAACATCAAAAACACGGGAACGTTATTAGAAAGAATTTAGAGGGTGAGATAAGAAAGAAAGAAATATTAGAATAGAAGAAGGAGAAGAAACACAACAACACAGAGTCTCACATCGCAGCGGAGCAAAATATAATACAGAAATAAAACTTTATTGAGAGCTTTAAAAATACTTACAATTTCAGAGTACACCACACAACGGGACAGTTATAATAACCTATTCCCATATACAACACACAGTGGAATAGTAGCTATATAATATCATACGTCTGAACATATCTAGCTTGTCTCTGGACTTCACAGCATTCGATAACCTGAACCTGTACACTCCGGCTGACCAAAGCATATACAAAACGCCGGGTCAGTGTGGTGAACCAAAGTGAGATAAACTCGCACAATATTATAGGTAAATCATCCGACATGATTTTAAAGTTCAAAATCTTTTTAAAAGAAAAGGATAATCGTAAGACCAAATCCACACATAAACACGGACGGTTTTTACCTTACGATAACCCAAAACAGTTTTGAAACCAATATCCTTTCTGATATTATAATAATGTCTAAATACAAGTAGATAGAATCAAGTGGAACGCTTGCATCTCACGCTCCACATATATAGTATACAATCCAAACCGCGGGCGCTTATTGGAGATTGGGTTTCCGACCTTGACAAGGTATGGGACCACCTGCCGATAGTGTATCTCTAGAGGCCAATACACTGGGTTCAACAAGAACGTCTTGTAACACCCCATGTCCGTTAGTGTCACTCACAAAGGGAATGCACTAAGTTCTGTGGAGCATTTTGGGTAAAAGATGCAGATAAATTACAAGACAGACAAATATTAAACAGCGGAAAATAGAACTTTGCTTTATTGATAAAATAGTCTGTACAAGATTCTTTTACAGTATTAGAGTATCATCTGTCTTTACAAAATAAAGAAGCATAAAACAACATTTTATATTCCCCAATGTAACAAGCGCCAGCCATAGCATCTGAAAGAGAATCCAAGGACGACTTCGTCAAATCTTCAATCTGGGGAAAGAGCAACGGTCCAATCTAATCCTGAGTTATACTATTACCTCCTCAACTACCTGGGGGGGAAACGGAAGAAAAGAAGACGAAAGAAAAACAGAGTCAGACATAAAGCCTGAGTAAGTTCAGTAACTTCTAGCATGTGAACATGGAAAACCAAAATGACATGAATTAACTGAATACAAGATTACACCATGACGATAGGGTCAACAAGATTAGACAAGGTAATCACAAGATATGGTAAGATAAGACTAACTGGATATGCTTTAATACTTTCGCCGCTTCGCTATTTCCTTGTTATACTATATCTCTGCACCGCCTAACTAATGTCCCTACTAGTAACGATAACGTGATCCCAATCCCTGTAGTTTCCGTCGCCTTCAGGCATCCATTTATTATTTAATTACCTAGATCTAATCTAGGGTTTTCTATCAAGTGCCTTCTAGATTCAACTAGAACTTACGCTATTTTTCTGAATGCTTCTTGGATTCAGGGTTTATGCCACCTAGTTCCAAACTAGGGATTATGCCACCTGTCGAACGATGCCCTTTAGTCTAGGACACACCACCTAGGGTGGTACATGTTCCTAGACTTTTCCCACGCATGTATCGCGAATCGTTATCGCTTGTCTAGATGCACATGTCCAGTAATGTGCGGTACGAGTTCTGCTGTCAGGGCTACTCTAGAAATACGGAACTCGGTCGGGAGCTTTCAATATCTGCCGACGCAGATGCTAAGGTCTGTTTTTCCAGTGGCTATGGTCCAACTCGACCCCTCCCTCAACTAATGGAAGGCCACCCTTGTAAAATGAGAACTGTACGAAGGCCCCTATCTGCCCCACTAATTCTATGGCCAACAACACCCCGCAAGCACAACTAGATAGCAAGTATGTGGTCCGTATGAGTCCTCCAGCCTTCCCGCTTCATGTGTCTCGCTTGACTGAAGATGGTAGGTAGACGACGAGTTGCTATCACAGGGCTTCCGTCTTCTCGCCGAATCACGCTGGTCCATCCTAGTCTTTTGGTTGCCATATATTGCAACCAAGGCATACCCTTGGCTCTTCTACCGCAGACCTTAACCTCTGTGTGCCCAGGCGGATCATCTGCAGCCTCACAGAGGGATACCAAGAGTACCCTCACGTCCCCTCGAAGCCTCGGGCTTCGTATCCCAATTCGTTGGAGTCTTCTTCAAAATCACATGGACGTCCGCTCCTTCGTGTTATACTAAGAATTACTACTTAGTTCTACTAACTAAGTTTTATCACTTAGTTTCCAGGATCATTGTCTTCTAAACTAAGTTTTACTACTTAGTTCTCTTTCCCGTTAAGTTGGATTGGTTAAGTGTCTTTAGTCGATTCAAGCTAACTTAACCCTCTTCCCTTATCCTGTTAAACTGGTTAAGTGTTGTCAGTATTCATGTTGACTTAACCCTACCACAAACCAAGTCATATTGGTTAAGTATTTCTTAACCCTACCCATTCATCCTGTATTGGTTAAGTGTTCCCTTTTTAACTTAACCTTTCCCACCGGTTTTAACTAAACCTGTTATTAATGGTTAAGTATCATCTCTTCGTGTCTTAGACTTAACCCTATTCATTTATCATATTCTAATGGTTAAGTGTTCAAGTTTACTTAACCCTACGGTCCAACCCAGCTAACATATTAAATTGGCTAAGTGTATTACTTAACCCCAACCTCTAGTCTAATTAACATGTTAAATTGGCTACGTGTATTAACTTTACTTAACCCCACCTTCTAGTCTAGTCAACATGTTAATTTGGCTAAGTATTCCCATGGAATTAACCTCCCATTCTAGCTTTAACTGTGTTAAGTTGGTTAAGTGTTTCTATGGACTTAATCCTACCATTCTAGCTTAACAGTGTTAAGTTGGTTAAGTGCTCCTATGGACTTAACCTTCCCATTCTAGCTTTAACTGTGTTGGTTAAGTGTTCCTATGGACTTAACCCTCCCCTTCTTGTTCTAGCTTTAATTAATAAATTAAAGCCGCAACCTCTCACATTAGACAGATATTGCTGCGGTTACTGGATGTGCCGGTCGGTTCCGGGCAGGTTTACACCGCAACTCAGTCTAACCTCGGGTTAGGCATATTCATGTTTTCTAAGTTCAAAGGGTTTTCTGATTAATTTCCAAACCTGGTTTTGAAAGCAACCATCCCGTTCGTCGGATCAGTTAGGGATAGCCAGGGAGGGCAGGAAACTTATATTTTCCAAACCCAAGCCTAGACACTATCCTCTCTGTCACCCTAGAACTTTCTGGTATGAGTTATAAAAAGGGGTGTTATCAAAATATCTTTCTTTTGTTTATAAATTGTTAACAATTTATCTTACAGCCCATTTCCCCCTTTTTAAACAAATTTGGCCTATATTCATTTGTCGCTAACAGACTTATATTCTAGGCCCAAACCTTGATTTGCCTAACCTACAGTTCATAGCAATTTAGATCTATCATCTTTTTTTTTCAGTTTATGCTAAACTTGATTTTATATGCCAAACTAGATTTTCTATTCTAGTTCACCGTTTATGCCCAAAAACTAGATTTATTCTTCTAGTTTACAGTCTACATACAAACTAGATTTATTATTCTAGTTTTTTTAGTTTACAGGCCAATACTAGATCTAAATTTCATAACCTATAATCCATGTCAAATCTATCCAATTCACATGTCTTAACACATGTTCTAAAATTGTATAAATAAGAATCATGTTCGCTTCCAAACTATGCCAATTTCAAGCTTACAACTATATTTATGTTTATTTTTGTGTTTTTCCCAAATCGCATTCCCACCGTTCGTATAATCATGATTCAACCTAGATTGTAAATAAATCTAGATTCGTAGAAAATTGGGAATGAACCAAAGATGTTATGAAAAAGGGTGGACATAATAATTGGCATAAAAAGATTTTGAATAACGATGCAGGTTAAAGAATATGGGTAGACCTAACTTAATAGGTAAATTCCCACGGTCTAAAACCAAGAATAGACAGAATAGGTTCGAGAACATGGGTAGACCTAACTTAATAGGTAAATTCCCACAGTCTAAAACCAAAGAAAATCAAGAACAGACAGAATAGATAAATCGGGTTTTAGACCCAATTTCTTAGTCACAAAACCTAAGCAACAATTTTCCTAGTCATGAATCATAGGTGTTTAAATCACCGTTGTTATGTCATAGGTAATACTTTATGTCCAAGTCAAAGGCTTATGTTCATAATCGTAGGCAAATGTCCATAGTCATAGGCAATATTCATAGTCAAAAGGGAAAATAATTCCCACAGTCATAAGTCACCGTCATAGGCAATGTTTTATGTCCCAAAATCAAAGGCTTATGTTCATAGTCCAAAGGCACATGATCTCAGAATCCATAGTTATAGGCAACGGTCTTAGGCAAAGTCTTATTTGTCCTTGAATCATAACAGTTCTTAATTTAGTCCAAGGGTATAAACACAGATTCAAATAGAGAGAGATTTGGCATATTCTTTTATTCCTTTAATTTCATGTCACAAAATAAAGCAAAAACGTTCAAATCTAGAAACAACTGACTTACAGAAATTAGATCTAGAATAGAAGAACGGCGATGATAAGATTCGTATGTCGTTGCTCGAGGTTTGTTGATTTAGCCTTTGAATTCTTCACTTTGATTTGAATCTTCTCTTGAACAGATTTGAGCAGCATCTCCATGTCTTGAATTTATATTTTATTTTAATTATTTAAGAAAATTTAGAGGAGGGGAAGAAGCCATGAATCTTAGCAGCATAAGGATAGAAGAGAATTGGTGCAAAGAGAATGAAGATTAGGGCTGTTTATATAGCTGCTCAAGACCTTATTGTACACGCAGCGCTGAGTCAGCATTGAACCTAGTTAAGAAAATAGTCTAGGTACGTAGATGAATCTAGCCAAACCTTATCATACACGCAGTGCTGAGTCAGCATTGGGTCCCACTATTTTGGCGTAGAAATTTGAAATTCGAATGAATTGTATTTGGCGTAGAAATTTGATTTTTGAACTTTTGAATTTCTAGAATTTATTTAACTGTTTTATTCACATGAAATATTCTTATATGTATACAATTCCTCTAATGACCATTTTACGCGTATATATATACGCACAACTTTCATTTTATTTTCAAAATTCAAATGATGTTGCCATATTTCATTGACTGTAGCCTTATCTTGAATTTTATCTTTCGTATACATATATTTTTGCATATATATATATATTTATATTCTCATATGTATATATATTTTTTCTTTATTTCCTTATATGTACGTTCTTATCCTTTCAAATTTTGAATTTGTATACGTACATATATTTGAATGTTCAGTTGGCCCTCTCTAAAACAAAGATAAAAAATTATGCCGCCGCCGGGGTTCGAACCCCCGACCTCTATGCTACAAATCCAATGCCTTAACAAACTGAGCTACAGAGGCTTTTGTTAATAAGTCTTAGAACAATAATAATTATTGTTCTCTCCTTACTTCTCTTTTTCGTGTTAGTTACTATACTTAAATTAAACAACTGCATGGATCTTTTTTTCCTTTTAAAAATTAATTATACTTTAATTTGAGAATCTTAATGTCACAGAATTACGGGGTGTTACATTCTCCCCCACTTAAAAGGATTTCGTCCCCAAAATCTTCAAGTTAGGAAGAATGTGTCCTACCATCCAATCACGCATCTACTCAACCATTCAATCACAGGCATTCATTGTCCTTAAAAGATTTCTAATGCTTTCATGTTCATATGCATAGTGTGTGTATATGTCTCTGTCTAATGCAAAATCAGGCGGCCTACTGATTCAGTTGACCTCCTTAATGCAAATCATGTTAGTGCCATGCATCCAATCCTGCATGCAAACATCCCTAGTCATTTAAATACTACATGTGTGCACAGCCATTCATCCATATGCAACGTCCACATGATATCATATCAAGTTCAACTTGCAACAAATACATATATGTAAATGCAATATGAAAGCGTCCGAACTTGATCTAGTGCCTAATACGTATGCATATGCATCCACGAGCAACCATTTGCAACCACTTGTAACCATTCAACCATAACATGTTTCAAATACATGTTTACGTCCATTGGCTTCTACCTAAGGATCGAAGATACGACCTAGGTTATATACTTTGGAAAGAGAGAAACAATTATGCGCAAGGCTCCTAAACAAAGAAATCAAGGATACACCCTTAAGAAAAAGGGTATGACGCTAGTATCTAGCCTTCTTGAGCTTTACTCCACTGTATCTTAACCAATTTAACTTCACGATTGTGAAGTTTTCGACCTCCAATTCCAAAATAAACAGATGTCAATCACGGTACCAAGTATACGTACTAAGATGATTAGAGGTTTCCCTCTTATCTGCCATGCCAAAACTATAAGAGTCGAAAGATCACTACGTGCTCTTTGAAGTGCCTGCCACAACTATTCATTTCTCACGCAAACCATCCAAACCGAACTCGACATTCCTCAAGTACAAGCCCCAAAGGCCTAAACCAATATCAGACAAGCATCCAAGGAATATCTTCTCTGAATTTAGACAATCTACGTGAGATGATATAAGCAAACTCGATAGCTATCCTCAAATCCCTACTAACCAAAAACTGGTCGGACCACCAATTGGATTTGAGACTCTAGTGGGATCTTTCTACTATACACGTACTATGGTGCAGAGACTCAACTATGGAAGTGGGTATGAACAATTGAGAAGCGCTGGAACCTAAGGAAATAGTACGAACAGAAAACTAGACTCTTCCAACCAGACCACCTTTCTCCTAGGTGCGCTTGGTGGCGAAAGCATGTACTTTTCCTTCTAAAAATCTCGTCCTCGTTCTTGCCCTTGTCCTTAAGTATATGCCCTATCATACCCTAGTAAAGATACTTCCTCTTGTCTTAAGTTTTATAATTTCTTCCTCCTTCGTGTGCTAAGTCTACATCCATGAATTCCTTATCCTAGGGTTATGCTCCTTAGCCAAACTACTCATCCCCTTCCGTGTGTAGTCATGTTGACAAATCTCTCGAAAACTGCCTCCATCGTCCGGAAAACCCTATAAGTTTCGAAAGAAAACTGCCCGTAGATGAAACAACTATGGCTATGGATGGAAGCCGGGTACTACTTTGCCCTTCGATGAGGTTACCTCCCAAAAAGCCAGGAGCCCCAGAGACTCAAGAAAGAAGGAGACAAGAATTCAAACAGAGGAAGAAGAGACAATGCGTATGGCTTTGGGGAATATGCCTTTAAAACAAATCTTTTCTCTTGAAAATGCTTCTTTAAAAACCGTTTTGAAATTAATTTTTCAAATCCCTTATCTGATCTGGTAACCTTCAGCTCTGATACCACGTGTAACACCCCATGTCCGTTAGTGTCACTCACAAAGGGAATGCACTAAGTTCTATGGAGCATTTTGGGTAAAAGATGCAGATAAATTACAAGACAGGCAAATATTAAACAGCAGAAAATAGAACTTTGCTTTATTGATAAAATGGTCTGTACAAGATTCTTTTACAATATCAGAGTATCATCTGTCTTTACAAAATAAAGAAGCATAAAACAACATTTTATATTCCCCAATGTAACAAGAGCCAGCCATAGCATCTGAAAGAGAATCCAAGGACGACTTCGTCAAATCTTCAAGCTGGGGAAAGAGCAATGGTCCAATCTAATCCTGAGTTATACTATTACCTCCTCAACTACCTGGGGGGAACGGAAGAAAAGAAGACGAAAGAGAAACAGAGTCAGACATAAAGCCTGAGTAAGTTCAGTAACTTCTAGCATGTGAACATGGAAAAACAAAACGACATGAATTAACTGAATACAAGATTACACCATGACGATAGGGTCAACAAGATTAGACAAGGTAATCACAAGATATACTAAGATAAGACTAACTGGATATGCTTTAATACTTTTGCCGCTTCGCTATTTCCTTGTTATACTATATCTCTGCACCGCCTAACTAGTGTCCCTACTAGTAACGATAACGTGATCTCAATCCCTGTAGTTTCCGTCGCCTTCAGGCATCCATTTATTATTTAATTACCTAGATCTAATCTAGGGTTTTCTATCAAGTGCCTTCTAGATTCAACTAGAACTTACGCTATTTTTCTGAATGCTTCTTGGATTCAGGGTTTATGCCACCTAGTTCCAAACTAGGGATTATGCCACATGTCGAACGATGCCCTTTAGTCTAGGACACACCACCTAGGGTGGTACATGTTCCTAGACTTTTCCCACGCATGTATCGCGAATCGTTATCGCTTGTCTAGATGCACATGTCCAGTAATGTGCGGTCCGAGTTCCGCTGTCAGTGCTACTCTAGAAATACGGAACTCGGTCGGGAGCTTTCAATATCTGCCGATGCAGATGCTAAGGTCTGTTTTTCCAGTGGCTATGGTCCCACTCGACCCCTCCCTCAACTAATGGAAGGCCACCCTTGTAAAATGAGAACTGTACGAAGGCCCCTATCTGCCCCACTAATTCTATGGCCAACAACACCCCGCAACCACAACTAGATAGCAAGTATGTGGTCCGTATGAGACCTCCAGCCTTCCCACTTCACGTGTCTCGCTTGACTGAAGATGGTAGGTAGACGACGAGTTGCTATCACAGGGCTTCCGTCTTCTCGCCGAATCACGCTGGTCCATCCTAGTCTTTTGGTTGCCATATATTGCAACCAAGGCAAACCTTTGGCTCTTCTACCGCAGACCTTAACCTCTGTGCGCCCAGGCGGATCATCTACAGGCTCACAGAGGGATACCAAGAGTACCCTCACGTCCCCTCGAAGCCTCGGGCTTCGTATCCCAATTCATTGGAGTCTTCTTTAAAATCAGATGGACGTCTGCTCCTTCGTGTTATACTAAGAATTACTACTTAGTTCTACTAACTAAGTTTTACCACTTAGTTTCCAGGATCATTGTCTTCTTAACTAAGTTTTACTACTTAGTTTTCTTTCCCGTTAAGTTGGATTGGTTAAGTGTCTTTAGTCGATTCAAGCTAACTTAACCCTCTTCCCTTATCCTGTTAAACTGGTTAAGTGTTGTCAGTATTCATGTTGACTTAACCCCACCACAAACCAAGTCATATTGGTTAAGTATTTCTTAACCCTACCCATTCATCCTGTATTGGTTAAGTGTTCCCTTTTTAACTTAACCTTTCCCACCGGTTTTAACTAAACCTGTTATTAATGGTTAAGTATCATCTCTTCGTGTCTTAGACTTAACCCTATTCATTTATCATATTCTGATGGTTAAGTGTTCAAGTTTACTTAACCCTACGGTCCAACCCAGCTAACATATTAAATTGGCTAAGTGTATTACTTAACCCCAACCTCTAGTCTAATTAACATGTTAAATTGGCTAAGTGTATTAACTTTACTTAACCCCACCTTCTAGTCTAGTCAACATGTTAATTTGGCTAAGTATTCCAATGGACTTAACCCTCCCATTCTAGCTTTAACTGTGTTAAATGGGTTAAGTGTTTCTATGGACTTAATCCAACCATTCTAGCTTAACAGTGTTAAGTTGGTTAAGTGCTCCTATGGACTTAACCTTCCCATTCTAGCTTTAACTGTGTTGGTTAAGTGTTCCTATGGACTTAACCCTCCCCTTCTTGTTCTAGCTTTAATTAATAAATTAAAGCCGCAACCTCTCACATTAGACAGATATTGCTGCGGTTACTGGATGTGCCGGTCGGTTCCGGGCAGGCTTACACCGCAACTCAGTCTAACCTCGGGTTAGGCATATTCATGTTTTCTAAGTTCAAAGGGTTTTCTGATTAATCTCCAAACCTGGTTTTGAAAGCAACCATCCCGTTCGTCGGATCAGTTAGGGATAGCCAGGGAGGGCAGGAAACTTATATTTTCCAAACCCAAGCCTAGACACTATCCTCTCTGTCACCCTAGAACATTCTGGTACGAGTTATAAAAAGGGGTGTTATCAAAATATCTTTCTTTTGTTTATAAATTGTTAACAATTTATCTTACAGCCCATTTCCCCCTTTTTAAACAAATTTGGCCTATATTCATTTGTCGCTAACAGACTTATATTCTAGGCCCAAACCTTGATTTGCCTAACCTACAGTTCATAGCAATTTAGATCTATCATCTTTATTTTCAGTTTATGCTAAACTAGATTTTATATGCCAAACTAGATTTTCTATTCTAGTTCTCCGTTTATGCCCAAAAAGTAGATTTATTCTTCTAGTTTACAGTCTACATACAAACTAGATTTATTATTCCAGTTTTTTTAGTTTACAGGCCAATACTAGATCTAAATTTCATAACCTATAATCCATGTCAAATCTACCCAATTCACATGTCTTAACACATGTTCTAAAATTGTATAAATCAGAATCATGTTCGCTTCCAAACTATGCCAATTTCAAGCTTACAACTATATTTATGTTTATTTTTGTGTTTTTCCCAGATCGCATTCCCACCGTTCGTATAATCATGATTCAACCTAGATTGTAAATAAATCTAGATTCGTAGAAAATAGGGAATGAACCAAAGATGCTATGAAAAAGGGTGGACATAATAATTGGCATAAAAAGATTTTGAATAACGATGCAGGTTCAAGAATATGGGTAGACCTAACTTAATAGGTAAATTCCCACGGTCTAAAACCAAGAATAGACAGAATAGGTTCGAGAACATGGGTAGACCTAACTTAATAAGTAAATTCCCACAGTCTAAAACCAAAGAAAATCAAGAACAGACAGAATAGATAAATCGGGTTTTAGACCCAATTTCATAGTCACAAAACCTAAGCAACAATTTTCCTAGTCATGAATCATAGTTGTTTAAATCACCGTTGTTATGTCATAGGTAATACTTTATGTCCAAGTCAAAGGCTTATGTTCATAATCGTAGGCAAATGTCCATAGTCATAGGCAATATTCATAGTCAAAAGGGAAAATAATTCCCACAGTCTTAAGTCACCGTCATAGGCAATGTTTTATGTCCCAAAATCAAAGGCTTATGTTCATAGTCCAAAGGCACATGATCTCAGAATCCATAGTTATAGGCAACGGTCTTAGGCAAAGTCTTATTTGTCCTTGAATCATAACAGTTCTTAATTTAGTCCAAGGGTATAAACACAGATTCGAATAGAGAGAGAGAGATTTGGCATATTCTTTTATTCCTTTAATTTCATGTCACAAAATAAAGCAAAAACGTTCAAATCTAGAAACAACTGACTTACAGAAATTAGATCTAGAATAGAAGAACGGCGATGCTAAGATTCGTATGTCGTTGCTCGAGGTTTGTTGATTTAGCCTTTGAATTCTTCACTTTGATTTGAATCTTCTCTTGAACAGATTTGAGCAGCATCTCCATGTCTTGAATTTATATTTTATTTTAATTATTTAAGAAAATTTAGAGGAGGGGAAGAAGCCATGAATCTTAGCAGCATAAGGATAGAAGAGAATTGGTGCAAAGAGAATGAAGACTAGGGCTGTTTATATAACTGCTCAAGACCTTATCGTACACGCAGCGCTGAGTCAGCATTGAACCTAGTTAAGAAAATAGTCCAGGTACGTAGATGAATCTAGCCAAACCTTATCATACACGCAGTGCTGAGTCAGCATTGGGTCCCACTATTTTGGCGTAGAAATTTGAAATTCGAATGAATTGTATTTGGCGTAGAAATTTGATTTTCGAACTTTTGAATTTCTAGAATTTATTTAACTGTTTTATTCACATGAAATATTCTTATATGTATACAATTCCTCTAACGACCATTTTACGCGTATATATATACGCACAACTTTCATTTTATTTTCAAAATTCAAATGATGTTGCCATATTTCATTGACTGTAGCCTTATCTTGAATTTTATCTTTCGTATACATATATTTTTGCATATATATATATTTATATTATCATATGAATATATATATATTCTTTATTTCCTTATATGTACGTTCTTATCCTTTCAAATTTTGAATTTGTATACGTACATATATTTGCATGTTCAGTTGGCCCTCTCTAAAACAAAGATAAAAAATTATGTCGCCGCCGGGGTTCGAACCCCCGACCTCTATGCTACAAATCCAATGCCTTAACAAACTGAGCTACAGAGGCTTTTGTTAATAAGTCTTAGAACAATAATAATTATTGTTCTCTGCTTACTTCTCTTTTTCATGTTAGTTACGATACTTAAAATAAACAACTACATGGATCTTTTTTTCCTTTTAAAAATTAATTATACTTTAATTTGAGAATCTTAATGTCACAGAATTACGGGGTGTTACACGTCTTGCAACCCAACCCTCACATGACCGACCACTCATTTCTCTTGAGTGTATCGAATGTATATCACCAACGGTTGGGCTCAAACCACCGTTTCCCGGAAAGGGACAGCATCGAAATAGATTAAAGAAGCAATAGGAATTTCTCTAGAAAGGTGATTATACACCCTAATGGGAGCGACCCACATAGCCATGCTGCCTGCCCGATTTTTGTCATTTACTGGCTGTGAGACTTGAGGTTAAAATCTTTTGAATATCAGGTCACCATTCACTTTGAATGCCACATCGTCAGATCCGCCCGGTATCACTAAATATTGATTTCCACAAAAATACTCTGAGCGTTAAGCTAAAGAAGGTGTCAAGTCTTCTTTGCCACCAACAGAAATACGTTTGTAGAGAGTCAATACACGTAATCCTTTTGGAAATACTTTGTCAGACACTCGTCCATACAAGTCATCCAGGAACAGGATGAACCGAAGGCACTCTCCTACTGCGTCCAATGTAGGAATCACCCCATGGATCAATAGCGAGAAGTCCTTGCAACCCGTAGATTCCAACCACGACAGAATCACAGTGTATCTCGGGCCGCTAAGCCAGAGATTTTACGTAATCCTTCCGCTTATGAAGATCCACGGTCTTCAATGCTCCATCTCGTCCGTCTTCTGATATCTTCACGTATTTGTTGGTCGGAATGGTTTTCGAACCTAAGTTCGATCCCGGTCTTTCCTTACCAACAATCGTATGGATCAGATTTGATAGTCGGTGATATAACTATCAAAATAAACAGTGTTTCAATCATGACAATCCAATGGATTGACTGGTTCAGCGTTCAGCACCACTTGGCCTTTATATAAAAACACAAATGTAAATTTAGAACTCTTAAATACTTCGATATTCTAAATATAGCTCTCTCGCTTCTTATTCATCATAAGACTTTTCTTTAAACAAGTTCGTACTTAGTAAACCCTATATCATATTCAGTTTTCTATTTCCACTTTCAAATCACTATTCATGTTATTTTCTAATATTGGAAATCAATTCACATATTATTCGTGAAAACAATGTTACGGAATAATTTTTATTCCTTACCTAACAACACCCAATACTTATTCTTATTGAATTAAAATTTAACTTTTATATTTCCTTTGCTTCGAATCTCTCGTTATATATATATTCTCCAAATTTCCACCAAACGTTGCATTATTTCACTAATGGAAATAATGAACTATCACTGCCCTCTTTTACGATTACCAACTAATGTCATCTTTAGATAATCCTGATGTTGTTCAAGTTGGGGTATTTTAATTACCTCTCAGACCTTGATCAACAATGTTCTTATCGTCAGATAAATATAAGTTGTAATCAAAACCCAATATTTCATTCCAAACAATTCAAATTTCGTTTGACTTTTCAATTCAAGATACGGTTTAATAAATCTGATTAACAACACAAATTACTTTATAAAATCAATTAATAATAATGAAAGTCTTAAATAAATAAAATATTTATTTATTTTTCTTTTTATAACTTTTATTCAAAATAATATATTTCAGAATCTATCTCCAGTTATAAAATAAATTTTATAATTTTAGTTCGATATATAAATAAAATCATTTACTTTTAGGCCATTTACTGCCAATTACTCTACCAATACTGCCCATTGGTTAAAACACAACACGGGTTGACTTTTCAGTTAATGGTCACTACCAATCATGACAGTTCATATATGATAATAAATAATATCTTTGAGGAATCCGGTTGGATCCCTCCAACCTGTTCTTCCCTGTATACAAATGGTTATCTCAAACAGATTGTTCAATTCAAACAATTCAAACAGATCAAACAATTCAAACCATTAAACACGTTTGTTTTATAAACGTGACCAACAAGGTAAGTTACCTTTATTGGGACCAATCGTTAGAATAACGATTTGGTATTTCACTGAAGTTAAACCACGGTTTAATTTCATCAATTAAACCAGCAAGCAAACAGTCAGCCATTGGCAAGAAGGGCACACAAAATAAAAACCAAATTTATATAAAATACAAATGGGAAAAACTGAGTGAGTTTAACTCACCTTGACTTCTTGATTTCCATTCGACGACAAAGCCTTCCAGGCGGGTCCAACTCCTTCTGTCCCTATTTACAAAATTCTCCGTTCGTTGGTACGGACTCGACGTCATTTGTTTCGTTCGATCTCGTTGCTGTATGACACAGTTAACATACAGCGGTTAAAACCAGATTACAAGACTATATAACAGTTTGATATTATGTTTGATAAGCTGGGACAATTTATTATATATTGGTAATGTCATTTTTAACTTTCCGTAAAAATGGAATCAACTCATGTGGTTCTTGACTTGAAAAAAATTTCCCTTTTAAAAATTATCACCGCTCCTGAAGTGTCATAGGTTATGATTTAGTTTATTTAGATAAATATCAGTAGAACTTCCATCTAAATATTTAGAAGCTTCTCGTGCTACAAATTTATAAGTTATCCGAACTTATATGAAATCAATAACTTATATTTCCAATGATGGTTTACCAAAATGATACTTCCAAAAGGCTGTACTTAGATTAGAAAATAAATAATATTCCTTAAGCCTGTCCTAATCTAGTTATCATCTTAGTTTATTAGTTATTATTTGAGCAGAACCAACACTATATATATATATATATACTTACTTAGGTCAGGTAATTTGGAAACAAGGTTCCAGCAAAATAAACGTTGATTTAGCATAGCTAAGCAGGTTTAGGTATGCTAAGAATGATTTGGCATATTCAACACTAATTAAGCTCGCATATAATACTTCTTCCAAATTTACCTGCTACTGTTCCTATACGAGAATCCTCCACTGCCTTCTTCCCCAATGCTCGCTCTCCACTCTCCTATTTGAAATAAAGGGTATAGCTTTCCTCAAGGCGAAATGCGGCGTCCTACCTCCACCCCCCCATTTTTTTTATAAAACACAACTGTTGTAGCCTTCCACTCTTCTTTCCCTCTTTTGCAAAGTACCACGTCCCTACACAACTCCTTGATTCCCACATCCTCCTTTCTTTTCGCATTAACAGATCATGCTAGTCCCTCCTTCCCCTCATGACCGTATATACTCCCTCCCGCCCATTCTTTGTTTGCTGCTACAAGATCCTTCACGTAAAATCCAAAGATGCTCCCTTTTCCTTTTCTAAAGCATCCGCACTTTCCATCACTCCCATGCACAATAAACTAATAATGTTCACCTATAGCCCCTTGCATGCAGCGTCCACCTCCTACTGTTGTTTCCACCATTCGCCCATTTCCCATATCAGAGTACAACCGCCATCCTTTGGATCTCCCAGTACCCAGTCCCCGAATTCCTTTCCAACGTTGTACCCATCCCATTCGCCAGACTGTTTCCCTGTTTCGCTCCCAGTTCAGACACTGGTACCGCACATCAGACTCGGCCCCTGCTTCTTCATATAAGAACTCCACCACCAGACTTAAGAGCCTCATAATTGCAGTTTATATGTTGAAGAAAAAAAATGAAGAAAGGAACAGTTCATTATTTTTATCATTTGGAAGAAGCTCGAAAATTTTGTTTTCTTTCCTGCTGTTCACTTTGTTCCCTTTCGTGTATATTATCCTACACGCCTGCTACTTATCATTATATATATAGCGTGAAAAGGAATGGATTGCGACGAAGTCCATTCGTTAGGCAGAGATAGCTGTTTGTAAAGGTAGTGTAGCTGAAGGAATAGCATACGAGTTTTCTTTTCAGTTGAAATAACCCATCGCATTGGTAATATCTGGGTAGGTTCTCATCTTGAGTTTTCACCTCGAATGTAGGCTGTGCGGGTTTTTGATATGATGGGAAAAATATTACAGGCGATCTTGTTTAGGGTGAAAAGTATTCTCTGAGTAAGGTAGGTGTGTACTTATTTAATACATAGCATGTGTAACAGTGTTTCAGGGTAGGCATGCTACCTGTATGAACTTCTTTTCCTGTCTGCATATGGTAGCTGTTGTCATTTTCATATGGTGGCTGAGCGATTGACAAAGACTGAAAGAAATGCTACGTTCTCCCTTTTTACAACACTAGAGAAAGTAGGTCTGCTATTTAGAGAGAAGGGTTGGAATTTAATACCATTTATATATTACGAAACTTTGTCGCTAAGTAACACGTAAAACTACCCATCATTGACTTCTGTTTACTGATAAAAAACTAATCTTGATGTAAAAAGATATTCCGGATCCAATGGGACAAGTTTTGTCGAAATCTGAGGTCATTTGAAAAAAATTCCTTTATAAAACCAGAAATAAACCCGCATTTAAAATTTTCACGATCACTAGATAAATCAAATCAACTTGAAACATTGCAATACTATAATAATTCTTCAACACGAACCCAATGGCACCAGTTTCGTCGCATTCTGAGACTGTTTCCCCGGTTGGCTATTTTCACGTGCACCGCAATGCCATTTTGGGCACCAAATTACCCGGTCTTCAAAAATAACAAACTATATACCTATCCTGACTCTAATCGAAAATACGAACTCAACGGAACTGGTTTCGTGGCTTAATTCGATCGTCTGCTCAAGTTACACTCATATATCCCTTTATTAATTAAATTACGCGCTACAGAAATTGAACGGGCGTTTACAGCTACCGTGGCCACATACGACTTCGGTTTGCCACGCCATTTAACACCGTGCAATAATTTAACGTTACGGTCCCAATGAAACTGGTTTCATTTAAAATAGAGACCGTTTGCAAAATGGCCATTTTAAAGGCTGATATTTAAATAACGATTTTTCACAGTGACTACTTTAAAATTTGATTTAGCAATAACTGACAATCTATAACAGGGAATCTGGATTTTTCTTTTTCATTAGAAAATTATAATCGATATGGTTCCAACGTTTCTTGTTTCGCAGAAATCCGACTTATATCGGATCCTGTATATTCGTTTGAAGTTCAAAACTCCATTTTACAAACTGCAGCGCCATTTCGAACTCGTTTTATAATTATAAAAATATATAACGTTCAAACTTCGTTTAAATAACGAATTAAATATTAAAACCCATTAATATTCCATATATAATATTTAAAAAATAATAATTAAAATATTTGACTGCCAAAAACACGGGTCGTTACATTCTTCCCCCCTTAAAATAATTTCGTCCTCGAAATTGCTAAGGTAAGAAAGAACGTTACTAACCCATAAATTTTCAAATCCCATTTATTTTTAAAATCGGAAACAATTCAATACCGTATATAAATATTTTCAAAAATATCGAAAATTTTCTAATACCTTAAATTCCCGGGAAAATTCAGCAGAGTCTCCCCTGCACGGAGTGACATCTGCGATATCGCAGAAACAAATAATATATATACATTGACCCACACGGTTGGAAAACAAAAATCAAAACCCCAAAATTTTATATTTCGCGTAGGCGTACCTTTTTGCGAGCGCTATTGAGCATATGTGCTCAACGTATACGCGATTTACTCAACTAGTATCAATATGCCTAGCCATCTGGCACCTGTACTTAACTCAATTCACATATCAGTAATAAATATGTGAAATTCTGCGATAATATTTCATTAAACAACTGGTATAACTATACCAATCCTAGAATCAAACACATAGCATGAACTCCTTATCAAATACAAGGTTTAATCGTAAATTCCAATTCATATGTAGTTTTATTCCAGTTTAATTATACCGGAAATTATCCTTTAGTTTATAATTTATTTAACTCCATTAAATTATTAATTATTCCCATCAAACAAATTATCACCCAATAACAGACAATCCACCATCAACAACCAATATACAACAAAATCAACCAAATCAATCTGAATTCCCACTCAATATTAATATTTTCATTTGGTTTCACATATTTGAACATTTAATCGATTAATTTCTATTCGATTTTTATCTATGCATCAAATTTCCAATTAATTTAATTTAATTTCAATATCATTATTTACTTTAATTCCACTTAACAAAGTTAAGTTTTCAATTCAAATTTTCAATCCGATTTGAATCCGATTCAAACCAATCAAACAGACTTATATCTCAATAATTGTCTAAAATTATTCTTTTCTATACTAAAATATGATTTTGGGTGAAATTATTTCATTTACCCCTTTTTCAAAACAATATTGTATCGATTTGGCAGTTCAACGCTTCTCAACACTTGAACCGATCAACCAACACAATACAGAACATTTGTATACAAAATTTACAATTACGCTCTCATATATATACACTCAATCTCGATCTAGGGTATTACTAACCCAATCTCTATCGAGTCACACCACAGAGCCAAGGTTATTACTAAACCAATAGCTTTGATACCACTGTAACGACCCAAGGTTTTCCGGCCCTGAAAATCGACATAAATACCTTTACCGTACTCATGTCGACCTTCCAAACATCGAAAACACTGGAACGTTATTAGAAAGAATTTAGAGGGTGAGATAAGAAAGAAAGAAATATTAGAATAGAAGAAGGAGAAGAAACACCATAACACAGAGTCTCACATCGCAGCAGAGCAAAATATAATACAAAAATAAAACTTTATTGAGAGCTTTAAAAATACTTACAATATCAGAGTACACCACACAACGGGACAGTTATAATAACCTGTTCCTATATACAACACACATCGGAATAGTAGCTATATAATATCATACGTCTGAACATCTCCAGCTTGTCTCTGGACTTCACAGCATTCGATAACCTGAACCTGTACACTCCGGCTAAACCGAGCATTTACAAAACACCGGGTCAGTCTGGTGAACCAGAGTGAGATAAACTCGCACAGTATTATGGGTAAATCATCCAACATGATTTTAAAGTTCAAAATCTTTTCAAAAGAAAAGGATAATCGTAAGACCAAATCCACACATAAACACGGACGGTTTTTACCTTACGATAACCCAAAACAGTTTTGAAACCAATATCCTTTCTGATATTATAATGATGTCTAAATACAAGTAGATAGAATCTAGTGGACCGCTTGAATCTCACGCTCCACATACATAGTATACAATCCAAACCGCGGGCGCTTATTGGAGATTGGATTTCCGACCTTGACAATGTATGGGACCACCTGCCGATAGTGTATCTCTAGAGGCCACTGGGTTCAACAAGAACGTCTTGCAACCCGGCCCTCACATGACCGACCACTCATTTCGCTTGAGTGTATCGAATGTATATCACCAACGGTTGGGCTCAAACCACCGTTTCCCGGAAAGGGACAGCATCGAAATAGATTAAAGAAGCAATAGGAATTTCTCTAGATAGGTGATTATACACCCTAATGGGAGCGACCCACATAGCCATGCTGCCTGCCCGATTTTTGTCATTTACTGGCTGTGAGGCTTGAGGTTAAAATCTTTTGAATATCAGGTCACCATTCACTTTGAATGCCACATCGTCAGATCCGCCAGGTATCACTGAATATTGATTTCCACAAAAATACTCTGGGCGTTAAGCTAAAGAAGGTGTCCAGTCTTCTTTGCCACCAACAGAATACGTTTGCAGAGAGTCAATACACGTAATGCTTTTGGAAATACTTTGTCAGACACTCGTCCATACAAGTCATCCAGGAAAAACCGAAGGCACTCTCCTATTGCATCCAATGTAGGAATCACCCTATGGATCAACAGCGAGAAGTACTTGCAACCCGTAGATTCAAACCACGACAGAATCACAGTGTATCTCGGGCCGCTAAGCCAGAGATTTTACGTAATCCTTCCGCTTATGAAGATCCACGGTCTTCAATGCTCCATCTCGTCCGTCTTCTGATATCTTCACGTATTTGTTGGTCGGAATGGTTTTCGAACCTAAGTTCGATCCCGGTCTTTCCTTACCAACAATCGTATGGATCAGATTTGATAGTCGGTGATATAACTATCAAAATAAACAGTGTTTCAATCATGACAATCCAATGGATTGACTGGTTCAGCGTTCAGCACCACTTGGCCTTTATATAAAAACACAAATGTAAATTTAGAACTCTTAAATACTTCGATATTCTAAATATAGCTCTCTCGCTTCTTATTCATCATAAGACTTTTCTTTAAACAAGTTCGTACTTAGTAAACCCTATATCATATTCAGTTTTCTATTTCCACTTTCAAATCACTATTCATGTTATTTTCTAATATTGGAAATCAATTCACATATTATTCGTGAAAACAATGTTACGGAATAATTTTTATTCCTTACCTAACAACACCCAATACTTATTCTTATTGAATTAAAATTTAACTTTTATATTTCCTTTGCTTCGAATCTCTCGTTATATATATATTCTCCAAATTTCCACCAAACGTTGCATTATTTCACTAATGGAAATAATGAACTATCACTGCCCTCTTTTACGATTACCAACTAATGTCATCTTTAGATAATCCTGATGTTGTTCAAGTTGGGGTATTTTAATTACCTCTCAGACCTTGATCAACAATGTTCTTATCGTCAGATAAATATAAGTTGTAATCAAAACCCAATATTTCATTCCAAACAATTCAAATTTCGTTTGACTTTTCAATTCAAGATACGGTTTAATAAATCTGATTAACAACACAAATTACTTTATAAAATCAATTAATAATAATGAAAGTCTTAAATAAATAAAATATTTATTTATTTTTCTTTTTATAACTTTTATTCAAAATAATATATTTCAGAATCTATCTCCAGTTATAAAATAAATTTTATAATTTTAGTTCGATATATAAATAAAATCATTTACTTTTAGGCCATTTACTGCCAATTACTCTACCAATACTGCCCATTGGTTAAAACACAACACGGGTTGACTTTTCAGTTAATGGTCACTACCAATCATGACAGTTCATATATGATAATAAATAATATCTTTGAGGAATCCGGTTGGATCCCTCCAACCTGTTCTTCCCTGTATACAAATGGTTATCTCAAACAGATTGTTCAATTCAAACAATTCAAACAGATCAAACAATTCAAACCATTAAACACGTTTGTTTTATAAACGTGACCAACAAGGTAAGTTACCTTTATTGGGACCAATCGTTAGAATAACGATTTGGTATTTCACTGAAGTTAAACCACGGTTTAATTTCATCAATTAAACCAGCAAGCAAACAGTCAGCCATTGGCAAGAAGGGCACAC
This sequence comes from Allium sativum, assembly GCA_030737875.1. Lineage (NCBI taxonomy): Eukaryota > Viridiplantae > Streptophyta > Magnoliopsida > Asparagales > Amaryllidaceae > Allium > Allium sativum. The sequence goes on from CM060923.1 coordinate 459,928,219, forward strand.
AAAATAAAAACCAAATTTATATAAAATACAAATGGGAAAAACTGAGTGAGTTTAACTCACCTTGACTTCTTGATTTCCATTCGACGACAAAGCCTTCCAGGCGGGTCCAACTCCTTCTGTCCCTATTTACAAAATTCTCCGTTCGTTGGTACGGACTCGACGTCATTTGTTTCGTTCGATCTCGTTGCTGTATGACACAGTTAACATACAGCGGTTAAAACCAGATTACAAGACTATATAACAGTTTGATATTATGTTTGATAAGCTGGGACAATTTATTATATATTGGTAATGTCATTTTTAACTTTCCGTAAAAATGGAATCAACTCATGTGGTTCTTGACTTGAAAAAAATTTCCCTTTTAAAAATTATCACCGCTCCTGAAGTGTCATAGGTTATGATTTAGTTTATTTAGATAAATATCAGTAGAACTTCCATCTAAATATTTAGAAGCTTCTCGTGCTACAAATTTATAAGTTATCCGAACTTATATGAAATCAATAACTTATATTTCCAATGATGGTTTACCAAAATGATACTTCCAAAAGGCTGTACTTAGATTAGAAAATAAATAATATTCCTTAAGCCTGTCCTAATCTAGTTATCATCTTAGTTTATTAGTTATTATTTGAGCAGAACCAACACTATATATATATATATACTTACTTAGGTCAGGTAATTTGGAAACAAGGTTCCAGCAAAATAAACGTTGATTTAGCATAGCTAAGCAGGTTTAGGTATGCTAAGAATGATTTGGCATATTCAACACTAATTAAGCTCGCATATAATACTTCTTCCAAATTTACCTGCTACTGTTCCTATACGAGAATCCTCCACTGCCTTCTTCCCCAATGCTCGCTCTCCACTCTCCTATTTGAAATAAAGGGTATAGCTTTCCTCAAGGCGAAATGCGGCGTCCTACCTCCACCCCCCCATTTTTTTTATAAAACACAACTGTTGTAGCCTTCCACTCTTCTTTCCCTCTTTTGCAAAGTACCACGTCCCTACACAACTCCTTGATTCCCACATCCTCCTTTCTTTTCGCATTAACAGATCATGCTAGTCCCTCCTTCCCCTCATGACCGTATATACTCCTTCCCGCCCATTCTTTGTTTGCTGCTACAAGATCCATCACGTAAAATCCAAAGATGCTCCCTTTTCCTTTTCTAAAGCATCCGCACTTTCCATCACTCCCATGCACAATAAACTAATAACGTTCACCTATAGCCCCTTGCATGCAGCGTCCACCTCCTACTTTTGTTTCCACCATTCGCCCATTTCCCATACCAGAGTACAACAACCATCCTTCGGATCTCCCAGTACCCAGTCCCCCAATTCCTTTCCAACGCTGTACCCATCCCATTCGCCAGACTGTTTTCCTGTTTTGCTCCCAGTTCAGACACTGGTACCGCCCATCAGACTCGGCCCCTGCTTCTTCATATAAGAACTCCACCACCAGACTTAAGAGCCTCATCATTGCAGTTTATATGTTGAAGAAAAAAAATGAAGTAAGGAACAGTTCATTATTTTTATCATTTGGAAGAAGCTCGAAAATTTTGTTTTCTTTACTGCTGTTCACTTTGTTCCCTTTCGTGTATATTATCCTACACGCCTGCTACTTATCATTATATATATAGCGTGAAAAAGAATGGATAGCGACGAAGTCCATTCGTTAGGCAGAGATAGCTGTTTGTAAAGGTAGTGTAGCTGAAGGAATAGCATACGAGTTTTCTTTTCAGTTGAAATAACCCATCGCAGTGGTAATATCTGGGTAGGTTCTCATCTTGAGTTTTCACCTTGAATGTAGGCTGTGCAGGTTTTTGATATGATAGGAAAAATATTGCAGTCGATCTTGTTTAGGGTGAAAAGTATTCTCTGAGTAAGGTAGGTGTGTACTTATTTAATACATAGCATGTGTAACAGTGTTTCAGGGTAGGCATGCTACCTGTATGAACTTCTTTTCCTGTCTGCATATGGTAGCTGTTGTCATTTTCATATGGTGGCTGAGCGATTGACAAAGACTGAAAGAAATGTTACGTTCTCCCTTTGTACAACACTAGAGAAAGTAGGTCTGCTATTTAGAGAGAAGGGTTGGAATTTAATACCATTTATATATTATGAAACTTTGTCGCTAAGTAACGCGTAAAACTACCCATCATTGACTTCTGTTTATTGATAAAAAAACTAATCCTGATGTAAAACTAATTCTGTTATGTCATATAATATATTTTATTCGTTCCGCTGTAAGATTTGCGATCTTCGTTTTCTTCTATTCTAACTTTTCTTCATTTCTGTTTCTCATCCTCTGACTTCTTTCTATTAATGATTCGTATTTCTGTGTAATTTGAGTCGTGGTGTTATTAGTCGACTCAAAGGGTATGGGAATTCGAGCCATTACATTTTGGTTTCAGAGCTGAAGGTTGAGAAGTAACCTTGGCTCTGTGGCGTAATTCAACAGAGATGGGGTTAGTAATACCCTAGATTGAGTTTGAGTATATAGATGAGCGCGTATTTGTAGATTTGATGTAAAATTGTTTGATGTTGTGTTGGCTGGTTTATTCAATGGTTTATGAATTCTGGTCGATATAGGATGTACAACTGTATTAATAGGTGTTTCTAAACTCTCGAACAAAGCAATTCGATACAAAATTGTTTTAAAATGGGTAAATGAAATAATTTTGCCCAATAATTATTTTGATAGACAAGGAATAATTTTCTGGAAATTATAGTATATGGTTGTATTGATTGTTATTACTATCAAATGGAATTATAAAATATTGAAATGGTCATATATAACCAAATTTAATTTGTATATGGACAATGTACACAAATAAGATGAACTGATATTAAATTCAAACCCGAATTCGAGGATTTAGATCCCGGTTGTTTAGAAATATTTTTAAAAGTAATATAATATTACTTTGACGGATGTTTGAACAAAAATGGTTTAAATGGACATTAAAAGTGATTAAGCACTAAAATCACTTTAGTGGCAAGAAAATAATTCTGATAATGGATTGCGACATTATCGGTATTCATTTTCAAGTTTCTGGGTGATAGATTGCTACCATTATAGCTCGTTGATGGAATTTTTTTTAAAAAGAACAAGATATTTTAAAAATTCAAAGGTTTTGGATTTTTAAATGGTCATGGATACATGTATATATATTTGTTATTTCCAGTGAGTTTGAAATAAAACCCAGAAATTCGAATTCTGAAATAAAAATTTAACTTGTATAAGTTGAATAGATTGAAATGGTAAAAATGTATCAAATGAATATAAATTTAACTTATGTTAAGATTAATAAAATTGGATTGAATTAGAAATAATTCCAAATGAAATTAAATAAAGAGAAATGTTGAGATTTGAATTATTAATATAAATTCGACTTATGAATAAGCAAGTTGAATATATATTGGATGTTGTTAATTGAAATTGAATTGTGATAAATTTGGATTCAAGTATAATAAGTGGATTGACTTAAATATAAATCAAACTTGAATTGATAAAATGGAAGTTTGATTTATTTGAAACCAACTGAATCTGTAAAATCCTCATCAGCCGGGAAATGTCTGTTTATTGATAAAACGACTCAAACAGGTGAAGCCTCCAGCTTCAAGCTCCTCCAAATGAATCTGTAAAATCCTGACACTTGACTACCTATACAAATGTGGGCACCCAAGAGTTTAGGGAAAATAAAATAAACTCTGAGTCAGTCATGGGATTAGTGTGGGTAAACTCCAACCATTGGTTTAACTTTTATAATTCTTTTGAAAGAAATGATAATCATGAGATCGATCCACACATAAACACGGATGGTTTTTACCTTACGATAACCAAAATATCTTTTATATCAAAATCCAGTGATATTATAATAGTATCTAAATATAATAAATAGAAATCTAGCGGAACGCTTGCATCTCATGCTCCATATATGATATTAAATCAAAAACTGCATGGCGCTTATTGGAGATTGGATTCCGACTATGACAACGTATGGAACCACCTTCTGATAGTGTATCTCTAAAGGGGAATACATTGGCTTCAACAAGAAAGTCTTGCAACTTGGCCCATACATGGCTGACTACTCATTTTAACTTGAGTGTATCGAGCATATTATCACCAACGGTTATGATCAGCTACCATTACCAAAAGCATACAGCAGCAAATAGAAGAAGAAGCAAATGAAAATTCTCTAGATCAGGTGATAACACCCCTAATGGGAATGACCCACTTGGCCATGTTGCCTGCCTGATTTCTGTCATTTCCCGACTGATGAGGCTTGAGGTCACAATTATCTTCCAAGAACATCTTGCCACCATTTACTTTGGATGCCACATCGACAGACATTCGTCCATATACGTTGTCCTGGAACTGGACAAACCGAAGGCACCACCATCCCATCAATCCATCTTAGGCAGTTTCTACCGAGTATCAACAGAACAGCCCTTGTACTTTACTCCATCTTTAATCATTTTCAACATAAGTCTATTCATAATTCTTATGCCAATACGGAGTAGTTTTCAGATAATAAACCTGATCCCGGTCTCTCGGTATTGACAACGGAGGTATAAAATAAACCAAAACTTTGATAGTCAGTGGTTTAACTATCAAAGGAACATCCATTCAACCAACGATCCTATTTCCAAATGGAAATTATACCGATCAACCATCGAACAACACTAGGCCCTTTTTAAATTAATTCCCTATTATATTATCATTTCCAATTCTCATTTTCCCTCTTTCATATCCTTTCAAAGCTCTATTTCTCTATCGATTCTTGAAATAAACATTTCCAATATCCTAATTTCTTTATTCTAGAAAAAATCTTTTATTCCAGTTAGAAAACATTTCTATATATTCACAAATCCTTATTTTCTATAGTTAGAAAATATACCTTATTAATATGGGAAAATATTTCCATATTCCATTTATTAATTCCTTGTTGACCAATTCATTTCATTTATATGCATAGAAAATACCTCTTACTTTGTTTTAGGAAAGATTTCAAAATCCTTTAAATTAACACGATGTTATAAACATCGTTATTATAACTCAAACCATTAATCATTTATTAACTAACCATACTGCTAACCAATTCTCACTATTGAACCATAACCATTCCTCTATCGGGCATGAAGTCAATCAAGTTGGGGTATAATTATCTCTCAGACCTTAATTAAACAACATTCTCAATTTTGAAATAGTCAAAGCTCACAACTTCAAACAACAAATTGTTTACACGACTCTCAGATTTAATCTAGGAATACGCTTCCTTTACGGAAAAACATTGACTATAACGGTAGCGTTATAAATCGTTATTTCCAAATATTTGATTTATAAAACATTTATGATAGCGTTATATCGCTATTTAGATTTATAAAACATTTATTATAATAGTAGCATTAAAATCGTTGTTTCCAAATATTTGATGTATAAAAATATAACTTGTACTTATTTATTAATTTCAGTAAATAAATTAATAAGTAAATAAATCTTGAATTAAATAATTAAATTTGGTTTAAACAAAAGTAAAAATAACTACTTCCCTAAATTCGATATAATCGAAATCCAATAAATAACTTTCTCTTTCTCTCGGATATTCTATATTCAATTTATATTCCGAACTTCGGAATTTATCTACCATTTCAGGTTAATTCAAATTCCAAATTCACTTTTGAATTTATCCTTTCCAAATCATTACCAAATTTCTTTATAACCATTCTAGTCTATAAAACGTTATCACACTTTATTTTATATTCCAAATTTTTGACTAAAACTCGTCGTTTTCTTTAAAATGATTACCCATTTCCCTTTTCATTCAATTTACAATTTGGATTCATATTTTAAGTATAAATTTCCTTTATAGATATTTCATTTGCAAAATATTTCCTTTAAACCATTACTTACTTTAATCATGAATATATTTCTTTCATATACAGTTTGATTTCATACTTATAAACATGTCTTAAACCCAAATTTTTATTTATAACTTCTATTCAGAATTATTCGTACAAGCCTTATTCCTTTTTATTTCAATCATTCAAAATCTTGTTCAAATGTTCTGAATAACAGCTAAATTTAAGTCTCATTTCAAATATTGGCTTCAAACCCGATTTCCACTTCTCTACATAAATTCAAATCTGAATTAATACTTCGACATACCCAATGGAAAATAATTTAATTAATTTATATTCTCATTTATAACAAATTATTGATTCATACATCTGAGCCAGTGTAACAACCCGTATTTTCAAATCAAATTTTTTATTTTAGAAATTTTATTGGATTTTGAATATTTAAAATTATTTATTTTAAATAATAATGACTAAAAATTAATTTAAATTAAAGTTAGAATGAAAATTTCTAGTTTAATTATAAAAGGAGTTAGAAATGGTACGGTATTTTGAAAATTCGATTTCAAATTTCAAATGAATGTACAAGATTCAAAATAAATCGGTTTATAGTGCAATAAGAAATATTTGAATCTGTTAGAAAATATCTTTCCAACGAATCTGGAAAATCTAAATTTCATAACAGAAATAAAAAGTTATGTCCAGTTTAAAATTTAAAATAGTCGCTATGGAATATATATATTTTTTAATATAATATATAACCATTTTGCAAACGACCTCCGTTTTAGACGAAACCACTTTTGTTGGATCCGGAGTGTCAAATTATTGCTAAGTTTAAATTTTCATAATTTTTAGAATTAATATGTGAGGGTGGCAAAAGAAAACGTGTTTTGTCAATTTCAGTCAAAATGGATCGGCTAGAAAATGGCCACTTTTCAAACGGTGTCCAAATTTGACGAAACTAGTTTTGTTAGGATTGTATCGTCAAAACATAACCAGAAATATTTTTTCTGGAATTTTTAGAGTTAGTATGTGGCCCCTATAAATTAAAATGTACGTTTAAATTCAATATATATTAATTTATATTTTAATTTTTGATAAAAACCAATCATAATAGCCGAATTAGGTTACGAAACATATTCCATTGCGTCCGAGATGGGGGTTATTAGCTAGGGGCGATGATCGTTGGGTTTGATTTGAAGTTCGAGAGTTAAACGGGTAATAAAACAATTAAATCGAATTAAATAAATAATAAAATAATTATTATATATAAGGGCTCAACCTAACCCTAGCCCTCTTATAACATAGCCGCCATCTTCAAAACATAAGGCCTTGGCTGTTCGATTTTTCATCCTTGATTCCTTTTGATATATCGCGAGTTAGAACATCAATACGAAATGAAGATTGTAGAGAATTGTTTCCTCTTTAATATCATACGACACTAATGGGGTGTAATCGTGTATGCTGTTCAAATTTGGAGCCTGAACCCGCCGCCGTTGCCTTTAATTTCTGGAGCATCAGGGAGTTCAAATTGGGCGGCATTGATGGTGGAGAAAGGCGTCGCGATGGTCATCGACGGGATGGGGTTCGATCTGGCTCCGACCGCCTGAGGTAACGGCAACGGCAGCGGCGTGATGTTCAAATCGACGGACTGGGGTTTCCAGTTAACGATTTCAAAAGGAGACGGCTACGTTATGTAAACGTAATTAAAAAAATGTTGATTAACATTAATTATAATTTAATTATTTTAATTAAGTAATTAATGTATAAACCATCGTAACTTCTTCATACGTCAACAAAATGGAACAAAACGAAATGCATTGGAACCGTCTTGGGGAGCACTACAACATGGAGCAGCCCAGATCTGAAACAAAGACCAACTGGATTTTTGATAAAATTAAACACCGGTTTAATTTTATTAAAATAATCGTTATTCAACAATTTCAAAAACCGACCACTGTGAGAACTCCTTTCACTCTAATTTTTTCAGTTAAATTTATACTAGGATGTAGACGGTGTTTAGCAGCACCCGACACCATTGATTGTACAAATCAGTTGATTATTTGGTTGGATTGTGATTTGGATTTTTAATGATTGATAAGGTTGCATGTAATAAAACTATTTATATAAACTGTAGATATAAAATTATCATGAAATTGTGAATGAAATATTTTAATAATAAAAATTACATTTTTATCGTATGAATGAATCATTAAAAAGATTCATTTTTATTGTATAAAATGTTAACATAGCGAAAGAGTCATTTTTATTTCATAAAATGATAGCATAGCAAAAGATTCATTTTTATTGTATAAACGTTGATAAAATATGTTTAGCACTAAAATTACGTTTTAATGTATAGGATGAATCATTTAAAAGATTTAATGTTGATAAAATATGTTTAATATTTAAATTACAATTCTAATGTATAGGATGAATCATTTAAAAGATTAAATGTTAATAAAATTTGTTTAACATTAAAATGATATTTTAATGTATAGGATGAATCATTTAAAAGATTAAATGTTGACAAAAATGTCCCTTTTAACATATCAATTTAGAATAAGATAATTATATGTTAATCATACGTTTTATTTGACAAAAATGTCCCTTTAACATATTAATTAGAATAAGATAATTTTATGTTAATCATATGTTTACTTAATAAAAATGTCACCTTTATCATATTAGTTTAGAATAAAAGAATTATTTATTAATATATGTTTTGTTGAGAAAATGTCATCTTTATCATGACAATGTAGAATAAAAGAATTACTTATTAATATATGTTTTGTTGATAAAATTTGTCATCTTTATCATGTTATTAAAGAAAATAAAATAAAATATTTGTGTTTAGAAGATAAGGATTTTTTTTACAATAAAAATCACACCTTTATTGTATGTTCAAATCATTAAAATATGTTAACAATAAAAATATACATTTTTAGTTTGTATGTAGGTCAGATTAAAAACATTGTCATACTAGTGATGTTTACTAAAATGTTCATGTTTAGAAAAATGTTCATTTTTAACAAATATGTTCATATTTAATAAAATATGTTTATAGAATAAAAAAATCATATTTTTATTGTATACGTGAATCAATAAATATTCATTTACAAATCGGACGATTTGTTTATGTACACCCATTTATCTGATATGATTGGGACGATAAATTCCACACATCGTCCAACTGCACAAATAATAAACTGTTGTTGTTCGAAAACCCCACACGGGTATTGGGATGATATTTGACATACATGATTCCTAATATTTAGTTGTATGTCAATCGATGGATTGAAAGTCTATGATGAGCGTTATTTATTTAATTTAATGCTCATACGGTTGTAAATTGCACTCTCGAAGTTGTATGAATTTTTAATATTTATTTATCATTATTGTTGTATACATGCGATGTATGAAATCCATATAAATAACTTTATGTGGTTATTGGTTTGATCTCATTCCAATTTAGAAAATAAAGAATATTTTAAAATAATATTCATGTGTTGAATGAAATGATTTAAACAATAAAAATATCGTTTTTATTGAATGTATGAACCAATAAAATATTCATTAGTTAGACCAGAATATGTTAAAAACAAAAATATACATTTTTTTTATTGTGTATGTAGGAATGATTGAAAATATTCAATGTTTTAAACAAAAATGTTTATACAATGGAAATTACATTTTATTTGTATTATAAAACCATTAAAAAGAACCATGTTAACTAAAATGTTTATACAATGGAAATTACATTTATTTGCATTATAGAATCATTAAGAAAAACCATGTTAAATGAAATGTTTAAAAACAAGGGAAATTACATTTCGTTTGTATTATAAAATCACTAAAAAGAATTATGTTTTAGTTAAAAAGATTAGACAAGAAAAAAAATTATATTTTTATTGTACATTTGATTCACTAAAGAGATTTTGATAATTAAAATGTAAATCATTTACATGATAGTAAAATATTAAAATGATTTGTGACCACCCGATACTCCCCCTGTCTTCGAAGACAAGAGGAAGAACGGATTGCTTTGAGGACAAGATGAATCAAAACACAAACAGAAGAACATTTCATTGCTTATTACAACAATTTCATCAGAATACAAGAATATACAGAGTATGAATTAATATTACACATTTACTAAATATCAGAGACTTACAAGTTACAATGCAGCGGAAAATAATAAAAAACACAACTGAAAATAATATACGAATACAGAGCTTTCCGAATATAATTCCAGCTGTAAACTAGGATCCTGTGAATATAAATCTGCAAAACCAAAACTACAAACCGCCCGTGTGGAAAATAGGGGCACCCATAGTTTAGGTTAAAAAAATAAACTCCAGGTTAGTCATGTGACTGGTGTGAGAACTAAAACAGTTATTAATCTTTATTTTAATGTTCGGTAAATCAAGGGACCACGCCATATAACACGGAACGGGTTTCCTCCCAAGAATACCCGTGCATAAAACAAACAACGCAATGCTAAATAAAGAACATTGAAGCTATTATAAGACTCATGTCCCATCACACAATGCAACACAAGCTGGAGGATAGAGTTTTTACCTTATAATAGCCAAGAATTCTTGGTACGTAAAATTGCATATTTTATTATTATATAAGTGTATAGTGTCAAAACAATTTCAATCATAAGTATCAATCATAGACGGCATAAGTGCCCCATACCACTGTGTCGCCGTACTAAGCTCTACAATCAAAACCGCAATGTCACGTGTTGGAGGTTGGATTTCCATCTGTGAACCAAGGCAAGGGATCATCCTTACCGCTTCGAGACTGTCTAGCCCGAGCCTCAGGATCAGAGCTCGAGTGACCCTTGGATCGTTAGGGCCAGTCCACATGGAGTGGATTAAAATGCCCAAACATGCGTTTCCCCGCCCTATGGGGCGTAAAAAGGTCATACCCCGACCAAACTATCGGCCCCCGAACGACCGATATAACCGAGGTGTCTCGGTGTCCATCATCCACATAAGTAAAATGCCAGGGCTACTAAAACGCTGACACCACTCCTAACTAGAAAGAAATGCATGCTCTCCCTGATGTCCTCTCCCTTTTCTAGTTCACACAGGGTTGTGAGGCTCGGGAATTAATGCTACACAAAGCTACGCTATAATAAAGTCGTGCTTTGATCACCAACCACAAGACTTTGCTTTTCAATAGAAGCCCTGATCATTTGCATCTCAGCATGCCACATAGGCAATTCACGCTATGCAACTGATGTCTGTCAATCATACAGAGTGAAATCCGATGTTAGACACACATCCATTTACAAGTTCGTACTGGGTCTGAACGAAAACGGAGGCACCTTATTCCTCGTCCCGTATGTCCAATACAGGGGAGAGGCCCTCGCATATCCGGTCGATCTCCAATTACGTCTGGACGATCACCACTAATTAACTTATCTTGGGTGTACAGCCCAATCAAGATATTAGTAATCATCCAAACGATGTGAAGACCTCTAGTCTTCGACCACCATCTTCATCCTCAACATATCGTCGAATCAGTTATTCAGAATGGGATAAACCAGATCTTTCTGAATAACTCGCATATATAATAAACAAGTTCTATAAAAACACAACATACGCCTCATTCCAATCCAGAATATTCCTTTATTTAAATATTCTTATACTTTAGGAAAGGTTCCCATTAATTTTATCAAAGATAAATTCTTTAAATTTATTCTTTAATCTTCCTTTGGATATCATTTTGATCTAATTAAAGATGCATGAAAACTCCACTTGGTTTTAATTTCCCCAAAAATCAATATTTACGATTGTTTAACTTGGGAAATCATATCCTGTCTTTAACTGGGTTAAAGAACCAATGTCATATTAAACACGGTTCACGATGAACCCAAAATCACATTCCATTCCAACAGCCTTTAACTATAAATTAGAAAGTGAAAAATTCCCTAAGTATTTACCCCGAAGGCCAAAACCAACATAAGATCAATACCCAAGAAACCATTCAACTTAACTAATCTCCAGTTAGTTTCTGATTTTCTTAACTTCATTGGGTCTAAGAATATTATTATTAAAGATAACATTCACGACAACCCAAAATCTTATTCCTGTCTTTAACTGGGTTAAAGAACCAATGTCCTTTAAAACACAGTTCACGATAAATCCAAAATCACATTCCATTCCATCAGCCTTTAACCGTAAATTAACAAGTGAACAATTCCCTAAGTATTAACCCCGAAGGCCGAAACCAACATCAGATCAATACCCAGGAAACCATTCAACTTAACTAATCTCCAGTTAGTTTCTGATTTTCTTAACTCCATTGGGTCTAAGAACAGTATTATTAAAGATACCATTCACGACAACCCAAAATCTTATTCCATTGTTAATCGGGTTAAAGAACAAGTGTTATTTAAAACACCGTTCAAGATAAACCCAAAGACCAATTTCAATTCCGTTCCAATTAAATATTAATTAACTGGTATACTTCATTAAATCTAAATAAAAAGATTTAATCCTTTCTCAACTGGGTTCAAGAATAGTGTTAATGAAGACACCATTCAGGACAAACCCAATATCACATTTGATATTAAATACAAGGCCCTGAATAGAAAATATCTCAGCTTATATACAGTATCAAATTCTGGAATCAACAAATACAGTATTGGAATAATGATATATATATATATATATATATATATCTTCCAAATTCCTCCACAATATCTGTATAATCACGGAATCCAATATCGAAATATTCTGAAGATAATTTTGATTCAAATCCATTCCAATTCATATATTGGAAATTCCGGTTATTTTTAAAACCATTTCAAACCCAATTTATTTATTTAAAAATATTGGATTTTTAATTCTAGTTCATTACTAGTTCATTTCGATAAAAACATAATTTTATCCTTTCAAATGTGGAATTTTTCTTCCCAATTCTTCCTAAATCATTTATTATGATTTTACACAAATTATTGATATTTTTAATAATTTTATCAAGGCCCATATAGTCGATTTCCATCAACGGCCATCGAACTGCACTTACAACGACCTTTTCCAAATTTCATTTGGACATAATTCCAAATCCAGCTGTTTGATTTCAAATCTCTAGAATTTGTTAGAAAGCTCTTTTCGATTCGAACCCAACGGTTCCGGTTTTAGGAGAATCCGACGGTCGGATCTCCCGTAACGTCCATCCGAAGTCAATGGTCGAAATTCGCGAACTGCCACAGCGCGGCGCTGTCTATTCAGGCCATTATATATATATATATAACATATATATATTATATATATTATATATACTTCATCATTTTCCTTTTAAAACTTATTTTATAAATCGTCTTAAATTCGTTTTCAAAACGATTTCAACTTCATATTCAATTTCAAATCAAAATTGAATATTGCATATCATCGATATATAAATGATAATATTTTCAAAACATTAGACTTTGAAATCAATTCATTTTCGATATTCATTATAGAAATGAATAAAATCGATATAAATATCGTTCATGTCAAAATGGCGTTAATAAAATCAACATGCCTTTATATATTTAAATATATTCGTATCCATCCCAAATCGGACATCAAATTCAGATTTTGATCCTTCACCGAATATTATTTTAAAATATTAATTATTTTAAAATATACATTATTTTAAAATATTCATTCTTTCTGAACTGGAATCAGACACAGTCAATCACCATATAATGTTAATTATATGGATTTCATATACACATGTATACAACAACAATCAAACACAGTCAACCATTATCCAGAGTGCATTCTACACTGCACAAGCATCAAATATAAATATTCAACGCTTACACAACGTCAACCAATCGATTGTCATACAACTAAATATCGGGATTAGTATATGTCCAATATCATCCCAATACCCGTGTGGGGTTTCAAACAATCAAACACAGGTTTTATTTGTGCAGTTGGGCGATGTGTAAAATTTATCGTCCTAATCAATATCAGTCAAATGTATGTACATAAACAAATCGTCCAATTTGTTTACGAATATTTATTTTATTCATATACACATTAAAAATTATATCTTTAACTATAAAATATTTTATTCCTGTAACAACCCGGAAAATTCGAGCCAATTTAAAATTTTTATTTTGGCAATTTTAATGAATTTTGTATATTTAAAATGAATTATTTTAAATAATAGCGACGATGAATTTATTTTAAATAAAATTAGAATGTACATATTTATTCGAATCGTCGTTAGAATATAAATATTTATTTTTAATTATAAAAGGAATTGAAAATGGCGCGGTAGTTTGAAAATTCGATTTCAAATTTCAAATGGCTGTACATGATTCAAAATAAACCGGATTTTAACAAAACCAAAATTATTAGAATCTATTTGAAAATATATTTCCAATGAACCCGAAAAATCAAAATTTCATAGCGGGGATAAAAAGTTACGTCCAGTTGAAAATTCAGAATAGTCGCTATGGAATTTTGGCCCTTAAAAATGGAAATTTTGCAAACGACCTCCATTTTCGACGAAACCACTTTTGTTGGATCATGGATGTCGAATTATTGCTGGATTCCAAAATTCATATTTTTTGGGATTAGTGTGTGAGCGCGGCGATGGAAAACGTGTTTTAACAATTTCTGTCAATTTGGATCGACCAGAAAATGGCCATTTTTCAAACAGTCTCCAAATTTGACGAAATTAGTTTTGGTAGGACCATATATCAATATGAAGCTAGAAAATATTTTTTGGGAATTTTTAGAGTCCGTATGTGGCCCTAGTAAATTGAAATGTGCGTTCAGATTCAATACATAGATTTATATTTTGATTTTGACGGAAACCGATTAAAAAAGCCGAACTGTTTCCCATTGTGTTCGGAATGGGGGTACTTAGATAAGGACGACAGTCGATGGGTCTCGTTTGGAGGTCGAAATAAAAAGTTGCTTTTTGGAAATTTAAAATTATAAAATAATTAAATTTTATATAAAGCCCCTCCCCTCTATTCTCCCTCTCTCTCTCGTTCTTCAGATTAAAAAAACCCGCGTTGACCATTCCACCGGCCCCTGCCCTCATCCATCACCGCCCTACGCCGGCTGCCGCCCACCACGACCACCTTCTTGCCTCCTCTCTCTCTCTCTCCTCCTACATATATCCGAAAATCCCGCGCCCACAACCAACATCGCCTTCCATCGCCCCTGCCGCCACCAAAACCCTAGCGCTGCCTCCCCTAGGCCCTACACCGCCTCCCCACTCCAAGCCGACACTTCCCCCTTCTCTAACTCGCCAACCAAGCCTCCACAACCCCGATTCAGCAGATCCAAGCCCCACAGCACCACCGTCGACCTCCAGAGGCACCGCCGCAACTTGACCTCACCCAACATCGCATGTGAGTGTTTATTTCAATTTTTCAATTTATTTAACAATGCAAGGAAAAATATGATTTTTATATTATAGAGATAATAAAAATATGATTTTTATATTACGAGGATAATAAAAATATGATTTTTATATTATAGCGATGATAAAAATATGATTTTTATAATATGAATAGCGATATGAAAATATTATTTTTAGTTAGATAAAAATATAAATTTTATCGTGTGTATGTAATAATATAAAAATCCGATTTTTATATGTATGGAATGGCGATAAAGATTTGATTTTTATATATGAAGTGGCGATGTAAAAATATAATTTTTATATAGAAAGAAGAGTTGTAAAAATATACGATTTTTATATATGAAGTGCCATTATAAAAATGTGATTCTTAAAATAAATATCGTATTAAAAATGTGATTTTTAATGTGAATAGCGGGAAAGGGTCGCATGGAATTTCGGAAAAATCTGAACCGTTCAGAAATAAAGAATGGAGGAGTGGAACCCATGGTGAGAACTTCTCACTTTTATTTTATTTCTAATTAGAAATATATACTAGGATGCAAACGGTGCTTAGCAGCACCCGACACCCATCGTCCATAAACCATGGACAGCTTGTTTGTTTGTTTGATTGTGTTATGAAAATTGATTGTGTGATGTGGAATGGAATAAATATTTTATAGTTAAAAATATAATTTTTAATGTGTACATAAATAAAATAAATAATTATAAACAAATCGAACGATTTGTTTATGTACACACATTTGACTGATATTGATTGGGACGATAAATTTTACACGTCGCCCAATTGCACACATAAAATTCATTATTTGTTGTTTGAAACACCACACGGGTATTGGGATGAAATTGGACATACACTAATCCCAATAATTAGTTGCATGTCAATCAATTGATTGACAGACTGTTATAAGCGTTAAATATTTATATTTGATGCTTGTTCAGTGTAGAATGCACTTTGGATGGTGGTTGACTGTGTTTGGTTGTTGTGTACATGTGTTGTACAAAATCCATATAAATTAAATTACATGGTAATTGACTGTGTCTGATTCCAGTTCAGAAAGAATGAATATTTTAAAATAAAGATTATTTTGAAATAGCGAATATTTTCAAATAATATTCAGTAAAGAATCAAAATTTGGTTTTGATGTCCGATTTGGGATGGACACGAAAATATTTAAATATATAAAGCCACGTTGAATAGATTAACTCCATTTTGACAAGAACGATATTTATATCGATTTTATTCTATTTTCATAATGAATATAAAAAAGGAATTGATTTCAAAATATAATGTTTTAAAAATATTATCATTTATATATCGAATATATGGAATATTCAATTTTGATTTGAAATTGAATATGAAGTTGAAATGGTTTTGAAAACGAATTTAAAACAATTTGTAAAATACTTTTTAAATGGAAATTGATGAAATATATAATATATATATATATATTATATATATATATATAATGGCCTGAATAGAATGCGCAGCGCTACGGAAGTTCGCGAATTTCGACCATTGACTTCGAACGTACATTACGGGAGATCTGTCCGTCGGATTCTCCTGAAACCGGAACCGTTGGGTTCATATCGAAAAGAGATTTCTAATGAATACTAGCGATTTGAAATCTAACGGTTGGATTTGGAATTATGTCTGAATAAAATTTGGAAAAGGTCGTTGTAAGTGCAGTTCGATGGCCGTTTAGGGAAATCGAATGTACAGGCCTTAATAAAATTATAAAAAATATCAATAATTTGTGTAAAATCATAATAAATGGTTTGGAAAGAATTGGGATGAAAAATTCCATATTTGAAAAGATAAAAATATATTTTTATCGAAATGAACTAGTTTTGAAATAGAATAATAAATTCAATATTTTTGAAATAAATAAATTGGATTTGAAATGGTTTTAAAAATAACCAGGATTTCCAATATATGAATTGGAATGGATTTGAATCGAAATTATCTTCAGAATATTTCGATATTGGATTTCGTGATTATACGGGTATTATGGAGGAATTTGGAAGATATATATATCATAATTCCAATATAATATTTGTTGGTTTCAGAATTTGATATTGCATATAAGACGATATATTTTCTATTCAGAGCCTTCTATTTAATATCAAATTGGATTTTGGGTTTGTCGTGAATGGTATCTTTAATAATACTCTTAAGCCCAATGGAATTAAGAAAATAAGGAACTGACTGGAGATTAGTTAAGTTGAACAGTTTCCTGGGTATTGGTCTAATGTTGGTTTTGGCTTTTGGGGTTAACACTTAGGGAATTGTTCTCTTACTAATTTATGGTTAGAGACTGATGGAATATGGATTGGGTTTGTTGTGAACTGTGTTTTAGCGACATTCGTTCTTTAATTCGATTTACAGTGAAATGGGATTTGGAATTTATAAATCGTTTGTTAAGATTTAAAGGAGATTTTCCAAAGTAAAATTTTCCAATTTAACATATTAAATTGGAATTGAATGGAATTAGATTTGGTAATAATCGATGTAAGCTTCTATAGAGGAAGACAGTTAATATATATGGAATTTAAAAGGCCTGGTCGTTGTTCCATTTATATTATTAGTTGGATACGGAAGTTTATATCGAGTATATATATATATATCGATTTGTTTTCCATGAAGATTCCATTGTTAATGGAATGCGATTTTGGGTTGTCGTAAATGGTATCTTTAATAATACTATTCTTAGACCCAACAGAGTTAAGAAAATCAGAAACTAACTGGACATTATTTAGTTGAATGGTTTCCTGGGTATTGATCTGATGTTGGTTTCGGCCTTCGGGGATAACACTTAGGGAATTGTTCTCTTACTAATTTACGGGTCATGACTGATGGAATGTGGATTGAGTTTGTTGTGAACTGTGTTGTAGCATCATTCGTTCTTTAATCTGATTTACAGTGAAATGGGATTTGGAATTTATAAATCGTTTGTTAAGATTTAAAGGAGATTTTCCAAAGTAAAGCTTTCCAATTTAACATATTAAATTGGAATTGAATGGAATTCGATTTAGTAATAATCGAAGTAAGCTTCTGTAGAGGAATACGGTTAATATATATGAAATTTAAAAGTCCTGGTTGTTATTCCATTTATATTATCGGTTGAATATGGAAGTTTACATCGAGTACATATATATATATATATATATCAATTTGTTTTCCATGAAGATTCCATTGTTAATGGAATGCGATTTTGGGTTGTCGTGAATGGTATCTTTAATAATAATGTTCTTAGACCCAATGGAGTTAATAAAATCAGAAACTAACTAGAGATTAGTTAAGTTGAATGTTTTCTTGGGTATTGATCAGATGTTGGTTTCGGCCTTCACGGCTAATACTTAGGGGATTGTTCACTTTCTAATTTACAGTTAGAGGCTGATGGAATGGAATGTGATTTTGGGTTTATCGTGAACCGTGTTTTAAATAACATTGGTTCTTTAACCCAGTTAAAGACAGGATATGGTCTCCCAAGTAAAACAATCATTAATATTGATTTTTAGGAAGATTAAAACCAAGTGAAGTTTTGATGCATCTTTAATTAGATTGAAATGATATCCCAAGTAAGATTAAAGAACAAATTTAAAGAATTTATCTTTGATAAATTAATGGGAACCTTTCCCAAAGTATAAGAATATTTGAATAAAGGAATATTCTGAATTGGAATGAGACGTATGTTGTGTTTTCATAGCACTTGTTTATTAT
Source organism: Allium sativum (assembly GCA_030737875.1). NCBI lineage: Eukaryota > Viridiplantae > Streptophyta > Magnoliopsida > Asparagales > Amaryllidaceae > Allium > Allium sativum. The sequence continues at coordinate 459,947,189 of CM060923.1, forward strand.
ATATGCGAGTTATTCGGAAAGACCGGGTTTATCCCATTCTGAATAACTGATTCGACGATATGTCGAGGATGAAGACGGTGGTTGAAGACCAGAGGTCTTCACATCGTTTGGATGGTTACTGATGCCTTGATTGGGTTGTACACCCAAGGCAAGGTAATAAGTGGTGATCATCCAGACGTACTTGGAGATCGACCGGATATACGAGGACCTCTCCCCTGTATTGGACATATAGGGGAGGAATAACGTGCCTACGGTTTCGTTCAGACCCAGAACGAACTTGTAAATGGATGTGTGTCTGACATCGGATTTCATTCTGTGTGATTGGTAGACATCGGTTGCATAGCTTGAATTGCCTGTGTGGCATGCTGAGATGTAAATGATCAAGGCTTCTGTTGAAAAGCAGAGTCTTATGGTTGATGATCAAAGCATGGCTTTAATATAGCGTAGTTTTGTGTAGCGTTATTCGCAAGCCTCACACACCAGTGTGAACTAGAAATGGCAGAGGACCTCAGGAAGGGAATGCGTTTACTTCTTGCTAGGAGTGGTGTCAGCATTTTGCATGCCCTGGCATTTTACTTATGTGGATGATGGATAGGGGGCACCTCAGTTATATTGGTCGATCCAGGGCCGATGGAGTCATTTGGCTCATTTATGCCCCGTAGGGCGGGGAAATGCCGTGTTCAGGCATTTTAATCCACATCGAGTGGACTGGTCCTTACGATCCAAGGGACAAAGCGTTCTGTTCCTAAGGCATGGGCTAGATTGTCTCGAAGCTGTAAGGATGATCCAATGTCTCGAAGCTGTATGGCGACATTGTGGTATGGGGCACTTATGCCATCTATGATTGATACTTATGATTGAAATTGTTTTGACACTATACACTTATTGTAATAATTAAACATGAAATTTTATGTACCAAGCATTCTTGGCTATTATAAGGTAAAAACTCTATCCTTCGGCTTGCGTTGCTATGTGTGATGGGACCTGAGTCTTATAATAGCTTCACTATTATTTATTTAGCATTGCGTTGTTGTTTTATGCACTGGTATTCTTGGGAGGAAACCCGTTCCGTGTTATATGGCATGGTCCCTTGATTTACCGAACTCTAAAATAAAGATTAATAACTGTTTTAGTTCTCACACCAGTCACATGACTGACTTGGAGTTTATTGTTTTAACCTAAACTCTGTATGCCCATATTTTCCGCACTGGCAACTAGTAGTTTTGGTTTTGCAGATTAATATTCACAGGATCTTGGTTTACAGCTGGAATGATATTCAGAAAACTCTGTATCCGTATAATCTTTTCAGTTGTGTTTTGTATTATTTTCCGCTGCATAGTAATTTGTAAATCTGTGATATTTGTCAAATGTATTTTATTCATTCATACTTTGTATATTCTTGTATTCTGGTGAAATTGTTGTAATAAGCAATGAAATGTTCTTCTGTTTGTGTTCTGATTCGTCTTGTCCTCAGAGCAATCCAGACTTTCCTTTACGGGGAAGTTCGGGTCATCTCAGTTTGGTATCAGAGCCCTGGTTTACAGAGCTTGAAAACAAAACACGTTAGAACTGAACGAAAGAGTTCATCAGAGCTTGGATTAGTAATATCCAATGGGAATGACTCATTAGAGATGGGATCAATAGTATCCAAGAGCGAGTGTGAAGAGTATATTTTTAAAATGAAAACAAGCTTTGTTTTGAAAATTTAAACTTCATATGTGTTTGAATATTTTATTTGTATTGAATTTGGAAAATCCAATATATAAAGATTTTGCATATACGCCTTGCAAATGTATATTCGAAATTTTAATATACTGGATAGATATAGAATCACACTCTAATCGCCTGGAGATGAAACTATTGAGGACTGTACAACATCAGTCGTTTGTGTTCGAGTTTCGAAGGTGTGATATTTATATATTTCCAATTGGCTGGTGTGAGAATCAAAACTAGATAGGGTTTATTTTTGTGAATTGGCATCAAAAACATGATTTTCTTTATATGTATCAAAATTATGAATTTGAAACATTAATTCAGTAATTGACACTACGACAAAAACACCATATTACAACTTTAATTTTACAACGGTGGTAAAAGCACCGTTGTAATAAATGTTTTTTTACAACTTTTTTCCAGAAAAGTTGTAATAAATTTATTTTTAACAACTGTGTTATTTTGACAGTTGTAATAAGAGCCTATCACAACTTTTATTTTTTGACCGTTGTAATATATGAATATATTTTAATATTAACTATTTTCATTAAAAAAAATTTAATAATTAATATTAACAACTAATTAGTAATTATTAATTAATAACCTATATATTAATATTAATTATTTTCATTAAATAATTTTTAATAATTAATATTAACAACTAATTAGTAATTATTAATTAATAACCTATATATTAATATTAAATATTTAATTAACAATACTTCAATAAATAAATAATTCATGCTAATAATTAGTAATTGACAACCAATTAGTAATTATTAATTAATAATCAATAAATACATATTAAATATTTAATTAAAAATACTTCAATAAATAAATAATTCCTACTAATAATTACTAATTAACAACCGATTAGTAATTATTAAATAATAAAAATAATCAATAATTAATGATCTAAATTGATTATTTAAAATTAACAAATAATAATTTCTACTAATAATCAATCAAGAAGTAATGATTAATATTAACAGTTAAAAATAATATTTAATATTTAATAATTAAGAAGAATTACTTGTAAAAATATAAAAAATAAATAATACTAAATAATTTATTAAATCATTATTATATATTGAAAAAATAAATATAATTATTATTATTTAATAATTATAATTGATTATTAATAATTAAAAATTACTTTTAATAATTAAGAAGTAAAATTAACAAGTATGAACAACATTTAATATTTAGCACTTAAGTGATCTTTAGTATATAAAGGTAACATTTATCATTAGTATTTAAATGTTGCTACCATAAAGTTTAAATTTTTGGAAATCTCTTAATTTTATTTTAAAATATTTATAAAATTTTGAAATTTTCATAAATTCGTAAAAGAAAAAAATATCTTTTTAAAGTAAATTTAGAAGTTTACAAATTGACAGTTGTAATAAAGGAGTTTCAGACATTTTTCTTGCGGCAAGTTGGAGTGAACTACTTTTCAACTAGTTTTTTGTTTTAGTTGTTGTAATATATGTTATTTACAACTTTTTATTTTAGCCAGCTGGAACGCATTCCTTGAATTTTTGGCTCCATTCGTTCAATTTTTGGCTCCATTCCTCAAATTTTGGCTCCACTCCTCAAATTTTGGCTCCGACCTTAAATTTAATCGTAAATCTTTTTGTTGCTTATTTCATTGAAAATAATCGCAACTCCAACAAAAATTCCATCTCTGAAGGTATCTTCTCATCAACAAAAAAACATAGTGGGCGCAACTTTAGCACAAGGCTTGTGGATCTGAAGCTTTTCATGATGTGTTGCTTCTGAAATCAGTGCCAAGAAGCCAACAATCATCCGGTTGCTTGTCTATTGTTTTTCATGATCAATTTTTGTTCGTGCTTTCAGATCTGAAATCCAGGTACTTGTTTCAGCAATCTCTTTCCGACGGTGATGGCATGTCGACGCCATGTCTTGCCACGTCCACGCCAAAGCCTTGATCTGCCAGCCACCTCGATGCTAATCGTCAATGTTTCATTTGACTGCGTTGGCACTGGTCGCCTTCCCTAATTAATTTTCCCTACAATTTGTAAGTAGCTGATTTTAAGTTTTATTTCAACTTCCACTTGCGTATGATTTGTTTTACCCTTTCGATTTGTGTTATTATGAATAACACCATCATTAACTTGAGTTAAAAAAAAGTGAAGATACTTAAACAAGCACCAGTATTGGATTGTAATGTGCCTATTAACTCAAATTAGTACAAACTGCCTGCATTGGAAAACATAATCATGGAGTTATGTATATTTAACTCAATTCTTCATAGACTAATTAATTTTGAATTACTTGTCTTTGCTGGTTTGATGAGAGATACTTAGCGTTATATTTGACAAATTAATATAATTATATTTGCGTTGTATTTGCGATAATTATGTCCATAGATTGAGATTAGTATTAACTCAATCTAGTTAGTATTAAAATTAGATTTGAGATTGAGATTAGTATTAAAATTATATTTTAGATTGAGATAATTATGTTCATAGATTGAGATTCAGATTTATTTTGATTAGTTTGTACTAATTTGAATTTGAGATAATTATGTTCATAGACTAATTAACTGAAACCACAACATTTGCTGGTTAGTCTATGAAGAATTGAGTCAAATATAAGGCAATTTGCATTGGAAAACATAAGTAGATGAACCATCTGCATGTGCCTATGCGCATTTTCTCTAAATGTTGTGGTTTGATGAGAGATACTTGCAGTTTCAAATGGGTTGCTTTTTAGTTGCCATTCTAGTTGAGAATAAACCTTGCTGGTATCGCTTACATTTCACTTTGGTTTGTGCACAGGACACTTACCTGGTTGATGACAAAACCAAATGCATTAAGCGCAAATGTAAGGCTTAAAGTCGAGGTAAATTTTCTTAAATTAGTGCAGCAGCTTGATATTTCCTGTCACTGCTGCGCTGGGCAATTTTATCCTTGTTCTTTTTGCAGATTAGCTGATTCAATAAAATCACGGAGATGCAGGCTTTTGAAAAGTGTCTCCAAACAAAGACCATAGTCACTCCTACATGGATCACCATCGTTGTAAGATCAATATTCAAAATATGATATTATAATGCAAGACCAATATTTAGTTAAATGTTATAATTATAGTGTTGCCTTTACACTAACACTTGCATGCTCTGAAGTTGCTGTTTGTAAGCTGTCATCCTGTCGTTATTGTTTCTTAATTATCTAACATTTGAAAATAACCAATTTAGCTATGTTTCAGGTAACTTTAAGCAATACGTTCCCGTGAACTTGTTCCTGTTCCTTTCCTTTTGTCGTAGGCAGTGAATACGCATGGTCAATCCCATTTAAAGTGCCAGATGTGCATAAAAACATTGTGCCGAACTCCTCGCAGCTGTACAGGGAAGATTGCTGGAGAGACGGAGAGACGTCGGTGCTATCGATGCGTGTTTAATCCTACTATGACAAGATTAAACAGGTACTATTATTTGCAAGTATATATTGGCCTATGAGTTTCTTCTGTGCACCTGACAGCTCTTTTGTGTGTGTGTGTTTTGTAACTTGTGTATATAATGCGAGTTGTGTTTGATAGATTTGGTATTGTTGGCTTTAAAAAACACTTTTGTTCTTTTTTCTAACAACAAACATATTTTTATGTAACAGGTTTGATCACTGCAGTGAACTTGCACCAAAAAGATAAATGGCGTAAGGATTTCGTTGTTCGACTAGTGTACTCCCGTAGGATATGCATTTTTTTGTGGATAACTTGTGTTTGTACTAAGTTGTTTTGTAACGGTCAAGTATGTAATAATGCACGAAATGTTATCTAAAACTTATTGTTTGTAATATTGAATATTTGAGTATTTTAATAAATTAGTTTGCAAATAACTGTAATATCTGATTTGCTTATGGAGTATTGCTATATTTAGTGTATTGTTCTTTTCAATTGCAAACGATGTTTATTTTTTTTTTAAATCCAAATGTCAATCACAACGGTGGAAAAATGTTGTAAAATATACATATTACAACCGTGTTGCAACGGTGCAGAAAAGTTGTAAAAGATATAAGTATATTACAACTTCTTAATACACGACGGTGGCTCCACCGTTGTAAAAACCTTTTACACCGTTTTTGCACCGTTGTAATATGGTATATTTCACAACGGTGTTGCAACAGTGCAGAAACGTTGTAAAAGATATAAGTATATTACAACTTCTTGATACACGACGGTGGCTCCACCGTTGTAAAAACCTTTTACAACGTTTTTGCACCGTTGTAATAAGGTATATTTGTTGTAGTGTGATTGATGGTTGTGTTGTATGATTATTTGTTATCTAATAAAACCATTATGTGAAAGAACGGTAAATTTAGCCAAATGGTATCAAATATTGAACTGTATTGAAAATTGTTTGAAATTGCATGCATAAACATGTGTATCCATTGAACAGGTCATTGCAAAGAGGCTAGAGCAGAAGAGTAAAACTGTTTGCCGACAAATAGGTACATGTTAATTATATTTCTTGTGGTTTTTGATGATTTTATGAGCCGATTGGCTAGCCGCTTGGCTGTTTCTTTTTCATTTTGGATTGGAAAGGCCTGTATGGCGATTCCGGGATTTTCCCGGTGCTCCCGTACAGGGGAGGTTATGGCGAAAATTTTCAAAAATTTAGGGTGTTAGCCAAATTTTTGAAAAATTTGAAAAGTTCTTAGAAACTGAAAACTTGAATAACTTAAGCCATAATGAAAATAATGAAAGTTGAATTGGTTTGTAAAACAACTTTCAGCTCCGTTCCTTTCCGAGGACAAAAAGATTTTAAGTGGGGGAGATTGTAACAACTCGGAAAATCCGAGCCAATTAATTTTTTTTTTTGGCAATTTTATTGAATTTTGGATATTTAAAATGAATTATTTTAATTAATAGCGATGAGAATTTTATTTTGAAAAGAATTAGAATGTATATATTTATTCGAATCGTCGTTAGAATGTAAATATTTATTTTTAATTATAAAAGGAATTGAAAATGGCGCGGTAGTTTGAAAATTCGATTTCAAATTTCAAATGGCTGTACATGATTCAAAATAAACCGGATTTTAGCGAAACAAAAAATATTAGAATCTATTTGAAAAAATCTTTCCAACGAATCCAAAAAATCAAAATTTCATAGTGGGGATAAAAAGTTGCATCCAGTTGAAAATTCAGAATAGTCGCTATGGAATTTTAGCCCTTAAAAATGGAAATTTTGCAAACGACCTCCGTTTTCGACGAAACCACTTTTGTTGGATCCAGGATGTCGAATTATTACTAGATTCCAAAATTCATAATTTTTGGGATTAATATGTGAGCGTGGCGAAGGTAAACGTGTTTTAACAGTTTAAGTCAATTTGGATCGACCAGAAAATGGCCATTTATCAAACATTCTCAAAATTTGACGAAATTTGTTTCGGTAGGACCGTATTGTCAATACAAAGCTAGAAAATATTTTTCAGGAATTTTTAGAGTCCGTATGTGGCCCCAGTAAATTGAAATGCGCGTTCAAATTCAATATATAGATTTATATTTTGATTTTGATGGAAACCAATCGAAAAAGCCGAACTGACTTGCGATACATATCCCATTGTGTTCGGAATGGGGGTAATTAGCTAGGGACAATAATTGGTGGGTCTCGTTTGGAGGTCGAAATAAAAAGTTGCATTGTGGAAATTTTAAAAAATAAAATAATTAAATTTTATATAAAGCCCCTCCCCTCTATTCTCCCTCTCTCTCTCGTTCTGCAGATAAAAAAACCCGTGTTGACCCTTCCACCGGCCCCTGCCCTCAGTCACCACCGCCCTACGCCGGCCACCGCCCACCACGACCACCCCCTACCTCCCCTCTCCCTCTCCTCTCACCTATATCTGAAAATCCTGCGCCCATAACCCAGCCCCACAACCGACAGCCCCTTCCACTGCCCCTTCCGCCACCAAAACCATAGTGCCGCCTCCCCTAGGCCCTGCGCCGCATCCCCACTCCAAGCCGCCACTCTGCCTCTTCTCCAAACTCGCCAACCAAGCCTCCACAACCCTGATTCAGCGGATCCAAGCCACACAGCACCACCGTCGACCTCCAGAGGCACCGTCACCTATTGACCATACCCAACATCGCATGTGAGTGTTTATTTCAATTTTTTTATTTATTTAACCATGCAAGGAAAAATATGAGTTTTATATTATAGAGATAATAAAAATATGATTTTCATATTATAGAGATAATAAAAATATGATTTTTATGTTATAGAGATAATAAAAATATGATTTTTAAATTATAGAGATGATAAAAATATGATTTTTATAATATGAATAGCAGTATGAAAATATAATTTTTAGTTAGATAAAAATATAAATTTTATTGTGCGTATGTAATAATATAAAAATTCGATTTTTATATGTATGGAACGGCGATAAAGATTTGATTTTTATATATGAAGTGGCAATGTAAAAACATAATTTTTATATAGAAAGAAGCATTGTAAAAATATATGATTTTTATATATGAAGTGCCATTATAAAAATGTGATTTTTAAAATAAACATCCTATTAAAAATGCGATTTTTAATGTGAACAGCGGGAAAATGTCGCATTTGAATTTCGGACAAATCTGAACCGTTCAGAAATAAAGAATAGAGGAGTGCAACCCACGGTGAGAACTTTTCACTATTATTTTATTTCTAGTTAGAAATATATACTATGATGCAAACGGTGCTTAGCAGCACCCGACACCCATCGTCCACAATACATTGACGGCTTGTTTGTTTGTTTGTGTTGTGAAAATTGATTGTGTGATGTGGAATGGAATAAATATTTTATAGTTAAAAATATAATTTTTAACGTGTACATAAAAAAAATTATAAACAAATCGGACGATTTGTTTATGTACATACATTTGACTGATATTGATTGGGACGATAAATTTTACACATCGCTCAACTACACAAATAAAATTCATTATTTGTTGTTTGAAACCCCACACGGGTATTGGGATGAAATTGGACATACACTAATCCTAATAATTAGTTGTATGTCGATCAATTGATTGACAGACTGTTATAAGCGTTAAATATTTATATTTAATGCTTATGCAGTGTAGAATGCACTTTGGATGGTGGTTGACTGTGTTTGGTTGTTGTGTACATGTGTTGTATAAAATCCATATAAATTAAATTATATGGTAATTGACTATGTCTGATTCTAGTTCAGAAAGAATGAATATTTTAAAATAACGATTATTTTGAAATAACGAATATTTTCAAATAATCTTCAGTAAAGAATCAAAATTTGGTTTTGATGTCCGATTTGGGATGGACACGAAAATATTTAAATATATAAAGCCGTGTTGAATAAATTAACGCCATTTTGACGTGAACGATATTTATATCGATTTTATTCATTTTTTATAATGAATATAAAAAAGGAATTGATTTCAAAATATAATGTTTTGAAAATGTTATCATTTATATATCGATGATATGGAATATTCAATTTTGATTTGAAATTGAATATGAAGTTGAAATCGTTTTGAAAACGAATTTAAAACGATTTGTAAAATATGTTTTAAATGGAAATCGATGAAATATATATAATATATATATTATATATATAATGACCTGAATAGAACGCACCGCGCTGCGGCAGTTCGCGAATTTTGACCATTGACTTCGAACGGACATTACGGGAGATCCGACCGTCGGATTCTCCTGAAATTGGAACCTTGGGTTCGTATCGAAAAGAGATTTATAACTAATACTAGGGATTTGAAATCTAACGGTTGGATTTGGAATTATGTCCAAATCAAATTTGGAAAAGGTCGCTGTAAGTGCAGTTCGATGGCCGTTTATTGAAATCGACTGTACGAGCCTTGATAAAATTAAAAAAATATCCATAATTTGTGTAAAATCATAATAAATGATTTGGAAAGAATTAGGATGAAAAATTCCGCATTTGGAAAGATAAAAATATATTTTTATCGAAATGAACTAGTTTTGAAATAGAATAATAAATCCATTATTTTTGAAATAAATAAATTGGATTTGAAATGGTTATAAAAATAACCTGGATTTCGAATATATGAATTGGAATGGATTTGAATCGAAATTATCTTCAGAATATTTCGATATTGGATTTCGTGATTATACGGGTATTGTGGAGGAATTTGGAAGATATATATATCGTTATTCCAATACAATATTTGTTGGTTTCAGAATTTGATATTGCATATTAGCCGATATATTTTCTATTCAGAGGCTTGTATTTAGTAACAATTTGGATTTTGGATTTGTCATGAACGGTATCTTTAATAATACTGTTGTTAAACCCAATGGAGTTAAGAAAATTAGGAATTGACTGGAGATTAATTAAGTTGAACGGTTTCCTGGGTATCGATCTGATGTTGGTTTCGGCCTTCGGGGTTAACACTTAGGGAATTGTTCTCTTACTAATTTACGGTTAGAGACTGATGGAATGTGGATTGGATTTGTTGTGAATTGTGTTTTACCGACATTCGTTCTTTGATCCGATTTACAGTGAAATGGGATTTGGAATTAATAAATCGTTTATTAAGATTTAAAGGATATTTTCCAGACTAAAGGTTTCCAATTTAACATATTAAATTGGAATTGAATGGAATTCGATTTGGTAATAATCGAAGTAAGCTTCTATAGAGGAAGACGGTTAATATATATGGAATTTAAAAGGCCTGGTCTTTATTCCATTTATATTATCGGTTGGATATGGAAGTTTATATCAAGCATAAATATCGATTTTAATGGAATGCGATTTTGGGTTGTTGTGAATTGTAATATCCCGGAAATTTGAGCCAATTTAAAATTTTTATTTTAGCAACTTTAGTGAATTTTGAATATTTAAAATGAATTATTTTAAATAATATCGGCGAGAAATTTATTTTGAATAGAATTAGAATGTATATATTTTTATAGATCGTCGTTAGAATATAAATATTTTATTTTAATTATAAAAGGAATTGAAAATGGCGCGGTAGTTTGAAAATTTGATTACAAATTTCAAATGAATGTACTGGATTCAAATTAAACCGGATTTTAGCATAACCAAAAATACTAGAATCTAATTGAGAATATCTTTCCAATGAATCCGAAAAATCAAAATTTCATAGAGGGAATCAAAAGATATGTCCAGTTGAAAATTCAGAATACTCGCTATGGAATTTCGGCCCTTAAAAATAGGAATTTTGCAAACGACCTCGGTTTTCGACGAAACCACTTTTGTTGGATCTGAGATGTCTAGTTATTGCTAGATTCCAATATTTGTAATTTTTCGAATCAATATGTGAGCGTGGCAAAGGAAAACGCGTTTGACCAATTTTAGTTGATTTTAATCGACTGAAAAATGGTCATATTTCGAACGGTCTCAGAATTTGACGAAATTAGTTTTGTTAGGACCGTATCGTCAATACGAAGCTAGAAAATATTTTTCGGGAATTTTTAGTGGTTGTATGTGGGCCCGGTAAATTGAAATGTGCGTTCAAATTCAATATAAAAAGTTATATTTGGATTTTGACGAAAATTGATCGAAACGATCGAATCAGCTAACGATAAATATCCCACTGTGTTAGGAATGGGGGTAGTTTGCTATAGGCGACAGGCGGTGGGTTTCGTTTCGAGTTTGAAATCAAAAGTTACTTTTTGAAAATTAAATTAATTAAAATAAATATATATTATTATATTTCCCCCCTTATCTCCTTTTCTCTTCAAGTCAGGCCCCTCCCCCCCCCCCCCCCGGTTTCATTTCATTCAAAAGCAAATCGAGGAAAAAAAAGAACCCGAAGATCTCGTTCGAGCCCCTCCCTCCGCCGACGCCTCGCCGCCACCTCCACACCCCGACCGCCGCTCCACGACGGAGGAGCACCTCCGCACTCCTCTCTCTCTCCTCTTCTTTCTCCGCTGAACCCCCCCCCCCCCAAATCCATGAAAGCTGCTACCGCCACATCCTCGGGGCCCACGCCTGACCACCCTCCGCTGCCGGTCAACCCTACCACCCGCGACCATCTGACAGCCCGCTCTCTCCACCTTGTTTTGCAGAAAAACCTCCCTTTTCACGGTAATTCGCAGAAAGCCCCCTCCAATTGTAAAGGTGAGTTTTTTTAAAACTTATATTTATTTATTTGTATTCATACGATTTTTATGTATGTGAATGAAGCAAAAAGAACGGATTTTTACTATATGATTTGCAATATAAAAATTAGATTTTTACTATATGATTTGCAATATTAAAATTAGACTTTTACTATATGATTTGCAATATAGAAACAAGATTTTTATAAATATAAAGTTACGATTTTTGTTTAGCGAAGTTATGTTTTTGTTATATATATATAAAGCTGAGATTTTTATATAAGAATATGAATTTTTATAATCTCTTCTTTGAAATAGGAATATGATTTTTATATTACACAAAGAATAAAAATATGATTTTTATTCATGTAGAGTAATAAAAATATAATTTTTATTATATTACTAGCAAGATAAATATATAATTTTTATCATGGAAGTAGCGGTGTAAAGGAGTGATTTTTACATATGTAAAAGCGATATAAAAATATAATATTTTCTATATATATAGCATTGTAAAAATATAATCTTTTCTATATATATAGCGTTGTAAAAATATAATCTTTTCTATATATATAGCATTGTAAAAATATAATCTTTTCTATATATATATAGCGTTGTAAAAATATAATCTTTTCTATACAAGTAGCGATGTTAAAAATGTGATTTTTAACATGTACTGCGTGAAACAGATCTAGTGGAAAACACGACGAAGATTTTCTACATATGAAGAGTCGCGGTGTATTGTTTAGCTAATCGGTGATAACTCCTCACTTTTAATTTAATTTCTAGTTGAAATATATACTAGGATGCAGACGGTGCTTAGCAGCACCCGACACCTGTCGTCCACAGACCATGGATGAATTGTTTATTTAATTGGTGTGTTGTGAAATTTGATTGTGTGATGTGGAATGAAATAAAATATTTTATAGTGGAAAATATTTTATAGTTAAAAATATAATTTTTAAAGTGTATATAAAATAAATATTTATAAACAAATCGGACGATTTGTTTATATACACTGATTTGACTGATACTGAATGGACGATAAATTTTACACATCGCCCAACCACACAAATAAAATATGTGTTTGTTGATTTGAAACCCCACACGGGTATTGAGATGATATTTGACGTACACCAATCCCAATTGTTTAGTTGTATGTCAATCGATGGGTTGAAAGACTGTGTAAGCGTTAATTATTTATATTTAATGATTATGCAGTTGTGTGGTGTACTCTGGATGATGGTTGATTATTTATCGTTGCTATTATATACATGTGATGTATGGAAATCCATATAATAAACATTATATGGTAATTGATTGGGCCTCATTCCAATATAGAAAAATAAATTCATGTGTCGAATAGAAAATAAATTCATGTGTTGAATAGAAAATAAATTCATGTGTTGAATAGAAAATATATTCATGTGTTGAATAGAAAATAAATTCATGTGTTGAATAGAAAATATATTCATGTGTTGAATAGAAAATATATTCATGTGTTGAATAAAATAAATATTCATGTGTTGAATAGGATAAACATTCATGTGTTGAATAAAAGCCGTGTTGATTAGATTGACGCCATTTTGACATGAACGATATTTATATCGATTTTATTCATTTTTATAATGAATATAGAAAAGAAAGTGATTTCAAAATATAACGTTTTGAAAATATTATCATTTGTACATCGATGATGTGGAATATTCAATTTTGATTGGAAGTTGAATATGAAGTTGAAATCGTTTCGAAAACGAATTTAAAACGATTTATAAAATACGTTTTAAAAGGAAATCAACAAATATAATATATATATATATATATTATATATTATATATAATGGCCTGAATAGAACGCGCCGCGCCGCGGCAGTTCGTGAATTTCGACCATTGGCTTCGAATGGATATTACGGGAGATTCGACTGTCGGATTCTCCTAAAACCGGAACCGTTGGGTTTGTATCGAAAAGAGCTTTCTAACAAATGTGAGAAATTAGAAATCTAACGGTTGGATTTGGAATTATGTCCAAATCAAATTTGGAAAAATTCGCTGTAAGTGCAGTTCGATGGCCGTTGATGGAAATCGACTGTACGGGCCTTGATAAAATTATTAAAAATAGTAATAATTTGTGTAAAATCATAAGAAATGATTTGTGAAGAATTGGGATGAAAATTTCCATATTTGAAAAGATAAAAATAGATTTTTATCGAAATGAACTAGTTTTGAACTAGAATTATAATTCAATTTACTTTTAAAAATAAATAAAGTGGATTTGAAATGGTTTTGAAAATAACCAGAATTTCCAATAATTGAATTGGAATGGATTTGAATCGAAATTGTCTTTGGAATATTTCGATCTTGGATTTCGTGATTATGCAGATATTGTAATGGGAATTTGAAAGATATATTTATATCGTTATTTACAATACGATATTTGTTAGTCGTAGAATTTGATATTGAATATATGCTGATATATTTTCTATTCAGAGCCTTGTATTTAATATCAAATGTGATTTGGGTTTGTCGTGAATGGTGTCTTCATTAACACTGTTCTTAAACCCAGTGGAGAAAAAGATTAAATCTTTTTATTTAGATTTAATGAAGTGTACCAATTAAATGGTATTTAATTGGAATTGAATTTGAATTGATTTTTGGGTTTATCGTGAACGGTGTTTTAAATAACACTTGTTCTTTAACCCGATAATTAATAGAATGTGATTTTGGGTTTATAGTGAACCGTGTTTTAAATGGCATTGGCTCTTTTACCCAGTTAAAGACAGGATGTGATTTCCCAAGTTAAACAATCATTAATATTGATTTTTGGGAAGACTAAAACTAAGTGGGGTTCTAATGAACCTTTAATTAGATTGAAGTGATCGAGAATGGGGTATCACCAGTTTTGCTCCAGGCGATAGTTAAATCTTTAATTAGATTTGAACGTGAAATGGTAATTGAATTTACCGATAACACCGTGGTGTTAGATATGAAGTATGACCAGTTTTACTTCATGGGATGAATAGGTTGGGATTGGGAAATAAAATAAATGATTACTTCGGTGTGGTTCACTAATCCCGACTAGTTTGAATTGATATTCAAAGAAGATTAAAGAATAAATTTAAAGAATTTATCTTTGATAAAATTAATGGGAACCTTTCCCAAAGTATAAGAATATTTGAATAAAAGAATATTCTGAATTGGAATGAGGCGTGTGTTGTGTTTGCGTAACACTTGTTTATTATATACGCGAGTTATTCGGAAAGACCGAGTTTATCCCATTCTGAGTAACTGATTCGACGTGGTGTCGAGGATGAAGAATGTGGTCGAAGACCGGAGGTCTTCACATTGTTTGGGTGATTAGTGATGATCTTGATTGGGCTATACAACCAAGAGGAGGGAATCAGTTGGTGATCGTCCAGACGTACTTGGAGATCGATAGATATGAGAGGTACAAGGTGCCTCCGGTTTCATTCAGACCCAGAACAGACTCGCAAATGGACTGTGTGTCTGACATTGGATTTTATTCTGTGTGATTGATTTCTATTAAATATATATCTGTTTGGCGGCGGAGAATTTATTCTCTTGCTTAACGCCCTTCTCTGAGACGTACGAGCTCAGGGGTTATATATTGATGGATATCAAACGCATGGAGTGAATTGCCTGTGTGGCATGCCTAAGTGGCAATATGATCAAGGCTTCTGTTGAAAAGAAGAGTCTTGTGGTTGATGATCAAAGCACGGCCTGTGTGGCATAGCTTTATGTAGCGTTGATTCGCGAGCCTCACACCCCGGTTGTGAACCAGAAACAGGAGAAGGATCCAGGGAGGGCATGCGTTTCTTTCTAGCTAGGGTGGTGTCAGTGACCTACCAGCTCTGACATTTATATTATTTTCAGCTGTGTGGTTGTTGCTGTTGCGAGGCGCCTCAGATATATCGGTCGATCCGGGACCGATGGAGTCATTGGACTCATTTACGCCCTAAAGGGCAGGGAAACGCAGAGTTCAGGCATTTTAATCCACATCGGTGGACCGGCCTTGTGGCTCCTAGGTGCAGTTGCGGCTGTAGCCTGAGGCTCGGGCTAGACAGTCTCAAATCCGGTAGAGGACGATCCCTTGCCTCGGTTCATATATGGAAACCCAACTTCCAATACGTGACTTTGCAGTTTCATTTGTAGAGCCTAGTATGGCGACATGATATATGGTACCCATGCCGTCTATGATTGATATTTTTGATTGAAATTGTATTGACACTATACACTTATAGTAATAATAAAAGATGAAATTTAGTGTATCAAGCATTCTTTGGCTATTATAAGGTAAAACCCTATCCTCCGGCTTGCTTTGCATTGTGTGATGGGACCTGGGTCTTATAATAGCTTCATTTTTCTTTATTTAGCATTGCGCTGTTGTTTTATGCACTGGTATTCTGGGAAGGAAACCTGTTCCGTCTTATACGGTATGGTCCCTTGATTTACCTAACTTTAAAATAAAGATTAATAACTGTTTTAGTTCTCACACCAATCACATGACTGACCTAGAGTTTATTGTTTTAACCTAAACTCTGGGTGCCCTTATTTTGACACGGGCAACTAGTAGTTTTGGTTTTGCAGATTTATATTCACAGGATCCTGATTTACAGCTGGAACGATACTTGGAAAGCTCTGTATCCGTGTACCACTTCTAGTTGTGTATTGTATTATTTTCCGCTGCTATTTAAATGTAATATATTGTAATCTCTGATATTTTGTGTTGTATTATATTTGTTTATACTCTGTATATTCTTGAATTCTGATGGAATTGTTGTAATAAGCAATGAAATGTTCTTCTGCTTGTGTTCTGATTCGTCTTGTCCTCAAAGCAATCCGGGCTTTCCTTACCGGGGAAGTTCGGGTCGTCTCATAAATGGTATCTTTAATAATACTATTCTTAGACCCAACGGAGTTAAGAAAATCAGAAACTAACTAGAAATTAGTTAAGTTGAATGGTTTCCTGGGTATTGATCTGATGTTGGTTTCGGCCTTCAGGGTTAAAACTTAGGGAATTGTTCTCTTACTAATTTTCAGTTAGAGACTAATGGAATGTGGATTGGGTTTGTTGTGAACTGTGTTGTAGCGACATTTATTCTTTAATCCAATTTACATTGAAATGGGATTTGGAATTTATAAATCGTTTGTTAAGATTTAAAGGAGATTTTCCAAAGTAAAGTTTTCCAATTTAACATATTAAATTGGAAATGAATGGAATTCGATTTGATAATAATCGAAGTAAGCTTCTATAGAGAATACAGTTAATATATATGAATTTAAAAGTCCTTATTCCATTTATATTATAGGCTGGATATGGAAGTTTATATCGAGTATATATATATATATATATATATATCGATTTGTTTTCCATGAAGATTCCATTGTTAATGGAATGCGATTTTGGGTTGTCGTGAATGGTATCTTTAATAATAATGTTCTTAGACCCAATGGAGTTAAGAAAATCAGAAACTAACTGGAGATTATTTAAGTTGAATGGTTTCCTGGGTATTGATCTGATGTTGGTTTCGGCCTTCGAGGTTAATACTTCGGGGACTGTTCACCTGCTACTTTATGGTTAGAGGCTGATGAAATGGAATGTGATTTTGGGTTTATCGTGAACCGTGTTTTAAATGATATTGGTTCTTTAACCCAGTTAAAGATAGGATATGGTCTCCCAAGTTAAACAATCGTTAATATTGATTTTCAGGAAGATTAAAACCAAGTGGATTTTTAATGCATCTTTAATTAGATTGAAATGATATCCCAAGGAAGATTAAAGAATAAATTTAAAGAATTTATCTTTGATAAAATTAATGGGAACCTTTCCCAAAGTATAGGAATATTTGAATAAAGGAATATTCTGGATTGGAATGAGGCGTATGTTGTGTTTTCACAACACTTGTTTATTATATACGTGTGTTATTCGGAAAGACCGGGTTTATCCCAATTTGAATAACTGATTCGACGATATGTCGAGGATGAAGACGGTGGTTGAAGACCGGAGGTCTTCACATCGTTTGGATGATTACTGATATCTTGATTGGGTTGTACACCCAAGGCAAGGTAATAAGTGGTGATCGTCCAGACGTACTTGGAAATCGACTGGATATGCGAGGACCTCTCCCCTGTATTGGACATGCACGCCACCACCCTCTCCCCTACCTTTGAATGCCGTGGAGCTCGACAGTCTATGGAGCCTCAAAAGCGGCTTGAAAGTCAGCGACTTTGACGAGCGATTTCGAACGAGACAATCCACGAAACCCGATCTTATCCGTTGAGAATTTAGATCTCAAGACGCTCTTTAATTTCCCTTTGGAAATTCTTGAATTCGTTGAGCGGATTGAAAGTTCTCGGAGGAAGAATTTCTGAGCAATAATCGCCCTCCGGTCTTTGTAGCTGACGGCGGGTTTGGTTTTTAAAAGGATTTTGGGTTTAGCCTTAAAATTGAAATATATATATATTTATTTTGTTTTTATTTTTTCCAAAAATACCCCCTTATTCATGTGAACTCCTATTCAACCCAACGACTGCTGCCCCTAACTAATTACCCCCATTTGAGACACAATGGGATATGTCTAGTAAGCTGATTTGACCGTTTCGATCAGTTTCCGTTAAAATCAAAATATAAATCTATATATTGAATTTGAACGTACATTTCAATTTAGCGTGGCCACAAACAGACCCTAACATTTCCAGAAAAATTATTTGTAGTTCGTATTGACGATACAGTCCTAACAAAACTAATTTCATCAAATTTGAAAACTATTTGAAAAATGGCCATTTTCTAGTCGATCAAATTCAACTAAAATGGTCAAAACACGTTTTATTCTGTCATGCTCACATATTGATTTCAAAAATTATGGAAATTTGAAATTAGCAATAATTTGACATCCCGGATCCAACAAAAGTGGTTTCGTCGAAAACGGAGATCGTTTGCAAAATGGCTATTTTTAAGGGCTATATTTCCATAGCGACTATTCTGAATTTTCAACTGGGCGTAACTTCTTATTCCCGCTATGAAATATTGATTTTTCAGATTCATTGGAAAGTTATTCTCAAATAGATTCAAATATTTTTAGTTTCACTAAAATCCGGTTTATTTTGAATCCTGTACATTCATTTGAAATTTGAAATTGAATTTTCAAACTACCGCGCCATTTCCAATTCGTTTTATAATTAAATAAATATTTATATTCTAACTTCCATGTAAATAAATATATACATTCTAATTCTATTCAAAATAAATTTCTCGTCGTTATTATTTAAAATAAATCATTTTAAATATTCCAAAATTCATTAAAATTGCCAAAATAAAAAATTTAAATTGGTTCTAGTTTTACGGGTTGTTACGTGATCATTTGTTTGAAATAAAAATATGTTAACGATAAAATTTACATTTTTGTTGTAGATGTAGAAAAGATTAAAAATGACCATTGATTTAAATAGAAAAGTTAAACAATAAAAATTCACATTTTTATTGAATATAGAAATAATGAAAAATATTCATTGGTTGAAATAAAAAGATTTAACAATAAAAATTTACATTTTCCTTGTATATAAGAAATGGTGAAAAGATTCAAGTTTGAATAAAAATATTTCAATATTAAAAATTTCATTCTAATGTAAGTATGATTCATTAAAATATTTGTCGTTTGATTGAAAATGTTGTAACATTAAAAATTACATTTTTTTAATGTAAGTATGATTTATCAAAATATTCTTTGTTTGGATAAGAATATTCGATTTTGATATAAAATTGAAAATGAAGTTGAAATCATTTTAAAATGAATTTATTAATTATTTATAAAATACGTTTTAAATGGTAATCGACGAAATATAATATATATATATATATATAATGGTCTGAATAGAACGCGCCTCGCATCGACTGCTCACGAATTTCGACCACTAACTTCAAATTAACATTACGGGAGATCCGACCGTCGGATTCTCCTAAAACCGGAATGTTGAGTTCGTATCAAAAAGAGATTTCCAATGAATGTAAGAGATTTGAAATCTAACGGTTAGATTTGTAGATATGTCCAAATCAATTTCAGAAAAGGTCGCTATGGATGCAGTTCGGTGGCTGTTATTGGAAACCGACTGTACAGGCAATATTAAAATTACTAAAAATATGAAAAAAATTATGTAAAATCATAATAAATGGTTTGGAAAGATTTTTGATGAAAAATTCCAATTTTATAAAGATAAGTATATTTTTATCAAAATGAACTAGTTATTAACTAGTATAATAATTTAATTATTTTTAGAAATAAATAAATTTGATTTGAAAATGGTTTTAAAATAACCAGAATTTTACAATACATATGTATATATATATATATATATATATATATATTGGGATGAATTTTAATGGAAATTATTACTGGTATATTTTCGATATTGGATTCCGTTATCATACGAATATTGTGTGGAATTTGGAAGACATATACATATCGTTATTCCCATTCAATATTTTTTGGTTTCAGAATTTGATATTGGATATAAGCCTACAAAATTTCTATTCAGAACCTTATATTTAACGTCAAATTGGATTTTGGGGTTTGTCGTGAATGATGTCTTTAATAACACTGTTCTTAAGCCCAGTTTAGAAAAGAATAAATCTTTTAATTAAGATTTCGGAAATATTACCAGTTAATTAATATTTCATTGGAATTGAATTGAAATTGGATTTTTGGTTTATCGTGAACAATGTTTTAAATAACATTGGTTCTTTAACCCAATTAATGGTGAAGAAATAATTTGGAATTTATAAATCATTTATTAAGATTTAAATGGGAATTTTACAAAGTAAAGTTTTCCAATTTAATATATTAAATTGGAATTGAATGGAATTCAATTTGGTAATAATTGAAATGAACTTCTATAACAACCCGGAAAATCTAAGCCAATTTAAAAAATTTATTTTGGCAATTTTAGCGAATTTTGAATATTTAAAATGAATTATTTTAAATAATATCGACGAAAAATTTAATTTGAATAGAATCGAACGTATATATTTAATTGAATCGTCGTTAGAATATAAATATTTATTTTAAATTATAAAAGGAATTGAAAATGGCGTGGTAGTTCGATAATTCGATTTCAAATTTCAATTGGACATACCGGGTGCAAAACAAACCGGATTTTAGTGAAACCAAAAATTTTAGGATCTAGTTGAGAATATCTTTCCAATGAATCCGAAAAATCGAAATTTCTTAGCGGGGATAAAAAGATATGTTCAGTTGAAATTTCAGGATAGTCGTTATGGAATTTCGGCCTTTAAAATAGCCATTTTGCAAACGACATCGGATTTCGATGAAACCACTTTTGTTGGATCCGCGATGTCAAATTATTGCTGGATTCCAAATTTCATAATTTTTCGAATCAATATGTGAGCGTGGCAAAGGAAAACGCGTTTGACCAGTTTTAGTTGATTTTAATCGATTGGAAAATGGCCATTTTTCAAACAGTCTCGGAATCCAACCAAACTAGTTTTGTTAGGACCGTATTGCCAATACGAAGCTATAGAAAATATTTTTCGGGAATTTTTCTTGTTAGTATGTGGCCCCAGTAAATTGAAATGTGCGTTCAAATTCAATATATAGAGTTATATGTTGATTTTGACGGAAACTGATCGAAACAATCGAATCAACTTACGATACATATCCCATTGTGTTCGGAATGGGGGTAATTAGCTATGGACAACAGGCGGTGGGTTCGATTTCGAGTTCGAAAATAAAAGTTGCTTTTTGAAATAAAATAAAATAAATAAATTAAAATTAAAATAAATCCCTTTCTCCCCTTATCTCCTCCCAGGCCCCCCGTTTCATTCATTTTAAAAATTAAAAAAAAGATAAAGGAGAGAGAAGGTGGGATCGCGATCCGCCGCCCCCTTCGGTTGAACGCCGCCGCCTAGGGCGGGGCCACCGCACCAATCCCCCCCCCCCCCCCCCGCCACCGCGACCCCGCCCTCTCTCCTTCCCTTCCCCATCGCACCCCCACCCAGTGCTACCGCCGCCGCTTCTTCCTTCCCCCTCCTGCCGACGTCCAGCACCCCCCTCTTCGCCCCTCCTTTGCCTCCTCTCTCCACCTCCACGTAGAGACCACCGCCGTCCCTGAAGACCATCGTCGTGCCCTCTCCGTCATCAGCAGCCGCCAATGCCGGACCCCGACCGCCTGAAACTCCGCCTCCTCAACAAAAACCAAGAAAAATACAGTGACTCTCCCTTCTTCTTAGTTTTTAAATAACGTTATTTTTATTTAATTCAGTTTTATTTTTATAAATTAAAAGCATTTTATAAAGATTTGATTTTTTAGATAGGAAATTTATGATTTTTAGCAATTAAAAATATGATTTTGGTTCTTAGTTAAAGATATGACTTTAACACAGTAAAAATCTGATTTTATTTAGATGAAGCTAGGATTGGTATCAACATAAAGTTTTGAATTTTCTAAATAAAAAGGTCGGATTTTTAAAAATAAAAAGGTCGGATTTTTAGAAATAAAAAGGTCGGATTTTTAGAGATGAAAGGAATAAATTTTTATAATAGAACAAGTGTGGATTTTTACATGTGTATGGCAATAATAAAGATACGATTTTTAGTTAAATAAAGATACGATTTTTAATTGTATAAAAATATGATCTTTATATAATAAAAGATATAAAAATACTATTTTTATATAAGTAGTGTATTGAAAATAGAATTTCTATATAATAGAGAATATAAAAATATTATATTTATATATGTAGCGAAATAAAAATCTGATTTTTTTTATATATATGTTGAGATAAAAATGTGATTTTTATAGCGATGGAATAAAAATTCGATCTTTATATATGAAGTAGAAGTATAAAAATATAATTTTCATATAGAAGAAGCATTGTAAAAATACATATGAAGTAAAAATAAAAATATGATTTTTATTTATTAGAATGAAGCAATAAAAATATAATTTTTATATTTGAACAGCGTGAAAAGGACTGCAGTAGAATTTCAAACAGATCCAGACGGTTCAGCAGTTCAACAGCAAAGCACGGCGGAGTGGAACCCTCTGTGATAACTTCTCACTTTAAATCTTCTTTTCTAGTTAAAAATATATACTAGGATGCAGACGGTGCTTAGTAGCACCCGGCACCCGTCATCCACAGACCATGGATGGCTTGTATGTTTGATTGTTTGTTGTGATGAAAATTGATTGTGTGACGTAAAATAAAATATTTATATAGTTAAAAATATTTTATTGTTAAAAATATTGTTTTTAACGTGTGTGTGTGTGAATAAAAATATGTGTTTGTTGATTTGAAACCCCACACGGGTGTTGGGATGATATTTGAAGTCCACTCATCCCGATTGATTAGTTGTATGTCGATCAATAAATTTAAAGGCTGTTATAAGCGTTAATTATTTATATTTAATGCTTATGTAGTGGTGTGGTGCACTTTGGACGATGATTGATTATTTATCGTTGTGATTATATACCTGAGTTGTATGTAATCCATATAATTAACATTATATGGTAATTGATTGGGCCTCATTCCAATCGGGAAAATAGAAAAATAATCATGTGTTGAAAATTATCATGTGTTGAAAATTATCATGAGCCAAAAGAAATATTTTAACAATAAAATTTACATCTTTATCATATTTAAAGTTAGAAACTAACTGGAAAATAGATAGGATGAGTGGTTTCCTGGGTATTGATCTGATATTGGTTCCGGCCTTCGGCGTCAATTCCTAGAGAATCATTCTCTTACTACTTTACAGTTGGAGTCTGATTTAAAAATCAAACGATAGATACTATAGTTTAAAAAAAAAATTAAATATTACAAATAGTCATGTGTTGACAGTGCTCATGTGTTGAGAATATTCATGTGTTGAAAGAAATATATATTCATGTGTTGAATAGAATAAACATTCATTTGTTGAATAGAATAACTAATTTATTGAAATATAAAGCCGTGTTGATTAGAGTTGCCCTATTTTGACGTGAGCGATATTTATATCGATTATATTCGTTTTATAATGAATATAGAAAAATAAGTGATTTCAATATATAACGTTTTGAAAATATTATCATTTACAAAGTAATGATATGAAATATTCAATTTTGATTTGAAATTGAATATAGAGTTGAAGTGGTTTTGAAAATGAATTTAAAACGATTTATAAAATTCGTTTTAAAAGGAAATCGATGCAATATATATAATATATATATATATATATATAATTGCCTGAATAGAACGCGCCGCGGCAGTCCTTGAATTTCGACCATTGACTACGAATTGACGTTGCCGGAGATCTGACTGTTAGATTCTCCTAAAACCGGAACCATTGGGTTCGTATCGAAAAGAGCTTTCCAATGAATATTAGAAATTTGAAATTTAACGGTTGGATTTGGAATTATGTCCAAATCAAATTTGGAAAAGGTCGTTGTAAGTGAAGTTCGATGGCCGTTGATGGAAATCGACTGTACGGGCCTTGAAAAAATTATCAAAAATATCAATAATTTGTGTAAAATCATAAGAAATGATTTGGGAAAAATTGGGATGAAAAACTCCATATTTGAAAAGATAAAAATAATTTTTTATCAAAATGAACTAGTTTTGAACTAGAGTTAAAATCAATTTATTTTTGAAATAAATAATTTTAATTTGAAAGTGGTTTTAAAAATAATTAAAATTTCCAATACGTGAATTGGAATGGATTTGAATCGAATTTATCTTCGGAATATTTTGATGTTGGATTTCGTGACTATACAGATGTTGTTATGGGAATTTGAAAGATATATTTTATATCGTTATTTCCAATACGATATTTGTTGGTTTCAGAATTTGATATTGAATATAAGCCGGTATATTTTCTATTCAGAGCCTTGTATTTAATATCAAATGTGATTTGGGTTTGTTGTGAATGGTGTCTTCATTAACACTGTTCTTTAGCCCAATAGAAAAAAGATTAAATCTTTCTATTTAGATTTAATGAAGTGTATCAATTGAATAATATTTAATTGGAATTGAATTTGAATTGGTTTTTAGGTTTATCGTGAGAGGTGTTTTGAACAACACCTGTTCTTTAACCCGATTAACAATAGAGTGTAATTTTGGGTTTATCGTGAACCGTGTTTTAGATGACATTGGTTCTTTAACCCAGTTAAAGACAGGATATTGATTTTTGAAAAGATTAAAACTAAGTGGAGTTTTAATGAATCTTTAATTAGATTGAAAGTGGATTGATTATTTAAATTATCAAATCGGAAGGGTGATCGAGATTGGAGTACCACCAGTTTTGCTCCAAAGCGATAGTTAAATCTTTAATTAGATTTGAACATGAAATGGTAATTAATTTTACCGATAACACCGTGGTGTGTGATATGAAGTATGACCAGTTTTACTTCATGGGATGAATAGATTGGGATTGGGAAATAAAATAAATAATTACTTCGGTGTGGTTCGCTATTCCCGACTAGTTTGGAAAACCATAATATGGTTTGAAATGATATCCAAAGGAAGATTAAAGAATAAATTTAGAATAGTTTATCTTTGATAAAATTAATGGGAATCTATTCCCTAAGAATGTGATTTTGTGAAGAAAAGAATATTCTGAATTGGAATGAGTCATTTGTTGTGTTTGTGTAACATTTGTTTATTATATACGTGGGTTGTTCAGAAAGGCCGGGTTTATACCCATTCTGAATAACCGATTCGACGATAAGTCGAAGATGAAGACAGTGGTTGAAGACCGGAAGTCTTCACATCGTTTGGGTGATTACCGATGATCTTGATTGGGCTGTACACCCATGAGGAGGGAATCAGTTGTACTCGGAGATGGATGGATATGCGAGGAAAGTGCCTCCGATTTCGTTCAGACCCAGAACGAACTTGTAAATGGACTGTGTGTCTGACATTGGATTTTATTCCGTGTTGATTGATCTCTATTAAATATACATCTGTTTGGCGGCGGAGAATTTATTCTCTTGCTTAACGCCCTTCTCTGAGATGTACGAGCTCAGAGGTTGTATATCGATGGACATTAGTCGCATGAAGTGAACTGCCAGCGTGGCACGCGTAAGTGGCAATTGATCAAGGCTTCTGTTGAAAAGCAAAGTCTTGTGGTTGACGATCAAAGCACGGTCTGTGTGGCGTAGCTTTGTGTATAGCGTGAATTCGCGAGCCTCACACCTCAGTATGAGTCAAAAACGGGATAAGGACCCAAGGAGTGCACGACGTTTCTTTCTAGCTATGGGTGGTGTCAGTGCTTAAACTAGCTGACATTTATATACTTTTCACCTATGTGATTGTTGGATGCGACGCGCCTCGATTATAGGTCCTATAGGGTCGGGAAACGTGTGTTCAGGAATAACTAATCCTCAAAAGTAAGAGAGGACCAGCCTTGGAGGTTCCAAAGGATCATAGTGGGGTCCTGAGACATTTGCTAGAGTGTCTCGAATCGGAGAGGAGCTTGCCCCTTGCCTCGACTCATGATGGAATCCAATTTCGAATACGTGATTTTGCGGTTTTATTTGTAGAGCCTAGTATGGCGACATGATAGATGGTACCCATGCCGCCTATGATTGATATTTATGATTTGAATTGTTTTGACACTATACACTTATAATAGTATCAAATGATTTGTTTTAAACGTACCAAGCCTATTTGGCTATTATAAGGGAAAACCCTATCCTCTGGCTTGTGTTGCATTGTGTGATGGGACCTGGGTCTTATAATAGCTTCATTTTTCCAAAAAGCATTGCGCTGTTTTGTTATAAGCACTGGTATTCTTGGGAGGAAACCCGTTCTGTGTTATACGACGTGGTCCCTTGAATTACTCTCTTTTAAAATAAAGATTAACAACTGTTTTAGTTCTCACACCAGTCACATGACTGACCTGGGGTTTATTGTTTTAACCTAAACTCCGGGTGCCCTTATTTTCGACACGGGCAGCTAGTAGTTTCGGTTTTGCAGATTTATATTCATAGGATCCTGATTTATAGTTGGAATGATGCTCGTAATGCTCTGTATCCGTGTATCACTTTCAGTTGTGTTTTATATTGTTTTTCCGCTGCTATGTAATTTATTGTAATCTCTGATATTTATCTAATGTATTTTGTTTATTCATACTCTATATATTCTTATATTATGATGGAATTGTTGTAATAGCAATGAAATGTTCTTCCGTTTGTGTTCTCATTTGTCTTGTCCTCAATTATATCCGGGCTTTCCTTCACGGGGAAGTTCAGGTCGTCTCAGTTTGGTATCAGAGATTTTGTTTACAGAGCTCGAGAACAAGACACATTAGAACCATATGAAAGAATTCATCAGATATTGGATTAGTAATATCCAATTAGAATGACTCATTAGAGACAGGATCAGTAGTATCCGATAACGAGTGTGAAGAGTATATTTTTAAAAAATGTAAACAATATTGTTTTGAAAATTTAAACCATTTTATACTTATTTGAATATTTATTTATTTTGAATTTGGACAATCGAGTATATAAAGATTTTGCATATACGCGTCATGAACGTATATTCGAAGTTTTAATATACTGGATAGATATAGAATCACATTCTAGACACTTGGAGATGATTCTGATGATTGATATATCATCATCAGAATTTGTGTTCGTGTTTCGAAGGTGTGATATCTATATATTTCCATTAGACTGGTGTGAGAACCAAAACTATATAGATTTATTGTTGTGATTTGGCATCAAAAACATGATTTTCTGTATATGTATCAAAACTATTAATTTGAAACGTTAATCAACTAATTGATTGATGGTTGTGTTGTTTGTTTATTTGTTTGAAATTTTGAACCATTTAGCCTAATAGAATCGAATATTGAATTGTACTGAAGATTGGTCGCGATTGCTTGCATATACATATACTTACATTGAACAGGTCATAGCAAGGAGGCTAGAGCAGAAGAATAAAATTGTTTGCCCGACAAATAGGTACATGTTTACCATAATTTACTGTTTTGTTTGGGTGATGATGATTTTATGAGCCGATTGGCTAGCCGCTTGCCTTTTTCTTTTTCTTTTGGATTGATGAAGGCCATGGGAGGCTATATGAAATATCCCGAAGTCCCCGGTGCAGGGGAGCTTTTGGCGAAATTTTTCGGAAATTTGGGGTGTTAGCCAAATTTTTGAAAAATTTGAAAGGTTCTTAGAAACTGAAAAGTTGAAGAACTTAAGCCGTAACAAAAATAATGGAAGTTGAGTTGATTAGTTAAACAACTTTCGGCTTCGTTCCTTTTCGGGGACGAAAAGTTTTAAGTGGAGGAGATTGTAACAACCCGGAAAATCTGAGCCAATTTAAAATTTTTATTTTGGCAATTTTAGCGAATTTTGAATATTTAAAATGAATTATTTTAAATAATATTGACGAGAAATTTAATTTGAATAGAATCGAACGTATATATTTATTTGAATCGTCGTTAGAATATAAATATTTATTTTAAATTATAAAAGGAATTGAAAATGGCGCGGTAGTTCGATAATTCGATTTCAAATTTCAATTGAACATACCGGGTGCTAAACAAACTGGATTTTAGTGAAACCAAAAATATTAAGATCTAATTGAGAATATCCTTCCAACGAAACCGAAAAATCGAAATTTCATAGCGAGGATAAAAAGATATGTCCAGTTGAAATTTCAGGATAGTCGCTATGGAATTTCGACCTTTAAAAATAACCATTTTGCAAACGACCTCGGATTTCGACGAAACCACTTTTGTTGGATCCGCGATGTCAAATTATTGCTAGATTCCAAATTTCATAATTTTTTGAATCAATATGTGAGCGTGGCAGAGGAAAACGCGTTTGACCAGTTTCAGTTGATTTTAATCGACTGGAAAATGGCCATTTTCAAACAATCTCAGAATCCGACGAAACTAGTTTTGTTAGGACCGTATCGCCAATACGAAGCTAGAAAATATTTTTCGGGAATTTTTCTTGTTAGTATGTGGCCCCAGTAAATTGAAATGTGAGTTCAAATTCAATATATTGAGTTATATGTTGATTTTGACAGAAACTGATCGAAAAGATCGAATCAACTTACGATACATATCCCATTGTGTTCGGAATGGGGGTAATTAGCAATGAATGACAGGCGGTGGGTTCGATTTCGAGTTCGAAAATAAAAGTTGCTTTCTGAAATTAAATAAAATAAATAAATTAAAATTAAAATAAATCCCTCTGTGATAGCCCGTAACTTCCCCGTGAAGGAAGGCACGAATTACCTTGAGAACAACACACAAATGAACGCAGACGGAAGAACATTTCATTGTATATTACAACAATTCCATCAGAATAAAAGAATATACAGAGTATAAATGAATAAATTACATTTGATAAATATCAGAGATTACAATAAATTACATAGCAGCGGAAAATAATACAAGCACAACTGAAGGTGATATACGGATACAGAGATTTCCGGATATCATTCCAGCTGTAAACCAGGATCCTGTGAATATAAATCTGCAAATCCAAAACTACTAGCTGCCCGTGTGGAAAATAGGGGCACCCAGAGTTTAGGTTAAAACAATAAACTCCAGGTCAGTCATGTGACTGGTGTGAGAACTAAAACAGTTATTTAAAACTTTACTTTAAAAGAGAGTAATTCAAGGGACCACGCCGTATAACACGGAACGAGTTTCCTCCCAAGAATACTAGTGCATAGAATAAACAGCGCAATGCTTTTTCGAAAAATGAAGCTATTATAAGACCCAGGTCCCATCACACAATGCAACGCAAGCCGGAGGATAGGGTTTTCCCTTATAATAGCCAAACATGCTTGGTACGTTGGAAACAAATCATTTCATACTATAATAAGTGTATAGTGTCAAAACAATTTTAATCAAAAATATAAATCATAGACGGCATGGGTACCATATATCATGTCGCCATACTAGTTCTACAATTAAAACCGCAATATCACGTATTGGAAATTGGATTTCCGTCATGAGTCGAGGCAAGGGGCAAGCTCCTCTCCGCTTCGAGACACTCTAGCAAATGCCTCGGGACTACACACTCTGGGTAACCCCTGCATGCTTCAGGGCCGGTCCTCTCTTACGTTTGAGGATTAGTATTCCTGAACACACGTTTCCCGGTCCTTACAGACCTAAAATCGAGGCGCCCCATCCAACAACCACATAGGTGAAAAGTATATAAATGTCAGGGCTGGTAAGTCACTGACACCACCAAAGCTAGAAAGAAACGTCGTGCTCTCCCTGCAGTCCTTATCCGATTTTTAACTCATACCGAGGTGTGAGGCTCGCGAATTCACGTTATACACAAAGCTGCCACGTAGGCCGTGCTTTGATCATCAACCACAAGACTTTGCTTTTCAACAGAAGCCTTGATCCATGCAACTCAGCGTGCCACACAGGCAATTCATGCCATGCGATTGATATCTATCGATATATAACCTCTAAGCTCGTACGTCTCAGAGAAGGGCGTTAAGCAAGAGAATAAATTCTCCGCCGCCAAACAGATATATATTTAACAGAAATCAATCAACACAGAATAAAATCCAATATCAGACACACAATCCATTTACAAGTTCGTTCTGGGTCTGAACGAAACCGGAGGCACTTTCCTCGCATATCCATCGATCTCCAAGTACGTCTGGACGACCACCAACTATTTCCATCCTCTTGGGTGTACAGCCCAATCAGGATCATCATTAATTATCCAAATGATGTGAAGACTTCCGGTCTTCGACCACCATCATCATCTTCGACTTATCGTCGAATTGGTTATTCAGAATGGGTATAAACCCGGCCTTTCCGAACAACCCGCGTAAATTAAAACAAATGTTACACAAACACAACATACGCCTCATTCCAATTCATTAGTCACTAACCGCAAATTAGCAAGAGGACAATTTCCCAAATATTAACCCCGAAGGCCGAAACCAACATCAGATCAATATCCAGGAAACCATTCATCTTAACTAACCTACAACTAGTTTCTAAATTTCATATTCTTAGGGAAAGGTTCCCATTAATTTTATCCAAGATATTTTCTTTGAAATTTATTCTTTAATCTTCCTTTGGATGACATATCAAACCAAATTATGGTTTTCCAAACTAGTCGAGATTAGCGAACCGCACCGAAGTAATTATTTATTTTATTTTCCCAATCCCAACCTATTCATCCCATGAAGCAAAACTGGTAATACTCCATATCTAACACCACGGTGTTTTCGGTAAAATTAATTACCATTTCACGTTCAAATCTAATTAAAAATTTAACTATCGCTTGGAGCAAAACTGATGATACTCCATTCTCGCTCATTTTCCAAATTTGATAATTTAAATTATCAATTCACATTTCAATCTAATTGCAGATTCATTAAAAATCCTTTTACTGGGTTAAAGAACTAATGTCATTTAAAACATAGTTCACGATAAACCCAAATCACATTCTATTTATTATCGGGTTACAGAACTAGTGTTATTTAAAACACCGTTCACGATAAACCCACAAATGAATTCTAATTCAATCCCAATCAAATATACTAGAAATTCCGATTATTTAAAACCCCTTACAAATCCAATTAATTTATTTAAAAATAATTGGGTTTTAAATTTAGTTCAAAACTAGTTCATTTCGATAAAAATCCATTTTTATCTTTACAAATTTGGGATTTTTCATCCCAGTTCTTCACAAATCATTTCTTACGATTGTACACAAATTATTACTATTTTTAATAATTTTATCGAGGCCCGTACAGTCGATTTCCAACAATGGCCATCGAACTGCACTTACAACGACCTTTTCGAAATTTGATTTGGACGTACCCCAAATCCAACAGTTAGATTTCAAATTTCTAATATTCGTTAGAAAGCTCTTTTCGATACGAACCCAACGGTTCCGGTTTTAGGAGAATCCGACGGTCGGATCTCCCGTAATGTCCGTTCGAAATCAATGGTCGAAATTCACGAACTGCCGCGGCGCGGCGCGTTCTATTCAGGCCATTATATTATATATATAATATATATAACATATATTTCGTCGATTTCTATTTAAAACGAATTTTATAAATAGTTTTAAATTTGTTTTCTATTCAATTCAATTCAAATTCGTTTTCTATTCAATTCAATTCAATTCAAATTCGTTTTCTATTCAATTCAATTCAAATTCGTTTTCTATTCAATTCAATTAAAATTCATTTTCTATTCAATTCAATTCAAATTCGTTTTCTATTCAATTCAACTCAAATTCGTTTTCTATTAAATTGAATTCAAATTCGTTTTCTATTCAATTCAAATTTGTTTTCTATTCAATTCAATCCAAATTCGTTTTCTATTCAATTCAATTCAAATTTGTTTTCTATTCAATTCAATTGTAAAAACGAATATAATCGATATAAATATCGTTCGCGTCAAAATAGCGCATCTCTAATCAACACGGCTTTATATATCTCAATAATTCCGTTATTCTATTCAACAAATGAACATTTATTCTATTCAATACGTGAATCTATATTTTTGTCAACACCTGACTAATCTCAACGAATGAGTATTGTCCACGTGTGAATATTTTTGTTATTTAATATATTTTATAAAAATTAAGGTATCTATCGTTTGATATTAAATCAGACTCCAACCGTAAATTAGTAAGAGAACGATTCCCTGAATATTAACCCCGAAGGCCGAAACTAACATCAGATTAATATACAGGAGACCACTCATCTTATCTATTTTCCAGTTAGTTTCTAATTTTATATATGATAGAGATGTAAATTTTATTGTTAAAATATTTCGTTCAACACATGACGAATCTCAACGGATGAGTACTGTCAACACATGAACCTTTATTTTATAATGATAAAGATGTAAATTTTATTGTTAAAATATTTCGTTCAACACATGACTAATCTCAACGGATGAGTACCGTCAACACATGAACCTTTATTTTATAATATTCTTTATTTTCTAAATTGGAATGAGGCCCAATCAATTACCATATAAAGTTAATTATATGGATACCATACAACACATGTATATAATAGCAACGATAAATAATCAACTATCATCCAAAGTGCACTACACTGTATAAGCATCACATATAGATATTTAATGCTTATAACAGCCTGTCAATCAATCGATCGACATACAACCAATTATTGGGATTAGTGTATGTCGTATTTTATCCCAATACCCGTGTGGGGTTTCAAACAATCAAACACAGATTTTATTTGTGCAGTTGGGCGATGTGTAAAATTTATCGACCCAATCAATATCAGTCAAATCAGTGTATATAAACAAATCAACCGATTTGTTTATAACCATTTATTTACTCACATTCACGTTAAAAATTATATTTTTAACAATAAAATATTTTTAACTATATAAATATTTTATTTCCTTTCAACACATGAATATATTTCATTATCTATTTCACATCAATTTCAAAACAAATTTCACAACACATCAATCAAACAAACAAGTCATCCATGGTCTGTGGATGACGGGTGTCGGGTGCTGCTAAACACCGTCTGCATCCTAGTATATATATATAACTAGAAAAACAAGATTGAAGAGTGAGAAATTCTCACCGATAGCTAATCCAAACGTCATGACTCTATATGTGTAGGAAATCTTCGTCGTTCTCGCCTTTTGTCACTTTCGCTGCTCGTAGTCACTACATATATAAAAATCACATTTTTACTTCGCTATTCAATATATAAAAGTCGAATTTTTAGTTCGTTGTTCAATATATAAAAATCGCGCCTTTTCTATTATAAATATTTCGCCCTTTTCAAATTCTCTATTATATAGAAATTTTATTTTCAATACACTACTTATATAAAGATTATATTTTTACATTTCTACTTCATATATAAAAATCGATACCATTCTCTACCTTATAAAAATTATATTTTTATAATTTCTACTATATAAAAATCATATTTTTATTTTCACTTCTATATAGAAATCACGCCTTCTTCTATATAAAAATCTCTTCTTTCACGTTTAAAAATCTCGCCTTTCATGTTTAAAAATCTTTACTTTACGGAAATCAAAATCATAAATTTATTGAAATGAAAATCATAACTTTATAGACATAAAAATCGTATTTCTATAACTTCCTTTTCATGTTAAAAATCGTATTTTTATAACATCATCTTCATGTTAAAAAGCTCTACTTTTATAACATCTTCATGTATAATAAAAATCATAATTTTAATCTTCATATATGATAAAATCATAATTTCACAAAGGAAAATCACACCTTTTGTATAATGAAAAATCATATTTTTCATATCAAATAAGATCACATTTTTTTTGTAAGACCGTATGTAAAAATCGAATTTTTTTATTGCAAAAACAAATTAAAATGATAAGTAAACGCTCACCAGCGGATGGGATGGTCGATTGAGGCTCGGGGGATGCTCCGTTGGTCCGCGGCAGCGAAATAGTGGTAGTGGCGGAGAGTTTCAGTGGCTTTCACACTTGGAAAATATATAAAAATTATGTTTTTTAATGAAGGGGGGCTTTCATGGCCGGAGTGGGGCAGGGGGTGGTCGGCGCCAGCTGCTGGGGTCTAGGGGGAGGTGCGGCGGTCAAGGCTGGGGCGGTGGTGGCCGGAGGTTGGCGGATTTTGGGATTGGGGCTTAGGGTTTTCGCACTTGAAAGAAGAGAGAGAGAAGAGGAGGGAGAGAGAGAGGAGGAGGGTGGCGGCGCTGGGGGGGGGGGGGGGTGGTGTGCGGCGGTGGAGGCAGCGACGGAGGGGGGGGGGTCGGCGGATCGGGTTTTTCTTCTGATGTCGGGTTTTGGATCTGAGCAAATGAAATGGGGGGGGGGGTAAGGGTATAAACGAGAATATATATTAATTTATATTTTTAATTTAATTTTATCTTCAAAAAGTTACTTTAAAAATTCGAACTCCTTTTTGAGCCCACCGACTGCCGCCCCTAGGGTAATACCCCCATTCCGAACACAATGGGATATGTATCGTAAGCTGATTCGACTGTTTCGATCAGTTTCCATTAAAATCAACATATAACTCTATATATTGAATTTGAACGCGCATTTCATTTTACCGGGGTCACATACCAACTCTAAAAATTACAGAAAAATATTTTCTAGCTTCGTATTGACGATACGGTCCTAACAAAACTAGTTTCGTCGAATTCTGAGACCGTTGGAAAAATGGACAATTTCCAGTCGATTAAAATCAACTGAAACTGGTCGAACGCGTTTTCCTTTGCCACGCTCACATATTGATTCGAAAAATTATGAAATTTGGAATTTAGCAACAATTTGACATCACGGATCCAACAAAATTGGTTTCGTTGAAATCCGAGGTCGTTTGCAAAATTCCCATTTTTAAGGGCCTGAATTCCATAGCGACTATTCAGAATTTTCAACCGGGCATAACTTTTGATTCCCACTATGAAATTTCGATTTTTCGGATTCGTTGGAAAGATATCACTAATTAGATCATATTATTTTTGGTTTCACTAAAATCCGGATTGTTTTGCACCCGGTACATTCAATTGAAGTTTGAAATCGAATTATTGAACTACCGCGCCATTTTCAATTCTATTTATAATTATATATAATTATTTATATTCTAACGATGACGCGTATAAATATATACGTTCGAATTATATTCAAAATAAATTTCTCGTCGATAATATTTAAAATAATTCATTTTAAATGTTTGAAATTCACTAAAATTGCCAAAATAAAAATTTTAAACTGGTTCAGAATTTCCGGGTTATTACAATCTCCCCCACTTAAAACTTTTCGTCCCCGAAAAGGAACAAAGTCGAAAGTGGTTTGATAAATCTACTACGTTCGATCTGGCTTCCATTCTCCTACTTTTCAGTTTTTGAGAATTTTCAAATTTTTCAAAAATTTGGCTAACACCCTAAATTTTCGAAAAATTTCGCCATAACCTCCCCTGCACCGGGAGCCGCGGGAAAATCCCGAAATTGCCATATAGGCCTTCTGATCTCGAAAAGGAAAAGAAAAAGCCAAGCGGCTAGCCAATCGGCTCATAAAATCATCATCACCCAAACAAAACAGTAAATTATATAGTAAACATGTAAGTATTTGTCGGGCAAACAAATTTTATTCTCTGCTCTAGCCTCCTTGCTATGACCTGTTCAAAGTAAGTATATGTATATGCAAGCAAATGCGACCAATTTTCAATACTGTTCAATATTTGATGCAATTAGGCACAATGGTTCAAAATTATCAAACAAATAAACAAACAACACAAACATCGATCAATTAGTGAATTAGAGTTTCAAATTCATAATTTTACTACATATACTGAAAATCTTGTTTTTGATGCCAAATCACAACAAATAAATCTGTCTATATAAGATTTGGTTCTCACACCAGTCTAATGGAAATATATAGATATCACACCTTCGAAACACGAAAATAATTACTGATGATGACACGTCAATCATCAGAATCAGGTCCGGGCGACTAGAGTGTGATTCTATATCTATCCAGTATATGAAAACTTCGAATATACGTTCATGACGCGTATATGCAAAATCTTTATATATTGGATTGTCCAAATTCAATATAAATAAATATTCAAATACGTATAAAACGATTTAAATTTTCAAAACAAAATTGTTTCCATTTGAAAAATATACTCTTCACACTCGTTCTAGGATACTACTGATCCTATCTCTAACAAGTCATTCTAATTTGATATTACTAATCCAATATCTGATGAATTCTTTCATATGGTTCTAATGTGTCTTGTTCTCGAGCTCGGTAAACCAAAGCTCTGATACCAACTGTGATAGCCCGTAACTTCCCCGTGAAGGAAGGCACGAATTACCTTGAGAACAACACACAAATGAACGCAGATGGAAGAACATTTCATTGTATATTACAACAATTCCATCAGAATACAGGAATATATAGAGTATAAATGAAAAATTACATTCGATAAATATCTGAGATTACAATAAATTACATAGCAGCGGAAAATAATACAAGCACAACTGAAGGTGATATACGGATACAGAGCTTTCCGGATATCATTCCAGCTGTAAACCAGGATCCTGTGAATATAAATCTGCAAAACCAAAACTACTAGCTGCCCGTGTGGAAAATATGGGCACCCATAGTTTAGGTTAAAACAATAAACTCCAGGTCAGTCATGTGACTGGTGTGAGAACTAAAACAGTTATTTAAAACTTTTCTTTAAAAGAGAGTAATTCAAGGGACCACGCCGTATAACACGGAACGGGTTTCCTCCCAAGAATACTAGTGCATAGAATAAACAGTGCAATGCTTTTTCGAAAAATGAAGCTATTATAAGACCCAGGTCCCATCACACAATGCAACGCAAGCCGGAGGATAGGGTTTTCCCTTATAATAGCCAAACATGCTTGGTACGTTGGAAACAAATCATTTGATACTATAATAAGTGTATAGTGTCAAAACAATTTCAATCATAAATATAAATCATAGACAGCATGGGTACCATATATCATGTCGCCATACTAGTTCTACAATTAAAACCGCAATATCACGTATTGAAAATTGGATTTCCATCAAGAGTCGAGGCAAGGGGCAAGCTCCTCTCCACTTCGAGACACTCTAGCAAATGCCTCGGGACTACACACTCTGGGTAACCCCTGGATGCTTTAGGGCCGGTCCTCTCTTACGTTTGAGGATTAGTATTCCTGAACACACGTTTCCCGGTCCTTACAGACCCTAAAATCGAGGCGCCTCATCCAACAACCACATAGGTGAAAACTATATAAATGTTAGGGCTGGTAAGTCACTGACACCACCAAAGCTAGAAAGAAACGTCGTGCTCTCCCTGCAGTCCTTATCCCGTTTTTAACTCATACCGAGGTGTGAGGCTCGCGAATTCACGTTATACACAAAGCTGCCACGTAGGCCGTGCTTTGATCATTAACCACAAGACTTTGCTTTTCAACAGAAGCCTTGATCCATGCAACTCAGCGTGCCACACAGGCAATTCATGCCATGCGATTGATATCTATCGATATATAACCTCTAAGCTCGTACGTCTCAGAGAAGGGCATTAAGCAAGAGAATAAATTCTCCGCCGCCAAACAAATATATATTTAACAGAAATCAATCAACACAGAATAAAATCCAATGTCAGACACACAATTCATTTACAAGTTCGTTCTGGGTCTGAACGAAACCGGAGGCACTTTCCTCGCATATCCATCGATCTCCAAGTACGTCTGGACGACCACCAACTATTTCCATCCTCTTGGTTGTACAGCCCAATCAGGATCATCAGTAATTATCCAAATGATGTGAAGACTTCCGGTCTTCGACCACCGTCATCATCTTCGACTTATCGTCGAATTGGTTATTCAGAATGGGTATAAACCCGGCCTTTCCGAACAACCCGCGTAAATTAAAACAAATGTTACACAAACACAACATACGCCTCATTCCAATTCATTAGTCACTAACCGCAAATTAGCAAGAGGACAATTTCCCAAGTATTAACCCCGAAGGCCGAAACCAACATCAGATCAATATCCAGGAAACCATTCATCTTAACTAACCTACAGCTAGTTTCTAAATTTCATATTCTTAGTGAAAGGTTCCCATTAATTTTATCCAAGATAAATTCTTTGAAATTTATTCTTTAATCTTCCTTTGGATGACATATCAAACCAAATTATGGTTTTCCAAACTAGTCGAGATTAGCGAACCGCACCGAAGTAATTATTTATTTTATTTTCCCAATTCCAACCTATTCATTCCATGAAGCAAAACTGGTAATACTCCATATCTAACACCACGGTGTTATCGGTAAAATTAATTACCATTTCACGTTCAAATCTAATTAAAGATTTAACTAACTATCACTTGGAGCAAAACCGATGATACTCTATTCTCGCTCATTTTCCAAATTTGATAATTTAAATTATCAATTCACATTTCAATCTAATTGCAGATTCATTAAAACTCCTTTTACTGGGTTAAAGAACTAATGTCATTTAAAACACAGTTCACGATAAACCCAAATCACATTCTATTTGTTATCGGGTTATAGAACTAGTGTTATTTATAACACCGTTCACGATAAACCCACAAATGAATTCTAATTCAATCCCAATCAAATATATTAGAAATTCCGATTATTTAAAACCCCTTACAAATCCAATTTATTTATTTAAAAATAATTGGGTTTTAAATTTAGTTCAAAACTAGTTCATTTCGATAAAAATCCATTTTTATCTTTACAAATGTGGGATTTTTCATCCCAGTTCTTCAAAAATCATTTCTTATGATTTTACACAAATTATTACTATTTTTAATAATTTTATCGAGGCCCGTACAGTCGATTTCCAACAATGGCCATCGAACTGCACTTACAACGACCTTTTCGAAATTTGATTTGGACGTACCCCAAATCCAACCATTAGATTTCAAATTTCTAATATTCGTTAGAAAGCCCTTTTCGATACGAACCCAATGGTTCAGGTTTTAGGAGAATCCGACGGTTGGATCTCCCGTAATGTCCGTTCGAAATCAATGGTCGAAATTCACAAACTGTCGCGGCGCGGCGCGTTCTATTCTGGCCATTATATTATATATATAATATATATTTCGTCGATTTCTATTTAAAATGAATTTTATAAATAATTTTAAATTCGTTTTCTATTCAATTCAATTCAAATTTGTTTTCTATTAAATTCAATTCAAATTCGTTTTCTATTCAATTCAATTCAAATTCGTTTTCTATTCAATTGAATTCAAATTCGTTTTCTATTCAATTCAACTCAAATTCGTTTTCTATTCAATTCAATCCAAATTCATTTTCTATTCAATTCAATTCAAATTCGTTTTCTATTCAATTCAATTGTAAAAACGAATATAATCGATATAAATATCGTTCGCGTCAAAATTGCGCATCTCTAATTAACACGGCTTTATATATCTCAATAATTTCGTTATTCTATTCAACAAATGAATATTTATTCTATTCAATACGTGCATCTATATTTTTGTCAACACCTGACTAATCTCAACGAATGAGTACTGTCCACATGTGAATATTTTTGTTATTTAATATATTTTATAAAAATTAAGGTATCTATCGTTTAATATTAAATCAGACTCCAACCGTAAATTAGTAAGAGAACGATTCCCTGAATATTAACCCCGAAGGCCGAAACCAACATCAGATTAATATACAGGAGACCACTCATCTTATCTATTTTCCAGTTAGTTTCCAATTTTATATATGATAGAGATGTAAATTTTATTGATAAAATATTTCGTTCAACACATGACTAATCTCAACGGATGAGTACTGTCAACAAATGAACCTTTATTTTATAATGATAAAGATGTAAATTTTATTGTTAAAATATTTCGTTCAACACATGACTAATCTCAACGGATAAGTACTGTCAACACATGAACCTTTATTTTATAATATTCTTTATTTTCTAAATTGGAATGAGGCCCAATCAATTACCATATAAAGTTAATTATATGGTTTCCATACAACACATGTATATAATAGCAATGATAAATAATCAACCATCATCCAAAGTGCACTACACTGTATAAGCATCACATATAGATATTTAACGCTTATAACAGCCTGTCAATCAATTGATCGACATACAACCAATTATTGGGATTAGTGTATGTCGTATTTTATCCCAATACCCGTGTGGGATTTCAAACAATCAAACACAGATTTTATTTGTGCAGTTGGGCGATGTGTAAAATTTATCGACCCAATCAATATCAGTCAAATCAGTGTATATAAACAAATCAGCTGATTTGTTTGTAACTATTTATTTACTCACATTCACATTAAAAATTATATTTTTAACAATAAAATATTTTTAACTACATAAATATTTTATTTCCTTTCAACACATGAATATATTTCATTATCTATTTCTCATCAATTTCACAAACAAATTTCACAACACATCAATCAAACAAACAAGTCATCCATGGTCTGTGGATGACGTGTGTCGGGTGCTACTAAATACCGTCTGCATCCTAGTATATATATAACTAGAAAAAGGAGATTGAAGAGTGAGAAATTCTCACCGATAGCTAATCCAAACGTCATGACTCTTTACATGTAGGAAATCTTCGTCGTTCTCGCCTTTTGTCACTTTCGCTGCCCGTAGTCACTACATATATAAAATCACATTTTTACTTCGCTATTCAATATATAAAAATCAAAATTTTACTTCGTTGTTCAATATATAAAAATCGCGCCTTTTCTATTATAATTATTTCGCCCTTTTCAAATTGTCTATTATATAGAAATTTTATTTTCAATACACTACTTATATAAAGATTATATTTTTACATTTCTACTTCATATATAAAAATCGATACCATTCTCTACCTTATAAAAATTATATTTTTATAATTTCTACTATATAAAAATCATATTTTTATTTTCACTTCTATATAGTAATCACGCATTCTTCTATATAAAAATCTCTTCTTTCACGTTTAAAAATCTCGCCTTTCATGTTTAAAAATCATTACTTTACTGAAATCAAAATCATAACTTTATTGAAATGAAAATCATATCTTTATAGACATAAAAATCGTATTTTTATAACTTCCTTTTCATGTTAAAAATCGTATTTTTATAACATCATCTTCATGTTAAAAATCTCTACTTTTATAACATCTTCATGTATAATAAAAATCATAATTTTAATCTTCATATATGATAAAATCATAATTTCACAAAGGAAAATCACACCTTTTTTATAATGAAAAATCGTATTTTTCATATCAAATAAGATCACATTTTTTATGTAAGACCCTATGTAAAAATCGAATTTTTTATTGCAAAAACAAATAAAAATGATAAGTAAACGCTCACCACAGGGGGTGGTCGGCGCCAGCTGCTGGGGTCTAGGGGAAGGTGCGGCGGTCAATGCTAGGCCGGTGGTGGCCAGAGGTTGGCGGATTCTGGAATTGGCACTTAGGGTTTTCGCACTTGAAAGAAGAGAGAGAGAAGTGGAGGGAGAGAGAGAGAGGAGGAGGGTGGCGACGCTGGGGGGGGGGGGGTGCGGCGGTGGAGGCAGCGACGGAGGGGGGGGTCAGCGGATCGGGTTTTTCTTCTGATGTCGGGTTTTGGATCTGAGCAAATGAAATGGTGGGGCGGGTAAGGGTATAAACGAGAATATATATTAATTTATATTTTTAATATAATTTTATCTCCAAAAAGTTACTTTAAAAATTCGAACTCCTTTTTGAGCCCACCGACTGTCGCCCATTTGGAACACAATGGGATATGTATCGTAAGCTGATTCGAATGTTTCGATCAGTTTCCGTTAAAATCAACATATAAC
The DNA here is from genome assembly GCA_030737875.1 of Allium sativum. Lineage (NCBI taxonomy): Eukaryota > Viridiplantae > Streptophyta > Magnoliopsida > Asparagales > Amaryllidaceae > Allium > Allium sativum. Next base: position 459,989,354 of record CM060923.1, read on the forward strand.
TCTATATATTGAATTTGAACGCGCATTTCATTTTAACGGGGTCACATACCAACTCTAAAAATTGCAGAAAAATATTTTCTAGCTTCGTATTGACGATACGGTCCTAACAAAACTAGTTTCGTCAAATTCTGAGACCGTTGGAAAAATGGCCAATTTCCAGTCGATTAAAATCAACTAAAACTGGTCAAACGCGTTTTCCTTTGCCACGCTCACATATTGATTCAAAATATTATGAAATTTGGAATTTAGCAACAATTTGACATCACGGATCCAACAAAAGTGGTTTCGTCGAAATCCGAGGTCGTTTGCAAAATTCCCTTTTTTAACGGCCTGAATTCCATAGCGACTATTCAGAATTTTCAACCGGGCATAACTTTTGATTCCCGCTATGAAATTTTGATTTTTCGGATTCGTTGGAAAGATATCATTAATTAGATCCTATTATTTTTGGTTCCACTAAAATCCGGATTGTTTTGCACCCGGTACAATCAATTGAAGTTTGAAATCGAATTATCGAACTACCGCGCCATTTTCAATTCTATTTATAATTATATATAATTATTTATATTCTAACGACGATGCGTATAAATATATACGTTCGAATTATATTCAAAATAAATTTCTCGTCGATAATATTTAAAATAATTCATTTTAAATGTTCGAAATTCACTAAAATTGCCAAAATAAAATTTTTAAACTGGTTCAGAATTTTCGGGTTATTACACCCTCTCTCCCCTTATCTCCTCCCAGGCCCCCCGTTTCATTCATTTTAAAAATTAAAATAGAAAAAAGAGAGAGGAGAGAGAAGGGCGGATCGCGATCCGCTCCCCCCCTTCGGTTGAACGCTGGAGCCTAGGGCGGGTCCACCGCACCAATTCCCCCCCACCCCCACCCACAGCCGCCGCGACCCCGCCCTCTCTCATTCCCTTCCCCATCGCACCCCCAGCCCGTGCCGCCACCACCGCTTCTTCCTTCCCCCTCCTACCGACGTCCAGCACCTCCCCTCTTCGCTCCTCCTTTCCCTCCTCTCTCCAACTCCGCGCAGAGACCACCGCCGCCCCTGAAGACCATCGTCGTGCCCTCTCCGTCATCAACAGCCGCCAATGCCGGACCCCGGCCGCCTGAAACTCCGCCTCCTCAATAAAAACCGAGAAAATAAAAACAGTGAGTCTCCCTTCTTCTTAGTTTTTAAATAACATTATTTTTATTTAATTCAATTTTAATTTTATGAATTAAAAGCATTTTATAAAGATTTGATTTTTTTAGATAGGAAAGTTATGATTTTTAGCAATTAAAAATATGATTTTGATTCCTAGTTAAAGACATGACTTTAACACAGTAAAAATCTGATTATATTTAGATGAAGCTAGGATTGGTATCAACATAAAGTTTTGATTTTTCTAAATAAAAAGGTCGGATTTTAAAAAATAAAATGGTCGGAATTTTAAAAATAAAAAGGTCGGATTTTTAGACATGAAAGGAATAAATTTTTATAATAGAACAAGAGTTGATTTTTACATGTGTATGGCAAGAATAAAGAGACGATTTTTAGTTAAATAAAAATTCAATTTTTTATTGTATAAAAATATGATCTTTATATAATAGAAGATATAAAAATACTATTTTTATATAAGTAGTGTATTGAAAATAGAATTTCTATATAATAGAGAATATAAAAATATTATCTTTATGTATGTAGCGAAATAAAAATCTGATTTTTATTATATATACGTTGAGATAAAAATGTGATTTTTATTGCGATGAAATAAAAATTCGATCTTTATATATGAAGTAGATATATAAAAATATAATTTTCATATAGAAGAAGCATTGTAAAAATACAAATGAAGTAAAAATAAAAATATGATTTTTATTTATTATAATGAAGCAATAAAAATATAATTTTTATATTTGAACAGCGTGAAAAGGATTGCAGTAGAATTTCAAACAGATCCAGACGGTTCAGTAGTTCAACAACAAAGCACGGCGGAGTGGAACCCTCTATGAGAACTTCTCACTTTAAATCTTCTTTTCTAGTTAAAAATATATAGTAGGATGCAGGCGGTGCTTAGCAGCACCCGACACCCGTCATCCACAGACCATGGATGGCTTGTATGTTTGATTGTTTGTTGTGATGAAAATTGATTGTGTGACGTGAAATAAAATATTTATATAGTTAAAAATATTTTATCGTTAAAAATATTGTTTTTAACGTGTGTGTGAGAATAAAAATATGTGTTTGTTGATTTGAAACCCCACACGGGTGTTGGGATGATATTTGAAGTCCACTCATCCCGATTGATTAGTTGTATGTCGATCGATAGATTGACAGGCTGTTATAAGCATTAATTATTTATATTTAATGCTTATGCAGTGGTGTGGTGCACTTTGGACAATGATTGATTATTTATCATTGTGATTATATACCTGTGTTGTATGGAATCCATATAATTAACATTATATGGTAATTGATTGGGCCTCATTCCAATCGGGAAAATAGAAAAATAATCATGTGTTGAAAATTATCGTGTGCTGAAAGAAATATTTTAACAATAAAATTTACATCTTTATCATATTTAAAGTTAGAAACTAACTGGAAAATAGATAGGATGAGTGGTTTCTTGGGTATTGATCTGATATTGGTTCCGGCCTTCGGTGTCAATACCTAGGGAATCATTCTCTTACTACTTTACAGTTGGAGTCTGATTTAAAAATCAAACGATGGATACCATAGTTTTTAAAAAAAGTATATTAAATAATACAAATAGTCATGTGTTGACAGTGCTCATGTGTTGAAAGAAATATATATTCATGTGTTAAATAGAATAAACATTCATTTGTTGAATAGAATAACGAATTTATTGAAATATATAAAGCCGTGTTGATTAGAGTTGCGCTATTTTGACGTGAGCGATATTTATATCGATTATATTCGTTTTATAATGAATATAGAAAAAGAAGTGATTTCAAAATATAACGTTTTGAAAATATTATCATTTATATTGTAATGATATGAAATATTCAATTTTGATTTGAAATTGAATATAGAGTTGAAGTGGTTTTGAAAACGAATTTAAAACGATTTATAAAATTCGTTTTAAAAGGAAATCGACGAAATATACATAATATTTATATATATATTATATGTATAATGGCCTGAATAGAACGCGCCGCGCCGCGGCAGTCCGTGAATTTCGACCATTGACTTCGAATTAACGTTGCGGGAGATCCGACCGTCGGATTCTCCTAAAACCAGAACCATTGGGTTCATATCAAAAAGAGCTTTCCAATGAATATTAGAAATTTGAAATCAAACGGTTGGATTTGGAATTATGTCCAAATCAAATTTGGAAAAGGTCGTTGTAAGTGCAGTTCGATGGCCGTTGATGGAAATCGACTGTACGGGCCTTGACAAAATTATTAAAAATATCAATAATTTATGTAAAATCATAAGAAATGATTTGGGAAAAATTGGGATGAAAAACTCCATATTTGAAAAGATAAAAATAGATTTTTTATCAAAATGAACTAGTTTTGAACTAGAATTAAAATCAATTTATTTTTGAAATAAATAAATTGAATTTGAAAGTGGTTTTAAAAATAATCAAAATTTCCAATACGTGAATTGGAATGGATTTGAATCGAAATTATCTTCGGAATATTTCAATGTTAGATTTCGTGACTATACAGATATTGTTATGGGAATTTGAAAGAAATATTTTATATCGTTATTTCCAATACGATATTTGTTGGTTTCAGAATTTGATATTGAATATAAGCCGGTATATTCTCTATTCAGAGCCTTGTATTTAATATCAAATGTGATTTGGGTTTGTCGTGAATGGTGTCTTCATTAACACTATTCTTAAGCCCAATAGAAAAAAGATTAAATCTTTCTATTTAGATTTAATGAAGTGTATCAATTAAATAGTATTTAATTGGAATTGAGTTTGAATTGGTTTTTGGGTTTATCGTGAGCGGTGTTTTGAACAACACCTGTTCTTTAACCCGATTAACAATAGAGTGTGATTTTGGGTTTATCGTGAACCGTGTTTTAGATGACATTGGTTCTTTAACCCAGTTAAAGACAGGATATTGATTTTTGAAAAGATTAAAACTAAGTGGAGTTTTAATGAATCTTTAATTAGATTGAAAGTGAATTGATTATTTAAATTATCAAATCTGAAGGGTGATCGAGATTGGAGTACCACCAGTTTTGCTCCAAAGCGATAGTTAAATCTTTAATTAGATTTGAACGTGAAATGGTAATTAATTTTACCGATAACACCGTGGTGTTAGATATGAAGTATGACTAGTTTTACTTCATGGGATGAATAGATTGGGATTGGGAAATAAAATAAATAATTACTTCGGTGTGGTTCGTTAATCCCGACTAGTTTGAAAAACCATAATATGGTTTGAAATGATTTCCAAAGGAAGATTAAAGAATAAATTTAGAAGAATTTATCTTTGATAAAATTAATGGGAACCTATTCCCTAAGAATGTGATTTTGTGAAGAAAAGAATATTCTGAATTAGAATAAGGCGTTTGTTATGTTTGTGTAACATTTGTTTATTATATACGTGGGTTGTTCAGAAAGGCCGAGTTTATACTCATTCTGAATAACTGATTCGACGATAAGTCGAAGATGAAGACGTTGGTTGAAGACCGGAAGTCTTCACATCGTTTGGGTGATTACTGATTATCTTGATTGGGCTGTACACCCAAGAGGAGGGAACCAGTTGGAGATCGTCCAGACGTACTTGGAGATGGATATGCGAGGAAAGTGCCTCCGGTTTCTTTCAGACCCAGAATGAATTTGTAAATGGACTATGTGTCTGACATTGGATTTTATTCCATGTTGATTGATCTCTATTAAATATACATCTGTTTGGCGGCGGAGAATTTATTCTCTTGCTTAACGCCCTTCTCTGAGACGTACGAGCTCAAAGGTTTTATATCGATGGACATCAGTCGCATGGAGTGAATTGACAGTGTGGCACGCGTAAGTGGCAATTGATCAAGGCTTCTGTTGAAAAGCAAAGTCTTGTGGTTGACGATCAAAGCATGGCCTGTGTGGCGTAGCTTTGTGTATAGCATGAATTCGCGAGCCTCACACCTCGGTATGAGACAAAAACGGGATAAGGACCCAAGGAGTGCACAATGTTTCTTTCTAGCTATGGGTGGTGTCAGTGCTTAAACTGACTGACATTTATATACTTTTCACCTGTGTGGTTGTTGGATGCGAGGCGCCTCGATTATAGGTCCTATAGGGCCGGGAAACGTGTGTTCAGGAATAACTAATCCTCAAAAGTAAGAGAGGACCGGCCTTGGAGTTTCCAAAGGATCATAGTGGGGTCCTGAGACATTTGCTAGAGTGTCTCGAATCGGAGAGGAGCTTTCCCCTTGCCTCGACTCATGATGGAATCCAATTTCCAATATGTGATTTTGCGGTTTTATTTGTGGAGCCTAGTATGGCGACATGATAGATGGTACCCATGCCGCCTATGATTGATATTTATGATTTGAATTATTTTGACACTATACACTTATAATAGTATCAAATAATTTGTTTTAAACATACCAAACATGTTTGGCTATTATAAGGGAAAACCCTATCCTCCGGCTTGTGTTGCATTGTGTGATGGGACCTGGGTCTTATAATAGCTCTATTTTTCCAAAAAGCATTGCGTTGTTTTGTTATATGCACTGGTATTCTTGGGAAGAAACCCGTTCCGTGTTATACGGCGTGGTCTCTTGAATTACTCTCTTTTAAAATAAAGATTAATAACTGTTTTAGTTCTCACACCAATCACATGACTGACCTGGGGTTTATTGTTTTAACCTAAACTCTTGGTGCCCTTATTTTCGACATGGGCAGCTAGTAGTTTCGGTTTTGCAGATTTATATTCACAGGATCCTGATTTACAGCTGGAACGATGCTCGGAAAGCTCTGTATCTGTGTATCACTTTTTGTTGTGTTTTGTATTGTTTTTCCGCTGCTATGTAATTTATTGTAATCTCTGATATTTGTCGAATATATTTTGTTTATTCATACTCTGTATATTCTTGTATTCTGATGGAATTGTGGTAATAGCAATGAAATGTTCTTCTGATTGTGTTCTCTTTTGTCTTGTGCTCAATTCTATCCGGGCTTTCCTTCACGGGGAAGTTCGGGTCGTCTCAGCTTCTGTGAATGAAGACCTATACTATATATTGAATTTAAAATGGATTGTCGTTATTCCATTTATATTATTAGTCTGATACGGGAATTTATATCGATTATATACTGTAATGATTTCCGTGTAGGTTCCATTTTAATGGAAGATGATTTTGGGTTTATTGTGAACAATGTTTTTAAAAGACATTTGTTCTTTAACCCAGTTAAAGATAAGATTTATTTCTTAAATTCGAATAATCATTAAGTACTGACTTTTTGAGATTAAAAAGAATAAATTCAAAAGAATTTATCTTATAAAATTGTGAATATTTTATTAAAAGAATATTCTGAATTGGAATGAGGTGGTGGAGTGTTTTTATAGCACCTGATCATAAATTACGCGAGTTATTCAGAAAGACCGAGTTTAACCCATTATGAATAATGAATACAACGAATAATAGTCGAAGAGATTGAAGACGGTGCAAGACCGACGATCTTCACATCGAATGGATGAGTTGCTACTGATGCCCATGATTGGAGTAGCTGCCTTGAAGGGGCTACAGTGGTGGCCATCCGTACGTACTTGTTGATTGTTCGGATATGCGAGGGCCTCTATCGTATTGGACATATGGGACGAGGAATAAGGTGCCTCTGGTTTCGTTCAGACCCAGAACGGACTTGTAAATGCATGGTATATCTAATGTTGTATTCCTTTTACGATGTATTCGTTGATCTCTGCTAATATACATCTGTTTGGTGGCGGAGAATTTATTCTTTTGCTTAACAACCTTCTCTGAGATGTATGAGCTAAGAGGTTATATATGGACAGAAATAAATGGTATGGTATGGATTAACAATGTGGCATGCTAAGATGCATTGATCAAGGCTATTGTTGAAAAGCAGAGCCTTGTGGATGATGATCAAAGTATAGCTTTATTTAGCATAGCTTTGTGTAGCGTGACTTTGCGAGCCTCACACCCCGGTATGATGGTGAACTGATGGTCAAATTAGTATGCTTTCGATATTAGTTTGGATTCTGTCGACCTTGATGAGGGATAGGGAATTTCCCCGATTCCCATATAGGGATAGTGACACGACACGAACTTCCCCATGAAGGAAAACCCGGATTGGGTTGAGGACAAGACAAATTAGAACACAAACAGAAGAACATTTCATTGCTATTACAACAATTTACATCAGAGTACAAGAATATACAGAGTATGAATAAATATTATACATCAGAGAAATATCAGAGTTTTAAATTACAATGTAGTGGAAAAATAATACATAACAACACTAAATCAAATATATGGATACAGAGCTTTCCGAATATCATTCCAGCTGTAAACTAGGATCCTATGAATATAAATCTGCAAAACCAAAACTACTAGCTGCCCGTATGGAAATAGGAGCACCCAGAGTTTAGGTTAAAACAATAAACTCCAGGTCAGTCATGTGACTGGTGTGAGAACTAAAACAGTTATTAATCTTTATTTTTAAAGTTAGGTAAATCAAGGGACCACGTCGTATAACACGGAACGGGTTTCCTCCCAAGAATACCATTGCATAAAACAAACATCGCAATGCTAAATAAAGAACGGTGAAGCTATTGTAAGACCCAGGTCCCATTACACAATGAAACACAAGCCGGAGGATAGGATTTTACCTTATAATAGCCAAATAATACTTAATACCTGAAATTTAATCTTTTATTATTACAATAAGCGAAGAAATCAAATTCAAATATAAATGCATCAGTCATAGGCGGTGTGGGTACCATCTATCATGTCACCATACTAAGCTTTACAAATAAAACCGAAATATCACGTATTGGAAATTGGATTTCTATCATGAGTCTAGGCAAGGGATATACTCCTTTCCGTTTTGAGACACTCTAGCAAATGTCTCTGGACTACACACACAGGGTAACCCCTCGAATCGGCTGGGCCGGTCCTCCCTTACATTTGAGGATTAGTTGTTCCTGAACACACATTTCCCGGTCCTATCGGACCTATCCATCGGCTCCGTTGAGACTGATATATCCGAGGCGCCTCGCGTTCCAACAACCACATAGGTAAAAATATAGCAATGTCAGGGCTTGTAAAACACTGACACCACCCAAAGCTAGAAAGAAATGTCATGTTCTCCCAACGGTCCTTATCTCGTTTTTGACTCATACCGAGGTGCGAGGCTCGCGAATTAACGCCATACACAAAGCTGCGCTATATTAAAGCTGTGCTTTGATCATCAACCGCAAGACTCTGCCTTTCAACAGAAAGCCTTGATCACTGCATCCCAGCATGGCACATAGGCAATTCTTGCCATGCGAATGATATCTATCGATATATAACCTCTGAGCTCGTACGTCTCACAGAAGGGCATTGAGCAAGAGAATAAATTATCCGTCGCCAAACAGATACATATATTTAATAGAAATCAATCAACATAGAATAAAATCCAATGTCCGACACACAATCCATTTACAAGTTCATTCTGGGTCTGAACGAAACCGGAGGCGCCTTATTCCTCGTCCCGTATGTCCAATACAGGAGAGAGGTCCTCGCATATCCGGTCGATCTCCAAGTATGTCTGGACGATCACCACTTATTACCTTGTCTTGGGTGTACAACCCAATCAAGACATCAGTAATCATCCAAACAATGTGAAAACCACCGGTCTTCAAACACCGTCTTCATCGTTTACTTATCGTCGAAACAGTCATTCAGAATGGGTATAAACCCAGCCTTTCCGAATAACTGGCGTATAAAATAAACAAGTGCTACACAAACACAACATACGCCGCATTCCAGTTTAGAATATTCTTTTATTAAAATATTCACATCTTTAGGGATTTGTTCCCATTAATTTTATCAAAGATAAATTCTTTTAAATTTACTCTTTAATCTTCCTTTGGATATCAATTCAAACCACATTAAGGTTTTCCAAACTAGTCAGGATTAACGCACCTTACCCATGTAATCATTTATTTAATTTCCAAATCCCAACCTATTCATCCCATGGAGCAAAACTGGTATTACCCAATAACTAACACCACGGTGTTATCGGTAAATATAATTACCATTTCCCATTCAAATCTAATTAAATATTTAACTATCACTTGGAGCAAAATTGGTGATACTCCACTCTCGATCCCAAATTTGATAATTTAAATTATCAATTCACATTTCGATCTAATTAAAGATTCATTAAAACTCCACTTAGTTTTAATCTTCCCAAAAATCAGTATTAATGATTATATAACTTTGGAAATACGAACATGTCGCATTGACAATCTACACTGTACTAGTGATTTCTGCCGATATATAACCTCTAAGCTCGTACGTCTCAGAGAAGGATGTTAAGAAAAAGAATAAATTCTCCGCCACCAAACAGATATATATTTAGTAGAGATTAACCGTACAGTTCAAAATACATTGACAAACATGTAATCCTGCCTTTACCTGGGTTAAAGAACTAATGTCATTTAAAACACAGTTCACAATAAACCAAAATCACACTCCATTAATTATGGAATCTTCACGAAAAAACAAATCAATATATAATCGATATCAATTTCCGTATCCAACTAATAATATAAATGGAATAACGGCAAAGCCTTTTAAATTCCATATGTATTAACAGTCTTCCTCCACAAAAGTTCACTTCGATTATTATCTATCGAATTCCATTCAATTCCAATTTAATATAATAAATTGGAAAATTTTACTTTGGGAAATTCTCGATAAATCTCAACAAAAAGATTTATAAATTCCAAATCACATTTCACTGTAAATCGGTTTAAAGAACGAATGTCGTTAAAAACACAGTTCATAATAAACCCAATTCACATTCCATTTTTTAATCGGATTAAAGAACAAGTGTTTTTTAAAACACTGTTCACGATAAACCCAAAAACAAATATCAATTCAATTCCAATTAAATATTAATTAATTGGTAACTTCATTAAATCTCAATAAAAAGATTTAATCTTTTCTCAACTGGGTTTAAGAACAGTGTCATTTAGAACACAGTTCACGACAAACCCAAAATCCAATTTGATATTAAATACATGCTCTAAATAGAAAATATATCGGCTTATATTCAATATCAAATTCTGAAATCAACAAATATCGTATTGGAATAACGATATATATATATATATATATATATCTTCCAAATTCCTCCACAATATCCGTATAATCACGGAATCCAATATCGGAATATTCCGAAAATAATTTCAATTCAAATCCATTCCAATTCATATATAGGAAATTCCGGTTATTTTTAAAACCATTTCAAATCCAATTCATTTATTTAAAAATATTGGATTATAATTCTAGTTCATAACTAGTTCATTTCGATAAAAATATATTTTTATCTTTTCAAATATGGAATTTTTCATCCTAATTCTATCCAAATCATTTATTATGATTTTACACAAATTACTGATATTTTTAATAATTTTATCAAGGCCCGTACAGTCGATTTCCATAAACGGCCATTGAACTGCACTTACAACGACCTTTTCCACATTTGATTTGGACACAATTCCAAATCCAGCCAATAGATTTCAAATCTCTTGTATTCGTTGGAAAGCTCTTTTCGATACGAACCCAACTGTTCTGATTTTAAGAGAATCCGACGGTCGGGTCTCCCGTAAAATCCGATCGAAGTCAATGGTCGAAATTCACGAACTACCGCGGCGCGGCGTGTTCTATTCAGACCATTATATATATAATATATATTACATATATTTCGTTGATTTCCATTTAAAACATATTTTATACATCGTTTTAAATTCATTTTCAAAACGATTTCAACTTCATATTCAATTCGAATCAAAATTGAATATTCCATATCATCGATATATAAATGATAATATTTTCAAAACATTAGATTTTGAAATCACTTCCTTTTTTATATTCATTATAAAAATGAATAAAATCAATATAAATATCATTCATGTCAAAATGGCGTTAGTCTAACCAACACGGCTTAATATATTTAAATATATTCGTGTCCATCCCAAATCGGACATCAAAATCATATTTTGATCTTTTACTGAATATTATTTTAAAATATTCATTATTTTAAAGTATTTGTTCTTTCTGAATTGGAATCAGACACAATCAATTACCATATAATTTTATTTATATGGATTTCATACAACATATGTATATATCAACAATAATAAATAATCAACCATCAACCAGAGTGCACTACACAACTGCATAAGCATTGAAAAAAATAATTAACGCTTACAACAGTCCGTCAACCAATCGATCGACATACTACTAAGCAATTGGGATTAGTGTATGGAAAATATCATCCCAATACCGATGTGGGGCTTCAATCAATCAAACACAGGCTTTATTTGTGCAGATGGGCGATGTGTCAAATTTTATCGTCCCAATTAATGTCAGATAAATGTGTGTACATAAACAAATCGTCTGATTTGTAAATGAATATTCAATTCTTTTCAGGAGGACTTCATGCCGTTCATTTATACGTTAAAAATAATATTTTAACGTTAGAATATTTATTTCAACACTTTGCTATTTTTAACAGTTCGTACATTCAATAAAAATGTTATTTTCAACTAACACATTTTATTTTAGAAAATTTCGGCATTATAATGGCGCGATATTGAGATCAGGTAATGTCTAACATAACCCCTCTCCTGATATTGGCTAGCGCCGTACGCATATCAATTTATTTTACCTAAACAACCAAATTCAAACAAATAATCCAATCAACTGCACAACCCAACAAACAAGTCGTGCATGGTCTGTGGACGACGGTGTCGGGTGCTGCTATGCACCGTCTGCATCCTAGTATATATTTTAACTAGAAAATAAAATTAAGTGAGAAGTTTCACCTTTGGTTTCTACTCCGCCAATTTTATTTCTGAATTTCAGAACAGTCCTGTCTTGCCTGAAATTCCAACGCAATCTTCTTCACGCTGTTCATAGTAAAAATCACATTTTTATTTCAATTCTAAAAATTATATTTTTTTTACTTCGCTAAAAATTATATTTTTAATACTCAACATATATAAAAATTATATTTTTAATGTCACTACATGTACATAAAAATCATATTTTTATAATGCTACTACGTAGGTAAAAACCATATTTTTAACACGATGTTTACATTATAAAAAGCACATTTTTATATCACTACATATATAAAAACTGGATTTTTAGCCAGCTAATAATTATTTATTTGTGTGACCATTTTATAAATAACATATATAATCTAAAAATCATATTTTTATCTTTCTAAAAACATTTCCATGCCATACACTAGTTAAAAACCATATTTTAATCTTGCCAAAAATATTTCCTTCCTACGATAAAAATCCTATTTTTAACTAACCAAAAATGATATCTTTACATAACTAAAAATCATAACTTTATGTAATTAAAAATTATAACTTTATATAAATAAAAATCATAACTGTATATAAATAAAAATCATAACTTTACATACTTAGTACGTCAAAAACCATAGAAGCTTTAAAGCGGAGAAAACTTACATATTTTCTATCACCCGGATTTGCTGTTCTGGTTCTAGAATTTGCAAACAAGCTCCAATCTTCACACCATTTGTTTTCCTAGCTTAAACGTGCCATTCCAGACAACTTTCTCCTAGTGGTCTTCCATCCGAAAATGTGCCATTTCGCTGGAAATCGCGAAAAGACGGTATTTGGACAACAGACTTTGGACACGTTTTCTGAACAACTCTGCTATCCAAAATATGACTTCCGTATACTCAAATCAAAGAGAAAATTATGCTCTTCGATTTTGGTAGAAGTTTTGGCCAGAAGCACATCGTTTGAGAGTTATTGGCAAAATAGTGACAGGGGGTTTTATGCAAAAACAGGAATTTGTGAAAAATGTGATTTTTGAGGAGGAGGGACCCACGGCCGGAGCTGGTTGACTGGTGGCGGCGCAAGGGGCCGTGCAGGCGGCGGGGGTGGTTCAATGGTCGGGATGGGGCCCGTGGCGGTGGTGGTGGGTGGTTTTAGGATTTAGGGCTTAGGGTTTTTGCAAATTAAAGAAAAAGAGAGAGGAGAGGATGAAGGGGAGAGAGAGAGGAGGAGGGGAGGAGGAGGAGGCCGGCGGCAGTGCTAGGGGAGGTGGTGGCAGAGACATGAGGGGCTAGAGCATGCGTTTCTTTTTTTCCTACAGTGAATGAAGATGGAGAGGAGAGATAAAGGAGGGTTGACTAAGTACATATTTATTTAATTTAATTCTCCAAAAAGTTAATTTTTCTTTCAAACTCCAAATCGAACCCAACGATTGTCGCCCCTAGCTAAATACCCGCATTCCGGAAACAATGGGATATTTCCCGAAAGCCAGTTTGACTGTTTCCATCAGTTTTTCTCAAAATTAAAAAATGAATCAATATATTAAATTTTAAAGTACATTTTAATTTACTGGGACCACATACTGACTGCAAAAATTCCATAAAAATAAATCTAACTATGTTTTGACGATACGGTCCTAAAAAACTAATTTCGTCGAATTTGGAGACCATTAGAAAAACAGTCATTTTCCAGTCGATAAAATTCAAACTGAATTGACCAAACACGTTTAAATTTACCACGCTCGCATATTGATTCAAAAAATTATGAAAATTGGAATCTAGCAAAAATTTGACATTCCGGATCCAACAAAAGTAATCTCGTCGAAAACGGAGGTCGTTTGCAAAATCTCCACTTTTAAGGGCTATAATTTCATAGCGACTATTCTGAATTTTCAATTGGACATTACTTTTTATTCCCGCTATGAAATTTTGATTTTTTAGATTCGTTGGAAATATATTTTCAAACAGATTAAAATATTTTTGGTTTCAATAAAATCCGGTTTATTTTGAATCCTGTACATTCACTTGAAATTTGAAATCGAATTTTCAAACTACCGCGCCATTTCCAATTCCTTTTATAATTAAAATAAATATTTATATTCAAATTTTGATTTAAATAAATATATACGTTATAATTCTATTTAAAATAAATTTCAAGTCATTATTACTTAAAATACATCATTTTAAATATTCAAAATTCACTAAAATTTCCAAAATAAAATTTTTAAATTGGTTCTGATTTTTCGGGTTTTTACAATCTCCCCTACTTAAAATCTTTTCATCCTCGAAAAGGAATGGAGCTAAAAGCTGTTTAACTAATCAACTCAACTTTCAGTTTGGCTTTCATTCTTCCACTTTTCAGTTTTTAAGAATTTTCTAGTTCTTCAAAATTTTGGCTAACACCCTAAATTTTCGAAAAATTTCGCCACAACCTCCTTTATACGGGGAGCACCGAGAAACTCCCCAAACAACCACACTAGCCCTGTCATCTCAAAAAGAAAAAGAAAAAGCCAAGTGGCTAGCAAATTAGCTCATAAAATCATCCAAACCCAATAAATTAGTAAACATGTACCTATTTGTCGGGCATACAATTATATTCCTCTTCTCTAGCCTCCTTGCTATGACCCGTTAAATGTATTTACTTGTATAGGCGTGCAATTGCAATCAATTCTCAAGTCAGTTCAACATTTGATTCAATTTGGCTAAATTTTACCTTTCGTTCACATAATGGTCTAAATGAATAATCACACAACACAACCATCAATCAATTAGTGGATTAGGATTTCAAATGCATGACTTTAATATATATTCAAAAATCATCTTTTTGATGCCAATTCACAACAATAAGCCCTATCTAGTTTTGCTTCTCACACCTGTCAATTGGAATCATATAGATATCCTACTTTCGAAACTCGAACACAAATGCTGATGACACCGCGACATCATTAGAATCACCTCCGGGCAACTAGATTGTGATTCTATATCTACCCAGTATATTAAAACTTCGAATATACATTTGCAAGGCGTATATGCAAAATCTTTATATATTGGATTGTCCAAATTTAAGACAAATAAAATATTCCAATACGTATAAGGCTTTAATTTTTCAAAACAAAAATTGTTTTCATTTTTATTTAAAAAATAACGCTCTTTCGACTCGTTCTAGAATACTGTTAGCCTATTTGTGAATCAGACTACACAAAGCTAGAAGATCAAATTATGAAGAAAATCCTGCCAGGCAATCGGATCAGATCGGGCTTCCTTTGGCAGAGACAAACCAACACAACGCTATGAAGGAAAGAACGCAACACTGACCAGATTGGAGGAGATGAAGCCGATCCGAACCCCTAGTCATCAGCTTATCCGATCAAAACCCAGAATTTCAGTTGCTTCACTCCACGTTCTCCTTACGAATTAGGGCGGTTATGTACACGTTCTACCCACAATTGCCACTAACCAGATGTGCTGTCATCATCAGAACCCATCTGAACCCGAAAGTGATGGGATGGACGCCACGTGGATCAGAACCAATCTTGTTTTAGAAGCTTTTTCCACCTATAAATACACCATCAAGAGGCATTTGAAAGGATCTTTTGGCATTTTTAGTATTGAAACTCCTTTGTTACCCGAATTCCACCAACTTATTGAGCCTACAATCATCTTTCAAGTCATATAAAAGAAAAAGGAAATTGAGTGAATCAATGTATGAAATGAGTGAGATTTGAGTGAAAATCATTGTTGTTCTCACTTTCAAGATATCAATCAAAAAAGAAGAAAATGGACGTAGGCTAATTAAAGACGAACCACTATAAATTGTATGTTTTCTTCGCTTTAGTTTTCATCTTATTATAATCTTTGTTAGTTTGGTGTTAGAGCCAGTTTTGGATCTAACATTTTGGTGCTTTCACTGAGAAATTTTCGAATTCTCAGCCTTTTTGGGATTATCATTCTACTATTTGGGCTTTCAAGTTCAAGGAAGTTAATCCTCTATTTCTGACATCTTTAAGTACTTGTTGGCTAACTGTTGAAGAATCAAGTATCATGGCTAAGGCCAAAGGAAAAGAAGTGCAAGGCGCTAGGGGAAACGATGCTAGAGAAGATCAGCAAGCCATCATGTTAACGAGGTCACGCGCTCAAAGCTCTGGAGCAGATCGCTCCGACCAGGAGGATCCTAACCGGATGGAAGGCACCGATCCAAACCGGATAGAAGGCACCGATCTGATCCGGTCTAATGAGGTCGAGGCCACTCACTCTCTCCATCCGAACCGCCCCGGCCAGGCCACTGTGAACCGATCTGATCCGAACCAGAATGAAGCTGGAACTTCTACTCGAGTTCCCTCCAACGCTCCGATTCCAGCCACAATGGCTAATGTTCATCCTGATCCATCTGCACCCATTACCCAGGGAGATTTTTCACATTTTCTTGACATGCTCTAGAGCACTAAAGAAGCATTGGAAGCCCAAAGGCGTGACAACCTTCTCATACAGGAAAACATGATCACTATGTGTAGAGAACTACAAGAGCTCCGGAGGCAGAAGACTCCTTCACCAACACGTCGCCTTGCTATAGATGATTCGTCTTCTTCGGACGAGGGACGCCCTGGCGAGAGAAGGCTGCTTGAACGACCTCAGAACCTCAATTAGTTGACTTTTGGATCTTTAGGATCCCGAGAAGATGCCGCTCGTGTATTGGGCTCTCATGACCCAAGCCTGCAACACCCTATGTTGCTACCCATGCGCGGATCCCACGTCCTACCTAGGGATCCTAATATTACCAACCCTACGCAGCAGCAGCTTCTCCAACCTCTACCTCCTGATATTGACCGGGAGCGCAGAGAGCAACGT
This sequence comes from Allium sativum, assembly GCA_030737875.1. NCBI lineage: Eukaryota > Viridiplantae > Streptophyta > Magnoliopsida > Asparagales > Amaryllidaceae > Allium > Allium sativum. Next base: position 460,006,231 of record CM060923.1, read on the forward strand.
AGAGTAGCTGCCGCTGGAAACAGGAGGTTATCCCCTGGTCAAGAACCTAGGGGTAATCCGAATATGAGACCTAGAGAGCCTATGCAGACAATAACAAATGCCGATGTATGGGCAATAGTGCACCAGATTATGTCCGAGAGCCGGCGGTATACTAATGAAGATTGGGGCATTGAGCGAAGTCATACCCCCTTCACATATGATATACTGGATTTCCAGTTCCCACGGCGATTCAACTTGCCTCAGATGGATCGATATTCAGGAAGAACAGACCCAGGGCAGCATCTGATGAGGTATGCATGGTTCATGAATGCGGAAGCAGCTCCAGATGCCGTAAAATACAAAGCTTTTCCAATTTATCTAGAAGACATAGCGTTAATGTGGTTCACCTGACTCCCCCCTTGGTCGATATCAAATTTCACAGAATTGAGTGAGCGCTTCATGAATTAGTTTCGACTTCATGCCCGAAAGTCCAAGAGCGTCATAGAATTCTCACGGATTAAACAGGCCCCAGGAGAATCTTTGAAGTAATATTTGGATCGCTTCAACCTGGCCATCACCGAAGTTAATGATCCCCATGAGCCTACTATCCTGATGGCCTTGATAGAAGGGGTAGATCCTGACACAGAGTTCAGGGATTACTTGTCTGGGAAACCAACTCCTACTAGAGAATTGTTCTATGAAAAAGCTAATATCCGTTTAAGGCGAGAAGAAGCCAAGGAAAATCGGAAGAGAAAGTCCAAAGAGGCCTCGAGGGAAGGTGTCCACAGTAACGTTGCTATGAAACAATGTGGTGACAATTCAGGGATGGTGGAAGTAAATGTTGGCAACCAGAGTGGGGGTAATAGCAACAGAAATGGGAACGACAATAGAAGGAACAAAAACCAAAGGAATAGCTCTAGTAAAAGACCCAGATTCCAGACTTTTGAAAATTATACGCCATTAAATGATACGTTGGAGAATATTTATTTAGATACATATAGCATATTACAGTACAAAAAACCACCACCCAGAGACTCCACTAAGAAAGAAATTGCAACATGAAAGTTTTGCTTGTTTCATGGAACCCACAGCCATTCCACCAATGAATGCCATCATTTGAGAGAAATTGTCGAAAGATTGCTGCGAGAAGGGAAGTTAGACGAGCACAAAGTCGTCCCAAGGGACAGGGGCAAGGGGGACAAGCCCCGGACCAAAACTAGCCTACCTCAAAACCCACAACCCAGCAAAAAGGTAAGGGGGTCGTCATTAATACTATTATAGGCGGACCTCACCTAGTTGGTCGTAGTTTTAAAGCAATGGATCAGTACGTCAACACCACCAAACATTTTGAGGTAGGAGAATGCAGTAGCCTCGAAGACGTTACTCGAGTAAAACAACAAAAGACGATGTCAGACGACGTCGTATTCCGCAATAGAGATGATTCCGGAGTTCAATCTCTAACCGACGATCCACTAGTGATTACCACAACAATTGGCCCTGCTTTAGTCTGTAAAGTGTTAGTGGACAACGGGGGCTCGGTCAATATCCTCTTCAAGAAAGCTTTCGAACAAATGAGACTCGAAGTAAAAGATTTAAAGCCATGCGAAGGATGGATACGTGGCTTCAACGGAACATCGACGACTCCGATGGGCTTTGTGGAATTACCAGTCACATTAGGGCAGGGAGATCGCCAGAGAGTAAGGATCCTGCCATTTGTAGTTTTGGATGTGGAGTCGCCCTACAATGCCTTCCTAGGCCGACCGGCCCTTGCCGAGTTCAGCGCATGTATTGCACCTTGGTGCTTGCTGCTTAAATTCCCGACTGACTAAGGAATTGGGGTGATGAGGGGCGACCAAGCTATGGGACGAGCTTGTTACGCAATGGAGTTAAAGATGCTAATGAAGGGGTGGAATAAAGAAACTAATAACGATTCCGCTGCTCCAAAGGAGAACTCATCATAGCAATTAAGCGGTCCTGCCCCCAAGAGAGTCGCCCTCAGACGTGCTCGAGGATATAAATCCCAGAGAGGATAGAGAACCCGGGGACAGGAAGGAAACTCCCAACGAAATAACAATAGATATACCTATTGATGAAACAGATTCAACAAAAGTACTAAAGATCGGCTCGCAGTTAGATCCAGTTCGAGCGAGGGAATTGGCTGATTTATTAAAGGCAAATCTGGATGTGCTTGCCTGGACTCACGCTGACATGCGTGGGATTTCACCTACCATCATGTGCCACTCTTTGTGTATTAATCCAAAGCACCCACCAGTCAAGCAGAAGAGACGGATGTTAGGCCCAGCGCGGTCACCAGCTTTAAAAGAAGAAGTAGAGAAATTAAAAGATAATAGATTCATTAAGGATTCGAAATATCCCGACTGGATATCGAATCCTGTCCTGGTCAAAAAGTAAAACAGGAAGTGGCGAACGTGTATCAACTTTTCTGATTTGAACAAGACTTGCTCGAAGGATAGCTTTCCTCTCCCCAGAATTGATCAGCTAGTAGATTTGACGGCCGGGCGTGTGCTATTATCCTTTATGGACGTCTATTCCGGGTACAATCAAATTCCCATGCACATACCAGATCAAGAGCATACAAGCTTTATCATAGACTTGGGGTTATATTATTACGTGGTAATTCCATTAGGGTTAAAGAATGCAGGAGCCACATATCAGCGCCTAGTCAACCGCATGTTTTACAATCAAACCGGGAAAACCATGGAGGTTCACGTGGATGACATGCTTGTGAAGTCTAAACAGTCTTCCGATCATACAAGGGACTTAGCTGAAATGTTTAATATTCTTCGAAGGTATGGGATGAAGTTAAACCACCTAAAATGTTCGTTTGGAGTCGCATATGGAAAATTCCTTGGGTTTATTATGAGTTCTCGAGGAATTGCGATAAATCCTAACCAAATAGCAGCAATAAGGGACATTGAAGAACCACGCAAGATCAAAGACATTTAAAGCTTGGCTGGAAAAGTTGCTGCATTGAGTAGCAAAGCTACAGATAGATGTGTACCTTTCTTGGATCTCATAAAACAGGGAAAGCGAAATTTTGAGTGGACTCCTGGCTGTGTAGAGGCGTTCCAGAATCTATTAGACTTCTTAGAAAAGCATCCAGTATTATCGAATCCTGTGGAACATGAGGATTTGTTTGTCTAATTGGCGGTATCATCACACGCCGTCATTACGGCATTAGTATGTGAAGAGGATAAAGTCCAGAAACCTGCATATTACGTAAGCAAAAAACTAGCTATTGCAGAACGTAATTATCCAAAGATAGAAAAGCTTGCTTATAGCCTCCTGATTGCTTCCCGCAAACTTCGCCATTTTTTCAAGCACACCTGATAGTTGTATATACCGATCAACCTTTGAGACAGGTGTTGCAAAAACCTGAAGCATCGGGGCGGTTACTTAAATGGAATATTGAGCTGAGTCAATTTGATTTGAACTTTCAGCCACGAAGATCAATAAGGGGGCAGGCATTGGCTGATTTTATAGCTGAATTTACAATTCTCGAAGAGGAAACTGTGGGTGACAAGGTAGTTACTTTGGATCGAGATTTAGAGCTTAGTCCATGGAAACTATATACGGACGGAGCCAAGAACGATCGAAAGTCCGGCGTCGGAGTTGTTTTAATGACTCCTGAAGGACGATCTATTTACTATGCATTACAATTAGAGTTTGCTACTACTAACAACGATTCCGAGTATGAAGCCCTGATTGCCGGGCTGAAACTCGCCAAAGAATTGGGAGTGAAGACACTAGATATATATTGTGATTCCTAGATAGTTGTATGCCAAGTTCGAGAAGAATTTACAGCTAAAGGACCTCAACTCATTACTTATCTCAAAAAGGTAAAGGAGTTATTGGGAAGTTTGGAGCATTATAGCATAACACACATTCCAAGAGCGGAAAATCATAAAGCAGATCAACTAGTGAAGCTAGCAAGTTCTGATAATCCTAAAGAAACTGAAATGGTTCCGATAGAGGTGTTGGAATCACCGAGTTTCGACCTAATGGAAGCGGAGCTAGCCTTGGAAGTTGAACCAGAGAGAGATTCCTGGATGACATCGATTAAGAATTTTCTTAAGAATGGAACCCTCCCGTTGAAAAAAAGAGAAAGACGAGCTGTAAGACGCACGACTGAAAGATACATTTACAGGACGACGTCCTTTATCGCCAAGGGTTTTCAATGCCCCTATTATAGTGTATCGCACACGACGACATTAAACATGTACTGCAAGAAGTACATGAAGGTGAGTGTGGAGATCACACTGGGGGCCAAACCATAGCAAAGAAAGTATTATGGTACGGATATTTCGGGCCTACTGTGAATAAAGATACTGCTCATTATTCACGACGCTGCGATAGATGTCAAAGATTTTCCAAAGTTCCCAGAGCGCCTCCGACTCAGCTCAAGTCGATGGTAAGTCCATGGCCGTTTCCATGTGGGGAATTGACATTATTGGAGTTCTACCTATTGCCAGAGGAGTAGCTAAGTACGCGATCGTTGCCGTGGACTACTTCACAAAATGGGTGGAAGCTGAACCTTTAACAACCATCACGGCGAGGAAGGTGATCAGTTTTATGGTCAGAAACATTATTTGTCGATTTGGGATACCGAAGACCATCATAACTGATAATGGGACACAGTTTGACAACATCGAGTTCAGAAACTTCTGCCAGAAATACAAGATTGATAAACGATACACTGCAGTAGCTCACCCATAGTCAAATGGCCAGGTTGAAGCCATAAACAAGGTTATTGAATCAATTCTGAAGAAGCGGTTAGAGCGGGCCATAGCTAGATGGGTAGACGAGTTTCCATTAGCTTTATGGGCCTACAGGACAACCTTTAAGACGGCTACCGGCCATACCCCTATTCACTTTCCTTTGGGTCAGAAGCAGTGGTCCCGGTAGAATAAGAAGTCCCTTCTCATCGAGTTGCGTATTATGATCCGATGACAAATAAAGCACTCCTCCTAGAATCTCTTGATATGATTGAAGAAAAAAGAGATGAAGCCGACTTGCATGCCTCGAGATATCGACATCAAGTAGCACGTTATTATGACCGGAAAGTTCGCTTCAAAACTTTTGAACCAGGAGACCAAGTACTGAAACGAGTCTTCCCGCCTTCGACCCAATTGGGTCCAAAATGGGAAGGGCCATACACCATCCAATAGAAGCTTGATACAGGAACATTCAAGCTAACGATCGTTGACGGTGAGGAGATTCCCAGAGCCTAGAACGCTCAACACTTCGACGATATCTGAGCTAAATATGAAATGTCATCGTTTTTGTTTTTATAAGCTATGTAAAAAGGCACGACTTGCCTTAAAATTTCTGTTTATATGAATAAAGTATTATGAAGTGGATGTAGGCTACGACTTAGCTGAACCACTATAAAAATATCGTGCGTCATTTACTTTTCTACATTATTTTATCTTCAACAATTATTCCATCATGACCATGAAACAAGAAATACTAAATTAGATTTGGAAAGTTGATGATGACCTATGTGCAAGAACAAATAAAATGATTGTTTGAAAAAAAAAAACATAAAAGAATGGGAAGACAATATTCTTAACTCTAACTCTCAAGAATCGAGAGAGAGAGAGTATATAGGATAGGAAGACGACGTCCCATGAGGCATGAAGGTGCAACCAAATGAGAGACTGCCTCAACGATACTCTAACCTGGTTATCAGACAGGAGAGTATAAAGATGCTAGAAAGAATAGGCATCAATGATGAAAGGAATATGGCCCTATCGGAGAATTGGGGGAAATTGGATTTTGAATTTAATCAATCTCGAATAATTCTTGCTCAGTTATCCAAGATTGACTGGGGGCATATATGTGTGCGCATATTCCCCTCAATAATGACTTCATTATATAACTGTAATATGACATGCTCTTGCATTTTTACTTAAGTACTAAACTAACAACTATCAGATATTGTAGGTAATAAATTATTACCATTTACAAACACATGAGTTTGTACAGGGAAATCAAGCAAAGGATGCGAGGGCCGCACTCGCTGCAACAATTGCGGAACAATTAAATGCCAAAATAAAATAAAGCACTCCGTCACTTGGGCTTTGGAGCGGGCTTGGATTTTTTGGCAGCTTTATGAGTAGCCTAAGCCTCCTTTTTAGCATCAGTCATAATGCGCTTCGGCCTTTTCTTCTCTGCAGTCGAAGTGCTAGAATCGGTTGATTTTTTACCAGGAGTCGGAACACTGAAATCAAGAGAATATTTTTTAGCAAGCTCTTCTGTAATAGACCTGGTCGAAAGCTTAACGACTAACCTTGATCCAGGATCCACCACTGCAAGTGGTTTAAGGCTTTCGGGGTTTAAGTCTTTAACTTTTAGCTGCATACGTTTGTCTTGTTCGGCTTTCATTTCTGCCAAAGTGATGTCATCGGCACTTTTTGAATCCCCAATTATAGCCACATCAGGGTCTTCTTCATGCCCCTCGCTACCACCATTGTCTTTCAAGGCATCTATCATCTCGTCATCACGAGAAGTGTTGGCCTTAGACAGTTCAGCTCCCCCTCCTAACTCTACAATGGTAGCCTTATCCTGTTATCCTTGAGTCTTTTCCACAGATTTTACCCCAGTGGTGGTTCCCTGATGCATGTCAGTCTTCGCGGTTGGTTCAACACCTACAGAATGAGAAGCAACAATTATGAACTCAAGAGAAAATAAAGGATCCTCCATCGATCGCCAAATTATGCGGCGAAAAGTGGAGGAGGCCTTGACGAATTGAGGTGAAAAGGTAGAAATACCTTCCGATGGTTTCTCAATTGGAGTGACTACCGTCTCTGACGCTGATTCGGGTATAGGAGATAAAAGAGATGCCTGAGGAATCCCTGGGTTCTCGGGATCATATCCCTCGACTTCAGGAGTTTCAGCGGTAGCGGAAGAAGAACCAGCCTTAGGGATATTCTTTTGTTTGGCCATCCGCTTCTCCTCCTCCATAGTAGCGGCAATGAGGCGACGACCCTTGGCCAGGCATGCCGGCTCATCATCTCTCAGACACTTTTCCATAAGTTTATCTTCATCGACGAAGTCCACCTTAAGTTCCTCTTCATCCCATTCGATGATTTGACTCCATACGTGAACTAAGGTAGTTGAATAGTCCTCAATCCAAGAGATGTTTCGGCGATGAATTATACGCGCGAAAAATTCAACCAGTAATTCGCCAAACCATGCACTTCTTCCTGAGCCTCTGATAGCTGTTTACGGGTCTCTTCAACAGACTTAATGACATTTTCCACATTCCCCTCAGCTAGGGTAGCCCTACTCTCGGCTTCCATTAACGTGGACTCCAAGTCAGCGTTTCGTTTCTCTAGTTCAACAATTTTTCTTGCTGACTCGGCTTTTTCTTGCTCAAGAGTATTGTAGGCCAGTTGCATTTTGACATTGTCCGACTTAGCGTCTTCCGCTTGTTTCTTCAACTCCAAACGCTCTTGACTATGAGATTCCAACAAGTCATGATAACGCTTCTGTAACTCCTCAAATTGCTGCTTGAAGTTGTTAGCATCTTGTTGAGCGATGACAAGTTGAGTCTGTGTGTCCTCAAGGTCCTTCTCCAAAATTTTCAAGGCCTTTTCATCGGCATCTGCAGTCTTTTTCATCGAATTAACATCTGTAATTAAAGTCCGAATGATTCTGGAGAGATTACGTGAATACTTGAACATCTCTGAATATTGCTTCTCGACTGCGTCAATCTTCGCTTTAGCATCATCTACCCACTTTGAGGAAATAGGCTCAAGAGCAGGCAAAAAAGTCAGATTTTCAAAATAATGATCTGGGAACTGCTTTTTCAGATATGCCAGCTTAACTTTGGACTCACCAACCAGTGGTGGAGGTTTGCAGTATGTTAGCTCAGTGTCTCCACGCTTAGTAGGCATGATGGTTGTATCATCCTTTCCAGATCGCTTCTCAGAAACCTTATGTTTGTCTCGTGAATCGGTATGTTTCGGTGGACTTTTTTCCCGACTGTGTTTGTCTTGAGGAGATGTTCGGTCTTTGGGCTGCGACTGTCTTCTCCTCAACGACTCTGATAGCTTTTATATCGGTCTGGATCCAACCGGACGGAGGAGCGAGAGCGCGAGGTATATGGCCGATAAGAATCATGAGGCCTTCTGTCATATCTATCCCGGCTTTCACGGTGATCATGCTCGACATCGGAAGGAGGTCTAGACATGCTACGACGTATTTTTCTGACATCATAGTAGGGGCGAGACATTATACCTGCGCAACAATGTAAGTGGAATTCAGAATCAGTGTTCACATGAGAAGTGAGTGCTGTGAAGTGTGGTGCTATTCTGTTAGGTGCATCCTAAGTGGTGTTCCCCCCGACAAACCCGAGTCCGAAGCCAGGGCAACGCGAGTGGGTTTAGCCTTCATGGGAGTAGTCTCCTCTGAAGAAGTGAAAGTTAAAGGATTTGTGCCAAAGTCCTCTAAAGTATAGATTGTTTCAGGTAGGGGGAGATCTCCTAAACCATGAAGTGTGGAATCGTCGGTAGTAGGGACAACTCCTTGAGAAGCATCTGTTGGCAGCTCTTTAGGGGATGTTGACTTCTCAGGAGAAATAGCATCATCAGGGACGGTATACCCTTCTCTGTGCTTTTCAGCCATGTTGGCTAACTCGTCGTCCTGAGTTGAAGATGGAGAAGGTGAAGTCCGAAGAGGTATTGTTGGACTTTTCGAGCCCGAGCCCGTTTCAGGAATAATGTCCACTGGAGGTACGTATACATATGGACCTAACCCATGTCCTATGCTACGGGTAATGGATAGTAACCCGTGAAGATGGAGATACTCATCCTTAAGAACTTCGTCGATGGTTAGAAACTTTTGATCGCCATTGAGAAGACGATGCAACCGATCAAAGTACAATTGATCCGGTATTTGTTTTGGGTTATCAACTGTGAATAAAAGAGAAAGTAGGCTTGTGTGTTAGCATGAACAATCAAAATTGAGATTTATAAAATCGATGCTTTACCTGATTTGGTCCATCTCCTGGCACACCCCGGCTGTTGCTTGATATAAAACGACTCGAGCTTAGAATCACCGGCCTTGCTGCTAAATGGAGCTGAAATAATTTTCCTCTTTGGGACTGATTCAAAATAGGAGAAGGAAGGAGTCTCTTGAGTCAGATGCTTGAAATTATAAAAAAAGTGGACGTCATCGAAAGTAGGGTCTATACCTAAAACCTCTCTTTATGCTATATATAAGGTATATAAATAAGCATAAAAGTTCGGGTGTAACTACATGGGGGCAATCCGCATCTGTCTCAGAAAGTCGAAGACAAAAGGCAGAAACGGTGGAATAGCCCCAACCATACACATCAATCGGGTAACTGCCATAAATCCTTCCGGAGGATTGTGGGGACGATCAGCTTTCGATGGCACCAGGGTATCTCTTTTCAGTATACTGTGCTTTAGACATATTCGAACAAGTCTGTCGTCATCAATCGTCGATTCAATAGAATCTTTGGGTAACTCCAATATAATGGCAGACTCAAACTCATCAGGAGCTCGATTATCTCCTATCCCTCCTTCCTCTTCATCGCCCAGAGAAACTTCACTATCGGAAGGTGTTTCACTATTATGTGCTCCTACTTCATAATCTGGGCCCTCATCGTCCCATTCAGGGTCTGAGGAAATGGATATGTCATCAAGAGCAAATTTCTCAGAAGTTTCCGCAACATCTATCTTCTTTGCTAACCTAGATGACCGTCTCTCGGCCAGGATCACTAGACTACTGAAGAAGCAATAAAATAAGTTAGAGTAAGATAGCCCGTGTCCCGTGTGTGTATGTGAACTAAAGTATGTGCTACGTGTACCAAAGATGCAAAGTAAACACATGAGAGCGTGATGTAAAAATTCAAAGGAGTAATAATGTTTTAGAATAGTTCTTGATGTTTGTTATGTTCGTAAGGTGCTATCCTAACTGTCCATCAAGTTGAAGATTATGTCAAATATTGATTTAGCCAATTGAACAAATTCTTGTGTAATGAGCTGAACTGATTTGGTTCGGTTCGGATGTAAGTGTTGGGATAGGATCGGGGGGAGCCTTTTTATGGTCTGCAATAAATATTCATGCCTATCGAGCAAAAACCGGATCAGATCGGAAGTAGGCTGTCAGAGCGGTTCGGATTGATTTGGATAGCTGTGCTGCTACATCTCCTTAGTTCTCATTCCAACCCGACCCGATTAAGCGATCTGTGACCCCCTCCTTGCTTTCTAATCCGACCTGATCCGGTCAGTCGAAACTCATTTCCATCTCCACTCCCACGCCTCTTCACCCGAACCGATCCCAAGCCCGAACCTCCTTTCCTCTTCTCCCTCTCCATCCTCTACTCCACTTAACTAACACCGAACCCATTTACCTCAGGAAAACCGTTTATTTTTAAGGAATTAGTCGCAACGAAACCCACATGGACCTATATATTTCCTAACATGCCAAATCCCTTCCCCAATGCCTCGAGGAGGTGGTAGAACCACCAATGACGACGACGACGAGAGAGGGAGCCACGGCGTCGAAGCCGAGCGAAGGCCATGACCCAATCGCTCAAAGTTGATCCCAAATCAAAACTGAAATCGACTATTTTAAGATAATCGAGATTATATACCTACCAACGTGTTTAATCTGAAGATCAACGAGAGAGTATTGGAGTTTTTTGGAAGCTAGGGTTTCAGTGCAATGTTTATCAGACAAGAACAATGAAAAAGGAAGAAGAAAAAGGAGGATGGCAGCAGGTTTATATAGGCTTATCGTGACCAATCGTAGTCCTAGCCTCTTTTCCCACTCGGACCGGGAAACAGGCCCACAAATGCATTCTGGCCTATCAACCCAGTGATAAGCAAGAAAAGATGAAAAGCCGTTCGAGTTGGTGTCCGAACCGAATGGGATTATGCACATTTTTCTTGGCATATAAATTGAATTGAGCTCAAGGAAAAATAAAGAAAAAGGTTACCTGGATGGACAGTTGGAAATCAAGAAGAGTTCCTAAATTTGTTAAAAAATGTAAAAGAAAATTCATATGCGTCATGACGTATATATAGATCACAAGAGACCCGGTTTTTATGAAGCAACACGTCCTTGTAAACGAACGGAAATGACTATTTAACGATTCAAATTCAAAGACCAATTAACAGACGATGTCAAGACATGCTCCATCTTCGATCGAAGCATCCCTTGAGGGGGCAAAATGTTAGCCTACGTTGTGAATCTGGCTACACAAAGCTAGAAGATCAAATTATGAAAAAAATCCTGCCAGGCAATCGGATCGGATCGGGCTTCCTTGGGCAGAGACAAACCGACACAACGCTATGAAGGAAAGAGCGCAACACTGACTGGATCGGAGGAGACGAAGCCGATCCGAACCCCCAGTCATCAGCTTATCCGGTCCGAATCCAGAATTTCAGTTGCTTCACTCCACGTTCTCCTTACGAATCGGGGCAGTTATGTACACGTTCTACCCAAAATTGCCACTAACCAGATGTGTTGTCATCATCAGAAGCCATCCGAACCCGAAAGTGATGGGATGGATGCCACGTGGATCCGAACCGATCTTGTTTCAAAAGCTTTTTCCATCTATAAATACACCATCAAGAGGCATTTGAAAGGATCTTTTGGCATTTTCAATATTGAAACTCCTTTGTTACCCGAATTCCACCAATTTATTCAGCCTACAATCGTCTTCTAAGTCATATAAAAGAAAAAGGAAATTGAGTGAATCAATGTATGAAATGAGTGAGATTTGAGTGAAAATCATTGTTGTTCTCGCTTTCAAGATATCAATCAAAAAAGAAGAAAAGTGGACGTAGGCTAATTAACGCCGAACCACTATAAATTGTGTGTTTTCTTTGCTTTAGTTTTCATCTTATTATAATCTTTGCTAGTTTGGGTGTTAGAGCCAATTTTGGATCTAACAGATAATGATGATCCCATCTTTAACGAGTCATTCCTTATTGGGTATTACTAATCCAATCTCTGATGAATTCTTTCGTTCGGTTCTAATATGTCTTGTTCTCGAGCTCGGTAAACAAAAGTTCTAATACCAAACTGACACGACCTGAACTTCCCCATGAAGGAAACCCCAGATTGAGTCGAGGACAAGACAAATTAGAACACAAACAGAAGAACATTTCATTGCTAGTACAACAATTTACATCAGAGTAAAAGAATATACAGAGTATGAATAAATATTATATATCAGAGATTTAAATTACAGTGCAGCGGAAAATAATACATAACACAACTGGAAAAAATATACGGTTATAGAGCTTTCCGAATATCATTCCAGCTGTAAACCAGGATCCTGTGAATATAAACCTGCAAAACCAAAACTACTAGCCGCCCGTATGGAAATAGGGGCACACAGAGTTTACGTTAAAACAATAAACTCCAAGTCAGTCATGTGACTGGTGTGAGAACTAAAACAATTATCAATCTTTATTTTTAAAGTTAGGTAAATCAAGGGGCCACGCTGTATAACACAGAACTGGTTTCCTCCCAAGAATACCAGTGCATAAAACAAATAACACAATGCTAAATAAAGAACAATGAAGCTATTATAGGACCCAAATCCCATCACACAATGAAACACAAGCCGGAGGATAGGGTTTTACCTTATAATAGCCGAATAATGCTTGATACGCAAAATTTAATCTTTTATTATTACTATAAGTGAAGAAATCAACTTCAAATATAAATGTACAAATCATAGGCGGCATGGGTACCGTCTATCATGTCGCCATACTAGGCTCTACAAATTAAACTGAAATATCACGTATTGGAAATTCGATTTCCGTCATGAGTCTAGGCAAGGGATATACTCCTTTCCGCTTCGAGACACTCTAGCAAATGTCTCTGGACTACACACTCTGGGTAACCCCTAGAATCGGCTGGGCCTGTCTCCCTTACGTTTGAGGATTAGTTATTCCTGAACACGTGTTTTTCGCTCCTATCGGACCTATCCATCGGCTCCGTAGAGACAGATATATCTGAGGCGCCTCACATCCCAACAACCACATAGGTAAAAATATAACAATGTCAGGGCTTGCAAAACGCTGACACCACCCAAAGCGAGAAAGAAACGTCATGTTCTCCCAACGGTCCTTATCTCGTTTTTGACTCATACCGAGGTGTGAGGCTCGCGAATTAACGCTATACACAAAGCGACACTATATTAATGTTGTGCTTTGATCATCAACCACAAGACTCCGCTTTTCAACAGAAGCCTTGATCACTGCATCTCAGCATGCCACACAGGCAATTCATGCCATGCGACAGTTATCTATCGATACATAAACTCTGAGCTCGTACGTCTCAGAGAAGGGAGTTAAGCCAGAGAATAAATTCTTCGCCGCTAAACCAATATATATTTAATAGAAATCAATCAACATAGAATAAAATTCAATGTCTGACACACAATCCATTCACAAGTTCGTTCTGGGTCTGAACGAAACTGGAGGCACCTTATTCCTCGTCCCATATATCCAATACAGGAGAGAGGTCCTCGCATTCCGGTCGATCTCCAAGTACGTCTGGACGATCACCACTTATTACCTTGTCTTGGGTATGCAAACCAATCAAGACATCAGTAATCATCCAATTGATGTGAAGACCACCGGCCTTCAACCACCATCTTCATCGTCAACTTATCATCGAAACAGTCATTCAGAATGGGTATAAACCTGGCCTTTCCGAATAACTCTCGTATGAAATAAACAAGTGCTACACAAACACAACATACGCCTCATTCCTGTAGGATCTAAATTAACCCTAGAGGGGGGGTGAATAGGGTTTATCGCAGATTTTCACAGAGTAATTAAATAATCACAGCACAGATAATAATCAGAGTAAATGCGGAAAATAAATAACACACAGATATACCCAGCTTCGGCAAAACCCTGCCTACTGCTGCATTCCCCAATGTTTCTACTAGGAGTTAAAACAATCTCTACGCTTACAATCCCCTGTAAACTCGCGACACTCGCTCCCAACTGTTCTTAACCCTACGCTCAAAACCCTGCACTGGTTTTTATCCCCAAAACCAGATTTCCCCGAATTACAAACCCTGCAATTTGTCTCCCTAGTTTTAGAGACAAACTAGAAAACTCTAGACTTGATAACAAATTGAAATTAAAGACGAACAAAAAACAATAAAAAAAATCTCTTAAAACTTTGAAAACCCTAGTAATTAAATAAGGGTTATCCCCTTAAGTTAAAGACTTGGCCGGCCCCCTTTAGTTATTGCTTCAATACTTTATTTTGCTCGATCTCTTTCCTTAATGGCGGCGGCTCTTGAGAGATTCCTAGGGTTTCTTTAAATCCCTAAATCGCGAGTGTATGATCCATTCTATGATGCTCGAGTCTGTTTAGCTTTGATCTCTGGAGGCTGGCGCTTTTTCTAGGGTTTGTGCTTCTCAACTTTGACGGCTCTAGGGTTTCGATTCTCTTTCAACCTGGAGGCCGCCGCTCTGTCGTGTGAGTCTCTGATTATTCGGTGACTATCCTCTTCTTCGATTGAACGTTGATGAGCATTGATTTGGATCCAAGTAATCTCCTTTTTCTCTGGTATGAATTTAATTCGGATTTTAGCTTTTTGCTTGTTCGAACTTGGATTATGATAGCCGATGATGATTGGTGTTTATATAAGATTGTAGATCCGAGATATATGCTCTAATTTCGTGTATTACTTGGTCGAGATATATTCATGAATTTTGGACCTTGAACTCTTCGTGGCTTTGAATAGTTCTTGAAATTCTGGAGATTTCTTCGATTTGAATTTTGTGTTAACTTCTGAAACTTTTTGGATTAAATATTACTAAAAATAATCTCGAAAAATAATCCATGAATTCCTTTTGATCTAATTTTCTGGGGCTTTGATTAATATCATTTTGGGCTGATATTATCTTGAATAAACTGCTTCAAAAGAACTGATATGAACCTGTACTGTACTTCATTCTTCGAATTTGACAATTTCTGGATTTAAGCTTTCTTCTTATGAACAGATGTTAAACCTGATTTTCCAAAACACACTCCACTTTGAAATCGGTTTCTTTGATTTCTGGTTTGTCAATTCATTTGAATGGATGCTTTTCTGATGATTTAAAAACCAGAACAGAAATTTCTCTTGATTTAGTTGAGAGCAGTCTCGTTGATTATGTTTTTAACTGATACCGCACTTGATATTTTCCTTTTAACAAAACTTGATCATTTAATTTGATTTAATACTTGTCTGATCTTGCCTTAAACTTGAACAGATTTAGTATTCTGATTTTTGAACTGGAACTTCATTTATTCTTTGACTTCCTTCTTGAGTACACTCCACTTAGAACTAATGCTAAGTTCTGATTTGAACTGATAAGAACAGATCCTATGTTTTGCCAAACATTTGAACTGGTGCTATATTATTATACTTTGGTGTTTGGCATGTTTGATCTTTAGCTGCTCCACTGTTTTGAGTTTGTGCCTTGTCTTTGCATTACTTGCTTTTTCCCATGACTAGTTGAATTGATTTATTCACGCTTTGATAAGATCAGACACTATACTTGATCATGTACACCCTTGAATCTGAATCAAACAGTTTACTCATGTATATACTGCCTTGAGCTAACTGTTTTCCTGGTAGCATGTTGTCTGTATTTCCCTTTTGTGCTTGACTTGCTGTATATTGAACATTGATTTGCATGGTCCTAGAAATTTTCCTTACTAATATTATATTGAAAAAACTGCTACTATTCTTCACTTGCTTTTGCCATACAAACTGTCTTGATCTTGTTGAGATGATTTTCTCTGAATTGTGGACTTGTCACTGATTGCAATTTTCTAAAAAACTGTTGACACATCGATTTCCTGATTTCACCTTGTTCTCATTGTTCACTTGCTGGTTCAGTTTGACATGCTGCTTAGTTGTTGAACACTCTTATCATTAATAGATCTGTTCTTTGCTGTTATACAGTTTTAACTTTGTATAACTTGTTTGATCACTTTGCTGTTGTACTTGGAAATGCTGTCTGCCTAGTCCTATGTCGAACAGTTTTGATACATATATGTTCACTTATACTTGAATCCACCATGTATTATTTGCACATTTAAAAGTTGGTGAAAACTTCTGTGCTCATCTTGTCCATGCATATGAATCTGACGCATCACAGTTGCTGTGTGAATTCCTGTAATCATTGTCCTGGTTCGACCATGCTTCTTGTACTCCTGCTCCATTTCCTATTTATGTTGTCTTGTTGTTTTGCTCGACCACTTTGTTTCTTGTTTGTTGCTTCATTGTTTTTGTGTACTAGTAATGTGCTTGACCATTTTTTTTTAAAAAAAAATCATCCAAATATGTTGCCTTTGCCTTGTGCTGAGCTGTCTCGACCACTTTGAGTTTTTATTGACTTTACATTGAATTATTATTTGCTGAGCAGTCTTGGGCTTGGCTCGACCATTTTGATGTGTGTTGACATATGCACTGAGTCGAGATGGTCATTGTGGCTACTCCTCAGTCGTACACTGATCGGCGAGGCAGTGCACACGTATATACGTGTGTACATGCAGCCATTAGACAAGATTTTTCTGTCCCTGCATATCAGACCAAGTCTAGAAAAGTGATGAGAAACACACCATAATTCTGAGGCAAACAAAATTTAAAAATAATTTTTTATTTGTTTGTTTATAATCTTATTTTTGTTGCAGTCTACTGTGTGTGTTCTTGTTTTATGTGACAGGTGAGCAGATGATGAACTAGATTGACTATGGAATGCTGTGAAGACAAGAAGACTGAAGATGATGATGTTCATATGTGTCACTATATATGAGTGAAATGTATAGAAATGTAATGTATATGAAAGTGTAAGTGTTGTAAAGAGGAGCTAAGTACGAAATTGAATATAATGAAATGTATATCAGTGATGTATGTACAAATAGTGGAGTTGTAAATCTGTACTGTTTAAATATCGAAATAAAATATTCTTATTCAAATAAAATACTGTGTGAATATTCAAATTTCTGTATAGTTGTATTTTATTTAAATAGAAATATTATATTCCTGTCTGATGTATAATATACCAGTACAGTTACAAACACATTCAATAATAAAATATATTTGGTTGTTATCATCAAACAAAAATCATATAATTGTGTATACAACACTGTTATACACAACAATCTCCCCCTTTTGATGATGACAAACAAATAAAAGATTTTGAATGTGTTTTGAACGTGAAATATATTACTCCCCCTATTTGTATACTCCCCCTACAACTGAACTCCCCCTATATATGTGGAAAAATATGAATGATGTAATCCAGTTGACCATTCTCCCTCTAGATATTTAACTTTCAATCTTAAAATATTTTTGAATTAATACTCAACAATCAAAATCTTGACCATTCTCCCCCTTTTGTTATCATCAAAAGGAAAATAGAAATCGAAACAGTGATGAATATAGATTAAAAATATAAATTCATATTCAGAGAGAGAATATATATCGTAAAACCCATTTAATCAAACAAAAATCATAATAATCTTTAAATCAGAAGCAAATTTCACTTTCAGAATGAATGGATTTACGATGGATTTTATCGAATGAGGAGAGTTCAATAAAAAATTGAATATTTGAATATGAATTTTAAAGATTTTAAATATGCTAAAAAAGTGTTAAGCACTTTCTAACCACGCGTAACCCAAAGGTCTTTTAAATGGGGTTAGTAGTAACTTAACTTTATCCTCTCTAATGAGTTCCATCCATGCACAGCTCGAAGGTCTTTTAAGTGAAAATGGAAGCACATAGAAATTAAGGTAATTCACCCACGCATAACCGCGAGGATTTTTAAATGGGAGTGAACACCAAGGATAACTTATTTATTTATTTATATTTTTATATTTTATTTTATTTTTATTTTTTAATTCCAAGAATAATTAGAACTCCCCAAATTAAATAAAATCATGATGAATGACAGAACCATGGTAGATATAGAAGATGGTCGTGAAATACGCTCTAATTCAAAGATATTATAAAATTTGGCCAATCATCATGTGATTTAAAATAATATCTCCTCTAGTTAAGAATTATACCATAGTCACAACTCATCACAATTTCATAAATCTATTAACAATTTTTGATGAGTCTCAAAATGGTTCAAATTAATCAATAATTTCAATTTTTGAATAGATAATCAAAAATAATTTTAAAATTGAAAATATTAATTTCAAGAGGAGTTTTTGAAAAATGCAAGCTTAAAAAAAAATCAATCAGTTAAAAAAAATGAAATTTTCTAATATTTTTAACACTGATTGCTCCTAGACAATTTTTAAAACCATATATATATCAAATTTGATTCAAATTGCCTATGAATTAAATCAATTTCCTTATCAGAGCAGCACAAAATCATTTTCTAAACAAGAATCACAAGTGACATCCTCAGAGAATTTTTAGACAAACTCAAGAAACAGTCAACTTATCAAATCGGAAGATAATTGTTTGAAATAAAAAAAATCAATTTTTTTTATAATCCAAGAATTTCAACAATCCATAATGAATGATTTCAAAAACAGCCAAGTAAAAAATAAACTAAAAGGAATAAAAGTACGAGTTTAGAGATCATACCTGACTTACCATAATCAACGTGATGTAATGAATCTCCAACTCTGAATATATGTCTAAGGAACTCCAAATAATTTGATATATGAATCATCTCGAATTTTATCTAACTTAATCACAGTTGTTCCTCAGCCTCCCACAGTACCTAAATGTTTATATGATCTAGTGGTCTAACAAAAGTTGTTTTACCACTCTTATCTTTGTTTACACGTTTTGGTACCCAAACCCGTTTATATAACAATCCTTTATTATTCACTAGCGTACCCTTTGGAACCCAAATTTGTTTAGATTTGCTTAAATTTATTTTGTTAATTTTTGGAATCCAAACAGATTTAAATGAATTGTTTTTAAACGAGTTATCAATTTGTTTATGATTTAAAAACCCTTTGGAATTATTAAATTTCAAAAATTCAATTTGATCGTTTTCAAAGCCAATTAAAGGATTTTTAAAATCATTAAAATTTTGTTTTTCAACTTGATCAGATTCAAATCCAAGTCCCTTTTTATTCTGAACAAAAAATTGATTTTTTAACAACATATTCAATGATTTCTCTCCTTTAGAAAATTTAGTCAAAGCTGACTCCAGTCGTTGAATTTTAAATTTAAGATCGCTATTTTCTTTTATTAAATTTGAACAACGATTAATAGCGATTTTCCTCTTTTCAGCATCAGTTTGTTTTAAAATCAAATTTTCGTTTTCAAGTGCTTTGATTCTATCATTGGACTTGGAAATTTCAATTTCAAATTGTTTTCTTTTTTCAAAATCAAGTTTTTCAGATTCTCTAAACTTTTCAATCACCCTTTCAAAATCATGATTTTCATTTTTCAAATTCATGTTTTCACTTTTAAGTAGTTCAAGATCAGTTTTTAATTTCAAAAAATCGTTACTCAAAGATTGACATTTTTCGCATTCTGAAAATGGTGAATTCTTAACTTTTTCAAGTTTTGTTTCTAAACTGTTATTTTCTTGAACTAGTTTTGACCTATCAGATTTTAATTTCTTAACTTTTAGTTCAAGAGAATCAACGGTTTTTGTGAGATCGTGACACATTAAAATTAATTCTTTATAAGTAAAATTCGATACCTCACTTGAATCCTCTTCACTACTTTCTGAAACAGAATGAGCCATAAGACACAAATTAGCTTCCTCTTCTTCACTTTCAGAAACTTCTTCTCCTTCTTCGTCATCCCATGTAGCAGCAAAGGCTTTCTTCTTTCTTCTGAACTTCTTCTTCTTTTCATTTTTAAGATGTGGGCAATTTGGTTTGATATGTCCGGGTTTCTTGCAATTGTAGCAAAACACTTCATCGTTTGAACTATCTGAACTTTCAGACTTGTCGGTTTTTGAATTCTTCTTTCGTGGTTTGTATTTTCCTTTGGCCCACTTTGTCAAAACCATGGCTAGCTCTTCAGCGGGATTATCATCATTACTTTCAACAGAATTATTTAGAGCGATCGTCTTTTTCTTTGATTCAGAATCCTTTCGTTCTTCTCTTGCTTTTAACTCCATTTCGTAAGTTATCAGATTTCCGATCAACTCTTCCATGCTTACTTTATTCAGATCTTTTGATTCTTGAATTGCCGTCACCTTTGCTTCAAAATTCATCGGTAGCACTCTCAGTATCTTTCTGATCAATTCCACTTCGGTATAGGTTTTGCCAAGAGCTTTTGCATTGTAGACCAGTGATGAGAAGCGTCCATACATCTCTTTTATATCTTCGTCTTTTTGCATAGAGAAATTTTCATATTCGTTGCTGAGTAGAGCGAGACGAGATTCCTTTACTTGAGATGTCCCTTCGTGTGTGACCTCCAACGTATGCCATATTTCCTGTGCTGTCTCACAATGAGAAATTCGATTAAATGCAGTTTTATCAAGAGCACAAATTAAAGCATTCATTGTTTTGGCATTAGTTGAAAATAATTTTTTATCATTAGCATCCCACCTATCTTTTGATTTAGGAATTTCAACACCACTAACAATAGCAGTGGGAGATCTATAACCCGTTTCAATAATATCCCACACATCATAATCGACAGAACTCAAATAAATTTTCATCCTAGCTTTCCAATATGCATAATCAGTTCCATTAAACATTGGTGGCCTAGCTATGGACTGACCCTCAGAAAAAGCGTTGTTTGACAAATTCATGACTCTAGAGTTAAAATAAAATAAAAATACCTGCTCTGATACCACTTGTAGGATCTAAATTAACCCTAGAGGGGGGGTGAATAGGGTTTATCGCAGATTTTCACAGAGTAATTAAATAATCACAGCACAGATAATAATCAGAGTAAATGCGGAAAATAAATAACACACAGATATACCCAGCTTCGGAAAAACCCTGCCTACTGCTGCATTCCCCAAGGTTTCTACTAGGAGTTAAAACAATCTCTACGCTTACAATCCCCTATAAACTCGCGACACTCGCTCCCAACTGTTCTTAACCCTATGCTCAAAACCCTGCACTGGTTTTTATCCCCAAAACCAGATTTCCCCGAATTACAAACCCTGCAATTCGTCTCCCTAGTTTTAGAGACAAACTAGAAAACTCTAGACTTGATAACAAATTGAAATTAAAGACGAACAAAAAACAATAAAAAAATCTCTTAAAACTTTGAAAACCCTAGTAATTAAATAAGGGTTATCCCCTTAAGTTAAAGACTTGGCCGGCCCCCTTTAGTTATTGCTTCAATACTTTATTTTGCTCGATCTCTTTCCTTAATGGCGGCGGCTCTTGAGAGATTCCTAGGGTTTCTTTAAATCCCTAAATCGCGAGTGTATGATCCATTCTATGATGCTCGAGTCTGTTTAGCTTTGATCTCTGGAGGCTGGTGCTTTTTCTAGGGTTTGTGCTTCTCAACTTCGACGGCTCTAGGGTTTCGATTCTCTTTCAACCTGGAGGCCGCCGCTCTGTCGTGTGAGTCTCTGATTATTCGGTGACTATCCTCTTCTTCGATTGAACGTTGATGAGTGTTGATTTGGATCCAAGTAATCTCCTTTTTCTCTGGTATGAATTTATTTCGGATTTTAGCTTTTTGCTTGTTCGAACTTGGATTATGATAGCCGATGATGATTGGTGTTTATATAAGATTGTAGATCCGTGATATATGCTCTAATTTCGTGTATTACTTGGTCGAGATATATTCATGAATTTTGGACCTTGAACTCTTCGTGGCTTTGAATAGTTCTTGAAATTCTGGAGATTTCTTCGATTTGAATTTTGTGTTAACTTCTGAAACTTTTTGGATTAAGTATTACTAAAAATAATCTCAAAAAAAAATCCATGAATCCCTTTTGAGCTAATTTTCTGGGGCTTTGATTAATATCATTTTGGGCTGATATTATCTTGAATAAACTGCTTCAAAAGAACTGATATGAACCTGTACTGTACTTCATTCTTCGAATTTGACAATTTCTGGATTTAAACTTTCTTCTTATGAACAGATGTTAAACCTGATTTTCCAAAACACACTCCACTTTGAAATCGGTTTCTTTGATTTCTGGTTTGTCAATTCATTTGAATGGATGCTTTTCTGATGATTTAAAAACCAGAACAGAAATTTCTCTTGATTTAGTTCAGAGCAGTCTCGTTGATTATGTTTTTAACTGATACCGCACTTGATATTTTCCTTTTAACAAAACTTGATCATTTAATTTGATTTAATACTTGTCTGATCTTGCCTTAAAATTGAACAGATTTAGTATTCTGATTTTTGAACTGGAACTTCATTTATTCTTTGACTTCCTTCTTGAGTACACTCCACTTAGAACTAATGCTAAGTTCTGATTTGAACTGATAAGAACAGATCCTATGTTTTGCCAAACATTTGAACTGGTGCTATATTATTATACTTTGGTGTTTGGCATGTTTGATCTTTAGCTGCTCCACTGTTTTGAGTTTGTGCCTTGTCTTTGCATTACTTGCTTTTTCCCATGACTAGTTGAATTGATTTATTCACGCTTTGATAAGATCAGACACTATACTTGATCATGTACACCCTTGAATCTGAATCAAACAGTTTACTCATGTATATACTGCCTTGAGCTAACTGTTTTCCTGTTAGCATGTTGTCTGTATTTCCCTTTTGTGCTTGACTTGCTGTATATTGAACATTGATTTGCATGGTCCTAGAAATTTTCCTTACTAATATTATATTGAAAAAACTGCTACTATTCTTCACTTGCTTTTGCCATACAAACTGTCTTGATCTTATTGAGATGATTTTCTCTGAATTGTGGACTTGTCACTGATTGCAATTTGCTAAAAAACTGTTGACACATCGATTTCCTGATTTCACCTTGTTCTCATTGTTCACTTGCTGGTTCAGTTTGACATGCTGCTTAGTTGTTGAACACTCTTATCATTAATAGATCTTTTCTTTGCTGTTATACAGTTTTAACTTTGTATAACTTGTTTGATTACTTTGCTGTTGTACTCGGAAATGCTGTCTGCCTAGTCCTATGTCGAACAGTTTTGATACATATATGTTCACTTATACTTGAATCCACCATGTATTATTTGCACATTTAAAAGTTGGTGAAAACTGCTGTGCTCATCTTGTCCATGCATATGAATCTGACGCATCACAGTTGCTGTGTGAATTCCTGTAATCATTGTCCTGGTTCGACCATGCTTCTTGTACTCCTGCTCCATTTCCTATTTATGTTGTCTTGTTGTTTTGCTCGACCACTTTGTTTCTTGTTTGTTGCTTCATTGTTTTTGTGTACTAGTAATGTGCTTGACCATTTTTTTTTTAAAAAAAAATCATCCAAATATGTTGCCTCTGCCTTGTGCTGAGCTGTCTCGACCACTTTGAGTTTTTATTGACTTTACATTGAATTATTATTTGCTGAGCAGTCTTGGGCTTGGCTCGACCATTTTGATGTGTGTTGACATATGCACTGAGTCGAGATGGTCATTGTGGCTACTCCTCAGTCGTACACTGATCGGCGAGGCAGTGCACACGTATATACGTGTGTACATGCAGCCATCAGACAAGATTTTTCTGTCCCTGCATATCAGACCAAGTCTAGAAAAGTGATGAGAAACACACCGTAATTCTGAGGCAAACAAAATTTAAAAATAATTTTTTATTTGTTTGTTTATAATCTTATTTTTGTTGCAGTCTACTGTGTGTGTTCTTGTTTTATGTGATAGGTGAGTAGATGATGAACTAGATTGACTATGGAATGCTGTGAAGACAAGAAGATTGAAGATGATGATGTTCATATGTGTCACTATATATGAGTGAACTGTATAGAAATGTAATGTATATGAAAGTGTAAGTGTTGTAAAGAGGAGCTAAGTACGAAATTGAATATAATGAAATGTATATCAGTGATGTATGTACAAATAGTGGAGTTATAAATCTGTACTGTTTAAATATCGAAATAAAATATTCTTATTCAAATAAAATACTGTGTGAATATTCAAATTTCTGTATAGTTGTATTTTATTTAAATAGAAATATTATATTCCTGTCTGATGTATAATATACCAGTACAGTTACAAACACATTCAATAATAAAATATATTTGGTTGTTATCATCAAACAAAAATCATATAATTGTGTATACAACACTGTTATACACAACAATTCCAACCCATAATATTCTTTTATTCAAATATTCACATCTTTAGGGATTTGTTCCCATTAATTTTATCAAAGATAAATTCTTTTAAATTTATTCTTTAATCTTCCTTTGGATATCAATTCAAACCATATTAAGGTTTTCCAAACTAGTAAGGATTAATGCACCTTACTGATGTAATGATTTATTTAATTTCCCAACCCCGACCTATTCATCCCATGTAGCAAAACTGGTATTACCCCATAACTAACACCACGGTGTTATTGGTAAATTTAATTACCGTTTCCCGTTCAAATCTAATTAAAGATTTAACTATTGTTTGGAGCAAAACTGGTGATACTCCACTCTCGATCACTTCCCAAATTTGATAATTTAAATTATCAATTCACATTTCAATCTAATTAAAGATTCATTAAAACTCCACTTAGTTTTAATCTTCCCAAAAATCAGTATTAACGATTATTTGACTTTGGAAGCACTAACTTGTCGCATCGACAATCTACACCGTATTATTGATTTCTGCCGATATATAACCTCTAAGCTCGTATGTCTCAGAGAAGGGTGTTATACAAGAGAATAAATTCTCTTCCACCAAACAGATATATATATATTTAGCAGAGATCAACCATACAGTTCGAAATACAATGACAGACATGTAATCCTGCCTTTAACTGGGTTAAAGAACTAATGTCATTTAAAACACAGTTCACAATAAACCCAAATCACATTCCATTAATTATGGAATCTTGACAGAAAAAAATTCAATATGTAATCTATATCAATTTCCGTATCCGACTAATAATATAAATGGAATAACGACATAGCCTTTTAAAATTTATATGTATTAACAGTCTTCCTCCACAGAAGTTCACTTCGATTACTATCAATTGAATTCCATTTAATTCCAATTTAATATATTAAATTGGAAAATTTTCATTAGAAAATTCTCATTAAATCTCAATAAAAAGATTTATAAATTCGAAATCACATTTCACTGTAAATTGGGTTAAAGAACGAATGTCGTTAAAAGCACAGTTCACAACAAACCCAATTCACATTCCATTTTTAATCGGGTTAAAGAACAAGTGCTATTTAAAACACCGTTCACGATAAACCCAAAAACAAATTTCAATTCAATTCCAGTTAAATATCAATTATTTGGTAACTTCATTAAATCTCAATAAAAAGATTTAATCTTTTCTCAACAGGGTTAAAGATCAGTGTCATTTAAAACACAGTTCATGACAAACACGAAATCCAATTTGATATTAAATACAAGGCTCTTAGTAGAAAATATATCGGCTTATATTCAATATCAAATTCTGAAACCAACAAATATTGTATTGGAATAACGATATATATATCTTCCAAATTCCTCCACAATATCTGTATAATCACGGAATCTAATATCGAAATATTTCGAAGATAATTTTGATTCAAATCCATTCCAATTCATATATTGGAAATTCCAGTTATTTTTAAAACCATTTCGAATCCAATTCATTTATTTAAAAATATTGGATTATAATTCTAGTTCATAACTAGTTCATTTCGATAAAAATATATTTTAATCTTTTCAAATATGGAATTTTTAAACCAAATTCTTTCCAAATCATTTATTATGATTTTACACAAATTATTGATATTTTTAGTAATTTTATCAAGGCCCGTACAGTCGATTTCCATAAACGGTCATCGAACTGCTCTTACAGCGACCATTTCCAAATTTGATTTGGACATGATTCCAAATCCAACCATTATATTTCAAGTCTCTTGTATTCGTTGGAAAGCTCTTTTCGATACGAACCCAACGGTTCGGTTTTAGGAGAATCCGACGGTCGGATCTCCCGTAAAATCCGTTCGAAGTCAATGGTCGAAATTCGCGAACTGTCGCGGCGCGCCGCATTCTATTCAGACCATTATATATATAATATATATTATGTATATTTCATCGATTTCCATTTAACACGTATTTTATAACTCATTTTAAATTCGTTTTCAAAACGATTTCAACTTCATATTCAATTTCAAATCAAAATTGAATATTCCATATCATCGATATATAAATGATAATATTTTCAAAACATTAGATTTTGAAATCACTTCCTTTTTATATTCATTATTAAAATGAATAAAATCGATATAAATATCATTCACGTCAAAATGGCTTTAATATAACCAACACGGCTTCATATATTTAAATATATTTATGTCCATCCCAAATCGGACATCAAAATCATATTTTGATCGTTTACTGAATAATATTTTAAAATATTCATTAATTTAAAATAATAGTGTAATAACCCGGAAATCTGAGCCAATTTAAACTTTTTATTCTGGCGATTTTAGTGAATTTTGAATATTTAAAATGAATTATTTTAAATAATAACGGCGGAAAATTTATTTTCGACGAAGTTAAAACGAATAAATTTATTTTAATTATATAACGAGCCTGAAATGGTGTGGTAGTTTGAAAATTCGATTTCGAATTTCAAATGAACATACAGAATTCGTTTTACGTCGGAATTGGATGAAACCAGAAATATTCGAATCTATTTAATCATATCTTTCTAACGGATGTAAGAAACAGAGATTTCGCTTTAGAAGTTGATAGATATGCCCAGTTTAAAATTCAGAAAAGTCGCTATGGAATTTATATATATTTTAATATATATAATGGCCTTAAAATAGAAATTTTGCAAACGACCTCGGTTTTCGACGAAACCGCTTTTGTTGGATCCGTGATGTCAAGTTATTGCTAAGTTTCAAAATTCGTAATTTTCTGAATCAATATGTGAGCGTGGTAAAGGAAAACCGTGTTTAACCAGTTTCAGTTGATTTTAATCGACTAGAAAATGGCCATTTTTCAAACGGACTCGGAATTTGACGAAATTAGTTTTGTTAGAACCGTATCGTCGATACGAAGCTAGAATATATTTTTTGGAAATTTTTAGGGTCCGTATGTGACCCTAATAAATTGAAATGCGCGTTCAAATTCAATATATAGATTTATATTTTAATTTTAGTAAAAACTGATCGAAACGGCCAAACTAGCTTGCGGGACATATCCCATTGTGTTCGAAATGGGGGTATTTAGCTAGGGGCGACAGTCGTTGGGTTTGATTTGGGGTTCAAATGGATAAACTAGTACAAGTGGAATAAAATAATAATTTAATATAATATATATACCCTAGAAACTTTATCAACCCTAAGTTAAACTTCCTTTTCACGGTCAAACCCGTAAGAAGCTGCCGCTCCCCTTTATTCAACGGCGGAAAGCTCTGATTTAAAAAAAAACACAAATGGCTTCTAATTGAAATCGAGTTGAGGAGGGATTTAAAAACAAAAATCAAAGAGTAAAGAGAGGGCTATCAATTAACATTGGTTTGATGATTTGTAGTTTCGTATTCCGCTCGAGATCGAAGCCCAGATATCCGTCGTTCATTCCCGGATCGCAGCTTCAAGTGGCCGTCGATCGAAGCATGGGTTGTGGCGTTGGAGAGCTCTCTCGAAGGTCGTCCTCATGGAAGCTTCAGATAGATGTCTAGAACCTTGGATTCCGCGCAAATCGCCGCCCTAGTGGGGCGGCAATGGTCTGAAGGAACGGTTGTGTTCCTGAAGGAGTAAAACATAAAGAAAGGTAGTTTTGCTGATTTATTTATTTACTATATACATTGTTTTATAAATAAACATTGGTTTGAAAGTAAAAATCTTTGTTTTAAAATAAAATTTGCATTGCTTTTAAAATATAAAATTAACATATGGTTGTAGAAAAAATATGTATATATATATATATGATTTTTAGAAATAAAAATCAGATTTTTATAAATATGATTTATAAAAATATAATAGCTTTGTTTATAAAAATATAATAGCTTTGTTTATAAAAATATAAAAACATGATTTTCGCTATGAAGTAGCAGCGTAAAGAAGTGATTATTATATACACCACAACGATATAAAATATGATTTTTACTATGAAGTTAGTGAAAAAAAAATTTGATTTTTACATATATAGATTTGAAATAAAAATTCGATTTTTACATATATAGATTTGAAATAAAAATTTGATTTTTACTTATATAGATTTGAAATAAAAATTCAATTTTTACATATATAGATTTGAAATAAAAATGTGATTTTATCCATATAGCGTTGAAATAAAAAAGGTGATTTTTAAATATGAACAGTGTAGAGAAGACTGCGTTGGCATTGCAAACAAATCTGAATTCAAATCGTTCAGCGATAAGAAATGGCGGAGGGGAACCCCAAGGTGAGAACTCCTCACTTTTAATTTATTTCTAGTTTGAAATATATACTAGGACGCAGACGGTGCTTAGTAGCACCTAACACCCGTCGTCCACAGACCATGGATGGCTTGTTTGTTTGATTGTTGTGTAGTGAAATTTGATTGTGTGATGTGGAAAGAAATAAAATATTTTATAGTGGAAAATATTTTATAGTTAAAAATATAATTTTTAACGTATAAATAAAATAAATATTCATGTGTTGAATAAAATAAAAATTCATGTGTTTAATAGAAAATAAATTCATGTGTTGAATAGAATATATATTCATGTGTTGAATAGAATAAAAATTCATGTGTTGAATAGAAAATAAATTCATGTGTTGAATAGAATAAATTCATGTGTTGAATAGAATATAAATTCATGTGTTGAATAGAAAATAAATTCATGTGTTGAATAGAATAAAGATTCATGTGTTGAATTGAAAATAAATTCATGTGTTGAATTGAAAATATTCATGTGTTGAATAAAAGCCGTGTTGATTAGATTGACGCCATTTTGACGTGAACGATATTTATATCAATTTTATTCATTTTCAATGAATATTGAAAGTGATTTCAAAATTCGAATTAAATTGAAATGAATTGATATTAGAATTAAATTGAAATGAATTGAAATTCGAATTAAATTGAAATTGAATTGAAATCGATTTGAAATGAAATTAAAACGAATTTATATTGAAAAATCAATCTTGATTTGAATTTGAAAAGGAAGTTGAAATCGTTTTGAAAACGAATTAAAACGATTTATAAAATACGTTTTAAAAGGAAATCGACAAAATATATATAATATATATTATATATATATATATATATAATGGCCTGAATAGAACGCGCCACGCCGCGGCAGTTCGCGAATTTCGACCATTGACTTCGAATTGACGTTGCGGGAGATCCGCCGTCGGATTCTCCTAAAACCGGAATCGTTGGGTTCGTATCGAAAAGAGCTTTCTAACAAATATTAGAAATTAGAAATCTAACGGTTGTATTTGGAATTATGTCCAAATCAAATTTGGGAAAGGTCGTTGTAAGTGCAGTTCGATGGCCGTTGATGGAAATCGACTGTACGGATCGTGATAAGATTATTAAAAATAGTAATAATTTGTGTAAAATCATAAGAAATGATTTGTGAAGCATTGGGATGAAAAATCTATATTTGAAAAGAAAAAAATAGATTTTTATCGAAATGAACTAGTTTTGAACTAGAATAATAATTTATTTATTTTTAAATAAATAAATTGGATTTGAAATGGTTTTAAAAGCAACCAGAAATTCCAACAATTGGATTGGAATGAATTTGAATCGAAATTTTCTTTGGAATATTTCGATGTTGGATTTCGTGATTTTACAGATGTTGTTATGGAAATTTGAAAGATATATTTATATCGTTATTTCTAATACGATATTTGTTGGTCGTAGAATTTGATATTGAATATAAGCCGATATATTTTCTATTCAGAGCCTTGTATTTAATATCAAATGGGATTTGGGTTTCTCGTGAATGGTGTCTTCATTAACACTGTTCTTAAACCCAGTTGAGAAAAAGATTAAATCTTTTTATTTAGATATAATGAAGTGTACCAATTAAATGGAATTGAATTTGAATTGATTTTTGGGTTTATCGTGAAAGTTGTTTTAAATAACACATGTTCTTTAATCCGATAATTAGTGGGATGTGATTTTGGGTTTATAGTGAACCGTGTTTTAAATGACATTGGTTCTATAACCTAGTTAAAGACAGGATATTGATTTCTATGAAGATTAAAACTAAGTAGGGTTTAATCGAATCTTTAATTAGATTGAAATGGTCCAGAATGGAGTATCACCAGTTTTGCTCCAGGCGATAGTTAAATCTTTCACTAGATTTGCATGTGAAATGGTAATTGAATTTACTGATAACACGGTGGTGTTAGATATGAAGTATGACCAGTTTTACTTCATGGGATGAATAGGTTGGGACTGAGAAATAGAATATGTAACGACCCGGATTTTGAGCGACTTCGGTTATCGACGTAAGCTCGACGTCGATAACCAAACATCGAAAAATCCCGGTAATTAATGAAAGAAATTAGAAGGTGAGAATAGATAAGATAGAAACTTAGAATAGAAGAAGAAGAAGAACACAACATCAGAGTAACACGAACCTCACAGCGGAACGAATAACATATAATAGATAACATAACTTTGAAATATAACAGTTATGTATACAATAGCACTTATCAGAGTACAGCACTTACAACACAGCGGAAATAACTATAGCTATATGATCTTGAAGCCTCCTGCTCCACGCTCTTCCAGTATATCTGTAAATTCCTGACTACTTGACTGCCCGTACAAAATTAGGCACCCAAGAGTTTAGGGAAAACAAAACAAATAAACTTCGGGTTAGTCATGGGACTGGTATGAGTAAAACAGTTTAAACAGGTATATGAACAAGTAAACGAAATCTCATAAGACCACGCCGTAGAACGGAACGGGTTTTTCCCTTATGAGAATCCAAAATATCTTTATATCAAAAACCTTTTGATATTATAATAATGTCTATGTACAAATAGATATCAACTAGCAGAAACGCTTTCATCTCACGTTCTACATATATAGTATACAATCACAATCGCACGCACGTATTGGATAATGGATTTCCAACTATGACAAGGTATGGAACCACCTTCCGATCAGTGTACTCTAGGAACGATACACTGAAGTTCAACAAGAACATCTTGTAACTCAGCCACACATGACCGACCACTCATTTCGCTTGAGTGTATCGAATGTACATCACCAACGGTTGGGATCAGCAACCGTTCTCGTATATATATGGGACAACATTGATAGATTTAAGAAACAAATGAATATTCTCTAGATAGGTGATTATACACCCTACTTCGGTGCGACCGACTTAGCCATGCTGCCTGCCCGATTTCTGTCATTTACCGGTTGATGAGGCTAGAAGCTACGCTTTATCATTACATCAGATTCACTTCGAATGCCACATTGTCAGATCCATCGAAAATCACTAATTGACGTCTACAACAGTACATTATGTGTTGGCTAAAGAAGTTTCCTTCTCCACTTCCACTCTTGGTACGGTTGAAGAAATCAGTGTACGTGACCTTTCTGGAAATACTCTGTCAGACATTCATTCATACAAATCATCATCATTCACTTAGAATGTCACATCGTCATACCCGCCAAATCACAAAATGACTTATCCAAAAATAACACGGGTATACAGCTAAGAGAAACGAATTCCTCCGCCACCAAACGTGAATACGTTTGAACAGATCAACTTACGCGGTTCATTGGATATACTCTGTCAGACCTTCGTCCATACAAGTTGTCCTGGGACTGGACAAACCGAAGGCACTATTCCGTATATCCATCTTAGTCACTGTTATCTAAGACTTATACAACAACCCTTGCAATTTACTCCGTCTTCAATTATCTTTGGCATATATGATTCGCGACGCTTATGCCAATACAGAGTGGTTCAATGGATAATAATCCAACCGGTTTCTCCATATTAACAACGTTAAAATGGTCAAAACTTCGATAGTCGGTGAGTTAACTATCAAAGAAAAACAAGTGTGCAAACAACGATATTATTTCCAAATGGAAATTATATCGAACAAACATCATTTAACATAAATCTCTTTAGTTCACTTATTTACTTATCTCCTGTTTTCCCTATATTCTAAATTCTTATTTTTCTTTTATCAGAAAACATTTCTGATTCTCGTTTGGAAAACATTTCCAAAACTCCTTTACGATCAAACCTTACCATTTCTTAGTCAAGAAGGAAGTCACTTAAGTTGGGGTATAATTACCTCTCAGACCTTAACTGAACAACGTTATAACTTCGAAATGGTCAAAGTTTATCTTTTAATCTTTAACAACTTCTTTACGCCTTTCTCGGATTCAATTTTACTAATCCACTTCTATATTTAAAACATTGGTTATAACGATAACGTTATAATCCCTACTTTCGAATTATCTAACTTTAATTATAACTTCTATTCTTATTAGTGAATAATTAACCTAACACTTATTTATTTATAAATAAATAAATCTCTATTTAAACACTGGAAAGTATAAGTACTTTCCCGAATTCGATATAATCGAATTTGTCGATTCACTCTCTTCGAGAAATCTCTATTTGATTAACTCTTCTTCGAATAACCTATATTCGATTAACTCCTTCTCGAATAAACGATATTCGATAATCTCTCTTCGAATAACTAATATTCGATAACTCTTGCTTTTCAAATATCTCATATTTGAAAATCTCACTTCGATTAAACTAACATCGATAACTCCTTTCGATGAAACTAACATCAATAACTCCTTTCGATGAAACTAACTTATTTACTTAACTCGATCATCTTGACTTGATAACTTAACTTGCTAACTTAACTCGATTATCTTAACTCGATTATCTTAACTTAATCACTTAACTCAATCATCTTGACTTGATAACTTAACTTGCTAACTTAACTCGATTATCTTAACTCGATTATCTTAACTTAATCACTTAACTCAATCATCTTGACTTGATAACTTAACTTGCTAACTTAACTCGATTATCTTAACTCGATTATCTTAACTTAATCACTTAACTCAATCATCTTGACTTGATAACTTAACTTGCTAACTTAACTCGATTATCTTAACTCGATTATCTTGACTCGATTATCTTGACTCGATTATCTTAACTCGATTATCTTAACTCGATTATCTTGACTTGATAACTTAATGTGATAACTTATATCGAATAACTAATATTCGATTTAACTCCATTCGCTTGACTCTAGATCGCAGCGATCACAATGGTTACGCCTGATTCCCTCAGGAAACATCCGACCGCCTTAGGCTATTTACATCCCTGCGAATTACGCTAGCAGTCGTGCTAAATGGCATCTCATTTGGATTAACTCCAATTTTATTAACTCTAACTGATTAACTCTAACCGATTAACTCTAACTGTTTAACTCTAACTGGTTAACTCTAACTAGTTAACTCTAACGGATTTACTCTAACTGGTTAACTCTAACTGGTTAACTCTAACCGATTAACTCGAACTGATTAACTCTAACCGATTAACTCTAACTGTTTAACTCTAACTGGTTAACTCTAACGGATTTACTCTAACTGGTTAACTCTAACTGGCTAACTCTAATCGATTAACTCTATTTGACTAACTCGACTCGACTAACCCCTTTTCGAATAACATATTCGTTTTACTAACTTTCGAATACCAGATTCGATTAACTAACTTTCGAATACCATATTCGATTAACTAACTTTCTAATACCGTATTCGATTAACTAACTTTCGAATAACGTATTCGATTAACTCCTTTCTAATTACGTTTATCCATTTAATAGGATTTCCTTTTTAACAACGTTTGTTCATTTATAAAGATTTACTTTTAGTAACGGTTCTTCACTTTACAAATGATTTCCTTTTTATACGTTTGTTCATTTATAAAGATTTACTTTTAGTAACGGTTATTCACTTTACAAATAATTTCCTTTTTATACGTTTTCCTTTTTTTATAACCTCTTATCCTGTTATAAAAATCTCCTTTTTATAACTCTATTCATTTTCTAAATATTTCCTTTTCAATTCTATTTGTAAATGGTTTTACAAATATTCCTCTTTCTGTTTCATTTGTAAATGTTTTACAAATATTTCTCTTTCTATTCCATTTGTAAATGTTTTTACAAATATTCCCCTTTTCTAATTCATTCTTAAAAATATTCTATCTCCTTAAATTCTCGGAAAAATTCGCCATAACCTCCTTTGTATCAAGAGCATCGGGAAAATCCCCAAACCGCTACACAAGCCTTTTCATTCAAAAATAAAATGATTTGCAGTTATTTCCTTTTTGAATATATCCTATTTATTTCTAAGTAAATAATCCCTATTTAATATTATATTTATTTAACAAATAAATAATCCATGTTATAGCATCTTATCTATTTATTCTAAATAAATAATTCACTTTATAAATATTCCATTTATAAAGGTTTCCCTTCATTTATAATTCCACTTAAACGTATTTTCTATTTATAAATATTCCATTTATAAATATTTCTATTTATAAATATTCTATTTATAAATATACTCTTTTATAAAATCCTCTTGATTTTATAAATATTCTCTTTCCAATATTCTGGTATGTCATGGCGTTCAACATGTCAAGTTACGATGTCCAATATCGTCCATGCACACACAATGAACAACAGGTTATAATTCACATCATATATCAAAATATATAAAAAGCAATAAAATAACTGTTGAGGAATCCAATCGGATTCCTCCAACCTGTTCTCCTGCATCCACAGATGTTACACAATAAAATTTACATCACTTGCAGTTCCATATGATATATTCTGATAAACAGAATCAATATAGAAATTCAACTAACTGACTAGCAGTTCAATCAAACGGTCAACACACAGTCAATCAGTCAATATCTAACAGTTCTAAAAATACAACATGAAAATATAAACTGTTCAGAGTTGGTGAGTTTTACTCACATTGGACGATCATCGTTAATAACGATAACCATCGCACGATTCAGACGGACAATTTTTTTTGTAATAAATTGTAACGAGCTCCGATGGACTTCCAGTCAGTTCCATGTTGTAGTGTCCGTCCATACGATCCCAACGGATCTAGTTTTGCTGAATTTGGTTAACGTATGAAGGAGATATTCAATTTACAAGTTTACAGACTAATTAAATTTTAATTTAACTATACTTATTTGTTTCGGGCCTCACCTTCTTTCCATCCGGCCCAACAGCCTTCAGCACCAACCCACTATGAATAGTGTCCTCCTCTTCTCCGTTTGTCCCGATAATTCAAACCGCCCAGTTCACCATTATTGAGATTTACGTTGAATCTCAAGAGGAATTCATACATATTTTTCTTTCTTTTATCAATGCATATGGACCTCACTTGAAACCCATCGGCCCACCTTCATTTGCCATTCACGTTTCTCCAAAAATCACCCAGTAAGCCGCCAAGCAACTACAGGACTCACCAGACCCTTATCCATTTAAATTCACGTCATCACCCCTGAAACTCCTTCTTCCCAAAACAAGTTTGAACGCACCAGTCTTCCTCACTCCCCTTGCAAAATCGCAACAGAGAACCCCACTTCTACTTCCTTTCAGAAAACCTGTAAAGCCCTCTCGTCACCTACCCAGTTCGAACTATACGAACTCCAGAACCCAAATACACCATCACCGAAAACTTCCTCAAGCCTCCACCGCTCCACACCAGTACAGTTCGAAACCGGTTCCTCTTCAAATGGTAATCCGCGGCAACTTCACAATATCGGCCATCCTTCCCTCATCGCTTTCCATAACAACCATTAACGCAAGTGATTCATCGTTTAAACAAAAATCCGAACTCTGCTCACCAGTTCGCGGATTCCAGAAGAAGAAAATATCAAACCTTTTTAGTCTGTAAATCTCCCAAAATATGCCCATCCAAGTTATTTGATTTCGCAGTCCAACGATGTGTACTCTTTCGAGAATTGAAGCCTTAAAACATCAAATCTTTGAACCCTAGCTGTCGATGCTTTATCCCCAACGAACAAGTGGCCTTCGAACCCCATGAAAGGTACACGGAAACGAAAAGGAAGTGGTGAGGATTACAAAGAGGCTGGTCTTGAGATTTGTATAATTTCGTTGGAATTTAGGTGGATTTTATGAAGCTTTTCGATTTTATTTTCTGAATAAAGTGGTGGCGGCTCGTTTTGGTTTGGCTAAGGAATTAGGTTATAAGGTTTTACTATGGAGTATTTATAGGCTACCAAAGTTTAGATATTTATTTTATATAAATACTTAACCGTGAATTCTCGTATAAAAGGACCACATACGATCTCTGTTTCTGACAAACTAAGCTAATCCTACCATAGAAAAATATTCCGGATCCAATGGGACAGGTTTCATCGAATTCCGACACCGTTTGCGAAAATCCTTTAGAAAATATCGATGAAAAACACCGAGCAATAATTCCTAACAATTCCAGAAAAAAATCCTAAAAATATGAGGCCTTGACGTTTCACTAGACCTCTTCATAAGGTTTCGTATGAAACTTGTTTCGTTGAATTCCGAGTTCGTTTGACCTGTTAACCATTCAGTTCAGTTTCTTTTAAGTTAAAAACATAGCGTACCCCACCATGAAATATTCTGTTCACGTAGGGACAGTTATGGACAGAAACAAAAATACCATTTAAATGAGTGAGCTGCTCTGGTCCCAAAAATGTAATAATACCGGTAGATGAACTCATATTGTGAAACCCCAAAATGTTGACTACAGAGTGCAAAATACTCCGAATAAAAAGTCTCTTATTTAATTAATTAAAAATTTCCATAAAATTCTAAAAATTAATTTATCACTATTTCCCAAAAGAACCTTGTCTAAATTCAAACCGTATCTCTAGTTATTTCGAATAAACCATTACGGTCGATAAACGATTCTATAGCGACTATTCTAAAATTTGATTTGGACATATCTCAAAATCTACACGACGAAATCCTGATTTTTCTCTTCCGCTAGAAAGATATACTACACCAGCTCCACACGTTTCTTGTTTCACAGAAATCCGATTTAAAACGAACCCTGTATATTCAGTTGAAGTTCAAATCGCCAAATAACGAACTACCGCGCCATTTCAAACTCTATTATAAATATAATATAAACTATACGTTCAACTGTCGTCGATTCAATATATTCGTTATTATATTTTGAATCGAAACTCAACCACATCTCGTATACTATTCAATTCACACTCTATTGTGAATTTTACTATTTCTGACTATTTCTATGTTTATAATTTATTATTCATTATAAATATTAATTAAATATTCAATATTATTTAATTATGGTTCTCGATATCGCTATAACAATATTTAATAATTAAATAATTAATTATTCCATCTCTAAAAATGCGGGTCATTACAGAATAAATGATTACTTCGGGGTGGTTCGCTAATCCTGACTAGTTCGAACTGATATTCAAAGAAGATTAAAGAATAAATTTAAAGAATTTATCTTCGATAAAATTAATGGGAACCTTTCCCAAAGTATAAGAATATTTGAATAAAAGAATATTCTGAATTGGAATGAGGCGTATGTTGTGTTTGTGTAACATTTATTTATTATATACGCAAGTTATTTAAAAAGACCGGGTTTATCCCATTCTGAATAACTGATTCGACGTGGTGTCGATGATGAAGACGGTGGTTGAAGACCGGAGGTCTTCACGTCATTTGGGTGATTACTGATGATCTTGATTGGGCCGTACACCCAAGAGGAGGGAATCAGTTAGTGGTCGTCTAGACGTACTTGGAGATCGATGGATATGCGAGGTACAAGGTGCCTCCGGTTTCGTTCAGACCCAGAACGGACTTGTAAATGGACTGTGTGTCTGACATTGGATTTTATTCTATGTGATTGATTTCTATTCAATATATATCTGTTTGGCGGTGGAGAATTTATTATCTTGCTTAACGCCCTTCTCTGAGACGTACGAGCTCAGAGGTTATATATTGATGGATATCAAATGCATGGAGTGAATTGCCTATGTGGCAAGCCTAAGTGGCGATATGATCAAGGCTTCTGTTGAAAAGCAGAGTCTTGTGGGTGATGATCAAAGCACAGCCTGTGTGGCACAACTTTGTGTAACGTGAATTCGCGAGCCTCACACCCCGATTGTGAACCAGAAACGGGAGAGGACATCAGGGAGGGCATGCGTTTCCTTCTAGCTAGAAGTGGCGTTAGTGGTTTTACACGCCCTGACGAGTTTGACTTATGTGGTTGTTGCTGTTGCGAGGCGCCTCGGATGTATCGGTTGATCCAGGACCGATGGAGCCAGTGGGCTCATTTACGCCCCAAAGGGCGGGGAAACGCAGTTATCAGGCATTTTAATCCACATCGGTGGACCGGCCCTGACGATCCAAGGGCTCACCTGTGTCTGGGTCCTGAGACTCGGGCTAGACCGTCTCGAATCGGTAGAGGACTATCTTTTGCCTCGGTTCACATATGGAAATCCAACTTCCAAATGCGTGACATTTGCTGTTTTGATTGTTTAGCCTAGTATGGCGACATGATATATGGTACCCATGCCGTCTATGATTTATATTTATGATTGAAATTGTTTTGACACAATACACTTATAATAGTGTCAAATGATTTGTTTTTAACATATCAAACATGCTTTGGCTATTATAAGGTAAAACCCTATCCTCCGGCTTGTGTTGCATTGTGTGATGGGACCTGGGTCTTATAATAGTTTCATTTTTCTTTATTTAGCATTGCGCTGTTGTTTTATGCACTGGTGTTCTTGGGAGGAAACCCGTCCCGTTTTATACGGCGTGGTCCCTTGATTTACCTAACTTTAAAATAAAGATTAACAACTGTTTTAGTTCTCACACCAGTCACATGACTGACCTGGAGTTTATTATTTTAACCTAAACTCTGGGTGCCCCTATTTTGACACGGGTAGCTAGTAGTTTTGGTTTTGCATATTTATATTCACAGGATCCTGATTTACAGCTGGAACGATACTCGGAAAGCTCTGTATCCGTGTAATACTTCTAGTTGTGTATTGTATTATTTTCCGCTGCTATGTAATGTATTGTAATCTCTGATAATTTATGATGTGTAATATTGATTTATACTCTGTACATTCTTGTATTCTGATGGAATTGTTCTAATTAACAATGAAATGTTCTTCTGTTTGGGTTCCGATGTGTGTTGTCCTCAAAGCGAATCTGGACTTTCCTTACCGGGGAAGTTACGGGTCTTCACAGTTGGTATCAGAGCTTTGTTTTACAAAGCTCAGAGAACAAGACACATTAGAACCATATGAAAGAATTCATCAGAGATTGGATTAGTAATATCCAATAAGAATGACTCGCTAGAGATAGGATCAGTAGTATCCTAGAACGAGTGTGAAGAGTATATTTTTAAATTGAAAACAATTTTTGTTTTGAAAATTTAAATAGAATTATTTGTATTTGAATATTTATTTATATTGATTTGGACAATCCAGTATATAAATATGTTGTGTATACATCTGATCCGCGTGCATTCGAAGTTTTAATATACTGGATAGATATAGAATCATAATCTAGTCACTCGAAGGTGATTCTGATGATCGCTCGAGCATGATCAGAATTCGTTTTCGTGTTTCGAAGGTGTGATATCTATATATTTCCATTAGACTGGTATGAGAACCAAAAGTAGATAGGGCCTATTGTTGTGATTTGGCATCAAAATCTGATTTTTAGACTATATATCAAAGTTATGAATTTGAAATGATAATCAACAAATGGATTGATGGTTGTGTTGTTTGATTATAGTTTGATTAATTAAAATGTTGAACCTTTAGCCAAATTGATCAAATAGTGGTTGTATTGAAAATTTATCGCATATGCATGCATGTACATGTACTTACATTGAACAGATCATAGCAAGTAGGCTAGAGAAGAGGAATAAAATTGTTTGTCTGATAAATAAGTACATGTTTACTAATTTATTGGGTTTTGGATGATTTTACGAGCCGATTGGCTAGCCGCTTGGCTGTTTCTTTTTCTTTTTGGATTGGTGAGGGCCATGGGAGGCTATTTGAAATATCCCAAAGTCCCCGGTGCAAGGGAGGTTATGGCGAAATTTTTCATAAATTTAGGATGTTAACCAAATTTTGGAAAAATTTGAAAATTTTTAGAAACTGAAAAGTTGAAGAACTTAAGCCGTAATGAAAAGAATGAAAGTTGAGTTGATTAGTTAACCAACTTTCGGCTTCGTTCCTTTTCGGGGATGAAAAGTTTTAAGTGGGGGAGATTGTAATAACCCGGAAATCTAAGCCAATTTAAAAATTTATTTTGGCGATTTTAGTGAATTTTGAATATTT
The DNA here is from genome assembly GCA_030737875.1 of Allium sativum. Lineage (NCBI taxonomy): Eukaryota > Viridiplantae > Streptophyta > Magnoliopsida > Asparagales > Amaryllidaceae > Allium > Allium sativum. Next base: position 460,046,666 of record CM060923.1, read on the forward strand.
AAAATGAATTATTTTAAATAATAACGACAGAAAATTGATTTTCGACAAAGTTAAAACGAATAAATTTATTTTAATTATATAACGAGCCTGAAATGGCGCAGTGGTTTGAAAATTCGATTTCGAATTTCAAATGAATATACAAAATTCGTTTTAAGTCGGAATTGGACGACACTAGAAATATTCGAATCTGTTTAATTATATCTTTCTAATGGATGTAAGAAACTGAGATTTCGCTTTAGAAGTTGAAAGATATGCCCAGTTTAAAATTCAAAAAAGTCACTGTGGAATTTATATATATTTTAATATATATAAAGGCCTTAAAAATAGAAATTTTGTAAACAACCTCGGTTTTCGACGAAACCGCTTTTTTTGGATTCGTGATGTCAAGTTATTGCTAGGTTTCAAAATTCGTAATTTTCTGAATCAATATGTGAGCTAGGCAAAGGAAAACGTGTTTGACCAGTTTCAGTTGATTTTAATCTACTGGAAAATGGCCATTTTTCAAACGGTCTCGGAATTTGACGAAATTAGTTTTTTTAGAACCGTATCGTCGATACGAAGCTAGAAAATATTTTTCGGGAATTTTTAGGGTTCGTATGTGACCCCAGTAAATTGAAATGCGCGTTTAAAATCAATATATAGATTTATATTTTAATTTTAGTAAAAACTGATCGAAACGGTCCAACTGGCTTGCGGGACATATCCTATTGTGTTCGAAATGGGGGTATTTAGCTAGGGGCGACAGTCGTTGGGTTTGATTTGGGGTTCAAATGGATAAACTAGTACAAGTGGAATAAAATAATAATTTAATATAATATATATACCCTAGAAACTTTACCAACCCTAAGTCAAACTTCCTTTTCATGGTCAAACCCGTAAGAAGCTGCCGCTCCCCTTCATTCAACGGCGGAAAGCCCTGATTTAAAAAAAAAAACCCAAATCGCTCCTAATTGAAATCGAATCGAGGAGGGATTTTAAAAACAAAAATCAAAGAGTAAAGAGAGGGCTGTCAATCAGTATGGGTTTGATGATTTGTAGTTTCATATTCCGCTCGAGATCGAAGCCCAGATGTCCGCCGTTCGTTCCCGGATCGCAGCTTCAAGCGGCCGTCGATCAAAGCATGGGTTGTGGCGTTGGAGAGCTCTCTCGAAGGCCGTCCTCGTGGAAGCTTCAGATCGATGTCTTGAACCATGGATTTCGCGCAAATCGCAGCCCTAGAGTGGCGACTATGGTCTGAAGGAACGGTTGTGTTCCTGAAGGAGTAAAACGTAAAGAAAGGTAGTTTTGTTGATTTATTTATTTACTATATACATTGTTATATAAATAAACATTGGTTTGAAAGTAAAAATCTTTGTTTTAAAATAAAATTTGCATTGCTTTTAAAATATAAAATTAACATATGGTTGTAGAAAAAATATGTATATATATATATATGATTTTTAGAAATAAAAATCAGATTTTTATAAATATGATTTATAAAAATATAATCGCTTTGTTTATAAAAATATAAAAACATGATTTTCGATATGAAGTAGCAGCGTAAAGAAGTGATTTTTATATACACCACAACGATATAGAATATGATTTTTATTATGAAGTTAGTGAAATAAAAATTCGATTTTTACATATATAGATTTGAAATAAAAATTCGATTTTTACATATATATAGATTTGAAATAAAAATTCGATTTTTACATATATAGATTTGAAATAAAAATTCGATTTTTACATATATAGATTTGAAATAAAAATGTGATTTTTATCCATATAGCATTGAAATAAAAAAGGTGAATTTTAAATATGAACAGCGTAGAGAAGACTACGTTGGCATTGCAAACAATTCTGAATTCAAATCGCTCATCGATAAGAAATGGTGAAGTGGAACCCCAAGGTGAGAACTCCTCACTTTTAATTTATTTCTTGTTTGAAATATATACTAGGATGTAGACGGTGCTTAGTAGCACCTGACACCCGTCGTCCACAAACCATGGATGGCTTGTTTGTTTGATTGTTGTGTAGTGAAATTTGATTGTGTGATGTGGAATGAAATAAAATATTTTATAGTGGAAAATATTTTATAGTTAAAAATATAATTTTTAACGTATAAATAAAATAAATATTCAGGTGTTGAATAAAATAAAAATTCAAGTGTTGAATAGAAAATAAATTCATGTGTTGAATAGAATATAAATTCATGTGTTGAATAGAATAAAAATTCATATGTTGAATAGAAAATAAATTCATGTGTTGAATAGAATAAATTCATGTGTTGAATAGAAAATAAATTCATGTGTTGAATAGAATAAAAATTCATGTGTTGAATTGAAAATAAATTCATGTGTTGAATTGAAAACATTCATGTGTTGAATAAAACCATGTTGATTAGATTGACGCCATTTTGACATGAATGATATTTATATCGATTTTATTCATTTTTCAATGAATATTGAAAGTGATTTAAAAATTCGAATTAAATTGAAATTCGAATTAAATTGAAATTGAATTGAAATCGATTTGAAATGAAATTAAAATGAATTTATATTGAAAAATTCAATCTTGATTTGAATTTGAAAAGGAAGTTGAAATCGTTTTGAAAACGAATTAAAACGATTTATAAAATACGTTTTAAAAGGAAATCGACAATATATATATATATATATATATATATATATATATAATATGTATATTATATATATAACGGCCTGAATAGAAAGCGCCGCGCCGCGGCAGTTCGTGAATTTCGACCATTGACTTCGAATTGACGTTGCGGGAGATCCGACCGTCGGATTCTCCTAAAACTAGAACTGTTGGGTTCGTATCGAAAAGAGCTTTCTAACGAATATTAGAAATTTGAAATCTAACGGTTGGATTTGGAATTATGTCCAAATCAAATTTGGGAAAGGTTGTTGTAAGTGCAGTTCGATGGCCGTTGATGGAAATCGACTGTACGGGCCTTGATAAAATTATTAAAAATAGTAATAATTTGTGTAAAATCATAATAATTGATTTGTGAAGCATTGGGATGAAAAACTCTATATTTGAAAAGATAAAAATTGATTTTTATTGAAATGAACTAGTTTTGAACTAGAATAATAATTTATTTATTTTTAAATAAATAAATTGGATTTGAAATGGTTTTAAAAGTAACCAGAAATTCCAATAATTGGACTGGAATGAATTTGAATCGAAATTATCTTTGGAATATTTCGATGTTGGATTTCGTGATTATACAGATGTTGTTATGGAAATTTGAAAGATATATATATATCGTTATTTCCAATACGATATTTGTTGGTCGTAGAATTTGATATTGAATATAAGCCGATATATTTTCTATTCAAAGCCTTGTATTTAATATCAAATGGGATTTGGATTTGTCGTGAATGGTGTCTTCATTAACACTGTTCTTAAACCCAGTTGAGAAAAAGATTAAATCTTTTTATTTAGATTTAATGAAGTGTACCAATTAAATGGAATTTAATTGGAATTGAATTTGAATAGATTTTTGGGTTTATCGTGAACGGTGCTTTAAATAACACTTGTTCTTTAACCCGATAATTAATGGGATGTGATTTTGGGTTTATAGTGAACCGTGTTTTAAATGACATTGGTTTTTTAACCCAGTTAAAGACAGGATATTGATTTCTGTGAAGATTAAAACTAATTAGGGTTTTAATGAATCTTTAATTAGATTGAAATGGTCGAGAATGGAGTATCACCAGTTTTGCTCAAGGCTAAAGTTAAATCTTTCATTATATTTGAACGTGAAATGGTTATTGAATAAAGCGATAACACCGTGGTGTTAGATATGAAGTATGACCAGTTTTACTTCATGGGATGAATAGGTTGGGATTGAGAAATAGAATAAATGATTACTTCGGTGTGGTTCTCTAATCCCGACAAGTTTGAATTGATATTCAAAGAAGATTAAAGAATAAATTTAAAGAATTTATCATTGATAAAATTAATGGGAACCTTTCCCAAAGTATAAGAATATTTGAATAAAAAGAATATTTTGAATTGGAATGAGGTGTATGTTATGTTCGTGTAACGCTTATTTATTATATATGCAAGTTATTCAGAAAGACCGGGTTTATCCCATTCTGAATAACTGATTCGAAGTGGTGTCGAGGATGAAGACGGTGGTTGAAGACTGGAGGTCTTCACGTCATTTGGGTGATTACTGATGATCTTGATTGGGCCGTACACCCAAGAGGAGGGAATCAGTTAGTGGTCGTCCAGACGTACTTGGAGATCGATGGATATGCGAGGTACAAGGAGCCTCCAGTTTCGTTTAGACCCAGAACAGACTTGTAAATGGACTGTGTGTCTGACCTTGGATTTTTTTCTATGTTATTGATTTCTATTAAATATATATCTGTTTGGAGGCAGAGAATTTATTCTCTTGCTTAACGCCCTTCTCTGAGACGTACGAGCTCAGAGGTTATATATTGATGGATATCAAACGCATGGAGTGAATTGCCTGTGTGGTATGCCTAAGTGGCGATATGATCAAGGCTTCTGTTGAAAAGCAGAGTCTTGTGGGTGATGATCAAAGAACAGCCTGTGTTGCACAGCTTTGTGTAACGTGAATTCGCGAGCCTTACACCCCGGTTGTGAACCAGAAACGGGAGAGGACATCAGGGAGGGCATGCATTTCCTTCTAGCTAGAAGTGGCATCAGTGGTTTTACACGCCCTGACGAGTTTGACTTATGTAGTTGTTGCTGTTGCGAGGCGCCTCGGACGTATCGGTCGATCCGGGACCGATGGAGCCAGTGGGCTCATTTACGCCCCAAAGGGCGGGGAAATGCAGTGTTCAGACATTTTAATCCACATCGGTGGACCGGCCCTGACGATCCAAGGCTCACCTGTGTCTGGCTCCTGAGACTCGGGCTAGACATTCTCGAATCGATAGAGGACTATCTTTTTCCTCGGTTCACAGATGGAAATCCAACTTCCAAATACGTGACATTTGCGGTTTTGATTGTAGAGCCTAGTATGGAGACATGATATATGGTACCCATGGCGTCTATGATTGATATTTATGATTGAAATTGTTTTGACACTATACTTATAATAGTATCAAATGATTTGTTTTTAACGTATCAAGCATGCTTTGGCTATTATAAGGTAAAACCCTATCCTTCGGCTTGCATTGTGTGATGGGACCTGCGTCTTATAATAGCTTCATTTTTCTTTATTTAGCATTGTGCTGTTGTTTTATGCACTGGTTTTCTTGGGAGGAAACCCATTCCGTGTTATACGGCATAGTCCCTTGATTTACCTAACTCTAAAATAAAGATTAGTAACTGTTTTTTTGTTCTCACACCAGTCACATGACTGACCTAGAGTTTATTGTTTTAACCTAAACTCTGGGTGCTCCTATTTTGACACGTGCAGCTGGTAGTTTTGATTTTGCAGATTTATATTCACAGGATCCTGATTTACGGCTGGAACGATACTCGGAATGCTCTGTATCCGTGTATTACTTCTAGTTGTGTATTGTATTATTTTCTGCTGCTATGTAATGTATTGTAATCTCTGATAATTTATGATGTGTAATATTGATTTATACTCCGTATATCTTGTATTCTGATGGAATTGCTGTAATTTACAATGAAATGTTCTTCTGTTTGGGTTCCGATGTGTGTTGTCCTCAAGGCGAATCTGGGCTTTCCTTACCGGGGAAGTTACGGGTCTTTACAATTAGTTATTTTAAAATATTTGTTCTTTCTTAATTGGAATCAGACACAATAAATTACCATATAATTTTATTTACATTGATTTCATACAACACATGTATATATCAAATGTAATGACCCGCAATTGCAGAGGTATTATAATTAATTTATTTAATTATATAAATAGTGATATAGTGAATTTAATGGCCGTGGACTTAAATAATGGTGAATATTTAATTAAAATAATAAATTAAATAATATATTTAATTCTGAAATAATCAGAATTGGCTGAAATGGCGATATGGTGTGAACTGGATCATCTGTGGTATTTAATTCAGTTTAGAATTGAATTAGAATAACGAATATATTATTTGAACGATAGTTTGAATGTATAATTATATTATAATTAAAATCGAGCTTGAAATGGCGCTGCAGTTCGTAATTTGACGTTTTGAACTTCAACTGAATGTACAAGATTCGTTTTAAGCTGAATTTATGTGAAACAAGAAATGTGTGGAGCTGGTGGAGTATATCTTCTAGTGGAAGAGAAAAATCGGGATTTCATCATGTAGATTTTGATTTATGTCCAAATCAAATTTTAGTAAAGTCGCTGTGGAATTCCTTTATAATTTATAAAGGAATTATTTATATTTTTAAAAAAGTAATTTCAATATAAATTGAATATCAGGTTGACCCAGATTTGAAATATCGAGTTAGAATCCATATAAGGTTATTTTAAAGCTGTATGGTATTCCACTGTGAATATAGACGATAATATTTATTTTTAAATTTTAAATTTAATTATATTTAAATATATTTATATATTTAAATGGGTCATTCAGAGCTTTAAAAGTAGCCAGTTTTGCAAACGACCTCAGAATTCGATGAAACTAATTTTGTTGGATCCGCTATATTAAATTATTGCTATAGTTTAATTTCCGTGATTTTTGAAGTCAGTGTGTGGCCGTACGGATTTTTAGAGCGAAAAAAAGTCAGTAAATTGACAGTTAAAAATACGCTGTGTGAGCAAACGGAGTCGGAATTCGACGAAACCAGTTTCGTTGGGACCGTAATGTCAAACTCTAACTGCATTTCAATTTTCATGATTTTTGGGTATCATGTGTGATCGAACAAATTTTTAGAAAGCAAAAATAAATATAAAATAAAAGGAAAAAAATATCTAAAATCCTTCTATGGTCTAGGAACATGCCACATCATCACCTCTCCAACCACACAAGTATCTCGTACTCCCTGTAAGGTAAAATTTTAAGCCGCCACATTTTGTTTAATTTCCAGTAAGGTTTAGATCAAAATAAAATCAAAAGAAAATAAAATAAAATCATATAAATCATGTGATATCTATATTTGGATTGCCAGTGAGGAGCACTTCTTGTTAGTATCAGTTTGAATGGGTTCGACGCATTTTCTCTTCGATGGAAATAAGCTCAGCACCATTAGGGTTTATCTTTTGCTGAGATGGAAGCTGTAATACTCGAATTTATGTATGGAGTGATGTTCACGGAGGAGTTTAGAATCGTTTGTGGTGTTTGGGGTGAGGTTCGACGTCGATACCTGTACAGGATGGAGGGCATCGACACGTTTTCTGAGAGGTAGCCGAGTTGCATTCGAATGAGATGGAGTTGAAGAGGAAGTTACGAGAAGCTCAACGTTGGTTTCGGTTTGAAATTCCATTGAAGAAGTAAGGAGCAGTTAAGGGGGAAAGATCGGCCATGGGAGGTACTGTGGGAGTGCATGTGTTTCAAGGAGTAGAAGATGGGTTAAAGGGAGTCTGGGCTTTCGTATTTTGATGCGCCAATGAGTTTAGATTGGTGAGAGGCACATTTACAAGGATAGTTTTAAATTAAAGTCCTTTTATATATTGTATAACTTGTTTATAGCATATCTAATCCATACGGTCTCGAAATCAGAAGAAACAAGATCTGTTGGGATCGTATGGACGGAAGCAACCCAATGGAACTGAGTGGGAGTGGATTGGTGCTCGTTAGAATTTATGTCGAAATAAACTGTTTGATTCAAATCAAATAATAGTTTATCGTTCTTTAACAATGAACTGCAAATGTGAGTAAATCTCACTAATTCTGAACAGTTTATAATTTCATGTTGTATTTTTAGAACTGTTAAATATTGGCTGAATGACTGTGTGTTGACTGTTTGATTGAACTGCTAGTTAGTTAGTTGAATTTCTATATTGATTATGTTCAACAAAATATATCATATGGAACTGAAAGTGATGTTATCTATATTGTTTAACATCTGTGATGCACGGAAACAGGTTGGAGGAATCCAACTGGATTCCTCAACATTTATTTTACTGTGATTCATATATTGTGATATATGATGTGATATATAATCTGTTGTTGATTATGTGTGTTTGGACGATATTTATTGTTGTTATATGGTATGTTAAATACCATAAGAAATACAGGATGTGGGAAAGGGGATTTTCAAAGTGTATTTTGAAATTGAATTATTTATATAAAATCGACGGATTTTATATAGCAAAGGAAAAGGATGTTTTTTAAAAGAAAATAATTATAAAATCGAAGGATAAGTTATAATAAAAGGAAATATTTATTTGTTAGAATAAATAGAATAGAGATAAAAAGAAAATATTTGTAAACATTTAAATAAAATATTTAAAGGAGATATTTATTTAGAAAATAAATAAAGTTAAAAGGAAATATTTATTTGTTAAATAAATAGGAAAGGTAAAAGAGATATTTATTTGTTAAGTAAATAGAATTGAGAAGGGAATAGTTATTTGTTAAGTAAACAAATAGAAAGGGATAAATAAAAGGAGTTAATTCAAGTGAGTTAATCGAATATTAGCTAATCGATTAGAGTTAATCGAAGAGAGTAAATGAGTTAGAGTTAACCAGTAGGGTAAATCAATTAGGGTCAACCAGTTAGAGTTAACCAGTTAGAGTTAAATCGACAGGGTTAATTAAATAGAGTTAAATGAAAGGAGTCATCAAATTAGTTATTCGAAAGGAGTTATCGATTATAGTTTAATCGAAAAGAGTTATCGATTAGTTTAATCGAAGTGAGTAATCGAATATAGTTTATTCGAAAGGAATTATCGAATTTGGTTATTCGAAGGAATTATCGAATTTAGTTATTCGATGGAGTTGATCGATTAGAGTTAAAAGAGTAATCAAATATAGTTTATTCGAATAGAGTTAAAAGAGTAATCGAATATAGTTTATTCGAATAGAGTTAAAAGAGTTAATCGAATATAGTTTATTCAAATAGAGTTAAAAGAGTAATCGAATATAGTTTATTCGAATAGAGTTAAAAGAGTAATCAAATATAGTTTATTCGAATAGAGTTAGAGGAGTAATCGAATATAGTTTGTTCGAAAGGAGTTAAGTAAGGAGTAAGTGAAAAGAGTTAATCGATTAGAGTTAAAAGACGAACTTACCCTGTTTCAAGATTTGAAATGTCGTTCAGTTAAGGTCTGAGAGGTAGTTATACCCCAACTTGGTTGACTTCGTTTTAAATTTAGAAATGGTTAAAGTTCAAGAGTGAAAGTGGTTACAGTGAATTTAGTAAATAAGTATTGTAGTTTGAGTTGGTGTCGCGATATTGATTTAAACATCTATTTAAAGTAAAGAAGATTTGGAAATGTTTTCCAAATAGAATCAGAAACATAACAATATTGAAATAGGAAATATGAATATATATATATATATATATATATGTATGTATGTATGATTGATGATTGATTGATAGAATTTCCATCTGGAGATAATATCGTTGTTTGCACACCTGTTTTTCTTTGATTGTTAACTCACCGACTATCGAAGTTTTTGACCATTTTAACGTTGTTAATATGGAGAGCCCAGTTGGATTATTATCCAAGAACCACTATGTATTGGCATAAGCGTTGCGAATTATATGTGCCAAAGATAATTGAAGACGGAGTAACGTGCAAGGGCTATTGTATAAGTCTTAGATAACAGTGCCTAAGATGGATATACTGAATAGTGCCTTCGGTTCATCCTGTTCCTGGATGACTTGTATGTACGGATGTCTGACAGAGTATTTCCAGACGATCACGTATATTGATGTAACGGCCCGAAAATCCATGCCAATTTGAGCTGACTAATATACTGCACATTTAACTCAAAATGCACGATAGTTCAGATCATTAATAGAAAGAATTAAGAGGATGAGAAAGATAAGATAGAACTAATAGAATAGAAGAAGAAGAAGATTACAACTGAACAGTATTAGAGTATACACGAATCTCACAACGGAACAATATAATGTATTATATAACATAACTTTGAAATACAAATCTGAATTTGTATATACATACCATTATCAGAGTACAATACATCATATCATAGTGGAAAGAATCTCTAACTAATTTATGGTGAAGCCTTCTGTTTCCAGCTCCTCCAAGTGAATCTGTAAAAGCCTGAAACACTTGACTGCCCATACAAATTTGGGCATCCAAGAGTTTAGGAAAAACACAACAAAATAAACTCTGGGTAAGTCATGGGACTGGTGTGAGTAAATTCCAACCATATCGTTTAACTTTGAAAATCCTTTTGAATAAAAGGATAATAGTAAGACCAGCCCACACATAAATATGGACGGTTTTTGCCTTACTATAACCCGAAATATCTTTGATATCAAAAACCAGTGATATTACAATAATTTCTAATCAATATAAATAACCAAATAGCAGAACGCTTGCATCTCACACTCCACATATATATATATTACAAAATCAAAAAAACCCGCAGGGCACTTATTGGAGATTGGATTCTAACAGACAAGGTATGGGAGCACCTTAGGAACAGTGATCCAACCGTAATCTGAAGATGCAGAATCAAAAAGAAGTATAAATATGAATTTTCTCTAGATCGGTGACAATACACCCTGCATGGGGATGACCCAACTAGCCATGCTGCCTAGCCCAACTTTTGCTACTTCCTGGTTGTGAGGCTAGAGACTACGCCTATCTTCAGAACATCTGATCACCATTCACTTTGAATGCCACATCGTCAAATTCGTAATCACTTATTGATTACACAAATGCACACTGGGTGTAGAATAAAGAGAAGTTACCTTCTCCCCACCAACTTGGTATATTCGTAAAAATCAATGGTGTGACCGTTGGAAATACTCTGTCAGACACTCGTCCATACAAGTTGTCCTGGGACTGGACAAACAAAAAGCACCATTCTGGAACTGGACGACCCTTGCATTTCACTCCATCTTCGATTGTCTTCAACATAATATAATTCGCAGCTTTTATGCCTATACGAAGTGGTTTCCGGATAATATATCCAACCGGTCTCTCCGTATTGACAACGATGGTCAAAACACTTTGGTAGTCGGTTAATTAACTATCGAAGTAAAAATAAACATTCATTCAAATGTACAACTAGACATCACACAAACACAAGTACTTTTTATTTAATATTCGTTTTTATTATTCGAATTCCCATATCCTACCAGATATTTCTCAAATCCCGTTTTAGCCTTTTAACACTTCTTGGAAAATATTTCCCATTTATTATAAACTCTTATTCTTTCATGTTCTAGAAAATATACATTATTACGTTCGAACTATTTTCATTAACTTCACATTCTTTATTTCTATACTTGGATAATCTACCCTATTTACATTGGAAAATATTTCCTATTTCATTTTAACTTTTTTATCAACCCAACGTTCACTTTTAAAACATTATTCACTTTGAAATGTGAATACCATCCCTTATTATAGAAATCTGAAAACCTTGATCATATAACTCTTTATTCACATAATAATTTCCCTTATCTTGATTACCGAAATCTCTTTCATACTTTTTCACTCATATTCTACTTTATAAACTCTGTTTCTAAGTCAACTTCTTGTTGAATCAATCTAGTTTATAACTAAATATTGATTTCATATCCTATTATGATTCGTTGGTTTAAACTAAATATTAACTATCCTAACAGATTATAATTCCTATAAATAATTCATTCGACCTCGTCGGATTATGGTTCCAATTCCTAATAGTGTGACTTAATTTTAATCATATCCTAAACATCGAAATGATGTTATCGTTTTCTAAAACGATTTTCTAATTCTCTTTCTAACTCATTCTCATATTTCTTTGAACCGACGTCGTTACTTATTACTTTAGACTAAGTGGATTTCAAATCAAATTGTTTCATTTCCTAGGAAGTGCTGCTATATATAAAAATCACGCTTAAGTTTGGTTAATAGCGTTAATTTATCGCTACAGTTCAAAACATGTCATAGGCTGTAATATTCTCCTTTATAACTAACCTTGACATAACAGTCACGCTTAAGCCTAGTCAACAGCGTTTATTTTATCACTGTAGTTCTAAGACTTGCAATACGCTGCCATATTCCTTTTATACAAATCTTGACATCACTTTTTGTCACAAACTAATATCGTTCTTCGATAATAGTGAAGCCGTTCAAGTTGGGGTATTTTATTTACCTCTCAGACCTTGATCGACAACGTTCTTACCTTAGAACAGATATAAGTCTATACTATAATCCTTTATTACCTATAATATCTATCAAGCCGTATTTTTCTTATTAAATTTTAACTATGGTTTTATAACACCATATCCTTACTTTGAAATCTCTGTTGTTTATGATTATTTATATTAAACATTAACTCTTCGCTTTCTCCATTTCACAGTTCTATTTATAACTTCTTAAATTAAAAAGGTAATTGAATCTCATTAATTTTGATTAATTTATTTCTAAACTGTTTCCATTAGATTAATTAAAGACCAATTAATCTAATAATCATTTTCCATATAACAGTTGATTAAATCAACTTTATTCCATCAGTAAATTCATTAACTGATTTTAATCACTTCTTACCATTAGGTTAATATAATTAATCTAATAATGCTTCTTAACTTTTTTCTTTAAAATAATTATCCGAATTATTCACTCGCAGAATAATTATATCTTAATAACTTACTTAAATGTCACATAATCGTTTATATTTACTTTATAAAACGAACTCTAAAATATTGGTTTATAATAGAACTTCTATTATAAATTTAAATCTTCTCTTTAATTATAAAAATATAATTTTTATAATTAACTTCGTTGATTAGCCTGACGGCCAGTTGACTTCTTAACAAAACGATAGGTTTACGGTCGACTGTTACCACTTTCTTAATCGCCATCGTTTATTTATTTATCGAAGCAAATGCTGAATTATCATTTAACATTAATATTCACACGGGGTTCTAAATGTAATTCAGGTTCAAACAGTGCATATAAAACAAACAGTAAATATAAATATTGAGGAATCCGGTCGGATTCCTCCAACCGGTTTCTTCCATCCACTGATGTTAGTCAACATGCTTAAGACTAACTCTATACTTGGAAATCTAATAACCGACGGAATCGGTATCCAATCCATGATGTGTACATATGCAATGATATTTATATATTCAACCAATTAAATTGTAATCTACCTAAACGACCATCACGCATCATCCAACCAACATTAAAATATAATTATATATTTTAAAATAGATCAGAGTTAGTGAATTTACTCACCTTTGCGCGTTAACCATTAAATAACGATTTGCGTCACTCGATTTAACCAGGCGTTCCATTCTGCCCTGAATTCCAAACGAGCTCCATATTGTACTTCCTCCACATGATTTCCAACGTGACCGGATTCGTTCAGTTCTTTCCCATCCGGTCCACATCCAACTGACCTACTTGATTGTCTCTCCTTTCAGTAAGAATCCGTGTTTTCGTGGATAACAAGCTCCGACTTTTCTCCGTACATCCGTTATCTCCTCTTTCTATTTTCCTTTCCCGGCCTTACTTATTTAAACTGGCCCATGAATCCTCTTATTTTCTTTTATTATATATTTCTTTCCAACTGGGCTTTTGGCCCATCACCCTACTAAAAACCCAACTTCATTTCATGTGCCATAACGAGACTGACTAATTATATATCAGTCTTGAGCTAGGACAGTCGATAATAGGGAAATGGTTTAGTGGACATGTATTTTTATTCTCTATACTAAATGTAGGTTCGCATGAGAGAACCAGTGGTGAATGAGATGGGCCAGCGTGGACCTCGCAGGGTAACGCTTATCTTTGATCTTGCATGATAAACTGGTTGCTGAAACCGCTTTCAAGGTATGCCCATCGGTAGAGGATTATATGCAACTATTTTTATAAGATGGATTGATATGGTTGTTGCCACGAACTTGGTTGACAATGGAAGAAGCCTAGCCGGGTGCTCCTCGCTAGTGCTAATCTATGGTGATTTCCTGTACAATATATAGCACCTTTCTTTCATTTACAGTATCTACATGTTCCGTTCTCCTCCCAAATGGCTCGCACCTCCCCCATACAACATATACATCTCCAGTTATTTCATATATGGGATCCTTCCATTTCTGCCATACCACCCCACCTTCACGTCCATCAACGCCACACGCTCATGCACCATTTCACAGTACACAACAAACCATCCTTCACCTTTGTACACGCCTCCCCTCATTTTCCATCATCGTTCAACCAACCAAAGAACACCAAACTTCCATTCACACTTTCCAATATCCCATCGTCATTTATCCCTTGCCAAGAATCATCCCATCTTTAAACACCCAGTACTGCATGAAAATAGTGCCACCCGTCCTCCTTCTATTTAAATACTCCCTTCCCCATGCATAACAGCTATGCATCTCCTCTTCCACACTTTATTTCTCTCGCAACAGACCACTCACGTTTCTTCCCCAATCATCAATCTGCACTACACAGTGCACCCTCCTCTACACTGCAGCAGACTGATCCAACTTCCCCATGGTACTCCAGACGAGTACAATGTCACCCATTAACATCGAAATACCCCTGAAACCCTCCACTGCTTTGGCCCCTTACCTGCTTTGTATTTGAGTTGATCTTGATTAACACAATGTTTTGTTTTAGTTTTATTATGCTGAGAAAGTCTGGTGTATTTTATTTGAGAAGAGGATGAATAGAACAGAAGGAATGGTTTGGTATTTATAACATGAATTCCTTTGTTGTTAAGGAATAGGGTAAGGTTGGCCATAATGTAGTTGTGCTATTTTTTTCTTTTAGAATTTGGTAGCTTATGTTTTCATGGAATAGGCTATGACTTATGGCTTTTCAGGAGCATATTTTCTTTTTGGTGTAGGTACTGCATTGGTTTGGAATATCTTTTCTTAGACATAGGCTTGCGCCTGTACATTTCTTCTGCGTGAAGACATTGACATTATATTGTTTAATCTATATATATGGGAGACTTAAGGGCTAAGGGAATGGGAAAGGCAGGGTGTACTCGGGGAAGGCTATCACGCATTGATGATGATAAGAGGGAACATCTCACGGCATTAAATGGAGAATATGGATGGTGACTTGTACTGACACTTACATTTTATTTGTTTGTTTTACTTTGATCAAGTGCTCCAGCTGGTCGTTTATAAATCGTTTAGTTTTTTGTTTAAAGTCATAAAGTTCATCGTACCCCGCTATGAAGAACTCCATTTATTTTCGGACCAATACGGACAGAAGTAAAATTACGGTTGTGTCCGACGAGGTTCTACGGTCACAAAAATTTAATAATACCGGTAGATTGACTCATATTTTGAATCCCCGAAATACTGTCACAGGGTGCAAAATACCCCAAATAAAAAGTTTCTTATTTAATTAATTAGAAATTTCATTAAAATTCTAAAAATTAAATTATCTCTATGTCTCAAAAGAACCGTGTCTAAATTCGAAAACAATATTTAGCTATATTCAAATAACCGTTACGGTCGATATACGATTTCATAGCGACTTTCAGAATATTTCATTTGTACATATCTTGCAGTCTATACGACGAAATCTTGTTTTTTCACTTCTGTTAGAAAAATACAGTTCAACAGATTCCAACGTTTCTTGTTTCGCAGAAATCCGATTTAAAATGAGTCTGGTACACTCAGTTGAAGTTCAGAACGTTAATTTACGAACTACCGCGATATTACGGGCTCGAATATAATTAATATATATTTTTATACATTCAACTTCGTTTTATTTAATATATAAATCCATTTATATTACGAATTCAATATTTAAACTGTTTTAAATATTAAAATACAAACCGATAAAAATGCGGGACATTACAATTGATTTCTCCAACCGTACCAAGAGTGGAAGCGGAGAAGGAAACTTCTTTTAGCTAACACATAATGTATTGTTGTAGACGTAAATTGGTGATTTGATGGATTTGACGATGTGACATTCGAAGTGAATCTGATGTGATGATGAAGCGTAATCTCAAGCCTCATCAACCGGTAAATGACAGAAATCGGGCAGGCAGCATGGCTAAGTCGGTCGCTCCGAAGTAGGGTGTATAATCACCTGATCTAGAGTTTCATTTACTTCTAAAAATCTATTGTCGATACTGTCCCATTCGGGAAACGGTTGCTGATTCCAACCGTTGGTGATATACATTCGATACACTCAAGCGAAATGAGTGGTCGGTCATGTGTGACCGAGTTGCAAGATGTTCTTATTGAACCCAGTGTAATCCTTTCTAGAGGTACACTAGCGATAGGTGGTTCCATACCTTGTCATAGTTGGAAATCCATTACCCAATACGTGCTTGCGGTTTTGATTGTATACTATATATGTAGAACGTGAGATGAAAGTGTTTCTGCTAGATGATTATAATATTGTGGTTGATAGACATTATTATAATATCAAAAGGTTTTTGATATAAAGATATTTTGGATTCTCATAAGGGGAAAACCCGTTCCGTTATACGGCGTGGTCTTATGAGATATCGTTTACTTGTTCAAGCTGTTTAAACTGTTTTACTCATACCAGTCCCATGACTGACCCGGAGTTTATTTTGTTTGTTTCCCTAAACTCTTGGGTGCCCAATTTTGTATGGGAAGTCAAGTAGTCGGGATTTACAGATATACTGGAAGAGCTTGGAGCAGGAGGCTTCAGGATTATATTGCTATAGTTTTTCCGCTGTGTTATAAGTGCTGTACTTTGATAATGATATGTATATTCAAGTACAAATTTGAATTTCAAAGTTATGTTATGAAATATATTTATTCGTTCCGCTGTGAGATTCATGTTACTCTGATATTGTGTTCTTCTTCTTCTTTTCTATAAGTTTCTATCTTATCTTTCCTCACCCTCTGTTTTCTTTCTATTAATTTCCTGATTTTCAATTTAATTTGGGGTTGGACTTGTGTTTTTGGTCAGCTCAAATTGGACCGGATTTTCGGGTCATTACAATTGGTATCAGAGCTTAAGGTTAAGTATTTCTTGGCTCTGTGGCGTGACTCAGTAGAGATGGGGTTAGTAATACCCTAGATTGAGTTTGAGTGTATATATACGAGTGGACGTATTTGTAGATGATAAAAAAAAAATTATATTGTGGAGATTTATTGAGTGAGTTGTTTATGGATTTTGGTCGATCAGTTTGATCCACTGTATCGGTAGGGATTTTGTAAACACTCGAATCCGATGAACCATCATGATATGTTTTGAAAAGAGGGTAAACGAAATGATTTTGCCCCAAATTATATTTTTTGATATAAAGGATTTATATTGGAATGATTATAATATAGTGGATATAATTGTTGTGACTATAATCGAGTAAGATTATAAATTAAATGGTTATGTAAATACCCAATCAGAATTCATATAAGTGAAATACGTGGAATCAGAAGAGTTAAATCTGAAATTTAAACCAGAAATTGAGTTAAAACTCTGGAGAATTTGATAAGTGTTTGTAAATGGATTTGGATTAAAAATAAGGAAAATTTAAGATCTTGGGAGATTTTAAATTGTTTTACAAGCAGTGTGAATTATATTTTGAAATGAATTTCAAAGTGGAAATGTTAGAAATGGTTTTATAGTATTGAACTCACTTCGATCGCTGGAAAATAGATTCCGATGATGACAACTGCATCATCAGTATTCATTTTCGAGTTGTAAGTGACGAATTACTACCAGAGACACTGTTTTGAATTTGTTTTGGGAAAGACAAGTTGTGTTGAATTTCAAATGGGATTTATAATATAGAATTTGATATATAGAATTTGATATATAGAATTTGAATATATAGAATTTGAATATAGAAATTCAAATGGGATTTATAATATAGAATTTGATATATAGAATTTGAATAATAAAATTTGATATATAGATTTGAATAATAGAAGTGATATAAAATTTGAATAGAAATTGAATAGAATTAACTAAGTCGATGAGGAATTATTTAATCGAGTTTTGAATTTGAAGTTGAACTTTGAAAGGTGAATTGGATTTGTAAATGGATATTCAAAATCGAATATAGAACTTAAATTTGAAATTTGGATTCAAATTAGTTAATAAGCAAGTTAAAATATATTTGAACATGTCATGTTCAAATATAAAAGTGAAATAGACTAAAGAGTTAATTAACAAATTAATTAACGAATTGAGTTAAAACGATCGGGTATAGTTGAATTAAATTGGTCAGGTATATATATACAGGAGACAGGTTTGGAATATACTATAGAAGTGAAATAGATAGAATGCTCGACGAAAAGGTACGTATTTAATTCATATATGAGATTTTATGCGTCGTATCGGCTAGCCGCTTGGCTTTTTCTTTTTCTTTTGGATTGGTGAGTGCCATGGGAGGCTATTTGAAATATCCCGATGCTCCTGGTACAAAGGAGGTTATGGCGAATTTTTCCGACAATTTAAGGAGTTAGAATATTTTTAAGATAATTTGATAGTTAGAAATCAACATATCGATATACATAGAAGTCGATAAGGAAATGAACTTAGAAATAGAATAGTATAATCAAAAAGGAAGACTAAGAATAAAATCTAGTAAGAATAGAAAGAGGAAGCGTATACGCGTTTAAAAGTGAATAAGTAGTTGTATGGTATTGATTATTCGAGTAAGTAGTCATATCTGTTTTGACGTTATAAATGTTATTCAGTCAAGTTCGAGATATAGTTATACCCCAACTTGATTGATTTCATTATTAACAAATAAATAGTAAGATTTCAGGCTCGAAGATCAATGTTGAATAAGAGTTAGTTGAATATAGTATTTGGGTTGTCGTAACGATGTTTTACACAACATCCGTTTTAAACCAAATAAGTGTAAGCTTGGAAATATAATAAAGAATATTTCCTAAGTATAGAAATAAACGAGATCGGAAAAGAGATAAGTAATTGGAGTATTTTCCAATTATAAATAACATATATTTTCTAAAGTTTAGAAAGTAAAGGAAGGCGATATTCGGAAATGTTTTCCAAATAACATAAAAGGCCAATAACAAATATTGATAAAGAAATAGAGAAGTGATTTAACTAATGGAATATTAATTAAGGGCTCAGTGACATGTTCAAAAGGAAATTTTGATTTTTGAAAAGTGTAAACTGTTTAAAAACTCCCAGGGAAAGACTGTTTGAATTAAAAACAAATTTAACAGAAATTTGTGAAAGAAAATTTGAATTAAAGTAAAACCAGTAAAGTGGTAACTGAGATTGAATTAGAATGATATCAAGACAAATTGGATTGTGAGATTCAAAATTGAAGTGTAATGTGATAATCAAGTTAAGAGTTGGGAATCGAGAAGAAACTCGAGTTGAAATGATATTTGGCTCAGATATAAGCGAATGGTTGCGTTGTGGATAAAAGTAGATTGGAATTTGATTGTGATGACCCTTGTATCCGCTGAATTGATAACAGGTGGAAAGGATAAAATGATATGTCGATAAAAGGTACAAGTTTATATTTCTATTGGATATAAGATTTATGAGTCGAATTGGCAAGCCGCTTGGCTGTTTGATTTTCTTTTGGGTTGGAGATGGCCCAGAGAGGCAAGTTGGAGTTTGACCGATTGACCAGTACAAAGAAGGTGCTGGCGAAATTTTTCGGAAAGTTAAGGAGTTAGAAAATTTTCAAGATTTTTGAAAATTTTCGTTGATAAGAATTAATTAATATTTAAATGAAATTAAATTGGTTCAGTTGAAACTGAAGTTAAGAAGTGAACAAATATGTTCTAACTAGTCGATAGGGTCATCCTCTACCTTAGAAATTTCGAGGACGAAATTATTTTAAGTGGGGAAGAATGTAATGACCCGCATTTGCAGAGGTATTATAATTAATTTATTTAATTATATAAATAGTGATATAGTGAATTTAATAGTCGTGGAATTAAATAATGGTGAATATTTAATTAAAATAATAAATTAAATAATATATTTAATTATGAAATAATCAGAATTGGCTGAAATGGCGAAATGGTGTGAACTGGATCATCTGTGACATTTAATTCAGTTTAGAGTTGAATTAAAATAACGAATATATTATTTGAAGGACAGTTTGAATGTATAATTATATTATAATTAAAATCGAGCTTGAAATGGCGCTGTAGTTCGTAATTTGGCAATTTGAACTTCAACTGAATGTACTGGATTCGTTTTAAGCTGGATTTCTATGAAACAAGAAACGTGTGGAGCTGGTGGGGTATATCTTTCTAGTGGAAGAGAAAAATCGGGATTTCGTCGTGAAGATTTTGATTTATGTCCAAATCAAATTTTAGAAAAGTCACTGTCGAAATCCTTTATAATTGATAAAGGAATTATTTATATATTTAAAAAAGGAATTTCAATATAAATCGAATATCGGGTTGACCCATATTTGAAATATCGAGTTAGAATCCATATAAGGTTTTTCTGAAGCTGTATGGTATTCCACTGTGAATATAGACGATAATATATATTTTTAAATATTAAATTTAATTATATTTAAATATATTTATATATTTAAATGGGTCACTCAAAGCTTTAAAAATAGCCAGTTTTGCAAACTACCTCAGAATTCGACGAAACTAATTTTGTTGGATCCACAATATTAAATTATTGCTAGAGTTCAATTTCCGTGATTTTTAAAGTCAGTGTGTGGCCGTACGGATTTTTAGAGTGAAAAACAATCAATAAATTGACAGTTAAAAATACGCTGTGTGAGCAAATGGAGTCGGAATTCGACGAAACCAGTTTCGTTGGGACCATAATGTCAAACTCTAGCTGTATGTCAATTTTCATGATTTTTGGGTATAATGTGTGATCGTACGAATTTTTAGAAAGCAAAAATAAATATAAAATAAAAGGAAAAAATATCTAAAATCCTTCTATGGTCTAGGAACATGCCACATCGTCACCTCTCCAACCACACAAGTATCTCGTACTCCCTATAAGGTAAAATTTTAAGCTGCCACATTTTGTTTAATTTCCAGTAAGGTTTAGATCAAAATAAAATCAAAAGAAAATAAAATAAAATCATATAAATCATATGATATCTATATTTGGATTGTCATTGAGGAGCACTTCTTGTAAGTATCAGTTTGAATGGGTTCGACGCATTTTCTCTTCGATGGAAATAAGCTCAGCGCCATTAGGGTTTATCTTTTGGTGAGATGGAAGCTGTAATACTCAAATTTGTGTATGGAGTGATTGTGACGGCCCGCCCCGCACCAACCGACATTTACTCTAAAAGTGCGCTATACACATATCCAGTTAGCACGGGACGGTCGCCAGAAGAAAAAGAAAGAAGAGAATGGGCTAATCAAGGAACCTGTAATATGTCTCACAGCGCATAGAACAAAATATAATAATAATAACATACTTGACATAAAACAGGAGAGACAGTGCATAAGCTAAAAACCAGAACTGAGCATCATAGCAGCGGAAATCCAAAATATAGCTTATTACAACTTCTCAAACTGTCTCAAAGCAAAAGCAAGATAAAGGAGGTACACTACTAATGTCCAAGTAGCGACCACCAACGACACAGGGAGAATATCTATATATCATACATGGAAGCCTCCTGCTCGCCTCTGAATCAGCTACTCGCGCATCACCAGCTAACCATAACCTGCCTCTAGTCTGCTCGTGTGAGCACCCAGAGTAATAAGAAGAGACATAAAACTCTGGGTCAGACATAAAGCCTGGTATGAGCGATAAGCATCTAAAAAGAATAATAACAGGTATAATCCAATCATACCTGAACCTGGACCTGCAACCAAAGAGTTAGCACTACATACTGTACAACACTCTAAGGTTCCCTTTCAAATGGTGTAAAGATAACGGGGGTGGGGGTGTGCATGTCATAGTGATGTCAAACAATCAAGCATAGCAATCATCCTCACATCCCTCACTCAGTGCGTAAAGCATACGATATCCACTACTTTGATCACCTAATACTTTGGGCCATGACGAAATCCAATCCCGTGTAACTATCACTACAAGCCCACCATCCATCTCTCAGTGGTGAACCAAAGTTATGAATACCACAACCCCTTTGCACACGTCCAGCAGCAAAGCCCAATCACGAAGTGAACTCATTGGTTCCCATTTGGATCCTGAGCACTAACTTCCATTTGGACTACCTTTGCATCTCGGGTTTTAATCTCCTCCTCTGGATCGGTCTTCATTCAGTTCATAACCTCCTGGTTCGGTTCACAGTCACCAGCTCGTGGTCAAGCTCCAGATCATGAAGATACTCCAGCTCGGATCGTGCTACCTTCACCAGGTCGGATCGTGATATGATCTTCAAGTCGGGTTGCCATCATCGGATCGTGCTTCATTAGTTCGTGGCACCCCCGTCGGGTCGGGTCGTGGCACCCTGGTACTCATCGCATCGTGAGCTCCTTCATCCTCCTCTGGTTCGGATCGCAAGCTTGAAGTGACTCGTAGCGTCAGTCTCTCGTTCGTGGCCTTCAAAGTGGATCAGATCGTCACTGTGGTGCGGCTCGTGATGACTCTTCACGAATGGAGGGGATCGGATCATGGAGAGTGGTTCATCCCGTATCGTGGCTCACCTCCTGCCTTGGTCGTGGCACATACCCCACGAACGGGGAGGGGGCTCACGAACCGATTCCTGCACAACCCGCTGCAGCCCTTCCAGCAAGTATTTTACACCCCTCGACGGCGTTTTCGATAAATCTAACTTTTCTAATCAATCTCAAAGCATATCATACAGTCATAGCAACATGTATGAACATCCACAAACAGCAAAACTACAATATGATATGTCAAAACGGATCAAACATACCCAAAACCCCATATTTTCCCTTAAGCATGTTTGGGTGAAACTTATGATATGATTAGCAAAACTTAACCAAATTATCCCAAATTCACATCAGAGGTCTAAAACAATATTTCAGAATTTATGAATATTTTTCCAGATTTTTAACATGCATAAATTCGCTAATTTCCACTAATCACCCCTTAATCCCCCAAATTCCGGGATTTGCAAAATTAGTCGAAATTAACCCAAATTCATATCAGAGGCATAAAATGATGTTTTAGAATTTTAGGAATTTTTCTAGATTTTTATGAGTCATAATTTCGCTAATCTTCGCTAATTACCATAATTAGCCATAATTAGTGAGGAACTATGCAAATCACTCACCTTAGCCACAAACAAAATTTAGATCTGAAATAATCTCTGATTTGGATCCAATCCCTATATGTTCCAGCAGCTCTCTCTCTGATTTAGTGCTACCCTCCCTTGATTTGATGTACTTTTGCTTAATCTTCGATTAGAAAGTGATTAGAGACGATTTGGGATGAAATTAGAAGGTGGAGGCCATTGCTGGAGCTTGAAGGAGGTAAGTGGAGGCTGGAAAAATGAATCTAAAACCGAAATCCGAACACTAGCAGCCCTTAAATACACCAAATCCCGAAATCTCCCATTGGGCCTAGTTGTTAATCACCCGGTTAAGCCCGATTAGCTGTTTTTCACCTTCTAAACCTTGTTTCAGCCATATCTCCCAAACGGTAAGTCCGTTTGGCTAATGTAACCACTCTACGGAAAGAGAAACCATCATTCGAATCCAATGGAAGTGGTTTCAGGTCAAAATTCCTTTCCAATCAAAAGTTATGTCCAAAACAGTACCAACTAGGGGCAAAACGGTCATTTAAAAATCGACAAAAATCATGAACATGGGAAATGACCCCAATAATCGTCTCCCAAAGTTACATGACCATACGACTTCGTATGAGAAAGAAATAAATATTCTACGATCCTTCGATGCGTAGAATGCGGGTTGTTACAGTGATGTTCACGAAGGAGTTTAGAATCGTTTGTGGTGTTTGGGGTTGGATTGGTGAGGTTCGACATCGATACCTACAGGATGGAGGGCGTTGATGCGTTTTCTGAGAGGTAGCTGAGTTGCATTCGAATGAGATGGAGTTGAAGTGGAAGTTACGAGAAGCTCAACGTTGGTTTCGGTTTGAAATTCCATTGAAGAAGTAAGGAGCAGTTAAGGGGGAAAGATCAGCCATGGGAGGTACTGTGCGAGTGCGTGTATTTCAGGGAGTTGAAGAAGGGTGAAAGGGAGTCTGGGCTTTCGTATTTGGATGGGCCGACGAGTTTAGATTGGTTGGAGGACCATTTACAAGGATAGTTTTAAATTAAAGTCCTTTTAAATATTGTATAACTTGTTTATAGCATATCTAATCCATACGGTATCGAAATCAGACGAAACAAGATCCGTTGGGATCGTATGGACGGAAGCAATCCATTGGAACTGACTGGGAGTGGATTGGTGCTCGTTATATTTTATGGCGAAATAAACTGTTTGATTCAAATCAAATAACAGTTTATCGTTCTCTAACGATGAACTGCAAATGTGAGTAAATCTCACTAACTCTGAACAGTTTATAATTTCATGTTGTATTTTTAGAACTGTTAAATATTAGTTGAATGACTGTGTGTTGACTGTTTGATTGAACTGCTAGTCAGTTAGTTGAATTTCTATATTGATTCTGTTTAACAAAATATATCAGATGGAACTGAAAGTGTTGTTATCTATATTGTTTAACATCTGTGATGCAGGGAAACAGGTTGGAGGAATCCAACTGGATTCCTCAACATTTATTTTACTGTGATTCATATATTGTGATATATGATGTGATATATAATCTGTTGTTGATTATGTGTGTTTGTACGATATTTATCATTGTTAAATGGTATGTTAAATACCATAAGAAAACTGGATGTGGGAAAGGGGATTTTCAAAGTGTATTTTGAAAATGAGTTATTTATATAAAATCGATGGATTTTATATAGAAAAGGAAAAGTTTTTTTTTTAAAAGAAAATAATTATAAAATCGAAGGATAAGTTATAATAAAAGGAAATATTTATTTGTTAGAATAAATAGAATAGAGATAAAAAGAAAATATTTGTAAACAGTTAAATAAAATATTTAATGGAGATATTTATTTAGAAAATAAATAAAGTTAAAAGGAAATATTTATTTGTTAAATAAATAGGAAAGGTAAAAGAAATATTTATTTGTTAAGTAAATAGAATTGAGAAGGGAATAGTTATTTGTTAAGTAAACAAATAGAAAGGGATAAAGAAAAGGAGTTAATTCAAATGAGTTAATTTAATATTAGCTAATCGATTAGAGTTAATCGAAGAGAGTAAATGAGTTAGAGTTAACCAGTAGGGTAAATCAATTAGGGTCCACCAGTTAGAGTTAAATCGATAGGGTTAACTAAATAGAGTTAAATGAAAGGAGTTATCGAATTAGTTATTCGAAAGGAGTTATCGATTATAGTTTAATCGAACAGAGTTATTGATTAGTTTAATCGAAGTGAGCAATCGAATCTAGTTTATTCGAAAGGAATTATCAAATTTGGTTATTCGAAGGAATTAACAAATTTAGTTATTCAATGGAGTTGATCGATTAGAGTTAAAAGAGTAATCGAATATAGTTTATTCGAATAGAGTTAAAAGAGTAATCGAATATAGTTTATTCGAATAGAGTTAGAAGAGTTAATCAAATATAGTTTATTCGAATAGAGTTAAAAGAGTAATCGAATATGGTTTATTCGAATAAAGTTAAAAGAGTAATCGAATATAGTTTATTCGAATAGAGTTAGAGTAATCGAATATAGTTTGATCGAATGGATTTAATTAAGGAGTTAAGTAAGGAGTAAGTGAAAAGAGTTAATCGATTAGAGTTGAAAGACGAACTTACCCTGTTTCAAGATTTGAAATGTCGTTCAGTTAAGGTCTGAGAGGTAGTTATACCCCAACTCGGTTGACTTCGTTTTAAATTTAGAAATGGTTAAAGTTCGAGAGTGAAAGTGGTTAGAGTGAATTTAGTAAATAAGTATAGTAGTTTGAGTTGGCTTCGCGATGTTGATTTAAACATCTATTTAAATCCAAGTAAAGAAGATTTGGAAATGTTTTCCAAATAGAATCAGAAACATAACAATATTGAAATAGGAAATATGAATATATATATATATATAGATATATATATATATATATGTATGATTGATGATTGATTGATAGAATTTCCATCTGGAGATAATATCGTTGTTTGCACACCTGTTTTTCTTTGATAGTTAACTCACCGACTATCGAAGTTTTTTACCATTTTAATGTTGTTAATATGGAGAGACTAGTTGGATTATTATCCAAATAACCACTCTGTATTGGCATAAGCGTTGCGAATCATATGTGCCAAAGATAATTGAAGACGGAGTAAAGTGCAAGGGCTATTTTATAACTCTTAGATAACAGTGCCTAAGATGGATATACTGAATAGTGCCTTCGGTTCATCCTGTTACGGGATGACTTGTATGGACGGATGTCTGACAGAGTATTTCCAGACGATCACGTATATTGATTTCTCCAACCGTACCAAGAGTGGAAGCGGAGAAGGAAACTTCTTTTAGCTAACACATAATGTATTGTTGTAGACGTCAATCGGTGATTTGATGGATTTGACGATGTGACATTCGAAGTGAATCTGATGTGATTATGAAGCGTAACCTCAAGCCTCATCAACCGGTGAATGACAGAAATCAGGCAGGCAACATGGCTAAGTCGGTCACTCCGAAGTAGGGTGTATAATCACCTGATCTAGAGTTTCATTTACTTCTAAAAATCTATTGTCGATACTGTCCCATTCGGGAAACGGTTGCAGATCCCAACCGTTGGTGATATACATTCGATACACTCAAGCGAAATGAGTGGTCGGTCATGTGTGGCCGGGTTGCAAGATGTTCTAGTTGAACCCAGTGTATTCCTTTCTAGAGGTACACTAGCGAAAGGTGGTTCTATACCTTGTCATAGTTGGAAATCCATTACCCAATACGTGCTTGCGGTTTTGATTGTATACTATATATGTAGAACGTGAGATGAAAGCGTTTCTGCTAGATGATTATTATATTGTGGTTGATAGACATTATTATAATATCAAAAGGTTTTTGATATAAAGATATTTTGGATTCTCATAAGGGAAAACCTGTTCCATTATACGGCGTGGTTTTTTGAGATATCGTTTACTTGTTCAAACTGTTTAAACTGTTTTACTCATACCAGTCCCATGACTGACCCGGAGTTTATTTTGTTTGTTTCCCTAAACTCTTGGGTGCCCAATTTTGTACAGACAGTCAAGTAGTCGAGATTTGCAGATATACTGGAAGAGCTTGGAGCAAGAGGCTTCAGGATTATATAGCTATAGTTTTTCCGTTGTGTTGTAAGTGTTGTACTTTGATAATGATATGTATATTCAAGTACAGATTTGTATTTCAAAGTTATGTTATGAAATATATTTATTCGTTCCGCTGTGAGATTCGTGTTACTCTGATATTGTGTTCTTCTTCTTCTTCATTCTATAAGTTTCTATCTTATCTTTCCTCACCCTCTGTTTTCTTTCTATTAATTTCCTGATTTTCAGTTTAATTTGGGGTTGGACTTGTGTTTTTAGTCAGCTCAAATTGGACCGGATTTTCGGGTCATTACAATTGGTATCAGAGCTTAAGGTTAAGTATTTCTTGGCTCTGTGGCGTGACTCAGTAGAGAAGGGGTTAGTAATACCCTAGATTGAGTTTGAGTGTATATATATGAGTGAACGTATTTGTAGATGATATAAAAATTGTTTTATATTGTGGAGATTTATTGAGTGAGTTGTTTATGGATTCTGGTCGATCAGTTTGATCCACTGTATCGGTAGGGATTTTGTAAACACTCGAATCCGATGAACCGTCATGATATGTTTTGAAAAGAGGGTAAACGAAATGATTTTGCCCCAAATTATATTTTTGATATAAAGGATTTATATTGGAATGATTATGTAACACCCCACATCCGTTAGTGTCACTCGCAAAGGGAATGCACTAAGTTCTGTAGAGCATTTTGTGTAAAAGATGCAGATAAATTACAAGACAGACAGAAATTAAACAGCGGAAAATAAAATTTTGCTTTATTGATAAAATAGTTTGTACAAAGATTTCTTTACAATATCAGAGTATCATCTGTCTTACAAAATAAAGAAGCATAAAACAACATTTATATTCCCCAATTTTAGCAAGAGCCAGCAACAGCATCTGAAAAGAGAATCCAAGCAAAACTTCGGCAAATCTTCAAGCTGGGGAAAGAGTGACAGTCCAACTTAACCTGAGCTATAATATTCCCTCCTTTACTACCAGGGGGAGGGGGAAACGGAAGAAAAGAAGATGAAAGAAAAACAGAGTCAGACATAAAGCCTGAGTAAGTTCAGTAACTTCTAGCATATGAACATGGAAAAACAAAACGACATGAATTAACTGAATACAAGATAACACCATGATGATAGGGTTGACAAGATTAGACAAGATAATCACGAGATATGCTAAGATAAGTTAAACTGGATATACTCTAATACTTTCGCCGCTTCGCTCTAATACTTCACCGCTTCGCTATTTCCTTGTTATACTGATTTCTATATCTCTGCACCACCTAACTAGTGTCCCAACTAGTAACCATAACGTGATCCCAATCCCTGTAGTTTTCATCGCCTTCAGGCATACATTTATTATTTATTACCTAGATCAAATCTAGGGTTTTCTACCAAGTGCTTTCTAGATTCGACTAGAGTCTACCATATCTGCTGAACGCTTCTCGGATTCAGGATTTATGCCACCTAGTCCAACTAGGGATTATGCTACCTGACGAACGATGCCCCCAAGTCTAGGACACACTACCTAGAGTGGTATATGTTCCTTTACTTCCCCACGCATGTATCGCGAATCGTTATCGCTTGTCTAGATGCACATGTCCTATAATGTGCAGTCTGAATCCTGTGACAGGGCAAATCAAGGAATACAGAACTCGGTCGGGAGCTTTCAGATATCTGCCGATGCAGATGCTGAGGTCTGTTTTTATTCCAGTGGCTATGGTCCCACTTGACCCCTCCCTCAACTAATGAAAGGCACACCTTGTCAAATGAGAACTATACGCTGGCCCCCGGTGCCCCACTATCCTATGGCCATCCTCACCCATAACTAGATAGCAAGTATATGGTCTTTTGGAGTTCTCCGCCTTTCCGCTTCACGTATCTCGATTGACTCAAGATGGATGGTAGACGACGAGTCGCTATCACAGGGCTATCGTTTGCTCGCCGAATCACGTCGGTCCATCCTTGTCTTTAGGTTGCCATGTATTGCAACCAAGGCATACCCCTGGTTCTTCTATGCAGACCTTAACCTCTGTGGGCCCAGGCGGATCATCTGCAGCCTCACAGAGGGATACCAAGAGTACTATCACGTCCCCACGAAACCTCGGGCTTCATAACCCAATTCGTTGGAGCCTTCTTTTTAATCAGACGGATGTTCGCTCCTCCTCGTGTTATACTAAGAATTACTACTTAGTTTTGTCAACTAAGGTTTACCACTTAGTTTCCAGAATCATTGTTTTCTTAACTAAGGTTTACTACTTAGCTCCTTTTAACTAAGGTTTACTACTTAGTTCTCTTTCCCATCAATTTGGATTGGTTAAGTGTCATTAGTCAATTCAAACTAACTTAACCCTCTTCATTTATCCTGTTAAGCTGGTTAAGTGTCATCAGCAATTCACATTGACTTAACCCTACCACAAACGAAGTTATATTGGTTAAATATTTCTTATTACTTAACCCTACCCCTTCATCCTGTATTGGTTAAGTGTTCCTTTTTAACTTAACCTTGCCCGTCTGTTTTAACTAACACGTTATTAATGGTTAAGTATTATCCCTTCATGTTTTAGACTTAACCTCATTCCTTTATCACAACCTGATGGTTAAGTGTTCAGGTTTACTTAACCCTACAGTCTAGCCCAGCTAACATATCAAAATTGGCTAAGTGTATTAGATTTTACTTAACCCCAACCTCTAGTCTAGTTAACATATTAATTTGGCTAAGTGTATTAACTTTACTTAACCACTACAAGTCCCGTTTTTCTACCTTGAGTTTGGTTAAGTGTCTCTATGGACTTAGCCTTCCCATTCTAGCTTAACTGTGTTAAGTGGGTTAAGTGTTCCTATGGACTTAACCCTCCCATTCTAGTTTAACTGTGTTAAGTGTCAGTCTGAACCTATCCCCACCCATCAGTCTAGTTATCATGTTGAACTGGTTAAGTGTCTTAGTTAACTTAACCCTACCATTCTTGTTCTAGCTTTAACTAAATAAATTAAAGCCGCTACCACTCACATTAGACAGGTATTGTTGCGACTACTGGATGTGCCGGTTGGTTCCGGGCAGGTTTACATCGCAACTCAGTCTAACCTCGGGCTAGGCATATTCGTGTTTTCTAAGTTCAAAGAGTTTCAATTTATTTTCAAATCAAGTTTTGAAAGTAACCATCCCGTTCGTCGGATCAGTTAGGGATAGCCTGGGAGAGCAAGAAACTTGTATTTTCCAAACCCAAGCCTAGACACTATCCTCTCTGTCACCCTAGAACTTTCTGGTGTGTCATTAAAAGAGATGTCGTTAATAAACCTTTAATTTGTCTAAATATATATTTCCTCATTCAAGCCAAATTCTATAAGTAAATTATTTCTAATTTACTTATTTCCTAATTAATTTTTTAATGTAAATTGTCTACATTTATTCTTATGGCCCATTTCCCCTTCTAAATCATATTTATGCTTTTTGGTATGTGGACTATACCAAATTAAGTGTCACTAACCATGATTTTGCTAAACCTGCCAATTACTCCCAATTATGGCCAATTTCACATTTGTGCCAATATATTTACCGTGCCAAATTAGCTAATCCAATTCTGATTCAACATTCTAATTCTAGACTTATTACTCTAGTTCACTATTCATGTAAATGCTAGATTTACACGTCAATACTAGATTCAAATTACACATCATATAATTCATGTCAAATTTATCCAATTTGCATTTCTATGAACATGCCATAATACATGTTCCCAATTTATGCCAATTTCCATGTTAAACTACGTTTTCAGTAAATTTCATATTTTGCCCACACCGCATTCCCACCGTTCGTATAATCGTGATTCACTCTAGATTATAAATAAAGCTAGGTTCGTAGAAAATAGGGAATGAACCAAAGATGCTATGCAAAAGATAGACATACTAACTGGCATAAAAAGGGTTGAATAACGACGTCGGTTCAAGAACATGGGTAGACCTAACTTAATAGGTAAATTCCCAAGGTCTAAAACCAAAGACAATCAAGAATAGACAGAATAGATGATCGGGTTTAGTGTAATAACCCGTATCCTATGTATCGGGGGATCGTAGAATATTTATTTCTTTCCCATATGAGGCCGTATGGTCATGTAACTTTGGGAAACATCCATTAAAGTCATTTCCCATGTTCATGATTTTTGTCGATTGCTAAATGACCATTTTGCCCCTAGTTGGTACTGTTTTGGTCCTAACTTTTGATTGGAAAGGAATTTTGACCTGAAACTACTTCCATTAGATTCGTTTGATGGTTTACCTTTCCGTAGAGTGGTCATAATAGCCAAACGGACTTACCGTTTGGGAGATATGGATGAAATAAGGTTTGAAGGGTGAAAAACTGCTTAACCGGACCAAATCGGGTGATTAGTGGATAGGCCCATAACCCATTTCAGGATTAGGGTTATGAGGAGGCTGAAATGAGATAGTGGATCATTCCATTTCAGTTTTCTAGCCTCCACTTATCACCAAGGAACCCTAAAAATGGCCTCTAACCTCTAAATCACCTCCAAATCATCTTTTGGTCAAGGATTAAGCTTAGCAACCCCTAATCAAGGAAGATCTTCACCAAAGCAACATAGGAGCTGCTGTTTGGCATTGAAATTCACATCAAATCAGAGAATTATTTTAGATCTTAGTTTATTTGTGGCTAAGGTGAGTGATTTGCATAGTTTTGCACTAATTATGGCTAATTAGGGGTGATTACTGTTAATTAGCGAATTTAAACATGATAAAATTTTGGAAAAATGTTTATAAAATTCGGAATGATGTTTTAGACCTCTGATATGAATTTGGGTTAATTTGGTTAAGTTTTGCTAATCCTATCATTAGTTTCACCTAAACATGCTTAAGGCAAAATATGGGATTTTGGGTATGTTTGATCCACTTTAACCTATCATGCTGGTGTTTTGATGTTTGTGGTTGATTATGCATGTTGCTATGACTGTATGAAATGCTTTGTGATTGATTAGAATAGTTAGAATGGTCGAAAACGCCGTCGAATGGCGTAAACTGCTCGTTGGAAGAACTGCAGGAAATTGCAGGTAGGATCGGATCGGACCCCCTTTACCCGACTCGAACCGATCGTGGGCACATGCCCCGATCCGAATCGAGGACACGATCCGATGGGAAGAAGAGTATGAGTCCGAACCGCGCCAGCAACCCCGACCCGATCCGCCCATGAAGGGTGAGCACGATCCGTCGACCTGGAGAAGTGCTTTCCGACCCGAACCGCTTGAAGGACCACGACCCGATCCGAAGGAGCTTGTCACGAACCGATCCGTGGCGATTGACTTGGAGACCCCGACCCGATCCGCTGAGGAGTACTCGAACCGATCCGATGGAGCTGGAGGACCACGAGTTGATGGCGTGACCCGATCCGAATGAGGGAACCCAATCCGAACCGTGGTGACGAGGAAACAGGATTCCGAACCGATCCGATCTGAAGACGACGACCCGATCCGATCTGGTGATGACCAATAACCTGAGATGCAAAGGTAGTCCAAATGGAAGTTAGAGCTTGGGATCCAGTTGGGAACCAATGAGTTCACTTCATGGTTGGACTTTGCTGCGGGACGTGTGCTAAGGAGTTGTCGACGTTCATAACTTCGATTCACCACTAAAAAGGAATGATGGGCTACTTATCAGTGCAGTAGGGTCATTCTGACCTAAGGGGAAAGGTGATGGTAGCAAGACTACGTTATCAGTGCAGTAGGGTCATTATGACCTGAGGGGCAAGGTGATGTGTAGTAAGACTATGAGCCAGCGCAGATGGGGTGAATAACTCCATGGGCAAGTGGACATAGTAAGGATTGGTAAGGCTATGAGCCAGCGCAGATAGGGTGAATAACTCCATGGGGCAAGTGGACATAGCGAGGAATTAGTGGCTATGTTATCAGTGCAATGAAGCCATTTATGACTTCATGGGGCAAAGAGATCGTAGCAAGGTATGTTGGGTGATCGAAGTGGAGAATATCGTATACTTTACGCACTGAGTGAGAGATGTGAGGATGGATGCTATGCTTGATTGTTTGCCATCATTATGACATGCACACCTCCCCCACCTCTGTATCTATACATTGTTTTATACGGCACCATAGAGTGTTGTACAGTATGTAGTGCTAACTCTTTGGTTGCAGGTCCAGGTTCAGGTATGTTTTAGTCTACCTGTTATTGTTCACTTAAATGCTTATCGCTCATACCAGGCTTTATGTCTGACCCAGAGTTTTATGTCTCCTCTTATTACTCTGGGTGCTCACACGAGCAGACTAGAGACATGTTAGCTGGTGATGCGCGAGTAGCTGATTCGGAGGCGGGCAGGAGGCTTCCACGTATGATATATATATACACATTCTTCCTGTGTCGTTGGTGGTCGCTACTTGGGCATTAGTAGTGTACCTCCTTTATCTTTCTTTTGCTTTGAGACACTTTGAAAGTTGTAATAAGCTGTATTTTGAATTTTCGCTGCTATGATGTTTAGTTCTGATTTTCAGCTTATGCACTGTCTCTCCTGTTTTAAGTCAAGTATGTTATTATTATATTTTGTTCTATGCGCTGTGAGACATTCTACAGGTTCTTTGTATGTTCATTTCCTTCTTCCTTTTCCTTCTGACGACCCGTTCCGTGCTAACTGGACATGCGTACAGCGCACTTTTGGCGTAAATGTCGGTTGGTGCGGGGCGGGGCGTCACACTTGGTATCAGAGCTCTAGGTTGCGTAGTTAACCTAGGGAAAGACACTAGGGAGAGTTAGTACGTATATGAGAGCGCGTATTTGTGATTACTTTGGTTTTCAAAAGCTATGTATATATATACTATTAGTAGTATAAGAATGAAGTCGCACTGCACTAGCACCACTATGGGGTCGTTAATCGTTTCCTTTTTCAGATTGACGATGAGCCGAGACACGAGGGGTGCTGGTAGAGGGGCCAACCAAGGTAATGCCGCTGACATGAGGGCAATTTTTACTAACCTCATGAGAGACATGCTTAGAGAAGTGCAAGGAGCAGTTCCCAATCCGTATCTTGGTGGAAAGCCGTTCCACGGAACGGAGTCGGCCACAGATGTTCAAGATTGGATGGATAGCTGCGACCGTATCTTCGATGACTTGGGTCATGAGGATGCGATGAAGAGAAGGCTAGCGTCTCGTCAGCTGCAAGGGTGAGCGATGAATTGGTGGAATGCCATTAGAATAGCTACTCCAGAGGATCAAATTACTTGGGATCAGTTCAAGGCTCGCTTTAGCGAGAAGTTTATTCCAGCTGCCCAGAAGTCAGTATTGTTCAAGAGGTTCTTGGAACTCAAGCAGAATGGGAGGGCAGTTTCTGACTATATTGCTGAGTTCGACACTTTGTCGAAGTATGGACTGTCTCTCATTGATACTCCTGAGAAGAAGAATGAGAAGTTCATTACTGGTTTGGATGGATACTTGGGGGAAAGGCTTATTAATCACATCGATGAGACTTTTGAATCGATCGTGGGGAAAGCTTTGAGATCAGAGAGTCTTTACCCTAAGTCAAAGACTGAGGCTGCATCTGCAGAAGGGCCAAAGCCGCAAGCAGGCGGTGGAGGCAAGAATAATTCTCAGAATAAGAGGAACCAAGACCAATCAAAAGGTGGCCAGAAAAAGAGCAAGAAGGATGTTGAGTGCTTCAGCTGTGGAAAGAAGGGCCATTATGCTAAAGATTGTCGGGCCAAGCCAGCGGATAAGAAGTGCTTTAACTGTGGTCAAGTGGGACATTTCAAGGACAAGTGTCCGCAACCTCTTAAGGAGAAGCAGATTGTGAAAGCATATGCTATTGATGATGTTCCTTCTTCGTCGAATGCCCCAACTGCGGCGGAGAAAGGAAAGAATGTTGTTATTCAAGGTATGCTTTCTAATTATGATGTACCAGTTCGAGTTTTGTTTGATACTGGGGCTTCCCGTTCCTTCATATCTAGTGACCTGGTAGATAGGTTGGGACTGGAACCCGAGATAGTTGATAGACCATTGGTTGTGACGAACCCGATTGGTGGTTCGACTAGCCTTAGTATGATTTGCAGGAATTTGGTCTTATCGAGTCATGGATGTATGTTTGTATGTGATTGCTTTGTTTTGGGCTTTACTTGGTATGGCATTATATTGGGAGTCGATTGGCTCCAAAGATACGGGGTGGTGGTAGACTGTGAGGGCGTTTTAGTAACAGTGAGGGCGGATGATGGGCGGAGGGTAGTGTTTGGTAGTCTACCTAGTGATGGGGTTATGGCTAGTTTTGTAAATTCCCTCGATATCCCGCAGGATGAGTTGTCAGATGTGCCCGTGGTTGGCTAGTATCCGGACGTCTTCGAGGAGGTGACCGGGCTTCCACCACACCGAGAGATTGAGTTCCGTATTGATTTAGTGAAAGATGCCAGACCTATAGTGATGCCACTTCGTCGTATGGCACCAAGGGAGCAGCGAGAGCTCGGGGTGCAAGTCAGCAATCTTTTGAAGAAGGGATTTATTAGAAGGAGTGTCTCCGAGTGGGGAGCACCAATTCTGTTTGCCACTAAGGCAGATGGTTCCCTTCGTTTGTGTGTGGACTATCGCGAGTTGAATAAGGTGACGAGGAAGAATAAGTATCCTCTACCACGGATAGATGATTTGTTTGATCAGCTGGAAGGAGCAAGAGTGTTCTCCCAGTTGGACCTCGCGATAGGATTTCATCAGCTTAGAGTAGCAGATGAGAGTGTTTCGAAAACGGCATTTAGGACGTCGTCTGGATTTTATGAGTGGTTGGTCATGCCATTTGGGTTGACCAATGCACCAGCCTACTTTGTGGATCTTATGAATCGAGTATTCAGAGATCAATTGAAAAAGTTTGTTCTTGTGTTCGTGAATGATATCCTTATTTATTCAAGGACAGAGGAGGAACACAAGGGACACTTGAGGATAGTGATGGAGTTGTTGAGGAAACACCAATTGAAAGAGAAATTCTCTAAGTGTCATTTTTGGAGAAGGGAAGTAAGATTCTTGGGTCATGTTGTTTCACAGAGTGGTATTGCCGTAGACCCTGCGAAGGTGGCTACGGTACAGGATTGGCCTATGCCCAAGAATGCTACAGATGTAAGAAGTTTCTTGGGATTAGTTGAGTATTATCGTAAGTTTATCCAGGACTTCTCCAAGATAGCAGCACCGTTGACTCAGTTGACTAAGAAGAATCAGTCCTTCGTCTGGGACGGAGTGTGTGAGGATGCCTTCAAGAGTCTAAAGGAGAAGTTGACGCGTGCGCCAGTGTTAGTCATTCCTATGGGGAATGAAGAGATGACGGTATACACGGATGCTTGTGGTACAGGACTGGGTGCAGTATTGATGCAAGGGGGTAGGGTTGTAGCTTATGCTAGTCGACAGCTAAAGCCGCATGAGAAGAAGTATCCTACCCATGATTTGGAATTAGCAGCGATTGTGTTTGCACTGAAGATGTGGAGACACTATCTCTTGGGAGAAAGATTTCAGTTGTTTACCGATCATATATCGTTGAAGTATCTCTTCTCCCAGAAAGATCTGAATCTCCGTCAGCAGAGATGGTTAGAGTTCTTGGCTTCGTATGATTTTGATATCGCGTACACACCTGGAAAGGGTAATGCGGTAGCCGATGCCTTGAGTAGGAGACATGCCAGCTTAGGGGCAATGTTTCTTGAGTGGAAGCAACTGGAGTATATCGCGGGGTTTGATTTCAGACCAAAGTGCGAATTGGATCCAGTCATGCTAGCAAGTTTGACGATCAGACCCACTTTGATAGAGCGGATTGGTTCTAGCCAGTGGGACGATCCTAATCTATTGGAAATCATCTCCAAGCTAGAGATGGGTATCGATGAGGAGATGAATGTGTATGGGCTTGATCGAGATGGATGGCTTCGAAAGAATGGAAGATTAGTTGTGCCCAACGTGAATGGTTTGAGAGATGAAGTGCTTAGAGAATGTCATCACTCAAAACTGACTATACATCCTGGTGGTAATAAGATGTATCGAGACATGAGGCAGACTTACTACTGGGAAGGGATAAAAAGAGACGTTGGGAAGTTTATATCCAAATGCATGAATTGCCAGCTAGTTAAAGCCGAGCAAAAGAAGCCTAGTGGGTTGTTACAACCATTAGAAATTCCCGAATGGAAATGGGAGCAAGTCTCGATGGATTTCATCAATGGTTTACCAAGGACTAGATCGGGATATGATAGCATTTGGGTAATTGTGGATCGATTGACTAAGAGTGCAAGATTTATACCAGTCAAATCGACCAGAACGGCAGCCAAGTTGGCAGAATTGTATATGAAATGGGTAGTGAGATTTCATGGAGTACCCAAAAGAGTTGTGAGTGACCGAGACCCATTGTTCACTAGTGGGTTTTGGAAGAGCTTACAAGAGGCTCTAGGGTCAGGATTACATCTCAGTACCGCATATCATCCTCAGACCGACGGTCAGACGGAGAGGGTGAATCGTATATTGGAAGATCTCTTGAGAGCGTGTATATTGGATTTTGTTGGATCATGGGATGAACTTTTGCATCTAGTAGAGTTTGCATATAATAATAGCTACCAATCCAGTATCGGTATGGCTCCATATGAAGCTTTGTATGGAAGACCGTGCAACTCACCATCATGTTGGATAGAGACTGGCGAGAAGTTTGTGCTTGGACCAGATGTGGTGAGAGAAACTTCCGATAAGATCAAGATCATTCAGCAACGAATGAAAGCTGCCTAAGATAGGCAGAAGTGTTATGCTGATAAGAGGAGAAGAGACTTGAAATTCTCCGTTGGTGACTTGGTGTTTGTCAAGATCTCTCCGTTGAAGAGCGTGATACGATTTGGCAGGAGAGGCAAGTTGGCACCAAGTTTTGTTGGCCCATTCCCTGTTCTTGAACTAGTCGGGAATTTGGCCTATAGAGTTGGCTTACTAGAGAAAATGGCGGGAGTTCACAATGTATTTCATGTTTCCCAACTAAGGAAGTTTGTTCACGACTCAGATATGACTATTTCACCTGATCAGTTAGAGGACTTCGAAGTAGAACCCGAGGCGGTTGGGAACCGCAAGCCGATTCGTATTGTGGGGCACGATACGAAGCAACTTCGAAGGAAGTCGGTGAAGCTAGTGAAGGTTCAGTGGGGCGAGGACGAGAATGATTGTACTTGGGAGACAGAGGAGAGCATTAGGAAGGCACATCCAGAACTCTTTGCCTGGTAAGATTTACCTTGCAATTTAGTTTTCCGCATGCTAGGGTAGACTTGTTTTGCATGTTTGATGGTTGTTTTATGGTTGATAGGCATGCGGGACCTTTGTGTGTGTTTGGATTAGGGAATTTCGGGGGCGAAATTTCTTAAGGGGGGAAGAGTGTAATAACTCGTATCCTACGTATCGGGGGATCGTAGAATATTTATTTCTTTCCCGTATGAGGTCGTATGGTCATGTAACTTTGGGAAACATCCATTAGAGTCATTTCCCATGTTCAAGATTTTTGTCGATTGCTAAATGACCATTTTGCCCCTAGTTAGTACTGTTTTGGTCATAACTTTTGATTGGAAAGGAATTTTGACCTGAAACCACTTCCATTAGATTCGTTTGATGGTTTACATTTTCATAGAGTGGTCATAATAGCCAAACGGACTTACCGTTTGGGAGATATGGCTGAAATAAGGTTTGGAGGGTGAAAAACTGCTTAACCGGGCCAAATCGAGTGATTAGTGGATAGGCCCATAACCCATTTTGGGATTAGGGTTATGGGGAGGCTGAAATGAGATAGAGGATCATTCCATTTCAGTTTTCTAGCCTCCACTTATCACCAAGGAACCCTAAAAATGGCCTCTAACCTCTAAATCACCTCCAAATCATCTTTTGGTCAAGGATTAAGCTTAGCAACCCCTAATCAAGGAAGATCTTCACCAAAGCAACATAGGATCTGCTGTTTGGCATTGAAATTCACATCAAATCAGAGAATTATTTCAGATCTTAGTTTATTTGTGGCTAAGGTGAGTGATTTGCATAGTTTTGCACTAATTATGGCTAATTAGGGGTGATTAGTGTTAATTAGCGAATTTAAACATGATAAAATTTTGGAAAAATGTTTATAAAATTCAGAATGATGTTTTAGACCTCTGATATGAATTTGGGTTAATTTGGTTAAGTTTTGCTAATCCTATCATTAGTTTCACCTAAACATGCTTAAGGCAAAATATGGGATTTTGGGTATGTTTGATCCACTTTAACCTATCATGTTGATGTTTTGATGTTTGTGGTTGATTATGCATGTTGCTATGACTGTATGAAATGCTTTGTGATTGATTAGAATAGTTAGAATGGTCGAAAACGCCGTCGAATGGTGTAAACTGCTCGCTGGAAGAACTGCAGGAAATTGCAGGCAGGATCGGATCGGACCCCCTTTACCCGACCCGAACCGATCGTGGGCACATGCCACGATCCGAATGAAGGACACGATCCGATGGGAAGAAGAGTATGAGTCCAAACCGCGCCAGCAACCCCGACCCGATCCGCCCATGAAGGGTGAGCATGATCCGTCGACCTGAAGAAGTGCTTTCCGACCCGAACCGCTTGAAGGACCACGACCCGATCCGAAGGAGCTTGTCACGAACCGATCCGTGGCGATTGACTTGGAGACCCCGACCCGATCCGCTGAGGAGTACTCGAACCGATCCGATGGAGCTGGAGGACCACGAGTTGATGGCGTGACCCGATCCGAATGAGGGAACCCAATCAGAACCGTGGTGACGAGGAAACAGGACTCCGAACCGATCCGATCTGAAGACGACGACCCGATCCGATCTGGTGATGACCAATAACCCGAGATGCAAAGGTAGTCCAAATGGAAGTTAGAGCTCAGAATCCAGTTGGGAACCAATGAGTTCACTTCATGGTTGGACTTTGCTGCGGGACGTGTGCTAAGGAGTTGTCGACGTTCATAACTTCGATTCACCACTAAAAAGGAATGATGGGCTACTTATCAGTGCAGTAGGATCATTCTGACCTGAGGGGCAAGGTGATGGTAGCAAGACTACGTTATCAGTGCAGTAGGGTCATTATGACCTGAGGGGCAAGGTGATGCGTAGTAAGACTATGAGCCAGCGCAGATGGAGTGAATAACTCCATGAGGGCAAGTGGACATAGTAAGGATTGGTAAGGCTATGAGCCAGCGCAGATGGGGTGAATAACTCCATGGGGCAAGTGGACATAGCGAGGAATTAGTGGCTACGTTATCAGTGCAATGAAGCCATTTATGACTTCATGGGGCAAAGTGATCGTAGCAAGGTATGTTGGGTGATCGAAGTGGTGAATATCGTATACTTTACGCACTGAGTGAGAGATGTGAGGATGGATGCTATGCTTGATTGTTTGCCATCATTATGACATGCACACCTCACCCACCTCCGTATCTATACATTGTTTTATATGGCACCTTAGAGTGTTGTACAGTATGTAGTGCTAACTCTTTGGTTGCAGGTCCAGGTTCAGGTATGTTTTAGTCTACCTGTTATTGTTCACTTTAGATGCTTATCGCTCATACCAGGCTTTATGTCTGACCCAGAGTTTTATGTCTCCTCTTATTACTCTGGGTGCTCACACGAGCAGACTAGAGACAGGTTAGCTGGTGATGCGCGAGTAGATGATTCGGAGGTGGGCAGGAGGCTTCCACGTATGATATATATATACACATTCTCCCTGTGTCGTTCGTGGTCGCTACTTGGGCATTAGTAGTGTACCTCCTTTATCTTTCTTTTGCTTTGAGACAGTTTGAAAGTTGTAATAAGCTGTATTTTGAATTTCTGCTGCTATGATGTTTAGTTCTGATTTTCAGCTTATGCACTGTCTCTCCTGTTTTTTGTCAAGTATGTTATTATTATATTTTGTTGTATGCGCTGTGATACATTCTACAGGTTCTTTGTATGTTCATTTCCTTCTTCCTTTTCCTTCTGACGACCCGTTCCGTGCTAACTGGACATGCGTACAGCGCACTTTTGGAGTAAATGTCAGTTGGTGTGGGGCGGGGCGTCACATTTAGACCCAATTTCAGAGTCACAAAACTTAAGCAATACATTCCTAGTCATGAATCATAGGTGTTTAATCACATATGTCCTTGTTATGTCATAGGCAATAGTTTATATTTCCTAATCAAAGGCATAGGCTTAGTCAAGGAAATAATCCTCATAGTCACAGTCACAGTCATAGGCAGTGTTCATAGTCATAGGCAATGTCCATAGTCATAGGCAAATGTTCATAGTCATAGGCATATGGTTTTAAGGTCCATAGTTTCATAGTCACGGTCTTATTTGTCCTCGAATCATAACAGTTCTTAATTAAGTTCAAGTGTATAGGCACTGATTCGAATAGAGAGAGAGAT
This sequence comes from Allium sativum, assembly GCA_030737875.1. Taxonomy (NCBI): domain Eukaryota; kingdom Viridiplantae; phylum Streptophyta; class Magnoliopsida; order Asparagales; family Amaryllidaceae; genus Allium; species Allium sativum. Next base: position 460,088,266 of record CM060923.1, read on the forward strand.
TTGGCATATTCTTTTATTCCTTTAATTTCATGTCACGAACAGAGAAAAACGTTCAAATCAAGAAATAACTGACTTACAGAGATTAGATTAGAATAGAAAGATGGCGTTGCTATGATTCGTAGAAAAACAGTCGTTTGAACCTCCTCTTGAATCCTAGCTTGACTTGACCCCCTTCTTGAAATCTTTAGCAGCATTTCCTCGTCTTGGTTTATTTTATATATATATTATTTATTTATATATTTTCACAGAGGCAGCATAAGGGTAGAAAAGAATTGTGAATAGAGAAGAAGACCAGGGCTGTTTATATAGTGTTAGGCGAACGAACGTAGGCAGAAAACGTGACTAAATACATCAGAACGACTAGGTGCAGAAAGCTGGAAAAACGCGGGGGGGGGGGGGGGGGTCGACTACCCAGTCGACTCCCCGGTCGACCTGGGGGGGTGTCGACTACCCAGTCTACCTGGGGGGGTCGACTACCCAGTCGACCTGGGTCCTGGGCGGGAAATTTCCCGCCCATCCCGCTTCTGAGTCTATTTTGAAATTTGAACCTTGCTGAAAATTCCGGAGGCCATATCTTCCTCATACGGACTCCGATTTACGCAAACTCAGACTCGTTTTCATGTAGAATTCCGAGACGAACGCAATGGCGCAGCCCGTTTCCCTTGATTTTTATTTTAACTTTTAATTCTGCCTTGATTTGTGAATCTTAGCGTTACAGAATCACGGGGTGTTACATTCTCCCCCACTTAAAAGGATTTCGTCCCTGAAATCTTCAAGTTAGGAAGAATGTGTCCTACCATCCAATCACCCATCTACTCAAACATCCAATCACAAGCATTCACTGTCCTTAAAAGATTTCTAATGCTTACATGTTTATATGCGTAGTGTGTGTATATGTCTTTATCTAATGTAAAATCAGGTTGTCTACTGATTCAGTTGACCTCCTTAATGCGAATCATGTCAGTGCCATGCGTCCAATCATGTATGCAAGAATCCCTTGTTATGTAAATACTACATGCGTGCACAGTCATTCATCCATATGCAACATCCATATGATAACATATCAAGTTCAACTTACAAACAAATACATAATTGTAAATGCAATATGCAAGCGTCCGAACTTGATCTAGTGCCTAATACGTATGCATATGCATCCGCGAGCAACCATTAGTAACCACCAATCATAACATGTTTCAAATACAAGTTTACATCCATTGGCTTCTACCTAAGGATAGAAGATACGACCTAGAGGATATACTTTGGAAAGAGAGACAATTATGCGCAAAGCTCCTGAACAAAGAAATCAAGGATGAACCCTTAAGGAAAAGGGTATGATGCTAGTATCTAGCCTTCTTGAGCATTACTCCACTATATCTTAACTAATTTTACTTCACGATTGTGAAGTTTCTGATCTCCATTTCCAAAATAAACAAATGTCAATTACGGCACCAAGTATATGTACTAAGATGATTAGAGGTCTCACTCTTATCCGCCATGCCATAACTATAAGGGTCGAAAGGTTACTACGTGCTTTTTAGAGTGCCTGTCACATCTATTCATCTCTCACGCAAACCATCCTAGTCGAACTGGACATCCCTCAAGTACAAGCCCCAAAGGCCTAAACCAATATCAGACAAGCACCCAAGGAATATCTCCTCCGAACTTAGATGATCTATGTGAGATGATATAAACAAACTCGATAGCTATTCTCAAATCCCTACTAACCAAAAATAAACTGGTCGGACCACCAATTGGATTTGAGACTCTAGTGGGATCTTTCTACTATATAAGTACTATGGTGAAGAGACTCAACTATGGAAGTGGATATGAACAAATGCGAAGCGCTAAAACCAAAGGAAATAGTACGAACAGAAAACTAGACTCTTCCAACCGGACTACCTTTCTCCTAGGTACGCTTGGTGGCGAAAGCATGTACTTGTCCTTCTGAAAATCTCGTCCTCGTTCTTGCCCTTATCCTTAATTATATGCCCTATCATACCCTAGTAAGGATACTCCCTCTTGTCTTAGGTTTTATAATTTCTTCCTCCTTCGTGAGCTAAATCTACATCCATGAATTCCTCATCCTAGCGTTATGCTCCTTAGACAAACTCCTCATCCCCTTCCGTGTGTAGTCATGTTGACAAATATCTCGAAAGTTGCTTCCATCGTACAGAAAACCCTACTAAGCTTGAAAAAAACTAACCGCAGGTGAAACTACTACGGTTATAGATGGAAGTCGGGCACTATTTCGCCCTTCGATGAGGTTACCTCCTAGAAAGCCAGGAGCCCCAGAGACTTAAGAAAGAAGGAGAAAAGAAGTTAAACAGAGGAAGAGAAGATAGTGCGTATGGCTTTGGGGAATATGCCTTTAAAACAAAACTTTTCTTTTGAAAATGCTTCTTTAAAAACCGTTTTGAAAAATAATTTTTCAAATCTTTTATCTGATCCGGTAACCTTCAGCTCTGATACCACGTGTAACACCCCACATCCGTTAGTGTCACTCGCAAAGGGAATGTACTAAGTTCTGTGGAACATTTTGGGTAAAAGATGCAGATAAATTACAAGATAGACAGAAATTAAACAGCGGAAAATAAAACTTTACTTTATTGATAAAATAGTTTGTACAAAGATTTCTTTACAATATCAGAGTATCATCTGTCTTACAAAATAAAGAAGCATAAAACAACATTTATATTCCCAAATTTTAGCAAGAGCCAGCCACAGCATCTGAAAAGAGAATCCAAGCAAAACTTCGGCAAATCTTCAAGCTGGGGAAAGAGTGACAGTCCAAGTTAACCTGAGCTATACTATTCCCTCCTTTACTACCTGGGGGGGGGGAGGTGGGGAAACGGAAGAAAAGAAGACGAAAGAAAAACAGAGTCAGACATAAAGCCTGAGTAAGTTCAGTAACTTCTAGCATATGAACATGGAAAAACAAAACGACATGAATTAACTGAATACAAGATAACACCATGATGATAGGGTTGGCAAGATTAGACAAGATAATCACGAGATATGCTAAGATAAGATAAACTGGATATACTCTAATACTTTCGCCGCTTCGCTCTAATACTTCGCCGCTTCGCAATTTCCTTGTTATACTGATTTCTATATCTCTGCACCACCTAACTAGTGTCCCAACTAGTAACGATAACGTGATCCCAATACCTGTAGTTTTCATCGCCTTCAGGCATACATTTATTATTTATTACCTAGATCAAATCTAGGGTTTTCTACCAAGTGCTTTCTAGATTCAACTAGAGTCTACCATATCTGCTGAACGCTTCTCGGATTCAGGATTTATGCCACCTAGTCCAACTAGGTATTTTGCTACCTGACGAATGATGCCCCCAAGTCTAGGACACACTACCTAGAGTGGTATATGTTCCTATACTTCCCCACGCATGTATCGCGAATCGTTATCGCTTGTCTAGATGCACATGTCCTGTAATGTGCGGTCCGAGTCCTGTGACAGGGCAAATCAAGGAATACAGAACTCGGTCGGGAGCTTTCAGATATCTGCCGATGCAGATGCTAAGGTATGTTTTTATTCCAGTGGCTATGGTCCCACTTGACCCCTCCCTCAACTAATGAAAGGAACACCTTGTAAAATGAGAACTATACGCTGGCCCCCGGTGCCCCACTATCCTATGGCCATCCTCACCCATAACTAGATAGCAAGTATATGGTCTTTAGGAGTTCTCCGCCTTTCCGCTTCACGTATCTCGATTGACTCAAGATGGATGGTACACGACGAGTCGCTATCACAGGGCTACCGTTTGCTCGCCGAATCACGCTGGTCCATCCTAGTCTTTAGGTTGCCATGTATTGCAACCAAGGCATACCCCTGGTTCTTCTATGCAGATCTTAACCTCTGTGGGCCCAGGCGGATCATCTGCAGCCTCACAGAGGGATACCAAGAGTACCCTCATGTCCCCTCGAAGCCTCGGGCTTCATAAACCAATTCGTTGGATCCTTCTTTTTAATCAGACGGACGATCGCTCCTCCTCGTGTTATACTAAGAATTACTACTTAGTTTTGTCAACTAAGGTTTACCACTTAGTTTCCAGAATCGTTGTTTTCTTAACTAAGGTTTACTACTTAGCTCCTTTTAACTAAGGTTTACTACTTAGTTCTCTTTCCCGTCAATTTGGATTGGTTAAGTGTCATCAGTCAATTCAAACTAACTTAACCCTCTTCATTTATCCTGTTAAGCTGGTTAAGTGTCATCAGCAATTCACGTTGACTTAACCCTACCACAAACCAAGTTATATTGGTTAAATATTTCTTATTACTTAACCCTACCCCTTCATCCTGTATTGGTTAAGTGTTCCTTTTTAACTTAACCTTGCCCGTCTGTTTTAACTAACACGTTATTAATGGTTAAGTATTATCCCTTCATGTTTTAGACTTAACCTCATTCCTTTATCACAACCTAATGGTTAAGTGTTCAGGTTTACTTAACCCTACGGTCTAGCCCAGCTAACATATCAAAATTGGCTAAGTGTATTAGATTTTACTTAACCCCAACCTCTAGTCTAGTTAACATATTAATTTGGCTAAGTGTCTTAACTTTACTTAACCCCTACAAGTCTCGTTTTGCTACCTTGAGTTTGGTTAATTGTCTCTATGGACTTAGCCTTCCCACTCTAGCTTAACTGTGTTAAGTTGGTTAAGTGTTCCTATGGACTTAACCCTCCCATTCTAGCTTAACTGTGTTAAGTGTCAGTCTGAACCTATCCCCACCCATCAGTATAGTTATCATGTTGAATTGGTTAAGTGTCTTAGTTAACTTAACCCTACCATTCTTGTTCTAGCTTTAACAAAATAAATTAAAGCCGCTACCACTCACATTAGACAGGTATTGTTGCGACTACTGGATGTGCCGGTTGGTTCCGGGCAGGTTTACATCACAACTCAGTCTAACCTCGGGCTAGGCATATTCGTGTTTTCTAAGTTCAAAGAGTTTCAATTTATTTTCAAATCAAGTTTTGAAAGTAACCATCCCGTTCGTCGGATCAGTTAGGGATAGCCAGGGAGAGCAGGAAACTTGTATTTTCCAAACCCAAGCCTAGACACTATCCTCTCTGTCACCCTAGAACTTTCTGGTGTGTCATTAAAAGAGATGTCGTTAATAAACCTTTAATTTGTCTAAATTTATATTTCCTCACTCAGGCCAAATTCTATAAGTAAATTATTTCTAATTTACTTATTTCCTAATTACTCTTTTAATGTAAATTGTCTACATTCATTCTTATGGCCCATTTCCCCTTCTAAATCATATTTATGCTTTTTGGTATATGGACTATACCAAATTAAGTGTCACTAACCATGATTTTGCAAAACCTGCCAATTACTCCCAATTATGGCCAATTTCACATTTATGCCAATATACTTACCGTGCCAAATTAGCTAATCCAATTCTGGTTCAACATTCTAATTCTAGACTTATTACTCTAGTTCACTATTCATGTAAATGCTAGATTTACACGTCAATACTAGATTCAAATTACACATCTTATAATTCATGTCAAATTTATCCAATTTGCATTTCTATGAACATGCCATAATACATGTCCCCAATTTATGCCAATTTCCAAGTTAAACTACGTTTTTAGTAAATTTCATATTTTGCCCAAACCGCATTCCCACCGTTCGTATAATCGTGATTCACTCTAGATTATAAATAAAGCTAGGTTCGTAGAAAATAGGGAATGAACCAAAGATGCTATGCAAAAGATAGACAAACTAACTGGCATAAAAAGGGTTGAATAACGACGTCGGTTCAAGAACATGGGTAGACCTAACTTAATAGGTAAATTCCCAAGGTCTAAAACCAAAGACAACCAAGAATAGACAGAATAGATGATCGGGTTTAGACCCAATTTCAGAGTCACAAAACTTAAGCAACACTTTCCTAGTCATGAATCACAGGTGTTTAATCACAGATGTCCTTCTTATGTCATAGGCAATAGTTTATATTTCCTAATCAAAGGCATAGGCTTAGTCCAGGAAATAATCCTCATAGTCACAGTCACAGCCATAGGCAATGTTCATAGTCATAGGCAATGTCCATAGTCATAGGCAAATGTTTATAGTCATAGGCATATGGTTTTAAGGTCCATAGTTTCATAGTCACAGTCTTATTTGTCCTCGAATCATAACAGTTCTTAATTAGGTTCAAGAGTATAGGCACTGATTCGAATAGAGAGAGATTTGGCATATTCTTTTATTCCTTTAATTTCATGTCACGAACAGAGAAAATCGTTCAAATCTAGAAATAACTGACTTACAGAGATTAGATTAGAATAGAAAGATGGCGTTGCTATGATTCGTAGAATAATAGTCATTGAAGTCGTTTGAACCTCCTCTTGAATCCTAGCTTGACTTGACCCCCTTCTTGAAATCTCTAGCAGCATTTCCTCATCTTGGTTTATTTTATATATATTATTTATTTATATATTTTCTCAGAGGCAGCATAAGGATAGAAAAGAATTGTGAATAGAGAAGAAGACCAGGGCTGTTTATATAGTGTTAGGCGAACGAACCTAGGCAGAAAACGTGACTAAATACATCAGAACGAACCAGGTGCAGAAAGCTGGAAAAACGGGGGAGGGGGGGTCGACTACCCAGTCGACTCCCCAGTCGACCTGGGGGGGTCGACTACCCAGTCGACCTTGGGGGGGGGTGTCGACTACCCAGTCGACTCCCCAGTCGACCTGGGTCCTGGGCGGGAAATTTCCCGCCCATCCCTCTTCTGAGTCTATTTTGAAATTTGAACCTTGCTGAAACTTCCGGAGGCCATATCTTCCTCATACAGACTCTAATTTACGCAAACTCGGACTCGTTTTCATGCAGAATTCCGAGACGAACGCAATGGCATAGCCCGTTTCCCTTGATTTTGATTTTAACTTTTAATTCTGCCTTGATTTGTGAATCTTAGCGTTACAGAATCACGGGGTGTTACAGATTATAATATATTGGATATATTGGTTGTGATTATAATCGAGTAAGACTATAAATTAAATGGTTATGTAAATAACCAATCAGAATTCATGTAAATGAAATACGTGGAATCAGATGAGTTAAATCTGAAATTTAAACCAGAAATTGAGTTAAAACTCTGGAGAATTGGATAAGTGTTTGTAAATGGATTTGGATTAAAAATAAGGAAAATTTAAGATCCTGGGAGATTTTAAATTGTTTTACAAGCAGTGTGAATTAAATTTTGAAATGAATTTCAAAGTGGAAATGTTAGAAATGGTTTTCTAGTATTGAACTCACTTCGATCGCTGGAAAATTGATACCGATGATGACAGCTGCATCATCAGTATTCATTTTCGGGTTGTAAGTGACGAATTACTACCAGAGATACTGTTTTGAATTTTTTTAGGAAAGGCAAGTTGTGTTGAATTTCAAATGGGATTTATAACATAGAATTTGATATATAGAATTTGAATATATAGAATTTGAATATAGAAATTCAAATGGGATTTATAATATAGAATTTGAATAGAATTTGATATATAGAATTTGAATAATAGAATTTGATATATAGATTTGAATAGAAGTGATATAAAATTTGAATAGAAATTGAATAGAATTAACTAAGTCGAAGAGGAATTAGTTAATCGAGTTTTGAATTTGAAGTTGAAATTTGAAAGGTGAATTGGATTTGTAAATGGATATTCGAAATCGAATATAGAACTTAAATTTGAAATTTGGATTCAAATTAGTTAATAAGCAAGTTAAAATATATTTGAACATGTCATGTTCAAATATAAAAGTGAAATAGACTAAAGAGTTAATTAACAAATTAATTAACGAATTGAGTTAAAACGATCGGGTATAGTTGAATTAAATTGGACAGGTACAAATATACAGGAGACAGGTTTGGAATATACTATAGAAGTGAAATAGATAGAATGCTCGACGAAAAGGTACGTACTTAACTCATATATGAGATTTTATGCGCCGTATCGGCTAGCCGCTTGGCTTTTTCTTTTTCTTTCGGATTGGTGAGGGCCATTGGAGGCTAGCCGTATCGTCCCAATCAATGTCAGATAAATGTGTGTACAGAAACAAATTGTCCGATTTGTAAATGAATATTCAATTATTTTTAGGAGGATTTCATGTCGTTCATTTATACGTTAAAAAATATATTTTTACTTTGCTATTTTTAATAGTTAATACATTCAATAAAAATGTTATTTTTAACTAACACATTTTATCACAGAAAATTTCGGCAATATAACGACGCGATATTGAAATCGGGTAATGTCTAGCATTACCCCTCTCCTGATATTGGCTCGCGCCATACACATATCAATTCATTTCACCCGAACAACCAAATTCAAACAAATAATCCAATTAACCACACAACCCAACAAACAAGTCGTCCATGGTCTGTGGATGACGGTGTCGGGTGCTGCTAAGAACCATCTGAATCCTAGTATATATTTTAACTAGAAAATAAAATTTAAGTGAGAAGTTCTCACCTTTGGTTTCCACTCCACCATTTAAATTTCTGAATTTCAGAACAGTCCTGTCTTGACTGAAATTCCAAAGCAATCTTCTTCACGTTGTTCATAGTAAAAATCACATTTTTATTTCAATTCTAAAAATTATATTTTTTTTACTTCGCTAAAAATTATATTTTTAATATTCTACATATATAAAAATCATATTTTTAGTGTCGCTACATGTACATAAAAATCATATTTTTATAATGCTACTACATAGGTAAAAATCGTATTTTTAACACGATGTTTACATTATAAAAAATCACATTTTTATATCACTACTACATATATAAAAATCGGATTTTTAGCCAACTAATAATTATTTCTTTGTATGACCATTTTATAAATAACATATATAATCTAAAAATCATATTTTTATCTTTCTAAAAACATTTCCATGCAATACACTAGTTAAAAATCATAGTTTTAATCTTGCCAAAAATATTTCCTTCCTACGATAAAAATCCTATTTTTAACTAACCAAAAGTGATATTTTTACATAACTAAAAATCAGAACATTATGTAATTAAAAATCATAACTTTATATAAATAAAAATCATAACTTTATATAAATAAAAATCATAACTTTACATACTTCATACGTCAAAAACCATAGAAGCTTTAAAGCGGAGAAAACTCACATATTTTCTATCGTCTGGATTTGCTGTTCTGGTTCCAGAATTTGCAAACAAGCTCCAATCTTCACACCATCTTTTTTTTTTAGCTTAAACGCGTCATTCCGGACAACTTTCGCCTAGTGGTCTTCCTTTCGAAAATGTGCCATTTTGTCGGAAATCGCGAAAAGACAGTATTTAGACAACAAAATTTGGACGCGTTTTCTGAACAACTCCGCAGTCCAAAATATGACTTCCGTATACTCAAATCAAAGAGAAAATTGTGCTCTTCGATTTTGGTATTGTATAGTTTTGGCCAGAAGTGCACCGTTTGAGAGTTATTGGTGAAATAGTGATAGGGGGTTTTATGCAAAAACGGGAATTTGTAAAAATTGTGATTTTTAAGGAGGGGCCCACGGTCGGAGCTGGGTAGCTGGTGGCGGCGCAGAGGGCTGTGCAGGCAGCGGTGGTGGTTCAGTGGTCGGAGTAGGGCTCGTAGCGGCGGTGGTGGGTGGTTTTAGGATTTGGGGCTTAGGGTTTTTGCAAATTAAAGAAGAAGATAAAGGAGAGGATGGAGGAGGGAGAGAGGAGGAGGCGGGGAGGAGGAGGCCGACGGCGGTGCTAGAGGGCGGTGGTGGTAGCGACGGGAGGGGCTGGAGCGTGCGTTTCTTTTTTTCCCACGGTGAATGAAGATGGAGAGGAGAGATAAAGGAGGGTTGACTAAGTACATATTTATTTAATTTAATTCTCCAAAAAGTTAATTTTTCTTTCAAACTCCAAATCGAACCTAACGACCATCGCCCCTAGCTAAATACCCCATTCTGGATACAATGGGATATGTCCCGTAAGCCAATTCGACTATTTCCATCAGTTTTTCTCAAAATTAAAATATGAATCGATATAATGAATTTTAACGTACATTTTAATTTACTGGAGCCACATGCAGACTCCAACAATTCCATAAAAATAAATCTAACTATGTTTTGATGATATAGTCCTAACAAAACTAATTTTATCGAATTTGGAGACCGTTTGAAAAACGGTCATTTTCCAGTCGATTAAATTCAAATTAAATTGACCAAACACCTTTAAATCTGCCATGCTCACATATTGATTCCAAAAATTATGAAAATTGGAATCTTGCAATAATTTGACATTTCGGATCCAACAAAAGTGGTCTCATCAAAAACGGATGTAACAACCCGGAAAATCTAAGCCAGTTTAAAAATTTTATTTTGAGCAATTTTAGCGAATTTTGAATATTTAAAATGAATTATTTTAAATAATATCGACGAGAAATTTATTTTGAATGGAATTCGAACGTATATATTTATATACGTCGTCGTTGGAATATAAATTTTATTTTAAATTATAAAAGGATTTGAAAATGGTGCGGTAGTTCGATAATTCGATTTCAAACCTCAATTGAATGTACTTGGTGCAAAACTAACCGGATTTTAGTGAAACCAAAAATATTTGAATCTAATTGAGAATATCTTTCCAACGAATCCGAAAAATCAAAATTTCATAGCGGGGATAAAAAGATATGTCCAGTTGAAAATTCAGGATAGTCGCTATGGAATTTCGACCCTTAAAAATAGCCATTTTGCAAACGACCTCGGATTTCAATGAAACCACTTTTGTTGGATCCGCGATGTCAAGTTATTGCTAGGCTTCAAATTTCATAATTTTCCGAATCAATATGTGAGCATGGCAAAGAAAAACGCGTTTGACCAGTTTTAGTTGATTTTAATCGACTAGAAAATGGCCATTTTTCAAACGGTTTCTGAATTTGATGAAATCAGTTTTGTTAGGACCGTATCATCAATACGAAGCTAGAAAATATTTTTTTGGAATTTTTCGAGTTAGTATATGACCTCGGTAAATTGAAATGTGCGTTCAAATTCAATATATAGAGTTATATGTTGATTTTGACGAAAACTGATCGAAACGGTCGAATCAGCTTACGTAACATATCCCATTGTGTTCGGGATGAGGGTAATTAGCTATGGACGACATGCGGTGGGTCCCTTTTCAAGGTCGAAATAAAAAGTACCTTTTTGAAATTAAATAATTAAATAAATTAAAAATAAAATATCTCCCTTCCTCCTATACCTTTCCACGTTGGACTTCATTTCAGAAAAAAGAAAAAGAAAAGAGAGGGCGACGTTCACCCATCGCCACCGCTGGCGACGAGTACTTCCGCCGCCCTCCTCTGGCGCGCCACCACTGGCGTGGCCACCTCCGAGTCCCCCTCCTTCGCCCTCCGCTTCCCACATCCTCTCTCTCTCCTGCTCGAAGTAAATCGCGTCGCCCCCTTATCACCGCCGCCTCAGGCGCGATGCCGCCCCATTCCCCCTTCGATCCCCTCTTCTTTCTCCCTCCCCTCATCCACCTCCCCATTCGAACCGGTGAAACCCCAAATCGCCCACCACCACCTGCCGAGGCCGCCCACGACACCCTTACCCCCTCTAGATCTCGCGATGCCGCCTCTAACCCCCTTCTTCGATCGAAAAAGGTGAGCTTTTTATTTATGTCTTCTACATTTTATTTATTTAATTCATTTTTTGCAAATAGAAAAGGGATTACAAAAGAGATTTTATATGAAAGCTTTGATTTTTCATTACATAAAGCTTTGGATTTTTCATTACATAAAGCTTTGATTTTTCATTACATAAAGCTTTGATTTTACATAGCATAAAGTTTCGATTTTTAAACATAAAGGTGTGATTTTTACCATAGGATAATCATGATAAAGGAGCGATGTCTATACGAATGATAGGATTAGATTAGTTTTTTTTTCGATTTAAAAATATAATTATTTATATAAGGAAGAAGTTAAAAATATAATTTTTATATAAGAAAGAAGCTAAAAATATAATTTTGATTCGAGTAGTAAGTTAAAGATATAATTTTTATATGATGTAAAGATTAAAAATATAATTTTTATATAGGTAAGATAGTAAAAATATCATCTTTATAGATAAAGCGAAATAAAAATCTAATTTTTATTATATATATGTTGAAATAAAGATGTGATTTTTATAGTGATGAAATAAAAATCAAATCTTTATATTTGAAAAGGCGAAATCTTTATATTTGAAAAGGCGAAATCTTTATATAGAGAATAGTGTAATAAAAATATAATCTATATTATATGAACACCGTATTAAAAATAGAATTTTTATCTATATATTAGCGGTGTAAAAATAGAATATTTATCTATATAGCAGCGGTGTAAAAATAGAATTTTTATCTATTTAGTAGCGATATAAAAATATGATTTTTATATCCATAGCAACAATATAAAAATGTGATTTTTATATATGTAGTGGCTACGGGCAACGAAAGTGACAAAAGGCGAGAACAGCGATGACTTCTACATAAGAAGAGTTAAAGCGTTTGGATTAGCTAGTCGGTCAGAACTTCTCACTTTAAATCTTGTTTTTCTAGTTAAAATATATACTAGGATGCAAACGGTGCTTAGCAGCACCCGACACCCGTCGTCCACAGACCATGGATGGCTTGTATGTTTGATTGCTTGATGTGTTTTGAAAATTGATTGTGTGATGTGAAATGAAATAAAATATTTATATATTTAAAAATATTTGATCGTTAAAAATATTATTTTTAACGTGTGTGTGAATAAAAATCTGTGTTTGTTGATGTGAAACCCCACACGGGTGTTGGGATGATATTTGGCATACACTAATCCCAATATTTAGTTGTATGTCGATCGATTGATTGACAGGCTGTTATAAGCGTTAGATATCTATAATTGATGCTTATACAGTGTAGTGCACTTTGGATGATGGTTGATTATTTATCGTTGCTATTTATATACATATGTTGTATGGAATCCATATAATTAACGTTATATGGTGATTGATTGGGCCTCATTCCAATTAGGAAATAATGAATATTATAAAAGAAAATTCATGTGTTGAATAGAATAAATAGTCATGTGTTGACGATGCTCATGTGTTAAGAATTCATGTGTTGAAAGTGTATTCATGTGTTGAATAAAATATTTATACAATAAAATTTACCTTTTTATTATAAGTACGAAGAAATATAGATTCATGTGTTGAATAGAATAAATATTCGTTTGTTGAATAGAATAGCGAATTTATTGAAATATATAAAGCCGTGTTGATTAGAGATGCGCCATTTCGACGTGAGCGATATTTATATCGATTATATTCGTTTTTAAAATGAATATAGAAAAGGAAGTGATTTCAAAATATGACGTTTTGAAAATATTATCATTTGTATAGTAATGATATGAAATATTCAATTTTGATTTGAAATTGAATATGAAGTTGAATTTGTCTTGAAAACGAATTTAAAATGATTTATAAAATATTTTTTAAAAGGAAATCGATGAAAGATATATATAATATATATATATATATATTATATATATAATGGCCTGAATAGAACGCGCCGCGCTGCGGCAGTTCGTGAATTTCGACCATTGACTTCGAACGGACATTACGGGAGATTCGACCGTCGGATTCTCCTAAAACCAGAACCGTTGGGTTCGTATCGAAAAGAGCTTTCCAATGAATATTATAAATTTGAAATCTAACGGTTGGATTTGGAATTATGTCCAAATCAAATTTGGAAAAGGTCGCTGTAAGTGCAGTTCGATGGCCGTTGATGGAAATCGACTGTACGGGCCTTGATAAAATTATTAAAAATAGTAATAACTTGTGTAAAATCATAATAAATGATTTGTGAAAAACTGGGGTGAAAAACTCCATAATTGAAAAGATAAAAATAGATTTTTATCGAAATGAACTAGTTTTGAACTAGAATTAAAATCAATTTATTTTTGAAATAAATAAATTGAATTTGAAAGTGGTTTTAAAAATAATCAGAATTACCAATATACGAATTGAAATGGACTTGAATCGAAATTATCTTCGGAATATTTTGATGTTGGATTTTGTGATTATGCAGATATGGTTGTGGAAATTTGAAAGATATATTCATATCGTTATTTCCAATACTATATTTGTTGGTTTCAGAATTTGATATTGAATATAAGCCGATATATTTTTTATTCAGAGCCTTGTATTTAATATCAAATGTGATTTGGGTTTGTCGTGAATGGTGTCTTCATTAACACTATTCTTAAGCCCAATGGAGAAAAAGATTTAATCATTTTATTTAGATTTAATGAAGTGTACCAATTAAATAATTTTTAATTGGAATTGAATTTGATTGTGATTTTGGGTTTATCGTAAACTGTGTTTTAGATGACATTGGTTCTTTAACCCAGTTAAAGTCAGGATATTGATTTTTGAAAAGATTAAAACTAAGTGGAGTTTTAATGAATCTTTAATTAGATTGAAATGTGAATTGATAATTTAAATTATCAAATCTGATAGGTAATCGAGAATGGAGTACCACCAGTTTTGCTCCAAAGCGATAATTAAATCTTTATTTAGATTTAAACGTGAAGTGGTAATTAATTTTACCGGTAACACCATGGTGTTAGGTATGGAGTGTTACCAGTTTTTCTCCAAGGGATGAATAGGTTGGGATCGGGAAATAAAATAAATAATTACTTCGGTGTGGTTCGCTAATCCCGACTGGTTTGGAAAACCATAATACAGTTTGAAATGATATCCAAAGGAAGATTAAAGAATAAATTTAGAAGAATTTATCTTTGATCAAATTAATGGGAACCTTTCCCTAAGAATGTGAATTTGTGAATAAAAGAATATTCTGAATTGGAATGAGGCGTTTTTTGTGTTTGTGTAACATTTGATTATTATATACGTGGGTTATTCAGAAAGGCCGGGCTTATACCCATTCTGAATAACCGATTCGGCGATAAGTTGAAGATGAAAACGGTGGTTGAAGACCGGAAGTCTTCACATCGTTTGGGTGATTACTGGTGATCTTGATTGGGCTATACACCCAAAATGAGGGAATCAGTTGGTGATCGTCCAGACGTACTTTGAGATCGATGGATATGCGAGGAAAGTGCCTCCGGTTTCGTTCAGACCCAGAACGAACATGTAAATGGATTGTGTGTCTGACATTGGATTTTATTCTTTGTTGATTTATCTCTATTAAATATACATTTGTTTGGCGGCGGAGAATTTATTCTCTTGCTTAACGCCCTTCTCTGAGACGTATGAGCTCAGAGGTTTTATATCGATGGACATCAGTCGCATGGAGTGAATTGCCAGTGTGGCACGCGTAAGTGGCAAATGATCAAGGCTTCTGTTGAAAAGCAAAGTCTTGTGATTGATGATGAAAGCACGGCCTAAGTGGCACAACTTTGTGTATAACGTGAATTCGCTAGCCTCACACCTCGGTATGAGTCAAAAACGGGATAGTGACTGCAGGGAGTGCACGACGTTTCTTTCTAGCTATGGGTGGTGTTAGTGCTTAAACTGGCTGACATTTATATACTTTTCACCTGTGTGGTTGTTGGATACGAGGCGCCTCAGATATAGGTCTGTTAGGACCAGGAAATGTGTGTTCAGGAATAATTAATCCTCAAAAGTAAGGTTGGACTGGCCCTGAAGATCCAAGGATTGCTGTGTGCGGTCCTGAGACATTTGCTAGAGTGTCTCGAACGGAGAGGAGCTTGCCCCTTGCCTCGACTCATGATGGAAATCCAATTTCCAGTACGTGATATTGCGATTTTATTTGTAGAACCTAGTATGGCGACATAGTGGTATGGGTCATTCATGCCGCCTATGATTGATATTTATGATTGAAATTGTTTTGACACTATACACTTATATTAATATCAAAATAATGTGTTTTAAACGTACCATGCATGTTTAGCTATTACAAGGTAAAAACCCTAACCTCTGGCTTGCGTTGCATTGTGTGATGGGACCTGGGTCTTATAATAGCTTCATTTTTCTGAAAAGCATTGCGTTGTTTATTCTATGCACTGGTATTCTTGGGAGGAAACCCGTTCCGTGTTATACGGCATGGTCCCTTGATTTACCGAACTTTAAAATAAAGATTAATAATTGTTTTAGTTCTCACACCAGTCACATGACTGACCTGGAGTTTATTGTTTTATCCTAAACTCTGGGTGCCCCCTATTTTCCACGGGAAGCTAGTAGTTTTGGTTTTTCAGATTTATATTCACAGGATCCTGATTTACAACTGGAACGATGCTCGGAAAGCTCTGTATCCATGTATTACTTCTAGTTGTGTATTGCATTATTTTCCGCTGCTATGTAATTTATTTTAATCTCTGATATTTATTGAATGTAATTTATTCATTTATACTCTGTATATTCTTGTATTCTGATGGAATTGTTGTAATATACAATGAAATGTTCTTCTGTCTGCGTTCTATTATGTCGTGTTCTCAAGGTAATTCGTTCTTTCTCTTCTCTTCGGAGATGGGGAAGTTCGGGTCACTACAGTGGCATCAGAGCTTTGGTTTACAGAGCTCAAGAACAAGACACATTAGAACCGAACGAAAGAATTCATCAGATATTGGATTAGTAAAATCCAATTAGAATTACTCGTTAGAGATAGGATCAGTAGTATCCTAGAACGAATGTGAAGAGTATATTTTTCAAATGAAAAAATAATGTTTTGAAAATTTAAATCGTTTTATACATATTTGAATATTTATTTATTTTGAATTTAGACAATCGAGTATATAAATATCTTGCATATACGCGTCGTGAACGTATATTCGAAGTTTTAATATACTGGATAAATATAGAATCACACTCTAGTCGCCCGGGGACAATTCTAGTGATGTCGCGAAATCATCAGTCTTTGTGTTCGAGCTTCGAAGGTGTGATATCTATATATTTCCATTAGACTGGTGTGAGAACCAAAACTAGTTAAGATTATTTGTTGTGATTTGGCATCAAAAATGTGATTTTTGACTATATATCAAAATTATGAATTTGAAACGTTAATTCACTAATTGATTGATGGTTGTGTTGTTTGTTTATTTGTTTGTAATTTTGAACCATTTAGCCCAATTGAACCGAATATTGAATTGTATTGAAAATTGGTCGCATTTGCTTGCATATACATGTACTTACATTGAACAGGTCATAGCAAGGAGGCTGGAGCAGAAGAATAAAATTGTTTGCCCGACAAATAGGTACATGTTTACCATAATTTCCTGTTTTGTTTGGGTGATGATGATTTTATGAGCCGATTGGCTTTTTCTTTTTTCTTTTGGATTGAAGAAGGCCATGCGAGGCTATATGAAATATCTCGAAGTCCCTGGTGCAGGGGAGGTTATGGCGAAATTTTTCGGAAATTTAGGGTGTTAGCCAAATTTTTGAAAATTTTGGAAAGTTCTTAGAAACTGAAAAGTTGAAGAACCAAAGCCGTAGCGAAAATAATGGAAGTTGAGTTGGTTTGTAAAACAAATTTCGGCTTCGTTCCTTTTCGGGGACGAAAAGTTTTAAGTGGGGGAGAATGTAACAACCCGGAAAATCTGAGCTAGTTTAAAATTTTTATTTTGAGCAATTTTAGCGAATTTTGAATATTTAAAATGAATTATTTTAAATAATATCAACGAGAAGTTTATTTTGAATGGAATTCGAATGTATATATTTATATACGTCGTCGTTGGAATATAAATTTTATTTTAAATTATAAAAGGAATTGAAAATGGCGCGGTAGTTCGATAATTCGATTTCAAACCTCAATTGAATGTACCGGGTGCAAAACAAACCGGATTTTAGTAAAACCAAAAATATTTGAATCTAATTGAGAATATCATTCCAACGAATCCGAAAAATCAAAATTTCATAGCGGGGATAAAAATATATGTCCAGTTGAAAATTCAGGATAGTCGCTATGGAATTTCGGCCCTTAAAAATAGCCATTTTGCAAACGACCTCGGATTTCAACGAAACCACTTTTGTTGGATCCGCGATGTCAAGTTATTGCTAGGTTTCAAATTTCATAATTTTCCGAATCAATATGTGAGCGTGGCAAAGGAAAACGCGTTTGACCAGTTTAAGTTGATTTTAATCGACTGGAAAATGCATTTTTCAAACGGTCTCAGAATTTGACGAAATCAGTTTTGTTAGGACCGTATCGTCAATACGAAGCTGGAAAATATTTTTATGGAATTTTTCGATTTAGTATGTGACCTCAGTAAATCGAAATGTGCGTTCAAATTCAATATATAGAGTTATATGTTGATTTTGACCAAAACTGATCGAAACGGTCGAATCAGCTTACAGTACATATCCCATTGTGTTCGGAATGGGAGTAATTAGCTATGGACCATAGGCGGTGGGTCCCGCTTCGAGGTCGAAATAAAAAGTACCTTGTTGAAATTAAATAATTAAATAAATTAAAAATAAAATATCTCCCTTCCTCCTATACCTTTCCACATTGGACTTCATTTCAGAAAAAAATAAAGAAAGAAAAGAGAGGGCGATGTTCACCCATCGCCACCGCTGGCGGCGAGCACTTTCGCCGCCCTCCTCTGGCGCGCTACCACTGGCGTGGCCACCTCCGAGTCCCCCTCCTTCGCCCTCCGCTTCACACATCCTCTCTCCCTCCTGCTCAAGGTAAATCGCGTCGCCCCCCTTATCACCGCCGCCTCAGGCGCGATGCCGCCCCCTTCCCCCTTCGATCCCCTCTTCCTTCTCCCTCCCCTCATCCACCTCCCCATTCGAACCCGTGAAACCCCAAATCGGCCACCACCACCTGTCGAGGCCGCCCACGACACCCCTACCCCCTCTAGATCTCGCGATGCCGCCTCTAACCCTCTTCTTCGATCGAAAAAGGTGAGCTTTTTATTTATTTGTCTTCTACATTTTATTTATTTATTTTATTTTATGCAATTAGAAAAGGGATTACAAAAGATATTTTTATATGAAAGCTTTGATTTTTCATTACATAAAGCTTTGATTTTTCATTACATAAAGCTTTGATTTTTCATTACATAAAGCTTTGATTTTTCATAGCATAAAGTTTCGATTTTTAAACATAAAGGTGTGATTTTTACTATAGGATAATCATGATAAAGGAGCGATGTCTATACGAATAACAGGATTAGATTAGTTTTTTTTTCAATTTAAAAATATAATTTTTATATAAGGAAGAAGTTAAATATATAATTTTTATATAAGAAAGAAGCTAAAAATAAAATTTTGATTCGAGTAGTAAGTTAAAGATACAATTTTTATATGATGTAAAGATTAAAAATATAATTTTTATATAGGTAAGATAGTAAAAATATCATCTTTATAGATATAGCGAAATAAAAATCTGATTTTTATTATATATATGTTGAAATAAAGATGTGATTTTTATAGTGATGAAATAAAAATCAAATCTTTATATTTGAAAAGGCGAAATCTTTATATAGAGAATAGCGTGATAAAAATATAATCTTTATTATATGAACACCGTTATAAAAATAGAATTTATATCTATATAGTAGCGGTGTAAAAATAGAATTTTTATCTATATAGTAGCGGTGTAAGAATAGAATTTTTATCTATGTAGTAGCGATATAAAAATTTGATTTTTATACCCATAACAACAATATAAAAATGTGATTTTTATATATGTAGTGGCTACAGGCAACGAAAGTGACAAAAGGCGAGAACAGCGATGACTTCTATATAAGAAGAGTCGAGGCATGTGGATTAGCTAGTCGTTGAGAACTTCTCACTTTAAATCTTGTTTTTCTAGTTAAAATATATACTAGGATGCAGACGGTGCTTAGCAGCACCCGACACCCGTCGTCCACAGACCATGGATGGCTTGTATGTTTGATTGCTTGATGTGTTTTGAAAATTGATTGTGTGATGTGAAATGAAATAAAATATTTATATATTTAAAAATATTTGATCGTTAAAAATATTATTTTTTACGTGTGTGTGTGAATAAAAATCTGTGTTTGTTGATGTGAAACCCCACACAGGTATTGGGATGATATCTGGCATACACTAATCCCAATAATTAGTCGTATGTCGATCGATTGATTGGCAGGCTGTTATAAACGTTAGATATCTATATTTGATGCTCATACAGTGTAGTGCACTTTGGATGATGGTTGATTATTTATCGTTGCTATTTATATACATGTGTTATATGGAATCCATATAATTAACATTATATGGTGATTGATTGGGCCTCATTCCAATTGGGAAATAATGAATATTATAAAAGAAAATTCATGTGTTGAATAGAATAAATAGTCATGTGTTGGCGATGCTCATGTGTTGAGAATTCGTGTATTGAAAGTGTATTCATGTGTTGAATAAAATATTTATACAATAAAATTTACCTTTTTATCGTAAGTAAGAAGAAATATAGATTCATGTGTTAAGTAGAATAAATATTCGTTTGTTGAATAGAATAGCGAATTTATTGAAATATATAAAGCCGTGTTGATTAGATGTGCGCCATTTCGACGTGAGCGATATTTATATCGACTATATTCGTTTTTAAAATGAATATAGAAAAGGAAGTGATTTCAAAATATAACGTTTTGAAAATATTATCATTTACATAGTAATGATATGAAATATTCAATTTTGATTTGAAATTGAACATGAAGTTGAAATTTTTTGAAAATGAATTTAAAACGATTTATAAAATACATTTTAAAAGGAAATCGACGAAAGATGTATAATATATATATATATTATATATATATAATGGCCTGAATAGAACGCGCTGCGCTGCGGCAGTTCATGAATTTCGACCATTGACTTCGAACGGACATTACGGGAGATCCGACAGTCGAATTCTCCTGAAACCGGAACCGTTGGGTTCGTATCAAAAAGCACTTTCACCTGAATATTATAAATTTGAAATCTAACGGTTGGATTTGGAATTATGTCCAAATCAAATTTGGAAAAGGTCGCTGTAAGTGTAGTTCGATGGCCGTTGATGGAAATCGACTGTACGGGCCTTGATAAAATTATAAAAAATAGTAATAATTTGTGTAAAATCATAATAAATGATTTGTGAAAAACTGGGGTGAAAAACTCCATAATTGAAAAGATAAAAATAGTTTTTTATCGAAATGAACTAGTTTTGAACTAGAATTAAAATCAATTTATTTTTGAAATAAATAAATTGAATTTGAAAGTGGTTTTAAAAATAATCAGAATTACCAATATACGAATTGAAATGGATTTGAATCTAAATTATCTTCAGAATATTTCGATGTTGGATTTTGTGATTATACAGATATGGTTGTGGAAATTTGAAAGATATATTCATATCGTTATTTCCAATACGATATTTGTTGGTTTCAGAATTTGATATTGAATATAAGCCGGTATATTTTCTATTCAGAGCCTTGTATTTAATATCAAATGTGATTTGGGTTTGTCGTGAATGGTGTCTTCATTAACACTGTTCTTAAGCCCAATGGAGAAAAAGATTAAATCATTTTATTTATATTTAATGAAGTGTACAAATTAAATAATGTTTAATTGGAATTGAATTTGAATGTGATTTTGGGTTTATCGTGAACCGTGTTTTAGATGACATTGGTTCTTTAACCCAGTTAAAGTCAGGATATTGATTTTTGAAAAGATTAAAACTAAGTGGAGTTCTAATGAATCTTTAGTTAGATTGAAATGTGAATTGATAATTTAAATTATCAAATCTGAAAGCTAATCGAGAATGGAGTAACACCAGTTTTGCTCCAAAGCGATAGTTAAATCTTTAATTAGATTTAAACGTGAAATGGTAATTAATTTTACCGATAACACCGTGGTGTTAGGTATGGAGCGTTACAAGTTTTTCTCCAGGGGATGAATAGGTTGGGATTGGGAAATAAAATAAATAATTACTTCGGTGTGGTTCGCTAATCCCGACTAGTTTGGAAAACCATAATACGGTTTGAAATGATATCCAAAGGAAGATTAAAGAATAAATTTAGAAGAATTTATCTTTGATCAAATTAATGGGAACCTTTCCCTAAGAATGTGATTTTGTGAATAAAAGAATATTCTGAATTGGAATGAGGCGTTTGTTGTGTTTCTGTAACATTTGATTATTATATACGTGGGTTGTTCAGAAAGGCCGGGCTTATACCCATTCTGAATAATCGATTCGGCGATAAGTCGAAGATGAAGACGGTGGTTGAAGACCGGAAGTCTTCACATCGTTTGGGTGATTACTCATGATCTTGATTGGGCCGCACACCCAAAATGAGGGAATCAGTTGGTGATAGTCCAGACGTACTTGGAGATCGATGGATATGCGAGGAAAGTGCCTCCGGTTTCGTTCAGACCCAGAACGAACTTATAAATGGATTGTGTGTCTGACATTCGATTTTATTCTGTGTTGATTGATCTCTATTAAATATACATTTGTTTGGCAGCGGAGAATTTATTCTCTTGCTTAACGCCCTTCTCTAAGACGTACGAGCTCAGAGGTCGTATATCGATGGGCATCAGTCGCATGGAGTGAATTGCCAGTGTGGCACGCGTAAGTGCCAAATGATCAAGGCTTCTGTTGAAAAGCAAAGTCTTGTGGTTGATGATCAAAGCACGGCCTGTGTGGCGCAGCTTTGTGTATAACGTGAATTCGTGAGCCTCACACCACGGTATGAGTCAAAAAGGGGATAGTGACTGCAGGGAGAGCACGACGTTTCTTTCTAGCTATGGGTGGTGTCAGTGCTTAAACTGGCTGACATTTATATACTTTTCACCTGTGTGGTTGTTGGATACGAGGCGCCTCAGATATAGGTCTGTTAGGATCGGGAAACGTTTGTTCAGGAATAATTAATCCTCAAAAGTAAGGTAGGACCGGCCCTGAAGATCCAAGGATTGCTGTGTGCGGTCCTGAGACATTTGCTAGAGTGTCTCGAACGGAGAGGAGCTTTGCCCTTGCCTCGACCCATGACGGAAATCCAATTTCCAATACGTGATATTGCGGTTTTATTTGTAGAACCTAGTATGGCGACATAGTGGTATGGGTCATTCATGCCGCCTATGATTGATATTTATGATTGAAATTGTTTTGACACTATACACTTATAGTAATATCAAAATAATGTGTTTTAAACGTACCAAGCATGTTTAGCTATTATAAGGTAGAAACCCTATCCTCCGACTTGCGTTGCATTGTGTGATGGGACCTGGGTCTTATAATAGCTTCATTTTTCTAAAAAGCATTGCGTTGTTTATTCTATGCACTGGTATTCTTAGGAGGAAACCCGTTCCGTGTTATACGGCGTGGTCCCCTGATTTACCGAACTTTAAAATAAAGATTAATAACTGTTTATTTCTCACACCAGTCACATGACTGACCTGGAGTTTATTGTTTTAACCTAAACTCTGGGTGCTCCCTATTTTCCACGGGCAGCTAGTTGTTTTGGTTTTGCAGATTTATATTCATAGGATCCTGATTTACAACTAGAACGATGCTCGGAAATCTCTGTATCCATGTATTACTTCTAGTTGTGTATTGTATTATTTTCCGCTGCTATGTAATTTATTGTAATCTCTGATATTTATCGAATGTAATTTATTCATTTATACTCTGTATATTCTTGTATTCTGATGGAATTGTTGTAATATACAATGAAATGTTCTTCTGTCTGCGTTCTATTATGTCGTGTTCTCAAGGTAATTCGTTCTTTCTCTTCTCTTCGGAGATGGGGATGTTCGGGTCACTACAACGGAGGTCGTCTGCAAAATCTCCACTTTTAAGGGCTATATTTCCATAGCGACTATTCTGAATTTTCAATTGGACATAACTTTTTATTCTCGCTATGAAATTTTGATTTTTCAGATTCATTGGAAAGATATTTTCAAATAGATTAAATATTTTTGTTTTCACTAAAATCCGGTTTATTTTGGATCCTGTACATTCATTTGAAATTTGAAATCAAATTTTTAAACTACTGCGCCATTTCCAATTCCTTTTATAATTAAAATAAATACTAATATTCTAATTTCAATTTAAATAAATATATACATTCTAATTCTATTTAAAATAAATTTCTATTCATTATTATTTAAAATAAATCATTTTAAATATTCAAAATTCACTAAAATTGCCAAAATAAATTTTTTAAATTGGTTCTGATTTTCCAGGTTGTTACAGCAAGTGTAAGCAGTATTTTCTCTCACTGGGACGTAAGTCGCGGTGATAGTTGATTTCCTTAAAGTGCGGATGTGCA
The DNA here is from genome assembly GCA_030737875.1 of Allium sativum. Classification (NCBI taxonomy): domain Eukaryota; kingdom Viridiplantae; phylum Streptophyta; class Magnoliopsida; order Asparagales; family Amaryllidaceae; genus Allium; species Allium sativum. Next base: position 460,112,538 of record CM060923.1, read on the forward strand.
TTACGGTGTTTTCTCTAGCTAGGACGTAAGCCGTGGAGTATTGCACTATGCGATAGATCTTTCAAATCAGGAGCCATCATGATGGAAACCCAACTTTCCAATACGAGCTTTGCGGTTTTAATTGTAAACCTATATATGGCGACATAGTGGGATGGAGCACTCATGCTATCTATGATTGATACATTTACTTTCAAAATTGATTTCTACACTATGCATTTATAGTAATAATAAAAGAGAATTTTCGCATACCAAGCATATTTGGCTATTATAAGGTAAAACTCTATCCTTCCGCCTCCGTTGCATTGTGTGATGGGACGTGAGTCCTATAATAGTTTTTCCAAAAAGCATTGCGCTATTTATTTTATGCACTGGTATTCTCGGAAGGAAACCTGTTCCATGTTATACGGCGTGGTCCCTTGATTTACCTAACTTTAAAACCAAATTAATAACTGTTTTGAGTTCTCATACCAGTCCCATGACTGACCTGGAGTTTATTGTTCCTCCCTAAACTATGGATGCTCATATTTGCCACACGGGCGGTCAGTAGTTTTGGTTTTGCATATATCTATTTAACAGGATCCTGGATTTCAGCTGGAGCTATATTAGGGAAGCTTTCCCGCTACGCATTATACTTATGTCTTATTTTCCGCTGCCATGTAACGTAAAACTCTGATATTATTTTTGGTCGTATAATTAATCATACTCTGGAATATTCTTGTACTTTGAGGTAAATTGTTGTAATAAGCAATGAAATGTTCTTCTGTTTTGTGTTCCGATGTGTCGTGTTCTCACAGAAATCCAAGCTTTCCTTTACTGGGAAGTTTGGATCGTTTCATTGGGTATCAGAGTTTTGGTTTACAACGCTCGAGAATAAGACACGTTAGAACCAAACAAAAGAATTCATCAGAGTTTGGATTAGCAATATCCAATGAGATTGACTCGTTAGAGATATGATTAGTAGTATCCTAGAATGAGTGAGAAGAGTGTTATTTTTTAAAACTAAAAATGAAAACAAATTTTGTTTTGAATAGTTAAACCTTATTATACATTTTTGAAATATTATATTTTAAATTTGGACGATCGAGTATATAGAGATTTTAATATACGTCTGATCCACGTGTATACGAAGTCTCAAATATATTGGGTAGATATAGAATCACACTCTAGTCACCCGGAGATGATTCTGAGGATGGCCTAGACATCAACAGTATTTATGTTCGAGTTTCGAAAGTGGAATATCTATATATTTCCAATCGACTGGTGTGAGAACCAAAAAAACTAGATAGGGTTATTATTGTGATTTGACACTAAAAATATGATTTTTGAGTATATATATAAAAGTTAAATGTTTGAAAAGCTAACCAACTAATTGATTACTGGTTGTGATGTTTGATAATTAGTTTAACTAATTAAAATATTGGAATAATAATTAATTTAACCAATATGTGAATAAATGATAAATTTAGCTAAATCGAATTTAATATTGAACTGAATTGAAAATTGATTAGAAATGAAAGTTGAGTTGGTTAGTTAAACAACTTTCAACTCCGTTCATTTTCGAAGACGAAAAGACTTTAAGTGGGGGAGATTGTAACAACCCAGATTTTCAAAACAAATTTTAGCAATTTTAATGGATTCTGAATATTTAAAATTATTTATTTTAAATAATAATGATTAAAAATTTATTTAAATTGTAGATAGAACGAAAATTTCTAATTTAATTATAAAAGGAGTTAGAAATATAACACAGAAACAGATAATAGCAGAACAGAATTAAATAAATACACCAGATAATAAACAATAGAATATACTGGATAAAAGTAATCATCAGAGTTACACAGTATACAGGATCTTACTTAGTACAATTACAGTTCAACTATACATATATGTCTACAACAGAAAAACAAACATAATGTACAATAGGAGCTGAACAGCATAAAAAGAGATAAATGATAGAATCCATCTTCAGCTCCAGCTATCCAGAAAGAACCAGCTAAACCTGAATACAAGGGTGCCCGTGTAGAAAAAGGGGCACCCGAGTTTGAAAGTGAAACAAACTACGAGTCAGTCATGGGACTGTTATGAGAAATCCACTCAACACATTTAATATATGGCTAATCACAGGACCACGCCACTTTCGTGGAACGGGATAACTCCATCGGATTGCCAGTGCTTTAAAACAAATCTTTCTTTTAAACATCGCAATGCTTTTTATAAAAATGAAGCCATTTAAGATTCAGTTCCCATCACACAATGCAACGCAAAACGAAGGATAGAGTTTTACCTTATAATGGCCAAAATATGATTGATACGAATAAAGCAAAAGCATTTGATATTATGACTAGTGTTTATATGTTTCAAAAACAATTTCAATCATAACTATCAATCATAGACGGCATGGGTACCATATATCATGTCGTCATATATATATATATACAATCAAAAACCGCACGATGTCGTATTTGGAAATTGGATTTCCGTCCAGAACCAAGGCAAAAGTTAGTCCTTACCGAATTCGAGACTGCCTAGCTCGAGCCTCAGGAACAGCCGCAACTGCCCCTTGGATCGTCAGGGCCGGTCCACCAATGTGGATTATTATGCCTGAACAATACGTTTCCCCGCCCTTTGGGGCCTAACGAGCCAACGAATGACTCCATCGGACCCGGATCGTCCGTTCAAACCGAGGCGCCTTGCAACAGCAACAACCACACAGGTGAAAAGTATATAAATGTCAGGGCTGGTAGGTCACTGACACCACCCTCGCTAGGAAGAAACGCATGCCCTCCCTGAGGTCCTTCTCCCGTTTCTGGTTCATACCGGGGTTTGAGGCTCGCGAATTCACATTATACACAAAGCTACGCCACACAGGCGGGGTTTTGATCATCACCACAAGACTTTGCTTTTCAACAGAAGCCTTGATCATTTGCCACTTGGGCATGCCACACTAGCAATTTATGTCGTGCGACTGATGTCCATCGATATACAACCTCTGAGCTCGTGCGTTTCAGAGAAGGGCGTTAAGCAGAAGAATAAATTCTCCGCCGCCAAACAGATGTATATTTAACAGAGATCAATCAACACATAATAAAATCCAATGTCAGACACATAGTCCATTTACAATTCCGTTCTAGGTCTGAACGAAACTGGAGGCACTATATACCTCGCAAACGCATCGATCACCACGTACGTCTGGACGATCACCACACATTATCCATATTTCGGGATGCCTCCCAATCGGGACCTCGGTTACCATCCAAACGAGGTGAAGATCTCCGGTCTTCGACCACCATCTTTATCTTCTATTTCTTATCGTCGATTTAGTTATTCAAAATGGGATAAACCCGGTCTTTCTGAGCAACTCGCATATATAAATAACAAGTGCAACACTTAACATACACACGCATCATTTCAATTCTTTAGTCACTAATCGTCAATCAGTAAGAGAACGATTTCCCAAATATTAACCCCGAAGGCCGAAACCAACATCAGATCAACACCCAGGAAACCATTCGTCTTAGCCAACCTTCAGATAATTTCTAAATCACATCCATATCGTTTATAATATTTTATAACGTTTTATCGCTATTTTTATTTATTTTAAAATAGCCAATTTATTCAAAATGACGCTTCGGGCCATAACGCGGCCGTGGCGCTGTTTTTCTTCAGGTTTGACTTACACATATCTGAAAGTCTAACCGTTGGATCTTCACAAAATTTGTATCATTAGAAAGATCTTTTCAAAACGAATCCAATGGTTCTAGTTTCGGGAAAATCCGACGGTCGGATCTCCCGGTATAATCGTTTGAAGTTTCGATTTCAAAATATGAACTGCAGCATCGTTATTCGATTAAATATATTTATATTTATATATATATATAAATATAATCGACTCTGGCGCTATTTTTCTTTAGATTTGAATTAAACATTCCAGACAATCCAACCGTTGGATTTTTACAAAGTTGGTGCCGTTGGAAAGATTTTTCCAAAGCGAACCCAACGGTTGCGATTTATGGAAAATCCGATGGTCGGATCTCCCGATATAATTGTTTGAAGTCACGGTTTCAAAATACGAACTGCAGCGTCGTTATTCGATATATTTTAATTCTATTTATGTATATATTGATTCTTCGATTTCAAAGCTATTTTCTTTTCATACATTTGATAAAAATGATATTTTTATCTAACTGTCTTCTATTTCAACACTTCATTATATTTAACAATTCTTGTATATAATAAAAATGTGATTTTTATTGTAAAACAATTCATTTCAAAACACTATAGGTAATAAAAATAGGATTTTTATTATAAAACAATTGCTTTCAAAACGAGATTATTTCATATAATTCATATAGACAATATAAATGTGATTTTTATTATAAAACAATTTATTTCAAAATATGAATACCATTCAACACATGAATTTCAATTCAACGAATGAATATCGATTCAACACATGAAGGTTTTCTATAGTTTATATAAATAGATAAAAATGTGATTTTTATATTTAAAACACGAACACCATTCAACACATGAATTTCAATTCAACGAATGAATATCGATTAAACACATGAAGGTTTCCTATAGTTTATATATATAGATAAAAATGTGATTTTTATATTTAAAACATGAACACCATTCAACCCATGAATTTCTATCCGACGAATGAATATCGATTCAACACATGAAGGTTTCCTATAGTTTATATATATAGATAAAAATGTGATTTTTATATTTAAAACACGAATACCATTCAACACATGAATTTCTATCCAACGAATGAATATCGACTCAACACATAAAGGTTTTCTATTCAACGAATAAATATAGTTTCAGCAAATGAAAATAATTCAAACACATGAATATTATTCAAAATTTCGGCAGCATAACGGCAGGGTAGTTAAAATCGGGACCGTCCCTAGTACGGCTCCTCGCTCTATATTAAAACCTCGCGGTTTTTGACAATGGGGATCATGCATCTAGTTCGCACGCAGGCGGCATGTATATATTTATTTCATTTCCACAAACTAATCCTATGTGGTTTCAACCAAATATTTCTCAACCACAAATGGGTATTTTTCAGCCACAATCAATCAATATCAACCACAAACAATTCCAATCAACCATTCGCTATCAATCAATTTTCACACCAATCACAACCAATAAATATCGTCCATGGTTTGTGGACGAGGGGCATATATATATATATATATATATATATATATATATATATATAGCAATTCACTTCTATTTCAACACATATATAATTTTTACAACGCATATATAACTTATACATCGAACATACAACTTATACAACGCTTATACAAGAGGTGTACAACGCTTATATAACTCATACATCGACTATATAATTTATTCATCGTTGTTTTCCATATCGTTTATAAATTAGAAATCTCACATTGGGTTCCACTCCACCAAAAATAGAAGAAGGCTCAGAAAAATATGCGGTCTCTTCTAGAATGTAGAAGACGTCCACACGGTCACGATATTTCCTGTTTCATCGAATTTTGTTAGCACACGAAAAAGATATGATTTTTCAAAGTTTGCAATGGTTTTAAACTGTTAAAAACAGTTTTAAATTAAACAGCCGTACCTCCACTGTTTTGTTCGAAACTAGGTTTCGATCTCTCGCGAAATCCGTTGCGTTAGGGGCTGATCGGGGTTGACCACGACCTCCACCTACGAGAGGGCTCCCCGACGAGGTGGGTTGAAACACCCCACCTCCGTTAGGGTCACTCTCAACGGGAATGCCCTAATTTTGGTGGAGGTTTATAAGTATAAGTCACAGATACACAAGACAGATATAAGAACACATATTTTTGAATAGCGGAAAACAACAGCAATTTTTATTTCAACAAAATACGTGTTACACAAACCATGTCATAATTTGTCTTACAACCCTTCCAAAAACATAACATCATCATAACTGTCTTGATTACATTTTTTTAAAAGAAGCATAAAAACATAAGTAAACCACGTAAGTCCCACAATTGCTGTCCAAAGCCATAGTTCAAAACGAAAAAGATCCAAGCAATACATTCTTTCTCTTCAAGCTGGATGTGAAAACTGGTCAAGCTGCGGTATTCCCTCCCTGTGGACCTTGGGGGGGGGGGGGGGGGGGGGACGAAAGAAAAGTAGAGTCAGACATAAAGCCTGAGTAAGTCTAGGACTATTCAGTCTATGAATAAAGAACTGGGTATGATAAGTATAAACTGGAAATGGGAAAGCACTATAAACTAGGTTAAGTTGTCTAGAGTCGAATGTACTTATCGTACCCCATATTAATCTCTGCATCCATATAAAATAGTTCCCAACAGGCACCCCATAATCAGGGTGAAGTGATCCGTTTCTATGATCGGCTCCTACTCGCATAGTTACACGTGTCTTACGTCCCCCCCGATGTTGTACTTACCTATGCTGGTCCCACCATGGGGTGTATCAAGTCCCATGGTGGCGGCTCGACACAATCCTAGAATGCACAGGTATGCTACTGGTGCCCAGTGCCTTATTTTTCTGCGCCGGAGTGTGTGCACGCCCGCACCCCGTTAGAACCTACACTACTGCACCACCGCCGTCGATTTGACCTCTTACAGTCAGCCCAGTAATCGTGACCCACCCTGCCTAGTTCAGGGTATCCTGATACACCTTATAGGGTTACTACTGAAAAGGGTCCCCCGCTACTAGGTTTTCTATTTCTAGCCAACATGCTAAGTTGGTTAAGTGTTTTGTAAACCTAACCCCCAATCAGTCTATATAGTTTAGCATGTTCCACTTTTGATTGAGTATTAATTCAATTTACTTAATCCTATCAATCCTGACTCATCCTTAATTGTCTTATTAAAGCCTCAACCTCTCACATTAGACAGGTATTGTTGTGGCTGCCTGTTGCCGGTTGGGTCCGGGTAGTCTTACACCACAACTCAGTCTAACCTCAGGTCTTTGTTGGGCCCCGTGTTTAAACACCCACATTGGATAGGTATTGTTGTGACTACTGGACAGCCGGGCGGTTCCGGGCAGGTTTACATCACAACTCAATCCAACCTCGGGTTAAACACATCATATTTTCTACATTTACATATTTTGTCTCTTTCCTTTTTATATGTAAATATTTGCGGCCCATTATTCAAATTCATCTTTATTGGGTAAAATTAATTTATACTACTTAATTGTTTTTCAAGTTTGTTGGCATGCGTCAAACATGCCAACACATATGTTTTATATTTTAACCCCATCGTCATTACCCCCGTTTTATACACTCACTAAAATATAACATATGTTGGGTTTAACATTTAAACCCAAGTTAGCCACATGAAAAAGGGGAGGCTTAGAACATCATGTTTATACATCCTAAGTGACATAAAAAGGGGAGTGTGAACGCATGAACTTGCAACATAATGATCTAATTAACATGAATTAGGCACATGTGAACTTGCATTGTAATAGCATATAATCATGGCATAAACATACTTAAAACATGAATCATTCTATTTATATAATCATGGCATAAACATACCTAAACATGAATCATGGTTTTTAATCTATTCATGTAAACTTGCAATTGGGATGTAAATCTAACTTAATTATGTGTCACATATATCATCATATGATTTTGATAACAACATAGGCCTAAAACATGTTTTCAACTAGGCATAACACCAAACAAAGTTTAGTCATGTTCATAAAGATGCTTACTTTTGTCTCTAACGCAAAAGTATGGTTTTATACATGAATCACGATGCCAACTCCAACATAAATTCATTTAAACTATAATACTTAGTTGAATCCCATTACACACTAAAAGTGATCATAAAATTATGTTCATCATGTTGGCATAATAGTGAATCATATACTTGCATGAATCCCAAATAAACTACCACAAAATATAGACGTTATTTTCAACGTGAATCACATACTTGCAATTTTCCAATAGGTGTCGAAATAAACTACCACAAACATGTAGTTTTCAACATGAATTACATACTTGCAAATATCCAATCGTTATACCACAACATCCCAAATCGATTAGAATCATAACATTATACAAATACGGATTATTGTCACCACAAATCAAGTACAATTCTATTTCACACTTTACACAAATCAAAACACAATTATTTACTCACATCGGAATAGCACTCTACTTACAATGTATGACGAATCTTCAATTCAGGAATCTGAATTCTGAATTTGGAGATGCTATCCTTTGTTGTAGGCGTTGTTTTGATTTTTAATTGACGTTGCTTTAAGCTTTCGTATTGCCTCCTAATTGTCTCTCAATTTCTGACGGCTATTCCTAGTCCTTCCTCAGCAGCATGACGGTCTCATCTCCATTTTTGTTTTTATGAATTAGGGTGAGTCTTAGGTCCTTTTTATAGAGTTTGTGAATTGATTAGGACCATCGATGGAGCTTGGATCAATATTAGCCGTTCATTTGAAGGAGAGACCAATCAGGAGCTGACACCTAGCCCTAGTGACAAGTCAAGGCTCAGAAAATCGACCAAGCACAGACCAGGCCAGCCAGGGGGCTGGGTTTGACCTGGCTCAGGGGCCAGGTCGACCCCCTAGTCGATCCCCAGGTCGACTATGTAGTCGACCTGGGTGCCCCAGGTCGACTACCCAGTCGACCTGGGTAGCCCAGGTCGACTACCCAGTCGACCTGGGTGTCTTGGGCGGGAAAATTCCCGCCCTGGCCATCCGGCCCGATTTTTGAAATTTAAATTTGTTTTCTGAGCAGTTTTGGTCTGTTTGAATTTTAAACTGAATTCTAAAACGTCCGGAGGCCATATCTCCCTCATACGGAGTCCGTTTTACGCAAACTCAGACTCTATTTCAAGCAGAATTCCGAGACGAACGCAATGGCGTATCCCGTTTCCCTTAATTCTTTGATTTGAAATTAGTTATACTTTAATTTGTGAATTTCACTGTTATAGAATACACGGGGTGTTACATGGGTCATGCTCAGCTCGAGCTCCAGGTGGCGGCGGAATCTTCTCTGACGCGGGCGAACTTCGTAAGCCCAGAACTCGACGAATGCTCCACTATGTCGAGCGAGACCAAGATGGATTCGAAGCTGGGAGGCTGGGCTTCAAAAAGTTGAGCTGGAGCTAAGGCTATCGACGTGTGTGGCGGTCGGAAAATGATCGGGAAGGTATGGAGGCGTTTCCGTCGTCGATCGGGGGGGGGGGTCTGAGGATTTTTCCTTTTTTTATTTAAATTCTGATTGGTCGGTGGGTTTTAAAGGGGTTTTCTGACACGACCACCAATCTAAACCCAACGACTATCGTCCCTAGCATTTTACCCCCATTCCAAACACAATGGGATATGTTTCGTAGGTCCATTCGACTGTTTCAGTCAGTTTCCATTCAAATTAAAATATAAAACATTCAATATTTAATTTGAACGTACATTTCAATTTGTCAGGGCCACAAATTAGTTCGAAAAATTCCAGAAAAATAAATCTAGATATGTTTTGATGATACGGTCCCAACAAAACTAGTTTCGTCGAATTCTGAGACCGTTTGCAAAAAGGCCCATTTCTGGTCGATCCATTTTAACTATAATTGACCAAAACACAATTTCCTTTGCTACGCTCACATATTAGCTTCAAAAATTATGAAATTTGGAACCTAGAAATAACTTCACATCCCGGATCCAACAAAAGTTGTTTCGTCGAATTCCGAGGTCGTATGCAAAATGGCCAATTTCACGGGCTATATAAATTCCATAGCGGCCTTTCTGAAAATTCATTTGGCCATAATTTTTGCTTTCCGTTATGAAAATTTGATTTTTCAGATTCGTTAGAAAGGTATTCACTAACAGATTTAAATATTTTTGGTTTCACTCAAATCCATTTTGTTTTGCACCCGGTACGGTCCGACAAAGTTTGAATTCAATTTTTGAAACTACAGCGCCATTTCAGGCCTTATTTATAATTAGAATTAATTATATTCATTTTAAATTGTCGATTCAAACTCACTTTTCATTGCCATTATTTAAAATATTTATTTTAAATATTTAAAATCCATTATTTTAGCCAATTTAAATTTTTTACATTGGTTCAGATTTTCTGGGTCGTTACAATCTCCCCCACTTAAAAATTTTCATCCCCGAAAAGGAACAAAGTCGAAAGTGGTTTGATTAATCAACTCTACGTTCGATCTGGCTTCCATTCTCAAACTTTTCATTTTCTGAGGATTTTCAAATTCTTCAAAAATTTGGCTAACACCTGTAATTTTCGAATTTTTTTGCTATAACCTCCTTTGTACGGGGAGAGGTTTGGAAATTTATTGGGCCGTATTAGGTACCCAATAAATCCTAATAAGCATACACATATTTATAGTGATATATTCTGGTGTTTACAGGGGAGTGTGTATTGATAATAACTCCAGAGAATAAATTCTCTTCACCCTGTCAAAGCCTGAGGGAGTGTGTTTTTAAAATGCTCCAGAGGATAAATCCTCGTCACCTCGTCCCATGTGGGAAATAAATAGTCCATATGTCGTATCTAATGACTAGAGAGACGTGATTATTTTCAACTCCAGACCCGTGTGGGTTTTTTTATTAATCTGGCAATTTAATCGTTACAATTTAACTAGTCCATATCAGTCATCAGTTCAACCTGTAAAATATAGTCATCGCCATACAAGCCTCTCGCTCATATGGTAAATCTTCCACCTCATCACACAAGCTCCAAATGCTTATGTGGTATATGATGAAGTATGCCTATCTTCTGAAGTATGCCATGTGGTGTAGTTCAAAATTAATTGTTACTATCCTATGGGGATATTTATTATTTCACACAGAAAAACCAGCACTCCGCATCCAATGGCATTCACAGGAGTTGATATAATAATATTTCACATCCAATTCATTAAGGTTTACCTATTTGTCAGGCACGCAAATAAAATCTGTACTTAACAGCTAATCCATTTACCTGTTCAAACATATATAATGCACAAGTATATATATTTCTATCTATTTTCTAATCAGTTCAATGTGTGATATAATTGAATAAATTCTACCATTCATTCTCTTATTAATTAAATTAACTATCGTTTCAATAATTTAATTAATCTAATCTACTATCACACAACACAATCAACAATCAAATTGTTTTTAATTTTTCAAAATATACTAATCAATTCCTATATTCTTTTAAAATCATTCAGACTATAGAATTAAAAGTGCACATCCATGGAAAGAAAATAACAACTAAGTAGAGAACTAAATGGTACTGTAAAGTATGGTAAATGTACCTTGCACCGGAGTCAATCAGAGATATCCACTCGGCATCTAGGATAGGCTTTTTGAATGCTCTCCTCAGTTTCCCAAGTATAATCCCGCGGATCTCCACTCCATTGCACTTTAACTAAGCGAACCTTCTTGTTCCTCTGCTCTTTGGTTTCTTTGCCGATAATCTTTAGCGGCTCTCGTCTCACAGCTAATTCAGGGGTAATTTCAATATCCTGTTGAGCTGCTTCTTCCACGATCAAGTCCGGGTCGTGAACGTGCTTCCAAAGTTGAGATATGTGAAATACATCATGAACTCCAGGCAACCAATCAGGCAATTTGACCCTATAAGCGAGAGTTCCGATTCGTTCCAGAATAGGCAACGGACCAATGAATTTGGGCGCCAACTTTCCGGTTTTACCGAATCGGATCACCCCTCTCATCGGCGATACTTTCAAATATACATAGTTGCCAACAACAAAGGATATATCTCTTCTTCTCCTATCGGCATAGCTCTTTTGTCGGCTTTGAGCGGCAAGTAATCGCTTCTTAATAAAATCGACTTTGTCAGCAGCTTCTCGGATCATATCTGGCACCAACACAAGTCTATTACCGGGTTCGACCCAACAAGCAGGAGATCGACATGGTCTACCATACAATGCTTCAAATGGCGACATTGTCAGACTCGCCTGGTAGCTGTTGTTATATGAGAATTCAGCCAAATGCAGATGGTCTTCCCATGATCCACCGAAATCTATAACACAAGCCTGCAATAGATCTTCTAAAATACGATTCACCCTCTCAGTCTGACCGTCTGTCTGAGGATGATAAGCGGTGCTCAAATTCAACTTCATTCCCAGCACGACTTGAAATGCCTCCCAGAATTTGCTAGTAAATATTGTGTCTCTATCGCTAACTATACTGAGCGGCACTCCATGTAGTCTAACAATTTCCTTGAAGTAAATCTGCACCAGACTTTGAGTAGTTCTATTTGATCTGACAGGTATGAAATGGGCGGTCTTTGTGAAGCGATCTACGATCACCCAAATACTGTCATTCCCTTTTCTGGTTCTGGGAAGACCATCAATGAAATCCATAGAAATATGTTCCCACTTCCAGCCTGGAACGTCTAGCGGTTGTAACAATCCAGCCAGCTTCTGTTGGTCGCTCTTGACTAGCTGGCAAGTAGGGCATTAGCTAACATATAGAGAAATGTCCCTCTTCATCGACTTCCACCAGAAAGTGCGTTTGATGTCATTATACATTTTGCTTACTCCTGGATGGATACTAAGTTTTGACTTGTGGCATTCATCCAGTACTTCCTTTCGGAGCTCAGCAATGTTAGGGACACAGATTCGACACTGCAGCCTTAGAATCTCATCATTATCAACTTGGAAACTCGAGGGTTTGCCCTTTTGAATTATCTATCTGATCTTCTGAATGAAGTGATCATCCTTTTGAAGAGCAGATATTTTATCTATCAACGAAGTCGTGATAATAAAGCTGGCGATCATCTCATTCTTTATGCTTAACGCATCGGCCATGACATTAGCTTTCCCTGGAGTTTATATAATTTCAAAGTCATAAGCTGCAAGAAACTCCAGCCAACGTTGCTGCCTCAGATTCAAGTCCTTCTGGGTGAACAGATACTTTAACGACTGGTGATCTGTAAATAGTTCAAATCTCTCACCCAGGAGATAATGCCTCTAGATTTTCAAAGCGAATACTATAGCCAATAACTCAAGATCATGAATTACGTAGTTCTTTTCATGCGGCTTCAGTTGACGGCTAGCATAAGCAATCACTTGGCCCCTTTGCATTAACACTGCGCCAAGGCCTTCTCTAGAAGCGTCAGTCCAGACTTTCAAATCCTGATTGCCATCGATGATGGTTAACACTGGAGCTGTCGGTAATCTTAACTTTAGCTCTTCGAAAGCCTCTTCACTTTCTAGCTTCTTCGTAAGCTTCGTTAAGTGACCAGATATCTTCGAAAAGTTTTTAACGAACTTCCGGTAATAGCTAGCCAATCCGAGAAAACTACGGACTTCAGTGGGGGTACTAGGATGTTTCCAATTCTGAATAGCTGTGATTTTGCTTGGATCCACAGCAATTCCTTCTTTTGATACAACATGGCCCAGAAATTTCACTTCATCTTGCCAGAATATGCATTTGGACAGTTTGGCTTTCAATACATTCCGTCTTAGAATTTCTAGAACCTGTTCTAGATGCTTTTCATGTTCGGCCTTTGATTTAGAGAAGATTAGAATATCGTCAATGAAAACCAGAACAAATTTATTCAAAACCCCTCTGAACACTCTATTCATCAGATCGACGAAGTAAGCAGGAGCGTTACATAAGCCGAACGACATTACTAACCACTTGTAGAATAAGTCGGGACCTCTGAAGGTATCATTGGAACACACTCTTTGGCAATTCGAAGTTGATGGAAGCCTGTAGCTAGGTCCATCCTTGAGAATACCTGTGCTCCATTTAATCGAGCCAACAAATCATCTGTTCGCGGTAATGGATATTTGTTCTTTATGGTCTGCTTGTTCAAATCACGATAATCCACACATAGCCGTAGAGTACCGTCAGATTTTGGGACAAACACCACTGCTGCTCCCCAATCAGAGAAACTGGGCCTGATTAGACCTTTCCATACTAGCTGTCGTGTTTGATTGTCTAATTCCTCTTTCTCTTTCAAGGACATTCTTCGAATAGCGTGAACTACTGGCCTTGCATTCAGAATTAAAGCAATTTTGAAATCTATTTCTCTTTATGGAGGTAAGCGAACAACTTCCTCGAACACATCCGCATAGTTCTTGACGACATGAATATCTTTCACTAGGTCGGGAATATTCTCTGTGATTTCAAGGATATTTTCTATTTGGGCTGGAGAAACATTCAAAGCTGCCCAGAAGTCTTTTCTATTAGCATTCTTACCTTCACAGGGAATGGTTATATAATCACCTGATTTAATCTTTGCCTTTACAACTCTGTCAGCGCATTTGACTTCAGCTTCATATTTGGTCAACCAGTCTAACCCCAAGATAAGATCAAACTCTTTAAAATTCATGACGACCGCGATGGTAGGAAACCGATAACGAGAGAAAGAAACCGGCACTCCACAAACCCAACTGAAATCAATGGAACCCCCAATCGGATTCTGGACAGTCATTGGTTCCTTGAGCTTTTTCAAATTCAAATCCAGTTTCTTAGCTGCATCCTTCGAAATGAAGCTTCGTGACGCGCCTGTGTCAAACAGCACTTTAACTAGAATTTCTTTGACAGTAAGCGTGCCTTCTAAAACATCTGGCCTTTCCTGAATAGCTGAGGGCTCAGAAGTTTCTGCCACTTTATTTACCTGAGCCTCATTGGGCTTTTTCGACAGCCAGCAGTCTTGCTTTACGTGACCAGCTTGATGACAAAGATTACACTTTCTATTTTCTTTAACCTTGTTCTTTGATTTAGATCCCTCCTTCTTTTGCAATTTCAAGGACTTACATTTCCTGGACAAATGACCTTTTTGATTGCAGTTTAAGCACATAGCGGTTATTACTGATTCTTTCTCAGGTCTGGCCCTTTTCGGATTTACTTTGGGCTTCTTATTGACCTCAGACATCGTACTGTCCTCAGGACGATTAGTTTCAGACTGATTTTTATTGTTAGAACTGACTTCCTCTTCGTCGCGCAACATGCCTTTCTTATGGAGATCTTCATACTGATAAGCCATATAAATCATTTCTGAAAAAGGGAGCTTCAAATGCCCCATTACATTATTCTGAAATTTCCTTTGAAGCCCGTAAATAAATCTCAGATTCTTTCTCTTCGTATTCTAAATTAGATGGGGAGCAAAGTGAGAAAGTTCGTTGAATTTCTTATGATATTCTGGGATGGTCATATCTCCTTGTATCAAATAAGAAAATTCATCACATAGGCGCTCAGTCGCTTCGGGAGGAGTAAATCCTTCCAGGAAAATCACTTTGAATCTATCCCAGGTGATATCACCTTCTGGATTATCCTTAATAACTGAATCCCACCAGAACAAAGCTTCGTCTTCGAGTGCCCAGGAGGCTAGTAATCTTTTCTGGTCATCCCTCATCTTTAATGCTTCGAAGATTTTCTAAGCCGAACGAATCCAAGCATGTGTTCTCATAACAGATTTTTCGCCCGAGAACGGCTTTCCACCCAGATTTCTATATTTCATATATAGGGCTTCGATATCCGGGTCAGTATCACTTCTTCTGTTTCTGGCACTCATTTTCTAGTTATTCTGCAAATAGCAGATCAAGTGTCAGGTCACAGAAAAGATATTTCAAAATATAGAGACAAATACTTGAATGTAAATGCGTCTATCGAGGTGTTATTTCATTCTGCTACTCATACTAGGATATTACTGATCCTATCTGTAATGAGTTACTCGTCCTAGAAAACTACTGGTTCTATTTCTGACGAGTTCGTTAATATGTTATATTCCAGAACTAAGCTTAACCAAAGCTCTGATACCACGTAGTGACGACCCCAAATCCCGTACAGACGGAGACAAGGGTTTTCTTTGGAATATAACACAGAAACAGATAATAGCAGAACAGAATTAAATAAATACACAAAATAATGAATAATAGAATATACTGGATAAAAGTAATCATCAGAGTTACACAGTAAACAGGATCTTACTTAGTACAATTACTGTTCAACTATACATATATGTCTACAGCGGAAAAACAAACATAATGTACAATAGGAGCTGAAAAGCATAAAAAGAGATAAATGATAGAATCCATCTTCAGCTCCAGCTATCCAGAAAGAACCAGCTAAACCTGAATACAAGGCTGCCCATGTAGAAAAAGGGGCACCCGAGTTTGAAAGTGAAACAAACTACGAGTCAATCATGGGACTGGTATGAGAAATCCACTCAACACATTTAATATATAGCTAATCACAGGACCACGCCACTTACGTGGAACGGGTTAACTCCATCGGATTGCCAGGGCTTTAAAACAAAATTTTCTTTTGAACATCGCAATGCTTTTTATAAAAATGAAGCCATTATAAGACTCAGTTCCCATCACACAATGCAACGGAAACCGGAGGATAGAGTTTTACGTTATAATGGCCAAAATATGATTGATACGAATAAAACAAAAGCATTTGAAATTTTGACTAGTGTTTATATGTTTCAAAAACAATTTCAATCCTAACTATCAATCATAGACGGCATGGGTACCATACATCATGTCGCCATATATATATATATACAATCAAAACCGCACGATGTCGTATTTGGAAATTGGATTTCCGTCCTGAACCAAGGCAAAAGATAGTCCTTACCGAATTCGAGATTGCCTAGCCCGAGCCTCAGGAACAGCCGCAACTGCCCCTTGGATCGTCAGGGTCAGTCCACCGATGTGGATTATTATGCCTGAACAATACGTTCCCCCACCCTTTGGGGCGTAAACGAGCCAATGAATGACTCCATCGGACCCGGATTGTCCGATCAAACCGAGGCGCCTCGCAACAGCAACAACCACACAGGTGAAAAGTATATAAATGTCAGGGCTGGTAGGTCACTGACACCACCCTAGCTAGGAAGAAACGCTTGCCCTCCCTGAGGTCCTTCTCCCGTTTCTGGTTCATAACGGGGTGTGAGGCTCGCGAATTCACATTATACACAAAGCTACGCCACACAGGCGGGGCTTTGATCATCACCACAAGACTTTGCTTTTCAACAGAAGCCTTGATCATTTGCCACTTGGGCATGCCACACTAGCAATTCATGCCGTGCGACTAATGTCCAGCGATATACAACCTCTGAGCTCATGCGTTTCAGAGAAGGGCGTTAAGCAAAAGAATAAATTCTCCGCCGCCAAATAGATGTATATTTAACAGAGATCAATCAACACATAATAAAATCCAATGTTAGACACACAATCCATTTACAAGTCCGTTCTGGGTCTGAACGAAACCGGAGGCACTATATACCTCGCAAACCCATCGATCACCACGTACGTCTGGACGATCACCACTCATTATCCATATTTTGGGATGCCTCCCAATCAGGACCTCGGTTACCATCCAAACGAGGTGAAGATCTCCGGTCTTCGACCACCGTCTTTATCTTCTATTTCTTATCGTCGATTCAGTAATTCAGAATGGGATAAACCCAGTCTTTCTGAGCAACTCGCGTATATAAATAACAAGTGCAACACTTAACATGCACACGCATCATTTCAATTCATTAGTCACTAACCGTCAATCAGTAAGAGAACGATTTCCCAAATATTAACCCCGAAGGCCAAAACCAACATCAGATCAACACCCAGGAAACCATTCGTCTTAGCCAACCTTCAGTTAATTTCTAAATCACATCCATATCATTTTTAATATTTTATAACGATTTATCGATATTTTTATTTATTTTAAAATAGCCAATTTATTCAAAACGACGCTTCGGGCCATAACGCGGCCATGGCGCTGTTTTTCTTTAGATTTGACTTACACATATCTGAAAATCTAACCGTTGGATCTTCACAAAATTTACATCATTAGAATGATCTTTTCAAAACGAATCCAGTGGTTCCAGTTTCGGGAAAATCCGACGGTCGGATCTCCCGGTATAATCGTTTGAAGTTTGATTTCAAAATACGAACTGCAGCGTCGTTATTCGATTAAATATATTTATATATATATATATATAAATATGATCGATTCTGGCACTGCTTTTCTTTAGATTGGAATTAAACATTGCAAGCAATCCAACCATTGGATTTTTACAAAGTTGGTGCCGTTGGATAGATTTTTCAAAGCGAACCAAGGGTTGCGATTTTTGGAAAATCCGATGGTCGGATCTCCCGGTATAATCGTTTGAAGTCACGGTTTCAAAATACGAACTGCAACGTCGTTATTCGATATATTTTAATTCTATTTATATATATATATATATATTGATTCTTCGATTTCAAAGCTATATTCTTTTCATACATTTGATAAAAATGATATTTTTATCTAACTGTCTTCTATTTCAACACTTCACTATATTTAACAATTCCTGTATATAATAAAAATGTGATTTTTATTGTAAAACAATTCATTTCAAAACACTATTATTTTATATAGTTCATATAGGTAATAAAAATAGGATTTTTATTATAAAACAATTTCTTTCAAAACGAGATTATTTTATATAATTCATATAGACAATAAAAATGTGATTTTTATTATAAAACAATTTATTTCAAAATATGAATACCATTCAACACATGAATTTCAATTCAACGAATGAATATCGATTCAACACATGAAGGTTTTCTATAGTTTATATATATAGATAAAAATGTGATTTTTATATTTAAAACACGAACACCATTCAACACATGAATTTCTATCCAACGAATGAATATCGATTCAACACATGAAGGTTTCCTATAGTTTATATATATAGATAAAAATGTGATTTTTATATTTAAAACACGAATACCATTCAACACATGAATTTCTATCCAACGAATGAATATCGACTCAACACATGAAGGTTTTCTATTCAATGAATAAATATAGTTTCAGCAAATGAAAATAATTCAAACACATGAATATTATTCAAAATTTCGGCAGCATAACGGCAGGGTAGTTAAAACCGGGACCGTCCCTAGTACGGCTCCTCGCTCTACCTTAAAACCTCGCGGTTTTTGACAATGGGGATCATGCATCTAGTTCGCACGCAGGCGGCATGTATATATTTATTTCATTTCCACAAACTAATCCTATGTGGTTTCAACCAAATATTTCTCAACCACAAATGGGTATTTTTCAACCACAATCAATCAATATCAACCACAAACAATTCCAATCAACCATTCGCTATCAATCAATTTTCACATCAATCACAACCAATAAATATCGTCCATGGTTTGTGGACGAGGGGCGTATATATATATATATATATATATATATATATATATATATATATATATATATATATATATAGCAATTCACTTCTATTTCAACACATATATAATTTTTACAACGCATATATAACTTATACATCGAACATACAACTTATACAACGCTTATACAAGAGGTGTACAACACTTATATAACTCATACATCGACTATATAATTTATACATCGTCGTTTTCCATATCGTTTATAAATTAGAAATCTCACATTGGGTTCCACTCCACCAAAAATAGCAGAAGGCTCAGAAAAATATGCAGTCTCTTCTAGAATGTAGAAGACGTCCACACGGTCACGATGTTTCCTGTTTCATCGAATTTCGTCAACACACGAAAAAGATATGATTTTTCAAAGTTTGCAACGGTTTTAAACTTTTAAAAACAGTTTTAAATTAAACAGCCGTACCTCCACTGTTTTGTTCGAAACTAGGTTTCGATCTCTCGTGAAATCCGTTGCGTTAGGGGCTGATCGGGGTTGACCACGACCTCCGCCTACGAGAGGGCTTCCCGATGAGGTGGGTCTTGCTCAGCTCGAGCTCCAGGTGGCGGCGGAATCTTCTCCGACGCGGGAGAACTTCGTAAGCCCAGAACTCGACGAATGCTCCACTATAACGAGCGAGACCAGGATGGATTCGAAGCTGGGAGGATGGGCTTCAAAAAGTTGAACTGGAGCTAAGGCTATCGACGTGTGTGGAGGTTGGAAAATGATCGGGAAGGTATGGAGGCGTTTCCGTCGTCGATCGGGGGGGGGGGGTCTGAGGATTTTTCCTTTTTTTTATATAAATTCTGATTGGTCGGTGGGTTTTAAAGGGGTTTTTTGACATGACCACCAATCTAAACCCAACGACCGTCCTCCCTAGTGTTTTACCCCCATTTCGAACACAATGGGATATGTTTCGTAGGTCCATTCGACTGTTTCAGTCAGTTTCCATTCAAATTAAAATATAAAACATTCGATATTTAATTTGAATGTACATTTCAATTTGCCAGGGCCACAAATTAATTCGAAAAATTCCAGAAAAATAAATCTAGCTATGTTTTGACGATACGGTCCCAACAAAACTAGTTTTGTTGAATTCTGAGACCGTTTGCAAAAAGGCCCATTTCTGGTCGATCCAATTTAACTATAATTGACCAAAACACATTTTCCTTTGCCACGCTCACATATTAGCTTCAAAAATTATGAAATTTGAAACCTAGCAATAACTTCACATCCTGGATACAACAAAACTGATTTCGTCGAATTCCGAGGTCGTATGCAAAATGGCCAATTTCACGGGCTATATAAATTCCATAGCGACCTTTCTGAAAATTCATTTGGCCATAACTTTTGCTTTACGTTATGAAAATTCGATTTTTCAGATTCGTTAGAAAGGTATTCACTAACAGATTTAAATATTGTTGGTTTCACTCAAATCCGTTTTGTTTTGCACCGGCACAGTCCGACAAAGTTTGAATTCAATTTTTGAAATTGCAGCGCCATTTCAGGCCTTGTTTATAATTAGAATTAATTATATTCGTTTTCAATTGTCGATTCCAACTCACTTTTCATTGCCATTATTTAAAATATTTATTTTAAATATTTAAAATCCATTACTTTAGCCAATTAAAATTTTTTAAATTGGTTCAGATTTTCTGGGTCGTTATACTTTCCCGCTACGCATTATACTTATGTCTTATTTTCCGCTGCCATGTAACGTAAATCTCTGATATTATTTTCGATTGTATAATTAATCATACTCTGGAATATTCTTGTACTCTGAGGTAAATTGTTGTAATAAGCAATGAAATGTTCTTCTGTTTTATGTTCCGATGCGTCGTGTTCTCAAAGAAATCCAAGCTTTCCTTTACTGGGATGTTTGGGTCGTTTCATTGGGTATCAGAGCTTTGGTTTACAAAGCTCAAGAATAAGACACGTTAGAACCAAACAAAAGAATTCATCAGAGTTTGGATTAGCAATATCCAATGAGATTGACTCTTTTGAAATAGGATCAGTAGTATCCTAGAATGAGTGAGAAGAGTGTTATTTTTTTAAACTAAAAATGAAAACAAATTTTGTTTTGAAAAGTTAAACCTTATTACAAATATTTGAAATATTATATTTTAAATTTGGACGATCGAGTATATAGAGATTTTAATATACGTCTGATCCACGTGTATACGAAGTCTCAAATATATTGGGTAGATATAGAATCACACTCTAGTCGCCCGGAGATGATTCTGAGGATGGTCTGGACATCAACAGTATTTATGTTCGAGTTTCAAAAGTGGAATATCTATATATTTCCAATCGATTGGTGTGAGAACCAAAAAAACTAGATAGGGTTATTGTTGTGATTTGACACTAAAAATATGATTTTTGAGTATATATATAAAAGTTAAATGTTTGAAAAGCTAACCAACTAATTGATTACTGGTTGTGATGTTTGATAATTAGTTTAACTAATTAAAATATTGGAATAATAATTAATTTAACCAATATGTGAATAAATGATAAATTTAGCTAAATCGAATTTAATATTGAACTGAATTGAAAATTGATTAGAAATGAAAGTTGAGTTGGTTAGTGTAGTGACCCGAAAATCCGGTCCAATTTGAGCTGACTAAATAACACAAGTCCAACCCCAAATTGCACTTGAAATTCAAGAAACTAATAGAAAGAAGATAGAGGGTGAGGATAGATAAGGTAGAACTAGTAGAATAGAAGAAGAACATCATCATCAGAGTAAACACGAATCTCACAGCGGAACGAATAAAATATAACATAACTTTTGAAATACAACAGCGGAAATAATAATAGCTATAGAATCCTGAAGCCTCTTGCTCCAAGCTCTCCAAGTGTATCTGTAAAATCCCGACTACTTGACTGCCTGTACAAAATTAGGCACCCAAGAGTTTAGGGAAAACAAACAAATAAACTCCGGGTCAGTCATGGGACTGGTATGAGTAAAACAGTTTAAAACAGTTTGATCAAGTAAACGATATCTCATAAGACCACGCCGCATAACGAAACGGGGTTTTCCCTTATGAGAATCCAAAAACTTTGTAAACAATATCATTCTGATATTATAATAATGTCTAACTACAATTAGATAACAATCTACCAGAAACGCTTTCATCTCACGTTCTACAAATATAGTATACAATCAAAACCGCAAGCACGTATTGGGTAATGGATTTCCAACTATGACAAGGTATGGAACCACCTTCCGATCAGTGTACTCTAGGAACGATACACTGGAGTTCAACAAGAACATCTTGCAACTCAGCCACACATGACCGACCACTCATTTCGCTTGAGTGTATCGAATGTACATCACCAGCGGTTGGGATCAGCAACCGTTTCCCGTATATATATGGGACAGCATTGATAGATTAAAAGAAGCAAATGAATATTCTCTAGATAGGTGATTATACACCCTACTTCGGTGCGACCGACTTAGCCATGCTGCCTGCCCGATTTCTGTCATTTACCGGATGTGAGGCTAGAAGCTACGCTTACTTTCCATTCATTTATAACACGATCACTTTGAATGTCACATTATCAGATCCGTAAATCATTAGTTGGTTTGTACAAATATCCTGGATGTTATGCTAAGGGATAAATCCGTTGCAACCATATATATTTATACAGACCAACCCATTCGATCATTGGAAATACTTTGTCAGACATTCGTCCATTTACGTTTGTTCTGGGACTGAACGAAACCGAAGGCACTATTCAGTACATCCATCTTAGTCCATTGTTATCTAAGATTTATACAACTGCCCTTGCACTTTACTCCGTCTTCAATATATTCAGCATATATGATTCGCAACGCATATGCCAATACAGAGTGGTTCTTTGGATAATAATCCAACCGGTCTCTCCATATTAACAACGTTAAAATGGTCAAAACATTGATAGTCTGTGATTTAACTATCAAAGAAAAACTCGTGTGCAAACAACGATATTATTTCCAGATGGAAATTATATCAACCAATCATCATTTAACATTTATCTCTTTAGTTCATTAATTTACTTATCTCTTGTCTCCCTATATTCTAAATTTCTTATTTTCTAATTTTAGAAAATATACTTTATTAACAATGGAAAACATTTCCATTTCCTGTTTCCTATATTAGAAAACATTTCTGACTTCTTATTTGGAAACATTTCCAAAGTTCTTTATTGGATTTAAACTGATGTTTAAATAAACATCGCTATGCCAACTCAAACCATTTACTGAATTCACTTAACCATCATTCACTATCAAACCTTACCATTCCTTAGTTAAGAAGGAAGTCAATCAAGTTGGGGTATAATTACCTCTCAGACCTTAACTGAACAACGTTATAACTTCGAAATAGTAACAGTTTATCTTCTTTAAACCTTTAACAACTTCTTTACGTAACTCTCGGATTCAATTTACGAATCCACTTCTTTATTGCAACATTGATTATAACGATAACGTTATAAACCCTACCTTCGCAATATCTAACTTCAATTATAACCTTTATTCTTTAATTCGACTAATTAAACCTAACCCTAAATTATTAGTGTATACTTTTGATTTAAAAACCGGAAAGTAAATATTACTTTCCCGAATTCGATATAATTGAATTCGACGTATAATTCTCTTTCGAGTAAATCTCTATTTGATTAACTCTTCTTCGAATAACCTATATTCGTTTATCTCTCTTAAAATAACTTATATTCAAAATATCTCTTTTTCGAATAAACTATATTCGGTCTCTTTCTTTCGGATATGCTATATTCGATAATCTCCTTCGATTAACTAATCGATAACTCCTTTTGATTAAACTATAATTGATAACTCCTTTTGATTAAACTATAATCGATAACTCCTTTCGATTAAACTATAATCGATAACTCCTTTCGATTAAGCTATAATCGATAATTCCTTTCTTTTAGCTCTATTCGAATAAAGTATATTCGACTAACTCTATTTAACTCCGTTTAACTCTATTCGAATAACTAATATTCGATAACTCTATTTAACTCTATTCGAATAACCAATATTCGACAACTCCTTTTTAACTCTGTTCGAATAACTAATATTCGATAACTCTATTTAACTCTATTCGAATAACCAATATTCGATAAATCTATTTAACTCCATTCAACTCTATTCGAATAACTAATATTCGACTAACTCCTTTGGATTAACTCATCTTGACTAACTTAAATTAATTAACTCAACTCGATAACTTAACTCGATTATCTTAACTCCATTATCTTAACTCGATAAATTAACTCGATTATCTTAACTCGATTATCTTAACTCGATAACTTAACTCGATTATCTTAACTCCATTATCTTAACTCCATTATCTTAACTCGATTATCTTAACTCGATTATCTTAACTTGATTATCTTAACTCGATAACTTAACTCGATTATCTTAACTCGATAACTTAACTCGATTATCTTAACTCGATTATCTTAACTCGATTATCTTAACTCCATTGTATTAACTCGATAACTTAACTCGATTATCTTAACTCCATTATCTTAACTCGATAACTTAACTCGATTATCTTAACTCGATAACTTAACTCGATTATCTTAACTCGATTATCTTAACTCGATTATCTTAACTCGATTATCTTAACTCCATTATCTTAACTCGATAACTTAACTCGATTATCTTAACTCATATCGAATAACTAATATTCGATTAACTCCATTCGCTTGACTCTATATCGCAGCGATCACAGTGGTTACGCCTGATTCCCTCAGGAAACATCCGACCGCCTTAGGCTATTTACAGCCCTGCGAATTACGTTAGCAGTCGTGCAAAATGGCAACTCATTTGGATTAACACTTATTTGATTAACTCTAACTGATTTGCTCTAATTGGTTAACTCTAACTGATTAACTCTAACTGGTGGTTAAAATTAACTGATTAACTCTAATTGATTAACTCTAACTGGTTAACTCTATTTGACTAACACGACTCGACTAACCCCTTTCGAATACCATATTCGATTAACTAACTTCGAATACCATATTCGATTAACTAACTTCGAATACCATATTCGATTAACTAACTTCGAATACCATATTTGATTAACTAACTTCGAATACCATATTCGATTTCTCCTTTTTGTATCGTTTATCCATTTAAAAAGATCCCCTTTTAACAACATTTATTCATCTATAATGATTCACTTTTTAGTATCGGTTCTTCACTTTATAAATGTCCTTTTAATAACATTTTCCTTTTTATTTACTCTACTTATTTACTAAATATTCCCTTTTGAATTCTATTTGTAATTGGTTTACAACTATTTCCCTTTTCTATTTTATTTTATTTGCACATGGTTTGCAAATATTTCCTTTTCAATTCTATTCTTAAAAATATTCTAACTCCTTAAATTTCCGGGAAAATTCGCCAAAACCTCCTTTGTATCGGGAGCATCGGGAAAATCCCCAAACCCGCCACACAGGCCTTTCCATTTAAAAAGAAAATGGTTTGAAATTATTTCCTTTTTGAATATCTCCTATTTATAAATATTCCAAATTTATAAATATTCCTTATTTATAAATATTCCATTTATAAATATCTCTTATTTATAAATATCCCATTTTATAAATATTCTATTTTCAATATCACTTTGAAAATCTACTTATCAACATCCCGTATGTTATGGTATTCAACATATCAAATCATGATGATCAATATCGTCCATACACACACAATCAACAACAGATTATAATTCACACCATATATCAAAATATATGAAAAAAAATAAAATAACTATTGAGGAATCCAGTCGGATTCCTCCAACCTGTTTCCCTGCATCCACAGATGTTACACAACATGATTGTCATCACTTTCAGTTCTATATGAATTATTCTGATAACAACATCAATATATAATATTTAACGGTTTATATATATATATAATTTCAACTAACTGACTAGCCGTTCAATCAATCAACCAACACATAACAATCAACAGATGATTAACAGTTCTAAAAATACATTATAAAAATATACTGTTCAGAGTTGGTGAGTTTTACTCACATTTACTGTTCACCGTTAGAGAACGACAAACTGTTATTTGATTTGAATCAAACAGTTTATTTCGCCACAAATCCAAACGAGCTCCCATCCACTTCCAGTCAGCTTCATTGTGAAGCTCTCGTCCATACGATCCCAATGGATCCGACGGTTTGAAATTCTGATATCGTATGGGATAGATATGTAAATTATAAGCTAGTACCATATTTAAATTAAATCTAACTAAATTAATTATACTTATTTTGGGCTTTGACCTTTATCCAGCCCATCACCCCTTCCTGAACAAATCCGCATCCTTTCAGTACCCGCCCCGAACTCCTTTCTTCCCCAACAATACATTACGCAACCTGCTCCTCGTTTCACCATTTTCACTCTTCGATTTTCAACCGTCCTTCCATTACTTGACAACAAAACATAGAAATTAACCTCATCAATTCCTCTATCAATTCAAACCCAACCAGTATAACTTGGTCTCCCCCCTTTCAGCGTCATCGACAGTACCACGTCGAGGCCCCCTTTTGTTCGAGCGACATCTCTGGGAACGGAATCCTCCCATTTTCCCTCAGCCGGTGCGGCTTCCTACCAGGAACACGAGTAAAAGCACCAAACCACCCATCGTTGCCTATACGTTACCCAAAGCCGAACCCTAGCTTCACTGTTGACAAACTCGAACTCAAAATGATGGCGTCGGACCCGACAACAAATACACAGAAACGAAGAACATCCACTAATGATTACAACGATGGTTGAATGTTGATTTAAGGATTTTAGTTTGAATTTATTTTGATTTTCTTTTGAGTATTTTTACTTGCGGTTTGTTCTGAGAACGAGAATGGTTTTTCTCAGTGTTTTAAACTTGTTTTGTGTTGCTGTGAAGGGAGAAAACGTGGCCCTCTTTTGATTATAAATAGGTTAAGATATTTTGGGTTGAATATTTACCATTTTTATATTCGTTTTTGCCTTATAAAAATCCATGTGATCACACATGACACACAAAAATCACGAAAATTGACATGCATCTACAGTTCGACATTACGGTCCCAACGAAACTGGTTTCGTCGAATTCCAACTTCGTATGCTCACACAACATATTTTTAACCGTCAAAATACTGACTGTTTCTCACTCTAAAAATCCATACGGCCGCACAGTGACTCTAAAAATCACGGAACTTAGAATCTAGCAATAATTTGATGTTGCGGATCCAACAAAATTAGTTTCGTCGAATTTCGACTTCGTTTGCAAAAGGGGCTATTTTTAAAGCTCTAAATAGCCCATTTAAATATTTAAATAAATTAAATTAAATATTAATAATCTAATATTATCGTATATATTCACAGTAGAATATACCACAGCTCCGAAATATTCATTTATGGATTTATAGCTCGATATTCCAAATCCATATTATATCGATATTCAATTTATATTGAAATTCCTTTTATAAATCGTTATAAATTATAAAGGAATTCCATAGCAACTTTTCTGAAATTTCATTTGGACGTAAATCAAAATCTACACGACGAAATCCCGATTTTTCTGTTCCATTAGAAAACTATTATCAAATCGGTCCTGACGGTTCTTGTTTCACAGAAATCCGACTTAAAACGGACCCTGTATATTCAGTTGAAGTTCAAATCACCAAATAGAGAACTGCAGCGCCATTTCGTGCTCTATTTTAATTATATTATAACTATACGTTATAACGCCGTCGATTCCATATATACGTTATTATATTTTGAATCGAAACTCAACCACATCTCGTATACTACTCAATTCACACTCTATTGTGAATTCTACTATTTCCGACTATATTGATATTTATAATTTATTATTTATTATTAATATTAATTAAATATTCATTTTTATTTAATTCAGGTCATCAATATCATCAAAACGATATTTAAATAATTAAATAAATTGATTATTCAACAGCTAAAAATGCGGGTCATTACAATCTTTCCCCCTTAAAATAATTTCGTCCTCGAAATTGCTAAGGTAGAGGACGACCCTATCTACTGGGTAAATTTTTTTCTATTTACCTCTTATCTCTGGTTTCAATTGGACCAATTAATATTGACTAAAATATTAATTTATTCCGACTAACTAAAAATTTTCAAAAATTCTGAAAATTTTCTAACACCTTAACCTTTCGAAAAATTTCGCCATAACTTCCTTTGTACAGCCCTATCGGTAAAACTCCAACTCGCCTCTCTAGGCCTTCTCCAACCCAAAAGAAAATAAAATAGCCAAGCGGCTTGCCTATTCGGCTCATCAAAATCTCAAATCCATATATACTATAAACTGGTACCTTTTTGTGGGCACATCAACTCTATCACTTCCATATGCTACCAACTCAGCATATACCAGTGTTATCTCAATCAAATTCCAATCAGTTCATATCCTCAAATCCAAATCGAATTTCATTCGAACCCCAATATCAAATTCCAAATTATTGACTTATCAATTTGGTTCCATTCTAGATTATCTCTAATCCAATTTAATTTTATTTTAACTTAGTTCAAAGTTAAATTTCAATTTATTTTTACCACTTATACTATCTCAATCTATTTAACTTTATTAGTTAAATTTTAATTTCAGAACTTAAATTCCTGGGTTTCTTTCAAATCAATTTGAAATCATAATACCAATTCAAAACCTTTGAATTTCTGAACACTTGTTTTCTCAAAACAATTCAAAAACAAAACCTTTGGTAGTAATCCGTCACTTAGAACTCGAAAATGAACACTGATGATGTCGTGATTCATCATCAGAATCTATTTTCCAGCTATCGAAGTGAGTTCAATACTATATCACCTTCATTTTGACAAACGTTTTCAAATCCTCCCAGGAACTTAAAATTTCCTTATTTTAAATCCAAATCTGATTTAAATTCAGATTTACTTCATCTCATTTCATATACTTTACTTATATGAATTCTGATCAGTTATTTACATAACCATTTCACTTCTTATAACCTCATTCGATTATAATAGCAACCAACACAAACAATTATACTATGTTAATTTCAAAACATACCATGTCGGTTCATCGTGTTCAAGTGTTTATAAAACTCCTACCGATACAGTGGATCAAACTGATCAACCAGAATTTATAAGCCACTCAACCAATAAATCTCAACAATATAAAACCACTTTATATTAACTAAGAAATACGCACTCGTATATATACACTCAAACTCAGTCTAGGATATTACTAATCCCATCTCTACTGAATTATGCCATAGAGCCAAGGTATTAACTAAACCAATGCTCTGATACCAAATGTAGTGACCTGAAAATCCGGTCCAATTTGAGCTGACTAAATAACACAAGTCCAACCCCAAATTGCACTTGAAATACAAGAAACTAATAGAAAGAAGATAGAGGGTGAGGATAGATAAGGTAGAACTAGTAGAATAGAAGAAGAAGAACATCATCATCAGAGTAAACACGAATCTCACAGCGGAACGAATAAAATATAACATAACTTTTGAAATACAAACAGATATACATACAATAGCACATATCAGAGTACAGCGCTTACAACAACAGCGGAAATAATAATAGCTATAGAATCCTGAAGCCTCCTGCTCCAAGCTCTCCAAGTGTATCTGTAAAATCCCGACTACTTGACTGCCCGTACAAAATTAGGCACCCAAGAGTTTAGGGAAAACAAACAAATAAACTCCGGGTCAGTCATGGGACTGGTATGAGTAAAACAGTTTAAAACAGTTTGATTAAGTAAACGATATCTCATAAGACCACGCCGCATAATGGAACAGGTTTTTCCCTTATGAGAATCCAATAACTTTGTAAACAATATCATTCTGATATTATAATAATGTCTAACTACAATTAGATAACAATCTAGCAGAAACGCTTTCATCTCACGTTCTACAAATATAGTATACAATCAAAACCGCAAGCACGTATTGGGTAATGGATTTCCAACTATGACAAGGTATGGAACCACCTTCCAATCAGTGTACTCTAGGAACGGTACACTGAAGTTCAACAAGAACATCTTGCAACTCAGCCACACATGACCGACCACTCATTTCGCTTGAGTGTATCGAATGTACATCACCAACGGCTGGGATCAGCAACCGTTTCCCGTATATATATGGGACAGCATTGATAGATTAAAAGAAGCAAATGAATATTCTCTAGATAGGTGATTATGCACCCTACCTCGGTGCGACCGACTTAGCCATGCTGCCTGCCCGATTTCTGTCATTTACCGGATGTGAGGCTAGAAGCTACGCTTACTTTCCATTCATTTATAACACGATCACTTTGAAAGCCACATTATCAGATCCGTAAATCATTAGTTGGTTTACACAAATATCCTGGATGTTATGCTAAGGGATAAATCCGTTGCAACCATATATATTTATACAGACCAACCCATTCGATCATTGGAAATACTTTGTCAGACATTCGTCCATTTACGTTCGTTCTGGGACTAAACGAAACCGAAGGCACTATTCAGTACATCCATCTTTGTCCATTGTTATCTAAGATTTATACAACAGCCCTTGCACTTTACTCCGTCTTCAATATATTCAGCATATATGATTCGCAATGCTTATGCCAATACAGAGTGGTTCTTTGGATAATAATCCAACCGGTCTCTCCATATTAACAACGTTAAAATGGTCAAAACATTGATAGTCTGTGACTTAACTATCAAAGAAAAACTCGTGTGCAAACAACAATATTATTTCCAGATGGAAATTATATCAACCAATCATCATTTAACATTTCTTTTTAGTTCATTAATTTACTTATCTCCTGTTTCCCTATATTCAAAATTTCTTATTTTCTAATTTTAGAAAATATACTTTATTAACAATGGAAAACATTTCCATTTCCTGTTTCCTATATTAGAAAACATTTCTGATTTCTTATTTGGAAACATTTCCAAAGTTCCTTTACTGGATTTAAACTGATGTTTAAATAAACATCGCTATGCCAACTCAAACCATTTACTGAATTCACTTAACCATTATTCACTATCAAACCTTACCATTCCTTAGTTAAGAAGGAAGTCAATCAAGTTGGGGTATAATTACCTCTCAGACCTTAACTGAACAACGTTATAACTTCGAAATAGTAACAGTTTATCCTTTTTAAACCTTTAACAACTTCTTTACGTAACTCTCGGATTCAATTTACAAATCCACTTCTTTATTGCAACATTGATTATAACGATAAAGTCATAATCCCTACCTTCGCAATATCTAACTTCAATTATAACCTTTATTCTTTAATTCGACTAATTAAACCTAACCCTAAATTATTTGTGTATACTCTTGATTTAAAAACCAGAAAGTAAATATTACTTTCCCGAATTCGATATAATTGAATTCGACGTATAATTCTCTTTCGAATAAATCTCTATTTGATTAACTCTTCTTCGAATAACCTATATTCGATTATCTCTCTTCGAATAACTTATATTCGAAATCTCTCTTTTTCGAATAAACTATATTCGGTCTCTTTCTTTCGAATATGCTATATTCGATAATCTCCTTCGATTAACTAATCGATAACTCCTTTTGATTAAACTATAATCGATAACTCCTTTTGATTAAACTATAATCGATAACTCCTTTCGATTAAACTATAATCGATAATTCCTTTCGATTAAACTATAATCGATAATTCCTTTCTTTTAGCTTTATTCGAATAAACTATATTCGACTAACTCTATTTAACTCCGTTTAACTCTATTCGAATAACTAATATTCGATAAGTCTATTTAACTCTATTCGAATAACCAATATTCGACAACTCCTTTTTAACTCTGTTCGAATAACTAATATTCGATAACTCTATTTAACTCTATTCGAATAACCAATATTCGATAACTCTATTTAACTCCGTTCAACTCTATTCGAATAACTAATATTCGACTAACTCCTTTTGATTAACTCATCTAGACTAACTTAACTTAATTAACTCAACTCGATAACTTAACTCGATTATCTTAACTCCATTATCTTAACTCGATAACTTAACTCGATTATCTTAACTCCATTATCTTAACTCAATAACTTAACTCGATTATCTTAACTCGATTATCTTAACTCCATTATCTTAACTCGATTATCTTAACTCGATTATCTTAACTCCATTATCTTAACTCGATAACTTAACTCGATTATCTTAACTCGATAACTTAACTCGATTATCTTAACTCGATTATCTTAACTCCATTATCTTAATTCGATAACTTAACTCGATTATCTTAGCTCCATTATCTTAACTCTATTATCTTAACTCGATAACTTAACTCGATAACTTAACTCGATTATCTTAACTCGATTATCTTAACTCGATTATCTTAACTCGATTATCTCAACTCCATTATCTTAACTCGATAACTTAACTCGATTATCTTAACTCCTATCGAATAACTAATTCGATTAACTCCATTCGCTTGACTCTATATCGCAACGATCACAATGGTTACGCCTGATTCCCTCAGGAAACATATGACCGCCTTAGGCTATTTACAGCCCTGCGAATTACGCTAGCAGTCGTGCGAAATGGCAACTCATTTGGATTAACACTTATTTGATTAACTCTAAATGATTAGCTCTAATTGGTTAACTCTAACTGATTAACTCTAACTGGTGGTTAACTCTAACTGATTAACTCTAAATGATTAACTCTAACTGGTTAACTCTATTTGACTAACACGACTCGGCTAACCCCTTTCGAATACCATATTCGATTAACTAACTTCAAATACCATATTCGATTAACTAACTTCGAATACCATATTCGATTAACTAACTTCGAATACCATATTCGATTAACTAACTTCGAATACCATATTCGATTTCTCCTTTTTATAACGTTTATCCATTTAAAAAGATCCGCTTTTAACAACGTTTATTCATCAATAAAGATTCACTTTTTAGTATCGGTTCTTCACTTTATAAATGTCCTTTTAATAACATTTTCCTTTTATTTACTCTATTTATTTACTAAATATTCCCTTTTTAATTCTATTTGTAATTGGTTTACAACTATTTCCCTTTTTTATTTTATTCTATTTGCATATGGTTTGCAAATATTTCCTTTTCAATTCTATTCTTAAAAATATTCTAACTCCTTAAATTTTGGGGAAAATTCGCTATAACCTCCTTTGTATCGGGAGCATCGGGAAAATCCCCAAACCCGCCACACAGGGCTTTCCATTCAAAAAGAAAATGGTTTGAAATTATTTCCTTTTTGAATATCTCCTATTTATAAATATTCCAAATTTATAAATATTCCTTATTATAAATATTCCATTTATAAATATCTCTTATTTATAAATATCCCATTTTATAAATATTCTATTTTCAATATCACTTTGAAAATCTACTTATCAACATCCCGTATGTTATGGTATTCAACATATCAAATCACGATGATCAATATTGTCCATATACACAAAATCAACAACAGATTATAATTCACACCATATATCAAAATATATGAAAAACAATAAAATAACTGTTGAGGAATCCAGTCGGATTCCTCCAACCTGTTTCCCTGCATCCACAGATGTTACACAACATGATTGCCATCACTTTCAGTTCAGTATGAATTATTCTGATAACAACATCAATATATAATATTTAACGGTTTTTATATATATATATATATGTATGTATGTATATATAATTTCAACTAACTGACTAGCCGTTAAATCAATCAACCAACACACAACAATCAACAGATGATTAACAGTTCTAAAAATACATTATAAAAATATTCTGTTCAGAGTTGGTGAGTTTTACTCACATTTGCTGTTCACCATTAGAGAACGACAATGTAATAACCCGAAAATGCGAGCCAGTTTGAAATTTTTATTTCGGCAATTTTAGCGAATTTTGATTATTTAAAATAGATTATTTTAAATAATATCGACGAGAAATTTATTTTGAATATATTCGAACGTATATATTATACGCGTCGTCGTTAGAATATAAATAATTATATTTAATTATAAATAGAATTGAAAATGGCGCGGTAGTTCGATAATTCGATTTCAAACTTCAATTGAACATACCGGGTGCAAAACAATCCGGATTTTAGTGAAACCAAAAACGTTAGGATCTAATTGATAATATCTTTCCAACGAATCCGAAAAATCAAGATTTCATAGCGGGAATCTAAAGATATGTCCAGTTGAAAATTCTGAATAGTCGCTATGGAATTCAGGCCCTTAAAAATGGACATTTTGCAAATGACCTCGGATTTCGATGAAACCAGTTTTGTTGGATCCGCAGTGTCAAGTTATTGCTAGGTTTCAAATTTCATAATTTTCTGAATCAATATGTGAGCGTGGCAAAGGAAAAACGTGTTTTGACCATTTCAGTTGATTTTAATCGACTGGAAATTGGCCATTTTTCTAACGGTCTCGGAATTCGACGAAACTAGTTTTTTTAGGACTGTATCGTCAATACGAAGCTAGAAAATATTTTTCTGCAATTTATAGAGTTAGTGTGTGACCCCGGTAATTTGAAATGTACGTTTAAAATTCAATATAGTGATTTAAATGTAAATTTAACGGAAACTGATTGTAACAGCCGAATCAGCTGACGATACATATCCCATTGTGTTCGGAATGGGGTAAAACGCTATGGACGATAGTCGGTGAGTTCGATTTGGTGTTCGAATTAAAAAGGTACTTTTTAATGAAATATAATATAATATAATAATTATATATACTTAACACCTCTCTCCCCTTATCCTCAATTCATGGTCAACGCATAACAGAGAAAAAAAAATAAAAATAAAAAGAAGAAAAGAGGGCGCTGAAGCCCATCGCCCACCACCGTCGCCTTATCGCGACGCCTCCGCACTGGCCTCCAGCCACCAGCACCGCGCCCTCTCCCTCTCCCCGGTTCTCCTCCTTCTACACCCCTTCTCCCTCCTTCGCGACCCTCCTGCAGCCGCCATCGACGAGACAACAACCCGCCTCCCTGACCTCCACACGCCCCCTATCCCCTTCTCAATTCGGCCAGCACCCCCTTCTCTAATCCGAAGCGCAACCCTGCCCCCTCCTCTCTAAATCGACAGCCTAAACCCAAGCCCTAGATCCCCTACAGGCTGCGACGCCGTCGGCATTGGCCACCCCAACTACCAGCGCCAGTTTCTGCTCCTTCGACTTCGAAAGTGAGTTTTCAGTTTTTATTTATTACTAAAAAAAAAAATTGATCTTTTTTTTTATATATACATAAAATTATATAAAGGATATGATTTCTTTTTGTTTAGATTGTTAAAGAAAGGATTTTTTCTTATAAAAAGTTGAGTTTTTTTATATATATATGTAAATAACATTGATCTTCAATACGATCTTCATATGTAAATGGATTTCATAATGTGAAAACTGTTTTTTTATTTATGTTGTGAAGTTATAAAAATGTAATCTTTATTAAGTAGAAGATGTAAAAATATGATTTTTGGTTAGGTAGAGAGTTAAAAATATAATTTTTACATGATAAAAATATTAAAAATATCATCTTTATATGTGTAGAAAAATAAAAATGTGATTTTTGTAAAGATGAAATCTTTAAATTTGAAAAGGCGAAGTCTATTGTTTATATAAAGGCGAAAACTTTATATGGAAAATAGCGTGATAAAAATATAATTTTTATCTATATAACATAGTGGTAAAAATTCGATTTTTAAATATATGAAGTGATTATAGAAATATGATTTTTAAATTGAAAGTGAATAAATAAAAATGTGATTTTTATTTTAAAAACATCGAAATATAAAAATGTGTGATTTTTATATATGTAGTGGCTACGGGTAACGAAGATGACGAAGATGTGATAGCGATGAAGATTTCCTGCAAAAGAAGTGCCGTGGAGCTAGGATAGCTATATGTGAGAATTCTCACTCTTCAATTTTATTTCTAGTTATATATATATATACTAGGATGCAGACGGTGTTTAGTAGCACCCGACACAATCGTCCACAGACCATGGACTTGTTTGTTTGGCTGTTTGGTGATTGATTGCGATATTGGTTTGAATGTGGTTTGTGGTGTGAAAATCGAATCGATAAATTGGTTAGGATTAGACGTGCGCCGTTATAAGGCGAAGGAGTAAGGCTAGGTTAGACTCTTACTCCAAATTTTGTGGTTTGCATAACGAAAGTGATTTGATTGAAGTGTGAATGGCGTGGGCCTTCACTAGACCGGGGATAAGGCTAGGCCTCGTCCCGTTTCTAGTATCGTGCCGTTATGCCGCCGAAATTTTCTAAAATAAGTTAGAAAAATAAAATATCATTTTATTTAAAGAATGAACTGAATAGAAATTCATATGTTGAAATAAAATGTTTTATCGTTAAAAATATAATTTTTAACGTGAAAGTGAATAAAATAAAATATTCATTTACAAACCAGACGGTTTGTCTACGTACACCTATTTGAAGGACATTGATTGGGTCGATAAATTTTACACATCGCCCAACTGCACGAATAAAATCTGTGTTTGATTGTTTGAAACCGGGTGTTGGGATGAAATTTGAAGTTCACTCATCCTGATTGATTAAATATGTCGATCGATTGATTGACAGGCTGTTATAAGCGTTGAATATCTATATTTGATGCTTATACAGTGTAGTGCACTTTGGTTGATGGTTGATTATTTTCAATGCTATTATATACATGTGTTGTATGAAAATCCATATAATAAATTTTATATGGTAATTGATTGGGCCTCATTCCAATTTAGAAGATAAAGAATAATATAAAATAAAGGTTCATGTGTTGACTGTACTCATCCGTTGAGATTAGTCATGTGTTGAACGAATTATTTTTATAATAAAATTTACATCTTTATCAATATAAAGTAAAGGTTCATGTGTTGACTGTACTCATCCGTTGAGATTAGTCATGTGTTGAACGAATTATTTTTTTTATAAAATTTACATCTTTATCAATATACAGTAAAGGTTCATGTGTTGACTGTACTCATCCGTTGAGATTAGTCATGTGTTGAACGAAATAATTTAACAAAAATAGTCACACATGGACGGTACTCATTCGTTGAGATTAGTCGTGTGTTGACAAAAAGAAATATTTGAAATAGAGTATATAACGATTTCGAAATGAATTGAATATACAACGATTTCGAAATGAATTGAATATATAACGATTTCGAAATGAATTGAATATATAACGATTTCGAAATGAATTGAATATATAACGATTTCGAAATGAATTGAATATATAACGATTTCGAAATGAATTGAATATATAACGATTTCGAAATGAATTGAATATAGAACGATTTCGAAATGAATTGAATATACAACGATTTCGAAATGAATTGAATATACAACGATTTCGAAATGAATTGAATATAGAACGATTTCGAAATGAATTGAATATATAACGATTTCGAAACGAATTGAATATATAACGATTTCGAAATGAATTGAATATATAACGATTTCGAAATGAATTGAATATATAACGATTTCGATTTGAATTGAATATAAAACGATTTCGAATTGAATGGAATAGAAAACCAATTTGATTTCAAATTGAATATATAATGAACTTGATTCAAATAGAAAACGAAACGAATTTAATTTGAATAGAAAATGAATTTGAATCGAATAGAAAACCAATTTGAATTGAATTGAATTGAATTGAAAACGAATTCGAATTGAATTTAAATTGAATTGAAATTTGAATTAAATAGAAATGAATTTTAAAACGAATTTTTAAAGAAGAATTCAATTTTGCTTTGGATTGAAATAGAAGTTGAAATGGTTCTTCAAACGATTTTAAAACTATTTATATAATTCGTTTTAAATAGGAATCGACGAAATATATATTATATATATAATATAATGGCCTGAATAGAACGCGCCGCGCCGCGGCAGTTCGTGAATTTCGACCATTAACTTCAAACGGACATTACGGGAGATCCGACCGTCGGATTCTCCTAAAACCGGAACCGTTGGGTTCGTATCGAAAAGGGATTTCTAACGAATATTAGAAATTTGAAATCTAACGGTTGGATTTGGAAATATGTCCAAATCAAATTCGAAAAAGGTCGCTGTAAGTGCAGTTCGATGGCCATTGTTGGAAATCGATTGTACGGGCCTTAATAAAATTATTAAAAATATCAATAATTTGTGTAAAATCATAAGAAATGATTTGGAAAAATTTGGGGTGAAAAACCCCATATTTGAAATGATAAAAATAGATTTTTATCGAAATGAACTAGTTTTGAACTAAATTTAAAACCCAATTATTATTAAATAAATAAATTAGATTTAAAAAGGGGTTTTAAATAATCAGAATTTCTAATATATTTAAATGGATTTGAAATGGGTTTATCGTGAATGGTGTTTTAAATAACACTAGTTCTTTAACCCGATAATAAATAGAATGTGATTTGGGTTTATCGTGAACTGTGTAACACCTAGTTCTTTAACCCAGTAAAAGGAGTTTTAACGAATCTGCAATTAGATTGAAATGTGAATTTATAATCTAAATTATCAAATTTAGAAATTGAGCGAGAATGGAGTATCACCAGTTTTGCTCCAAAGCGATAGTTAAATCTTTAATTAGATTTGAACGTGAAATGGTAATTAATTTTACCGATGACACCACGGTGTTAGATATGGAGTATTACCAGTTTTGCTTCATGGGATGAATAGGTTGGGATTGGGAAATAAAATAAATAATTACTTCGTTACGGTTCGCTAATCTCGACTAGTTGGAAAAACCATAATTTGGTTTTAAATGACATCCAAAGGAAGATTACAGGATAAATTTTAAAGAATTTATCTTGGATAAAATTTATGGGAACCTTTCCCTAAGAATATGGAATTTAGAAACTAGCTGTAGGTTGGCTAAGAAGAAGGGTTTCCTGGGTATTGATCTGATGTTGGTTTCGGCCTTCGGGATTAATGTTTGGGAAATTGTTCTCTTGCTAATTTGCGGTTAGTGACTAATGAATTGGAATGAGGCGTATGTTGTGCTTGTGTAACATTTGTTTTAATATACGCCGGTTGTTCGGAAAGTCCGGGTTTATACCCATTCTGAATAACCGATTCGACGATATGTCGAAGATGAAGACGGTGGTTGAAGACCGGAAGTCTTCACATCGTTTGGATAATTACTGACGATCCTGATTGGGCTGTACACCCAAGAGGATGGAAATAGTTGGTGGTCGTCCAGACGTACTTGGAGATGGATGGATATGCGAGGAAAGTGCCTCCGGTTTCGTTCAGACCCAGAACGGACTTGTAAATGGATTGTGTGTCTGACACTGGATTTTATTCTGTGTTGATTGATTTCTATTAAATATACATCTGTTTGGCGGCGGAGAATTTATTCTTTTGCTTAACGCCCTTCTCTGAGACGTACGAGCTCAGAGGTTGTATATCGATGGACATCAGTCGCATGGCATGAATTGCATGTGTGGCACGCTAAGATGCAATGATCAAGGCTTCTGTTGAAAAGCAAAGTCTTGTGGTTGATGATCAAAGCATGGCCTTCATGGCGTGGCTTTGTGTATAACGTGAATTTGCGAGCCTCACACCTCGGTATGAGTTAAAAACGGGATACGGACTGCAGGGAGAGCACGACGTTTCTTTCTAGCTTTGGTGGTGTCAGTGACTTACCAGCCCTGACATATATATACTTTTCACCTTTGTGGTTGTTGGATGAGGCGCCTCGATTATAGGTCTGTAAGGACCGGGAAACGTGTGTTAAGGAATAACTAATCCTCTAACGTAAGTGAGGACCGGCCCTGAAGATCCAGGGGTTGCCCAGCTTGCGTAACCCTGAGGCATTTGCTAGAGTGTCTCGAACGCGGAGAGGAGCTTGCCCCTTGCCTCGACTCATGACGGAAATCCAATTTCCAATACGTGGATTGCGGTTTTAATTGTAGAACTAGTATGGCGACATAGTAGCATGGGATGCTATGCCATCTATGATTTATATTTATGATTGAAATTGTTTTGACACTATACACTTATTATAGTATCAAATGATTTGTTTTAAACGTACCAAGCATGTTTGGCTATTATAAGGGAAAAACCTATCCTCCGGCTTGCGTTGCATTGTGTGATGGGACCTGGGTCTTATAATAGCTTCATTTTTCGAAAAAGCATTGCGTTGTTTATTCTACGCACTGGTATTCTTGGGAGGAAACCCGTTCCGTGTTATACGGCGTGGTCCCTTGAATTACTCTCTTTTAAAAGTAAAGTTTTAAATAACTGTTTTAGTTCTCACACCAGTCACATGACTGACCTGGAGTTTATTGTTTTAACCTAAACTCTGGGTGCCCCTATTTTCCGCACGGGCAGCTAGTAGTTTTGGTTTTGCAGATTTATATTCACAGGATCCTGGTTTACAGCTGGAATGATATCCGGAAAGCTCTGTATCCGTATATCACCTTCAGTTGTGCTTTGTATTATTTTCCGCTGCTATGTAATTTATTGTAATCTCTGATATTTCTATGTAATATTTATTCATTTATACTCTGTATATTCTTGTAATCTGATGCACTGTTGTAATATACAATGAAATGTTCTTCTGTTTGTGTTCTGATTTGTCATGTTCTCAACGTTCAGGGGTTTCGAACGGTCTAGATCGGTTTAACGACTGATTCAGATCGAGCGAAATTCCCGGCCGTCACAGACAAACTGTTATTTGATTTGAATCAAACAGTTTATTTCGCCACAAATCCAAACAAGCTCCCATCCACTTCCAGTCAGCTTCATTGTGAAGCTCTCGTCCATACGATCCCAATGGATCCGACCGTTTGAAATTCTGATATCGTATGGGATAGATATGTAAATTATAAGCTAGTACCATATTTAAATTAAATCTAACTAAATTAATTATACTTATTTTGGGCTTTGACCTTTATCCAGCCCATCACCTCTTCCTGAACAAATCCGCATCCTTTCAGTACCCGCCCCGAACTCCTTTCTTCCCCAACACTACATTACGCAACCTGCTCCTCGTTTCACCATTTTCACTCTTCGATTTTCAACCATCCTATCATTACTTGACAAAACAAACCAAAACATAGAAATTAACCTCATCAATTCCTCTATCAATTCAAACCCAACCAGTATAACTTGGTCTCCCCCCTTTCAGCGTCATCGACGGTACCACGTCGAGGCCCCCCTTTGTTCGAGCGACATATCTGGGAAAGGAATCCTCCCATTTTTCCTCTGCAGGTGTGTCTTCCTACCAGGAACTCGAGTAAAAGCACCAAACCACCCATCGTTGCCTATACGTTACCCAAAGCTGAACCCTAGGTTCGCTGTTGACAAACTCGAACTCGAAATGATGGCGTCGGACCCGACAACAAATACATAGAAACGAAGAACATCCACCAATGATTACAACGATGGTTGAATGTTGATTTAAGGATTTTAGTTTGAATTTATTTTGATTTTCTTTTGAGTATTTTTACTTGCGGTTTGTTCTGAGAACGAGAATGGTTTTTCTCAGTGTTTTAAACTTGTTTTGTGTGGCTGTGAAGGGAGAAAACATGGCCCTCTTTTGATCATAAATAGGTTAAGATATTTTGGGTTGAATATTTACCATTTTAATATTCAATTTATATTTGTTCTTGCCTTACAAAAATCCATGTGATCACACATGACACAAAAATCACGAAAATTGACATGCATCTACAGTTCGACATTACGGTCCCAACGAAACTGGTTTCGTCGAATTCCGACTTCGTATGCTCACACAACGTATTTTTAACCGTCAAAATACTGACTGCTTCTCACTCTAAAAATCCGTACGGCCACAAAGTGACTCTAAAAATCACAGAACTTAGAATCTAGCAATAATTTGATGTTGCAGATCCAACAAAATTAGTTTCGTCGAGTTCCGACTTCGTTTGCAAAAGTGGCTATTTTTAAAGCTCTAAATAGCCCATTTAAATATTTAAATAAATTAAATTTAATATTAATAATTTAATATTATCGTATATATTCACAGTAGAATATACCACAGCTCCTAAATATTCATATATGGATTTATAGCTCGATATTCCAAATCCATATTATATCGATATTCAATTTATATTGAAATTCCTTTTATAAATCGTTATAAATTATAAAGGAATTCCATAGCGACTTTTCTGAAATTTCATTTGGACGTAAATCAAAATCTACACGACGAAATCCTGATTTTTCTATTCCATTAGAAAACTATTATCAAATTGGTCCTGACGGTTCTTCTTTCACAGAAATCCAACTTAAAACGGACCCTGTATATTCAGTTGAAGTTCAAATCGCCAAACAGCGAACTACAGCGCCATTTCGAGCTCTATTTTAATTATATTACAACTATACGTTATAATGCCGTCGATTCCATATATACGTTATTATATTTTGAATCAAAACTCAACCACATCTCGTATACTACTCAATTCACACTCTATTGTGAATTCTACTATTTCCGACTATATCGATATTTATAATTTATTATTTATTATAGATATTAATTAAATATTCATTTTTATTTAATTCAGGTCATCGATATCATCAAAACGATATTTAAATAATTAAATAAATTGATTATTCAACAGCTAAAAATGCGGGTCATTACAGCTAGTTAAACAACTTTCAGCCCCGTTCCTTTTCGAAGACGAAAAGATTTTAAGCGGGGGAGATTGTAACAACCCGGATTTTCAAAACAAATTTAAAAATTTTATTTCAGCAATTTTAATGGATTTTGAATATTTAAAATTATTTATTTTAAATAATAATGATTAAAAATGTATTTAAATTGTAGATAGAACGAAAATTTCTAATTTAATTATAAAAGGAGTTAGAAATGGTGCGTTAGTTTGAAAATTCGATTTCAAATTTCAAGTGAATGTACAGGATTCAAAATAAATTGGATTTTAGTGAAACAAGAAATATTTGAATCTGTTTGAAAATATCTTTCCAACAAATCTAGAAAATCCAAATTTCATTACAAGAATAAAATGTTACGTCCAATTTAAAATTTAAAATAGTCGCTATGGAATATATATATATTTTAATATAATATATAGCCATTTTGCAAACGACATCCATTTTCGACAAAACCACTTTTGTTGGATCCGGAATGTCAAATTATTGCTAATTTGACGAAATTTGTTTTGTTAGGGCCATATCATCAAAACATAACCAAAAATATTTTTTTCTGGAATTTTTAGAGTCAGTATGTGGCCCCTGTAAATTAAAATGTACATTTAATTCAATATATATTGATTTATATTTTAATTTTGATAAAAGCTAATCGTAACAGCCAAATTAAGTTACGAAACATATTCCATTGTGTCCGGGACGGGGGTTATTAGCTCTGGGCGACGATCCTTCGGTTTGATTTGAAGTTCGAGAGTTAAATGGGTAATAAAACAATTAAATCCAATTAAATAAATAATAAAATAATTATTATATATAAGGGTTCAACCTAACCCTAACCCTCTTGTAATACAGCCGCCATCTTCAAAACGTAAGGTAATGGCTGTTCGATTTTCCGTCCTTGATTCCTTCTGATATATCGCGAATTAGAACATCAATACGAAATGAAGATTATAGAGAATTGTTTCCTCTTTAATACCA
This sequence comes from Allium sativum, assembly GCA_030737875.1. Lineage (NCBI taxonomy): Eukaryota > Viridiplantae > Streptophyta > Magnoliopsida > Asparagales > Amaryllidaceae > Allium > Allium sativum. The sequence continues at coordinate 460,156,383 of CM060923.1, forward strand.
TACGATAGCGATAGTGTGTAATTGTATATGTTGTTCAAATTTGGAGCCAAAACATACCTCCGTTGCCTTTAATTTCTGGAGCATCAGGGAGTTCGAATTGGGCGGCGTTGATGGTTGAGAATGGCGCCGCGACAGGCTTCGACGGGATAGGGTTCGATCTAGCTCCGACCGCCTGAGGTAGCGGCAGTGACGTGATGTTCAAATCGACAGAGTGGGGTTTCCAGTTAACAATTTTAAAAGGAGACGGCAACGTTATGTAAACGTTATTTAAAAAAAGGTTGATTAATATTAATTATAATATAATTATTTTAATTAACTAATTAATGTATAAACCATCGTAACTTCTTCATACATCAACAGAATGGAACAAAATGAAATGCGTTGGAACCGTCTTGGGGAGCACTACAACATGGAGCAGACAAGATCTGAAACAAAGACCAACTGGAATTTTGATAAAATTAAACACCGGTTTAATTTTATTAAAATAATTGTTATTCAACAGTTTCAAAAACCGACCACTATGTTAACTCCTTTCACTCTAATTATTTTCAGTTAAATTTATACTAGGATGTAGACGGCGCTTAGCAGCACCCGGCACCATTGATTATACAAATCAATTGATTGTTTGGTTGGATTGTGATTTGGATATTTAATGACTGATATGGTTGCATATATTAAAATTATTTATATAAACCGTAGATATAAAATTATCATGAAATTGAGAATGATATATTTTAATAATTAAAATTACATTTTTATCATGCGAATGAATCATTAAAAAGATTCATTTTTATTGTATAAAATGTTAACATAGTAAAAGACTCATTTTTATTGTATAAAATGATAACGTAGTGAAAGATTCATTTTTATTGTATAAATGTTGATAAAATATGTTTAACATTAAAATTACATTTTAATGTATAGGATGAATCTTTTAAAAGATTTAATGTAGATAAAATATGTTTAACATTTAAATTGCATTTCTAATGTATAGGATGAATCATTTAAAAGATTAAATGTTAATAAAATATGTTTAACATTAAAATGACATTTTAATGTACAGATGAATCATTTAAAAGATTAAATGTTGACAAAAATGTCCCTTTTAACATATCAATTTAGAATAAGATAATTATATGTTAATCATACATTTTATTTGACAAAAATGTTCCTTTCACATATTAATTAGAATAAGATAATTATATGTTAATCATATGTTTACTTAATAAAAATGTCACCTTTATCATATTAGTTTAGAATAAAAGAATTATTTATTAATATATGTTTTGTTGAGAAAATGTCATCTTTATCATGACAATGTAAAATAAAAGAATTACTTATTAATATATGTTTTGTTTATAAAATTTGTCATCTTTATCATGTTAGTAAAGAAAATTAAATACTTGTATTTAGAAGATAAGGATTTTTTTTTACAATAAAAATCACACCTTTATTGTATGTTCAAATCATTAAAATATGTTAACAATAAAAATATACATTTTTAGTTTGTATGAAGGTCAAATTAAAAACATTGTCATACTAGCCATGTTTAATAAAATGTTCAGTTTACAAAAATGTTCATGTTTAACAAATATGTTCATATTAAATAAAATATGTTTATACAATAAAAAATCATATTTTTATTATATACGTGAATCAATAAATATTCATTTACAAATCGGACGATTTGTTTATGTACACCCATTTATCTGGTATGATTGGGACGATAAGTTCCACTCATCGGCCAACTGCACAAATAATAATTTGTTGTTGTTTGAAAACCCCACACGGGTATTGGGATGATATTTGACATACACGATTCCCAATATTTAGTTTTATGTCAATCGATGGATTGACAATCTGTGATGAGCGTTATTTATTTAATTTAATGCTCACACAGTTGTAAATTGCACTATGAATGTAGTATGAATTTTTATTGTTTATTTATCATCATTGTTGTATACATGCGATGTATGAAATCCATATAAATAACTTTATATGGTAATTGATTTGGTCTAATTCCAATGTAGAAAATACAGAATATTTTAAAATAATATTCATGTGTTGAATGAAAGTATTTAAACAATAAAAATATCATTTTTATTGAATGTATGAACCAATAAAATATTCATTGGTTAGACTAGAATATGTTAACAATAAAAATATACATTTTTTTATTGTGTATGTACGAATGATTGAAAATATCCAATGTTTTAAACTAAAATTTTTATACAATGGAAATTACATTTTATTTGTATTATAAAACAATTAAAAAGAACCATGTTAACTAAAATGTTTATACAATGGAAATTACATTTATTTGCATTATAGAATCATTAAAAAGAACCATGTTAAATGAAATGTTTAAACAAGGGAAATTACATTTTGTTTGTATTATAAAAGCACTAAAAAGAATTATGTTTTAGTTAAAAAGTTTAGACAAGAAAAAAAATTATATTTTTATTGTACATTTGATTCATTAAAGAGATTTTGATAATTAAAATGTAAATCATTTACATGATAGTAAAATATGAAAATAATCATTTGTTTGAAATAAAAATATGTTAACGATAAAATTTACAATTTTATTGTAGATGTACAAAAGATTAAAAATGACCATTGATTGAAATAGAAGTTAAACAATAAAAAATTACATTTTTATTGAATGTAGAAATAATGAAAAATATTCATTGATTGAAATAAAAAGATTTAACAATAAAAATTTACATTTCCATTGTATATAAGAAACTGTGAAAAAGATTTAGTTTGAATGTAACGAACAGGGGATTTTCGGCCCCGAAAATCGACATAAATACCTTTCACGTGCCTCATGCCGACCTTTCAAACACTGAAAATACTGGACGTTATTAGAAAGAAATTAGAGGGTGAGATAAGAAAGAAAGAAATATTAGAATAGAAGAAGAAGAAGAAACAACACAACATAGAGTCTCACATCGCAGCCGAACAAAATATAATACAGAAATAACTTTATTTGAGAGCTTTAAAAATACTTACAATATTAGAGTACATCACACAACGGGACAGTTATAATAACCTGTTCCCATATACAACACACAGCGGAATATTACCTATATAATATCATATGTCTGAACATCTACAGCTCGTCTCTAGACTTCACAGCATTCGATAACCTGAACCTGTACCCCGGGCTAACCCGAGCATTTACAAAATACCGGGTCAGTCTGTAGAACCAGAGTGAGTAAAACTCGCACAGTATTAAGGGTAAATCATCCAACATGATTTTAAAGTTCAAAATCTTTCGAAAGAAAAGGATAATCGTAAGACCAAATCCACACATAAATACGGACAATTTTTACCTTACGATTACCCAAAATAGTTTTGAAACCAATATCTTTTCTGATATTATAATAATGTCTAATTACAAATAAATATCAATCTAGTGGATTGCTTGCATCTCACGCTCCACATATATTGTATACAATCAAAACCGCGGGCGCTTATTGGAGATTGGATTCCGACTTTGACAAGGTATGGGACCACCTGCCGATAGTGTATCTCTAGAGGTGAATACACTAGATTCAACAAGAACGTCTTGCAACCCGGCCCGCACATGACCGACCACTCATTTCGCTTGAGTGTATCGAATGTATATCACCAACGGTTGGGCTCAAACCACCGTTTCCCGAAAAGGGACAACATCGATAGATTAAAGAAGCAAAAGGAATTTCTCTAGATAGGTGATTATACACCCTAATGGGAGCGACCCACATAGCCATACTGCCTGCCCGATTTTTGTCATTCCCGGGTTGATGAGGCTTGAGGCTAGAATTTACTTTTAAACCATCTGGTCACCATTCACTTTGAACAACACATCGTCAGATCCGCCAGATATTACTTAATTGACGTCCACAAAAATAATCTAGTTATTTGGCTAGAGAAAACCAGTTCTCCGCCATCAACGATGGTACGTTTGCAGAAATCAACGTAGGTAATTCCTTTGGAAAAATTCTGTCAGACATCCACCCATACAAGTCATCCAGGAACAGGATGAACCGAAGGCACTCTCCTACTACATCCAATATAGGAATCACCCCATGGAACAGTAGCGAGAAGTCCTTGCAACCCATAGATTTCAACCACGATAGAACCACAGTTTATCTCTGGGATCTAACCAGAGATTATTAGCGGTTCTTCCATTTAATGAAGATCCACGGTCTTCAATGCTCCATCTCGACCGTCTTCTGATATCTACACGTATTTGTTAGTCGGAATGGTTTTCGAATATAAATTCGATCCCAGTCTTTCCTTACCAACAATCATATTGGACAGGTTTGATAGTCGGTGTTTTAACTATCAAAATAAACAATGTTTCAATCATGACAATCCAGTGGGTTCACTGATTCAGTATTCGGTACTCCTTGGCCTTTTAATTAAAATAGATGTAAATTTAAAACTCTTACATCTTTCGATATTTTAAATATCATTTTCTCACTTTCTTATTTAACATAAGATTTTCCTTTAACCCATTTCTTTTTTTAATACTTAGGAAATCTTATCTCAATTCAGTTTGTCTATTTCCACTTTCCTCTTTACCCTTACAACCAATATCCTCCTCAGATAATCCTGAAGTTGTTCAAGTTGGGGTATTATAATTACCTCTCAGACCTTGATCAACAACGTTCATATCTAAAGATAAATACAAGTTGTAATATAAAACCAATGTCTCATCAAATCTCAACGCAAATTCCATTCAACTATTTTATTCAAAAGTACGGTTTCATAAATCTTCTTTCCTTTTGAAAATCTCTTTCTCGAATATACCATTCACTTCTTAAGTAACATCACTTTTAACTCTGGCTTTTTACCCAAACTCATTTTTATAATTCACATTTGGTTACAAAATCTCCCGATCCACTTCTTTAACCAAATACACCTTTTCTAATCCCTTTCTCAAATCCATTCAATACTTCCTACTTTGAAAATCTTAATTTTAAATCTCCCCCCTTTTACCATTATTAAGTAACTTTAATTACAACTAACACTTTTACACATTTAATCCCATTTACATACCCCTGACTATTATAAATCTAAATATCTTTCCGCTTAACACAAACCATTAACTAATATTTATTTTCAAGCTATTACTTTTGCTTGAATTCCCTCTTTATAACTTGTTATACAAATTCGGGTTTTAAATATAAAACCCGTTCGTAATTCCCTTTTTCCATTTAATTGAATTCGAATTCCTTTTAAATGAATCTCAATTAGAAATTATTTTTCTAAAATAATAATCAACTTTAGTCATTAACTACTTTCATAGTTAATTCCTTTATTTACTAAAAATAATATTAAATTTCCCTCTTTTAAAATGTTATTAAAACTAAAACAGTACCATTTGATTTGTCTCTTACCTCGTACTTAAAAACCTGATTCTCATCAAAGTTGACTTTATAAAATTTGAATAAAAATTAAATCAAAGCTTAAATAAAACATTTATTTATTTTCCCTTTTCATAAACTTTTATTTCAAATCATATGTTTCAAAATCTATTACCAGTTATAAAATAAATTTTATAACTTCATTCCTGTCGATTTCCTGACGGTAAATCAACATCTATAAAACGATTGATTTTCTAGGCCATATGTTGTCAAATACCCAACCAATACCACCCATTGGTTTAAGCCACACAAATGTTGAAATTTCAGTCAACAACCAAGATTCAAATCAATCAATAAACAAAACAATTCAACCAATTCAAACCATCAAACACGTTTATTTTATAAACGTGACCAACAAGGTAAGTTACCTTTATTGGAACCAATCGTTAAAATAACGATTTGGTATTTCACTGAAATTAAACGACGGTTTAATTTCATCAGTTCAATCAACCAATAATTATATAACTAGTAAATAGTCAACCATCAACAAGCAGAGCATACAAAATAAAGAACCCCATTTATATAAAATATAAATGGGAAAACTGAGTGAGTTTAACTCACCTTGTTTTCCGTTGTCGCTAAAGCGGTTCTGTTCTAGTTAAATTAAACAAGTGTTTAATTTAACTAAAAATTCATGTTGCTTTCAGTTCTGTCCACAATCGTTCCAGAATGTCATGCTCAACGGTACGGTCCCTACGCCGCCTGTTTCATCCAATTCTGATAGCACAAATAAGAGTTATATATGTTCAGTCCATGACTTTTTAATTTTATAATTTAATTATTAATTACATTCTAATTACTTTGAATAAGCAGAATCAGGTTCGATCCCTTTTTCCTTTCCGTTCTTTGTTCTGAACATTTGCTCACTTTCACACCAGTACCGCTATTTAATAACGTGGCCGATCAGTTTGCAATTTGATTCCAAAAATAACCTGAAACAATTAACGTTTTATTATCATAATTTTATGAATTATAATTAAGTCCTAAATCATTTTATTAATAAAAGTCAATTACGTTTTCACTTGGATAACTGTGACCGACCCTTTCGTTCGCATCCTTCCTTCTGTGTTGGTTCACAGAATACTTCTTTTCCGTTTCATAGTACCTGTGAGGATTGGATGACTTTAATTAGCCTATTATTGAATAATGATCATTAAGTGGTTTAAATTATAGTATAATAATTAGTAGTATAATTACAGTATCATTACGTGGCTGACCCTCCTTTCCATTCGCGGATCCGCATCTTCAAAGGAAAACCGAACTAGCTACTTCATTCCTCTCTTCGGATCCAAGCTGCCTGCAAATTTACGTTCCAGTGGTTTCATTGTTTGTTAACAATTATTTAATTAAAAATCAATTTGACTCATTACGTTTTAACCAAAATGGATCGATCCATTTGTTCACTTTCTCGTCTGCTGTTTTCATCGCCCTAGAAAGGAGACCACACCACCTCAGTTGAACACTACACCAACCCTTTTCTCATGCTTTCCCAACGTCAGTTCAAAAACTGATCCCACAAGGAGTCAACACCGAACCCGAGATTTGAACTGCGCCGCCACGCCTTGCTCCAGCGACCGGACCACCATCAGCAAGTGCCATTCACCGCGCCTGAGCCTCCTTGGCCTGCGCTGTTCCATATTTACGTCAACCCAAATGAGTGAAAGAGAGGAAACAAGGTTCTGCTTATTACATCACTTGGTTTCCATTTTATATACTCTTCTCTTTTATAAACGATGGGTTCAGTTTCATCTGGGAATTTAATAAATGGGGACGCCAGTTTTATTATGAAAAAGAAGCTCAGTTTTGCTTTGATTATATTTTGATATATGGGAAGCTTGCGCTTTTACTTTTAGTACTGAAGCATAGAGAGAAAACAACGAAGAGGCATGTTTATATAGGGAGGAAGAACCGTGGGTGCCAAGCAAATATAGGGGATAGGTCTGCTGATAGGGAAGAGTATGGATTTGTCTCGAGAATTACTTGGTCGACAAGGTTAATGTGCATTTAATTTGATGTGGACATTGCATTGGTCGGTTTGTATGGGTACATATTTTAATTTAAGAGGGACGTGGTAGGTTTGTTTAGCTGTGCGTGTATCGTCTTGTTATCACTTCATAGATTAGCTGAAGGTATGCGGTGATAAATGTGAAGAGATGTATCAGGGGAAGCTTTGCAGATATGTGTAGGTTAGCAAGCACTTGTACTATCAGGTGGAGAAGAAAAGAAAAGAAAGACAATGAAGGCAAACAGGGTATGTAGGAGAGCTGTACGAAGTGAAACAAAAGGGACATATCATCTGTGTTCACTTCCATCAGAGCTGTTCACGTACAACAAGTAGGCTATAAGGGTATATCATTTTATATAACGAAACTTAACGGTGATATAGCATGCCAAAACCACTACAACGATTTCTGTTTACGGATAAAAAAGCTTATCTTGGTGTGAAAAGATATTCCGGATCCAATGGGACAAGTTTTGTCGAAATCCGAGGTCGTATGAAAAAAAATTCCTTTATAAAACCAGAAATGAAGATGCGTTTAATTTTTTTTCACGATCATCAGATAAATCAAATCAACTTGAAACCTTGCAATCCTACAATAACTCTTCAATATGTACCCAACGACACCCGTTTCATCGCATTCTGAGACTGTTTCAGCGGTAAGCTATTTTTGCGCGCACCGCAATGCCATTTCGGACATCAAATTTCATGGTCCCCAAAAATAACAAACTATATACCTATCCTGACTCCAATCGAAAACACGAACTCAAAGGAATTGGTTTTACGGCCTAATTCGATCGTCTGTTCAAGTTATACCCAAATAACCCTTTATTTAATTAATTACGCGCTATAGAAATTGAACGGGCGTTTGTGGTTGCCGTGGTCACATACGACATCTGTTTGCCACACCATTCAACACCGTACAATAATTTAACGATATGGTTCCAATGAAACTGATTTCGTCGAAATCTGAGTCCGTCTGCAAAACGGCTATTTTAACGCGTATATTTTAATAACGATTTTCCATAGCGACTATTTCAAAATTTGATTTGGACATAACTTACAAACTATAACACGAAATCTGAATTTTCTCTTTCATATGAAAATTATCATTAATATGATTTCGACATTTCTTGTTTCACAGAAATCCGACTTATATCGGATCCTGTACACTCAGTTAAAGTTCAAATCGAAAATTTTGAACTACCGCTACGTTTCAAGCTCGTTTTAGTTAATATATAAATATATATATATTCGAAATCTATTTTAAAAAAATAAATTCATTTAAAAATCCATTATATTCCCAATAAAATATTTAAACAAATTTAAATATTCTAATTAAATGGCAGAAAAACCTGAGACGTTACATTCTTCCCCCCTTAAAATAATTTCGTCCTCGAAATTGCTAAGGTAAAAAAGGACGTTATAACCCCATTAATTTCTAAATCCAATTTATTTCAAATCAACAACAATTCAATATAGTAAATAAATAATTTTCCGAAATCAAGCATGAAGTATTCATTTGCAACACAGGACGGAATTATTCAACTTTAATCCATGTGATTACATTCCAGTTGACTATACTGGAATTTTATTATAATTCAACTTTTTATTAAACTGTCGATGAATTTATATTCAAGCAATCTAACGCCAAATCAATACCAATCAACCATCCATGCATAACCAATCTTAATCAAAATAATTGAATTTTATGCTCAATTTAATATTTTACTTTGGTTTCACATATTTGAACATCAATCGGTTAATACACGATTTATTTCTATTTGATTAATTCAAATTCCAAATTTAATTAATTTTAATTAAATTTGACCAAGTTGAGTTTCAATTCAAATTTGGATCAAATTTGAGTTTCATTCACATCAATCAACCACACAAACCAATATCTCGATAATTTGATAAATTATTACTTTTCTATACGAAAATATAATTTGGGTAAAATTATTTCATTTACCCTCTTTCAAAACAATACTGTATTCATTGCTAGTTCTATGCTTTTCAACACTTGAACCGGTCAACAGACACAATACAAAACATTTGTATATAAAATTTACAAATACGTGCTCATATATATATATATATATACACTCAATCTCGATCTAGGGTATTACTAACCCAATATTTATCGAGTTACACCACAGAGCCAAGGTTATCACTAAACCAATAGCTCTGATACCACTGTAACGAACATGGGATTTTCGGCCCCGAAATCGACATAAATACCTTTCACGTGCCTCATGCCGACCTTTCAAACACCGAAAATACTGGACGTTATTAGAAAGAAATTAGAGGGTGAGATATGAAAGAAAGAAATATTAGAATAGAAGAAGAAGAAACAACACAACATAGAGTCTCACATCGCAACGGAACAAAATATAATACAGAAATAACTTTATTTGAGAGCTTTAAAAATACTTACAATATCAGAGTACATCACGCAACCGGACAGTTATAATAACCTGTTCCCATAAACAACACACAGCGGAATAGTACATATATAATATCATACGTCTGAACATCTCCAGCTCGTCTCTGGACTTCACAGCATTCGATAACCTGAACCTGCACCCCGGGCTAACCCGAGCATTTACAGAATACCAGGTCAGTCTGGTGAACCAGAGTGAGTAAAACTCGCACAGTATTAAGGGTAAATCATCTAACATGATTTTAAAGTTCAAAATCTTTCGAAAGAAAAGGATAATCGTAAGACCAAATCCACACATAAATACGGACGGTTTTTACCTTACGATAACCCAAAACAGTTTTGAAACCAATATCTTTTCTGATATTATTATAATGTCTAATTACAAATAAATATCAATCTAGTGGAACGCTTGCATCTCACGCTCCACATATATAGTATACAATCAAAACCGCGGGCGCTTATTAGAGTTTGGATTCCGACCTTGACAAGGTACGGGACCACCTACCGATAGTGTATCTCTAGAGGCGAATACACTGGGTTCAACAAGAACGTCTTGCAACCCGGCAAACACATGACCGACCACTCATTTCCCTTGAGTGTATCGAATGTATATCACCCACGGTTGGGCTCAAACCACTGTTTCCCGAAAAGGGACAGCATCGATAGATTAAAGAAGCAAAAGGAATTTCTCTAGATAGGTGATTATACACCCTAATGGGAGCGACCCACATAGCCATGTTGCCTGCCCGATTTTTGTCATTCCCCAGTTGATGAGGCTTGAGGCCAGAATTTACTTTTAAACCATCTGGTCACCATTCACTTTGAACACCACATCGTCAGATCCGCCAGATATTACTTGATTAATGTCCACAAAAATACTCTAGTTATTTGGCTAGAGAAAACCATTTCTCCGCCATCAACGATGGTACGTTTGCAGAAATCAACTGTAACACCCCGTAATTCTGTTAATATTAATATTCACAAATTAAAGAATAACTAATCTCAGACGTGAGAATTGTGGGAAACGGGTTACGCCATTGTGTTCGTCTCAGAATTCTGGTCGAAATAAAGTCCGAGTTTGCATGAATTGGACTTCGTATGAAGAAGTTATGGCCATCGGAAGTTTTAGAAAATTCAAAATAGATTTCAGAAAATTTAAATTTCAAATTTGAAGTCAAACAGGCTAGGCGGGAAAATTCCTGCCCAGCACCCCGGGTCGACTAGGGAGTCGACTGGGCAGTCGACCCCCCCACCAAGGTCAACTGGGGAGTCGACTGGGGAGTCGACCTGGGTGTCGACCTGTCCAGGCGGCTAGGGTTTGACTGAGCCCAATCTTGAGCTGCTGATGTGTCTTTAAGGCTGAGTTGGCAAATTAAACGGTTCAGTTTAGTTCTGAGTTAATCTGATGGTCTAAATAAATCCTAAACTCTATAAATACCTAGGTAGTCTCTCGTTCTAATTCAAATGAAAAATAGAATAGCCACCGTCATACCGCAGCCATGGAACTCAGTGTAGCCGCCGCCAACTAAGAAGGAAGAAAGCTAATCAAAACCCTAATTCTACTCAACTCTAAAGCAAATCAAGACTCTTTTTCTCTTCTAATTGTGAGTATGATGATCTTAACACGATTATTATTAAATTAATTAGACTAAGTAATGAATGGATTATAAGTGAATGATGTGAATTGTCATATACGTTGTTGTAAACCTTATGCTATCATGTATGTTGTTAATCCTATGTTATGTGATGATGATATCCTATATGTTGTAAATCATGTTATGATGATATTATATAGGTTGTAAATTTTCTATGCTAAGTTGTGATAAATCATACATGTTATAAAGTCATGATGTTATTATCTATGAAAATTAGTTCATGTTAGTCAAATCATAATGTTTGGGCTATGTTGATCTATATGACAAATCATATATGCAAGTTTAGATTGATTAGTAAAGATTGTGAACATATGCCATGACATCTATTTAGATCTAGAATTATGACATCTAGAATTATGCTATGACATATGTGAACTCTATGTATTAGATGCTAGTTCACACCATCATTATGTTGCATAAAACCCCATATGCAAGTTTACACATGAATTTGGGTTATGATCATATCATGTAAATTGTGACATTTAACAAGTTGACATCTTTAGATCCTTAACATGTGCAGTTTATGCAAGTTTCACCCTATTATGATTAGGTTATTTTATTTGTCTATATGTTGTGATAGTTTATCTTTGTGCTATGAGTTAGACTATTCGAGTCTAACATATATTCTGCGTTGAATAAGCAAACGTATAACGTGGGGTAGGGGTAATATTAAGGATTTAATATTAAGAAGTTGGGGTGCAATTGATATGATTTTGCATGTCATGAATGGATGGCCATAATTGAGTCAATTATGGACATTATTAAAATTGGAGTTAATTAATAATTTGAATAGGGAATTATTAAAACTGGGGTAAAAGATTATAAGTGTTAATCAATGCTTAGGACACGAGGTTGGACTCGTTTGTGACGTAAACTTGCCCGGACCCGCCCGGCAAATCCAGTGGTCACAAATGTCAGCCTAATGTGAGAGGTCCTAGGCCTAAATTAAAGCATAGCAGTCGTAAAGACACGAGGTTAGACTCTTTTATGGTGTAAGACTGCCCGGACCTGCCCGTCAAATCCAGCTGCCATAAATGCCAGTCTAATGTGAGAGGTCTTTATGAGGTTATGGCCTGAATGAATTAAGAAATACTTAACCAGATAAACATGTAAGGAGGGACATGGGGGTTAAGTAGGTGCCTTGGGTGGCATGAGGAATCTAGTGGGTGCCCTTAGTGGCATGTGAAATACAATTAGTAAGACTTAACCAAACACACATGTAAATGAACATGACTAAGAGGGTTAAGTGGGATGTACCAATGGACAAGCTTAGGTGGGTAGCTTGTGGGGGCCCATTTCAACCAGTATCCCAAACGTATCTTTGTGGGCTCGACCCAAGTCGAGTACGGGACACGCATGCTGGGCTTGACTATAAGAGGCCAAAATGGGGAGCAGTGGCAGCGCAAGTCTAACGGGTTTCAGATGCGTGTGTGGACCTGGGCTGGTAGGTAAGACGTTGTTGCATCGTGTAGGTATAAGTCGTGCATTCTCAAGTTGTATCGGGTTGCCACTTTAGGGGAGTGATACACCCCACTATAGGGCCAGCATGGGTATCTACGAGTAGGGAGCCGATCGAAAGAGGGTAGTGGGGTGCACCTAATGGAGATAGGGGCAGACGGCACCTATGTAGTCAGCTTGGGGTACGCAAGGCTATTTATATAGTTTCTGTGTGAAGCAAGTGGGATCACCCTTTAGGGTGACTGGTGCGGTGCAGTGTAGTAATTATTCGTTAGTAATTAGGTATGCCTTTAACGTTATCTTTAACGTTATCTTTATCTACTCATTCCATACCTAATAGTTCATAGACATTTATTTGTCTTCCAGCTTTTGCCTTAGTCTAGTTATTTTGATAGTAGTATTGTTAGAATTATCATACTCGCCAGACTTTATGTCTGACCCCCTCCATTTCTAACCTTTTTCCCCCTCCAGGTCCTCAGGGTGGACCCAGCTCTAGTTGAGTGTGATTGGATTGCTTCATCTCTCTTTGGAAAACTTGGACCGTTGAAGTAAAGTCCAGCTTGTTATCTTCTTTAATGGCTATTTATGTAATGGGGTTATCTATTTTGTTTATCAGGATGGATATTGTACTTGACTCTGATTTATGGTTTTATGATGTAATAAACATGTTCAAATTCCGCTGCAATAAAATGAAGTTTTAGATTTCCAAGTACTACTTATGATCTGTCTTGTTGTAATTTTTCTGTTCTATATTCACTTAAAACTCCATGGAAGTTAATGCATTCCCTTTGTGAGTGACATTAATGGACGTGGGGTGTTACACGTGGTATCAGAGCTTAAGGTTACCAGAACAGATAATTTTTTTTAGAAAAACTATTTTTCTAAAGTATTTTTGGAAGAAGTGTTTTCAAAAACATGTCTTGATGAGTAATTTAAAGAGAAAAGTTTTTATGAAAAACATAATCCCCAATAGCATATGTCTTTTTCTTTCGAATTCTCCATTTTGAATCTTTCCTTTTTCGTTTCAGCATGGCTGAAGATCTTAACCTTCCGGACGGTGTAACGATACCAGGATGGTATAGGAGGTTATTAAAGGCTAGGGCCGCTGTAGGTCCAGCCAATGTTCCTCCACCACCAGTTGCATCCGCTCCTCCTCCTCCTCCTCCTCCTCCTCGCGTAGATACTTTTGCAAAGACGTGCAAGGAATTTAAGGCTATGGGTGGAAAACCTTTTCAAGGGTCAGAAACATTTGTGGAAGCTAGAGATTGGCTTAGGGAGGTGGAAGAATTGCTAGAAATCTTTGAAGTAGAAGAAGGGAGGAAAGTCAAATTAGAAGCTTGGTTAATGAAGGGAGAGGCCTCGTTTTGGTGGGAGGTCACTAATGGGGAGCGTCCTGTTGATTCTTGGGCGGATTTCAGACGTAGGTTTGAGGCGAAGTTTCTCTCAAGGGCAGAAGAGAATCTATATATGGAAAGGTTTTTGACATTGAAGCAAGGAAGCTCATCAGTGAAAGAATATGTCAACAAATTTAATCAGTTAGCTAGGTTTGGCTTGGACTTAGAGAACACGCCGGAGAAGAAGGCTCTGAGGTTCGTTAATGGATTGAATGAACCGTTGCAAGGGTTGGCTATGACCCACATCCCTATGGGGGACATATTTGAGAAGCAAGTAGACATGGCACTCATGCATGAGGAGAAAGACGCTAAAGCTGATAAGGCACCCAAGAAGAAAGGGGATCAAAAGAAACCACAATAGCAAAACAAGAAGGGTGGTAAGGACAATAATCTCAAGGGAAAGAAGAAATGATTTAACTGTGGGACACATGCCATCTCAGCAAGTATTGCTGAAAGAAAAAGAAGTCTAGCTGTTTTCACTGTGGTGAAGCGGGACATCTAGTGAAGGATTGCCCAAAGAAGGGGCAGAGGGCAGGGTCTACCTCGGGAGGACAGGTGCAGGCTCTTATGGCACCAGTGCAGGCAAGGGGACAAGTTGAGGCTCTCGCGGTCCCACCGCTGCAAGAACGAGGTAGAACCATTTCTGTTGAAAGCTTAGTTTTTCTGTTTGTTCATCCTGTCCGTACCTTATTCGATTCGGGTGCATCGCATTCGTTTATCTCTACATCATTAGTTGAATCACTGCACTTAAACACCAGTTTAGTAGAGGATCCCTTAGTTGTTTCGAATCTAATTGGGGGCTCAGCTTATTTGTCCATGATGTGTTTGGATTTGAAAATTTCTATACTTAGCGATGTGATGCTTATGTGTTAGGCTTCACGGGCTATGGGCTAATTTTAGGGATGGATTGGTTATCCAGAAATGGGGCCGTTCTTGATTGTGAAAGGAGAGTAGTTAGGCTCATGACTCGCCTTGGAAACACTCTCGAAATCTTTTGTAATCCCATAAATTCCGTTATGCTAAGTTATTTAGAATCGCTTGTCGCGTCGGTGGAAAATCTACGATCTGTTAGAGTAGTCCGAGAATATTTGGATGTGTTTGAGGAGGTGAAGGGCTTGCCTCCGAAGCGGGAGATAGATTTTCAAATATATCTTGTGGATAATGCAAAACCAGTATCTTTGCCAGTACGCCACATGGCTCCACGTGAAAGGAGGGAACTCGATAAGCAAGTGAAGGAGTTGCTTGAGAAGGTGTTCATAAGACGAAGTATATCGGAGTGGGGTGCTCCAGTAGTATTTGCCACGAAGGCGGATGGGTCCCTTAGACTTTGTGTGGACTATAGAGAACTTAATAAACTTACTAAGAAAAACAGACACCCACTGCCGAGGATTGACGATCTCTTCGATCAGTTAGTTGGCGCCTCTGTGTTTTTGCAGTTGGACCTAGCCACTAGATTCCATCAGTTGAGAGTGGCTGAGGATAGCATAG
The DNA here is from genome assembly GCA_030737875.1 of Allium sativum. Classification (NCBI taxonomy): domain Eukaryota; kingdom Viridiplantae; phylum Streptophyta; class Magnoliopsida; order Asparagales; family Amaryllidaceae; genus Allium; species Allium sativum. The sequence goes on from CM060923.1 coordinate 460,172,240, forward strand.
AAAAGACTGCCTTTAGGACTCCGGACGGTTTCTATGAATGGCTAGTGATGCCCTTCGGTTTGACAAACGCCCCCGCATACTTTGTTGATTTGATGAGTAGGGTGTTTAGGGAGTACCTTAACAAATTCGTGGTAGTCTTTGTAGACGACATCTTGATCTTTTCTAAGGATGAAGAAGAGCGTGCCCTACATCTTAAGGATGTATTGGAGACCCTACGAGCGCATAACCTTAAAGCTAAATTATCTAAATATCACTTGTGGAGGAAGGAAGTACGATTCTTAGGGCACGTGGTTTCCAAAGAAGGGATAGCTGTGGATCCCACGAAGGTGGTGGCCATCCAAGATTGGAAGGTCCCTAAAAATGCTACCGAAATGAGAAGTTTCTGGGGGTTGGCTGGCTACTATAGGAAGTTTATCAAAGACTTCGCAAAGATATCAGCTCCATTGACACGCCAGACGAAGAAGAACCTAGTTTTCACATGGGACGTAGATTGCGATGATGCGTTCCAACGTTTAAAGAGAGCTTTGACCTCAGCCCCAGTCTTAGTGCTGCCAGACGGGAGTAAACCATTTACTATTTATACTGATGCTTGTGGGACAAGACTAGGCGCAGTCTTAATGCAAGAGGGTAAGGTAATAGCCTATGGTGGAAGGCAGTGGAGAGCGCACGAGAAAAATTACCCTACACATGACAATAGAGTTGGCCGCTATTGTTTTCGCACTTAAGTCTTAGCGTCATTATCTTCTTCGCGAGAAATTTGAATTATTCACTGATCACAAATCTTTAAAATACTTATTCTCTTAGAAGGACTTGAACTTAAGGCAGCAAAGGTGGATGGAGTTCTTAGCGTCCTACGACTTCGAAATAGTATATACCCCTGGCAAGGGTAACGTGGTGGCAGATGCCTTAAGTAGAAAGAGATTATCCTTAAGTCCTTTGTTTGTTGAGCGGCGAAGTTTAGAATTCATTTCGATGTTTGACTTTAGACCTTCCGTTGACTTTGTACCCGGTTTACTAGCGTCCTTGGAGGTCAGACCTACGCTTTTGGGACGGATTGGCGAGGCACAGCGAGACGACCCACAGTTGGTTGAGTTAGTAGAAAAGCTCAAAGGAGGGGAGTCATCAAGCCATCTCCGTAGGTATACCCTAGATGATAAGGGTTGGTTACGTAGGGATAGTAGACTTTGTGTACCAAAAGACGATGACCTAAGGAAGACCATTCTTGATGATGCACATCGTTCGAAGATGACCATTCATCCCGGCGGGGACAAGATGTACAAAGACATGAAGCGAGTTTTCTTTTGGGCTGGTATGAAGAGGGATGTGGTCGAGTATGTCGCTAGATGCTTGGTGTGCCAACAAGTAAAAGCAGAGCAAAAGAAACCCAGTGGGTTGCTTCACCCATTGGAGGTTCCACTATGGAAATGGGAAAGCGTCTCGATGGACTTTGTGGATGAATTACCAAGATCAAGGAAGGGTAACATGGGGATTTGAGTTATAGTTGATAGACTTACTAAGAGCGCCCATTTCATTCCCGTGAAGAGTAAGAGGATTGCTCCATGGTTAGCTTCTGTATACGTTCGAGAGATAGTTCGTTTGCACGGTGTTCCTTCTAGCATAGTGAGCGACCGCGATCCTATTTTCACTAGCGAATTTCGGAAGAGCTTGCAAGAAGTGGTAGGGACTCAGTTATGTTTGAGCACTGCATATCATCCTTAGACGGACGGCCAGACCAAGAGGCTGAATCGTATTCTAGAGGACCTATTGAGGCTATGTATCCTAGACTTTGGGGGTACATGGGAAGAGCATCTTCCGTTGGTAGAATTTGCATATAATAACAGCTTTCAGTCTAGCATTGGCATGGCACCTTTCGAGGCTCTTTATTGACGACCTTGTCGTTCACCTACATGTTGGTGGTAATCTATGGATAAAATCTTACTTTGGCCCGATATGATTAAGGAGACTTCGGAGAAGATCGACTTGGTTCGAAGGAGGATGAAAGCAACGCAAGATAGACAAAAATCTTATGCGGATAAGAGGAGGACAGATCTTGAGTTTGAAGTTGGGGACATGGTCTTTATCAAAGTGTCTCCATTACGGAACGTTGTTCGCTTTGGGTCCGTTGGGAAATTAGCACCAAGGTTCGTAGGGTCGTTTCCTATTAAGGAGAAGATTGGGCAGATGGCGTATAGAGTGGATTTGCCTGAGAGACTTAGTGGTGTACACGACGTATTCCATGTTTCACATTTGAGGAAGTGCCTACATGAGACCGCGGAGGTGGTAGAGCCGAACTTGCTTAGAGAGGTGGAGATAGAGCGTGATGCGACGATTCGACGAGCTCCTACGCGCATTCTTGGATCAGAGATCATGAAGTTGAGGAATCGAGAGGTCAGACTAGTCAAAGTACAATGGGGAGATGATGAGAGCAACGCTACTTGGGAGACAGAAGAGAAGATACGTTCACGATACCCTTTTCTTTTCGAGAGTATGTGCTTTAATTTCTCCTTTATCGCTTATCTTGTACTTATCTTATCTTTAGAGTATCCTCAAGCTAGTATCCTTGACCTTTAGTTAGGATAATCCTATGGTTGAAACATGTGTTTGAGACATGTTATGTATGATGGATGCAAAGTGGATGCAAGTGTTAGCTAGTGGTTGCTCGTGGACGCATATACACACACTATTAGGCACTAGATCGACTCAGTCACTTCATACTGCATGTTGCATATAAATGGATGTATTTAGAAAAATGGATGTATGATGATTGTTTTTATCATATGGATGCTACATTCAGATGATGATTGTGCACGTATATAGAGATAATATGTAGCATTAAAGAACTTTTGCATACATAATGGACGCATGGCACTATCATGATTTGCATTAAGGAGGTCAACTGAATCAGTGGGCCGCCTGATTTTGCATTAGATATTGACATATACACACACTGTGCATTTAAACATGAAAGCATTAGATGTCTATAAGGACAATGGATGAATGTGTTTGATGGTTGAGTAGATGGACGATTGGATGTTAGGATATACATTCTTCTTGACTTGAAGATTTCAGGGTCGAAATCCTTTAAGGAGGGGAGAATGTAACACCCCATAATTCTATTAATATTAATATTCACAAATTAAAGAATAACTAATCTCAGACGTGAGAATTGTGGGAAAGAGGTTGCGCCATTGTGTTCGACTCGGAATTCTGGTCGAAATAGAGTCCGAGTTTGCGTGAATTGGACTTCGTATGAAGAAGTTATGGCCATCGGAAGTTTCAGAAAATTCAAAACAGATTTCAGAAAATTTAAATTTCAAATTCGCAGTCAAACAGGCTAGGCGGGAAAATTCCCGCCCAGCACCCCAGGTCGACTGGGGAGTCGACTGGGCAGTCGACCCCTCCCCCCCCGGTCGACTGGGGAGTCGACCTGTCCAGGCGGCTAGGGTTTGACTGAGCCCAATCTTGAGCTGCTGATGTGTCTTTAGGGCTGAGTTCGCAAATTAAACGGTTCAGTTTAGTTCTGAGTTGATCTGATGGTCTAAATAAATCCTAAACTCTATAAATACCTAGGTAGTCTCTCATTTTAATTTACATGAAAAATAGAATAGTTACCGTCATACCGCCGCCATGGAACTCAGTGTAGCCGCCGCCAACTAAGAAGGAAGAAAGCTAATCAAAACCCTAATTCTACTCAACTCTAAAGCAAATCAAGACTCTCTTTCTCTTCTAATTGTGAGTATGATGATCTTAACAAGATTATTATTAAATTAATTAGATTAAGTTATGAATGGATTATAAGTGAATGATGTGAATTGTCATATATGTTGTTGTAAACCTTATGCTATCATGTATGTTGTAAATCCTATGTTATGTGATGATGATATCCTATATGTTGTAAATCATGTTATGATGATATTGTATAGGTTGTAAATTTTCTATGCTAAGTTGTCATAAATCATACATGTTATAAAGTCATGATGTTATTATCTATGAAAATTAGTTCATGTTAGTCAAATCATAATGTTTGGGCTATGTTGATCTATATGACAAATCACATATGCAAGTTAGATTGATTAGTAAAGATTGTGAACATATGCCATGGCATCTATTTAGATCTAGAATTATGACAACTAGAATTATGCTATGACATATGTGAATTCTATGTATTAGATGCTAGTTCACACCATCATTATGTTGCATAAAACCCCATATGCAAGTTTACACATGAATTTGGGTTATGATCATATCATGTAAATTGTGACATTTAACAAGTTGACACCTTTAGATCCTTAACATGTGCAGTTTATGCAAGTTTCACCCCTATTATGATTAGGTTATTTTATTTGTCTATATGTTGCGATAATTTATCTTTGTGCTATGAGTTAGACTATTCGAGTCCAACGTATATTCTGCGTTGAATAAGTGAACGTATAACGTGGGGTAGGGGTAATATTAAGGATTAAATATTAAGAATTTGGGGTGCAGTTGATATGATTTTGCGTGCCATGAATGGATGGCCATAATTGAGTCAATTATGGACATTATTAAAATTGGAGTTAAATTAATAATTTGAGTAGGGAATTATTAAAACTGGGGTAAAAGATTATAAGTGTTAATCAATGCTTAGGACACGAGGTTGGACCCGTTTGTGACGTAAACCTGCTCGGACCCGCCCGGCAAATCCAGTGGTCACAAATGTCAGCCGAATGTGAGAGGTCCTAGGCCTAAATTAAAGCATAGCAGTTGTAAAGACACGAGGTTAGATTCTTTTATGGTGTAAGACTGCCCGGACCCGCCCGGCAAATCCAGCTGCCATAAATGCCAGTCTAATGTGAGAGGTCTTTATGAGGTTATGGCCTGAATGAATTAAGAAATACTTAACCAGATAAACATGTAAGGTGGGACATGGGGGTTAAGTAGGTGCCTTGGGTGGCATGAGGAATCTAGTGGGTGTCCTTAGTGGCATGTGAAATACGATTAGTAAGACTTAACCAAACACACATGTAAATGAACATGACTAAGAGGGTTAAGTGGGATGTACTAGTGGACTAGCTTAGGTGGGTAGCTTGTGGGGGGCCATTTCAACCAGTATCCCAAACGTATCTTTGTGGGCTCGACCCAAGTCGAGGACGGGACACGCATGCTGGGCTTGACTATAAGAGGCCAAAACGGGGAGCGTTGGCAACGCAAGTCCAACGGGTTTCATATGCGTGTGTGGACCCGGGCTGGTGGGTAAGACGTTGTTGCATCGTGTAGGTATAAGTCGTGCATTCTCAAGTTGTATCGGGTTGCCACTTTAGGGGAGTGATACACCCCACTATGGGGCCAGCACGGGTATCTACGAGTAGGGAGCCGATCGAAAGAGGGTAGTGGGGTACACCTAGTGGAGATAGGGGCAGACGGCACCTATGTAGTCAGCTAGGGGTACGCAAGGCTATTTATATAGTTTCTGTGTGAAGCAAGTGGGATCAACCTTTAGGGTGACTGGTGCGGTGCAGTGTAGTAATTATTCGTTAGTAATTAGGTATGCCTTTAACGTTATCTTTATCTGCTCATTCCATACCTAATAGTTCATAGACATTTACTTGTCTTCCAGCTTATGCCTTAGTCTAGTTATTTTGATAGTAGTATTGTTAGAATTATCATACTCGCCAGACTTTATGTCTGACCCCTCCATTTCTATCCTTTTTCCCCCCTCCAGGTCCTCAGGGTGGACCCAGCTCTAGTGGAGTTTGATTGGATTGCTTCATCTCTCTTTGGAAAGCTTGGAACGTTGAAGTAAAGTCCAACTTGTTATCTTCTTTAATGGCTATTTATGTAATAGGGTTATGTATTTTGTTTATCAAGATGGATATTGTACTTGACTCTGATTTATGGTTTTATGATGTAATAAACATGTTCAAATTCCGCTGCAATAAATGAAGTTTTAGATTTCCAAGTACTACTTATTATCTGTCTTGTTGTAATTTTTCTATTCTATATTCACTTAAAACCTCCATATTAGTTAATGCATTCCCTTTGTGAGTGATATTAATGGACATGGGGTGTTACATCAACGTAGGTAATTCCTTTGGAAATACTCTGTCAGACATCCATCCATACAATTCATCCAGGAACAGGATGAACCGAAGGCACTCTCCTACTGCATCCAATATAGGAATTACCCCATGGATCAGTAGCAAGAAGTCCTTGCAACCCATAGATTTCAACCACGACAGAACCACAGTTTATCTCTGGGAGCTAACCAGAGATTATTAGTGGTTCTTCCGTTTAATGAAGATCCATGGTCTTCAATGCTCCATCTCGACCGTCTTTGATATCTTCACATATTTGTTGGTCGGAATGGTTTTCGAATATAAATTCAATCCCGGTCTTTCCTTACCAACAATCGTATTGGACAGGTTTGATTGTCGGTGTTTTAACTATAAAAATAAACAGTGTTTCAATCATGACAATCCAGTGGGTTCACTGATTCAGTATTCGGCACTCCTTGGCCTTTTAATTAAAATAGATGTAAATTTAAAACTATTACATCTTTCGATATTTTAAATATCGTTTTCTCGCTTTCTTATTTAACATAAGATTTTCCCTTAATCCATTTCTCTTTTTAATACTTAGGAAATCTTATCTCAATTCAGTTTGTCTATTTCCACTTTCCTCTTTACCCTTACAACCAATATCCTCCTCAGATAATCCTGAAGTCGTTCAAGTTAGGGTATTTTAATTACCTCTCAGACCTTGATCAACAACGTTCATATCTAAAGATAAATACAAGTTGTAATATAAATCCAATATCTCATCAAATCTCAACGCAAATTTCATTCAACTATTTTATTCAAAAGTACGGTTTCATAAATCTTCTTTCCTTTTGAAAATCTCTTTCTCGAATATACCATTCACTTCTTAAGTAACATCACTTTTAACTATGGCTTTTTACCCAAACTCATTTTTATAATTTACATTTGGTTACAAAATCTCCTGATCCACTTCTTTAACCAAATACACCTTTTCTAATCCCTTTCTCAAATCCATTCAATACTTCCTACTTTGAAAATCTTATTTTTAAATCTCCCCCTTTTTACCATTATTAACTTTCATTACAACTAACACTTTTACACAATTAATCCCATTTACATACCCCTGACTATTATAAATCTAAATATCTTTCCGCTTAACACAAACCATTAAGTAATATTTATTTTCAAGCTATTACTTTTGCTTAAATTCCCTTTTTATAACTTGTTATACAAATTCGGTTTTTAAATATAAAACCAGTTCGTAATTCCCTTTTTCCATTTAATTGAATTCCGCTTCAATTTCGAGTTCCTTTTAAATGAATCTCAATTAGAAATTATTTCTCTAAATTAATAATCAACTTTAGTCGTTAACTACTTTCATAGTTAATTCCTTTATTTACTAAAAATAATATTAAATTTCCCTCTTTTAAAATGTTATTAATATTAAAACAATACCATTTGATTTATCTCTCACCTCGTACTTAAAAACCTGATTCTCATCAAAGTTGACTTTATAAAATTTGATTAAAAATTAAATCAAAGCTGAAATAAAACATTTATTTATTTTCCCTTTTCATAAACTTTTATTTCAAATCATATGTTTCAAAATCTATTACCAGTTATAAAATAAATTTTATAACTTCATTCCTGTCGATTTCCTGACGGTAAATCAACATCTGTAAAGCGATTGATTTTCTAGGCCATATGTTGCCAAATACCCAACCAATACCGCCCATTGGTTTAAGCCACACAGATGTTGAAATTTCAGTCAACAACCAAGATTCAAATTAATCAATAAACAAAACAATTCAACCAATTCAAACCATCAAACACGTTTATTTTATAAACGTGACCAATGAGGTAAGTTACCTTTATTGGAACCAATCGTTAAAATAACGATTTGGTATTTCACTGAAATTAAACGACGGTTTAATTTCATCAGTTCAATCAACCAATAATTATATAACTAGTAAATAGTCAACCATCAACAAGCAGAGCACACAAAATAAAGAACCCCATTTATACAAAATATAAATGGGAAAACTGAGTGAGTTTAATTCACTTGTTTTCCGTTGTCGCCAAAGCGATTCGGTTTTAGTTAAATTAAACAAGTGTTTAATTTAACTAAAAATTCATGCTGCTTTCAGTTCTGTCCACAATCGTTCCAGAATGTCATGCTCAATGGTACGGTCCCTACGCCGCCTGTTTCATCCAATTCTGATGGCACAAATAAGAGTTATATATGTTTTAGTCCATGACTTTTTAATTTTATAATTTAATTATTAATTACGTTCTAATTACTTTGAATAAGCAGAATCAGGTTCGATCCCTTTTTCCTTTCCGTTCTTTGTTCTGAACATTTGCTCACTTTCACACCAGTACCGCTATTTTATAACGTGTGCCGATCAGTTTGCAATTTGATTCCAAAAATAACCTTAAACAATTAACGTTTTATTATCATAATTTTATGAATTATAATTAAGTCCTTCCTTCTGCGTTGTTTCAGCGAATACTTCTTTTCCGTTTCGTAGTACCTGTGAGGATTGGATGGCTTTAATTAGCCTATTATTAAATAATGATCATTAAGTGGTTTAAATTATAGTATAATAATTTGTAGTATAATTACAGTATCATTACGTGGCTGACCCTCCTTTCCATTCGCGGATCCGCATCTTCAAAGGAAAACCGAACAAGCTGCTTCATTCCTCTCTTCGAATCCAAGCTGCCTGCAAATTTACGTTCCAGTGGTTTCATTGTTTGTTAACAATTATTTAATTAAAAATCAATTTGACTCATTACGTTTTAACCAAAATGGATCGATCCATTTGTTCATCTTCTCGTCTGCTGTTTTCATCGCCCCAAAAAGGAGACCACACCACCTCAGTTGAACACTACACCAACCCTTTTCTCATGCTTCCCCAACGTCAGTTCGAAAACTGATCCCACAAGGAGTCAACACCGAACCCGAGATTTGAACTGCGCCACCACGCCTTGCTCCAACGACTGGACCACCATCAGCAAGTGCCATTCACCGCGCCTGAGCCTCCTTGGCCTGCGCTGGTCCATATTTGCGTCAACCCAAATGAGTGAAAGAGAGGAAACAAGGTTCTGCTTATTGTATCACTTGGTTTCCATTTTATATACTCTTCTCTTTTCTAAACGATGGGTTGAGTTTCATATGGGAATTTAATAAATGGGGACGTCAGTTTTATTATGAAAAAGAAGCTCAGTTTTGCTTTGATTATATTTTGATATATGGGAAGCTTGCGCTTTTACTTTCAGTAATGAAGCACAGAGAGAAAACAACGAAGAAGCATGTTTATATAGGGAGGAAGAACCGTGGGTGCCAAGCAAATATAGGGGATAGGTCTGCTGATAGGGAAGAGTAGGGATTTGTCTCGAGAATTACTTGGTCGACAAGGTGAATGTTCATTTAATTTGATGTGGACATTGCATTGGTCGGTCTGTATGGGTACATATTTTAATTTAAGAGGGACGTGGTAGGTTTGTTTAGCTGTGCGTGTATCGTCTTGTTATCACTTCATAGATTAGTTGAAGGTATGCGGTGATAAATGTGAAGAGATGTATCAGGGGAAGCTTTGCAGATATGAGTAGGTTAGCAGGCACTTGTACTATCAGGTGGAAAAGAAAAGAAAAGAAAGACAATGTAGGCAAATAGGGTATGTAAGAGAGCTGTACGAAGTGAAACAAAAGGGACATATCATCTGTGTTCACTTCCATCAGAGCTGTTCACGTACAAGTAGGCTATAAGGGTATATCATTTTATATAACGAAACTTAACGGTGATGTAGCACGCCAAAACCACTACAACGATTTCTGTTTACTGATAAAAAAGCTTATCTTGGTGTGAAAAGATATTCCGGATCCAATGGGACAAGTTTCGTCGAAATCCGAGGTCGTATGAAAAAATTCCTTTATAAAACCAGAAATGAACGCGCGTTTAATTTTTTTCACGATCATCAGATAAATCAAATCAACTTGAAACCTTGCAATCCTACAATTACTCTTCAATACGAACCCAACGGCACCAATTTCGTCGCATTCTGAGACTGTTTCCCCGGTAAGCTATTTTTACGCGCACCGCAATGCCATTTCGAACACCAAATTTCACGGTCCCCAAAAATAACAAACTATATACCTATCCCAACTCTAATCGATGATACGAACTCAAAGGAATTGGTTTCGCAGCCTAATTCGATCGTCTGTTCAAGTTATACCCAAATAACCCTTTATTTAATTAATTACGCGCTATAGAAATTGAACGGGCGTTTTTGGCTTCCATGGTCACATACGACATCGGTTTGCCACGCCATTCAACACCGTACAATAATTTAATGATACGGTTCCAATGAAACTAATTTCGTCGAAATCTGAGTCCGTTTGCAAAACGGCTATTTTAATGCGTATATTTTAATAACGATTTTCCATAGCGACTATTTCAAAATTTGATTTGGCCATAACTTACAAACTATAAAACGAAATCTAAATTTTTCTCTTTCATATGAAAATTATCATTAATATGATTTCGATGTTTCTCGTTTCACAGAAATCCGACTTATATCGGATCCTTTACACTCAGTTAAAGTTCAAATCGAAAATTTCGAACTACCGCTACGTTTCGAGCTCGTTTTAGTTAATATATAAATATATATATTCGAACTCTATTTTAAAAAAATTCGTTTAAAAATCCATTATATTCCCAATAAAATATTTAAACAAATTTAAATATTCTAATTAAATGGCAGAAAAACCTGAGACGTTACATTGAATACAATATTTCAATATTGAAAATTTCGTTTTGATGTAAGTACGATTCATCAAAATATTCAACGTTTGAATAAAAATGTTGTAACATTAAAAATTATATTTTTTAATGTAAGTATGATTTATCAAAATATTCATTGTTTGGATAAGAATATTCGATTTTGATATAAAATTGAAAATGAAGTTAAAATCAATTTAAAATGAATTTATTAATAATTTATAAAATACATTTTAAATGGTAATCGACGAAATAAATATAATATATTATATTTATATATAATGGCCTGAATAGAACGCGCCGCACATCGACTGTTCGCGAATTTCGACCATTAACTTCAAATTGACATTACGGGAGATCCGACCGTCGGATTCTCCTAAAACCAGAAACGTTGGGTTCGTACTGAAAAGGGATTTTCAATGAATGTAAGAGATTCGAAATATAACAGTTAGATTTGGAGATATGTCCAAATCAATTTCAGAAAAGGTCGCTATGGATGCAGTTCGGTGGCCGTTATTGGAAACCGAATGTATGGGCGATATTAAATTTATTAAAAATATGAAAAAATTATGTAAAATGATAATAAATGGTTTGGAAAGATTTTTGATGAAAAATTCCAATTTTATAAAGATAAATATACTTTTATCAAAATGAACTAGTTATTAACTAGTATAATAATTTAATTATTTTTAGAAATAAATAAATTAGATTTGAAAATAGTTTTAAAATAACCAGAATTTCACAATATATTTATATATATATATATATTGGAATGAATTTGAATGGAAATTATCGTTGGAATACTTTCGATATTGGATTCCATTATAATACGAATATTGTGTGGAATTTGGAAGATATATACGTATCGTTATTCCCATACAATATTTGTTAGTTTTAGAATTTGATATTCGATATAGGCTGACATAATTTCTATTCAGAACCTTATACTTAATGTCAATCCAGCATTCTGGGTTTGTCGTGAATGGTGTCTTTAATAACACTGTTCTTAAACCCAGTTTGAAAAAGAATAATTTTTTTAATTATGATTTAGAAAATTTTACCAATTAATTAATATTTGATTGGAATTGAATTGAAATTGGATTTTGGGTTTATCGTGAACATTGTTTTAAATAACATTGGTTCTTTAACCCAATTAATGGTAAACAAAAAATTTGGAATTTATAAATCATTTATTAAGATTTAAATGGGAATTTTCCAAAGTAAAGTTTTCCAATTTAATATATTAAATTGGAATTGAATGGAATTCGATTTGATAATAATCGAGATGAGCTTCTGTGAATGAAGACCGATACTATATATGGAATTTAAAAGGGATTGCCGTTATTCCATTTATATTATAACTCTGATACGGGAATTTATATCGATTATATCTTGTTATGATTTCCGTGTAGGTTCCATTTTAATGGAAGATGATTTTGGGTTTATTGTGAACAATGTTTTTAAAAGATATTTGTTCTTTTACCCAGTTAAAGATAAGATTTATTTCTTAAATTCGAATGATTATTAAGTAATGACTTTTTGAGATTAAAAAGAATATTTTCAAAAGAATTTATCTTATAAAATTTTGAATATTTTATAAAAAGAATATGCTGAATGGAATGAGGCGTTGGATGTGTTTTTATAGCACCTGATTATAAATTACGCGAGTTATTCGGAAAGACTGGGTTTAACCCATTACGAATAGTGAATACGACGAATAACAGTCGAAGAGATTGAGGACGGTGCAAGACCGTCGATCTTCACGTCGAATGGATGAGTTGCTACTGATGCCCGTGATTGGAGTAACTACCTTGAAGGGGCTACAGTGGTGGCCGTCCGGACGTACTTGATTGTTCGGATATGCGAGCGCCTCTATCCCGTATTGGACATATGGGACAAGGAATAAGGTGCCTCTGGTTTCGTTCAGACCCAGAACGGACTTGTAAATGGATGGTATGTCTGACATTGTATTCCTTTTACGTTGTGTTCGTTGATCTCAGCTAATATAAATCTGTTTGGTGGCGGAAAATTTATTCTATTGCTTAACACCCTTCTTTGAGACGTGGGCTTAGAGGTTATATATTGACAGAAATCTATTGTATGGTATGGATTGACAATGTGGCATGCTAAGATGCATTGATCAAGGCCTTTTGTTGAAAAGCAGAGTGTAACGACCCAGGATTTTCGGCCCCGAAAATCGATATAAATACCTTTATCGTATCTCATATCGATCCTCCAAGCACCGAAAACACTGAATAGTTTAGAAAGAATTTAGAGGGTGAGATAAGAAAGAAAGAAATATTTGAATAGAAGAAAGAAGAAGAACACCATATCAGAATCTCTCAGCGGAACAGATAAAATATAATATCAAATATCATTATACAAGGAACTGTATATATATATATATATATATATATATATATACATACCAATCATCAGAGCAAAACATATAACTGCACAGCGGAAATAACTTTATATAACTAGCGGTGAAGCTTCCTGCTTCCAGCTCCTGAATCGCAAACGAAACCTAACCTGTAGATATGCTTGGTCTGACCCGAGCACATTTGGTTTAAAACAAAATACACCTGGTCAGTCTGGAATACTATCAGTGATAAATTCACAGGAAACAAACAAGTGGTTTAACTTTGGAAAATCCTTTCTGAAATCAAAGGATAATAGTAAGACCAGTCCACTCATAAACACGGACGGTTTTTCCATTACTATAACCCAAACCATTTCTTGAAAATCATACTTGTGCTGATATTATCATAATGTCTAATTACAAGTAATTAACAATCTAGTGGAACGCTTGCATCTCACGCTCCACATATATAGTATACAATCAAAACCGCAGGCGCTTATTGGAAATTGGATTCCCTACATGATAAGGTATGGGACCACCTGCCGATAGTGTATCTCTAGAGGCGAATACACTGGGTTCAACAAGAACGTCTTGCAGCCCGGCCCTCACATGACCGACCACTCATTTCGCTTGAGTGTATCGAATGTATACCACTGACGGTTGGGCTCAAACCACCGTCTCCCGATAAGGGACAACATCGAACATAGATTAAAGAAGCAAAAGGAATTTCTCTAGATAGGTGGTTATACACCCTAATGGGAGTGACCCACATAGCCATGCTGCCTGCCCGATTTTTGTCATTTCCCGGTTGATGAGGCTTGAGGTCAGAACATATCTGGTCACCATATACTTTGGATGTCACACCGTCAGATCCACCAGATCACACTGATTGACGTCCACAAACATACTCTAGCTATCTGGCTAGAGAATAACAATTTCTCCGCCCTCAACTATGGTACGTTTGGAGAAATCAACGCATGTAAATCCTTTTGGAAATACTCTGTCAGACATCCGTCCATACAAGTCATCCAGGAACAGGATGAACCGAAGGTACTCTCCTACTGCATCCATATAGGAATCACCCCAAGGATCAGTAGCGAGAAGTCCTTGCAACCCGTAGATTCCAATCACGACAGAATCACTGTTGAAATATCTTTGGCCGCTAAACCAGAGAAAGCCAATCAGTAGTACTTCCGCTTAGGAAGATCAACGGTCTTCGATTGCTCCATCTTTAACGATGTCTTCACGTATTTGCTGGTCGGAATGGTATTCAAATATAATTCGATTCCGGTCTTTCCGAACCAACAATCCTATGGGTCAACTTCGATAGTCGGTGATTTAACTATCGACTAACAAATGTGTGAATACAACACTTTACACAACATGACCCCTTTAAAATATACTTAACGATATAAACAAATTTTCTAGTTAACTCTGATTGATTTACTTTGATCGATTAACCATAACTTGACTAACTCGACTAATTTAACTTGACTCACCTGATTTGATTTCTCCTATCTGTTAACTAATACTCGACTTAACTCCATTCGCTCGACTCTAGATCGCAGCGATCACAATGGTTATGCCTGATTCCCTCAGGAAACATCCGACCGCCGTAGGCTGTCCACAGCCCTGCGAATTACGCTAGCAGTCGTACGCAATGGAAACTCCTCCCTAGATAACTTCGTTTGACTAACTCTAACTATATTCGATCAACTCTATTTGACTAACAAATGTACATTATAAATTTGAAACAACATTCTTATTTCCTTGAACTCATATCGCAATATTATTTAATTTCCAAAACCTTGGATCAGAGTCTGATATTGTCGTATAGAATAAACAAATCTCAACACTTCACTCGTTCCAAACTAATACTATTCCTTGATAATGGAGAAGTCAACCAAGTTGGGGTATTTTAGTTACCTCTCAGACCTTGATCGACCCCGTTCTTACCTCAGAACATTATTCGTTTAACCACTAACATCAAATTCTCCTTTTCCCTTTTTGTTTCAACATCCAGTTCTTTAAGACCATTACTCATTATTTGAATCCTTGTTTAGAAGTCCTTTTTACTTAATTCCTTGAATTAAGTAACGTTCTCTGATCCTAACCTTTGCTTAAACATTTTCCCTTATTTCACCTTTCCCGAACATTTCCTTTCGACTGAGTCCACCTTTCCATTTAATCCTGATTACATGTCATTTGTTTTAAAATTATTATTAATTAAAAAAATAATTTACTTTAATATTAACCATATTAACATAGTTAACTTTAACAAGATTAGAATAATTTATCACCCTTCGTAAAGCTGATTAAATAATTACTAACTCCATCCACTAACAACGTGGTTATCCCTTTTATTTTAGTTAACCGAAGATTAACTACACTCCAAACCCTTCGTCAAGTTTTTTTTAAAAAAATATTTTAGAAAAATCAAATCAATTTAATTCATTTAAATTTCAACCAAACATTTAGTTTTATCAAACAGTACATATCAGTTAGCCGTAACTGATTTACATTTGTCATTTCCCCTTTTTAATTAATTAAATAACTAAATTGTTTTAAAATCAACTTTATTTGTTCAAAACAATTATCCAATTTAACCAACCCGTAGGTAACACCTTGGGTTTTCTCTGCTGTCCTCAACACTGGTATAACCCATCTAAACAATCCTTAAACCCCGATTTAAATAGATATTAAATTTTTCCCTTCAAATCCCTTATATAATTTAATTTAAAACTTAATTCCAGTTATAAAATAATTTATAATTCTAACACTACGTCAATCCACCCCACAGTCAACTGACGTCAAAATAACTCATCCTAGACCGCTCACTGCCCATTTACCAAATCAACGCTATGGGTTGATTTTAAACACAACACAGGTGCATCTCTATTCAACTATCAATACACAGACAGGTTTTGGGTGTCAGTCAAAGTGAACAACACATATATATACACAATAATCAAAAACACAGTTAATTTGAGGAATCCGGTTGGATCCCTCCAACCTGTCCTTCTCTGCATCACAGATGTCAGTTGATGACAACATACGAATTAAATAATTGGCAGAATCTAATTAACTGCAGCCATCAACCAACAACAACAGTTTGCAACCAACGCATCAAATCAGTTAATTTAAACTGTTAACTGAAAATATATTTAACTGTGACTGTACCACAACATAGTATTTCAGAATGTGTGAGAATTAAGTCATCTTGATTCTCACTGTCTCTAGCTTTATCCTGGTTTTGTCTTGCTTGTAGTCACGATCGTAACACGAGTTGTTTGTCCTATTTCTGTCCCTATATGAACGTTTGAACATTATTGCCTTAGTTACATGAATTTAACCTTTTGTTATAAATTAAATAGGCAAAATCCTAATTAATTAAACTAATTGCCTCGTTATAAAATCCCTAATTAATTCTTTTAAATCCTTATCTTTTAATTAATTTAATCACGTTAATTAAAACGAAAATCCTTAATCACAGTTGTAATAACTAAATTATAATAAACAAATAACTAATTATAATTATTTTACTAAAATTTATTAACGAAAATAACACGAACAATATGATCAACAAAGTAAGGGTATAAATATGGTTTTTAAATCCCATCAATTTAATTAACTTACTTAAATAAAAATCCCTTAATTAATCAACAAATACACTAAATTAAACCTACCTCTAAAACCTAAACTAATATAGATATAAAGTTATTGGGCCATACCCAATTTTCGTCCAGCCCACTTAGGATTAAAGCCCGCACCCCTTCCCTTTTATTCCTCAAACCCTACAACGTTGGCCTCCCTTCATTCATGTAGCCGCCACAAAAAAACCAACGAGAAAAAAAAATGGAACCCTAGAACGAGATCGAAGTCCATCGCCTCACGCCCGCTGCCTCGGCCTCAACTTCAACCTCTCCGCCGTCCCCAGAACGAGACCGAAGCTCCACCACTTCGTGAAGAATGAGACCGTTCCTCCCATCAAAAAGCTAAGTATTTTCCCCCAATTATTTTCTGTTTTGATTTCTTTTGCTTCTGATTTGAGTTCGGTTTTTTTCCCCTTTGTTTCGATCTGGTTTTGTTGTGGCAAATATCACCCCACTTGTGTATTTATACCTGCGAATGATCCCTATAAGGTCATCTTCTATCTTGAGTTGTAACATCCTAGGTTAGATTCACAGCGCTTAGAGTTTTAGGCCGTTTCAGTTCTGCTATGATCTGTCTTTGATGATTTGCGTGTGATGTTTGCGTGTGATGTTTTAACAGTGAAGGTGTAGATTCTCAATAGGATTTTTCATGTGTTGTCTGCTTAGATCCATGTACGAAAATGGTATTGTTTATTCCTAGATTCAATAATCTGTGTGTGGTCAATTCGATTATTACCCTGTTCGATTTTTCCCATGTGATCAATCCTGCTTAGATACATCGAATCCTATAATTGGTACAGCTATGTTTTGTTTACTCATACCCAGCTGTACATTGTCTTGTTCGAATGGTACTGTGTGGGAATTTTATGTTATATCATCCATGTGCTCTTGAATTGTTTCTTTCATTTCAGATTTTCCTTGATATAAATTTGATTTGGCTATTTAGTAGTTTACATTGCCTGTCTTGTTTGTGTTGTACTGTTTGGGTATAACTATCACAGTTGAGTTCAAGTCTTAATTGTGATATGTAACAGTAGGATATTTTATGGATTTGTATAACAGATTTTCCTGAATATATATGAATATATAGGTAGATTTGATTGGATTTTTGTGTTGTATTTCACATGCATAAGCCACTTTTGTCCATCTTAATTCAGAGATTTCCTGTTATAGATTTTATGCCCCATTTTAATTACAGTGCAGTATTTGAAAACACATACATGCACTTGTTTTCCCTTAGCAGATTTAATGTAGAAATATATTCAGAATTTAATCCTCTTTCATGTGATCAGTGTACTTTTTTTTTCTTTTTCTTTTTTTCTTTCAGATTTACATGTGGTATATTTTTTCTTCTTTTTCTTTTTATTTTGAAATCTTCCAACTCTATATACGTATTAGCTAGCTACTCATAGCTGTTTCTCTACTCTGCAGGACAGATTTGCTGGTGACAATAGTGGTGCTTCCAGTATGGTTGTGACGCAAGATTGGGATGCTTAGCTGTGTTCATCCTTATAGATTAGGTTACGGCTATGAGATTGTTTTGTCAATTCATAGATTTGCATTACACAGTTAATTTTTTTTCTTTTTCTTTTCTTTCTTTTTTTCATGTATTTGTTCATGTCGAGAATATGAATATATTGTTTTTTTTCTTTCTTTTCTTTTGATGAAAGTGTCATGTGATGAAAACCGATTTGCCTTTCATGATTTACAGCATATTGGACGTACTGAATTATGTACTCGAGAGTTCTGGTATTGATTTATCTCAATCCACCATATCTATGAATATTAATTTGGGAAAGCAAGCAATCAAAACCGATCCTACTGTGGTGCCTATTGCAAAAGTATATTTTATTATAATCCTATATATAGGCATCAACATCAAATAGCAAGTGTATGGTAGCTCTCTCTGGTCTTGACCATGATAACAACTTATGGTGCATCTGTGCATAGTTTGTATTGTTATAATATTCGTTTATTTACTGATACATGTATCTGTACTCTTCCTCTTATTATGATTGCAATAAATTTGGGGTTGGTTACATTTAGGTGTTAGGCCAAATAATACACACACCACATATCAGTGTTTCGGCTACATAAATAAATATATACATCAAAGCATCAATACAAACAAAGTATCAATCATTGAAAATTTTCATTTTCCCTAATATGGTGTAATCGAGTATTCATATAAATTTGTACACATTTCTTAAGGGTTAAGTTTTATATTTTATCTTAATTGTTATATATAAATTAAACGTTCAAGCTCTATTATACAAACGAATTACATATCATGAATTATAAATCCTAAATCAATATTTAAACCTGACCATAAAAATGCGGGACATTACATTCCTTCCCCCTTAAGAGAATTTCGTCCCCGAAATTATTAAGTAAGAGAAATAGTATAATCCCATTAACTTCTCAAAAATTAATTTACTATAAATCGAAACTAATTTATTCAATTCTTTATATTAAACCATTGATAAATTATAAATCCGTTCAATCTAACAAACAATCAACAAATAATTTATAATTAATATAACTCAATTAAATTGAATTTATATTCAATACTAGTATTCACTTGGGTTTTATATCTTATAACCATCAATAGATCAATATTCGATTGATTTTCATTATTATTCATTAAATTCCCAAATTTATTTAACTCTTATCCACTATGTCCATTTTTAATTTAACCTACTTACCCAAGTTAAATTCCAATTCCATATTCAATAAATTAATTAATTTTCAAACTAATTTTCTTCCATTTCACAATTCCAATTCTGATTTAATTCAATCTCATTTGTTGAAATGAGAAATTTCTTTAGTTGTATTAAACCATTTCGAATTCTCAAATCAAATTTGAATTCCAATCGAATTAATCAAACCAAACACACCCATAGTCGGTGATTTGATAAGTTATTTCATTTTCATATAAAATATAATTTGGCCAAATTTATTTCATTCAACCATCATTACAAAATATTTTTGTATCATTTGCAGTTCAATATTGAACCGATCAAATAGCACAATATATAAAACATTTTTATATAAAATTTACAAATACGCTCTCATATATATATACTCTCAAACTCAATATAGGGTATTACTAACCCCATCTCTATTGAGTTACACCACAGAGCCAAGGTTGTTACTAAACCAATAGCTCTGATACCACTGTAACGACCCAGGATTTTCGGCCCCGAAAATCGATATAAATACCTTTATCGTATCTCATATCGATCCTCCAAGCACCGAAAACACTGAATAGTTTAGAAAGAATTTAGAGGGTGAGATAAGAAAGAAAGAAATATTAGAATAGAAGAAAGAAGAAGAACACCACATCAGAATCTCTCAGTGGAACAGATAAAATATAATATCAAATATCATTATACAAAGAACTGTATATATATATATACATACCAATCATCAGAGCATAACATATAACTGCACAGCGGAAATAACTTTATATAACTAGCGGTGAAGCCTCCTGCTTCCAGCTCTTGAATCTCCAAGCGAAACCTAACCTGTAGATATGCTTGGTCTGACCCGAGCACATTTGGTTTAAAACAAAATACACCGGGTCAGTCTGGAATACTATCAGTGATAAATTCACAGGAAACAAACAACTGGTTTAACTTTGGAAAATCCTTTCTGAAATCAAAGGATAATAGTAAGACCAGTCCACTCATAAACACGGACGGTTTTTCCATTACTATAACCCAAACCATTTCTTGAAAATCATACTTGTGCTGATATTATCATAATGTCTAATTACAAGTAATTAACAATCTAGTGGAACGCTTGCATCTCACGCTCCACATATATAGTATACAATCAAAACCGCAGGCGCTTATTGGAAATTGGATTCCGTACATGATAAGGTATGGGACCACCTGCCGATAGTGTATCTCTAGAGGCGAATACACTGGGTTCAACAAGAACGTCTTGCAACCCGGCCCTCACATGACTGACCACTCATTTCGCTTGAGTGTATCGAATGTATACCACCGACGGTTGGGCTCAAACCACCGTCTCCCGATAAGGGACAGCATCGAACATAGATTAAAGAAGCAAAAGGAATTTCTCTAGATAGGTGGTTATACACCATAATGGGAGCGACCCACATAGCCATGCTGCCTGCCCGATTTTTGTCATTTCCCGGTTGATGAGGCTTGAGGTCAGAACATATCTGGTCACCATATACTTTGAATGTCACACCGTCAGATCCACCAGATCACACTGATTGACGTCCACAAACATACTCTAGCTATTTGGCTAGAGAATAACCATTTCTCCACCATCAACAATGGTACGTTTGGAGAAATCAACGCATGTAAATCCTTTTGGAAATACTCTGTCAGACATCCGTCCATACAAGTCATCCAGGAACAGGATGAATCGAAGGTACTCTCCTACTGCATCCATATAGGAATCACCCCAAGGATCAGTAGCGAGAAGTCCTTGCAACCCGTAGATTCCAATCACGACAGAATCACTGTTGAAATATCTCTGGCCGCTAAACCAGAGATATCCAATCAGTAGTTCTTCCGCTTAGGAAGATCAACGGTCTTCGATTGCTCCGTCTTTAACGATGTCTTCACGTATTTGCTGGTCGGAATGGTATTCGAATATAATTCGATTCCGGTCTTTCCGAACCAACAATCCTATGGGTCAACTTCGATAGTCGGTGATTTAACTATCGACTAACAAATGTGTGAATACAACACTTGACACAACATGACCCCTTTAAAATATACTTAACGATATAAACAAATTTTCTAGTTAACTCTGATTGATTTACTATGATCGATTAACCATAACTTGACTAACTCGACTTATTTAACTTGACTCACCTAATTTGATTTCTCCTATCTGTTAACTAATACTCGACTTAACTCCATTCGCTCGACTCTAGATCGCAGCGATCACAATGGTTACGCCTGATTCTCTCAGGAAACATCCGACCGCCGTAGGCTGTCCACAGCTCTGCGAATTACGCTAGCAGTCGTACGCAATGGAAACTCCTCCCTAGATAACTTCGTTTGACTAACTCTAACTATATTCGATCAACTCTATTTGACTAACAAATGTACATTATAAATTTGAAACAACATTCTTATTTCTTTGAACTCATATCGCAATATTATTTAATTTCCAAAACCTTGGATCAGAGTCTGATATTCTCGTATAGAATAAACCAATCTCAACACTTCACTCGTTCCAAACTAATACTATTCCTTGATAATAGAGAAGTTAACCAAGTTGGGGTATTTTAGTTACCTCTCAGACCTTGATCGACCCCGTTCTTACCTCAGAACATTATTTGTTTAACCACTAACATCAAATTCTCCTTTTCCCTTTTTGTTTCAACATCCAGTTCTTTAAGACCATTACTCATTATTTGAATCCTTGTTTAGAAGTCCTTTTTACTTAATTCCTTGAATTAAGTAACGTTCTCTGATCCTAACCTTTGCTTAAACATTTTCCCTTATTTCACCTTTCCCGAACATTTCCTTTCGACTGAGTCCACCTTTCCATTTAATCCTGATTACATGTCATTTGTTTTAAAATTATTATTAATTAAAAAAATAATTTACTTTAATATTAACCATATTAACATAGTTAACTTTAACAAGATTAGAATAATTTATCACCCTTCGTAAAGCTGATTAAATAATTACTAACTCCATCCACTAACAACGTGGTTATCCCTTTTATTTTAGTTAATCGAAGATTAACTACACTCCAAACCCTTCGTCAAGTTTGAAAAAAAAATATTTTAGAAAAATCAAATCAATTTAATTCATTTAAATTTCAACCAAACATTTAGTTTTATCAAACAGTACATATCAGTTAGCCGTAACTGATTTACATTTGTCATTTTCCCTTTTTAATTAATTAAATAACTTAATTGTTTTAGAATCAACTTTATTTGTTCAAAACAATTATCCAATTTAACCAACCCGTAGGTAACACCTTGGGTTTTCTCTGCTGTCCTCAACACTGGTATAACCCATCTAAACAATCCTTAAACCCCGATTTAAATAGATATTAAATTTTTCCCTTCAAATCCCTTATATAATTTAATTTAAAACTTAATTCCAGTTATAAAATAATTTATAATTCTAACACTACGTCAATCCACCCCACAGTTAACTGACGTCAAAATAACTCATCCTAGACCACCCACTGCCCATTTACCAAATCAACACTGTGGGTTGATTTTAAACACAACACAGGTGCATCTCTATTCAACTATCAATATACAGACAGGTTTTGGGTGTCAGTCAAAGTGAACAACACATATATATACACAATAATCAAAAACATAGTTAATTTGAGGAATCCGGTTGGATCCCTCCAACCTGTCCTTCTCTGCATCACAGATGTCAGTTGATGACAACATACGAATTAAATAATTGGCAGAATCTAATTAACTGCAGCCATCAACCAACAACAACAGTTTGCAACCAACGCATCAAATCAGTCAATTTAAACTGTTAACTGAAAATATATTTAACTATGAATGTACCACATCACAGTATTTCAGAATGTGTGAGAATTAACTCACCTTGATTCTCACTGTCTCTAGCTTTATCCTGGTTTTGTCTTGCTTGTAGTCATGATCGTAACACGAGTTGTTTGTCCTATTTCTGTCCCTATATGAACGTTTGAACATTAATGCCTTAGTTACATGAATTTAACCTTTTGTTATAAATTAAATAGACAAAATCCTATTTAATTAAACTAATTGCCTCGTTATAAAATCCCTAATTAATTCTTTTAAATCCTTATCTTTTAATTAATTTAATCACGTTAATTAAAACGAAAATCCTTAATCACAGTTGTAATAACTAAATTATAATAAACAAATAACTAGTTATTATTATTTTACTAAAATTTATTAACGAAAATAACACAAACAATATGATCAACAAAGTAAGGGTATAAATATGGTTTTTAAATCCCATCAATTTAATTAACTTACTTAAACAAAAATCCCTTAATTAATCAACAAATACACTAAATTAAACCTACCTCTAAAACCTAAACTAATATAGATATAAAGTTATTGGGCCATACCCAATTTTCGTCCAGCCCACTTAGGATTAAAGCCCGCACCCCTTCCCTTTTATTCCTCAAACCCTACAACGTCGGCCTCCCTTCATTCATGTAGCCGCCACAAAAAAAACCAACGAGAAAAAAAAAATGGAACCCTAGAACGAGATCGAAGTCCATCGCCTCACGCCAGCTGCCTCGGCCTCAACTTCAACCTCTCTGCCGTCCCCAGAACGAGACCGAAGCTCCACCACTTCGTGAAGAATGAGACCGTTCCTCCCATCAAAAAGCTAAGTATTTTCCCCCAATTATTTTCTGTTTTGATTTCTTTTGCTTCTGATTTGAGTTCGGTTTTTTCCCCTTTGTTTCGATCTGGTTTTGTTGTGGCAAATATCACCCCACTTGTGTATTTATACCTGCGAATGATCCCTATAAGGTCATCTTCTATCTTGAGTTGTAACATCCTAGGTTAGATTCACAGTGCTTAGGGTTTTAGGCCATTTCAGTTCTGCTATGATCTGTCTTTGATGATTTGCGTGTGATGTTTGCGTGTGATGTTTTAACAGTGAAGGTGTAGATTCTCAATAGGATTTTTCATGTGTTGTCTGCTTAGATCCATGTACGAAAATGGTATTGTTTATTCCTAGATTCAATAATCTGTGTGTGGTCAATTCGATTATTACCCTGTTCGATTTTTCCCATGTGATCAATCCTGCTTAGATACACCGAATCCTATAATTGGTACAGCTATGTTTTGTTTACTCATACCCAGCTGTACATTGTCTTGTTCGAATGGTACTGTGTGGGAATTTTCTGTTATATCATCCATGTGCTCTTGAATTGTTTCTTTCATTTCAGATTTGCCTTGGTATAAATTTGATTTGGCTATTTAGTAGTTTACATTGCCTGTCTTGTTTGTGTTGTACTGTTTGGGTATAACTATCACAGTTGAGTTCAAGTCTTAATTGTGATATGTAATAGTAGGATATTTTATGGATTTGTATAACAGATTTTCCTGAATATATATGAACATATAGGTAGATTTGATTGGATTTTTGTGTTGTATTTCACATGCATAAGCCACTTTTGTCCATCTTAATTCAGAGATTTCCTGTTATAGATTTTATGCCCCATTTTAATTACAGTGCAGTATTTGAAAACACATACATGCACTTGTTTTCCCTTAGCAGATTTAATGTAGAAATATATTCAGAATTTAATCCTCTTTCATGTG
Organism: Allium sativum; assembly: GCA_030737875.1. Lineage (NCBI taxonomy): Eukaryota > Viridiplantae > Streptophyta > Magnoliopsida > Asparagales > Amaryllidaceae > Allium > Allium sativum. The sequence goes on from CM060923.1 coordinate 460,197,351, forward strand.
ACCAGTGTACTTTTTTTTTCTTTTTTTTCTTTCAGATTTACATGTGGTATATTTTTTCTTCTTTTTCTTTTTATTTTGAAATCTTCCAACTCTATATACGTATTAGCTAGCTACTCATAGCTGTTTCTCTACTCTGCAGGACAGATTTGCTGGTGACAATAGTGGTGCTTCCAGTATGGTTGTGACGCAAGATTGGGATGCTTAGCTGTGTTCATCCTTATAGATTAGGTTACGGCTATGAGATTGTTTTGTCAATTCATAGATTTGCATTACACAGTTAATTTTTTTTCTTTTTCTTTTCTTTCTTTTTTCATGTATTTGTTCATGTCGAGAATATGAATATATTGTTTTTTTTCTTTCTTTTCTTTTGATGAAAGTGTCATGTGATGAAAACAGATTTGCCTTTCATGATTTACAGCATATTGGACGTACTGAATTATGTACTCGAGAGTTCTGGTATTGATTTATCTCAATCCACCATATCTATGAATATTAATTTGGGAAAGCGAGCAATCAAAACCGATCCTACTGTGGTGCCTATTGCAAAAGTATATTTTATTATAATCCTATATATAGGCATCAACATCAAATAGCAAGTGTATGGTAGCTCTCTCTGGTCTTGACAATGATAACAACTTATGGTGCATCTGTGCATAGTTTGTATTGTTATAATATTCATTTATTTAGTGATACATGTATCTGTACTCTTCCTCTTATTATGATTGCAATAAATTTGGGGTTGGTTACATTTAGGTGTTAGGCCAAATAATACACACACCACATATTAGTGTTTCGGCTACATAAATAAATATATACATCAAAGCATCAATACAAACAAAGTATCAATCATTGAAAATTTTCATTTTCCCTAATATGGTGTAATCGAGTATTCATATAAATTTGTACACATTTCTTAAGGGTTAAGTTTTATATTTTATCTTAATTGTTATATATAAATTAAACGTTCAAGCTCTATTATACAAACGAATTACATATCATGAATTATAAATCCTAAATCAATATTTAAACCTGACCATAAAAATGCGGGACATTACACAAAGCCCTGTGGATGATGATCAAAGCATAGCTTTATTTAGCATAGCTTTGTGTAGCATGACTTCGCGAGCCTCACACCCCGGTATGATGGTGAATTGATGGTCAAATCAGTATGCTTTCGATAATAGTTTGGATTTGGTCGACCATGATGAGGGATAGGGCATTTCTCTCGATTCCCATATAGGGATATAGTAAGCGGCGTTTTCTCTCACTGGAATGTAAGACGCGGTGGTACTTGATTTCCCAAAAGTGCGGATGTGCATTACGGTGTTTTCTCTAGCTGGGATGTAAGCCTTGGAGTATTGCACTACGCGATAGATCTTTCGAATCTGGAGCCATCATGATGGAAACCCAACTTTCCAATATGAGCTTTGCGGATTTAATTGTAAACTCATATATGGCGACATAGTGGGATGGGGCACTCATGTCGTCTATGATTGATACATTTACTTTCGAAATTGATTTCTACAATATGCACTTATAGTAATAATAAAAGAGAATTTTCACATACCAAGCATTTTTGGCTACTATAAGGTAAAATTGTATCCTCCGGCGTGCGTTGCATTGTGTGATGGGACCTGAGTCCTATAATAGCTTCATTTTTCCAAAAAGCATTGCGTTGTTTATATTATGCACTGGTATTCTTGGAAGGAAACCCGTTCTGTGTTATATGGCGTGTTCCCTTGATTTAGCTAACTTTAAAATCCAATTAATAACTATTTTGAGTTCTCATACCAGTCCTATAACTGACCCAGAGTTTATCGTTCCTTCCTAAGCTCTGGGTGCCCTTATTTTCCACACGGGCAGTCAGTATTTTTGGTTTTGCAGATTTCTATTTAAAGGATCCTGGATTTCTGCTGGAGCTATATTCGGAAAGCTTTCTTACTACGCATTATACTTATGTCATATTTTCTGCTACTATGTAATGTAAATCTCTGATATTATTTTCGGTTGTATAATTAATCATACTCTGGAATATTCTTGTACTCTGGTGCAAATTGTTGTAATAGGCAATGAAATGTTCTTCTGTTTTGTGTTCTGATGCGTCGTGTTCTCAAAGCAATCCAGGGTTTCCTTTACTGGGAAGTTTGGGTCGTTTCAACCAGCTTTCTATTTTCAACTATACTCAAAAAAATAAATTTCTATTTTTGGAATTAATTTCCTTTTTAAATCCCAATTTTTTTCTCTATATCTGAAAATATTTTACGGTAATTAAATACCAAAATTCTAGGTAGGGTAGCTCAAACACAACAAAGTCAATCACCGATTATATATATCACATCATACGTCACAATCAAGGAATAACAGTAATATAAATATTGGGGAACCCAGTTGGGTCCCTCCAACCTGTTTCCCTGCATCCACAGATGTTAATCAACGTTAATTTCACATAAATATGAAATATCATAGTAAACAGAACTAATAATCGATCAACGATATATTTATATCAACTATTTCAACCAATTTTATCAACCATTCATCCAATAGATATTGATTTATACTTTAAATTTGATAAAAACTGACTGAAATAATCAAATTAGCATACGAAAAATATCCCATTTTGTCCAGAATGAAAGTATTTAGCTAGGGACGACAGTCGTTGGGTTTAATTTGGAGTTCAGACGAAATAGAACAAATTAATGAATTAAATAATAATATAATTATAATATATACACTCTTTTCCAAGTCAAACCCTACCCATTATTTCACTGCGTGGTCAAACATTTTGGAGCCGCCATCGTTTTGAATGAACGAACAAAAATACCCCATTTTCCTCCTACAATTTCTGTAAATCCATCAATCCATTCGAAAATCTCCGGCTACAAAAATGTCAAGCTCTTTGAGCTTCATAGATCTAACGGCAATGATCAAATCTAGAGTTGAAATTTGGGCGATTTCAGCCCTTAAAAGCACAAACTTCTCAAGCGTTTTTTGGGGACAAGATGGCGATCGAACTCGCCTGTGCTTCGGCAGGTGAATGGAAGTGCGTAGGCGTGCGAGTGGGTTACCGTCTATCGGACTCTGACGATCCCTAGCGGCTTGCGCAAGCATAGGAAGTTGGTGAGCGAATGGGTTTCTTCGGTTATACAGGGAACGATGAGGAAGAGTGTGTGTTGCGGCCTAAATTCTTTAATTAAGGTTAATCAAAATCTTAATTAAATTATTTAATATAATTAAAATTGTTTGAATTTTTAAAACCATGTAACTTATTCAAACAGAGTCGGAATCAAACGATTCAAAAACTGAGCACTACACCACAGAACTGACTGGAATGCGATTGGAGCTTTTACAAGAAGAAGACATTTAACAACAAGGCGACTTTTTCTACAAATGACATTGAATTATAATATGATTTTTAATATATCAAAACATTGTTTTATTTTCAGTTTTTATATATAAATAGTGTAGTATAAAAATTACGATTTTTTTATAAATAAGCACAGCATTGTCAAAATAAATTTTCATAAGAATAACGTTGTTTTTAAATTTCAGATTTTGTTTAAATTTTAGATTTTTATAAATAAATACGGAATTGTTTTTAAAGAAATAAAAATATGATTTTTATATAACTAGCATTGTAATAAAAATTAGGTTTTTATATATACAACTTTGAAATAAAAATGTGATTTTATTAAATAGATAATGATATAAAAATATGGAACCGTTGGGTTCGTATCGAAAAGAGCTTTCCAATGAATATGAGAGATTTGAAATCTAATGGTTGGATTTGGAATTATGCCCAAATCAGATTTGGAAAATGATCGTTATGGATGTAGTTCCGTGGCCGTTATTAGAAACCGACCGTACGGGCCTTGATAAAATTATTAAAAATATTAATAATTTATGTAAAATCATAATTAATGTTTTGGAAAGATTATGGATGAAAAATTCCAGTTTTGGAAAGATAAAAATATATTTTTATCAAAATGAACTAGTTATTAACTAGTAAGATAATCAAACATTTTAAATAAATAAATTGGATTTGAGAATGGTTTTAAAATAAATTGGATTTGAGAATGGTTTTAATATAACCAGAATTTCCAATAAATAAATTTGAATGGATTTGAATAGAAATCATCTTCGGGATATTTGGAGATATTGTGGAGGAATTTGGAAGATAGATATATATCGTTATTCCCCATACGATATGTGTTGGTTTCAGAATTTGATATTGAATATAAACCAATATAATTTCTATTTAGAGCCTTGTGTTTAATATCAAATTGGATTTTCGGTTTGTTGTGAACTGTGTTTTAAATGACGTAGGTTCTTTAACCTAGTTAAAGACAGGATTTATTTCCTAAATTTGAATAATCATTACGTAATGATTTTTGGAGATTAAAACTAAATGGAGTTTTAATGAATCTTTAATTAGATTAAAATGTGAACGTGATGATTTAGTTATCAAATTTGTGAAATGATCGAGAATGGAGTATCACCAGTTTTGCTCCAAGCGATAGTTAAATCTTTAAATAGATTTGAACGAGAAATGTTAACTAATTTTAACAATAACACCGTGGTGTTAGATATGGAGTGCTACCAGTTTTTCTCCATGGGATGAATAGGTTAGGATTGGAAAATAAAATAAATGATTACTTCGGTGTGGTTCGCAAATCCCGACTAGTTTGGAAAACCTTAATTTGGTTTAAGTTGTGAAAAGAATATTTTGATAAAAGAATATTCTGGATTGGAATGAGGCGTATGTTGTGTTTTATAGCACTTGTTTATAAGATACGCGAGATATTCGGAAAGACCAGGTTTATCCCATTCTGAATAATCGATACGACGATGAAGACGGTGGTTGAAGACCAGAGATCTTCACATCGTTTGGATGATTACTGATGTCTTGATTGGGAGGCATCCCAAGACAAGTTAATAAGTGGTGATCGTCCATATGTACTTGGAGATCGACCGGATCTGCGAGGACCTCTCTCCCGTATTGGACATATGGGACGAGGAATAAGGTGCCTCTGGTTTCGTTCAGACCCAGAACGGACTTGCAAATGGATGGTATGTCTGACATTATATTCCTTTATATTGTATTCGTTGATCTCTGCTAAATATATATCTGTTTGGTGGCGGAGAATTTATTCTCATGCTTAACACCCTTCTCTGGGACATATGAGCTTAGAGGTTATATGTCGGCAGAAATCGGTGGTACGATATGGAGTGACAGTGTGGCATGCTGTGTGGCATGTGATCAAGTTTTTTGTTGAAAAGCAGGGCCTTGTGGTTGATGATCAAAGCACGGCTCTAAATAGCATATCTTTTTATATTGTGTTAATTCTCGAGCCTCACACCCCGGTATGAACCAGAAACGGGAGAGGACCTCTGGTCGGACATGTGTTTCTTTCTAGTCGGAGTGGTGTCATGGTATAGAACCCAAACATTTTTACTCATGTGGATGTTGCATATTATTTGATGGATAGCGAGGCGCCTCGGATATATCAGTCATTACGGGGCCAATGGATTTGATGGTCGACATACTGACCAAATTTACGCCCCATGGGGTGGGGAAACGTATTGATCAGGAATTATTAATCCACAAATGTAAGTGTGGACCGGCCCTAACACTCCAAGGGGTCACCAGATTCTCGGTCCTAAGACATGGTGCTAGATTGTCTCGAATCGGTAACGACGATCCCTTGCCTTGGTTCATGATGAAACTAAAACTTCCAATGCGTGACATTTCGGTTTTAAATTGCAAAACTAGTATGGAGACATAGTAGCATGGCATCTATGCCGTCTATGATTGATACATTTATATCTGAAGCTGTTTTTGACACTATACACTTATAGTAATATCAAAATGATTTGTTTTAAACGTACCAAACATACTTGGCTATTATTAGGTAAAACTTTATCCTTCGGCTTGCATTGCATTGTGTGATGGGACCTGAGTCTTCTAATAGCTTCATTTTTCCAAAAAAAAAACATTGCGCTCTTTGTTTTATGCACTGGTATTCTTAGGACAAAACCCGTTCCGTGTTATACGGCGTCGTCCCTTGACTTACTTTATATTTTTTAAAGTAAAGTTTTTAATAACGGTTTTAGTACTCTTACACCAGTCCCATGATTGACCTGGAGTTTATTGTTTTAACCTAAACTCTAGGTGCCCCTATTTTCCATAGGGGCAACTAATAACTTTGGTTTTGCAGATTTCTTTTTACAGGATCCTGGTTTACTGTTGGAGCTATATTAGGAAAGCTTTGTATCCGTATATTTTTTTTAGTTGTGTTATGTATTATTTTTCCACTGCTATGTAATGTATTTTAATCTCAAATATTTTTCTGATGTATATTATTTATCCGCACTCTATTATATTCTTGTACCCTGATGTAATTGTTGTAACAGCAATGAAAAGTTCTTCTATTTGCGTTCTAATTTGTCGTGTTCTCATGACAATCCATGTTTTTCTGGTCTCCTCCGAGGCTAGTGAATTCGGATCGTGATATGTGGTATCAGAGCTTGGGTTTACAGAGATCGAGAATAAGACACATTAGAACCGAATGAAAGAATTCATCAGAGATTGGATTAGTAATATCCAATAGGAATAACCCGTTAGTGATAGGATCAGTAATATCCTAGAATGAGTTCTAAGAGTGTTATTTATGAAATAAAAATGGAAACAAAATTTGTTTTGAAAATTTAAACCTTATTATACATATTTGAATATTTTAATTTAAATTGATTTTGGACAATCGAGTATATGAAGATTTTGCGTATACGCCTTGCAAACGTGTATACAAAGCCTCAAATATACGTGGTAGATATAGAATCACAATCTAATCGCCCGGGAATGATTTTGATAATGCTGCAGCATTATCTGTATTAATTTTCGAGTGATGAAAGTGGGATATCTATATATTTCCAATTGACTGGTTTGAGAACCAAAACTAGATAGGGTTTGTTGTTGTGATTTGACACTAAAAATATGATTTTTGAATATGTATAAAGGTATATGTTTGAAAATCTAATCAACTAACAAATTATTGGCTGTGTTGTTTGATTATTAGTTTAATTAATAAAATTGTTGAAACCAATATATGAATGAAAGTTAAATTTAGCCAAATTGAGGCAAATATTGAACTGATTTGAAAATGGTTGATATTGCATACATGTACATATATATGTGTGAACAGGTCATAGCATGTAAGCTATGAATAAAAAAATACATTTGACAAATATCAGAGATTTACTAATTACAATGCAGTGGAAAATAGTACAGAACACAACTGAAAGAGATATAAGGATACAGAGCTTTTCGAATATCATTCCAGCTGCAAATCAGGATCCTGTGAATATAAATCTGCAAAACAAAAACTACTAGCTGCCCGTGTGGAAAATAGGGGCACCCAGAGTTTAGGTTAAAACAATAAACTCCAGTTCAATCATGTGACTGGTGTGAGAACTAAAACAGTTGTTATCTTGGTTTTAAAGTAAGGTAAATCAAGGGACCACACCGGATATCACGGAATGGTTTTCCCTCTAAGAATACCAGTGCATAAAAACAATAGCGCAATGCTAAATAAAGAACAATGAAGCTATTATAAGACTCAGGTCCCATCACACAATGCAATGCAAGCCGGAGATAGATTTTTACCTTATAATAGCCAAATATGCTTGTTACGTGAAATTTCATGTTTTATTATTACTATAAGTGTATAGTGTCAAAGCAATTTCAAATATAAATGTATCAGTCATAGACGTCATGAGTGCCCCATCTCTCTATGTCGCCATACTAGGCTCTACAATCAAAACCGCAAAATGTCGCATTGGAAGTTGGATTTGCATCTGTGAACCAAGGTAAGGGATCGTCCTTACCGCTTTGAGACATTCTAACCCATGTCTCTGGACCCAGACACAGGTGGGCCCTTGGATCGTCAGGGTCGGTCCACTCGATGTGGATTAAAATGCTTGAGCACTACGTTTCCCCGCCCTATGGGGCGTCCAACTGGTCTATATAAAGACCATCCATCTGCTCCGCAGAGACCGATATAACCAAGGCGCCTCGTTATCCATCATCCATATAAGTAAAACATCTAGGCGTGCAAAACCCAAACACCACTCCTAGCTAGAAGGAAACGCATGCCCTCCCTGAAGTCCTCTCCCATTTCTGGTTTACACCGGGGTGCGAGGCTCGCGAATTAAAGCTACACAAAGCTATACTATATTAAAGCCGTGCTTTGATCATCAACCACAAGACTCTGCTTTTCAACAGAAGCCTTGATCATTTGCATCTCAACATGCCGCACAGGCAATTCACGCTATGCAACCGATGTCTATCAATCATACAAAGTGAAATCCGATGTCAGACACACATCCATTTACAAGTTCATTCCGGGTCTGAACAAAAACGGAGGCACCTTATTCCTCGTCCCGTATGTCCAATACAGGGGAGAGGCCCTCGCATATCCGGTCGATCTCCAAGTACTTCTGGACGATCACCACTTATTACCTTGTCTTGGGTGCACAGCCCAATCAAGACATTAGTAATCATCCAAACGATGTGAAGACCTCTAGTCTTCGACCACCGTCTTCATCCTCGACATATCATCGAATTAGTTATTCAAAATGGGATAAACCCGATCTTCCTGAATAACTCGCGTATATAATAAACAAGTGCTATAAAAACACAACATACGCCTCATTCCAATCCAGAATATTCCTTTATTTAAATATTCTTATACTTTGGGAAAGGTTCCCACTAATTTTATCAAAGATAAATTCATTAATTTATTCTTTAATCATCCTTTGGATTTCAATTCAAACCAAATTATGGTTCATCTAAACTTGTCGGGATTAGCGAACCTTACCGAAGTAATCATTTGTTTTAATTTCTCAATCCCAACTTGTTCGTCCCATGAAGTAAAATTGGTAATACTTCATATCTAACACCACAGTGTTATCAGTAAATTCAATTAGCATTTCATGTTCAAATCTAGTTAAAGATTTAACTATCGCCTGGAGTAAAACTGGTGGTACTCCATTCTCGATCATTTCTCGAATTTGATAATTTTAGTTATCAGATTCACCTTTCAATCTATTTAAAGATTCATTAAAACTCTATTTCAGTTCTAATTTCCAAAAATAATTACTTAATGATTATTCAAAGTTAAGAAATAAATCTTATCTTTAACTAGGTTAAAGAACTAATGTCATTTAAAACACAGCTCACGATAAACCCAAAATCACATTCCATTAACAATGGAACCATCACGGAAAATGGATCAATATATATAATCGATATGAACTTCCATATCCAACCGATACTATAAATGGAATAATGGCAAAGCCTCTTAAATTCCATATGTAGTAACAGTCTTCCTCCACCGAAGTCCACTTCGATTATTACCAAATTGAATTCCATTCCATTCCAATTTATTTTATTAAATTGGAAAACTTAACTTTGGAAAATTTCCTTTAAATCTTAACAAAAGATTTATAAATTCCAAATCACATTTCACTGTAAATCGGGTTAAAGAACGAATGTCGTTAAAAACATAGTTTACGATAAACCCAATTCACATTCCATTTTATTCGATCATTAAATATAATTGGAAACTCTAACAATCTTAATTAAATGATTTATTCTCTTCACTTGGGGTTCAAGAACAGTGTTACTGAAGACACCGTTCACGACAAACCCGAAATCCCATTTGATATTAAATACCAGGCTCTGAATAGAAAATATATCGGCTTATATTCAATATCAAATATTTCAACCAACAAATATCGTATTGGAAATAACGATATAAATATGTCTTTCAAATTTCCATAGCAATATCTGTATAATCACGAAATCCAATATCAAAATATTACGAAGACAATTTCGATTCAAATCCATTCCAATTTATATATTGGAAATCCTGGTTATTTTTAAAACCATTTCAAATCCAATTTATTTATTTACAAATATTGGATTATAATTCTAGTTAATAACTATTTCATTTCGATAAAAATCTATTTTTATCTTTTCAAAAATGGAGTTTTTCATCCTAATTCTTTCCAAGTCATTTCTTATGATTTTACACTATTTATTGATTTTTTTAATAATTTTATCAAGGCACGTACAGTCGATTTCCATAAACGTGCATCGAATTGCACTGACAACGACCTTTTCCAAATTTGATTTGGACATAATTCCAAATCCAACCGTTAGATTTCAAATCTCTAATATTTGTCAGAAAGCTCTTTTCTATATGAACCAAAGGTGGTTTTAGGAGAATCCGACGGTTAGATCTCCCGTAATGACCGTTCCAAGTCAATGGTCGAAATTTGCGAATTACGGCAGCGCGGCGCGTTCTATTCAAGCCATTATATAATATATATGTATATATATATATATATATTTCACCGATTTCCGTTTAAAACATATTTTATAAATCATTTTAAATTCGTTTTCAAAACGATTTCAACTTCATATTCAATTTCAAATCAAAATTGAATATTCCATATCATCGATATATAACTTATAGTATTTTCAAAACATTAGATTTTGAAATCGCTTCCTTTTCAATATTCATTATAGAATTGAATAAAATCGATATAAATATTGTTCACGTCAAAATGGCGTTAATCTAATCAACATGGCTTTATATATTTAAATATTTTTGTGTCCATTCCAAATCGGACATCAAAATCAGATTTTGATCTCTTACTGAATATTATTTTAAAATATTCATTATTTTAAAATATTCGTTATTTTAAAATATTCATTCTTTCTGAATTGGAATCAGACACAGTCCATTACCATATAATTTGATTTATATGGATTTCATACAACACATGTACTCAATAATAATCAAGAACAATCAACCATCATCCAGAGTGAATTCTACACTGCATAAGCATTAAATATAAATATATAACGCTTACAACAATCTGTCATTCAATCGATCGACATACAGCTAATTATTGGGACTATTGTATGTCATATATCATCCCAATACCCGTGCGGGGTTTCAATCAACAAATAATGAATTTTATTTGCGCAATTGGGCGATGTGTAAAATTTACCATCCCAATCAATATCAGTCAAATGTGTGTACATGAACAAATCGTCCGAATTGTAAATGAATATTTATTTTATTCATATACACGTTAAAAATTATATTTTTAACGATAAAATATTTTATTTCAACACATGAATATTTACATTCCATTACACATCAAAATCAATTCAAACAAACAAATCATCCAAACCAAACAAGTCATCCATGGTCTATGGACGACGGGGAGCAATTCATATATGCAGTTATAAAATAAATAACTGTATAAATAAATTCGATGAGAGAGTTCTCACCCAAAAGCTTAACCAAACACCGCGACTCTTCATATGTAGAAAATCTTCATCGTGTTTCCAACCAGATCTGTTTCACGTAGTATATGTTAAAAATCATGTTTTTAACATCGCTATATGTATAATTTAAAAATCACATTTTTATTCTTATATCGTTCGTATAAAAATCACGTTTTTATTTCGCTGCATCTATAATAAAGATTACATTTTTATAACGCTCTTTATATAATAAAATCATATTTTACTTCTCTAATTTCATAATAAACATCGTATTTTTAATATGCCATTCATATATTAAAAATCATATTTTTATATCGCTACATCTATAAAGATTATATTTTTATTTCGCTACAACATATATAAAAATCGCATTTTTATATAATTAAAAATCAAATCTTTTTCATATTAAAAATCAAATATTTATATATTTTTTAATCTAATCTTTTCTATTGTAAATATCTAAACTTTATATAAAAATTATAACTTTACATTGTAAAAAATCTCATCTTTTCCTTTTTAAAAATCAAAACTTTATATGTAAAAAAATCCTAGCTTTATATGAATAAAAATCATATTTTTATCTAAGGCAAAAATCATATTTTTACCTATTTAAAAATCATATTTTTATCTATTCTATGTATAATTCAAAAAAGAAAATAAATATCCAATCTTTTCTTCATTAAAAATCGAAACTTTACTTCATTAAAAATCAAAACTTTACTTCATTAAAAATCATGTTTTTTTCCGTGTTAAAAACCATATTATTATAAACAAGAAAAAACAAGATTGTAGGAGAAAATAAAAAAACTTACAGCGTATGGGGGGTTTGCTGCGTCGGAGATGGGGTGGCTCGAGGTGGAGGTGCGGGCAACTGGGGCGTGGTGGTGGCCAGATGATGGCGGTAGCAATCCTGAGGCCGAGGGGTGCTGGCGGCGGTCTTCTATGTCGGGGTCTGTCTCAGGGTTCGTGGTTTCAGGGTCATGCGAGGCCAGAGGGGAAGGATGGATGGTGGTGGCGGCGTAGACGAGGAGGGTGGGGGAGCGACGACATCTCCAGTGGTTAGCGAGATCGAGGGGGTGGGGGGTCAACGCGATTTTGCTTTTTTTTTATATTTTGAATCGGATTTGACTGAGAGAGATAAAGGGGGGGATAGGGTTTTAATAATATATATAATTTAATTTAGTTTTATTTCTCCCCAAAAAGTTGACTTTCCATCCAGATCCCAAATTGAACCCAACGACTGTCGCCCCTAGCTAATTGTCCCGATTCCAAACACAATGGGATATATATCGTTAGCCAATTTGATTGTTTCGATTAGTTTCCATTTAAAATAAAATATAAATCATTATATTCAATTTAAATGCACATTTCAATTTACCGGGGCTACATACTAACTCTAAAAATTCCCGAAAAATAAATCTAGCTATGTTTTGACGATACGATCCTACTAATACTAATTTCGTCAAATTTGGAGACCGTTTGAAAAATGGCCATTTTCTGGTTGATCCAAATTGATTAAAGGATGCGTTTTTTACAGGTCACTATAAACTTTCTAAATAGGAAAAAAACCGTCGATAAAAAGAATCTAAAAAACATCCCTATTTTTGAAATACCGCTCTAAATATTCCAGTAATACCTTTACATCGTTAAAAACATCCAAAAACGAGTTAAACAATTAAGCAGTCAAATCGCTCCTTTAATCTCTCCCAAAACCCTAGTGAACGATTCGAGAAAACCCTAAGACAACTATTCGATTTTCAGAATCGAAAGCCGGCGTTCTTTATTTTCTCGAAAGATAGTCCCTATTTGCTTCAAATTTGAAGACGTCGACGTCAAATTACAAGAAATGGCCAAAAAAAGGTATAAATCTGAGTTTTTTCTTTCATAATCGACTGTAGATGATATCATCTTGTATGAAAGTGTAGTAATAATAAAATAAACCTTGTAATTTAGTGTATGGTGTTCGTAATAATTGTTGAAGTTTTATATAGATGTTTTTTTAGAATATTACGTGATTGTATAATTTTTTTTAGAAAATCTGCATACCCGTGGGGTTGTGTAAGTTATTTATAACCTACTTAGTAAATATCATCATGAATTTGTATGGAATATTAATGTAAATATATGATTTTTATGCATTTGATATATATGATTGTATCCAAGAATGCATAATAAAGGTTTGAATGCATGTATTAAAAATAGATGCACGCAGAAATGTATAAAATCAAAAGATTTGCATGCTGGTGTGCATATTTATGAAATGGTTGCAGTATTGAATTAATATTCTGTAAGAAGCATGAATAGATGGATGAACAAATTTAAAAAAGGAGAAATACCGGAGTAAGTATAAATTTGGAATATTTAAGTAATTTAGATAAAAATTCTTGTATAATTTGAAATATATATTTTCCATGTTATAATTAGTAGAAAAATATTTGAGTTATTCAAGATTGTTGGGGAATAATGTATATATTATCATGTTAACTACAGAGTGTAATTAAAGTTTCATGATTACTTGCACAATTCTGTGATGATATTATGAATGATTGGACAGTTGTGTGCTAGTGTATGTAATAATTGCGTACTTGCGTTAATTTTTTCTAAATATTAGCACAACTATGTGATATTACTGCAGATTCATGGTTTGTACGATAGTATTAGTAATATTTTCACATTTGTGTACAAATATTAGGTTTATTTGCACATGTTTGTGACTAAAATAAAAAAAATTGGAAAGTTTGTACATGTATTAAGAATACAAGCATACATTGGTGAATTTACTCAGAATACTTGCATAGAATTATGCATATATGTGATTGCATTTTTCTTTCTTGTTACAAAGAGCTTTGGTCAAAGATGACCATATTTCAAATATTGAAAAAGAGCGAGCTATAGTAGTAACTGAGCAGCCGTGTAAAGTGGACCGAGTGGTAAAAGAGAGAAAAATAGAAGAATTAAGAAAGAATCCGAAGAAGGAAAGTGTTTATAGGAACAGTCTGAAAGCATTCATAGAGTTGATTGAGAAACTGAAGAAGGATGACTTGACATGATCATTGATGGCGTCATCTCTCCTGCAGAAGCTGTTAAAAATTCAACAACTTTAAATTTGATTATCAAAATTTACAAGAAGGATATGAAGTATTTTCAGTTTGGAGATTTGTTGCTGACATTTATGGAAGAAGATATTATGAAGCTGTTGGGTGCTCCTGTCGAAGAAGATTTGATTAAAACAAGCGGACATTTAAAAAAGGATGATAAAAATGATGAAGATTATAAAGCTTTTGTAGAAAGACACTTTAATGGAGATGCTACGATCAACAAGAAAAATACCGAACGAGAAATTTTCTCGACAATTAAAGATGAGTCAGACGTGGCATGTTTTGATACTGTTAAGCTTTTGCTTCTCTATGTAGTAGCAACATTCCTTGTATCTACTCCAAACTACTCCTTATCGTGGACTTTGGTACCATATTGTGTGTGCGAGAGGAAGTTAAGTATAGTATCTTGGCCGAAAATTGTCCATCACCATCCAATCAGCCACGTTGATAAATATTATGAGGCACCACGGAAAATTACTGGTTGTGTGACACTGTTTTTGGTAATAATTTCATACTTATTATTTCAGTTTGTTTAAAAATTATTATTCATGTTATTTATAATGTTTTGTTTACTTTGTGGTTATGCAGTGGTGGGTTTGCGATAAAACTCATATTCTGTCAACATTTAAGCCCGAGTACAATAAGGATGTATTTCCACGAGTAGGAAAATGGGACCTTAAATTGCTAAAGCCATCGATGCTACTGGATATAAAATACAACCGTGTAAGTCTCATGTAAATTGTAAACATATATATATCTGTCGAAGTAAGTATTATAAATAACTGTATAGATGTTAGACATTATGTGCGTGGTTGTTTGCTAATAATGACAATATTTACATTCTTGTATTCAAATAATAGTTATATCTGCATACTTTTATGCAAATACGAAGTGTAGTTGCATCAATGTTTGTAATAAATGCAATATTTTCTGCAGATGTTACCTATATTGTTTAATTTTCAGTCACGTACTCACAATATTAGCATGTAAGTGTTCAAAAATTATCAATTTTATCGTATTTGCAATTATGTTGTAAATCCGAATCTTACATATTTGTCAAAATTAGTAAAATTAAAAGATGAATATTTGGGTGAAAAACTGAATAGTATTTGCATAAATGTATGTAGATATTGTGTCTTAAGCTGCAGTATTGTCTTTTGGATTAGGACGTGTTTCGTGAAATTGAACCATTACTTAGAATACTTAATCAAGTGAATACAAACAATAAGAATTTTTGCATATCTTATTTGACAAAATATAAAATGTAATATTAGTGTTATAGGAAATTTATTTGTAATATTTATGAACTGAAGTTCAAGTAGTTTGTACAATTTCAGTCATCTGTGCAGCTTTTTCATAAACTTGAGTACAATAATACAAAAACTTGATTATGCATTATTTACACAATATTTGTTGTTTGTTGTGTTTGCAGGATGTGCAAGGAAAGGAATTAAAGTTGTTGAAACAAGCTATTGAAAAAGATGAACAATATGACGCATATTTCAAAAAAAAGGAAACAAAAATTGAAGGATATGCAACTATACTGAAACAAGAGAAAAGGCAGTTAGTAAAAGAGAACACAATGTTAAAAGTACAAATAAAAGAGCTTATTGCTGACACAATATCAGAAAGTTCTGAAGATGATCATGATGTAGGTAATAAAAATGATGGTGATTTTGATATAGACATTAAGGATATTGATAAAGGTAAAGAAGAGGAAGATCAAGGTCATGATGAAATAAATATTGATGAAGATAATGAGAAAACTGAAAGTGATAAAGAAGTGGACGATGAGAACATTCAGCAGGTGATTGATAATCTGGTTGAGAAAGTTGATAAGAAGCACAACAAGAAGAATGCACTGAAGAAGCAGAAGCAGGAAAAAATAACAATGTTAACAGATAATAATGATAAAAATGATGAAGGAACAGATGACGAAGCTATTGAGGGTAATGAAGGCGAAGTTGATGATCTGGAGAAGGAACAGTAGAAGAATTTGGTGGATGAGTTCGTCTAGATAGAGAATGACAGGTGTAACGGCTGGAAATTTTCGACTCCTCGAGAGTCGAAAATTCCGAGATGTTAGTGAAAGAAAGTAGAGGGTGAGGAAGAAAAGATAGAACTAATAGAACAGAAGAAGAGGAAGAACTTACATCATCAGAGAAAACACGAATCTCACAGCAGAACGAATAAAATATAACATAACTTTGAAATACAAATCAGTACTCGTATATACATACCATTTCAAAGTACAATACTTAACAACATAGCGGAATAATAATAGCTATAATCCTGAAGCCTCCTGCTCCAAGCTCTCCAAGTGTATCTGTAAAATCCCGACTACTTGACTGCCCGTACAAATTTAGGCACCCAAGAGTTTAGGGAAAACAAACAAAATAAACTCCGGGTTAGTCATGGGACTGGTGTGAATAAAACTCCAATACTTGGTTAAATAAAGGATATCTTTCTGATATTATAATAATGTCTAAATACAAATAGATATCAATCTAGCAGAACGCTTGCATCTCACGTTCCACAAACATAGTATACAAATAAAACCGTGAGCGCTTATTGGAGATTGGATTCCAACAGACAAGGTATGGGAGCACCTTCCGATCAGTGTACTCTAGAGGAGATACACTAGGGTTCAACAAGGACGTCTTGCAACCCGGCCACACATGACCGTCCACTCATTTAGCTTGAGCGTAACGAATATATTGTCACCAATGGTTGGGATCAGCAACCACCCTTCCCGATAAGGGACAGCATTGAAATAGATTATAAAGAAGTACAATTGAATATTATCTAGATGGTGATAATACACCCTGCTTGGGTATGGCCCAACTAGCCATGCTGCCTAGCCCAACTTCTGTTATTTTCCGGTTGTGAGGTTTTAAGGTCACGTTTATCACTTTGACAGATTATTTCTTCAATTACTTTGAATGCCACATCGTCATACCCGCCAAATCATTATCGATTTCTCAAGGCATCACGGGTATAAAAGCTAAGAGAAACGAATTTCTCCGCCACCAACGTAATACGTTTAAAGAGATCAACATATATGATTCGTTAAGAATACTTTGTCAGACACTCGTCCATATACGTTGTCCTGGGACTGAACAAACCGAAGGCACTATTCAGTGAATCCATCCTACCTAGGCTTTTCACAATAGCCCTTGCACTTCACTCCATCTTCAATTATCTTCAGCGTACTTGATTCACCACGCTTATGCTAATATGGAGTGGTTCTTCGGATAATAATCCAACCGATCTCTCCATATTTACACCGTAAATATGGTCAAAACTTTAATAGTCTGTGATTCAACTATCAAATGAAAACATGTCGGTGTACAAACAACGATCTTATTTCCAAATGGAAATTCGATCGATCAATCATCATATACATATATATGTTCATAATTCCTTATTTCATATATTTAGAAAATATATGTTATTAATCATTGGAAAACATTTCCATAGCTTATTTATGCATCACTATTATTTCACCACTATCAGTCCCTAACGGTAAACCACTAAGAGAACAACTCCTAAGTATAAATCCCGAAGGTCGAAACCAACATTAGATCGTCACTTAGGAAACTGTTCAACTTAACTAATCTCCAGTCAGTTTCCAAATTTACTTAACTCTATTTCTTAATTCTTATCATGAAAACATTTCATTTTCTATGTTTAGAAAACATATCTGACTATATTTGGAAAACGTTTCCAAAACTCATTTACGGATTTCCAATGAACGTTGTATAAAACATCGTTTCGCTTAATCCATTTATCGCTTATTCCTTAACTTTATTCCTAATCAACCTTTTAGATCGAACCACAACTATTCCTTTGTCAATTCTGAAGTCAATCAAGTTGGGGTATAATTACCTCGCAGACCTTAATTGAACAACTTCCTTTACTGTGAAATAGATGAAGTTCATCACTCACTTTTTACAATCGTCTGTTTACGCAAATTCTCGGATTCAGGTTACGAATCCACTTCTTATATGACAACGTTTGATTATAACTATAACGTTATAATTCCTACCCCTAAAATGTCTAACCTAAATTATAAATTTATTTCCTAACTCGAATAATTTAACAGACACCTAATTTCTAAATCAATAACTAAATCTTGATTTAAACCCTGGAAAGTAAATAGTACTTTCCTGAATTCGCTATAATCGAATTCGACCTATAACTCTCTTTCGAGAAATCTCTATTTGATTAACTCTCCCTTTTTAATAACTTATATTCGATAAACTCTATTTCGATTAACTTCTATCGAATAACTAATATTCGAATAACTCTTCTTGGTTGGCTCTATTTCATTAACTCTTATCGAATAACAAATATTCGATTTTCTTAAATGTGTCAATTCTTATCGAATAACTAACATCCGATTAACTTAAATGGATTTACTCTTATCGAATAACTTATTCGATTAACTTAACTTGATTTTCTTAACTCGATTATCTCAACTCGATTACTTAAGTCGATTACTTAACTCGATAAATCTTAACTCGATAACTTAACTTAACCCAAGTCGATTAACTCAACTCTAATCGATTAACTTAATTTGATTTACTCCTTCGAATAACTAATTCGAATAACTTAATTGATTAACTCCTTCGAATAACTAATTCAAATAACATACCTTCGAATAACTGATATTCGATTTGCTCTAACTCGATTAACTTAATTCTAATCGATTTACTCCATTTCGATTCAACTTAATTGAAATCGATTAACTTAACTCAAATTGATTAACTCCTTTCGAATAACTAAATTTGATTTAACTCTTCTCGAATAACTAAATTCGATTAACTCAAATTGAATAACTAATATTCAATTAACTCTTACGTGTTTAACTCTATTCGAATAACTAATTCGAATAACGCTAATGTGTTTAACTCTATTCAAATATCTAATTCGAATAACTCATTTCGAATAACTAAATTCGATTAACTCCTTTTTATAACGTTTATTCATTTCAAAAGATTTCCTTTTTACAACGTTTATCCATTTATAAAGATTAACTTTTTACAGCGTTTATCCATTTATAAAGATTAACTTTTTACAACGTTTATCCATTTATAAAGATTTACTTTTTACAACGTTTATCCATTTATAAAGATTTACTTTTAGTAACGGTTCTTCACTTTATAAATGTCATTTTAATAACATTTCTCCCCTTCTAAGGATTTCCCTTTAACAGCGTTTATTTACTTTATCGGTGTTAAAAACAATTTCTACTTCTCTATATAAGTTCAAACTTATATATCCCATTTATCAAACAATAAATATTTAATTTATAAAACATTATTTATAAATTAAATCTTCTTACTTTATCTGTTAAAAATAGATTTCCTATTTAATATCTCCTTAAAATCCATATCGTGTTATACTTGTGTGCGAAGCACATGTTTAAATCTATCCTTGTATAATTCTATATATTTTCCGAACAAGTGTTCCTTTATTTATTCCCTAAATAAATATTCCTTTATTCCATTTATTTATAATCTAAATAAATGTTCCTTTATTCCATTTATTTTCTAAATAAATGTTTCCTTTTTCATTTATTTATTTCCTAATTAAATAAATGTTTTCCTTTTATAAAATCCTATCGATTTTATAAATAAGATTCATTTTCAATATAAACATTGAAAATCCCCTTATCAACATTTCGGTATGTTATGGTATTCAATCATATCAAATCACGATGTTCAATATCATCCAAGCACATATAATCGCCCACAGATTTTATATCACATCATATAACAATATATGAAAAACAATAAAATAACTGTTGAGGAATCCAGTCGGATTCCTCCAACCTGTCTCCCTGCATCCACAGATGTTACACAATATGATTATCATCACATTCAGTTCAATATAAATTATTCTGATAGCAGAATCAATATATAAATATTTAATGGTTTATATATATATAATTATATATATATATATATATATATATATAATTTTCACAAACTGACTAGCAGTTCAATCAAACAATCAACACACAGTCAAACAGACAATTTTAACAGTTCTAACAATACAACATGAAATTATAAACTGTTCAGAGTTAGTGAGATTTACTCACATTGGCGCGTTAATCGTTAGATAACGGTTTGCGTTTATTTGACTGCGTCAGACAATTTATTTCGCCATAAATTGTAACATTCTCCAATTGACTCACGGTCAGTTCCATTGTGGAGCTCCCGTCCATACGGTCCCAACGCAACTTACGGTTCGTCAATTTGACCTCGTACGAAATAGTTCTGAATTTTACTAGTTTAGGATTGTTTAAATAAAAAAAAACTAATTTAAATCGCTATTGGGCCTTAACCCTTTACCTTGAGCCCAACTACCTTCTTAAAACCCACTCTATATTTAACCCATTCTTCCCCCAATTCCTTTAGTCCCGACCTCCAGTAAAACATCCAACTCGTTGACCCTTTCTTTGACCTCCTTCCACCGTTGATTCGGCCACCAACGTCGACCGAGGCCACCACCCTCTCACTCAACGTCGAAAGCTCTACAAGCCCACACCAATTCCACTCAACTCGGCCACTTTTCCTCCATCGTGACCACAGCCTCGATGGCTACAGGCACCGTCGGTTTTCGGTGATCGAATTCAACCAAGACCTCGTCGTAGGTGCTACTCGATGCCATGAACACCATTCCCAACTCCAATTTGCAAATCCACGAGCTTTCGTTCAAAAACAGGGAACCCTAGATCGACTGCTCATAATTCGAGCACCCCAAATACAGTGTCGCACCAAACACTGAGAGCCCCATTTGGAAGAGAAACTCATCCTGAATTCGTGTATATATGTTTCAGGATTTCTAGTATTTGATTTGATTTTTCTTCTTGCGGTTTGTTTGTGGAAAAATGAGAATTTTGTTCTGTTGGATGGGTTTATATAGACTGTTGTGGTTGGTTTCGTTTGTGGTTGAGAAGAGAGGTCGCGTGGCCTGCATTGGACCTTAGAAAAAATAGGGGGAATATTTTAAATTTGATTTTCTATTTTATTTTATCGATTTTATGCTTTTCTCTGGTCCTTAAAAATCCCTGCGACCACGGATGATACCCAAAAATCACCAAACTGGACATGTAGCTAGAGTTCGACATTACGGTCCCAACGAAACTGGTTTCGTCGAATTCCGACTCCGTATGCTCACACAGCGTATTTTTATCCGTCAAAATATCGACTGTATTTCACATTAAAATCCCGTACGGCCACCTAAGGACTCTAAAAATCACGAAACTGGAAATCTAACAACTATTTGATATTGCGGATCCAACAAAACTGGTTTCGTCGAATTCCGACTTCGTTTGCAAAAGTGGCTATTTTCAGATCCTTGGATAATCCATTTAAATATATAAATATATTTAAATAAATTAAATTAAATATAAATAAATTTATATTACCGTATATATTCACAGTGGAATACCATACAACTCCAAAAAAATTATATGTTTGATATTCCAAGTTCATATTGAATCAAATTTCAATTTATATTGAAATTCCCTTTTATAACGTATATAAAGCGTTACGAATTATATACGAATTCCATAGCGACTTTTCTGAAATTTGATTTGGATGTAACTCAAAATCTACACGACGAAATCCTGATTTTTCTTCTCCACTAGAAAGATATACTCCATCAGCTCCACACGTTTCTTGTTTCACAGAAATTCGGCTTAAAATGAATCATGTACATTCAGTTGAAGTTCAAATCGCCAAATTGCGAACTGCCGCGACGTTTCAGGTTCGTTTTAATTATAATTATAAATTATAAGTTCGAACGTTGTACTTTAAGTTATCGATATCGCCAAATCGATATATAAATCATTAAATAAATTAATTATTCGACAGCTAACAAAACGCGCCATTACAGACTTCCCCCCTTAAAATAATTTCGTCCTCGAAATTGCTAAGTTAGAAAAATGCTACTAACTCTACTAACTAGATTTAAAAATATTTTTTTTTTACCTCTAAATTTCAGTTTCGACTGGACTCATTTAATTTTAATTAATTTATTAATTCACTTCCGACCAACTAAAATTTTCAAAAGTTCTAAAAAATTTCTAACACCTTAAATTTTCGAAAAATTTCGCCATAACCTCCTTTGTACGCATCAATACGTCAAACCACAACTCGCCTCTCTAGGCGTCCTCCAATCCAAAAGGAAATCAAAATAGCCAAGCGGCTTGCCAATTCGGCTCAAAAAATCCAAACTCATATATGATATAAACTTGTACCTTTTTGTCGGGCATTTAACTCTTTCCCTTGCATCTGCTACCACTTCAACATATACCAATGTTATCCATTCCAATTGATCTCCAATCAGTTCATATCCTCAAATCCAAATCGAATTTCATTCGAACTCTAATATCAAATTCCAAATTATTGACTTATCAATTTGGTTCCATTCTAGATTATCTCTAATCCAATTCAATTTTATTTAACTCGGTTCAAGTTAAATTTCAATTTATTTTTACCATATCATTTTATTTAACTTCATTAGTTAAATTTTAATTCTAGAACTTAAGTTCCTGGGTTTCTTTCAAATCAATTTGAAATCATAATGCCAATTCAAAACCTTTGAATTTCTAAACAACTTGTTTTCTCAAAACAATTCAAAAACAAAACCTTTGGTAGTAATCCGTCACTTAGAACTCGAAAATGAACACCGATGATGTCTAGATTCATCATCAGAATCTATTTTCCAGCTATCGAAGTGAGTTCAATACTATATCATTTTCAATTTGAAAAACATTTTCAAAATCTCCCAGGAACTTAAAATTTCCTTATTTTAAATTCCAAATTCTGATTTAAATTCATATTTAATTCAAACTATTTCATATATTACATTCATATGAATTCTGATTGGTCATTTATAACCATTTCACCCTTTTATAATCTTATTCGATTATAATAACAACCAACACATCCAATACATATTGTAATTTCAATATATTTTTCTAATAACCAAATATATTTCGGGTAAAATTACTTCATTTACCCTCTTCCAAAACATACCATGGCGGTTCATCGTATTCGAGTGTTTAATAACCCTTATCGATACAGTGGATCAAACTGATCGACCAGAATTCCTAAGCCACTCAACCAATGAGTCTCCACAATATAAAACCATTTTATATTGAATAACAATTACGCGCTCATATATATACACTCAAACTCAATATAGGATATTACTAATCCCATCTCTATCGAGTTATGCCACAGAGCCAAGGTAATCACTTAACTTAAGCTCTAATACCAACTGTAACGGCTGGAAATTTTCGACTCCTCGAGAGTCGAAAATTCCGCGCATGTTAGTGAAAGAAAGTAGAGGGTGGGGAAGAAAAGATAGAAATAATAGAATAGAAGAAGAAGAAGAACTTACATCATCAGAGTAAACAAGAATCTCACAGCGGAACGAATAAAATATAACATAACTTTGAAATACAAATCAGTACTCGTATAGACATACCATTTCAAAGTACAATACTTAACAACACAGCGGAATAATAATAGCTATAATCCTGAAGCCTCCTGCTCCAAGCTCTCCAAGTGTATCTGTAAAATCCCGACTACTTGACTGCCCGTACAAATTTAGGCACCCAAGAGTTTAGGGAAAATAAACAAAATAAACTCCGGGTCAGTCATGGGACTGGTGTGAATAAAACTCCAATACTTGGTTAAATAAAGGATATCTTTCTGATATTATAATAATGTCTAAATACAAATAGATATCAATCTAGCAGAACGCTTGCATCTCACGTTCCACATACATAGTATACAAATAAAACCGTGAGCGCTTATTGGAGATTGGATTCCAACAGACAAGGTATGGGAGCACCTTCCGATCAGTGTACTCTAGAGGAGATACACTAGGGTTCAACAAGGACGTCTTGCAACCCGGCCACACATGACCGTCCACTCATTTAGCTTGAGCGTAACGAATATATTATCACGGATGGTTGGGATCAGCAACCACCCTTCCGATAAGGGACAGCATTGAAATAGATTATAAAGAAGTACAATTGAATATTCTCTAGATGGTGATAATACACCCTGCTTGGGTATGGCCCAACTAGCCATGCTTCCTAGCCCAACTTCTGTTATTTTCCGGTTGTGAGGTTCTGAGGTCACGTTTATCACTTTGACATATTATTTCTTCAATTACTTTGAATGCCACATCGTCATACCCGCCAAATCATTATCGATTTCTCAAGGCATCACGGGTATAAAAGCTAAGAGAAACGAATTTCTCCGCCACCAACGTAATACGTTTAAAGAGATCAACATATATGATTCGGTAAGAATACTTTGTCAGACACTCGTCCATATACGTTGTCCTGGGACTGAACAAACCGAAGGCACTATTCAGTGAATCCATCCTACCTAGGCTTTTCACAATAGCCCTTGCACTTCACTCCGTCTTCAATTATCTTCAGCGTACTTGATTCACCACGCTTATGCAAATACGGAGTGGTTCTTCGGATAATAATCCAACTGATCTCTCCATATTTACACCGTAAATATGGTCAAAACTTTGATAGTCTGTGATTCAACTATCAAATGAAAACATGTCGGTGTACAAACAACGATCTTATTTCCAAATGGAAATTCGATCGATCAATCATCATATACATATATATGTTCATATTTCCTTATTTCATATATTTAGAAAATATATGTTATTAATCATTGGAAAACATTTCCATAGCTTATTTACGCATCACTATTATTTCACCACTATCAGTCCCTAACGGTAAACCACTAAGAGAACAACTCCTAAGTATAAATCTCGAAGGTCGAAACCAACATTAGATCGTCACTTAGGAAACTGTTCAACTTAACTAATCTCCAGTCAGTTTCCAAATTTGCTTAACTCTATTTCTTAATTCTTATAATGAAAACATTTCATTTTCAATGTTTAGAAAACATATCTGACTATATTTGGAAAACGTTTCCAAAACTCATTTACGGATTTCCAATGAACGTTGTATAAAACATCGTTTCGCTTAATCCATTTATCGCTTATTCCTTAACTTTATTCCTAATCAACCTTTTAGATCGAACCACAACTATTCCTTTGTCAATTCTGAAGTCAATCAAGTTGGGGTATAATTAACTTGCAGACCTTAATTGAACAATGTCCTTTACTGTGAAATAGATGAAGCTCATCACTCACTTTTTACAATTGTCTATTTATGCAAATTCTCGGATTCAGGTTACGAATCCACTTCTTATATGACAACGTTTGATTATAACTATAACGTTTTAATTCCTACCCTAAAATATCTAACCTAAATTATAAATTTATTTCCTAACTCGAATAATTTAACAGACACCTAATTTCTAAATCAATAACTAAATCTTGATTTAAACCCTGGAAAGTAAATAGTACTTTCCTGAATTCGCTATAATCGAATTCGACGTATAACTCTCTTTCAAGAAATCTCTATTCGATTAACTCTCCCTTTTTAATAACTTATATTCGATAAACTCTATTTCTATTAACTTCTATCGAATAACTAATATTCGAATAACTCTTCTTGGTTGGCTCTATTTCATTAACTCTTATCGAATAACAAATATTCGATTTTCTTAAATGTGTCAATTCTTATCGAATAACTAACATCCGATTAACTTAAATGGATTTACTCTTATCGAATAACTTATTCGATTAACTTAACTTGATTTTCTTAACTCGATTATCTCAACTCGATTACTTAAGTCGATTACTTAACTCGATAAATCTTAACTCGATAACTTAACTTAACCCATGTCGATTAACTCAACTCTAATCGATTAACTTAATTTGATTTACTCCTTCGAATAACTTAATTGATTAACTCCTTCGAATAACTAATTCGAATAACTTACCTTTGAATAACTGATATTCGATTTACTCTAACTCGATTAACTTAATTCTAATCGATTTACTCCATTTCGATTCAACTTAATTCAAATCGATTAACTTAACTCAAATTGATTAACTCCTTTCGAATAATTAAATTCGATTTAACTCTTCTCGAATAACTAAATTCGATTAACTCAAACTGAATAACTAATATTCAATTAACTCTTACGTGTTTAACTCTATTCGAATAACTAATTCGAATAACGCTAATGTGTTTAACTCTATTCAAATATCTAATTCGAATAACTCATTTCGAATAACTAAATTCGATTAACTCCTTTTTATAACGTTTATTCATTTCAAAAGATTTCCTTTTTACCACGTTTATCCATTTATAAAGATTAACTTTTTACAGCGTTTATCCATTTATAAAGATTAACTTTTTACAACGTTTATCCATTTATAAAGATTAACTTTTTACAACGTTTATCCATTTATAAAGATTCACTTTTAGTAACGGTTCTTCACTTTATAAATGTCCTTTTAATAACGTTTCTCCCCTTCTAAGGATTTCCCTTTAACAGCGTTTATTTACTTTATCGGTGTTAAAAACAATTTTTACTTCTCTATATAAGTTCAAACTTATATATCCCATTTATCAAACAATAAATATTTAATTTATAAAATATTATTTATAAATTAAGTCTTCTTACTTTATCTGTTAAAAATAGATTTCCTATTTAATATCTCCTTAAAATCCATATCGTGTTATACTTGTGTGCGAAGCACGTGTTTAAATCTATCCTTGTATAATTCTATATATTTTCCGAACAAGTGTTCCTTTATTTATTCCCTAAATAAATATTCCTTTATTCCATTTATTTATAATCTAAATAAATGTTCCTTTATTCCATTTATTTTCTAAATAAATGTTTCCTTTTTCATTTATTTATTTCCTAATTAAATAAATGTTTTCCTTTTATAAAATCCTATCGATTTTATAAATAAGATTCATTTTCAATATAAACATTGAAAATCCCCTTATCAACATTTCGGTATGTTATGGTATTCAATCATATCAAATCACGATGTTCAATATCGTCCAAGCACATATAATCGCCCACAGATTTTATATCACATCATATAACAATATATGAAAAACAATAAAATAACTGTTGAGGAATCCAGTCGGATTCCTCCAACCTGTCTCCCTGCATCCACAGATGTTACACAATATGATTATCATCACTTTCAGTTCAATATAAATTATTCTGATAGCAGAATCAATATATAAATATTTAATGGTTTATATATATATAATTATATATATATATAATTTTCACTAACTGACTAGCAGTTCAATCAAACAATCAACACACAGTCAAACAGACAATTTTAACAGTTCTAACAATACAACATGAAATTATAAACTGTTCAGAGTTAGTGAGATTTACTCACATTGGCGCGTTAATCGTTAGATAACGGTTTGCGTTTATTTGACTGCGTCAGACAATTTATTTTGCCATAAATTGTAACATGCTCCAATTGACTCACGGTCAGTTCCATTGTGGAGCTCCCGTCCATACGGTCCCAACGCAACTTACGGTTCGTCAATTTGACCTCGTACGAAATAGTTATGAATTTTACTAGTTTAGGATTGTTTAAATAAAAACAAAACTAATTTAAATCGCTATTGGGCCTTAACCCTTTACCTTGAGCCCAACTACCTTCTTAAAACCCACTCTATATTTAACCCGTTCTTCCCCCAATTCCTTTAGTCCCGACCTCCAGTAAAACATCCAACTCGTTGACCCTTTCTTTGACCTCCTTCCACCGTTGATTCGGCCACCAACGTCGACCGAGGCCACCACCCTCTCACTCAACGTCGAAAGCTCTACAAGCCCACACCAATTCCACTCAACTCGGCCACTTTTCCTCCATCGCGACCACAGCCTCGATGGCTACAGGCACCGTCGGTTTTCGGTGATCGAATTCAACCAAGACCTCGTCGTAGGTGCTACTCGATGCCATGAACACCATTCCCAACTCCAATTTGCAAATCCACGAGCTTTCGTTCAAAAACAGGGAACCCTAGATCGACTGCTCACAATTCGAGCACCCCAAATACAGTGTCGCACCAAACACTGAGAGCCCCATTTTGAAGAGAAACTCATCCTGAATTCGTGTATATATGTTTCAGGATTTCTAGTATTTGATTTGATTTTTCTTCTTGCGGTTTGTTTGTGGAAAAATGAGAATTTTTTTCTGTTGGATGGGTTTATATAGACTGTTGTGGTTGGTTTCGTTTGTGGTTGAGAAGAGAGGTCGCGTGGCCTGTGTTGGACCTTAGAAAAAATAGGGGGAATATTTTAAATTTGATTTTCTATTTTATTTTATCGATTTTATGCTTTTCTCTGGTCCTTAAAAATCCCTGCGACCACGGATGACACCCAAAAATCACCAAACTGGACATGTAGCTAGAGTTCGACATTACGGTCCCAACGAAACTGGTTTCGTCGAATTCCGACTCCGTATGCTCACACAGCGTATTTTTAACCGTCAAAATATCGACTGTATTTCACATTAAAATCCCGTATGGCCACCTAAGGACTCTAAAAATCACGAAACTGGAAATCTAACAACTATTTGATATTGAGGATCCAACAAAACTGGTTTCGTCGAATTCCGACTTCGTTTGCAAAAGTGGCTATTTTCAGACCCTTGGATAATCCATTTAAATATATAAATATATTTAAATAAATTAAATTAAATATAAATAAATTTATATTACCGTATATATTCACAGTGGAATACCATACAACTCCAGAAAAATTATATGTTTGATATTCCAAGTTCAGATTGAATCGAATTTCAATTTATATTGAAATTCCCTTTTATAACGTATATAAAGCGTTACGAATTATATACGAATTCCATAGCGACTTTTTTGAAATTTGATTTGGACGTAACTCAAAATCTACACGACGAAATCCCGATTTTCCTTCTCCACTAGAAAGATATACTCCATCAGCTCCACACGTTTCTTGTTTCACAGAAATCCGGCTTAAAATGAATCATGTACATTCAGTTGAAGTTCAAATCGCCAAATTGCGAACTGCCGCGACGTTTCAGGTTCGTTTTAATTATAATTATAAATTATAAGTTCGAACATTGTACTTTAAGTTATCGATATCGCCAAATCGATATATAAATCATTAAATAAATTAATTATTCGACAGCTAACAAAACGCGCCATTACAACAGGACGACAACAGAAAAATTGAAGAAGAAAAAACAAGGGAGAATGAGAAGATGGTTAACAGAAAGAATGAGACAGAGCTAGGCAATGTAAAGGAGAAGCAGCAGGAGATGGTTGAAACAAGCAAGAGAGTGAATGAAAATACTGAAAATTTAAAAAACAAAAATGAGATAGAAAAAGTTAGTGTGAACGACCAAATGGATGAACCAGGAAAAATGCAGAGGCGTATAAACTTAAGAAACAAAAAAGGTACACAATATGTTATTGTTTTACTAATGTTCATGAACTATAATTTCCAGCGTTACGTGGATGGTAAATGTGATGTTATCTGTAGTCGTAGGAAAAGCAAAAAAGGAAAGCGGCAGAAATGGTGGAAGTCGAAAATTATGAAAAAGGACCAAGAGATGAAGAAATGCCTACGAAAGCTAAACTGAAGATAAGGAAGTTTAAGAATGTTCGGGAATTAGAAGAGAACCAAATAGAAAAATTAGAACAATTTTTCACACATGCAAACCTCAGGTAAAAAGTTTTCAAAATTTACATTATTTTCATTTTTGTTGAATTTTAGTTTTGTTTGTAATGAAGCAATGTTTATTAAAAATGTGCATAAATTAATGTAGAATTATGTCAAATTTGCATTCTAGTATACATGTTTTGATAGTATATGCTTGCTTGTATGCAGATAAGTAATATAAATGCAGGTTTGCACGCATATATTGGCAGTATATGCAGTCATGTATCAAAATGTAATGTTTATGTTTGAATTCATGTTGTAGATCATGAGAATGTTTGCATGCTTATATGCTGATGTTAATTATTATCTCATACTGTTATGCAGAAAATACAAAATATATGAACGTAAAGCAAGTATACAATGTTGATTGTTTTAAGAAAATATTATAAATTATTGCAGGCAATTATGCAGTAGAATATTTTATTTATTTTTATCAGTTATTATTTGTTGATAGAAATTATCTAACTGTATTACGTGTATTATCAGAAAAAGCGCGTACTTGAATGGTGAAGATTCCATTTGCAATATTGGAACTTCATTGGGTGATTTGTTAGCCGGAGGATTTATCGACGGACATGTAATACTATATTGAAAATCAATTGTTGTGAAAATAATTTCTATAAAATTTTCTATGTTTAGAATTAACTGTCATGTCTATAACACATTCATTCCATTTATTGTGCTAGGTAATTGACTTTATGGGATACAATTTGAAGAAAAACAGTCCGGAGATTTTATACATTATGGTTTCTGCTTCTGTAAGTATTTTTATATTTTTTTTGTGCATAACTTTGTTTTTATAATTACAATTGTCCACTAAATTGATTGCAATGACAGGCATTTGTAAATACGGATTCAGTAGAACAATTGCAGCATTTTATAGATGAACCACTTGTAAACGGATTCCAAGCATGCAGGAAAATATTAATTCCAATCCATCAAAAGAATCATTTTTCAATTTTGGAATACATTAAAGATGATAGAAGATGGATTCATTACGATTCCAATAAACCACGTCGTGAAGGAAAACATCAAAGATTTGCGAAAGATATGGTATGTAATTTGAAAATATTTCGTTTACAAGTTGTTGTTTATATAACAAAATGAATATATATATATATATATATATATATATATATATATTTGCATGTGTAAATATTTTAATATACGTTTGAATGTATAAATTTTTTTGTATGCAGATTAGTTACGTCAGTGATGTGATGAAAAAATTGGAGAAGGAGAAATTTCAGGAACAAAAAGAACTTGAAATAGCGGATTGCCCACAACAAGGCCACACGTAAGAAAATAAAACAAGTTCATCTGCATTTTAGTAAACAAATTTTGGAATATCTGCGTGTTTGTATGCAAATAATGCATGTATTTGCATTTAAGTATACAAGTTTCACTTATTTTCGTTTATAACATAAATGCTAGCATAAGCTTATGCATAAGATCTGAAAATTTTCATACAATTATGCTAGTATTTATTTCAATAAATTGTTAATGGTTTCATACATGTATGCAGATAATGTGAATAATTATATACACGTATGCAGTTTTTGTGAATAAGTTTTGTCGAACAAAGTGTTAATGATTAATAAATTTCTGTAGTGTCGATTGTGGGATATTTGTTATCAACATAATGAAACAAAGATGCGAGGACAAAGGGATTGTTAAAGATGAAGAAATATTTGGTGCTGAAGCTATTAGTAAACAACGTGCTGAGTTGGCTCATGAAATACTCAGCTGCAAACTTTATAGCTAGACTGAGGAGAGTCTGCTAAATCAGAAATATCTGAAGTTAGAATTAAAAATGCACTGTTTAAAATGGAAGAAAAGGGATTTTTAGTTTGATTTGAAAATGTTGACTGTTGTTTTGATTTTTGGACCACGTGTAAATGGTTATGTTTTGTTTGAACTGAAGTACTTTGTTATTTTAGGCACTGAATCAAGTTTTTTTAGTTTAACATGAAATTATGTGTTGAAGCTGTCTTCTGTAGAGTTTTTTGTTAATAGTTGACTACTTGTGTGGTGGTATTACATATAATTGGTAGAGGGACTGGAAAATATTTTTCAACAATAATCCAGTTGATCAATCTGAATATAAAATGTGGATAATATTAACATTATTGTAGCAGTATTCCAGTAGAATTTTTTTTTTATCAGTGCTAAAGTATAGTACAACCTTGTTGGAATTTGTTTTTAATAGTAACTAGTGAATTTACGAACTAAAGAGCATAAAAATTGTGCAGTAAAGAATGAGTGATTTTTTTTTGATTTTGATGTTAAAGTTAAATAATTCAAGTTTAAATGGGTATAATGAATTAAAAGTTATAAAGAGCATGCATGAAACCAAACTTTTGAATACATTCATGAGAATAATGAAAATAGTTGCACAATTCTATGCCAAAATAAATAATATTGTACTACATTATCAGTTTACATGGAAAAATTGACGTATAGATATTTAGCATGTCTGAATCTTGTTATTAAATCATTAATATATGCAAATATGAAGCAAAATTGATACCTGTATTCAAAATAAATTTATTCTTTTGTGCAAGAATATGTAATAATTGGATATTTATATCCAGATAAATTGAATAATAGGAGAAACAGAAGTAATGAACTGAAATAAATGATAATAAACCAGAATTAACATAAAAAATAATGAACTAAAAGCAAAGCAGCACGTAATAGTTCAGAACATTATTCATTTTAACCAAGTTTACATTTATTTTATTTTTTAAAAATTACTTCTCTATTGAAGAACAGGTCCTCTTATTCTGACTCAACTTATTGCACAATCCACATCTAGTAGTCTTCGTAAATTCACCTGTTGATTTCAACCTTTCAAAAGAGGATGGACGACCAGGCATTCTTCTGCCTTTTGGAGGAGCTATAATTGCATCTTCAATAGCTACATCTTCACCCATATAATTTATGACAGGATTGATTGGATGTGAATAGGAGAGTTAAAAATGTACAACTTTGAAATAGGATTCAATGTAGTCATACACAGACAATGTTTCACAGCTTAAAATACTTCTAATGGCATGAGCGCAAGGAAAACCGCTAATTTTCCACACATTACATGTACAAACTCGATTGTATAAATGAACAAATTGATGTACTGGAGAATGAACTTCAAAATTATATTCACATGATTTGATAACAAACAAAGAAACCTTCCAAGTGTAGACTTCTTAATCGAGTTTCAATGGCAGGACATAAAACGCTGTTCCAAGTAGAAGCTACTTCACGACAATCGGACATGAGTATTGTAACGGTGCGATTTTCGATACCTGGAAAACTGTGTCATTATTGAAAGAATTTAGAAGATGAGAAAGATAGGATAGAACTAATATAACAGCAGAAGAAGAAGATCACAACTAAACAAAATTAGAGTAAACACGGAACTCACAGCGGAACAATAAATTTTCTTATAACATAACTTTTGAAATACAAATCTGAATTTGTATATACATACCATATATCAGAGTACAACTTGTGTGTGTATATATATATATTTATATATATATATATCACAACGGAAATAAACTCTAAATAAATAATGGTGAAGCTTCCTGCTTCCAGCTCCTCCAAGTGGATCTGTAAAATCCTGAAACACTTGATTGCCCATACAAATTTGGGCACCCAAGAGTTTAGGGAAAACAAATAAAATAAACTCTGGGTCAGTCATGGGACTGGTGTGCGTAAATTCCAACCATAATGTTTTACTTTGAAAAATCCTTTTGAAACAAAAGGATAATAGTAAGACCAACCCACACATAAACATGGACGACTTTTACCTTACTATAACCCAAAATATCTTTGATATCAAACCAAGTGATATTATGATAATGTCTAAGGCAAATAAATATCCAAGTAGCAGAACGCTTGCATCTCACGCTCCACATATATATAGTATAAAATCATAAACCGCAGAGCGCTTATTGGAGATGGGATTCCAACATACAAGGTATGGGAGCACCTTTTGATTAGTGTACTCTAGAGGGGATACACTCAGGGTTCAACAAGAACGTCTTGCAACCCGACCACACATGACCGCTCAATCATTTAGCTTGAGTGTCGCGAATATATTGCCACCACGGTTGTAGGCAATCCAACCGTCATCCGAAGATACAGAATCGAAAAGAAATATAAATATGAATTTTCTCTAGATCGGTGACAATACACCCTGCTTGGGGATGACCCAACTAGCCATGCTGCCTAGCCCAACTTTTGTTATTTCCTAGTTGTGAGGCTAGAGGCTACGTCTATCTTCAGAACATCTGATCACCATTCACTTTGAATGTCACATTGTCAAATCCATAATCACACATCGATTACACAAATGCACACTGGGTGTAGAATAACGAGAAGTTACCTTCTCCCCACCAACTTGGTATATTCGTAAAAATCAACAGCGTGACCGTTAGAAATACTCTGTCAGACACTCGTCCATACAAGTTGTCTTGGGACTGGACAAACAAAAACACCATTCTAGAACTGGACGACCCTTGCGTTTATCTCCGTCATTAATTATCTTCATCATATCTAATTCGCAGCGCTTATGCCTATACGGAGTGGTTTTCGGATAATATATCCAACCGGTCTCTCCGTAATTACAACGATGGTCAAAACACTTCGATAGTCGGTTATTTAACTATCGAAGTAAAACAACATTCATTCAATGTACAACTAACATCACACAATCACGGGCACTTTTTATTTGACGTTCGACTTTATTATTTGAATTCCCATATCCTACCAGATATTTCTCAAATCCCGTTTTAGCCTTTTTATACTTCTTGGAAAACATTTCCAGTTATTATAAACTCTTATTCTCTCATGTTCCGGAGAATATATGTTATTCACGTTCGAACTGTTTCCATAAATTTCACATTCTTTATTTCTATACTTGGATAATCTACCCTATCTACATTGGAAAATATTTCCAATTTCATTTTAATCTTTTAATCGGCCCAACGTTCACCTTTAAAACATTATTCCCTTTGAAATATGAATACCATCCCTTATTATAGAATTCTGAACATCTTTATCATATAATTCTTTTTTTCATGAAATAATTTCCTTTATCTTGTTTACCGAAATCTCTTTCATACTTTTATATTCCTATTCCACTTTATAAACTTTGTTTCTAAGTCAACTTCTTATCAAATCGATATCAAGTTTATAACTAAATACTGACTCCTATCCTATTAACATTTATTTGTTAAAACTAAATGTTAATTATTTTATCAGATTATAATCCCTAAAAATAGTTTACTTTTAATACATTCGACATAGTCGAATTCTAGTTCCAAATCCTAACGGTTTAATTCTAATCATATTTCAAACATTGAAATGCTGTCATCGTTTTCTAACACGATTTTCCAATTTCTTTTTGGACAAACATCATTATTTATTACTTTCGAATAAGTGGATTTCAACTAACTGTTTCATTTCCTAGGAAGTGCTGTCATACATAAAATCATGCTTAAGTTTGGTAAACAACGTTAATTTATCGCTACAGTTCAAAACTTGTCATACGCTGTAATATTCTCCTTTATAACCAATCTTGACATAACAGTCACGCTTAATCCTAATCAACAGCGTTTATTTTATCGCTATAGTTCTAAGACTTGCAATACGTTGTCATATTCCCTTTATACTGATCTAGATATAACAGTCGCGCTTAAATCTAGTCAACAGCGTTTATTTTATCGCTATAGTTTCAGACTTGCAATACACTGCCATATTCTTTTTGTAACTAATTTTGACATCTCTTTTCCCCTTACAAACTGATATCGTTCCTCGTTAATAGTGAAGCCGTTCAAGTTGGGGTATTTTATTTACCTCTCAGACCTTGATCGACAACGTTCTTACCTTAGAACAGATATAAGTCTGTAACTCTAATTCCTTATTACTTATAATATCTATCAGACCGTATTTTCTTGCTTAATTTTGACTATGGTTTTTATAACACCCTATTCTTACTTTGAAATCTCGGTTGTTTATGATTATTTATTTTTAAACATTAACTCTTCGCTTTTCCGTTCCACAGTTCTACTTATAACTTCTTAAACAAAAAGGTGATTAAATCTCATAAAATTTGATTAATTTATTTCTAAATTGTTTCATTAGATTAATTAAAGACTAATTAATCTAATAATCATTTTTTCAAATAACAGTTGATTAAATCATCCTCATTCCATCAGTAAACTAGTTAACTGATTTTAATTACTCCTCAACATTAGATTAATTAATCAAATAATATTTCTAAATTGTTTATCTTAAATATAATTATCCAAATATTTAATCGTCGGATAATTTCTGCTTTTATAATACTAAGTTAAATGTCAACAATCGTTTTATTTATTTTATAAAGACGAACTCTAAAATACTGGTTTATAATAGAACTTCTGTTATAAATTTAAAACTTTACTTTAATTATAAAAATATAATTTTTATAATTAACTTCGTTGATTAGCCTGACGGCCAATCAACTTCTTAACAAAACGACGGGTTTACAGTCGACTGTTACCATTTCCTCAATCGATATCGTTTATTTATTTATCAAAGCAAATGCTGAATTTTTATTCAACATCAATTATTCACACGGGGTTTTAAATGTAATTCGGGTTCGAACAGTGCATACAAAACAAACAGTTTATATAAATATCGAGGAATCCTTTCGGATTCCTCCAACCGGTTTCCGTATCCACAGATGTCAGTCAACCAATTAACACTACTCTATACTAGGGAATATAAAAATTGGTGGAATCGGTGTCCAACCGATGATGTGTATATATATATGATGATATATATATATATATATATATATATATATATATATATATATATATATATATATTTCAACTAATTTACTTGTGATCTACTTAATTGATCATCACACAGCATTCAAACAGATATTAAAATATAATTTAAAATATTTTAAATAGATCAGAGTGAGTGAATTTACTCACCTTGCGCGTTAAACGTTAAATAACGATTTTCGTCAGTTGATCATGTCAGGCGTTTGATTCCATCATAATTTGAAACGATCTCCAAATTTCGTCAGACTAGTTCCACCGTGTAGCCCACGATCATACGATCCCAACGGATCCGAATATTCGAAGTTCTTCCTCGTCGGCCCATTCGAGCAATCTACTTTCCGTATTTTTTCTCCTCGGCCCATTTAGATACCAACCCGTCCTTGGCTTCTTCTTCCTCAAAGAAATATCGACTCCAGTATATTATTTCCTCCATCACTGTATATCATGTTGTTTTCTCCTGACATGACCGTGCTTTAAATCCATTTGTTGCTACTCTATGATTCATCGTTCCGCAAATAGCATCCTTGAACTCCTCACACCGAAACTGTCGAACCCAAGCCAACATGACCGCATTCAACAGTTTCTTCCCCATTCTTTATCATGCTCCTCCATAATGTGATTTCACTAATTCCTTCCCTGTTTTGTCAACAGCTTCTAAAACGAGGTCTTCTCCAACCATACAAAAGAAATCCAAAAGCTTAAAAAAAATGAAAGTAATCGGCCCACTTTATATCACATGTTCCTGTTCTCACGTTAATCCCCAAGGCCGTTCCCATTTGCACGCAACTCATGCGTTGGCTTCCTTCAATAACGTGAGCATCATTTACTCCTCTTATTTATAAATATCAAGCTTACGCAACCACTCTTCCATTTGCCAAATACATTGATCCCTCCTTCCCACACAAATATCCCTTTCACTCACGTTCCTTCATTTCCAGTAACCAACCCGACAAGTACCTCACGCCACATCAGTATCCTTCGTGAATACATGCCTACTACCCAATGTTAAGCACATTGAACTCATGACCCACTCATGCTGCCTTCTTTCCTCTCCCATCATTCTTCTCTTCTCACATTCACAAGTACCCTGCTGCCACCATGACTTCATTTACACATACACCGCCACATGTCCTTCACCAGAACCCCTCACCACACATGCAACTCAACTGCCACTCAGTCCCTCCATGCAAGTACCTTAAATGAACATTACTTCATGCCCGTTATCTCGCCTTATACCCCTCCGAAAAGTTGATGAACCTACAACCCGAAAACAACAACTCCAGTACCCATTTCTCCACAAACAAATGCCGCACCTACTGTCCCTTATATGATTTTTAATGCAATTAACCTCCACGTCAAAGTCCTCCTCACGTTTTCCATATTCAAGCTCACCAAGTATCGACATCCCACCTGAACGCGAATATCACCGCTGCTCCCATCTGGATCTGCCGGAGACCACCGTCTCCGTCAATAAAGCTCGCCGGACCCAGGCCCTTTGCCGCCACAAACTCCATTACCGAGCCTCGACCCCACCAGCAAAATCACCATCGCCCTTGAAAAGACAAGAATATGATTGAAGAACCTATGCGTATAAATCCAGAGAGATTTTGGTTTTTAGAGGAGAATTTATCTCGTTTTAATCTAAGTGATTCCTTGTTTCCCGAAAAGATGAAGAAGACGTGTTGTTTATATAAGGTGAGGTAACTTTATGGTTATGTAATAGGAGAATAGGGTAAGACGTGCATTTACACTAGGATAGGGTATGGTTGTTTTCTTAAGATGTAAGCTGTAGGTGAGATATTTTTAAACTAGGGTAGGAGACGGTTTCCTACGGTTTTTACTTCGAAATGAAGGGATCTAATAGATTAGAATGGAAATTATTCAGGGTAATTGTTATATACATTTAGATTTTATACAGGGTGGGTTTTGTTTTAGTTGGTATCCGCTGTGTAATAACCGGTTGGGTGTAGATGAAACTCAGTCATGTATTAGCTTGACTTCACCACATGTAGATGTGTTTACCTCAGTTCCTAAAATTTGCACTTACATATGGACAGAAGTAAGAGTACAGTCGTGCTCAACGAGGTGTCCCAATCCCAAAAATATAATAATATCTGTAGGTTGACTCATATTTTGAAATCCCGAAATACCGATACAGGGTGCACAATACTCCAAATAAAAAGTTGCATATTTAATTTATTAAAAATTACAGTAAAATTCTAAACTTAAATTATCACTATGTCTCAAAAGAACCTTGTCCAAATTCGTATCCGATATCTAGTTATTTCAAATAAACTGTTACGGTCGATATACGATTTCATAGCGACTTTTTGACTATTTGATTTGGACATATCATGCAATCTATACGCCGAAATCTTGGTTTTCCACTTATGTTCGAAAGATACAGTTCAACAGATTCCAATGTTTCTTGTTTTGCCGAAATCCGATTTAAAATGGGTTCTGTACACTCAGTTGAAGTTCAGAACGTTAAATTACGAACTGCCACGATATTACAGGCTCGAATATATTTAATATATATTTTTATTTGTTCAACTTCGTTTTAATTAATATATAAATCCTTTTATATTACAAATTCAATATTTAACTATTTTAAATATTCAAATTCGAATCAACAAAATGCGGGACGCTACAAGTTTCATTAACTTCATTCTAATTTTATCTAAACAAGCAATGATTGGTAAATGTCGTTCTTCCAAAATCTACTTATTAAAACTTTCTGAACAATTAGAAGACATTTCACCATAACGACAATGAGGGAAGAATACGTTAGTAAATTTCTCAAATGGAATTCCACTCAAAAAGTTTGTTGCGGTCGATCCACCTACATCTCCCAAATTCTTCAATGCAGCGTTGAAATCAGACAAATTATACGCATAAGCAATTCTTGAAAACGAATCCAGCAACATCCTTTTATTTGTTTTGGAAAATTGCGATTTTAAAGCAACTTTTAAATTGTTGGTCAAATGATAAAAATAGGATCCATGGACTGAATTTGGAAACACCTGTGGAATAGCAACAAGGATACCTGGATGACGATCAGATATGAAAACATAGCTTCTACAATCTTCTTCAAGAAACTCTCTAAGTTGTTCACAAAACCAAATCCAATTATCTTCATCTTCTCCAGATACAATTGCAGTTGCTATAGGGAAAAAACCTACTATTAAAAAAATTAGCTTAGTAGTAGAATAAGGAACATGAATATTTTTTTGAAAAAAGGCTGAACGTGGGCAAGTAATTAAAAAAAATATAATAGATGTTATACGTGACAATTTTTAAAAAAAAAAATAATGCAAGCAATTTTTTTCCAATGTTACATAATCAGTAACATATGCACAATTTGATGCAGATTTTAAAAATAATTTAATTTCACGTTGATAATAAAAATAACAGTTGCTTTAGCAGCGTATAGACAGAATAACTGCATGACATAATGCATATATTTATAAAAGTTGCATATGAATGTGAAAGATTTTCGACTATTTGTACGATGTAGTCACAAAATCTGAAATAATTGTATTCATATGTTTATTAATTTTATAGTATTTTATGCATGTCTGAAACTGGAGAACAATAATTATATTCATAACTTCAGAATACCATCATAAATGGATGCAATTATTATAAATAATGACATATGTAAATGCACTTTTTCAAACAAACAACATTTAAAACCATTAAAAAATAAGAATATTGACAGTTGGAACAGGAAAAATATACTAAAAAATATGATACCTTCATTTCCGTTTTTACCGTTAGCAGTCATTAACATCCTTGAGCTCTTCCCTTCATAAACGTAGCATCAACAAAAATTAGTGGTCAACAGTATTGAAATCAAAATGCACAAGCCTCAAATCCAATAAAAACCCTTTCGAATTGACCTGTAGAATCATTGCACTCCAAAACAACTGTACTTCCAGGATTAGTAGAAATAACTGCATCACGAAAAGGCTGCAAATGATGGTAGGACATTATGTCGCTACCATGTAAATCATCTAATGCCAATCTCTTCCCACTATAAGCATAATAATACTTCAAAAGGACATTATACTCAGTTTGAAACAAGTTAATAATGTCCTTTGTCTTTATCAAAGGATTTGCATGAATATGATCACAAACCAAAAGCTTAATCAATTTACTGAATATAATAGGATTGTTTATATCATGAATTCCAACACCACGATTATGTTCCGGTTGTAATCTCTTTACAACAAAATATCCTAGAAGATTAAACTTGAGTGAAGCATGAATCCTGAAACAACAATTTTTTTAGAGAAAACAAAAGTAACTCTTTCCTTATCATTCTTAAGCAAATTAAGTTTATATCAAGTTTTGATACTATACAACATCAACTAAGTCTAAATTCAGTGACACCTCCTTTAAATTGTTTACCAACACTAGAGAAAACAGACTGGTTCAAATCAGTTTTCAACAATTGCTTAAATTGGTTGTTCGACTCACTGGAACTACCAAAAGAAGAATCACTGACTAAAGAAGAATTGCTATCAGGAGAAACCGACGAATTACTTCGATTAATGTCAACTAAAAAACCAAGTAATCTTCACGATAATGTGCAGCCAATAAAAGAATAGATTGAAGATTAGAATTACTTTCAATATTTGTTCTCAAACCATCTCTATTGTGATACAAGTCCAATGACAACGGACTTAATTCAATCCGTTTACCATAGACAACATCTATAATGGTAGCAACTGTACTATCAAAATAGAGACGAATAGAACAACTATCATTCCCATACTTCAGCAGCACCAACACATAAATATTTGAAGGACCACTAGGGGAAAAATGAAAAAAAAAATTTAACCAGCCACATCAGCAGTAGTCAAATAAAATTACAATTGCAAAAAAAATATGAATATAATTAAATGCATACAAAGAAGCAAAATACATTAATAACTGTATATATATCTGCAAAAAATCCGTATATTTTGGAAGTTTTAAATTGAATAAAAAAACCCTGAACACTTGTATCATGCATAAATTAAAAATAAAGTATTAGAATCATGCAACTAATAAACAGGCATGCCAAAAAAAACAGAAATTTCAGTAGTTTGCATGATTATAAACAGAAAATTTTCATACTTACACGTCTAGTTTCCAGAGTACATCCAAACACACGTAATATACCAATATTTGCATTTATATATGCTCATATTTACACTATATGCATACTTTTATACATGTACGAAGAACAGATGAAGTGAAAATTTGATAGATTAATTTATAATACTGTACAATCATCAACAAAAAATGAAACTTTATAAAATATTTAAATTACACATCAATAAAACTAGACAATTCCATCAATAAAAACTATTGAATCAACAAAAACAGGTCGAACAATGAAAACCAGCAGATAAAATTAAAAAAGTAAACGCATGTTTTACCTAAAGGAAGACGAAGCCACTTAATACACAGTCGTTCAATCAAAAAAATCAATGCAAAAATTGCCAAGCAATTTCAATATGAAATGGACAGAAATGGAAGCTCAGAAACGAATTGTAGCCGCCATTAGCAGGAGTAAAATGTGGAAGAAGAAACTTAATCACGGAATATCTGTTTAATCTCAATTTCTGTATATTAGTCGTTAATTAAGGAGTAATTAAAATATAGTAAGAGAAAAAAAAATTAGCTGTGATGAGATCCGTATGTTCAGCCACGATATTAAAAATGGGCAAATTAGGAATAGATACGCGGTTAGTTTAAAAAGAAGGATGTAATTTAAACTATTCTACAGAGGAGGATGTGAGCTTAATTAAGATTAATTCTAAGGATGTGAGCCTAATTTTCACTTGACTAAAACTGTCAAAACACGTTCAACTTCACCACGCTCACATTTTGAATCCAAAAATTATGAAAATTGGAATCTAGTAATAACTCAACATTCCATATCCAACAAAAGTGGTTTCGTCGAAAACGGAGGTCGTTTGCAAAATGGCTATTTTAAGGGCTATATTTCCATAGCGACTATTCTGAATTTTCAACTGGGCATAACTTTTTATTCCCACTGTGAAATTTCAATTTTTCGGATTATTGGAAAGATATTTTCAAATAGATTCTAATATATATATTTTTTTGCTAAAATCCAATTTATTTTGAATCCTGTACATTCATTTGAAATTTGAAATCGAAATTTCAAACTGCTACGCCATTTCCAATTCCTTTTATAATTAAAATAAATATTTATATTCTAATTTCGATTTATATAAATGTATAAGTTCTAATTCTGTTCAAAATAAAATCCTTGTCGTTATTATTTAAAATAAATCATTTTAAATATTTGAAATTCATTAAAATTGTCAAAATACAAATTTTAAATTGGTTCTAATTTTCTGGGTTGTTACAATCTCCCCCACTTAAAATCTTTTCGTCCTCGAAAAGGAACGGAGCTGAAAGTTGTTTTACTAATCAACTCAACTTTCAGTTTGGCGTTCATTCTTCAACTTTTCAGTTTCTAAGAATTTTCCAATCCTTCTAAAATTTGGCTAACACCCTAAATTTTTGGAAAATTTCACCATATATAACTTCCTTTGTATGGGGATCATCGAGAAAATCCCCAAACTGCCACATAGGCCCTCTCATCACAAAAAGAAAAAGAAAAAGCCAATCGGCTCATAAAATCATCCAAACCCAATAAATTAGTAAACATGTACCTATTTGTCGGGCATAAAATTGTATTCCTCTTCTTTAGCCTCGTTGCTATGACCTGTCCAATGTATATACATGTATATGCATGCAATTTCAAACAATTTTCAGTTTAGCTCAATATTTTGATTCAATTTGGCTAATGGTTCAATATTTTAATTAATCAAACCAATAATCACACACAAACAGCAATCAATTAGTGGATTATCGTTTCAAACATATAACTTTAATACATAGTCAAAAATCACGTTTTTGATGCCAAATCACAATAAATAATCCTATCTAGTTTCGGTTCTCACACCAGCCAATTGGAAATATATAGAAATCCCACTTTCGAAACTCGAACATTGTAACGACCCAACTTTCGAACACATCGGAAGTTGTGCCATTAATAAGAAATAAGAATAGATAGAAGATATAAATATAGAACATCAGAATCTCACAGCGGAATTTTCACAAAAGATAATACTTTATAATATTACACAACAGTACATGATACATCAGAACATCATATGTCTAGTAATACAACCCATTTATGGTACATCAGTAATTATACATATCATAGATGATCAACTGACAGACTTAATTATACAGTAGATAGATGGACCAGCACACAGACAATCTTCATTCCAGCTTCACAAGTTTCATCAAATCCTGATTCACTTATCTATTCAAAACAAGCGTTATGAATACCCAAGAGTTCAAGGGAAAACATAGAAAATAAACTCTGGGTCAGTCTGGGGACTGGTATGAGTAAACAGTTTAAAAATATCTCATAAGACCACGCCGTAAATACGGAACGGGTTTTTACCTTATGAGATCAAAACACCTTGTATAATTGAAACCAGGTATTATCATATAAGTTTCTCACAAATAATTTAGAATATAGAAGAATGCTTGCATCTCACATTCTCCTGTATAGTATACAAATAAAAACCGCTTGGTACTTAGGGAAATTGGATTTCCAACTCTGACAAGGTATGGGAC
Organism: Allium sativum; assembly: GCA_030737875.1. Lineage (NCBI taxonomy): Eukaryota > Viridiplantae > Streptophyta > Magnoliopsida > Asparagales > Amaryllidaceae > Allium > Allium sativum. Next base: position 460,241,983 of record CM060923.1, read on the forward strand.
CACCTTTCGAGGATGTATCTCTAGAGGCAAATACATCTGGGTTCAACAAGAATGTCTTGCAACCCGTCCCTCACATGTCCGACCACTCATTTCTCTTGAGTGTATCGAGTGTATATCACCGATGGTTGTGCGCGGCAACCATCCCCGAATAGGCAGAATCGATAGATTTAGAAACAAAAGAAATTTCTCCAGATAGGTGATACTACACCTTAATGGGAGCGACCCACATAGCCATGCTGCCTGCCCGATTTTTGTCATTTCCTGGTTGTGAGGCTTGAGGCGAGACTCACGTTTCATTATCACTGGTTCATTTCCTTTGAATGCCACATCGTCCTACCCGTTAGAAATACTCATTCGATTTCCCAAATATACCACGGGCAATAAAGCTAAGAGAAACGAATTTATCTGCCACCAACATAATATACTTACGTAAATTCGATGTGTATAATCTAACTGATATATGTTGTCAGACACTCATCCATTCTGGTTTGTCCTGGGATTGAACCGACCAAAGATATTGTTTTCGATCATCGTTTTGAATATCTCCGACATGTGGCAGATAATCAATTCAAAGTCGAACGTTAATCCCGGACTCTTTGAAATGATTAACAAACATTTTTCACTTTAAATTATAAATCTAACAAGATTATAATCAAATCTGTATATATAGTTATAGTCAAACCAAATAGTACATGATCATTTAGTCAATATCTGATATATTGATCATCTTTCCAAAACGGTCAATTTTAGATTGTGCGTCGCACACGGTTCTTCTCCCCGTTTTGTTCACCACCTCTAAAAATAATTTCTTACTCTATTTATCTTTAGAAAAATATTTCTTATCATTATTTACTTACTTTGATTATAGATTTGATGATTTATAATCTATTCTATGACTTTTTTCACTTTGTATCGTTTCGTCAAATTTCTCCTTCGATCCTTCATTCTTGATCTCCTCATTCTTCTTCCCATACTGATAAAATTCTTCCCTTTATTATCAGTCGAAATATGATTAAAATATCTATTCACAGTTCTCATTTTCAAAAGTATAGAACTGTTCATGATCAGATCTTTTAGATTTAAGCTTAAAACGAACAAATTATGGCGTATGTGTCACATACGATTTCTCTACTTTGTTTGAATTTAAATATTTCAAATATCCCATTAGAAAAATAGATTCTAATAAATTTATAATTTATCTAAAATAATAGCTTCTGTTCTGATTTCACGTCGTCTGTCAAAATCATACATGATCTGTTATGGTTGAACGACTTCTTTTGTTGGGCTTTACAGTTAAAATATTTTATTAGAAAATCATTTCTAATTATCATTTCTAATTAAATTCATAATTTAATTTAAATTACAATTCCTGTATTTATTTTCCAGTCTTTAACGAAAGCATCCTGATTCACTTTCCTTCATTTGCTCTTGCAAAATTAAATAAAAATATTATTTTAAATGTTTATTTTCCCCTTTTTATTTAAAACCCTTATTAAATTTTAGAAACTTATTTAAATTTAAAACGTGCTTAAAATTATTGTTTTTAACTTAAACTAACAAAGTACCAAATTTTCGCAAAGTACCACTTCCTCAAACATCGGTGCGCTCACGCGAAAACGAGCTCAGACTCCACGGTTTCGACCAAGTACCAGGTACCCTGGTACTTTGCCAAGTACCCAAAGTACCAAGCCTTGGCACCCATGATCTCCACCCTGATCACACCAAAAACCACGTGAACCTGCTATTGCCTCTCCCTTCTTCTTCTTCTTCCTTTCCTATCCCTAGCTGTGCATGTGCACAAGCACCCGAGACCCCTCCACATCGCTCGTCACCACCTGATCCCTCCACCACCACCCGATCACCTCTCCTCGGCCTAGATCAAAAACTGGCCGTACCACCTCCTTTCAAAACAAAAACATCATCACAGAAAAACCCCTCTATCTTCATCTCTTGACCGTCGGTCATCACCGCCGCTTGACCACGCCAACACCCGATCACGACGCCTTGATTCCCCCAGGACCGCACCTCCCAATCACCTCCAACGAGACGCAGTTCTGACAATTTAAAACCAAACCCATTTTCACACTTAAACCCTATTTTTGTTAAATTTACAAAATCTACGCAATTAAAAATTTAACCACTATTTTTCCAGTGATCTCCATCCTTCCCTACCCCTCCAGATCGAACGCCATCATTTCTTAACCCATGGATCATCGGGAATTCACAAAAACCAGTTTTCTGACCAACCTCTTATTTCTCTTGATTCACTTTATTTAAAATCTTGATTTGTGTTTTAAAAATCATAAATGTGTTACCTCATCATGTTTATATAATCAAAACGGAGTTTAATCAGTTTTGAAAATCATCATTGAAAGTTTGGAACAGAGAACTACTGTTGTTCCTGTTGTTTTATTTTAACCTGACAGTAATGTTTTTCTTGAACAAGTTACTTAAATATACATACTTTAATTAACTAGATGAGTATTTCAACATGGTATACTCTATTAGTTCCCATCCCTTTATCTAGATCCACTGATCTGTTTGATTTTATCAAGCTTTCCCACAACATAACATGTCAGGAAAATCAACAGGGAAATATACAATTTCACTATGATGCTTAAGGGTTTTAGTATCAAATCAAGTGGTCCTTCCTACATGTCAACAAGCAAATGTACAAAACATATTACTCTAACTAGAAGCACAAAAAGCCAAACTAAAACATGAAGCAAAACAGACAACTGCAGGTTTAAAAAGAAACTGAAACTGCCAGGTTTACTCACCTTAAAAGCTCACAAACTCTTGTTTTTTCTTTGCTGAAAACCTTTGAATTGCTTGTGTGTTTGTGTGAGAGTTGTGTGTATGGGTGGTCTTTATATAGGGGTGAGAATTGTTTAAAAATATCGGTGCAATAAATGTCGATGTGAAATATCAAAACAGCTTTTTGTTTACTTGACAATTGAAAAACCCATTTAAAAACTGATTTCTCTTATAGAATCTATGCATGCTTTCATCACTTTCACATGGCATTTCAGTCTAGATGCTACCCTCTATAACCCCTAAACAATGTACTCAAACTCTCCCCTTTTGCCTTGAAAAAACCCACACATTAAATGTGTTATGTACCATCCTTCCTCCTATCATCCTTTTCTTAGTTTTTAACAAAATCTTGTGATCATTTTGTACCCAAAAATGTTCAATTTTCCTTGAGTTGTCAAACCATACTTCCCTCAAGTCCTTTTTGATTTTACAAAAATTTATTTTAAATACAACCTTGCCTTGCAAGGATAGTTAAAAATCTGAAATGTTGTACTATGAAAATCCATTGTCATGTGGTGAAATCACATAGGAAACACTTAGCAATATCCATGATTTGAAATCTACTAGTAGGTGAGATGATGATGCTATCTCTACATGATTTGCTACTCTTTTAATATATGTGTTTATTTGAAAAAATTGCCAAAGTCTTGAAAAATGAAATAGGGATTTTATTTTCAGAAATTATATTGCAAAGAAAGGAAAAGATTGAAAAATTGAAAATGACATCATCTACATAGATCTTCCCATGTGCCTAGAGCTCTTTCTAAGGACTACTTGCTAGCATGATTTATCATGTGTGTGTTTCATGAGTGAGATCATGAAATGAAATAGATATTGACAATTCAAGTCCTAGTTCCAATGCAAAGATGCAAATGAATTTTCATGACATTTATTTGTCATTCATGTTCTTGTTTCAATGCAAATGAGATTTGATTTTGCAATCATTCAATTCTATGGCGATGAGATCATGAAAGAAGATTAGACAATGCAAGTTTTCAAATTTTAAAACATATAAAAGTTCACATAATTTCTAGCATAAGTTTTGAGATAAAGAGGTGTTTTAAATCATACTTTAGGCAAGGTGTTTAATTGTGTTTAAGAGCAAGGAGTTTGCTAAAATAATGTTTTAAAGCTTTTGAACAAGTATTTGCAAAGTCATAGCATCTTTAAAATGCTATGTAAATATGTCATTTAACATACACTTAAATTTTAAACAACACAATTACAATATGCTATCACATATAGAAGAGAAAAAATGAAAATTTTAATCTTGACATGTTTCTAAACATTTTAAAGTCCTGGATTTAAATTGAAATTATGAATAAATACTCATGATAAATCAATAACTGTGTCAGAGATCCGTGTAAATGCCGGGTCATTACAAACATAGAATCTGATGATAATATATCAATCATCAGAATCATCTTCGGGGACTAGAGTGTGATTCTATATCTATCCAATATATTAAAACTTCGAATATACGTTTGTGATGCATACATGCAAAATCTCATATACTCGATTGTCCAAATTCAGTATAAAATAACAATCAAATACATATCAATAGATTAAATTTTCAAAACAAAGTTTGTCTTCATTTTTACTTTAAAAATAACGCTCTTCACACTAGTTCTAGGATACTACTGATCCTATCTCTAACGAGTCATTCTCCTTGGATATTACTAATCCGATTTCCAATGAATTCTTTCGTTTGGTTCTAATGTGTCTTGTTCTCCGAGTTCTGTAAACCAAAGCTCTGATACCAGCTATAACGACTCGAACTTCCCCGTGAAGGAAAGCCCGAATTAAGTTGAGAACATGACAAATTAGAACACAAGCAGAAGAACTTTTCATTGCTTATTACAACAATTTACATCAGAGTAAAAGAATATACAGAGTATGAATAAATAAAATACTTTCGACAAATATTAGTGATTTACTAATTACGATGCAGCGGAAAATAATACAAAACACAACTGAAAGAGATAAACTGATATAGAGCTTTCTAAATATTATTCCATCTGTGAATCAGGATCTTGTGAATATAACTCTGCAAAACCAAAACTACTAGCTGCCCGTGTGGAAAATAGGGGCACCCAGAGTTTAGGTTAAAACAATAAACTCCAAGTCGGTCATATGACTTGTGACGGCCCGCCCCACACCAACCGACATTTACTCCAAATGTGCGCTATACACATGTCTAGTTAGCACGGGACGGTCGCCAAAGAAAGGAAAGAAGACGAAGAATCAAAAAAGAACCTGTAGAATGTCTCATAGCGCATGGAACAAAATATAATAATAACATACTTGACATAATACAGGTGAGACAGTGCATAAGCTGAAAACAAACTAACATAGCAGCGGAAAATCCAAGTACAACTTATGATCCAAAGCTAACATTATTACAACTTTTCAAACTGTCTCAAAAGCAAAAGAAAGATAAGGGAGTTACACTACTAATGCCCAAGTAGTGACCACCAACGACATAGGGAGAATATCTATATATCATACGTGGAAGCCTCATGCTCGCCTCCGAATCAGCTACTCGCGCATCACCAGCTAACATGTGTCTAGTCTGCTCGTGTGAGCACCTAGAGTAATAAGAAGAGACATAAAACTCTGGGTCAGACAAAAAGTTTGGTATGAGCGATAAGCATCTAAACAGAACAATAACAGGTATACTAAACCATACCTGAACCTGGACCTGCAACCAAAGACTTAGCACTACATATTGTACAACACTCTAAGGTGCCAATAACACATGGTGTGAAGTTACGTGGGTGGGGGTGTGCATGTCATAGTGATGGCAAACAATCAAGCATAGCAACCATCCTCACATCTCTCACTCAGTGCGTAAAGCATACGATATTCACCACTTCAATCACCTCAATACTTTGCTATGATCACCTTGCCCCATGAAGTCATAAATGGCTTCACTGCACTGATACATAGCCACTAATCCTTCGCTATGTCCACTTTGCCTCATGGAGTCACAATAACCCCACTGCACTGGCTCATAACCTTACTAATCCTTTACTATGTCCACTCTGCACCATGGAGTCACAATGACCCCACTGCGCTAGCTCATAGTCTTACTACGCATCACTTTTCCCCTCGAGTCATAATGACTCTACTGCACTGATAACGTAGTCTTGCTACCATCACCTTGCCCCTCGATTCATAGTGACTCTACTGCACTGATAAGTAGCCCTTCATCCATTTTCAGTGGTGAATCGAAGTTATGAACGTCGACAACTCCTTAGCACATGTACCGCAGCAAAGCCCAACCATGAAGTGAACTCATTGGTTCCCAACTGGATCCGGAGCTCTAACTTCCATTTGGACTACCTTTGCATCTCGGGTTATTGGTCATCACCGGATCGGTTCGGATCTCCCCCTAATCATCAGTTCAGTTCGGATCGGAATGCTCCTCTTCACTGGATCGAGTCGGATAACTCAAGCTCCCTCACAGTACGTCGGTTCGGATCGGCAGACGTCGCCCCCAGGGGATCGGGTCGGGTTCTTCAATTCCATTCACCACGCGTCGGTTCGGTTCGGAGATGACCATTCGGGTCGGATCGGATGATGCATGTCACGAGAAGTGCAAGTGGATCGAAGCTTCCCCAGTTCTTGTTGTCCTCCTCTGTTCAGATCGGGGTATGGAGCGCAAGAGCGGATCGGAGCTTCTGAATTTGAGTGGGGGTTCAGATCGGGTCCTTTCCTCCGTTCCAGTCCGGATCGGTCAGATTCCTGCACTATTTCCAGCAAGCAGTTTACGCCACTCGACGGCGTTTTCGACCATTCCAACTATTCCAATCAATTACAAAGCATACCTTACAGTCATAGCGACATGTTTAATCAACCACAAACACCAAAACAACAATATGATAGGTTAAAATGGATCAAACACAGCCAAAACCCCATATTTCCCCTTAAGCATGTTTAGGTGAAACTAATGATATGATTAGCAAAACTTAACCAAATTAACCCAAATTCATATCAGAGGTCTAAAACATCATTTCGAATTTTATAAATATTTTTCCAGAATTTTATCATGTTTAAATTCGCTAATTAACACTAATTACCCTTAATTAGCCATAATTAGTGAGGAACTATGCAAATCACTCGCCTTAGCCACAAATAAAACTTAGATCTGAAATAAATCTCTGATTTGGTGCGAATTCCAATGCTAAACAGTAGCTCTTCCTTGATCCTGGTACTAATCCGCCTTGATTTGATGTTGCTAAGCTTAATCTTCAAGTAGAAAGTGATTTGGAGGTGTTTTAGAGGTTGGAGGCCATTTTTAGGGTTTCCTAGAGGTAAGTGGAGGCTAGAAAAATGAAATGAAATGAAACCCTTACTCATTTCAGCCTCCCCATAACCCTAATCCCGAAATGGGTTATGGGCTCATTCACTAATAACCCTATTTGGCCCGGTTAAGCAGTTTTTCACCTTCCAAACCTTATTTCAGCCATATCTCCCAAACCGTACGGTCGTTTTTCACATGTCACCACTCTACGGAAAGGTAAACCATCAAACGAATCTAATGGAAGTGGTTTCAGGTCAAAATTCCATTCCAATCAAAAGTTATGGCCAAACAAGATCAGCTAGGGGCAAAACGGTCATTCAAAAGTCGGCAAAAATCATGAACATGGGAAATGGCTCTTACATGACCATACGACTTCATATGGGAAAGAAATAAATATGCTACGATCCTCCGATGCGTAGAATGCGGGTTGTTACATTCTCCCCCCTTAAGAAATTTCGCCCCCGAAATTCCCTAACCAAAACACACAAAGGGTCCCGCATGCCTATCATTCATAAAACAACAATCAAACATGCAAAACAAACAAAACAAGTCTATCCTAGCATGCGGAATAACTAAATCGCAAAGTAAATCTTACCAGGCAAAGAGTTCTGGATACTTCTTTCTAATGCTCTCCTCTGTCTCCCAAGTACAGTCATTCTCGTTCTCGCCCCACTGAACCTTGACTAGCTTCACCACCTTCCTTCGAAGTTACTTCGTATCGTGCTCGACAATACGAATCGGCTTGCGGTTCGCAACCGCCTCGGGTTCCACTTCGAAGCCCTCTAACTGATCAGGTGAAATAGTCATATCTGGGTCGTGCACGAACTTCCTTAGCTGGGAAACATGAAATACGTTATGAACTCCCGCCATCTTTTCTGGTAAGTCAACTCTATACGCCAAATTCCCAACTAGTTCAAGAAATGGGAATGGGCCAACAAATCTTGGTGCTAACTTGCCTCTCCTACCAAATCGTATCATGCTCTTTAATGGAGAAATCTTGACAAACACCAAGTCACCAACAGAGAATTTTAAGTATTTTCTCCTCTTATCAGCATAACTCTTCTGCCTATCTTGGGCAGCCTTCATTCGTTGCTGAATGATCTTAATCTTGTTCGTGGTTTCTCTTACCACATCTGGTCCAAGCATAAACTTCTCACCGGTCTCTATCCAACATGATGGTGAGTTGCATGGTTTTCCGTACAAAGCTTCATATGGAGCCATACCGATACTGGATTGGTAGCTATTATTATATGCAAACTCTACTAGATGCAAATGGTCATCCCATGATCCACCAAAATCCAATATACAATCTCTCAAGAGATCTTCCGATATACGATTCATCCTCTCTGTCTGACCGTCAGTCTGAGGATGATATGCGGTACTGAGATGTAATTCTGACCCTAGAGCCTCTTGTAAGCTCTTCCAAAATCTACTAGTAAACAACGGATCTCGGTTACTCACAATGCCTTTGGGGACTCCATGAAATCTCACTACCCACTTCATATATAATTCTGCTAACCTAGCTGCAGTTCTGTTTGACTTAACTGGTATAAATCTTGCACTCTTGGTCAATCGATCCACAATTACCCAAATGCTATCATGTCCCGATCTAGATCGTGGTAAACCATCAATGAAATCCATTGAGACTTGCTCCCATTTCCATTCGGGAATTTCTAATGGTTGTAACAAACCACTAGGCTTCTTTTGCTCGACTTTAACTAGCTGGCAATTCATGCATTTTGATATAAACTTCCCAACGTCTATTTTCATCCCTTCACAGTAGTAAGTCTGCCTCATGTCTCGATACATCTTATCACCACCGGGGTGTATAGTCAGTTTTGAGTGATGACATTCCCTAAGCACTTCATCTCTCAAACCATTCACGTTGGGTATAACTAGTCTTCCATTCTTTCTAAGCCATCCATCTCGATCAAGCCCATACAAATTCATCTCCTCACCGTCAATATCCATTTCTAACTTGGAGATTATTTCCAATAGATTAGGGTCGTCCCTCTGGCTGGAACCAATCCGCTCTATCAAAGTGGGTCTGATCGCCAAACTAGCTAGCATTTCTGGATCCAATTCGCACTTTGGTCTAAAATCAAACCCTGCGATATACTCCAGTTGCTTCCATTCAAGAAACATAGCCCCTAAACTGGCATGTCTCCTACTCAAGGCATCAGCTACCGCATTACCTTTCCCATATGTGTATGCGATATCAAAATCATACGAAGCCAAGAACTCTAACCATCTCTGCTGGCGGAGATTCAGATCCTTCTGGGAGAAGAGATACTTTAACGATTTATGATCAGTAAAAAGCTCAAATCTTTCTCCCAAGAGATAATGTCTCCACATCTTCAGCGCAAACTCGATCGCTGCTAGTTCCAAATCATGGGTAGGGTACTTTTTCTCATGTGGCTTTAGTTGCCGACTAGCATAAGCTACAACCCTACCTCCTTGCATCAATACAGCACTTAATCCCATACCACAAGCATCTGTGTATACCGTCATCTCTTCATTCCCTTTAGGAATGACTAGCACTGGCGCACACGTCAACTTTTCCTTTAGACTCTTGAATGCATTTTCACACACTCCGTCCCAGACGAAGACCTGATTCTTCTTAGTCAACTGAGTCAATGGTGCTGCTATCTTGGAGAAGTCTTGGACAAACTTACGATAATATCTAGCTAACCCCAAGAAACTTCTTATGTCTGTTGCATTCTTGGGCGTAGGCCAATCCTGTACCGTAGCCACCTTCGCAGGGTCCACGGCAATGCCATTCTCTGAAACAACATGGCCCAAGAATCTCACTTCCCTCCTCCAGAAGAGACACTTAGAAAACTTCGCTTTCAATTGGTGTTTCCTCAACACCTCCAACACTGTCCTTAAATGTTCCTTGTGTTCCTCCTCTGCCCTCGAATAAACAAGGATATCATCCACGAACACAAGAACAAACTTATTCATTTGATCTCTGAATAACCTATTCATAAGATCCACGAAGTATGCTGGTGCATTGGTCAACCCAAATGGCATGACCAACCACTCATAAAATCAAGACGGCGTCCTAAATGCCGTTTTCAGAACACTCTCATCCGCTACTCGGAGCTGATGAAATCCTGTCGCGAGGTCCAACTGGGAGAACACTCTTGCTCCTTCCAGTTGATCAAACAAATCATCTATCCGTGGCAGAGGATACTTATTCTTCCTCGTCACCTTATTCAACTCGCGATAGTCCACACACAAACGAAGGGAACCTTCTGCCTTAGTGGCAAACACAATTGGTGCTCCCCACTCGGAAACACTTCTTCTAATAAACCCCTTCTTCAAAAGATCGCTTACTTACACTCCGAACTCTCGCTGCTCCCTTGGTGCCATACAAAGAAGTGGCATCACTATAGGTTTGGCATCTTATACTAAATCAATACGGAACTCAATCTCTCGGTGTGGTGGAAGCCCGGTCACTTCCTCGAAGACGTCCGGATATTGGCCAACCTCCGGCCACATCTGACAACTCATCATGCGGGATGTCGAGGGAATTTATAAAACTAGCCATTACCCCATCACTAGGTAGACTACCAAACACTACCCTCCGCCCATCATCCGCTCTAACTGTCACTAAAAAGCCCTCACAGTCTACCACCACCCCGTATCTTTGGAGCCAATCGACTCCCAATATAATGCCATACCCAGTAAAGACCAAAACAATGCAATCACAAACAAACATACATCCATGACTCGATAAGACCAAATTTCGACAAATCATACTAAGGTTAGTCGAACCACCAATCGGGTTCGTCACAACCAACGGTCTATCGACTATCTCGGGTTCAAGTCCCAACCTATCTACCAGGTCACTAGATATGAAGGAACGGGAAGCCCCAGTATCAAACAAAACTCGAACCGGTACATCATAAATAGAAAGCATACCTTGAATAACGACATTCTTTCCTTTCTCCGCCGCAGTTGGAGCATTCGACGAAGAAGGAACAGCATCGATAGTATATGCTTTCACAATCTGCTTCTCCTTAAGAGGTTGTGGACACTTGTCCTTATGATGTCCTACTTGGCCACAGTTGTAGCACTTCCTTTCCGCTGGCTTGGCCCGACATTCTTTAGCATAATGGCCCTTCTTACCATAGCTGAAGCACTCAACATCTTTCTTACTCTTTTTCTGGCCATCCTTAGCTTGGTTTTGTTTCCTCTTATTCTGAGAGTTATTCTTGCCTCCACCGCCCGCTTGCGGTTTTGGCCCATCTGCAGATGTAACCTCAGCCTTTGGCTTAGGGTAAAGACTCTCTGATCTCAAAGCTTTCCCCACAATCGTTTCAAAAGTCTCATCGATGTGGTTGATAAGCCTTTTCCCCAAGTATCCATCCAAACCAGTATGAACTTCTCATTCTTCTTCTCAGGAGTATCGACAAGAGATAGTCCATACTTCGACAAAGTGTCGAACTCAGCAATATAGTCAGAGACTGCCCTACCATTCTACTTGAGTTCCAAAAATCTCTTAAACAACACTGACTTCTGGGCAGCTGGAATGAACTTCTCGCTAAAGCGAGCCTTAAACTGATCCCAAGTAACCTGATCTTCTGGAGTAGCTGTTCTAATGGCATTCCACCAATTCATCGCTCGCCCTTGCAGCTGACGAGACGCTAGCCTTCTCTTCATCGCATCCTCGATACCCAAGTTGTCGAAGATGCGATCACATCAATCCAACCAATCCTGAACATCCGTGGCCGACTTCGTTCCATGGAACGGCTTCCTACCAAGGTTAGTGTAATCCTTGCACAGCTTGGCGAAATCGACCCTAGGTGCCTGCACTACTGGACCACCACCGCCATTTCCGGGATTGGGAACTGCTCCCTGAACATCGCTAAGCATCTCCCTCATGAAGTTAGTGAACATCGTCCTCATGTCAGGAGCATTCCCATTACTAGTCCCTCTACCAGCACCTCTTGCGTATCGGCTCATCGTTCAATCTGTAAAGAGAAACGATTAACGACCCTATAGTGGTGCTAGTGTAGTACGACTTCATCCTTATACTACTAATAATGTATATATAGATAGCTTTTGAAAACCAAAGTAATCACAAATACGCGCTCTCATATACGTATTATCTCTCCCTAGTGCCTTTCCCTAGGTTAAGTACGCAATCTAGAGCTCTGATACCTAGTGTGACGGCCCGCCCCGCACCAACCGACATTTACTCCAAAAGTGCGTTGTACACATGTCCAGTTAGCACGGGACGGTCGCCAAAGAAAGGAAAGAAGACGAAGATCAACAAAGAACCTGTAGAATGTCTCACAGTGCATGGAACAAAATATAATAATAACATACTTGACATAAAACAGGTGAGACAGTGCATAAGCTGAAAACAAACTAACATAGCAGCGGAAAATCCAAGTACAGCTTATGATCCAAAGCTAACATTATTACAACTTTTCAAACTGTCTCAAAAGCAAAAGAAAGATAAGGGAGGTACACTACTAATGCCCAAGTAGTGACCACCAACGACACAGGGAGAATATCTATATATCATACGTGGAAGCCTCCTGCTCGCCTCCGAATCAGCTACTCACGTATCACCAGCTAACTTATCTCTAGTCTGCTCGTGTGAGCACCCAGAGTAATAAGAAGAGACATAAAACTCTGGGTCAGACAAAAAGTCTGGTATGAGCGATAAGCATCTAAACAGAACAATAACAGGTATACTAAACCATACCTGAACCTGGACCTGCAACCAAAGACTTAGCACTACATATTGTACAACACTCTAAGGTGCCAATAACACATGGTGTGAAGTTACGGGGGTGGGGGTGTGCATGTCATAGTGATGGCAAACAATCAAGCATAGCAACCATCCTCACATCTCTCACTCAGTGCGTAAAGCATACGATATTCACCACTTCGATCACCTCAATACTTTGTTATGATCACCTTGCCCCATGAAGTCATAAATGGCTTCACTGCACTGATACATAGCCACTAATCCTTCGCTATGTCCACTTTGCCCCATGGAGTCGCAATGACCCCACTGCACTGGCTCATAGCCTTACTAATCCTTTACTATGTCCACTCTGCCCCATGGAGTCACAATGACCCCACTGCACTGGCTCATAGTCTTACTATGCATCACTTTGCCCGTCGAGTCATAATGACTCTACTGCCCTGATAACGTAGTCTTGCTACCATCACCTTGCCCCTCGAGTCATAGTGACTCTACTGCACTGATAAGTAGCCCATCATCCATTTTCAGTGGTGAATCGAAGTGACGAACGTTGACAACTCCTTAGCACACGTCCCGCAGCAAAGCCCAACCATGAAGTGAACTCATTGGTTCCCAACTGGATCCGGAGCTCTAACTTCCATTTGGACTACCTTTGCATCTCGGGTTATTGGTCATCATCGGATCGGTTCGGATCTCCCCCTAATCATCAGTTCGGATCGGAATGCTCCTCTTCACTGGATCAAGTCGGATACCTCAAGCTCCCTCACAGTACGTTGGTTCGGATTGGCAGACGTCGCCCCCAGGGGATCAAGTTGGGTTCTTCAATTCCATTCACCACGCGTCGGTTCGGTTCGGAGATGACCATGCAGGTCGGATCGGATGATGCATGCCACGAGAAGTGCAAGTGGATCGAAGCTTCCCCAGTTCTTGTTGTCCTCCTTTGTTCAGATCGGGGTATGGAGCGCAAGAGCAAATCGGAGCTTCTGAATTCGAGTGGGGTTTCGGATCGGGTCCTTTCCTCCGTTCCGGTCCGGATCGGTCAGATTCATGCACTATTTCCAGCAAGCAGTTTACGCCACTCGACGGCGTTTTCGACCATTCCTACTATTCTAATCAATTACAAAACATACCATACAGTCATAGCGACATGTATAATCAACCACAGACACCAAAACAACAATATGATAGGTTAAAATGGATCAAACATGGCCAAAACCCCATATTTCCCCTTAAGCATGTTTAGGTGAAACTAATGATATGATTAGCAAAACTTAACCAAATTAAACCAAATTCATATCAGAGGTCTAAAACATCATTTCGAGTTTCATAAATATTTTTCCAGAATTTTATCATGTTTAAATTCGCTAATTAACACTAATTACCCTTAATTAGTCATAATTAGTGAGGGACTATGCAAATCACTCACCTTAGCCACAAATAAAACTTAGATCTGAAATAAATCTCTGATTTGGTGCGAATTCCAATGCTATACAGCAGCTCTTCCTCGATCATGGAGCTAATCCGCCTTGATTTGATGTTGCTAAGCTTAATCTTCAAGTAGAAAGTGATTTGGAGGTGATTTAGAGGTTGGAGGCCATTTTTAGTGTTTCCTAGAGGTAAGTGGAGGCTAGAAAAGTGAAATGAAATGAAACCCTTACTCATTTCAGCCTCCCCATAACCCTAATCCCGAAATGGGTTATGGGCTCATTCATTAATCACCCTATTTGGCCCGGTTAAGCAGTTTTTCACCTTCCAAACCTTATTTCAGCCATATCTCCCAAACGGTAAGTCCGTTTTCACATGTGACCACTCTACGGAAAGATAAACCCTCAAACGAATCTAATGGAAGTGGTTTCAGGTCAAAATTCCTTTCCAATCAAAAGTTATGGCCAAAACAAGATCAGCTAGTGGCAAAACGGTCATTTAAAAATCGGCAAAAATCATGAACATGGGAAATGGCTCTAATAGTTGTTTCCCAAAGTTACATGACCATATGACTTCATATGGGAAAGAAAGAAAGAAATATTCTACGATCCTCCGATGATTGGTGTGAGAACTAAAACAGTTATTACCTTGGTTTTAATGTAAGGTAAATCAAGGGACCACGCTGTATAACACGGAACGAGTTTCCTCCCAAGAATACCAGTGCATAAAAACAGCAGCGCAATGCTAAATAAAGAACAATGAAGCTATTATAAGACTCAGGTCCCATCACACAATGCAATGCAGGATGGAGGATAGAGTTTTACCTTAAATAGCCAAATATGCTTAGTCTGTGAAATTTTATCTTTTATTATTACTATAAGTGTACAGTGTCAAAACAATTTCAAATATAAATGTATCAATCATAGACGGCACGAGTGCTCCATCCCACTGTGTCGCCATACTAGGCTCTACAATCAAAACCACAAAATGTCGTATGCGAAGTTGGATTTCCAACTTTGAACCAAGGCAAGGGATTGTCCTTACCACTTCGAGACAATCTAGCCCATGTCTCAGGACCTAGACACAGGTGGGGCTGGTCTACTCAATGTGAATTAAAATGCCTGAACACTACATTTTCCTGTCCTATGGGGCGTCAATCTAGTCTGTATAAAGATCATCCATCGGCTCCGCAAAGACCGATATAACCGAGGCGCCTCACTATCCATCATCCACATAAGTAAAACATCTGAGCGTGCAAAACCCATACACCACTCCTAGCTAGAAGGAAACACATGCCTTCCCTGAAGTCCTCTTTCGTTTTCGGTTCACACCGGGGTGCGGGGCTCGCGAATTAACGCTACACAAAGCTATGCTATATTAAAGCCGTCCTTTGATCATCAACCAAAAGAATCTTCTTTTCAACGGAAGTTTGATCATTTGCATCTCAGCATGCCACACAGGCTATTCACGCTATGCAACCGATGTCTATCAATCACACAAAATGAAATTCGATGTCAGACACACTTCCATTTACAAGTTCGTTCTGGGACTGAACGAAACTATAGGCGCCTTATTCCCCGTCCCGTTTGTCCAATACAGGAGAGAGGCCCTCACATATCCGGTCGATCTCCAAGTCCGTTTGGACGATCACCACTTATTACCTTGTCTTTGGTGTACAACCCAATCAAGACATCAGTAATCATCCAAACGATGTGAAGACCTCCAGTCTTTAACCACCGTATTCATCGTCGACTTATCGTCGAATCAGTTATTCAGAGTGGGATAAACCCGGTCTTTCTGAATAACTTGCGTATTTAATAAACAAGTGCTATAAAAACACAACATACACCTCATTCCAATCCAGAATATTCCTTTATTCAAATATTCTTATACTTTGGGAAAGTTTCCCACTAATTTTATCAAAGATAAATTCTTTAAATTTATTCTTTAATATTCTTTTGGGTTTCAAATTCTAACCAAATTATGGTTTATCCGAACTAGTCGGGATTAGCGAACCTTACCGATGTAATCATTTGTTTTAATTTCCCAATCCCAACTTGCTCATCCCATGATGTAAAATTGGTAATACTTCATATCTAACACCACAGTGTTATCTGTAAATTCAGTTACCATTTCTCGTTCAAATATAGTTAAAGATTTAACTATTACCTAGAGTAAAACTGGTGGTACTCCATTCTCGATCATTTCTCGAACTTGATAATTTTAGTTATCAGATTCACCTTTCAATCTGTTTAAAGATTCATTAAAACTCTATTTCAGTTTTAATTTCCAAAAATCATTACTTAATGATTATTCAAAGTTAAGAAATAAATCTTATCTTTAACTGGGTTAAAGAACTAATGTCATTTAAAATGCAGCTCACGATAAACCCAAAATCACATTCCATTAACAATGGAATCTTCACGGAAAACATATCAATATATATAATTGATATGAACTTCCATATCCAACCGATACTATAAATGGAATAATGGTAAAGCCTCTTAAATTCCATATATTGTAATAGTCTTCCTCCACAGAAGTCCACTTCGATTATTACCAAATCGAATTCCATTCCATTTCAATTTATTTTAATAAATTGGAAAACTTTACTTTGGAAAATTTCCTTAAAATCTTAACAAAAGATTTATAAATTCCAAATCACATTTCATTGTAAATCGGGTTAAAGAATGAATGTCGTTAAAAACACAGTTCACGATAAACCCAATTCACATTCCATTTTATTCCAGTTATTAAATATAATTGGAAACTCTAACAATCTTAATTAAAAGATTTATTCTCTTTACATGGGGTTTAAGAACAGTGTTACTGAAGACACTGTTCACCACAAACCCGAAATCCTATTTGATATTAAATACCCGACTCTGAATATAAAATATATCGGCTTATATTCAATATCAAATACTACAACCAACAAATATCGTATTGGAAATAACGATATAAATATATCTTTCAAATTTCCATAACAATATCTATATAATCACGAAATCCAACACCGAAATATTTCGAAGACAATTTCGATTCAAATCCATTCCAATTTATATATTGGAAATCCTGGTTATTTTTGAAACAATTTAAAATCAAATTTATCTATTTAAAAGTATTGGATTATAATTCTAGTTAATAACTAGTTATTTCGATAAAAATCTATTTTTATCTTTTTGAATATGGAATTTTTCATCCTAATTTTTTCCAAATCATTTCTTATGATTTTACACTAATTATTGATATTTTTAATAATTTTATCAAGGCACGTACAATCGATTTCCATAAACGGCCATCGAACTGCACTTACAATGACCTTTTCCAAATTTGATTTGGACATAACTCCAAATCCAACGGTTCCAGGTTTAGGAGAATCTGACGGTCGGATCTCCCGTAGTGTCCTTTCGAAGTCAGTGGTTAAAATTCGTGAACTACCGTAGCGCGGCGCATTCTATTCAGGCTATTATATATAATATATATATTATATATTTCATCGATTTCCATTTAAAACGTATTTTATAAATCGTTTTAAATTCGTTTTCAAAACGATTTCAACTTCATATTCAATTTCAAATCAAAATTGAATATTCCTTATCATCGATATATAACTGATAGTATCTTCAAAACATTAGATTTAGAAATCACTTCCTTTTCGATATTCATTATAGAAATGAATAAAATCGATATAAATATTGTTCACATCAAAATGGCTTTAGTCTAATTAACACGGCTTTTTATATTTAAATGTTTTTGTGTCCATCCCAAATCAGATATCAAAATCAGATTTTGATCACTTACTGAATATTATTTTAAAATATTAATTATTTTAAAATATTCGTTATTTTAAAATATTCATCTTTCTGAACTGGAATCAGACATAGTCAATTACTATATAATTTGATTTATATGGATGTCATACAACATATGTACACAATAATAATCAAGCACAATCAACCATCATCCAGAGTGCATTCTACACTGCATAAGCGTTAAATTTAAATATTTAACGCTTACAACAGTCTATCAATCAATCGATCAACATACAGCCAATTATTGGGACTAGTGTATGTCATATATCATCCCAATACCCGTGCGGGGTTTCAATCAACAAATAATGAATTTTATTTGTGCAGTTGGGCGATGTGTAAAATTTATCGTCCCAATCAATATCAGTCAAATGTGTGTACATAAACAAATCGTCTAATTTGTAAATGAATATTTAGTTTATTCATATGCACGTTAAAAATTATATTTTTAATGATAAAATATTTTATTTCAATACGTGAATATTTACATTCCATTACACATCAAAATCAATTCGAACAAACAAATCATACAAACCAAACAAGTCGTCTATGGTCCGTAGATGACGGGAAGCAATTCATATATGCAGTTATAAAATAAATAACTGTATAAATACATTCAGTGCGAGAGTTCTCACCCATAAGCTTAAATAAACACCGCGACTCTTCATATGTATAAATTCTTCGCCGTGTTTCCAACGAGATCTGTTTCATGCAGTATATGTTAAAAATCCTGTTTTTAACATCGCTATATATATAATTTAAAAATCACTTTTTTATTCTTATATCGTTCGTATAAAAATCACGTTTTTATTTCGCTGCATCTATAATAAAGGTTATATTTTTATAACTCTCTTTATATAATAAAATCATACTTTTACTTCCCTAACTTCATAATAAACATCGTATTTTTAATATGCCATTCATATATTAAAAATCGTATTTTTATATCGCTACATCTATAAAGATTATATTTTTATTTCGCTACAACATATATAAAAATCGCATTTTTATATACTTAATAATCAAATCTTTTTCATATTAAAAATCAAATTTTTATATTTTTTTTAATCTAATCTTTTCTATTGTAAAAATCTAAACTTTATATAAAAATTATAACTTTACATTATAAAAAATCTCATCTTTTTCTTTTTAAAAATCAAAACTTTATACGTAAAAAAATCCTAGCTTTATATGAATAAAAATCGTATTTTTATCCAAGTAAAAAATCATATTTTTACCTATTTAAAAATCATATTTTTATCTATTCTATGTATAATTCAAAATAGAAAATAAATATCCAATCTTTTCTTCATTAAAAATCGAAACTTTACTTCATTAAAAATCATGTTTTTCTTTCCGTATGAAAACCATATTATTATAAACAAGAAAAAAAATTGAAGGAGAAAATAAAAAATCTTACAGTGGGGGGGGGGGAGAGGGGGGTTGTTTGCTGCGTCGGAGATGGGGTTGCTCGAGGTGGAGGTGCGGGCGACTGGGGCGTGGTAGTGGGCAGATGACGGCGGTGGCGATCCTGAGGCGAGGGGTGCTGGCGGTGGTCATCCATGTCGGGGTTTGTCTTGGGGTTCGCGGTTTCAGGGTCGCGCGAGGCCAGAGGGGAAGGATGGATGGCGATGGCGGCGAAGACGAGGAGGGTGGGGGAGTGACAACGTCTCCGGTGGGTGGCGAGATCGAGGGGGCTCGGGAGGGGGGGTCAACGCGATTTTGCTTTCTTTCTTTTTTATTTTGAATCGGGTTGGTCTGAGAGAGATAAAGTGAGGGAAGCGGGTTTTAATAATATGTATAATTTTAATTTAATTTCTCCCCAAAAAGTTGACTTTCCATCCGAATCACAAATTTAACCCAACGACTGTCGCCCTAGCTAATTACCCCCATTCCAAACACAATAGGATATGTATCACAAGCCATTTTGACTATTTTGATCAGTTTTTGTTTAAAATAAAATATAAATCCTTATATGTTCAATTTAAATGCATATTTCAATTTACCGGGGCCACATACTAACTCTAAAAATTCCCAAAAAACAAATCTAGCTATGTTTTGACGATACGGTCCTAAAAAAACTAATTTCATCAACTTTGGAGACCGTTTGAAAAATGGCCATTTTCTGGTCGATCCAAATTGACTAAAACTGTCAAAACATGTTTAACTTCACACGCTCACATATTGATTCCAAAAATTATGAAAATTGGAATATAGCAATAACTCGACATTCCAGATCCAACAAAGGTCATTTGCAAAATGGCTATTTTTAAGGGCTATATTTCCATAGCGATTATTATGAATTTTCAATTGTGTATAACTTTTTATTCCCGCTATAAATTTTCGTTTTTTCAGATTCGTCGAAAAGATATTTTCAAATAGATTCTAATATTTTTGGTTTCGCTAAAATCCGGTTTATTTTGAATCCTGTACATTCATTTGAAATCGAAATTTCAAACTACCGCGCCATTTCCAATTCCTTTTGTAATTAAAATAAATATTTATATTCTAATTTCGATTTATATAAATATATACGTTATAATTCTGTTCAAAATAAATTCCTCTTGTTATTATTTAAAATAAATAATTTTAAATATTCAAAATTCATTAAAATTGCCAAAATAAAAATTTTAAATTGGTTCCGATTTTCCAAGTTGTTACAGTTATTGTGAATATTTTTAGAAATTTAGGGTGTTAGCCAAATTTTGAAGAATTTGAAAATTCTTAAAAACTGAAAAGTTGAAGATTGAAAGCCAGAATGAAAGTTGAGTTAGTTGTTTGAACAACTTTCAGTTCCGTTCCTTTTCGAAGATGAAAAGTTTTTAAGTGGGGGAGATTGTAACAACCCGGAATTTCAGAACCAATTTAAAATTTTTATTTTATTTATTTTAATGAATTCTAGAAATTTAAATTGAATTATTTTAAATAATAACGACTAAAAATTTATTTAAATCGAAGTTAGAATGTATAAATTTAACTTAATTATAAAACGAGCCTGAAATGGCACGTAGTTTAAAAATTCGATTTTAAATTTCAAATGAATGTATAGAATTCAATATAAATCGGGTTTCAGTAAAACAAGAAATATTTGAATCTGTTTAATTCTATCTTTCTAACGAATTTGAAAAACTGAGATTTAATAATATAAATTGAATGTTATGTCCAGTTTAAAATGTAAAATAGTTGTTATGGAATTTATATATATTTTAATTTAAATATAGCCCTTTCGCAAATGACCTCTGTTTTTGATGAAAACACTTTTGTTGATTCTGGAATGTCAAATTATTTCTAGGTTTCAAATTTGATAATTTCTGGAATCAATATGTGAGCATGGAAAAAGAAAACATGTTTTGTCAATTTAAGTTGAAATGGATCGACATAAAATGGCCATTTTCCAAACGGTCCCAAATTCGATGAAATTAGGTTTGTTAGAACCGTATCATCAAAACATAGGCAGAAATAATTTTTCTGAAATTTTTGGAGCCAGTATATGCCCCGGTAAATTAAAATGAACGTTTAAATTCAATATATATTGATTTATATTATAAATTTGATAAAAACTGACTGAAACAATCGAATTGGCTTACGAAACATATCCCATTGTTTCCGAAATGGGGGTATATGGCTAGGGATGATAGTTGTTGGATTTAATTTGGAGTTCGGATGAAATAGAACAAATTAGCGAATTGAATAATAATATAATTATATTATATATACTCTTTTCCAAGTCAAACCCTACCCATTATTTCAATGCAAGGTCAAACATCTTGGACCCGCCATCGTTTTGAATGAACGAACAAAAATAATCCATTTTCCTCCTACAATTTCTGTAAATCCATCAATCCATTTGAAAATCTCCAGCTATAAAAATGTCAAGCTCTTCGAGCATAATAGGTATAGCAGCAGTGATCAAATTTGGAGTTGAAATTTGGGCGATATAAGCCCTCAAAGGCACGAACTTCTCATGCATTTTTGGGGACCATATGGTGATCGAACTCTTCTGTGCTTCGGCAGGTGAATGGTAGCGCGTAGACGCGCGAGGGGGCAACCCTTGATCGGACTCCGACGATCCCTGGTGGCTCGTGCAAGTGTAGGAAGTTGGTGGGCGAATGGGTTTCTTTGGTTATACAGGGAACGATGAGGAAGACAGTGTGTTGCGGCCTAAATTCCTTAATTAAGGTTAATCAAAATCTTAATTAAATTATTTAGTAAATGTAACGACCCGCATTCTATGCATCGATGTATTGTGGAATATTTATTTTATTTTCATATGAGGTCGTATAGTCGTGTAACTTTGAGGGACGACTACTGGGGTCATTTTCCATGTTCATGATTTTTGCCAATTTTTAAATGACCGTTTTGCCCCTAGCTGATCTTGTTTCGGCCATCATTTTTGAATGGTAAGGAGTTTTGACCTAAAATCACTTCCATTGGATTCAAATAATGGTTTACAATTCCGTAGATTGGTCACATTAGCCAAACGGACTCACCGTTTGGGAGATATGGCTGAAAAAGGTTTAGAAGGTGAAAAACTGCATAAGTGGGCTGATTAGGGTAATTAGCAAATGGGCCCATAACCCATTTCGGGATTAGGTTATGGGGAGGCTGAAATGAGTTAGGTTTTCATTCTATTTCTGTTTTCTAGACGCCATTTACCTCTTAGAAACCCTAACAATGGCCTCTAACTCCTAAAACACCTTCTTATCACCGTTTAATCAAGGATTAAACTAATCTACGCCAAATCAAGGAGAAATAATACCAAATCAGAGTTGGAGCTGCTACAAAGCATTGGAAATTGACCTATAACAGTAGCAAATTTCAGATCTAAGATTAATTTCTGGCCAAGGTGAGAGATTAGCATTGTTTTTCACTAATTACGGCTAATTAGAGGTGATTAATGATAATTAGTGAAATTATGGCTCAGAAAAATCTGGAGAAATTTGTAAAATTCTAAAATATTGTTTTACGGCTCTGATAAAAATTTGGTTCAATTTAGACATGTTTTATTAATCATATGGTCAAATCATGATTAAGGAGATTCAGGAGAAAACATAGGTTTTGGGTATGTTTGATCCTCATTAGCTTGTTAAATTTGTTGTTTAAGTGTTTGTGGTTGATTATACATGTTGCTATGACTGTTTGGAATGTTTTATGATTGTTTAGCAAAGTTAGAATGGTCGAATATGTCGTCGTGTGGCGTAAAACAGTTGTTGGAAAAGTTGCATAATATCGTGTAGGAACAAGATCGGATCGCCCCCTTCCGAACCGACCCGATCGTGACCCGAACCAAACCGATCGTGGCCACCCATTATGAGCCACCCCATTACAGATCTGCTCGTGACATATGTGCCTCAATCCTAACTGCTCTAACTTGAGTATCACGAACCGCCTGAAGGAACAAGCCACGACCTGATGCTCTGGAGCTAGCACCACGACACGACCCGCTCGAGAGAAGGAGCCCGATCCGAACCGCCATGAGAGGGAGCTCAAGACTTGACCCGTTCGAGTGAAGACATCACGGGCCTAACCGACCTGGATGGGGAAGGCAACCCGACCCGATAGTGATGATCACGAACCGTACTACTTCAGGAGAACAGAACCAAACCGAATGGAGCTGTTTTCCGAACTGATCCGGAGGAGACCAAAACCCAAGATGCAAAGTTAGTCCAAATAGGAAGTAGAACTCAGGATCCAATTGGGAACCAATGGGTTAACTTCATAAGTTGGACTTTGCTGCGGGACGTGTGGAAAGGGGTTATCGATGTCTATAGCTTTGACTCACCACTGGGAGACGGATATTGGCTATGGATCAGTGCAGTGGATCGGTTATGACTCCATGGGGTAGAGTGACTCCATTGGATGACCAAAGTGGTAGATATCGTATACTTTACGCACCGACTGAGAGATGTGAGGATGATTGCCATGCTTGATTGTTTACCATCACTACGACATGCACACCCCCTCCCCCGTTATCTTTACACTTTATGCTAAAGTCACCTTAGAGTATTGTACATCCTGTTGTGCTAACTCTTTGATTGCAGGTCTAGGTTCAAGTATGATTGGATTATACCTGTTATTGTTCTGTTTTGTTTATTATCGCTCATACCTGACTTTTGTATGACCCAGAGTTTTATGTCTCTTATTATTACTCTGGGTGCTCTTAAACAGGCAGACTAGAGACAGGTTAGCAGGTTATGCACAAGTGGTTGTCAGGAGACGAGGCTTACACGTATTATCCTCTATATATAATCTCCCTGTGTCGCTGCTGCTCACTTCTTTTGGGCGTTAGTAGTGTACCTTTCTTATTTTTGCTTTAGAGATAGTTTGAAAGTTGTAATAATGATGATGTGGAACATAAGCTATATTTGAATTTTCCGCTGCTATTATGGCTTAGATTTGAGCTTATGCACTGTCTCGCCTGTGTTATGTCAAGTATGTTATTATTATATTTTATCCCATATGATGTGAGACATTCTACAGGTTCCTTGTTAGCTCAAATTCCTTCTTTTCCTTTCTTTAGCGACCGTCCCATGCTAGTCGGGCATTGGCACAACGCACTTTCATTGGAAATGTCGGCTGGTGCAGGGCGGGCCGTCACACTTGGTATTAGAGCTCTAGGTTACGTAGTTAACTTAGGGAAAGACACCAGGGAGAGATAGTGTACGTATATGAGAGCGCGTATTTATGATATTTTAGTTTACAAAGCTATATATATATATATACTTTTAGTATATCTAAGGATGGAGTCGCACTGCACTGGCACCGCTGAAGAGATGGTTAATCATTTTCTCCTTACAGATTGAACAATGAGCCGACATACGAAGGGTACTGGTAGATGAGCTAATAATGAGAATGCTCCTGATATGAGGACGATGTTGACTGACTTCATGAGAGAGATGCTTAGGGATGTTCATAAGGCAGCTCCTAATGCTGCAAATGGTGGTGGTGTAGCGATGCAAGCGATTCGCCAAGCTCTGTCAGAACTACACTAGTCTTGGTGGGAAGCCGTTCCATGGAACGGAATCGTCTACAGAAGTTCAGGATTGGCTTGATAGTTGTGAGTGTGTCTTCCAGGACTGAGGAATCGATGATGCAATGAAGAGAATGCTAACATCCCGTCAGCTTCAAGACGAGTTATGAATTGGTGGAATGCTATTAAAGCAGCTGCTCCTAAAGATCAAGTTACTTGGAATCAGCTTATGACTCGTTTCAGCGAAAAGATCATTCCAGCTGCTCACAAATCTGAATTGTTTAAGAAATTTTTGGATCTTAAGCAAAATGGTAGGGCAGTCTCGGATTATATTGCTGAGTTCGATACTTTATCGAAGTTTGGATTATCTCTCATCGACACTGCCGAGAAGAAGAACGAGAAGTTCATAACTGGCTTAGATGAGTACTTAGGGGAAAGGCTGATAAACCACATCGACGAGACGTTCGAGTCTATAGTGGGGAAAGCATTGGGATCAGAGAGTCTTTACCCTAAGTCAAAGGTCGGTGTTGCTATTGCATCTGTAGAGGAACCAAAGCCGCAAGCAAGCGTTGGAGATAAAAAGAAGTCTCAGAATAAGAGAAATTAGGATCAGACCAAGGGTGGTCAGAAAAAGAAGGACAAGAAAGATAAAGAGAGCTTTAGTTGTGGCAAGAAGGGCCACTATGCTAGAGATTGTCAGGAAAAGCCTAGGAACGGAAGTGCTTCATTTGCGGCCAAGTGGGACATCACAAGGATAATTGCCCGCAACCCCCCTAATGAGAAGCAGATTGTGAAAGCATATACTATCAACGTTGTTCCTTCTTCATCGAATGCCCGAACTGCGGTGGAGAAGGGAAAGGACGTCATTATTCAAGGTGTACTTTCTGTTTATGATGTTTTTGTTCTAGCTTTATTGATAACAAGGCATCACATTCCTTCATATCTAGTGACCTGGTAGATAAGTTGGGATTGGAACCTGAGATAGTCGATAGACCTTTAGTCGTGACAAACCCGAAAGGTGGTTCGACTAGTTTTTGCATGATTTGTCGTAATGTGGTCTTATCGAGTTATGGATGTAT
Organism: Allium sativum; assembly: GCA_030737875.1. Lineage (NCBI taxonomy): Eukaryota > Viridiplantae > Streptophyta > Magnoliopsida > Asparagales > Amaryllidaceae > Allium > Allium sativum. Next base: position 460,268,120 of record CM060923.1, read on the forward strand.
GTTTGTTTGTGATTGCTTAGTTGTTTGCTAGTATTATCTCACATAGATTGCATGAATTCGGAGGTATAACACCCCACCTCCGCTAGGGTCACTCACAAAGGGAATGCACTAGCTTTGGTGGAGTATTATCTAGGTAAACATGCACAGAAATATTACAAGACAGAACATATAAAACAGCGGAAGGAAAAACCAAATTTTCATTACCTCATAAAATTACAAGGTCTAATGCCTTTTACATCAAAATGCCTTTAAAAGCCATTACATTGGAAACCTGTCTTGCAATAGTTAAAGAAGCATAAAACCACAGTCATAAAATATTTCCCAAGTAAAACGGTAAAGCAGCCATAGCCAAGAAAAATCCAAGCCATACATGATGACCTTGAAGCAGAAGAAGTCCGAGCTAAATAACAGTCTTTCCTCCCTGAACACCTAGGGGGGAAACTGAAGACAAAGAGGTGAAAGAAAACGGGGTCAGTCATAAAGACTGGTAAGTCCTATCTACTTCCAGCATAAAAACAGGTAAAGGTAACATGACATGCATAAACTAAAAGTAAACATAATGATGATGACAAGATAGACAAGCTAAACCAAGGTAACAGGATGAACTACTGTATCAAGATAAACTACAGTCACTATGAATCAAGTATAAGATCCCAAGGTTCTATTGAGTATAACATCCCAAGGTTCTATCGAGTATAACATCCCAAGGTTCTATCGAGTATAACATCCCAAGGTTCTATCGAGTATAACACCCCAAGGTTCTATCGAGTATAACATCCCAAGGTTCTATCGAGTATAACACCCCAAGGTTTCTATCAAGTATATTTGCCCTGCACCTTCCGTACTAGTATCCCAACCCATGTCATGTGTTAGCTACAAAATTTCCCTTGCCCAATGAAATGATCCATGTCAACCTAATGTAGGTTTTCTCAACTCGTATGTTTCTTTCCATGTATATGTTTAGTCCTTTGCCGTAAATCCTATGGGCTTCCTCACGTAGTTCTATACTACTTCAACGTAGTTCCATTATCCTTGAAATCGTTTGGATTATCACCCTTGATCTAGCTGTATTTTCTTACCATGAATTCTCGAATGTTCGGCTAGGATTTATGCCACCTAGGACCACTAGGGATTACGCTACCTACTAAACGTTTTCGTAACTCGGTTTGGGTTTAAGCCACCTAGGACCGCTAGGGATTACGCTATCCGTCAACCATGCCCCTTTTTCCCACGTATGTATCGTGAATCGTTTTTCCATGTCTAGATGCACATGTATCTCAATGTGCCATCCGAGTCTCGTGACAGGGCTAATCAAGAAATACAGGACTCGGTCGGGAGCTTTAGGTTATCTGCCGATGCAGATATCAAGGTCTGTTTTTCTACCGGTGGTTATGGTCCCACGTGATCCCTCCCTCAACTACTGAAAGGCAATCCAAGAAATCATGCACGAGAACTATACTCCGGCCATCCATGCCCCACTTTCCTATTGGCCATCCTCACCCATAACAAGATAGCAAGTATATGGTCTGTTGGGAGTTCTCTGCCTTTCCGCATACGTACATGATTGACTAAAGATGGTAGGTAATCGACGACGTGCTATCATAGGGCTAAACTAGATATCGCCGACTCCACGCCAATCCACCCCAGTCTTTAGGTTGCTCGCACAGCAACCAAGGCACACCCTTGGTTCTTCTACCGCAGACCTTAACCTCTGTGAGCCTAGGAGGATCATCTGCAACCTCATAGAGGGATACCAAGAGTACCCTCATGTCCCCTGAAGTTACCGCTTCATCACCCAGTTTGCCGGAGCCTTTATCTAAGTCAGATAAACATTCGCTCCTCCTCGTGTGTTCGTCTTAAACGATGACCTACCGATCAGGTTACTCATCTATCTGTGAACTGGTCCAATTTTCTTGACTAAGAATTATTACTTAGTTATCCTTAACTAAGGTTTATCACTTAGTTTCCCTTCCCGTTATCCTTATTAACTATGATTTTCCACTTAGTCCCCTGAAGCTAGGGTTTTGTCTAATGGGTTAAGTGTTGTCATTCGAGTTCATGACTTACCCCGCCTACGAATCATGTCAAAATTGGCAAAGTATTCAAGTTAAAGGCTTAGCCCTACAAACCATGTATCAAGTTGGTTAAGTATATCAAGACGTTCATGACTTAACCCTAGATTATTCTGTCGGATTGGTTAAGTATAGGTTAACTTTACCCTATCAAATTACCGAGTAAAATTGGTTAAGTGTAGGTTAACTTAACCCCATTAAATTATTGAGTCGGATTGGTTAAGTATATTTAAGAGGTTCGTGACTTAACCATATCAAATCATCAAGTCGGATTGGTTAAGTGTAAGTTAACTTAACCCTATCAAATTACCGAGTCCGATTGGTTAAGTGTAGGTTAACTTAAACCCATCCACTAGTCATATTTATGATGTTTAAGTATCATTCTTGTGGGTTTACTTAACTCTACCACGCATCGCGTTATCCCCGTCGGGAGTTATCAACCCATTTAGGTTAAACTAACCCATCCGCTAATCATGTTATATGGTTAAGTGTCTTAAATAATCAAGTCCGGTCTTACTTAACCTACCCATTCATGTCATATCGGTTAAGTACCATTAGTCAAACTAACTTAACCTTATCATGTGGCATTAAGTAAATTAATGCACCCCAACCTCTCACATTAGACTTTGTTGTGGTTACTGGTTACGTCGGGCGTGTCCAGGCAGCTTTACACCACAACCTAGTCTAACAACGGGTTTTGAGCGCGATATGACTAACTTCTCACATTGGGTCTTATTGTCTGTAGCTACTGGATTTGCCGAGCGGTTCCGGGCAGATTTATGCTACAAACTCAACCCAACCTTGAGTTAGCCACTTTCATGTTTTCCTACTTATCATGTTCATGTCAAATATAGGTTACGATAAAGTCCATGTTTTACACTTATGCCCATTTTCCCATTACTTAATTCATGTTAAATTTCATATCCCATCCCACGTTTGCCTAAACTACCCGAGGCGTATTCCCAACGCAAGTGAAAGCGAGTCAACATAGTAGGAATCATATGACAACATATTGGCCTCAAATATGTATGATAGCATAAAGGGTTTGGCCTCAAATATGTATAATAGCATAAAGGGATTGGCCTCAAACATGTATAATAGCATAAAGGGATTGGCCTCTAACATGTGTGATAGCATAACAATAGGTTTATCATCATAGGCATGTAAATGGTCATGAGAGGTTTAGGTTCTTTTACATGCATAAGCCTCAGGTCAAGTTCATATGAATGTTCCACAGGCCAAATGGTTCTAAGGGTTCATGCCAACGTTCCATAAGTAAAAATCCAATCTTACATGGTAAACTAAGTCAACCACAACATGAGTGGCATGATTTAATCACTAAGAAATAGGCCAAAGTCATAGGTTCAAGAGAGAGGCAAGACTAGATTCACATAGACTAACATACTTAGGTTCCATCTCATTTTATTCCATGTCAACATTAGAACTACCGTTTAGATCTAAAAGTAGCTAGAACTTACAAAGCGTGGCTAGAGATTTATGAGCAAGCATTTGTCGTAGAACGGTGTTGAGATGATGCTCTACTTCCTTGATTTGATGTAGAAAGCTTGCTCCTTTGACTTGAATCAAGTTTGCATGCTTAGGCCTTTGAAGATGAAGATGGAGACCATGATCAAGAGACATTTGGGCAGCACTTTGTTGTTAGGATGTTTTTTAGTGATTTAGGTTAGGTCTTAGGGTGTTTTTATAGAAGTTAGGACTAGTTTAGGCCCTTAGATTAACCCTAGTTTAGATCTGAACTGTCAAAATCGTCACAGGCCCTCAAACCAGAGACCAAAGACCATGCAGGTGCACCAAGGCCGACCTGGTCCGACCAGGGAAGTCGACACCCAGGTCGACTGGGCAGTCGACCTGGTCCCTGGGGGGCGACTCCCCAGTCGACTCCCTTGTCGACCTGGGGCTGGGCGGGAAATTTTCCGCCCAGTCCGTCTGGGGCTAAATTTTGAAATTCAAAAATCTGCTTTTGTTTCTGATTTTTCGTGAAACTTCTAGAGGCCATATCTCAGTCATACGGACTCCGATTTACGAAATTTCGGACTCATTTCCAACCAGAATTCCGAGACGAATGCAATAGCGCAACCCGTTTCTCTTGATTCTTATTTTAAAATTTAATTCTGCCTCGATTCTTGTCTTAACACGTTATTAAAAATTCGGGTTGTTACATTCTCCCCACCTTAAAGGATTTCGTCCCCGAAATCTCCAAGTTAGGAAGAACGTATCTTACCATCCATCATCCATCTACTCATAACATTATCCACAAGCAAACATTGTCCTTAAAAGATTTCTAATGCTGTTTGAACATATGCAGAAAGTGTGTGTATATGTTCCTTATCTAATGCAAATGATCAGGCCTGATTGATCTTCTAAATGCAAAATATGTTTAGTGCCATGAATCCACATGTATGCAAATGGTCCTAGTCACATAAACACTATATGTGTGCACAACCATTCATCCATATGCAATATTAACATGATAACACATTCAAATTCATCCATAAACAAGCGTAAACACGTATACATATGAAATATGAAATGTGACTGAACCGATCTAGTGCCTAGTGTGTATTCGCGCATCCATGAGCAACCACTTGCAATCACTTGCAACCATATCAATCATAACATGTTTTCAAATACATGTTTACATCCATAGGGTTCTACCTAGGGTCCTTAAGATAGGACCAAGAAGATAAGCAAGATAAACTCGTTTTGGATTACAAGAAATCCCTTTCTAAACCAAACCCATGTCCTATAAAGCCCAAAAGGTTTAGTCAACCTATCGGACACCTTCAAACCTTGACATGTATTATTAACCGATGAGCCATACCCCCTATGGAGTTTGCAACAGAAATAAGATCGAGAATAGGATCGAGAGAATATGCATAAAAGATAGCATGCGGGTAAGCTCTACAGGAAAACAGGGATCAAGAATATGCTCTTAAAAAGCGATATGATGCGCGTATCTTGTCTTCAATCTTTTAAGTCGCATTTCCTTGAGCTTAATTCCATTGTGCTTTGACCATCTTTAACTTCATGATTTCGTAACTTCTTAATTCCTATTTCCAAATACAAGCTGGAACTCATTTCATTGTCGCTTCTCGTTCCACTTTTACTTATTCTCCCTCTAGTATACTTGACTCAACCATATCCGTGCACTCATGGTTTCATGTAAGCTCTCCAAAATTCACTAGTGAATCATGGATCTCGTTTACTCGCTCTACGGCATTCCACGTAGAAGAACATATCTCTTGAAAACAAACAGATGCCAACCATGTTACCAAGTGTACTTACTAGAGTGATTTCCATAACTCATGCACAAGCGAAATGAACCATCCGCCTTAGTGGCGAACTCTACTCGAATGGATTACCAACAAATGCATCAAGAGATTCTAGGTAACAAATCATGACAGAACCCTAAAGGTTACACGAGACTTCGAGGGTATTACCGAGGCAAGTCAAGAGTCTAACTACCCTCCTTTCAGAACCGAGAATGGCACCCTTACTGGATAACCACTCCATTCCTAGAATCAACCCATAGCTCAAAAACATAAGCATTATTCCCAAAAGTCATAGGCGTCCTCCAATCCAAACAAGTCATGAATAAATGGACCGATTCCTCAATAAGATTTGAGAAAAAATGGGATCCTCTACTATGCTAGTACGAAGGTGCAGAGACTCAACTATCGAAGCAGACTTAAATGATGTGGTGATCAAAACAATGTCCTGGCGGGATGATAGAGAAGAAAAGCTAAACCTTTCACAGAAGCGTTACCATCCTTCTTAGGTACGCTAACAGTGAGAGCATACAATTGCCTTCTCAATGATCTTGTCCTCGTCTCATAATACTTTGACTATCTTTCTCTTTTTTATCCTATTAGAGATACTCTCTCTTGTCATGGGTTTTATCATTCACCCTTTTTCCTCCTTTGTGGATTGAGCCATACCAACCAGTTGCTTGTCCTTAAGCTTGTATCCTTTATCCTTGTTCTTACTATCCTTTCTTATAACGCGGTAACAAGTCTCTCGAGAACTGCCTCCATCGTACCGAAAACACCGACGTAGTTAGAAAAAAGATTAGTCGCAGTTCAAACCACTATGACTACAGGTGGAGGAAAGAAAGGAAAAGAGATTCAATCAAGGAAACAAAGGATAATGCTAATGGCCTTTGGGGAATAGCCTTTTTTTAAATAAAACTTTCCTTGAAAAATGCTTCTTTGTAAACGGTTTTCAAGTAGTTTTCAGAAGGTTTTAAAACTTTTGCCCAGTCTGGTAACCTTCTGCTCTGATACCAAATGTAACACCCCGCCTCCGCTAGGGTCACTCACAAAGGGAATGCACTAGCTTTGGTGGAGTATTATCTAGGTAAACATGCACAGAAATATTACAAGACAGAACATATAAAACAGCGGAAGGAAAAATCAAATTTTCATTACCTCATAAAATTACAAGGTCTAAAACCTTTTACATCAAAATGCCTTTAAAACCCATTACATTGGAAACTTGTCTTGCAATAGTTAAAGAAGCATAAAACCGCATTCATAAAATATTTCTCAAGTAAAACGGTAAAGCAGCCATAGCCAAGAAAAATCCAAGCCATACATGATGACCTTGAAGCAGAAGAAGTCCGAGCTAAATAACAGTATTTCCTCCCGGAAAACCTGGGGGGGGGGGAATGGAAGACAAAGAGGCAAAAGAGAACGGGGTCAGTCATAAAGACTAGTAAGTACTATCTACTTCCAGCATAGAAACAGGTAAAGGTAACATGACATGCATAAACTAAAAGTAAACATAAGGATGATGACAAGATAGACAAGCTAAACCAAGGTAACAGGATGAACTACTGTATCAAGATAAACTACGGTCACTATGAATCAAGTATAAGATCCCAAGCTTCTATCGAGTATAACATCCCAAGGTTCTATCGAGTATAACATCCCAAGGTTCTATCGAGTATAACACCCTAAGGTTCTATCGAGTATAACATCCCAAGGTTCTATCGAGTACAACACCCTAAGGTTTCTATCAAGTATATTTGCCCTGCACCTTCCGTACTAGTATCCCAACCTGTGTCACATGTTAGCTACAAAATGTCCCTTGCCCAATGAAATGGTCCATGTCAACCTAATGTAGGTTTTCTCAACTAGTATGTTTCTTTCCATGTATATGTTTAGTCCTTTGCCGTAAATCCTACGGGCTTCCTCACGTAGTTCTATACTACTTCAACGTAGTTCCATTATCCTTGAAATCGTTTGGACTATCACTGTTGATCTAGCTGTATTTTCTTACCATGAATTCTCGAATGTTCGGCTAGGATTTATGCCACCTAGGACCACTAGGGATTACGCTACCTACTAAACGTTTTCGTAACTCGGTTTGGGTTTAAGCCACCTAGGACCGCTAGGGATTACGCTACCCGTCAACCATGCCCCTTTTTCCCACGTATGTATCGTGAATCGTTTTTCCATGTCTAGATGCACATGTATCTCAATGTGCCATCCGAGTCCCATGACAGGGCTAATCAAGAAATACAGGACTCGGTCGGGAGCTTTAGGTTATCTGCCGATGCAGATATCAAGGTCTGTTTTTCTATAGGTGGTTATGGTCCCACGTGACCCCTCCCTCAACTACTGAAAGGCAATCCAAGAAAATCATGCACGAGAACTATACTCCGGCCATCCATGCCCCACTTTCCTATTGGCCATCCTCAACCATAACTAGATAGCAAGTATATGGTATGTTGGAGTTCTCTGCCTTTCCGCATACGTACACGATTGACTAAAGATCGTAGGTAGTCGACGACGTGCTATCGTAGGGCTAAACTAGATATCGTCGACTCCATGCTAATCCACCCCAGTCTTTAGGTTGATCGCACAACAACCAAGGCATACCCTTGGTTCTTCTACCGCAGACCTTAACCTCTGTGAGCCTAGGAGGATCATCTGCAACCTCACCGAGGGATACCAAGAGTACCCTCACGTCCCCTGAAGCTACCGATTCATCACCCAGTTCGCTGGAGCCTTTATCTAAGTCAGATAAACATTCGCTCCTCCTCGTGTGTTCGTCTTAAACGATGACCTACCGATCAGGTTACTCATCTATCTGTGAACTGGTCCAATTTTCTTGACTAAGAATTATTACTTAGTTATCCTTAACTAAGGTTTATCACTTAGTTTCCCTTCCCGTTATCCTTATTAACTATGATTTTCCACTTAGTCCCCTGAAGCTAGGGTTTTGTCTAATGGGTTAAGTGTTGTCATTCGAGTTCATGACTTACCCCGCCTACGAATCATGTCAAAATTGGCAAAGTATTCAAGTTAAAGGCTTAGCCCTACAAACCATGTATCAAGTTGGTTAAGTATATCAAGATGTTCTTGACTTAACCCTAGATTATTCAGTCGGATTGGTTAAGTATAGGTTAAATTTACCCTATCAAATTACCGAGTAAAATTGGTTAAGTGTAGGTTAACTTAACCCCATTAAATTATTGAGTCGGATTGGTTAAGTATATTTAAGAGGTTCGTGACTTAACCATATCAAATCATCAAGTCGGATTGGTTAAGTGTAAGTTAACTTAACCCTATCAAATTACCGAGTCAGATTGGTTAAGTGTAGGTTAACTTAAACCCATCCACTAGTCATATTTATGATGTTTAAGTATCATTCTTGTGGGTTTACTTACCTCTACCACGCATCGCGTTATCGCCGTCGGGAGTTATCAACCCATTTAGGTTAAACTAACCCATCCGCTAATCATGTTATATGGTTAAGTGTCTTAAATAATAAAGTCCGGTCTTACTTAACCTACCCATTCATGTCATATCAGTTAAGTGCCATTAGCCAAACTAACTTAACCTTATCATGTGGAATTAAGTAAATTAATGCACCCCAACCTCTCACATTAGACTTTGTTGTGGTTACTGGTTACGCCGGGCGGGTCCGGGCAGCTTTACACCACAACCTAGTCTAACCTCGGGTTTTGAGCGCGATATAACCAACTTATCACATTGGGTCTTATTGTCTATAGCTACTGGATTTGCCGGGCGGTTCCGGGCAGATTTATGCTACAAACTCAACCCAACCTCGAGTTGGCCACTTTCATGTTTTCCTACTTATCATGTTCATGTCAAATTTAGGTTACGACAAAGTCCACGTTTTACACTTATGCCCATTTTCCCATTACTTAATTCAGGTTAAATTTCATATCCCACCCCACGTTTGCCCAAACTACCCAAGGCGTATTCCCAATGCAAGTGAAAGCGAGTCAACATAGTATGAATCATATGACAACATATTGGCCTCAAATATGTATGATAGCATAAAGGTTTGGCCTCAAATATGTATAATAGCATAAAGGGATTGGCCTCAAACATGTATAATAGCATAAAGGGATTGGCCTCTAACATATATGATAGCATAAAAATAGGTTTATCATCGTAGGCATGTAAATGGTCATGAGAGGTTTAGGTTCTTTTACATGCATAAGCCCCAAGTCAAGTTCATATGAATGTTCCACAAGCCAAATGGTTCTAAGGGTTCATGCCAACATTCCATAAGTAAAAATCCAATCTTTCATGATAAACTAAGTCAACCACAACATGAGTGGCATGATTTAATCACTAAGAAATAGCCCAAAATCATAGCTTCAAGAGAGAGGCAGGACTAGATTCACATAGACTAACATACTTAGGTTCCATCTCATTTTATTCCATGTCAACATTAGAACTACCGTTTAGATCTAAAAGTAGCTAGAACTTACAAAGCGTGGCTAGAGATTTATGAGCAAGCATTTGTCGTAGAACGGTGTTGAGATGATGCTCTACTTCCTTGATTTGTTGTAGAAAGCTTGCTCCTTTGACTTGAATCAAGTTTGCATGCTTAGGCCTTGGAAGATGAAGATGGAGGCCATGATCAAGAGACATTTGGGCAGCACTTTGTTGTTAGGATGGTTTTTAGTGATTTAGGTTAGGTCTTAGGGTGTTTTTATATAAGTTAGGACTAGTTTAGGCCCTTAGATTAATCCTAGTTTAGATCTGAACCATCAAAATCATCACAGGCCCCAAAACCAGAGCCAAAAGACCATGCAGGTGCACCCAGGCCGACCTGGTCCGACCAGGGAAGTCGACACCCAGGTCGACACCCAGGTCAACTGGGAAGTCGACATGGTCCCTGGGGGGTCGACTCCCCAGTCGACCTAGGGCTGGCGGGAAATTTCCCGCCCAGTCCGTCTGGGGCCAAATTTTGAAATTCAAAAATCTGCTTTCGTTTCTAATTTTTCATGAAACTTCTAGAGGCCATATCTCGGTCATACGGACTCCGATTTACGAAATTTCGGACTCGTTTCCAACCAGAATTCCGAGACGAATGCAACGGTGTAACTTGTTTCTCTTGATTCTTATTTTAAAATTTAATTCTGCCTCGATTCTTGTCTTAACACGTTATTAAAAATTCAGGTTGTTACAGCAGGAGATGTTCCATGAGTGCTTGTCTAATATTGGTTTAGGCCTTTAGGGCTTGTGCTTAGGGAATGTCGAGTTCGACTAGGATGGTTTGCATGAGATATAAGTATTTGTTGTGATTTCCATTGAATGATATCTCGGCTTACTCGAGGAGTGATGTGCAGCCGTGGCATGATAAGACTGTTCAATGACATGGACTGCCCAAGTTGGACTCGATAGGGCTAGGAGATGACTCGAGTGGGACTTGAGGAAGCTGCAAGGTAATGGATTATTTAGGACCCTATGTTGATGTTCTCTTTGGTTCAAGAATGGTTGAACTTCTAAGGGATAAGATGTGTTCGTTGATTGTGGAGATGCAACGAAGGCTAGGACGATTCAAGTTGGACTTGAACTCGTAAAAGAAAAATGGTTGTTCATTGATCTTGGAGATGCAAGGAATAGAGATACGACTTATGTTGGACTTGAGATTTGTCAATAATGGATACTTGAGACTGGGTCAGAGTATGTGGGTAGCTCTTCTGATGAGAGTACCAAGAAATCGTCGATACGTAGAATGTTCTAGGCGAACTCGAAGCAGGGTTATCTGGGGACGCTCGTTACCTTGGATTCGTTGGACATAATCTAGTTATCCTTGGAGGATAAACGTATGTTGGATGTACAGTAGTCCGTATGGAGGCGGGGCTTCCATTAGCTTTGGGATTGGTTGGACCAGTCAAGTAGGCATCGACGTATGTATGGAGGCGGGGCTTCCATTAGCCTTGAATTTGGTTGGACCGGTCAGGTAGGTATCCACGTATTTATAGCTTTAGCAGTTGATACATAGGACATGTTTGGTGGATGTTATGGTTCCTATGTTTGTTCCTATTTTTATTCCCTTGAGTAGACTATCAACTGTAGGATTCTGGTAATAGAGAATGAAGAAACAATGGCATACACGAACGCCTGTGCTATCGGACTAGGTGTGTTAGCTGATGCTGAATAGGAGACATGAAAATTTAGATGCTATGTTTCTTGAATGGAAGCAACCAGAGTATATCTTAGGATGTGATCTCAGATGTAAGTATGGATTGGATCCAGAAATGTTAGCAAGTTTGATGGTTATACTGACTTTGATTGACCGGATTGATTCCAGTCAGAGGGATGATCCTAGTCTATTAGAAATCATCACTAAGTTAGAAATGGGAATCGACGAGGAGATGAACAAGTATGGGCTTGATCGAAATGGATGGCTTAGAAAGAGTGGGAAACTAGTTGTACCCAATGTCAATGGATAGAGAGATGAATTACTTAGAGAATTTCATCACTCAAAACTGACTATACATTCCGGTGGTAATAAAATGTATCGAGACATGAAGCAGACCTTCTATTGGGAAGGAATGAAAAAAGACATTGGGAACTTTATATCCAAATGCATGAATTTCCAGTTAGTTAAAGCTGAGCAAAAGAAACCTAGTGGTTTGTTGCAACTATTAGAAATCCCCGAATGGAAATGGGAACAAGTCTCAATGGATTTATTGATGGGTTACCAAGGACTAGATCGGGCCATGATAGCATTTGGGTGATTGTGGACCGATTGACCAAGAGTGAAAAGTTTATACCCATCAAGTCGAATAGAACAGCAGCTAAGTTAGCAGAACTGTATATGAAGTGGGTAGTGAGATTTCATGGAATAACCAAAGGCATTATGACCGACTGAGATCCGTTGTTTACTAGTGGATTTTGGAGGAGCTTACAAGAGGCGTTAGGATCAGAATTACATTTCAGTACCGCGTACCATCTTCAAACCGACGGTCAGACAAAGAGGGTGAATCGAGTATTAGAAGATCTCTTGAGAGCTTGCATATTAGATTTTGGCAGATCATGGAATGACCATTTGCATCTAGTGGAGATTACATATAATAATAATTATCAGTCCAATATTGGTATGGCTCCATTTGAAGCTTTCGTATGGAAGACCGTGCAACTCACCATCATGTTGGTTAGAAACCGGTGAGAAATTTGTGCTTGGACTAGATATGATATGAGAAACCTCATATAAGATCAAAATTATTCGATGACAAATGAAGGCTGTCCAAGATAGGCAGAAGAGTTATGCCGATAAGAGGAGAAGAGATTTAAAATTCTCCATTGGCGATTTGGAGTTTGTCAAGATATCTCCGTTGAAGAGCGTGATACGATTTGGTAGGAGAGGCAAGTTAACCCCAAGATTTGTTGGTCCATTCCCAGTTCTCGAACAAGTTGGGAATTTGGCATGTAAAGTTGAGTTGCCCGATAAGATGGGGGGAACTCATAACGTATTTCATGTTTCCCAGTTAAGGAAATTCGTGCACGACCCCGATGTGGCTATTTCACCTCATCAGTTGGATGAAATCGAAGTAGAACCCGAGGCGATTGGGAACCGCAAGCCGATTCGTATTGTCCTGCACGATACGAAGAAACTTCGAAAGAAAGCGGTGAATCTAGTTAAGGTTCAGTGGGCCGAGCTAAGCAACATAAGCTTGTGACCAAGTGGGCCGGGGATGGGAATAACTGTACTAGGGAGACAGAAGAGAGCATTAAGGGGACGTATCCAGAAATCTTTGCCTAGTAAGGTTTTCATTTCGATTTACTCTTTCCGCATGATAGGATAGGTTTGTTTTGTTTGTTTGGTATGTTTGATTGCGAGATATGGCTGGTAGGCATGCGGGACCCATTGCTTGTTTCTTAGTTGAGGAATTTCGAGGGCGAAATTTCTTAAGGGGGGAGAGTGTAACGACCCGCATTCTACGCATCGGAGGATTGTAGAATATTTATTTTATTTTCATATTAGGTCGTATAGTCGTGTAACTTTGGGGCACGACTATTGGGGTCATTTCCCATGTTCACAATTTTTGCCAATTTTTAAATGACCGTTTTGCCCTAGATGATCTTGTTTCAGCCATAACTTTTGAATGGTAAGGAGTTTTGACCTGAAATCACTTCCATTGGATTTAGATGATGGTTTACAATTCCGTGGAGTAGTCACATTAACCAAACGGACTCACTGTTTGGGAGATATGGCTGAAACAAGGTTTGGAAGGTGAAAAACTGCTTAAGTGGGCCGATTAGGGTAATTAGCAAATGGGCCAATAACCCATTTCGGGATTAGGGTTACGGGGAAGTTGAAATGAGTTAGGTTTTCATTCTATTTCAGTTTTTTAGCTGCCATTTACCTCTTAGAAACCCTAGCAATGGCCTCGAACTCCTAAAACACCTTCTAATCACCGTTTAATCGAGGATTAAGCTAATCTACGTCAAACGAAGGATAAATAGCTCCAAATTAGAGTTGCAGTTGCTGCTAAGAATTTGAATTCGACCTCTAACAGTAGCAAAGCTCGGATCTAAGATTAATTTATGGCCAAGGTGAGTAATTAGCATTGTTTTTCACCAATTACGGCTAACTAGGGGTGATTAGTGATAATTAGCAAAATTATGGCTTGGAAAAATTTGTAAATTTCTAAAATATTATTTCAAGGCTTTGATAAAAATTTGGGTTAATTTAGACATGTTTTACTAATCGTATGGTAAAATCATGATTAAGGAGATTAAGGGGAAAACATGGGTTTTGGGTATGTTTGATCCTCATTAGCATGTTAAATTCGTTGTTTTAGTGTTTGTGGTTGATTATACTTGTTGCTATGACTGTTTGGAATGTTTTATGATTGTTTAGCAAAGTTAGAATGGTCGAAAACGTCGTCGTGTGGCGTAAAATAGTCATTGGAAAAGTTGCAGAATATCGTGCAGAAACCGGATCGGATCACCCCCTTCCGAACCGACCCGATCGTGACCCAAACCAAACCGATCGTGGCCACCCATCATGAGCCAACCCAGTACTGATCTGCTCGTGACATATGTTCCTCGATCCGAACCGCTCCAGCTTGAAAATCACGAACTGCCTGAAGGAACAAGCCATGACCTGATGCTTTGTAGCTAGCACCACGACCCGACCCGCTCGAGAGAAGGAGCCCGATCCGAACCGCCATGAGAAGGAGCTCAAGACCTGACCCGTTCGAGTGAAGACATCACGAGCCGAACCGACCTGGATGGGGAAGCCGACCCGACCCGATAGTGTTGATCATGAACCATACTACTTTAAGAGGACAGAACCGAACTGAATGGAGCTATTTTCTGAACCGATCCGGAGGAGACCAAAACCCGAGATGCAAAGGTAGTCTAAATAGGAAGTAGAACTCAGGTTCCAGTTGGGAACCAACGCATTAACTTCATAAGTTGGACTTTGTTGCGTGACGTGTGCAAAGGGGTTATCGATGTCTATAGCTTTGTCTCACCTTTGAGAGACAGATATTGGTTATGGATCAGTGCAGTGGAGCCGTTACGACTCCATAGGCCAGAGTGATCGTAGAAATGAATTGGATGACCAAAGTGGTAGATATCGTCTACTTTACGCACTAAGTGAGAGATGTGAGGATGATTTCTATGCTTGATTGTTTGCCATCACTATGACATGCACACCCCCTCCCTCATTATCTTTACACCTTATGCTAGTATCACCTTAGAGTATTGTACATCCTGTTGTGCTAACTCTTTGGTTGCAGGTCCAGGTTCAAGTATGATTGGATTATACCCGTTATTGTTCTGTTTTGTTGCTTATCGCTCATACCGGACTTTTGTCTGACCCGGAGTTTTATGTCTCTTCTTATTACTCTGGGTGCTCTTAAAAGGGCAGACTAGAGACAAGATAGCTGGTTGTGCACGAGTAGCTGTCCGGGGACAAGCAGAAGGCTTACACGTATTATCCTCTATAAATAATCTCCCTGTGTCGCTGTTGGTCACTACTTTGGGCATTAGTAGTGTACCTTTCTTATTTTTGCTTTAGAGACAATTTGAAAGTTGTAATAATGATGATGTGGAACATAAGCTATATTTGAATTTCCACTGCTATTATGGCTTAGGTTTCATCTTATGCACTGTCTCGCCTGTTTTATGTCAAGTACGTTATTATTATATTTTATCCCATGCGATGTGAGACATTCTATAGGTTCCATGTTAGCTCAAATTCCTTCTTTTCCTTTCATTGACGGCCGTCCCGTGCTAGTCGGGTATTGGCACAATGCACTTTCATTGGAAATGTCGGCTGGTGCATGGCGAGCCATCACAATATAATTAAAATTATTCGAACGTTTTAAACTATGTAGCTTATTCAAATAGAGTCGGAATCGAACGATTAAAAAACCGTTGGAATCCTCTGGTCGAGCAATACACCGCAGAACCGAGTGGAATGTGATTGGAGCATTTACGAGAAGACGACGTTTAACATCAAGGTGACTTTTTGTAGAAATGATATTGAATTAAAATCTGATTTTTAATATATAAAAACATTGTTTTATTTTTAGTTTTTATATATGAATAGTGTAGTATAAAAAAATATGATTTTTTTTGTAAATAAATACAGCACTGTTAAAATCAGTTTTTATCAGAATAACATTGTTTTAAAATTTCAGATTTTAATAAATATACCATTGTTTAAATTTCAAATTTTTAAAAATAAATATGGCATTGTTTAAAAAAAATAAAAATATGATTTTTTATAGAACTAGCATTGTAATAAAAATTGACCTTTTATATATGCAACTTTGAAATAAGAATGTTATTTTTATTATATAGATAACGATATAAAAATGTGGTTTTTAAATATATAGCTTTAAAATAAAAACATGATTTTTAATTTAGATAATAGTTAATATAAAAATGTGATTTTTAAATATATAGTAATGATATAAAAAGGTGATTTTTAATATAAATTGCTTGAAACAAATTGCATTAGAACCTCATTGAAGTACACTACGCACTGGAAACAAATCTAAATCCAAACCGTTCAATTAAAAATGATGGAGTGGAAACCGAAGGTGAGAACTCTTTCTCACTCAAATTACTTTACAGTTAAATATATACTAGGATGCAGATGGGGCTTAGTAGCCCCCGACACTATTTATTAAACAAACCATGGTTGTTTGTTTGGATTGACTGTGATTGTGAAATTGACTGTATTGTGGTTGTAAATATTCATGTGATTGAATAAAATGTTTAATCATAAGAAAAAATCAATTTTATTGTGTATAAAATATATATATGTATAAAATTATCATAAAGAGAAATTGAAATAAATATTCATTTACAAGCAGGACGGCTCGTTTATGTACACCCATTAAACTGATATTGATTGGGTGGATAAATTTAACACATTGCCCAACTACACAAGTAATAATCAATATTTGTTGTTTGAAAACCAAACACGGTTATTGGGATGATATTTGACATACACTAATCATGATTGTTTAGCAGAATGTCAATCGATGGGTTGACAGACTGTACAAGCATTATTTATTTATTTTAATTCTTATGTAGTTGTAAAATGCACTCTGGATGTTGTATGAATTTTTGATGATTGTTTATCATTATCGTTGGGTACATGGATGTATGAAATCCATATAACTGAAATTATATGTAATTGATTGAGTCTAATTCCAATTCAGAATTAACGAATGTTTTTAAATAATATTCAGAGTATAATCAAAATAAGATATTTTGAAATTGTTATCATTTTAATATTATAATGATAAGACATAATCAATTTTGATTTGAAAGATTGAAATGAAACTGAAATCGTTTTAAAATGAATTTATAACAAATTTATTAAGGATACTCGATATTGATTTGAAAAATTGAAATGAAATTGAAATCTTTTTAAAATGAATTTAAAATGAATTTACTAAGGAATATTCAATTTTGATTTGAAAAATTGAAATGAGATTGGAATCGTTTTAAAATGAATTTAAAACGAAATTGTTAAGGAATATTTGATTTTGAATTCAAAAATTGAAATGAAATTGAAATTGTTTTAAAATGAATTTAAAATGAATTTATTGAGGAATATTCAATTTTGATTTGAAAAACTGAAATGAAATTGAAATTGTTTTAAAATGAACTGAAAAAGAATTTATTAAGGAATATTCAATTTTGATCTGAAAAACTGAAATGAAATTGAAATCGTTTTAAAATGAAATGAAAACGAATTTATTAAGGAATATTCAATTTTAATTTAAGAAATTGAAATGAAATTGAAATCGTTTTAAAATAAATTTAAAATGAATTTATTAAGTTATATTCAATTTTGATTTCAAAAATTGAAATGAAATTGAAATCGTTTTAAAATGAATTTGAAACGAATTTATTAAGGAATATTCAATTTTGGTTTGAAAAATTGAAATGAAATTGAAATCGTTTACAATGAATATAAAACGAATTTATTATGGAATATTTGATTTTGATCTAAAAAATTGAAATGAATTTGAAATCGTTTTAAAATGAATTTGAAATGAATTTATTAAGGAATATTCAACTTCGATTTGAAAAATTGAAATGAAATTGAAATCGTTTTAAAATGAATTTACTAAGGAATATTAAATTTTGATTTGAAAATCGAAATGAAGTTAAAATCGTTTGGAAACGAATTTATAAATATTTTATAAATACGTTTTGAATAGTAATAGATGAAATATAATATATATATATATATATATTATATGGTTTGAATAGAACGTGCCGCACCGCGACCGTTCATGAATTTCGACCGTTGACTTCGAACATTACGGGAGATCCGACCATCTGATTCTCCAAAACTGGAACCATTGGGTTTGTATCGAAAAGAGCTTTCCAATGATATAAGAGATTTGAAATTGAACGGTTGGATTTGGAATTATGTCCAAATCAAATTTAGAAAAGGTCGTTATGGATGCAGTTCGGTGGCCATTATTGGAAATCAACCGTACAGGCCTTGATAAAATTATTACAAATATTAATAATTGGTGTAAAATCATAATTAATGATTTGGAAAGATTATGGATGAAAAATTCCAGTTTTGGAAAGATAAAAATATATTTTTATCAAAATGAACTAGTTATTAACTAGTAAGATAATCCAACGTTTTAAATAAATGAATTGGATTTGAGAATGATTTTAATATAACCAGAATTTTCCAATAAATAAATTGGAATGAATTTGAATAGAAATCATCTTCAGGATATTTCAGTATTGGATTCCATGACTATACGAATATTATGGAGGAATTTGGAAGACAGATATATATAGTTATTCCCCATACGATATGTGTTAGTTTCATAATTTGATATCGAATATAAGCCAATATAATTTCTATTTAGAGCCTTGTGTTTAATATCAAATTGAATTTTGGGTTTTTCGTGAACAGTGTTTTAAACGACATGGGTTCTTTAACCCAGTTAAAGACAGGATTTATTTCCTAAATTTAAATAACCATTACATAATGATTTTTGGAGATTAAAACTAAGTGGAGTTTTAATGAATCTTTAATTAGATTGAAATGTGAACGATATGATTTAATTATCAAATTTGTGAAATGATCGAGAATGGAGTATTAACTATTTTTCTCCAAGTGATAGTTAAATCTTTAAATAGATTTGAACGAGAAATGGTAATTAATATTACCGACAACACTGTGGGGTTAGATATGGAGTGCTACTAGTTTTGCTCCATGGGATGAATAGGTTGAGATTGGAAAATAAATTAAATGATTACTTCGGTGTTGTTCGCTAATCCCGACTAGTTTGGTAAACCTTAATTTGGTTTAAATTGTGAAAATGATACTTGAATAAAAGAATATTCTGGATTGGAATGAGGCGTATTTTGTGTTTTATAGCACTTGTTTATAAGATACGCGAGTAATTCGGAAAGACCGGGTTTATCACATTCTGGATAATTGATACAACGATAAGTCGACGATGAAGATGGTGGTGAAGACCGGAGATCTTCAAATCGTTTAGATGATTACTGATTTCTTGATTGGGAGGCATCCCAAGACAAGGTAATAAGTGGTGATCGTCCAGACGTACTTGGAGATCGAACGGATATGCGAGGACCTCTCTCCTGTATTGGACATATGGGACGAAGAATAAGGTGCCTCCGGTTTTGTTTAGACCTAGAACGGACTTGCAAATGGATGGTATGTCTGACATTATATTCCTTTATACTGTATTCATTGATCTCTGCTAAATATATATCTGTTCGGTGGCGGAGAATTTATTCTCTTGCTTAACACCCTTCTCTGAGACATATGAGCTTAGAGGTTATATATCGATAGAAATCAGTGGTGCGGTATGGAGTGACAGTGTGGCATACTGAGTGGCATGTTATCAAAGATTTTGTTGAAAAGCAGGGACTTGTAGTTGATGATCAAAGCACGGCTTTGAATAGCATCGCTTTGTGTATAGCGTTAATTCGTGAGCCTCACACCCCGGTATGAACTAGAAACGGGAGAGGACCTCAGGGAGGACATGCGTTTCTTTCCAGCTAGGAGTGGTGCCATGCTATGGAGCCCAGACATTTTACTCATGTGGATGTTGCATAATATTTGATGGATAGCGAGGCGCCTCAGATATATCGGTTATTACGGGGCCGATGGATATGATGGTTGACATACTGACCAGATTTATGCCCCATAGGGCGGGGAAACGTATTGTTCAGGAATTATTAATCCGTAAGTATGGACCGACCCTGACGCTCCAAGGGCTCACCTGAGTTTGGGTCCTGAGACATAGTGCTAGATTGTCTCAAATCAGTAATGATGATCCCTTGCCTTGGTTCATGATAGAAATCCAACTTCTAATACGTGACATTTCGGTTTTAAATTGAAGAACCAGTAGGAGACATAGTAGCATGGGATACTATGCCGTCTATGATTGATACATATATATCCGAAGCTGTTTTGACACTATACACTAATAGTAATATCAAGAAGATTTGTTTTTACATGTACCAAGCATATTTGGCTATCATAAGGTAAATTCGATCCTTCGGCTTGCGTTGCATAGTGTGATGGGACCTGAATCTTATAATAGCTTCATTTTTCCAAAAAAAAAAACCATTGTGCTGTTTGTTTTATGCACTGGTATTCTTGGGAGAAAACTCGTTCCATGTTATATGGCGTGGTCCCTTGACTTACTTTATTTTTTGTAAAGTAAAGTTTTTAATAACTGTTTTAGTTCTCACACCAGTCCCATGACTGACCTGGAGTTTATTTTTTAACCTAAACTCTGGGTGCCTCTATTTTCCACATGGGAAGCTAGTAGTTTTGGTTTTGCAGATTTCTTTTTATAGGATCCTAGTTTATAGCTGGAGCTATGTTTGGAAAGCTTTGTATCCATGTATTTCTTTTAGTTATGTTATGTACTATTTTTCCGCTGCTATGTATTGTATTTTAATCTCTGATATTTTTCTGATGTATATTATTTATCCATACTCTGTTATATTCTTGTACTCTGATGTAATTATTGTAATAGCAAAGAAAAGTTCTTCTATTTGCGTTCTGATTTGTCGTTTTCTCATGACAATCCATGTTTTCTGGTCTCCTCGGAGGCTAGTGAATTCGGATCGTGATAACAACCATCACACAGAATAAAATTACTATAGATGAATTTACAACTCATTTATATAAAAATATGAATGAGTCAGAGTTAGTGAGTTAACTCACTTTGGTTCGCAGTTGATGATTCCGGTTTTGTTTCGTTTAAAATCAAACAGGCATTTGATTTTATCACAAAAATCTAGTAGCTCCGTTCTCAGCGAAATTAGTTCTACAATGTAGCTTTCGTTGCTACAATTCCAACATGACTGGTTTCATCTGATTCTTTTCACGTATGAAATAATGTAAAGGTTATAATTTCAATTTTGAATAAATAGATTGAAGTTAATTTCCTGCATTAAGCCTAATTACCCTATTAAATATAAACTAATGACAATTAGCCTTTCAGATCTTCCTCCTCATATTGTCTCTTCCCAACTGCTACAGCAACTTCACGCTGACTTATCCTTTGTACAAAGCTAACTTGTCGTCTCCATAAAAATGGTGTTGATCAGGTTTAAAGCAACCAAATCCTTAACGGTACCCCAAAATAGTCTCTCCTTGTTTGTAAACAACACCTAAGACAGAGTCATCTCGGACTCCTAATAAACCACAATAATCTCAACATGACCATATTTGTGATGTCCCCAAACCCCCGTGCCATGGGTACAAGGATAAATAGTGGAATATAATACATAAAAAGTAACAGCTGAACAGAAATATATCATTACACCAGATTATGTACATGAAATTACACTGGAAATAATATCAACATCAGAGTTACACAGCATAACAGGATAATACATAGTACAGAATATGGTTTCAGCTTAATAGACAATGTCTGCAGTGGAATCAAATATAATATACATAATAGTGTCTGAATAGTACAATAGAAATGATAAAGGACCACCATCAGCTGCCACAGCTCCCATCCAGAGCCAAAATGAACCAAGCCAAAACCTGAATACTAGGCTGCCCGTGTAGAAAATAGGGGCACCCGAGTTTGGAAGGTGAAACGAACTACGAGTCAATCATGGGACTGGTATGAGAAATCTTTCTTAACCTATTTAATAATAAGGTCAATCACAGGACCACGCCACTAACGCGGAACGGGTTTACTCCATTGGATTGCCAGTGCAAAAATAAAGTGAATCATTTAAACATCACAATACTTCTTAGAAAAATGAAGCCATTATAAGACTCAGGTATCATCTCACAATGCAACGCAAGCCGGAGGATAGAGTTTTACCTTATAATGGCCAAATTATTCTTAATACGATAAAACAATTTTTTTTATATTATTATTAGTGTCTATATGTTTCAAAAACAGTTTCAATCATAATGTATTAATCATAGACGGCATAAGTACCATATATCATGTCGCCATATACAGGTTTACAAACAAAACCGCACAATGTCATATTGGAAGTTGGATTTCCATCATGAACCAAGGCAAGGGATCGTCCTTACCGAATTTGAGACTCTCTAGCCCGAGCCTCAGGGCAAGTACTCAGTCAGGCCCTTAGGAGCGCCAGGGTCGGTCCACACATATGTTAGTGGATTGGTTATTCCTGAACAATACGTTTCCCTAACCAATGGGGCATAAATCTGGTCAGTATGTTGACCATATCCATCTATCGGCCTCATAGTGACCGATATATCCGAGGTACCTCGCTTTCCATCATCCACATAAGTAAAAATGTCTAGGCTCCATACCATGAAACCACTTCTAGCTGGAAAGAAATGCATGTCCTCCCTAGGGTCCTTCTCCTGTTTCTGGTTCACACCAGGGTGTGAGGCTCGTGAATTAATGCTATACACAAACCTATGCTATTTAAAGTCCGTGACGACAAGGGATTTCGCTCGGTCCGAACCAGTCGCTAAACCGATCCAGGCCGTTCGAAACGCCCTATCGTTTGAGAACAGGACAAAACAGAACGCAGACAAAGAAACATTTCATTGTATATTACAACAATGCATCAGATTACAAGAATATACAGAGTATAAATGAATAAATATTACACAGAAATATCAGAGATTTAAATTACATTTAAATACATAGCAGCGGAAAATAATACAATACACAACTAGAAGAGATATACGGATACAAAGCTTTCCGGATATCGTTCCGGCTGTAAACCAGGATCCTGTGAATATAAATCTGCAAAACCAAAACTACTAGCTGCCCGTGTCAAAATAAGGGCACCCAGAGTTTAGGTTAAAACAATAAACTCCAGGTCAGTCATGTGACTGGTGTGAGAACTAAAACAGTTAATCTTTATTTTTAAAGTTAGGTAAATCAAGGGACCACGCCGTATAACACGGAACAGGTTTCCTCCCTAGAATACCAGTGCATAAAACAAACAGCGCAATGCTATATAAAGAAAAATGAAGCTGTTATAAGACCCAGGTCCTATCACATAATGCAGCGCAAGCCGGGGGATAGGGTTTTCCCTTATAACAGCCAAAGAATGCTTGATACGTTTAAAACAAATCATTTGATACTATAATAAGTGCATAGTGTATAAAACAACTTCAAATCATAAGTATCAATCATAAGCGGCATGGGTACCATATATCATGTCGCCATATATAGGTTTACAAATAAAACCGCAAAGTCACGTATTTGGAAATTGGATTTCCGTCTATGAACCGAGGCCAGGGATCGTCCTCAACCGATTCGAGACAATCTAGCCTACCATGTCTCAGGAACAGCCGCAACTGCCCCCTGGATCGTCAGGGCCGGTCCACCGATGTGGATTATTATGCCTGAACAATACGTTTCCCCGCCCTTTGGGGCGCAAACGAGCCAATGAATGACTCCATCGGACCCGGATCGTCCGATCAAACCGAGGCGCCTCGCAACAGCAACAACCACATAAGTCAAACTCGTCAGGGCGTGTAAAACCACTGACGCCACTTCTAGCTAGAAAGAAACGCAAGTCCTCCCTGATGTCCTCTCCCGTTTTTGGTTCATACCGGGTGTGAAACTCGCGAAATAAACGTTACCAAAGCTACGCCACGAAGGTCGTGCTTCGATCATCAACCACAAGACTTTGCTTTTCAACAGAAGCCTCGATCATTTGCCACTTAGGCATGCCACACAGGCAATTCACTCCATGCGTTTGATATCCATCAATATATAACCTCTGAGCTCGTACTTCTCAGAGAAGGGCGTTAAGCAAGAGAATAAATTCTCCGCCGCCAAACAGATATATATTTAATAGAGATCAATCACACAGACTAAAATCCAATGTCAGACACACAGTCCATTCATAAGTCCGTTCTGGGTCTGAACGAAACCAGAGGCACCTAGTACCCTGCATATCCTTCGATCTCCAAGTACGTCTGGACGATCACCAACTGTTTCCATCTTCTTGGGTGTACAGCCCAATCAAGATCATCAGTAATCACCCAAACAACGTGAAGACTTCCGGTCTTCGACCACCGTCTTCATCTTCGACTTATCGTCGTATCAGTTATTCAGAATGGGATAAACCCGGTCTTTCTGAATAACTCGCGTATATTTTAAATAAGTGTTACACAAACACAACATACGCCTCATTCCAATTCATCAGTCTCTAACCGTAAATTAATCAAGAGAATAATTCCCCAAATATTAGCCCCGAAGGCCGAAACCAACATCAGATCAATATCCAGAAAACCATTCTGCTTGGCTAACCGACAGTTAGTTTCTAAATTTCACGTTCATAGGGAAAGGTTCCCATAAATTTTATCAAAGATAAATTCCTTGAATTTATTCTTTAATCCATTTTTGAATATCAATTCTAACTAGTCGGGATTAGCGAACCTTACCGAAGTAATCATTTGTTTTAATTTCCCAATCCCAACCTATTCATCCCATGAAGTAAAACTGGTAATACTTCATATCTAACACCACGGTGTTATCGGTAAATTCAATTACCATTTCGCGTTCAAATCTAATTAAAGATTTAACTAACGCCTGGAGAAAACTGGTGATACTCCATTTCGATTATTTCAATCTAATGAAAGATTCATTAAAACCCCACTTAGTTTTAATCGTTAACTGGGTTAAAGAATCAGTGTCATTTAAAACACGGTTCACGATAAACCCAAAATCATATTCCATTAATTATCGGGTTAAAGAACGAGTGTTATTTAAAACACTGTTCACGATAAACCCAAAAATCAATACCAATTCAATTCCAATTAAATATCATTTAATTGGTACACTTCATTAAATCTAAATAAAAAGATTTAATCTTTTTCTCAACTGGGTTCAAGAACAGTGTTAGTGAAGACACCATTCACGACAAACCCAAATCACATTTGATATTCAATATAAGGCTCTGGATAGAAAATATATCGGCTTATATTCAATATCAAATTCTACGATTAACAAATGTCGTAATTGAAATAACGATATAAATATCTACATCTTTCAAATTTCCATAAAAACACCTGTATAATCCCGAATTCCAACATCGAAATATTCCGAAGACAATTTCGATTCAAATCCACTCCAATGCAATCATTGGAAATTTTGGTTATTTTTAAAACCCTTTTCGAATTCAATTTATTTATTTAAAAATAAATAGAATTATAATTCTAGTTCAAAACTAGTTCATCCCGATAAAAATCTATTTTTATCTTTTCAAATATGGAGTTTTTCATCCCAATTCTTCACAAATCATTTCTTATGATTTTACACAAATTATTACTATTTTTAATAATTTTATCAAGGCCCGTACAGTCGATTTCCATCAATGGCCATCGAACTGCACTTACAGCGACCTTTTTCAAATTTGATTTGGACATAATTCCAAATCCAACCGTTAGATTTTGAATTTCTAATATTCGTTAGAAAGCTCTTTTCGATACGAACCCAACGGTTCCGGTTTTAGGAGAATCCGACGGTCGGATTTCCCGTCATGTCCGTTTGAAATAAATGGTCGAAATTCCCGAACTGCCGCGGCGCGGCGCGTTCTATTCAGGCCATTATATTATATATATAATATATACTTCGTCGATTTCTATTTAAAACGAATTATATAAATAGTTTTAAAATCGTTTCAAAAGCAATTTCAACTTTCTTTTCAATTCAATTCAAAATTGAATTCTCCTTTATATATTCGTTTTAAAATTCATTTCTATTCAATTCAAATTTCAATTCAATTTGAATTCATTTCAATTCGCTTTCAATTCAATTTGAATTCGTTTTCAATTCAATTCATTTCGAAATCGTTTTCAATTCAATTTGAATTCGTTTTCAATTCAATTTGAATTCGTTTTCAATTCATTTCGAAATCGTTTTCATATTCAATTCATTTCAAAATGAATAAAATCGATATAAATATTGTTCACGTCAAAATGGCATCGATCTAATCAACATGGCTTCATAAATTTCTATTTTCAAATATTCTATTTCAAATATTTCTTTTTCAAAATAGTTGTTATTATCAAAATATTTCGTTCAACACATGACCAATCTCAATGGATGAGTATTGTCAACACATGAACTTTTATTTTATAATATTCTTTATTTTTCAAATTGGAATGAGGCCCAATCAATTACCATATAAAGTTAATTATATGGATTTTCATACATTACACACATATAATAGCATTGAAAAATAATCAACCATCAACCAAAGTGCACTACACTGTATAAGCATCAAATATAGATATCTAACGCTTATAACAGCCTGTCAATCAATCGATCAACATATTTAATCAATCAGGATGAGTGAACTTCAAATTTTATCCCAACACCCGTGTGGGGTTTCAAACAATCAAACACAGATTTTATTTGTGCAGTTGGGCGATGTGTGAAATTTATCGTCCCAATCAATATCAGTCAAATCAGTGTATATAAACAAATCGGCCGATTTGTTTATAAATATTTATTTATTCATATTCACGTTAAAATTATATTTTTAACGATTAAACATTTCATTCCAACACATGAATTTCTATTATTCATTATCACAATAAAATGATATTTTTATTTTCTAACATATTTTAGAAAATTTCGGCGGCATAACGGCACGATACTAGAAATGGGACGAGGCCTAGCCTTATCCCCGGTCTAGTGAAGGCCCACGCCATTCACACATCAATCAATCCATTCATTTCACCAAACAATTCAATTTCAAATCAAATCATCTAACTAATCTATACAACCAAACAAACAAGTCCATGGTCTGTGGACGATTGTGTCGGGTGCTACTAAGCACCGTCTGCATCCTAGTATATATATATAACTAGAAATAAAATTGAAGAGTGAGAAATTCTCACCAAAACCTATCCAATCATCTAGACTCTTCTTTGATAGAAATCTTCATCGTTATCGCACCTTCGCCATCTTCGTTGCCCGTAGTCATTATATATATATATATATATATATATATATATATATATATAAATCACATTTTTATTTCTCTATTCCATATATAAAAATCGAATTTTTACTTCGCTATTCAATATATAAAATGGAATTTTTGTATTCCAATCAAGGGAAATTTACATTTCAAATCAAAGGAAATTTATATTCCAAAGCAAAGGAAATTTATTTTCAAAGCAAAGAAAATTTATATTTCAAAGCAAAGGAAATTTATTTTTCAAAACTGAAAATAAAATAAAACAATGCTAATCCTATTCTAAAACCAATGCCAATTTTATTTTAAAACACTTGCTATTTTTATTTTATAAAACGATGCGATATATATTATTTTGAAAAAAACAACTCTATTTTTATTACGAAAAACAATTCTATTTTTACTATGAAAAACAATAATGTTATTCTCTATAAACATTTAATTACAAGTTCAAAGAAATACACTGCGTCCTCTTCATCTTTGTTGTTCAAAACCCTCTACATCATCATCCCCGAAATAACTGCTCCAAGCTTCCACAGTTGAACCCATCGCTGGCCCGTTAGGGCTTCCTTTTGCTCGCACCACGTCAGCCTTGACGATGATCAACGGCCATCAAAAGGCGCGCCTTGGCGCTGCCTTTCACCAGCCAGAGGATGGGCCAGCTCGCACCACCGATGGCCAGCAGAATTGAGCCCGACGCGGTGGCCTTTGAGCCCCAAATTTGAACGAACCACACCACTAAACGAGATCTTGCCCGTTGGATTTGTAGAGCACTTGACGCTCTCTGATTTGCAGTTGGAGATTTCGAAAAACATTGTGTTGATTTGGGGTTCTTGGAGGAGGAAGTTTCGAGCTACAATCGCCCTTCGATTTGAACGTGGCGGCTGAAAGAGAGAGAATGGGCTAGGGTTACGGGGAGGGATATTTATATAATTAATATTTTATTATTTTTAATTCTCCAATTTCAAAAAAAGCATGTCTACTGATACGAACTCCAAATCAAACCTAACGACTGTCGTCCCTAGCTAAATACCCCCATTCCGAACACAACGAGATATGTTTCATAAGCCAATTCGACTGTTACAGTCAGTTATTCTTCAAATTTAAAATATAAACATTTAATTTTAGATTTGAACGTACATTTTAATTTGCCGGGGCCATATACGGACTCTAAAAATTCCAAAAAATATTTTCTAGCTTCATATTGACGATACGGTCCTAACAAAACTAATTTCGTCAGATTCTGAGACCGTTTGAAAAATGGCCATTTTCCAGTCGATTAAATTCAACTGAAACTGGTCAAACGCGTTTAAATTCACCACGCTCACATATTGATTCAGAAAATTACGAATTTTGAAACATAGCAATAATTTGACATCACGGATCCAACAAAACTGGTTTCATCGAAAACAGAGGTCGTTTGCAAAATGTCTATTTTTAAGGGCCTGAATTCCATAGCGACTATTCAGAATTTTCAACTGGACATATCTTTTGATTCCTGCTATGAAATTTCAATTTTTCGGATTCGTTGGAAAGATATTACCAATTAGATCCTATCATTTTTGGTTTCACTAAAATCCGGATTGTTTTGCACCCGATACATTCAATTGAAGTTTGAAATCGAATTATCGAACTACCGCGCCGTTTTCAATTCTATTTATAATTATATATAAATATTTATATTCTAACGACGACGTATATAATATATACGATCGAATTCTATTCCAACTAAATTTTCTCGTCGATATTATTTAAAATAATTCATTTTAAATAATCAAAATTCGCTATAATTGCCAAAATAAAAATTTCAAACTGGCTCGCATTTTCCGGGTTATTACAATCTCCCCCACTTAAAACTTTTCGTCCCCGAAAAGGAACAAAGTCGAAAGTGGTTTGATTAATCAACTCTACGTTCGATCTGGCTTCCATTCTCCAACTTTTCAGTTTCTGAGAATTTTCAAAAATTTCAAAAATTTGGCTAACACCCTAAATTTTCGAAAAATTTCGCCATAACCTCCCCTGCACCGGGAGCATCGGGGAATTTCAAATAGCTTCCCCGGTCCTTCAGATCTCAAAAAGAAAAAGAAAAAGCCAAGCGGCTAGCCAATAGGCTCATAAAATCATCATCACCCAAACAAAACAGTAAATTATGTAGTAAACATGTACCTATTTGTCGGGCAAACAAATTTTATTCTCTGCTCTAGCCTCCTTGCTATGACCTGTTCAATGATATATATGTATATGCAAGCAAATGCGACCAATTTTCAATACAGTTCAATATTTGATTCCGTTATGCATAATGATTCAAAATTTATCAAACAACTAAACAAACAACACAAACATCAATCAATTAGTGAATTAGAGTTTCAAATTCATAATTTTGATACATATACAAAAATCAGATGTTTAATGCCAAATCACAACAATGTATTCTAGCTATATAAGTTTTGGTTCTCACACCAGTCTAATGGAAATATATAGAAAATCACACCTTTGAAACACGAACATAAATGTTGATGATGCGATCGCTATCATCAATATCATCTTCGGGCGACTAGAGTGCGATGCTATATCTATCCAATATATTAAAACTTTGAATATACGTTTGCAAGGCGTATATGCAAATTCTTTATATACTGAATTGTCGAAAATCAATATTAAATAAATAATCAAATACGAATAGTTGATTTAAATTTGCAAAACAAAATTTGTTTTCTTTTGAAAAATATACTCTTCACACTCGTTCTAGGATACTACTGATCCCATCTCTAACGAGTCATTCTAATTGGATTTTACTAATCCAATATCTGATGAATTCTTTCATATGGTTCTAATGTGCCTTGTTCTCTGCTTTGTAAACCAACGCTCTGATACCAACTGTGACGACAAGGGATTTCGCTCGGTCCGAACCAGTCGCTAAACCGATCCAGGCCATTCGAAACGCCCTATCGTTTGAGAACAGGACAAAACAGAACGCAGACAAAGAAACATTTCATTGTATATTACAACAATGCATCAGATTACAAGAATATACAGAGTATAAATGAATAAATATTACACAGAAATATCAGAGATTTAAATTACATTTAAATACATAGCAGCGGAAAATAATACAATACACAACTAGAAGTGATATACGGATACAAAGCTTTCCGGATATCGTTCCAGCTGTAAACCAGGATCCTATGAATATAAATCTGCAAAATCAAAACTACTAGCTGCCCGTGTCAAAATAAGGGCACCCAGAGTTTAGGTTAAAACAATAAACTCCAGGTCAGTCATGTGACTGGTGTGAGAACTAAAACAGTTAATCTTTATTTTTAAAGTTAGGTAAATCAAGGGACCACGCCGTATAACACGGAACGGGTTCCCTCCCAAGAATACCAGTGCATAAAACAAACATCGCAATGCTAAATAAAGAAAAATGAAGCTGTTATAAGACCCAGGTCCTATCACACAATGCAACGCAAGCCGGGGGATAGGGTTTTCCCTTATAACAGCCAAAGAATGCTTGATACGTTTAAAACAAATCATTTGATACTATAATAAGTGCATAGTGTATAAAACAACTTCAAATCATAAGTATCAATCATAAGCGGCATGGGTACCATATATCATGTCGCCATATATAGGTTTACAAATAAAACCGCAAAGTCACGTATTTGGAAATTGGATTTCCGTCTATGAACCGAGGCCAGGGATCGTCCTCTACCGATTCGAGACAATCTAGCCTATCATGTCTCAGGAACAGCCGCAACTGCCCCCTGGATCGTCAGGGCCGGTCCACCGATGTGGATTATTATGCCTGAACAATACGTCTCCCCGCCCTTTGGGGCGCAAACGAGCCAACGAATGACTCCATCGGACCCGGATCGTCCGATCAAACCGAGGCGCCTCGCAACAGCAACAACCACATAAGTCAAACTCGTCAGGGCGTGTAAAACCACTGACGCCACTTCTAGCTAGAAAGAAATGCAAGTCCTCCCTGATGTCCTCTCCCGTTTTTGGTTCATACCGGGTGTGAAACTCGCGAAATAAACGTTACCAAAGCTACGCCACGAAGGTCGTGCTTCGATCATCAACCACAAGACTTTGCTTTTCAACAGAAGCCTCGATCATTTGCCACTTAGGCATGCCACACAGGCAATTCACTCCATGCGTTTGATATCCATCAATATATAACCTCTGAGCTCGTACGTCTCAGAGAAGGGCGTTAAGCAAGAGAATAAATTCTCCGCCGCCAAACAGATATATATTTAATAGAGATCAATCACACAGACTAAAATCCAATGTCAGACACACAGTCCATTCACAAGTCCGTTCTGGGTCTGAACGAAACCGGAGTCACCTAGTACCCTGCATATCCTTCGATCTCCAAGTACGTCTGGACGATCACCAACTGTTTCCATCTTCTTGGGTGTACAGCCCAATCAAGATCATCAGTAATCACCCAAACAACGTGAAGACTTCCGGTCTTCGACCACCGTCTTCATCTTCGACTTATCGTCGTATCAGTTATTCAGAATGGGATAAACCCGGTCTTTCCGAATAACTCGCGTATATTTTAAATAAGTGTTACACAAACACAACATACGCCTCATTCAAATTCATCAGTCTCTAACCGTAAATTAATCAAGAGAATAATTCCCCAAATATTAACCCCGAAGGCTGAAACCAACATCAGATCAATATCCAGAAAACCATTCTGCTTGGCTAACCGACAGTTAGTTTCTAAATTTCACGTTCATAGGGAAAGGTTCCCATAAATTTTATCAAAGATAAATTCCTTGAATTTATTCTTTAATCCATTTTTGAATATCAATTCTAACTAGTCGGGATTAGCGAATCTTACCGAAATAATCATTTGTTTTAATTTCCCAATCCCAACCTATTCATCCCATGAAGTAAAACTGGTAATACTTCATATCTAACACCATGGTGTTATCGGTAAATTCAATTACCATTTCGCGTTCAAATCTAATTAAAGATTTAACTAACGCTTGGAGAAAACTGGTGATACTCCATTTCGATTATTTCAATCTAATGAAAGATTCATTAAAACCCCACTTAGTTTTAATCGTTCACTGGGTTAAAGAATCAGTGTCATTTAAAACACGGTTCACGATAAACCCAAAATCATATTCCATTAATTATCGGGTTAAAGAACGAGTGTTATTTAAAACACTGTTCACGATAAACCCAAAAATCAATACCAATTCAATTCCAATTAAATATCATTTAATTGGTACACTTCATTAAATCTAAATAAAAAGATTTAATCTTTTTCTCAACTGGGTTCAAGAACAGTGTTAGTGAAGACACCATTCACGACAAACCCAAATCACATTTGATATTCAATATAAGGCTCTGGATAGAAAATATATCGGCTTATATTCAATATCAAATTCTACGATTAACAAATGTCGTAATTGAAATAACGATATAAATATCTACATCTTTCAAATTTCCATAAAAACACCTGTATAATCCCGAATTCCAACATCGAAATATTCCGAAGACAATTTCGATTCAAATCCACTCCAATGCAATCATTGGAAATTTTGGTTATTTTTAAAACCCTTTTCGAATTCAATTTATTTATTTAAAAATAAATAGAATTATAATTCTAGTTCAAAACTAGTTCATCCCGATAAAAATCTATTTTTATCTTTTCAAATATGGAGTTTTTCATCCCAATTCTTCACAAATCATTTCTTATGATTTTACACAAATTATTACTATTTTTAATAATTTTATCAAGGCCCGTACAGTCGATTTCCATCAATGGCCATCGAACTGCACTTACAGCGACCTTTTTCAAATTTGATTTGGACATAATTCCAAATCCAACCGTTAGATTTTGAATTTCTAATATTCGTTAGAAAGCTCTTTTCGATACGAACCCAACGGTTCCGGTTTTAGGAGAATCCGACGGTCGGATTTCCCGTCATGTCCGTTTGAAATAAATGGTCGAAATTCGCGAACTGCCGCGGCGCGGCGCGTTCTATTCAGGCCATTATATTATATATATAATATATACTTCGTCGATTTCTATTTAAAACGAATTATATAAATAGTTTTAAAATCGTTTCAAAAGCAATTTCAACTTTCTTTTCAATTCAATTCAAAATTGAATTCTCCTTTATAAATTCGTTTTAAAATTCATTTCTATTCAATTCAAATTTCAATTCAATTTGAATTCATTTCAATTCGCTTTCAATTCAATTTGAATTCGTTTTCAATTCAATTCATTTCGAAATCGTTTTCAATTCAATTTGAATTCGTTTTCAATTCAATTTGAATTCGTTTTCAATTCAATTCATTTCGAAATCGTTTTCATATTCAATTCATTTCAAAATGAATAAAATCGATATAAATATCGTTCACGTCAAAATGGCGTCGATCTAATCAACACGGCTTCATAAATTTCTATTTTCAAATATTCTATTTCAAATATTTCTTTTTCAAAATAGTTGTTATTATCAAAATATTTCGTTCAACACATGACCAATCTCAATGGATGAGTACTGTCAACACATGAACTTTTATTTTATAATATTCTTTATTTTTCAAATTGGAATGAGGCCCAATCAATTACCATATAAAGTTAATTATATGGATTTTCATACATTACACACATATAATAGCATTGAAAAATAATCAACCATCAACCAAAGTGCACTACACTGTATAAGCATCAAATATAGATATCTAACGCTTATAACAGCCTGTCAATCAATCGATCGACATATTTAATCAATCAGGATGAGTGAACTTCAAATTTCATCCCAACACCCGTGTGGGGTTTCAAACAATCAAACACAGATTTTATTTGTGCAGTTGGGCGATGTGTGAAATTTATCGTCCCAATCAATATCAGTCAAATCAGTGTATATAAACAAATCGGCCGATTTGTTTATAAATATTTATTTATTCATATTCACGTTAAAATTATATTTTTAATGATTAAACATTTCATTCCAACACATGAATTTCTATTATTCATTTACACAATAAAATGATATTTTTATTTTCTAACAAATTTTAGAAAATTTCGGCGGCATAACGGCACGATACTAGAAACGGGACGAGGCCTAGCCTTATCCCCGGTCTAGTGCAGGCCCACGCCATTCACACATCAATCAATCCATTCATTTCACCAAACAATTCAATTTCAAATCAAATCATCTAACTAATCTATACAACCAAACAAACAAGTCCATGGTCTGTGGACGATTGTGTCGGGTGCTACTAAGCACCGTCTGCATCCTAGTATATATATATAACTAGAAATAAAATTGAAGAGTGAGAAATTCTCACCAAAAGCTATCCAATCATCTAGACTCTTCTTTGATAGAAATCTTCATCGTTATCGCACCTTCGCCATCTTCGTTGCCCGTAGTCACTATATATATATATATATATAAATCACATTTTTATTTCTCTATTCCATATATAAAAATCGAATTTTTACTTCGCTATTCAATATATAAAAATGGAATTTTTGTATTCCAATCAAGGGAAATTTACATTTCAAATCAAAGGAAATTTATATTTCAAAGCAAAGGAAATTTATTTTCAAAGCAAAGAAAATTTATATTTCAAAGCAAAGGAAATTTATTTTTCAAAACTGAAAATAAAATAAAACAATGCTAATCCTATTCTAAAACCAATGCCAATTTTATTTTAAAACAATTGCTATTTTTATTTTATAAAACGATGCGTTATATATTATTTTGAAAAAAACAACTCTATTTTTATTACGAAAAACAATTCTATTTTTACTATGAAAAACAATAATGTTATTTTCTATAAACATTTAATTACAAGTTCAAAGAAATACACTGCGTCCTCTTCATCTTTGCGGTTCAAAACCCTCTACATCATCATCCCCGAAATAACTGCTCCAAGCTTCCACAGTTGAACCCATCGCTGGCCCGTTAGGGCTTCCTTTTGCTCGCACCACGTCAGCCTTGACGATGATCAACGGCCATCACAAGGCGCGCCTTGGCGCTGCCTTTCACCAGCCAGAGGATGGGCCAGCTCGCACCACCGATGGCCAGCAGAATTGAGCCCGACGCGGTGGCCTTTGAGCCCCAAATTTGAACGAACCACACCACTAAACGAGATCTTGCCCGTTGGATTTGTAGAGCACTTGACGCTCTCTGATTTGCAGTTGGAGATTTCGAAAAACATTGTGTTGATTTGGGGTTCTTGGAGGAGGAAGTTTCGAGCTACAATCGCCCTTCGATTTGAACGTGGCGGCTGAAAGAGAGAGAATGGGCTAGGGTTACGGGGAGGGATATTTATATAATTAATATTTTATTATTTTTAATTCTCCAATTTCAAAAAAAGCATGTCTACTGATACGAACTCCAAATCAAACCTAACGACTGTCGTCCCTAGCTAAATACCCCCATTCCGAACACAACGGGATATGTTTCATAAGCCAATTCGACTGTTACAGTCAGTTATTCTTCAAATTTAAAATATAAACATTTAATTTTAGATTTGAACGTACATTTTAATTTGCCGGGGCCACATACGGACTCTAAAAATTCCAAAAAATATTTTCTAGCTTCGTATTGACGATACGGTCCTAACAAAACTAATTTCATCAGATTCTGAGACCGTTTGAAAAATGGCCATTTTCCAGTCGATTAAATTCAACTGAAACTGGTCAAACGCGTTTAAATTCACCACGCTCACATATTGATTCAGAAAATTACGAATTTCGAAACATAGCAATAATTTGACATCACGGATCCAACAAAACTGGTTTCGTCGAAAACAGAGGTCGTTTGCAAAATGTCTATTCTTAAGGGCCTGAATACCATAGCGACTATTCAGAATTTTCAACTGGACATATCTTTTGATTCCCGCTATGAAATTTCAATTTTTCGGATTCGTTGGAAAGATATTACCAATTAGATCCTATCATTTTTGGTTTCACTAAAATCCGGATAGTTTTGCACCCGATACATTCAATTGAAGTTTGAAATCGAATTATCGAACTACCGCGCCGTTTTCAATTCTATTTATAATTATGTATAAATATTTATATTCTAACGACGGCGTATATAATATATACGACCGAATTCTATTCCAACTAAATTTTCTCGTCGATATTATTTAAAATAATTCATTTTAAATAATCAAAATTCGCTGTAATTGCCAAAATAAAAATTCCAAACTGGCTCGCATTTTCCGGGTTATTACAAAGTCGTGCTTTGATCGTCAACCACAAGGCCCTGCTTTTCAACAAAAGCCTTGCTCATTGTATCTCTGCATGCCACATTGACATTCCATGCCATTCGACTGATGTCTATCGATATATAACCTCTAAGCTTGTACGTCTTAGAGAAGGGTGTTAAGCAAGAGAATAAATTCTCCGCCACCAAACAAATATATATTTAATAGAGATCAATCAGCAAAGAACAAAATCCAATGTCAGACACACGTCCATTTACTAGTCCGTTCTGAATCTGAACAAAACAGAGGGCACCTTATTCCTCGATCCATATGTCCAATTCGGAAGAGAGGCCCTCACATATCCGGACAATCAACAAGTACGTCTGGACCACTACCACAGTAACCTCATCAAGGGAGCTACCCATATCTAAGGCATTAGTAGTAATCCACACGAGGTGAAGATCACAGGTCTTGCACCGTCTTCATATCTTCGATTTTTTTCGTCGATCAATTATTTTAAATGAGAATTAACTCGGCCTTTTCAAATAATTCATGTATACACAGAATTCAAATTAACTCTTTCCATGGTTAAATTATTTGACATTCACGTTTCAATTCAATATAATAATTTCACGTCAAATACATTTAACCATCTAAATATTCAATAAACCAAGTAAAATTGGTTTATTTACATTCCATATCATTTATAATATTTTATAACGATTTATCGCTATTTTTATTTATATAAAAATAGCCTTTTTAATTAAACGACGCTTCAGGTCATTACGCGGCCCTGACGCTGTTTTTCTTCAGATTTGATTTACACATTTCCCAAAATCTTGCCATTGGATCATAACAAATTTAAAATGTTGGAAAGATCTTTCCAAAGCGTACCCAACGGTTCCGGTTTTGGGAAAATCCGACGGCCGGATCTCTCGGTATAATCGTTTAAAGTTATGATTCCAAAACGCGAATTACAGCTGCGTGATTCATTTTATTTTAATTTGTGTATATATATGTATATATATATAAAATTCATTCGAAGATTTCCAAACCGTTTTTCACTTCAAAAATTTGGCTAATGCCTTTAAATTTTTGAAAAATTCGCCATAGCCTCCTTTGTACGGAGAGGGGTTTGGAAATTTATTAGGCCGTATTAGGCACCAAATAAATCCATAATAAGCATATATAATTTTTAGTGACCTATTCTATGCCCAATGGAGTGTGTAAAAATCATTACTCTAGAGAATAAATTCTCGTCACCTTGTCCAGTGTTGAAAAATAAATAATCCATGTGTCGTATCTAATAACTAGAGAGATGTGATTATTGTCAACTCCAGACCCCTATGGGATTTTTATTAAATCTTACAATTTACCTTTATATTTTATTTAGTCGATATCAGTCCATAATCCGTCCAACCTGTAATACAGTCATCGCCATACAAGCATCTCGCTTGTACGGTAATTCCAACTTCGTCACATAAGCTCCAAATGCTTATGTGGTATATGATAGAGTATGCTATCTTCACGAAGTATGCCATGCAGTGTAGTTCAAAATTAATTGTTGCTATCCTATGGCGACATTTATAATCTCACGCAGAACAACCAGCACACCGCATCCAATTGCATTCATAGGAGTCTATATAATAACAAAATTGCGCAACCAACTCA
Organism: Allium sativum; assembly: GCA_030737875.1. NCBI lineage: Eukaryota > Viridiplantae > Streptophyta > Magnoliopsida > Asparagales > Amaryllidaceae > Allium > Allium sativum. The sequence goes on from CM060923.1 coordinate 460,306,299, forward strand.
TTAAGGCTTACCTATATGTCGGGCACGCAAATAAATTCTTTACTCAACAGATAATTTATTTTCCTGTTCAGCATAGGTATATACATGCTATATCTATGCTAAAAATAATATTTTTAGTGAACAAATGTTTATTTTCATACGTGGTTATTATTAACACTTCAGATACATGTTAGAAATGATATTGTTGGCGAAAAAAAATATTTCAACACATGACTATTTTTTATACTTCATATACATGTCAAAAGTGTTATTTTCAATGAACAAACATTTATTTCAACACACGGTTATTTTTAACACTTAATATACATGTTAAAAATAGTATTTTCAATGAACAAACATGTAACACACCTCTCGAAAAGCTAACGCAAAGATCTTTTAACGCAGTGGTTAGTGGTGGTGTTGCTTTCTGGGAGGTCGGGGGTTCGAATCCCATGGGTGTCACATGTTGTATCAGAGCCTATACCCAGTCAGAATTGTATGTGTGATGCTGCAGATGTCAGTCGGTGTGGTACTGATGCGGGTTACATGCACAATGCATGGGTTATGAGTGATATGAGCCAACGAGGACGTTGGACTTTTTAAGGGGGTAGTCTATAACACCCCTCTCGAAAAGCTAACACAAAGATCTTTTAGCACAATGGTTAGTGCGTGGTGTTGCTTTCCAGGTTGTCGGGGGTTCGAATCCCGTTTGTGTCACAAAATATTTATTTCGACACATGGTTTTTTAACACTTCATACATATGATAAAAATAATATTTTTGGCGAACAGAAATATACTTCAACACATGACTATTTTTAACACTTCCTACATAAAATAAAAATGTTATTTTCAAACAATTTATTCCAAACATGAATATTTTATATACTTCACATACATGATAAAAATAATATTTTTATCGATCAAAGAATTTAGTCAACACATGAATATTTTTATTACTTCACATACTTGATAAAAATGATATTTTTATCGTTCAAAGAATTTATTCAACATATGAATATTTTTATTACTTCACATACATGATAAAAATTATATTTTTATCGTTCAAAGAATTTATTCAACATATGAATATTTTTATTACTTCACATACACGATAAAAACGATATTTTTATCGTTTAAAGAATTTATTCAACACATGAATATTTCAGAAAATTTTGGCATTACAACGGCAGGGTATTAAGCACTGGCACCGTGTCCAGCACGGCTCCTCTGCTATCCTAGCCCTTGTAGCATTACAATAATTTCATTTCAATGATTTCCGTAATACCATTCATTTTCTCAACACAATGCATATACCATAAATACAACCAATTTTGTTGCAACCACAATCAATCATTCACAATCTAAACAATTTATATCGTCCCTGGTCTATGGACGAGGGGATTATAAATATATATATATATACATATACATATACATATATATATATATATATATATTTGTTTCCATTTCAATTTCATTCAACACATACATGATTTATACAATGTATGTATAATTTATACATCGCTTATATAATTTATACAACGATTGTATGTGAGATATAAAACACTTATATAATTTATACATCACTTATATAATTTATACATCGCGTATACATTCCAATTTGAATTTAGAAATCTCACATTGGGTTTCACTCCTCCTTAAATTGTAGAGAGCTCCAAATACGTTCCAGTCTCTCCTAGAATGTAGAAGACGTTGCCACAAGTACAATGTCTCTTGTTACACTAGATTTCGACAACGTATGAAAAAGATGTGATTTTTATTCCATAATATAACTTTGCAACGCTTTAAAGTGTTGAAAATAGTTTAAATAAATCAGCTGTTACCTCTCTAAATTGTTTGAAACTAGGTTTTAAATATTCGCAAAAACTGAAGCACTTGAGGACGATCGACCTTCGCTATGTGAAAGGGCTTGGAAATCCATGCCACCCCCCCTCCCAACCGCGTTAAACTCGAGCTCAGCACGGCGGAGCAAACTTCAGGCGAACGGAGCGACTTTGGCAGCTCAATTCTCGAGATACACAGCATGATAAGGGTCGAGGGTGGTATTGATTTAAATCTAAAGAAATTCTCTACAAAATCCTCCAAAAAAGCAATGGATTTCATTGCGTAGCTTGGGAGAGATCAAGGAGAGATCATTTTAATTGTAGCCGCCGTTCATTTTCTTAGGGTTACGGGTTTTTTTAAAAGTGACGATGAATTAAGGAGAAACGTGATTGGTCCTTGCATTTATATTTTAATTTTTTTCTTTTATTTCCAAAAGTATTTGTTTCTCCATATGAACTCCAAATCAAACCCAACGACTGTCGGGACTAGCTAAAACCCCCATTCTTGACACAATGGAATATGTTCCATAGGCCCATTCGACTGGTTCAGTCAGTTATTCTCAAAATTAAAATATAAAACATTTAATTTTGGATTCAAATGTACATTTTAATTTATCGGGTCCATATTGATTCCCAAAATTCCAAAAAATTAAATCTAGCTATGTTTTGACGATACGGCCCCAACAAAACTGATTTCATCGAATTTGGAGTCCGTTTGAAAAATGGCCATTTTCTGGCGATCCAATTTGCACTGTATTTGCAAAACACGCTTTCCTATGTCACGCTCACATATTAATTCCAAAAATTGTGGAATTTTAAACCTAGCAATAAATTGACATTCCGGATCCAACCAAAGTGGTTTCGTCGAAAGGAGGTCGTTTGGAAAATGGTTATTTTTAAGGCCTTTGTTCTTATTTAAAAATGGAATTTTTAAATTCTGACGTATTTTCGGCCAAAATTACTCGAAATAAATTTTTTAAATTAGTTCTGTGTAACAACCTGGAATTTTGGAACCAATTTAAATTTTTTGTTTTAGAAATTTTAATGGAGTTTGAATATGTAAACTAATTTATTTTAAATAATAACGACTAAAAAATTATTTTAATTGAAGTTAGAACGAATATATTTATTTTAATTATAAAAGGAGTTTAAAATAGCGCGTTAGTTTGAAAATTTGAATTCGAACTTTGACTAAGTGTATAGGATGCAAAATAAACCGGTTTTTAGTAAAACCAAAAATATTTAAATCTATTTAAAAATATCTTTCCAACGAATCAGAAAATTGAAATTTCATAGCGGGAATCAAAAGTTATGCCCAGTTTAAAATTCAGAATAGTCGCTATAGAATATATATATATTTTTTAATATTAAAAAAAACCATTTTGCAAACGACCTCCATTTTCGATGAAACCACTTTTGTTAGATCTAGAATGTAAAATTATTGCTAGATTTCAAGTTTCATAATTTTTGGAATTAATATGTGAGCATGGCAAATTAAAACATGTTTTGTCCATTTCAGTCAATTTGGATCGACCAGAAAATGCTCATTTTTCAAACGGTCTTCAATTTCGATGAAATTAATTTTGTTAGGACCATATCGTCAAAACATAACTAAAAATATTTTTTTCTGTAGTTTTTAGAGTCAGTATGTGGCCCCGGTGAGTTAAAATGTACGCTTAAATTAAATAATGAAATATTTTATATTTTAAATTAAAGAACAGTGGGCTAAGACGATCAAATGGCCTGACGAGACCTAGCTCATTACGTCTGGAATGGTGGTATTTAGCTTGGGACAACTCTCGTTGGGCTGAAATTAGAGCTACTAAGACTTAATGGGCTTTAATTAAGAAAATAAGGAATTTAAATATTATTTTATTATATAAATAACCCTAGTATTAACTAAACACTAATTTCAGTAACTACAGCCGCGGCTCTAACTAATCGATGGCCATGGCGCTCCCATCTTCTTCCCCTTCTGTCTCCTCAATTTCTCAATGATTTTCAAAACTCCAAACACAAGATTGAAGAGCACGTCGAGGGCTACAATATAGACGGTTGAGATCGAGTTTTGGGTACTAGGGAGGCCGGAATTGGAGCAGGAAGTGGCGGGTTTTGGAGCAGGTTTCTGGGCTGTGGTGTGGTGCGAGTTGGGCCTACATCTAGGCGTGAGTAGAGGATGACACAGGCTTCGGTGTGGTGTTCTTGGATTCGGGTCCGGTGCTTCAAGGGAGGGTGCGTTCAGGAGCTTTTACGGTGGAGGTTGGGTTCCGACGTCTCAGTTGCAAATGAGAAAAGACTAAGGCCACGGCCTAATTTTCGGTTAAGGGTAAATGAAAATAATTAGTGTTATTTAGTTGTTAATTAAATTAATTATGTAATTAAGTTTTAAAAATCTGTAACTCATTCAAACAGCAACATAATTCTATGATTTCTGAAGTGTTGGAACCGTCTTCGCCTGATCTACACAATGAAAAACCAAAACAGTAACGAAGCAACCTAAAATTTTGAAGAATTCGAATCCCAATGTGAGATTTCTCGATTGAAAATTAAAACAAAATATATATAGCAATATATTTAAATTGATTGTGATCGTGCTATTAACGCTGTATAAAACGCATTTATGCATCGTATAAAATTTAGATTGATTGATTCATTTTGGTTATGATGAATGATTGGACCAATATATATATATATATATATATATATATATATATATATATATTGTTCATTAAAACATTGTTGTTAACATTTTAGTTTAGAATCAAAAGATTCATATGTTAATTATATTTTCATTAGTTAAAATTGGTCATATGCTAAAAATATGATTTTTCTAGATTAGAACATCATCATTATTATGTTAGATATTTTAGGAAATTGATCATAGGATTAAAAATATGATTTGGTTAGATTAAAACATTATTGTTATGATGTTAGCGAAGTTAGAACATAATCATATGTTGAAAACATGTTACATTAGATTAAAAAATTCATTTTTGTTAGAAATGTTACACTAGATTAAAAATATCATTTTTATTAGAAAATACTGTAACAACCCGTATTTTCAATAACCTGTTATAACATAAATGGAGGCAGAATTAAACTGTAAAATCTGAATCAAGGGAAACGGGCTATGCCATTCCGTTCATCTCGGAAAAATACGCGAAATAGGGTCCGAGTTTTCGAAGTCGACCCGAGCCCGCTGGGTCGACTAGGGGTTAATCCAGGGTGTTTGGCTATCAACCCATGGGCCGATTCGCTCAAATGCAGATTTTGCATTTGGATGGTTCTCATGGTTCATCTTTAATCTAAAGGCCCTAGATGGTTCCTACACTTGACTTCTTCCCCAAGACATGCTTTGATGGCTTGGATTGAATCTAGGTTTAATCCTATGGCCTAAAACACTTGCCTAATCTATAAATAAGACCCTAACCTATCCTAAATCCTCATTATTCATTCATGCAACTAAACTATGGCAAAATTTTACCTCTCATGGCCTCCACTCTCTTCATAAAATTTCTAAATGGTTTCTATGAGAGATTTTCCATGCATACAAGTGTTTTCAAGCTTGTATGAGTGTCATTAGCTTGCATTCAAGTCAAGTTTCTATCTTTGCATCATAAAGCAAGGGTTTTGATCATTTTGGCTCAAGGGTTTTTATGTTAGAGCTTGCATTTTGGGTCTATTTGATTGCATAAGGGCTTTGTCATATCTTTTGTGCCTTCATAGCAATGTAAGCTCTTTCCCTACTCTTAGATATTAACTATGAAGTTAAATGTTCATGTTGCAAGTTTGGGTTTGATCATTGAGTATGATACATGCTATCATGTCATGCAAGTTTATGAAGTCATTATCTTGATCTTGTGAGCTAAAAGCTACAACCTTTATGTTGAAATGTTGCATTAGGCAACATGAGAACCCTCATAACCTTTATGTCAACTTGCTTATGAAGTCATAACCCTTATATGATGATATATGTGAGTTACTAGTCATCATTCCATATCTTTTGTCACCATGATTCGCTTATGTGCCAAGTTTGGGTTTATGCATGTTTTGAGGCTTAAGAATGTAACATGCAAGTTAATGAACACATTTGTGCCTCATTTGCCACCATGATTAACTTGTGGCTTAATATCCATTTTTGTCATGCCTTTGCCAAGTCTCTTCTTTTAATCCATTACGTTGTCGCGAACGTATATGCGAGTTTAAAAGCGTTGGGTTATGTTATGGGTAATTTCTAATGACATGAAAATACAACTTGAAAACATGACTTGAAATATAACATGGAAGTTGACATGTAAGTATGCATAAAAACATAAGCTTGGGAATTTACCTATTAAGTTAGGTCTACCCTTTGGGAATTTACCTATTAAGTTAGGTCTACCCAAATGCTTGAAAACTTGTAACATGTTTTGGGAAACATGATGGACATGACACTTAGATAATATAAGTGTGGCCAACTCGAGGTTGTGTTGAGTTTGCAACGTAAAACTACCTGGAACCGACCGGCCTAACTAGTAGTTGCAAACAATAGGACCCAATGTGAGAAGTTGGTCATGTTGTGCTTGAACCCGAGGTTAGACCAAGTTGTGGTGTAAAGCTACCCGGAACCGACCGACTTAACTAGTAACCACAACAAAGTCTAATGTGAGAGGTGAAGGTGCATTAAGTAATTAATGCCACATGATAGGGTTAAGTTAATTTGATTAATGACTCTTAACCAAATATGACATGGACAAATGGGTTAAGTAATTTGATTAGGCTAATGATACTTAACAAAACATGACAAGGTTGGGTAGGTTAAGTAACTTGATTTGCCTAATGACACTTAACCATTTTTATATGACTAGTGGATGGGGTTAAGTTAACCAACACTTAATCAATCCAACGCGATAACTTGGTAAGGTTAAGTAAGTTTTCTTAATGACGCTTAACCGAAAAATACGGTTAACGAATGGGGTTAAGATTAGACTCAACTAGTCTAAACATGGAAATCGGATGGGGTTAAGTTAGCCTAGACTTAATTAATCCCACTTGGTAGTTTAATGGGGTTAAGTTAAACACTTAACTAATCTAAACATGATGAATTGATGTGGTTAAGTGACCTATACTTATCCAATCTAACTCGTTAATTTATTGTGGTTAAGTTAACCAATACTTAACCAATATAACGTGAAAACATGATAAGGCTAAGTCACGAATCGCTTGAATACACTTGACCGATTTGACTAAGTAAATTGATAGGGTCAAGTTAATATATACTTAACCAATCTAGAATGATAATTGGACGAGGTTAAGTGGTGAATTGCTTAATATACTTAACCAACTTGAGCATGGTTTGTAGGGTTAAGCCTTGAACTTGGATACTTAGCCAATTTTGACAGGATTTGTAGACGGGTTAAGTCATGAACTTAAGTGACACTTAATCCATTATGTAAACCCTAGTTCTGAGGATTAGGTGGATAACCGTAGTTAACAAGGATAACGGGAACAATGCTAAGTGGTAAACCTTAGTTGAAGAATAACTAAGTAATGATTCTTAGTCAAGGAAATTTAGACCAGTTCATAGATAGATGAGTAACCTGATACGGTAGGTCATCATTTAAGTATACGAGTAGGAGCAAGTATCTGATTTAGATAAAGGCTCCAGCGAACTGGGTAACGAAGCAGCGGCTTCGGGGAACGTGAGGATATTCTTGGTATCCCTCTATGAGCTGCCAGGTGATTATACTAGGCTCATGAGAGGTTAAGGTCTGCGTTAGAAGAACCAAGAGTATGCCTTGGTTGCTATACGAGCGACCTAAAGACGGGGATGGATAGGGGATAGTCGACGATACACGGTCGTACCCTAGATAGCATTTCGTCAGGCTACCTACCATCTTTGGTCAAGCGTGTACGTACGGAAAGGCAGAGAACACCCAAAAGACCATAATTGCTATCTAATTATGGTTGCGGTAAGGCTTGGATGTGGGTTGGCCAGTGTTGTGTTCTCATACAGGATTTATCCTGTCTTGTCTTTCACTAGTTGAGGGAGTGGTCTCGTGGGACCATAGCCACGTATAAGAAAAACAGACCTTAGCATCTGCATCGGCAGATAAATCGAAAGCTCCCGACCGAGTCCTGTATTTCTTGATTTGCCCTGTGACAGGACTCGGATGGCACGATGTGATACATGTGCATACAGTCATGGAAAAGCGATTCACGATGAATGCGTGGGAAAAAGGGTGCGGTTGGCGGTTAGCGTAATCCCTAGTGGCCCTAGGTGGTTGAACCCAAACCGAGATACGAAAATGTGCAATAGGTAAGCATAATCCCTAGCAGCCCTAGGTAGCATAAGTCCTAGTTGTACAAACAATAATTCATATTGGAAGACCCTAGCTAGGTTTAGGGTAACAGTCCAAACCGATCTTAAGGATCATGGAACTATGTTAAAGTAATATAGAATCTCATGGGAAAGCCCGTATGGTCTACGGCAAGGGACTGAACATTTACATGGAATAAAACATACAAGTTGAGTAACCTATATATGCGATATATTAGGTTGACATGGACCATTACACGACTTTTGAGTGAGGGTCATTCTTGGTTAACACATGACACGGTGGGGATACTAGTACGGTAGGTGCAGCGCTAAAATACAGGATAGATATCACGGGGCATTATACGTGACAGATATCTTGGGGATATTATACTTGATAGAAACCTGACGATGTGATACCTTGTTTTATCTTGACATCGTAATTTATCATGACACCTTAGTTTATCTGAGTTCAGTAGTTCATCCTGTTATTTTGATTTAGCTTATCTATCTTGTTATCATGCTTATGTTCATCTCAGTTTCTCATGTCAGTTAACTTTACTAGTTTTTATACTAATAGTAGATAGGGCTTACTCAGTCTTTTTGACTGACCCGTTTTGTTTCGCCTCTTTTCTTCCGTTTCCCCCCCAGGTTACAGGGAGGAAATACTGTTGTTTAGTTCGGACTTCTTCTGCTTGAAGGTCATCATGGATGGCTTGGACTTCTCTTGGCTATGGCTACTTTACTGTTTTTACTTGGGGAATAATTTATGAAAAAGTCTTTATGCTTCTTTATTATTGCAAGACATGTTTTGATGTACTCTGATGTAAAAGGCTTTAGACCTTAATTATTATCATTATGAAAGTTTGATTTTACTTCCACTATGTTATATGTTATGTCTTGTGATATTTCTGTGCATGTTTACCAATAATGCCACTCTAAAGCTAGTGCATTCCTTTGCGAATGACCCTAGCGGAGGCGGGGTGTTACATTTGGTATCAGAGCAGAAGGTTACCAGACTGGGCAAAAGTTTTTAAAGACCTTCTGAAAACTATTTGAAAAAAAAAACCGTTTACAAAGAAGCATTTTTCAAGAAAATTTTCTTATAAAAGAAAAAGGCTATTCCCCAAAGGCCATTAGCACTATCCTCGTTTCCTTAATTGAATCTCTTTTTCCTTCTTTCCTCCATCTGTAGTCACAGTGGTTTTAACTGCGACTAGTCTTTTCTATCTACAAAAGTGTTTTCCATGCGATGGAGGTGGTTCTCGAGAGAACAGTGGCCGCGTTATAAGGAAGGATAGTGAGAAAGAGGATAAAGGATATGAGCTTAAGGATGAGCAACTTGTTGGTATGGCTTAGTCCTCAAAGGAGGGAGAAAGATGAACAACGAAACCCATGACGAGAGAGTACCTTTGGCATGGTAAAACGGGGTGAATAGTTAAGTATTATGGGACAAGGACAAGATCATCGGGAGGGTAATAGTATGCTCTCATTTCTAGGGTACCTCGGAAGGAGGGTAACGATCTTGTTCAAGGTTTAGCTCTTCTTCTCTATCATCCCGTTAGGACTTTATCTTGATCATCGTATCATTTAAGTCTGCTTCGATAGTTGAGTCTCTGCACCTTAAGTACTAGCGTAATAGAGAATCCCATTTTTGTCTCAAAGTCCTATTGGAGAATCAGTCCATTTATACATGACTTGTTTGGATTTGGGAATGTCTATGCCAAGTGTTGAGTTTGGAAATAATGCTTATGTTTATAAGCTATGGATGGATTCTAGGGATGAAGTGGTTATCCAGTAGGGGGTGCCACTCTCGGTTTTGATAGGAGGGTAGTTAGACCTTTTGACTAGCCTTGGTAATGCCCTCGAAGTATCGGGTAACCTTTTTGAGGTTCTGTCATGACTAGTTACTTAGAATCCCTTGATGCCTTTATTGGAAATTTGAAGCCCGATCGAGTGGTGTTCACCAATAAGACGGATGGTTTACTTCATTTATGCATGGGTTATAGAGATCACCCTAGTAAGTGCGCATGATAACCTGATTGACATCTGTTTACTTTCAAGAGAAAGTTCTTCTACATGGAATGCCTTATAGTATATAAACGATATCCAAGATTCACTAGTGAATTTTGGAAAGCTTGCATGAGATCATGAGTACGCAGTCATGTTTGCGTCAAGTATTCTAGGAAAAGGATAAGTGCAAGTGGAACGAGAGGCGACGAAGAAATGAGTTCCAGCTCATGTTATGGAAACAGGAATAAGAAGCTACAAAATCGCGAAGTTAAAAGACGACTTTGATGATCAAAGACTAGATACGCGCATGATATCTCGTTTTGGGAGTATATCCTTGATCCCTATTTTCTGTAGAGCTTACTTGTAGGCTATCTTTTGTGGACATCCTCTCGGTCCTATTCTCCGTTACAAACCCTGTAAGGAGTTTGTCCTGTTTATCTTCTCGACCCTGTTTCAGGGAATTCTAGGTAGAACCCTATGGATGTAAACATGTATTTGAAACATGTTATGATTGATATGGTTGCAAGTGGTTGCTCGTGGATGCGCGAATACACATTAGATACTAGCTCGACTCGGTCACATTTCATATTGCATATGCACGAGTATTTATACTTGTTTATGGATGAAATCGAATGCATTATCATGCGGTTGTTGCATATGAATGGATGATTGTGCACGCATATAGTATCTATATGACTAGGACAATTTGCATACATGTTGGATTCATGGCACTATACATATTTTGCATTAGAAAGATTATTCAGGCCTGATCATTAGCATTAGCTAAGGAACATGTACACACACGTTTTGCATATATTCATACAGCATTAGAAATCATCTAAGGACAATGGTTGCTTGTGGATGATGTTTTGAGTAGATGGATGATGGATGGTAGGATATGTTCTTCCTAACTTGGAGATTTCGGGGACGAAATCCAAAAAGGTGGGGAGAATGTAACAACCCGTATTTTCAATAACCTGTTATAACATAAATGGAGGCAGAATTAAACTGTAAAATCTGAATCAAGGGAAACGGGCTATGCCATTACGTTCATCTCGGAAAAATACGCGAAATAGGGTCCGAGTTTTCGAAAATCGGAGTCCGTATGACCAAGATATGGCCTCGCGAAGTTTCACGAAAAATTCCCAAATTAAAGTATACTTAATTAAGTGAAATGGGTTGCGCAGAGAAATATATATATATATATTGATATATACATATATAATTGAAAATTAAATAAATAAATATGCAAAAATGTTCAAAACAGCGAATTGGGAGAGGGGAATAACCGAACCGGCCGATTTTTGAGGTCGACCCAAGCCCGCTGGGTCGACTAGGGGTTAATCCAGGGTGTTTGGCTATCAACCCATGGGCCGATTCGCTCAAATGCAGATTTTGCATTTGGATGGTTCTCATGGTTCATCTTTAATCTAAAGGCCCTAGATGGTTCCTACACTTGACTTCTTCCCCAAGACATGCTTTGATGGCTTGGATTGAATCTAGGTTTAATCCTATGGCCTAAAACACTTGCCTAATCTATAAATAAGACCCTAACCTATCCTAAATCCTCATTATTCATTCATGCAACTAAACTATGGCAAAATTTTACCTCTCATGGCCTCCACTCTCTTCATAAAATTTCTAAATGGTTTCTATGAGAGATTTTCCATGCATACAAGTGTTTTCAAGCTTGTATGAGTGTCATTAGCTTGCATTCAAGTCAAGTTTCTATCTTTGCATCATAAAGCAAGGGTTTTGATCATTTTGGCTCAAGGGTTTTTATGTTAGAGCTTGCATTTTGGGTCTATTTGATTGCATAAGGGCTTTGTCATATCTTTTGTGCCTTCATAGCAATGTAAGCCCTTTCCCTACTCTTAGATATTAACTATGAAGTTAAATGTTCATGTTGCAAGTTTGGGTTTGATCATTGAGTATGATACATGCTATCATGTCATGTAAGTTTATGAAGTCATTATCTTGATCTTGTGAGCTAAAAGCTACAACCTTTATGTTGAAATGTTGCATTAGGCAACATGAGAACCCTCATAACCTTTATGTCAACTTGCTTATGAAGTCATAACCCTTATATGATGATATATGCGAGTTACTAGTCATCATTCCATATCTTTTGTCACCATGATTCGCTTATGTGCCAAGTTTGGGTTTATGCATGTTTTGAGGCTTAAGAATGTAACATGCAAGTTAATGAACACATTTGTGCCTCATTTGCCACCATGATTAACTTGTGGCTTAATATCCATTTTTGTCATGCCTTTGCCAAGTCTCTTCTTTTAATCCATTACGTTGTCGCGAACGTATATACGAGTTTAAAAGCGTTGGGTTATGTTATGGGTAATTTCTAATGACATGAAAATACAACTTGAAAACATGACTTGAAATATAACATGGAAGTTGACATGTAAGTATGCATAAAAACATAAGCTTGGGAATTTACCTATTAAGTTAGGTCTACCCTTTGGGAATTTACCTATTAAGTTAGGTCTACCCAAATGCTTGAAAACTTGTAACATGTTTTGGGAAACATGATGGACATGACACATAGATAATATAAGTGTGGCCAACTCGAGGTTGGGTTGAGTTTGCAACGTAAAACTACCCGGAACCGACCGGCCTAACTAGTAGTTGCAAACAATAGGACCCAATGTGAGAAGTTGGTCATGTTGTGCTTGAACCCGAGGTTAGACCAAGTTGTGGTGTAAAGCTACCCGGAACCGACCGGCTTAACTAGTAACCACAACAAAGTCTAATGTGAGAGGTGAAGGTGCATTAAGTAATTAATGCCACATGATAGGGTTAAGTTAATTTGATTAATGACTCTTAACCAAATATGACATGGACAAATGGGTTAAGTAATTTGATTAGGCTAATGATACTTAACAAAACATGACAAGGTTGGGTAGGTTAAGTAACTTGATTTGCCTAATGACATTTAACCATTTTTATAAGACTAGTGGATGGGGTTAAGTTAACCAACACTTAATCAATCCAACGCGATAACTTGGTAAGGTTAAGTAAGTTTTCTTAATGACGCTTAACCGAAAAATACGGTTAACGAATGGGGTTAAGATTAGACTCAACTAGTCTAAACATGGAAATCGGATGGGGTTAAGTTAGCCTAGACTTAATTAATCCCACTTGGTAGTTTAATGGGGTTAAGTTAAACACTTAACTAATCTAAACATGATGAATTGATGTGGTTAAGTGACCTATACTTATCCAATCTAACTCGTTAATTTATTGTGGTTAAGTTAACCAATACTTAACCAATATAACGTGAAAACATGATAAGGCTAAGTCACGAATCGCTTGAATACACTTGACCGATTTGACTAAGTAAATTGATAGGGTCAAGTTAATATATACTTAACCAATCTAGAATGATAATTGGACGAGGTTAAGTGGTGAATTGCTTAATATACTTAACCAACTTGAGCATGGTTTGTAGGGTTAAGCCTTGAACTTGGATACTTAGCCAATTTTGATAGGATTTGTAGACGGGTTAAGTCATGAACTTAAGTGACACTTAATCCATTATGTAAACCCTAGTTCTGAGGATTAGGTGGATAACCATAGTTAACAAGGATAACGGGAACAATGCTAAGTGGTAAACCTTAGTTGAAGAATAACTAAGTAATGATTCTTAGTCAAGGAAATTTAGACCAGTTCATAGATAGATGAGTAACCTGATACGGTAGGTCATCATTTAAGTATACGAGTAGGAGCAAGTATCTGATTTAGATAAAGGCTCCAGCGAACTGGGTAACGAAGCAGCGGCTTCGGGGAACGTGAGGATATTCTTGGTATCCCTCTATGAGCTGCCAGGTGATTATACTAGGCTCATGAGAGGTTAAGGTCTGCGTTAGAAGAACCAAGAGTATGCCTTGGTTGCTATACGAGCGACCTAAAGACGGGGATGGATAGGGGATAGTCGACGATACACGGTCGTACCCTAGATAGCATTTCGTCAGGCTACCTACCATCTTTGGTCAAGCGTGTACGTACGGAAAGGCAGAGAACACCCAAAAGACCATAATTGCTATCTAATTATGGTTGCGGTAAGGCTTGGATGTGGGTTGGCCAGTGTTGTGTTCTCATACAGGATTTATCTTGTCTTGTCTTTCACTAGTTGAGGGAGTGGTCTCATGGGACCATAGCCACGTATAAGAAAAACAGACCTTAGCATCTGCATCGGCAGATAAATCGAAAGCTCCCGACCGAGTCCTGTATTTCTTGATTTGCCCTGTGACAGGACTCGGATGGCACGATGTGATACATGTGCATACAGTCATGGAAAAGCGATTCACGATGAATGCGTGGGAAAAAGGGCGCGGTTGGCGGTTAGCGTAATCCCTAGTGGCCCTAGGTGGTTGAACCCAAACCGAGATACGAAAACGTGCAATAGGTAAGCATAATCCCTAGCAGCCCTAGGTAGCATAAGTCCTAGTTGTACAAACAATAATTCATGTTGGAAGACCCTAGCTAGGTTTAGGGTAACAGTCCAAACCGATCTTAAGGATCATGGAACTATGTTAAAGTAATATAGAATCTCATGGGAAAGCCCGTATGGTCTACGGCAAGGGACTGAACATTTACATGGAATAAAACATACAAGTTGAGTAACCTATATATGCGATATATTAGGTTGACATGGACCATTACACGACTTTTGAGTGAGGGTCATTCTTGGTTAACACATGACACGGTGGGGATACTAGTACGTAGGTGCAGAGCTAAAATACAGGATAGATATCACGGGGCGTTATACGTGACAGATATCTTGGGGATATTATACTTGATAGAAACCTGACGATGTGATACCTTGTTTTATCTTGACATCGTAATTTATCATGACACCTTAGTTTATCTGAGTTCAGTAGTTCATCCTGTTATTTTGATTTAGCTTATCTATCTTGTTATCATGCTTATGTTCATCTCAGTTTCTCATGTCAGTTAACTTTACTAGTTTTTATACTAATAGTAGATAGGGCTTACTCAGTCTTTTTGACTGACCCGTTTTGTTTCGCCTCTTTTCTTCCGTTTCCCCCCCCCAGGTTACAGGGAGGAAATACTGTTGTTTAGTTCGGACTTCTTCTGCTTGAAGGTCATCATGGATGGCTTGGACTTCTCTTGGCTATGGCTACTTTACTGTTTTTACTTGGGGAATAATTTATGAAAAAGTCTTTATGCTTCTTTATTATTGCAAGACAGGTTTTGATGTACTCTGATGTAAAAGGCTTTAGACCTTAATTATTAATATTTATGAAAGTTTGATTTTACTTCCACTATGTTATATGTTCTGTCTTGTGATATTTCTGTGCATGTTTACCAATAATGCCCCTCTAAAGCTAGTGCATTCCTTTGCGAGTGACCCTAGCGGAGGCGGGGTGTTACAAATATCATTTTATTTATAAATGTCATATTGGATTAAAAATGTCATTTTATTTAGAAATGTTATATTGGATTAAAAATGTCATTTTATTTAGAATTAGATTAGCAATAAAAATATTCATTTCTATTTTTTATATGAAACATGATTTCTTTAGAATTAAATTAGCAATAAAATATTCATTTTTATTGTTTATATGAAACATGGTTTTTGTTAAAAATTGGTTTTCATTAAATTAAAAAGATTATAATAAAGAGATTTCATTTTTGATGTCACTTTTTTCAATATAATAAAAAGAGTAGAATGAAAATATATGTTTCTATTGCCATTTTTAGTTACAATAAAAAGAGCAAAATAAAAAGATATGTTTTTATTGTCATTTTAGTTGTAATAAAAGGATTGGTTATTAAGGAACATATTTTTACCATAATTTTGTTGCAATAAAAAGATTAGTTATTAAAGATCATATTTCTATTTTCACTTTTTTTGCAAGCGGGGTTAAATGGCCCCTACCACATTTATTAATAACAAAATAAAAGGAATACAATAATCAAGACATATACCCGACGATAGATAGGACTATTACATGTTTAGGTGTACTCACGCCACCAAACACTCTAGTGTTCCTTTCCATCCATACTGCATATAAAACTTTCTTAAATAACTTCAAAAGAAAACAGCCATTTATATTCTTCCACTTTGTCGCTTTGAAAATGAGGAACCATTCATCCGCCGAGTTGAAAGCCAGAGAATGCAGACCGTATTGGAGCAAAATCTTTTCCCAAACAAAACTTGAATGATTGCATTCAAAACATAAACGGGGTATTGTTTCAGGCAAATTACCACAAATATGCAAGTATCATCATTAATAATTCCATGCTTTTTTAGTTTGCTTCTAGTAAGAAGAGCATTCATAAGAATTATCCACATAAGCACGTTCCCCTTTGGTATCGAGTTGTTCATCCAAATTCTAGCGTGCCACTGAAAGTAAACATTGATGTGCGTCATGCATTTGTACAGTAAGGCAATACTTTGAGGTTTACCAGTCCATGTTGCGTGAATACTTACAACATGCAAAGGAGCGTTACGGATTTCATCCCAAACCGCCCAAGTCATCGAAGAGCTAATGTTAGGAAGAGTTATAATGCCATTCAAAATCAAATTGGAGATAGTAGCGTTATCATGAACACCAGTCATTCTCCTCCCGACAAAATCAATAATATGAGATAAAATGTATCCATCAGCATGCCACGGATCATGCCAGAAAGAAATATGTTTCGCATGTTTAAGACCAGTTCAGAAATATGGAAGAAACAGCTCCCTGTGTTTCAAAAGGTTACGCCATGACCACGAACAATCAATCTGAGCTTCCATCGTCCAAAAATACTTTTCCTTAATCAAGTTAGATCTACACCAGTTAGCCCAAAGGTTTGAATCATAGTTAAATTGCTTGTCAATTATTGACGACAATGCAGCCTTGTTCCATTTTTTCAAGTTCATTACACCCAATCCACAATTCTTAAACGAGCAGCATACACCCTTAAAAGCAACGGGAATCGGTTTTTTTAGTACAGGTTTCCATGCCACAAAAAGTGATTCATAGCCATGTTTACCATATCGATAAGTTTCCCTGGAAGGACAAATAGACGAGCATAGTAAGTACATATGGAATATGCATTTGACTTAATTATAACTAACCTCCCCGCTATAGAGAATTTCGCAGACGTCCAAGAAGCTATCCTGGATATGATGCTTTCTAACATTTGTAAGCATTGCAAATGCTCCAATCTAGAAGAACAGAGAGGAGCCTCGAGATAAATCTCATCATCATCCATCGGCGAAAGTCCCGTTAACCCATATAAAGTAGCTTTTGTCTCGTCAGAAACACCCGCACGTTTTATCTTAGATTTATTTCTATTTACTGATAATGCAGTTAGATCCTTGAATTCATCAAGAACATTAAAAACTTGACTAATAGATTTGACATTAGGCTTAGTAAACAGCAGCAGGTCATCCGAAAAAAGCAGGGAAGATATTTTTGATTGCTTTCACATGGGATGGTAGTCAATATTCTTAGATATCATAGCTTTGCTAGACAGAGCAGTAAATAACTCCATGATGCACACAAACGCATACGGCGATAGCGGATCCCCTTTCCGTAATCCCTTCCTTACATTAAAGTATCCATAAGTCGAGCCATTAGCGCTAAGTGAAATTGTTACAGTCGAAACACACGTATGAACCCAGCATAATAACGGTATGGGAAAGTTCATTTTGAATAGGATATAAATAATCGCATCCCATCGAACTGTATCATAAGCTATCTGGATATCAATTTTTAAAATAGTACGCGGAGAAAAATATGATCTATTGTAACCTTTCATAATTTTAGAAGCAAGGACGATATTGTCTGCAATATCCCTATTTGGAAGAAATTCACTTTGATTAGGTGAAATGACATTAGTAAGAACATTTTTCATACGCTCTACGATGATTTTAGCAATACATTTATATAGAACATTACAGCACACAATTGGCCTAAACTGAGAAACATCACTTGGCATGGAGACTTTAGTAATTAAAGAAAGCCTAGTAGCATTTATTTCCCCCAACATTCTGCTGTGCATAAAAAAGTTTTTAATTGCCTTAATGACATCTTCCCCCACTATCTTCCAACACACTTTAAAAGATAGAGCATTATAACCATCTGGGCCTGGAGAACTTGAAGATTTCGTAGAAAAAATAATTTGAGTAATTTGTTTAGAAGTAACCTCATTGACTATGTCTGCTTTTTGATCATCAGTAATTCCCTTTAATCTAATGTGCGAGAACGAGTTCAGATGAATGGAAGATAGATCAGAATTACCCATAATAAATTTGAAATATTCCAGAAAAGCACCCTGAACAGTGATTGGATCAGAACACAAATCACCATTCATATCCTTTATCGTTGTGATATCAGTTTCCATATGCTGAGTCTTTAAAGAGTTATGAAACGTAGAGTTGTTTTTGTCTCCATGCATTTGCCACTTTGACCTTAGCTTCTGTCTAGCTATGCTAGCCTCATTAGTAATAGTTTTTGCCAATTCTGAAGACAACATTCGTTCTTGATAGTTAAGAAGATCCATGACTGAAGCATCTCTACACCCCATTATAGAATTCTGCACATGATGCAGTTGTTGTCTTATCGAGCTAGAAAGGCTCACTCCATCTCCAAAGTGTTCATTAGCCCAAGTTTTTAGCACCCCTTTTAATTTCTTTAATTTTTCCTACACAATATACATGGGATTACCAAAAACATTAGTATTCCAGCAATAATTTACAAGCGGTAAAAATGTTAGGTGTTCAGCCCATTTGTAAAAAAATGAAAATGAGGACTGCCTTCTCATAGTGGACTTGCCCCAATCTAGAACCAAAGGGAAATGATCGGACATGGATAGGGGAGGAATAAAGCAACATAGAGTAGGACATGTAGAAACAACATTGAAGTTTTGGTAGCGTCTATCAAGTTTACAAAAAGTCCTAATGCCTCTTCTAGAGGAATTACTCCAAGTATATTCAGCTCCAGAGGAAGGAATGGGAAGGAGATTGGAATCGTATATGGCATTTTTTAGCGGCCTTGTCTGTCTAAAGGTTAGGGGAGATGCACCGGACTTGTATGATGAATCTTGCATACAATTCCAATCTCCAAGACATAACCACGGAGAATTAGATTGTTTCAAAGAAGGAAGAGAGTCTAGAAATGATTTTCTACTAGCAGCACAATTGTCTGCATAGATAACAATGAGGAGGAAAGTTGAGTTAGAAGGGATGTGTTTGATTTCACAACGAATGAATTGGCGGTGGACAGCGATAGGAGATAGAGAAAAAGTTTTCAGATTCCACATTACAATCAATCTGCCAAAAGGAGCCTGGGCTAAGTTGTGAATGAAGCACCATGAAGGTTGGATATTACGCATGGCTTTCGACGTAGTAATATGGTTTAATTTCGTTTTGGCAACCGCTAAAAAATGAAGATTATGAACAAAGATAACATTAGCTATTTCAAGTTGCTTTGCTAGGGGATTTGCACCCCAAATATTCCAGAATCCAATTTTGTCTATCATTAAGATGATAATGAGCTAAATGCTCTGGTACGGACACTAGAAGAGAGACCTTTTTGATTTTCTTGGGAAGGCAAATTTAGAACAGCTTGTTCTATGGAGAAATTAACTGCTATATCAGGATCTAATGCAGTAGACCCAACCTTCTTTGGCCTATCGCCATTTCTTTTAGTCAGTCTGGTCGACGGAAGGGAAGAAGAGGCATTGAATCTAAGAGGAGGAGATATAGATGACACGTTATTTAAATCACCAAAAATATGGTTGGGTAAGGATATGGAATTGTAAGGGGAGACATTTTGAGAATTGATGGTAGAGGGAGATTTGGTGATAGCTGAGGAAAGGGAAATATCCATGACCGCATTAGCAGCATTCAAAGTAGGATCATTGGGAATACGAGAAGAAATTAATGCTTGAACCGGATTATCATCTATTGCATATTCATTCAATTCAGAAGATAGGGTATCAAAGGGGTTATTAATGACAAGGGGGCATGCAACATTTGATATTGAATCGGTGCATTGCACTGCTTTCGAGGTAGAGCCAATGGACATGTTGTTTCGATTTTGATTTTTGGTGGTTGCTGTAAAAGTGAAGGTTGAGTTTTGGCATTGAGTATCATTCATACTATTTTCATTGTCTGCATTATGTTTTTCATTCACTACCCTGGAGTTCTCAACAGTATGATTAGTAATGTCCACTTGAATAGCATTGTCAATACCGTCAACATGTTCAGCGGCATGATCTTCATCAGAATTGGCCACTATCTCTTTTCCATTACTCATTTTTCTCCGAAATTTCTTGCTATTTCTACTCCTATTTCTTTGAACTACAGTAAAATCATTTTGGCCATCCTTTTGTTTATCAACATGATCATTACGACAAGCACTACCTTCCTTGTTATTATCATTCACTTCGGCTTTATTTTTAGCTACTTCTTCTTTCTCAACCAACTGCTTCTCGCAGTGTTTTGTGTTGTGTTCGAAAATCTTACAATGCGTACAAATCAGTGGCTTCCATGTGTATTCAAGTTGAACATGCGGACAAGTTTCATCACCAACCACAAGAAATTCAGGCAGATCCCTATCCAGACTAACCTCTACTAAACACTTTGCATATTCAAACCGCTTCATCTTTCCGATATTTTTATCATAACACAAAACCTTTCCAATGTGATATGCAATCCAGTTAATGCCTACTAGTGAC
Organism: Allium sativum; assembly: GCA_030737875.1. NCBI lineage: Eukaryota > Viridiplantae > Streptophyta > Magnoliopsida > Asparagales > Amaryllidaceae > Allium > Allium sativum. Next base: position 460,327,144 of record CM060923.1, read on the forward strand.
CAAAAAATGATTGGTATTCTATAGAAATGTATCCAAATCGGAACCGTCTCAACAGCAGCTTTAGCAAATGACAATGAAGGGGCCAGTTAGATATAACAAACATTTGGCCTCTAATGAACATTGGATCCCTTTTTAGTACATAGAATTTGTCTTCAGCATTTACGAATTTGAAAAAATAATTTTGCTTGTCATAATACATTTCATTGTCACCTTTCAGCTTCCTAACTCTATCCAGATGTTGTTTGACTGCCATATAGTTCACATCTCCGGCTAGAAAGGAAGCAACTAGACAATCAGACCAAGACTTTGAGCCTTCTTCCAATATTATTTGAGGTGGCGGAACTGACGAACCAGAGTAGTTGATGTCAAATTAAATAGGGACATAGCTCCCTGCGTTTCTAGGTTTGGAGTAAAACAATGAAGAGAATTTCACAGCGGATGCATAGGAAATAGGAGGAGGCTGAGAAGGAAGATTTGGCAGTAGAGGAGGCTTGATAGAAGGCGACGGAGGTAAAGGCGGGGGAGAGGAGAGGATGGGAAAAGGGACCAGGTAAGGATGAGGATGAAGTGGCTAGGTCAATGATGGGGATGGCGGTGACAGGACCAGGTAAGGATCGATTGTTTAAATAAAAAAAGGAAGTAACATGAAAGATCAAAATTTTATTGTTCATTGTTTTCAATAAAAAGATTAAACATTGAAAATTACATTTTTAATGTAGTTTAGTTTCCAATAAAAAGGTTGAACAACAAAAATTACATTTTTATTAATTTGACAAGAGTAAAAACAAAAATAACATTTTTGTTAAGGAGACTTGATTTATAACAAAAATACCATTTATAGTTAAAACCAAAATTGTCACTTTTATCAAATTATAAAAGTTGAAACCAAATTTGTCATTTTTAACGAATTATAATATTTGAAACCAAATTTCTCAGTTTTGTCAAAATGTAATAGTTGAAACAAAATTGGCCCTTTTGTCAAAATATAATTGTTGAAACAAAAATGAACATTTTTGTCAAATTAGAATTATTGAAATAAAATTAACATTTTTTGACAAATTAGAATAGTTGAATTAGAAATATACATTTTTTTCAAAATACACATTTTTGTCAAATAGATTAGTTGAAAACAAAATACACATTTTTGAATATAATAGTTGAAACTAAAATTTATCTTTTGTCAAAACATGATGGTGGAGAACAAAAATTATGTTTTGTTAAATAAATTTTTGTTATAACAAAAATTGACCTTTTCGATTAAATGGACTTGGGTTTGAGCGAAAATATTAATTTTGTCAAACTAGAATTGTCAACATAAATGCCACTATCACATGTAATCATTTTGTTAAACTAGATTTGTTAACAAATGAAATTATCACTTTTAATCATTTTGTTGAAATAGAATTGTCAACAAAATGAATGTATCGCTTCATATGCATTTTGTTGAAATAAAATTTATATGTGAATATAAGAATCATTTTTATTTGCGAAATATACATTAGAATTATATGCAAATATAAGAAACATTTTATTTGTCAAAACATGCATTAGAATTTGTATGTAAATTAAAGAATCATTTTCATGGTCAAAACATACATTAGAATTGTATGTAAATTACAATAACATTTTATTTTAAAATTATATACAATAGAATTTGTATGCAAATCCAAGAGACATTTGTATTGTCAAATTATACATTAGAATTTGTGTACAGCGTAAAGAGGCGTTTCATATGTTATGATTTGAAACTATACATGCAAATAAAACAATTTCTTTTTTATTTGTTAAAATTAAAAATATAAATTGCATACAAATAAAGGAAAATGAAGATTATCTTTTTATTTGTCATCAACGACAATGCCATATAAATAAATTACATTTTATTAGACATTATATACGTGTAGGGAAATTATGTGAGTAAAATACATTTTTATTCGGCATTAGGAATAAAATAACATGTTTGTTCATTATCATCAACATGTTAGCGGAATTAAAATTGGTTAAATTCATTAGCCAATAATTTATTTAGACGAACTGTTGTTGGCTGAAAATCCCACACGGATATTGGGATTATATTCGACTTAAACTAATCCTAATATTTAGTTGTATGTTAATCGATGGATTGACAGGCTGCGATGAGCGTTATTTATTCATTTTAATGCTCACACAGTTATAAATTCCACTTTGGATGTGAATGGATTGTTTAATGATTATTTATCATTGTTACCGTGTACATGCGATGTATGAAATCCATATAACCAAAATTATATGTTAACTGATTGATTCGCATTCCGATTCAGAATATCTTTTAAATAAAGAACATTGTAAAACAAAGAATATTTTAAAATAAAGAACATTCTAATATGAAGAATATTTTTACATAAAGAATCTTTTTATATAAAGAATATTTTTAAATAACGAATATTTTAAAATATTATTCAACGAAGAGCAAAATGGTGATTTCTACGTCCGTTTTTGGATGGATACAAAGATAAAAAAATATTTTTGAAATGAGATAGTTATTAACTAGAATAAATCTTTTAAATTAAGATTTAATGAAGCCTTCCAATTAATTAATATTTAATTAGAATTAAATAAAAGAATTAGATTTTGGGTTGTCGTGGATAGTGTCTTAAATAACACTGTTCTTAAACCCCGTATGAAAAGAATAAATCATTTAATTTAGATTATTAAAGTTTCCAATTATATTTAGTGATTGGAATAAAATGATATGTGAATTGGGCTTATTGTGAACTATGTTTTAAACGACATTTGTTCTTTATCCCAATTAACAATAAAAATAAGATTTAGAATTTATAAGTCTTTTTTATTAAGATTTTAAAAGAAATTTTCCAAAGTCAAGTTTTTCCAATTTAATATATTAAATTGGAATTGAGTGGAAATTCGATTTGATAACAATCGAGATAGACTTCTGTAAAAGAGGACTGTTACTATTTATGGAATTTAAAAGGCTTTGTCATAATTCCATTTATATTATTAGTCTAATATGGAAATTTATATCGATTATATATTGATTTGATTTCTGTGAAAATTCCATATTTAATGGAAGTTGATTTTGGGTTTATCGTGAACTATGTTTTAAATGACATTAGTTCTTTAACCCCGTTAAAGACAAGATTAATTTCTTAAAAATTGAATAACCATAAAGTAATGATTTTGATATTAAAATCAAATTTGAGTTTTAATGAATCTTAAAAAGAAGAATATTAAAGAATAAATTTAAAAGAATTTGTCTTTGATAAAATTAATGAGAACCTTTCCCTAAGAGTATGAATATTTTATTAAAAGAATATTTTGAATTGGAATGAGACGTATGATGTGTATTTATAGCACTTGATTTTTTATTATTAAATACGCGAGTTATTCGGAAAGACCAGGTTTAACCCATTCTGAATAGTTAATACGACTATTAAAGTCAAAGAAAATGAAGATGGTGGTTGAAGACCGGCGATCTTCACATCGAATGGGAAACTACTGATGCCCTGAACCGGGTCACTCCAAGGAAAGTGTTAAAGTGGTAGTTGACGGACGTGCTTGTTGATCGTCCGGATATATGAGAACCTCTCTTTCGTATTGGACATACGGGAAGAGGAATAATGTGTCTCCGATTTCGTTCAGACCTAGAACGGACTTGTAAATGGATATGTGTCTGACATTGGATTTCATTCCATGTAAATTGATCTCTATTTAATATATACCTGTTGGTGGCGGACGAGCTCAGAGGTTACATATTCCATGTAAATTGACATTGGATTTCATTCCATGTCTAACATTGGATTTCATTCCATGTAAATTGACAATGGATTTCATTCCATGTCTAACATTGAATTTATTCTCTTGCTTAATACCCTTCTTTGAGATGCACGATCTCAGAGGTTATATATTGGTAGTTATCGATCGCATGGCGTGAATTGTCAATGTGGCATGCTAGGATGCAAATGATCAAGGCTTTTGTTGAAAAGCAGAGCCTTCTGGTTGATGATCAAAGCACAACTTATTTTGGCATAGCTTTGCGTATAGCATTACTTCTCGTGCCTCACACCCCGGTAAGGGTCAGAAACGGTACAATGGAACGCAGGGAGTGCACACGTTTCTTTCTAGCTAGAAGTGGTATCAGGGCTTTGCAAACCCTGAAATTTTACTTATGTGGATAATGGATTACGAGGCCTCGGTTATATTGGTCGATAGTGACCAATTTATAGGTTCATTAGGACCAGGAAGCGTGTGTTCAACCATAACTAATCCACTAAAGTATTTGTGGACCGGCCCTGCAGGATCCAAGGGTTCACTGCGGGGGATCTTGAGACATTTGCTAGGTTGTCTCGAATCGGTAAGGAGATTGTCCCTAGCCTTGACTCAGATGGAAACCCAATTTCCATTACGACAATACGGCTTTGATTTTAAACCTATATATGGCGATATAGTATATGGTAGCTATGCCGTTTATGATTGATACATTTACTTTGAAGTATTTTAAACTGATTAGACACTAATAATAATATTAAAATATTGTTTTCTACGTATCAAGCATGTTTGATCTTTATAAGGTAAAACTCTATCCTCCGATTTGCGTCGCATTGTGTGATGGGACTTGAGTCTTATAATGATTTCATTTTTCTAAAAAAGCATTGCATCGTTTTGAATAAAAATTTATTTAATTTATGCACTGGCAATCCAATGGAGTAAACCCGTTCCGCGTTAGCGGTGTGGTCCTGTGATTAGCTATATTGTTAGATAAGATAGGAAAGATTTTGTATGCTAGTACCACGACTGACATGTAGTTTGGTTCACTTTGTAACTCTGGTGCCCTCTTTTCCACACATGCAGTCAAGTAGCTTATTTTGCAGATATATTGAGCAAGATTCTGGATCGAAGCTTAAAGCTATATCCAGAGCAATGATAGTCTTCTGCCGTGTTAGTTTATTCCGCTGCATTATATTAAAATTATTGTAATTTAATCTTCCGCTGTATTATAATTCGATGTACTCTGATATATTCTGCACTCTGATGCAACATTATTATAATGTTTATAAAAGTCTTCTGTTATTTTTTCTAATGTGTTGTATGCCCAAAGTTAGCGTATTTGGGTTTTTGAACGGTTTTAGTCGATTTTGCAGTCGATTAGGTCCGGGCAAAATCCAAATCGTTACAGTTGGTATCAGAGCTTTGGTTAGCTCAAATCTTTGGGGTACAACTCGTTAGGACTGAACGAAAGACTCATCAAAGGTAGAATTAGTAATATCCTATAAAAGAATACTCATTAGAGATAGGATCAGTAGTATCCTAGAATGAGAAAACTTTTTTAGAGATGGGGTTAGTAATGCCCTAGAAAGAGTTGAGAGTGACAAGTTTATAATTAACATATTTGCGATTATATATATAATATGATCTTAGAAAATATAATTTTTGAATATATAAAGGTTATATATATATTTGATAGTTAATCAACTAATAAAATTATTGAAACCGATAAAAGAATGAAATTGAGATAGTTAGTAAAACAAATTTTAGCTTCGTTCCTTTTCGAGGACGAAAAGATTTTAAGTGGGGGAGATTGTAACAACCCATAATTTTGGAACCAATTTAATTTTATTTATTTTAGCAATTTTAATGGAGTTTGAATATTTAAAATAATTTATTTTAAATAATAACGATTAAAAATTTATTTTAATTGAAGTTACAACGAGTAAATTTATTTTAATTATAAAAGGAGTTTAAAATAGTGCGGTAGTTTGAAAATTTGAATTCGAACTTTGACTGAGTGTATAGGATGCAAAATAAACCAGTTTTTAGTGAAACAAAAAATATATAAATCCATTTAAAAATATCTTTCCAGTGAATCAGAAAAATTGAAATTTCATAGCGGGAACCAAAAGTTTTGCCCAGTTTAAAATTCAGAATAGTCGCTCTAGAATTTATATATATTTTTTAATATTAAAAATAGCCATTTTGCAGACGACTTCCGTTTTCGATGAAACCACTTTTATTGGATCCGGAATGTCAAATTATTGCTAGATTCCAATTTTCATAATTTTTGGAATTAATATGTGGGCGTGGCAAGTTAAAACGTGTTTTGTCCATTTCAGTCAATTTGGATCGACCAGAAAATGACCATTTTTCAAACGGTATCCAAATTCAATGAAATTAATTCTATTAGGACCTTATCGTCAAAACATAACTAGAAATATATTTTTCTTTAATTTTTAGAGTCAGTATGTGGTCCCGGTGAATTAAAATGTACGCTTAAATTAAATAATTAAATGTTTTATATTTTAAATCAAAGAAAAGAGGGCTAAGACAATCAAACGGGCTGACGAGACCTAGCCCATTGCGTCCGGAAGGGGGGTATGTGGCTAGGGAGAACTCTCGTTGGGCTGAAATTTGAGCTACTGAGACTTAACGGGCTTTAACTAAGAAAATAAGGAATTTAAATATTATTTTATTATATAAATAACCCTAACATTAACTAAACCCTACTTTCAGAAACTACAGCCGCCGTTCTAACTAATCGATGGCCATGACGCTCCCATCTTCTTCCCCTTCTATCTCCTCAATTTCTCAGTGATTTTCAAAACTCCAAATATAAGATTGAAGAGCTCAACGAGGGCTACAATATAGACAGTCAAGATCTGGTTTTGGGTACTGGGGAGGCCGGAATTGGAGCAGGAAGTGGTGGATTTTGGAGCGGGTTTCTGGGCTGTGGTGAGGTGCGAGTGGGGCCCATGTTCGGTCGTGAGTAGAGGTTAACACGAGCTTTGGTGTGGTGTTCTTGGATTCGGGTCCGGTGCTTCGAGGGAGGGTGCGTTCAGGAGCTTTTACGGTGGAGGGTGGGTTCCGACGTCTTGGTTGCAAACGAGAAGAAGACTAAGGCCACGGCCTAATTTTGGGTTAAGGTTAAATGAAAATAATTAGTGTTATTTAGTTTTTAATTAAATTAATTATGTAATTAAGTTTCAAAAATTCGTAACTTATTGAAACAGCAACAGAATTCAATGATTCTAAAGTGTTGGAACCGTCTTGGCCTGATCTACACAATGAAACAGACCAAAGCAGTAACAGAGCGATCTAAAATTTCGAAGAATTTAAAAACCCAATATGAGATTTCTCGATTTAAAATTAAAATAAAATTATATATAGCTATATATTTAAATTGATTGTGATCGTGCTATTAACGCTGTATAAAATGCAATTATGCGTCGTATAAAATTTAGATTGATTGATTCATTTTGGTTATGATGAATGATTGGATCAAAATATATGTGATAACCCCAAACTTCCATAGAACGAAAGTAAGGATAATTATTTGGAATATAACATATTAGCAATAAAAACAGATCTTAGATAATATCATAGCACATAAATCATTGCAGCGGAAATATAATGTCATCAGCATCATAATATCCAGTACACCAGAGTACGTAGTACAGGATACACTTAGCAAATAGGAAAATCTCAACAGAAAGGAAATAAGTTTCAAACTCCATCAAATTACATCATAAATAAAAGATATCTAATGTCTCAAAAGAAGAAATAGAGATAAAAGAAAGGATCTTCGTCTTCTTCCAAAGTAAGCTCCAATCCAGAAATGTATCCATGCCTAAACTTGTTACTTGGCTGCCCGTGTGGAAAAGAGGGCACCCGAGTTTGCAAAGTGAAACAAATTATGAGTCAGTCATGGGATTGGTATGAGAAATCTTTCTTACATAATCTAATAATGTGGCTAATCACAGGACCACACCGCTAACACGGAACGGGTTTACTCCATTGGATTGCCCGTGCATAATTTAAATAAATTTTATACAAAACAACGTAATGCTTTTGGAAAAAATGAAATCATTATAAGACTCAAGTCCCATCACACAATGAAATGAAAACCGGAGGATAGAGTTTTACCTTATAATGATCAAACATGACTTGATACGTATAAAATAATATTTTAATATTATTATTAGTTCTAATCAGCTTTAGAAAATATTTCAAAATAAATGTATCAATCCTAGACGGCATAGTACCCCATGCTACTTTGTCGCCATGTATAGGTTTACAATCAAAATCGTAATTTCGTATTGGAGGTTTGGTTTCTATCATGAATCGAGGCTAGGGATCGTCCTCTCCGATTCGATACACTCTAGCAAATGCCTCAGGGCTCCCCGCAGTGAACCCTTGGATCTTCAGGGCCGGTCCACACATAAACGCTAGTGGATTATTTATGCCTGAACACACGCTTCCCGGTTCTTTTGAACATCTAATATGGGCACTAACAACCTATAAAACCGAGGTACCTCATAATCCATCATCCACATAAGTAAAATTGTCAGGGTTGGTAAGTCGCTGACACCACTTCTTAGCTAGAAAGAAATGTGTGCACTCCCTGTAGTCCTACTCCCGTTTTTTACTCATACCGGGGTGTGAGGTTCGCGAAGTCACGCTATACACAAAGCTACGCCTAAACAGGCTATGCTTTGATCATCAACCACAAAGCTTACTTTTCAACAAAAACCTTGATCACTTGCATCTTTGTGTGCCATATTGACAGTTCACGCCATGCGATCAACAACTATCCATATATACCCTCTGAGGGTGTTAAGCAAGAGAATAAATTCTCCGCCACCAAATTGATATACATTAGATAGAAATTGATTTAACTTACATGGAATGAACTCCAACGTCAGACATGCATCCATTTAAAAGTCTGTTTTGGGTCTGAACGAAACCGGAGTCACCTTATTCCTCCCCATACGTCCAATACGAAGAAGAGGCGTTCACATATCTGGACAATCAACAAGTACATCCGGACAACTACCACTGTAACCCTTTCAAGATAGCAACTCCTATCAAAGGCATCAGTAGCCATCCATTCGATGTGAAGATTGTCGGTCTTCAATCACCATCTTCTATATCTTTGATTTAAATCGTCGTATAATTATTTGAAATGAATTGAACTCGGCCTTTTCAAATAATTTCTCGAATAATTATCATTAAAATCATTTTATATCATTGATATCTATTTATAACGATTTATCGCTATTTTTATTTATTTAAAATTGCTCAATTATAATTAAATGACGCCTCGGGACGATGTGCAGCCCTGGCGTTGTTTTTACCAAAATTTGATTTACACGTATCTTGAAATCTAACCGTTGGATTTTGACGAAATTTACATCGTTAGAAAGATCTTCCCAAAGTGGTCCTAATGGTTCCAATTTTGGGAAAATCCGATGGTCGGATCTTTCAGTATCACCATTTACAGTTACGATTGCCGAAATGTGAACTACCGCGCGCGATTCGTTTAATTTATAATATATATATATATATATATATATATATATATATAAATCGTTTGGCGATTTCATGTACTTTCCATCGATCATATTAAAATAAGTAACTTTAGAATCTTTTCTTTTTATCGCATCTAAAATGACAATTAAAAATGTAAATTTTAATTCTATCATTTTTATTACATCTAAAATATAAATTAAAAATGTCACTTTTAGTCTACACTTTTTGTTTACACCTAGAATGTAAATAAAAATGTAACTTTGATTCTATTCTTTATTTACATCTAAAATATAAATAAAGATGTCACTTTAAATTCATTCTGTTTATTTACATCTAAAATGTAAATAAAGATGTCACTTTAAATTCATTCTTTTTATTTACATCTAAAATGTAAATAAAGATGTCACTTTATTTCTGCTCTTTTTATTGTCCCTAGAACGATAATAATAATATAAATTTTGATTCTATTCTTTTATTTACGTCTAAAATATAACTTTTTACCTATTCATCTATTTACATCAAAAATGTAACTTTTTACCTATTCCTTTATTTACTTCAAAAATGTAACTTTTTACCTATTCCCTTATTTACAACAAAAATGTAACTTTTTACCTATTCCTGTATTTACATCAAAAATGTAACTTTTTTTTACCTATTCCTGTATTTACATCAAAAATGTAACTTTTTACCTATTCCTTTATTTACATCAAAAATGTAACTTTTTACCTGTTCCTTTATTACATCAAAAATGTAACTTTTTACTCATTCATTTATTTACGTCGAAAATGTAACTTTTTTACCTATTCCTTTATTTGCATAAAAAATGTAACCTTTTTATCTAGTTCTGTATTTACATCAAAAATCTAACTTTTTACCTATTCCTGTATTTACATCAAAAATGTAACTTTTTACCTATTCCTTTATTTAAATCAAAATTGTAACTTTTTACCTATTCCTTTATTTACATCAAAATTGTAACTTTTTGCCTATTCCTTTATTTACATCAAAAATGTAACTTTTTTACCTATTCCTGTATTTACATCAAAAATTAACTTTTTACCTATTCCTTTATTTACATCAAAATGTAACTTCTTACCTATTCCTTTATTTACGTAAAAAATGTAACTTTTTATCTATTCCTTTATTTACATCAAAAATGTAACTTTTTTACCTATTCATGTATTTACATCAAAAAAGCAACTTTTTACCTATTCGTGTATTTACATCAAAAATGTAACATTTTTACCTATTCCTATATTTACATTAAAAATGTAACTTTTTACATATTCCTTTATTTACATAAAAATTGTAACCATTTTAGCTATTCCTGTATTTACATCAAAAATGTAACTTTTTACCTATTCCTGTATTTACATCAAAAATGTAACTTTAAATGTCACTTTTGTTTCTACGTTTTTATTTATATCTAAAATGTAAAAAAAATGTACTTTTCTAATTCATGTTTTTATTTATATGTAAACTGCAAATAAAAATGTACTTTACTAATTTATGTGTTTATTTACAACTAAAATGTAAATACAAGGTTCACTTTGATTTCTATGTTTTTATTTACATCTAAAATGTAAATAAAAATGTACTTTTCTAATTCATGTTTTTATTGGCAGATAAAATGCAAATAAAAATGTACTTTACTAATTCATGTTTTTATTTACATGTAAACTTCAAATAAAAATATACTTTTCTAATTCATGTTTTTTATTCACATATAAAATGCAAATAAAAAATGTACTTTACTAATTCATGTTTTTATTTACATGTAAACTGCAAATAAAAATATACTTTTCTAATTCATGTTTTTTATTCACATGTAAAATTCAAATAAAAATGTACTTTTTAAATTCATGTTTTTATTCACATTTAGAATGTAAATATAATTTGTACTTTTTAAATCCATGTTTTTATTTACATATAGAATGTAAATATAAGTTGTACTTTTTAAATCCATGTCCCTATTTACTTCTAAAATGTAAATAAAGATGTCACTTCCCATAATGTAATAACAAATGACAACTAACAAATTTGGTTGGGATCTAAAATTAACATAAGGTTCAATTATCACAGTATAATAACAAGTGACAAATTGATTGGGTCTAACTTTATAATCATAAGGGTCAATTATCACAATATAATAACAAGTGACGAATGACAAATTTGGTATGGATCTAACTTTATAATCAAACTTCCTAGATTTGAAATAAAGATAATTTCAGATCTGAATTCTAACGCAACTAGAAGTTCAACAAATATGAGATTTTTAGCTTATCTCTAACAAATCAGAATATTCCACAAACAACAATAAATAAATTCTAATTTACCAACATCGCAGATCCATATTACTAACATATATACAGTGATTCAAATAACGAGAAAAATAATTAAATTATTTAATTATTTAAAAATCAGAAATCTCACAGTTGTGTTGCAAATTAGCCAAAATTCTACCAGCTCAGAATTGGATCTAGTCTAGACAGTAGCGTAGATCTCGTTTCACGATCGTATATGATCTGAAATCGTTAAATTTCGAGCCTGAATGAATAAGTTATGATTTAATTTAGGTTGTAACATTTTTAGCTTAAATTAATAAATTAAATAAAAAGGATTTTCACCTTCTTCCTCGTTACAGAACTTGGCCGCGATTTTACAAATTAGTTCGATCCTAGGGTTAGGATTTTCTCCAACTCTGTTGTACTAGGACCAGATCGGGTGGTTTGGCGTTGTCGGGCTAGGGAAGGCGCGTTGGCCTAGGGGGTTGGCTAACTCGGTGGTGGGTCTTGGGGGGTACGGCGGTTGAAACCCGTCGGGTTCTGGGTGCTGGAGCTCGAACTACAGGTGACGATTTTCAGATCAACTCGTATGGAATTGAAAATAATGAAATGCTCTACAATAAACTAAGAAGGTGGGAGGGGTTTTAATGAGAGTATTGTAAGAATTTGGTGGAAGAAGGATGAGCATTTTCAGCCATTGGAAGATAAGGGTTCGGTGGCGGCTGATGTACAGTGTATTAGGATTAGGGTTTTATGAATTTTTTAATTATTTATAATATTTTAATGTCAATTTTACAAACAAATCCATACGTTCTCAACAACTCTGATCTCAGTCCAACCAGAGTTGACCGCACCCAATAGCCGCCAATCCGGATCCAATGGGCTAGGTCCTGTCCGCCTAAACGACTGTCTGTAGTCTATTTTCTTTAATTTAATATTTAAATCATTTATTTAATTAATTTGATCTTACATTTAAATTCACCGGAGCCACATACGGCATCTAAAAATTGCAGAAAAAATATATTTGGCTTTGTTATGACGATACGGTCCTAATAAAATTAATTTCATTGAATTTTGAGGCCGTTTGAAAAATGGTTATTTTCTAGTTGATTAAATTTGACTGAAATGAACAAAACACATTTTCATTTGCCACACTCGCATATTAATTCAAAAATTTTTGGAAAATAAAACTTAACAACAATTTGACATTCTGGTTCCAACAATAGTGGTTTCATTGAAAACAGAGGTCATTTGTAAAATGGCTATTTTTAATTGTTTTAATATTATTTAAAAGTGAAATTTTTTAATTTTGGCACATTTTCTAACCAAATTATTTAAAATAAAAAAATTTAGTTGGTTTTGATTTTCCGGATTGTTACAATCTCCCCCACTTAAAAGCTTTTCGTCCCCGAAAAGGAAACAAAGTAAAGTAGGGAACAAAACGGAAATTATTAATTATGGTAAATGTACCTTAACACAAGAATTACTCGGAGATGCCCACTCTGCACTTGGGGTAAGCCTTTTTGATGCTATCCTCTGTCTCCCAAATACAGTCTCTAGGATCCCCGCTCCACTGCACTTTAACTAGATTGATCCTCTTATTCCTCAGAATTCGGGTCTTCTTACCAACAATTTTCACTGGCTCCCTCCTTACTGCTAAGCTTGGGGTAATCTCCAAATCTTGTTGTGCTGCTTCCTCCACAACTAAGTCTGGATCATGAACATGCTTCCGGAGTTGGGACACATGAAATACATCGTGAACCCCTGACAACCAGTCGAGCAACTGCACTCTATAAGCGAGGGTTCCAATCCTTTCAAGAATAGGAAATGGACCAATGAATCTCGGTTCCAACTTCCCAGTCTTCCCAAAACGAACGACACCTCTCAATGGGGAAACCCTCAAGTATACTTAGTCGCCAAAAGAGAATTCTAAATCTCTTCTTCGTGAGCCTTCATAGCTCTTCTGTCAGCTCTGAGTATTCAGTAGGCGCTTCCTAATAAAATCAACCTTCTCTGCTGCTTCGCGAATCATGTCGGGGCCCAAGAGTAATCAATTGCCTGGTTCCACCCAACATGCGGGAGATCTGCATGGCCTGCCATATAATGCTTTGAAGGGCGACATCTGCAGGCTTTCTTGGTAACTGTTATTATAAGATAACTCATCCAAATGCAAGTGATCCTCCCATGAACCGCCAAAATCTAGAATGCACACTCGCAACAAATCTTCTAATATGCGGTTCACCCTCTCAGTTTGGCCATATATCTGAGGGTGATAAGCAGTGCTCAGATTCAACTTGGTCCCAAGCTCTTCTTGGAAAGCTTCCAGAATTTGCAAGCAAATATCGGATCATGGTCACTGACAATGCTACTGGGAACTCCATGTAGTTTGATAATCTCTTTGAAATAAAGCCGTGCCGGACTTCGAGCTATTCGATTAGATTTGACAGGGATGAAGTGGGCAGTCTTTGTGAGGCGATATACAATCACCCATATGTTGTCATTCCCTTTTCTGGTTCAGGGCAATCCATCGATAAAGTCCATAGAAATTTGGTCCCATTTCCAACTTGGAACCTCTAGTGGTTCCAACAATCCTGCTAGCTTCTGCTGATCGCTTTTGACTTATTGACAATGGGACATCTAGCAACATATATAGAAATATCTCTTTTCATCGCCTTCCACCAAAAGGTGCGCTTAAGATCATGATACATCTTGCTCACCCCTGGATGAATACTTAGCTTAGATTTATGACATTCGTCCATAACTTCTCTTTTTAGCTCGGAACTATCTGGCACACATATTCGCCCTTGCAGTCTAAGGGTCCCCTTGCTATCTAATTGGAAGCTTGAGACCTGCCTTTTTGAACTCGCTCGCAAAGCAACTAAATAAACTTATCTCTTCTGAAGAGCGGAGATTTTATCAATCAATGTAGGGGTAATGATGAGATTGGCGATGATAAGATTGGTGTTGGTTGTATTCTTCCTGCTGAGTGCAACGGCGACAACATTAGCTTTCCCAGGAGTATATAGGATATCCATGTCATAGGCTACAAGAAATTCAACCCAACGTTGCTGCCTCAAATTCAAATCTCTTTGGGTAAATAGATGCTTCAAGGATTTGTGATTCGTGTACAATTCGAAATTCTCACCCAAGAGATAGTGCCTCCATATCATTAGAGCAAATACGATGGCCATTAGCTCAAGATCATGAGTGGCATAAATCTTCTCATGTGGTTTCAATTGTCGGCTAGCATATGCAACTACTTTTCCCTTTGCATTAGCGCTGCACCAATACCTTAAACAAATAAAAGGATAACATGTTAAAATGAGATTTATTATTTAAAAATGTCATCTCTAACATGTTGGTTTATATAAAAATAATACCCTTCTCTAGAAGCATCTGTCTAGACTTTCAAATCCTGATTGCCATCAATAATGGTCAACACAAGAGCAGTGGTCAATCTCCTTTTTAGCTCTTGGAAAGATGCCTCACATTCAGGTGTCCAGATAAAATTTGTATGCTTCTTAGTTAGCTTTGTTAATGGACAAGATATCCTCGAAAAATCTTTGATGAATTTCCGATAATATCCAGCTAGTCCTAAGAAACTTCTGACTTCGTTGGGAGTTCTAGGCTGCTTCCAATCTTGGATGACTGAGATCTTTCCTGGATCTACTGAAATGCCTTCCTTTGATACAACATGTCCGAGGAATTTCACCTCTTCTTGCCAGAATATGCATTTGGAGAATTTGGCTTTCAACACATTTCTTCGCAAAATTTCCAAGACTTCTTTCAGATGCTTTTCATGCTCAGCAATTGTTTTAGAGAAAATGAGGATGTCATCGATAAACACCAAAACGAATTTATTTAAAACATCTCAGAATACTCTATTCATCAGATCAACAAAGTATGCTGGAGAATTACATAGACTGAAGGGCATTACTAACCATTCATAAAATGTGTCTGGACCTCTGAAAGCGGTTAAAGGAACACACTCTTCTGCGATGCGCAGTTGATGAAAACCGGTGGCTAGGTCCATCCTGGAGAATACTTGTGCTCCATGTAGGCGGTCCAGTAGGTCATCAATACGTGGCAGTGGATATTTGTTTTTCAGCGTTTGCTTGTTGAGGTCGTGGTGGTCCACACACAGTCGGAGGGTACCGTCTGACTTTGGGACAAATACCACTGTTGCACCCCATTTTGAGAAGCTAGGTCTGATCAGACCCTTCCACAAAAGATGCTTAGTTTGATTGCTCAGCTCCCCTTTTTTCTTTGGCGACATTCTTCAAATAGGATGCACGACTGGCCTTGTATTCGGAGCTAAGTCAATTCTGAAGTTGATTTCTCTACGTGGGGGTAAGCTATCAACTTCGTTAAACACATCATCATAATCTTTGACGACAGGAATATCCTCAATAGAAGTGGGAATGACTTCTAGAGAAGACCATAATTCTTTTCTGTCGGTTGCTGAGCCATGGCATGGTATAGTAATATTTCCAAACTTAGTTTTTACTTTGATAATTCTTCCAGCACATACTAACTCAGCCTCATACTTTGTCAACCAATCCATTCCCAGTATGATATCATAACCATAGAAATTCATTACGATCAAATTAAAAGGAAACTGGTAACAAGAATAAGAGATCGGCACTTTACAGTACTGATCGAGAATACGGGAACCTCCTATCAGGCTATGAGCTCTAATCAATTCTTTAAGTTTTCTTGGTTTCAGTTTTAACTTTTTAATTGTGTTACTAGAGATAAAACTTCGAGATGCACTAGAGTCAAATAATGTTGTAATAGGGATGTCCTTAATATTAAGAGTACCTCCTAAAACATCGGGTTTACCTACTCCTTCGGACGAAGCTAGCGCAACCATTCCCTCATAGACATGTGCCACTTGAGAACTCTTTAGCAATGGGCAGTTTGGCTTGAAGTGCCCTTTCTGCTGACAATTATAGCACTCCCTCTTATCCTGAGAACTCTAACCACGATTCTGACTAGGTCCAGACTCGTTCCTCTTGGCCCTTTTCGGAGCTCTACACTTGTATTCAAAGTGTCCAACCTTGTCGCAATTATAACATTTCACCTTGTAACTGTCTCTCTTCTTTCCTTGAGGCTTTGCGGCCGAAGAGTTGCTCGCCTCAGGTTTTCTGTCAGTTTGCTCCTTCTTGTTGTTATTTTGATTTTTTGCCCGATCTTGCTGTGCAGCCTGGTCATTCTCCTCGTAGCGACAGGCCATCTCGTTTACTTCATTAAATGGGAGTTTGATGTGAGCTATGACTCTATCCAGGTACTTCTTAGAAAGGCCCTTAATGAATCTTTTATTTTTCTGGACTGGATCTTGAATCAACTCTGGAGCGTAGCATGAAAGTTCCTCGAACTTCCGCACATATTCTGAGATAGTCATTCCTCCCTGCTGCAAATTTGCAAATTGATCATGAAGCCTCTCTACTTCCTGTGGAGGGATATACTTATCGTTGAAAAGATCTTTGAATCTAGCCCAAAACATGTTGGCTACATCATTGCCAATTTTGACTGTATCCCACCAATGTTCAGCTTGGTCCTTCAATAGCCATGTTTCCACAAAGCGCTTGCGTTGATCCTCCAATTCCAGGCCTTCAAAGATTTTCTCGCTGTCCTTTAACCATGTCTATGTCTCAATAACTGTATCTCGCCCGGTAAAGGACACTCCCCCTAAGTTTCTGAACTTCTTGGACAATCTTTCCAAGTCAAATGGCTGTAGGGGAGGAGAGGATGGTGCTACGACCTCGGGAGTGGCCTGCTCCCAAATAATAGGTGTCTCCTCTCTGGCTGGCCCTCTGGCTCCACCTCGGGCTCCACCTCTGCCTCGGTTTCTTGCTCTAGTGATCATTTTAAATTAGTCTGTACCATTAAGGAAAGAGTCAGACCAACAGAAATGATAATTTTTAAGGAAAGTTAAAGTTAGGAATAAATGGAAAGATGATGATGTAATGACTGATTAATATATGCTATTCTGTTGAGCTCAACCTAGGACATTACTAACCCTATCTCTAATGAGCTACTCACCTTAGAATACTGCTGATTCTATCTAGATGAATTGTTCTAAATATGTCATACTCCGAAGCTAAGGTTAACCTTTAGCTCTGATACTAACTGTGATAGCCCCAAACTTTCATAGAACGAAAGTAAGGATAATCATTTGGAATATAACATATTAACAACAAAAACAGATCTCAGATAATATCATAGCACATAAATCATTGCAGTGGAAATAAAATGTCATCATTATCATAATATCCAATATACCAGAGTACGCAGTCAGCAGAAAGGAAATAAGTTTCAAACTCCATCAAATTACATCATACATAAAAGATGTCTAATGTCTCAAAAGCAGAAATAGAGATAAAAGAAAGGATCTTCGCCTTCTTCCAAAGTAAGCTCTAATCCAGAAATGTATCTGTAACGACCCGCCATTTCCGACCACTCCAAGCTGTTAATTAAACCAACTTGAACTGCTCGAAAATGACAGATCGTTACATGTGGTATCAGAGCTTTGGTTTATCAAAGCTTTAGCTTATGAGGTAAAAGCTCATTAGAGATAGGGTAGTGAGCCCTAGAATGAGTGGAATCAGTTGCATAGTCCTTCTTGTGAGAGAGCGTATTTTGAAATATAAATTATTTTGAAACGTAAAGTATTTTGAAAAAAATTATTGTATTTATTTTGGGTCGTGTAGTGTTGAGTCGGAAATTATCCCAAAACCCAATAGCCGTACCTGATCCATTGAAATTGCCTAGCCTCCTCTTATAAAAAACAAAATAAAATATTGAGTGATATCGAGTTGAAGCTATTCTTAGTCGAGCCTGGAAACAGTCGTTTCATTCTATGTCAATCCATAGATTGTCATCTCTATTTCTATGCCACGAAAGGTGAGTTTATCTCACACCTGACTTGCATTTTTCATGGATGTTAGATCAATAGTGAACAGTTATATGAAATGTATAGGGTTACTGATAGAAATTATTTAATTTGATATGTATGCTCATTTCATATATGACACGATATATTCGTATGACACGTAGTTGCACTAATGATATATATGTTGTGATTGTTGCATGTGATCGTTATTTGTGATTGTTGGCACCCCTAGTTTAGGAAAATCACTAAGGGTTGAAATGATACATACCCGAACGGACATTAGATTAGGGAAAATCGTTATAGGTTGAAATGATAGACCTGAACGATTTTTACTGAATTTGGGATTGCGGATTGAAATGATAAATATCCGTATCACTTGACCATAGGGTAGAAACTGTATACAGACACTGTTGGTCGTGTTTCAAAGTAAACTGATTTGGAATATTAAATTTGAAAATAGTAACTTAAGATTTTATATTTAATATTTATATTTTAAAATTTTAAACTTGTATTTATAAATTTAATCATATATGTATTTTCAAATTTTAAACTTAATATATTATAATAAATATTTCTTTTAAACCTTTTTCTATATTATTTAAATCTTATATATGTATTTACATGTATTGAAATATGTATAATATTTTATAAAAGGAAGTGTTGTGTTTATTTTTGTGTCGGTGTGTTATATATTAATAAGTATACAAAGCTTTGGCGTGTGTTATAAATATTATTATATATATATATATATTTATTTTCAAAGTTAATTTTTATTTTATGTATATATTTTCAAACTTTAATAATAAACTAAGGTGGTAGATAAGCACAGATTTTTTGATTTGAATTTGAGGTTTAAGATGTAAATTTATATAACGAATTTTGATTTAATGAATGAACTGATAGAAGATATGAATTTGGATACAGATTGACTTGAACTTATAAAAGACAAACTTGAATTGTGAAATTGTATTGAATTTGAATTTCCAAATTTAGGAAGGAGCTTGATTTTTAAAATAACCTAAATGCAAACTTGAATGATTTAGTTATTGAAAGATAGGAACTTGGATTTTGTAAAATGATATCTAATTGGAATATGATACGATTTATTGAAATTGTAAATATGATATGATTTGTTGAATTTGAAATATAAGATTTGTTATGAAATAAACCAACGGTGTAAGTATGGTAATTCCGTCTACTCTATTTTGATATTTACCTCAGAAACTAATAACAATCTGTCGTTTTGGATGGTTCGAGTTGACATGTTTTGTCAATTCGACACGGTCAAATTGACGGGTCGTTACAGTATCCAAGCCTAAACCTGTTACTTGGCTGCCCGTGTGGAAAAGAGGGCACCCGAGTTTGCAAAGAGAAACAAACTACGAGTCAGTCATGGGACTGGTATGAGAAATCTTTCTTACATAATCTAATAATGTGGATAATCACAGGACCACGCCGCTAACGCAAAACGGGTTTACTCCATTGGATTGCCAGTGCATAATTTAAATAAATTTTATACAAAACAACGTAATGCTTTTGGAAAAATGAAATCATTATAAGACTCAAGTCCCATCACATAATGCAACGCAAACCGGAGGATAGAGTTTTACCTTATAATGATCAAACATGACTTGATACGTATAAAATAATATTTTAATATTATTATTAGTGTCTAATTAATTTTAGAAAGTATTTCAAAATAAATGTATCAATCCTAGACGGCATAGTACCACATGCTACTATGTCGCCGTATATAGGTTTACAATCAAAACCGTAATTTCGTATTGGAGGTTTGGTTTCCATCATGAATCGAGGCTAGGGATCGTCTTGTTCGATTCGAGACACTCTAGCAAATGCCTCAAGATTCCCTGTAGTGAACCCTTGGATCTTCAGGGCCGGTCCACGCATAAACGCTAGTGGATTAGTTATGCCTAAACTCACGCTTCTCGGTTCTTTTGAACCTCTAATATGGCCACTAACAACCTATAAAACTAAGGTACCTCATAATCCATCATCCACATAAGTAAAAATGTCAGGGTTGGTAAGTCGTTGACACCACTACTTAGCTAGAAAGAAACGTGTACACTCCTTGTAGTTCTACCCCCATTTTTGACGCATACCGGGGTGTGAGGTTCGCGAAGTCACGCTATACACAAAGCTACGCCTAAACAGGTTATGCTTTGATCATCAACCACAAGGCCTGCTTTTCAACGAAAACCTTGATCATTTGCATCTTGGCGTGCCACATTGACAGTTCACGCCATGCGATCAACAACTATCCATATATACCATCTGAAGGTGTTAAGCAAGAGAATAAATTCTCCGCCACCAAATGGATATACATCAGATAGAAATTGATTGAATTTACATGGAATGAACTCCAACGTCAGACACGCATCCATTTACAAGTCCATTATGGGTCTGAACGAAACCGTAGTCAACTTATTCCTCCCCGTATGTCCAATACGAAGGAGAGGCGCTCGCATATCCGGACAATCAACAAGTACGTCCGGACAGCTACCACTGTAACCCTTTCAAGGCAGCAACTCCTATCAAAGGCATCAGTAGCCGTCCATTCGATGTGAAGATTGTCGGTCTTCAATCACCGTCTTCTATATCTTCGATTTAAATTGTTGTATAATTATTTGAAAAGAGTTGAACTCGGTCTTTTCAAATATTTTCTCGAATAATTATCATTTAAATCATTTTATATCATTAATATCTACTTATAACGGTTTATCACTATTTTTATTTATTTAAAATAGCTCAATTATAATTAAACGACGCTTCGGGTCGTTGTGCGGCCCTGGCGCTGTTTTTACCAAAATTTGATTTACACATATCTTGAAATCTAACCATTCGATTTTGACGAAATTTATATCGTTGGAAATATCTTCCCAAAGCGGTCCAAATGATTCCAGTTTTGGGAAAATCCGATGGTCCGATCTTTCAGTATCACCATTTACAGTTAGGACTACTGAAACGCGAACTACCACGCGCGATTCATTTAATATATATATATATATATATATATATATATATAAACCGTTTGGCGATTACAACTACTTTCCATCGATCATATCAAAATAAGTAACTTTAAAATCTATTCTTTTTATCGCATATAAAATGACGATAAAAATGTAAATTAAAAATGTCACTTTTAATCTAATCTTTTTGTTTACACCTAGAATGTAAATATAAATGTAACTTCGGTTTTATTCTTTATTTACATCTAAAATGTAAATAAAGATGTCACTTTAAATTCATTTTTTTTATTTACATCTAAAATGTAAATAAAGATGTCACTTTAAATTCATTCTTTTTATTTACATCGAAAATGTAAATAAAGATGTCACTTTATTTCTACTCTTTTTATTGTCCCTGGAATGACAGTAAAAATATAACTTTTTATTCTATTCTTTTGTTTACATCTAAAATGTAACTTTTTACCTATTCATCTATTTACATCAAAAATGTAACTTTTTACCTATTTCTTTATTTACATCAAAAATGTAACTTTTTACCTATTCCTTTATTTACATCAAAAATGTAACTTTTTTACCTATTCCTGGATTTACATTAAAAATGTAACGTTTTTACCTATTCCCGTATTTACAACAAAAATGTAACTTTTTACCTATTCCTTTATTTACATCAAAAATGTAACTTTTTACTGATTCCTTTATTTGCATCAAAATGTAACCTTTTTACCTAATCATGTATTTACATCAAAAATGTAACCTTTTTACCTATTCTTTTATTTACATCAAAAATGTTACTTTTTACCTATTCCTGTATTTACATCAAAAATGAAACTTTTTACCTATTCCTTTATTTACATCAAAAATTCAACATTTTACCTATTATTTGCATCAAAAATGCAACTTTTTACCTATTCCTTTATTTACATCAAAAATGTAACTTTTTTACCTATTCCTGTGTTTACATTCAAAATGTAACTTTTTTACCTATTCTTGTATTTACATCAAAAATGTAACTTTTTTACCTATTCCTTTATTTACATCAAAAATGCAACTTTTTACCTATTCCTATATTTACATCAAAAATGTAACTTTTTACCTATTCCTTTATTTAGATCAAAAATGTAACTTTTTACCTATTCTTTTATTTACATCAAAAATGTAACCTTTTTACCTATTCCCGTATTTACATCAAAAATGTAACTTTTTACCTATTCCTATATTTACATCAAAAATGTAACTTCAAATGTCACTTTTGTTTCTATGTTTTTATTTATATCTAAAATGTAAACAAAAAATACTTTTCTAATTCATGTTTTTATTTATATGTAAACTACTAATAAAAATGTACGCACTTTACTAATTCACGTGTTTATTTACAACTAAAATGTAAATACAAGGTTCACTTTGATTTCTATGTTTTTATTTACATCTAAAATGTGAGTAAAAATGTACTTTTCCAATTCATATTTTTATTCACAGATAAAATGCAAATAAAAATGTTCTTTACTAATTCATGTTTTTTTTTACATGTAAACAGCAAATAAAAAAATACTTTTCTAATTCGTGTTTTTTATTCACATATAAAATGCAAATAAAAATGTACTTTACTAATTCATGTTTTTATTTACATGCAAACTGCAAATAAAAATATACTTTTCTACTTCATGTTTCTTTATTCACATACAAAATGCAAATAAAAATGTACTTTTTAAATGCATGTTTTTATTTACATCTAGAATGTAAATATAATTTGTAATTTTTAAATCCATTTTTTTATTTACATCCAGAATGTAAATATAATTTGTACTGTTTAAATCCATGTCCCTATTTACGTCTAAAATGTAAATAAAGATGTCACTTCCCATAATGTAATAACAAATGACAACTGACAAATTTGGTTGGGATCTAAAATTAACATAAGGGTCAATTATCACGGTATAGTAACAAGTGACAAATAAGATTGGGTCTAACTTTATAATCATAAGGGTCAATTATCGCAATATAATAACAAATGATGAATGACAAATTGTTATGGATCTAACTTTATAATCATACTTCCTAGATTTGAAATAAAGATAATTTCAGATCTGAATTCTAACGCAACTAGAAGTTCAACAAATATGAGATTTTTTTTGTATCTCTAACAAATCAAAATATTCCACAAACAACAATTAATAAATTCTAATTTACCAACATCGCAGATCCAGATTACTAACATACATACAGCGATTCAAATAATGAGAAAAATAATTAAATTATTTAATTATTTAAATCAGAAATCTCACATTTGTGTTGCAAATTGGCCAAAATTCAACTAGCTTAGAATTGGATCTAGTCTGGACACCAGCGTAGATCTCGGTTTCATGATCGTATGGGATCTAAAATCATTAAATTTTGAGCCAGAATGAATAAGTTATGATTTAATTTAGGTTGTAACATTTTTAGATTAAATTAATAAATTAAATAAAAAGGATTTTCACCTTCTTCCTCGTTACAGAACTTGGCCGCGGTTTTAAAAATTAGTTCGATCTTAGGGTTAGGATTTTCTCCAACTCTGTTGCACTAGGACCAGATCGGGTGGTTTGGGGTTGTCGGGCTTAGGAAGGCGCATCGGCCTAGGAGGTTTGGCCAACTCGGCGGCGGGTCTTGGGGGTACGGCGGTTGAAACCTGTTGAGTTCAAGGGGCTGCAGCTCGAACTACAAGTGACGGTTTTTAGATCAACTCGTATGGAATTGAAGATAATGAAATGCTCTACAATAAACTGAGATGGAGGAAGGGGTTTTAATGAGAGGATTGTAAGAATTTAGTGGAAGGAGGAGCGGTTTCAGCCATTGGAGGATAAAGGTTCGGTGGCGGCTAATGTACAGTCTATTAGGATTAGGGTTTTGTGAATTTTTCAATTATTTATAATATTTTATTGTTAATTTTACAAATAAATCCGTACATTCTCAACAACTTTGACCTCAGTCCAACCAAAGTTGACCCCACCTAATAGCCCCCATTGCGGATCCAATGGGCTAGGTCCTGTCAGCTTAAACGACTGTCTATAGCCTGTTTTCTTTAATTTAATATTTAAATCATTTATTTAATTAATTCGATCTTACATTTAAATTCACCGGAGCCACATACGGCCTCTAAAAATTACAGAAAAAATATATTTGGCCTTGTTATGACGATACAGTCCTAACAATATTGATTTCGTTGAATTTCGAGACCGTGTGAAAAACGGCTATTTTCCAGTCGATTAAATTTGACTTAAATGAACAAAAACACATTTACATTTTCCATGCTCACAAATTAATTCGAAAAATTCTAGAAAATTAAACTTAACAATAATTTAACATTCCGGTTCCAACAAAAGTGGTTTCGTTGACAATGGAGGTCATTCGTAAAATGGCTATTATTAATAGTTTTAATATTATTTAAAAATGAAAATTTTAAATTCTGGCACAGTTTCTAACCAAATTATTTAAAATAAAAATTTTAAATTTGTTCTGATTTTCTGGGTTGTTACAATATATATATTATTCTTTAAAACATTGTCGTTAACGTTTTAGTTTAGAATCAAAAGATTCGTTTGGTAATTATATTTTCGTTAGTTAAAATTGGTCATATGCTAAAAATATGATTTTTCTAGATTAGAACATCATCATTATTATGTTAGACATATTATAAAATTGATCATAGGATTAAAAAAATGATTTGGTTAGATTAAAACATTATTGTTATAATGTTAGCGAAGTTAGAACATAATCATATGTTGAAAACATGTTACATTAGATTAAAAATATCAGTTTTGTTAGAAACGTTACATTAGATTAAAAATATCATTTTTATTAGAAAATTTCATTTTATTTAGAAACGTCATATTGCATTAAAAATGTCATTTTATTTAGAATTAGATTAGCAATAAAAATATTCATTTCTATTGTTTATATGAAACGCGGTTTGTTTAGAATTAGACTAGCAATAAAATATTCATTTTTATTGTTTATATGAAACATGGTTTTTGTCAAAAATTGGTTTTCATTAAATTAAAAAGATTAAAATAAAGAGATTTCATTTTTGATGTCACTTTGTTCAATACAATAAAAAGAGTAGAATGAAAAGATATTTTATTATTGCCATTTTTAGTTACAATAAAAAGAGTAAAATAAAAAGATATGTTTTTATGTTCATTTTAGTTGCAATAAAAAGATTGGTTAGTAAGGAACATATTTTTACCATAATTTTGTTGCAATAAAAAGATTAGTTATTAAAGATCATATTTTTATTTTCACTTTGTTTAACTAAGAAAAGGAAGTAACATGAGAGATCATATTTTTATTGTTCATTGTTTTCAATAAAAAGATTGAACATTAAAAATTACATTTTTAATGTAGTTTAGTTTCCAATAAAAAGGTTGAACAACAAAAATTACATTTTTATTAAGTAGACAAGAGTAAAAACAAGAATAACATTTTTGTTAAGGAGGCTTGACTTATAACAAAAATACCATTTTAAGTTGAAACCAAAATTGTCACTATTATCAAGTTATAAATGTTGAAACCAAATTTGTTACTTTTATCGAATTATAATAGTTGAAACCAAACTTGTCACTTTTTTCAAAATGTAATAGTTGAAACAAAATTGCCCCTTTTTTCAAAATATAATTGTTGAAACAAAAATGAACATTTTTGTCAAATTAGAATTGTTGAAATAAAATTAATATTTTCGACAAATTAGAATAGTTGAATTAGAAATATACATTTTTGTCAAAATACACATTTTTGTCAAATAGATTAGTTCAAAACAAAATACACATTTTTTTCAAAATATAATAGTTGAAACAAAAATTTATCTTTTGTCAAAACATGATGGTTGAGAACAAAAATTACATTATGTTAAATAAATTTGAGTTATAACAAAAGTTAACATTTTTGGTTAAATGGACTTGGGTTTGAGCAAAAATATTAATTTTGTCAAACTTGAATTGTCAACATAAATGCCACTATCACGTGTAATCATTTTGTTAAACTAGATTTGTTAACAAATGAAATTATCACTTTTAATCATTTTGTTGAAATAGAATTGTCAACAAAATGAATGTATCACTTCATATGCATTTTGTTGAAATAAAATTTATATGCGAATATAAGAATCATTTTTATTTCCAAAACATACATTAGAATTTATATGCAAATATGAGAATCATTTTATTTGTCAAAGCATACATTAGAATTTGTATGTAAATTAAACAATCATTTTCAAGGTCAAAACATACATTAGAATTGTATGTAAATTAAAATGACATTTTATTGTTAAATTATATACAGTAGAATTTGTATGCAAATACAAGTGACAATTGTATTGTCAAATTATACATTAGAATTTGTGTACAGCGTGAAGAGGCATTTCATATGTTTTGATTCGAAACCATACATACAAATAAAACAATTTCTTTTTATTTGTTAAAATTAAAAATAGAAATTGCATACAAATAAATGAAAATGAAAATTATCTTTTTATTTTTCATCAACAACAATGCCATGTAAATAAATTACATTTTATTAGACATTAGATACGTGTAGGGAAATTATGTGAGTAAAATACTTTTTTATTCGGCATTAGGAATAAAATAACATGTTTGTTCATTATCATCAACAGGTTAAATTCATTAACCAATAATTTATTTAGATAAACTATTGTTGGCTGAAAACCCACACGGGTATTGGGATGATATTTGGCTTATACTAGTCCCAATATTTAGTTATATGTTAATCGATGGATTGACATGCTGCGATGAGCATTATTTATTAATTTTAATGCTCACACAATTATAAATTCCACTCTGGATGTGAATGGATTGTTTAATGATTATTTATCATTGTTGCTGTAATGACCAGGGATTTTCGACCCTGAAAATTGAAACAACAACACCATGTCAAACCTTCAAGCATCGAAAATACCGTAACGTTATTAGAAAGAAAATAGAGGATGAGATAAGAAAGAAAGAATATTATAATAGAAGAAGAAGAAGAACCAACACAACACAGAGTCTCACATCGCAGCGGAACAAAATATAATATGTAAATAAACTTTATTTAGAGCTTTGAAATGAAAATTTACAATCTTCAGAGTACATCAATGCATTAGGACAGTTATAATAATATGTCCTCATATACATCACACAGCGGGATAATACAAGATAATATCATACGTCTGAACACCTTCAGCTCGTCTTTGGACTTTACAGCATCCGATAACTGGAACCTGTACAACCCGTTCTAACCTGAGCATTTCAAATATCGGGTCAGTCTGGTGAACCAGAGTGAGAAAAACTCGCATAGTTTATGGGTAACTTCCAACTTTATTTTAGAGTTAAAATCTTTTCGAAAGAAAGGATAATCGTAAGACCAAATCCATATATAAATACGGATGATTTTTACCTTACGATAACCCATAACATTTTGAAAATCAATACTTGTCTAATATTATGATAATGTCTAAATACAAATAAATAGAATCTAGCAGAACGCTTGCATCTCACGCTCCACATATATAGTATACAAACAAAACTGCGGGCGCTTATTGGAGATTGGATTCCGACTATGACAAGGTATGGAACCACCTGCCGATAGTGTATCTCTAGAGGCGAATACACTGGGTTCAACAAGAACGTCTTGCAACCCAGCCCACACATGACCGACCACTCATTTCGCTTGAGTGTATTGAATGTATATCACCAACGGTTGGGAGCTACCCACCGTTTCCCGAAAAGGGACAGCATCGATAAATTAAAGTAGCAAAAGGAATTTCTCTATATAGGTGATTATACACCCTAATGGGTGCGACCTACATAGCCATGCTGCCTGCCGATTTTTTTCATTTCCTGGTTGATGAGGCTTGAGGTTTAAAGTCTTCCTTTCAGAACATTTAACCATCATTTACTTTGAATGTCACATCGCCAGATCCGTCAAATCACTAATTGACGTCCACAAATAAACTCTGGGTATAAAAGATGTGCCCCTCTTTGCCACCGCTCGGTATATTTGTAAAAATTAACGTACATGGTTTTCATAAAATACTTTGTCAGATATTCGTCCATACAAGTCATCCAGGAACAGGATGAACTGAAGTTACCCTCCGACCGCATCCTAGGAATGCCCTATAGATCAGTAGCGAGTAGTCCTTGCAATCCGTAGATTCCAATTACGACAGAATCATTGTCAAATATATATCTCTAGGGATCAGCCAGAGAAATTCGACAATAGCTCCCCCGTTCATGAAGATTTACGGTCTTCAATTGCTCCATCTCGATCAGCATCAAATACCTTTTTCGTTTTCGTATTTGTTGGTCGGAATGGTTTTCGAATATAAATTCGATCCCGGTCTTTCCATACCAACAACGCACTGGGTATGCTTTTGATAGTCGTTTATTTAACTATCAAAATAAACAATCATAAAAATGAAATAAATCCATTGGTGATTATACAGTGTCACTTGGAAATTAAAATAATATATCAGTATTAATACCAAAATATTATATCAGTTCCAATACATTAATATCCTCAAATCATTTTCTTTATATACTCGGAAAGATATCTTAAAATCATATCCAGTTTTACCTTTTCTATTATTTCAAAACATTGCTATAATATTACTTATTTTCTAATATTTGGTAAACCATTTAACTTATCATTTTAAACGATCATTATGACATCTCCTACGTTTCGTTATTTGAACACTATAACCGCCACTTTCCTTTCTAGGATAAACCCATTTCAAATCTCATTTCCTTTCTTTGAAAATATTTTCAAAAATCCCTTTTTCTTTATTATGGAAATACCATTTCATATTTCAAGCCTCCTTTCATTTCCTTTTATTTTGGAATCATATATTTATATATATATACACATATACATATACTCAAGCTCTTCAAATAACGTTACACTATTATTTCTCAAAATGAATTTACTTTTACCCTCACCACTATTGAAACTAATATCATCCTTCGATAATCCTGAAGTCTTTCAAGTTGGGGTATTTTAATTACCTCTCAGACCTTGACCAACAACGTTCTTATCTTAAGATAGATAAAAGTTGTAATACCAAAACTGATATTCTTTACCAATATCAAATCAAATCCCATTTTAACTATACCTTAATGACATCTCATCTCTTATTAATATAACGAATTTATATCGCATCACTTTTTAGTTAACTCGTCCCACCTCTTTAATTCAAACTTGAGTTTCCCATTTCAACTTCCCATCTCACATCTCCATTAGTTCCTAACAGTAAATCAGTCAGAAAATAATCCTCTAATTATTAACCCCGAAGGCCGAAACCAACATCAGATCAATATTTAGAAAATCATTTATCTGAACTAATTTCCTGGTAAGTTCCAATTGGTTAATTTCATATCCTCACCTTTTATTTCACTCACAGGTCATATTAAAGTTTATAACTTTAATCATGAATCTCAATAGTTGAAATTTTTTATATTACAATATAACTTGGTTTCATATAACTACGTCCAATCTGGGATTTTATAAAACCCAATTAGATACCAAATAAAAATTCAATTCAACTTTTACTTAAACTTAACTTATGTAATTAATAATATTATATCACTTTAAAACGTCATTTAACTATAAATAGACTTTAGTTTCATAAACCTCCATTAACATGATTTAAATCCCTAGATTCCTACTTTGATTATTACTAAATTAAATTTCAACATATTTTTTTAAAATAAAATTGGTTTACTTCACCATTAACACTTCCCATTTAATTAACAAACCAATAATCAAATCTCAGTTAATGCAGTTGATTTGGTCAACTCTAATGTAATTAATTCGTTAATCAACTCCAATTAGCCTTTTTATTAAAAATAAAATTTACTTAAACAATCTGTTTACTTCGGTTATTATTAAATAATAATAAATCTCATTATAACCTCATTTTAATTATTCTTAAAAACAGTTATCTCGGTTATTAATCGTTACGTCAATTCTTACTCACTTGCTTATCAAAACATAGGGACTAGTTTCATAAATCATAATCAAGATGAGGCACGTGCTTCGCACATGGAAGAAAGTAGTGATTAAAAAAACAATATACATATGTGGTTGGTTTATTTCCTTTTTATAAACTTCATTTAAAATAATATATTTACAAATATATATTAAGTTATAAAATAAAATAAATCTCATAACTTCATTTCTATCGATTTACTTGACGGTAAATTAATCTATATAAAACAGTTTATATTTTGGCCATCTGCTATAAATTCCTTAATCAATATCACCCATTGGTTAATAATCAAACAAATGTTGAATTTGGGTTTACCAATCAATAACAAGTTCAATAATCCAATCATATGGGATCAATAGTTCAAATGATGATGATAAACAATAAATTTAACTGATAACGGTTAACCAATAACAACCATTCAAGCATCCAATTTAATTTCATACGTTTATATTGTTATAAACGTAACCAACAAGGTAAGTTACCTTGTTTGGAAATCATTGCTGAAAATAACGATGTCATTTGATTTAAATCAAACAACCGTTTAATTTAAATAATTGATATAAAAATATTTATCAAACATCCAATATTCATCAAATCAACCAATGATTAGCAAACATAGCAAACAAACATTTAACCCGACTTATAAAAATTATAAGTGGGAGCACTGAGTGAGTTTAACTCACTTGGGTTTTATTCTGCCGTTAAACGCTTATTTTTAATTAAATTAAACTTGTGTTTAATTTAATTAAAATAACTGGTCCATCCCATCCAGACCAGACCATCTCCAAAATGGTGTGCTTGTTACCACGATTCTGTTCCAATTTGTTGCATCGGATTCTGATCACGTCACAAAAGATATTCTTTTTAGTAACTTCATTTAATGGATATAATTACTTATTTCCTTAATCTAAGTTAAATTTAGAACTAAATAAATTAATTTCCTTATCATGACATAATGTAGTTATCCTGTTAAACTAAACAAATTATTGATCCCTTAATCGGCATTTAAATAGCCTTGCTATCACTGTAAAGATTAAACGATATGCTTCTTTAATAAATTTTAAGTGTATCTGTAATCACCAATATCTGCGGCAAGTTATAATAACATGATGATCTAAAAGCTTAAACTAACGTAAAAATAAATGGCTACTGCAGACTAATGTAAGGGTCAAGCATTTTAATTACACCATATCTAACCAACTACGTTATGCACCTAATATAGTCCAATATGTCCTGAGCTAATTATTTTATATTGGTCACATTGTTAGACAGTTTACTTCCACTGATTAGTCTAATCATATATAATGTATAATCCATTCAAAACTTCACCTGTTTCCCACTGCAACTTTGGAACTGTCAGCCCCCTCCAAACACTACCATGCGGGACCGCAAGCCCAAACCAACCACCAATCCCACGTTCATGCGATCAACCCAAAAACTGCCATGCTCTTTTTCTTTCCCATGTTTCTGCTTTTCCTCCTAGCATTGCAGACTCCACAACATCTTCAAACATCTGGCATTGGCCTTCCCATCCACACGCACAGTACTTCCTAGCGCTGCAACACTCTCCCCATATTTGCATTTAGTTCTTCCTCCTACTGCTATACACATTTACACGCAACTCTCCTTCTCTCTACTTTTATAACTCACGTCCCTTCAACCTTGCATCCCCACGTCCGCTTGTTTGCTTCATTGTCTCCCCATGCCATTGTATTTTAACTCAGCATTACCTTTTTTTTAAAGAAACCGCTCCCATTTTCAGCATCAACCCATACAAGCTAACCTACCCCACCACTCACTTCATACCACCATGCTCTAACTCCACACCATCCTATCATCGGGCCACTGACCGCTAATATCCCATACTCCTTCACTTCCAGTTCGGTCTCCGACCTCCTCCCCATATGCACGGCTCTCGCTGTTAAGTTTTGAACATCCCAAAATTTGGTCCAGTTGCAAATGAAGTGCACCAGAGTGAAGAGAGTGTCAAACTTAAATATGATTTATATTCTTTCTGGTGGAGTATGCAGTTGAGTTTTATTAGCTTTTTGATTGTTTGTTTACAGAGTACTTCGATAATGGAAATGATAAATGCTAGGTATTTATAGATCATAGCTCCTTGGCAAGCAAAGAAGCGGTGTGGTAGGCCTGTGTATGTAGGGAAATAGCTGCTGTGATTTATCTTTTCAATGTCGCTGCTGAGGTGAAATTTTATGCCTGCTAAGCATGAGAGTAGCTGAGAAATAGGGTAGTTTGTAGTCCTCGGCAGTGTTTTCAGTTTTAAGGATATTTAAATACTGTAGCCATGTGTTACAACTGCATATTGATTTAACTTGGCATGTGACTCGTTTAAAACTGAGAAGAGAAAAAGAAGTAGGCTTGTAGTGTATATAATCTCATAGCTGTATAAGCGAATTGTCATAGGTCTATGATGGTTGTTATTAATTAATTGGGGTAGTCTGTTAGGTCCCAGCTTGGAGTTGGCATTGGCAGCTGGGGCATGTGCGTTACAGAGTGGATTAGAAAAAAAAGAAATATAGTGTAGTACTGAAACTTAAGGACCAAAGAATATCTTAGTTTGCAGTTTCCAAATAAAAATGAGAAAGTTGGAATTTGTTTTCTGGTTTGAGGAGAGAGATGGTCGACGTATATGTATATATACGAAAGCAAAGGAAAGGATAGGGTAAGGAGTCCATGTGAAGTAGCGGAAACATTGGCCAAAGCCTTGCTCATTGGGACAAAGCGACAACTAATTAAAATGACAAATGATATTTATTATTTACGCAGAGAAGTATGGGCTCATATAAGCACCTTGCTTGTAGATAAGACAGGTTTCTATTTTTGACAGTTGGCCTGTAACAACCCGGATTTTTACAACATGCTAAGACAAGAATCAAGGCAGTATTTAATTATAAAATCTGAATCAGGAGAAACGGGTTGCGCCATTGCATTCGTCTCGGAAAAATACGCGAAATGGAGTCCGAGTTTTCGAAAATCGGAGTCCGTATGACCAAGTTATGGCCCGTCAAAGTTTTCAGAAAATTTCAAGTTCAAAAATAGTTCAAATTTCAATTCAGAATTCAAATTCAGCCAAGCAGAACAGGCGGGAAAATTTCTCGCCACCCCCAAGTCGACTTGGGAGTCTACACACCCTAGGTGGTGTCGACTGCCCAGTCGACACCCCTGTCGACTTGGGTGGTCGGCCAGTTTGGCCTGGGTGCACCTGACTTGTTCCTCAAGACATGTTTTATGGGCCTATGACGGATTTTGAAGGCTCAGATCTATCCTAGGGTTAATCTAAGGGCCTAAACTACTCCTAATCTCTATAAAAGACCCCTAAGCCTACCCTAAACCCTCACAAATCACTCATGCCACGAAATGCTGCCCAAATGACAAGTGATCATGGCCTCCATCTCCAATTCCTAGAGACTATGCATTCAAATCGGATCCGAATCAAAGGTGCTAGCTTGCTACATCAAATCAAGGGAGTGGATCAACGTTGCTACGCAAATTTCATGACGATTCTTCAACAAAGGAGCCACCTTTCTTCGTCAAGACGATGCATGATCCTTCCCTAAACCTCGCTATGTAAGTTCTAGCAACTTATAGATCTAAACGGTAGTTTTAATGATGGCATGGAATAAAATGGAATGAAACATAAGTATGCTAGCCTATGTGAACCTAACTTTTCCCCTTTTCTATGATCTATGACATTGGGCTAAGTTTTAGCGACTTAATCATGCCACTCATGTTATGTTTAACCTAGTTTATCTTGCAAGTTTGAATCTTTATCTATGGAATGTTAACATGAACCTTTGGGAACCATTTGACTTGTGAAACATTGGAAAAGACTTAACTTTGGGGCTTATGCATGTAAATGAACCCAAACCCCTCATGTTATCATGCATGCTTGTGGCCAAATTTCCTTATGATACTATGCATGTTTGTGGCCAAATTCACTTATGATACTATGCATGCTTGAGGCCAAATCCTTTATGATATTATTCACGTTTGTAGCCAATTCCCTTTATGACATTGTGCATGTTTAGAGGCCAATATGCAATATGATAGTTATGTGAACACCTTTGCCTCAATTTTCACCATCTTTAACTTGTGATCATCATTGCCATCTTGTACCCATCTTTGTCATATTATCCCAAATATGTTGATTCGCTTTCATGTGCGTTGGGGACACGCTTTGGGTAGTTTAGGCAAACTTGAAAATTGGCTATGATCTTGACATGAAATTTCATGTAACATGTAATGATAAATAACGTGAATATGACGCGAAAACTTGACATGGGGCTACATGAAAACATGGACTTAAGAAGGGGTCTAAATTTGACATGAACATGACACGTAGAAAAACATGAAAGTGGCCAACTCGAGGTTGGGTTGAGTTTGTAGTATAAATCTACCCGGACCCGCCCGACTTAACTAGTGGCTACAAACAATAGGACCCAATGTGGGTAGTTGGTCGTCGCGCTTAAGACCCGAGGTTAGACTAGGTTGTGGTGTAAAACTACCCGGACCCGCCCGGCTTAACTAGTAACCACAACAAGGTCTAATGTGAGAGGTTGAGAGTGCATTAATTTAATTAACGCCACATGATAAGGTTAAGTAAATCTGACTAATGACACTTAACCGATATGACATGAATGGGTAGGTTAAGTGAAACGGGCTTGATTTCTTAATGACACTTAACCGTAAAATACATTTAGGGGATGGGGTTAAGCTAATCCATACTTAACTAATCTAAACACGGTAATTTGATGAAGTTAAGTTAACTTATACTTAACTAATCTAAACACGGTAATTTGATGAAATTAAGTTAACCTAGACTTAACTAATCTAAACACGGTAATACGATGGGGTTAAGTTAAACACTTAACCAATCTAAACTTGATAATTCAATGAGGTTAAGTAACCAACACTTAACCAACTAAACGTGATAATTTAATGGGGTTAAGTAACTTATACTTAACCAATTATACATGATGATTTGATGAGGTTAAGTAACCTATACTTAACCAATCTAATATGAGAACTTGATAGGGTTAAGTCACAAGACCGTTTAAATATACTTATCAATTGTAATACGATTAGTGGATGGGGTTGAGATAACACACACTTAACCAATCCGACTCGATAATCTGATGGGGTCAAGATAATCTATGCTTAACCAATCTAACACGATAATCTAATAGGGTTAAGACAAACAGATACTTAACCAATTTGACTTGATGAGTGAATAAGGTTAAGTCCTGAGCTTCTTAGTATACTTAACCAACTTGTAGGGCTAGGTCTTGAACTTAAATACTTAACCAAATCTTGGCATGATTCGTAGGCGGGTTAAGTCATGAATTGGAATAACAACACTTAACCTATTAGACAAAACCCTAGCTCAGGGGACTAGGTTGAAAATCGTAGTTAACAAGGATAGCGGGAAGAAAAGCTAAGTGGTAAACCTTAGTTAAGGATAACTAAGTAATAATTCTTAGTCAAGGAAATTGGACCAATTCACAGATAGATGAGTAACCCGATACGGTAGGTCATCGCTTGAACACACGTGGAGGAGCGAATTATCTGACTTAGATAAAGGCTCCAACGAACTGGGTAACGAAGCGGTAGGTTCGGGGGACGTGAGGGTACTCTTGGTATCCCTTTGTGAGGTGGCAGATGGTCCATGAAACCTGGCCTCACAGAGGTTAAGGTCTGCGGTAGAAGAGCCAAGGGTATGCCTTGGTTGTTATGCGAGCAACCTAAAGACGGGGATGGATTAGCGTGGAGTCGACGATACTTGATTTTTGCCTGGGATAGCGCGTCGCCGACTACCTACCATCTTTAGTCAATCGTGTACGTACGGAAAGGCAGAGAACTCCCAATAGACCATATACTTGCTATCGAGTTATGGGTGAGGTTGGCCAATAGGAAAGTGGGGCTATAGTGGGGCCGGGATGTAGTTCTCATACATGGTTTTTCTTGGATTGCCTTTCAGTAGTTGAGTGAGGGGTCACGTGGGACCATAGCCACGGATACAAAAACAGACCTTGATATCTGCATCAGCAGACGACTTAAAGCTCCCGACCGAGTTCCGTATTTCTCGATTTGCCCTGGCATGGAACTCGGATGGCACATTGAGATACATGTGCGTCTAGACATGGAAAATGATTCACGATACATACGTGGGATAAAGGGCATGGTTGACGGGTGGCATAGTCCCTAGTGGCCCTAGGTGGCTTGAGCCCAAACCGAGACACGGAAACGTTCATTAGGTAGCATAATCCCTAGTGGTCCTAGGTGGCATAAATCCTAAGTGAACACGCGATAGTTCATGGTAAGGAAACATAACCAGATCAAGGGTAGCAGTCCAAAACAACTTCAAGGATAAAATGGTACTACATTGAGGCGGTATAGATTTACTGTGAAAACCCGTAACTTCCCCGTAAAGGAAAGTGTCGGATAGTTCGAGAACAAATCACAACAGAACACATACAGAAGAACATTTCATTGTATATTACAACAATGCATCAGGTTACAAGAATATACAGAGTGTAAATGAATATTACACAGAAATATCAGAGATTTAAATTACATTTAAATACATAGCAGCGGAAAATAATACAATACACGACTAGAAGGAGATATACGGATACAAAGCTTTCCGGATATCGTTCCAGCTGTAAACCAGGATCCTGTGAATATAAATCTGCAAAACCAAAACTACTAGCTGCCCGTGTCAAAATAAGGGCACCCAGAGTTTAGGTTAAAACAATAAACTCCAGGTCAGTCATGTGACTGGTGTGAGAACTAAAACAGTTATTAATCTTTATTTTAAAAGTTAGGTAAATCAAGGGACCACGTCGTATAACACGGAACGGGTTTCCTCCCAAGAATACCAGTGCATAAAACAAACAACGCAATGCTAAATAAAGAAAAATGAAGCTGTTATAAGACCCAGGTCCCATCACACAATGCAACGCAGCCGAGGATAGGGTTTTCCCTTATAACAGCCAAAACATGCTTAGTACGTTTAAAACAAATTATTTGATACTACTATAAGTGCATAGTGTATAAAACAACTTCAAATCATAAGTATCAATCATAGGCAGCATGAATGCCCCATAACACTATGTCGCCATATATAAGTTTACAATCAAAACCGCAATGACGTATTGGAAGTTGGGTTATCATTTATGGTATGAACCGAGGCTAGGGGCAAGATCCTCACCGATTCGAGACGCTCTAGCCCGTGTCTCAGGATCAGAGCTCGAGTGACCCTCGGAGCGACAGGGCCGGTCCACCGATGTGGATTAAAATTCCTGAACACTGCGTTTCCCCGCCCTTTGGGGCGTAAGCCTGGCCCGTCAGCCGACCAGAAGCATCGGCCGAAACCGATATCACGAGGCGCCTCGCTTTTCAGCAAGTAATAATAAGCAATATCCACATGAGTCAAACTCGTCAGCCAGTTCAAGCACTGACGCCACTCCTAACTAGAAAGAAACGCATGTCCTCCCTGAGGTCCGTCTCCCGTTTTTAGTTCATACCGGGTGTGATACTCGCGAATCAACGTTACACAAAGCTACGCCACACAAGGCCGTGCTTTGATCATCAACCACAAGACTTTGCTTTTCAACAGAAGCCTTGATCACTTGCCACTTAGGCATGCCACATAGGCAATTCACTCCATGCAATTGATATCCATCAATATATAACCCCTGAGCTTGTACGTCTCAGAGAAGGGCGTTAAGCAAGAGAATAAATTCTCCGCCGCCAAACAGATATATATTTAATAGAGATCAATGACACGGACTGAAATCCAATGTCAGACACACAGTCCATTTACAAGTCCGTTCTGGGTCTGAACGAAACCGGAGGCACCTAGTACCCCGCATATCCATCGATCTCCAAGTACGTCTGGACGATCACCAACTATTTCCATCTTCTTGGGTGTACAGCCCAATCAAGATCATCAGTAATCACCCAAACGACGTGAAGACTTCTGGTCTTCGACCATCGTCTTCATCTTCGACTCATCGTCGTATTAGTTATTCAGAATGGGATAAACCCGGTCTTTCCGAATAACTCGCGTATATTTTAAATAAGTGTTACACAAACACAACATACGCCTCATTCCAATTCATCAGTCACTAACCGTAAATTAATCAAGAGAATAATTCCCCAAATATTAACCCCGAAGGCCGAAACCAACATCAGATCAATATCCAGAAAACCATTCTGCTTGGCTAACCGACAGTTAGTTTCTAAATTTCACGTTCATAGGGAAAGGTTCCCATTAATTTTATCAAAGATAAATTCCTTGAATTTATTCTTTAATCTACTTTTGAATTTCGATTCAACTAGTCGGGATTAACGAAACTTACCGAAGTAATCATTTGTTTTAATTTTCCCAATCCCAACCTATTAATCCCATGAAGTAAAACTGGTAATACTTCATATCTAACACCACAGTGTTATCGGTAATTCAATTACCATTTCACGTTCAAATCTAATTAAAGATTTAACTATCGCCTGAAGCAAAACTGGTAATACTCCATTCTCGATCATTTTAATCTAATTAAAGATTCATTAAAACTCCACTTAGTTTTAATCGTTTACTGGGTTAAAGAATCAGTGTCATTTAAAACACGGTTCACGATAAACCCAAAATCCCATTCATTAATTATCGGGTTAAAGAACAAGTGTTATTTAAAACACTGTTCACGATAAACCCAAAAATCATTCCATTAATTATCGGGTTAAAGAACAAGTGTTATTTAAAACATTGTTCACGATAAACCCAAAAATCAATACCAATTCAATTCCAATTAAATATCATTTAATTGGTACACTTCATTAAATCTAAATAAAAAGATTTAATCTTTTCTCAACTGGGTTCAAGAACAGTGTTAGTGAAGACACCATTCACGACAAACCCAAATCACATTTGATAATCAATATAAGGCTCTGAATAGAAAATATATCGGCTTATATTCAATATCAAATTCTACGATTAACAAATGTCGTATTGGAAATAACGATATAAATATATATCTTTCTAATTTCCATAACAACATCTGTATAATCACGAATTCCAACATCGAAATATTCCGAAGACAATTTCGATTCAAATCCACTCCAATGCAATCATTGGAAATTCTGGTTATTTTTAAAACCCTTTTCGAATTCAATTTATTTATTTAAAAATAAATAGAATTATAATTCTAGTTCAAAACTAGTTCATTTCGATAAAAATCTATTTTTATCCTTTCAGATATGGAGTTTTTCATCCTAATTTTTCCCAAATCATTTCTTATGATTTTACACAAATTATTATTATTTTTAATAATTTTATCAAGGCCCGTACAGTCGATTTCCATCAATGGCCATCGAACTGCACTTACAGCGACCTTTTTCGAATTTGATTTGGACGTATCTCCAAATCCAACCGTTAGATTTCAAATTTCTAATATTCGTTAGAAAGCTCTTTTCGATGCAAACCCAACAGTTCCGGTTTTAGGAGAATCCGACGGTCGGATCTCCCGTAATGTCCGTTTGAAATAAATGGTCGAAATTCGCGAGCTGCCGCGGCGCGGCGCGTTCTATTCAGGCCATTATATTATATATATATAATATATATATAATATATATTTCATCGATTTCTATTTAAAACGAATTATATAATTAATTTAAAATCATTTTAAAAGCAATTTCAACTTCCATTTCAATTCAAATCAAAATTGAATTCTTCTTTATAAATTCGTTTTAAAATTCATTTCTATTCAATTCAAATTTCAATTCAATTTGAATTCATTTTCAATTCAATTCATTTCGAAATCGTTTTCAATTCAATTCATTTCGAAATCGTTTTCAATTCAATTCATTTCGAAATCTTTTTCAATTCAATTCATTTCGAAATCGTTTTCAATTCAATTCATTTCGAAATCGTTTTCAATTCAATTCATTTCGAAATCGTTTTATATTCAATTCATTTCGAAATCGTTTTCAATTCAATTCATTTCGAAATCGTTTTATATTCAATTTATTTCGAAATCGTTTTCAATTCAATTCATTTCGAAATCGTTTTCAATTCAATTCATTTCGAAATCGTTTTCAATTCAATTCATTTCGAAATCGTTTTCAATTCAATTCATTTCGAAATCGTTTTATATTCAATTCATTTCGAAATCGTTTTCAATTCAATTCATTTCGAAATCGTTTTCAATTCAATTCATTTCGAAATCGTTTTCAATTCAATTCATTTCGAAATCGTTTTCAATTCAATTCATTTCGAAATCGTTTTATATTCAATTCATTTCAAAATGAATAGAATCGATATAAATCGTTTACGTCAAAATGGCGTCAATCTAATCAACACGGCTTCATAAATCTCTATTTTTAAATATTATATTTCAAATATTTCTTTTTCAAAAATAGTTGTTATTATCAAAATATTTCGTTCAACACATGACCAATCTCAATGGATGAGTACTGTCAACACATGAACCTTTGTTTTATGTTGATAAAGATGTAAATTTTATTACTAAAATATTTCGTTCAACACATGACCAATCTCAATGGATGAGTACTGTCAACACATGAACCTTTATTTTATATTGATAAAGATGTAAATTTTATTACTAAAATATTTCGTTCAACACATGACCAATCTCAAGGGATGAGTACTGTCAACACATGAACCTTTATTTTATAATATTCTTTATTTTCTAAATTGGAATGAGGCCCAATCAATCACCATATAATGTTAATTATATGGATTTTCATACATTACACACATATAATAGCATTGCAAAATAATCAACCATCAACCAAAGTGCACTACACTGTTAGCATCAAATATAGATATCTAACGCTTATAACAGTCTGCCAATCAATCGATCGACATATTTAATCAATCAGGATGAGTGAACTTCAAATTTCATCCCAACACCTGTGTGGGGTTTCAAACAATCAAACACAGATTTTATTTGTGCAGTTGGGCGATGTGTAAAATTTATCAACCCAATCAATGTCCTTCAAATAGGTGTACATAAACAAACTGTCTGGTTTGTAAATGAATATTTATTTATTCACATTCACGTTAAAAATTATATTTTTAACGACAAAACATTTTATTCCAACATATGAATTTCTATTCAGTTCATTCTTTAAATAAAATGATATTTTTATTTTTCTAACTTTTTTTAGAAAATTTCGGCAGCATAACGGCACGATACTAGAAACGGGACAAGGCCTAGCCTTATCCCCGGTCTAGTGAAGGCCCACGCCATTCACATATCAATCTAAATCACCAAACAACCAAATTCAAATCAAA
Source organism: Allium sativum (assembly GCA_030737875.1). NCBI lineage: Eukaryota > Viridiplantae > Streptophyta > Magnoliopsida > Asparagales > Amaryllidaceae > Allium > Allium sativum. The sequence continues at coordinate 460,368,962 of CM060923.1, forward strand.
TCATATAACTAATCTATGCAACCAAACAAACAAGTCCATGGTCTGTGGACGATTGTGTCGGGTGCTACTAAGCACCGTCTGCATCCTAGTATATATATATATATATATATATATAGAAATGAAATTGAAAGGTGAGAAATTCTCACTTATAGCTATCCTAGCTCCACGGCACTTCATTGATATAAATCTTCTTCGTTCTCGCCCTTTTGTCAACTTCGTTGTCCGTTTTCACTACATATGTAAAAATCGAATTTTTACTTCGCTATCCAATATATAAAAATCATATTTTTATTTCGAAGTTCAATATATAAAAATCATATTTTTATTTCGAAGTTCAATATATAAAAATCACGTTTTTATTTCGAAGTTCAATATATAAAAATCACGTTTTTATTTCGAAGTTCAATATATAAAAATCACGTTTTTATTTCGAAGTTTAATATATAAAAATCACGTTTTTATTTCGAAGTTCAATATATAAAAATCATATTTTTACTTCGAAGTTCAATATATAAAAATCACGTTTTTACTTCGAAGTTCAATATATAAAAATCACGTTTTTATTTTGAAGTTCAATATATAAAAATCATATTTTTATTTCGAAGTTCAATATATAAAAATCATATTTTTATTTCGAAGTTCAATATATAAAAATCATATTTTTACTTCGAAGTTCAATATATAAAAATCATATTTTTACTTCGCAAGGATTTCGCCTTTTCCCATTTCAAAAATCTAATTTTTCCTATTTTAAAAATCGGATGTTTTCTATTTTAAAAATCAGATCTTTTCCTTTTTAAAAATATGATCTTTTCCTCTTGCTTTTCATTTGACAAAATTTATATATTTTTTCTCTACAATAATCCTATATACAAATTTAAAAACAATGGTTTTATATTTTAAAAACAATCCTCTTTGTAAATAAAAATAAAATAAAAAGGATATACCTTCTCTGTTAATTTTAGGTCGATTCGAAAAAAGAAAAAAAACTCCAGCGCCTAGGGCTTGTGCTCGCCGTTTGATCCTGACGTCGGACTAGATCCGCGGCCTTCCCCACGCTCGCCATCATCCACTACTTTGACGCCATGAACGGCGTGCCACTCGGTGGCTTCTCCAGGCCAGAAATTGATTGCGTTTGGGGGGGTTTCTCGAGTGAAGAAGGAGAGAGAGGTCTGCAGGGAAGAGGATGGTCGAGGGGAGAGGGTGCCGGTCGGAGAAAGTGGCGGCGAACCAGGCTGGGGGCGACGACGACAATTAGGGCTACAGGTTTTTTTTTTATTATTATTAACTGAATCGATTTCGAAAATAAGGGGGGGGGGGGCCAGAAGTATAAAGGAGGAAGGGGAGGAAAATATTTTATTATTATTATTATTTAATTATTAAAAAGTTGACTTTCACATACGACCTCTAAACGAGGTCCACCGCCTGTCGCCCATAGCGTTTCACCCCCATTCCGAACACAATGGGGTATGTACCGCAAGCTGAATCGACCGTTTCGATCAGTTTCCGTTGCATTTACATTTAAATCATTATATTGAATTTTAAACGTACATTTCAATTTACCGGGGTCACATACTAAATCTATAAATCCCATAAAAATATTTTCTAGCTTCGTATTGACTATACGGTCCTAACAAAACTAGTTTCGTCGAATTCTGAGGCCGTTGGAAAAATGGCCATTTTCCAGTCGATTAAAATCAACTGAAACTGGTCAAACGCGTTTTCCTTTCCCACGCTCACATATTGATTCGAAAAATTATGAAATTTGGAATCTAGCAATAACTTGACATCACGGACCCAACAAAACTGGTTTCGTCGAAATCCGAGGTCGTTTGCAAAATCCCCATTTTTAAGGGCCAGAATTCCATATCGACTATTCAGAATTTTCAACTGGACATATCTTTTGATCCCCGCTGTGAAAATTTGATTATTCGGATTCGTTGGAAAGATATTATCAATTAGATCCTAATGTTTTTGGTTTCACTAAAATCCGGATTGTTTTACACCCGGTACATTCCATTGAAGTTTGAAATCGAATTATCGAACTACCTCGCCATTTTCAATTCCTTTTATAATTATATATAATTATTTATATTCTAACGACGACGCGTATATAATATATACGACGAATTCAATTCTAAATAAATATCTCGTCGATATTATTTAAAATAATTCATTTTAAATAATCAAAACTCGCTATAATTGCCAAAATAAAAATTTTAAACTGGCCCAGATTTTCGGGTTGTTACATTTACATGGGAAAGCCCGTACGGCCTACGGCAAAGGACTGAACCTATATATGGAAAGAAACATACGAGTGGGGAAAAACCTACATATGCTATATATTAGGTTGACATGGACCATTACATGACATTGGGCAAGGGACATTCATAGTTAACACATGACGCGGGTTAGGATACTAGCACGAGAGGTGCAGAGCAAATATACATGATAAATACCGTGGGATGTTATACCAGATAGATACCTTGGGATTGTATACTTGATAGAAACCTGACGATATGATACCTTGATTTATCTTGACACCGTAGTTTATCATGATACCTTAGTTTATCTTGCTACAGTAGTTCATCTAGTTATCTTGGTTTAGCCTATCTATCTTGTCGTCATCCTTATGTTTAATTTCAGTTTATGCATGTCATGTTACTTTTACCTGTTTTTATACTGGAAGTAGATAGGACTTACCAGTCTTTATGACTGACCCCGTTTTCTTTCGCCTCTTTGTCTTCCGTTCCCCCCCAGGTTTCAGGGAGGAAACGATGTTGTTTAGTTCGGACCTCTTATGCTTGAAGGTCATCATGTATAGCTTGGTCTTCTCTTGGCTATGGCCGCTTCACCGCTTTATTTTGGGGAATAATTAATGAAAAGGTTTTATGCTTCTTTACTATTGCAAGACAGGTTTTGATGTATTCAAATGTAAAAGGCTTTAGACCTTATTTTATAAGGTAATGAAATTTGTTTTACTTCCGCTGTTTTATATATGTTCTGTCTTGTAATATTTCTGTGCATGTTTACCTCGATAATGCTTCACCAAACCTAGTGCATTCCCTTTGTGAGTGACCCTAGCGGAGGTGGGGCATTACATTTGGTATCAGAGCAGAAGGTTACCAGACTAGGCAAAAGTTTTTAAAAACCTTCTGAAAACTATTTGAAAAACCGTTTACAAAGAAGCATTTTTCAAGAAAAGTTTTTAAAGGCTATTCCCCAAAAGCCATTAGCACTATCCTTTGTTTCCATGATTGAACCTCTTTTCCTTTCTTTCCTCCATCTGTAGTCACAGTAGTTTTAACTGCGACTAATCCTTGTCTAGCTACGTAAGTGTTTTCCCGTGCGAAGGAGGAAGTTCTCGAGAGACCTGTTACTGAAGTTATAAGAAGGGATAATAAGAGCAAGGATAAAGGACACGAACTTAAGAATAAGCAACTTGTTGGTATGGCTGGATCCACAAAGGAAGATAAGGACAAGATCAACAAGAGGGCAATTGTATGCTCTCCTTTCTAGCGTACCTAAGAGGAATGGTACCGTTTCTGTTAAAGGCTTAGCCTTTCTTTTCTATTATCCCATCCAGACTTTGTATTGATCATCACATCATTTAAGTCTGCTTCGATAGGTAAGTCTCTACACCTTAGTGCTAGCCTGGTAGAAGATCCCACTTTTGTCCCAAAATCTGGTTAGAGAGTCGGTCCATTTATTCATGACTAGTTTGGAATTTAGAGTGTAAATGCCAAGTTTTGAGATTAGAAGCAATGCTTCCATTGTCGAGCTATGGATGGATTCTAGGGATGAAGTGGTTATCCAGTAAGGGATGCCATTCTTGGTTTTGAAAGGAGGGTAGTTAAACTCTTAACTTGCCTTGGTAATACCCTTGAAGTCTCGTGTAACCTTATGAGTTCTGTCATGGTTAGTTACCTAGAATCACTTGATGTATTTATCGGAAACCTCTGATCCGATCAAGTAACGTTCGCCAATAAGGCGGATGGTTCATTCCGCTTAAGCATGGGTTATAGGAATCACCCTAGTAAGTGCACGTGATAACATGGATTGGCATTGGTAAACGAGATCCAGAATTCACTAGTGAATTTTGGAGAGCTTGCATGAGTACGCAGATATGTTTGAGCCAAGCATACTAGGGAAATAATAAGTGAAAGTGAAACGAGAGGCGACAGTGAAATGAGTTCCGACTCATACCTTGGAAATAGGAATCAAGGAGCTACGAAATCATGAAGTGAAAGGCGGTCAAGGCACAATGGAATTAAGCTCATGGAAATGCAGCTTAGACGCGCGCATCATGTCTCTTTTTAAGAGTATATCCTTGATCCCTGGTTCTCTTGTAGAGCTTGCTTGCATGCTATCGCTTGGTGGATATCCTCTCGATCCTGTTTCCGTGGCAAACCCCGTAAAGAGTTTATCTTGTTTATCTCCTCGATCCTATCTTGGGAACCTTAGGTGGAACGCTATGGATGTAAACATGTATTTGAAACATGTTATGATTGATATGGTTGCAAATGGTTGCAATTGGTTGCTCGTGGATGCGCGAATACACATTAGACACTAGGTCGATTCAGTCACATTTCATATTGCATATGCACGAGTATTTGTACTTGTTTATGGATGAAATTGAATATGTTATCATGTGGATGTTGCATGTGGATGAATGGTTGTGCACACATATAGTGTTTATATGACTAGGACTATTTGCATACATGTTGGACTCATGGCACTAAACATATTTTGCATCAGAAAGATCATTTAGGCATGATCATTAGCATTAGCTAAGGAACATGTACACACACTTTCTGCATGTGTTCATAAAGCATTAGGAGTCTTTTAAGCACCATGGTCGCCTGTGGATGATGTTTTGAGTAGATGTATGATGGATGGTAGGATACGTTCTTCCTAACTTGGAGATTTCGGGGACGAAATCCTTTAAGTTGGGGAGAATGTAACAACCCGGATTTTTACAACATGCTAAGACAAGAATCAAGGAAGTATTTAATTATAAAATCTGAAACAGGAGAAACGGGTTGCGCCATTGCGTTCGTCTCGGAAAAATACGCGAAATGGAGTCCGAGTTTTCGAAAATCGGAGTCCGTATGACCAAGTTATGGCCCGTCAAAGTTTTCAGAAAATTTCAAGTTCAAAAATAGTTCAAATTTGAATTCAGAATTCAAATTCAGCCAAGCAGAACAGGCGGGAAAAATTCCCGCCACCCGCAAGTCGATTGGGGAGTCGACTTGGGAGTCGACACACCCCAGGTGGTGTCGACTGCCCAGTCGACACCCCTGTCGACTTGGGTGGTCGGCCAGTTTGGCCTGAGTGCACCTGACTTGTTCCTCAAGACATGATTTATGGGCCTGTGCAGGATTTTGAAGGCTCAGATCTATCCTAGGGTTAATCTAAGGGACTAAACTTCTCCTAATCTCTATAAAAAGACCCCTAAGCCTACCCTAAACCCTCACAAATCACTCATGCCACGAAGTGCTGCCCAAATGACAAGTGATCATGGCCTTCATCTCCAATTCCTAGAGACTATGCATTCAAATCGGATCTGAATCAAAGGTGCTAGCTTGCTACATCAAATCAAGGGAGTGGATCAACGTTGCTACGCAAATTTCATGACGATTCTTCAACAAAGGAGCCACCTTTCTTCGTCAAGACGATGCATGATCCTTCCCTAAGCCTTGCTCTGTAAGTTCTAGCTACTTCTAGATCTAAACGGTAGTTTTAATGATGCATGGAATAAAATGCGATGAAACATAAGTATGCTAGCCTATGTGAACCTAACTTTGTCCCTTTTCTATGATCTATGACCTTGGGCTAAGTTTTAGCGACTTAATCATGCCACTCATGTTATGTTTAACCTAGTTTATCTTGCAAGTTTGAATCTTTATCTATGGAATGTTAGCATGAACCTTTGGGAACCATTTGACTTGTGAAACATTGGCAAAGACTTGACTTTGGGGCTTATGCATGTAAATGAACCCAAACCACTTATATTATCATGCATGCTTGTGGCCAAATTCCCTTATGATACTATGCATGTTTATGGCCAAATTCCCTTATGATACTATGCATGCTTGAGGCCAAATCCTTTATGATATTATTCACGTTTGTGGCCAATTCCCTTTATGACATTGTGCATGTTTAGAGGCCAATATGCAATATGCTAGTTATGTGAACACCTTTGCCTCAATTTTCACCATGTTTAACTTGTGATTCAGTATTGCCATCTTGTACCCATCTTTGTCACATTATCCCAAACATGTTGATTCGCTTTCATGTGCGTTGTGGACACGCTTTGGGTAGTTTTGGAAAACTTGAAAATTGGCTACGATCTTGACATGAAATTTCATGTAACATGTAATGATAAATAATGTGAATATGACGCGAAAACTTGACATGGGGCTACATGAAAACATGGACTTAAGAAGGAGTCTAAATTTGACATGAACATGACACGTAGAAAAACATGAAAGTGGCCAACTTGAGGTTGGGTTGAGTTTGTAGCATAAATCTACCCGGACCCGCCCGGCTTAACTAGTGGATACAAACAATAGGACCCAATGTGTGTAGTTGGTCGTCGCGCTTAAGACCCGAGGTTAGACTAGGTTGTGGTGTAAAACTACCCAGACCCGCCCGGCTTAACGAGTAACCACAACAAGGTCTAATGTGAGAGGTTGAGAGTGCATTAATTTAATTAATGCCACATGATAAGGTTAAGTAAATCTGGCTAATGACACTTAACCGATATGACATGAATGGGTAGGTTAAGTGAAAAGGACTTGATTTCTGAATGAAACTTAACCGTAAAATACAGTTAGGGGATGGGGTTAAGCTAATCCATACTTAACTAATCTAAACATGGTAATTTGATGAAGTTAAGTTAACCTATTCTTAACTAATCTAAACACGGTAATTTGATGAAGTTAAGTTAACCTAGACTTAACTAATCTAAACACGGTAATACGAAGGGGTTAAGTTAAACACTTAACCAATCTAAACTTGATAATTCAATGAGGTTAAGTAACCAACACTTAACCAACTAAACGTGATAATTTAATAGGGTTAAGTAACTTATACTTAACCAATTATACATGGTGATTTGATGAGGTTAAGTAACCTATACTTAACCAATCTAATATGAGAACTTGATAGGGTTAAGTCATAAGACCGTTTAAATATACTTAACTATTGTAATAAGATTAGTGGATGGGGTTGAGCTAACACACAATTAACCAATCCGACTCGATAATCTGATGGGGTTAAGATAATCTATGCTTAACCAATCTAACACGATAATCTGATAGGGTTAAGACTAACATATACTTAACCAATTTGACTTGATGAGTGAATAGGGTTAATTCATGAGCTTCTTGGTATACCTAACCAACTTGTAGGGCTAGGTCTTGAACTTAAATACTTAACCAAATCTTGGCATGATTCGTAGGCGGGTTAAGTCATGAATTGGAATAACAACACTTAACCTATTGGACAAAACCCTAGCTCAGGGGACTAGGTTGAAAATCGTAGTTAACAAGGACAGTGGGAAGAAAAGCTAAGTGGTAAACCTTAGTTAAGGATAACTAAGTAATAATTCTTAGTCAAGGAAATTGGACCAGTTCTCAGATAGATGAGTAACCCGATACGGTAGGTCATCGCTTGAACACACGTGGAGGAGCGAATTATCTGACTTAGATAATGGCTCCAACGAACTGGGTAACGAAGCGGTAGCTTCAGGGGACGTGAGGGTACTCTTGCTATCCCTCTATGAGGTGGCAGATGGTCCATGAAACCTGGCCTCACAGAGGTTAAGGTCTGCGGTAGAACAGCCAAGGGTATGCCTTGGTTGCTGTGCGAGCAACCTAAAGATGAGGATGGATTAGCGTGGAGTCGACGATACTTGATTTTTGCCCTGGATAGCGCGTCGCCGACTACCTACCATCTTTAGTCAATCGTGTACGTACGGAAAGGCAGAGAACTCCCAACAGACCATATACTTTCTATCGAGTTATGGGTGAGGTTGGCCAATAGGAAAGTGGGGCTATAGTGTTGCCGGGATGTAGTTCTCATACATGGTTTTTCTTGGATTGCCTTTCAGTAGTTGAGGGAGGGGTCACGTGGAACCATAACCACGGATACAAAAATAGACCTTGATATCTGCATCAGCAGACGACTTAAAGCTCCCGACCGAGTTCCGTACTTCTCGATTGGCCCTGGCACGGAACTCGGATGGCACATTGAGATACATGTGCGTCTAGACATGGAAAACGATTCACGATACATACGTGGGATAAAGGGCGTGGTGGCATAATCCCTAGTGGCCCTAGGTGGCTTGAGCCCAAACCGAGACACGGAAACGTTCATTAGGTAGCATAATCCCTAGTGGTCCTAGGAGGCATAAATCCTAAGTGAACACGCGATAGTTCATGGTAAGGAAACATAACCAGATCAAGGGTAGCAGTCCAAAACAACTTCAAGGATAAAATGGTACTATGTTGAGGTGGTATAGATTTACATGGGAAAGCCCGTACGGCCTACGGCAAAGGACTGAACCTATACATGGAAAGAAACATACGACTGGGGAAAAACCTACATATGCTATATATTAGGTTGACATGGACCATTACATGACATTGGGCAAGGGACATTCATAGTTAACACATGACGCGGGTTGGGATACTAGCACGAGAGGTGCAGAGCAAATATACATGATAAATATCGTGGGATGTTATACCTGATAGATACCTTGGGATTGTATACTTGATAGAAACCTGACGATATGATACCTTGATTTATCTTGACACTATAGTTTATCATGATACCTTAGTTTATCTTACTACAGTAGTTCATCCAGTTATCTTGGTTTAGCCTATCTATCTTGTCGTCATCCTTATGTTTACTTTCAGTTTATGCATGTCATGTTACTTTTACCTGTTTTTATACTGGAAGTAGATAGGACTTACCAGTCTTTATGACTGACCCCGTTTTCTTTCGCCTCTTTGTCTTTCGTTTCCCCCCAGGTTTCAGGGAGGAAATGATGTTGTTTAGTTCGTACCTTTTATGCTTGAAGGTCATCATGTATAGCTTGGTCTTCTCTTGGCTATGGTCGCTTCACCGCTTTACTTTGGGGAATAATTTATGAAAAGGTTTTATGCTTCTTTACTATTGCAAGACAGGTTTTGATGTATTCTGATGTAAAAGGCTTTAGACCTTATTTTATAAGGCAATGAAATTTGTTTTACTTCCACTGTTTTATATATGTTCTGTCTTGTAATATTTCTGTGCATGTTTACCTCGATAATGCTTCACCAAACCTAGTGCATTCCCTTTGTGAGTGACCCTAGCGGAGGTGGGGCGTTACATGGCCACACAAAAATCTTGCCGATATTTGTCTTCCTCAAATTTGTAAGGTGATATTTTGTTTTAATTTTTCTAATGATTTTATTCTAGTTATAACGTTAACGTAAACTCCGTCCGTATACGCTATTGACAAAAATAAAAATACCATCGCGCCCAGTAGTGTGCTATGATCACAACCATATGATAAAATAGACAAGTTAACTAATTTTTTGTGAAACCCCAAAATGCTAATATAGGGTGTTCAATACTCCAAATAAAAATTCGCTCATTTTTCGAATTAAAAATTAAAGTAAAATTCTAAAAATTAAATTAGGGCTACGCCTCAAAAATCTTATCCAAATTCGTAACCAATATTTAATTATAATTAAATAATCGTTATGGTTTATAAATGATTTCATAGCGACTATTTGAAAATTTGAATCGGACATATCTTATAGTCTATACGTTGAAATCTCAAATTTTCTCTCTCAATAGAAAATTAAAATCAATCTGATTCTAACGTTTCTTGTTTCACGGATTCCGTATATTCAACTGAAGTTGAGAACTAAATATTACGAACTACCACGTCATTTCGAGTTTGTTTTATATTAAATATAAATATAAACATTTTGTCGTCGTTTAATAACGAATTCTATATCAAATCCATTAATATTTCCGAATATACTATTTAAAAATAATTTAAATATTCGAATTCAAATGATCGAAAAATCTGGGTCGTTACAGTTGCCGTGTACATGCGATGTATGATATCCATATAACCGAAATTATATGGTAACTGATCGAGTCGCATTCCGATTCAGAATATATTTTAAATAAAGAACATTGTAAAATAAAGAATATTTTAAAATAAAGAACAATGTAATATAAAGAATACTTTTACATAAAGAATCTTTTTGTATAAAGAATATTTTTAAATAACGAATATTTTAAAATAATATTAAATGAAGAATAAAATGATGATTTCTATGTCCATTTTTGGATGGACACAAAGATAAAAATGTATTTTTAGCGAAATGAACTAGTTATTAACTAGAATAAATCTTTTAAATTAAGATTTAATGAAGCCTTCCAATTAATCAATATTTAATTAGAATTAAGTAAAAGAATTAAATTTTGGGTTGTCCTGGATGGTGTCTTAAATAACACTATTGTTAAACCCCGTATGAAAGGAATAAATCTTTCAATTTAGATTATTAGAGTTTCCAATTATATTTAGTGATTGGAATAAAATGATATGTGAGTGGGGATAATTGTGAACTATGTTTTAAACGACATTTGTTCTTTAGCCCAATTAATAGTAAAAATATGATTTATAATTTATAAATCTTTTATTAAGATTTGAAAAAAAAATTCCAAAGTCAAGTTTTTCCAATTTAATATATTAAATTGGAATTGAGTGGAAATTCGATTTGATAATAATCGAGATAGGTAGAGGACTATTACTATTTATGGAATTTAAAAGGCTTTGCCGTTATTCCATTTATATTATTAGTCTGATACAGAAATTTATATCGATTATATATTGATTTTATTTCTGTGAAAATTTCGTATTTAATGGAAGTTGATTTTGGGTTTATTGTGAACTGAGTTTTAAATGACAATGGTTCTTTAGCCCAGTTAAAGAAAAGATTAAATTCTTAAAAGTTGAATAACCATAAAGTAATGATTTTGATATTAAAATCAAATTTGAGTTTTAATGAATCTTTAAAAAAAGATGATTAAAGAATAAATTTAAAAGAATTTATCTTTGATAAAATGAATGAGAACCTTTCCCTAATAATATGAATATTTTATTAAAAGAATATTCTGAATTGGAATGAGGCGTATAATGTGTATTTATAGCACTTGATTTTCGATTATAAAATACGCGAGTTATTAGGAAAGACCGGGTTTAACCCATTCTGAATAATTACCACGACGATTAAAGTCAAAGACATTTAAGATGGTGGTCGAAGAACGGCTGTGATAACCCGGAAAATCTGAACCAGTTTAAAATTTTTATTTTGGCAATTTTAGTGAATTTTGATTATTTAAAATGAATTATTTTAAATAATATCGACGATAAATTTATTTTGAATATAATTCGAACGTATATATTATATACGCCGTCGTTAGAATATAAATATTTATATATAATAATAATAGAATTGAAAATGGCGCGGTAGTTCGATAATTCGATTTCAAACTTCAATTGAATGTACCGGGTGCAAAACAATCCGGATTTTAGTGAAACCAAAAACATTAGGATCTAATTGATGATATCTTTCCAACGAATCCGAATAATCGAAATTTCATAACGGGAATCAAAAGATTTGTCCAGTTGAAAATTCTGAATAGTCGCTATGGAATTCAAGCCCTTAAAAATTGAAATTTTGCAAACGACCTCGGATTTCGACGAAACCAGTTTTGTTGGGTCCGTGACGTCAAATTATTGCTAGGTTTCAAATTTCATAATTTTCTGAATCAATATGTGGGCGTGGAAAAGGAAAACGCGTTTGACCAGTTTCAGTTGATTTTAATCGACTGGAAAATGGCCATTTTTCAAACGGTCTCAGAATTCGACGAAACTAGTTTTGTTAGGACCGTATCGTCAATACGAAGCTAGAAAATATATTTTTTGGAATTTTTAAAGTTCGTATGCGACCCCGGTAATTTGAAATGTACGTTTAAAATTCAATATAATGATTTAAATGTAAATTCAACGGAAACTAATCGAAACGATCAAATCAGCTTACGATACATATCCCATTGTGTTCGGAATGAGGGTAAAACGCTACGGACGACAGGCGGTGGGCCTCGTTTAGAGGTCGTATGTAAAAGTCAATATTTTGGCAATTAAAATAATAAAAATAATAAAAGAAAAAACTTTCCTCCCCCCCTTAACTTCTCTCTGCCCCCCCCCCCTATTTCATTCGTTCATAACAGAAAAAAAAAAAAGGAGAAGAAGGAGGCGACGAAGGCGGAGAGGAGCCGCCGCCTCCACCAAGTTCCAGCCGCCACCGACGCTCGTCCCTCCGCCACCGCCGCATCTTCCCCTCCTCCATCGATCGCGCGACACAATCGAAGCCCCCCTATCGTGACCTCCCCCTAACCTCGCATCAGACCCCCCCTCGCCGCAGTCCACCATCGGAGCCCCCCCCCCCCCCCGGGGCCGACCTCGCGACAGCCCCCCCTCTGTAAGATCCTTGATTTTTTATTTACTTTAAAACTGATTTTTTATTTACTTTAAAACTGATTTGTTAGGATTTTAAAACTGTAAAGTTAGGATTTTTAAAAATGTAAAGTTAGGATTTTTAAAACTGTAAAGTTAGGATTTTTAAAACTGTAAAGCTTGATAAAAATATAACCTTTAATATATATAGCTTAATAAAATTATTTTAGAAAAGGCGAAATCTTTATTTTAGAAAAGGCGAAATCTTTGGTTTAGAAAAGGCGAAATCTTTATTTAAAAAAGGCGAAATCTTTATTTTAGAAAAGGCGAAATCTATTTTTGAAAAGGCGGAAACTTTATATAGAGAATAGCGTGATAAAATAGAATTTTTATCCATATAGCGTCGAGATAAAAATTCGATTTTTATATATTGAATAGCAAAGTAAAAATTCGATTTTTATATATTAAATAGCAAACTAAAAATTCGATTTTTATATATTGAATAGCAAAGTAAAAATTCGATTTTTATAGATTGAATAACAAGATAAAAATTCGATTTTTATATATTGAATAGCGAAGTAAAAATTCGATTTTTACATATGTAGTGGCTACAACAACGAAGATGACAAAGATGCGAAAACGACGAAGATTTCTATCGATGAAGAGTCGTGGTATTGGATAGCTTTCGGTGAGAATTCCTCACTCTTCAATTTCTTTTCTAGTTATATATATACGAGGATGCAGACGATGTTTAGTAGCACCCGACACAATCGTCCACAGACCATGGACTTGTTTGTTTGATTGCATAAATTAGTTAGATGATTAGATTTGAATTTGATTGTTTGGTGGATTTGATTGATGTGTGAATGGCGTGGGCCTTCACTAGACCGGGGATAAGGCTAGGCCTCGTCCCGTTTCTAGTATCGTGCCGTTATGCCGCCGAAATTTTCTAAAATATGTTAGAAAAATAAAAAAATCATTTTTATTGTGTAAATGAACTGAATGAAAATTCATGTGTTAAAATAAAATATTTTATCGTTAAAAATATAATTTTTAACGTGGAAGTGAATAAAATAAAATATTCATTTACAAACCGGACGGTTTGTTTATGTACACCTATTTGAAGGACATTGATTGGGTCGATAAATTTTACACATTGCCCAACTGCACAAATAAAATCAGTGTTTGATTGTTTGAAACCCCACACGGGTGTTGGGATGAAATATGAAGTTCACTCATCCTGATTGATTAAATATGTCAATCGATTGATTGACAGGCTGTTATAAGCGTTAGATATCTATATTTGATGCTTATACAGTGTAGTGCACTTTGGTTGATGGTTGATTATCTTTCAATGCTATTATATACGTGTGGTGTATGAAAATCCATATGATTAACATTATATGGTGATTGATTGGGCCTCATTCCAATTTAGAAAATAAAGAATATTATAATATAAAGGTTCATGTGTTGACTGTACTCATTCGTTGAGATTAGTCATGTGTTGAACGAAATATTTTAATAATAAAATTTACATCTTTATCAATATAAAATAAAGGTTCATGTGTTGACTGTACTCATCCGTTGAGATTTGTCATGTGTTGAACGAAATATTTTGAAATAGAAATATTTGAAATAGAAATATTTGAATAGGAAATATATGAAAAAGAAATATTTGAAATAGAATATTTGAAAATAGAATTATATGAAGCCGTGTTGATTAGAGATGCGCCATTTTGACGTGAACGATGTTTATATCGATTTTATTCATTTTAAAAAGAATATTGAAAAGTGATTTCGAAATCGCATATTTTGAAATGGAATTTGATTTCAATTGAATATATAACGAATTTGATTTCAATTGAATATATAATGCATTTGATTCAAATAGAAAACGGAAATGAATTGAATATATAATGATTTCGAAATGAATTGAATATATAACGATTTCGAAATGAATTGAATATATAACGATTTCGAAATGAATTGAATATATAACGATTTCGAAATGAATTGAATATATAACGATTTCGAAATGAATTGAATATATAACGATTTCGAAATGAATTGAATATATAATGAATTCGAATTGAATGGAAAACGAATTTGATTTCAATTGAATAGCAAATAAAACCAATTCGAAATGAATTGAATATATAACGATTTCGAAATGAATTGAATATATAATGAATTTGAATTGAATGGAAAACGAATTTGATTTCAATTGAATAGCAAATAAAACCAATTCGAATTGAATTGAATATATAACGATTTCGAAATGAATTGAATATATAACGATTTCGAAATGAATTGAATATATAATGAATTCGAATTGAATGGAAAACGAATTTGATTTCAATTGAATAGCAAACGAAACGAATTCGAATTGAATTGAATAGATAACGAATTTGAATTGAATTGAATATAAAACCAATTCGAATTGAATTGAAAACGAATTCGAATAGAATTGGAAACAATTTGAAATGAATTCAAATTGAATTGAATAGAAATGAATTTTAAACCGAATTTATAAGGAAGAATTCAATTTTGATTTGAAATGAAATAGAAGTTGAAATTGTTTTTGAAACGAGATTAAAACGATTTATAAAATTCGTTTTAAATAGAAATCGACAAAATATATATTATATATATTATATATATAATATAATGGCCTGAATAGAACGCGCCGCGCCGTGGCAGTTCGTGAATTTCGACCATTTATTTCAAACGGACATTACGGGAGATCCGACCGTCGGATTCTCCTAAAACCGGAACCGTTGGGTTCGTATCGAAAAGATCTTTCTAACGAATATTAGAAATTTGAAATCTAACGCTTGGATTTGGAGTTACGTCCAAATCAAATTTGAAAAAGGTCGCTGTAATTGCAGTTCGATGACCGTTGATGGAAATCGACTGTACGGGCCTTGATAAAATTATTAAAAATAATAATAATTTGTGTAAAATCATAAGAAATGATTTGGGAAAAATTGGGGTGAAAAACTCCATATTTGAAAAGATAAAATTGGATTTTTATCGAAATGAACTAGTTTTGAACTAAATTTAAAACCCAATTATTTTTAAATAAATAAATTAGATTTAAAATGGGGTTTTAAATAATCGGAATTTCTAATATATTTGATTGGATTTGAAATGGGTTTATCGTGAATGGTGTTTTAAATAACACTAGTTCTTTAACCCGATAACAAATAGAATGTGATTTGGGTTTGTCGTGAACTATGTTTTAAATAACACCTAGTTCTTTAACCCAATAAAAGGAGTTTTAACGAATCTGCAATTAGGTTGAAATGTGAATCTAAAATCTAAATTATCAAATTTAGAAATGAGCGAGAATGGAGTATCGCCAGTTTTGCTCCAAAGCGATAGTTAAATCTTTAATCAGATTTGAACGAGAAATGGTAATTAATTTTACCGATAACACTGTGGTGTTAGATATGGAGTATCGCCTGTTTTGCTCCAAAGCGATAGTTAAATCTTTAATCAGATTTGAACGAGAAATGGTAATTAATTTTATCGATAACACCGTGGTGTTAGATATGGAGTACTACCAGTTTTGCTTCATGGGATGAATAAGTTGGGATTGGGAAATAAAATAAATATTTAATTTGGTACGGTTCGCTAATCTCGACTAGTTCAGAAAACCATAATTTGGTTTGAAATGACATCAAAAGGATGATTAAAGGATAAATTCTAAAGAATTTATCTTGGATAAAATTAATGGGAACCTTTCCCTAAGAATACTCTGAATTGGAATGAGGCGTTCGTTGTGTTTGTGTAACATTTGTTTTTAACATACGCGGGTTGTTCGGAAAGTCCGGGTTTATACCCATTCTGAATAACCGATTCGACGATATGTCGAAGACGAAGACGGTGGTCGAAGACCGGAAGTCTTTACATCGTTTGGATTATTACTGACGATCCTGATTGGGCTGTACACCCAAGAGGATGGAAATAGTTGGTGGTCGTCCAGACGTACCTGGAGATGGATGGATATGCGAGGAAAGTGCCTCCGGTTTCGTTCAGATCCAGAACGGACTTGTAAATGGATTGTGTGTCTAACATTGGATTTTATTCTATGTTGATTGATTTCTATTAAATATACATCTGTTTGGCGGCGGAGAATTTATTCTTTTGCTTAACGCCCTTCTCTGAGACGTACGAGCTCAGAGGTTGTATATCGATGGACATCAGTCGCATGGAATGAATTGCCTGTGTGGCACACTAAGATGCAATGATCAAGGCTTTTGTTGAAAAGCAGAGTCTTGTGGTTGATGATCAAAGCACGGCCCACGTGGCAGCTTTGTGTATAACGTGAATTCGCGAGCCTCACACCTCGGTATGAGTCAAAAACGGGATACGGACCATTGGGAGAACACGACGTTTCTTTCTAGCTTTGGTGGTGTCAGTGACTTACCAGCCCTGACATTTATATACTTTTCACCTTTGTGGTTGTTGGAATGAGGCGCCTCGATTATAGGTCTGTAAGGACCGGGAAACGTGTGTTCAGGAATAACTAATCCTCTAACGTTAGTGAGGACCGGCCCAGCCGAATCCAGGGTTGCTTAGAGTGCGTAGCCCTGAGGCATTTGCTAGAGTGTCTCGAGCGCGGAGAGGATCTTGCCCCTTGCCTTGACTCATGTCGGAAATCCAATTTCCAATACGTGTATTGCGGTTTTAATTGTAGAACTAGTATGGTGACATGATATATGGTACCCATGCCGTCTATGATTTATATTTATGATTGAAACTGTTTTGACACTATACACTTATTATAGTATCAAATGATTTGTTTTAAACGTACCAAGCATGTTTGGCTATTATAAGGGAAAACCCTATCCTCCGGCTTGCGTTGCATTGTGTGATGGGACCTGGGTCTTATAATAGCTTCATTTTTCGAAAAAGCATTGCGTTGTTTATTCTATGCACTGGTATTCTTGGGAGGAATCCCGTTCCATGTTATACGGGTGGTCCCTTGAATTACTCTCTTTTAAAGTAAAGCTTTAAATAACTGTTTTAGTTCTCACACCAGTCACATGACTGACCTGGAGTTTATTGTTTTAACCTAAACTCTGGGTGCCCTCATTTTCCGCACGGGCAGCTAGTAGTTTTGGTTTTGCAGATTTATTTTCACAGGATCCTGATTTACAGCTGGAATGATATCCGGAAAGCTCTGTATCCGTATATCACCTTCAGTTGTGCTTTGTATATTTTACCGCTCCTATGTAATTTATTGTAATCTCTGATATTTTTCGAATGTAATTTATTCAATTATACTCTGTATATTCTTGTATCTGATGGAGTTGTTGTAATAGCAATGAAATGTTCTTCCGTCTGCGTTCTGTTTTGTCCTGTTCTCAAACGATCAGGGGTTTCGAACGGTCTAGATCGGTTTAACGACTGATTCGGATCGAGCGAAATTCCCGGCCGTCACATTTGGTATCAGAGCTTTGGTTTACAGAGCTCGAGAACAAGACACATTAGAACCATACGAAAGAATTCATCAGATATTGGATGAGTAATATCCAATTAGAATGACTCGTTAGAGATAGGATCAGTAGTATCCTAGAACGAGTTTGAAGAGTATATTTTTCAAATGAAAACAATTTCGTTTTGAAAATTTAAACTATTTTATACGTATTTGAATATTTTCTTATTTTGAATATGGACAATCTGGTATATAAAGTTTTTGTATATACGCGTCATGAACGTATATTCGAAGTTTTAATATACTGGATAGATATAGAATTACACTCTAGTCGCCCGGAGATGATATTGATGATAGCGATCGCATCATCAATGTTTATGTTCGTGTTTCGAAGGTGTGATTTTCTATATATTTCCATTAGACTGGTGTGAGAACCAAAACTTATATAGTTAGAACACATTGTTGTGAATTGGCATCAAAAACATGATTTTTTTGTATATGTATCAAGTTATGAATTTGAAACTCTAATCCACTAATTGATTGATGTTTGTGTTGATTGTTTATTTGGTTAATAATTTTGAACCATTTAGCCTAATTGAACCAAATATTGAACTGTATTGATAATTGGTCGCATTTGCATGCATATACATATACTTACATTGAACAGGTCATAGCAAGGAGGCTAGAGCCGAAGAATAAAATTTGTTTGCCCGACAAATAGGTACATGTTTACTACATAATTTACTATTTTGTTTGGGTGATGATGATTTTATGAGCCTATTGGCTAGCCGCTTGGCTTTTTCTTTTTCTTTTTGAGATCAGAAGGCCTATATGGCAATTTCGGGATTTTCCCATGGCTCCCGGTGCAGGGGAGGTTATGGCGAAATTTTTCGAAAATTTAGGGTGTTAGCCAAATTTTTGAAATTTTGAAAATTCTCAGAAATTGAAAAGTTAGAGAACGTAAGCCAGATCGAACGTAGAGTTGATTAATCAAACCACTTTCGACTTTGTTCCTTTTCGGGGATGAAAAGTTTTAAGTGGGGGAGATTGTAATAACCTGGAAAATCTAAACCAGTTTAAAATTTTTATTTTGGCAATTTTAGTGAATTTTGATTATTTAAAATGAATTATTTTAAATAATATCGACGATAAATTTATTTTGAATATAATCCGAACGTATATATTATATACGCCGTCGTTAGAATAAAAATATTTATATATAATAATAATAGAATTGAAAATGGCGCGGTAGTTCGATAATTCGATTTCAAACTTCAATTGAATGTACCGGGTGCAAAACAATCCGGATTTTAGTGAAACCAAAAACATTAGGATCTAATTGATGATATCTTTCCAACGAAACCGAATAATCGAAATTTCATAACGGGAATCAAAAGATATGTCCAGTTGAAAATTCTGAATATTCGCTATGGAATTCAGGCCCTTAAAAATTGAAATTTTGCAAACGACCTCGGATTTCGACGAAACCAGTTTTGTTGGGTCCGTGACGTCAAATTATTGCTAGGTTTCAAATTTCATAATTTTCTGAATCAATATGTGGGCGTGGAAAAGGAAAACGCGTTTGACCAGTTTCAGTTGATTTTAATCGATTGGAAAATGGCCATTTTTCAAACGGTCTCAGAATTCGACGAAACTAGTTTTGTTAGGACCATATCGTCAATACGAAGCTAGAAAATATTTTTTCTGGAATTTTTAAAGTTCGTATGCGACCCCGATAATTTGAAATGTACGTTTAAAATTCAATATAGTGATTTAAATGTAAATTCAACGGAAACTAATCGAAACGATCAAATCAGCTTACGATACATATCCCATTGTGTTCGGAATGGGGGTAAAACGCTATGGACGACAGGCGGTGGGCCTCGTTTAGAGGTCGTATGTAAAAGTCAATATTTTGGTAATTAAAATAATAAAAATAATAAAAGAAAAAATTTTCTCTTTCCTCCCCCCCTTAACTTCTCTCTGGCCCCCCCCCCATTTCATTCGTTCATAACAGAAAAAAAAAGAAAAAAAAAAGAAAAAGGAGAAGAAGGAGGCGAAGAAGGCTGAGAGGAGCCGCCGCCTCCACCAAGTTCCAGCCGCCACCGCCGCTCGTCCCTCCGCCACCGCCGCATCTTCCCCTCCTCCATCGATCGCGCGACACAATCGAAGCCCCCCCTATCGCGACCTCCCCCTAACCTCGCATCAGACCCCCCCCCCCCCCGCCGTAGTCCACCATCGGAGCCCCCCCCTGCGGCGCCGACCTCGCGACAGCCCCCCCTCTGTAAGTTCCATGATTTTTTATTTACTTTAAAACTGATTTTTTATTTACTTTAAAACTGATTTGTTAGGATTTTTAAAACTGTAAAGTTAGGATTTTTAAAACTATAAAGTTAGGATTTTTAAAACTGTAAAGTTAGGATTTTTAAAACTGTAAAGCTTGATAAAAATATAACCTTTAATATATATATATATATAGCTTAATAAAATTATATTAGAAAAGGCGAAATCTTTATTTTAGAAAAGGCGAAATCTTTATTTTAGAAAAGGCGAAATCTATTTTTGAAAAGGCGGAAACTTTATATAAAGAATAGCGTGATAAAATAGAATTTTTATCCATATAGCGTCGAGATAAAAATTCAATTTTTATATATTGAATAGCAAAGTAAAAATTCGATTTTTATATATTGAATAGCAAAGTAAAAATTCGATTTTTATATATTGAATAGCAAAGTAAAAATTCGATTTTTATAGATTGAATAACAAGATAAAAATTCGATTTTTATATATTGAATAGCGAAGTAAAAATTCGATTTTTACATATGTAGTGGCTACAACAACGAAGATGACAAAGATGCGAAAACGACGAAGATTTCTATCGATGAAGAGTCGTGGTATTGGATAGCTTTCGGTGAGAATTCCTCACTCTTCAATTTCTTTTCTAGTTATATATATATATATATACTAGGATGCAGACGATGTTTAGTAGCACCCGACACAATCGTCCACAGACCATGGACTTGTTTGTTCGATTGCATAAATTAGTTAGATGATTAGATTTGAATTTGATTGTTTGGTGGATTTGATTGATGTGTGAATGGCGTGGGCCTTCACTAGACCGGGGATAAGGCTAGGCCTCGTCCCGTTTCTAGTATCGTGTCGTTATACCGCCGAAATTTTCTAAAATATGTTAGAAAAATAAAAAAATCATTTTTATTGTGTAAATGAACTGAATGAAAATTCATGTGTTAAAATAAAATATTTTATCGTTAAAAATATAATTTTTAACGTGGAAGTGAATAAAATAAAATATTCATTTACAAACCGGACGGTTTGTTTATGTACACCTATTTGAAGGACATTGATTGGGTCGATAAATTTTACACATTGCCCAACTGCACAAATAAAATCAGTGTTTGATTGTTTGAAACCCCACACAGGTGTTGGGATGAAATATGAAGTTCACTCATCCTAATTGATTAAATATGTCAATCGATTGATTGACATGCTGTTATAAGCGTTAGATATCTATATTTGATGCTTATACAGTGTAGTGCACTTTGGTTGATGGTTCATTATCTTTCAATGCTATTATATACGTGTGGTGTATGAAAATCCATATGATTAACATTATATGGTGATTGATTGGGCCTCATTCCAATTTAGAAAATAAAGAATATTATAATATAAAGGTTCATGTGTTGACTGTACTCATCCGTTGAGATTAGTCATGTGTTGAACGAAATATTTTAATAATAAAATTTACATCTTTATCAATATAAAATAAAGGTTCATGTGTTGACTGTACTCATCCATTGAGATTAGTCATGTGTTGAACGAAATATTTTGAAATAGAAATATTTGAAATAGAAATATTTGAATAGGAAATATTTGAAAAAGAAATTTTTGAAATAGAATATTTGAAAATAGAATTATATGAAGCCGTGTTGATTAGAGATGCGCCATTTTGACGTGAACGATGTTTATATCGATTTTATTCATTTTAAAATGAATATTGAAAAGTGATTTCGAAATCGCATATTTTGAAATGGAATATTGTAACAACCCGAAAATCTGGGCCAGTTTAAAATTTTTATTTTGGCGATTTTAGCGAATTTTGATTATTTAAAATGAATTATTTTAAATAATATCGACGAGAAATTTATTTTGAATAAAATTCAATCGTATATAGTTAGATAGATCGACGATAGAATATAAATAATTATAAAAGGAATTAAAAATGGCGCGGTAGTTCGATAATTCGATTTCAAACTTCAATTGAATGTACCGGGTGCAAAATAAACCGGATTTTAGTGAAACCAAAAATAATGGAATCTAATTGTGAATATCTTTCCAACGAATCCGAAAAATCAAAATTTCATAGCGGGAATCAAAAGATATGTCCAGTTGAAAATTATGAATAGTCGCTATGGAATTCGGGCCCTTAAAAATTGAAATTTTGCAAACGACCGCGGATTTCGACGAAACCAGTTTTGTTGGGTCTGGGATGTCAAGTTATTGCTAGGTTTCAAATTTCGTAATTTTTCAAATCAATATGTGAGCGGGGCAAAGGAAAACGCGTTTGACCAGTTTCAGTTGATTTTAATCGACTAGAAATTGGCCATTTTTCCAACGGTCTCAGAATTCGACGAAATTAGTTTTGTTAGGACCGTATCATCCATACGATACTAGAAATTATTTTTCTGGAATTTTTAAAGTTCGTATGTGACCCCGGTAATTTGTAATGTACGTTTAAATTAAATATATATGGATTTAAAATTTAATTTAAAGAAAAATCAATCGAAATGGCCGAATTGGCTTGCGGGGCATATCCCATTGTGTCTGGGATGGTGGTAAAACGCTAGGGACGACAGTCGTTGGGCCTCCGTTGGAGTTCATGTACAAAGTCAACATTTCTCCTTGAATTAAATAATAATTAAATAAATAAACTTTTTCCCTTAACCCCCCCTCCACACCCTCTCATCCCCGTCATCAGTTGACCAAGTCAAAAAGGAAAAAAAAATCCGCCTCTGCTCCCCGTCGCCCCAGGCGGATCGCCAGCGTCGCACCCCCTTTGACGCCGCCACTCCTCCTCCGGCCTCCCTCCCCAGCGCGCCTCTTCTCCCTCAGCGCGATCCCCAAATCCGTGAGTCCCCAAATCAGCTCAGGCGACCTCGCCTGAATCCCTCCGCCACCACCAGTAATCCCACCACCACCTCCACCGCCGCATCCCCTTTAGCCCCTCCAACATCCTCCTCGTTCCGCCCTCCTCTGAAATGCGCCCGCCCCCAACCAAAACCCCAAATCGATTTGAGAAAACCCGCCACCCCCTTATGCCTGGCGCCACCACCACCTGCCGTGTCGAGATCCGCCCCTCCCGGCCAACAGCGAAACCCCCTCTTCCGCTTTGCGCTGTAAGTTCTTTCTTCTTCTTTTTTTTCCTCCTCCTTTGATTTTGTTTGTTTTTTTTTGTTTATAAAAATATTGTTTTTAGTAGTAATAACATCATAAAAAAAATCAGTTTATATAATATATATAACATTATTTAGATATACAACATTGTTTTTAAAATGATAATTAGCATTGCTTTAAAATAAACTAGCGTAAAAATATAATCTTTTTATTCAAGGGAGAAAAATATAGTCTTTTTATTCAAGGGAGAAAAATATAATCTTTTTATTCAAGGGAGAAAAATATAATCTTTTACATTGTAGAAATATAAAAATATAATTTTTATATAGGTAAGATAGTAAAAATATCATCTTTATATATGTAGCATAGTAAAAATGTGATTTTTATATATTGAATAGCAAAGTAAAAATGTGATTTTTATATATTGAATACCAAAGTAAAAATGTGATTTTTATATATTGAATAGCAAAGTAAAAATGTGACTTTTATATACTGAATAGCGAAGTAAAAATTCGATTTTTACATATGTAGAGAATACGGGCAAAGAAAGTGACAAGAGGCAAGAACGGCGAAGATTTCTGCATAAGAAGAGTCGTGGCGTGTTGGATTAGCTATTCTTTGAGAACTTCTCACTCTAAACTTCTTTTTCTAGTTATATATATATGTACTACGATGTAGACGGTGTTTAGTAGCACCCGACACCCGTCATCCACAAACCATGGATGGCTTGTTTGTTTAATTGTTTGGTTGTGTAGTTGGTTAGATTATTTGGTTTGAATTGAATTGTTTGGTGAAATGAAGTTGATTTGATTGATGTGTGAATGGCGTGGGCCTTCACAAGACCGGGGATAAGGCTAGGCCTTGTCCCGTTTCTAGTATCGTGCTGTTATGCCGCCGAAATTTTCTAAAAATAAGTTAGAAAAATAAAGATAACATTTTATTTAATAAATGAACCGAATAGAATATTCATAGGTTGAATAAAATAGTTTGATCGTTAAAAATATAATTTTTAACGTGAATGTGAACAAATAAATATTCATTTACAAACCAGACGATTTGTTTATGTACACCTATTTGAAGGACATGGATTGGGACGATAAATTTTACATATCTCCCAACTGCACAAATAAAAATCTGTGTTTGATTGCTTGAAACCCCACACGGGTATTGGGATGATATTTGACATACACTAATCCCGATTGTTTAGTTGTATGTCGATCGATTGATTGACATACTGTTATAAGCGTTGAATATTTATATTTGATGCTTATACAGTGTAGAATGCACTTTGGATGATGGTTGATTATTCATCGTCGTTGATATATACATGTGTTGTAGAAAATCCATATAATTAACATTATATGGTAATTGATTGGGCCTCATTCCAGTTTTAAAATAGAAATATTTGAAAAAGAAATATTTGAAATAGAATATTTGAAAATAGGAATATATGAAGCCGTATTGATTAGATTGACGCCATTTTGACGTGAACGATATTTCTACCGATTTTGTTCATTTTATAATGAATATCGAAAGTGATTTCAAAATCTGATATTTTGAAAAGAATTGAATATTTTGAAAAGAATTGAATATTTTGAAAAGAATTGAATATAAATAAATTCGAATTGAAATTGAATATAAACGAATTCGAATTGAAATTGAATAGAAACAAATTCGAATTGAAATTGAATATAAACGAATTCGAATTGAAATTGAATAGAAATGAATTTGAATTGAAATTGAATATAAATGAATTCGAATTGAAATAGAATAGAAATAAATTCGAATTGAAATTGAATCGAATTGAAAACGAACTGAAATTGAATTAGAAATCAATTTGAATTAAAATCGATTTGAAATGAATTTAAAACGAATTTATATTGGAATATTCAATTTTGATTTGAAATTGAATATGAAGTTGAAACCGTTTTGAAAACAAATGTAAAACGATTTATAAAGTACGTTTTAAAAAGGAAATCGACGAAGTATATATTATATATATAATATATATAATATATTGGCCTGAATAGAACGCGCCGCGCTAGTTCGTGAATTTCGACCATTCACTTCGAACGGATATTACGGGAGATCCGACCGTCGGATTCTCCTGAAACCGGAACCGTTGGGTTCGTATCGAAAAGAGCTTTCTAACGAATATTTGAAACTAGAAATCTAATGGTTGGATTTGGAATTATGTCCAAATCAAATTTGAAAAAGGTCGCTGTAAGTGCAGTCCGATGGTCGTTGATGGAAATCGACTATACGGGCCTTGATAAAATAATTAAAAATAGTAATAATTTGTGTAAAATCATAAGAAATGATTTAGAAAGAATTGGGATGAAAAACTCCATATCTGAAAAGATAAAAATAGTTTTTTTTCGAAATGAACTAGTTTTGAACTAGAATTATAATTCTATTTATTTTTAAATAAATAAATAGAATTTGAAATGGTTTTGAAAACAATCAGAATTTCCAATGATTGCATTGGAATGGATTTGAATCGAAATTGTCTTCAGAATATTTCAGTGTTGGATTTCGTGATTATACAAATGTTGTTATGGAAATTTGAAAGATATAGATATATATATCATTATTTCCAATACGATCTTTGTTGGTCGCAGAATTTGATATTGAATATAAGCCGGGATATTTTCTATTCAGAACCTTGTATTTAATATCAAATGTGATTTGGGTTTGTCGTGAATGGTGTCTTGACTAACACTGTTCTTGAACCCAGTTGTGAAAAGATTAAATCTTTTTATTTAGATTTAATGAAGTGTACCAATTAAATAATATTTAATTGGAATTGAATCGATATTGATTTTTGGGTTTATCGTGGACAGTGTTTTAAATAACACTTGTTCTTTAACCCGATAATTAATGGAATGCGATTTTGGGTTCATCGTGAACAGTATTTTAAATGACACTGATTCTTTAACCCAGTTAACAATTAAAACTAAGTGGAGTTTTAATGAATCTTTAATTAGATTGAAAAGGTGTTAGAATGGAGTATTACCAGTTTTGCTCCAGGTGATAATTAAATCTTTAATTAGATTTGAACGTGAAATGGTAATTGAGTTTACCGATAACGTCGTGGTGTTAGATACGAAGTACTACCAGTTTTACTTCATGGGATGAATAGGTTGGGATTGGGAAATTAAAACAAATGATTACTTCGGTAAGGTTCGTTAATCCCGACTAGTTTGAATTGATATTCAAAAGTAGATTAAAGAATAAATTTTAATGATTTTTCTTTGATAAAATTAATGGGAACCTTTCCCTATGAATATAAAATTTAGAAACTAACTGTTGGTTAGCCTAGCAGAATGGTTTTCTGGATATTGATCTGATGTTGGTTTCGGCCTTCGGGGTTAATATTTGGGAAATTGTTCTCTTGTTAATTTACGGTTAGTGACTGATGAATTGGAATGAGGCGTATGCTGTGTTTGTGTAACACTTATTTAAAATAATACGCGAGTTATTCAGAAAGACCGGGTTTATCCCATTCTGAATAACTGATACGACGATAAGTCGAAGATGAAGACGATGGTCGAAGACCGAAGGTCTTTACGTCGTTTGGGTGATTACTGATGATCTTGATTGGGCTGTACACCCAAGAAGATGGAAACAATCGGTGATCGTCCAGACGTACTTGGAGATCGACGGATATGCGGGGTACTAGGTGCCTCCGGTTTCGTTCAGACCCAGAACGGACTTGTAAATGGACTGTGTGTCTGACATTGGATTTTAGTCCGTGCGATTGATCTCTATTAAATATATATCTGTTTGGCAGCGGAGAATTTATTCTCTTGCTTAACGCCCTTCTCTGAGACGTACGAGCTCAGGGGTTATATATTGATGGATATCAAACGCATGGAGTGAATTGCCTATGTGGCATGCCTAAATGGAAAATGATCAGGGCTTCTGTTGAAAAGCAAAGTCTTGTGGTTGATGATCAAAGCACGGCCTTTGTGGCGTAGCTTTGTGTAACGTTTACTTCGCGAGTTTCGCACCTCGGTTGTGAACAAAAAACGGGAGAGGACCTCAGGGAGGGCATGCGTTTCCTTCTAGCTAAAAAGTGGCGTCAGTGGTTTTACACGCCCTAACGAGTTTGACTTATGTGGTTGTTGCTGTTGCGAGGCGCCTCGGTTATATCGGTTTCGGCCGATGCATTCTGGTCGGCAGACGGACCAGACTTACGCCCCAAAGGGCGGGGAAACGCAGTGTTCAGGCATTTTAATCCACATCGGTGGACCGGCCCTGTCGCTCCAAGGGACGATGCGTTCTGTTCCTGAGACACGGGCTAGAGCGTCTCGAATCGGTTGAGGACTATCTTTTGCCTCGGTTCACAGACGGAAATCCAATTTCCAAATACGTGACTTTGCGATTTTGATTGTATAACCTATATATGGCGACATAGTGGTATGGGGCATTCATGCCGCCTATGATTGATACTTATGATTTGAAGTTGTTTTATACACTATACACTTATAATAGTATCTAATGATTTGTTTTAAACGTATCAAGCATTCTTGGCTATTATAAGGTAAAAACCCTATCCCCCGGCTTGCGTTGCATTGTGTGATGGGAACTGGGTCTTATAATAGCTTCATTTTCTTTATTTAGCATCGCGCTGTTTGTTTTATGCACTGGTGTTCTTTGGAGGAAGCCCGTTCCGTGTTATACGGCGTGGTCCCTTGATTTACTGAACTTTAAAATAAAGATTAATAACTGTTTTAGTTCTCACACCAGTCACATGACTGACCTGGAGTTTATTGTTTTAACCTAAACTCTGGGTGCCCTTATTTTGACACGGGCAGCTTGTAGTTTTGGTTTTGCAGATTTATATTCACAGGATCCTGGTTTACAGCTGGAATGATATCCGGAAAGCTTTGTATCCGTATATCTCTTCTAGTTGTGTATTGTATTATTTTCCGCTGTTATGTATTTAAATGCAATTTAAATCTCTGATATTTCTGTGTAATATTCATTTATACTCTGTATATTCTTGTAATCTGATGCATTGTTGTAATATACAATGAAATGTTCTTCCGTCTGCGTTCTATTTTGTCGTGTTCTCAAAACAATCCGCGCTTTCCTCTTCTCTTCGGAGACCGGGGAAGTTCGGGTCGTTTCATCGTGGTATCAGAGCTTTGGTTTACAAAGCTCAGAGAACAAGGCACATTAGAACCATACGAAAGAATTCATCAGATATTGGATTAGTAATATCCAACGAGAATGACTCGTTAGAGATAGGATCAGTAGTATCCTAGAACGAGTGTGAAGAGTATATTTTTAAAATGAAACCGAATTTTGTTTTGAAAATTTAAAATTAATTATTCGTATTTGAATATTTATTTTAAATGAATCTGGACAATTCAATATATAGAGATTTTGCATAAATGTCTTGCAAACATGTATTCGAAGTTTTAATGTATTGGATGTTATAGAATCATACTCTAGTGCCCGGGGATAATTCTGGTAACGGGGCACCATCGCCAGTATGTATCTTCGAGTAACGAAAGTGAGATTTCTATAAGTTTCCAATTGACTGGTGTGAGAACCGAAACTAGATAGGGTTTATTGTTGTGATTTGGCATCAAAAATGTGATTTTTGACTATGTATCAAAGTTATGAATTTCAAAAGCTAATCAACTAATGGATTGATGTTTGTGTTGTTTGTTTAATTGTTTGATAATTTTGAACCATTTAGCCTAATTGTATCAAATAATGAATATTATTGAAATTTGGTCGCATTTGCTTGCATATATATGTACTTACATTGAACAGGTCATAGCAAGGAGGCTAGAGCCGAAGAATAAAATTTGTTTGCCCGACAAATAGGTACATGTTTACTACATAATTTACTGTTTTGTTTGGGTGATGATGATTTTATGAGCCTATTGGCTAGCCGCTTGGCTTTTTCTTTTTCTTTTTGAGATCAGAAGGCCTGTATGGCAATTTCGGGATTTTCCCGTGGCTCCCGGTGCAGGGGAGGTTATGGCGAAATTTTTCGAAAATTTAGGGTGTTAGCCAAATTTTTGAAATTTTTGAAAATTCTCAGAAACTGAAAAGTTGGAGAATGGAAGACAAATCGAACGTAGAGCTGATTAATCAAACCACTTTCGACTTTGTTCCTTTTCGGGGACGAAAAGTTTTAAGTGGGGAGGATTGTAACAACCCGAAAATCTGGGCCAGTTTAAAATTTTTATTTTGGCGATTTTAGCGAATTTTGATTATTTAAAATGAATTATTTTAAATAATATCGACGAGAAATTTATTTTGAATAAAATTTAATCGTATATAGTTAGATAGATCGACGATAGAATATAAATAATTATATATAATTATAAAAGGAATTGAAAATGGCGCGGTAGTTCGATAATTCGATTTCAAACTTCAATTGAATGTACCGGGTGCAAAATAAACCGGATTTTAGTGAAACCAAAAATAATGGAATCTAATTGTGAATATCTTTCCAGTGAATCTGAAAAATCAAAATTTCATAGCGGGAATCAAAAGATATGTCCAGTTAAAAATTCTGAATAGTCGCTATGGAATTCGGGCCCTTAAAAATTGAAATTTTGCAAACGACCTCGGATTTCGACGAAACCAGTTTTGTTGGGTCCGCGATGTCAAGTTATTGCTAGGTTTCAAATTTCATAATTTTTCGAATCAATATGTGAGCGGGGCAAAGGAAAACGCGTTTGACCAATTTTAGTTGATTTTAATCGACTGGAAATTGGCCATTTTTCCAACGGTCTCAGAATTTGACGAAATTAGTTTTGTTAGGACCGTATCATCCATACGATACTAGAAATTATTTTTCTGGAATTTTTAAAGTTCGTATGTGACCCCGGTAATTTGTAATGTACGTTTAAATTAAATATATATGGATTTAAAATTTAATTTAAAGAAAAATCAATCGAAATGGCCGAATTGGCTTGCGGGTCATATCCCATTGTGTCTGGGATGGGGGTAAAACACTAGGGACGACAGTCGTTGGGCCTCCGTTGGAGTTCATGTACAAAGTCAACATTTCTCCTTGAATTAAATAATAATTAAATAAATAAACTTTTTCCCTTAACCCCCC
Organism: Allium sativum; assembly: GCA_030737875.1. Lineage (NCBI taxonomy): Eukaryota > Viridiplantae > Streptophyta > Magnoliopsida > Asparagales > Amaryllidaceae > Allium > Allium sativum. Next base: position 460,399,439 of record CM060923.1, read on the forward strand.
CTCCACACCCTCTCTTCCCCGTCATCAGTTGACCAAGTCAAAAAGAAAAAGAAAAAACCGCCTCTGCTACCCGTCGCCCCAGGCGGATCGCCAGCGTCGCACCCCCTTTGACGCCGCCACTCCTCCTCCGGCCTCCCTCCCCAGTGCGCCTCTCCTCCCTCAGCACGATCCCCAAACCCGTGAGTCCCCAAATCAGCTCAGGCGACCTCGCCTGAATCCCTCCGCCACCACCAGTAATCCCACCACCACCTCCACCGCCGCATCCCCTCTGGCCCCTCCAACATCCTCCTCGATCCCCCCTCCTCTGAAATGCGCCCGCCCCCAACCGAAACCCCAAATTGATTTGAGAAAACCCGCCACCCCCTTATGCCTGGCGCCACCACCACCTGCCGTGTCGAGATCCGCCCCTCCCGGCCAACAGCGAAACCCCTTCTTCCGCTTTGCGCTGTAAGTTCTTTCTTCTTCTTTTTTTTTCCTCCTCCTTTGATTTTGTTTGTTTTGTTTTGTTTATAAAAATATTGTTTTTAGTAGTAATAACATCATAAAGAAAATTCAGTTTATATAATATATGTATAACATTATTTAGATATACAACATTGTTTTTAAAATGATAATTAGCATTGCTTTAAAATAAACTAGCGTAAAAATATAATCTTTTTATTCAAGGGAGAAAAATATAGTCTTTTTATTCAAGGGAGAAAAATATAATCTTTTTATTCAAGGGAGAAAAATATAGTCTTTTACATTGTAGAAATATAAAAATATAATTTTTATATAGGTAAGATAGTAAAAATATCATCTTTATATTTGTAGCATAGTAAAAATGTGATTTTTATATATTGAATAGCAAAGTAAAAATGTGATTTTTATATATTGAATAGCAAAGTAAAAATGTGACTTTTATATATTGAATATCAAAGTAAAAATGTGACTTTTATATATTGAATAGCGATGTAAAAATTCGATTTTTACATATGTAGAGAATACGGGCAAAGAAAGTGACAAGAGGCAAGAACGGCGAAGATTTCTGCATAAGTAGAGGCATGGCGTGTTGGATTAGCTATTCTGTGAGAACTTCTCACTCTAAACTTCTTTTTCTAGTTATATATATACTAGGATGCAGAAGGTGTTTAGTAGCACCCGACACCCGTCATCCACAGATCACGGATGGCTTGTTTATTTAATTGTTTGGTTGTGTAGTTGGTTAGATTATTTGGTTTGAATTGAATTGTTTGGTGAAATGAAGTTGATTTGATTGATGTGTGAATGGCGTGGGCCTTCACTAGACCGGGGATAAGGCTAGGCCTTGTCCCGTTTCTAGTATCGTGCCGTTATGCCGCCGAAATTTTCTAAAAATAAGTTATAAAAATAAAGGTAACATTTTAATTAATAAATGAACCGAATAGAATATTCATAGGTTGAATAAAATAATTTGATCGTTAAAAATATAATTTTTAATGTGAATGTGAACAAATAAATATTCATTTACAAACCAGACGGTTTGTTTATGTACGCCTATTTGAAGGACATGGATTGGGACGATAAATTTTACACATCGCCCAACTGCACAAATAAAAATCTGTGTTTGATTGCTTGAAACCCCACACAGGTATTGGGATGATATTTGAAGTACACTAATCCCGATTGTTTAGTTGTATGTCGATCGATTGATTGACAGACTGTTATAAGCGTTGAATATTTATATTTGATGCTTATACAGTGTAGAATGCACTTTGGATGATGGTTGATTATTCATCGTCGTTGATATATACATGTGTTGTAGAAAATCCATATAATTAACATTATATGGTAATTGATTGGGCCTCATTCCAGTTTTAAAATAGAAATATTTGAAAAAGAAATATTTGAAATAGAATATTTGAAAATAGGAATATATGAAGCCGTATTGATTAGATTGACGCCATTTTGACGTGAACGATATTTCTATCGATTTTGTTCATTTTATAATGAATATCGAAAGTGATTTCAAAATCTGATATTTTGAAAAGAATTGAATATTTTGAAAAGAATTGAATATTTTGAAAAGAATTGAATATAAATAAATTCGATTTGAAATTGAATATAAACGAATTCGAATTGAAATTGAATAGAAACAAATTCGATTTGAAATTGAATATAAACGAATTCGAATTGAAATTGAATAGAAATGAATTTGACTTGAAATTGAATATAAATGAATTCGAATTGAAATAGAATAGAAATAAATTCGAATTGAAATTGAATCGAATTGAAAACGAACTGAAATTGAATTAGATATCAATTTGAATTAAAATCAATTTGAAATGAATTTAAAACGAATTTATATTGGAATATTCAATTTTGATTTGAAATTGAATATGAACTTGAAACCGTTTTGAAAAAAAAATTAAAACGATTTATAAAGTACGTTTTAAAAAGGAAATCGATGAAGTATATATTATATATATAATATATAAAATATATTTGCCTGAATAGAATGCGCCGCGCCGCGCTAGTTTGTGAATTTCGACCATTGACTTCGAACGGATATTACGGGAGATCCGACCGTCGGATTCTCCTGAAACCAGAACCGTTGGGTTCGTATCGAAAAGAGCTTTCTAACGAATATTGGAAATTAGAAATCTAACTGTCGGATTTGGAATTATGTCCAAATCAAATTTGAAAAAGGTCGCTGTAAGTGCGGTCCGATGGCCGTTGATGGAAATCGACTATACGGGCCTTGATAAAATAATTAAAAATAGTAATAATTTGTGTAAAATCATAAGAAATGATTTAGAAAGAATTAGGATGAAAAACTCCATATCCGTAAAGATAAAAATAGATTTTTTTCGAAATGAACTAGTTTTGAACTAGAATTATAATTCTATTTATTTTTAAATAAATAAATTGAATTTGAAATGGTTTTGAAAACAATCAGAATTTCCAATGATTGCATTGGAATGGATTTGAATCGAAATTGTCTTCGGAATATTTCGGTGTTGGATTTCGTGATTATACAAATGTTGTTATGGAAATTTGAAAGATATAGATATATATATCGTTATTTCCAATATGATCTTTGTTGGTCGCAGAATTTGATATTGAATATAAGCCGGGATATTTTCTATTCAGAGCCTTGTATTTAATATCAAATGTGATTTGGGTTTGCCGTGAATGGTGTCTTGACTAACACTGTTCTTGAACCCAGTTGAGAAAAGATTAAATCTTTTTATTTAGATTTAATGAAGTGTACCAATTAAATAATATTTAACTGGAATTGAATCGATATTGATTTTTGGGTTTATCGTGGACAGTGTTTTAAATAACACTTGTTCTTTAACCCGATAATTAATGGAATGCGATTTTGGGTTCATCGTGAACCGTGTTTTAAATGACACTGATTCTTTAACCCAGTTAACGATTAAAACTAAGTGGAGTTTTAATGAATCTTTAATTAGATTGAAAAGGTGTTAGAATGGAGTATCACCAGTTTTGCTCCAGGTGATAGTTAAATCTTTAATTAGATTTGAACGTGAAATGGTAATTGAATTTACCGATAATGCCGTGGTGTTAGATATGAAGTACTACCAGTTTTACTTGATGGGTTGAATAGGTTGGGATTGGGAAATTAAAACAAATGATTACTTCGGTAAGGTTCGTTAATCCCGACTAGTTTGAATTGATATTCAAAAGTAGATTAAAGAATAAATTTTAATGATTTATCTTTGATAAAATTAATGGGAACCTTTCCCTATGAATATAAAATTTTGAAACTAACTGTCGGTTAGCCTAGCAGAATGGTTTTCTGGATATTGATCTGATGTTGGTTTCGGCCTTCGGGGTTAATATTTGGGGAATTGTTCTCTTGTTAATTTACGGTTAGTGACTAATGAATTGGAATGAGGCGTATGTTGTGTTTGTGTAACACTTATTTAAAATAATACGCGAGTTATTCGGAAAGACCGGGTTTATCCCATTCTGAATAACTGATACGACGATAAGTCGAAGATGAAGACGATGGTCGAAGACCGGAGGTCTTTACGTCGTTTGGGTGATTACTGATGATCTTGATTGGGCTGTACACCCAAGAAGATGGAAACAATCGGTGATCGTCCAGACGTACTTGGAGATCGATGGATATGCGGGGTACTAGGTGCCTCCGGTTTCGTTCAGACCCAGAACGGACTTGTAAATGGACTGTGTGTCTGACATTGGATTTTAGTCCGTGCGATTGATCTCTATTAAATGTATATCTGTTTGGCGGCGGAGAATTTATTCTCTTGCTTAATGCCCTTCTCTAAGACGTACGAGCTCAGGGGTTATATATTGATGGATATCAAACGCATGGAGTGAATTGCCTATGTGGCATGCCTAAGTGGCAAATGATCAGGGCTTCTGTTGAAAAGCAAAGTCTTGTGGTTGATGATTAAAGCACGGCCTTTGTGGCGTAGCTTTGTGTAACGTTTACTTCTCGAGTTTCGCACCTCGGTTGTGAACCAAAAACGGGAGAGGACCTCAGGGAGGGCATGCGTTTCCTTCTAGCTAAAAAGTGGCGTCAGTGGTTTTACACGCCCTGACGAGTTTGACTTATGTGGTTGTTGCTGTTGCGAGGCGCCTCGGTTATATCGGTTTCGGCCGATGCATTCTGGTCGGCAGACGGACCAGACTTACGCCCCAAAGGGCGGGGAAACGCAGTGTTCAGGCATTTTAATCCACATCGGTGGACCGGCCCTGTCGCTCCAAGGGACGATGCGTTTTGTTCCTGAGACACGGGCTTGAGCGTCTTGAATCGGTTGAGGACTATCTTTTGCCTCGGTTCACAGACGGAAATCCAATTTCCAAATACGTGACTTTGCGATTTTGATTGTATAACCTATATATGGCGACATAGTGGTATGGGGCATTCATGCCGCCTATGATTGATACTTATGATTTGAAGTTGTTTTATACACTATACACTTATAATAGTATCTAATGATTTGTTTTAAATGTATCAAGCATTCTTGGCTATTATAAGGTAAAAACCCTATCCTCCGGCTTGCGTTGCATTGTGTGATGGGAACTGGGTCTTATAATAGCTTCATTTTCTTTATTTAGCATCGCGCTGTTTGCTTTATGCACTGGTGTTTTTGGGAGGAAACCCGTTCCGTGTTATACGGCGTGGTCCTTTGATTTACCGAACTTTAAAATAAAGATTAATAACTGTTTTAGTTCTCACACCAGTCATATGACTGACCTGGAGTTTATTGTTTTAACCTAAACTCTGGGTGCCCTTATTTTGACACGGGCAGCTAGTAGTTTTGGTTTTGCAGATTTATATTCACAGGATCCTGGTTTACAGCTGGAATGATATCCGGAAAGCTTTGTATCCGTATATCTCTTCTAGTTGTGTATTGTTTTATTCTCCGCTGCTATGTATTTAAATGTAATTTAAATCTCTGATATTTCTGTGTAATATTCATTTATACTCTGTATATTCTTGTAATCTGATGCATTGTTGTAATATACAATGAAATGTTCTTCCGTCTGCGTTCTATTTTGTCGTGTTCTCAAAACAATCCACGCTTTCCTCTTCTCTTCGGAGACCGGGGAATTTCGGGTCGTTTCAAATTTGATTTCAATTGAATATATAACGAATTTGATTTTAATTGAATATATAATGCATTTGATTCAAATAGAAAACGGAAATGAATTGAATATATAACGATTTCGAAATGAATTGAATATATAACGATTTCGAAATGAATTGAATATATAACGATTTCGAAATGAATTGAATATATATTGATTTCGAAATGAATTGAATATATAACGATTTCGAAATGAATTGAATATATAATGATTTCGAAATGAATTGAATATATAACGATTTCGAAATGAATTGAATATATAATGAATTCGAATTGAATGGAAAACGAATTTGATTTCAATTGAATAGCAAATAAAACCAATTCGAATTGAATTGAATATATAACGATTTCGAAATGAATTGAATATATAACGATTTCGAAATGAATTGAATATATAATGAATTCGAATTGAATGGAAAACGAATTTGATTTCAATTGAATAGAAAACGAAACAAATTCGAATTGAATTGAATAGATAACGAATTTGAATTGAATTGAATATAAAACCAATTCGAATTGAATTGAAAACGAATTCGAATAGAATTGGAAACAATTTGAAATGAATTCAAATTGAATTGAATAGAAATGAATTTTAAACCGAATTTATAAGGAAGAATTCAATTTTGATTTGAAATGAAATGGAAGTTGAAATTGTTTTTGAAACGAGATTAAGACGATTTATAAAATTCGTTTTAAATAGTAATCGACGAAATATATATTATATATATTATATATATAATATAATGGCTGAATAGAACACGCCGCGCCACGGCAGTTCGTGAATTTCGACCATTTATTTCAAACGGACATTACGGGAGATCCGACCGTCGGATTCTCCTAAAACTGGAACCGTTGGGTTCGTATCGAAAAGAGCTTTCTAAATATTAGAAATTTGAAATCTAACGGTTGGATTTGGAGTTACGTCCAAATCAATTTTGAAAAATGTCGCTGTAAGTGCAGTTCGATGATCGTTGATGGAAATCGACTGTACGGGCCTTGATAAAATTATTAAAAATAATAATAATTTGTGTAAAATCATAAGAAATGATTTGGGAAAAATTGGGGTGAAAAACTCCATATTTGAAAAGATAAAATTGGATTTTTATCGAAATGAACTAGTTTTGAACTAAATTTAAAACCCAATTATTTTTAAATAAATAAATTAGATTTAAAAAGGGGTTTTAAATAATCGGAATTTCTAATATATTTGATTGGATTTGAAATGGGTTTATCGTGAATGTTGTTTTAAATAACACTAGTTCTTTAACCCGATAACAAATAGAATGTGATTTGGGTTTGTCGTGAACTGTGTTTTAAATAACACCTAGTTCTTTAACCCAATAAAAGGAGTTTTAACGAATCTGCAATTAGGTTGAAATGTGAATCTAAAATCTAAATTATCAAATTTAGAAATGAGCGAGAATGGAGTATCGCCAGTTTTGCTCCAAAGCGATAGTTAAATCTTTAATCAGATTTGAACGAGAAATGGTAATTAATTTTACCGATAACACCGTGGTGTTAGATATGGAGTATCGCCAATTTTGCTCCAAAGCGATAGTTAAATCTTTAATCAGATTTGAACGAGAAATGGTAATTAATTTTACCGATAACACCGTGGTTTTAGATATGGAGTACTACCAGTTTTGCTTCATGGGATGAATAAGTTGGGATTGGGAAATAAAATAAATAATTACTTCGGTACGGTTCGCTAATCTCGACTAGTTCATAAAACCATAATTTGGTTTGAAACGACATCAAAAGGATGATTAAAGGATAAATTCTAAAGAATTTATCTTGGATAAAATTAATGGGAACCTTTCCCTAAGAATACTCTGAATTGGAATGAGGCGTTCGTTGTGTTTGTGTAACATTTGTTTTTAACATACGCGGGTTGTTCGGAAAGTCCGGGTTTATACCCATTCTGAATAACCGATTCGACGATATGTCGAAGACGAAGACGGTGGTCGAAGACCGGAAGTCTTCACATCGTTTGCATTATTACTGACGATCCTGATTGGGCCGTACACCCAAGAGGATGGAAATAGTTGGTGGTCGTCCAGACATACCTGGAGATGGATGGATATGCGAGGAAAGTGCCTCCGGTTTCATTCAGATCCAGAACGGACTTGTAAATGGATTGTGTGTCTGACATTGGATTTTATTCTGTGTTGATTGATTTCTATTAAATATACATCTGTTTGGCGGCGGAGAATTTATTCTTTTGCTTAACGCCCTTCTCTGAGACGTACGAGCTCAGAGGTTGTATATCGATGGACATCAGTTGCATGGCATGAATTGCCTGTGTGGCACACTAAGATGCAATGATCAAGGCTTTTGTTGAAAATCAGAGTCTTGTGATTGATGATCAAAGCACGGCCTACGTGGCAGCTTTGTGTATAACGTGAATTCGCGAGCCTCACACCTCGGTATGAGTCAAAAACGGGATACGGACCGCTGGGAGAACACGACGTTTCTTTCTAGCTTTGGTGGTGTCAGTGACTTACCAGCCCTGACATTTATATACTTTTCACCTTTGTGGTTGTTGGAATGAGGCGCCTCGATTATAGGTCTGTAAGGACCGGGAAACGTGTGTTCAGGAATAACTAATCCTCTAACGTAAGTGAGGACCGGCCTAGCCGAATCCAGGGTTGCCCAGAGTGCGTAGCCCTGAGGCATTTGCTAGAGTGTCTCGAGCGCGGAGAAGATCTTGCCCCTTGCCTCGACTCATGTCGGAAATCCAATTTCCAATACGTATATTGCGGTTTTAATTGTAGAACTAGTATGGCGACATGATATATGGTACCCATGTCGTCTATGATTTATATTTATGATTGAAACTGTTTTGACACTATACACTTATTATAGTATCAAATGATTTGGTTTAAACGTACCAAGCATGTTTGGCTATTATAAGGGAAAACCCTATCCTCCGGCTTGCGTTGCATTGTGTGATGGGACCTGGGTCTTATAATAGCTTCATTTTTCGAAAAAGCATTGCGTTGTTTATTCTATGCACTGGTATTCTTGGAAGGAAACCCGTTCCGTGTTATACGGCGTGGTCCCTTGAATTACTCTCTTTTAAAGTAAAGCTTTAAATAACTGTTTTAGTTCTCACACCAGTCACATGACTGACCTGGAGTTTATTGTTTTAACCTAAACTCTGGGTGCCCTCATTTTCCGCACGGGCAGCTAGTAGTTTTGGTTTTGCAGATTTATATTCACAGGATCCTGGTTTACAGCTGGAATGATATCCGGAAAGCTCTGTATCCGTATATCACCTTCAGTTGTGCTTTGTATATTTTTCCGCTGCTATGTAATTTATTGTAATCTCTGATATTTTTCGAATGTAATTTATTCAATTATACTCTGTATATTCTTGTATCTGATGGAGTTGTTGTAATAGCAATGAAATGTTCTTCCGTCTGCGTTCTGTTTTGTCCTGTTCTCAAACGATCAGGGGTTTCGAACGGTCTAGATCGGTTTAACGACTGATTCAGATCGAGCGAAATTCCCGGCCGTCACAACAGCGATCTTCACATTGAATGGGCAGCTACTGATGCCCTGAACTGGGTCACTCCTAGGAAAGGGTTAAAGTGGTAGTTGTCCGGACGTAGTTGATGATCGTCCGGATATGCGAGAACCTCTCTTCCATATTGGACATACGGGACGAGGAATAAGGTGTCTCCGGTTTCGTTCAGACTCAGAACGGACTTGTAAATGGATGTGTGTTTGACATTGGATTTCATTCCATGTAAATTGATCTCTATTTAATATATATTTGTTGGTGGGGGGGAATTTATTCTCTAGCTTAACACCCTTCTCTTAGACGCACGAGCTCAGAGGTCATAAATTGGTAGTTACCGATCGCATGGCATGAATTGTCAGTGTGGCATGCCAAGATGCAAATGATCAAGGCTTTTGTTGAAAAGCAGAGCCTTGTGGTTAATGATCAAAGCACAACTTATTTCGGCATAGCTTTGTGTATCGCATTAATTCGCGAGCCTCACACCCCGGTAAGAGTCAGAAACATGACAAGGGAACGCAGGGAATGCACACGTTTCTTTCTAGCTAGAAGTGGTATTCGGGTTTTACAAGCCCTAACATTTTACTTATGTGAAAAATGGATTACAAGGCCTCGGTTATATTGGTCGATAGTGACCAATTTATAGGTTCAATAGGACCAGGAAGCATGTGTTCAGGCATAACTAATCCACCATAGTATTTGTGGACTGACCCTGCAGGATCCAAGGATTCACTACAGGGGATCTTGAGACATTTTCTAGAGTGTCTCGAATCGGTAAGGAGATCGTCCCTATCCTTGACTCATGATGGAAACCCAAATTCCAATACGTCATTACGGCTTTCATTTTAAAATTATATATGGCGACATAGTATATGGTAGCTATGCCGTCTAGGATTGATACATTTATTTCGAAGTATTTTAAACTGATTAGACAGCAATAATAATATTAAAATATTATTTTCTACATATCAAGCATGTTTGATCTTTATAAGGTAAAACTCTATCCTCCGATTTGCGTTCATTGTGTGATGGAATTTGAGTCTTATAATGATTTCATTTTTCTAAAAAGCATTCCGTTGTTTTTTGAATAAAAACTTATTTAATTTATGCACTGGCAATCCAATGGAGTAAACCTGTTCGCATTAGCGGCGTGGTCCTGTGATTAGCCATATTGTTAGATAAGTTAGGAAAGATTTTTCATACCAGTCCCCTGACTGACCTGTAGTTTGTTTCACTTTGCAAACTTGGGTGCCCTCTTTTCCACACGGGTAGTCGTGTAGCTTATTTTGCAGATATATTGAGCAGGATTCTGGATCGAAGCTTAAAGATATATCCAGAGCAATGGTAGTCTTCCGCTGTGTTAGTTTATTAGTTCCGCTGCATTGTATTAAAATTATTGTAATTTAATCTTCCGCTGTATTATAATTCGATGTACTCTGATATATTCTGTACTCTGATGTAACATTATTATAATGTTTATAAAAGCCTTCTGTTATTTGTTCTAATGTGTTGTGTGCCCAAATTTAGCGTATTCAGATTTTAGAACGGTCTTAGTCGATTTTGCGGTCGATTAGGTCCGGGCAAAATCCAAATCGTTACAGTTGGTATCAGAGCTTTGGCTAGCTCAAATCTTTGAAGTACAACTCGTTAGGACTGAACGAAAGACTCATCAGAGGTAGGATTAGTTATATCCTATAAAAGAATACTCATTAGAGATAGGATCAGTAGTATCCTAGAATGAGAAAACTCGTTAGAGATTGGGTTAGTAATGCCCTAGAATGAGTTGAGAGCGACAAGTTTATAATTAACGTATTTGCGATTATATATGTAATCTTCTCTTATAAAATATAATTTTTGAATATATAAAGGTTATATATATTTGAAAAGTTAGTCAACTAATAAAATTATTGAAAACAATAAAAGAATGAAATTGAGTTAGTTAGTTAAACAACTTTTAGCTTTGTTCCTTTTCGATGGACGAAAAGATTTTAAGTGGGGGAGATTGTAACAACCCGGAATTTTGGAACCAATTTAATTTTTTTTTATTTTAGAAATTTTAATGGAGTTTGAATATTTAAAATAATTTATTTTAAATAATAACGATTAAAAATTTATTTTGATTAAAGTTAGAACGAATATATTTATTTTAATTATAAAAGGAGTTTAAAATAGTGCGGTAGTTTAAAATTTTGAATTCAAACTTTGACTGAATGTACAGGATGCAAAATAAACCAGTTTTTAGTGAAACCAAAAATATTTAAATCTATTAAAAATATCTTTCCAACAATCTGAAAAATTGAAATTTCATAGCGGGAACCAAAAGTTATGCCTAGTTCAAAATTCAGAATAGTTGCTATAGAATTTATTTATATTTTTTAATATTAAAAATAGCCATTTTGCAAATGACCTCCGTTTTCAACGAAACCACTTTTGTTGAATCCGGAATATCAAATTATTGCTACATTCCAATTTTCATAATTTTTGGTATTAATATGTGAGCGTAGCAAATTAAAATGTGTTTTTTCCATTTTAGTCAATTTGGATCGACCAACAAATGACCTTTTTTCAAATGGTCTCCAAATTCAATGAAATTAATTTTGTTAGGACCGTATCGTCAAAAGATAAATAGAAATATTTTTTTCTTTAATTTTTAGAGTTTGTATGTGGCCCTGGTGAATTAAAATGTACGCTTAAATTAAATAATTAAATGTTTCATATTTTAAATTAAAGAAAAGTGGGCTAAGACAATCAAATGGGTTGACGAGACCTAGCCCATTGCGTCCGAAACATGGGTATCTGGCTGGGGCAAACTCTCGTTGGGCTAAAATTAGAGCTACTGAGACTTAACGGGCTTTAACTAAGAAAATAAGGAATTCAGATATTATTTTATTATATAAATAACCCTAATATTAACTAAACCCTAATTTCAGAAACTACAACCGCCGTTCTAACTAATCGATGGCCATGGCGCTCCCATCTTCTTCCCCTTCTATCACCTCAATTTATCAATGATTTTGGAAACTCCAAACATAAGATTGAAGAACTTGACGAGGGCTACAATATAGACGGTCGAGATCGGGTTTTGGGTACTGGGGAGGCCGGAATTGGAGCAGGAAGTGGCGGGTTTTGGAGTGGGTTTCTGGGTTGTGGTGAGGTGCGAGCGGGGCCCATGTCTGGGCGCGAGCAGAGGTGTGCACGGGCTTTAGTGGTGTGTTCTTGGATTCGGGTCCGATGCTTCGAGGGAGGGTGCGTTCAGGAGCTTTTACGGTGGAGGTTGGGTTCTGATGTCTCAGTTGCGAACGAGAAGAAGACTAAGGCCACGACCTAATTTTGGGTTACGAGTAAATGAAAATAATTAGTGTTATTTAGTTTTTAATTAAATTAATTATGTAATTGAGTTTTAAAAATTCATAACTTATTCAAACAACAATAGAATTCGATGATTTCTGAAGTGTTGGAAACGTCTTGGCCTGATCTACACAATGAAACAGACCAAAGTAGCAACGGAGCATCTAAAATTTTGAATAATTCAAAACCCAATATGAGATTTCTCGATTTAAAATTAAAATAAAATATATATAGCTATATATTTAAATTGGTTGTGATCGTGCTATTAACGCTGTATAAAACGCATTTATGCGTCATATAAAATTTAGATTGATTGATTCATTTTGGTTATGATGAATGATTGGATAAAAATATATATATATATATATATTGTTCGTTAAAACTTTGCCGTTAACGTTTTAGTTTAGAATCAAAAGTTTCATTTGTTAATTATATTTTCGTTAGTTAAAATTGGTCATATGCTAAAAATATGATTTTTCTAGATTAGAACATCATCATTATTATGTTGGAGATATTAGAAAATTGATCATAGGATTAAAATTATGATTTGGTTAGATTAAAACATTATTGTTATAATGTTAGCGAAGTTAGAACATAGTCATATGTTGAAAACATGTTACATTAGATTAAAACTATCATTTTTGTTAGAAATGTTACATTAGATTAAAAATATCATTTTTATTAGAAAATGTCATTTTATTTAGAAATATTATATTGGATTAAAAATGTCATTTTATTTAGAAACGTCATATTGGATTAAAAATGTCATTTTATTTAGAAATGTCATATTGGATTAAAAATGACATTTTATTTAGAATTAGATTAGCAATAAAAATATTCATTTCTATTGTTTATATGAAACATGGTTTGTTTAGAGTTAGATTAGCAATAAAATATTCATTTTTTTTGTTTATATGAAACATGGTTTTTATCAAAAATTGGTTTTCATTAAATTAAAAAGATTATAATAAAGAGATTTCATTTTTGATGTTACTTTGTTCAATACAATAAAAAGAGTAGAATGAAAAGATATGTTTTTATTGCCATTTTTAGTTACAATAAAAAGAGTAAAATAAAAAGATAAGTTTTTATTGTCATTTTAGTTGCAATAAAAAGATTGGTTATTAAGGAACATATTTTTAACATAATTTTATTGCAATAAAAAGATTAGTTATTAAAGATCATATTTTTATTTTCACTTTGTTAAAATTAAAAAAGGAAGTAACATGAAAGATCATATTTTTATTGCTCATTGTTTTCAATAAAAAGATTGAACATTAAAAATTACATTTTTAATGTAGTTTAATTTCCAATAAAAAAGCTGAACAACAAAAATTACATTTTTATTAATTAGACAAGAGTAAAAACAAAAATAACATTTTTGTTAAGGAGACTTGAGCTATAACAAAAATACCATTTTATGTTGAAAACAAAATTGCCACTTTTATCAAGTTATAAAAGTTGAAACCAAATTTGTCACTTTTATCGAATTATAATAGATGAAACCAAATTTGTCACTTTTGTCAAAATGTAATAGTTGAAACAAAATTGGCCCTTTTTTCAAAATATAATTGTTGAAACAAAAATGAACATTTTTGTCAAATTAGAATTGTTGAAATAAAATTAACATTTTTGGACAAATTAGAATAGTTGAACTAGAAATATACATTTATGTCAAAATACACATTTTTGTCAAATAGATTAGTTGAAAATAAAATACACATTTTTGTCAAAATATAATATTTGAAACTAAAATTTATCTTTTGTCAAAACATGATGTTTGAGAACAAAAATTACGTTTTGTTAAATTAATTTGAGTTATAACAAAAATTGACGTTTTTGGTTAAATGGACTTGGGTTTGAGCAAAATTATTAATTTTGTCAAACTAGAATTGTCAATAAAATGCCACTATCACGTGTAATCATGTTGTTAAACTAGATTTGTTAACAAATGAAATTATCGTTTTTAATCATTTTGTCGAAATATAATTGTCAACAAAATGAATGTATCACTTCATATGCATTTTGTTGAAATAAAATTTATATGCGAATATAAGAACCATTTTTATTTGCAAAACATACATTAGAATTTATATGCAAATATAAGAATCATTTTATTTGTCAAAACATACATTAGAATTTTATGTAAATTAAACAATCATTTTCATGGTCAAAACATACATTAGAATTGCATGTAAATTAAAATGACATTTTATTGTTAAATTATATAAGATAGAATTCGTATGCAAATCCAAGTGACATTTGTATTGTCAAATTATACATTAGAATTTGTGTACAGTGTAAAGAGGCATTTCATATGTTATGATTTTAAACCATACATGCAAATAAAACAATTTCTTTTTATTTGTTAAAATTAAAAATAGAAATTGCGTACAAATAAAAGAAAATGAAAATTATCTTTTTATTTGTCATCAACAACAATGCCATGTAAATAAATAATCTTTTATTAGACATTAGATACGTGTAGGGAAATTATGCAAGTAAAATACATTTTTATTCGGCATTAGGATTAAAATAATATGTTTGTTCATTATCATCAATAGGTTAAATTCATTAACCAATAATTTATTTAGATGAACTGTTGTTGGCTGAAAACTCCACACGGGTATTGGGATGATATTTGACATACACTAGTCCCAATATTTAGTTGTATGTTAATCGATGGATTGACAGGCTGCGATGAGCGTTATTTATTCATTATAATGCTCGCACAATTATAAATTCTACTCTAGATGTGAATGGATTGTTTAATGATTATTTATCATTGTTGTCGTGTACATGCGATGTATGAAATCGATATAACCGAAATTATATGGTAGCTGATTGAGTCGCATTACGATTCAGAATATCTTTTAAATAAAGAACATTGTAAAATAAAGAATATTTTAAAATAAAGAACATTGTAATATAAAGAATACTTTTACATAAAGAATCTTTTTATATAAAGAATATTTTTAGCTAACGAATATTTTAAAATAATATTCAATGAAGAATAAAATGATGATTTCTATGTCCGTTTTTGGATGTACACAAAGATAAAAATATATTTTTAGCGAAATGAACTAGTTATTAACCAGAATAAATCTTTTAAATTAAGATTTAATAAAGCCTTCCAATTAATTAATATTTAATTAGAATTAAATAAAAGAATTAGATTTTGGGTTGTCGTGGATGGTGTCTTAAATAACACTATTCTTAAACCCCGTATGAAAAGAATAAATCTTTTAATTTAGATTATTAAAGTTTCCAATTATATTTAGTGATTCGAATAAAATGATATGTGAATTGGGCTTCTTGTGAACTCTGTTTTAAACGACATTCGTTCTTTAGCCCAATTAATAGTAAAAATATGATTTAGAATTTATAAATCTTTTATTAAGATTTAAAAAGAAATTTTACAAAGTCAAGTTTTTCCAATTTAATATATTAAATTGGAATTGAGTGGAAACTCGATTTGATAATAATCGAGATAAGCTTCTATAAAAGAGGATTGCTACTATTTATGGAATTTAAAAGGCTTTACCGTTATTCCATTTATATTATTAGTCTAATACAGAAATTTATATCGATTATATATTGATTTGATTTCTGTGAAAATTCCATATTTAATGGAAGTTGATTTTGGGTTTATCTTGAACTATACTTTAAATGACATTGGTTCTTTAACCCAGTTAAAGACAAGATTAATTTCTTAAAAGTTGAATAACCATGAAGTAATGATTTTTGATATTAAAATCAAATTTGAGTTTTAATGAATCTTTTAAAAAAGAAGATTCAAGAATAAATTTAAAAGAATTTATCATTAATAAAATTAATGATAACCTTTGCCTAATAATATGAATATTTTATTAAAAGAATATTCTGAATTGGAATGAGGCGTATGATGTGTATTTATAGCACTTGATTTTTGATTATAAAATACGCGAGTTATTCGGAAAGACCGGGTTTAACCCATTATGAATAATTACTATGACGATTAAAGTCAAAGACATTGAAGATGGTGGTTGGAGACTGGCGGTCTGCACATCGAATGGACAACTACTGATGCCTTGAACTGGGTCACTCCTAGGAAAGGGTTAAGGTGGTAGTTATCCTGACGTACTTGTTGATCGTTTGGATATGCGAGAACCTCTCATCTGTATTGGACATACGGGACAAGGAATAAGGTGTCTCCGGTTTCGTTCAGACCCAGAGCGGACTTGTGAATGGATGTGTGTCTGACATTGGATTTCATTCCATGTATATTGATCTCTATTTAATATATATCTCTTGGTTGCGGAGAATTTCTTCTCTTGCTTAACACCCTTCTCTGAGATGCACGAGCTCAGAGGTTATATATTGGTAGTTATCGATCGCATGGCGTGAATTTTCAATGTGGCATGCCAATATGCAAATGATCAAGGCTTTTGTTGAAAAGCAGATCCTTGTAGTTGATGATCAAAACACAGCTTATTTCGGCATAGCTTTGTGTATAGCGTTACTTCGTGAGCCTCACACCCAGGTAAGAGTCAGAAACGGGACAAGGGAACGCAGGGAGTGCACACGTTTCTTTCTTGCTAGAAGTGGTACCAGGGTTTTGCAAGCCTTGACATTTTACTCATGTGGATAATGGATTACAAGGCCTCGGTTATATTGGTCGATAGTGACTAATTTATAGGTTCAATTGGACCAGGAAGCGTGTGTTCAGACATAACTAATCCACTAAAGTATTTATGGGCCTGCCCTGCAGGATTAAAGGGTTCACTGCGGGGATCTTGAGACATTTGCTAGAGTGTCTCGAATCGGTAAGGAGATCATCCCTAGCCTTGACTCATGATGGAAACCCAAATTCCAATACGACATTACGGCGTAGATTGTAAAACTATATATGGCGACATAGTATATGGTAGCTATGTCGTTTAGGATTGATGCATTTACTTTGAAGTATTTTAAACTGATTTGACCCTAATTATAATATTAAAATATTATTTTCTACGACTCAAGCATGTTTGATCATTATAAGGTAAAACTCTATCCTCCGGTTTGCGTTGCATTGTGTGATGGGACTTGAGTCTTATAATGATTTCATTTTTCTAAAAAGCATTGTGTTGATTTGAATAAAAACTTATTTAATTTATGCACTGGCATTACAATGGAGTAAACCCGTTCTGCGTTAGCGGCATGGTCCCGTGATTAGCCATATTGTTTGATAAGTTAGGAATGATTTCTCATACCAGTCCCATGACTGACCGGTAGTTTGTTTCACTTTGCAAACTCGAGTGCCTTTTTTCCACACGGGCAGTTGAGTAGCTTTTTTTGCAGATATATGGAGCAGGATTCTGGATCGAAGCTTAAAGCTGTGTCCAGAGCAATGATAGTCTTCCGCTGTGTTAGTTTATTAGTTCCGCTGCATTGTATTAAAATTATTGTAATTTAATCTTCCGTTGTATTATAATTCGATGTACTCTGATATATTCTGTACTCTGATGTAACATTATTATAATGTTTGTAAAAGTCTTCTGTTATTTGTTCTGATGTGTTGTATACCCAAAATTAGCTTATTGGGGCTTTTGGATGGTCTTAGTCGATTTTGCGGTCGATTAGGTCCGGGCAAAATCCAAATCGTTACATTCTGATTTTCGGGGTTGTTACAATCTGCCCCACTTAAAACTTTTCGTCCCCGAAAAGGAAACAATAGTAAAGTAGGAAACAAGACAGAAATAAAATATATTGTAAATGTACCTTGCACCAGAGCTAATGAGATATGTCCACTCTGCACTTGGGATAAGCTTGTTTAATGTTATCTTCGGTTTCCCATGTACAGTCTCTAGGATCTCCACTCCACTGCACTTTGGCTAAGTGTACCTTCTTGTTTCTCAGAACCTTGGTTTCTTTGCCAATAATTTTCAGTGGCGCTCTTCTCATTGCTAATTTTAGAGTAATATCCAAATCTTGTTGCGCGGCTTCTTCTACAATCAAATCTGGATCATGCACATGTTTTCAAAGTTGAGACACATGAAACATTATGTACTCATGGCAACCAGTCAGGAAATTGAACCGTATAAGCAAGAGTTTCAATCCTTTCAAGTACAGGAAATGGACCAATAAATCTAGGCGCCAACTTCCCTGTTTTACCGAATCGGACTACTCCTCTCATCGGAGAAACCCTCAAATATATATAATCACCAATAGAAAAAGCAAAATCTCTTCTTCTAGAATCTACATAACCCTTCTATCGGCTCTAAGCTGTTTGTAGTCGCTTCTTAATGAATCGACTTTATCTGAAGCTTCTCGAATCATGTCGGGACCTAATACTAATTGATTGCCTAATTCTACCCAACATACAGGAGATCTACATGGTCTACCATACAATGCTTCGAATGGTGACATTTTAAAGCTTGCTTGATAACTGTTATTGTACGAAAACTCAGCCAAATGCAAGTGATCTTCCCACGATCCGCCAAATCCAGAATACAAGCCCGCAATAAATCTTCTAGTATACGATTCACCCTCTAAGTTTGGCCATCTGTTTGAGGATGATATGTATTGCTAAGATTAAACTTTGTTCCCAGCTCTTCTTGGAATGTTTCCTGGAATTTACTAGCGAATATCAGATCACAATTAGTAACAATACTACTGGGAACTCCATGTAGTTTGACAATTTCTTTAAAATATATCTGTACCAGACTTTGAGCTGTTTTATTTGAACTGACAGGTATAAAATGGGCAGTCTTCATGAAACGATCTACGATCACCCCATATACTATCATCTCCTTTCTTGATTATGGGCAAACCATCTATGAAATCCATGGAAATTTGATCCCACTTCCAATTTGGAATCTCCAATGGTTGTAAAAATCCGGCGAGTTTTTGTTGATCGCTTTTGACTTGTTGACAAGTGGAACACCGGCTAACATATGTAGAAATGTCTCTTTTCATAGATTTCCACTAGAAAGTGCGCTTGAGATCATTATACATTTTACTCACTCTTGGATGGATAATAAGCTTGGACTTGTTACATTCATCTAGTACTTCCCTTCTAAGCTCAGGAATATTCGAAACACAAATTCGACCTTTTAACCTCCTAACTCCCTTGTTATCTATCCGGAAACTCGAGGCTTTACCTTTCTAAATTCTCTTACTGATCCTCTGAATGAAGTGATCATCTTTTTGAATAACATATATTTTCTCAATCAGTGAAGGCGTAATAATATGATTAGGGATGATCGCATTCTTTCTGCTGAGCGCATCAGCTACAACAATGGCTTTCCCTGGAGTATGCTAAATATCAAGATCATACGCTGCAAGAAATTCTAACGAACGTTGCTGTCTCAAATTCAAGTCTTTCTGGGCGAACAAATACTTCAATGACTTATGATCTGTATACAATTTGAACTTCTCGCCCAAAAGATAGTGCCTCCATATTTTCAAAGCAAACACGACGGTTAACAACACAAGATCATGAGTAGCGTATCTCTTCTCATGCGGCTCCAACTGACGGCTAGCATAAGCAACTACTTGGCCTCTTTGCATTAGTACCGCACCAACACCTTCAAGAGAAGCATCTATATAGACCATCAAATCCTAATTACCATCAATAATAGTCAACATTGGAGTAGTAGTCAACCTTAATTTCAGCTCTTGGAAAGCTGCCTCACATTCTGGAGTCCAATTAAACCTTGTGTGCTTTTTATTAAGTTGCGTCATTGGACTAGATAGCTTTGAAAAATCCTTCACGAATTTCCACATATAACTAGTCAATCCTAGAAAACTTCTGACTTCTGTGGGCGTGCTAGGCTGTTTCTTGAATAGTTGTAATTTTTCTTAGATCCACTAAAATTCCTTCCTTTGATACAACATGACCAAGGAACTTCACCTCTTCTTGCAAGAATATACATTTGGAAAGTTTGGCCTTTAAAACGTTCTTTCTCCGAATTTCCAAAACTTGTTCCAAATGTTTAGCGTGCTCGCTAGCTGACTTAGAGAAGATCAATATATCATCAATGACAACCAATACGAATTTATTCAAGACATCGCGAAATACTCGATTCATCAAGTCAACAAAAAATGCAGGAGCGTTACATAAGACGAATGACATTACTAACTACTCATAAAATAAGTCTGGACCTCTGAATGTTGTCAAAGGAACACATTCTTCGGCAATTCGCAGTTGATGGAAACCTATAGCTAGGTCCATTCTGGAAAATACTTGCGCTCCATTCAAGCGATCTAATAAATCATAAATACGTGGTAATGGATATTTATTCTTCAATGTCTGTTTATTGAGGTCCCGGTAATCCACACACAATCTGAGAGTACCGTCTGGCTTTGGAACAAACACTACTGCTGCACCCCAATTCGATAAACTATGCCTGATCATACCTTTCCATAATAATTGTCGAGTTTGATCGCCCAATTCTTCTTTCTCTTTCAATGTCATTCTCCGAATAGCGTGCACTACTGGCCTTGCATTCGGAATTAAATCAATCTTGAAGTCTATTTCCCTTCGCAGGGGTAGGATGTCAACTTCCTCAAACATATCCGCATAATTCTTAACGATAGGAATATTCTCAATAGCAGTGGGAAAGACCTCTAGAGCAGCCCAAAATTCTTTTCTATCTGAATCTGAACCTATGCAGGGTATAACAATATTTGTAAGCTTCGTCTTAACTTTAACTACTCGTTCCGCGCATTTAACTTTGGCCTCGTATTTGGTGAACCAGTCCAGCCCAAGAATGATATCAGATTCAGAAAGATTCATGACAATCAAATCAATAGAAAACCGGTAACAGGAATAATAAACTGGCACTCTACAATATAAACTGAGAACAAGAGAACCTCCTGTCGGATTGTGAACTCTAATGGATTCTTTAAGATTTCTCAATTTCAACTTTAATTTCTTAACCGTATTGGTTGAAATAAAGCTTTGCGACGCGCCTGTATCAAACAACACCTTAACTGGAATATTGTTGACAGTTAGAGTGCCTTCCAAAACATCTGGCCTTTCCCTACTAGTTGAGTGTGCTGGAGTTTCTGCTACTTCATATACTTGAGCTACTTCACACTTCTTTAATAACAGACAATCCCTTGCAACATGACCTGCCTGGTGGCACTTATGGCATTTCCTTTTATTATGAGATCTCTTTTGCTTCTTAATGGATTTAGATCCATCCTTTCCTTGTTTCTTTAGGGATCTACATTTTATCGATAAATGTCCTTACTTATTGCAGTTAAAGCATGTGGCAGTCGTTAACAGTTCCTCCTTACTGGTTTCCGGTTCCTGACTTTCCTCAGGCTTTCTACTTGCCTCAGGACAATCAGTTTCAAATTTTCTTTTGTTGCTAGAACTGCCGTCCTCTTTATCTTCCAAACCGCCTTGCTTATCAAGATTCTCATAGCGACAGGCCATTTGTATCATCTAAGAAAAAGGAAGATTCACTTGTGCAATTACTCTACTTTCATATTTTCTTTGAAGACTGTTAATAAATATCAGATTCTTCCTCAAAGGGTCTTCAATTAGCTTCGGGCCAAAACGAGAAAGTTCATTGAATTTATTCTGGTACTCCTGAATGGTCATATCTCCTTGTTTCAGATGGTAGAACTCATCATATAGCAGCTCAGCTGCTTCTAGGGGAATAAATCTTTCTTTGAAAATTTATTTAAACCTATCCCAGGTAATATTACCATCTGGATTTTCCCTAGTAACAGTTTGCCACCATATTAAAGCTTCATCTTTGAGTGCCCAAGATGCCAGTAATCTTTTATGATCATCTCTCGGCTTTAAGCCTTCAAAATTCTCTGAGAATAACGCATCCATGCTTGTGTTTCAATAACGGATTCTTTGCCTAAGATTGGTACTCCACCCAGATTTCGATACTTCTTTACTAGAACTTCTGGATCTGATTCTGTCTATGGGAGCATAATTGGCTCATCAGATTGCTGAGCCATAGAATTACTTCTTCTGCTTCTACCACTCATTTTCTACTATGTCGGCAAATAGCAGAAAAAGAGTCAGACCAACAGAAAGATATTGCAAATCATAGAGACATATACTTAAATGGAAATGCATCTATTGGGGTGTATTTTATTCTGCTATACTCATTCTAGGATATTACTGATCCTATCTATAATGAGTTACTCGCCTTAAAATACTGCTGATTCTATTTATGATGAGTCGTTAACACGTTATATTCCAGAGCTAAGATTAACCAAAGCTCTAATACCAACTGTGATGTCTCCAAACCCCCGTGCCACTGAACCCAAGATAATTAGTGGAATAACACATAAAAAGTAACAATAGGACATAAATATACCATTACACCAGATAATGTACATGAAATTACACTGGAAATAATATCAACATCAGAGTGACACAGCATAACAAGATCATACTTAGTACATAATATGGTTTCAGCTTAATATACAATGTCTGTAGCGGAATCAAACATAATATCCATAATAGTGTCTGAAACAGTACAATAGAAATTAATAAGGACCATCATTAGCTACCACAGGTCCCATTAATAGCAAAATGAATCAAACCAAAACCTGAATATAAGGTTGCCCGTGTAGAAAATAGGGCACCCTTGTTTGTAAAGTGAAACAAACTACGAGTCTATCGTGGGACTGATATGGGAAATCTTTCTTAGTCTATTTAATAATAAGGTCAATCACAGGACCACATCGCTAACGCGGAACGGGTTTACTCCATTGGATTTCCAGTGCAAAAATAAAGTGAATCGTTAAAACAACGCAATGATTTTTTTAGAAAAATGAAGCCATTATAGGACTGAGGTCCCATCACATAATGCAATGCAAGCCGGAGGATAGAGTTTTACCTTATAATGGCCAAAATATGCTTGATACGTATAAAACAAAATCTTTTGATATTCTTATTAGTGTCTATATGTTTCAAAAACAATTTCAATCATAATGTATCAATCGTAGACGGCATGAGTACCATATATCATGTCGCCATATATAGGTTCACAATTAAAGTCGCACAATGTCGTATTGGAAGTTGGATTTCCATTATGAACCAAGGCAAGGGTTCGTCCTTACCGAATTCGAGACTCTCTAGCCCGAGCCTCAGGGAAAGTACTCAGTTAAGCCCTTCGGAGTACCATGGCTGGTCCACATATATGTTAGTGGATTGGTTATTCCTGAACTATATGTTTCCCTGCCCTATGGGGCGTAAATTTGGTCAATATGTCAACTATATCCATCCATCGGCCCCGCAGTGACCGATATATCCGAGATACCTCGCTTTCCATCATCCACATAAGTAAAAAATGTCTGGGCTCCATACCATGACACCACTTCTAGTTAGAAAGAAACGCATGTCCTCCCTGGGGTCCTTCCCCCGTTTATGGTTCACACCGGGGTGTAAGGCTCGCGAATTAATGCTATACACAAAGCTATGCTATTTAAAGCCATGCTTTGATCATCAACCACAAGGCCCTGCTTTTCAACAAAAGCCTTGCTCACTGCATCTCTGCATGCCATATTGACATTTCACGCCATGCGACCGATGTTTATCGATATATAACCTCTACGCTCGTACGTCTTAAAGAAGGGTGTTAAGCAAGTGAATAAATTCTCCGCCACCAAACAGATATATATTTAATAGAGATCAATCAACACAGAACGAAGCCCAACGTCAGACACACATCCATTTACAAGTCAGTTCAGGGTCTGAACAAAACCGAAGGCACCTTATTCCATGTTCCATATGTCCAATACGGAAGAGAGCCCTTGCATATCGGACAATCAACAAGTACGTCCTGTCCACTACCACTATAACCTCATCAAGGGAGCTATCCATATTTAAGGCATTAGTAGTAATCCACATGAGGTGAAGATCACCGGTTTTGCACTGTCTTCATATCTTTGACTTTTATTCGTCGATCAATTATTTGAAATGAGAAATAACTCGGCCTTTTCAAATAATTCACGTATACATAGAATTTAAATCAATTCATTCCATGGTTAAATTATTTGACATTCACGTTTCAATTCAATATAATAATTTCTTGTCAAATACATTTAACCATCTGAACATCCAATAAACCAAGTAAAATCGGTTTATTTCCATTTCATATCGTTTATAATATTTTATAACAATTTATCGCTATTTTTTTTCATATAAAAATAGCCCATTCTAATTAAATGACGCTTCATGTCATTACGCTGCCCAGGCGCTTTTTATCTTCAGATTTTATTTACACATTTCTCAAAATCTAACCATTGGATCTTAACAAATTTAATATCGTTGGAAAGATCTTTCCAAAGCGAACCCAACGGTTTTGGTTTCGGGAAAATTCGACGGTCGGACCTCTCGGTATAACCGCTTAAATTTACGATTTCAAAACGCGAACTACAGCTGTGCGATTTATTTTATTTTAATTTACATATATATATATACATAATTCATTCGACGATTTCCAAACCGTTTTCACTTCAAAATTTTGGCTAATGCCTTTAAATTTCGGAAAAATTCGCCATAGCTTCCTTTATACGGAGAGGGGTTTTGAAATTTATTAGGCCGTATTAGGCACCCAATAAATCCAGAATAAGCATACACAATTTTGAGTGACCTATTCTATGCCCAAGGATGTGTGTAAAGATCATTTCTCTAGAGAATAAATTCTCGTCAACTTGTCTAGCGTTGGAAAATAAATAATCCATGCGCCGTATCTAATAACTAGAGTGACGTGATTATTATCAACTCCAAACCCGGGTGGGTTTTTTTATTAAATCTGACAATTTACCGTTATATTTTATTTAGTCCATATCAGTCCAAAATCTGTTCAACCTACGATACAGTCATCGCCATACAAGAGTCTCGCTTGTACGGTAATTCCAACCTCGTCACATAAGCTCCAAATGCTTATGTGGTATATGATAGAGTATGCTATCTTCACAAAGTATGCCATGTAGTGTAGTTCAAAATTAATTGTTGCTATCCTATGGCTTCGTTTATAATCTCACATAGAACAACCAGCACACGCATCCAGTGGCATTCACATGAGTTTATATAATAATAAAATTGCGCAGCCAACTCATTAAGACTTACCTATTTGTCTGGCATGCAAATAAATTTTGTACTCAACAGCTAATCCATTTTCCTGTTCAACATATGTATATGTATGCATATCTACACTAAAAATAATATTTTTAGCAAACAAATGTTTATTTTCATACGTGGTTATTTTTAACACTTCATATACATGTTAAAATTGATATTGTTGGCGAACAAAAATATATTTCAACACATGACTATTTTTAACACTTCATATACATGTCAAAAATGTTATTTTCAATGAACAAACATTTATTTCAACACACAGTTATTTTTAACACTTCATATACATATTAAAAATAATATTTTCAATGAACAAATATTTATTTCGACACACAGTTATTTTTAACACTTCATACATATGATAAAAATAATATTTATGGAGAATAAAAATAAATTTCAACACATGACTATTTTTAACACTTCATACATACAATAAAAAGGTTATTTTTGTTGTTCAAACAATTTATTCCAAAAATGAATATTTTATATACTTCACATACACGATAAAAATAATATTTTTATCGTTCAAGAATTTATTCAACACATGAATATTTTTGTTACTTTACATACATGATAAAAATATTATTTTTATCAGTCAAAGAATTTATTCAATATATGAATATTTTTATTACTTCACATACATGATAAAAATGATATTTTTATCGTTCAAAGAATTTATTCAATATATGAATATTTTTATTACTTCACATACATGATAAAAATGATATTTTTATCATTCAAAGAATTTATTCAACATAAGAATATTTTTATTACTTCACATACATGATAAAAATGATATTTTTATCGTTCAAAGAATTTATTCAACACATGAATATTTCAGAAAATTTCGGCATTACAATGGCAGGGTATTTAGCACCGACACCGTGTCCAGGATGGCCCCTCTGCTATCCTAGACCTTGCAGCATTACAATAATTTCATTTCAATGATTTTCACAATACCATTCATTTTCACAACACAATGCATGTACCACAAACACAACCAATTTTATTGCAACCACAATCAATTATTCACAATCACAATCCAAACAATTTATATCGTCTATGGTCTATGGACGAGCGGAGTGTGTGTGTGTGTATATATATATATAAGTATATTTATTTCCATATCTATTTCATTCAGCACATATATGATTTATACAACATATGTATAATTTATACATCGCTTATATAATTTATACAACACCTGTATGTGAGATATACAACGCTGATATAATCATCACTTATATAATTTATACATCGCATATACATTCCAATTTGGATTTAGAAATCTCACACTGGGTTCCACTTCTCCTTAAATTGTAGAGAGCTCTAAATACGTTCCAGTCTCTCTTAAAATGTAGAAGACGTTGCTACGAGTCCAATGTCTCTTATTTCACTGGATTTCGACAAAATATGAAAAAGATATGATTTTTATTCAATAATCTAACTTCGCAATGCTTTAAAGTGTTGAATTTTTTTTTAAAATAAATCAGCCGTTACCTCTCTAAATCGTTCGAAACTAGGTTTCAAATTTTCGCAAAAACTGAAGCACTTGAGGACGATCGGCCTTCGCTACGCGAAAGGGTTTGGAAAGCCGTGCCACCCCCCACAACCGCGTTCAACTCGAGCTTAGCACGGTGGAGCAAACTTCAGGCGAACGGAGCGACTTTGGCAGCTCGATTCTCGAGATACACAGCAAGATAAAGGCTGGTATGGATTTAAAGCTAGAGAAATTCCTTACAAAATCCTCCAAAGAAGCGATGGATTTCGTTGCGTGGTTTGGGAGAGATCGAGGAGAGATGGTTTTAGCTTTAGTCGCCGTTCGTTTTCTCAGGGTTACTGGTTTTTTTAAAATTGACGATGAATTAAGGAGAAACGTGATTGGTCCTTGCATTCATATTTTAATTTTTTTTCTTTTATTTACAAAAATATTTGTTTCTCCATACGAACTCCAAATTCTAACGTATTTTCTGCCAAAATTACTCGAAATAAAAATTTTAAATTGGTTCTGATTTTCTGAGTTGTTACAATATTATCAAATGCCAACGCAATAATATGAAATGCGTGGAACGATTCGAGTGCTGACCACGCTTTTGCCAGCGATTTCAACAATTAAAAGGAGTTTAGAATTTATATAAGAGATAATGGAAAAATTGAATACAGACTCTCGTTATTCACTTTTCTTCCAAGCGAATTCAAGACAGTCCATTGTTTTACTGCAAATAATACTTCTCTTTTTAAGGTCGTGACTCCTGCAACTTAAACCGACAAAACACACCCTTCTTATTGCATCTCTCCACCAACCACGTACCATGCTTCCCTGAATCCACCAACAAGACCACCTACGCTCATCTTTTCGCGAATACCTCCCATCCAAACACCAACAAACCTCATTCGAACTTCCCCCAAAATCCAACACAGACCAACCTACTTCGGCAGCTGGGACCAACGTTGCCCAGAGTATGTTGCGAGTAGAAGGAACCCACCGTATCAAAGTTCTTACATACGAATTCATATATGCATAAAACTCTTTTCTTTTTCTTTGATCCCACTGTTTTCGTGAAGGTACAAGGGAAGAGAAGTTCGAATTCTTTTTGATTGTGAATGGAAACAGACAGCATGTTTTACTTCCTGATATTGGCTTCCTTTTTATTTTATTTTATTTTCTTGTTTGGTTTTCTGCAAATGGGAATACTTGCGTATATATAAGCTTGGACAGCTTGATTGCCAAGTAATAGGAAATAGAGTAGGGATATAGGCTTGGTTTAATTTAAACTTTTATCATGTTTATGCATTTAATTTTATATGCAGTGTGATGTTTATTCAATGTACTAGGGTAGCCATGTGAGTGATTTCAGTGTAGGGTACTACGGACACTTTACTGTTCAAGTGAAGAAATATCTTTCCTTTACTAAAGATAAGGTCAAGTCGAATAAATTTAATGATGTACGCCTGGCTGAGATCCAGTATAATATTTGTACAGGAATTTGAATATGGCAACTTCGTTTGTTTTTTTTCTTTCCTTTAACAATTAGTGTGAAAGGATGAAAATTCGCAGCTGAAATGGTTGGATAAATAGATGTAACCTTTGACTCTTGAACACCTGTCTTGTTAGATATGTTTTTTTCTCTTCATTGTGATGCAGTATGGTACCATAGCAGAGGATCCTGTGCCAAATTGTGTGTATATTCTGAAACTAAGATTTCATATATCGCTTTTCCATTTAGATTTTGAAAGATATATACAGTGAGACTATGAAAGACGCGCCCATATTTTTGAATGAGATTTTGGAAAAAAATTACAAAATTTGTAAAAGATAGAATAGGATTTTCATTGAGATATCTGACCAAATTTTGAATTTATTTATGAATCCAAATTCAAAGTCATTCAAATCATGATCATACGTGCTTTACAGTCACCATGAAGTTGCATGTTTTATATTCAAGCTTAAGTTTGTCACTATTAAACATGCGAGTCTAGAGAACTAGTGAATATAAAAATATTCATCTACTCGGAAATATTTGAACATATGTTTATACAAACACTCAGTCCGAATTTCATTTACATACATGTATGAAATGGCATACCATGTCACTGTAAAACTATTAATACACACATGTCCAAGGTTTCATTGTTTGTCTGTTTGATGTAAATATGAACTTATATCTCCTTGGTGATGTTATTTAAAAACTACGCATGTTACAAAGATCTCGTATACCCATAATCAACGAAACTGTTATGGTCTGCAGTGCTTCATGCTCGTACCAATATATAAGGTGTAGGCATGTATATATTTATTAAGGTATATGTGGTACTGACTATATAAAATTCCGTTTATTTTCTAACTGCTATGGACAAAAATAAGAATATTCTTATATTGAGCAATGTGCTATGATCCCTAAATATAGAAAACTAGACACGTTAACTTATATTGTGATATCCCAAAACATTGATATAGGGTGTAAAATACTTCAAATAAAAAGTTGTTGTGACGACCCCAAATCCCGTACTGACGGAGACAAGGGTTATCATTGGAATATAACACAGAAACAAATAATAGCAGAACAGAATTAAATAAATACACCAGATAATGAACAATTGAATATACTAGATAAACAAAATCATCAGAGTTACATCGTATACAGGATCTTACTTAGTACAGATACAGTTCAGCTATACATAAATGTCTACAGCGGAAAACAACAAAATATGTACAATAGGAGCTGAACAGCATAAAAAGAGATAAATGATAGAATCCATCTTCAGCTCCAGCTATCCAGAGAAAGCCAGCTAAACCTGAATACAAGGCTGCCCGTGTAGAAAAAGGGGCACCCGAGTTTGAAAGTGAAACTACGAGTCAGTCATGGGACTGGTATGAGAAATCTACTCAACACATATATAATTTGGCTAATCACCGGACCACGCCACTTTCGTGGAACGGGTTTACTCCATTGGATTGCCAGTGCTTTAAAACAAATCTTTCTTTTAAACATCGCAATGCTTTTTATAAAAATGAAGCCATTATAAGACTCAGTTCCCATCACATAATGCAACGCAAACCGGAGGATAGACTTTTACCTTATAATGGCCAAAATATGGTTGATACGAATAAAACAAAAGCACTTGATATTATTGCTAGGGTTTATATGTTTTGAAAACAATTTCAAATCATAACTATCAATCATAGACGACATGAGCATCCCATGCCACTATGTCGCCGTATATATATATACAATCTAAACCGCACAGTCACGTATTTGGAAATTGGATTTCCGTCGTGAACCAAGGCAAAAGATAGTCCTTACCGAATTCGAGACTCTTTAGCCCGAGCCTCCGGAACAGCCGCAACTGCCCCTTCGATCGTCAGGGTCGGTCCACTGATGTGGATTATTATGCCTGAACACTATGTCTCCCCGCCTTTTGGGCGTAAACGAGCCAATGAATGACTCCATCGGACCCGGATCGTCCGATCAAACCGAGGCGCCTTGCAACAACAACAACCACACAGGTGAAAAGTATATAAATGTCAGGGCTGGTAGGTCACTGAAACCACCCTAGCTAGAAAGAAACGCAGGCCCTCCCTGATGTCCTCTCCCATTTTTGGTTCATACCGGGGTGCGAGGGTCGCGATTTTACGTTATACACAAAGCTATGCCACACCGACGGTGCTTTGATCATCACCACAAGACTTTGCTTTTCAACAGAAGCCCTGATCACTACATCTTAGCATGCCACATAGGCAATTCATGCCATGCGACTGATGTCCATCGATATACAACCTCTAAGCTCGTGCGTTTCATAGAAGGGCGTTAAGCAAAAGAATAAATTCTCCGGCGCCAAACAGATGTATATTTAATAGAGATCAATCAACACAGAATAAAATCCAATGTCAGACACATAGTCCATTTACAAGCCCGTTCTGGGTCTGAATGAAACCGGAGGCACTAAATACCTCGCAAACCCATCGATCACCACATACGTCTGGACGATCACCACTCATTATCCATATTTCGGGATGCCTCCCAATCAGGACCTCGGTTACCATCCAAACAAGGTGAAGATCTTCGGTCTTCGACCATCGTCTTCATTTTCGACTTTCAATCGTCGTTCAATTATTTGAAATGAGAATTAACTTGGCCTTTTCAAATAATTCACGTATTTTTAGAATTTCAAATCAATTTATTTCAATGGTTAAATCAATCGACAACACCAACTTGTTCTTTAATTTATTTTACACACCAAACACATTCAACCATCAAAAGTCACATAAATCGAGAAAATTCAGTTTATTTCCATTCCATATCGTTTGTGATATTTTATTACAATTTATCGCAATTTTTATTTATTTTAAAATAGCCAATTTTGTCAAACGACGCTTCGGGCCATAACGCGGCCGTGGCGCTGTTTTTCTTCAGATTTGATTTACACATATCTGAAAATCTAACCGTTGGATCTTTACAAAATTTACATCATTAGAAAGATCTTTTCAAAACGAATCCAATGGTTCCAGTTTCGGGAAAATCCGACGGTCGGATCTCCCGATACAATCGTTCGAAGTTTCAATTTCAAAATATGAACTGCAGCGTCGTTATTCGATTAAATATAATTATATTTATATATATAAAAATATAATCGTTTCTGGCGCTGTTTTTCTTCAGATTTGAATTAAACATTCCAGACAATCCAACCGTTGGATTTTTTTCAAAGTTGGTGCCGTTGGAAAGATATTTCCAAGGCGAACCCAACAGTTGCGGTTTCGGGAAAATCCGATGGTCGGATCTCCCGTACTAATCGTTTGAAATCACGGCTTCAAAATACGAACTGCACGGCTACGTTTCGTTTTAATTTTATTTTTATTTATATATTTATATAAATATAGTTCATTCAACAATTTCAATATCGTTTTCACTTCAAATATTTCACTAACGCCTTTAAATTTTGGAAAATTTCGCCATAACCTCCTTTGTACGGGAGGGGCTGGGAAAATTCCCAAATAGCCACACGGGCGTCTCATGTCAAAAAGAAAAAGGAAAAGCCAAGCGGCTAGCCAACAGGCTCATAAAATCGTCACCCAAACAAAACAGTAAATGTGTACCTATTTGTCGGGCACAAAATTTTATTCCTCTTCTCTAGCCCCTTTGCTATAACCGGTTCAATAAATATGCATGTACATATATACAGTTCTTATCACTTATCATTTTCTATTCAACTTCGTATTTGATTCCATTTGGTTTAAAAACACCATTCATTCTAATGTTGCATGCATAGGCAAAAATCATATCATTAGCTAATTAATGAATATTTCAACTCATGCCTATTTATTTAAACGAGTTGCTATTTTAAACACTTCACATTTCAACAATTCATGTATATAATAAAAATGTGATTTTTATTGTAAAACAATTCATTTCAAAACAGGATTATTTTATACATTTCATACTGATGTTAAAAATGGGGATTTTTATTATAAAACAATTTCTTTCAAAATATGAATACCATTCAACACATGGATTTCAATTCAACGAATGAATATAGATTCAACACATGAAGGTTTTCTATTGTTTATATATATAGATAAAAATGTGATTTTTATATTTAAAACACGAACACCATTCAACACATGAATTTCTATCCAACGAATGAATATCGATTCAACACATGAAGGTTTACTATAGTTTATATATATAGATAAAAATGTGATTTTTATATTTTAAAACACGAACATCATTCAACACATGAATTTCTATCCAACGAATGAATATTGATTCAACACATGAAGGTTTTCTATAGTTTTTATATATAGATAAAAATGTGATTTTTATATTTAAAACACGAACACCATTCAACACATGAATTTCTATCCAACGAATGAATATCGATTCAACACATGAAGGTTTTCTATAGTTTATATATATAGATAAAAATGTGATTTTTATATTTAAAACACGAACACCATTCAACACATGAATTTCTATCCAACGAATGAATATTGATTCAACACATGAAGGTTTTCTATAGTTTATATATATATAGATAAAAATATGATTTTTATATTTAAAACATGAACAACATTCAACACATGAATTTCTATCCAACGAATGAATATCGATTCAACACATGAAGGTTTTCTATAATTTATATATATAGATAAAAATGTGATTTTTATATTTAAAACATGAACACCATTCAACACATGAATTTCTATCCAACGAATGAATATCGATTCAACACATGAAGGTTTTCTATTCAACGAATAAATATGGTTTCAGCAAATGAAAATAATTCAAACACATGAATATTATTCAAAATTTCGGCAGCATAACGGCACGGTAGTTAAAACTGGGACCGTCCCTAGTACGGCTCCTTGCTCTACCTTAAAACCTTGCGGTTTTTGACAATGGGGATCAAGCATCTAGTTCGCACGCAGGCGGCATGTATATATTTATTTAATTTCCACAAACTAATCCTATGTGGTTTCAACCAAATATTTCTCAACCACAAATGGGTATTTTTCAACCACAATCAATCAATATCAACCACAAACAATCCCAAACAACCATTCGCTATCAATCAATTTTCACACCAATCACAACCAATAAATATCGTCCATGGTTTGTGGACGAGGGGCGTATATATATATATATATATATATATATATATATTTATATAGTAATTCACTTCTATTTCAATATATAAATAATTTTTACAACGCATATACAACTTATACATCGAACGTACGACTTATACAACACTTATACATGAGGTGTACAATGCTTATATAACTCATACATCGAATATATAATTTATACATCGTCGTTTCCATATCGTTTATAAATTAGAAATCTCACAATGGGTTCAACTCCACCAAAAATAGCAGAAGGCTCAGAAAAATATGCGGTCTCTTCTATAATGTAGAAGACGTCCACACGAGTCCACCGTTTCTTGTTTCACTGAATTTCGACCACATAGCAAAAAGATATGATTTTTCAAAGTTTGCAACGGTTTTAAACTGTTAAAATCAGTTTTTAAATTAAACAGCCGTTACCTTTCAGAAATCTCCAAAACTAGGTTTGAAGTTTTCGTGCAATCCGTGAATCGATTGCTCGATCGGGCTACGCCTGTCGAAGAGGGAGGAGAGAGCTTCCAGCGCAGGGGGGTGCGGTGGCGTTCGATCGCCTGAGGCGGCGGCGACGACGACTTGAACGTCGCGACTTCGGGGACCCGTAACTCGAAGAATACTCAATGAAAAAATCCAAACTTTATATGGATTTGAAGATCTCGAGTAGATCTTCAAAAAGTTCAACTGTGGAATGAGCTAATTCGACGTGGATTGATCGGAAAATGAGGGGGAAGGTTTTAAACGGTTTCCGCCTTCGATCGGGGAGAGAGAAAAAGGAATTTTCTTTTTTTTTATATAAAAATTCTGATTGGTCGGGGAAGTTTTAAAAGGGTTTTCTGACACGACCACCAATCTAAACCCAACGACTGTCATCCGTAGCATTTTACCCCCATTCCGAACACAATGGAATATGTTTCGTAGGCCCATTCGACTGTTTCAGTCATTTTTCATTCAATTTAAAATATATAATATTCAATATTCGATTTGAACGTATATTTCAAATTGCCAGGGCCACATGATTCGAAAAATTCCAGAAAAATAAATCTAGCTATCTTTTGACGATACGGTCCCAACAAAACTAGTTTCGTCGAATTCTGATACCGTTTGCAAAAAGGCCCATTTCTGGTTGATCCAATTTAACTGTAATTGACCAAAACACGTTTTCTTTTGCCACGCTCACATACTAGCTTCAAAAATTATGAAATTTGAAACCTAGCTATAACTTCACATCTCGAATCCAACAAAAGTAGTTTCGTCGAATTCCGAGGTCGTATGCAAAATGGCCAATTTCACGGGCTATATAAATTCCATAGCGACCTTTCTGAAAATTCATTTGGCCATAACTTTTGCTTTCCATTATGAAAATTCGATTTTTCATATTTTTTAGAAAGGTATTCACTAACAGATTTAAATATTTTTGGTTTCGCTAAAATCCGTTTTGTTTTGCACCAGGTACAGTCCGATAAAGTTTGAATTCAATTTTTGAAACTACAGCGCCATTTCAGGCCTTGTTTATAATTATAATTAATTATATTCGTTTTCAATTGTCAATTCAAACTCAGTTTTCATTGCTATTATTTAAACTATTTGTTTTAAATATTTAAAATCCATTATTTTAGCCAATTCAAAATTTTTAAATTGGTTCAGATTTTCTGGGTCGTTACAATCTCCCCCACTTAAAACTTTTCGCCCCCGAAAAGGAACAAAGTCAAAAGTGGTTTGATTATAAAACTCTACATTCGATCTGGCTTCAATTCTCCAACTTTTCAGTTTCTGAGAAATTTCAAATTCTTCAAAAATTTGGCTAACACCCGGAATTTTCGAAAAATTTCGCCATAACCTCCTTTGTACGGGGAGGGGTTTGGAAATTTATTGGACCATATTAGGTACCCAATAAATCCTAATAAGCATACACATATTTATAGTGATATATTCTGGTGTTTACAGGGGAGCATGTATTGATAATAACTCCAGAGAATGAATTCTCGTCACCCTGCCCCGTGTGGGAAATAAATAGTCCATGTGTCGTATTTAATAACTAGAGAGACATGATTATTGTCAACTCCAGACCCGTGTGGGGTTTTTATTAATCTGGCAATTTAATCGTTATAATTTAAATAGTCCATATCAGTCATCAGTTCAACATTTAAAATATAGTCATCGCCATACAAGCTTCTCGCTTGTATGGTAAATCTTCCACCTCGTCACACAAGCTCCAGATGCTTATGTGGTATATGATGAAGTATGCCTATCTTCTGAAGTATGCCATGTAATGTAGTTCAAAATTAATTGTTACTATCCTATGGCGACGTTTATTATTTCACACAGAAAAACCAGCACTCCGCATCCAATGGCATTCATAGGAGTTGATATAATAATATTTCGCATCCAACTCATTAAGGTTTACCTATTTGTCGGGCACACAAATAAAATCTTTACTCAACAGCAAATCCATTTACCTGTTCAAACATATATAATACACATGTATATATATTTCTATTTATTTTCTAATCAGTTCAATGTGTGATATAACCGAATAAATTCTAACATTATTCTATTGACTATCGTTTCAATAATTTTAATTAATCTAATCTACAATCACACAACACATCCAACAAGCAATTTGTTTTTAACTTTTCAAAATCGTACAAATTAATTCCTATATTCTTTTAAAATCATTCAGACTATAGAATCAAAAGTGCACATCCATGGAAAGAAAATAACAACAGAGTAGAGAATTAAATGGTAATGCAAAGTATGGTAAATATACCTTGCACCGGAGTCAATCAGAGATATCCACCCGGCATCTAGGATAAGCTTTCTGAATGCTCTCCTCAGTTTCCCAAGTACAATCTCGCGGATCTCCACTCCATTGCACTTTGACTAAGCGAACCTTCTTGTTCCTCAGCTCTTTGGTTTCTTTGCCGATGATCTTTAGCGGCTCTCGTCTCACAGCTAATTCTGGAGTAATTTCAATATCCTGCTGAGCTGCTTCTTCCACGATTAAGTCTGGATCATGAACGTGCTTTCGAAGTTGAGATATATGAAATACATCATGAACTCTAGGCAACCAGTCAGGCAATTTGACCCTATAAGCGAGAGTTCCGATCCGTTCCAGAATAGGAAACGGACCTATGAATTTGGGCGCCAACTTTCCAGTTTTACCGAACCGGATAACTCCTCTCATCGGCGATACTTTCAAATACACGTAGTCGCCAACAGCAAAGGATATATCTCTTTTTCTTCTATCGGCATAGCTCTTTTGTCGGCTTTGAGCGGCGAGTAATCGCTTCTTAATAAAATTGACTTTGTCGGCAGCTTCTCGAATCATGTCTGGCCCTAACACAAGTCTATTCCCAGGTTCGACCCAACAAGCAGGAGATCGGCACGTCTACCATACAATGCTTCGAATGGCGACATTGTCAGACTCACCTGGTAGCTGTTGTTATATGATAATTCAGCCAAATGCAGATGGTCTTCCCATGATCCACCGAAATCTATAACACAAGCCCGCAATAGATCTTCTAAAATACGATTCACCCTCTCAGTCTGACCGTCTGTCTGAGGATGATAAGCGGTGCTCAAGTTCAGCTTCGTTCCCAGCTCGACTTGAAATGCCTCCCAGAATTTGCTAGTAAATATTGTATCTCTATCACTGACTATACTGAGAGGCACTCCACGTAGTCTAACTATTTCCCTCAAGTATATCTGCGCTAGACTCTGAGCAGTTCTGTTTGATCTGACAGGTATAAAATGGGCGGTCATCGTGAAGCGATCTACGATCACCCAAATACTGTCATTTCCTTTTCTGGTTCTGGGCAGACCATCTATGAAGTCCATAGAAATATGTTCCCACTTCCAGCCAGGAACGTCTAGCGGTTGTAACAGCCCAGCAAGCTTCTGTTGGTCGCTCTTGACTAGTTGGCAAGTAGGGCATCGACTAACATATATCGAGATATCTCACTTTAATGACTTCCACCAGAATGTGCGCTTGATATCGTTAAACATTTTACTCACTCCCGGATGGATACTGAGCTTAGATTTGTGGCATTCATCAAGCACATCTCTTCTGAGTTCAGGAATTTCTGGAACGCAAATTCGTCCTTCTAACCTCAGAATCCCTTCGCTATCGAGTTGGAAATCTGAAGCATTGCCTTCACGAATTCGTTGACTTATTCCTCTGATAAATTGGTCGTATTTTTGGAGAGCCAATATCTTGTCAATCAACCAAGTTGCAATGATAAAAC
This sequence comes from Allium sativum, assembly GCA_030737875.1. Lineage (NCBI taxonomy): Eukaryota > Viridiplantae > Streptophyta > Magnoliopsida > Asparagales > Amaryllidaceae > Allium > Allium sativum. The sequence continues at coordinate 460,437,369 of CM060923.1, forward strand.
TGGCGATCATTTCATTCTTTCGGCTTAACGCATCCGCCACGACATTGGCTTTCCCTGGAGTGTATATGATTTCAAAATCGTATGCTGCAAAAAACTCCAGCCAATGCTGCTGCCTCAGATTCAAGTCCTTCTGGGTGAACAGATACTTTAATGACTGATGATCTGTAAACAGTTCAAATCTCTCACCCAACAGATAGTGTCTCCAGATTTTCAAAGCGAATACTATAGCCAATAACTCAAGATCATGAGTTACGTAGTTCTTTTCATGTGGCTTCAACTGACGGCTAGCATAAGCAATCACTTGGCCCCTTTGCATTAACACTACGCCAAGGCCTTCTCTAGAAGCATCAGTCCAGACTTTCAAATCCTGATTGCCATCGATGATGGTTAACACTAGAGCTGTCGTTAATCTTAACTTTAGCTCTTCGAAAGCCTCCTCACTTTCTAGAGTCCATTTGAACTTTGAGTGCTTCTTTGTAATCTTCGTTAAATGACCATATATCTTCGAAAAGTTTTTAACGAACTTCCGGTAATAGCTAGCCAATCCGAGAAAACTGCGGACTTTAATAGGGTTACTGGGCAATTTCCAATTCTGAATTGTTGTGATTTTGCTTGGATCCACAGCGATTCCTTCTTTCGATACGACTTGGCCTAGAAATTTTACTTCATCTTGCCAGAAGATACATTTGGAAATTTGGCTTTTAATACATTCCGTCTCAGAATTTCTAGAACCTGTTCCAGATGTTTTTCATGTTCGGCCTTTGATTTAGAGAAGTTTAGAATATCGTCAATAAAAACCAGAACAAATTTATTCAAAACTCCTCTGAACACTCTATTCATCAGATCGACGAAGTAAGCTGGAGCGTTACATAAGCCGAACGGCATTACTAACCACTCGTAGAACAAGTCTGGACCTCTGATTGCTGTCATTGGAACACACTCTTCGGCAATTCGAAGTTGATGGAAGCCTGTAGCTAGGTCCATTTGTGAAAATACTTGTACTCCATTTAGACAATCCAACAAATCATCTATTCGCGGCAATGGTTATTTGTTCTTTATTGTCTGCTTGTTCAAATCACGATAATGCACACATAACCGTAGAGTACCATCAGATTTTAGGACAAAAACCACTGCTGCTCCCTAATCAGAGAAACTAGGCCTGATCAGACCTTTCCATACTAGCTGTCGTGTTTGATTGTCTAATTCCTCTTTCTCTTTCAAGGACATTCTTCGAATAGCGTGAACCACCGGCCTTGCATTCGGAATTAAAGCAATTTTGAAATCTATTTCTCTCTGCGGAGGTAAGCGAACAACTTCTTCGAACACATCCGCATAGTTCTTAACGACAGGAATGTCTTTGATGAGGTCAGGAATATTCTCTGTGACTTCTGGAATATTTTCTATTTGGGCGGGAGAAACATCGAAAGCTGACCAGAAATCTTTTCTATTTGAAGTCGGGCCTTCACATGGTATGGTTATATAATTCCCTGATTTAATGTTAGCCCTAACAACTCTCTCGGCGCATCTAACCTCTGCTTCATATTTGGTTAGCCAATCCAATCCCAGAATAAGATCGAATTCATTAAAATTCATGACAATGGAGATAGTAGGGTATTTATAGCATGAGAAAGAGACGGGTACTGCACAAACCCAACTGAGATCGATGGAACCCCCGACCGGATTTTGGACAGTCATTGGTTCTTTAAGCTTCCTCAATTTCAAATCCAACTTCTTAACGGCATTCTTTGCTATAAAGCTTCGTGATGCGCCTGTGTCAAACAGTACTTTGACCGGAATGTTTTTGACAGTAAGCGTTCCTTCTAAAACATCATATCTTCCTTGACTTTTTGAGGGATCAGAAGTTTCTGCTACTTCATTCACTTGAACTACTTCAGGCTTCTTTAAGAGCCAGCAATCCTTTGCAAGATGACCAGTCTGCCTGCATTTACTACAACCTCTTTTCTCTTGGAAATTCTTCTCTGATTTAGATCCACTCTTGATTCGTTTCTTTAGAGATCTGCAAGTTATCGAGAGATGTCCTTGCTTATTGCAGTTAGAGCATATAGTTGTCGTTACTGGTATCTTCTCAGATTTGGCCCTTTTCCTCTTGGCACTAGGCCTCTTACTGACCTCAGACATTGTACTGGCCTCAGGACGATTAGTTTCAGACTCAATTTTATTACTAGAGCTGACTTCTTCTTCATACTGTAACATACCCTTCTTGTCTAGATCTTCGTACTGATAAACCATGTATATCATTTCAGAAAAGGGGAGCTTCACGTTCCTCATTACACTATTCTGATATTTTCTCTAAAGCCCGTTGATAAATCTCATATTCTTCCTCTTCGGATTTTCAATTAGATGAGGGGCAAAGTGAGAAAGTTCGTTGAATTTCTTATGATATTCTGGGATGGTCATATCACCTTGTATCAAATAAGAAAATTCATCACATAGTCGCTCGGTCGCTTCGGGAGGAGTAAATCTTTCCAGGAAAATCACTTTGAATCTATCCCAGGTGATATCACCTTCTGGATTATCCTTAATAACTGAATCCCACCAGAAAAAAGCTTCATCTTCGAGTTCCCAGGAGGCCAGTAATCTTTTCTGGTCATCCCTCAGCTTTAATGCTTCAAAGATTTTCTCAGCCGAACGAATCCAAGCTTTGTGTTCTCATAATAGATTATTCGCCCGAGAACGGCTTTCCACCCAGATTTCTATATTTCATATATTGGGCTTCAATATCCGGGTCAGTATCACTTCTTCTATTTCTGGCACTTATTTTCTAGTTCTTCTGCAAGTAGCAGATCAAGTGTCAGGTCAACAGAAAAGATATTTCAAAATATAGAGACAAATACTTGAATGTAAATGCGTCTATCTAGGTGTTATTTAATTCTGCTACTCATACTAGGATATTACTGATCCTATCTGTAATGAGTTACCCGTCCTAGAACACTACTGGTTCTATTTCCGACGAGTTCGTTAATATGTTATATTCCAGAACTAAGCTTAACCAAAGCTCTGATACCACGTTGTGACGACCCCAAATCCCGTACTGACAGAGACAAGGGTTATCATTGGAATATAACACAGAAACAGATAATAGCAGAACAGAATTAAATAAATACACCACATAATGAACAATAGAATATACTGGATAAACAAAATCATCAGAGTTACATCGTATACAGGATCTTACTTAGTACAGATACAGTTCAGCTATACATAAATGTCTACAGCGGAAAACAACAAAATATGTACAATAGGAGCTAAACAGCATAAAAAGAGATAAATGATAGAATCCATCTTCAGCTCTAGCTATCCAGAGAAAGCCAACTAAACCTGAATATAAGGCTGCCCGTGTAGAAAAAGGGGCACCCGAATTTGAAAGTGAAACAAACTACGAGTCAGTCATGGGACTGGTATGAGAAATCTACTCAACACATATATAATTTGGCTAATCACCGGACCACGCCACTTTCGTGGAACGGGTTTACTCCATTGGATTGCCAGTGCTTTAAAACAAATCTTTCTTTTAAACATCGCAATGCTTTTAATAAAAATGAAGCCATTATAAGACTCAGTTCCCATCACACAATGCAACGCAAACCGGAGGATAGAGTTTTACCTTATAATGGCCAAAATATGGTTGATACGAATAAAACAAAAGGATTTGATATTATTGCTAGGGTTTATATGTTTTGAAAACAATTTCAAATCATAACTATCAATCATAGACGACATGAGCGTCCCATGCCACTATATCGCCGTATATATATATATACATATATATATATATACATATATATATATATATATATACAATCTAAACCGCACAGTCACGTATTTGGAAATTGGATTTCCGTCATGAACCAAGACAAACAGATAGTCCTTACCGAATTCGAGACTCTCTAGCCCGAGCCTCCGGAACAGCCGCAACTGCACCTTGGATCGTCAGGGTCGGTCCACTGATGTGGATTATTACGCCTGAACACTATGTCTCCCCGCCCTTTGGGGCGCAAACGAGCCAACGAATGACTCCATCGGACCCGGATTGTCCGATCAAACTGAGGCGCCTCGCAACAGCAGCAACCACACAGGTGAAAAGTATATAAATGTCAGGGCTGGTAGGTCATTGACACCACCCTAGCTAGAAAGAAACGCAAGGCCTCCCTGATGTCCTCTCCCGTTTCTGGTTCATAGGGGGTGTGAGGCTCGCGATTTTACGTTATACACAAAGCTACGCCACACCGACGGTGCTTTGATCATCACCACAAGACTTTGCTTTTCAACAGAAGCCCTGATCACTACATCTTAGCATGCCACACAGGCAATTCAGGACATGCGACTGATGTCCATCGATATACAACCTCTGAGCTCGTGCGTTTTAGAGAAGGGCGTTAAGCAAAAGAATAAATTCTCCGCCGCCAAACAGATGTATATTTAATAGAGATCAATCAACACAGAACAAAATCCAATGTCAGACACAGTCCATTTACAAGCCCGTTCTGGGTCTGAACAAAACCGGAGGCACTAAATACCTCGCAAACCCATCGATCACCACGTACGTCTGTACGATCACCACTCATTATCCATATTTCGGGATGCCTCCCAACCAGGACCTCGGTTACCATCCAAACGAGGTGAAGATCTCCGGTCTTCGACCATCATCTTCATCTTCGACTTTCAATCGTCGGTCAATTATTTGAAATGAGAATTAACTCAGCCTTTTCAAATAATTCACGTATTTTTAGAATTTCAAATCAATTTATTTCAATGGTTAAATCAATCGACAACACCAACTTGTTCTTTAATGTATTTTACACACCAAACACATTCAACCATCAAAAGCCACATAAATTGAGCAAATTCAGTTTATTTCCATTCCATATCGTTTGTGATATTTTATAACAATTTATCTCTATTTTTATTTATTTTAAAATAGCCAATTTAGTCAAACGACGCTTCGGGCCATAACGCGGTCGTGGCGCTGTTTTTCTTCAGATTTGATTTACACATATCTGAAAATCTAACCGTTGGATCTTTACAAAATTTACATCATTAGAAAGATCTTTTCAAAACGAATCCAATGGTTCCAGTTTCGGGAAAATCCGACGGTCGGATCTCCCGGTACAATCGTTCGAAGTTTCGATTTCAAAATACGAACTGCAGCGTCGTTATTCGATTAAATATAATTATATTTATATATATATATAAATATAATCGTTTCTGGCGCTGTTTTTCTTCAGATTTGAATTAAACATTCCAGACAGTCCAACCGTTGGATTTTTACAAAGTTGGTGCCGTTGGAAAGATATTTCCAAGGCGAACCCAACGGTTGCGGTTTCGGGAAAATCCGATGGTCGGATCTCCCGTACTAATCGTTTGAAATCACGGCTTCAAAATACGAACTGCACGGCCACGTTTCGTTTTATTTTTATTTATATTTATATATTTATATAAATATATTTCATTCAACAATTTCAGTATCGTTTTCACTTCAAATATTTCACTAACGCCTTTAAATTTTGGAAAATTTCGCCATAACCTCCTTTGTACGGGAGGGGCTGGGAAAATTCCCAAATAGCCACACGGGCGTCTCATGTCAAAAAGAAAAAGGAAAAGCCAAGCGGCTAGCCAACAGGCTCATAAAATCATCACCCAAACAAAACAGTAAATGTGTACCTATTTGTCGGGCACAAAATTTTATTCCTCTTCTCTAGCCCATTTGCTATAACCTGTTCAATAAATATGCATGTACATATATACAATTCTTATCACTTATCATTTTCTATTCTACTTCATATTTGATTCCATTTGGTTTAAAAACACCATTCATTCTAATGTTGCATGCATAGGCAAAAATCATATCATTAGCTAATTAATGAATATTTCAACTCATGCCTATTTATTTAAACGAGTTGCTATTTTTAACACTTCACATTTCAACTATTCATGTATATAATAAAAATGTGATTTTTATTGTAAAAAAATTCATTTCAAAACAGGATTATTTTATACATTTCATATTGATGTTAAAAATGGGGATTTTTATTATAAAACAATTTCTTTCAAAATATGAATACCATTCAACACATGGATTTCAATTCAACGAATGAATATCGATTCAACACGTGAAGGTTTTCTGTAGTTTATATATATAGATAAAAATGTGATTTTTATATTTAAAACATGAACACCATTCAACACGTGAATTTCTATCCAACGAATGAATATCGATTCAACACATAAAGGTTTTCTATAGTTTATATATATAGATAAAAATGTGATTTTTATATTTAAAACACGAACACCATTCAACACATGAATTTCTATCCAACGAATGAATATCAATTCAACACATGAAGGTTTTCTATAGTTTATATATATAGATAAAAATGTGATTTTTATATTTAAAACGCGAACACCATTCAACACATGAATTTCTATCCAACGAATGAATATCGATTCAACACATGAAGGTTTTCTATAGTTTATATATATAGATAAAAATGTGATTTTTATATTTAAAACACGAACACCATTCAACATATGAATTTCTATCCAACGAATGAATATCGATTCAACACATGAAGGTTTTCTATAGTTTATATATATAGATAAAAATGTGATTTTTATATTTAAAACACGAACACCATTCAACACATGAACTTCTATCCAACGAATGAATATCGATTCAACGCATGAAGGTTTTCTATAGTTTATATATATAGATAAAAATGTGATTTTTATATTTAAAACATGAACACCATTCAACACATGAATTTCTATCCAAAGAATGAATATCGATTCAACACATGAAGGTTTTCTATTCAACGAATAAATATGGTTTCAGCAAATGAAAATAATTCAAACACATGAATATTATTCAAAATTTCGGCAGCATAACGGCAGGGTAGTTAAAACTGGGACCGTCCCTAGTACGGCTCCTCGCTCTACCTTAAAACCTCGCGGTTTTTGACAATGGGGATCTTGCATCTAGTTCGCACGCAGGCGGCATGTATATATTTATTTCATTTCCACAAACTAATCCTCTGTGGTTTCAACCAAATATTTCTCAACCACAAATGGGTATTTTTCAACCACAATCAATCAATATCAACCACAAACAATCCCAAACAACCATTCGCTATCAATCAATTTTCACACCAATCACAACCAATAAATATCGTCCATGGTTTGTGGACGAGGGGCGTATATATATATATATATATATATATATATATATATATATATATATAGCAATTCACTTCTATTTCAACACATATATAATTTTTACAACACATATACAACTTATACATCGAACGTACGACTTATACAACGCTTATACATGAGGTGTACAACGCTTATATAACTCATGCATCGAATATATAGTTTATACATCGTCGTTTCCATATCGTTTATAAATTAGAAATCTCACATTGGGTTCCACTCCACCAAAAATAGCAGAAGGCTCAGAAAAATACGCGGTCTCTTCTAAAATGTAAAAGATGTCCACACGAGTCCACTGGTTCTTGTTTCACTGAAATTCGACCACATAGCAAAAAGATATGATTTTTCAAAGTTTGCAACGGTTTAAACTGTTAAAATCAGTTTTTAAATTAAACAGCCGTTACCTTTCAGAAATCTTCAAAACTAGGTTTGAAGTTTTCGTGCAATCTGTGAATCGATAGCTCGATCGGGCTACGCCGTGTCGAAGAGGGAGGAGAGAGCTTCCAGCGCAGGGGGGTGCGGTGGCGTTCGATCGCCTGAGGCGGCGGCGGCGGCGACTTGAACGTCGCGACTTCGGGGACCCGTAACTCGAAGAATACTTAATGAAAAAAATCCAAACTTTATATGGATTTGAAGATCTCGAGAAGATCTTCAAAAAGTTCAACTGTGGCATGAGCTAATTCGGCGTGGATTGATCGGAAAATGAGGGGGATGGTTTTGAATGGTTTCCGCCTTCGATCGGGGAGAGAGAAAAAGGAATTTTCTTTTTTTTATAAAAATTCTGATTGGTCGGGGAAGTTTTAAAGGGGTTTTATGACACGACCACCAATCTAAACCCAACGACTGTCGTGCCTAGCGTTTTACCCCCATTCCAAACACAATGGAATATGTTTCGTAGGCCCATTCGACTGTTTCAGTCAGTTTTTATTCAATTTAAAATATATAATATTCAATATTCGATTTGAACGTACATTTCAATTTGCCAGGGCCACAAACTGATTCGAAAAATTCCAGAAAAATAGATCTAGCTATATTTTGACGATATGGTCCCAACAAAACTAGTTTCGTCGAATTCTGAGACCGTTTGCAAAAAGGCCCATTTCTGGTCGATCCAATTTAACTGTAATTGACCAAAACACGATTTCTTTTGCCACGCTCACATACTTGCTTCAAAAATTATGAAATTTGAAACCTAGCAATAACTTCACATCCCAGATCCAACAAAAGGGGTTTCGTCGAATTCCGAGGTCGTATGCAAAATGGCCAATTTCACGGGCTATATAAATTCCATAGCGACCTTTCTGAAAATTCATTTGGCCATAACTTTTGCTTTCCGTTATGAAAATTCGATTTTTTAGATTCGTAAGAAAGTATTCACTAACAGATTTAAATATTTTTGGTTTCGCTAAAATCCGTTTTGTTTTGCACCCGGTACAGTCCGACAAAGTTTGAATTCAATTTTTGAAACTACAGCGCCATTTCAGGCCTTGTTTATAATTATAATTAAATATATTCATTTTCAATTGTCGATTCAAACTCAGTTTTCATTGCTATTATTTAAAATATTTATTTTAAATATTTAAAATCCATTATTTTAGCCAATTAAATTTTTTTAAATTGGTTCAGATTTTCTCGGTCGTTACAGTTGTTTATTTTTCAAAATAAAAATTACAGAAAAAATTCTATAAATTAAATTATAACTACGTCTCAGAAATTTTGTCCAAATTTAAAACCAATATTCAATTATATTCAATAAACCGTTATGGCTTATACACGATTTCACAATGACTTTCTGAAAATTTGATTTGGACATAACTTCTAATCTATAAGACGAAATCTTGATTTTTCACTTTCATTAGAAAAATATAATCAAATAGATCCGAATGGTTTTTGATTCAAAGAAATCCGACTTAAATTGGATCATGTATATTCAATTGAAGTTCAAAACATAATATTACGAACTACCTCGTCATTTCGAGCTCGTTTTAAATTAAATTATAAATTATACGTTCAAACAATGTTTAATTATATAAATTCCTTATAAATTTCCATTTATAATTCAAAAAGAATAATTAAAAAAAATATTCAGAATTCAACGGCTAAAAATCCGAGTCGTTACAGCTAGAGAATAAATTCTCCGCCACCAAACAGATATATATTTAATAGAAATCAATCAACACAGAATGAAATCCAATGTCATACACACATCCATTTACAAGTCCATTCTGGGTCTAAACGAAACCAGAGGCACCTTATTCCACGTCCCATATGTCCAATACAGGAGAGAGGTCCTCGCATATCCGGTCGGTATCCAAGTACATCTGGACGATCACAGCTTATTACCTTATCTTGAGTGTACAGCACAATCAAGACATCAGTAATCATCCAAACGATGTGAAGATCTCCAGTCTTCAACCACCGTCTTCATCGTTAAATTTTAGTCAACGTAACAGTTACTTAGAATAGGATAAGCTCGGTCTTTCCGAATAACTCACGTATTTTATAATCTATAATCAAGTGCTATAAAACACATCTTATGCCTCATTCCAATTCAAAATATTCTTTATTCCAAGTATTCATATCATTAGGGAAAGGTTCCTATTAATTTTATCAAAGATGAATTCTTTTAAATTTATTCTTTATTCTACCTTTGGATATCATTTTCAAAAGATTTTATCTTATCTTATCCACAATTCTAAACCAAATTAAGGTTTATAAAACTAGTTGGTATTATTGATCCACCGAAGTAATCATTTATTTTTCCAATCCCCTAGTTGGTATTATTGATCCACTGAAGTAATCATTTATTTTTCCAATCCCCACCTATTCATCTCATGGAGCAAAACTTGTAGTACTCCATATCTAACACCCACCGTGTTAGCGATAAATTTAATTTCCATTTCACGTTCAAATCTAATTAAAGATTTAACTATCACCTGGAGTAAAACTGGTCAGTCCAATACAGGAGAGAGGTCCTCGCATATCCGGTCGATATCCAAGTACATCTGGACGATCACCACTTATTAGCTTGTCTTGGGTGTACTGCCCAATCAAGACATCAGTAATCATCCAAACGATGTGAAGATCTCTAGTCTTCAACCACCGTCTTCATCATTAAATTTTAGTCATCGTAAGAGTTATTTAGAATAGGACAAGCCCGGTCTTTCCGAATAACTCGCGTATTTTATAATCTATTATCAAGTTCTATAGAACACATCTTATGACTCATTCCAATTCAAAATATTCTTTATTTCAAATATTCATATCATTAGGGAAAGGTTCCTATAAATTTTATCAAAGATAAAGTCTTTTAAATTTATTCTTTATTCTACCGTTGGATATCATTTTCAAAAGATTTTATCTTATGTTATCCATAACTCTAAACCAAATTAAGGTTTATAAAACTAGTCGGTATTATTGATCCACCGAAGTAATCATTTATTTTTCCAATCCCAACCTATTCATCCTATGGAGCAATACTAGTAGTACTCCATATCTAACACCCACGGTGTTATCGGTAAATTTAATTACCATTTCGTGTTTAAATCTAATTAAAGATTTAACTATCACCTGAAGTAACACTAATGGTACTCCATTCTTGATCATTTCATTAATTCGATAGATTTAATTACCTCATTCCCATTTCAATCTAACTAAAGATTTTTTAAAACTCCAATTGGTTTTTGTAACACCCCACGTCCGTTAATGTCACTCACAAAGGGAATGCATTAAGTTTCGTGGAACATTATAAGTAAACAGAACAGAATATTATAAGACAAATAAAGTAGTACTTAAAAAATTTATAACTTTATTGCAGCAGTAACAGAAATAAGCTTGGTTACATTTTCAAAACAATAAAACCAAGTATATAATATCAATCTTATACAAAAGCCTTCAGAGTACATAATTTTAAAGTCATAATCCCCAACAGAAAATGCCATAAATAAGCAGAATCAAAGCCAAGCAATACATATTTCAAATTCAAGTTAGAAGAAAGAGATATCCGAACTAAGCTTGCGTGTTTCCTCCCCGAGAACCTGGGGGGGATCGGAAGAAAAGAGGCGAAACAAACTAGGTCAGATATAAGTCTGGCGAGTCCAGTGACTTTCAGCATATAAACGGATAATAGTATAATGACATAAAAATAAATATGGATGAGAGATAACAGGAACCAGAATAACAGGTATAAACAAGATAAACAGAACAGAGCAGAATAATCTAGACCAAGCTATGCTTCTCAGTTACTTTTCCCTGCACCAATACTAGTATAACAGAATTAGGTGTTGTTCTAATGTCTAAACAGAAACAGAAACAGAACGTTCTCTTCAGAAACAGGATGCTAGTAATGGGCCTTTACCACCCTAACAGAGACATTCGGTACAGAAACAGAATGCTAGTAATAGGCCTTTAACACCCAAACAGAGACAGACGGTACAGAAACAGAATGCTAGTAATGGGCCTTTAACACCCTAACAGAGTCAGACGGTACATAAACAGAATGCTAACAATTAGGTGTACACTAGTGATGGGCCTTTACCACCCCAATAGACGGTACCACACAGAAACAGACAGGTGTTACCACCCAATAGGAACAGATGGTACCCCACAGAGATAGACAGAACTAATTGTACCCTAAATTCTACCCTAAGCGGTCGGCTCCCTAATACAAAAATACCCTGTGTCGGCCCCACAGAAGGGTGTATCACTCCCCAAAGTAGAAACCTACAAAAATACGCAGACCTATTTACAGATGTCATGGCGTCTTAACTTCCCCAGAGCAGACCGGATCCGTGCACGCACATGACCCGGTTGGAACGCGCCATCAACACCCCTCGCTATTATCAGAATGAACCTCTTATAATTAGTTTAGTAAGCGTGCCCTAATCCCTACCTCGTGTTAGGTCACCGTTTGGTACCAGAAAGGGTTACTGACTAATATGGGTCCCACATAACAGATGACACAAGTAAATACCCTCCTAACCTTGTGCCCCCTGACTAACAGATTTCAGATGTACAGATTTCAGATTAACTAGTTTACAGATCAGACATACATATTAATAGGTTTATAGATTAACAGATCAGATGCACGGATTAACAGACATACTGATTAACATGTTTCACTTAATCTTGCATTAAGCCCACAGATTTACGAAATGGGTTTGTCAGATTCATCTGCCTAGTTGACTTAACCCCATCCACTTATCAAATCAATATGTATTATTGGTTAAGCTTGCCTTAACCCTATCCACGTATGCATGTAATATTGGTTAAGTTATCATCTTACTCAGGTTAACTTAATCCCACCCACCTAACATGTTTTAGGTATCATATTCATCTTTGATCAGCATTAATTAGTTATTAATGCACAGACCTCTCACATTAAGTCGATAACTTGTGGCCGCTGGATGTGTCGGGCGGTTCCGGGCAGACTTCTGCCATAAGCCATACTTAACCTTGTGTCTAAGCATCTTTTAGTTATGCCTACGACCTCTCACATTGGACTGACCGTTTACGGTTTCTGGTTATGCCGGTTGGTTATGGGCAGGCTTCTATCGCAAATAGAGTCTAATCTCGTGTCTCAGCATGCTTACCTTAGCCACTTTATTCATATACATCGTAGGCTTTCCAATTACAGTATTCAGTTTCAACAGATTAAACAGGCTCCACAGACTCTTTTACTGTTCCATTAACATATTTTGCTTAATCATAAATTAAGCCTACAAATTTGCATGCCCAAATTATAGTCATAATTCACAATACAATATTTGCCCCAAGTTTTAGTTAAATTGCACAGTATAGGTTATGCCCCAAAAACCCCAATCATGATTCATAATACAAGTTATGCCAAATTATCGGCTTTGATTACAGTGAATGCCAATTAACCAAAATCCCAATTTAGGCGTGTTCATATTTAACAATTATCCCTATTTCAATATAGATTTTCATGCCTGAGTCATATATCACTATACACAATAATCCCCTTCTTCCAAATCATAAACCATCATATAAAGTATGCCCCAAATTTAGGTCTTAAATTACAACATGTGTTATGCCCCCAAATCAATTACATGTTTACAACTCAATTTATGCCCCATTTGTGTATCATTAAACATTTTCCCAAACTTTTCCTACGTCCTTCGTATGTATAATTCAACGTAAAATATAATTAGGCTTGAAGTTAGCCTAATCTCATAAATAAAAGGAAAAGAAGAGAAGGGAAGAGAATCATCAAAACAGGCATAAAATAGACATATAAAGTACGAGCTGGCATAGAACAAGAAAATAGATCCAATGGGTATAGAAGGACAGATCTAAACAGAAATAGGAATAATCTCAGCTTCAAATTTATTAACAATGTCTGGATCACAATTAAATTTCATTTCTGAAAGTAACATGAACTCACCTTGGCTGGATCTAAAAGAAGAGAAATAGGTGTTGTAGATCTATTCTTATCTTCCAACATGAATACTCCTATTCCGATTTTCTTTAGCATAGAAGAAAGACTAGTTTAGATTTTGTCCAGCATGGAAGCTCCATGAATTAGTGTATTGTGAATTAGATTTAGGTCTAGGTATGTTTATATAGGTGTATGTGATGAATAAAGCCCTTTAGATCTGACTAGGATTCACCTAAACCATTCAGATTAAAAAGACACATCACTCAGCCAACCAGAAGAGGCCATGTCAGCCCTAAAACTCAAAAATCGTCATTAACCAATAAAAATGCACCATGTGTGCAACATGATGCGCAACAGCAGGGGTGTTGACACCCACACGTCATATATATATATATATGTATGTATCATTTATATATATATATATATATTTCTTTTTAACCATCTTTCAATTAATCCTCCAATTGGCCATTTTCACACTAAACCGCTTTTTAATTGAACTGCGCCCACACTAGGCAACTTTTTAGCCATTCCCCTAAAACAAAAATATGGCATTGGCGGGGATTGAACTCAGAACCTCTTGTGTACAAGTCACATGTACTAACCAAATGAGCTACCAAGTCTTTTGCTAAAAAGACTTAGGACAATGCTACAAATTATTCTCTCATTCCTCTTTTTCATGTTTTGCTGCAATATTTAATTTAAAGATATCTTCTTCATTTTAAATTAGGTTTCTATAAACTATAGGTCTAAATTTACTAGAAAATCGCAACGAATGCAATGACGCTAATTTCACGACCAAATTCTGGAGGCTCTTCAAATTCTCCTTTTTATTTCTTTTTTAAAGTTCACATGCATTTCTTCGCATTTCATGTATTGCATGTAATTTCTTTTATTTATCTTTTTCTTCATTTCACTGCATTAACTTGTTACATGCAATTTTATTGTCATTATTTAATTTCTTTCTCAAATATATCTATGCATACAATATATATATACATATTTACACATTTTTAATTTCATTAAAAATGCGGGGTGTTACTTTCTCCCCTCCTTAAAGGATTTCATGCTCGAAATCTTCAAGTTAAGAAGAATGTATCCTACCATCCATCATCCATCTACTCATCCATCATCCATAACCATTCATTGTCCTGAAAAGATTTCTAATGCCATATGAACATATGAAAAAGTGTGTGTACATGTCCCCTATTTAATGTAAAAGATCAGGCGGTATACTGATTTAGTTGACCTCCTTAATGCCAATTATGTTAGTGCCATGCTTCCAACATGTATGCAATTATTCCTAATGCACTTTATAACTTCAATATGAGTGCACAACTATTCATTCATATGAAACATCCATGTGATGAGTCAACCCTTTTGCATCCATAAAAATTGAAAATGCACACACATCCATATGCAGTATGAGAGTGTTTTTGAGCCAATCTAGTGCCAATTGTGTGTATATGCATCTGCAAGTAACCACTAGCAACCACTTGCATCCACTTGCAACCATCAAACATAACATGTCTCAAATACATGTTTACACCCAATAGTTTCTACCTAAAGACCGAAGACTCGATCGATAGGATACAGTCGAGTGATAGAAGCAAGTACAAATAAAAGAAAAACTTTGTTCGTACGAGGCAATGTTAAAACTGGAAATATATCTCATTACTCAAGTTAAGCCCCTAACCTTGTCAAGAATATCCGGACACTTACAGACTACGGGTACAGATCGCAGATTATCAATTGATTCTAGGAAACTAAGCATGATAGACCCTTTGGGTTACAAGAAATCCCTTTCTAAAACCAAGCCATATCCCACAAAGCTCGAAACGTACGCATCACAGTCAACTCAATGCCTAACACAAATACCTCAAACCCGAACCTATCACAAACAGATGAGCCGTAACCCTTATGGGGGTTGAGACTATAACGGGATCGGAAACAAGACTAGTATTATAGTGCAGATTCTCAACTACAGAATCAAAATGCCAAAATCAAAAAGAGATATAACTCAACAATCAGATAAGGAAATTAAACCTTCTACATAAATTTTCCTACCTCTATCATGTCCACCAGCCACGAGAGCATTCATCTGCCCTCCAAAAAATCCTGCCCTTTGCCCTTCCTCTTTCTGCAATCCTTGTTCAGATGACTCAAGCCTCCACAAGTAAAGCACTTTTTCTCCTTCTTATTCTCAGGCTTTTCATCCTTCATTTGTTGTTGCTATGCTTTCTTTGGATCCCCTTTCTTATCCTGTGCCTTGTCAACATTAGCCCCTTTCTCCTCTTCATGCATCCGCGCCATGTCAACAAGATTCTCGAAAGTGGCCCCCATTGGAATATGGGACATAGCCAACCCATGTAATGGTTCATTTAGACCCTTGGAAAATCTCAAGGCCTTCTTATGTGGTGTATTAACTAATTCCATACCAAACCTTGCTAACTGGTTAAACTTATTAACGTGCTCCTTGACAGACGAACTCCCTTGTTTCAAAGCCAAGAACCTCTCCATGTATAAACTCTCTTCTGCTTGTGAAAGAAATTTCAACTCGAACCTTTGTCTAAAATCCATCAACGTCTCCACTGCACATCCCCCATTAGTCACTTCCCACCAAAAATGCAGCTTCATCCTTCATCAAACAAGCAACTAGCTGAACTTTCCTTCCATCGTCTGTCTCAAAGATACCAAACAAATCCTCCACTTCCTTGAGCCAGTTCCGAGCCTCAACAAACGTCTCAGTTCCATGAAAAGGTTTTCTGCCCATCGCACAGAAGTCTTTGCATATCTTAGAAAAAGCATCTACATGTAAAGGAGGAGGAGGAGCGGCTGCAGTTGGGGGAGGAAGAACGTCCGTTGGGCCAGCGGTAGTAGCCCTAGCCTCCAGATACCTTTTGAACCAGGCTGGTATCGGTATGCCCTCGGGTATATCGGGTTCCCTAGACATGCTAAAAGGAAAAGGAAGAGATTCGGAACAGAGAATCGAAAGATAGATATATGGCTTTTGGGGATTATGTTTTTCAAAATAAACTTTCCTTTTGAAAATACTTCCTTTTTAAAATAGTTTTGAAAATAGTTTTCAAAAGCTTTTATCTAATCTGGTAACCTTCAGCTCTGATACCACGTGTAGCACCCCACGTCCGTTAATGTCGCTCACAAAGGGAATGCATTAAGTTTCGTGGAACGTTATAAGTAAACAGAACAGAATATTACAAGACAAATAAAGTAGTACCTGAAAATTTATAATTTTATTGCAGTAGGAACAGAAATAAGCTCAGTTACATCTTCAAAACAACAAAACCAAGTACATAATATCAGCCTTGCACAAAAGCCTTCAGAGTACATAATTTTAATGCCATAATCCCCAACAGAAAATGCCATAATAAAGCAGAATCAAAGCCAAGCAATACAACTTTCAACTTCAACCTGGAAGAAAGAAATATCTGAACTAAGCTTGCGTATTTTCTCCCTAAAAACCTTGGGGGAGGGAACGGAAGAAAAGAGGTGAAACAAACTAGGCCAGACATAAGTTTGGTGAGTTCAGTGACTTTCAGCATATAAACATATAATAGTATCATGACATGAAAATAAAACTGGATGAGAGATAACAGGAACCAGAATAATATGTATAAACGAGATAAACGGAACAGACTAGAATAATCTAGACCAAGCTATGCTTCTCACTTACTTTTCCCTGCACAAATACTATTATAAAAAAATTTGCTGTTGTCCTAATGTCTAAACAGAAACAGAACGATCTCATCAGAAACAAGATGCTAGTAATGGGCCTTTACACCCTAATAGAGACAGTCGGTACAGAAATAGAATGCTAGTAATGGGCCTTTAACACCCTAACAGAGACAGACGGTACGGAAACAGAATGCTAGTAATGGGCCTTTAACACCCTAATAGAGTCAGACGGTACAGAAATAGAATGCTAGTAATTAGGTGTACACTAGTGACGGGCCTTTACCACCCCCAACAGATGGTACCACATAGAAAGAGTTAGGTGTTACCACCCAACAGGAACAGACGGTACCCCATAGAAACAGACAGAACTAGTTGTACCCCAAATTCTACCCCAAGCGATCGGCTCCCTAATACATAAATACGTTGTGTCGGCCCCACAGAAGGGTGTATCACTCCCTAAAGTGCAAACCTACAGAAAAACATAGACCTATTTACAGATGTCACGGCGTCTTGACTTCCCCAGAGCTGACTGGATCCATGCACGCACATGACCCGGTTGGAACACGCCATTATCAGAATGAACCTCTTATAATTAGTTCATTAAGCGTGCCCTGACCCTTACGTAGTGTTGGGTCACCGTTTGATACCAGAAAGGGTTACTGACTAATATGGGTCCCACACAACAGATGACACAAGTAAATACCCATCATAACCTTGTGTCCCCGGACTAACAGATTTCAGATTAACTAGTTTACAGATCAGACATACAGATTAATAGGTTTACAGATGTACGGATTGATAGACTTACAGATAACATGTTTCACTTAATCTTGCATTAAGCCTACAGATTTACGAAATGGGTTTGTTAGATTCATTTGCCCAGTTGACTTAACCCCATCCACTAAAGATTACCCAATAATGTAGAAGGCGGTCCGAAGAATCCCAGTAATCAAAAAAGAGGGAATGATGAAAGAGACAAGCGAGCTAATAAAAAGCTTCGTTTCTTGAAGAATTTGGAATTGACTTCGCTGAATGATATAATTGAAAACATCTTCATGGCAACCAAAGATACTGAAGATTACCCAATACCAAAACAAGTGAAGCTCGGTGATGCAGCAGTCAAGTCAGGAAGGTTCTGCCAATTTCATAACCAGCCAGGTCACAATACAAAACGAGTGTAGACACCTGAAAAACTTAATTGAAGAACTAATAAGGAAAAACAGACTTCAGCAGCATACAAAGAACCCGCAGAATACCCAGAATGCTCAAGGCCAAGGAACCTCTGCGGGGCAACCTAAGAAGAATGAGAATGCTTCGATCGCTGCGGTTCCAAGGTTGATTATCAATACTATACCAAGTGGGCCATAGCCAGCTAGAAGAAGCTGAGGGTACATTGTGAAATACTCTAATGAAACAAAGAACCTTTCGGAAGAAGTAGAGCTCGTGATCAGTCTTTGTCAGCAAAAATGCTGAGAATTCCATGGGATGGCATTGTATTCAAAGATAAGGATGCAAACGGACTCATAACTCCAACGATGGATCCCTTGGTGGTAACCATTGGTTTGGGTCCAACCATTGCTAGAAGGGTCTTAGCTGATAGTGGGGCATTGGTCAACGTCCTCTTCATCAGTGCATATCATAGAATGAAACTCTCCATGAACGATGTGAAATCCTACTAGAATAAAATTCATGGATTTATGGGGTAGGTCGTTCAACCAATTGGCGTCATCAATCTGCTCATCGAGCTTAGAGAAGGAGAGCGTAGATGGCATTAGAATAGGACTTTGTCATAAATGATGAGTTTTTTGCTTACAATGCCTTCCTTGGAAGGCCAACCCTCGCAGCATTTAGAATAACAATGGCTCCATGGTGTCTCATGATGAAGTTCCCTAATGACAACAGGACTGGCACAGTCAAGGGCGACCAATAGGAAGCAAGGGAGTGCTATCCGGTTGAGCTTACTGAAGCAAGAAAGAAGGGTGTGGGGCTCCCGCTCCGCATCATGAACCTCCTTATAGCAATTAGGGTGGGGCCCTCATACTGGTGAGAATAGCGAAGCCCAGAAGGAGATTGATCCAAGAAAGACCAGTATGGGAAAAAACAGAGCAGCACCGGCTGAGGATACCATCTCTGTTCCAATACACGATAAAGACCCTGATCGAGTCCTAAAGATAGGTTCTCAGCTAGGCCTAAAATTGCATAAGTATTTGATATTGTTTTTAAAAGCAAACTTAGATGTTTTTGCATGGACGCAATCTGACATATGCGGAATATCACCAGATGTAATTGTTCATAAGTTGAATATTAATCCTAGTTTGACTCCTGTAAAACAAAAAAGATGAATGCAAGGACCCGAAAGTTCTGTGGCATTAAAAGAAGAAGTAGATAGATTGTTCAGAAATAATTTTATAAGGGAATCTACATATCTCGCTTGGGTTTCCAATCCGTTCCTTGTTAAAAAATCCAACGGAAAATGGATAGTGTGCATAGATTACTCGGACCTTAACAAAGCATGTCCAAAAGACAGTTTTCCATTATCGAAAATTGACCAACTTGTCGACGCAACTGCGGGGCATGAAATGTTATCATTCATGGATGCATACTCCGGGTATAATCAAATCATGATGCATAAGCCGGACGAAGAAAACACGAGTTTCATAATCGAGAGAGGCTTATATTGCTACAAAGTTATGCCGTTTCGACTAAAGAATGCGTGAGCAACCTACCAACGCCTTGTGAATTCCATGTTCAAATCTCAAATCGAGAACACTATGGAGGTCTATGTAGATAATATGCCGGTAAAATCAAAGAAGTCAGAGAATCATCTAGAGAATCTAGCCGAGATGTTTCATATCGTTAGAAAGTATGGTATGAAGTTAAATCCTCTAAAATGCTCATTCGGAGTTTCATCAGGAAAATTTCTCGGATTTTTAGTCAACGCTAGGGGCATTGAGGCGATTCCTTCCCAAGTCACAGTATTACGGGAAATGCGAGCTACAAGGACAAAGAAAGAGCTTCAAAGCTTGAATGGGAAAGATGCTGCCCGTAACCGGTTCATCTCCGAAGCAACCGATCGGTGCATCCCACATTTCAATGCTTTGAAAAAGGGAAAGAAAGATTTCTAGTGGACTCCAGAATGTCAAACAGCCTTCGAAGAATTGATTAAGCATATGGAGTCACCACTGATGCTTTCTAAGCCTAGAGATGGAGAGGAGCGTTTCTTATGTTTATCCGTCTCACCACATGCCTTAAGTGTCGCACCTGTCCGAGAGGATGCCAAAGTCCAATGGCCAGTTTATTACATTAGCAAGCGGCTCGCTAGAGCAGAGTTAAACTACCCAAAGTTGGAGAAACTTGCATACTATCTGCTTATTGCCTCGAAGAAGTTAAGACCATATTTCCAGTCCCATCCGATAAAAGTTCTCATCGATCAACCGCTAAGACAAGTTCTATTTCGCTCAGAAACTCCGGGAAGGTTATTGAAGTGGAACATTGAGCTTAGCCAATATGACATCACTTATCACTTGCGAAGAGCTATTAATGAGCAAGCCTTAGCAGATTTCATTACCGAGTTCATGGACAGAGGAGAGGAAACTGAAGAACCAGTAGAGACAATGACTAGCTGGAAGCTATACTTTGATGGGTCCGGGAATGATTAATGTTCAGGGGCCAGAATTGTCTTAGAAACTTCAGATGGCCATTATCTATGTTATGCCTTGAGATTGGAATTCCCATCGACAAATAATGGGGGTGAATACGAAGCATTATTAACAGGGCTGAAGTTAGCAAAGGAGCTGAATCTGAAAACTTTGCAAATCTTTAGTGATTCTTGACTAGTAGTGTGTCAAGTCCTTAAAGAATTCCAGACTAAAATTGGAAACCTCCCTTCTTATCTTATAAAAGCCATGGAACTTCTCAATGACCTCGACCACTACACTGTATCTCACATTCCAAGAGAATAAAATTCAAAGGCAGGTTCTCTTGCCAAATATGCCAGTTCTTCAGATGCACCGTTGCTGGGCCTTATTCCTGTAGAAGTCCTTTCAGCTCCCGCCATTGGGGAAGCAGATGTTGACTGGATTATGGAGATGGTTGAGGAGCCCATATCATGGATGACTCCGATCAAGGAATATATCCTTAATGGGACACTCCTCGAAGAGCCAAAAAAGCGATGGAAGATATTACGCAAGGCTCCACTATATCTTATTCAGGACGGAAGGTTATACAGATGAGGATTCTCTACGCCATTGCTTCGATGTATAATAAAGGAGGAATCAAAAGCGATCTTGGCAGAATTACATGGAGGAGATTATGGAGGTCACATAGGAGGTCAAACACTGGCCAAGAAAATTATGCGATATGGCTACTTTTGGCTCGATGTGAACCTGGATGCGATGACCTATGTTGAAAAGTGTGACAGATGCCAAAGGTTTGTAAAAATTCCAAGAGCACCTCCCACTGAATTGACTCAAATGGTTAGCCTGTGGCCATTTGCCGTTTGGGTAATAGACTTGATCGGAGCATTAGCAACAGCTAAATCAAACATGAAGTACGCGATGGTAGCAGTTGATTATTTCACTAAATGGGTCGAAGCTGAACTTCTAGCCACTATTACTTCAAAGAAGTTGATCAATTTTGTCTTAAAGAGCATCATCTGCAAGTTCGGTGTATTGCAGAAAATAATCGTTGATAATGGAACTCAATTTTAGAGTAGTGGGTTTCTAGATTTATGTGCCAAGTACAAGATCAAGAAGAGTTTTGCAGCCGTTGCTCATCCACAGGCCAATGGACAAGTTGAATCAATCAACAAAATCTTGAAGTCAACCATTAAGAAGGGAATCGAAAGAGCTAGGTGTGCTTGGGTAGACGAGCTTCCGCTTGCACTATGGGCATATCGTACCACTCATAAAACTGCGACAGGGCACACTCCATTCTCGCTTGCGTTTGGATCCACGGCTATGATCCCAGTGGAACTGAAAGTCCCTACTCATAGAAGGATCCACTTCAACCAAGAAGAGAACAAGAGACTTCAGCTCGAAGCACTTGACTTGCTCGAAGAAAGAAGGAGAGAATCAAAGCCTAGAGTCATGGCACATCAGAGAAGAATAGCCCGTCATTTTAACGCTAAAGTAAAGCGCAGAGCCTTTCAAGTTGGGGACTTAGTCAAGAAAAGAATCATGACAGGAACTGGGGTACTAGGACCAAAATGGGAAGGGCGATATATGATAACCCAGAAATTATTGGATGGTACATTTGAGCTGAAAACGACGGACGGAATCTAACTTCCAAGAGCATGGAATGCTATACACCTCCGCCACTACTTCACTTAATATTCCTTTCATATGTTCTGAAAAAGTTGTAAATACCGTGCGTTGTAAATACCTTGCAGTGCTATTACAAGCTTTGTATATATAAATGAAGGGGATTGCATTACTTGCCAGAATCAAACATTTGCAATTTTTTTGCTAAGATTCAACTTTGATTACAAGTCCGTGAAGAGGAGCATTGATACTATCGTGACTTAATAATGCCTGGTGACCATAACAACACATCTCGATTGGGATGGCTTGAATAATACACTTTGCTCAATGCTCAAGCATCATTCGCAACAATTACGATGATATAGAGCATAACATTGCAAAGGAGGGAACAACAGGGATTATACTGTCAGATGATGCGACATTCAAGTTACAAACGAAGTTGTGAGTTTCACCGACGGGCACCTTCTTAATTGCAAGCCTCAAGCCCTAGTTCTAACAAATCGTGGTCAAACCCGATAAGTAGACTAGCGCTTGCCCCATGAGACAATGCAACTTTAAACCCAAGATCTCCCTGAGGGGTACCCAGTCGATCGTCGACGCCATTTATACATGGCTAGATTGCGAAAAACATTGGGTTTCTAAACCAAAGACCTCCTCCAGGGGCACTCAGTTGATTGTCGACGCCATTGATACATGGACGGATAACGATATAAATATTGGGTTTTAAAAGATCCCTACTGAAGCATCTAGTCATATGCCGGGTCTTCCAAATTCAGTTAGTGACAGACCTAAAGACCTTTTTTGAAGGCGCCCTACAAATTCTACAAGTGACTGAGTCATTCAGTCACAACGAATAACGGGTTTACAGATACCTCCTCGGAGGAACGGAAAACAAGACCTCTCCGGGGGCATATGTTCAAATCTAATCTCCAAAGTGCCTGGATTGTCAGGACAACACGAAAAATGATTGAATATATAAAAAATAGGACCTCTCGAGTAGAGGAGTAAAAACAGAAACTCATTGCCACAAAAGAGCATAAATAGGTTTGACTAAAACTGGAATCTTTTGATCATGACCATATCAAGAAAGTAAACAATGGCAGAAGCACATAATCAAAAATTCCAAATTGGTCACATAATGTAATGCTCAGCCTTTTAAGTCTGTGACAAATTTTGGTATGAGGGTATTACCACCACATTAAGAAAATTCAATAATGCTCGCTTAAACATACCATAAGCTTGTCACAGACAAACAATAAAGCTTAGCACTTAAAAGGTTTACTCCGACCAGTAGAGCAGGCTCCCTTGGTATGATCAAGGAAAATTTAGGAACTTCGACATTGTCATAAGTACAAAATCGATCGTCCACGAAAAAGAAATATAAAAAAACAGCTTTAGTTACAATAAAGGGAGTCTAATCAAATTGGTCGAATAAATCCGGTTAACAGTGATTAATGGTCACAACTTGAAAATCGTTATTTACTAAAAAGAAAAAGTACAGTAAGATCATTGTCACACGGAAAACAAGTAACTTGTGATATGTAACACCCCGTGTATTCTATAACAGTAAGATTCACAAATTAAAGTATAACTAGTTTCAAATCAAAGAATTAAGGGAAACGGGATACGCCATTGCGTTCGTCTCGGAATTCTTCTTGTGATAGAGTCCGAGTTTGCGTAAAACGGATATCGTATGAAGAAGATATGGACAGACGAAGTTGGGCGAAAAACCAGAAAACGGGTCAGAATGCACTGGCGCACTTGGGAAGTGCGCCAGAACAAAAATGAACTGGCGCACTTGGGAAGTGCGCCAGTGCATTTTTAGCCTGGCACACCTGCCAAGTGCGCCCAGGTCAGAACAGGCTGGCTGGTCAGGTCTTGGCTGGCCTGGTCTGTGTTTGGTCGATTTTCTGAGCCTTGCCTTGTCACTAGGGCTAGGTGTCAGCTCCTGATTGGCCTCTCCTTCAAACGAACGGCTATTATTGAATCAAGCTCCATCGACGGTCTAAACTAACTCACAAACATTATAAAAAGGACCTAAGACCTAGCCTAAATCATACTATTTCATTTTAGCCTCAGGCCGCCGCCATTAAACCTAGAGCTCTGAATTAAGAATACAAAGAACAAAATTGTAGAAGAGGAAGGACGACTACAATAGAAGCTGCAACAACTACGACGCTTTAGACAACAAATTTGGGACTATTTGATTTGGGATTTTTATTTGGATTATTTGCTTCATATTGTAAGTTCTATGTTACTTTTTAGGCAAAAACGCTAAAACAATATGGACATGCCATGAATTGAAACCGGATTTAGGAACTATTGTTAATCCATTGTTTATATTTTTTATCTTTGAATTATAATTTGGGGATATTGCTATGGCAACGTTGCAAGTTGAACTTGTCATGATTTTGATGTTGTTATGAATCACTTGGGCTTAATTGTTTGGCAAGTTGGACTAATACATGTCCATGGAATCACTATGTTTATTGAAATCTTTATGTTTATTAAACCATGCCTATGATGCTAATTAAACCATGGTTATGACTATTGATGGAATTATGCCTGTGATGTTAATATACCCATCATGATTAATGAAAAATTGGGTATTGCTAGGTTAAGATGAAAAGTTGGAATTATTATGTTTTTAACGTTAGATATGTTAAAAATGCTAAATTGGAACCATTATGTTTATAATGTTAGTTGAGAATCATTATGTTAAAAACGCTAAACTGGAATCATTATGTCTATAATGTTAGTTGAGAATCATTATGTTAAAAATGCTAAATTGGAACCATTATGTTTATCATTATGTTAAAAACGCTAAATTGGAATCATTATGTCTATAATGTTAGTTGAGAATCGTTATGTTAAAAATGCTAAGTTGGAACCATTACGTTTATACTGTAAGATGAGAATCATTATGATAAATTGGAATCATTATGTCTATGAAAATTATTATGTTAAAAATGCTAAATCGGAATCCACTGTACCTATTAGGATTACTATGCCTTTAATGTTTCATGTTTATAATAAAATTATTATTATGCCCGCAATGATTATTATGCCTATGATGTAAAGTTGAAATCATCATGTTAAATTAAGTTGGACTCATTACTATGCCAAGTTATCATCATACTAGTATTGAAACCATGTGATATGTTATAGCCTGTTTATTATGCAAGTGATGTTGGAATTGTCACATATGCCTATCACATGTTTGGTGTTATTCCCCTTTATCTCTTGAATTGTTTATGCTTGTGAACGAAGTACGTTTATATACGTTGGGGATACGATTGGGTAGAATAGGCAAAACTTGAATTAATTATAAGCATAAACTGTGAAATTTGGCATAAGTAGAACATGAAATATGGCACGAAAACTTGACTTGAACATGCCATAACTTGACTTTAAACATGCCTTAGTTGGGCACGAAGCTGATATATGAACATGATGTGGAAATAGCAAAATCTGATAAGAACATGGGCATGACTTTAGAAAACAAGAAAGTGGCCAACTCGAGGTTGGGTTGAGTTTGTAGTGTAAATCTACCCGGAACCGCCCGGCAAATCCAGTTGCTACAAAAAATAGGACCCAATGTGGGTAGTTGGTCACATCGCGCTTGAAACCCGAGGTTGGGTTGAGTTCGTAGCGTAAACCTGCCCGGAACCGCCCGGCAAATCCAGTGGCTACGAACAATAGGATCCAATGCGAGTGGTTCGGTGCATTAACGAATCAATTAATGCCAATTAGGGTTAAGTCATGAACATGAAAAGACAACTTAACCAACTTGAACACGATTTGTAGGGCTAAGCCATGAACTTGAAAACGACAACACTTAGCCAACTTGACATGACACGTAGGCGGGTTAAGTCATGAACTAAAATGACATACTTAACCATCTTGACATGAATAGACTGGAAAAGGATTAAGTCACGAATTACATGACTTAATCTGTTAGGCGGGTTAGGTCACGAATTACATGACCTAATCTATTAGGCGAAACCCTAGACACGACCCCTTTCAGCAGTAACCCTCTAGAAGTATCAACGTACCCTGGGGCTAGGCCGGGTGGGGCACGATTACTGGGATGATTGTAAGAGGTGAACGACGGCAGTGGGGTACGCCAATGTAGGTTCGATGGACTACGATCGTGCACGTATCCGGGGCAGACACTGGGTATCCGTAGATTTATCTGTGCATCTTGAATCGTGTCAGGGGTTGACACCCTAGGGCTGATACACCCGAAGGTGGACCCAGCACAGGTGACTACATTCGTGATTAGCCGTATGACACGGACACTTGACGAGCTAGAACTTGTAGGGAGCCGATCGACTAGATAATCGCTTCGTAGGACCCCATACTTGGGTCAGACCCCGTTTCAGGGTCATTTCATGACATTGGGCCGTGGGATTTATTTCGTGATTAACTTGTGATATGGGCTTAGTATACTAGTACAGTCGATGCAACGAATCTCGAACATGTGATGCTTTACTTGACTTGTCTTGACTTATCCTGATCACCTTAGTCTATCTTGTTCACCTTGACACCATTCTTAAGTTTAGTTCCAGTTCATACATGACAGGTTGTTTTAACCGTTTTTACACTGAAAGTCACTAGAACTTACTCAGTCTTTATGACTGACCCTTTTCCTTTCGCCTCCTTTTCTTTCGTTCCCCCCCCCCCAGGTTCTCAGGGAGGGAATACCGCAGCTTGACCAGTTTTCACATCCAGCTTGAAGAGAAAGAATGTATTTCTTGGATCTTTTCCGTTTTGGACTATGGCTTTGGACAGCTATTAGGGGACTTTTGCAGTTTATTTATGTTTTCTTCATGCTTCTTTAAATAATGTAATCAAGACAGTTATGATTTTGGGAAGTATTATGGCATGGTTTGTGTAACACGTATTTTGAAGAAATAAAAGTTGTTGTTTTCCGCTGTTCAAAAATATGTGTTATTATATCTGTCTTGTATATCTGTGACTTATACTTATAAACCTCCACCAAAATTAGGACATTCCCTTTGAGAGTGACCCTAACGGAGGTGGGGTGTTTCACTTGGTATCAGAGCATAGGTTTACCAGATAAGATAAAAGTTTCGAAAATTTATTTTCAATGGAAAATTTAAAGAAGCATTTTTAAAAGATAAAATATTATTTTATTTTAAAAAGGCAAAGTCCCCCAAAGCCATAGGTGTTATCTCTTATCCTTCGTTTTGAATCTATCCTTTTGTTTCGGTATATCCGAAGAACTTAACTTGCCAGAGGGTGTACCAATACCTGGTTGGTTTAGACGATTCTTAGAAGCAAGGGCCACCCAGCTAGGTCCTACCGTTCCTCCTCCCCCAGCTGCAGGAAATCATCCAGCTGCAGCAGCACCTCTTCCTCCACCTCCTTCGAGGGGAAACACTTTTGCTAAGATATGTAAAGATTTTAAGGCTATGGGAGGAAAGGACTTTCATGGAACTGAGTCCTTCGTGGCAGCTAGGAATTGGTTAAAGGAAACCGAGGACTTATTCGTCATCTTTGAGGTAGAAGATAGGCAGAAGGTACAATTGGCAGTGTGGCTACTAAAAGGTGAGGCTTCCTACTGGTGGGAAGTCACTAATGCAGAAAGACCAGTGGAAACATGGGAGGACTTTAGGGCAAGGTTTGAGGCTAAATTTCTCTCAGAAGCTGAAAGGAGTCTTTAGTTGGAAAAATTCTTATTTCTTAGGCAAGGGAATATGACAGTCAAAGAGTATGTTAATCAGTTCGATGAGCTGGCTAGGTTCGGACTGGACCTAGTCAACACCCCGCACAAGAAGGCTCTCCGCTTTGTCAAAGGATTGAATGAGCCATTACACAGTTTGGCCATGACCCATATACCCATGGGAGGTACGTATGAAAGGTTGGTGCAGATGGCATTGCTGAACGAGGAAGATAAGGGCAAGAAGGAGACAGAGGCAGAAAATCTCAAGGGAAGAAAGAGGTCAAGCCCAACGATTCTAAGAATAAGAAGGTAGACTCCGAGAAAGGAGGCAAGAACAACAACTCACGTGATAAAAGGAAATGCAATTACTATGGTACGGAAGGGCACATAGCCAAGGATTGTAGAAAGAGGAATAGAAAGCAAGGTGAATGTTTTCATTGTGGGAAGACTGGACACATCAGCAAAGACTGCCCTGAGAAGCAGACTGGACCTTCTGGCGGTACATCGTTAACTTATTCTAGATGCTTTGTTTTATCTTATTTCTCTCCTCGATCCTATCTTGAGAACCATAGGTAGAATCCTTTTGGATGTAAACATGTAATTGAAACATGTTATGAGTGCGAAATGGTTGCAAGTGGTCGCAAGTGGTTGCTCGTGGATGCATGAATACACATTAGGCACTAGATCGGCTCAGACACATTTTCATGTTGCATATGCATGAGTGTTTATTTTGGAAACTTGGTTGTGCTATCATTTGGTTGTTGCATATGATTGAATGTTCGAGCACTCATGTAGAAATTATGAATTATAATAGGAAAAATTTGCATACATATTGGATTCATTTCACTAAACATATTTTGCATTTAGAAGATCAATTAGGCCTGATCATTAGCATTAGCTAAGGAACATATACTCACACTTCGCATATGATCATAAAGCATTAGAAGTCTTTTAAGGACAATGGATGCTCGTGTTTGATGGATGAGTAGATGGATGTTTGGAAGTTAGGATGTACATTCTTCCTGAACTTGAAGATTTCGGGGACGAAATCCTTTTAAGTGGGGGAGAATGTAACACCCCGTGTATTCTATAACAGTAAGATTCACAAATTAAAGTATAACTAATTTCAAATCAAAGAATTAAGGTAAACGGGATAAGCCATTGCGTTCGTTTCGGAATTCTGCTTGAGATAGAGTCCGAGTTTGCGTAAAACAGATATCGTATGAAGAAGATATGGACGGACGAAGTTGGGCGAAAAACCAGAAAACGGGTCAGAATGCACTGGTGCACTTGGGAAGTGCGCCAGAACAAAAATGAACTGGCGCACTTGGGAAGTGCGCCAGTGCATTTTTAGCCTGGCGCACCTGCCAAGTGCGCCGAGGTCAGAACAGGCTGGCTGGTCAGGTCTTGGCTGGCCTGGTCTGTGTTTGGTCGATTTTCTGAGCCTTGCCTTGTCACTAGGGCTAGGTGTCAGCTCCTGATTGGCCTCTCCTTCAAACGAACAGCTATTATTGAATCAAGCTCCATCGACGGTCTAAAACAACTCACAAACATTATAAAAAGGACCTAAGATGTAACACCCCGTGTATTCTATAACTGTGAAATTAACAAATTAAAGTATAATTAATTTGAAATCAAAGAACTAAGGGAAACGGGATAAGCCATTGCGTTCGTCTCAGAAAAATATGCGAAATAGAGTCCGAGTTTTCGAAAAACGGTGTCCGTATGAAGAAGATATAGCCTCTGGAAGTTTCTGAATTAAGTTTAAAATTCGAACAGCTCAGAAAAACAAGTTTAAAATTTAAAAATCGGGCCCAATTGGCCAGGGCGGGAAAATTCCCGCCTAAGACACCCAGGTCGACTGGGCTGTCGACCTGGTCTAGCCAGGTCGACAGGGCTGTCGACAGGGCTGTCGACCTGGTCCAGACCCAGGTCGAACCCAGTCCACCCTGGCTGGCCTAGTCTATGTTGGTCGATTTTCAGAAGCATGCTTTGTCATTAGGGCTAGGTGGCAGGCTCTAATTGGTCTCTCTTTCGAATGAATGGCTACGATCAATCCAAGCAACATCGATGGTCCTAATCAGTTCATAAACTCTATAAAAATGACCCTAGACTCTACCTAACCTAAGTCTCTAACACAATTCTCTAGCCTCCATTGCTCTCTTCTTCTAATTAAAAATAAAAATGGCGTCGCTACTCTGCTAGAATCAAAACTAGAAGTCAATCAACATCATCCTAAATTCAAATTTGAGATAAAAGCTTTTGCAACAATTCTGTAACAACTAAAGTCCTTTCTTTAATCCAATCAAGGCAAGTACAGTTATTTTCCGCTATAAACGTTAATTATAATTTTGATATGTTTTTAATTCTGAATCTGAGATTGTATATATATTCTCTTCTGTCAGATCTGTTTTTCTGTGACTGTTCTGTATCCCTTTTCTTCTTTTCTGTTTCTATAGCCAGGCTACCACGAGCCTGTGCCTAATCTCATAAGAGATGAACGTATGAACGCAAATTTTGGGATGAATGATGCGAAATTTGATAAGACTGAATTGAATGTATGACTTTAGGTCTGAGGCATAAAATATATTGGACATGTGACTTGGGATTGGATGCATAAATTTGACTATGAACATATAATTTATATATGTTGTATGCATAGTTATGTTGTAATTTAGATCTGTAATTAATTAGAAAAAAAGATGAGCACATGTTGTAAACTAGATTTGGATCTATGCATATTCTATGATAGAAGAAAAGAGGAACCATTGTATGATTACATATGATTTGAGACTTTGGACAAAATGCATATAAAAGTCAAGATCTGATTTTTTAGAAGATATGATTTAGATTATTGGGTATATTTTGCATTATGATTCATGACTTAATAAGAAGAAGGATATGGAAACGTAGGTGTAAAAGATTTACATTAATTAGGATCTCTACTATTGTGATTACACCTAAATAGGGAATTTTGCATATATGGCATGCACTGTAATTAATGATCATATTTGGTATAATTTATATGTGAATCTGCTGTATAAGGTTAGTTTAACAAAAATTGGAACATATGTTATAGGGTAAATTATGTCCATATTCTGCGCTATGTAAAGGTATGCAAACATGGAAGTATATGATCTTATTGTGAATCACGACAATTATTTAGGCATATGAATTTAGGCCAATTTATGATTAGGCAAGGCATGTAAATAGAACCTTTAGAAATATTAAATTTGCTAAATATGCTAATTTGCCAAGTTGCCTAAACTGCTAGTTTTGTTATATTGCCTAGACTGCTAATTAGATTGAAATGCCTAATTTGTTAAATTTGTCGGTTGAAATGCCTAACCTGTTATATACCAAAATCTGCTAAGTTGCTAAATCTGTTAAATCCGTTAAGTCATATAAAATCTGTTATCTGCTAAAGTCTGTTATCTGCTGTGTTGATATAATCATCCTGTTATTGATATAATCTGAATTGGTATATATATTGGGCGAGCGCATAAACGGTAAATTATTAATTAATTGGCCGCAAAGATAAACATGGCTAACTCGAGGTTAGAATGAGTTTGCGGCGTAATTCTGCCCGGAACCGCCCGGCACATCCAGTGGCCGCAAACAATAGGTTCTAATGTGAGAAGTTAGTCATAACCTGCTTAAGACACGAGGTTAGGTCTGGCTTGGGGCAGAAGTCTGCCCGGAACCGCCCGGCCCATCCAGCGGCCACAAGCTAGCGACCTAATGTGAGAGGTCTGGGCATTAATAATTAATTAATGCAAATCTAAGATAAGAATGACGTCTAAAACGTATTGGGGGAAAATAGGGTTAAACCAACTGGATTAATAGGTGTAGTAAACCCGTCCATGAATCTGTAGGCCCAATACAAAGTTAGACAAATCTGAAAAATCTGTACATCTGATCTGTTAGTCTGAAAACTTGTTAACTTAATCTATGAACTAGTAAATCTGAATTCTGTATGTCTGAACTTGTAAACAAGTTAATCTGAGATCTGTTAGTCTGGGGACACAAGGTTAGGAGGGGAATTACTTGTGTCATCTGTTGTTTGGGACCCATATTAGTCAGTAACCCTTTCTGGTATCAAAACTTTGACCCAACAGTAGGTAGGGTCCGGGCACGCTTACTGAACTAATTATAAGTGGTTCATTCTGATAACAGCGAGGGGTGTCGATGGTGCGTTCCAACCGGGTCATGTGCATGCATGGATCCCGGTCTGCCTCTGAGGATGTAAGACGCCGTGACATCTGTAAATAGGTCTGTGCCAATTGGTTGTCACTTTAGGGAGTGATACACCCTACTGTGGGGCCGACACAGGATATTTATGTATTAGGGAGCCGATCGCTTCGGGTAGGGTTTTAGGGTACGCTTAGTTCTTTCTGTTTCTGTTGGTACCGTCTATTTCTGTTGGGTGGTAACACCTGTCTGTTTCTGTGTGGTACCGTCTGTTCGGGTGGTAAAGGCCCATTACTAGTGTACACCTAATTCTACATTCTGTTTCCGTAGAGATAAATCTGTTCCTGCTTCTGTCTGTTTCTGATCGGGTAGTAAAGGCCCATTATTAGCATTCTGTTTCTGTTAAAGTATTTTGTACCCGTTCCTGCTTCAATTTAGACATTAGGGAGACACCTAATTCTGCTATACTAGTATTAGTGCAGAGAAGTGTAAAACAATAGTTTATATCATTCTGTTTTTCTGTTATATCTGCTACACCTATTATAGTTATCTCACATCCAGTTTTATGTTCATATCATATTATTATTATCTGTTCATATGCTGAAAGTCACTGGACTTGCCAGACTTTTTGTCTGACCCTTGTTGTTTCGCCTCCTTTCTTCCGTTTCCCCCCAGGTTATCCAAGGAGGGAAATACTTTAGCTTGATCCGGATTTCTCTTTGCTTGAAGTGCTTAAAGTATAGCTTGGCTCTGTATAGCTTCCGTTCCATGGGGATTATGATTTTAAACTATGCATTTTGAAGGCTTTTGTACAAGACTGATATTTTGTACTTGAATTCTGAAATTGAAAGGATGTAACCATATTAATTTTTCTGTTTCCGCTGTAATAAAGTTAAAATTTTTCAAGTATTGTTTTATCTGTCTTGTAAGTTTCTGTTCTGTTTACTAAAATGCTCCACCAAAGTTAAGGCATTCCCTTTGTGAGTGACCTTAACGGAGGTGGGGTGTTACACTTGGTATCAGAGCTGAAGGTTACCAGATTGGGTAAAGTTTTTGAAAACTGTTTTCAAAAAGGTTTTGGAAGGAAGTATTTTCAAAAATAAATCTTATTTTGGAAAACATGATCCCCAAGAGCCATATATCTTTCTTTTAGTCCTTTTTGTATTGAACCTTTCCTTTTTCGTTCCAGCATGTCTGAAGCATCTGAGATACCAGAGGGTGTTCATGTACCCGGTTGGTTTCGTCAATATCTTGAGGCTAGGACCGCCGCTGCAGGTCCAGCAAATGATCCCCCTCCTCCACCCCCTCCTCGTGCAATTGCTTTCTCAAAGATCTGTAGAGATTTTAGGGCCATGGGTGGGAAGGATTTCAAAGGAACTGAATCATTCATAGAAGCAAGGAATTGGCTCAAAGAAACTGAGGATCTATTCGTTATCTTCGAGGTGGACGATAGGCAGAAGGTACAGTTGGCAGTATGGCTGCTCAAAGACGAAGCTTCCTACTGGTGGGAAGTCACTAACGCCGAGAGGCCGGTTGAGACATGGATGGATTTCAGAACAAGGTTTGAGACAAAATTCCTCTCGCAAGCTGAACGAAGTTTACAATTGAAAAAGTTCTTGTCTCTTAAGCAAGGAAGTATGACGGTCAAGGAATACGTCAACCAGTTCAACCAACTAGCAAGATTCGGATTGGATTTAGTCAACACTCAGCATAAAAAGGCTCCCCGCTTTGTTAAAGGATTGAATGAGCCACTGCACAGCCTAGCCATGACCCATGTACCCATGGGAGCAACTTACGAGAAATTGGTGGATATGGCACTACTGCACGAGGAAGACAAGGGCCCGAAAGAGACAAAGAAGGAAGAACCACAGAATAAGAAAGCGGGGCCCAAAAAGGAAACACAAAAGAAGGATGAGAAGTCTGAAGATAAGAAGGGGAAAAAGTGCTTTACTTGTGGGAGCTCAACTCATCTGAACAAGGATTGCAGAAAAAGGAAGGGCGCTTGCTTCAACTGTGGGGAGATGGGACACTTCACTAGGGACTGCCCGAAGAGACGAGGACAAGGAGGGCAGGCGAACACTCTTGAGGCTAGTGGCTAGGATAGAAATAGGAAAATTTCTATAGTAGGTTTAATTTCTTTATCTGATTGTGACTTTTTCTGATTTTGATATTTTGATTTTGTAATCGATACTCTGCACTTTAATGCTAGTATTATTTCTGAATTCCGCTATAGACTCAGACCCATAAGGGTTATGGATCATCTGTTTGAGACTGGGGTTTGAGGGATATCTGTGTTAGGCGTCAAGTATGATGCATACATTCTGAGTTTTCGTGGGGTATCAATTTGATGTTGGTTTCGGTCTTTGGGGCCGATACTTTGGACCCATGTCTAATGGGAACCAAATTTTCGTTCTATCTGTACTCGCTTCCATCATTCGACTGTATCCTATCGATTGAATCTTCGAACTTTAGGTAGAAACTAATGGGTGTAAACATGTGTTTGAGACATGTTATGTTTGATGGTTGCAAGTGGATGCAAATGGTTGCTAGTGGTTGCCCGTGGATGCATATACACACACTAGGCACTAGATCGGCTCGAAAACACTCTCATACTGCATATGGATGGGTGAGCATTTTTCAATTCTTGTGGATGCAAAATGGTTGATTCAGCACATGGATGTTGCATTTGAGTGAATGATTGTGCACTCATATAGAAATAATATATATCATCAGAATTCTATTGCATACATGTTGGACTCATGGCACTGACATAATTCGCATTAAGGAGGTCAACTGAATCAGTAGATCGCCTGATCTTTGCATTAGATAAGGAACATATACACACACTTTTGCATATGTTCATACAACATTAGAAGTTTTCTAAGGACAATGGATGCTTGTGGATGATGGTTGAGTAGATGGGTGATTGGATGGTAGAACACATTCTTCTTAACTTGAAGATTTCGGGGACGAAATCCTTTTAAGTGGGGGAGAATGTAACACCCCGTGTATTCTATAACTGTGAAATTAACAAATTAAAGTATAATTAATTTGAAATCAAAGAACTAAGGGAAACGGGATACGCCATTGCGTTCGTCTCGGAAAAATACGCGAAATAGAGTCCGAGTTTTCGAAAAACGGAGTCCGTATGAAGAAGATATAGCCTCCGGAAGTTTCTGAATTAAGTTTAAAATTCGAATAGCTCAGAAAAACAAGTTTAAAATTTAAAAATCGGGCCCAATTGGCCAGGGCGGGAAAATTCCCGCCTAAGACACCCAGGTCGACTGGGCTGTCGACCTGGTCTAGCCAGGTCGACAGGGCTGTCGACAGGGCTGTCGACCTGGTCCAGACCCAGGTCGAACCCAGTCCACCCTGGCTGGCCTAGTCTATGTTGGTCGATTTTCAGAAGCATGCTTTGTCATTAGGGCTAGGTGGCGGGCTCTAATTGGTCTCTCTTTCGAATGAATGGCTACGATCAATCCAAGCAACATCGATGGTCCTAATCAGTTCATAAACTCTATAAAAATGACCCTAGACTCTACCTAACCTAAGTCTCTAACACAATTCTCTAGCCTCCATTGCTCTCTTCTTCTAATTAAAAATAAAAATGGCGTCGCTACTCTGCTAGAATCAAAACTAGAAGTCAATCAACATCATCCTAAATTCAAATTTGAGATAAAAGCTTCTGCAACAATTCTGTAACAACTAAAGTCCTTTTTTTAATCCAATCAAGGCAAGTACAGTTATTTTCCGCTATAAACGTTAATTATAATTTTGATATGTTTTTAATTCTGAATCTGAGATTGTATATATATTCTCTTCTGTCAGATCTGTTTTTCTGTGACTGTTTTGTATCCCTTTTCTTCTTTTCTGTTTCTATAGCCAGGCTACCACGAGCCTGTGCCTAATCTCATAAGAGATGAACGTATGAACGCAAATTTTGGGATGAATGATGTGGAATTTGACAAGACTGAATTGAATGTTTGACTTTAGGTCTGAGGCATAAAATATATTGGACATGTGACTTGGGATTGGATGCATAAATTTGACTATGAACATATAATTTATATATGTTGTATGCATAGTTATGTTGTAATTTAGATCTGTAATTAATTAGAAAAAAAGATGAGCATATGTTGTAAACTAGATTTGGATCTATGCATATTCTATGATAGAAGAAAAGAGGAACCATTGTATGATTACATATGATTTGAGACTTTGGACAAAATGCATATAAAAGTCAAGATCTGATTTTTTAGAAGATATGATTTAGATTATTGGGTATATTTTGCATAATGATTCATGACTTAATAAGAAGAAGGATATGAAAACGTAGGTGTAAAAGATTTACATTAATTAGGATCTCTACTATTGTGATTACACCTAAATAAGGAATTTTGCATATATGGCATGCACTGTAATTAATGATCATATTTGGTATAATTTATATGTGAATCTGCTGTATAAGGTTAGTTTAACAAAAATTGGAACATATGTTATAGGGTAAATTATGTCCATATTCTGCGCTATGTAAAGGTATGCAAACATGGAAGTATATGATCTTATTGTGAATCACGACAATTATTTAGGCATATGAATTTAGGCCAATTTATGATTAGGCAAGGCATGTAAATAGAACCTTTAGAAATATTAAATTTGCTAAATATGCTAATTTGCCAAGTTGCCTAAACTGCTAGTTTTGTTATATTGCCTAGACTGCTAATTAGATTGAAATGCCTAATTTGTTAAATTTGTCGGTTGAAATGCCTAACCTGTTATATGCCAAAATCTGCTAAGTTGCTAAATCTGTTAAATCCGTTAAGTCATATAAAATCTGTTATCTGCTAAAGTCTGTTATCTGCTGTGTTGATATAATCATCTTGTTATTGATATAATCTGAATTGGTATATATATTGGGCGAGCGCATAAACGGTAAATTATTAATTAATTGGCCGCAAAGATAAACATGGCTAACTCGAGGTTAGAATGAGTTTGCGGCGTAATTCTGCCCGGAACCGCCCGGCACATCCAGTGGCCGCAAACAATAGGTTCTAATGTGAGAAGTTAGTCATAACCTGCTTAAGACACGAGGTTAGGTCTGGCTTGGGGCAGAAGTCTGCCCGGAACCGCCCGGCCCATCCAGCGGCCACAAGCTAGCGACCTAATGTGAGAGGTCTGGGCATTAATAATTAATTAATGCAAATCTAAGATAAGAATGACGTCTAAAACGTATTGGGGGAAAATAGGGTTAAACCAACTGGATTAATAGGTGTAGTAAACCCATCCATGAATCTGTAGGCCCAATACAAAGTTAGACAAATCTGAAAAATCTGTACATCTGATCTGTTAGTCTAAAAACTTGTTAACTTAATCTATGAACTAGTAAATCTGAATTCTGTATGTCTGAACTTGTAAACAAGTTAATCTGAGATCTGTTAGTCTGGGGACACAAGGTTAGGAGGGGAATTACTTGTGTCATCTGTTGTTTGGGACCCATATTAGTCAGTAACCCTTTCTGGTATCAAAACTTTGACCCAACAGTAGGTAGGGTCCGGGCACGCTTACTGAACTAATTATAAGTGGTTCATTCTGATAATGGCGAGGGGTGTCGATGGTGCGTTCCAACCGGGTCATGTGCATGCATGGATCCCGGTCTGCCTCTGAGGATGTAAGACGCCGTGACATCTGCAAATAGGTCTGTGCCAATTGGTTGTCACTTTAGGGAGTGATACACCCTACTGTGGGGCCGACACAGGATATTTATGTATTAGGGAGCCGATCGCTTCGGGTAGGGTTTTAGGGTACGCTTAGTTCTTTCTGTTTCTGTTGGTACCGTCTGTTTCTGTTGGGTGGTAACACCTGTCTGTTTCTGTGTGGTACCGTCTGTTCGGGTGGTAAAGGCCCATTACTAGTGTACACCTAATTCTACATTCTGTTTCCGTAGAGATAAATCTGTTCCTGCTTCTGTCTGTTTCTGATCGGGTAGTAAAGGCCCATTATTAGCATTCTGTTTCTGTTAAAGTATTCTGTACCCGTTCCTGCTTCAATTTAGACATTAGGGAGACACCTAATTCTGCTATACTAGTATTAGTGCAGAGAAGTGTAAAACAATAGTTTATATCATTCTGTTTTTCTGTTATATCTGCTACACCTATTATAGTTATCTCACATCCAGTTTTATGTTCATATCATATTATTATTATCTGTTCATATGCTGAAAGTCACTGGACTTGCCAGACTTTTTGTCTGACCCTTGTTGTTTCGCCTCCTTTCTTCCGTTTCCCCCCCCCCCCCCCCCCCAGGTTATCCAAGGAGGGAATACTTTAGCTTGATCCGGATTTCTCTTTGCTTGAAGTGCTTAAAGTATGGCTTGGCTTTGTATAGCTTCCGTTCCATGGGGATTATGATTTTAAACTATGCATTTTGAAGGCTTTTGTACAAGACTGATATTTTGTACTTGAATTCTGAAATTGAAAGGATGTAACCATATTAATTTTTCTGTTTCCGCTGTAATAAAGTTAAAATTTTTCAAGTACTGTTTTATCTGTCTTGTAAGTTTCTGTTCTGTTTACTAAAATGCTCCACCAAAGTTAAGGCATTCCCTTTGTGAGTGACCTTAACGGAGGTGGGGTGTTACATAAGACCTAGCCTAAATCATACTATTTCATTTTAGCCTCAGGCCGCCGCCATTAAACCTAGAGCTCTGAATTAAGAATACAAAGAACAAAATTGTAGAAGAGGAAGGACGACTACAACTAGAAGCTACAACAACTACGACGCTTTAGACAACGAATTTGGGACTATTTGATTTGGGATTTTTATTTGGATTATTTGCTTCATATTGTAAGTTCTATGTTACTTTTTAGGAAAAAACGCTAAAACAATATAGACATGCCATGAATTGAAACCGGATTTAGGAACTATTGTTAATCCATTGTTTATATTGTTTATCTTTGAATTATAATTTGGGGATATTGCTATGGCAACGTTGCAAGTTGAACTTGTCATGATTTTGATGTTGTTATGAATCACTTGGGCTTAATTGTTTGGCAGGTTGGACTAATACATGTCCATGGAATCACTATGTTTATTGAAATCTTTATGTTGATTAAACCATGCCTATGATGCTAATTATACCATGGTTATGACTATTGATGGAATTATGCCTGTGATGTTAATATACCCATCATGATTGATGAAAAATTGGGTATTGCTAGGTTAAGATGAAAAGTTGGAATTATTATGTTTATAACGTTAGATATGTTGAAAATGCTAAATTGGAACCATTATGTTTATAATGTTAGTTGAGAATCATTATGTTAAAAACGCTAAATTGGAATCATTATGTCTATAATGTTAGTTGAGAATCATTATGTTAAAAATGCTAAATTGGAACCATTATGTTTATCATTATGTTAAAAACGCTAAATTGGAATCATTATGTCTATAATGTTAGTTGAGAATCGTTATGTTAAAAATGCTAAGTTGGAACCATTACGTTTATAATGTTAGATGAGAATAATTATGATAAATTGGAATCAATATGTCTATGAAAATTATTATGTTAAAAATGCTAAATTGGAATCCACTATGCCTATTAGGATTACTATGCCTTTAATGTTTCATGTTTATAATAAAATTATTATTAAGCCCGCAATGATTATTATGCCTATGATGTAAAGTTGAAATCATCATGTTAAATTAAGTTGGAATCATTACTATGCCAAGTTATCATCATACTAGTATTGAAACCATGTGATATGTTATAGCCTGTTTATTATGCAAGTGATGTTGGAATTGTCACATATGCCCATCACATGTATGGTGTTATTCCACTTTATCTCTTGAATTGTTTATGCTTGTGAACGAAGTACGTTTATATACGTTGGGGATACGATTGGGTAGAATAGGCAAAACTTGAATTAATTATAAGCATAAACTGTGAAATTTGGCATAAGTAGAACATGAAATATGGCACGAAAACTTGACTTGAACATGCCATAACTTGACTTTAAACATGCCTTAGTTGGGCACGAAGCTGATATATGAACATGTTGTGGAAATAGCAAAATCTGATAAGAACATGGGCATGACTTTAGAAAACAAGAAAGTGGCCAACTCGAGGTTGGGTTGAGTTTGTAGTGTAAATCTGCCCGGAACCGCCCGGCAAATCCAGTTGCTACAAACAATAGGACCCAATGTGGGTAGTTGGTCACATCGCGCTTGAAACCCGAGGTTGGGTTGAGTTCGTAGCGTAAACCTGCCCGGAACCGCCCGGCAAATCCAGTGGCTACGAACAATAGGATCCAATGTGAGTGGTTCGGTGCATTAACGAATCAATTAATGCCAATTAGGGTTAAGTCATGAACATGAAAAGACAACTTAACCAACTTGAACACGATTTGTAGGGCTAAGTCATGAACTTGAAAACGACAACACTTAGCCAACTTGACATGACACGTAGGCGGGTTAAGTCATGAACTGAAATGACATACTTAACCATCTTGACATGACTAGACTGGAAAAGGATTAAGTCACGAATTACATGACTTAATCTGTTAGGCGGGTTAGGTCACGATTTACATGACCTAATCTATTAGGCGAAACCCTAGACACGACCCCTTTCAGCAGTAACCCTCTAGAAGTATCAAGGTACCCTGGGGCTAGGCGTGGTGGGGCACGATTACTGGGCTGATTGTAAGAGGTGAACGACGGCAGTGGGGTACGCCAGTGTAGGTTCGATGGACTACGATCGTGCACGTATCAGGGGCAGACACTGGGTATCCGTAGATTTATCTGTGCATCTTGAATCGTGTCAGGGGTTGACACCCTAGGGCTGATACACCCGAAGGTGGACCCAGCACAGGTGACTACATTCGTGATTAGCCGTATGACACGGACACTTGACGAGCTAGAACTTGTAGGGAGCCGATCGACTAGATAATCGCTTCGTAGGACCCCGTACTTGGGTCAGACCCCGTTTCAGGGTCATTTCATGACATTGGGCCGTGGGATTTATTTCGTGATTAACTTGTGATATGGGCTTAGTATACTAGTACAGTCGATGCAACGAATCTCGAACATGTGATGCTTTACTTGACTTGTCTTGACTTA
Organism: Allium sativum; assembly: GCA_030737875.1. Taxonomy (NCBI): domain Eukaryota; kingdom Viridiplantae; phylum Streptophyta; class Magnoliopsida; order Asparagales; family Amaryllidaceae; genus Allium; species Allium sativum. The sequence continues at coordinate 460,478,944 of CM060923.1, forward strand.
TCCTGATCACCTTAGTCTATCTTGTTCACCTTGACACCATTCTTAAGTTTAGTTCCAGTTCATACATGACAGGTTGTTTTAACCGTTTTTACACTGAAAGTCACTAGAACTTACTCAGTCTTTATGACTGACCCTTTTCCTTTCGCCTTTTTTCTTTTGTTTCCCCCCCCCCCCCCCAGGTTCTCAGGGAGGGAATACCGCAGCTTGACCAGTTTTCACATCCAGCTTGAAGAGAAAGAATGTATTGCTTGGATCTTTTCCATTTTGGACTATGGCTTTGGACAGCAATTAGGGGACTTTTGCAGTTTATTTATGTTTTCTTCATGCTTCTTTAAATAATGTAATCAAGACAGTTATGATTTTGGGAAGTATTATGGCATGGTTTGTGTAACACGTATTTTGAAGAAATAAAAGTTGTTGTTTTCCGCTGTTCAAAAATATGTGTTATTATATCTGTCTTGTATATCTGTGACTTATACTTATAAACCTCCACCAAAATTAGGGCATTCCCTTTGAGAGTGACCCTAACGGAGGTGGGGTGTTTCATGATATAAATAATTTGTGATGTAGGCATGAAAAGAAAACAAGTGCGAAATGCAGAACAGGAAAGTACAACGAAGTTATAAGTAAAAGCTTTAAGTACAGAAAGCAGAACACAATATTATTTCAACATCACATAATCAGATAGCAGAGTCATAAATCCAGCACAAAAGTATCAAACACATAGAAACATAAAGCAATAAGTAGGGACTGGCACCTGCATATACAACTGGTCTGAATACAACACATAGAAGTTGATAATCTAAAAGAAAAATAAGTCGGAGCCAAGCACTACTATTTCTTCCTATCACCTGACCTTAAAGCCAGTTTGTTAAGAGAAAGAGGAGGGGTCTCTTCCACATTACTCGGATTACACTGAGAAGATAAAGTAATAGTTTCCGTGTCTTTCTTCTTCTTCCTTTTGAGCTTCTTAGATGGTGGAGACTTGGCAGTTTTCTTGCCTTTATTCTTAGTAGCATCCTTCGGGCTTTCATCCGTTTCATTGGCCTCAAGATCGTCATTAAGATTGCAATCAACATCATCTAAATCTGAGAAAGCATCGACTCTTGCATCTTGTGACCCAGGAGCTGTAATCACAAGCAGGGAAGTGTTACTAGGAGGAGGGGGAGTAATAACGGAAGCAAGAGAAATGGTCATTAAGGGTGAGTCAGTTATAACAACTTCAGATGTTGTTGCATTAGCTATAGTGGGAGAAGATAAAGGTGAGATTAAGCCTAGGTTATGGAAACAACGAGCATAATAGGCAAGGGATCCAGACGAATCAAAAATGGATTCTAAGTATGACACGGTATAATTGGTTTCAATTTTACCTGCATCTAGAGGTTTTTCCTGGACATCCCTATGCTCAACTCTCCAATTTTCAGTGTTTTCATCATTAGCCTCATCATCTCCACTATGCTCTTTAGTAATATTCTCTATAGTAGCATTCCCCTCGGTAATTACATCCTTCTCTTTGGGAACATCAGGAAGGTTAACCAATGTCTGCGAACCAGAAGCTCCAGAGTCCATAGGGTCAGTAAAAAAGATTGGTATCGGGTTGGTTTTGAATTTGCTCTCCAGAAGTACTAGCCCTCCGTTTGCTAATAGAATCTTTTCCTCTGCCAAAGCCTTCTTATATTTATCATTTAAGAGTCTATTAATGAGTTCATCCTCACTACAATCGTCACCATTGTTTTCAAGCACTCGTTCCCAAACAAGTGCCAGAGTAGTGGAAAAGCTGTCCCCTAAGTGGTGCAAACTCTCGCGACTCATGACACTGAAGACGTAAAATCAGAATATGTCATCCGCAGCCTCATTCATGGCTTTCTTAATAGTTTCCTGGGCAATGGTCTTGTCTTTCTCGAGAGATTTAACTTTAACTGTCAATGTTTGATTGGAAGCCTTTAACGAGTCAATGGTTTTCCTAAGTTAGGCGGCTTCATCCCGATACTATGTGGAAAAATACTTTTCTACGGATAATGTAGCTTCAACATTGCATTTGACGGTTAAGGCTTCCTTTTCTCTTTGTTTGGCAGATTCAAGTTCTTCTCGGAGTTTCTTGTTTCCATTATCTAATGCTTCTAACTTCGTAACTCTTTTATTGAGTACCGCAATAGTAGCATCACGAGAATCCAAATTTTTTTCCCATTTGACCTTGTCACTCTCCAACTCGGCGATTTTAGCAAGGTTAGTTTCATGACGTTTTTGGAGACCATCACCAAGTTTATTCCATCCGTACAGCTTTCTCCTGGCACTGTATTTGACAATATTCCACTTTGTATCAAGCTTGCTCTTAGCATATTCAAGTTGAGTATGCATCTGCCTTATTACTGCATCTACCTCCACAGGTAGGTCATCGGCATCAGTTAAACTCACACTACAATCGTACATAAGCACTTTAAGATTCTAGCTTGGGAATCGTTCGGAGAGAGGAACACTTGTTAGTTTGAGATCATGGCGAGGTTTGTGAATGATTGAATGGATTTCATTCGGAGAACCGATAGGGCCAGAAGATAAAGTCGAACGGGGTCTAATATGATGCTTCTCTATTCAAGAATATTTGTGCGAGCCACCATTTCCTAGATCATCCCTTCCTCACTTTTTCCTTCGGCTCTATTCATCAGGGTATCCTCTCTGAGCCACGTATGTCTTCTCGCTTCCTCGTCCTCTTCCTCACGAATCCTCTGCCTTTGCTCTTCAGTCAAGCCTGACTTTGGTACATGTAAGGGACGGTGTGAATACTACGAGGGTGGGGGAGGATGGTTTTGTTTATGATGATGGGATGGTCGTGGGGGATCAGAGTGTAATAGGTGCTTTGGATTGATAGCTTTGCTTTTCCTGCTAAATTCCAATCTAAAACCTGTTGAATGTTTATTGTGCATATCTGAACCACCTGAAAAAAGATCAAAATGGATTTTAGTGATTGGCTTGCCAAGTACTAAAGGAAAATTATAAAATATGATTATTAGAAATGTTGTAGGTTAAAAATGTTTTCTAAAAGGAAATTGTTGCTAACGAACCGGTCTTTCTAGTTGATTCTAAGGAAATTCCTAAGGATTTCAACAACTTTCCTGGCTCAGAGGCAAGATTCTCCATTATGATAGCTGCTGTGATTATGTTGTGAGAATCAAGAGGCTAAGTTACAGTATCGTCTTGGTTTAGATACCTAGCTGTAATAAGATCCCCCAAGTCATCAAAGGTACCTGCAAAATCTTCCCTTGTTACATTTTGTACGAGAGGGTCCTTAGTTGTCGTTTCGACATTTGGGTCGATCTCTAATGCAGTTTCATCTTACCCACCATACTCAGTCTCATGCTCAGATTCTGAAGTATTCGCCTCCATGTTATCTGTAACACCCCACGTCCGTTAATGTCACTCACAAAGGGAATGCATTAAGTTTCGTGGAGCGTTATGAGTAAACAGAGTAGAATAGAGCAGAATATTACAAGACAGATACATAAAGTAGTACTTGAAAATTTATAACTTCATTGCAGCGGAAACAAAAATAAGTTTGGTTACATCTTCAAATACTAAAACCAAGTACAAAATATCAGTCTTGTACAAAATCCTTCAGAGTACATAATTTTAAAGCCATAATCCATAATAGAAACGCCATAAATAGGTAGAAACAAAGCCAAGCAATACTTCAAGAACTTCTAGCACTATAAGCAGAGAGAAATCCGAATCAAACTTGAATATTTCCTCCTTAAGAACCTGGGGGAGAAATGGAAGAAAAGAGGCAAAAACAAAAAGAGTCAGACATAAAGTCTCACGAGTCCAGTAACTTTAACAATATAATCATTAAAGTAACAGGATAAGACATAAACTGGAAAATAAGAAATGACTGTGAAACAGACAGGCATGACAAGGTAAGCAAGATGAATAAGACAACGTTAATTTGCGCTCCTGATCACTGTAGGATAATTACTACACTACACCAATCCTAGTAACACCATATCATTACTAGTTACACTGCACCCTTACTAGTCCCATACTAAAAGTTGATCCTTCTTACTAATCATGATAATGGTTGTTTCATGTACTCCTAGCTGCTATCGTAGGTGCCCCTTTTTGCTCCTATCCCCACGAGTTGTACCCATTATCTTCCTCGTTCGATCGGCTCCCTAACTCACATGTATTTATTACTTGTGTCATTCGACCTCGCTTGTATGTATTCATTACTTGTGTCATTCGGCCCCGCTTGTATGTAGATACTTGTGTTGGCCCCATCGTGGGTTGTATCAATTCCCATGATGGCAACCCGACACGATTCAAGATGCACAGTGTATACTACTGATGCCCAGTGCCTTCTTTTTCCACTCCGGAGCACGTGCACGTCCATACTCCATCGGAACCTACATTGCTGCACCACCCACTGCTATTTTGACCGCTTATAATCAGCCCAGTAATCGTGCCCCGCCCTGCCTAGCTTAAGGTACCATAATACATCTATGTGGGTTACTGCTGAAATGGGTCCCCATTACTAGGGTTTCCTAATCAACATGTTATAATGGTTAAGTGTTCTCAATTTGACTTAACCCCACCCATTTGCTTAATTAACATGTTATAATGGTTAAGTGTTGCCTATTCATATGTTACTTTACCTTCTCACTGATTCACGCATGTTTATTTAACGGTTAAGTTTGTGGGCCTATATATACTAATATTACCCACTCACCCAAGATTTGCTAAACCCTTCCCCTTATCAAGTCCATATGTATAATTGGTTAAGCTTGCCTTAACCCTATCCACTTTGTTCATGTAATATTGGTTAAGTTGTCTTCTTGTCCATGTTAACTTAACCCACCCACCTAACATGGTGTATTGGTTAAGTTTCGCCTGTTCATATGTTACTTAACCTTTCCATTCTTAGCATGTCTGTTCCTTAGCTTTAATTTACTCATTAAAGCACCAACCTCTCACATTAGAACTGTTGTTTGCGGTTGCTGGATGTGCCGGGCGGTTCCGGGCAGACTTCTACCGCAAACTCATTCTAACCTCGGGTTTTTGGGCATAATGCACTAACCTCTCACATTGGATCTATGTTGTTGAGGTCGCTGGATGTGCCGGGCAGTTCCGGACAGTCTTACACCGCAACTCAATCTAACCTCGGGTTAAGCATGTTCATCTTTTAGCCAATTCACATATTTACTATTCATGTTCAAGTTTATATGTAAATTATCCATAAGTGTAGTCAATTCATGTTATGCCACATTTTCTAGTTATGCCCAAAATGATTATATGATTACAACCCTTTTTATGCCAATTACATAATATTCAACTTTTACCCAAACTTTTCCCCAACATTCCCACGTCGTTAGTACGTATAGTTCATGTGATACGTTAGACTCGCAATTAGCTCAACTCATAAAAAAAGGAAAAAGGGAAGAAACACATGACATCATAACTGGCACATACAATATAGATCTAAGACGACATAAATCTAGTAAACATATAAAAATAGATCCAATCAACATATTGAGTGCGAACTGGCATGGATCTAAACATAAACTTGCATGGATTTAAACGTATGAACATATAATTCAAAACATATGGACTGATATGGATCTAATCATATAAACATGTAGATCTAAACATATGAACATATAGTTCTAAACATATGGACTGATATGGATCTAATCATATAAACATGTAGACCTAAACATATGAATATATAAAATATGATCTTACATGCATGAACATGACTTGCATATAATCTTTCATAACATGCATAGATCGAGCAAACTTGCATACATAACTTGCATATGTAATTAGGCATATCGACTGATATGTATTCTGAACCTTTCCTTTTCACATAAAGAGGACTCGGAGTCAACCTTTTTCTTCTTAAGGCATCCGCTACAACCTTACCCTTCCTTTTCACATCAAAATGACGCCTAGTCCCGTGCTACATGCATCCGTGTATACCGTAAACCTTTTACTACCGTAAGGTAAAAGTCAAAACTGGGGCCGTTGTAAGAGCCCTCTTCGTTCATTGGAAAGCGACATCACAATCAATATCCCGAGCAAAGGTTAGATTCTTCTTCGTTAATCCAGTAAGTGGGTGCAAGTGTTTGCTAGTGGTTGCTCTTGGATGCATTTACACACATATTAGGCGCTAGATCGACTCAATCACTTTCATATTGCATATGAATAGGTGTGCATAGTTAATTTGATGGATGTTTATTGAACGTGTTATCATATGGATGTTGCATTTGAATGAATGATTGTGCGTGCATGTAAAAATGATATTTATCATTAGGATTCTTTTGCATACATAATGGACGCATGGCACTATCATGAATTGCAATAAGGAGGTCGACTGAGTCAGCAGACCGCCTGATTTTGCATTAGAGTAAGAACATATACACACACTATGCATATGTTCATGAAAAGCATTAGAAATCTTTTAAGGACAATGGATGCTTGTGGATGACGGATGAGTAGATTGATGATTCGATGGTAGGATACATTCTTCTTAAGTCAGAGATTTCGGGGACGAAATTCTTTAAGTAGGGGAGAATGTAACACCCCGCATTTTTAATGAAATTGAAAATATGGAAATAGGTATATATATTATATACATAGATATATTTAAGAGAAAAATTAAATAATGACAATAAATATTTCATGTAATAAGTTCATGCAGTGAAATGAAGGAAAAAATTAAGTGCAATACATGAAATGCGAAGAAACGCATGCGAACAATTAAATAGAAAAAAGAAATAAAAAGAAAATTTTGAAGAGCTTCAGGAATTTGGTCACGAAATTAGCGTCATTGCGTTCGTGGCGATTTTCTAGTCAATTTAGACCTATGGTTTGCAGAAAATCGATTTAGGATGAAAAAGATATCTTTAAGTTAAATATTGCAGTAAAACATGAAAAAGAGGAATGAGAAAAGAATAATGTTTAGCATTGTTCTAAGGTTTGTAAGCAAAAGAATTAGTAGCTCATTTGGTTAGAACATGTGGCTTGCATACAAGAGGTACAGAGTTCGATCCCCGCCCGCGCCATATTTTTGTTTTAGGAAATAACTAAAAAGTGGCTTAGTGTGAACGCAGTTCAAAAAGTGGTTTAGTGTAAAAATGGTTAATTGGGAAGATAGCTATATATATATATATATATATATATATATATATATATATATATATATATATGACGTGTGGATGTCAACTTCCTACTGTTGCGCATCATGTGGCACACGTGGCGCATTATTGTTGGTCAATGATTGTTTTTTTTTAACGTGGCTTTTTCTGGTTGGTTGGGTGACGATTTTTCTTGTATTAGGGCTGATGTGGCTTTATTTGATTGGTCTCGTGAGGTGTCTTTGTGTCATGATGATTTGGATGGCTTAGATGAATCATAAGTTGATCTAAAGGCCCATATTAATCCTAAACATCTATATATATATATATATATATATATATATATATAAACCTAAACCCTAACCTCACAACCCTAAACTATGAAGCCGTCATGCTGTTCATCTACAAGCTAATCTAGTCCCCACCATAACAAATCAGATTCTAGATTAAAGATAAAGAGATAAGAGATAAAGATTCAAAGCCTAGGAATTGCGAAAAGGAATTCTAGAACAACCACGAATGAGTCAACGCTTACATCAACGGATTAGCTTAGCAACATCAGAAATCAGATCCCAGAATTCAAGATCCGTTTTCTGTGAGTGCAGTTACTTTCACAGGATAATTGTTTAAACGTAATTGTGATGAGTTATGAATTGGACTGTATGAAAATGTTTGTAAATCATATAAAGTTTATGTCTTTGCAAACTATGTTTTGATTTATGCTTGATTTGATTTACAAAAAATTTCATACAGTCCAATTCATAACTCATCACACTTACGTTCAAATAATTATCTTGTGAAAGTAATTGCACTCACATAAAATGGATCTTGAATTCTGGGATCTGATTTTTGAAGTTGCTAAGCTAATCCATTGATGTAGGCGTTGATTCGTTCGTTGTTATTCTAGAATTCCTTTTCGCAATTCCTAAGCTTTGAATCTTTATTTCTTACCTCTTTATCTTTGATCTAGAATTTGATTTGTTATGGTGGTGGCTAGGTTAGTTTGTAGATGAACATCATGACGGCATCATAGTTTAGGGTTGTAAGGTTAGGGTTTAGGTTTAGAAATGTATATATAGATGTTTAGGATTAATATGGGCCTTTAGATCAACTTATGATTCATCTAAGCCATCCAAATCATCATAACATAAAGACACCTCACCGGACCAATCGAATAAAGCCACATCAGCCCTAATACAAGAAAAATCATCACCCAGCCAACCAGAAAAAGCCACGTTAAAAAAAACTATCCTTAACCAATAAAAATGCACCACATGATGCCCAGCAGCAGGGTGTTGACACCTACACGTCATATATATATAAATATATAAATATATATATATGTATATATATAGCTATCTTCCCAATTAACCATTTTTACACTAAACCACTTTTTGAACTGCGTTCACACTAAGCCACTTTTTAGCCATTCCCCTAAAACAAAAATATGGCACTAGCGGGTATCGTACTCTGTTCCTCTTATATGCAAGTCACATGTTCCAACCAAATGAGCTACTAAGTCTTTTGCTTACAAACCTTAGAACAACGCTAAACATTATTCTTTTCTCATTCCTCTTCTTCATGTTTTGCTGCAATATTTAATTTAAAGATATCTTTTTCATCCTAAATCGGTTTTCTGCAAACCATAGGTCTAAATTGACTAGAAAATCGCCACGAACGCAATGACAATAATTTCGTGACCAAATTCCTGAAGCTCTTCAAATTTTTCTTTTTATTTCTTTTTTTCTATTTAATTGTTTGCATATGTTTCTTCGCATTTCATGTATTTCACTTAATTTTTTTCCTTCATTTCACTGCATGAACTTATTACATGAAAAATTTGTTGTCATTATTTATTTTTTCTCTTAAATATTTCTATGTATATAACATATATACATATTTCCACATTTTTAATTTCATTAAAAATGCGGGGTGTTACATTTTCTTTCTCGACCTGTTCGGATTCCATCTCTGATTCGGGATTCGGGGAGGAGTTTCTTTTTCAACCAGTTCAGTTGAGATTATAAGATCCTTGCCTCATGTTGGTTAAAATTTTCATCCTTATTCAAAGTAATTGTTGAGGGCAATATTCTACCACCAGTGGGCTCTGAGAACTTTTTTAAGGAATGGTCAACAGTTGGGTCTTGATTAATAGTTTGGTCTTGAGTTACGTTCTCGCCACCGGAACTGTTAATGTCCGGCTCTGCATGATTTGATTTGGGAGTTGGAGGCCCTACTCTGCATAGAAACTTCCTCAAAGGATGGAGTAATTCTAATTGACGAAGCAGAGTTTCCGTAACTAAATATTTTGTTACTTCTCTTCGTCTCTTTAATAGCTTTCACTGTTTCATATGTAGCCTTGAGAGAGGTAGACGCTTTGTTATCCTTTATCGGGGCAAGAACAACTGTGTTCCAAAGGAAACAATGTAAGGACGTATGATTTGAAGGTAAATATAAGGTAAAATTACTCAGTAAACTATGCTTACCTCCGTCTATCCAACGCCCTCAGAATGCCTCGGGGCATCTAACAAAGAAAAATTGGTTTAAAAATCCAGAAACACTATCTGGTAGTTTGAGAATAATCTTCCGATTTCTGGCACCTTCAACATGGATAATAGAGGGAGTGTCCTTCCTACTCTTATAAGAACATAAGTAATAGAGCTCTTGAAAAGTGGGCGCCTGCTTTTTTGTGTCCATAAAGAGGATATAAAGTCCAAGTAAAATGGTATAACCATTAGGATGAAGTTGGAAGCAAGCAATGGCTAGACGGTTTGAAATTCGCTTTAGGAAAGGATTAAACGGAGGGATAGCGCCAGCCGCTAGCATATGTGTGTTTACAGCAATATATCCAACTGGAGGTTCATCAGCAAAGACACCCTCTATTAGAAATAATGCATCTGTAAAGGGAATTCCATATTGAACACACAATTGCTCATACTGATCCTAAGTTAGTGTGGTAGACTGCCTCTCTTGATTGCTAGCCTTAACTGGGTGAAGTTCCAAAGGTAATGAGGCAGAAACTTGACGAGAAGCTATGGTTGTAACGGGTTCAGAGGCCGTAGTAAGAGAAGTATCGGTTTGATCCAAAGAAATTTCATCATTTTGAAGGCAAGCTCATTTTCTAGTAGTCATTCAATACAAGGAAACTTGAATATATTTTAGGTACACATTCCTTAGATAAGTGATAAATAATGAGTTTCTATGGATTAAAATTATGGCGGGGCATGAAGTTCAACATCCAACTTATGAATTGGTAACGAATCAATTTCAAGCACTGTCATAAAGGTAAACTAATAAGTGATAAGTGTGTATAAGTAAGGGTAATGAGATTATAAACTAGTCATGAAAACAAACTTGTATACGTATATCACTTGGCTTAGATACGGATTTTTGTTATAATAATGTCTGTTGTTTATCTAACCCACTATCAAAATGGACTATTGATAGTGATGTATAAGTCCAAAATATGTCATTATCTGTTAGACAGGAAAGGAACTAACCAAAAGTTCTCAGTTTTTAAAGGCAAAGCTACGAATCACCCAAGATAAAGAATGCCTAAGGATTTTTTCTTTTGAAATTTTTTTTGTTCAATCATAAAATCTCATGTCAATCTAGCACTTAGGTTGATATATGACATGAGTCAAGTTGCAAGCGACTTACAATGCAACATGACTCAAGTCACGGTATGACTTAAGCCAGTTAATGACTCGTACCGTAAAAGTGGGTTTGATTATTAACGGGTTGAGCTGGAGAAAATTCTTGTCATGGAGGTAATCAAGTCGTCAAGACCAGGCTTATGACTTAAGGGCATGGCGATCAAGCAAGCATAATTTGAAGTATGTCGTGAACCTACTATAAAGTCGTACCAAAAGAGACGTATAACAACTAGGATAAAACAACAGAGGTTCATGGTTTGGGCATTTCAACAAATAACTCATATGCATCTAATGAAAATCAAGCTTCAGAATAAAAAAGTAGAAGTTAAACCTGATGCGAAGCAAGGATTTTTTGCGATAACTCTTGGATAATGAACAATGGAAAGCGCTACAACTTTGGATGCGCAGATGTTGATTTGGATCAAATACTCTTTGAAGTTTAACTTGATTGAGTTGGTGAGGTTGGAATATGATCAACGACGTCGAAAATTGGTTGAGAAGGTTGCTCAAGGGGAGGGCAATGCAATTTCTCATCCAATGGATGCCACTAACGAGGAAGAAGCTTCAAATGTGGTTGGGATATGAGAGAGCGAACGACTTAGGGAATAAGATACAAGCGTAAAGGTAAGCGGGCCGGCCCAGATCAGTTTAAAGTCCAGGACGACATGAAATCTGGAGTGACATGGAAAAGGGATAAAACGACTTGCAGCATGGTTATATGAACGGGTTGATCAATAAATTAATACGAATGCATAACAAAAGAGATCAGTAATATTATAATTCGAAGCCCGTGTCATTTTCAATGATACGAATATTGAGAGGCAAATGTTATACCATAAAAATATGGGATTGAACTCTCTTTTGTGATGTCATTTGTTCTCAAGTCGCTACGAGTGAATCATACCGTTTTTAAGTTATGTCACCGGTAGAACAACTAGTCATGTCGTTCCTATGTCATGTCGTATCTCTCTAAGTCGTTCAGAGACCATACAAGCTTCCCCAAGTCATGTCGTGTCTGTTCCATAAAGATGAAGCCAAGTCAAGTCGCCTCTAAGTCGTGCTGCTCTCGGTTCATAGCCGTGGTCTAAGTTGAGTCACCTTACCTTCATGTCGTTCAAGTCCATGCCACCGGAAAGTTATGTCGTCCGATAGCATGAGTGAAACAAGGCGTTTCTTGAGGAGTAAGACAGTACCGCATGTCAGTAATACCGTGGCTTTTGCGGCATGAGGTCATGCCTTTAAGAAGCGGAGTCGTTCAGTACCATAAAGCAAGACGTATCATAAAGCAAGTCATTAAGTGTCATGGCGCATTTTGGCAAGATGTCATGGCGTTTTTTCTGCATAATTACAAAACTTCCATCTGGTCTGAAAATCACCTATAAATACCCCCTCACTCCTTCATTGAGGGGGATCGAGTTCCTTGGCCACGAAGTGCTACTAAAATCTCTCCACAACTATTTGAAAGAATTCTAACACTCATCGATCATCATCAAGTAAAGATTCAGCCATTCATTGATCATGGCTTCCATCAAATCCATCTAAGTGATCTAGGAGTTGAAGGTTCATCATCCAAGTTCAAACCTAAGAAGAAATCCTTCCAATTCTTCTCTAATCACACCATATCTCCGCTGGTTATTCCATTTCTCCATCACTTTTTGTGAATTCAAGTGAGATCTGCAAGTGTGAGAGTGATAAAACTTTTTGTAAGAATGAATCAAACTTTTTAATTGACATATTGATAATGGAATCTTATATGAAAGTGGATGTAGATCCTCACTGGATCGAACCACTATAAAAACTCTGTGTTCTTACTTTTATGCTTTTTGTATGTCTATGATTGCGGCCTCGCTTTATGCTTCCTTACTAGATTGGTGAAGTGTTTTATGCACCTTTAGTGTTGAACACGAATTTCGGTCTCAACAATGATTTTATGAGCCGATTGGAAAGCCGCTTAGCCTTTTCTTTTTGATTGGTGAGTGCCCTGTGAGGCAAGTGGTGGTTTTACCGATCAGCCCGTGCAAAGGGGGTTATGGCAAAAAAATTCGAAAATTTAAGGCATTAGCTAAAATTTTGAGAAATTATAAAGTTCATAGAAACTGAAAAGTTGAAGAACTTGAGTCAAGCGAAGGTTGAGTTGATTAAGTAAACAACCTTCGATTCTATCTTCCTTTTCGGGGACGAAAAGATTTTAAGTGGTGGAGATTGTAACAACCCGTATTTTTGGAACCAAACTAAAATTTTATTTTTAATTGATTTAATGGATTTTAAGAATTTAAAATGATTTATTTTGAGAATGAACGATTCAAAATTTATTTATATCGAAGTTAGAACGTATAAATTTAGAATTTAATTAAAATGAACTCGAAATGACGCGATAGTTTGAAAATTTTGGTTCTAAACTTCAATTGAATATATAGAATTCAATATAACTCAAAATTTGATAAAACAAGAAATGTTAGAATCGTATTAACTATATCTTTCTAATGAATGTAAGAAACTGATATTTCACTTTATAAATTATAAGTTATGTCCAGTTTGAAATTTAGAATAGTCGCTATGGAATTTATATATATATTTAAATTATATATAGCCCTTAAAAATAGACATTTTGCAAACGACCTATGTTTTCGACGAAACCACTTTTGTTGGATCCGAATGTCAAATTCTTGTCAGGTTTAAATTTTCAATTCATTTGGACTTAGTACGTAGGCGTAGTAAATTTAAACGCGTTTTTAATTTCTGTTTGAATTTGATAAGCCAGTTAAAATGCCATTTTTCGAACGGTCTCCAAATTTGATGAAATTAATTTTTTTAGAACCGTATTATCAAAACATAGCTAGATTTCAATTTCCATAATTTTTGGAGTCGGTACGTGGCCCAGGTAAATTAAAATGTACGTTCAAATTCAATATTGACCGTTATAATATTTTATATTTTAATTCTGATAAAACCTGATCGAAATGATAGAATTGGCTTATGAAACATATCCCATTGTGTCCGAAATGGGGGTACTGGGTTAGAAACGACAGTCGTTGGGTTTAATTTTGAGTTCGAATGCAAAAACTCACTTTTATGAATTAAATAATATTATAAAATATATATAAATAAACCTAAAACCCTAATCCATTATACCTAAATCGGGCCGCCATTCAAAACGATTGAAGGGTGGAAATGCTCTGAAATTCTCGTTCAAAATTCTTCCAATCCTCCAAACTATTCTGGAAATTAATAAAAGAGAAATTGTAATTCCCAATGTATACCAAGTTGATGTATTTTTTGTGTTTTATGGAGCTCGAATTTCAAGTTGAAAGGGCGCGACTTGGGTGCTGATTTCAAGGCCGAGGGGGAGGCCGAGTTGGTCGTGGGTCCTGACAGTAGACGGATGCGTGGCGACGTCGGATTGCTAGCGCTCGATTAGTGGCCTGTAGGCGGTACGGCAGCGGGATTTTCAAATTGACTGTGGGTTCGACGTTATACGGGAAGAAGGAGGATTAAGGAATGTGATTAAGGGTTAATTATATTTTAATTATTTTAATTAATATAATCAAATGTAACAATTAACATATCTTTTTTATACGAGATCGAAATCCGATGCTTTCAGTTGCTTGCGCTCATATCAACGAGCACTAAACATGGAACTAACCAGAACGAAAACGGAAGTTGTTGAAATTTCTGATAAAATTAAATGCGGGTTTAATTTTACTAAAATAATCTTCAGATAAAGACTGACCGAGTCGAAACCAATGTGAGAACTCACTCAAAATTTTATACAGTTATTTATTTTTATAACTGAATATATATTTATTGCCTTTGACTGCAATGTTTGTTTGGTGGTGGATGATTATTTACAGCTTTAATTTTATCATCATTAAAATGTGATTATAAATGTTTATAAATAAAATGTTTATATTATAAATTATTCTGGGATGACAATTTACCCATGCGTCTCTCAAATAATAAATAAATTCGCATGGACTGTAATGTAAACCCCACATGGGTATTGGGACGATAATTTTACACATCGCCCAAGTGTACAAACAATAATTATTATTATTGTTGATGATTGTAAACCCCACACGGGTCTGTGAACGACAATTAATTCACATCTCCCTTGGATTTAATTATATGTCAACCGATTGATTAACAGACTGTGATAAGCGTTATTTAATTATTTAATGCTTATACAGTAGTAAATTACACTCTAGTTGTGAATTGACTGTTCAATAGTTGTTAATCACTATTTTCGAATACATGTGATGCATGGAATCCTTAAAAATAAAATTATATGGTAATTGGTTGAGTCTGATTACAATTCAGAAATAAAGAATATTTTTAATTAATATTCAATGAAGAATCAAAATATGATTTTGATGTCCAATTTTGGATGGACACAAAATTATTAAAATATTCATAACTGAAATGAATATGAAGCCCATTTAAGTAGATATATGCCATTTTAACTCGAGTGGAATTTTCTGTCAATTTTATTCGTATTATGATGAATATCGAAAAGATTTGATTTCAAAATCTGATATTTTGAAAATATTACCATTTTATTATTATAATGATATGGAATATTCAATTTTGATTTAAAATTGAAATGGAAGTTGAAATCGTTTTAAATTGAATTTATAAACGATTTATAAAATACCTTTTTAAAAGGAAATCGATGAAATATATTATACATATATTTAAATGGTTTGAATAGAACGAGCCGCACAACGACCATTCGCGAATTTCAACCATTGACTTCAAATAGATGTAATGGGAGATCGGACCATCGGATTCTCCTAAAACTGGAACCGTAGGGTTCGTATCGAAAAAATCTTTCGAGCGATAATAAAAGATTTGAAATCTAACGGTTAGATTTTATGAAATGTTAAATTCAAATTTGAATAAAAACAACGCATGTGCAATTAAATGAGCTGAAACGTCATTTAACTAAAAGGGGCTATTTTTAAATGATTAAAAATAGGGAAAGATATATTAAATCATAATATATGTATTGAAATGATTTTTGGATGAAATATTCCATGTTTGTAAAGATGAAACATATTTTTGTCTGAAAGAACTAGTTATCGACTAGAATAGAGGACTGAAAGGAATTGAAATGGTTTTAATCTAACCAGAATTTTTCCAATATAAGATTGGATTGGAATTGAATGGAAATTATCTTCGGATATTTCGGTATTGGATTTCGTGATTGTACCAGTATTGTTGAGGAATTTGGAAGATACAGATATCGTTATTCCCAATACGATATTCGTTAGTTTCAGAATTTGATATTGAATATAAGCTGATATTATTTTTATTTTGAGCCTTGTATTTAATATCAAATTGGATTTTGGGTTTGTCGTGAATGGTGTCTTCAATAACACTGTTCTTAAACCCTGTGAAAAAAGGAATAAATCTTTTTTCTAAGATTAATGAAGATTTCCTATTTATAATTATAAAGTGGAACTAAATGCAAGAAGATTTTGGGTTCATTGTGAACTATGTTATAAATAACATTTGTTTTTAAAACCTAATTAATAGTGAAGATATGATTTGGAATTTATAAATCTTTTTATTAAAATTTAATGGAAAATTTCCAAAGTATAGTTTTCCAATTTAATACATTAAATTGGAATTGAATGGAATTCGATTTAATAATAATCGAGATGAGCTTGTGTGAATGAAGGCCATTACTATATATGGAATTTAAAAGTGTTTGTCGTTATTCCATTTATATTATTAGTCTGATATGGAAATTTATATCGATTATATATATTGATCTATTTTTCATGAAGATTCCATAGTTAATGGAAGCTGATTTGGGTTTATCGTGAACTATGTTTTAGATGACATTGGTTCTTCAACCCAGTCAAAGGTAGGATTAATTTTCCTAAAGCTAAACAATAATTAAATAATGATTTTTGGAAGATCAAAACTAAATGGAGTTTTAATGAATCTTTATTATATTGAAAGTTAAATGGTAATTAAATTTACCAAATTCAAGAAATGTTTCGAGATGGAGTATCGCCAGTTTTACTCCCGGCGATAGTTAAATCTTTAATTAGATTTGAACGTGAAATGGTAATTAAATTTAACGATAACACCGTGGGTGTTAGATATGGAGTACTACCGGTTATCCTCCATGGGATGAATAGGTTGGGATTGGGATAATAAAATAAATGATTACTTTAGTAAGGCTCAATAATCTCTGCTAGTTTGATAAACCTTAATTTGGTTTAAGTTGTGAAAAGATAATATAAAATCTTTTGAAAATGGTATCCAAAGGAAGCATAAAGAATAAGTTTAAAAGAACTTATCTTTAATAAAATTAATGGGAACTTTTCGCTAAGATGTGAATATTTGAATAAAAGAATATTCTAAATTAGAATGAGGCGTATGATGTGTTTATATTTCACATGATTATAAGATACGCGAGTTATTCGAAAAGACCGGGTTCAACCCATTCTGAATAATAGATACGACGATTGAAAGTTGAAGATATGAAAATGGTGGTTGAATACTGGAGATCATCACATCATTTAGATGATTACCGATGTCTTGATGGGCCATACACCCAAAGCGGGGTAATAATTGGTGATAATTCATATGTACATAGAGATCGACCGGATATGCAAAGGCCTCTATCTTGTATTGGACATATGGGATGATGAATAAGGGGCCCCCGGTTTCGTTCAGACCCAGAACCGACTTGCAAATGGATGGTATATCTGACATTGTATTCCTTTATATTGTATTCATTGATCTCTGCTAAATATATATCTGTTTGGTGGGGGAGAACTTATTCTCTTGCTTAACACCCTTCTCTGAGAAGTACGAGCTCAGAGGATATATATTGTGGAAATCAATAGTACGGTATGGATTAACAATGTGGCATGCTGAGATGCACGGATCAAGGCTTTTGTTGAAAAGCAGAGTCTTGTGGATGATGATCAAAGCATAACTTTATATAGCATAGCTTGGTGTGTCGAGATGCGATTTCGACGAGTTTCACAACCCGTGAATGATTGAAGCCGGATAATAAACGACAAAAAGGAATCTGGGATCTGGGAGCCCCGATAATGGTGGCACTCCATTGTAGCATGAAGGATCTATAGGATTTGGGAGCCCGCTAAGGTGATTCTCCAACCGGCATGAAGGATAACAATTCGCCCCTAAAAAGGAAACGAATGTGAAAATTGAATACATATCAATATGATTTCTATTTCGAGCCTTGTATTTAATGTAGTGATGGCAAGAAAGCCTCATTCATTGATGGAATCAATTTCCAATACGATCCTTTGTGTTTTTTAATTGTAACCTATGTATGTAGTCATAGTACACTACATCTGCTATGATGGATATAATTATTTGTGAACAATGATTTTTACACTAAGCATTAGTGATAACAAAAGAGGATTGTAAATATCAAACATTTTTTTCCATTATAAGGGAAAATTCTGTCACCTATTTGCGTTGCATTGTGTGATGGGATGGAGTCTTATAATGGCTTCATTTTCTTTATTTAGCATTACACTGTTTGTTTTACAGTATTCTTGGGAGGAAACACATTCTGTATCATACGGCGTGGTCCCTTGATTTACCTAACTTTAAAATAAAGTTAATAACTGCTTTAGTTCTCACACCAGTCCCATGACTGACTCGGAGTTTAGTGTTTCTACCTAAACTCTGGGTGCCCATATTTTTCCACACGAGTATCTTGTAGTTTTGGTTTTCGCAGATATTTCTTTTCACAGGATCTAGATTACAGCTGGAGATATATTCAAAAAGCTTTGGATCATGTATTTCGTTCAGCTGTGGTAGTTGTTGTTTTCCACTGCGCATTATACTTATGTATTATTTTTCCGCTGCTTTGTTATTTGTAAAACTCTGACATTTTCCGTTGTAAATTATTTAATCATACTCTGTTATATTCTTGTAGTCTGATGTAAATTTTTGTAATAGTAATGAAATTTTCTATTGTTTTTGTTCTGATGCGTCGTGTTCTCAAAACAATCTGTGCTCCTCCATCTCCTCGGGGATCGGGGATGTCTGTGTCACTACAAATATTTTTGGGAATTAATAAAAATCAAAGTTAAATGTTTAATTTTGAACCTGAGATTCGTATATTCGATTTTTTTATAAAGTGATATATAAAATAATGGCCACGGTGTGAAAATGTAAACAATTGGTTGTTAAAGAGACAGGGATCGACTATTGTTATACTCTCTGCCAATACCGAAAACCACTTTAACAACTGTATACGCGGTGGAGTTCCAGAATAAAGTAGGATGGTTTGGAGCCGATTACTGGATTTGAAGAAAGTGAACGATGATGGATATCCTTGACCTTTAGGTCATAATTACAAGGACTACAACAGGGTTATACAGGGCCAAGTGGCGTTAGCTACCTCCACTGGCAACACTTCTTCCTTTATCGTTATAGTCCCTCTGTTTGATTGATTTGATTTGATGCGCATCCTTGATTATGGGAGTGTCGTTCGAGGTGAACGGTAGTCGCGGCTATGCATTACCACCAGTCCGGGCTTGCAACTAGTATATTCCTACTTTGGGCATTCCTCGTGTGCCTTGTCATATTATCATGATCGAGCCCTACGATTTTGATTTGTATCATACTTAAGGAATTCCCTCTAATAGCCACTACGTTACTGTAGACTTTACAGTATCTGTATAGTCTACAGTATTATAAACGGTGTAAGGGTAATAATGGCAATCCTGCTTATGCTATTTTAATATTTTATATTTCACGTAGACACTACTATAATAGTGTGTTATATTATATGATATTAGTTTAACGGATTCTTAGAGGATGGCGATCCCAAATATCCTTTAAGTTACCGATGAATTTCATTGAACATTTCATTTGAGTTGATTTACTTCCATGAGAATGTTTGTGCTGATCCGAGTTGTTTGGTTTTTGCATTATTTCTCAGGTTAAATCAAGTATTACACCTTTCGACATTCACCCTTGGAGTTTGGAGTTTATATTGGATTTGCTCACCTATATCTACCAATTCAATGGTTCAAGTTTAGATTTTTCTTGTCATCTCTGTTTCATAATGTTGTTATCATTTATTTACTAGAAATTCATTGTATTAGACTTCCATTGTCTGTTTATGTAAACTCTGTTGTAAATTTTTATTTAGTAGCTTTATGAACTACTATCGTATTATTTATTTTCCGCTGCGAGATATCATATTGCTTTGTATCCGTGTCTGTGATTCTGTGATTTATTCTATTTACCCCGGAAGCCAATAACAATCTATCATTTTGAATGGTTCGAGTTGGTTTTATTACCATCTTGAAGTGGACAAAATACAGTATCTTACATGTAGTGTTAGAGCTTTGGTTTATCAAGACTTTAGCTTATGGGGGTAAAACTCATTAGAGATAGGATATTGATACCCTAGAATGAGTGGAATCAGTCGCAGAATCCTTCTTAAGTGAGAGCGTATTTTGAGAGTATAAATATTTTTAAAATGATTTAAAGTGTTTTTAAACAAATATTTTCGAATATAAAATTTTGTTTAATATTTAAATCTTTTTCTGAAATTTCATTTCCATTTGAATCCATCTTCCTTCGTAGATCTACTTTAATTAAGTTCTTTCATTCGTTCAGCTTTTAACTCAAATTCTATAACTTATCATTGTCCATAACAAGGTAAGAAGTAGATGGAGAGTATAAGTCTTCTAACAAGTTCATTCTTAATATATATTGGTTTTAAATTGGTAAATCGAAAGCTGTTGTAATATAAGATTTTCTTATTCGTAAATAACATTCTATTTTTGTAATACCAATATTTTGAAAATATTTAATGTTTATACTATATATTTTAAGTAATATTTAAAGATGTAGATTTGTAAGAAAATGATTTCATCTTGTTTGAAATCTTTAATGTTTTGTTTATAAATGTATATTTATATATATATATATATATGAATTTATAAATTTAATTGAGTTTATAAAAAAAAATATTTGTGCTGCATATATATATACACATATATATGTACATATATATATATGTTAAACTTGTAGAATTTGATAAGTTTTATAAGTTTAAATATTGATAACATGGATTTGAAAAAAATTGGACAGAATATAGAATAATATTGTTATACATTTGATTTAATAATAACATTGTTAGTATATTTATTGAGGTTTAATTTTTAATAAATAAATAGGTAGGGAAGAGATATAATTTCTCCAACTTTAAATTTTAATGATTTGAAATACATTATTTATAATCAATGGTTTTAAAATTTGGTATATATTATATTTAAATATAGAAAATGTTTTGAGTACTTACCTGACGTTAAAATTGGCCTATCGGATACTTAATGATTTAGGTATACGTCTAATCAACGTATATGTTAAATCCTATATGTATTAGATAGATATAGAGTCACACTATAGTCGCTTGAAAACGGTTCTGATGATGACTGCAGCATCATCGATATCTATTTTTCGGGCTTCGAAAGTGGGATAGGTATATATTGCTAATTGAGACATCGAGTGAATACTTTAAACTATTTTGAAATGTTTGAAAATATTTTTAACTTTTGATTTATATATATGTAATATCTCAAAATATATGTTGGTAAGAGATTAAATATGAACCATTGATTTTTTATTATATTAATTATTTAATTACTGTTTCTCTTCCTCATTCTTTTTCGAAGATGAAAAGTTTTAAGTGGGGGAGATTGTAACAACCCGCTAATTTTAATGATCTAACTTCCAATTTAAATCGAAATTTTATGTTGAAAATATCCTATGATTTTTTCATAATGGAAATTTGGAATTTGAAATACGTACCATGAGACTTAGTAGTTGTGAAAATTTCTTTGGAAAATTTGAATATTTTTCGATCGTTGTAACACCCCGCCTCCACTAGGGTCACTCGCAAAGGAATGCACTAGCTTTAGAGGGGCATTATTGGTAAACATGCACAGAAATATCACAAGACAGAACATATAAAACAGCGGAAGTAAAATCGAACTTTCATAAACATTAATAATTAAGGTCTAAAGCCTTTTACATCAGAGTACATCAAAACCTGTCTTGCAATAGTAAAGAAGCATAAAGACTTTTTCCAAAATTATTCCCCAAGTAAAACAGTAAAGTAGCCATAGCCAAGAAAAGTCCAAGCCATCCATGATGACCTTCAAGCAGAAGAAGTCCGAACTAAACCACAGTATTTCCTCCCTGTAACCTGGGGGGGAACGGAAGAAAAGAGGCGAAACAAAACGGGTCAGTCAAAAAGACTGAGTAAGCCCTATCTACTATTAGTATAAAAACTAGTAAAGTTAACTGTCATGAGGAACTGAGATGAACATGAGCATGATAACAAGATAGACAAGCTAAATCAAAATAACAGGATGAACTACTGAACTCAGATAAACTAAAGTGTCATGATAAATTACGATGTCAAAATGAAACAAGGCATCACATCGTCAGGTTTCTATCAAGTATAATATCCCAAGATATCTATCACGCATAACGTCCCATGGTATCTATCCTGTATGCCCGCTCTGCACCTACCGTACTAGTATCCCAATTGTATCACGTGTTATCCGTGAATGACCCTTACTCAAAAGTCGTGTAATGGTCCATGTCAACCTAATATGCCGCATATATAGGTTACTCAACTCATATGTTTCTTTCCATGTATAAGTTCAGTTCTTTGCCATAGGCTGTACGGGCTTTCCCATGTAAACGGTTTATCCTTGACGTTGTTTTGGACTGCAACCCTTGATCTAGTTGTGTTTCCTTACCATGAACTATCGCGCGTCCACTTAGGATTTATGCCACCTAGGACCGCTAGGGATTATACTACCTAATGAACGTTTCCGTGTCTCGGTTTGGGTTTTGGCCACCTAGGACCACTAGGGATTACGCCACCCGTCAACCGCGCCCTTGATCCCACGTATGTATCGTGAATCGTTTTCCATGTCTAGATGCACATGTTCCCCAATGTGCCATCCGAGTTCCGTGCCAGGGCAAATCAAGAAATACGGAACTTGGTCGGGAGCTTTAAATCGTCTACCAATGCAGATATCAAGGTCTGTTTTTGTACCCGTGGCTATGATCCTACGTGACCCCTCCCTCAACTACTGAAAGGCAATCCAAGAAAAATCATGTATAAGAACCACTCCACGGCCCCACTATAGCCCACTTTCCTACGGGCCAACCTCACCCATGACTCGATAGCAAGCACATGGTCTGTTGGGGGTTCCCTGCCTTTCCGCACGTACACGATTGACTAAAGATGGTAGGTAGTCGGCGATGCGCTATCCAGGGCAAAAACAAGAATCGTCGACTCCACGCTAATCCATCCCAGTCTTTAGGTTGCTCGCATAGCAACCAAGGCATACTCTTGGTCCTTCTAACGCAGACCTTAACCTCTCATGGGCCTAGTACAATTACCTGGCAGCCCACAGAGGGATCCCAAGAATATCCTCACGTCCCCCGAAGCTTCCACTTCGGCACCCAGTGCGCTGGAGCTTTTATCCAAGTCAGATAACTTGCTCCCCCTCGTATACTAGGCGATGACCTACCGTATCAGGTTACTCATCGTTTTGAGAATTAGTCCTATGTCCTTAGCTAAGAATTATTACTTAGTTACCCTTAACTAAGGTTTACCACTTAGCTTCCTTTCCCGTTATCCTTGATTAACCACGGTTTTCTACCTAGTTCTTCTAGCTAGGGTTTGTCTATTGGGTTAAGTGTTATCATTCAAGTCCATGACTTAACCCGCCCACGAATCACGTCAAAGATTGGCTAAGTATTTAAGTTCAAGACTTAGTCCCACAAGTTGGTTAAGTGTACCCAGAGGCTCATGACTTAACCTTATCAAGTCAAATTGGTCAAGTACTGGCTTACCTTAATCCTATCGGATTATCTTGCTAGATCGATTAAGCATAGATTATCTTAATCCCATCAAATTATCGAGTCGGATTGGTTAAGTATAGGTTGGCTTAACCCCATCCTCTAATCGTACTATAATGGTTAAGTATATTCTAAAAAGGTCTTGTGACTTAACCTTATCAGGTCCGCGTATTAGATTGGTTAAGTGTAAGTTACTTAACCCCATCAAATCATCATGTATAATTGGTTAAGTATAAGTTGCTTAACCCCATTAAATTGTCACATTAAGTTGGTTAAGTATTGGTTACTTAACCTCATTGAATTACTGAGTTTAAATTGGTTAAGTGTTTAACTTAACCCCATCGAATTGCCGTGTTTAGATTAGTTAAGTGTGGATTACTTAACCCCATCTAATTACCGTGTCGGATTAGTTAAGTGTAAATTACTTAACCCCATCCCCTAATCATCTTGTATGGTTAAGTGTCATTAAGAAAACTTACTTAACCTTGTCAAATTATCATGTTGGATTGATTAAGTGTTGGTTAACTTAATCCCCGTCCACTAGTCGTATAAAAATGGTTAAGCGTCATTAGGCAAATCAAATCACTTAACCTACCCAACCTTGTCATGTTTTGTTAAGTATCATTAGCCTAACCAATTTACTTAACCCATTTACCCATGTCATATTTGGTTAAGAGTCATTAATCAAATTAACTTAACCCTATCATGTGGCATTAATTACTTAATGCACCCCAACCTCTCACATTAGACTTTGTTGTGGTTACTAGTTAAGCCGGTCGGTTCCGGGTAGCTTTACACCACAACTTGGTCTAACCTCGGGTTCAAGCATAACATGACCAACTTCTCACATTGGGTCTTATTGTTTGCAACCACTAGTTAGGCCGGTCGGTTCCGGGTAGTTTTACGTTGCAAACTCAACCCAACCTCGAGTTGGCCACTTTCATGTTTAGTCTAGTGTCATGTTCATAGTCAAGTTTTCAAGCAATTGGGTAGACCTAACTTAATAGGTAAATTCCCAATGGGTAGACCTAACTTAATAGGTAAATTCCCAAGCTTATGTTTTTATGCATACTTACATGTCAACTTCCATGTTATATTTCAAGTCATGTTTTCAAGTATAAACACATGTCATATTTAACGTTACATGTTGTCATGTTCATACCCATTTACCCAAGTCATATTCATGTCATTATGTTTCCCCATAATGTGACCCCAACGCTTTTTAAACTAGCATATACGTTCGCGACAACGTGATGGATTAAAAGAAGAGACTTGGCAAAGGAATGACAAAAAAGGGGTATTAACCCACAAGTTAATCATGGTGGCAAATGAGGCACAAATGTGTTCATTAGCTTGCATGTTACATTCTTAAGCCTCAAAAACATGCATAAACCCAAACTTGGTACATAAGCGAATCATGGTGACAAAAGACATGGAATGATGGCTAGAAACTCGCATATATCATTATAAGGATTATGACTTCATATGCAAGTTGACATAATGATTATGAAGATTCTCATGTTGCATAATGCAACATTTCAACATAAAGGTTGTGGCTTTTTGCTCATAAGATCAAGCTAATGACTTCATAGACTTGCATGACATGATAGCATATATCATTCTCAATGATCAAACCCAAACTTGCAACATGAACATTTAACTTCATAGTTAATATCTAAGAGTAGGGAAGGGCTTACATTGCTATGAAGGCCTAAATCGATTAAACTAAAGCTTATGATGAAGCCTATGCATGCCATCACCCAAAAAACCCAAAGATGGATGCTCCAAATCAACAAAAACACCATCTTTATGAACAAAGATCAAAGCTTTTGCCTTGGAATAAACTTGAGAAGCTCTCATACTAACATAGGGACTCTCTAACACTCTCAAGATCATGAAACCTTTCATAGAAATGAAGTGGAGGATAGGATAGTTGAGTGGAGGCCATGAGAGTAGAAATTTGGCCATAGTTTAGTTACATGAGTGAATAATGAGGGTTTGGGGGGGTTAGGGGCTTATTTATAGAAGATTAGGCTAGTTAGGACCCTTAGATTAACCCTAGGATAGATCCCAGCCCTCAAAAATCGTCACAAGCCTCCAAAACAAGACCAAGGGCCAAAACAGGTGCACCAGGCCAGCCAGGGTCAAGCCAGAAGGCTGTGCAGGTTTCTGGCTCGACACGGGCGCACTTCCCAAGTGCGCCAGTGTATTTTTGTGCTGGCGCACTTCACAAGTGCGCCAGTGCATTCTGGCTTGTTTTCGGTTTTTCTGCCTAACTTCGTTCGTCCATATCTTCTTCATACGGACTCCGATTTACGAAATTTCGGACTCTATTTCGCGTATTTTTCTGAGACGAACGCAATGGCGCAACCCGTTTATCCTGATTCAGATTTTATAATTTAATTCTGCCTTGATTCTTGTCTTAACACGTTGCTAAAAATTCGGGTTGTTACATCCTCCCCAACTTAAAGGATTTCGTCCCCGAAATCTCCAAGTTAGGAAGAACGTATCCTACCATCCGTCATCCATCTACTCAAAACATCATCCACAAGCAACCATTGTCCTTAGATGATTTCTAATGCTGTATGAATATATGCAAAACGTGTGTGTACATGTTCCTTAGCTAATGCTAATGATCAGGCCTGAATAATCTTTCTAATGCAAAATATGTATAGTGCCATGAATCCAACATGTATGCAAATAGTCCTAGCCATATAGGTACTATATGCGTGCACAATCATTCATTCATATGCAACAACCGCATGATAATACATTCGATTTCATCCATAAACAAGTATAAATACTCGTGCATATGCAATATGAAATGTGACCGAGTCGAGCTAGTATCTAATGTGTATTCGCGCATCCACGAGCAACCACTTGCAACCACTTGCAACCATATCAATCATAACATGTCTCAAATACATGTTTACATCCATAGGGTTCTACCTAGAATTCCCTGAAATAGGGTCGAGAAGATAAACAAGACAAACTCCTTATGGGGTTTGTAACAGAAAATAGGACCAAGAGGATGTCCACAAAAGATAGCCTACAAGTAAGCTCTACAGAAAACAGGGATCATGGATATACTCCCAAAAAGAGATATCATGCGCGTATCTAGTCTTTGACCATCAAAGTCGTATTTCCTTGAACTCAATTCCATTGTGCCTTGACTGTCTTTGCGATTTCGTGGCTTCTTATTTCCTGTTTCCATAACATGAGCTGGAACTCATTCCTTCATCGCCTCTCGTTCCACTTGCACTTATCCTTTTTCTAAAATACTTGACGCAAACATGACTGCGTACTCATGATCTCATGCAAGCTTTCCAAAATTCACTAGTGAATCTTGGATCTCGTTTATATACTATAAGGTATTCCATGTAGAAGAACTTTCTCTTGAAAGTAAACAGATGTCAACCAGGTTATCAAGCGCACTTACTAGGGTGATCTCTATAACCCATGCATAAATGAAGTAAACCGTCCGTCTTATCGGCGAACACCACTCGATCGGGCTTCAAATTTCCAATAAAGGCATCAAGGGATTCTAAGTAACTAGTCATGACAGAACCTCAAAAAGGTTACACGATACTTCGAGGGTATTACCAAGGCTAGTCAAAAGGTCTAACTACCCTCCTATCAAAACCGAGAGTGGCATCCCCTACTGGATAACCACTTCATCCCTAGAATCCATCCATAGCTTATAAACATAAGCATTATTTCCAAACTCAACACTTGGCATAGACATTCCCAAATCCAAACAAGTCATGAATAAATGGACCGATTCTCCACAGGACTTGAGACAAAAATGGGATTCTCTATTACGCTAGTACTTAAGGTGCAGAGACTCAACTATCGAAGCGGACTTAAATGATGCGGGAATCAAAACAAAATCTTGGCGGGATGATAGAAAAGAATAACCAGATCTTCAACAAGGATGTTATCCCCCTACTCAGGTACTCTAGTGAGGGAATACAATTATCTTCACGATGATCTTGTCCTTGTCCCATAATACTTAACTATCCGTCCCGTTTCACCATACCAAAGATACTTTTTCGTTATGGGTTGAGCCATACCAACAAGTTGCTCATCCTTAAGCTCGTATCCTTTATCCTCTTTCTCACGATCCTTTCTTATAACGCGGCCACTGGTCTCTCGAGAACCACCTCCATCGCATGGAAAGCACTTCCGTAGATAGAAAAGACTAGTCGCAGTTAAAACCATTGTGACTACAGATGGAGGAAAGAAAGGAAAAGAGATTCAATTAAGGAAACAAGAATAGTGCTAATGGCCTTTGGGGAATAGCCTTTTTCTTTTAAAAGAAAATTTTCTTAAAAAAAATGCTTCTTTGTAAACGATTTTCAAATAGTTTTTAGAAGGTCTTTAAAAACTTTTGCCCAGTCTGGTAACCTTCTGCTCTGATACCAAATGTAACACCCCGCCTCCGCTAGGGTCACTCGCAAAGGAAAGCACTAGCTTTAGAGGGGCATTATTGGTAAACATGCACAGAAATATCACAAGACAGAACATATAAAACAGCGGAAGTAAAATCGAACTTTCATAAACATTAATAATTAAGGTCTAAAGCCTTTTACATCAGAGTACATCAAAACCTGTCTTGCAATAGTAAAGAAGCATAAAGACTTTTTCCAAAATTATTCCCCAAGTAAAACAGTAAAGTAGCCATAGCCAAGAAAAGTCCAAGCCATCCATGATGACCTTCAAGCAGAAGAAGTCCGAACTAAACCACAGTATTTCCTCCCTATAACCTGGGGGGGAACGGAAGAAAAGAGGCGAAACAAAACAGGTCAGTCAAAAAGACTGAGTAAGCCCTATCTACTATTAGTATTAAAACTAGTAAAGTTAACTGTCATGAGGAACTGAGGTGAACATGAGCATGATAACAAGATAGACAAGCTAAATCAAAATAACAGGATGAACTACTGAACTCAGATAAACTAAAGTGTCATGATAAATTACGATGTCAAAATGAAACAAGGCATCACATCGTCTGGTTTCTATCAAGTATAATATCCCAAGATATCTATCACGCATAACGTCCCATGGTATCTATCCTGTATGCCCGCTCTGCACCTACCGTACTAGTATCCCAATTGTATCACGTGTTATCCGTGAATGACCCTTACTCAAAAGTCATGTAATGCTCCATGTCAACCTAATATGCCGCATATATAATTTACTCAACTCATATGTTTCTTTCCATGTATAAGTTCAGTTCTTTGCCGTAGGCTGTACGGGCTTTCCCATGTAAACGGTTTATCCTTGAAGTTGTTTTGGACTGCAACCCTTGATCTAGTTGTGTTTCCTTACCATGAACTATCGCGCGTCCATTTAGGATTTATGCCACCTAGGACCGCTAGGGATTATGCTACCTAATGAACGTTTCCGTGTCTCGGTTTGGGTTTTGGCCACCTAGGACCGCTAGGGATTACGCCACCCGTCAACCGCGCCCTTGATCCCACGTATGTATCGTGAATCGTTTTCCATGTCTAGATGCACATGTTCCCCAATGTGCCATCCGAGTTCCGTGCCAGGGAAAATCAAGAAATACGGAACTCGGTCGGGAGCTTTAAATCGTCTGTCGATGTAGATATCAAGGTCTGTTTTTGTACCCGTGGCTATGGTCCCACGTGACCCCTCCCTCAACTACTGAAAGGCAATCCAAGAAAAATCATGTATAAGAACCACTCCACGGCCCCACTATAGCCCACTTTCCTACGGGCCAACCTCACCCATGACTCGATAGCAAGCACATGGTCTGTCGGGGGTTCCCTGCCTTTCCGCACGTACACGATTGACTAAAGATGGAAGGTAGTCGGCGATGCGCTATCCAGGGCAAAAACAAGAATCGTCGACTCCACGCTAATCCATCCCAGTCTTTAGGTTGCTCGCATAGCAACCAAGGCATACTCTTGGTCCTTCTAACGCAGACCTTAACCTCTCATGGGCCTAGTACAATTACCTGGCAGCCCATAGAGGGATCCCAAGAATATCCTCACGTCCCCCGAAGCTTCCACTTCGGCACCCAGTGCGCTGGAGCTTTTATCCAAGTCAGATAACTTGCTCCGCCTCGTATACTAGGCGATGACCTACCGTATCAGGTTACTCATCGTTTTGAGAATTAGTCCTATGTCCTTAGCTAAGAATTATTACTTAGTTACCCTTAACTAAGGTTTACCACTTAGCTTCCTTTCCCGTTATCCTTGATTAACCACGGTTTTCTACCTAGTTCTTCTAGCTAGGGTTTGTCTATTGGGTTAAGTGTTATCATTCAAGTCCATGACTTAACCCGCCCACGAATCACGTCAAAGATTGGCTAAGTATTTAAGTTCAAGACTTAGTCCCACAAGTTGGTTAAGTGTACCCAGAGGCTCATGACTTAACCTTATCAAGTCAAATTGGTCAAGTACTAGCTTACCTTAATCCTATCGGATTATCTTGCTAGATCGATTAAGCATAGATTATCTTAATCCCATAAAATTATCGAGTCGGATTGGTTAAGTATAGGTTGGCTTAACCCCATCCTCTAATCGTACTGTAATGGTTAAGTATATTCTAAAAAGGTCTTGTGACTTAACCTTATCAGGTCCGCGTATTAGATTGGTTAAGTGTAAATTACTTAACCCCATCAAATCATCATGTATAATTGGTTAAGTATAAGTTGCTTAACCCCATTAAATTGTCACGTTAAGTTGGTTAAGTATTGGTTACTTAACCTCATTGAATTACCGAGTTTAAATTTGTTAAGTGTTTAACTTAACCCCATCGAATTGCCGTGTTTAGATTAGTTAAGTGTGGATTACTTAACCCCATCTAATTACCGTGTCGGATTAGTTAAGTGTAAATTACTTAACCCCATCCCTTAATCATCTTGTATGGTTAAGTGTCATTAAGAAAACTTACTTAGCCTTGTCAAATTATCATGTTGGATTGATTAAGTGTTGGTTAACTTAATCCCCGTCCACTAGTCGTATAAAAATGGTTAAGCGTCATTAGGCAAATCAAATCACTTAACCTACCCAACCTTGTTATGTTTTGTTAAGTATCATTAGCCTAACCAATTTACTTAACCCATTTACCCATGTCATATTTGGTTAAGAGTCATTAATCAAATTAACTTAACCCTATCATGTGGCATTAATTACTTAATGCACCCCAACCTCTCACATTAGACTTTGTTGTGGTTACTAGTTAAGCCGGTCGGTTCCTGGTAGCTTTACACCACAACTTGGTCTAACCTCGGGTTCAAGCACAACATGACCAACTTCACACATTGGGTCTTATTGTTTGCAACCACTAGTTAGGCCGGTCGGTTCCGGGTAGTTTTACGTTGCAAACTCAACCCAACCTCGAGTTGGCCACTTTCATGTTTAGTCTAGTGTCATGTTCATAGTCAAGTTTTCAAGCAATTGGGTAGACCTAACTTAATAGGTAAATTCCCAATGGGTAGACCTAACTTAATAGGTAAATTCCCAAGCTTATGTTTTTATGCATACTTACATGTCAACTTCCATGTTATATTTCAAGTCATGTTTTCAAGTATAAACACATGTCATATTTAACGTTACATGTTGTCATGTTCATACCCATTTACCCAAGTCATATTCATGTCATTATGTTTCCCCATAATGTGACCCCAACGCTTTTTAAACTAGCATATACGTTCGCGACAACGTGATGGATTAAAAGAAGAGACTTGGCAAAGGAATGACAAAAAAGGGGTATTAAGCCACAAGTTAATCATGGTGGCAAATGAGGCACAAATGTGTTCATTAGCTTGCATGTTACATTCTTAAGCCTCAAAAACATGCATAAACCCAAACTTGGTACATAAGCGAATCACGGTGACAAAAGACATGGAATGATGACTAGAAACTCGCATATATCATCATATAAGGATTATGACTTCATATGCAAGTTGACATAATGATTATGAAGATTCTCATGTTGCATAATGCAACATTTCAACATAAAGGTTGTGGCTTTTTGCTCATAAGATCAAGCTAATGACTTCATAGACTTGCATGACATGATAGCATATATCATTCTCAATGATCAAACCCAAACTTGCAACATGAACATTTAACTTCATAGTTAATATCTAAGAGTAGGGAAGGGCTTACATTGCTATGAAGGCCTAAATCGATTAAACTAAAGCTTGTGATGAAGCCTATGCATGCCATCACCCAAAAAACCCAAAGATGGATGCTCCAAATCAACAAAAACACCATCTTTATGAACAAAGATCAAAGCTTTTGCCTTGGAATAAACTTGAGAAGCTCTCATACTAACATAGGGACTCTCTAACACTCTCAAGATCATGAAACCTTCCATAGAAATGAAGTGGAGGCTAGGATAGTTGAGTGGAGGCCATGAGAGTAGAAATTTGGCCATAGTTTAGTTACATGAGTGAATAATGAGGGTTTAGGGGGGGTTAGGGGCTTATTTATAGAAGATTAGGCTAGTTAGTACCCTTAGATTAACCCTACGATAGATCCCAGCCCTCAAAAATCGTCACAAGCCTCCAAAACAAGACCAAGAGCCAAAACAGGTGCACCAGGCCAGCCAGGGTCAAGCCAGAAGGCTGTGCAGGTTTCTGGCTCGACACGGGCGCACTTCCCAAGTGCGCCAGTGTATTTTTGTGCTGGCGCACTTCACAAGTGCGCCGGTGCATTCTGGCTTGTTTTCGGTTTTTCTGCCTAACTTCGTTCGTCCATATCTTCTTCATACGGACTCCGATTTACGAAATTTCGGACTCTATTTCGCGTATTTTTCTGAGACGAACGCAATGGCGCAACCCGTTTATCCTGATTCAGATTTTATAATTTAATTCTTCCTTGATTCTTGTCTTAACACGTTGCTAAAAATTCGGGTTGTTACATCCTCCCCAACTTAAAGGATTTCGTCCCCGAAATCTCCAAGTTAGGAAGAACGTATCCTACCATCCGTCATCCATCTACTCAAAACATCATCCACAAGCAACCATTGTCCTTAGATGATTTCTAATGCTGTATGAATATATGCAAAACGTGTGTGTACATGTTCCTTAGCTAATGCTAATGATCAGGCCTGAATAATCTTTCTAATGCAAAATATGTATAGTGCCATGAATCCAACATGTATGCAAATAGTCCTAGCCATATAGGTACTATATGCGTGCACAATCATTCATTCATATGCAACAACCGCATGATAATACATTTGATTTCATCCATAAACAAGTATAAATACTCGTGCATATGCAATATGAAATGTGACCGAGTCGAGCTAGTATCTAATGTGTATTCGCGCATCCACGAGCAACCACTTGCAACCATATCAATCATAACATGTCTCAAATACATGTTTACATCCATAGGGTTCTACCTAGAATTCCCTGAAATAGGGTCGAGAAGATAAACAAGACAAACTCCTTATGGGGTTTGTAACAGAAAATAGGACCAAGAGGATGTCCACAAAAGATAGCCTACAAGTAAGCTCTACAGAAAACAGGGATCATGGATATACTCCCAAAAAGAGATATCATGCGCGTATCTAGTCTTTGACCATCAAAGTCGTATTTCCTTGAACTCAATTCCATTGTACCTTGACCGTCTTTGTGATTTCGTAGCTTCTTATTTCCTGTTTCCATAACATGAGCTAGAACTCATTCCTTCATCGCCTCTCGTTCCACTTGCACTTATCCTTTTTCTAAAATACTTGACGCAAACATGACTGCGTACTCATGATCTCATGCAAGCTTTCCAAAATTCACTAGTGAATCTTGGATCTCGTTTATATACTATAAGGTATTCCATGTAGAAGAACTTTCTCTTGAAAGTAAACAGATGTCAACCAGGTTATCAAGCGCACTTACTAGGGTGATCTCTATAACCCATGCATAAATGAAGTAAACCGTCCGTCTTATCGGCGAACACCACTCGATCGGGCTTCAAATTTCCAATAAAGGCATCAAGGGATTCTAAGTAACTAGTCATGACAGAACCTCAAAAAGGTTACACGATACTTCGAGGGTATTACCAAGGCTAGTCAAAAGGTCTAACTACCCTCCTATCAAAACCGAGAGTGGCATCCCCTACTGGATAACCACTTCATCCCTAGAATCCATCCATAGCTTATAAACATAAGCATTATTTCCAAACTCAACACTTGGCATAGACATTCCCAAATCCAAACAAGTCATGAATAAATGGACCGATTCTCCACAGGACTTGAGACAAAAATGGGATTCTCTATTACGCTAGTACTTAAGGTGCAGAGACTCAACTATCGAAGCGGACTTAAATGATGCGGGAATCAAAACAAAATCTTGGCGGGATGATAGAAAAGAATAACCAGATCTTCAACAAGGATGTTATCCCCCTACTCAGGTACTCTAGTGAGGGAATACAATTATCTTCACGATGATCTTGTCCTTGTCCCACAATACTTAACTATCCGTCCCGTTTCACCACACCAAAGATACTTTTTCGTTATGGGTTGAGCCATACCAACAAGTTGCTCATCCTTAAGCTCGTATCCTTTATCCTCTTTCTCACGATCCTTTCTTATAACGCGGCCACTGGTCTCTCGAGAACCACCTCCATCGCATGGAAAGCACTTCCGTAGATAGAAAAGACTAGTCGCAGTTAAAACCACTGTGACTACAGATGGAGGAAAGAAAGGAAAAGAGATTCAATTAAGGAAACAAGGATAGTGCTACTGGCCTTTGGGGAATAGCCTTTTTCTTTTAAAAGAAAATTTTCTTAAAAAAATGCTTCTTTGTAAACGATTTTCAAATAGTTTTTAGAAGGTCTTTAAAAACTTTTGCCCAGTCTGGTAACCTTCTGCTCTGATACCAAATGTAACACCCCGCCTCCGCTAGGGTCACTCGCAAAGGAATGCACTAGCTTTAGAGGGGCATTATTGGTAAACATGCACAGAAATATCACAAGACAGAACATATAAAACAGTGGAAGTAAAATCGAACTTTCATAAACATTAATAATTAAGGTCTAAAGCCTTTTACATCAGAGTACATCAAAACCTGTCTTGCAATAGTAAAGAAGCATAAAGACTTTTTCCAAAATTATTCCCCAAGTAAAACAGTAAAGTAGCCATAGCCAAGAAAAGTCCAAGCCATCCATGATGACCTTCAAGCAGAAGAAGTCCGAACTAAGCCACAGTATTTCCTCCCTGTAACCTTGGGGGGGGGGGGGGAAACGGAAGAAAAGAGGCGAAACAAAACGGGCCAGTCAAAAAGACTGAGTAAGCCCTATCTACTATTAGTATAAAAACTAGTAAAGTTAACTGTCATGAGGAACTGAGATGAACATGAGTATGATAACAAGATAAACAAGCTAAATCAAAATAACAGGATGAACTACTGAACTCAGATAAACTAAAGTGTCATGATAAATTACGATGTCAAAATGAAACAAGGCATCACATCGTCAAGTTTCTATCAAGTATAATATCCCAAGATATCTATCACGCATAACGTCCCATGGTATCTATCCTGTATGCCCGCTCTGCACCTACCGTACTAGTATCCCAATTGTATCACGTGTTATCCGTGAATGACCCTTACTCAAAAGTCGTGTAATGGTCCATGTCAACCTAATATGCCGCATATATAGGTTACTCAACTCATATGTTTCTTTCCATGTATAAGTTTAGTTCTTTGCCGTAGGCTGTATGGGCTTTCCCATGTAAACGGTTTATCCTTGAAGTTGTTTTGGACTGCAACCCTTGATCTAGTTGTGTTTCCTTACCATGAACTATCGCGCGTCCACTTAGGATTTATGCCACCTAGGACCGCGAGGGATTATGCTACCTAATGAACGTTTCCGTGTCTCGGTTTGGGTTTTGGCCACCTAGGACCACTAGGGATTACGCCACCCATCAACCGCGCACTTGATCCCACGTATGTATCGTGAATCGTTTTCAATGTCTAGATGCACATGTTCCCCAATGTGCCATCCGAGTTCCGTGCCAGGGCAAATCAAGAAATACGGAACTCGGTCAAGAGCTTTAAATCGTCTGCCGATGCAGATATCAAGGTCTGTTTTTGTACCCGTGGCTATGGTCCCACGTGACCCCTCCCTCAACTACTGAAAGGCAATCCAAGAAAAATCATGTATAAGAACCACTCCACGGCCCCACTATAGCCCACTTTCCTACGGGCCAACCTCACCCATGACTCGATAGCAAGCACATGGTCTGTTGGGGGTTCCCTGCCTTTCCGCACGTACACGATTGACTAAAGATGGTAGGTAGTCGGCGATGCGCTATCCAGGGCAAAAACAAGAATCGTTGACTCCACGCTAATCCATCCCAGTCTTTAGGTTGCTCGCATAGCAACCAAGGCATACTCTTGGTCCTTCTAACGCAGACCTTAACCTCTCATGGGCCTAGTACAATTATCTGGAAGCCCACAGAGGGATCCCAAGAATATCCTCACGTCCCCCGAAGCTTCCACTTCGGCACCCAGTGCGCTGGAGCTTTTATCCAAGTCAGATAACTTGCTCCCCCTCGTATACTAGGCGATGACCTACCGTATCAGGTTACTCATCGTTTTGAGAATTAGTCCTATGTCCTTAGCTAAGAATTATTACTTAGTTACCCTTAACTAAGGTTTACCACTTAGCTTCCTTTCCCGTTATCCTTGATTAACCACGGTTTTCTACCTAGTTCTTCTAGCTAGGGTTTGTCTATTGGGTTAAGTGTTATCATTCAAGTCCATGACTTAACCCGCCCACGAATCACGTCAAAGATTGGCTAAGTATTTAAGTTCAAGACTTAGTCCCACAAGTTGGTTAAGTGTACCCAGAGGCTCATGACTTAACCTTATCAAGTCAAATTGGTCAAGTACTAGCTTACCTTAATCCTATAGGATTATCTTGCTAGATCGATTAAGCATAGATTATCTTAATCCCATCAAATTATCGAGTCGGATTGGTTAAGTATAGGTTGGCTTAACCCCATCCTCTAATCGTACTATAATGGTTAAGTATATTCTAAAAAGGTCTTGTGACTTAACCTTATCAGGTCCGCGTATTAGATTGGTTAAGTGTAAGTTACTTAACCCCATCAAATCATCATGTATAATTGGTTAAGTATAAGTTGCTTAACCCCATTAAATTGTCACGTTAAGTTGGTTAAGTATTGGTTACTTAACCTCATTGAATTACCGAGTTTAAATTGGTTAAGTGTTTAACTTAACCCCATCGAATTGCCGTGTTTAGATTAGTTAAGTGTGGATTACTTAACCCCATCTAATTACCGTGTCGGATTAGTTAAGTGTAAATTACTTAACCCCATCCCCTAATCATCTTGTATGGTTAAGTGTCATTAAGAAAACTTACTTAACCTTGTCAAATTATTGATTAAGTGTTGGTTAACTTAATCCCCATCCACTAGTCGTAGAAAAATGGTTAAGCGTCATTAGGCAAAACAAATCACTTAACCTACCCAACCTTGTCATGTTTTGTTAAGTATCATTAGCCTAACCAATTTACTTAACCCATTTACCCATGTCATATTTGGTTAAGAGTCATTAATCAAATTAACTTAACCCTATCATGTGGCATTAATTACTTAATGCACCCCAACCTCTCACATTAGACTTTGTTGTGGTTACTAGTTAAGCCGGTCGGTTCTGGGTAGCTTTACACCACAACTTGGTCTAACCTCGGGTTCAAGCACAACATGACCAACTTCTCACATTGGGTCTTATTGTTTGCAACCACTAGTTAGGCCGGTCGGTTCCGGGTAGTTTTACGTTGCAAACTCAACCCAACCTCGAGTTGGCCACTTTCATGTTTAGTCTAGTGTCATGTTCATAGTCAAGTTTTCAAGCAATTGGGTAGACCTAACTTAATAGGTAAATTCCCAATGGGTAGACCTAACTTAATAGGTAAATTCCCAAGCTTATGTTTTTATGCATACTTACATGTCAACTTCCATGTTATATTTCAAGTCATGTTTTCAAGTATAAACACATGTCATATTTAACGTTACATGTTGTCATGTTCATATCCATTTACCCAAGTCATATTCATGTCATTATGTTTCCCCATAATGTGACCCCAACGCTTTTTAAACTAGCA
The DNA here is from genome assembly GCA_030737875.1 of Allium sativum. NCBI lineage: Eukaryota > Viridiplantae > Streptophyta > Magnoliopsida > Asparagales > Amaryllidaceae > Allium > Allium sativum. The sequence continues at coordinate 460,516,732 of CM060923.1, forward strand.
TATACGTTCGCGACAACGTGATGGATTAAAAGAAGAGACTTGGCAAAGGAATGACAAAAAAGGGGTATTAAGCCACAAGTTAATCATGGTGGCAAATGAGGCACAAATGTGTTCGTTAGCTTGCATGTTACATTCTTAAGCCTCAAAAACATGCATAAACCCAAACTTGGTACATAAGCGAATCATGGTGAAAAAAGACATGGAATGATGGCTAGAAACTCGCATATATCATCGTATAATGATTATGACTTCATATGCAAGTTGACATAATGATTATGAAGATTCTCATGTTGCATAATGCAACATTTCAACATAAAGGTTGTGGCTTTTTGCTCATAAGATCAAGCTAATGACTTCATAGACTTGCATGACACGATAGCATATATCATTCTCAATGATCAAACCCAAACTTGCAACATGAACATTTAACTTCATAGTTAATATCTAAGAGTAGGGAAGGGCTTACATTGCTATGAAGGCCTAAATCGATTAAACTAAAGCTTGTGATGAAGCCTATGCATGCCATCACCCAAAAAACCAAAAGATGGATGCTCCAAATCAACAAAAACACCATCTTTATGAACAAAGATCAAAGCTTTTGCCTTGGAATAAACTTGAGAAGCTCTCATACTAACATAGGGACTCTCTAACACTCTCAAGATCATGAAACCTTTCATAGAAATGAAGTGGAGGCTAGGATAGTTGAGTGGAGGCCATGAGAGTAGAAATTTGGCCATAGTTTAGTTACATGAGTGAATAATGAGGGTTTAGAGGGGGTTAGGGGCTTATTTATAGAAGATTAGGCTAGTTAGGACCCTTAGATTAACCCTACGATAGATCCCAGCCCTCAAAAATCGTCACAAGCCTCCAAAACAAGACCAAGGGCCAAAACAGGTGCACCAGGCCAGCCAGGGTCAAGCCAGAAGGCTGTGCAGGTTTCTGGCTCGACACGGGCGCACTTCCCAAGTGCGCCAGTGTATTTTTGTGCTAGCGCACTTCACAAGTGCGCCAGTGCATTCTGGCTTGTTTTCGGTTTTTCTGCCTAACTTCGTTCGTCCATATCTTCTTCATACGGACTCCGATTTACGAAATTTCGGACTCTATTTCGCGTATTTTTCTGAGACGAACGCAATGGCGCAACCCGTTTATCTTGATTCAGATTTTATAATTTAATTCTTCCTTGATTCTTGTCTTAACACGATGCTAAAAATTCGGGTTGTTACAATTGTGCATTTTTCAGTGCAAAGATGCGCATAACAATTCAAATTGTAACGATTTTATAATCTCTTCAAAATCAATTCGGACAAACTTGAAAAATATTCTATTCGATATCACGAATCCGACGGCGAAATTCATTTCGTGAAAATCATACGTTTTGTTCTCTGTTTTCCTATCCGCATTTACCATTTAAAGGGGTCCATAATGCCCTTTTGAAGGAGTATTGTGACACTGCAAATTATATACCGTTGTGTCCGTCTCATCGAGTTAATTACGATAATATATTCTTTTGTTAGTTTCGGTGCCCAGTTCGCAATGAAATTGCAAAAAGGCTTGCTAGTTCATTTTTGAAATGGTGCCATTTGAGTTCGATGTGTCCCTATTCGGATCCTGCATGTTTTTCTGGACATTTTGGGTTTGCAAAACCGATCCTTTTATTTTACTAAACCACCTATTTAATTTTTTGATTTTTTGAAAGCTTGGAAGTGGACATATTTTCCAAGTCACGACAGTTCAACTTTCATTCGCAATTCCATTTTTGGCTCCTTGTGTCTCTTTTCCTCCATTCCAAATGCCATGCATATTTAATAACATGCATGCGTGAGTAGCCAAGCCTTTTCCAACGCAACCTCCCACTTTCCCACCGTTTGTGAAACTGAACAAAGCACCGCATCATTCCATTTTATTCCATCCACCCTTTCACATTAGAAAGAAAAAGAAAAAGTGTTCCATCCCATGTATATTTTTTACTTATGTCGTTTGTTTTTGCTTAGCAGATCCCCTTTCCTCCCTTCACACTTCAAATGCATCTCTTTAAAAAAAACATATGTTTGAATTTTAAATTAGTTCACGTGATGGTGATATGAACAAGTAATATTCAAGATCCTTACTTTAGACAAAAGGACGTGTTCAGTTTCGCTACTGTCATTTTATTTAATTGTTCCCTTTTATCTTCCAACCTCTCTCTTTATTTTCGAAATCATGGATATGCCGCTTCCATTCTCTCTTCGTCTTCTTATTCTCAGAACTACAATATATATTTATATATATATATATATATATATATATATATATATATATATAAGGATTTTGGGTTATTCATCTTTGTTGTCGCGTCACCTTCTTTCCTTGCATAGCAAAGCCTTGCCTCACAGTCATTGCAAATTCTTTCTCCTATTGCATGTCGTTAAGACAGTTCCACCTTCGTCAAAAGCTATTCCTTTCCCCGCAACAGTGAACCATCAATCCGCTGTTTTTTTTTTCTTGATGTTTGCTCCACTTACATTCAAATGGAGGAGACAATGCCCAGTTTTGAGAAAGTGGGAAGGTTGGGAAGGCTTTGATAATTTTTCTTTTCTTTTAAAAGAAGTAACGTGTAATATATAATAAGCAAAATGATGAGGTTTTAAGAACCTGCATGCAATGGATCTTTTAAGAGTTGAGCCCCTTAAATCTATTTGGCTGAATTGCTATTGTATCTTGTTTGTTGAGTTTTCTTTGTTATCTTAAGAAAAATGAGCTTGGTTCGCTAATTGATCTGGTTGCGGTTGATTTGGTTCGAGTGTGTTTGGATTTCGTCATTCATTCTGTGTAAATCTGTCTACTGTCTCCATTTCTATACCACGAAAGGTGAGTTTATCTCACATTTGATCTGCGTTCTTTCATGGCTGCTAAATAAGCATAAATGAATTGTTATGAAATGTATAGGGTTGTTGGTAGAATTTGTTTATCTGATATGTAAGCACCTTTCATATTTGACACGACATTCATATGACACGTAGATGCATTGTGATATATGATTTATGATGTGATTGACGTTACGTGTTGTTTTGCTATGTTGCAGATTTCCCCTAATTTATGAAAAATCACTAAGAGTTGAAATGATACATATCTGAATGGATATTAGATTAGGGAAAAATCATTGCGGGTTGAAATGATAGACCTGTAAAAATTTCATAAATTGGGTGTTGAAATGATAAATATCCGTATCACTTGACCAATGGGTAGAAAACTATATACGGACAATGTTAGTCATGTTTTTGAAGTAAAATAATTTGGAATTTGACTTTAAAATAATAATTTAAGATGTTATAATTTTGTACTTTACAAATATTTTAAACTTAAATTTTGTAAATTTTAAATTATATGTTTTAAAATGATTTTATGAGTAAAAATGGATTTAAATGTTTATTTAAGATCTTACTTATAATTTTATCTACTTTAAACCATATAATTTAATAATATATGTATTTTAAACTTTAAATTTAGTGTATTATAATAAATTACACTTTTTAAACTTATTTCTAATTATTTTAAACTTATATATCTTTACTAATAATACAAATACCTTTTCATGGTGAAGCTTTTTTGGATTGTCAATAAACCCCTTTGCTGTCTATCCTACTAAACGTACTAACAACATATAACACAAGGGCAAAATGGTACTTCACATGTCCCGAACCCACTACTCTGTCGGTTGATCAAAAGCATGTCCACATTTTTTTGTTTTCCTCCACCTTTCCATTCCGTTCTTTCCGTCTTCTTTCCTCTTCTTTTTTATCGTCAAAACCGAAAGCTCGAAATTTTTGGTCATGGTGACAAAACATAATTCATACTCCACTAACCTATTTTTGCTTCCGCCTCTTTTCGTCGTTAACTCGGATCTGCTCCTGTACTTCAGATCTGCAAACCGTGGGTTAAAAGTTCCATAGAATTTCATGCGTTGCTTAGTTGTGCTCCTGTACTTCAAATCTGCCGATCCATGCTCAGATCTGTCGCTTTTCTTCACATTTGAGGGTTATTTTTTTTGTTCCTTCCGTAATTCCTTTTAATTCTCAGTACTAACTCATTCTACCTGTTGTAGGTTATGCTTTAATAAACAACTAGACAGTTGGTTCTTCAGATCTGGCAGCCGAGCCACTTGGGTGGACCAAATATACAATATTTTGCCAGGTACTTCATAGTTTTCCACCTACTTTACGCTTTCTCTATGCTATTACGTTCTGCAAAAAATTTTCTTATTTTCTGTTTTGTATTATTGCAAGCAAAGAGAGCAATCTTTACAACTGTTAATACCTGCATAGCACTACGATGTTGGTATACATGTTTTTAATATGTGTAAATCGCGATATGTGTGACTGTTTTTAATATGTATGATTGTTTCTTATTTTCAAAATGACGGAAACTGATGAACGGTTATCTGCAATTCAGTCAACATATATTTATATTTCTTTAATTCAAAAGATTGAAAATATTTGTGTATGTGGGTTCGTTTGTTTTATTCTTCCATTCGTTGGAATGGGCAACTAATACTAACCCTTATTACTTTGGTTTTACGATAAAACATACATTTTAGTCGATCACAGTAGAAACACATTGACTTAATGGCTACATTTTTAATGCAACAAATGTTTATAGGTTATTCCCCTACTTTTTTTTATTGTAGACAGTGATGGAGTAATGTGCTGCTGTAGAAACTGACCTGGAAGGCCCTAATCCGTCTACTATTTCTACTGCTGAAGGTATTACACATTACATTGTTGTATTTCATTATTGACTGATTAATGTGTGGCTGGATTTTTTTTTGTTACCATCTGCGAGGGAAATTGAATCTTGGGTGACAGAAATGCAGCAATGGTGTGATCCTTACAACCAGAATTGATAGCCAAGTGATGACACTGCCGTCAGATCTGAAACCGTAGCCGAGGATGGCAGATGATGATGACACAAGTTATTCTGCCCTTCGGCGAGGCAGTTAACGGTAGAAAAGTTGTGAACGGTGCTACACTTCTGCTACTGTCGGAGACATTCAAGTTGGAAGTGGTTCCTCGTTTGGTGCAGAGGCGTTACAAGGGTATGTTTTCTACTCTATTTTTTGATTCTCTTGTTGGATGTTCTTCTCCTACAAGTGTGAAGGTACTTCAAGAAGTGAAAAGAATTTTTCATTTAGATGCCAGTTGTGCATTTAAATTTGTAGATACAAGAAAAATCAACATTTTCTTTATTTATGTCTTCACCAATTTAGTTACTCTCATTAATGATAATTGATAGTTTTAGTTATCAGAACATTTTCCTTTTTCCTGTTGTCTATGCATAGTTACTCACAGTTCTATTTTATGATAATTGATAGTTTCAAATAATCTTATTATTTTGCAGTAAACAATATACAATTTGATATCGTGGCTACATTATCATAGCTTAATGTCTTGCTAAAGCTCAGATGTTACATTTATAGATGTTTTTATTTATATTGCTATTGTTTTGATCTCTAAAATTGTTTTATGATACACTTAGTTATATTGCATGAACTAATAATGGTTTTATGATAATTGATACTTACCAAATATGAAAAAAATGGATATCTCAAAGTCATGTTTATTTACATTGCCCGATTTAAGTTTCATCCTATTATAATGAATTATTATCAAGCATTTAAATAGTTACAAAATATATACATTATCCATGATTGCCTTTTCGGCTTTGACATGTAATACATATTGTTTTCAATCACAATCATATAGCTCACGGTTCTTAAAGTAGTTATCATTGTGTCACATGCTACTATTATTCATATATTGTTATTTTTTTTTCATGCTCATTTACTAACTTTTCTTTTGTGCAGATCTTTCGTCTACATTTGAACAAATTTTCATTTTTTTCCAAACTCCACGGCAATTGAATAAATTTCCTTTTTATAATCTTTGATTACATTTTATATTTGCAATTCCTTTCTTAATGCTTACCATAACATGTATTAATTATCAAGTACTTTTTTCCAGCTTTACCCTCATACACGATAAATAAACACCCTTCTGTGCATTTTCTTTTCATCTTTTGCATTTTTAAACGCGTATTCTACTACTTTCCTTTTTTACAGCCATTGATTTATAATTAACACAGCATTTTTAAGTATCTTTTGCTTAGATCACTAAATCAACAAATAACGTTACAAAATATTCATCAATTTTTTTCCCATCCCTTTGTCATATGTCTTATGTATTTTTTGTCTTAGATTGCCAAAATTGATAATTTAATGTTTACTAAAATGCATTACACTGATTATTAACTATAAACAATGAGAAGAAATACAAACTATTTTACTAAAGAAATGAGAAAGTAAATAGTGGGAATAGATGTATATTAAATAAACAGCTGCCACAATATTTGCTTGGGCTTTTAATGGTATGTAGGATATGTCTACTTTTATGGTCATTGTATGATCTATGAAATTTGATACACTTAATTATATTTCCTAAATAAATTTTTTATCTTTTGATAATGGATACTTACCGAACTGCACATTATTTTCTAAATTTAGTGCAGATATCCTAACTGTGTTCACTGAATTTAGTTTAATCTATGATAATTTTTACCTAAAATATATGTGATAAACAATACCAAAAAACATGAGCAAATTGCTAATTCCATTATCGACGTTAATTTATTATCAGGTAGATTTATTAGCTCATGTAATACTTAGGCATTCATTAGTATGTTACAATATTTTTCTTCCTTTAACAATTGTTCCCATATTGCACTTTTATTACTTGAATTTTAATTATACTTCTATTACTTGAATTTTAATTGGTCATTTATATCCTTCAACAATTTCAGTTTCTATTTTTGATGCATGTCATTGAATAAATTTTCTTTGTGCATTTCCTTTTTACCATTTCCATTTTAAAACTAATACTGATATGCATTTACTATTTTACATTCTGTGATTTATAATTACCATAACATGTATCAAGTATTCTTTTCGGCTAGGACAATTACTCGACATTTGACACTATTTTATTCTGTGAAATTTCTTTATGAAACTCTTACCATATTTCCTAATTATGTTCGCTGAAGTGGAGAAGGAAAGTAAATGCATAGGTGCATTGAAGACAATCACATTCAGACTATTCTCTTTTCCATTTACGGTTCTTCCTACTTCAGCGCTACAACTGATACACATTTTCAGTGCCCAAACATCGAAGAATTCTACAACTGTCTTCTTTAGCAATCAATCGATTTTCATTCCGTTGAGCTGCACCAATTAGGTTTGTTTCAGCTTGGTTCCAGTTTATATGCTATGGTTCTTTTAACTTTCAAAACTCAAGGCTGCATCAGTGTGGTTCCAACAGTCTGCCTTTATCTCGAACTTTGCCAAGCAATTAATGATTACAGATTGATCAATAACCAATAATGTTCGTCAATTGTTTTATGATCCATTTTCTGGGTTTTCTATGATCCATCATCTGGTATTTTTTTTCTCTTTTGCTCTGACCTTTCTATACCACAAATAGGCTTCTATGATTTGATGAGAACAAATTTCTTTATTATTTATTTGATGATTTGAAGGAGCATAAGGTCTGACTTATATAGGTTGCGTAAATGATCGAAAATGGTGATTTGTTCATTGAATAATATCCAGCCAATAGGAAATTTTGGTCAAATTATTTTGATTGATTTTTGGATGTGTCTGATTTTCTATTGACACATGCAATTTCAAATGAACATGATTCAAGGACTGTAACAAGAATCAATGAAACGGTTGATTAACTTGCTTAGTAGTAACATAGTTAGCACTATGACTCTTATATAAGAACATGCTATGTTGTTGTGGTCATAAATTATGGCTCTTAGATAAGAACATGTTATGTTGTTGTGCATATTTATTCATGTAGACCATTGCTGCGAGTTATTTTTACAATTTTGCTTCTATTATTACTATTATGTTGCAACTTGAGTCGGGAAGTTTTTCATTAGAGAGCGTTAGTCTTCGAGAGTCAGAATAGTATTAGCTTTGCAGAACTGATTACCAGAAAATTTATTGCATAATTTAGGATGGGAAAATTCAAACAGAAAGGGCATAACAAATAATTATGACCAAACATTGGAAACATGGGGATGATAGTTTTGATATTAAATTCATTTATATGTGATGCATTTTAAACTGAAAATAAATTTTCCTATATAATTTTCTGCTATAATTCTAGCTAACATTATTTATCGGAATACCTCACTCGGTTAAGACAATGTTCTACTATGAACGTATTCAATGAATTTACTTTTGAAAAAGACTATAGAATGTAATGACATTATAACTATAGTGGGCTTAGTATTTTAGGCCCATTTGAAGTAGGTATGAGTTGCAAAAGAGTAAGGTTGTTCACTTACAAATCAAATGAAAGAGTAGACATTTCTGGCTATTATTTTTAACAATAAAGATAGTTTAGAGATAATGATAATGACTGAAACAATAGATTTCTTCCTATTCTTTGATAATCATGGATTAGTCTTTAATCATTTGTCGCCTCTATATTGAAAGTGTATTTGCTTACAGGATGAAAATGGCCAGCCTTAGATGCATTATTCCCTTCATATAGAGATGAATATGGTATGCATTCGGTTGATTGCATTTTTGTTTTAAAGTTCATTTTCTAAAATGCGAACATACCTTACGTAGACATATTACCAGTTTATAAACCGACGTTCAATTACCCTTTTCTGTCCTTCCAGATTGCAGAAATTGATAAAAAAAATTGCTAATTTTGAAAGCCCTTCGCGTAAACGCTGATGCTAATGTTGCTTGCCACTTTTCCTTACTCTTTGTGTTTTTTCTGATTTTTCTATTATCTTTTTTTTCGTTCAGTTTCACAAGTAACTTTTATTAGCAGATATGTACTACGAATAATCAGAGTCCACACTTTGTATATTTCAATTCATTATGTTCTTTGATTATTATGGTACTTCATAGCACAAACATGCATAATCTCACTGCTCACTGTTTCAACTATTTGTTCTGTTGTACAATTTCACAGCTGACTTCAGTATACATATTTACTGCATCTCTTTAGTTTGCTTTATTGCTTTGTTGCCACTGATTTAATACCCAGCCTGTTGCTGCATCGAACAACACTTGCATTTCCACATGCTTATGCAGCGGTGATCATTTGCTTGACCAGTCTTTGCACACGTCCAGCGGACGTGCATAAGTACTGGTGTTTATAAAGCTATTTTCTATTTAACTTATAACTTATATATATATATATTTAAATCTTATTGTATTAATATTTTATAAAGTTAAATAATAAATTCAAAGATGGATAGGTTAAAGATTTAAATTTAATAACGATATTGATATAATGAATGAACTTATATAAGATAAGAATTTGAATTCGAGTTGATATGAACTTTTATAAGAGAAGAATTTGAATTGGTTAAATACGAACTTTTATAAGAAATGAACTTCAATTGCATAAATTGATGTTTAATTTGAATTTATTATTGATACGAAATTGAATTCGATTTTAAGTGTCCAAATGTGAATTTGAACATATGAACTTTTATATATGGAATTGATTTTATAAATAGTTTGGTTTGAATTTAGAAATGTGTTAGATTGAATTTATAAGAATGATTTTAAAATTGGTTTGAATTAAAAAACATTGATTTTGAATTGTATAAACTTGATGTTAACGATATTTTTCGTCAACACTGGAGATGGTTCAACTAAGGTGGATATAAAGGAGCGAATGGTAGGGAAGCTATTTTATGGGTCGAATCGGGTTACCTCCCTGGGTATTGAATCGATGAGGTAGGGGTTCGCCAAGAGTGACCAGAATGGGTTCAGGTTCGAGGGATGGAGCTTATTTTCTTATTAGCAGGTGCATCAAGGAGAAAATCCAGGGGTGATCTGAAAAAGAAACAAATAACCGCAATGGTGATGATCAAAAAATGACAATACACACTTACAGAGCAATTTTCATATAGGAAGATCCCTTTTCATTAAACTTTATTTGGAAATACATGGACGTTATAGGGAAGATTCCCCCAATGATTTCACTGTTAAGCTGTTAAGAGTACAATTGTTTAGGAAGTCCAAAATCTTCCTTAAATGTGACATCTGGGGCTTTATTTATAGTAGTTCCGGGCTTGCTCCTTCGATGGGCTAGTGGGCCCATAGGGTTTTTGTTGGTCGCTTTATTCCTGGTTTCTGGTGCTTGACTTTCGGCCGCCTTTGATGCATCGGTCACAGTCCCCAAACGGTACTTGAATCCTTGGAAGCTACTCATGAATATAGGCTTGCGGATATGAACTTTCGGATGTAGGCCTTCGTCATTATCGTGAATACTTAGAGGGACTTGGCCTCGTGGTGTATGTTGATATCTTCCGTTTCGAAACCACTGCGGGTTTCGGTACTAGGTAGCCTAGTACAGGTGGCCTGTATCCTCGAAGGGTGGTTCCTTGTGTCACTCACGTTTATTCGCGGATACGACCTTCCGTTATTCATGAAGTAGATGCTCCGAAAGTTGGTTCCGGGTAGCCCTCGTGTTCTTCTAGTTTAGTGCCTTCAGTGCTTTCATCTTTGGGTGTATCGGTATTTATGCAGATTATTATTGAAGATCACCCGTCAGGTTTGTTGTTTCTGTCTTCCTTGGTTTTGAATTAGGGTGACTTCTTATGTGAAGTCTTTCTTCGAGCCTATACCATCGAAAGGATCTCGTCGAATTGACCTTGGCGTAGAGGTCCTGTCGGTTAAACCCCCCCTCCCCCCCCCCCCCCAAGTTCTTTGCAATCTCTTTCCTTAGGGGGGAGGGAAAAGGGTTATGGTTGATGTGGCCTTTCAGACTATTTCTTTCTGCTCTCGCCCTTCTGATACTAAATCCCACTTTCTATCAAGCCTCCCATGAGCTTCCAGTCATCCTACATGCCTTCACCGCAAGCTTATTTCACTATTGATATTTGGTAGTAACATTCCCCTTCCCCCCCCCCCTTCATGAAGGGGTGTTTTTGACTTTTCAAGCTAAACTTCTTATCTTTTCCGAGGCGTCATATCAAAGCCTTTTGATCTTTCTTGGCAAGGGAACGCTGATTGGTCCTTGCTTATGATGTGTGGATTTGGGTAAATATCCTTGCACAATTACCACTGCTTCTTCTCTACCTTTTACCTGGCAATGTTATGTCCGATAATATGAGTTCCAGCTTATCTCCCGAGTTCCAGCTTATCTCCCATTAATGCTCGTGGTTTTTATCGGAGGGGTAAGTCTCTTTTCTTAAAGAAAGCATTGGTTACTTCTTAAGACGACGTTAGTTCCATTCTTGTCAGCTTTAGAATGGACAATGTGGATGCTATTCCTGCTACTGACCGTTATGATATTATGCATCCTCCTAAGGTATGTTTTGTCTACTTAGCCGTTCATGTCTGGCATGGGGGATTCTTTCCTTTTCCACCCTTTGTGCTTAGACTTCTGCAGGATTTGGGAGTCGCACCGATTCAATTTCCACCAAGCACCTGCACATTACTCTTATGCTTGGAAGTACTTGCTCTGGAATTGGGTCAGGTTTCTCCTACGTCGAATCTCGTCCATCATTTGATGCGCTTTTCAAGGGATGTTGATCTCCCCTTATCCCATGCTACCCCTTTGTGGAAGATTTTCAATGATGGTGTAGGCAAGGTTATGCCTTGGGAAGACCAATTATTTTTCTTTAAATGTTCTACCGGTGTTTCTGGCCAAATTGTTGATCGTAGTAAGCCCCCATCAACCTTTCATAGGTGGTTATCTTCCCATTTGTAATGTATCTTTAATTCCTTTTGTAAGGGTTAATGACTATAGCGAAAGCAGTAATGAAGATCGAGAAATGAAATTGGATACAAGATAAGTAATGCAATACAACTCTCACAATTTAGGAATTTCTATTTTGAAATTCTGATTTGTTTACAAGAAGGAGAGTGAAATTAGAGTATGAAAAGCCAATATGAAAAGCAATTGCTTTTCATCACTCACTCCAAACAATGCACAACATATAAATAGATACAAATACATGTCGGTCAAAGTAGGGAAGTGAAAAGCTTCTTTTACTAAAGCATTAATGTAGTAGATAGTGAAAAGCTTCTTTAACTAAAGCATTAATGTTGTAGGAAGTGAAAAGCTTCTTGAATTTTGAACGGCTAATAATGTGGCTGTTGGCATAAGCCATGAAGTTTGGGCCACAAACCCAACAATCTCCACCTTGGACCAAATTCATGGATACTCGACGTAAGTAGTCTGAAGTGCTAGCAAGAATGAATTCCGACCAACTATAAACAGTGATCAGACTTACTGGTAGGAAGTGGTTCATCCACAACTGGAGTTTCTTCACAAATTGTTAAGTCATAAGCAACCATATATTCCTTTTTGGGATATCCTGAGGACTTAGTGCGTAGCCTTTTCAAACGATCTCTTGTAAGAATATAATTAGATGGTTGTGGGTGGCTACTTGAACTAGTGGTAACTGGATCATGGTCATTAGGATGTAAATCATTACCTAACTTAGAATTTGAGGAAGGATCAATATGAACAACAAGCGGTTGGCTACTAACTTACATCTCTACCTTCTTATCGCCATTATCATGATCACATGTGTTCGAAGACGACGAATTAAAAGTCTCTAAACTAAATGATTCCAGCGTAGCATTTTCATTGAAGGTGACATCTCTACTAAGAATAATCTTCTTAGATTCAAGAGACCAAAATCGATAACCTTTTGATTCCGAAGAATAACCAACAAAAATGCATTTTACAGCACAAGGAGCTAATTTTCCATCATTAATATGAGGATAGGTACATTGAGAGATGAGTAGTTCAAAGGTGAGCCCGACCATACTTCCTACGGAATTTTGAAGTCAATAGAATAATGCGGAGAGCGGTTGACAATATATGCAGCAGTGGAAATAGCTTCTGTCCACATATCATAACGATGCCACAATTTGGCATTAGAGACCATACAACGTGATCTCTCAAGAAGAGTCATGTTCATATGTTCTACAACCCCATTCAGTGAGGCTTTCTGGGCAATGTTTTATGTCTAGCAATTCCAAATTTAGTGCAGAATTTTGTAAATTCATCATTATAGAACTCTAGACCTCGATCAGTCCTAAGCCTTTTAACTTTTCTCCCAGTTTGATTTTCAACAAGAGCTTTCCAATTCTTGAATGTAGGAAAAGCTTCATTTTTAGGCCTCAAAAAATAAGTCCATATTTTTCTGGAGAATCATCAATAATGGTCATCATATAATTTTTTCCAGAATAAGAGGTGACCCTAGAAGGTGCCCACAAATCAGAGTGAACATAGTCAATGATGCCCTTAATTGTGTGGGTAGCAGTAGAGAAACCTACTTTCCTTTGTTTCCCATAAACACAATGTTCACAAAATTCGAGCTTACCTATGCCGGGTGAACCAAGAAGACCAAGTTTGCTTAGAATGTTCATGCCTTTCTCACTCATAATGCATAAACGCATATGCCACAAACGAGTAAGATCAGGATTAGAAAGTGAGGATGTAATAGCAGTTGAACCTGTCACTGTATGTCCATGTAAAACATACAAATTACCAATTTTACTGGCTTTTAAGACAACCAAGGCACCTTTGGTGACTTTCAAAACTCTACCTTCAGCTGAGAATTTATAGCCAAGGGACTCGAGAGTACCTAGCGAGATTAGGTTGCGATTTAAATCAGGAACATGATGGACATTAGTTAAGGTCCTTATGGCACCATCGTTAGTCTTGATTCTAATTGAACCTATTCTTATAGCCTTGCAGGAAGCGTCATTTCCCATTAAGACAATACCATAATCAATATATTCATAAGTAGTAAACCGGTCCCTATGAGGACATATGTGATAGGAGCACCCAAAGTCAAGGAACCATCCATTAAAACTATTCCTTTCGGAAGTAGTAGTAACTAACACTGAGACACAATCAGAATTGTTTTCAAGAAATCTTGCTTTCGTATTTTTTTGAGGTGGATTAGTTTTTTCATCTTTCTCCTTTTTATTTTTTAACTTATAACAATTAGAAATTTCATGCCCTGATTTCTTACAATAACGATAGGTAGTGTCTGATCAATGTCCCTTGGATTTTGGCATTGAGTTTTTTTTATGGTTGTTGCCTTTTTCATGTGACCTCCCTCTTTCATTTAATCCTTCTCCTTTATCATTAGAATGTACTTCAAGATCAATTTTTTCCTTTGATAGTAAATGTGATTTAACATCCTCAAAAGACAGAGTGTCATTATTACCATATAGCATAATTTCCTTGAAGTGCGTGTAAGAAGGTGGTTGGGAGACAATTAATGAAACAACCTTATCCTCATCCTCGATTTTTTACTTCCAGATTTTCTAAATCGATAATAATAGAATTGAACTCATTAAGATGAGTTTGAATGGAAGTACCTTCAGCCATGCGAACTGTATATAGCCTTTCCTTAAGGCATAGTTTGTTGGTGAGATTTTCATGTAGAGAGACTCGAGCTTTAACCATAGCCATGCTACTGTCTCTTTGTGAATAACCTTGCGTATTACCTTCTTGGTTAAGCATAATTGAACAACTTTCATAGTTTTCTCATCCATCTCCTGCCATTGCTCATCCATCATTGTTGCTAGCTTGTTGGCTTTTCCTTCAAGAGCCCTTTTTAATCCGTTCTGGGTGAGGACTACTTTCATTTAAACTCTCCAAATGCTAAAACTTAGCTTGCCATCAAATTTCTCGATGTCGAAATTCACAATTGACATAGTGAACCTTCACTCTGATACCACTTGTAAGGGTTAATGACTGCAGCAAAAGCAGTAATAAAGATCGAGAAATGAAATTAGATGCAAGATAAGCAATGCAATACAACTCTCATAATTTAGGAATTTCTATTTTGAAATTCTGATTTGTTTATAAGAAGTAGAGTGAAACTAGAGTATGAAAAGCCAATATGAAAAGCAGTTGCTTTTCATCACTCACTCCAAACAATGCACAACATATAAATATATACAAATACATGTCTGTCAAAGTAGGAAGTGAAAAGCTTCTTTGACTAAAGCATTAATGTAGTAGATAGTGAAAAGCTTGTTTGAATAAAGCATTAATGTTGTAGGAAGTGAAATGCTTCTTGAATTCTGAACTGCTAATGTGGCTGTTGACATAAACCATGAAGTTTGGGCCACAAACCCAATACCTTTCTTCCAGATTTTGCTTCTGAGGAGGCGTCCCTAACCGCGAGCGAATCTTGCGTGTCTAAGTTCATTTTAGAACTACTTGAAAATCCACCAATTCGGTTCTTTTTATTAACCAAGGACAAGCTATGTCTTTACAACGTTCTTCCTCATGGATAGAAGATATTTGAGCGCCCACCTGTCCGTCTTCCCGGTACTAATCGTTTGTTGGCAGGTTCGGAGGTGTTCTCTCCTTCAGCTTCTTTACCCCCAGGTATGTTTTATTGATTCAACAGTTTCTATGTTTAGATCTCCTTTCAATACTGATGTTTTATGCTCTCGATCTTTTCCTAACCTTTCGTTTGGCTAGGGGTTCCAGTTGCGGAAGCCCCAACTCCTATCGATTCCTTGAACCGGGCTACTGCGGCTGCTCTTAAGAGGTTAGCTGAATCTCTTGTTGATTCACCTACCAAAAGATTGAAGCTCAGTAATCCTGCCTCCATGACTTCCAGGGTGTCTTTGGTAGGAAAGTAAGAAGTGATGTCTTCTCACCGCTTTTTTTGAGCACATCCGAAGCGGATGTATGTGCTATGCCGCATACTTCTTCTTCTCAGACTTCCGGTTCTCCGAGGCTTCTTGATCTTCCATCATATTTTACTGATCTTGTGAAACTCATTCTCTCTGGACATGAATTTTCTGACATTTCATTGTCGTCCACTTCTTCCAACATGATGGATTTTTATCGGCATTTGATTGCTCAACAACTCAAGGTATTACTCTATGCTTTCCGCTTACCGCAACTATATGCTGAGTGCTTATACGTTCCTAGGCTATTAAGAAATAGCACGTGTCTAAGCCCATCCCTTATTCCTCTACTACTGAAATTACTCTGCTTCGGGAAGCTATCACAGTTTTGAGCGATGAGTGTGAGAGGATGAAGGCTTCTTTGGAACGTGTTGAGTTAGCCTTGGAGAAGGAAAGACAGGTTAGGGATGTAACTCTCGTCAAAGTATTGGCTATAGAGTATCAGATGGTGGAGGATGTGGTTACCCTTGTTGATGAGCTTCGGAAGAAGGATGAAAAACTTTCTCGTGTCGCCCAGGTTATTTACGCAGACCAAGATAGGATTTCTGATTTCTTGCAAATCCACCTTCCACGGATTAAGTTTGACTGCTATAAAGATGCCTTATTTCATCATATTTCTAACAACCTTCAGAATCTTTTTGAACTCCGAACCTCCCACATTCCTTCCTTCACCCAGGATCGGGTTATGGAAAGGATTAAGTTGGGTGAGGAAGGAGTTGGGGCATCGCGAAGGAGTGACCCTTCAATCGAGGACCTTTTATACATTGACAAACTCTTGGATGATTTAGGCGAGGAGGGGGAGGCTCTCGTCCCCATTGCTAGCGATAGAAAGCGTGAGGGTACCAGTTTCAGAGAAGGTGACTGCCTAGGCGAGCGCATTATCCGTAGTTCTGAATCGTCACCGCCCAGAGAAGGAAGCTCGTCTGGATTTTCGAGAAGGAAGAAAGTTGTCAGTTATGGAGTTCCCTCCCCTCAGGTATAATTTTTACTATGGACGCTTGACTTTGCATAGTTTCCTATTATTATAATAGACAAGAGAAAAATAGTTTTCCTGCTTTAAGCAGTGTTAGGTAATAAAAAGTTCAAACCATTTTTATGTTGGGTAGATGGTACACCTGTATATTTAATTTCGCAACCTAGGCGACACTTATATAGGGCCCCGCTTTGTTATTAGCAAGGGATAATGTGATTATTTGCACTATGACAGAGTTTAATTTACCATGAAGAGGCATTGCGCATGGTTTGTAGGTTGAGGAAAGAGTTTCTCTTAACGCCTATCCATGTTTCAAAGGAAACGTGTCTCCTCGAGGGACTTGAGTGCTTTTGTACTGCATTTCCTCAGTTCTCCTTTAACTTTTGGAGTGTGGATCATGAAGCTACGTTAAGGAATGTTAGGATTAAACATGCTGAGGCACTGTGTAAACCAGAAAAAAACATATGAGAAAGTGATGTGTTTATAATTCGCCTTTTTGTCTATATGTCACAGTTGGTAGGCTATGGGTTTAACCCGTGTAGTGGTGTGTAAGGAAAAAGGGGGATATAGCCTTCGAAAATATGAAGAAAAAAAACCATAATCACATTCTTGTATGTCCGTGGCCAGGTTAATCAATGTGAGATTCCTTCCTCCCGGAGTGAAAAGCCGCCGACGAGAGAGGTACCCCCATGTCTTATAAAAGGAAAAATCTGACAACAGGATTTATCCATTAAACACTTGACAGAGAGGATGAATACTTTGAAAAGATAATTAGAAGAGAAGGATAGAACCATTCTGGGGTTGAGGTCATACATAAAAACTAAACCCTCCGTCGAGTTCGAGGACGAGCTAAAGGATCTTCATCAACATGTCTTCGACTTGGAATTCAAATTAAACAATGCTACTACGAAGTGTGAGACGTGGGAACATTGTTTTGAGAATGTTCCAATAATGACGGGTCCTTCGCCCCCTGACTTCGCGACAACACATAAGGCCTCTGCTTTTTAGAAATGTTATTACTTGAATAATCCTCCACCGAGGTTTAAAGGAAACAGTTATTTCTGAGTGGTGTGAGAAAGTGGTAGCCGAGATGAAAGGGATCTATGACACTAGATTAATTAAGGATTGTCACGATCGTGTCGTCAGATATGCCAGCAAAATCAGACATTTGCAAGAAGAAAATCATGATTTGCATATAAGTTTTTTTGAATTGGAGAAGGAAAACAAGTTTCTCAGGGCAATGTGTAGGGCTTACAACAGAGCTTTGAAGCTCCAGCCCAAACCTTCTGATCTCTTAAACAAGACAAGTTGGAAAGTTCAAAGACTTAACAAGCTACTGGGCATGACACTTCGTCATGCCATCGACCCTCCGTTACCCGAGCATGGGGAGGGCCCAGATATTTAGTGATATTTTGTGATGGTGTCACAATTTTACTTATGATAAGGGTGCTGAGAATGTAAATTTTTTGGTGAATGAACTGGTGTATTGACAATATTTAAGATGTGAATAATTGTTAGCCTAAAACGTGAGTGAAAATTGTTGTATGATGGATGATTTAAGAGGTTTTCCTTGGGTACGAGAAAATATAAAGAGTTTTTACATTGAGAATTTCATCAACTTCCGAATCCTCTTTTTTGGGCAGACTTATGTTCGCTTCAATTAAAGATAATTACCTTGGAGATCCTCGAGCATCCATCCTGACAATTGGAATCGTCTTCCAATACCTACAAAGGGCTTTCTCCAACCCAGCTTTGGATGCTAAAAGATAGAAGGCTTGTATCCCTTCTGGCACTCATGTAGAGCCGAGTAGGTCAGGATTCAGGTATCGATAGCAGTAGACCGAGACCTCCTCCGGCATTCGCGCAACGCCGAATCGAACCAGATTCGGGTGATAATAATAGTAGACTGGAACCCCCTGTGGTATTTGTGAAGTGCCGAATTGTCTCAGATTTGGGTCTTAACATAGAAGATCGAAACCCCCTCCGGTATTGGTAAGGCGCCAAATCGACCCAGATTCGGGTATTGGTATAGAAGACCAAAACCCCCTCCGGTATTGGTAGAGCGCCACATCAACCAGATTCGTGTGTTAGTATAAAAGACCAGAACCCCCTCTGGTATTGGTAAAGCACCGAATCGACCCAGATTCGGGCATTAGTATAGAAGACCGGAACTCCCTTCGGTATTGGTAGAGCACCGAATCGATCCAGATTCGGGTAGTAGTATAGAAGACCGGAACCCCCTCCGGTATTGGTAGAGCATCGAATCGACCTAGATTCAAATATCAGTATAGAAGGCCTGAACCCCCTCTGGTCTTGGTAGAGCGCCAAATCGATCCATTCGAGTATTAGTATAGAAGACCGAGACCCCCTCCGATATTGGTAGAGCGCTGAGTCGACCTAGATTCGAATATTAGTATTGAAGACCGAACCCCCCACCAGTATTGGTAAAGCACAAAATCGACCCAGATTTGGGTATTAGTATAGGAGACCGAAACCACCTCCGGTATTGGTAGAGCGCCAAATCGACCAAGATTCAGGTATTATTATAGAAGACTGAAACCCCTTCTGGTATTGTAGAGCGTCGAATCACCCCAGATTCGGGTATTAGTATAAAAGACAAGAACCCCCTTTGGTATTAGTGAAGTAAGTGCCTCCTTCGAATTTGATTTGGAAAGCAAAGGTTGTACGTGCTTTTTGAGCCCCCCCTTGGGCTTTTGATGTCAAAGCAGAGGATGTATATGCTTTGCTGGCCACTCTCTAGGCCTATGTGTTCGGAGCGCTTGGCTAGCTTATCCACAAGTAGGGCCCAAGGATTTACCCGACCTCCTTCTAGGAGGTGCCTTATCCTGACCATCGTTGGCGATGATAAGGGCTTAGAAACTTAGACGGGGCCATCGTAGGCACAAAACTAAGGTTTACACTTTTGACGCTCTATACGGGCCATTGTAGGCACTGATAGAGGCTTATAAGCCACCTCCCTCCAAGGGGTGCTCTATCCAGACCATCGTAGGTGATGATACGGGTTTACGTTCCCTTCTGTGGGTAACGCAGAACATAAGCAGATGTAGGACGTGCTCTTCTACGAGCAGAGGTTAGACGTGCTTAGTTCTAGCAGAGGAAAGATGTGCTAATTTTGGATGCACTGCTATGACCATTTCTGGTGTGAAACGATAGCTTATGCTTTTGATGCTTTAACCCTGCCCCCTCCATTTTGGGCATGAAGAAATACCAACACACTATCCCCCTCTGGGGGAATCCTCGCCCTAGCCAATTTGGCGATGACGAGGGATTTATTCCGTTGGTGATTGGACCCCTTGGGTTTTTCTTTTAAATTCCGAGTGATGGGTTTTCCATACATTGGAACATGTTTATTAATCCCTTTCCTAAGGATTTTCCCAAATTCATCTCAACTTTTGATAAACTCTCGTAATCGTCCTTGACTGACGAATCTGACGATGGTTTCCCCGAGAGTTCTGCAGTGATTGGTCTCATGTCCATTCATTAAGTTGTAGTGACAGTAAGGCCCTTCTAACTTTCTTTCGTATTTAGGCCTCTTCTTCGTGGAGGTCCAGTAGTCAAGTTTGTGTTTGGTAAAGAAGTAATCATTCTCCTTTGAAGTAGTAAGGTAGCATTCCTTGGGTATCTTTGGGGTACACTTTCCTTTTTGCTGATGGGGTCTGATCCTCCTGCGACTCATCCCAGTTGTGGTTCCTATACTTTCGTCCTTCATTTGTGGAACATACCAAAATCGTGTTGTCATCTTATTAGTACATTTATTGGCGAAGTGGTTGAAATTGTCCATTATTTTGCGTTCGAGTGTCATTCCTTTAACTTGCCCGTAGAGAGCATCCTTTAATGGAAGAAAACGCTAGTGTTATCTGATATAGATCCACTGGGTGGGAACACCATGGTTTGTTCTATGTGGAAGGAGCTGCTATTCCCTATTTCGTAAGCATGTAGTTCCATTTTCATCTTCTGCTTTATCACTCGCGAAACTTCTGCTCTTACCTCTTGCTTTTCCATTACCCTATGGCTAGTGGTTCTCGACTAATCCACTCGAGATCCTAAAACCCTTTGTCTGGATTTCTTGCTCATAACTTCGCTTCTTCAAAGTTAGTCCGATCAGGGATGGAACAACACAGGTAGATATGTGGCCATTAATCAAAGGGATTGGAGGTCCAAGCCCTCCTTCTAGCGCCAAAATGTTAACAATAATTTTTGTCAACACCGGAGATGGGTCAACTGAGGTGAATCTAAAGGAGGTAATGGTAGGGAAGCTATTTTATGGGTTGAATCGGGTTACCTCCCTGGGTATTGAATCGATGAGGTAGGGTGTAACAACCCGTATTTTAATAACGTGTTATAACCATAAATCAAGGCAGAATTAATTTTTAAAATAAGAATCCACGGCAACGAGTTATTCCATTACGTTCGTCTCGAAATTATGCTTGGAAACGAGTCCGAGTTTTCGAAAATCGGAGTCCGTATGACCAATTTATGACCCTTCGAAGTTTCAGGAATTTTCAAGTTCAAAAACAGCTCAGAATTCGAATTCAAATTTCGAAATTCAAACCCCAGAACGGACTGGGCGGGAAATTTCCCGCCCAGGACCAGGTCGACCATAGTGTCGACCTGCCCAGGACCAGGTCGACCATAGAGTCGACCTGGGTGTCGACCTGGTGGCCGAGCCCACTTTTGAAGCTGGGTTCACTCTGATGTTCCTGGTCTCGTTTTCTGTCCAGATTCATTTACCTGACCCTATATATACAGCTCCTAACTCTAGTCTCTCTACACAAATTCTCTCTGGTATTATGCTTCTAAAACTCTGGTTGAAAAGTTAGAGAAAAGGGATTGCTTCTTCTCCAACAAGACTACGTGTAGAGTTTTGTTGTTTGAGGGGTTTCTGTTAGACTCGAGATTCAACATCGCCTCTTTGTTTTCTAATTCTCAAACCACGATCTGTAAGCCCCAGTTACTTTTAGATCTAAACTTTAAACTTAATATGGACATGTTGTAAATTGAAATTGAACCTAAGTATGATAATTATCTTGGATCTATCATTGTATATCTTGGGTCTATTATTGTTCCTTTTGGATCTACTATTATTCACCTTGGATCTATTCGTCTTGAACCTTGACTTGTGGGAATACTTATATGAACTTAATTTGGGGCCTAAACATGTTGAAAACCTAAACCCCTCATGTCCATGATGTTAACATGCCTGTGATGTTGAATTAGTTGTCATTCACAAGTTTGGGGTTATTATCTTATGTCAAATGTTACCATGACTATCACCCTATTTTGCTAGGTTAGATATTTGAGACCACTATTCCATATGCCAGTATTGTTGTAGTCATTTATCTAAAGTTATACCATGCTTGACTTATAATCACTTTTGCCACCTTATGCCCGTTCTTTCTATGTTATTCCCAAATTAGATTTATTTGTATCGATTCGAATTCACGTGCGATGGGAATACGATTTGGGTAGTTTAGGCAAACCTGAATTTACTATAAACTTGAAACGGGAACATTGTTATAACTTGAACCTGGATATGGACATGAACTTGACACGATTTGACATGAAACATGACATGAAATCTTGACATGATTTTAGACTGGAAACTTGAACTTGGACATGACACTTAGAATAAACTTGAACATGGCCAACTCGAGGTTGGGTTGAGTTTGCAGTGTAAATCTGCCCGGAACTGCCCGGCGAATCCAATGACTGCAAACAATAGGATCCAGTGTGGGTAGTTGGTCATATCGCACCTAAAACCCGAGGTTAGACTATGTTGTAGTGTAAATCTTCCTGGAACCACCCGGCAAATCCAGTGACCACAACAACTAGTCTAATATGAGAGGTTGGGGTGCATTAATGAACTTATGCTGCATGACAGGGTTAAGTCATGAACCACTTGAATATACTTAACCAATTTGACACGATGATTCGATAGGGTTAAGTCATGAACATGAAAGACAACACTTAACCAACTTGATACATGATTGGATAGGGTTAAGTCACGAATTTGAATGACAACACTTAACCCATTAGAAACCCTAGTTACGCGGTCCTTTTCAGCAGTAACCCACTTGGATGTATCACGACACCCTGGGACTAGGCAGGGTGGGGCACGATTACTGGGCTGATTGTAAGCGACCAGAACGACGGATGAGTTGGTGCGCCATTGTAGGTTCAGGCGGACTATGGTCGTGCACGTAGTCCGGAGTTTAAAAAGCAGGCATTGGGCACCAGTAGGTTTACACTATGCGTGCTTGATTCGTGTCGGTGGTTGGCACCCTAGGGCTTGATACATCATATGGTGGACCTAGCACAGTTGACTACATTTCGTGATTGGGCCATATGACACAGACACATGACAAGCTAGAACTTGTACGGAGCCGATCGATTAGTAGATCGTACTGTAGGACCCCATAATGGGTCATTTCATGATATTGGGCCAAGGGAACATTTCATGGTTAAAACTTGACATGGGTTAGAATACTAGTACAGTTGGTGCAGCGAATCTTGAATATGCGATGCTAGACTTGATTTATCTTGTTATCTTAGTTATCTTGCCAGACTTATTATCATCCCTATGTTTACTTTCCGTTTACTCATGTCTTGTTAACTTTACAAGTTTTTATACTGAAAGTCACTAGGTCATACCAGTCTTTATAACTGACCATTTTTCTTTTGCCCCTTTATCTTTCGTTTCCCTCCCCCCTAGGTTCTTAGGGAGGAAACACTAGCTCTTAGCTTGGAATTAGCTTGCTTTTTGTCAGCTCATGTACGGTTTGGTCTTGAGCTATGCTATGGCTGCACTTCTGCAATTTTGGGGAATAATTTACTTTTGTCATCTTCAGTTTATGCTTCTTTATTTAGAACTTGATGTAATGGAATAATTTGTACTTTGGATATATGAGGTTTTGACTCTTTTCTTGAAAGTAATGAAATTTGATTTTTAATTTCTACCGCTTCTTTATTTATGTTCTGCCTTGTGATATCTCTGTGTATGTTTACCTGGATAATACTCCACCAAAACTAGTGCATTCCCTTTGTGAGTGACCCTAGCGGAGGTGGGGTGTTACATTTGGTATCAGAGCAGAAGGTTACCAGAATGGGCAAAAGTTTTAAAAACCTCCTAAAACTATTTTCCAAAACCGTTTATAAAGAAGCATTTTTCAATAAAAGTTTTATGTTTAAAAAGGCTATTCCCCAAAAGCCATTAGCACTTTCATTTGTTTCCTCGTTTGAATCTTTTTTTTCTTTTCGTTTTTTCAGCATGTCTGATCTTAACCTTCCTGAGGGAGTACCCGTACCTGGATGGTTCCGTAGGTACTTAGAAGCTAGGGCCAATGGCGCGGGCCCGGCAGACATCCCTCCTCCTCCTCCCCCAGTGGTCGCGGGTCCTCCTCCTCCTGGTACCGCCTTTGCCAAAATATGCAAATACTTTAAAGCAATGGGCGACAAGAACTTCATTGGAACTGAAACCTTCGTTGAGGCACGAAACTGGCTAAAGGAGACTGAAGACTTGTTTATTATCTTCGATGTGGAGGATCATAGGAAAGTTCAGTTAACAGCATGGTTGTTGAAAGAGGAAGCTGCATTTTGGTAGGAAGTCACCAACGCTACCAGGCCAGTTGAGACTTGGGAAGACTTTAGAGAGAGGTTTGGGCTTAAATTCTTATCGTCAGCAGAAGATACCTTCAGATGGAGAGGTTCAGCAAGGGTACATGACCGTTAGGGAGTACGTGAATAAGTTTAATCAGCTTGCTAGGTTCGGATTGGACTTAGTTAACACAGCTCAGAAGAAGGCTGTATGCTTTGCTTGAGGATTGAACGAGCCACTACATAGTTTGGCCATAACTCATATACCCATGGGGGCGACCTTTGAAAGCTTGGTGGATATGGCTCTACTTCATGAGGAAGACAAGAATAGCAAGAAGTAGGTTGAGCCTAATGAGACTCAGAATATGAAAGTTGACTTCAAGAAGGGAGGCAACAAGAATAACAAGGGCAACAACAACAATAATAACAAGGCACGTGAGACAAGGAAGTGTAACTTTTATGGGATTACGGGGAATATAGCCAAGGACTGTAGAAAGAAGAAGAGAAAGTTGGGTGAATGCTTTCATTGCGGGGATACTGGACACTTCAGTAAGGATTGCCCTAAGAAGCAAGGGCAGGCCCAGCGAGCAGGACCTTCTGGAGGGCAGTTGCATGCTCTCAACACCACTCCAGCTCTTGACCAAGGTAGTAATATTTCTGTAGAAAGCCTTGTTTACATTTCTGACTTTCCTGTTCGAACCTTATTTGACTCTGGCGCATCGCATACTTTTATTTCTTCTGATATTGTTGAAAATCTGCACCTAAGTACTAGTCTAGCTGAGGATCCCGTTAGTGTTTCAAATCCAATTGGGGGCTCCACCCATTTATCTATGATGTCTGTCGATTTGAGGATTTCTATCTTAAGCGTAGAATTCATGTGTAATGCTTATGTTCTCCGATTTATGGGATACGGTTTGATCCCAGGTATGGATTGGCTGTCCAATTATGGGGCCATCCTTGATTGTGAACGAAGGGTAGTCACGCTCATGACTCGCCTTGGTAATACCCTTGAAATTTCTTGTAACCCTAAGGGTCTGGTCATGTTGTGTTATCTTGAATCTCTTGACTCGTCCATCGACAATTTGCAATTTGTAAGAGTGGTCCGAGAATATCCAGATTTCTTTGATGAGGTGAGGGGGTTACCTCCTAAACGCGAGATAGAATACCGAATTTATCTTGTTGATAATGCCAAGCCAGTTTCATTGCCCGTTAGGCACATGGCCCCACGAGAAAGAAGAGAGCTCAGTAAACAAGTTAAGGAGTTGCTTGAGAAAATTTTCATAAGACGAAGCATTTCTGAATGGGGTGCTCCGGTGGTATTCTCTATTAAGGAGGATTGTTCGCTTCGTCTATGCGCAGATTATCGTGAGTTAAACAAGCTAACTAAGAAAAATAGACACCCACTACCAAGAATCGACGATTTGTTTGACCATCTTGTGGGAGCATCTGTTTTCTCTCAACTCGATCTAGCCACAGGATTCCATCAGCTTAGAGTGGCTAAGGATAGCATTGACAAAACTGCGTTTAGGACTCCAGATGGGTTCTTCGAATGGCTCGTCATGCCATTTGGGTTAACAAATGCACCCGCGTACTTTGTAGATTTGATGAGTAGGGTGTTTCGGGAGTTCCTTAACAAGTTTGTAGTGGTTTTCGTGGACGATATTTTGATCTTCTCAAAGGATGAAGAAGAGCATGCTAGACATCTCAAGGAAGTCATGGATACGCTTAGAACACACCAGTTAAAGTCTAAGTTCTCTAAATAACATTTTTGGAGGAAGGAAGTTCAGTTTCTTGGACATGTAGTTTCTAAGCAAGGCATAGCCATGGACCCCGCAAAGGTAGTTGCGGTGCAAGACTGGAAAATTCCTAAGAACGCAACGGAGGTGAGAAGCTTTCTCGGTTTGGCAGGCTACTATAGGAAGTTCATTAAGGACTTCGCTAAGATTTCAGCCCCTCTTACTAGGTTAACGAAGAAAAACCTAGCGTTTGCATGGGACATAGAATGTGAGATTGCTTTTCAGAGACTCAAGAGAGCCCTCACCACAGCTCCAGTTTTGGCATTACCCGACGGAAGTAAGATGTTTACTGTGTACACAGATGCGTGTGGCACAGGATTAGGCGCTGTCCTAATGCAAGAAGGGAAAGTGATATGCTATGGGGGTAGACAACTTAAAGTTCATGAGAAGAACTATCCCACACATGACTTGGAGTTGGCGGCGATCGTTTTTGCACTTAAATCTTGGCGCCATTATCTTCTAGGGGAGAGGTTCGAGCTGTATACCGACCACAAATCACTTAAGTACCTCTTCACACATAAAGATTTGAATCTGAGACAACAACGTGGATGGAATTCTTGGCATCATATGACTTCGATATAGCTTATACCCCTGGCAAGGGTAACGTGGTGGCGGATGCGCTAAGTAGGAAAAGGTTGACCTTGAGCCCCTTGTTTGTTGAAAGGAAAAGTCTAGAGTTTATAGCAACCTTTGATTTTACACCTGTTGTTGAGTCGGTACGTTAGCATCTCTTGAGTTAAGACCTACACTTCTAGATCAAGTAGGGACTTCACAGAAGGAAGACCCACAGATAGTCGAAATCATGGACAAGCTGATTAGTGGTGATATATCAAGTCACCTCGGTAGGTATGCCATAGATGACAAGGGATGGATAAGGCGTGATGGAAGGCTATGTGTCCCACAAGTGTGAGAATTAGTAAATAAAGTTCTCGAAGAGGAGCATCACTCGAAGATGACGACTATACATCCCAGAGGGGATAAGATGTACAGAGATATGAAACGCATTTTATTTTGGGATAGAATGAAAAAGGACGTGGCAGAGTTCGTTTCAAAGTGCATGGTGTGCCAACAAGTAAAGGTTGAGTCGAAGAAGCCCGGTGGGCTATTACATCCTTTGAAGGTTCCGCAATGGAAATGGGAGAGTATCTCAGTGGATTTCGTGGATGGATTGCCTAGGTCAATGAAGGGAAATACTAGCATATGGGTCATAGTTGATAGACTCATGAAAAGTGCTCACTTCATTCTGGTGAAAAGCAAAAGGACCGCATCATGGCTGGCGTCTATTTGCCTTCGAGAGATGGTACGGTTACACGGGGTTCCTTCTAGTATAGTTAGTGATCGTGACCCGGTTTTCACTAGCCAGTTTTGGAATAGTCTACAAGAAGCAATAGGTACAGGACTAAGTTTAAGCACGACCTATCACCCACAGACGGATGGACAAACTGAAAGGGTAAATAGGGTACTAGAGGATCTTTTGAGGCTATGCGTTCTCGACTTTGGTGGTACTTGGGAAGACCATCTTCCTCTCGTGGAGTTTGCATATAATAATAGTTACCAAGCTAGCATCGGAATGGCACCGTTCGTAGCCCCATATGGAAGACCGTGCAAGTCGCCAACTTGTTGTTCGGAGATGACAGACAGGCTTATACTTGGGCCCGACATGATAAGGGACACTTTTGAGAAGGTTGTGTTGATACAAAGACGGATGAAAACGGCTCAAGACAGACAGAAATCTTATGCGGACAAGAGAAGGATAGACCTAGAGTTCGAAGTCGGAGATATGATCTTTATAAAAGTTTCTCCTTTACGCAATGTGGTTCGTTTTGGAGCAGTTGGAAAGCTAGCACCAAGGTTCGTAGGACCATTCCCTATCACTGAGAGGATTGGGCAGATGGCCTATAAGGTAGACTTACCCGAGAAGCTAACCGGAGTACACAATGTCTTTCATGTCTTGCTTCTCCGAAAGTGCTTACATGAGTCGGCCGAAGTGGTTGAGCCAAGCATCCTTGAAGGCGTAGAAGTGGAAAAAGAAGCAACATTGAGGCGAGTTCCGATTCGTATCTTAGGAACGGAGATCAAGAAGCTAAGGAATCGAGAAGTCAAGCTAGTTAAAATACAGTGGAGTGAAGCCCAAGAAGACGCAACTTGGGAAACCGAAGAGAAGATACGCGCTCTTTACCCACTTCTTTTTGAGGGTACATTCTCGATCTCTTTTCCTATAAACTTGAAAACCTTTGTATCATGTTTTTACTACCTATGTTTGCCTTGTTATCTTCTCGATCTTATCTTGAGAACCTTAGGTAGAACCATATGGATGTAAACATGTGATTGAAACATGTTATGGTTGATGTTTGCAAATGGTTGCAAGTGTTTGCAAGTGATTGCTAGTGGATGCATGACACACATTAGGCACTAGATCGGCTCTGTCACATTTTCATGTTGCATATGCATGAGTGCTTATACTTGTACATGGATGGAACTTGTGATGCTATCACTTGGATGTTGCATATGAATGAATGTTATGTGCACTCATGTAGAGATTATAAATTATGTTAGGAATTTGCATACATGTTGGATTCATTACACTAACATATTTTGCATTAAGGAGGTCTACTGAATCAGTAACCGCCTGATCTTTTGCATTAGATAAGTACATATACACACACTTTCTGCATATGTTCATACAGCACTAGAAATCTTTTAAGGACAATGGTTGCCTGTGGATGATGTTTTGAGTAGATGGATGATTGGATTGTAGGATATATTCTTTTTAACTTAGATATTACGGGGATGAAATCCTTTAATAAGGGGAGAATGTAACAACCCGTATTTTAATAACGTGTTATAACCATAAATCAAGGTAGAATTAATTTTTAAAATAAGATTCAAGGGCAACGGGTTATGCCATTAGGTTCTCCTCGAAATTATGCTTGGAAACGAGTCCGAGTTCTCGAAAATCGGAGTTTGTATGACCAAGTTATGACCCTTCGAAGTTTCAGGAATTTTCATGTTCAAAAACAGCTCAGAACTCGAATTCAAATTTCGAAATTCAAACCCCAGAATGGACTGGGCGGGAAATTTCCCGCCCAGGACCAGGTCGATCTGGGGATCGACCATAGTGTCGACCTGCCCAGGACTAGGTCGACCATAGAGTCGACCTGGGTGTCGACCTGGTGGCCGAGCCCACTTTTGAAGCTGGGTTCACTCTGATGTTCCTGGTCTCGTTTTCTATCCAGATTCATTTACCTGACCCTATATAAACAGCCCCTAACTCTAGTCTCTCTACACAAATTCTCTCTGGTATTATGCTGCTAAAACTCTGGTTAAAAAGTTAGAGAAAAGGGATTGCTTCTTCTCCAACAAGACTACATGTAGAGTTTTGCTGTTTGAGGGATTTCTGTTAGACTCGAGATTCAACATCGCCTCTTTGTTTTCTAATTCTCGAACCACGATCTGTAAGCCCCAGTTACTTTTAGATCTAAAATTTAAACTTAATATGGACATGTTGTAAATTGAAATTGAACCTAAGTATGATAATTATCTTGGATCTATCATTGTATATCTTGGGTCTATTATTGTTCCTTTTGGATCTATTATTTTGGATCTACTATTATTCACCTTGGATCTATTCGTCTTGAACCTTGACTTGTGGGAATACTTATATGAAATTTATTTGGGGCCTAAACATGTTGAAAACCTAAACCCCTCATATTCATGATGTTAACATGCCTGTAATGTTGAATTAGTTGTTATTCACAAGTTTGGGGTTATTATCTTATGTCAACTGTTACCATGACTATCACCCTATTTTGCTAGGTTAGATATTTGAGACCACTATTCCATATGCTAGTTTTGTTGTAGTCATTTATCTAAAGTTATGCCATGATTGACTTATAATCACTTTTGCCACCTTATGCCCGTTCTTTCTATGTTATTCCCTAATTAGGTTTTTTGTATCGATTCGAATTCTCGTGCGATGGGAGTACGATTTGGGTAGTTTAGGAAAACCTGAATTTACTATAAACTTGAAATGTGAACATTGTTATAACTTGAACCTGGATATGGACATGAACTTGACACAATTTGACATGAAACATGACATGAAAACTTGACATGAATTTAGACTCGAAACATGAACCTGGACATGACATTTAGAATAAACTTGAACATGGCAAACTCGAGGTTGGGTTGAGTTTACAGTGTAAATCTGCCCAGAACCGCCCGGCGAATCCAGTGACTGCAAACAATAGGATCCAATGTGGGTAGTTGGTCATATCGCACCTAAAACCCGAGGTTAGATGATGTTGTGGTGTAAATCTGCCCGGAACCGCCCGGCAAATCCAGTGCCCATAACAACTAGTCTAATGTGAGAGGTTGGGGTGCATTAATGAACTTATGATGCATGATAGGGTTAAGTCATGAACCACTTGAACTTAACCAATTTGACACGTTGATTCGATAGGGTTAAGTCATGAACATGAAAGACAACAGTTAACCAACTTGATATATGATTGGATAGGGTTAAGTCACAAATTTGAATGACAACACTTAACCCATTAGAAACCCTAGTTACGCGGTCCTTTTCAGCAGTAACCCACTTGGATGTATCACGACACCCTGAGACTAGGAAGGGTGGGGCACGATTACTGGGCTGATTGTAAGCGACCAGAACGACGGCTGAGTTGGTGCGCCATTGTAGGTTTAGGCGGACTATGGTCGTGCACGTAGTCCGGAGTTGAAAAAGCAGGCATTGGGCACCAGTAGGTTTACACTGTGCGTGCTTGATTCGTGTCGGTGGTTGGCACCCTAGGGCTTGATAGACCCTATGGTGGACCTAGCACAGGTGACTACATTTTTTGATTGGGCCGTATGACACAGACACATGACGAGCTAGAACTTATAGGGAGCCGATCGATTAATAGATCGTACTGTAGGACCCCGTAATGGGTCATTTCATGATATTGGGCCAAGGGATCATTTCATGGTTAGAACTTGACATGGGTTAGAATACTAGTACAGTTGGTGCAGCGAATCTTGAATATGCGATGCTAGACTTGATTTATCTTGTTATCTTAATTATCTTGCCTGACTTATTATCATCCCTATGTTTACTTTCCGTTTACTCATGTCATGTTAACTTTACTAGTTTTTATACTGAAAGTCACTAGGGCTTACCAGTCTTTATGACTGACCCTTTTTTTTGCCTCTTTTTCTTTTGCCCCTCCCCCCCCTCCCCGGTTCTCAGGGAGGAAACACTAGCTGTTAGCTTGTATTTAGGTTGCTTTCTGTCAGCTCATGTACGGTTTGGTCTTGAGCTATACTATGGCTGCACTTCTGCTATTTTGGGGAATAATTTACTTTTGTTATCTTCAGTTTATGCTTCTTTGTTTAGAACTTGACGTAATGGAATAATTTGTACTTTGGATATATGAGGTTTTGACTCTTTTCTTGAAATTAATGAAATTTTGTTTTTAATTTCTACTACTGCTTTATTTATGTTCTGCCTTGTGATATCTCTGTGCATGTTTACCTGGATAATACTCCACCAAAACTAGTGCATTCCCTTTGTGAGTGACCCTAGCGGAGGTGGGGTGTTACATAGGGGTTCGCTAAGAGTGACCAAAATGGTTTCAGGTTCGAGGGATGGAGCTTATTTTCTTATTAGTAGGTGTATTGAGGAGGGAATCCAACGGTGATCTGAAAAGAAACAAATAACCGCAATGGTGATGATCAAAAAATGACAGTACGCACTTACGGAGCAATTTTCATATAGGAAGATCCCTTTTCCATTAAACTTCATTTGGAAATATATGGACGTTATAGGGAAGATTCCCCCATTGATTTCACTATTAAGCTATTTAAGAGTACAATTGTTTAGGAGGTCCAAAATCCCCCTTAAATGTGACATTTGGGGTCTTATTTATAGTGGTCCAGGGCTCCATCAGTCGATGGGCTAGTGGGCCTTATTTATGTTAAGCTATTTAAGGGTTTTTGTCGGTCTGTTTATTCTTGGTTTTGGGTGCTTGACCTTCGGCCGCCTTTGCATTGATCATAGTCCCCAAACGGTACTTGAATCCTTGAAAGCGACTTATGAATATAGCCTTGCAGAAATGAGCTTTCGGATGTAGTCCTTCGGGTTTACCGTGAATACCTAGAGGGACTTGGCCTCGTGGTGTATGTTGATATCTGCCGGTTCGAAACCGCTGCGGGTTTTGGTACTAGGTAGCTTAGTATGGGTGGCATGTATCCTCGAAGGATGGTTCCTTGTGTCACTTTCGTTTATTCGCAGATGCGACCTTCCGATATTCGTGCAGTAGATACTCCAAAAGTTGATTCCTGGTAGCCCTCTTGTTCTTCCAGTTTAGTGCCTTCGGTACTTTGGGTGTATCGGTATTTGGGCAGATTATTATTGAAGATCATCTGTCGGGTTTGTTGCTTCTGGCTTCCTTGTTTTTGAATTAGGTTAGCTCCTTGCACGGAGTCTTTCGTCGAGCCGATACCATCGAAAGGATCTCGTCGGATTGACCTTGGCGGAGAGGTCATGTCAGTTAAATCCCCTTCCCCTCCCCCTCCCCCCTCCACCCGCCAGTTCTTTGCGGTCTCTTCCCTTAGGGTGGAGGGCAAGGGGTTATGGTTGATGCAGCCTTTCGGACTATTTCTTTCTGCTCTCACCCTTCTCATTACCAAACCATACTTTCTGTTGAGCCTCCCGCGAGCTTCCCGTCATCCGACACCTCTTCACCGCCAGCTTATTTCGCTCTTGATCTTTGGTAGTATAACTTGAAATTTTGCAAATATAAATCAAACCAAAATATTCTCGAAGTTGTATGTTTTGTTATTGATTTAAATGGAAATTGATATCTTAAAACTATGATTTGAATAAAAATCTTTTTTGAATTGAAAGTCGGAATGCGAATATTTTTGGGAATTAATAAAATCGAAGTTAAATACTTAATTTTGAATTTAAATTTGAACCAAAGATTCATATATTCGATTTTTTTATAAAGTGATTTATAAAATAAAGGCTACAGTGTGAAAAATGTAAACGATTGGTTTTTAAAGAGACTGGGATCGACTATTGTTATACTCTCTACCAATACCGAAAACCACTTTAACAACTGTGTACGCGGTGGAGTTCGAGAATAAAGTAGGAGGGTTTGGAGGCGATTACTGGATTTGAAGGAAGAGAACGATGATGGATATCCTTGACCTTAGGGTCATAATTAAAAGGACTAAAACAGAGCTATACCGGGCCAAGTGGGGTTAGCTACCTCTACTGGCAAAACTTCTTCCTTTATCATTATAGTCCCTCGGTTTGATTGATTTGATTTGATGTGCATCCTTGATTATGGGAGTGTTGTTTGAGGTGTGCGGTAGTCGCGGCTATGCATTACCACTAGTCCGGGTATGCAACTAGTATATTCCTATTTTGGGCATTCCTCGTGTGCCTTGTCATATTATCCTGATTGAGCCCCTATGATTTTGATTCGTATCGTACCTATGGAGGAGGGGAGAATGTAACACCCCTAAGTCCCACATCATGGAAGCCTGTGTGAAGTGGGTACTTATATAGTAGAGCCTGTCTCTTACTAACGCCGAGGCCTTTTGAGGAACAAAACCCCACACCTATATGTTGGCTAAGTTGGGGACAATATCTTGCGTGAACGGAGGTGCGAGCTATTATAGTGGTATAAGAGCTTTGGTTTACAGAGCTCGAGAACAAGACACATTAGAAGCAAACAAAAGAATTCATCAGAGATTGGATTAGTAAAATCCAATAAGAATGACTCGTTAGAGATAGGATCATCAGTATCCTAGAACGAGTGTGAAGAGTGTTATTTTAAAAAAAAAATGAAAACAAATTTAGTGCCCTATGATAGCCACTACATTACTGTGGACTTTATGGTATCTGTATAGACTACGGTAGTATAAACGATGTAAGGGTAATAATGTTAATCCCGCTTACTCTATTTTAATATTTTATATTTCCCGTAGACACTATTATAATAGCGTATTATATTATATGTTATTAGTTTAACAAATCCTTAGAGGATGGTGATCCCAAACATCCGTTAAGTTAGTGGTGCATTTCATTTATCATTTCATTTTAGTTGATTTACTTCTATTAGAATGTTAGTCCTAATCCGACTTGTTTTGTTTTTGCATTATTGCTCGGGTCAGATCGACTATTACAGCTTTCGACATTCACCCTTGGAGTTTGGAATTTATATTGGATATGCTCACTTATATCTACCTATTCAGTTGTTCCAGTTCAGCTGTTTCTTGTCAACTCTGTTTCATAATGTTGTTATCATTTGTCTATTAGAAATTCATTGCATTAGACTTCCGCTGTTCGTTTATGTAAACTCTGTTGTAAATTTTTATTTAGTATCTTCATGATCTACTATTGTATTATTTATTTTCTGCTGCGAGATATCATAATTCTTTGAATATGTGTCTCTGATTCTATGGTTTATTCTATTTACCCCAGAAGCTAATAACAATCTGTCGTTTTGAACGGTTCAAGTTGGTTTTATTACCCGCTTGAAGTGGATGAAAAACAGTATGTTACACTAAGGGTATGGAAAACCCTCTCAAGAATTGAAATAACCAAAGATGGGTTATTCAGCAAATGGGTAAAAACCCTTGTAACCGCCAAGTTAGTCAGGGCAAGGCACCCTCCGGAGGGAGTGATGTGTAAGCCTTTCTCCACAGACGAATCAGAAAGGGCAAGGATAAAGCATCAAAAGCGTAAGCCTCCAACCCACACCATAAATGGTGGTGACGGAGCATGCCCTGCCTCTCCTCATAGAAGACTACCCCCTTCCTCTGCTATGAACTAACCATGTCCTACCTGTGCTCATAGAAGAGCACGTCCTACCTTTGATTATGTTCCGCGTTACTCGTAGAAAGGAACGCAAAACCCTATCATCACCTATGATTGTCAGGATACGACACCCCTTGGAGGCAGTGGAGTATAAGCCTCTATCGCGGCCTACGATGGCCAGGGTAGAGCATCAAAAGAGTAAGCCTTTATTCCGCGTCTACAATGGCCCGTTTTAAGCATCCAAGACCTTATCATCTCCTACGATTGTCAGGATAAGGCTCCTCCATGAGGGAGGTCAGGTAAGTCCTTGGGTCCTGTTTGTGGATAAGCTAGCCAAGCGCACCGGACACACAGGCCCAGAGAGTGTCCAGCAAAGCACGTACATCCTATGCTTTGATAACTAAAAGCCTAGAGAGTGGCTCTGGAAGCACGCACATCCTCTTCTTCTAAAATCAAACCAAGAGGGGGAAACAAAACTAATTACCAGATATGGGCTTTTGGTCTTCTGTTAAATGCCCGAATCTAGGTTAGTTCGGGTCTTCTGTTAAATACCTGAATCTAGGTGTTCAGAACTTCTCTTAAATACCTAAATCTGGGTCAATTCAAGATTCTTGAC
Source organism: Allium sativum (assembly GCA_030737875.1). Classification (NCBI taxonomy): domain Eukaryota; kingdom Viridiplantae; phylum Streptophyta; class Magnoliopsida; order Asparagales; family Amaryllidaceae; genus Allium; species Allium sativum. Next base: position 460,552,309 of record CM060923.1, read on the forward strand.
TATTTAATAGGAATCTTGAATTGACCCAGAATCTTGAATCTTGAATTCATCCTAAAATGTTGATTTAGAAGTATCGACCAAAGCTTCTGGTCATTACCAGAAAGGGTGCAACGACCATCTACTAATTAGCACTCTCACTTAGGTCATAAAGACTTAAAACTTTTCTCCCGAAAAGGGATCCGCAAAGAAAAACTTAGAGAGAAGTTCAGAATCTATTATTAAAGGGTTTTCAGACAAAGATAAAAGTCTCCAAAATAATTCAAGGAAATTTCTTAATCCTCTTATGTACAAATCATTATTGTTTCTATTCAATACAAACGATAAGTCACATGACAGGTAGCACACGCGATTTACAAATTCATTTACAGGAATTGCATCATTGACTATTTAAATATGAATATGTACATATTACAATTACAAATGCAATTAAACATCCTGACACCCTTCAACCTCAAGCAAAGGGGGATTGATGGCATGACAAATTGCAATACTTAGAAGCATGTTAAGTTTACACACCTTTTTGCTAGCTTCACCAGGGCTATAGGAAGAGTTAACCGGAAATTTCAAAGCCCTATCATAAGCCCTGCGCATGGCTCTAAGAGGCTTGTTGTCTTTCTCCAACTCGAAAACACAAACACATAGATCATGTTTTCCCTATAAATGCCTAATTTGGTCAACGTACTGGCTGATGTGGCCGAATGGGTCTTTAATCAACTTGGTGTCATAGATACTCTTCATCTCATCTATTACTTTCTTGCACCAATCAGAAATGATTGATTCTTTTAACCCTTGAGGGGGGTTCTTCAAATAAAAATGCTTTTGGGAAGCGGCGGCCCTAGGCGTAGTTGCAGCACAAGAAGGTTGGGACACTATTATGATAGGAATTTTTTTAAAGTTATGTTCCTATGTCTTACATTTTGCGTTAACATTGTGTAACTCAACTTCCATATCAGTGACGCGTTGGCATAAACCTCTTAATTCGTCTTCGAACTCAATAGATGGTTTAGTCTTTATATATGTCCTCAATCCAAGTATAAATGTGTCTTTCTTCTCTAATTGACCTTTTAGAGAATCTTTTCTTTCAATCAAATGCTTGATAGATAAATCTCGAAGCAGGACCATTCTCTCTCGAGATACGGAAAGTCCCACATTTTGAGATGGAAAAATCTTATGTTGACTTGCCTTCTCATAAAGATAAAAAAGTGACTACGCATGTATTATTACCTAAAAGGGTGGTATTAATTTTCTAGATAAAAGTTTTAACATAAACTTTATACAAAATCAATTTTTAATCGCCTCAATACACATATAAGCCAAATGGGATTACAATGGTTCAAACTCATGTATCAGTACACCTATTGTTTACATATCGACTCGGCATGCTTAATCCTAAGCTTTTTTAAGGTGACCTCTCAATCTTCACCCAAGAAGCTAAAGGGGAGATGAGGGAATTTTGTATAAATACTCTTAAACTTTCTTAGAAAACATTTTCTTCCGAAAATGTTTAGTGTTGTTGAAAATTCCTTTCCCAGCTCACAAATCAAGTGTAATGTGTTTTCATGATAAATGAAATTCTGTCATGATATAAATAAGAGAATCAACAACCGTAGTAGCAAGTATAGTTACAAACACATTTCACACATCCATAATAACAAGTTTACAGATACTCTTCCTTCTTATACAAAATCGACCTCTTGAACAACTCATTAATAAACCTATCTTTGTTATACTTGATTTTTTCTGGGGAAAGATCCCTAGGAATTGTAAGAACCCGTTCAAGGTTCCAACAAGCCCCGGGATGTGAGTCAACCCTGAGCTCATCTTGATAAAGCCTGTGAAGGCAACGTATTATACTGCCACTACGTTCCCCTAGGAAAGAAAAATCCACCGTTGCGTATCATTTGTAGACTTCATACAGAAAGTCAACTAAGATATCTCGATCCTCAGTCAACATTCAAAAAAGCTCATTAGTTCCTTGTTCTCCTCTAGTAGAATTTCCCTATGTTGTGGGTTTTCCTTAGTCTGGGTGCCGCTTCACTTTCCTTATAAGACAAGAGCTTAGTGTGCTCTTCTCTAGATCATAGTATTTACAAGATAAAGCATTATAATCTTTTAACAACCTTTCTTGCTCTATATAAGACCGAGTTAATTCATTCTGTTTCTTATCTAATTCCACTCTAAGTCAAGAGACAATATTTCTTTTGGACTATATAATACAATAACAGAAAGTTTGTTACCACCGTGTAAAATAAGGGAAAGGCATATTAAGAAGCAAAGACTATACCTGGGGAAGAGAAACCTTGGGTTGAGTAAACTGTTTTCCTCTTAAGGTCTCGGAAGCACCACCCTTGTTAGATGGGGGAACGTCAAAGCCTCGAGAAGCTCGAACATCTGGGGCATTAGAACTGGTTCTTGTGGAGTCAAATGAAACCCTAGCAGTTCCAGGAGGGTCATTCCCATCCTTATCATGTTCGTCTCGATGATCAACACCGCCGGGTCCACTACCATCATCATCAACGAAAGCTGAATACTCCTCTTCGTCACTAGAGTTGTCAAAAATGTCATCAATATATAAAGGATCTTTAGCTCTTAGTTTTCCCTTCTGTGACATCTCGACTCCTTGTTTTCCCGATCCAATCCTCACCATAACCCTATCCCTAATGAAAGGAGGGACAGTAGCAGTTTGAATCTCGGGAAGAATCCGGAGGTTTTCAGAAAGAACATGAAACAAGGCATCCTCATAGTACTTAGTCCTTGATCTGCAAAAGATAAACTTGCAAAAAGTCATAAATTTTGGCTTTAGCCTCATAAATTATCTATGCATCTTAGGAGAGCTTCTCATCCTTCCTCTTAAGTTCATTAGTATGACTAACCACGTTTTCCGCTAGTTGGCGATATAAGGCCGAAACTTAGTCAGGTGATGAATTCTTCATCTGCCTTTCTTTTTCGAGAGCTGCTTCGGCTTGTTCAAGTGAAGCTTTCAACCTCTCGCATTCATCACATAAAGCCTCGTTAGCTTCCCAGAGCTGAGTAACCTTGGGAGAAGAAGAAAAAGGAGTTGCTTTGGACAGAAGCATTCTTTTAGTAACCTGTGAAGGGAGTAGAATCCAATTAGTCATTATAAAAAATTAAGAATAAAATGAAGGATTAAGAAAAAAACCAATACCGAGAGCTACCGATTAACCAAATGTTGATTAAAGTCTTCCTCATTTGAAAAGGTGGAGGGTAATGAAAGGTTCATATCTTCAGGACAAGAAAGAGCAAGCTTCACAAAGTCGTCAAAGCCCATCGAGGGTGTGGGAAAACTCGAAGGTTCAACATGTTGGGAAGTGGAAGTTTGAGCCATGGCATGCTTATCCACTTCTAACGTACTTGGAAAGGTTGACGGCAGAACACGATCCTCACATTCTCTACCAAGGATGCACTCGGGAGAAACAGTATTAGACACCATGGTAGAATCAACAGCGAGGGCTGTAGAGATAGGAACTTCTCGATCAATAACCTTAACAATGACTTCCTGGGAAAGAGGAACAAAATTTTCAAATCTTAATCTTTTAGCCGGTAGCTCAAGGTCAGCCTCTTAACAACAACAGCGGTGGAATGATCTAGAGCATCAGTAAGAGTTACGAATTCAGAAGTCAAGGCCCCTAATCAAATTGTAAGATACTAAGGTAAATTCAGGAATGAATAACTTGTGAATTAAATCTTTTAGAAAAAGAACGTAGTTGTCCCAATAAGGATACCTGGAAACAAAAGGGAGGAAGTAGTAAATGCTTTCGAACCCAAGGTTAAATTCTTGGATCCTAAGAAGTGGATGAGTGGATGCTCCAGGATCTTTTGCCCACTGGGAAGGAGTTTATTTTGACACAATTTATTCAAGGTTAAAAAGCTGATCGGCTCCGCGGCTCCTCAAATGCTTTAGAAATAATTTCAAGCACGCAAGACTAACTCTCTTGGAAGCAGGATCTGGGAAGTGAATTAAGTTGAACAATCCTCAAAAAAGCATGATTACTCGTGGAAAAGTAGGGGAACTTGTCAAAATATGCAAAATTGCCTAAAATGCCAGCTGGACATTTGATGAAAAGGAACTGGTCTTCCCAAGGCATATTTTTACCAATACCGTTGCGGACAATTTTCTTCAAGGGGTTGGCACGCAAGATGGGAAAACCTTCTCTTTTTGAAAACCATACCAAAATGCTGAATGAGGCTAGGAGTGCCTGACCCGATTCAAGTGCTAGAATTTCGAGACAAAGAACCAAAGTATAAGTGTACAGTAGAAGTTGGATAGGTGCAATTTCCAGGTCCTGCAAGAATTGAGATATAAAATTTGGAAAGTGAAAGAAGCCTCCATGCCAAATGTGGATGGCTGAGTATGCAAAGTAACCTTTCAGAGGATTTCTAATATTATCCCCATTAGTGGCGGGGATGGCATCTACGTTAGACATTCCAAAGTTGTTAAGAATGGAATCCACTTCACTTTGAGAAGCGATTAAAAACTTCTTCAAAGCATGGGTATTCTTTATCCGAACGGTGCTGGGAGCACCAGATTTCATTTGAATTGAGCTCCCTTTGTCGAACATAGTGCTGCTATGTGATATAATTTCATAAACACCTCAATTAGCACCGCTTTTGTCAGTATGAAATAAGTAGATAACATTTAATGCTTGATAATCACAACATTGCATATCAGGATGATCCTAAAAGCTAATCTTGATAGAGTTCATACTAATTTCACATCCACTTAGGAAAAATCAATACGTTAATGATGATAAAATTAGTTATCCTAGCACCAAAGATAAAAAGAAAGAAAGAATGGTGTCCAGAAGACTAAATAGAATGGATAACGGATAAACCGAGGCCAAGTGATCCTAAATCAACACCGAGAGCCTGATTGACCCTCGGGTCTGACACACGTGAAATCTAAGTCAATAGGTTTCGACAATAAAACTCTTAGACTTTACTAACACCCAAAACCGAAGAACAAACCGACCCTTCGGCAGCCCTATCGGATGGTTCACCATTCTCGGATTAATCCGGAACTTACATATTGTACAAAAACAAGAATTGGTGTTGGTAAAGTAAGAACAGACAAGCCAATAATATTGACAACGAGTTCACTAGAAATGAAAGCATAAATTGCCTTTTTTTATCAGTAAATAACCTTTCTTACGAGAATTGCACATATTAGACCCCTAGAAATAACATTGGAAAAAGAGAATTCGTGTACCTCACAAGGAATCATAATCTAAATCGCCTACAGTTAAATGGCTTGCATTTAAACACGCAAAATCCTAATTAATTCAAGTAATTAGTATTGCTTTCCTGGTTGTAATTAAAAAAAAGAGCACTCACCAGAGATTGAATTATAAATTTTTGAAAGAGCTTTAGTAATTCTCAATGAATAGTAACCTGGTTTAAATATTTTATCTTGGAGGTGAAAAATGAGGAAGAAGAAGTGAACGGAAACTTTATAAAATTACCATTATTCCAAGCCGTAGAAACAAGAGTCAATTGACGGGTCCGATCAAGGGATACCAAGAGACAGAGAGCCAAAGCACCGAAAGAAGTTTGACTTGTTAAGTCAAAATTACCCCTTCATAAAAGGGGGAAATGTTACTACTAAAATAAAGCACCGGAATAGGCTGACGGCGAAGGTGTAATAGACTGACAAGAGCATAAAGAGATCTTCCAGCGGCAAAGGTTTAACACAAGAAAGAGCCGACAACATGAGGGAACAACCCAGGAGCTGTGCAACCAGCACCATCATTGAAGTAAAGAGCTCAAAATCTATACAAAGGAAGAATACTGGCAGGGTGGTTCCGACACAATGAGTAAACAATGGAAGCTCACCCATGATCGGAAGCCAATGAAGAGAAATATTAATAATCCTACAAATCGGGACATAGAAGGAAGAAAGGACTATTGGTTTTAAATTTATTAATACTGATACATAAGGAGATGAAAGCATCAAAGATACAAAGTTTAATGCATATGGAAATCATCCGGGAACCGATTACCAAGACCACCATCAATTAGTTCCCAAGAAGTTACCCTAATAAGTAACTAACAAAACATAGGATGCAACTTTCCAGAAAAGCAAGGATAAATTTTAGGAGTCTACCTCAAGGTAAGCCAGAACCAAGAAGAGATGCAAGCTATCCACACTAATTTTCTTAGTGTCGATACCAATAGGTGTGGCGGATCCGGCAACCATTCACCTGAATCACAAAGTGTAACGACCCAAAATTTTCGACATTTGAAATATAAATTAATTTAGAATTTATTGTTAAAAAATTTATTTATAGTGGGTTTTGATATAGAATTTGAAATTTTATTTTAAAAAAAGTAAGATATATTTATAGTTGGATTTCAATTTAGAATTGGACTTTAAATTTTGGTTTTGAACGTATTTGAATAACCCTATAAAGGAAAATTCCTTTTTGTAGACTTAATTTTTAATGTTGTTAAAAGAAACGTTATTTACATAGTTTATTTGAATATTTAAATTATAAATTGAGTTAATATTTGATGTTGAAGAAAAATGTTTATATATTTGGATTTTGACATAAAATTTTAAATTTATCTATTTTGAACGTAATTTGAGTTTATTTCTAATTGAATCCTTTTGTAAATTAGAGACGGTTTGTTAAAATGAACTTTTTAACATTATTAACTAAATTGTACATTCAACCTTAAATTCTTTTCATTCAAATTTTAATATGAATGTTTGTCATAATTTAAAGTTCGAATTTTAGTTAAATCGTCTACGGTTCTATTTGTATTTAGCTATTTTCTATTTGTGGTAAGCTTTCTAACCTTCCAAATTATATTGTGTTTAACAAATTCATATAATATTTTAGCTTTTTAGTTTTATATTTAGCTATTTAGTTTTTTTTATGAATAAAAAATTGATTTGTGCAAAAAATGGCATTTACTTAATTTAATCGGTTGATAAACAGTTATGACGATTTGATCGCTTGACATAATAAATCTAGAGCTTTAGATCAAATTTATTTTAAGCATGTTTTCTAATGTATAGTTTGAATTTATAAATTTAATCGTCAATTACTTTTATTTTCGTTAAGTGTAAATTTAATTCAATAACGGCAATAGTTGAACAACGTTGATGTAATAAAAGAAATAAATAAATTATCGAATAAATTCTGCATATTATTGCATTAACATTAAATTTAATTTATCACTTAATACTAGTTACAATTTATAATGTGTAGACAATGCAGTTTATTTCAACCATGCTCTGTTCGCCAGTAACTTTCAAAACAATACTCGTTATTGTTAAAATTTAAGCAACGTCGTTTAGTCCAACCGTGTTCCATTCACCTGCAACGTTCGTTCAACTATGTTCATCCCAACATTACCTTAAATCATATCTAAGAATTTATAATCCAGATTTGGGTGGTGAACATATTTGCCACCTGTCTTTGTTTTACTGTGTCTCTCAACACCTACCCTTACCCATCTAAAATTGGTTAACACGTGTTCCTTCTCGTTTGTTGTTGGTCTCCGTTGTTTGAATTATAAAATGGGTACCAACCATTTTGGTCCACAGCAAACAAATTCCCATTCCTCTTCATATTTTTGTTAACAGCCATTTATCTTCACTGTATTCCCAAATAAATTTTTTTTCTTTTTCCCCAAAACTAAATCTATGGCCACCGTTAGTTTTGGCGCAGCCCCTTCAACCATCGCCGCAACATGGTTTCCACTCCTTCCCTCGAGCGCCCAAGCTTCTTGGTTCCACTGCCGATTTGAAACACGTGCCATTAGATCCTGTTTCGCCTCTTTTCCTTACATCGAACCGCCCCTTCCCCTTGTCGCCCTACAACCACACCGAACAAGGCCAGTTGTAACGACCTGCATTATACGTGTTAGAAGATCGTTGAATATTTATTTCATTAACATATGAAGTCGTATGGTCATGTAACTTTGAGGAATGACTATTGGGGTTATTTCCCATGTTCACGATTTTTACCGAATTTTAAATGACCGTTTTGCCCCAGGCAAATCTTGTTTCTCCTGCACTTTCGATTGGTAAGCAGTTTTTAACTGAAACCAGTTCCATTGGAACCGGATGATGGTTCTCTTTCCATAGAGTGGTCGCGTTTATCAAACGGATTTACCGTTTGGGAGATATGGCTGAAACAAGGTTTGGAATGTGAAAAACAGCTTAACCAGGCCTATTAGGGTGATTAGCAGCTAGGCCCATAACCCATTTCGGGATTAGGGTTATGGGGAGGCTGATATCAGTTAGGAAATGGTTTTATTTCATTTTTTTCAGCCTCCTAAAACATTTCTCTAACCCTAGCCGTAGCCTCTACCTTCTAAATCGCTCTCTAATCCCGTATTAGCTTAATTTACATCAAATCAAGGCGAATCAACACCAAATCAGAGTTGGAGCTATTTTGTTGCATAGGAATTCAACCCAAAACAATAAAGAAGTTCAGATCTATAATTCGTTTGTGGCTAAATTTGAGTGATTTGCATTGTTTTTCACTAAATGCGGCTAATTATGGGTGATTAGTGATAATTAGAGAGTTTATGGCTTAGAAAAATCTGGAAAAATTTGTAAAATTCTAAAATATTATTTTATGCCTCTATTAGAAATTTGGGTTAATTTGGAAATGTTTTTCTAATCGTATGGTTAAATCATGATTAAAGGGATTAAGGGAAAAACATGGGTTTTGGATATGTTTGATCCATATAAACATGTTAAATTATTGTTTTGGTATTTATGGTTGATTATACATGTTGCTATTACTGTTTGGAATGATTTGTGATTGCATAGAAAAGTTAGATTGGTTGAAAACGCCATCGTGTGGCGTAAATAGCTTGCTGGAAAAGTTGTAGGAATTTGGACCGGATCGGATCGCCCTACCCCGATCGTGACACTACCTTATGACCCGACCCGTTCGTGACCAGGGCATCACAACCAACGAGATGGAGCACTACCTTTCTCCGAACTGAACCGCGTCACGAGCTACCTGAAGCCACAAGCCAGAGCTTGGAGCCACTACCTGGAATCACGACCCGAACCGTGAAGGAGCTCGACCCGACCCGTAGTGTATGTCACGAACCAAACTGAGCTGGATGGGGAAGCCGACACGACCCAATGTGGATGATTATGAACCAAACTACTTCAGGAGGAACAAACCAAACCAAATGGAGCTGTTTTCCGAACCGATCCAGAGGAGACCAAAACCCGAGATGCAAAGAAAGTCCAAATGAGGAGTGGTAGCTCAGGATTCAGATGGGAACCAACGAGCTAACTTCATGAGTTGGACTTTGCTGCGGGATGTGTGCAAAGGGGTTATCGATGTCTATAGCTTTGAATCACTACTGAGAGATGGATATTGGCTATGGATCAGTGCAGTGGAGTTGTTACGACTCCATAGGGCAGAGTGATCGTAGCAAGGCTATGAGCCAGTGCAGTGGAGTTGTTATGACTCCATGGGGCAGAGTGGACATAACAAAGGATTAGTGACTATGGATCAGCGTAGTGGGGTCATCGTGACTCCATGGGGCAGAGTGATCATAGCAAAGGATGAGGTGATCAAAGTGGTAGATATCATATGCTTTACGCACTGAGTGAGAGATGTGAGGATGATTACTATGTTTGATGTTTGCTATCATCATGATATGCACACCCCCTCCCAATTATTTTCACACCATGTGTTAGTGTCACCTTAGAGTATAGTACATACTATTGTGCTAAATCTTTAGTTGTAGGTCTAGGTTCAGGTATGGATATGTATACCTGTTATTGTTCTGTTTTTGCTGCTTATCGCTCATACCAGACTTTTTCCTGACCCAGAGTTTTATGTCTCTTCTTATTACTCTGTGTGCTCCTAAACGAGCAGACTAAAGACAAGTTAGTTGGTTATGCACGAGTAGTTGTCCGGAGATGAGCAGGAGGCTTACACTTATCTTTTCCATGTATTCTCCTTGGGTTATTGTTGGTCACTACTTTGGGCATTAGTAATGTACCTTCCTATTTTGCTTTAGAGATAGTTTTAAAATTTGTAATAATGATGATTTGGATCATAAGCTATATTTGAATTTTCCACTGCTATGATGGTTTAGTTTTCAGCTTATGCAATGTCTCGCCTGTTTTATATCAAGTTATGTTATTATTATATTTTATTCCATGCGCTGTGGGATATACTACAGGTTATTTGATGATTCATCGTATGGCTTCTTTTCTTTTGACGACCGTCCCGTGCTAGTTAGACATTGGTACAACGCATTTTCGGGGAAATGACAGCTGGTGCGGGGCGGGCCGTCACGCCAGCTCGGCAAACTCGAGCACCACCACTTGCTTCTTGCTTCCCAACTCAGGTGGACTGTGCGCCTGACGCTTGAACCCGTGTGAAGCTATTGTTGTTCCATTTCCAAACCTAGTTCCGCTGTCCGTCATCAACTCGACGCAGCACAACCAATCTTAAACTCTCTTCGGTGCCACCAACTCGTGCACCGCTTGCTGCACCTAAAAGTAGTCGCTATCAAATGTAAGTTTACTTACAATTAAAATTATTACAAGTCATATGCCTCGTGCTCACAAAATATAATTAGTTTATGGGATTGTTGAGATACTGTATTTCCGTCGTTCTTTGTCACTCACAGCAATTGTCATTTCGCCAAACTGAATCTACTTATTTTGGTGCAATTTTGTTCGTTGCCCGACCTTAAACCCGCACCTTAGAAAAACCTGTGTTTGTCCTCATCAGTCCGCACTACGGTGCATGGTTCGATTGTTGTTTACATAAGTATTAGCTACGACAAGCATTTCATTTGCTTGATATTTTTTTTTTCTTCCAATTCAAGCATGGGCTTAGAAGATATTATTTACACTAGACTGGGAAGTTTTTGGCGTGAGTTATATGTTGCCCAACTATTGTTTGTATGATCATAGATATTGTATGCATGTTGTGCAAATTGCACTGTCTCTAACCTTCGGTCTGCATGTTTTGTTGTGCATATTTTGGCCTTACTATTTCCATACAGTGGATCCTGTCACCACACAATTTAGCTGACTATGACTTAGTCTGTCTCCACTTGAATTTTCGTCTTCCATGGAAGCTTGTCTTTGTTTTCATGAGTCCCTCAACCATGCATTTTTGATTCTCTTAACACCTATGCATGTTATTCTATACATTCCATTTTTTTGAAAAACCTTTCCAAAACAGTCCTATATCTTCATAAATATGTGTCGTGAGTCAAACTGCCCACCTTCTTCTAGTTATCACTTCGAGTTTCGGGTTTTATAGTAACTAATCGGATTTGAGTGGCACACCGCGACTAGTTTCATTTGTTTTAACTCGAGAATCCCTCTATTTGCATGCTCCATACGGACAAGGTATGTTTACCTGTGTAATGAGCTATGTTTGTTCCTTTGATGTATACTGGCTTCTAGTTCAAATTGCTTGGGCATCTTAAAGTTTGCAGAAATTTGGGCTAAATTAGTATTGTAGCCTTATGCTCCATACCGTAGGTCTCCTCTTTTGTATAAATCTGCCCCATGTGTGTCCTGCAACTTTAATAACCAGTTCATGCTTGATTGTTCTTACTTAGTCTGAAATTTATTTGCATATTTAGATACACTTTGGACACATTTCAATTATGTCCTGGAGGACCTTATCCTTTAGACTTGTGTAGTCATTTTATTTTGTATACAAAGTCTGCTACTCTATATTGTGCAAGATGGGCTTTATTTTGGGTCAGGCATACGCATGCTTTGGAAACAAAATCAGCTTGCTTCCTTGTATGCGTTATGTATATATGGGTATCACAGTATACTACTACATATGTTCTTATCTTAAAATTGGGTCTATGTCTCTCATACATTTTAAATATTCCAACGACTCACTCTGTATCGTCTAGAAGAGTCGAATACTTTTATTTAGGGGAAAATCCAAGAATTTGTTGCATTTAACACACTATCCATAAATATTTGCTCTAAGTTGTTATAGCCACTCCCAAATCTAATTATGAATATGGCTACTTTCCATTGGAAGCTTTATTCGCCTCTAAGCCTCATTGTCCGCTCACATGCGTGTTGTCCGGTTGAATTTATTACGTATTGCTGTCATTTTCAACTATCATGCCTTGTATCACAATTTTGCTATACCGTCTATTTTGATGTATGCTTTTATTGGATTCACTTTGGCAAGTATTTCGCCAGTCCTTGATTTTGGTATTCAAATTTATTAACAGCTTTTAAGATTTAACTAATTATATTTATGTGATTATCGAAGTTTACTAATTTGAAATAAGTTTAATCCTGACCAGAGTGTTTTGTGTTTTTGCATGAAACGCTTGGGTCAGTCCCCAAATAGTTGAGGTTCAAACATTTCAACTTGCAAATTAAGAGGAATGTTAAGATGCATGCGTAAGGCCCGACAAAACTGTAAATTTTGTTTTAAAATTTTATTCATTAGAAAAGTTATGTATGTATTCTTTCCGCTGTTCAAATAATTGTATACAACTCGGATATTTCTATAAAATTGTATTCCGCTACAGTTGTTGTACTCTGTAATTATGTGTTAATTCTGTTCAAACCCTATAAGCCAATAACAAACTGTTGTTTTAAACGTTCTGAGTTGGTTTAATTACCGACTTCGGGCGGTCAAAATGCCAGGTCGTTACATCTGGTATCCGAGCTAGGTTTATACAAAGCTTGGCTTATTGGGTTTTAAAAACTCATTAGAGATAAGGTAGAAATACCTTAGAATGAGCGGAATTGATGCTAGAATCAGCGGAATTGGAAAAATAAAATTTGGAAGAAATTTTGAAAATAAAATATTTTTGAAGAGAATATTTTGAAAGATACATTTTTGAGAATAAAAGCATATTTTTGGAATTCTTACTTAAAGCTTTTTGCGATAAAGTTTCTTCGGAATCGAGCGTCGAGTTGTTCAGAATTTATCATGAAGGGACTAATGAATTGGTTTTAACAAAAATTTAGAAATTTTCCAATCTATATTAAGGAGTTTTGCAAAAAAAAAAAAATCAAGACTAAAATGGAAATTTCAAGACAATTGAAATAAAGGTGAATGATTTATATAGGGATGGCAATTAATTCGAGAACTCTTATTTGAAAGAGGTTTTACAAAAGAAAGTTCGAGACAAGTACTAAAGTATGGGTTTCAGAAAAAGTACATTAAAATTTTGATAAAGTTGAAACTTGACGAAGCAGAATTTGACGATACTCGATTAAGGAACGGTCGTCGAAATGTGGGCTGAATCAGTACTAAATTTGACTCAGATCAGATTTAAATTAATATTGCGTTCATTATAACTAAGATATTATAGTTGTTTTTCAACATATTTAAACCCTTTTATTTTAAGAGCCTGGTTCATAACAAATTTGTTTAACTAATTTATTCAAATATATTCAATACAAAATAAAAACTATATATTTTCTTAAAATCCACTCTACTGTATTTACTTAAAACCATTTTCCTAAATCATTTTGTATTTAAACAATATTATATAAACATATTATCTTATTTTCTTATTTAAACTTATTTTATTTCAAACTTGCTATTTCACTTACTATTTGACGAATATCCGAATGAATTTAGTCTGAATGGTTGAGTATGAGAATTAATGAATGACTGTCATGACGTATAATCAAAATCAAAATTGGGAGTTTTTGAGAAGTCAATTTACAAGTATGAATTTGAAAAAAAAGGTATATCTAAATTAAGCTAAGCTGAAATGATAGTGAATAGCGAGTCGATTTATAAGTCAAAATGCTTTTTGAGATTGAGATGAAAATTCGAGGAAGTTAAGATTGAAATAAAAAATTCAAAAGGTGGTCGAGATACGAGTTTCTGAAACTTATTTATGAACATATAAGGAAGCAATTAATCCGGAAATGATTGTTTGAAACTAATTTGATACAAAGTGAAAGCTTATATAAGGAAATTATATATAAAAATAACATGTTGGAAACATAACTTGGAATTTTTATGAAAATTTTATAAAAGTTTTTCGAAACGTATATATAATATTTATATAAGAATGTTGTTAACTCGAAAATATAGATTCGGAAAACAATTAAAGAGTAATAAAATAGTGTGAGTATTTATTGACGTCAAGGTTGGACGATCGAGTTTGTACGGATTTTGCATTTATGCTAGCTAATGTATATACAAAGTCCAATATATATGAGATACATAAAGAATCACATTCTAATCGCTTGGGGATGTTCTGATGATTGATGCATGATCATCAGTATTATTTTCGAGTTTTGGAAATGGGATTACTATTTATTTCTGATTAACACGTCAAGAAATACTTAAAGCTGTTTAGATAAGCATTTGAAAATGTTTTTTTGGTTGTAGAATATAAATTGATTTTGCTAACGAATTTCAAAGTGCCGATGACACTATGTTTTGTATTCAACAAATGAGATTTTCGAAATAAATTTAATAGTTGGGAATAAGATAACTAAGTTTAGACATACTTGGATAATAAGGCGCAAATCAAATTATTTTTTTGATAATTGGAAAAATGACATATTGTAGAAGTAAATCTCACTTGAAGAATTGGAAAGTGGAATTTTGAAAGTGCACGTAAGTAGGTTTATCGTACTTATAATGTCACCCCATATTTTAGGATTTTTGACAATCAAATTTATTCAAATTATAACAAATGTATAAGTGGGGGAGCAAACTGCTTTTTCCAATTAAACTGTATGAATGAATTAAATGGAAGTTACTTAACAAGTAATCACTTTTGATGCAAAGAAAAATGAAACTGAAGTAAGAATCACTCAAGAGAAAAATTATCGAGTATCCCATGATTGAACTGCTAAGATATGTATCCTTGTGTGCATGTGACCTTCTTAACTTGGCCTAGGATAATCATTTAAATTTGAGCCATTGTTCTTGAGTAATGTCATTCATACCCTTATATCTTTTGAATTTGGTCAAGTGTTCGGATTCGAACCATTGTACCTTTTGACGCTCATTTGATGTTGAACTTCTATTTTGAACACATGGAATCTGATTTCATCCATGTATGTATACCCTTTGTGCAACGTATCGAATGGAACCAAGATCGAATTCTAACTAGATAACTTTGATTTGTCCAAGATATTATGTTAACGGAACCTCAACAAATAAACTTTACATAGAAAGTGAGTTTTTGAAATATAGAATCCAACTTATGCAAGAAAATTGGATTTTGAAGTATTAATTTTGAGGTTTTGGTTCTGAAGATTCTAAAATTAATGTTTTGGGATTAATTGGTGGAACAATACTAGTTTGAAACATGAATATTAATCAGAGTAGCGAAGTGGAAGTGGGATGGAATTTCGAATAAAAATGTTTCGAGAAATTTTTCCGACTATAGGAAAATATGACCTTTTCAAGCACGATTTGATATTGTATTAAAAATGAATAAAAATCCTATGTCATTTGTGTAAAGGAATTTCAATGAATTTGAAAAGGGAAGTATTTAACTAAACGAGTTATAAATAGTTTCTAAGATAAACATTTTGAAGCTCTTGAAAATTTTATATTATGATAATATGAAATTTATTTGGAAATGTAACGACCCCCCTTTTTGCTCGATTCTCGCTATGACAACCCAAACTTCCTAGTAAAGGAAAGCCTGGATTGCTTTGAGAACAACACACATCAGAACACAAACTGAAGAACATTTTATTGTTGATTACAACAATTACATCAGAGTACAAGAATTTTCCAGAACATGAATGAATAATATACATTGGAAATACAGTATCAGAGTTTAAATTACATTTAAATAGCAGCGGAAAAATAATACAAAACAAAACTGAAAGAAATACACAGATACAGAGCCTTCCGAATATCGCTTCAGCTGTAGACCAGGATCCTGTGAATAAAATATCTGCAAAACCAAAACTACTAGGTGCCCATGTGGAATATATGGGCACCCAGAGTTTAGGTTAAAACAATAAACTCCAGGTCAGTCATGGGACCGGTATGAGAACTAAAAACAGTTATTTACTTGATTTTAAAGTTGGGTAAATCAAGGGACCACGCCGCTTTCACAGAACGGGTTTCCTCCCAAGAATACCAGTGCATAAAAACAAAGAAATGCTTTTTAGAAAAATGAAACCGTTATAAGACTCAATCCCTTGCACGTACGCCAAAGGATAGAGTTTTTCCTTATAATGGTAAAAAAATGCTTAATGCACGAAATTCATCTTTTATACTAAGAGTGCACAGTGTAGAAAACAATTTCAAATATAAAAGTATCAAGACTAGGTGGCATAATATGTTACGTAAGCAGCATAAAATATTTTGTCACCATATAAGTATACAACTAAAACCGTAAGCTCGTACTGGAAAATTGGATTTCCAACATGATGGCTGCTGATTCGAAAGATCAATCGCGTCATGTATCTCCACGGCTTACGTCTCGGTAAGAGAAAACACCATAATACATATACTACGCACTTTGGATGTGCAGCAATCTGAACTATCCTCATGAGATAAATGACCTATCCCACTTCTAGAGTGGAGCGACCACCCTAGCCACATCGGCTAACCCCAAATCCATATAAAGTATATTGGTCAAACCGAACATTATCAAACAAATCGTTCACCATCATACCGTGGTGTGTGAGGCCCGCGAAGTCACGTTGTATCCAAAGCGGCGCTATATAAAAGCTATGCTTTGGTCTTCATCCACAAGGCTCTGCTTTTCAACAAAAGCCTTGATCATATGCATCTTTGCATGCCACATTATCAGACGATACCATATCATTGATCATCTATCGATATATAACGGGGTGTTAAGCAAGAGAATAAATTCTCCGCCACCAAACAGCTATATATTAAATAGAGATCAACGAATACAATATAAAGGAATACAATGTCAGACACACAATCCATTTGTAAGTCCGTTCTAGGTCTGAATGAAACAATATCCGGTAGATCTCCAAATACGTCTGGATGATCACCGATATTCACTCATCTTGGGTGTACGGTCCAATCAAGATATTGAAAATCATCCATTCGATATGGAAATTTCTCGGTCTTCAATAACCGTCTTCATCATCGATCTTCAATCGTCGTATGAATTATTCAGAATGGGGTTAACCCGGTCTTTCAGAATAATTTGCGCAATTTAAAATCATGTGCTTTCCAACCCAACCAACGTCTCATTCCAATCAAGAATATTCCTTGATTTTAATTTAAATCAAATTAAGGTTTATTCAACTAGTCGGGATTAACACCTTACCGAAGTAATCATTTATTAATATCCCATTCCCAACCTATACAACCCTTGGAGTAAAACTGGTGGTACTCCATATTTAACACCCAATGCATTACGGTAAACTTAATTACTGTTTTATCTTTCAAATCTAATTAAAGATTTGACTATCGCTTGGAGTAAAACTGGTGGTACTCCATTATCGTTTGTTTCTTGAATTAAGTAAATTTAATTACTTTTATCCTCATTCAATCCAATTTAAAGCTTTATTAAAACTATATTTAGTTTTAATCTTCACGAATCATTATTTAATGATTATTTAACTTTCAAGAAATAATCTTGCCTTTAACTGGGTTAAAGAACAAATGTCGCTTAAAATATCGTTCACAATAAACCCAAAATCATATTCCAATTTGATATATTAAATTGGAAACTTCTCTTTAGAATATTTCACGAAATCTTAATTAAAAGATTAATAAATTACAAATCATCACTTCATCGTTAGTCTGGGTTTTAAGAACTAATGTCATTTAAAACATTTTTCACGGTCAACCCAAATCAACTTCCAATTAATTCTAATATTGGAAAATTCATTTTTTTTAATTAAAAATGTCATTCCTTTCTTAAATTCCAATCTAATTTATTCACTTGAAATATTTGGTTTTAATAAAACCATTTTCACTCTTTTATTTATTTATAGAAATAAATAAATTACTTAACTTGATAAAAATATCTTTCCTCTTAATAAATTTGGAATTTCACATCCAAAACTCTTTTAAAACATTTATTAAGATTTTACATAATTTTCCCTATTTTAATTATTTAGAAATAAGCCTATTCAATTAAACGACGTTTCAGGTCTTTTAACAACACTGGCGCTGTTTTTAGTAAAATTTAAATTTATCATTTCTCAAAATTTGACCGTTGGATTTTAACGAATTAAATATCAATGGAAAGGTCTTTCCAAAACGAACCTAACAGTTTCAGTTTTGGAAAAATCCGACGGTTGGATCTTTTATTATAGTCGTTTAAAGTTACGATTTCAAAATGCGAACTACCGCGCGTAATTCAATTAATTTTAATTTATATTATATATATATTAATATAAATCGTTCAACGTATTCACTAACATATTATTTCTAAATGTACATTAAAATTATTATTTAAATGTTTCAACAAATTTTTCCTTCATCAAATAAAAAGATGAATTTTCATTTTAAATCATTTTCATGTTCCTTCGTTACATTAAAAATATAAAATTGTAACGTAAATCAAATTCACGTTTTTAAACGGCATTAAAAATTTGCAATTTTAATGTAAAACAAATTCCATGTTTTATATGACATTAAAATGTTGCATTTTTAATTTAAAACAAATTTCATGATTCTATATTAAAATAAAGAATAACTTTTATTTTAAAACATTTTCATATTCTTACGTTACAATAAAAGAATAACTTTTTAGAGCTAACCATTTAATGTAAACTCATATTCCTAAATAAAAGGATTAACTTTTTATATTGAAATATATTTCATGTTCTTACTTTTAATAAAAGATAAACTTTTATTTAATATATATTTCATATTCTTCCATTAATAAGAGATTAACTCTTATTTTTATACATATCTCATATTCTTTCATTAATAAAAGATTAACTTTTATTTTCAAAACATATTTCATCTTCTTAATTTATATTTACATTAAAATTGTAAATTAAAAATACTACGTTAAGTTTCATTCTTTTAATTACATTCTAAAATGTAAATTAAATTGCAATGTCAAAATCTCTTCTTTTATTTACATTAAAAAATGTAAATTTAATTACAATGTCAAAATCTCTTCCTTTATTTACATTAAAAATGTAAATTAAATTACAAATCTTAATTTGACAATTCCTTTTCCAAATTGGGATGAGACCCAAACGATTTACCATATAATTATAATTATACGGTTTTCATACATCCCATGTTATTCTAGACTAATGATAAATCATTAAAAACATCTAATCATCCAAAGTGTATATTTGTACTGCATAGCGTCAAATAAATAACGCTTATAACTAATCACAAGGGCGATGCGTAAATATCAACCCAAGACCCGTGTGGGGTTTCAACCAACAAACATTCAAATAATATATATAATTATTTGTGCATTTGGGCGATGTGTGAAAATTATCAACCCAATCAACAAATACAAGTCAGGTAACTTGTACATGGCAGTGTAACATTAATTTTTAACAATTCTATATGAATCAATATTAATGACATATGTTGCATACTGCCAAAATTTACATAACATACCAAATTATATCATGACATAACATAACGTACAACACAACATACATGTATCAGATAATTTCAAATAATTATTTCATCATAGGTGTTTAAATCACATTCATTTATAATAATAAATAAATATGGTAAAATTTTGAGTGAGAAAAGAGTTCTCACATTGGTTTGTACTTTGTCGGTGTTTAAATGTTCGGGCCCAATTTTGGCCCAAAATTCAGCTTGCTCCAAATTTGGCAAAATTAGTGTCTATGCGAAGGTCTCGACTCACTGATCGCAACAAATCCTGTTTTGCGCGATTTTGAGTTCGTTACAACAAGTTATGAATTTTTGAATTTTGAACGAATTAAATAATTAATTAAAGGGTGCGTTTTTTACAGGTCCCTATTAAGTTTCAAAATATAAAAAAAAACCCGGTGATAAAAAAATTATAAAATACATCCCTATTTTTGAATTTCCGCTAAAAAAATTCCTGATCTACCCTTATGCACCTAAAAAACTATCCAATAATTGTTCGCCCTCATTTACTCAGTCCATCGCTCCTATTATCTCGCTCAAAATCCTAATCCTACAATTCTGGAAAACCGTCAATCATTCCAACAACGTTTTTTTTAATGAAAAACTGGACAACTAAATACAAATATTATGTAAAATTGCATACATTTATGCAACTAAGTAAAATAATTGCATACATATATTAATATTATACAGAAAATAAATTATTACTTTTAAGCAACAATGAAGTAGACGTGCATACATTAACATTATACAGAAATAAATTATTACTTGAATGTAGTGACTACAATTTTTTAATTAAGTTTTCTGTTTTTTACGAAAAACTAGACAATTAGATACAAAAATTACATAAAATTGCATAAATATATGCAACTAAGTGAAATAATTGCATACACATACATAACTGTACTGCATAATTGCTGAAACAAAATAAGTGACCAAAAAGTAAATACATATAATTATAAAAAGATGCGTATATATATATATATGCAAATAACAGAAATATGTGCATACTTACATGAAAAAATTCGTAACATTTACATGTACTACATCAAAAAATACTTACAGACCACATTTACATGTCCTACATCAAAAATTTTAGAACATTTACAAAGCAGAGCTAATGGTCTTTTGAAGAACAAATAATTTTGTTAAGACCCAGCTTATTGCACAAACCACATCTAGTAGACTCTGTAGAAGCAACTGCAGATTTCAATCATTTGGAAAAAGATGGACGACCAAGCTTCAACAACACCACTACACCAATATCCGCCGGAACACTGTTATAAAAAAAAAAAATCAACATTGATAAGCTTAATGTGCAGAAACCTAAATTACAAAAACAGCTTCAGATTAATATAAATACATGCATACAATACAGCAAAATAACAATAATTTCTGATTATTTATATGCAAATATTCTACATATATGCATAGAAATATGAATATATTTGTAAAATAATATGTTTTTCTGATTGTTTGATAAAAAATTACATACAGATATGCATATATTAATAATAGATGCATATTTGTCCGCAACTTTTAATCAGAATTACAGCAAAAATCCACAAGTTCTAACAGTAGTTTAATGAATTTATGTTTTTTTAAGGTCCTTATCATATGAAAAATCGTATTTTTATGCTAATACTAATCGTGTTTTTATAGATCCAAACCGTCCATATGCAAGTATTCTACATATATGCATAGAAATATGAACATATTTGTAAAATAAAATGTTTTTCTGAATGTTTGATAAAAAATTGCATACAGATATGCATATATTAATAATAGATGCATATTTGTCCGCAACTTTTAATCAGAATTACATCAAAAATCCAAACCGTCCACAACAATAGTTTCATGAATTTTTTTTCCAGGTCCTTATCGTATGAAAAATCGTATTTTTATGCTAATACTAACCTTATATGTATCCTACAAAAAAAATCAGAAAGAAAAGGAAAAAAACTCACACAAAAAAAAACCGTGTTTTGGATCGCCAAAGCCGAAAAGGGTGGAGGGTTTGCTGTGGACGGTTTGCTGCCTTCGACTGAACGGAGGATGGTCGATGTTGGTCGTCGCTGGTTGCTGGAGGTGGGGGTGCGCCAGTGGGTAGCGGCGCGTTGGCAGATCCTGGTGCTGGAGCGGCGGTTTAGGTTTTGGGGTCTCGTGATTTGGGGCTGGTCGATGGTGGTCGTCGCTGGTTGCTGGAGGTGGGGACGCGCCAGTGGGTAGTGCACGTTGGCGGATCCTGGTGCTGGAGCGTCGAGCGGCGGTTTATGTTTAGGTTTTGGATCCCGCCGCCATGGATTAGAAAATTATGTTTCTGTAAAAAATAAAAATCTAGTACGTAACATACAGTGAAAAACGCACAGTTAAAATCGAATGAGGACATTTCCAAAAAAAAAAGCTACGTTTTAAAAATAGGGATGAAATTTATATGTTTCAAAAGGGGAGGATGTGAGCCTAATTAACTTTAGTTTTAAGGATGTGAGACTAATTTTCACTTAATTAAAATTATGAAAACTACCCAAATTTTCAACTTGCTCAGAATTGGACAAAATTACTTCTTGCTCGAAGCTCTTGACATAACGATCTCAACGGATTCAGTTTCATGCAATTTCGATAACTTGACGAAAAATTATGCACTTGCGAAGTTAACAAATCGATTTAAATAATATTTAAATTTGTAAAAATTACCCAAAATTCCAATTTCCTCCAAATTGGACAAATTTGGTGTCCACGCGAAGCTCTCGTCGCCACGATCCAACCAGACCTAAAATCGTCAAATTTCGATCTCGTATGTAAAAGATATTGCATTACGAACATTGAACATAAAATTAAATAAATGTTTCACGTTTAAGCCCTTCACCTTTATTTTCAAACCACACCCTTAACTTAAAATGCTCGCCATGGCCAAACCGTAAGTCGGAATTGCACGAAACCAGCGCCATTCTCTCCGGCTTCTCCCCCTCTTTCCACGCCTGGTGGTCCTCCCCTCCAGTTCGGCACGTGGGCCCCACGATCTGCAGTTGAACTGAAAACTGCCTTTTCCGTTCATCTTAGTTCTGCGGCCGCCTCGGTACTCCAAATTCCACCAATTTTTGTCAGAAGCTAGATCTCGACCTCTCGAACAACTTTCGTTCAGGTCACTTCGCCTGAAAATGTACGGATCGACGAGAAATTGCTCATCTTTGCGACTGTCCTGTTTTCAGCACCCCTCCAGTAAAATTGACATTCCGGCCAACTCCGATCACCTGAGACCATGCCACCACCGCCAAAAGAACCGTATGCTTCCCCACTACCACTGCCTGAAGTCGCTCGACCTAACTCTCTTCGTGGGGCCCGCAATACCCAAAAAAACAAAAATAGACCTGCTGCGTTTGGATTAAGATTCCGGCGAATCCGTGCGACGATAGGTCATGAATTTTTCATGGTAGGCAGTGGTTATTGATATGAACAAAACCCAGAAAGGGTTTGGTCTGATTTTATTCTGATTGAGAGATATAAATTATTTTGTTTTCAGAGGCTAATTTGCAAAGAAGTTTTTAGAGGAAGGAGTGTAGCCGCCATGAAAATGAAGGAAAAGGAGGCTGATAGGTTTAGGAAAAGCTAGGGTTATGAGAGAATGAGATATTATATAGAGGTTGTGAATTTTCTATTCAAGTCCTTGTCTATTGTAACTTATATAATAATAAGCCTTTATGCTGTATTTTTCTTTAATTTTCAGTCCTTTTCTTCGTTTTAAAAACTATGTGATCACATACTGATTCCAATTTTTCTGAAAATTGGAACACAGCTAATTATTAACATTACGAACCCATAGAAACTGATTTCGTTAAATTCCAAGTTCGGATGAATTATTAATGAATTTTTAAAGTCTGAAAATTAACCGTTTTCATTGAAAAACTAATAACGACCACATACTGACTCCAACAAAAAACGAATTTTGGAATCTAACAATAATTTAACATTCCGGGTCCATAGAAAGTGGTTTCGTCGAATTCAGAGGTCATTTGCATAATTCCCATTTTTAAGGCGTATATGTTTAATATCAAAACACAAATAAATATGAATAATTTCCAAAACTAGAAATATATAAGTATTTATACTTCTCCAATGCAGAAACATCATTTTGAACTCAATGGAAGTGGTTTCGAGTTCAAATTCATTCGTATGCAAAAAGTAGAGTTTTGGGCCCTATATATATAAACTTTCCCGTATTTTTCTGATATCTTGATTTGGGCATAACTTTTGATTCCCGCTATGAAATTTCAATTTTTCGGATTCGTTGGAAAGATATTTTTAAATAGATTCTAATATTTTTGATTTCGCTAAAATCCGATTTATTTCGCATCCTGTACAGTCATTCAAAGTTAAAATACAAATTTTCAAACTACCACGCTATTTCTAACTCCTTTTATAATTTATATAAAATTTATTCGTTTTAACTTCGATTAAAATAAATTTATTGTCATTATTATATAAAATAAATTATATTAAATATTAAAAACCCATTAAAATAATTAGAATAAAAATTTTAAATTCGGCCCAAAATCCCGGTTCGTTACAATCTCCCCCACTTAAGAACTTTTCGTCCTCGAAAAGGAACAAGCTAAAAGTCGTTTAAGTAACCAATTCAACTTTCAATTCTAATTGATTTCCAATTCAGTTCAATGTTAAATTCGATTAAGCAAAATTTATCATTCTATTATATAGTGGTTAACTTAATTATCATTCCAATATTTTATTAGTTAAACTAATTATCAAACATCACAACCAGCAATCAATTAGGTAATTAACTTTTCAAACATATGTAATTTTTATATATAATCAAAATTCATGTTTTTAGTGAAAATCACCACAATAGACCCTATTTAGTTTTGGTTCTCACATCAGTCAATGGAAATATATAGATATACCACTTTCGAAACTCGAACATAGACTCTGATGATGATGCATCAATCATCAGAATTATTCCCGGGCGACTAGAGTGTGATTCTATATCTACCCAGTATATTAAAACTTCGAATATCCGTTAATTACTCGTATATTCGAGATCTTTATATACTCGATTGTCCAAATTAAAATAAATAATATACTCAAATATGCATATTAAGATAAAAAAATTCAAGACTAAATTTGTTTTTATTTCTATTTTAAAAATAACACCCTTCGGACTCATTCTAGGATACTACTGATCCCATCTCTAACGAGTTATTCTTATTGGACATTACTAATCCAATCTCTAATGAATTATTTCGTTCGGTTCTAATGCGTCTTGTTCTCGAGCTCTGTAAACCAAAGCTCTGATACCAAATATGACAACCCAAACTTCCCAATAAAGGAAAGCCCGGATTGCTTTGAGAACAACACACATCAGAACACAAACTGAAGAACATTTATTGCTGATTACAACAATTACTTCAGAGTACAAGAATTTTCCAGAGTATGAATGAATAATATAAATTGGAAATACAATATCAGAGTTTAAATTACATTTAAATAGCAGCGGAAAAATAATACAAAACACAATTGAAAGAAATACACGGATACAGAGCCTTCCGAATATCGCTTCAGCTGTAGACCGAGATCCTGTGAATATAATATCTGCAAAACCAAAACTACTAGCTGCCCATGTGGAAAATATGGGCACCCAGAGTTTATGTTAAAACAATAAACTCTAGGTCAGTCATGGGACTGGTATGAGAACTAAAAACAATTATTTACTTGATTTTAAAGTTGGGTAAATCAAGGGACCACGCCGCTTTCGCGGAACGGGTTTCCTCCCAAGAATACCAGTGCATAAAAATAGCGAAATGCTTTTCAGAAAAATGAAACCGTTATAAGACTCAATCCCTTGCACGTACACCGAAGGATAGGGTTTTTCCTTACAATGATCAAAAATGCTTAATATGCGAAATTCATCTTTTATACTATGAGTGCACAGTGTAGAAAACAATTTCAAATATAAAAGTATCAAGACTAGGTGGCGTAATATGTTATGTAAGCGGCATAAAATTTTATGTCACCATATAAGTATACAAATAAAACCGTAAGCTCGTATTGGAAAATTGGTTTTCCAGCATGGTGGCTGCTGATTCGAAAGATCAATCGCGTCGTGTATCTCCACGGCTTACGTCTCGGCAAGAGAAAACACCATAATACATATACTACGCACTTTGGATGTGCAGCAATCTGAACTATCCTCTTGAGATAAATGACCCATCGCACTTCTAGAGTAGAGCGACCACCCTAGCCCCATCGGCCGACCCCAAATCTGTATAAAGTATATTGGTCAAACCAAGCATTATCAAACAAATCATTCACCATCATACAGTGGTGTGTGAGGCCCGCAAAGTCACGTTGTATCCAAAGCGGCGCTATATAAAAGCTATGCTTTGGTCTTCATCCACAAGGCTCTGCTTTTCAACAAAAGCCTTGATCATATGCATCTTAGCATGCCACATTATCAGACGATACCATATCAATGATCATTTATCGATATATAACGGGGTGTTAAGCAAGAGAATAAATTCTCCGCCACCAAACAGCTATATATTAAATAGAGATCAATGAATACAATATAAAGGAATACAATGTCAAACACACAATCCATTTGTAAGTCCGTTCTGGATCTGAACGAAACAATATCCGGTAGATCTCCAAATACGTCTGGATGATCACCGATATTCCCTCATCTTGGGTGTACGGTCCAATCAAGATATTGATAATCATCCATTCGATATGGAAATTTCCCGGTCTTCAATAACCGTCTTCATCATCGATCTTCAATCGTCGTATGAATTATTCAGAATGGGGTTAACCCGGTCTTTCGGAATAATTTACGCAATTTAAAATCATGTGCTTTCAAACCCAACCAACGCCTCATTCTAATCAAGAATATTCTTTGATTTTAATTTAAATCAAATTAAGGTGTATTCAACTAGTCGGGATTAACAGCTTACCGAAGTAATCATTTATTAATATCCCATTCCCAACCTATACAACCCATGGAGTAAAACTGGGTACTCCATATTTAACACCGAATGAATTACGGTAAACTTAATTACTGTTTTATCGTTCAAATCTAATTAAAGATTTAACTATCGCTTGGAGTAAAACTGGTGGTACTCCATTATCGTTTGTTTCTTGAATTAAGTAAATTTAATTACTTTTATCCTCATTCAATCCAATTTAAAGCTTTATTAAAACTATATTGAGTTTTAATCTTCAAGAATCATTATTTAATGATTATTTAACTTTCAAGAAATAATCTTGCCTTTAACTGGGTTAAAGAACAAATGTCGCTTAAAATATCGTTCACAATAAACCCAAAATCATATTCAAATTTAATATATTAAATTGGAAACTTCTCTTTAGAATATTTCACTAAATCTTAATTAAAAGATTAATAAATTACAAATCATCACTTCATCGTTAATCTGGGTTTTAATAACTAATGTCAATTAAAATATTTTTCACGGTCAACCCAAATCAACTTCCAATTAATTTTAATATTGGAAAATTCAATTTTTTTTAATTAAAAATGTCATTCATTTCTTAAATTCCAATCTAATTTATTCACTTGAAATACTTGGTTTTAATTAAACCATTTTTCACTCTTTTATTTATTTATAGAAATAAATAAATTATTTAACTTGATAAAGATACTTTCCTCTTAATAAATTTGGAATTTCACATCCAAAACTCTTTAAAAACATTTATTAAGATTTTACATAATTTTCCCTATTTTAATTATTTAGAAATAGGCCTATTTAATTAAACAATGTTTCAGGTCTTTTAACGACACTGGCGCTGTTTTTATTAAAATTTAAATTTATTATTTCTCAAAATCTAACCGTTGGATTTTAACAAATTAAATATCGATGGAAATATCTTTCCAAAATCAACCTAACGGTTTTAGTTTTGGAAAAATCCAACGGTTGGATCTTTTATTATAATCGTTTAAAGTTACAATTTCAAAACGCGAAATACCGCGCGTAATTCAATTAATTTTAATTTATATTATATATATTAATATAAATCGTTCAACGTATTCACTGACATATTCTTTCTGAATGTACATTAAAATTATTATTTAAATGTTTCAACAAATTTTTCCTTCATTAAATAAAGATGAATTTTCATTTTAAATCATTTTCATGTTCCTTTGTTACATTAAAAATATAAAATTGTAACGTAAATCAAATTCACGTTTTTATACGGCATTAAAAATTTGCAATTTTAATGTAAAACAAATTCCATGTTTTATATGACATTAAAATGTTGCATTTTTAATTTAAAACAAATTTCATGATTCTATATTAAAATAAAGAATAACTTTTATTTTAAAACATTTTCATATTCTTACGTTACAATAAAGAATAACTTTTTAGCACTAACCATTTAATGTAAACTCATATTCCTAAATAAAAGGGTTAACTTTTTATATTGAAATATATTTCATGTTCTTAATTTTAATAAAAGATAAACTTTTATTTAACATATATTTCATATTCTTCCATTAACAAGAGATTAACTCTTATTTTTATACATATCTCATATTCTTTCATTAATAAAAGATTAACTTTTATTTTCAAAACATATTTCATCTTCTTATCTTATATTTACATTAAAATGTAAATTAAAAATACTACGCTAAGTTTCATTCTTTTATTTACATTCTAAAATGTAAATTAAATTTCAATGTCAAAATCTCTTTTTTTTTACATTAAAAAATGTAAATTTAATTATAATGTCAAAATCTCTTCCTTTATTTACATTGAAAATGTAAATTAAATTACAAATCTCAATTTGACAATTTCTTTTCCAAATTGGAATGAGACCCAAACGATTTACCATATAATTATAATTATACGGTTTTCATACATCCCATGTTATTCTAGACTAATGATAAATCATTAAAAACATCCAATCATCCAAAGTGTATATTTGTACTGCATAGCGTCAAATAAATAGCGCTTATAACTAATCACAACGACGATGTGTAAATATCAACCCAAGACCCGTGTGGGGTTTCAACCAACAAACATTCAAATAATATATATAATTATTTGTGCATTTGGGCGATGTGTGAAAATTATCAACCCAATCAACAAATACAAGTCAAGTAACTTGTACATGGCGGTGTAACATTAATTTTTAACAATTCTATATGAATCAATATTAATGACATATGTTGCATACGGCCAAAATTTACATAACATACCAAATCATATCATGACATAACATAACGTACAACACAACATACATGCATCAAATAATTTCAAACAATTATTTCATCACAGGCATTTAAATCACATTCATTTATAATAATAAATAAATAAATAAATACGGTAAAAGTTTGAGTGAGAAAAGAGTTCTCACATTGGTTTGTACTTTGTCGGTGTTTAAATGTTCGGGCCCAATTTTGGCCCAAAATTCAACTTGCTCCAAATTTGGCAAAATTAATGTCTATGCGAAGGTCTCGACTCACTGATCACAACAAACCCTGTTTTGCGTGATTTCGAGTTCGTTACAACAAGTTATGAATTTCTGAATTTTGAACGAATTAGATAATTAATTAAAATTATGAAAATTACCCAAATTTTCGACTTGCTCAGAATTGGACAAAATTACTGCTCGCTCAAAGCTCTTGACATAACAATCTCAACGGATTCAGTTTCATGTAATTTCGATAACGTGACAAAAAGTTATGCACTTGCGCAGTTAACAAATCGATTTAAATAATATTTAAATTTGTAAAAATTACCCAAAATTCCAATTTCCTCCAAATTGGAGAAATTTAGTGTCCACGCGAAGCTCTCATCGCCACGATTGCAACAGACCTGAAATCGTTAAATTTCGATCTCGTATGTAAAAGATATTACATTACGAACATTGAACATAAAATTAAATAAATGTTTTGCGTTTAAGACCTTCACCTTTTTTTTTCAAACGATACCCTCAACTTAAAATGCTCGCCACGGCCAAACCGTAAGCCAGAATTGCACGAAACCAGCGCCATTCTCTCCGGCTTCTCCCCCTCTTTCCACCCCTGGTGGTCCCCCCTCCAGTTCACCACGTGGGCCCCACGATCTGCAGTTGAACGGAAAACTGCCTTTTCCGTTCATCTTAGTGCTGTGGCCGCCTCGGTACTCCAAATGCCACCAATTTTTGTCAATAGCTAGATCTCGACCTCCCAAACAATTTTCGTTCAGGTCACTTTGCCTGAAAATGTACGGATCGACGGGAAATTGCTCATCTTTGCGACTGTCCTTTTTTCAGCACCCCTCCGGTAAAATTGACATTCCGGCCAACTACGACTACCTGAGACCATGCCACCACCGCCAAAAGAACCATATGCTTCCGCTCTACCACTGCCAAAAAAACGAAAATAGATCTTCTGCCTTTGGATTGAGATTCCGGCGAATCCGCGACGATAGGGCATGAATTTTTCGTGGTAGGTAGTGGTTATTGATATGAACAAAACCCAGAAAGGGTTTGGTCTGATTTTGTTCTGATCGAGAGATATAAATTATTTTGTTTTCAGGGGCTAATTTGCAAAGAAGATTCTAGAGGAAGAAGGAGTGTAGCCGCCATGAAAATGAAGGAAAAGGAGGCTGATAGGTTTAGGAAAAGTTAGGGTTATGAGAGAATGAGATATTATACCGAGGTTGTGAATTTTCTATTCAAGTCCTTGTCTATTATAAGTTATATAATAATAAGCCTTTATGATGTAATTTTCTTTAATTTTCAGTCCTTTTCTTCGTTTTAAAAATGTGTGATCAGATACTGATTTCACTTTCTCTGAAAATTGGAACACAGCTAATTCTTAACATTACGAACCCATAGAAACTGAATTCGTTAAATTCCGAGTCCGTATGAATTATTAATGAATTTTTAAAGTCTGAAAATTGACTGTTTTCATTGAAAAACTAATAACGACCACATACTGACTCCAAAAATTACGAATTTTGGAATCTAGCAATAATTTAATATTTCAGATCCATAGAAAGTGGTTTCGTCAAATTCAGAGTTCGTTTGCAAAATTCCCATTTTTAAGGCGTATATATTCAATATTAAAAATACAAATAAATATGAATAATTTCCAAAACTCGAAATATATAAGTCATTATACTTTTTCAATGCAGAAACATCATTTTGAACTCAATGGAAGTGGTTTCGAGTCCAAATTCATTCGTATGCAAAAAGTAGAGTTTTGGGCCCTATATATAAACTTTCCCGTATTTTTCTGATATCTTGATTTTGGCATAACTTTTGATTCCCGCTATGAAATTTCAATTTTTCGGATTTAATTCTAATATTTTTTGTTTTGCTAAAATCCGATTTATTTCGCATCATGTACAGTTAGTCAAAGTTAAAATTCAAATTTTCAAACTACCTCGTTATTTCTAACTCCTTTTATAATTTAAATAAAATTTATTCATTTTAACTTCGATTAAAATAAATTTATAGTCGTTATTATATAAAATAAATTAATTTAAATATTTAAAAACCATTAAAATAAAAAAATTAAATTCGGCCTGAAATCCCGGTTCGTTACACTCGCCGTTAATTAAACCAACTTGAATCGTTCATAAAGACGGATAGTTATGGGTACAGACATATCTGAACACACAAAATAGAACTTTTCATTTTATTACGATTTTTTTTACATTAGAGTTACAAATAATCAGAGTGAAATATAAACTCAGCGAAAACAAAAAAGGCTCACAGCGAAAGAAGAAAAACCAAACTGTACTATGGCTCCAAAACTGAATCCAGCTCTGAAGACTAAACCTGCAAACTAAAATACGAGTTGCTCGTGCAAATATGGACACCTAGAGTTTAGGTGGGGAACAATAAAGTCAAGTCAGTCGTGGGACTGGTGTGAGAACTCAAAATAGTTATTATTTAGGCTTATTTTAAAGTTGGGAAAATTCACCGGACCATGCTGCTAATGCAGAATGAGTTTACACCATGTGAATTCCCGTGCGTGGAAAACCGCAATGAATTTGAAAAATTAAGCTATCATAAACTCGACACACATCACATAATGCAAGCGCACACCAAATAGGCTAGTTTTGCCTTATGATAACCAAAAATGCTTTAATGCATGAAAATCCTCTTTTAGTATTATCCTTAATGCATAGTGTTGAAAACCATTTTGAAAATAAATATATAAATCTTAGCAAGCATGGTAACTATGCCCACATATATAATTTACAAACAAAGCAGAAGGTTGATGTTGGTTAATGGGTTTCCAACATGATGGTTCCAGGCATGAAAGATCAATCGAGGACACAAAGCTAAGTATCTCCCTGTTAACATCCAAACAACGGACACCAAATACATAGTGTGAAAGTATATATCCCGATTTACATCCTGATATCGGACACCGTATATACTTTATTCCCTCAGGTTTCGAGGTAGATCCACCGTCGCAGCTTCCTATTTTCACTAGAGATTATGTATACAACCTAACCGCCTGTTTACCATCAATCCGAGGTGTGAGGTTTGTCGATGTCACGTTATACACAAATGTACGCTTCAATAAGCCATGCTTTGATCATCACTAGTTCGTTTCATAGCACAAGTATGCCACATTGACAATTCACAACATGTCACTAATTTCTATCAACATATAACCTCTAATTTCGTATATCTTAGAGGCGAGAATAATATATTTCCACAAATCTGATATATATTAACAGAAATCAGTGCTACGCAGTTAATTTCAATGTCAGATACACAATCCATACAAGTCCATTCTGGGTCTAAATGGAACAACAATCCGAGAATATTAAAATATATTCAGATATCATGCCACTTATAACCTTTTAACCGGTGATCAGCCCAAATGAGACATCAGCCACCAATTCGAATAATTCAAAGATTCTCGGTATTCACTTATCGATTTCGAAGTCTTCGGTTTTTTTATAACGTCGTATTATTACGTGAAATGGTCTTCGAACATATATTCGATCCAGGGCTTTCCAAGTAATAAGCGCATTTAAAACAATAGTTATGGATCATACAAGTTTTCGATTCAAATCTCCTTCCAAATCGTTGTAAATTTATATGCAACAAAGTCGGGTTCGTTCAAATTTCATAATCCCCGTTATCGCCTAAACCATTCCTTGTAATAATACGATGTTATAAAGAAACCGAAGACTTGGAAATCGATAAGTGAAGACCGAGAATTTTCGAATTGTTCGAATTGATAGCCGATATCTCATTTGGGCAATTCACCCGATACGAGGTTATAAGTGGCATGATATATGAATATATTTGAATATTGTCGGATTGCTATTCCATTCAGACCTAGAATGGACTTGTATGGATTGTGTGTATGACATTGAAATTGACTGTGTAGCACTGATTTCTATTAATATATATCGGATTTGTGGCAATATATTATTCTCGTCTCTAATATATACGAACTTAGAGGTTATATGTTGATGGAAATCAGTGACATATCGTGAATTGTTGTGGCATACTCGAGTTAAGAAACGAACCAGTGATGGTCAAAGCACGACTTATTGAAGCGTAGCTTTGTGTATAATGTGACATCAACAAACCTCACACCTCGGACTGATAGCAAACTGGCGGTTAGGTTGTATACATAATCTCTAGGAAAAATCGGAAGCTGCAGCGATGAATATATCTCGAAAGCTGAGGGAATAAAGTATATACGGTGTCCAATGTCGGGATGTAAACCGAGATATATACTTTCGTGCTATGCATTCGATGCCCGTCATCTGGATGTTAACTAGGAGATATTCATCTTTGTGTCCTCTGTAGGATCTAAATTAACCATAGAGGGGGTGAATAGGGTTTATTGCTGTTTATGCTGAGTAATTAAATAATATCAATCACAGATAATTAATAAGAGTAAATGCGGAAAATAAATAACACACAAATATACCCAGCTTCAGAAAAACCCTGCCTACTGGTGCATTCCCCAAGGTTTTCTACTATGTATTAGTCAACAATTACAACGCTTACAACACCCATAAACTTGTGACAATTCCTAGCCTATTTGTCCTTACCCTAGGCTCAAAACTTTTCCCAATTTGTACTAAGAGCTACACAAAAGGCTTCACAATCTCGCTCTAGTTGCAAAAATCCTATGCTCAAAACACTGCACGGGTTTCTATCCCTAAAATCAGATTTCCCCAAATTACGACCCCGTAATTCATCTTCCTAGTTTTACAGATGAACTAGAAATTTTTTAACATGATTTTCAAAATTAAAAATAATAAACACTACACTTTAAAGCCACTAAATTAAAACCCTAGTTTAAAAGTCCTTTATCCTTAAGTGATTTTCGGCCGACCCTATTACTCATTTACATCCCTCTTCAGTTTTGGCCACATCACCTTTGCTCTTTGTCTCTAGAAAAAATGGCGGCTCAGAGATCAGGGTTTCAACTTCCTCTTTTCAAATCGTGACCTTAATCTTTTGTCTTGGGATTAGTTCGTGATGCCCCGTATATTGTTGACAAGTCGATTTGATTCCTAAACTCTCAAAACTTGGTTAGATATATGATTTTAATTCTCTGATTGCCTGGTTAATTTTTTGTTTCGATTGTTAACTGCCATTGATGAATCGGTGACTATTTATAGGGTTTTACGAATAATCTAGAAAAAATAAATCTCTGATTTTGTTTGTTGATTTGGTCATGATATTTCCTATAGTTTTGCATATCATTCTCCAAGGTTTTGAAATCGTCACGTATTTGCATTATTGGGTTAGTTTGAAATATCCAAACTTTTTGGTATTGTTGCGTAGTGATTTCTGGACTTTTGAATCGGTCCCTATCTGTTACAACCTTGAACAATTTTTCTGGAACTTTCGAACTGCGCATGTGACTTCCATTACTTTGAATTGGTCCTTATTAATAAATGCCGTTTATATATATTGAATTTCTGGAATTTGACTTGGTTTGAAAGATACAAACTTTCTGGAAATATTTTGCATTGATCTTGAGTTTTTGTTTGTTAACTATTGCCATGATCATGTAGTTTACTTTGGCCATTCACGCATAAGCACCATGCTTTGGCTTGTACTTCGACCTGACTTGTATACTTCTAGATATTGCTTCTTTAACATTGTTGTTTCAGTACTGGTTTTGCTTGTGCTTGAACCTTGATGTGCTTAATCACTTTGAAACTAATCTGAACCATGCATAGTTCATGTTTGTCGGTATTTGAGCATCTTGTTCCATGCTTGCATATATGTATATATGCTGCATTGTGACTCTTGACATTGAAGTTCTTAAATACAAGAAAATTTGAACTAATGCTTGTCTTAACTTGTTAAAATCTGCCCTAACTTTTGTGTCTATCTTTAAGCTATTGTATCTGCAATGACCCGCATTATTGGCGATATAATAATTAATT
Organism: Allium sativum; assembly: GCA_030737875.1. Lineage (NCBI taxonomy): Eukaryota > Viridiplantae > Streptophyta > Magnoliopsida > Asparagales > Amaryllidaceae > Allium > Allium sativum. Next base: position 460,587,248 of record CM060923.1, read on the forward strand.
AATTTAATTTTTATAAGATGATTTAGAGAATTAAATGGTCGTTTAATTAAATAACTTTGAATATTTAAGTAAAATAATAATTAAAAAATATATTTAATTCTAAAATAATCAGAATTGGCTTAAATGGCGATATGGTGTGAACTGGATCATCTGTGATATTTAATTCAGTTTAGAATTTCAATTAGAATAACGAATATATTATTTGAACGACAGTTTGAACGTATAATTATATAATAATTAAATTCGAGCTCGAAATGGCGTGGTAGTTCGCTATTTGGCGATTTGAACTTCAACTGAATGCACATGTTTCGTTTTAAATCGTATTTCTATGAAACAAGAAACGTGTGGAGCTAGTGGAGTATATCTTTGTAACAACCCGTATTTTAAACAACACGTTATAACTTAAAATAGGGCAGACTTAAATGTTAAAATCTGAATCAGGGAAAACGGGTTACGCCATTGCGTTCGTCTCGGAAAAATACGCGAAATAGAGTCCGAAATTTCGTAAATCGGAGTCTGTATGATCAAGATATGGCCTCGCAAAGTTTCACGAAAAATTCAAATTCAAAAACAGATTCAAATTTTCAGAATTCAGGGTAGGCGGGAAAAATCCCACCCAGACAGGTCGACAGGGGGGTCGACACTAGGGTCGACCTCCCCCCCAACCAGGTCGACACTAGAGTCGACCTGGGGGTCGACCTGTGTGTCGACCTCCCCCAGGTCGACTGGGGAGTCGACCTGGGTCTCGACCTGGGGGTCGACCTCCCTGGTCGGCCAGGTCGGCCTGGTGCACCTGTTTTGGCTCCTGGGTCTTGTTTTGGGGGCTTGTGACGATTTTAGATGGCTCAGATCTATCCCAGGGTTTATCCTATTGCTAAAACTAATCCTAAATACTATAAAAAGACCCTAAGACCAAGCTTAAATCATACTATTTCATTTTAGCCTCATGCAGCTGCCATTAAACCTAGAACTCTAAATTAAAAATACAAAGAACAAAATTAAAGAAGACGAAGGATGATTCTTGAAGGCTACAACTAGAAGCTACAACAACTACGACGCTTTAGACAACGGATTTGGGGCTATTTGATTTAAAGTTTTGATTTGGATTGCTTGCTTCATATTGTAAGTTCTATGTCACTTTTTAGGCAAAAACACGGAAATAACATGGACATGCTATGAATTGAAACCAGATTTAGGAACTATTATTAATCCATGTTTATATTGTTTAACTTTGAATCAAAATTTGGTAATATTGCTATGTTAATGTTGCAAGTTAAACTTATCATGATGTTGATGTTGTTATGAATCACTTGGGCTTAATTTTATTGCAAGTTGAACAAATACATGTGCATGGACTCATTATGTTCATTGAAATCCTCATGTTGATTAAACCATGCCTATGATGCTAATTAAACCATGTCTATGATATTAATGAAACTATGCCTATGATGTTAATATACCTATCATGCTAATGACAAATTGGGAATTGCTAGGTCATGATGAAAAGTTGGAATCATTATGTTTATAAGGCTAGATGAGAATCATTATGTTAAAAATACTAAATTGGAATCCACTATGCCTATTAGAATTACCATGCCTTTAATGTTTCATGTTTGTAATACAATTATTATAATGCCCGCAATGATTATTATGCCTAGGATGTAAAGTTGAATTCATCATGTTGAACTAAGTTGGAACCATTACTATGCCAAGTTATCATCATGCTAGTATTGAAACCATGTGATATGTTATAGCCTGTTTATTATGCAAGTGATGTTGGAATTGTCACGTATGCCTATCACATGTTTGGTGTTATTCCCCTTTATCTCTTGAATTGTTTATGCTTGTGAACGAAGTACGTTTATATACGTTGGGGATACGATTGGGTAAAATAGGCAAAACTTGAATTGATTATAATCATAAACCGTGAAATTTGGCATAAGTAGAACATGAAATATGGCACGAAAAGTCGACTTGAACATGCCATAACTTGACTTGAAACATGCCTTAGTTGGGCACGAAATTGACATATGAACATGCTATGAAAATAGCACGAATATGATAAGAACATGGGCATGACTTTAGAAAACAAGAAAGTGGCCAACTCGAAGTTGGGTAGAGTTTGTAGTGTAAACCTGCCCGGAACCGCCCGGCAAATCCAGTTGCTACAAACAATAGGATCCAATGTGGGTAGTTGGTCACATCGCGCTTGAAACCCGAGGTTGGGTTGAGTTCGTAGCGTAAACCTGCCCGGAACCACCCGACAAATGCAATGGCTACGAACAATATGATCCAATGTGAGTGGTTCGGTGCATTAACGAATCAATTAATGCCAATTAGGGTTAAGTCATGAACATGAAAAGACAACTTAACCAACTTGAACACGATCTATAGGGCTAAGTCATGAACTGGAAATGACAACACTTAGCCAACTTGACATGACACGTAGGCGGGTTAAGTCACGAATTTAAATGACATACTTAACCATCTTGACACGACTAGACTGGAAAAGGATTAAGTCACGAATTACATGACTTAATCGGTTAGGCGGGTTAGGTCACGAATTACATGACCTATTCTGTGAGGCAAAACCCTAGACACGACCCTTTTCAGCAGTAACCCTCTAGATGTATCAAGGTACCCTGGGGCTAGGCCGGGTGGGGTACGATTACTGGGCTGATTGTAAGAGGTGAACGATGACAGTGGGGTATGCCAGTGTAGGTTCGGTGGACTACGGTCGTGCACGTATTCCGGGGCAGGCACTGGGTATCCGTAGATTTATCTGTGCATCTTAAATCGTGTCAGGGGTTGACACCCTAGGGCTGATACACCCGAAGGTGGACCCAGCACAGGTGACTACATTCGTGATTAGCCGTATGACACGGACACTTGACGAGCTAGAACTTGTAGGGAGCCGATCGACTAGATAATCGCTCCGTAGGACCCCGTACTTGGGTCAGACCCCGTTTTAGGGTCATTTCATGATATTGGGCCGTGGGATTTATTTCGTGATTAACTTGTGATATGGGCTTAGTATACTAGTACAGTCGATGCAACGAATCTCGAACATGTGATGCTTTACTTGACTTGTCTTGACTTATCCTGATCACCTTAGTCTATCTTGTTCACCTTGACACCATTCTTAAGTTTAGTTCCAGTTCATACATGACAGGTTGTTTTAACCGTTTTTGCACTGAAAGTCACTAGGACTTACTCAGTCTTTATTACTGACCCTTTTCCTTTCGCCTCTTTTTATTTCGTTCCCCCCCAGGTTCTCAGGGAGGAAACACTAGGTCTTAGCTTGGATATCACTTGCTTTGGCTCAGCATGTACGGTTTGCTATAGCTGCTTCATTTTACTGCACTTGGGGAATAAGCTGTTTTTCTATTTTTAAGTCATTGCTTCTTTGGCTATTATTACAAGACAGTTGTAGTGAAGTTATTTGAAATGTTTGTAAGAGACATGGTTTATTTTGGAATAAAATGAAGTTCTGTTTTTCTCATAAATTCTTCCGCTGTTTACTTAAATTTTTTATTAATGTTCTGTCTTGTGATAATTCTGTGATGTTATCTCGATAATACCCCTCCAAAACTAGTGCATTCCCTTTGTGAGTGACCCTAGCGGAGGTGGGGTGTTACATTTGGTATCAGAGCCAGGTTACCAAGACTGGGCAAAAGTTTTGAAAACCTTTTGAATTTTTTTTTTCAAAACCATTTACAAAGAAGCAATTTTCAAGAAAAGTTGGTTTATTTTAAAAGGCTATTCCCCAAAAAGCCATTAGCACTATCTTCGTTTCCTCGTTTGAATCTTTTCCTTTTTCGTTTTCAGCTTATCATGGCTGACGATCTTAATCTTCCCGAGGGTGTCAATATACCCACTTGGTTCCGTCGTTTCCTCGAGGCTTGGGCTAATGTGGCAGGCCCAGCCTATCCTCCTCCTCATCCTCCTCAACCTCCGCGAGAAACCGCTTTTTCAAAGATATGCAAGGACTTTAAGGCCATGGGCGGAAAGGATTTCCTAGGAACTGAGACTTTTGTTGAGGCACGGAATCGGTTGAAGGAAACCGAAGACTTGTTTGTTATCTTTGAGGTAGAGGACAATAGGAAAGTACACTTGGCGGCGTGTCTCATGAAAGAGGAAGCTTCTTATTAGTGGGAAGTCACCAACGCTACTAGGCCCATTGAGACTTGGGCGGAATTTAGAGGGGGATTTGGGCTTAAGTTCTTGTCATCGGCAGAGGAGAGTCTCCAAATGGAACGGTTTCTGGCCCTTAAACAAGGAAATATGACAGTTAAAGAATATGTGAACCGTTTCAATCAGCTTGCTCGCTTCGGATTGGAGTTAGTCAACACTCCTTAGAAAAAGGCGCTACGTTTTGCACGAGGCTTGAACGAGCCACTACATGGTTTGGCCATGACTCATGTGCCCATGGGGGCGACCTTTAAAAGCTTGGTGGATATGGCCCTACTGTATGAAAGATAAGAAGGGCAAGAAAGAGGTCAAGCCTAACGATTCTCAGAATAAGAAGGTAGACCCCGAGAAAGGAGGCAAGAACGACAACTCATGTGATAAAAGGAAATGCAATTTCTGTGGTACGGAAGGGCACATAGCCAAGGATTGTAGGAAGAGGAAAAGAAAGCAAGGTGAATGTTTTCATTGTGGGGAGACTGGACACATCAGCAAGGACTGCCCTAAGAAGCAGACCGGACCTTCCGGGGGTACATCTTTAACTTCTTTTTCTAGATGCTTTGTTTTATCATGTTATCTCCTCGATCCTATCTTGAGAACCATAGGTAGAATCTTTTTAGATGTAAACATGTAATTGAAACATGTTATGATTGCAAAATGGTTGCAAGTGGTCGCAAGTGGTTGCTCGTGGATGCATGAATACACATTAGGCACTAGATCGGCTCAGTCACAGTTTCATACTTGCATATGCATGAGTGTTTATTTTGGAATCTTGGTTGTGCTATCATTTGGTTGTTGCATATGATTGAATGTTTGAGCACTCATATAGAAATTATGAATTATAATAGGAATTTTTTTGCATACATATTGGATTCATTTCACTAAACATATTTTGCATTTGAGAAGATCAATCAGGCCAGATCATTTACATTAGATAAGGAACATATACACACACTTTCTGCATATGTTCATACAGCATTAGAAATCTTTTAAGGACAATGACTGCCTGTGGATGATGCTTTGAGTAGATGGATGATGGATGGTAGGATACATTCTTCCTAACTTGAAGATTTCGGGGACGAAATCCTTTAAGGAGGGGAGAATGTAACATCCCGTATTTTAAACAACACGTTATAACTTAAAACAGGGCAGAATTAAATGTTAAAATCTGAATCAGGGAAAACTGTTGCGCCATTGCGTTCGTCTCGGAAAAATACGCGAAATAGAGTCTGAAATTTCGTAAATCGGAGTCCGTATGATCAAGATATGGCCTCGCAAAGTTTCACGAAAAATTCAAATTCAAAAACAGATTTAAATTTTCAGAATTCAGGATAGGCGGGAAAAATCCCGCCCAGACAGGTCGACAGGGGGGTCGACACTAGGGTCGACCTCCCCCCCAACCAGGTCGACACTAGAGTCGACCTGGGGGTCGACCTGTGTGTCGACCTCCCCCCAGGTCGACTGGGGAGTCAACCTGGGAGTCGACCAGGGGGTCGACCTCCCTGTTCGGCCAGGTCGGCCTGATGCACCTATTTTGGCTCCTGGGTCTTGTTATGGGGGCTTGTGACGATTTTATATGGCTCAGATCTATCCTAGGGTTTATCCTATGGCTAAAACTAATCCTAAACACTATAAAAAGACCCTATGACCTAGCTTAAATCATACTATTTCATTTTAGCCTCATGCAGCCGCCATTAAACCTAGAACTCTAAATTAAAAATACAAAGAACAAAATTAAAGAAGACAAAGGATGATTCTTGAAGGCTACAACTAGAAGCTACAACAACTACGACGCTTTAGACAACAGATTTGGGGCTATTTGATTTAAAGTTTTGATTTGGATTGCTTGCTTCATATTGTAAGTTCTATGTCACTTTTTAGGCAAAAACGCTGAAATAACATGGACATGCTATGAATTGAAACCAGATTTAGGAACTATTATTAATCCATGTTTATATTGTTTAACTTTGAATCAAAATTTGGGAATACTGCTATGTTAATGTTGCAAGTTAAACTTATCATGATGTTGATGTTGTTATGAATCACTTGGGCTTAATTTTATTGCAAGTTGAACAAATACATGTCCATGGAATCATTATGTTCATTGAAATCCTCATGTTGATTAAACCATGCCTATGATGCTAATTAAACCATGTCTATGATATTAACGAAACTATGCATGCGATGTTAATATACCTATCATGCTAATGACAAATTGGGAATTGCTAGGTCATGATGAAAAGTTGGAATCATTATGTTTATAATGCTAGATGAGAATCATTATGTTAAAAATACTAAATTGGAATCCACTATGCCTATTAGAATTACCATGCCTTTAATGTTTCATGTTTGTAATAAAATTATTATTATGCCCGCAATGATTATTATGCCTAGGATGTAAAGTTGAATTCATCATGTTGAACTAAGTTGGAACCATTACTATGCCAAGTTATCATCATGATAGTATTGAAACCATGTGATATGTTATAGCCTGTTTATTATGCAAGTGATGTTGGAATTGTCACGTATGCCTATCACATGTTTGGTGTTATTCTCCTTTATCTCTTGAATTGTTTATGCTTGTGAACGAAGTACGTTTATATACGTTGGGGATACGATTGGGTAGAATAGGCAAAACTTGAATTGATTATAATCATAAACCGTGAAATTTGGCATAAGTAGAACATGAAATATGGCACAAAAACTCGACTTGAACATGCCATAACTTGACTTGAAAAATGCCTTAGTTGGGCACGAAATTGACATATGAACATGCTATGAAAATAGCACGAATATGATAAGAACATGGGCATGACTTTAGAAAACAAGAAAGTGGCCAACTCGAGGTTGAGTTGAGTTTGTAGTGTAAACCTGCCCGGAACCTCCCGGCAAATCCAGTTGCTACAAACAATAGGATCCAATGTGGGTAGTTGGTCACATCGCGCTTGAAACCCAAGGTTGGGTTGAGTTCGTAGCGTAAACCTGCCCAGAACCGCCCGGCAAATCCAGTGGCTACGAACAATAGGATCCAATGTGACTGGTTCGGTGCATTAACGAATCAATTAACGCCAATTATGGTTAAGTCATGAACATGAAAAGACAACTTAACCAACTTGAACACGATTTATAGGGCTAAGTCATGAACTGGAAACGACAACACTTAGCCAACTTGACATGACACGTAGGCGGGTTAAGTCACGAATTTAAATGACATACTTAACCATCTTGACACGACTAGACTGGAAAAGGATTAAGTCACGAATTACATGACTTAATCGGTTAGGCGGGTTAGGTCACGAATTACATGACCTAATCTGTTAGGCGAAACCCTAGACACGACCCTTTTCAGCAGTAACCCTCTAGATGTTTCAAGCTACCCTAGGGCTAGGCCGGGTGGGGCACGATTACTGGGCTGATTGTAAGAGGTGAACAACGGCAGTGGGGTATGCCAGTGTAGGTTCGGTGAACTACGGTCGTGCACGTATTCCGGGGCAGGCACTGGGTATCCATAGATTTATCTGTGCATCTTGAATCGTGTCAGGGGTTGACACCCTAGGGCTGATACACCCGAAGGTGGGCCCAGCACCGGTGACTACATTCGTGATTAGCCGTATGACACGGACACTTGACGAGCTAGAACTTGTAGGGAGCCGATCGACTAGATAATCGCTCCGTAGGACCCCGTACTTGGGTCAGACCTCGTTTCAGGGTCATTTCATGATATTGGGCCGTGGGATTTATTTCGTGATTAACTTGTGATATGGGCTTAGTATACTAGTACAGTCGATGCAACGAATCTCGAACATGTGATGCTTTACTTGACTTGTCTTGACTTATCCTAATCACCTTAGTCTATCTTGTTCACCTTGACACCATTATTAAGTTTAGTTCCAGTTCATACATGACAGGTTGTTTTAACCGTTTTTACACTGAAAGTCACTAGGACTTACTCAGTCTTTATGACTGACCCTTTTCCTTTCACCTCGTTTTCTTTCGTTTCCCCCCCTCCCCAGGTTCTCAGGGAGGAAATACTAGCTCTTAGCTTGGATATCACTTGCTTTGGCTCAGCATGTACGGTTTTCTATGGCTGCTTCTTTTTACTGCACTTGGGGAATAAGCTGTTTTTCTGTTTTTAAGTTATTGCTTCTTTGGCTATTATTACAAGACAGTTGTAATGAAGTTATTTGAAATGTTTGTAAGAGACATGGTTTATTTTGGAATAAAATGAAGTTCTGTTTTGCTCATAAATTCTTCCGCTGTTTACTTAAATTTTTTATTAATGTTCTGTCTTGTGATAATTCTGTGATGTTATCTCGATAATACCCCTCCAAAACTAGTGCATTCCCTTTGTGAGTGACCCTAGCGGAGGTGGGGTGTTACAGTCTCTCTAGTGGAAGAGAAAAATCAGGATTTCGTCGTGTATATTTTGAGATATGTCCAAATCAAATTTTAAAATGTCGCTATAGAATCGTTTATCGACCATATCGGTTTATTCGATAAAACTATTGACCGGGTTTGAATTTAGACAAGGTTCTTTTGGGACATAATGATAATTTAATTTTTAAATTTTTTCTGTAATTTTTAGTTAATTAAATAAGAAACTAATTATTTGTAATAATTTGCCCCATTAATCAACGACATTGGAGTTTCACAATATGAGTCAGTCTACCGGTATTTTTATATTTTTGGGATCGTGGTACGATACTAGACACGACTGCATTTTTATTTCTGTCCGTACGTAAGCAGAATTTTTCGTAACAAGGTATGTAAAACTTTAATTTAAAAATATCAATAAAAATTGACCTAGTCTATTCCTTTTCTCTGATAAAACAAATATCCACGTTCCACCCTTCTACAACAGCCATTCTTTGTGGTTTCAAAAGGAAAAAACATGGCCTCCTCTAGATCAAACACAAACACTACATAAACACCTACCGTGTGGCGGCCCGCCCCGCACCAACCGACATTTACTCCAAAGGTGCGCTGTACACATGTCCAGTTAGCACGGAACGGGTCGCCAGAAGGGAAAAAGGAAGAAGGAAATGAACATACAAAGAACCTGTAGAATGTCTCACAGCGCATAGAACAAAATATAATAGTAACATACTTGACCTAAAACAGGAGAGACAGTGCATAAGCTGAAAATCAGAACTAAACATCATAGCAGCGGAAATCCAAAATACAGCTTATTACAACTTTCAAACTGTCTCAAAGCAAAGGTAAGATAAATGAGGTACACTACTAATGCCCAAGTAGCGACCACCAATGACACAGGGAGAATGTGTATATATAGATAATACGTGGAAGCCTCCTGCCCGCCTCCGAATCAGCTACTCGCACATCACCAGCTAACCTGTCTCTAGTCTGCTCGTGTGAGCACCCAGAGTAATAAGAGGAGACATAAAACTCTGGGTCAGACATAAAGCCTGGTATGAGCGATAAGCATCTAAAGTGAATAATAATAGGTAGACTAAAACATACCTGAACCTGGACCTGCAACCAAAGAGTTAGCACTACATACTGTACAACACTCTAAGGTATCATATCAAACAGTGTAAAGATACAGAGGTGGGGGAGGTGTGCATGTCATAGGGATGGCAAACAATCAAACATAGCATCCATCCTCACATCTCTCACTCAGTGCGTAAAGCATACGATATTCACCACTTCGATCACCCAACATTCCTTGCTACGATCACTTTGCCCCATGAAGTCATAAATGGCTTCACTGCACTGATAACGTAGCCACTAATTCCTCACTATGTCCACTTGCCCCATGGAGTTATTCACCCCATCTGCGCTGGCTCATAGCCTTACAAATCCTTACTATGTCCACTTGCCCCATGGAGTTATTCACCCCATCTGCGCTGGCTCATAGTCTTACTATGCATCACCTTGCCCCTCAGGTCATAATGACCCTACTGCACTGATAACGTAGTCTTGCTACCATCACCTTGCCCCTCAGGTCGTAATGACCCTACTGCACTGATAAGTAGCCCATCATTCCTTTTTAGTGGTGAATCAAAGTTATGAACGTCGACAACTCCTTAGCACACGTCCCGCAGCAAAGTCCAACCATGAAGTGAACTCGTTGGTTCCCAACTGGTTCCGGGATCCTGAGCTTTAACTTCTCCTATTGGACTACCTTTGCATCTATTGGTCAATACTGGGTCGGGTCGGATTCCTCATCAAGCCATCGGTTCGGGTCGGGTTCCCCCTTCTGGTGCGGTTCGGGTCGGCACTCATCTTCTGATGCGGTTCGGGTCGGCATTCCTCTGGGTTCGAATCAGCTGCTTCTTCTTCTTCGGGTCGGGTCGGTGCTTCCTTTCGGGTCGGGTCGGGTCCTTCTTGGTTCGTGCTTTCGATCCGTCTTCATGCTCCCCTTCATATGCTCCTATCCGATCCGCTTTCTTGCTCCTGCTCTGATTCGCCTTTGTATTTCCGATCCGATCCGTCCTCTTCGATCCGATCCGTCTTCCTCCATCCGATCCGATCCCAGTTCAGCTAGCATGGCCTTCCTTTTTGCCACTTTTCCAAGTGTTGGGTTCCAATCCGATCAGATTCTTTGCTCAGTTCCACATATCCGATCCGAGCCCCCTTATCCAATCCGATCCGAACTCTGCACTGTTTTCTGAAACTATTCCAGCAAGTGTTTACGCCATTCGACGACGTATTCGACCATTCTAACTATTGAAATCAATCACAAAGCATTTTGTACAGTCATAGCAACATGCATAATCAACCACAAACATCATTCACATCAATATCATAGGTTAAAATGGATCAAACATACCCAAAATCCCATATTTCCCCTTAAGCATGTTTAGGTGAAACTAATAATAGGATTAGCAAAACTTAACCAAATTAACCCAAATTCATATCAGAGGTCTAAAACATCATTTAGGAATTTATGAACATTTTTCCCGAATTTTATCATGCATGAATTCGCTAATTAGCACTAATCACCCCTAATTAGCCATAATTAGTGTAAAACTATGCAAATCACTCACCTTAGCCACAAAATAAACTAAGATCTGAAATAATTCTCTGATTTGATGTGAATCTCAATGCCAACAGCAGCTCCTATGTTGATTTGGTGAAGATCTTCCTTGATTAGGGGTTGCTAAGCTTAATCCTTGACCAAAAGATGATTTGGAGGTGATTTAGAGGTTAGAGGCCATTTTTAGGGATCCTTGGTGATAAGTGGAGGCTAGAAAACTGAAATGGAATGATTCTCCATCTCATTTCAGCCCTCCCATAAGCCTAATCCCGAAATGGGTTATGGCCTACTTACTAATCACCCGATTTGGCCCGGTTAAGCAGTTTTTCACCCTCCAAACCTTGTTTCAGCCATATCTCCCAAACGGTAAGTCCGTTTTGCTAATGTGACCACTCTACGGAAAGAGAAACCATCAAACGAATCAAATAGAAGTGGTTTCAGGTCAAAATTCCTTTCCAATCAAAAGTTATGGCCAAAACAGTACCAACTAGGGGCAAAATGGTCATTTAAAAATCAACAAAAATCAAAAGCATGGGAAATGACTCTAATAGGTGTTTCCCAAAGTTACATGACCATACGGCTTCACATGGAAAAGAAATAAATATTCTATGATCCTATGATGTGTAGAATACGGGTCATTACACTCTCCCCCCCTTAAGAAATTTCGCCCCCGAAATTCCCTAATCCAAACATACACAAAGGTTCCCGCATGCCTATCAATCATGAAGCAACAATCAAACATGCAAAACAAGCTAAACAAGTCTATCCTAGCATGCGGAAAACTAAATCGCAAAGTAAATCTTACCAGGCAAAGAGTTCTGGATAAGCCTTCCTAATGCTCTCCTCTGTCTCCCAAGTACAATCATTCTCGTTCTCGCCCCACTGAACCTTGACTAGCTTCACCGACTTCCTTCGAAGTTGCTTCGTATCGTGCCCCACAATACGAATCGGCTTGCGGTTCCCAACCGCCTCGGGTTCTACTTCGAAGTCCTCTAACTGATCAGGTGAAATAGTCACATCTGAGTCGTGAACGAACTTTCTTAGTTGGGAAACATGAAATAGATTATGAACTCCCGCCATCTTCTCTGGTAAGCCAAATCTATATGCCAAATTCCCGACTAATTCAAGAACAGGGAACGGGCCAACAAATCTTGGTGCTAATTTGCCTCTCCTGCCAAATCGTATCACGCTCTTCAACGGAGAGATCTTAACAAACACCAAGTCACCAACGGAGAATTTCAAGTCCCTTCTCCTCTTATCGGCATAACTCTTCTGCCTATCTTGAGCAGCTTTCATTCGTTGTTGAATGATCTTAATCTTATCCGATGTTTCTCTCACCACATCTGGTCCAAGCACAAACTTCTCGCCGGTCTCTATCCAACATGATGGTGAGTTGCACGGTCTCCCGTACAAAGCTTCATATGGAGCCATACCGATACTGGATTGGTAGCTATTATTATATGAAAACTCTACTAGATGCAAATGGTCATCCCATGATCCACCAAAATCCAATATACAAGCTCTCAAGAGATCTTCCAATATACGATTCACCCTCTCCGTCTGACCGTCGGTCTGAGGATGATATGCGGTACTGAGATGTAATCTTGACCCTAGAGCCTCTTGTAAGCTCTTCCAAAAACCACTAGTGAACAACGGGTCTCGGTCACTCACAAAGCTTTTGGGTACTCCATGAAATCTCACTACCCACTTCATATACAATTCTGCCAACTTGGCTGCTGTTCTGGTCGATTTGACTGGTATAAATCTTGCACTTTTAGTCAATCGATCCACAATTACCCAAATACTATCATATCCCGATCTAGTCCTTGGTAGGCCATCGATGAAATCCATCGAGACTTGCTCACATTTCCATTCGGGAATTTCTAATGGTTGTAACAACCCACTAGGCTTCTTTTGCTCGGCTTTAACTAGCTGACAATTCATGCATTTGGATATAAACTTCCCAACGTCTCTTTTCATCCCTTCCCAGTAGTAGGTCTGCTTCATATCTCGATACATCTTATTACCACCGGGGTGTATAGTCAGTTTCGAGTGATGACATTCTCTAAGCACTTCATCTCTCAAACCATTCACGTTGGGCACAACTAGTCTTCCATTCTTCCGAAGCCATCCATCTCGATCAAGCCCATACACATTCATCTCCTCATCAATACCCATCTCTAACTTGGAGATGATTTCTAATAGATTAGGATCGTCCCTCTGGCTAGAACCAATCCGCTCTATCAAAGTGGGTCTGATCGTCAAACTAGCTAGCATAACTGGATCCAACTCGCACCTTGGTCTGAAATCAAACCCCACGATATAGTCCAGTTGCTTCCATTCAAGAAACATTGCCCCTAAGCTGGCATGTCTCCTACTCAAGGCATCGGCTACCGCATTACATTTCCCAGGTGTATATGCGATATCAAAATCATACGAAGCCAAAAACTCTAACCATCTCTGCTGACGGAGATTCAGATCTTTCTGAGAGAAGAGATACTTCAACGATTTGTGATCGGTAAACAACTCAAATCTTTCTCCCAAGAGATAATGTCTCCACATCTTCAGCGCAAATACAATCGCTGCTAATTCCAAATCATGGGTAGGATACTTCTTCTCATGCGGCTTTAGCTGTCGACTAGCATAAGCTACAACCCTACCTCCTTGCATCAATACAGCACCCAGTCCGGTACCACAAGCATCCGTGTATACCGTCATCTCTTCATTCCCTTTAGGAATGACTAACACTGGCGCACGAGTCAACCTCTCCTTTAGACTCTTGAAGGCATCCTCACACACTCCGTCCCAGACGAAGGACTGATTCTTCTTAGTTAACTGAGTCAACGGTGCTGCTATCTTGGAGAAGTCCCGGATAAACTTACGATAATATCCAGCTAATCCCAAGAAACTTCTTACATCTGTTGCATTCTTGGGCGTAGGCCAATCCTATACCGTAGCCACCTTCGCAGGGTCCACGGCAATACCACTCTCGGAAACAACATGACCCAAGAATCTTACTTCCCTTCTCCAAAAATGACACTTAGAGAACTTCGCTTTCAATTGATGTTTCCTCAACACCTCCATCACTATCCTCAAGTGCCCCTTGTGTTCTTCCTCTGTCCTTGAGTAAACAAGGATATCATCCACGAACACAAGAACAAACTTATTCAACTGATCTCTGAATACTCGATTCATAAGATCCACAAAATAGGCTGGTGCATTGGTCAACCCAAATGGCATAACCAACCACTCATAAAATCCAGACGACGTCCTAAATGCCGTTTTCGGAACACTCTCATCTGCTACTCGAAGCTGATGAAATCCTGTCGTGAGGTCCAACTGGGAGAACACTCTTGCTCCTTCCAGCTGATCAAACAAATCATCTATCCGCGGTAGAGGATACTTATTCTTCCTCGTCACCTTATTCAACTCGCGATAGTCCACACACAAACGAAGGGAACCATCTGCCTTAGTGGAAAACACAACTGGTGCACCCCATTCGGAGACACTCCTTCTAATCAATCCCTTCTTCAAAAGATTGCTGACTTGCACCCCGAGCTCTCGCTGCTCCCTTGGTGCCATACGACGGAGTGGCATCACTATAGGTCTGGCATCTTTCACTAAATCAATACGGAACTCAATCTCTCGGTGTGGTGGAAGCCCGGTCACCTCCTCGAAGACGTCCGGATACTGGCCAACCACGGGCACATCTGACAACTCATCCTGCGGGATGTCGAGGGAATTTACAAAACTAGCCATAACCCCATCACTAGGTAGACTACCAAACACTACCCTCCGCCCATCATCCGCCCTCACTGTCACCAAAAAGCCCTCACAGTCTACCACCACCCCGTATCTTTGGAGCCAATCGACTCCCAATATAATGCCATACCCAGTAAAGCCCAAAACAAAGCAATCACATACAAACATACATCCATGACTCGATAAGACCAAATTCCTGCAAATCATACTAAGGCTAGTCGAACCACCAATCGGGTTCGTCACAATCAATGGTCTATCGACTATCTCGGGTTCCAGTCCCAATCTATCTACCAGGTCACTAGATATGAAGGAACGGGAAGCCCCAGTATCAAACAAAACTCGAACTGGTATATCATTAATAGAAAGCATACCTTGAATAACAACATTCTTTCCTTTCTCCGCCGCAGTTGGGGCATTTGACGAAGAAGGAATAACATCAAGAGCATATGCTTTCACAATCTGCTTCTCCTTATGTAACACCCCACCTCCACTAGGATCACTCCTTAGAATGTACTAGCTTTGGAGGGGCGTTATTGTGAAGGTAAACATGCACAGAGATATCGCAAGACAGAATATATAAAAATAAATATTAGTAAAGCAGCGGTAGCAGATAAAAACCCATCATCATCATCTCAGAAAACCAACATAGTCAAGTACATAATATCAAAATGTCATGATCCAAAATACAACATAAGTCTAGATACGTGATAACAAAATACATGGTAAAACATCAGTACTAATCCCCAGAAATAAAAGATAAGCCACAGCTAGCTCAGATCCATACATGAGCTATCCAACAAGCAAGCCAAAGATCCACTAAGCAGATGTAGCCCGTCCCTGAGAACCTGTGGGGGGGGGGGGGGGAACGGAAGAAAAGAAGCGAAAGAAAACAGGTCAGTCAAAAAGACTGGTAAGCCCTACTACGATCAATCTATAAACTAATAAAGTTAACCGCATGATGGAAACTGAGATGAACATACTGGCAATAGATAAAGGTGACATCACATAGATGAGATTAAACTTTGCACCACAGTGTACTAGCAAACCCACAAAACAGATCTTGATCCCTTAGCCCAAACTTTGGCCCAATAACATGAAGTGACCTTAGTATAAGGTCCAGCCCAACGGTCTAGTCGATCGGCTCCCTATAAACCTAACACGTCAAGTGTTGGTGTCCATACGGCCCACATGGATGTAGTCAGACTGCGCTGGGTCCACCTTTGGGTGTATCAAGCCCTCGGGTGTCAACCCCAGACACCTAAGCAATAATGCACAGTCTAATACTACTGGTACCCGTGCCTCGAGTTTGTCCAACATCGGACTACGTGCACGTCCGTAGCCCGCCGGACCCGCACCGCTGTACCACTCAGCCGTCGCTTTGGGCGCTTACATCAGTCCAGTAATCGTGCCCCGCCCTAACCTAGCTGTAGGGTTGTGGTGATACCAAACTGGGATTACTGCTGGAACAGACCACGTTGCTAGGGTTTCTAAGAGGGTTAAGTGTGGTTTTAACCCCTCACTAATCATGGATTAAATTAGTTAAGTGTAACCACTTAACCCCATCTAATCCTCGCATCCCCATTATTGGTTAAGTATTAGTGGGCCATGACTTAACCCTAATCATGAGGCATTAATTACTTAACGCACCCAACCTCTCACATTAGACATCCGTGGTTACCTGGGAAGATTTACACCACGTCTAGGTCTAACCTCGGGTCTTATGGTGCAACATGACCAACTACCCACATTAGACCCCACGTTGTGGTTACCTGGGAAGATTTACACCACAACTAGGTCTAACCTCGAGTTGGCCATATCATGTTATCTAATGTCATGTCCACTTTAAAACATATTTACAAGTTAACATATACTTGGGTAGACCTAACTTAATAGGTAAATTCCCAAGGGGTAGACCTAACTTAATAGGTAAATTCCCAATCTTTTAGTTTCATGTATTTTTAAGTTTACCCAAACCCTCCCAACGTCATTATCTCGCTTACATATTCGTCATAACGCATAAGGGTATAAAAGGTAACTTGGCATAACATACATGATGAACTTCACATATCATAATAAACATGCATACATGTTAAACTTGCAAATCATGTCATAGTGAACTCGCATAAACATGCATAGCTTATTAAATATGCATAACATGGTAAGGTGAACTTGCATAGTCATGCATAACCCATTAAACTTGCATAACATGGTAAGGTGAACTTGCATAAACATGCATAACCCATAAAACATGTATAACATGGTAAGGTGAACTTGCATAAGCATGCATAATCCATTAAACATGTAGAACATGGCATAGTAAACTCGCATAAGCATGCATGACTTATGAAACATATAAAACATGGCATAGTAATCTCGCATAAGCATGCATAACTTATGAAACATATAAAACATGGCATAGTGAGTTCGCATAAGCATGCATAACTTATGAAACATATAAAACATGGCATAGTGAGTTCGCATAAGCATGCATAATCAACTAAACTCACATAAATCTCTACTTTCACCACATATTAACTTTAGAGTTTGTAAAGTGAAGGTAAGAGGGCTTACAAATATAAACAAGTCACAAATCCACCAAATAAGATGAAGAAGCCCTTTAAAAACTCAAAACAAAGCTTCAAATAAGAAAACCCTTTTGCAAAATCCCAAAAACACAAACTTAGCAAATCAAACTTGCAACTTAATGAAGTATGCAAGTTATTAAGCATTCATACAACATAGAAAAGGTTGTATGATCATCATATCTTCATAGGATTAAACTTTGAGGAAGGTGGAGGCTAGGGATTTTAGGTGGAGGCCATTTGAGGATTCAATTTGACATAGTTTAGTTGCTAGATTGATTAATGAGGTTTTAGGGTAGGATTAGGGGTATATTTATAGAAGATTAGAGTGTTTTTAGCCCTAGGATTAACCCTAGATTAGTTTAGGCCCGTCAGATCTCGGAACTCTCTAGAACCAAGCCACAAGACCCAGCCCAAATCAGAAATGGTGCACCAGGCTAAACTGCCCGGGCACCCCCTGTCGACAGGGCTGTCGACAGGGCTGTCGACACCCTGGGGGCCCTGTCGACATGCCTGTCGACATGGGGGCCCTGGCGGGAATTTTCCCGCCTGACCCCGATTAGCCCTAATCCTTGTTTTTAATTTGAAATTTAAATCTGTTTTTAGCATAGAAATTTCTGAAAACTTCAATGGGCCTTAACCGGGTCATACTGACTCCGATTTTCGAAAACTCGGACTCTATTTCGCGTATTTTTCCGAGACGAACGCAATGGCATAGCCCGTTTCCCTTGATTCAGATTTTTGAATTACATTCTGCCTCGATTTATGTTATAACAGTTTATTGAAAATACGGGTTGTTACATTCTCCCCTCCTTAAAGGATTTCGTCCCCGAAATCTTCAAGTTAGGAAGAACATATCCTACCATCCAACATCCATCTACTCAAAACATCATCCACGAGCAACCATTGTCCTTAAAAGATTCTAAATGCTATATGAACATATGCAAAAGTGTGTGTATATGTACTTATCTAATGCAAAGATTAATGCAAGATATGTTAGTGAAATGTATCCATATGTATGCAAATCCCTAACATAATGTATAATATCTACATGCGTGCTCAATCATACATCCATATGCAACATCCATGTGATTGCATACAAATTTCATCCAAGAATAAGCATAAACACTCATGCACATGCAATATGAGGAGTGTGTGAGCCGATCTAGTGCCTAATGTGTATCATGCATCCACGAGTAACCACTTGCAAACACTTGCAACCACTTGCAACCATCAAACATAACATGTTTCAAACACATGTTTCATCGAAAGGGTTTCTACCTAAGGTTCTCATGACAAGATTTGCACGATAACTAGATAAACATGGATAGCAAAGAGAAAGATATACTAACAAAGGAAAGAGATTGAGAGTGTACCCTCAAAAAGGAATGGATAAAGCCCACGCATCTTCTCCTCGGTTTCCCAAGTTGCGTCTTCTTCGGCTTCACCCCATTGGACCTTTACCAACCTGACCTCACGATTCCTAAGCTTCTTGGTCTTTGTCCCCAAGATACGAATCGGAGCTCTCCTTAAAGTTGCCTCTTTCTCCACTTCCACGTCTTCAAGAATGCTAGGTTCAACCACCTCAGCGGACTCATGTAGGCACTTCCGGAGATGCGAGACATGTAAGACATTATGCACTCCGGACAACTTCTCGGGCAATTGCACTCTATAAGCCATCTTCCCAATTCTCTCCATGATAGGGAAGGGTCCAACAAATCTCGGTGCTAGCTTCCCAACAGCTCCAAATCGGACCACATTCCGCAAAGGAGAAACCTTTACGAAAACCTTGTCCCCAACCTCAAACTCCAATTCGGATCTTCGCCTGTCAGCATAGGATTTCTGCCGGTCTTGGGCCGCTTTCATCCGTCTTCTAATCAACTCGACCTTCTCGGATGTATCCCTAATCATGTCGGGTCCAAGTATAAGCTTATCCGTGGACTCCCACCAACATGTAGGTGACTTGCACGGCCTCCCATATAAAGCCTCAAATGGTGCCATCCCTATGCTCGCCTGATAACTGTTATTATATGCAAACTCAACAAGAGGAAGATGGTCTTCCCAAGCACCACCAAAATCCAGAATGCAAAGCCTCAACAAGTCCTCAAGTACCCTATTCACCCTTTCTGTTTGGCCGTCTGTTTGTGGGTGATAGGCCGTACTCAGGTTCAACCTTGTGCCCATAGCCTCCTGCAAACTGTTCCAGAACTGACTAGTAAAGATGGGGTCTCGGTCACTGACTATGCTGGAAGGGACTCCATGTAGTCGTACTATCTCACGAAGATATACTGATGCTAGTCCAGATGCGGTCCTTTTGCTCTTTACTGGGATAAAATGAGCACTCTTCGTAAGCCTATCTACAATGACCCATATGCTCGTATTCCCTCTCCTTGACCTTGGAAGCCCATCAATAAAGTCCATAGAAATGCTCTCCCACTTCCATAGCGGGACCTCTAGCGGATGTAATAGCCCACCGGGCTTCTTCGACTCAGCTTTTACTCTCTGACAAATAACACATCTCGAGACAAACTCCGCCACATCCTTCTTCATTCCAGGCCAGAAGAAAACGCGCTTCATGTCCTTATACATCTTATCACCACCTGGATGTATAGTCATCTTGGAGCGATGTGCTTCCTCAAGAACTTTCCTCACCAAGTCTTCTACCATCGGAACACAAAGCCTTCCGTCTCTCCTCAGCCAACCCTTATCGTCTATAGAATATCGAGCAAGGTGACTAGATGTCTCCCCTCGAACCAGCTTGTCCATGATCTCAATTATCTGAGGGTCTTCCTTCTGTGAAGCCCCGACTTGATCCAGAAGGGTAGGCCTGAGCTCTAGAGATGCCAAAGAACCGGTCATCGTCTCAACTGTCAAAGAAAAATCAAAGGTTGCCAAGAACTCTAAATTCTTCATCTCAACAAATAGAGGACTTAGTGTCAACCTTTTCCTACTCAACGCATCCGCTACAACATTCCCCTTGCCAGGGGTATAGGATATCTCAAAATCATAGGAAGCCAAGAATTCCATCCATCTCTGCTGCCTTAAGTTCAGATCCTTCTGCGAAAAGAGATACTTCAAAGACTTATGATCAGTATATAGCTCAAATCTCTCTCCCAGAAGATAATGACCCCAAGCCTTGAGTGCATATACAATCGCTGCCAGCTCTAGATCATGAGTGGGATAATTCCTCTCATGCACCTTAAGTTGCCTCCCACCAAAACATATAACTCTGCCCTCTTGCATCAGAACGGCGCCCAATCCCGTGCCACAAGCATCAGTGTACACGGTAAATATCTTGCCACCATCGGGTAAGGCTAGAACTGGTGCTGAGGTGAGGGCTCTCTTGAGTCTTTGAAAAGCAAGCTCACAATCCATATCCCAAGCAAAAACTAAGTTCTTCTTCGTCAACTTAGTAAGAGGAGCGGATATCTTCGCGAAGTCCTTGATGAACTTCCGGTAAAAACCCGCAAGACCCAGAAAGCTTCTTACCTCGGTTGCATTCCTTGGAGTCTTCCAATCCTGAACTGCAACCACCTTAGCGGGATCCACCGCCAAGCCTTGCTTGGATACGATATGTCCAAGGAATCTGACTTCCCTTCTCCAAAAATGGCACTTGGAGAACTTGGCTTTTAACTGGTGTGCTCTGAGCGTATCCATCACCTCTACTAGGTGCCTCGCATGCTCTTCCTCATCCTTGGAGAAGACCAGAATATCATCCACAAAGACCACGACAAACTTATTCAAGAACTCCTGAAACACCCTACTCATCAAATCCACAAAATACGCGGGTGCATTCGTCAAACCGAACGGCATAACAAGCCATTCAAAGAATCCGTCTGGAGTTCTGAATGCAGTCTTGTCTATACTATCTTCAGCCACTCTGAGCTGATGAAAACCCGTAGCAAGATCAAGCTGAGAGAAAACAGAAGCACCAACAAGCTAATCAAAGAGATCATCGATCCTCGGTAACGGGTGTCTGTTTTTCTTAGTCAGCTTATTCAATTCTCTATAATCCACACAGAGCCGAAGAGAACCATCTGCCTTAGTTGCAAACACCACAGGCGCTCCCTATTCGGATATACTCCTTCTGATGAAGTTCTTCTCAAGTAATTCTTTTACTTGCTTGCTCAGCTCCCGTCATTCACGCGGAGCCATATGCCGAACGGGTAAAGAAACGGGCTTAGCATTATCCACCAGATAGATGCGAAAATCAATCTCTCGTTTAGGGGGCAACCCCTTAACTTCTTCAAAAACATCTGGATAATCTCGGACCACCCTTACAGACTGAAGGGCCTCCTCTGATGAGTCGAGAGATTCTAGATAACACAACATGACGGGATTCTTCGGATTGCATGAAATCTCTAAGGTGTTGCCCAGGCGAGTCACAAGCCTTACAACCCTATGCTCACAATCCAGAATGGCTCCATATCTGGACAGCCAATCCATGCCCAAGATCAATCCGTATCCCCTGAAACCAAGCACATACGCGCTACACAAGAACTGTACGCTGAGTATAGAGATCCTCAGATCCTCACATATCATAGATAGATGAGCAGAACCCCCAATGGGATTCGAAACACAAACGGGTTCATCCACTAAGCTAGTACTAAGGTGCAAGCTATCAACAAGATCAGATGAAATAAAGCTATGTGAAGCACCAGAATCAAACAAGGTACGCACTGGAAGATCAGAGATATAAACAAGGTTCTGAACAGAAACACTACCTCGCTCGGGAACTGAAGCGGTATTGAGAGCATGAACTTGCCCTCCTGAAGGTCCAGCCTGTCCTTTCTTCTTTGGGCATTCTTTGCTAAAGTGCCCAGTCTCTCCACAAGAAAAGCATCCACCACTAAGCTTCCTTTTCTTCTTCCTGCAATCCTTAGCAAAGTGCCCAGCTATGCCACAGTAATTGCACTTTCCCTTGCCTTTGTTGTTGTT
Source organism: Allium sativum (assembly GCA_030737875.1). Classification (NCBI taxonomy): domain Eukaryota; kingdom Viridiplantae; phylum Streptophyta; class Magnoliopsida; order Asparagales; family Amaryllidaceae; genus Allium; species Allium sativum. The sequence goes on from CM060923.1 coordinate 460,609,718, forward strand.
GTTCCCCTTCTTGTTCTTGCCCTGATTCCCCTGGCTTCTTTGACCACCTTGATTGCCTTTGCCTTGAGAATCAGTCTTCTTTGCTTGGGTATCACTCGACTTGACTTCTTTCTTTCCATCTCCCTGAAGCAGACCCATATTGACCAAACTCTCGAAAGTAGCCCCATGCGGAATATGTGACATTGCCAAGCCCTGTAGCGGCTCATTCAACCCTCTAGCAAATCGAAGAGCCTTCTTCTTCGGAGTGTTCACCATATCCAAACCAAAACGGGCCAGCTGATTAAACTTGTTCACATACTCCTTAACAGACATATCGCCTTGCTTTAATGCAATGAACTTCTCCATCTGTAAATTCGCCTCAGCAGAAGATAGAAACTTGGTCACAAATCTAGCCCTCAAATCGGCCCAAGTCTCAACGGGCCTCGTCCCATTGGTGACCTCCCACCAATAGGCCGCCTCATCCTTCAAAAGCCATACTGTCAATAAGATCTTCCTCTCGTCATCAATCCCAAAGATGGCAAACAAGTCCTCCGTGTCTTTCAGCCAATTCCTAGCTTCAACAAAAGATTCCGTGCCTAGGAAATTCTTGCCTCCCATTGCCTTGAAGTCTTTACAAACCTTCGTGAACTCAATCTGAGGATGCTGAGGGGGAGGAGGAGGAAGAGGAGCCTCAGCCACAGGAGGGGGTGGAACATTAGCCACGGGAGGAGGAATATTGACTGCTGGTGGAGGGGGAACAGGAATCACCGGAGGAGGGATATTAGGGATAGGATTCTCAACTATAGGAGGAGGAGTGGGAGTAGGGTTGGCGGGACCAGCTGCCGCCCTAGCTTCTAGAAGTCTCCTATACCAGAGTGGTACGTTCACTCCATCTGGGATGACAAGATTCTCAGCCATACTGAAACGAAAGATAAGATAAGATCAGGTCAAGGGAACGAAGGATAACGCTAATGGCTTTTGGGGATTAGCCTTAAAATAATCTAGACTTTATTTTGGAAAATACTTAGTAGGTTTTTGAAAATAGTTTTTCAAAAAGGGTTTTTTTTTTTCAAAAGTTTTGTTCAATCTTGTTAACCTTGTGCTCTGATACCAAATGTAACACCCCACCTCCACTAGGATCACTCCTTAGAATGTACTAGCTTTGGAGGGGCGTTATTGTGAAGGTAAACATGCACAGAGATATCGCAAGACAGAATATATAAAAATAAATATTAGTAAAGCAGCGGTAGCAGATAAAAACCCATCATCATCATCTCAGAAAACCAACATAGTCAAGTACATAATATCAAAATGTCATGATCCAAAATACAACATAAGTCTAGATACGTGATAACAAAATACATGGTAAAACATCAGTACTAATCCCCAGAAATAAAAGATAAGCCACAGCTAGCTCAGATCTATACATGAGCTATCCAACAAGCAAGCCAAAGATCCACTAAGCAGATGTAGCCCGTCCCTGAGAACCTGTGGGGGGGGGGGGGGGAACGGAAGAAAAGAAGCGAAAGAAAACAGGTCAGTCAAAAAGACTGGTAAGCCCTACTACGATCAATCTATAAACTAATAAAGTTAACCGCATGATGGAAACTGAGATGAACATACTGGCAATAGATAAAGGTGACATCACATAGATGAGATTAAACTTTGCACCACAGTGTACTAGCAAACCCACAAAACAGATCTTGATCCCTTAGCCCAAACTTTGGCCCAATAACATGAAGTGACCTTAGTATAAGGTCCAGCCCAACGGTCTAGTCGATCGGCTCCCTATAAACCTAACACGACAAGTGTTGGTGTCCATACGGCCCACATGGATGTAGTCAGACTGCGCTGGGTCCACCTTTGGGTGTATCAAGCCCTCGGGTGTCAACCCCAGACACCTAAGCAATAATGCACAGTCTAAACCTACTGGTACCCGTGCCTCGAGTTTGTCCAACATCGGACTACGTGCACGTCCGTAGCCCGCTGGACCCGCACCGCTGTACCACTCAGCCGTCGCTTTGGTCGCTTACATCAGTCCAGTAATCGTGCCCCGCCCTAACCTAGCTGTAGGGTTGTGGTGATACCAAACTGGGATTACTGCTGGAACAGACCACGTTGCTAGGGTTTCTAAGAGGGTTAAGTGTGGTTTTAACCCCTCAATAATCATGGATTAAATTAGTTAAGTGTAACCACTTAACCCCATCTAATCCTCGCATCCCCATTATTGGTTAAGTATTAGTGGGCCATGACTTAACCCTAATCATGAGGCATTAATTACTTAACGCACCCAACCTCTCACATTAGACATCCGTGGTTACCTGGGAAGATTTACACCACGTCTAGGTCTAACCTCGGGTCTTATGGTGCAACATGACCAACTACCCACATTAGACCCCACGTTGTGGTTACCTGGGAAGATTTACACCACAACTAGGTCTAACCTCGAGTTGGCCATATCATGTTATCTAATGTCATGTCCACTTTAAAACATATTTACAAGTTAACATATACTTGGGTAGACCTAACTTAATAGGTAAATTCCCAAGGGGTAGACCTAACTTAATAGGTAAATTCCCAATCTTTTAGTTTCATGTATTTTTAAGTTTACCCAAACCCTCCCAACGTCATTATCTCGCTTACATATTCGTCATAACGCATAAGGGTATAAAAGGTAACTTGGCATAACATACATGATGAACTTCACATATCATAATAAACATGCATACATGTTAAACTTGCAAATCATGTCATAGTGAACTCGCATAAACATGCATAGCTTATTAAATATGCATAACATGGTAAGGTGAACTTGCATAGTCATGCATAACCCATTAAACTTGCATAACATGGTAAGGTGGACTTGCATAAACATGCATAACCCATAAAACATGTATAACATGGTAAGGTGAACTTGCATAAGCATGCATAATCCATTAAACATGTAGAACATGGCATAGTAAACTCGCATAAGCATGCATGACTTATGAAACATATAAAACATGGCATAGTAATCTCGCATAAGCATGCATAACTTATGAAACATATAAAACTTGGCATAGTGAGTTCGCATAAGCATGCATAACTTATGAAACATATAAAACATGGCATAGTGAGTTCGCATAAGCATGCATAATCAACTAAACTCACATAAATCTCAACTTTCACCACATATTAACTTTAGAGTTTGTAAAGTGAAGGTAAGAGGGCTTACAAATATAAACAAGTCAAAAATCCACCAAATAAGATGAAGAAGCCCTTTAAAAACTCAAAACAAAGCTTCAAATAAGAAAACCCTTTTGCAAAATCCCAAAAACACAAACTTAGCAAATCAAACTTGCAACTTAATGAAGTATGCAAGTTATTAAGCATTCATACAACATAGAAAAGGTTGTATGATCATCATATCTTCATAGGATTAAACTTTGAGGAAGGTGGAGGCTAGGGATTTTAGGTGGAGGCCATTTGAGGATTCAATTTGACATAGTTTAGTTGCTAGATTGATTAATGAGGTTTTAGGGTAGGATTAGGGGTATATTTATAGAAGATTAGAGTGTTTTTAGCCCTAGGATTAACCCTAGATTAGTTTAGGCCCGTCAGATCTCGGAACTCTCTAGAACCAAGCCACAAGACCCAGCCCAAATCAGAAATGGTGCACCAGGCTAAACTGCCCGGGCACCCCCTGTCGACAGGGCTGTCGACAGGGCTGTCGACACCCTGGGGGCCCTGTCGACATGCCTGTCGACATGGGGGCCCTGGCGGGAATTTTCCCGCCTGACCCCGATTAGCCCTAATCCTTGTTTTTAATTTGAAATTTAAATCTGTTTTTAGCATAGAAATTTCTGAAAACTTCAATGGGCCTTAACCGGGTCATACTGACTCAGATTTTCGAAAACTCGGACTCTATTTCGCGTATTTTTCCGAGACGAACGCAATGGCATAGCCCGTTTCCCTTGATTCAGATTTTTGAATTACATTCTGCCTCGATTTATGTTATAACAGTTTATTGAAAATACGGGTTGTTACACCTTAAGAGGTTGCGGACACTTATCCTTCTGATGTCCCACTTGGCCACAGTTGTAGCACTTCCTTTCCGCTGGCTTGGCCCGACATTCCTTAGCATAATGGCCTTTCTTTCCACAGCTGAAGCACTCAACATCTTTCTTGCTCTTTTTCTGGCCACCTTTTGATTGGTCCTGCTTCCTCTTATTCTGAGAGTTATTCTTACCTCCACCGCCTGCTTGCGGCTTTGGCCCCTCTGCAGATGCAGCCTCAGTCTTTGACTTAGGGTAAAGACTCTCTGATCTCAAAGCTTTCCCCACGATCGATTCAAAAGTCTCATCGATGTGGTTAATGAGCCTCTCCCCCAAGTACCCATCCAGACCAGTAATGAACTTCTCATTCTTCTTCTCAGGAGTATCGATAAGAGACAGTCCATACTTCGACAAAGTGTCGAACTCAGCAATATAATCAGAAACTGCCCTTCCGTTCTGCTTGAGTTCCAAGAACCTCTTAAACAACACTGACTTCTGGGCAGCTGGAATGAACTTCTCGCTAAAGCGAGCCTTGAACTGATCCCAAGTAACTTGATCCTCTGGGGTAGCTGTTCTAATGGCATTCCACCAATTCATCGCTCGCCCTTGCAGCTGACGAGATGCTAGTCTTCTCTTCATCGCATCCTCGAGACCCAAGTCATCGAAGATACGGTCACAGCTATCCATCCAGTCCTGAACATCCGTGGCCGACTCCGTTCCGTGGAACGGCTTCCCACCAAGATTAGCATAATCTTTGCACAACTTGGCGAAATCGACCCTAGGCGCCTGCACTACTGGGCCAACACCAACTCCGAGATTGGGAACTGCCCCTTGCACTTCTCTAAGCATGTCTCTCATGAGGTTAGTAAACATAGCCCTCATGTCAGCGGCATTCCCTTGGTTGGTCCCTCTACCAGCACCTCTCGTATCTCGGCTCATCATTAATCTGAAAAAAGGAAATGATTAACGACCCCATAGTGGTGCTAGTGCAGTGCGACTTCATCTTATACTACTAATAATATATACATACATAGCTTTTGAAAATCAAAGTAATCACAAATACGCGCTCTCATATACGTACTAACTCTCCCTAGTGTCTTTCCCTAGGTTAACTACGCAACCCAGAGCTCTGATACCAAGTGTGGCGGCCCGCCCCGCACCAACCGACATTTACTCCAAAGGTGCGCTGTACACATGTCCAGTTAGCACGGAACGGGTCGCCAGAAGGGAAAAAGGAAGAAGGAAATGAACATACAAAGAACCTGTAGAATGTATCACAGCGCATAGAACAAAATATAATAGTAACATACTTGACATAAAACAGGAGAGACAGTGCATAAGCTGAAAATCAGAACTAAACATCATAGCACTGGAAATCCAAAATACAGCTTATTACAACTTTCAAACTGTCTCAAAGCAAAGGTAAGATAAATGAGGTACACTACTAATGCCCAAGTAGCGACCACCAACGACACATGGAGAATGTGTATATATAGATAATACGTGGAAGCCTCCTGCCCGCCTCCGAATCAGCTACTCGCACATCACCAGCTAACCTGTCTCTAGTCTGCTCGTGTGAGCACCCAGAGTAATAAGAGGAGACATAAAACTCTGGGTCAGACATAAAGCCTGGTATGAGCGATAAGCATCTAAAGTGAATAATAACAGGTAGACTAAAACATACCTGAACCTGGACCTGCAACCAAAGAGTTAGCACTACATACTGTACAACACTCTAAGGTATCATATCAAACAGTGTAAAGATACGGAGGTGGGGGAGGTGTGCATGTCATAGGGATGGCAAACAATCAAACATAGCATCCATCCTCACATCTCTCACTCAGTGCGTAAAGCATACGATATTCACCACTTCGATCGCCCAACATTCCTTGCTACGATCACTTTGCCCCATGAAGTCATAAATGGCTTCACTGCACTGATAACGTAGCCACTAATTCCTCGCTATGTCCACTTGCCCCATGGAGTTATTCACCCCATCTGCGCTGGCTCATAGCCTTACAAATCCTTACTATGTCCACTTGCCCCATGGAGTTATTCACCCCATCTGCGCTGGCTCATAGTCTTACTACGCATCACCTTGCCCCTCAGGTCATAATGACCCTACTGCACTAATAACGTAGTCTTGCTACCATCACCTTGCCCCTCAGGTCATAATGACCCTACTGCACTGATAACTAACCCATCATTCCTTTTTAGTGGTGAATCGAAGTTATGAACGTCGACAACTCCTTAGCACACGTCCCGCAGCAAAGTCCAACCATGAAGTGAACTCGTTGGTTCCCAACTGGTTCCGGGATCCTGAGCTCTAACTTCTCCTATTGGACTACCTTTGCATCTCGGGTTATTGGTCAATACTGGGTCGGGTCGGATTCCTCATCAAGCCATCGGTTCGGGTCGGGTTCCCCCTTCTGGTGCGGTTCGGGTCGGCACTCATCTTCTGATGCGGTTCGGGTCGGCATTCCTCTGGGTTCGAATCAGCTGCTTCTTCTTCTTCGGGTCGGGTCGGTGCTTCCTTTCGGGTCGGGTCGGTGCTTCCTTTCGGGTCGGGTCCTTCTTGGTTCGTGCTTTCGATCCGTCTTCATGCTCCTATCCGATCCGCTTTCTTGCTCCTGCTCTGATTCGCCTTTGTATTTCCGATCCGATCCGTCCTCTTCGATCCGATCCGTCTTCCTCCATCCGATCCGATCCCAGTTCAGCTAGCATGGCCTTCCTTTTTGCCACTTTTCCAAGTGTTGGGTTCCGATCCGATCAGATTCTTTGCTCAGTTCCACATATCCGATCCGAGCCCCCTTATCCGATCCGATCCGAACTCTGCACTGTTTTCTGAAACTATTCCAGCAAGTGTTTACGCCATTCGACGACGTTTTCGACCATTCTAACTATTGAAATCAATCACAAAGCATTTCATACAGTCATAGCAACATGCATAATCAACCACAAACATCATTCACATCAATATCATAGGTTAAAATGGATCAAACATACCCAAAATCCCATATTTCCCCTTAAGCATGTTTAGGTGAAACTAATAATAGGATTAGCAAAACTTAACCAAATTAACCCAAATTCATATCAGAGGTCTAAAACATCATTTAGGAATTTATGAACATTTTTCCCGAATTTTATCATGCTTGAATTCGCTAATTAGCACTAATCACCCCTAATTAGCCATAACTAGTGTAAAACTATGCAAATCACTCACCTTAGCCACAAAATAAACTAAGATCTGAAATAATTCTCTGATTCGATGTGATCTCAATGCCAACAGCAGCTCCTATGTTGATTTGGTGAAGATCTTCCTTGATTAGGGGTTGCTAAGCTTAATCCTTGACCAAAAGATGATTTGGAGGTGATTTAGAGGTTAGAGGCCATTTTTAGGGATCCTTGGTGATAAGTGGAGGCTAGAAAACTGAAATGGAATGATTCTCCATCTCATTTCAGCCCTCCCATAACCCTAATCCCGAAATGGGTTATGGCCTACTTACTAATCACCCGATTTGGCCCGGTTAAGCAGTTTTTCACCCTCCAAACCTTGCTTCAGCCATATCTCCCAAACGGTAAGTCCGTTTGGCTAATGTGACCACTCTACGGAAAGAGAAACCATCAAACGAATCAAATAGAAGTGGTTTCAGGTCAAAATTCCTTTCCAATCAAAAGTTATGGCCAAAACAGTACCAACTAGGGGCAAAATGGTCATTTAAAAATCAACAAAAATCAAAAGCATGGGAAATGACTCTAATAGGTGTTTCCCAAAGTTACATGACCATACGGCTTCACATGGAAAAGAAATAAATATTCTACGATCCTATGATGTGTAGAATACGGGTCATTACATACCGTGTCTTCACGTCTTGGATTTTCAGAAGTTGCAAAACCGAAAAGAAAAAAACGTAGCCGCCAGTATTACTCTTCTCAAAAACGAAACTTGGATCTTGAAAAGAAAACAAAGGGGCAGGTGAAGCTATAGGCGAGAGTTCTGTATGAATAGGAGTATGGATTTGTTGTTGAGAGGAAGGACATTGCGGAAATGGTGTGCTCTTTGTACTGGAGCTCGCTATTGTATACAAGGGAGAAGGAAGGAGCTCCTGTACGTGTGCAGGTGCGGATTTTTAAGGGGATTCAACGTCAGGAAACTCTTTTTAGAGCTGGAGCGTGATCTCTGGATTCATGGAAGATGAAGACAGGGAAGGCGGGTCTTGGTTGTATATAAACGTGATGTGAGATGTTGGAACCGTGGGGGACTGTGTATGCGGGTTGTACACTGTGGCGGACGTGAATGGTAAAAGGAACGGATGAAAAGGAAACATGCAAGTATTGGTGAAAGGAAAGTGGGATTGTGGTGTTGATTTTCTTTTGAAAGCAGTTGGATTTTTTAAGTGAAGCAGGATTTGGCGGAAATGGCCATTTGAGCTGCAGCGTATTTTCAATTGGAAGGGAAGGACCTAACGGGTTAACGCAAAAAGATAGCGGGCCAAGGATTTAATGGCGAAACAAGATCCATTGGGATCGTATGGACGACGACAACACAATGTAAATGACGGGGAGTGGATTGAAGCTCGTTTGAATTTATGGCGAAATAAATTGTTTGATTCAAATCAAATAACAGTTTATTGTTCTTTAACGATGAACTGCAAATTCAAGTAGTCAGGAATTTACAGATATATTGGAAGAGCTTGGAGCAGGAGGCTTTAGGATTATATAGTTATAGTTATTTCCGTTGTGTTGTAAGTGTTGTATTCTGATAATGTTATTGTATACATACACTGATTTTATTTCAAGGATATACTATCTATTATATGTTGTTCGTTCCGCTGTGAGATTCGTGTTACTTTGATGTTGTGTTCTTCTTCTTCTTCTTCTTCTTCTATTCTAAGTTTCTATCTTATCTATCCTCACCCTCTGTCTTCTTTCTATTAGTTTCTTGAATTTCCCATGCAATTTGGGGTTGGACTTGTGTTATTGGGTCAGCTCAAATTGGACCGTATTTTCGGGTCATTACAGTGGGTATCAGAGCTTAAGTTTAAGTGAATTACCTTGGCTCTGTGGCGTGACTCAGTGGAGATGGGGTTATTAATACCCTAGATTGAGTTGAGTGTATATATACGAGTGAAAGTATTTGTTATTGATATAAAAAGTTGTTTTATATTTTGGAGATTTATTGGTTGAGTCGTTTGTGAGTTCTGGCCGATAAGTTTGATCCATTGAATCAGTAGGAGTTGGTAAACACTTGAATACGATGAACCGTCATGGTATGTTTTGAAAGGAGGGTAAACAAAATGATTTACCCAAAATTATCTTTCGATATAGAGGATTTAAATTGGAATGATTATAATATATAGGATATATTGGTTGTTATTATAATCGATTAAGATTATAAAATGTGAAGTGGTTATGTAAATAATCGATCAGAATTCATATAAGTGAAATATATAAAAGCATATGAATAGAAATTTGAAATTCAAATTAGAATTTAAAATTTAAAACATTGGAAATTTGGAACAGAGTTTCTAAATAGATTTGGATTAAATATATGTAAATTTTAAGATCCTGGGATATTTTAAATTGTATTCCAAGCATTTGTGAATGATATTTTGAACTGATTTCAAAATAAAAGTGTTTAAAAATGATTTTGAAAGTGATATAATATTGAACTCACTTCGGTCGCTGGAAAATAATTCTGATGATGACTGCGCAGCATCATCAGTGTTCATTTTCGAGTTTCTAAGTGGCGGATTACTACCAAAGGTTTTGTTTTTTGAGGAAACAAGTTGTTTAGAAATTCAAAGGTTTTGAATTGGTGTTATGATTTAAAATTGATTTGAAATAAACCCAGGAACTAAAATTCTAGAATTAAAATTTAAATTATGAAGAAATGGATTAGAATATTGGAAGTGAATAAATAATTTTGAATTAAACTTAGACAAGGTTAAATATAATATGGAATTATAATGGAATGATATCGGGTAAGTTGATTGATGATACAAGGATTGGAATCAAGAACTGTACTTAAGTTTGAAATGGAATCTGACTTGAGTACCAGCAAATGATTGGGTTTGAGGATAAAAACTGACAGGAGATTGATTGGGATGACATTGGTATATGTTGAGTTGATAACCAATGGGAATGGCATAATGTTATGGTCGGCAAAAAGGTACAAGTTTATATTTCATATTGAGTATGAGATTTTATGAGCCAAATTGGCAAGCCGCTTGGCTGTTTGATTTTCTTTTGGGTTGAAGATGGCCCAGAGAGGCGAGTTGTGGTTGTACCGATTGACCAGTACAAAGGAGGTGCTGGCTAAATTTTTCGAGAAGTTAAGGCGTTAGAAAATTTTCAGGATTTTGAAAATTTTCGTTAATAAGAATTAATTAATATTTTAATTGAAATTAAATTGGTTTAGTTGAAATTGAATTTAAGAAGTGAACAAATAAGTTCTAACCAGTCGATAGGGTTTGTTTTCTACCTTAGCAATTTCGAGGACAAAATTATTTTAAGTGGGGAAGAATGTAATGACCCGAATTTTCGGCGATATAATAATTTATTTATTTAATTTTTATAAGGTGATTTAGAGAATTAAATGGTCGTTTAATTAAACAATTTTGAATATTTAATTAAAATAATAATTAAATAATATATTTAATTCTAAAATAATCAGAATTGGCTGAAATGGCGATTTAGTGTGAACTGGATCATCTGTGATATTTAATTCAGTTTACAATTTGAATTAAAATAGCGAATATATTATTTGAACAATAGTTTGAACATATAATTATATAATAATTAAATTCAAGCTCGAAATGGCGTGGCAGTTCGCTATTTGGCGATTTGAACTTCAACTGAATGCACATGGTTCGTTTTAAATCGTATTTCTGTGAAACAAGAAACGTGTGGAGCTGGTGGAGTATATCTTTCTAGTGGGAGAGAAAAATCAGGATTTCGTCGTGTAGATTTTGAGATATGTCCAAATCAAATTTTAAAATAGTCGCTATAGAATCGTTTATCGACCGTATCAGTTTATTCGATATAACTAGAGATCTGGTTTGAATTTAGACAAGGATCTTTTGGGACATAACGATAATTTAATTTTTAAAATTTTTCTGTAATTTTTAAATAATTAAATGAGCAACTTTTTATTTGGAGTAATTTGCACCCTTAATCACCGACATTGGAGTTTCACAATATGAGTCAATCTACCAGTATTTTTATATTTTTGGGATCGTGGTACGATATTGGACACGACTGCATTTTTATTTCAGTCCGTACGTAAGCAGAATTTTTCGTAATAAGGTATGTAAAACATTAATTTAAAAATATCAATACAAATTGACCTAGTCCATTCCTTTTCTCTGATAAAACAAACATCCACATTCCACCCTTCTACAACAGCCGTTCTTTGTGGTTTCAAAAGAAAAAACGTGGCCTCCTCTAGATCAAACACAAACACTACATAAACACCTACCGTGTCTTCATGTCTTGGATTTTCATATGCTGCAAAACCAAAAAGAAAAAAAAACGTAGTCGCCCTACTCTTCTCAAAAACGAAACCTGGATCTCGAAAAGAAAACAAAGGGGCAGGTGAAGCTATAGGCGAGAGTTCTGTATGAATAGGAGTACGGTTTTGTTGTTGAGAGGAAGGACATTGAAGAAATGGTGTGCTCTTTGTACTGGAGCTCGCTGTTGTAAACAAGGGAGAAGAAAGGAGCTCCTGTACGTGAGCAAGTGCTGATTTTTAAGGGGATTCAATGTCAGTAAACTCTTTTTAGAGCTGGAGCGTGATCTCTGGATTCATGGAAGATGAAGACAGGGAAGGCGGGTCTTGGTTGTATATAAACGTGATGCGAGATGTTGGAAACGTAGGGGACTGTGTATGCGGGTTATACACTGTGGCGGACGTGAATGGTAGAAGGAACGGATGTAAAGGAAACAGGAAAGTATTGGTGAAAGGAAAGTGGGATTGTGGTGTTGATTTTCTTTTGAAAGCAGTTGGATTTTTTAAGTGAAGCAGGAATTGGCGGAAATGGCCATTTGAGCTGTTGCGTATTTTCAATTGGAAGGGAAGGACCTAACGGGTCAACGCAGAAAGATAGTGGGCCAAGGATTTAATAGCGAAACAAGATCTGTTGGGATCATATGGATGACGACAACACAATGGAATTGACAGGGAGTCGATTGAAGCTCGTTTGAATTTATGGCGAAATAAATTGTTTGATTCAAATCAAATAACAGTTTATCGTTCTTTAACGATGAACTGCAAATTCAAGTAGTCAGGAATTTACAGATATACAGGAAGAGCTTGGAGCAGGAGGCTTCAGGATTATATAGCTATAGTTATTTCTGCTGTGTTGTAAGTGTTGTACTCTGATAATGTTATTGTATACATATACTGATTTTATTTCAAGGATATATTATCTATTATATGTTGTTCGTTCCGCTGTGAGATTCGTGTTACTCTGATGTCATGTTCTTCTTCATCTTCTTCTATTCTAAGTTTCTTTCTTATCTATCCTCACCCTTTGTCTTCTTTCTATTAGTTTCTTGAATTTCCCATGCAATTTGGGGTTGGACTTGTGTTATTGGGTCAGCTCAATTTGGACCGGATTTTTGTGTCATTACAGTATCTAAATAGATTTAGCCTGAAATTGTTACCTTAAAAATGCAATGTCATTTTGTAACACCCCGCATTTTTTAATATAATTAATATAACTAAAAATGTATTTGCATAGATAGGTTAATAATGGTGATGTACAATGAAAATTAATTAATACATGAAAGAGATGGAAAAATTAATCCGATAACAGTGTACGTAACAAAGAAGACAATAAAATAAGGATAATTAATTTAAATATCAGGAATTAAGTAAAACGGACATCACCATTCCGTTCATCTCAAAATTCTGCTTGGAATAGAGTCTAAGTTTTCAAAAATCGGACTCCGTATGAAAGAGTTATGGCCTTCGGAAGATCCAGCAAAAATTCAGAATTTACATGGGAAAATACCTAGGCAGGTCGACCTGGGGGTTGACCTACCCGGAGAGGTCGACCTACCCAGGGAGGTCGACCTGGGTGTCGACCTTAGTGTCGACCTCCCCCTTGATTTTTCCAGATCTGGGCAGTGACGATTTTTGATGTGCTGGACGGATCAGATGACTTCTAGGGCGATCTAATGGCTCTAAAACACTCTCTACACCTATAAAATAGTGCCTAGACCTAACCTAATTCATAAACAATTCCTTCTGACACCTCTATGCCGCCAAACTTCAACTAAACATGGCCGCCGCCCAAAACCCTAAACTAAATTGCAAGTTCTTCATCAACTTTGGAGTTTAATCAAATCAAGAAGCAAAATTCTTCATCAACGATTCAAGCTCTTCACCAACAATCAAATAAGAAGATTAAATCAGCGTTCTACATCAACGACAAATCGTTTATTTTCCCCAATCTAGTCAAGATGAGTGGAATTATAATAAATTTGTTGTATAATAGTATTATTATCGTTCATCATTACCCAGTTATTAATTTAATTCAAGATTCATGTTATAATAGTTGTTCCTTTTATCCTCCTTCCCCTTTTTATTTTTGGATCTAGGCTATATCGAACCTAGACGAAAATCTTATTATGCATACGTGCGGTTGGAATATGGAAATGTTGGGCATAATCTATTTTATGCAATCGAGAAATATAATCTGTAATTTGGGGTTTATGGCATAACAATTGTTGTTGCAAATATTGGGCATAATTTATTTTACGGAATCGAGGGATGTAATCTGTATTTTGGGATTTGGGCGTAATAATTATTATTGCAAATATAGGGAAAATTGGCAAATTGTATATGGAGATTATTCAATGAAATAAAGTTTGAATTGATAATTTTGGGGCGTAATTCATAATGAATCTTTGGGTATGATTTGTGAACATGAATCTATGATGAATAGCGCATAATTAAGAATTCTGACTTATGATGTTAACATGAAATTGTGTAAATTTAATTGGAATTAGTGAATATGGAATGTGATTGGGAAATTGGAATAATAGGTATAGCCTATTAACGGGATTATGAACATGAACATGCTTGCAGATTTATAATTGGCCTATGACACCTAGAATAGACATGAATTGTAATTAAGTTGAATTTAGAACACATGACGTGAATTTGGGGTTTGGGTGAAAGACGATTATTAATGAATGCCTATGACATGAGGTTAGGCGCGTTTGCGGTGTAAGACTGCCCGGAACCGCCCGACAAATCCAGCAACCACAAGCGGACGTCTAATGTGAGAGGTCTATGGCAAGAACTAGAGGTGTAACGGTTTATGACACGAGGTTAGGCACGTTTGTGGTGTAAGACTGCCTGGAACCGCCCGACAAATCCAGCAGCCACGAATGGACGTCTAATGTGAGGGGTCATACATCGTTACGGCATAATAAATAAATTAAGAAATACTAACCATAATAAGACATGTGGGTGACATGGGTATGGTTAGAGGGTTAAGTGGGTGATAAAAATGACATGTAAAGCATGATTAATGTGGACTTTACTGTTGTAAGACATGTGATGTAAAACATGACTAAGGTAGACTTAACCATAGTAAGACATGTCTATGACATGGAAACTGTAATAAATGGGGCTACGTGGGACACGGGTGACATGTGAAACAAAAATTTAGATATGCTTAACCAAATGGGACCCGTAACGGTATCATAAATTAATTGAATTGGGTAAAGTTTAAATAAAGGGTTAAGTAAATGGAAGGGTTAAGTCAAATCTAAAATTAATGACAAGAAATGGGGAACGATAAATAACCTATTATGAATAAACTTGAATAAGGCAAGAAAGGATAATAGGTGGAAATTATAACTTATGGGACAAGATAAGTTATAGGAAACGATAAGGAAGTTGAGATAATACTTAACCAATTTTACACGATATACGGGTGGGTTAAGTCAACATGAACTGATAGAGAACACTTAACCAATTTGGCATGGTACGTGGGCTGAATTGAATACGTGATTGGGGGTTAAGTCAACTTGGACACATGGGAAAACTTAACCAATATAATAGTATCAAAGCAAGGAAAAGTGGGGAATGATAATATTAAATAATCCATAAACTTATCCTAGGGATAACAAATGAATATGACTTAACATGTAATACAAGACTCGAAGGGTGGGACGACTTATACCATGAAATAAGTTAATCTAAGCTGGAAATGTGGGAAAACACCCGTACGCTATCATCTGATAAAGAGAACTTAAGTCATGCTTGAATTCATTGGTAAACCTTAGTTAAAAGGAACTAAGTAACAAATCTTAGTTAAAGATAACTAAATAATAGAAACTAAGTATCAAACCTTGGTTAAGAGAACCAAGTAATAAACCTTAGTTAAAGAGAACTAAGTAACAGAAACTAAGTATCAAACCTTGGTTAAGAGAACCAAGTAATATACCTTAGTTAAGAGAACTAAGTAAATAACGAGAAAGTGAACTAAGTAATAAACCTTAGTTGAAAAGGACTAAGTTGTAAACCTTAGTTAAGAGAACTAATTAGTGAACCTTAGTCAAGGAAGCCAAGTAGAGCACGAGAAGGAGCGAACATCCGTATGATCCTGAAGAAGGCTCCAAAGGTCTGGGTTACGAAGCACGCGACTTCGAGGGGACGTGAGGGTACTCTTGGTATCCCTCTGTGAGGTTGCAGATGATCCTCATGGGCTCACAGAGGTTAAGGTCTGCGTTAGAAGAACCAAGAGTATGCCTTGGTTGCAATATAAGCAACCTAAAGACTAGGATGGACCAGCATGATGCGGCGATATCTTGTTTAGTCCTATGATAGCACGTTGTCGTCTACCTACCATCACGAGTCAATCGAGTACGTAAAGCGGAAAGGCGGAGAACTCCAACAGACCATATACTTGCTATCTAGTTATGGGTGAGGTTTGGCCAATAGGTTTGTGGGGCATAAGGGGGCCTACGAATAGTTATCATTCTTGATTTTCTTGGGTGCCTATCATTAGTTGATGGAGGGGTCAAGTGGGACCACAACCACACACAGATAAAAACAGACCTTAGCATCTGCATTAGCAGATAACTTAAAGCTCCGGACCTAGTTCCGTGTTTCTTGATTAGCCCTGCCACGGGACTCAGGCTGCACATATAGAGGACATGTGCAACTAGACATCGATAACGATTCACGACACGTCTGTGGGGAAAGCCTAGGAACATATATCGCTCTGGGTGGTGTGTCCTAGACTAGGGGCATCGTTCGATAGGTAGCATAATCCCTAGTTGGAACTTGGTCGCATAAACCCTGAATCCGAGAAGCGTTCAATAGGTAGCATAAACCATAGTGGACCTGGGTAGCGTAAACCCTTGTTGAATCTAGGAAGCGCTCAATAGTAAACCATAGATTAGATCTATATGGTACATGTAACGACCCAGGGTTTTTCGGCGTCGAAAATCGAAATAAATACCTTTATCGTAACTTATGCCGACCTTCCAAACACCGAAAACACTGGACGTTATTAGTAAGAAATTAGAGGGTGAGATAAGAAAGAAAGAAATATTAGAATAGAAGAAGAAGAAGAAACAACACATCACAGAGTCTCACATCGCAGTGGAACAAAATATAATACAGAAATAAATCTTTATTGAAGGCTTTAAAAATACTTACAATATCAGAGTACATCACACACTGGGACAGTTATAATAACCTGTTCCCATATACAACACACAGCGGAATAGTAGCTATATAATATCATACGTCTGAACATCTCCAGCTCGTCTCTGGACTCAACAGCATTCGATAACCTGAACCTGTACACCCCGGACTAACCCAAGCTTTTACAAAACACCGGGTCAGTCTGGTGAACCAGATAGAGGGAAACTCGCACAGTATTAAGGTTATCACACAACCTGATTTTAAAGTTAAAATTTTTCAAAGAAAAGGATAAATTTAAGACCAAATCCACACATAAACACGGACGGTTTTTACCTTACGATAACCCAAAACAATTTTGAAATCAATATCTTGTCTGATATTATAATAATGTCTAAATACAAGTAAATAGAATTTAGTAGAATGCTTGCATCTCATGCTCTACATATATAGTATACAATCAAAAAACCACGGGCGCTTATTGGAGATTAGATTCCGACTATGACAAGGTATGGGACAACCTACCGATTGTGTATCTCTAAAGGCGAATACACTGTATTCAACAAGAATGTCTTGCAACCCGGCCCACACATGACCGACCACTCATTTCGCTTGAGTGTATCGAATGTATATCACCAACGGTTGGGAGCTACCCACCGTCTTACCAAAAAGGGACAGCATCGAAATAGATTTAAGAAACAAAAGGATTTTCTCTAGATAGGTGATTATACACCCTAATGGGAGCGACCCACATAGCCATGCTGCCTACCCGATTTTTGTTAGTTACCGGTTGTGAGGCTTGAGGCCAGAATTTACCTTTGAAACATCTGATCGCTATTCGCTTTGAATGCCACATCGTCAAATCCACCAGATATCGCTAATTGACGTCCACAAAAATATTCTAGTTGGGAGCTAACCAACTATGGCACATTTGAAGAAATCAACGTACGCGTCCCTTTTGGAAATACTCTGTCAGACACTCGTCCATACAAGTCATCCTGGAACAGGATGAACCGAAGGCACTCTCCTACTGCATCTCATATAGGAATCACCCCAGGGATCAGTAGCGAGTAGCCATTGCAACCCGTAGATTCCAACCATGACAGAACCACGGTTTATCTCTGGTTGCAATCCCAGATATTATTAGCGGTCCTTCCGTTTAATGAAGATCCTCGGTCTTTAATGCTCCATCTCGATCATCTTCTGATATCTTCGCGTGTTTGTTGGTCGGAATGGTTTTCGAATATAAATTCGATCCCGGTCTTTCCGTACCAACAATCATATTGGAAAATTTTGATAGTCAGTGATTTAACTATCAAAATAAACAGTGTTTCAATCATGACAATCTAGTGAGTTCACCGGTTCAGTATTCGGCACCCCTTGGCCTTTTAATTTAAAACAAATGTAAATTCAAACTCTTATATTTTCGATATTATAAATATAGTTTTCTTGCTTCTTTATTTAACATGAGATTCTTCTTTAAACCAATTCATTATTTAGGATAATCCTATATCATATTTAGTTTTCACATTTCACTTTCAAAACATTAGCCATATTATTATTTAATATTTGGAAATCATTTCAACTTATTTCTCGTAAAATAACATTACAAAATATCTTCTATTTCATTACTTGAAAACAATAACCAACGCTTATTTTTATAGAATAAAACTCAACTTTACGTCTCCTTTCTAATTCGAAGATACTGTTACACAACCCCTTTTCATTTCCCTTCTTACTTTGGAATTCTCACTATATATTTTCCAAATCTTCATTACAAATGTTGCGTTATTATTTCATTAATGAAATAATAAACCTTACTAATCTCTTTTACCATTACAACTCATATCATTCTAAGATAATCCCGAAGTCGTGCAAGTTGGGTTATTCTAGTTACCTCTTAGACCTTGATCAACAACATTTATACCTTAAAATAAATATAAGTTGTAATCCAAAACCAATATTTCATTCTAATTCCAATACAAATATCATTTCGCTATTTTATTCAAAATACGGTTTCAAAACCCTTCTTATTATTTTGAAATTCTCTTCTCGAATATAACATTATTCCTTAAGTTAATAATCAAGTAATTCCTTATAAAAACGCCACTTTTTAACCTTCACCTTTCTTAAACAATTTTATTCTGTAATTCGGATTTGTTTATCAAATCTTATGATCCACTTCTTTGCCCCAGTTCACTTTTACCAATCCCTTTCCAAATCATTCAACCTTTCGCCGCTTTGCAATTCTTATTTCAATTTCCCATTTTCACTTAATCACATTTCTAAGTAACGTTAATTTAGAATTAACGATATAATACCCCAAACTTCCTTTATATATAACTCTGGTTTATTATAAAACCTTTTTCTAAATTTCTTTTTTTTAAATAAGTTTTTATTCAAAATATATATTTCAAAATCCATCTTTAGTTATAAAATAAATTTTATAACTTCAGTTCTATCGATTTACCTGATGGTAAATTGATATAAATAAAATAATTTACTTTTAGGCCATTTACTGCCGATTACTCAACCAATACTGCCCATTGGTTAAAACACAACATAGGTTGACTTTCCAATCAAATGATCAATACTCAAATTGATTACCCAAACATGACAATTCATATGATAATATGAAAATTAAAATATATTTAGAGGAATACGGTTGGATCCCTCCGACCTGTTCTTCCCTGTATACAAACGGTTATCTCCACACAGCTTAAAACAATTCAAACAGATCAAACAATCCAAACCATCAAACACGTTTATTGATAAACGTGAACAATAAGGTAAGTTACCTCTATTGGAACCAATCGTTAAAATTACGATTTGGTATTTTACTGAAATTAACCAACGGTTTAATTTCATCAGTTAAACCAACAAATAAATATATGACTAGCAAACAGTCAATCATCAGTAAACAAAGCACACAAAAAAAAACTCAATTTATATAAAATATAAATGGGGAAAACTGAGTGAGTTTAACACCTTGAGTCGATTTCGTTCTACATCGACGGCTCTTTTTAATTAAATTAAACAGTCATTTAATTTAATTAAAAACTCTAGTCGATTTCAGTCACGTCTGTTTCTGTCCAGAACCGTTCCAGGATATAAGGTTCGTCAATATGATTCCAGTGCAATTTGTTTGGTCCAATTCTTGTATCACAAGCATAAGTTATAAATATTTAAAGTTAACATTATTTTTAATTAACTATCTAATCTCTAATTACTTTAATAAAATTTAATTACATTTTAATTTAATAGGCCGATCCATTTCCAAATAAACAAGGCGGATGCTTCTTCTACTGTTTGAACCGCTTAATCTGTCCATATTTCATTCATTCTTCCCCTGAAAATAATTCCTAATCAATTTACTTATATATATATGTTAAATGTTAAATCAAATTTTCGTAATTATAAATTAATAAGTCTGGTTACTCAAGTCAAAGTTTATCGCCTATGGTCCTTCTCCTTCACGCTATGTCCAGATGTTCTGATAACACCTGCAACATGTTAATGTTCCTGAGTAAATATTAGTTAAATTTAATTATTAATCAACTAATTTAACCAACCAACCCTATGATTCATGCGTTGATCTCATTCCTTCACTTTCACCTTATTTTTAACACGGCATATTCCGAACTTCCCATCGGTTCACCATTCAACTACTGTGCCTCATGCCTTACTTCAAAACCACACGCGCCCTTCTCTTCGAATTACTTTGTTCCTCACGATACTGCTCTCGCCCATTTTTTTTGTTTCACATTTTCAAACCCATTTGTAATACTGCATTTCTCCTTCCACTGTACTCACGTTGGCCTTTTTCCAAATTCCCTTTTTGTTCAAAATATACTGACAAGTTTCGGTTGTAGTCTTTTGGTTCCACTGCAAACAAACCAATTTGATTAGGTAACGTACTACTAATCATGTATTTGTTTTTTTTAATTACTTACATAAAAAACCAATTTTGTTCGTTCTGCCTCAAGACCGAACGCCTGCACCAAAACCCACCTCTTCGTTTGCTCCCCTCCTACCCGTCTGTTGTTCTTCTTCCACGTCCACTTTCGACTATCGACACCACCCTTCACCAGCACCGGCATTTGCGCTGACCCCCTCGAACCCTCTGGCATGGCCTCGCAGAACCACGCCCCCTTCCAGTACACTAAACTCACGCCATCAACACCCTGTTCTGATGACCGACACCCCCTTCTAACCACTCACCAAGCCATTCACGTTAGCAGTATTCTCGCTACCCAACTCCCTGAGCATTTCTGGTCAGATTTAGGCCCCTCCGACAAAGCAGACTCCATCGCAACCGGTCAGATACCGGATCTCAGTGAGCTCGACTCGTTTGTGGTTTAGATTATTCGATTTAAACTATGGGATTGAATGGAAAAGAAGAACGATGGGTTGTTTATATTCGTTCATTATATAGAAGGGTGGCAGCGCAATAATGAAGGTTGACTACAGATTAGGTTTTGACGCGAGAATTTGCAGATAGTATTTATATAGTGAGATATAAGGATTTTTTATATTAATTTATTAAAACGAAATTTATCCATGAAGTAGTTGATAAAAACCAACACAAATGATTTCAGTTTACTGATAAAAAAGCTAATCTTGGTGTAAAAAGATATTCTGGATCCAATGGGACAAGTTTCGTCGAAATCCGAGGTCGTATGAAAAAAATTCCTTTATAAAACTAGAAATAAACACGCGTTTAATTTTTTCACGATCACTAGATAAATCAAATCAACTTGAAACCTTATAATCCTATAATAATTCTTCAATACGAACCCAGCGGCACCAGTTTCGTCGCATTCTGAGACTGTTTCCCCGGTAGGCTATTTTTACGCGCACCGCAATGCCATTTTGGACACTAAATTACACGGTCTCCAAAAATAACAAACTATATACCTATCCTGACTCTAATCGACAATACAAACTCAACGTAATTGGTTTCGCAGCTTAATTCTATCGTCTGTTCAAGTTATATCCAAATAACCCTTTATTAAATTAATTACGCGCTATAGAAATTAAACGGGCGTTTGTGGCTACCATGGTCACATACGACATCGGTTTGCCACGCCATTCAGCACCGTACAATAATTTAACGATATGGTTCCAATGAAACTAGTTTCGTCGAAATCTGAGTCCGTTTGCAAAATGGCCATTTTAAAGGTCGATATTTAAATAACGATTTTCACAGCGACTATTTCAAAATTTGATTTTGCCATAACTTACAATCTATAACACGAAATCTAAATTTTTCTCTTTCATATGAAAATTATCATCAACACGGTTCCAACATTTCTCGTTTCATAGAAATTCGACTTATATCGGCTCCTATATTCTCAGTTAAAGTTCAAAATTCAATATTACGAACTGCAACGCCGTTTCGAGCTCGATTTATATTAAATATAAAATTAACGTTCAAACCTCAGTTTGAATAACGAATTAAATATTAAAATCTATAAATACTCCAAATATACTATTTAAAAAAATTAAATATTTGACGGCAAAAATACGGGCTGTTACAATACATGGAATCTAGCAAGACCGAGAGTGGCAGTCCAAACGATTTCAAGATTGGTGGCACTACACTAAAGTAGTATAGATTTTTATGATGAAGCCCGTACGACATACGGCAAGGGACTGTATATATACATGGAAAGGATTTGATGAGTTGGGGGTATCTACATATACGTTGTATTATTTTAACCTACTAGTGGGACATGAGTATAGCTTAAAGAGCTAACATTGTTAACAACCTAATAACCAAGAAAATGTAATTGAACTGTATATGTAGGATTATACAGAAGTATATTCTAAGTCCACTCACACAGAACTTATGTTTTGACCCCCTCCTCATTACATACTTCCAGGTTAGATTCGTGACAGAGATGGTATAGCTTTGGATACTGGTTTAGCAATATTGTTAATAAGGTAAAGCAATATTTGAATATTATACTTTATTTCCTTCCGCTATGAGATGCTTTACGAGTTCTGACATGTTTCTTTATCTCTGTCTTTTTCTGCAGGATACCAGAGCACCCAACTCGGGTTTCGATAGATTGGATTTAAAAAAAAAAAAAATCGGTCTGTCGGAATCCTATCACATCTGGTATCAGAGCTTCGGTTTAGTGATCTTAGGGAGATAATGAGTGAACGTATTTGTGTTTTCTAAAATATAAATTTATAAACCTAAATCCATATAGTAGCCCACTAGACATGAAAAGAGTTGGGATATCTAGTTTGTACACTCAAGGAATGAACATAGGAATTTGAAAACCATTAGGTGGTTGGGAAAGTGTACAATATGACTTGAAGCCGGAGAAAGAAAAATATCCCATAGGATGGAAACTGAAATATTAGTATTTCAGAGTAGTGGGTTTAGAAGTGTAACCTTAGAAACTAGAAAAGGTTGAAATATGGAAAATGGACTAGGAATATATATAGTTAAGAGAGAATTGGATTCGCGAAAGTGCCTAGGAAAAGCCTAGTGAGTTGAAGACCCGCTTTGAGTCTAACCCAATAATAAACTTTTAAGAACTTGAATCTGTAAAAGAGTTTGTAGTGTTTTTCAAGTTTTAATCTTAAAAGTATTTTTGATGCTTGAGAAATTATTTAGTGCATGTTGGGTTTTTAAAGTGAAGTGGGGTATATTGTGTAAAACAATGATTTCTTGTTTTAAAAGAATTCTCTCATGAAAAGGTGCATATTATAGAGCATGTATAGCTCGTTAGTTTTCATATACGAAAGGATTGAAAAGAAAGTGTTGCTTTTTGTAAAAGAAATTCTATTCTGTTAACAATAAAATATGATTATTGTTTTCAAAAGAAATTTTTGTTGGGTGAACAAAATAAGCGGTAGAGTGTAGGAATAGAATAGATGTCTGCACCTTATAGCGAGTAGTTAAATTAACACTTGTAAATAGGAACAATGTAACCTCGATAGTTGTCCTTGTCTACTCCAGTTTCATGATTTGAAGAAAATGTTTTGCATTTTATTTTGTGACATGTTTTTTTATGGTTTGGCATAAGCAAGTTTTTGAGAAAAGAATAAAAGTTTTACCACTTTTAGTTTTTGGAAGGAGAATGTAATAAAAAGAAAGAAGGCCAAACCATGTTTTAAAAATGGAGTAGTTAAGGATTAAGGCCTAGAAAGAACGAGATAAAGTTAAAGCTATTAGAACCAACTGGGGATTGGTTGAGTTGAGTAATTTTCTGTGTGTCAATCTGATGTTGATTTCGGTCTTCGGGGTTGATACTTAGGGAATTATTTTCTTGCCAATTTATAGTCAGGGATTAGATAAATATTGAACTAACGGAAAATTTCCCGTAGAATGCATAAGCATTGAGAAACCTAAGTTTGTTGCTTGAGAAAAAGAAAAAGGATTTTTGCTTGAAAGAGAAGTATAGGCTAGTAATACACAGCATGGACTAGTGGTGACTACTAGGTAGTGAAGGGCAAGCAAGTGTATAGATCCTGTTGAGTGGACTCGTGACATAAGTCCTAAGATTCTTGGCCCATAGTAGTAGCTGTGTAGGATGTTGTTTGAGTTGAAAACGAAAAGACTTATTTGAAAATAATAAACTTAAGTAATTTGATTAAGTCAAATAAGCTAAGAAAGAAACTAGCCTAACTAAAAATAAAACAACAAAATCAATCAAGCAGTAAAACGAGATAGGAAAAGAAAATGGAAATCTTAAAAAAAGATGAATAAATATTAAATTTTTCCAAGATAAGGGGAAAAAGAGAAGAAATTTTCTTATGTGATTGTACTTGGATAGGAAAATAGGAAATCTTCATAGAGTAGTCATATAAAAATTCAAGTACGATTAGAAAAGAAAAACGGAGGACGTCAATTTTTCCGTTTTATATCTTTTTGTAACATAAGAAATCGAATTTGGAAAATTAGATTTTTCTAAATTTCGAATTTAATGATGGATGGTAGGGTTTTGGATGCGACAATTGGGTGAACTATGCTCTTATTCTATAAGAGTATGGGAAAACTTGGATGAAAAATATTTTGATTTTTAAAAAATATTGCATTCATAAAGAACTGCAAGTGTATTTAGGATGTGAGCATCATGTTTTGAAAGAGTTTTAAAGTTTGCATACATATAGGTGGATCCAAATTAGGAATACATACTTTACTATGATGTATCTCACTTTACACATGTGCACAATATTTGCAACAATTGGATGCACACTTGATGGATGGATATTGCAAGGGGTTATCTATTTTACTCTTATCGAATTTCGGGGACGAAATTCTCTAAGGGTGGGAGAATGTAACACCCCGCATTTTTTAATATAATTAATATGACTAAAAATGTATATATATGCATAGATAGGTTAATAATGGTGATGTACAATGAAAACTAATAAATACCTGAAAGAGAAGGAAAAATTAATCCGATAACAATGTACGTAACAAAGAAGACAATAAAATAAGGATAATTAATTTAAATATCAGGGATTAAGTAAAATGGACATGACCATTACGTTCGTCTCGAAATTCTGCTTGGAATAGAGTCCAATTTTTCGAAAATCGGACTCCGTATGAAAGAGTTATGGCCTTCGGAAGATTCAGCAAAAATTCAGAATTTACATAGGAAAATACCCAGGCAGGTCGACCCGGGGATCGACCTACCCAGGGAGGTTGACCTAGGGGTCGACCTACCCAGGGAGGTCGACCGAGGGGTCGACCTTAGTGTTGACCTCCCCCCTGATTTTTCTAGATCTGGGCAGTGACGATTTTTGATGTGCTGGACGGACCAGATGCTTCTAGGGCGATCTAATGGCTCTAAAACACTCTCTACACCTATAAAATAGTGCCTAGACCTAACCTAATTCATAAACAATTCCATATGGCACCTCCATGCCGCCAAACTTCAACCAAACATGGCCGTCGCCCCAAAACCCTAAACTAAATTGCAAGTTCTTCATCAACTTTGTAGTTTAATCAAATCAAGAAGCAAAATTCTTCATCAACGTTTCAAGCTCTTCACCAACAATCAAATAAGAAGATTAAATCAGCGTTCTACATCAACGACAAATCGTTTATTTTCCCCAGTCCAGTCAAGGTGAGTGGAATAATAGTAAATTTGTTGTATAATAGTATTATTATCGTTCATTATTCCCCACTTATTAAATTAATTCAAGATTCATGTTATAATAGTTGTTCCTTTTATCCTCCTTCCCCTTTTTATTTTTGGATCTAGGTTATCTCGAACCAAGACGAAAATCTTATTATGCATACATGCGGTTGGAATATGGAAATGTTGGGCATAATCTATTTTATGCAATCGAGAAATATAATCTGTAATTTGGGGTTTGTGGCATAACAATTGTTGTTGCAAATATTGGGCATAATTTATTTTATGCAATTGAGGGATATAATCTGTAATTTGGGATTGGGACGTAACAATTATTATTTTAAATATTGGGAAAATTGGCAAATTGTATATGGGGATTATTCAATGAAATAAAGTTTGAATTGATAATTTTGGGGCGTAATTCATAATGAATATTTGGGTATGATTTGGGAACATGAATCTATAGTGAATAGCGCATAATTATGAATTCTGACTTATGATGTTAACATGAAATTGTGTAAATTTAATTGGAATTAGTGAATATGGAATGTGATTGGGAAATTGGAATAATAGGTATAGCCTATTAACGGGATTATGAACAAGAACATGCTTGCAAATTTATAATTGGCCTATGACACCTAGAATTGACATTAATTGTAATTAAGTTGAATTTAGAATACATGACATGAATTTGGGGTTCGGCTGAAAGACAACTATTAATGAATGCCTATGACACGAGATTAGGCGCGTTTGCGGTGTAAGACTGCCCGGAACCGCCCGGCAAATCCAGCAACCATAAGCGGATGTCTAATGTGAGAGGTCAACGACAAGAACTAGAGGCATAACGGTTTATGGCAGGAGGTTAGGCGCGTTTGTGGTGTAAGACTGCCCGGAACCGTCCGACAAATCCAGCAGCCACGAACGGACGTCTAATGTGAGAGGTCATACATCGTTACGACATAATATATAAATTAAGAAATACTAACCATCGTAAGACATGTGGGTGACATGGGTATGGTTAGAGGGTTAAGTGGGTGATATAAATGACATGTGAAGCATGACTAATGTGGACTTAACTGTTGTAAGACATGTGATGTAAAACATGGCTAAGGTAGACTTGACCGTAGTAAGACATGGAAATTATAATAAAGGGGGTTACGTGGGACATGGGTGACATGTGAAACAAAAATTTAGATATGCTTAACCAAATGGGACCCATAACGGTATCATAAATTAATTGAATTGGGTAAAGTTTAAATAAAGGGTTAAGTAAATGGAAGGGTTAAGTCAAATCTAAAATTAATGACAAGAAATGGGGAATGATAAATAACCTATTATGAATAAACTTGAATAAGGAAAGAAAGGATAATAGGTGGAAATTATGACTTATGGGACAAGATTAGTTATAAGAAACGATAAGGAAGATGAGATAACACTTAACCAATTTGACATGATATATAGGTGGGTTAAGTCTACATGAACTGATAGAGAACACTTAACCAATTTGGAATGGTACGTGGGCTGAATTGAATACGTGATTAGGGGTTAAGTCAACTTGGACACACGGGAAAACTTAACCAATATAACAGTATCAAAGCAAGGAAAAGTGGGGAATGATAAGATTAAATAATCGATAAACTTATCCTAGGGATAACAAATAAATATGACTTAAGATGTAATACAAGACTCGAAGGGTGGGACGAATTATACCATGAAATAAGTTAATCTAAGCTGGAAATGTCGGAAAACACCCGTACAATATCATCTGATAAAGAGAACTTAAGTCATGCTTGAATTCATTGGTAAACCTTAGTTAAAAGAACTAAGTAACAAACCTTAGTTAAAGAGAACTAAGTAACAGAAACTAAGTATCAAACCTTGGTTAGGAGAACCAAGTAATAAACCATAGTTAAAGAGAATTAAGTAACAAAAACTAAGTATCAAACCTGGGTTAAGAGAACCAAGTAATAAACATTGGTTAAGAGAACTAAGTAAATAACGAGAAAGAGAACTAAGTAATAAACCTTAGTTAAAAAGGACTAAGTTGTAAACCTTAGTTAAGAGAACTAAGTAGTAAACCTTAGTTAAGGAAGCTAATTAGAACATGAGAAGGAGCGAACATCCGTCTGATCATGAAGAAGGCTCCAACGTTCTGGTTTACGAAGCACGCGGCTTCGAGGGGACGTGAGGGTACTCTTGATATCCCTCTATGAGGTTGCAGATGATCCTCCTGGGCTCACAGAGGTTAAGGTCTGCGTTAGAAGAACCAAGAGTATGCCTTGGTTGCAATATAAGCAACCTAAAGACTAGGATGGACCAGCGTGAGGCGGCGATTTCTTGTTTAGCCCTATGATAGCATGTCGTTGTCTACTTACCATCATGAGTCAATCGAGTATGTAAAGCAGAAAGGCAAAGAACTCCAACAGACCATATACTTGCTATCTAGTTATGGGTGAGGTTTGGCCTATAGGTTTGTGGGGCATAGGGGGGCCTACGAATAATTCTCATTCCTGGTTTTCTTGGGTGTCATTCATTAGTTAAGGGAGGGGTCAAGTGGTACCATAGCCACACATAGATAAAAATGATCTTAGCATCTGCATCGGCAGATAACTTAAAGCTCCCGACCGAGTTCCTTGTTTCTTGATTAGCCCTGCCACGGGACTCGGGCTGCACATATAGAGGACATGTGCAACTAGACATCGATAACGATTCACGACACATACGTGGGGAAAGTCTAGGAACATATATCGCTCTGGGTAGTGTGTCCTAGACTAGGGGATATCGTTCGATAGGTAGCATAATCCCTAATTGAACCTAGGTCGCGTAAACCCTGAATCCGAGAAGCGTTCAATAGGTAGCATAAACCCCAGTGGTCCTGGGTAGCGTAAACCCTAGTTGAATCTAGGAAGCGCTCGATAGTAAACCTTAGATTAGATCTTGATGATACACGGAATCTAGCAAGATTGAGAGTGGCCGTCCAAACGATTTCGAGAATGGTGGCACTACACTACAGTAGTATAGATTTACATGATGAAGCCCGTAAGACATACGGCAAGGGACTGTATATATACATGGAAAGGATTTGACGAGTTGGGGGTATCTACATATACGTTGTATTAGGTTAACCTACTAGTGGGACATGAGTATAGCTTAAAGAGCTAACATTGTTTACAACATAATAATAAAGAAAATGTAACTGAACGGTATATGTAGGATTGTACAAAAGTTTATTCTAAGTCCACTCACACAGAACTTATGTTCTGACCCCCGCCTCATTACATACTTCTAGGTTAGGTTCATGACAGAGATGGTATAGCTTTGGATACTGGTATAGCAGTATTGTTAATAAGGTAAAGTAGTATTTAAATATTACACTTTATTTCCTTCGTTGTGCGATGCTTTACGAGTTCTGACATATTTCTTTATCTCTGTCTTTTTCTGCAGGATACCAGAGCACCCAACTCGGATTTCGATTGATTGGATTTTTGAAAAAAAAAAAAAATTGGTCTGTCGGAATCCGAGTTGTCACACATTTTGTTCTTGTTACACCGTTAATGTGGCTGTTCTAGTTTGCTGTGCCCAAACTGTTTTGCTACACTTGTGACTGCAATGTTTAAAAACCGCATTGCTATACTTGTGTCGAGATCTTCCATATATACTGGTCTGATGTTGTATGTTGTATTTGAAACTGTACACTTAGCAGACGGTCCATGTTCATTTACGTTGGACTGTGTGATCACCTGGCATGCTTCTGACTTGAATCCTTGTGTCAATTGTGCAACTTGATTCGCCAATACGTATGAATTGCCCCTTTAGTATTGACATGCTTCACAAATTTTCTTGACTTAACACATGCTCTTGCATGGTTGCTGGCACACTTGAACAATACTGCACCCAGCCTTATTGCTGTGTGCACCACTTTACCGTTGACAATTCATGCAACTTCCTATGTGTACTTGTGTAAATGTGACACCACGCTGAACTGTTCATTCCCTGTTGCACCTTCCTATGCTTTTAGTTGCTACTCCGTATGTTACACTTTTGTTGATGCCATGAACTTGCTATATTGACTTGATCATGCTGACATGTCGGCATGTATTGAACTCGGCCATTACCATGTATAACGTGTTGTTCTTTAGCTTGTGTATGATAGCTTGGTTCACATATTTGATTATGACTTGACCATATTCTCCTGCACTTCTGTATATGTGTATATACACACAACAGTGTGTGTATACATATATCGTGAGTGTATTCTAGATGGTGCCATTTATTCTTGAGTTCACGTCCATTCACGATATTTTGACGGTATAGCCTCCGCACAGAAATATGTGTATATACATACATTGTATGTGTATATACGTATAGTGCGCGTGTAATTTATATATGTGAGCACTATAGTCGACGTCTACATTGTGATATTTACAGTGTATCACTGTGAATATCAAAAGCTGTCTAGACACAGATGGATATATATATATATATATATATATATATATATATCAGACCAAGTCAAGAAAAACGATGGAAAACACGCCGAAATTCTGAGGCAAATAAAATTTAAAATAAATTTACATTTGTATGCACTTAAGTTTTATTTTTATTGCAGTGTACTGTGTGTTTTTCTATTTGTGACAGGTATGCAGATGGTGACTGGATTGACTGTGATGTGCTGTGAAGACAAGAAGACAGAAGTGATAGTGTGCGTGAGTCAGTGAATTTATGTATATGAGTGTAAACTGAGTGTATGAGTGAATCTGTAGTGAGGAGCTGATGTATAGAAAATAGAAAATTGTACTGATATTTATAATAAACAAATTTGATTGAAATAAAATATTATTTTATTATGTTCAAATCATATTGTCTATCGTATTCAAATTAATTCAGTAGTACAATTTCATGTCAAATATTATGACTGTTAATATACAATAGTGGAGTTAGAATGTTGTACTATTTCAGATTTTGAAATAAAATATTCAATTGAATTAATATACTGTGAATATAATCAATTTTGTATAACAGAATATTATTCAATAAATATCTATTTCTTTGAAATGGTGTAATATAAAAGTGTACAATTACAAACACATTTAAATAATATCATAAGTTTGTTATCATTAAACAAAAATCATACAACACATTGCTGTACCCAACAATCTCCCCCTTTTGATGATGATAAACATATATAAGATTTTGAATATGTTAAATGTGTTTAAACGTGAAATATATTAATCCCCCTAATTGTTTGCCCCCCTACAACTGAACTCCCCTTATATATATGGAAAATATAAATATTGAATTTCAATTGACCGTTCTGCCACTAGATATTTAATTTCCAATTTTAAAATATTTTTGAATTAAATACTCATCAATCAAAAATCTTGACCATTCTCCCCTTTTTGTTATCATCAAAAGAACAATAGAAATTGAAATAATGATGAATATAGACCATAAATATAAATTCAAATTAAGAGAGAGAATATATATTGTAAAACCCATTTAATCAAACAAAAATCATAATAATCTTTAAATCAGAAGCAGATTTCACTTTCAGAATGAATGGATTTACGATGGATTTTATAGAGTGAGGAGAGTTCAATAAAATTGAATATTTGAATATGAATTTAAAGACTTAAATAAGCTCAAATTGTGTTAAGCACTTGCTAACCACGCATGGCCCAAAAGTCTTTTAAATGGGGTTAGTAGTAACTTTACTTTATCCTCTCTAATAAGTTCCATCCATGCACAGCCCAAAGGTCTTTTAAGTGAGAACGGAAGCACATAGAGATTAAGGTAATTCACCCACGCATAACCGCAAGGACTTTTAAATGGGAGTGAATACCAAGGATAAATAATATAGTGTATATATATATATATTTCTTTTTCTTTATTTTTATTTCCAAGATATTTTTCTTTCCAAAAATAATTTGAACTCTGCAAATTAAATAAAACCATGATGAATGACAGAAATATGATAAACATGGAAGATGGTCGTGAAATAAGCTCTAATTCAAAGATATTATAAAATCTGTCCAATCATCATGAGATTTTAAAATAACATCTCCTCTATTTATGAATTATACCACAACCACAACTCATTACAACTTCATAAATTTATTAATAATTTTGATGAGTCCAAAACAGTTCAAATCAATCACTAATTTCAATTTTTGAATAAATAATCAAAAATAATTTTAAAATTAAAAATATCAATTTCGTGAGGGGTTTTGAAAATATCAATGCAAGTTGAAAACCAGATTCAAAAATCGATCAGTAGTATGTGAGCTTATCTAATATTTCTAATGTTGATTGCTCCTAGACAATTTTTAAAACACTTATATATTTAATTCAAATTGCCTATTAATTTCAATCAAATCCAATCACTGATTTTCCAACCCATCGTCCAATCACCAAGACACTTAAACAAATCAAACTAATTTCCTTATCAGAGCAGCACAAAATTACTTTCAAAGCAAGAATCACAAGTTAACTTTTCAGAGAATTTTTAAACAAGCACAAGAAACAGTCAACAATCAAGTGTAAAGGTAATTATTTGAAATCACAAAAAAAATTATAATCCAAGAAATTCAACAATCAATCACGATTGATCTCAAAATTAATATAATCAAGCCATAAAAAATGAAATTTTCACAACTGATCAATCATGGCTTTCAAGTAGACTGCTGTATTGAGTTCATTTTTTCAAAATTTTCCAAAGGTGAATAAGAAGAAACTCAAAACAGCAAAAATGTGTGAAATTTCATTAGTCATTCGAAAACAACATAAATTTTAAAATTCCAATTAACAGTGTTCAAATATGCTTAAAATACTATGACACTATCAAAACATATCAGCATAAAAAATAAAATAAAAACATGAGTTTAGAGATCATACCTGACTTACCATATCGATGTGAACCAATGAATCTCCAACTCAGAATTCTACGGCTAAGGAACTTCAAACAATTCAATAAAATGGAACAATTTGGATTTTTACCTCTTTTAAGCACCGTTGTTCCTCAGCCTCTCCTTGGTACCTAAATGTTTATAGGATCGAGTGGTCTAACAAAAGTTGTTTTACCACTCGTAGCTTCATTTATACTTTTTAGTACCCAAACCCGTTTATATAACAATCCATTACTATCCATTAAAGTACCCTTTGGAACCCAAATTCGTTTAATCTTATTAGAATTCATCTTATTATCTTTTGGGATCCAAATTCGTTTAAATGAATTGTTTTTAAATGAGTTATTCGTTTATGATTTAAAAACTCTTTGAAATTATTAGAGTTCAAAATTTCAAATCGATCTTTTTCAAAATGATTTAAAGGATTTTTAAATTCATTAGAATTTTTTTTTTCAATTGGATTAATTTTTCCAAACCAAGTCCTTTCTTATTTTCAACAAAAAAATGAATTTTAACAACATATTCAACGATTTTTCTCCTTTAGAAAATTTAATCAAAGTTGATTCAAGACATTGAATTTTGGATTTAAGATCGTTATTTTCTTTTATTAAATTTGGACAACGATTAATAGCGATTTTCCTCTTTTCAGCATCAGTTTGTTTTAAAACCAAATTTTCATTTTCAAGTGCTTTGATTTTAGCATTAGACTTAGAAATTTTAATTTCAAATTGTTTTTGCCTTCCAAAATCAAGTTTTTCAGATTCTCTAAGCTTTTCAATCTCCTTCTCAAAATCATGATTATTGATCTTCAAATTCAATTTTCACTTTTAAGTAACCCAAAATTAGTTTTGAAATTCAAAAGATCATCACTCAAAAACTGGCATTTTCCACATTTAGAAAATGGTGAATTCTTAACTTTTTGCAGTTTTCTTTCTAATCTGTTATTTTCTTAAACTAGTTTCGATCTATCAGATTTCAATGTTTTAACTCTAAGTTCAAGAGAATCGACGGTTTTTGTGAGATCGTGGCACATTAAAATTAAATCTTTATAAGTAAAATTCGATACCTCGCTTGAATCCTCTTCACTACTTTCTGATTCAGACTGTGCCATGAGAAACAAATTAGCTTCCTCTTCATCACTGTCAGAAACTTCTTCTCCTTCCTCGTCATCCCAAGTAGCAACAAAAGCTTTCTTCTTTCTTCTGAATTTCTTCTTCTTTTCATTCTTAATATGTAGGCAATCTGGTTTGATATGTCCAGGTTTCTTGCAACTGTAGCAATACACTTCATCGTCTGAACTATCTAAACTTTCGGACTTGTTGGTTTTTGGATTCTTCTTTCATGGCTTGTAATTTCTTTTGGCCCACTTCCTGAGAACCATGGCGAGCCCTTCAGCGAGATCTTCATCATCATTTTCAAAGTATTATTTAGAGCAATCGTCTTTTTCTTTGATTCAGAAATCTTTCGTTCTTCTCTTGCTTTTAACTCCATCTCGTAAGTGATCAGATTTTCGATTAACTCTTCCATGCTTATTTTATTCAGATCTTTTGATTCTTGAATCACCATCACCTTAGCTTCAAAATTCATCGGTAGCACTCTTTATATTTTTTTGTTCACTTCCACTTCGGTATAAGTTTTGCCAAGAGCTTTTGCATTGTAGACTAGTGATAAGAAGCGTCCATACATCTCTTTTATATCTTCATATTTTTGCGTAGAGAAATTTACATATTCGTTGCTGAGTAGAGCAAGACGAGATTCCTTAACTTGAGATGTACCTTCGTGCGTGACCTCCAATGTATGCTATATTTCCTATGCAGTTTCACAATGAGAAATTCGGTTAAATTCTGTTCTATCAAGAGCAAAGATTAAAGCATTCATCGCTTTTGCATTAGTTGAAAATAATTTTTTATCATTAGTTATGTCTTTTGATTTAGGAATTTCAACATTATTAACAATAACTATGGGAGATCTATAACCTGTTTCGATAATATCCCATACATCATAATCAACTAAACTCAAATAAATTTCATCCTAGCTTTCCAATAGGCATAATCAATTCCATTAAACATTGGTTGCCTAGTTATGGACTGACCTTCAGAAAAATCATTGTTAGACAAATTCATCAGTCTAGAGTTAAAAATACTCGCTCTGATACCACTTGTAGGATCTAAATTAACCCTAAAAGGGTGGGGCGGATAGGGTTTATTGCAGTTTTTGTAGATTAATTAAATAATATCAATCACAGATAATAATCAGAGTAAATGCGGCAGATAAATAACACACAAATATACCCAGCTTCGCCAAAACTCTGCCTACTGCTGCATTCCCAAGGTTTCTACTACGTATTAGTCAACAATTACAATGCTTACAACACCCGCAAACTCATGACAGTTCCCAGCCTATTTGTCCTAACCCTACGCTTAAAACTTATCCCCAGTTTTTACTGGGAGCTACACAAAAGGCTTCACAATCTCGCTCTAGTTGCACTAATCCTACGTTAAAAACCCTGCACTGGTTTCTATCCGCAAAATCAGATTCCCTCGAATTACAACCCCGTAATTCGTCTCCCTAGTTTTACAAATGAACTAGAAAACTTTCAACATGATTTTCAAAATTAAAAATAATAAACAAAACACTTTAAAGCCACTAAATTAAAACCCTAGTTTAAAAGTCCTTTATCCTTAAGTGATTTTTTGGATGGCCCTATTACTCATTTACATCCCTCTTCACTTTTGGCCCAATCACCTTTGCTCTTTGTCTCTATAAAATTCGGCGGCTCAGAAATTAGGTTTTCAATTTCCTCTTTTCAAATGGCGACCTTATTCTATCTTCTTGGGATTAGTTCGTGATGCCCCGTATGTTGTTGCTCTTCTTGTCGTCGAGTCAATTTGATTTCTAAACTCTCGAAATTTGGTTAGATATTTGATTTTAATTCTCTGATTGCTAGGTTAATTTTTTTTGATTGTTAACTGCCAGTGATGAATCGGTGACTATTTATAGGGTATTACGAATACACTAAAAAAAAAATCTCTGATTTCGTTTGTTGATTTGGTCGTGATATCTCCTATAGTTTTGCATATCATTCTCCATGATTTTGAAATCGTCACGGCTTTGAATTATTGGGTTAGTTTGAAATCTCCAAACATTTTGGTATTGTTGCGTGGTGATTTCTGGACTTTTGAATTGGTCCCTATCGGTTACAACCTTGAACAATGTTTCTGGAACTTTTGTACTGTGCGTGTGACTTCCATTACTTTGAATTGGTCCTTATCAGTAAATGTCATTTATATATATTGAATTTCTGGAATTTGACTGAGTTTGAAAGATCCAAACTTTCTAGAAATATTTTGCATTGGTCTTGAGTTTTTGTTTGTTAACGTTGCCATGATCATGTAGTTTACTTTGGCCATTCACGCATAAGCACCATGCTTTGGCTTGTACCTTGACCTGATTTGTATACTTCTAGACATTGCTGCATTAACATTGTTGTTTCACCACTAGTTTTGCTTGTGCTTGAACCTTGATGTGCTTGATCACTTTGAAACTGATCTGAACCATGCATAATTCATGTTTATGGGTGTTTGAGCATCCTGTTCCATGCTTGCATATATGTATATATGCTGCATTGTGACTCTTGACATTGAAGTTCTTAAATACGAGCAAATTTGAACTGATGCTTGCCTTAACTTGTTAAAATCTGCACTAACTTTTGTGTTTGTCTTTAAGATGTTGTATCTAAATAGATTTAGCTTGAAACTGTTACCTTAAAACTGCAATGTCGTTTAGTTCTTGTTGCACCATTAATGTGACTGTTCCAGTTTGCCATGCCCAAACTGTTTTGCTATACTTGTGACTGCAATGTCTTAAAACCGCATTGCTATATTTGTGTCGAGATCTTCCATAAATACTGGTCTGATGTTGCATGTTGTATTTGAAACTATACACTTATTTGATGGTCCATGTTCATTTACATTGGACTATGTGATCACCTGGCATGCTTCTGACTTGAGTTTTTGTGTCAATTGTGCAACTTGATTCACCAATACGTATGAACTTCCACTTTAGTATTGACATGTTTCACAAATTTGCTTGACTTGACACATGCTCTTGCATGTTGTTGCTGGTACACTTGAACAATACTGCACCCAGGCTTATTGATGTGTGCACCACTTTACATTGACCATTCATGTAACTTCCTGTGTGTACTTGTGTAAATGTGACACCACGCTGAACTGTTCATTCCCTGTTGCACCTTCCTATGCTTTTAGCTGCTACTCCATATGTTACACTTGAATTGATGCCATGAACTTGCCATATTTACTTGATCAGGCTGACATGTCGGCATGTATTGAACTCGGCCATGACCATGTATAGCGTGTTGTTCTTTAGCTTATGTATGATTGCTTGGTTCACATATTTGCTTACGAATCGACCATATTCTCCTGCATATTTGTATATGTGTATATATACATAACAATGTATGTATACACATATCGTGAGTGTATTCTGGACGGTGTCATTTATTCTTGAGTTCATGTCCATTCACGATGTTTTGACTGTATAGCCTCCGCACAGAAATATGTGTATATTCATACATTGTATGTATATACACGTATAGTGAGCGTGTAATTTATATATGTGTGCACTAAAGTCGACGTCTACCTTGTGATATTTACAGTGTATCACGGTGAATATCAAAATCTGTCTAGACACAGATGGATATATATATATATATATATATATATCATACCAAGTCAAGAAAAATGATGAGAAACACACCGAAATTCTGAGGAAAGTAAAATTTATAATAAATTTACATTTGTATGCACTTACAGTTTATTTTATTACAGTGTACTGTGTGTTTTTCTATTTGTGATAGGTATGCAGATGGTGATTGGACTGACTGTGAAGTGCTGTGAAGACAAGAAGACAGAAGTGATAGTGTGTGTGAGTCAGTGAACGTATGCATATGAGTGTAAACTGAGTGTATGAGTGAATCTGTTGTGAGGAGCTGATGTACAGAAAATAGAAAATTGTACTGATATTTATAATAAACAAATTTGATTGAAATAAAATATTATTTTATTGTGTTCAAATCAAATTGTCTATCGTATTCAAGCTAATTCAGTATTACAATTTCATGTAAAATAATATGATTGTGAATATATAATAGTGGAGTTAGAATGTTGTACTATTTCAAATTTTGAAGTAAAATATTTAATTGAATTAATATACTGTGAATATAATCAATTTTGTATAATAGTATATTATCGAATAAATATTTATTTCTGTGAAACCGTGTAATATAAAATTGTACAATTACAAACACATTTGAATAATATCATATGTTTGTTATCATGAAACAAAAGTCATAAAACACATTGTTGTACCCAAAATCCTCGATTGATCTTTCGTGCTAGGAACCATCATGTTGGAAACCCATAAACCAATACAAACCTTCCACTTTGTTTGTAAATTATGTATGTGGGCATAGTCACTATGCATGCTAGGATTTATATATTTATTTGCAAAATGGTTTTCAACACTATGCACTAAGGATAATACTAAAAGAGGATGTTCACGTATTAAAGCATTTTTGGTTATCACAAGGAAAACTCACCCATTTGGTGTGTGATTGCATTGTGTGGTATGGGACGAGCTTATGATGCAGTTTTCTATGCACGAAATTTCACATGGAGTAAACTCGTTTCGCTTTAGCAGCGTGGTCCGGTGATTTTTTCCAACTCCAAAATAAACCCGAATAATGACTATTCTGAGTTCTCACACTAGTCCCACGGCTGACCTGGAGTTTATTGTTCCCCACCAAAACTCTGGTGCCCATATTTGCATAGGCAGCTAATAGTTTTGTTTGCAGGTTTAGTCTTCAGAACTGGGTTCAGTTTGGGAGCTAAAGAACAGTTTATTTTACTTCCTCTACCGTAAGCCCTTTTTTGTTTTCGCTGAGTTTATATTGTACTCTGATTATTTGTAACTCTGATGTAAAAAAAAATTCATAATAAAATGAAAAGTTCTGTTCTTTGTGTTCAAAAATGTCTGAACCCATAACTATTTGTCTTTATAAATGATTTAAGTTGGTTTAATTACCGATGGGAATCGAGCAAAAAGGCAGGTCGTTATAGGAAATCTGGAAATGTTTCAAAGCTAGTTAAACGAAATTTGATCTAAGGGAAGACTAATATGACTTGTATGTATATTATAAATGATTTTCTGACGCTTTTAAAATTTGAGAAGCTTAATTAGAAAGGACGATGTGAAAATCATATTGATCAAATTTGATTTCCAATTATTGCACGAAATTGGGTTTCCAATTATTTTAGATATGATGAATACTTTATAAAAGTGGTTTATAAACAAAAGAGAAATTCCGACGGCTTGAATCCCGATATTTGAAATGTTTGAAAGATCACAACACTATAATTGAAAGTATTTGCGAATTATGGTTATGAAATGATTTATGACTTCGGGATACGAAATGATTTGATATGTTTCCATGGATTCGGGTAACTCGTGACTAAAGGAAGGGTGTATATATACGGTGTCCGCATTTGGATGAAAACAGGGAGATATATATGTGCCTCGCGTTTCGTAGTTGGTGTCCGAGTTTGGATGAAAACCGTGAGATACGCTTCGCTTGAGAATCCTTGATGATGTTCTGCTTTTGGTGTCCAGAGCGACCTCATTTATCTATATTATTATGTGAGATAGGTCGTCCCTAGTGACCTTGTCATAGGGGGAATTCTCGAGGAAATGGAACATATATGTTGATATGATTTTATCATAGTATGTTTAAAGTTTGAAAAGCAATTTTGGTTTTGAAATCCCGAAGTGAGGTATGATTCTATGTGGAAAAAAAATATGTAGATTTCAATGGTTTGAAATGAAAACATGATTCTAAGTTCAAAGAAATCATTTTGAGGCTTTCAAATGTTTTGAAATTTATGGTTTCAAAATATAGTAATTTGTATAGTATTTTAATTTAACTTATCTAATTTATTCATTTTGCTAAACTTATCGTATCACTAACTATTATATTTTGCATTTGTACCTATGATTTATGCTTTTTATGTTCTTTTACTTTTATTATTTCACAATTTTATTGTATTATCTATTATCTACCAGGTTTTCTAAATTGCTTATATTTAACCATTTTATTGTAACTTTAAGGCTATCTTATATTAAACTCTTTGAATCTTACTAAGCCTACTTTTAATCAAAATGACTTATTTCAAAATAACTTTATCATTTTAAATTACTTTTACATAAATTATTCTATACATTGGACATAGCTTTATTTTATGTCATATAGCAAATTTCCTTATTTAGTTTTATACAACGATTTAAGTTTTTCTTAAATAATAGTTTGATATAAGAAGTTTCAACAATTTAGTTGTTTGATAAATTTTGTATTTAATCTATTAAGAACCTTTTTATAAATTTTAAAGCTTGATAAAGATTTGATTATTTGGTTCCAATAAATTTTATGAATAAGCTTTATTTTACTTAAGTATGATTTTACAACTTTCCTTTTCGAGGATGAAAAGATTTGAGTGGGGGAGATTGTAACGACCCAAAATTTTCGACGTCTAAAATATAAATTAATTTCGAATTTATCGTTAAAATGAATATTTATAGTGGGTTTTGACATAGAATTTGAAATTTTATTTTATACATAGTAGGATATATTTATATTTGGATTTCAATTTAGACTTCAAATTTTGGTTTTGAACGTATTTGAATAAACCTATAAAGGAAAATTCCTTTTTGTAGATTTAATTTTTAATGTTGTTAAAAGAAATGTTATTAAGATTTATTAGATAATTTATTTGAAAATTTAAATTATAAATTGAGTCAAGATTTAATGTTGAAGAAAAATGTTTATATATTTGGATTTTGAAATATAATTTTGAATTTATCTTTTTCGAATGTAATTTGAGTTTACTTCTAATTTAATCCTTTAATAAATTTAAAGACGGTTCGTTAAAACGAACATTTTAACATTATTAACTAAATTGTACATTCAGCCTTGAATTCTTTTCATTTAAATTTTAATATGAACGTTTGTCGAAATTTAAAGTTTAAATTTTAGTTAAACCATCTACGGTTCTATTTGTATTTAGCTATTTTCTATTTGTACTAAGCTTTCTAACCTTCCAAATTATATTGTATTTAATAAATTCATATAATATTTTAGCTTTTTAATTTTGTATTTAGAAATTTAGTTTTACTTTTTATGAATAAAGAATTTGATTTGCGTAAAAAAGGGCGTTTACTTAATTTAAACAAGTTGATAAACAGTTACGGTGATTTGACCGTTTGACATAATGAACCTAGAAATCGAGATCAAATTTATTTTAAAGCATGGTTTCAGATGTATAGTTTGAATTTCTAAATTTAATCATTAACTAATTTTATTTTCTCTAGAGGTAAATTTAATTCAATTATAGTAATAGTTGAATACAGTTGATGTAATAAAAGAAAGAAAGAAATTACAGAATAAATTTTGCGTATTATTGCGTTAACATAAAATTTAATTTATCGTTTAATACTAGTTACAATTTATAATGTGTGACAATGCTATTTTTTCGGTCGTACTCTGTTAGCCTATAACGTTCAAAACAATATTCGTTATTGTTAAAATTTAAACAACGTTGTTTAGTACAAACGTGTTCCGTTTACGTGCATCATTCGTTCAACTATGTTTAGCCCAACATTACCATAAATCATATTTGAGAATTTTTAATCCAACTTTGGGTGCTGAACATTTTTACCACCTGCCTTTGTTATACTGTGTCTCTCAACACATGTCCTTACCCATCTGAAATTGATTAAGACGTGTTCCTTCTTGTCTGTTGTTGGTCTCCATTGTTTGAATTGTAAAATGGGTATCGTCCCTTTTGATCCACAACGAACAAATTCCCTCTCCTCTTCGTATTTTTGTTGACTTTCATTTATCTTTATTTTATCCCCAAAACTAAATCTATGGCCACCGTTAATTTTGGCGCCGCCCCTTCAACTGCCGATTCGAAATACGTGCCATCAGAGCCTATTTTGCCTCTTTTCCTTACATCGAACCACCCCTTCGCCTTGTCGCCCTACAACCACACCGAACAAGGGCAGCTCGACAAACTCGAGCACCACCACTTTCTCCCCAACTCAGGCGAACCCTGGGCCTGATGCTTGAACCCACGTGAAGCTGTTGTTGTTCCATTTCTAAACCCAATTCCGTCGTCTGTCATCAACTCGACGCAACACAACCAATCTTGGACCCTCTTTGCTGCTAATAACTTGTGCACCGCTTGCTGCTCCTAAAAGTAGTTGCTATCAAATGTAAGTTTACTTACAATTAAAATTATTACAAGTCATATGCCTCGTGCTCACAGAATATAATTAGTTTATAGGATTGTTGAGAGACTATATTTTCGTCGTTCGTTGCCATTTGTGGAAATTGTCATTTGGTCGAACCGATTCTACTTATTTTTTTTGCAATTTTGTTCGTTGC
This sequence comes from Allium sativum, assembly GCA_030737875.1. Taxonomy (NCBI): domain Eukaryota; kingdom Viridiplantae; phylum Streptophyta; class Magnoliopsida; order Asparagales; family Amaryllidaceae; genus Allium; species Allium sativum. The sequence continues at coordinate 460,651,930 of CM060923.1, forward strand.
TCGACCTTAAACCGCACCTTAGAAAATCTGTGTTCATCCTCATGAGCCCGCACTACAGTGCATGTTTGATTATTGTTTGCGTAAGTATTAGATGTGGCAAGCATTTCACTTGTTTGATATATCTTTTTCTTGTAATTCAAGCTTTGGCTTAGAAGATAGTAATTTACATTAGACCCGGGATTTTTTGGCATGTGTTATATGTTGCACAACTATTGTTTATATGATCAAAGATATTGTATGCATGCTGTGCAAACCGCATTGTCTCTAACCTTCGATCTGCATGTTTTGTTGTATTTATTCTGGCCAACTATTTCCATACAGTGGATCTTGTCACCACACAATTTAGCTGACTGTGACTTAGTCTGTCTCCACTTGAATTTGCGTCTTCCATGGAAACCTGTATTTGTTTTCATGAGTTCCCTAACCATGCATGTTCGATTCTCTTGACACCTGTGCATGCTATTTTATACATTCCACTTGTTGAAAACCCTCTCCAAAACAGCCCTACATTTTCATAAATATGTGTCGTGAGTCAAACTACCTACCTGCTTATGGTTATCACTTCGAGTTTCGGGTTTTGTAGTCACTAACTGGAATTGAGTGGCACACTGCGACTAGTTTCATTTGTTTTAACTCAAGCTCCTTCTGTTTGAATGCTCCACATGGACATGCATTGTCCACCTGGGTAATGAGTTATTTTTGTTCCTTTGATGTATACTATCTTCTTAATTCAAATTTCTTGGGCATCTTAAAGTTTGCAGAAATTTGAGCTAAATTAGTATTGTAGGCCTTATGCTTCATACCGTGGGTGAAACGACCCGCAAATCCGTACCCTTTGAGTCGACTAATCACACCACACATCCAACTCAAATTGCACAGAAATACGAACCATTATTAGAAAGAAGTTAGAGGATGAGAAATAGAAAGAAAGAAATATTAGAATAGAAGAAAACGAAGATCACAAACTCACAGCGGAACGAATAAAATATATTAGATAACATAACTTTGAAGCACAAATCAGTATTTGTATATACGTACCATTATCAGAGCACAACGATTATCCTTAGAACAGTTATAAACACCTGTTTCCAGATACAACAAAATACACAGCGGAAAGTATGATAGTCTATAGCTAACTGGTGAAGCCTCCTGCTTCAAGCTCCTCCAGGTGAATCTGTAAAATCCCGACTACTTGACTGCCCGTACAAATTTGGGCACCCAAGAGTTTAGGGAAAACAAAACAAAATAAACTCTGGGTCAGTCATGGGACTGGTGTGAGTAAACTCCAATCATTTGTTTAACTTTCAAAATCCTTTCGAAAGAAAAGATAATCATAAGACCGATCCACACATAAACACGGATGGTTTTTACCTTACGATAACCCAAAACACTTTGGAAATCATATATTATCTGATATTATAATAATGTCTAATCACAAGTAATTAAAATCTAGTAGAGCGCTTGCATCTCACGCTCTACATATATAATATACAATCAAACTCGCAGGCACTTATTGGAGATTGGATTCCAACTTGACAAGGTATGGGACCACCTTCCGAACGTGTATCTCTAGAGTCAAATACACTGGGTTCAACAAGAACATCTTGCAACCCGGCCCACACATGACCGACCACTCATTTCACTTGAGTGTATCGAATGTATACCACCGACGGTTGGGATCAGCAACCGCCTCCCGATAAGGGACAGCATCGATAGATTTAAGAACAAAAGGAATTTCTCTAGATAGGTGATCATACATCCTAATGGGTGCGACCCACATAGCCATGCTGCCTGCCCGATTTTTGTCCAATTCCGGGTTGATGAGGCTTGAGGTTTGAATTATCCTCCAGAACATCTGGCCACCATTCACTTTGAATGCCACATCGTCAGATCCATTGGAAATCACTAATTGATTCCCACAAAAATACTCAGATTGTTAGGCTAAAGAAGTTTCCCTTCTATGCCACCAACTTCGTACGTTTGAAGGAATCAACGTACGTAACCCCCTTTGGAAATACTCTGTCAGACACTCGTCCATACAAGTTGTCCTGGGTCTGGACAAACCGAAGGCACTAACCCATAAACAGGATAGCCCTTGCATAACTCCGTCTTCAATTTTCTTCAGCATAAGTTGCTTCATAACGCTTACGCCAATATGGAGTGGTTTTCAGATATCAAATCTGATCCCGGTCTCTCCATATTGACAACGGAGGTATATAAAAACTTTGATAGTCGGTGATTTAACCATCAAAGAAACATCCATACAATCAACGGTCCTATTTCCAAATGGAAATTCTATCAATCAAGCATCAAACAACACTGGGCCCTTTTTATATTAGTTCTTTATTTCATTATCATTTCCAATTCCCATTTCCCATCTTTCGTGTTATTTCAAAGCACTATTTTCTCTCACGATTATTGGAAAACATTTCCAATATTATAATTCCTTTGTTGAGAAAATATCCTTTACTCCCGTTAGAAAACATTTCTAAATCCTTTGAATTAACTGATGTTATAAACATCGTTATTATAACTCAAATCATAAATCATTCGTTAACTAACGATATCACTAACCAACCCTTGCTATCGAGCCTTAACCATGTCTCCGTCAATAATGTAGTTAGTCAAGTTGGGGTATAATTACCTCTCAGACCTTAACTGAACGACATTCTTAACTTTGAAATAGTCAGAGCTCATAACTTTAAACAACATTGCTTACGCGACTCTCAGATTTTGATCTACAAACATACCTTCTTTATAGAAATATTGATTATAACGGTAGCGTTATAATTGCTATCTTCAAATGTTTGGTTTATAAAACATTGCTTTCAACAACAGCGTTAAAACCGCTGTCTAGCATTATAGAACACTTATCATAACCATAGCATTAAGATTGCTATTAAAACAATTATTTTAACGGCAGCGTTAAAATTGCTATTTATGTTTACCAAGATATTTATTATAACAGCAGCGTCTAAATTGCTGTATAGATTTACAACATCTATTATAACAACAGCGCTAAAATCGCTGTTTAGTCTTATAAAAGCATTTCTTACAAAGACAGTGTTATAGTCGCTGTTTAAAAGCAATTCTTATAACAACAGCGGTTTGATTTCTGTTTTGAATAAAATACCGTGTGCGGCGCACACGCTTCCGTTGTTCATTTATAAACTCTGTTTATTTTAAACAATTCAAGTTCTCCTTTAAACATATTTATAAACTATACATTCTTCTAACCACTTAATTCGATTTCTATAAATCTCCTTTTTTATATACATTTTATTTGCAAAATATTTCCTTGTTTTAAACTATTTATTCTTTTACTTTAAAGCATTTGAAAATCTTTCTTTAACTTTTCTCTGTAATTTGCTAAATTCAGATCCATTTCCAAATATTGGTTTCAAAACCGATACTCACTTTCAAATATACATTCATATTTGAACCCACCTTTTAATTTATCCAATGGTTAATGATCCACTTAATTTATATCTTTATTTATAACATTTTTCTTGGTTTACCCAATGGAATAGGTTTCCATTTGCAACTCAATGAAAAAGAAATTATTTCTAATTTGGAAATAAGCTCTACTTTTAAATTCTAATTTCCTTTTTCACATTCGATGATATTTTACGGTATCTAAAATACCAGGTTCCTAAGGCCAGGGTAAACCAAACACACAAATTCAACCATGGATAATGTAGCATAACATATATCACTATCAAATAAAACAGTAAATAAAATGTTGAGGGATCCAGTTGGATCCCTCCAACCTGTTTCCCTGCATCCACAGATGTTAGTAACATCAAAAACATCGCATTAATGAAAAAATCAATCAACGATGAGATTATATCAACCAATTTATCAACTATTCAACCAAGCAACCATTTCACATTATAAAATAATTTTAAACGAGTGAGTTTACTCACCTTGATTCGCATTTGTCGGTTCTTCTCTTTTTTTTTCCACTTAAAAGCAAACGACGTTTGATCTTGTTATGAAATTCCAGTAGCTTCATTTTCAGCGGAAATTGTTTTACAGTGTAGATTCCGCTGCTCTGATTCCAACATGACCAGTTTTGTTTGATTCTGTCCGCGAACCAACCAATTATATGCATTACAATTTTTATCGAATATTATATCATTAACTAATTATATTTTAAATTTTAATTTTCTTGTTTACCTTAACCTTAAAATTTGGCCGCTCAGTCAAAAACCGAATCACAGATTCCAGTTTGTCGTTCATCATTTTTGTTGTCCATCCTCATGCTCGCATGTCATACCTTCAAAACTCAATTCCAACCAACTCCTTAACCACCATTTCCGTCTTCTTTGATACTTCACTCAACCCATCATAAAAGTAAAACAAACTTCACCATACTGGTACCATTCTAATCAATGATTAACACTTGAATTTTACGTTAATCCTTCCACCCTTTGCAGTATAAAACATAGTCCCCTCCTCTACTAACTGCTCACCCTTCTTCCTCTACCATTTTCCAAATCCAGACGTTGATTAATACTTGACAATTCTTCAAACTAACACAAAGCCCCAGGCCTTTCCCCCCCACGCACCAGAACCGAACCATTCATTTTTCCCAAGCCTAGGCTCCAATCACCAGACACACCCATTAACTGTCCTTCACGTCTCCCTATCCCCATGCACTGTTGCCCACGCTGGAGCCAACCAGAGACCAGATCCGTCCACCAATACGCCCCCAAGCATCGACGGCCATCCCTTTTCCACCCTCATGAACCACCGGACCAAAGACAACAACTTGCCTCCTTCTTCCTTTCTTCGCTCGAGATGGAAAGCACCAATTCGCCGCCAATTCGCCAAACCCCAATTTGGGTTTATTCTCAAAATTTTAATCGAGCCAAGAAAGATGGATGCTGGCGTGAAGGGAATGTTTTTAGGAGTTCAGCAGACCTTATTTCGTAAATTATAGAATTATATTTGAGGAGTTATGGATTTTTTTTGAAGTGAGAATTTATTAAACGATTTCTTTTGTCTGAGACCGAAGAAGAAAAACAAAGGAAAATAGCAGTATTTAAAGGGGCTAAAGCTTGAGGAGCACGGAGCTGCAATTCCTTGGGACGCACGGATTGAAACAAAACGTGGATCGCACGCTACTCATTTGTTTAATTTATATATTTCCTTTGTCGGCAAGTAATTGATATATATAGAACTAGGATAGGATAGGCGCGTATGGTTTAGTCCTTACTTTGTCTGCTGAATCGAGAACATAGGCTGGTGCTAGTTGTAATCTACCATTTGATCTACTAAACATGTACCTTAGTATTATATAAATACTTGCAGATAGTTGTTGCCAGAACGTAGGTGTATATATATATAAAATATAATATCTTATATAATAACGAAACTCCCCGGTGAAGTATCAAGTAAACTAGCCACAGCCGACTTCTATTTACTGATAAAAAAGCTATTCTTGGTGTAAAAATGTATTCTGAACCCAATGGGACAAGTTTCGTCGAATTCCGGCATCGTATGGAAAAATTTCCTTTATAAAACCAGAAATCAACACGCGTTTAAATTTTTCACGATCACCAGATAAATCAAAACAACTTGAAACTGCGAACGCTGACAATAACTTTTCGATACGAACCCAATGGCACTAGTTTCGTCGCATTCTGAGACTGTTGCCCCGGTAGGCTATTTTTAGGTGTACCGCAATGCCATTTTTAACGCCAAATTATCCGGTCTTTAAAATTAACAAACTATATAGCTATCCTGACTCTAATCGACGATACGAACTCAACGGAACTGGTTTCGTGGCCTGATTTGATCGTTTGTTCAAGTTACACTCGAATATCTCTTTATTCAGTTGAATTAATTTAATTGCACTGAACGAGCGTTTACGGCTACCGTGGTTACATACGACATCGGTTTGACACGCAATTCAACACCATACAATAATTTAACGATACGGTCCCCATGAAACTGATTTCGTCGAAAACAGAGTCCGTTTGCAAAACGGCTATTTTAACGCGTATAATTTAAATAACGATTTTCCACAGCGACTATTTCAAAATTTGATTTGACCATAACTAACAAATTATAACACGAAATCTAGATTTTTCTCTTTCATGTGAAAATTATAATCAATACGGTTCCAACGTGTCTTGTTTCACATAAATCCGACTTATATCGAATCCTGTATCCTCAGTTGAAGTTCAAAACTCTATATTACGAACTACCGCGCGATTTCGAGCTCGTTTTATAATTATATTATAAATTAACGTTCAAACTTCGTTTTTAATAAATAAATTCCTTATAAAATCCTTTATATAATTCAATTAAAATATTTAAACCAATTTAAATATTCAGAGTTCAACGGCTGAAAATCTGGGTCGTTACATTCCTTCCCCCTTAAAATAATTTCGTCCTCGAAATTGCTAAGTAGGGAAAAGATGCTACGTACCCTGTAAACTAGGTCCAATAATCCTTTTTTGTTTTTCCCACCTCTTAACTCCAGTTTAACTGGACCAATTTAAATTAAAATATTCATTTATTCTTACTAACGAAAATTTTCAAAAATTCAGAAAATTTTCTAACACTTTAAATTCTGAAAAATTTCGGCAGCATCTCCTCTGCACGGCTCAATCTGTACAACCACAACTCGCCTTTCTAGGCCTCCTCCAATTTAAAAGAAAATCAAAAAGCCAAGTGGCTTGCCTCATAGGGTCATAAAATCATCAAATCCAAGTAATACTGTAAACATGTACCTTTTTGTCGGGCACAAATTCTATCTCTTGCACTTGCTTCCATTCTATATCTGCTCAGCATGCATATATTTCCAATAGTTTCCCAAGTCAATTCAACTTCCACTTTATCAATCCAAGTCTGATTCTCATTTAAGCCAACCCACCTATTATACTTGAATCCAATTCCACCGCAGTATAATTCCAACCCCATCATCCACTATATATTCAACTTGTTCACACATTAGTCGAATATTTATAATCTGAATCTCAACATTTCTTTATTTACTTCATTCGAAATAATTTCTAATCTAATCCACTTTTAATTTAACTCGACTTAAGTTAAATTTCAGTTCTTTTGGTACATCTTTACCAATTCATTCTATTCAACTTACACAAGTTAAATTTTAATTCCAGAATTCAAATTCCGGGTTTTATTTCAAATTAGTTTGAAATCATATATATATTTCAATTAAAAATTGAATTTCTAAATCATCTTGTCCTTTCCAAACAATTTTTATTCCCAAATTACTTATGGTAGCAATCCATCACTCAGAAACTTGAAAATGAATGCTGATAATGTCGCGACCCATTATCAGTACTATTTTCTCGCCACTGAAGTGATTTCAGTGCTTAATCGCTTTCAAATCCGTTTAGAACCATTCTAATTCAAAAATCTCTTCAAACCAATGCTATACTACCTTTGAAATACTTCAAGGAATATTTTCAAAACTTCCGGGATTTAAATTCCAACTTATGGTTTGAATTAAATTTTAGTTCGGCTTATTTGTATATCCTATTCTTATACAAATTCAATTTGGTTTTATATAACCATTTCAATATTTTATAATTTCCTTTGATTGTAATAACAATCAACACATTCGATAATTTCAGAAAATTATCCCTTTATATCAAAATAACTTTTGGGCAAATTATATCACTTACCCTTTTTAAAACAATACTGAGTCGATTTGTTCTGTTCGAGAGTTTAGAAACACCTATCGATACGGTTGTACTTCCTGTATCGACCAGAATTCATAAACCACTCAACAAACCAGCCAACACAATATAAAACAATTTTTATATCGAATTTACAAATACGCGCTCATATATATACACTCAAACTCAATCTAGGGTGTTACTAACCCCATCTCTATTGAGTTACGCCACAGAGCCAAGGTAATCACTTAACCTTCAGCTCTGATACCAAATGAAACGACCCGCAAATCCGTACCCTTTGAGTCGACTAATCACACCACACATCCAACTCAAATTGCACAGAAATACGAACCATTATTAGAAAGAAGTTAGAGGATGAGAAATAGAAAGAAAGAAATATTAGAATAGAAGAAAACGAAGATCACAAACTCACAGCGGAACGAATAAAATATATTAGATAACATAACTTTGAAGCACAAATCAGTATTTGTATATACGTACCATTATCAGAGCACAACGATTATCCTTAGAACAGTTATAAACACCTGTTTCCAGATACAACAAAATACACAGCGGAAAGTATGATAGTCTATAGCTAACTGGTGAAGCCTCCTGCTTCAAGCTCCTCCAGGTGAATCTGTAAAATCCAGACTACTTGACTGCTCGTACAAATTTGGGCACCCAAGAGTTTAGGGAAAACAAAACAAAATAAACTCTGGGTCAGTCATGGGACTGGTGTGAGTAAACTCCAATCATTTGTTTAACTTTCAAAATCCTTTCGAAAGAAAAGATAATCATAAGACCGATCCACACATAAACACGGATGGTTTTTACCTTACGATAACCCAAAACACTTTGGAAATCATATATTATCTGATATTATAATAATGTCTAATCACAAGTAATTAAAATCTAGTAGAGCGCTTGCATCTCACGCTCTACATATATAATATACAATCAAACTCGCAGGCACTTATTGGAGATTGGATTCCAACTTGACAAGGTATGGGACCACCTTCCGAACGTGTATCTCTAGAGTCAAATACACTGGGTTCAACAAGAACATCTTGCAACCCGGCCCACACATGACCGACCACTCATTTCACTTGAGTGTATCGAATGTATACCACCGACGGTTGGGATCAGCAACCGCCTCCCGATAAGGGACAGCATCGATAGATTTAAGAACAAAAGGAATTTCTCTAGATAGGTGATCATACATCCTAATGGGTGCGACCCACATAGCCATGCTGCCTGCCCGATTTTTTGTCCAATTCCGGGTTGATGAGGCTTGAGGTTTGAATTATCCTCCAGAACATCTGGCCACCATTCACTTTGAATGCCACATCGTCAGATCCATTGGAAATCACTAATTGATTCCCACAAAAATACTCAGATTGTTAGGCTAAAGAAGTTTCCCTTCTATGCCACCAACTTCGTACGTTTGAAGGAATCAACGTACGTAACCCCCTTTGGAAATACTCTGTCAGACACTCGTCCATACAAGTTGTCCTGGGTCTGGACAAACCGAAGGCACTAACCCATAAACAGGATAGCCCTTGCATAACTCCGTCTTCAATTTTCTTCAGCATAAGTTGCTTCATAACGCTTACGCCAATATGGAGTGGTTTTCAGATATCAAATCTGATCCCGGTCTCTCCATATTGACAACGGAGGTATATAAAAACTTTGATAGTCGGTGATTTAACCATCAAAGAAACATCCATACAATCAACGGTCCTATTTCCAAATGGAAATTCTATCAATCAAGCATCAAACAACACTGGGCCCTTTTTATATTAGTTCTTTATTTCATTATCATTTCCAATTCCCATTTCCCATCTTTCGTGTTATTTCAAAGCACTATTTTCTCTCACGATTATTGGAAAACATTTCCAATATTATAATTCCTTTGTTGAGAAAATATCCTTTACTCCCGTTAGAAAACATTTCTAAATCCTTTGAATTAACTGATGTTATAAACATCGTTATTATAACTCAAATCATAAATCATTCGTTAACTAACGATATCACTAACCAACCCTTGCTATCGAGCCTTAACCATGTCTCCGTCAATAATGTAGTTAGTCAAGTTGGGGTATAATTACCTCTCAGACCTTAACTGAACGACATTCTTAACTTTGAAATAGTCAGAGCTCATAACTTTAAACAACATTGCTTACGCGACTCTCAGATTTTGATCTACAAACATACCTTCTTTATAGAAATATTGATTATAACGGTAGCGTTATAATTGCTATCTTCAAATGTTTGGTTTATAAAACATTGCTTTCAACAACAGCGTTAAAACCGCTGTCTAGCATTATAGAACACTTATCATAACCATAGCATTAAGATTGCTATTAAAACAATTATTTTAACGGCAGCGTTAAAATTGCTATTTATGTTTACCAAGATATTTATTATAACAGCAGCGTCTAAATTGCTGTATAGATTTACAACATCTATTATAACAACAGCGCTAAAATCGCTGTTTAGTCTTATAAAAGCATTTCTTACAAAGACAGTGTTATAGTCGCTGTTTAAAAGCAATTCTTATAACAACAGCGGTTTGATTTCTGTTTTGAATAAAATACCGTGTGCGGCGCACACGCTTCCGTTGTTCATTTATAAACTCTGTTTATTTTAAACAATTCAAGTTCTCCTTTAAACATATTTATAAACTATACATTCTTCTAACCACTTAATTCGATTTCTATAAATCTCCTTTTTTATATACATTTTATTTGCAAAATATTTCCTTGTTTTAAACTATTTATTCTTTTACTTTAAAGCATTTGAAAATCTTTCTTTAACTTTTCTCTGTAATTTGCTAAATTCAGATCCATTTCCAAATATTGGTTTCAAAACCGATACTCACTTTCAAATATACATTCATATTTGAACCCACCTTTTAATTTATCCAATGGTTAATGATCCACTTAATTTATATCTTTATTTATAACATTTTTCTTGGTTTACCCAATGGAATAGGTTTCCATTTGCAACTCAATGAAAAAGAAATTATTTCTAATTTGGAAATAAGCTCTACTTTTAAATTCTAATTTCCTTTTTCACATTCGATGATATTTTACGGTATCTAAAATACCAGGTTCCTAAGGCCAGGGTAAACCAAACACACAAATTCAACCATGGATAATGTAGCATAACATATATCACTATCAAATAAAACAGTAAATAAAATGTTGAGGGATCCAGTTGGATCCCTCCAACCTGTTTCCCTGCATCCACAGATGTTAGTAACATCAAAAACATCGCATTAATGAAAAAATCAATCAACGATGAGATTATATCAACCAATTTATCAACTATTCAACCAAGCAACCATTTCACATTATAAAATAATTTTAAACGAGTGAGTTTACTCACCTTGATTCGCATTTGTCGGTTCTTCTCTTTTTTTTTTCCACTTAAAAGCAAACGACGTTTGATCTTGTTATGAAATTCCAGTAGCTTCATTTTCAGCGGAAATTGTTTTACAGTGTAGATTCCGCTGCTCTGATTCCAACATGACCAGTTTTGTTTGATTCTGTCCGCGAACCAACCAATTATATGCATTACAATTTTTATCGAATATTATATCATTAACTAATTATATTTTAAATTTTAATTTTCTTGTTTACCTTAACCTTAAAATTTGGCCGCTCAGTCAAAAACCGAATCACAGATTCCAGTTTGTCGTTCATCATTTTTGTTGTCCATCCTCATGCTCGCATGTCATACCTTCAAAACTCAATTCCAACCAACTCCTTAACCACCATTTCCGTCTTCTTTGATACTTCACTCAACCCATCATAAAAGTAAAACAAACTTCACCATACTGGTACCATTCTAATCAATGATTAACACTTGAATTTTACGTTAATCCTTCCACCCTTTGCAGTATAAAACATAGTCCCCTCCTCTACTAACTGCTCACCCTTCTTCCTCTACCATTTTCCAAATCCAGACGTTGATTAATACTTGACAATTCTTCAAACTAACACAAAGCCCCAGGCCTTTCCCCCCCACGCACCAGAACCGAACCATTCATTTTTCCCAAGCCTAGGCTCCAATCACCAGACACACCCATTAACTGTCCTTCACGTCTCCCTATCCCCATGCACTGTTGCCCACGCTGGAGCCAACCAGAGACCAGATCCGTCCACCAATACGCCCCCAAGCATCGACGGCCATCCCTTTTCCACCCTCATGAACCACCGGACCAAAGACAACAACTTTCCTCCTTCTTCCTTTCTTCGCTCGAGATGGAAAGCACCAATTCGCCGCCAATTCGCCAAACCCCAATTTGGGTTTATTCTCAAAATTTTAATCGAGCCAAGAAAGATGGATGCTGGCGTGAAGGGAATGTTTTTAGGAGTTCAGCAGACCTTATTTCGTAAATTATAGAATTATATTTGAGGAGTTATGGATTTTTTTTGAAGTGAGAATTTATTAAACGATTTCTTTTGTCTGAGACCGAAGAAGAAAAACAAAGGAAAATAGCAGTATTTAAAGGGGCTAAAGCTTGAGGAGCACGGAGCTGCAATTCCTTGGGACGCACGGATTGAAACAAAACGTGGATCGCACGCTACTCATTTGTTTAATTTATATATTTCCTTTGTCGGCAAGTAATTGATATATATAGAACTAGGATAGGATAGGCGCGTATGGTTTAGTCCTTACTTTGTCTGCTGAATCGAGAACATAGGCTGGTGCTAGTTGTAATCTACCATTTGATCTACTAAACATGTACCTTGGTATTATATAAATACTTGCAGATAGTTGTTGCCAGAACGTAGGTGTATATATATATAAAATATAATATCTTATATAATAACGAAACTCCCCGGTGAAGTATCAAGTAAACTAGCCACAGCCGACTTCTATTTACTGATAAAAAAGCTATTCTTGGTGTAAAAATGTATTCTGAACCCAATGGGACAAGTTTCGTCGAATTCCGGCATCGTATGGAAAAATTTCCTTTATAAAACCAGAAATCAACACGCGTTTAAATTTTTCACGATCACCAGATAAATCAAAACAACTTGAAACTGCGAACGCTGACAATAACTTTTCGATACGAACCCAATGGCACTAGTTTCGTCGCATTCTGAGACTGTTGCCCCGGTAGGCTATTTTTAGGTGTACCGCAATGCCATTTTTAACGCCAAATTATCCGGTCTTTAAAATTAACAAACTATATAGCTATCCTGACTCTAATCGACGATACGAACTCAACGGAACTGGTTTCGTGGCCTGATTTGATCGTTTGTTCAAGTTACACTCGAATATCTCTTTATTCAGTTGAATTAATTTAATTGCACTGAACGAGCGTTTACGGCTACCGTGGTTACATACGACATCGGTTTGACACGCAATTCAACACCATACAATAATTTAACGATACGGTCCCCATGAAACTGATTTCGTCGAAAACAGAGTCCGTTTGCAAAACGGCTATTTTAACGCGTATAATTTAAATAACGATTTTCCACAGCGACTATTTCAAAATTTGATTTGACCATAACTAACAAATTATAACACGAAATCTAGATTTTTCTCTTTCATGTGAAAATTATAATCAATACGGTTCCAACGTGTCTTGTTTCACATAAATCCGACTTATATCGAATCCTGTATCCTCAGTTGAAGTTCAAAACTCTATATTACGAACTACCGCGCGATTTCGAGCTCGTTTTATAATTATATTATAAATTAACGTTCAAACTTCGTTTTTAATAAATAAATTCCTTATAAAATCCTTTATATAATTCAATTAAAATATTTAAACCAATTTAAATATTCAGAGTTCAACGGCTGAAAATCTGGGTCGTTTCAGTGGGTCTCCTCTTTTGTATAAATCTTCCCCATGCATGTCCTGCAACTTTAATAATCAGTTCATGCTTGGTTGTTCTTACTTAGTCTGGAATTTATTTGCATAATTAGAAACACTTTAGACACATTTCAGTTATGTCCCGTTGGAACTTGTCCTTTAGACTTGTTAGTCATTTTATTTCTTATACAAAGTCTGCTACTCTATATTGTGCAAGATGGGCTTTATTTTGGGTTAGGCATGCACATGCTTTGGAAACAAAGTCAGCTTGCTTCCTTGTATGCGTTATGTATATATGGGTATCACAGTGCCCTATTACATGTGTTCTTATCTTGAAATTAGGTCTACATCTCTCATACATTTTAAATATTCCAAAAACTCACTCTATTTCATCTAGAAGAATCAAATACTTTTATTTAGGGGAAAATCCAAGAAGTTGTTGCATTTAACACACTATCCATAAAATTTGCTCTTAGTTGTTATAGCCAATTCCAAATCTAATTGTGAATATAGCTACTTTCCGTTGAAAGCCTTATTCGCCTCTAAGCCTCAATGTCCGCTCGCATGTGTGCCATCCTCTTGAGTCTATTACATATTGCTGTCATTTTGAACTATCATGCCTTGTATCACACTTTTGTTATACTGTCTTATTTGATGTATGCTTTTATTCGATCCACTTTGGCAAGTATTTCGGTAGTTCTTGATTTTGATATTCCAATTTATTAATAGCTGTTAGGACTTAACTAATTATATTTATGTGATTATCGAAGTTTACTAACTTGAAATAAGTTAAATCCTAACTCGAGTTTTTTGTGTTTTTACATGGAACGTTTGGGTCAAACCTTTAGTGTCCCAAGTTCAAACATTTCAGCTCGCAAATTGAGAGGAACGTAAAGACGCACGCGCGCGCAAGGCTCGACAAAACTGTAAATTTTGTTTTAAAATTTTATTCATTAGAAAAGTTATGTACGTATTCTTTCTACTATACAAAATACTGTATACAACTATAATATTTCTATAAAATTGTATTCCATTACAGTTATTGTACTCTGTGATTCTGTGTTAATTTTGTTTAAACCCTGTAAGCCAATAACAACCTGTTGTTTTGAACGTTCTAAGTTGGTTTGATTACTTACTTCGGATGGTCAAAATGCCAGGTCATTACACAAAGGCAAGCTCTACAAAGTGCTAATAATAAAACTGAGAGTCCACATCTGGAAGCCTACCTCTGAATGCCAAAACATTCCGAAAGCCGTTCGCACCGACAAACTTGGGACTAATACAAAGTGGATGGACAAACAATCAAAAAGGAGTTCCGCAAACCGGAGCCCTCCTTCCAACGGCAAGAACCGACACCTCAAAAGCCGTAAGAAAAGCCTTCAAAACCTAATGGAAAAGGCGACCGAGTACCAGTCCTTTCAGAACCAAAGGGAAAAGCATCTGGCAGGGAGTACTGCGGGCCCAATAGCAAAAGAGTCCCTGATTTGTCTATAAATAAGACCCCCGGGGGCTCATATTCGGTGCGATTTTTCTCGTTCTCACTCCTAAACTCTTTTTCTCTAGAATAAACCCTAATTTAAAAATCAAATTGGGGATTTCAGATGTAATTACCCGTGTATTACCCGTATATTCCAAACCAAGGATCAATAAGGAGAGAATAAATACTTATTGTATTTCCTTATGATTTCCTTATATAATTTTTTAGCTATCACTAGTGCAACATGTTATTCGCTTTCTACATGCGTACAAGCTCTTATCCAAGTCTAAACCCTTTTGCAAAGTTAGTGTGAAACCCTGTTCTACAAGCCGTTTTGCCCTTATCTAGGGTTATGCTTAAGGGACCCTTGTTCCAAGATAGCTGTTGGTTCTTGAGTCGCTTAAGCATGATGCTCACACCCACTAAGGGAAGAGTAACTAATCTTTTGGTCTTAAAACCATGATATCTAGAAAACGGTGAACTAACTAAAACTCGTGAAGGCTAAATAACCCCATGTTCCCTTTAGGTCCACTTCCTTAGACCTATCTCCGGTGTTGGCGAAAAATATTGTTAACACGTACGATTAGTTATATTTAAACTGGATAGACCGTTTAAGCAAAACTATATAAAACCCTTAACATGACTTTCCTCTCTCCCTCCCTTAACCATGAGGGCTGTCGACCTCCTCAATAGAAAGGCGGTCGACCATCCGGTTGACCCCCTCATGTACATATATACACACAACTCAAATCTCTAGGGAATATTGCATTATGTCAACCAGTGTATAATTTTATTCCTGGTTTATATTCATTCAGTTTGAATTTCAAATCTCGTGTATATACAATTACCATCTAACTTATTTTATTAATAACTTCTTCATATGGACTCCGCTTTTTATAAATAAAATATGAAAACAGACTACAATCTCACATCGAGTACAATGGTAATATTTCTGTGGACCAATTCTTAGTTGCCCAAAATTCATATTTTTATCCCAGTAATATTTTATTATTGTCTGTATTTAATTTAATTATCTATGTCTATTTAGGGTATATTTTATGGGGTGTTATAGAGGTGGAGTCGCTGGATCGACCGGAACCATCTATGGTGCTTAAGGCTGTTGCCTTTGATATCTTGGATAGGTCGAATATTAAGGTTTTATTACAGCCGGATCCACCAAGGTGCGTTGGTGAATTCTATTTTAAATGAGATGGATTTATAAGGGAAAATGATGCGAGAGTCAAGAAGGAATTTCTTGAAGTTTATATAGGTTACGGCGGAGGATTGTTTAGATCTGGTAAAAGAGAAGATAAGGATAAGGCCAAGCAGAAGCTCCGACTAGAAATGGTTGGAATCTTCGACCTCGAAGAGAATCCAAATTCCCCACTTACACAGAACACAATTGCTCATTTGAGGACATCTATTTTTTGGATATTCATTAATTAGATTCATTCAAAAAGCCTCCTAGGAAGGAGCTCACACAAAAAGAACGGGAGTCCATAAACCATTGTCTATTTTAGTAGCTAGATAGCCATAGTATAAACGAATGCAGGCATTTGCATGATATAATTGAGGAGGATGTCAACTGTGGGGAGTTGAAACATTGAAGTGTAGTGGTGGAACAGGTGTAACCGTCTACCGTCCCTTGAAATAGAAATGAGCCAAGATCCAGATCGTGCAGATTGATCATTGACTGATTTGAATTTCTTTGAATTTCTAAACCATCCGTCTCTAAAATAATGAATTTATAATTAGAAATGGATAAGTTCGCTTACTCACATATGGGGTTTGGATCATGCCTATAGGCGTGCCCTGCATCCAATGATTGACCGTTTCGTCCGATAATTAAGGATGCTGAGCTATCTTGTCATGATTTAGCAACATTTCTTAGTCATGGCTTCAGTATGGACTATACTCAGCTGGATTTAGTATTTAGTAAATCTCGTTAGGATTTTTCAAGATCGTTTGATCAGGGCTCAATTATGGACTATACTCTGTTGGATTTGGATTATCTTGTCAAGGTCTGGCAAGATCATTCGGTTAGCTCGAGTATAGATTGTAATTGATTGGATTTTAATTATTTTGTTAGGATATGGGGAAAATGCTATATTTATTTCTTGCAAGCCTGGATTATAATCGCATTGGCTCGACC
The DNA here is from genome assembly GCA_030737875.1 of Allium sativum. NCBI lineage: Eukaryota > Viridiplantae > Streptophyta > Magnoliopsida > Asparagales > Amaryllidaceae > Allium > Allium sativum. The sequence continues at coordinate 460,669,053 of CM060923.1, forward strand.
CAATGAGGCTATGGATTTAGGATACGGACTATGGATTGGATATTTTGGATATCAGATTTCTCGGACTTATTGGATTTCTTAGATTTAGATCTCATATATTGCGGATTTTCTTCTTTATAAAATGAATCAGAGAGATCTTGAGGTTCGATTGGTTTCCATACTTGGATTTTTTTTTGATTGTCTACTAATATGATCCAGTGCGATCGTGGGATTATCATATTTCTATTTGGATTTCTTTTGAATTATGACTTATGGCCTTACAGATTTTTGTTTTATCCAAAACACATTCTATCATCTTTTGGAGAGTAAGTGTTGACCCGCTTTTTACCAGACAGACACATTTTGGATTTTTGGCTATGGAAGTATTCAGGACTTGAGCTTGAATGTGACGACCCAAAAGCCCGTACCCTTTAGACCGACAATATTGACCACTGTCCGATTTAAATTGTATGAATCCTTGAATTGTCACGGGGAAGTAAGAAAATAGAACAAAACAGAATTTTTCGATGGTAGGACAATATACATAATATTGAACAATATTTTTACAGTGGAAAACTTTTATATACATATCAGAGTATAACCTAGATTCAGCCTAGAAAGTTATAACACATGTCCTTACAAATGCTGATAAAAAACCGAAATAATACATGCCCGATAGATAACTAACCTGCATCAGATAAAGATCTCCCACTCTCTTCTGGAAGACTTCGACTAACTTCAATAATCTCGAACAACTCAGATCTGACCCGAGTATTGAAAACACCATGATCATGCTTGGATAAAACAACGTGAGAGAACCTCAACAATAAATGACAATATCGTACATATATATATATATCAGTTTGGGAGTCAATGAAAACTCGTTTGAAAGAAAGAGTATCTCATAAGACAATGTCCATAAATAAACACAGACCAGTTATTCCCTTATGATAACTAAAACATTTTTATATAAACATTTGATTTTATTACTAATGTCTAATCTTTGAAATCGTTTTCAAATATAAATATTCAAGTACCCAAAATTGTTACCATTATTAAATTCCGGGGATACTATGTTGTATAATCTAAACATAAGTACTTATTAGAGAATTCGGTAATTTCCATACAAGTGACCCAAAAATGTTCCTTTTCCACGGTTAGGAAAAACTATGGAGGGATGTCCCAACAATTCGAACATGTAACACCCCAACTCCGATACACTTATCCAGAAGCGGTGAGGCTACTTATAAGCCATGGTGCTAATAGAACAGTATCACAACTTAACAAAAGTATATCGGAATATAAAATCATTCATAGTACATGATTTTAAATGGAAGAGCAACTGTACAACCATCTCATCATATAACATGATTACAAAGATCCAAGAGCTAGTCGTTAAATAATTATATATATAAGTACATAAAAAGATAATTTATAATATACATAATGAAAGTCTTCACTTCAAAGCAGCCAACTAACCATCTAAACCTGAAATGTTTTAAGTGTAGCATCATGAGTAACACATACCCAGTGAAATAGCTATTTAAGCTTATTTTTCAATTCAAATGTCATATTGGGTTGTATTACAGTTTCATTATGAATCTCTTCTTCAGACGTTTCATCAATCCAAAGTTTAGAACAATAATCAAGGAGCACTTCAAGATATTAAATCAATTAAGTTTATAATAACTTCATTCCATCAAAACCCATAATTTATTAAAAATATATGTTTTTGAATCTAAACCACACCCTCGATTTATCTTAGATTTTAGGATATATTATCCTATTGCGGTTGGCATCCCGTCACTAAGTAGGGACGTACTCAACTCGTCTCAATATCAACATAGAGTAATAGTCCACTATCCAAGATCTATTGTCTTATACGGCACCCCATCGAATAAACATAATTAAGAAAATGTTTCTCAAAAGTAAGCTTAAATTACCTTTTCAAATTCATTTTTTATGGGTTTAAGACAAACCCGAAACGACCTAAGAAATATTCCAATCTATGTTTAAGGACATCAAAACCATTGAAGTAAGTGGTTACATTTATAATTACTTGATAAAAGTTTTAAAGTCCAAAAGAAAATATAAAGTTTCAAAAAGTATTATAAACTATTTGAGCATCAATAAGAATAAAACTACAACATTTATCTAGCATTATGAAATGTTATGTGTAGTTTATAATGGTTTTAGATTCTAAACAGCTATTACAATGTTTCTAGCGCGTTGTGAAAAGTTCTGGGAAGTTTATTAAACTCATAACAGCTATTACAGCATTTTTGTTGTGTTAGGAATAGTTTTGGGCTTACTGAAGTGCTTTATAAACAAGTCAAAGAAAAGACAGTGCTTTAGAAATGCTAAGAAAAGTTCTGGGTATTTAAAAATGATTTTAGACTCAGAAATAGATACTACAACATTTCAGATGCGCTGGAAAAAGTTCTGGTCTTGTTACAATGCTCTATGAATAATTCGAAGAAAAGGCAGCGCTTCAGAAATGCTATGAAAAGCTCTGGTTTGTGACACTTCAGCGTTAGAAACATTTAAAAAGCGTTTCAAATTTCAGAAATTCAGCTTTTTGACCAGTTTTTCGGCAAAACGTTAGATTTTATTTCACTATGACAAATATTGTTTTAGACTCCAAATTTTCTATAGTAAAAAGCTTACTTAGTCTAACTAATTACCATGAAAAGAAAAACTTAAAATCATTCATCAGTTAAATATATATAATTCAATAATACAAGGCATTTTTAGCATGTCCATGTTAGGCAGATTTTTGCCTGGCTTTACATCTAGTTTTCAGGTTCACAAACGATCGAATTTAAAAATGTGGCCGGCATAAAAGTTGTAGGCATTTGACTTAGCTTTCCAGATTGATAAAGAAATCAAATTTTCTTCAAGAGTTGAGGAAGTTATGGTCAAAATACCAAACGTCATTTTCATATGTTCGAGATCAATCATTCATCCTTAAATTTTACAACTTTTTTTTAAAACATGAAATAAATACATATACTTAAATAGTTTTTCTCACCTTAGAATTATAGATTTAACGTGTATTTATTCTCTTCGCTTCTCCTAAACTTCTCTTCTTTATCTTATCTTGTTTTCGTTTTGTGAATGCATGAAAAGAAGTGAACATTTCCGCCCTTTTTATAGCATTCTTTAAGGCTAGTTTGGTAATTTGGTTTCGGATGCTTGTCCATCTTATCCTAATGCAAGCTTTAGGATGTATACACATGCCCCCTTAGGTGTCTGAAGATGTTTCTACACATGGACGCCTAACGGGTTTATGTGTCTTTATCTCCATTAATTTCAAGACATGTGTATCGTTCATTTGACGACACGTGTCCTTATCATTTCATGCCACTTATTATATATACTAGGGGTGAGCTGTATTCGGTTGGAACCAAATTAACCGACCAAACCGATTTATTTTGGTCGGTTCGATTTGGTTTTGAAACTAAATCGGTTTAAATTTGGTTTGTAAAAAAAATTCTTTGGATATCAGTTTAACCGAATTAGCAAATTTTTTATTATGTTATCTAATTTTATTTTATTATCGTACTTTAAATAATTGGTTTACTGATAGAATATGAAAACATTTGGTAAAGATAAATCAGATTTTATTGTAAACATAAAATTTAATGAACAAAATTTCTCCAAACACAAATTTTTGCTTTTCTTCGGTTAAATTTGTCATTTAACAATAAGATATCCTTTAAGTTTGGTTAAATTAGTTGCCGATCGAATTAACCGAAATTATTTTGGTTTGGTTCGGTTCGGTTTTGAAAATTTTCAGTTCTAATTCGATTTGAACTTTTCTACCCTAAAACCAACTGAACCGACTGAACTTTCACCCCTAATATATACATGTACTGTGACACCCCACATCCATTAATGTCACTCATAAGAGAATGCATTAATTTTTGTAAAGCACAATTGGTAAACAGTACAGATATTCACAAGACAGATATAAAATAAGCAGCGAAAAATTTCAACTTCATTATTAAAAATAAAATGTAGTCTCAAATAGGTTAGAACAAATCCAATTACATCAAATCTGTCTCATAAAATAAACATCAGAGTACATAAAATCATATCTCTCACCATAAGCCATAATAAAATAGAGAGCAAGTCAAAAACAATACATCTCAGGTAATCCAAGTCCAAACTATAAGAGAAAGTCCTAGTCACTATTGAGTGCTTCCACTAGGAGGACCCGGGGGGAAAGGAAGAAAGAAGCAAAAGAAAAAGGGTCAGACATAAAGCCTCGCGAGTTCCAGTGATTTCCAAATGTGAATAAAATAGAAATGCAAAGACATGTAAATAAGAGTGGAAGAGAAAGGTACAATGTCATATAGGTAAACTAAATAGAACAGCAGGATAGACAGGAATAACAGGAATAAACTATGATCGAGTAATGATTCACATTTATATCTTAAACAGGTATGTCTACACCAATACTAGTATAATAGGATTAACTGGATTAGGTATTTAACCTAATTACATAACAATATAATTAATAGCAGGATTAACAACAGGATTAATAGCAGGATTAGGGGTACCCTAATTTCATAATAGGATTAGGTGTTACCCTAATAACGTAACAACGGGATTAGGTGTACGCTAATTACTACCCATGCGATTGGCTCCCTACAACGTAAATACACTGTGTCAGCCCCGAAAGTAGGGTGTATCACTCCCTAACCCAACAACTATATAACACAGATTTATTTACTGGTGTTACAATAGCTTAGTTTCCCTAGTCGGGCTCATGCACGCCCATGACTCCGCCAAAACGCACCTGTACCCACCTTCACCATGTGAGCCTCTTACTTTCTAGTTCAGTAAAGCATGCCAATATCCATACCTAGTGTGATGCCCCCTCTAACAAAATACCAACAGGGATACTGATTGATATGGTCCAAACAGCAGATTGACACAAGCCAAACCACCTAAGCTTGTGCCCCCAAACTAGGATTTAAGAGCCCCCATAACCCGATACAACCGTAGAACGAGGGACCTCTTAGCTTATTAATGCTCATGTTTAACCTAGTAGGTTTAGGTTTACTAGTAAGCATGGTTGTAATATTACATGTCATTTTATGTGTACAATCCTTCCCTAAAACGCCTGCCCAGATGTATGCAATCCCTACAGCATTTCAGTTTATTAACCTACATATGGTACTTTCAATATTCTAACATGTTATTTTGTATTAAGTCAAATCTAACATGTTTAATATATATTTATACATTCATCAACTATGTTCATAATTTACAACATGTACAGGTTTATGCATATTATCCATTTACAGCAAGTATATACACATTATCCTTTTTTCTCAATTTACAGCAAATCTAAACATGTATATACTATCAATTTTCCCAAATCATATTCAAATAGTCCCTATTTAACAACATGCCTACATTCCTCTTTTATGTCATTCATTATTGCCCCAATTATACGCACACTCTAATCGGATATAATCTAGGCTTCCAAAGGTCTAAGCATAGCGTAATAAAAAGGGAAAACAGAAGAAGGAGAATAGAATCAAATGATATAGGTATATATGTGAGACTGGAAATAAACTAAAACATAGAGACAGGGGAAAGGAAGATAGATACATATAACTTGTTAATTTTTCAATAGTAAAGGCATATGTTTTACTTATCATAATGACATTGGTGATTACCAGTGAAAAACATGTATAACTTTAATCTTACAAACACTGTATGTCCTAACCCAATTTTATTTAACGGTCATGTTATAGTCCAAGAAATCAAATCTGTAAATGATAAGGTACTCACAGTGGTTCTTGGTGAAAAAGAGATTAAATCACTAATATATAACAATATGTCATAGAAAAGTCCAATCCAATCCTTTTAGTTGTTGCATGCATGCAAGTCCTGAATGTTCTCTCTGTAGACCTAAGCCTCAGCAGCATTCCCTTATTATATGTTTATATTTTTAGAATAATTTCATAGAGGCAGAAGATGTGAAGAAATAGTGTGTATTGGAATTGGAGAAGCCACCTACTAATAGATTCACAAGTCAACCTCGTCTTTTAGATTCTAGGGATTTAATCTTAACCGTACATGTAGCGGTGAGTCAACAATGAATATAGTCCGAAAAACAGTCCAGATTTGTAGAGCGAACCTTCCCAAATCGGCCGTGGGTCAACCCACTGACCCATTGGGTCGACCCTAGGGTCGACCCAACCAACCTTAGGTCAACCCAGGATGATTGTGGGTCATCCTACAACGGTCTGGTTTCCCACCTAATCCCGCATTGATTTTCATTTGAATATTCCAAAATTATTTTTATATTATATTTATACATAATCTCCTTATGTGTATACAAACTTCTAAGGTTCATAGCTTCTTCATATGTTATCTGTTTTATGCAAACTTGGGGTCTATCTAAACCAGAATTCTGAGACAAACACAATAGTAATGTTGGTTTCACTTAATCTGAATATTTAATTAAGTTATACCCAATTCATTATCTTAAAGTATGGTTACACTGTATTGAATTTTGGGGTGTTACATTCTCCCCTACTTAAGGGATTACGTACCAGAAATCTCCAAGTTAAGAAGAGCGTTATTATCCTAACAACCACCTACAACCATCTACTAATCCAAAGACATCTGTTTTGCTTAAAAATTTCTAATGCTTGTATGAACATATGCGTTGTGTGTATATGTCTTTAAGCTAATGCAAAAATCAGGCGGTTAACTGATTTAGTTGACCTCCTTAAGCAATATATGTTTGTGCCATGAATCCAAAATGTATGCAAATAATCCTAGTATATCATATAAATTTTATATTTGTGCACAATCATTCATTGAAATGCAACATACGTATGATGATTCACCCATTTCCATCCATAGAAAATTAAAATGCGCACATATTTAAATGCAATATGTAAGTGATTGAGCAGATCTGGTGCCTAATGTGTGCATATGCATCCACTAGCAAACACTTGCATCCACTTGATCCATCAATCATAACATGTTTCAAACACATGTTTCCAACCATTGGATGCTACCTAAGGATCGAAATATTTGAACATTAGGATAAATAAACTTGAATTCTAGAAGCAAATGCAAAGTAAAAGCTGGGAAAAGAAGTCAAGAACATACTTTCAAAAAGAAAAGGACAAGAAGCACGAATCCTACCTTCGGGTTTCCACGTTGCATCTTTGTGGTCTTTTCTCTGTTGCACTTTTACCAATTTGATCTATTTGTTGCGTAGCTTCTTGACTTCTGATCCAAGGATATGAGTAAGAACTCTTCTCACCGATGCTTCCTTCTCAACGTCCACGTCTTCAAGTGCACCCCACTCTACTATCTATGCCATATCATGGAGGCATTTCCTCAAATGGGAAATGTGAAACGTTTCATGTATGCTCGCCATTCTGTCCGGTAGCTTAATCCTATAGGTTATTTGAATTATCCTCTCCACTATAGATAGTGGCCCTACGAATCTTGGCGCCAACTTCCTTTGTCAGCCAAAGCGGACTACATTCCCTAGCAGTGATACTTTAATGAAGAACATATCTCCCACTTCGAATTCCAAATCGATATTCCTTTTGTCAGCATATGGTTTCTGTTTGTATTGAGTGGCTTTCATTCTTCGGTGGATAACATCGATCTTCTTGGAAGTGTCTCTAATCATCTCAGGTCCAAGTAGAAGTCTGTCCGTAGACTCCCGCCAACAAGTCGGTGATTTACAAGGTCATCCATATAGCGCTTCGAAGTGTACCATGCCCATGCTCGATTGGTAACTATTGTTGTAGGCGAAATCCAGTAATGGGAGATGCTTCTCCCAAAGTCCCTTTAAAGTCTAGGATACACAGTCTTAGAAGATCCTCAAGAACACTATTCACCCTATCAGTCTGGCCATCTATCTGAGGGTGATATGTCGTGCTCAAACGTAGTTATGTACCTAATGCCTCTTGTAAGCTCTTCCAAAACTCACTAGTAAAAACAAGGTCGTGGTCGCTTACCATGCTGGATGATACCCCATGCAATCGAATTAACTCTTGAAGATATACTGATGCTAACAAAGTCGTCGTCCTCTTACACATGGCAGGAATAAAATGAACACTCTTCGTAAGTTTATCTACTATCACCCAAATGCTTGTATTTCCCTTTCTCGATCAGAGGAATCCATCAATGAAATCCATAGAGACGCTCTCCCACTTCCATTATGGGACATCTAAGGCCTGAAGCAATCCGCCAGGTTTCTTTTGTTCAGCCTTTACTCATTGGCATGTCAAACATCGAGCCACAAATTCCGCCACATCCTTCATGCCAGTCCAAAAGTAAACTCTCTTTATGTCTCGATACATTTTGTCACCGCCCGGATGCATAGTCATCCGGGAATGACGAGCTTCCTCAAGTATTGCCTTTAGCAATTCTCCTATCCTAAGGACACATATCCTTCCATCTCGTCTTAGACATCCTTTCTCATTTACGACATATCAAGTAAGGCATAACCATCCATTTAAAGAAACCATCTCAATTTGTGAATGCAGTCTTATCAATGTTCTCCTCTGCCACCCTTAGCTAATGAAATCCCGTTGCCAAATCCATATGCACGAAAACTGATGCGCCTACTAGCTGATCAGACAGGTCCTCTATTCTCAATAGCGGGTGCCTATTCTTCTTGGTGAGCTTATTCAGCTTCATGTAATCCACACATATACGAAGTGAGTCATCCGCCTTGCGAAGACGACTGGAGCTCCCCACACTGAGATGCTTCGCCTAATAAAACCATTTTCTAATAGCTCCCCTACTTGCTTGCTAAGCCCCCTCCTCTCCCTAGGATCCTTGTGGCGTACTGGTAAAGCAACTTACTTCGCGTTCTCTACCAAGTAAATCTGGAAGTCTATCTCATGCCTTGAAGGTAGTCCCTTAACCTCCTCAAACACGTCCAGATAATATCTGACTATGGGTACAGATCGAAAAACGTCAACAAAAGTATAAAGTGATTCAAGAAAACTAAGCATCACTAACCCCTGTGGGTCATAGGAAATTTCAAGAGTTCTACCATGATAATTAAGAAGTCTAACTTCTCTCTTTTCGCAATCAATAATGGCACCGTACATGGCTAGCCAATCCATGCCTAGAATCAAACCATAGCCCATAAAGCCCAGCACATATGTGTCGCTTTCAAACTCGACGCCCAAGATATAAGTTCTCAAACCCCTACACATCATCGATAAATGAGCCAATCCTCATATGGGGTTTTAGACTACTATTGGATCAGAAATTATGCTAGTATTAAGGTGCAGACTATCTACTATAGAACTGTATATAAACGAATGTGAAGCACCAAAATCAAACAAGGTTCTAATGGGATAGCCAATAAAGAAAATCAAACCTTCGACCGTGACTTTCCTACCTCGATCAAGTCCACTAGCCTCTAAAGCATGCACTTGTCCAGAAGATCCTGGCCATTGTCCTTGCTTGGTAGGGAATTGCTTACTGAAGTGTCCCACTTGTCCACAATTAAAGCATGTTTTCTTCGTCTTTCTGTAGTCCTTCCTAAAATGACCCCTAGCTCCGCAACCATGACACATGACATCTTTCTTGATATGAGCTTTGTCAGGCTTTCCACCTTTCTTTTGATTTCCTTTTCTGGGCCATCATTTTTGTTTCTCGCCCTTAGCTTGTGTCTCCTTAGCCTTATCATCCTTCTTCTTATCCTTGCCATCTTCGTGAATAAAAGCCATGTCAACCAGCCTTTCAAACATCTCCGCACTGGTATATGAGATAATGCAAGTCCTTGGAGAGGTTGATTCAACCATCCCGCAAATCTAAGCGCCTTCTTATGAGGAGTGTTCACCAAGTCTAGTCCAAATATCCCCAGCTGATTGAACTTATTCACATAATCCTTAATCGACATGTCCCCTTGTTTCAAAGCCAAGAATCTTTACAACTGTAATCCCTCTTCATCCTGAGATAAAAACTTCATCTCGAACCTCTGTCTGAAATTATCCCAATTAGCTACTGGTTGTCCTGTTTGCGTTACTTCCCACCAGTAAGAAGCTTCATCCTTTAGCCGCCATGCGACCAACTGTATCTTCCTCCAGTCATCGATTTCGAAAACGCCAAACATGTTCTCCATCTCTTGTAGCCAATTCTGTTCTTTAACAAATCTCTCGGTACCACGAAATGGTTTGTGTAACACCCCGTATTTCTGTTAATACTAATATTCACAAATTAAAAGAATTAATATTGAGAATTTGCACGAAATAGCCTTAAAAAGGCATATAACAAATTTGAGATATGTGAATTGCCTTAAAAGGCGAAAAATGGAATTAAGACATTAATTGGAAAATTAACGTGTAGAAATGGTCATAAGTTAATTATGGATTAATTTGAATTCATGAATAGGTGCGTGTGTATATATATATATATATTTATATATATATATGGGCAGTTAATGTAAACATGAATAGAAGTTTATTAATTTGCTGAGTGTTTACTGAGTCACTTCTGACTCATTGCTGAGTCAATAAGATAAACCCCATCTGGTCTGAAAGGCTGCGGTTATTTCTAGGTTAAATCTAATGGCCTAAATGAATCCTAACATCTATAAATAAGTGGGTAGACTCTAACCCTAAATCACTTGAAAAATTGGAGAGCTACCGACATGCCGTTGCCATGGAGTTCAACATAGCCGTCACAAACTAAAGAAGAAGAAGGCCTAATCTACAAACTAAATCTACTCAAATCAAATCAAAAGCTCTCTCTCTTTCTATTTCTCTTCTTTAAAATTGTGAGTATGATGAATCTCACAATATTATTATAAAATAATTTGATTAAGTTATGAATGGATTACAAGAAAGTGATATGAATTGTTATGTATTTGTAAATTATGTTGTGGATCTCTTGTTACTCTATTATGTTATCATATATATGTTGTTATGTTGTAGTGATTATGTTGTAAATAATCCTATGCTATGTCACATGTGATTAATCATGCTATGCTATGTTGTAAATCATATCATGCTATGTTGCAAATTATGATATGCTATGTTGTAAATCTTATATATGTTGTAGATCTCATATTATCACATATGTTGAAATACATATGTTATATGATAATGATGTCATGTTAAGTTGTGTTGAATCATACAAGTTGTAAAATAATGATGTTAGTATTTATGCGAATTGGATCATGTTTAAAGTTTATGTTTTTTTTATAATAGATCTTGATTATGGGAATTTGCCTATTGGGTTAGGTGTACCCATATACATGAATCTACAAATTAATTGGATCTTGAATATGGGAATTTGCCTATTAAGTTAGGTGTACCCATATACATGAATCTATGATTAAATGAATTTTGATTTTTGGGAATTTGCCTATTGAGTTAGGTGTACCCATATAAAACCATATTATTAATGATGTTGATTCACACATGTCCTATACAAGTTTATGAAATTTGATCAAAATCGTATTATGTGAATTATGAATAAGTTGACACCCTTAGATCCATGACATGTATAACCTTATGCAAGTTGTAATGTATGCAAGTTTTACCCCTTGTTATGATTTATTTAGTCACACATATATGTTGTTGTTGTGAATATTTTCTTTTATGCTATGAGTTAGACTAATCGGGTCTAGCATACAATTTGCGAATAAACGTTCAAACGTGGGGTAGGGGTAATATTAGGAAACTAATAAATTGGGGTGCAATTGATATGATTTTGCATGCCTTAAATGGATGTCAATAATTGAGTCAATTATGGACATTGTTCAATTTGGAATTAATTAATAATTCAAGTAGGGAATTATTAAAATTGGGGAAAGTGGATTATTAATAACAATCAATGCTTAGGACACGAGGTTGGACCCGTTTGTGACGTAAACCTGCCCGGACCCGCCCGGCAAATCCAGTAGTCACAAATGTCGGCCCAATGTGAGAGGTCCTAGGCCCAAACTAAAGCATAATAGTTGTAAAGACACGAAGTTAGACTCTTTTATGGTGTAAGACTGCCCGGACCCGCCTGGCAAATCCAGCTGCCATAAATGCCAGTCTAATGTGAGAGGTCTTTATGAGGTTATGGCCTTAATGAATTAAGAAATACTTAGCCAAATAATCATGTAAGGTGGGACATGGGGGTTAAGTAGGTGCCTTGGGTGGCATGAGGAATCTAGTGGTTGCCTTTAGAGGCATTTGAAATACGATTAGACTTAACCAAATACACATGTAAATGAACATGACTAAGTGGGTTAAGTGGATGGACTAATGGGACAAGCTTAGGTGGAATGCTTGTGGGAAATAATGGGGGCCCATTTCAACCAGTATCCCAAAACGTATCTTTGTGGGCTCGACCCAAGTCGAGGACGGGACACGCATACTGGGATTGATTATAAGAGGCCAAAACAGGGAGCGGTGGCAACGCAAGTCCAACGGGTTTCATATGCGTGTGTGGACCTGGGCTGGTAGGTAAGACGTTGTTGCATCGTGTAGGTATAAGCCGTGCATCTCCGTTATATCGGGTTGCCACTTTAGGGAAATGATACACCCCACTGTGGGGCCAGCACGGGTATCTACGAGTAGGGAGCCGATCGAAAAATGGAAAGTGGGGTACACCTAGTGGAGATAGGGGCAGGCGGCACCTATGTAGTCAGCTAGGAGTACGTAAAGCCATTAAGAAAGTTTCTAAGTGAAGCTAAGTGGAATCAATCTTTAGGGTGACTGGTGTGGTGCAGTATAGTGTTTATCCTTTAGTAATTAGGAGCGCATATAACGTTTCCTTTAGCGATTGTCTATGTCCTTAATCTGCTCTTTCATAGACATTTCCTTGTTTTCCAGCTTATGCCTTAGTCCAGTTATTTTGATAATAGTATTGTAGAATTATCATACTCGCCAGACTTTATGTCTGACCCCCCTCCCTCTTTTTCATCTTTTTCTCCCTTCAGGTCCTCAGGTTGGGCCATGTTCCAGTGGAGTCTGATTGGATTGCTTATCTCTTGGAAAGCTTGGACTGCTGAAGTAAAGTCCAGCTTGTTATCTTTCTTTTTAATGGCTATTTATGTAATGGGATTATGTACTTGTTTTATCAAGATAGATATTGTACTTGACTTTGATTATGGTGTTATGATGTAATCAAACATGTTTTGACTTCTGCTGCAATTGAAATAAAGTTTTTAAATTTCCAAGTACTATTTTATATCTGTCTTGTTGAAATTTTACTGTTCTATATTCACCTAAAACCTCCATAGAAGTTAACGCATTCCCTTTGTGAGTGACATTAATGGTCGTGGGGTGTTACACGTGGTATCAGAGCATAAGGTTACCAGAACAGATAAAATTTTTAGAAAAATATATTTCTTAAGTATTTTTGGAAGAAGTGCTTTCAAAAACATGTTATTTAGAGAAAGTTTTTATGAAAAACATAATCCCAAATAGCCATATCCTTATCTTTATCTTTCGAATTCTCCATTTTGAATCTTTCCTTTTTCGTTTCAGCATGGCTGAAGATCTTAATCTCCCAGAAGGTGTGACGGTTCCAGGGTGGTTTAGGAGATATTTGGAGGCTAGGGCTACCACTGCAGGCCCAACAGATGTTCCTCCACCCCCAGTTGCACCCATTCCTCCTCCTCCTCCTCGTGTTGACACTTTTGCAAAGACTGCAAGGAATTTAAGGCTATGGGAGGAAAAACTTTTCAAGGGACTGAGACGTTTGTGGAGGCTAGAGACTGGCTTAAGGAGACTGAGGAATTGTTGGATATCTTTGAAGTGGAAGATGGGAGGAAAGTCCGTTTAGCTGCTTGGTTAATGAAGGGAGAGGCCTCGTTTTGGTGGGAGGTCACTAACGGGGAACGTCCAGTTGATTCATTGGCGGATTTCAGACGAAGGTTTGAGGCAAAGTTTCTATCAAGGGCAGAGGAGAATTTAAATATGGAAAAATTCCTGACATTAAAGCAAGGGAGCTTATCAATGAAGGAGTATGTCAATAAATTTAATCAGTTAGCAAAGTTTGGCTTGGAGTTGGTGAACACGCCAGAGAAGAAAGCTTTGAGGTTCGTTAGAGGCTTGAATGAACCGTTGCAAGGGTTGGCTATGACCCACATCCCTATGGGAACCACCTTTGAAAGGCTAGTAGAAATGGCACTTATGCATGAGGATAAGGCAGTTGAAAAGAAAGGGGATCAGAAGAAACCCCAACAGCAAAATAAGAAGGGTGGTAAAAACAATAATGGCAAAGGGAAGAAGAGATGCTTCAATTGTGGGACGCCTGGCCATCTCAGCAAAGATTGTAGAAAGAAAAAGAAGACTGGTTGTTTTCATTGTGGAGATGCGGGACATTTGGTGAAGGACTGCCCAAAGAAGGGGCAGAGGGCAGGGTCTACCTCGGGAGGACAGGTGTAGGCTCTTATGGCACCAGGGCAGGCAAGGGGGCAAGTTTAGGCTATTGCGGCCCCACCGCTGCAAGAAAGAGGTAGAACAATTTCTGTTGAAAGCTTAGTTTTTCTGTTTGATCATCATGTCCGTACCTTATTCGATTCTGGCGCATCTCATTCGTTTATCTCTGCATCATTAGTTGAATTACTGCACTTGAACACCAGTTTAGTAGAGGATCCCTTGGTTGTTTCAAATCCAATTGGGGGTTCGGCTCATTTGACCATGATATGTTTGGATTTGAAAATCTCTATACTTAGCGTTGAATTTAGATGTGATGCTTATGTATTGGGCTTCACGGGCTATGGGCTAATTTTAGGAATGGATTGGTTATCTAGAAATGGGGCCATTCTTGATTGTGAAAGGAGAGTAGTTAGGCTTGTGACTCGCCTTGGTAATGCTCTCGACATCTTTTGTAGTCCCATAAATTCCGTAATGCTAAGTTATCTTTAGTCGCTTGACGCGTCTGTAGAGAATCTGCAAACGGAAGAGGTGGTCCGGGAATATCCGGATGTGTTTGAGGAGGTGAAGGGCTTACCTCCAAAGCGGGAGATAGACTTTCGAGTTTATCTTGTGGATAATGCTAAACCCGTATCTTTGCCAGTGCGCCACATGGCTCCTCGTGAAAGGAGGGAACTCAATAAGCAAGTGAAGGAGTTGCTTGAGAAGGGGTTCATATGACGTAGTATATCAGAGTGGGGTGCTCCAGTAGTATTTGCTACAAAGGCGGATGGGTCCCTTAGACTTTGTGTGGACTATAGAGAACTAAACAAGCTTACTAAAAAGAACCGACACCCACTGCCGAGGATTGACGATCTCTTTGATCAGTTAGTTGGCGCCTCAGTGTTTTTGCAGTTGGACTTAGCCACTGGCTTTCATCAACTGAGAGTGGCTGAGGATAGTATAGATAAGACTGCTTTTAGGACTCCTGACGGATTCTATGAATGGCTAGTGATGCCCTTTGGTTTGACAAACGCCCCCGCATATTTTGTTGATTTGATGAGTAGGGTGTTTAGGGAGTACCTTAACAAATTCGTGGTAGTCTTTGTGGATGACATCTTAGTCTTTTCTAAGAATAAAGAAGAGCATGCCCTACATCTTAGGGAAGTGTTGGAAACCCTTCGAGCGCATAACCTTAAGGCAAAATTTTCTAAGTGTCACTTCTGGAGGAAAGAAGTACGGTTCTTAGGGCACGTGGTTTCCAAGGAAGGGATAGCAGTGGATCCCGCAAAGGTGGTGGCCATCCAAGATTGGAAGGTCCCTAAAAATGTAAACGAAGTAAGAAGTTTCTTGGGGTTGGCTGGCTATTATAGGAAGTTTATCAAAGACTTCGCAAAAATATCAGCTCCATTAACACGGTTAACGAAGAAGAACCTGGTTTTTACATGGGACGAAGATTGTGATGATGCGTTCCAACGTTTAAAGAGAGCCTTAACTTCAGCCCCAGTCTTAGTGCTGCCAGACGGGAATAAACGGTTTACCGTCTATACTGATGCTTGTGGGACGGGACTTGGCGCGGTCCTCATGCAAGAGGGAAGAGTAATAGCCTATGGTGGAAGGCAGTTGAGGGTTCATGAAAAGAATTACCCTACGCATGACCTTGAGTTAGCCGCAATTGTTTTCGCGCTTAAGTCTTGGCGTCACTATCTTCTTGGTGAGAAATTCGAACTGTTCACTGACCACAAATCATTAAAATACTTATTCTCTCAGAAGGATTTGAATTTAAGGCAGCAACGGTGGATGGAATTCCTAGCCTCCTATGATTTTGAAATAGCATATACCCCGGGCAAGGGTAACGTGGTAGCAGACGCCTTAAGTAGGAAAAGGTTGTCCTTGAGTCCGTCGTTTGTTGAACGACGAAGCTTAGAATTCATCTCCATGTTTGACTTTAGACCCTCCGTTGACCTAGTACCTGGTTTGTTAGCATCCTTGGAGGTTAGACCTACACTTCTAGGACGAGTTGGTGAGACACAGCAAGACAACCCCCAGTTGGTTGAGATAGTAGAAAAGCTCAAAGGAGGGGAGTCGTCTAGCCATCTTCGTAGGTATACCCTAGACGATAAGGGTTGGTTACGAAGGGATAATAGACTTTGTGTACCACAAGACGAAGACTTATGGAAGGCCATTCTTGATGATGCTCATCGCTCAAAGATGACCATTCAACCCGGCGGAGACAAGATGTACAAAGATATGAAGCGGGTTTTCTTTTGGGCCGGTATGAAAACGAATGTGGCCGAGTACGTCGCTAGATGCTTAGTGTGCCAACGAGTAAAAGCGGAACAAAAGAAACCCGGTGGGTTGCTTCACCCATTGGAAGTTCCACTATGGAAATGGGAAAGCGTCTCAATGGATTTTGTGGATGGATTACCAAGATCAAGGAAGGGTAATACGGGGATTTGGGTTATAGTAGATAGACTTACTAAGAGCGCCCATTTTATTCCCGTGAAAAGTAAGAGGACTGCTCCGTGGTTGGCTTCTGTATACATTAAAGAGATAGTTCGTTTGCACGGTATTCCTTCTAGTACAGTAAGCAACCGTGATCCCATCTTCACTAGCGAATTTTGGAAGAGTTTACAAGAGGCGGTAGGGACTCAACTATGTTTGAGCACCGCATATCATCCTCAGACGGACGGCCAGACCGAGAGGGTGAATCATATTCTAGAGGATCTTTTAAGGCTTTGTATCCTAGACTTTGGGGGTACATGGGAAGAGCACCTTCCGTTGGTAGAATTCGCATATAATAATAGCTTTCAGTCTAGTATTGGCATGGCACCTTTCGAAGCTCTTTATGGAAGGCCTTGCCGTTCGCCTACATGTTGGTGGGAATCTACTGATAAAATCCTACTTGGGCCCGATATGGTTAGGGAAACCTTGGAGAAGGTTGATTTGATTCGAAGGAGGATGAAAGCAGCACAAGATAGGCAGAAATCGTATGCTGATAAGAGGAGGACGGATCTTGAGTTTGACATTGGGGACATGGTTTTTATCAAAGTGTCTCCGTTACGGAATGTTGTTCGCTTTGGGTCCATTGGGAAATTAGCGCCAAGGTTTGTAGGGCCGTTTCCTATAAAAGACAGGATTGGGAAGATGGCGTATAAGGTGGAGTTGCCTGAGAAACTTAGTGGAGTACACGACGTATTCCATGTATCACATTTGAGGAAGTGTTTGCACAAGACCGCGGAGGTGGTAGAGCCGAGCTTGCTTAAAGAGATGAAAATAGAGCGTGATGCAACAACTAGACGAGCTCCTACATGCATTCTTGGGTCGGAGATCAAAAAGTTGAGAAATCGAGAGGTCAGACTAGTTAAAGTGCAATGGGGAGATGATGAGAGCAACGCTACTTGGGACACAGAAGGGAAGATGCGTTCGCTATACCCTTTTCTTTTTTAGGGTATGTCTTTTAATTTCTCCTTTATCGCTTAGCTTATCTTATCTTATCTTTAGTATGTCCTCTCATTAGTATCTTTGACCTTTAGTTCAGATAGTCCTATGGTTGAAACATGTGTTTGAGACATGTTATGTATGATGGATGCAAAATGGATGCAAGTGGTTGCTAGTGGTTGCTCGTGGATGCATATATACACACACTTTAGGCACTAGATCGGCTCAGTCACTACATATCGCATATTGCATAAATGAATGTATCTAGTATAATGGATGTATAATGGTTGTACCATCATATAGATGCTGCATTCGGTTGAATGGATGTGCACGCATATAGAAGTAGTTTGTATGCAATTAGGATCTTTTGCATACATAATGGATGCATGGCACTATCATGAATTGCAACAAGGAGGTCAACTGAATCAGTGGACCGCCTGGTTTTGCATTAGATACGGACATAGACACACACTGTGCATTTAAACATGAAAGCATTAGAAGTCTATAAGGATAATGGATGCCAGTGTTTGTTGATTGAGTAGATGGTTGATGATAGGATATAAACTTGAAGATTTCGGGGTCAAAATCCCTTAAGGAGGGGAGAATGTAACACCCCATATTTCTGTTAATACTAATATTCACAAATTAAAAGAATTAATATTGAGAATTTGCACGAAATAGCCTTAAAAAGGCATATAACAAATTTGAGATATGTGAATTGCCTTAAAAGGCGAAAAATGGAATTAAGACATTAATTGGAAAATTAATGTGTAGAAATGGTCATAAGTTAATTATGGATTAATTTGAATTCATGAATAGGTGCGTGTGTATATATATATATTTATATATATATGGGCAGTTAATGTAAACATGAATAGAAGTTTATTAATTTGCTGAGTGTTTGCTGAGTCACTTCTGACTCATTGCTGAGTCAATAAGATAAACCCCATCTGGTCTGAATGGCTGCGGTTATTTCTAGGTTAAATCTAATAGCCTAAATGAATCCTAACATCTATAAATAAGTGGGTAGACTCTAACCCTAAATCACTTGAAAAATTGGAGAGCTACCGACATGCCGTTGCCATGGAGTTCAACATAGCCGTCACAAACTAAAGAAGAAGAAGGCCTAATCTACAAACTAAATCTACTCAAATCAAATCAAAAGCTCTCTCTCTTTCTATTTCTCTTCTTTAAAATTGTGAGTATGATGAATCTCATAATATTATTATAAAATAATTTGATTAAGTTATGAATGGATCACAAGAAAGTGATATGAATTGTTATGTATTTGTAAATTATGTTGTGGATCTCTTGTTATGCTATTATGTTATCATATATATGTTGTTATGTTGTAGTGATTATGTTGTAAATAATCCTATGCTATGTCACATGTGATTAATCACGCTATGCTATGTTGTAAATCATATCATGCTATGTTGCAAATTATGATATGCTATGTTGTAAATCTTATATATGTTGTAGATCTCATATTATCACATATGATGAAATACTTATGTTATATGATAATGATGTCATGTTAAGTTGTGTTTAATCATACAAGTTGTAAAATCATGATGTTAGTATTTATGCGAATTGGATCATGTTTAAAGTTTATGTTTTTTTATAATAGATCTTGATTATGGGAATTTGCCTATTGGGTTAGGTGTACCCATATACATGAATCTACAAATTAATTGGATCTTGAATATGGGAATTTGCCTATTAAGTTAGCTGTACCCATATACATGAATCTATGATTAAATGAATTTTGATTTTTGGTAATTTGCCTATTGAGTTAGGTGTACCCATATAAAACCATATTGTTAATGATGTTGATTCACACATGTCCTATACAAGTTTATGAAATTTGATCAAAATCATATTATGTGAATTATGAATAAGTTGACACCCTTAGATCCATGACATGTATAACCTTATGCAAGTTGTAATGTATGCAAGTTTTACCCCTTGTTATGATTTATTTAGTCACATATTTATGTTGTTGTTGTGAATATTTTCTTTTATGCTATGAGTTAGACTAATCGGGTCTAGCATACATTTTGCGAATAAACGTTCAAACGTGGGGTAGGGGTAATATTAGGAAATTAATAAATTGGGGTGCAATTGATATGATTTTGCATGCCTTAAATGGATGTCCATAATTGAGTCAATTATGGACATTGTTAAATTTGGAATTAATTAATAATTCAAGTAGGGAATTATTAAAATTGGGGAAAGTGGATTATTAATAATAATCAATGCTTAGGACACGAGGTTGGACCCGTTTGTGACGTAGACCTGCCCGGACCCGCCCGGCAAATCCAGTAGTCACAAATGTCGGCCCAATGTGAGAGGTCCTAGGCCCAAACTAAAGCATAACAGTTGTAAAGACACGAGGTTAGACTCTTTTATGGTGTAAGACTGCCCGGACCTGCCCGGCAAATACAGCTGCCATAAATGCCAGTCTAATGTGAGAGGTCTTTATGAGGTTATGGCCTTAATGAATTAAGAAATACTTAGCCAGATAATCATGTAAGGTGGGACATGGGGTTAATTAGGTGCCTTGGGTGGCATGAGGAATCTAGTGGTTGCCTTTAGAGGCATTTGAAATACGATTAGACTTAACCAAATACACATGTAAATGAACATGACTAAGTGGGTTAAGTGGATGATGGGGGCCCATTTCAACCAGTATCCCAAAACGTATCTTTGTGGGCTCGACCCAAGTCGAGGACGGGACACGCATACTGGGTTTGACTATAAGAGGCCAAAACAGGGAGCGGTGGCAACGCAAGTCCAACGGGTTTCATATGCGTGTGTGGACCCAGGCTGGTAGGTAAGACGTTGTTGTATCGTGTAGGTATAAGCCGTGCATCTCCGTTATATCGGGTTGCCACTTTAGGGGAATGATACACCCCACTGTGGGGCCAGTACGGGTATCTACGAGTAGGGAGCCGATCGAAAAATGGAAAGTGGGGTACACCTAGTGGAGATAGGGGCAGGCGGCACCTATGTAGTCAGCTAGGAGTACGTAAAGCCATTAAGAAAGTTTCTAAGTGAAGCTAGGGTGACTGGTGTGGTGCAGTATAGTGTTTATCCTTTAGTATTTAGGAGCGCCTATAACGTTTCCTTTAGTGATTGTCTATGTCCTTAATCTGCTCTTTCATAGACATTTCCTTGTTTTCCAGCTTATGCCTTAGTCCAGTTATTTTGATAATAGTATTGTAGAATTATCATACTCGCCAGACTTTATGTCTGACCCCCCCCCCCTCTTTTTCATCTTTTTCTCCCTTTAGGTCCTCAGGTTGGGCCAAGTTCCAATGGAGTCTGATTGGATTGCTTATCTCTTGGAAAGCTTGGACTGCTGAAGTAAAGTTAAGCTTGTTATCTTTCTTTTTAATGGCTATTTATGTAATGGGATTATGTACTTGTTTTATCAAGATAGATATTGTACTTGACTTTGATTATGGTGTTATGATGTAATCAAACATGTTTTGACTTCTGCTGCAATTGAAATAAAGTTTTTAAATTTCCAAGTAATATTTTATATCTGTCTTGTTGAAATTTTACTGTTCTATATTCACCAAAAACCTCCATAGAAGTTAATGCATTCCCTTTGTGAGTGACATTAATGGACGTGGGGTGTTACAGTTTGCCTCCCATAGCGCAGAAGTCTTTACATAACTTAGAAAAGTAATCTACTCATGGAGGTGGAGAAACATCAACTACAGCTGGGGTGGGGCATCTCCTTGACCTTCAGCCGGTACCATAGCCTCAAGATACATACGGAACCATGTCGATAGCGGAATGCCCTCGGGAAGATTAGGTTCCCCGGACATGCTGAAAAGAAAAGGACTCAACAAGAGATCGAGAGAATAGTGGACATGGCTTGAGGGGATATGTTTTTCAAAAAAACAAGTTTTTGTTTGAACATACTTCTATTTTGAAAACAATTTAAAAAAAAATTCTCTCACCTTGTAACCTTCAAATCTGATACCAAATGTAACACCCCACATCCATTAATGTCACTCATAAGATAATGCATTAAGTTTCGTGAAGTGCAATAGGTGAAGAGTACAGAAATTCACAAGACAAATATAAAATAAGCAGCAAAAATTTTCAACTTCATTATTAAAAATAATATGTAGACCAAATAGGTTACAACAAAACCGGACACATCAAATTTATCTCATAGAACCATCTAATAAAATAAACTTCAGAGTACATAAAATAATATCCCTCGCCATAAGCCATAACAGAATAGAGAGCAAGTCAAAATTTATACATCTCAGGTAATCCAAGTCCAATCTATAAGAGAAAGTCCTAGTCACTGTTGAGTGCTTCCACTCTGAGGACCTAGGGGGAAAAGGAAGAAAAAAGAGAAAGAAAAAGGGAAAGACATAAAGTCTAGCGAGTTTTGATGATTTTCAAATGTGAATAAAATAGAAATGGCAAGATAGGTAAAAAAGACTAGATGAGAAAGATACAGTGTCATGTAAGATAAACTAAACATAACAACAAGATAGATAGGAATAACAGGAATAAACTATGATCTAGTAATGCTTCACATTTATATCTTAAACAGTTATGTCTGCACCAATACTAATGAAACACCCCGCTTCCGTTAAGGCCACTCACAAAGGGAATGCTTTAACTTCGGTGGAGCATTATATGGATGCAGTTAAATTACAAGACAGAGAAATAAAGCAGCGGAAAATAAAGTCATTTTATAAACAATTTAACTCAGTCAAGCTTTTACAACGATTGTCTCAATCATACTTAAAAGTAATACACAGAAATTCTGTCTTGATTCAAAAAATCCCAAGTATAAAAGAAGCATAAAAATAACAATGATATTCCCCAATAAAGCGTGAACCAGCCATAGCAGTGGAAGAGAGAGTCCAAAGCAATACATCGACTATCTTCGAGCTTGGAAGGAAAACTGGGCTAAGTTGTAATAATTCCTACCTGTGAACCTGGGGGAGGGGGAGGGGGAACAGATCAAAAGAGGCGAAACAAAACTAGGTCAGACATAAGTCTGGTAAGTCCAGTGATTTTCAGCATATAAACAGGAAAAAGCATCATGACATGAATAAACTGAATATAAAACAATACCGTAAGAACAAATATAACAAGATAACATACGATCAGTATAGATATGATAAGGCAAGATAAACTCAATGCGCTTCTACTCTTTCTCTGCTTCGCAACTACCTTGTTATTCTGATTTTTATATCTCTGCACCACCTAACTAGTGTCCCAACTAGTAATCTGTATAAAATGATAATATGATAACGTGATCCCAATCCCCGCAATTGTGGCAGCCTTAACGTGTACATCTATTATCAGGATTCCACCTCAATCTGCCTAATTGCCATGAACATGTTAGATGTACCATTACTACCCTATCGATCAGCTCCTTACTTGCATTAATGATCCATGTGTCTGTGTCAATCGGCCCTCTCGTGCGTGTAGATACCCTATGCTGGTCCCACCATAAGGTATATCAATCCCTATGATAGCGACCTGACACGATTTAAGATGCACAGTGTATAACTACTGGTACTCAGTGCCTGCTTTTTCCCACTCCGTAGTACGTGCATGCCCGTAAACCATCGGAACCTACACTGACGTACTCCCTGCCGTTGTTTTGACCGCTTATAATCAGCCCAGTAATCGTTCCCCACCCTGCCTAGTTTCAGGGTACTATGATACATCTATGTGGGGTTACTGCTGAAGTGGGTCCCCGTTACTAGGGTTTCTGTAATGAACCAGAAAATCCGAACCAATTTAAAATTTTTATTTTGAATTATTTGGTGGAAAAATGTGGCAGAAATTAAATTTTCCATTTTTAAATAATATTAAAGCCAGTGAAAATAGTCAATTTTCAAATGATTTCTGTTTTCGACGAAACCACTTTCATGAGAACCAGAATGTCATATTATTACTAGGTTTCAATTTTTAGAATTTTTCGATTTAATATGTGAGCGTGGCGAAGGAAAATGTGTTTGGTCGATTTTAGTCAAATTTAATCGACTGAAAAATAGCCTTTTTTCAAACAGTGTCAGAATTGGATGAAATTAATTTTGTTAGGACCGTATCGTCATAACATAGACAAATATATTTTTTCTAGATTTTTCTGAGTCCGTTTGTGGCCTCGGTGAATTTATTTATGCAGACGAATTAAATTAATAAAGGAATTAAATATTAAAATAAATAATACAGGCCACAGACAGCCATTTGGGCTGACGGGACATGTCCCATTGGGTCCCGAATATGGGCTATCAGATAGGGTCAACTTTGTTTGGACTAGAATCAGCACGGTTTGAAAGATTTGGATTTATTTGTAAAAATACACAAAAATCAATATAAAAATAGGAGGAAACCCTAAACCGATTACTGTTCACTGTCGTTCAAGCGCCGCCACTCCACAAATCCATGGCCTAAATCATCCGAACTTCCTCCACTCCGTTCTCCCTCACCGCAGCGAATTAGAATTAAACCCGGACACCACGTCGAAGCTCTTCTCTCCCTCTTCATTTCTATACCACCTGATCATCTTCTCATCGCCCGAAGCCCGAGCAGCAGACCCCCAAAGCCTCCCCGTGTCGACCGCCGCCCAGGTCCTCCCACACCGCCGAGTGGGCCCCACTTCTAGGCGAGGAGGCACCACACCCCCTCTTCCCCGTCACGTTGTCCGATCGACCTCCAGGCACCCGAACCGCGAGCAAAGTCGTGCCCTAGTTTTGAACAGTATTTGAAAGCTGCGGCCTGTAGTGTCTGATAGGGAAGAAAGGGTATTCTCCTTGTTAATTTATTATTTAATTAATTTAAATTATTTTAAAAGTTTGATTAACCATATCTAACTCATTTCAATTCGAAATTCGACGATTTCAGCGACGTTGTAATCGTGTGACTGAGATCTACGCATATAGACTGACTGGAGTTGATTCTGAACAGTTTGAATTTTGGCCAAAAATCGTCAACGACTGTGAGATTCTGAATTTAAATAATTAAATAATTTATTTTAATTCTATTTGATCAGTTGAATCATTGTATATTATTCTGATCTGTTATGTGGTGATTGTTGTATCGTTGAATTTTGTTCGTTGTGATGTCATGTTATAGTTTGACAGTTTGGATCTGTAATATTCTGATGTAATCATAATAAAGTTCTCATCTTTTTATTTTTAATTTTAATCCTTTTATTTAAGTTGAATTCTTATTTAAAGATAAACAAAATATAATCAAAGTTTTAATCTTTTGTTTGAAAACAAAATATAATCAAAGTTTTAATCTTTTGTTTTGAAAACAAATTAAAGTTTTAATCTTTTGTTTTGAAAAAAAAATCAAAGTTTTAATCTTTTGTCTTGATAACAAATTAAAGTTCTAATCTTTTGTTTTTGAAAACAAAAGAAAGTTGAGTCTTTTATTTACAATATAAGAGAAAGTTGAATCTTTTATAAACAATATAAAAGAAAGTTGAATCTTTTATTTACAATATAAGAGAAAAGTTTGAATCCTTTATTTTGTTTTACAAAATAAAAGAAAGTTTAGATCTTTTAAACTTCAATTAAAAGAAAAATAATTATTAGTCATCTTATTTGATTTACAAATGAAAATAAGATGAGACCTTTATTGTGATTTATCAAAAGTATACACAAAATTTCATCGTCATGTTTATATAGTTGAAATGACACCAAAATTTCATCGTCATGTTTATATAGTTGAAATGACACCAAAATTTCATCGTCTTGTTTATATAGTTGAAATGACACCAAAATTTCATTGTCATGTTTATATAGTTGAAATGACACCAAAATTTCATCGTCATGTTTATATAGTTGAAATGACACCAAAATTTCATCGTCATGTTTAAATAGTTGAAATAAACAAAATTTCATCGTCATGTTTATATTGTTGAAATGAACAAAATTTCATCGTTATGTAATATAGTTGAAATGAATCAAATCTTGGCATTACAAAATATATTTATTTTAGGAATGTTGAAGCTAGAAAAGATGTTTACATTGGAAATAAAGTCCACCTTTTTAATTGCATTTTACAATGCAAATGTTACATTGAAAGATGAATTAACTTTTAAATTGTGTTCCCTTAGTTATAGAAAAGAACAAAAGACATTTTCATTTTCGATGTAAATAGAAAAGAATGAAAAGACATTTTCATTTTCAAGATAAGAATAGAAAAGAATGAAAAGACATTTTCATTTTCAATGTAAATAGAAAAGAATAAAAAAGTCATTTTCATTTTCATTGTAAATAGAAAAGAATAAAAAGACATTTTCATTTTCAATGTAAATAGGAAAGAGTAAAAAGAGATGTACATTTTATATGTAAATAATAAGAGTAAGGGACATATCATTTTTGTTGAATATAGAAATATACATCGTTGAATTTTCATTTTTGGTCGCATTAGAATTGGCGAACAAAAATGTCATTTTGTTGAAAATGCAATTGTACATTGTTAAAATATCATTTTTGGTCGCATTAGAATTGGCGAACAAAATTGTCATTTTGTTGAAAATGCAATTTTACATTTTAAAATATCATTTTTGGTCGTATTAGAATTGGCGAACAAAAATGCCATTTTGTTGAATAATGAAATTATACATTTTAAAATATCATTCTTGGTCGCATTAGGATTGGCGAAAAAAAATGTCATTTTGTTGAAAATGCAATTGTAAATTGTTGAAATATCATTTTTGGTCGCATTAGAATTGGCGAACAAAAATGTCATTTTGTTGAATAATGAAATTATACATTTTAAAATATCATTTTTGGTCGCATTAGGATTGGTGATCAAAAATGTCATTTTGTTGAAAATGCAATTGTACATTGTTGAAATATCATTTTTGGTCTCATTAGAATTGGCGAACAAAAATGTCATTTTGTTGAATAATGAAATCATACATTTTAAAATATCATTTTTGGTCGCATTAGAATTGGCGAACAAAAATATCATTTTTGTTGAATATAGAAATATACATCGTTGAATTTTCATTTTTGGTCACATTAGAGTTGGCGAACAAAAATGTCATGTCTATTTGATATAAAATGATACATTGTTGAAACCATCATTTTTATCGCACTAGAATTGGCGGACAAAAATATTTCCTTCATAGAATAAAAGGAATGGGTTTTAATAAAGGAAATCGCTCAAATGGTTTATATATTATATAAATATAAAATATAAAAATAAACGAAACGAGCGCGGCAGTTCGCGTATCGACAATCGTAACTTCAAACGAATATATAGAAAGATCCGACCGTTGGATTTTTCCCAAAACTGGAATCGTTAGGACCGCTATGGGCAGATCTTTCCCACGACATAAATTTCATCAAAATACGACGGTTAGATTTTAAGATATGTGTAAATCAAATTTTGGAAAAAGCAGCGCCAGCACCACCCACTGACCCGAAACATCGTTTATATATCTTGAGCTATTTTTAATAAATAAAAATAGCAATAAATAGGTATAAATATATATGAAATGTTTTTAACTATAATTATGCGACAATTATTTGAAAAGGCCGAGTTTAACTCATTTCAAATAATTGAACGGCGATTGAATCAAAGATGCAAGAAGACGACGGTTGAAGACCGACGATCTTCACATCGAATGGGCGATGACTTCTGATAACTCGGACTGACTTGCTCCCGGGACTGGGTTGAAGTAGTAATTGTCCGGACGTGTGTGTTGATCGTGCGGATAAGCGAGAACCTTTTTGGTGTCTCCGGTTTCATTCAGACCCAGAACGGACTTGTAAATGGATGCGTGTCTGACGTTGAAATCCACTTCATGTAATTAAATCGATTCCTATTAATATATGTCTATTTGGTGGTAGAGAATTTTTTCTCTACTTAACACCCGGATACGTAGTAGTAGTTATCGATAGCATGGCATTGAATTGTCAATGTGGCATGCCAAGATGCAATGATCAAGGCCTTGTTGAAAGGCAGGCCTTGTGGCTGATGATCAAAGCATAGCTTGTTTAGGCATAGCTTTGTGTATAACGTAACTTCGCGAGCCTCACACCCCGGTATCAGTTAAAAACGGGATTAGGACTGCAGGGAGTGCACACGTTTCTTTCTAGCTAGTGGTGTTTGGGTTTTAACACGGCCCAGCATTTTACTTATGTGGATTTTGGATTGAGGTACCTCGGGTTTTTATAGGCCGAAAGTGGTCATACTATAGGTTCATAAGAATCGGGAAACGTGTGTTCAGGCATAATTAATCCACTACCGTTAGGTGGGGACCGGCCCTGAAGATCCAAGGGTTCACTGCGGGGGATCCTGAGGCATTTGCTAGAGTGTCTCGATAGGAAGAGGACGATCCCTAGCCTCGATTTCATGACAGAAAACCAATTCCCAATACGACGACATTTCGGTTTTGTTTGTAAACTTATATACGTCGACATAGTAGGATGTGGTACTATGCCGTCTAGAATTGATATATTTATATTGAAGTATTTTAATACTGCCTAGACACTAATGATAATATTAAAATATTACTTTTCACGTATTAAGCATGTTTGATCATCATGAGGGAAAAACTCTATCCTCCTGTGTGCGTTGCATTGTGTGATAGGATATGAGTCTTATGATGATTTCATTTTTCAAAGGTCATTTCGCTGTTTTATATAAACTTTATAAAATATTGCACTGGAAATCAAATGGAGTAAACCCGTTCCGCGTTAGCGGCGTGGTCCTGAGATTTGCCATCTTGATAGTTAAGTTAGTTAGGAATTCTCACACCAGTCCCATGACTGACTCGTAGTTTGTTTCACTTTTGCAAACTCGGGTGCCCTCTTTCTACACGGGCAGCCAATTGACAGGTTTCTAGGTGATACTTTCTGGTTGGAGTTTGCTTTGGAAGGAAGAAGAAGAAGACCTTTTCTCCATCTTTTATTCTACTTTTGAGACATTTTTCTATCTTTTGCTTTTGATGTATGTAATGGGATTTGAAACTTATTTCCTTTCATTTGAGACTTGTTTCTCTTTTGTTAAGACTTCTATTATGCTAAGTGGATCCTGTAAAACTGCATACTCTGATGTTCTGCTGTAATGTTGATGACATTTATTTCCGCTGTGATGGTTTATGTGTTATGATAATTATCTGAGATCTGTTTTTGTTGTAAATATGTTGTATTCCAAATATGATCATCCTTACTTTCGGTCTACGGAAGTTTGGGGTTATCACAGTTGGTATTAGAGCCTAAGGTTTACCTTAGCTTCGGAATATAAAATATTTAGAACAATTCGTCTAGATAGAATCCACATTATTCTAAGAAGAGTAGCTCATTAGAGATAGGACTAGTAATGTCCTAGAATGAGCACAGCAGAATAACACATATTTACCAGTCATTACATCATTATCTTTTCATCTCGTCCTTATCTTATCTTTTCTTTAAAAAAAATCCTCGTTTTGTTGGTCTGACTCTTTCCTTGATGGTACAGACTGATTTAAATGGATACTAGAGCAAGAACAGCCCGAGTTGGAGCTCGAGGCGGGGCTAGAGGAGGAGCCCGAGTAGGAGCTGGAGGGCAAGCTAGAGACGAGACACCCATCACACAGGAACAACATAATTCAGAGGTCGTAGTCGAACCACCTCCACCTCCGCAGCCTTTTGATTTGGAGAGAATGCCAAAGAAATTCAAGAACCTTGGAGGTGTACCTTTTACAGGGCGGGAATCTACGATTCAGGCAGAAGCATGGCTTAAAGATTGCAAAAAGATCCTAGAAGGCTTGGAACTGGAAGATCAGCGAAAGCGTTACCTGGCATTTTGGCAACTAAAGGAAGAAGCATGGCATTGGTGGGATACAATTAAAATCTGCAATGACGTGGCCAATATGTCTTGGGCCAGATTCAAGGAGCTTTTCAATGAGAAGTATATACCCCCACAAGCTAGAGAGCGTCTGCGCGAGCAGTTCGTTAACCTACAACAAGGGAATATGACCGTTTCTGAGTATGTGAGGAAGTTTGATGAGCTTTCACGATATGCCCCTAGTTTGATTCAAGATCCAGTAGAGAAGAATAAGAAATTTATCAAGGGGTTGTCCAAGAAATATTTGAATCGAGTCACTGCCCATATCAAGCTTCCTTTCAATGAAGTAGTGGAGATGGCGTGCCGCTATGAGGAGAATGATGAGTCTGGACCGCAGGATAGGGGGAAAGGTCAAAGCAACAACCAGAAGGAACAGGCTAACAAGAAACAGGAGGCGAGCAATTCTTCTACAGCTAAGCCCCAAGGGAAGAAAAGAGATAGATGCAAGGTGACCTGCTATAACTGCGGCAAGATTGGGCATTTCAATTTAGAGTGTAGAGCTACTAAAAAGGTCAAGAGAAATGATTCAGACCCTAGTCAAAACCGTGGTCAGAGCTCCCAAAACCATGGTCAAAATCCTCAGAATCGTGGCCAAAGTTCGCAGGACAAAAGGGAATGCTACAATTGCCATCAAAAGGGGCACATTAAGGTGGATTGTCCACTTCTAAGGAATGCTCAGGTGGCACATGTTTATGAGGGAGCAGATACACCAGCTTCGACTGAGGGGCCTAATAAGCCCGATGTCTTAGAAGGTACGCTTAATATTAAGAACATCCCTATTACTGTCTTATTTGACACTGGTGCTACACGAAGTTTTATTTCTAATGATGCCATTCAGAAGTTGAAACTGAAACCAAGAAAACTTAAAGAGTTGATTAGAGCAAATAGTCCGATAGGAGGTTCTCTTATACTCGATAAATACTGTAGAGTGCCAATCTCCTATTCTTGCTACAAATTCCCTATAAATCTAATAGTTATGAATTTCTCGGGGTATGATGTAGTCCTTGGTATTGATTGGTTATCGAGGCATAGGGCTGAAGTCAAATGTGCCGAAAGAATTGTCAAAGTTAAAACTAATCTCGGAAATGTATGTATCCCCTGCCATGGCACAGCCACCGATAGGAAAACCTTCTGGTCTTCTCTAGAAGTTACCCCTACTTCTGTTGAGGATATCCCTGTCGTCAAAGATTACGCTGATGTTTTCAAAGAAGTTGAGGGCCTACCTCCACATAGAGAAATCAGCTTCCGAATTGATTTAGCTTCGAATGCAAGGCCTGTTGTACATCCCATTCGGAGAATGTCGCCAAAAGAAAGAGAGGAGCTGAAAAATCAAACCAAGCAGCTTTTGTGGAAGGGTCTGATCAGGCCCAGCTTCTCAGAATAGGGAGCAGCAGTGGTGTTCGTCCCAAAATCAGACGGTACTCTCAGGCTATGTGTAGAATACCATAATCTCAACTGTAATGACCCGCAAATCCGCAACATCGGAGTTGACTATATACATCATACGTCCAACCCAAATATCACGAAAATACGAAACATTTTTTTTTAGAAGAAAGAGATAGAAGAAGAACATAAATAACAACACAAAATCTCACATCGCAGCGGAACAAAATATAACATATCATATCTTTGAAATACAAAATCTCAACTGTATAACATACACTTATCAGAGTACAACACTTACAACACAACGGAACAACAATATAACTAGATAACGCTGAAGCCTCCTGCTCCAAGCTCCTTTAGATATATCTGAAAAATCCTGAACTACTTAATTGCCCATACAAATTTAGGCACCCAAGAGTTTAGGTAGAACAAAACAAAATAAACTCCGGGTCAGTCATGGGACTGGTATGAGTAAACAGTTTAAAACAGTTTCAGAAACTAAATGATATCTCATAAGACCACGCCGTATATCACGGAACGGGTTTTTCCCTTATGAGAATCCAAACACTTGATTTATCTTTATATCAAAATTCTTTTGATATTATAATAATGTCTAAATCAAGTATATAACAATCTTGTGGAACGTTTGCATCTCACGTTCCACATATATTATTACAATCATAAACCACAAGCACGTATTGGGTAATGGATTTCCAACTATGACAAGGTATGGAACCACCTTCCGCTGGTATATCTCTAGAGGAGAATACACCGAGTTCAACAAGAACATCTTGCAACTCAGCCACACATGACCGACCACTCATTTCGCTTGAGTGTATCGAATGTATATCACCAACGGTTGGGATCAGCAACCGTTTCCCGAATGGGACAGCATCGACAATAGATTTTTAGAAGTAAATGAAACTCTAGATCAGGTGATTATACACCCTAATAGGTGCGACCTACATAGCCATGCTGCTTGCCCGATTTCTGTCATTTACCCGATGTTGAGGCTTGAAGCTACGCTTTATCATCACATTAGATTCACTTCGAATGTCACATCGTCAGATCCATCGAAGATCACTAATTGACGTCTACAACTGTACATTACGTGTCAGCTAAAAGAAGTTTCCTTCTCCGCTTCCACTGTTGGTACGATTGGAGAAATCAATGTACGTGACCTTTCTTGAAATACTCTGTCAGACATTCATCCATACAAGTCACCCAGGAACAGGATGAGCTGAAGGCACAATTTCTATAAATAGAAAAAGTCCTTGCACTCTACTTTGTCTTCGATTTTCTTTATATAATCTGATTCGCACACTACTGCCAATACGGAGTGGTTCTTCGGATAATAATCCAACCGGTCTCTCCATATTGACAACGATGGTCAAAACTCCGATAGTCTGTGATTTAACTATCGAATAAAAACAAGTGTTTCGATAGTCGATGATTTAACTATCGAATAAAACAAGTGTTCATCCAAACGTCCAACAATCAGTGAGCCTTTAATTAATATTTCATTAATTAAATCACTTCTCTATTTCTTTATCAATATTTGTTAACCAAATATTTTCAATAACCATATTGGCCTTTTACGTTATTTGGAAAACATTTCCGAATATCGCCTTCCTTTATTTTCTAGCTATAGAAATATTTATTATTCTATTTCCAAGCTTACATTTATTTGGGTTAAAACGGATGTTGTGTAAAACATCGTTACGACAACCCAAATACTATATTCAACTAACTCTTATTCAACATTTGTAACACCCCGCCTCCGCTAGGGTCACTCGCAAAGGAATGCACTAGCTTTAGAGGGGCATTATTGGTAAACATGCACAGAAATATCACAAGACAGAACATATAAAATAGCGGAAGTAAAATCGAACTGTCATAAACATTAATAATTAAGGTCTAAAGCCTTTTACATCAGAGTACATCAAAACCTGTCTTGCAATAATAAAGAAGCATAAAAACCTTTTCATAAATTATTCCCCAAAGTAAAGCGGTGAGGCAGCCATAGCCAAGAGAAGATCAAGCTATACATCAAGCCATACATGTTGACCTTCAACAGAAGAAGTCCGAACTAAACAACATCATTTCCTCCCTGAAACCTGGTGGGGAAACGGAAGGCAAAGAGGCGAAAGAAAACGGGGTCAGTCATAAAGACTGGTAAGTCCTATCTACTTCCAGTATAAAAACAGGTAAAGGTAACATGACATGCATAAACTGAAAGTAAACGTAAGGATGACTACAAGATAGATAAACTAAACCAGGGTAACAGGCTGAACTACTGTAGCAAGCTAAACTAAGGTATCGTGATAAACCACGGTGTCATGATAAATCAAGGTATCACATCGTCAGGTTTCTATCAAGTATACTATCCCAAGGTATCTACCCCGTCTAATACCCCACGGTATCTATTATGTATATTTTCCCTGGTTCTAACATGTATATCTGCTCTGCACCTCTCGTACTAGTATCCCTCCCCGCGTCATGTGTTAACCATGAATGTCCCTTGCCCCATGTCATGAATTGGTCCATGTCATCCTAACATATAGCATATGTAGGTTTTCCCAAACTCGTATGTTTCTTTCCATGTATAAGTTCAGTCCTTTGCCGTAGGCCATACGGGCTTTTCCATGTAAACGGTTTATCCTTGAAGTTGTTTTGGACTGCAACCCTTGATCTAGTTGTGTTTCCTTACCATGAACTATCGCGCGTCCACTTAGGATTTATGCCACCTAGGACCGCTAGGGATTATGCTACCTAATGAACGTTTTCGTGTCTCGGTTTGGGTCTTGGCCACCTAGGACCACTAGGGATTACGCCACCCGTCAACCGCGCCCTTGATCCCACGTATGTATCGTGAATCGTTTTCCATGTCTAGATGCACATGTTCCCCAATGTGCCATCCGAGTTCCGTGCCAGGGCAAATCAAGAAATACGGAACTCGGTCGGGAGCTTTAAATCGTCTGCTGATGCAGATATCAGGGTCTGTTTTTGTACCCGTGGCTATGGTCCCACGTGACCCCTCCCTCAACTACTGAAAGGCAATCCAAGAAAAATCATGTATAAGAACCACTCCACGGCCCCACTATAGCCCCACTTTCCTACGGGCCAACCTCACCCATGACTCGATAGCAAGCACATGGTCTGTTGGGGGTTCCCTGCCTTTCCGCACGTACACGATTAACTAAAGATGGTAGGTAGTCGGCGATGTGCTATCCAGGGCAAAACCAAGAATCGTCGACTCCACGCTAATCCATCCCAGCCTTTAGGTCGCTCGCATAGCAACCAAGGCATACTCTTGGTCCTTCTAACGCAGACCTTAACCTCTCATGGGCCTAGTATAATTACCTGGCAGCCCACAGAGGGATCCCAAGAATATCCTTACGTCCCCCGAAGCTTCCACTTCGGCACCCAGTGCGCTGGAGCTTTTATCCAAGTCAGATAGCTTGCTCCTCCTCGTATACTAAGCGATGACCTACCGTATCAGGTAACTCATCGCTTTGTGAATTAATCCTATGTCCTTAGCTAAGAATTATTACTTAGTTACCCTTAACTAAGGTTTACCACTTAGCTTCCTTTCCCGTTGTCCTTGATTAACCACGATTCTATACCTAGTTCCTCTAACTAGGGTTTGTCTTATTGGGTTAAGTGTTATCATTCAAGTCCATGCCTTAACCCGCCCACGAATCACGTCAAGATTGGCTAAGTATTTAAGTTCAAGACTTAGCCCTACAAGTTGGTTAAGTATATATTAACTTGACCCTAACAAATTACTTAGTCAAACCGGTCAAGTGTATTCAAGCGATTCATGACTTAGCCTTATAATGTTTTCACGTTATATTGGTTAAGTATGGGTTAATTAACCCCCATAAATTCACAAGTTAGATTGGCTAAGTATAGGTCACTTAACCACATCCAATTAACGAGTTAGATTGGTTAAGTTTAGTTCACTTAACCACATCAAATTAACGAGTTAGATTGGTTAAGTTTAGGTCACTTAACCACATCAAATTAACGAGTTAGATTGGTTAAGTTTAGGTCACTTAACCACATCAAATCTTCATGTATAATTGGTTAAGTATAAGTTGCTTAACCCCATTAAATTATCACGTTAAGTTGGTTAAGTATTGGTTACTTAACCTCATTGAATTACCAAGTTTAAATTGGTTAAGTGTTTAACTTAACCCCATCGAATTACCGTGTTTAGATTAGTTAAGTGTGGATTACTTAACCCCATCTAATTACCGTGGTTAGGTTAGTTAAGTCTTAATTACTTAACCTCAGCTAATTACCCAGTCATATTAGTTAAGTGTAAATTACTTAACCCCATCCCCTAATCATCTTGCATGGTTAAGTGTCATTAAGGAAATCAAGCCCGGTCCCACTTATCCTACCCATTCGTGTCATATCGGTTAAGTGTCATTAGTCAAATTTACTTAACCTTATCATGTGGCATTAATTTAATTAATGCACTCTTAACCTCTCACATTAGACCTTGTTGTGGTTACTAGTTAAGCCGGGCGGGTCCGGGTAGATTTACACCACAACCTAGTCTAACCTCGGGTCTTAAGCGCGACATGACCAACTTCTCACATTGGGTCCTATTGTTTGCAACTACTAGTTAGGCCGGTCGGTTCCGGGTAGTTTTACGTTGCAAACTCAACCCAACCTCGAGTTGGCCACACTTATATTATCTAAGTTCATCATGTTTCCAAAACATGTTACAAGTTTTCAAGCATTTGGGTAGACCTAACTTAATAGGTAAATTCCCAAAGGGTAGACCTAACTTAATAGGTAAATTCCCAAGCTCATGTTTTTATGCATACTTACATGCCAACTTCCATGTTATCTTTCAAGTCATATTTTCAAGTATAAACACATGTCATGATCAAGTTAAGGTTTCGCGACATGTTCATGTTTATCTAACTACCCAAAATCGTGTTTTCCCAACGCAAGCAAAGCGAGTCAACATAGTAGGTATACTATGGCTACATGTAGACCCCTAAACATGCACGATGCCACAAAAGGGATTGGCTCCAAACATGCATGGCGTCATAAGGGGGTTTGGCCTTAAAACATGCATGATAGAGTCATATAGGAATTGACCATAAGCATGCATACTATCATATAGGATTTGGCCACAAACTTGCATAATATCATAAGGAGGTTTTGCCACAAACATGCATGAAACATAAGGGGTTTGTGTTCATATGCATGCATAAGCCCCAAGGTCAAGTATTTGCCTATGTTTCACAAGTCAAATGGTTCCCAAAGGTTCATGCAAATCTTCCATAGACAAAGATCCAAACTTGCAAGATAAACTAGGCTAAACATAACATGAGTGACATGATTAAGTTGCTACATCTTAGTCTAAGGTCATAGATCATAGAAAAGGGACAAAGTTAGGTTCACATACATGCATACTTATGTTTTATCTCATTTTATCCCATGTCAACATTAAAAATACCGTTTTGATCCAAAAGTAGCTAGAACTTACTTAGGCAAGGCTTAGAAAAGGGGTCATGCATCATCTTGACGAAGAAAGGTGGCTCCTTTGAAGAAGAACCTTCATGAAACTCGCATAGCAATGTTGATTTGGCCTCTATTTGGTGTAGCAAGCTTGCACCTTTTGATTTGAACCCCATTTGAATGCATAGGCTCTAGGGATTTGAGATGGAGGCCATGAGAGTAGAAATTTGGCCATAGTTTAGTTACATGAGTGAATAATGAGGGTTTAGGGGTAGGTTTAGGGGTAGGTTTAGGGTCTTTTTATAGAGATTAGGATAGTTTTAGGCCCTTAGATTAACCCTAGGACCAACCTGAACCGTCAGATTTCAAACCAGGCCCAAAAACCTAGCCAAGATAGAAAATAGGTGCACCAGGCCAGAATCAGCCGACAGGGCAAGTCGACAGCCCTATCGACTTGCCTGTCGACTTGCAAGTCGACAGCCCTGTCGATAGCCCAGTCGACTTGTCTGGGCGGGAATTTTCCCGCCTGGCCCCATTTCTGCATGTTTCGAAATTCAAATTTCCCGAAAACTTCTTTGGGCCTTAACCGGTTCATACGGACTCCGATTTACAAAATTTCGGACTCTATTTCGCGTATTTTTCCGAGACGAACGCAATGGCATAGCCCGTTTTGCTTGATTCAGAATTTAAAATTAAATTCTGCCTTGATTCTCGTTTTAACATGTTATCGAAATACGGGTTGTTACATTCTCCCCACCTTTTAGGATTTTGTCCCCGAAATCTCTAAGTTAGGAAGAACATATCCTACCATCCATCATCCATCTACTCAAAACATCATCCACAAGCAACCATTGTCCTTAGATGATTTCTAATGTTGTATGAATATATGCAAAACGTGTGTGTACATGTTCCTTAGCTAATGCTAATGTTCAGGCCTGAATAATCTTTCTAATGCAAAAATATGTATAGTGCCATGAATCCAACATGTATGCAAATAGTCCTAGTCATATAGATACTATATGTGTGCACAATCATTCATTCATATGCAACAACCGCATGATAACACATTCGATTTCATCCATAAACA
This sequence comes from Allium sativum, assembly GCA_030737875.1. Lineage (NCBI taxonomy): Eukaryota > Viridiplantae > Streptophyta > Magnoliopsida > Asparagales > Amaryllidaceae > Allium > Allium sativum. Next base: position 460,706,646 of record CM060923.1, read on the forward strand.
AGTATAAATACTCGTGCATATGCAACATGAAATGTGATCGCGTCAATCTAGTATCTAACGTGTATTCGCGCATCCACGAGCAACCACTTGCAACCACTTGCAACCATATCAATCATAACATGTCTCAAATACATGTTTACATCCATAGCGTTCTTCCTAAGGTTCCCAAGATAAGATCGAGAAGATAAACAAGACAAACTCCTTACGGGGTTTGTAACAGAAACAGGACCGAGAGGATATCCACCAAGCGATAGCATGCAAGTAAGCTTTACAGGTGAACCAAGGATCAAAGATATACTCTTAAAAAGAGACGTGATGCGCTCGTCCATGCCGCATTTCCATGAGCTTGATTCCATCATGCCTTGACCGCCTTTGACCTCATGATTTCGTAGCTTCTTGATTCCTATTCCCAAGGGGTGAGTGGAACTCATTTCACTGTCGCCTCTCGTTTCACTTAGTCTTTCCCTCGTATGCTTGGCTCAAACATATCTGCGTACTCATGCAAGCTCTCCAAAAATTCACTAGTGAATCCTGGATCTCGTTTTCCGATGCCAATCCAAGTTGCCAAGAGTTCTTACTAGGGTGATTCCCATAACTTATGCATAATCGAAACGAACCATCCGCCTTAGCGGCGAATTCTATTCAAATGGATTACCAACAACTGCATCATGGGATTCTAGGTAACTAGCCATGACAGAACCCAAAAGGTTACACGAGACTTCAAGGGTATCACCAAGATGAGTCGAGAGTCTAACTACCCTCTTTCCAAAACCGAGAATGGCACCTCTTATTGGGTGACCACTTTATCCTCAGAATCCATCCGTAGTTGTGACATGTCATTCCCAAATCCAACAAGTCATGAAGAAATGGACCAACTCTAACAAGATTTGGGACAAAATAGAATCCTCTTCTATGCTAGTACTAAGGTGTAGAGACTCACTATCCAAGCAGACTTAAATGATACGGTGATCAAGACAAAGTCTGGACGGGATGATAGAAAAGAAAAGCTAAACCTTTAATAAGATCGTTACCCTCCTTCCGAGGTACCCTAGACATGAGAGCATACTACTGCCCTCTCGATGATCTTGCCCTTGTCCCATGATACTTAACTATCCGTCCTGTTCCACCATGCCAAAGGTACTCTCTCGTTATGGGTTTCATTGTTCATCTTTCTTTCTCATTACGGGTTGAGCCATACCAATAAGTTAAACTCGTATCCTTTATCCTCTTTCTCATTATCCTTTCTTATAAGGCGGCTACTGGTCTCCCGAGAACAACCTCCATCGCATGGAAAGCGCTTTCGTAGATAGAAAAGACTAGTCGCAGTTAAAACCACTGTGACTACAGATGGAGAAAAGAAAGGAAAAGAGATTCAATCAAGGAAACAAGGATAGTGCTAAAGGCCTTTGGGGAATAGCCTTTTTCTTTTTAAAAGAAAATTTTCTTGAAAAATGCTTCTTTATAAACGGTTTTCCAAATAGTTTTCAGAAGGTTTTAAAAACTTTTGCCCAGTCTGGTAACCTTCTGCTCTGATACCAAATGTAACACCCCGCCTCCGCTAGGGTCACTCGCAAAGGAATGCACTAGCTTTAGAGGGGCATTATTGGTAAACATGCACAGAAATATCACAAGACAGAACATATAAAATAGCGGAAGTAAAATCGAACTGTCATAAACATTAATAATTAAGGTCTAAAGCCTTTTACATCAAAGTACACCAAAACCTGTCTTGCAATAATAAAGAAGCATAAAAACCTTTTCATAAATTATTCCCCAAAGTAAAGCGGTGAGGCAGCCATAGCCAAGAGAAGACCAAGCTATACATCAAGCCATACATGATGACCTTCAACAGAAGAAGTCCGAATTAAACAACATCATTTCCTCCCTGAAACCTGGGGGGAAACGGAAGGCAAAGAGGCGAAAGAAAACGGGGTCAGTCATAAAGACTGGTAAGTCCTATCTACTTTCAGTATAAAAACAGGTAAAGGTAACATGACATGCATAAACTGAAAGTAAACATAAGGATGACTACAAGATAGATAAACTAAACCAGGGTAACAGGCTGAACTACTGTAGCAAGCTAAACTAAGGTATCGTGATAAACCACGGTGTCATGATAAATCAAGGTATCACATCGTCAGGTTTCTATCAAGTATACTATCCCAAGGTATCTACCCCGTCTAATACCCCACGGTATCTATTATGTATATTTTCCCTGGTTCTAACATGTATATCTGCTCTGCACCTCTCGTACTAGTATCCCTCCCCGCGTCATGTGTTAACCATGAATGTCCCTTGCCCCATGTCATGAAATGGTCCATGTCATCCTAACATATAGCATATGTAGGTTTTCCCAAACTCGTATGTTTCTTTCCATGTATAAGTTCAGTCCTTTGCCGTAGGCCATACGGGCTTTTCCATGTAAACGTTTTATCCTTGAAGTTGTTTTGGACTGCAACCCTTGATCTAGTTGTGTTTCCTTACCATGAACTATCGCGCGTCCACTTAGGATTTATGCCACCTAGGACCGCTAGGGATTATGCTACCTAATGAACGTTTTCGTGTCTCAGTTTGGGTCTTGGCCACCTAGGACCACTAGGGATTACGCCACCCGTCAACCGTGCCCTTGATCCCACGTATGTATCGTGAATCGTTTTCCATGTCTAGATGCACATGTTCCCCAATGTGCCATCCGAGTTCCGTGCCAGGGCAAATCAAGAAATACGGAACTGGGTCGGGAGCTTTAAATTGTCTGCTGATGCAGATATCAAGGTCTGTTTTTGTACCCGTGGCTATGGTCCCACGTGACCCCTCCCTCAACTACTGAAAGGCAATCCAAGAAAAATCATGTATAAGAACCACTCCACGGCCCCACTATAGCCCCACTTTCCTACGGGCCAACCTCACCCATGACTCGATAGCAAGCACATGGTCTGTTGGGGGTTCCCTGCCTTTCCGCACGTACACGATTGACTAAAGATGGTAGGTAGTCGGCGATGTGCTATCCAGGGCAAAACCAAGAATCGTCGACTCCACGCTAATCCATCCCAGCCTTTAGGTCGCTCGCATAGCAACCAAGGCATACTCTTGGTCCTTCTAACGCAGACCTTAACCTCTCATGGGCCTAGTATAATTACCTGGCAGCCCACAGAGGGATCCCAAGAATATCCTCACGTCCCCCGAAGCTTCCACTTCGGCACCCAGTGCGCTGGAGCTTTTATCCAAGTCAGATAGCTTGCTCCTCCTCGTATACTAAGCGATGACCTACCGTATCAGGTTAATCATCGCTTTGTGAATTAATCCTATGTCCTTAGCTAAGAATTATTACTTAGTTACCCTTAACTAAGGTTTACCACTTAGCTTCCTTTCCCGTTGTCCTTGATTAACCACGATTCTATACCTAGTTCCTCTAACTAGGGTTTGTCTTATTGGGTTAAGTGTTATCATTCAAGTCCATGCCTTAACCCGCCCACGAATCACGTCAAGATTGGCTAAGTATTTAAGTTCAAGACTTAGCCCTACAAGTTGGTTAAGTATATATTAACTTGACCCTATCAAATTATTTAGTCAAACCGGTCAAGTGTATTCAAGCGATTCATGACTTAGCCTTATCATGTTTTCACGTTATATTGGTTAAGTATGGGTTAACTTAACCCCCATAAATTCACGAGTTAGATTGGCTAAGTATAGGTCACTTAACCACATCCAATTAACGAGTTAGATTGGTTAAGTTTAGTTCACTTAACCACATCAAATTAACGAGTTAGATTGGTTAAGTTTAGGTCACTTAACCACATCAAATTAACGAGTTAGATTGGTTAAGTTTAGGTCACTTAACCACATCAAATCTTCATGTATAATTGGTTAAGTATAAGTTGCTTAACCCCATTAAATTATCACGTTAAGTTGGTTAAGTATTGGTTACTTAACCTCATTGAATTACCAAGTTTAAATTGGTTAAGTGTTTAGCTTAACCCCATCGAATTACCGTGTTTAGATTAGTTAAGTGTGGATTACTTAACCCCATCTAATTACCGTGGTTAGGTTAATTAAGTCTTAATTACTTAACCTCAGCTAATTACCCAGTCGGATTAGTTAAGTGTAAATTACTTAACCCCATCCCCTAATCATCTTGCATGGTTAAGTGTCATTAAGGAAATCAAGCCCGGTCCCACTTATCCTACCCATTCGTGTCATATCGGTTAAGTGTCATTAGTCAAATTTACTTAACCTTATCATGTGGCATTAATTTAATTAATGCACTCTTAACCTCTCACATTAGACCTTGTTGTGGTTACTAGTTAAGCCGGGCGGGTCCGGGTAGATTTACACCACAACCTAGTCTAACCTCGGGTCTTAAGCGCGACATGACCAACTTCTCACATTGGGTCCTATTGTTTGCAACTACTAGTTAGGCCGGTCGGTTCCGGGTAGTTTTACGTTGCAAACTCAACCCAACCTCGAGTTGGCCACACTTATATTATCTAAGTTCATCATGTTTCCAAAACATGTTACAAGTTTTCAAGCATTTGGGTAGACCTAACTTAATAGGTAAATTCCCAAAGGGTAGACCTAACTTAATAGGTAAATTCCCAAGCTCATGTTTTTATGCATACTTACATGCCAACTTCCATGTTATCTTTCAAGTCATATTTTCAAGTATAAACACATGTCATGATCAAGTTAAGGTTTCACGACATGTTCATGTTTATCTAACTACCCAAAATCGTGTTTTCCCAACGCAAGCAAAGCGAGTCAACATAGTAGGTATACTATGGCTACATGTAGACCCCTAAACATGCACGATGCCACAAAAGGGATTGGCTCCAAACATGCATGGCGTCATAAGGGGGTTTGGCCTTAAAACATGCATGATAGAGTCATATAGGAATTGACCATAAGCATGCATACTATCATATAGGATTTTGCCACAAACTTGCATAATATCATAAGGAGGTTTTGCCACAAACATGCATGAAACATAAGGGGTTTGTGTTCATATGCATGCATAAGCCCCAAGGTCAAGTATTTGCCTATGTTTCACAAGTCAAATGGTTCCCAAAGGTTCATGCAAATCTTCCATAGACAAAGATCCAAACTTGCAAGATAAACTAGGCTAAACATAACATGAGTGACATGATTAAGTTGCTACATCTTAGTCTAAGGTCATAGATCATAGAAAAGGGACAAAGTTAGGTTCATACATGCATACTTATGTTTTATCTCATTTTATCCCATGTCAACATTAAAAATACCGTTTTGATCCAAAAGTAGCTAGAACTTACTTAGGCAAGTCTTAGAAAAGGGATCATGCATCATCTTGACGAAGAAAGGTGGCTCCTTTGAAGAAGAACCTTCATGAAACTCGCATAGCAATGTTGATTTGGCCTCTATTTGGTGTGGCAAGCTTGCACCTTTTGATTTGAACCCGATTTGAATGCATAGGCTCTAGGGATTTGAGATGGAGGCCATGAGAGTAGAAATTTGGCCATAGTTTAGTTACATGACTGAATAATGAGGGTTTAGGGGTAGGTTTAGGGTCTTTTTATAGAGATTAGGATAGTTTTAGGCCCTTAGATTAACCCTAGGACCAACCTGAACCGTCAGATTTCAAACCAGGCCCAAAAATCTAGCCAAGATAGAAAATAGGTGCACCAGGCCAGAATCAGCCGACAGGGCAAGTCAACAGCCCTGTCGACTTGCCTGTCGACATGCCTGTCGACTTGCAAGTCGACAGCCCAGTCGACTTGTCTGGGCGGGAATTTTCCCGCCTGGCCCCATTTCTGCATGTTTCGAAATTCAAATTTCCCGAAAACTTCTTTGGGCCTTAACCGGGTCATACGGACTCCGATTTACAAAATTTCGGACTCTATTTCGCGTATTTTTCCGAGACGAATGCAATGGCATAGCCCGTTTTCCTTGATTCAGAATTTAAAATTAAATTCTGCCTTAATTCTCGTTTTAACATGTTATCGAAATATGGGTTGTTACAACATTGATCTTCGAGCCTGAAATCTTACTGTTTATTTGTTAATAATGAAGTCAATCAAGTTGGGGTATAACTACCTCTCAGACCATGACTGAATAACATTTATAACGTCAAAACAGATATGACTACTTACTAGAATAATCAATACCATACGAATAATTCTTCACCTTTAAACACATATACTCTTTCTCTTTCTATTCTTACTAGATTTTATTCCTAGTCTTCCTTTTTGATTATACTATTCTATTTCTAAGTTCGTTTCCTTATCGACTTCTATATATGTCGATACGTTGATTTCTAACTATCAAATTATCTTAAAAATATTCTAACTCCTTAAATTCCCGGAAAAATTCGCCATAACCTCCTTTGTACTGGGAGCTTCGGGAAAATCCCCAAACTGCCACACAGGCCTTCTCCAATCAAAAAGAAAAGCCAAGCGGCTAGCCGATACGGCGCATAAAATCTCATATATGAATTAACTACGTACCTTTTCATTGGGCATTCTATTTATTTCACTTCTATACTTTATTCCAAACCTGTCTCCTGTATGTCTATACCTGTCCAATCTATTTTAACTATACCAATCATTTTAACTAAATTTGTTAAATAAATTCGTTACTTAACTCTTCAGTCTATTTCACCTTCATATTTGAACATGACATGTTCAAATATATTTTAACTTGTATATTAACAAATTCTAATTATACTCATACTCTCGTTTCCTTATCTACTTCTTATTCAAATTCCAATTCAATTCTATTTGAATTCTCTTTATTTAAACTTCATTTGAATTCTATATTCAAATTCTATAGTTTAAAGTCCATTTGAATTCTATATTCAAATTCTATAGTTTAAAGTCCATTTGAATTCTATATTCAAATTCTATAGTTTAAAGTCCATTTGAATTCTATATTCAAATTCTATAGTTTAAAGTCCATTTGAATTCTATATTCAAATTCTATAGTTTAAAGTCGTTTGAATTCTATATTCAAATTCTATAGTTTAAAGTCCATTTGAATTCTATATTCAAATTCTATTTGAATTCTCTGCATTATTTATAAACAACGTTTATAACTTCACTTAAAATCCCCCCATTATATATTTATAAACAAAGTTTATAAATTCAATTCAAATCCCACATTTTCATTCATAAACAAAGTTTATAAATTCAATTCAAATCCCACCTTTTCATTTATAAACAGAGTTTATAAATTCAATTCAAATCCCACCTTTTCATTTATTAACAGAGTTTATAAATTCAATTCAAATCCCACCTTTTCATTTATAAACAGAGTTTATAAATTCAATTCAAATCCCACCTTCATTTATAAACAGAGTTTATAAATTCAATTCAAATCCAACCTTTTCATTTATAAACAGAGTTTATAAATTCAATTCAAATCCCACCTTTTCATTTATAAACAGAGTTTATAAATTCAATTCAAATCCCACCTTCATTTATAAACAAAGTTTATAAATTCAATACTCATTTTATATATCTTCAAAACAAGTTAATATTTTCTATAGTTCATTAAAAATTTAAATTCTATTTATAAAAATAGAATTCCCTTTTTAAATCTCAATTACCCTTTCAGGGTATTTTATAAATCAATATTCCAAGCCCCAGTGATAATTTAAACAATTCAATCAACCAATTTTCAATCATTTGATTTCTAACACATCATATATGAATATATATGAAATCAAACAAACAACAAACAGATAATATATATTTTTGAGGAATCCAGTTGGATTCCTCCAACCTGTTTTTCCTGCATCCACAGACGTTAGCACATAAATAATACCCATCCTGCTTCGAGGCAGGATATCGCGGTATGAAGGTCATCCACTAATCATAGCGTGGGGCGTATAGGGTAATCATCCGCTAATGAAACCGCGGGCATCCGCTAATGAGACTGCGGGAACCCAACCAATCATCAACCCAATATATATATAATAGTTAAGCCTAAATAAATATATATATTTAAACAAACCAGAAAGCATCAACAAGCAACAAACCATTATTTTTAACAAATAAAAATAATTCTAAACAAGAGGTGAGTGAGATTTACTCACCGTGAATTTCTTTGCTGAATATCTAAATTAATTTCCATGTTATCGCTATTACGAATCATCTCGAACAAATCTCTTTGTACCTACGATTTATTAAATGTAGCGATTAACATTTATTTAGATTAACGAATAAATAAACTTCTTATATATATATATATATATTTCTCTTTTTCTTTTCTTTCCTTTTTAATGGTTACTATATCAAATTTAACACATATAATTAAACTAATCTATGTATTTTTAAACATTAAACCATTTATAAATTTAATGTTTTACTTAAATAAATAATTAACAAATTAATTACCTTTCTCAACATCCATAGCCGACCAAATCAGCCCGAAACTGCCATCATTTCCAATACGGCATTTCAACAAGCAACTCGCAGACACTCTACCGTACAACCATTTAAATGCTTCACTCCCTTCCAGTATTGAGATCGTGCTAAGGGACAAAGAAGAACGGAGTCTTCCCAATATCACAGTCGCACCATCCCCTAGAACAGAGATCAAATTCTCCATTAGTTCGCTGATTTTAAACTATCGCAGATCCTCCCTAGAACCGACTTGCAACACCTGGCACAGTGCAGATCGACCTCGACATTCACCTTCATCTGACATCACTGTCCACAACTCCTACCATCGCGAGCCCAAATCGCACTTATACCATCGTCTGCTTCCATCGATCATTCTCCCCCAAATCGCAGTTACCAAATCAAATCCAGGTCCTCTACTCGAATGCCTCAAAAGTCGCAAGCCCCTCTTGATTTGCGAGCACTTGAGCGAGCTTTGAAGAACTCGAGCTCTCCGGTCGCGATAGTGAATTGAACCGCAGATTTCATTTTCCTTTTTTTTCGTTTGAGGAGTGGAAATTTTAAAAAGGAACGGGAACTGTGGTTTTGATTGGAACGGTGTGGTTTTATAAGAAAGGATTGTGGTTTTAGAATCAGACAACAATGCCGAATAAAATAAGGAGGAGAGAAGGCCACCATTCTGCTTTGGTTCGTGGAGATAAAGAACCCACCTTTGTTTTGTATTGTGGAGAGGGAGGAGTCACTGTAGTTTGGTTTTGGTCCACACAACACCATATTTTATTTTAATTAAATTAAAACTATATCCTTAAAATTTAAATAATCCCTGATCCTGAACTGCTCTCTGAACCCAACAACTATCAATCCTATGGTAATACCCCTGTTCCGGACACACTAGGATAGGTCACGAAGTCCAATTCGATCATCAGTAGTTGATATAAATTTAAATTGAAATAATTTAAATTTCAAACTATTTATTCTCCTTGATAATAAATATTATTACCGTTAAAATTTCATATTAATTATTTGAACTGTTTTCAATTCAAATTAAAATTTGAATTCAACTAAATCCATTTTCGTATTCTGATAATTTAATATTTTCAACATTAAATTGAAATTGATTTTTAAATCATAACTCAAATATAAAAATTCACTTATTTTACCAACCCAATATTTAAATTAAATATTAAATATTCAAAAATTAACCCATAAGGATCCGGGGCATTACATCAACAAGCAAACTCTTAAGAACAAATACCCACTGCCTCGTATTGATGACTTGCTTGACCGCTTGCATGGGGCACGAGTATTCTCTAGGATGGACCTAGCTACAGGCTTCCATCAACTTCACATTGCATAGGATTGTGTGCCTTTAACTGCTTTCAGAGGCCCTGACATTTTTTATGAATGGCTAGTAATGCATTTCGGTCTATGTAATGCTCCAGTATTTTTGTTGATTTGATGAACAGAGTATTCAGAGATGTTTTAAATAAATTTGTGCTCGTGTTCATCGATGACATCCTCATCTTTTCTAAGTCCGCTGCCGAGCACGAACAACATCTGAGAGAAATCTTAGAGATTTTGTGAAGAAATATGCTAAAAGCAAAATTTTCTAAATGCATATTCTGGCAAGAGGAGGTGAAATTCCTCGGCCATGTTGTATCAAAGGAAGGCATCTTAGTAGATCCAGGAAAGATCTCAGCCATCCAAGAATGGAAGTAGCCTAGAACTCCCATGGAGGTCAGAAGTTTCTTGGGACTGGCCGGTTATTATCGGAAATTTGTTAAAGATTTTTCGAAGGTAGCTTGTCCATTGACAAACCTGACCAAGAAGCATACGAAATTCAAGTGGACACCGGAATGCGAGACAACTTTCCAAGAGCTAAAGAAGAGGTTGACCAATGCTCCTGTGTTGACCATCATAGATGGCAATCAGGATTTGAAGGTCTGGACCGACGCCTTTAAGCAAGGTTGTTTCTTTTATAAATTAACATGTCTGAGATAACATTTTTCCTTTAATGACAAATCTCATTTTAACATGTTATCCCTTACTTATTTAAGGTATTGGTGTGGTGCTGATGCAAAGAGGCAGGGTAGTCGCATATGCTAGCCGCCAGCTGAAACCGCATGAAAAGAATTATGTCATGCATGACCTTGAACTAATGGCCATTGTGTTTGCTCTTAAAATATGGAGGCATTATCTTTTGGGTGAAAAGTTCTTTGAAGCACCTTTTTACCCAAAAATATTTGAATATGAGGCAGCAGCGCTGGGTCGAATTTCTTGCATCATATGACCTGGATATCCTATATACTCCGGGAAAAGCAAAAGTTGTAGCCGATGTACTCAGTAGAAAGAATGCAGAATGCAACAATATCATTATCGCCAGTCTTATTATCACTCCTTCTTTGATTGATAAAGTCTCTGCTCTTCAAAAGAATGATAAATTTATTCAGAAGCTTTGTGAGCGAGTCCGAAAAGGCGAAGCCTCAAGTTTCTAGATGGATGATAATGGGACCCTTAGATTACAAGGGCGAATTTGTGTGCCAGACATTGTTGAGCTAAAAAGAGAAGTGATGGATGTGTGCCACAAATCTAAAATCAGCATCCATCCAGGTGTAAGCAAAATGTACCATGATCTCAAACGCACCTTTTGGTGGAAATCGATGAAGAGAGATATTTCTATTTATGTTGCTAGATGTCCCACTTGTCAGCAAGTTAAAAGTGATCAACAGAAACTGGCAGGTTTGTTGCAACCGCTAGGAGTTCCTGGTTGGAAGTGGGAGGAAATTTCTATGGATTTTATAGATGGCTTGCCTCAAAGCCGAAAGGGCAACGATAGCATATGGGTGATTGTCGACCGTTTAACAAAATCTGCCCATTTCATCCCTGTTCGGTCCAATAGAACAGCTCGAAGTTTAGCACAGCTCTATCTTAAAGAAATAGTCAGATTGCATGGGGTTCCCAAAAGCATTGTAAGTGATCAGGATCCATTATTTACCAGTAAATTCTAGGAAGCTTTTCAAGAAGAGCTTGGGACCAAGTTGAATCTGAGCTCTGCCTATCACCCTCAGACAGATGGCCAGACTGAGAGGGTGAATCGTGTTTTGGAAGACTTATTGCGTGCTTGAATTCTTGACAATGGCGGTTCATGAGAGCACCACTTGCACTTGGTGGAATTCTCCTATAATAATAGCTACCAAGCAAGCTTGGGGATGTCACCATTTGAATTACTTTACGGCAGGCCGTGCAGATCTCCAGCATGTTGGGTGGAGTCAGGTAATCGACTAGTCTTGGGCCCCGACATGGTTCGTGAAGCATCAGATAAGGTTGAATTGATTAAGAAGCGCTTGTCGACTCCTCTGAGTCGACAAAAGAGCTATGCAGACCAGCGAAGAAGGAATCTTGAATTCTCTGTGGGTGATCGAGTATACTTGAAGGTTTCTCCTTTGAGAGGCGTGATTCATTTTGGGAAGACGGGAAAGTTGGCACCGAGATTCATTGGTTCATTCCCTATTCTCGAAAGGATTGGTACTCTCGCATATAGAGCGCAGCTGCCCGACTGGTTGCCAGGGGTGCATGATGTATTTCATGTGTCTCAACTCCGCAAGCATGTGCACGATCCAGATCTGATTGAGGATGAATTAAACCAACAGGTCCTAGATATTGCTCCAAATCTGACAGTGAGATAGGACTCGATTAAGATCATTGGCAAAGAAACCAAAATCTTGAGGAACAAGAAGATCAACCTAGTCAAGGTTCAATGGAGTGGGGATCCTAGAGACTGTACTTGGGAGACAGAGGATAGCATCAAAAAGGCTTACCCCAAGTGCAGAGTGGATATCTCCGAGTAACTCTTGTACTAAGGTACGTTTATACCAATTTACATTTTCCATCTTGGTTCCTACTTTACTTTGTTTCCTTTTCGAGGATGAAAATTCTTAAGTTGGGGAGATTGTAACGACCCGGAAAATCCGAACCAATTTAAAAATTTTATTTTAAATTATTTGGTGGAAAAATGTGGCAGAAATTAAAATTTCCATTTTTAAATAATATTAATGCCAGTGAAAATAGTCAATTTTCAAACGATCTCTGTTTTCTATGAAACCACTTTCATTGGAACCAGAATGTCATATTATTGCTAGGTTTCAATTTTTAGAATTTTTCGATTTAATATGTGAGCGTGGTGAAGGAAAATGTGTTTGGTCGATTACAGTCAAATTTAATCGACTGAAAAATAGCCATTTTTCAAACAATGTCAGAATTCAACGAAATTAATTTTGTTAGGACCGTATCGTCATAACATAGACAAATATTTTTTTTTTTTGATTTTTCTTAGTCCGTTTATGGCCTCGGTGAATTTATTTATGCAGACGAATTAAATTAATAAAGGAATTAAATATTAAATTAAATAATACAGGCCACAGACAGCCGTTTGGGCTGACGGGACCTGTCACATTGGGTCCGGAATATGGGCTATTAGCTAGGGTCAACTTTGTTTGGACTAGAATCAGCACGGTTTGAAAGATTTGGATTTATTTGTAAAAATACACAAAAATCAATATAAAAATAGGAGGAAACCCTAAACCAATTACTGCTCACTGTCGTTCAAGCGCCACCACTCCAAAAATCCATGGCCTAAATCATCGGAACTTCCTCCACTCCGTTCTCCCTCACCGCAGCGAATTAGAATTAAACCCGGATACCACGTCGAAGCTCTTCTCTCCCTCTTCATTTCTATACCACCTGATCATCTTCTCATCGCCCGAAGCCCGAGCAACAGACCCCCAAAGCCGCCCCGCGTCAACCGCCGCCCAGGGCCATCCACGCCGCCGAGTGGGCCCCACTTCCGGGCGAGGAGGCGCCACACCCCCTTTTCCCCGTCACGTTGTCCGATCGACCTCCAGGCACCCGAACCGCGAGCAAAGTCGTGCCCTAGTTTTGAACAGTATTTGAAAGCTGCGGCCTGTAGTGTCTGATAGGGAAGAAAGGGTATTCTCCTTGTTAATTTATTATTTAATTAATTTAAATTATTTTAAAACTTCGATTAACCATATCTAACTCATTTCAATTCGAAATTCGATGATTTCAGCGACGTTGTAATCGTGTGACTGAGATCTACGCATATAGACTGACTGGAGTTGATTCTGAACAGTTTGAATTTTGGCCAAAAATCGTCAACGACTGTGAGATTCTAAATTTAAATAATTAAATAATTTATTTTAATTCTATTCGAACAGTTGAATCATTGTATATTATTCTGATCTATTATGTGGTGATTGTTGTATCGTTGAATTTTATTCGTTGTGATGTCATGTTATAGTTTGACAGTTTGGATCTATAATATTTTGATGTAATCATAATAAAGTTCTCATCTTTTTATTTTTATTTTTAATCCTTTTATTTAACTTGAATTCTTATTTAAAAATAAACAAAATATAATCAAAGTTTTAATCTTTTGTTTGAAAACAAAATATAATCAAAGTTTTAATCTTTTGTTTTGAAAACAAATTAAAGTTTTAATCTTTTGTTTTGAAAACAAATCAAGGTTTTAATCTTTTGTCTTGATAACAAATTAAAGTTCTAATCTTTTGTTTTTGAAAACAAAAGAAAGTTGAATCTTTTATTTACAATATAAAAGAAAGTTGAATCTTTTATTTACAATATAAAAGAAAGTTGAATCTTTTATTTACAATATAAGAGAAAAGTTAGAATCCTTTATTTTGTTTTACAAAATAAAAGAAAGTTTAGATCTTTTAAACTTTAATTAAAAGAAAAATAAGTATTAGACATCCTATTTGATTTACAAATGAAAATAAGATGAGACCTTTATTGTGATTTATCAAAAGTATACACAAAATTTCATCGTCATGTTTATATAGTTGAAATGACACCAAAATTTCATCGTCATGTTTATATAGTTGAAATGACACCAAAATTTCATCGTCATGTTTAAATAGTTGAAATAAACAAAATTTCATCGTCATGTTTATATGGTTGAAATGAACAAAATTTCATCGTTATGTAATATAGTTGAAATGAATCAAATCTTGACATTAGAAAATATATTTATTTTAGGAATGTTGACGCCAGAAAAGATGTTTACATTGGAAATTAAGTCCACCTTTTTAATTGTATTTTACAATGCAAATATTACATAGAAAGATGAATTAACTTTTAAATTGAGTTCTCTTAGTTATAGAAAAGAACAAAAGACATTTTCATTTTCGATGTAAATAGAAAAGAATGAAAAGACATTTTCATTTTCAAGATAAGAATAGAAAAGAATAAAAAGACATTTTCATTTTCAATGTAAATAGAAAAGAATAAAAAAGTCATTTTCATTTTCAATGTAAATAGAAAAGAATAAAAAGACATTTTCGTTTTCAATGTAAATAGGAAAGAGTAAAAAGAGATGTACATTTTATATGTAAATAATAAGAGTAAGGGACATATCATTTTTGTTGAATATAGAAATATACATCGTTGAATTTTCATTTTTGGTCGCATTAGAATTGGCGAACAAAAATGTCATTTTGTTGAAAATGCAATTGTACATTGTTAAAATATCATTTTTGGTCGCATTAGAATTGGCGAACAAAAATGTCATTTTGTTGAAAATGCAATTATACATTTTAAAATTTCATTTTTGGTCGCATTAGAATTGGCGAACAAAAATGTCATTTTGTTGAATAATAAAATTATACATTTTAAAATATCATTTTTGGTCGCATTAGGATTGATGAACAAAAATGTCATTTTGTTGAAAATGCAATTGTACATTGTTGAAATATCATTTTTGGTCGCATTAGAATTGGCAAACAAAAATGTCATTTTGTTGAATAATGAAATTATACATTTTAAAATATTATTTTTGGTCGCATTAGGATTGGTGAACAAGAATGTCATTTTGTTGAAAATGCAATTGTACATTGTTGAAATATCATTTTTGGTCGCATTAGAATTGGCGAACAAAAATGTCATTTTGTTGAATAATGAAATCATACATTTTAAAATATCATTTTTGGTCGCATTAGAATTGGCGAACAAAAATGTCATTTTTGTTGAATATAGAAATATACATCATTGAATTTTCATTTTTGGTCACATTAGAGTTGGCGAACAAAAATGTCATGTCTATTTGATATAAAATGATACATTGTTGAAACCATCATTTTTGTCGCACTAGAATTGGCGGACGAAAATATTTCCTTCATAGAATAAAAGGAATGGGTTTTAACAAAGGAAATCGCTCAAATGGTTTTTATATTATATAAATATAAAATATAAAAATAAACGAAACGAGCGCGGCAGTTCGCGTATCGACAATCGTAACTTCAAACGAATATATAGAAAGATCCGACCGTTGGATTTTCCCAAAACTGGAACCGTTAGGACCACTTTGGGCAGAGCTTTCCAACGATATAAATTTCATCAAAATCCGACAGTTAGATTTTAAGACATGTGTAAATCAAATTTTGGAAAAAGCAGCGCCACCCATTGACCTGAAACGTCGTTTATATATTTCGAGCTATTTTTAATAAATAAAAATAGCAATAAATAGGTATAAATATATATGAAATGTTTTTAACTATAATTATGCGACAATTATTTGAAAAGGCCGAGTTTAACTCATTTCAAATAATTGAACAGTGATTGAATCAAAGATGCAAGAAGACGACGGTTGAAGACCGGCGATCTTCACATCGAATGGGCGATGACTTCTGATACCTTGGACTGACTTGCTCTCGGGACTGGGTTGAAGCAGTAATTTTCCGGACGTGTGTGTTGATTGTGCGGATAAGCGAGAACCTTTTTGGTGTCTCCAGTTTCGTTCAGACCCAGAACGGACTTGTAAATGGATGCGTGCCTGACATTGAAATCCACTTCATGTAATTAAATCGATTCCTATTAATATATGTCTGTTTGGTGGTAGAGAATTTATTGTCTACTTAACACCCGGATACGTAGAAGTAGTTATCGATAGCATGGCGTTGAATTGTCAACGTGGCACGCCAAGATGCAATGATGAAGGCTTTGTTGAAAGGCAGGCCTTGTGGCTGATGATCAAAACATAGCCTGTTTAGGCATATCATTGTGTATAACGTAACTTCGCGATCCTCACACTTCGGTATGAGTTAAAATTGGGATTAGAACTGCAGGGAGTGCACACGTTTCTTTCTAGCTAGTGGTGTTTGGGTTTTAACACGGCCCAGCATTTTACTTATGTGGATTTTGGATTGAGGTACCTCGGGTTTTTATAGGCCGGAAGTGGTCATACTATAGGTTCATTGGAAACGTGTGTTCAGGCATAATTAATCCACTACCGTTAGGTGGGGACCGGCCCTGAAGATCCAAGGGTTCACTGCGGGGGATCATGAGTCTTGCTAGAGTGTCTCGAATCGGAAGAGGACGATCCCTAGCCTCGATTTCATGACAGAAAACAAATTCCCAATACGACGACATTTCGGTTTTGTTTGTAAACTTATATACGTCGACATAGTAGGATGGGGTACTATGCCGTCCAGAATTGATATATTTATATTGAAGTATTTTAATATTGCCTAGAAACTAATGATAATATTAAAATATTACTTTTCACGTATTAAGCATGTTTTATCATCATAAGGGAAAAACTCTATCCTCCTGTGTGTGTTGCATTGTGTGATAGGATCTGAGTCTTATGATGATTTCATTTTTCAATGGTTGTTTCGCTGTTTTATATAAACTTTATAAAATATTGTACTGGAAATCAAATGGAGTAAACCCGTTCTACGTTAGCAGCGTGGTCCTGAGATTTGGCATCTTGATAGTTAAGTTAGTTAAGAATTCTCACACCAGTCCCATGACTGACTCGTAGTTTGTTTCACTTTTGCAAACTCGGGTGCCCTCTTTCTACATGGGCAGCCAATTGACAGGTTTCTAGGTGATACTTTCTGGTTGGAGTTTGCTTTGGAAGGAAGAAGAAGAAGACCTTTTCTCCATCTTTTATTCTGCTTTTGAGACATTTTTCTATCTTTTGCTTTTGATGTATGTAATGGGATTTGAAACTTATTTCCTTTCATTTGAGACTTGTTTCTCTTTTGTTAAGACTTCTATTATGCTAAGTGGATCCTGTAAAACTGCATACTCTGATGTTCTACTGTAATGTTGATGACATTTGTTTCCGCTGCGATGGTTTATGTGTTATGATAATTATCTGAGATATGTTTTTGTTGTAAATATGTTGTATTCCAAAGATGATCATCCTTACTTTCGGTCTGCGGAAGTTTGGGGTTATCACAGTTTCCTGCTAGTTAAGTTTGTGAGCCTATATATACCAATATTACCCGCCTACACGAGATGTACTTAACCCTCCCAGATTCTAGCATGTTTTCTTAATGGTTAAGTTTGTGGTCCTATATGTACTAATATTACCCACCTACATGAGATGTACTTAACCCTCCCACCGATTCAAGTAAGTTTATTTAACGGTTAAGTTTGTGGGCCTATATGAACTAATATTACCTATCTACACGAGATGTACTTAACCCCCCCGCACATTATGTCATATTGGTTAAGTGTTGTCCATTCATGTTAACTTAACCCAGCCATTCATCGTGTCATGTTGGTTAAGTGTTTCTTATTAACTTAACCCCGTTCGTTCATCAAGTTATATTGGTTAATTGTTTTCTTGTTAACTTAACCCCACATGTTCATCATGTTGTATTAGTTAAGTTTCATCAATCAATTCAGGTTAACATAACCTACCTACTTGTCATGTTACTTTAGTTAAGTATTGCCTTCTTGTGTCAACTTAACCCTACCACATATCAAGTTTATTGGTTAAGTGCTTCCCTCTTGTTTTAACTTAACCTTACCACAAATCAAGTTATATTGGTTAAGTGTTGCCCTCTTGTTTTGACTTAACCTAGCCACAAATCAAGTTATATTGGTTAAGTGTTGCCCTCTTGTTTTAACTTAACCTTACCACAGATCAAGTTATATTGGTTAAGTGTTGCCCTCTTGTTTTAACTTAGCCTTACAACAAATCAAGTTATATTGGTTAAGTGTTGCCCTCTTGTTTTAACTTAACCTTATCACAAATCAAGTTATATTGGTTAAGTGTTGCCTTCTTGTTTTAACCTTAGTCATTCATCTTGTTCATTAGCATTAATTGATTTATCAATGCACCAACCTGTCACATTAGATATGTGTTGTTGCGGTTACTAGATGTGCTAGGCGGTTCCGGACAGTTTTACACCACAACTCAATCTAACGTCGGGTTTTTCTTGGCCATGATGCACTAACCTTTCACATTAGATAGGTGTTGTTGTGGTTACTGGATGTGCCGGGCGGATTTACACCACAACTCAATCTAACCTCGGGTTAGGCATATTCATCTTTTCACTAATTTACATATTTACAGATTATATGTAAATTATTCACAATTTTTGTCAATTTCCGATTATGCCACATTTTCCATAAATGTCCAAGTCTAGATTTATATGCTAATTATCCCAACCAGTCATATTCCAATTCTCAAGTTATGCACAACAAAGCTAATTGTAAGTTATGGACCCCAAATTCAATTTCGAGTTATTACTCAAATTAGGCTACATCTAATCTTCCCATGTTTGTACTAATAGTCATGCCTCAATACCCCAAGTTCGCAACAAAGACAAATTATGCCCCAAATCATAAGTTACAAAATTATGTTCCACCATTACCAAATAGACTATTCCCCATTACATGTTTACAGTTCATTATCATCAAGCATGGACTTAGATCCATTTCATTATATGCCAAAATCACTATTAGGTGTTTAAATCTGAAAATAACTTGAACTTACATGTTTACAGTTCAGTTTACGCCCCAAATCCCAAGTTATATGTCCAATATATTTTATGCCTCAAATCTCAAGTCATACGTCCAATACTTTATGCCTCAAATCTCAAGTCATATGTCCAATATTTTATGTCTCAAATCTCAAGTCATATGTCCAATACTTTATGTCTCAAATCTCAAGTCATATGTCCAACACTTTATGTCTTAAATCTCAAGTCATATGTTCGATACACATTATGTTTTGAATACAACGTGTGTTATGTCCTCAAATCAGTTACAACTCAATTATGCCCAATTATACACAATTTAATACTTTTCCCAAATTTTAGTGCTGGTCATATTCAAATCATATTTTATGCCCAATTTTATTTCCAATGTACGTTCATCTCTTTTGAGATCTGGCTCAGGCTCGCAGTAGCCTGGCTATAAAAAAAGGGAAGAAGGAAAGAAGAGACAGAGAATGGGCATAATATTATCAATGAGATAGATCCAACGGATATAGAAAGATAGATAGAAATAGGCATAATCTCAGATCCATATTTATTACAATGTCAGAATCACAATTAACTTTTATTTCTGAAAGTAACGTGAACTTACAAATTACAGAACGGTCTTGAATTCTAAGATCTGTATTCTAAAACTGAATAGCTCTCCCTTGAAGTAGACTATTTGTTCTTCTAATTTAGATTTGATTTGCTTTAATTCGTAGCTTTAATCTTGTTTTCTAGTTTGAGAAGAAATGGTGGCTAGGTTAGGATGATTATTGACAGCATGGTGGCTCCTTGGAATGAATTTGTGTGGCTTAGCGTTTCGATTTAGGTTGCTTCTATAGAAGTTTGATTTAATAGGAGCCGTTAGATCAACCTAGGGCCAATCAAAGCCATTCAAACCTAAGAGAACCAACCAGAACTTGCCACACAAGCCCTAATGACTCAGAAAATTGTCACTCAAAGAAATACGTCATGTTTCAGATATGGCCCGAGGGGGAGGTCGACCGCTAGGTCGACTCCTAGGTCGACCCCCTGGTCGACCTACGTACCTAGGTCGACCCCCAGGTCGACCTGGTCTCCCCCCAGGTCAACCTGGTCTCTGGGCAGGAAATTTCCCCTAGCTTGCTTCGGGGTTTTTGAATTTCGAAACTTAAATTTTAATTTCAGGCTGGTTTTATTATTTAAATTCTTGAATCTTTTGAAGGTCATAACTCCTTCATACGGAGTTCGATTTACGCCAACTCGGCAGAATTCCGAGATGAACGCAATGGCTAAACCGTTTCACTTGATTCTTCTTCTAAAAATTAAGTGTTCTTAAATTCTTTAATTTAAATATTCATCGAAAATACATGGTGTTACGTTCTCCCCTCCTTAAAGGATTTCGTCCCCGAAATCTCTAAGTTAAGAAGAATGCATATCCTAACATCCATCACTCAACCATTTAATAACAGGCGTCCATTGTCCTTAAAAAGATTTCTAATGCTTTCATAATCATATGCATGGTGTGTGTACATGTCATTATCTAATGCAAAATTAGGTGGTCTACTGATTCAGTTGACCTCCTTAATGCAGATTATGTTGATGCCATGAGTCCATCATGTATGCAATTATTCCTAATCGTACTTTATAATTTTTACATGAGTGCTCAATCATTCATACAAATGCAATATCCATATGATAACACATTAAGTTTCAGTTCATATATAAAGGTTCACTCATGCATATGCAATATGAAAGTGACTGAGCCGATCTAGTGCCTAATGTGTGTATATGCATCCACGAGCAACCACTAGCAAACATTTGCAACCACTTGCATCCACCAAACATAACATGTCTCAAACACATGTTTACATCCATTGGCTTCTACCTAAGGATAAAGGATAGGACCGAGAGGATATACTTAAAAGATAAAGACTAGCATGCCAATAAACTTTACAGAAAAAGAGGAATCAAGGATATACCCTCAAAAAGGGTATGATGCGCGTATCTAGTCTTCAGTCTTCTAAGTCGCATCTTCTTGTGCTCCACTCCACTGTACCTTAACTAATTTAATTTCACGATTGCGAAGCTTCTTGACCTCCATTTCCAAAACCCACTAGTAAAGATAGGACCTCGATCACTTACTATGCTAGAGGGTATCCAATGTAGTCGAACTATCTTTCCAAGATAAATAGATGTTAACCATGATACCAAGTGTATATACTAAGATGATTAGAGGTCTGTCTTCTACTTAGCTTATCCATCATGTCACAAATCTGAGGGTCGATATCTCTCATGCAAACCATCCTAGTCGAACATGACATCCCTTAAGTACAAGCCCAAAGGCCTAAACCAATATCAGACAAGCACCCAAGGAATACCTCCTCCGAATTTGGACGATTTATATGAGATGATACTAGCAAAACAACCAAACAATTGAGCACTTAACCGACTCTGGCTATCCTCGCCAATCTTGCTCCAAAACTATCGTTGATCGCATAAATGGCTTTGCATTGTCATCTAGATATATGTGGGAGTCTACCTCACGTTTTAGGGGACAAACCCCTAACCTTAATCAAAAACATCTGCGCACCCATGGACTACTCTAACGGATCGAAAATCGTCGATAAATACATAAAGTGGTTCTAGGTAGCTAAGACAAACTGATCCCTTAGGATTGCACGAAATTTCGAGGGTATTCCCGAGGCAAGTCAAAAGTCTAACTACCCTCCTTTCACAATTACTAGCTAACCAATCCATTCCTAGAATCAACCAAAGATAAATGAGCCAACCACAAATTGGATTTGAGACAATAATAGAATCTTCTATAATACAAGCTCTAGGGTGCAGAGACTCAACTATGAAAGCAGATATAAACGAATGTGAAGTGCTAAAATCTAAAAGAGTACTAATAGGATGATCAAAAAGGAAAAACTAAAATCTTTCAATAGAAACCTTACTACCTCTCTCTCAGGTACGCTGGCGGTGAGAGCATGCATTTGCCCTCCTGAAAATCCTGTCATTTGTTCTTACCCTTGTCCTTAATCATATGACCCGTTACACCATAATAAAGACACTTCCTCTTGTTTTAGGTTTTACTATTCTTTCTTTTTTTACCTCCTTTGTGAACCAAGTCTATATCCATGAGTTCCTCATTCTTGGGTTGTGCACATTAGCAAAATTCCCTCAGTTCATCTTTACTATCCTTGTGTAACACGTTGACAAGTCTCTCGAAAGCTGCCTCCATCGCACGAAAAATCCTACAAAGCTTGAAAGAAAATTAGCCGCAGGTGAAACTACTGCGGCTATAGATGGAAGTTGGGCACTTCTTCGCCCTTTGACAGATATCGTAGTCTTATCAAGCCTACGAAACCATGTCGCGATGAGGGTACCTCCCAGAAAGCTAGGAGCCCCGGAGACTCAGGAAAGAAGGAAACAAGAATTCAAACAGAGGATCGAAAGACAGTACATATGGCTTTGGGGAAAATGCCGTTAAAATAGAACTTTTCTTTTGAAAATGCTTCTTTTAAAATCGTTTTGAAAATAATTTTTCAAATCTTTTATCTGATCTGGTAACCTTCAGCTCTGATACCAAGTGAAACACCCCACCTCCGTTAAGGTCACTCACAAAGGGAATGCCTTAACTTCAGTGGAGCATTGTAGGCAAAAGATGTAGATAAATTAAAAGACAGACAAATAAAGCAGTGGAAAATAAAGTCATTTTATAAACAACTTAATTCAGTCAAGCTTTTACAACAATTGTCTCAATCATACTTAAAAGTAATACATAGAAATTCTGTCTTAATTCAAAAACTCCCAAGTATAAAAGAAGCATAAAAATAACAATGATATTCCCCAATAAAGCATGAACCAGCCATAGCAGTGGAAGAGAGAGTCCAAAGCAATACATCGACTATCTTCGAGCTTGGAAGGAAAACTGGGCTAAGTGGTAACATTTTCTCCCTATGAACCTGGGGGGGGGGGAACGGAAGAAAAGAGGTGAAACAAAACTAGGTCAGACATAAGTCTGGTAAGTCCAGTGACTTTCAGCATATAAACAAGTAAAAGCATCATGACATGAATAAACTGAATATAAGACAATACCGTGAGAACAAGGATAACAAGATAACATACGATTAGTATAGATACGATAAGGCAAGATAAACTGAATGCGTTTCTACTCTTTCTCTGCTTCGCTACTAACTTGTTATTCTGATTTTTATATCTATGCACCACGTAACTAGTTTCCCAACTAGTAATCTGTATAAAATGATAATATGATAACGTGATCCCAATCCCGACAATTGTGGCAGCCTTAACGTGTACATCTATTATGAGGATTCCACCTCAATCTGCCTAATTGCCATGAACATGTTAGATGTACCATTACTACCCTATCGATCGGCTCCTTACTTGCATTAATGATCCATGTGTCTGTGTCAATCGGCCCTCTCGTGCATGTAGATACCCTGTGTTGGTCCCACCATAAGGTATATCAATCCCTATAATAGCGACCCGACACGATTCAAGATGCATAGTGTACAAATATTGGTACTCAGTGCCTGCTTTTTCCCACTCCGAAGTACGTGCACGCCCGTAAACCATCGGAACCTACACTGACGTACCCCCTGCCGTTGTTTTGACTGCTTATAATCAGCCCAGTAATCGTGCCCTACCCTGCCTAGTTTCAGGGTACCATGATACGTCTATGTGGGTTACTGCTGAAATGGGTCTCCATTACTAGGGTTTCCTGCTGGTTAAGTTTGTGGGCCTATGTATAACAATATTACCCACCTACACGAGATGTACTTAACCCTCCCACCGATTCTAACATGTTTTCTTAATGGTTAAGTTTGTGGGCCTATATGTACTAATATTACCCACCTGCACGAGACGTACTTAACTCTCCCATCATTTCAAGTATGTTTATTTAGTGGTTAAGATTGTGGGCCTATATGTACTAATATTACCCACCTACACGAGATGTACTTAACCCTCTCACACATTATGTCATATTGGTTAAGTGTTGTCCATTCATGTTAACTTAACCCACCCATTCATCGTGTCATGTTGGTTAAGTGTTTCTTATTAACTTAACCCCGCTCGTTCACCAAGTTATATTGGTTAAGTGTTTTCTAGTAAACTTAACCCCACGTGTTCATCATGTTGTATTGGTTAAGTGTCATCATGTAATGACCCGAAAATCCGGTCCAAATTGAGCTGACCAAAAACATAAGTCCAACCCCAAATTAAACTGGAAATACCAGGAAATTAATAGAAAGAAAACAGAGGGTGAGGAAAGATAAGACAAAAACTTAGAATAGATGAAGAAAAAGAACACAACATCAGAGTGACATGAATCTCACAGCGGAACGAATAACATATAATTGATAACATCCCTTGAAATAAAATCAGTATACGTATACACTAACATTTTCAGAGTACAACACTTACAACACGGCGGAAATAAACTATAGCTATATAATCCTAAGCCTCCTGCTCCAAGCTCTTCCAGTACATCTGTAAATCCTGAATACTTGACTGCCCGTAGAAATTTAGGCACCCAAGAGTTTAGGGAAAACAAAAAAATAAACTCCAGGTCAGTCATGGGACTGGTGTGAGTAAAACAGTTTAAAACAGTTCGAACAAGTAAACGATGTCTCATAAGACCACGCCGTATAACGGAATGGGTTTTTCCCTTATGAGAATCCAAAATATCTTTATATCAAAACCCTTTTGATATTATAATAATGTCTATCAACCACAACTATAATAATCGTTTAGCAAAAACGCTTTCATCTCATGTTCTACATATATAGTATACGATCAAAACCGCAAGCACGTATTGGGTAATGGATTTCCAACTATGACAAGGTATGGAACCACCTTTCGCTAGTGTATCTCTAGAAAGGAATACACTGGGTTCAACAAGAACATCTTGCAACCCGGCCACACATGACCGACCACTCATTTCACTTGAGTGTATCGAATGTATATCACCAACGGTTGGGATCAGCAACCGTTTCCCGAATGGGACAGTATCGACAATAGATTTTTAGAAATAAATGAAACTCTAGATCAGGTGATTATACACCCTACTTTGGAGCGACTGACTTAGCCATGCTGCCTGCCCGATTTCTGTCATTTACCGGATTGTGAAGCTAGAAGCTACGCGTTATCATCACACCAGATTCACATTGAATGCTACATTGTCAGATCCATCGAAAATCACTAATTGACGTCTATAACAGTACATTACGTGTCAGCTAAAAGAAGTTTCCTTCTCCGCTTCCACTCTTGGTACGGTTGAAGAAATCAATGTACGTGACCTTCTGGAAATACTCTGTCAGACATTCATCCATACAAGTCATCCAGGAACAGGATGAACTGAAGGTACTATTCAGTGTATCCATCTTAGACACTGTTATCTAAGACTTATACAATAGCCCTTACACTTTACTCCGTCTTCAATTTTCTTTGGCATATATGATTCGCAACGCTTATGCCAATACAGAGTGGTTCTTTGGATAATAATCCAACCGGTCTCTCCATATTAACAACGTTAAAATGGTCAAAAATTCGATAGTCTGTGAGTTAACTATCAAAGAAAAACAAGTGTGCAAACAACGATATCATTTCCAGATGGAAATTATATCAAAAAAACATCATTTAACATTAATTTCTATAGTTCATTTTACATCTCCTGTTTCCCTATATTCAACATTTGCTATTTTCTATATTTAGAAAATATACGTTATTAACACTGGAAACACTTCCATTCCTTGTTTTCTGTATTTTGAAAACATTTATGATTCTTGTTTGGAAAACATTTCCAAAACTCCTACGTTTGGATTAAGCAGATGTTTAGATAAAACATCGCTATGCCAACTCAACCATTTCCTTTAATTACTAAATTCACTTTACCATCCTTTTCTGCCGAACCTTAACCATTCCTTAGTTAAAAACGAAACCAATCAAGTTGGGGTATAATTACCTCTCAGACCTTAACTGAACAACATTTCTAACCTTGAAATAGGTAAAGTTCACTTTAAATTTCTTTAACTAACTTCCTTACTAAACCTTTCTTTCAAATAACTATATTCGATTAACTCTTTTCACTTAAATCTATTGGACTGACCCTATTGGATTAACTCTATTTGATTTACTTTATTCACTTAACTCCTGTCGAATAAACTAGATTCAATAATTCCTCTAACTCTATTCGAATAAACTGTATTCAATTAACTCCTCTAACTCTATTCGAATAAACTGTATTCGATAACTACTCTAACTCTATTCGAATAAACTATTCGATAACTACTATGACTCTATTCGAATAAACTATTCGATAACTACTTTCAAGTAACTTGATTTGATAACTCCTCTCGAATAACTAGATTCGATAACTCCGTTAAAATAACTAGATTCGGTTAACTCACCTCGAATAACCAATATTCGATTATTCCTCTCTCGAATACACTACATTCGATAACTCTACTTCGAATAAGTGATATTCGATAACTCTACTCGATTAACTCCTATTTGATTAACTCTAATTAGTTAACTCTAACTCTAACTGGTCAACCCTCACTGATTAACTCTAATTGATCATTTCTAACTCTAATCGATTTCTCTTATTCGAATAACTCCTATTTGATAACGTTTATTCATTTATAAAGATTTACTTTTGATAATGGTTCTTCACTTTATAAATGTTCTCTTTAATAACGTTACTTCAATTATGCAAGTGTGTTGTACCCATTCTATTTAAAACTATCAGTGTTAAAACCAATATCTCTTATCTATATAAGTTCAGACTTATATATTCCATTTATCTGTTTTTCTCCATATATAAGTTCTGACTTATATATATATATATAATATATATATATCACAAGCTAAATATTCCCTTTTAAATCCTATTTGTTAATGGTTTACAAATATCCCCTTTTTTCTAATCTATTTGTTTTGCAAATATTTTCCTTTATATTTGTTTGACAAATATAACTCCTTTTTATTTGATTCACAAATATTTTTCTTTAACTCTATTGATTTTATAATTACTTCCTTATATAAAAATCCTTTTTCCTTTTATATATAAAATCCAGTGATTTTATATAAATAAATGATTTTCAAAATATACTTTGAAAATCTCCTTTTATCTTTCTAGTATTTCTTATGGTTTTTAACATACCATATAACAACGATAAAAATCGTCCAAACACATATAATAAACAACAGATTATATATCACATCATATATCACAATATATGAATCATAGTAAAATAAATGTTGAGGAATCCAGTTGGGTTCCTCCAACCTGTTTCCCTGCATCATAGATGTTAAACAATATAGATAATATCACTTTCAGTTCCCTATGATATATTTTGTTAAACAGAATCAATATAGAAATTCAACTAACTGACTAGCAGTCCAATCAAACAGTCAACAAATAGTCAATCAGCCAATATTTAACAGTTCTAAAAATACAACATGAAATTATAAACTGTTCAGAGTTAGTGAGATTTACTCACATTGGACTATCATCGTTAATTAACGATAATGGTCGTTGATTTAGATCGGACAATTTATTTGGCCATAAATTGTAACGAGCCCCGATGGACTTCCAGTCAGTTCCACTGCGTAGGCACCATCCATACGATCCCAACGCAACTTACGGTTCTCGATTCTGACCTCGTATGGATAAGATATGCATTACACAAGTTATACGGTATTTAAATTAAATTCTATTTAAATAATTGGGCCTCATTTATAAATTCCCAGCCCAAAAACCCCTCCAAACCCATACCGTAAGAATCCACCTTCCTCAGCTCCTCAATCCCGTATCTGTTTCCACGAAAATGGCCATTACCAAGATTTTGAATGACTCATTCTTCCTCCATAAGCCACCGAATCAATTGAAACTGCCACCAACTTCATCTCCTTCTCGATCGCCATCTACCCCTACCCATCTCGATAAACTCGTAGCCACCTCCAGCACCCCGTCGTTCAGCACCTGTTTCGGTTACAGGTAAAACGACGACCACAATCGTAACCAAATACCTCAATACTTGGCCAACACCTTCTACTCCTCCTCGATCCATTTATGAACTCTAATCCTACCACAATCAACAGAACGCTAATGAATCCGAACACTAGAAACTATTGTGCTGAAAACAGTCGTCGGCCTTCTCAAATGTACCACCAGTTTAAAGAGCAGGATACGAGGATCCCTAATATCCATATATTATGAATTATAGATTTTACTTTGATTTGTTTTGGATTTTTCTTTGTCTTGTTTTGATTTTCCAGAACAAAGTGGCGGCCAAAAATGCTTGTGACCGTGGAAAAATAAGAATTAGGTTATAAAGGTTAAGGGTGGTGTATTTATAGACAATTTAGATATTTTAGATATTTTGTAGAATGGAATATTCTCGGTATATTCTCGTTTCTATATTCATTCTTGCTCTCTAAAAATCTGTGTGATCGCACGTGATACCCAAAAATCACGAAACTGAACATGTAGCTAGAGTTCAACATTATGGTCCCAACGAAACTGGTTTCGTCGAATTCCGACTCCGTATGGTCACACAGCGTATTTTTAACCGTCAATATACTGACTATTTTTCACTCAAAAAAATCCTTACGGCCACATACTGACTTCAAAAATCACGAAAATTGAAATCTAACAACTATTTGACATTGCGGATCCAACAAAATTAGTTTCGTCGAATTCCGACTTCGTTTGCAAAAGTGGCTATTTTTAAAGCTCTGGATGACCCATTTAAATATATTTAAATATAATTAAATAAAATATTATGAAATTAATATTACCGTATATAATCGCAATGTAATACCATACAGCTCTAGAATATTCCTATATGGATTTCTAACTTGATATTTCAAATCTGGGTCAACCCGATATTCGATTTATATTGAAATTCTTTTTAAAAATATAAATAATTCCTTTTTAAAATATAAAAGAATTCCACAGCGACTTTTCTAAAATTTGATTTGGACATAAATCAAAATCTACACGATGAAATCTCGATTTTTCTCTTCCACTAGAAAGATATACTCCACCAGCTCCACACGTTTCTTGTTTCATAGAAATCCGGCTTAAAACGAATCCTGTACATTCAGTTGAAGTTCGAATCGCCAATTTACGAACTGCAACGCCATTTCGAGCTCGATTTTAATTATATTATAATTCTATGTTCAAACTGTCGTTTATATAATATATTCGTTATTCTAATTCAATTATAAACTGAATTATATATCACAGATGATCCAGTTCACACCATATAGCCATTTCCGCCAATTCTGATTATTTCAGAATTAAATATATTATTTAATTTATTATTTTAATTAAATATTCATCATTATTTAATTCCACGGCCATTTAATTCACTATATCACCATTTATATAATTAAATAAATTTATTATAATACCCTCTGCGAATGCGGGTCATTACAATCTTTCCCACTTAAAATAATTTCGTCCTCGAAATTGCTAGAAGGTAGAGGACGACCCTATCGACTGGTTAGAACATATTTGTTCACTTCTTAACTTCAGTTTCAACTGAACCAATTTAATTTTAATTAAATATTAATTAATTCTTATCAACGAAAATTTTCAAAAATCCTGAAAATTTTATAATGCCTTGACTCTTTGAAAATTTTGCCAGCACCTCCTTTGTACTGGTCAATCGGCCAAACTCCAACTCGCCTCTCTGGGCCATCTCCATCCTAAAAGAAAACCAAACAGCCAAGCGGCTTGCCAATTCGGCTCATAAATCTTATATCCAATAGAAATATAAACTTGTACCTTTTGTCAGCATATCAACTCTATCACTTCCATATGCTATCAACTCAGCATATATCAATGTTATCCCAATCAAATTCCAATCTGCTTTTATCCACAACCATTCGCTTATATCTGAGCCAAATATCATTTCAACTCGAGTTTCTTCTCGATTCCCAACTCTTAACTTGATTATCACCTTACACTTCAAATTTGAATCTCACAATCCAATTTGTCTTGATATCATTCTAATTCAATCTCAGTTACCACTTTACTGGCTTTACTTTAATTCAATTTTGCTTTCACAAATTTCTGTAAAATTTGTTTTTAATTCAAACAGTCTTTTCCCTGGGAGTTTTTAAACAGTTTACTCTTTTCAAAAATCAAATTTCCCTTTTGAACATGTCATTGAGCCCTTAATTAATATTCCATTAGTTAAATCACTTCTCTATTTCATTATCAATATTCGTTAACAAATATTTTCAATAACCATATTGGCCTTTTATGTTATTTGGAAAACATTTCCGAATATCGCCTTCCTTTATTTTCTAAACTTTAGAAAATATATTCTATTTATAATTGGAAAATATTCCAATTACTTATCTCTTTTCCGATCTCGTTTATTTCTATACTTAGGAAATATTCTTTATTATATTTCCTAGCTTACACTTATTTCGGTTAAAACTGATGTTGTGTAAAACATCGTTACGACAACCCAAATACTATATCAACTACCTCTTATTCAACATTGATCTTCGAGCCTGAAATCTTACTTTTTATTTGTTAATAATGAAGTCAATCGAGTTGGAGTATAACTACCTCTCAGACCTTGATTGAATAACATTTATAACGTCAAAACAGATATGACTACTTACTCGAATAATCAATACCATACAACTACTTATTCACTTTTAAACACGTATACGCTTCCTCTTTCTATTCTTACTAGATTTTATTCTTAGTCTTCCTTTTTAATTTTACTATACTATTTCTAAGTTCGTTTCCTTATCGACTTCTATATATATATATATATATATATATATATATATATATATATATATATATATATATATCGATACGTTGATTTCTAACTTTCAAATTATCTTAAAAATATTCTAACTCCTTAAATTCCCGGAAAAATTCGCCATAACCTCCTTTGTACCAGGAGCATCGGGATGTTTCAAATAGCCTCCCATGGCCCTCACCAATCCAAAAGAAAAAGAAAAAGCCAAGCGGCTAGCCGATACGGTGCATAAAATCTCATATATGAATTAAATACATACCTTTTCGTTGAGCATTCTATTTATATACCTTCATACCTTATCCATACCTATCTCATGTATATTTATACCTGCCCAATATATTTTAACTATACCTGATCGTTTTAACTCCATTCGTTAATTAATTTGTTAATTAACTCTTTAGTCTATTTCACTTGTATATTTGAACATGACATGTTCAAATATATTTTAACTTGGTTATTAACTAATTTGAATCCAAATTTCAAATTTAAGTTCTATATTCGATTTCGAATATCCATTTACAAATCAAATTCACCATTCAAAGTTCAACTTCAAATTCAAAACTCTATTAACAAATTCCTCTTCGACTTAGTTAATTCTATTCAATTTCTATTCAAATTTTATATCACTTCTATTATTCAAATCTATATATCAAATTCTATTCAAATACCATTTTGAAATTCAACACAACTTGACTTTCCCGAAACAAATTCAAAACAGTATCTCTGGTAGTAATTCGTCACTTACAACTCGAAAATGAATATTGATGATGTAGTTGTCATCATTAAAATCTATTTTCTAGCGATCGAAGTGAGTTCAATACTATAAAACCATTTCTAAACATTTCAAATTATAATTCACATTGCTTGTAAAACAATTTAAAATCTCCCAGGATCTTAAATTTTCCTTATTTTTAATCCAAATCCATTTACAAACACTTATCCAATTCTCCAGAATTTTAAATCAAAATTCTGTTTTAATTTTCATATTTAACTCATCTGATTTCACGTGTTTCACTTATATGAATTCTGATTGGTTATTTCCATAACCATTTAATTTATAATCTTACTGATTATAATAACAACCAATATATCCAATATATTAAAATTTTGATATATATATATATATCTTCTCTATATCAAGATATACCTTGGGTAAACTTATTTTAATTTACCCTCTTTTCAAAACATATCGTGTCGACCCATCGTATTCGAGTGTTTAGTAACTCCTATCAATACAGTGGATCAAACTGATCGACCAGAATCCATAAACAACTTAACCAATAAATTACCACAATATAAAACAATTTTTATATCGAATACAAATAAGTTCACTCGTATATATACAGTCAAACTCAATCTAGTGTATTACTAAACCTATCTCTACTGAGTCACGCCACAGAGCCAAGGTAATTCACTTAACCTTAAGCTCTGATACCAACTGTAATGACCAGAAAATCCGGTCCAATTTGAGCTGACTAAAAACACAAGTCCAACCCCAAATTAAATTGGAAATACCAGGAAATTAATAGAAAGAAAACAGAGGGTGAGGAAAGATAAGATAGAAACTTAGATTAGAAGAAGAAGAAGAAGAAGAAGAACACAACATCAAAGTAACACGAATCTCATAGCGGAACGAATAACATATAATAGATAACATCCCTTGAAATAAAATCAGTATATGTATACAATAACATTTTCAGAGTACAACACTTACAACCCAGCGGAAATAAACTATAGCTACATAATCCTGAAGCCTCCTACTCCAAGCTCTTTCAGTATATCTATAAATCCTGACTACTTGACTGCCCGTACAAATTTAGGCACCCAAGAGTTTAGGGAAAACAACAAAATAAACTCCGGGTCAGTCATGGGACTGGTGTGAGTAAAACAGTTTAAAACAGTTCGAACAAGTAAACGATATCTCATAAGACCACGCCGTATAACGGAACGGGTTTTTCCCTTATGAGAATCCAAAATATCTTTATATCAAAACCCTTTTGATATTATAATAATGTCTATCAACCACAACTATAATAATCATCTAGTAGAAACGCTTTCATCTCACGTTCTACATATATAGTATACAATCAAAACCGCAAGCACGTATTGGGTAATGGATTTCCAACTATGACAAGGTATGGAACCACCTTTCGCTAGTGTATCTCTGGAAAGGAATACACTGGGTTCAACAAGAACATCTTGCAACCCGGCCACACATGACCGACCACTCATTTCGCTTGAGTGTATCGAATGTATATCACCAACGGTTGGGATCAGCAACCGTTTCCCGAATGGGACAGTATCGACAATAGATTTTTAGAAATAAATGAAACTCTAGATCAGGTGATTATACACCCTACTTCGGAGCGACCGACTTAGCCATGCTGCCTGCCCGATATATGTCATTTACCGGATTATGAGGCTAGAAGCTACGCGTTATCATCACACCAGATTCACTTCGAATGCTACATTGTCAGATCCATCGAAAATCACTAATTGACGTCTACGACAGTACATTACATGTCAGCTAAAAGAAGTTTCCTTCTCCGCTTCCACTCTTTGTACGGTTGAAGAAATCAATGTACGTGACCTTCTGGAAATACTCTGTCAGACATTCATCCATACAATCCAGGAACAGGATGAACCGAAGGTACTATTCAGTATGTCCATCTTAGACACTGTTATCCAAGACTTATACAATAGCCCTTGCACTTTACTCCGTCTTCAATTTTCTTTGGCATATATGATTCGCAACGCTTATGCCAATACAGAGTGGTTCTTTGGATAATAATCCAATCGGTCTCTCCGTATTAACAATGTGAAAATGGTCAAAACTTCGATAGTCTGTGAGCTAACCATCAAAGAAAAACATGTGTGCAAACAACGATATCATTTCCAGATGGAAATTATATCGAACAAACATCATTTAACATTAATCTCTTTAGTTCATTTTACATCTCCTGTTTCCTTATATTCAACATTTGCTATTTTCAATATTTAGAAAATATACGTTATTAACACTGGAAACACTTCCATTCCTTGTTTTCTGTATTTAGAAAACATTTATGATTCTTGTTTGGAAAACATTTCCAAAACTCCTACGTTTGGATTAAGCGGATGTTTAGATAAAACATCGCTATGCTAACTCAACCATTTCCTTTAATTACTAAATTCGCTTTACCATCCTTTTCTGCCGAACCTTAACCATTCCTTAGTTAAAAACGAAACCAATCAAGTTGGGGTATAATTACCTCTCAGACCTTAACTGAACAACATTTCTAACCTTGAAATAGGTAAAGTTCACTTTAAATTTCTTTAACTAACATCCTTACTTAACCTTTCTTTCGAATAACTATATTCGATTAACTCTTTTCATTTTACTCTATTGGACTGACCCTATTGGATTAACTCTATTTGCTTAACTCTATTTGATTTACTTTATTCACTTAACTCCTGTCGAATAAACTAGATTCGATAACTCCTCTAACTCTATTCGAATAAACTGTATTCAATTAACTCCTCTAACTCTATTCGAATAAACTGTATTCGATAACTACTCTAACTCTATTCGAATAAACTATTCGATAACTAATCTGACTCTATTCGAATAAACTATTCGATAACTACTTTCAAATAACTTGATTTGTCAACTCATCTCGAATAACTAGATTCGATAACTTCGTTCGAATAATTAGATTCGATTAACTCACCTCGAATAACCAATATTCGATTATACCTCTCTCGAATACACTACATTCGACAACTCTACTTCAAATAAGTGTTATTCGTTAACTCTACTCGATTAACTTCTATTTGATTAACTCTAATTATTTAACTCTAACTCTAACTGGTCAACAATCACTGATTAACTCTAATTGATCATTTCTAACTCTAATTGATTTCTCTTATTCGAATAACTCCTATTTGATAATGTTTATTCATTTATAAAGATTTACTTTTGGTAACGGTTCTTCACTTTATAAATGTTCTCTTTAATAACGTTACGTCACTTATACAAGTGTGTTATACCCATTCTATTTAAAACTATCGGTGTTAAAACCAATATCTCTTATCTATATAAATTCAGACTTATATATTCCATTTATCTGTTTTTCTCCATATATAAGTTCTGACTTATATATATATATATATATATATTTATCACAAGATAAATATTCCCTTTTAAATCCTATTTATTAATGGTTTACAAATATCCCCTTTTTTCTAATGTATTTGTTTTGCAAATATTTTCCTTTAAATTTGTTTGACAAATATAACTCCTTTTTATTTGATTCACAAATATTTTTCTTTAACTCTATTGATTTTATAATTACTTCCTTATATAAAAATCCTTTTTCCTTTTATATATAAAATCTAGTGATTTTATATAAATAAATGATTTTCAAAATATACTTTGAAAATCTCCTTTTATCTTTCTAGCATTTCTTATGGTTTTTAACATACCATATAACAATGATAAAAATCGTCCAAACACATATAATCAACAACAGATTATATAACACATCATATATCACAATATATGAATCACAGTAAAATAAATGATGAGCAATCCAGTTGGGTTCCTCCAACCTGTTTCCCTGCATCACAGATGTTAAAAAATATAGATAACATCACTTTCAGTTCCCTATGATATATTCTATTAAATAGAATCAATATAGAAATTCAACTAACTGACTAGCAGTTCAATCAAACAGTCAACACACAGTCAATCAGCCAATATTTAACAGTTCTAAAAATACAACATGAAATTATAAACTATTCGGAGTTAGTGAGATTTACTCACATTGGACTATCATCGTTAATTAACGATAATTGTCGTTTATTTAGATCGGACAATTTATTTGGCCATAAATTGTAACGAGCCCTAATGGACTTGCAGTCAGTTCCATGGCGTCGCCAACGTCCATACGATCCCAATACAACTTATGGTTCTCGATTCTGACCTCGTATGGATGAGATATGCATTACACAAGTTATACGGTATTTAAATTAAATTCTATTTAAATAATTGGGCCTAATTTATAAATTCTCAGCCCAAAAATCCCTCCAAACCCATACCGTTACAATCCACCTTCCTCAGCTCCTCAATCCCGTATCTGTTTCCACGAAAATGGCCATTACCAAGATTTTGAATGACTCGTTCTTCCTCCATAAGCTACCGAATCAATTGAAACTGCCACCAACTTCATCTCCATCTCGATCGCCTTCTCGAATGTACCACCAGTTTGAAGAGCAGGATACGAGGATCCCTAATATCCACATATTATGATTTATAGATTTTACTTTGATTTCTTTTGGATTTTTCTTTGTCTCGTTTTGATTTTCCAGAACAAAGTGGTGGCCAAAAATGCTTGAGACCGAGGAAAAATAAGAATTAGGTTATAAGGGTTAAGGTTGGTGTATTTATAGACAAATTGGATATTTTAGATATTTTGTAAAATGGAATATTCTCGGTATATTCTCGTTTCTATATTCATTCTTGCTCTCTAAAATTCTTTGTGATCACACGCGATACCCAAAAATCATGAAACTGAACATGTAGCTAGAGTTCGACATTACGGTCCCAACGAAACTGGTTTCGTCGAATTCCAGCTTCGTATGCTCACACAACGTTTTTTTAATCGTCAATACATTAACTGTTTTTCACTCAAAAAAAACCCGTACGGCCACATACTGACTTCAAAAATCACGAAAATTGAAATCTAACAACTATTTGACATTGCGGATCCAACAAAATTAGTTTCATCGAATTCCGACTTCGTTTGCAAAAGTGGCTATTTTTAAAGCTCTGGATGACCCATTTAAATATATAAATATATTTAAATATAATTAAATAAAATATTAATAAATTAATATTACCATATACATTCGCATTGGAATACCATACAGCTCTAGAATATTCCTATATGGATTTCTAACTTGATATTTCAAATCTGGGTCAACCCGATATTCGATTTATATTGAAATTCTTTTTAAAAATATAAATAATTCCTTTAAAAAATATAAAGGAATTCCACAGCGACTTTTCTAAAATTTGATTTGGACATAAATCAAAATCTACACGACGAAATCTCGATTTTTCTCTTCCACTAGAAAGATATACTCCACCAGCTCCACACGTTTCTTGTTTCATAGAAATCCGGCTTAAAACGAATTTTGTACATTCAGTTGAAGTTCGAATCGCCAATTTACGAACTGCAGCGCCATTTCGAGCTCAATTTTAATTATATTATAATTCTATGTTCAAACTGTCGTTTATATAATATATTTGTTATTCTAATTCAATTCTAAACTGAATTAGATATCACAGATGATCCAGTTCACATCATATCGCCATTTCAGCCAATTCTGATTATTTTAGAATTAAATATATTATTTAATTTATTATTTTAATTAAATATTCATCATTATTTAATTCCACAACCATTTAATTCACTATATCACTATTTATATAATTAAATAAATTTATTATAATACCCTCTGCGAATGCGGGTCATTACACATCAATCAATTCAGGTTAACTTAATCCACCTACTTGTCATGTTACTTTGGTTAAGTGTTGCCTTCTTGTGTCAACTAAACCCACAAATCAAGTTATATTAGTTAAGTGTTGCCCTCTTGTTTTAACTTAACCTTACCACAAATCAAGTTATATCGGTTAAGTGTTGCCCTCTTGTTTTAACTTAACCTTACCACAAATCAAGTTATATTGGTTAAGTGTTGCCCTCTTGTTTGAACTTAACCTTACCACAAATCAAGTTATATTGGTTAAGTGTTCCCCTCTTGTTTTAACTTAACCTTACCACTAATCAAGTTATATTGGTTAAATGTTGCCCTCTTTTTTTTAACTTAACCTTACCACAAATCAAGTTATATTGGCTAAGTGTTGCCCTCTTGTTTTAACTAAACCTACAACAAATCAAGTTATATTGGTTAGGTATTGCCCTCTTGTTTTAACTTAACCTTAGTCATTCATAATGTTCATTAGCATTAATTGATTTATTAATGCACCAACCTCTCATATTAGATATGTGTTGTTGCGGTTACTGGATGT
Organism: Allium sativum; assembly: GCA_030737875.1. Classification (NCBI taxonomy): domain Eukaryota; kingdom Viridiplantae; phylum Streptophyta; class Magnoliopsida; order Asparagales; family Amaryllidaceae; genus Allium; species Allium sativum. The sequence continues at coordinate 460,744,711 of CM060923.1, forward strand.
GTCGGGCGGTTCCAGGCAGTTTTACACCACAACTCAATCTAACCTCGGGTTTTTCTTGGGCATGATGCACTAACCTCTCACATTAGATAGGTGTTGTTGTGGTTACTGGATGTGCCGGGTGGTTCCAGACAATTTTACACCACAACTCAATCTAACCTCGGGTTAGGCATATTCATCTTTTCACTAATTTACATATTTACAGATTATATGTAAATTATTCACAATTGTTGTCAATTTCCGATTATGCTACATTTTCCGTAAATGTCCAATTCTAGATTTATATGCTAATTATCCCAACCAGTCATATTCCAATTCTCAAGTTATACCCAACAAAGCTAATTGTAAGTTATGGCCCCCAAAATCAATTTCGAGTTATTACTCAAATAAGGCTACATCTAATCTTCCCAAGTTTGTACTAATAGTCATGCCTCAATACCCCAAGTTCGCAACAAGGAAAAATTATGCCCCAAATCCTAAGTTACAAAATTATGTTCCGCCACTACCAAATAGATTACTCCCCATTACCCCTGCATTCCGATCGCACACATAATAAGTTTCAGTCTAGATTCGAGGTTAATCTAGATTCATAAAATAAAGGGGACGAAAGAGGAACATAAACGAGAGTAGGCATTAAAATGGTAGATCTGTCTAATATTTTGAACCTAAGAGGATTACAGATCTGTTAGAGTTGGGGTATAACAAAGATATATCTGAAACAAACTGACAGAAATAACCTCATAGACATATAGATCTGATATAAATAACATCATGAACTTAAAAGGATTATATATCAGATGTCCAACAAAGACAGGCATGATTGAATAATAACTTACTAAGCATGTAAATCATTGATTCAATAGAAAGATAGGAATTATTCTAAAAGATTTGTCTTATCATTAAGCATGGACTTAGATCCATTTCATTAAATGCCAAAATCACTACTAGGTGTTTAAATCAGAAAATAACTTGAACTTACATGTTTACAGTTCAATTTACGACCCAAATCCTAAGTTATATGTCCAATATACTTTATGCCTCAAATCTCAAGTCATATGTCCAATACTTTATGCCTTAAATCACAAGTCATATGTCCAATACTTTATGTCTCAAATCTCAAGTCATATGTCCGATACTTTATGTCTCAAATCTCAAGTCATATGTCCAATACTTTATGTCTCAAATCTCAGTCATATGTTTGATACACTTTATGTTTTGAATACAACATGTGTTATGTCCTCAAATCAGTTACAACTCAATTATGCCCAATTATACACAATGTAACAACCTGAATTTTAATAATGTGTTAAAACCATAAATCAGGGCAGACTTAAATTTTAAAATAAGAATCAGGGGAAATGGGTTGCGCCATTGTGTTCGTCTCGAAATTCTGCTTGGAAACGAGTACGAGTTTGTGAGAATCGGAGTCCGTATGAGGGAGATATGACCCTCCGAAGTTTCAGGAATTTTCAAAATCAAAAACAGCTCGAAATTTGAATTCGAATTCAAACCCCAGAACAGGCTGGGCGGGAAAATTCCCGCCCATGGACCAGGTCGACCTGGTGGTCGACCATAGTGTCGACCTCCCAAGGACTAGGTCGACCATAGTGTCAACCTGGGGTCGACCTACCTCCAAAACCCACTTTTTGAACCAGATGCATCCTGATGTATTTAGACTCGTTTTCTGTCCAAATTCGTCTTCCTAATCCTATTTAAACAGCCTCCTAACCTCATTTTCTTTACACCATTCTTCTCTAACCTTATGTTGCTAAAACTCTTGATGATCATGGCTTCTTCTTCTTCTTCTAATTTAAATTAAAACGAGAAGATTATTTCTTTAAGACCATGGCTAGGAATTGCATATTTTGGGATTTTCTTCTACAAGATTCAACGATTCAGCAAATCAACGACAAATTTCTAGACTTGATTTCTGCATCTTTCTTAGACCACGATCTGTAAGTTCAAGTTACTTTTAGATAAAAGCTGTAAACTTAATATCCATGTTGTAAATTGGAATTGGATCTATGTATGATAATTGATTCATATCTATTTTTGTTCATCTTGGATCTTGACTTTCATGAATATTGCTTTGGGCCTATTCATGTTGTAAATCAAACTCTTTCATATCTATAACTTTAACATGCCTATGACGTTGAAACTGTTGTTAATGACCAAGGACTATGATTGAGAACATAAGACTATGCCTATGCCAATGACTGTTAATATAAGACTATGCCTATGCCTATGACGGTGAACATAAGACTATTGCCTATGACTATGACAAGGACAATTGTGGCTAATCATGACTCTTGACTATGAGAATTATTACCTATGATTATGAACATAAGGCTATTGTCTATGACCATGACTTTGAAACTATTACTATTAATTTCCTATGACTATTTTCCTAGAACTATTTTGGATAATTATCCATGACTATTGCGATTGATCGCTTATGGTTCTTGATTATGAGATTTCTACCTATGACCATGACTATGACTATTGGGGTTAGTTGCCTAAGACTATTATAGTTGATTGTTCATGCCCATAGTGGAAACCCATGTTGTACACCAAATTTGCAGTTGTTGGATCTCATACCTAAGGTGTGACTTGCTTAGTTCATTCGCTATTATGTACGCTAAAACCATTGGATCCATTATCCTTGTATTTGGCTTGCTTTTGCATGCCTATTCTTTTATATCAACTTTTATCATGACTATCGCCATATCTTGCTAGATTTGAAACCCTATATGCTAGTGATGTTGTAACCAATTATCTCAAGTTATATCATGCTAGTCTTATAATCCCTTTTATCGCTTTATGCTCATCCCTTTTGCCTATCATAGTTTTGGATGTTATTCCTTTTATCTCGGGATTTGGATTTATTTGTAGTATAGATCGATTCACGTTTATGTGCGATGGGAATACGATTTGGGTAGATTAGGCAAACCACGAATTGGTTATGAACATGAATTATGAACTTGATAAAAGGCAAAACTTGAAACATGAACATTGTTATAACTTGAATCTGGATGTGGGCATGAAACTTATCCTTGAAGCTTGACACGAACTTGACATGAATCTTGAACGTGGACATGACACTAGAATGAACTTGAAAATGGCCAACTCGAGGTTGGGTTGAGTTTGCAGTGTAATTCTACCCGAAACCGCCCGGCAAATCCAGTTACTGCAAACAATAGGATCCAATGTGGGTAGTTGGACATATTGCACTTGAAAACCCGAGGTCAGACTGAGTTGTGGTGTAATTCTGCCCGGAACTGCCCGGCATATCCAGTGACCACAACAACAGGTCTGATGTGAGAGGTTGGGGTGCATTAATGAATTAATGCCATTTGACAGGGTTAAGTCATGAACCGCTTGAATATAATTAACCAATTTGACATGATGATTTGATAGGGTTAAGTCATGAACCGCTTGAATATACTTAACCAATTTGACACGATGATTTGATAGGGTTAAGTCATGAACCGCTTGAATATACTTAACCAGTTTGACACGATGATTTGATAGGGTTAAGTCATGAAATGCTTGAATATACTTAACCAATTTGACACGATAATTTGATAGGGTTAAGTCATGAACTGCTTGAATATACATAACCAATTTGACACGATGATTTGATAGGGTTAAGTCATGAACCTCTTGAATATACTTAACCAATTTGACACGATGATTTGATAGGGTTAAGTCATGAACCGCTTGAATATACTTAACCAATTGACACATGATTCGTAGGGCTAAGTCATGAACTTGAACGACAAAACTTAGCCAATTTGACATGACACGTAGGCAGGTTAAGTCACGAACTTGAATGACAACACTTAACCAACTTGACATTCTAGACTGATGGGGTTAAGTCTCGAATTTAAATTACAACACTTAACCTACTAGACGGAAACACTAGTTACGCGGTCCTTTTCAGCAGTAACCCAATTGGATGTATCACGGTACCCTGGGACTAGGCAGGGTGGGGCACGATTACTAGGCTGATTGTAAGCGACCAGAACGACGGCTGACTTGGTGTGCCATTGTAGGTTCAGGCAGACTATGGTCGTGCACGTAGTCCGGAGTTGAAAAAGCAGGCATTGGGCAACAGTAGGTTTACAATGTGCATGCTTGATTCGTGTCGGTGGTTGGCACCCTAGGGCTTGATACACCTTATGGTGGACCTAGCACAGGTAACTACATTTCGTGATTGGGCCGTATGACATAGACACAAGACGAGCTAGAACTTGTAGGGAGCCGATCGATTAATAGATCTTTTCTTGGGACCAAGTAATGGGTCATTTCATGATATTGGGCAAGGGATCATTTCATAGTTAATATATGACACGGGTTGGGATCACCTTATTATATAACACGGGCTACTAGTTGGGACACTTGTTACACAGGACACTAGTTGGAACACTAGTAGGAATGCGAAACATTCCATGTATGACACTTGTGATATGCTAGTACGGGTGGTGCAGAGCAAATGGATATGACCGAAATATTTTAATGATGAAACTTAGAAATCTTGCGATGTTATACTTGATAGAAACCTTGCGATGTGATACTTGGAAGGAACCTTGTGATAGGAATTATGGGATGTTATTCTTAGTTATCGTGCCAGTAGCTTATCTTGTCATCATGCTTATGTTTACTTTCATTTTATTCATGCCAAGTTATCTTTACCTGTTTTTATGCTGAAAGTCACTAGGACTTACTCAGTCTTTATGACTGACCCGTTTTGTTTCGCCTCTTTTTCTTCCATTCCCCCCCCCCCCCCCCCAGGTTCGCAGGGTGGGAATACAACTTAGTTCGGATCTTACCAAGCTCCAAGGCTCTTTCACGAACGGCTTGGATTTCTCTTGGTTATGGCTTGCTTTACTGCTTTATTGGGGAATACTACAATTTATTTTCATGCTTCTTTGTTTTTGAGCAAGACATATATTTTAGCTATGTAATTGGGTATTTGAAAGTTGATGGGATTTTATTGTAAACAATCATATTTAATAAATGATTTGAAGTACTTCTACTTTACCTTCCGCTGTTTTATATATGTCTGTCTTGTAATGTTTCTGTTCTAGTACCCATAATGCTCCATTGATGTTAAGGCATTCCCTTTTTGAGTGACCTTAACGGATGTGGGGTGTTACATTTGGTATCAGAGCAGAAGGTTACCAGACTGGGCAAAAGCTTTTAAAATCCTTCTGAAATTATTTGCAAAACGTTTACAAAGAAGCATTTTTCTAAGAAAAGTTTTGTTTTACGAAAGGCATATTCCCCAAAGCCATATGCACTATCTTTTGATTCTCTCGTTGAGTCTCTTCTCTCTTTCTTTTTCACCATAGTTTGTAGGCATACAACGCATGTAGGAGGGCAAAGAAGTGCCCAACCTCCATCAAGAGCCGTAGTAGTTCCATTTGCGACTAATCTTATTTCAAGCTTTGTAGGGTTGCCATGCGATGGAGGTAGCTTTCGAGAAACTTATCAACAAGCTATACAAGAATAGTAAGAACGAGGATAAAAGAACACAAGCCTAAGGATAAGAAACTTGTTGATAGGGCTTAATCCACGAAGGAGGAAAAGGTGAAAGGAAAGAGACCAAAGTGAGAGAATAATAAAACCCATGACAGGAGAGAGTATCTTTAGGATGGTAAAAAGGGACATGTAGTTAAGTATTATAGGACAAGGACAAGGGAAAAGAACAAGATCGTCGAGAGGGCAATTGTATGCTCTCACTACTAGCATACTAAGAGAGGTGGTAACGTTTCTGTTAAAAGTTTAGCTTTTCTTTTCTATCATACCATGGGAATTTTGTTTTTGTACATCTCATCCTTTTTAATTTTGCTTCGATAGTTGAGTCTCTACACCTTAGTACTAGCGTAGTAGAGGGTCCCATTTTTGTCTCAAATCCTGTTGGGGAATCGACTCATTTATTCATGACTTGTTTGGATTTGAGAATGTCTATGCTAAGTGTTGAGTTTAGAAGTAATGCTTATGTTTTGGGCAATGGGTTGATTCTAGGGATGGAGTGGTTTTCCAAAAATGATACCATTCTCGAGTATGAAAAGAGGGTAGTTAGACTCTTGACTTGCCCCGGTAATGCCCTCGAAGTCTAGTGTAACCCTTAGGGTTCTTCCATGCTTAGTTACCTAGAATCTCTTGATATATTTATTGATACGCTCGAGTAGTGTTCGCCACCAAGGCGTATGGTTCATCTCGCTTATGCATGAGTTACAGAAAATCACCTTAGAAAGAACACTTGGCAACATGGTTGGAATTTGTTTATTTTCAAGAGATAATTCATTTATGTGGAATACCTTTTAGTAAGTGAACGAGATCCGAGAATCATTAGTGAATTTTGGAGAGCTTGCATGAAACCATGAGTACGTAGTTATGTTTAAGCCGAGTATACTAGAAAAAGAATAAGTGAAAGTGGAGGCGACAGTGAAATGAGTTCCAACTCATATTTTGGAAATAGGAATTAAGAAGTTACGAAATTGTGAAGCTAAAGACGGTCAAAGCACAATGGAGTTAAGCTCAAGGAAATGCGACTTAGAAGATTGAAGACTAGACACGCGCATTATATCTCTTTTTAAGAGTATATTCTTGATCCCTCTTTTCCTGTAGAGCTTACTTGTATGCTATCTTTTAAGTATAACCTCTCGGTCCTATTCTCAATCCTATTTCTATTGCAAAACCCCATATGGATCTTCTGTTAGTAATACATGTTGGGGCTTGAGGGTGTCCGTTGGGTTGAGTAATTCTTTGGGTGTCAGCTTGATGTTGATTTCGGTCTTTGGGCTGGTGCTTAGGGAGTTATTCTCCTAATCAGTATATATGTGACGTAGATTTCCAGTTTTGACATTGCCTAATAGGCACAAATTTTTTACTTGCTTCTATCGTTCAACTATATCTTTAGGTAGGAACAATTGGGTGTAAACATGTGTTTGAGACATGTTATGATTGATGGTTGCAAGTGGTTGCAAGTGGTTGCTAGTGGTTGCTCGTGGATGCATATAAACGCACCTTAGACACTAGATCGACTCCGTCACCTTTCATATTGCATATGCATGAGTGTTTTTATGAATGAAATTGAATATGTTATAATGTGGATGTTGCATATGGATGGATGATTGTGCACACATATAGAGTCTATGTGACTAGGACTATTTGCATACATGTTGGACTCATGGCACTAAACATATTTTGCATTAAGAAGATCAACCAGGCCTGATCATTTGCATTAGACAAGGAACATATACACACACTTCTTGCATATGTTCATACAGCATTAGAAATCTCTTAAGGACAATGGTTGCTTGTGGATGACGGTTGAGTAGATGGTTGATTGGATGATAGGATGCATTCTTCTTAACCTGAAGATTTCGGGGACGAAATCCTTTAAGGAGGGGAGAATGTAACAACCCGAATTTTAATAATGTGTTAAAACCATAAATCAAGGCAGAATTAAATTTTAAATTAAGAATCAGGGGAAACGGATTGCGCCATTGTGTTCGTCTCGAAATTCTGCTCGGAAACGAGTCCGAGTTTGCGAGAATCGGAGTCCGTACGAAGGAGATATGACCCTCCGAAGTTTCAGGATTTTTCAGAATCAAAAACAGCTTGAAATTCGAATTCGAAATTCAAATTCGAAATTCGAATTTGTAACGACCCGGATCCTTATGGGTTAATTTTTGAATATTTAATATTTAATTTAAATATTGGGCGGATAATATAAATGGAATTTTATATTATGTTATTTGTTTAATAATCAATTTCGATTTAAAATCGAATATATTAAATAACAGAATACGAAAATGGATTTAGTTGAATTCAAAATTCAAATTTTAATTTGAATTGAAAATAGTTCAAAAGATTAATTGGAAAATTTATTTAAATTTATAACGATAATAATATTAATTTATTATCGAGGAAATAAATTGTTTCGAATTTAATTCATATTGATTTAAATAAATATCTTTCACAGACGATCGAATCAGACTTCGTGACCTATCCCAGTGTGTCCGGAATGGTGGTGATACCCTAAGATTGACAGTTGTCACATTCAAAAAGGAGTTAGAAAATTATGGATAATTTAAATATATACACCTATATTTACAACCACTAATTTTCATAAGGAAGAGAAATCAACACATCTCCTTTCCCTTACCACAAATCAAAACCTCGGTGCCTCCTCTTCTACCACGAATCAAACAAATACCGTTCCATTCCTTCCATCCACAAATCTCTGTATAAAATCACGATACCCCTCTTTCTCTCTGTTATTTTTTCTCCCTCCTAAATATCCGTTCGTTCATTTCCCAACTCCATTCGAGATTAAAAATCGCAGATTTTCAAATCGCGATGGGGTGGTCGAACAGTCCAGGGTCAGGAATTCGAAGTCTTCGTTGAGGTGACTATCGCGATTTGGTTGAGGCGTGTGAGATTTTGGTCATCGATCAAAGAAGGGGAAGTCACGACTTTGTCTTGGAGTTCGAACAGATCGCGGCGTCGGGGTTGGTTCGTCACTGGTGAAGTCGGAAAGGTGTAGCGTCGGTTTCAGTCATGATTGGCAGTATCGATGGAAGGAGATGGAAACTTTCGGCAAATGATCTGTACATGGGAAGCTGGCTTCGATTTGTTCACTTAAGGAAGGAGAGGACTGGTGCGTACCTGAACTCGATCGGCGGTCTGTCATTTGGGGAAGGAAGGGTAGTTGTCTGCGTCGTGTTCGATGGAATGTCGAGGAACAAAAGGAGGAAGAGGGACACATCGGTGGATAGTGGTGGTGTGTTCAAATGACTGTTCACTAGTGCTGGGCGCAGGATATTCCATTGGCATGACTAAGGGGCAGAGAGGTTCTTTTACCTGTAGGCATGAAAGTGTAGAAAAGATTAAGGTATACATTATTTTTCGAAATTTTAAAATTACTTAGTTTATTTATTTACTATTGTAATTAATATAAATAAATAATAGCTTAGTCGGATTTTAAAATTTAATAACTATAGGTACAAACAGATTTGTTTGAGTGGGTTCGTGACCGACGATACAGAATTAAAACAAGATATTCGACAACTGAATTTAAGGTGAGTAAATCTCATCTTTTATTTAGAAATTATTATTTTTAGTGTTAAAAATAATTGTTGTTGCTTGTTTGAATGCTGTCTGATTGTTTTAAATATATTAGTTATTTAGGACTATTATATATATATATATATATATATATATATATTGGGTTGATTGATTGGTTGGATTCCCGCAGTCTCATTAGCGGATGCCCGCAGTTTCATACCGGATGATTACCCTATACGCCCCACGCTATGATAGTGGATGACCTTCTATACCGCGATATCCTGCCTCGAAGCAGGATGGGTATTACTATGTTGACTAACGTCTGTAGATGCAGGAAAACAGGTTGGAGGAATCCAACTGGATTCCTCAAAAATATATTATCTGTTGTTGTTTGTTTGATTTCATATATATTCCTATATGATGTGTTAAAAATCAAGTGATTGAAAATTGGTTGATCTGATTGTTGAAAATACCACTAGAGCTTGAATATTGATTCATAAAAATATCGGAAAGGGTATTTGATATTTAAAAAGGAAATTCTATTTTTATAAATAGAATTTGAATTTTTAAATAAAATTATAGAAAATATTTAACTTGTTTTGAAGGTATATAAAACAAGTAATCGAATTTATAAACTTTGTTTATAAATGAAAATATGGGATTTGAATCGAATTTATAAACTTTGTTTATAAATGAAAAGATGGGATTTGAATCGAATTTATAGACTTTGTTTATAAATGAAAATATGGGATTTGAATCGAATTTATAAACTTTGTTTATAAATGATAAGATGGGATTTGAATCGAATTTATAAACTTTGTTTATAAATGAAAATATGGGATTTGAATCAAATTTATAAACTTTGTTTATAAATGAAAATATGGGATTTGAATCGAATTTATAAACTTGGATTATAAATGAAAATATGGGATTTGAATCGAATTTATAAACTTTGTTTATAAATGGAAAGGTGGGATTGAATTGAAGTTATAAACGTTGTTTATAAATAATGCAGAGAATTCAAATAGAATTTGAATATAGAATTCAAATGGACTTTAAACAATAGAATTTGAATATAGAATTCAAATGGACTTTAAACTATAGAATTTGAATATAGAATTCAAATGGACTTTAAACTATAGAATTTGAAAATAGAATTCAAATGAAGTTTAAACAAAGAGAATTCAAATAGAATTGAATTGGAATTTGAATAAGAAGTCGATAAGGAAACGAGAGTATGAGTATAATTAGAATTTGTTAATATGCAGTCAAAATATATTTGAACATGTCATGTTCAAATATGAAGGTGAAATAGAGTGAAAAGTTAAGTAACAGATTTAATTAACAAATTGAGTTAAAACGATTGGTATAGTTAAAATAGATTGGACAGGTATAAATATACAGGAGACAGGTTTGGAATAAAGTGTTAGAAGGTATATATATAGATTGCCCGACAAAAAGGTACGTATTTAATTCATATATGAGATTTTATGCGCCGTATCGGCAAGCCGCTTGGCTTTTTCTTTTTCTTTTTGAGATGAGAAGGACCGGGAAAGCTATTTGAAATTTCCCGATGCTCCCGGTACAAAGGAGGTTATGGCGAATTTTTTCCGGGAATTTAAGGAGATAGAATATTTTTAAGATAATTTGATAGTTAGAAATCAACGTATCGATATATATAGAAGTCGATAAGAAAACGAACGTAGAAATAGAATAGTATAATCAAAAAGGAAGTATAAGAATAAAATCAAGTAAGAATAGAAAGAAAAAGTGTATACGTGTTTAAAGGTAAAGAAGTAGTTGTATGTTATTGATTATTCGAGTAAATAGTCTTATCTGTTTTGACGTTATAAATGTTATTCAGTCAAGGTCTGAGAGGTAGTTATACCCCAACTTGATTGATTGCATTATTAACAAATGAACAGTAAGATTTCAGGCTCGAAGATCAATGTTAGATAAGAGTTAGTGGAATATAGTATTTGGGTTGTCATAACGATGTTTTACACAACATCTGTTTTAACCCAAATATGTATAAGCTTGGAAATAGAATAGAATATTTCCTAAGCATAGAAATAAAACGAGATTGAAAAAGAGATAAGTAATTGGAATATTTTCCAATTATAAATAACATATATTTTCTAAAGTTAGAAAATAAAGGAAGGCGTTATTTGGAAATGTTTTCCAAATAACGTAACAGGCCAATATGGTTATTGAAAATATTTGGTTAACAAATATTGATAAAGAAACAGAGAAGAGATTTAATTAATGGAATATTAATTAAAGGCTCAGTGATTGTTGGATGTTTGGATGAACACTTGTTTTATTCGATAGTTAAATCATCGACTATCGAAACACTTGTTTTTTTATTCGATAGTTAAATCACAGACTATCGAAGTTTTGACCATCGTTGTCAATATGGAGAGACCGGTTGGATTATTATCCGAAGAACCACTCCGTATTGGCAGTAGCGTGCGAATCAAATTATATAAAGATAATCGAAGACGGAGTAGAGTGCAAGGACTTTTTCTATTAATAGAAATTGTGCCTTCGATTCATCCTGTTCCTGGGTGACTTGTATGGATGAATGTCTGACAGAGTATTTCCAGAAAGGTCACGTACATTGATTTCTTCAACCGTACCAAGAGTGGAAGCGGAGAAGGAAACTTCTTTTAGCTAACACGTAATGTACTGTTGAGGACGTCAATCGGTGATTTGATGGATTTGACGATGCGACATTCGAAGTGAATCTGGTGTGATGATAAAGCGTAGCTTCTAGCCTCATCAACCGGTAAATGACAGAAATCGGGCAGGCAGCATGGCTATGTAGGTCGCACCTATTAGGCTGTATAATCACCTGATCTAGAGTTTCATTTATTTTTAAAAATCTATTGTCGATGCTGTCCCATTCGGGAAACGGTTGCTGATCCCAATCGTTGGTGATATACATTTGATACACTCAAGCGAAATGAGTGGTCGGTCATGTGTGGCTGAGTTGCAAGATGTTCTTGTTGAACTCAGTGTATTCTCCTCTAGAGATATACCAGCGGAAGGTGGTTCCATACCTTGTCATAGTTGAAAACCCATTACCCAATACGTGCTTGCGGTTTATGATTTGTATATATATGTGGAACGTGAGATGCAAACGTTCCACTAGATTGTTATCTACTTGATTTAGACACAATTATAATATCAAAGGAGTTTTGATATAAAGCTATCATTCCTTTCAAAAGGGGTTTTTGAAAGTTAAACCAAGTGTTTGGTAAGGGAAAAACCCGTTCCGTGTTATACGGCGTGGTCTTATGAGATATCATTTAGTTTTCTGAAACTGTTTTAAACTGTTTACTCATACCAGTCCCATGACTGAACCGGAGTTTATTTTGTTTTTTTCTACCTAAACTCTTGGGTGCCTAAATTTGTACGGGCAGTCAAGTAGTTCAGGATTTTTCAGATATTTCTAAAGGAGCTTGGAGCAGGAGGCTTCAGCATTATCTAGTTATAGTGTTGTTCCGCTGTGTTGTAAGTGTTGTATTCTGATAAGTGTATGTTATACAGTGAAGATTTTGTATTTCAAAGATATGATATATTATATTTTGTTCCGCTGCGATGTGAGATTCTGTGTTGTTATTTCTATTCTTCTTCTATCTCTTTCTTCTAAAAAAAATGTTCCGTATTTTCGTGATATTTGGGTTGGACGTACGATGTTTATAGTCAACTCCGATGTTACCGAAATCTGGGTCGTTACAGTTGGTATCAGAGCCAGGTTGAACGAATACCTAGGCTTGTTGGAATGTGCTCATTTGAGATAGGATCAGTAGTGTCCTAGAATGAGTTGAGTGTATATATATACGAGAGAGCGTATTTGTTATTTGATATAAAAACCGTTTTATATTGTGTTGACTAGTCTGTTGAGTGGATTATAAATTTTGGTCAAATCGTGGGACGCCACGATGTCGATAGGAGTTTATAAACACTTGAACAGGAGATTGGACACGATATTGTTTTTAAATAGTTGAGTTGATTGTTAGGATTATAATCAAATTAGATTATAAAACAGAAATAGTTATATATATAACCAATGGAATTGGTATATGAAATCAAATATACAAATGTGATAAACTGAAATTGAATTCCAACCAGAATTCAGAATTTAAAATCTTGGGAGTTTGGAAAATATTTTTCTAAATGGAGTTTGAAATAAATAAAGCACTGAACTCATTCAGTAGCTGGGAAATAATTCTGATGATGGTCGCAACATCATCAGTGTTAATTTCCGAGTTTCTAAGTGATGAATTGCTGCCTTAGAAAAGTTTTGATGGAAATTTGTTTGAAAAGAAACAAGTTGTTTGAAAATTCAAATGTTTTGAATTTGGGATAGATATAAATATATGTATATATTTATATTACTTCAAAGGAATTTTGAAATGGGAATTGAAATATAGATTTCAAATAGAAGTAAAATATAAGGGAATTCAAATATAGAATTTGAACATAGAAATTTAAATAGGATTTGAATAAAGAAAATTCAAATAGAAATTATATAAGAAAAATTGAAATGGAATTTGAATTCAAAGGAATTCAAATGGATTTGAATAAGGAAAAGTCAAATAGAGATTTGAATATTAGAATTCAAATGGAATTTGGTTAAATAGAATTTTAAAGAGAATATACAATGGAGGTTGAATATTAGAATTCAAGAAAATATAGAGTTTGAAACAGAATTTAAATTCAAAGGATTTCAAATAGAAATTGAATAAAGGAGTTAAAATAGAATTTAAATCGAATAAAGGATTTCAAATGAAATTTGAATAAGGGATTTGAAATGGGTTTTGAATAAAGGATTTCAAATAGAAATTGAAGATAAGAAATTCAAATAAAATCTGAAGATATGGAAATTGAATTAGAATTTGAATCGAAGAAAATTCAAATAGAAATTGAATAGAAGGAAATTCAAATGAGTTGGAATAAAGAAATTCAAATGGAATTTGAATATTGTAAATATATAGAATTTCAAATAGTAGTGAAATAGATCGGGAATATTATGTTGAAATGGAAAAATGGATTTGATATATATGTATATATCAGAATGAAGTTGAATTTATTATAAACAAAGTTAAAACGTTTATATTTATAAATATAATTAAAACGAGCTCGCCATAGCACGGCAGTTCGTTAATTGGCGATTCGAACTTCAATTTAGTATACAGAACTCAATTGAAGTCGGAATTCTTTGAAACAAGAATCGTCGGGACCGGTTGGATAATAGTTTTCTAATGAAAGAGAAAAATCTGAATTTCGTCGTATAGATTTTGAGTTATGTCAAAATCAAATTTTTAGAAAAGCAGCGCCAGAACCATTATAAAACCATAACGGTTTAATTAAATAAACAGAAGGATTTTAAGGAAATAAAATCCGAGTTGACATTAGAAAAATCCGGACTGGAGATATAAAATAAATATGAACTCCAGTGAAGTAAGTGAAATGATTTTCAAGACAAAAATCATATTTTAAATGGTTAAATAGAATTAACTAAATTGGAGGATAATTAGTTAAGGGAAATTCGAATCGAAATTGGGTTTTTGGATAAAAGAAAGAGATTGAGAATATATATTAGAAATCGAATATATAACTCGAGTTGAAAATATAATTAGATTAGTTATATTTAAGTTGACATACATTTGAACAAGTTATATTCAAATAAAAAGGGTAAAATAGGCAAAAAGGTTAATTAGCAACTAGTTAATGGGAAGTTGAACGATTGAAATTAAATTTAACTTAAGTAAGTTAAATGGATCGAAATGAATAAATTGAGTAAAATCAATGTGAATGAAATATGAATTTGGTGTGAATAAAGAAAAACTAAATAGAGATATAAAAGAAATGTATTTGTAACACAAATACAAAGGAAGTTATGTGCAAACAAATAGAAGGAGAAATATTTGTAAAAACATTTACAAATAGAATTTAAAAGGAGAAATATTTGTAAAACATTTACAAGTAGATTAAATGGAAATATTTATTTACAGAAAATAAACAGAATGTTATAAATGAGATATTTATTTGTTAAATAAATAGAATTTAATCAAAGGAATATTCAGAAGATGAATAGAAATTGGAAATATGTTTTTAACGGATAAATAGAAAAGATTTATTTAAAAAAAACAGTTTATAAATAAAATTAAATATTTGTCATTCGATAAATGGAATATATAAGTCTGAACATATATAGAGAAGAGATATTGGTTTTAACATCGATAGTTTTAAATAGAAGGGGTACACAACACTTGTATAAGTGAAGTAACGTTATTAAAGTGAACATTTATAAAGTGAAGAACCATTACTAAAAGTAAATCTTTATAAATGAATAAACATTTTCCAATAGGAGTTATTCGAATAGGAGAAGTCGATTAGTGTTAGAATAAATCGATTAGAGTAAGAATTAACCAGTTAGAGTTAATCAGTTAGGGTTAATCCGTAGAGTTAATTGAATATTAGTTATTCAATTAGAATTTATCGAATATTTGTTATTCAAATTTAGAGTTAACCTGATAGAGTTAATTGAACATAGTTAATCGAATTAGGATTTAATTGAATGTTAGTTATTCAATTAAAGTTGATCGAATATAGTTATTGAGATAGAGTTAGTCAACCATAGTTACTCAAGATAAGTGCCATTTCGTATGACTGCTAGCATAATTCGCAGGGCTGCAGATAGCCTAGGGCGGTCGGATGTTTCCTGAGGGAATCAGGCGTAACCATTGTGATCGCTGCGATCTAGACTCAAGCGAATGGAGTTAAATCAAATATTAGTTATTTGAATAAAGTTAAAAGGAGTTATTGAATATTTGTTATTCGAATAGAATTAAAGGAGTTATCGAATATAGTTTATTCGAAAGGAATTATCGAATTTAGTTATTTGATGGAGTTAATCGATAAGAGTTAAATCCAATAGAGTTAATTGATAAGAGTAAATTGAAGAGAGATAATCGAATATAGCTATTCGAAGGGAGGAGTTATCGAATAGGGATTTATTCGAAAGAGAGTTGCGTAAGGAAGTTTGAAATGTTGAGTATCAACATAAATAGGTTTTGAAAATAAATAAATGGGTTTGTAGCACTTTTCTCTACCTTAGCAATTTCGAGGACGAATTTTTTTTAAGTGGGGAAGATTGTAATGACCCGGATCCTTATGGGTTAATTTTTGAATATTTAATATTTAATTTAAATATTGGGGGGATAATATAAATGGAATTTTATATTATGTTATTTGTTTAATAATCAATTTCGATTTAAAATCAAATATACTAAATAACAGAATACGAAAATGGATTTAGTTGAATTCAAATTTTAATTTGAATTGAAAATAGTTCAAAAGATTAATTGGAAAATTTATTTAAATTTATAACGATAATAATATTAATTTATTATCTAGGAAATAAATTGTTTCGAATTTAATTCATATTGATTTAAGTAAATATCTTTCACAGACGATCGAATCAGACTTCGTGACCTATCCCAGTGTGTCCGGAATGGTGGTAATACCCTAAGATTGACAGTTGCCACATTCAAAAAGGAGTTAGAAAATTATGGATAATTTAAATATATACACCTATATTTACAACCACTAATTTTCAAAAGGAAGAGAATTCAACACATCTCCTTTCCTTTACCACAAATCAAAACCTCGGTGCCTCCTCTTCTACCACGAATCAAACAAATACCGTTCCATTCCTTCCATCCACAAATCTCTGTATAAAATCACGATACCCCTCTTTCTCTCTGTTATTTTTTCTCCCTCCTAAATATCCGTTCGTTCATTTCCCAACTCCATTCGAGATTAAAAATCGCGGATTTTCAAATCGCGATGGGGTGGTCGAACAGTCCAGGGTCAGGAATTCGAAGTCTTCGTCGAGGTGACTGTCGCGATTTGGTTGAGGCATGTGAGATTTTGGTCATCGATCAAAGAAGGGGAAGTCGTGACTTTGTCTTGGAGTTCGAACAGATCGCGACGTCTGGGTTGGTTCGTCACTGGTGAAGTCGGAAAGGTGTAGCGTCGGTTTCAGTCATGATTGGCAGTATCGATGGAAGGAGATGGAAACTTTCGGCAAAGGATCTGTACATGGGAAGCTGGCTTCAATTTGTTCACTTAAGGAAGAAGAGGACTGGTGCGTACCTGAACTCGATCGGCGGTCTGTCATTTGGGGAAGGAAGGGTAGTTGTCTGCGTCGTGTTCGATGGAATGTCGAGGAACAAAAGGAGGAAGAGGGACACATCGGTGGATAGTGGTGGTGTGTTCAAATGACTGTTCACTGGTGCTGGGCGCAGGATATTCCATTGGCATGACTAAGGGGCAGAGAGGTTCTTTTACCTGTAGGCATGAAAGTGTAGAAAAGATTAAGGTATACATTATTTTCCGAAATTTTAAAAATACTTAGTTTATTTATTTACTATTGTAATTAATATAAATAAATAATAGCTTAGTCGATTTTTAAAATTTAATAACTATAGGTACAAACAGATTTGTTTGAGTGGGTTCGTGGCCGACGATACAGAATTAAAACAAGATATTCGACAACTGAATTTAAGGTGAGTAAATCTCACCTTTTATTTAGAAATTATTATTTTTAGTGTTAAAAATAATTGTTGTTGCTTGTTTGAATGTTGTCTGATTGTTTTAAATATATTAGTTATTTAGGACTATTATATATATATATTGGGTTGATTGATTGGTTGGATTCCCGCAGTCTCATTAGCGGATGCCAGCAGTTTCATACCGGATGATTACCCTATACGCCCCACGCTATGATAGTGGATGACCTTCTATACCGCGATATCCTGCCTCGAAGCAGGATGGGTATTACTATGTTGACTAACGTCTGTGGATGCAGGAAAACAGGTTGGAGGAATCCAACCGGATTCCTCAAAAATATATTATCTGTTGTTGTTTGTTTGATTTCATATATATTCCTATATGATGTGTTAAAAATCAAGTGATTGAAAATTGGTTGATCTGATTGTTGAAAATACCACTAGAGCTTGAATATTGATTCATAAAAATATCGGAAAGGGTATTTGATATTTAAAAAGGAAATTCTATTTTTATAAATAGAATTTGAATTTTTAAATAAAATTATAGAAAATATTAACTTGTTTTGAAGGTATATAAAACAAGTAATCGAATTTATAAACTTTGTTTATAAATGAAAATATGGGATTTGAATCGAATTTATAAACTTTGTTTATAAATGAAAAGATGGGATTTGAATCGAATTTATAAACTTTGTTTATAAATGAAAATATGGAATTTGAATCGAATTTATAAACTTTGTTTATAAATGAAAAGATGGGATTTGAATCGAATTTATAAACTTTGTTTATAAATGAAAATATGGGATTTGAATCGAATTTATAAACTTTGTTTATAAATGAAAATATGGGATTTGAATCGAATTTATAAACTTTGTTTATAAATGGAAAGGTGGGATTGAATTGAAGTTATAAACGTTGTTTATAAATAATGCAGAGAATTCAAATAGAATTTGAATATAGAATTCAAATGGACTTTAAACAATAGAATTTGAATATAGAATTCAAATGGACTTTAAACTATAAAATTTGAAAATAGAATTCAAATGAAGTTTAAATAAAGAGAATTCAAATAGAATTGAATTGGAATTTGAATAAGAAGTCGATAAGTAAACGAGAGTATGAGTATAATTAGAATTTGTTAATATGCAGTTAAAATATATTTGAACATGTCATGTTCAAATATGAAGGTGAAATAGACTGAAAAGTTAAGTAACAGATTTAATTAACAAATTGAGTTAAAACGATTGGTAAAGTTAAAATAGATTGGACAGGTATAAATATACAGGAGACAGGTTTGGAATAAAGTGTTAGAAGGTATATATATAGATTGCCCGACAAAAAGGTACGTATTTAATTCATATATGAGATTTTATGCGCTGTATCGGCAAGCCGCTTGGCTTTTTCTTTTTCTTTTTGAGATGAGAAGGACCGGGAAAGCTATTTGAAATTTCCCGATGCTCCCGGTACAAAGGATGTTATGGAGAATTTTTTCCGGGAATTTAAGGAGATAGAATATTTTTAAGATAATTTGATAGTTAGAAATCAACGTATCGATATATATAGAAGTCGATAAGAAAACGAACGTAGAAATAGAATAGTATAATCAAAAAGGAAGTATAAGAATAAAATCTAGTAAGAATAGAAAGAAAAAGTGTATACGTGTTTAAAGGTAAAGAAGTAGTTGTATGTTATTGATTATTCGAGTAAATAGTTTTATCTGTTTTGACGTTATAAATGTTATTCAGTCAAGGTCTGAGAGGTAGTTATACCCCAACTTGATTGATTGCATTATTAACAAATGAACAGTAAGATTTCAGGCTCGAAGATCAATGTTAGATAAGAGTTAGTGGAATATAGTATTTGGGTTGTCGTAACGATGTTTTACACAACATCTGTTTTAACCCAAATAAGTA
Source organism: Allium sativum (assembly GCA_030737875.1). Taxonomy (NCBI): domain Eukaryota; kingdom Viridiplantae; phylum Streptophyta; class Magnoliopsida; order Asparagales; family Amaryllidaceae; genus Allium; species Allium sativum. The sequence goes on from CM060923.1 coordinate 460,764,287, forward strand.
TAAGCTTGGAAATAGAATAGAATATTTCCTAAGCATAGAAATAAAACGAGATTGAAAAAGAGATAAGTAATTGGAATATTTTCCAATTATAAATAACATATATTTTCTAAAGTTAGAAAATAAAGGAAGGCGTTATTTGGAAATGTTTTCCAAATAACGTAACAGGCCAATATGATTATTGAAAATATTTGGTTAACAAATATTGATAAAGAAACAGAGAAGAAATTTAATTAATGGAATATTAATTAAAGGCTCAGTGATTGTTGGATGTTTGGATGAACACTTGTTTTATTCGATAGTTAAATCATCGACTATCGAAACACTTGTTTTTTTATTCGATAGTTAAATCACAGACTATCGAAGTTTTGACCATCGTTGTCAATATGGAGAGACCGGTTGGATTATTATCCGAAGAACCACTTCGTATTGGCAGTAGCGTGCGAATCAAATTATATAAAGATAATCGAAGATGGAGTAGAGTGCAAGGACTTTTTCTATTAATAGAAATTGTGCCTTCGATTCATCCTGTTCCTGGGTGACTTGTATGGATTAATGTCTGACAGAGTATTTCCAGAAAGGTCACGTACATTGATTTCTTCAACCGTACCAAGAGTGGAAGCGGAGAAGGAAACTTCTTTTAGCTAACACGTAATGTACTGTTGAGGACGTCAATCGGTGATTTGATGGATTTGACGATGTGACATTCGAAGTGAATCTGGTGTGATGATAAAGCGTAGCTTCTAGCCTCATCAACCGGTAAATGACAGAAATCGGGCAGGCAGCATGGCTATGTAGGTCGCACCTATTAGGCTGTATAATCACCTGATCTAGAGTTTCATTTATTTTTAAAAATCTATTGTCGATGCTGTCCCATTCGGGAAACGGTTGCTAATCCCAATCGTTGGTGATATACATTCGATACACTCAAGCGAAATGAGTGGTCGGTCATGTGTGGCTGAGTTGCAAGATGTTCTTGTTGAACTCAGTGTATTCTCCTCTAGAGATATACCAGCGGAAGGTGGTTCCATACCTTGTCATAGTTGAAAACCCGTTACCCAATACGTGCTTGCGGTTTATGATTTGTATATATATGTGGAACGTGAGATGCAAACGTTCCACTAGATTGTTATCTACTTGATTTAGACACTATTATAATATCAAAGGAGTTTTGATATAAAGCTATCGTTCCTTTCAAAAGGGGTTTTTGAAAGTTAAACCAAGTGTTTGGATTCTCATAAGGGAAAAACCCGTTCCGTGCTATACGGCGTGGTCTTATGAGATATCATTTAGTTTTCTGAAACTGTTTTAAACTGTTTACTCATACCAGTCCCATGACTGAGCCGGAGTTTATTTTGTTTTGTTCTACCTAAACTCTTCGGTGCCTAAATTTGTACGGGCAGTCAAGTAGTTCAGGATTTTTCAGATATTTCTAAAGGAGCTTGGAGCAGGAGGCTTCAGCGTTATCTAGTTATAGTGTTGTTCCGCTGTGTTGTAAGTGTTGTATTCTGATAAGTGTAAGTTATACAGTGAAGATTTTGTATTTCAAAGATATGATATATTATATTTTGTTCTGCTGCGATGTGAGATTCTGTGTTGTTATTTCTGTTCTTCTATCTCTTTCTTCTAAAAAAAAAAATGTTCCGTATTTTCGTGATATTTGGGTTTTAATCTTAACCGTACATTTAGCGATAAGTCAGCAACGAATATAGTCAAAAAACATTACAGTTAAGTATATTAGAAGTCTAATTAAAATCATTAATTAAAATCCTTTCATAGATTTAAAACCTATTTCATATACTTATACCGATATATCTTTTTTGTTTTCATTATTTTGAAAACAATGTCCAACACTTATATCTTCAGAATAATCTTATTCACCAAAACACCTCTTTATTTTCTTTACTCTAAAAATATCGCTATAAATACGCAAAACCTCTTTTTATTTCCTTTTTCCTCAAAATATCGCTATTTATACCTAACTCGATGGTATAAGTTTAATCAACAATTTCATACGGGTCAAATCAATGTCTTACGATATATTGTTTATTATATAAACCCAAACAATTTTATTTAACTTTAAACATTATAGATTAATATTTACAATAACACTTACGAAAATAATAATTAAATTTCGAATACCATTCCCGTTCCAAACTAGTAAAACCCTTTTTCATTTCTTTGATAAACCATTGCCATTTACTTATTACTTAGAATAAGTGTAATCACAAAACCCTACTATTTTCATTACTAAGAAAATAGCGTTATATACTTAACCAAATGGTATAAGTATAGTCACATTTCATATCCGGGCCAGCAATGTTAAGTGATGCATTGTTTACTATAAAACCGAATGGTTTTATTAAATTTCTAAATTTTGCAAAATAAAGTTGCAACCTTTCCTTATGGAAACAAGAGCCTATTTCCAATATCTTTGTAACAACCCGGATTTTCAAAACCAATTTAAAATTTTATTTTAGCTATTTAATGGATTTCAAATATTTAAAATGATTTATTTTGAATAATAATGACTAAAAATTTATTTAAATTGAAGTTAGAACATATAAAATTATTTTAATTATAAACAGAGTTTGAAATGGCGTGGTAGTTTGAAATTTTGATTTTAAATTTCAATTGAATGTACATGATTCAAAATAAATCGGATTTTGTAAAATACGTAATATTTGAATCTGCTTAATAATATCTTTCTAATGAATATGAAAAATTAAGATTTCATAATATAAAATGAAATTTATGTCCAGTTTAAAATTTAAAATATCCGCTATGGAGTTTATATATTTTATATAATATATAGCCCTTAAAAAAGCCATTTTGCAAACGACCTCCGTTTTCGACGAAACCACTTTTGTTGGGTCCAGAATATCAAATTATTGCTAGATTCCAATTTTCATAATTTATGGAATTAGTATGTGAGCATGGTGAATTTAAACGAGTTTGGTCATTTCTATTTGAATTTAATCGACTGGAAATTGAACACGTCCCACTACATTCGGAAATGGGGTAATTAGCTCGGAACGACAGTCGTTGGGCTCGATTTGGAGTTCAAATTAAAAAGTAACTTTTTGAAATTAAAAATCAAATTAAATATAAAAAGAAGTCAACCCCTCTCTCTCTCCCCCGTTGTTAGAAACTAAAAATAAAATTAAAAAAACCACCGATTGTAGACCCCATCGCCCCCACTGCGGCGCCGCTACTGGAGATCGCCTACCCACTGCTGCACCTCTATTCCTCCCTCCCACTACTCTCTTCTCGCTCCTCTGAAAGCCCCACATCCTAGCTCGAAACCCTAGCGGCCTGACGCCATAAATCCGCCACCGTCAGCCAATGCGGGCCCCACCACTGCCTGTACCGCCCCTGCCACCACCAGCAATACCCACGCCATAAACCGATCGGTGTGAGTAACTAGAATTGAATTTTTCTTTTTACAGATTTTAATTTATATAATGATGTATAAAGATGTGGTTTTTAATTTATATAATAATGAATAAAAATATGATATTTGCATATATGGTTTTGTTATAAAAATATGATTTTTAAACTATATAATAGCATTATAAAAATGTGATTTTTATACATGTAGTAGCACTATAAAAATTTGATTTTTATATATGTAATAGCATTATAAAAATGTGATTTTTATATATGTAGTAGCACTATAAAAATTTGATTTTTATATATATAATAGCATTATAAAAATGCGAATTTTATATATGTAGTAGACTATTAAAATTTGATTTTTATATATATAATAGTGTTATAAAAATGTGATTTTTATATATGTAGTAGCACTATAAAATTTTGATTTTTATATATATTATTGCGTGATAAAAAGGTGATATATATATATATATATTAGCACTATAAAAATTTGATTTTCATATATATAATAGCGTTATAAAAATGTTATTTTTTATGTATGTAGTAGCGTTATAAAAATACGATTTTTATATATATATATAATAGCGTTATAAAAATGTGATTTTTTTAATATACATATATAGCATTGTTAAAAATATGATTTTTAATATAAATCGCGTGAAACAGATTACGTTGGAATCACGGTGAAGAACACTACGCACTGGAACAAATCCAAATCTAAACCATTAAATTAAAGACTAACGGAGTGGAAACCAAAGGTGTGAACTCCTTCTCACTCAAATTATTTTACAGTTAAATATATACTAGGATGCAAACGGGGCTTAGAAGCCCTCGACGCTATTTTACTGTACAAACCATGGTTGTTTGTTTGGATTGTATTGTGGAAATTTGGATATTGATTGATTTATTTGTTTGGATTTGATTTGGATGTGAATTGGATTGAAATTGGTTTGTGCATCGCGTGAGCCAGTATCAGGAGAGGGGTTGTGCTAGACATTACTCTGGTTCTAATATCGCACCGTTATAATGCCGAAATATTCTGAAATAAATATTTATTCACTAAAATATAATTTTTAGTGTGAATATGAACTGAATAAAATATTCGTGTGTTGAATAAATGTTTGAATAATAAAAAAAATCATTTTTATTGAATATATGACTATTAAAAATATTCATGCATTAAAAAAAAGATTTATCTTTAAAAATATAATTTTTAACGTATGTATGGCATAAAATTCTCTTGAAATGAAAATAAATATTCATTTACAAATCGACCGGTTTGTTTATGTACATCCATTTAATTGACATGGATCGGGACGATAAATTTTACATATTGCTCAACTTCACAAATAATATTCAGTATTTGTTGGTTGGAACCCCACACGTGTATTGGGAGGATATTTGACGTACACTAATCCCAATTGTTTAGTTGTATGTCAATCGATTGGTTGACAGACTGTTGTAAGCGTTAATTATTTATATTTAATGCTTATGCAGTTGTGTAATGCACTCTGGATGATGGTTGACTGTGTATAATTATTGTTGTGTATATGTGTGTATGAAATCCATATAAATAACATTATATGGTAATTGACTGTGTCTGATTCCAATTCAGAAAGAACGAACATTTTAAAATAACGAATATTTTAAAATAATATTCAGTAATGGATTAAAATGTGAATTTGATGTCTGATTTTGGATGGACACAAGAATATTGAAATATATGAAGTCGTATTGATTAGGTTTACGCCACTTTAACGCGAACGATATTTATATTGATTTTATTCATTTTTATAATGAATATCGAAAAGGAAATTTTTTGAAATCTGATATTTTGAAAATAATATCATTTAAATATTATAATGATAAGGAGTATTCAATTTTGATTTAAAATTGAAGTGAAAGTGGGAATCGATTTTAAAACGAATTTATAAAATACGTTTTGAGAAAAATATATATATTATTTATAATATAATGGCTTAAATAGAGCGCGCCGCACAGCAACCGTTCGCGAATTTCGACCATTGATTTCGAATTGATATCGCGGGAGATCCGACCGTCGGATTCTCCTAAAACCGGGACCGATGGTTTTGTATCGAAAAGGGCTTTCCAATGAATATAAGAGATTTAAATTTGAACAATTGTATTTGGAATTATATCCAAATAAAATTTTAAAAAGGTCGATATGAATGTAGTTCGGTGGTCATTATCGGAAACAGACTGTACGGGCCTAGTTAAATCATTTAAAATACTAATAATTTGTGTAAAATCATAATAAATGATTTGGAAATAATTTGGATGAAAAATTCAACATTGGTAAAGATAAAAATATATTTTTATCAAAATGAACTAGTTATTAACTAGAATAATGATCCAATATTTTTAATGAAATATATTGGATTTGAAATGGTTTTAAAAATAACCAGAATTTTTCAATGAATAAATTGGAATGGACTGGAATAGAAGTAATTTTCGGAATATTTCGTTATTGGATTATGTGGTTATATGGACATTTTTGTGGGAATGTGGAAGATACAGATATCGTTATTCCCAATACGATATCCGTTAGTTTCAGAATTTGATATTGAATATAAGCCGGTATAAATTCTATTCAGAGCCTTGTAATTAATATTAAATTGGATTTTGGGTTTGTCGTGATCGGTGTCCTAAATAACACTGTTCTTAAACCCAGTTAAGAAAAGAATAAATCTTTTAATTAAGATTTAGTGAAGTTTTCCAATTAATTAATATTTAATTGGAATTGAATAAAAGAATTGGATTTTGGGTCTGTCGTGAATGGTGACTTCAGTAACACTGTTCTTAAACCCTGTATTAAAAGAATAAATCTTTTAGTTAAGATTATTAGAGTTTCTAGTTATTTTTAGTAACTGGGATAAAATGGGATGTGAATTGGGTTTATTGTGAACGGTGTTTTTAATGACATTCGTTCTTTAACCCGATTAATAGTGGAAAATGATTTGGAATATATAAATCCTTTATTAAGATTCAACAGGGATTTTCCAAAGTAAACTTTTCCTATTTAATATATTAAATTGGAATTGAATGGAATTCGATTTGGTAATAATCGAAATGAGCTTCTGTGGAGGATTACTATAAATATATAGGGAATTTAAAAGGCTTTGTCGTTATTCCATTTATATTATTAGTCGGATACAGAAATTGTTATCGATTATATATTGATCTGTTTTCCGTGAAGATTCCATTATTAATGGAATGTGATTTTGGGTTTATCGTGAACTGTGTTTTAAATGACATTGGTTCTTTAACCCAGTTAAAGACAGGATTAAATGTCTAGCATTGTATTTCGAACTGTATTGTTGATCTCCGCTAAATATATATCTGTTTGGTGGCAGAGAATTTATTCTCTTGCTTAACACCCTTCTCCAAGACGTATGAGCTTAAAGGTTATATATCGGAAGAAATCAATGGTACGGTGTAGATTGTCGATGCGGCATGTTTGATTTCCCAAAGTTAAATAATCACTAATATTGATTTTTGGGAAGATTAAAACTAAGTGGAGTTTTAATGAATCTTTAATTAGATTGAAGTGCGAATGTGATAATTTAAATTATCAAATTTGGGAAATGATCAACAATGGAGTGCCACCAATTTTACTCCAGACGATAGTTAAATCTTTAAATAGATTTGAACGGGAAATGGCAATTAATTTTACCAATAACCCCGTGGTGTTAGATATGGAGTATTACTAGTTTTGCTCCATGGGATGAATAGGTTGGGATTGGGAAATAAAACAAATGATTACTTTTGTAAGGTGCGCTAATCCCAACTAGTTTGGAAAATCTTAATTTGGTCTAAATTGCAAAAAGAATATTTGAATAAAAGGATATTCTGGATTGGAATGAGGCGTATGTTGTGTTTTTATAGCACTTGATTATAAGATACGTGAATGATTCAGAAAGGCCGGGTTTATACTCATACGTGAATGATTCAGAAAGGCCGGGTTTATACCCATTTTGAATAATTGATTTGACGATAAGTCAACGATGAAGACGGTGGTCTTCAGTCTTGATTGGGTTGTACACCCAAGACAAGGTAATAAATGGTGATCGTCCAAACGTACTTGGAGATTGACCGGATATGCGGGGACCTCTCTCCTGTATTGGACATATGGGACAAGGAATAAGGTGCCTCTGGTTTTGTTCAGACCCAGAACGAACTAGTAAATAGATGTCTATCTGAAATCAGATTTTATTCTATGTTAATTGGTCTCTATTAAATATATATCTATTTGTTGGCGGGGAATTTATTCTCTTTCTTAACACCCTTCTCTAAGACGTACGAGCTTAGAGGTTATATATAGATAGACATCAGTTACACGGCGTGAATTGCCAGTGTGGCATGTTGAGATGCAAATGATCAAGGCTTCTGTTGAAAAGCAAGGTCTTGTGGTTGATGATCAAAGCACAGGTTTAAATAGCATAGCTTTGTGTATAGTGTTGAGTCTACGATTTCATAGCGTTTTGATTAATGACAAGGAGAAAATTCATGATCGACAAAGAGAAGAGAATCAATGATATCATAAGTTAGAGGCTGATTATTTAGTATTATAAATGTTAAAATTAATCCTCAAATAATCATATACCTCATTATTGTGAATATATATATATATATATGTATATATATAAATGCACATTTATTGTGCATATTGCCAGAAATCGGTCGATCGATTTCAAAATAGGTGGTCAACCGTTTCTGAGCAGAATACACAATAAACGTGCATACATATATATAACGTATATATATTCAAAAATTAGTCTACTGGTTAATTTTGACCTATCGACCGTGTAATAACCCGGAAATCTGAGCTAATTTAAAAAATTTATTTTGGAAATTTAGTGAATTTTGAATATTTAAAATGAATTATTTTAAATAATAACGACGAGAAATTCATTTTGAATAGAATTAGAATGAATGTATTTATTTGAATCGTCGTTAGAATATAAATATTTTATTTTAATTATAAAAGGAATTGTAAATGGCACGTTAGTTCAAAAATTCGATTTCAAATTTCAAATGAATATACAGGATTCAAACTAAACCTAATTTTAGCGAAACCAAAAATATTTGGATCTATTTGAGAGTATATTTCCAATGAATCCGAAAAATCAAAATTTCATAGCGGGGATAAAAAGATATGTTTAGTTGAAAATTCAGAATAGTCGCTATGGAAAATATAGCCCTTAAAAATGGAAATTTGGTTAACGACCTTTGTTTTCAACGAAACCACTTTTGTTGCATCCGGGATATCGAATTATTGCTAGATTTAAAAATTCATAATTTTTCGAATCAATATGTGAGTGTGGCAAAGTAAAACGTGTCTTAACTGTTTCAGTCAATTTCGATCAACCAGAAAATGGCCATTTTTCAAATGGTCTCGGAATTTGGCAAAATTAGTTTTGTTAGAACCGTATCGTCAATACGAAGCTAGAAAATATTTTTCGGGAAATTTTAGTAATGTAGCCCCGGTAAATTAAAATGTGGGTTCAAATTCAATATATAGAGTTATATTTTGATTTTGACGAAAATTGATTGAGAATGGAGTATCACCAGTTTTGCTCCAGGCGATAGTTAAATCTTTAATTAGATTTGAACGTGAAATGGTAATTGAATTTACCAATAACACCATGGTGTTAGATATGAAGTATTACCATTTTTACTTCGTGGGATGAATAGGTTGGGATTAGGAAATTAAAACAAATGATTACTTCAGTAAGGTTCGTTAATCCCGACTAGTTTGGATAAACCATAATTTGGTTTGAATTGATATTCAAAAGTAGATTAAAGAATAAATTTAAAGAATTTATCCTTGATAAAATTAATGGGAACCTTTCCCAAAGTATAAGAATATTTGAATAAAAGAATATTATGAATTGGAATGAGGCGTATGTTGTGTTTGTGTAACACTTGTTTATAAAATACGCGAGTTATTCAGAAAGACTGGGTTTATCCCATTCTGAATAGATGATATGATGATTAGTCGAAGATGGAGATGGTGGTTGAAGACCGGAGGTCTTCACGTCGTATGAATAATTACTGATGATCTTGATTGGGCCGTACACCCAAGAGGAGGGAATCAGTTAGTGGTCGTCCAGACGTACTTGGAGATCGATGGATATGCGAGGTACAAGGTGCCTCCGGTTTCGTTTAGACCCAGAACGGACTTGTAAATGGACTGTGTGTTTGACATTGGATATCATTCTGTGTGATTGATGAATATCGGTTGCATGGAGTGATTTGCCTGTGTGGCATGCTAAGGTGCAAATGATCAAGACTTCTTTTGAAAAGCAGAGTCTTGTGGTTGATGATCAAAGCACAGCCTGTGTGGCACAGCTTTGTGTGGCATTGATTCGCGAGTCTCATACCCCGGTTGTGAACCAGAAACGGGAGAGGACATCAGGGAGGACGTGCATTTCTTTCTAGCTAAAGTGGTGTCAGTGGTTTGACACGCCCTGACGAGTTTGACTTATGTGGTTGTTGAGTTGCGAGGCGCCTCGGATATATCGGTGACTATGTGGAGCCGATGGAGTCATTGGAATCATTGATACCCCATAGGGCGGGGAAACGCAGTGTTCAGGCATTTTAATCCACATTGGTGGACCGGCCCTGACGATCCAAGGCTTGACTGAGTACTTGCCTGAAACACGGGCTAGATCGTCTCGAATTCGGTAGAGGACTATCTTTTGCCTCGGTTCACTGATGGAAATCCAACTTCCAATACGCGACTTTGCGGTTTTGGTTGTAACCTTATATACGGAGACATAGTGGTATGGGGCACTTATGCCGTCTATGATTGATACTTATGATTGAAATTGTTTTGACACTATACACTTATAGTAATAATAAAACATGAAATTTAGCGTATCTAGCATGCTTTGGTTATTATAAGGTGAAACCCTATCCTCCGGCTTGTGTTGCATTGTGTGATGGGACCTGGGTCTTATAATAGCATCATTGCTCTTTATTTAGCATTGCGCTGTTGTTTTATGCATTGGTATTCTTGGGAGGAAACCCGTTCCATGTTATACGGCATGGTCCCTTGATTTACATAACTTTAAAATAAACATTAATAACTGTTTTAGTTCTCACACCAGTCACATGACTGACCTGGAGTTTATTGTTTTAACCTAAACTCTGGGTGCCCCTATTTTCCGCACGGGCAGCTAGTAGTTTTGGTTTTGCAGATTTATATTCGCAGGATCCTGGTTTACAGCTGGAATAATATCCGAAAAGCTCTGTATCCGTATATTCTTTTCAGTTGTGTTTTGTATTATTTTTCACTGCTATGTAATGTATTTTAAATCTCTAATATGTATTGAATATATTTTATTCATTCATACTCTGTATATTCTTGTATTATGATGAAATTGTTGTAATAAGCAATGAAATATTCTTCTGTTTGTGTTCCGATTTGTCATGTTCTCAAAACAATCAGGGGTTTCGAGCGGTCTTGGTCGGTTTAGCGATCGATTCAGATCGAGCGAAATTCTCAATTGTTACAGACCGTTTTTCAAACTGAAAGCAACATTTTGAATAGACATCTTCTTACATCAAAAGTTGCTTCTCTTTCTTTTGATCAAAAATCATTTCTCCTCAATGTTTCTCTTCACAAATGGTACAACTGTGTTAGACCAAAAAATGGTTCTAACAACCAAACTAGTTATGATTTCAATTAAATTGAATCAAAAAACAGTAAAGAACACAAGATTTATAGTGGTTTGGCGTTAAAGAGCCTACGTCCACTTTCTTTTCTTTTATTGGATGATTTGAATACAAAGACAGCAATAATTCTCACTCAACTTCATGATTACAATGCATAAACTCACTCAAATCTCTTAAATATAGACTATAAGAGATGGTTTTGATCTGAATATGATTGTAGAATTCGGTTATGGAGGAAGTAAGGACTGAGAATTTGCCGAAAGATCGTTTCAAATGCCTCTAGATGGTGTACTTATAGGTGAGAAATCTCTTCAAAGTGGCTCCGGTTCGTAATTGCGTGGCGTCCATCCCTTGAGAGTCGGGTTCGGAGGCTCCAAGATGGCTACAGCGCATTGATTTAGTAGAAGATCATGGGAGAAATGGTCAGATCTTGTCCGAGTCTTCAAGAGATATGCGCAGCAACGGTTGCAGATTCAGATGGAAAAAAGTGTTCGGATCGGGTCCTCCGATCCGATCCGGTGAGGCAGCATGCTATCTCTTGACGTTGCTTGTGTACTCCTCCGATCCATGAGGCCGTTTTCTGTTTAGTTTGCTCATGCATTTCTCCGATTCGATCCGATGAGGCAGCATGCTATCTCTTGACATTGCTGGCGTACTCATCTGATCCGAACCGATGGGATTGCTTACTTTCTTTTGATGCCGCTAAAGCGTTCCTCCAATCCAAACCGATTGATGTCTTCCTCACTATTTGCTCTTTGTGTAGCCTAGTTCACAAAGTAAGCTAACATTTTGCCCCCTCGAAGTACACTTTTATTTAAGATAAAGTGTGCTTCAAAGCAATTTACAAAACATCCTCTGAATTGGAATCATTGAATGATCGCATCCATTTACTTGTAGTGTCGCGTTTCTTCATGAAGTCATGGCTTTTGTTTCTTATATATATATATATATATATCCATATTCCAAATGAATTACTTTCTTTATTTTCAAACAACTTTGAGAGCTTTTATTTAACGTCCAGTGATTCTTCCAAGTGAGCTTTTTCTTTACTATTCCTCAAATTCACCCCGCGTGTCAAATTAGTGTATATAGCCTCTTTTGGTTCGGATACAGATCCGAATGGATTTCCTCCAGTGGCACATCCGAACAGAACTTCCAATATCACTTCACCATGGGTTAGCAGGCCAGAGGACCTTCGTGGGCTTGACTCCCGATCCGAGCGGAGCGAAGTAGATTGGGAATACGAGTGTCACTGCTATTTCATATAAATATCCCCCCGTCTCCTTCTTCCTCTTTCATTATTCTCTTCCAACGTAGCTCTCATCAAACCCTTAGAATTTTAAAAACTTTGAAACTCTCTCGTTTTAATCCCTGAATCCAACACATAGATAGTTTTATAATCTCGAATCTCACCTTTATAATTGCTTTTAGCTTAGATTCACGATTTCCATGAACGATTCCGGTGAGATATTCACTGGATTTCGCCGCCATGACCTCCTCCACTCCGCCCTCATCATCAATGGCGTCAAATCTCTCTCGAGGCGACGGTGAAGGGGGTTAAGATTCTTCGTTGAGCGTTTGAATTCATCAGTACTCGATTTCAGTTGGGATTCTCAACGTAGGATCGATTTTGACCCCACAGAGGAGGGAAAAAGGAAGAGGAGAAGTGCAGGGGATCGGTTCGGGTGACAGGGCAGATACGAGGAAAAAGGGAGAGAAGGAGTGTAGGGGATCAGTTTGGATGACAAGACAGAGATGAAAATGGGGCTCAACTGATCAGATCGGGTTGGACTTGCAAGCTGAGAGAAGAACAGGATTCACTTGATCGGACCGGATCAGAATGTGAAACAAAGAAGGGGAGAAGCATGGTTGTTCAAGTCGATCTGGACCATCCAAGTGTTCACCTCCGAACCGATCTGATTTTGGTCACTGGGCATCAATTCTTGTCCCAGGCTAGCATAAGGCCTTCTCCCCGATCCGACCCTAGTGTGTGCATCCGAACTGAACTGAAAAACAGCCCAAGATTGTACATAAGACCTTGCTTAGTTTGTCGAACCAATTCTTAATATAATCTTCAACCTAATGGACAGTTAGGATAGTGCCTTGCGAACATAAACAAATATCAAGAACTGTTCTGAACATTACTGCTTCCTTAGACCTTTACATTATGGATTCATGTATTTACTTTGCATCTTTGTCACACGTAGCACACACTTTAGTTCACATACACAAACGGGGGACACGGGCAACTTTACTCTAATCCTTGCCATTGTTTCTTCAATAGTCTAGTGATCATGGCCGAGAGATGTTCTTCTAGATTAGCAAAGAAGACGGAAATTGCAGAAACTTCTGAGAAATATACTCACGATGACATATCTTCTTCTTCGAACCCTGAATGGGATGACGAGGGCTCAGATTATGAAGCAAGAGCGCATAACAGCGAAACGCCTTCTGACAGCGAAGTCTCTCTGGGCTATGAAGAGGAAGGAGGGATTTGAGATAATTGAGCTCCTAACAAATTTGTGTCTGCCATCATATTGGAATCACCTCAAGATTCTGTTGAATCGACGATTGACAACGACAGACTTGTTCGAATACGTTTAAAGCACGGGATACTGAAAAGGGATACCCTGGTGCCATCGAAAACTGACCGTCCTCACAATCCCCCAGAAGGATTTATGGCAGTTACTCGCTTGATGTGTATGGTTGGGGCTATTCCACCATTTCCATCTTTTGTTGTCGACTTCTTGAGACAGCTGCGGATTGCCCCCATGCAGTTACATCCCAATTCCTATGCTTACTTGTATACCTTATATATAGCATACCGAGAGACTTTAGGAACAGAGCTCACTTTCGACGACGTTCACTTTTTTTATAACTTCAAGCATCAGACTCGAGAAACTCCTTCCTTTTCTTACTTCGAATCATTCCCAAAAAGGAAAATCATTTCTGCGCCATTCAATAGCAAGGCTGGCGATTCTAAGCTAGAATGGTTTTATATAAGGCAACAGCCGGGATGTGCGAGGTGATGGAGAAAATCAAGTAAAGCATTAGTTTCCTAGATCTCAACTTTAAATGTTCAAACCAACACATTAATCCGTTTTCTTCTTGTTTGCAGTTGATAATCCAAAACAAATATCGGGTCAAGTGTATTTTGATCAAATGCACCGGCTCCTTAACGGCGACCAAAAATTTCTAACCATTGATGAAGTCCTTAAGGATGAATATCTTCATCTTCACGGGTTACTGTCCATTACCCGTAGCATAGGTCACGGGTCGGGTCCATATGTATACATCTCCCCAGTGGACATAATTCCAGAAACGGGAGAGAGCTCGAAAACACCCATAATGCCACTTCGAACTTCACCTTCTCCATCTTCAACTCAGGATGACGAGCTGGCCAACATAGCCAAAAAGCACCGAGAAGGGTACATCATCCCTGAGGATGTTATCTCTCCTGAAAAGTCGACGTATTCCGATGAACCGCCAATAGATGCTTCCCAAGGAGATGCCCCTAGTACCGATGATCCTACATTTCAGGGTTTAGGAGATCTCCCCTTACCTAAAACTATCTACACTTCAGTGGATTTTGGTACAAATCCTTTAGTTTTCAGTTCTTTAGAAGAGACCACTCCCGCTAAGGCTAAAGAGCCCACTCGCACTAGTCTGGCTTCGAACTCGGGTTTGTCGGGGGGAACACCACTTAGGATGCACTTAACACAATAGCACCACATTTCACAGCACTTACTTTTTGTGAGAACATCGATTCTGAATTCCACTTATATTGTTGCGTAGGTACAATGTCTCGTCCTCACTACGACATTAGCAAAATGCGTCGTAGCATGACCAGACCTCCTTCTGATGTCGAGCGTGATCGCCACGAAAGCCGGGGTAAAGAGGATAGAAGGCTTCATGATTATTATCAGTCGCGTACCTCGCGCTCTCGCTCCCCCGTTCGGTCGGATCCAGACCGACATAAAAGCTATCAGAGCCGTCGGGGAGAAGATACATCATAGCCGAAAGACCAAACTTCTCCTCAGGACAAACACGGTCGGGAAAGAAGTCTGCCGAAAGACACCATCTCTCGAGATAAACATAAGGTTTCTGATAAACGACCCAGAAAGAGTGATGCAGCCATCTTGCCCACTAAACATAAGGATACTGAGCTAACGCACTGCCCGCCTCCACCGTTGGATGCTGAGTCCAAAGTTAAGCGGGCATATTTGGAAAAACATTTCCCCGAACACTACTTCGAAAATCTGACTTTCTTCCCTGCTCTTGAACCTATTTCCTCGAGGTGGGTAGACGAGGCCAAAGCAAAGATTGACGCAGTCGAAAAACAATATTTAGAGATGTTCAAGTATTCACGTAACCTCTCCAGAATCATTCGAACTTTACTCACGGATACCAACTCGATGAAAAAGACCGTAGAAGCCGACGCAAAAGCCTTGAAAAATTTGGGGAAAGACCTTGAGGATACACAGGCCCAACTTTTCCTCGCTCAATGGGATGCTACCAACTTCAAGCAGCAATTTGAAGAGCTACAAAAACGCTATCATGACTTGCTCGAGTCTCATAGTCGAGAGCGCTTGGAGCTAAAAAAGCAAGTAGAAGACGCTAAGTCGGATAACGCCAAAATGCAACTAGCTTACAATACTGTTGTGCGAGGAAAAGCTGAGTTAGCGAGAAAGAACGCTGAATTGGTGAAGCGAAACGCTAATTTAGAATCCAAGTTGATGGAGGCCGAGAATAGGGCTGCCCTAACGGAGAAGAATGTGGAAAATGTTATTAAGTCTGCCGAAGAAACACGTAAACAGCTGTCAGAGGCTCAGGGAGAAGTGCATGGGTTCGGCGAACTACTAATTGAATTCTTCGATCATATAATCGGTCGCTGAAACATCTCTTGGATTGAGGATTATCCGACTACCTTGGTTCACGTATGGAGTCAAATTGTTGAATGGGAGAAAGAGGAGCTCAAGGTAGATTCCATCGACGAAAGCAAGCTTATGGAGAAATATCTAAGAGATGATGAGCCGGCACGTCTAGCCGAGGGGCGTCGCCTCATCACTACTGCTATGGAGGAGGAGAAGCGGATGGCCATGCAAAAGAATGTCTCTGAGATTGGTTCTTCTTCTACTGCTGCTGGAACTTCTGAAGTAGAGATATATGACCCTGAGAACCCAGGGATCCCTCAGTCAACTCTTCTATCGGCTATACCTGAATCAGCGTCAGAGACGGCAGTCACTCCAGCTGAGAAATCATCATAAGGTATTTCTACCTTTTCACCTCAGTTCGTCAAGGCCGTCTCCACCTTTCACCACATAGTTGGGCAATAGATGGAGGAGCCTATATTTTCCCTTGAGTTGATAACTGTTGCTTCTCATTCTGTAGGTGTTGAGCAAACCGAGAAGACTGGCGGGCCTCAAGGAACCACCACTGGAGCAAAATCCGCGGAGAAGGATCAAGGAGAAAAGGATAAAGCTGCCACTATTGATTTAGGAGAGGGAGCTGAACCGTCTAAGGCTGATGCTCCTCACGATGACGAGATGATAGATGCCTTGAAAGACGATGGCGTTAATGAGGTACATGAAGAAGATCCTGAGGTGGCTATAGTTGGGGAATCAAAAAACACTGATGACATCACTTTGGCTGCATTGAAAGCCGAGCAAGACAAACCTATGCAGCTTAAAGTTGAAGACCTGGACCCTAAAAGCCTTAAAGCCTCTTGCAGTGGTGGATGCTGGATCAAGGTTAGTCATTAAGCTTTCAACTAGGTCTATTACAGAAGAGCTTGCTAAAAAGTCTTCTATTGATTCCAGTGTTCCAACTCCTGGGAAAAAATCAACCGATTCCAGCACTTCGGTCACAGGGAGGAAAAAGCCAAAGTGCATTCTAACTGATGCTGAAAGAGAGGCGAAGGATGCTCAGAAGGCTGCTAAAAAATCAAAGTCCACTCCAAAGTCTAAGTGATGAAGTGCTTTGTTTTATTTTAGCATTTAACTGGCCCGCAATTGTTGCAGCGAGCGCAACCCTCGCATCTTCTTTTTGGCTTGTTTTCCTTGTACAAACTCACACATTTGTGAATAAAATTAGTTTATTTCCTGCAATGTCTAATAGTCATTAGTTCAGTACTTAAATGAAAATACACAAATATGTCAAATTAAAGTCATATAATGAAGTCATTATTGGGGGAAATATGTATGCGCATATACGCCCCAAGTCAATCTTGCATTACTGAGCAAGGATCATTCAAGATTGGCTAAATCAAAAATCCAATTGCCCCAGATTCTCGGGCGGGGCCGTATTCCTTTTGTCGTTGATGCCTATTCTTTCTATCATCTTTATACTCTCCTATCTCATAACCAGGTTAGAGTTTCGTTGAGGCGGTCTATCATTTGGGTGCACCTTCACGCCTCAGAGGACGTCGCCTTCCCGTCCTTTATACTCTCTCTCGATTCTTGAGAGTTAGAGTTAAGAATGTCGTTTTCCCATTCTTCTATATTTGGTCATACAAACAGTTATTTTATTTACTCCTGCACATGGGTCATCCCCAACCTTCTAAGTTTAGTTTAACATTTCGTGTTTCACAGTCATGACAGAATATTTCTCGAACGTATAAATAATGCAGGAAAGTAAACGACACACAATATTTTTATAGTGGTTCTGCTAAGTCATAGCCTACATCCACTTTATAATCCTTTGTTCACATAAATTGACTATTTAAAGCAAGTCGTGCCTTTTTACATAGCTTATGAAAACAAAAGAAATGACATTTCACATTTTGCTCAGATAGCATCGTAAGTGCTGAGCGTTCCAAGCTCTGGGAATTTCTTCACCGTCCATAGTTGTTAGCTTGAATGCTCCCGTATCAAGCTTCCGTTGGATGGTGAATGGCCCTTCCCATTTTGGACCCAGTTGGGCCGACGGTGGGAAGACTCGCTTTAGTACTAGGTCTCCTAGTTCAAAGGTTTTGAAGCGAACTTTTCGGTCATAATAGCGTGCTACTTGATGTCGATGTCTTGAGGCACGCAAGTCGGCTTCATCTCTTTTTTCTTCAATCATATCAAGAGATTCTTGAAGGAGTGCTTTATTCGTCATCGGGTCATAGTACGCAACTCGATGAGAAGGGACTTCTAATTCTACCGGGATTACTGCTTCTGACCCAAAGGAAAGTGAATAGGGAGTATGGCCGGTAGCCGTCTTAAAGGTTGTCCTGTAGGCCCACAGTGCTAATGGCAAATCGTCCACCCATCTAGCTTTGGCCCGCTCCAACCGCTTCTTCAAAATTGATTTAATGACTTTATTTACGGCTTCAACCTGGCCATTTGATTGCGGGTGAGCTACTGCAGTATATCGTTTATCAATCTTGTATTTCTGGCAAAAATTTCTGAACTCGATGTTGTCAAACTGCGTCCCATTATCAGTTATGATGGTCTTCGGTATCCCAAATCGACAAATAATGTTTCTCACCACAAAACTGATCACTTTCCTTGCCGTGATGGTTGTTAGAGGTTCAGCTTCCACCCACTTTGTGAAGTAGTCCACGGCAACGATCGCATACTTAGCTCCTCCTCTAGCAATAGGTAGCACTCCAATAATATCAATCCCCCACATGGAAAATGGCCATGGACTTACCATCGACTTGAGCTGAGTCGGAGGCGCTCTGGGAACTTTGGAATATCATTGACATCTATCGCAACGTCTTGAATAATCAGCCGCGTCTTTATTCACGGTAGGCCAGAAATATCCGCACCGTAATATTTTCTTTGCTAAGGTTTGACCCCCAGTGTGATCTCCACACCCACCTTCATGCACTTCTCGCTGTACACATTTGATGTCGTCGTGTGCGATACACCGTAATAGGGGCATTGAAAACCCTTGATGATAAAGGACGTCGTCCTGTAACACGTATCTTGCAGCCTTATGTATTACAGCTCGTCTTTCACTCTTTTTTAATGGGAGAGTTCCATTCTTGAGAAAATTCTTAATTGATGTCATCCAGGATTCTCTTTCTGGTTCGACTTCCAAGGCTAGCTCTGTTTCCATTAGGTCGAAGCTTGGCGATTCCAACACCTCGATCGGGACCGTTTCGGTTTCTTTGGGATTATCAGAACTTGCTAGTTTCGCCAGTCGGTCTGCTTTCTGATTTTCCATTCTTGGAATGTTTATTATGCTATAATGCTCCAAACCTTTCAATAACTCCTTTACCTTTTTAAGATAAGCACTAAGTCGAGGTCCTTTAGCAGCAAATTCTTCCCGAACTTGA
Organism: Allium sativum; assembly: GCA_030737875.1. Lineage (NCBI taxonomy): Eukaryota > Viridiplantae > Streptophyta > Magnoliopsida > Asparagales > Amaryllidaceae > Allium > Allium sativum. The sequence continues at coordinate 460,783,650 of CM060923.1, forward strand.
CATACAACTATTTTGGAATCGCAATATATGTCTAGTGTCTTCATTCCCAAATCTTTGGCGAGTTTCAGCCCGGCAATCAGGGCTTCATACTTAGAATCATTGTTAGTAGCAGTAAATTCCAACCGTAATGCATAATAAATAGATCGTCCTTCAGGAGTTATTAAAACAACTCCGGCGCCGGACTTTCTATTGTTCTTGGCTCCGTCCGTATATAATCTCCACGGACTGAGCTCCAACTCTTGATCCAAAGTAACTATCTTGTCACCCACCGTTTCTTCTTCAGGAATTGTGAATTCAGCTATGAAGTCGGCTAAGGCCTGCCCCCTTATTGATCTTCGTGGCTGAAAGTTCAGATCAAACCGACTCAGCTCGATATTCCATTTGAGTAATCGCCCCGATGCTTCGGGATTCTGCAGCACTTGTCTCAAAGGTTGATCAGTATATACAATTATCTGGTGTACCTAGAAGTAATGGTGGAGTTTATTGGAGGCAATCAGGAGGCTATAAGCAAGCTTCTCTTTCTTCGGATAGTTGTGTTCTGCAGCAGCTAGTTTTTTACATACGTAGTACATAGGTTTCTGGACTTTATCCTCTTCACGTACCAATGTTGTGCTAACGGTGTGAGATGATACTGCCAAGTAGACAAACAAATCCTCATGTTCCACGGGCTTTGATAATATAGGAGGCTTTTCTAAAAAGTCTAACAAATTATGGAATGCCTCTACATAGTCGGGAGTCCACTCAAAATTTCGCTCTCCCCGTTTTATGAGATCGAAGAAAGGTACACACTTGTCTATTGCCTTGGAGATGAACCTACCTAGTGCTGCAACCTTGCCAGCTAAGCTTTGAACATCCTTAATCTTCCGTGGCTCCTCTATGTTCCTGATTGCTGCTATTCAGTCCAAATTGATTTCAATTCCTATGGAACTCACGATAAAACCGAGGAACTTGCCTGATGCCACGCCAAAAGAACATTTCAATGGGTTCAACTTCATCCCATACTTTCATAGTATGCCGAACATTTCTGCCAAGTCCTTAGTATAATCGGGAGATTGTTTGGACTTCACGAGCATATCATCCACGAACACTTCAATGTTTTTCCCGATTTGATTGTAGAACATGCGGTGACTAGGCGTTGGTATGTGGCTCCCGCATTTTTTAACCCGAATGGCATTACCACGTAACAATACAATCCCAAGTCTGTGATAAAGCTTGTATGCTCTTGATCTAGTATGTGCATGGGAATTTGATTGTACCCGGAATAGGCGTCCATAAAGGATAAGAGTTCATGCCCGGTAGTTGAATCTACTAGTTGATCAATTCTGGGGAGAGGAAAACTATCCTTTGGGCAAGCCTTGTTCAAATCAGAAAAGTCGATGCACGTTCTCCACTTCCCATTTGCCTTTTTGATCAGGACAGGATTCGATATCCAGTCGGGATATTTTGAATCCTTAATGAACCCATTACCTTTTAATTTTTCTACTTCTTCTTTCAAAGCTGCTGACCGCTCTGGGCCTAACATCCGTCTCTTCTGCTTGACTGGTGGGTGCTTTGGATTGATACACAAGGAGTGACTCATGATGGTAGGCGAAATCCCACACATGTCAGTGTGAGTCCAGGAAAACACATCCAGATTTGCCTTCAAGAAATCATCTAATTCCCTAGCTCTAATTGGATCTAGTTGCAAGCCGATCTTCAGTACTTTTGTTGGATCAGTTTCATCAATGGGTATGTCGATTGTTAGTTCGTTGGGAGTTGCCTTCATTTCCCCAGGTTCTCTATCCTCTCTGGGATCTATATCCTCGAGCACGTCTGAGGGCGACTCTCTTGGGGCAGGACCCCTTAGTTGCTATTCTGATGCCCCTTTGGAGAGGCGGAATCGTCTTTAGCATTTATGTTCAGCCCCTTCATTAGCATCTTTAACTCTGCCACGTAACAAGCTCGTCCCGTAGCTTGGTCGCCTCTCATCGTCCCAACTCCCGAGTTAGTCGGGAATTTTAGAAGCAAGCACCAGGGCGCAATACATGCCCTAAATTCGCCAAGGGCCGGTCGGCCTAGGAAGGCATTGCATGGCGACTCTAAATCCAGAACTACAAACGGCAGGATCCTTACTCTCTGGCGATCTCCCTGCCCTAGTGTGACTAGTAATTCCACAAAACCCATTGGAACTGTAGATACTCCGTTAAAACCGCGTACCCATCCTTGACATGGCTTTAAGTCTTTTGCCTTGAGCCTCATTTGTTCGAAGGCTTTCTTGAAAAGGATATTGACCGAGCTTTCATTGTCCACTAGCACCTTATGGACCAGAGCGGGGCCAATTGTCGTGGTTATCACTAGCGGATCATCGGTTGGGGATTGAACTCCAAACTCGTCTCTATTACGGAATATGACATCATCGGACATCGTTTTTTGCTGTTTTATTGGAGTGACGTCTTCAAGGCTGTTGCATTCTCCTACTTCATAATGCTTGGCGGTGTTGACGTACTAGTCCAATGCTTTAAAACTAAGACCAACCAAGTGAATCCCACCTATAATGGAGTTAATGACGATGCTCTTACCTTTTTGCTGAGCCGTGGGTTTTGAAGCAGGCTGTTCTTGGTTCGGGGCTTGTCCCCCTTGCCCCCTGTCCCTTTGGGCGGCCTTGTACTCATCCAACTTCCCTTCTCGCAGCAATTTTTCGACGATATCCCTCAAATGACGACACTCATTAGTGGAATGACCGTGTGTACCATGAAACAAGCAAACCTTTCCCGTTTCAATCTCCTTCTCAGTAGAATCTCTAGGTGGTGGTTTTTTGTACTGCAATATGTTGTACGTATCTAGATAAATGTTCTCCAACGTATCATTTAACGGCGTGTAATTTTCAAAACTCTGGAATCTGGGTCTTTTAATAGAGCTATTCCCACGGTTTATGTTCCTTCTATTGTCGTTCCCATTCCTGTTGTTATTACCACCACTCTAGTTGCCAACGTTCACTTCCACTTTCCCTGAACTGTCACCAGATTGTTTGACAACAACGTTACTCTAGACACCTTCCTTCGAGGCCCCTTCAGACTTTATCTTCCGATTTGCCTAAACCACTTCTCACCTCAAGCGGATATTAGCCTTTTCATAGAACAATTCTCTAGTAGGTGGTAGTTTTCCAGCTAAGTAATCCCCGAACTCTGAATCGGGATCTACCCCTTCTATCAAGGCCATAAGGATAGTGGGCTCATGGGAATCAGTGACTTCAGTGACAGCAAAGTTAAAGCGATCCAGATATGACTTCAAAGATTCTCTTTGGGCCTGTTTAATCCGTGATAATTCTATGACGGTCTTGGACTTTTGGGCATGAAGTCAGAATTGATTCATGAAACGTTCACTCAATTCTATGAAATTAGATATCGACCGAGGAGGGAGTCATGTGAACCACATTAAGGCTACATCTTCAAGATAGATCGGAAAAGCTTTGCATTTTACGGCATCTGAAGCTGCAGCTGCATTCATGAACCATGCATATCTCATCAGGTGTTGTCCTGGATATGTTCTTCCTGAATATCGATCCATCTGAGGCAGGTTGAATCGCCGAGGGAACTGGAAATTCAGTATGTCATCTGTGAAAGGGGTTTGACTTCGTTCAATGCCCCAATCTTCATTATTATACCGCCGGCTTTCAGACATAATCTGGCGCACCATTGCCCATACATAGGCGTTGGTTAGTGTCTGCACTGGCTCTCTAGATCTGATGTTCGGATTACCCCTGGGTTCCTGATCAGGGGATAACCTTCTGTTTCTGGCGGTAGCCGCTCTACGTTGTTCTCTGCGCTCCCGGTCGACCTCTGGAGGTAGAGGTTGGAGAAGTTGTTACTGTGTGGGGTTAGCAATATTAGGATCTCTGGGTAAGACGTGGGATCCACGCATAGGTAGTAACATAGGCTGTTGCAGACTCGGGTCATCAGGGCCCAATACACGAGCAGCATCTTCTCGGGATCCTAAAGATCCAAAAGTCAATTGATCTTGGTTTTGAGGTCGTTCAAGCGGCCTTCTCTCGCGAGGAAGTTCCTCCGAAGAAGAAGACGAATCATCTGTAGGAATACGTTGCGTTGGGGAAGGAGTTCTCTGCCTCCGGAGCTCATGTAATTCCCTATCCATGGTGATTATATTTTCCTGCATGCGAAGGTTATCGCGCCTTTGGGCTTCCAATACTTCTTTAGTTCTCTAAAGCATGTTAAGAAAACGTGAAAAATCTCCCTGAGTAATGGGTGCAGATGGATCAGGCTGAACATTAGTCATCATGGCTGGAATCGGAGCGTTGGAGGGAGCTCGAGTAGAAGTTCCAACCTCACCCTGCTTTGGATCGGTTCACAGCAGGCTGGTCGGAGCGGTTCGGATGGAGAGTGTGAGTGCCCCCAATTTCATCAGATCAGATCGGATCAGAGCCTTCCAGCCGGATCGGATCAGTAGTTAGTCAACAAATATTGAAAGATGTCAGAGAGAGGGGATTACTTCTTTGAACTCGAAGGTCAAAATAGTAGAATGATAATCCCGAAAAAGGCTGAGAATTCGAAACTTTATCAGTGAAAGCACCAAAATGTTAGACCAAAAATTGGTTCTAACACCCAAACTAGTTATGATTTCAATTAAATTGAATCAAAAAACAGTAAAGAACACACGATTTATAGTGGTTCGGCGTTAAAGAGCCTACGTCCACTTTCTTTTCTTTTATTGGATGATTTGAATACAAAGACAGCAATAATTCTCACTCAACTTCACGATTACAATGCATAAACTCACTCAAATCTCTCAAATATACACTTTAAGAGATGGTTTTGATCTAAACATGATTGTAGAATTCGGTTATAGAGGAAGTAAGGACTGAGAATTTGCCAAAAGATCCTTTCAAATGCCTCTAGATGGTGTGTTTATAGGTGAAAAATCTCTTCAAAGTGGCTTCGGTTCGGAATTGCGTGGCGTCCATCCCTTGAGAGTCGGGTTCGGAGGCTCCAAGATGGCTACAGCGCATTGGTTTAGTAGAAGATCGTGGGAGAAATTGTCAGATCTTGTCCGAGTCTTCAGGAGATATGCGCAGCAACGGTTGCAGATTCAGATGGAAAAAGGGGTTCGGATCGGGTCCTCCGATCCGATCCGGTGAGGCAGCATGCTATCTCTTGATGTTGCTTGTGTACTCCTCCGATCCATGAGGCCGTTTTCTGTTTAGTGTGCTGATGCATTTCTCTGATCCGATCTGATGAGGCAACATGCTATCTCTTGACATTGCTGACATACTCATCCGATCTGAACCAATGGGATTGCTTGCTTTCTTCTGGTGCCGTTGAAGCGTTCCTCCGATCCGAACCGATTGATGTCTTCCTCACTATTTGCTCTTTGTGTAGCCTAGTTCACAAAGTAGGGTAAAAAACTGTTTATTCATTATATAAATATCATTAAACCATCAACAAAAACATCTCTGATCTTAATTCTTTCATCTATCTTGCTTTCTACTTGATATTCTAAAAGTGCTCATATTCAACCAAATATCGTTTGAATCTCAGAACTTATTTAATACTCTTATGATTTAGTATGATATCTACTTCCAAATCTTCACATACATCAAATTATATTTGAGGATAAGACTATAGGAAGGGTGTACTACAAGTGACAAATCCATGTTGCAAAGAGCACGACTTGTCAACATACAAATTGTAATCTTAGCTGTTGAAGTCCTCGAGAGTTATAAGAGGCAAGTGTTGAAGTCCTCATTGTTGTTGAGGCGTTAAATCCCGTTCGGCTGTTCGGCCATTGTGAACCTGTTCCTCCGGGTGAAGCGAGGTGGTAGATTAGTGAAAATCCAGAGAGGTCTGGGACTAGACGTAGAACGTTGCTCTGAAACAGTATAAAAAGCCCTTGTGTTATTACTTTACTTTACTACTTTTTATTTGTGATATATTTCACTATCTCATATTTATTTGCATAACTATTGTAAATATACAAGTTAGTTTATCACATACATTTCGCATATCCATATTACTGATCCTGCTTACGTCGTATACCGACTTTTTAATTAGTATCAGAGCACGGTCATCACATAACCGTAACACGGTTATTTAATATATTTTAGTAATATGGCAAATAACGCAAGCACTAGCACTAACACTTACACGGAAGGTCAATCAATGTAAAGACCTCCATTTTTCAATGGTCTTAACTATAGCTATTGGGCAACACGTATGGGTTTTTACATGCAATCAACTAGCTATGATGCTTGGAATGCTACTCAGAAGGAAATAGTAAATCCAACAATTGAGTATACAGAATGGACAGCTGGTGAGAAAACTGCAGCAGCTGTAAATGCAAAAGCAATAAATATGTTGTTTTGTGCATTAGATCAAAACGAATATAACCGTGTTAGTATCTGTACCACTGCATATCAAATTTGGCAAACGCTAAAAACCACTCATGAATGTACTAACATGGTTAAACAAGCCAAAATAGCTATGTTGAAAAGTCAATTTCAAAATTTCAAACTGAAGCCAAATGAAACAAACAATGAGATGTATTCATGGTTTCAAACTATTTGTCATGCACTTATAGGATTAGGGAAAAAATATTCTGATTTAGATGTTGTTTAAACAATCCAACATTCTCTGACTAATGAATGGGAAGGAAAAGTATTAGCAATAGAAGAAGCTAATGATCTTTCCACCATGAAGCCAGATGAATTGATAGGAAATCTAATGTCCTATGAAGCTACTTTACAGGCTAGAAAAGAATAAAAAGAAGAAAAGAAAATTGTAGCTTTTCATGCTGAAAAAGACGAAGACAACTCAGATTCCGAAGATGAAGATCTAGCGTTCATTGTAAAAGGATTCAAGAAATTTTTAAAGCAACGAAAAGCTAGTCGATACAACGGAAAGAAGGTCGGATCAAATAAACTATTATCATCAAATGTAGAATGCTTCAATTGTCACAAAAAGGGGCATATGCAAAAGGATTGTCCGGAGCAAAAGAAGAAGTCAGAAAATGACAAATTCAAATACAAGAAAGACAAATCAAAGAAGCGAGCATTCTCAGTGACATGGGATGATTCAGACTTATCTTCATCTGATAGTGAAAGTGACTCATACAATGAGCAAGCTAATGTGTGTTTCATGGCAACAGAAGATGAGATACAAATTCCGACTTTTTAAGAAGTTCTTTATATTAATGCTGAATTAATAGTTAAATTTAAAGACGTAAAATGCCAATTAAAAGAAGCCAGAGCTGATTTGAATAGATCAGAGTTAGAACAAGATATGCTAAAAGACGAGAAGAAAATATTAGAAGAAGAACTTGAAAAACTTCGAGAATCATCATCTAATATTAACTCTCAAGTATCTCTTTTGAGTCAAGAAATTATAACTCAAAAAGAGAAAAATGATGTTCTTACTTCTGAAAATCATGAGCTTAAGGGAAAAGTCAAAATTCTAGACCTAGAGAAATCCAGTTTACAATGTAAGTTAGACAATATTACTCAAAATATTTTGAACTTTAACAAAGGTCGAGAAAATTTGACAAAAATCATTGAGAATTCACAATCTGCTTCAAATAAACAAGGATTGGGATATAAGAAACAAGAAACCAAGAAATTTCCGGGAAAAAGGAGAAAAAGAAAAAATAAATTAGTACAAGAAACCGAAGCTAAGAAAAATCTTAGTTTGTTATAATCCAAAGCAAATCCAGTTGTGAAATCTCAAAAACAAAATATCAAAACTATCAAAATATGGGTTCCTAAAACAAATAATAATTTGATTAGGAACAAATATATTCAAAACATTTTGAAAACAGTGCATTAAAATTCTAATTATTTATATAAAGGGGATACCGGACCCGTATAGGTTTGGACTCCTAAGACCTAACTCTTAGGACCCTATAAAAAGGTGGGTACCATGGACTAAATTTTTTGTTGTTGCAGATCCCACTTAAGAAAAGAGGAATGTGGATTTTGGACAGTGGTTACTCGAAGCATATGACCGGAGACAAGAATTTGCTGATAAATATTACATATGAAGATGGTGGCTCCGTCACTTTTGGAGATAACTCAAAAGGCTGTATCATTGGCAAAGGCGATGTGAGCAATTCCAGTACATCTAACTTACCTCTCATTACTAATTTCTTGCTAGTTAAAAATTTGAAGCATAATTTGCTTAGTATTAGTCAATTAAGTGATAAACGCTTTACAATTTCCTTCTCAAATAATAAATGTAGTATTCTAGACAAAGATAACAATTTAGTTTTTGAAGGATATAGAGATAGAAATATATAGATTCTGAATATGAATATTAATCATAATTCAGATATGTGTCTTATAGCAAATGACAATGATCCATGGCTATGGCACAAACATTTCTGTCATATAAACTTCAAAACTATTGACAAGCTAGCCAAAAATAATCCAGTTAAAGGACTACCCAAGTTAAACTTTAAAGTTGACAATCTTTGTGATGCATGTCAAGTAGGAAAATTGACCAAATCTGCATTTAAATCCAAGAAGGTAATATCAACATTACAACCACTTGAGTTATTACATATGGATTTATTCGGACCAACTCAGGTTCAGTCAATAAACCATAGTCGATATGTGTTTGTAATTGTTGATGATTTTTCATGTTACACCTGGACAATTTTCTTGAAAAACAAAAGTGACACTTTTAATCATTTTAAATCTTTCGTCAAAAGAATTCAAAAATCGAAAGGGCATAAGGTTAAAAATATAAGAAGTGATCATGGCGGAGAGTTTGAAAATAATGAATTTGAACATTTCTGTACAAAGAAAGGTATATATCATAACTTTTCATTTCCTAGAACTCCACAACAAAACGGAGTTGTAGAACGGAAGAAGCGGACTTTACAAGAATGTGCAAGAACATTATCAAATGGAACCACTTTACCAAAACATTTTTGGGCAGAAGCCGTTGCAACAGCCTGTTATGTTTTGAACCGTGTATCCATACGACCTCTCACCAAGAATACGACTTATGAATTATTTAACAACAGAAAGCCTAATATTTCATACTTCAAAGTATTTGGTTCAAAGTGCTTTATTTTAAATACGAAAGACCATCTAGGTAAATTTGATCCAAAGGCCGATGATGGTATATTTGTTGGTTATTCGGAACGAAGCAAGGCCTATCGTATATTTAATAAATGAACCAAAACTATTAAAGAATCTCTGCATATATCTTTCGATGAGTTCTATCAGCATCCTAATAATATCATAAATGATGACGAAATAATGGTCACAGAAAATCCTATCGTCACAAATACAGATTCTGACTCAGAAATAACTTTTGAAAATTATACTCATCAAATAGAGTCACGATCTCCACCAAGAATACATTCTCCAACATGAATTTTAAGAGGTCATCCTGTTTGAAATATAATTGGAGAAGTATCTTCACAAATAAGAACAAGAACTCAGCTTAATCAAATGGGTCATGTTGCGTTTTTCTTGAATATCGAACCTAAAAATCCTAAGGAAGCTTATAACGACCCGAAATCCCCTTTACGGGAAATCACGAATTGTACTGAGGACAAGACGTATCAGAACACAAACAGAAGAACATTTTATTGTATATTATAACAATTCCATCAGAATACAAGAATATACAGAGTATGAATAAATATTACACAGAAAATATCAGAGATTACAATAAATTACATAGCAGCGGAAAATAATACAATACACAACTAGAAGTAATACACGGGTACAGAGCTTTCCGAATATCGCTTCAGCTGTAAATCAGGATCTTGTGAATATAAATCTGCAAAACCAAAACTACTAGCTGCCCGTGTCAAAATAAGGGCACCTAGAGTTTAGGTTAAAACCATAAACTCCAGGTCAGTCATGTGACTGGTGTGAGAACTAAAACAGTTATTTAAAGCTTTACTTTAAATCAGATATATCAAGGGACCATGCCATATAACACGGAACGAGTTTCTCCCAAGAATACCAGTGTATATAACAAAACAACGCAATGCTTTTTGAAAAAATGAAGCTATTATAAGATCCAGGTTCCATCACACAATGCAACACAAGCCGGCGGATAGGGTTTTCCCTTATAATAGCCAAACATGCTTGGTACGTTAAAAACAAAACATTTGATATTATTATAAGTGCATAGTGTACAAAACAACTTCAAATATAAATGTATCAATCCTAGATGGCATGGGTACTATATATCAAGTCCCCCTACTTGGCTTTATAATCAAAACTGCAAATGTCACATATTGGAAGTTGGGTTTCCATCTGTGAACCGAGGCAAAAGATAGTCCTCTACCGATTTGAGACAATCTAGCCCATGTCTCAGGACCCACACACAGGTGAGCCCTTGGATCGTCAAGGCCGGTCCACCAATGTGGATTAAAATGCCTGAACACTGCGTTTCTTTGCCCTTTAGAGCGTAAATGAGCCAAATGATTCCATCGGCTCCACTGTGACGGCCCGCCCCGCACCAACCGACATTTACTCCAAAGGTGCGCTGTACACATGTCCAGTTAGCACGGAACGGGTCGTGAGAAGAAAAGGGAAGAAGAAAATGAACATACAAATAACATGTAGAATGTCTCACAGCGCATAGAACAAAATATAATAATAACATACTTGACATAAAACAGGAGAGACAATGCATAAGCTGAAAATCAGAACTAGACATCATAGCAGCGGAAATCCAAAATACAGCTTATTACAACTTTCAAACTGTCTCAAAGCAAAAGTAAGATAATAGGAGGTACACTACTAATGCCCAAGTAGCGACCATCAATGACATAGGGAGAATGTGTATATATATCATACGTGGAAGCCTCCTGCCCGCCTCCGAATCAGCTACTCGCACATCACCAGCTAACATGTCTCTAGTCTGCTCGTGTGAGCACCCAGAGTAATAAGAGGAGACATAAAACTCTAGGTCAGACATAAAGCCTGGTATGAGCGATAAGCATCTAAAGTGAACAATAACAGGTAGACTAAAACATACCTGAACCTGGACCTGCAACCAAAGAGTTAGCACTACATACTGTACAACACTCTAAGGTACCATATCAAACAGTGTAAAGATACGGAGGTGGGGGAGGTGTGCATGTCATAGGGATGGCAAAAAATCAAACATAGCATCCATCCTTACATCTCTCACTCAGTGCGTAAAGCATACGATATTCACCACTTCGATCGCCCAACATACCTTGCTATGATCGCTTTGCCCCATGAAGTCATAAATGGCTTCATTGCACTGATAACGTAGCCACAATCCTTTGTTATGTCCACTTTGCCCCATGGAGTCACAAGAACCCCACTGCACTGGCTCATAGACTTACTAATCCTTACTATGTCCACTCTGCCCCATGGAGTCACAAGAACCCCACTGCACTGGCTCATAGTCTTACTACGCATCACCTTGCCCCTCAGGTCATAATGACCCTACTGCACTGATAACGTAGTCTTGCTACCATCACCTTGCCCCTCAGGTCATAATGACCCTACTGCACTGATAAGTAGCCCATCATTCATTTTTAGTGGTGAATCGAAGTTATGAACGTCGACAACTCCTTAGCACACGTCCCGCAGCAAAGCCCAACTCATGAAGTGAACTCATTGGTTCCCAACTGGTTCCGGGATCCTGAGCTCTAACTTCCATTTGGACTACCTTTGCATCTTGGGTTATTGGTCATCACCATCGAACCAGATCGTAGCCTTCAGATTCTTCATCGGATCGGATCGGCCTTGGTCATTCGGGTCGGGTCGTGCCTCCTGCGTCGAATCGGGTCGTGGTCCTCCAGCTCATGGCTCCTCCTCCTGGTTCGGATCGGCGTCACCACTTCGGGTCGGATCGGGTTGCTTCATCCGGATCGGGTCGCGCCTTCTGATCGGGTCGGTTCGTCGCGCCCTAGTACCCATCGACTCGTGAGCTCCTCCTCCTAGTTCGGATCGTGAATACTCGTTAGTTCGGGTCGTGCTTCTACTACTGGATCGTGCCACTTAGCTAAGTCGTGACTTGCTCCCTCAAACGGATCGTGACGCCCACGCTGGAACGGGTCGAGTCGCGCTCCCCTCCACCGATCCGATCCGGATTCTGGGTCATTTCCTGCATGCTTTCATGCGACTGTTTCTACGCCATTCGACGGCGTTTTCGACCAATCTAACACTTCTAAACAATCACAAAGCATACCATACATTCATAGCAACGTATAGTATCGATCCCAAACATCAAAACATAAATCACAGCATGTAAAATGGATCAAACATACCCAAAATCCCACATTTTCCCCTTAAGCATGTTTATGTGAAACTAATGATATGATTAGCAAAACTTAACCAAATTAACCCAAATTAATATCAAAGGTCTAAAACATCATTCCGAATTTTATAAACATTTTTCCAGAAATTTATCATGCTTAAATTCGCTAATTAACACTAATCACCCCTAATTAGCCATAATTAGTGCAAAACTATGCAAATCACTCACCTTAGCCACAAAATAAACTAAGATCTGAAATAACTCTCTGATTTGATGTGAATCTCAATGCCAAACAGCAGCTCCTATGTTGCTTTGGTGAAGATCTTCCTTGATTAGGGGTTGCTAATCCAAATCCTTGACCAAAAGATGATTTGGGGGTGATTTAGAGGTTGGAGGCCATTTTTAGGGTTCCTTGGTGATAAGTGGAGGCTAGAAAACTGAAATGGAATGATTCTCCGTCTCATTTCAGCCCTCCCATAACCCTAATCCCGAAATGGGTTATGGGCCCACTTACTAATCACCCGATTTGGCCCGGTTAAGCAGTTTTTCACCCTCCAAATCTTATTTCAGCCATATCTCCCAAACGGTAAGTCCGTTTGGCTATTATAACCACGCTACGGAAAGGTAAACCATCAAACGAATCCAATGGAAGTGGTTCCAGATCAAAATTCCTTTCGAATCTAAAGTTATGGCCAAAACAGTACCAACTAGGGGCAAAATGGTCATTTAAAAATCGACAAAAATCATGAACATGGGAAATGACTCTAATGGGTGTTTCCCAAAGTTACATGACCATACGACTTCATACGGGAAAGAAATAAATATTCTACGATCCTCCGATGCGTAAGAATGCGGGTCATTACACTCTCCCCCAGTTAAGAAATTTCGCCCCCGAAATTCCCTAATCCATACACACACGAAGGTCCCGCATGTCTATCAATCATAGAACAGCAATCAATCATGCAAAACAAGTAAAATAAGTCTACCCTAGCATGCGGAATAACTAAATCGCAAAGTAAACCTTACCAGGCAAAGAGTTCTGGATATGCCTTCCTAATGCTCTCCTCTGTCTCCCAAGTACACTCATTCTCATCCTCGCCCCACTGAACCTTGACTAGCTTCACCGCCTTCCTTCGAAGTTGCTTCGTATCGTGCCCCACAATACGAATCGGCTTGCGGTTTCCAACCGCCTCGGGCTCTACTTCGAAGTCCTCTAACTGATCAGGTGAAATAATCATATCTGAGTCATGAACGAACTTCCTTAGTTGGGAAACATGAAACACATTGTGAACTCCCACCATTTTCTCTGGTAAGCCAATTCTATATGCCAAATTCCCGACTAATTCAAGAACAGGGAATGGGCAAACAAATCTTGGTGCCAATTTGCCTCTCCTGCCAAATCGTATCACGCTTTTCAACGGAGAAATCTTGACAAACACCAAGTCACCAACGAAGAATTTCAAGTCTCTTCTCCTCTTATCAGCATAGCTTTTCTGCCTATCTTGAGCAGCTTTCATTCGTTGTTGAATGATCTTAATCTTATCGGAAGTTTCCCTCACCACATCTGGTCCAAGCACAAACTTCTCGCCAGTCTCTATCCAACATAATGGTGAGTTACACGGTCTTCCGTACAAAGCTTCATATGGAGCCATACCGATACTGGATTGGTAGCTATTATTATATGCAAACTCTACTAGATGCAAATGGTCATCCCATGATCTACCAAAATCCAATATACAAGCTCTCAAGAGATCTTCCAATATACGATTCACCCTCTCCGTCTGACCGTCGGTCTGAGGATGATATGAGGTACTGAGATGTAATCCTGACCCTAGAGCCTCTTGTAAGCTCTTCCAAAACCCACTAGTGAACAACGGGTCTCAGTCACTCACAATGCTTTTGGGTACTCCGTGAAATCTCACTACCCACTTCATATACAATTCTGCCAACTTGGCTGCCGTCCTGGTCGATTTGACTGGTATAAATCTTGCACTTTTAGTCAATCGATCCACAATTACCCAAATGCTATCATATCCCGATCTAGTCCTTGGTAAACCGTCGATGAAATCCATCGAGACTTTCTCCCATTTCCATTCGGGAATTTCTAATGGTTGCAATAACCCACTAGGCTTCTTTTGCTCAGCTTTAACTAGCTGGCAATTCATGCATTTGGATATAAATTTCCCAACGTCTCTTTTCATCCCTTCCCAGTAGTAGGTCTGTCTCATGTCTCGATACATCTTATTACCACCGGGATGTATAGTTAGTTTTGAGTGATGACATTCTCTAAGCACTTCATCTCTCAAACCATTCATGTTGGGCACAACTAGCCTTCCATTCCTTCTAAGCCATCCATCTCGATCAAGCCCATACACATTCATCTCCTCGCCGTCAATGTTCATCTCTAACTTGGAGATGATTTCTAATAGATTAGGATCGTACCTCTGACTAGAACCAATCTGCTCTATCAAAGTAGGTCTGATCGTCAAACTAGCTATCATAACTGGATCCAATTCGCACTTTGGTCTGAAATCAAACCCCGCTATATACTCCAGTTGCTTCCATTCAAGAAACATTGCCCCTAAGCTAGCATGTCTCCTACTCAAGGCATCAGCTACCGCATTACCCTTCCCAGGTGTGTATGCGATATCAAAATCATACGAAGCCAAGAACTCTAGCCATATCTGCTGACGGAGATTTAGATCTTTCTGCGAGAAGAGATACTTTAACGATTTATGATCGGTAAACAACTCGAATCTTTCTCCCAAGAGATAATGTCTCCACGTCTTTAGCGCAAATACAATCGCTGCTAATTCCAAATCATGGGTAGGATATTTCTTCTCATGCGGCTTTAGCTGTCGACTAGCATAAGCTACAACCCTGCCTCCTTGCATTAATACTGCACCCAGTCCGGTACCACAAGCATCTGTGTATACCGTCATCTCTTCATTCCCTTTAGGAATGACTAACACTGGCGCACGCGTCAATCTCTCTTTTAGACTCTTGAAGGCATCCTCACACACTCCGTCCCAGACGAAGGACTGATTCTTCTTAGTCAACTGAGTCAACGGTGCTGCAATCTTGGAGAAGTCCTGGATAAACTTACGATAATATCCAGCTAATCCCAAGAAACTTCTCACATCTGTTGCATTCTTGGGTACAGGCCAATCCTGTACCGTAGCCACCTTCGCAGGGTCCACGGCAATACCATTCTCTGAAACAACATGACCCAAGAATCTTACTTCCCTTCTCCAAAAATGACACTTAGAGAATTTCGCTTTCAATTGGTGTTTCCTCAACACCTCCATCACTATCCTCAAGTGTCCCTTGTGTTCCTCCTCTGTCCTTGAATAAACAAGGATATCATCCACGAACACAAGAACAAACTTATTCAACTGATCTCTGAATACTCGATTCATAAGATCCACAAAATAGGCTGGTGCATTGGTCAACCCAAATGGCATGACCAACCACTCATAAAATCCAGACGGCATCCTAAATGCCGTTTTCGGAACACTCTCATATGCTACTCGAAGCTGATGAAATCCTGTCGCGAGGTCCAACTGGGAGAACACTCTAGCTCCTTCCAGTTGATCAAACAAATCATCTATCCGCGGTAGAGGATACTTATTCTTCCTCGTCACCTTATTCAACTCGCGATAGTCCATACACAAACGAAGGGAACCATCTGCCTTAGTGGCAAACACAACTGGTGCTCCCCACTCGGAGACACTCCTTCTAATAAATCCCTTCTTCAAAAGATTGCTGACTTGCACTCCGAGCTCTCGCTGCTCCCTTGGTTCCATACGACGAAGTGGCATCACTATAGTTTTGGCATCTTTCACTAAATCAATACGGAACTCAATCTCTCGGTGTGGTGGAAGCCCGGTCACCTCCTCGAAGACGTCCGGATACTGGCCAACCACGGGCACATCTGACAACTCATCCTGCGGGATGTCGAGGGAATTTACAAAACTAGCCATAACCTCATCACTAGGTAGACTACCAAACACTACCCTCCGCCCATCATCCGCCCTCACTGTCACCAAAAAGCCCTCACAGTCTACCACCACCCCGTATCTTTGGAGCCAATCGACTCCCAATATAATGCCATACCCAGTAAAGCCCAAAACAAAGCAATCACATACAAACATACATCCATGACTCGATAAGACCAAATTCCTGCAAATCATACTAAGGCTAGTCGAACCACCAATCGGGTTCGTCACAACTAATGGTCTATCGACTATCTCGGGTTTCAGTCCCAACCTATCTACCATGTCACTAGATATGAAGGAACGGGAAGCCCCAGTATCAAACAAAACTCGAACTGGTACATCATAAATAGAAAGCATACCTTGAATAACAACATTCTTTCCTTTCTCCGCCGCAGTTGGGGCATTCGACGAAGAAGGAACAGCATCAATAGCATATGCTTTCATAATCTGCTTCTCCTTAAGAGGTTGCAGACACTTATCCTTCTGATGTCCCATTTGACCACAGTTGTAGCACTTCCTTTCCGCTGGCTTGGCCCGACATTCTTTAGCATAATGGCCCTTCTTACCACAGCTGAAGCACTCAACCTCCTTCTTGCTCTTTTTCTGGCCACTTTTTGACTGGTCCTGCTTCCTCTTATTCTGAGAGTTATTCTGGCCTCCACCGCCTGCTTGCGGCTTTGGCCCTTCTGCAGATGCAGCCTCAGTCTTTGACTTAGGGTAAAGACTCTCTGATCTCCAAGCTTTCCCCAAAATCGATTCAAAAGTCTCATCGATGTGGTTGATAAGCCTTTCCCCCAAGTATCCATCCAAACCAGTAATGAACTTCTCATTCTTCTTTTCAGGAGTATCAATGAGAGACAGTCCATACTTCGACAAAGTGTCGAACTCAGCAATATAGTCAGAAACTGCCCTGCCACCCTGCTTGAGTTCCAAGAACCTCTTAAACAACACTGACTTCTGGGCAGCTGGAATGAACTTCTCGCTAAAGCGAGCCTTGAACTGAACCCAAGTAACCTGGTTCTCTGGAGTAGCTGTTCTAATGGCATTCCACCAATTCATCGCTCGCCCTTGCAGCTGACGAGACGCTAGCCTTCTCTTCATCGCATCCTCAAGACCTAAGTCATGAAAGATATGATCACAGCTATCCATCCAATCTTGAACATCCGTGGCCGACTCCGTTCCGTGGAACGACTTTCCACCAAGATTAGTGTAATCTTTGCACAACTTGGCAAAATCGACCCTAGGCGCCTGCACTACTGGGCCAACACCGACTCCGGGATTGGGAATTTCCCCTTGCACTTCTCTAAGCATGTCTCTCATGAGGTTAGTAAACATTGCCCTCATGTCAGCGGCATTCCCTTGGTTGGTCCCTCTACCAGCACCCCTCGTGTCTCGGCTCATCGTCAATCTGAAAAAAGGAAACGATTAACGACCCCATAGTGGTGCTAGTGCAGTGCGACTTCATCTTTATACTACTAATAGTATATACATACATAGCTTTTGAAAACCAAAGTAATCACAAATACGCGCTCTCATATACATACTATCTCTCCCTAGTGTCTTTCCCTAGGTTAACTACGCAACCTAGAGCTCTGATACCAAGTGTGACGGCCCGCCCCGCACCAACCGACATTTACTCCAAAGGTGCGCTGTACACATGTCCAGTTAGCACGGAACGGGTCGTGAGAAGAAAAGGGAAGAAGAAAATGAACATACAAAGAACCTGTAGAATGTCTCACAGCGCATAGAACAAAATATAATAATAACATACTTGACATAAAACAGGAGAGACAGTGCATAAGCTGAAAATCAGAACTAAACATCATAGCAGCGGAAATCCAAAATACAGCTTATTACAACTTTCAAACTGTCTCAAAGCAAAAGTAAGATAATAGGAAGTACACTACTAATGCCCAAGTAGCGACCACCAACGACACAGGGAGAATGTGTATATATATCATACGTGGACGCCTCCTGCCCGCCTCCGAATCAGCTACTCGCACATCACCAGCTAACCTGTCTCTAGTCTGCTCGTGTGAGCACCCAGAGTAATAAGAGGAGACATAAAACTCTAGGTCAGACATAAAGCCTGGTATGAGCGATAAGCATCTAAAGTGAACAATAACAGGTAGACTAAAACATACCTGAACCTGGACCTGCAACCAAAGAGTTAACACTACGTACTGTACAACACTCTAAGGTACCATATCAAACAGTGTAAAGATACGGAGGTAGGGGAGGTGTGCATGTCATAGGGATGGCAAACAATCAAACATAGCATCCATCCTTACATCTTTCACTCAGTGCGTAAAGCATACGATATTCACCACTTCGATCACCAACATACCTTACTACGATCACTTTGCCCTATGAAGTCATAAATGGCTTCATTGCACTGATAACATAGCCACAATCCTTTGCTATGTCCACTTTGCCCCATGGAGTCACAAGAACCCCACTGCACTGGCTCATAGCCTTACTAATCCTTACTATGTCCACTCTGCCCCATGGAGTCACAAGAACCCCACTGCACTGGCTCATAGTCTTACTATACATCACCTTGCCCCTCAGGTGATAATGACCCTACTGCACTGATAACGTAGTCTTGCTACCATCACCTTGCCCCTCAGGTCATAATGACCCTACTGCACTGATAAGTAGCCCATCATTCATTTTTAGTGGTGAATCGAAGTTATGAACGTCGACAACTCCTTAGCACACGTCCCGCAGCAAAGCCCAACTCATGAAGTGAACTCATTGGTTCCCAACTGGTTCCGGGATCCTGAGCTCTAACTTCCATTTGGACAACCTTTGCATCTCGGGTTATTGGTCATCACCATCGAATCGGATCGTAGCCTTCAGATTCTTCATCGGATCGGATCGGCCTTGGTCATTCGGGTCGGGTCACGCCTCCTGCGTCGAATTGGGTCGTGGTCCTCCAGCTCATGGCTCCTCCTCCTGGTTCGGATCGGCGTCACCACTTCGGATCGGATCGGGTTGCTTCATCCGGATCGGGTCGCGCCTTCTGATCGGGTCGGTTCGTCGCGCCCTAGTACCCATCGACTCGTGAGCTCCTCCTCCTGGTTCGGATCTTGAATACTCGTTGGTTCGGGTCGTGCTTCTACTACCGGATCGTGCTACTTAGCTAAGTCTTGACTTGCTCCCTCAAACGGATCGTGACGCCCACGCTGGAACGGGTCGAGTCGCGCTCCCCTCCACCGATCCGATCCGGATTCTGGGTCATTTCCTACATGCTTTCCTACGACTATTTCTACGCCATTCGACGGCGTTTTCGACCAATCTAACACTTCTAAACAATCACAAAGCATACCATACAGTCATAGCAACGTATAGTATCGATCCCAAACATCAAAACATAAATCACAGCATGTAAAATGGATCAAACATACCCAAAATCCCACATTTTCCCCTTAAGCATGTTTAGGTGAAACTAATGATATGATTAGCAAAACTTAACCAAATCAACCCAAATTCATATCAGAGGTCTAAAACATCATTCCAAATTTTATAAACATTTTTCCAGAAATTTATCATGCTTAAATTCGCTAATTAACACTAATCACCCCTAATTAGCCATAATTAGTGCAAAACTATGCAAATCACTCACCTTAGCCACTAAATAAACAAAGATCTGAAATAATTCTCTGATTTGATGTGAATCTCAATGCCAAACAGCAGCTCCTATGTTGCTTTGGTGAAGATCTTCCTTGATTAGGGGTTGCTAATCCAAATCCTTGACCAAAAGATGATTTGGGGGTGATTTAGAGGTTGGAGGCCATTTTTAGGGTTCCTTGGTGATAAGTGGAGGCTAGAAAACTGAAATGGAATGATTCTCCATCTCATTTCAGTCCTCCCATAACCCTAATCCCGAAATGGGTTATGGGCCCACTCACTAATCACCCGATTTGGCCCGGTTAAGCAGTTTTTCACCCTCCAAACCTTATTTCAGCCATATCTCCCAAACGTTAAGTCCGTTTGGCTATTATGACCACTCTACGGAAAGGTAAACCATCAAACGAATCCAATGGAAGTGGTTTCAGATCAAAATTCCTTTCCAATCAAAAGTTATGGCCAAAACAGTACCAACTAGGGGCAAAATGATCATTTAAAAATCGACAAAAATCACGAACATGGGAAATGATTCTAATGGATGTTTCCCAAAGTTACATGACCATACGACTTCATACGGGAAAGAAATAAATATTCTATGATACTCCGATGCATAGAATGCGGGTCATTACATCCACATAGTCACCGATATATCCGAGGCGCCTCGCAATCCAACAACCACACAGGTGAAAATAATATAAATGTCAGGGCTAGTAGGTCACTGACACCACCCTAGCTAGAAGTAAATGCATGCCCTCCCTTAAGTCCTCTCCCGTTTCTGGTTCACAACCGGGGTGTGAGCCTCACGAATTAATTTTATACACAAAGCTATGCCACAAAGGCCGTGCTTTGATCAACAACCACAAGTCTTTGCTTTTCAATGAAAGCTTTGATCATTTGCCACTTAGGCATGCCACATAGGCAATTCACTCCATGCGATTGATAACCATCAATATATAACCCCTGAGCTCGTACGTCTCAGAGAAGGGCGTTAAGCAAGAGAATAAATTCTCCGCCGCCAAACAGATATATATTTAATAGAAATCAATCACACAGAATAAAATCCAATGTCAAACACACTGTCCATTTACAAGTTCGTTCTAGGTCTGAACGAAACCGGAGGCACCTTGTACCTCGCATATCCATCGATCTCCAAGTACGTCTGGATGATCACCAACTGATTCCCTCCTCTTGGGTGTACAGCCCAATCAAGATCATCAGTAATTATCCAAACGATGTGAAGACCTCCGGTCTTCGACCACCGTCTTCATCCTCGACACATTGTCGAATCAGTTATTCAGAATGGGATAAACCCGGTCTTTCTAAATAACTCGCGTATATAATAAACAAGTGTCACACAAACACAACATACGCCTCATTCCAATTCAGAATATTCTTTTATTCAAATATTCTTATACTTTGGGAAAGGTTCCCATTAATTTTGTCAAAGATAAATTCTATAAATTTATTCTTTAATCTCCTTTTGAATATCAATTCAAACCAAATTATGGTTTATCCAAACTAGTCGGGATTAGCGAACCTTACCGAAGTAATCACTTGTTTTAATTTCTCAATCCCAACCTATTCATCCCATGAAGTAAAACTGGTAAAACTTCATATCTAACACCACGGTGTTATCGGTAAATTCAATTACCATTTCACGTTCAAATCTAATTAAAGATTTAACTATCGCCTGGAGCAAAATTGGTGATACTCCATTCTCGATCATTTCAATCTAATTAAAGATTCATTAAAACTCCACATGGTCTTAATCTTCCCAAAAATTACTATCAATAATTGTTTAACTTGGGAAATCATATTCTGTATTTAACTGGGTTGAAGGACCAAATGTCATTTAAAGTAATCTCCTTTAAATCTTAACAAAAGATTTATAAATTCCAAATCACATTTCACTGTAAATCGGGTTAAAGAACGAATGTCGTTAAAACACAGTTCACAACAAACCCAATTCACATTCCATTAATTATCAGGTTAAAGAACAAGTGTTATTTAAAACACCGTTCACGGTAAACCCAAATTCCCGTTGATATTAAATACAAGGCTCTGAATAGAAAATATATCGGCTTATATTCAATATCAAATACTATAACCAACAAAGATTGTATTGGAAATAACGATATAAATATATCTTTAAAATTTTCATAATAATATCTGTATAATCACTGTTAGCCTGCTTTGTGACCAGGCTACCCAAAGCAAAGATCATGTTGACACACCTCTCGGTAAATGCTGTCTGATATGGAATCTCTGGATAACATCGCTCTCTGGCATTGGAAGCATCGTCAGAAGACACAAGGCAGTTTGGTCAAAATCACAACATCAGTATAAACTGGTCCGAAACCCCTATCAAATGACCTCATTTGGATCTATTCACCTCATATACTCGTAGCCCTTTGAATTAGCTTCAGTTTGAGATTTGGTTTGGCACAATCGTACTTACGGTTTGAAAGTTACGCCCATTTCCGTGAACGAGTGTAAGCTGGCATATGACCGCGATCCGATCCGCCCTTGCCTACGCGATCCGATCTGCCCTTGCCTACGCGATCCGACCTTGTCTACGCGATCCGACTTATGACCGCGATCCGACCCATGACCGCGATCCGACCTATGACCGCGATCCGAACTTCGGACCTGTTCACACGCAGCTTGTTTTGACCTATTCTCAAGGCTGCTGGCTCTCCTATTTTTCTGGATCGCCTGCCACGTACCCCATGACGAACCAGTCCTCCCAGGAGCTTTCCTACAACTATAAATACACCTTCAGAGGGCATTTTCAAAGGACTTTTTGGCATCTCAACTTCCATGGCTTCCATGGCCAACACTTCTCCATGAATAACCACCATCTTCCTCAATAAATTCAATGGATTCGGAGAGAATTATTCATTGAATTCAAGTGATTGAAAGACAATATTTATTGTAATTGTAATCTATGAGTGAAATGAGAAAATATGAAGTGGACGTAGGCTTGCTAACGCCGAACCACTATAAAAATCCTGTTGTCTTGCTTTTCTCTTATTTTTTCAGTTATTTCTTCATATCCTACGCTCTAAATACGATAATTTGGGTGTTAGGACCATTTTTTGGTCTAACAATCACGAAATCCAACATCGAAATATTCCGAAGACAATTTCGATTCAAATCCATTTCCAATTTATATATTGGAAATTCTGATTATTATTAAAACCATTTCAAATCCAATTTATTTATTTTAAAAATGATTGAATTATAATTCTAGTTCAAAACTAGTTCATTTCGATAAAAATCAATTTTTATCTTTTCAAATTTGGAATTTTTCATCCTAATTCTTCACAAAGCATTTCTTATGATTTTACACAAATTATTACTATTTTTAATAATTTTATCAAGGCCCGTACAGTCGATTTCCATCAACGTCCATCGAACTGCACTTACACCGACCTTTTCCAAATTTATTTGGACATAATTCCAAATCCAACCGTTAGAATTCAAATCTCTAATATACTTAGAAAGCTCTTTTCGATACGAACCAACGGTTCCGGTTTTAGGAGAATCCGACGGTTGGTTCTCCCGTAATATCCGTCCGAAGTCAGTGGTCAAAATTCGCGAACTGCCACAGCACGGCGCGTTCTATTCAGGCCATTATATATATAATATATATATTATATATATTTCATCGATTTCCTTTTAAAACGTATTTTATAAATCGTTTTAAATTCGTTTTCAAAAAGATTTCAACTTCGTATTCAATTCCTAATCAAAATTAAATATTTCATATCATCGATATATAAATGATAATATTTTCAAAACGTTATATTTTGAAATCACCTCCTTTTCGATATTCATTATAAAAATGAATAAAACCGATATAAATTTCGTTCACGTCAAAATAGCCTCAATCTGACCAACAGGGCATTATATATTTCTATTTCAAATATTTCTTTTCAAATATTTCTATTTCAAGTATTTCTTTTTCAAATATTTCTTTTCAAATATTTCTATTTCAAGTATTTCTTTTTCAAATATTTCTTTTCAAAACTGGAATGAGGCCCAATCAATTACCATAAATTTTATTTCTATGGATTTCCATACAACACATGCATATATCAATAGTGATAAACAATCATCCATCATCCAGAGTGCACTACTCAACTGCATAAGCATTGAATATAAATAATCAACGCTTACAACAGCCCGTCAACCGATCGATCGACGTACAACTAAACAATTGGGATTAGTGTACGTCAATATCATCCCAACACCCATGTGGGGTTTCAATCAAATACATATTTTATTTGTACAGTTGGCCGATGTGTAAAATTTATCGTCCCAATCAATATCAGTCAAATCGGTGTACATAAACAAATTGTTCGATCTGTAAATGAATATTTATTTTACTTCAACACATGAATATATGTTTTACTTCAACACATGCATATATATTTTATTTCAACACATGAATATATATTTTATTTCAACACATGAATATATTTTTTATTTCAACACATGAATATGTATTTTATTTCAACACCACAATCAATTTTCACAACATAACAAAATAAACAAGTCGTCCATGGTCTGTGGACGACAGGTGTCGGGTGCTATTAAGCACCGTCTGCATCCTAGTATATATTTCAACTAGAAAATGAAATAAAAGTGAGGAGTTCTCACCTAGAAGCTAAACCAAACGCCGCAACCCTTCATATGTAAAAAACTTCGCCGCGTTTCCAACGAGATCTGTTTCACGCAGTATAGGTTAAAAATCATGTTTTTAACATCGCTACTTTATAAATAAAAGTCACATTTCCTTTCGGCTGTTATATATATAAAAGTCGCATTTTTATCTCCGCTACTTCATAAATAAAAATCATATTTTTATATAATTAAAAATCAAATCTTTATATAAAGATTTCTCTATAAAAATCATACTTTTTTTATGAACTAAAATTATATTTTTAACTGCATAAAAATCATATCTTTTCGCATTTAAAAAATCTAAGCTTTACCTAAATAAAAATCCTAACTTTATTATCATAATAATCTAATCTTTTCTTATATAAAAATCAAATCTTTTCTTTTATATAAGTCATTTCTTTTCATATAATTGAAAACCATATTTTTTTTATAGTTAAAACCTATATTTTTATATATGAAAATAAATAAAAAACCAAAAAAACTCACTGATTTCGGAATGAAGAGGGAGGAGGGCGTCGGATCCGGCGTTGGCGGCTGGTGGTGATGGAGTATGGTCGGCGGCTGTGTAAGGCGGCAGTTGTGTAAGGCGGTGGTGGTGGCGCGGTTCTATTCGAAGAAGGGGGGTTTGCATTCGATTAGGGGAAGGAGAGAGAGGGAGGGAAGGAGAAGAGGGGGCGGAGCTGAGGGGGTAGGGCGGCACTCCGGCTGGGCAGCGGTGGATGGGAGGGAAGGCACGATCGTCTCTCTCTATTTTTTTTCCTTTGATTTTAAAATGAACGGGGGGGGGGGGGGGGGGTTGACTGTAAATAGAGGGAGAGAGGGAATGGAAATATATAATTAATTAATTTTATTTTCAAAAAGCAACTTTTTATTTCGAACCCACCGACTGTCATCCCTAGCTAATTACCTCTATTCCGAACATAATGGGATATGTCACGTAGACCAATTCGATCGTTTCGATTGTTTCCGTCAAAATCAAAATATAAATCTACATATTGAATTTGAACGCACATTTCAATTTTCCGGGGCCACATACGGATTCTAAAAATTCTCAAAAAATATTTTCTAGCTTAATATTAACGATGTGGTTCTAACAAAACTAATTTCGTCGAATTCTGAGACCGTTTGAAAAATGGTCATTTTCCAGTCGATTAAATTTGACTGAAATTGACAAAACACGTTTTACTTTGCCACGCTTACATATTGATTCGAAAAATTACGAATTTTGGAATCTGGCAATAATTTGATATTCCAGTTCCAACAAAAGTCGTTTTTTCGAAAACATAGGTCATTTGCAAAATGGCTATTTTTAATGGCCAAAATTCCATACTGACTATTCTGAATTTTCAGTTGGACGTAACTTTTGATTCCCGCTATGAAATTTCAATTTTTTGGATTCATTGGAAAGATATTCTCATATAGATTCTAATATTTTTGATTTCGCTAAAATCCGATTTATTTTGAATCCTGTACATTCATTTGAAATTTGAAATCAAATTTTCGAACTACCGCGCCATTTTCAATTCCTTTTATAATTAGAATAAAATATTTATATTCTAATGTCGACTAAAATAAATATATTCATTCTAATTCTATTCAAGATAAATTTCTCGTCGTCATTATTTAAAATAATTCATTTTAAATATTCAAAATTCATAAAAATAACCAAAATAAAAAATTTTAATTGGCTCAGATTTCCGGGTTATTACAATCTCCCCCACTTAAAACTTTTCGTCCCTGAAAAGGAACGAAGCTGAAAGTTGTTTAACTAATCAAATTAAATTCCATTATTTTCTTTACGGCTTAAGTTTTTCAACTTTTCAGTTTCTAAGAACTTTTCAAATTTTTCAAAAAGTTGGCTAACACTCTAAATTTTCGAAAAATTTCGCCATAATATCCCCTGCACCGGGAGCTTCGGGATATTTCAAATACCCTCCCGTGGCCCTCACCAATCCAAAAAGAAAAAGAAACAGCCAAGCGACTCATAAAATCATCAAAAACCCAAGAAATACAATAAACATGTACCTATTTGTCGGGCAAACAATTTTATTCCGTTTCTCTAGCCTCCTTGCTATGACCTGTTCAATGGATACCCATATATATGTACATGCATGCATGCAATTCCAAACAGTTTCCAATACAGTTCAATATTTGATCAATTTGGTTATATGGTTCAGATTTTAATTAATCAACCAATAATCAAACAACACAATCAGCAATCAATTAGTTGATTATCATTTCAAATTCATAGTTTTGATATATAGTCAAAAATCAGTGCCAAATCACAACAATAGGCCCTATCTAATTTTGGTCCTCACACCAGTCAATTGGAAATATATAGAAATCCCACTTTCGAAACTCGAACACTAATGTTGATAATGTCTAGACTATCATCAGAATCATCTCCGGGCGACTAGAGTGTGATTCTATATCTATCCAGTATATTAAAATTTCAAATACACGCGGATCAGACGTATATGCAAAATCTTTATATATTGGATTGTCCAAATCAATATAAAAATAATATTCAAATACAAATAATAATGTTTAAATTTTCAAAACAATTTTTTTTTTCAAATTTTATGTTAAAAACATCACTCTTCACACTTGTTCTAGGATACTACTGAACCTATCTCTAATGAGTCATTCTCATTGGATATTACTAATCCAATCTCTGATGAATTCTTTCGCATGGTTCTAATGTGCTTGTTCTCGAGCTTTGTAAACCAAAGCTCTGATACCAAGCTATAACGACCGGAAATTCCCCTTACGGGAAATCACGGATTGTACCGAGGACAAGACGAATCAGAAAAAATAGAGAAGAACATTTCATTGTATATAACAACAATTCCATCAGAATACAAGAATATACAGAGTATGAATAAATATTACACAGAAAATATCAGAGATTACAATAAATTACATAGCAGCGGAAAATAATACAATACACAACTAGAAGTAATACACAGATACAGAGCTTTCCGAATATCGCTTCAGTTGTAAATCAGGATCCTATGAATATAAATCTACAAAACCAAAACTACTAGCTACCCGTGTCAAAATAAGGGCACCCAGAGTTTAGGTTAAAACAATAAACTCCAGGTCAGTCATGTGACTGGTGTGAGAACTAAAATAGTTATTTAAAGCTTTACTTTAAATCAGATATATCTAGGGACCATGCCGTATAACCCGGAATGAGTTTCCTCCCAAGAATACCATATAACAAAACAGTACAATGTTTTTTGGAAAAATGAAGCTATTATAAGACCCAGGTCCCATCACGCAATGCAACACAAGCCGGAGGATAGGGTTTTCCCTTACAATAGCTAAACATGCTTGGTACGTTAAAAACAAATCATTTGATACTTTTATAAGTGCATAATGTATAAAATAACTTCAAATATAAACGTATCAATCCTAGACGGCATGGGTACCTGTAACGACCCAGAAAATCTGAACCAATTTAAAAATTTTAAATTGGCTAAAATAATGGATTTTAAATATTTAAAATAAATATTTTAAAAAATGGCGATGAAAACTGAGTTTGAATCAACAATGGAAAACGAATATAATTAATTATAATTATAAACAAGGCCTGAAAGGGCGCTGTAGTTTCAAAAATCGAATTCAAACTTTGTCGGACTATACCGGGTGCAAAACAAAACGAATTTTAGTGAAACCAAAAATATTTAAATCTGTTAGTGAATACCTTTCCAACGAATCTGACAAATCGAAATTTGATAGCGGGAATCAAAAGATATGTCCAGTTGAAAATTCTGAATAGTCGCTATGGAATTCAGGCCCTTAAAATGGACATTTTGTAAACGACCTCGGATTTCGACGAAACCACTTTTGTTGGATCCGTGATGTCAAATTATTGCTAGGTTTCAAATTTCATAATTTTTCGAATCAATATGTGAGCGTGGCAAAAGAAAACGCGTTTGACCAGTTTCAGTTGATTTTAATCGACTGGAAATTGGCCATTTTTTCAAACGGTCTCAGAATTCGACGAAATTAGTTTTGTTAAGACCGTATCGTCAATACGAAGTCAGAAATATTTTTTTCTGCAATTTTCCGAGTCCGTATGTGACCCCGGTAAATTGAAATGCGCGTTCAAATTGAATATATATTGATTTATATTTTAATTTTGATGATAACTGATCGAAACGACCAAATTGGGTTACGAAACATATCCCATTGTGTTCGGAATAGGGGTAATTAGCAAGGGGCGCCAGCCGTTGGGTTTGATTTGGAGTTCAGATGAAATTACAATTAATTAGAGAATTAAAATAATTAAATTAAATAATATAGTAGGTATATACTATAGGATATGGTCCAACCCTAATATACGGTCAAAATACATTTCGTGGTCAACTGGGAAAATAAATCCGCCTCCACCCTCTTCACAAAAACGACGGCCATCCTTTCAAATCCTTCTCGATCGACTTTCTCCCAATCCCTTCTATTAATCCAAAATTTCCCATTACGAAATTTATCAGCTCGATGTGAGCTTCGGTTCCATCTGTGGTGATCATCGATTGTGAACTGACGTGGTCGGAATCTCCATTTAAACCCGGCCCGTTCGAGTTCATTTTCAAAGCCGGAAAGGGGACCGAACTTCACCAGACTTCGGGCGGACGTGGAGCACACGGAGGCGAGCAGCATGGGCATGTCAGATCTGTGGTTAGGGCTTTGGATGGCGTGCGATGATGGACTGTTTATGGCGACGAGGGTTTGAATGAATCGCCTGAAGCAGTTTAATGTCGAAGAACGGTTTAGGTATGAATTAATTAATTATTGATTAACTTAGTTTAGGATTAAAATTTTAGATTGGTAAATGAAATAATATTGTATGAAGAAAAAATGCAGTTTTTAGAGTAAGTAAGATGCAGTTTTAAAATATAAACCGAACTTGTTTTAATAGTATAAATTTGCATTCTTTTTCAAATATAATTTTGCATTTTTTCTTTTTTTCAAGTATATTTTTGCATTCTTTTTCAAGTATAAATTTGCATTCTTTTTCAAGTATAAATTTGCATTCTTTGTAAACAAAAATATACATTGGGTAAAAGGAAAAATATACATTGTTTAACAAGGTAAAATATACTTTGTTTAAATAAAATCAGTTTATTTATATCAAATGAAATTGCCATCGCTTTTCAAATAAAATTAGCCTCACTTTTCAAATAAAATTGCCATCGCTTTTCAAATAAAATTAGCATTGATTTTCCAAATAGAAAATGTAAATCGTTGTTTTTGAGATTGAAAATATAATATACTACGAAGTTTGAAAATATAATATACTTTGAAGTTTGAAAATATAATATACTTTGAAGTTTGAAAATATGATATACTTTGAAGTTTGAAAATATAATATACTTTGAGGTTTGAAAATATAATATACTTAAAGTTTGAAAATATATTATACTTTGATGTTTGAAAATATAATATACTTTGATCTGAAAATGTAAATAGCAGTGTTAAGAATATGATTTCTAATATAATATTTCGTGAAACAGATTACGTTGAAATCCAGAACAACGAATTTGAGCGACAGTAAAGCACGGCGTAGTGGATCACATCGGTGAGAATTTCTCACTCTTCAATTTCTTTTTCTAGCCATATATATATGTGTGGAAATAAAAGTGAATTGCTATATATAAATATAAATATATATATATATATATATATATATACGCCCCCTCGTCCACAAACCATGGACGATATTTATTGATTGAAATTGTTGTGAAAATTGATTGATAGCGAATGGTTGTTTAGGATTGTTTGTGGTTGATATTGGTTGATTGTGGTCGAAAAATACCCATTGGTGATTGAGAAATATTTGATTGAAACCACATAGGAATAGTTTGTAGAAATGAAATAAATATATACATGCCGCCTGCGTGCGAACTAGATGCATGATCCCCATTGTCAAAAACCGCGAGGTTTTAAGGTAGAGCGAGGAGCCGTACTAGGGACGGTCCCGGTTTTAACTACCCTGCCGTTATGCTGCCGAAATTTTGAATAATATTCGAGTGTTTGAATTATTTTCATTTGCTTAAACTATATTTATTCATTGAATAGAAAACCTTCATGTGTTGAATTGATATTCATTCGTTGATTAGAAATTCATGTGTTGAATGGTATTCGCATTTTAAAATATAAAAATCACATTTTTATCTATATATAGAAACTATAGAAAACCTTCATGTGTTGAATCGATATTCATTCGTTGATTTGAAATTCATGTGTTGAATGGTATTCATATTTTGAAATAAATTGTTTGATAATAAAAATCACCTTTTATCCACTGTATGAACTGTGTAAAATAATCTCGTTTTGAAAGAAATTGTTTTATAAGAAAAATCCTATTTTTATCACCAATATGAAATATATTAAATAATAGTGTTTTGAAATGAGTTGTTTTACAATAAAAAAAATCACATTTTTATTATATGCATGAATCGTTAAAATGTGAAGTGTTAAAAATAGCCACTTGTTCAAATAAATATATATGGGTTGAAATATTCATTAATTAGCTAATGATATGATTTGTACCTATGTATGTAACATTAGAATGAATGGTGTTTTTAAACCAAATAGAAATCAAATATGAAGTTGAATAGAAAATGATAAATGATAAGAACTATATATATGTACATGCATATTCATTGAATAGGTTATAGCAAAGGGGCTAGAGAAGAGGAATAAAATTTTGTGCCCGACAAATAGGTACACATTTACTGTTTTGTTTGGGTGATGATTTTATGAGCCTGTTGGCTAGCCGCTTGGCTTTTTCTTTTTCTTTTTGAGATTAGAAGGACCGGGAAAGCTATTTGCAATTTCCCGATGCTCCCGGTGCAGGGGAGGTTATGGCGAAATTTTCCAAAATTTTAAGGCGTTAGTGAAATATTTGAAGTGAAAACGATATCGAAATCATTGAATGAACTATATTTATATAAATATATAAATATAAATAAAATTAAAACGAAACGTAGTCGTGCAGTTCGTGTTTTGAAACCGTGTTTTCAAACAACTAGTACGGGAAATCCGACCATTGGATTTTCCCGAAACCTCAACCGTCGGGTTCTCCTTGGAAATATCTTCCCAACGGCACCAACTTTGTAAAAATCCAACGGTTGGATTGTCTGGAATGTTTAATTCAAATCTGAAGAAAAACAGCGCTAGAAGCGATTATATTTATATATATATATATATAAATATAATTATATATTTAATCGAATAACGACGCTGCAGTTCGTATTTTGAAATCGAAACTTCAAACGATTGTACCGGGAGATCCGACCGTCGGATTTTCCCGGAACTGGAACCGTTGGATTCGTTTTGAAAAGACCTTTCTAATGATGTAAATTTTGTGAAGATCCAACATTTAGATTTTCATATATGTGTAAATCAAATCTGAAGAAAAACAGCGCCACGGCCGCTTTATGGCCCGAAGCGTCGTTTTGAATAAATTAGCTATTTTAAAATAAATAAAAATAGCGATAAATAGTTATAAAATATCATAAGCGATATGGAATGGAAATAAACTGAATTTGCTCGATTTATGTGGCTTTTGATGGTTGAATGTGTTTGGTGTGAAAATTACATTAAAGAACAAGATTGGTGTTGTCAAATAATTTAACCATTGAAATAAATTGATTTGAAATTCTAAATATACTTGAATTATTTGAAAAGGCCGAGTTAATTCTCATTTCAAATAATTGACCGACGATTGAAAGTCGAAGTTGAAGACGATGGTCGAAGACCGGAGATCTTCACCTCGTTTGGATGGTAACCGAGGTCCTGATTGGGAGGCATCCCGAAATATGGATAATGAGTGGTGATCGTCCAGACGTACGTGGTGATCGAAGGGTTTGCGAGGTATTTAGTGCCTCCGGTTTCGTTCAGACCCAGAACGGACTTGTAAATGGACTGTGTGTCTGACATTGGAGTTTATTCTGTGTTGATTGATTTCTGTTAAATATACATCTGTTTGGCGGCGGAGAATTTATTCTTTTGCTTAACGCCCTTCTCTGAGACGCACGAGCTCAGAGGTTGTATATCGATGGACATCAGTCACATGGCATGAATTGCCTGTGTGGCATGCTAAGATGCAGTGATCAGGGCTTCTGTTGAAAAGCAAAGTCTTGTGGTGATGATCAAAGCACCGCCAGTGTGGCGTAGCTTTGTGTATAACGTAAATTCGCGAGCCTCACACCCCGGTATGAACCAGAAACGGGAGAAGGACCTCAGGGAGGGCATGCGTTTCTTTCTAGCTAGGGTGGTGTCAGTGACCTACCAGCCCTGACATTTATATACTTTTCACCTATGTGGTTGTTGCTGTTGCAAGGCGCCTCGGTTTGATCGGACGATCCGGGTCCGATGGAGTCATTCGTTGGCTCGTTTACGCCCCAAAGGGCGGGGAAACGTATTGTTCAGGCATTTTAATCCACATCGGTGGACGGGCCCTGTCGCTCCTAGGGTCGATGCGCTCTGACCCTGTGGCTCGGGCTAGAGAGTCACGAAGTCGGTAAGGACTATCTTTTGCCTTGGTTCATGACGGAAATCCAATTTCCAAATACGTAACTGTGCGGTTTTGATTGTATATATATATTTGGCGACATAGTGGCATGGGACGCTCATGTCGTCTATGATTGATAGTTATGATTCAAATTGTTTTTGAAACATATAAACACTAGCAATAATATCAAATGCCTTTGTTTTATTCGTATCAAGCATATTTTGGCCGCTATAAGGTAAAAACTCTATCCTCCGGTTTGCGTTGCATTGTGTGATGGGAACTGAGTCTTATAACGGCTTCATTTTTATAAAAATCATAGCGATATTTAAAGGAAAGATTTGTTTTAAAGCACTGGCAATCCAATGGAGTAAACCCGTTCCACGAAAGTGGCGTGGTCCTATGATTTGCCAAATTATATATGTGTTGAATAGATTTCTCATACCAGTCCCATGACTGACTCGTAGTTTGTTTCGCTTTCAAACTCGGGTGCCCCTTTTTCTACACGGGCAGCCTTGTATTCAGGTTTAGCTGGTTCTTTCTGGATAGCTGGAGCTGAAGATGGATTCTATCATTTATCTCTTTTTATGCTGTTCAGCTCCTATTATACATATTTTGTTTGTTTTCCGTCGTAGACATTTATGTATAGCTGAACTGTATTTGTACTAAGTAAGATCCTGTATACTGTGTAACTCTGATGATTACTTTTATCCAGTATATTCTATTGTTCATTATATGGTGTATTTATTTAATTCTGTTCTGCTATTATCTGTTTCTGTGTTATATTCCAAAGATAACCCTTGTCTCCGTCGGAACGGGATTTCGGGTCGTCTCAGTACCATATATCATGTCGCCATACTTGGCTCTACAATCAAAACCGCAAATGTCACGTATTGGAAGCTGGGTTTCCATCTGTGAACCGAGGCAAAAGATAGTCCTCTACCGATTCGAGACAATCTAGCCCATGTATCAGGACCCAGACACCGTTGAGCCCTTGGATCG
Source organism: Allium sativum (assembly GCA_030737875.1). Lineage (NCBI taxonomy): Eukaryota > Viridiplantae > Streptophyta > Magnoliopsida > Asparagales > Amaryllidaceae > Allium > Allium sativum. The sequence continues at coordinate 460,817,741 of CM060923.1, forward strand.
TAAGGGCCGGTCCACCGATGTGGATTAAAATGCCTGAACACTGCGTTTCCCTGCCCTTTATGGCGTAAATGAGCCAAATGACTCCATCGGCTCCACATAGTCACCGATATATCCGAGGCGCCTCGCAATCCAACAACCACACATGTGAAAATAATATAAATGTCAGGGCTGGTAGTTCACTGACACCACCCTAGCTAGATGGAAACGCATGCCCTCCCTGAAGTCCTCTCCCGTTTCAGGTTCACAACCGGGGTGTGAGGCTCACGAATTAATATTATACACAAAGCTTTGCCACAAAGGCCGTGCTTTGATCATCAACCACAAGACTTTGATTTTCAAAAAAAAGCCTTGATCATTTGCCACTTTGGCATGCCGCACAGGAAATTCACTTCATGCGATTAATATCCATCAATATATAACCGCTGAGCTCGTACATCTCAGAGAAGGGCGTAAAGCAGGAGAATAAATTCTCTGCCGCCAAACAGATATATATTTAATAGAAATCAATCACACAGAATAAAATCCAATGTCAGACACACAGTCCATTTACAAGTTCGTTCTGGGTCTGAACGAAACCGGGGGCACCTTGTACCTCGCATATCCATCGATCTCCAAGTATGTCTGGACGATCACCAACTGATTCCCTCCTCTTGGGTGTACAGCCCAATCAAGATCATCAGTAATTATCCAAATGATGTGAAGACCTCCGGTCTTCGACCACCGTCTTCATCCTCGACACATTGTCGAATCAGTTATTCAGAATGGGAAAAACCCGGTCTTTCTGAATAACTCGCGTATATAATAAACAAGTGTTACACCAACACAACATACGCCTCATTCCAATTCAGTATATTCTTTTATTCAAATATTCTTATACTTTGGGAAATGTTCCCATTAATTTTATCAAAGATAAATTCTTTAAATTTATTCTTTAATCTCCTTTTGAATATCAATTCAAACCAAATTATGGTTTATCCAAACTAGTCGGGATTAGCGAACCTTACCGAAGTACTCACTTGTTTTAATTTCCCAATCCCAACCTATTCATCCCATGAAGTAAAACTGGTAAAACTTCATATCTAACACCACGGTGTTATCGGTAAATTCAATTATCATTTCACGTTCAAATCTAATTAAAGATTTAACTATCGCCTGGAGCAAAACTGGTGATACTCCATTCTCGATCATTTTAATCTAATTAAAGATTCATTTAAACTCCACTTGGTCTTAATCTTCCCAAAAATCACTATCAATGATTGTTTAACTTGGGAAATCATATTCTGTCTTTAACTGGGTTAAAGGGACAATGTCATTTAAAACATGGTTCACGATAAACCTAAAATCACATTCCATTTACAATGGAATCTTCATGGAAAAGAAATCGATATATATATATAATCGATATAAACTTCCATATCCGACTAATAATATAAATGGAATAACGGCAAAGCCTTTTAAATTCCAGATATATTAGTTGTCTTCCTCCACAGAAATTCACTTCGATTATTACCAAATCGAATTCCATTCCATTCCAATTTATTTTATTAAATTGGAAAATTTTACCTTGGAAAATCTCCTTTAAATCTTAACAAAAGATTTATAAATTCCAAATCACATTTCACTGTAAATCGGGTTAAAGAACGAATGTCGTTAAAACACAGTTCACAACAAACCCAATTCACATTCCATTAATTATCGGGTTAAAGAACAAGTGTTATTTAAAACACCGTTCACGATAAACCCAAATTCCCTTTGATATTAAATACAAGGCTCTGAATAGAAAATATATCAGTTTATATTCAATATCAAATACTATAACCAATAAATATTTTACTGGAAATAACGATATAAATATATCTTTCAAATTTACATAACAATATCTGTATAATCATGAAATCCAACATCGAAATATTCCGAAGACAATTTCGATTCAAATCCATTTCCAATTTATATATTGGAAATTCTGATTATTTTTAAAACCATTTCAAATCCAATTTATTTATTTTAAAAATAATTGAATTATAATTCTAGTTCATTTCGATATAAATAAATTTTTATCTTTTCAAATTTGGAATTTTTCATCCCAATTCTTCACAAATCATTTCTTATTATTTTACACAAATTATTACTATTTTTATTAATTTTATCAAGGCCCGTACAGTCAATTTCCATCAACGGCCATCGAACTGCACTTACAGCAACCTTTTCCAAAATTGATTTGGACATAATTCCAAATCCAACCGTTAGATTTCAAATCTCTAATATTCGTTAGAAAGCCCTTTTCGATACGAACCCAATTGTTCTGGTTTTAGGAGAATCCGACGGTCGGATCTCCCATAATATCCTTTCGAAGTCAATGGTCGAAATTCGCTAACTGCCACAGCGTGGCGCGTTCTATTCAGGCCATTATATATATATATATATATATATATATATATATATATATATATATATATGTATATGTATAATATATATATATTATATATATTTCGTCGATTTCCTTTTAAAACGTATTTTATAAATCGTTTTAAATTCATTTTCAAAACGATTTCAACTTCATATTAAATTCCTAATCAAAATTGAATATTTCATATCATCGATATATAAATGATAATATTTTCAAAACGTTATATTTTGAAATCACTTCCTTTTCGATATTCATTATAAAAATGAATAAAACCGATATAAATATCGTTCACGTCAAAACAGCGTCAATCTAACCAACAAGGCTTACATATTTCTATTTCAAATATATCTTTTCAAATATTTCTATTTCAAGTATTTCTTTTTCAAATATTTCTTTTCAAATATTTCTATTTCAAGTATTTCTTTTTCAAATATTTCTTCTCAAAACTGGAATGAGGCCCAATCAATTACCATAGATTTTATTTCTATGGATTTCCATACAACACATGTATATATCAATAGTGATAAACAATCATCCATCATCCAGAGTGCACTACTCAACTGCATAAGCATTGAATATAAATAATCAACGCTTACAACAGCCTGTCAACCGATCGATCGACATACAACTAAACAATTGGGATTAGTGTACGTCAATATCATCCCAACACCCGTGTGGGGTTTCAATCATTCAAACACATATTTTATTTGTGCAGTTGGGCGATGTGTAAAATTTATTATCCCAATCAATATCAGTCAAATCGGTGTACATAAACAAATCGTTCAATTTGTAAAAGAATATTTATTTTACTTCAACACATGAATATATGTTTTATTTCAACACATGAATTTATATTTTATTTCAACACTTGAATATATATTTTGTTTCAACACATGAATCTATATTTTATTTCAACACATGAATATATATTTTATTTCAACACATGAATATATATTTTATTTCAACACATGAATATATATTTTATTTCAACACCACAATCAATTTTCGCAACACAACAAAATCAAACAAGTCATCCATGGTCTGTGGACGACATGTGTCGGGTGCTACTAAGCACTATCTGCATCCTAGTATATATTTCAACTAGAAAATAAAATGAATGTGAGGAGTTCTCACCTAGAAGCCAAACCAAACGCCGCGACCCTTCATATGTAAAAAACTTCGCCATGTTTCCAACGAGATCTGTTTCACGCAGTATATGTTAAAAATCATGTTTTTAACATCGCTACTTTGTAAATAAAAGTCACATTTCCTTTCGGCTGTTATATATAAAAATCGCATTTTTATCTCCGCTACTTCATATATAAAAATCATATTTTTATATAATTAAAAATCAAATCTTTATCTAAAGATTTCTCTATAAAAATCCTACTTTTTTTTATGAACTAAAATTGTATTTTTAACCACATAAAAATCATATCTTTTCGCATTTAAAAATCTAAGCTTTACCTAAATAAAAATCCTAACTTTATTATCATAAAAATCTAGTCTTTTCTTAAATAAAAAATCAAATCTTTTCTTTTATATAAGTCATTTCTTTTCATATAATTGAAAACCATATTTTTTTTATAGTTAAAACCTATATTTTTATATACAAAAATAAATAAAAAACCAAAAAAAATCACTGATTTCAGAATGAAGAGGGAGGAGGGTGTCGGATTCGGTGCTGGCGGCTGCTGATGATGGAGTGTGGTCGGCGGCTGTGCAAGGCGGCGGCGGCGGCGCGGTTCTATTCGAAGAAGGGGGGTTTGCATTCGATTAGGGGGAGGAGAGAGAGGGAGAGAAGGAGAAGAGGGGGCGGAGCTGAGGGGGTACGGCGGCGCTCCGGCAGGGCGACGGTGGTTGGGAGGGAGGGCACGATCGTCTCTTTTTTTATTTGATTTTAAAATGAACGGGAGGGGGGTTGACTGTAAATAGACGGAGAGAGAGGGAATGGAAATATATAATTAATTGATTTTATTTTCAAAAAGAAGCTTTTTATTTCGAACTCGAAATCGAACCCACCGACTATCGTCCCTAGCTAATTACCCCCAATCCTAACACAATGGGATATGTCACGTAGGCCAATTCGATTGTTTCGATATGTTTCCGTCAAAATCAAAATATAAATCTATATATTGAATTTGAACGCACATTTCAATTTACCAGGGCCACATACGGACTCTAAAAATTCCCGAAAAATATTTTCTAACTTCGTATTGACGATGTGGTTCTAACAAAACTAATTTCGACAAATTCTGAGACCGTTTGAAAAATGATCATTTCCCAGTCGATTAAATTTGACTAAAATTGACAAAACACGTTTTACTTTGCCACGCTCACATATTGATTCGAAAAATTATGAATTTTGGAATCTGGCAATAATTTTACATTCCGGTTCCAACAAAAGAGGTTTCGTCGAAAATAGAGGTTATTTGCAAAATGACTATTTTTAAGGGCCAAAATTCCATAGCGACTATTCTGAATTTTCAATTGGATGTAACTTTTGATTCCCGCTATGAAATTTCAATTTTTTGGATTTGTTGGAAAGATATTCTCAAATAGATTCTAATATTTTTGGTTTCGCCAAAATTCGGTTTATTTTGAATCATGTACATTCATTTGAAATTTGAAATCGAATTTTCGAACTACCGTGCCATTTTCAATTCCTTTTATAATTGAAATAAAATATTTATATTCTAACGTCGATTAAAATAAATATATTCATTATAATTCTATTCAAGATAAATTTCTCATCGTCATTATTTAAAATAATTCATTTTAAATATTCAAAATTCATCAAAATTTCCAAAATAAAATTTTTAAATTGGCTTGGATTTCCGGGTTATTACAAAGCTACTACCGATGACTACTGGATCATTGCCATGCGAGAAGAACTAAATCAGTTTGAGCACAATGATGTATGGGAACTTGTTCCAAGGCCAACCGATCAGTCGGTAATAGGAACTAAATGGGTCTATAAAAATAAGGCGGATGAACAAGGAAACATCACGAGAAATAAAGCACGGTTAGTAGTTTTAGAATTTATGCCCTAGAGGCAATCCATTTGATGAGATTGATAACAATGTTGTTGTTATTATTTTATTTGGAATAAAATAATATTCTATTATATTATATTTACTGCGTAATATAAATATTAATATAATAGAAGTCCTTAGAATAAAAATACGGAATTATATAGTTCGAGTAAGACTGAACTTGAGATTATATAATGTGATAAGTATTATGATTCTTAAATGTCCCTAGTCTAGTTTATTGTTTATACAGGACAACAATAAAGCGTTGAGACTAGTATATTGATTGACTGATGATCACATCTCATTTATCATTAATATACGTGATATTAAAGTCAAGATATAAATACGTATTGGAGAATAGCGTATTGGGCTGACCCACCGTGAGATAACTCCATGGAATATAATTAACAGTATCATAAGTTATTTTCACAGTGACAGTGATGTAATGGTCCTCAGACCTGAAATCATTATAATTTTATTTGAGGATATTTGTGTTTTGATATCATCTAAAGTTATTTCGTAAAAGAGTAACGATAACGGTGATTATTGGATACATCTCGAATCAAATGAAAATTATGAATGATCTAGATGGAATTTAACCCTACGATATATTCGTAGTGATATCCATGGGCCTCTTGATTGAGTGAGACTGTGAAATGCATGGTCGTGCTTAAATATTGATTTGTTTAAACAATCTACTCATTGATCAAGAAAACAGATTAAATTATAAGGAGGATGATACGATCCATGACTCCAGTTTAATCTTGGATATAACGGCTAAAAGGACTAAAATTATATTGATACACTATTCACAAAGGTCACATCGAATCATTGATATTGTTGTAGCTTGGGTAGCAGTGATGTACTACTAGGTGTCGCTCACTGTTTACAGTTTAAATGTTTAAATTGTTGCCAACACTACAACAACCTATAGGGTCACACATATAAGTTTTGCAAATGGAGAGAGTATTTAAATTAAAAGGAAATCAAAATTAGTTTGACTATTTCTTTTAGTTTAAAATAAGGAACGGGTAAATAGGGTAATAAAATATCTCATATCGTTTTCTTTATAATGACAAAGGGGCCGCACCTTTCATTCATGTGATTATGAAAACCAAATCGAGAATATTCTAAAACTCTAGATCTCGTTCATCTCATCGGCTAGTACCGGATCTCCAATCTCGGGTTTTGATTGTCATTCTCGAGGGCATCACTTGTGGATTCCGATAGAGACACTGGATTTCAAGTGTTCGGTTCGATTGGATCTGCAACAAGGAATCGCAATCAAGTTCAAGTCTTCTGATTGATTCTCAGATTTGAAGAAGAAGGTACTGTTTTATTCAATTAGGTTTGATTTGGTTAACTAGGGTTTCTGATTTAGTTGTTTTCCGCTGCGAATTCGATCCTAGATTTCCTTCAATGGTATCAAAGCGTGGTTTATATCGATTCAAATATTGGTTAGGCCTTCAAATTGTTACTGTAACAATCAAATCGATGTTTTGAACATCGGAAAAATATAAGATCTGGAATTTAATAAACACTCATTTGGGAAATGAAACTGTTTAATGATAAATGAAATTCTGTTTTGTTTATTTGGTTGGATCTGACTTAGCATATGAAGTAATTCAGTTATAAAAGTCTTAATCTCCAATTCTTTTGTATAAATAATAAGGTTTAACCTATATTTTGCATCTGTTCTGATTTTGAGATCAAACTTGTTGATTTCAGATCGAATGTTTAAAAGTCAAAATCTTTGATTTGTTTTATATATTCTGATAATATATTATATAATCTCTCTGCACTGCTACAATCATTATTGAAACATATTATTTAATCAGCTATTAAATCCAACTAATTGAACTATGGATCTATGATTAAATGATAATGTTTCATTAAATTTTTCTTGCAAGCTTATTTCATAAAACCCATTGCCAATCAGTCACAAGTTTTATACTAATATGAAAATTAGTAAAAGGGGCCTTAGTCTATTTCATGAACTAGATTTATTCCTTTTACTGAAAAACTGAATTCATTTTATATCTATATATATCTATATGTTATAACATTAGACGTTATATATATATATATATATATATATATATATGTTAGTGAATTCAGTATGTTTTCATATGAGACAGTTAATTGTAGGGTTCTGTAATAATCTAATGTCTACGTATATGAATAATAAATATCTGTTTTGGTTGATCTATTTTATTTATGACCAAAACAAATCACACCTTTTGTCTGTACAGATAATAGGTTAGAAGACTAATCAGATTTGATCTGATTATGTATATAAATAAAACTCATTTATACAAATCAGATTTGATCTCATTCTATTTCAATATTACAGTTAAATGAATGTAAGTAAAACTAATTTATATATGTCAGATTTGATTTGATTTATTCTGTTTGATAATCCAGTCATATATATGTGTGTTACACTGAAATAAGCATATCAGATTTGATCTGATTTGTTTCAATTTATATAACATTCATATGAATGTAAATGAAACTGAAATGTTAATATCGGATTTGATCTGATTTTTCTGTTTCATATCACAAGTATATGTATATATGGAAGACTGAAGTGATGACATCATGTTTGATCTGATTTTTCTTCTTTCTTATAACAGATACATGAATATAATGAAGGCTGGAGTTAACATATCAGATTTGATCTGATTATTCTCATTTCACATTATAGGTATGGCTTGTAAATGAATCCCCAGTATTGCCCTGTCTTCTGTTATTAAATTACACAAAGTAATGTGGGGTTTTGCACTGTATAATTGATATGAGTATTAGCAGTATTTTAATTTGGTATGAATTGTTCATATCAGTCTTAATTTATCACTCATTTTAAAACCTGATTAGTTGATTTTGCTTGTTATGCCAAGTTCAGAAGGTTATACATTCAATTGTATAATCTGTTGGCTTATGACAGTATTCAAATGAGTGTATATATATGATATATACATTGTATGATTTAGCATCAATATGCATATATATGTGTATAAAGATGTCTCCATTGATAAACAGATTAAATATACATATTGATGTATAAATTATGTAATGATATGTAAATCTCATTTACATTTATAATAAACTAGAATATAAAAAATCAGATTTTAAATGGTTTACAGAAATGTGATTTACTGTTTACCTTTATAATATACTTATGTATAAATGTACATATATAATGATATATCTATGATATATTCCCATTAAAAAATACTGTTTGTGGTTTTATATTAATGTATATGTGACACTAATATAATTTGAAAAACTGCAGTAAATATGATTTACTATTTGTTTTATGATATTAGTATAAATTGTAGTATTTAGATACTATAATGATCTTTGTTTAAGCTTGTTGTGTTGATATGTGCATATATCAGACTTAACAATGAGTTACTATAAATGATTAGCGTCCTTCTACATTATATTTATCTCACTTGACTTGTTTGTGACTCTGTATATATGATACATAAAATTTTACCCCTTTAATCTACATACATATACATATTACTGTTTCATGTTAGTATGTGGGAAGCATGTGTATGTTTTAGCATCTGGAGCAATGTCCAGATTACATACCTGAACAATATATAAACATATTCATTGTATTATATAAGAATGTGTTGATCTATAACTTAAGGATTATCCTTTTGGCAGTGTTAAATTTTGTTTACAAGACTTCGACATATTCATAGCATTATATAAAATTATGAATTAATATCAGGATATGTTAAACCTGCCATACTTGTTGCTGAACAATCACTCTGCATAATTATTTTATTTATTTATTTATTAATATGTGATATTAAAGAATGTAGTGCAAGTTATATATCTTTTAGTGTTTAATGATCTGGGTAGATGATATTTTGAAAACTGGACAGTTTAAAACGTTTAAATCTGAACAGTTAAATATCAAAATATGAGTACCTTAAATGTCTTAATCTGGAAGTTTAAGAGTTTTGAATCTGAGCAGTTTACCTTTTGTATCTGAATCATTTAAATATTCAAAAGGGTTTACAATATGTTTTATGTATCACTCATTAGATATGGGTACTATGATATTTGAATTCAAAAGTAAAGAACAGGTACAATTGTATGATAAATACTTGTTTGATATACATACACACACACACACACACAAATATGAATTCAAAAAATGATGCATATATTGATATGCTCGCAGAACATGTTTCATAGACACACATACAACATTTAGCAAGTAATATGAACATTTGATGTATATTAATCACTGCGTATATTTATGTATGATATACATTTGATGTATGCATACATATAAATAAGATGGGCTAACCCCTTTTGAATTTGAATTTTGATTTAAAACAAGAAGGGTGCAACCAAAACTGAAATTGTTTTAGTCGGAAAGTGATAGCACAATTTCTTGGAAGGGCAGAAGCGACCATTGCTGATATGCTTAGAAATTAAAAACAAGTATGACTTTTATAATCAGGATTTTGATGCGACTATGTATTTGTGTAAAATCATGTACATGTAGCAGGCCATACTAATTTTGATATCTGAAATATGTTTTGCATATGTTATAGTGCCAACAAGTTCATGTAGTTTAAGCTTCAAAAATCATTCCTGTACGACAGTATGTATATAATTGTCGATCATAATTTTGATGGTTTGCACATAACATATGAAAGTAAGAATTGATCTCTGCTCTATATATATATTGATCTATTTTATTAATCATGAATGTTTAATATGTTACATAATATCATGTTTCTGGATTAATATGAATTAATAGATTGGAATCTATGTATTGTATTGTTACATAGCTTAGTTTTAATAGACCGTTCTACCTGATGGCCTTCATATGGTCTATTATATTCAACAATAGGCCCACAAGATATATATGTAAACTGTTTATATATATACACATATATATATATATAGATATTGGACTAACGTTAATGTATTGAAACGTTCAAAATAAATACATATGCTTCATATATATATATATAATCCATTTTAATATTATGAATATAAATTACGTATATTTGATATATGTAAATAACTCTAGTATGGTTTCCCGCTACTAACTATAAATTCCCTTTACAGCAAATTTTGTTATATTAAGTCATGGTGAAGTCTTCTAATGATACAGTCATCAATGTCCAAAATCACTGGATGTAGGTAATGCCAAAGCATTGTGCATCTTTTTATTTTGGTTATATGCGATGGAGTAAAAGTGATACTTGAACTGTATTATTGGGTCTGACTTAACTAAGCTGCATAATAAGATTATGGCTTAGAGACAATAGCGTGAATTATTCTATATTTGAGCAAACGAATAATACTGAACAAAATGTTTATCATGTGATCCAGGAATTATATATATGATATAATTGACATAAGATGTCTACCTAAAAGGTTGTGTTTTGGGGATTTGCCAAAGCAGAGTCAAAGCATGATTAGATATGGATCTTGGAACACGATTATATATATATATATATATATATATATATACTGATATATGTATATAAATAAAGGGATATTAATTTGAGTGGGAGCATATTTTAGTTTAAATTACACATTTATGTTAATATAAAATTTTGATTGTCAAAGTTTATATTAAATAAATATTAAAGAATCAGATATCATTTATTATCTACTGTAGATATTAAATAATAAATAATTTCGATAATTTAAATTAATCCTTAAAAGGGATAAATTGAATTAAATCAAATTTCTTGACTGACATTGAAATTTGAGGATTGTCCTCAAATAATTAAAATGTAATTGTTCTAACAAAAATAGAGGATCTAAAATAAAAGTTAAAGTGTGACTTCAACTGAATAAGATAAAATTTTATAATAATCTACTTATACGTTTCTAGTATTAGATACTAGATATAAATCACATAAATGTATGTTGATTTACAGAAATTGTAGAATAAGTAGAAATCTGATAAAATGACAAGTAGACTTACGATTGGAAATGAAGCAAATGTTGTTAGATTATCCATAGAAAGTTGATTCTTGTTAATTATATTGGCTTGATTAAATAAATAAAATAATTATTATAATGAAATTCCATTTAAGATAAATGTTATAATATATTTTGTTCAGACAAGTTTGAATTTCATTTGTAATAAAAGAATAATTGTTATTCATTTTATTTAAATGAAATATCGTATGGAATTTCACAAATAGTTAATGATATTTGTAAATCCTTAACTATAATGTACTTGACATTAATAATGATGGGATTAAATTTAGTGATTTAAATCCAATATACCTTTAGTATTACCAGTTAGCACTATAAACAAGAAAGCATATCAAAACTCCATAATGATGGAATTTTGAAATGATTTGATTTTGAATACAGATCTTGTTTATTAGGTAAAATAACTAAATCCTCTTTCACTTGACATAGTGAATGAGTGATAAGTATTGGGTCTCGTACATAATGATGTATATGGAGCAATGAATACATAAACTAGAGGTAGGTTTTATTACTTCATTATTTTACTGATGATATCAGTAGATACAGATATGTGTATATTATGAAATACATATCAGAATTGTTTGAAAAGTTCAATGAATTCAACGTGGAGATAAAAACCAATTTTAAAAGAAAAATTAAGACTTTTTGTATAGAATGAAAAATTATTTAAGCCAATAAATTTAATGACTATCTGAATGAGCTTGGAATTGTTTCACAACTCTGTTCACCTAGAACACCATATTGAAATGGTGTGTCTGACTAGAGAAATCGCACCTTATAAGATATAGTACTATCATTGATAAGTCATATATAGATCATCTAATAAATTAAATTTAGAACAACTGCATTTAATCCCACTAAAACGAGTTTATAGAAGCCATATAAGATATAGACTGGGAAATGTCCTAATTTGTCTATTACGAAGATTTGGGACGTAAGGCGTTTGTTAAACATCCTTCCTCTGATAAGATCAAACCTAAATCATATAACTATTTTGTGGAATATCCAAAAGAAATAATTGGATATTATTTCTATATATCCTCATAGAATAAAAGGTTTATTACTCGAATTGGTATCCTTAATAAAAAAAGAGCCAGCCTCTAAGATATCAATGAGAATGAAATCGAATTCGAAACGTTTCGCAACCACAAAATGCGACTGAATCTTGTATAGACAAGAAATTGAGTGGGAGTGATACAATAATTCAAATGTTATTTGATAACACATTAATTATTGCAAATAATTTTAGTTTAAAAACAAGAAATATATATTCTGATTCTAAGAAATAAAATGTTTGGATTAAGAAGTTCATGATTAAACTTAATTCATTGTTGATCGAATGATATACATTGCGATAACAATATGGCTGTTGCACAGGCCTAAAACATTAAACTCATCGTCAATCCAAACATATATTTAAGAAATATAATTCCTATGTGAAGTTGTTCACAAAGGAAATGAACATATCTACAAAGTTACAAACGTTGTAATGTTGCAGACCTACTAAATTAAACTCTGTCGCAACAGAAGTTTAATAGTCACACTAGTTTCATGAGTATACGATGCGTGGATGATTGACTCTAGTGCAAGTGGGAGATTGTTAGAGTTTATGCCCCAGAGGCAATCCATTTGATGAGATTGATAACAATGTTGTTGTTATTATTTTATTTGGAATAAAATAATATTCTATTATATTATATTTACTGCGTAATATAAATATTAATATAATAGAAGTCCTTAGAATAATAATACGGAATTATATAGTTCGAGTAAGACTGAACTTGAGATTATATAATGTGATAAGTATTATGATTCTTAAATGTCCCTAGTCTAGTTTTATTGTTTATACAGGACAACAATTAAGCGTTGAGACTAGTATATTGATTGACTGATGATCACATCTCATTGATCATTAATATACGTGATATTAAAGTCAAGATATAAATACGTATTGGAGAATAGCGTATTGGGATGACCCACCGTGAGATAACTCCATGGAATATAATTAACAGTATCATAAGTTATTCTCACAGTGACAGTGATGTAATGGTCCTCAGACCTGAAATCATTATAATTTTATTCGAGGATATTTGTGTTTTGATATCATCTAAAGTTATTTCGTAACAGAGTAACGATAACGGTGATTATTGGATACATCTCGAATCGAATGAAAATTATGAATGATCTAGATGGAATCTAACGCTACGATATATTCGTAGTGATATCCATGGGCCTCTTGATTGAGTGAGACTGTGAAATGCATGGTCGTGCTTAAATATTGATTTGTTTAAACAGTCTACTCATTGATCAAGAAAACAGATTAAATTATAAGGAGGATGATACGATCCATGACTCCAGTTTAATCTTGGATATAACGGTTAAAAGAACTAAAATTATATTGATACACTATTCACAAAGGTCATATCGAATCATTGATATTGTTGTAGCTTGGGTAGCAATGATGTACTACTAGGTGCCGCTCACTGTTTACAGTTTAAATGTTTAAATTGTTGCCAACACTACAACAACCTATAGGGTCACACATATAAGTGTTGCAAATGGAGAGAATATTTAAATTAAAAGGAAATCAAAATTAGTTTGACAATTTCTTTTAGTTTAAAATAAGGAACGGGTAAATAGGGTAATAAAATATCTCATATCGTTTTCTTTATAATGAAAAAGGGGCCGCACCTTTCATTCATGTGATTATGAAAACCAAATCGAGAATATTCTAAAACCCTAGATCTCGTTCATCTCATTGGCTAGTACCGGATCTCCAATCTCGGGTTTTGATTGTCATTCTCGAGAGCATCACTTGTGGATTCCGATAGAGACACTGGATTTCAAGTGTTCGGTTCGATTTGATCTGCAACAAGGATTCACAATCAAGTTCAAGTCTTCTGATTGATTCTCAGATTTGCAGAAGAAGGTATTGTTTTATTCAATTAGGTTTGATTTGGTTAACTACAGTTTCTGATTTAGTTGTTTTCCGCTGCGAATTCGATCCTAAATTTCCTTCAAGTAGCAAAAGGTTATAATCAAGAAGAGGGTATCGATTATGAAGAGGCATTTGCACCCATTTCTGGATTAGAGGCTGTTAGAATTTTATTATCTTTTGCTTGTCACCATAATTTTAAATTATATAATATGGATGTCAAGAGTGCGTTTTTAAACCGATTTATCAAAGAGAATGCTTATGTTGAACAACCTCCTCTATTTAAACATGAAAAATACCCTAATCATGTATTTAAACTTAAGAAATCTTTGTATGGTTTAAAACAAGCACCTCATGCTTGGTATGAACGTTTACGAAGTTATCTTATTGATTCGGGATTTCAAATAGGGAAGGTTGATCAAACATTGTTTATTAAGCATTCTCAAAAAGATATTTTGGTTATACAAATATATGTGGATGACATAATCTTTGGATCAACAAAAGATAAACTATGTAAGGAGTTTGCGGATATTATGATGAAAGAATTTGAAATGTCACATATGGGAGAATTATCATATTTTCTTGGTCTTCAAATTAAACAACTTCTGAACAGTATATTTTTAAATCAAGAAAAATATTGTGGAAATTTTATTAAACGGTTCGGACTAGAAAACACTTCCGGAAAACCTACTCCATTGAGTACATCTAACCATCTTAAAAAAGATGAGAATGGGAAAAGTGTAGACTAAAAATTATATCGTAGTATAATTGGCTCTCTTTTATATCTAACAGCTAGTCGTCCAGATATTATGATGAGTGTTTGTTTATGTGCACGTTTTCAAGCCGATCCTAAGGAATCACATTTACGAGCAGTGAAACGAATAATTCGTTATCTTAATAAAACCAAAGATTTCGGTATTTTCTATCCGAAAGATTGTCCATTTGAGTTGGTATCATATAGTGATGCTGATTTCGGTGGATCGACGGATAGAAAGAGTACAAGTGGTGCGTGTCATTTTGTTGGAAAATCACTTGTCTCTTGGTTTAGTAAGAAACAAAATTGTGTTTCACTATCAACATGTGAAGCGGAGTATATATCGGCAGCTCTTGCTTGCACACAAGTTATATATATGCAACAAACACCTAAAGATTTTGGTATTAATTTATCAAATTCAATCATATACTGCGACAATACAAGTGCGATAAATTTATCTAAAAATCCGGTCAATCACTCCCGAACTAAACATATAGATATACGACATCATTTTCTGAGAGATAATATTGAGAAAGGAAATATAAATCTTGAATACGTACATACGGTAAATCAACTAGCAGACATCTTTACTAAGCCTCTACTCGAATCAAATTTTATCAAACTTCGTAGAGAGTTTGGTCTCATATCATGGAAGGAACTTCAAAATTAATATCTACATGTGTTTCATGATATAACAAGTTAAAATATGCAAGTACTAAATTACTACAATTCTTACTTAGCATATTTTTGCAATTATTAACATATTGAATATGAGTCTCTCTTTAAGTTTACGGCCAAAACTCTATGTCTTTTCCTGGCCATCCATGTATATATAGTAAAACACTATATATATGATAAAATATATCACTTTAGAATTCATCTTTCATTTCAAGTAGAAACAATGGCTCACATTTGCGATGAATGTGCACAAAGGTCACACATTTCGGTTACAAGTTCTGAACCTGAGGAATACTATTCTCCTGAAACACCGAAAAGTAGACCAAAATGCACTCATATCCCTGGAAATACATTAATGCCTAAATGCGCAAAGAAAGCTCTGTTTTTCTCCCCTCGAACTAGAGATAAGATAGGAGAAATTCATCACTATCAAAAACAACAAATTGAGCTTCAACGACAGTTACATTACGAACAGAGAATTACCTCGGATCGTCTCTCTCTTTGGGAAAGAATGGCTTCATTTTTCTGTAGCACGATCAAACATGGAGTTTATGAACCTATGCCACATGTCCCTTCTTCTTCTAGGAGCCAAACTCTTGGGATCGTAATTATAATCGTAACGAATGTGCAAAGGTATAATGGTCGCCACGGACATCTCGTATTCGAGAAGTTAAGGAAGAGTCAACCGAGCATAATTCAGCTATATCACATTAATTTTCTAGTATATGTTATGTTTTCTTTTATATTTCATGTATTTTGTTTTATTATTTCAAGATTTTTAATTCAATTTATATATAATAGCACTTTGAAAAATCTTGAAAAGCTAGAAAACCATGTTCAGTCAAACCAGTCGACCGATAAAACCCCCCAGTCGACCGTTTAACACTCTATTTCGAAACAAAAAAGGCCTCAGATAAACCAGTCGACCGGTCGATAATCACCAATCGACCGGAAATGTTTCTATTTTGAAACGGTTGACTAGTGATTTCATCGCGGTCGACCGGTTCCATTATTTTCTGTTTTTAAAACATCAAACTTGCAACATCGGTTCCACCTTCCACCCTTTCATTTATTGTAATAACCCGGAAAATACGAGCCAATTTAAAAATTTTAAATTGATTATTTCAAAAGAATTTGAATAATTGAAATAGAATATTTCAATAAAATAGTGAATTAGAAATAGTGAGTCAGTTTGAAAATTTGAATTCGAACTTTGACTGACTGTGCAGGGTGGAAAATATAACGGATTTTAGCGAAACCAAAAATATTTAAATCTGTTAGTCAATACCTTTCTAACGAATCTGAAAAATCGAACTTTCATAACGGGAATCAAAAGTTGTGGCCGAATGAATTTTCAGAAGGGTCGGTATATAGAATATATAGGCCTGGAAAATTGATATTTTGCATACAACCTCGGAATTCGACGAGACCACTTTTGTTGGGTCCGGGATGTCAAACTATTGCTAGGTTTCAAATTTCATAATTTTTGAAGCTAGTATGTGAGCGTGGCAAAAGAAAATGTGTTTGGTCGATTTATGTTAAATTGGATCGACCAGAAAATGGCCATTTTTCAAACGACCTCAGAATTCGACGAAACTAGTTTTGTTCGGACCGTAGCGTAAAAAAACATAGCTAGATTTATTTTTCTGGAATTTTTCGAATCAGTTTGTGTCCCTGGCAAATTGAAATGTGAGTTCAGAGTTAAAAATTAAATGTTTCATACTTTAATTTGAAAAATAACTGACTGTAACAGTCGAATTGGCCTACGAAACATATCCCATTGTGTCCGGAATGGGGGTATTTAGTTAGGGGCGACAGACGTTGGGTTTAAAAAGGAGTTCGTTTAAGAAAACACTATTTAAAAATTTAATATAGTCTCGGCCAATCATATTTTTCCTTTCATAAATTTTAAAAATAAAAAATAAAATAAAAAAGAAACCCCCCCCCCCCCCCCGTTCAATGGCGACTCGTGCTTCCCCGTTCCAGACCAGATCGCCGCCGCCTCCGCCACTTTCAGACGCCGCCACTACCCAAAAACGACAGCCCTTCCCTCCACCTTCAAATCCATACCAACCTCGCCTCCTAACATCTCGTGTTGCGTGCAGATCGAGCCTCCAAAGTCCGACCCTGTCGAGCGCCGCCCTGCCTTCCTGCCTCCATCGAACTGAGGGTGGTGACCATCGACGGAAAGCCCTCTCCAAGGCCGACGAGGTGGTGCAGGCCGATCGTCTCAACGATCAACGGATCTCGCGATTTTTGCAGACCTAGTTTTGGACCATATAACGAGGTACGGGTTGTATTGATTTGAACTGTTTTAAACACTCTTAAGTGTTGCAAAACTTTGAAAAATCATATCTTTTTGGTGTGTTGACGAAATTCGATGAAACAGGAAACATCGAGACCGCAAGGAAGCTCTCTACCCAATAGAAGAAGCTGCGGATTTTTCTGACATCGTATCGATTTTTAGCGCTCAGAAAACCAAGGTGAGAAATCTAAATTAACGTGAAATTGAATGGGAAATGTCGTGTATAATTTATATAAGCGAAATATAAATTACATACGTGTTGTATACCTCATGTACATGCGTAGTGTAAGCTATATAAGCGAAGTATGAATTTTTACATGCATAGAATAATTGATATATGTGTTGAAATGCAAGTAAAATATATTATATATATATATATACTCCCCTCGTCCACAAACCATGGACGATATTTATTGTGGTGAATTGGTGTGAAATATTGGATGAAAAATACGAATGGTTGAATAATTGTTTGTGGTTGATATGGTTTGGTTGTGGTTGAAAAATACCCATTGGTGATTGAAATGAATTGGAAATATTTGTGGAAATAAAAATAAACATGCCGCCTGCGTGCGAATTAGATGCATGAATCCCCATTGTCAAAAACCGCGAGGTTTTAAGGTAGAGCGAGGAGTCGTACTAGGGACGGTGCCAGTTTTAACTACCCTGCCGTTATGCTGCCGAAATTTTGAATAATCTTTGTGTGTTAGAATTATTTTCATATGTTGAAATTATTTTACATGCATTGAAATTAAAGCCATATATTGAAACTATATCCATGTGTGGAAATTGTTCATGTGTTGAAAAGTGTTGTGTGAAAATTAAATTCATTTGTGAATGAATGAAGTGGTTAAACAATAAAAATCACATTTTTATATATATATGAAGTATGCAAAATATTCGCCTTATATAAATAGTTTCAACAATCAAAATTTCATCTTTTTAATATGAACAACATAAATAAAATGTCCATGTGTGGGAATGCTCATTTGTTGAGAAGTGTGTGTAGTGGAAATATTCATGTGTTGAATAAAAAGATCGAACAATAAAAATTACATTCTTATTGAAACTATGAAGTGTTGAAACATCTATTTGTTGAATAAATATTATAAATGATAAAAATATCATTTTTATCATATGTGTGATATGCTAAAGATATGCGGACGTTGAAATAAATATTTGTGATAGAAATATTATTTTTAACATGCATAGGAACTAAATAAAATAGTCATGTGTTGAAATCTATTTTAGTTCGCCAAAATTATCATCTTTGAAATGTGAAGTGTTAAAAATAGCCACTTGTTCAAATAAACGTGCATGAGTTGAAATATACATTAACTAGCTAATGATATGATTTTAGCCTATGCATGCAACATTAGAATGAATGGTGTTTTTAAACCAAAGCAAATCAAATATGAAATTGAATGGAAAATGATAAATGTTAGAAATTGTATATATGTACATGCATATTTATTGAACAGGTTAAAGCAAAAGGGGCTAGAGAAGAGAAATAGAATTTTGTGCCCGACAAATAGGCACACATTTACCGCTTTGTTTGGGTGATGATTTTATGAGCCTGTTGGCTAGCCGCTTGGCTTTTTCTTTTTCTTTTTGATATGAGACGCCCGTGTGGCTATTTGGGAATTTTCCCAGACCCTCCCGTACAAAGGAGGTTATGGCGAAATTTTCCAAAATTTAAAGGCGTTAGTGAAATAATTGAAGTGGAAACGATATTGGAATTTTTGAATGAACTATATTTATATAAATATATAAATATAAATAGAATTAAAACGAAACATGGTCGTGCAGTTCATATTTTGAAACCGTGATTTCAAATGACTAGTGCGGAAGATCCGACCATTGGATTTTCCCGAAACCTCAACCGCTGGGTTCGCCTTGGAAATATCTTTCCAATGGTACCAACTTTGTGAAGATCCGACGGTTGGATTGTCTGGAATGTTCAATTCAAAACTGAAGAAAAACAGCGCCAGAAACGACTATATATATATATATATATATATATATATATATATAATTAAATTAAATCGAATAACGACGCTGCAGTTCGTAAATTGAAATCGTTACTTCAAATGGTTGGTGTGGAAGATCCGACCGTCGGATTTTCCCAAAACTGAAACCGTTGGATTCGTTTTGAAATGACCTTCCTAATGATGTAAAATTTGTGAAGATCCAACGGTTAGATTTTCATATATGTGTAAAACAAAATTAGTGGAAAGCAGCGCCAGTGCATCGACACGACCTGAAACGTCGTTTAATTAAATATGGCCGTTTTAAATTAAATAAAAATGGCGATATATCGTTATAAAATATTATGGACGATAGAGAGTGGAAATAAACCAATTTTGTTGTGTTTGCTTGATAGGTGATGGTTGAATGTATTTGACATGAAAATGATAACTAAATAACTGAAATGTGATTGTTGAATAGTCCAACCATGTGATTGATTGATTTGAAAATCTAAATATACGTGGGTTATTTGAAAAGGCCGAGTTTATCTCATTTCAAATAATCGATCGACGTTGAGATGTCGAAGAGTCGAGACGACTGAAGACCGACGATCTCCACATTGGATGGATGGGCGCTACTGATACTCGTGACTGGAGTAGCTACCATGAAGGAATTGAAGTAGTAGCCGTCCAAACATACTGTTGATTGTACGGATATACGAGGAATTGGTGCCTCCGGTTTCGTTCAGACCCAGAACGGACTTGTAAATGGACTGTGTGTCTGACATTGGATTTTGTTCTGTGTTGATTGATCTCTGTTAAATATATATCTGTTTGGCGGCCGAGAATTTATTCTCTTGCTTAACGCCCTTCTCTGAGAGGTACGAGCTCAGAGGTTATGTATTGATAGAAATCAGTCGCATGGAGTGGATTGCCTGTGTGGCACACCTAAGTGGCATATGATTAAGGCTTCTGTTGCAAAGCAAAGTCTTGTGGTTGATGATCAAAGCATGGTCTGTGTGATGTAGCTTTGTGTATAACGTGAATTCGCGAGCCTCATACCTCGGTATGAGTCAAAAACGGGAGAGTGACTGCAGGGAGAGCACGACGTTTCTTTCTAGCTAAGGTGGTGTCAGTGACTTACCAGCCCTGACATTATATATACTTTTCACCTGTGTGGTTGTTGGAATGCGAGGCGCCTCGATATAGGTCTGTAAGGACCGGGAAACGTGTGTTCAGGAATTGCCAATCCTCAAAAGTAAGAGAGGACCGGCCCTGAAGATCCAAGGATCATAGTGGGGTCCTGGGACATTTGCTAGAGTGTCTCGAATCGGAGAGGAGCTTGCCCCTTGCCTCGACTCATGAAGGAATCCAATTTCCAATACGAAATATGCGGATGTGATTGTATTACTAGTATGGCGACATGATATATGGTACCCATGCCGTCTAGGATTGATATTTATGATTGAATTTGCTTTTGAAACATATATGCACTAGTAATAATATCAACCACTTTTGTTTTATACGTATGAAGCATTTTTGGCCATTATAAGGGAAAACTCTATCCTCCGGCTTGCGTTGCATTGTGTGATGGGACCTGAGTCTTATAATGGCTTCATTTTATAAAAAGCATTGCGTTGATTTAATCATTTACTTTATTTCATGCACTAGCACTCATTGGAGTAAACCCGTTCCGCGAAAGTGGCGTGGTCCTTTGATTTGCCTTATTATTGTTGCTAATAAGTTGAGTAGATTTCTCATACCAGTCCCATGACTGACTCGTAGTTTGTTTCACCTTGCAAACTTGGGTGCCCTTATTTTCACACGGGCAGCCTAGTTACAGGTTTCTGACGCACCTTTTGGCTCATGGCGAGGCTTGACTACACTGTGCTGACTTGGATTTTCTCCACCATCATTGTATCTATATTATGATTCCGCCACTGGCGATGTAGACTGATATTCCTTTTGTGTACTCTTTATGTATGATTCCGCCTCAGGCGATGGTGACTGATTATGTATCATTATGCACTAAGTTGTATCCTGTACTGTGCTTCTCTGATGTGATGATATCTATATGATTCCGCTGTCATATGTGTGTAAATTATTCTATTTTCTGTTTATGCTATTATCTGTGATCTGCTAATGATGATTAATGTGTTATATTCCAATGATTATCCTTAACACCGTGTCACGGGGTTTTGGGATCGTCACAGCTGGTATCAGAGCTTTGGTTAACCTTAGTTCTGGAGTCTAACACATTAAACACTTCGTCAAAATAGAATCAGTAGTATTCTAAGGCGAGTCGCTCATTAGAGATTGGACTAGCAAGGTCCTAGAATGAGCTGAGCAGAATAGCAAAAACAATTGATCAGTCCATCGTTATCTTTCCGTAGAAATTTCTGCTTAACTATGCAATAGACTATCATTTCTGTTAGCTGACTTCTTTCGTTGCTTATACAGAATTTGACAAATGGCTACCAGAGCAGCCGCCGCTAGAGGAGGCCGTGTCGGCCGAGGCCGAGGAAGGGGAGAAATCCCAGCTCAAGAAGGACCTTTGATACAACCTCCGGCAGCTCAATACTTCGAGCTCGACCGTGTAGCTAAGAGATATAAGAACTTAGGAGGCAAGACCTTATCGGGAACTGGCACCGTAATAGAGGCCCTCGCATGGCTCAAAACATGCGAGAAAATTCTTGAAGGCCTAAGGCTTGGAGACGAAGACAAAGCTATTATGGGCGCCTGGCTTATGCAGGAACAAGCTGAATTATGGTGGGAATCTCTTACCGCCGGGAATAGAGAAGCTGGAAGAACATGGGATGGATTTAAAGAACTCTTCAAGGAGAAATATGTCCCAGAACAAGCTCTAGAAAGAATGCACGATGACTTCGCCAATCTCCAGCAAGGGGATCTTTCCGTGCAAGATTATCTGAACAAATTTACAATGTTGTCGCCCTATGCTCCAGAGCTCGTTGCCACTGCGAAATCCAAAAATAAGAGGTTTATCTTTGGACTAAGACGACAATATCATGATAGAGCCATGGCCCATGTCAAGCTGGATTTCAACGAACTGGTGGAAATGACATGCAATTATGAAGACCTTGATCAAAGGCATCTGGATCAGGATCGCGCTAGAAGCCAAGCCGGAAACAAGCGCAAGCCTGCTGTAAATCAGGGCGAGTCAAGCCAAGCAGCATCTTCAAAGCCTCAGACTGGCAAGCCGCCAAGAGGAAATTGCTTTAACTGTGGTAAGCCGGGGCACTACTCAAACGTCTGCACAGCTCCGAAGAGGCAGAAAACAAATTCTCAAGGCTCGAGCCAAGGCTCTTAGAACCCTCGCTCTTGCTTCAATTGTCGCAAGACCGATCATCTGGTCAAAGACTGTCCTTTGCTGAAGAAAGCTACTGTAGCTCATGTCTATGACGGGTCTAGCCCGCCAGCTGCTTCCGACGGAGCAGGTAAACCCGATGTTTTGGGAGGTACCCTTACAATTAAAAATATTCCTGTTTCTGTATTATTTGACACAGGTGCATCACGTAGTTTTATTGCTAGTAACACAGTGCACAAATTAAAGTTAAAACGGCGAAAGCTTAAAGAATCGGTTGAAGTTCATAACCCGATAGGGGGTCCTGTTACGCTCGGTTCATATTGTAGAGTGCCGATCTCTTATTCTTCCTACAAATTTCCTTTTGATTTAATCGTTATGGATTTTCCCGAATTAGATATTATTCTCGGGCTAGATTGGTTAACGAAATATGAAGCTGAGGTGGATTGTGCGGAAAGAATCGTTAAAATTCGAATGAAGCTTGGATATATTACGGTTCCCTGTCATGGTTCGAATCCGAATAGAGATGAATTTTGGTCAGCATTAGAACTTATCCCCACTTCCATGGAAAAGATTCCGGTTGTTAGAAACTTTGCGGATGTGTTTGAAGAAGTTGAAAACTTACCTCCGCAAAGAGAAATAGAATTCCGAATCGATCTAATTCCCAATGCCAGACCAGTGGTGCATCCAATTCGTAGAATGACTCCGAAAGAAAAAGAAGAATTAGGCGATCAAACTCGTCAACTGTTGTGGAAAGGTCTAATCAGACCTAGTTTTTCTAATTGGGGTGCAGCTGTCGTGTTTGTCCCAAAGTCAGACGGTACTCTTAGATTATGTGTTGATTACCGAGACCTTAACAAACAGACGCTTAAAAACAATTATCCATTACCCCGCATTGATGATTTGCTAGACCAATTGAATGGGGCGAAGGTATTTTCCAGAATGGACCTAGCTACAGGTTTTCATCAATTGAGAATAGCAGAAGAGTGTGTTCCTTTGATCGCTTTCAGAGGTCCAGACATATTTTATGAATGGTTAGTAATGCCGTTTGGCCTATGCAACGCTCCAGCATACTTTGTCGATCTAATGAATAGAGTGTTCAGGGGAGTTCTGAATAAATTTGTCCTCGTATTCATCGATGATATTTTAATCTACTCCAAATCAAAACCCGAGCATGAAAAACACTTAGAACAAGTATTGGAGATTCTAAGGAAGAACGTCTTCAAAGCCAAATTCTCTAAATGTGTCTTCTGGCAAGAAGAAGTTAAATTTCTTGGCCATGTCGTGTCTGAGAAAGGAATTTCTGTTGACCCAAGCAAAATAATAGCGATTCAAGACTGGAAACAACCCACTACTCCCACAGAAGTTAGAAGTTTTATGGGGTTGGCTAGTTATTATCGAAAGTTCGTTAAGGATTTTTCGAAGATATCCGGTCCGTTAACGAAGCTCACAAAGAAACATGAGAAGTTTAAGTGGACTTCCGACTGTGAAGAAGCTTTCCAGGAATTGAAATCGAAGCTGACCACCGCTCCAGTGTTAACAATTATTGATGGCAATCAGGATTTAACGGTTTGGACAGATGCTTCTATTAGAGGTCTTGGTGCAGTGTTAATGCAGAGAGGCCAAGTAGTCGCTTATGCAAGCCGCCAACTGAAACCGCATGAGAAGAATTATGTAACTCATGATCTTGAGCTGCTAGCTATCGTTTTTGCTTTGAAAATCTGGAGGCATTACTTATTGGGCGAGAAATTTATACTGTACACAGATCATCAATCGTTGAAGTATTTATATACCCAGAAAGATCTGAATCTGAGACAGCAGCGTTGGCTAGAATTTTTTGCAGCGTATGATCTTGATATCCTGTATACGCCAGGGAAAGCTAACGTAGTAGCGGATGCACTCAGTAGAAAAACCGCAATTGTTGCCCATCTTATAATTACACCTAGCTTGATCGATAAGATATGTGCTCTCCAGGAGAATGATGATTTCATTCAAAAGATCAAAGGAAGAATCCAGAAAGGAGAACCCTCAAGCTTTCAGGTAAATAAAGAAGGAGTTCTGAGGCTGAATGGGAGAATTTGTGTTCCCAACCTTTTTGAGCTCAAAAGAGAAGTGCTGGATGAATGCCATAAATCCAAATTTTGCATCCATCCTGGGGTGAGTAAAATGTACAACGATATCAAACGCACTTTCTGGTGGAAGGCAATGAAAAGAGATATTTCTTTGTATGTTAGCAGATGCCCTACTTGTCAATTGGTCAAGAGTGACCAACAGAAGCTAGCTGGACTGTTGCAACCGTTGGAAGTCCCAGGCTGGAAATGGGAACAGATTTCCATGGATTTCATAGATGGTTTGCCGCGAACCAAGAAAGGTAATGACAGCATTTAGGTAATCGTAGATCGCTTCACGAAGACTGCCCATTTTATACCTGTCAGATCCAATAGAACTGCCCAAAGTCTAGCACAGATATATCTCAAAGAAATTGTTAAGCTGCATGGAATTCCCATCAGCATAGTCAGTGATAGAGATCCCCTATTTACTAGCAAGTTCTGGGAGGCTTTCCAGACAGAATTGGGAACAAAACTGAATATGAGCACCGCTTATCACCCTCAAACAGATGGCCAAACTGAGCGGGTGAATAGAATTCTAGAAGATTTATTGCGGGCCTGTATAATCGATTTTGGTGGGTCATGGGAAGATCATTTGCATCTGGCAGAATTCTCATATAACAATAGCTATCAAGCAAGTTTGAGAATGTCACCATTTGAAGCATTATATGGCAGACCCTGCAGATCTCCAGCATGTTGGGTAGAACCTGGCAACAGACTTGTACTAGGACCCGATATCACTACAAGAAAATATACATATGGTTACATTCTTTGGTTGCGTTTGATATGTAAATGTAACCAATGTTGTTTTTAATTCTACATTTAAAGGTTTTGGTTACATTTATTTAACAAATGATTAAAATACTGGCCACGTTTACTGCTTCCCTCCCATTGTGTTTCGTTTCCCTCCTTCATTTCCATTTTTCCGCCTAAACCTAATTTTCTTTCTTCTCATCTTCCTCTGAATTACTTTCTTCCTCCTTCGTCTTCCCCCTATTCCCTCTTCTCCTTCAATCCACATACAAACATTTAGTCATTTCATTATTCAACGCTTTTTCCCGGAAAAGAAAGAAAGCCCTCCTCCACCATCGCTATTCCTAATTCTCATTTTCATTTACAAATTATTTCAAAATTTCGCTCTATAAACAGTAACCACTGTTCGCATAAATCTCTCGCTCGGTGATTCGACAAACGCAAGCTCCAATTAATTCAGCTGCGAATGACAAAAACCTCACCTCAATATCTACACTGCGATCTGCTTGTGAGCTCTGAGGTAATAATTATTGAGCCAGTGCCTTTTATTATGCATACTTTATCTTTGAATTTCCATTCGATCTTGTGTTTCAAGGGCCATGGTTTTCTTGCTTGCAATAGTCTACAGTCGGGGGGTTTTAGGGTATCCTTGTTCTTATTTTATTCTAATCGATTTAGTCTGGAAGAGATATTTTTATTGGTGAAGCAGTCATCTTATTCTATTTGGTTTCAACTATATACTCTGATCTCTATGACTTTGTTTTATGCCAATAGCGTAACTTGTTACTTGACCCTTAAGCACATAAATCATATGTTCACTGCAAAATATTTCTACTTATAAACTAACTAATTGTATATGATTTGCATTTATTGTTTGGTCCTGTTAGTTTGTTAGTAATGTTATCCTTATCATGAAATGCATCCTATTTGTTAATTGCAGATGGTTTACCAGTGCCATAATTTGCCTAACTTTTATCTTATCTTACATTATATCTGTCAAGTAGGTAATCACCATAATACTTGCTGTGGTTGATTTTTTTTATTTTGGATATAAGTTCAGTGAGCTAATACTCATAAGTTCTTTAATGTGATCGTTTGTTAGTGAAATTGTAATAGTTTGCATGTTTTGGATGTGTAGTCACTACAATACAATTTCTTATTCATGGCATAAAAGAAGTTTAATTAAAAAACAGCGTTTTAATGGGGCATGCAATTTTTAGGCATTTAATAATAATAAAACCTAACATTGGCTTGCTATCAAATATTCCCGCTTAGACTTCCGTGAAATTCCAGCAAAATATTTTTCAGGCCGCCCAATTCTCTTATTTCCATTTCAGTGCTTCCTCATAAAAATGAAGAAAACAAAAGAACCATGAAAAAATTCCTATCTCTAATTCAATATCTCTCGCCGTTATTTTGCTCAATTTGTTCTCTCTTACCCAGAATATCAGTCGTCTCAAGTGTTGGAGGTTCTTCACTAGACGCATTATATCGTTCGAGGTACCTCCTGTGCTCGTTATTTTACATCCATTGTTCATACCGTTTGCCTAATTTGTTTTTTTTTGTTCTGCATAAATATTTTATTTCTATGACATTACTTTATTACTGATTTCATTTTAATTGATTAAAAATAAGGTTAATTTGTTACCATTGCTTGATGTGAAGTATGAATACCTTATAAAATTTATTAGTATTGTTCACATTACTCAATTTTATTGTTGATTCCACATTTTGATGTTATCTTTGTACTTTCATTGATTTCTGAGTAGGTAGTCCATAGACTCTGTGGATTAGGTCAAGTGGCCAGATTTTCAGTACAATGAGCATAGAATTTTCTATGGATTTGTATATAGAAACTTATGAGTTTTTCGGTATATGGAAACTATAAATAGTTTTTCAGAATTTTTCATAGACTGTATTTTTTAGTATTTTTAGATTGTCTGTTTTTAGTCTAGAGGAAGATTCTCAACTTGCTTTTATGAGATTACATGTGTAGTACACTATTGGCTTATCAGAGATCTCTCACTGTACTGTGTTAATTCGTTATGTGTTATTTTTCATATTTCAATAAAATGTATAATTCATTATTTGTAGAGCTTAACATCAAGATGTATTGGGAGTAAAGGTAATTTACAAGGTCAGATATTTTTGTATTTATAAAATTTCTGTATTTTCATGCACTTATAGGATGTTTGGCCTGAATTAGGATGCCTCTATAGAATTTATGAAAAGCAGGTTTACTTTATTTAACAATAGAAATATAAATATAGTTTTTATCGTATTAGATTCCTAGTCGGTAATTTTATTTCTGCTACATGTAGGTGCATCAGACGGTAATTTACTCAGGTTCAGACCAACGATGAAAGATAACTCTCTATGATGTTTACTTTTACAATTATTCTTCACTTGGTTTGGATATATTATTTGATGGTCGGGTAAAACTTATCCAGAAGCATCTTTTTGTTTATATTCTGAACATCTATTACGTTTAGTGACCTCATGTCAATTCTACATTTAAATCATATAGACACATAAACTTCATCTTATAAAAAACTTTCCTTAGAGTTCAGATTCATTTCTTATAGAAAAAATACAACTATGTCATATATGATAGCAGTAGTAAGCATTGACTCAAATTCATGTTATCCTTTTGAGGGTGTGTTCTAATAAATTTTCCTTGCAGTTGAAGGTCTTATTCAAACTAAGAAGAGAAATCGCATTACTCCCGGCACAAATTGGGAGAAATGGTACATAGAACACAAATAAAAAGATTAACAACTTATTTAGTGTTTATATGTTAAGTGTTTATTAGAAAATTATTTGAATTCGTTGACAAGCTAAGTGTTTTCAGCTTGACAAAACGCTATATACTAATCGGATGTTTCAAGCTTTTAGATAGTGGATGCATATATGCCACGAGGAGGGATTTCACATAGTATTGAGCTAGTATCAACTATCATGTACGTTGGGTGCTAACTTAGTTCTCATGTTGGAATAATATTTTTGCATTATAAGCCAGTTGCATGCAGGTGCGTTCCTAT
The DNA here is from genome assembly GCA_030737875.1 of Allium sativum. Lineage (NCBI taxonomy): Eukaryota > Viridiplantae > Streptophyta > Magnoliopsida > Asparagales > Amaryllidaceae > Allium > Allium sativum. The sequence continues at coordinate 460,847,037 of CM060923.1, forward strand.
GGAGGAACAAGAAAATCTCAACTTTTGTTCATGGTGGAGCCACTGCTGTGTATGTCTTGTTTAAGCTACTTAAATATCACTTGCTCTGCCTTGTTTTCCATATCCTCATATTATCGCTAGCGATCCTTTTCCTCTACTTGAAAGTTGCTACTTTCATTATTAAGTAAGAGCTACAATAATTTGTCACTGCCAATTATGATAATATGCATTTAATTATGTATGTGTCATTCCTCTTTTAGAAATTATAGATAACCACCATTTTCAAGTGAGCAAACAACTTATGCATAATCACTCCTTTTAGAATTAAATTACCTGGCCAATGAATTCTTATTATTAAGTATTTCAATTTTCCTGAAATATGGTTATGATGCTAATAGTAATATTTCTTTTCGAACTAAACCATCAATAATAGAGATAGTTAAAAAAGTGGAAGAGTTAAATATGGATAAATTTGAATTCATATATATAGTTTCCGTTGTTATACAATGTGAAATAAACTGAATTGGGTTTGTAAAGATACGAAATAGAAAGTAGTGTGAGCAAAATAAGATGACACGTATATCTATAAGTTAATCCGTTAGAAAATTGTTATAGCAATGGTCACAGCGTTAATGTTCGTTATTATGTTGGCTTAATTGCAAGTACATGATATGCAGGAACTCCACTCGCTCAATGTAATGAAATTTATCATCATTTCTATAAAGAATACCAAAAATCATAGGTATGATTGTTTAACTTATGTTTCAGTATGAAAGCCATCAAAATGATCATAGCACTAATGTATGTGAAAATTGAGATGCGCAGACAATGCTTTATTTCACTTATGATCGCAACACTAATATATGGTCATAACAGTGGTAGTCAGTGTTCTTTTCGGTTTTATTTTTGATTCTAGAAGAAGTTGAAGCTTCTTTGTCATCAGAACTTGAGGAGGGAAGTTCGGGAGTAGAGAGATTGTTGTGCACATGCACTGACATTGATGGGTCATCATTAAGCTCTGGCTAGTCACCATTAGTTGTCCTGATCATCTGAGCTCAATAGTTGATAGGCAGAGTAGTGCGACCAATTTCATGGTTGAGAGAGTTAAGGGGGAAGGATTTACCGAGAGAAATAATCATCCCTTTTGAAATTTTAGTGATACTGTTAGATTAATCAGTAGAAATTTGAACTTGAACTCTATATCCAGTCTGCATATTGCTGTGCTGAACGAGATCGGTAGAAGGAATCAACCCGTCTTTGAAAAAGATTTCATCACCTTTAGGAGATCAAACAAGACTGCGTTTAATCCCAAGAAGGACAGTAATAAGAACATGTTCACTTTGCAGAGGAAAATTATCAGGAAAAGGAAAGCTGCCACAATGCAGTATGGCATTATCAGAGTTAATTGAAACATCACCACCAACAACTAGCACTATCCTTCAAACAGAAGATGACCCAAAAGTGGTTATATCACTTCCTACATTACTAATGTCCATATCCAGCATTTTCACATTATCAGGCAATGAAGCTCCACCTTGAACTAGTTTCCCTCCTCTATTTCTTCAAGCACTTCAAACTTATTGGTTAAAGTAATAGTGCCTTTTAATAATCTAGTTTTGATAATTTTAACACGGTCAGTATCAAAATCAAGACCAACTTTTTACTTTCTATTTTGTACAGTCAAACTGCATGGTAGTTATGACTCGCTCTGTCGTTTATCTTCTTATACAGATTAAGATCCCTATCAAGTTTACATATCGTTACTTCATCAAAGACAGCACACCATTGTCCCCCTTCAATATCAGTTCCACCATCAAACAAACTGTTATTTAGAAATGACGATCAAAACTTGCTGCTCCAAAGAAGTCTTTGGGTTGATTGGTTTGTGGTGAACTTCCTTAGGGAGTATGTTAACTAGGAATGACAATGGAGCGGGTTGGGGCGGGTTTCTCGTGCCCCAGACCCGACCCGGACTTTTTAAACCCCGCCCCAGACCCGCCCCGTAGACCCGGTGCGGGTCTGGAATTTCGCCCCGTACCCGAAACCCGTACGGGTCAGGGTAGACCCGACCCGCCCCACGACCCGATGATATTGTGTTCTAATGTACACAAATGTATATACTTATATTTTTTATCACTAAATGTCAAATTATATACATATTATAATGAGTTCATAATGATAAGAGAATTTAATAAAATGAGTTGTAAAATAATAGTTCAAAATGTATGCATTTGTTGTTAGATGATTATCATTGATGCAACTTAATAATATGAAAATTTTATGGTTTGTTGATTGAAAAAAAAATATAATATTCAAGTTATAACCATGTATACCTAAGAAGACTAACAAGTAATCATTATAGTTATAAAGTGTTTTAATGATGTTTAAATCATGCGGGTCGGGTTGGGGCGGGTTAGTCGTGCCCCAGACCCGACCCGAGACCCGGACCTCCAAATGCGGGTCGCGGGTCTACCCGCCCCGAAGACCCTATGGGGCGGGTCTAAATGGGTCAAAACAGGGGCGGGTCAAGCGGGTTTGGACCCTAGACCCGCCCCATTGCCATCCCTAATGTTAACTGTGTTTTGATGATGGCAGCAAAGTGAACAGAGGACTGACCAAAATTCGTGGAGTTACAAGTGTTGAGTAGAGGTATGAGTTCATCAACAAACCCTACAGCTGGAAATTGAAGGATGCAACTGTGTGAGTTGGTCGTCGCAAGGAAGTATAAGATAGGCTGCATTGCTCTAATCTGTGAAGCCAAAATCAGTAGAAAGCAGGTGAGTCAAAGGTGTTCCGCATTGTATGTATTTAGTGCAAATTAACCGCGGTTATCTTTCTTCACGTGCGAAATTTGTATGAGGTATTGTCTATATCCTACATGGCATGTTAGAGTGACCATAAGTTATATTTGCTCAGAAATGTGTTTCCTTTGCTGACTTTTAAATTTTAGGTCTCATTGATTTTTTTCCCTTAAAATATGAAAAATTATCTTCCTCTTTTATATTTGATTCTTCTTGTTTCTCCTCTCAAGGGAATATGCTTATTAAATAGTCTTGTCCTGCCTGAGTGAGCATCTTTGTCAACGCTTTTGTCATTAGTGTATGATCAAATCGATGGGCTACTTTAAATTGGCACTAATGTATGATCACAACACTAATATATGATCACAGCACTAATGTATGATCAAGTCGATGTGCTACTTTATTCATTCAGCTGTTACCGTTTGATTCTTTAAATTATTTGCTTTCTACAGATTTTGGTTGAAGTCCATGACAATGAAATTGGCACTTTGAATGGGTCTTATAGTGCTACTATGCAGGAAATGGATCCAAAGACAAGGATTTCACTTCTCTAAAATTTTATCCAAGTTAATCAAGTGCACGTTCTATTGAAGGCTCTCAACCAAATAAAAATATTTCTAAAAGCTGCACTTCTGAGTTTCCCCAAAGTCAGCATTTAATTTCCTCAAACAACTATGTAGATAGTTTGCAAAGTATGAATATTATTGGCACACGAGGTGGCACTTCAGTAGGTCTTATAGGACTGCAAAATCTTGGAAATACTTCTCTCATGAATTGCACTATTCAATGCCTTGTACATACACCAGAATTTGCTCGGTATTTTCAAGAAGATTATCATAAAGAAATTAATTGGAAGAATCCACAGGGCATGGTCGTAAGTACTGATTTAAATCTGTTACTATCTGCTATTTTTTCCTTCATTATTATTGTTGTTGTTATTATTTGAGATTGTTCTTATCCATTGGGCAGGCAAAAGTATTATATATTAGGTAAGAGTGGGTATCATGACTATGGAACATTGTACAGCTTAAAAGAGGTTGTTTTACTATATACCCGGTTCATTTAAACTGGTAATTAAAGCCAGCTGCTGTATTTTACTAGTTTTTTTTTCTGTCATGCAGTGACATGGAATGTAACGTGTATATACTCCCAATTTCTATCCTAGAAGACGCACTCATGCTGTGTATCTCCGGTCCTTTTACAACGGCACAATTGTTGATTGCCCAACATGTACATGTGGATGCTAAAACAACATTACAAATCCAGAAGCTGTGTCGATTGAGTTTGATTCCAACATCTTCTGTATATGTGTATGTACCTGATCCCTCCCTTTGTCTTTCTATATATGTATACGTATGTGTGTTTGATTCCAACATCTCCTCTTTGGGTCTATATTTAGAGTTCTGTTAACAGGGAAGACTGACCACCAAATGCTTACTTGTTGACTTGTGTTCCTAGAAGTGCATGTATGAAAGATACTTATAATGACTAACTATAAGCATAAATGAATTTAGAAAACCAATTTAAACTGAAAAATAGTTGCAAAAATCGACACTCAATAATTTATTCATCAAACATTCGATTATCCTTTGATAGTTCCCCTTTTTTCGGTATTCATTATTTGTAGAACCTTTTTTTCTTATTAATCAAATTATCATTATTATTAAAATATATCTCTGGAAATCAGGGGAGATTCGTCATATTTGGCTTTTGCTGTAAATGGACCAGGCAAAGGCACATTCACACCCTTGGTTCAATGTACGCCGCGCATGTGTCCTGTAAGAGTACATTGGCATGTTAAACTCAATTACAAAGAATACTGGAGTGTGAAGGTCACTGTTACAAAGTTCAACTACATAATGAATTACACACAGTGGAATATGGTTGTCCAGCACCCAAATTTTGACAATCTTACAAAAGTATTCAGCTTCAACTACAAGTCCTTATCGCCTTACACATCCATCAGTAAGTGTGACTTGCTCACCATTCTTCATTTCTTTTATTTTAAAGGTGCATAGTTCATAAGGCTCTTTCATTTTAATCCTCACACCAGACTTATTTAGCTTTCACTAGGGCTATCAATAGATGCTTTCAGATACGGATGGTGAAATATCCATATTCATATGCGAAATCATTTTCGAACTCCGCATCCGCAAATATTGACAAATATCAGATAATTATCTTATCCGCTACAGCCGATGAATCAAAAAACATAAATGGAAATTGTAGTTCAACATAAATGTTTTTCAATGCAATTGGTTATCAAAATGTTAAAAATAAATAAATACGATGATAGTAAATAGTTTTGAGCAGTCAGTATGCATATACATAAACTTCTATCTTAAATAAACAAGTAATTATCTTTAATTATACTAAGATATACATAATTTAAACTTTAATCCTAAAAAAAATCGAACGAATAATTTTCGGATGACAATGTCTTTATATCCACTTTCACATTCATATATCTGGATATTGGATATGTAATTTTTAAGAGTATATTGGTAACCAATTTAACAGTATATTGGTGTTACTATTTATAATAACATATGTAATTTTTCTTTTATATATTGTCATTCGTATGTAGTTCCAAATAATTTAAAGACTACAACAAAATAAATTCTTTTATCGATTACATAATGAAGGTCAGTTTTTCCACCGTTATGCTGCTATACTAGTTTGCTTATGCAACAATATTTCTTAATAATATAACAAAATTAGTTGTTCATCTAATAAATTATTCATGGTCGAGTTCTATTAATATTATTTATGTGCTTGTTTTAATAATAACCAATTAATATTGTCTGTAGGTAATTTGCTTTCCTGGAGTGAAGACCGTCATCGACAATGGACATGATTTTAATTGTTGCATATATTATGGTATTTGTTAGTACTTATTGTGTAAATTTGTTTCTGAATGTTTGTGGTATATGAATTTGCTGATTTTGTCAAATAACGATTATCTTAAATGGTTATGGAAAATATTTGTGACTAATATGTACTCGGTTATTTGAATATGATAATTATATGATTGATTTATTGTTTTAATTCAGACTTTTATAGGATCGTTGCTAATTTTTATATTATTACTATATAACTAGTTGCTGGAAACAATAAACTCAATAACGACATATAGTATGAATTAAAATATATTACAAAACAATAAATTGCTTTTAGTAGCGTTTTAGAAATGCTACAGAAACAAATGTAACATGGCATCTGAATTTTTAGTGGCACAAAATAAACGCTTCAGAAAAGTAGCCAATGACACGTATAGATCTTCAGTAGCGTTTGAAAACACAACCAGAAGTTTTTAGTTGCATAAAATAAATGCTACAGAAAAGCAAAAAGTGACCCATGTATAGACCTTAAGTAGCGTTTGAAAAACGCTACTAAGCTAACCATATGGTAGCATTTATCAAAACGCAACCAAAAAATTCAGACTTTTAGTTGCGGGACCTGTAGTAGCGTTCATTAAAACGCTACCAAAGGTTTTGGTAGCGTTTTTCAAACGCTACCAAAGGTCTTTTCTGGTGTAGTGTATGATCAGAGAAGCATCTGATAAAGTGGACTTCATCAAGAAGCGATTGAAAACCGCCCAAAGCCGACAGAAAAGTTATGCAGACTCTAGAAGGAGAGATTTGACATTTGCTGTTGATGATCATGTTTACCTAAAGGTTTCTCCGATGAGAGGAGTAATCAGATTTGGAAAGACTGGGAAGTTGGCTCCGAGATTTATTGGTCCTTTTCCTATACTTGAGTGAATTGGAACTCTTGGTTATAGGGTTCAATTACCAGATTGGTTGCCTGGAGTGCACAATGTATTTCACGTATCTCAACTTAGGAGACATGTGCATGATCCGGATCTTGTTGTAGAAGAAGCAGCGCAACGGGATGTGGAGATAACTCCAGAATTAGCACTCAAAAGAGAGCCATTAAAAATTGTTGGCAAAGAAACTAGAGAACTCAGAAGCAAAAAGGTTCATTTAGTTAAAGTGCAGTGGAGCAGTGATCCTAGAGACTGTACTTGGGAAACTGAGGAGAGCATTAAGCAAGCTTACCCCAAATGCAGAGTGGATATCTCTGACTAACTCTGGTGCAAGGTACATTTACCATACTTTGCATTTACATTTTATTTCCTACTTTACTGTTGTTTCCTTTTCGAGGACGAAAAGTTTTAAGTAGGGGAGATTGTAATAACCCGGAAAATACGAGCCAATTTAAAATTTTTAAATTGATTATTTCAAAAGAATTTGAATAACTGAAATAGAATATTTCAATAAAATAGTGAATTAGAAATAGCGAGTCAGTTTGAAAATTTGAATTCGAACTTTGACTGACTGTGCAGGGTGGAAAATATAACGGATTTTAGCGAAACCAAAAATATTTAAATCTGTTAGTCAATACCTTTCTAACGAATCTGAAAAATCGAAGTTTCATAACGGGAATCAAAAGTTGTGGCCGAATGAATTTTCAGAAGGGTCGGTATATAGAATATATAGGCCTGGAAAATTGATATTTTGCATACGACCTCGGAATTCGACGAAACAACTTTTGTTGGGTCCGGGATGTCAAACTATTGCTATGTTTCAAATTTCATAATTTTTGAAGCTAGTATGTGAGCGTGGCAAAAGAAAATGTGTTTGGTCGATTTCTGTTGAATTGGATCGACCAGAAAATGGCCATTTTTCAACCGACCTCAGAATTCAACGAAACTAGTTTTGTTGGGACCGTAGCGTCAAAACATAGCTAGATTTATTTTTCTGGAATTTTTCGAATCAGTTTGTGGCCCTGGCAAATTGAAATGTGAGTTCAGAGTTAAAAATTAAATGTTTCATACTTTAGTTTGAAAAATAACTGACTGTAACAGTCGAATTGGCCTACGAAACATATCCCATTGTGTCCGGAATGGGGGTATTTAGTTAGGGGCGACAGTCGTTGGGTTTAAAAAGGAGTTCGTTTAAGAAAACACTATTTAAAAATTTAATATAGTCTCGGCCAATCATATTTTTCCTTTCATAAATTAAAAAAAAAATAAACACCCCCCCCCCCCCCCCCCGCGTTCAACGGCGACTCGTGCTTCCCCGTTCCAGACCAGATCGCCGCCGCCTCCGCCACTTTCAGACGCCGCCACTACCCAAAAACGACAGCCCTTCCCTCCACCTTCAAATCCATACCAACCTCGCCTCCTAACATCTCGTGTTGCGTGCAGATCGAGCCTCCAAAGTCCGACCCTATTGAGCGCCGCCCTGCCTTCCTGCCGCCATCGAACTGAGGGTGGTGACCATCGACGGAAAGCCCTCTCCAAGGCCGACGAGGTGGTGCAGGTCGATCGTCTCAACGATCAACGAATCTCGCGATTTTTGCAGACCTAGTTTTGGACCATATAACGAGGTACGGGTTGTATTGATTTGAACTGTTTTAAACACTCTTAAGTGTTGCAAAACTTTGAAAAATCATATCTTTTTGGTGTGTTGACGAAATTTGATGAAACAGGAAACATCGAGACCGCAAGGAAGCTCTCTACCCAATAGAAGAAGCTGCGGATTTTTCTGACATCGTATCGATTTTTAGCGCTCAGAAAACCAAGGTGAGAAATCTAAATTAATGTGAAATTGAATGGGAAATGTCGTGTATAATTTATATAAGCGAAATATAAATTACATACGTGTTGTATACCTCATGTACATGCGTAGTGTAAGCTATATAAGCGAAGTATGAATTTTTACATGCATAGAATAATTGATATATGTGTTGAAATGCAAGTAAAATATATTATATATATATATACTCCCCTCGTCCACAAACCATGGACGATATTTATTGTGGTGAATTGGTGTGAAATATTGGATGAAAAATACGAATGGTTGAATAATTGTTTGTGGTTGATATGGTTTGGTTGTGGTTGAAAAATACCCATTGGTGATTGAAATGAATTGGAAATATTTGTGGAAATAAAAATAAACATGCCGCCTGCGTGCGAACTAGATGCATGAATCCCCATTGTCAAAAACCGCGAGGTTTTAAGGTAGAGCGAGGAGCCGTACTAGGGACGGTGCCGGTTTTAACTACCCTACCGTTATGCTGCCGAAATTTTGAATAATCTTTGTGTGTTAGAATTATTTTCATATGTTGAAATTATTTTACATGCATTGAAATTAAAGCCATATATTGAAACTATATCCATGTGTGGAAATTGTTCATGTGTTGAAAAGTGTTGTGTGAAAATTAAATTCATTTGTGAATGAATGAAGTGGTTAAACAATAAAAATCACATTTTTATATTATATGAAGTATGCAAAATATTCGCCTTATATAAATAGTTTCAGCAATCAAAATTTCATCTTTCTAATATGAACAACATAAATAAAATGTCCATGTGTGCGAATGCTCATTTGTTGAGAAGTGTGTGTAGTGGAAATATTCATGTGTTGAATAAAAAGATCGAACAATAAAAATTACATTCTTATTGAAACTATGAAGTGTTGAAACATCTATTTGTTGAATAAATATTATAAATGATAAAAATATCATTTTTATCATATGTGTGATATGCTAAAGATATGCGGACGTTGAAATAAATATTTGTGATAGAAATATTATTTTTAACATGCATAGGAACTAAATAAAATAGTCATGTGTTGAAATCTATTTTAGTTCGCCAAAATTATCATCTTTGAAATGTGAAGTGTTAAAAATAGCCACTTGTTCAAATAAACGTGCATGAGTTGAAATATACATTAACTAGCTAATGATATGATTTTAGCCTATGCATGCAACATTAGAATGAATGGTGTTTTTAAACCAAAGCAAATCAAATATGAAATTGAATGGAAAATGATAAATGTTAGAAATTGTATATATGTACATGCATATCTATTGAACTGGTTAAAGCAAAAGGGGCTAGAGAAGAGAAATAGAATTTTGTGCCCGACAAATAGGTACACATTTACCGCTTTGTTTGGGTGATGATTTTATGAGCCTGTTGGCTAGCCGCTTGGCTTTTTCTTTTTCTTTTTGATATGAGACGCCCGTGTGGCTATTTGGGAATTTTCCCAGACCCTCCCGTACAAAGGAGGTTATGGCGAAATTTTCCAAAATTTAAAGGCGTTAGTGAAATAACTGAAGTGGAAACGATATTGGAATTTTTGAATGAACTATATTTATATAAATATATAAATATAAATAGAATTAAAACGAAACGTGGCCGTGCAGTTCATATTTTGAAACCGTGATTTCAAATGACTAGTGCGGAAGATCCGACCATTGGATTTTCCCGAAACCTCAACCGTTGGGTTCGCCTTGGAAATATCTTTCCAATGGCACCAACTTTGTGAAGATCCGACGGTTGGATTGTCTGGAATGTTTAATTCAAAACTGAAGAAAAACAGCGCCAGAAACGACTATATTTATATATATATATATATATATATATATATAATTAAATTAAATCGAATAACGATGCTGCAGTTCGTAAATTGAAATCGTAACTTCAAATGGTTGGTGTGGAAGATCCGACCGTCGGATTTTCCCAAAACTGAAACCGTTGGATTCGTTTTGAAATGACCTTCCTAATGATGTAAAATTTGTGAAGATCCAACGGTTAGATTTTCATATATGTGTAAAACAAAATTAGTGGAAAGCAGCGCCAGTGCATCGACACGACCTGAAACGTCGTTTAATTAAATATGGCCGTTTTAAATTAAATAAAAATGGCGATATATCGTTATAAAATATTATGGACGATATAGAGTGGAAATAAACCAATTTTGTTGTGTTTGCTTGATAGGTGATGGTTGAATGTATTTGACATGAAAATGATAACTAAATAACTGAAATGTGATTGTTGAATAGTCCAACCATGTGATTGATTGATTTGAAAATCTAAATATACGTGGGTTATTTGAAAAGGCCGAGTTTATCTCATTTCAAATAATCGATCGACATTGAGAAGTCGAAGACGACTGAAGACCGACGATCTCCACATTGGATGGATGGGCGCTACTGATACTCGTGACTGGAGTAGCTACCATGAAGGAATTGAAGTAGTAGCCGTCCAAACATACTGTTGACTGTACGGATATGCGAGGAATTGGTGCCTCCGGTTTCGTTCAGACCCAGAACGGACTTGTAAATGGACTGTGTGTCTGACATTGGATTTTGTTCTGTGTTGATTGATCTCTGTTAAATATATATCTGTTTGGCGGCCGAGAATTTATTCACTTGCTTAACGCCCTTCTCTGAGACGTACGAGCTCAGAGGTTATGTATTGACAGAAATCAGTCGCATGGAGTGGATTGCCTGTGTGGCACGCCTAAGTGGCATATGATCAAGGCTTCTGTTGCAAAGCAAAGTCTTGTGGTTGATGATCAAAGCATGGTCTGTGTGACGTAGCTTTGTGTATAACGTGAATTCGCCAGCCTCACACCTCGGTATGAGTCAAAAACGGGAGAGTGACTGCAGGGAGAGCACGACGTTTCTTTCTAGCTAAGGTGGTGTCAGTGACTTACCAGCCCTGACATTATATATACTTTTCACCTGTGTGGTTGTTGGAATGCGAGGCGCCTCGATATAGGTCTGTAAGGACCGGGAAACGTGTGTTCAGGAATTGCCAATCCTCAAAAGTAAGAGAGGACCGGCCCTGAAGATTCAAGGATCATAGTGGGGTCCTGGGACATTTGCTAGAGTGTCTCGAATCGGAGAGGAGCTTGCCCCTTGCCTCGACTCATGAAGGAATCCAATTTCCAATACGAAATATGCGGATGTGATGGTATTACTAGTATGGCGACATGATATATGGTACCCATGCCGTCTAGGATTGATATTTATGATTGAATTTGCTTTTGAAACATATATGCACTAGTAATAATATCAAACACTTTTGTTTTATACGTATGAAGCATTTTTGGCCATTATAAGGGAAAACTCTATCCTCCGGCTTGCGTTGCATTGTGTGATGGGACCTGAGTCTTATAATGGCTTCATTTTATAAAAAGCATTGCGTTGATTTAATCATTTACTTTATTTCATGCACTAGCACTCATTGGAGTAAACCCGTTCCGTGAAAGTGGCGTGGTCCTTTGATTTGCCTTATTATTGTTGCTAATAAGTTGAGTAGATTTCTCATACAAGTCCCATGACTGACTCGTAGTTTGTTTCACCTTGCAAACTTGGGTGCCCTTATTTTCACACGGGCAGCCTAGTTACAGGTTTCTGACGCACCTTTTGGCTCATGGCGAGGCTTGACTACACTGTGCTGACTTGGATTTTCTCCGCCATCATTGTATCTATATTATGATTCCGCCACTAGCGATGTAGACTGATATTCCTTTTGTGTACTCTTTATGTATGATTCCGCCTCAGGCGATGGTGACTGATTATGTATCATTATGCACTAAGTTGCATCCTGTACTGTGCTTCTCTGATGTGATGATATCTATATGATTCCGCTGTCATATGTGTGTAAATTATTCTATTTTCTGTTTATGCTATTATCTGTGATCTGCTAATGATGATTAATGTGTTATATTCTAATGATTATCCTTAACACCGTGTCACGGGGTTTTGGGATCGTCACATTTATCCTTTTCAACCTTCAAACACACATTCCCATATCTATCCTAAATCCCCAATTCAAACCTCTTAAAAATCAATGGCTCCACCACAAAAGAAATCGAAGAAATCATCTTCTACACAACTTCAACCCATTGTTTCTAATATAAAACAATGGTTAATGGATCCAATAGCAGTCAAGAGAATGAATGAGATGAAGGATTATACGACTCATGAAGGTTCAATCATCAAATACTCTGATTTCCTTCTTTATGATGTTAGGGAAATAGCAACCAGAGCCCGTATTCAATCTCTTCTTAACTTTGATGATAACAACGTGGAAATCAATCATATCATGATCAAGTTGTTCTACGCAAATCTTATCTTAGACAAGTTCAAGCCCGAGAATTCTACTCATTGTCTATGGTCGTTTGTATGAGGTGAGCATGTTTTTATTTTAAAGGAAAGGATGGCAACTGTTCTTCGTTCGGAAAACATTGGTAGGAAGTTCTCAAGTGATTTTTGTGCTATTCATACTCGAGACAATGTAAGTCATCTTTTTATTGAAGATCATAAACTTAGTACAAAAGCAATCAACTTAAGGCCTACTACTAGAGTTCTACATCATGCTATTACGCATTCTTTACTACCTAGAATTGGTAATTTCGATGCGGCTTATAAAGAGAATTTTAAGGCTTTGTATGCTATATATGGAGATATCCAAATTAATTGGATAAATATGATCTTTGATGAGATCTTATTAGTGAATGATCGTACGAGACCGCATTTGTTCTACAATGAATATATTATGCGACTTCTACTTGATTGTGGTCTCAAATCTCCCGAATCTAAAATTTCAAAGGCAAAATGTATCAATAAAGCATCGAGAAAGAGAATAAAGCTTCCTGAACCATGTTTGAATATCATACCTTTTGAACGGTATAAGGAACAAGATCATCGAGAAGGCACTTCTTCACAGCCCTCTAAACCCAAACCGGAAGAGGTCAAGCTTCTTCAACCATCATCGTCGACTAAAGATTCACTTGAACAAATTGCATGAAATCAATTTCTTCTTGAAGCTTGACTTAAGCGTACTGACTTTTCATTTACACATATAAAAGACCCAGGTAAACATCCAATGCCTCCTACTTTTACATGGACATCTTCAAAGGAAGGCACTAGTTCTAGAACAAGTAATGAACGTGGTCGTGGAACATCTTCCATTGAGGAAGGAGGAAATGAAGAAGAGAAGTTGAAGGACGAGAAGAAGAAACTGAATCTGACTCAGCATCTCACTAGTTCCTTTTATCCATATTTTATCATAAATTTAAGACTTAAAACAACACTTGTACATTAGTGGTGCTGTATTTTATTTTTGGTTCAAACTCTAAGACTACGTAACTTGGTTGGGTAAGTATGGTGTGTATGATACAATACTAATGTATTCTGTGATGAATGATTTGAGTATCATAACTCTTTTGATATACTACTCTTTTTTGTCGATGACAAAGGGGGAGAAAAATGCTAATAAGAATATTCTTTGTAGATTTTTTATTTATTTTTATTTCAGGGGGAGTACATAAACAGGGGGAGTCATCTATACTTTCAGAGCTATGTTGTCATCGATCAAAAAGGGGGAGAATGTCGAGTCTACAATTTCATAGCGTTTTGATTAATGACAAGGAGAAATTTCATGATCGACAAAGAGAAGAGAATCAATGATATCGTAAGTTAGAGGTTGATTATTTAGTGTTATAAATGTTAAAATCTATCCTCAAATAATCATATACCTCATTATTGTGAATATATATATATGTATATATATAAATGCACTTTTATTGTGCATATTGCCAGAAACCGGTCGACCGGTTTCAAAATAGGCGGTCGACCATTTCTGGGCAGAATGCACAATAAACGTGCATGCATATATATATATATATATATATATATATATATATAACGTATATATATTCAAAAATCAGTCTACTAGTTAATTTTGACATGTCGACCGTTTTTCAAACTGAAAGCAACATTTTGAATAAACATCTTCTTTCATCAAAAGTTGCTTCTCTTTCTTTTGATCAAAAATCACTTCTCTTCAATGTTTCTGTTCACAAATGGTTACAACTGTTTATTCATTATATAAACATCATTAAACCATCAACAAAAACATCTCTGATCTTAATTCTTTCATCTATCTTGCTTTCTACTTGATATTCTAAAAGCGCTCATATTCAACCAAAATATTGTTTGAATCTCAGAACTTATTTAATACTCTTGTGATTCAATACGATATCTACTTCCAAATCTTCACATACATCAAATTACATTTGAGGATAATATTATAGGAAGGGTGTACTACAAGTGACAAATCCGTGTTGCAAAGAGCACGAATTTTCAACATACAAATTGTAATCTTAGCTATTGAAGTCCTCGAGAGTTATAAGAGGCAAGTGTTGAAGTCCTCATTGTTGTTGAGGCGTGAAATCCCGTTCGGCTGTTCGGGTATTGTGAACCTATTCCTCCGGGTGAAGCGAGGTGGTTGATTAGTGAAAATCTAGAGAGAGGTCTGGGACTAGACGTAGGACGATGCTCCGAACCAGTATAAAAAGCCCTGGTGTTATTACTTTACTTTACTGCTTTTTATTTGTGATATATTTCACTATCTCATATTTGTTTGCATAACTATTGTAAATATACAAGTTAGTTTATCACATACATTCCGCATATCCATATTACTGATCCTGCTTAAGTCGTATACCAACTTTTCATATAGCGTAATTCGCGAGCCTCGCACCTAGGTATGAGTCAAAAACGGGATGACTGCAGGGGGTGCACGACGTTTCTTTCTTGCTATGGGTGGTGTCATGGTATAGAGCCCAGACATTTATATTTTTTTACCTGTGTGGATGATGGACTGCGGGGTGCCTCGGATATATCGGTCACTATGGGACCGATGGATAGGTCCGATAGGACCGGGAAACGTTTGTTCAGGAATAACTATTCCACTAACGTAAGTATGGACCGGCCCTGAAACATCATGGGGTTCACGAGAGTGTGTTCCCTGAGGCATTTGCTAGAGTGTCTCAAAGCCGACGAGGAGATGATCCCTTCCCTTAACTCATGATGGAATCCAAATTCTAATACGTGAAATTTCAGTTTTAATTATAGAGCCTAGTATGGCGACATGATATATGGTACCCGTGCCATTTATGATTGATACATTTATATGTGAAGTTGATTTTGACACTACACACTTATAGTAATATCAAAATGATTTGTCTTAGATGTACCAAGCATATTTGGCTATTATAAGGGAAAACTTTATCCTCTAGATTGCGTGGCATTGTGTGTTGGGACCTGAGTCTTATAATAGCTTCATTTTTCGAAAACCATTGCACTGTTTATAAACTATTTTATGCACTGTTATTCTTAGGAGAAAACTCGTTCCGTGTTATATGGCGTGGCCACTTGATTTACTTTATTTCTAAAGTAAAGTTTTAAATAATTGTTTTAGTTCTCACACCAGTCCCATGACTGATCTGGAGTTTATAGTTTTAACCTAAACTCTAGGTGCCCTTATTTTCTGCACAGCCAGCTAGTAGGTTTGGTTTTTGTAGATATTTCTTTTTTAGGATCCTGGATTTACAGCTGGAGCTATATTCGGAAAGCTTTGTATCTGTGTATTTCTTTCGGTTGTTTATGTATTATTTTTCCACTGCTATGTAATGTATTTTAATCTCTGATATTTTTTTGATTTGTATTATTTATTCATACTCTGAAATATTCTTGTACTCTAATGTAAATCGTTGTAACAGCAATGAAATGTTCTATTGTTCGCGTTTTGATTTGTCATGTTCTCAACATAATCTGGGCTTTCCTGTAAGAGAAGGTTTGGGTCGTTTCATCTTGGTATCAGAGCTCTGGTTTATAAAGCTAGAGAACAAGATACATTAAAACCAAACGAAAAAATTCATCAAAGATTGGATTAGTAATATCCAATGAGAATGGCTCGTTAGAGATGGGATCAGTAGTATCCTAGAATGAGTTTCAAAGAGTGTTATTTTTAAAATAAAAATGAAAATGATTTTTTTTTGAAAATTTAAACCTTATTATACATGGTTGAATATTTTATTTTAAATTGATTTAGACAGTCGAGTATATGAAGATTTGAATATACACGTAATTAACGTGTGTTCGAAGTCTCAAACATAGTGGATTGATATAGAATCACATTCTAGTCACCCAGGGATAATTCTTGTGATGCGGCCGCATCATCAGTATTTATGTTCGAGCCTCGAAAGTGGGATGACTACATATTTACAATTGACTGGAGTGAGAATGTAACAACCCGGAAAATACGAGCCAATTTAAAATTTTTAAATTGGTCATTTCAAAGGAATTTGAACAATTGAAATAGAATATTTCAATAAAATAGTGAATTAGAAATAGTGAGTCAGTTTGAAAATTTGAATTCAAACTTTGATTGACTGTGCAGGTTGGAAAATATAACGGATTTTAGCGAAACCAAAAATATTTAAATCTGTTAGTGAATACCTTTCTAACGAATCTGAAAAATCGAAGTTTCATAACGGGAATCAAAAGTTATGGCCGAACGAATTTTCAGAAAGGTCGCTATATAGAATATATAGCCCTGGAAAATTGATATTTTGCAAACGACCTCGGAATTCGACGAAACCACTTTTGTTGGGTCCGGGATGTCAAATTATTGCTAGGTTTCAAATTTCATAATTTTTGAAGCCAGTATGTGAGCGTTGCAAAAAAAATGTGTTTGGTCAATTTCTATTAAATTGGATCGACCAGAAAATGGCCATTTTTCAAACGATCTCAGAATTCGACGAAACTAGTTTTGTTGGGACCGTAGCATCAAAACATAGCTAGATTTGTTTTTCTGGAATTTTTCGAATCAGTTTGTGGCCCTGACAAATTGAAATGTACGTTCAAAGTTAAAATTAAATGTTTTATACTTTAATTTGAAAAATAACTGACTGTAACAGTCCAATTGGCCAACGAAACATATCGCATTGTGTCTGGGATGGGGGTATTTAGCTAGGGGCGACAGTCGTTGGGTTTGAAAAGGAGTTCGTTGGAGAAAACACTATTTAAAAATTTATTAAAACCATGGGCCAATCAAAATTAGCCATTAATTATTTTAAAAAAACACGAAACCCTTTTTTTCTCTTCCCCGATCGACGGCGAAAACCGATCGCCACTTCCCCTTCAAATCGCCACCACCTCAGCCCCCTGCCGATGCCGCCACCTACCTCCGTCCACGCGCCTCCTCCTCCTCTTCAGATCCGACCAACCCTCACACCCCCTCGACCGCCGTATCGCCTGAATCGAGCCCTCCAAGTCGCCGACTTCCCAGCACCGCCCCGATCGCCAGAGACCACTGAACCACCTCCAACCACCACCGATTGACTCCCCTTTCCCCCCTCTTCCACGTCATTACCTCCGATCATCCCCTCGTGCCTCGGTTTTCGCGAAAACCGCAACCCTAGTTTTGAACCATCGTGAAAGGTGAGTTCTTTTTGATGTTTGCACTTTGAAAAATCATATCTTTATGGTGTGTTGATGGAATTCGATGAAACAGGAAACATCGGGACCGCAAGGAAGCTCTCTACCACATAGAAGAGACCGCGGATTTTTCCGAGTCATCTACGATTTTTAGCACTCCAAAAACCAGGGTGAGAAATCTAAATTAAATAAATTTGAATTGAAAATGTCGTGTATAAATTATATAACCGAAATATAAATTACACGCGTGTTGTATTCCTCATGTACATGTGTGGTGTAAGCTATATAAGTGAAGTATGAATTATACATGCATAGTATAATTGATATATGTGTTGAAATGCAAGTGAAATATAGCAATAATATATATATATATATATATATACACTCCTCTCGTCCACAAACCATGGACGATATTTATTGTTGTGAATTGGTGTGAAATATTGGATGAAAAATGCGAATGGTTGAATAATTGTTCGTGATTGATATTGATTGGTTGTGGTTGAAAAATACCCATTGGTGATTGAAATGAATTGAAAATAATTGTGGAAATAAAAATAAAACATGCCGCCTGCGTGCGAATTAGATGCATGAATCCCCATTGTCAAAAACCGCGAGGTTTTAAGGTAGAGCGAGGAGCCGTACTAGGGACGGTGCCGGTTTTAACTACCCTGCCATTATGCTGCCGAAATTTTGAATAATATTCAAGTGTTAGAATTATTTTCATATGTTGAAATTATCTTCATGCGTTGAAATTAAAATCATGTGTTGAAACAATGTCCATGTGTGGAAATGTTCATGTGTTGAAAAGTGATGTGTGAAAATTAAATTCATGCGTGAATGAATGAAGTGTTTAAACGATAAAAATCACATTTTTATAATATATATGAAGTATGGAAAATATTCGCCTTATATATAAATAGTTTCAACAATAAAAATTACATCTTTCTTATATGAACAACGTATATAAAATATCCATGTGTGGAGGTGCTCATGTGTTGAGAAGTGTGTGTATTGGAAAAGTTCATGTGTTGAATAAAAAGATCGAACAATAAAAATTACATTTTTATTGAAATTATAAAGTGTTGAAAGCATTCATGTGTTGAATAAATATTTTAAATGATAAAAATATCATTTTTATCATATATGTGATATGCTAAAGATATGCGAGCGTTGAAATAAATATTTGTGAAAGGAATATTATTTTTAACATGCATAGGAACTTAATAAAATAGTCATGTGTTGAAATATATTTTAGTCCGCCAAAATTATCATCTTTGAAATGTGAAGTGTTAAAAATAGCCACTTGTTCAAATAAATATGCATGAGTTGAAATATTCATTAATTAGCTAATGATATGATTTTTGCCTATGCATGCAACATTAATATGAATGGTGTTTTTAAACCAAATAGAATCAAATATGAAGTTGAATGGAAAATGATAAGTGATGAGAATTGCATATATGTACATGCATATTTATTTAACAGGTTATAGCAAAGGGGCTAGAGAAGAGGAATAAAATTTTATGCCCGACAAATAGGTACACATTTACTATTTTGTTTGGGTGATGATTTTATTAGCCTATTGGCTAGCCGCTTGGCTTTTTCTTTTTCTTTTTGACATGAGACGCCCGTGTGGCTATTTGGGAATTTTCCCAGCCCCTCCCGTACAAAGGAGGTTATGGCGAAATTTTCCAAAATTTAAAGGCGTTAGTGAAATATTTGAAGTGAAAACGATATAGGAATTTTTGAATGACCTATATTTATATAAATATATAAATATAAATAAAATTAAAACGAAACGTGGCCGTGCAGTTCGTGTTTTGAAACCGTGATTTCAAACGATGAGTGCGGGAAATCCGACCATTGGATTTTCTCGAAACCGCAACCGTTGGGTTCGCCTTGGAAATATCTTTCCAACGGCACCAACTTTGTGAAGATCCGACGGTTGGATTGTCTGGAATGTTTAATTCAAATCTAAAGAAAAACAGCGCCAGAAACGATTATATATATATAATTAAATAAATCGAATAACGATGCTGCAGTTCGTAAATTGAAATCGTAACTTCAAATGGCTAGTGTGGAAGATCCGACCGTCGGATTTTCCCAAAACTGAAACCGTTGGATTCGTTTTGAGATGATCTTTCTAATGACATAAAATTTGCGAAGATCCAACGGTTAGATTTTCAGATATGTGTAAAACAAAATTAGTGAAAAACAGCGCCAGTGCATCGGCATGACCTGAAATGTCGTTTAATTAAATATGGCCGTTTTAAATAAATAAAAATGGCGATATATCGTTATACTATAGATGATATAGAGTGGAAATAAACCAATTTTGTTGTGTTTGCTTGATATGTGATGGTTGAAGGTATTTAACATGAAATTTATAACTAAAGAACTAAAATGTGAATGTTGAATAGTCCAGCCATGTGATAAATTGTTTTGAAAATCTAAATATACGTGGGTTATTTGAAAAGGCCGAGTTCATCTCATTTCAAATAATCGATCGACGTTGAGAAGTCGAAGAGTCGAAGACGGTTGAAGACCGATGATCTTCACATTGGATGGATGGGCGCTACTGATGCTCGTGATTGGAGTAGCTACTGTGAATGAGCTGAAGTAGTAGTCGTCCAAACATACTGTTGATTGTACGGATATGCGAGGAATTGGTGCCTCCGGTTTCGTTCAGACCCAGAACGGACTTGTAAATGGACTATGTGTCTGACATTGGATTTTGTTCTGTGCTGATTGATCTCTGTTAAATATATATCTGTTTGGCGGTGGAGAATTTATTCTCTTGCTTAATGCCCTTCTCTGAGAAGTACGAGCTCAGAGGTTATGTATTGATAGAAATCAGTCGCATGGAGTGGATTGCCTGTGTGGCACGCCTAAGTGGCATATGATCAAGGCTTCTGTTGCAAAGCAAAGTCTTGTGGTTTATGATCAAAGCAAGGTCTGTGTGACGTAGCTTTGTGTATAACGTGAATTCGCGAGCCTCACATCCCGGTATGAGTCAAAAACGGGAGAAGGACCCAAGGAGTGCACGACATTTCTTTCTAGCTATGGTGGTGTTAGTGACCTCCCAGCCCTGACATTTATATCTACTTTTCACCTGTGTGGTTGTTGGAATACGAGGCACCTCGATTATAGGTCTGTAAGGACCGGGAAACGTGTGTTCAGGAATTGCCAATCCTCAAAAGTAAGAGAGGACCGGCCTTGGAGGATCCAGGGATTGCTGTGTCCCGAGGCATTTGCTGGAGTGTCTCGAACGGAGAGGAGCTTGCCCCTTGCCTTGACTCATGAAGGAATCCAATTTCCAATACGAAATATGCGGACGTGATTGTATTACTAGTATGGCGACATAGTAGATGGTAGCTATGCCGCCTAGGATTGATATTTATGATTGAATTCGCTTGTGAAACATATATGCACTAGTAATAACATCAAACACTTTTGTTTTATACGTATGAAGCATTTTTGGCCATTATAAGGTAAAACTCTATCCTACGGCTTGCGTTGCATTGTGTGATGGGACCTGAGTCTTATAATGGCTTCATTTTATAAAAAGCATTGCGATGATTTAATCATTTACTTTATTTCATGCACTAGCACTCATTGGAGTAAACCCGTTCTGCGAAAGTGGCGTGGTCCTTTGATTTGCCTTATTATTGTGGTTAATAAGTTAAGTAGATTTCTCATACCAGTCCCATGATTGACTCGTAGTTTGTTTCACCTTGCAAACTCGGGTGCCCACATTTTCACATGGCAACCTAGTTGCAGGTATCTGGCGCACTTTTGGCTCATGGCGAGGCTTGACTACACCGTGCTGACTTCGACTCTTACCGCCATTATTGTATATATATTATGATTCCGCCATTGGCGATGTAGACTGATATTTATTTTGTGTACTCTTTATGTATTATCCCGCCTCTGGCGATGGTGACTGATTATGTATTATTATGCACTAAGTTGTATCCTGCACTGTGCTCTCTGATGTGGTGATATCTATATGATTCCGTTGTCACATGTGTGTAAATTATTCTATTTTATGTTTATGCTGTTATCTGTGATCTGCTAATGATGATTAATGTGTTATATTCCAATGATTATCCTTAACACCGTGTCACGGGGTTTTGGGATCGTCACAGCTGGTATCGGAGCTTTGGTTAACCTTAGTTCTGGAATCTAACACATTAAACACTTCGTCAAAATAGAATCAGTAGTATTCTAAGGCAAGTAGCTCATTAGAGATAGGACTAGTAAAGTCCTAGAATGAGCCAAGCAGAATAGCAAAAACAATTTGATCAGTCCATCGTTATCTTTCCTTAAATTTTCTGCATAACCATGCAATGAATTATCGTTTCTGTAAGCCGACTCTTTTCTTGCTTATACAGAATTTGAAAAATGGCTACCAGAGCAGCCGCCACTAGAGGAGGTCATGCCGGCCGTGACAGAGGACGGGGAGAAGCCCCAGTTGAAGAAGGACCTTTGATACAACCCCCGGCCGATCAATACTTCGAGCTGGACCGCGTAGCTAAGAGATATAAAAACCTAGGAGGCAAGACCTTCTCGGGAACTGGCACAGTAATAGAGGCCCTTGCATGGCTCAAAACATGCGAGAAAATACTAGAAGGCCTAAGGCTAGGAGATCAAGATAAAACTATTATGGGTGCCTGGCTTATGCAGGAACAAGCTGAGTGGGAATCTCTCACCACCGGGAATGGAGAAGCTGGAAGAACCTGGGACGGATTTAAAGAACTCTTCAAAGAGAAATATGTCCCGGAACAAGCACTAGAACGAATGCACGATGACTTCGCCAACCTCCAGCAAGGGGATCTTTCAGTGTAGGATTATCTGAATAAATTTACACAGTTGTCCCCCTATGCTCCAGAGCTTGTCGCCACTGCAAAGTCCAAAAATAAGAGGTTTATCCTTGGGCTAAAGCGACAGTATCATGATAGAGCCATGGCCCACGTCAAGCTGGAATTTAATGAATTAGTGGAAGTGACATGCAACTACGAAGACCTTGACCAAAGGCATCTGGAACAGGATCGCGCTAAAAGTCAAGCTGGAAACAAACGCAAGCCTGCTGGGAATCAAGCTGGGTCAAGCCAAGCAGCATCCTCGAATACTCAGACTGGCAAGCCGCCAAAAGGAAGCTGCTATAATTATGGCAAAATGGGGCACTTCTCTAATGTGTGCACAGCCCCGAAGAGGCAGAAGACAAATTCACAAGTTTCAAGCCAGGGTTCTCAGAACCCTCGCTCCTGCTTTAATTGCCGCAAGACGGATCATCTTGTCAAAGACTGCCCTTTGCTGAAGAAGGCTGCAGTAGCTCACGTGTATGACGGGTCGAGTCCGCCGGCTGCTTCCGATGGAGTAGGTAAACCCGATGTTTTGGGAGGTACCCTTACAATTAAAAATATTCCTGTTTCTATATTGTTTGACACGGGTACATCACGTAGTTTTATTGCTAATAACATAGTGCACAAATTAAAGTTAAAACCAAGGAAGCTTAAAGATTCGGTTGACGTACATAATCCGATAGGGGGTTCTATTATTCTCAGTACATATTGTAAAGTGCCATCCTCTTATTCTTTCTACAAGTTTCCTTTTGATCTGGTCGCTATGGATTTTCCCGAATTCGATATCATTCTCGGGCTTGATTGGTTAACGAAATACGAAGTCGAAGTAAATTGTGCAGAAAGAATCGTTAAAATTCGAACGAAGCTTGGATATATTACAGTACCCTGTCATGGTTCGAATCCAGATAGAGAAGAATTTTGGTCGGCGTTAGAAGTTATCCCCACTTCTATAGAAAAGATTCCTATTGTCAGAAACTATGCGGATGTGTTTGAAGAAGTTGAAAACTTACCTCCGCAAAGAGAAATAGAATTCAGAATCGATCTAATTCCCAATGCCAGACCAGTGGTACATCCAATTCGCAGAATGACTCCCAGAGAAAAAGAAGAATTAGGTGATCAAACTCATCAACTGTTGTGGAAGGGTCTAATCAGACCTAGCTTTTCTAATTGGGGTGCAGCTGTAGTGTTTGTCCCAAAGTCAGACGGTACTCTTCGATTGTGCGTTGATTACCAAGACCTCAACAAATAGACGCTCAAAAATAAATATCCATTACCCCGCATCGACGATTTGCTAGACCAATTAAATGGCACGAGAGTATTTTCCCGAATGGACCTAGCCACAGGTTTTCATCAATTGAGAATAGCAGAGGAGTGTTTTCCTTTGATAGCTTTCAGAGGTCCAGACATATTTTATGAATGGTTAGTAATGTCGTTCGGCCTGTGCAACGCTCCAGCATACTTTGTCGATCTAATGAATAGAGCGTTCAGGGGAGTTCTGAATAAATTTGTCCTCGTATTCATCGATGATATTTTAATCTACTCCAAATCAAAACCCGAGCATGAAAAACACTTAGAACAAGTATTGGAGATTCTAAGAAAGAACGTCTTCAAAGCCAAATTCTCTAAATGTGTCTTCTGGCAAGAAGAAGTGAAGTTTCTTGGCCATGTCGTGTCAAAGAAAGGGGTTTATGTAGATCCGAGCAAAATAACAGCGATTTAAGACTGGAAACAACCCACTACACCCACAGAGGTTAGAAGTTTTATGGGGTTGGCTAGTTATTATCGAAAGTTCGTTAAGGATTTTTCGAAGATATCCGGTCCCTTAACGAAGCTCACGAAGAAGCATGAGAAATTTAAGTGGACTTCCGACTGTGAAGAAGCTTTCCAGGAATTGAAATCGAAACTGACAACTGCTCTAGTGTTAACGTTTATTGATGGCAATCAGGATTTGAGGTATGGACAGATGCTTCTATTAGAGGTCTTGGTGCAGTGTTAATGCAAAGAGGCCAAGTAGTCGCTTATGCAAGCCGCCAACTGAAATCGCATGAGAAGAATTATGTAACTCACGATCTTGAGTTGCTAGCTATCGTTTTTGCTTTGAAAATCTGGAGGCATTATTTATTGGGCGAGAAATTTATGTTGTACACAGATCATCAATCATTGAAGTATTTATACACCCAGAAAGATCTGAATTTGAGACAGCAGCGTTGACTAGAATTTCTTGTTGCGTATGATCTTGATATCCTGTATACGCCGGGAAAGGCTAACGTTGTAGCTGATGCGCTTAGTAGAAAAACCGCAATCATTGCCAATCTTATAATTACGCCTGGATTAATTGATAAGATTTCAGCCCTTCAAAAAGACGATGAATTCATCCAGAGAATCAGTCAGAGGGTCAAAGAAGGAGAAAGCACAAGTTTCCGAATTGACGATAAAGGGGTTCTCAGGTTAAATGATAGGATTTGCATTCCAAATATTCTAGGCCTTCGAAGAGAAGTGTTAGATGAATGCCATAAATCCAAACTTTTCATTCATCCTGGTGTGAGTAAAATGTACAACGATATCAAACGCACTTTTTGGTGGAAGGCAATGAAGAGGGATATTTCTTTGTATGTTAGCAGATGCCCTACTTGTCAATTGGTCAAGAGCGACCAACAGAAGCTAGCTGGATTGTTGCAACCGTTGGAAGTCCCAGGTTGGAAATGGGAACAGATTTCCATGGATTTCATAGATGGTTTGCCGCGAATCAGGAAAGGTAATGACAGCATTTGGGTAATCGTAGATTGCTTCACGAAGACTGCCCATTTTATACCTGTCAGATCTAATAGAACCGCTCAAAGTCTAGCACATATATATTTCAAAGAAATCGTTAAGCTGCATGGAATTCCCATCAGCATAATCTGTGATAGAGACCCAATATTTGCTAGCAAATTCTGGGAGGCTTTCCAGACAGAATTGGGAACGAAACTGAATATGAGCACCGCTTATCACCCTCAAACAGATGGCTAGACTGAGCAGGTGAATAGAATTCTAGAAGATTTATTGCGGGCTTGTATAATTGATATTGGTGGGTCATGGGAAGATCACTTGCATTTGGCAGAATTCTCATATAACAATAGCTATCAAGCAAGTTTGGGGATGTCGCCATTTGAAGCATTATATGGCAGACCGTGCAGATCTCCCGCATGTTGGGTAGAACCTGGCAACAAACTTGTGTTAGGACCCGATATGATTAGAGAAGCATCTGATAAAGTCGACTTCATCAAAAAGCGATTGAGAACCGCACAAAGCCGACAGAAAAGTTATGCAGATTCTAGAAGAAGAGATTTGACATTTGTTGTTGGTGACCATGTTTATTTGAAAGTTTCGTCGATGAGAGGAGTAATCAGATTTGGCAAAACTGGGAAGTTGGCACCGAGATTTATTGGTCCCTTTCCTATACTTGAACGAATTGGAACTCTTGCTTATAGGGTCCAATTACCAAATTGGTTGCCTGGAGTGCATGATGTATTTCACGTATCTCAACTTAGAAGACATGTGCATGATCCGGATCTTGTTGTAGAAGAAGCAGCGCAACAGGATATAGACATAACTCCAGAATTAGCAGTCAGAAGAGAGCCATTAAAGATTGTTGGCAAAGAAACTAGAGAACTGAGAAGTAAAAAGGTTCATTTAGTTAAAGTGCAGTGGAGTAGTGATCCTAGAGACTGTACTTGGGAGACTGAGGAAAGCATTAAGCAAGCTTACCCCAAATGCAGAGTGGACATCTCTGACTAACTCCGGTGCAAGGTACCTTTACAATACTTTGCATTTACATTTTGTTTCCGACTTTACTATTGTTTCCTTTTCGAGGACGAAAAGTTTTAAGTGAGGGAGATTGTAACAACCTGGAAAATACGAGCCAATTTAAAGATTTTAAATTGGTCATTTCAAAGGAATTTGAACAATTGAAATAGAATATTTCAATAAAATAGTGAATTAGAAATAGTGAGTCAGTTTGAAAATTTGAATTCAAACTTTGACTGACTGTGCAGGGTGGAAAATATAACGGATTTTAGCGAAACCAAAAATATTTAAATCTGTTAGTGAATACCTTTCTAACGAATCTGAAAAATCGAAGTTTCATAACGGGAATCAAAAGTTATGGCCGAATGAATTTTCAGAAAGTTCGCTATATAGAATATATAGCCCTGGAAAATTGATATTTTGCAAACGACCTCGGAATTCGACGAAACCACTTTTGTTGGGTCCGGGATGTCAGATTATTGCTAGGTTTCAAATTTCATAATTTTTGAAGCTAGTATGTGAGCGTGGCAAAAGAAAATGTGTTTGGTCAATTTCTGTTAAATTAGATCGACCAGAAAAAGGCCATTTTTCAAACGATCTCAGAATTCGACGAATCTAGTTTTGTTGGGACCGTTGCATCAAAACATAGCTAGATTTATTTTTCTGGAATTTTTTGAATCAGTTTGTGGCCCTGACAAATTGAAATGTACATTCAAAGTTAAAATTAAATGTTTTATACTTTAATTTGAAAAATAACTGACTGTAATAGTCGAATTGGCCAGTGAAACATATCACATTGTGTCCGGGATGGGGGTTTTTAGCTGGGGGCAACAGTCGTTGGGTTTGAAAAGGAGTTCGTTGGAGAAAACACTATTTAAAAATTTATTAAAACCATGGGCCAATCAAAATTAGCCATTCATTATTTTAAAAAAACGTGAAACCCTTTTTTTTCTCTTCCCCGATCAACGGCGAAAACCAATCGCAACTTCCCCTTCAAATCGCCGCCGCCTCAGCCCCCTGCCGACGCCGCCACCTACCTCCGTCAACGCGCCTCCTCCTCCTCTTCAGATCCGACAAACCCTCACACCCCCTCGAACACCGTATCGCCTGAATCGAGCCCTCCAAGTCGCCGACTTCCCAGCGCCGCCCCAATCGCCAGAGACCACCGAACCACCTCCGACCACCACCGATCGACACCCCTTTCCTCCCTCTTCCACGTCATCACCTCCGATCATCCCCTCGTGCCTCGGTTTTCGCGAAAAGAGCAACCCTAGTTTTGAACCATCGTGAAAGGTGAGTTCTTTTTTATGTTTGCACTTTGAAAAATCATATATTTATGGTGTGTTGACGGAATTCGATGAAACAGGAAACATCAGGACCGCAAGGAAGCTCTCTACCACATAGAAGAGACCGCGGATTTTTCCGAGTCATCTACGATTTTTAGCACTCCAAAAACCAGGGTGAGAAATCTAAATTAAATAAATTTGAATGTAAAATGTCGTGTATAAATTATATAAGCGAAATATAAATTACACGCGTGTTGTATACCTCATGTACATGCGTGGTGTAAGCTATATAAGTGATGTATGAATTATACATGCATAGTATAATTGATATATGTGTTGAAATGCAAGTGGAATATAGCGATAATATATATATATATATATATATATATATATATATATATATATATATACTCCCCTCGTCCACAAACCATGGACGATATTTATTGTTGTGAATTGGTGTGAAATATTGGATGAAAAATGCGAATGGTTGAATAATTGTTCGTGGTTGATATTGATTGGTTGTGGTTGAAAAATACCCATTGGTGATTGAAATGAATTGGAAATAATTTTGGAAATAAAAATAAAACATGCCGCCTGCGTGCGAATTAGATGCATGAATCCCCATTGTCAAAAACCGCGAGGTTTTAAGGTAGAGCGAGGAGCCGTACTAGGGACGGTGCCGGTTTTAACTACCCTGCCGTTATGCTGCCGAAATTTTGAATAATATTCATGTGTTAGAATTATTTTCATATGTTGAAATTATCTTCATGCGTTGAAATTAAAATCATGTGTTGAAACTATGTCCATGTGTGGAAATGTTCATGTGTTGAAAAGTGATGTGTGAAAATTAAATTCATGTGTGAATGAATGAAGTGTTTAAACGATAAAAATCACATTTTTATAATATATGTGAAGTATGAAAAATATTTGCCTTATATATAAATAGTTTCAACAATAAAAATTACATCTCTCTTATATGAACAACATATATAAAATATCCATGTGTGGAGGTGCTCATGTGTTGAGAAGTGTGTGTATTGGAAAAGTTCATGTGTTGAATAAAAAGATCGAACAATAAAAATTACATTTTTATTGAAATTATAAAGTGTTGAAAGCATTCATGTGTTGAATAAATATTTTAAATGATAAAAATATCATTTTTATCATATATGTGATATGCTAAAGATATGCGAGCGTTGAAATAAATATTTGTGAAAGGAATATTATTTTTAACATGCATAGGAACTAAATAAAATAGTCATGTGTTGAAATATATTTTAGTCCGCCAAAATTATCATCTTTGAAATGTGAAGTGTTAAAAATAGCCACTTGTTCAAATAAATATGCATGAGTTGAAATATTCATTAATTAGCTAATGAGCTGATTTTTGCCTATGCATGCAACATTAGAATGAATGGTCTTTTTAAACCAAATTGAATCAAATATGAAGTTGAATAGAAAATGATAAGTGATGAGAATTGCATATATGTACATGCATATTTATTTAACAGGTTATAGCAAAGGGGCTAGAGAAGAGGAATAAAATTTTGTGCCCAACAAATAGGTACACATTTACTGTTTTGTTTGGGTGATGATTTTATGAGCCTGTTGGCTTTTTCTTTTTCTTTTTGACATGAGACGCCCGTGTTACTATTTGGGAATTTTCCCAGCCCCTCCCGTACAAAGGAGGTTATGGCGAAAATTTCCAAAATTTAAAGGCGTTAGTGAAATATTTGAAGTGAAAACGATATAGGAATGTTTAAATGAACTATATTTATATAAATATAAATAAAATTAAAACGAAACGTGGCCGTGCAATTCGTGTTTTGAAACCGTGATTTCAAACGACGAGTGCGGGAAATCCGACCATTGGATTTTTCAGAAACCGCAACCGTTGGGTTCGCCTTGGAAATATCTTTCCAACGACACTAACTTTATGAAGATCCGACCATTGGATTGTCTGGAATGTTTAATTCAAATCTGAATAAAAACAGCGCCAGAAACGATTATATTTATATATATATATATATAAATATAATTAAATTAAATCGAATAACGACGCTGTAGTTCGTAAATTGAAATCGTAACTTCAAATGGCTAGTGTGGAAGATCCGACCGTCGGATTTTCCCAAAACTGAAACCGTTGGATTCGTTTTGAGCTGATCTTTCTAATGACATAAAATTTGCGAAGATCCAACGGTTAGATTTTCATATATGTGTAAAACAAAATTAGTGAAAAACAGCGCCAGCGCATCGGCACGACCTGAAATGTCGTTTAATTAAATATGGCCGTTTTAAATAAATAAAAATGGTGATATATCGTTATAAAATACTATAGACGATATATAGTGGAAATAAACCAATTTTGTTGTGTTTGCTTGATATGTGATGGTTGAAGGTATTTAACATGAAATTTATAACTAAAGAACTAAAATGTGAATGTTGAATAGTCCAGCCATGTGATAAATTGATTTGAAAATCTATATATACGTGGGTTATTTGAAAAGGCCGAGTTCATCTCATTTCAAATAATCGATCGACGTTGAGAAGTCGAAGAGTCGAAGACGGTTGAAGACCGATGATCTTCACATTGGATGGATGGACGCTACTGATGCTCGTGATTGGAGTAGCTACCGTGAAGGAGCTGAAGTAGTAGCCGTCCAAACATACTGTTGGTTGTACGGATATGCGAGGAATTGGTGCCTCCGGTTTCGTTCAGACCCAGAATGGACTTGTAAATGGACTGTGTGCCTGACGTTGGATTTTGTTCTTTGCTGATTGATCTCTGTTAAATATATATCTGTTTGGCGGCGAAGAATTTATTCTCTTGCTTAACGCCCTTCTCTGAGACGTACGAGCTCAGAGGTTATGTATTGATGGAAATCAGTCGCATGGAGTGGATTGCCTGTGTGGCACGCCTAAGTGGCATATGATCAAGGCTTCTGTTGCAAAGCAAAGTCTTGTGGTTGATGATCAAAGCATGGTATGTGTGACGTAGCTTTGTGTATAACGTGAATTCGCGAACCTCACATCCCGATATGAGTCAAAAACGGGAAAAGGACCCAAGGAGTGCACGACATTTCTTTCTAGCTATGGTGGTGTCAGTGACCTCTCAGCCTTGACATTTATATCTACTTTTCACCTGTGTGGTTATTGGAATACGAGGCGCCTCGATTATAGGTCTGTAAGGACCGGGAAACGTGTGTTCAGGAATTGCCAATCCTCAAAAGTAAGAGAGGACCGACCATGGAGGATCCAGGGATTGCTGTGTGCGGTCCCGAGGCATTTGCTAGAGTGTCTCGAACGGAGAGGAGCTTGCCCCTTGCCTCGACTCATGAAGGAATCAAATTTCCAATACGAAATATGCGGACGTGATTGTATTACTAGTATGGCGACATAGCAGATGGTAGCTATGCCGCCTAGGATTGATATTTATGATTGAATTCGCTTTTGAAACATATATGCACCAGTAATTATATCAAACACTTTTGTTTTATACGTATGAAGAATTTTTGGCCATTATAAGGTAAAACTCTATCCTCCGGCTTGCGTTGCATTGTGTGATGGGACCTGAGTCTTATAATGGCTTCATTTTATAAAAAGCATTGCGATGATTTAATCATTTACTTTATTTCGTGCACTAGCACTCATTGGAGTAAACCCGTTCCGCGAAAGTGGCGTGGTCCTTTGATTTGCCTTATTATTGTGGTTAATAAGTTTAGTAGATTTCTCATACCAGTCCCATTACTAACTCGTAGTTTGTTTCACCTTGCAAACTCGAGTGCCCTCATTTTCGCACGGGCAGCCTAGTTACAGGTACCTGGCGCACTTTTGGCTCATGGCGAGGCTTGACTACACCGTGCTGACTTCGACTCTTACCGCCATTATTGTATATATATTATGATTCCGCCATTGGCGATGTAGACTGATATTTATTTTGTGTACTCTTTATGTATTATCCCGCCTCTGGCGATGGTGACTGATTATGTATTATCATGCACTAAGTTGTATCCTGCACTGTGCTCTCTGATGTGGTGATATCTATATGATTTCGCTGTCATATGTGTGTAAATTATTCTATTTTATGTTTATGCTATTATCTGTGATCTGCTAATGATGATTAATGCGTTATATTCCAATGATTATCCTTAACACCGTGTCACGGGGTTTTGGGATCGTCACAGAGAACCAAAACTAGATAGGGTTTATTGTTGTGATTTGGCACTAAAAATTGGATTTTTGAATATATATATTAAAGACATATGATTGAAAAGTTAATCAACTAATTGATTGCTGGTTGTGATGGATGATTATTAATTCCACTAATAAAACCAATATGACAAAGGAAATGTAAAATTTAGCCAAATTGAATTCATTATTGAACCAAATCGAAATTTGATTGTAATTGCATGCATATACATGTATTTACATTGAACAGGTCATAACACGGAAGCTAAGAAGAGGAATAAAATTGTATGCCCGACAAATAGGTACATGTTCGCTGTATTTCTTGGGTTTTGATGATTTTATGAGCCGATTGGCTTTTTCTTTTTCATTTGGATTGATGAAGGCCCTGTGAGGCAAGATGCGGTTTCAAACATCAACCAGTACAAAGGAGGTTATGGCGAAATTTTTCGAAAATTTAGGGTGTTAGCCAAATTTTTGAGAAATTAGAAAATTCTTAAAATAAGGAATGAAAGCTAAAATGAAATTTGAGCTTGTTAGTTAAACAACTTTCAGCTCCGTTCCTTTTCGAGGATGAAAAGATTTTAAGTGGGGGAGATTGTAACAACCCGGATTTTCAGAACCAATTTAAATTTTTTATTTTAGCTATTTAATTGATTTTGAATATTCAAAATGATTTATTTTAAATAATAACGACTAAAAATTTATCTAAATCAAAGTTAGAACATATAAATTTATTATAATTTTAAAAAGAGTTTGAAATGGCACAGTAGTTTGAAAATTCGATTTTAAATTTCAATTGAATGTACAAGATTCAAAATAAATCGTATTTCAGTAAAAAAAAAAATATTTGAATCTGTTTAATAATATATTTCTAATGAATGTGAAAAATTCAGATTTCATAATGTAAATTTAAAGTTATGTCTAGTTTAAAATTTAAAATAGTCGTTATGGAATTTATATATATTTTATATAATATATAACCCTTAAAAATAGCCATTTTGCAAATGACCTCCATTTTCGACGAAACCACTTTTGTTGGATCCAGAATGTCAAATTATTGCTAGATTCCAATTATCATTATTTTTGGAATTAATATGTGAGCATGGTGTATTTAAGCGAGTTTGGTTATTTTAATTTGAATTTAATCAACTAGAAATTGACCTTTTTTCAAACAGCCTCCAAATTCAAAAAAATTAATTTTGTTGGGACTGTATTGTCAAAACATAGCTAGATTTATTTTTCTGGAATTTTTGGAGTCGGTATGTGGCCCTGGTAAATTAAATTGTACCTTGAAATCAATTTTGAACGTTAAATTAATTTATATTTTAATTTCAATGAAAAATGAACGAAAAAGTAGAATTGGCTTAAGGGACATATCCCATTGTGCTCGAAATGGGGGTAATTAGCTAGAAACGACAGTCGTTGGGCTCGATTTGGAGTTCAAATGAAAAGGTTACCTTTTGAAATTAAAAATTAAATTAAATATAAAAAGAAGTCAACCCCTCTCTACCTCACTCTCTCTCCCCGTCGTTAGAAATTAAAAAAATAAAAATAAAAATAAAAAACCATTGATTGCAGACCCCGTCACCCCCTTACGGCTCCGCCGCCGCCGCCGGAGATCGCCCACCGCCGCACCTCTCCCCCTCCCTCCCCCTACTCTCTTCTCGCTCCTCTGATAGCCCCACGCCCTAGCTTGAAACCCTAGACGCCTGACGCCCTAAATCCGTCTACGTCGGCCAATGTGGGCCCCTACCACTGCTAGCGCCACCCCTGTCACCACTAGCAACACGCCAGAAACCGATCGATGTGAGTAATTAAAATCGATTTTTTTTACAAATTTTAATTTATATAATGATGTATAAAGATTTGATTTTTAATTTATATAATGGTTAATATAAATATGATTTTTGCATATATGGTTTTGTTATAAAAATATGATTTTTAAACTATATAATAGCATTATAAAAATGTGATTTTTATATATGTAGTAGCACTATAATAATTTGATTTTTATATATATATATATATAATAGCGTTATAAAAATGTGATTTTTATATATGTAGTAGCACTATAAAAATTTGATTTTTATATGTATAATTGCGTTATAAAAATGTGAATTTTATATATGTAGTAGCACTATAAAAATTTGATTTTATATATATAATAGCATTATAAAAATGTGATTTTTATATATGTAGTAACGTTATAAACATATGATTTATATATATATATATAATAGCATTATAAAAATGTGATTTTTATATATGTAGTAGCGTTATAAAAATGTGATTTTTAAATATATATAGCATTGTTAAAAATATGATTTTTAATATAAACCGCGTGAAACAGATTGCATTGTAATCAAGATGAAGAACACTACGCACTGGAACAAATCCAAATCCAAACCGTTAAATTAAAGACTGATGGAGTGGAAACCAAATGTGAGAAATCCTTCTTAATCTAATTATTTTACAGTTAAATATATACTAGGATGCAGAGGGGGCTTAGAAGCCTCCGACACTATTTTATTGTACAAACCATGGTTGCTTTTTTTGGATTGTATTGTGGAAATTTGGATATTGATTGATTTATCTGTTTGGATTTGATTTGGATGGGAATTGGATTGAAATTGGTTTGTGTATGACGCGAGCCAGTATCAAGAGAGAGGTAGTGCTAGACATTACTCCGGTACTAATATCGCGTCATTATAATGCCGAAATTTTCTAAAATAAATATGTATTCATTAAAAATATAATTTTTAATGTGAATATGAACTAAATAAAATATTCATGTTTTGAATAATAAAAAAAATCATTTTTATGGAATATATGAACTATTAAAAATATTCATGTGTTAAAATAAATATTTTATCATTAAAAATATAATGAACGACATAAAATTCTCCTGAAATGAAAATAAATATTCATTTACAAATCAAACGATTTGTTTATGTGCACCCATTTAACTAACATGGTTTGGGACGATAAATTTTACACACCGCCCAACTACACAAATAATATTCAGTGTTTGTTGGTTGAAACCCCACACGGGTATTGGGAGGATATTTGACGTACACTAATCCCAATTATTTAGTTGTATGTCAATCGATTGGTTAACAGACTGTTGTAAGCGTTAATTATTTATATTTAATGCTCACGTAGTTGTGTAATGCACTCTGGATGATGGTTGACTGTGTATAATTATTGTTGTGTACATGTGCATATGAAATCCACATAAATAACATTATACGGTAATTGACTGTGTTTGATTCCAATTTAGAAAGAATGAATATTTTAAAATAACGAATATTTTGAAACAATATTCAGTAATGGATTAAAACGTGAATTTGATATCCAATTTTGGATGGACACGAGAATATTGAAATATATGAAGTCATGTTGATTAGATTTGTGCCATTTTAATGCGAACGATATTTATATCGATTTTATTCATTTTTATAATGAATATCGAAAAGGAAATTATTTCAAAATATGATATTTTGAAAATATTATCATTTAAATATTATAATGATAAGAAGTATTCAATTTTGATTTAAAATTGAAGTGAAAGTGGGAATCAATTTTAAAATGAATTTATAAAATATGATTTGAGCGAAATATATATTATATGTATAATATAATGGCCTGAATGGAACGCGCCGCCCAGCGACCGTTTGCAAATTTCGACCATTGACTTCGAATTGACATCGCGGGAGATCCGTACGTCGGATTCTCCTAAAACCAGAAGCGTTGGGTTCGTGTCGAAAAGAGATTTCCATGAATATACGAGTTTTGAATTTGAATGGTTGGATTTGGAGTTATGTCCAAATCAAATTTGGAAAAGTTCGCTATGAATGCAGTTTGGTGGCCGTTATTGGAAACCGACTGTACGGGCCTTGATAAACTTATTAAAAATACTAATAATTTGTGTAAAATCATAATAAATGATTTGGAAGGAATTTGGATGAAAAATTCCACGTTTGTAAAGATAAAAAAAATATTTTTATCAAAATGAACTAGTTATTAACTAGAATAATAATCCAATATTTTTAAAGAAATAAATTGGATTTGAAATGGTTTTAAAAATAACCAGAATTTTCCAATGAATAAATTGGAATGGATTAGAGTGGAATTAATCTTCGGAATATTTCAATATTGGATTCTGTGGTTATACGGATATTGTTATGGGAATTTGGATGATACAGATATCGTTATTCCCAATATGATATCCGTTAGTTTCAGAATTTGATATTGAATATAAGCCAATATAATTTTTGTTCAGAGCCTTGTATTTAATATTAAATTAGATTTTGGGTTTTCATGGACGGTGTCTTAAATAACACTGTTCTTAAACCAGTTGAGTAAAGAATAAATATTTTAATTAGGATTTAGTGAAGTTTTCCAATTAATTAATATTTATTTGGAATTGAATAAAAGAATTGGATTTTGGGTTTGTCGTGAATGGTGTCTTCAGTAACGCTATTTGTAACACCTCGAATTTGTACTGACACTAAAAGAGGATAAATTAAGTAATAATTAATTTAATATTCAGAATTAGAGGAAACAGACTGCACAATTACGTCCATATTGAAATTCTGGTCAAGATAGACAATTGGTTTGCGTAAAACGGACAACGTATGAGGAAATTATGGTGGTTTTAAGCTTGTATACGCATAGAAAAATTATATACATATGTATGATCTAGAGATGAGTTAGATCTGAGTCAGAATTCTATCCAAAACCATTCGAATTTGAAAAATTCGTCAGAGCGCCAAAATTCCCGCTCTAGGGGGTCGACCCCACTTAAGGGGTGTCGACCTGTGGGTCGACCCACCCACAGGAGTGTCGACACCCCTAGGGCTGAGCTGGCAGTCAGTTTCAGAGGGCTCTGCAGCTATAAATATGTTGCTATTTCTCATATTTTCTTCATTGGAAGTCGTGGAGGCCATATGCTGCTGGAGTGCAAATTGAACCGCTTTCTACAACATCAAACTTTGAAAATCAAATTCAGAAATTCTAGATCTGTTCTTTCTCAATTCTCTAAACCTAATGCTATGAGTTTCTAGTTGTTTTTAGGTTTAGATAAATGAAAGTAAATTGTGAAAGATGATGACTTGGATATGTTGTAAAGTATGATTCTATGCAAGTGTTAAATCATATACTATGTCATGAAAGATCTAATTCCCTAGATCTAATAAAATTGTGATTATTTTGTTATCTTGTCTATATGGATCTGAACTTGTAACTATATTATGGTGAATGTACATCTATTGGACAGTTGTAACATTGTTTAGATCTAGTTCTTTATGTAAATCACCTTTCACCTGTCATATTGTGATTTGTTTAAATATGTGTTAAACTTGACATGTGAAGCCATTTTTAGATCTAAACATGTTGCTATGTCACCCTAATTATGCTAGATCTAAATAGTTGGACTAGATCTCATTTTGTTGCTTTTATATCGTAGTTGCCACAAGTTCATCAGTTTATGTCCACCTTGTTATGATGAAAATTACATGTCCACTCACCTTGTTATCATATTAAGTTTATGTGTATGCCAAGAAATGTTGAAAAACTATCATGCTTTGTCATATTCCCTTTTTCATTGTTGTGGCTAGGTTACTTTATAGCCTAGATGCCGCCAAAATACGTGCGAATACGTTAGTTAAGAAATGGGGAAAAGGGGTTCATAATTGGCACAATTTATATAATATTGGACATTTAATTCAAATGAGGAAACAAAGAAATAATTACCTATAATGACATAGGTAGATTGGGATAAAAATGGAATGTTTAGCAATTACAATTAGGAATTGTAATTGTAATTGTACTTATGACATGAGGTTAGGTTGCATTAGTGGCGGAAGTCTACCCGGACCCGAGCGACATATCTAGCAGCCACTAATGTCGAATCTAATGTGGTAGGTCTAAGTACCTAAATATGAATCGGGCTAAGACACGAGGTTAGGCCCAAATGTGGAATAAGACTGCCCGGACCCGACCGGCATATCCAGCATCCACATGTTGTAGGCCTAATGTGGGAGGTCTAGCCCATTATAACCATAATTGGACATGGTATTGAAATGGACTACTTAACCTAATTTAAAGATTGTATGATTATGAACTTAAGTTAGGGTAAAGTAAAATTGGATGGGTAGTGGGTGGGTTAAGTAAACTAGAGGGGGTGGGTAATATTTATATATAGGCCCACGAACTTAACCCAATAAGGTTATTCAATTAAAGACACCTAGTGGTATACATAACCGGTAGATAATATAATGAAGTTATGTAATTAAAGAAACCCTTTAGGGTAAGCATAACTGGTACATGGCTATGTAATTAAAAACACATAAGGGTATACATAGTTAGTGGAAAACCTAATGGGATACAAGACAAGGGGGAGAGCTTGTATAATATTGTGTAGGACCCATTTCAGTCAGTAACCCGGAGTTCGTATCAAATAAAGAACTCCGTACTAGGCAGAGAAGGGGCACGCTTACCGATTGATTGTAAGAGATCCAAGCGATGGTGTGGGCGGCGTAAACCGACTGGGGACATGTGCGTGCATGGGCCGGGAAGAGGGGGCTAAGACGATCATGACACCAGTAGATATGGTTGTGCACAACTTGGGTTGCCACTTTAGGAAGTGATACCTCCTACTATGGGGCCAGCACAGGATATCTACGGAGTAGGGAGAAAATCGATTAGGGTAGTGGTTAGGGTATACTTGGGTGTATGACCTAAGCCTACCAATTCATAGTGGAAGGGATCATCTCATTTCAGTTATACTAGTAATAGTGCAGAGTAATCATTAATGAGGTGCATACACCTTATCTTACTTACCTTGTTACACCTTCCATTTATGTAGTAATCTCTCTCTTATCCACTTTATATGCCTATCATGTTGCTTTTATTTATCTACTGGCTAAAAGTAACTAGACTTGCCAGACTTTATGTATGACCCTGTTTTTTCTCCTTCTTTCTTCCGTTTCCCCTCCCCCCCGTCCCCCAAACGTTCTCAGGGAGGAAACACTCAGACTTAATCAGGACTCGGATATCATCCTACCAGGAGCTACTTCTGAAGTATGGCTCAAGCTCTTGTCTCTATTATGGTTTAACTCTTTTAATTGGGGAAAATTATGTTTTTCATATTCATATGTACTGTGATGATGCAAGGCAGAAGTTATTTTATTATATTGGTTTTGTGGCTTATGAAATTGTGGGCTACAGTACTATGCTTTATGGCTGAAATAAAAATTTAAAATTTTCCGCTGCTGCCTTATTTATATATGTCTTGTAATTATTCTGTGTCGGTTTACCTATAGCACTTCACGAAACTTAATGCATTCCCTTGGTGAGTGACATTAACAGACATGGAGTGTCACACTATTCTTAAACCCCGTATGAAAAGAATAAATCTTTTAATTAAGATTATTAGAGTTTCCAGTTATATTTAATAACTGGAATAAAATGGAACATGAATTGGGTTTATTGTGAACTGTATCTTTTACGACATTCGTCCTTTAACCCGATTAACAGTGAAATGTGATTTGGAATATATAAATCTTTTATTAAGATTTAATGGAGATTTTCCAAAGTAAAGTTTTCCAATTTAATATATTAAATTGGAATTGAATGGAATTCGATTAGGTAATAATCGAAGTGAGCTTCTGTAGGGTAAGACTATTAATATATATGGAATTTAAAAGGCTTTGTCGTTATTACATTTATAATATTAGTCGGATACGAAAATTAATATCGATTATATATTGATCTATTTTCCGTGAAGATTCCATTATTAATGGAATGTGATTTGGGTTTATTGTGAACTGTGTTTTAATTGATACTGGTTCTTTAACCCAGTTAAAGACAGGATTACATGTCTAACATTGTATTTCAAACTGTATTGTTGATCTCTGCTAAATATATATCTGTTTGGTGGTGGAGAATTTATTCTCTTGCTTAACACCCTTCTCTAAGACGTATGAGCTTAGGGGTTATATATCGGCCGAAAACAATGGTACGGTGTAAATTGTCGATGCGACATGTTTGATTTCCCAAAGATAAATTATCATTAATATTGATTTTTGGGAAGATTAAAGTTAAGTGGAGTTTTAATGAATATTTAATTAGATTGAAGTGTGAATATGGTAATTTAAATTATCAAATTTGGGAAATGATCGAGAATGGAGTACCACCAGCTTTACTCCAGGCAATAGTTAAATATTTAAATATTTAAATAGATTTGAATGGGAAATGGTAATTAATTTTACCGATAGCCCCGTGGTGTTAGATATGGGGTATTAAGGGATGAATAGGTTGGGATTGGGAAATTAAAAAAATGATTAATTCGGTAAGGTGTGCTAATCCCGACTAGTTGGGATAACTTTAATTTCTTTTAAATTGTGAAAAGAATATTCTGGATTGGAATGAGGCATATGTTGTGTTTTTATAGCACTTGATTATAAGATACGTGAATGATTTGGAAAGGTCGGGTTTATACCCTGATTTGGAAAGGTCGGGTTTAT
Organism: Allium sativum; assembly: GCA_030737875.1. Taxonomy (NCBI): domain Eukaryota; kingdom Viridiplantae; phylum Streptophyta; class Magnoliopsida; order Asparagales; family Amaryllidaceae; genus Allium; species Allium sativum. The sequence continues at coordinate 460,887,560 of CM060923.1, forward strand.
ACCCATTCTGAATAATTGATTCGACGATAAGTCGACGATGAAGACGGTAGTTGAATATCGGAGGTCTTCACATCGTTTGGATGATTACAGATGTCTTGATTGGGCTGTATACCCAAGACAAGGTAACAATTGGTGATCATCCAGATGTACTTGGAGATCGACCGGATATGCGAGGACCGCTATCTTGTATTGGACATATGGGATGAGGAATAAGGTGAATCCAGTTTCGTTCAGACCCAGAACGAACTAGTAAATGGATATGTTTTTGACATTGGATTTTATTCTATGTTGATTGATCTCTATTAAATATATATCTGTTTGATGGCGGAGTATTTATTCTCTTGCTTAGCACCCTTCTCTGAGACGTACGAGCTTAGAGGTTATATATAAATAGACATCAGTTGCATGGCGTGAATTATCAGTGTGGCATGCTGGGATGCAAATGATCAAGGCTTCTAATGAAAAGCAAAGTCTTGTGGTTGATGATCAAAGCCCAACTTTAAATAGCATAGCTTTGTGTATAGCATTAATTCGCCAGCCTCACACCTCGGTATGAGTCAAAAACGGGATCATGACTGCAGGAGTGCACGACGTTTCTTTCTAGCTATGGGTGGTGTCATGGTATGGAGCCCAGACATTTATATTTTTTGACCTATGTGGATGATGGATTGCGAGGCGCCTCGGATATATCAATCACTGCGGGGCCGATGGATAGGTCTGATAGGACCAAGAAACGTGTGTTCAAGAATAACTAATCCACTAACGTAAGTGTGGACCGGCCACGTAGAATCACGGGGTTCATGAGAGTGTGTTCCCTGAGGCATTTTCTAGAGTGTCTTGAAGCAGGCGAGGAGATGGTCTCTTGCCTAGACTCGTGATGGAATCCAATTTCCAATATATGACTTTTTGTTTTTAATTGTAGAGCCTAGTATGGCATCATGATATATGGTACCCATGCCGTATATGATTGATACATTTATATATGAGGTTGATTTTGACACTATACACTTATAGTAATATCAAAATGATTTGTTTTAAATGTACCAAGCATGTTTGGCTATTATAAGGGAAAAATCTATCCTTCGGCTTGCGTTGCATTGTGTGATAGGACCCGAGTCTTATAATAGCTTCATTATTTGAAAAGCATTGCGTTGTTTATAAACTGTTTTATGCACGGGTATTCTTAGGAGAAAACCCGTTCCGTGTTATATGGCGTGGTCCCTTGATTTACTTTATTTCTAAAGTAAAGTTTTAAATAACTTTTTTAGTTCTTACACCAGTCCCATGAATGACCTGGAGTTTATTGTTTTAACCTAAACTCTGGATGCCTTTATTTTTCGCACGGGCAGCTAGTAGTTTTGGTTTTTGCAGATATTTCTTTTCCAGGATCCTGGATTTACAGCTGGGGCTATATTGGGAAAGCATTGTATCCGTGTATTTCTTTAAATTGTGTTATGTATTATTTTTCTGTTGCTATGTAAAGTATCTTAATCACTGATATTTTTCTGATTTGTATTATTTATTCATACTCTGGAATATTCTTATACTCTGATGTAAATTGTTGAAACAGCAATGAAATGTCCTATTGTTTGCGTTCTGATTTGTCGTGTTCACAACTAAATCCGGGCTTTCCTATAAGGGGAAGTTTGCGTCGTTTCAATCATTTACCATTACAACTAATACCATCCCTTGATAATAGTGAAGTCATTCAAGTTGGAGTATTTTATTTACCTCCAGATCTTGATCGATAACGCTCTTATCTTAAGGTACATTAAATTTTGTAGCTCAAATCTGATAATTAAAATATCATAAAAATTTCATCTTCTATTTAAAATATGGTTTTATAAACCATACTTAGTTTTGAAAATATCCTTTAAATTATATCCACTTTCACTTAATTCGTTATCTAGGAAAAACTCTTACTTAACATAAAACTTTTAACTTCAAACTTTTTTAAACACTTCGTTTTATAACTCGGATTTATTAGAAAATCCATTTACCAAGTCGTTTACCCAAAAAGCATTAACATCTTATTACATAACTTAATATGGATTTTTTTCCCTAAATTCCCTTTACTCAATTCTTTTACAGAAATCTTATTAAGCTTCTTTTCTTTTGCACTTGAAAATCTTCTTTCAACTACAATCATTTTACTTAATTTAATTATTATGTAAACTTTCGTTTAAAATCATTTCATAACTTCCATATCTCTTTTTATAAACTTTGTTTAAAACTTATGTTTATTTGAAACCCATTTACAACACATTTTTTGGAAATTCAATTAAATTTCATTTTGAACTTGATTATCTTCTTATACGAATTCCATTTAAAAAGGTAATCACTTTAATTATTATTAATAAAAATAATAATTAACTGAAAAGGTAGTTTACTTCACTTTTAACTAGGAATAAAATAGTTAACCCCTTTAAATAGTTATTAAAATAGTAATTAACTTTATTAGTGATCAATAACTCGATAATTAGCTCTAAACATCGTGAATTAAAGGATAATTAACTTTGTAAGAAATCTTGTTAGGTTCAGATAATTATTTGTCTAAAACATTTCTATTAGATTAATTATTAATAAATTAATATAATAACTAGTTTCAGTTTAAACAGGTGACTTTGTCAACTTGAGAACATCAATTAATCTTGTTAACTTATTCCACTACTCCTTCCTCTTAAATTTATTAAAAATAATTAATTTAACAACGTTACACTTAATTGTTTCTTAAAATAATGAAAGGACCCCAGAATTTTCAAAAAAAATTCTTTTTAATTTATTTAATTATAATTTACAACAGTCCTGGGTCCTCTACTCAAGGGTTATCCTCTTATAACCCTTCAAGTCCGAGATCTTTCAACCCTAATATAAAAATATTGGTATAACTCAAAATTATAACTTGTATATGAGAAGATATAAAAGTCTCTTGTAACGACCCGTATTTTTCTACCTATTTATTTGGAATTATTTAAATTATTTGATTATTTAAAATATTTGTTTGAATTTAAATAATTGAATTTAACAATTTTATTTTGAATATATTATTTAAATAAATAATAAAATAATATTTTAATTTCCAGAATATTGGGAAAATGATGAATTTGAAATATAAAGTGATCGGGCAATTTGAAATGGTTTAGAATTGATTCTATTGAAATTATAGTGACGATTTCAATTCTAAAATGATGGTCAAGCAAATAGTTTATAATTTAAATATATAACGAGCTGCAGCGGCGCGGCAGTTCATAATTTGGCGTTTTGAACTTTAAACGGCTGTACAGGATTCAAAATAAGTCGGATTTTCTCGAAACAAGAAACGCTAGAATCTATTTGACGATATCTTTCCAATGGAAGAGAAACATCCTGTTTTCATAGCATAGATTTTATTTTATGTCCAAATCAAATTTTGAAAAGGTCGCCATGGAATTCCTTTATATATTATAGCGATTATTTATATAAAATAAATGGTTTTTAAATATCGATATGGCTTCAAACTCAACCCGAGCTATTTTATTTTAGTAGTGTATGAAATTCTGGTCGTATATAGCCAATTTTAATATATATTTTTTATATTGAGGTATTTTAAAATTGGTTTATTTTATTTGAATTGGGCAGTTATAAAAGGGACTTTATTCAAATGACCTTCGTTTTCGACGAAACAAATTTTATTGGGACCGCAACAGTAAATTATTGCTAGATTTCATGTGGCACGTCAATCGCGGTTAATTTGTGAGCACAACAAAATTAAATACAAATAAAAACGACCATTTGAACGTGAACGAGGGCCATTTGAGCAAACGAACTCGGGATTCGACGAAACATGTTTCATTAGGACCGTATCGTCAAATTATACTATGTCGTCCATTCGCATCTCGAACGGAGTTTGTATGTGAGTGCAGGAATGAATAAGCGGTGTTTGAAATTGCGATAGACACGAAGAAAAATATCGCTAGTCAACGTCGTTGGTCACATCAACTTAAAATATATTATTTCTATACTATATAAACATCGATAATTAGAATTTTCCAACCTATCTTCAATTTCCGTCCAACAATTTTACAAAAAAGTCCTCTTTCACAAATTAAATTATATCTTCCATTCTGAAATGAATTGGTGAGGGAAATGTGAACGGAAGTTGTAGATCGGGACCGTACCTAGCTACTGAGAAAAGTTGGAAAGGTTTCGTTGAGTGTGGTGGCCAGAAATCGTGAGGAACTGTGAAAAACTGTTTTCATTTTTGGCCTGGTTGTGGGAGATTGGATGATCTATAGGTGTCGAGACCTAGGTGAAATGAAAGAGAGGAGTCCTGGCTTTGATTTGGCACCGGTCTCGGGTCTTACGGTGGTCTGTGGTGATGGGAATTGGAAGATGAACGGAGATGTTCTGTTTTGGGGTGTTTTTGAAAGTTGTGATCGGTTTTGGCCATTTTCCCGGCGATGTGGTTGTCGAGGGGGGTTGTGGCCTGAAGCAAATCGAAGGGGTTGGGAGGTAGTCAGAACGCTGGTGGTGCGGCCTGGTACAACGGCCTGAGGTAGCGTGATTTTGGGGTTAAACGGAATTGGGGGAGATGAGTTTTCCAGCCGAAGGCGGCGATATGGGGTCACGGCGCTGGGAGTGGTAGTACTGCTTGGTAGTGTGGTTCTGGTTAGAGGGTCGACAATGGATGTAGATGACCACGGAGACGCCGGTGATGGCTAAAAGGGGATGGATTGGCGTCCGTTGTTTTGAGGGAGAAGGGGTTATCCCGTTGAGAAGGAGCCAAAGGGAGAAGATGCGTTTTTGCTGAGTACAAGGATGACGTTGACCCTGATAATTAAGGTAATTAACGGTAAAGATAATAATTAATTATAGTTAATTAATAATTAAATTTATCTTAATAATCGATTAAATTATATAACTTAAATTGAGTATAACTTCTTCATACGATATCGGATTTACGCGAAACTGGATCCGTTGGGATCGCATGGACGAGGCCTAGGTGATGGCACTGAGTAGGTACTGATCTGACGCAGTTGTAATTTCAGCTAATTTTGAAAGTTCGCTTCAAATAAAAAGGAACAAACGCGTCAATCGTCGACCGAATAATCTGGTGAGTTAATTCTCACACCTTATGGAATCCTATGATGTTGTAAATTCATATTAAAATATAATTTATCTTTAAAAGTATAAATTGGTTGATTGGTTGCTATTGGCTGATTATTGTTTGATTGGTTGCTATTTTCGTCATTTAAATGCGTTATATTATTGAAATTTATTTCATATATTGTTATGAAATGTATAACGAGTTGTGGTGCAGGGAAGAACAGGTTGGAGGGATCCAACCGGATTCCTCAAATAAACTGTATTTTACTTGTGGTGCATATTATTCATATATGAATTGTTCATACTGACTAACACCAAACTTGTTTAAATGTTGATGATTGAATATATATTCATCGTTGTTGTAATCAAATTCAATCGATACACTCAAGCGCTAATTCAATCCTTGATTAACCATAAATTAAGGAATTATTGAAGTATTTAGCGTTAATGAAATCAATTATTATTTGATGATGATTATACTATTCTTAATTAGTAGCCAAGTTAACTATTTTTATATAGTAAATATTCAAAGTTAATTATTATTTTTAATAACAATGAAAACAATGGCTTTTAATTGGAATCCATTGGAGAAGTGATTAAGTGGCGTTATGGTTCGATCAAAAGGACCGATAAGTGTTATAAGGGATTTATAATCCAAGTGTTTAAACGAGGTTAGCAAATGGGATTTGTCGGTGAATGTAAGAATTTAAAGGAAGTTTTATTTAATTCCTAAATTAAGTTCAAATGAAATGAAACTTTAAAGGAAAAGGGTTAATAGATTAAGAATGGACTAAAATATAGAAATGGTGAATAGATTTGTATAAGTAATTAGAGAGAAATTCAAGCAAGATTTAGAAAAGGGTTTTTAAACCAAATAATAACTTTGAAAAGTTAAAGAATTATTCAAACGAAACACTATAATTGAAAACAAGGATTTCAGAAGCAAAGGGAAATTCATATAGTGATTTTGGTCCAAAATTTGTAAATGGATTTTGGAAATATGATACAAGGTAACAAGGCCTTATCGTAAAGAAGGTGAAAAAAAACAGATATTTACTATATAATCCAGGATAAAAAGTATTATAGGAAATGCCCAAATAGATGAAATAGACTATTTGACATATGGTTTTTATTTCAAATTCAAAGGTTATAAGTGAAATTGTGGTTTTAGTTAAAAGTTATGTTTTAATAAATATTTACTTAATTAAACAAAATAAGTAAAAAAGACTTGGGACGTGGATTTCAAATAAAGGAACGGTTTATAAAACTAGATTTGAAAGTTGGTAATAAGATTTTAATATCAGGGGTTAAGTGACAGACCAATATTATTCTGAGGTAAGAACGTTGTCGATCAAGGTCTGAGAGGTAAATAAAATACCCTAACTTGAACGACTTCTTTATTATCGAGGAATAATATTAGTTTGAAACGGGTGAAAGGTGTTGTGATTGGTGTGATATCCCATATGAGAAGTATCAAATATAAGTGCGAGATTTTGGCAATATGAATAATACCAAAATGTTATTTACAATGTAAATAAAAGTAGTTGGTTTTAAAGTATAGTTTGGCATTTGCTTTGCCATATCAAAATCGATAAAAAATTTATACCATGTAGTATAATACATATACATACATACATACATACATACATATATATATACATATATATATATATATCGTGAGATATCTGAAATAAGAAAAAGGGAAAAATGGGTTTGAAGAAATATACCAAAATTCCAATGGTAATGGTAAGTTGAGTATACATATATATACATATTCTAAAATATATAAAATAGTTTTGATAAATAAAATTAAGGATAATTAAAATGTTTGGAATATATGGGAAGATTTAGAAGTTGGTTAACCAGTTTGTTAAATATATTTTAAATAGGCCAATTCCTGCCAAGTAATGAATCAATAAACTCATTTTATTCACACATTTGTTATTTGATAGTTAAATCGCCGACTATCAAACCCGACCAATATGATTGTTGGCACGGAAAGACCGGGATTGAATTTATATTCGAAAACCATTCCGACCAGCAAATACGTGAAGATGTCGATTGAAGACGGAGCAAGTGAAGGTCGTGGATCTTCATAAGCGGAAGGATTACTCGACGAATATTCTCTGTGTTGCAACACAGAGGTATTTTAACGTGATTCGGTCGTGGTTGAGATTTTGCGGTTTGCAAGGACTACTCTGTAATAACTCGGAAATCAGAGCCAATTCAAAAATTTTATTTTGGCAATTTTAGTGAATTTTGAATATTTAAAACGAATTATTTTAAATAATAACAACGAGAAATTTATTTTGAATAGAATTAGAACGTATATATTATATAGATCATCGTTAGAATATAAATATTTTATTTTAAATTATAAAAGGAATTGGAAATGGCGCGGTAGTTTGAAAATTCGATTTCATACTTCAAATGAATGTACAGGATTCAAAATAAACCGGATTTTAGTGAAACCAAAAATATTAGAATCTAATTGAGAATATCTTTCCAACGAATCCGAAAAATCAAAATTTCATAGCGGGGATAAAAAGTTATGCCCAGTTGAAATTTCATAATAGTCGCTATGGAATTCTGGCCCTTAAAATGGGAATTTTGCAAATGACCTCGGTTTTCGACGAAACCACTTTTGTTGGATCCGTGATGTCAAGTTATTGCTAGGTTTCAAAATTCGTAATTTTTCGAATCAATATGTGAGAGTGGTGAAGGAAAATGCGTTTGACCAGTTTCAGTTGATTTTAATCGGCTGGAAAATGGCCATTTTTCAAACGGTCTCAGAGTTCGACGAAATTAGTTTTGTTAGGGCCGTATCTTCAATACGAAGCTAGAAAATATTTTTCGGTAATTTTTAGAGTTAGTATGTGGCTCCAGTAAATTGAAATGTGCGTTTAAATTCAATATATAGAGTTATATGTTGATTTTGACGGAAACTGGTCGAAACGATCGAATCAGCTTACGGTACATATCCCATTGTGTTCGGAATGGGGGTAATTAGCTAGGGGCGACAAGCGGTGGGTCTCGTTTAGAGGTCGAAATTAAAAGTTACTTTTTAAAATAAAATAATTAAATATATATATTATAATATATATACTCCTCTCACATACCTCCCTCTCCTCACTCAGAACCAAATCAAATAAAAAAACAAAAACCTACGATGGAGCCCTAGCCGCCACCGGGATCGACGTCGCTCCCCTCGCTGTGGCCCCCTCCGGCCAAACCCCCTCCAGCGCGCCTCTCCACTCCCCCCCTCGTTCCTCTATCTCCTTCGATTGGAAACCATATGAACCCTCTCCTCAAATCCGTCAGACCCGACCCCAACCACTCGGCGCCACCTACCTGACGTCAGCACAGCCACCGCACCGGCCACCTCCTCGACCACACCGCGAGTCTCCGCCCCTCCACCTCAGTTCGACAGTCCACGGTTGATTTTAGTGAGTTTTACTTTGTTTTATATAATAATTAGTTTATATAATTCTGTAAATATATATAAATCTGATTTTTAATATGTAAAAATATGATTTTCGATATGTAATGGTTTTGAAAATAAAGGTATAATCTTTATACAAATAAAGTTATGGGTTTTACAATTAAAATAGGATTCTTAAGTCATTAAAGATATAATTTTTATGTAATGTAGAGATTATAAAAAGATAATTTTTATAAGATGAAGATATAAAAATACGATTTTTATATATGTTGTAGCAAAGTAAAATTTCGATTTTTATATGAGTAGCGGATTAAAAATAGAATTTTTATAAAATAGAGAATATAAAAATATAATCTTTATTAAATGAACACCGTTATTAAAATAGAAATTTTGTCTATATAGTAGCGGTATAAAAATAGAATTTTTGTCTATATAGTAGCGGTTAAAAAATAGAATTTTTATCTATATAGTAGTGGTGTAAAAATGTGATTTTTATCCATATAGGGTGATTATAAAAATATGATTTTTATATACATAGCAACAATATAAAAATGTGATTTTTATATATGTAGTGGCTACGGACAATGAAATTGACAAAAGGCGAGCACAACGAAGATTTCTACATAAGAAGAGTCGTGGCGTTTGGTTTAGCTTTTAGGTGAGAATTCCTCACTTTTACTTTGTTTTCTAGTTGAAATATATACTAGGATGCAGACGGTGCTAAGTAGCACCCGACACCCGTCGTCCACAGACCATGAATGACTTGTTTGTTGGATTGCTGTGTTCTGAAATTTGATTGTGTGATGTAAAATGAAATAAATATTTTATAGTGGAAAATATTTTACAGTTAAAAATTTAATTTTTAACGTGTATATAAAATGAATATTTATAAACAAATCGACGATTTGTTTGTATACACTGATTTGACTGATATGGATTGGGATGATAAATTTTACACATCGCCCAACTGCACAAATAAAATCTGTGTTTGTTGATTTGAAACCCCACACGGGTATTGGGATGAGATTTGACGTACACTAATCCCGATTGTTTGGTTGTATGTAAATTGATGGATTGACAGACTGTGTAAGCGTTAATTATTTATATTTAATGCTTATGCAGTTGTATGGTGCACTCTGGATGATGGTTGATGATTTGTCGTTGCAAATATATACATGTGTTGTAGAAAATCCATATAACTAACATTATATGGTTATTGATTGGGCCTCATTCCAGTAGAAAATAAATTCATGTGTAGAATAGAAACTAAATTCATGTGTTGAATTGAAAATATATATTCAGTTGTTGAATAGAAATAAATATTCATGTGTTGAATAGAATAAACATTCATGTGTTGAATAAAACCCGTGTTGATTAGATTGACGCTTTTTTGACGTGAACGATATTTATATCAATTTTATTCATTTTTCAAGGAATATTGAAAGTGATTTCAAATTCGAATTAAATTTAATAGATTTGAAATTTGAATTAAATTGAAATAGATTTGGAATTCGAATTAAATTGAAATGAATTGAAATTCGAATTAAATTGAAATGAATTGAAATTCGTATTAAATTGAAATGAATTGAAATTCGAATTAAATTGAAATGAATTGAAATTCGAATTAAATTGAAACTGAATTTAAATCGATTTGAAATGAAATTAAAATGAATTTATATTGAAAAATTCAATCTTGATTTGAATTTGAAAAGGAAGTTGAAATCATTTTGAAAACGAATTTAAAACGATTTATAAAATACGTTTTAAATGAAAATCGACGAAGTATATATTATATATATTATATAATGGCCTGAATAGAACGCGCCGCGCTGCGGCAGATCGTGAATTTCAACCATTGATTTCGAATGGATATTACGAGAGATCTGACCGTCGGATTCTCCTAAAACCGGAATCGTTGGGTTCGTATCGAAAAGAGCTTTCTAATGAATATTAGAAATTAGAAATATAACGGTTGGATTTGGAATTATGTCCAAATCAAATTTGGAAAAGGTCGTTGTAAGTGCAGTTCGATGACCGTTGATGGAAATCGACTATACAGGCCTTGATAAAATTATTAAAAATAGTAATAATTTGTGTAAAATCATAAGAAATGATTTTTGAAGAATTGGGATGAAAAACTCCATATTTGAAAAGATAAAAATAGATTTTTATCGAAATGAACTTGTTTTGAACAAGAATAATAATTTATTTATTTTTAAATAAATAAATTGGATTTGAAATGGTTTTATAAGTAACCAGAATTTCCAATAATTGAATTGGAATGGATTTGAATCGAAATTATCTTTGGAATATTTCGATGTTGGATTTCGTGATTATACAGATATTGTTATGGAAATTTGAAAGATATATTTATATCGTTATTTCCAATAAGATATTTGTTGGTCGTAGAATTTGATATTGAATATAAGCCGATATATTTTCTATTCAGAGCCTTGTATATAATATCAAATGTGATTTGGGTTTGTTGTGAGTGGTGTCTTCATCAACACTGTTCTTAAACCCAGTTGAGAAAAAGATTAAATCTTTTTATTTAGATTTAATGAAGTGTACCAATTAAATGGGATTTTATTGGAATTGTATTTGAATTGATCTTTAGGTTTATCGTGAACGGTGTTTTAAATAACACTTGTTCTTTAACCCGATAATTAATGGAATGTGATTTTGGATTTATAGTGAACCGTGTTTTAAATGACATTGGTTCTTTAACCCAGTTAAAGACAGGAGGTGATTTCCCAAGTTAAATAATCATTGATATTGATTTTTGGGAAGATGAAAACCAAGTGGAGTTTTAATGAATCTTTAATTAGATTGGAATGGTCGAGAATGGAGTATCACCAGTTCTTGTTGCAGTCATGATGGGGGGTTCTCACCATGTGGTTTGGTGGAGAACAGTGGGCTCTTACCCCCCACATGTCCCTTGCGGGGGTTAGTTAGGCAGTGGCCGGGAGGCTCGAGAGGGTCGCCGTAAAACAAGTGTACTGGGGGACCACTGGCAACCACGATGGGTTTTACCTGCTGCTTTGGGGGATGAAGGGATGGTTGCAAAGCCTATTGGATTTCGTCGGGCTATGTCAGTTTGGTATCAGAGCATTGGTTTACAGAGCTCAGAGAACAAGACACGTTAGAACCAAACGAAAGAGTTCATCAGAAAATGGATTAGCAATATCCAATGAGAATGACTCGTTAGAGATAGGATCAGTAGTATCCTAGAATGAGTGTGAAGAGTATATTTTTAAAGTGAAAACAATTTTTGTTTTGGAAATTTAAATCAATTATTCGTATTTGATTATTTATTTTATATTGATTTGGATTATCCAGTATATAAAGATTTTGCGTATACGTCTGATCTGCGTGTATTCGAATTTTTAATATATTGGGTGGATATAGAGTCACACCCTAGTCGCCCGGGCATGATTCTACTGATGACGTACGGCATCAGTAGTCTGTTTTCGAGTTTCGAAGGTGTGATATTTATATATTTCCATTAGACTGGTGTGAGAACCAAAACTAGATAGGGCTTATTGTTGTGATTTGGCATAAAAAATCTGATTTTTGGACTATGTATCAAAGTTATTGTAATGACCCGGATCCATAAGGGTTAATTTTTGAATATTTAATATTTAATTTAAATATTGGGTGGATAATATAAATGGAATTTTATATTAAGTTATCAATTTAATAATCGATTTCGATTTAATATCGAATAAATTAAATTATCGTAATGCAGTAATAATTTAATTTAAAAATATACACCTAAATCGAATCTGTTCAGATGATCAGTATTAAATTCAGTTGAGTTAGAATAATGATATTTAATTATTATCGAAGAATTTAAATGGTTTGAACTTTAAATTATATCAATATAAATAAATATCTCCCACAGACGATCGAATTGGACTTCATGACATATCCCAGTGTGTCCGGAATGGTAGTATTACCCTAAGATTGACAGTTGTTGGGTTCAGAAAGGAGTTCGGAGTCAAGGAGTATTTTTAATTTAGAGGATACTGGACCATATACAAATTTAAAATAAAATATTATGTGGCCTTCTCCATTCCACCATTCACGAAATAAACCAATTATGTGTTCCCTTCCTCCTCCACAAACCAAAACAACGGTGACCTCTTTATCTCCACAAATCAAAATGGCATCGCTGTTCTAAGGTAAACCGCACCCTTCCTCTATAATTACCACGCCTCCCATTTAGTTTAATGTTTTTCTGTTAACCGGAATAAACATCCGCCCCTTCCAAAATCCCAAATAAATCAATCTGAAAATCAAATTTTGGATCGCGAGTTGAGGATCAAGGTAGCATCAAAACTTCTGGAAGCTCGAGGCCGCATAATCGCTCGCGAAAAGAGATGATTGTCTGGGCTGGACCTATCGAACTAGAGTTCGACCTCGATAGATTTTGAGGCGAGGGAAGCAGTATCGCGATGGAGTTTTTGAGGGGTTCGGTGACAATGAGCTTGCAGTGTTGGAGCTAGCAACGGTAATGGGTTTTGGATGGTCGTGGTAGCGACAACGGGTGTACTGAAGACAGCGGTTACTGTTGAAAGAAGGAGATGAGGAACTGGAGCGGGTTTCAGAGAAGCTGTTCAGGTCCTGAAATTGTTCGGCGATGTGGATGGCAACAAGGTAATCGGATTTGAGAAAATTTCAGAGAGGGGCAGATTAGAAATGAGTATAGGGAAAGAAGAATTTAGAGGTACGAAGAAATCATGAAATCTATACGATAAGCTTAAATTGGATATTCAGAAATGGAAAATTCCTGTGAGTAAATTCTCACTCAGCTATTTAATTAGAATTATTTTTATATAGTTAAAAATAATTGTTTGTTCTTGTTTGAATGTTGTTTGATTGTTTTAAAATATATATAGTTATTTAGGATTGGTTGACTATTATATATATATATATATATATATATATATATATATATATATTGGGTTGATGGTTGGATTGGATTCCCACAGTTTCATTAGCGGATGCCCGCGGTTTCATTAGCGGATGATTACCCTATACGCCCCACGCTATGATTAGTGGATGAGCTTCATACTGCGATATCCTGCCTCGAAGCAGGATAGGTATTATTTATGTGCTAACATCTGTGGATGCAGGAAAACAGGTTGGAGGAATCCAACTGGATTCCTCAAAAATATATTATCTGTTTGCTGTTTGTTTGATTTCATATATATTCCTATATGATGTGTAGAAAATCAAATGATTGAAAATTGGTTGATCTGATTGTTTAAATATCACTGGGGCTTGGGATATTGATTTATAAAAATATCCAAAAGGGTATTTGAAATTTAAAAGGGGAATTCTATTTTTTTTAAATAGAATTTGAATTTTTAATGAAGTATAGAAACATTAACTTGTTTTGAACATATATATATATATATATAAACAAGTAATTGAATTTATAAACTTTGTTTATAAATGGAAATGTGGAATTTGAATTGAATTTATAAACTTTGTTTATAAATGGAAATGTGGAATTTGAATTGAATTTATAAACTTTGTTTATAAATGAAAGGATGGAATTTGAATCGAATTTATAAAGTTGTTTATAAATGAACATATGGGGTTTGAATTGAATTTATAAACGTTGTTTATAAATGGAAAGGTGGGATTTGAATTGAAGTTATAAACGTTGTTTATAAATAATGCAGAGAAATTCAAATAGACTTTGAATGGAATTTGAAAAGAGAATTCAAAAAGACTTTGAATATAGAATTTGAATATAGAATTCAAATAGACTTTGAATATAGAATTTGAATATATAGAATTCAAATAGACTTTGAATATAGAATTTGAATATAGAATTCAAATGGACTTTGAATATAAGGAATTGAAATAGAATTTGAATATAGAATTCAAATAGACTTTGAATATAGAATTTGAATATATAGAATTCAAATAGACTTTGAATATAGAATTTGAATATAGAATTTAAATGGACTTTGAATATAAGGAATTGAAATAGAATTTGAATATAGAATTCAAATAGACTTTGAATATAGAATTTGAAAATAGAATTCAAAATGAAGTTTAAATAAAGAAACTCAAATAGAATTGAATTGGAATTTGAATAAGAAGTCGATAAGGGAACGAGAGTATAAGTATAATTAGAAATTGTTAATATGCAGTTAAAATATATTTGAACATGTCATGTTCAAATATGAAGGTGAAATAGACTAAAAAGTTAAGTAACAGATTTAATTAAAAATTGAGTTAAAACGATTGGTATAGTTAAAATAGATTGCACAGGTATAGACATACAGGAGACAGGTATGGAATAAAGTATAGAAGTGAAATAAATAGAATGCCCGACAAAAAGGTACGTGTTTAATTCATATATGAGATTTTATGCGCCGTATCGGCTAGCCGCTTGGCTTTTTCTTTTTCTTTTTGAGATAAGAAGGACCGGGAAAGCTATTTGAAATTTCCCGATGCTCCCGGTACAAAGGAGTTTATGGCGAATTTTTCCGGGAATTTAAGGAGATAGAATATTTTTTAAGATAATTTGATAGTTAGAAATCAACGTATCGATATATATAGAAGTCGATAAGGAAACGAACTTAGAAATAGAATAGTATAATTAAAAAAGGAAGTATAAGAATAAAATCTAGTAGGAATAGAAAGAGAAAATGTATATGTGTTTAAAGGTGAATAATCAGTTGTATGGTATTGATTATTCGAGTAAGTATTCTTGTCTGTTTTGACGTCAAATGTTATTCAGTCAAGGTCTGAGAGGTAATTATACCCCAACTTGGTTGATTTCATGATATACCGATAAGTAGCAAGATTCAGGCTCGAAGATCAATGTGGAATAAGAATTAGTTAAATACTGTATTTGGGTTGTCGTAACAATGTTTTACACAACATCTGTTTTAACCCAAATATGTGCAAAGCTTGGAAATAGAATAATGAATATTTCCTAGTATAGAAAATAAAGGAAAATGAAGCTGTTATAAGACCCAGGTCCCATCACACAATGCAACGCAAGCCGGAGGATAGGGTTTTTACCTTATAACAGCCAAAGCATGCTTGATACGTTTAAAACAATCATTTGATACTATAATAAGTGTATAGTGTCAAAACAATTCGAATCATAAATATCAATCATAGGCGGCATGGGTACCATCTATCATGTCGCCATACTAGTTCTACAATTAAAACTACAATACACGTATTGGAAATTGGATTTCCGTCATGAGTCGAGGCAAGGGGCAAGCTCCTCTCCGCGTTCGAGACACTCTAGCAAATGCCTCAGGACCCCACTATGATCCTTGGAATCGGCTGGGCCGGTCCTCTCTTACTTTTGAGGATTGGCAATTCTTGAACACACGTTTCCCGGTCCTTACAGACCTATATCCGAGGCGCCTCATATCCAACAACCACACAGGTGAAAAGTATATAAATGTCAGGGCTGGTAGGTCACTGACACCACCCTAGCTAGAAAGAAACGTCGTGCTCTCCCAGCGGTCCGTCTACCGTTTTTGACTCATACCGAGGTGTGAGGCTCGCGAATTCACGCTATACACAAAGCTACGCCACACAGGCCGTGCTTTGATCATCAACCACAAGACTTTGCTTTTCAACAGAAGCCTTGATCAATTGCCACTTACGCATGCCACATTGGCAATTCACTCCATGCGACCGATGTCCATCGATATACAACCTCTGAGCTCGTACGTCTCAGAGAAGGGCGTTAAGCAAGAGAATAAATTCTCTGCCGCCAAACAGATGTATATTTAATAGAGATCAATCAACACAGAATAAAATCCAATGTCAGACATACAATCCATTTACAAGTTCGTTCTGGGTCTGAACGAAACCGGAGGCACTTTCCTCGCATATCCATCCATCTCCAAGTACGTCTGGACGATCGCCAATTGTTTCCCTCATCCTGGGTGTACAGCCCAATCAAGATCATCAGTAATCACCCAAACGATGTGAAGACTTCCGGTCTTCAACCACCGTCTTCATCTTCGACATCTCGTCGAATCGGTTATTCAGAATGGGTATAAACCCGGCCTTTCTGAATAACCCACGTATATAATAAACAAATGTTACATAAACACAACAAACGCCTCATTCCAATTCAGAATATTCTTTTATTCACAAAATCACATTCTTAGGGAAATGTTCCCATTAATTTTATCCAAGATAAATTTTCTAAATCTATTCTTTAATCTTCCTTTGGATATCATTTCAAACTAGTCGGGATTAGCGAACCACACCGAAGTAATTATTTATTTTATTTCCCAATCCCAACCTATTTATCCCATGGAGCAAAACTGGTAATACTCCATATCTAACACCACGGTGTTATCGGTAAAATTAATTACTATTTCAAGTTCAAATCTAATTAAAGATTTAACTATCGCTTTGGAGCAAAACTGGTGGTACTCCATATCTCGATCACCTTTCAGATTTGATAATTTAAATTATCAATTCACTTTTTAATCTAATTAAAGATTCATTAAAACTCCATTTAGTTTTAATCTTCTCAAAAATCAATATTATGTCTTTAACTGGGTTAAAGAACCAATGTCTTCTAACACACGATTCACGACAAACCCAAATCACATTTGATATTAAATACAAGGCTCTGAATAGAAAATATATCGGCTTATATTCAATATCAAATTCTGAAACCAACATATATCGTATTGGAAATAACGATATAAAATATATCTTTCAAATTCCCATAACAATATCTGTATAGTCACGAAATCCAACATCGAAATATCCCGAAGATAATTTCGATTCAACTCCAGTCCAATCCACGTATTGGGAATATTGATTTTTTTTTTAAATCGCTTTCAAATTCAATTTATTTATTTCACAAATAAATTCATTTTAATTCTAGTTCAAAACTAGTTCATTTCGACAAAAATCTATTTTTATCATTTCAAATGTGGAATTCTTCATCCCAGTTCTTTCCAATTCACATATTATGATTTTACACAAATTATTAATATTTTTAATAATTTTATCAAGGCCCGTACAGTCGATTTCCAACAACGGTCATCGGACTGCACTTACATCGACCTATTTCAAATTTGATTTGGACATAATTCCAAATCCAACCGTTAGATTTCAAATTTCTAATATTCATTGGAAAGCTCTTTTCGATACGAACCAAACGGTTCCGGTTTTAGGAGAATCCGACGGTTGGATCTCCCGCAACGTCAATTCGAAGTCAATGGTCGAAATTTACGAACTGCTGCGGAGCGGCGCGTTCTATTCAGGCCATTATATATATAATATATATATATTATATATATTTCGTCGATTTCCTTTTAAAAACGTATTTTATAAATCGTTTTAACTTCGTTTTCAAAACCATTTCAACACTCTTTCAATTTCTAATCAAAACTGAATATTTTATATCATTACTATATAAATGATAATATTTTCAAAACGTTATATTTTGAAATCACTTCTTTTCTATATTCATTATAAAAATGAATATAGTCGATATAAATATCGTTCACGTCAAAATAGCGCAACTCTAATCAACACGGCTTTATATATTTCAATAAATCCGTTATTCTATTCAATAAATGAATATTTATTCCATTCAACACATGAATCTACATTTCTTTCAACACACGACTAATCTCAACATATGAGTACTGTCAACACATCACTATTTTTGTTATGTAAAATATTATATAAAACTATGGTATCTATCGTTTGATTTTTAATTAGACTTCTACTGGGAAGTAGTTCTAATTTTAAATATGATAAAGATGTAAATTTCATTGTATAAAATATTTCACTCAACACATGAACATCGTCAACACATGACTATTTTTATATTCAACACATGAATTTTCTTTTATAATATTCCTTATTTTCCCGATTGGAATGAGGCCCAATCAATCACCATATAACGTTAATTATATGGATTCCATACAACACATGTATATAATAGCATTGAAAAAAAATAATCAACCATCAACCAAAGTGCACTACACTGTATAAGCATCAAATATAGATATCTTACGCTTATAACAGCCTGTCAATCAATCGATCGACATATTTAATCAATCAGGATGAGTGAACTTCAAATTTCATCCCAACACCCGTGTGGGGTTTCAAACAATCAAACACAGATTTTATTTGTGCAGTTGGGCGACGTGTAAAATTTATCGACCCAATCGATATCAGTCAAATCAGTGTATATAAACAAATCCGCCGATTTGTTTATAAATATTCATTTATCCACTTTCACGTTAAAAATTATATTTTTAACGATAAAACATTTTATTTTAACACATGAATTTCTATTCAGTTCATTTATTCAATAAAATGATATTTTTATTTTTCTAACATATTTTAGAAAATTTCGGCGGCATAACGACACGATACTAGAAACGGAACAAGGCCTAGCCTTATCCCCGGTCTAGTGAAGGCCCACGCCATTCACACATTAATCAAATCAATTTCAATTCACCAAACAATACAATTCAAACCCAACAAACCAACCAACTACTCAACCAAACAATTTAACAAACAAGCCATCCATGGTCTATGGATGACGGGTGTCGGGTACTACTAAGTACCGTCTGCATCCTAGTATATATATATAACTAGAAAAATAAGTTGAAGAGTGAGAAGTTCTCACAGATAGCTATCCAATCATCTTGACTCTTCTTTTATAGAAATCTTCTTCATTCTCGCCTTTTATCATCTTCGTTGCCCGCAGTCACTACATATATAAAAATCACACATTTTTATATCTCGATGTCTTTAAGATAAAAATCACATTTTTATTTATTCACGTTCAATTTAAAAATCATATTTTTATTATAATCACTTCATATATTTAAAAATCGAATTTTTACTATGCTATTCAATATATAAAAATCGAATTTTTTTACTATCACTCTTTATGGATAAAAATTTTATTTTCACACCGCTACTATATAGATAAAAATTCTATTTTTACAACGATGTTCATATAATAAAGATTATATTTTTATTATGCTATTCTCTATATAAAGATTTCGCCTTTATAAAAATAAAGTTTATTTCGACGTATATAAAATAAAAATCAGATTTTTATTTCGCTACATACACAAAGATGATATTTTTAATCCTCTACATAAACAAAAATCATATTTCTTCTACTTCTACTTAATAAAGATCATATTTTTAATACTTTAAAAATATAAAAATCATATTTTTACTCTTTCTATATTATAAAAATCGTTTCTTTATATTCTCTACTATATAAAAATTGTATCTTTATATTCCCTACTATATAAAAACCACATTTTTTTAATCGATGAGATTACATAGAAAAATCTAATCTTTACTTTAAAAATCTCGACTTTTATTCATATCATGTTTTAAATTAAAACAAAACTGATTTTCATATTTTTAAACTAACAAAGATCGTATTTTTAAATTGTTTACTTGAATAAAAATGGAAATAAACACTTAAAGCTGCTGAACGAAGAGGTGGAAGGGCGTACGACGAATCGGGGAGGGTTCTGATGGTCCAAGGTGGGCTGTGGAGGCGGTGGCGGGCTGTTTTGGCTCGGTTTAGGTGCGGTTTCACATCAGAGAAAAGAGGAAGGGGTTCGCTGAGGTGGTGGGGTCTTCCAGTGGTCGGCGGTGGGTCATGGGAGGTGGTGGCGGCTCTGACGTGGTGGGCGCAGGCAGTTCTCGCGGTGGGAAGAGGGAGCGGGAGGAGGGAATCGAGGAGGGAAGAAGAAGAAGTGGCGGAAGGCGGCAGGCGGGTGGTGGCGCGTCGGGGTGGCGATCGCCAAGGGGGCGGCGGCTGCGTCCTTTTCCCCTTTTTTTTCCGTTGAATGAAAACGAGAAGGGGGGGTTTATATATTTTAAATTTTATTTGATTTAATTTTCAAAAAGTTGACTTTTACTTGCGACCTCGAAACGAGGCCTACCGCCTGTCGTCCATAGCGTTTCACCCCCATTCCGAACACAATGGGATATGTATCGCAAGCTGATTCGATCGCTTTGATCAGTTTCCGTTGAATTTACATTTAAATCACTATATTAAATTTTAAACGTACATTTCAAATTACCGGGGTCACATACTAATTCTAAAAATTGCAGAAAAATATTCTCTAGCTTCGTATTGACGATACGGTCCTAACAAAACTAGTTTCGTCGAATTCTGAGACCGTTGGAAAAATGGCCATTTTCCAGTCGATTAAAATCAACTAAAACTGGTCAAACGCGTTTTCCTTTGCCACGCTCACATATTGATTCGAAAAATTATGAAATTTGAAACCTAGCAATAATTCGACATCACGGACCCAACAAAACTGGTTTCGTCGAAATCCGAGGTCGTTTGCAAAATGTCCATTTTTAAGGGCCTGAATTCCATAGCGACTATTCAGAATTTTCAACTGGACATATCTTTTGAATCCCGCTATGAAATTTCGATTTCTCGGATTCGTTGGAAAGATATTATCAATTAGATCCTAATGTTTTTGGTTTCACTAAAATCCGGATTGTTTTGCACCCAGTACATTCAATTGAAGTTTGAAATCGAATTATCGAACTACCGCGCCATTTTCAATTCCTTTTATAATTATATATAAATATTTATATTCTAACGACGACGCATATAATATATACGTCGAATTATATTCAAAATAAATTTCTCGTCGATATTATTTAAAATAATTCATTTTAAATAATCAAAATTCGCTAAAATTGCCAAAATAAAAATTTTAAACTGGCTCAGAATTTCCGGGTTATTACAATCTCCCCCACTTAAAACTTTTCGTCCCCGAAAAGGAACAAAGTCGAAAGTGGATTGATCAATCAACACTACGTTCGATCTGGCTTCCATTTTCCAACTTTTCAGTTTCTGAAAATTTTCAAATTCTTCAAAAATTTGGCTAACACCCTAAATTTTTGAAAAATTTCGCCATAACCTCCCCTGCACCGGGAGCATCGGGGAATTTCAAATAGCTTCCCCGGTCCTTCTAATCTCAAAAAGAAAAAGAAAAAGCCAATAGGCTCATAAAATCATCATCACCTAAACAAAACAGTAAATTATAGTAAACATGTACCTATTTGTCGGGCAAACAAATTTTATTCTCTGCTCTAGCCTCCTTGCTATGACCTGTTCAATGTAAGTATATGTATATGCAAGCAAATGCGACCAATTTTCAATATAGTTCAATATTTGATACAATTAGGCATAAATGGTTAAAATTATCAAATAAATAAACAAACAACACAAACAGCAATCAATTAGTGAATTAGAGTTTCAAATTCATAATTTTGATACATATACAGAAAATCATGTTTTTGATGCCAAATCACAACAATGTGTTCTAGCTATATAAGTTTTGGTTCTCACGCCAGTCTAATGGAAATATATAGAAATCACACCTTCGTTACTCGAAAATAAATACTCGTAACACTACAGCATTATCAGAATCATTCCCGGGCAAGTAGAATGTGGTTCTATATCTAACTAATATATTAAAACTTCGAATATACGTTCATGACGCGTATATGCAAAACCTTTATATACTAGATTGTCCATATTCAAAATAAATAAATAATTCAAATACGTATAAAGTGATTTAAATTTTCAAAACAAAATTGTTTTCATTTGAAAAATATACTCTTCACACTCGTTCTAGGATACTACTGATCCTATCTCTAACGAGTCATTCTAATTGGATATTACTAATCCAATATCTGATGAATTCTTTCGTATGGTTCTAATGTGTCTTGTTCTCGAGCTCTGTAAACCAAAGCTCTGATACCAAACTGAGACGACCCGAACTTCCCCGTGAAGGAAAGCACGGATAGAATTGAGTACAAGACAAAATAGAACGCAGACGGAAGAACATTTCATTGTTATTACAACAATTCCATCAGATACAAGAATATGCAGAGTATAAATGAATAAATTACATTCGATAAATATCAGAGATTACATTTAAATACATCGCAGCGGAAAATATACAAAACCCAACTGAAAGTGATACACGGATACAGAGCTTTCCGAGCATCGTTCCAACTGTAAACCAGGTTCCTGTGAATATAAATCTGCAAAACCAAAACTACTAGCTGCCCGTGCGGAAAATAGGGGCACCCAGAGTTTAGGTTAAAACAATAAACTCCAGGTCAGTCATGTGACTGGTGTGAGAACTAAAACAGTTATTAATATTGGTTTTAAAGTTAGGTAAATCAAGGGACCACGCCGTATAACACGGAACGGGTTTCCTCCCAAGAATACCAGTGCATAGAACAAACAGCGCAATGCTAAATAAAGAAAAATGAAGCTGTTATAAGACCCAGGTCCCATCACACAATGCAACGCAAGACGGAGGATAGGGTTTTTACCTTATAACAGCCAAAGCATGCTTGATACATTTAAAACAATCATTTGATACTATAATAAGTGTATAGTGTCAAAACAATTCGAATCATAAATATCAATCATAGGCGGCATGGGTACCATCTATCATGTCGCCATACTAGTTCTACAATTAAAACCGCAATACACATATTGGAAATTGGATTTCCGTCATGAGTCGAGGCAAGGGGCAAGCTCCTCTCCGCGTTCGAGACACTCTAGCAAATGCCTCAGGACCCCACTATGATCCTTGGAATCGGCTGGGTCGGTCCTCTCTTACTTTTGAGGATTGGCAATTCCTGAACACACGTTTCCCGGTCCTTACAGACCTATATCCGAGGCGCCTCATATCCAACAACCACACAGGTGAAAAGTATATAAATGTCAGGGCTGGTAGGTCACTGACACCACCCTAGCTAGAAAGAAACGTCGTGCTCTCCCAGCGGTCCGTCTCCCGTTTTTGACTCATACCGAGGTGTGAGGCTCGCGAATTCATGCTATACACAAAGCTACGCCACACAGGCCGTGCTTTGATCATCAACCACAAGACTTTGCTTTTCAACAGAAGCCTTGATCAATTGCCACTTACACATGCCACATTGGCAATTCACTCCATGCGACCGATGTCCATCGATATACAACCTCTGAGCTCGTACGTCTCAGAGAAGGGCGTTAAGCAAGAGAATAAATTCTCTGCCGCCAAACAGATGTATATTTAATAGAGATCAATCAACACAGAATAAAATCCAATGTCAGACATACAATCCATTTACAAGTTCGTTCTGGGTCTGGACGAAACCGGAGGCACTTTCCTCGCATATCCATCCATCTCCAAGTACGTCTGGACGATCGCCAATTGTTTCCCTCATCCTGGGTGTATAGCCCAATCAAGATCATCAGTAATCACCCAAACGATGTGAAGACTTCCGGTCTTCAACCACCGTCTTCATCTTCGACATCTCGTCGAATCGGTTATTCAGAATGGGTATAAACCCGGCCTTTCTGAATAACCCACGTATATAATAAACAAATGTTACACAAACACAACAAACGCCTCATTCCAATTCAGAATATTCTTTTATTCACAAAATCACATTCTTAGGGAAATGTTCCCATTAATTTTATCCAAGATAAATTTTCTAAATCTATTCTTTAATCTTCCTTTGGATATCATTTCAAACTAGTCGGGATTAGCGAACCACACCGAAGTAATTATTTATTTTATTTCCCAATCCCAACCTATTTATCCCATGGAGAAAAACTGGTAATACTCCATATCTAACACCACGGTGTTATCGGTAAAATTAATTACTATTTCACGTTCAAATCTAATTAAAGATTTAACTATCGCTTTGGAGCAAAACTGGTGGTACTCCATATCTCGATCACCTTTCAGATTTGATAATTTAAATTATCAATTCACTTTTTAATCTAATTAAAGATTCATTAAAACTCCATATAGTTTTAATCTTCTCAAAAATCAATATTATGTCTTTAACTGGGTTAAAGAACCAATGTCTTCTAACACACGATTCACGACAAACCCAAATCACATTTGATATTAAATACAAGGCTCTGAATAGAAAATATATCGGCTTATATTCAATATCAAATTCTGAAACCAACATATATCGTATTGGAAATAACGATATAAAATATATCTTTCAAATTCCCATAATAATATCTGTATAGTCACGAAATCCAACATCGAAATATCCCGAAGATAATTTCGATTCAACTCCAGTCCAATCCACGTATTGGGAATATTGATTATTATTTTTTTAAATCACTTTCAAATTCAATTTATTTATTTCACAAATAAATTGATTTTAATTCTAGTTCAAAACTAGTTCATTTCGACAAAAATCTATTTTTATCATTTCAAATGTGGAATTCTTCATCCCAGTTCTTTCCAATTCACATATTATGATTTTACACAAATTATTAATATTTTTAATAATTTTATCAAGGCACGTACAGTCGATTTCCAACAACGGCCATCGGACTGCACTTACATCGACCTTTTTCAAATTTGATTTGGACATAATTCCAAATCCAACCGTTAGATTTCAAATTTCTAATATTCATTGGAAAGCTCTTTTCGATACGAACCCAACGGTTCCGGTTTTAGGAGAATCCGACGGTTGGATCTCCCGCAACGTCAATTCGAAGTCAATGGTCGAAATTTACGAACTGCTGCGGAGCGGCGCGTTCTATTCAGGCCATTATATATATAATATATATATATTATATATATTTCGTCTATTTCCTTTTAAAAACGTATTTTATAAATCGTTTTAACTTCGTTTTCAAAACCATTTCAACACTCTTTCAATTTCTAATCAAAACTGAATATTTTATATCATTAATATATAAATGATAATATTTTCAAAACGTTATATTTTGAAATCACTTCTTTTCTATATTCATTATAAAAACGAATATAGTCGATATAAATATCGTTCACGTCAAAATAGCGCAACTCTAATCAACACGGCTTTATATATTTCAATAAATCCGTTATTCTATTCAATAAATGAATATTTATTCCATTCAACACATGAATCTATATTTCTTTCAACACACGACTAATCTCAACATATGAGTACTGTCAACACATCACTATTTTTGTTATGTAAAATATTTTATAAAACTATGGTATCTATCGTTTGATTTTTAATTAGACTTCTACTGGGAAGTAGTTCTAATTTTAAATATGATAAAGATGTAAATTTCATTGTATAAAATATTTCACTCAACACATGAACATCGTCAACACATGACTATTTTTATATTCAACACATGAATTTTCTTTTATAATATTCCTTATTTTCCCGATTGGAATGAGGCCCAATCAATCACCATATAACGTTAATTATATGGATTCCATACAACACATGTATATAATAGCATTGAAAAAAATAATCAACCATCAACCAAAGTGCACTACACTGTATAAGCATCAAATATAGATATCTTACGCTTATAACAGCCTGTCAATCAATCGATCGACATATTTAATCAATCAGGATGAGTGAACTTCAAATTTCATCCCAACACCCGTGTGGGGTTTCAAACAATCAAACACAGATTTTATTTGTGCAGTTGGGCGACGTGTAAAATTTATCGACCCAATCGATATCAGTCAAATCAGTGTATATAAACAAATCGGCCGATTTGTTTATAAATATTCATTTATCCACTTTCACGTTAAAAATTATATTTTTAACGATAAAACATTTTATATTAACACATGAATTTCTATTCAGTTCATTTATTCAATAAAATGATATTTTTATTTTTCTAACATATTTTAGAAAATTTCGGCGGCATAACGGCACGATACTAGAAACGGAACAAGGCCTAGCCTTATCCCCGGTCTAGTGAAGGCCCACACCATTCACACATTAATCAAATCAATTTCAATTCACCAAACAATACAATTCAAACCCAACAAACCAACCAACTACTCAACCAAACAATTTAACAAACAAGCCATCCATGGTCTATGGATGACGGGTGTCGGGTACTACTAAGTACCGTCTGCATCCTAGTATATATATATAACTAGAAAA
Source organism: Allium sativum (assembly GCA_030737875.1). Lineage (NCBI taxonomy): Eukaryota > Viridiplantae > Streptophyta > Magnoliopsida > Asparagales > Amaryllidaceae > Allium > Allium sativum. The sequence goes on from CM060923.1 coordinate 460,914,057, forward strand.
ATAAGTTGAAGAGTGAGAAGTTCTCACAGATAGCTATCCAATCATCTTGACTCTTCTTTTATAGAAATCTTCTTCATTCTCGCCTTTTATCATCTTCGTTGCCCGCAGTCACTACATATATAAAAATCACACATTTTTATATCTCGATGTCTTTAAGATAAAAATCACATTTTTATTTATTCACGTTCAATTTAAAAATCATATTTTTATTATAATCACTTCATATATTTAAAAATCGAATTTTTACTATGCTATTCAATATATAAAAATCGAATTTTTTTACTATCACTCTTTATGGATAAAAATTTTATTTTCACACCGCTACTATATAGATAAAAATTCTATTTTTACAACGATGTTCATATAATAAAGATTATATTTTTATTATGCTATTCTCTATATAAAGATTTCGCCTTTATAAAAATAAAGTTTATTTCGACGTATATAAAATAAAAATCAGATTTTTATTTCGCTACATACACAAAGATGATATTTTTAATCCTCTACATAAACAAAAATCATATTTCTTCTACTTCTACTTAATAAAGATCATATTTTTAATACTTTAAAAATATAAAAATCATATTTTTACTCTTTCTATATTATAAAAATCGTTTCTTTATATTCTCTACTATATAAAAATTGTATCTTTATATTCCCTACTATATAAAAACCACATTTTTTTAATCGATGAGATTACATAGAAAAATCTAATCTTTACTTTAAAAATCTCGACTTTTATTCATATCATGTTTTAAATTAAAACAAAACTGATTTTCATATTTTTAAACTAACAAAGATCGTATTTTTAAATTGTTTACTTGAATAAAAATGGAAATAAACACTTACAGCTGCTGAACGAAGAGGTGGAAGGGCGTCCGACGAATCGGGGAGGGTTCTGATGGTCCAAGGCGGGCTGTGGAGGCGGTGGCGGGCTGTTTTGGCTCGGTTTAGGTGCGGTTTCACATCAGAGAAAAGAGGAAGGGGTTCGCTGAGGTGGTGGGGTCTTCCAGTGGTCGGCGGTGGGTCATGGGAGGTGGTGGCGGCTCTGACGTGGTGGGCGCAGGTGGTTCTCGCGGTGGGAAGAGGGAGCGGGAGGAGGGAATCGAGGAGGGAAGAAGAAGAAGCGGCGGAGGGCGGCAGGCGGGTGGTGGCGCGTCGGGGTGGCGATCGCCAAGGGGGCGGCGGCTGCGTCCTTTTCCACTTTTTTTTTTCCGTTGAATGAAAACGAGAAGGGGGGGTTTATATATTTTAAATTTTATTTAATTTAATTTTCAAAAAGTTGACTTTTACTTGCGACCTTGAAACGAGGCCCACTGCCTGTCGTCCATAGCGTTTCACCCCCATTCCGAACACAATGGGATATGTATCGCAAGCTGAATCGATCGCTTTGATCAGTTTCCGTTGAATTTACATTTAAATCACTATATTAAATTTTAAACGTACATTTCAAATTACCGGGGTCACATACTAATTTTAAAAATTGCAGAAAAATATTCTCTAGCTTCGTATTGACGATACGGTCCTAACAAAACTAGTTTCGTCGAATTCTGAGACCGTTGGGAAAATGGCCATTTTCCAGTCGATTAAAATCAACTGAAACTGGTCAAACGCGTTTTCCTTTGCCACGCTCACATATTGATTCAAAAAATTATGAAATTTGAAACCTAGCAATAATTCGACATCACGGACCCAACAAAACTGGTTTCGTCGAAATCCGAGGTCGTTTGCAAAATGTCCATTTTTAAGGGCCTGAATTCCATAGCGACTATTCAGAATTTTCAACTGGACATATCTTTTGAATCCCGCTATGAAATTTCGATTTCTCGGATTCGTTGGAAAGATATTATCAATTAGATCCTAATGTTTTTTGTTTCACTAAAATCCGGATTGTTTTGCACCCAGTACATTCAATTGAAGTTTGAAATCGAATTATCGAACTACCGCGCCATTTTCAATTCCTTTTATAATTATATATAAATATTTATATTCTAACAACAACGTATATAATATATACGTCGAATTATATTCAAAATAAATTTCTCGTCGATATTATTTAAAATAATTCATTTTAAATAATCAAAATTCGCTAAAATTGCCAAAATAAAAATTTTAAACTAGCTCAGAATTTCCGGGTTATTACAATAAAGGAAGGCGATATATGGAAATGTTTTCCAAAGAACGTAAAAGGCCAACATGGTTATTGAAAATATTTGGTTAACAAATATTGATAAAGAAATAGAGAAGTGATTTAATTAATGGAATATTAATTAAAGACTCACTGATTTGTTGGATGTTTGGATGAACACTTGTTTTATTCGATAGTTAAATCATCGACTATCGAAACACTTGTTTTTATTCGATAGTTAAATCACAGACTATCGAAGTTATGACCATCGTTGTCGATATGGAGAGACCGGTTGGATTATTATCCGAAGAACCACTCCGCATTGGCAGTAGCGTGCGAATCAGATTATATAAAGATAATCGAAGACGGAGTAGAGTGCAAGGACTTTTTCTATTAATAGAAATAGTGCCTTCAGTTCATCCTGTTCCTGGGTGACTTGTATGGATGAATGTCTGACGGAGTATTTTCAGAAAGGTCACGTACATTGATTTCTCCAATCGTACCAAGAGTGGAAGCGGAGAAGGAAACTTCTTTTAGCTAACACGTAATGTACTGTTGAGGACGTCAATCGGTGATTTGATGGATTTGACGATGTGACATTCGAAGTGAATATGGCGTGATGATAAAGCGTAGCTTCTAGCCTCATCAACCGGTAAATGACAGAAATCGGGCAGGCAACATGGCTATGTAGGTCGCACCTATTAGGGTGTATAATCACCTGATCTAGAGTTTCATTTACTTCTAAAAATCTATTGTCGATGCTGACCCATTCGGGAAATGGTTGCTGATCCCAATCGTTGGTGATATACATTCGATACACTCAAGCGAAATGAGTGGTCGGTCATGTGTGGCTGAGTTGCAAGATGTTCTTGTTGAACCCGGTGTATTCTCCTCTAGAGATATACTAGCGGAAGGTGATTCCATACCTTGTCATAGTTGGAAATCCATTACCCAATACGTGCTTGCGGTTTTGATTTGTATATATATGTGGAACGTGAGATGCAAGTGTTTCCACTAGATTGTTATTTACTTGATTTAGACATTATTATAATATCAAAGAGTTTTGATATAAAGATAAATCAAGTGTTTGGATTCTCATAAGGGAAAAACCCGTTCCGTGTTATACGGCATGGTCTTATGAGATATCATTTAGTTTTCTGAAACTGTTTTAAACTGTTTACTCATACCAGTCCCATGACTGACCCGGAGTTTACTTTGTTGTTTTCCCTAAACTCTTGGGTGCCTAAATTTATACGGGCAGTCAAGTAGTCGGGAATTTACAGATACACTGGAAGAGCTTGGAGCAGGAGGCTTCAGGATCATATAGCTATAGTTATTTCTGCTGTGTTGTAAGTGATGTACTTTGATATTGATGTATATTCAAGTATAGATGTATATTTCAAGTTATGTTATATATATTATATGTTATTCGTTCCGCTGTGAGATTCGTGTTACTCTGATGTTGTGTTCTTCTTCTTCTTCTATTCTAAGTTTCTATCTTATTTATCCTCACCCTCTAACTTCTTTCTATTAATGGTTCGAATTTCCGTGATATTTGGGGTTGGACTTGTGTTTTTGGTCAGCTCAAATTCTTCCGGATTTTCGGGTCACTACAATTGGTATCAGTGCTTAGGTTGAGCGAATACCTAGGCTTGTGGAATGTGCTCATTAGAAGTAGGATCAGTAGTATCCTAGAATGAGTTGAGTGTATATATATACGAGAGAGCGTATTTGTTATTTGATATAAAAACTGTTTTATATTGTGTTGACTAGTCTGTTGAGTGGATTATAAATTTTGGTCGAATCGTGGGACGCCACGAAGTCGTTAGGAGTTTATAAACACTTGAACAGAAGATTGGACACGATATTGTTTTCAAATAGTTAAGTTGATTGTTAGGATTATAATCGAATTAGATTATAAAACAGAAATAGTTATATATATAACCAATGGAATTTGTATATGAAATCAAATATACAAATGAGATAAATTGAAATTGAATTCCAACCAGAATTAAGAATTTAAAATCCTGGGTGTTGGGAAAATAGTTTTCTAAATGGATCTTTGAAAGAAATATAGCACTGGACTCATTCAGTGGCTGGGAAATAAATTCTGATGATGGTCGCAACATCATCAGTGTTCATTTTCGAGTTTCTAAGTGATGAATTGCTGCCTTAGAAAATTTTTGATGGAAATTTGTTTGAAAGAAACAAGTTGGTTGAAAATTCAAATATTTTGAATTTGGGATAGATATAAATATATGTATATATTTATATTACTTTAGAGGAATTTTGAAATGTGAAATGGGAATATAGATTTCAAATAGAAGTAAAATAAAGGAATTTGAATATATATATATATAATTCAAATAGAAGTGAAATAGAATTTGAATTCAAAAGAATTCAAATGAGTTTGAATAAAGAAAATTCAAATAGAAATTGTATAAGAAAGATTGAAATGGAATTTGAATTCAAAGGAATTCAAATGTTTTTGAATAAAGAAAAATCAAATAGAGATTTGAATATTAGAATTCAAATGAAATTTGGTTAAATAGAATTTCAAAGAGAATATAAAGTGAAGGTTGAATATTAGAATTCAAAGAAAATATAAAGTTTGAAATAGAATTTTAGATAAAAGGAGTTAAAATAGAATTTAAATTCAAAGGATTTCAAATGGAATTCGAATAAGGAATTCAAATGGAATTTGAATAAGGAATTCAAATAGAATTTGAATAAGGATTTTAAATAGAAATTGAATAAAGGATTTTCAGATAGAATTTGAATAAGGGATTTGAAGATAAGGATTTCAAATAGAAAATTGAAGATAAGAAATTCAAAATAGAATCTGAAGATAAAGAAATTGAATTATAATTTGAATCGAAGAAAATTCAAAACAGAAATTGAATAGAAGGAAATTCAAATGAGTTGGAATAAAGAAATTTAAATGGAATTTGAATATTGTAAATATATAGAATTTCAAATAGTAGTGAAATAGATCAGGAATATTATGTTGAAATGGAAAAATGGATTTGATATGTATTGAAAATTTATCAGATTGGAGTTGAATTTATAAACAAAGTTAAAACGTTTATATTTATAAATATAATTAAAACGAGCTCGTCGTAGCGCGGCAGTTCGTAAATTGGCGATTCGAACTTCAATTTAATATTCAGAACTCAATTGAAGTCAGAATTCTTTGAAACAAGAATCGTCGGGACCGGTTGAATAATAGTTTTCTAATGAAAGAGAAAAATCTAGATTTCGTCGTATAGATTTTGAGTTATGTCAAAATCAAATTTTTAGAAAAGCAGCGCCAGAAACCATTAAAAACCACAATGGTTTATATATATAAGTAAAAGCATTTTTAAAGTAAATAAAATCCGAATGGCCATGAGGAAAATATAGACTTGAGTTATAAAATAAATATGAACTCCAGTAAAGTAAGTGAAATGATTTTTAAGTCAAAAATCATATTTTAAATGGTTAAATAGAATTAACGGAATTGGAAGATAATTAGTTAAAGGAAATTTGAATCGGAATTGGGTTTTTGGATAAGTGAAAGAGATTGAGAATTTATATTCGAAATCGAATATATAACTCGCGTGGAAAATATTATTAGATAAGTTTATAATTGAGTTGACATATATTTGAACAAGTGATATTCGAATAAAAGTATGAAATAGGCAAAACGATTAATTAGCAACTAGTTAATGGGAATTTGAACGATTGAATTTAAATTTAACTTAAGTAAGTTAAATGGATCGAAATGGATAAATTGGGTAAAATCAATGTGAATGAAATATGAATTGGGAATGAATAAAGGAAAACCCAAAAGAGTTAAGAAGAAAATATATTTGTAAATCAAATATAAAGGAAATATATTTGTAACACAAATACAAAGGAAGTTATTTGCAAACAAATAGAAGGAGAAATATTTGTAAAAACATTTACAAATAGAATTTAAAAGGGGAATATTTGTAAAAACATTTACAAATAGATTCAATGGAAATATTTGTTTATAGGAAATAAATAGAATGTACAGATGAGATATTTATTTGTTAAATAAATAGAATTAAATCAAAGGAATATTCAGAAGATGAATAGAAAATGGAAATCTGTTTTAACGGACAAATAGAAAGGATTAATTTATAAATAACAGTTATAAATTAAATTGAATATTTATCATTCAATAAATGGAATATATAAGTCTGAACTTATATAGAGAGGGGATATTGGTTTTTAGCACCGATGGTTTTAAAAATAAGGGGTACCCAACACTTGTGTAAGTGAAGTAACGTTATTAAGGAGAACATTTATAAAGTGAAGAACCGTTACTAAAAGTAAATCTTTATAAATGAATAAACGTTATCCAATAGGAGTTATTCGAATAGGAGAAGTCGGCTAGAGTTAGAAATAATCGATTAGAGTTAGAATAAATCGATTAGAGTAAGAGTTAACCAGTTAGAGTTAATCAGTTAGGGTTAATTCGTAGGGTTAATTGAATATTAGTTATTCAATTAGAATTTATCGAATATTTGTTATTCAAATAAAGAGTTAACCAGATAAAGAGAATTGAACATAGTTAATCGAATTAAGATTTAATTGAATGTTAGTTATTCAGTTAAAAGTTGATCGAATATAGTTTATTCGAATAGAGTTAAAGGAATTATCGAATTTGGTAAATCAAAGGAGTTATCGATTATTAGTTAATCAAAGGAGTTATCGATTATATTTTAATCGAAAAGAGTTATCATTAGTTTAATCGGAGTGAGTTATAGAATATTGGTTATTCGAAGGAGTTATCGATTATAGTTTAATCGAAAAGAGTTATCGATTAGTTTAATCGAAGTGAGTTATAGAATATTGGTTATTCGAAGGAGTTATCGATTATAGTTTAATCGAAAAGAGTTAAATCCAATAGAGTTAATTGGTAAGAGTAAATTGAATATAGTTTATTCGAAGAAAGTTTTTCGAATCTAGTTATTCGAAATAGAGATTATCGAATATAGTTATTCGAAGGGAGGAGTTATCGAATAGGGATTTATTCGAAAGAGAGTTACGTAAGGAAGTTTGAAATGTTGAGTATCAACATAAATAAGTTTTGGAAAAGATAAATGGGTTTGTAGCACTTTTTCTACCTTAGCAATTTCGAGGACGAAATTATTTTAAGCGGAGAAGATTGTAATGACCCGGATCCATAAGGGTTAATTTTTGAATATTTAATATTTAATTTAAATATTGGGTGGATAATAGAAATGGAATTTTATATTAAGTTATCAATTTAATAATCGATTTCGATTTAATGTCGAATAAATTAAATTATCGTAATGCAGTAATAATTTAATTTAAAAATATACACCTAAATCGAATCTGTTCAGATGATCAGTATTAAATTCAGTTGAGTTAGAATAATAATATTTAATTATTATCGAAGAATTTAAATGGTTTGAACTTTAAATTATATCAATATAAATAAATATCTCCCACAGACGATCGAATTGGACTTCGTGACATATCCCAGTGTGTCCGGAATGGTAGTATTACCCTAAGATTGACAGTTGTTGGGTTCAGAAAGGAGTTCGGAGTCAAGGAGTATTTTTAATTTAGAGGATACTGGACCATATACAAATTTAAAATAAAATATTATGTGGCCTTCTCCATTCCACCATTCACGAAATAAACCAATTATGTGTTCCCTTCCTCCTCCACAAACCAAAACAACGGTGACCTCTTTATCTCCATAAATCAAAATGGCATCGCTGTTCTAAGGTAAACCGCACCCTTCCTCTATAATTACCACGCCTCCCATTTAGTTTAATGTTTTTCTGTTAACCGGAATAAACATCCGCCCCTTCCAAAATCCCAAATAAATCAATCTGAAAATCAAATTTTGGATCGCGAGTTGAGGATCGAGGTAGCATCAAAACTTCTGGAAGCTCGAGGCCGCATAATCGCTCGCGACAAGAGATGATTGTCTGGGCTGGACCTATCGAACTAGGGTTCGACCTCGATAGACTTTGAGGCGAGGGAAGCAGTATCGCGATGGAGTTTTTGAGGGGTTCGGTGACAATGAGCTTGCAGTGTTGGAGCTAGCAACGGTAATGGGTTTTGGATGGTCGTGGTAGCGACAACGGGTGTACTGAAGACAGCGGTTACTGTTGAAAGAAGGAGATGAGGAACTGGAGCGGGTTTCAGAGAAGCTGTTCAGGTCCTGAAATTGTTCGGTGATGTGGATGGCAACAAGGTAATCGGATTTGAGAAAATTTCAGAGAGGGGCAGATTAGAAATGAGTATAGGGAAAGAAGAATTTAGAGGTACGAAGAAATCATGAAATCTATACGATAAGCTTAAATTGGATATTCAGAAATGGAAAATTCCTGTGAGTAAATACTCACTCAGCTGTTTAATTAGAATTATTTTTATATAGTTAAAAATAATTGTTTGTTCTTGTTTGAATGCTGTTTGATTGTTTTAAAATATATATAGTTATTTAGGATTGGTTGACTATTATATATATATATATATATTGGGTTGATGGTTGGATTGGATTCCCACAGTTTCATTAGCGGATGCCCGCGGCGGATGATTACCCTATACGCCCCACGCTATGATTAGTGGATGACCTTCATACTGCGATATCCTGCCTCGAAGCAGGATAGGTATTATTTATGTGCTAACATCTGTGGATGCAGGAAAACAGGTTGGAGGAATCCAACTGGATTCCTCAAAAATATATTATATGTTTGCTGTTTGTTTGATTTCATATATATTCCTATATGATGTGTAGAAAATCAAATGATTGAAAATTGGTTGATCTGATTGTTTAAATATCACTGGGGCTTGGGATATTGATTTATAAAAATATCCAAAAGGGTATTTGAAATTTAAAAGGGGAATTCTATTTTTTTTAAATAGAATTTGAATTTTTAATGAAGTATAGAAACATTAACTTGTTTTGAACATATATATATATATATAAACAAGTAATTGAATTTATAAACTTTGTTTATAAATGGAAATGTGGAATTTGAATTGAATTTATAAATTTTGTTTATAAATGGAAATGTGGAATTTGAATTGAATTTATAAACTTTGTTTATAAATGAAAGGATGGAATTTGAATCGAATTTATAAAGTTGTTTATAAATGAACATATGGGGTTTGAATTGAATTTATAAACGTTGTTTATAAATGGAAAGGTGGGATTTGAATTGAAGTTATAAACGTTGTTTATAAATAATGCAGAGAAATTCAAATAGACTTTGAATGGAATTTGAAAAGATAATTCAAAAAGACTTTGAATATAGAATTTGAATATAGAATTCAAATAGACTTTGAATATAGAATTTGAATATATAGAATTCAAATAGACTTTGAATATAGAATTTGAATATAGAATTCAAATGGACTTTGAATATAAGGAATTGAAATAGAATTTGAATATAGAATTCAAATAGACTTTGAATATAGAATTTGAATATATAGAATTCAAATAGACTTTGAATATAGAATTCAAATGGACTTTGAATATAAGGAATTGAAATAGAATTTGAATATAGAATTCAAATAGACTTTGAGTATAGAATTTGAAAATAGAATTCAAAATGAAGTTTAAATAAAGAAATTCAAATAGAATTGAATTGGAATTTGAATAAGAAGTCGATAAGGGAACGAGAGTATAAGTATAATTAGAAATTGTTAATATGCAGTTAAAATATATTTGAACATGTCATGTTCAAATATGAAGGTGAAATAGACTGAAAAGTTAAGTAACAGATTTAATTAACAAATTGAGTTAAAACGATTGGTATAGTTAAAATAGATTGGACAGGTATAGACATACAGGAGACAGGTATGGAATAAAGTATAGAAGTGAAATAAATAGAATGCCCGACAAAAAGGTACGTATTTAATTCATATATGAGATTTTATGCGCCGTATCGGCTAGCCGCTTGGCTTTTTCTTTTTCTTTTTGAGATAAGAAGGACCGGGAAAGCTATTTGAAATTTCCCGATGCTCCCGGTACAAAGGAGGTTATGGCGAATTTTTCCGGGAATTTAAGGAGATAGAATATTTTTTAAGATAATTTGATAGTTAGAAATCAACGTATCGATATATATAGAAGTCGATAAGGAAACGAACTTAGAAATAGAATAGTATAATTAAAAAAGGAAGTATAAGAATAAAATCTAGTAGGAATAGAAAGAGAAAATGTATATGTGTTTAAAGGTGAATAATCAGTTGTATGGTATTGATTATTCGAGTAAGTAGTCTTGTCTGTTTTGACGTCAAATGTTATTCAGTCAAGGTCTGAGAGGTAATTATACCCCAACTTGGTTGATTTCATGATATACCGATAAGTAGCAAGATTCAGGCTCGAAGATCAATGTGGAATAAGAATTAGTTAAATACTGTATTTGGGTTGTCGTAACGATGTTTTACACAACATCTGTTTTAACCCAAATATGTGCAAAGCTTGGAAATAGAATAATGAATATTTCCTAGTATAGAAAATAAAGGAAGGCGATATATGGAAATGTTTTCCAAAGAACGTAAAAGGCCAACATGGTTATTGAAAATATTTGGTTAACAAATATTGATAAAGAAATAGAGAAGTGATTTAATTAATGGAATATTAATTAAAGACTCACTGATTTGTTGGATGTTTGGATGAACACTTGTTTTATTCGATAGTTAAATCATCGACTATCGAAACACTTGTTTTTATTCGATAGTTAAATCACAGACTATCGAAGTTTTTACCATCGTTGTCGATATGGAGAGACCGGTTGGATTATTATCCGAAGAACCACTCCGTATTGGCAGTAGCGTGCGAATCAGATTATATAAAGATAATCGAAGACGGAGTAGAGTGCAAAGACTTTTTCTATTAATAGAAATAGTGCCTTCAGTTCATCCTGTTCCTGGGTGACTTGTATGGATGAATGTCTGACGGAGTATTTTCAGAAAGGTCACGTACATTGATTTCTCCAATCGTACCAAGAGTGGAAGCGGAGAAGGAAACTTCTTTTAGCTAACACGTAATGTACTGTTGAGGACGTCAATCGGTGATTTGATGGATTTGACGATGTGACATTCGAAGTGAATATGGCGTGATGATAAAGCGTAGCTTCTAGCCTCATCAACCGGTAAATGACAGAAATCGGGCAGGCAACATGGCTATGTAGGTCGCACCTATTAGGGTGTATAATCACCTGATCTAGAGTTTCATTTACTTCTAAAAATCTATTGTCGATGCTGACCCATTCGGGAAACGGTTGCTAATCCCAATCGTTGGTGATATACATTCGATACAATCAAGCGAAATGAGTGGTCGGTCATGTGTGGCTGAGTTGCAAGATGTTCTTGTTGAACTCGGTGTAGTCTCCTCTAGAGATATACCAGCGGAAGGTGATTCCATACCTTGTCATAGTTGGAAATCCATTACCTAATACGTGCTTGCGGTTTTGATTTGTATATATATGTGGAACGTGAGATGCAAGCGTTTCCACTAGATTGTTATTTACTTGATTTAGACATTATTATAATATCAAAGAGTTTTGATATAAAGATAAATTAAGTGTTTGGATTCTCATAAGGGAAAAACCCGTTCCGTGTTATACGGCGTGGTCTTATGAGATATCATTTAGTTTTCTGAAACTGTTTTAAACTGTTTACTCATACCAGTCCCATGACTGACCCGGAGTTTACTTTGTTGTTTTCCCTAAACTCTTGGGTGCCTAAATTTATACGGGTAGTCAAGTAGTCGGGAATTTACAGATACACTGGAAGAGCTTGGAGCAGGAGGCTTCAGGATCATATAGCTATAGTTATTTTTGTTGTGTTGTAAGTGATGTACTTTGATATTGATGTATATTCAAGTATAGATGTATATTTCAAGTTATGTTATATATATTATATGTTATTCGTTCCGCTGTGAGATTCGTGTTACTCCGATGTTGTGTTCTTCTTCTTCTATTCTAAGTTTCTATCTTATCTATCCTCACCCTCTAACTTCTTTCTATTAATGGTTCGAATTTCCGTGATATTTGGGGTTGGACTTGTGTTTTTGGTCAGCTCAAATTCTTCCGGATTTTCGGGTCACTACAGTTATGTGATTTGAAAAGCTAATCAACTAATTGATTGCTGATTGTGTTGTTTGACTATTGGTTGATTAATTAGAATTTGAACCATTTAGACAAATTGAACCAAATAGTGAATTGTATTGAAATTTATTGCATATGCATGCGTATACATGTACTTACATTAAACTGGTCATAGAAAGGAGGCTAGAGCAGAGGAATAAAATTGTTTGCCCGACAAATAGGTATATGTTTATTGTATTTCTTGGTTTTTTGATGATTTTATGAGCCGATTGGCTAGCCGCTTGGCTGTTTCTTTTTCTTTTTGGATTGATGAGGGCCATGGGAGGCTATTTGAAATATCCCGAAGTCCCCAGTGCAAGAGAGGTAACGGTGAAATTTTTCGAAAATTTAGGGTGTTAGCCAAATTTTTGAAAAATTTGAAAAGTTCTTAGAAACTGAAAAGTTGAAGAACTTAAGCCGTAAATAAAATAATGGTAGTTGAGTTGATTTGTTAAACAACTTTTGGCTTTGTTCCTTTTCGGGGACGAAAAGTTTTAAGTGGGGGAGATTGTAATAACCCGGAAATCAGAGCCAATTTAAAATTTTTATTTTTGCAATTTTAGTGAATTTTGAATATTTAAAATGAATTATTTTAAATAATAACGACGAGAAATTTATTTTGAATAGAATTAGAACGTATATATTATATAGATCGTCGTTAGAATATAAATATTTTATTTTAAATTATAAAAGGAATTGAAAATGGCGCGGCAGTTCGAAAATTCAATTTCAAACTTCAAATGAATGTACAGGATTCAAAATAAACCGGATTTTAGTGAAACCAAAAATATTAGAATCTAATTGAGAATATCTTTTCAACGAATCCGAAAAATCAAAATTTCATAGCGGGGATAAAAAGTTATGCCCAGTTGAAAATTCAAAATAGTCGCTATGGAATTATGACCCTTAAAAATGGGAATTTTGCAAACGACCTCGGTTTTTGACGAAACCACTTTTGTTGGATCCGTGATGTCAAGTTATTGCTAGGTTTCAAAATTCGTAATTTTTTGAATCAATATGTGAGCGTGGCGAAGGAAAATGCGTTTGACCCGTTTCAGTTGATTTTAATCGACTGGAAAATGGCCATTTTTCAAACGGTCTCAGAATTCGACGATATTAGTTTTGTTAGGGTCGTATCGTCAATACGAAGCTAGAAAATATTTTTCGGTAATTTTTAGAGTTAGTATGTGGCCCCGGTAAATTGAAATGTGAGTTTAAAGTCAATATATAGAGTTATATGTTGATTTTGACGGAAACTGATCGAAACGATCGAATTAGCTTACAGTACATATCCCATTGTGTTCGGAATTGGGGTAATTAGCTAGGGACGACAGGCGGTGGGTTTCGTTTAGAGGTCAAAATTAAAAGTTACCTTTTGAAATAAAATAATTAAATATATATATATATATATATTATAATATATATACTCCTCTCACATACCTCCCTCTCCTCACTCTGAACCAAATCAAATAAAAAAACCCGGGATGGAGCCCTAGCCGCCACCGGGGTCGACGTCGCTCCCCTCGCCATGGCCCCTTCCGGCCAAACCCCCTCCAGCGCGCCTCTCCACTCCCCTCCTCGTTCCTCCATCTCCTTCGATTGGAAACCCCGCGAGTCCCCTCCTCAAATCCGTTAGACCCGACCCCAACCACCCGGCGCCACCTTCCTAACGCCAGCACAGCCACCGCGCCGGCCACCTCCTCGACCACAGCGTGAGTCTCCGCCTCTCCACCTCAGTTCGACAGTCCACGGTTGATTTAAGGTGAGTTTTACTTTGTTTTATATAATAATTAGTTTATATAATGTTGTAAATATATATAAATCTGATTTTTACTATGTAAAAATATGATTTTTGATATGTAATGGTTTTGAAAATAAAGGTATAATCTTTAAACAAATAAAGTTATGGGTTTTACAGTTAAAATAGGATTCTTAAGTCATTAAAAATATAATTTTTATGTAATGTAGAGATTATCAAAAGATAATTTTTATAAGATGAAGAATATAAAAATATGATTTTTATATATGTTGTAGCAAAATAAAAATTCGATTTTTACATGAGTAGCGGATTAAAAATAGAATTTTTATAAAATAGAGAATATAAAAATATAATCTTTATTATATGAACACCATTATAAAAATAGAATTTTTGTCTATATAGTAGCGGTACAAACACAGAATTTTTATCTATGTAGTAGCGATATAAAAATAGAATTTTTATCTATATAGTAGCTGTGTAAAAATGTGATTTTTATCCATATAGGGTGATTATAAAAATATGATTTTTATATACATAGCAACAATATAAAAATGTGATTTTTATATATGTAGTGACTACGGACAATCAAATTGACAAAAGGCGAGCACGACGAAGATTTTTACATAAGAAGAGTCGTGGCGTTTGGTTTAGCTTTTAGGTGAGAACTCCTCACTTTTACTTTGTTTTCTAGTTGAAATAAATACTAGGATGCAGACGGTGCTTAGTAGCACGTGACACTCGTCATCCACAGACCATGGATGACTTGTTTGTTGGATTGTTGTGTTGTGAAATTTGATTGTGTGATGTGAAATGAAATAAATATTTTATAGTGGAAAATATTTTATAGTTAAAAATATAATTTTTAACGTGTATATAAAATGAATATTTATAAACAAATCGACGATTTGTTTATATACACTGATTTGACTGATATGGATTGGGACGATAAATTTTACACATCGCCCAACTGCACAAATAAAATCTGTGTTTGTTGATTTGAAACCACACACGGGTATTGAGATGAGATTTGACATACACTAATCCCGATTGTGTGTTGCACTCTGGATGATGGTTGATGACTTGTCGTTGCAATTATATACATGTGTTGTAGAAAATCCATATAATTAACATTATATGGTAATTGATTGGGCCTCATTCTAGTAGAAAATAAATTCATGTGTAGAATAGAAACTAAATTCATGTGTTGAATTGAAAATATATATTCAGGTGTTGAATAGAAATAAATATTCATGTATTGAATGGAATAAACATTCATGTGTTGAATAAAAGCCATGTTGATTAGATTGACGCCATTTTGACGTGAACGATATTTATACACATTTTATTCATTTTTCAAGGAATATTGAAAGTGATTTCAAATTCGAATTAAATTGAATAGATTTGAAATTCGAAATAAATTGAAATAGATTTGGAATTCGAATTAAATTGAAATGAATTGAAATTCAAATTAAATTGAAATGAATTGAAATTCGAATTAAATTGAAATGAATTGAAATTCGAATTAAATTGAAACGAATTGAAATTCGAATTAAATTGAAACTGAATTGAAATCGATTTGAAAAGAAATTAAAATGAATTTATATTGAAAAATTCAATCTTGATTTGAATTTGAAAAGGAAGTTGAAATCGTTTTGAAAACGAATTTAAAACGATTTATAAAATACGTTTTAAAAGGAAATCGATGAAGTATATATTATATATATTATGTATATAATATAATGGCCTGAATAGAACGCGTCGCGCTGCAGCAGTTCGTGAATTTCAACCATTGATTTCGAATGGATATTACGGGAGATCCGACCGTCGGATTCTCCTAAAACCGGAACCATTGGGTTCGTATCGAAAAGAGCTTTCTAACGAATATTAGAAATTAGAAATTTAACGGTTGGATTTGGAATTATGTCCAAATCAAATTTGGAAAAGGTCGTTGTAAGTGCAGTTCGATGGCCGTTGATGGAAATCGACTGTACGGGCCTTGATAAAATTATTAAAAATAGTAATAATTTGTGTAAAATCATAAGAAATGATTTGTGAAGAATTGGGATGAAAAACTCCATATTTGAAATGATAAAAATAGATTTTTATCGAAATGAACTAGTTTTGAACTAGAATAATAATTTATTTATTTTTAAATAAATAAATTGGATTCGAAATGGTTTTAAAAGTAACCAGAATTTCAAATAATTGAATTGGAATGGATTTGAATCGAAATTATCTTTGGATTATTTCGATGTTGGATTTCGTGATTATACAGATATTGTTATGGAAATTTGAAAGATATATTTATATCGTTATTTCCAATAAGATATTTGTTGGTCGTAGATGTGATATTGAATATAAGCCGATATATTTTCTATTCAGAGCCTTGTATATAATATCAAATGTGATTTGGGTTTGTTGTGAATGGTGTCTTCATCAACACTGTTCTTAAACTCAGTTGAGAAAAAGATTAAATCTTTTTATTTAGATTTAATGAAGTGTACCAATTAAATGGGATTTAATTGGAATTGAATTTGAATTGATTTTTGGGTTTATCGTGAACGGTGTTTTAAATAACACTTGTTCTTTAACCCGATAATTAATGGAATGTGATTTTGGGTTTATAGTGAACCGTGTTTTAAATGACATTGGCTCTTTAACCCAGTTAAAGACAGAAGATGATTTCCCAGTTAAATAATCATTGATATTGATTTTTGGGAAGATTAAAACCAAGTGGAGTTTTAATGAATCTTTAATTAGATTGGAATTATCGAGAATGGAGTATCACCAGTTCTTATTGCAGTCATGATGGGGGGTTCTCACCATGTGGTTTGGTGGCGAACAGTGGGCTCTTACCCCCACATATCCCTTGCGGGGGTTGGTTAGGCAGTGGTCGGGGGGCTCGAGAGGGTCGCCGTAAACAAGTGTAATGGGGGACCACTGGCAGCCACAGTGGGTTTTACCTGCTGCTTTAGGGGATGAAGGGATGGTTGCAAAGCCTACCGGATTTCGTCAGGCTATGTCAGTTTGGTATCAGAGCTTTGGTTTACAGAGCTCGGAGAACAAGACACGTTAGAACGAAACGAAAGAATTCATCAGAAAATGGATTAGCAATATCTAGTGAGAATGACTCGTTAGAGATGGGATCAGTAGTATCCTAGAACGAGTGTGAAGAGTATATTTTTAAAGTGAAAACAATTTTTGTTTTGGAAATTTAAATCAATTATTCGTATTTGATTATTTATTTTATATTGATTTGGATTATCCAGTATATAAAGATTTTGCGTATACGTCTGATCTGCGTGTATTCGAAGTTTTAATATATTGGGTGGATATAGAGTCACACCCTAGTCGCCCGGGCATGATTCTACTGATAACGCACGACACTCAGTAGTCTGTTTTCGAGTTTCGAAGGTGTGATATTTATATATTTCCATTAGACTGGTGTGAGAACCAAAACTAGATAGGGCTTATTGTTGTGATTTGGCATCAAAAATCTAATTTTTGGACTATGTATCAAAGTTATGCGATTTGAAAATCTAATCAACTAATTGGTTGCTGATTGTGTTGTTTGATTATAGGTTGATTAATTAGAATTTGAACCATTTAGACAAATTGAACCAAATAGTGAATTGTATTGAAATTTATCGCATATGCATGCATGTACATGTACTTACATTGAATAGGTCATAGCAAGGAGGCTAGAGCAGAGGAATAAAATTGTTTGCCCGACAAATAGGTACATGTTTATTGTATTTCTTGGGTTTTTGATGATTTTATGAGCCGATTAGCTAGCCGATTGGCTGTTTCTTTTTTTTTTTGGATTGATGAGGGCCATGGGAGGCTATTTGAAATATCCCGAAGTCCCCGGTGTAGGGGAGGTTATGGCAAAAAAATTCGAAAATTTAGGGTGTTATCCAAATTTTTGAAAAATTTGAAAAGTTCTCAGAAACTGAAAAGTTGAAGAACTTAAGCCGTAAATAAAATAATGGAAGTTGAGTTGATTTGTTAAACAATTTTGGGCTTCATTCCTTTTCGGCGACGAAAAGTTTTAAGTGGGGGTGATTGTAATAACCCGGAAATCAGAGCCAATTTAAAAAATTTATTCTGGCAATTTTATTGAATTTTGAATATTTAAATTGAATTATTTTAAATAGTAACGATGAGAAATTTATTTTGAATAGAATTAGAACGTATATATTATATAGATCGTCGTTAGAATATAAATATTTTATTTTAAATTATAAAAGGAATTGAAAATGGCGTGGTAGTTCAAAAATTCGATTTCAAACTTCAAATGAATGTACATGATTCAAAATAAACCGAATTTTAGTGAAACCAAAAATATTAGAATCTAATTGAGAATATCTTTCCAACGAATCCGAAAAATCAAAATTTCATAGCGGGGACAAAAAGTTATGCCCAGTTGAAAATTCAGAATAGTCGCTATGGAATTCTGGCCCTTAAAAATGGGAATTTTGCAAACGACCTCGGTTTTCGATGAAACCACTTTTGTTGAATCCATGATGTCAAGTTATTGCTAGATTTCAAAATTCGTAATTTTTCGAATCAATATGTGACTGTGGCGAAGGAAAATGCGTTTGACCAATTTCAGTTGATTTTAATCGACTGGAAAATGACCATTTTTCAAACGGTCTCAGAATTCTATGAAATTAGTTTTGTTAGGGCCGTATCATTAATACGAAGCTAGAAAATATTTTTCGGTAATTTTTAGAGTTAGTATGTGGTCCCGGTAAATTGAAATGTTCGTTTAAATTCAATATATAGAGTTATATGTTGATTTTGACGGAAACTGATCGAAACGATCGAATTAGCTTACGGTACATATCCCATTGTGTTCGGAATGGGGGTAATTAGCTAGGGACGACAGGCGGTGGGTCGCGTTTAGAGGTCGAAATTAAAAGATACTTTTTGAAATAAAATAATTAAATATATATATTATAATATATATACTCCTCTAACATATTGTAACACCCCGTATTTCTGTTAATACTAATATTCACAAATTAAAAGAATTAATATTGAGAATTTGCATGAAATAGCCTTAAAAAGGCATATAACAAATTTGAGATATGTGAATTGCCTTAAAAGGCGAAAAAATGGAATTAAGACATTAATTGGAAAATTAATGTGTAGAAATGGTCATAAGTTAATTATGGATTAATTTGAATTCATGAATAGGTGCGTGTGTGTGTATATATATATATATATATATATATATATATATATATATATATATATATATATATATATGGGCAGTTAATGTAAACATGAATAGAAGTTTATTAATTTGTTGAGTGTTTGCTGA
This sequence comes from Allium sativum, assembly GCA_030737875.1. Taxonomy (NCBI): domain Eukaryota; kingdom Viridiplantae; phylum Streptophyta; class Magnoliopsida; order Asparagales; family Amaryllidaceae; genus Allium; species Allium sativum. Next base: position 460,933,415 of record CM060923.1, read on the forward strand.
GTCACTTCTGACTCATTGCTGAGTCAATAAGATAAACCCCATCTGGTCTGAATGGCTGCGGTTATTTCTAGGTTAAATCTAATGGCCTAAATGAATCCTAACATCTATAAATAAGTGGGTAGACTCTAACCCTAAATCACTTGAAAAATTGGAGAGCTACCGACATGCCGTTGCCATGGAGTTCAGCATAGCCGTCACAAACTAAAGAAGAAGAAGAAGAAGAAGGCCTAATCTACAAACTAAATCTACTCAAATCAAATCAAAAGATCTCTCTCTTTCTATTTCTCTTCTTTAAAATAGTGAGTATGATGAATCTCACAATATTATTATAAAATAATTTGATTAAGTTATGAATGGATCACAAGAAAGTGATATGAATTGTTATGTATTTGTAAATTATGTTATGGATCTCTTGTTATGCTATTATGTTATCATATATATGTTGTTATGTTGTAGTGATTATGTTGTAAATAATCCTATGCTATGTCATATGTGATTAATCATGCTATGCTATGTTGTAAATCATATCATGCTATGTTGCAAATTATGATATGCTATGTTGTAAATCTTATATATGTTGTAGATCTCATATTATCACATATGTTGAAATACTTATGTTATATGATAATGATGTCATGTTAAGTTGTGTTGAATCATACAAGTTGTAAAATCATGATGTTAGTATTTATGCGAATTGGATCATGTTTAAAGTTTATGTTTTTTTTATAATAGATCTTGATTATGGGAATTTGCCTATTGGGTTAGGTGTACCCATATACATGAATCTACAAATTAATTGGATCTTGAATATGGGAATTTGCCTATTAAGTTAGGTGTACCCATATACATGAATCTATGATTAAATGAATTTTTATTTTTGGGGATTTGCCTATTGAGTTAGGTGTACCCATATAAAACCATATTGTTAATGATGTTGATTCACACATGTCCTATACAAGTTTATGAAATTTGATCAAAATCATATTATGTGAATTATGAATAAGTTGACACCCTTAGATCCATGACACGTATAACCTTATGCAAGTTGTAATGTATGCAAGTTTTACCCCTTGTTATGATTTATTTAGTCACATATATATGTTGTTGTTGTGAATATTTTCTTTTATGCTATGAGTTAGACTAATAGGGTCTAGCATACATTTTGCGAATAAACGTTCAAACGTGGGGTAGGGTTAATATTAGGAAATTAATAAATTGGGGTGCAATTGATATGATTTTGCATGCCTTAAATGGATGTCCATAATTGAGTCAATTATGGACATTGTTAAATTTGGAATTAATTAATAATTCAAGTAGGGAATTATTAAAATTGGGGAAAGTGGATTATTAATAATAATCAATGCTTAGGACACGAGGTTGGACCCGTTTGTGACGTAAACCTGCCCGGACCCGCCCGGCAAATCCAGTAGTCACAAATGTTGGCCCAATGTGAGAGGTCCTAGGCCCAAACTAAAGCATAACAGTTGTAAAGACACGAGGTTAGACTCTTTTATGGTGTAAGACTGCCCAGACCCGCCCGGCAAATCCAGCTGCCATAAATGCCAGTCTAATGTGAGAGGTCTTTATGAGGTTATGGCCTTAATGAATTAAGAAATACTTAGCCAGATAATCATGTAAGGTGGGACATGGGGGTTAAGTAGGTGCCTTGGGTGGCATGAGGAATCTAGTGGTTGCCTTTAGAGGCATTTGAAATACGATTAGACTTAACCAAATACACATGTAAATGAACCTGACTAAGTGGGCTAAGTGGATGGACTAATGGGACAAGCTTAGGTGGAATGCTTGTGGGAAATAATGGGGGCCCATTTCAACCAGTATCCCAAAACGTATCTTTGAGGGCTCGACCCAAGTCGAGGACGGGACACGCATACCGGGTTTGACTATAAGAGGCCAAAACAGGGAGCGGTGGCAACGCAAGTCCAACGGGTTTCATATGCGTGTGTGGACCCGGGCTGGTAGGTAAGACGTTGTTGCATCGTGTAGGTATAAGCCGTGCATCTCCGTTATATCGGGTTGCCACTTTAGGGGAATGATACACCCCACTGTGGGGCCAGCACGGGTATCTACGAGTAGGGAGCCGATCGAAAAATGGAAAGTGGGGTACACCTAGTGGAGATAGGGGCAGGCGGCACCTATGTAGTCAGCTAGGAGTATGTAAAGCCATTAAGAAAGTTTTTAAGTGAAGCTAAGTGGAATCAATCTTTAGGGTGACTGGTGTGGTGCAGTATAGTGTTTATCCTTTAGTATTTAGGAGCGCCTATAACGTTTCCTTTAGCGATTGTCTATGTCCTTAATCAGCTCTTTCATAGACATTTCCTTGTTTTCCAGCTTATGCCTTAGTCCAGTTATTTTGATAATAGTATTGTAGAATTATCATACTTGCTAGACTTTATGTCTGACCCCCCCCCCTCTTTTTCATCCTTTTCTCCTATCAGGTCCTCAGGTTGGGCCAAGTTCCAGTGGAGTCTGATTGGATTGCTTATCTCTTGGAAAGCTTGGACTGCTGAAGTAAAGTCCAGCTTATTATCTTTCTTTTTAATGGCTATTTATGTAATGGGATTATGTACTTGTTTTATCAAGATAGATATTGTACTTGACTTTGATTATGGTGTTATGATGTAATCAAACATGTTTTGACTTCTGCTACAATTGAAATAAAGTTTTTAAATTTCCAAGTACTATTTTATATTTGTCTTGTTGAAATTTTACTGTTCTATATTCACCTAAAACCTCCATAGAAGTTAATTCATTCCCTTTGTGAGTGACATTAATGGACGTGGGGTGTTACACGTGGTATCAGAGCATAAGGTTACCAAAACAGATAAAATTTTTAGAAAAATATTTTTCTAAAGTATTTTTGGAAGAAGTGCTTTCAAAAACATGTTATTCAGAGAAAGTTTTTATGAAAAACATAATCCCAAATAGCCATATCCTTATCTTTATCTTTCGAATTCTCCATTTTGAATCTTTCCTTTTTCGTTTCAGCATGGCTGAAGATCTTAATCTCCCAGAAGGTGTGACGATTCCAGGGTGGTTTAGGAGATATTTGGAGGCTAGGGCCACCACTGCAGGCCCAGCAGATGTTCCTCCACCCCCAGTTGCACCCATTCCTCCTCCTCCTCCTCGTGTTGACACTTTTGCAAAGACGTGCGAGGAATTTAAGGCTATGGGGGGAAAACTTTTCAAGGGACTGAGACGTTTGTGGAGGCCAGAGACTGGCTTAAGGAGACTGAGGAATTGTTGGATATCTTTGAAGTGGAAGATGGGAGGAAAGTCCGTTTAGCTGCTTGGTTAATGAAGGGAGAGGCCTTGTTTTGGTGGGAGGTCACTAACGGGGAACGTCCAGTTGATTCATGGGTGGATTTCAGACGAAGGTTTGAGGCAAAGTTTCTTTCAAGGGCAGAGGAGAATTTAAATATGGAAAAATTCCTGACATTAAAGCAAAGAGCTTATCAGTGAAGGAGTATGTCAATAAATTTAATCAGTTAGCAAGGCTTGGCTTGGAGTTGGTGAACACGCCAGAGAAGAAAGCTTTGAGGTTCGTTAGAGGCTTGAATGAACCGTTGCAAGGGTTGGCTATGACCCACATCCCTATGGGAGCCACCCTTGAAAGGCTAGTAGAAATGGCACTTATGCATGAGGATAAGGCAGTTGAAAAGAAAGGGGATCAGAAGAAACCCCAACAGCAAAATAAGAAGGGTGGTAAAAACAATAATGGCAAAGGGAAGAAGAGATGCTTCAATTATGGGACGCCTGGCCATCTCAGCAAAGATTGTAGAAAGAAAAAGAAGACTGGTTGTTTTCATTGTGGAGATGCGGGACATTTGGTGAAGGACTGCCCAAAGAAGGGGCAGAAAGCATGGTCTACCTCGGGAGGATAGGTGCAGGCTCTTATGGCACCAGGGCAGGCAAGGGGGCAAGTTCAGGCTATTGCGGCCCCACCGCTGCAAGAAAGAGGTAGAACAATTTCTGTTGAAAGCTTAGTTTTTCTGTTTGATCATCCTGTCCGTACCTTATTCGATTCTGGCGCATCTCATTCGTTTATCTCTGCATCATTAGTTGAATTACTGCACTTGAACACCAGTTTAGTAGAGGATCCCTTGGTTGTTTCAAATCCAATTGGGGGTTCGGCTCATTTGACCATGATATGTTTGGATTTGAAAATCTCTATACTTAGCGTTGAATTTAGATGTGATGCTTATGTATTGAGCTTCACGGGCTATGGGCTAATTTTAGGAATGGATTGGTTATCTAGAAATGGGGCCATTCTTGATTGTGAAAGGAGAGTAGTTAGGCTTGTGACTCGCCTTGGTAATGCTCTCGATATCTTTTGTAGTCCCATAAATTCTGTTATGCTAAGTTATCTTGAATCGCTTGACGCGTCTGTAGAGAATCTGCGAACGGTAGAGGTGGTCCGGGAATATCCGGATGTGTTTGAGGAGGTGAAGGGCTTACCTCCAAAGCGGGAGATAGACTTTCGAATTTATCTTGTGGATAATGCTAAACCCGTATCTTTGCCAGTGCGCCACATGGCTCCTCGTGAAAGGAGGGAACTCAATAAGCAATTGAAGGAGTTGCTTGAGAAGGGGTTCATAAGACGTAGTATATCATAGTGGGGTGCTCCAGTAGTATTTGCTACAAAGGCGGATGGGTCCCTTAGACTTTGTGTGGACTATAGAGAACTAAACAAGCTTACTAAAAAGAACCGACACCCACTGCCGAGGATTGACGATCTCTTTGATCAGTTAGTTGGCGCCTTAGTGTTTTCGCAGTTGGACTTAGCCACTGGCTTTCATCAACTGTGAGTGGCTGAGGATAGTATACATAAGACTGCTTTTAGGACTCCTGACGGATTCTATGAATGGCTAGTGATGCCCTTTGGTTTGACAAACGCCCCCGCATATTTTGTTGATTTGATGAGTAGGGTGTTTAGGGAGTACCTTAACAAATTCGTGGTAGTCTTTGTGGATGACATCTTAGTCTTTTCTAAGAATGAAGAAGAGCATGCCCTACATCTTAGGGAAGTGTTGGAAACCCTTCGAGCGCATAACCTTAAGGCAAAATTTTCTAAGTGTCACTTCTGGAGGAAAGAAGTACGGTTCTTAGGGCACGTGGTTTCCAAGGAAGGGATAGCAGTGGATACCGTAAAGGTGGTGGCCATCCAAGATTGGAAGGTCCCTAAAAATGTAACCGAAGTAAGAAGTTTCTTGGGGTTGGCTGGCTATTATAGGAAGTTTATCGAAGACTTCGCAAAAATATCAGCTCCATTAACACGGTTAACGAAGAAGAACCTGGTTTTTACATGGAACGAAGATTGTGATGATGCGTTCCAACGTTTAAAGAGATCCTTAACTTCAGCCCCAGTCTTAGTGCTGCCAGACGGGAATAAACCGTTTACCGTCTATACTGATGCTTGTGGGACGGGACTTGGCACTGTCCTCATGCAAGAGGGAAGAGTAATAGCCTATGGTGGAAGGCAGTTGAGGGTTCATGAAAAGAATTACCCTACGCATGACCTTGAGTTAGCCGCAATTGTTTTCGCGCTTAAGTCTTGGCGTCACTATCTTCTTGGTGAGAAATTCGAACTGTTCACTAACCACAAATCATTAAAATTCTTATTCTCTCAGAAGGATTTGAATTTAAGGCAGCAACGGTGGATGGAATTCCTAGCCTCCTACGATTTTGAAATAGCATATACCCCGGGCAAGGGTAACGTGGTAGCAGACGCCTTAAGTAGGAAAAGGTTGTCCTTGAGTCCGTTGTTTGTTGAACGACGAAGCTTAGAATTCATCTCCATGTTTGACTTTAGACCCTCCGTTGACCTAGTACCTGGTTTGTTAGCATCCATGGAGGTTAGACCTACACTTCTAGGACGAGTTGGTGAGGCACAGCAAGACGACCCCTAGTTGGTTGAGATAGTAGAAAAGCTCAAAGGAGGGGAGTCGTCTAGCCATCTTCGTAGGTATACCCTAGACGATAAGGGTTGGTTACGAAGGGATAATAGACTTTGTGTACCACAAGACGAAGACTTAAGGAAGGCCATTCTTGATGATGCTCATTGCTCAAAGATGACCATTCATCCCGGCGGAGACAAGATGTACAAAGACATGAAGCGGGTTTTCTTTTGGGCCGGTATGAAAAAGGATGTGGCCAAGTACGTCGCTAGATGCTTGGTGTGCCAACGAGTAAAAGCGGAACAAAAGAAACCCGGTGGGTTGCTTCACCCATTGGAAGTTCCACTATGGAAATGGGAAAGCGTCTCAATGGATTTTGTGGATGGATTACCAAGATCAAGGAAGGTTAATACGGGGATTTGGGTTATAGTAGATAGACTTACTAAGAGCGCCCATTTTATTCCCGTGAAAAGTAAGAGGACTGCTCCGTGGTTGGCTTCTGTATACATTAAAGAGATAGTTCGTTTGCACGGTATTCCCTCTAGTATAGTAAGCGACCGTGATCCCATCTTCACTAGTGAATTTTGGAAGAGTTTACAAGAGGCGGTAGGGACTCAGCTATGTTTGAGCACCGCATATCATCCTCAGACGGACGGCCAGACCGAGAGGGTGAATCGTATTCTAGAGGATCTTTTAAGGCTTTGTATCCTAGACTTTGGGGGTACATGGGAAGAGCACCTTCCGTTGGTAGAATTCGCATATAATAATAGCTTTCAGTCTAGTATTGGCATGACACCTTTCGAAGCTCTTTATGGAAGGCCTTGCCGTTCGCCTACATGTTGGTGGGAATCTACCGATAAAATCCTACTTGGGCCCGATATGGTTAGGGAAACCTCGGAGAAGATTGATTTGATTCGAAGGAGGATGAAAGCAGCACAAGATAGGCAGAAATCGTATGCTGATAAGAGGAGGACAGATCTTGAGTTTGACATTGGGGACATGGTTTTTATCAAAGTGTCTCCGTTACGGAATGTTGTTCGCTTTGGGTCCGTTGGGAAATTAGCGCCAAGGTTTGTAGGGCCGTTTCCTATAAAAGACAGGATTGGGAAGATGGCGTATAGGGTGGAGTTGCCTGAGAAACTTAGTGGAGTACACGACGTATTCCATGTATCACATTTGAGGAAGTGTTTGCACAAGACCGTGGAGGTGGTAGAGCCGAGCTTGCTTAAAGAGGTGGAAATAGAGCGTGATGCAACAATTAGACGAGCTCCTACATGCATTCTTGGGTCGGAGGTCAAAAAGTTGAGAAATCGAGAAGTCAGACTAGTTAAAGTGCAATGGGGAGATGATGAGAGCAACGCTACTTGGGAGACAGAAGGGAAGATGCGTTCGCTATACCCTTTTCTTTTTGAGGGTATGTCTTTTAATTTCTCCTTTATCGCTTAGCTTATCTTATCTTATCTTTAGTATGTCCTCTCATTAGTATCTTTGACCTTTAGTTAGGATAATCCTATGGTTGAAACATGTGTTTGAGACATGTTATGTATGATGGATGCAAAATGGATGCAAGTGGTTGCTAGTGGTTGCTCGTGTATGCATATATACACACACTTTAGGCACTAGATCAGCTCAGTCACTACATATTGCATATTGCATAAATGAATGTATTTAGTATAATGGATGTATGATGGTTGTACCATCATATAGATGTTGCATTCGGTTGAATGGATGTGCACGCATATAGAAGTAGTTTGTAAGCAATTAGGATCTTTTGCATACATAATGGATGCATGGCACTATCATGAATTGCATCAAGGAGGTCAACTGAATCAGTGGACCGCCTGATTTTGCATTAGATACGGACATGGACACACACTGTGCATTTAAACATGAAAGCATTAGAAGTCTATAAGGACAATGGATGCCAGTGTTTGTTGATTGAGTAGATGGTTGATGATAGGATTAAACTTGAAGATTTCGGGGTCGAAATCCCTTGAGGAGGGGAGAATGTAACACCCCGTATTTCTGTTAATACTAATATTCACAAATTAAAAGAATTAATATTGAGAATTTGCACGAAATAGCCTTAAAAAGATATATAACAAATTTGAGATATGTGAATTGCCTTAAAAGGCGAAAAAATGGAATTAAGACATTAATTGGAAAATTAATATGCAGAAATGGTCATAAGTTAATTATGGATTAATTTGAATTCATGAATAGGTGCGTGTGTATATATATATATATTTATATATATATGGGCAGTTAATGTAAACATGAATAGAAGTTTATTAATTTGCTGAGTGTTTGCTGAGTCACTTCTGACTCATTGCTGAGTCAATAAAATAAACCCCATCTGGTCTGAATGGCTGCGGTTATTTCTAGGTTAAATCTAATGGCCTAAATGAATCCTAAAATCTATAAATAAGTGGGTTGACTCTAACCCTAAATCACTTGAAAAATTGGAGAGCTACCGACATGCCGTTGCCATGGAGTTCAGCATAGCCGTCACAAACTAAAGAAGAAGAAGGCCTAATCTACAAACTAAATCTACTCAAATCAAATCAAAAGATCTCTCTCTTTCTATTTCTCTTCTTTAAAATAGTGAGTATGATGAATCTCACAATATTATTATAAAATAATTTGATTAAGTTATGAATTGATCACAAGAAAGTGATACGAATTGTTATGTATTTGTAAATTATGTTGTGGATCTCTTGTTATGCTATTATGTTATCATATATATGTTGTTATGTTGTAGTGATTATGTTGTAAATAATCCTATGCTATGTCATATGTGATTAATCATGCTATGCTATGTTGTAAATCATATCATGCTATGTTGCAAATTATGATATGCTATGTTGTAAATCTTATATATGTTGTAGATCTCATATTATCACATATGTTGAAATACTTATATTATATGATAATGATGTCATGTTAAGTTGTGTTGAATCATATAAGTTGTAAAATCATGATGTTAGTATTTATGCGAATTGGATCATGTTTAAAGTTTATGTTTTTTTTATAATAGATCTTGATTATGGGAATTTGCCTATTGGGTTAGGTGTACCCATATACATGAATCTACAAATTAATTGGATCTTGAATATGGGAATTTGCCTATTAAGTTAGGTGTACCCATATACATGAATCTATGATTAAATGAATTTTTATTTTTGGGAATTTGCCTATTGAGTTAGGTGTACCCATATAAAACCATATTGTTAATGATGTTGATTCACACATGTCCTATACAAGTTTATGAAATTTGATCAAAATCATATTATGTGAATTATGAATAGTTGACACCCTTAGATCCATGACACGTATAACCTTATGCAAGTTGTAATGTATGCAAGTTTTACCCCTTGTTATGATTTATTTAGTCACATATATATGTTGTTGTTGTGAATATTTTCTTTTATGCTATGAGTTAGACTAATAGGGTCTAGCATACATTTTGCGAATAAACGTTCAAACGTGGGGTAGGGGTAATATTAGGAAATTAATAAATTGGGGTGCAATTGATATGATTTTGCATGCCTTAAATGGATGTCCATAATTGAGTCTATTATGGACATTGTTAAATTTGGAATTAATTAATAATTCAAGTAGGGAATTATTAAAATTGGGGAAAGTGGATTATTAATAATAATCAATGCTTAGGACACGAGGTCGGACCCGTTTGTGACGTAAACCTGCCCGGACCCGCCCGACAAATCCAGTAGTCACAAATGTTGGCCCAATTTGAGAGGTCCTAGGCCCAAACTAAAGCATAACAGTTGTAAAGACACGAGGTTAGACTCTTTTATGGTGTAAGACTGCCCAGACCCGCCCGACAAATCTAGCTGCCATAAATGCCAGTCTAATGTGAGAGGTCTTTATGAGGTTATGGCCTTAATGAATTAAGAAATACTTAGCCAGATAATCATGTAAGGTGGGACATAGGGGTTAAGTAGGTGCCTTGGGTGGCATGAGGAATCTAGTGGTTGCCTTTAGAGGCATTTGAAATACGATTAGACTTAACCAAATACACATGTAAATGAACCTGACTAAGTGGGTTAAGTGGATGGACTAATGGGACAAGCTTAGGTGGAATGCTTGTGGGAAATAATGGGGGCCCATTTCAACCAGTATCCCAAAACGTATCTTTGAGGGCTCGACCCAAGTCGAGGACGGGACACGCATACCGGGTTTGACTATAAGAGGCCAAAACAGGGAGCGGTGGCAACGCAAGTCCAACGGGTTTCATATGCGTGTGTGGACCCGGGCTGGTAGGTAAGACGTTGTTGCATCGTGTAGGTATAAGCCGTGCATCTCCGTTATATCGGGTTGCCACTTTAGGGGAATGATACACCCCACTGTGGGGCCAGCACGGGTATCTACGAGTAGGGAGCCGATCGAAAAATGGAAAGTGGGGTACACCTAGTGGAGATAGGGGCAGGCGGCACCTATGTAGTCAGCTAGGAGTAGTAAAGCCATTATGAAAGTTTCAAAGTGAAGCTAAGTGGAATCGATCTTTAGGGTGACTGGTGTGGTGCAGTATAGTGTTTATCCTTTAGTATTTAGGAGCGCATATAACGTTTCCTTTAGCGATTGTCTATGTCCTTAATCTACTCTTTCATAGACATTTCCTTGTTTTCCAGCTTATGCCTTAGTCCAGTTATTTTGATAATAGTATTGTAGAATTATCATACTCGCCAGACTTTATGTCTGACCCCCCCTCTTTTTCATCCTTTTCTCCTATCAGGTCCTCAGGTTGGGCCAAGTTCCAGTGGAGTCTGATTGGATTGCTTATCTCTTGGAAAGCTTGGACTGCTGAAGTAAAGTCCAGCTTGTTATCTTTCTTTTTAATGGCTATTCATGTAATGGGATTATGTACTTGTTTTATCAAGATAGATATTGTACTTGACTTTGATTATGGTGTTATGATGTAATCAAACATGTTTTGACTTCTGCTGCAATTGAAATAAAGTTTTTAAATTTCCAAGTACCATTTTATATATGTCTTGTTGAAATTTTACTGTTCTATACTCACCTAAAACCTCCATAGAAGTTAATGCATTCCCTTTGTGAGTGACATTAATGGACGTGGGGTGTTACACATACCTCCCTCTCCTCACTCAGAACCAAATCAAATAAAAAAAAACCGCGATGGAGTCCTAGCCGCCACCGGGATCGACGTCGCTCCCCCGTCGTGGCCCCCTCCGGTCAAACCCTCTCCAGCGCGCCTCTCCACTCCCCCCCCTCGTTCCTCCATCTCCTTCGATTGGAAAACTCGCGAGCCCCCTCCTCAAATTCGTCATACCCGACCTCAGCCACCCGGCACCACCTACCTGACGCCACCACAGCCACCGCGCTGGCCATCTCCTCGACCACAGCGCGAGTCTCCGCCCCTCCACCCCAGTTCGACAGTCCACGGTTTATTTTAGGTGAGTTTTACTTTGTTTTATATAATGATTGTTCTATATAATGCTCTAAATATATATAAATCTGATTTTTAATATGTAAAAATATGATTTTTGATATGTAATGGTTTTGAAAATAAAGGTATAATCTTTATACAAATAAAGTTATGGGTTTTACAATTAAAATAGGATTCTTAAGTCATTAAAAATATAATTTTTATGTAATGTAGAGATTATAAAAAGATAATTTTTATAAGATAAAGAACATAAAAATATGATTTTTATATATGTTGTAGCAAAATAAAAATTCGATTTTTATATGAGTAGCGGATTAAAAATAGAATTTTTATAAAATAGAGAATATAAAAATATAATCTTTATTATATGAACACCGTTAAAAAAATAGAATTTTTGTCTATATAGTAGCGGTATAAAAATAGAATTATTGTCTATATAGTAGCGGTATAAAAATAGAATTTTTATCTATATAGTAGCGGTGTAAAAATGTGATTTTTATCCATATAGGGTGATTATAAAAATATGATTTTTATATACATAGCAACAATATGACAATGTGATTTTTATATATGTAGTGGCTATGGACAATGAAATTGACAAAAGGCGAGCACGACGAAGATTTCTACATAAGAAGAGTCGTGGCGTTTGGTTTAGCTTTTAGGTGAGAACTCCTCACTTTTACTTTGTTTTCTAGTTGAAATAAATACTAGGATGCAGACAGTGCTTAGTAGCACCCGACATTCGTCGTCCACAGACCATGGATGACTTGTTTGTTGGATTGCTGTGTTGTGAAATTTGATTGTGTGATGTGAAATGAAATAAATATTTTATAGTGGAAATATTTTATAGTTAAAAATATAATTTTTAACGTGTATATAAAATGAATATTTATAAACAAATCAACGATTTTTTTACATACACTGATTTGACTGATATGGATTGGGACGATAAATTTTACACATCGCCCAACTGCATAAATAAAATCTGTGTTTGTTGATTTGAAACCCCACACGGGTATTAGGATGTGATTTGACGTACACTAATCCTGATTGTTTGGTTGTATGTTAATCGATGGATTGACAGACTGTGTAAGCGTTAATTATTTATATTTAATGCTTATGCAATTGTGTGGTGCACTCTGGATGATGGTTGATGATTTTTCGTTGCAATTATATACATGTGTTGTAGAAAATCCATATAATTAACATTATATGGTAATTGATTGGGCCTCATTCCAGTAGAAAATAAATTCATGTGTTGAATAGAAACTAAATTCATGTGTTGAATTGAAAATATAAATTCAGGTGTTGAATAGAAATAAATATTCATGTGTTGAATAGAATAAAAATTCATGTGTTTACTAAAAGCCGTGTTGATTAGATTGACGCCATTTTGACGTGAACGAAATTTATATCGATTTTATTCATATTTCAAGGAATATTGAAAGTGATTTCAAATTCGAATTAAATTGAATAGATTTGAAATTCGAATTAAATTGAAATAGATTTGGAATTCGAATTAAATTGAAATGAAATGAAATTCGAATTAAATTGAAATGAATTGAAATTCAAATTAAATTGAAATGAATTGAAATTCGAATTAAATTGAAATGAATTGAAATTCGAATTAAATTGAAACTGAATTGAAATCGATTTGAAATGAAATTAAAACGAATTTATATTGAAAAATTCAATCTTGATTTGAATTTGAAAAGGAAGTTGAAATCGTTTTGAAAACGAATTTAAAACGATTTATAAAATACGTTTTAAAAGGAAATCGATGAAGTATATATTATATATATTATGTATATAATATAATGGCCTGAATAGAACGCGCCACGCCGCGGCAGTTCGTGAATTTCAACCATTGATTTCGAATGGATATTACGGGAGATCCGACCGTCGGATTCTTCTAAAACAGGAACTGTTGGGTTCGTATCGAAAAGAGCTTTCTAACAAATATTAGAAATTAGAAATCTAACGGTTGGATTTGGAATTATGTCCAAATCAAATTTGGAAAAGGTCACTGTAAGTGCAGTTCGATGGCCGTTGATGGAAATCGACTGTACGGGCCTTGATAAAATTATTAAAAATAGTAATAATTTGTGTAAAATCATAATAAATGATTTTTGAAGAATTGGGATGAAAAACCCCATATTTGAAAAGATAAAAATAGAATTTTATCGAAATGAACTTGTTTTGAACTAGAATAATAATTTATTTATTTTTAAATAAATAAATTAGATTTGAAATGGTTTTAAAAGTAACCAGAATTTCCAATAATTGAATTGGAATGGATTTGAATCAAAATTATCTTTGGAATATTTCGATTTTGGATATCCTGATTATACAGATATTGTTATGGAAATTTGAAAGATATATTTATATCGTTATTTCCAATAAGATATTTGTTGGTCGTAAAATTTGATATTGAATATAAGCCGATATATTTTCTATTCAGAGCCTTCTATATAATATCAAATGTGATTTGGGTTTGTTGTGAATGGTGTCTTCATCAACAGTGTTCTTAAACCCAGTTGAGAAAAAGATTAAATCTTTTTATTTAGATTTAATGAAGTGTACCAATTAAATGGGATTTAATTGGAATTGAATTTGAATTGATTTTTGGGTTTATCGTGAATGGTGTTTTAAATAACACTTGTTCTTTAACCCGATAATTAATGGAATGTGATTTTAGGTTTATAGTGAACCGTGTTTAAAATGACATTGGTTCTTTAACCTAGTTAAAGACAGGAGGTGATTTCCCAAGTTAAATAATCGTTGATATTGATTTTTGGGAAGATTAAAACCAAGTGGAATTTTAATGAATCTTTAATTAGATTGGAATGGTTGAGAACGGAGTATCACCAGTTTCGCTCCAGGTGATAGTTAAATCTTTAATTAGATTTGAACGTGAAATGGTAATTGAATTTACCGATAACACCGTGGTGTTAGATATGAAGTATTACCAATTTTACTTCATGGGATGAATAGGTTGGGATTGGGAGATAAAATAAATGATTACTTCGGTGTGGTTCGCTAATCCCGACTAGTTTGAATTGATTTTCAAAAGAAGATTAAAGAATAAATTAAAAGAATTTATCTTTGATAAAATTAATATGAACCTTTCCCAAAGTATAAGAATATTGGAATAAAAGAATATTCTGAATTGGAATGAAGTGTATGTTGTGTTTGTGTAACACTTGTGTATTATATACGCGGGTTATTCAGAAAGACCGGGTTTAACCCATTATGAATAACTAATTCGACGATGTGTCGAGGATGAAGACGGTGGTCGATGACCGGAAGACTTCAACATCGTTTGGATAATTATTTATGATCTTAATTTGGTCGTACACCCAAGAGGAGGGAATCAGTTGGTGATCGTCCAGAGTACTTGGAGATCGATGGATATGCGAGGTACAAGGTGCCTCCGGTTTCGTTCAGACCCAGAACGGACTTGTAAATGGACTGTGTGTCTGACATTGGATTTTATTCTGTATGGTTGATTTCTATTAAATATATATCTGTTTGGCGGCGGAGAATTTATTCTCTTGTTTAACGTCCTTCTCTGAGACGTACGAGCTCAGAGGTTATATATTGATGGGTATCAAACGCATGGAGTGAATTGCCTATGTGGCATGCCTTAGTGGCAATATGATCAAGGCTTCTGTTGAAAAGCAGAGTCTTATGGTTGATGATCAAAGCACAGCCTGTGTGGCACAGCTTTGTGTAGCGTTGATTCGCGAGCCTCACACCCGGTTGTGAACTAGAAACGGGAGAAGAACCTCAGGGAGGACATGCGTTTCTTTCTCCTGTTTTTTGCGGAGGAGATCATCTTGCCTTGCCATTTGCGTTCTCAATTCAGCAAGAACGCCATCCATCTCTTCTCTGGTTAAGTATGCTGATGGATTTTCATGAGAGGAAGCTCCCTGACTTGCCTCGTTTCTCGTGCCTTCATCCTCAAGACGGGGAAGTTTTCGTTTGGCCATTAATCCAATAGCCAATGAATCCGCTTCCTTTCAAGCTAGTAGAAGAAGTTGTATCATGTCCCCCTACCTGGCGCGCCAAAATGTTAGACCGAATTCTGGGCCTAACACCCAAAAATCTATGTGAAAACCTCACAATCACATATTAATGCAGAAAAAGCAGAAAAATAAGAGGAGACACACGAGATTTTTATAGTGGTTCGGCTCAAACCAAGCCTACGTCCACTTTATAGTTTCTTAAATCCTAAGAAGCTATTACAATGTTGTTTGCTTGCCGTTTATACATGAAATTCTCATGTTTACAATGAAGAAGAGGAGATTAGAGAATGAATTTATTCACGAATTCCTCGTGTTAAAGTAATGACCAATGTCCCTGCTTGGTTGTAAAGGAGACCCCGTGTTGGAGTAGCCAAAAAAAGCCCCCTGAAATGACCATCTCGTGGTGTATTTATAGGTGTAGAGAAGCAGCTAGGTGCTCTGAATCGGATATGCCATGTGTCACGATCGGAGTTGATATCGAGAAGTAGTGGAAGAAGTCCATCTGTTCGGTTTTGCCAAGTGGAGGCAGATCCATGATAGTAGGAGCGGTTTCCCCTTAAGAAGCGGTCAAAACAGTTGTGTAGCAGCAGGTAAAGGGGGATCGGATCGGTTCTCCATTCCGAACAGGGGCGAAGCCTTCGAGTCGAGGACGTTGTGCCCTCCTGAATAACTGATATGAAGCGGGTCGGATTCTCCTTGTTCCGAACCGAGCCGTTATTTCCGATCCGAACCGAGATGGAGTTTCTGAACGGTAGACATGATGTGCATTTCTGTGCAGAGCAAGGCAGTTTGGGTTCTGATGGTCCGATTCGGACCGAAGTGAGCTGGAGTTGAAGTCTGAGCGTCTTTGAAGTATGGGGTCGGAGCGGGTCCGATCCGATCCGAGGTTCTATTTAATGCTAAATTCCAGGTTTCCGGTTCTGCATGCGTTCACGGAAACGGGCGTAACTTTAAAACCGTAAGTCCGATTGAGCCAAACCAAAGCTCAGACTGAAGCTGATTCAGAGATCTACAAGAGTTACAAAGACAAACTTTGTAATCGCTGTTTTCGGGCCCAAAAAAGGTCATCTGTTAGGAGTTTCGGGCCTTTCTTTGTTTGTGATGTGATTTCGACCAAATTGATGCTTGTCTTCTGACGATGTTTCCAGTACTCTAATGTGTTGTTTATCAGAGATTCCATATGTGACTGCTTTGACTAAAAAGCAGGTCAACATTCTGCCCCCAAGAACGTATCTTGCTGGTTGAAGGAAGATGTGTTCTGGATAATCCAAGGCCACGCCGGGCCTGCCAGCTGCAAGTATAATCCATACCTGCGAAGAAGAGAAAGCAAACAGGTATGTCAAAACCTAACAAAACCGATTACACTTTTGAGCATAAACCATGCTTGGGCGTTTGTTTGAGAATAAACCACACTCAAGACACGTTCGAATCATCCTGCAAAAACCTGACGAAGGACCTAACCTTCCAAGCATAAGCCATACTGGGAAGTTCAAACTGAGCATAAACCATACTCGAGTTTTATTGAGTTCCTTTGTCAGATCCTGACAAAACAATAAGCCGTTCCAGAGTACAATCCATACTTAAGAATCCTAGGGAGTACAATCCATACTCATGTCGGGATAGAGCTATGCTTGCCAAAACCTGACAAGACAGTCTGTCCCTAGGCATAATCCATGCATAGGGGTCCGAGATAAGTATAAGCCATACTTTAGTTGAGATTGAGAATCCTGCCACAACCTGACAAGATACTTAAATTTCCAAACATAATCCATGCTCGGAAAGTCCTTCCTTATTCAATTCAAAGTACAAAACCAAAGCAAATCCTGATTGGTTTGTCATCGATCCCAGAGCACGCTTTGGAGCTAAATCCTAACCCCAAATGTGTGTACTCCGATTTAGCCAATCGAGAAACCTAAAGAAAGCAAAGAAACATATCTTAAATCCTAAGAAATGCAGGAAATCCAAGCTGATCTCATCCATTTCAGCTGATGATGAGCCCACGAGAGCTCGATCCAGGGTCATTCCCTCTCCGGGGAGCAGGTGGTGGTAGCACAGGTGCAGGTGTTGTCGGTTGTTTCACATACTCAGGTAGCTCTCCACGTCTAACCCGTTCCTCAATCAGATCTCGCAAGTTTCTACAGTCATTTGTGTCATGACCGTCCATATCGTGAAATATGCAATATTTCCCCGAATCGCGTTCTCTTTGCGATGGCTCCCTCCTGGGAGGCGTTGGATAGGAGACGTCACTGTTTGTGTTCACGTAGATGTCGGTTAGTGACGAACTGAATTCTGTGTAATTTTCATATCTGGACCCTCTCCGGGGCTGAGCGTTATGGTCATTCTTGACTGCAGCTTTTCCTTTGCCTTTACCAGAATCAGACAGTTCTCCGTCTTTGAGCATGTTATCATCGAGAATTTTCTTTTCGGACGTTGCATCTTCTTCACGCAGAAACCTATCCGATTCAAGGTAGAATTCGCTGAGATTCCTTGGTGGGTCTCGGTATAAGGATTATTTGAACTCCGAGTTGTCCAGAACGCCGGATACTGCCGCCATCAATACCATAGATGGCTCAGGTCGATCAACTGATGCTGCTGCAACGTTAAACCTTTCCAGAAATGACCGCAGAGTTTCTTTTGGCCTCTGCTTGATTGTAGTTAGTGACATTACATTCTTCGGTCGAGCGATGTGGACCCGAAATTGTTCAATAAAGCGAGCGACCAACATGTTCCCGCTGTTGATCGATTCAGATTCCAGCTGCCGAAACCACATAGCAGCAATATCAGTCAAAAAGGGGGGAAAGCATTTAGCCATGATATTTTCTGACGCCGATTGAACTTCCATATGTCGTTTATAGCGCATTAGGTGCATGGTAGGATATGCCCTGCCGTTGTAGGGTTCCAGTTGTGGAAGTTTGAAATCTGGAGGATTGCGGGAATTCCTGATTTCCTGTGTGAATGGATTATGATTGACATCATCCATGTCATTCTGATAAATGTGGCCTCTCGAAAGGCGTTCAATAAGGCTGGCGAGCCGGTCGCCTTCAAAGAGCTGTTGCAAGTTTCCTAGTTCGGAGTCGGTGCACCCAGCGTTGAGTCCAGAAGAGTTCAGATAGGTATAGGGAGCTTGGAAGGCCATCCGGTTCAGTTCGGAGGTGCCTCCATGCTGCGGCTCGGAGAAGCAAGGGGGATTATGGAGGGGTGTACGGTTCGGGTCGGATGTACCGATCCGCTCAGGTTCTCCTGTTCCGAACCGGGGAGCTTGATGCTGAAGCTGTGTGGAACTACCGATCCGAACCGGTGCGGAGGTAGGTCGTGCTGGAACGAAGTCTTGATTTCCAGAAGGGAGGTTACTGCCCCCAAGCTCATGTAATGTGGCGGTTTGGATCGGATCCGCACCGATCCGGTGAGGATTGCCTCCCATTTCCATCTGCGTTTGATTCAAGTTTTGGCCCTCGGTTCGGATCGGATCCGAACCGATCCGGTTTGCATCTGCTGCTGGGGCTATTTCCGTGCTATTTCCAGCGAGTTGTGCATTGCCGCTCGGCCTTCCTTCCATCCGAGCGAAGAATTGGTCAATCATCTCCTGTTGTTTACGGAGGAGATCATCTTGCCTTGCCATTTGCGTTCTCAAATCAGCAAGAACGCCATCCATCTCTTCTCTGGTTAAGTATGCTGATGGATTTTCATGAGAGGAAGCTCCCTGACTTGTCTCGTTTCTCGTGCCTTCATCCTCAAGACGGGGAAGTTTTCGTTTGGCCATTATTCCAATAGCCAATGAATCTGCTTCCTTTCAAGCTAGTAGAAGAAGTTGTATCGTGTCCCCCTACCTGGCGCGCCAAAATGTTAGACCGAATTCTGGGCCTAACACCCAAAAATCTATGTGTAAACCTTACAATCACAGGTTAATGCAGAAAAAGCAGTAAAATAAGAGGTGACACACGAGATTTTTATAGTGGTTCGGCTCAAACCAAGCCTACGTCCACTTTATAGTTTCTTAAATCCTAAGAAGCTATTACAATGTTGTTTGCTTGCCGTTTATACACGAAATCCTCGTGTTTACAATGAAGAAGAGGAGATTAGAGAATGAATTTATTCATGAATTCCTCGTGTTAAAGTAATGAGCAATGTCCTTGCTTGTTTGTAAAGGAGACCCCGTGTTGGAGTAGCCAAAAAAAGCCCCCTGAAATGACCATCTCGTGGTGTATTTATAGGTGTAGAGAAGCACCTAGGTGCTCTGAATCGGATATGCCACGTGTCACGATCGGAGTTGATCTCGAGAAGTAGTGGAAGAAGTCCCTCTGTTCGGGTTTTGCCAAGTGGAGGCAGATCCATGATAGTAGGAGTGGTTTGCCCTTAAGAAGCGGTCAAAACAGTTGTGTAGCACCACGTAAAGGGGGATCGGATCGGTTCTCCGTTCCGAACAGGGGTGAAGCCATCGAGCCGAGGACGTTGTGCCCTTCTGAATAACTGATATGAAGCGGGTCGGATTCTCCTTGTTTCGAACCGAGCCGTTATTTCCGATCCGAACCGAGATGGAGTTTCCGAACGGTAGACATGATGTGCATTTTTGTGCAGAGCAAGGCGGTTCAGGTTCTGATGGTCCGATCCGAACCGAAGTGAGCTAGAGTTGAAGTCTGAGTGTCTTTGAAGTATGGGGTCGGAGCGGGTACGATCCGATCCAGGGTTCTATTTAATGCTAAATTCCAGGTTTCCGGTTCTGCATGCGTTCACGGAAACGGGCGTAACTTTCAAACCGTAAGTCAGATTGAGCCAAACCAAAGCTCAGACTGAAGCTGATTCAGAGATCTACAAGATTACAGAGATCAACTTTGTAATCGCTGTTTTCGGGCACAAAAAAGGTCATCTATTAGGAGTTTCGGGCCTTTCTTTGTTTGTGATGCGATTTCGACCAAATCGATGCTTGTCTTCTGACGATGTTTCCAATACTCTAGTGTGTTGTTTATCAGAGATTACATATGTGACTGCTTTGACTAAAAAGCAGGTCAACATTCTGCCCCCTAGAACATATCTTGCTGGTTGAAGGAAGATGTGTTCTGGATAATCCAAGGCCACGCCGGGCCTGCCAGCTGCAAGTATAATCCATACCTGCGAAGAAGAGAAAGCAAACAGGTATGTCAAAACCTAACAAAACCGATTACACTTTTGAGCATAAACCATGCTTGGGCGTTTGTTTGAGAATAAACCGCACTCAAGACACGTTCGAATCATCCTACCAAAACCTGACGAAGGACCTAACCTTCCAGGCATAAGCCATACCGGGAAGTTCAAACTGGGCATAAACCATACTCGAGTTTTATTGAGTTCCTTTGTCAGATCCTGACAAAACAATAAGCCATTCCAGAGTACAATCCATACTTAAGAATCCTAGGGAGTACAATCCATACTCATGTCGGGATAGAGCTATGCTTGCCAAAACCTGACAAGACAGTCTGTCCCTAGGCATAATCCATGCCTAGGGGTCCGGGATAAGTATAAGCCATACTTTAGTTGAGGTTGAGAATCCTGCCACAACCTGACAAGATACTTAAATTGCCAAACATAATCCATGCTCAGAAAGTCCTTCCTTATTAAATTCAAAGTACAAAACCAAAGAAAATCCTGATTGGTTTGTCATCGATCCCAGAGCACGCTTTGGAGCTAAATCCTAACCCCAAACGTGTGTACTCCAATTTATCCAATCGGAAAACCTAAAGAAAGCAAAGAAACATATCTTAAATCCTAAGAAATGCAGGAAATCCAAGCTGATCTCATCCATTTCAGTTGATGATGAGCCCACGAGAGCTCGATCCAGGGTCATTCCCTCTCCGGGGAGCAGGTGGTGGCAGCACAGGTGCAGGTGCTGTTGGTTATTTCACATACTCGGGTAGCTCTCCACGTCTAACCCGTTCCTCAATCAGATCTTGCAAGTGTCTACAGTCATTTGTGTCATGACCGTCCATATCGTGAAATATACAATATTTCCTAGAATCGCGTTCTCTTCGCGATGGCTCCCTCCTGGGAGGCTTTGGATAGGAGACGTCACCGTTTGTGTTCACGTAGATGTCGGTTTGTGACGAATTGAGTTCTGGGTACTTTTCATATCTGGGCCCTCTCCGGGGCTGAGCGTTACGGTCATTCTTGACGGCAGCTTTTCCTTTGCCTTTAACAGAATCAGACGGTTCTCCGTCTTTGAGCATGTTAACATCGAGAATTTTCTTTTCGGACGTTGCATCTTCTTCACGCAGAAACCTATCCGATTCAAGGTAGAATTCGCTGAGATTCCTTGGTGGGTCTCGGTATAAGGATTTTTTGAACTCCGAGTTGTCCAGAACGCCGGATACTGCCGCCATCAATACCATAGATGGCTCAGGTCGATCAACTGATGCTGCTGCAACGTTGAACCTTTCCAGAAATGACCGCAGAGTTTCTTTTGGCCTTTGCTTGATTGTAGTTAGTGACATTACATTCTTCGGTCGAGCGATGTGGACCCGAAATTGTTCAATAAGCGAGCGACCAACATGTTCCAGCTGTTGATCGATTCAGATTCCAGCTGCCGAAACCACATAGCAGCAATATCAGTCAAAAAGAGGGGAAAGCATTTAGCCATGACGTTTTCTGATGCCGATTGAACTTCCATATGCCGTTTATAGTGCATTAGGTGCACGGTAGGATCTGCCCTACCGTTGTAGGGTTCCAGTTGTGGAAGTTTGAAATCTGGAGGATTGCGGGATTTCCTACTTTCATGTGTGAATGGATTATGATTGACATCATCCATGTCATTCTGATAAATGCGGCCTCTCGAACGGCGTTCAATAAGGCTGGCGAGCCGGTCGCCTTCAAAGAGCTGTTGCAAGTTGCCTAGTTCGGAGCCGGTGCCCCCAGCGTTGAGTCCAGAAGAGTTCATATAAGTATAGGGAGCTTGGAAGGCCATCTGGTTCGGTTCGGAGGTGCCTCCTTGCTGCGGCTCGGAGAAGCGAGGGGGTTATGGAGGGGTGCACGGTTTGGGTCGGATGTGCCGATCCGCTCAGGTTCTCCTGTTCCGAACCGGGGAGCTTGATGCTGAAGCTGTGTGGAATTATCGATCCGAACCGGTGCGGAGGTAGGTCGTGCTGGAACGAAGTCTTGATTTCCAGAAGGGAGGTCGGTGCCCCCAAGCTCATGTAATGTGGCGGTTCAGATCGGATCCGAACCGATCCGGTGAGGATTGTGTGACGGCCGGGAATTTCGCTCGATCCGAATCAGTCGTTAAACCGATCTAGATCGTTCGAAACCCCTGAACGTTGAGAACATGACAAATCAGAACACAAACAGAAGAACATTTCATTGTATATTACAACAATGCATCAGATTACAAGAATATACAGAGTATAAATGAAGAAATATACTTCGATAAATATCAGAGATTACAATAAATTACATAGCAGCGGAAAATAATACAAAGCACAACTGAAGGTGATATACGGATACAGAGCTTTCCGGATATCATTCCAGCTGCAAACCAGGATCCTGTGAATATAAATCTGCAAAACCAAAACTACTAGCTGCCCGTGCGGAAAATAGGGGCACCCAGAGTTTAAGTTAAAACAATAAACTCCAGGTCAGTCATGTGACTGGTGTGAGAACTAAAACAGTTATTTAAAACTTTACTTTAAAAGAGAGTAATTCAAGGGACCACGCCGTATAACACGGAACGGGTTTCCTCCCAAGAATACCAGTGCATAAAATAAACAACGCAATGCTTTTTCAAAAAATGAAGCTATTATAAGACCCAGGTCCCATCACACAATGCAACGCAAGCCGGAGGATAGGGTTTTACCTTATAACAGCCAAACATGCTTGGTACGTTTAAAACAAATCATTTGATACTATAATAAGTGTATAGTGTCAAAACATTTCAATCATAAATATAAATCATAGACGGCATAGTATCCCATGCTACTATGTCGCCATACTAGGCTCTACAAATAAAGCCGCAATACACGTATTGGAAATTGGGTTTCCGTCATGAGTCGAGGCAAGGGGCAAGCTCCTCTCCGCGTTCGAGACACTCTAGCAAATGCCTCAGGATTACGCACACTGGGTAACCCCGGATCTTCAGGGCCGGTCCTCACTTACGTTAGAGGATTGGCAATTCCTGAACACGCGTTTCCCGGTCCTTACAGACCTATAATCGAGGCGCCTCGCATTCCAACAACCACATAGGTGAAAAGTATATAAATGTCAGGGCTGGTAAGTCACTGACACCACCAAAGCTAGAAAGAAACGTCGTGCTCTCCCTGCAGTCTGTATCCCGTTTCTAACTCATACCGAGGTGTGAGGCTCGCGAATTCACGCTATACACAAAGCTACGCCACAAAGGCCATGCTTTGATCATCAACCACAAGAATTTGCTTTTCAACAGAAGCCTTGATCATTGCATCTCAGCGTGCCACACAGGCAATTCATGCCATGCGACTGATGTCCATCGATATACAACCTCTGAGCTCGTACGTCTCAGAGAAGGGCGTTAAGCAAAAGAATAAATTCTCCGCCGCCAAACAGATGTATATTTAATAGAAGTCAATCAACAAAGAATAAAATCCAATGTCAGACACACAATCCATTTACAAGTCCGTTCTGGGTCTGAACGAAACCGGAGGCACTTTCCTCGCATATCCATCCATCTCCAAGTACGTCTGGACGACCACCAACTATTTCCATCCTCTTGGGTGTACAGCCCAATCAGGATCGTCAGTAATTATCCAAACGATGTGAAGACTTCCGGTCTTCGACCACCGTCTTCATCTTCGACTTATCGTCGAATCGGTTATTCAGAATGGGTATAAACCCGGACTTCCCGAACAACCCGCGTATTAAAAACAAATGTTACGCAAACACAACATACGCCTCATTCCAATTCATTAGTCACTAACCGCAAATTAGCAAGAGAACAATTTCCCAAACATTAACCCCGAAGGCCGAAACCAACATCAGATCAATACCCAGGAAACCATTCTTCTTAGCCAACCTACAGCTAGTTTCTAAATTCCACATTCTTAGGGAAAGGTTCCAATTAATTTTATCCAAGATAAATTCTTTAAAATTTATCCTGTAATCTTCCTTTGGATGTCATTTAAAACCAAATTATGGTTTTTCCAACTAGTCGAGATTAGCGAACTGTAACGAAGTAATTATTTATTTTATTTCCCAATCCCAACCTATTCATCCCATGAAGCAAAACTGGTAATACTCCATATCTAACACCGTGGTGTTATCGGTAAAATTAATTACCATTTCACGTTCAAATCCAATTAAAGATTTAACTATCGCTTTGGAGCAAAACTGGCGATACCCCATTCTCGCTCATTTCTAAATTTGATAATTTAGATTATAGATTCACATTTCCATCTAGTTGCAGATTCGTTAGAACTCCTTTTACTGGGTTAAAGAACTAGGTGTTATTTAAAACACAGTTCACGACAAACCCAAATCACATTCTATTTGTTATCGGGTTAAAGAACTAGTGTTATTTAAAACACTGTTCTCGATAAACCCATTTCAAATTCAATCAAATATATTAGAAATTCCGATTATTTAAAACCCCTTTTTAAATCTAATTCATTTATTTAAAAATAATTGGGTTTTAAATTTAGTTCAAAACTGGTTCATTTTGATAAAAATCTATTTTTATCATTTCAAATATGGGGTTTTCACCCCAAATTTTCCCAAATCATTTCTTATGATTTTACACAAATTATTTATATTTTTAATAATTTTATCAAGGCCCGTACAGTCGATTTCCAACAACGGCCATCGAACTGCACCTATAGCGACCTTTTTCGAATTTGATTTGGACGTATCTCCAAATCCAACCGTTAGATTTCAAATTTCTAATATTCGTTAGAAAGCTCTTTTCGATACGAACCCAACGGTTCCGGTTTTAGGAGAATCCGACGGTCGGATCTCCCGTAATGTCCGTTTGCAATAAATGGTCGAAATTCACGAACTGCCGCGGCGCGGCGCGTTCTATTCAGGCCATTATATTATATATATATATAATATATATTTCGTCGATTTTTATTTAAAACGAATTATATAAATAGTTTTAAATTCGTTTCAAAAGCAAATTCAACTTCCCTTTCAATTCAAGTCAAAATTGAATTCTTCTTTATAAATTCGTTTTAAAATTCATTTCTATTCAATTCAAATTTCAATTCAATTTAAATTCAATTCGAATTTGTTTTCAATTCACTTCAATTCAAATTGGTTTTATATTCGATTCAAATTCATTTCGAAATCGTTTTATATTCAATTCATTTCGAAATCGTTTTATATTCAATTCATTTCGAAATCGTTTTATATTCAATTCATTTCGAAATCGTTTTATATTCAATATCGTTCACGTCAAAATGGCGTCAATCTAATCAACACGGCTTCATGTATTTCTATTTTCAAATATTCCATTTCAAATATTTCTTTTTCAAAATAGTTGTTATTATCAAAATATTTCGTTCAACACATGACCAATCTCAACGGATGAGTACAGTCAACACATGAACCTTTACTTTATATTGATAAAGATGTAAATTTTATTATAAAAATAATTCGTTCAACACATGACTAATCTCAACGGATGAGTACAGTCAACACATGAACTTTTATTTTATATTGATAAAGATGTAAATTTTATTATCAAAATATTTCGTTCAACACATGACCAATCTCAATGGATGAGTACTGTCAACACATGAACTTTTATTTTATATTGATAAAGATGTAAATTTTATTATAAAAATAATTCGTTCAACACATGACTGATCTCAACGGATGAGTACAGTCAACACATGAACCTTTATTTTATATTGATAAAGATGTAAATTTTATTATAAAAATAATTCGTTCAACACATGACTGATCTCAACGGATGAGTACAGTCAACACATGAACCTTTATTTTATATTGATAAAGATGTAAATTTTATTATAAAAATAATTCGTTCAACACATGACTGATCTCAACGGATGAGTACAGTCAACACATGAACCTTTATATTATAATATTCTTTATTTTCTAAATTGGAATGAGGCCCAATCAATCACCATATAAAGTGAATTATATGGATTTTCATACAACACATGTGTAATAGCATTGAAAAATAATCAACCATCAACCAAAGTGCACTACACTGTATAAGTATCAAATATAGATATCTAACGCTTATTACAGCCTGTCAATCAATCGATCGACATATTTAATCAATCAGGATGAGTGAACTTCAAATTTCATCCCAACACCCGTGTGGGGTTTCAAACAATCAAACACAGATTTTATTGGTGCAGTTGGGCGATGTGTAAAATTTATCGACCCAATCAATGTCAGTCAAATCAGTGTACATAAACAAACCGTCTGGTTTGTAAATGAATATTTTATTTTATTCACTTTCACGTTAAAAATTATATTTTTAACGATAAAACATTTTATTTCGACATATGAATTTCTATTCAATTCATTTATTCAATAAAATGATATTTTTATTTTTCTAACATATTTTAGAAAATTTCGGCGGCATAACGGCACGATACTAGAAACGGGACAAGGCCTAGCCTTATCCCCGGTCTAGTGAAGGCCCACGCCATTCACACATCAATCAAATCCATTCATTCTCACCAAACAATTCAATTTCAATCAAATAATCTAATTAATTTTTGAAATCAAACAACTTAACAAACAAGCCATCCATGGTCTGTGGATGACGGGTGTCGGGTGCTGCTAAACACCGTCTGCATCCTAGTTTATATTTATAACTATAATAGAAATTGAAGAGTGAGAAGTTCTCACCGAAAGCTATCCACTCATCTTGACTCTTCTTTTATAGAAATCTTCTTCATTCTCGCCTTTTATCACCTTCGTTGCCCGTAGTCACTACATATATAAAAATCACACATTTTTATATTTCGATGTCTTTAAAATAAAAATCACATTTTTATTTATTCACGTTCAATTTAAAAATCATATTTCTATAATCACTTCATATATTTAAAAATCGAATTTTTACTATGCGATTCAATATATAAAAATCTAATTTTTACTATGATGTTCAATATATAAAAATCATATTTTACTTCTCTATTTTCTATATAAAGATCTCGCCTTTTTACATAAAAAGATTTTAGCTTTTCAAATATAAAGACTGAACTTTTTCATATACATCATTATAAAAATCACATTTTTATTTTTCTACACATATAAAGATGCTATTTTTAATATTGCTATCATGTAAAAATTATATTCCTAATTCTCTACATAAACGAAAATCATATTTTTACATCATCAATATAGTAAAGACTATATTTTTAATACTTTAAAAATATAAAGATCATATTTTTAATTCTTTAAAAATATAAAAATCATATTTTTATTTACACTACTTTTAAAACAAAGTATCATTTTTTTTTAAATATGTATAATTTTATTTCACTTATCCTATAATAAAAATTATATTTTTATTGTGTTATCCTAAAAAAAATATCACATTTTTCTTGCTTTTTGTTTTTGATAAAAATTATAACTTTATATTTTCTTTTCCAAACCATTGCTTATTTTATTTATTCTTAAAACAAAGTTAATTATTTATTTTTAGATTTTAAAAATATATCCTTAACTCTTTAAAAACTGATTTAAAAAAATATATATATTTAACCTATAAAACTCAGATCTTAAAAATAAATAAAAATACATAACTAAAAACTTACATCGAGCGAGAAAACGAGGGGGTACTGCCGTTCGTCGATCGAAGGGGGAGCTTCAGGTGGTCGCAGCCTTGTGGTGCCCGGAGGTGCAGGCGGCGTGGAGCACTTGGTAGAGGTGACGAATCCTAGGGTTTGGAGGGGTTTGGGTGGGCGCGGTTACAACAGAGGAAGGGGGAAAAAGAAGGCGGATCGGAGAAGGATAGGGGAGAGGCAGTGACGCTGCGACGGGCGGCGCCGGAGGCTGGCGGCGAATGTGGGTGTCGGAGCTGAGGGCTAGGGCGCGATTGGGGGAGAAGAAGTGGGTCGCGTGGGTAGAGAGAGGGGGAAAGATGGACGGAGAAAGAGGAGGCCGGGGAGGGTGGCGATGGAGGCGGCGGTGGCGTCGACGACGAGGTGGGGGGGGGACGATCTCGTTTTCTCTTCTTTTTTTTTTTTCGATCTAACTGAATGAAAACGAGAAGAGGGGGGGTTATATGAAAAATATATATATTTAATTATTTAATTTTAATTTATTTTATCCCAAGGAGTTGACTTTTTATTCGACTTCGAAACAAGGCCCACCGATTGTCGCCCATAGCGTTTCACCCCCATTCCGAACACAATGGGATATGTTTCGTAGATTGATTTGATCGTTTGAATCAGTTTCCGTTGAATTTTCACTTAAATCACTATACTGAATTTTAAACGTACATTTCAAATTACCGGGGTCACATACTAACTAGAAAAATTCCCGAAAAATATTTTCTAGCTTCGTATTGATGATACGGTCCTAACAAAACTAGTTTCGTTCAATTCTGAGACCGTTGGAAAAATGGCCATTTTCCAGTTGATTAAAATCAACTGAAATGGTCAAAACACGTTTTCCTTTGCCACGCTCACATATTGATTCGAAAAATTATGAAATTTGAAACCTAGCAATAATTTGACATCACGGACCCAACAAAAGTGGTTTCGTCGAAATCCGAGGTCGCTTGCAAAATTCCCATTTTTAAGGGCCTGAATTCCATAGCGACTATTCAGAATTTTCAACTTGACATATCTTTTGATTCCCGCTATGAAATTTCAATTATTCGGATTCGTTGGAAAGATATTATCAAATAGATCCTATTATTTTTGGTTTCACTAAAATCCGGATTGTTTTGCACCCGGTACATTCAATTGAAGTTTGAAATCGAATTATCTAACTACCGCGCCATTTTCAATTCTATTTATAATTATATATAATTATTTATATTCCAACGACGACGCGTATAAATATATATGTTCGAATTATATTCAAAATAAATTTTCTCGTCGATATTATTTAAAATAATCTATTTTAAATATTCAAAATTCGCTAAAATTGCCAAAATAAAAATTTTAAACTGGCCCAGATTTTGCGGGTTATTACAATCTCCCCCACTTAAAACTTTTCGTCCCCGAAAAGGAACAAAGTCAAAAGTGGTTTGATTATTAAGCTCTACATTCGGTCAGGCTTCCATTCTCCAACTTTTCAGTTTCTGAGAATTTTCAAAATTTCAAAAATTTGGCTAACACCCTAAATTTTCGAAAAATTTCGCCATAACCTCCCCTGCACCGGGAGCATCGGGGAATTTCAAATAGCTTCCCCAGTCCTTCTAATCTCAAAAAGAAAAAGAAAAAGCCAAGCGGCTAGCCAATAGGCTCATAAAATCATCATCACCCAAACAAAACAGGAAATTATGTAGTAAACATGTACCTATTTGTCGGGCAAACAAATTTTATTCTCTGCTCTAGCCTCCTTGCTATGACCTGTTCAATGTAAGTATATGTATATGCAAGCAAATGCGACCAATTTTCGATACAATTCAATATTTGGTTATATTAGGCATAATGGTTAAAAATTAGCAAACAAATAGGCAAACAACACAAACATCAATCAATTAGTGAATTAGAGTTTCAAATTCATAATTTTGATATATATATATACGGAAAATCTTGTTTTTGATGCCAATTGCAACAATGTGTTCTAACTATATTAGTTTTGGTTCTCACACCAGTCTAATGGAAATATATAGAAAATCACACCTTCGTTACTCGAACATGAATACTAATGACAACTAGTCAATCATTAGAATCATCTTCGGGCCACTAGAGTATGATTCTATATCTATCCAATATATTAAAACTTCGAATATACGTTCATGACGCGTATACACGAAATCTTTATATACTCGATTGTCCATATTCAAAATAAATAAATAGTCAAATACGTTTTAAAATGGTTTAAATTTCAAAACAAAATGGTTTTCAATTGAAAAATATACTCTTCATACTCGTTCTAGGATACTACTGATCCTATCTCTAACGAGTCATTCTAATTGGATATTACTAATCCAATATCTGATGAATTCTTTCGTATGGTTCTAATGTGTCTTGTTCTCGAGCTCTGTAAACCAAAGCTCTGATACCAAATGTGACGGCCGGGAATTTCGCTCGATCCGAATCAGTCGTTAAACCGATCTAGATCGTTCGAAACCCCTGAACGTTGAGAACATGACAAATCAGAACACAAACAGAAGAACATTTCATTGTATATTACAACAATGCATCAGATTACAAGAATATACAGAGTATAAATGAAGAAATATACTTCGATAAATATCAGAGATTACAATAAATTACATAGCAGCGGAAAATAATACAAAGCACAACTGAAGGTGATATACGGATACAGAGCTTTCCGGATATCATTCCAGCTGCAAACCAGGATCCTGTGAATATAAATCTGCAAAACCAAAACTACTAGCTGCCCGTGCGGAAAATAGGGGCACCCAGAGTTTAGGTTAAAACAATAAACTCCAGGTCAGTCATGTGACTGGTGTGAGAACTAAAACAGTTATTTAAAACTTTACTTTAAAAGAGAGTAATTCAAGGGACCACGCCGTATAACACGGAACGGGTTTCCTCCCAAGAATACCAGTGCATAAAATAAACAACGCAATGCTTTTTCAAAAAATGAAGCTATTATAAGACCCAGGTCCCATCACACAATGCAACGCAAGCCGGAGGATAGGGTTTTACCTTATAACAGCCAAACATGCTTGGTACGTTTAAAACAAATCATTTGATACTATAATAAGTGTATAGTGTCAAAACATTTCAATCATAAATATAAATCATAGACGGCATAGTATCCCATGCTACTATGTCGCCATACTAGGCTCTACAAATAAAGCCGCAATACACGTATTGGAAATTGGGTTTCCGTCATGAGTCGAGGCAACGGGCAAGCTCCTCTCCGCGTTTGAGACACTCTAGCAAATGCCTCAGGATTACGCACACTGGGTAACCCCGGATCTTCAGGGCCGGTCCTCACTTACGTTAGAGGATTGGCAATTCCTGAACACGCGTTTCCCGGTCCTTACAGACCTATAATCGAGGCGCCTCGCATTCCAACAACCACATAGGTGAAAAGTATATAAATGTCAGGGCTGGTAAGTCACTGACACCACCAAAGCTAGAAAGAAACGTCGTGCTCTCCCTGCAGTCCGTATCCCGTTTTTAACTCATACCGAGGTGTGAGGCTCGCGAATTCACGCTATACACAAAGCTACGCCACAAAGGCCATGCTTTGATCATCAACCACAAGACTTTGCTTTTCAACAGAAGCCTTGATCATTGCATCTCAGCGTGCCACACAGGCAATTCATGCCATGCGACTGATGTCCATCGATATACAACCTCTGAGCTCGTACGTCTCAGAGAAGGGCGTTAAGCAAAAGAATAAATTCTCCGCCGCCAAACAGATGTATATTTAATAGAAATCAATCAACACAGAATAAAATCCAATGTCAGACACACAATCCATTTACAAGTCCGTTCTGGGTCTGAACGAAACCGGAGGCACTTTCCTCGCATATCCATCCATCTCCAAGTACGTCTGGACGACCACCAACTATTTCCATCCTCTTGGGTGTACAGCCCAATCAGGATCGTCAGTAATTATCCAAACGATGTGAATATTTCCGGTCTTCGACCACCGTCTTCATCTTCGAATTATCGTCGAATCGGTTATTCAGAATGGGTATAAACCCGGACTTCCCGAACAACCCGCGTATTAAAAACAAATGTTACGCAAACACAACATATGCCTCATTCCAATTCATTAGTCACTAACCGCAAATTAGCAAGAGAACAATTTCCCAAACATTAACCCCGAAGGCCGAAACCAACATCAGATCAATACCCAGGAAACCATTCTTCTTAGCCAACCTACAGCTAGTTTCTAAATTCCACATTCTTAGGGAAAGGTTCCCATTAATTTTATCCAAGATAAATTCTTTAAAATTTATCCTGTAATCTTCCTTTGGATGTCATTTAAGACCAAATTATGGTTTTTCCAACTAGTCGAGATTAGCGAACCGTAACGAAGTAATTATTTATTTTATTTCCCAATCCCAACCTATTCATCCCATGAAGCAAAACTGGTAATACTCCATATCTAACACCGTGGTGTTATCGGTAAAATTAATTACCATTTCACGTTCAAATCCAATTAAAGATTTAACTATCGCTTTGGAGCAAAACTGGCGATACCCCATTCTCGCTCATTTCTAAATTTGATAATTTAGATTATAGATTCACATTTCCATCTAGTTGCAGATTCGTTAGAACTCCTTTTACTGGGTTAAAGAACTAGGTGTTATTTAAAACACAGTTCACGACAAACCCAAATCACATTCTATTTGTTATCGGGTTAAAGAACAAGTGTTATTTAAAACACTGTTCTCGATAAACCCATTTCAAATTCAATCAAATATATTAGAAATTCCGATTATTTAAAACCCCTTTTTAAATCTAATTCATTTATTTAAAAATAATTGGGTTTTAAATTTAGTTCAAAACTGGTTCATTTTGATAAAAATCTATTTTTATCATTTCAAATATGGGGTTTTCACCCCAAATTTTCCCAAATCATTTCTTATGATTTTACACAAATTATTTATATTTTTAATAATTTTATCAAGGCCCGTACAGTCGATTTCCAACAACGGCCATCGAACTGCACCTATAGCGACCTTTTTCGAATTTGATTTGGACGTATCTCCAAATCCAACCGTTAGATTTCAAATTTCTAATATTCGTTAGAAAGCTCTTTTCGATACGAACCCAACGGTTCCGGTTTTAGGAGAATCCGACGGTCGGATCTCCCGTAATGTCCGTTTGCAATAAATGGTCGAAATTCACGAACTGCCGCGGCGCGGCGCGTTCTATTCAGGCCATTATATTATATATATATAATATATATAATATATATTTCGTCGATTTTTATTTAAAACGAATTATATAAATAGTTTTAAATTCGTTTCAAAAGCAAATTCAACTTCCCTTTCAATTCAAGTCAAAATTGAATTCTTCTTTATAAATTCGTTTTAAAATTCATTTCTATTCAATTCAAATTTCAATTCAATTTAAATTCAATTCGAATTCGTTTTCAATTCAATTCAATTCAAATTGGTTTTATATTCGATTCAAATTCATTTCGAAATCGTTTTATATTCAATTCATTTCGAAATCGTTTTATATTCAATTCATTTCGAAATCGTTTTATATTCAATTCATTTCGAAATCGTTTTATATTCAATTCATTTCGAAATCGTTTTATATTCAATATCGTTCACGTCAAAATGGCGTCAATCTAATCAACACGGCTTCATGTATTTCTATTTTCAAATATTCCATTTCAAATATTTCTTTTTCAAAATAGTTGTTATTATCAAAATATTTCGTTCAACACATGACCAATCTCAACGGATGAGTACAGTCAACACATGAACCTTTACTTTATATTGATAAAGATGTAAATTTTATTATAAAAATAATTCGTTCAACACATGACTAATCTCAACGGATGAGTACAGTCAACACATGAACTTTTATTTTATATTGATAAAGACGTAAATTTTATTATCAAAATATTTCGTTCAACACATGACCAATCTCAATGGATGAGTACTGTCAACACATGAACTTTTATTTTCTATTGATAAAGATGTAAATTTTATTATAAAAATAATTCGTTCAACACATGACTGATCTCAACGGATGAGTACAGTCAACACATGAACCTTTATTTTATATTGATAAAGATGTAAATTTTATTATAAAAATAATTCGTTCAACACATGACTGATCTCAACGGATGAGTACAGTCAACACATGAACCTTTATTTTATATTGATAAAGATGTAAATTTTATTATAAAAATAATTCGTTCAACACATGACTGATCTCAACGGATGAGTACAGTCAACACATGAACCTTTATATTATAATATTCTTTATTTTCTAAATTGGAATGAGGCCCAATCAATCACCATATAAAGTTAATTATATGGATTTTCATACAACACATGTGTAATAGCATTGAAAAATAATCAACCATCAACCAAAGTGCACTACACTGTATAAGCATCAAATATAGATATCTAACGCTTATAACAGCTTGTCAATCAATCGATCGACATATTTAATCAATCAGGATGAGTGAACTTCAAATTTCATCCCAACACCCGTGTGGGGTTTCAAACAATCAAACACAGATTTTATTGGTGCAGTTGGGCGATGTGTAAAATTTATCGACCCAATCAATGTCAGTCAAATCAGTGTACATAAACAAACCGTCTGGTTTGTAAATGAATATTTTATTTTATTCACTTTCACGTTAAAAATTATATTTTTAACGATAAAACATTTTATTTCGACATATGAATTTCTATTCAATTCATTTATTCAATAAAATGATATTTTTATTTTTCTAACATATTTTAGAAAATTTCGGCGGCATAACAGCACGATACTAGAAACGGGACAAGGCCTAGCCTTATCCCCGGTCTAGTGAAGGCCCACGCCATTCACACATCAATCAAATCCATTCATTCTCACCAAACAATTCAATTTCAATCAAATAATCTAATTAATTTTTGAAATCAAACAATTTAACAAACAAGCCATTCATGGTCTGTGGATGACGGGTGTCGGGTGCTACTAAACACCGTCTGCATCCTAGTTTATATTTATAACTATAATAGAAATTGAAGAGTGAGAAGTTCTCACCGAAAGCTATCCACTCATCTTGACTCTTCTTTTATAGAAATCTTCTTCATTCTCGCCTTTTATCACCTTCGTTGCCCGTAGTCACTACATATATAAAAATCACACATTTTTATATTTCGATGTCTTTAAAATAAAAATCACATTTTTATTTATTCACGTTCAATTTAAAAATCATATTTCTATAATCACTTCATATATTTAAAAATTGAATTTTTACTATGCGATTCAATATATAAAAATCATATTTTACTTCTCTATTTTCTATATAAAGATCTCGCCTTTTTACATAAAAAGATTTTAGCTTTTCAAATATAAAGACTGAAATTTTTCATATACATCATTATAAAAATCACATTTTTATTTTTCTACACATATAAAGATGCTATTTTTAATATTGCTATCATGTAAAAATTATATTCCTAATTCTCTACATAAACGAAAATCATATTTTTACATCATCAATATAGTAAAGACTATATTTTTAATACTTTAAAAATATAAAGATCATATTTTTAATTCTTTAAAAATATAAAAATCATATTTTTATTTACACTACTTTTAAAACAAAGTATCATTTTTTTTAAATATGTATAATTTTATTTCACTTATCCTATAATAAAAATTATATTTTTATTGTGTTATCCTAAAAAAAATATCACATTTTTCTTACTTTTTGTTTTTGATAAAAATTATAACTTTATATTTTCTTTTCCAAACCATTGCTTATTTTATTTATTCTTAAAACAAAGTTAATTATTTATTTTTAGATTTTAAAAATATATCCTTAACTCTTTAAAAACTGATTTAAAAAAAATATATATTTAACCTATAAAACTCAGATCTTAAAAATAAATAAAAATAAATAAAAATACATAACTAAAAACTTACATCGAGCGAGAAAAGGAGGGGGTACTGCCGTTCGTCGATCGAAGGGGGAGCTTCAGGTGGTCACAGCCTTGTGGTGCCCGGAGGTGCAGGCGGCGTGGAGCACTTGGTAGAGGTGACGAATCCTAGGGTTTGGAGGGGTTTGGGTGGGCGCGGTTACAACAGAGGAAGGGGGAAAAAGAAGGCGGATCGGAGAAGGATAGGGGAGAGGCAGTGGCGCTGCGATGGGCGGCGCCGGAGGCTGGCGGCGAATGTGGGTGTCGGAGCTGAGGGCTAGGGCGCGATTGGGGGAGAAGAAGTGGGTCGCGTGGGTAGAGAGAGGGGGAAAGATGGACGGAGAAAGAGGAGGCCGGGGAGGGTGGCGATGGAGGCGGCGGTGGCGTCGACGACGAGGTAGGGGGGGGACGATCTCGTTTTCTCTTTTTTTTTTCGATCTAACTGAATGAAAACGAGAAGAGGGGGGGGTTATATGAAAAATATATATATTTAATTATTTAATTTTAATTTATTTTATCCCAAGGAGTTGACTTTTTATTCGACTTCGAAACGATGCCCACCGACTGTCGCCCATAGCGTTTCACCCCCATTCCGAACACAATGGGATATGTTTCGTAGTTTGATTTGATCGTTTGAATCAGTTTCCGTTGAATTTTCACTTAAATCACTATACTGAATTTTAAACGTACATTTCAAATTACCGGGGTCACATACTAACTAGAAAAATTCCCGAAAAATATTTTCTAGCTTCGTATTGACGATACGGTCCTAACAAAACTAGTTTCGTTCAATTCTGAGACCGTTGGAAAAATGGCCATTTTCCAGTTGATTAAAATCAACTGAAATGGTCAAAACACGTTTTCCTTTGCCATGCTCACATATTGATTCGAAAAATTATGAAATTTGAAACCTAGCAATAATTTGACATCACGGACCCAACAAAAGTGGTTTCGTCGAAATCCGAGGTCGCTTGCAAAATTCCCATTTTTAAGGGCCTGAATTCCATAGCGACTATTCAGAATTTTCAACTGGACATATCTTTTGATTCCCGCTATGAAATTTCAATTATTCGGATTCGTTGGAAAGATATTATCAAATAGATCCTATTATTTTTGGTTTCACTAAAATCCGGATTGTTTTGCACCCGGTACATTCAATTGAAGTTTGAAATCGAATTATCGAACTACCGCGCCATTTTCAATTCTATTTATAATTATATATAAATATTTATATTCCAACGACGACGCGTATAAATATATACGTTCGAATTATATTCAAAATAAATTTTCTCGTCGATATTATTTAAAATAATCTATTTTAAATATTCAAAATTCGCTAAAATTGCCAAAATAAAAATTTTAAACTGGCCCAGATTTTGCGGGTTATTACAGATTGCCTCCCATTTCCATCTGCGTTTGATTCAAGTTTTGGCCCTCGGTTCGGATCGGATCCGAACCGATCCGGTTTGCAGCTGCGGCTAGGGCTATTTCCGTGCTATTTCCATCGAGTTGTGCATTGCCGCTCGGCCTGCCTTCCATCCGAGCAAAGAATTGGTCAATCATCTCCTGTTGTTTGCGGAGTAGATCATCTTGCCTTGCCATTTGCGTTCTCAATTAAGCAAGAACGCCATCCATCTCTTCTCTGGTTAAGTATGCTGATGGATTTTCATGAGAGGAAGCTCCCTGACTTGCCTCGTTTCTCGTGCCTTCATCCTCAATACGGGGAAGTTTTCATTTGGCCATTAATCCAATAGCCAATGAATCCGCTTCCTTTCAAGCTAGTAAAAGAAGTTGTATCGTGTCCCCCTACCTGGCACGCCAAAATGTTAGACCGAATTCTGGGCCTAACACCGAAAAATCTATGTGAAAACCTCACAATCACAGATTAATGCAGAAAAAGCAGTAAAATAAGAGGAGACACACGAGATTTTTATAGTGGTTCGGCTCAAACCAAGCCTACATCCACTTTATAGTTTCTTAAATCCTAAGAAGCGATTACAATGTTGTTTGCCTGCCGTTTATACACAAAATTCTCGTGTTTACAATGAAGAAGAGGAGATTAGAGAATGAATTTATTCACGAATTCCTCATGTTAAAGTAATGAGCAATGTCCTTGCTTGGTTGTAAAGGAGACCCCGTGTTGGAGTAACCCAAAAAAGCCCCATGAAATGACCATCTCGTGGTGTATTTATAGGTGTAGAGAAGCAGCTAGGTGCTCTGAATCGGATATGCCACGTGTCACGATTGGAGTTGATCTCGAGAAGTAGTGGAAGAAGTCCCTCTGTTCGGGTTTTGCCAAGTGGAGGCAGATCCATGATAGTAGGATCGGTTACCCCTTAAGAAGCGGTCAAAACAGTTGTGTAGCAGCAGGTAAAGGGGGATCGGATCGGTTCTCCGATCCGAACAGGGGTGAAGCCTTTGAGCCGAGGACGTTGTGCCCTCCTGAATAACTGATATGAAGCGGGTCGGATTCTCCTTGTTCCGAACCGAGCCGTTATTTCCGATCCGAACCGAGATGGAGTTTCCGAACGGTAGACATGATGTGCATTTCTGTGCAGAGCAAGGCGGTTCGGGTTCTGATGGTCCGATCCGAACCGAAGTGAGCTGGAGTTGAAGTCTGAGCGTCTTTTAAGTATGGGATCGGAGCGGGTCCGATCTGATCCGGGGTTCTATTTAATGCTAAATTCCAGGTTTCCAGTTCTGCATGTGTTCACGGAAACGGGCGTAACTTTCAAACCGTAAGTTCGATTGAGCCAAACCAAAGCTCAAACTGAAGCTGATTCAGAGATCTACAAGAGTTACAGAGCTCAACTTTGTAATTGCTGTTTTCGGGCCCAAAAAAGGTCATATGTTAGGAGTTTCGGGCCTTTCTTTGTTTGTGATGCGATTTCGACCAAATCGATGCTTGTCTTCTGACGATGTTTCCAATACTCTAGTGTGTTGTTTATCAGAGATTCCATATGTGACTGCTTTGACTAAAAAGCAGGACAACATTCTGCCCCCTAGAACATATCTTGCTGGTTGAAGGAAGATGTGTTCTGGATAATCCAAGGCCACGCCGGGCCTGCCAGCTGCAAGTATAATCCATACCTGCGAAGAAGAGAAAGCAAACAGGTATGTCAAAACCTAACAAAAACGATTACACTTTTGAGCATAAACCATGCTTGGGCGTTTGTTTGAGCATAAATCGCACTCAAGACACGTTAGAATCATCCTGCCAAAACCTGACGAAGGACCTAACCTTCCAGGCATAAGCCATACCGGGAAGTTCAAACTGAGCATAAACCATACTCGAGTTTTATTGAGTTCCTTTGTCAGATCCTAACAAAACAATAAGCCGTTCCAGAGTACAATCCATACTTAAGAATCCTAGGGAGTACAATCCATACTCATGTCGGGATAGAGCTATGCTTGCCAAAACCTGACAAGACAGTCTGTCCCTAGGCAAAATCCATGCATAGGGGTCCGAGATAAGTATAAGCCATACTTTAGTTGAGATTGAGAATCCTGCCACAACCTGACAAGATACTTAAATTGCCAAACATAATCCATGCTCGGAAAGTCCTTCCTTATTCAATTCAAAGTACAAAACCAAAGCAAATCCTGATTGGTTTGTCATCGATCCCAGAGCACGCTTTGGAGCTAAATCCTAACCCCAAACGTGTGTACTCCGATTTAGCCAATCGGAAAACCTAAAGAAAGCAAAGAAACATATCTTAAATCCTAAGAAATGCAGGAAATCCAAGCTGATCTCATCCATTTCAGTTGATGATGAGCCCGCGAGAGCTCGATCCAGGGTCATTCCCTCTCCGAGGAGCAGGTGGTGGCAGCACAGGTGCAGGTGCTGTTGGTTGTTTCACATACTCGGGTAGCTCTCCACGTCTAACCCGTTCCTCAATCAGATCTCGCAAGTGTCTACAGTCATTTGTGTCATGACCGTCCATCGTGAAATATGCAATATTTCCCAGAATCGCGTTCTCTTTGCGATGGCTCCCTCCTGGGAGGCTTTGGATAGGAGACGTCACCGTTTTTGTTCACGTATATGTCGGTTAGTGACGAATTGAGTTCTGTGTACTTTTCATATCTGGGCCCTCTCCTGGGCTGAGCGTTACGGTCATTCTTGACGGCAGCTTTTCCTTTGCCTTTACCAGAATCAGACGGTTCTCATTCTTTGAGCATGTTAACATCGAGAATTTTCATTTCGGACGTTGCGTCTTCTTCACACAGAAACCTATCCGATTCAAGGTAGAATTCGTTGAGATTCCTTGGTGGGTCTCGATATAAGGATTTTTTGAACTCCGAGTTGTCCTGAACGCCGGATACTGCCGCCATCAATACCATAGATGGCTCAGGTCGATCAACTGATGCTGCTGCAACGTTGAACCTTTCCAGAAATGACCGCAGAGTTTCTTTTGGCCTCTGCTTGATTGTAGTTAGTGACATTACATTCTTCGGTCGAGCGATGTGGACCCAAAATTGTTCAATAAAGCGAGCGACCAACATGTTCCAGCTGTTGATCGATTCAGATTCCAGCTACCGAAACCACATAGCAGCAATATCAGTCAAAAAGAGCAGAAAGCATTTAGCCATGACGTTTTCCGACGCCGATTGAACTTCCATATGTCGTTTATAGCGCATTAGGTGCACGGCAGGATCTGCCCTGCCGTTGTAGGGTTCCAGTTGTGGAAGTTTGAAATCTGGAGGATTGCGGGAATTCCTGATTCCCTTGTGAATGGATTATGATTGACATCATCCATGTCATTCTGATAAATGCGGCCTCTCAAAAGGCGTTCAATAAGGCTGGCGAGTCGGTCGCCTTCAAAGAGCTATTGCAAGTTGCTAAGTTCGGAGCCGGTGCCCCCAGCGTTGAGTCCAGAAGAGTTCAGATAGGTATAGGGAGCTTGGAAGGCCATCCGGTTCGGTTCGGAGGTGCCTCCTTGCTGTGGCTCGGAGAAGCGAGGGGGGTTATGGAGGGGTGCACGGTTCGGGTCGGATGTGCCGATCCGCTTAGGTTCTCCTGTTCCGAACTGGGGAGCTTGATGCTGAAGCTGTGTGGAATTACCGATCCGAACCGGTGCGGAGGTAGGTCGTGCTGGAACGAAGTCTTGATTTCCAGAAGGGAGGCTGCTGCCCCCAAGCTCATGTAATGTGGCGGTTCGGATCGGATCCGAACCGATCCGGTGAGGATGGCCTCCCATTTCCATCTGCGTTTGATTCAAGTTTTGGCCATCGGTTCGGACCGGATCCGAACCGATCCGGTTTGCAGCTGCTGCTGGGGCTATTTCCATGCTATTTCCAGCGAGTTGTGCATTGCCGCTCGGCCTGCCTTCCATCCGAGCAACGAATTGGTCAATCATCTCCTGTTGTTTGCAGAGGAGATCATCTTGCCTTGCCATTTGCGTTCTCAATTCAACAAGAACGCTATCCATCTCTTCTCTGGTTAAGTATGGTGATGGATTTAATGAGAGGAAGCTCTCTGACTTGCCTCGTTTCTCGTGCCTTCATCCTCAAGACGGGGAAGTTTTCATTTGGCCATTAATCCAATAGCCAATGAATCCGCTTCCTCTCAAGCTAGTAGAAGAAGTTGTATCGTGTCCCCCTACCTGGTGCGCCAAAATGTTAGACCGAATTCTGGGCCTAACACCCAAAAATCTATGTGAAAACCTCACAATCACAGATTAATGCAGAAAAAGCAGTAAAATAAGAGGAGACACACGAGATTTTTATAGTGGTTCGGCTCAAACCAAGCCTACGTCCACTTTATAGTTTCTTAAATCCTAAGAAGCTATTACAATGTTGTTTGCTTGCCGTTTATACACGAAATCCTCGTGTTTACAATGAAGAAGAGGAGATTAGAGAATGAATTTATTCACGAATTCCTCGTGTTAAAGTAATGAGAAATGTCCTTGCTTGGTTGTAAAGGAGACCTCGTGTTGGAGTAGCCAAAAAAAGCCCCCTGAAATGACCATCTCGTGGTGTATTTATAGGTGTAGAGAAGCAGCTAGGTGCTCTGAATCGGATTTTCCACGTGTCACGATCGGAGTTGATCTCAAGAAGTAGTGGAAGAAGTCCCTCTGTTCGGGTTTTGCCAAGTGGAGGCAGATCCATGATAGTAGGAGCGGTTACCCCTTAAGAAGCGGTCAAAACAGTTGTGTAGCAGCACGTAAAGGGGGATCGGATCGGTTCTCCGATCCGAACAGGGGCGAAGCCTTCGAGCCGAGGACGTTGTGCCCTCCTGAATAACTGATATGAAGCGGGTCGGATTCTCCTTGTTTCGAACCGAGCCGTTATTTCCGATCCGAACCGAGATGGAGTTTCCGAACGGTAGACATGATGTGCATTTCTTTGCAGAGCATGGCGGTTCGGGTTCTGATGGTACGATCCGAACTGAAGTGAGCTGGAGTTGAAGTCTGAGTGTCTTTGAAGTATGGGGTCGGAGCGGGTCCGATCCGATCCGGGGTTCTATTTTATGCTAAATTCCAAGTCTCCGGTTCTTCATGCGTTCACGGAAACGGGCGTAACTTTCAAACCGTAAGTCCGATTGAGCCAAACCAAAGCTCAAACTGAAGCTGATTCAGAGATCTACAAGACTTACCGAGCTTAGCTCCGTAATCACTGTTTTCGGGCCCAAAAAAGGTCATCTGTTAGGAGTTTCGCGCCTTTCTTTGTTTGTGATGCGATTTCGACCAAATCGATGCTTGTCTTCTGACGATGTTTCCAATACTCTAGTGTGTTGTTTATCAGAGATTCCATACGTGACTGCTTTGACTAAAAAGCAGGACAACACATGCCTTGGCGAGTTTGACTTGTGTGGTTGTTGTTGTTGCGAGGCGCCTCGGATATATCGGTGACTGTGTGGAGCCGATGGAGCCATTTGGCTCATTTACGCCCCAAAGGGTTGGGAAACGCAGTGTTTAGGCATTTTAATCCACATCGGTGGACCGGCCCTGTCGCTCCAAGGGCTCACCTGTGTCTGGGTCCTGAGGCTCGGGCTAGACAGTCTTGAATCGGTAGAGGACGATTCCTAGCCTCGGTTCATAGATGGAAATCCAACTTCCAATACGTGACATGTGCGGTTTTGATTGTAGAGCCTAGTATGGCGACATGATATATGGTACCCATGCCGTCTATGATTGATATTTATGATTGAAATTGTTTTGACACTATATACTTATAGTAATAATAAAAGATGAAATTTAGCGTATCAAGCATTCTTTGGCTATTATAAAGTAAAACCCTATCCTCCGGCTTGTGTTGCATTGTGTGATGGGACCTGGGTCTTATAATAGCTTCATTTTTCTTTATTTAGCATTGCGCTATTTGTTTTATGCACTGGTATCCTTGGGAGGAAACCCGTTCCATGTTATACGGCGTGGTCCCTTGATTTACCTAACTTTAAAATAAAGATTAATAAATATTTTAGTTCTCACACCAGTCACATGACTGACCTGGAGTTTATTGTTTTAACATAAACTCTAGGTGCCCTTATTTTGACATGGGCAGTTAGTAGTTTTGGTTTTGCAGATTTATATTCACAGGATCCTGATTTACAGCTGGAATGATACTTGAAAAGCTCTATATCCATGTATTACTTCTAGTTGTGTACTGTATTATTTTCCGCTGCTATGTAATGTATTGTAATCTCTGATATCTTATGATGTGTAATATTGATTCATACTCTGTATATTCTTGTATTCTGATGGAATTGTTGTAATAAGCAATGAAATGTTCTTCTGTTTGCGTTCTGATTTGTCGTGTTCTCAAAACAATCAGGGGTTTCGAACGGTCTTGGTCGGTTTAGCGACTGATTCAGATCGAGCGAAATTCCCGGTCGTTACATACTCGCTACTGATCCATGGGGTGACTCCTATATTGGATGCAGTAGGAAGGTGCCTTCGGTTCATCCTATTCTTGGATGACTTGTATGGATGAATGTCTGACAGAGTATTTCTTAAAGGTCACGTACGTTGATTTTTACAAACGTATCTCTGTTAATGGCGAAGAGGGGCACCTCCCTAGCTTAACGACCAGAATATTTTTGTGAATGTCAATTAATGATTTGG
Source organism: Allium sativum (assembly GCA_030737875.1). Lineage (NCBI taxonomy): Eukaryota > Viridiplantae > Streptophyta > Magnoliopsida > Asparagales > Amaryllidaceae > Allium > Allium sativum. The sequence goes on from CM060923.1 coordinate 460,977,538, forward strand.
CGGATCTGACAATGTGGCATTCAAAGTGAATGATGACCAGATGTTTTAAAGATAAATTCTAGCCTCAAGCCTCATCAACCGGGAAATGACAAAAATCAAGCAACCATCATGGCTATGTGGGTTGCTCCCATTAGGGTGTATAATCACCTATCTTGAGAAATTCCATTTGCTTCTTTAATCTATATTTAATGTTGTCCCTTTTCAGGACGCGGTTGCTGATCCCAACCGTCGGTGATATACATTCGATACACTCAAGCGAAATGAGTGGTCAGTCATGTATGGGCCGGGTTGCAAGACGTTCTTGTTAAACCCAGTGTATTCGCCTCTAGAGATACACTATCGGCAGGTGGTCCCGTACCTTGTCAAGGTTGGATCCAATATCCAATAAGCGCCCGCGGTTTTCGATTGTATAATATATGCGGAGCGTGAGATGCAAGCATTCCACTAGATTGTTAATTATTTGTATTTAGACACTATGATAATATCAGAATAGGTTATATTTTCAAAAATGTTTTGGGTTATAGTAAGGTAAAAACCGTCTGTGCTTATGTGTGGGTTGGTCTTACTATTATCCTTTGATTTTGTAAGGGATTTTCCAAAGTTAAACAAGTTGTGTGTTCTGTGAATTTATCACTGAAAGTATTCCAGACTGACCCGGTGTATTTTGCTTTGCTTCAAATGTGCTCGGGTCAGACCGAGTATGTTCCAGGTTAGGTTTTGCTTGGAGTTTCAGGAGCTGGAAGCAGGTGGCTTCACCGTTAGTTATACACAGATATTTTTCCGTTGTGACTGATATATGTTGTACTCTGATGATTGGTATGTATATACAGTCCTTTTGTATAAAGATATTTGATATTATATGTTATTCGTTCTGCTGTGAGATTCTGATGTGTTCTTCTTTCTTCTATTCTAAGATTCTTTCTTTTTATTCTCACCCTCTGACTTCTTTCTAATAACAATCTAGGATTCGATACTTGGGTTTTTGGCAAGTAATACGAGTTTATTTATTATTGTCGAAAATTCGAACGTCGAGTTTTCTTCGGGTCGTTACAATGGTATCAGAGCTATTGGTCTAGTGATAACCTTGGCTCTGTGGTGTGACTCAATAGAGATGGGGTTAGTAATACCCTAGATTGAGTTTGATAATATATATGAGAGCGCGTATTTGTAATTTGATATAAAATTATTCTGAAATTTGATTTTGCCCAATTTATTTTATAATAAAATAAAAGTGATGATTATTATAATATGGGAAATAAATTGGATTTGCTAATATTGATTGGGATGATATGTTTGGATTATGTTGTTGGTTGCTTGAATATAAACCTGAACATGAATCAATTTGTTTAAAACCAATATGAAATGAATAAGTTGGATAAATCAATCCAAAATTAATAAATTTGAATGGATAATTAAAGAAATAAATGAAGTAATTATAAATAATTATAATCTCGTATGGATTGAATTATGTGTAAAAGGGGTTGATATGAATGGTATGGATGTTTTGAACATAACTGGCATTGTCGTGATGACTGATGAATTCATTTGAGTTGAGAACAGGTGCTGAAGAGCCAATTCAGCTTTAAAATCCATCCAAGAGAGGAAATTCTGAAGTATTCGAATCCAGTTTGAGCAGAGCTGCATAAAAACTAAGCAAGCTCGAATATAAAATATCGCTTATCGCATAATAATGCTCGCAAAAAGGTACGCCTATGCAGAATATGAAATTTTGGTTTTATTTGGGTTTTGAATTTGGATTTTGATTTTCCCGACCCTGTTGGTCGTTGTATATATATTTCTTGAACCTGCGATATTGTAAATGGTCCTCCGTACAGGGGAGACTCTGCCAAAAAATTTCCAAAATTTAAGGTGTTAGGAAATTTTTGAAGGTTTTGGAAAAATATTTTATTTGAAAAGAATTGGTTTTAAAGCCAATTGGGTCAGTTTGAAAATAAATTCAAGTTTTAAATTTATTATTTTTGAAAAGATAATGGGTTTATAACGTTCTTTCTGCCTTAGCAATTTCGAGGATGAAATTTTTTTAAGGGGGAAGGAATGTAACAACCCGTATTTTTCTGCCTATTTATTTGGAATTATTTGAATTATTTGATTATTTAAAATATTTGTTTGAATTTAAATAATCGAATTTAACAATTTTATTTTGAATATATTATTTAAATAAATAATAAAATAATATTTTAATTTCCAGAGTATTGGGAAAATGTTGAATTTGAAATATAAAGTGATCGGGCAATTTGAAATGGTTTAGAATTGATTCTATTGAAATTATAGTAACGATTTCAATTCTAAAACGACAGTCGAGTGAATAGTTTATAATTTAAATATATAACGAGCTGCAGCGGCGTTGCAGTTCGTAATTTGGCATTTCGAACTTTAAACGGCTGTACAGGATTCAAAATAGGTCGGATTTTCTCGAAACAAGAAACACTAGAATCTATTTGATGATACCTTTCCGATGGAAGAGAAAAATCCAGTTTTCATATGGTAGATTTTATTTTATGCCCAAATCAAATTTTGAAAAGGTCGCTATGGAATTCCTTTATATATTGTAGTGATTATTTATATAAAATAAATGGTTTTTTAATATTTTAAATATCGATTTGGCTTCAAACTCAACCCGAGCTATTTTATTTTAGTAGTGTATGAAATTCTGGTCGTATATGGCCAATTTTAATATAAAATTGGTTTATTTTATTTGAATTGGGCAGTTATAAAAGGGACTTTATTCAAACGACCTTCGTTTTCGACGAAACAAATTTTATTGGGACCGCAATAATAAATTATTGCTAGATTTCAAGTGGCACATCAATCGGGGTTAATTTGTGAGCACAGCAAAATTAAATACAAATAAAAACGACCATTTGAACGTGAATGAGGGCCATTTGAGCAAACAAACTCAGAATTCGATGAAACAAGTTTCATTAGGACCGTATCGTCAAATTATACTATGCCGTCCATTCGCATCTTGAACGGAGTTTGTATGTGAGCGCAGGAACGAATAAAAGGTGTTTGAAATTGCGATAGACACGAAGAAAAACATCGCTAGTCAACATCGTTGGTTACATCAACTTAAAATATATTATTTCCACATTATATTAACACCGATAATAAGAATTTTCCTACCCATCTTCAATTTCCATCCAACAATTTTACAAAAAAGTCCTCTTTCACAAATTAAATTATATCTTCCATTCTGAAATGAATTGGTGAGGGAAATGCGAATGGAAGTTGTAGATCGGGACCGTACCTAGCTACTGAGAAATGTTGGAAAGGTTTCGTTGAGTGTGATGGCCGGAAATCACGAGGAACGGTGAAAAACTGTTTTCATTTTTGGCCTGATTGTGGGAGATTGGATGATCTATAGGTGTCGGGACCTGGGGAAATGAAAGAGGGGAGTCCTGGCTTTGATTTGGCACCGGTCTCGGGTCTTACGGTGGTCTGTGGTGATGGGAATTGGAAGATGAACAGAGATGTTCTGTTTTGGGGTGTTTTTGAAAGTTGTGATCGGTTTTGGCCATTTTCCCGGCGATGTGGTTGTCGAGGGGGGGTTGTGGCCTGAAGAAAATCGAAGGGGGTTGGGAGGTGGTCAGAACGGTGGTGGTGCGGCCTGGTACAATGGCCTGAGGTGGCATGATTTTGGGGTTAAACGAATTGGGGGAGATGGGTTTTCCAGGCGTTGGCGGCGATATGGGGTCACGGCGCTGGGAGTGGTGGTACTGCTTGGTGGTGTAGTTCTGATGAGAGGGTCGACGATGGATGTAGATGACCACGGAGGCGCCGGTGATGGCTAAAAGGGGATGGATTGGCGTCCGTTGTTTTGAGGGAGAAGGGGTTATCGAGATGAGAAGGAGCCAAAGGGAGAAGACGCGTTTTTGCTGAGTACAAGGATGACGTGGACCCTGATAATTAAGGTAATTAACGGTAAAGATAATAATTAATTAGAATTAATTAATAATTAAATTTTGCTAAATATTTGATTAAATTATATAACTTAAATCAAGTATAACTTTTTCATATGAAATTGGATTTACGCGAAACTGGATCCGTTGGGATCGCGGGGACGAGGCCTAGGTGATGGCACAGACTAGGAATTGATCTGACGCAGTTGAAATTTCAGCTAATTTTAAAGTTCGCTTCAAATAAAAAGGAACAAACGCATCAACCGTCGACCGAATAATCTGGTGATTTAATTCTCACACCTTCTGGAATCCTGTGATGTGGTAAATTCATATTAAAATATAATTTACCTTTAAAAGTATAAATTGGTTGATTGGTTGCTATAGGCTGATTATTGTTTGATTGGTTGTTGTTTTTGACGTTTAAATGCGTTATATTATTGAAATTTATTTCATATATTGTTATGAAATGTATAACGAGTTATGGTGCAGGGAAGAACAGGTTGGAGGGATCCAACCGGATTCCTCAAATAAACTGTATTTTATTTGTGGTGCATATTATTCATATATGAATTGTTCACACTGATTGACACCAAACTTGTTTGAATGTTGATGATTGAATATATATTCATCGTTGTTGTAATCAAATTCAATCGATACACTCAAGCATTAATTCAATCCTTGATTAACCATAAATTAAGGAATTATTAAAGTATTTAGTGTTAATGAAATCAATCATTATTTGATGATGATTATACTATTCTTAATTAGTAGCCAAGTTAACTATTTTTATATAGTAAATATTCAGAGTTATTTTTTTTTTAATAATAATGAAAACAATGGCTATTAATTGGAATCCATTGGAGAAGTGATTAAGTGGCGTTATGGTTCGATCAAAAGGACCGATAAGTGTTATAAGGGATTTATAATCCAAGTGTTTAAACGAGTTTGGTAAATGGGACTTGTTGGTGAATGTAAGAATTTAAATGAAGTTTTACTTTATTCCTAAATTAAGTTCAAATGAAATGAAACTTTAAAGGAAAAGGGTTAATAGATTAAGTATGGACTAAAATATAGAAATGGTGAATAGATTTGTATAAGTAATTAGAGAGAAATTCAAGCGAGATTTAGAAAAGGGTTTTTAAACCAAATAATAACTATGAAAAGTTAAAGAATTATTCAAACAAAACACTATAATTGAAAACAAGGATTTCAAAAGCAAAGGGAAATTCATATAGTGATTTTGGTCCAAAATTTGTAAATGGATTTTGGAAATAGGATACAAGGTAACAAGGCCTTATCGTAAAGAAGGTGAAAAAAACAGATTTTTACTATATAATTCAGGATAAAAAAGTATTATAGGAAATGCCCAAATAGATGAAATAGACTATTTGACATATGGTTTTTATTTCAAATTCAAAGGCTATAAGTGAAATTGTGGTTTTAGTTAAAAGTTATGTTTTAATAAATATTTACTTAATTAAAGAAATTAAGTAAAAAGACTTGGGACGAGGATTTCAAATAAAGGAATGGTTTATAAAACCAGATTTGAAAGGTGGTAATAAGATTTTAATATCAGTGGTTAAGTGATAGAACAATATTATTTTGAGGTAAGAACGTTGTCGATCAAGGTTTGAGAGGTAAATAAAATACCCTAACTTGAATGGCTTCATTATTATCGAGGAATAGTATTAGTTTGAAATGAGTGAAAGGTGTTGTGATTGGTGTGTGTTGGCTAGCTTTTTGACCAAGCCACCAAGGTTCAACACATAAGAAGAAAGTATGAGATTTCTCTCCTCTAGTTCACATAAAGGCGGATCGCCCATACAGATCGTCCCTCTTCGGATCGCACAATCAGATCGCTGTAGCGGATCACGACCCGATCCCTCCTTCGCCATCACGAACCGATCTGATTCCTGAGGACGTGGCGAAGCTCCTGACTAAGTCCATCACGAACCGAGATGCATGGATCTCGTGACACCTGTCTACAACTGTCATATTGACCAATTCTTCCTCAAGCTACGATCCGATCCGATATTCTCGGGATTTGCGCCACGTGTGACCGCGATCCGCCTGACAGAATCAGCTATAAATAGTCCAGAGATTGGCATTTTTCAAGATCTTTTGGCAGTATTGAGTATTGATTCTACCATTACTGTCATACCACTATTTCTTATTAGTTTTATTTCAAGATTACTGAGAGAAATCATAATTGTAAGAGTGAGTTTGAGAGAAATCGTTGGTTGTACTAGCATTCAAAGTATAATCAATAGCATATAAAGTGGACGTAGGCTCGTTAACGCCGAACCACTATAAACCTTGTGTGTTCTCTGCTTTTTCCTCATTTTTCAGTTATAATTTTCTACGAATCAGAACAATTTAGGTGTTAGAGCCAAATTTTGATCTAACATTTTGGTGCTTTCACTGAGAATTGAACCCAGGATATTGGATTGTTTCTCCGTTGTTTGGGTATTCAAGTCCGAAGAAAACAGTCCTGAAACCTCACTGTTCAGACCATTGAATATTTCAACAATACCTGATATCATGGCTGGAAAGAAGTCTAAGGAAGTGCGAGCTTCACAGGCGAGTGAAGCTGCGAATGAAGCGATTGAAGAAAGCGTGCATGAATAGGTCAACGAAAGACCCTCGGATCGCGGAACGGAGATGGCGAACCGAACCGTGGAGGGCGATCCGAACCGAACTGTTGAAGGGGTCGTCACCCGGTCCCACGATAACACCACGAACCCCCCTCCCAATGTTAGCACGATCCGATCCCAGGAGGTGCTGCGAGCCACCGACACCGATCCACCACGATCCGAGGTGATGACCGGATTACAACTCGACCTGGAAAGGAGCCTATGGCTCGCTCTTCCCGTCCTGGTCCCTCTGTTCGACCTGGCTCAAGCTCTCTGCGCATAAGGGAAAATGTTGATGATCAGTATGACCCCTCTGCTCCAGTTACTGAAGGAGATCTCTCTCGCTTCGTTGAAATGTGGGATAGGCTGTTTGATGAAATAGCTGCTCAAAGGTAGGAAACCTACATGCTATGACAGAATTTGACTGCTATGGATAGACGTCTGGATGATCTTGTAAGGCAAAGAACGCCGCCTCCAGTCCGTCCGCTCACCCCAGAGTACCCTTCTTCATCGGAGGAATCGCCAAGACCTCCACGGCGACCGTATGAGCGGGTTAAAAACATAGAGCAGCTCCGATTTGGAACCTTGCCATCACGGGAGGAAGAGACACTTGGTGAGGGACCCTCAAACTGCAACTTGAATAATCATGTCGCAACTCCTACAGCTCGAGTTGTGAATAATCCTGTTGAGAATAAACCACCTCAGCTCCTCTGCCATGCAAATACTCATAGTAACAAGGGGCAGCGAAGCCCATTCCGAGCTCCGGACTTTGTGGATGTTCCTAAAAGAGAGATCGGAGAATTCCACCGAGCTAGAAACACTAACCCCGAGCCTCCGATGACCAGTGCAAAAGTTGCAGCTATGGTCCATCAAATCCTGGTGGATAGTCGTGGACAAAGGAATGAAGACTGGGGAATTGATTGCAGCCACACCCCTTTCACCGACGACATTCTAGATGTAACATTCCCGAGGCGCTTCAACATGCCTCAAATGAACCGTTACGCGGGTAGATCTGATCCAATCCAACATCTAATGAGATATTCTTGGTCAATGACCGCTGTCGCAGCTTCTGACACTGTAAAGTGCAAAGCATTCCCTATATTCCTGGAGGATGTAGCGTTATTATGGTTTACTCGCTTACCAGCAAGATCAATTTCCAGTTTCAGGGAATAGAGTGTAAAGTTCGTAGAATAGTTCCGCATTTACGCACAAAGGTCGAAAAGTGTGATTGACCTGTTCCTTGTCAAACAACGACCAGGTGAGAGTTTGAGGGGGTATCTGGATCGTTTCAACCTAGCCGCCACCAAAGTGATGGATCCCCATGAGCCGACCGTTGTGGCAGCCCTAATTGATGGGGTAGATAAAGATACTGAATTTGGGAGATACCTGGCCGGCAAACCACCTCATACTAGAGAATTGTTTTACGAGAAAGCAAACGTACGCTTATGTCAGGAGGAGGTATATGCTAACCGGGAGATGAAAAAGGCAAATAAGGAGGAAATCGAAAGTAATGTCGCCATCAAGCAAACCGGAGATAGCTCGGGAAAGGTTGAAGTCAACGTTGGAAACCGAAACCAGGGTGGCGGCCGCCAATCAGGAAACAATGGTAACAACAGTAATGGCAATAATCGGAAGAGAAATCGGGGGAACGATTCCCAGAGAAGGACCCGTCCCAGGTCTTTCGAAAGTTATACGCCAATAAATGATACTTTGGAGAATATATTCGTCGACTCGTACAACGTTCTCCAACATAAAAGGCCTCCTCCAAGAGATTCGGCGGAGAAAGAACGTGAGATGGGGAAGTTTTGTCTCTTCCATCAGATTCACGGCCACTCTACAAATGAATGCCGTCATCTGAGATACGTAGTTGAGAGGTTGCTCCGAGAAGGGAAGTTGGATGAGTAGCGGGTGGCTCCTAGAGACAGGGGCAAGCTATTCAGACCCCGAACCAAAATCAGAATCAACCTACCGCCAGGCCAACTGTCCAGCAAAAAGGAAAGGATCTTGTTATCAATACCATAATCGGAGGGCTTCACCTAGCCGGGCATAGTTTCAGGGTGATGGACCAGTACGTAAACGCAGCAAAGCATCATCTCGAGGCAGAAGATTGCGGCAACCCTGAAGACAATGTCCTGGTAAAACAACAAACGATGATGTCAGACGACGTCATTTTCTGCAACCGAGAGAGTATTGGAGTCCACGCTCCGACCGAAGATCCATTTGTAATCACAGTTCCTATTGGCCCGGCCACTATCCATAAAGTTTTAGTGGATAACGGGAGTTCAGTCAACATTCTATTCAAAAAGATGATCGATTTAATGAACCTTGAATTGAAAGATTTAAAGCTATGTGAAGGATGGATCCGTGGATTTAACGGGGCTTCAACTACTCCAATGGGATATGTTGAACTGCCGGTGACACTTGGGGAAGGAGAACGCCAGAGAGTGAGAATTCTTCCCTTCGTAGTTTTGGATATTGAATCACCTTATAATGCCTTCTTGGGCCGACCGGCCCTAACAAAGTTTAGAGCTTGTATAGTCCCCTGGTGCTTGTTACTGAAGTTTCCTACGGAAGCTGGTGTTGGCATAGTCAGAGGAGATCAGGTTGCTGCACGTGCATGTTACATTGCAGAGCTAAAGCTACTCCGTAAAGGAAAAGATATTGAGATTAAAGACGCTTCTTCCCCGATGAGGGAGGAGATGTCATAGCAATTAAAGAGAATCACTTTAGGTGAGTCGTCCAGAGAACTGCCCGAGGATATAGATCCCAGAGAGGACGAAGAGACTAGGGGTAGAATGGCAACTCCCAACGAAACGACTGTGGATGTACCAATCGATGATAGCGATCCAGAGAAGGTCCTGAAGATTGGATCCCAGTTGGATCCAGTTCGAGCTAAAGAACTGACGGATTTCCTGAAAGATAACTTGGATGTATTTTCTTGGACCCACGCGGACATGTGTGGGATATCTCCATCAATCATGAGCCATTCATTGAACATTAACCCAAAGCACCCCCTGTAAAACAAAAAAGGCGAATGCTGGGCCCAGAGAGGTCCGCAGCTTTGAAAGAAGAAGTTGAAAAGTTAAGGAGTAATGGGTTCATCAGAGACTCAACCTACCCAGATTGGATTTCAAATCCAGTTTTGATAAAGAAGGCCAATGGAAAGTGGCGTACGTGTATTGATTTTTCGGATTTGAATAAAGCCTGCCCAAAAGATAGCTTTTGTTACCCAGAATTGATCAGTTGGTAGATTCAACGGTAGGTCATGAGCTTCTCTCTTTCATGGATGCTTATTCAGGATATAACCAGATTCCTATGCATGTTCCAGATCAAGAACACACTAGCTTCATTACTAATCCGGGATTATACTGCTACGTGGTAATGCCTTTTGGTTTGAAGAACGCAGGCGCTACATAACAACAGTTAGTGAACAGAATGTTCTATAACCAGATTGGGAAAACGATGGAGGTGTACGTTGACGACATGTTGGTTAAGTCCAGACAATCGTCTGATCACACTACAAACTTGGCAGAGATGTTTGGTATTCTTCTAAAGTATGGGATGAAACTCAACCCAAAGAAATGCTCATTTGGAGTTGCATCCGGGAAATTCTTGGGATTCATTGTCAGCTCGCGCAGGATTGAAATTAATCCAGACCAGATTACAGCAATCAGAGACATTCAGGAGCCTAAACAAATCAAAGATGTGCAGAGCCTTACAGGGAAAGTAGCGGCATTAAGTAGATTCATCTCTAGAGCGACAGACAAATGCATACCGTTCTTTGAATTGATAAAGCGAGGAAAACGCAATTTTAAGTGGACCCCTGATTGCATTGAAGCATTTCAGAACCTGCTGAATCATCTGGAGAGACCTCCGATACTGTCTAAGCCGGTGGATCAAGAGGATTTATTCGTGTACTTAGCGGTGTCGTCCCACGCGGTCAGCTCAGCGTTAGTGAGAGAAGAAGACAAGGTTCAAAGGCCAGTGTACTACGTGAGTAAAAAATTGGCGGCAGCTGAACGCAATTATCTGAGGATCGAAAAGTTGGCGTACAGTTTATTGATTGCATCTAGGGAACTTCGACATTATTTCCAAGCTCATCCTATCACTGTGTACACAGATCATCCGCTCAAGCAAGTTCTACAAAGACCAGAAGCTTCTGGAAGGTTGCTTAAGTGGAACATTGAACTGAGTCAATTTGATTTAAATTTTCAGCCCCGACGGTCAGTACGAGGGCAAGTGCTGGCAGATTTCATAGCATAATTTACTGCCTCGGAGGACGATATGGTAAACGAAGAGACTGACCCACCAAAGTTACTTCTCGATTCTAGTGCATGGAAATTGTATATTGATGGTGCTAGGAATGTTGGGGCAGTACACACGTGTACCTGTACACGTGTGTACATGCATACTTCCGTAACCATTTGTCCTTGGTCTAGATACACTGATGTGAACAGATACCACACTTAGTCTAGATAAACAGATATGAATAGATACCATCACTATTTATTTTATATAGGACATTAATGTTGGGATTAACTATTTTATTTCAGTTTATATTAAAGTTAATTTACTTGAAATATGATTAATCCTGACTCTGTGTTTTATTTTTTTGCATGGAACTCTCGGGTTAGACCTGAGTGTTTCAAATTTAAAGATTACAGCTTAGGATTAGATGACTGGAAAAGTTAGCGACTTGAAGAATGGCGCGATCTGAAGATTTAAAAACAGTAAACATTTTCTATTATATTCAAACGTGTTTTAAATCCTGCTATATAGAAAATATTGTATCAAAATTTTGATCATATATAAAAGTTGTTTATATTGATCAATACTGTGTTATTTATTTTATCCTGTGTTTTCTGTATTAATTATATGTTTAAACTTTATAAGCTAAATAACGATTCGTCAGTTTGAGCGTTTGAAATTAGTTTAGTTACCAATTTGAAGCGGTCAAAAAGGCGGGAAGTTACAAGAGGCATTAGAGCTTTGGTTTATTCAAAGCCTAGCTTATCGAGTTTAAATGAGTAGGATCGACAATAGAAAAAACGAATTTTGAAAGAAAAAAAGTTTCGAAATATAAATTTTGAAAAAGAAACTAATTTTAAAGTAAATTTTGAAAGATGAATTACTTTATAATATTATATATTTTGAAAATTAGTATTTTGGGACTGATACCGTGGAAATAAAAATTTATTTGAGATTTAAATTTTTTTGGAACCCCCGGTCTTCGAATCCGGATTTGCCAATGCTATTTGTCGATAAGTTCTCTTAGATTGAATCTCGAATCTATTATTAAACGATATCGAAGGAAGATACGTATAAGAGAATAAACGAATAAATTTTTAAAATCATATATTTTAGTAATCAAAGCCCAATGAAATTTATTGGAAATAGGAATTTAGATGAGAATTTGAATGAAAAGGGGAAGTTCGAAATCGTTTTAATAAAATGAGACGATGAATTTTAATTCGATATTCGAAGTATATGCTAATAAAATCAAAAAGGGTATAATTGGAATTTGATTTGTGTCAAATTTGTATTACCAATTTATTTGAGTTATTCAGAACTTGGCAAGTTGATTTATAATTGGGTTCAATTAATGATGTATAATTGTAATAACCCGGAAATCTGAGCCAATTTAAAAAATTTATTTTGGCAATTTTGATGAATTTTGAATAATTAAAATGAATTATTTTAAATATTATCGACGATAAATTTATTTTGAATAGAATTCGAATGTATATATTTATATAGATCGTCGTTAGAATATAAATATTTTATTTTAATTATAAAAGGAATTGAAAATGGCGTGGTAGTTCGATAATTCGATTTCAAATGTATGTACAGAATTCAAAATAAACCGGATTTTAATGAAACCAAAAATATTTGAATCTATTTGAGAATATCTTTCCAACGAACCCGAAAAATTGAAATTTCATAGCGGGAATAAAAAGATATGTCCAGTTGAAATTTCAAAATAGTCGCTATGGAATTTTGGCCCTTAAAAATAGCCATTTTGCAAACGACCTCGGTTTTCGATGAAACCACTTTTGTTAGATCCAGGATGTCAAGTTATTTCTAGGTTTCAAAATTCGTAATTTTCTGAATCAATATGTGAGCGTGGCAAAGGAAAACACGTTTGACCAGTTTCAGTTGATTTTAATCTATTGGAAAATGACCATTTTTCAAACGGTCTCAGAATTCGATGAAATTAGTTTTGTTAGGACCGTGTCGTCAATACGAAGCTAGAAAATATTTTTCAGGAATTTTTAGAGTTAGTATGTGGCCCCGGTAATTTGAAATGCGTGTTCAAATTCAATATATAGATTTATATTATGATATTGGCGAAAATTGATCGAAACAGTCGAATTAGCCTGCGATACCTAGGGCTGCACACAACCCATATCTAACCCGACCCAACCCACCAACCCGACCCAACCCACATAAACCCAACCCATCCTAGTTCGGGTCGGATATGGGTTACAATTTGTAACCCATACTATATACGGGTCGGGTTTGATATCTTGTTTAACCCAACCTTATTTTAATCCAACCCAACCCTGTATTAAAAAACTAATTTAATATCAGTCCACTTAAAATTAGAATAGTTCCTAGAATAATGTTTATTTATTCTATAGTAAATATGAAAAAAACTTATTTTATGTCAATCCAAACTAGACAGAATTTGGCAAATATATTTTAAAGAGCAATTTAATGTATCTTAAAATGAAACACTTGTTTTGCTATGTAATAAATTGATTTCATATAATGTGTTTTACAATGAAATTTTAGTACAATATGTCTTATAATGAATCGGTTATTTTAAATGCATCATTCTAGAAAAAATCTGATATATTATACCGAATATTTTAATATTACTTTTAAAAAAATTCCCTTATATTCTCATTTTTGATTATATTCAAGCAACCCAACCCAACCCTACTAAACCCGACCCAACCCATACTTCAACCCAACCCATATCCAACCTCATATAGGGTCGGATACGGGTTGAACTACCTTAAACCCATACCTATGCGGGTCGGATGTAGTATTTGGTCCAACCCAACCCAACCCATACTTTGTGCAGCCCTAGCGATACCTATCCCATTGTGTTCGGAATGGGGGTAATTAGCTATGGACGACAGTCGGTGGGTTCGATTTCGAGTTCGAATAAAAAAGTTGCTTTTTGAAATTTAAATAATAATAAAATATAAAATTCTTTTCTCTTTAACCCCTCCCTTTCCCCCTCGTTGACTCAAATCAGTTTTAAAAGAAAAAAAACGACTTCTTCAGATCCGCCCCCTCGATCCCGTCGCCCCCCTCCATACGGTGCCGCGGCCGCCTACCCAGGTCGCGCAACCACCTCCCCGAGCCCCCTCCTCCTATCGCACCTCCTCCTCTTCTACTCAAGAACACCTCCCCCCACCCCCCCCGTCGTCGACTGTCCTGCCTCGCGCCTCCTCTGGTGGAGCCGCGCCGGCAAGACCCCCTCCCTCCTTGCTCGAGCGACACCCTGTTCCCCCCCCCTTCCTCGACGTGAAGGCCCACAACTCCTCCCTGACCTCCTCAGCAACCTCCCAACCACCGATGACCACCACGAACTCCTCCGACCAAATATAGTGAGTGTTTTATTTATTTTATATTTTTAGTTTTAATATTTATAATGCCGTATGTAAAAATGTTATCTTTATATGAGAAGCAACGTGATAAAAATAGAAAAGGTCGTATTTTTATATAGTTAATCAGATAGAAAAGGTCGAATTTTTATATTAGAAAAGTTTGAATCTTTATATAATTGAAATGGTGAAGTAAAAAATGAGATTTTTATATATGAAGACATAGAAAATAAAAATATAATTTTTATATAGTGAGCATAATAAAAATAGAATTTTTATCTATATAGTAGCGGTGTAAAAATAGAATTTTTATCTATATGATAGCGGTATAAAAATAGAATTTTTATATACATAGCAACAATATAAAATTTTGATTTATATATATATGAAGTAGCGATAAAAAAATTCGATTTTTATATATATGAAGTAGCGTTAAAAATTTGATTTTTATATATATGAAGTAGCGTTAAAAATTTGATTTTTATATATATGAAGTAGCGATAAAAAAATTCGATTTTTATATTATGAAGTAGCGATAAAAATTTGATTTTTATATATAAAACTGAATAATAAAAATGTGATTTTTACTATGAACAGAGTGAGATAGATTGCGATGGAACCAGCGGTAATCAAAACAAAATCCGAACCGTTCAGAAATAGAGAATGGCGGAGTGGAACCCCAAGGTGAGAACTCCTCACCTTTAATTTATTTCTAGTTTGAAATATATACTAGGATGCAGATGGTGCTTAGCAGGACCCGACACCCATCGTCCACAGACCATGGATGACTTGTTTGTTTGATTGTTGTGTAGTGAAATTTGATTGTGTGATGGTGAATGAAATAGAATATTTTATAGTGGAAAATATTTTATAGTTAAAAATATAATTTTTAACGTGTATATAAAATAAATATTTATAAACAAATTGGGCGATTTGTTTATATACACTGATTTGACTGATATTGATTGGAACGATAAATTTTACACATCGCCCAACCGCACAAATAAAATCTGTGTTTGATTGATTAAAACCCCACACGGGTATTGGGATGATATATGACATACACTAATCCTAATAATTAGTTGTATGTCGATCGATTGATTGACATGCTGTTATAAGCGTTAAATATTTATATTTAGTGCTTATGCAGTTGTGTGGTGCACTTTGGATGATGGTTGATTATTTATCGTTGCTATTATATACATGTGTTGTAGAAATACCATATAATTAATATTATATGGTAATTGATTGGGCCTCATTCCAATATAGAAAATAAATTCATGTGTTGAATAGAAAAAAAATTCATGTGTTGAATAGAAAATAAATTCATGTGTTGAATTGAAAAATATTCATGTGTTGAATAGAATAAACATTCATGTGTTGAATAAAAGTCGTGTTGATTAGATTGACGCCATTTTGACGTGAACGATATTTATATCGATTTTATTCATTTTTCAATGAATATTGAAAGTGATTTCAAAATTCGAATTAAATTGAAATGAATTGAAATTCGAATTAAATTGAAATAAATTGAAATTTGAATTAAATTGAAATTAATTGAAGTTCGAATTAAATTGAAATGAATTGAAATTCGAATTAAATTGAAATGAATTGAAATTCGAATTAAATTGAAGTGAATTGAAGTTCGAATTAAATTGAAATGAATTGAAATTCGAATTAAATTGAAATTGAACTGAAATGGATTTGAGATGAAATTAAAATGAATTTATATTGAAAAATTCAATTTTGATTTGAATTTGAAAAAGAAATTGAAATCATTTTGAAAACGAATTTAGAACGATTTATATAATACGTTTTAAAAGGAAATCGACGAAATCTATATAATATATATGTATTATATATATATATAATGGCCTAAATAGAACGCGCCGCGGCATTTCATGAAATTCGACCGTTAACATCGAATGGATGTTGCGGGAGATCCGACCGTCGGATTCTCCTAAAACAGGAATCGTTAGGTTCGTATCGAAAAGAGATTTTTAACGAATATTAGAGATTTGAAATCTAACTGTTGGATTTGGAATTATGTCCAAATCAAATTTGGAAAAGGTCGCTATAAGTGCAGTTCGATGGCCGTTGATGGAAATCGACTGTACGAGCCTTGATAAAATTATTAAAAATAGTGATAATTTGTGTAAAATCATAAGAAATGATTTGTGAAGAATTTGGATGAAAAACTCCATATTTGAAAGGATAAAAATAGAATTTTATCGAAATGAACTAGTTTTGAACTAGAATTATAATTCCATTTATTTTTAAAATAAATAAATTGGATTTGAAACGGTTTTGAAAATAACCAGAATTTCCAATAATTGAATTGGAATGGATTTGAATCGAAGTTGTCTGTGGAATATTTCGATGTTGGATTTCGTGATTATACAGATATTGTTATGGAAATTTGAAAGATATATTTATATCGCTATTTTCAATAAGATATTTTTTGGTTGTAGAATTTGATACTGGATATAAGCCGATATATTTGCTATTCAGAGCCTTGTATTTAATATCAAATGGGATTTGGGTTTGTCGTGAATGGTGTCTTCATTAACACTGTTCTTAAACCCAGTTGAGAAAAAGATTAAATCTTTTTATTTAGATTTAATGAAGTGTACCAATTAAATGGAATTTAATTAAAATTGAATTTGAATTGATTTTTGGGTTTATCGTGAACGGTGTTCTAAATAACACTTGTTCTTTAACCCGATAATTAATGGAATGTGATTTTGGGTTTATAGTGAGCCGTGTTTTAAATGACATTGGTTCTTTAACCCAGTTAAAGAAAGGATGTGATTTCCCAAGATAAATAATCATTGATAGTGATAATTGGGAAGATTAAAACCAAGTGGAGTTTTAATGAATCTTTAATAAGATTGAAGTACACGAGAATGGAGTATCACCAGTTTTGCTCCAGGCGATAGTTAAATGTTTAATTAGATTTGAACGTGAAATGGTAATTGAATTTACCAATAACACCGTGGTGTTAGATATGAAGTATGACCAGTTTTACTTCATGGGATGAATAGGTTGGTATTGGGAAATAAAATAAATGATTACTTCGGTGTGGTTCGCTAATCCTGACTAGTTTGAATTGATATTCAAAGATGATTAAAGGATAAATTTAAAGGATTTATCTTTGATAAAATTAATGGGAACCTTTACCAAAGTATAAGAATATTTGAATAAAAGAATATTCTGAATTGGAATGAGGCGTATGTTGTGTTTGTGTAACACTTGTTCAATATATACGCGAGTTATTCAGAAAGACCGGGTTTATCCCATTCTGAATAACTGATTCGACGTGGTGTCGAAGATGAAGACGGTGGTCGAAGACCAGAGGTCTTCACGTCGTTTGGATAATTACTGATGATCTTGATTGGGCCGTACACCCAAGAGGAGGGAATCAGTTAGTGATCGTCCAGACGTACATGGAGATCGATGGATATGCGAGGTAATCCTAATACTTGACAGAGAAAGAAGGACCCAGAAAAAGCCTCCCCATCCGCTGCCTTGGTTAATCTAGAAACTTATAAACGAGAACCGGGTCGAAGTTACAAGACTAACACGGATGAACTGAAGGCCAAATACGTGAGTACATATATAATTAGATACTGAAATAGCAATACTTGTGTCAGTATAATTGGCACATTGTATGTTTGTTGGAGCTGCATATTAAATCGAACACATATATAGTTAGTTTGAAAGAGAACCAGTTCTGTTAATAAATTCATTCCTGCCAGCTGCCTATTTATCTATATGCTTGCCTGGTTTTCATTTTGTAGGCGAAGGTGCAAGCAATGGTGGATGCTGGAAACATTACTGAGGCAGATGCACTGGTTTCTGGTGGGAAGAGGCACAAGCGTAACTGGCTTGTAGGAAGGCGAGGCAAATTGGCTGAAAAGTTTCCAAATCCTAGTTCTTTGGACAGCTATGTCCAAGAGTTGACAAAAAAAATAAGGCAAGAGATGGAGGCGGACTTGGAGGAAAAGGTGAATAGAAAAGTTAAAGAGAACGTGTCGTGGGTGTTAAAAAAGCTAGGTGAAGCCAATCCAGATCTAAATTTAGATGTCGGAGACCTTTGTGTCACCACAACAAGTGATGAAGATGCTGACAATTGTACTCCTTCAACCCCGGCAACTGACTGAAGTATTTGGATGGTATGTGTTAGCACTTGTGATATATTCGGATTGTTCTTTTAAATGATGGCACTTGTGGTATGTGTTTGTGATGACAGTACTTGTGGTATGTTTTGGTGATGGCAGTACTTGTGGAATGTGTTGGTGATGATATTTGTGAGTTGGTATATAATTGGTTGGTCTGACTGTGGTGATGAATGTTTTGGGAGGAATTGTTGTATGAATATTTTGGTATATATGTATGAATGTGGTACAATGTTTTGGATTGAATATATGTACTGCAGAATCTGTAATTACAGGGTTGTATTACAGCTGCAGTTGATTTTTTCCTGGTGTCGCATTTGATTTTTGTGGTGTTGCGTTAGACTGTGCTGTGGTGTTGCATTAGACTGTGCTGTGGTGTTGCATTAAGTTTAACATTATTAATTCCACAATGGTATGGCACGTGGGCCCCACATCTTACGTGGCACCACGTGGATAGCTGATGTGGCATGTGACACATGTGCAGCTGACATGGCGAGCTGACGTGGCATGTGCCACGTTGACAGCTGACGTGGAAAGTCAATGCGGACCCCACTATCATGAGCTGGAAGCCAGGGTCTGGCTTCTACTTAAGGCAACGTTGTATGTTGTTGCATTACATGGATATGCTGTTGCAATAGGGCAAAAGTTCTACTTAAGGCAACGCTTTCTTTCCGTGGCCGTAGATGGACAAAAGTGTTGCATTAGATGGCTAATGCAACGGCCGCGGATGCCACGCCCCCCTGGTGTTGCCTATTTGAAAAATGGGCCTACGGCAACGCTTTTTTGATCTACGGCCACAGAAGAATAGTGTCGAATATGCCCACTTTTGTAGTAGTGATGCTTATGCAGTTGTGTGGTGCACTCTGGATGATGGTTGATTATTTATCGTTGCTATTATATACATGTGTTGTAGAAAATCCATATGATTAACGTTATATGGTAATTGATTGGGCCTCATTCCAATTTAGAAAATATATTCATGTGTTGAATAGAAATATATTCATGTGTTGAATAGAAAAGTATAGTCATGTGTTGAATAGAAATATATTCATGTGTTGAACAGAAAAATAAATATTCATGTGTTGAATAGAAAATAAATATTCATGTGTTGAATAGAAAATATAAATTCATGTGTTGAATAAAAATATATATTCATGTGTTGAATAAAATATATATTCATGTGTTGAAGAAAATATTCATTTGTTGAATAGAATAACGAAGTTATTGAAATATATAAAGCCGTGTTGATTAGATATGCGCCATTTTGACGTGAACGATATTTATATCGATTTTATTCGTTTTTATAATGAATATCGAAAAAGAAGTGATTTCAAAATATAATATTTTGAAAATATTATCATTTGTATATTGATGATGTGGAATATTCAATTTTGATTCGAAATTGAATATGAAGTTGAAATCGTTTTGAAAACGAATTTAAAACGATTTATAAAATATGTTTTAAAAGGAAATTGACGAAATAGGTATAATATATTTATATTATATATATAATGGCCTGAATAGAACGCGCCGCGCTGCGGCAGTTCGCGAATTTCGACCAATGACTTCGAATTGACGTTGCGGGAGATTCGACCGTTGGATTCTCCTAAAACCAGAATCGTTGGGTTCGTATCAAAAAGTGCTTTCTAACGAATATTAGAAATTAGAAATCTAACGGTTGGATTTGGAATTATGTTCAAATCAAATTTGGAAAAGGTCGCTGTAAGTGCAGTTCGATGGCCATTGGTGGAAATCGACTGTAAGGGCCATGATAAAATTATTAAAAATATCAATAATTTGTGTAAAATCATAAGAAATGATTTGTGAAGAATTGGGATGAAAAATTCCAAATTTGAAAAGATAAAAATAGATTTTTATCGACATGAACTAGATTGAACTACAATTATAATTCTATTTATTTTTAAAATAAATAAAGTGGATTTGAAATGGTTTTGAAAATAACCAGAATTTCCAAGATATAAAGTGGAAATGGATTTGAATCGAAATTATCTTTGGAATATTTCGATGTTGGATTTCGTGATGATACAGATATTGTTATGGGAATTTGAAAGATATATTTATATCGTTATTTCCAATACGATATTTGTTGGTCGTAGAATTTGATATTGAATATAAGCCGATATATTTTCTATTCAGAGCCTTGTATTTAATATCAAATGTGATTTGGGTTTGTCGTGAATGGTGTCTTCATTAACACTGTTCTTAAACCCAGTTGAGAAAAAGATTAAATCTTTTTATTTAGATTTAATGAAGTGTACCAATTAAATGGTATTTAATTGGAATTGAATTGGAATTGATTTTCGGGTTTATCGTGAACGGTGTTTTAAATAACACTGGTTCTTTAACCCGATAATTAATGGAATGTGATTTTGGGTTTATAGTGAACCATGTTTTAAATGACATTGGTTCTTTAACCCAGTTAAAATTAGGATATTGGTTTTTAGGAAGATTAAAACTAAGTGGAGTTTTAATGAATCTTTAATTAGATTAAAATAACCGGGAATGGAGTATCACCAGTTTTGCTCCAGGCGATAGTTAAATCTTTAATTAGATTTGAACGTGAAATGGTAATTGAATTTACCGATAACACCGTGGTGTCAGATATGAAGTATTACCAGTTTTACTTCATGGGATGAATAGGTTGGGATTGGGAAATAGAATAAATGATTATTTCGGTGTGGTTCGCTAATCCCGACTAGTTTGAATTGATATTCAAAAGAAGATTAAAGAATAAATTTAAAGAATTTTTCTTTGATAAAATTAATGGGAACCTTTCCTAAAGTATAAGAATATTTGAATAAAAGAATATTCTGAATTGGAATGAGGCGTATATTGTGTTTGTGTAACACTTATTTATTATATACGCGAGTTATTCAGAAAGACCAGGTTTATCCCATTCTGAATAACTGATTCGACGTGGTGTCGAGGATGAAGACGGTGGTCGGAGACCGGAGGTCTTCACGTCGTTTGGATAATTACTGATGATCTTGATTGGGTCGTACACCCAAGAGGAGGGAATCAGTTAGTGATCGTCCAGACGTACTTGGAGATCAATGGATGTGCGAGGTACAAGGTGCCTCCGGTTTCGTTCAGACCCAGAACGAACTTGTAAATGGACCGTGTGTCTGACATTGGATTTTATTCTGTGTGATTGATTTCCATTAAATATATATCTGTTTGGCGGCGGAGAATTTATTCTCTTGCTTAACGCCCTTCTCTGAGACGTACGAGCTCAGAGGTTATATATTGATGGATATCAAACGCATGGAGTGAGTTGCCTGTGTGGCATGCCTAAGTGGCAATATGATCAAGGCTTCTGTTGAAAAGCAGAGTCTTGTGGTTGATGATCAAAACACGGCATGTGTGGCATAGCTTTGTGTAGCGTTGATTCACGAGCCTCACACCCCGGTTGTGAACCAGAAACGAGAGAAGGACCTCAGGGAGGACATGCGTT
Source organism: Allium sativum (assembly GCA_030737875.1). Taxonomy (NCBI): domain Eukaryota; kingdom Viridiplantae; phylum Streptophyta; class Magnoliopsida; order Asparagales; family Amaryllidaceae; genus Allium; species Allium sativum. The sequence goes on from CM060923.1 coordinate 460,999,363, forward strand.
TCTTTCTAGCTAGAAGTGGCGTCAGTGGTTTTACACGACCTGATGAGTTTGACTTATGTGGTTGTTGCTGTTGCGAGGCGCCTCAGATATATCGGTCGATCCGGGACCGATGGAGTCATTGGACTCATTGACACCCCCAAAGGGTGGGAAAACGCAGTGTTCAGGCATTTTAATCCACATTGGTGGACCGGCCCTGACGATCCACAGGCCCACCTACGTCTGGGTCCTGAGACACGGGCTAGAGCGTCTCGAATCGGTAGAGGACTATCTTTTGCCTCGGTTCACAGATGGAAACCCAACTTCCAATACGTGACATTTGCGGTTTTGATTGTAGAGCCTAGTATGGCGACATGATATATGGTACCCATGCCGTCTATGATTGATATTTATGATTGAAATTGTTTTGACACTATACACTTATAATAGTATCAAATGATTTGTTTTTAACCTATCAAGCATGCTTTGGCTATTATAAGGTAAAACCCTATCCTCCGGCTTGTGTTGCATTGTGTGATGGGACCTGGGTCTTATAATAGCTTCATTTTCCTTTATTTTAGCATTGCGTCGTTTGTTTTATGCACTGGTATTCTTGGAAGGAAACCCGTTCCGTGTTATACGGCGTGGTCCCTTGATTTACCTAACTTTAAAATAAGGATTAATAACTGTTTTAGTTCTCACACCAGTCACATGACTGACCTGGAGTTTATTGTTTTAACCTAAACTCTGGGTGCCCTTATTTTCGACACGGGCAGCTAGTAGTTTGGTTTTGCAGATTTATATTCACAGGATCCTGATTTACAGCTGGAACGATACTCGGAAATCTCTGTATCCGTGTATTACTTCTAGTTGTGTTTTGTATTATTTTCCGCTGCGATGTATCAAAATGTAATTTAAATCTCTGATATTTGTTGTATAATATTTGTTTATACTCTGTATATTCTTGTATTCTGATGAATTACTGTAATATACAATGAAATGTTCTTCTGTCTGCGTTCTTCTGTGTGTTGTTCTCTAAGTATCCGGGCTTTCTTTACCGGGGAAGTTACGGGTCTTTACACCTTCTCATGCTTAACACGCAGGGTATTTTTGTGGACGTCAATTAGTGATTTGACGGATCTGACAATGTGGCATTCAAAGTGAACGGTGAAGTGATATTCCAAAAAGATAATCGTAGCTTTAAGCCTCATCAGCCGGGAAATGACTGAAATCGGGCAGGCAGCAGGGCTAAGTGGGTCATACCCATCAGAGTATATCATCACTGGTCTAGAGAAATCAATTGTCCCTTTTTATACGCTTCAGAACGAATTTGGTTGACTAGCTACCAACCGTGGTGATGATATATTCGATACACTCAAGTTAAATGAGTGGTCGGTTATGTGTGACCAGGTTGTAAGATGTTCTTATTGAACCTCAGTGTTTCATCTCTAGAGAACACTGATCGGAAGGTGGTCCCATACCTAGTTATGTTGGAAATTCAATCTCCAATACGAGCCGTACGGTTTTTATTGTAAACCAACTATGTCGAAAAGCAAGGCCGGTCTTTGGGCAAAGCAAGTAAAGCCTCCGCTTTGGGCCTCCTAAGAAACTAGGGCATCAATCGTCAAAATTCTGATCCAAAAAAAAAAAAGGGGTAAAACGCGATTGCCAATTGGACGTGGAGCTAACTCTGACCGACAACGATCTCATCCAGAGACGACAAAATGCAAATCACTTCAAAAAAGAGGCGATTCACTCCAGTGGGCTACAATCGAATCATGCGAGAGTAGTTTCCAATCAGTTTCATACTTTGACTATAGAAGATGGGGGCTGTAGGTGCTAAATGGCAGGATTGTGGACCGCGAACATTAAAGTGAAGAAGGACGTACTGCCTAATGGTATGCTGTTTTCGATAAAGTCTAATTAAAAGATTATAATTTCTGTAGTGCTGAAGGTTTACAATTTATGTTTTATTTGTTGAAATATTGAATTCTAATGATTTTGGGGACAAATTTATGTAAATGCAGAATATTGTTGAGGTTTAAGTAATAGTTAATTTTTTATTTTTATTTTTTTAATGGTTAACTAATTAGTGCAAATTTTGTTGACAAATCACCAAGTTTGGAAAACTTATAGTTAACGTTTTTTATGTCGAATCAAACGACAAAAGATAATTTTTGTTTAAATTATTTGTGCAAATATTTCAGATAAAATATTATTTTTTCCTACTCCTCAAACACCAATGATCAATAAATGGTTTAACAAATTCATTTTCTTCAATGTTTGGTCACTGATAATTTTGCTACTTAAAATTTAGAAAGATATTCATAAGCAACGAATAATAATTTTATGGTTTAGCTTGAATTATTATCACCAACAATGCTATTTTTTGTTCCAGTTTTCTTATTTATAAACAACTTAAATTATCTTAGTGGTTTAATTAGCGATATAACATTAATTTTTGTACAAGGCATTGGTTTGACAATTGGCTTTCGGCACCAAAACCTCTAGGGCCGGCCCTGTCGAAAAGTGACAGCCCCATCTGGACCACATGCAGGCCATATTTTGGACCATATAATACAATAACTAGCTGATTTGTATTGGGTCGGTACATGTTGATATATATGTAGAAATATTTGATGAAATTTTGAAACGTGAAACATTTTTGGTTCTAGCTCAAACTACAAGCTAGGTCCGCCACTGCATGTCATTAATCCTTTCTTTCGTTACATGCACTCATGTAGTAACGAAAGGAAGGATTGTATATGCATGTGACGAAAGGAAGGATTATATATTGTATATAAACATTTATTGTATATAAACGTGGAGGTTTATATACATTTATTGTATATAACATTTATTGTAAATAAGCGTGGAGGTTTATAAACAATAAACACATCAATTAATTCTTCCTCATTTCATCCTCATTTATTGTATATAAACCTCCACGCTTTCTTTTCCTTTCCATTCTCATATTCTTTGCACCACCACCACCATTGTGTGCCAAAACATTCTATGTAAACAGCCAAATTACTGCTAAGAAGATAATCTTCAATTAATTATCTGCAAATCAAAGATGAACCGAAGAGGAAGTGTCCGCTGCTTCTTCCTCCTACTTTCTCTTCTTCTTCCTCTTAATCTTGCAGGAGCCATTAAGGTTCCAGTTTCAGAAAATGCAGTCTCCAAGAACCGAGATTTTCTCGACCGTCGGATCGAACGCGTGTTGGCCGAGATTTCCGCTGGCACTGCTCCTGCCCCTTCTCTTATGGTATACTCCACATTAACCGTATTTTTGTTCAATTTCGTAATTCGCGCTATTTTCCTGAAAGAAGTAATAATCTTGAAATAAATGGAAGGGGGTTTTGTGATATGTTTCTTGATTAAGGGGCGTTCAGAATTTACGCTTTCGTCTAGAAATAAACAAAAGTTTCCATTAGGTAGGTAAAAGTTAGAAAGTTAGCTGCAAGCATTATTCATGAACTGTGATTAAAGTTGATCTCTTTCCAAGAATGTATGTAAGAAATATCTTAAAAGTACATGCCTTTAACTTTTAGTCAACAATACTAAAGTTGCAACTATTCTTTATTAATTATAATTTATTGAAGTTGCTGACTAATGCTATCAAACAGGGAGTAGGAGGGCGGGCTCAATCCCGGGTATTTCATGTAACAGACTACGGAGCTGATCCAACCGGAAACAAAGACTCAACGGCCGAGATCATTCAAGCCATGTCCGACGCCTACAACATCTCAACCACCCACGAACTCATCTCCGGCATCAAGGACCTAGGTGGCGCCGAAATACACCTGGACGGCGGAACCTACCTGATCAGCAGCCCGATCACGCCACCACCGCAGTCCGGCAACCTAAAAATCCACAGTGGATCCCTACGTGCGTCACCTTCCTTCCCGGACGACGGCTACCTGATCGACCTCCGGGCGCAGTCCCCGTCCTCGAACTACGACTACGAGTACATAACCCTGCGGGACCTCATGCTCGACTCCAGCTTCCATGGTGGTGGGGTGGCGGTCATCAACTCCCTTCGCACCACCATCGACAACTGCTACATCGTCCACTTCACCTCCGACGGTATCCTCATGAAAGGCGGGCACGAAACCATGGTCCGGGGCTGCTTCATCGGGCAGCACATCACGGCCGGAGGAGACCCTGGTGAGCGGAACTTCTCCGGCACGGGCATAACCATAAAGGGCAACGACAACGCCGTAACGGACACTGTGATCTTCTCAGCTGGGACGGGGATTTTGGTGGCGGGGCAAGCTAATGTGATGACTGGGGTGCACTGTTATAACAAGGCGAGTGGGTTTGGAGGGGCGGGGATATATCTGAAGCTGCCGAGTCTGACGCAGACGAGGATACTGAATTGTTACATGGACTTCACAGGGATCGTGGCAGAGGATCCGGCACAGGTGGTGGTGGCGAACTCTTTTTTTCTAGGGGATGGGAACGTGGTGTTTAAGAGTGTGAATGGGAAGATGGGGAAGGTGACGGTGGTGGACAATTTGTTTTCCGGGGGAGGGACGGGGAAGGACATAGTGGAGCTGGACGAGAGGAATGGGAAGTTTGTGGACGTGGAGGCGGTGGTGGTGGATAGGAATGACGGGGTGGGGATGACGGTGAGGTCGACGGTGGGGAAGGGGGTGGCGAAGGGGAACGGGAGCGAGTGGGAGGTGGATTTGGACGGGGGGCTGCTGTTTAGGGACAGGATCAGGCATGTGGTGTACTCGCTGCAGGCGGAGGAAGGGTTCGTGAGGCATGCGTTGAGGAACGTGATGGGGAATAGGGTGGTCGTGGAAGCGGACGGCGTCGTCAATGGGACGCTGTACGTTCAGGTGGATCAGATGGGTGGAAATTAAGGGCGTGTTTGGTGCTGTGTTTTGTTGATTTCATTGGGAGAAGTGTACGAAGCGTTTTACATTTCTTTACAGACATACGGTTACGGATGAAGAGTTAAAAAAACTAAAGAAAACGTGTACGTTTGTTTATTGATTAACGGCAAAAACAGGAATTGTAATAAAGCTGTCAACGTTACCAAATACCAATATTGCTCACTGATGTTACTGATATACTTTGGGTTATTCATCTCTGAGTCAGTCATCTTGCTTTGCAAAAAAAATAATAATAATAATAATAAATAAAAAAAAATTAAATTAAATAGAATGTAATCAAGGTATGTTGGTTCACCTAAATATGCATCTTTAGGCAAATTTGAGCGAAAATGTCCATTAAAAACCAACAACTAATTTTTCTCTTTCAAGTTATCTTAAAATTTCAACCATTTAATACGATTATAAAAGGTTATATAATTGGCAATAGGTAAATTTTGTTTACATCCATTGTATCATTCAGTTCATCCACGCTACTTTTAAACATAGTTTGGTTTTGTACTAAGTTAAAATTTATTCTCTTTATCCACCGTATTATTGTTGTTTTGTCCATAAGTAGTTATCTTCTTCTGAAAACTACCAGCACTTTGTATGTGCTGCCAAATATAAAATATCGATTAATATGCATATCTAATTATATTAGGGATATCAACAACAACAGTCAACAATATATGCTTTGTTTCTTGAACATGATTTAATTATATTTCCCAAAATTGTCAGAAGCAATCAATGCATTATTTTTATATTTGATATAAAAAGTTTATTTTTATTTTTCAGAACCATTTAATCTTTTCTGAAGGCTTCACCAATCACCATAGATGTTTGCATCACTACTTTTTATTTTTCTTATAGCACATGTTAAACCCATCATCTTCAAAACAAATGAACATCCAACAATTTAAACTAGGTTGTGAAATTACTTAAGAAACTTTGATGCACGGAGAAGAAAATGTCAATTCGGAGAAGTAGTAATGAACAAATAATTTAGAATTAAAGATTTTATATGAGCTAGGCTCGCCAAATACATGATTTAATGGAGAGCTAATAAAAAATGTATGATTTGGTAGAGAGCTAATGTTATATTTGAACTTACGTTATTACTAGTAACTATAAATAAATATTAATAGTCAATAAATTATTTTGCTTTTTGATTCATTTTCATCATTCATGTTTTATATAGTAATAGTATTTCTCTTGACTCACAAAAGTATATATTAATCAAAGAAAACAAGAAACCAAAACATAATATTTAGTTTATTGATCAGTTAATCCACATGTGGATTAACTAACCATAACTCTGTGGATTAAATTAGATGTGGATTAACTGATCGAAACTGTGGATAGATATAAAAATTACCTTGGCAATACTAACACGATAACTTAGGTAACATAACATATTTACGTAAATGATCGAAAAAGGATAAAATTGTTAACAATAGTTAAATATAGAACAAACGGTTTTAATTTGGAATTAAAAGAGTAAGCATTTCACCATCAACGCATAACATGCTTCTATTTGTGATGCATCTGCATCAATTTTTTTTTTAATCAACACTCAAGCTCATTCGAACCTTGAGGATAAAATTGTCGTTAACGTCTGGCGCATCCACCACGTCCAGTAGGTTTCCCGCAAAAGCCATTTCTTTCTCTTCCTCGTTCTTCTTTTATGTAACCACTTCTCCATATCTTCATCACACAATTACACATTCATGCCATTTCCCCTTTAATATAGTAACTACTTTACACATTTCTGCATACACCAATAATGTCTATTTCATAGTTGGATTCTGCCTACAAATTCGTTATAACAACATATTTACTTAGAAAATATCATTAATATAACGAATTTATTTGTATGGAAGACTGAATGGACAACAAGAGCATTGTCAATAAAATTTTCGCATTAAAAGGCTTTTGAGATGACCTCCCTACACCTTTAATATCCAAATAGTGTGATGTGATGGTGCTTCATCTATGTAAAGCAATCATCATGGTAAATGAAAAGAGACCATTTAGAAATATGTTGTATATCTCACAGTACATAGAATAAAATATAATAGTAACTCATAACTAATATAAATAAGCATGACAGTAAATAACTGATAAATCAAAAGGTACGAAATCAAGTCTTTAATTTTTTGCGATTAGTCAATTTTCTGTCTATAATAATATATTTTTTGCGACAATTATGCCTACTATGTCTGTCATTTGGTTTTGATAAATCTAACGCTTCAATGTTGTCTTAGGATTAAGCCTACTGGTTATATTTAATGTTTATTTGTTTCAAGAACAAAATGCTATGACAAAAAAACTACCATGTTTCGAACGGTATGCCTTGTCTAAAATTCATTATCATATCCTTGGAGTTTTCTTTCATTCTTTGTTGTTGTTGTTGGAATGGTTTGACAAAGAAGTTGATTCTGGTTCATGTATCACTTGTTTAAACGGAAACAGGTTCATGAGTAGTCCAGTAAGCAAACAGTTAGGAACACGATCAAATGAATAGTGACATTTTAAAAAGTAGTAGTTGTAAATGTGTATTTAAGTTTCTATGGTATAATAATACTTATAAAGAGATATTATACGCATAATTCCCATTGAAATATTTTGGCAGTAATAAAAAAAATTGTTAACCCATTATAGATGAAATTAAATATTGAGCTTTTAGAATGGTAAAAAAAAATATATACAAAAACAATATGGTTGAAAATGTATTTGGTTGACGGTATATAAACAATATTCAAGCAATGTTGGAGAGGAGATAATAGTTTGGTCATATGAATGAAGACTATAATTATCAATTATTGGCGAATGAAGATACATAGTTAATAATGACCACCTTTCATATATCCTTTAAACTCAGTGTGTAGTGAATACAATTTTCAATTTTCTAATGCTTAGCAAGTTGCTTCTCTTCCCCCAAAAGGAAGAATGATTAGTTAATTATTTATGTATTACCAGTAATCAACTGTTTATTTGAGAATTTATCTATCTATCTTTTAGCTATCTTCTAAATAATAATCCCCACTAATATTTAATGATTGGTAATTTGTCCGACCGTAAAATACCCAAATTGCCCATATCAGTCCAAATTGCTCAAATCGCTTAGTTACTAATTTGTTATTATCTCATTAACTTAACAACAATATATATGTATTGAAAATGGGTTTAAATCTTTATTGATGGCCTTAAAGCCCAAAACGAACGCCTTTAGCCTAAGACTAAAAGCGGCATGTACAGTAAAGCGAGAATAACTTTACAACATAATTCCAAAACCCTACTTTTTACTTCAGATCTGAGCTTCATCGAGCTTCATGGCAGTTGGAAGTGGAAGTAGGAGCTCGAGCTGTCTCTATCTCGGTGCCCAAGCCATGCCAGCGACTGATTCACATCTGGAATATCGACTACTTCCTGTCCCCTTCATGTGGTAGTTTTTCTCATCCTCCTCATCGTGATTGTCATGTCTTTAATTCCAAACTTGCTTACTAACTCCACTGCTTTCTTCCTTTGTTTGTAAATTCTGGTGTTCCTCTCCTTCCAAATCGTCCATACAGCAACTATCAGAGCGATGCACTTCATTTCGGTTTCCATACGTTCGCTCTGCCCGATCACTTCCAGGTCTACAATAATTTGTTGTAGTTGATACCCGCTTGTTTGAAATTTGCTTATTGTACTGCAATTTTTTTAAATTTCTTTTGAAAATGGACACTCAAAGAAAAGATGGTTATGGCTTTCTTCGTGTTGCTCACACAAAACACATAAATTAGCACTGACCACTCCCCATTTTAAAAGTCTATCTTTAGTGGGTAACCTGTTCATTACTGCTTTATACGCGCAACACGCCATTTAGGTACATTTTCTTTACTCTAAATGAGTTGATGCCATCCCACCATCCTACCTTTGAGTCTGATGTCTTCCCACACCTGTTTTAGGTTGAAGTTATGATTTGCCCATGCCTAAGTGTCATATGTTTTGTTTGTGTTGATTTTCTTTTTTTCTATGCTCTCTCTTTGGCTTTGGCTATATATATATATATATATATATATATATATATATATATATCATATATTATTTATCAGTTCAAATTCATTTATTTTCACATACATTCTATAGAAGTATTAGCATGTATCAATATGACATATAATTTAAACTAATATAAATATTTATTGAAATCCACTTAATCAATTTGCTCATTTACATCCATTTCGTGAGCTTACTTTTACGATATCCATTTTCATTTTTTTTCCTTTTTGAAGTAATTTAAATTTGATAAAGGAATTAAAATCTTTTTTGTATTATTGTGAGTTCCCATATCTGTATCGTATGTATCCACACGATCCTTCTATACCATCTTTTAATACTGCAATAATGGTAAAATATATAGAAACATATGTAAAGACAATTTTTCATGCTTTCTTACTAAATTAGTTGAAACATAACCAAATTCAGGTTTTGGTCTGTAATTGTATAAGATTTTTACCCTAATCTCTCCAAAAAATGATTTTTTTTTCTTCTTTTTACCTTATTCCATTATAGGTTGACTTCATTAGTTGAAGTGTGAAGGTTCAAATATGTCATAGGCGATCAAATTTCATTAACTTTGATTTAATGCTTGACTGTTTGAATAAGTTCAATATTCTTGGAATATAGACTACCCAGGATCTTTGTAATCCTTTTGCATGATGTCCGCAGCAGTTACCATAATTTATGACATATAATTTAAACTAATATAAATATTTATTGAAATCCACTTAATCAGTTTTCTCATTTACATCCATTTCGTGAGCATACCCATTTTCCTTTTTTCCTTTTTGGAGTAATTCAAATTTGATAAAGGAATTAAAATCTTTTTTCTATTAACTAATATCTGTATCGCTTGTATCCACACGATTCTTCTATACCATTTTTTAATACTGCAATAATGGTAAAATATATAGAAACATATGAAAGACAATTTTTCATGTTTCTTACTAGATATGATGAAGTTATTTGTATATAAGTTTTCAATAGCTATGAATATTTAGAATCTTAGATATTAACGTTTTCAATATTCTATCATCTTTAGCTCATTTAATAATTATTTAAAAAAAAAAATCTCATGAAATCATGAGAATTACTGAAACACCCCACCTCCGTTAGGGTCACTCTCAAAGGGAATGCCCTAATTTTGGTGGAGGTTTATAAGTATAAGTCACAGATATACAAGACAGATATAAGAACACATATTTGTAAACAGCGGAAAAATAACAACTTTTATTTCATAAAAGCAAATACGTGCTACAACAACATCACCATAATTGTCTTACATCTTTTCCAAAAACATAACATAGCACTTTCATAATCTGTCTTGATTACATTATTTAAAGAAGCATAAAGAAAACGTAGATAAACTGCAAAAGCCCCATAGTGGTTGTCCAAAGCCATAGTTCAAAACGAAAAGGTCCAAGCAATACATTTCTCTTCTTCAAGCTGGATGTTAAGGCTGGTCAAGCTGCTGTGTTCCCTCCCTGTGGACCTAGGGGGGGAAACGGAAGAAAAGAAGACGAAAGAAAAGTAGAGTCAGACATAAAGCCTGAGTAAGTCGAGGACTACTCTGTCTATGAATAAAGAACTGGGTATGATAAGTATAAACTAGAAATGGGGAAATCACTATAAACTTGGTTAAGTTGTCTAGGGTCGAATATACTATCGTGCCCCATATTAATCTCTGAACCCGTATAAACTAGTTTCCAACTGGCACCCTATAATCTGGGTGAAGTGATCCATTTCATGATGATCGGCTCCTACTCGCATAGTTACATGTGTCCTACGGCCCCCGATGTTGTAGTTACCTGTGCTGGTCCCACCATGGGGTGTATCAAGTCCCATGGTGGCGGCCCGACAAAATCCTAGAATGCACAGGTATGCTACTGGTGCCCAGTGCCTTATTTTTCTGCGCCGGAGTGTGTGCACGCCCGCACCCCGTTAGAACCTACACTGCTGCACCACCGCCGTCGATTTGACCTCTTACAATCAGCCCAGTAATCGTGCCCCACCCTGCCTAGTTTCAGGGTATCGTGATACCTTGTAGGGTTACTGCGAAAAGGGTCCTCCGCTACTAGGTTTTCTATTTCTAGCCAACATGCTAAGTTGGTTAAGTGTTTTATAAACCTAACCCCTCCCCCCCCCCCCCCAAATCAGTCTGTTTAGTTTAGCATGTTCCATTTTGATTAAGTCTTTAGTTCACTTAATCCTAACAATCCTGACTCAGCCTTAATTGTCTTATTAAAGCCTTGACCTCTCACATTAGACAGGTATTGTTGTGGCTGCCTGTTGCCGGTTGGTTCCGGGCAGTCTTACGCCACAACTCAGTCTAACCTCGGGTCCTTATTGGGCTCCATGTTTAACCACCCACATTGGATAGGTATTGTTGTGACTACTGGACAGCCGGGCGGTTCCGGGCAGGTTTACATCACAACTCAATCCAACCTCGGGTTAAACACATCGTATTTTCTACATTTACATATTTTGTCTTTCTTCTTTATTTTTCTTATATGTAAATATTTGCGGCCCATTAAAAATCAATGGTGTGAAGGCTACACCAATCATGGGCCCAACCCATACTTGAATTTGGGCCCTTCTACTTTATATTTTCATTTATTAATAAATTCAACCCAACGTTATTTTCCCCCGTTTAATACGTCCGTTTATTATATATATGTTGGGCTTAGCCTTTTTAAGCCCAACTTAGCCATGAGAAAAAGGGGAGGCTTAAAGCGTGATTACATACACAAAAAGGGGGATGTGAACGCATGAACTTGCAATGTGACGCTGGAACTACAAAATAGAAACGGGTGTACTTGCATAGTGGTAACATATACTTTGGTCATAAAGCATAAGTGACATGAATCAAACCATGTAAACTTGCAGTTAAGTTAAGAATATCACTATTGACACATAGGCTTAACTACAACATAAACCTATATTTTATTTAGGCATAATGTCAAACATAAGCAAATCATGTTTATAAGATTACTACATGTTTACAAAGGTGCTTACTTTTGTGACTAATACAAAAGTATAATTCAACTAGAATTAATCCAACTTAATCATGATTCTAAATCTATTCACATAACCATGGCACACATATACTTATGGCATAAATATTTCTAACATGAAATCATGATTTTTACTTTAGTCATGCAAACTTGCAAATGGGATTTTGAATCTAACCTAGCTATGTACCACATATGTCATCATATAATTCTTGTTAACAATATAGACCTAACATGGTTTTCAATTATGCAAAATATCAATCATAGCCTAGTCATATTCATAAGTTCACAAAGAGATTTTCTAGTACAAAAGTATGGCTTAATACATAGATCATGATGCCAAATTTTCAACATAATTTCATATGGATTATAATAACCCAAATTTGCTCCAATTACTCACAAAATGATTTTTGTATAAAAATATACATTATGATGGCATAGTAGCAAAACCCCAAACTTACATGAATTTCAATTAAATAACTACATACATGTAGCTTCAACATGGATTACATAATTTGCAAATATTCCAAACGTATACTTGCATAAAACTACCGCAAACATGTAGTTTTTATAATGAATAACATAATTTGAGAATATCCAAACGTATACAATATCCCAAATCGATAAGAATCATAGTAATGCACAAATATGGATTACTTTATCACCACAAATCAAGTATACAAACCAACACAGTTATTTGTTCATACCAAAATAATACTCTACTTACAATCGTGTGGCGAATTCTCCAATTTAGGAATTTGGAGATGCGTCTCCTTTTGACGTAGGCGTTTGATTTGATTTGTCTAAGTTGCTTTATGCTTTAGAATTTGCCTCCTAATCCTCTCTCCAATTGGCGGCTACTCTTAGTCGTTCCTCAGCAACATGACGGCTTTGTTCTTATTTTTGAATGAATAGATTAGGGTGAGTCTAGGGTCATTTTTATAGGGTTTATGAACTGATTAGGACCATTGATGTTGCTTGGATTGATCGTAGCCATTCATTCGAAAGAGAGACCAATTAGAGCCTGCCACCTAGCCCTAATGACAAAGCAAGCTTCTGAAAATCGGCCAAACACAGACCTGGCCAGCCAGGACTAGACCAGACCTGGCCAGCAGGTCATTTTTGACCTGGGCGCACTTGGCAGGTGCGCCAGGTCAAAAATGTACTGGCGCACTTCACAAGTGCGCCAGTTCATTTTTGTTCTGGCGCACTTCCCAAGTGCGCCAGTGCATTCTGACCCTTCTCCGGTTTTTCGCCCAACTTCGTTCGTCCATAACTTCTTCATACGATATCCGTTTTTCGAAAACTCGGACTCTATTTCGCGTATTTTTCCGAGACGAACGCAATGGCGTATCCCGTTTCCCTTAGTTCTTTGATTTGAAATTAATTATACTTTAATTTGTGAATTTCACAGTTATAGAATTCGCGGGGTGTTACATTCTCCCCCACTTAAAAGGATTTCGTCCCCGAAATCTTCAAGTTAGGAGGAATGTATATCCTAACATCAAATCATCCATCTACTCATCCATCAAACACGAGCATCCATTGTCCTTAAAAGACTTCTAATGCTTCATGATCATATGCGAAGTGTGTGTGTGTACATGTACTTATCTAATGCAAAATCAGGCGGTCTACTGATTCAGTTGACCTCCTTAATGCGAATTATGTAAGTGCCATGAATCCATTATGTATGCAAATTTTCCTATTCATGATTCTACATGAGTGCACAATCATTCAATACAAATGCAACATCCACATGACAACTCATTAAAGTTCAACCATATACGAATGCAAACATATATGCATATGCAATATGAAGTGACTGAGCCGATCTAAAACCTAGATTGTGTGTGTATATGCAACCACGAGCAGCCACTAGCAATTCACTTGCAACCACTTGCAACCATCATCCATAACATGTTTCAATTACATGTTTTCATCCAAAAGGTTTCTACCTAAAGGATAAGGTCGAGGAAATATACCTAAAAAGATAGATAAAAGTGCAACTTAAGGAAAAAGAAAGATCAAGGATGTACCCTCGAAAAGAAAAGGGTAGGCAGTGCGTATTCTAGCTTCAGTTTCCCAAGTCGCGTCTCCCTCGGTGTCGCTCCACTGAACTTTGACGAGCTTGACTTCGTGGTTGCGTAGCTTCTTCACTTCCGTTCCTATTATGCGGGTTGGAACTTTTCTTATGGTTGCTTCGCGTTCCACTTCGGCCTCTTCGAGGATATTTGGCTCTACCACTTCAGCAGACTCATGTAGACATTTTCGGAGATGTGAAACGTGAAAAACGTTGTGGACTCCGGCCAACTTCTCGGGTAGCTCTAATCTATAGGCCATTTTCCCAATTTTCTCGATGATAGGGAATGGCCCTACGAACCTTGGTGCTAGCTTTCCTGTGGTTCCAAATCGGACAACGTTTCTTAGTGGTGATACCTTGAGAAAAACTCTGTCTCCAACCTCAAATTCAAGGTTGGTTCTCCTCTTGTCGGCATAGGACTTTTGTCTGTCTTGGGCCGTCTTCATCCTTCTTCGTATTAAGTCTACTTTCTCTGAAGTCTCTCGGATCATATCTGGTCCAAGTATGAGCTTATCCGTAGACTCCCACCAACAAGTGGGCGATCGGCACGGTCTTCCATATAAAGCTTCGAAGGGCGCCATTCCGATGGTTGCTTGATAACTGTTGTTGTAGGCAAATTCCACCAAAGGAAGGTGGTCTTCCCATGTCCCTCCGAAGTCAAGGACGCACAGTCTTAAAAGGACTTCCAAAACTCTATTCACTCTCTCTGTTTGGCCGTCGGTTTGGGGATGATAGGCTGTGCTCAGGCATAACTGCGTTCCTACTGCTTCTTGCAGACTCCGCCAAAACTCACTTGTGAAGATGGGGTCTCGGTCACTAACAATGCTAGATGGTATTCCATGGAGTCGAACGATTTCCTTGAGGTAAAGTGATGCTAGGGATGAGGCAGTTCTTTTACTTTTGACAGGTAAAAAGTGGGCGCTTTTAGTAAGCCTATACACTATTACCCAAATGCTAGTGTTGCCTCTTCTAGACCTAGGCAGCCCATCGATGAAGTCCATTGAGATGCTATCCCACTTCCACTGCGGGACCTCCAGAGGATGTAGCAGTCCGCCAGGCTTTTTCTGTTCCGCCTTAACCTGTTGGCACACCATGCACTTAGAAACGAATTCTGCCACGTCCTTTTTCATGCCGTTCCAGAAGAAAGTCCTTTTTATAACTTTGTACATTTTATCTCCGCCTGGGTGTATCGTCATCTTGGAGTGATGTGCTTCCTCGAGAACCTTCTTTATTAAATCCTTTGTTTGTGGGACGCATAGTCTTCCGTCTCGCCTTAGCAAACCCTTATCGTCGATGGAGTATCTATTGAGGTGACTTGAAGTCTCACCCCTAATTAGCCTATCAATTGTTTCCACAAGCTGAGGGTCTTCGCGTTGTGCTGCCCCTACTGAATCCACTAAAATTGGGCGCACTTCGAGAGATGCTAGCAAGCCTGGTACGAAATCGGAGGAAGGCCTAAAGTCGAAGCTGGCTATAAACTCTAGGCTTTGTCTTTCAACAAACAACGGGCTTAGGGTCAATTTCTTTCGGCTCAACGCGTCTGCCACTACGTTGCCTTTGCCCGGAGTGTAGGAGATTTCGAAATCGTACGAGGCAAGAAACTCCATCCATCTTTGTTGCCTCAAGTTAAGATCCTTCTGCGAGAAAAGATATTTCAACGATTTATGGTCAGTGTAAAGTTCGAACTTCTCACCTAGGAGATAGTGTCGCCAAGACTTGAGTGCAAAGACGATGGCGGCTAACTCAAGATCGTGGGTTGGGTAGTTCTTTTCGTGCACTTTCAACTGCCTCCCGCCATAAGCTACTACCCTTCCTTCTTGCATTAAGACGGCGCCTAGCCCTGTCCCACATGCATCCGTATAAACAGTGAACATCTTGCTCCCATCTGGCAGCGTCAAAACTGGGGCTGTTGTAAGAGCCCTTTTCAGTCGTTGGAAAGCAAACTCGCAATCCAAGTCCCAATTGAACACTAGATTCTTCTTGGTTAATTTCGTGAGCGGGGCTGAGATTTTCGCAAAATCCCTTATGAACTTTCGATAGAAACCTGCTAGTCCTAGAAAACTTCGGACCTCAGTTGCATTCCTTGGTGTCTTCCAATCCTGTACCGCCACTACCTTAGCAGGGTCCACTGCTAACCCTTGTTTGGATACTATGTGCCCAAGGAACCTCACCTCTTTTCTCCAAAAGTGGCATTTGGAGAATTTGGCTTTTAGTTGATGGACTCGCAAAGTTTCCATGATTGCCCTTAAGTGCTGAGCATGTTCCTCTTCACTCTTTGAGAAGATAAGGATATCATCTACGAAGACCACTACGAATTTGTTGAGGAAATCTCTAAATGCCCTACTCATCAGGTCCACGAAGTAAGCAGGTGCATTTGTCAAGCCGAAAGGCATGACAAGCCATTCAAAGAAGCCGTCTGGGGTTCTGAATGCCGTTTTATCGATGCTATCTTCAGCCACCCTTAGCTGATGAAAACCGGTCGCTAAATCGAGTTGGGAGAAAACAGACGCTCCTACAAGCTGGTCAAACAAATCGTCAATTCTAGGGAGAGGGTGCCTATTCTTTTTCGTTAGCTTGTTGAGCTCCCTATAGTCAACACATAGACGGAGTGAACCATCCGCCTTTGTAGCGAACACCACTGGAGCGCCCCATTCTGAAATGCTCCTCCTAATGAACCCCTTTTCTAGAAGCTCTTTAATCCGTTTACTGAGCTCTTTCCTTTCCCGTGGAGCCATGTGTCTAACGGGTAACGCAACGGGCTTTGCATTATCTACAAGATATATGCGGAAGTCTATTTCCCGCTTCGGAGGCAAGCCCTTCACCTCTTCGAAGACATCCGGATATTCCCGGACCACTTTAACTGATTGCAAATTTTCAACAGAGGCATCTAGCGATTCAAGATAACTAAGCATAACCGCATACGAGGGATTACAAGAAATTTCCAAAGTATTACCGAGCTGGGTTAGGAGCCTAACAACCCTTTTCTCACAATCAAGGATGGCCCCATTACTGGATAGCCAATACATACCCAAAATCAAACCATACCCCGAAAAGCCCAAAACAAAGGCACTACATTGAAATTCTACGCTTAGAATAGAAATTTTCAATCCCAAACAGATCATAGACAAATGAGCTGGGCCCCCAATTGGGTTTGAAACAATTAAGGGGTCCTCTACCATACTAGTTTTTAGGTGCAGAGATTCTACTAAAGCAGACGAGATAAAGGAGTGTGATGCGCCAGAATCAAATAAAGTGCGAACGGGGTGATCATAAAGATAAACTACACTTTCTACAGAAGTATTTATACCTCGCTGTTGCAGAGGTGGCGCTTCCAGCACATGAACCTGTGCCCCTGGGGTGGATCCAGCCCTTTGCCCCTGTCCTCGTTTCTTTGGACAGTCCTTAGCCCTGTGGCCTGTCTCACCGCAAGAAAAGCACCCACCATTCTCCTTGGCCTTCTTTTTCCGGCAGTCCTTTACTAAGTGCCCCACTTTGCCACAGAATTTACACTTCCTCTTCTCTCGGGACTTGTTGTCTTTCCCGCCCTTCTCAAAGTCTGTCTTCTCAGGGCAGTCTTTGCTGATGTGTCCAGTCTTCCCACAATGAAAACATTCGCCTTGCTTTCTTTTCCTCTTTCTACAATCCTTGGCTATGTGCCCCTCCGTACCACAAAAATTGCATTTCCTTTTTTTCTCGTTTCTTATTATTACTGTTACGATCCTTTCTTGTTTGACTATTATTCGTCTTCCTACTCTGGGACTCTTCCGCTTGATGGTTCACGTGAAGGAGGAGAAGTGAAAGCGTCAGCAGCTGGGAAGTAAGGTCTCCAGACATGCTGAAACAGAAAGGATAGATTCAAAACGAAGGATAAGAGATAGTACCTATGGCTTTGGGGGGACTTTGCCTTTTTAAAATAAAATAATATTTTATCTTTTAAAAATGCTTCTTTAAATTTCCTTTTTGAAAATAAATTTTCCAAAACTTTTTATCTTATCAGGTAAACCTATGCTCTGATACCAAGTGAAACACCCCACCTCCGTTAGGTTCACTCTCAAAGGGAATGCCCTAATTTTGGTGGAGGTTTATAAGTATAAGTCACAGATATACAAGACAGATATAAGAACACATATTTGTAAACAGCGGAAAAATAACAACTTTTATTTCATAAAAGCAAATACGTGCTACAAGAACATCACCATAATTGTCTTACATCTTTTCCAAAAACATAACATAGCACTTTCATAATATGTCTTGATTACATTATTTAAAGAAGCATAAAGAAAACGTAGATAAACTGCAAAAGCCCCATAGTGGTTGTCCAAAGCCATAGTTCAAAACGAAAAGGTCCAAGCAATACATTTCTCTTCTTCAAGCTGGATGTTAAGGCTGGTCAAGCTGCTGTGTTCCCTCCCTGTGGACCTAGGGGGGGAAACGGAAGAAAAGAAGACGAAAGAAAAGTAGAGTCAGACATAAAGCCTGAGTAAGTCGAGGACTACTCTGTCTATGAATAAAGAACTGGGTATGATAAGTATAAACTAGAAATGGGGAAAGCACTATAAACTTGGTTAAGTTGTCTAGGGTCGAATATACTATCGTGCCCCATATTAATCTCTGAACCCGTATAAACTAGTTTCCAACTGGCACCCCATAATCTGGGTGAAGTGATCCATTTCATGACGATCGGCTCCTACTCGCATAGTTACATGTGTCCTACGGCCCCCGATGTTGCAGTTACCTGTGCTGGTCCCACCATGGGGTGTATCAAGTCTCATGGTGGCGGCCCGACACAATCCTAGAATGCACAGGTATGCTACTGGTGCCCAGTGCCTTATTTTTCTGCGCCGGAGTGTGTGCACGCCCGCACCCCGTTAGAACCTACACTGCTGCACCACCGCCGTCGATTTGACCTCTTACAATCAGCTCAGTAATCGTGCCCCACCCTGCCTAGTTTCAGGGTATCGTGATACCTTGTAGGGTTACTGCGAAAAGGGTCCTCCGCTACTAGGTTTTCTATTTCTAGCCAACATGCTAAGTTGGTTAAGTGTTTTATAAACCTAACCCCCCCCCCAAATCAGTCTGTTTAGTTTAGCATGTTCCATTTTGATTAAGTCTTTAGTTCACTTAATCCTAACAATCCTGACTCAGCCTTAATTGTCTTATTAAAGCCTTGACCTCTCACATTAGACAGGTATTGTTGTGGCTGCCTGTTGCCGGTTGGTTCCGGGCAGTCTTACGCCACAACTCAGTCTAACCTCGGGTCCTTATTGGGCTCCATGTTTAACCACCCACATTGGATAGGTATTGTTGTGACTACTGGACAGCCGGGCGGTTCCAGGCAGGTTTACATCACAACTCAATCCAACCTCGGGTTAAACACATCGTATTTTCTACATTTACATATTTTGTCTTTCTTCTTTATTTTTCTTATATGTAAATATTTGCGGCCCATTAAAAATCAATGGTGTGAAGGTTACACCAATCATGGGCCCAACCCATACTTGAATTTGGGCCCTTCTACTTTATATTTTCATTTATTAATAAATTCAACCCAACGTTATTTTCCCCCGTTTAATACGTCCGTTTATTATATATATGTTGGGCTTAGCCTTTTTAAGCCCAACTTAGCCATGAGAAAAAGGGGAGGCTTAAAGCGTGATTACATACACAAAAAGGGGAATGTGAACGCATGAACTTGCAATGTGACGCTGGAACTACAAAATAGAAACGGGTGTACTTGCATAGTGGTAACATATACTTTGGTCATAAAGCATAAGTGACATGAATCAAACCATGTAAACTTGCAGTTAAGTTAAGAATATCACTATTGACACATAGGCTTAACTACAACATAAACCTATATTTTATTTTGGCATAATGTCAAACATAAGCAAATCATGTTTATAAGATTACTACATGTTTACAAAGGTGCTTACTTTTGTGACTAATACAAAAGTATAATTCAACTAGAATTAATCCAACTTAATCATGATTCTAAATCTATTCACATAACCATGGCACACATATACTTATGGCATAAATATTTCTAACATGAAATCATGATTTTTACTTTAGTCATGCAAACTTGCAAATGGGATTTTGAATCTAACCTAGCTATGTACCACATATGTCATCATATAATTCTTGTTAACAATATAGACCTAACATGGTTTTCAATTATGCAAAATATCAATCATAGCCTAGTCATATTCATAAGTTCACAAAGAGGTTTTCTAGTACAAAAGTATGGCTTAATACATAGATCATGATGCCAAATTTTCAACATAATTTCATATGGATTATAATAACCCAAATTTGCTCCAATTACTCACAAAATGATTTTTGTATAAAAATATACATTATGATGGCATAGTAGCAAAACCCCAAACTTACATGAATTTCAATTAAATAACTACATACATGTAGCTTCAACATGGATTACATAATTTGCAAATATTCCAAACGTATACTTGCATAAAACTACCGCAAACATGTAGTTTTTATAATGAATAACATAATTTGAGAATATCCAAACGTATACAATATCCCAAATCGATAAGAATCATAGTAACGCACAAATATGGATTACTTCATCACCACAAATCAAGTATACAAACCAACACAGTTATTTGTTCATACCAAAATAATACTCTACTTACAATCGTGTGGCGAATTCTCCAATTTAGGAATTTGGAGATGCGTCTCCTTTTGACGTAGGCGTTTGATTTGATTTGTCTAAGTTGCTTTATGCTTTAGAATTTGCCTCCTAATCCTCTCTCCAATTGGCGGCTACTCTTAGTCGTTCCTCAGCAACATGACGGCTTTGTTCTTATTTTTGAATGAATAGATTAGGGTGAGTCTAGGGTCATTTTTATAGGGTTTATGAACTGATTAGGACCATTGATGTTGCTTGGATTGATCGTAGCCATTCATTCGAAAGAGAGACCAATTAGAGCCTGCCACCTAGCCCTAATGACAAAGCAAGCTTCTGAAAATCGGCCAAACACAGACCTGGCCAGCCAGGACTAGACCAGACCTGGCCAGCAGGTCATTTTTGACCTGGATGCACTTGGCAGGTGCGCCAGGTCAAAAATGTACTGGCGCACTTCACAAGTGCGCCAGTTCATTTTTGTTCTGGCGCACTTCCCAAGTGCGCCAGTGCATTCTGACCCTTCTCCGGTTTTTCGCCCAACTTCGTTCGTCCATAACTTCTTCATACAATATCCGTTTTTCGAAAACTCGGACTCTATTTCGCGTATTTTTCCGAGACGAACGCAATGGCGTATCCCGTTTCCCTTAGTTCTTTGATTTGAAATTAATTATACTTTAATTTGTGAATTTCACAGTTATAGAATTCGCGGGGTGTTACAATTACGGTTCATGTAAATGCGTTCAATTTTAAACATTTTTTGTGATTAATTAATATAATTATGGTAGGATATTGCATTCCTTATATGGCAAAGACAATGCATTTATTTCATCTACAATCAACATGGAAGTATTACAGTTTTGTGTCACAAGTTCTTATTTAATCAATATTACATATCTAGATTATTTATACCACGTATATAATTAGTAATTTTGTCTATAATTTTGTATATAATTAGATTTTATTCCTTTTAAGGACTATGACCGTAATTGTTCTTATAATAATAGCATTGTTTTCCTATTTCATTACATTGATTTAGAAATAGTATAGGATATCTGAAACGTTGCTGCTATTGTTGTTTGTCTAATATTGTCTGTTCATGCATTAAGAGAACTACCCAACATTGCTATTTATATAACATACAATATAAATTTTTTTATTGCTCTTTACTTGATTTCTTATCACATATATAATTAATAATTTTGTCTATTCAAATATTTCTGGAAATGCTTTATTTACATAATATACATAAACTATTTTCCAGAAAAACATATAATTCACCAATAAATGCCATGGGAAATGCATCTAATAAATCCAATCAAACTTCGTATCTAATCTGTTTTGAAGCGCGTGTTATGATGGAAAGTAATTTAATCCCTATCCAGTTTCTTATTATATCATTTTGGTTTCTATCTATGTTTGAAAAAAAACACAATTTATAAGCTAACTTGATCTTTTCAATTTGTCATCACTTACCATGTAAAACACCTTATTTCTAGAAATGCTTTATTTACATAATATACATAAACTTTTCTCTGGAAAAACATAATTCATCTATAAATGCCATGGGAAATGCATCTAATAAATCCAATCAAACTTCTTATCTAATCTGTTTTGAAGCACGTGTTATGATGGAAACTAATTTAATCCCTATCTGGTTTCTTATGATATTATTTTGGTTTCTATCTATGTTTAAAAAAAAACAATTTATAAGGTAACTCGATCTTTTCAATTTGTCATCACTTACCATGTAAAACACCTTATGTGTAAATGTAAGTTGACAGTACCAAAATTCATAATTAGTCACAATATTACATATTTACACTATTTATACACGTATATAATTAGTAATTTTGTATATAATTAGATTGTATTCCTTTTAAGGACTATGACCATAATTGTTCTTATAATAATAGCATTGTTTTCCTATTTCATTACATTGATTTAGAAATAGTACACAATATCTAAAATGTTGTTGCTATTATTGTTTGTCTAATATTGTATGTTCATGCATTAAGAGAACTACCCAACATTGCTAACATACAATTATTGCTCTTTACTTGATTTCTTATCACATATACGAAGTTTTTACTAAGGATATCCTCTTCTTTCCACATTGTACCCAACTACGGAAGTTTTGATTTGTTGACCTTAATACTTATTTTAAATGAATATGGCATATTTGATAGTTGTTGAATATGGAAACTAGCTTGAAATCATGCTATTTGTAAATAAATATATATCCTTTTACTAAATGAAGCTGATTAAGCAATTGCATGATTTTGACTAATATTTACCTATAATATATGAATTATTTCATTAAAAATTGAATGTCTATTTTTATCCTTTCTTCTATTATTCTTTTGCTATATAGTTATATCATAAAAAGTGGATAATGCTATTTTTATTTTTATGCTCCCTTTTTAATTTATTGTTTAAAATGCTGATCTTTCCATAAATCGACCACAAAATCTAAAATTATCATATTTGACATAAATTTTCATATAAAATATTTGTGTGTATATGTGGGACATATCTTCTTCATCTGTCACTTTCAATTTTTATACTGTTTTCTGTTTTCATTTGAGGTGATTTCTACCATTACACCATTTCGTACTGGTTTTTATTTCATCTGATGCAATTTCTATGATTGAACACATTTCACATTGGAAGTTATATTAAATACTTCAGGTAAGTCTTCCTTATGAAGAATGAAAATAGCAACAAGAACATATATTTCAGATAAGATTATTACTTTGATTGTAACTTTTGGTTTACAGGCTTACAATTATGGTTTAAATTGGTTTAGGTGATGTTGTTATGCCTAGAAGTATGTTATAGAAAGTTGGAATATTAAAATTGATGTAGACATCTAAGCATGTTTAAAACAATTAAGTAGACTTTGTATATTTATGAATAATAATATAAAACAACTATCATTTTGGATAACTGCAGGCAGTACATCAATGTCAGAGGATTAGAAGAAATTGAAATGGAAAACGCAGCATAAAAGTTTTGAACTTTGATGCATCACATTAAATGCAACAGTAAGTTTTTTTGCGTATATTATGTTATTGTTCACCTGTGTTCCAGTATCATCATGATAAAATTGTTGCTTCCTTAATTTACTTTTTAATTTTATACATTAACAATTTAAGGAATGTTTGCAACTCTTTTGGAGGCTCATTTTAATCAATTTCTATTCAATACTCTCTTTGAACCATAAACTAAAAATATTGAAAGGGCTTTAATTTGATTCATTTATTTGCATTTGGCTACAATGTATATGTAGTGTTTGTATAACTAGAAATGGATAGTTTCTGTAGTTATATTTGCATATATTAGGTGAAGTCCTGGGCATATTGACCAAGTGTACAAAGCTTTTTTAAGGATATCCTCCTCTTTCCACATTGTATCTAGGTATGGAAGTTTTGATTTGTTGAGCTTAATACTTATTTCGAATGAATATGGCATATTTGATAGTTGGTGCATATGGAAACCAGCTTGAAATCATACTATTTGTAAATAAATATATATCATTTTATTAAATGAAGTTGATTAAGAAATTGCCTAATTTTGACAAATATTTACCTACAATATATGTACTATTTCATTAAAAATTGAATGTCTATCTTTATTCTTTCTTCTCAGTTATTCTTTCTGCTTACTCTATATATAGTTATATCTTAAAAAGTGGATATGCGATTATTATTTTATGCTCCTTTTTTTAATTTATTGTTTAAAATGCTGATCTTTTCGTAAGTTGACCAGGAAATCTAAAATTATCAAATTTGACACAAATTTTCAAATAAAATATGTGTGTGCATATGTGGGACATACCTTCTTCATCTGCCACTTTCAACTTTTACACTGTTTTTTTTTCTTCATTTGAGGTGATTTCTACCATTGCACCGTTTCATATTAGTTTTTATTTCATCCGAGGCAATTTCTATGATTGAAAACATTTCACATTGGGAGTTATATTAAATACTTCAGGTAAGTCTTCCTTCTGAAAAATGGAAATAGCAATAACAATATATACTTTAGGTAAGAGTGTTACTTTGATTGTAACTTTTGGTTTACAGACTTGCAATTATGGTTTAAATTGGTTTAGGTGATGTTATTATGCCTAGAAATGTGTTATAGAAAGTTGGAATATTAAAATTGATGTACACTTCTAAGCATGTTTAAAACCATTAAGCATACTTTGTATATTTATGAATAATAATATAAAACAACTATCATTTTTGATAACTGCAGGCAGTACATCATTGTCAGAGGATTAGAAGAAATTGAAAGGGAAAACGCAGCATAAAAGTTTTGAACTTTGATGCATCTAATTAAGTGCAATAGTAAGTTTTTTGTGTGTATATTATGTTATTTTTCACTTGTGTTTCAGTATCATCGTGATAGAATTGTTGCTTCCTTATTTTACTTTCTAATTTTATACATTAACAATTTAAGGAATGTTCGCAGCTCTTATAGAGACTCTTTTTAATCAATTTCTATTCAATACTCTCTTTGGACTATAAATTAAAAATATTGAAGGATCTTTTATTTGATTCATTGGCTACATTTCATATTTGCATTTGGCTATAATGTATATGTAGTGTTTGTATAACTAGAAATGGATAATTTCTGTGGCTATATTTGCATATATTAGGTGAACTCCTGGGCATATGAACCAAGCATACAAAGCTTTTTTAAGGATATCCTCTTCTTCCCACATTGTATCCAGGTATGGAAGTTTTGATTTGTTGACCTTAATACTTATTTTAAATGAATATTGCATATTTGATAGTTGGTGCATATGGAAACCAGCTTGAAATCATGCTATTTGTAAATAAATATATATCATTTTACTAAATGAAGCTGATTAAGAAATTGCCTAATTTTGACTAATATTTAACTAAAATATATGTACTATTTTGTTAAAAAATGAATGTCTATCTTTATTCTCTATATATAGTTATATCTTAAAAAGTGGATATTTGATTATTATTTTTATGCTCCTTTTTTAATTTATTGTTTAAAATGCTGATCTTTCCGTAAGTCGACCACAAAATCTAAAGTTATCAAATTTGACACAGATTTTCTTATAAAATATGTGTGTGTATATGTGGGACATACCTTCTTCATCTGTCACTTTCAACTTTTATATTGATTTTTCTTCATTTGAGGTGATTTCTACCGTTGCACCATTTCATACTGGTTTTTATTTCATCCAAGGCAATTTCTATGATTGAACACATTTCACATTGGGAGTTATATTAAATACTTCAGGTAAGTTTTCCTTATGAAGAATGGAAATAGTAGTAACAATTATACTTCAGGTAAGATTGTTACTTTGATTGTAACTTCTGGTTTACAGGCTTGCAATTATGGTTTAAATTGGTTTAGGTGATGTTGTTATGCCTAGAAGTGTGTTATAGAAAGTTGGAATATTAAAATTGATGTAGACATCTAAGCATGTTTAAAACCATTAAGCAGACTTTGTATATTCATAAATAATAATATAAAACAACTATCATTTTGGATAACTGTAGGCAGTAAGTACATCAATATCAGAGGATTAGAAAAAATTGAAATGGAAAACGCAGCATAGAAGTTTTGAACTTTGATGCATCCCATTAAATGTTAATAACCTAGCACTTAACGTGCAAGGTGTTAGTTGCATTTTCATTAATTGATTTGTATATTTTGACATAATATCTGATATTTTGATTATTCATTTTGTATACTAATTATTCAAATTGCCAATGTGGTCAAATGATATGGAGAGCAGAGATGGGTGAGCACAATAATGTCTAGAAATCCCAAATATTATCGTCTGCAACATTCATGCATAATCCTAATTTTAGTACCATACCAACATCTTAATTCTATTATATTCCACGTTCTCTGTCGTTATCTTTATTAGCTTATGTTGTACTATTCATATTCATATTGTTCATACATCTTCTAATAACCAAAATTGTGTTCAGTTATAAATGAATCAATATGCGCATAGCAGATAATGAATCCTTTAGTTAAGCCATCATGGAGCATTAATTTATAACTGTTATATGTATTTATTTCCCAAATTAATATTTTGAATTTGAACAAAGAGAAATAAGTTACAGACATACATTAATTCTCTATTAAGTTTAAACTAGAATATATAAAGTAGTAAATTTAGAACATCTAAATTAGACTATATTATGTTATGTGAGTTAGAAAATATAGTGTGTTTCGACTGCAACTATATATTTTTTCTTTCTAATTTAGGTAATATTGAGTGTAAAAATAAGAGAATGCAGCAATGTCCTATCGCATGTGTATCAAATTAAAGAAAAAATATATAGCTGTGCAATTGTAGGAAATCCATTTTTGGGCCAAATTTGAATCATTTCACTTAAGAACATTAGCTATATTTTAGACTTAGAACATTATTGTTATAGAAGGTGTGCAAATTAAATTTGATACATAAACCATAGAAACGATATCACTGTTTAATTTTTTTCAAGTTGATACATCAATATTTAGTCCAAAACGTGAGGTATTGTTTAATTTTGTGCATACCTTTTAGTTTTATCAACTATCTTACACTTGATAGATACATGTCCTGCAAATTGAATTGTGAACATTGTATATTCTAGCTTAGGTGCTATTGTCTTTTGATAAATTTGAATATTATTATGATTTATGGGTTGAATAATTAAAAACACTTGTGACATCGACAAAGGGTTTCCTATTCAAATAAATAAATGAAAATGCAAAAAAACACAACATCAACCATTAAAACAAATTCTATATCGCAGTTATATATTTAAAGATGTCATTTCTCAACTCTCTTTCGGTTATTTCATATTTCAATTTCACTTTTGCTCCACTGGTATTACCTACCTAAATGACTGGACGATTGTAACACCCCACTTCCGTTAAGGTCACTCACAAAGGGAATGCCTTTACTTCAGTGGAACATTATAAGTAAACAGAACAGAAATTTACAAGACAGATAAAGTAGTACTTGAAAAATTTATAACTTTATTACAGCAGAAACAGAAATAAGTTTGGTTACATCTTTCAAAACCACAATATCGGAATTCAAGTACACAAATATCAGTCTTGTACAAAAGCCTTCAGAATGCATAATTTTCAAAGCCATAATCCCTAACATAAAACTGCCATGAAAAGATAGAGTCGAAGCCAAACAATACTTCAAACACTTCAAGCAGAGAGAATCTGAACCAAGTTCCTACATTTCCACCCTGAGCACCTTGGGGGTGAGGGGGGGGGGGAAGAAAAGAGGCGAAACAAACTAGGTCAGACATAAGTCTGGTGAGTCCGATGACTTTCAGCATATAAATAGATAATAGTATCATGACATATAAATAAAACTGGATGAGAGTTAACCGTAAGAGGAATAGCAGGTTAACAGAAGAAACAGAATGATATAGGCTAAGCTAAGCTTCTTACTTAGTTTTCACTTTTCTGCACTAATACTAGTATAACAGAAATAGGTGTTGTCCTAATGTCTAAGCAGGAAACAGGAAACACAATGTTAGTAATGGGCCTTTACCACCCGAACAGAGACAGATGGTACAGAAACAGAATGCTAATAATGGGCCTTTACCACCCCAGCTAATGGCCTTTACCACCCCAAAAGGGACAGACATACAGAAACAGAAGCAGGAACGGAATCAGAGACGGAAACAAAATAATTCCTACGGAATCAGAATATTAGAATTAGGTGTACGCTAGTAATTGGCCTTTACCACCCCAACAAACGGCACCACACAGAAACAGACAGGTGTTACTACCCCAACAGAAACAGACGGTACCCCAACAGAAACAGGCAAAACTAAGTGTACCCTAAATTCTACCCTAAGCGATCGACTCCTTAATACATAAATACCCTGTGCCGGCCCCACAGAAGGGTGTATCACTCCCTAAAGTGGCAACCTATAGACATAGACCTATTTACAGATGTCACGGCGTCTTACATCCTCAGAGCTGACCGGATCCATGCACGCACATGACCCGGTTGGAATGCACCATCAACACCCCTCGCCATTATCAGAATGAACCTCTTACAATTAGTTCAGTGAGCGTGCCGTGGACCCCTGCCTAGTTTTGGGTCATAGCTTTGATATCAGAAAGGGTTACTGACTAATATGGGTCCCAAACAACAGATGACACAAGTAATTGCCCCTCCTAACCTTGTGTTCCCAGACTAATAGATTTCATATTATGTTGCTTACAGATTTCAAATGTGCAAAGTTCAGATTAACTAGTTCTCAAATCAGACATATAAATTAACAAGTTTTTAGACTAACAGATCAGATATATAGATTAACAAGTTTTCAGACTTAACGGATCAGATTACAGATTAACAGACTTACAGATTGTTTCACCTAACCTTGTATTGGGCCTATAGACTTTCAAATGGGTTTATTAGATTCACCAGTCCAGTTGTTTTAATCATATCCATCCAATACGTTTTAGGTATCACATTTATCTTAGATTTGCATTAATTAAATATTAATGCACAGACCTCTCACATTAGGTCGGTAGCTTGTGGCCGCTGGATGTGTCGGGCGGTTCCGGGCATACTTCTGCCACAAGCCAGACCTAACCTCGTGTCTAAGCATCTTTATGCCTACGACCTCTCACATTAGGCTCACAGTTTGCGGTTGCTGGTTGAGCCGGCTGGGTCCGGGCAAGCTTCTACCGCAAATAGAGTCTAAGCTCGTGTCTCGGCATTCTTATTTTTAACTAAAGTATTCATTCACAGATTATGCCAATATCAGACTAATTACGCCAATCCAATAGATTAACTTCTTTACAAGTTACAACAGATTATCCAAAGTTCTTTTAACATGTTTTGCTCAATTTTAGATCGAGCCTACAGATTTTCATACCCCAGATTACCGCATTTAGTTTCAGCAGATTTAGCAGATTAGGCAATTTAACAGATCTAATCTTCCCTTAAAATTCCATTGACGTTCCTCGCTTAATCATAAAATTAAGCCTAATTTTACATGCTCAATTCATGGTCATAATTCACAATATAACATACGCCCCAAATTTCTAGTTAAATTTACATAGTACAGAATATTCTCCAAAAACCCCAAATCATGATATACAATATGAATTATGCCAGATTATAGCCTTTGATTTTCAGCGTATGTAAATACCCAAAATCCCCATTTAGGCATATTCACAATTAATAGTTATCCTATTTTAATATAGACCTTTTACGCCTAAATCATATATCCTTTTTCTTTCAAGTCATAGATCGTCATACAAAATATGCCCCCAAATCTAGATCTTAAATTACAACATATATTATGTCCTCAAAATCAGATCATGCATTATGTTCCCAAATTACAAGTCATATGTTGTCACACAATAATTCTCCTTCTTCCAAATCATAAACCATCATATATAGTATGCCTAGATCTAGATCTTTAAACTACAACATATGCCCTTTTCTTAAATCAGTACAAATCAGTCATGTCCAATTATGCATCATTCATTATTTTCCCTAAATTTAGCGTCCGCGTCAATCTCTTAAGAGATTTGGATCAGGCTCATGATAGCCTGGCTATAGAACAGAAGGAAGGAAGAGATACAAAATAGTTACAATAGCATCAACAAGATAGATCTACACAGAAAAACAGATCTGATAAACAGGAATAAGATAGATCTACACAAAAAAACAGATATGATGCATAATCTCCAATTCAGATTTATAACCATGTCAAGATCATAATTAAATTTCATATCTGAAAATAACTATACTCACAATTCGTGGTTTAAGAAAGAGAAGGACAATTCTGGGATTTGATTTTCTGGAGTTGATTTAGCTTTCCGTTGATGTAGACGTTGATTTGTTAACTTTTAATCCTATTCAGATTGGAAGAAGAAGAAGCACTTGTTCTAGCTTAGGTTTCAGCAGAGTAACGACGCCATTGATTTATTTTAACATGAATTAGGGCAGAGTATAGGTGAAATGAAGTCGTGTGGAGAGAAAGTGAGGTTTGGGGGTGTTTAAATAACTTAGAAGCAACGAATCTGGTTAGAACGGGCGTCTAAATACAGAAAACTGAATCTATCCTCGGATTTGGAAAAAGGGGGGAGGTCGACCCCATGGTCGACCTGCCTACCCAGGTCGACGCCCTGGTCGACCTGGGTCCTAGGCGGGAATTTTCCCACCCATCCCGGGTGTGTATTTTGAATTCGAAATTGAATTTCGAGCTTAGCTGTTTTAATTTTTCTGAAACTTATGAAGGTCATAACTTCTTCATACGGAGTCTGATTTACACAAACTCGGACTCTATCTCAAGCAGAATTCCGAGATGAACGCAATGTCGTAACCCATTTCCCTTAATTCTTCATTTAAAAATTAATTATACTTTGTTTTGTAACTTTGTGTTCACAAAAAATACGTGGTGTTACAACGATTATCATTTTTTTTTCTGATCGGTTTTTTATAAACATTCAGTCCTCGCACGTCATGAACATTAATGTAATAAGATCTTCACCACCCATTTATTATTCAATGCTACAACCTCAACAGATATCCATGTATTAAATGACATGGTACTTCATCTTATCTCTTAGTTTAAATAAATTGATAATCTTAATGCACTCAATCCACATCAAAATTATTGTTGCGTTAACAACTTGACAATTAAATATTGTTACTGCATAAATTATTAGATGGATAACAGAACAATTAATCAAAATAATCATTCATGATAAAATTATTTTTGGATGAACAACAAAATAATTTATTATTGGTGCCACATAAATTATAATATTTAAATATATATATATATATATAACTAATTAATATTAATTACAATACTTTATTTTTCTTTTATTTTTAATATTTAATCATTACAGTAATTTTTTTAATAACATAAATTTTAATGCCTAGCAAAGTGGGCAAAAAATACTAGTTATCTTATAATACCTAATTGGTCACGGCCTTTCGTTTCTGGTCTATATTAATGACGCTTGTTTATTGCTCACATTTACGCCATTTTAAGTGGTTGTACATCATTAGCAAACTCTATGATCTTATTGTGGTGTTTGGTACTGAAGTTTAGCTTGAAATATATGTAATGGTGCATTGATTAATTAATGATAGACATGGAATAAATAGGAGCATTTCTGGTTGAAACGAAATACTGTAGGCCTGTATCTTAACAAATGTGATGGTTATAAGATACTCAAACTAGTTCTAGAAATATGCATATAACCAGACCGGTAATTTTACACTATTAAGTAATCAAGCAATGAGATAGGAGTTATACTTACATGTGAACATTTTTTGTAGTGTTTTGGAGTACATTATAATGCACTATATCCCTATAGATGCAGATTGATATGCTTATGATTTAAGTTACTTGATCCTTCATGACATGTCAGAATCAATATTTATATATAGTATTTTATAAGCTGAAATGGGTAGAAGATGAGAGATAATTATTTGATCTTAGCTTTACAAATTTTGGATATACAATTATTTGCACTGTATCTCTAGGCTTTAAACAACTGTTTTAGCATGTGAATTATACTGAAAGCGTCTCAGAAACATACAATGAGAAATCACAAAGTTGGAGTCTTTCTCTTACTTTACTAGCGATAAAGGTTGATAGTTAAATGCAACTTAATATTGCTTCTATAGATGCTAACATTGCTTGTGATTTTAACTTGTGTTTTTAATGCTAATTTTCTTATTGTTATTTTTCTTAATAAAAGTTCCTATGGATTGTAAGTGTTTAATAACATAAACAAATACTAAAATCTTAGTTATATCATGGAAACTTATTGATATGTATTCAATAAATTGACTTCAAACTTGCTTTATGACATAAAGTAATACGATGACTCTGAACTTTTTCTTGGGCATTGTGCTGCAAGATGTTAGTATAATATGGACTCTCATTTTTCTTAAATATGCATTGAAAACCTCAACTCCAACTCTCTTATTTAGTTATGTTGGATAGATATGGAAAAGCTAGTTTTTTTTTATTGTTATATACAATCGATCTAATTGAACTCTTGCGTTATTTATAACTCTGAATGTTGCCTCTTTGTCCTCTTCCCCTATTTTTTGCTTGGCACTGATTAAGTGGTTTTGACTGTTTATTTATGAGTTACAATTCCTAGTGTTTATTATAAACTAGCTTTTTTCTTCTTCTTAAAATGACTTATTTATAACTAAAACGAATTATTATTTTTGTAGGCCTACTTTAATGACAAATTTGATTATAAGAACGTGCACACTATAGTGTGATGACGAAAGTGGAAGCAAATGGTAGATTTGTTTCATTTTTATTATTTGTCATCTCTGCTTATATTTATGCTTCTTGTTTACGCTAGACATCTTAATATGATTTTGGATATTTCGAAATGCATGCAAACTGAGCAGTATGCTTGGCAAACTGAGAGCTATATAAGTTTTCAACAACTGAAAAGAATGAACTATGCCATAATTTGGCATTTGGATAAATACCTGAAAGTGTTCATCAAACTATCAAACACCATAATAAGATGAACCACCAACACATTCCCTTGATCTTTTTTAAGCTATACAATTAATGCATTTTGTAATTCTTTAATTTGCATTTTTTAACATCAGTTAATATTTACCAATGTATATGATTGTGTAGTTATTGAGAGAATTGACTTTACACAAGGTAACATCAGTCTGTGTTAGACTCATAGGGACATTGAGCCTCAAATCCTATTTGCAGGAATATATACTTAACTACATCAGAGTGACTTCCGATCAAACATCTTGAAGTGTAATAATGTTGTGTATTGCACCATTATATTTAATTCATTTGTATTTGTTTGTTTGTTACTAAAAATTTCATTTGAAATATTTTAGCTTAGATTTCAATTCAGAAATTATTTTTTAGTAGGTGTTAATATATCATTACTTAGGTAATTGTCATTTAGTATGGAGTTATTC
Organism: Allium sativum; assembly: GCA_030737875.1. Classification (NCBI taxonomy): domain Eukaryota; kingdom Viridiplantae; phylum Streptophyta; class Magnoliopsida; order Asparagales; family Amaryllidaceae; genus Allium; species Allium sativum. The sequence goes on from CM060923.1 coordinate 461,032,976, forward strand.
CCATTACCTTAATTGATTTTTTTTGTATATGACTTGGAATGAGAAAGATATATTAGCAGTAATGATTTTAGTTAGCAACCTCAATTGGCACATGTTTGGCAAAGTACTTCATCTTTTATTCTAAGGTAACATCAAGTTTGGTAAAAGATCCTTTTGTCTTCTTGTTTCCATACAATGTCTGATAGATTAACCAATTTCTTTTTTTGTCCCCTATAATACTTGATTGCCAGTAAAAAATCCAATATATAACTCAGTGGGCTTACGGAAGGAATATTAAAATAATGTTAATTATGCTTTTCTAGGATTAAATGTTGCGAAAAAAATGAATAGGAGCGAATTGATGGTGAGGCAAAACAAACAACAGATAGTCACCAGCAAAGCAATCACAGATCTAGCAATAAAAGAAATAACACAAGAGGTTTATAGTGGTTCCATTAACGTCTTGTTAGTGTACGTCCAATTGGGGAGAGGAGATTTTATTACTTTTCTCAATAAGAAAAATTACAAGACTGATAGTAGGAAAAAAAAGAACTTTTAGAGATGATAACACATTCACCTAATCCATATCCTTATATAAAGATTAATGCTTGGGGTTAAAGTAATTGATTTATGGTATAAATCCATGCCCAATTAATTCTCCAATTCTCCTGATAGGATTCCTTGTTTAACCAACCAATTAGGGAATTAACTCCTTACTTCACTATCCCAAAAAGAAACCTTCAAATCCTTTTACTTATGTAGGTAATTTATTGTCTATCCCTTTTACAAATAAAAGAGCAATAAATTTCTGATATCTTCCAAATCTTTTGCAAATTGGAAATATTATATTCCCAAATTAACAATATTTTCCAAAAAAAATTCTTAATGGAAATATTGTATCACCATAAATAATATATTCCAATTCATCAAATGGAAATATTGTATCACAAATTCTAACAATATCCACTTTGATACTATATTTCCTTAAAAGCATGCCAACTCCACCTACATCCTCTTACTATAAGCATCTTCTCAGACAAGACACTATGGTTACTTCCCCCAATAAGCTTCAGCATGGCTATCACCCATTGCACTTTGTCAACAAACTCCGGCAATGCCACCGCCAGCCAACAAAGTGTACAAAGTAACCCCTTCAAGTAAGACCTATCAATCTTCACCATGAAAACAAACGTATCCATGAACCATCTCAACCCTCTCCCCCACACCGTGCCACCATGTGGCACCTAGCATTTCAATAAGCGATTTCAGTTCGAGCAACGCCCGAACTTAGCAGTCTGCAATGACTTATGCATATCCACTACTTTCTCCTTTGATCTCTGACCATCTTCAGACAATCCATTCTTCCGCTTATCAAGCACAACTTTTTGGCAAAATCTCACCTTGTTGAAGCTTTCCCCTATGGTCATATTCTGCCTATGCAGAAGCTCAAAGTCTCTTCTCGTATGCCTAGCTTTGACATCTTCTCCACAAGAACTGTAGGCTCCATGTGACACCCCACATCTGTTAATGTCACTCACTAAGAGAATGCATTAAGTTTCGTGTAGCGTTATAGGTAAACAGACACAGAATAATTACAAGACAGATATAAATAAGATAGCAGTGGAAATTTAAACTTTTATTTCAGCATAAAACATAATACCGTGGTCCACAATATCATGAGTCAAAAAAAACCATTACAATAAAATAACTTCTGTCTTGCATCATCAGAGTACATAGGAATATAAAAACATAATTCCCCAATTGAAAGAGTTAAGCCATAGTAGAGACAAGGACTTGAGCCATACTTTGGAAGTAGCTCTTAGTAAGATGATATCTGAGTCCAGACTAAGCCTGAGTGTTTCCTCCCTGAGAACCTGGGGGCGGGGGAGGGGGGACCGAAGAAAGAAGGAGAAACAAAAGGGTCAGATATAAAGTTCGGCGAGTCTAGTTACTTTTAGCCAGTAAATAAATAAAAGTAACATGAAAGGCATATAAAGTGGATAAGAGAGATCACTACATAAATGGCAGATGATAAGGTAAGGTGCATACACTTCTCTAATGATTACTCTGCAGTATTACTAGTCTAACCAGAAATGAGATGGTCCCTTCTACTATAAGGTGGTAGACTCATGGCATATGTCCAAAATATACCCTAACCACTACACTAATCGATCGGCTCCCTACTCCGTAGATACCCTGTGTTGGCCCCACAGTAGGAGGTATCACTTCCTAAAGTGGCAACCCTTCAGTTCCCAAGAAGTGCACAACCGTATCTACCGGTGTCATGGTCGTCTTATCCCCTTCTTCCTGGCCCATGCACGCACAAGGCACGGTCGGTTTGCGTCGCCTACACCGCCCATCACGTTTGGATCTCTTACAATCAATCGGTAAGCGTGCCCTTCTCCGCCTAGTACGGAGTACTTTATTTGATACCTACTTCGGGTTACTGACTGAAATGGGTCCTACACAATATAATACAAGCTCTCCCCTTTGTCTTGTATCCCCCACTAGGTTTTTCACTGACCATGTATACCACTTGGTGTCTTTAATTACATAGCCCTATTCAGTTATGCTTACCCTAAAAGGTGTCTTTATTTGCATAACTTTATTATTTTCTTTGGTTATGTATAGCACTAGGTGTCTTTAATTACATAACCTTATCGGGTTAAGTTCATGGGCCTATATATGTAAATATTACCCACCCCCTCCAGATTTACTTAACCCATCCACTATTTCAATCAATTTACTTAACCCTCACCTTAGTTCAATATCATACAATCCCTATGGATTAGATCTGGTTAAGTAATCCAATTCATTACCATGTCCATTTATGGTTTATAATGGCAAGATCTCCCACAGTAGGCCTATAATGTGTGGATGCTGGATATGTCGGTCGGGTCCGGCAGTCTTATTCCACAGTTGGGCCTAACCTCGTGTCTTAGCCCGATTCGTATTTGCGTACTTAGACCTCCCAGATTAGGTTCAACATTAGTGGCTGCTAGATATGCCATTCGGGTCCGGAAAGACTTCCACCACTAATGCAACTTAACCTCGTGTCGTAAGTACAATTCCAATTCCTAATTGTAATTACTAGATATTCCATTTTTTATTAATTTACCAATTAATTAATCCTTTCCTTTTATAGGTGTCAATACCTATTTTACTCAATAATTTGAATTACATGTCCAAAAATATTCATATTCAAATTATGCCATTTCAAACCATTTTTCCCCCATTCCTTAACTAGCACCCTCACAAAATTTTCAACATGCCTAGGCTAGACAATAGCCTAGTCATAAACGATAATAGGGGAAAATGCGAATATAACTAAAATGATCGTCTTGGCATAAACATAAACTAGTATGATAATAAGGTGAACATACATACTGGCATGGACATGAAATAGTCATTATAACAAGGTGGACATAAAACTGATGAACGGTTGGGAGTCAATAACTATGATGTCACAATAATCATAGTAAGATCTAAACTAAAGCAATTTAGATGTCCAGTCGGTTTAGATCTAACATGATAACACAAGGTGATAAATTAGATCATATAATTCAGATCTAGAGGTTAAAATAGATCTAACATGATAACATAAGGTGATAATCAAGATTTGTCTAACAGTTTCAATGTCCACATAAATTAGATCTACTAGTTTAGAAATAGATCTACACAAATCCACCTCATAGGATGTCATAAAAGTTACAATTAAGATAAAGATTTAGATCCAATCCTAAACAATTTAAGGTGACATATGTTCATGATTTACATAAATGATTAGATCTATCCAATGATATAACTGTCCAAATTAACAGATCTATATTAACCACAATATAGTTACAAACCAAAATCCACAATAACAACATAGTAGAATAATCACAGTTGAATTGGATCTAGAGAAATAGATCTATCATGACATAGCATAAGATCTAACAATAACATAAATTCAGGGTTTACAATGTATCCAAATCACAGTCTTTCATAATTCACTTTTATTTATCTAAACCTAAAAGCAACTAGAAACTCACTGTGATTGGATTGCCAAGATGATAGAAAAGAAGTTGGTGCTGAGTCTATGCTTGAATCTCAGAATTTGATTTGCTTTAGTTGATAGAAGAAGATGAGAGACCCTAGTTCATTTCAGACTCTGGCAGAGTTTGGCTGCCATGATTTCTAATGAAGAAATATGTGAAATAGCCATGTATTTATAGCTGCAGAACACTCTGGAACCGACTGCCACATAAGCCCTAGGGTAAATCAGGTCGCGGGTCGCCTCCCACTTGGAAAAGGTCTGAATACCCAAAAACTATTTTGGGCGCACTTTACCGGTGCACCCGTGCAAAATTGCCTTGGCGCACTTGGCAAGTGCACCAGTTATCCCTGGTTTTGATTTTCAAACTTTTATCGTCCATAACTTCTTCATATATTATCCGTTTTACGCAAACTAGGTGTTTATCTCAACCAGAATTTCGAGATGGACGTAACGACGTAGTGAGTTTCGCTTAATTCATAATATAAAATTAATTATTAATTAATTTATCCTTTTAATGTTAACAAAAAATAAGAGGTGTTACATTTCCCCTTACTTAAAGGATTTCTTCCTCGAAATCTTCAAGTTGAGAATAATGCATATCCTACCATCCATCGTCCATCAGTCGCTGGCATCCATTGTCCTTAAGGATTTATAATGCTTTCATGAATATATGCAAAAGTGTGTGTATATGTCCCAACACTAATGCAAAGATCAGGAAATCTACTGATTCAGCTGACCTCCTTAATGCAATGTATGTTAGTGCCATGAATCCAATATGTATGCAAATAAGCCTATTATAACATGTAAGCTCTACATATGTGCACACTCATTCGTCCAAATGCAACATCCATATGCTAGTTCATCCATTTCCATCGAAAAAAAGAAAAAAAAAAGAAAATGCACACACATCCATATGTAATAAGAGAGTGATTGAGCCGATCTAGTGCCTAATGTGTGTGTATATGCATCCACAGGCAGCCACTAGCAAACACTTGCACCCACTTGCATCCATCAATCATAACATGTCTCAAACATATGTTTACATGCATAGGATTCCTATCTAAAGGTCAAAAAATACTATGGATACTCAAATGATAGAAACAAGTACTGATAAAACTTTAGAAAAAGGAGTACGAAGCACGAATCCTGTCTTCGGTCTCCCAAGTCACATCCTCTGGGTTATCTCCCCATTGAACATTTAGCAACTTGATCTCTTTATTGCATAGCTTCTTAACTTCTGATCTCAGAATACGGGTAGGGACTCGCCTGACTGTCGCCTCCCGTTCCACTTCGACTTCTTCCAACACACTCGGCTCAACGATTACTATGGTGTCATGCAGGCACTTATGCAGATGGGAAGCGTGGAGAACATCATGAACACCGGATAGATTGTCTGGGAGTTTTACTCTATAGATCATTTGGCCAATGCTCTCGGTAATGGGAAATGGTCCCACAAACCTAGGTGCCAACTTCCCTACTGATCCGAAGCGAACCACATTCCTCAGAGGTGACACTTTAATAAAAACCAAGTCTCCTACTTCAAATTCAAGGTCAGTCCTTCTCTTGTCTACATAGGATTTCTACCTACCTTGAGCTGTCTTCATCCGTCGTCGAATAAGGTCAATCTTTTTGGACGTTTCCCTAACCATATCTGGTCCAAGTAATAATCTTTTTGTAGACTTCCACCAACAAGTTGGTGATCTACAGGGTCGTCTGTACGATGCTTCGAAGGGTGCCATGCCGATGCTAGCTTGATAAGTGTTATTATAGGCAAACTCTACTAAAAGAAGATGCTCTTCCCAAGTCCCTCCGAAGTCTAGGATACGCAGCCTTAAAAGATCTTCTAGAATTCTATTCACCCTCTCTGTTTGCCCATCAGTCTAAGGATGATAAGCGGTGCTTAAACACAACTGTGTACCTAATGCTTCTTGCAAGCTCCTCCAAAATTCACTGATGAAGATGGGGTCACGATCGCTCATGATGCTGAAAGGAACTCGATGAAGACGAGCTATCTCACACACATAAATTGCTGCCAACCACGATGCCATCCTCTTACTCTTAACTGGAATAAAATGAGCGCACTTAGTGAGTCTATCTACCACAACCTAGATACTAGTGTTGCCTTTCTTCGATCTAGGCAAACCATCTATTAAATCCATAGCAACGCTCTCCCATTTCCACTAAGGAACCTCCAAAGGATGAAGTAAACCACCGGGCTTCTTTTGCTCAGCTTTGACTTGCTGGCAAACTAAACACTGGGAAACAAATTCGGCCACACCTTTCTTCATCCCAGCCCAAAAGAAAACCCTCTTCATGTCCCTGTACATCTTATCACCGTTTGAATGAATGGTCATCTTAGAATGGTGGGCTTCTTCTAGGACTGCCTTTATCAAGCTTCCAGTTTGAGGAACACAAAGCCTTCCATCTCGTCGCAACCACCCATATTCATATATGGCATATCTGCTGAGGTGACTAGAAGTCTCCCCTCTTCCGAGTTTATTCATGATGTCTAAAAACTGTGGGTCACCTTGTTGCGAAGCTCCGATCTGGTCCATCAAAGTCGGTCGTATCTCCAAGGATGCAAAAAAAATCAAGAAAATTCTCAATGGAGGGTCTAAAATCAAAAGCTGATATGAACTCCAAGTTCTTTCTTTCCAAAAACAGAGGACTCGGGGCCACCCTCTGCCTACTTAGTGCGTCTGCCACCACATTACCTTGTCAGGGGTATAAGAAATCTCAAAATCATAAGAAGCTAGAAACTCCATCCACCGTTGTTGCCTTAAATTGAGATCCTTCTACCAGAACAGATACTTGAGAGATTTATGATCGGTGTATAACTTGATCTTCTCTCCAAGTAAATAATGACGCCACGTCTTTAACGCAAACACTATGGCAGCTAGCTCTAGATCATGGGTGGGGTAGTTCTTTTCATGAACTCTCAACTGTCTACCCCCATAACACACTACTTTCCCTTCTTGCATCAGAACCGCACCAAGCCCTGTACCACACGCATCAGTGTAAATAGTAAACAACTTATTCCCGTCAGGAAAGGTCAAGACTAGGGCTGTTGTCAGATCCCTCTTCAGTCATTGGAAAGCAACGTCACAGTCTATATCCCATGAGAATGCCAAGTTCTTCTTCACCAGCCTGGTGAGTGGGGCTGATATCTTTGCGAAGTCCTTAATGGACTTCCCATAGTAACCAACTAACACACGAAAGCTTCTCACCTCGGTTGCATTTTTAGGAACCTGCCAATCTTGCACTGCAACCACCTTCACGGGATCTACAAATATCCCTTCTTTAGAGACCACATGCCCTAATAATCTCACCTTTTTTTTTCCAAAAATGGAATTTGGAGAATTTTTCCTTAAGCTGATGGTCACGGGGAGTTTTCAAAACTTCTCTCAAATGTTGGGCATGCTCTTTTCGCTCTTGAGAAGATCAAAATATCATCTACAAAGACTACAACAAATTTATTTCGGAACTCCCGAAACACCCTACTCATCAAATCAACAAAATAGGCAGGTGCATTCGTCAGCCCAAAAGGCATAACTAGCCATTCAAAGAAACTGTCCGGAGTCCTAAAAGCAGTCTTATCTATGTTGTCCTCAGCCACCCTCAACTGATGGAACCCCATGGCCAAGTCTAACTGAGAAAATACTGAGGCACCAACAAGCTGATCAAATAAATCATCAATCCTCATAAGCGGGTGTTTATTCTTCTTAGTGAGTTTATTCAGCTCTCTATAGTCAACACACAAACGAAGCGAACCATCCGCCTTGGTCGCGAATACTACTAAAGCACCCCATTCAGATATGCTTCGTCTGATAAACCCTTTCTCAAGCAACTCCCCTACTTGCTTACTCAGCTCCCTCCTTTCCCTTGGAGTCATATGGCACACTGGCAATGCAACTGGCTTTGCATTGTCCACCAGATATATACGAAAGTCGATCTCACGTCTTCACCCCGAACCTCATCAAAAACATCGAAAAAATCCTGGACTACTGGAACAGATTGCAGATCATCGATAGATGCATCAAGAGACTCTAGGAAACTAAGCATAACCGACCCTTGTGGATCACACGAAATCTCGAGGTTCTCCCATGACAAGTTAGAAGCCTAACATCCCTCTTCTCACAATCCAGAATGGCATCATAGTGGTAAGCCAATCCATTCCTAGAATCAACCTATAGCCCATAAATCCAAGTACATACGCATCACAATCTAACTCGATGCCTAACACAGATATTTTCAGACCCCGACAAATCATAGATAAATGAGCCGAACCACTAATGGGGTTTGAAAAAACTACGGGACCCACTACCTTACTAGTAATTAAGTGCAAAGATCCAACTACAAAACTTGATATAAATGAATGTGAGGCACCAGAATCAAAAAGTGTCCTAATAGGATGGTTCGAAAGAGAAATTAAACCTTCCACAGAAATTTTTCTACCTCTATCAAGAGCACTGGTCGCAAGAGCATGCAATTACCATCCGTAATTTCCTACCCTTTGACCTTGTCCCTGTGATCCCCGTTTCTTTGGGCACTCTTTAGCAAAGTGTCCGGCCTCTCCACAGTGGTAGCAAGAGTTCTTCTTTCGCTTACAGTCTTTAACCAGATGATCTTCCTCCCCACAATGGTGACATTTTCTCTTATCCTTGCCTTTATCATTTTTCCCTCCTTTCTTCTGCTATTGCTGCTGCCCCTTCTTGGGCCAGACCTTCCTATTTTGCAATGTCTCTTCAGCCTTCTTTTCTCCCTTGTCTTCCTCATACATTAGGGCCATATCGACAAGCTTTTCAAAAGTGGCCACCCATTGGAATATGAGAAATGGCTAAACCAAGCAGAGGCTCATTCAGCCCTTTAGCAAACCGCAAAACCCTTTTGTGCAACATATCCACCAACTCTAAACCGAACCTTGCTAACTGGTTGAATTTACTTACATACTCTTTTACCGTCAAGTTTCCCTGTTTGAGTGATAAGAATCTCTCCATCTTCATGCTGCTTTTAGATTGGGAAAGAAATTTCATTTCTAACCTCTGTTTGGAATCTTCCCAAGTTTCCACCGGACGTCCAGCCTGAGTGACTTCCCACCAAAATGAGGCTTCGTCCTTCAGTAGCCAGGCGGCTAACTGAACCTTTCTTCTATCCTCTGCTTCAAAGATTACGAATAAATCCTCGGTTTCCTAGAGCCAGTTCCGAGCTTCTACGAATGTCTCTTTCCCATGGAATGGCTTCCCTCCCATAGCAAGGAAGTCTTTGTAGATCTTGGCGAAGTTATCTGCTCTTGGAGGGGGAGGAAGAGGAGGAATGACTGGTGCAGCTGGGGGAGGAACATTTCGTTGGCCTTCGGCAGGTGTCGTGGCCTCCAAATATCTACGGAACTATCCAGGTATTGTGACACCCTGTGGGATATTAGGAATATTTTGTTCCCCAGACATGCTGAAAAAGGAGAAAGGAAGAAATTTAGATAAAGGACCGAAGGATACTACATATGGCTTTTTGGGGAATGTTTTTCGAAACAGACTTTTCTATTTGAAATTGTTTCCTTTTAAAACCTTTTTGAAAATAATTTTCAAAACTTTTATCTAATCTGGTAACCTTTAGCTCTGATACCAAGTGTGACACCCCATGTCCGTTAATGTCACTCACTAAGGGAATGCATTAAATTTCGTGAAGCGTTATAGATAAATAGACACAGAATAATTACAAGACAGATTTGAAAGATAGCAGCGGAAATTTAAACTTTTATTTCAACATAAAACATAATACTGTGGTCCACAATATCATAACTCACAAAAACCATTATAACAAAATAACTTCTATCTTGCATCATCAGAGTACAAAGGAATATAAAAACATAATTCCCCAGTTGAAAGAGTTAAGCCATAGTAGAGACAAGGACTTGGGCCATACTTCAGAAGTAGCTCTTAGCAAGATGATATCTGAGTCCAGACTAAGCCTGAGTGTTTCCTTCCTGAGAACCAAAGGGGGAGGGGGGAACGGAAGAAAGAAGGAGAAACAAAAGGGTCAGACATAAAATCTTGCGAGTCTAGTTACTTTTAGCCAGTAAATAAATAAAAGTGACATGATAGGCATATAAAGTGGATAAGAGAGATCACTACAAAAATGGCAGGTGACAAGGTAAGGTGTATACACTTCTCAAATGATTGTTGTGCACTATTACTAGTATAACCAGAAATGAGATGGTTCCTTCTACTATAAGGTGGTAGACTCAGGGAATATGTCCAAAATATACCCTAACCACTACCCCAATCGATTGGCTCCCTACTCCGTTGATACCCAGTGTTGGCCCCACAGTAGGAGGTATCCCTTCCTAAAGTGGCAACCCTTAAGTTCCCAAGATGTGCACAACTGCATCTACTGGTGTCACGGTCATCTTATCCCCTTCTGCCCGACCCATGCAGGCACAAGGCCCGGTTGGTTTGCGCCGCCCACACCGTCCGTCACGTTTGGATCTCTTACGATCAATCAGTAAGCGTGCCGCTTCTCCGCCTAGTACGGAGTACTTTATTTGATACCTACTCCGGGTTACTGATAGAAATGGGTCCCATACAATATGATACAAGCTCTCCCCTTTGTCTTGTATTCCCCTCTAGGTTTTTCACTGACTATATATACCATTAGGTGTCTTTAATTACATAGCCCTATTCAGTTATGCTTACCCTAAAAGGTGTCTTTAATTACATAAGTTTATTATTTTCTCTGGTTATGTATACCACTGGGTGTTTTTAATTACATAACCTTATAGGTTTAAGTTCATGGGCCTATATATGTAAATATTACCCACCCCTCTAGATTTACTTAACCCATCCACTATTTCAATCAATTTACTTAACCCTAACCTTGGTTCAATATCATACAATCCTTATGGATTAGATTTGGTTAAGCAGTCCAATTCATTACCATGTCCATTTATGGTTTATAATGGGCTAGATCTCCCACAGTAGGCCTATAATGTGTGGATGCTGGATATGTCGGTCGGGTCCGACAGTCTTATTCCACAGTTGGGCCTAACCTCGTGTCTTAGCCCGATTCGTATTTGCGTACTTAGACCTCCCAGATTAGGTTCAACATTAGTGGCTGCTAGATATACCATTCGGGTCCGGAAAGACTTCCACCACTAATGCAACTTAACCTCGTGTCGTAAGTACAATTACAATTCCTAATTGTAATTACTAGATATTCCATTTTTTATTAATTTACCAATTAATTAATCCTTTCCTTTTATAGGTGTCAATACCTATTTTACTCAATAATTTGAATTACATGTCCAAAAATATTCATATTCAAATTATGCCATTTCAAACCATTTTTCCCCCATTCCTTAACTAGCACCCTCACAAAATTTTCAACATGCCTAGGCTAGACAATAGCCTAGTCATAAACGATAATAGGGGAAAATGCGAATATAACTAAAATGATCGTCTTGGCATAGACATAAACTAGTATGATAATAAGGTGAACATACATACTGGCATGGACATGAAATTGTCATTATAACAAGGTGGACATAAAACTGATGAACGGTTGGGAGTCAATAACTATGATGTCACAATAATCATAGTAAGATCTAAACTAAAGCAATTTAGATGTCCAGTCGGTTTAGATCTAACATGATAACACAAGGTGATAAATTAGATCATATAATTCAGATCTAGAGGTTAAAATAGATCTAACATGATAACATAAGGTGATAATCAAGATTTGTCTAACAGTTTCAATGTCCACATAAATTAGATCTACTAGTTTAGAAATAGATCTACACAAATCCACCTCATAGGATGTCATAAAATTTACAATTAAGATAAACATTAGGCCTACAACGTGTGGATGTTGGATATGCCGGTCGGGTCCGGGCAGTCTTATTCCACAATTGGGCCTAACCTCGTGTCTTAGCCCGATTCATATTTGCATACTTAAACCTCTCAGATTAGGTTCAACATTAGTGCCTGCTTGATATGTCGGTCGGGTCCGGGCAGACTTCCACCATCAATGCAACCTAACCTTGTGTCATAAGTACAATTACAATCCCTAATTGTAATTACTAGACATTTCATTTTTAATTAATCTACCAATTAATTAGTCCTTTTCTTTTATAGGTGTCAATACCTATTTTACTCAATAATTTGAATTACATGTCCAAAAATGTTCAAATTCAAATTATGGTATTTTTAACCCTTTTCCCTCATTCCTTAACTAGCGCCCTCACAAAATTGGCAACATGCCTAGCTAGACAATAGCCTATTCATAAACGATAATAGGGGGAAAATGGGAATATAACTAAAATGAACATCTTGGCATAAACATAAACTAGCATGATAATAAGGTGAACATACATACTGGCATGGACATGAAATTTTCATCATAACAAGGTGGACATAAAACTAATGAACGATTGGGAGTCAATAACTATGATGTCACAATAAGCATAGTATGATCTAAATTAAAGCAATTTAGATGTCCAATCGATTTAAATCTAACATGATAACACAAGGTGATAAATTAGATCACATAATTCAGATCTAGGGGTTAAAATAGATCTAACATGATAACATAAGGTGATAATCTAGATTTTTCTAACAGTTTCAATGTCCACATAAATTAGATCTACTAGTTTAGAAATAAATCTACACAAATCCACATCATAGCATGTCATAAAATTTACACTTAAGATAAAAATTTCGATCCAATCCTAACTAATTCAAGGTGATATATGTTCATGATTTACATAAATGATTAGATCTATCCAATGATATAACTGTCCAAATTAATAGATCTATATTAACCACAATATAGTTACAAACCAAGATCCACAATAATAACATAGTAGAATAATCACAATTGAATTGGATCTAGAGAAATAGATCTATCATGACATAGCATAAGATCTAACAATAAAATAGATTCAGGGTTTACAACGTATCCAAATCACAGTTGTTCATAATTCACTTTTATTTATCTAAACCTAAAAGCAACTAGAAACCCACTGTGATTGGATTGCTAAGATGATAGAAAAGAAGTTGGTGGTGAGACTATGCTTGAATCTCAGAATTTGATTTGCTTTAGTTGATAGAAGAAGATGAGGGACCCTAGTTCAATTTAGAATCCGGCAGAGTTTGGCCACCATGATTTCTAATGAAGAAATATGTGAAATAGCCGGGTATTTATAGCTGCAGAACCCTCTGGAACCGACTGCCACATAAGCCCTAGGGTAAACCGGGTCGCGGGTCGCCTCCCACTTGGAAAGCCTGAATACCCAAAAATAATTTTGGGCGCACTTTACAGGTGCTCCAGTGAAAAATTTCCTTGGCGCACTTGGAAAGTGCGCCAGTTATACCTGGTTTTGATTTTCAAACTTTTATCGTATGTAACTTCTTCATATGTTATCCGTTTTACGCAAACTAGATGTCTATCTTGACCATAATTTCGAGATAGACATAATGACGTAGTAAGTTTCCCTTAATTCTTAATATTAAATTAATTATTTTTTAATTTGTCCTTCTTATTGTTAACAAAAATTATGGGGTGTTACACTCCAACCCTTAACTCTCCAAGTATGGTGCTTTCCCTCAGGAGATACAAATTATGAAACATATCTACCTTCATCACTACACATGCACCCTTAGAAACCCTTAGACTTTCCTTATTAATAGTCACCTCGCATCCTTTCGATGCCAACTGCCCAAGAGATATCACTGACTTCCGAAGACTTGGAACATGACGGACACCTGTCAAGGTGTGTATTTCCCCATCATACATGCGAATTTGCACAGTACCTTCGCCCATGACTCTACAACAAGCATCATTTCCCATAAGAATTAGTTTCCCTCTTTTTTTCTTTTAAGAGAACTAAAATAATTCTTATTAGGTGTCATATGAAAAGATACCCTCGCATCTAGCACCCAGTGGTCTGATACATCTGATACTACCGCTATCAACAAGTCATCAAACAAAGATTTCTCCACCGCAACTGATGAATTTCTAGTTTCAATCTTTTTCTTCGAGTCCGGACAATCTCTCTTCCAATGGCTTGGTTTCTTGAAAATGTAGCACTTCCCATCTCTTGACTTTATTTTTTTTTCTTCTTCTCCCTCTCTCCGTACCAGCTAATAAGGCTTCCGTACTACTTCCTCCTCTACCTTCACTCAACCCCTTCATCTGATCCCACAAATCCTCAGATAGAAGACATAACTTCACATCATCTACTGTTAATGTATCTCTGGCATAGATAAGATTGTTATCTGTGTATCGCTTCGGAAGAGAACAAAAAAGAATCCTTGCTATTTGCTCCTCATCCACTTCCAAGTCAACAATCTTCATCTTCATCACGAGATCATCAAAGAAGTTAGATGTGCCTTCACTGAAGTACCCTCTCTCATCCGCATGGTGAAAAACATCTTCAGTAAAATCAGACGGTTGTTTAGTGACTTCTTTAAATAGAGTTTTTCTAGCTTGGTCCAAATGTCCTTAGCAGTGGTCTCACCGCTAATCTATGAAATGACATTTTCTCTTATTGCCAATTGTAAAGTAGTAAATGCCCATCGTTCCATCTCCTTCCTTTTCACGGCTGAAATATCATCCGTCAACTCCTCAGAAGCAAACACCACAGGATGAATTTCTCATCTGAACAGCTTCCATCCTCCATTGCCACTTCTCAAAGTCTTTGTCCCCATTCCATCTTTCTATTGCTAACTGAGATCCTGCTTCCATATATGTCGATTTAACATATGGCCTTGATACAATTGCTGAATTCTCTTTATCTCCTGCCGTAATGCCTAACACCCTTTCTCAATCAACCTCGTAGCTTTTATACCAATTATTGCGAAAAAAAGAATGGAAACGGAATGATGGTGAGGCAAAACAAACAACAGATAGTCACCAGCAAAGCAATCACAGATCTAACAATAAAAAAAATAACACAAGAGGTTTATAGTGGTTCCACTAATGTCTTGTTAGTGCACGTCCACTTGGGAGAGGAGATTTTATTACTTTTCTCAATAAGAAAAATTACAAGACTGATAGTAGAGAAGAAGAACTTTTAGAGATGATAATATATTCGCCTAATCCCTATCCTTATATAAGGATTAATGCTTTTGGTTGAAGTAGTTGATTTATGATATAAATTAATGCCTAATTAATTTTCCAATTCTCCTGATAGGCTTCCTTGTTTAACCAACCAATTAGGGAATTAATTCCTTACTTCACTATCCCAAAAAGAAACCTTCTTCAAATCCTTCCACTTATGTAGGTAATTTATTGCCTATCCCTTTTACAAATAAAAGAGCAATAAATTTTTGATATCTTCCAAATTTTATGCAAATTGGAAATATTATATTCCCAAATTAACAATATTTTCCAAATCTTTTCTTAATGGAAATATTGTATCACCATAAATAATATATTCTAATCTTCAGCAAATGGAAATATTGTATCGCAAATTCTAACATTAAATCATATAGGTTACCTTTGGCTTTCGCACGGGAGCACACTATTATCAGTTTGACGGAACACAGAGCCATTATCGAAGTTGGGCCCGTTGAGGTGTTATCCCCAGCTCAGCATGTGGATGCAATAAAGAAATTGTTGAATCGGAAGGCGGGTTGGAGGGACAAAATTTAATCCTATACAAACTTGTATATCAAGAATTGAAGTATATGTTGGCAGTTAATACTTAACTCCGGTGACATTGTGGTGTGGATATCTACTATGACAAACTTACACAGCTTCCTCTTCTTATGACATTGGGGTGTGAATATCAGGAACTTCAACTATCACGATAAACTTTGTAGAATTGATATGATTTCCATAGTACGTATGATGCTTTCTTTTCAGTTTGATGGAATGTTGGTTTAAAAGTTGATTTCATGTGCGTTACTATTATAATTTTGTATTTGTATTTCTAAATCAAATGATATGTTGTGATACTCTAAATGTTGTATGAATTATAGTTTAGCAGTGGCAAAATTGTAACACTTATAAGTGTTGGGAGCTCATTTATTTAAATATGTGTGTTGAAATTACAATGGTTATAACTATTGGAACAAATAAATACTCTAACGGTTATGACCATTGGAACAATTTGGCTTTTCTAATAGTTATAACCATGAGGACTGTGCAATTTACTAACGGTTATAACCTTTGGAAGAACAGAACGGCTGTAACCATTATAACATTCGTTGTGAAATTTACCATGCACCTTCTACCAATGGTTATAACCTATAGGATGTAATTTGATACACTTATAACTGTTACGAAATGAAAATTTTGGTGTTGTTTTCTATCCCTCGGTTGGTAGATCTAACTGAGACTGGAGATCTTTTCTCACCCTCTCCTTTGGAGGAAATTCGCTCTTGTGTATTTTCTCCGAGCGAGGATAGTTCGAGTGGTCCAAATGGCTTCAACGGTATTTTTTACTGGAGGGTCTGGCCGATCATTCATCTTGATTTCTATTTGGTCATTCAGTCGTTATTTGAGGGAGGTATGCTTCCGATGGGGTGGACTTCCACTAATCATGTTCTCATTCCGAAATGTGAGCATCTTTTGTCGTGTTCTGATTTTAGACAGATTAGTTTGTGTAACTTTTCGAATACGATCATTTCCACGGTGTTGTCCTCAAGGCTAGCACATATTCTGGACTGTATTATCTCATCTTCCTAAGTTAGTTTTGTTAAAGGATGTTTAATTACAGATAATGTCCTTCTAGCCCAAGAACTCTTTTCTCAAATCGATCGCAAGGTTAAGGGTTCCAATGTAGTGATAATGCTAGACATGGCAATGGCTTAGGATCACATGTCATTGTTTTCCATCATACGGGTTCTTTGAGCCACTTGTTGATCTTATTTGGCAGCTTATCTCAAGCTGCTGGTTTTTCATTCTTATCGATCGATTGGCCAACTACATTTTCCGCTCAGGCAGGGGTCTGCGTCAAGGTGATCCTATGTCCCCGACCCTTTTCGCCATAGCTTCGGAGGCATTCGTTCGTGGTGTGCACTGGTTGACAATAGCGGGTCAGATCCATCGTTTCAGAATTCTTAGTGCATGTCCGACTATTTCATATCTTTCCTTTGCTGATGACATCATTATTTTTTCTAATGGGAACCGACAATCTATTCGTCTGCTCGTGGCGTTCATTCACCTCTATGAATGTTGGTCGGGGCAACTCGTCAACTTTTCGAAGAATTTCTTCATTCCCTCTAAGTCTATGGCTCCAGCATGGGTATCGTGGGTTCAATCCTTCCTCGGTTTCCTGATTGCTTCTTTGTCATACCTTGGTATTGTTCTATATAGAGGTCGCAAACTCAACACGATTTTCGATCCCTTGACTGACAAACCTAGGGAAAAGATTCTTAGATAGAGTTGTTTTTTCTCTTCATTCTCAAGCTGGCAGACTTGTTCTCATTAGATCGATCCTTAATTCCATTGGTTATCATGTTTATACTGCTACGACTTCCACCTCATCTTTAGTTTGTGCTTTCCGATCTTTGGCATTGTCTTTTTTTGTGTGGGAAAAAGGATGATGCTAACCGTTATCATTGGATTTTTTGGAAAGTCATTTGTCGTCCCAGACATGAGGGAGGACTAGGGATTCGTGACCCAAAGGATGTCTGTATGGCTTACTCTTGTAAGCTTTGGGTTCGATTCTGAAGTAGTGACTCGCTTTGGGCATCATTTTTTCATGTAAATACCTTCGTCTGTTGTCATCGTATTTCTCTAGGTCCTTGCCTTACACTAGTGAGACGTGAAAACAGATGCAATCAGTGATTTTTTTTTTTGACTCTCATGTAGGTGGGATCGGTTGGAACGATGGCGCTCTTTTCTTAAGGACGACATGGACCTCCGCGCGGATTCCGATCCTGAAAATTCCCTCCTTCTCTTTTATATGAGATTCTCTCATTCCGCCTACGATTTTCATCTTTATGTGGAAAACCCTTCATGGTGGTTCACCTCTTGATGAAAACATTACGTGGTTAGGAATTCCATTTGTATCTCGCTATCGGAATTGTTCTGCTGGTGACTTGGAATCGGCATCTCATTTGTTCTTCGTTGGCGATTGTGCCTGAGTAGACTGGTCTTTCTGGGAGTCATGTCGACCTAGGGAGGAAACATGATCTCTTTTCTTGTTTTGCTTTTGCACTGGTGGGAAGAAATAAGACCGAAGACAATACATCATGTGATATTTACCCATTTGTTGTTTCTTTTATTACAGGCTGGACATGGGCCTTTCTATGTTTATTATAAATATACATATCAGTTGTACAGAATACTCACTTTTTACATTTCATTTTCTCTTCGCTTAGTTTTGAATCCGTTTCTCTGTTCTTCAATAAAATCATTTGCACTTTTATGGTATCAGAGTTTTCTTGCCTAACGACTGTAGTAGAGATCCTGATCTCAGATTATTGGCATCTTAGCCTTTCATGCTTTGAATCAAGATTGAGACATTGGATTTTTGCTCCTCGGAATTTATCCTCATCATTGGAGACGAATCCCCTCTCTTGATCATGTTAATATCTGTTCTTTAGCCCTCTGTTCACCGCCATCAGCAATTGTCATACCTAGTTCACATCAAATCTGTGTCTTCATTTGTTTACTGGCTGCAGATCGCTGATATCTTTGACCATTAGACCTCTGCTACACCATTTTACCATTGTTTTACCCTCTGTCCAGTCTTTATTAGTGACTGCCTTGCTTAGCGTCAATCCACTGGCTGCAGTCATTGATAATTCAAGAACCCGCTTGGAACCGTTTAATTTCTTGATTTAGAAATTTCTATTGATTGCATTCAGTATTGTCATATTGCCTTGAAATTATGGCTTGAGATAATGAAAGCGTAGGCTCTGGCAAATCAAGAAATGATACAACCATTTTGGATCCATCCATTACTGCCCTTATCAAATCAAAGAGTCAAGTGATAACGATTCCACTTGATGAAGATAATTATATCTTGTGGAAATATCAAGTAGAAACCGCTCTCAAAGGATACGGCTTGCAAGATTACATAAAAGGTACTATTGCCTTACCCCCTGTCGTGACAACAAACAGTGAAGGCAATGTAATTAGTAACCCAGATTATTTTAGATATTCGAAGCAAGACAGTTTACTATGTTCATGGTTACTTTCATCCATTAGTGCCAATCTATTATCGCAAATAGTTGGGTGTGATACATCTTACAAGATTTGGTCATTGATTGAACAAATCTTTAATTCCCAATCTTCGGCCAGAATAATGCATTATAAAAGGGAGTTGTAGAATGCAAGAAAAGTGGATATGAGTATGCAGGATTACTTGACAAAGATCAAGAATTCGTGTGACAGATTGAGTGCAGTTGGCCACAAAATTTCAAACAGTGAGTAAGTTCTCATAATTACAAATGGATTGGATCATGAATACCAATCTTTGATTACTTACATTGCCACACAACCTATACTGCCTGATATTCAATTCGTTCATTTTGCTTTGCTTGCTCACGAGGGAAAAGTAGAACAAAGAAAAACAATGCAAGGTGAGTATTCAGTTACTCTGATTGCTAATTCTAAAAATAAGCAACAACAAAAAGGGAATGCAAGTCAAGTTAAACAAGATTTTCAAGGTTAGAGGGGTAGTCAACCCCAAAGGGGTCGTGACAGAGGAAGATGGAACAGTAATAATCGTGTTAAATGCCAAATTTGTGATAAATTTAGTCATCTAACTAGTAGGTGTTATTTCAGATTCAATAATGACTTCAACGTTGGCCAGGAAAATCAATCATAGTAGAGAAATGTCAATTTGGCACAAGTTAATCAACAAAATAAAGTGAACAGTGATTTAACAGAGGTCAAAGTACAAGTAGTGACGAATCTAACAGAAGTGACGACATTAACGTAGAAGATTGGTACCTGGATTTAGGTGCCACCAATCATATCACAAATAATTTGCAGAATCTTAATCTTGGGAACAAGAATTATTCAGGTACGCAAAAACTACATGTGGGTAATGGTGAAGCTATAAGTATTTCTCACATTGGCAATGGGTGCATAAAAGGTAAAAGAGAACTTTATTTAAATGATTTACTCAGAGTTCCTAGTATTAAGAAAAATTTAATCAGTGTCTCCCAATTTACCAATGATAATAACGTTTACTTCGAGTTTCACCCTAGGTTTTGTCTCGTTAAATACTTACTGAATAATGCAACATTGTTGCCGGGTAAACTGCACAATGGATTATACAAGTTCAGGACATACAAGACCAAGAATGATAATATTAGTGATGCTTGGTGCAGTAATTTGTGTACTGATAATATTGATCATTCTATGAACATGAGTATTCATAACAACACTTGTACTGATGATCGTAATCATAACGAGTACTTGAAAAGAGAACCCATTTCTGGCAATGTTTACAAACATTCTTTATCTAACAAAAATTCTATTCATATCAATAGCACAGAGGATGACTGCTCTAACACTAATCCCAATCATAAAGTAGACAGTAATGATTTATCTCATTCTGATAATGATTACAAACTATTCAATTCATGGCATTGCAGGTTGGGACACCCCAACATTGATATTATGAAACACATATTAAAAGATAGTAAAATTACCTGTACAAAGTTGCCCAGATCACACATCTGCACGAATTGTCAATTGGGGAAGAGCCACAAACTCCCTTTCAGTAGGTCTGAATTTGTTTATAGCAGGCTATTAGAGGTAATTGCTATAGATATTTGGGGCCCTGCTCCTTTGAACTTGACTCAAGGACATAGGCACTACCTCTCGTTTGTCGACGCTTACACCAGGTATACTTGGATTTATTTCCTCAAAAATAAATCTAAAACATATAACATCACTGTTAATTTCATTAGTTTTATAGAAAAACAAATTAACTGTAATGTCAAAATTATACAAACTGATGGAGGAGGTGAGTTTATGCCCTTAAAGTCATACTGTAATGATAGAGGTATATTGCATAGGCTTACTTGCGCATACACATCTGAGAAAAATGGTTTAGTTGAGAGAAAGCACATACACATCGTTGATACTGGTGTAACACTACTATCTCAAGCATTTTTACCTATGAAATATTGGTTTGAAGCTTTTAGCACAGCTGTATATTTAATTAACATGCTACCTACCAAAGTTCTATTGAATAAAAGTCCACACGAGATGTTATATAAGTGTAAACCAGATTACTTAAAGTTAAAAAAATTTGGATGTTTGTATTTTCCCTATCTTAGACCATATAGTAAACATAAACTCAACCTAAGATCTTGCCCATGCACTTTTTTGGGATATGCCAATAATCAGAAAGGGTACAAACGTCTGGATACAAACAGGAAGTTATTTATTTCAAGACATGTTGTCATTAATGAAGGTGTTTTTCCTTTCGTAGGAAAGAAAGATAATAGCAATGATCAAAATAAAGGTGTGTCTATAGAATTACCAACCATCGCAGTGTTAGCTGAATGGACAGATGAGGTTGAAGTGAAGGCTGATGAGAGTCATTCTGACCACAAGCAGTCAACCATCTCTACAACAAAATCTGACTTCAGTTCCAATAATTCCAATCAGCATTCCCCAACTGTTCAGAACAGCGGAGAACGTGATAACCACAGCAATGGCAGAGACAGTGCAGAGGAAGACACACCAGGTTCCAACTCCGATGATCAAGGAAGCAACTCACATCAGAACGAGTCCAATGCAGGTCATCACATGATTACGAGGGCCAAGAGTGGAGTGCTCAAACCCAAAATCTACAATGCCTCTGTAGCGAACAAAGAACCTGCAACGTATGAAGAAGCTATCAGAGATAAAAATGGAAAGAAGCAATGGACGCAGAGTTTAATGCAGTTGTACAAAATGAAACATGGAGTATTGTCAAAGCCCCAAAACGCAAAAACATTGTGGGCTACAGGTGGACCTACAAGATTAAAAGAAAGGCAGATGGGGGTACAGATAAATACAAGGCCAGACTCGTCGCTAAGGGATATTCATAGCGATTTGGATTTGATTTTAATGAGACTTTTTCGCCTGTGGTTAAGCCTGCTACTGTTCGAATAGCTTTGACTATTACGCTTCATAAACAATGGAAAATAAAGCAATGGGACGTTAACAATGCGTTCCTAAATGGGGAGATTGAAGAAGTTTTCATGCAACAGCCGAAAGGATATTGTTCAGGTGCTGAAAGCAATGTTTACAAATTACACAAACTACTTACGGGTTAAAACAGACATCTAGGGCCTGGTATGACAAGCTCAAGTTGACATTGAAGGGCCTGAATTTTATGGCTACTAAATCTGACACTTCATTATACATCAGAGTTACAAGACAGTCCACTATTTACATACTCGTACCTATGACATAAGAGTTACTAAATCTGACACTTCAAGTCCATCTTTGATGATGTACCTATGGCATCATGATCCATCATTCGTAGGGTGAAGGATGATGCATATTCTTAGCGTTTCATGGAAGGCCTTTCGTGGGTTCTTCTTCGCCCTAGATCTTTAGCACTGTCTCATGTTTATGACGTTGCTACCGGTCCTCTTCCCAGAGCAGGTGTCGGGTGATTATGGCTTTATTTTTTCAGGTTCAGATTTAGGTTTGGGGTTCTGGAGCTTCTCTTGTGGTCACTTTCTAGGTGATGGTTCTGGTATCTCTTTAAAGCTCATTTCTAGTTGTTGCCATTGTTGTCAAGTGGCTCCATCTCAACCAGTGGCGGCCCAACCAAACGGCTTCCCAAGCCACAACTGCTTGTGGTTGCCTTCCAACACAACAAAAAAATAAAAAAAATAACGCTAACCTGCATATTAGCGCAATATGACAACCCTCTTTGTCCTCAAGCAGTATTATATCTTTTTTCAGGCGAACCAACCTTGTATTGGTAAAAGTAAAATATAGCAGCTCTCTTTGTCCTCAAGACAGCATAATATGGCAGTCCTCTTTGTCCTGAAGATGATATTATATCTGTTTACATTAAAATTTTGAAACATCAGCATTTCTGTATATGACTAGCTAAAGAGTAAAATAAAAAACATGAACCAACCTTGTATTGGTTTGATTAAACAAGAAGCAAGTATGAACAAAACATTTGTTGTATAACAGTATAGATTAGTACAACATAAGCTAATATAATATTAATCAAAACAAAATTATCACGTCTAGTATCAATTGGACGACAATAATTGATTCAAGAAACCAACTTTTCATACAAAATACTACAACTTTTCATACAAAATACCGCAACTTTTCAAAACGTTCAAAGAAAGATACTTCTCCTCGCATTTTTTGAAGCAAAGTCTTCAATTAAAGTGTCATAATCAAGTTTATCTAAAAACGAACTTTCAATTGAGATAGTAGCCAATCCAATCAATCTCTCTTGTGACATAATTGTTCGAAGATAGCTTTTAATTAATTTTAATTTAGAAAAACTTCTCTCTGCGGAAGCAACGATGACCGATATAGTTAGCAAAATTCGATAAGCAACCCATGCACATTGAAAACCTCCATCATCCACATAAGATCGTATGAAGTCAAGAATGTCAACCGATTTGGTAATATCTTTAGGTAACATGGTTTGCAAAGCTTTCAAATCTTGAAATAAGTCTTCTCCGTATAGATCACATTGCTCATTGTATTTCAAATAATTTTCTAAACAAATGCACCGTTCCCTCAACTCCTCCTTTTCAATTTCCATGAACTTTGCATTCATCAAAAATCCGAAAATACTATCATAGACTTGAAATTGTTCAAAACGGTCTTTAAATGACATAAGAGCTTGATCTATGATGTGAGTGAAGTATGTGACTCTAAAATTTTCTTCCGATGATTGACTTCCCCCAACATTGGCATCAACCTCTTCATCAAAAAAATTCTTTCTACGAACAAGTCTTTTCTTCTCAAATATTGGCTCGATATCAACCTCTATAGCAAGTTCCCTTGCTTCTTTCATCATTTCTTCAAAACCATCATCTCTAAACTTTTGAAAAAATACAATGAGCTCTTTTTATTTTGTAATGGCATCCTCTAAATTCATATCCTCACTTTGAAGTGTTTTGCTCACTTGATTTACATTGTTCAATAACTTATACCAAATGCATAGACTAATCAAGAACTCAAAATTCTCTAGAACATTCACACATAAGCCTTTAGCTTCCGCCATCACAATATCCTCTTTGGAGCTATTTCCAATTTCAATCAAAGCATCTCTTAACATTGATGTTTGAAATTGAATAGCTCTCACATTTTCAACGTGACTTTCCCATCGAGTGGTCGATAATGATTTCGGTGTCAACCCCTTTACATACTTTTTAAGAACCTCCCATCGATGAGTGGATCCCGAAAATAATGTATAATTTTTTTGCACGGAAGCAAAAAAACTTCTTGCCTTAACACAAGATTTAGCCATATCACATAGTGCGAGATTCAAACTATGACATCCACATGGTACATAAAACGCTCGCGGATTTATGTCAAGAAGTCTTTTTTGCACGCCTTGATGCTTGCCTTTCATATTAGATCCATTGTCATAACCTTGTCCCCTTATATCATCGATGTTAAGTTTGAGTTCATTCAAAACATTTTCAAGTTGTTTGAAGAGTCCAAGTCCGGACGTATCATCAACTATAATAAATCCAAGAAAAAACTCTTCCACCTTTACTTCATCAATATCTTCAATATCCACACATCTTATGATAATAGACATTTGCTCTTCATGACTTAAATCCGGTGTACTATCATGCATGACGGAAAAATATTTTGCTTTTATGATCTTTTTTATTATATTCCCTTTGATCTCATTTGATAACAAAGTTATTATCTCTTTTTGGATCTTATGACTAAGATAATGATGTTGAATTTCTTTATTTACTACCCGTCGAAGATGATCTTGCATAATTGGATCAAAGTCTGCTAAAAACTCAATAAGTTGACAAAAAAGTCCATTATTCTTTTCATAAATCTTCTCATTCTTTCCACGAAAGGCCAAGCTATTTCGAGCAAGCGTTTTCACAACCCCAATTATTCGTATTAAAACCATCTTCCAACGTGTCTTTTCTTTGTCAATTTGAACTTCCATTTGTTTGTCAACCGTTGCTTTTAGTTGTAGCCCCTTTTGCAAATCAACCCACTTCACAACATTTTCTCAATGTTCCGGATTAGTTTCATGCTCTCTAAGTTTTTGAGGAAGGTTATGCCAATCATCAATTCCATCATTGGACAACTTACTTGCCATCAGTCTATTTTTGAATAATTTACAGCAAAAGCAAAACACTTTGTTCAATGCATTTGAATATATAAGCCACTTCCTTTTATGTTCTTCTCCATTTGGAAAACGACGAATGTAATGTTTGGACGAAAAACTTCTATTTTTTCAACATTTCATGATATTTGGAAATTTATTGTCTTTTTTTGTGATTTTGATAGGACCATTTTGAACTAAAAGTATTCTTTTAGTATCATTCATAGTTCCCCACAATTCCGGATCATAATCCACATCAACATTTTTATTAAAATCAAATTCACTCTCATTTATCTCTTCATTCACAAACTCTTCATCTTCTTCAATGTCAATTTCTTCATTGACATTTACTTCATTGTCAATTTCTTCATTGACACCTACTTCATTTTCAATTTCTTCATTGACACCTTCTTCATTTTCCTCGCCTATATTAATGCTATCATTTGTATGCATTTCAAAGGAAGATTGAAGATTGAAGGTAACGCTCATTTGTATAAAAGGCACACGACTCAATTGCTTGCTAGGCTGCCACTTGGTCGCCACTGATCTCAAGATCTTCCAAATGCGTGACCACGCTCATTTCCTCCATTTTAGAAAGAAACCTATCAGCGTAAATTTCTTTTAAGCCGAACAAGATTAAGTTTCTTTTTGTTGACTTAATAAGAATGACGAATAGCAACTGCCAACTGTCCGATGTTAACTTCTTCCTTAATTTTTCTTGCCCAGTCAATCTTGATATTACCATTTAACTTCAGACCTACGCAGAGAAAATTCAGCGAAGGGTGCTGCACTTTATCCCAGTGTTACTTTTGACATTACACAATCATATTAAGCGTTACTTCATCCCAGTGTTACTTCTGACCAAAGTGTTTTAAGGGCCATCCCCTTAATACAGCATTTAATATTGCAATAGGAGCATAGAAAGGAGTTATTATGTATGAGCTCATGTAATCTACCAAAACCTTTCAATCGGTGTTACATCCTCTGATCTCTTAATACCTTTCTCGATATTCTATTTGTTTGTGGCCGGGTATGCGAAGGTTCGGTGGGTGATGATCGGTGTTGTCCAACTATGTTTTGTGGTGCTAAATAATTTTCTGATACACAACTGAACAAAAGTCAGTAAATGCTTCTAAAACAAGTCTTGCAGGTTTCGACAAATTTTGTTTGGTAAGCCAACATCTTCTAAAGTGAAGTCAAGTTACGTCCACTTGATTAATATCCATGTCTTAGTGTGCATTCATACTAGATTAAGCAATATAATTAACAATATATATATCATTTTACTTTTACTTACGCTTTTATCTGTTTTTTAAGTTTTCTTTTGCTTTTTTTGATACCAACCTACAGGGTTGGCCCTGAAACATAAAAAATTATCGAAGGTCGTAGGTAAATTAGGATATTAGAGACTCTAGGCTATCAGCATATGTCCAAATACACATAGCATGAGATCGGAGGTCCTAAGCGACTGCCTTGGTGGCCTTACCCTACAGTTTCCCCTGCCAACTTTGTTTAGAAATTCGAGTATGCTCTATTAGAACTGCGTTATCCAGCTCTACACGATTGGGTCGTGTGCCTTTTATAGCTGCGTATTGGAAAAAAAAAAGGAAGATTGAAGGAACATGTGGTTTTTATTTTTATTTTTGCACGTTGTGTTTACTAATCAAATTAAATATGATATGGACAAGATGGCATGTTATTTTTGCACGTTGTGTTTAGTAATCCAACAAGACGTGGACAAAATGGCATGGCAACTGGGTTACGACCGTGAAATTCGGATCAATAACATCTCACAACACGTCCAAATGTCTTACCATTTGGACAATATCGTATGTCCAACATAGAAATATATTCATTTTCTTATTTCTGTATTTTATGGAGTTTCATATTCTAAGTTGATTATTCAAATTCAACGTTTTCAAAACTGCATATTTCTCTTGTTTTTTTACGTAAATCCCAATTAAACGTGACAAATGTTTAAATTTCAAATTTTACACAACATGGTTTTCAATTCATTATCAAAACCAGTTACAAGTGTAAATTTGAAAATCAACATTTGTTGTAAATCGGAGGCCCAAGGCCATTTATACAATATACCTATTACTTAAACCTAATAATAGGACTATTCCCTGTCTGACGTGGAAAGCTCCGCTAATTCCTTTCCCCAACACTGAAACGCAGTTCGTTCCGCTTTTTTTTTATTTTTTTCCTTCATACCCCTCACGTGATGGATGCCTTCTCACTACCTCAGCACCCCTCTTCTTCCTCCTCGTTACGATTCTTTTTCCCCATCCTGTAACCGAAAACAAACAAAAAACCCAATTTATCCTACTTTGTTGTTGTTGCTCCAATTTCTTCGCTCCAATTTTTATTACCTATTCGCATGGTTCCGACTTGCTTGCCGTCCTTCGTCTGCTACGTTAACATCGAAGTGGTTTTTGATGAAATCAGGCAACCTAATTACCACCACCATCGACTCCCACCATCTCGGCGTTATTTTAGGCTTTAAACGATGATTCCAATCCGGTAATTCAAATATTAATTTATCTGAATTCCCTAAATGATTTTGTCCGTCTGATTTCTGTTGTTAATTCCTTCGTATTATGTCTTGCTATTATGTCTTGCTGCCTTATTTACTATGCATTTGTCTTTGAAAATCCAATGTGTTTAATTTGAACCTTCACATACAATTATATTGCAAGGAGACAAGGTAGAAAAAAAAATTATTTTTCATACTAGAACAGTATTATGTTCCCTAAAATTTTCTATGATTGTCTTACCTATCATGTTCCCATTGTAGTTATGTACCTCGTGTATGTTAAGCATGTATGATTAATTTTTTCACAGTAATGTACATACTTTTGGGTAGCACATACCTATACCAAAGTCAACTGAATGTTAGTATGTCCATAAATGTTTTGGGCAATTCCAATGGTGTTATTTGCAGGCACCACACACATTTCATCTGAAAAATGGTATTTTCTACCATCATTATTTGGTTCATACTTCGCTAATAAGACAATAGTATTTATTCTTTATCAAAAGATAAAATGGTTGATCACCTTGAAGTACTCCATAATGAAAATGTATTTGTTCTGACACTTAATGACTTGGATGACCCTTTTCCTCACATGCATAGCTCCTCGGTCCTCATTTAAATAATTTCACGAAACGTTAGTTTCCTATCGTTAGAAAGCGGTGCATGTTTGGAAGAATTTTGAAGGGAAAATTTGGGAGGAAGTGGTTCTGTAGACAGTAATGAATTTGTTTCATTATGCTAAAATGGTCATGATGAAATATATTGCTAACATTGCTTGAACAATTTCTTCAACAACAACAACAACAACAAAGCCATATATCCCAAACAAGTTGGAGCTGGCTAGATATAGAACCCAAAATTAAAATAAAATAAAATTAATAATGATGATAATATATATATATATATATATATATATATATATAAAGGGTTTAAAATAACCAATCAAATAAAAAGTCGTCCGATAAAGGTTTTTTTTTTAAATAATAATAAGAAGAAGAAGTAAAAATGTTCAGTAAAAGTGAAATAAAATCTAAAATAGTAAATAAAAAGTAAAAAGGTTCAGTAAACGTGAAATAAAGTCTAAAAAAAAAAAAAAAAGAGAGAGAGAGAGAGAAACAAATTTCTTCATCTAGGAAATTTCTCTTCACAAAATTGGCTAAGCCAATGGCATCCCAAATTTTTTTTGGCTAGCTTAGTAGTAATTCATAGGCAGTATCATCTCAAAGACAAATCTATGCATCTGTCTATCTAGATTGTATAGCTTACTCTTTCTGTGCTAATATATGCTCTTTTAATTGGCATCATTCATTTCGAATTTGTCAGCCATCGATAGGTTGTTGTTGTTTGAGCTTCAATCTTTATTTCCCTCAGTGCTTTGTTTAATTGCCTTTTTTCCCACCAGCCATTATTTAAATTCCCTCGTTTTCTAACAATATGGACATATAAAGGAGGTGATTTTTTGGTTTACTTGAAATGTGTAAGCCAACAATAAATTGTTCCATTGTTTTTATTAATGTGTAAGCCTTGCTATTGATTAGAACAAGAGAAGAATATGCTTACAACTATGATTCACTGGCACCAGATTTTCGTATGTACAAACTTTGATTGGATGCAACTAAAAGTTTCTTCTGAATCTCCTAAATGTTCCCACTTTTTTATTTTAAATTGTCCATTACAATGTAACATTGTCCGCATCCAGTACAACATTTTTTTTATTTAAGGCTACTGTTTTAGCTAAGTTTGCACAATCAATGAAGTAATAATTATAGTCATCATATTCAACATCATGAATAACAGATTTGTATGCATATGTGTTAACAATAAAGGATATTGTTCAACATTTGGAAAACTAATTAGTCTATGTCTACACCAGGTAAATTTAAGAATTTACCCAAACTAATCGTTAGTACAAATTTTATACCTTATGAGTTCGTTTGACTACTGGGTAATGGAGTGTGCTAATTTATGATTGATTAACAAGTTACAAAGTGTATTGAAGCAACATCATAACGAGTATGTTGTTAAGGGGGTTGATCATATTACATGTGGAGATGTGAAAAGAAACCGGGATGACGATGAGAAATGAATTAGATTCATGTTTGCTAAATATAATAATCAGCTTGCTGCTCGAAACTGTTACATTCATTGCCCAAGAGAATTTCATTTAATTTTCTGCTTTACTTAAAGTACACTACTGTTATACGCACTTTATTTAATAAATTATTCAGGCCAAACTTTGTTATCCGTGTTTATATTTATTAAGCTAAAGTGGTTGATGAGGTTTTTTATGTGCAAGCATATTATCAGTTAATTAATCTAACTTTTTTCAGCTGCATCCCGGCATTCCACTTTGAGCCGTTAAGGTTACTTCACATGCACGTCTGAAGACGGAAAAGGTACTTCAAAACAATTTACACATTCTCAAATTAATTAAAGTCAATTTTGTGAGTTTGTATGTCAATGAGATATTAACATACAAGTTGTTTATTGGTTGCTCTTATTTATACCGTGCAAGTATTATTCCCTATTTTCTCATCTTTAACCTTTTTTTACTTCATGTTACGCATATACTGCAGTTGTATGATTAAGAGGTAGGTATTGTACGATTATGATCTATATCTCATTACAACTAGCTGCTTCTGTATTCCCAGTATATGTTTTTTTTTTCTTCCTTATGTTTTGTACATGTAACCGATTATTAATTTATTGCTACAACATTTACTAAAGATACATTGAGTTGTACTAAGATAATGGGTAAATCTTATAATGTGATGTAAATTCAATAGGATACTATGACCATGGTTCTCCTACAATGGCATGAGTGTGGACATAACCATAATCAAATGATTTTTGCACAAAATTCCATTTTAATCAACAAAGGTGAATTTGAAGACCATTATCTACTATGAGTTATGACATTTACATTCACTCTATGTATTATGCAATATGTTTGTTTTTCCCACCATCCATTCACATTGATATGAATTTCAACTCTATTGCTTAAACGTATTATAAGCATAATCTTAGTGTTGCTTACATGTCATTTCAAAACACCAGACTAAGTCTCTTTCTTTTCTTAATAGTCCACACACTAATTCCATTGATATTCCTTTCATTTTTTTTCCATTTATAATAATACTAAATGTTATCTTATGATATTAACAGCAAATCCATAAGATTTATATCCTGTTATTACGAAATAATTGACATCTCATTTTATTGTTGAATTTATCTATGTTCGGTTATCGAACGAAGCAGTCCCGTGAGATAAGAAGCCTTAACAAAACAATTACATACAACAAAATTAAGTTATTGGTTAATTACATCGAATCAGTATGAAGCTTACCAAGACAGTTAGATACACCAAACCCTTCTTTCCATAATTTCATTTACTAATGCTTCAACATTGCTCTATACTATGCGGTTTTTTATGTGCAAGCATATTATCAGTTAATTAATCTAACTTTTTTCAGCTGCATCCCGACATTCCACTTTGGGTCGTTAATATTACCTCACATGCACGTCTGAAGGCGGAAAAGGTACTTCAAAACAATTTACACATTCTCAAATTGATTAAAGTCAGTTTTGTGAGTTTATATGTCAATGAGATATGAACATACAAGTTGTTTATTGGTTGCTCTTATTTATACCGTGCAAGTATTATACCTTTTTTTCTCATCTTTAACCTTCTTTTACTTCATGTTACGCATAATACTGCAGTTGTATGATTAAGAGGTAGGTATTGTACGATTATGATCTATATCTTATTACAACTAGCTGCTTCTGTATTCCCATTATATGTTTTTTCCTTATGTTTTGTACACGTAAATGATCATTAATTTATTGCTACAACATTTACTGAAGATGCATTAAGTTGTACTAAGATAATGGGTAAATCTCATAATGTGATGTAAATTCAATAGGATACTATGACCATGGTTCTCCTCCTACAATGGCATGAGTATGGACATAACCATAATCAAATGATTTTTTGCACAAAATTCCATTTTAATCAACAAAGGTGAATTTGAAGACCATTATCTACTATGAAGTATGACATTTACATTCACTCTATGTATTATGCAATATGTTTGTTTTTCCCACCATCCATTCGCATTGATATGAACTTCAACTCTATTGCTTAAACTTATAAGCATGATCTTAATGTTGCTTATATGTCATTTCAAAACACCAGACTAAGTCTCTTTCTTTTCTTAATAGTCCACACACTAATTCCACTGATGTTCCTTCCATTTTTTTCCATTTATAATAATACTAAATGTTACCTTACCTTAAGATATTAACAGCAAATCCATAAGATTTATATCCTGTTATTACGAAATAATTGACATCACATTTTGTTGTTGAATTTACCTATGTTCGGTTATCGAACGAAGCAGTCCTGCGAGATAAGAAGCCTTAACAAAACAATTACATTCAACAAAATTAAGTAGCTGGTTAATTACATCGAATCAGTATGAAGCTTACCAAGACAGTTAGATACACCAAACCCTTCTTTCCTTAATTTCATTTACTAATGCTTCAACATTGCTATATACTAAAACCATGTCTGCTATTCTTTTAAGTGCGACAAAACTCTGTTTACATTGATATCTCTGTCTATATGTTTGATCTTTATTCGAAAACTATAATATGCAGAACAAGTATCACAATGGCTTTCCCGGTTAAATGTACACTTTGTTATTAAAATTTCAGTTAAAATACTATCATTTTGTTTCACTACTGTTGATATTTGATGCTTTTTTAATCCCAATCCTTTTTTTTTGTGGCATAGCATCTCAGTCCATATTAAATGCTAATACCACTTAGTTCGATGGTTACTCAAGAAGTTGTGGATACGATTAGGTACGATCAATTACAGATGTTATTTGTATTACAGTGAAAATTTTGTTTAGTTTCATTCATTGACTCTTTCGATCTTTGATATATATATTTTCAAATTCAATACTTACAACCTGCAGCATGCAAGGGGTCTACAATAGCAAAGAACAAAAAGACAGAATTTTGGGGTATGGTGGTTTCTTCGGCTATCAACTAAAGGTGAACTACTATTCTGATTTTGTTGAAGTTCATGATACATGCACCATTCCAGATATTGTGTTACAAATATTTACTGATTGGTACAACCATTATTACTTACGATACATGGTGGTGGATCATGTCTACTTGCACTTCCTACATTATCCATGTTTTTTAAGAAGGGCAGAAAATTGTGGAAATGCAATGGGTTATGAAGGCTAAAGAGAAGACTTCAACCAAATGAGTTGCAGTTTTAATAGCTATAATATGTAGAATGTCTATTGTACAACAATTTTGCCTTTGTATTGACAATGTTGTGTAATAGTCTGAGGTTCTCATATTATCTGTTCTTGCGCACTTTCATTTTACCCTCAAATGGTCAATCCATTTGAACGAATAGTTGTCCTCTTAAGTTATAGTATTTGTAGGTGTGTTATGTATTTGTTGTTGTGTATGTAAAATGGATATCTGAATCCATCTGCACATTTTGTTGATATTTATTATAGCATTTTATCTTTGTTCATCGATATAACGCATCCCCGATGGATTTTACACGTTTATTTTCTTTTTCTTGAAGTAAGGCCTTCTCTGTTATCTCTACTAGGACTCTAAATTTTGTACGAATATTTAACATCTGTTCATGTTCATGACCGAAATACACCGTTCGAATTCGTTCGATTCTCAATTATGATACGAGATATGACAACAAAATTTACTTCCTATGACTTCCTTTGAATGCATCTGGGTTAATACGTCTTATATAATTATCTTATTTCTTCTATGTTAATGTGCTGACTCCTTTTTTACACATAGGCTTCACTGGAATGTTTTCTACATATGTTACCACCTTTTTAATTATCCCACCGCTTTGCCTAAGCCACCTAGCTTTAACTATTACTACCTACCTGCTATGTGTTGCGTGTTGCATCTACTCCTCCCTTAATTTTTATCAAACAACATTAACCTTTCTCACTCTTCATTAAACATATAACATATGTTTGTATCATGTACTCATCTATTTCAATCCACTGACATTATCCATTTTTTTACAGCTATATTTCACTACTTCCGGCATCCACCCTGAGCAAAATTACCTCACACTCACCGTTACTTGTTGATCCACCGATTGTCTTCCCTAAACGTTTCATATGTTCAACAACGGTATAGAACCACAAACCCGTATGCGAAGCACGGGTCTCCTACTAGTAAAGAACTAAAACGTGGCAGAAGCTTCTGTTTGCTCTCATAATACTCCCTCACAAACGAAAGCTATGGTTTCATATCTCGTTTGCCATGATAAAATTTCCAGATAAAATTGATGAAACCCTTTGAAATCAGTTCAAACCAGCCTCGATTGCCTTTGCTTGATGGTCGCTGGCGAGGATTTGAGCATGATTACTCATATTTGCCCTGAGTATGAGTGTTTCCAAACTTCAGATATGTAGTAGATTGTCTTCATGCTCTTTGAAAGAATAAATATGAGTTATTCCAATGCTTTGTCCTTACTTCTTCCGATCTGGGCTTCGCAGCAGTCTTTGATTTCCAACTAGGGTTTCCAGATTTGCTAATATTTGATGTTGACGACTTTAGATGTGAACTTGATTGCTTTGTTCTTCCATTAAAGTCTAATCTTTTCATTACTTTGAGCTCTGATCTGAGTCTGGTAAATTTTTTTTACTTGATAATGGCTTAGTAAGTATATCTGCTACTTGATATGTTGCTGGAACATGATTATTTGCAGCTTTCCTTTGATTACTTGCTCACGAACAAAATATAAATCAATTTCCATATGCTTTGTTTTAGAATGTAGTATTGGATTTGATGATAGTAATCAGGGCCGGTCCTGGCCTAGTGCGAGCCGTGCGACCGCACATGGCCCATTAGGTCAAGGGGCCAAAAAAAAAAAAACTGTATTACCTTTACTAGAGATGCTTTTTCTTGTCAGTATGCGTGTACTCGATAGTAATTTATCTATGCAAAAGTAGATATGATTGTATACTTTGTTGATATCAATCAATATATTAAAATGAAGATGTGGCTTGTGTGGACCTCTAGTTGACAGATTGAAAATATGGGTAAAAACTTTATGAATTTGCTGAAACACGCAATTTTCTCAATGGAGATGCACAGTAAAAAAAACACATTTTCACTTAAGTTCAACTTCATAAAAAAAAAATTAAGGGCCCAAAATTTTGGGTCCGCACTAGGCCCATAAATACTCAGGGCCGGCCCTGATAGTAATACAACACTTAAATTGTCACACCATAGTGCAGATGGCTTTTGAACTATAATTTTAACTCATTAAGTAATGAATGCACCCACGTAATTTCGGCAATTGCATTAGCAACATTTCTGAATTCAGCTTCAGTACTAGATCTAGAAATTGTTGGCTGTTTCTTTGCACACTAAGAAATAGGATTGTTTCCCAAATAAATGAAATATCCAAAGGTCGATCTTCTATCATCTGGATCTGTAGCCAGTCTGCATCACTATTAGGGCTGTCAATTTCCTACACGACCCGTGACCCGACTCGAAACCCGCACGGAAATTAGCAGGTTAACCCAACCCGTTTAATCAGCGGGGCATTTTCGGGTCAACCTGAATTTGACCCGTTTATAAACGGGTGGGTTTAGGGTTGACCCGCTAACCCAATTTTGACCCGCCAAACCCGATTATATGTTGTATCTCTTCCATACTGATAGTCTTTTATGTATACTGTTAGTGTTAATCTTTTATGTATGCAGTAATCAGTATGCTCGCATACGTAAGCTGTTGTATTTTACTAATTTATTCTTGTATGTTGTTAGTTGTATTTTATTTATAACAACTGTATCTCTTCCTTACTGGTAGTCTTTAATTTATGCAGTATGGGAATATATACTTATGTATAGAAAATGGTTTTTGGATGCGGTGATTTCATGCTTTATATATTTGTTGTCTTTTGGTGACTTTGCAACTTCTTGTATGTTGGTGATTATATAGCAGTGTGCATGTTGGTGATTTGACTCTATTATTGCTTATATTAGTAGGCAATATCTATCAACGGGTAAACCCGACCCAACACGACCCGACACGACCCATTTAGTTAAACGGGTTACGCGGGTTGGGTCGGGTCAACCCGTTTATAAACGGGTCGGGTTAGGTTTGGGAAAATATGACCCGCTTAATAAACGGGTTGACCCGCCCCGTTTATAAATCAACCCGAACCCGACTTGACCCGACCCGAACCCGACCCGACACGACCCATTGACAGCCCTAATCACTATATCCAATTATATTTAGTTGATTGCAATGTTTGAAGTGTAAGCCGAAGTCATTTGTTCCCTTTAGATATCTTAGCACTCTTTTCATGGCATTCTAGTGATCCTCTTTGGGTGCAAGCATAAATTGAGAAAGTTTATTAACACAACAAGCAATTTCTGGTCTAGTGATGGTAGCATATTGTAATGCTCCCACTAGACTTCATTGTTTAATATTATCTATGTTCCCCCCTGTGTTTGGATAGTTGATGACTTGTAATCATTGGTTTTGGTAAAACATTTGCAACATCCATGTTTTCCTTGACTAGAATTTCATTGATGTACTTCTTTTGACTTAAAAATAATTCTAATTGGGACACCTTTGTTACTTCAATGGCCAGGAAATAGTTGAGTTCACCCAAATCTTTGATGGAAAATTGATGGTTTAATAGTTGAATGAGTTTTCTTATTCTGCCTCACTATTTCCTGTGATAACCAAGTCATCAACATATATCAAAACATAAATAGTTATATCATTAATAGTTTTAATGAATAGAGATTCTGATTTGGTAGATTGGAACTTTAATTTTATTAATACAAGTTTCAATTTATAAAACCAGACTCTAGGGGCTTGATTGATCCCATAAATTGCTTTATTTGGCTTGCATACAAGCTCTTTATCTTTCTCATATCCTTGTGGTTGGTTCATATACATTTCCTCTTTTAAATCACCATTCAAGAAGGCATTGTTGACATCTAATTGTTGTTTTTTCCAGTTGTTATTCAATTCTATAGTAAGAACTATTCTTATTGTGGTGGGTTTAACAACCGGAGAAAAGGTTTCTTCAAAGTCAAAACCATATTGTTATGTAAAACCTCTTGCTACAAGTCTGGCCTTGTATCTATGTATGGATCCATCTGCATTCTTCTTTAGCTTGTATGTCCACTTACTATCAATAATATTTTTGTTCACTAGTGCCTTAACAAGTGTCCAGGTTTTTTTTGATCGATGCTTGATATTCTTCATCCATGGCTTGTTTCCAGTTTTCATTGCTGATAACTTGCTTATGACTTACAGGTTCATCGGAATTACTGATGGTACTGTAGACCTTGGGTTTAAAACTGCCCCTTTTTGATCCTGTAACCATTGGATGACCAGTATGTGGCTGTTCTCTTTGTTGTTCATAACTTTCAGTACTGTCATGTCTGACATTAGATTGATTGCTTCTGGCTTCAGAATTTGAGTCATGTGGTAGGTTTTCACGTTGTAACTGACTTCCAGTAGGTTGATTGGATGGCTCAGATTGTTGGTTTCTTGATGAAGGCATAGAATCCTGATGAGTGTCCGAGCAACCGTCACCAGAATCTTCACTTATGTTGTCAGTATAAAGAGGCATTCCTTGAATTGACTTTTTGTATTGTATATCTTTCGAGTAGTAGTAATTTCTGCACAATGAAATGGGAATATTTTCCATTAAACACAACATGTCTACTAATATTATTTTTTACCTTTTTCATCAATACATTTATATAGCCTTTTTAATCACTAGCTTATCCTATAAATGTGTATGGTGAAGATCTGAAGTTTAATTTGTGAACATTATATGGTTTTAGATAAGGATAACATAAGCATCCAAATACTCCTAACCTTTCATAATCAGGTTTAACATTATATAGTACTTCTAAAAGACTTTTGTTGTTCAGCACTTTGGTTGGTAATCTGTTTATTAAGTATACAAGAGTGCTGAATTCATCTGGCCAAAATTTCATAGTTAAATGACTTTGTGCTAATAAAGTAAGGCCACTTTTAACAATATGTCTATGTTTTCTCTCTACCAAACCATTTTCTTCAGAAGTGTATGGACAACTTAACCTATAAATAATACCTTTCTTGTGAAAAATTCATTCAAACGTTTAAATTCAGTACCTCCATCTGTTTGAAATTTTTTCATATTTTCACCTGTTTTCTTTTCAGCTTGACTAATGAAATGAATGACAACCCTGCAAGTTTCAGACTTAGTTTTCATGAAATATATCCAAGTATATCTAGTATAAGAGTCAACAAAAGAAATGTAATATTTAAAACCGTAATCAGAATTTATTGGTGCTGGACCGCATAGGTCAGCAGCAGCAAGTTCAAGTGGTTTCTTATAAGCAGTATGAGAATCATTAAAGGGTAACTTGTGACCTTTACCCATCTGACAGTAGGTGCAAACATATGGCATAGGAATATTATCATATGAGATGTTATTAGTAGCTAACACTTTCTTAACAACATTCACATTAGCATGACCAAGCTTTACATTCCATAGATCAAACACACTGATTTTGTCATTAATCTCAGATTGGTAGCAAGAATTGCTCTTACTTTCACAACTTGCAGAGTTGACAGCATTAAATCTGTACAGTCCATTGCATGTTTCACCTTG
Source organism: Allium sativum (assembly GCA_030737875.1). Taxonomy (NCBI): domain Eukaryota; kingdom Viridiplantae; phylum Streptophyta; class Magnoliopsida; order Asparagales; family Amaryllidaceae; genus Allium; species Allium sativum. Next base: position 461,071,485 of record CM060923.1, read on the forward strand.
CAAGATAGTTTCATTAGTTAATAAATCTTTAACTAAACAATGATAATGATGAAACTCAAAATACACATTATTGTCCTTAGCAAACTGTGAGACACTGAGTAGATTCTTTTTTATTTGAGGAACCATAAGTAAATTATTGAGATATAATTGCTTTTTACCTTTAATGTTGCCAAAGACAATATATGTAATATTTACACTATCACCATTACCCATGTGTAGAGAGTTTATACCTTTGTATTCTCTTTGACCAAGACTAAGTTTGTTGAGATTATTTGTGAAGCGATTAGTTGCACCTGAGTCAAGATACCAATTTCCATCACATATGTCTTCAACTTGACTACTTCTTGAATTGTTACTTTGACTATCAATTTCAATTTTTTCAATATTTGTTGTAGGGTTTGGTTTTCTCTGGCTGTTCTGATTTTGACTAGCAACATAATTGTTATTAAACTTGAAATAACACTTCACAGCAGTATGACTCACTTTTTCACATATTTTACAATTGGGTCTACATTGTTGTTCCACCTTCCTCTTCCTCTAATTCTGTTGGAAGGACCTCCTCTCTAACAAGAAGTTTCACCTCTGTTTTGATTCTTGTTTTTTGATTCAGTAAAGTTTGCAGATAACTCATTTAACTGAGATTTTTTAGTTTCAACTGTTGCTTCATGAGCAAGAAAAATGGAATAGACATCTTCCATAGAACAAGTAGTTTTTTGAGATGTAATACCTGCCACAATTGCTTCATATTCATCACCAAGGCCATTTAAAATAGTTAAATTATTTTCAAAATCACCAATTTTCTGCCCTGTTGCTTCAAGATGATCACATATACTTTAACTTTTGCCAAGTATTCTCTCATGGATAAATTTTCCTTTCTTGAAATTTGTAACTGGTTTCTATAAAACATAATATTGGCAGATTATCGGGTGTTAAAAGATTTCTCTATTGATGTCCAAATATCATTGGCAGACTTACACCTTATTACTTGTGATAATATCTTTTCACTTATAGATGATAACAGCTAGGCGCAGATTAACCTATCTTGCCTATGATATTTAACAAACTCCTCATTAGTAACAAATCTATTATTAGCATCAGTCATAAATTTTGGGGGAACTTCAACAATTCCTAGAATATAACCTTTAAACCTATACCCCTGAATAGCGGTTTCTACTTGCAATTTCCACAACAAGTAGTTATTTTCTTCACGATGAATAGTAATCAGTTGGGTTTGTGGGTTTATACATGTTTTGACAAGTGATTCAGCATTTTGTGTATTCAGATTAGTTGATGTTGCCTGAATTTGATTTGCATATGGGTTAGGTGCTACTACAGTGGAATTGTTGTCCTCAGCCATGCAGATGACAATCATGAATATTTTGCAGCAAGAAAAGGTACGAAAACACTGAAATTTTGATGCTTTGAATTGAAAATTCCTGGAAACGATGATTCAACCGAGTATTGGTGCATTCTGAAAAGCTTTTATGATGAGTTTGATTTATTTTATATAATATCTTTCTAAGAAGCTTTCTGGTATGGCACTTTGCTTCAGCTGAACTTCTTGATTGGTTTTCAATAATGTAAGAATTTAGGGAAACGGGTTATGACATTGTGTTCGTCTTGGAATTCTAGTTGAAATAGAGCCCGAGTTTGCGTAGATTGGACTTCGTATGAAGAAGTTATGGCTGTCGGAAGTTTCAGAAATTCAAATAAATTCAAACAGTTCGAAAACGAGTTCAAAATTCAAACAGAAGCCAGAAGCGGGTTGGGCGGGAAAATTCCCGCCCAGGCAGGTCGACCAGGGGGTCGACCCTAGTGTCGACCTCCCCCTTAGAGGTCGACCTGGGGGTCGACCTGGCCCCCGGCCAGATCTGAAATTTGAACGACTGCTGACTCGCTGTTGAGTCACTAGGGTTTCTAGATGGTCCTGATCAGGTCTGAGTGGCTGTGATTAACCCTACGTTCATCTGACGGCTATAATCAAATTGAAATTCTATATAAACAACTCAATGCCTAACCTAAAAACACACAGAAAAATAAACCTAGAACTGAAATGCCGTCAGTAGAAGACTTGGAGTAGCCGTCACCATTTCCAATTCAAAGACGAGTTAAAGAACTTGAATCAAAAATCAAATTAAAGCGAGTCTAATTCAACGATCTTCTTCAAAGGAGCGCATCTCCAATTTCAGAATTCATATTTCAGAACGCAAGAATTCTTTTTAGTTTGTAAGTCAGTTGTTACGCAGATTTGAACATTCCTTTCGACTGAATTCATGACACGTTGTAATTGGAATATAGTACGATGCTTATGTATAAGATATGACTCTCGTTTATTTTAAAATATCGTTGTAATTAATCATGTCTATATGCTTGTGGCGATGAACATGTTGTATATTTCATGTCTCTATGCTTATGGTAATGAACATGTTGTATATTTCATGTCTATATGCTTGGGTGATGTACAACATTGTATGTTATTACGATTGGGTAAAGAACTTATTATGCCAACAAAATGGTGAAACATGTCATGTTGAAATTTGATGGTTATTTGCAAGTCTAGGATCTAAATCACATGCCCATATGTAGACTAACATTCATGAATAGTTAGAACTATGTCAAGTTGAATCTATTTATGTTGTAAAAAGTTTGAATTGCAATCCTCTTATGTTTAACATACATAAGTTATCATGCTAAGTTGCAATTTAAAAACGGTTAGAGTTGCTTTCTTATGTTTTGACATACATAAGTTGGTATGTTAAATTGCGGTTTAAATCTTGTTTATGTGTTAAACCTCCATGTTAGACCCATATCAAGTTTACATGACTCAGTCACAAGTTCACCTTTACCTGTTTAGTTGAGATAATGATACATCTATGCCAAGTTACATGTGATAAGTTTAATGTATGCTGTTTTATGTTTATGTCATGTTCCTTGATTTTTACCCCTTTTTGTTTATGGGTTTGGGCTAACTTGTTAGCCCAACATTTTATGTAATTCATACATACGTTCTACGGGGATAACGAGGGGGAAACATAAAAATTCATGGCATAGGATTGTTCGTAAAATGGTATACTTGATATACCATTTATTGTGAGCAACATTTGAAAAGATAATTATGGTATGAGTAAATTAAAATTAATTTACATAAAGAAATTTGACATATATAGAAAAATATGAATATATAAAAGATGAATATGCCTAACCCGAGGTTAGACTGAGTTGTGGTGTAAATCTGCCCGGAACCGACAGGCATATCCAGTAACCACAACAAGACCTGTCTAATGTGGGAGGTTAGTGCATCAAGCCCAAAGGGAACCCGAGGTTAGACTGAGTTGTGGTGTAAATCTGCCCGGAACCGACCAGCATATCCAGTGACCACAACAAGACCTGTCTAATGTGAGTGGTTGGTGCTTTAAATTAAAGCTAAGTTAGGATTGGTAGGGTTAAGTAAATTAGGAAAACACTGAACTGATTCAACATGTTAACTAAAACGAATGGGCTGGTTTAGGTTAACTTGGACACTTAACCAAATACACATGTTGATTTGAAAACCCTAGTAACGAGGACCCATTTCAGCAGTAACCCATATAGATGTATCATGGTACCTTTAAACTAGGCAGGGTGGGGCACGATTACTGGGCGGAATTATAAGCGGTCAAAACGCCGGCGGTTGGTGGGCCAGTGTAGGTTCCGACAGAGTATGGGCATGCACGTACTCTGTAACACCCCACCTCCGCTAGGGTCACTCACAAAGGGAATGCACTAGGTTTGGTGAAGCATTATCGAGGTAAACATGCACAGAAATATTACAAGACAAAACATATATAAAACAGCGGAAGTAAAACAAATTTCATTACCTTATAAAACAAGGTCTAAAGCCTTTTACATCAGAATACATCAAAACCTGTCTTGTAATAATAAAGAAGCATAAAGCCTTTTCATAAGTTATTCCCCAAAATAAAGCGGTGAAGCAGCCATAGCCAAGAGAAGACCAAGCTATACATGATGACCTTCAAGCATAAGAGGTCCGAACTAAACAACATTATTTCCTCCTTGAAACCTGGGGGGGAAACGGAAGACAAGAGGCGAAAGAAAACGGGGTCAGTCATAAAGACTGGTAAGTCCTATCTACTTCCAGTATAAAAATAGGTAAAGGTAACATGACATGCATAAACTGAAAGTAAACATAAGGATGACGACAAGATAGATAAGCTAAACCAAGATAACTAGATGAACTACTGTAGCAAGATAAACTAAGGTATCATGATAAACTACGGGGTCAAGATAAATCAAGGTATCACATCGTCAGGTTTCTATCAAGTATACAATCCCAAGGTATCTATCATGTATAACATCCCACAGTATTTATCATGTATATTTGCTCTGCACCTCTCATACTAGTATCCCAACCCGCGTCATGTGTTAACAATGAATGTCCCTTGCCCAATGTCATGTAATGGTCCATGTCAACCTAATATATAACATATGTAGGTTTTTCCCAACTCGTATGTTTCTTTCCATGTATAAGTTCAGTCCTTTGCCGTAGGCCGTACGGGCTTTCCCATGTAAATCTATACCACCTCAACGTAGTACCACTTTATCCTTGAAGTTGTTTTGAACTGTTACCCTTGATCTGGTTATGTTTTCTGACCATGAGCTATCGCGTGTTCACTTAGGATTTACGCCACCTAGGGCCACTAGGGATTATGCTACCTAATGAACGTTTCCGTGTCTCGGTTTGGGTTCAAGCCACCTAGGACCACTAGAGATTATGCCACCCTTCAACCGCGCCCTTTATCCCACGTATGTATCGTGAATCGTTTTCCATGTCTAGTCGCACATGTTCCTCAATGTGCCATCCGAGTTCCGTGCCAGGGCAAATCAAGAAATACGGAACTCGGTCGGGAGGTTTAAGTCATCTGCTGATGCATATATCAAGGTCTGTTTTTTTATCCGTGGCTATGGTCCCACGTGACCCCTCCCTCAACTACTGAAAGGCAATCCAAGAAAAATCATGTATGAGAACCACATCCCGGCCCCACTATAGCCCCATTTTCCTATGGGCCAACCTCACCCATGACTCGATAGCAAGAACATGGTCTGTTGGGGGTTCTCTGCCTTTCCGTTCGTACACAATTGACTAAAGATGGTAGGTAGTCGACGACGTGCTATCCAGGGCAAAATCGAGTATCGTCGACTCCACGCTAATCCATCCCAGTCTTTAGGTCGCTCGCATAGCAACCAAGGCATACTCTTGGCTCTTCTACCGCAGACCTTAACCTCTGTGAGGCCGGGTTTCATGGACCATCTGCCACCTCATAGAGGGATACCAAGAGTACCCTCACGTCCCCCCGAAGCTACCGCTTCGTCACCCAGTTCGTTGGAGCTTTTTATCCAAGTCAGATAAGTTGCTCCTCCTCGTATACTCAGCGATGACCTACCGTATCAGGTTACTCATCTATTTATGAACTAGTCTCATGTCCTTGGCTAAGAATTATTACTTAGTTATACTTAACTAAGGTTTACCACTTAGCTTCTTTTCCTCGTTACCCTTGATTAACCACGATTTTCTACCTAGTTCCTCTAACTAGGGTTTTGTCTATTGGGTTAAGTGTTGTCATTCAGGTTCGTGACTTAGCCCGCTTACGAATCATGTCAAGATTGGCTAAGTATTTAAGCTCAAGGCTTAGCCCTACAAGTTGGTTAAGTATACCAAGAAGCGCATGACTTAACCCTATCAAGTCAAATTGGTTAAGTATTGGTTTGTCTTAACTCTATCAGATTATCGTGTTAGATTAATTAAGCATAGATTATCTTAATCTCATCAGATCATCGAGTCGGATTGGTTAAGTATGGGTTAGCTTAACCTCATCCACTAATCGTACTACAAGGGTTAAGTATATTCAAAAGGTCTTGTGACTTAACCCTATCAAGTCCACATGTTAGATTGGTTAAGTATAGGTTACTTAACCTCATCAAATCATCATGTATAATTGGTTAATTATAAGTTACTTAACCCCATTAAATTATCATGTTAAGTTGGTTAAGTATTGGTTGCTTAACCTCATCGAATTACCAAGTTTAGATTGGTTAAGTGTTTAACTTAACCCCATCGAATTACCGTGTTTAGATTAGTTAAGTATAGGTTACTTAACCCCATCTAATTACCGTGTTTAGATTAGTTAAGTCTAAATTACTTAACCCCAACTAATTACCAAGTCGGATTAGTTAAGTGTAAATTACTTAACCCCATCTAATTACCAAGTCGGATTAGTTAAGCGTAAATTACTTAACCCCATCCCCTAATTGTCTTGTATGGTTAAGTGTCATTAAGAAATCAAGCCCGGTCCCACTTAACCTACCCATTCGTGTCATATCGGTTAAGTGTCATTAGTCAAATTTACTTAACCTTATCATGTGGCATTAATTTAATTAATGCACTCTCAACCTCTCACATTAGACCTTGTTGTGGTTACTAATTAAGCCGGGCGGGTCCGGGTAGTTTTACACCACAACCTAGTCTAACCTCGGGTCTTAAGCGCGACATGACCAACTTCTCACGTTGGATCCTATTGTTTGTAGCCACTAGTTAAGCCGGGCGGGTCCGGGTAGATTTATGCTACAAACTCAACCCAACCTCGAGTTGGCCACTTTCTTGTTTTGTCTAGTGTCATATTACACTTACAACCCATACGTGTCTAGTTTCAAGTCCCATGTTTACCCCCACATGTCATGTCCCCATTTAGGTGTATCATGAGTGTCATATTTTCATGAAATCCCATGTCAAATTATCATGTCATAATCACGCTCGTCCATCCTACCCCAAATCGCGTTTCCAACCCAAGTAAAAGCGAGTCAACATAGTAAGGATACTATGCTACATATTGGCCTCAAAACATGCACGATGCCAAAAGGGAGTTGGCCACAAATATGCATGGTATCGTAAGGGGGTTTGGTCTCAAAATATGCATAGCATCATAAGGGGTTTTTGGCCACAAACATGCATAGTATCATAAGGGAATTTGGCCACAAACATGCATAGTATCATAAGGGAATTTGGCCACAAACATGCATGATAACATAAGGGGTTTGGGTTCATTTACATGCATAAGCCCCAAAGTCAAATCTTTGCCAATGTTTCACAAGTCAAATGGTTCCCAAAGGTTCATGCTAGCATTCCATAGATAAAGATTCAAACTTGCAAGATAAACTAGGTTAATCATAACATGAATAGCATGATTTAGTCACTAAGCTTAGCCAAAAGTCATAGGTTCAAACAAAAGAGGCATGACAAAGTTCATATAGGCTAGCATACTTAGTTTAATCTTGTTTTATTCCATGCCATCATTAAAACTACCGGTTAGATCTAGAAGTAGCTAGAACTTACTTAGCATGGCAAGAGATTTAGGAGCATGAATCGTCTTGTCGAAGAATCCATGTTGAGATGATGATCAAAACCCTTGATTTGGTGTAGAAAGCTTGCACCTTCATCTTGGATCTAGTTTGCAAGCACAAGCTCTTGAATTTGGGGATGGAGGCCATGATCAATGTAGATTTGGGCAGCACTTCGTTGCAAGAGTGATTTGTGAGGGTTTAGGGTAGGCTTAGGGGTCTTTTTATAGAGATTAGGACTAGTTTAGGCCCTTAGATTAACCCTAGGATAGATCTGAACCCTCAAAATCCGTCACAGGCCCATAAAACATGTCTTGAGAAACAAGTCAGGTGCACCCAGGCCAGACTGGCCGACCACCCAGGTCGACAGGGGTGTCGACTGGGCAGTCGACACCACCTGGGGGGTGTCGACTCCCAAGTCGACTCCCCAGTCGACTTGGGGTGGCGGGAATTTTTCCCGCCTCTTCTGCTTTGCTGAATTTTGAAATCTGAATTCAATTTTGAACTGTTTTTGAACTTGAAATTTTCTGAAAAATTTGACGGGCCATAACTTGGTCATGCGGACTCCGATTTTCGAAAACTCGGACTTTATTTCGCGTATTTTTCCGAGACGAACGCAATGGCATAGCCCGTTTCCCTTGATTCAGATTTTATAATTAAATTCTGCCTTGATTCTCGTCTTAGCATATTGTAAAAATCCGGGTTGTTACATCCTCCCAACTTAAAGGATTTCGTCCCCGAAATCTCCAAGTTTGGAAGAACGTATCCTACCATCCATCTACTCAAAACATCATCCACAGGCAACCTTTGTCCTTAGACGATTTCTAATGCCATATGAACATATGCAGAACGTGTTTGTATATGCTCCTTAGCTAATGCTAATGATCAGGCCTGAATGATCTCTCTAATGCAAAATATGTTTAGTGCCATGAGTCCAACATGTATGCAAATAGTCCTAGTCATATAAGTACTATATGGGTGCACAAACATTCATCCATATGCAACATCCGCATGACAACACATTCAATTTCATCCATAAACAAGTATAAATACTCGTGCATATGCAACATGAAACATGACCGCGTCAATCTAGTATCTAATGTGTATTCGCGTATCCACGAGCAACCATTTGCAACCATATCAATCATAACATTTTTCAAATACATGTTTACATCCATAGAGTTCTATCTAAGATTCCCAAGATAAGATCGAGGAGATAAACAAGACAAACTCCTTACGGGGTTTGCAACAGAAACAGGACCGAGAGGATATCCACCAAGCGATAGCAAGCAAGCTAGCTCTACAGGAGAACCAGGGATCAACGATATACTCTTAAAAAGAGACATGATGCGCGCGTCTAAGCCGCCTTTCCTTGAGCTTAATTCCACCGTGCCTTGACCGCCTTTGACTTCATAATTTCGTAGCTCCTTGATTCCTATTTCCAAGGTATGAGTTGGAACTCCTTTCACCGTCGCCTCTCGTTCCTTTTTCACTTATTCTTTTCTAGAATACTTGGCTCAACCATAACTGCGTACTCATGCAAGCTTTCCAAAATTCACTAGTGAATTCTGGATCTCGTTTACCGATGTCAATCCATGTTACCAAGCGTACCTACTAGGGTGATTCCTATAACCCATGCTTAAGCGGAATGAACCATCCGCCTTATTGGCGAACGTTACTTGATCGGATCAGAGATTTCCGATAAATACATCAAGTGATTCTAGGTAACTAACCATGACAAAGCCCAAAAGGTTACACGAGGCTTCGAGGGTATTACCAAAGCAAGCCAAGAGTCTGACTACCCTCTTTTCAAAACCGAGAATGGTATCCCTTACTGGATAACCACTTTACCCCTAGAATCCATCCATAGCCCAACAATAGAAGTATTGCTTCTAATCTCAACACTTGACATTTACACTCTCAATTCCAAACAAGTCATGAATAAATGGACCGACTCTCCAACCAGATTTTTGGGCCAAAAGTGGGATCTTCTACCATGCTAGTACTAAGGTGCAGAGACTTAACTATCGAGGCAGACTTAAATGATGCGATGATCAATACAAAGTCTGGACGGGATGATAGAAAAGAAAGGCTAGGCTTTTAACAGAAACGGTACCATTTCTCTTAGGTACGCTAGAAATGAGAGCATACAATTGCCCTCTCGCTGATCTTGTCCTTATCTTCCTTTGTGGATCAAGCCATACCAACAAGTTGCTTATTCTTAAGCTCGTGTCCTTTATCCTTGCTCTTATTATCCCTTCTTATAACTTCGGTAACAGGTCTCTCGAGAACTTTCTCCATCGCACGGGGAAAACACTCACGTAGTTAGACAAGGATTAGTCGCAGTTAAAACTACTATGACTACAGATGGAGGAAAGAAAGGAAAAGATATTCAATCAAGGAAACAAAGGATAGTGCTAATGGCTTTTGGGGAATAGCCTTTAAAAACTTTTCTTGAAAAATGCTTCTTTGTAAACGGTTTTTCAAATAGTTTTCAGAAGGTTTTTTAAAAACTTTTGCCCAGTCTGGTAACCTTCTGCTCTGATACCAAATGTAACACCCCACCTCCGCTAGGGTCACTCACAAAGGGAATGCACTAGGTTTGGTGAAGCATTATCGAGGTAAACATGCACAGAAATATTACACGACAAAACATATATAAAACAGTGGAAGTAAAACAAATTTCATTACCTTATAAAACAAGGTCTAAAGCCTTTTACATCAGAATACATCAAAACCTGTCTTGTAATAATAAAGAAGCATAAAGCCTTTTCATAAGTTATTCCCCATAATAAAGTGGTGAAGCAGCCATAGCCAAGAGAAGACCAAGCTATACATGATGACCTTGAAGCATAAGAGGTCCGAACTAAACAACATTATTTCCTCCCTGAAACCTGGGGGGAGAAACGGAAGACAAGAGGCAAAAGAAAACGAGGTCAGTCATAAAGACTGGTAAGTCCTATCTACTTCCAGTATAAAAACAGGTAAAGGTAACATGACATGCATAAACTGAAAGTAAACATAAGGATGACGACAAGATAGATAAGCTAAACCAAGATAATTGGATGAACTACTGTAGCAAGATAAACTAAGGTATCATGATAAACTACGGGGTCAAGATAAATCAAGGTATCACATCGTCAGGTTTCTATCAAGTATACAATCCCAAGGTATCTATCATGTATAACATCCCACGGTATTTATCATGTATATTTGCTCTGCACCTCTCATACTAGTATCCCAACCCGCGTCATGTGTTAACAATGAATGTCCCTTGCCCAATGTCATGTAATGGTCCATGTCAACCTAATATATAACATATGTAGGTTTTTCCCAACTCGTATGTTTCTTTCCATGTATAAGTTCAGTCCTTTGCCGTAGGCCGTACGGGCTTTCCCATGTAAATCTATACCACCTCAACGTAGTACCACTTTATCCTTGAAGTTGTTTCGGACTACTACCCTTGATCTGGTTATGTTTTCTTACCATGAGCTATCGCGTGTTCACTTAGGATTTACGCCACCTAGGGCCACTAGGGAAGATGCTACCTAATGAATGTTTCCGTGTCTCGGTTTGGGTTCAAGCCACCTAGGACCACTAGGGATTATGTCACCCGTCAACCGCGCCCTTTATCCCACGTATGTATCGTGAATCGTTTTCCATGTCTAGACGCATCCTCAATGTGCCATCCGAGTTCCGTGCCAGGGCAAATCAAGAAATACGGAACTCGTTCGGGAGCTTTAAGTCGTCTGCTGATGCAGATATCAAGGTCTGTTTTTGTATCCGTGGCTATGGTCCCACGTGACCCCTCCCTCAACTACTGAAAGGCAATCCAAGAAAAATCATGTATGAGAACCACATCCCGGCCCCACTATAGCCCCACTTTCCTATGGGCCAACCTCACCCATGACTCGATAGCAAGAACATGGTCTGTTGGGGGTTCTCTGCCTTTCCGTTCGTACACGATTGACTAAAGATGGTAGGTAGTCGGCGACGTGCTATCCAGGGCAAAATCAAGTATCGTCGACTCCACGCTAATCCATCCCAGTCTTTAGGTCGCTCGCATAGCAACCAAGGCATACTCTTGGCTCTTCTACCGCAGACCTTAACCTCTGTGACGCCCGGGTTTCATGGACCATCTGCCACCTCACAGAGGGATACCAAGAGTACCCTCACGTCCCCCGAAGCTACCGCTTCGTCACCCAGTTCGTTGGAGCTTTTTATCCAAGTCAGATAAGTTGCTCCTCCTCGTATACTCAGCGATGACCTACCGTATCAGGTTACTCATCTATTTATGAACTAGTCACATGTCCTTGGCTAAGAATTATTACTTAGTTATACTTAACTAAGGTTTACCACTTAGCTTCTTTTCCTCGTTACCCTTGATTAACCACGATTTTCTACCTAGTTCCTCTAACTAGGGTTTTGTCTATTGGGTTAAGTGTTGTCATTCAGGTTCATGACTTAGCCCGCTTACGAATCATGTCAAGATTGGCTAAGTATTTAAGCTCAAGGCTTAGCCCTACAAGTTGGTTAAGTATACCAAGAAGCGCATGACTTAACCCTATCAAGTCAAATTGGTAAAGTATTGGTTTGTCTTAACTCTATCAGATTATCGTGTTAGATTGATTAAGCATAGATTATCTTAATCTCATCAGATCATCGAGTCAGATTGGTTAAGCATAGGTTAGCTTAACCTCATCCACTAATCGTACTACAAGGGTTAAGTATATTCAAAAGGTCTTGTGACTTAACCCTATCAATTCCACATGTTAGATTGGTTAAGTATAGGTTACTTGACCTCATCAAATCATCATGTATAATTGGTTAATTATAAGTTACTTAACCCCATTAAATTATCATGTTAAGTTGGTTAAGTATTGGTTGCTTAACCTCATCGAATTACCAAGTTTAGATTGGTTAAGTGTTTAACTTAACCCCATCGAATTACCGTGTTTAGATTAGTTAAGTATAGGTTACTTAACCCCATCTAATTACCGTGTTTAGATTAGTTAAGTCTAAATTACTTAACCCCATCTAGTTACCAAGTCGGATTAGTTAAGTGTAAATTACTTAACCCCATCTAATTACCAAGTCGGATTATTTAAGCGTAAATTACTTAACCCCATCCCCTAATTGTCTTGTATGGTTAAGTGTCATTAAGAAATCAAGCCCGGTCCCACTTAACCTATCCATTCGTGTCATATCGGTTAAGTGTCATTAGTCAAATTTACTTAACCTTATCATGTGGCATTAATTTAATTAATGCACTCTCAACCTATCACATTAGACCTTGTTGTGGTTACTAGTTAAGCCGGGCGGGTCCTGGTAGTTTTACACCACAACCTAGTCTAACCTCGGGTCTTAAGCGCGACATGACCAACTTCTCACATTGGATCCTATTGTTTGTAGCCACTAGTTAAGCCGGGCGGGTCCGGGTAGATTTATGCTACAAACTCAACCCAACCTCGAGTTGGCCACTTTCATGTTTGGTCTAGTGTCATATTACACTTACAACCCATACGTGTCTAGTTTCAAGTCCCATGTTTACCCCACATGTCATGTCCCCATTTAGGTGTATCACGAGTGTCATATTTTCATGAAATCCCATGTCAAATTATCATGTCATAATCACGCTCGTCCATCCTACCCCAAATCGCGTTTCCAACCCAAGTAAAAGCGAGTCAACATAGTAAGGATACTATGCTACATATTGGCCTCAAAACATGCACGATGCCAAAAGGGAGTTGGCCACAAATATGCATGGTATCGTAAGGGGTTTTGGTCTCAAAATATGCATAGCATCATAAGGGGTTTTTGGCCACAAACATGCATAGTATCATAAGGGAATTTGGCCACAAACATGCATAGTATCATTAGGGAATTTGGCCACAAACATGCATAGTATCATAAGGGAATTTGGCCACAAACATGCATGATAACATAAGGGGTTTGGGTTCATTTACATGCATAAGCCCCAAAGTCAAATCTTTGCCAATGTTTCACAAGTCAAATGGTTCCCAAAGGTTCATGCTAGCATTCCATAGATAAAGATTCAAACTTGCAAGATAAACTAGGTTATTCATAACATGAATAGCATGATTTAGTCACTAAGCTTAGCCAAAAGTCATAGGTTCAAACAAAAGAGGCATGACAAAGTTCATATAGGCTAGCATACTTAGTTTAATCTTGTTTTATTCCATGCCATCATTAAAACTACCGTTTAGATCTAGAAGTAGCTAGAACTTACTTAGCATGGCAAGAGATTTAGGAGCATGAACCGTCTTGTCGAAGAATCCATGTTGAGATGATGATCAAAACCCTTGATTTGGTGTAGAAAGCTTGCACCTTCATCTTGGATCTAGTTTGCAAGCACAAGCTCTTGAATTTGGGGATGGAGGCCATGATCAATGTAGATTTGGGCAGCACTTCGTTGCAAGAGTGATTTGTGAGGGTTTAGGGTAGGCTTAGGGGTCTTTTTATAGAGATTAGGACTAGTTTAGGCCCTTAGATTAACCCTAGGATAGATCTGAACCCTCAAAATCCGTCACAGGCCCATAAAACATGTCTTGAGAAACAAGTCAGGTGCACCCAGGCCAGACTGGCCGACCACCCAGGTCGACAGGGGTGTCGACTGGGCAGTCGACACCACCTGGGGGGTGTCGACTCCCAAGTCGACTCCCCAGTCGACTTGGGGTGGCGGGAATTTTTCCCGCCTCTTCTGCTTTGCTGAATTTTGAAATCTGAATTCAATTTTGAACTGTTTTTGAACTTGAAATTTTCTGAAAAATTTGACGGGCCATAACTTGGTCATACAGACTCCGATTTTCGAAAACTCGGACTTTATTTCGCGTATTTTTCCGAGACGAACGCAATGGCATAGCCCGTTTCCCTTGATTCAGATTTTATAATTAAATTCTGCCTTGATTCTCGTCTTAGCATATTGTAAAAATCCGGGTTGTTACATACTCCAGAGTGGAAAAAAATCAGGCACTGGGCATCAGTAGTGTACTCTGTGCATCTTGAATCATGTCGGGTTTCCACCAGAGGGACTGATACACCCCATGGTGGGACCAGCACAGGTGACAACAATCAAGTGGGGCTGAAGGACACAGGACTTGAATACATGCGAGTAGGCTCCGATCATTTAGGGGATCGTTTGTTGTAAACACGTGGGCTGGTTGAACCAAAGGTTAAGAGAGACTATAGTAATGGGTGCGATCACACGTCCCTCTTATCTTATATTAGTGTATTGTCCTATGTTCTGTTATCACTGTCATGATCCCTTTTCTTGTTTAAATACTAGTAACCACTGAACTTACCAGACTTATTGTCTGACCCATTTCCTTTCGTCTTCTTTTCTTCCGTCCCCCCACCCCCCGGTCCACAAGGAGGAAATACTCCAGCTTAATCAGGCTCTTTACAAGCTTCAAGAAAGTAGATGTATGACTTGGACTCTCTTGCATTGGCTATGGCTTTGGATATGATCCTTGGGGATTTATGCATTTTTACTTTTTGGTTTATGCTTCTTTATTGAATAATCAAGACAGAAATTATGGTGTAATGTTTTGAAGTTGTTTTGAGACAATTTGATGTAATGCTTTTGTATTGAACTACGTCTGAAATAAATATTTGGATTCCGCTGCTTAAATTTATCTGTCTTGTAAATTTTTCTGTGTCTTGTACCTATAACTCTCCACCAAAGTTAAGGCATTCCCTTTGTGAGTGACCTTAATGGAGGTGGGGTGTTTCACTTGGTATCAGAGCAAAGGTTTACCAAATTAGATAAGAATATTTGAAAAACTATTTTCAAAAGAAATATAAAGAAGCATTTTACACGGAAGAGTGTTGTTTTAAAATTTAAAAAGGCATAATCCCCAAAGCCATATGCACTATCTTTCTATCCTTCGTTTTGAATCTTTTCTTTTTCGTTTCAGCATGTCTGGGAATCTTAACCTTCCAGAGGGTATGCCAATACCTGGCTATTTCAGGAGGTACTTAGAGGCTAGGGCCAACGATGCAGGCCCAACAGATATTCCTCCTCCAACTGCAGCGGTTCCTCCTCCTCCTCCTCCTCCTCGTGCAAATGCTTTCTCAAAGATCTGTAGAGATTTTTGGGCCATGGGTGGAAAGGATTTCAAAGGGACTGAATCATTCGTAGAAGCAAGTAACTGGCTCAAAGAAACTGAGGATCTGTTTGTTATCTTCGAGGTGGACGATAGATAAAAGATACAGTTGGCAGTGTGGTTGCTCAAAGACGAAGCTTCCTATTGGTGGGAAGTCACTAACGCTGAGAGCCCGGTTGAAACATGGATGGATTTCAGAATAAGGTTTGAGATGAAATTCCTCTCACAAGCTGAACGAAGTTTACATCTGGAAAAGTTCTTATCTCTTAAGCAAAGAGGTATGACAGTCAAGGAGTACGTCAATCAATTCAATCAGCTGGCTCAGTTTGGACTGGGCTTAGTGAATACTCCTCATAAGAAGGCTCTCCGTTTTGTCAAGAGATTGAATGAGTCACTTCACAGCTTGGCTATGACCCACTTACCTATGGGGGCTACTTACGAAAGGTTAGTGGACATGACACTCTTAAATGAGGAAGACAAGGGAAAGAATGAGGCAAAAGCAGAAGTGCCTCAAGATAAGAAGGGGGAAGGGTCACAGAACAAGAAGGTTGATCCAAAGAAAGGCGGGAAGAACAACAAACCCCGTGAAAAGAGGAAGTGTAATTTCTGTGGCATTCCTGGACATCTGGTCAAAGACTGCAGGAAAAATAAAAGGAAGATGGGTGGTTGTTTCCACTGTGGTGAGACATGACACATGGCTAGGGCTTGCCCAAAGAAGCAAGGGCAGGGAGCTGGACCTTCTTCGGGAGGACAAGTTCATGCTCTCACAGCACCTCCGCAAGAACGAGGTAGAAATATTTCTGTCGAAAGTTTAGTCTATCATCCTATTCGTACATTGTTTGATTCTAGTGCATCGCACTCATTTGTATCTGCTGATTTAGTTGAATCTCTGCACCTAGACACTAGTTTAGTAGAGGATCCCTTGGTTGTTTCAAATCCAATCGGGGGCTCAGCTTATTTGTCAATGGTTTGTTTGGATTTGAAAATATCTATTCTAAGCGTTGAGTTTAGGTGCAATGCCTATGTTTTGGGCTTCACGGGCTATGGATTGATTCTAGGCATGGATTGGCTATCCAGTAATGGTGCCATCCTCGACTGTGAAAAAAGAGTGGTTAGACTCCTGACTCGCCTTGGTAACACTCTTGAAATTTCTTGCACTCCCCTGAACTCTGTTATGCTAAGCTATCTAGAATCTCTTGATGCTTCTGTTGAGGACTTGTAGTCTATAAAGGTAGTCCGTGAATATTCTGATGTGTTTGAAGAGGTAAAGGGTTTACCCACGAAGCGGGAGATAGACTTCCGCATATACCTCGTTGACAATGCAAAGCCCGTTGCTTTACCCGTTAGGCACATGGCTCCAAGGGAGAGAAAGGAGCTCAGGAAGCAAATCAAAGAGCTGCTTGAAAAGGGGTTCATAAGGCGGAGTATTTCTGAACGGGGCGCTCCGGTAGTGTTCGCAACCAAAGCTGATGGTTCGCTACGCCTGTGCGTTGATTATAGGGAGCTAAACAAGCTGACCAATAAGAATAGACACCCACTCCCAAGAATAGATTATTTGTTTGACCAACTTGTAGGTGCATCGGTTTTCTCCCAGTTAGATTTAGCTACCGGGTTTCATCAGCTAAGGGTGGCTGAAGACAGCATTGATAAGACCGCATTCAGAACCCCCGATTGTTTCTTCAAGTGGCTTGTCATGCCCTTCGGCTTGACAAACGCACCCTCTTACTTCGTGGATTTAATGAGTAGTGTGCTCCAAGAGTTCCTCAATAAGTTTGCGGTAGTCTTCGTAGACGATATTTTGATCTCCTCAAAGAATGAAGAAGAACATGCTCAGTATCTAAAGGAAGTCATGGATACCCTCCAGGCACATCATTTGAAGGCGAATTTATCCAAATTCCATTTCTGGAGAGAAGAAGTTAGGTTCCTTGGACATGTGGTGTCCAAAGAGGGGATAGATGTGGACCCCCCGAAAGTGGTTGCCGTGCAAGATTGGAAGGTTCCTCGAAACGCAACCGAAGTCCGAAGCTTTCCTGGGCTAGCTGGATTTTATCGAAAGTTCATCAAAGGTTTTGCAAAAATCTCAGCTCCACTAACAAGATTGATAAAGAAGAACCTAGCTTTCAATTGGGACTGTGATTGCGATATTGCTTTCCAACGTTTGAATAGGGCTCTAACAACAGCCCCAGTTCTGACATTGCCTGATGGAAGCAAGATGTTTACAGTATACACAGATGCACGCGAAACGGGACTAGGCGCTGTTCTGATGCAAGAAGGGAAGGTAGTGGCTTATGGTGGAAGACAGTTGAAAATACATGAGAAAAGCTACCCGACCCACAACCTAGAGTTGGCAGCCATCGTTTTTGCGCTTAAGTCTTGGCGCCATTATCTCCTAGGTGAGAAATTTGAACTGTATACTGACCATAAATCGTTAAAATACCTATTCTCGCGGAAAGATCTCAACTTGAGGCAGCAAAGGTGGATGGAGTTCCTCGCCTCGTACGATTTTGAGATTTCCTACACTCCTGGCAAGGGCAATGCAGTAGCAAACGCCTTAAGTAGAAAGAAGCTAACCTTAAGCCCTCTCTTTATGGAAAGGCAAAGCTTGTAGTTCATAACAAGCTTTAACTTCAGACCCTCCACTGACTTTGTACCAGGCTTGCTAGCAACATTAGAAGTGCGACCAACTCTATTAGACTCAGTCGGAGCCGCGCAAAGAGAAGACCCTCAGCTAGCCGAAGTAATGGACAAATTAATTAGGGCTGAGACTTCTAGTCACTTCAATAGATACTCCATGGATGCCAAGGGCTGGCTGAGACGAGATGGAAGGCTATGTGTCCCACATGCAAGGGGCTTGGTTAAGACGGTTCTAGAAGAGGCACACCATTCCGAGCTGATCATACACCCAGGCGAAGATAAAATGTATAAAGATATCAAAAGAGTTTTCTTTTGGAATGGCATGAAGAAAAACGTAGCTGAATTTGTTTCTAAATGTTTAATATGCCAACAAGTCAAGGCGGAGCAGAAGAAGCCTGGTGGTCTGCTCCATCCTCTAGAGACCCCACAGCAAAAATGGGATAACATCTCAATGGACTTTATAGATGGGTTGCCTAGGTCAAGAAGAGGCAATACTAGCATTTGGGTAATAGTGGACAGGCTCACAAAAAGCGCCCACTTTATACCCATCAAGAGTAGAAGGACTGCCTCATCTCTAGCATCCATATATCTTAAAGAGATACTTCGACTCTATGGGATACCCTCCAGCATAGTGAGTGATCGAGCCCCTATCTTCACGAGCGAGTTTTGGAAGAGTTTACAAGAGGCTGTAGGCACACAGTTATGCTTAAGCACGGCCTATCACCCTCAAACTGATGTCCAGATGGAAAGAGTCAACAGAGTATTAGAAGACCTCTTGAGGTTATGCATTATTGACTTCGGAGGTACATGGGAGGATCATCTACCTTTGGTGGAATTCGCTTACAACAATAGCTACCAAACCACCATACGCATGGCGCGTTTCGAAGCTTTATATGGAAGACCGTGCAGGTCATCAACTTGCTGGTGGGAGTCAACAGACACGCTCATACTTGGACCAGACATGATTAGGGAGACTTCAGAGAAATTAGACTTGATATGAAGAAGAATGAAGACAGAAGTCCTATGCAGACAAAAGAAGAACTGACCTTGAGTTCGAAGTTGGAGACAAGATGTTCCTTAAAGTATCTCCTTTGAGGAACGTCGTTCGCTTTGGATCCACAGGAAAGTTAGCACCAAGATTTATAGGGTTGTTCCCTATCATCGAGAAGATGGCTTATAGGGTACAGCTGCCCGAAAGATTTTCCAGGATACATAATGTCTTTCATGTCTCTCACCTACGGAAGTGGTTACACGAGTCTGCGGAAGTGGTAGAACCAAGTATGCTAGAAGAAGTTGAAGTTGAACGAGAAGCAACTGTGAGAAGAGTTCCAACCCGTATCTTGGGAACATAAGTCAGAAAGCTACACAACTGTGAAGTTAAGCTCATCAAGGTTCAATGGAGTGACGCCGAGGAAGACGCGACTTGGGAAACCGAGGACCGTATATGCAAAACCTACCCTTTTGTTTTTGAAGGTACATCTTTAATCTCTTTTTCCTCAAGTTTATGCTCGTATCTGTCTTTTTAGGTATATCTCCTCGATCCTATCCTTTATCCTTAGGTAGGAACCTATTTGGATGTAAACATGTAATTGAAACATGTTATGATTGATGGTTGCAAGTGGTTGCTAGTGGATGCATATACACATACATTGGGTACTATATCGGCTCAGTCACTTCCATATTGCATATGCATTTATGTATTGGTTTATGGATTAAAACTTGAAGTGTTATCATATGGACGTTGCATTTGTATGAATGGTTGTGCACACATGTAAGAAATTTTGAGTAGGAAAATTTGCATTCATAATGGACTCATGGCACTGACATAATTTGCATTAAGGAGGTTAACTAAATCAGTAAACTGCCTGATTTTGCATTAGATAAGGACAAATACACACACTATGCATATGATCATGAAGCATTAGAAATCTTTTAAGGACATTGGACGCCTGTGTTTGATGGTTGAGTAGATGGTTGATTTGATGGTAGGATATAAGTTATTCTCGACTTGGAGATTTCGGGGACGAAATCCTAAAAGGAGGGGAGAATGTAACACCCCGTATTTTCAATTCACGTTATAATAATGAATCCCAGAATACTTAATTTAAAATGTAAGAATTAGGGAAAAAGGTTTATGCCATTGTGTTCGTCTCGGAATTCTGGTTGAGATAGAGTCCAAGTTTGCGTAAATTGGACTTTGTATGAAGAAATTATGGCTGTCGGAAGTTTCAGAAATTCAAATAAATTCAAACAGTTCGAAAACGAGTTCAAAATTCAAACAGAAGCCAGAAGCGGGCTGGGCGGGAAAATTCCCGCCCAGGCAGGTCGACCAGGGGGTCGACCCTAGTGTCGACCTTCCCCCCAGAGGTCGACCTGGGGGTTGACATTAGGGTCGACCTGGCCCCCGGCCAGATCTGAAATTTGAACGACTGCTGACTCGCTGCTGAGTCACTAGGGTTTCTGGATGGTCCTGATCAGGTCTGAGTGGCTGTGATTAACCCTAGGTTCATCTGACGGCTATAATCAAACAGAAATTCTATATAAACAACTCAATGCCTAACCTAAAAACACATAGAAAAATAAACCTAGAACTGAAATGCCGTCAGTAGAAGACTTGGAGTAGCCGTCACCATTTCCAATTCAAAGACAAGTTAAAAACTTGAATCAAAAATCAAATTAAAGCAAGTCTTATTCAACGATCTTCTTCAAAGGAGTGCATCTCCAATTTCAGAATTTAGATTTCAGAATGCAAGAATTCTTTTTATTTTGTAAGACATTCCTTTCGACTGAATTCATGGCACGTTGTAATTGGAATATAGTATGATGCTTATATATAAGATTTGATTCTCGTTTATCTTAAAATATCATTGTAATTAATCATGTCTATATGCTTGTGGTGATGAACATGTTGTATATTTCATGTCTATATGCTTATGGCGATGAACATGTTGTATATTTCATGTCTATATGCTTGGGTGATGTACAACATTGTATGTTATTACGATTGGGTAAAGAACTTATTATGCCAACAAAATGGTGAAACATGTCATGTTGAAATTTAATGGTTATTTGCAAGTCTAGGATCTAAATCACATTCCTACATGTAGATTAACATTCATGAATAGTTATAACAATGTCAAGTTGAATATATTTATGTTGTAAAAAGTTGGAATTGCAATCCTCTTATGTTTAACACACATAAGTTATCATGCTAAGTTGCAATTTAAACATGGTTAGAGTAGCTTTCTTATGTTTTGACATACATAAGTTAGTATGTTAAATTGCGGTTTATATCTTGTTTATGTGTTAAACCTCCATGTTAGACCCATATCAAGTTTACATGACTCAGTCACAAGTTCACCTTTACCTGTTTAGTTGAGATAATGATACATATATGCCAAGTTACATGTGATAAGTTTAATGTATGCTATTTTATGTTTATGTCATGTTCCTTGATTTTTACCCCTTTTTGTTTATGGGTTTGGGCTAATTTGTTAGCCCAACATTTTATGTAATTCATACATACGTTCTACGGGGATAACGAGGGGGAAACATAAAAATTCATGGCATAGGATTGTTCGTAAAATGGTATACTTGATATACCATTTATTGTGAGCAACATTTGAAAAGATAATTATGGCATGAGTAAATTAAAATTAATTTACATAAAGAAATTTGACATATATAGAAAAATATGAATTTAGAAAAGATGAATATGCCTAACCCGAGGTTAGACTGAGTTGTGGTGTAAATCTGCCTGGAACCGACCGACATATCCAGTAACCACAGCAAGACTTGTCTAATGTGGGTGGTTAGTGCATCAAGCCCAAAAAGAACCCAAGGTTAGACCGAGTTGTGGTGTAAATCTGCCCGGAACCGATCGGCATATCCAGTGACCACAACAAGACCTGTCTAATGTGAGTGGTTGGCGCTTTAAATTCAAGCTAAGTCAGGATTGGTAGGGTTAAGTAAATTAGGAATAAACCCTTAACCGATTCAACATGTTAACTAAAACGAATGGGCTGGGTTAGGTAAACTTGTACACTTAACCAAGTAAACATGTTGATTTGAAAACCCTAGTAACGGGGACCCATTTCAGCAGTAACCCACATAGATGTATCATGGTACCCTGAAACTAGGCAGGGTGGGGCACGATTACTGGGCTGAATTGTAAGCGGTCAAAACGCCGACGATTGGTGGACTAGTGTAGGTTCCGACGGAGTATGGGCGTGCACGTACTCCGGAGTGGAAAAAAATCAGGCACTGGGCATCAGTAGTGTACTCTGTGCATCATGAATTGTGTCGGGTTGCCACCAGAGGGACTGATACACCCCATGGTGAGACCAGCACAGGTGATTACAATCAAGGGGGGCCGAAGGACACATGACTTGAATACATGCGAGTAGGAGCCGATCATTTAGGTGATCGTTTGTTGTAAACACGTGGGCTGGTTGAACCAATGGTTAAGTAGGTGCCGAGAGACTATAGTAATGGGTGCGATCACACGTTCCTCTTATCTTATATTAGGGTATTGTCCTATGTTCTGTTATCACTGTCATGATCCCTTTTCTTGTTTAAATACTAGTAACCACTGAACTTACCAGACTTATTGTCTGACCTGTTTCCTTTCGTTTTCTTTTCTTCCGTTCCCCCCCTCAGGTCCACAGGGAGGAAATACTCCAGCTTAATCAGGCTCTTACAAGCTTCAATAAAGTAGATGTATGACTTGGACTCTCTTGCATTGGCTATGGCTTTGGATATGATCCTTGGGGATTTATGCATTTTTACTTTTTAGTTTATGCTTTTTTATTGAATAATCAAGACAGAAATTATGTTGTAATGTTTTGAAGTTGTTTTGAGACAATTTGATGTAATGCTTTTGTATTGAACTATATATGAAATAAATATTTGGATTCCGCTGCTTAAATTTATCTGCCTTGTAAATTTTTCTGTGTCTTGTACCTATAACTCTCCACCAAAGTTAAGGCATTCCCTTTGTGAGTGACCTTAATGGAGGTGGAGTGTTTCACACTTCCTCTCTTAAATCACCATTCAAGAAGGCATTGTTGACATCTAGGGTTTCAACTGCAGAATTAATCTCAAAAATCCTAAAATTATGGAGAACCCTAATCCTAGATCGTATCCTCCACTTTCAGCGGTGTATTATCCTGATGATTTTAAAAAGGCTAGATCGATGGTGGTTCTCTCCATTGCCTGTGGTGCTTTCTCTATCAATGAACTGGAGATTCTCTTGGGAACTCACTTCGACAGACGTGTGCCTGGTTGGATTTGGACTGTACGGAGATTCAGAGATGACTTTATTGTGAAATTCCCTCTTCTTTGTTGACGGAATCTTTTTACTACTCGCTCTTTGATCCGAAGGGTGTGGTTAATCTGAAGAGGTGGAGTCCACAAGTTGGTAGTATGGCTAAGAAGAGGATTCTATGTTTGGGTTGCTCTCAAGAATGTGCCGTTAGTGTGTAGAAGCATAGCTTCCCTCAGGACGGCGTTGGCGGATTTGGGTGAAGTGACCAAGCTCCAACGTGGCGTATGGAATGCAACTGACCTTTCTTCGTTGGGGGCGTTGATGTTAATTGATGAGGAAATGGACCTCCCACCATCTTTTGTTGTCCCTGTTGAAGGTTTTTTTCACAATGTTTTGATTTCGTGGGTGGATGGAGAATCCTATGATGTGGTTGACAGAAGGAAACTTCGCAAAATGGTTTTTGCCAAAGGGGATGATGGTAATTTGAATATTCTGAAGGCTAGAAGTGGTAGTGCCCCCATGGAAAATGTGGGGTTGGGAACTAATTCATTTGCTCCTATTTCGGTTGATGCGGAGGGTGATGCTGGGGGTCAAAATGTTGTGAAGGATGTTGTGGGAGCTCATAGTTATGAGGGTAGAAATGATGATGTTGATCTGGAAGAAAGTGATGATGCTGGTTTGGGACTTATGTTTGAAGAGGGTAATGACGAGGACTTTGATCTTGGTGGCGATGATAATGATGATGATCTTGGTGGCGGGGATAATGCTGTGGCTATTTCAGACTCAGATGAACGTTTATGTGCAACTAGCAGAAGGAAAGAAAAGATGCCAATGGATTCTGGCCTGGTCATATTAAGGAGGAGTGCTCGTGGCCTTCCACATCCAATGGAAGGTAGTGTTTTTATCCCTGCTATTCTTAATTCTATGCCCTCTGATCACATGCATGCTCTTGCTAGTAGTTCCATTTTTTTGTTAAATGATAATGTTATGAGCGACATTAAAAATAAGGAGTTCGATAGGGCTGACCTACCAGAATGATTGTTATATCTTAGAATGTTAGAGGTCTGGGTAATTTTGATAAACGTCTTTGTGTCAAAGATTACCTTAAATATGTTAAACCTGACATTATTATGCTTCAAGAAACTGAACTTGATAATCCCGATATACATATCTTTAAAAGCTTGGGACAGGGAGTAGTAGATGAATGGAGATACATACAGGCTGTGGGTAATGCCGGTGGTTTGTTTAATGGTTAGAATAGTAATTTGTGGAGTTTCAAACAAGAGATATGTTAGAGTTATTTTCTGCATGTTGCGTTGGAGAGTGTCGTGACTAAGAGGCTATATTTTTTCCAAATGTTTATGGTCCAAATACGAGAATTGAAAGGAAAATTTTGTGGAAAGAGGGGGTGGAATTTCACAGTTTGATGTATGACCCTTGGGTCATTGGAGGAGATTTCAATGTTACAAGATTTGGATTTGAAAGAAGCAATCAAAGTGCAAATCATTGTGGTGACATGGCAGATTTTAGTGAGTTTGTGGGTGATTGTGAATTAATTGATTTGCCATTGGCAAATAGAAAATAAACTTGGTCTGATGGTAGAACCCCACCAACGTTGGTTAAACTTGATCGTTTTTTTATTAACGCTCCATTTGAGGACCTCCATCCTTTAACATCTCAAAAAGGTTTATCTACGCTTATCTCTGATAATTGTCCTATAGTGTTGGATTTTGGTGATGCCATAAGAAAGAAACCTTTTTTATATTTGAAAAGATGTGGTGCCTAGAAGATAATTTTGATAATATGTTGCATAACAAATGGTCTGAGTTTGGAGTGTGTGGTGATGCGGCGAGATCTCTTAGTACTAAGTTCAATCTGTTGAGGAAATTTCTCACAAAATGGAATGTGTAGGTGTTTGGCCATATCAGACTTAAGAAGGAGAGGATTGAAAAAGAGATTTTTGAACTTAATGTTCTGGAGGAAGAAAGATGTTTAGTCACTGATGAACGGGAGTTATTGCACCAAAAAGAGAGAGAACTCAACAAAGTTATGGACCAGATCTCTGTGGCTGAAGGAAGAGGATAGAAACACTGCTTACTTTCATAAAGTTGCTTATGGCAGACGAAGAACCAATTTGATTCATAGTATTTGGAAAGATGGAGTGGAGATTTGCGATCAACAGAAACTGAGTGATACTTTCACAGATTATTAGAAAGGCATTTTTGATGATCGTATTGAGAATCGCATTTCTATTGACTGGCGCAAACTTTATCCTGATGTTTTGGATCTTTCGGACATTACAAACGAATTCTCTGAAGAGGGAATTGAGAATGCTTTGAAGGAGATGCCTGGTGATAAAGCCCCTGGACCTGATGGTTTTCCTAATTTTTTCTTCAAACAATACTGGGATTTAGTTAAAAATGATGTGTTTAACTTGTTTGAAGAATTTCATAATGGTTCTTTGAGACTGGATTAGATTATCTATGCTAATGTGGTTTTAATTCCCAAAAAGGAAGGCAATGTTACGACGGCTGATTTCAGACCGATTAGCCTCCGTAACACAAGTTTCAAATTAATTGCGAAGGTGCTTGCTAACAAACTGAAAACTAAGATGGATATGTTAATTGATAAATCCCAAACTGCTTTTATTAAAGGTAGAAATATTCTGGATGGTGCGGTGTTGGTTGGAGAAGTTATTTCTCATTGTGATAAATTTGATGTTCCTTGTGCTATAATTAAGCTGGACTTTGCCAAAGCATTTGATACAGTTAACTGGAGATTTATGATTGATGTGTTGAAGTCAAGAGGCTTTCCTAATAAGTGGATTGAATGGATTTCTTTGATTCTTTCGTCTAGTAGATCAAACATTTGTGTAAATGGTGTTGCTGGCTCCACTATCTATTCTAAGCGAGGTTTGAGACATGGTGACCCTCTCTCCCCTCTTCTCTTTGACTTAGCGGCAAATGTTTTTTAAAAAATTCTGAAATTGGGATGTGAGGAGGGCGTTATCAGCGGCTTTGGTAGTGATCATGTGGTAGGGGGCATTAACTCTTTACATTATGCAGATGACACTATCATTTTCAGTAAATCGGATTGTAAATGTCTTGCTGCACTTAAATTCATTGTTTATGCTTTTGAAAGCTTATCTGGTTTAAAAAATAACTTTCATAAAAGCAGTGTTCACATGCTGGGTTATAGTGATGATGTACGCAGGTCATGTGCTGAGATGTTCAATTGCAAGGCTGATGCTTTCCCATTGAACTATCTGGGTATGTGCATTCATCCCAAGAAATTAATGAAGAAAGATTGACAACACCTGATTGAAAAGGTTGACACAAGGCTGGCGAGGTGGAAGGGAAACTCTCTATCAAGAGCCGGTAGACTTGTACTCGTAAATTCTGTCCTGTCTTCTATTCCAATGTATTGGATGTCATTCTATAAATTTCCTGGTTGGGTTCTGGAAAAGATTGATGCAATTCACCATAATTTTTTCTGGACTGGTAGTAAGGAGACGAAGAAGCTCAGCTGTTTGGTTTCATGGGAACAAATTTGTAAATCTAATGCGCAAGGGGGTCTTGGTGTCATTAACTTGAAGACAATGAATTCGGCGTTACTCTGTAAGTGGTTATGGTTTATGATTTCTGATAAGCATGCTTTATGGAAAGAATGGATTATTAGTACATGCTACAATGGCAATTTTGATTGGAATTCTGATCCTTCTCTGTGTTCGGGGTTCTGGCGTAATGTTATGCTTCACGTTCAATGGTTGAAAATGGGCACTAAGATTGTGATGAAAAATGGCCATAACACTTCATTTTGGTTTGATTGCTGGCTCTTCAGCGTCCCTTTATGTGTGGAATTTCCGGATCTTTTTACAATTGCATGTAACAAGCACTACACAATTATGGAGATGTTTGATATTGATGCTCCAGGTTTTAAGTGGAAGCTAACATTTCCCAGATTGGTGGCTGGTAACGCGCTAGTTCAGTTATGCTGTATTTTTGATTTACTTGAAACGGTCAGTTTGTCCAATGAGCGTGATGAGTTTGTATGGATGTTGGAGGGGGAGAGAAAGTTGTTCAGTGTTCGCAGCATCTATAGGTTGTTCAACTTCGCTGGGCTTAGGAGATTGGGATTTGAACATATGTGGCGATTCAAAGTTCTGGATAAAGTTAAAATTCATATGTGGGTATTGATGCATGGTCGCCTGAATACGGTTAGCAGGCTTAGACAGAGAGGTGTGAACGTTATGGATGGCTGTGTGTTTTGTGGCCATGATGTGGAAGATTACCATCACCTTTTTTTGGTTTGCGACTTTGCATTTTACGTTTGGACGAAGTGTTATGTTTTCCTTTACTTAAACTTGCATTTGGGCGATTTCATTGTAGATCTATACAACTTTTGGCACAACATTTACCCAACTGTATAGGCTTCACATAATAGTTATCTTTTTGCGTTGTTGAACTTTGCATTCATTTGGTTGTTATGGCATGAGCGCAACTCCAGAAAATTTAAATGCAAGATGAAAGCTCCTAATAGTATCATTTACTCGATCCTTAATTTTGTTTATGACTGGGCAGGCATGGAGAGAAAGAGGTATGTTGAGAGCATCGCGGATCGTGTTCGTAAGCGTGTGAGGCACATAACCGGACTCGATGCTTAATATGGATCGCTGCTGGTAGTTTATGTCTTTTGTTTTAAGTAACATGTTATGTACTGTATTGCTATGATGTATTGCTCTCTTTTTGTGTCATCGGGCTGCATGTATACGATGTAATAGCCTGTTTTTGGTTGTATATATGATGTAAATACACGACTTGCTACTATCTTAATATATCAAGGCGTGAATCATGCTGATTCACTACCTTTTGCTTCAAAAAAAAAGAACTATTCTTATTGTGGTGGGTTTAACAACCGGAGAAAAGGTTTCTTCAAAGTCAAAACCATATTGTTGTGTAAAACCTCTTGCTACAAGTCTGGCCTTGTATCTATGTACGGATCTATCTGCATTCTTCTTTAGCTTGTATGTCCACTTGCTATCAACAATATTTTTGTTCACTGGTGCCTAAACAAGTGCCCAAGTTTTTTTTGATCGATGCTTGATATTCTTCATCCATGGCTTGTTTCCAGTTTTCATTGTTGATAGCTTGCTTATAACTTACTGGTTCAGCGAAATTACTGATGGTAGTGTAGACCTTGGGTTTAAAAATGCCCCTTTTTGATCCTGTAATCATTCGATGACCAGTATGTGGCTGTTCTCTTTATTGTTCATAACTTTCAGTACTGTCATGTCTGACATTAGATTGATTGCTTCTGGCTTCAGAATTTGAGTCATGTGGCAGGTTTTCATGTTGTAACTGACTTCCAATAGGTTGATTGGATGGCTCAGATTGTTGATTTCTTGATGAAGGCATAGAGTCCTGATGAGTGTCCGAGCAACCATCACCAGAATCTTCACGTATGTTGTCAGTATAAAGAGGCATTCCTTGAATTGACTTTTTTGTATTGTACATCTTTTAAGTAGTAGTAATTTCTGCACAATGAAATGGGAATACTTTTCCATTAATACAACATGTCTGCTGATTTTTTTTAATAACCTTTTTCATCAATACATTTATAGCCTTTTTAATCACTAGCATATCCTATAAATGTGCATAGTGAAGATCTGAAGTTTAATTTGTGAACATTATATGGTTTTAGATAAGGATAACATAAGCGTCAAAATACTCCTAACCTTTCATAATCAGGTTTAATATTATATAATACTTCTAAAGGATTTTTGTTGTACAACACTTTGGTTGGTAATGTGTTTACCAAGTATACAAGAGTGCTGAATTCATCTGGCCAAAATTTCATAGTTAAATGACTTTGTGCTAATAAAGTAAGTCCACTTTCAATGACATGTCTATGTTTTCTCTCTACCAAACCATTTTCTTCAGAAGTGTATGGACAACTTAACTTATAAATATTACCTTTCTTGTGAAAAATTCATTCAAACGTTTAAATTCAGTACCTCTATCTGTTTGAAGAATTTTCAAATTTTCACCTGTTTTCTTTTCAGCTTGACCGTTGAAATGAATGACAACCCTGCTAGTTTCATACTTAGTTTTCATGAAATATATCCAAGTATATCTAGTATAAGAGTCAACAAAAGAAATGTAACATTCAAACCCGTAATCAAAATTTGTCGATGCTGGACCCCATAGGTCAGCAGCAACAAGTTCAAATGGTTTCTTATAAGCAGTTTGAGAATCATTAAAGGGTAACTTGTGACTTTTACCCATCTAACAGTAGGTGTAAACATATGGCATAGGAATATTATCATATGAGATATTGTTAATAGCTAACACTTTCTTAACAACATTCACATTAGCATGACTAGGCTTTACATGCCATAGATCAAATACACTGATTTTGTCATTAATCTCAGATAAGTAGCAAGAATTGCTGTAATAACCCGGAAAATCTGAGCTAGTTTAAAATTTTGATTTTGGCAATTTTAGCGAATTTTGCATATTTAAAATAGATTATTTTAAATAATATCGACGATAAATTTATTTTGAATGGAATTCGAACGTTTATTTATATACGTCATCGTTAGAATATAAATAATTATAAATGGAATTGAAAATGGCGCGGTAGTTCGATAATTCGATTTCAAACTTCAAATGAATGTACTGGGTGCAAAACAAACCGGATTTTTGTGAAACCAAAAACATTAGGATCTAATTGAGGATATCTTTCCAACGAATCCGAAAAATCAAAATTTCATAGCGGGAATCAAAAGATATGTCCAATTGAAAATTCTGAATAGTCGCTATGGAATTCAGGCCCTTAAAAATGGACATTTTGCAAACGACCTCGGATTTCGACGAAACCAATTTTGTTGGATCCGTGATGTCAAATTATTTCTAGATTCCAAATTTCATAATTTTTCGAATCAATATGTGAGCGTGGCAAAGGAAAACGCATTTGATCAGTTTCAGTTGATTTTAATCGACTGGAAATTGGCCATTTTTCAAACGGTCTCATAATCTGATGAAACTAGTTTTGTTAGGATAATATCGTCAATACGAAGCTAGAAAATATTTTTCTGGAATTTTTCGAGTTAGTATGTGGCCCCGGTAAATTGAAATGCACGTTCAAATTCAATATATAGGGTTATATGTTGATTTTGATGAAAACTGATCGAAACGATCAAATCAGCTTGCGATACATATCCCATTGTGTTCGTAATGGGGGTAATACGCTAGGGACGACAGTCGGTGGGTTCAATTTTGAAGTCGAAATAAAAAGTCAACCCTTTGGATAATTTAAATAATTAAATAAATTTATATATATTATTATATAGGCCCAATTCCCTCCTCTCTCTCTCTACTAATTCATTCAGATCGAAATAAAAAAAAAGAGGAAAAAGGGGATCGACAGGATCCTCCTCCGCCAGGCGCCGTCGCGCCTCAGGCGCTGGCCATCCTCCCCTCCCTCTCGCCTCCTCACCTCATCCGCTTCTTCCTCCTCTTCTATTGAACACCGCGAGCCCCTCTTCCACCTCCCTTCCCCTACTGATCCCCTCCACCAAGCCTCGCATCCCTCCTTGTGCCACCACCTGCTTCCGCACCTCGCACCCCCTCTTTCTCTCTCCTCCGCTGTACACCGAACCCCGTGCGCCTCTGCCGCAACCCACCTTCGAAGACCGCCCCATTTCGCTGAGAAAAAAAATGTAAGTTTTATATTTTTATTTTATCCATTTCTTTTTAATTAGTTCCTAAGGAAAAATATAGGACTTTTAGATTATTTTTAAATAAAGATTTGTATTTTTATCTTATAAAAAGAATAGATCTTTATTTTATGGAAAAAAAATAGATTTTTAAAACAAGGAAGATCGGATTTTTAATGTCTAAAAGAAGTGATTTTATTTATACAAAGAAAGTTATGGGTTTTAAAAATATAATTTTTAGATTATAAAAAGAATCAAAATACGATTTTTATATAGTAAATATAATAAAAATATAACTTTTATATTTTATGGATAGTCAAAATATTATCTTTATGTAGTAGAGATAATTAAAATATAATTTTTATATTTTATAGATAGTAAAAATAGCATCTTTTTATATGTAGCAAAATAAAAATGTGATTTTTATAGTGATGAAATTGAAAAGGAGAAATCTTTATATTTGAAAAAGGCGAAATCTTTAAATTTGAAAAGGCGAAATCTTTAAATTTGAAAAGGCGAAATCTTTATATTTGAAAAGGCGAAATCTTTATATTTGAAAAAGGAGAAATCTTTAAATTTGAAAAGGCGAAATCTTTAAATTTGAAAAGGCGAAATCAGTATATAGAGAATAGCGCGATGAAAATATGATTTTTATATATTGAATAGCGAAATAAAAATTCGATTTTTATATATTGAATAGCGAAGTAAAAATTCGATTTTTATATATTGAATAGCGAAGTAAAAATTCGATTTTTATATATTGAATAGCGAAGTAGAAATTTGATTTTTATATATTGAAGAGCAAAGTAAAAATTCGATTTTTATATATTGAATAGCGTAGTAAAAATTCGATTTTTATATATTGAATAGCGAAGTAAAAATTCGATTTTTAAATATATGAAGTGATTAAAAAAATATGATTTTTAAATTGAAAGTGAACAAATAAAAATGTGATTTTTATTTTAAAGACATCAGTATATAAAAATGTGATTTTTATATATGTAGTGACTACGGGCAGCGAAAGTGACAAAAGGCAAGAACGACAAGATTTTCTACATAAGAAGAGTCGTGGAATTGGGATAGCTATCGGTGAGAACTTCTCACTCTTCAATTTCTTTTTCTAGTTATATATATACTAGGATGGAGACGGTGTTTAGTAGCACCCGACACAATCGTCCACAGACCATGGACTTGTTTGTTTGGCTGTGTAGTTGGTTAGATTATTTGGGTTGAATTGAATTGTTTGGTGAAATGAAATTGATTTGATTGATGTGTGAATGGCGTGGGCCATCACTAGACCGGGGATAAGGCTAGGCCTTGTCCCGTTTCTAGTATCGTGTCGTTATGCCGCCGAAATTTTCTAAAATAAGTTAGAAAAATAAAAATATCATTTTTATTTTGTAAATGAACTGAATAGAAATCCATGTGTTAAAATAAAATATTTTATCGTTAAAATTTTTATTTTTAACGTGAATGTGAATAAATAAATATTCATTTACAAACCGGACGGTTTGTTTATGTACACCTATTTGAAGGACATTGATTGGGACGGTAAATTTTACACACCGCCCAACTGCACAAACAAAATCTGTGTTTGTTGATTTGAAACCCCACACGGGTATTGGGATAAAATACAGCGTACATTAATCCCAATAATTAGTTGTATGTCGATCGATTGATTGACAGGCTGTTATAAGCGTTAGATATCTATATTTGATGCTTATACAGTGTAGTGCACTTTGGATGATGTCGATTATTTATCGTTGCTATTATATACATGTGTTGTATGGAATCCATATAGTTAACGCTATATGGTGATTGATTGGGCCTCATTCCAAATTAGAAGATAAAGAATATTATAAAATAAAGGTTCATGTGTTGACTGTACTCATCCGTTGAGATTAGTCATGTGTTAAACGGAATATTTTAACAATAAAATTTACATCTTTATCATTATAAAATAAAGGTTCATGTGCTGACAGTACTCATCCATTGAGATTAGTCATGTGTTGAACGAAAATATAGATTCATTTATCGAATAGAATAATGGAATTATTGAAATATATAAAGCCGTATTGATTAGAGATGCGCTATTTTGACGCGAACGATATTTATATCGATTATATTCATTTTTAAATTTGAATTGAATCGATTAGAAAACCAATTTGAATTGAATCGAATAGAAAACGAATTTGAATTGAATCGAATAGAAAACCAATTTGAATTGAATCGAATAGAAAACCAATTTGAATTGAATCGAATAGAAAACCAATTTGAATTGAATCGAATTGAAAACGAATTGAAATGAACTCAAATTGAATTGAAATTGAATAGAACAGAAATGAGTTTTAAAACGAATTTATAAGGAAAAATTCAATTTTGATTTGAATTGAAATGGAAGTTGAAACTGTTTTTGAAACGAATTTAAAACTATTTATAAAATTCGTTTTAAATAGAAATCGACGAAATATATATTATATATATATAGTATAATGGCCTGAATAGAACGCGCCGCGCCGCGGTAGTTCGCGAATTTCGACCATTGACTTCGAATGGACATTACGGGAGATCCGACCGTCGGATTCTCCTAAAACCGGAACCGTTGGGTTCGTATCGAAAAGAGCTTTCTAACGAATATTAGAAATTTTAAATCTAACGGTTGGATTTGGAGATACGTCCAAATCAAATTTGGAAAAGGTCGCTGTAAGTGCAGTTTGATGGCCGTTGATGGAAATCGACTGTACGGGCCTTGATAAAATTATTAAAAATAGTAATAATTTGTGTAAAATCATAAGAAATGATTTGGGAAAAATTGGGATGAAAAACTCCATATTTGAAAAGATAAAAATAGTTTTTTATCGAAATGAACTAGTTTTGAAATGAAATTAAAACCCATTTATTTTTAAATAAATAAATTGGATTTGAAATGGGTTTAAATAGAATTGATTCAGGGGTTTATCGTGAACTGTGTTTTAAATAACACTAGTTCTTTAACCCGATAATAAATAGAATGTGATTTGGGTTTATCGTGAACTGTGTTTTAAATGACATTAGTTCTATAACCTAGAAAAGGGAGTTTTGATGAATCTGCAATTAGATTGAAATGTGAATTGATAATTTAAATTATCAAATTTGGCAAATGAGCGAGAATGGAGTGTCACCAGTTTTGCTCCCAGCGATAATTAAATCTTTAATTAGATTTGAACGTGAAATGGTAATTAATTTTGCCGATAACATCGTGGTGTTAGATATGGAGTATTACCAGTTTTGATTCATGGGATGAATAGGTTGGGATTGGGAAATAAAATAAATAATTACTTCGGTGTGGTTCGCTAACCCCGACTAGTTTGGAAAACCATAATTTGGTTTGAAACGACATCCAAAGGAAGATTAAAGGATAAATTTTAAAGAATTTATCTTGGATAAAATTAATGGGAACCTTTCCCTAAGAATATGAAATTTGCGGTTAGTGGCTGCTGAATTGGAATGAGGCATATGTTGTGTTTGTGTAACATTTGTTTTTAAAATACGCGGGTTGTTCGGAAAGGCCGGGTTTATACCCATTCTGAATAACCGATTCGACGATATGTCGAAGATGAAGACGGTGGTTGAAGACCGGAAGTCTTCACATCGTTTGGGTGATTACTGATGATCTTGATTGGGCTGTACACCCAAGATGAGGGAATCAGTTGGTGGTCGTCCAGACGTACTTTGAGATCGATGGATATGCGAGGAAAGTGCCTCCGGTTTCGTTCAGACCCAGAACGAACTTGTAAATGGATTGTGTGTCTGACATTGGATTTTATTCTGTGTTGATTGATTTCTGTTAAATATATATCTGTTTGGTGGCGGAGAATTTATTCTCTTGCTTAACGCCCTTCTCTGAGACGTACGAGCATAGAGGTTATATGTCGATAGATATCAATCGCATGGCATGAATTGCCTGTGTGGCATGCTGAGTTGCATGTATCAAGGCTTCTATTGAAAAGCAAAGTCTTGTGGTTGATGATCAAAGCACGGCCTGCGTGGCATAGCTTTGTGTATAGCGTTGATTCGTGAGCCTCAGACCTCGGTATGAGTCAAAAACGGGATACGGACCGTTGGGAGAACACGACGTTTCCTTCTAGCTTCGGTGGTGTCAGTGACTTACCAGCCCTGACATTTATATACTTTTCACCTTTGTGGTTGTTGGAATGAGGCGCCTCGATTATAGGTCTGTAAGGACCGGGAAATGTGTGTTCAGGAATTGCCAATCCTCAAACGTAAGAGAGGACCGGCCCAACCGATCCAGGGTTACCCAGAGTGTGTAGTCCTGAGGCATTTGCTAGAGTGTCTCGAAGCGGAGAGGAGCTTTCCCCTTGCCTCGACTCATGACGGAAATCCAATTTCCAATACGTGTATTTCGGCTTTATTTGTAGAGCCTAGTATGGTGACATGGTGGTATGGGGCATTTATGCCGTCTATGATTTATATTTATGATTGAAATTGTTTTGACACTATACACTTATTATAGTATCAAATGATTTGTTTTAAACGTACTAAGCATGTTTGTCTATTATAAGGAAAAACCCTATCCTCCGGCTTGCGTTGCATTGTGTGATGGGACTTGGGTCTTATAATAGCTTCATTTTTCGAAAAAGCATTGCGCTGTTTATTCTATGCACTGGTATTTTTGGGAGGAAACCCGTTCCGTGTTATACGGCGTGGTCCCTTGAATTACTCTCTTTTAAAGTAAAGCTTTAAATAACTGTTTTAGTTCTCACACCAGTCATATGACTGACCTGGATTTTATTGTTTTAACCTAAACTCTGGGTGCCCTTATTTTCTACACGGGCAGCTAGTAGTTTTGGTTTTGCAGATTTATATTCACAGGATCCTGATTTGCAGCTGGAATGATATCCGGAAAGCACTGTATCCGTATATCACCTTCAGTTGTGCTTTGTATTATTTTCCGCTGCTATGTAATTTATTGTAATCTCTGATATTTATCGAATGTAATTTATTCATTTATACTCTGTATATTCTTGTATCTGATGGAATTGTTGTAATAGCAATGAAATGTTCGTCCGTCTGCGTTCATTTGTGTGTTGTTCTCAAAGTATCCGCTCTTTCCTTCACGGGGAAGTAACGGGTTCTTACAATTGCTCTTCCTTTCACAACTTGCAGAGTTGACAGCATTAAATCTGTATAGTCCATTGCATGTTTCACCTTGCAAGATAGTTTCATTAGTTAATAAGTCTTTGACTAAACAATGATAAGGATGAAACTCAAAATACCCATTATTGTCTTTAGCAAACTGTGAGACACCAAGTAGATTCCTTTATATTTGAGGAACCATAAGTAAATTATTGAGATATAATTGCTTTTTAACTTTAATGTTGCCAAAGCCAATATGTGTAATATTTACACTATCACCATTACCCATGTGTAGAGAGTTTATACCTTTGTATTCTCTTTGACCAAGATTAAGGTTGTTGAGATTATTTGTGAAGCGATTAGTTGCACCTGAGTCAAGATAACAATTTCCATCACATATGTCTTCAACTTGATTGCTTCTTGAATTGTTACTTTGACTGTCAATTTCAATTTGTTTGATATTTGTTGTAAGGTTTGGTTTTCTTTGGCTGTTCTGATTTTGACCAGCAACATAATTGTTATTAAACCTTAAATAACACTTCACAGCAGTATGACCCACTTTTTCACATATTTTGCACTTGGGTCTACACTGTTGTTCCACCTTCCTCTTCCTCTAATTATGTTGGAAGGACCTCCTCTCTGACAAGAAGTTTCACCTCTGTTTTGATTCTTGTTTTTTGGTTATGTAAAGTTTGCAGATAACTAATTTAACTGAGATTTTTTTAGTTTCAATTCTTGCTTCATGAGCAAGCAAAATGGAATAGACATCTTCCATAGAACAAGTAACTTTTTGAGATGTAATAACTGCCACAACTGCTTCATATTCATCACCAAGGCCATTTAAAATAATTAAAGTATGTTCAAAATCACCACTTTTATGCCCTGCTGCTTCAAGATGATCACATATACTTTAACTTTTTCCAAGTATTCTCTCATGGATAAATTTTCCTTTCTTGAAATTTGTAACTGGTTTCTATATAATATAATCTTGGAAGATGATCAGGTGTTAAAAGACTTCTCTATTGATGTCCAAATATCATTGGCAGTCTTACACCTTATTACTTGTGATAATATCTTTTCACTTATAGATGATAACAGCTAGGCACAGCTTAACCTATCTTGCCAATGATATTTAACAAACTCCTCATTAGTAACAACTCTATTATCAGCATCAGTCATAAATTTTGGGGGAACTCCAACAATTCCTAGAATATAACCTTTAAGCCCATACCCCTGAATAGCGGTTTCTACTTGCAGTTTCCACAACAAGTAGTTAATATCTTCAAGATGAATAGTAATCAGTTGGGTTTGTGGGTTTATACATGTTTTGACAAGTGATTCGACATTTTGTGTGTTCAGATTAGTTGATGTTGCCTAAATTTGATTTTCATATGGGTTAGGTGCTACTGTAGTGGAATTGTTGTCTTCAGCCATGAAGATGACAATCATGAATATTTTGCGGCAAGAAAAGGTACAAAACCACCGAACTTTTGATGCTTTTGAATTGAAAATTCCTGGAAACGATGATTCAGCCGAGTATTGGTGCATTCTGAAAAGCTTTTATGATTATTTTGAATTATTTTATATAATATCTTTCTGAGAAGTTTTCTGGTATGGCACTTTTCTTAGCTGTTATCTTTTCTTGATCTTCTTGATCGGTTTTCAACAAGTTTCGATGATTTTCTAATTAAGACTTGATGGAGTAAAATCGATGCAGCTTGTTTTCTGAAACAAAACAAGGCACTGGTTATTGATATCAAGCAACAACTCTTAAACGATGAGGTAGATGTAATAACCCGGAAATCCGAGCCAATTTAAATTTTTTATTTTGGCAATTTTATTGAATTTTGAATATTTAAAATGAATTATTTTAAATAATAACAATGAGAAATTTATTTTGAATAGAATTAGAACATATATATTTATTTGAATCGTCGTTAGAATATAAATATTTTATTTTAATTATAAAAGGAATTGAAAATGGTGCGGTAGTTTGAAAATTCGATTTCAAAGTTCAAATGAATGTACAGGATTCAAAATAAACCGGATTTTGGCGAACCCAAAAATATTTGAATCTTTTTGGGAATATCTTTCCAACGAATCCGAAAAATCAAAATTTCATAGCGGGAATCAAAAGATATGCCCAGTTGAAAATTCAGAATAGTCGTTATGGAATTCTGGCCCTTGAAATGGAAATTTTGCAAACGACCTCAGTTTTCGACGGAACCACTTTTGTTGGATCCGTGATGTTATGTTATTGCTAGGTTTCAAAATTCGTAATTTTCTGAATCAATATGTGAGCGTGGCAAAGGAAAATGCGTTTGACCAGTTTTAGTTGATTTTAGTCGACTGGAAAATGGCCATTTTTCAAATGGTCTCGGAATTTGATGAAATTAGTTTTGTTAGGATCGTATCATCAATACGAAGCTAGAAATAATTTTTCTGGAATTTTTCGAGTTAGTATGTGACTCCAATAAATTGAAATACGCGTTCAAATTCAATATATAGATTTTTATTTTTATTTTGATGAAAACTTATCGAAACAGTCAGATTAGTTATGAAACATATCCTATTGTGTTCGAAATGGGGGTAATTAGCTAGGGCCGACTGTCGGTAGGTCCGATTTCGAATTCGAAATAAAAAGTTACTTTATGGAATAAAATAAATAAAATAATATAAAACTTTTTCAATGAACCCCCTTATTACCTTTTACCAAACCCATTGACCCCCCCTTTTCTCTTCAGAGCAGATCGAGATTTCAAAAAAAAGAAAAAAGAAATCGATGATGGGAGGCGCCTCCAGGAGGACCCGCACCATCGCCGCCGGCGGAGCGCCACCGTGGCGCGCCCATCTTCCCTCCCTCCACCGCGCAACGACACAGCACCGGACCACCCCTTTCCCCTGACGCCGCCGCCCCTCCAGTCGAGACCCCCTCCCTTCTTCTCGAATCCACCAGGAGACCGCGAGTCCCCCCCATCGCGCAGCCCTT
The DNA here is from genome assembly GCA_030737875.1 of Allium sativum. Taxonomy (NCBI): domain Eukaryota; kingdom Viridiplantae; phylum Streptophyta; class Magnoliopsida; order Asparagales; family Amaryllidaceae; genus Allium; species Allium sativum. The sequence goes on from CM060923.1 coordinate 461,110,745, forward strand.
CGTCCCTTTTTCCGATCACCTGAAGCCCCCCTTCGCCTTCAACGAGAGCACCGACCCCCCCCTTTCCAATGTAAGTTTCCTCTCTTTTCTTCGATTTTAAATCCTTAGAAAACTGATTTTTTTCTTTATTGGAAAAAATAATTTCCTTTATGGGTAAAAATGATTTTTGTTTATAGGAAAAAAAACTGATTTTTATTTATTTATAGAAAGCTATGGTTTTCATATTATGGAGTAGAGGATTAAAGATGTGATTTTTATTTTTAAAGGTAAATTTTTATGTTCTTTACTTCATTTATTTTCAACAATGAAAGGTAGGATTTTTGCATATATAAAGGTTAGATTTTTATTATATGAACATTGTTACAAAGGTTAGATTTTTTATATATTCATGTAGCGAATAAAAATTAGATTTTTATATTAGTAAAGTTTGAAACTTTTATATAGTTGAGATGGTGAAGTAAAAATATAATTTTTATATTATAGAGCGAATAAAAATGTGACTTTTATATATGTATGATAATCAAAATATGATTTTTATATACTAGAGAAAATAAAAATGTGATTTTTATATGAGTAGCGATATAAAAGTATAATTTTTATTATGAAGTTAGCGTGATAAAAATATGATCCTTATTATATGAACACCGGTATAAAAATAAAAATTTTATTTATATAGTAGCAGTATAATAATGTGATTTTTATATATATAGCGAAGTTATAAAAATGTGATTTTTAAATGTAAACTTCGTGAAACAGACTGGGTTGGAAGCACGATGAAGATTTCCTACATGTGAAGAGTCATGGCATTTGGTTTAGCTTTTTGGTGAGAACTCCTCACTTTTATTTTGATTTCTAGTTGAAATATATACTAGGATGCAGACGGTGCTTAGTAGCACCCGACACCCTTCGTCCACAGACCATGGATGACTTGTTTGTTTGATTGTTGTGTTGTGAGATTTGATTGTGTGATGTGGAATGAAATATTTTATAGTGGAAAATATTTTATAGTTAAAAATATGATTTTTAACGTGTATATAAAATAAATAGTAATAAGCAAATCGGACGATTTGTTTATATACACTGATTTGACTGATATTGATTGGGACGATAAATTTTACACATCGCCCAACTGCACAAATAAAAATTTGTGTTTGTTGATTTGAAACCCCACATGGGTATTGGGATGATATTTGACGTACACTAATCTCGATTGTTTAGTTGTATGTCAATCGATGGGTTGACAGACTGTGTAAGTGTTAATTATTTATATTTAATGCTTATGCAGTTGTATGGTGCACTTTGGATGATAGTTGATTATTTATCATTGCTATTATATACATGTGTTGTATAGAATCCATATAAATAATATTATATGGTAATTGAGTGGGTGTCATTCCAATTTAGAGAATAATAGTAAATTCATGTGTTGAATAAAATATAAATTCATGTGTTGAATAGAATAAATTCATGTATTGAATAGAAAATATTCATTTGTTGAATAGAATAACGAAGTTATTGAAATATATAAAGCCATGTTGGTTAGATATACGACATTTTGACGTGAACGATATTTATATCGGTTTTATTCATTTTTATAATGAATATAGAAAAGGAATTGATTCCTAAATACAACGTTTTGAAAATATTATCATTTATAGATTAATGATATGGAATATTCAATTTTGATTAGAAATTGAATATGTAGTTGAAATCATTTCGAAAACGAATTTAAAACGATTTATAAAATATGCTTTAAAAGGAAGTCGACGAAATATATATATATATATAATATATTATATATATAGAATGGCCTGAATAGAATGCGCCGCGGTAGTTCGCCAATTTCGACCATTGACTTCGAATGGATATTGTGGGAGATCCGACCGTCGGATTCTCCTAAAACCGGAACCTTGGGTTCGTATCGAAAACAGATTTCTAACGAATATTAGAGATTTAAAATCTAACGGTTGGATTTGGAATTATGTCCAAATCATATTTGGAAAAGATCGTTGTAAGTGCAGTTCGATGGACGTTGATGGAAATAGACTGTACGAGCCTTGATAAAATTATTAAAAATAGTAATAATTTGTGTAAAATCATGAGAAATGATTTGTGAAGAATTGGGACGAAAATTTCCATATTTGAAAAGATAAAAATAGATTTTTATCGAAATGAACTAGTTTTGAACTAGAATTATAAACCCTTTATTTTTGAAATAAATAAATTGGATTTGAAAGGGTTTTAAAGGTAACCAGGAATTCCAATAATTGAATTGGAATGGATTTGAATCGAAATTGTCTTTGGAATATTTCGATGTTGGATTTCGTGATTATACAGATATTGTTATGGAAATTTGAAAGATATATTTATATTATTATCTCCAATACGATATTTGTTGGTCGTAGAATTTGATATTGAATATAAGCCGATATATTTTCTATTCAGAGACTTGTATTTAATATCAAATGGGAATTGGGTTTGTCATGAATGGTGTCTTCATTAACACTGTTCTTAAACCCAATTGAGAAAAAGATTAAATCTTTTTATTTAGATTTAATGAAGTGTACCAATTAAATGGTATTTAATTGGAATTGAATTTGAATTGGTTTTTGGGTTTATCGTGAACGGTGTTTTAAATAACACTTGTTCTTTAACCCGATAATTCATTGAATGTGTTTTTGGGTTTATAGCGAACCGTGTTTTAAATGACATTGGTTCTTTAACCTAGTTAAAGATGGGATATGATTTCCCAAGTTAAATAATCATTGACAGTGATTATTGGGAAGATTAAAACCACGTGGAGATTTAATGAGTCTTTAATTAGATAGAAATAATCGAGAATGGAGTATCACCAGTTTTGCTCTAGGCGATAGTTAAATCTTTAATTAGATTTGAACGTGAAATGGTAATTGAATTTACCGATAACACCGTGGTGTTAGATATGAAGTATTACCAGTTTTACTTCATGGAATGAATAGGTTGGGATTGGGAAATTAAAACAAATGATTACTTCGGTGTGGTTCGCTAATCCCGACTAGTTTGAATTGATATTCAAAAGAAGATTAAAGAATAAATTTAAAGAATTTATCTTTGATAAAATTAATGGGAACCTTTCCCAAAGTATAAGAATATTTGAATAAAAGAATATTCTGAATTGGAATGAGGCGTATGTTGTGTTTGTGTAACACTTATTTATTATATACGCGAGTTATTCAGAAAGACCGGGTTTATCCCATTCTGAATAACTGATTCGACGTGGTGTCGAGGATGAAGACGGTGGTCGAAGACCGGAGGTCTTCACATCGTTTGGGTGATTACTGATGATCTTGATTGGGCTGTACACCCAAGAGGAGGGAATCAGTTGGTGATTGTCCAGACGCACTTGGAGATCGATGGATATGCGAGGTACAAGGTGCCTCCGGTTTCGTTCAGACCCAGAACGAACTTGTAAATGGACTATGTGTCTGACATTTGATTTTATTCTTTGTGATTGATTTCTATTAAATATATATCTGTTTGGCGGCGGAGAATTTATTCTCTTGCTTAACACCCTTCTCTGAGACGTACGAGCTCAGGGGTTATATATTGATGGATATCAATCGCATGGAATGAATTGCCTATGTGGCATGCCTAAGTGGCAATTGATCAAGGCTTCTGTTGAAAAGCAAAGTCTTGTGGTTGATGATCAAAGCGCCGCCTATGTGGCATAGCTTGATGTAACGTTGACTCGCGAGCCTCACACAGCGGTTGTGAACCAGAAACGGGAGAAGACTTCAGGGAGGGCATGCGTTTCCTTCTACTAGGGTGGTGTCAGTGTCCTACCAGCCCTGACATTTATATTATTTTCACCTGCGTGGTTGTTGCTGTTGCGAGGCGCCTCGGATATATCGGTGACTATGTGGAGCCGATGGAGTCATTTGGCTCATTTACGCGCCAAAGGGCGGGGAACCACAGTGTTCAAGCTTTTTAATCCACATCGGTGGACCGACCCTGACGATCCAAGGGCTCACCTGTGTCTGGGTCCTGAGACATTGGCTAGATTGTCTCGAATCGGTAGAGGACGATCCCTTGCCCCGGTTCACAGATGCAAATCCAATTTCCAAATACGTGACTTTGCGGTTTAGATTGTAGAGCCTAGTATGGCAACATGATATATGGTACCCATGCCATCTATGATTGATACTTATGATTGAAATTGTTTGACACTATACACTTATAGTAATAATAAAAGATGAAATTTAGCGTATCAAGCATTCTTTGGCTATTATAAGGTAAAACCCTATCCTCCGGCTTGTGTTGCATTGTGTGATGGGACCTGGGTCTTATAATAGCTTCATTTTTCTTTATTTAGCATTGTGTTGTTGTTTTATGCACTGGTATTCTTGGGAGGAAACCTGTTCCGTGTTATACGGCGAGGTCCCTTGATTTACATGACTTTAAAATAAAGATTAATAACTGTTTTAGTTCTCACACCAGTCACATGACTGACCTGGAGTTTATTGTTTCAACCTAAACTCTGGGTGCCCTTATTTTGACACGGGCAGCTAGTAGCTTTTGTTTTGCAGATTTATATTCACAGGAACCTGGTTTACAGCTGGAACGATACTCGGAAAGCTCTGTATCCGTGTATTACTTTCAGTTGTGTTTTGTATTATTTTTCCACTGCTATGTAATGTAATTTAAATCTCTGATATTTTCTGTGTAATATTTATTCATACTCTGTATATTCTTGTATTCTGATGGTATTGTTGTAATAAGCAATGAAATGTTCTTCGGGGGAAGTTCGGGTTGTAACAACTTGGTATCAGAGCTTTCGTTTATAGAGCTCGGAGAACAAGACATGTTAGAACCAAACGAAAGAATTCATCAGAAATTGGATTAGTAATATCCAATGGGAATGACTCGTTATAGATAGGATCAATAGTATCCTAGACCGAGTGTGAAGAGTATATTTTTAAAATGAAAATGAATTTTGTTTTGAAAATTTAAACTTTATTCAACATATTTGAATATTTATTTGTATTGAATTTGGACAATCCAGTATATAAAGATTTTGCATATACGTCTGATCCACGAGTATTCAAAGTTTTAATATATTGGATAGATATAGAATCACGCTCTAATCGCCCGTAGATGGTTCTGAACATTGACACTTCATCATCAGAATTTATTTTCGAGTGACGAAAGTGGGATTTCTATATATTTCCAATTGACTGGTGTGAGAACCAAAATTAGATTAGGCCTATTGTTGTGATTTGGCATCAAAAATGTGATTTTTGGGCTATATATCAAAGTTATGAATTTGAAATGATAATCAACTAATTGATTGCTGGTTGTGTTGTTTGATTATTATTTGATCAATTAAATGTTGAACCTTTCGTCAAATTGAACCAAAAAGTGAATTGTATTGAAAATTAGTCGCATTTGCTTGCATATACATGTACTTACATTGAACAGGTCATAGCAAGAAGGCTAGAGCAGAAGAATAAAATTGTTTGTCCGACAAATAGGTACATGTTTACAAATTAATTGGGTTTTTGATGATTTTATGAGCCGATTTTCTAGCCGCTTGGCTGTTTCTTTTTCTTTTTGGATTGGTGAGGGCCATGGGAGGCTATTTGAAACATCCCAAAGCTCCCGGTGCAGGGGAGGTTATGGCGAAATTTTTCGAAAATTTAGGGTGTTAGCCAAATTTTTGAAAAATTTGAAAAATTCTTAGAAATAGAAAAGTGGAAGAACTTAAGCCATGATGAAAATACTAAAAGTTGAGTTGATTTGTAAAACAACTTTCAGCTTCGTTCCTTTTCGAGGACGAAAAATTTTAAGTGGGGGGATTGTAATAACCTGGAAATCCGAGCCCATTTAAAATTTTTATTTTGGCAATTTTATTGAATTTTGAATATTTAAAATGAATTATTTTAAATAATAACAACGAGAAATTTATTTTGAATAGAATTAGAATGTATATATTTATTTGAACCGTCGTTAGAATATAAATATTTTATTTTAATTATAAAAGGAATTGAAAATGGCGCGGTAGTTTGAAAATTCGATTTCAAAGTTCAAATGAATGTACCGGATTCAAAATAAACCGGATTTTGGCGAAACCAAAAATATTTGAATCTATTTGAGAATATCTTTCCAATGAATCCGAAAAATCAAAATTTCATAGCGGGAATCAAAAGATATGCCCAATTGAAAATTCAGAATAGTGACTATGGAATTCTGGCCCTTAAAAATGGAAATTTTGCAAACGACCTCGGTTTTCGACGAAACCACTTATGTTGGATCCGTGATGTCAATTTATTGCTAGGTTTCAAAATTCGTAATTTTCTGAATCAATATGTGAGCGTGGCAAAGGAAAACGCGTTTGACTAGTTTTAGTTGAGTATAATCGATTGGAAAATGGCCATTTTTCAAACGAACTCGGAATTTGACGAAATTAGTTTTGTTAGGACCGTATCATCAATACTAAGCTAGAAATAATTTTTCTGCAATTTTTCGAGTTAGTATGTGACCCCAGTAAATTGAAATACGCGTTCAAATTCAATATATAAATTTATATTTTGATTTTGATGAAAACTGATCGATACAGTCGGATTAGCTTATGAAAAATATCCCATTGTGTTCGAAATGGGGGTAATTAGTTAGGGCCGACAGTCGGTGGGTTCGATTTCGAATTCGAAATAAAAAGTTGCTTTATGGAATAAAATAAATAAAATAATATAAAACTTTTTCAATGACCCCCCCTTATTACCTTTTACCAAACCCATTGACCCCCCCTTTTCTCTTCAGAGCCGATCGAGATTTCAAAAAAAAAAAAAAAAACAATGATGGGCGGACCCGCACCACCACCGCCGGCGAAGCGCCACCGTGGCGCGCCCATCTTCCCTCCCTCCTCCCCGCAACGACACACCACCGGACCACCCATTTCCCCTGACGCTGCCACCCCTCCAATCGAGACCCCCTCCCTTCTTCTCAAATCCACCACGAGACCGCGAGTCCCCCCCATCGCGCAACCCTCCGCCCCTTTTCCCGATCACCTGAAGCCCCCCTTCGCCTTCAACGAGAGCACCGACCCCCCCTTTCCAATGTAAGTTTCCCCTCTTTTTTTTTGATTTTAAATCCTTAGAAAACTGATTTTTTCTTTATAGAAAAAACTAATTTTTCTTTATAGGAAAAACTAATTTTTGTTTATAGAAAAAAAACTGATTTTTTTATTTATAAAAAGCTATGGTTTTTATATTATGGAGTAGAGGATTAAAGTTGTGATTTTTATTTTTAAAGGTAAATTTTTATGTTCTTTACTTCATTTATTTTCAACAATGAAAGGTAGGGTTTTTGCATATATAAAGGTTAGATTTTTATTATATGAACATTGTTACAAAGGTTAGATTTTTTATATATTCATGTAGTGAATAAAAATTAGATTTTTATGTTAGCAAAGTTTGAATCTTGTATATAGTTGAAATGGTGAAGTAAAAATATAATTTTTATATTATAGAGTGAATAAAAATGTGATTTTTATATATGTATGATAATCAAAATATGATTTTTATATATTAGAGAATATAAAAATGTTGTAATAACCCGAAAATCTGGGCCAGTTTAAAATTTTTATTTCGGTAATTTTAGCGAATTTTGAATATTTAAAATGAATTATTTTAAATAATATCGACGAGAAATTATTTTGAATGGAATTCGACGTATATATTATATACGTCGTCGATAGAATATAAATAATTATATATAATTATAAATAGAATTGAAAATGGCGCGGTAGTTCGATAATTCGATTTCAAACTTCAATTGAATGTACCGGGTGCAAAACAATCCGGATTTTAGTGAAACCAAAAACATTAGGATCTAATTGATGATATCTTTCCAACGAATCCGAAAGATCAAAATTTCATAGCGGAAATCAAAAGATATGTCCAGTTGAAAATTCTGAATAGTCGCTATGGAATTCAGGCCCTTAAAAATGGACATTTTGCAAACGACCTCGGATTTCGACGAAACCACTTTTGTTGGGTCCGTGATGTAAAGTTATTGCTAGATTTCAAATTTCATAATTTTTTCGAATCAATATGTGAGCGTGGCAAAAGAAAACGCGTTTGACCAGTTTCAGTTGATTTTAATCGACTGGAAATTGGCCATTTTTCTAACGGTCTCAGAATTCGACGAAACTAGTTTTGTTAGGACCGTATCGTCAATACGAAGCTAGAAAATATTTTTATGGAACTTATAAAGTTAGTATGTGACCCCGGTAAATTGAAATGTACGTTCGAATTGAATGTATAAAGAATTATATTTTAAATTCAACGGAAACTAGTCGAAACGATCGAATTGGCCTACGATACATATCCCATTGTGTTCGGAACAGGGGTAAAACGCTAGGGGCGACAGTCGTTGGGCCTCGTTTGGAGATCGAATTTAAAAGTAACTTTATGAATTTAAAATAAATAATAATATATTATTATTAGTCAACCCCCTTAATATAATCACCCCCCTTATACCTTTCTCCCCCAAAACTCAGGCCCGATCGAAATTGGAAAAAGAAAAATCCCACCACTCCGTTGACCGCCCTCCACCGCTGCTCCCCTGTGCGGCCGCCGGAGGCGCCCTCCCCCTCGCCGTTGATCCATACCCCCGCTCCTCTGCTCGATTCTCTCTCCTCCTACTCTTCAAATCCGCGAGGTACTGTGCCCAATCCGAACCCTATGACCACCGCCACCTCGTTTCTCCGACCATCGTCCCTCCGCCTTCACCTCCCCCCCGACGCCGTGACCCCCCCCATTCCGTCCCCTCCTCGTTTAAAAACCCATAGCCGCCGTAGACCCCTTCAAAACCGCCGCCTCCGACTGTCAGAGGGCCCGCCGCCGCACCAGGGTCCCACCGCCGTGCCGAAGCTCCTCCCTCCCCTCAGCGAGCCCCACCCCCCTCCTCCGACCGGTGAGCGATGGCAACACCCCCCTCCATCGATTTATACAGTAAGTTTTATGATTTTATTTGCTAATTAAAAACTGATTTTTATTTGCTTGTTAAAACTGATTTTACATAGTTATTAAAACTGATTTTATTTGCTTGTTAAAAATTATTTTATTATCATGAAAGCGAGGATAAAGATTAGATCTTTAGAAGTATAAAACTTCGATTTTTATATATTGAATAGCAAAGTAAAAAATCGATTTTTATATATTGAATAGCAAAGTAAAAATTCGATTTTTATATATTGAATAGCGAAGTAAAAATGTGATTTTTATATATGTAGTGAATACGGGCAACGAAAGTGTTAGACAGCGAAGATTTTCTACATAAGAAGAGTCGTGGAGCTAGGGTAGCTATTGGTGAGAACTTCTCACTCTAAATACTTCTTTTTCTAGTTATATATATATACTAGGATGTAGACGGTGCTTAGTAGCACCCGACACCCGTCATCCATAGACCATGGATGGCTTGTTTGTTTAATTGTTTGGATGTGTAGTTGATTAGTTCATTTGGTTTGAATTGAATTGTTTGGTGAAATGAAATTGATTTGATTGATGTGTGAATGGCGTGGGCCTTCACTAGACCGGGGATAAGGCTAGGCCTCGTCCCGTTTCTAGTATCGTGCCGTTATGCCGCCGAAATTTTCTAAAATATGTTAGAAAAATAAAAATATCATTTTTATTGTATAAATGAATTGAATAGAAATTCAAGTGTTAAAATAAAATGTTTATTGTTAAAAATATAATTTTTAACGTGAAAGTGAGTAAATAAATATTTATAAACAAATCGGCCGATTTGTTTATATACACTGATTTGACTGATATCGATTGGGTCGATAAATTTTACACGTCACCCAACTGCACAAATAAATTCTGTGTTTGATTGTTTGAAACCCCACACGGGTGTTGGGATGAAATTTGAAGTTCACTCATCCCGATTGATTAAATATGTCGATCGATTGATTGACAGGCTGTTATAAGCGTAAGATATCTATATTTGATGCTTATACAGTGTAGTGCACTTTGGTTGATGGTTGATTATTTTTCAATGCTATTATATACATGTGTTGTATGGAATCCATATAATTAACATTATATGGTGATTGATTGGGCCTCATTCCAATCGGGAAAATAATGAAGATTATAAAAGAAAAATTCATGTGTTGAATATAAAAATAGTCATGTGTTGACGATGTTCATGTGTTGAAAATATTCGTGTGTTGAGTAAAATATTTTAAATAATAAAAATTACATCTTTATCATATTTACGATTAGAATCTACTTCACGGTGGAGTCTAATTAAAATCAAACGATAGATACCATAGTTTTATAAAATATTTTACATAACAACAATAGTGATGTGTTGACAGCACTCATGTGTTGAGATTAGTGGTGTGTTGAAAGAAATATAGATTCATGTGTTGAATGGGAAAAATATTCATTTGTTGAATAGAATAAAGAAGTTGTGAAAAATATAAAGCCGTGTTGATTAGTTTTGCGCCATTTTGACGTGAACGATAATTATATCGATTTTATTCAAATTGAAATGAATATTATAGCAAATTCGAATTGAAAAGAAAACGAATTTGAATTGAATATAAAAGGACTTCGAATGGAATTGAATATAAAACAAATTCAAGTTGAATTGAAAACGAACTGAAATTTAATTGAATTCGAATCGAAATTAAATTGAAATCAATTTGAATTGAAACAAATTTGAAGTTAAATTGAATTGAAACGAATTTGAATTCGAATTAAATAAAATGGAAATGAATTCGAGTTGAACTGAAATCAAATCGATTTGAAATTGAATATAGAAGTTGAATTGTTTTAGAAACGAATTTAAACCGATTTATAAAATTCGTTTTAAATAGAAATCGACGAAATATATATTATATATATAATATATATAATATAATGGCCTGAATAGAACGCGCCGCGCCGCGACAGTTCGTGAATTTCGACCATTTATTTCAAACGGACATTACGGGAGATCCGACCGTCGGATTCTCCTAAAACCGGAACCGTTGGATTCGTATCGAAAAGAGCTTTCCAATGAATATTAGAAATTTGAAATCTAACGGTTGGATTTGGAATTATGTCCAAATCAAATTCGAAAAAGGTCGCTGTAAGTGCAGTTCGATGGCCGTTGGGGGAAATCGACTATACGGGCCTTGATAAAATTATTAAAAATATTAATAATTTGTGTAAAATCATAAGAAATGATTTGGGAAGAATTGAGCTGGAGAATTCCACATTTGAAAAGATAAAAATAGATTTTTATCGAAATGAACTAGTTTTGAACTAGAATTAAAATCAATTTATTTGTGAAATAAATAAATTGAATTTGAAAGTGATTTTAAAAATAATCAATATTCCCAATATGAGAATTGGACTGGTGTTGAATCGAAATTATCTTCGGGATATTTCGATGTTGGATTTCGTGACTATACAGATATTGTTATGGGAATTTGAAAGATATATTCATATCGTTATTTCCTATACGATATATGTGGGTTTCAGAATTTGATATTGAATATAAGCCGATATATTTTCTATTCAGGGCCTTGTATTTAATATCAAATGTGATTTGGGTTTATCGTGAATCGTGTTTTAGATGACATTGGTTCTTTACCCCAGTTAAAGGCAAGATGTTGATTTTTGAAAAGATTAAAACTAAGTGGAGTTTTAATGAATCTTTAATTAGATTAAAAATGTGAATTGATAATTTTAATTATCAAATTTGAAAAGTGATCGAGAGTGGAGTACCACCAGTTTTGCTCCAAAGCGATAGTTAAATCTTTAATTAGATTTGAACGTGAAATGGTAATTAATTTTACCGATAACACCGTGGTGTTAGATATGGAGTATCACCAGTTTTGCTCCATGGGATATATAGGTTGGGATTGGGAAATAAAATAAATAATTACTACGGTGTGGTTCGCTAATCCCGACTAGTTTGAAATGATATCCAGAGGAGGATTAAAGAATAAATTTAGTAGAATTTATCTTTGATAAAATTAATGGGAACCTTTCCCTAAGAATGTGATTTTGTGAATAAAAGAATATTATGTATTGGAATGAGGCGTTCGTTGTGTTTGTGTAACATTTGTTTATCATATACGTGGGTTATTCAGGAAGGCCGGGTTATACCCATTCAGAATAACCGATTCGACGAGATGTCGAAGATGAAGACGGTGGTTGAAGACCGGAAGTCTTCACATCGTTTGGGTGATTACTGATGATCTTGATTGGGCTGTACACCCAAGATGAGGGAAACAGTTGGTGATCGTCCAGACGTACTTGGAGATCGATGGATATGCGAGGAAAGTGCCTCCGGTTTCGTTCAGACCCAGAACGAACTTGTAAATGGATTGTGTGTCTGACATTGGATTTTATTCTGTGTTGATTGATCTCTATTAAATATACATCTGTTTGGCGGCGGATAATTTATTCTCTTGCTTAACGCCCTTCTCTGAGACGTACGAGCTCAGAGGTTGTATATCGATGGACATCAGTCGCATTGAGTGAATTGCCAATGTGGCACGCGTAAGTGGCAATTGATCGAGGCTTCTGTTGAAAAGCAAAGTCTTGTGGTTGATGATCAAAGCACGGCCTGTGTGGCGTAGCTTTGTGTATAACGTGAATTCGCGAGCCTCACACCTCGGTATGAGTCAAAAACGGGATACGGACCCAAGGAGTGCACGACGTTTCTTTCTAGCTAGGGTGGTGTCAGTGACCTACCAGCCCTGACATTTATATACTTTTCACCTGTGTGGTTGTTGGATACGAGGCGCCTCGGATATAGGTCTGTAAGGACCGGGAAACGTGTGTTCAGGAATTGCTAATCCTCAAAAGTAAGAGAGGACCGGCCTTGGAGGTTCCAAAGGATCATAGTGGGGTCTTGAGGCATTTGCTAGAGTGTCTCGAACGCGGAGAGGAGCTTGCCCCTTGCCTCGACTCATGATGGAATCCAATTTCCAATACGTGTATTGCGGTTTTAATTGTAGAACTAGTATGGCGACATGATAGATGGTACCCATGCCGCCTATGATTGATATTTATGATTGAAAATTGTTTTGACACTATACACTTATAATAGTATCAAATAATGTGATTTAAACGTATCAAGCATGCTTTGGCTGTTATAAGGGAAAACCCTATCCTCCGGCTTGCGTTGCATTGTGTGATGGGACCTGGGTCTTATAACAGCTTCATTTTTCTTTATTTAGCATTGCGCTGTTTGTTCTATGCACTGGTATTCTTGGGAGGAAACCCGTTCCGTGTTATACGGCGTGGTCCCTTGATTTACCTAACTTTAAAACCAATATTAATGACTGTTTTAGTTCTCACACCAGTCACATGACTGACTTGGAGTTTATTGTTTTAACCTAAACTCTGGGTGCCCCTATTTTCCACACGGGCAGCTAGTAGTTTTGGTTTTGCAGATTTATATTCACAGGGTCCTGATTAACAGCTGGAACGATGCTCGGAAAGCTCTGTATCCGTGTATCACTTCTAGTTGTGCTTTTGTATTATTTTCCGTTGCTATGTAATTTATTGTAATCTCTGATATTAATCGAATGTAATTTATTCATTTATACTCTGTATATTCTTGTATTCTGATGGAATTGTTGTAATATACAATGAAATGTTCTTCCGTCTGCGTCCTTTTGTGTGTTGTTCTCAAAGTATTCGTGCTTTCCTTCACGGGGAAGTTACGGGTTCTTTCAGTTGGTATCGGAGCTTTGGTTTACAGAGCTCGAGAACAAGACACACTAGAACCATATGAAAGAATTCATCAGATATTGGATTAGCAATATCCAATTAGAATTACTCGTTAGAGATAGGATCAGTAGTATCCTAGAACGAGTGTGAAGAGTATATTTTTCTAATGAAAACAATTTTGTTTTAAAATTTAAATCGTTTTATACGTATTTGATTATTTATTTATTTTGAATATGGACAATCGAGTATATATAGATTTCGCGTATACGCGTCATGAACGTATAGTCGAAGTTTTAATATACTGGATAGATATAGAATCACATTCTAGACACCCGGGGATAATTCTGGTGATGTGGCCACATCATCAGTATTTATATTCGAGTTTCGAAGATGTGATTTTCTATATATTTCCATTAGACTGGTGTGAGAACCAAAACTTATATAGCTAGAACACATTGTTGTGAATTGGCATCAAAAACATGATTTTCTGTATATATATATATCAAAATTATGAATTTGCAACTCTAATTCACTAATTGATTGATGTTTGTGTTGTTTGTTTAATTGTTTGCTAATTTTGAACCATTTAGCCTAATTGTACCAAATATTGAACTGTATGGAAAATTGGTCGCATGTGCATGTATATATATATATACTTACATTGAACAGGTCATAGCAAGGAGGCTAGAGCCGAAGAATAAAATTTGTTTGCCCGACATATAGGTACATGTTTACTACGTAATTTACTGTTTTGTTTGGGTGATGATGATTTTGTGAGCCTATTGGCTAGCCGCTTGGCTTTTTCTTTTTCTTTTTGAGATCTGAAGGACCGGGGAAGCTATTTGAAATTCCCCGATGCTCCCGGTGCAGGGGAGGTTATGGCGAAATTTTTCGAAAATTTAGGGTGTTAGCCAAATTTTTGAAGAATTTGAAAATTCTCAGAAACTGAAAAGTTGGAGAATGGAAGCCAGATCGAATGTAGAGCTTAATAATCAAACCACTTTCGACTTTGTTCCTTTTCGGGGACGAAAAGTTTTAAGTGGGAGAGATTGTAATAACCCGAAAATCTGGGCCAGTTTAAAATTTTTATTTCGGTAATTTTAGCGAATTTTGAATATTTAAAATGAATTATTATAAATAATATCGACGAGAAATTATTTTGAATGGAATTCGACGTATATATTATATACGTCGTCGATAGAATATAAATAATTATATATAATTATAAATAGAATTGAAAATGGCGCGGTAGTTCGATAATTCGATTTCAAACTTCAATTGAATGTACCGGGTGCAAAACAATCCGGATTTTAGTGAAACCAAAAACATTAGGATCTAATTGATGATATCTTTCCAACGAATCCGAAAGATCAAAATTTCATAGCGAAAATCAAAAGATATGTCCAGTTGAAAATTCTGAATAGTCGCTATGGAATTCAGGCCCTTAAAAATGGACATTTTGCAAACGACCTCGGATTTCGACGAAACCACTTTTGTTGGGTCCGTGATGTAAAGTTATTGCTAGATTTCAAATTTCATAATTTTTTCGAATCAATATGTGAGCGTGGCAAAAGAAAACGCGTTTGACCAGTTTCAGTTGATTTTAATCGACTGGAAATTGGCCATTTTTCTAACGGTCTCAGAATTCGACGAAACTAGTTTTGTTAGGACCGTATCGTCAATACGAAGCTAGAAAATATTTTTATGGAATTTATAAAGTTAGTATGTGACCCCGGTAAATTGAAATGTACGTTCGAATTGAATGTATAAATAATTATATTTTAAATTCAATGGAAACTAGTCGAAACGATCGAATTGGCCTACGATACATATCCCATTGTATTCGGAACAGGGGTAAAACACTAGGGGCGACAGTCGTTGGGCCTCGTTTGGAGATCGAATTTAAAAGTAACTTTATGAATTTAAAATAAATAATAATATATTATTATTAGTCAACCCCCTTCATATAATCACCCCCCGTATACCTTTCTCCCCCAAAACTCAGGCCCGATCGAAATTGGAAAAAGAAAAATCCCACCACTCTGTTGACCGCCCTCCACCGCTGCTCCCCTGTGCGGCCGCCGGAGGCGCCCTCCCCCTCGCCGTTGATCCATACCCCCGCTCCTCTGCTCGATTCTCTCTCCTCCTACTCTTCAAATCCGCGAGGTACTGTGCCCAATCCGAACCCTATGACCACCGCCACCTCGTTTCTCCGACCATCGTCCCTCCGCCTTCACCTCCCCCCCAACGCCGTGACCCCCCCCATTCCGTCCCCTCCTCGTTTAAAAACCCATAGCCGCCGTAGACCCCTTCAAAACCGCCGCCTCCGACTGTCAGAGGGCCCGCCGCCGCACCAGGGTCCCACCGCCGTGCCGAAGCTCCTCCCTCCCCTCAGCGAGCCCCACCCCCCTCCTCCGACCGGTGAGCGATGGCAGCACCCCCTCCATCGATTTATACAGTAAGTTTTATGATTTTATTTGCTAATTAAAAACTGATTTTTATTTGCTTGTTAAAACTGATTTTACATAGTTATTAAAACTGATTTTATTTGCTTGTTAAAAATTATTTTACTATCATGAAAGCGAGGATAAAGATTAGATCTTTAGAAGTATAAAACTTCGATTTTTATATATTGAATAGCAAAGTAAAAATTCTATTTTTATATATTGAATAGCAAAGTAAAAATTCGATTTTTATATATTGAATAGCAAAGTAAAAATTCGATTTTTATATATTGAATAACGAAGTAAAAATGTGATTTTTATATATGTAGTGAATACGGGCAACGAAAGTGTCAGACAGCGAAGATTTTCTACATAAGAAGAGTCGTGGAGCTAGGATAGCTATTGGTGAGAACTTCTCACTCTAAATACTTCTTTTTCTTGTTATATATATATACTAGGATGTAGACGGTGCTTAGTAGCACCCGACACCCGTCATCCATAGACCATGGATGGATTGTTTGTTTAATTGTTTGGATGTGTAGTTGATTAGTTCATTTGGTTTGAATTGAATTGTTTGGTGAAATGAAATTGATTTGATTGATGTGTGAATGGCGTGGGCCTTCACTAGACCGGGGATAAGGCTAGGCCTCGTCCCGTTTCTAGTATCGTGCCGTTATGCCGCCGAAATTTTCTAAAATATGTTAGAAAAATAAAAATATCATTTTTATTGTATAAATGAATTGAATAGAAATTCAAGTGTTAAAATAAAATGTTTATTGTTAAAAATATAATTTTCAACGTGAAAGTGAGTAAATAAATATTTATAAACAAATCGGCCGATTTGTTTATATACACCGATTTGACTGATATCGATTGGGTCGATAAATTTTACACGTCACCCAACTGCACAAATAAATTATGTGTTTGATTGTTTGAAACCCCACACGGGTGTTGGGATGAAATTTGAAGTTCACTCATCCCGATTGATTAAATATGTCGATCCATTGATTGACAGGCTGTTATAAGCGTAAGATATCTATATTTGATGCTTATACAGTGTAGTGCACTTTGGTTGATGGTTGATTATTTTTCAATGCTATTATATACATGTGTTGTATGGAATCCATATAATTAACATTATATGGTGATTGATTGGGCCTCATTCCAATCGGGAAAATAATGAAGATTATAAAAGAAAAATTCATGTGTTGAATATAAAAATAGTCATGTGTTGACGATGTTCATGTGTTGAAAATATTCGTGTGTTGAGTAAAATATTTTAAATAATAAAAATTACATCTTTATCATATTTACGATTAGAATCTACTTCACGGTGGAGTCTAATTAAAATCAAACGATAGATACCACAGTTTTATAAAATATTTTACATAACAACAATAGTGATGTGTTGACAGCACTCATGTGTTGAAAGAAATATAGATTCATGTATTGAATGGGAAAAATATTCATTTGTTGAATAGAATAAAGAAGTTGTGAAAAATATAAAGCCGTGTTGATTAGTTTTGCGCCATTTTGACGTGAACGATAATTATATCGATTTTATTCAAATTGAAATGAATATTATAGCAAATTCGAATTAAAAAGAAAACGAATTTGAATTGAATATAAAAGGACTTCGAATGGAATTGAATATAAAACAAATTCAAGTTGAATTGAAAACGAACTGAAATTTAATTGAATTCGAATCGAAATTAAATTTAAATCAATTTGAATTGAAACGAATTTGAAGTTGAATTGAATTGAAACGAATTTGAATTCGAATTAAATAAAATGGAAATGAATTCGAGTTGAACTGAAATCAAATCGATTTGAAATTGAATATAGAAGTTGAATTGTTTTAGAAACGAATTTAAAACGATTTATAAAATTCGTTTTAAATAGAAATCGACGAAATATATATTATATATAATATATATATATAATATAATGGCCTGAATAGAACGCGCCGCGCCGCGACAGTTCGTGAATTTCGACCATTTATTTCAAACGGACATTACGGGAGATCCGACCGTCGGATTCTCCTAAAACCGGAACCGTTGGATTCGTATCGAAAAGAGCTTTCCAATGAATATTAGAAATTTGAAATCTAACGGTTGGATTTGGAATTATGTCCAAATCAAATTCAAAAAAGGTCGCTGTAAGTGCAGTTCGATGGCCGTTGGGGGAAATCGACTGTACGGGCCTTGATAAAATTATTAAAAATATTAATAATTTGTGTAAAATCATAAGAAATGATTTGGGAAGAATTGAGCTGGAGAATTCCACATTTGAAAAGATAAAAATATATTTTTATCGAAATGAACTAGTTTTGAACTAGAATTAAAATCAATTTATTTGTGAAATAAATAAATTGAATTTGAAAGTGATTTTAAAAATAATCAATATTCCCAATATGAGAATTGGACTGGAGCTGAATCGAAATTATCTTCGGGATATTTCGATGTTGGATTTCGTGACTATACAGATATTGTTATGGGAATTTGAAAGATATATTCATATCGTTATTTCCTATACGATATATGTGGGTTTCAGAATTTGATATTGAATATAAGCCGATATATTTTCTATTCAGGGCCTTGTATTTAATATCAAATGTGATTTGGGTTTATCGTGAATCGTGTTTTAGATGACATTGGTTCTTTACCCCAGTTAAAGGCAAGATGTTGATTTTTGAAAAGATTAAAACTAAGTGGAGTTTTAATGAATCTTTAATTAGATTAAAAATGTGAATTGATAATTTTAATTATCAAATTTGAAAAGTGATCGAGAGTGGAGTACCACCAGTTTTGCTCCAAAGCGATAGTTAAATCTTTAATTAGATTTGAACGTGAAATGGTAATTAATTTTACCGATAACACCGTGGTGTTAGATATGGAGTATCACCAGTTTTGCTCCATGGGATATATAGGTTGGGATTGGGAAATAAAATAAATAATTACTACGGTGTGGTTCGCTAATCCCGACTAGTTTGAAATGATATCCAGAGGAGGATTAAAGAATAAATTTAGTAGAATTTATCTTTGATAAAATTAATGGGAACCTTTCCCTAAGAATGTGATTTTGTGAATAAAAGAATATTCTGTATTGGAATGAGGCGTTCGTTGTGTTTGTGTAACATTTGTTTATCATATACGTGGGTTATTCAGGAAGGCCGGGTTATACCCATTCTGAATAACCGATTCGACGAGATGTCGAAGATGAAGACGGTGGTTGAGGACCGGAAGTCTTCACATCGTTTGGGTGATTACTGATGATCTTGATTGGGCTGTACACCCAAGATGAGGGAAACAGTTGGTGATCGTCCAGACGTACTTGGAGATCGATGGATATGCGAGGAAAGTGCCTCCGGTTTCGTTCAGACCCAGAACGAACTTGTAAATGGATTGTGTGTCTGACATTGGATTTATTCTGTGTTGATTGATCTCTATTAAATATACATCTGTTTGGCGGCGGAGAATTTATTCTCTTGCTTAACGCCCTTCTCTGAGACGTACGAGCTCAGAGGTTGTATATCGATGGACATCAGTCGCATTGAGTGAATTGCCAATGTGGCACGCGTAAGTGGCAATTGATCAAGGCTTCTATTGAAAAGCAAAGTCTTGTGGTTGATGATCAAAGCACGACCTGTGTGGCGTAGCTTTGTGTATAACATGAATTCGCGAGCCTCACACCTCGGTATGAGTCAAAAACGGGATACGGACCCAAGGAGTGCACGACGTTTCTTTCTAGCTAGGGTGGTGTTAGTGACCTACCAGCCCTGACATTTATATACTTTTCACCTGTGTGGTTGTTGGATACGAGGCGCCTCGGATATAGGTCTGTAAGGACCGGGAAACGTGTGTTCAGGAATTGCCAATCCTCAAAAGTAAGAGAGGACCGGCCTTGGAGGTTCCAAAGGATCATAGTGGGGTCCTGAGGCATTTGCTAGAGTGTCTCGAACGCGGAGAGGAGCTTGCCCCTTGCCTCGACTCATGATGGAATCCAATTTCCAATACGTGTATTGCGGTTTTAATTGTAGAACTAGTATGGCGACATGATAGATGGTACCCATGCCACCTATGATTGATATTTATGATTGAAAATTGTTTTGACACTATACACTTATAATAGTATCAAATAATGTGATTTAAACGTACCAAGCATGCTTTGGCTGTTATAAGGGAAAACCCTATCCTCCGGCTTGCGTTGCATTGTGTGATGGGACCTGGGTCTTATAACAGCTTCATTTTTCTTTATTTAGCATTGCGCTGTTTGTTCTATGCACTGGTATTCTTGGGAGGAAACCCGTTCCGTGTTATACGGCGTGGTCCCTTGATTTACCTAACTTTAAAACCAATATTAATGACTGTTTTAGTTCTCACACCAGTCACATGACTGACCTGGAGTTTATTGTTTTAACCTAAACTCTGGGTGCCCCTATTTTCCACACGGGCAGCTAGTAGTTTTGGTTTTGCAGATTTATATTCACAGGGTCCTGATTAACAGCTGGAACGATGCTCGGAAAGCTCTGTATCCGTGTATCACTTCTAGTTGTGCTTTTGTATTATTTTCCATTGCTATGTAATTTATTGTAATCTCTGATATTTATCGAATGTAATTTAATCATTTATACTCTGTATATTCTGGTATTCTGATGGAATTGTTGTAATATACAATGAAATGTTCTTCCGTCTGCGTCCTTTTGTGTGTTGTTCTCAAAGTATTCGTGCTTTCCTTCACGGGGAAGTTACGGGTTCTTTCAAATGTGATTTTATATGAGTAGCGATATAAAAATATAATTTTTATTATGAAGTTAGCGTGATAAAATATGATCCTTATTATATGAACACCGGTATAAAAATAGAATTTTTATTTATAATAGCAAACAACCCGTAAAATCTGAACCAATTTAAAATTTATAAATTGTCTATTTTAGTAGATTTTAAATATTTAAAATAAATATTTTAAATAATAACGACGAGAAGTAAGTTTGAATCGACGTTTAAAAATAAATATAATTATTTCTAATTATAAACAAGGCTTGAAATGGCATGGTAGTTTCAAAATTTGAATTCAAACTTTGACTGACTGTACTGGGTGCAAAATAAAGCGGATTTTAGTGAAACCAAAAATATTTAAATCTGTTAGTGAATATCTTTCTACAGAATCTGAAAAATCGAAGTTTCATAGCGGGAAACAAAAGCTATAGCCAAATGAATTTTCAAAAAGGTTGCTATATAGTTTATATAGCCCGTGAAAATGGCCATTTTGCAAACGACCTCAGAATTCGACGAAACCAATTTTGTTGGATCCGGGATGTTAAATTATTGCTAGGTTTCAAATTTCATAATTTTTGAAGCTAGTATGCGAGCGTGGCAAAGGAAAATGTTTATTGGTCAATTACTATTAAATTGGATCGACCAAAAAATGGCCATTTTTCAAACGGTCTCAGAATTCGATGAAACTAGTTTTGTTGGAACCGTATCGTCAAAACATAGCTAGATTTATTTTTCGGGAATTTTTAGAATCAGTATGTGGCCCCGGCAAATTGAAATGTACGCTCAAATTAAATATTGAATGTTTTATATTTTAATTTGAAGAGAAACTTACTCAAGAAATCGAATGGGCCTTCGAAACATATCTCATTGTGTTCGGAATACGGGTATTTGGCTAGGGACGACAGTCGTTGGGTTTGGATTGGTGTTCGTGTGTGAAAGAGCGTATTTTAGAGTTTCAAAAATTTATAAATATAAAAAAATCCTATTGGGCCACATCATTATTCTCTCTCCCCGTAACTCCTCTCTCCCCTCACGATGAACGACGGCCGTCGCTCCATCCTTCTCTCTTCCCTAACTCCCTCCACACGCCCCGATAGCCAATGCTCCAGTTGAGCTTTTTGTAGTCCTCTCCACCACCTTCAAATCCGCCCTCACCTTGCCCCTCCTCATCGCACCAACTCCGAGAATCGCGCCTCCGAAGTGACCACGCTCCAGCCACCGCCGTGCTTCGCCTGGGGGTTCAAACTGGCTGCCACCCACCTCGCTCTGCGCGCCACTCCAAGGCGGACAACGCTGCGCTGGCCAATCGTCTGGAAGTGGCGCGGATTTCAAGGAAATTGAAGACCTAGTTTTGAATCATTTAAAGGAGGTAACGACTGTTTTTAATTTAACTATATTATTGCACTTTAAAGCGCTACGATTTTTGATTTCACTGTAAAAATCATATCTTTTTCATTTGTTGACGAAATTCAGTGAAAAAAGAGACAGTGGACTCGTGCGGACGTCTTCTACATTCTAGAGGAGACTGGATATTTTCTGAGCCTTCTGCTATTTTTGGTGGAGTGGAACCCAATGTGAGATTTCTGAATTATAAACGATATGGAAAACGACGATGTATAAATTATATAGTCGATGTATGAGTTATATAAGCGTTGTACACCTCATGTATAAGCGTTGTATAAGTTGTACATTCGATGTATAAGTTATATGTACGTTGTAAAAATTATATATGTGTTGAAATAGAAGTGATATATATATATATATATATATATATATATATACGCCCCTCATCCACAAACCATGGACGATATTTATTGGTTGTGATTGGTGTGAAAATTGGTTGATAGCGAATGGTTGATTAGAATTGTTTGTGGTTGAAATTGATTGATTATGGTTGAAAAATACCCATTTGTCGTTGAGAATTATTTGGTTGAAACCACATAGGATTAGTTTGTGGAAAAGAAAAAAAATATACATGCCACCTACGTGCGAATTAGATGCATGAAATCCCCATTGTCAAAAGCTGCGAGGCTTTAAGGTAGAGCGAGGAGCCGTACTAGGGACGGCCCCGGTTTCAACTACCCTACCGTTATGCTATCGAAATTTTCTAAAATATTCATGTGTTAGAATTATTTTCATTTATTGAAACTATTTTCATTTGTTGAAACCGCATTCAAGTGTTGAATAGAAATTCATTCGTTGAATAGAAATTCATGTGTTGAATGGTATTCGTGTTTTAAATAAATTGCTTTAACAATAAAAATCACATTTTTATTATATATACGAACTATAGAAAACATTCATGTGTTGAATAGAAATTCATTCGTTGAATAGAAATTCATGTGTTGAATGGTATTCGTGTTTTAAATAAGTTGCTTTAACAATAAAAATCACATTTTTATTATATATACGAACTGTAGAAAACATTCATGTGTTGAATAGAAATTCATTCGTTGAATAGAAATTCATGTGTTGAATGGTATTCGTGTTTTAAATAAATTGTTTTATAATAAAAATCATATTTTTATCATCTATATGAACTATATAAAATAGTCATGTTTTGAAGTAAATTGTTTTATAATAATAATCATATTTTTATCATCTATATGAACTATATAAAATAGTCGTGTATTGAAATAAATTGTTTTATAATAAAAATCATATTTTTATCATCTATATGAACTATATAAAATGGTTGTGTTTTGAAATCAATGGCTTTACAATAAAAATCACATTTTTATTATATACATGAATTGTTAAAAAAAGTGAAGTGTCGAAATAAATGTCTGTTGGACAAAATATCATTTTTATCAAATGTATGAAAAGAATATGGTTTTGAAATCGAAGAATGGATTATATTTGTGTATATATATATATAATTGAATTAAATCGAATAACGACGCTGCAGTTCGTGCTTTGAAATCAAAACTTGAAACGAGTGTAGCGGGAGATCCGACCATCGGATTTTCCTGAAACCGAAACCGTTGGGTTCGCCTTGGAAATATCTTTCCAACGACACCCACTTTGTGAAGATCCAACGGTTGGATTGTCTGGAATGTTTAATTCAAATTTGAAGAAAAACAGTGCCAGAATCGATTATATTTATATATATATGTATAAATATAACTAAATTAAATCGAATAACGACGTTGCAGTTCGTGTTTTGAAATCGAAACTTCAAACGAGTGTACCGGGAGATCCGACCGTCGGACTTTCCCGAAACTGAAACCTTGGATTCATTTTGAAAAGATCTTTCTAATGATATAAAATTTGTGAAGATCCAACGGTTAGATTTTCAGATATGTGTAAATCAAATCTAAAGAAAAACAGTGCCACGGCCGCGTTATGGCTGAAGCATCGTTTGAATAAATTGGCTATTTTTAAATTAAATAAAAATAGCGATAAATCGTTATAAAATATTATAAACGATATGGAATGGAAATAAACCGAATTTACCCGGTTTATTGAATATTTGATGGTTGAATGTGAAATTCATAAACTAACTGGAGGTTAGCTAAGTCGGATGATTCCCTGGGTTTTGATCTGATGTTGGTTTCGGCCTTCGGGGTTAATATTTGGGAAATCGTTCTCTTACTAATTTACGGTTAGTGACTAATGAATTGGAATAAGGCGTATGTTGTGTTTGTGTAGCACTTGTTTATTATATACGCGAATTGCTCAGAAAGACCGGGTTTATCCCATTCCGAATAACTGAATCGACGATAAGAAATCGATGATGAAGACGGTGGTTGAAGACCGGAGATCTTCACCTCGGTTGGATGATATCTGATGTCCTGATTGGGAGGCATCCCGAAATATGGGTAATGAGTGGTGATCGTCCAAACGTATATGGAGATCGATGGGTATGCGAGGTATATAGTGCCTCCGATTTCGTTCAGACCCAGAACGAACTTGTAAATGGACTATGTGTCTGACATTGGAATTCGTTCTGTGTGATTGATAGCCATCAGTTGCATGGTGTGAATTGCCTGTGTGGCAGGCTAAGATGCAGTGATCAAGGCTTCTGTTGAAAAGCAAAGTCTTGTGGTTGATGATCAAAGAACGGCCTGTGTGGCGTAGCTTTGTGTATAACGTGAATCCGCGAGCCTCACACCCCGGTATGAACCAGAAACGGGAGAGGACATCAGGGAGGGCCTGCGTTCCTTTCTAGCTAGAGATGGTGTCAGTGCTTAAACTGGCTGACATATATATTATTTTCACCTATGTGGTTGTTGCTGTTGCGAGGCACCTCGTATATATCGGTGACTATGTGAAGCCGATGGAGTCATTCGTTGGCTCATTTACGCTCCAAAGGGCGGGGGGACGCAGTGTTTAGGCATAATAATCCATATCGGTGGACTGGCCCTGACGATCCAAGGCTTGCCTGCGCGCTTGCCTATGGGGCGGGCTAGAGCATCTTGAATTCGGTGAGGACGATCCCTTGCCTCAGTTCATGACGGAAATCCAATTTCCAAATACGTGACTTTTCGGTTTTGATTGTATACCTATATATGGCGACATAGTGGTATGGGGCATTAATGCCGTCTATGATTGATACTTATGATTTGAATTTTTTTTTGAAACGTATAAACACTAGTAATAATATCAAATACTTTTGTTTTATTCGTATCAAGCATATTTTGGCGATTATAAGGTAAAAACTCTATTCTCCAGTTTGCATTGCATTGTGTGATGGGAACTGAGTCTTATAATGGCTTCATTTTTATGATGTTTTAAAGAATTACTTGTTTTAAAGCACTGGCAATCCAATGGAGTAAACCTGTTCCGCGAGAGTGGCATGGTCCTGTGATTGCCATATTATAAAATCCGTTGAGTAGATTTCTCATACCAGTCCCATGATTGACTCGTAGTTTTTTTCACTTGCAAACTCGGGTGCCCCTTTTTCTACACGGGCAGCCTTGTATTCAGGTTTTAGCAGGCTCTTTCTAGATAGCTGGACCTGAAGATGGATTCTATCATTTATCTCTTTTTATGCTGTTCAGCTCCTATTGTACATATTATGTTTGTTTTCCGCTGTAGACATTTATGTATAGCTGAACGGTATTTGTACTAAGTATGATCCTGTATACTATGTAACTCTGATGATTACGTTTATCCAGTGAATTATTTGTGCATTATTTTGTGTATTTATTTATTTCTGTTCTGCTATTATCTGTTTATGTGTTATATTCCAAAGATTACCCTTGCCACCGTCAGTACGGGGTTTGAGGTCATCACAGTATAAAAATGTGATTTCTATATATATAGCGAAGTTATAAAAACGTGATTTTTAAATGTAAACTTCGTGAAACAGACTGGGTTTGAAGCACGATGAAGATTTCCTACATGTGAAGAGTCGTGGCGTTTGGTTTAGCTTTTTGGTGAGAACTCCTCACTTTTATTTTGATTTCTAGTTGAAATATATACTAGGATGCAGACGGTGCTTAGTAGCACCCGACACCCGTCGTCCACAGACCATGGATGACTTGTTTGTTTGATTGCTGCATTGTGAGATTTGATTGTGTGATATGGAATGAAATAAAATAATTTATAGTGGAAAATATTTTGTAGTTAAAAATATGATTTTTAACATGTATATAAAATAAATAGTAATAAACAAATCAGATGATTTGTTTATATAAATTGATTTGATTGATATTGATTGGGACGATAAATTTTACACATCGCCTAACTGCACAAATAAAAATCTATGTTTGCTGATTTGAAACCCCACACGGGTATTGGGATGATATTTGACGTACATTAATCCCGATTGTTTAGTTGTATGTCAATCGATGGGTTGACAGACTGTGTAAGCGTTAATTATTTATATTTAATGCTTATGCAGTTGTGTGGTGCACTTTGGATGATGGTTGATTATTTATCATTGCTATTATATACATGTGTTGTATATAATCCATATAAATAATATTATATGGTAATTGAGTCGGTCTCATTCCAATTTAGAGAATAATAGTAAATTCATGTGTTGAATAAAATATAAATTTATGAGTTGAATAGAATAAATTCATGTGTTGAATAGAAAATATTCATTTGTTGAACAGAATAACGAAGTTATTGAAATATATAAAGCCGTGTTGGTTAGATATACGCCATTTTGACGTGAACGATATTTATATCGGTTTTATTCATTTTTATAATGAATACAGAAAAGGAAGTGATTCCTAAATATAACGTTTTGAAAATATTATCATTTATAGATTAATGATATGGAGTATTCAATTTTGATTAGAAATTGAATATGTAGTTGAAATCGTTTCGAAAATGAATTTAAAACAATTTATAAAATACGCTTTAAAAGGAAGTCGGCGAAATATATATATATATTATATATATATATAGAATGGCCTGAATAGAATGCGCCGTGCCGCGGTAGTTCGCGAATTTCGACCATTGACTTCGAATGGATATTGCAGGAGATCCGACCGTCGGATTGTCCTAAAACCGGACCGTTGGGTTCGTATCGAAAAGAGCTTTCTAACGAATATTAGAGATTTGAAATCTAACGGTTGGATTTGGAATTATGTCTAAATCAAATTTGGAAAATGTCGCTGATGATGGCCGTTGATGGAAATCGACTGTACAAGCCTTGATAAAATTATTAAAAATAGTAATAATTTGTGTAAAATCATGAGAAATGATTTGTGAAGAATTGGGATGATAATTTCCATATTTGAAAAGATAAAAATAGATTTTTATCGAAATGAACTAGTTTTGAACTAGAATAATAAACCAATTATTTTTGAAGTAAATAAATTGGATTTGAAAGGGTTTTAAAGGTAACCAGAAATTCCAAAAATTCAATTGGAATGGATTTGAATCGAAATTATCTTTGGAATATTTCGATGTTGGATTTCGTGATTATACAGATATTGTTATGGAAATTTGAAAGATATATTTATATCGTTATCTCCAATACGATATTTGTTGGTCGTAGAATTTGATATTGAATATAAGTCTATATATTTTCTATTCAGAGCCTTATATTTAATATCAAATGGGATTTGGGTTTGTCGTGAATGGTGTCTTCATTAACACTGTTCATAAACCCAATTGAGAAAAAGATTAAATCTTTTTATTTAGATTTAATGAAGTGTACCAATTAAATGGTATTTAATTGGAATTGAATTTGAATTGGTTTTTGGGTTTATCATGAACGGTGTTTTAAATAACACTTGTTCTTTAACCCGATAATTCATGGAATGTGATTTTGGGTTTATAGTGAACCATGTTTTAAATGACATTGGTTCTTTAACCCAGTTAAAGACGGGATATGATTTCCCAAGTTAAATAATCATTGATAGTGGTTATTGGTAAGATTAAACCAAGTGGAGTTTTAACGAATCTTTAATTAGATTGAAATAATCGAGAATGGAGTATCACCAGTTTTTCTCCAGGCAATAGTTAATTCTTTAATTAGATTTAAACGTGAAATGGTAATTGAATTTACTGATAACACCGTGGTGTTAGATATGATGTATTACCAGTTTTACTTCATGGTATGAATAGGTTGGGATTGGGTACTTAAAACAAATGATTACTTCGGTGTGGTTTGCTAATCCCGACTAGTTTGAATTGATATTCAAAAGATGATTAAAGAATAAATTTAAAGAATTTATCTTTGATAAAATTAATGGGAACCTTTCCCAAAGTATAAGAATATTTGAATAAAAGAATATTCTGAATTGGAATGAGGCCTATGTTGTGTTTGTGTAACACTTTATTATATACGCGAGTTATTCATAAAGACCGGGTTTATCCCATTCTGAATAACTGATTCGACATGGTGTCGAGGATGAAGACGGTGGTCGAAGACTGGAGGTCTTCACATCGTTTGGGTGATTGCTGATGATCTTGATTGGGCTGTACACCTAAGAGGAGGGAATCTGTTGGTGATCGTCCAGACGCACTTGGAGATCGATGGATATGCGAGGTACAAGGTGCATCCAGTTTCGTTTAGACCAGAACGAACTTGTAAATAGACTGTGTGGCTGACATTGGATTTTATTCTGTGTGATTGATTTCTATTAAATATATATCTGTTTGGTGGTGAAAATTTATTCTCTTGCTTAAAGCCCTTCTCTGAGACGTACAAGCTCAGGGATTATATACTGATGGATATCAATCACATGGAGTGAATTGCCCGTGTGGCATGCCTAAGTGGCAGTTGATCAAGGCTTCTGTTGAAAAGCAAAGTCTTGTGGTTGATGATCAAAGCACCGCCTGTGTGGCATAGCTTTCTGTAACGTTGATTCGCGAGCCTCACACCCCGGTTGTGAACCAGAAACGGGAGAGGACTTCAGGGAGGGCATGTGTTTCCTTCTAGCTAGGGTGGTATCAGTGACCTGACAGCCCTGACATTTATATTATTTTCACCTGTGTGGTTGTTGCTAGGCGCCTTGGATATATCATTGACTATGTGGAGTCGATGGAGTCATTTGGCTCATTTACGCCCCAAAGGGCGGGGAAACGCAGTGTTCAAGCATTTCAATCCACAACGGTGGACCAATATTTACGATCCAAGGGCTCACCTGTGTCTGGGTCCTGAGACATGGGCTAGATTATCTCGAATCGGTAGAGGACGATCCCTTGTCTCGGTTCACAGATGGAAATCCAATTTCCAAATACGTGACTTTGCGGTTTTGATTGTAGAGC
Organism: Allium sativum; assembly: GCA_030737875.1. Lineage (NCBI taxonomy): Eukaryota > Viridiplantae > Streptophyta > Magnoliopsida > Asparagales > Amaryllidaceae > Allium > Allium sativum. The sequence goes on from CM060923.1 coordinate 461,140,358, forward strand.
CTAGTATGGCGACATGATATATGGTACCCATGCCGTCTATGATTGATACTTATGATTGAAATTGTTTTGACATTATACACTTATAGTAAAAATAAAAGATGAAATTTAGCGTATCAAGCATTCTTTGGCTATTATAAGGTAAAACCCTATCCTCCGGCTTGTGTTGCATTGTGTGATGGGACCTGGGTCTTATAATAGCTTCATTTTTCTTTATTTAGCATTGCGCTATTGTTTTATGCACTGGTATTCTTGGGAGGAAACCCGTTCCGTGTTATACGGCGTGGTCCCTTGATTTACCTAACATTAAAATAAAGATTAATAACTGTTTTGGTTCTCACACCAGTCACATGGTTGACCTGGAGTTTATTGTTTCAACCTAAATTCTGGGTGCCCTTATTTTGACACGTGCAACTAGTAGTTTTGGTTTTGCATATTTATATTCACAGGAACCTGGTTCACAGCTGGAACAATACTCGGAAAGCTCTGTATCCATGTATTACTTTCAGTTGTGTTTTGTATTATTTTTCCGCTGCTATGTAATGTAATTTAAATCTCTGATATTTTCTGTGTAATATTTATTCATGCTCTTTATATTCTTGTATTCTAATGGTATTATTGTAATAAGCAATGAAATGTTCTTCGGTTTGCGTTCCGATCTGTCTTGTCCTCAAAGCAATCCGGGCTTTCCTTACCGGGGAAGTTCGGGTCGTAACAATAGAAATCTATCTCAGATGTGAGGGATTTAGATGATCACATTTTTCTGATGAATCTTCTGTCAATAGACAGAAAAACTTCCTCGTTAGTTATGATCAGGATATTTGATTGCTGTTATGCATTTGTATGCTCTGATACCATGTAAAAATTTGTACTAAAATGTAATTTGTTTGAATTTGAGTGGAGATAAGAAACTTGTGTTATTGCAAACTGAATGATTGTACATAGGAATGTTGCTGTATTTATAATACAGATGTACATATGCGACAACAGTAAAATAAAAAAAATGTAACTGAATTGAAGGCCTAGGCCCGTTTATAGAATAAAGAAATAAAATGTGGAAGAAGCTTTTGTTTGCTCTCATAATATCCTTCCTTCTCCAACTTCTATATATATTTTACCTTCATCGTCTCCAACTCCACGTTTTCAAGCCAACAATTTAACAATTTACTTCATTGATCCAAATGGCTATTTAAATATATTTTTACACTTTTGCTTATATTTAGATTATATATATTTTAGATAGCTTTTTCAACTCTGTTGTAATTTCATGCTTTCAGAATGTTAAACGGAAAAAGTCAACATAAATTGACTTTCAACACCAACTAGGTTATGCTGAAATATGTTGTAGCCTGTAGAAGGATACATGGTTTTAACAAGAAAAGAGTGAACCAAGGTATAGTAACTGAGCTATAAAAAATAATGAATTAATAGTCCAAATTTAAATCCAACATGAATACAATAGTGCTAGAGAAGAATGGTTTAAACAAGAAAGTTTTCAAAACAAAATTGATGCTGTCTAGATTAATCATACACAAATTGTTATAGACGATGATGAACGGTGGAATATTATACAATGGTATTTTATATATGCATTTTTTGTAATGTTTTATTATTTAGCATTTGATTTCACTTTTAATAATTTGCAACAATTTTTTTAAAATATAGAGGACAAATTGGAAATTTGGAGTTTATATAATAATTGCTTTATGGAATGAATCCAACTCAAAAAACATCAATATAGCCTGCTATTAACTAAGAAACATCGCAACAAAATGCTCCTCGTTATGCACAGATCTAATTTGATAGAACATGAGCTTTCAATAGGTTTTGTAGTTAACTAAATTAAGCACACGTGCAATAGATTCCACATTTAAATTCACTAACTAATTCTCCATTGCAGCAAACTTCACACATTGGTTTATCTTTTAGTGCAGATAATTGTTACGTAAAATCATCTGTCAATGCATGAGTGACAAGTGAAAATATCTCCTATGGATACGACATCCTAACATAAGTAGCAATATGAACCGTGTAGACTCTGGACATAATATTATTGTATTTTTTAAAAGGTATTTTAGTTATTTTGAATGTATTATTTCATCTTGATTAAACATATATTACCCTATAAAACTAATAATGATCCATTATAAAATAAGGCTATTGTTATTAACATATCAATTTTGAATATGAGAGGGTAATTTTTATTTGTTATTTTGAGAGTAGTAATAAAACAAACATCCACATAAAATTACAATCAAATTGATATAATTGTCCTTTCTTTTATTTATATAATCATCACAATTTAATTCAGGATCATTAATCAAATGATGAAGAATAAAACTCACTTCGAGATGGAGTTGGGAATGAAAAGGAGATAAGACTGTTTATTTAGAAAGTATTCAACAAAGTAATTTCAAGCCCTATTTTTATAACTTTAAAAAAGCACAATAAATTAGGTTTAAAAAAAACATTTCAAGCCTTCTCAACAAAGTTTGGATTTGATTGTGAAGATCAAGACGAATTTTTATTCTCATCATTGTCGCCTTTTTCAAAAATAAAGGAGAAAGAGAAAGTAAATTAAAGTGCTTAAGGTTTTCATGTTCTAATCAAGGACGAAATAAGTTAAAATACATGTTTTACTAATAGAATGTGAATCCCTTAAAAAAATTAATTTTATAGCGAGCGCTCAAAAAATTTGGACTCCGCATGTCCAATACTTAAGTGCCAACAACAATAACCTAAATTAAAATTACATTTCAAATACTCTGCTCAAATACCACGTTAAGATTCTATAATGATCAGGAATTTTTAATCAATTTAAAATTGGAATTTTAATTTGTTAATTTGAATTTAAATTTGACATAAATGTATATGGATAAGAATATTTAGTAATTTTGATAAGTTAAATAATAGATTTTATTTATATTATAAATTTAATGGATATTAATAAGTTTAGATTTATTAATACTATTTGTCATTCGATCGGATTTGTGAAACAATAACATGAATTAGCAGCATTAGAATTAAGTGTTGCCCTTAGTTTTCATAGCATTTTAAGGGAAAATGCTACCAAAAGTTCACTTTTCTTCTTAACACAAATGTTAGGACACTTGCCCTAATGCATGCTACACTCTTTCGTAAGAAGACAAGTGTAAGGATACTTGTATTTTTGCATGAAAAATTTCATGCAAGCCTTCCACTTGCCCTCTTAGTGTCATTACCTCCTTAACCATCCATTCCTATATAAGGAGGCCATTTCTCCACTTTTTCACCATTCTGTTCCATTTCCTCCTTTTCACCTTCTTCTTAAAACTTATGGCCATGGTTTCCATGACATAAGTCTTCCTCTTTTCCACCGCCAAAATTCGTCATCCTCCTCCTCTTCCTACTCTTATACTAGAGAGAGATGAGTATATTATATATATTGATGAAGAAGATGATGCGCCGAAATATTGTCTGACGATTTACTTAGCTAGGCTCACCCATTATGAAGATTGGAAAGCTATTTGGTCAGAACTCTTTAACCACAATTTATATATTCAATTAGTAGTTAGATTAATTTAAATATAGTGATGAATTATTAGTGGTTAATGATGACTGATGTTTGTTCTGATGGATGATGGATGTGTAAGTTAGATAACAGACATTATTAAGCGTTAGTGTTATAACGCTTGTGCGCAGTTATTATTTATTTAATTATGTTGATGATGGTTGCTATGGATGTTTATAATAGTTGTTGATGTTGTTTCGCACACACTATGACACAACAATTATGGTATCATATTGGTGATCGACAAATCTCTTACGTAATTAGAAGAAATATTATTATTGAAATTGAAGGTTAATTATTGGAAAAGACGCATATGTATGAATTCAAATATATATCGATGAAGTTTCTTTAAATGAATAAATAAATACCGGGAAGTTCTAGAATGACCGAGAGCATAGTGTCTAGGCTTGAGTTTGGAAAATATAGTCTCCTGCTCTCCCTGTCTATCCCTAACTGATCCGACAGATGAGAAGGTTAATTTGAAGTTATTTGAATTTAGAAATAAAATGGATTTTTAATTGAATATTTTAATATAAAAAGTGAAAAATAAAAGCTGAATTTTGAACCCGAAATAATTTGGAAAGTCAATGTAAATTACTTTAAATGATTTTATATAAGTATATAATGGTTTTCTAATTTATTTTAAAGTATCGTAGAATAATGTTTATTACGGTCAAAATAGAGCTTGTCGCACAACGACAATTCACGTATTTTAGTTACAAACTTTAAATGCTTATAACTTTTGCTATTTAAATTGGATTTCCACGAAACGAAAAACATTTGATTTCCACTAACAAGAGATTTCAAATGAGTGAAATCATATTTTAATTTCGAATTATAACTTTCAAGTTAAGTTTAAAACCGTTTTGGAGAAGGTCGATGTAAAAGCAGTTGTCGACCATAACTATAAACAACTATTTTAAATGTTTAAAAAAATAAGGATTTTTTTTGTAAAATCATTCTAGATTATTTAAAAGTGTTCTGAATTGGAAAATTATGGTTTTGGACAATATAAAGGTTGTTTTGATTAAGTTAGCCAAAATTACTATTTTGTAACGCTTTCGTAACTCTTTTGGAATGTTGTTATAATGTTTTCTTTGAAAACAATCTACTTTGAATTTTTTAAGCCGCAAACTGTATTCTGAACTATAAGTAATCATTTTAAATGATTTGTGAGATGTTTTCAAAGGTTTAAAAGTATTTAAAATATTTTATATGGAATTTAAATTGATTTATTTTATATTAAAATGGGTTTTTCAATTTTAAATAATTGGATATAGTTGGAGATAAATCTTCGGATGTTTGATATTAATTCGGTAGATGATGACTCTTACTATTTGAGGAATTTAAAAGGTAGTTCATCATTATTTCTCTTATAGTGTTAGTTGGATACAGAGATTAATATTGAGGATAAGTTGATGGTATTTCTATCCGGATCTAGTGTCAAAGAGTTGAGTAAATCTTTTAAAAGATATGGGTTTCGCGATTTGATTGAGATAGGTTGGATGGAAATAATCTTCGGGTATTTGATATGAAATTCTATGGTGTAAACTTATATTATTTGAGGAATTTAGAAGATATTATTATTATATGGTTATTCCACTTATAGTATTCGTTGATTATGAGAGCTGATATGGGATATAAGTGGATACAATTTCTACGTAACTTATGTTCATTATAGATTCATAAGGGTTTTGTCGTGATTCGTATCTTCAATAATATCATTCTTGAAACCCAAAGAGATTTAGTTATGGAAATTCATATCATAATTTGGGAAATTTAAATCAAATCTTTGATTTAAGTACATTGAAAGTAAGAAATTAGGAAGGAAGTATAATATTTTAGTTAATATTAAAGAATTGAATGTTGGGAAATTGATTTAATTGGAAACTATGGTTGAAATATGGATTGGGTTTTCAAAGGAAACTGGATTTCGATAACAAGTTATCAGACAGAAAATTAATTTAGGCTTTAAGGCTAAATTATCTTTGATTTAAAGGATGTGTTTAAAGAAGCAAGTTAAAACATGGATTTTGTTATAATTTGAGAATGGATTTAAAGAAGTTTAATTTAACAAATCCAAGATGGAAGGAGATTTGGTTGAAAGACCGTGTGTTCCGTAATTGTGTTTTTTAATTGCGCTTATTATTTGGAAAGGCCGAGATCAGATTTATGTATGAATAATATTCCAAGTAATAATACGACGTTGTGGAGCAATTGAAGACATTGAAGATGGTAATGAAGACCACGACCCTTCATATCGTAAGGACGACTAGCTGAATGTCTCAAATTGGTAGCTCCCATTTGCAGATGGATTTTATATCAAGAAGCTCGAACGTATGTGAAGGAATTCCGTATTTATGGTTTCATTCAGACCCAGAACAGACTCGTATGGATTGTGTGTATGACATTGTAATTGACAAATATGTATCTGCTTAGTGGCGGAGAATTTATTTTCTTGCTTAACACCCTTCTCTAAGATGTATGAGCTTAGAGGTTATATATTAATATAAATCAGTGATGCGTTGTGAATAGACAATGTGGCATACTTAAGTTATGTGGTGAGCTATGGATAATCAAACCCCGGTAAATGGCCAAAACAGGAAGAAATGCGGCAAGGTTATGTGGTGTTGTCTCCTTCTAGATAAAAGTTGTACTGTGGTATGGAGCCTAGGTATTAAGCTATGAGGAAAAACATCTGTTTTTGTGGTCATTGTTGGTGTGCGCTTGGAAAGGTTGGTAACGATCGGGAGATGACATACTCAGGTGCACTCTAAGTTACCTAGTTATAGAGGTAACCCGGCTTTGTGTTGGCATGAGGAGCATCAGCTGATCCTTGGAAATCCCTCTAGAGGTGTTCAAAATTTGGTTCGAAAGAAGGTTCCTTTGCTTGGTCATTGTTGGAAACCTAATCTCCACTACGAGCCCGTACAATTTTGATTATATACCATATGCCAGTATAGTATATGGTACCTATGCTGGCTTACTTTTAAATGGGTTTTCACATATATTATTGTGTTGAAAGAGGACTTTCGCGTATCAAAGACATTTTTGACTACATAAGGAGAAACCTTGCCCAAGTGTGCATTTGCATTGTGTATATGCCATGAGACCTAGAATAGGTACCATATACTGTACCGACATAATAGTGTACAACTAAAACCGTACGGGCTCGTAGTGGAGATTGGCTTTCCAATAATGACCAGGCAAAGGAACTTCCTTACCGAACTGTATTTTAATCACCTCTAGAGGGATGTCCGAGGATCAACTCATGCTCCTTATGCCAACACAAGGCCGGGTTGCCTCTGTAACTAGGTAACTTAGAGGTCTTAGTGTATCATCTCCTGGTCGTTACCGACCTTTCTGAGCGCTCGCTAACAACAACCACAAAAGTAGATGTTTTCCACATAGGTTAATACCTGGGCTCCATACCATGGTACACCTTTTATCTAGAAGAAGATAACACACCCATAACCCTGCTGCATTTTTTCCTATTTTGGCCATTTAATGGGATTCGAGGCTTGCAGAGGTCACGATATGAACAAAGCTACGCTTTAAATAAGCCATGCTTTGATCATCCATAGCTCATCACATAACTTAAGTATGCCACATTGTCCATTCACATCGCATCACTGATTTCTATCAATATATAATCTCTAAGCTCATACGTCTTAGAGAAGGGTGTTAAGAAAGAGAATAAATTATCCTCCACTAAGAAGATATATATTTAATAAAGATCCGTGCTACGCAGTCAACTACAATGTCAGACACACAACCCATAAATGTTTGTCCTAGGTCTGAGCGAAACAACAATTCAGAATTCCTTCATATACATTCTGGCTTCTTGCCACTTAACTAATGTAAAATCATTCTAAATTATTTAAAAGTGTTCTGAATTGGAAAATTATGGATTTGTACAATATAAAGGTTGTTTTGATCAAGTTAGCCAAAATAACTATATTGTAACGCTTTTGGAACATTGTTATAACGTTTTCTTTGATAACAATCTATTCTGAATTTTTAAACCGAGAACTGTATTCCGAACTATAAGTAATCATTTTAAAATTATTTGTGGAATGTTTTAAAAGGTTTAAAAGTATTGGGAATATTTTATATGGAATTTAAATTTAATTATTTTATATTAAAACAGGTTTTTCAATTTTAAATAATTAGATATGGTAGGAGATAAATCTTCGGATGTTTGATATTAATTCGGTAGATGATGGCTCTTACTATTTGAGGAATTTAAAAGGTAGTTCACCGTTATTTCGCTTATAGTGTGAGTTGGATACGGAGATTAATATTGAGGATAAGTTGATGGTATTTCTAATCGGATTTAATATCAAAGAGTTAGGTAAATCTTTTAAAATATACGGGTTTCTCAATTTGATTGAGATAAGTTGGATAAAAATAATCTTAGGATATTTATGAAATTATATGGTGTAAACATATACTATTTGAGGAATTTGGAATATATTATTATATCGTTATTTCAGTTATAGTATTTGTTGATTATGAGAATTTATATCGAATATAAGTAAATACAATTTCTGTGTAACTTATGTTCAATATCGATTGATTTGAGGTTTTTCGTGAATTGTATCTTCAATAATATAATTCTTGAAACCCAATGAGATTTTGTTGTGGAAATTCATATCATAATTTGGGGATTTAAATCAAATCTTTGATTTGAGTACACTGAAAGAAAGAAATTGGGAAGGAAGTATAATCTTTTAGTTAATATTAAAGAATTGAATGTTGGGAAATCGATTTAATTGGAAAATATGGTTGAAATATGGATTAAGGAATTTCAAAGGAAACTGGATTTCTATAACAAGTTATCAAGCGAAAAATTAATTAAGGATTTGAGGCTAAATTATCTTTTATCTAAGGATGTGTTTAAAGAAGAAAGGTTGAAATATGGATTTTGTTATAATCCGAGAATGGATTTAAAGAAGTTTAATTTAACAAATCGAAGATGGAAGGAGAGTTGGTTGAAAGATTGTGTGTTCCATAATTGTTTTTTTATTGCTCTTATTATTTGGAAAGACCGAGATCATATTTATATCCGAAAACCATTCCAAGTAATAATATGACATTATGGAGCAATTGAAGACATTGAAGACCGGGGCCCTTCAAATTGTAAAGACGACTTGCTGAATGTCTCAAATGGGTAGCTCCCTTTTGTATATGGATTTTATATCAGCTAAGTGGCAAGAAGCCTGAACGTATGTGAAGGAATTCCGGACTTGTGGTTTCGTTCAGACCTAGAACGGATTCATATGGATTTTGTATCTGACAATGTAATTGACTGCATATACTGATCTCTATTAAATATAAATCTACTTGGTGGAGGAGAATTTATTCTCTTGCTTAACACCCTTCTCTAAGACATATGATCTTAGAGGTTATATATTGATAGAAATCAGTGATGCATTGTGAATGGATAATGTGGCATACTTAAGTTATGTCATGAGCTATGGATGATCAAAGCATGGCTTATGTAAGCATAACTTTGTGTATATCGTGACCTCAGCAAGCCTCACACCCCGGTAAATGGACAAAATAGAAAGAAATGTGGATGTGTTATGGGGTGTTGTCTCCTTCTAGATAAAAGGTGTACTATGGTATGGAGCCCAGATATTAACCTATGTGGAAAAACATCTGCTTTCGTAGCTGTTGTTGGAACGCGCTTGGAAAGGTCGGTAACGACCAGGAGATGACATATTTAGGCATACTCTAAGTTACCTAGTTATAGAGGTAACCCAGCTTTGTGTTGGCATGAGGAGTATCAGTTGTTCCTTGGACATCCCTCTAGTGGTGTTCAAAATTTGGTTTGGAAGGAAGTCCCTTTGCCTTGTCATTGTTGAAAACCCAATCTCCACTACAAGCACATACGATTTTGTTTATATACCATATGTCAATGCAGCATATGGTACATATGTTGGCTATTTTAATACATTACTTTCGAAGGGTTTTTCACACTATATTACCGTATTGAAAGAGGATTTTCGCGTATCAAAGGCATTTTTGACTGCATAAGGAGAAACCTCGCCCAAGTGTGCGTTTATATTGTGTGTGTGTCGCGAGACCTTATGTTAGTTTCATTTTCAAAAAGTCATTGTGAATTTCTATGCACTGGTATTCACATGGAGTAAACCTGTTCCGCATTAGCTGCATGGTCCGGCAAATTACCTGACTTTAAAATAAACCCTAAAAACAACTATTTTGAGTTCTCACATCGTTCCTATGACTGACCTGGAGTTTATTGTTCCCACGCCTAAACTCTGGGTGCCCATAATTTTCCGTACGGGCAGCCTAGTGGCTTGGTTCGCAGATTTAGCTTTGGAGTTGGTTGGAGCAAGATTCTAGTTTTAGCTAGAGCTATTATTTCTTGGAGCATTTGCATTCTTCTACTGAGTTACTATGTTTTTCATTAAGTAATATATGTACTCTGATGTATCTCTCGTAACTCTAATGAAATATTATTGTAATGATAATGGAGAAGTTCGTTTTATTTTGTGCAAAAGTGTAAGTACCCTTAACAATTCGTCTTTGTGAACGGTTTAAGTTGGTTTAATTACCGGTGAAAATTGGGCAAAAAGGCGGGTCGTTACAGATTATATATTACTGCACATGAACACTTTAACCAGTAACAGTACTTCTGTCATTCAATGTGCCACTCAAATGACTTGTTATCATTCGTCGAGAATGTACCGTAGCAAAGCCCTACCAACGCCACTAATAACAATCCGTCTTTGTGAATGTATAAGTACACATAACAATCCGTCTTTGCGAACGGTTTAAGTTGGTTTGATTATCAGTGAAAACCAGGTAAAAAGGCGGGTTGTTACATTTTGGTATCAGATCTTTGATTAATACAAAGCTATGGGGTACGAATCAATTGAACAAAGGAGAAAGGACTCATCAGAGTTGGGAATAGTAATATCCCATGAGAATGAACTCACTAGAAATAGGGTCAATAATTCCCTAGAATGAGTTTGTGGAGTACTACGTTTGAGAGAGCGCCTTCCAAGTAAAATGAATTAAGTTTAGGATTATAATATATTAGAATTCATGCTAAGGGATAAACTTGTGTCAAAATTATTAAGGTAATTCTCCTCTAAAGAAACTAATCAATATGTTAGAAACCAAAATAAATAATAAGAGCTTGAGTATTTTATTTGATGTTGAGGTTGGACTATAAAGTATAATAAGATTTTGCATTTATGCCTGATCAATGTATATACTAAGTCTTATGTATACTAGATAGATATAGAATCACACTCTAGTCGCTTGAAGATGATTCCATTGATGATTGCAGCATCATCAGTATGTATTTTCGAGTTTCGAAAGTGGGTTGACTATATGATTCCAATTAAAACATCAATATATACCTAAATCCATTTGATAAGTGTTTGGAAATGTTTGGTAAATTGATATGAATTTGAGTAAATAAGAGAGATCTTGAAATTTAGATAGAGTTACAAGAATTATATTAAACCTATAATAAGGATAAGCGAGTAGAGAGTATATGAGAAAGTGTATTTATGATACAAAAAAATTGGTTTTGAAAAGATATATATCATGAAAACTCAAATCAAAATTTTGAGTAAGAATTAGAAATTTGTGACGGTCCGCCCTGCACCAGCCGACATTTCAATGAAAGTGCGCTGTTCCGATGTCCAACCAGCAAGGGACGGTCGCCAAAGAAAGGAAAAGAATGGAATTTGAAGCTAAAACTACCAAAGGAACCTGCAGAATGTCTCACAGCGCATGGAATAAAATATAATAATAACATACTTGACATAAAACAGGTGAGACAGTGCACAAGCTGAAACTAAACCATAATCATCATAGCAGCGGAAATTCAAAATACAGCTTATGATCCTCATCAGCATTATTACAACTTTTCAAGCTGTCTCTAAAGCAAAGTAAAGGAAGAGTACACTACTAGTACCCAAAGTAGTGACCATCGGCGACAGGGGAAGAATATATATATATATATATATATATATATATATATATATCATAAGTGGAAGCCTCCTGCTCGTCTCTGGTACAACTACTCGTGCATACTTACCTGACCTATCTCTAGTCTGCATGTTTAAGAGCACCCAGTCTAATAAGAAGAGACATAAAACTCTGGTCAGACAAAAGTCTGGTGTGAGCGATAAGCAGCAAAATAGAACAATAACAGATATACTAAACCATACCTGAACCTGGATACCTGCAACCAAAGAGTTAGCACAACAGGATGTACAATACTCAAAGGTGACACTAACATATGGTGTAAAGATATAGGGGTGTGGTGTGCATGTCATAGTGATATCAAACAATCAAGCATAGCAACCATCCTTACATCTCTCACTTAGTGCATAAAGCATACGATATCCACCGCTTTGATCACCCAAATCCTTACTATGATCACTCTGCCCCATGGAGTCATTGCGACTCCACTGCACTGATCCATAGCCACTAGTCCCTGCTATGTCCACTCGGCCCCATGAAGCCATGATGACTTCACTGCACTGGCTCATAGCCATGCTACGATCACTCTGCCCCATGGAGTAATAACTACCCTACTTCACTGATACGTAGCCTAACATCCGTCTTGGTGGTGAACCAAAGCTGTAGACATCGATAACCTGTAATGGCCTGCAAATCCGTACTATCTGAGTTGACTAATAACATAACACGTCCAACTCAAATTGCACAGAAATACGAATCATTATTAGAAAGAAGTTAGAGGATGAGAAATAGAAAGAAAGAAAAAGTTAGAATAGAAGAAAAAAATGAAGAACAAAAATCTCACAGTGGAACGAATAAAATATATTTAATAACATAACTTTTGAAATACAAATCAGTAACTATATATACATACCATTATCAGAGCACAACAGTTTTTCCTGGAACAGTTATAAACACCTGTTTCCAGATACAACATAGTACACAGCGGAAATATGATAGTATATAGCTAATTGGCGAAGCCTCCTGCTTCCAGCTCTTCCAAGTAGATCTGAAAAATCCCGACTACTTGACTGCCCATACAAATTTGGGCACCCAAGAGTTTAGGGAAAAACAAACAAAATAAACTCTGGATCAGTCATGGGACTGGTGTGAGTAAACTCCAACCATTTGTTTAACTTTAAAATCCTTTCGAAAGAAATGATAATCGTAAGACTGATCCACACATAAATACGGAAGGTTTTTACCTTACGATAACCAAAATATTTTTGATATCAAATCCAGTGATATTATAATAATGTCTACATCAAATAAATAAGATCTAGCGGAGCGCTTGCATCTCACGCTCCATATATAATATAAAATCAAAAAAAAAATCGCATGGCGCTTATTAGAGATTGGATTTCGAACATGACAAGGTATGGAACCACCTTCCGATCAATGTACTCTAGAGGGGATACACTGGGTTCAACAAGAACATCTTGCAACCCGGCCCACACATGACCGACCACTCATTTCGCTTGAGTGTATCAAATGTATATCACCAACGGTTGTGATCAGCAAATGTTTCCCGAATGGGACAGCATCGAATATATTAAAATGAAATGGATATCTCTAGATAGGTGATTATACGCCCTAATGGGAGCGACCCACATAGCCATGCTGCCTGTCCGATTTTTGTCATTTCCCAGTTGTTGAGGCCTGAGGCTACGATTACTTATCATTCATTGGTAGCACAATCACTTTGAATGCCACATTGTCAGATCCGTTAATCACTAATTGATTTGCACAAATATATTCTGGATATTAAGCTAAGGGAACAAATCCGTTGCCACCATATATATTTGTACATACCAACATATTCGATCATTGGAAATACTTTGTCATACATTTGTCCATATACGTTCGTTCTAGGATTGAACGAAACTGAAGGCACCATTTCTATTAATGGAAAAGGTCCTTGCACTTCACTCCGTCTTCGATTATCTTCATAAAATTTGATTCGCAACGCTACTGCCAATACGGAGTGGTTCTCGGAAAATAGTCCAACCGGTCTCCCCATATTGACAACGATATTGGCGATTACTTCGATAGTCGGTTATTTAACTATCGAAGAAAAACAACAAACATTCATCCATAACATCAATCAATCACTGGGCCTGTTAATTAATATTTCATTAATTAATTCACTTCTTCATTTCCCTATCAATATTTGTTAACCAAATATTTTCAGTAATCTTATTGGTCACTTACGCTATTTGGAAAAACATTTCCCTATATCACCTTCTTTTATTTTCTATACTTAGGAAAATATATTCTGTTTGTAATTGAAAACAATTTCAATCACTTTTCTCTTCTCGACTGAATCTTGCTATTTATCCATTAAAAATGAAATCAATCAAGTTGGGGTATAGCTACCTCTTAGACCTTGATTGAAAACATCCTTAACTTCAAAATGGACAAACCATTTATCTCAAATAATCAACATTTTTTAGAAACCAATTATTCATTTTAAACCCGTAACGTTTCTTTCTTCTGATTCTACCAGATTTAATTATAAATTTCCCCTTTTGTTTATAATATTCTATTTTTAAGTTTGTTTCCTTATCGAATTCTATATATATCGATACATTGATTTTTAACTATCAATTTTTCTTAAAAATATTCTAACTCCTTAAATTCCCTGAAAATTTCGCCATAACCTCCTTTGTACCGGGAGCATCGGGAAAATCCCTAAACCGCCACACAGGTCTCTCCAATCAAAAAGAAAAAAGCCAAGCGGCTTGCGGATTCGGCGCATAAAAGCTCATATGAAATTTAAACGTGTACCTTTTTGTCGGGCACTAAATTTATAAACTTCATTCTCTTCATTCGATACCTGTTAAACACATGTTCACCTGTTTTCAATTCAATTCAACTCAATCTAATCGTTTGAATTCAGTTTCGCCCATTTATTCTTTAATTAGCTATTTTGCCTATTCCACTTCTTTGTTTGAACATAACATATTCAAATAAAATATTTAACTTGCTTATAACCATATTGAATTCCAATTTCAATTCTAGTTTCCTTTTCGATTTCGAATATAAATTTCCAAATCGAATTCACTTACTCGAAACCCAATATCAATTTAAAATCTCATTAACTAATTACTATTCAAATTAGTTAATTCTATTCAATAATTAAAAATCTGGTTTCTGTTTCAAAAATCAATTCATTACTCCACTTGAGTTCACATATAATTTACAACTTAAATCTGAAATTTTCTAAATAGAAATTCGATTTTATTCGCTTAAAATCCTTTTATAAAATTAAATAAACCGTTATGGTTTTTAAATGGATATGGCGCTGTTTTTCTGAAAATTTGATTTTGACATCACTTAAAATATATACGACGAAATTCAGAACTTTCTCTTTCATTAGAAAACTATTATCTAATTGGTCCTGACGGTTCTTGTTTCAAAGAATTCCGACTTCAATTGAGTTCTACATACTCAATTGAAGTTCGAATCGCCAATTTACGAACGCAGCGCTGCGGCGAGTTCGTTTTAATTATATTTATATATATAAAATTTTAAACTTCATTTAAAATAAATTCAACTCCATCCTGATATACTTTAATATATATCAAATCTATTTAACATAATATTTCAGATCTTCTAAAATTGTCGATTTTCCCTGACTCGAAAATAAATTTATTTATACTTCGATCTTCTATATTCAAGTTCCGTTTCAACTCTATTTAAATTTCCTATATTCAATTTCCATTTCAGCTCTATTTGAATTCTATATTCAAATTCCCCTTTCCACTCTATTTGAATTTCCTATATTCAATTTCTATTTTCAATTCTATTTGAATTTTCTATTTTCAATTCTATTTTAAATTCATATTTGAATTTAAATATTCAAATTATTTTTTTGATAATTAATTCATTATATTTATAAACACCATTTTAAAATTTTTTCCTTGTTTTATATTTAAACAAGCCTATTTCGAAATCTATTTAAAACCAAAGTCTCCTTATGGAAATTTCTATTTATAATAAATTATAACACCCAATTTATTTTCATATTCAATTTAACTTCTATTTAAATAAATTCGAATTAATCGAATTCAAATCATGAATCCTTACGGATTCATTTTAGTTCAATTTATATTCTGAACATCAGAATAAATTCCATCGTTTATTTCTTTAAAACGATTTCCCCATTTCTATTTTTATATTCACATTTTAATTTAAATATTCAAATTATCCAATAATAATTTTTTTTCCACTTTATTTATAAACACTTAATAAATTCATTTCAATTCCCTGATTTTCCACTGAAAATCATTCCATTATAAACATCGTTTATAAATTTACTTCAATTCCCTGATTTGAAATTTATAAACATCGTTTATAAATTTCAATACTTGTTTTATATATTCAAAACAATTAATATTCCTATCGCCCATTCGAAATTTAAATTCTATTTTTAAAAAAGATTTCCCTTTTTTATTATATTTCAAAATATCATTTTCATGATATTTTAATAAACCAATATTTTAGGCCTAGTGATATTTCAAACATTCAAAACACCCAATTATCAACCATAGGTTTTCTAACACACCATATATCATAATATATATGAAAGAAACAAATAATAATATTTTTGAGGAATCCAGTTGGATTCCTCCAACCTGTTTTCCAGCATCCACAAACGTTAGCCAACATAAATAATACCCATCCTGCTTCGAGGTAGGATATCGCGATATAGAATGTCATCCACTATCATAGCGTGGGGCGTATTGGGTAGGGATGAGCAGGAAAACCGATTACGAACCGAAACCGCATAAAAGCGATAAAAACCGCATCTTAAAAAACTGCACCAAAGTAAAACCGCAAAACCGATGAAACTGCACCATTAGTATGGTCCGGGTTCGGTTTTCATCATGTTTCAAACCGCAAAACCGAAACCGCACCGAATGTTACTTATACGTAAATTTTAACGTTACCTTCTCAAATTTAGCTTTAGGCAAATCTACACGTTCACTACTTGGCAACCATGGAAGCAAAAGAGCAGCAATACATGCTGCAACATTCTAAATGCACGGCTATAGTGACTCAAGTTACCAAGATTAATCATGACGTGTTCATGGAAATGTCTGATCATAGAAAAGATCTACAAAAGAAAACAAAACTAATATTGAACACCTTGAAAAGCTATCAAGGCCTGCTACCAGACAAAACTCTTACTGTATTAGCTATAGAGGTTAAAAAGAGGTGGTATGCTACCGCTGAGAAGTATCTAGAACAAGTTCTACATACTGCTTTCGGTCCATCAGAATTATGATTTGGATTACATCCTTTGCCTTGATATAATTTATAGTAAGATGGTATTAGGATAGGACCGATTTGTCATTACAGTAAAAGAGTTTTCATTTGCATGTGAAGATCAATATCACACACTGGACAAATAAAAAAGCCTCTGCCTCAGCTTTAAACATTTCATGTGCATCACCATCTAAGGGAACGATGTTTTTTAATTGGTTTTGAAACCGAAACCGCACTTTTAAAAACCGAAACTGCACTTTTAAAACCGAACCGCACCAACGGTTTTTGGTCTGGTTCCGGTTCCTACTTTTGAAAACCGCACGCTAGCGGTTCCAGGTGCAGTTTTAAGTCAAAACCGCACCAAACCGCACCATGCTCATCCCTAGTATAGGGTAATCATCCGCTAATGGTATGGCGGGTATCCGCTAATGATACTATGGGAAATCCAACCACTAATATATATATAATTGCAACCACCAAGCCTAAATAAATAATATATTTTAACAGCAACAAATAATATTTAAAGCATCCAAACAATCAACAAACAATTATTTTTAACTGATAAAAATAATTCTAAATAAAATTTTAGTGATATTTACTCACCGAAATTTTTCTTTGCCGAATATCCGATTTGTTGTCGAACCGTCGCAGCTACGAATAACTCGAATTTATTTGTTTAGCACCTAAAATTATTAAATTTTAAATTATCGATTAACTATTTTAAAATTTCAAAATAACTATTTCTAAATAAATTCAAGTAATCTAATTTAATAAAAAGGCCTTAACTAATTTAAAAGTAAGTACCTTAAATCATTTCTATAATGTCTTCTCCTCTTTCATTGTGTAGGTGGCGTCAGCTCGAATTTAACACAACAATCTCATTTGCTTGAATCTGATTTTTCACGAACTAGTTATTATGATTATAGAATAGTGCTTCATTAACTTAATTAATAAATAAATTTTACCTTAACCACTCTTAAACTTCATCTTCTTCTATGCGAATCATTTCCTCCGTCGCATATAACCGAACGCAATAACCATTTGCCAGACTCTTCCTTTGTTTATTCATTTGCCAAAGTTAGGTACTAGTTAAGATCTATTGTCCTATTACCACTCAATTTTCGCCATCTAGGGCGAACTTGCAAGAAGAACACAATGCATTTGCGGCCATTAAGGAAACTGAAGTGGCACTATGGCATTTATATAAGAAATTGTTTTGAATTGGATCCTCATTCCACAACTCAATCTGCCTGCTCCTCATACTCACATACTCCAACAATTAGACCAAAACCAACTTCCAAAATTAGCCTAGTTCTAATTCCCAAATTACCATACCATCGAACCCCAACGTCACTCCAGTGATCATCATACAGTCGAACTCCAGTTCCTTCGAAAATGCCACTTAGCTTTTACTGTTCTAACCAAAACTCTATCGCGACTTCCAACATTGCTAAATCCATTATTTCCATCGTGGCTTCCACTTCCGTTCTTTCAATGATGACAAACTCTCGACTGTGTCACACCCTCACACATTCCATTTCGCTACTCTTTAGAAATCAATCTTTAAACCAGTTTGAAATCGCTAACCCTAGCTTGTGATTTCAATTGACTAACCGACCAGCTCATCGCGCCCCTTCATAACACATCGAATTCTATCTTCATGGTCCTAAATAGATCACCCCCACCTGATATTGAACGGAAGATGCATCTCGATGTTCTCACCCCATCATGATTTCCGTTTACGGTTTCTCTTTCTTTATTTTTTATTAGTCGAAGAATTCGATTTCTATTTGACTGAAGGAAAGGAGAGAAAGACAACATCTTGCAAATGAAAGAATAAAGGGGCTTCATGGATTTTATTTGGACATTTTCAGTTTGCAAACAAAATAAAGGAGTGGCATTTTTATTTGTTTCGAAAGCTTTAGGTTTGAAATGAGGAAATTTGTGGATCACTGAATCATAGAAATCTGTGGAGGCCACTTTTAATTTCCTTTTGATTGAATTTCATCTCATTCGCAAGACAGAAGAGAAAAAGAAAAGGAGATCATCGTGTATATATGACCGATAAACCTTAGCACCCATGTAACAGGCAGTAGGGCAGCTGTAGTATATAGGCGGCTGATGTAATGTTTATTAATTTGATTAGATATCCATTTAATGTGATGTGAAATAAAGCGATTTTTATTTCTTTTAAATGCATTCTGATTTGATTTCGAACTTATCCACAATCAAGTATTTTGGGGTCCATTAATTTAAATCACGAACCGCTACTTTAACGTATAGACTGACATTTAAATGTAATAACGATATTCTGAGCTCAACTGAATATATTCTGAATTCAAATTTGAACGTATATATAAAATAACCATTATAAATTAATGTAATATAATTTAAATTCAGAAACAAATCAATTTCTCGATAATAAATTATTATTATCGTCGTCTATATTCAAACAAAATTTATACCGGCCATTTGAAATGTTTTGATTTAGTTTTATCTTTGAATTGAATTATTTTTCGTATTACGATAATCATTTATATTTGAAATAAATCGTATTTCGATTATTTAATCGATAACTGAATATAAAAATTCAGTTATACTATCATCTCAATATTTAAACGATATTAAATATTTAAAATAAACTGTTCGAAAATCCGGGTCATTACATAACTCCTTTGCACACGTCCCACATCAAAGCCCAACTCATGAAGTTAACTCGTTGGTTCCCAACTGGATCCTGAGTTCTATGTCCCATTTGGACTACCTTTGCATCTCGGGTTTTGGTCTTCATCATCCTGGTTCAATCTCCATTCGGTTCGTGATCATCATGTAGGTTCGTGTCCTCCATCAATTCGTGAGTAGCTCCAGTTCATGGCCAACAAGCAGTTCGGGTCGTGGTGCCTCACTGGGCTCGGGTCGTGGTCAACATTTGATTCGGTGAAGCTTCGGATCGTGAACTCAAGTTCCTACCTACTCATCGGTTCGGCTTGCGAGCCCTGACATCAGTTCGG
Organism: Allium sativum; assembly: GCA_030737875.1. NCBI lineage: Eukaryota > Viridiplantae > Streptophyta > Magnoliopsida > Asparagales > Amaryllidaceae > Allium > Allium sativum. The sequence goes on from CM060923.1 coordinate 461,160,197, forward strand.
ATCGTGACACCTCTCTAGAGCATCGGGTCGTGATCTTCCAATGCAATCAGGTCAGATTGGTTTGTGATGGTATTTGGTGACTTCATGCAGGCGGTTCCGTTCGTGCACTTGAGGCGGCTCGGGGGTGGGCTACGCGACCCGACCCGGTCCTCCCCCACCGATCTGATCCGGTCCCCTGCATAATTTCCTGCAACTTCCAACGACTGTTTTACGCCACATGACGGCGTTTTTGATCATTCTAACTATTCTGGGTAATGACAAAACACTCCGAACGGTCATAGCAACTTGTATAATCAACCACAAACACCAAAACAACAATTTCAATAAGTTAAAAATGGATCAAAACTACCTTAAACCCATATTTTCCCCTTAATCATGTTTAAGCACAACTAATGATAGGATTAGCAAAACTTAACCAAATTAGCCCAAATTTCTACCAGAGGCCTAAAATAATATTTAAGAATTTCTGAATATTTTTCCAAATTTTTCTGAGTTACTATTTAGCTAATTAACAATAATCACCCCTAATTAGTGAGGAACTATGCAAATCACTCACCTTAACCACAAATAAAACTTAGATCTGAAACTATCTCTGAATTGGATCGAATCTCTATGCAACACAACAGCTCTAGTCCCAATTTGATGCTTATTTTCCTTGATTTGATGTAGATTAGGCTAAAACTTGATTGGAGTGCGATTTGGGATGAAATTAGAAGGTGGAGGCCATGGCTAGGGTCAGAGAAATGTTTTAGATGGCTGAAAAATGAAATAAAAACCGTTTCTTAACTGTTCTCAGCCACCCCATAACCCTAATCCCGAAATGGGTTATGGGCCCTCTTGCAAATCACCCTAATTAGGCCAGGTTAAGCGGTTTTTCAACTTCTAAACCTTAATTCAGCCATATCTCCCAAACGGTGAGTCTGTTTGGCTAATGTGACCACTCTATGGAATTGTAAACCATCATTTGAATCCAATGGAAGTGGTTTCAAGTAAAAATTCCTTACCAAGCAAAAGTTATGGCCGAAACAAGATCAGCTAGGGGCAAAATGGTCATTTAAAATCGGAAAAAATCGTGAACATGGAAAATGACCTCAACAGTCGTTCCCCAAAGTTACACGACTATACGACTTCATATGATAATGAAATAAATATTCTACGATCCTCCGATGCGTAGAATGCGAGTCGTTACACTCTTCCCCTCTTAAGAAATTTCGCCCTCGAAATTCCTTAACTAAAAACACACAAAGGATCCTGCATGCGTATCAATCATTTACAACAATCAAACATACAAAACAACAAAATAAACATATCCTAGTATGCGGAAAGACTAAATCAAAATGAAAACCTTACCAAGCAAAGAGTTCTGGATACGTCTTCCTAATGCTCTTCTCTGTCTCCTATGCACAGTCATTCTCATCCTCGCCCCACTGAACCTTGACTAGATTCACCGCTTTCCTTCGAAGTTGCTTCGTATCGTGCTCGACTATATGAATCGGCTTGCGGTTCCCAACCGCCTCCGGTTCTACTTCGATATCATCCAACAGATCAGGTGAAATAGCCACATCGTCGTTGTGCACGGATTTCCTTAACTGGGAAACATGAAATACATTATGAACTCCCGCCATCTTGTCCGACAATTCAACTTTATATGCTAAATTCCCAATTTGTTCAAGAACTGGGAATGGACCAACAAATCTTGGTGTTAACTTGCCTTTCCTGCCAAATCGAATCACGCTCTTTAGCGGAGAAATCTTGGCAAACACCAAGTCACTAATGGAGAATTTTAAATATCTTCTCCTCTTATCAGCATAACTCTTCTGCCTATCTTGGGCCGCCTTCATTCGTTGTCGGATAACCTTGGTCTTATCTGAGGTTTCTCCTATCGCATCTGGCCCAAGCACAAATTTCTCACCAGTCTCTAACCAACATGATGGTGAGTTGCACGGTCTTCTGTACAACAAATGGAGCCATACCAATACTGGATTGATAACTGTTATTATATGCAAACTCTATTAGATGCAAATGGTCATCCCATGATCCACCAAAATCCAATACACAAGCTCTCAAGAGGTCTTCTAATACTCGATTCACCCTCTCTGTCTGACCGTCTGTTTGAGGATGATACACGGTACAGAGATGTAATTCTGATCCTAAAGCCTCTTGTAAGCTCTTCCAAAATCCACTAGTGAACAACGGATCTCGGTCACTTACAATGCCTTTAGGTACTCCATGAAATTTCACTACCCACTTCATATACAGTTTTGCTAACTTAGCTGCTGTTCTATTTGACTTGACGGGTATAAACCTTGCACTCTTGGTCAATCGGTCCATAATCACCCAAATGCTATCCTAGCCCGATCTAGTCCTTGGTAACCCATCAATGAAATCAATTGAGACTTGTTCCCATTTCCATTCGGGAATTTCTAATGGTTGCAACAAACCACTAGGCTTCTTCTGCTCGGCATTAACTAACTGGCAATTCATGCACTTGGATATAAACTTTCCAACATCTCTTTTCATCCCTTCCCAGTAGTAGGTCTGCTTCATGTCTTGATACATTTTGTTACCACTGGGATGTATAGTCAGTTTTGAGTGATGACATTCTCTTAGCACTTCATCTCTCAATCCATTCATGTTGGGTACAAGTAACTTTCCATCCTTTCTAAGCCATCCATCTCGATCAAGCCTATACTTGTTGATCTCCTCGTCGATACCATCTTTAACTTGGAGATGATCTCCAATAGGTTAGGATCGTCCTTCTGACTGGAACCAATTCGCTCAATCAAAGTGGGTCTGATCGTCAAACTTGCTAATATTCTGGATCCAATTCACACTTTGGTCTGAAATCAGACCCAGCGATGTGCTCTAGTTGCTTCCGTTCCAGAAACATAGTCCCTAAACTGACATGTCTTCTACTCAATGCATCAGCTACTGCATTGCCCTTTTCTGGTGTATATGCGATTTCCAAATCGTAGGAAGCCAAGGATTCTAACCATCTCTGCTGATGAAGATTTAAATCCTTTTGGGAGAAACGATACTTTAACGATTTATGATAAGTAAACAACTCGAATCTTTCTCCCAAGGGATAATGTCTCCATATCTTCAATGCGAACACGATCGCTACCAATTCCAAATCATGGCTAGGATATCTTTTCTCATGCGGTTTCAGTTGCCGACTAGCGTAAGCTACAACCCTACCTCCTTGCATCAATACAACACCTAGTACGGTACCACAGGCATCTGTGTATACTGTCATCTCTTCATTCCCTTTAGGAATGACTAACACTGGTGCACATGTCAACTTTTACTTTAGACTCTTGAATGCACTCTCGCACTTTTCATCCCAGACAAAAGCTTGATTCTTCTTGGTCAACTGAGTCAATGGTGCTGCTATCTTGGAGAAGTCTTGGATAAACTTATGATAATACCTAGCTAACCCCAAGAAACTTCTTATGTCTGTTGCATTCTTGGGCGTAGACCAATCTTGTACCGTAGCACCTTCGCAGGGTCCACGACAATACCATTTTCTAAAATAACATGGCCCAAGAATCTCACTTCCCTCTTCCAGAAGTAGCACTTAAAAAACTTTGCTTTCAATTGGTGTTTTCTCAACACCTCCATCACTATCCTCAAATGTTCCTTGTGTTCTTTCTCTGTCCTTGAATAAACCAAGATATCATCTACGAACACAAGAACAAACTTATTCAATTGGTCTCGGAATACTCTACTCATAAGATCCACAAAATACGCTAGCGCATTGGTCAACCCGAATGACATGACCAACCACTCATAGAATCCAGACGGCGTCCGAAAGGTTGTTTTAGCTATACTCTCAGCTTCCACCCTAAGCTGATGAAAACCTGTCGTGAGATCCAACTGGGAGAAAACTCTCGCGCCACTCAATTGATCAAACAAATCATCTATCCGCAGTAGAGGATACTTATTCTTCCTCGTCACCTTATTCAACTCGCGGTAGTCTACACATAATCGAAGGGAACCATCTGCCTTGGTAGCAAACACAACTGGTGCTCCCCACTCAGAAACACTTCTTCTGATAAATCCCTTCTTCAAAAGATCGCTTACTTGCACCCCGAGCTCTCGCTGCTCCCTTGGTGCCATACGATGAAGTGGCTCACTATAGGTCTGGCATCTTTCACTAAATCAATACGGAACTCAATCTCTCGGTGTGGTGGAAGCCTGGTCACTTCTTCGAAGACGTCCGGATACTGGCCAACGACGGGCAAACCTGACAACTCACTATGCGGGATGTCGAGGGAATTTAGAAAACTAGTCATTATCCCATCGCTAGGTAGACCACCAAACACCACCCTCCGCCCATCATCCGCTCTAGCTGTCACCAAAAAGCCCTCACAGTCTACCACCACCCCGTACCTTTGGACCCAATCGACTCCCAAAATAATGCCAAACCCAGTAAAGCCCAAAACAAAGCAATCACAAGCAAACATGCATCCATGACTCGATAAGACCAAATTTCAACAAATCATACTAAGGCTACTCGAATCACCAATCGGGTTCGTCACCGCTAAAGGTCTATCGACTATCTCGGGTTCCAATCCCAACCTATCTACGAGGTCACTGGATATGAAGGAACGGGAAGCTCCAGTATCAAACAACACTCGAACAGGAACATCATAAATAGAAAGCATATCTTGGATAACGTCATTCTTTCCTTTCTCCGCCGCAGTTGGGGCATTCAACGAAGAAGGAACAACATTAAGAGCATATGCTTTCACAATCTGCTTTTCTTTAGGGGGTTGCGGACACTTATCCTTATGATGTCCCACTTGGCCACAGTTGAAGTACTTCCTGTCCGCTGGCTTTGCTCCACATTCTTTAGCATAATGGTCCTTCTTGCCACAACTAAAGCATTTAACATCTTTCTTGCTTTTTTCTGACCATCCTTAGCTTGGTTCTTATTCTGCTTCCTTTTATTCTGAGAATTATTCTTTTCTCCACTGTTTGCTTGCGTCTTTGGCCCCTCTGCAGATGCAATAACGACTTCAGTCTTGGGTTTAGGATAAAGGCTCTCTGACCTCAATGTTCTCCCAACAATCGATTCAAAAGTATCATCAATATGGTTTATAAGCCTTTCCCCCAAGTACTAATATAAACTAGTTATGAACTCTCATTCTTCTTCTCGGGAGTGTCATTGAGGGATAATCCATACTTTGATAAAGTATCGAACTCAGCAATATACTCCTAAACTGCTCTACCATTCTGCTTAAGTTCCAAGAACTTCCTAAACAACTCTGACTTCTAGGTAGCTGGGATAAACTTATCACTGAATTGGGCCTTGAACTGATCCCAAGTAACTTGATCCTCAGGGATAGCTGCCTTAATAGCATTCCACCAATTCATAGCCCGTCCGTGCGGCTGAGGGGATGCTAGCTTCCTTTTCATCATGTCTTCAATTCCCAGATCCTCGAAGTTACGCTCACAACTACTCACAACTATCGAGCCAATCCTGAACTTCTGTAGCCGATTCTGTTCCGTGGAACGGTTTCCCACCAAGACTAGTGTAATCCTTGCAAAGCTTGGCGAAATCGGCCCTAGGTGCCTGCACCGCTACACCACCACCATTTGCAGCATTGGGAACTGCTCCTTGCACATTTCTAAGCATCTCTCTCATGAAGTCATTGAACATCGTGCTCATATCAGGAGCATTTCCATTATTAGCCCCTCTACCAATACCCCTAGTTTATCGGCTCATCGTTCATTCTGTAAGGAGAAAATGTTTAACCATTTCTTCAGTGGTGTTAATGCAATGCCACTTCATCCTTAAATATACTAATGGTATATATATAACTTTTGTAAACCAAAATATAACAAATACGCGCTCTCATATACGTACTATATCTCCATGGTGTCTTTCCCTAGGTTAACTACACAACCCAGAGCTTTGATACCAAGTGTGATAGCCCGCCCCGCACCAGTCGACATTTCAATGAAAGTGCGCTGTGCCAATGTCCAACCAGCACGGGACGGTCGCCAAAGAAAGGAAAAGAATGGAATTTGAAGCTAAAACTACCAAAGGAACCTGTAGAGTGTCTCATAGCACATGGAATAAAATATAATAATAAAATACTTGACATAAAACAGGCGAGACAGTGCATAAGCTGAAACTAAACCATAATCATCATAGCAGCGGAAATTCAAAATACAACTTATGTTCCACATCAGCATTATTACAACTTTTCAAACTGTCTCTAAAGCAAAGTAAAGGAAGAGTACACTACTAATGCCCAAAGCAGTGACTATTAGCGACACAGGGAGAATATATATATATCATATGTGGAAGCCTCCTGCTCATCTCCGGTACAACTACTTGTGCATAATTACCTGACCTGTCTCTAGTCTGCCTGTTTAAGAGCACCCAGAGTAATAAGAAAAAACATAAAACTCTAGGTTAGACAAAAGTCTGGTGAGAAAGCAGCAAAACAGAACAATAACAGGTATACTAAACCATACCTGAACCTGGACCTACAACCAAAGAGTTAGCACAACAGGATGTACAATACTCAAAGGTGACACTGACATATGGTGTAAAGATATGGGGGTGGGGTATGCATGTCATAGTGATATCAAACAATCAAGCATAGCAACCATCCTCACATCTTTCACTCAGTCCGTAAAGCATACGATATCCACCGCTTTGATCACCTAAATCCTTACTATGATCACTTTGCCCATGGAGTCATGGCGACTCCACTGCACTGATCCATAGCCACTAGTCCTTGCTATGTCTACTCTGCCCCATGAAGCCATGACGACTTCACTGCATTGGCTCATAGCCATGCTACGATTACTTTGCCCCATGGAGTAATAACTACCCCACTGCACTGATACGTAGCCTAACATCCGTCTTGGTGGTGAATCAAAGCTGTAGACGTCGATAACCACTTTGCACACATCCCGTAGCAAAGCCTAACTCATGAAGTTAACTCGTTGGTTCCCAACTAGATCTTGAGTTCTACTTCCCATTTGGACTACCTTTGCATCTCGGGTTTTGGTCTTCATCATCCTGGTTCAATCTCCATTCGGTTCGTGATCACCATGTAGGTTCGGGTCCTCCATTAATTCGTCAGTAGCTCCGGTTCACGGCCAACAAGCAGTTCAGGTCGTGATGCCTCACTGGGTTCGGGTCGTGGTCAACATTCGGTTCGGTGAAGCTTCGGATCGTGAACTTCAGGTCCAACCTCCTCATCGGTTCGGCTCATGAGCCCTGGCATCGGTTCAGTTCGTGACTCCTCTCTAGAGCATCGGGTCGTGATCTTCCAATGCAAACAGGTCGGTTTGGTTCGTGATGGTGTTCGGTGTCTTCATGCAGGCAGTTCGGTTCGTGCACTTGAGGCGGCTCGGGGGTGGGCTACGAGACCTGACCCAGTCCTCCCACACCGACCCAATCCGGTCCCCTGCATAATTTCCTGCAACTTCCAGCGACTGTTTTACGCCACACGACGGTGTTTTCGACCATTCTAACTATTCTAGGTAATCATAAAACACTCCAAACAGTCATAGCAACATGTATAATCAACCACAAACACCAAAACAAGAATTTCAATAAGTTAAAAATGGATCAAAACTACCCAAAACCCATATTTTCCCCTTAATCATGTTTAAGCACAACTAATGATAGGATTAGCAAAACTTAACCAAATTAGCCCAAATTTCTAACAAAGGCCTAAAATAATATTTAAGAATTTCTGAATATTTTTCCTAATTTTTCTGAGTTATATTGTCGCTAATTAACACTAATCACCCCTAATTAGCCTTAATTAGTGAGGAACTATGCAAATCACTCACCTTAGCCACAAATAAAACTTAGATCTGAAACTATCTCTGATTTGGGTCGAATTTCTATGCAACACAGCAGCTCTATTCCCAATTTGATTCTAATTTGCCTTGATTTGATGTAGGTTAGGCTAAAACTTGATTGGAGAGCGATTTGGGATGAAACTAGGTGAAGGCCATGGCTAGGGTTAGAGAAATGTTTTAGGCGGCTAAAAAATGAAATAAAAATCGTTTCCTAACTGTTCTCAACCTCCCCATAACCCTAATCCTGTAACACCCCACCTCTGCTAGGGTCACTCACACAGGGAATGCACTAGTTTTGGAGGGGTATTATCTAGTAAACAGGCACAGAGATAACACAAGACAAAACATAAATTAAACAGAGTATATAAAGCAGCGGATATAAATTTAACTAAATCTCATTACATGGAAAATAGAGTCAAAACCTCGTACATCAAAATACCAAGTCATTATTTCATTACATCAAGTTCTAAAGAAGCAAAGTACTTAAAACAACATAAGTCCAATATTATTCCCCGAAAAGAGCATGAGTGCAGCCATAGCATAGCTCAAGACCAAATCGTACATGAGATGTCAGAAAGCAAGCAAAGTCCAAGCTAAGAGCCAGAGTTTCCTCCTTGAGAACCTAGGGAGGGGGGGGGGGGGGGACGAAAGAAAAAGAGGTGGAAGAAAACGGGTCAGTCAAAAAGACCGGTAAGCCCTAGTGACTATCAGCATAAAAACTAATAAAGTTAACTGGACATGAGAAACTAAGATTAAACATAAAGATAATAACTGGACTGGCATGATATCAAAAGGTAACAAGATAAGGGTGGCATCGCATATACAAGGTTTACTGCACTAACTGTACTAGTGTCCAAATCCATGTCAAGTATAAATCCAGAAATGATCCCTAAACCCAATAACATGAAATGACCCAATACGGGATCCAACAATCCATCTTAATCGATCGACTTTACTCGTCGTGTATCGGTGTCATACGGCCCAATCGCGGAATGTAGTCACATGTGCTAGGTCCACCCTAGGGTGTATCAGGTCCTAGGGTGTCAACCACTGACACAATTCAAGCACGCACAAAGTAGTACTACGGGTGCCCATGCCTACTTTTTCAACTCCGGACTAAGTGCACGACCCTAGTCCGCCTGAACCTACACTGACGCACCTTACTCAGCCGTTATTCTTGGTCGCTTACAATCAGCCCGGTAATCGTGCCCCACCCTGCCTAGTCCCCAGGGTATCGTGATACTTCTAAGTGGGTTACTTCTGAAAGGGACCACGTGGCTAGGATTTCTAATGGGTTAAGTGTTTTCATTAAAAAGGTCATGACTTAACCCCTATCCAAACATGTATCAAATTGGTTAAGTGTATTCAAGTGGTCCATGACTTAACCTTACCATGTGGCATTAATTTACTTAACGCACCCCAACATCTCACATTAGACTTGGTTATGGTTACTGGATGTGCCGGGCGGGTCCGGGCAGATTTACACCATAACCTAGTCTAACCTCGGGTTTAAAGTGCTATATGACCAACTACCCACATTGGGTCCTATTATTTGCAACTACTGGATTTGCCAGGCGGTTCCGGGCAGATTTACGTTGCAAATTCAACCCAACCTCGAGTTGGCCATTTTCAAGTTATCTAATTGTCATGTCCCAAGTTCATGTTTTCAAGCTTACTCTCATGTCAAGTTTTCATGTCATATTTTCATGTCATATCATGTCAATTCCATAGCCAATTTTCAAGTTTGCCTAATCTACCCAAAACGTATCCCCAATGTACGTGAATTCGCATTAATACAACGTGTCAAAATAGGGAATAACACAAACAGGATAGTCATAGAATGGCAAAGGTGTTCACAAGTTAAGTATGATGATTATAACATTACAGGCATATGAAATAGGGTCTCAACATCAACTTGACAAGACATGGTGATGGACATGGTAAAGGATTGGCTCGCGATGGAGGGAGGTCGTCAGACTGGGAGGGGCTGCTCGATTCGCTCGCGATGGAGGGAGGAGCGGGTTTTCGATCGATGGAGGGGGAACAGGCGAAGCGGAGGGTGGTGGCATCGCGATGCTGGTGGCTGGAGCTTGGTGGAGGCGGTCGTGGGCGGAGCGATTAGGGTTCTTCTCTCTCTTTTTTTTTTATTTCTGTTTAAATGAATCGGGGGGGGGGGGGGGGTAGAAAGGAGATAAAGGAGGGAAGTAAAATATTTTTTATTTATTTATTTATTTAATTATTTAATCTTGCAAAAAGTTGACTTTTACATACGACCTCGAAACGAGGCCCACCGCCTGTCGCCCATAGCGTTTTACCCCCATTCCGAACACAATGGGATATGTATCGCAAGCTGATTTGATCGTTATAATTAGTTTCCTTTTGAATTTTCATTTAAATCACTATATTGAATTTTAAACGCACATTTCAAATTACCGGGGTTACATACTAACTAGAAAAATTCCAGAAAAATATTTTCTAGCTTCGTATTGACGATACGGTCCTAACAAAACTAGTTTCGTCGAATTCTGAGACCGTTAGTAAAATGGCCAATTTCCAGTCGATTAAATTCAACAGAAACTGGTCAAACGCGTTTTCTTTTGCCACGCTCACATATTGATTCGAAAAATTATGAAATTTGAAACCTAACAATAACTTGACCCTGCGGATCCAACAAAAGTGGTTTCGTCGAAATCCGAGGTCATTTGCAAAATGTCCATTCTTAAGGGCCTGAATTCCATAGCGACTATTCAGAATTTTCAACTGGACATATCTTTTGATTCCCGCTATCAAATTTCGATTGGTCGGATTCGTTAGAAAGATATTCACTAACAGATTTAAATATTTTTGGTTTTACTAAAATCCGGATTGTTTTGCACCCGGTATATTCAATTGAAGTTTGAAATCGAATTATCGAACTACCGCGCCATTTTCAATTCTATATATAATTATAATTAATTATATTCGTTTTCAAATGTCGATTCAAACTCAGTTTTCATCGCCATTATTTAAAATATTTATTTTAGATATTTAAAATCCATTATTTTAGCCAATTTAAAATTTTTAAATTGGTTCAGATTTTCTGGGTCGTTACAATCTCCCCCACTTAAAACTTTTCGTCCCCGAAAAGGAACAAAGTCGAAAGTGGTTTGATAAATCTACGATCACACAACACCACAACCAATCCAATTGTTTTTAACCTTTCAAATATAAATCTTTTATATATTCAAAAATTATATTTCTAAAACCAGACTATATATATAATCACAAATACGTTATTTAAAAACATATTACTCTCGACTCGTTCTGAGGCACTTCTGACCCCATCTCTAACGAGTTGTTCTGATTCTGCTATACTCATACTAGGATATTACTGATCCTATCTGTATAGAGTTACCCGTCCTAGAACACTACTGGTTCTATTTCTGACGAGTTCATTCAAATGTTATATTCCAGAACTAAGCTTAACCAAAGCTCTGATACCACGATGAGACGACCCGAATTCCCGTTCTCACGAAAACAAGGTTATCTTTGGAATATAACACAGAAACATATAATAGCAGAACATAATTAAATAAATACACCAGATAATGAACAACAAAATATACTGGATAAAAGTAATCATCAGAGTTACACAGTATACAGGATCTTACTTAGTACAAACAGTTCAGCTATACATAAATGTCTACAGCGGAAATAAACAAAATATGTACAATAGGAGCTGAACAGCATAAAAAGAAATAAATGATAGAATCCATCTTCAACTCCAGCTATCCAGAAAGAACCAGCTAAACCTGAAAACAAGGCTGCCCGTGTGGAAAAAGGGGCACCCGAGTTTGAGAGTGAAACAAACTACGAGTCAGTCATGGGACTGGTATGAGAAATCTACTCAACACATATATAGTTTGGCTAATCACAGGACCACGCCACTTTCGTGGAACGGGTTTACTCCATTGGATTGCCAGTGCTTTAAAACAAATCTTTCTTTTAAACATCGCTATGCTTTTTATAAAAATGAAGCCGTTATAAGACTTAGTTCCCATCACACAATGCAACGCAAACCGGAGGATAGAGTTTTTACCTTATAACGGCCAAGATATGCTTGATACGAATAAAACAAAGGCATTTGATATTATTGCTAGTGTTTATATGTTTTGAAAACAATTTCAAATCATAACTATCAATCATAGACGGCATTAATGCCCCATACCACTGTGTCGCCATATATAGGTATACAATCAAAACCGCACGATGTCGTATCTGGAAATTGGATTTCCGTCATGAACCAAGGCAAAAGATAGTCCTTACCGAATTCGAGACTGCCTAGCCCGAGCCTCAGGAAAGTACTCTGTCAAGCCTTAGGATCGTCAGGGCCGGTCCACCGATGTGGATTAAAATGCCTGAACCATACGTTTCCCCGCCCTTTGGGGCGTAAACGAGCCAACGAATGAATCCATCGGACCCGGATCGTCCGATCAAACCGAGGCGCCTCGCAACAACAACAACCACATAAGTCAAACTCGTCAGGGCGTGTAAAACCACTGACGCCACTTTTAGCTAGGAGGAAACGCAGGCCCTCCCTGAGGTCCTTTCTCCCGTTTCTGGTTCATACCGGGGTGTGAGGCTCGCGAATTCACGTTATACACAAAGCTACGCCACACAGGCGGTGCTTTGATCATCACCACAAGACTTTGCTTTTCAACAGAAGCCTTGATCACTGCATCTTAGCATGCCACACAGGCAATTCACGCCATGCGATTGATGTCCATCGATATACAACCTCTGAGCTCGTACGTCTCAGAGAAGGGCGTTAAGCAAAAGAATAAATTCTCCGCCGCCAAACAGATGTATATTTAACAGAAATCAATCAACACAGAATAAACTCCAATGTCAGACACACAGTCCATCTACAAGTCCGTTCTGGGTCTGAACGAAACCGGAGGCACCAAATACCTCGCAAACCCATCGATCCCCACGTACGTCTGGACGATCACCACTTATTATCCATATTTCGGGATGCCTCCCAATCAGGACCTCGGTTACCATCCAAACGAGGTGAAGATCTCCGGTCTTCGACCATCGTCTTCATCTTCGACTTTCAATCGTCGGCCAATTATTTGAAATGAGAATTAACTCGGCCTTTTCAAATAATTCACGTATATTTAGAATTTCAAATCGATTTATTTCAATGGTTAAATTATTCGACAACACCAATATTGTTCTTTAATGTAATTTTCACACCAAACACATTCAACCATCAAAAGCCACATAAATCGAGCAAATTCAGTTTATTTCTATTCCATATCGCTTATGATATTTTATAACGATTTATCGCTATTTTTATTTATTTTAAAATAGCCATTTTATTCAAAACGACGCTTCGGGCCATAAGGCGGCCGTGGCGCTGTTTTTCTTCAGATTTGATTTACACATATCTGAAAATCTAACCGTTGGATCTTCACAAAATTTACATCATTAGAAAGGTCTTTTCAAAACGAACCCAACGGTTCCAGTTTCGGGAAAATCCGACGGTCGGATCTCCTGGTACAATCGTTTGAAATTTCGATTTCAAAATATGAACTGCAGCGTCGTTATTCGATTAAATATATAATTATATTTATATATATATATATAAATATAATCGCTTCTGGCACTGTTTTTCTTCAGATTTGAATTAAACATTCCAGACAATCCAACCGTTGGATTTTTACAAGGTTGGTGCCGTTGGAAAGATTATTCCAAGGCGAACCCGACGGTTGAGGTTTCGGGAAAATCCAATGGTCGGATTTCCCGCACTAGTCATTTGAAATCACGGTTTCAAAATACGAACTGCACGGCCTCGTTTCGTTTTAATTTTATTTATATTTATATATATATATATATAAATATAGTTCATTCAATGATTTCAATATCGTTTTCACTTCAAAAAAAAAATTTCTAACACCTTAAAATTTTGGAAAATTTCGCCATAACCTCCTCTGCACCGGGAGCATCGGGAAATCGCAAATAGCGTTCCCGGTCCTTCTAATCTCAAAAAGAAAAAGAAAAAGCCAAGCGGCTAGCCAACAGGCTCCTAAAATCATCACCCAAACAAAGCAGTAAATGTGTACCTATTTGTCGGGCACAAAATTTTATTCCTCTTCTCTAGCCCCTTTGCTATAACCTGCTCAATGAATATGTATGTACACATATACACGGTTCATATCATTTATCATTTTCTATTCGACTTTATATTTGATTTCTATTCGGTTTAAAGACACCATTTATTCTAATGTTACATAAATAGGTGCAAATCATTTCATTAGCTAATTAATGAATATTTCAACTCATATATGTTTATTTTGAACAAGTGGCTATTTTTAACACTTCACATTTCAACGATTACTTACATACAATAAAAATGTGATTTTTATTGTAGAACAATTTATTGTAAAACAATTTATTTCAAAATATGAATACCATTCAACACATGAATTTCTAATCAACGAATGAATATCAATTCAACACATGAATGTTTTCTATAGTTTCTATATATAGATAAAAATGTGATTTTTATTATCGAACAATTTATTTCAAAATATGAATACCATTCAACACATGAATTTCTAATCAACGAATGAGTATCAATTCAACACATGAATGTTTTCTATAATTTCTATATATAGATAAAAATGTGATTTTTATTATCGAACAATTTATTTCAAAATATAAATACCATTCAACACATGAATTTCTAATCAACGAATGAGTATCAATTCAACACATGAATGTTTTCTATAGTTTCTATATATAGATAAAAATGTGATTTTTATTATCGAACAATTTATTTCAAAATATGAATACCATTCAACACATGAATTTCTAATCAACGAATGAATATCAATTCAACACATGAATGTTTTCTATAGTTTCTATATATAGATAAAAATTTGATTTTTATTATCGAACAGTTTATTTCAAAATATGAATACCATTCAACACATGAATTTCTAATCAACGAATGAATATCAATTCAACACATGAATGTTTTCTATTCAATGAATAAATATAGTTAAAGCATATGAAAATAATTCAAACACACGAATATTATTCAAAATTTCGGCAGCATAACGGCAGGGTAGTTAAACCGGGACCGTCCCTAGTACGGCTCCTCGCTCTACCTTAAAACCTCGCGGTTTTTGACAATGGGGATCATGCATCTAGTTTGCACGCAGGCGGCATGTATATATTTATTTCATTTCCACAAACTAATCCTATGTGGTTTCAACCAAATATTTTTCAACCACAATGGGTATTTTTCAACCTCAATCAACCAATAACAATCACAAACAATCCCAAACAACCATTCGTTATCAACCAATTATCACAACAATTTCAATCAATAAATATCGTCCATGGTTTGTGGACGAGGGGCGTATATATATATATATATATATTTATATTTATATATAGCAATTCACCTTCATTTCCAACACATATATATAATTTTTAAATCAGAAATCTCACCAATAGCTATCCAACTTCAGGACACTTCCTTAGAGAAATCTTCGCCTTTCTGTCGCTTTCGCCCGTATTCTCTACATATGTAAAAATCGAATTTTTACTATGTTATTCAATATATAAAAATCGAATTTTTATTATGCTATTCAATATATAAAATCGAATTTCAAAAAAATATAAATTCCGTCCTTTCAAAAATAAAGATTATATTTTTAATATTCCTATGATGTAAAAATTATATTTTTATTGCTTTAAAAATATAAGAATCATATCTTACTTCTTCTACTTAACAAAAATTCCGTCTTTTCTATTTTAAAAATATGATCTTTATTTTTTTCCAAGTTCAAATCTTTTTTATTCAAAGTGCAAAGCTTTTTCTTTTAAAAGTTCAAATCCTTCTATTTTAAATCTTAAAATAAATTAGTTTATAAATCATTTCAAAAATCAGTTTAAAAAAAATCCTTTTGAAATTCTTTTGAAAATCAGTTTTTAAATTCTTTTGAAATCAGTTTTAACCTTTTAAAAAAAACAGTTTTATAATCTTTTTCAAAAATCAGTTTTAAATTCTTTAAAAAAAACAGTTTTATAATCTTTTTCAAAAATCAGTTTTATACTTTAAAAAAAAACAGTTTTCAGTTTTTTAAATCATACTTAAAATTCAGTTTTCAATGCTTTTAAAAATCAGAATTAAAATAAATAAATAAAATAAAACTTACAGAGAGAGGGGGGGGGGGTGGTTCGCAGATCGTCGGAGGGAAGGCGGCTCGAGGGTGGCGCTCGGGGTTCGAACGGGAAGGCGGGAGGTCATCAGACTGGGAGGGGCTGCTCGATTCGCTCGCGATGGAGGGAGGAGCGGGTCTTCGATCGATGGAGGGGGAACAGGCGAAGCGGAGGGTGGTGGCGTCGCGATGCTGGTGGCTAGAGCTTGGTGGAGGCGGTCGTGGGCGGAGCGATTAGGGTTCTTCTCTCTTTTTTTTTTATTTCTGTTTAAATGAATCGGGGGGGGGGGGGGCAGGAAGGAGATAAAGGAGGGAAGTAAAATATTATTTATTTATTTATTTAATTATTTAATCTTGCAAAAAGTTGATTTTTACATACGACCTCGAAACGAGGCCCACCGCCTGTCGCCCATAGCGTTTTACCCCCATTCCGAACACAATGGGATATGTATCGCAAGCTGATTTGATCGTTATAATCAGTTTCCTTTTGAATTTTCATTTAAATCACTATATTGAATTTTAAACGCACATTTCAAATTACCGGGGTCACATACTAACTAGAAAAATTCCAGAAAAATATTTTCTAGCTTCGTATTGACGATACGGTCCTAACAAAACTAGTTTCGTCGAATTCTGAGACCGTTTGTAAAATGGCCAATTTCCAGTCGATTAAATTCAACAGAAACTGGTCAAACGCGTTTTCTTTTGCCACACTCACATATTGATTCGAAAAATTATGAAATTTGAAACCTAACAATAACTTGACCCTGCGGATCCAACAAAAGTGGTTTCGTCGAAATCCGAGGTCATTTGCAAAATGTCCATTCTTAAGGGCCTGAAGTCCATAGCGACTATTCAGAATTTTCAACTGGACATATCTTTTGATTCCCGCTATCAAATTTCGATTGGTCGGATTCGTTAGAAAGATATTCACTAACAGATTTAAATATTTTTGGTTTTACTAAAATCCGGATTGTTTTGCACCCGGTATATTCAATTGAAGTTTGAAATCGAATTATCGAACTACCGCGCCATTTTCAATTCTATATATAATTATAATTAATTATATTCGTTTTCAAATGTCGATTCAAACTCAGTTTTCATCGCCATTATTTAAAATATTTATTTTAGATATTTAAAATCCATTATTTTAGCCAATTTAAAATTTTTAAATTGGTTCAGATTTTCTGGGTCGTTACAATCTCCCCCACTTAAAACTTTTCGTCCCCGAAAAGGAACAAAGTCGAAAGTGGTTTGATAAATCTACGATCACACAACAGCACAACCAATCCAATTGTTTTTAACCTTTCAAATATAAATCTTTTATATATTCAAAAATTATATTTCTAAAACCAGACTATATATATAATCACAAATACGTTATTTAAAAACATATTACTCTCGACTCGTTCTGAGGCACTTCTGACCCCATCTCTAACGAGTTGTTCTGATTCTGCTATACTCATACTAGGATATTACTGATCCTATCTGTATAGAGTTACCCGTCCTAGAACACTACTGGTTCTATTTCTGACGAGTTCATTCAAATGTTATATTCCAGAACTAAGCTTAACCAAAGCTCTGATACCACGATGAGACGACCCGAATTCCCGTTCTCACGAAAACAAGGTTATCTTTGGAATATAACACAGAAACATATAATAGCAGAACAGAATTAAATAAATACACCAGATAATGAACAACAAAATATACTGGATAAAAGTAATCATCAGAGTTACACAGTATACAGGATCTTACTTAGTACAAACAGTTCAGCTATACATAAATGTCTACAGCGGAAATAAACAAAATATGTACAATAGGAGCTGAACAGCATAAAAAGAAATAAATGATAGAATCCATCTTCAACTCCAGCTATCCAGAAAGAACCAGCTAAACCTGAAAACAAGGCTGCCCGTGTGGAAAAAGGGGCACCCGAGTTTGAGAGTGAAACAAACTACGAGTCAGTCATGGGACTGGTATGAGAAATCTACTCAACACATATATAGTTTGGCTAATCACAGGACCACGCCACTTTCGTGGAACGGGTTTACTCCATTGGATTGCCAGTGCTTTAAAACAAATCTTTCTTTTAAACATCGCTATGCTTTTTATAAAAATGAAGCCGTTATAAGACTCAGTTCCCATCACACAATGCAACGCAAACCGGAGGATAGAGTTTTTACCTTATAACGGCCAAGATATGCTTGATACGAATAAAACAAAGGCATTTGATATTATTGCTAGTGTTTATATGTTTTGAAAACAATTTCAAATCATAACTATCAATCATAGACGGCATTAATGCCCCATACCACTATGTCGCCATATATAGGTATACAATCAAAACCGCACGATGTCGTATCTGGAAATTGGATTTCCGTCATGAACCAAGGCAAAAGATAGTCCTTACCGAATTCGAGACTGCCTAGCCCGAGCCTCAGGCAAGTACTCTGTCAAGCCTTAGGATCGTCAGGGCCGGTCCACCGATGTGGATTAAAATGCCTGAACCATACGTTTCCCCGCCCTTTGGGGCGTAAACGAGCCAACGAATGACTCCATCGGACCCGGATCGTCCGATCAAACCGAGGCGCCTCGCAACAGCAACAACCACATAAGTCAAACTCGTCAGGGCGTGTAAAACCACTGACGCCACTTTTAGCTAGGAGGAAACGCAGGCCCTCCCTGAGGTCCTTTCTCCCGTTTCTGGTTCATACCGGGGTGTGAGGCTTGCGAATTCACGTTATACACAATGCTACGCCACACAGGCGGTGCTTTGATCATCACCACAAGACTTTGCTTTTCAACAGAAGCCCTGATCACTGCATCTTAGCATGCCACACAGGCAATTCACGCCATGCGATTGATGTCCATCGATATACAACCTCTGAGCTCGTACGTCTCAGAGAAGGGCGTTAAGCAAAAGAATAAATTCTCCGCCGCCAAACAGATGTATATTTAACAGAAATCAATCAACACAGAATAAACTCCAATGTCAGACACACAGTCCATCTACAAGTCCGTTCTGGGTCTGAACGAAACCGGAGGCACTAAATACCTCGCAAACCCATCGATCCCCACGTACGTCTGGACGATCACCACTTATTATCCATATTTCGGGATGCCTCCCAATCAGGACCTCGGTTACCATCCAAACGAGGTGAAGATCTCCGGTCTTCGACCATCGTCTTCATCTTCGACTTTCAATCGTCGGCCAATTATTTGAAATGAGAATTAACTCGGCCTTTTCAAATAATTCACGTATATTTAGAATTTCAAATCGATTTATTTCAATGGTTAAATTATTCGACAACACCAATATTGTTCTTTAATGTAATTTTCACACCAAACACATTCAACCATCAAAAGCCACATAAATCGAGCAAATTCAGTTTATTTCTATTCCATATCGCTTATGATATTTTATAACGATTTATCGCTATTTTTATTTATTTTAAAATAGCCATTTTATTCAAAACGACGCTTCGGGCCATAAGGCGGCCGTGGCGCTGTTTTTCTTCAGATTTGATTTACACATATCTGAAAATCTAACCGTTGGATCTTCACAAAATTTACATCATTAGAAAGGTCTTTTCAAAACGAACCCAACGGTTCCAGTTTCGGGAAAATCCGACGGTCGGATCTCCTGGTACAATCGTTTGAAATTTCGATTTCAAAATATGAACTGCAGCGTCGTTATTCGATTAAATATATAATTATATTTATATATATATATAAATATAATCGCTTCTGGCGCTGTTTTTCTTCAGATTTGAATTAAACATTCCAGACAATCCAACCGTTGGATTTTTACAAGGTTGGTGCCGTTGGAAAGATTATTCCAAGGCGAACCCGACGGTTGAGGTTTCGGGAAAATCCAATGGTCGGATTTCCCGCACTAGTCGTTTGAAATCACGGTTTCAAAATACGAACTGCACGGCCTCGTTTCGTTTTAATTTTATATATATATATATATATATATATATATATATATATATATATAGTTCATTCAATGATTTCAATATCGTTTTCACTTCAAAAAAAAATTTTCTAACACCTTAAAATTTTGGAAAATTTCGCCATAACCTCCCCTGCACCGGGAGCATCGGGAAATCGCAAATATTGTTCCCGGTCCTTCTAATCTCAAAAAGAAAAAGAAAAAGCCAAGCGGCTAGCCAACAGGCTCATAAAATCATCACCCAAACAAAGCAGTAAATGTGTACCTATTTGTCGGGCACAAAATTTTATTCCTCTTCTCTAGCCCCTTTGCTATAACCTGCTCAATGAATATGTATGTACACATATACACGGTTCATATCATTTATCATTTTCTATTCGACTTTATATTTGATTTCTATTCGGTTTAAAGACACCATTTATTCTAATGTTACATAAATAGGTGCAAATCATTTCATTAGCTAATTAATGAATATTTCAATTCATATATGTTTATTTTGAACAAGTGGCTATTTTTAACACTTCACATTTCAACGATTACTTACATACAATAAAAATGTGATTTTTATTGTAAAACAATTTATTTCAAAATATGAATACCATTCAACACATGAATTTCTAATCAACGAATGAATATCAATTCAACACATGAATGTTTTCTATAGTTTCTATATATAGATAAAAATGTGATTTTTATTATCGAACAATTTATTTCAAAATATGAATACCATTCAACACATGAATTTCTAATCAACGAATGAGTATTAATTCAACACATGAATGTTTTCTATAGTTTCTATATATAGATAAAAATGTGATTTTTATTATCGAACAATTTATTTCAAAATATGAATACCATTCAACACATGAATTTCTAATCAACGAATGAGTATCAATTCAACACATGAATGTTTTCTATAGTTTCTATATATAGATAAAAATGTGATTTTTATTATCGAACAATTTATTTCAAAATATGAATACCATTCAACACATGAATTTCTAATCAACGAATGAATATCAATTCAACACATGAATGTTTTCTATAGTTTCTATATATAGATAAAAATGTGATTTTTATTATCGAACAATTTATTTCAAAATATGAATACCATTCAACACATGAATTTCTAATCAACGAATGAATATCAATTCAACACATGAATGTTTTCTATTCAATGAATAAATATAGTTTAAGCATATGAAAATAATTCAAACACACGAATATTATTCAAAATTTCGGCAGCATAACGGCAGGGTAGTTAAACCGGGACCGTCCCTAGTACGGCTCCTCGCTCTACCTTAAAACCTCGCGGTTTTTGACAATGGGGATCATGCATCTAGTTCGCACGCAGGCGGCATGTATATATTTATTTCATTTCCACAAACTAATCCTATGTGGTTTCAACCAAATATTTTTCAACCACAATGGGTATTTTTCAACCTCAATCAACCAATATCAATCACAAACAATCCCAAACAACCATTCGTTATCAACCAATTATCACAACAATTTCAATCAATAAATATCGTCCATGGTTTGTGGACGAGGGGCGTATATATATATATTTATTTATATATAGCAATTCACTTTCATTTCCAACACATATATATAATTTTTAAATCAGAAATCTCACCAATAGCTATCCAACTTCACGACACTTCCTTAGAGAAATCTTCGCCTTTCTGTCGCTTTCGCCCGTATTCTCTACATATGTAAAAATCGAATTTTTACTATGTTATTCAATATATAAAAATCGAATTTTTATTATGCTATTCAATATATAAAATCGAATTTCAAAAAAATATAAATTCCGTCCTTTCAAAAATAAAGATTATATTTTTAATATTCCTATGATGTAAAAATTATATTTTTATTGCTTTAAAAATATAAGAATCATATCTTACTTCTTCTACTTAACAAAAATTCCGTCTTTTCTATTTTAAAAATATGATCTTTATTTTTTTCCAAGTTCAAATCTTTTTTATTCAAAGTGCAAAGCTTTTTCTTGTAAAAGTTCAAATCCTTCTATTTTAAATCTTAAAATAAATTAGTTTATAAATCATTTCAAAAATCAGTTTAAAAAAAATCCTTTTGAAATTCTTTTGAAAATCAGTTTTTAAATTCTTTTGAAATCAGTTTTAACCTTAAAAAAAAAACAGTTTTAAATTCTTAAAAAAACAGTTTTATAATCTTTTTCAAAAATCAGTTTTATACTTAAAAAAAAACAGTTTTCAGTTTTTTAAATCATACTTAAAATTCAGTTTTCAATGCTTTTAAAAATCAGAATTAAAATAAAATAAATAAATAAAATAAAACTTATAGAGAGAGGGGGGGGGGGGGGGGTTCGCAGATCGTCGGAGGGAAGGCGGCTCGAGGGTGGCGCTCGGGGTTCTAACGGGAAGGCGGGAGGTCGTCAGACTGGGAGGGGCTGCTCGATTCGCTCGCGATGGAGGGAGGAGCGGGTCTTCGATCGATGGAGGGGGAACAGGCGAAGCGGAGGGTGGTGGCGTCGCGATGCTGGTGGCTGGAGCTTGGTGGAGGCTGTCGTGGGCGGAGCGATTAGGGTTCTTCTCTCTTTTTTTTTTATTTCAATTTAAATGAATCGGGGGGGGGGGGGGCAGAAAGGAGATAAAGGAGGGAAGTAAAATATTATTTATTTATTTATTTATTTAATTATTTAATCTTGCAAAAAGTTGACTTTTACATACGACCTCGAAACGAGGCCCACCGCCTGTCGCCCATAGCGTTTTACCCCCATTCCGAACACAATGGGATATGTATCGCAAGCTGATTTGATCGTTATAATCAGTTTCCTTTTGAATTTTCATTTAAATCACTATATTGAATTTTAAACACACATTTCAAATTACCGGGGTCACATACTAACTAGAAAAATTCCAGAAAAATATTTTCTAGATTCGTATTGACGATACGGTCCTAACAAAACTAGTTTCGTCGAATTCTGAGACCGTTTGTATAATGGCCAATTTCCAGTCGATTAAATTCAACAGAAACTGGTCAAACGCGTTTTCTTTTGCCACGCTCACATATTGATTCGAAAAATTATGAAATTTGAAACCTAACAATAACTTGACCCTGCGGATCCAACAAAAGTGGTTTCGTCGAAATCCGAGGTCATTTGCAAAATGTCCATTCTTAAGGGCCTGAATTCCATAGCGACTATTCAGAATTTTCAACTGGACATATCTTTTGATTCCCGCAATCAAATTTCGATTGGTCGGATTCGTTAGAAAGATATTCACTAACAGATTTAAATATTTTTGGTTTTACTAAAATCCGGATTGTTTTGCACCCGGTATATTCAATTGAAGTTTGAAATCGAATTATCGAACTACCGCGCCATTTTCAATTCTATATATAATTATAATTAATTATATTCATTTTCAAATGTCGATTCAAACTCAGTTTTCTTCGCCATTATTTAAAATATTTATTTTAGATATTTAAAATCCATTATTTTAGCCAATTTAAAATTTTTAAATTGGTTCAGATTTTCTGGGTCGTTACAATCTCCCCCACTTAAAACTTTTCGTCCCCGAAAAGGAACAAAGTCGAAAGTGGTTTGATAAATCTACGATCACTCTACACCACAACCAATCCAATTGTTTTTAACCTTTCAAATATAAATCTTTTATATATTCAAAAATTATATTTCTAAAACCAGACTATATATATAATCACAAATACGTTATTTAAAAACATATTACTCTCGACTCGTTCTGAGGCACTTCTGACCCCATCTCTAACGAGTTGTTCTGATTCTGCTATACTCATACTAGGATATTACTGATCCTATCTGTATAGAGTTACCCGTCCTAGAACACTACTGGTTCTATTTCTGACGAGTTCATTCAAATGTTATATTCCAGAACTAAGCTTAACCAAAGCTCTGATACCACGATGAGACGACCCGAATTCCCGTTCTCACGAAAACAAGGTTATCTTTGGAATATAACACAGAAACATATAATAGCAGAACAGAATTAAATAAATACACCAGATAATGAACAACAAAATATACTGGATAAAAGTAATCATCAGAGTTACACAGTATACAGGATCTTACTTAGTACAAACAGTTCAGCTATACATAAATGTCTACAGCGGAAATAAACAAAATATGTACAATAGGAGCTGAACATCATAAAAAGAAATAAATGATAGAATCCATCTTCAACTCCAGCTATCCAGAAAGAACCAGCTAAACCTGAAAACAAGGCTGCCCGTGTGGAAAAAGGGGCACCCGAGTTTGAGAGTGAAACAAACTACGAGTCAGTCATGGGACTGGTATGAGAAATCTACTCAACACATATATAGTTTGGCTAATCACAGGACCACGCCACTTTCGTGGAACGGGTTTACTCCATTGGATTGCCAGTGCTTTAAAACAAATCTTTCATTTAAACATCGCTATGCTTTTTATAAAAATGAAACCGTTATAAGACTCAGTTCCCATCACACAATGCAACGCAAACCGGAGGATAGAGTTTTTACCTTATAACGGCCAAGATATGCTTGATACGAATAAAACAAAGGCATTTGATATTATTGCTAGTGTTTATATGTTTTGAAAACAATTTCAAATCATAACTATCAATCATAGACGGCATTAATGCCCCATACCACTATGTCGCCATATATAGGTATACAATCAAAACCGCACGATGTCGTATCTGGAAATTGGATTTCCGTCATGAACCAAGGCAAAAGATAGTCCTTACCGAATTCGAGACTGCCTAGCCCGAGCCTCAGGCAAGTACTCTGTCAAGCCTTAGGATCGTCAGGGCCGGTCCACCGATGTGGATTAAAATGCCTGAACCATACGTTTCCCCGCCCTTTGGGGCGTAAACGAGCCAACGAATGACTCCATCGGACCCGGATCGTCCGATCAAACCGAGGCGCCTCGCAACAGCAACAACCACATAAGTCAAACTCGTCAGGGCGTGTAAAACCACTGACGCCACTTTTAGCTAGGAGGAAACGCAGGCCCTCCCTGAGGTCCTTTCTCCCGTTTCTGGTTCATACCGGGGTGTGAGGCTTGCGAATTCACGTTATACAAAAAGCTACGCCACACAGGCGGTGCTTTGATCATCACCACAAGACTTTGCTTTTCAACAGAAGCCCTGATCACTGCATCTTAGCATGCCACACAGGCAATTCACGCCATGCGATTGATGTCCATCGATATACAACCTCTGAGCTCGTACGTCTCAGAGAAGGGCGTTAAGCAAAAGAATAAATTCTCCGCCGCCAAACAGATGTATATTTAACAGAAATCAATCAACACAGAATAAACTCCAATGTCAGACACACAGTCCATCTACAAGTCCGTTCTGGGTCTGAACGAAACCGGAGGCACTAAATACCTCGCAAACCCATCGATCCCCACGTACGTCTGGACGATCACCACTTATTATCCATATTTCGGGATGCCTCCCAATCAGGACCTCGGTTACCATCCAAACGAGGTGAAGATCTCCGGTCTTCGACCATCGTCTTCATCTTCGACTTTCAATCGTCGGCCAATTATTTGAAATGAGAATTAACTCGGCCTTTTCAAATAATTCACGTATATTTAGAATTTCAAATCGATTTATTTCAATGGTTAAATTATTCGACAACACCAATATTGTTCTTTAATGTAATTTTCACACCAAACACATTCAACCATCAAAAGCCACATAAATCGAGCAAATTCAGTTTATTTCTATTCCATATCGCTTATGATATTTTATAACGATTTATCGCTATTTTTATTTATTTTAAAATAGCCATTTTATTCAAAACGACGCTTCGGGCCATAAGGCGGCCGTGGCGCTGTTTTTCTTCAGATTTGATTTACACATATCTGAAAATCTAACCGTTGGATCTTCACAAAATTTACATCATTAGAAAGGTCTTTTCTAAACGAACCCAACGGTTCCAGTTTCGGGAAAATCCGACGGTCGGATCTCCCGGTACAATCGTTTGAAATTTCGATTTCAAAATACGAACTGCAGCGTCGTTATTCGATTAAATATATAATTATATTTATATATATATAAATATAATCGCTTCTGGCGCTGTTTTTCTTCAGATTTGAAATAAACATTCCAGACAATCCAACCGTTGGATTTTTACAAGGTTGGTGCCGTTGGAAAGATTATTCCAAGGCAAACCCGACGGTTGAGGTTTCGGGAAAATCCAATGGTCGGATTTCCCGCACTAGTCGTTTGAAATCACGGTTTCAAAATACGAACTGCACGGCCTCGTTTCATTTTAATTTTATTTATATTTATATATATATATAAATATAGTTCATTCAATGATTTCAATATCGTTTTCACTTCAAAAAAAAAAATTTCTAACACCTTAAAATTTTGGAAAAATTCGCCATAACCTCCCCTGCACCGGGAGCATCGGGAAATCGTAAATAGCGTTCCCGGTCCTTCTAATCTCAAAAAGAAAAAGAAAAAGCCAAGCGGCTAGCCAACAGGCTCATAAAATCATCACCCAAACAAAGCAGTAAATGTGTACCTATTTGTCGGGCACAAAATTTTATTCCTCTTCTCTAGCCCCTTTGCTATAACCTGCTCAATGAATATGTATGTACACATATACACGGTTCATATCATTTATCATTTTCTATTCGACTTTATATTTGATTTCTATTCGGTTTAAAGACACCATTTATTCTAATGTTACATAAATAGGTGCAAATCATTTCATTAGCTAATTAATGAATATTTCAACTCATATATGTTTATTTTGAACAAGTGGCTATTTTTAACACTTCACATTTCAACGATTACTTACATACAATAAAAATGTGATTTTTATTGTAAAACAATTTATTTCAAAATATGAATACCATTCAACACATGAATTTCTAATCAACGAATGAATATCAATTCAACACATGAATGTTTTCTATAGTTTCTATATATAGATAAAAATGTGATTTTTATTATCGAACAATTTATTTCAAAATATGAATACCATTCAACACATGAATTTCTAATCAACGAATGAGTATCAATTCAACACATGAATGTTTTCTATAGTTTCTATATATAGATAAAAATGTGATTTTTATTATCGAACAATTTATTTCAAAATATGAATACCATTCAACACATGAATTTCTAATCAACGAATGAGTATCAATTCAACACATGAATGTTTTCTATAGTTTCTATATATAGATAAAAATGTGATTTTTATTATCGAACAATTTATTTCAAAATATGAATACCATTCAACACATGAATTTCTAATCAACGAATGAATATCAATTCAACACATGAATGTTTTCTATAGTTTCTATATATAGATAAAAATGTGATTTTTATTATCGAACAATTTATTTCAAAATATGAATACCATTCAACACATGAATTTCTAATCAACGAATGAATATCAATTCAACACATGAATGTTTTCTATTCAATGAATAAATATAGTTTAAGCATATGAAAATAATTCAAACACACGAATATTATTCAAAATTTCGGCAGCATAACGGCAGGGTAGTTAAACCGGGACCGTCCCTAGTACGGCTCCTCGCTCTACCTTAAAACCTCGCGGTTTTTGACAATGGGGATCATGCATCTAGTTCGCACGCAGGCGGCATGTATATATTTATTTCATTTCCACAAACTAATCCTATGTGGTTTCAACCAAATATTTTTCAACCACAATGGGTATTTTTCAACCTCAATCAACCAATATCAATCACAAACAATCCCAAACAACCATTCGTTATCAACCAATTATCACAACAATTTCAATCAATAAATATCGTCCATGGTTTGTGGACGAGGGGCGTATATATATATATTTATATATAGCAATTCACTTTCATTTCCAACACATATATATAATTTTTAAATCAGAAATCTCACCAATAGCTATCCAACTTCACGACACTTCCTTAGAGAAATCTTCGCCTTTCTGTCGCTTTCGCCCGTATTCTCTACATATGTAAAAATCGAATTTTTACTATGTTATTCAATATATAAAAATCGAATTTTTATTATGCTATTCAATATATAAAATCGAATTTCAAAAAAATATAAATTCCGTCCTTTCAAAAATAAAGATTATATTTTTAATATTCCTATGATGTAAAAATTATATTTTTATTGCTTTAAAAATATAAGAATCATATCTTACTTCTTCTACTTAACAAAAATTCCATCTTTTCTATTTTAAAAATATGATCTTTATTTTTTTCCAAGTTCAAATCTTTTTTATTCAAAGTGCAAAGCTTTTTCTTTTAAAAGTTCAAATCCTTCTATTTTAAATCTTAAAATAAATTAGTTTATAAATCATTTCAAAAATCAGTTAAAAAAAAATACTTTTGAAATTCTTTTGAAAATCAGTTTTTAAATTCTTTTGAAATCAGTTTTAACCTTTAAAAAAAAACAGTTTTATAATCTTTTTCAAAAATCAGTTTTAAATTCTTAAAAAAACAGTTTTATAATCTTTTTCAAAAATCAGTTTTATACTTAAAAAAAAACAGTTTTCAGTTTTTTAAATCATACTTAAAATTCAGTTTTCAATGCTTTTAAAAATCAGAATTAAAATAAAATAAATAAATAAAATAAAACTTACAGAGAGGGGGGGGGGGTTTCGCAGATCGTCGGAGGGAAGGCGGCTCGAGGGTGGCGCTCGGGGTTCGAACGGGAAGGCGGGAGGTCGTCAGACTGGGAGGGGCTGCTCGATTCGCTCGCGATGGAGGGAGGAGCGGGTCTTCGATCGATGGAGGGGGAACAGGCGAAGCGGAGGGTGGTGGCGTCGCGATGCTGGTGGCTGGAGCTTGGTGGAGGCGGTCGTGGGCGGAGCGATTAGGGTTCTTCTCTTTTTTTTTTATTTCTGTTTAAATGAATCGGGGGGGGGGGGGGGGGGGGGCAGAAAGGAGATAAAGGAGGGAAGTAAAATATTTTTTATTTATTTATTTAATTATTTAATCTTGCAAAAAGTTGACTTTTACATACGACCTCGAAACGAGGCCCACCGCCTGTCGCCCATAGCGTTTTACCCCCATTCCGAACACAATGGGATATGTATCGCAAGCTGATTTGATCGTTATAATCAGTTTCCTTTTGAATTTTCATTTAAATCACTATATTGAATTTTAAACGCACATTTCAAATTACCGGGGTCACATACTAACTAGAAAAATTCCAGAAAAATATTTTCTAGCTTCGTATTGACGATACGGTCCTAACAAAACTAGTTTCGTCGAATTCTGAGACCGTTTGTAAAATGGCCAATTTCCAGTCGATTAAATTCAACAGAAACTGGTTAAACGCGTTTTCTTTTGCCATGCTCACATATTGATTCGAAAAATTATGAAATTTGAAACCTAACAATAACTTGACCCTGCGGATCCAACAAAAGTGGTTTCGTCGAAATCCGAGGTCATTTGCAAAATGTCCATTCTTAAGGGCCTGAATTCCATAGCGACTATTCAGAATTTTCAACTGGACATATCTTTTGATTCCCGCTATCAAATTTCGATTGGTCGGATTCGTTAGAAAGATATTCACTAACAGATTTAAATATTTTTGGTTTTACTAAAATCCGAATTGTTTTGCACCCGGTATATTCAATTGAAGTTTGAAATCGAATTATCGAACTACCACGCCATTTTCAATTCTATATATAATTATAATTAATTATATTCGTTTTCAAATGTCGATTCAAACTCAGTTTTCATTGCCATTATTTAAAATATTTATTTTAGATATTTAAAATCCATTATTTTAGCCAATTTAAAATTTTTAAATTGGTTCAGATTTTCTGGGTCGTTACAAGGGCTTACAGATCGTAGTCTAGAGAATGAGAAAGTAGAAAGAGTAGAAGCAGAATCTCTAGCAAATCCCCAAACCAATGTAGCACTAACAATGTCCTGAATAGCCTCCTTGTTCTCTATCTTCCAGTCAGAACTTCAGCAGCATATGGTCGGACAAGAATGTGATAGAAAGTCTAGGGTCAGCGGCTATTTATATAGTGTTTAGAGAGTGAATATGGACAAGCAACGAGACCAGATACATCTGGCTCAAAAACAGGCTAGGTGACCAGGTCGACACACAAGTCGACTGCGCAGTCGACCTGGTCCTGGGGGTGTCGACTGCCCAGTAGACTCCCCAGTCGACCTGGGTCTGGGCGGGAAATTTCCCACCCAGTCTGCTCTGCGTTTGAAATTCGAATTTTGAATTCGAATTCGAGCTATTTTGAACTCTGAATATTTCTGAAACTTTGGGGAGCCATAACTTGGTCATACGGACTCCGATTTTCAAAAACTCGGACTCGATTTCATGCAGAATTCCGAGACGAACACAATGGCGCAACCCGTTTCCCTTGGTTCTTATTTTAAAATTTAATTCTGCCTAGATTTATGGTTATAACACATTATTAAAATACGGGTTGTTACATTCTCCCCTCCTTAAAGGATTTCATCCCCGAAATCTCTAAGTTAGGAAGAACGCATCCTACCATCCACATCCATCTACTCACAACATCATTCACGAGCAACCATTTTCCTTAAAAAGATCTCTAATGCTGTATGAATATATGCAGTATGTGTGTGTATATGTACTTATCTAATGTAAAAGATCAGGCGGTTACTGATTCAGTAAACCTCCTTAATGCAAGATATGTTAGTGTAATGAGTCCAACATGTATGCAAATTCCTAACATAACTTAAAATTTCTACATGAGTGCACAAACATCATCCATATGCAACATCCACGTGATAGCATAACAAGTTCAGCCATGTACAAGTATAAGCACCCATGCAAATGCAACATGAAAAGGTGTCTGAGGCGATCTAGTGCCTAATGTGTGTCATGCATCCACTAGAAATCACTTGCAAACACTTGCAACCATTTGCAAACATCAATCATAATATGTTTCAATTACATGTTTACATCCAAAGAGGGTTCTAAGGTTCTCAAGACAAACATAGGTAGCATGATACGAAGGGTTTACAAGCCCAAAGGAAAAAGAGATCGAGAAAGTACCCTAAAAAAGAAATGGGTAAAGCGCGTGTATCTTCT
This sequence comes from Allium sativum, assembly GCA_030737875.1. NCBI lineage: Eukaryota > Viridiplantae > Streptophyta > Magnoliopsida > Asparagales > Amaryllidaceae > Allium > Allium sativum. The sequence goes on from CM060923.1 coordinate 461,191,276, forward strand.
CCTCGGTTTCCCAAGTTGCGTCTTCTTGGGCTTCACTCCACTGTACTTTGACTAGCTTGACTTCGTGATTCCTTATCTTCTTGATCTCCGTCCCTAAGATACGAATAGGAACTCGCCTCAGCGTTGCTTCTTTCTCCACTTCTACGCCTTCGAGGATGCTTGGCTCAACCACCTCAGCTGATTCATGTAGGCACTTTCGGAGATGCGAGACGTGAAAGACATTGTGTACTCCGGCCAGCCTCTCAGGTAACTCTACCTTATAGGCCATCCGCCCAATCCTCTCAGTGATAGGGAACGGTCCTACGAATCTCAGTGCTATCTTTCCAATTGCTCCAAAACGAACCACATTGCGCAAAGGAGAGACTTTTATGAAAACCATATCTCCGACTTCGAACTCTAGGTCTGTCCTTCTCTTGTCCGCATAAGATTTCTATCTATCTTGGGCCACTTTCATTCATCTTCGTATCAACTCCACCTTCTCAGAAGTGTCTCGTATCATGTTGGGCCCAAGTATAAGTCTGTCAGTCGTCTCCCACCAACAAGTCGGTGACTTGCACGGTCTTCCATACAGGGCTTCGAACGGTGCCATTCCTATGCTAGCTTGGTAGCTATTATTATAAGCAAACTCCACGAGAGGGAGATGATCTTCCCAAGTACCACCAAAATCAAGAATGCATAGCCTCAAAAGATCCTCTAGTACTCTATTTACCCTTTCGGTCTGTCCATCCGTCTGAGGGTGATATGCTGTACTTAAATTAAGTTGCGTACCCATTGCTTCTTGCAGACTATTCCAAAACTGACTAGTGAAAATTGGGTCACGGTCACTGACTATGCTAGAAGGAACCCCGTGCAACCGTACTATCTCTCGAAGGTAAATAGACGCTAGCCATGATGCAGTCCTTTTGCTTTTCACCGGAATGAAGTGAGCACTCTTCATGAGTTTATCAACAATGACCCATATGCTAGTATTCCCCTTCCTCGACCTGGGCAATCCATCCACGAAATCCATTGAGATACTTTCCCACTTCCATTGCGGGACCTCCAAAGGATGTAATAGCCCACCGGGCTTCTTAGATTCGGCCTTGACTTGTTGGCACACCATGCACTTTGAGACGAATTCTGCCACGTCCTTTTTCATTCTGGCCCAAAAGAAAATGCGTTTCATATCTCTGTACATCTTATCCCCTCCTGGATGTATAGTCATCTTCGAGTGATGCGCCTCTTCGAGAACTTTATTTACTAAGTCTCCCACTAGTGGAACATACAGCCTTCCATCGCGCCTTATCCATCCTTTGTCATCAATGGCATACCTACTAAGGTGACTTGACGTCTCACCACTGATTAACTTGTTCATGATTTCGACTATCTGTGGGTCTTCTTTCTGCGAAGTCCCTACTTGATCTAGAAGCGGAGGTCTCAGCTCAAGAGATGCTAACGTACCAGTCAATGACTCAACAGCATGCGTAAAATCAAAGGTCGCTATAAACTCTAGACTTTTTCTTTCAACAAATAAGGGGCTCAAAGTCAACCTTTTTCTACTTAGCGCATCCGCCATCACGTTCCCCTTGCCAGGGGTATAAGTTATATCGAAGTCATATGAGGCCAAGAATTCCATCCACTGCTGCTGACTCGGATTCAAATCTTTTTGCGAAAAGAGATACTTAAGTGATTTGTGGTCGGTGTACAGCTCGAATTTCTCCCCTAGGAGATAATGGCGCCAAGCTTTAAGTGCAAAAACAATCGCGGCTAACTCCAAGTCATGTGTGGGACAGTTCTTCTCATGAACTTTAAGTTGTCTACTCCCATAGCATATCACTCTTCCTTCTTGCATTAGGACAACGCCTAATCCCGTGTCGCACGCATCTGTGTACACCGTAAACATTTTTCCTCCATCGGGTAATGCTAAAACTGGAGCTGTGGTGAGGGCTCTCTTGAGTCTCTGGAAAGCAGTCTCACATTCTATGTCCCATGCAAACGCTAGGTTTTTCTTTGTTAACTTAGTAAGAGGGGCTGAAATCTTAGCGAAGTCCTTAATGAACTTCCTATAAAAGCCCGCCAAACCAAGAAAGCTTCTCACCTCTGTTGCATTCTTAGGAATTTCCCAGTCTTGCAACGCAACTACCTTTGCGGGGTCCACGGCTAAACCTTGCTTAGAAACTACGTGCCCAAGAAACTGAACTTCCTCCCTCCAAAAATGGCATTTGGAGAACTTAGCCTTTAACTGTTGTGCTCGAAGCGTATCCATGACTTCCTTGAGGTGTCTAGCATGCTCTTCTTCATCCTTTGAGAAGATTAGGATATCGTCCACAAAAACTACCACGAACTTGTTAAGGAACTCCCGAAACTCCCTACTCATCAGGTCTACAAAGTACGCGGGTGCATTCGTTAACCCAAACGGCATGACGAGCCATTCGAAGAACCCATCTGGAGTCCTAAATGCAGTTTTGTCAATGCTATCCTCAGCCACTCTAAGTTGATGGAATCCTGTGGCTAGATCGAGTTGAGAGAAAACAGATGCTCCCACAAGCTGGTCAAAAAGATCATCGATTCTTAGTAGTGGGTGCCTATTCTTCTTCGTCAGCTTGTTTAACTCACGATAATCTACGCAAAGATGAAGCGAACCATCCGCCTTAGTAGCGAATACCACCGGAGCACCCCATTCAGAAATGCTTCGCCTTATGAATTTTTTCTCGAGCAACTCCTTTATTTGTTTACTGAGCTCTCTTCTTTCTCGCGGGGCCATATGCCTAACGGGCAATGAAACATGCTTGGCATTATCAACCAGATAAATTCGGAAGTCTATCTCGCGTTTAGGGGGTAACCCTTTCACCTCATCAAAGATATCTGGATATTCTCGGACTACTCTCACGGAGTGCAGATTGTCGATGGATGAGTCGAGAGATTCAAGATAACATAACATGACCGGACCCTTCGGGTTACAAAAAAGTTCAAGGGTATTACAAAGGCGCGTCATGAGCCTCACTACCCTTTGTTCACAATCAAGGATAGCTCCATAATTGGACAACCAATCCATGCCCAGAATTAAACCATATCCCATGAATCCGAGAACATAAGCATTACACGTGAATTCCACGCTTAAGATGGAAATCGTCAAATCAACACAAATCATAGATAAATGGGCGGAGCCCCCAATCGGATTTGAAACACTAACGGGATCATCAACTAGACTAGTACTTAAGTGCATATTTTCAACAATATCAGAAGAGATAAAAGTATGCGATGCGCCAGAGTCAAATAAGGTTCGAACAGGAAATTCAGAAATGTAAACAAGGCTTTCTACAGAAATATTACTACCTCGGTCAAGAGCTGGAGTGGTGCTGAGAGCCTGCAACTGCCCTCCAGAAGGTCCTGCTCGCTGTGTCTGCCCTAGCCCCTCTCCTTGCTTCTTAGGGCAATCCTTACTGATGTGTCCAGTATCCTCGTAGTGAAAGCATTCACCCAACTTTCTTTTCTTCCTCCTATAGTCTTTAGCTATATGTCCCGTGATACCACAAAAGTTGCACTTCCTCATCTCACGTGGCTTGTTAGCATTGTTGTTGTTGCTCTTGTTATTCTCGTTGCCTCCCTTCTTGAATTCAACCTTCTTGTTCTGAGTCTCATTAGACTTAACCTCCTTTTTGTCACCCTTGTCTTCCTCATGAAGTAGGGCCATATTCACCAAGCTTTCAAAGGTCGCCCCCATGGGCACATGAGTCTTGGCCATAGTGTGGAGTGGCTCGCTCAATCCTCGAGCAAATCGTAGAGCCTTCTTCTCAGTCGCGTTGACTAAGTCCAAACCAAACCGAGCAAGCTGATTAAACTTATTCACGTACTCCCTAACAGACATGTCCCCTTGCTTGAGTGCCAGGAACCTCTCCATCTGAATGTTCGCTTCTGCTGACGATAAGAATTTAAGCCCAAACCTCTCTCTAAAGTCTGCCCAAGTCTCAATTGGTCTGGTAGCATTGGTGACTTCCCACCAAAATGCTGCTTCCTCTTTCAACAACCATGCTGCCAACTGAACTTTCCTATGATCCTCCATATCGAAGATAACGAATAGGTCTTCAGTCTCCTTTAACGAGTTTCGTGCCCCAGCGAAGGTCTCAGTTCCAAGGAAGCTCTTGCCGCCCATTCCTATAAAGTCTTTGCATATTTTGGCGAAGGCGGTGCCGGGAGGGGGAGGAGGAACCGCGGCTACTGGAGGAGGAGGAGGAGGAGGGATGTCTGCCGGGCCCGCATCGTTGGCCCTAGCTTCCAAGTACCTTCGGAACCATCCGGGTATGGGTACTCCCTCGGGAAGGTTAAGATCAGCCATGCTGAAAAACAAAAAGAAAAAGATTCAAATGAGGAAACAAGGAAAGTGCTAATGGCTTTTGGGGAATAGCCTTTTCTTAAAAATAGAACTTTTCTTGAGAAATGCTTCTTTATAAATGGTTTTGAAAATAATTTTCAGAAAGTTTTTAAAACATTTTGCCTAGTCTGGTAACCTTCTGCTCTGATACCAAATTGTAACACCCACCCTCTGCTAGGGTCACTCGCAAAGGGAATGCACTAGTTTTGGAGGGGTATTATCTAGTAAACAGGCACAGAGATAACACAAGACAGAACATAAATTAAACAGAGTATATAAAGCAGCGGATATAAATTTAACCAAATCTCATTACGTGGAAAATAGAGTCAAAACCTCGTACATCAAAATACCAAGTCATTATTTCATTACATCAAGTTCTAAAGAAGTAAAGTACTTAAAACAACATAAGTCCAATATTATTCCCCAAAAAGAGCATGAGTGCAGCCATAGCATAGCTCAAGACCAAACCGTACATGAGCTGTCAGAAAGCAAGCAAAGTCCAAGCTAAGAGCTAGAGTTTCCTCCCTGTGAACCTGGGGGGGGGGGGACGAAAGAAAACGAGGTGGAAGAAAACGAGTCAGTCAAAAAGACTGGTAAGCCCTAGTGACTATCAGCATAAAAACTAATAAAGTTAACTGGACATGAGAAACTGAGATTAAACATAAAGATAATAACTGGACTGGCATGATAACAAAGGTAACAAGATAAGGGTGGCATCACATATACAAGGTTTACTGCACTAACTGTACTAGTGTCCAAGTCCATGTCAAGTATAAATCCAGAAATGATCCCTAAACCCAATAACATGAAATGACCCAATACGGGGTCCAACAGTCCATCCTAATCGATTGGCTTTACTCGTCGTGTATCGGTGTCATACGGCCCAATCGCGGAATGTAGTCACATGTGATAGGTCCACCCTAGGGTGTATCAGGTCCTAGGGTGTCAACAACTGACACAATTCAAGCACGCACAATGTAGTACTACGGGTGCCCATGCCTACTTTTTCAACTCCGGACTAAGTGCACGACCCTAGTCCACTTGAACCTACACTGGCGCACCTTACTCAGCCGTTATTCTTGGTCGCTTACAATCAGCCCAGTAATCGTGCCCCACCCTGCCTAGTCCCCAGGGTATCGTGATACTTCTAAGTGGGTTACAGCTGAAAGGGACCACATGGCTAGGATTTCTAATGGGTTAAGTGTTGTCATTAAAAAGGTCATGACTTAACCCCTATCCAAACATGTATCAAATTGGTTAAGTGTATTCAAGTGGTCCATGACTTAATCTTACCATGTGGCATTAATTTACTTAACGCACCCCAACCTCTCACATTAGACTTGGTTATGGTTACTGGATGTGCCGGGCGGGTCCGGGCAGATTTACACCATAACCTAGTCTAACCTCGGGTTTAAAGTGCTATATGACCAACTACCCACATTGGGTCCTATTATTTGCAACTACTGGATTTGCCGGGCGGTTCCGGGCAGATTTACGTTGCAAATTCAACCCAACCTCGAGTTGGCCATTTTCAAGTTATCTAATTGTCATGTCCCAAGTTCATGTTTTCAAGCTTACTCTCATGTCAAGTTTTCATGTCATATTTTCATGTCATATCATGTCAATTCCATAGCCAATTTTCAAGTTTGCCTAATCTACCCAAAACGTATCCCCAATGTACGTGAATTCGCATTAATACAACGTGTCAAAATAGGGAATAACACAAACAGGATAGTCATAGAATGGCAAAGGTGTTCACAAGTTAAGTATGATGATTATAACATTACAGGCATATGAAATAGGGTCTCAACATCAACTTGACAAGACATGGTGATGGACATGGTAAAGGAATGGCATAAAATAGTACCCCAATAATAGTTTCAACATCACAGGCTTGGCAAGATAAAGATCGCAAAGGGGTTTTAGATTAAACATGAATATATCCAAATCAAGTTCATACTGATATTCCACAAGTCAACATTTAAGATGAATAGATCTGGGTTGTACAAAACTAGATTCAAAATAACAGATTTAAAAGTGATAGTCATAGATCCAAGATATACAAGAGTAGATCCAACTTAGCTATCATGTTTAGGCATAATTTTAGTTTACATCGTGTTCAGGCTAACTTTATAGTTTAAATCTATGAGTGACAAAGGGCTTACAGATCGTAGTCTAGAGAATGAGAAAGCAGAAAGAGTAGAAGCAGAATCTCTAGCAAATCCCCAAACCAACGTAGCACTAACAAAGTCCTGAATAGCCTCCTTGTTCTTTATCTTCCAGTCAGAACTTCAGCAGCATATGGTCGGACAAGAATGTGATAGAAAGTCTAGGGTCAGGGGTTGTTTACATAGTGTTTAGAGAGTGAATCTGGACAAGCAACGAGATTAGATACATCTAGCTCAAAAACAGGCTAGGTGACCAGGTCGACACCCAAGTCGACTGCGCAGTCGACCTGGTCCTGGGGGTGTCGACCTGGGTCTGGGCGGGAAATTTCCCGCCCAGTCTGCTCTGCGTTTGAAATTCGAATTTTGAATTCGAATTCGAGCTGTTTTGAACTCTTAATATTTCTGAAACTTTGGTGAGCCATAACTTGGTCATACGGACTCCGATTTTCGAAAACTCGGACTCGACTTCATGTAGAATTCCGAGACGAACGCAATGGCACAACCCGTTTCCCTTGGTTCTTATTTTAAAATTTAATTCTGCCTAGATTTATGGTTATAACACGTTATTAAAATACGGGTTGTTACAAATCCCGTAACGGGTTATGGGCCCTCTTGCTAATCACCCTAATTAGGCCCCGTTAAGCTGTTTTTCACCTTCTAAAGCTTAATTCAGCCATATCTTCCAAACGGTGAGTCGATTTGGCTAATGTGACCACTTTACGTAATTGTAAACCATCATCCGAATCCAATAGAAGTGGTTTTAGGTCAAAACTCCTTTCCAAGCAAAAGTTATGGCCGAAACAATGGGCAAAATGGTCATTTAAAAATCGGCAAAAATCTTGAACATTGAAAATGACTTCAATAGTCGTTCCCCAAAGTTACACGACTATACAAGTTCATATGATAATAAAATAAATATTCTACGATCCACTAATGCATAGAATGCGAGTCGTTACACAATTACTTTGAAATTGATTGTTTTGGAATTGATTTTGAAAGAATACATTTTGGAAAATGATCTTTGAAAATATTCGGAAATTAAAACTTGAGCACAAACATTTTGTGATTAGAATTTTTCAGTTGATTAAAAGACGTTTATGTAAAGTTGTAATTTACATAAGCAATCCAAGTATAGGAAAAGTGGTCCGGGAAACGATTTAAAGGCTAAGTTGGAATTAATTAATTAGGATATTTTGTAATTATTCCTTGCCAACTAATTAAATTTAAAACGCAAATATATTGAGAATTCCGTTTCACAATTTGACTGTAAGATATTTGACGATATTTTGGTCGAGAACTACATTGGTTACGTTGTTAATAATGATATATCTGGGCGATTTCTCTAAAGCTTGAAGACAACAAGTTTTGTATTCTTGAATTTGGAATAATTAATGAGGATTGCCAAACTTAAACAATATAAGGAATTAAAATATGGAATTATAGGCTATTTTGGACAGTTGATAAGCTCTAAAGTATATTGTGGTAACAAAAGGAACTGTCTAAGTAAGCATGAATACCTTGTGAATTAAGTTTCACAATTTGATTAAAGGATATTCGGCAAGCGGGAATAGTAAGACTAAATTACCTAAACTGAAACATTTAGATAACTAAGTCCGAAGATGATCAAGTTTTTCGTGTAAAGAATAATAGTAATTTTGAAAAACCGAAAAGGAATAAGTTTCATAATCTTTTTATTTGCAAGATAAGATAAAAAAAAATTATAACTCTGAATTTTCTTGAAAGCGGTAAGTGGTTGAGCATAAGTAATAGGCCTAGTAAACGATGAATCGAATATAACGGGTAATTGGAAGTTATCGTTGGAGGACATGGTGGATATGATTGTCCGGAATTAGATGTGGCATTTCCATTGTGAGGATGGAAGTTTGATATAAAGAATTTTAGTCTTGAGTTTGAAAATCTATAAGATGTCGAATGGGCAGTTACGATTCCCTTCCCTTTTCGAGGGCGAAAAGTTTTAAGGGAGTGAATGCAACGATCCAAAATATTAAACCATTTTAAAATTAGAATTTTTATTTGTTAGTTTGAATTTGACATAAATATATATATTTAAGAATATTTAGTAATTTTGATAAGTTAAATAATAGATTTTATTTAATTTATAAATTTACTGGATATTAATAAGTTTGGATTTATTAATACTATTTGTCGTTCGATCGGATTTTTGAAATAATAACATGAATTCATAGCATTAGAATTAAGTTTTGCCCTTAGTTCTCATAGTATTTTAAGGGAAAATGCTACCAAAAGTTCACTTTCCTTCTTAAGACCAGTGTTGGGACACTTGTCCTAATGCATGCTACCTTCTTTATTAAGAAGACAAGTGTAAGGACACTTGTATTTTTGTATGAAAACTTTCATTCATGCATTCCACTTTCTTCCTTAGGTGTTATTACCTCCTTAATCCTCCATTCGTATGTAAGGAGTTCATTTCTCCACTTTTTCACCATTCCATTCCATTTCCTCCTTTTCACCTTCTTCTTAAAGCTTATGGCCATGGTTTCCATGACATAAGTCTTCCTCTTTTCCACTACCACCTTGCCAAAGTTCGTCATCCTCCTCCTCTTCCTCCTCTTATAAAAGAGAGAGACAAAGAGAGATCAGTACATATTATACTATATATATATCTGGCGAAGAAGACAGTGCGCCGAAATACTGTCCGACGATTTATTCAGCTAGGCTCGCCCACCGTGAAGATTGGAAAACTATTTGGTGAGAACTCTTTAACCACAATTTATATATTTAATTAGTAGTTAGACTAATTTAAATATAGTGATAAATTATTAGTGGTTAATGATGGATGCGCAGTTTAGAACACACACACTATTAAGCTTTGGCGTTATAACGCTGGTGCATAGTTATTATTTATTTAATTATGTTGATGATGGTTGCTATAGATGTTTATAATAGTTGTTGATGTTATTTCGAACACACTACGACACAACAATTATGGTATCACATGGGTGATCGACAAATCTCCTTTGTAATTAGAAGAAATATTATTATTGAAATTGAACGTTAATAATTGAAAAAGACGCATATGTATGAATACATACATACACATATATATATTGATAAAGTTTATTTAAATGAATAAATAAATACCAGAACGTTCTAGGATAACAGAGAGGATAGTGTTTAGGCTTGAGTTTGGAAAATATAGTCTCCCGTTTTCCATGGATATCCCTAACTGATCCGATGGATGGGAAGGTTAATTTGAAATTATTTTAATTTAGAAATAAATTGGATTTTTAATTTAATATTTAATTTGTAAAAAGTGAAAAATAAAAGTTGAATTTTGAACCCGAAATAATTTGGAAAGTCAATGTAAATTACTTTAAATGATTTTCAATGGTTTATGTAGGTATATAATGGTTTTCTAAGGAATTTTTAAGTATCATAGAATAATGTTTATTGCGTTCAAAATAGAGCTTGTTGCACAATGGCAATTCACGTATTTTAGTTACAAATTTAAATGCTCATAACTTTTGCTATTTGAATTGGATTTCCATGAAACAAAAAAACGTTTGATTTCCATTAACAATAGCTTTCAAATGAGTGAAAGAAGATTTTAATTTCGAATTATAGCTTTCAAGTTATATTTAAAGATGTTTTGGAAAAGATCGCTATAAGAGCAGTTGTCGACCAGAACTATAAAAAACTATTTTAAATGTTTTAAAAATACAATTTTTTTTTGTAAAATCAGTCTACATTATTTAAAAGTGTTCAGAATTGGAAAATATGGTTTTGAACAATATAAAGGCTGTTATGATCAAGTTAGCCAAAATAACTATTTTGTAATGCTTTCGAAACGTTGTTATAACGTTTTCTTTGAAGAAAAAAAAATCTATTTTGAATTTTTTAAACCGCGAACTGTATTCCGAACTATAAGTAATCATTTTTAAATGTTTTGTGGAATGTTTTCAAAGGTTTAAAAATATTGGAAATATTTTATATGGAATTTAAATTGATTTATTTTATTTTAAAACTGGTTTTTCAATTTTAAATAATCGGATATGGTTGGAGATAGATTTTCAGATCTTTGATATTAATTCGGTAGACGACGACTCTTACTATTTAAGGAATTTAAAAGGTAGTTCACCGTTATTCTACTTATAGTGTGAGTTGGATACGGAGATTAATATTGAGGATAAGTTGATGGTATTTCTATCCGGATCTAATGTCAAAGATTTAGGTAAATCTTTTAAAAGATACGGGTTTCTCAATTTGATTGAGGTAAGTTGGATAGAAATAATCTTTGGATATTTGATATGAAATTCTATGGTGTAAACATATACCATTTGAGGAGTTCGGAAGATATTATTATTGTATCGTTATTCCACTAATAGTATTCATTGACTATGAGAATTGATATCAAATATAAGTAGATACAATTTCTGTGTAACTTATGTTCAATATCGATTGATTTGGATTTTGTCGTGAATCGTATCTTCAATAATATCATTCTTGAAACCCAATGAGATTTAGTGTAACACTCTACCTCCGTTAAGGTCACACTAAAAGGGAATGCCTTAACTACGGTGGAGAGTTTTAAGGTACAAGATACTAATAAATTACAAGATAGAAAATTTATGCAGCGGAAAAAGATCAATATTATTTCATAAATACTTGTTCAACACAACAATTCAACAACTGTTTCATCCTTCCAAATTATTACAACTTTTCATTTGTCTTGAAAACATAAAGAAGCAATACTAAAAATAAAATGACATAAATCCCCAATAAGTGCTTGACCACAGCCATAGCTCAAAAAGGAAAGTCCAAGCCTTACATCTACGGTCTTCAAGTTTTGGCTAACTTGGACTAAGCAGAAGTGTTTCCACCCTGCGGACCTGGGGAGGGGGACCGAAGAAATGAAGCGAAAGGAAAATAGGTCAGACATAAGTCTGGTAAGCCCAGTTATTTAATAGCATGTAAACAAGTAAATGACTATGACATGAATAAACTGAACTTAGAATGATACCACAAGGATATAGTAGTCCTTAAACGAGGTAAAGTAATATTTAACTAGATTTGGCTATCGCACCCACTTTTATTTCTCTGCACCCACTAAGAGCTGTTTAACTAACAATGTATCTTCATGATAAAGTGATCCCATTCATGTATTGATTGGCTCCTACTCGCATTCATGTATTCCCGGTGTCATGAGGCCCCACGTGATTTTTAAGTACTTGTGCTGGTTCCATTATAGGGTGTATCAAGTCCTATAATGGCAACCCTGACACGATTCAAAGATGCACAAGTGTACGCCTGGTGCCCAGTGCCTGCTTTTTCCACTCTGGAACCCATGCACGCCCGTACTCCGTCGGAACCTACATTGACGCACCTAAACGCCGTCCTTTTGACCGCTTATATTCAGCCCAGTAATCGTGCCCCACCCTGCCTGGTTCAGGGTAACTTGATACATCCATGTGGGTTACTGCTGAAATGGGTCCCCGTTACTAGGGTTTTTCTAGTCAACATGCTAAATTGGTTAAGTGTCCTTGGTTTGACTTAACCCCTATCGATCTTGTCTAGTTAACATGTTAAGTTGGTTAAGTGTTTCCTCAATTACTTAACCCCACCAATCTTGTCTTGTTAACATGTTAAGTTGGTTAAGTGTTCCATTAATTACTTAACCTCACCATTTCTAGATTGATTGTTCATGAGCTTTAATTAATTAATTAATTAAAGCACCAACCACTCACATTAGACAGGAATTGTTGTGGTTACTAGATGTGCCGGTTGGTTCCGGGCAGTTTTACACCACAACTCAATCTAACCTTGGGTCTTTCTGGGCTTGATGCACTAACCTCTCACATTAGACAGGTATTGCTGTGGTTACTGGTTGTGCCGGTCGGTTCTGGGCAGGTTTACACCACAACTCAGTCTAACCTCCAGTTAGGCATATTCATCTTTTACATTTTATATATGTGAATTTTCTGCAAGTGTTTCATGTCACATATTTTAATTATGTTCAAGACTAATGGTATGAATTATACCATTCATGGCCTTAACCATTTACATGGTTTTGGGCCCACTTACATTATTAACATGTTTTGAGTTAATAACTATCCCAACGTTACCCCCGTTTGTTCGTTCATATTAATCACATAAAGTCATTGGGCTTGCATATTAGCCCAATTTATAAACAAGAGGTAAAGAAGGGAACATGCATATTATAGATTCAACCAAACATGTAAATTTTGCATAAAACTTTATTCGTAAAATTTAACGTGTCACATGAACTTGCATATAATTTAGACTTAGATAATCATAAGCCTAAAACATTTTAATATGTAGATCTAGGCATGTGTGAACATAATCTCAATTATAAACTAGCATATGACATAATCATGACATGTCCAATCCTAGGTCATGTATAATTTTAACATTAACACATAGGTGTGAGCTAGATCTAACAAGGTGAACTTGCATAAGTCCACTTTACAAACATGCATATAAATATAGATCTAGTTTTGAATCCAACATGTAACTTGCATATGAACATATGTATAATTAGATCGTGACTTGGATCTATCATAAAACATATAACTTGCATTAATCATATGAACCTAGATAGATCTTGACATGGATCCAACATAAAACTTGTAACTTGCATATGAACATATGAACATATATATATATATATATATATATATATATATATATATATGCATGTGGATCTAACATAAAGCATATGAATATATATATATTTATATATATATAGATCTTGACTTGGATCCAACATAATACATACAACTTGCATTAATCATATATATATATATATATATATATATGTAGTCTTAACATGGAACATATAACTTGCATATGATATTGATAGTTTCATTCTCAATCTTTAATAGATCCAACACCAAGTCCAATAGGCCACAAATATTTCAAGATAATTCATGATAAAATCATCACAAGAAACAAACATGAATTAGCATCGTCAATATTATACAACATGGTATAATTCTATTTTTCACTTTATATCAAATCACGTCTTAAATTTATTTACATCTAAAAGATAACTACACTTACAAAAGACAATCTTGATTTCTGGAATCTGTATTCTCAAGTTGAAATGCTCGCCTTTGATGTAGACAATCGTTGTTTTAGTTTAATGATTTGGTTTGTCTCTTTTAATTTGCTTCAAGTTGAACGGCGGCTACTCGAGGTTGTCCAATGGCAGCATGATGGCTCTTGGTTTGATTTTTAATATGATTTAGGGTTGAGGTATTAGGTTGCTTATATAGAAGTTTGATTTAATAGGAACCGTCAGATTAACCTAGAGAAAATCAAAGCCATTCAGACAAGATAGAATAGCCACATCAGCTCTAATGACTCAGCAAATAGTCCATCAGAACCAATCAGATGCCACATCTGCCTTAGAGCGAATCAGCCCACGGGTTAACAGCCAAACACCCTGAATCAACCCCTAGTCATCCCAGCGGGGCTTGGGTCGACCTCAAAAATGGGCCGGTTCGGTTATTCCCCCTCCCGATTCGCTGTTTTGAACTTTTTTGCATATTTAATTATTTAATTTTCGTATATATATCTATATATATATTTTCCTCATATGCATGCACACTTCAAGGCTTAATAACTTCTTCATAAGGTATCTGTTTTATGCAAACCAAATGTCTATCTTGACCAAAATTTTGAGATGAACATAATAGCGCAACCCATTTCACTTAATTCTTCTTCTAAAAATTAAGTGTTCTTGAATTTGTTAATTTTAATGTTCTCAGAAAATTCGGGGTGTTACATTCTCCCCTCATTAAAGGATTTCGTCCCCGAAATCTTCAAGTTAAGAAGAATGCATCTTAACATCCAATCATCCATCTACTCATCCATCATCCACAAGCATCCATTGTCCTTTAAAGACTTCTAATGCCATATGAACATATGCAGAGTGTGTGTATATGTCTCTTATCTAGTGCAAAATCAAGCGGTCTACTGATCTAGTTGACCTCCTTAATGCGAATCATGAGAGTGCCATGAGTCCATTATGTATGCAATTTTTCCTATCCATAATTCTACATGAGTGCACAATCATTCATACAAATGCAATGTCCATATGATAACACATCATGTTTCAATCCACATACAATTTCATGCGTTCATATGCAAATGCAATATGAAAGTGATTGAGCCGATCTAGAACCTAATGTGTATGTGCATATGCATCCATGAGCAATCACTAGCAACCACTTGCAACCACTTTGCAACCATCAACCATAACATGTTTCAAATACATGTTTATATTCATTGATTTCTACTAAGGATCAAGAAATAGGACCAACAAGAAAACTAAGCATGAATAAACTTATGATAAAGGAGAGATCAAAGATGTACCCTCAAAAAGATAAGGGTAGGCTGCGCGTATCTTGCATTCAGTCTCCTAAGTTGCGTCTTCTTCATTGTCACTCCGTTGTACTTTAACAAGCTTGACTTCATGGTTGCATAGCTTTTTGACTTCTATTCCTAGGATACGAGTTGGGATTCTTCTCACTGTTGCTTCTCGTTCCACTTCTACCTCTTCTAGTATCTTTGGTTCCACCACTTCTGCAGACTCATGTATGCACTTCCGTAGGTGAGAAACATGAAAGATATTGTGAACTCCAGCCAATTTTTTAGGTAGCTCTAATCTGTAGGCCATCGTCCCAATTCTTTCAATGATAGGAAATGGTCCTATGAATCTAGGTGCCAATTTCCCTTTGGATCCAAAGCGAACAACATTCCTCAAAGGAGATACTTTAAGGAACACTCTGTCTCTAACCTCGAACTCAAGGTCGGTCCTTCTTTTATCTGCATAGGACTCTGTCTATCTTGAGCAGTCTTCATTCGTCTTCTTATTAGGTCCACCTTTTTTGAGGTTTACCTAATCATGTCTGGCCTAAGTATAAGCTTATCTGTGGATTCCCACCAACAGGTTGGTGATTGACACGGTCTTATAAGGCTTCGAAGGGTGCCATGCCTATTGTAGTTTGGTAGCTATTGTTGTAGGCGAACTCCACCAGAGGAAGCTGATCTTCCCATGTCCCTCCAAAGTCAAGAACACACAATCTCAAAAGGTCTTCTAATACTTTGTTCATCCTCTCCGTCTGACCATCGTTTGGGGTTGATAGGACGTACTTAAGCATAACTATGTGCCTATAGCCTCTTGCAAACTCCTCCAAAACTCGCTCGTAAATATAGGGTCTCGATCACTCACTATGCTGGAGGGTATCCCATGGAGTCGAACTATTTCTTTAAGATAAATGGATGTTAGAGATGAGGCAGTCCTTCTACTCTTGACGGGTATAAAGTGAGCACTTTTTGTGAGCCTGTCCACTATTACCCAAATACTAGTATTGCCCCTACTTGACCTAGGCAACCCATCAATAAAGTCCATCAAAATGCTATCCTATTTCCACTGTGGGACCTCTAGAGGATGAAGCAAACCACCAGGCTTCTTCTGCTCCACCTTGACCTGCTGGCATATCATGCACTTAGAAATGAATTCGGCTACGTCCCTCTTCATGCCATCCCAAAAGAAAACTATTTTGATGTCTGTATACATTTTATCTCCACCTGGGTGTATGGTCAGCTTTGAATGGTGTGCTTCTTTTAGAACCGTTTTCACTAAATCTCTTACTTGTGAGATGCATAGCCTTCCATCCCGTCTCAACCATCCCTTATCATCGATGGAGTATCTATTGAGGTGACTCGAAGTCTCACGCATAATCAGCTTATCTATCACATCTACTAGCTGAGGCTCTTCACGTTGTGCGGTTCCTATTGAGTCAAAAAGTGTAGGCCGCACTTCCAGTGTTGCTAACAAGCCAGGAACAAATTCAGAGGAGGGTCTAAAGTCAAAGTTGCCTATGTACTCCAAGCTTTGCCTTTCTACAAAGAGAGGGCTTAAGGTCAGCTTCTTTCTACTCAAAGCGTCTGCTACCAAATTGCCCTTGCCAGGAGTATAGGAAATCTCAAAATCATATGAGGCAAGAAACTCCATCCATCTTTGTTGCCTCAAGTTGAGATGTTTCTACGAGAAAAGGTACTTCAATGATTTATGGTCAGTAAACAATTCAAACTTCTCACCTAGGAGTTAATAGCGCCAAGACTTAAGAGCGAAAACAATGGCCGCCAATTCTAGGTCGTGGGTTGGGTAGTTTTTCTCATGTACTTTCAATTGCCTTCCACCATAAGCTACTACCTTCCCTTCTTGCATCAAGACAACGGCTAATCCTGTACCGCATGCATCCATGTATATGGTAAACATCCTGCTCCCATCAGGCAATGTCAAATCTGGGGTTGTTGTTAGAACCCTTTTCAAGCGTTGGAAAGCAATATCGCAATCCAAATCCCAAGCGAAAACTAGGTTCTTCTTCGTCAACCTTGTAAGTGGAGCTGAGATTTTCGCAAAGTCTTTGATGAAATTCTGGTAAAAGCCTGCAAGCTCGAGAAAGCTTCAGACTTCAGTTGCATTTCGTGAAATCTTCCAATCTTGCCCAGCAACCACTTTTGTGGGGTCCACGGCTAACCCCTCTTTGGACACCACATGTCCAAGGAATCTAACTTCTTCTCTCCAGAAATGGCATTTGGAGAATTTGGCTTTCAACTGATGTGCACGGAGAGTATCTATGACTTCCCTTAAGTGCTGAGCATGCTCTTCCTCACTCTTCGAGAAGATCAAAATATCGTCCACGAAGACCACCACAAACTTATTGAGGAATTCCCGGAACACCCTGCTCATCAAGTCCACGAAATAGGCAGGTGCGTTTATCAAGCCGAAAGGCATGACAAGCCACTCGAAGAAACCATCTGGGGTCCTAAATGCGGTCTTGTCAATGCTATCTTCAGCCACTCTTAGCAGATGAAACCCGGTAGCCAGATCTAGTTGGGAGAAAACAGATGCACCTACGAGCTAATCAAATAGATCATCAATTCTTGGGAGTGGGTGCCTATTCTTCTTGGTCAGCTTGTTCAGCTCCCTATAATCCACGCATGGGCGGAGTGAACCATCAACTTTGATCGCGAACACTACTGGAGAACCCCATTCAGAAATACTCCGTCTTATGAACCCCTTTTCAAGCAGCTCTTTAACTTGCTTGCTGAGTTCTTTTCTCTCCCTTGGAGCCATGTGTCTAACGGGTAAAGCAACGGGTTTTGCATTGTCAACGAGGTATATGCGGAAGTCTATCTCCCGCTTCGGAGGTAAGCCCTTTACCTCTTCGAACACATCTGAGTATTCACGGACCACACTAACAGACTGTAAATTCTCAACAGACGCATCAAGAGATTCTAGATAACTTAGCATAACAGAATTCATGGTATTACAAGAGATTTCGAGAGTGTTACCGAGGCGAGTCATGAGTCTAACCACTCTCTTTTCACAATCGAGGATGACACCCTTACTGGATAGCCAGTCGATGCCTAGAATCAGCCCATAGCCCGTGAAGCCCAAAACATACGCATTACATTTAAACCCCACGCTTAAAATAGAGATTTCCAAATCCAAACAAATCATTGACAAATAAACTGAGCCCCCAATTGGAATTGAAAGAACCAAGTGATCCTCTACTATATGGGTGTCTAGGTGCAGAGATTCAACTAAAGCAATAAATATTAAAGAGTGCGATGCGCCAGAATCAAAGAGAGTAACAAGATCATCAAACAGATAAACTAAACTCTCAATAGAAATATGTCTACCTCGTTCCTACAGAGGTGCAACAAGAGCATGAACCTGCCCTCCAGAAGATAATCCAGTCCTCTGTCCCTGCCCTTGCCTTTTTGGGCAGTCCTTAGACAAGTGTCCAGTATCCCCGCACTGGAAACAAGCTCCCAATTTCCTCTTTTTCTTTCTACAGTCCCTAGCTAAGTGTCC
This sequence comes from Allium sativum, assembly GCA_030737875.1. Classification (NCBI taxonomy): domain Eukaryota; kingdom Viridiplantae; phylum Streptophyta; class Magnoliopsida; order Asparagales; family Amaryllidaceae; genus Allium; species Allium sativum. The sequence continues at coordinate 461,209,691 of CM060923.1, forward strand.
AGGTATCCCACAGAAATTTCACTTCATCTTCTTACGGGATTTATTATCCTTCCCGCCTTTCTTGGGGTCCGTCTTCTCGTTTTGAGATCCATCTCCTTTCTTGTTTTGAGGCTCTTCCTTCTTCACCTCCTTCTTGCCATCTTTGTTCTCCTCTTGCAATAGAGCCATGTCCTCCAGTCTCACGTAAGTCGCTCCCATAGGTATATGGGACATTGCCAGATCTTACAGTGGCTTATTCAGTCCTTTGCAAAGCGGAGAGCCTTCTTCTGTGGAGTGTTTACTAACTCCAGCCCAAATCGAGCAAGCTGGTTGAATTTATTAACGTATTCTTTGACCGACAAGCTGCCCTGTTTAAATGATAGGAACTTCTCCATTTGCAGACTCTGCTCAGCTTGTGAGAGGAACTTCATTTCAAATCTCGCCTTGAAGTCCTCTAAGTCTTTAATGGTCTTTCAGCATTAGTGACCTCCCACTAGAAGGAGGCCTCGTCTTTGAGCAACCACACCACCAACTGTAGTTTCTTCCTCTCATCTACTTCAAAGATAACGAATAAGTCCTCAGTCTCCTTGAGCCAGTTTCTGGCTTCCACGAATGATTCGCTCCCCTTAAAGTCTTTTCCACCCATGGATCAAAAGTCCTTACAGATCTTTGAGAAAGCATTTCCTGTCGGAGGAGGAAGAGAAGCAGCAGCTGGGGGAGGAGGAATGTCTGTTGGGCCCACGTCATTGACTCTAGCTTCTAGGTATCTCCTGAACCAGCCAGGTATCGGTACAACCTCTAGAAGGTTAAGATCCCCAGACATGCTGAAACAAAAAGGAAAGATTCAAAACGAAGAATAGAAAGATAGTGCGTATGGCTTTGGGGATTATGCCTATTTAAATTAACACTTTTTCTTGAAAATGCTTCTTTATGACTTCTTTTTGAAAAATAGTTTCAAAAATTTTATCCGATCTGGTAACCTTTAGCTCTGATACCAAGTGTAACACCCCACCTCCGTTAAGGTCACCCTCAAAGGGAATGCCTTAACTTCGGTGGAGCGTTTTAAGGTACAAGATAATAATAAATTATAAGACTAGAAATTTATGCAGCGAAAAAAGATCAATATTATTTCATAAATATTGTTCAACACAACAATTCAACAACTGTTTCAACCTTCCAAATTATTACAACTTTTCATCTGTCTTGAAAACATAAAGAAGCAATACTAAAAATAAAATGACATAAATCCCCAATAAGTGCTTGACCATAGCCATAGCTCAAAAAGGAAAGTCCAAGCCTTACATCTACGGTCTTCAAGCTTTGGCTAACCTGGACTAAGCAGAAGTGTTTCCTCCCTGCGGACCTGAGGGGGAGGGGGGAACAGAAGAAAAGAAGCAAAAGGAAAATGGGTCAGACATAAGTCTGGTAAGCCCAGTTATTTAATAGCATATAAACAAGTAAAAGACTATGAAATGAATAAACTGAACTTAGAATGATACCAAAAGGATAGGGTAGTCCTAAAACGAGGTAAAGTAAGATTTAAATAGATTTATTTATCGCACCCACTTTTACTTCTCTACACTCACTAAGAGTTGTTTAACTAGCAATGTATGTTCATGATAAAGTGATCCCATTCATGTATTGATCGGCTCCTACTCGCATTCATGTATTCTCGGTGTCATGCGGCCCCACGTGATTTTTAAGTACTTGTGCTGGTACCAGTATAGGGTGTATCAAGTCCTATAATGGCAACCCTGACACGATTCAAAGATGCACAAGTGTACGCCTGGTGCCCAGTGCGTGGTTTTCCACTCCGGAGCCCGTGCACGCCCGTACTCCGTCGGAACCTACACTGACGCACCTAAACGCCACCCTTTTGACCGCTTATATTCAGCCCAGTAATCGTGCCCCACCGTGCCTAGTTCAGGGTACCTTGATACATCCATGTGGGTTACTGCTGAAATGGGTCCCCATTACTATGGTTTTTCTAGTTAACATGCTAATTGGTTTAAGTGTCCTTGGTTTGACTTAACCCCTATCAATCTTGCCTAGTAAACATGTTAAGTTGGTTAAGTGTTTCCTCCCACCAATCTTGTCTTGTTAACATGTTAAGTTGGTTAATTGTTCCCTTAATTACTTAACCTCACCATTTCTAGCTTGATTGTTCATGAGCTTTAATTAATTAATTAATTAATTAATTAAAGCACCAACCACTCACATTGGACAGGTATTGTTGTGGTTACTGGACGTGCCGGTCGGTTTCGGGAAGTTTTACACCACAACTCAATCTAACTTCGGGTCTTTCTGGGCTTGATGCACTAACCTCTCATATTAGACAGGTATTGTTGTGGTTACTGGATGTGCCGGTCGGTTCCAGGCAGGTTTACACCACAACTCAGTCTAACCTCGGGTTAGGCATATTCATCTTTTACATTTTATATATATGAATTTTCTACAAGTGTTTCATGTCACATATTTTAATTATGTTCAAGACTAATGGTATAAATTATACCATTCATGGCCTTAACCATTTACATGGTTTTGGGCCCACTTACATTATTAACATGTTTTGAGTTAATAACTATCCCAACGTTACCCCCGTTTGTTCGTTCATATTAATCACATAAAGTCATTGGGCTTGCATATTAGCCCAATTTATAAACAAGAGGTAAAGAAGGGAACATGCATAATATGTATTCAACCAAACATGTAAATTTTGCATAAAACTTTATTCATATAATTTAACATGTCACATGAACTTGCATATAATTTAGACTTAGATAATCGTAAGTCTAAAACATGTTAATATGTATATCTAGGCATGTGTGAACATAACCTCAATTATAAACAAGCATATGACATAATCATGACATGTTCAATCCCTAGCCATGTATAATTTTAACATTAACAGATATGTGCGAACTAGATCTAACAAGGTGAACTTGCATAAGTCAACTTTACAAACATGCATATAAATATAGATCTTGTTTTGGATCTAACATGTAACTTGCATATGAACATATGTATAATTGGATCGTGACTTGGATCTATCATAAAACATATAACTTACATTAATCATATGAACCTAGATAGATCTTGACATGGATCCAACATAAAACTTGTAACTTGCATATGAACATATGAACATATATATAGGCATATGGATCTAACATAAAGCATATGAATATATATATATATATGTAGATCATGACTTGGATCTAACATAATAAATACAACTTGCATTAATCATATAAACATATATATGTAGATCTTAACATGAAACGTATAACTTGCAAATGATATTGATAGTTTCATTCTCAATCTTTAATAGATCCAACACCAAATCCAATAATCCACAAACATTCCAAGACAATTCATGATAAAATCATCACAAGAAACAAACATGAATTAGCATCGTCAATATTATACAATATGGTATAATTCTATTTTTCACTTTATATCAAATCACGTCTTAAATTTATTTACGCCTAAAAGATAACTACACTTACAAAAGACAATCTTGATTTCTGGAATCTGTATTCTGAAGTTGGAATGCTCGCCTTTGATGTAGACAATTGTTGTTTTAGTTTAATTTTGATTTGATTTGGTTTGTCTCTTTTAATTTGCTTCAAGTTGAATGGCGGCTACTTGAGGTTGTCCAATAGCAGCATGACGGCTCTTGGATTGATTTTTAATATGATTTAGGGTTGAGGTATTAGGTTGTTTATATAGAAGTTTGATTTAATATGAACCGTCAGATTAACCTAGAGCAAATCAAAGTCATTCAGACAAGATAGAATAGCCACATCAGCCCTAATGACTCAGCAAGGAGTCCATTAGAACCAATCACATGCCACATCTGCCTTAGAGCGAATTCGCCCATGGGTTGACAGCCAGGCACCCTAAATCAACCCCTATTCGACCCAGCAGGGCTTGGGTCGACCTCAAAAATGGGTCGGTTCGGTTATTCCCCCTCCGGATTCGCTGTTTTGAACTTTTTTACATATTTATTTATTTAATTTATATATATATATATATCTATATATATATATATTTCATATGCATAAAAACTTTAAGGCTTAATAACTTCTTCATAAGGTATCCGTTTTACGCAAACCAAATGTCTACCTTGACCAAAATTTTGAGACGAACGTAATAGCGCAACCCATTTCACTTAATTCTTCTTCTAAAAATTAAGTGTTCTTGAATTTATTAATTTTAATATTCTCAGAAAAATCAGGGTGTTACATTTAGTTGTGGAAATTCATATCATAATTTGGGGATTTAAATCAAATCTTTGATTTGAGTACATTGAAAGTAAGAAATTGGGAAGGAAGTATAATCTCTTAGTTAAGATTAAAGGATTGAATGTTGGGAAATCGATTTTGTTGGAAACTATGGTTGAAATATGGATTAAGGATTTTCAAAGGAAACTGGATTTCAATAAAAAGTTATCAAACGGAAAATTAGTTAAGGCCTTGAGGCTAAATTATCTTTGATTTAAGGGAAGTGTTTAAAGAAGAAAGGTTCAAACATAGGTTTTGTTATAATTTGAGAATGGATTTAAAGAAGTTTAATTTAACTAATCCAAGAAGGAAAGTGGTTTGGTTAAAAGACTGTGTGTTCCATAATTGTGTGTTTTAATTGCGCTTATTATTTGGGAAGACCGGGATCAGATTTATGTCCGAGAACCATTCCAAGTAATAATACGACGTTGTGGAGTAACTGAAGACATTGAAAACGGTATTGAGGACCGGTACGCTTCATATCGTAAGGACGACTTGTTGAATGTCTCAAATAGGTAACTGTCATTTGCAGATGAATTTTATATTAGCTAAGTGGCAAGAAGCCCGAACATATGTGAAGGAATTCCGGATTTGTGGTTTCGTTCAGACCTAGAACGAACTCATATGGATTGTGTGTCTGACATTGTAATTGATTGTATAACACTGATCTTTGTTAAATATATATCTGCTTGGTGGCGGAGAATTTATTCTCTTGCTTAACACCCTTCTCTAAGACATATTAGCTTAGAGGTTATATATTGATAGAAATCAGTGATGCGTTGTGAATGGACAATGTAGCGTACTTAAGTTATGTGGTGAGCTATGAATGATTAAAGCATGGCTTATTTAAGCATAGTTTTGTGTATATCGTGACCCCAGCAAGAATCACACCTCAGTAAATGACCAAAACAAGAAGAAATGCGGCAATGTTATGGGGTGTTGTCTCCTTCTAGATAAAAGGTTTACTATGGTATGGAGCCCAGGAATTAACCTATGTGGAAAAACATCTGCTTTTGTGGTTGTTGTTGGTGTGCACGCTCAGAAAGGTTGGTAACGACCGGGAAATGACATACCCAGGCGTACTCTAAGTTATTAGTTACAGAGGTAACCCGACATTGTGTTGGCATGATGAGCATCAGTTGATCCTCGGACATCATTATAGAGGTGCTCAAAATTCAGCTCGGAAGGAAGCTACTTTGCCTGGCTATTGTTGGAAACCCAATCTCCACTACGACCCCGCACGATTTTGATTATATACCATATATCAGTATAGTATATGGTGCCTATGCTGGCTATTTTAATACTCTAATTTTCGAATGGTTTTTCATACTATATTATAGTATTGAAAGAGGATTTTCGCATATCAAAGGCATTCTTGACTGCATAAGGAGAAATCTATCCCAAGTGTGCGTTTGCATTGTGTGTGTGTGCCACGAGACCTTATGTTAGTTTCATTTTCAAAAAGTTATTGTGAATTTCTATGCACTGGTATTCACATGGAGTATACCCGTTCTGCATTAGCGGCATGGTCCGGTGAATTACCTAACTTTAAAATAAACCCTAAAAGTAACTGTTTTGAGTTCTCAAACCAGTCCCGTAACTGACCTGGAGTTTATTGTTCCCACATCTAAACCCTGGGTGCCCATAATTTTCCACACGGGTAACCTAGTTGTTTGGTTCACAGATTTAGCCTTAGAGTTGGTTGAAGTAGGATTCTGGTTTTAGCTGGATCTGTTATGTCTTGAGCATTTGCATTCTTCCACTGAGTTACTATCTTTTCCGCTGTGTAACATATGTACTCATATGTATCTCTTGTAACTCTGATGAAATATTATTGTAATGATAATGGAGAAGTTCTTTGTATTTTGTGCAAAAGTGTAAGTACCCTTAACAATTCGTCTTGGTAAACGGTTTAAGTTGGTTTAATTACCGGTGAAAATTGGGCCAAAAGGGGGTCGTTACAGATTCTATATTACTGCACATGAACACTTTAAATAGTAACAGTACTTCTGTCATTCAAATGTGCCACTCAAATGTCCCTTTATCATTCATCGAGAATATACCATAGCAAAGCCCTACCAACGCCACTAATATATCCTTTTAAACCAAACCATACACAAATCATTCTTCCAAAATCAATTTTATATGAAGTTCTAAAAATTACAAGATACAAATTCCTTTTCTTTACTACATGATCGTGGGATATTGAGTAGCCACTCCACCGCAGTTAATCTACCTTATCAAATCATCGTCAATCGTAAATCCCTTAACGTGCCACTCCTCCACAAACTTCATTATTGCATTCTAACCCGATGCAAAACCACCGCATAGTCAGTCACTCCCACAGACATCCTGATCTATCCATAGTATCATGCTCTATCCTTCTCCCTCGTGTTTTGATGACTTGGTCAATTTTTTTCTTTTCCATGCTTCATCTGCTCAATCTCAAATGGAATATAAAATTTTAATTATTTTATGAAATCACTTCGTATTGATCACTTGTGAAATAAATTTGGACATGTATAAATTAATAATGAAAATTGACTTAGGAAAATTTGATTATGTTATTTCATTGGTGAAAATGGTTATGGAGATTGATCGGACAAATACACAATAATGGGTTGCAGTAAACTATTTGTGAATTCCCTTAATTGTTATTCTAGCGTTCAAATTCAAGTGTTGATTGTCTATAAATTGAAGAAATAAGATTTTATTCTATAGCAAAGAGTTGTAATTATTTAATACCAGTTGTAATGGCTAATACCATGATATCTGTATAGCCATAGAAATTATAATTTCACTGAAAATAAAAGAAGCGACTTAATACATAGGGCCCAAAGTAAATAACAAAAATAGGAAAACATGGACGGCTAATGTGGGAAAGAATACAATGAGGGAAAGATATAATGTGGGTAAGTAGAGATGACGTAATAGATATGTTAATATCCTCCCACAAACCTAGCTAGATTTTCACTGCCTCTCTCATTCCGCCACCATCGTTAACTTTGAGCTCCTCTCTTAATGGGATGAAATTCTTGCTCGAGAGAGCTTTCATTAGCATGTCTGCTCTCTAATAGTAAGTGGGGATGTGACGGACCATCAATTTTCCAACTTGTGTACTTTCTCGAATGAAATGGAGATCAAGTTGCATATGTTTTGTTCGAGAATGTTAAATAGGGTTCAGAGAAAGTGAAACCATACTCCGGTTATCATGCCAGACGATTGGCTTTCTCTTAGATACAAACCCTATTCTTCCATTAAGGATTCAATTCAGGAAATTACAACAGCTGTACTTGTGAGAGAACCATACTCTACCTCGGTACTAGAACTCAAAGTGGTCGATTGCTTCTTCATGCACCATGAAACGATGTTTGTTCCTAGAAAAACACAATAAATGGACACTGACCTCGTCTACGTTGTTTTCCCAATCTGCATCACCGAACCCCTGTAAGTTTAGTTCTTTGCATGTCTTTATATTGATTCCGTAGTGCTTGGTTCCTTGAAGATATCTTAAAACCCTTTTAGCAGCCACCCAACGTTCAGGCAAAGGGCTTTGCATATACCAACTAAGTGTATTAACACTATAACATATGTTTGGATGTGTAATAGTTGCGTATTGTAATGCCCAATCATACTCCTGTATTGCTTTGAATTATCAATGGCTTCTCCTTTGACTTTTGGTAGTTTTAGATTACTAACCGTTGGTGTTGCTAAATGTCTGGCTTGATGCATGTTTGCATTTTGCAGAATTTCTGAAATATAACCTTTTTGGGGTAAGAATAACTTTGTGTCATTTTTCTTGCTAATTTGTATGCCTATAAAGTAGCTTAACTCCCCTAAGTTTTTGATGGTAAAACTTTGATCAAGCATACGTATAACCTTATTAACCTCTTCACTATTATTACCAGTTATTAATGTGTCATTCATGTAAAGTAGAATATAAATAATTTCTTGATTACTTTTTCTCATGTATAGAGAATTATCAGATATAGTTTGTGTGAATCCAATATTGGACATAGTTGGTTTGAGTTTGTCATACCATGCCCTTGAAGTTTGCTTCAAACCGTATATTGCTTTGTGTAGTTTGCATACTTGTCTGTGACTTCCATTTGATTCATAGCCCGCAGGTTGATACATGTATACCTCTTCAGTTAATTCTCCATCTAGTACAGAATTGTTAACATCAAGGTGTTTTATGTTCCAACCTTTTCCTAGAGCAACGGTCAGTATGGTTCTAATGCTTGTGGTCTTAACCACTGATGAGAAAGTTTCGTTAAATCTAAAAACCAAACTATTATGCATATCCCCTGGCAACAAGTATGGCTTTGTGCTTATTTATTGAACCATCTGCCTTTCTTTTTATTTTATAGGTCCAACTGCAACATATAACATTCTTATGAGTAGGAGGTGTAACAAGACTCCAAGTTCCAGTTTTTATGAGAGCTTCATACTCAATATCCATAACCTTCTCCATTTGTCTGATTCGGTAGCTTGGGTAAAATTGACAGGCTCGGTTTCATCCATTGTGAGATTATAAATTTAGGTTTAAAAATGCCAGTTTTGGATCTATCGGTCATGTGATGTCCAGTGTGTAACTGTAGTGTTTTTCTGTTAGGAGAAGTATTATTGTCTGATGATCCTGTATTGTTGTTGCTATCCATATTAGTGCTTTCAAGTGTGTCTTGATTTGGTTGATTTGTATGCGTGTTTTCTGAACTGCTATCCTAGTTTCTTGTAAAAGTAGTGTCTTGTTCATGAATTTTCACACTTGAATTATATTGGTTCTGCTGATTTTCACTTTCATTCTCCATACTTTGTTCAGTAACCGGGGGAATGATTGGTGCAGTCATTATTGAACTTTGCATGTTGTTCTCCTTGGCAGCTTGCTTACCTGCAATGGAAAAATGGTTTCATCAAATAGAACATGCCTTGATATAAATGCAATGCCATTTTTATCTAAATATTTATAGCCTTTTCGATTTTGGGCAAACCCAATAAAAGTGCATGGACTTGATCTCATGCTTAGTTTATGCCTATTATAAGCTCTCAAACATGGAAAACATAGACATCCATTACTTCTTAAAAATCTATAATCTGGTTTCTCATTGAAGGGCGTCACGTGTAGGGTTTTGTCATTAAACACTTTTGTGGGTAACTTATTAATAAGAAACACAGAACTGTAGATGCCCCATTCCAATATTTCATTGGTAATGACACTTGAGATAGCAATGTTAGACCAGTTTCTTCTATATGTCTATGTTATCTCTCGACCAATCCATTCTGTTCAGCTGTGTGTGGACAAGTTAACCTATGTTGTATGCCACTTTTGACAAAATAACTGGTTGGTGGTTTGAATTCAGTCCCACCATCAGTTTGCATGATTTTGACATTGTAGTTGGTATGTTTTTCAATATAAGTTATGAAATGAATAACTGCATTATATGTTTCTGACTCGGTTTTGAGCATGTATATCCAAGTATATCTAAATAAGCATCATTGAAAGATAGTATATGTGTCCTGGTATGAGTTCAGTGCTGCTGGACCCCATAGTCCAGCTGCTACAAGCTCTAATGGCTTGTGATATGTAGTTTCAGAATTACTGAATGGAAGTTGTGGCTTATGCCAAGCTGGCAATGTGTGGAAGTGTGTTTAATAGGTATGTCTTTAAAGGAAATTCCGTTAATATTTAGAAAAATTTTTGCAGCTTCAAAATTGGGGTGACCCAACCTGATATGCCAAGATTCAATAACATTTTTATCCTTGTTATCACTAGCATCAATAATATTACAGTGGATTTCTCTACTCGAGGAATTTCCTATTTCCAGGTTACAAAATTGTAAAGTCCATCATGTAGATTACCTTGTAGTAATATTTTCTGATTTATAAATCCTTAATTAAACAAAATTTAGGGTAAAACTCAAAGTATGCATTATTACCATTGTCAAATTTTGAGGCACTTAGAAGATTTTTGTTAATAGTGGGAACTCCAAGTATGTTATTTAATTTATGTTGTCTCTTCCCAGAAATAATCCCCTTACCAATGTGTGTGATACTTGCAGTTTCACCATTGTCCATAAGTAAAAATTTAACACCTATGTAACTTTTGCTTCCAACATTTAAATTCTAAAGATTATTAGCGATATAACGAGTTGCATCTGAGTCTGGGTACCACTCTTCAAAACTGATGTCATATGATCTGCATATATCTTCACTATTAGTATTCAGATTTTTGCTAATATCATTGTTATTCCTATTTTGACTATTAACAGTAGCAACATTAGCATTTATCCCTTCTATCCAGAGTTGTTTTGATTGAACTATGGGCCACTGAATTCTGTGTTGAACCTGAAGTTACACTTGTTAGCTATGTGACCAAACTTTTCATATATACGGCACTTCATCCTATTATTGCTATTCCAACTGCCTCTTTCTCAACCTCCTTGAGGTTGGTAGCCCTTTGATTTTGATTGTCCAGTCTGTTTGAGTTGTTTTTATTCTTTTGGGGTGTTTTATTCTTTGTTGCAATATAATTTGCAAAGAATTTCACTTGTGTTTCTTTTCTCTTATCATTTTTACCTTCTTGGGCAAGTAAAGCAGATCGAACAAATTGTAAATAAGATAGGGCTTGTTGTGTGGCAATAACAGTGACCAAAGACTCATACACGTTATCTAGGCCATTGGTAATAAACAAAATTTGTTCACTATCACTGATTTTGTGTCCAGCCACACTCAGTTTGTCATAAAGAATTTTAACTTTATTTAGATATTCTTTCATGCTCATGTCGTCTTTTCAGAAACTTTGTAGATCTCTTCTGTATTGCATAACTCGTGCAGTATATAGAGAACTAAAAATCTGGTCCATAGTTGACCATATTCTATGAGATCTATTGCATCCAACTATTTGTGGCAACAGATTTGGATTAATAGAAGATAATATCCAAGACGATAAGAGCCTATCTTGTTTCTAGAACCTGATGTTGTCTGGATTTGGCATAGTATTGCTTTCTTGATCAATGATCATGGCTGGGGGAGTTATGACAGTTCCTTTGATGAACTCTTGCAATCCATATCCTCTTAAAACTGTTTTGATATGATATTTCGATAAAATATAATTTTATTGTCCAAAGATGTGGTTATAACTTAGCTTTTTGGTATGCTCAGGCTGGGGATGTTGGCTGAAGCTCCATTGCTGGTATTTCCAGATACTATAGACGTGGATTCATTGTCTTGAGCCATACTTGGTCAAGCAGTGTAAAGAGGGTTGGTAGCAATGCAGGAAAAAGATATGGAGAAAAAATAGCAAGGTAGTGTTGGAAAAACTGCAGCTAAAGCAAAGTATAAGAAGAAATCCAATGAGAAAAGTGGTGGATGGCATAGCTATATCTGAAGGATGCCTTTCAGTTGTTTGCTCTGATACCAAAATTGAAGAAAGAAGATATTATTCAATAGAAAAGGTTGTAATTATTTGATATAAGTTGTGATGGCTAATATCATGATGTATATATCGCCATAGAAATGAAAAACTTACTGAAAATAAAAGAAACGGCCTAATATATAAGGCCCAAAGTAAATAAAAAAATAGGAAATCCTGGAAGGCTATTGAGGGAAAGAGTACAGTGAGGGAAAGAATATAATGCGGGTAAGTAGAGATGACATAAATATGTTAATATTCATAAATATTAATTTAGTTTATGAATTATTATTTTCATTAAATCTTCGGGTCATTGAAATCCATGACAATGAAAATATATTTGGTTAACACGTTAACTACATCATTACGTTAATCAATGTGAACATGTGATATGCATATGGACTTTTTTTACAAAGTTATTTTATTCAAATAAGTTAAACTTTACTTTTTATAGGTAAGACCAATGCTTGTATATTTAATTTATTTTATGTTTGTTACCCTCATTTGTAGAAAAAATTGTTAATAGAGTGCCACAAGCAGTTCAATTTTGAACCATTCGAATGGTTTTGTGTTTCGTTAAAAGTTCCAAATTGAAGCAGTCATATGCAATATCTTATTTAAATGAAATACACAAAACACCATATCCAATAAGTACAAATTATAGAAAAATGAAAATGAAATTCTATTAAAATATGTATTAGGGTAATTTTTACATAAAATTTAATAAGTTAAAATAAATAAAAAATATTAACTTATAATTTCAGTAGATATCCTACATTTATTTGGGTGAAGACAGAAGTTAGTATCAATATAAAGATACTGAGATCATTAATTTCAAGATGAAATACAAGATTAGATGTTATGCTAAAATAAAATGCCAAAATCTACTATTAACAAGCTTTTTGTTCAACGTTGTCACACGTCAAGATTTTGGTTACCAACGCGCTCAAGCATTAATAACATTGTCGGAAACACAAAGCGATTCGGTCGAAGTCGTGAAGTGTTTGGAAAAGGATTTGGAAATGGCATCGATTCGAAAAATCGTCGTCGATTGACTCAGAAAAACTGATACAGTAAAAATACGTGATCGACACGGTCTTATTAGCTTAAAATGCTTGAGCCTGTCGATCTGATAATGTGACAAAACTTGTCTTGCAAAATTTATAGTTTTGGTGGAAAGCAATGTCATGCACTTAAAAATAGTTGATCGACATGCGTCGATCACAAAAAATGGCTTGCGCGACTCACGACATCAAAATCTGGTAAATTGGTAAAAATCGATCTGGCACGTCAAAAAGGCCTGATCGGCACGTGAAAATCAAGAAAAACCATAGTAAAAACATTGGTTGATCATTTTGGTAAAACCTGAATTTGCAGACTCAAAATAGTTGATTGATATGGCCCAATAACTCATTTTCATGTGCGCAACACAGGGATTTTGGACTTGGCAAAAATCGGCTTGGATCTGGCAAAATCACATCACATAAGAAAGTGATGCGAAAATGCCTGATCGCATCGTCCCTGGCATGGTTTTCATTACATCCAACACAGGTATTCTGGATTTGGCGAAGCGGTTTGGGAAAATAACATCACTCAGGTAATGCGATATTTCTGTAGATAAACATGGTGGAAAAACGGACCCGCCCGACCACGCATCTCATCCTAGCGATGCGAGAATTGAATTGGTAATTCCAGGAGGTGGATCTGGAAGGGACGCAGCGCGTTTTCTCCCTGATCACACTGATATGATGCGACTTTTTCACGAGTCGGAAGCGAGAAAATGTATGTGAGAATCTGGGTGCGATCGGGACTTTGGCATTTGCCAAATCATTTGGCATGAAGTCTATGCCATGCGGATTAATACACGCGTGATTTCACACAATTTTCATGGATTCGAGATTTTCAAAGGGGAGTGATGTGATTTTTTGCACATGGGTTTGAGGGATGCTATCTTCCGGACTGTGGTCCCTAATTCTCACATATTTCTATCTAACCCACCACATATAAATACCCCCAAGCTTGGCATTCAATGGGGTTGGTTGGGCTTGGATTTTTGGACTTCTTCAAGCTCTCAAACGCCATTAATGGCTTCCATCTTCCTCTCCATGACTATTGGACATAGTATGGACCATTAAAATGTTGCATAAATGTTTTCTATCAACTTTTGGACATTTACAAGACATATACACAGCTTTTTGACATTTTTTGATTTCTTGGATATTGGAGCTATTTTCTGGACATAACTGACCAAGCTAATACGTTTTTTCACTCAACGAAGAAGATGAAGGGAATTTTATTCAATGTTTAGAAATAACAATCATTTTATTGTTCTATTGGAACTTTTTTACTTAAATTTTGTTCGAATTTGTACAACTATTATAATCAGAAATTATATGATGAATGATTACTATGAAGTGAACGTAGGCATTCGTGCCGAACCACTATAAAAATTCGTGTTCTCTCGGCATTCACTTACTTTGGATTTGGACTATTGTGTTTTTTCTATACACATACACTCGAGGGTTAGCATGTGTTGAATCCACGATAATTCCCTACGTCAACACTTTTGCACGCCATATGGGGGGTGTAGTAACCCGAAAATCCAGGGGAATTTGAGCTGACTAAATAACACAACTCCAACCCAAATCGCACTGGAAATTCAAGAAACTAATAGAAAGAAGACAGAGGGTGAGGATAGATAAGATAGAACTTATGGAATAAAAGAAGAAGAAGAACATCATCATCAGAGTAAACACGAATCTCACAGCGGAACGAATAAAATATAACATAACATATCTTTGAAATAACATCAGTATATGTATACAATAACACTTATCAGAGTACAACACTTACAACAACAGCGGAAAATAATAATAGCTATAGAATCCTGAAGCCTCCTGCTCCCAGCTTTCCAAGTGTATCTGTAAAATCCCGACTACTTGACTGCCCGTACAAATTTCGGCACCCAAGAGTTTAGGGAAAACAACAAAATAAACTCCGGGTCAGTCATGGGACTGGTGTGAATAAACTCAAATCATTTAAACAGGTATATGATATCTCATAAGACCACGCCGTGAATACGGAACGGGTTTTACCCTTATGAGAATCCAAATAACTTTTCAAAGCAATATCATTCTGATATTATAATAATGTCTAAGTACAAATAAATATCAATCTAGCAGAAACGCTTGCATCTCACGTCACTACATATATAGTATACAATCAAAATCGCAAGCACGTATTGGATTATTGGATTTCCAACTATGACAAGGAATGGAACCACCTTCCGATCAGTGTACTCTAGGAACGATACACTGGAGTTCAACAAGAACATCTTGCAACTCAGCCACACATGACCGACCACTCATTTCGCTTGAGTGTATCGAATGTACATCACCAACGGTTGGGATCAGCAACCGTTCCCGTATATATATGGGACAGCATTGATAGATTTAAGAAACAAATGAATATTCACTAGATAGGTGATTATACACCCTACTTCGGTGCGACCGACTTAGCCATGCTGCCTGCCCGATTTCTGTCATTTACCGGATGTGAGGTTAGAAGCTACGCTTATCTTCACATCAGATTCACTTTAAATGCCACATCATCAAATCCATCCAATCACCGATTTGACGTACTCAACAATACATTATGTGTTAGCTAAAAGAAGTTTCCTTCTCCGCTTCCACTCTTGGTACGGTTGGAGAAATCAATGTACGTGATCGTCTGGAAATACTCTGCCAGACATCCATCTTCATTCACTTAGAATGTCACATCGTCATACCCGCCAAATCACAAATTGACTTATCCAAAAATAACACGGGTATACAGCTTAGAGAAACGAATTCCTCCGCCACCAATCGTGAATACGTTTGAACAGATCAACTTACGCGATCCATTGGATATACTCTGTCAGACCTTCATCCATACAAGTTGTCCTGGGACTGGACAAACCGAAGGCACTACTCTGTTAAACAGGAGAGCCTTGAATTTTACTCCGTCTTCAATTATCTTTGGCATATATGATTCGCGACGCTTATGCCAATACAGAGTGGTTCTTTGGATAATAATCCAACCGGTCTCTCCATATTAACAACGTTAAAATGGTCAAAACTTCGATAGTCGGTGAGTTAACTATCAAAGAAAAACAAGTGTGCAAACAACGATATTATTTCCAAATGGAAATTATATCGAACAAACATCATTTAACATAAATCTCTTTAGTTCATTTATTTACTTATCTCCTGTTTCCCTATATTCTAAATTCTTATTTTCGTTTATCAGAAAACATTTCTGATTCTCGTTTGGAAAACAGTTCCAAAACTCCTTTACGATCAAACCTTACCATTTCTTAGTTAAGAAGGAGTAAAATTACCTCTCAGACCTTAACTGAACAACGTTATAACTTCGAAATGGTCAAAGTTTATCTTTTAAATCTTTAACAACTTCTTTACGCCTTTCTCGGATTCAATTTTACTAGTCCACTTCTATATTTAAAACATTGGTTATAACGATAACGTTATAATTCCTACTTTCGAATTATCTAACTTTAATTATATCTTCTATTCTTATTAGTGAATAATTAACCTAACACTTATTTATTTATAAATAAATAAATCTCTATTTTAGACACTGGAAAGTATAAGTACTTTCCCGAATTCGATATAATCGAATTTGCCGATTAACTCTCTTCGAGAAATCTCTATCTGATTAACTCTTCTTTGAATAACCTATATTCGATTTACTTCTTCTCGAATAAACGATATTCGATAATCTCTCTTCGAATAACTAATATTCGATAACTCTTCCTTTTCAAATATCTCATATTTAAAAATCTCTCTTCGATTAAACCATAATCGATAACTCCTTGCGATGAAACTAACATCGATAACTCCTTTCGATGAAACTAACATCGATAACTCCTTTCGATGAAACTAACATCGATAACTCCTTTCGATGAAACTAACATCGATAACTCCTTTCGATGAAACTAACATCGATAACTTTAACTCGACGAACTTAACTTGACTAACTTAACTTGACTCGACTAGCTCGACTTACTTGGTTCGACCAATTTGATTCGATTAACTAGGCTCGACTAACTTGACTAACTTAACTCGACTTACTTGGTTCGACCAATTTGATTCGATTAACTAGGCTCGACTAACATGACTAACTCTGTCTCAAATAACTATATTTGATTAACTCTAGTTCGTTTTAACTCTAATCGATTAACTCTTACTAATTACTCCAACTGGTTAACTCTAACTGATTAACTCTAACTGGTTAACTCTATTTGACTAACTCGACTTGACTAACCCTTTTCGAATAACATATTCGATTAACTAACTTTCGAATACCATATTCGATTAACTAACTTCGAATACCATATTCGATTTCTAACTTCGAATACCATATTCGTTTTCTCCTTTTCGAATGTCTATATTCGATTAACTAACTTCGAATGTCTATATTCGATTTACTAACTTCGAATGTCTATATTCGATTTACTTTATTCACTTTATAAAGACTTCCTTTTTAACAACGTTTTATTCATTTAAAAAGATTTACTTTTAAATAACGGTTCTACACTTTAAAAATGATTTCCTTTTTATAACGTTTCCTTTTCAATTCTATTTGTAAATGGTTTACAAATATTTCTTTTTCAAATTTATTCCTGAAATATTCTAACTCCTTAAATTTCCGGGAAAATTCGCCATAACCTCCTTTGTATCGGGAGCATCGGGAAAATCTCCAAGCTCGCCACACAGGCCTTTCCATTCAAAAAGAAATGTTTTGAATTTATTTTCCTTTTTAAAATATCTCCTATTTATAAATATTCCCATTTATAAATATTTCTTATTTATAAATATTTCAATTTATAAATATCTCTGTTTTCAATATCACTTTGAAAATCCTTATCAACATTCCGATATGTTATGGTATTCAATTATATCAAATCACGATGTTCTATATCGTCCAAACACATATAATCGCCAACAGATTATATATCACATTATATTTCACAATATATAAATCACAGTAAAATAACTGTTGAGGAATCCAGTTGGATTCCTCCAACCTGTTTCCCTGCATCACAGATGTTAGACAATATAGGTAACATCATTTTCAGTTCCATATGATATGTTCTGTTAAAAAGAATCAATATAGAAATTTAACTAACTGACTAGCAATTCAATCAACCAATCAATACACAGTCAAACAGACAATTTTAACAGTTCTAACAATACAACATGAAATTATAAACTGTTCAGAGTTAGTGAGGTTTACTCACTGTTGCGCGTTAATCGTTAAATAACGGTTTGCGTTCGTCGATTTGAGTCAGACAATTTATTTCGCCATAAACTGTAACGAGCTCCGATCCACTTTCGGTCAGCTTCATTGGGTATTGTCCGTCCATACGATCCTGTCGGATTTTGTTTTGTTGAATTCCGTCAACAGATGAACAAGTTATGGCAATTATAAGTTACACACATTTTATATATACAATTTATATTGAATTTAAATGTTAATGGGCCTCACCCCATATTTCTTCACTTTGGCCCATTGTAAAAACCCGGACCCGATAACTCATCTTCCCCGTTCAAAAGTAACGCAACAACCTGGAGCTTTTCCCAAGCCATTAGCCGACTTTCCTTCACTCAATCCTCCTCCGTTTCGCCATGAATTCAAAAACATACAACACCATCGTCTCTCCCTTCGGATCCTCTCTCCACCCATTCTACTTTCGTTCCACTCGCGTCATCCAGGTAAAACCCGACTTCAAGGTGAAAACTCACGCCACACAATGAACGCTACTCCCCAAACATCACCGAGATTCCCAAGTGTTAGCATACCAGTGCGGAATCACTCAACAAACCCAAGTAAAACACTCAAAACCAACTTCGAGACTTCAAATGCCAGAAACAATAGAACCCTAGGCCGCTGTCAGTATTCGAGCACCGGCAGAACAAAATCGAGAGTGGTATAAAGGGTATGAGAGTGAAGAGTTGTTGGCCAGAGTTCATATACATTAGTATAGTGATTTATATCATTTTATACGAATTGATATGATCTTATGAAGATCGAAAGTGTTTATAGGAAGAAAGGAACACTGGCGGCTACTTTGCTGAAGAAAAGAAATTAGGTCTTAGCAAGATGGCTATTTATACGGATTAATTTGGTCCTTTTCTTATTTATTAAATATATTAGCTTACCCGTGAAGTTTTGTGTTGAAACCAATCCATACGAATTCTGTTTTTGACAAACTAAGTCAATCCTAGCATAGAAAAATATTCCGGACCCAATGGGACAGGTTTCGTCGAATTCCGACACCGTTTGCGAAAATCCTTTAGAAAATATCGATGAAAAACACCGAGCAATAATTCCTAACAATTCCAGAAAAAATCCTAAAAATATGAGGCCTTGACGTTTCACTAGACCTCTTCCTAAGGTTTCGTATGAAACTTGTTTCGTTGAATTTCGAGTTCGTTTGACCCGTTAACCATTCAGTTTAGTTTGTTTTAAGTTAAAAACATAGTGTACCGTACTATGAAATATTATGTTCACGTAGAGACTGTTATGGACAGAAACAAAAATACCATTGAAATGAGTGACGTGCTCTGGTCCCAAAAATGTAATAATACCGGTAGATGAACTCATATTGTGAAACCCCGATATGTCGATACAGGGTGCCAAATACTCCGAATAAAAAGTTGCTTATTTAATTAATTAAAAATTACCATAAAATTCTAAAAGTTAAATTATCACTATTTCCCAAAAGAACCTTGTCTAAATTCAAACCCGATCTCTAGTTATATCGAATAAACCGTTACGGTCGATAAACGATTCTATAGCGACTATTCTAAAATTTGATTTGGACATATCTCAAAATCTACATGACGAAATCCTGATTTTTCTCTTCCGCTAGAAAGATATACTCTACCAGCTCCACACGTTTCTTGTTTCACGGAAATCCGATTTAAAAAGAACTCTGTACATTCAGTTGAAGTTCGAATCGCCAAATAGCGAACTGCACGCCATTATGAGCTCTATTATAATTATATTAAAATTCTACGTTTCAACTATCGTCGATTCAATATAATCGTTATTGTATTTCGAATCGAAACTCCACCAAATCTCATATGCTATTCAATTCACATGATATTGTGAATTTCACTATTTCCGACTATTTCGACATTATAATATATTATTATATTATAATTATTAATTAAATATTCAATATAATTTAATTCACGTTCTCGATATCGATAAATCGATATTTAATAATTAAATAAATTAATTATTCAACAGCTAAAAATGCGGGTCACTACAATCTTCCCCCCTTAATAAAATTTCGTCCTCGAAATTGCTGAGCTAGGGGATGACCCTATCTTCTGGGTAAAAATTTATCAGTTTACCTCTTATATCTGGTTTCAACTGAACCAATTAATATCGACTAAAATATTAATTTATTCTGACTAACTAAATTGTCAAAAATTCTGAAAAATTTTCTAACACCTTAACTTTTCGAAAATTTTTGCCAGCACCTCCTTTGTACTGGTCAATATCTCAAACTCCAACTCGCCTCTCTGGGCCTTCTTTAACCCAAAAGAAAATCAAACAGCCAAGCGGCTTGCCAATTCGGCTCATACATCTCATATCCATATATAATATAAACTGGTACCTTTTTGTCGGGAATATCAACTCTATCACTTCCATATGCTATCAACTCAGCATATACCAGTGTTATTTCCATCAAATTCCAATCAGTTCATATCCTCAAAACCAAATCGAATTTCATTCGAACCCGAATATCAAATTTCAAATTCTTAACTCATTAACCCAATTCCATAACAGATTATTCTCTAATCCAATTTAATTCTATTTAACTCAGTTCAAGTTAATATTTCAATTTATTTCTACTATCTTATTCTATTTAACTTCATAAGTTAAAATTAAATTCCGAAACTTAATTTCCTGGGTCTATTTCAAATCAATTTGAAATTACATTGCCAATTCAAAACCTTTGAATTTCTAAACAACTTGTTTTCTCAAAACAATTCAAAAACAAAACCTTTGGTAGTAGTCCGTCACTTAGAACTCGAAAATGAACACTGATGATGTCGCGATTCATCATCAGAATCTATTTTCCAGCTATCGAAGTGAGTTCAATACTATATCACCTTCAGTTTGAAAAACGTTTTCAAAATCTCCCAGGAACTTAAAATTTCCTTATTTTAATTCCAATCTGATTTAAATTCAGATTTTTCTTCATTTTATCTCATATACTTTACTTATATGAATTCTGATTAGTCATTTATAATCATTTTACCTTTTTATAATCTTACTCGATTATAATAACAACCAACACAACCAATATACTATATCAAATATATTCGGGTAAAATTATTCCATTTACCCTCTTTCAAAACATACCATGACGGTTCATCGTATTCGAGTGTTTAGTAACCCCTATCGATACAATGGATCAAACCGGTCGACCAGAATTCACAAACAACTCAACCAATAAAACTCCACAATATAAAATCATTTTATATTAACTAATAAATACGTTCACTCGTATATATACACTCAAACTCAGTCTAGGATATTACTAATCTCATCTCTACTGAATCACGCCACAGAGCCAAGGTAATAACTAAACCAATGCTCTGATACCAACTGTAGTAACCCGAAAATCCGGGGGAATTTGAGCTGACTAAATAACACAAGTCCAACCCAAATCGCACTGGAAATTCAAGAAACTAATAGAAAGAAGACAGAGGGTGAGGATAGATAAGATAGAACTTATGGAATAGAAGAAGAAGAAGAACATCATCATCAGAGTAAACACGAATCTCACAGCGGAACGAATAAAATATAACATAACATATCTTTGAAATAACATCAGTATATGTATACAATAACACTTATCAGAGTACAACACTTACAACAACAGCGGAAAAAAATAATAGCTATAGAATCCTGAAGCCTCCTGCTCCCAGCTCTCCAAGTGTATCTGTAAAATCCCGACTACTTGACTGCCCGTACAAATTTAGGCACCCAAGAGTTTAGGGAAAACAACAAAATAAACTCCGGGTCAGTCATGGGACTGGTGTGAATAAACTCAAATCATTTAAACAGGTATATGATATCTCATAAGACCACGCCGTGAATACGGAACGGGTTTTACCCTTATGAGAATCCAAATAACTTTTCAAAGCAATATCATTCTGATATTATAATAATGTCTAAGTACAAATAAATATCAATCTAGCAGAAACGCTTGCATCTCACGTTACTACATATATAGTATACAATCAAAATCGCAAGCACGTATTGGATTATTGGATTTCCAACTATGACAAGGTATGGAACCACCTTCCGATCAGTGTACTCTAGGAACGATACACTGGAGTTCAACAAGAACATCTTGCAACTCAGCCACACATTACCGACCACTCATTTCGCTTGAGTGTATCGAATGTACATCACCAACGGTTGGAATCAGCAACCGTTCCCGTATATATATGGGACAGCATTGATAGATTTAAGAAACAAATGAATATTCACTAGATAGGTGATTATACACCCTACTTCGGTGCGACCGACTTAGCCATGTTGCCTGCCCGATTTCTGTCATTTACCGGATGTGAGGTTAGAAGCTACGCTTATCTTCACATCAGATTCACTTTAAATGCCACATCATCAAATTCATCCAATCACCGATTTGACGTCCTCAACAATACATTATGTGTTAGCTAAAAGAAGTTTCCTTCTCCGCTTCCACTCTTGGTACGGTTGGAGAAATCAATGTACGTGATCGTCTGGAAATACTCTGTCAGACATCCATCTTCATTCACTTAGAATGTCACATCGTCATACCCGCCAAATCACAAATTGACTTATCCAAAAATAACACGGGTATACAGCTTAGAGAAACGAATTCCTCCGCCACCAATCGTGAATACGTTTGAACAGATCAACTTACGCGATCCATTGGATATACTCTGTCAGACCTTCGTCCATACAAGTTGTCCTGGGACTGGACAAACCGAAGGCACTACTCTGTTAAACAGGATAGCCTTGCATTTTACTCCGTCTTCAAATATCTTTGGCATATATGATTCGCAACGCTTATGCCAATACAGAGTGGTTCTTTGGATAATAATCCAACCGGTCTCTCCATATTAACAACGTTAAAATGGTCAAAACTTCGATAGTCGGTGAGTTAACTATCAAAGAAAAACAAGTGTGCAAACAACGATATTATTTCCAAATGGAAATTATATCGAACAAACATCATTTAACATAAATCTCTTTAGTTCATTTATTTACTTATCTCCTGTTTCCCTATATTCTAAATTCTTATTTTCGTTTATCAGAAAACATTTCTGATTCTCGTTTGGAAAACATTTTCAAAACTCCTTTACGATCAAACCTTACCATTTCTTAGTTAAGAAGGAAGTCACTCAAGTTGGGGTAAAATTACCTCTCAGACCTAAACTGAACAACGTTATAACTTCGAAATGGTCAAAGTTTATCTTTTAAATCTTTAACAACTTCTTTACGCCTTTCTTGGATTCAATTTTACTAGTCCACTTTTATATTTAAAACATTGGTTATAACGATAACGTTATAATTCCTACTTTCGAATTATCTAACTTTAATTATAACTTCTATTCTTATTAGTGAATAATTAACCTAACACTTATTTATTTATAAATAAATAAATCTCTATTTTATACACTGGAAAGTATAAGTACTTTCCGGAATTCGATATAATCGAATTTGCCGATTAACTCTCTTCGAGAAATCTCTATCTGATTAACTCTTCTTCGAATAACCTATATTCGATTTACTTCTTCTCGAATAAACGATATTCGATAATCTCTCTTCGAATAACTAATATTCGATAACTCTTCCTTTTCAAATATCTCATATTTAAAAATCTCTCTTCGATTAAACCATAATCGATAACTCCTTGCGATGAAACTAGCATCGATAACTCCTTTCGATGAAACTAACATCGATAACTCCTTTCGATGAAACTAACATCGATAACTCCTTTCGATGAAACTAACATCGATAACTCCTTTCGATGAAACTAACATCGATAACTCCTTTCGATGAAACTAACATCGATATCTCCTTTCGATGAAACTAACATCGATAACTCCTTTCGATGAAACTAACATCGATAACTTTAACTCGACGAACTTAACTTGACTAACTTAACTTGACTCGACTAGCTCGACTTACTTGGTTCGACCAACTTGATTCGATTAACTAGGCTCGACTAACTTGACTAACTTAACTCGACTTACTTGGTTCGACCAATTTGATTCGATTAACTAGGCTCGACTAACTTTACTAACTCTGTCTCAAATAACTATATTTGATTAACTCTAGTTCGTTTTAACTCTAATCGATTAACTCTTACTAATTACTCCAACTGGTTAACTCTAACTGATTAACTCTAACTGGTTAACTCTATTTGACTAACTCGACTTGACTAACCCTTTTCGAATAACATATTCGATTAACTAACTTTCGAATACCATATTCGATTAACTAACTTCGAATACCATATTCGATTTCTAACTTCGAATACCATATTCGTTTTCTCCTTTTCGAATGTCTATATTCGATTAACTAACTTCGAATGTCTATATTCGATTTACTAACTTCGAATGTCTATATTCGATTTACTTTATTCACTTTCTAAAGACTTCCTTTTTAACAACGTTTTATTCATTTAAAAAGATTTACTTTTAAATAACGGTTCTACACTTTAAAAATGATTTCCTTTTTATAACGTTTCCTTTTCAATTCTATTTGTAAATGGTTTACAAATATTTCTTTTTCAAATTTATTCCTGAAATATTCTAACTCCTTAAATTTCTGGGAAAATTCGCCATAACCTCCTTTGTATCGGGAGCATCGGGAAAATCCCCAAACTCGCCACACAGGCCTTTCCATTCAAAAAGAATGTTTTGAATTTATTTTCCTTTTTAAAATATCTCCTATTTATAAATATTCCCATTTATAAATATTTATTATTTATAAATATTTCAATTTATAAATATCTCTGTTTTCAATATCACTTTGAAAATCCTTATCAACATTCCGATATGTTATAGTATTCAATTATATCAAATCACGATGTTCAATATCGTCCAAACACATATAATCGCCAACAGATTATATATCACAATATACATCACAATATATAAATCACAGTAAAATAACTGTTGAGGAATCCAGTTGGATTCCTCCAACCTGTTTCCCTGCATCACAGATGTTAGACAATATAGGTAACATCATTTTCAGTTCCATATGATATGTTCTGTTAAACAAAATCAATATAGAAATTTAACTAACTGACTAGCAGTTCAATCAACCAATCAATACACAGTCAAACAGACAATTTTAACAGTTCTAACAATACAACATGAAATTATAAACTGTTCAGAGTTAGTGAGGTTTACTCACTGTTGCGCATTAATCGTTAAATAACGGTTTGCGTTCGTCGATTTGAGTCGGACAATTTATTTCGCCATAAATTGTAACGAGCTCCGATCCACTTCCGGTCAGCTTCATTAGGTAGTGTCCGTCCATACGATCCTGTCGGATTTTGTTTTGTTGAATTCCGTCAACAGATGAACAAGTTATGGCAATTATAAGTTACACACATTTTATATATACAATTTATATTGAATTTAAATGTTAATGGGCCTCACCCCATATTTCTTCACTTTGGCCCATTGTAAAAACCCGGACCCGATAACTCATCTTCCCCGTTCAAAAGTAACGCAACAACCTGGAGCTTTTCCCAAGCCATTAGCCGACTTTCCTTCACTTAATCCTCCTCCATTTCGCCATGAATTCAAAAACATACAACACCAGCGTCTCTCCCTTCGGATCCTCTCTCCACCCATTCTACTTTCGTTCCACTCGCGTCATCCAGGTAAAACCCGACTTCAAGGTGAAAACTCACGCCACACAGTGAACGCTACTCCCCAAACATCACCGAGATTCCCAAGTGTTAGCATACCAGTGCGGAATCACTCAACAAACCCAAGTAAAACACTCAAAACCAACTTCGAGACTTCAAATGCCAGAAACAATAGAACCCTAGGCCGCTGTCAGTATTCGAGCACCGGCAGAACAAAATCGAGAGTGGTATAAAGGGTATGAGAGTGAAGAGTTGTTGGCCAGAGTTCATATACATTAGTATAGTGATTTATATCATTTTATACGAATTGATATGATCTTATGAAGATCGAAAGTGTTTATAGGAAGAAAGGAACACTGGCGGCTACTTTGCTGAAGAAAAGAAATTAGGTCTTAGCAAGATGGCTATTTATAAGGATTAATTTGGTCCTTTTCTTATTTATTAAATATATTAGCTTACCCGTGAAGTTTTGTGTTGAAACCAATCCATACGAATTCTGTTTTTGACAAACTAAGTCAATCCTAGCATAGAAAAATATTCCGGACCCAATGGGACAGGTTTCGTCGAATTCCGACACCGTTTGCGAAAATCCTTTAGAAAATATCGATGAAAAACACCGAGCAATAATTCCTAACAATTCCAGAAAAAATCCTAAAAATATGAGGCCTTGACGTTTCACTAGACCTCTTCCTAAGGTTTCGTATGAAACTTGTTTCGTTGAATTTCGAGTTCGTTTGACCCGTTAACCATTCAGTTTAGTTTGTTTTAAGTTAAAAACATAGTGTACCGTACTATGAAATATTATGTTCACGTAGAGACTGTTATGGACAGAAACAAAAATACCATTGAAATGAGTGACGTGCTCTGGTCCCAAAAATGTAATAATACCGGTAGATGAACTCATATTGTGAAACCCCGATATGTCGATACAGGGTGCCAAATACTCCGAATAAAAAGTTGCTTATTTAATTAATTAAAAATTACCATAAAATTCTAAAAGTTAAATTATCACTATTTCCCAAAAGAACCTTGTCTAAATTCAAACCCGATCTCTAGTTATATCGAATAAACCGTTACGGTCGATAAACGATTCTATAGCGACTATTCTAAAATTTGATTTGGACATATCTCAAAATCTACATGACGAAATCCTGATTTTTCTCTTCCGCTAGAAAGATATACTCTACCAGCTCCACACGTTTCTTGTTTCACGGAAATCCGATTTAAAAAGAACTCTGTACATTCAGTTGAAGTTCGAATCGCCAAATAGCGAACTGCACGCCATTATGAGCTCTATTATAATTATATTAAAATTCTACGTTTCAACTGTCGTCGATTCAATATAATCGTTATTGTATTTTGAATCGAAACTCCACCAAATCTCGTATGCTATTCAATTCACATGATATTGTGAATTTCACTATTTCCGACTATTTCGACATTATAATATATTATTATATTATAATTATTAATTAAATATTCAATATTATTTAATTCACGTTCTCGATATCGATAAATCGATATTTAATAATTAAATAAATTAATTATTCAACAGCTAAAAATGCGGGTCACTACAGGGGGCACACAACTTTGATTTCTACTTTGGATTAGATACTCGAATTTGTCTCTAGGTTTCGCCTTTAATTTTGGTTTCATATTTCGACTTTGTTTCATTTTTCGAATTCAACTTTGTCGCTTTCTTTTCAACATGGTTAAATGCAAAAGGTTCGATGCTACCTCTAAGGCTCAAGCTACTAGTAGAGAAGGAAGTTAAGAACATTCTATGACGGAGGAACTCTCGGACTTGGTTACTCGAGAGGATTTGGAGGAATTGGCTGGAGGGTTGATTGCTTGTCTAGATCGGCAAGTGGAAGTTATGAGCACTTTTCTCACTCTAATTGAGGGCAGATTGCGTGGTTTTGGAAGGTCGGTTGGCCAGACGAATATCGTTGGAACAAGTACTTATGTTCCATAGTTCGTAACTCGGGACTTGGAGGCGGTCTCTCAGATTCTACAACAGGGCAACATCGACCCTTGGATCGACACCGTTTTCGCTATACTCGGGGGCACCTCCATTCCCGATGGAAGCGCAATTCTTGAAGTTTTAGGTAGTCGAGCTATGGTTTTGAATAAAGGAAAGTCTCAGAATAATCACCCAACGACTAGAGAGAGACATACATTCTCATCCTATCCAAGAATTACTCATACCATATAGGATATATTTGTGGAAGTTCACCTTATTGCTCCATTCAGATGACCTCCCAAGCAGAAGCCTACTCAGAAATAAAAGGATTCTGGATGGTATTGCGCATTCCATGAGCTCCCTGCACATAATGCGAATGAATGTCGACACCTACGGAACATAATCGAGGAGCATATCAGGCATGTTGTGTTGGCACGGTTTGTTAGAACTCGGACTGTGAAACCGGGACAGGCAAAGCCCCCACTACTACTGAGGATGGACCCAGGCCCAGAGCCTGGGGCCCCGCTTCAAACTAAACCCCTTATTGGCTCTGATGTCTTGGATTCAAGTCTCCCGGGAATTAGTATCTTACAACTTGTAGATTATGGTCTTATGGTTTTCTTTGGCTTCTGGCTTAATGGCTCTGTAATAATGGGCTTCCCACTTCTTTCTCATTTCTAGTTTTCCGGCTTCTGGATGATGATCTCCAAACTCGTAGCTCTTTTACCCTCGGTCGTCCGGCCTTGGGTTTACGTCACTTCTCGAGCTAGTGGTTTGGCTATGGCTTTCTAGACTTGGATATCAGGGACTCGACCCCATGGCTTTGGATTTAAGGACTTCAGTCCTCTGGATGTATCCTCTTTTGGTTATTTTGTTTGTAAGATGGTTGAGATGGCATACCCATGTACAGGAACAGGCGGGTCCCTAGGCATGCTCTTTGTCCGGAAATGCACCATTACCGCCTTTGGTTATGAGTGAAATTTTTACTTTTCTTGGCTTTATATTTTGATCGACTTAAGTTGCCAACCCATGTGAAGGAAACCGGCGAGATCCCAGGCGTGCTCTTTGTAAATGACAAACCATTCACTCTCCTTCACGAATGAATTTGAATTAAAAAATGGCTAATTTTGCCTACCCATGTACGGGAACATGCATCTTTAGGCATTCTGTTTACGAATGATAAACCATTAGGTTTTCCTTTAGCTTTACTAAAAAAATCCCTAACTTTTATAACTTCAATAGGATTACTTTACAAATTAAAGGATGCTTGCTTGTGAAGTATGAAATCAACAACAAGATTGCAACTTTTAATAAACGTCTGACTATCTTGTCCTACTTCGACAAGACTGCCTTGCCTTCTGGCGGGCTTTGGATCTTGTGCGTCTGGTCAGAGGATTCTGCTCGTTCGGATATGGAGTTGTCATGTCAAGATGATCTTGGATTACCTCGGTGGACTTGTTGGTGAGATGACAAGATTATACACTCATGGTTATCTTGGCTTCTGGTCCTACTTCAACAAGATTGTCTCGACTTGTGGCGAGCCTCAGATCTCACATGTTTGGTCAGTGGATCCTACTTGTTTGGTTATTTGGTCGTCGTCACACGATGGTTCATATGGATATATGGCTACACAGTTATTGGCTATTCTCTATTTACGGATTTCGAGTTTCCCCCATTTCCTGGCTATGGATTTTTTGGTTATTCAGGTTATTGGACTCCTTCAATCCTCCAGTAATTCTAGTATTCTGGTTATCTCTAAATGATCCGGAGCGATCTTTGGCCTTCATTGGATTTTAGGCTATTGGTTCATGGATAAAACGACTCGGAGCGATTGTGGATTTCTGGTTTATTGGCTTTGAATTTCTGGTTAATACGATCCGATGCAATTGTGGCTCTTCGGTTCTCTGGTTATGGAAGTTCACTCCGGACTTCTCCTTGGTTTGGTTTCTAGATTTATGATTTTCTCGCAAAGCACATCCTAATTCGACAAGCAAGACATGTTTTAGGGGCAAAATGTTGACATGCTTTTTAGTTAAAGCTGTCACACCAAGATTTTGGTTACCGACACGCTCAAGCATTAATAAGTCGTCGAAAACACAAAGCGACTCTATCAAAGTTGTGACGTGTTTGTAAAAGGATGTAGAAATGACGTCTATTCGTAAATTCATCGTCAATGGACTCAGAAAAACCAGCGCAGCAAAAGTACGTGATAGACACAGTCTAATAAGCTCAAAATGCTTGAGTGTGCCGGTCCGATCATATGGCAAAACTCGTCATGCAAAAATATATGGTTTTGGTGAAAAGCAGTGTCGCACACTCAAAAAATAGCAGGTCGACAAGCGTCGATCACGAAAAATGGCTTGCGCGACTCACATCATTAAAATCTGGTAAATTAGCAAAAATCATTCTGATATATCAAAAAAGTCTGATCGGCACGTGAAAATTACGAAAAACCATAGTGAAAACGTTAGCTGATCACTTTGTAAATTTGGTAAAACATGGATTCGGCACAATCAAAATAGTGGATCGGCATGACATAATCACTCATTTATAGGTGTGCAACACAGGGATTTTGGACTTTGCAAAAATCGGATTGGATCTAAAAAAATCGCATCATATCAGAAAGTGATGTGAAAATGCTGGATCGCATCAGCCCAGACAAGGTTTTCATTGCATCTGACACGGCCATTTCGGATTTGGTGTAGCGGCTTGGCAAAATCGCGTAGCTCAAGTTGCGATATTTCTATGGATCTGCATGGTGGAAAAGCGGACCGGCCCGATCGCGCATCGCATCTTAGTGATGCAAGAATTGGCATGGTAAATCCAGGAGGCAGATCTGGAAAGGAATCTAGCGCGTTTTCTCCCTAATCACGCTGATGCGATGCAACTTTTTCACGAGCCGAATGCGAGAAAATGGATGCGGAAATCAGGATGCGATCTGGACTTTGTCATTTTCCACATCTTTTGGCATAAAGCCCGCGCTATGCGGATTAACATTTTTTGAGTGATCTGCATGTGATTTCACAAAATTTTCATGGATGCGAGATTTTCAAAGGGTAGTGATGCTGTAACGCCTCGGAATTTCGAACAAGTAAAAATTGCTGAAAACCCTGTCCGTCTAAAACAAACAATGATAGTTACCATTTTATTTGATAAATATACAACATCTCTAAATGCATTGAATAAAATTTTAATAAATACCACTTATCAGAGTTTTACATCTAATTCACAGGTGTGCTTAAATACGAATTAAACACAATTACCATAATCTACCATTGTGCAACTCTAATGAGATGGACATCAATATTCATCCCTGCACGCTTGATAAATACATCAATATGGCTTAAGTGATAACACATGAAAGATGCACCATTACAAGATGAAATAGCAAATAATAAACAAAAAACATTTTTATTAATATATCAACTGCATCTGTGAAAACCCGTAACTTCCCCGTAAAGGAAAGCGTCGGATAGTTCGAGAACAAGCCACAACAGAATGCATATAAAAGAACATTTCACTGTATATCACGACAATGCATCAGATTACAAGAATATACAGAGTATAAATGAATAAATATTACACAGAAATATCAGAGATTTAAATTACATTTAAATACAAAGCAGCGGAAAGTAATACAATACACAACTAGAAGTAGATATACGGATACAAAGCTTTCCGGATATCGTTCCAGCTGTAAACCAGGATCCTGTAAATATAAATCTGCAAAACCAAAACTACTAGCTGCCCGTGTCGAAAATAAGGGCACCCAGAGTTTAGGTTAAAACAATAAACTCCAGGTCAGTCATGTGACTGGTGTGAGAACTAAAACAGTTATTAATCTTCATTTTTAAAGTTAGGTAAATCAAGGGACCACGCCGTATAACACGGAACGGGTTTCCTCCCAAGAATACCGGTGCATAAAACAAACATCGCAATGCTAAATAAAGAAAAATGAAGCTGTTATAAGACCCAGGTCCTATCACACAATGCAACGCAAGCCAGGGGATAGGGTTTTCCCTTATAACAGCCAAAGAATGCTTGATACGTTTAAAACAAATCATTTGATACTATTATAAGTGCATAGTGTATAAAACAACTTCAAATCATAAGTATCAATCATAGGCGGCATGGGTACCATATATCATGTCGCCATATATAGGTTTACAAATAAAACCGCAAAGTCACGTATTTGGAAATTGGATTTCCATCTATGAACCGAGGCAAAAGATAGTCCTCTACCGATTCGTGACTCTCTAGCCCGAGCCACAGGTCAGAGCTCGAGTGACCTTGGAGCGACAGGGCCGGTCCACCGATGTGGATTAAACTTAAACCCTGAACATGCGTTCCCCCACCCTATGGGGCGTAAATGAGCCAACGAATGACTCCATCGGTTCGAGAACGACCGATCAATCCGAGGCGCCTCGCAACAGCAACAACCACATAAGTCAAACTCGTCAGGGCGTGTAAAACCACTGACGCCACTTCTAGATAGAAAGAAACGCATGCCCTCCCTGAGGTCCGTCTCCCGTTTTTGGTTCATACCGGGTGTGAAACTCGCGAAGTAAACGTTACACAAAGCTACGCCACAAAGGCCGTGCTTTGATCATCACCACAAGACTTTGCTTTTCAACAGAAGCCTCGATCAATTGCCACTTAGGCATGCCACACAGGCAATTCACTCCATGCGTTTGATATCCATCAATATATAACCCCTGAGCTCGTACGTCTCAGAGAAGGGCGTTAAGCAAGAGAATAAATTCTCCGCCGCCAAACAGATATATATTTAATAGAGATCAATCACACGGACTAAAATCCAATGTTAGACACACAGTCCATTTACAAGTCCGTTCTGGGTCTGAACGAAACCGGAGGCACCTAGTACCCCGCATATCCATCGATCTCCAAGTACGTCTGGACGATCACCAACTATTTCCATCTTCTTGGGTGTACAGCCCAATCAAGATCATCAGTAATCACCCGAACGACGTGAAGACCTCCGGTCTTCGACCATTGTCTTCATCTTCGACTTATCGTCGTATCAGTTATTCAGAATGGGATAAACCCGGTCTTTCCGAATAACTCGCGTATATTTTAAATAAGTGTTACACAAACACAACATACGCCTCATTCCAATTCATCAGTCACTAACCGTAAATTAATCAAGAGAATAATTCCCCAAATATTAACCCCGAAGGCCGAAACCAACATCAGATCAATATCCAGAAAACCATTCTGCTTAGCTAACCGACAGTTAGTTTCTGATTTCACATTCATAGGGAAAGGTTCCCATTAATTTTATCCAAGATAAATTTCTTGAATTTATTCTTTAATCTATTTTTGAATATCAATTCAAAACTAGTCGGGATTAGCGAACCTTACCGAAGTAATCATTTGTTTTAATTTCCCAATCCCAGCCTATTCATCCCATGAAGTAAAACTGGTAGTACTTCATATCTAACACCACGGTGTTATCGGTAAATTCAATTACCATTTCACGTTCAAATCTAATTAAAGATTTAACTATCGCCTGGAGCAAAACCGGTGATACTCCATTCTCGATCATTTCAATCTAATTAAAGATTCATTAAAACTCCACTTAGTTTTAATCGTTAACTGGGTTAAAGAATCCGTGTCATTTAAAAACACAGTTCACGATAAATCCAAAATCACATTCATTAATTATCGGGTTAAAGAACGAGTGTTGTTTAAAACACTGTTCACGATAAACCCAAAAATCAATATCAATTCAATTCCAATTAAATATTATTTAATTGGTACACTTCATTAAATCTAAATAAAAAGATTTAATCTTTTCTCAACTGGGTTCAAGAACAGTGTTAGTGAAGACACCATTCACGACAAACCCAAATCACATTTGATATTCAATATAAGGCTCTGAATAGAAAATATATCGGCTTATATTCAATATCAAATTCTATGATTAACAAATGTCGTATTGGAAATAACGATATAAATATGTATCTTTCAAATTTCCATAACATCCGTATAATCACGAATTCCAACATCGAAATATTCCGAAGACAATTTCGATTCAATTCCACTCCAATGCAATCATTGGAAATTCTGGTTATTTTTAAAACCCTTTTCAAATTTAATTTATTTATTTAAAAATAAATAGAATTATAATTCTAGTTCAAAACTAGTTCATTTCGATAAAAATCTATTTTTATCTTTTCAAATATGGAGTTTTTCATCCCAATACTTTCTAAATCATTTCTTATGATTTTACACAAATTATTACTATTTTTAATAATTTTATCAAGGCCCGTACAGTCGATTTCCACCAATGGCCATCGAACTGCACTTATAGCGACCTTTTTCAAATTTGATTTGGACATAATTCCGTATCCAACCGTTAGATTTCTAATTTCTAATATTCGTTAGAAAGCTCTTTTCGATACGAACCCAACGGTTCCGGTTTTAGGAGAATCCGACGGTCGGATCTCCCGTAATGTCCGTTTGAAATAAATGGTCGAAATTCACGAACTGCCGCGGCGCGGCGCGTTCTATTCAGGCCATTATATTATATATATAATATATATAATATATACTTCGTCGATTTCTATTTAAAACGAATTATATAAATAGTTTTAAAATCGTTTCAAAAGCAATTTCAACTTTCTTTTCAATTCAAATCAAAATTGAATCCTTCTTTATAAATTCGTTTTAAAATTCATTTCTATTCAATTCAAATTTCAATTCAATTTGAATTCATTTCAATTCGCTTTCAATTCACTTTGAATTCGTTTTCAATTCAATTCGAAATCGTTTTCAATTCAATTCAATTCGAAATCGTTTTCAATTCAATTCATTTCAAAATCGTTTTCAATTCAATTCATTTCGAAATCGTTTTCAATTCAATTCATTTCGAAATCGTTTTCAATTCAATTCAATTCATTTCGAAATCGTTTTCAATTCAATTCATTTCGAAATCGTTTTCAATTCAATTCATTTCGAAATCGTTTTCAATTCAATTCATTTCGAAATCGTTTTCAATTCAATTCATTTCGAAATCGTTTTCAATTCAATTCATTTCGAAATCGTTTTCAATTCAATTCATTTCGAAATCGTTTTCAATTCAATTCATTTCGAAATCGTTTTCAATTCAATTCATTTCGAAATCGTTTTCAATTCAATTCATTTCGAAATCGTTTTCAATTCAATTCATTTCGAAATCGTTTTCAATTCAATTCATTTCGAAATCGTGTTCAATTCAATTCATTTCGAAATCGTTTTCAATTCAATTCATTTCGAAATCGTTTTCAATTCAATTCATTTCGAAATCGTTTTCAATTCAATTCATTTCGAAATCGTTTTCAATTCAATTCATTTCGAAATCGTTTTCAATTCAATTCATTTCGAAATTGTTTTCAATTCAATTCATTTCGAAATCGTTTTCAATTCAATTCATTTCAAAATGAATAAAATCGATATAAATACCGTTTACGTCAAAATGGCGTCAATCTAATCAACACGACTTCATAAATTTCTACTTTCAAATATTCTATTACAAATATTTCTTTTTCAAAATAGTTGTTATTATCAAAATATTTCGTTCAACACATGACCAATCTCAATGGATGAGTACTGTCAACACATGAACTTTTATTTTATAGTGTTCTTTATTTTCTAAATTGGAATGAGGCCCAATCAATCACCATATAATGTTAATTATATGGATTTTCATACATTACACCCATATAATAGCATTGAAAATAATCAACCATCAACCAAAGTGCACTACACTGTATAAGCATCAAATATAGATATCTAACGCTTATAACAGCCTGTCAATCAATCGATCGACATATTTAATCAATCAAGATGAGTGAACTTCATATTTCATCCCAACACCCGTGTGGGGTTTCAAACAATCAAACACAGATTTTATTTGTGCAGTTGGGCGATGTGTAAAATTTATCGTCCCAATCAATGTCATTCAAATAGGTGTACATAAACAAACCGTCCGGTTTGTAAATGAATATTAATTTATTCATATTCACGTTAAAAATTATATTTTTAACGATAAAACATTTTATTCACCCTATGAATATTCTATTCGGTTCATTTATTCAATAAAATGGTATTTTTATTTTTCTAACATATTTTAGAAAATTTCGGCGGCATAACGGCACGATACTAGAAACGGGACAAGGCCTAGCCTTATCCCCGGTCTAGTGAAGGCCCACGCCATTCACACATCAATCAAATTCACCAAACAACCAAATTCAAATCAAATCATCTAACTAATTTATGCAACCAAACAAACAAGTCCATGGTCTGTGGACGATTGTGTCGGGTGCTACTAAGCACCGTCTGCATCCTAGTATATATATATATATATAAATATAAATGAAATTGAAAGGTGTGAAAACCCGTAACTTCCCCGTAAAGGAAAGCGTCGGATAGTTCGAGAACAAGCCACAACAGAACGCATATAAAAGAACATTTCACTGTATATCACGAAAATGCATCAGATTACAAGAATATACAGAGTATAAATGAATAAATATTACACAGAAATATCAGAGATTTAAATTACATTTAAATACAAAGCAGCGGAAAGTAATACAATACACAACTAGAAGTAGATATACGGATACAAAGCTTTCCGGATATCGTTCCAGTTGTAAACCAGGATCCTGTAAATATAAATCTGCAAAACCAAAACTACTAGCTGCCCATGTCGAAAATAAGGGCACCCAGAGTTTAGGTTAAAACAATAAACTCCAGGTCAGTCATGTGACTGGTGTGAGAACTAAAACAGTTATTAATCTTCATTTTTAAAGTTAGGTAAATCAAGGGACCACGCCGTATAACACGGAACGGGTTTCCTCCCAAGAATACCGGTGCATAAAACAAACATCGCAATGCTAAATAAAGAAAAATGAAGCTGTTATAAGACCCAGGTCCTATCACACAATGCAACGCAAGCCGGGGGATAGGGTTTTCCCTTATAACAGCCAAAGAATGCTTGATACGTTTAAAACAAATCATTTGATACTATTATAAGTGCATAGTGTATAAAACAACTTCAAATCATAAGTATCAATCATAGGCGTCATGGGTACCATATATCATGTCGCCATATATAGGTTTACAAATAAAACCGCAAAGTCACGTATTTGGAAATTGGATTTCCATCTATGAACCGAGGCAAAAGATAGTCCTCTACCGATTCGTGACTCTCTAGCCCGAGCCACAGGTCAGAGCTCGAGTGACCTTGGAGCGACATGGCCGGTCCACCGATGTGGATTAAACTTAAACCCTGAACATGCGTTCCCCCGCCCTATGGGGCGTAAATGAGCCAACGAATGACTCCATCGGTTCGAGAACGACCGATCAATCCGAGGCGCCTCGCAACAACAACAACCACATAAGTCAAACTCGTCAGGGCGTGTAAAACCACTGACGCCACTTCTAACTAGAAAGAAACGCATGCCCTCCCTGAGGTCCGTCTCCCGTTTTTGGTTCATACCGGGTGTGAAACTCGCGAAGTAAACGTTACACAAAGCTACGCCACAAAGGCCGTGCTTTGATCATCACCACAAGACTTTGCTTTTCAACAGAAGCCTCGATCAATTGCCACTTAGGCATGCCACACAGGCAATTCACTCCATGCGTTTGATATCCATCAATATATAACCCCTGAGCTCGTACGTCTCAGAGAAGGGCGTTAAGCAAGAGAATAAATTCTCCGCCGCCAAACAGATATATATTTAATAGAGATCAATCACACGGACTAAAATCCAATGTCAGACACACAGTCCATTTACAAGTCCGTTCTGGGTCTGAACGAAACCAGAGGCACCTAGTACCCCGCATATCCATCGATCTCCAAGTACGTCTGGACGATCACCAACTATTTCCATCTTCTTGGGTGTACAACCCAATCAAGATCATCAGTAATCACCCAAACGACGTGAAGACCTCCGGTCTTCGACCATCGTCTTCATCTTCGACTTATCGTCGTATCAGTTATTCAGAATGGGATAAACCCGGTCTTTCCGAATAACTCGCGTATATTTTAAATAAGTGTTACACAAACACAACATACGCCTCATTCCAATTCATCAGTCACTAACCGTAAATTAATCAAGAGAATAATTCCCCAAATATTAACCCCGAAGGCCGAAACCAACATCAGATCAATATCCAGAAAACCATTCTGCTTAGCTAACCGACAGTTAGTTTCTGATTTCACATTCATAGGGAAAGGTTCCCATTAATTTTATCCAAGATAAATTTCTTGAATTTATTCTTTAATCTATTTTTGAATATCAATTCAAAACTAGTCGGGATTAGCGAACATTACCGAAGTAATCATTTGTTTTAATTTCCCAATCCCAGCCTATTCATCCCATGAAGTAAAACTGGTAGTACTTCATATCTAACACCACGGTGTTATCGGTAAATTCAATTACCATTTCACGTTCAAATCTAATTTAAGATTTAACTATCGCCTGGAGCAAAACTGGTGATACTCCATTCTCGATCATTTCAATCTAATTAAAGATTCATTAAAACTCCACTTAGTTTTAATCGTTAACTGGGTTAAAGAATCCGTGTCATTTAAAAACACAGTTCACGATAAACCCAAAATCACATTCATTAATTATCGGGTTAAAGAACGAGTGTTGTTTAAAACACTGTTCACGATAAACCCAAAAATCAATATCAATTCAATTCCAATTAAATATTATTTAATTGGTACACTTCATTAAATCTAAATAAAATGATTTAATCTTTTCTCAACTGGGTTCAAGAACAGTGTTAGTGAAGACACCATTCACGACAAACCCAAATCACATTTGATATTCAATATAAGGCTCTGAATAGAAAATATATCGGCTTATATTCAATATCAAATTCTATGATTAACAAATGTCGTATTGGAAATAACGATATAAATATGTATCTTTCAAATTTCCATAACATCCGTATAATCACGAATTCCAACATCGAAATATTCCGAAGACAATTTCGATTCAATTCCACTCCAATGCAATCATTGGAAATTCTGGTTATTTTTAAAACCCTTTTCAAATTTAATTTATTTATTTAAAAATAAATAGAATTATAATTCTAGTTCAAAACTAGTTCATTTCGATAAAAATCTATTTTTATCTTTTCAAATATGGAGTTTTTCATCCCAATACTTTCTAAATCATTTCTTATGATTTTACACAAATTATTACTATTTTTAATAATTTTATCAAGGCCCGTACAGTCGATTTCCACCAATGGCCATCGAACTGCACTTACAACGACCTTTTTCAAATTTGATTTGGACATAATTCTAAATCCAACCGTTAGATTTCTAATTTCTAATATTCGTTAGAAAGCTCTTTTCGATACGAACCCAACGGTTCCGGTCTTTGGAGAATCCGACGGTCGGATCTCCCGTAATGTCCGTTTGAAATAAATGGTCGAAATTCACGAACTGCCGCGGCGCGGCGCGGCGCGTTCTATTCAGGCCATTATATTGTATATATAATATATATAATATATACTTCGTCGATTTCTATTTAAAACGAATTATATAAATAGTTTTAAAATCGTTTCAAAAGCAATTTCAACTTTCTTTTCAATTCAAATCAAAATTGAATCCTTCTTTATAAATTCGTTTTAAAATTCATTTCTATTCAATTCAAATTTCAATTCAATTTGAATTCATTTCAATTCGCTTTCAATTCAATTTGAATTCGTTTTCAATTCAATTCGAAATCGTTTTCAATTCAATTCAATTCGAAATCGTTTTCAATTCAATTCATTTCGAAATCGTTTTCAATTCAATTCATTTCGAAATCGTTTTCAATTCAATTCATTTCGAAATCGTTTTCAATTCAATTCATTTCGAAATCGTTTTCAATTCAATTCATTTCGAAATCGTTTTCAATTCAATTCATTTCGAAATCGTTTTCAATTCAATTCATTTCGAAATCGTATTCAATTCAATTCATTTCGAAATCGTTTTCAATTCAATTCATTTCGAAATCGTTTTCAATTCAATTCATTTCGAAATCGTTTTCAATTCAATTCATTTCGAAATCGTTTTCAATTCAATTCATTTCGAAATCGTTTTCAATTCAATTCATTTCGAAATCGTTTTCAATTAAATTCATTTCGAAATCGTTTTCAATTCAATTCATTTCGAAATCGTTTTCAATTCAATTCATTTCGAAATCGTTTTCAATTCAATTCATTTCGAAATCGTTTTCAATTCAATTCATTTCGAAATCGTTTTCAGTTCAATTCATTTCGAAATCGTTTTCAATTCAATTCATTTCAAAATGAATAAAATCGATATAAATATCGTTTACGTCAAAATGGCGTCAATCTAATCAACACGACTTCATAAATTTCTATTTTCAAATATTCTATTTCAAATATTTCTTTTTCAAAATAGTTGTTATTATCAAAATATTTCGTTCAACACATGACCAATCTCAATGGATGAGTACTGTCAACACATGAACTTTTATTTTATAGTGTTCTTTATTTTCTAAATTGGAATGAGGCCCAATCAATCACCATATAATGTTAATTATATGGATTTTCATACATTACACCCATATAATAGCATTGAAAATAATCAACCATCAACCAAAGTGCACTACACTGTATAAGCATCAAATATAGATATCTAACGCTTATAACAGCCTGTCAATCAATCGATCGACATATTTAATCAATCAGGATGAGTGAACTTCATATTTCATCCCAACACCCGTGTGGGGTTTCAAACAATCAAACACAGATTTTATTTGTGCAGTTGGGCGATGTGTAAAATTTATCGTCCCAATCAATGTCATTCAAATAGGTGTACATAAACAAACCGTCCGGTTTGTAAATGAATATTTATTTATTAATATTCACGTTAAAAATTATATTTTTAACGATAAAACATTTTATTCACCCTATGAATATTCTATTCGGTTCATTTATTCAATAAATTGGTATTTTTATTTTTCTAACATATTTTAGAAAATTTCGGCGGCATAACGGCACGATACTAGAAACGGGACAAGGCCTAGCCTTATCCCCGGTCTAGTGAAGGCCCACGCCATTCACACATCAATCAAATTCACCAAACAACCAAATTCAAATCAAATCATCTAACTAATTTATGCAACCAAACAAACAAGTCCATGGTCTGTGGACGACTGTGTCGGGTGCTACTAAGCACCGTCTGCATCCTAGTATATATATATATATAAATATAAATGAAATTGAAAGGTGAGAAATTCTCACAGATAGCTATCCTAGCTCCACGGCACTTCATTGATAGAAAACTTCATCGCTATCGCATCTTCGTCATCTTCGTTGCCCGTAGCCACTACATATGTAAAAATCGATTTTTTACTACGTTATTCAATATATAAAAATTGAATTTTTACTTCGCTGTTCAATATATAAAAATCAAATTTTTACTTCGCTGTTCAATATATAAAAATCACATTTTTATTTCGCTGTTCAATATATAAAAATCACATTTTTATTTCGATGTTCAATATATAAAAATCACATTTTTATTCTAAAACAAATGCAAAATTCCTTTTTAAAAACAAAGCTAATTTCATTTTAAAAATCTGTTCTATTTTTATTTCAAAAATCATTTTTCTATACTGTTCTTTCCATTTTTAAACAAAGTAAATTCCTATCTTCTATTTCAAAACATTGCTAATTTTATTTCAAAATTCAATGCTAATTTTAAACACTCATGCTAATTTTATTTCAAAAACCAAAATGTTT
This sequence comes from Allium sativum, assembly GCA_030737875.1. Lineage (NCBI taxonomy): Eukaryota > Viridiplantae > Streptophyta > Magnoliopsida > Asparagales > Amaryllidaceae > Allium > Allium sativum. The sequence continues at coordinate 461,251,072 of CM060923.1, forward strand.
TTATTTTAAACACTTATGTTTATTTCTATTTCTAAAACCAATGTTTATTTTTATTTCTAAAACCAATGTTTTTAAAACAAAGTGATTTCATAAGAAAACAATATTAATTTCAGTTTTAAAAACTATATTATTTTCAATTTAAAAACTATATTATTTGCAGTTTAAAATCTGAAAAAGAAAAGAAAAAAAAACAATTCAATGCTAAAAAAAAAAAAAAGAGAGGAAAAAAACTCACTGAATCGTTCTGCCTTCCTCCGCAATACTGGATCCGCGGAAAGCTGATGTTCGCCACTTTCTTCCCTTGCCGGCGACGCGCGACTGATTCACGGGGGGGGGGGGGGGGGGCGGGGCTGGGGATCGCAGTGCTCGATCGAAGTATAGGAGAGATAGACGAGGTGTAGAGGAGAGAGGGAGGCGGTGGGTTTGCACTAGGAGGTGGCGGAGCGTTCGTCTGCGACGACGGGGAAAGGCGGCTCTGGCGATTTGGGGGAACGGGGTTTTATTTTATAATTTTTTTTTTGACTGTGGGTAGAGAGAGAGAGGGTTTAACCTAGTATATATATTTATATTTTTAATTAATTTAACCTCCAAAAGGTTGCTTTTTCATTTGATCCCCAATTCGAACCCAACGACTGTCGCCCCTAGCTAATTACCCCCATTCCGAACACAATGGGATATGTATCGTAAGCTGATTCGATCGTTACAATAAGTTTCCGTTAAATTTACATTTAAATCACTATATTGAATTTTAAACGTACATTTCAATTTACCGGGGTCACATACTAACTCTAAAAATTCTCAAAAAATATTTTCTAGCTTTGTATTGACGATACGGTCCTAACAAAACCAGTTTCGTCGAATTCTGAGGTCGTTTGAAAAATGGCCATTTTCCAGTCGATTAAAATCAACTAAAACCGGTCAAACGCGTTTTCCTTTGCCACGCTCACATATTGATTCGGAAAATTATGAAATTTAAAATCTAGCAATAATTTGACACTGCGAATCCAACAAAAGTGGTTTCGTCGAAATCCGAGGTCGTTTGCAAAATGGCTATTTTTAAGGGCCTGAATTCCATAGCGACTATTTAGAATTTTCAACTAGACATATCTTTTTATCCCCGCTATGAAATTTTGATTTTTCGGATTCGTTGGAAAGATATTATCAATTAGATCCTATCATTTTTGGTTTCACTAAAATTCGGATTGTTTTGCACCCGGTACATTCAATTGAAGTTTGAAATCGAATTATCGAACTACCGCGCCATTTTCAATTCTATTTGTAATTATATATAAATATTTATATTCTAACGACGACGTATATAATATATACGTTCGAATTCTATTCAAATAAATTTTCTCGTCGATATTATTTAAAATAATTCATTTTAAATAATCAAAATTCATTAAAATTGCCAAAACAAAAATTTTAAATTGGCCCAGATTTTCGGGTTGTTACAGCATCACTACATCTTGTGACTTCCTACGTACCTTTATCTAATTGGGTAAGCAATTAGTTACAGGATCAAGCCAACGTAGTTCTTCTTTATACAATACTTAAAATCAATATTTACTTCCAAAATCCTCTTTATATCATGTAGAGGTAAAATAATTTTTGTAAATACTCATTTTGAACGACATCAATATTTCTCTTGTAGAACTTCCTTTCAAAAGATAAACATCTTTTATTTTAAATACTAATCATCATCTTTATGCAAAAACTTCTTCATAAACAAATCTCAAAACACCTTTAAATTTTTCTAATAAACTTTTACTAATCATAAATGTACCCAATCATCAGTCATATATATTGATTTCTTGTCAAGCAAAGATCACAACTAATATTGTATGATGAAGTCATGTGCAACATTAAATTAAAACAATAGCATACCTAGTTCTTACCATCACTCCGAAGCAAGCAAATCTCTTTCTCGAATCATCGCAACTCGCCACGTTCACGTCAAATTACTTTGCTCTCGGGTTTGGCATGTTTCAACCCACTTTCACTTTTATTTAGCATCCCTAATTTTGAAGGCTGGTTTACAACACTATGAGGAGGCTCAAGCCCAAATTTGAGTGGATTTGAAGTGTTGGGTATATAAATATGGATTTTGAAAGAAAACAACATTTTCTGTTTTTAAAGAGAAAAACCAACAAAAAACTTCACTTCCAATAGGACTTCATCAAGGCTACTCTTCAAACTAGAAAAAGTGATATGCATGAAAGTTTTTCATCATTAAAATATCTTTCTACTGACGAAATTTGGGGTAATTTGGCCAAGTAAATCAAAATTATGGCCTTTGAAAGTGAACCAATCATTTGTGGCCTGAAAAACAGAAATAATAAATTGACTCACTTCTCACTGATTTTCCCATAAACTACTCTCGGATTTGGCAAAAGTGGTTAACAGAAATCAACTTTCCAATGAGATAAAATTCAACTAATATAGACTTATAATTAAAAAGTTATGGCTTACATACTGAGAGTATGTATTTCTGAAAACAGAAATATATACCAGAAAATTTCTTCACTTTCATGTAACTTTCGAAAATTCTCCTTTATGAATCTTGCAAAATGATCTAGATAAAAGTTCTTCCATTTTGAAATAGCTTCCCAATAAAAAAAAATAACTCAATTTGGATATACAGTTTGGGAGATATGACTGAAATAATTAGGAGGATTTTTATTGGTGTCTTTATCAAAATGGCATGCTATTTATAACACTTATCAAGGCTATTTTGGTGTTTTTGACCTTAGACCCTTGTCCATCATCACTCATGAAAATATTAGGATGTTTACACATTCCTCTTTAGGTGTCATGAGATGTGTCTACACATGCACACCTAAGAGGGTTATGTGTCCTTATCTTCTTTTTTTTCTTTTTCTTTTTTTAGCTTACGTAAGAAGCTTCTCATTTTAAATTCATTTTCCCTTACATGAATACATATATTCATGTTCAACAACCATGCTAACTTAATATATAATGTGTGTTAGTATGTACGAGAATGTCATGGCCTTGCTGTTAAGTTTACTTGATGAAAGGTCGAGAATTTGACAAACGACTTCCGGTCATATTTTCAGTTTCACATCGAACTAAATATTTTTGTAAACTAGCTTTAAAAAATATTTCACTATCACTCTCTATTATTTAAAAGAGCTTTATTTTTTAGTTACAACTCATCACTTCAATAGTGAAAATTTATTCGTAAACTTAAGCAGTAAATTTTCGGGCTATTACAAATGCGAGTTTTTGCATGCGGGTTTAAGGGACGCGATTTTCCGAACTGTGGTCCCTAAATCTCACCTACTGCTTCCTAACCCACCACATATAAATACCCCCAAGTTTGGTATTCAAAGTGGTTGAATTGGGCTTGGAATTTGGACTTCTTGAATCTCTCAAACATCATTAATGGTTTCCATCTTCTTCTCTATGATTATTGGACATAGCATGGACCACTAAAACGTTGCACAAACGTTTCCATCTACTTTTGGACATTTACACTATTTTGGACAGTTTTTGGATTTTTTGGATATTGGAGCTATTTTCTAGACATAGTTGACCAAGTCAACACAATTTTCATTCAACCAAGAAAAAGAAGAGCATTTTAGTCAAAGTTTAGAATTAACAATCTGAGTTGACCCAAACTTCCCTGATCCCTGAGGAGACGGAGGAGCCTGGATTGCTTTGAGAAAATGACGCATCAGAACACAAACACGAGAACATTTCATTGCTGTTACAACAATTACATCAGATTACAATAGTATATCAAAGTTCAAATAATATATAATAGAAAAATATCAGAGATTTAAATTACAAAACAATAGAAAATATATACATAAATATAATGTACAACGGAAATACATCGACTAACATAACTGAAAGAAATACACGAATACATAGCTTTCTGAATATAGCTCCATTTGTAATTCAGGATCCTATGAAAAGAAATATCTGCAAATCCCAAACTGCTAACTGCCCGTGTGGATAATATGGCACCCAGAGTTTAGGTAGAAACAATAAACTCCGAGTCAGCCATGGGACTGATGTGAGAACTAAAATGGTTATTAAATCTTTAACTTAAAAGTTGGGAAATCATGGGACCACACCGTATAACATGGAACGAGTTTACTCCACTTGAGTCTCAATTTAAAATAAAACAACACAATGTTTTTTTGGAAAATGAAGATATTATAAGACTCAGGTCCCATCACACAATGCAACGCAAGCCGGAGGATAGAGTTTTACCTTATAATAGCCAAACATTCTTGGTAAGTTTTAAAACAAATCATTTTGATATTACTATAAGTGCATAGTGTATCAGACATCTTCAAATATGAATGTATTAATCATAGACGATATGAGCGTCCCATGTCACTTTGCCGCCATATAGGTTTACAACTAAAACTGAAAAGTCATGTATTGGAAATTAGATTCCATTTACGAGTCGAGGCATGGGATGTCTTTTCACCGATTCGAGACACTCTAGCGCATGTCTCAGGATCACACCCACGAGCAACCCTTGGATGCGGTAGGATCGATCCACACTTACTTTAGTGGATTAATTATTCCTAAAAAATACGTATTCCGATCCTATCGGACCTCCAAAATGGTCAGTACATCGACCAATCATATTCGAGGTGCGTCGCAATCCATCATCCACAAAAGTAAAAATGTCCGGGCTCCATACCATGACACCACTTCTAGCTAGAAAGAAACACAAGTTCTAACTACGGTCACTATCCCGTTTTTGACTCATATCGGGTGTCAGGCTCGCAAATTAGCGCTATACACAAAGTTATGCTACTTAAATCCATGCTTTGATCATCATCCACAAGACTCTGCTTTTCAACAAAAGCCTTGATCATTTGCATCTTAGCATGCCACATTGACAATCCATGCCATACGACTGATGTTTATCAATATAAAATGTCTAAGCTCGTACGTCTCGGAGAAGGGTGCTAAGAAAGAGAATAAATTCTCCTCCGCCAAACAGATATATGTTTAATAGAAATCAATCAACATAAAATGAAATCCAGTGTCAGAGACACATTCATTTACTAGTCCGTTCTGGGTTTGAACGAAACCGGAGGCACCTTATTCCTCGTCCCATGTGTCTAATATAGGAGAGAGGTCCTCACATATCCAGTCGATCTCCAAGTACGTCTGGATGATCACCACTTATTACCTTGTCTTGGGTGTACAACCCAATCAAGACATCAGTCAGTAATCATCCAAACGATGTGAAGATCTCTGGTCTTCAACAACCTTCTTCATCATCGACTTTTAGTCGTCGTATCAGTTATTCAGAATGGGATAAACTTGGTCTTTTCGAAAAACTGGCGCATTTTATAATCAATAATCCAGTGCTATAAAAACACATCATACACCTCACTCCAATTTAGAATATTCTTTTATTCGAATTTTCACATCTTTAGGGAAAGGTTCCCATTAATTTTATCAAAGATAAATTCTTTTAAAATTATTCTTTAATCTTCCTTTGGATTTAGTTTCAAAATATTTTATTTTATCTTTTTACAACTTACCAATTTAAGGTTTATCAACTAGTCGGGATTAGCGAATCTTACCGAAATGATCATTATTTTTATTATTCCAATCCCAACCAATTTATCCCATGGAACAAAACTGTTAGTACTCCATATCTAACAGCTACAGTGTTACCAGTAAATTTAATTTCCATTTCATGTTCAAATCTAATTAAAAATTTAACTATCACATGGAGTAAAACTGGTGGTACCCCATCTCAAAACATTTCTTGAATTTGGTAAATTTAATTACCCCATTCCCATTTCAGTCTAATTAAATATTCATTAAACCTCCAATTGGTTTTAATCTCAAAAATCATTACTTAATGATTTATTCAACTTAAAAAATTAATCCCGACTTTAACTGGGCCAAAGAACCAATGTTATTAAAAACACAGTTCACAATAAACCCAAATCCTCTTCCATTAGCTATGTAATCTTCACAAAAATCATAACAGTATATAATCGATATAAATTTCCGTATCAAATCAATACTATAAATGGAATAACGACGAGGCCCTTTAAAATTCCATAAATATTAGCAGTCTTCATTCACAGAAGCACATCTCGATTATTACCAAACCGAATTCCATTCAATTCCAATTTATATTTTAAATTGGAAAACTTTACTTTGGAAAATTTCCATTAAATCTTTAAAAAGATTTATAAATTCCAAATCATATTTTCATTGATAATTGGGTTAAAGAACTAATGTTATTTAAAACATCACTCATGATAAACCCAAAAATCCACTTTTAATTCGATTCCAATTAAATATAAATTAATTGGTAAACTTCTCTAAATCTTAATTAAAAGATTTATTCTTTTCTCGGCTGGTTTAAGAACAGTGTTATTTAAGACACCATTCACAACAAACCCAAAATCCTATTTGATATCAAATACAAGGCTCAGAATAGAAATTATATTGGCTTATATTCAATATCAAATTCTGAAACCAATGGATATCGTATTGGGAATAACGATATCTATATCTTCCAAATTCCTCAACAATATCCGTATAATCACAAAAATCCAATATTGAAATATTCCGAAGATTATTTCCATTTTAATCCATCCCAATTTATACATTGGAAAATTCTGGTTATTTTAAAAACCATTTCAATCCAATTTATTTATAAACATTGGATTATTATTCTAGTTAATAACCAGTTCATTTTGATAAAAACATCTTTTGTTCTTCTCAAACTTGAAACTTTTCATCCAAAATCTTTACAAATCATTTATTATGATTTTATACAATTTTTTCATATTTTTAATAATTTTATTAAGGCCTTTACGGTCGGTTTCCAATAACGACCACCGAACTGCATCCATAGTGACCTTTTCTGAAATTGATTTGGGCATAATTTTAAATTCAACCATTCAAATTTAAATCTCTTATATTCTATGGAAAGCCCTTTCCGATATGAACCCAACGGTTCTGATTTTAGGAGAATCCGACGTTCGGATCTCCCATTACATCAATTTGAAGTTAGTGGTTGAAATTCATGAACAGTCGCTGCGCGGCACGTTCTATTCAAGCCATTAAATATATAATATATGTGTATATATATATCATCGATTTCCATTTAAAACGTATTTTGTAAATCGTTTATAAATTCATTTTAAAACGATTTCCACTTCATTTCAATTTTAAATCAAAATTGAATATTCCATATCATTATAATATTAAAATGATAATATTTTCAAAATATTAGATTTTGAAATCAATTCTTTTTGACATTCATTCTAATATAAATAAAATCAATATAAAAATTCGTTCAGGTTAAAATAGCGTTTCTATACTTAATTCGGCTTCCTGTATTTATATATTTTCATGTCCATCCAAATTCGAACATCAAAATCATATATTGTTATTCAATGAATATTATTTTAAAATATTCGTTTATTAATTTAATTCATCACTGAATATTATTTTAAAACATTCGCTTATTAATTTAATTCATCAATGAATATTATTTTAAAATATTCGTTATTTTAAAATATTCGTTCCTTCTAAATCGGAATGCTACTTAATCAGTTAACATATAATTTCAGTTATATGGATTTCATACATCGCATGTATTCAACAATGATGATAAATAATCATTTAACAATCAAACATCATCCAAAGTGCATTTTAAAACTGTATAAGCATTAAAATAAATAAATAACGCTTACAACAGTCTGTCAATCAGTCGATCGACATACAACTAAATATTGGGATTTGTGTATGTCAAATATCATCCCCATACCCGTATGGGGTTTTCAAACAACAATAGTCGATTTAAATAAATCATTGGTTAAATTTAACCAATTCAAATTTGGTTTAAATTAATTTTTTTCTACTTAACCAATTTTTATTATTTAAATTATAAATGGATATTTATAATTTGAAAATTAGGCACACATCCCTAAAACCAAACTCAATTCAGCCCACATCCTCCTGTTTTGAAACGTATAAATTTCATCCATATTTTTAAATAGCCGCTATTTCTTTTCCATAATTGCCCTTTTTCAAATTCACGACGTATTTAACATGATCGATAATACGTATTAGGGTTTTAATTTTTTCATAAACATACATTTCTGTGTTAATGGCGGCGCGATCTTCCTTCTTAATTTTTTCAACTTTGAATTCTGTCAATCTTAAATTTACCGTAATCGGCAATTTTTTCAGAGATTGAATTGGATCGATCCTTCGTTTATAGAATGGATATTTCTTCTTCGAGGTAATTTATGCTTTTTAATAATTTTTTATTTTTTGTATACGTATTTCTTTGTTGAATCGATATTTGTTGATTCATTAATCTGAATTTGTTTAATTGTGTAGTTTTATTGATGGATAATGTAATTATTGTGTAAAGTTTTATGGGTGCATTATTATTGATTGTACAACAGTATAATTTAATTTTTCAACATATTTTTTCTTCTATTCTGAATATGTGTATAACAATATGCATATATCGTGAATATGAGCATACAAATATGCAACTATTGTTAGAACACGAGGGTTTGCATGTATTCAAAATAATTGCGTATACATATGCATATATTTTGTATATATGCATATATATATATATATATATAGCTTTTTTGAATATCTGTTTGTTTGCATGCCGAATTATTACTTGCGTACAAATATGCATATATTCTTAATGTAACAACCCGCAAAATCAGAACCAATTTAAAAAATTTATTTTAGAAAATTTTAATGAATTTTGAGAATTTTAAATAATCTATTTTAAATAATAATGATCACAAATTTGATTTAAATCGAAGTAAGAATGAATGATTTAATTTTAATTAACAAAAGAGTTAGAAATAACGCGGTAGTTTGAAAAGTCAAACTTGAACTTTGACTGAACGTACAGGATGCAAAATTTAACGGATTTTAGTGAAACCTAAAATATTAGAATCTATTTAAAAATATCTTTCCAAGGTATCCGAAAAATTGAAATTTCATAGCGGAAATCAAAAGTTATGGCCAATTCAATATTTAGAAAGGTCGCTATGAAATATATAAAGGTCAAAATGCTACTTTTTGCATACGAAGGAATTTGAACTCGAAACCACTTCCATTGAGTTCAGAATGATGTTTCTACATTGAAAAACAGTAAACACTTATATATTTTGAGTTTCGGGATTTATTTGTTTAAAAATGTATTTTTAATATTATATATATTGGCCTTGAAAATAGTCATTTTTCAAACGACCACTGTTTTCGACGAAACCACTTTTGTTGGATCCGGAATGTCAAAATATTGTTAAGTTTAATTTTTCATAATTTTTAGAATTAATTTGTGGCCGTGGCAAAAAGATTTCTGTTTTGTCAATTTACAGTAAATTTTAAACGACTTGAAAAAGGCCATTTTTTTCAAATAGTCTCAGAATTCAATGAAATTAGTCTCGTTAGAACCGTATCGTCATTTTGAACGCGGTGAAAATAGAATGGTTAATGTTGTCATTTTTATCGACATTTTGGGTGCGATAAAAATAGACAATGTTAGTGATTCATTTTTATCGACATTTTTGGGTGCGATAAAAATAGACAATGTTAGTGATTCATTTTTATCGACATTTTTGGGTGCGATAAAAATAGACAATGTTAGTGATTCATTTTTATCGACATTTTTGGGTGCAATAAAAATAGACAATGTTAGTGATTCATTTTTATCGACATTCTTGGTGCGATAAAAATAGACAATGTTAGTGATTCATTTTTATCGACATTTTTGGTGCGATAGAAATAGACAATGTTAGTGATTCATTTTATTCGACATTTTTGATGCGATAAAAGTAGCGATGTTAATGGTACATTTCTATCGTCATTTAGATGTGATAAAAAGAACAGGAACATGAGAATCATTTATTTACAACTCCTATTGTAAATGAAAAGAGTAAAAATATGAGGACCACTTTATTTACAACTTCTTTTGTAAATGAAAAGACCAAAATATGTTGATCATTTTATTGGTATTTCTATGGTAAATAAAAAGAACAAGACATATGAATCCTTTTTATTTTCATTTTCTAATGTAAATGAAAAAGAACAAAATAATGTGAATCCTTTTATTTACAATTTCTATTGTAAAGAAAAAGAACAAAATTGTGTGAACCATTTTATTTACATTTTCTATTGTAAAGAAAAAGTAAAAAGAGAGTTATATTTCTTATTTGCATTTTTAGATGCAAATAAAGCATAGAAAGAAAATTATACTTTTATTTGTCATTGTTTTGTTAAATAAAAGTAAAAGAGTTAAAAAGACATTTTATTTACCATTGTTTTGTTAAATAAAAGTACAAGATATAAAAGAACATTTTTATTAACATTGTTTTGTCAAATAAAAAGACAAATGTAACAACCCGAAAATCTGACCCAATTTAAAATTTTTATTTTTAAGAATTTTATAGTAAAATCTGCCAGAATTTGAAATTTCCATTCTAAATAAATATTTTAATCATGGAAAAATTGACATTTCGCAAACGAACCCCGTTTCCGACGAAACCACTTTTGTTGGAACCGGAATGTCGAAGCATTGCTAGGTTTCAATTTTTAGAATTTTTCGACTTAATATGTGAGTGGGGTGAAAGAAACTGTGTTTGGGTCAATACAGTCAAAATTGAACGACTTAAAAATGGCCATTTTTCAAACAGCCTCAGAATTCGATGGAAATAATTTTGTTGGATTCGTATCGTCAAAACATAGCCAAAAATATTTTTTCTGGATTTTTCTGGGTCCGTATGTGGCTCCGGTGGATTTTTGAATACGTCAGAATATTAAAATAAAAGAATTATTTTTAAATCTGAAAAACGGGGACCAAGACGAACTCCTGGGCCTACGGAACATATTCAGATGGATCCGGAATGGGGGTTATTGGGTAGGGTAGCTTTCTGTTGGACTGGATTTTGAATAATATGAGAGAAATGGTTTTTTTTGTAAAAATTACAATAAAAGAATATAAAAAGGAGAAAACCTAATAAAAAAAAACACTATTCCCTCTCTTCCTCACAGCCGCCGTCCCCTACCCTCAATGGCCGAAACTTCTTCTTCCAATTTCTCCCTCTCTTCTTCGAATTAAAATCCAACTCTCATCCCATATCAAAGATCATCTCCTCCTCTTCAATCTCATACGGTTGGATCTCGTCTGGAGCCACCAATTCGCCGAAACCCGTACCCAAACCGCCGCCGTTCGGGCCCGTCGCCACCACCCTAGGCCGAACCGAGTTCAGCCATTCCGGTCCCCCTTCGAGCGCCTCTCTTCCCTCTCCGCTCCGGTATCTTCTGATCGGGTCCTAGTGCTGTGTATCAAGGATTAAAGCTTACCCTAGTTTTGAACGTAAGGTAAAAGTTGCGGCCAAATACTGGAGGTAGAAGAAGAAGGTTAACTTCTTAATTAACCAATTAATTAATTAATCTAATTTATTTTATAATTTGTTTTGACCATATTTAACTCATTTCAAACCGGAATTCGATGATTTCAGCGACGTTGTACTCGTATCAAGCAGATCTACGCGGCTGGACTGAAAAGGACCAATTTTGAACACCTTGAATTTTGGGGCATAAATCGCAACGACTGTGAGACTCTTTATTTAAATTTAATAATTAATTAAATTATTCAATTGCGATGTGAATTTAATGTGACTACGATTCCGATCTATTTGTTTGGTCATGGTTTGCGTTGTTTGTTCTATGTTTGAATCATTCGTATGATTACCATTTCATGATATGTTATGTTACCACTTGTTATCTATGATTGTCATATGTTACCCATTATGTCAGTATTTGATTTATTTTATCAATTTCGAATCAATTAAAATTTGATTTCTATATCATCACTTGGGTTCGAATTAATTTGAAATGATGTGATCATCCATTCAAATCAAAAGGAATTTGATTATCATCTATATTTGAATTGATCTAGGATTATCAACTCAATATAGGAAGGAAGGAAGGTAGAAGAATTTGAAAAAAAAAAGAACAAAACTTGACATTGACGCTATTTTCATTTCTTTGAAAAAAGAACAAAACTTGACATTGACGCTATTTTCATTTCTTTGAAAAAAAAAACAAAACTTGACATTGACGCTATTTTCATTTCTTTGAAAAAAAAGGAACAAAATGTGTGAATTGATTTTATATACAATTTTCATTGTATGAAAAAGAACAAAATATGTTATTGGCTTCATATTCATTTTCTTTGTTAAAAAGAACAAAATATGTTATTGGCTTCATATTCATTTTCTTTGTTAAAAAGAACAAAATATGTTATTGGCTTCATATTCATTTTCTTTGTTAAAAAGAACAAAATATGTTATTGGCTTCATATTCATTTTCTTTGTTAAAAAGAACAAAATATGTTATTGGCTTCATATTCATTTTCTTTGTTAAAAAGAACAAAATATGTTATTGGCTTCATATTCATTTTCTTTGTTAAAAAGAACAAAATATGTTATTGGCTTCATATTCATTTTCTTTGTTAAAAAGAACAAAATATGTTATTGGCTTCATATTCATTTTCTTTGTTAAAAAGAACAAAATATGTTATTGGCTTCATATTCATTTTCTTTGTTAAAAAGAACAAAATATGTTATTGGCTTCATATTCATTTTCTTTGTTAAAAAGAACAAAATATGTTATTGGGTTCATATTCATTTTCTTTGTTAAAAAGAACAAAATATGTTATTGGCTTCATATTCATTTTCTTTGTTAAAAAGAACAAAATATGTTATTGGCTTCATATTCATTTTCTTTAAAAAAAAAAAAAAAAAAAAAAAGACCACATTTTGTTAAATGATTTTGTTTACATTTTCTTTGTAACACAAAAAGAGAAAAAGGTGTAAGTCACTTGATTTACATTTCCTATGCAAACAAAAAGAACAAACTATGTAATTGATTCCATTAACAATTTTCTTAGTAAAAGAAAAAGAACAAAATATGAGAATTGTATTCATTAACATTTTTGTGTAAAAGAAAAAGAACAAAATATGAGAATTGTCTTCATTTACATTTTTGTGTAAAGGAAAAAGAACAAAATATGAGAATTGTCTTCATTTACGTTTTTGTGTAAAAAAAAAAAACAAATACGTAAATTGCTTTTATTTACCCTTTCTAGAATGAATAAAAAGTGTAAATTATGTGAACCTCTTTTATTTACATTTTTAGTGTAAATAAAATATATAAACTGGGTGAATCACTTTTATTTGTAATTTCTACTGTAAATAAAAGATATGAGATTGGAAATGTACCTTTATTAATATTATGTTTATTAATAAAAGGACAAGATAAAAAAAATTCATTTTTTTCATAGTGTTTTGATGAAATGAAAGGATAAAGTTATGAAATTATTTTCATACCTAAACCAAAAGATAAAGTTATGAAATACAATTTCATACACAAATAAAGAGGTGTTGAACAGGAAATGTCATTTTATCAAAATCTACGTATGATAAGAGAGAAGACAAAACCATAAACAGAATCACGTTATGATTGATTGCGCTTGCTTGTTTTGTATTGACTGACTTGTGTGAATCGCCGAATGGATGTATATTTATTTAAATATTAATTAGGACATCTATTGACCTGAAGCGTCATTAAGAAAACATAAAACTATTTTAATTAAATAGAAATAGTGGAAAGCATTTTAAAGTGCCTCTAGTGATACAAATTGATTTTGTAATTTATACAACTACGAAAATTATTTGGAAAACCGAGTTTAATCTCATTCCAATTAATTATACGGCGACATTAAACTGAAGAGTTGAAGACGACGGTTGAAGACCGACGATCTTCAAGACGGATGGTTGTATTGCTGTCATTGGCCTTAATGGGAGTAGCTACCTTGAGGGGTCGATGGTAGTGATCGCCCGAACGTTCTTGTTGATGGTTCGGATTTGCGAGTGTATTTATTTCCCACGGATTAAGACGACTCCGGTTCCGTTCAGACCCAGGACGGACTTGTAAATGGATCGCATGCCTGACGTCGAAATTTATTTCATGTAATAAAATTGGTTTTTGTTTGATGTACAAAGGCTTGGTGGCAGGGGATTTATCCTCTTGCTTAACACCCCTTTTTATGTTAAATAATTTTCAATCGCGTGATATGAGTTGTCGACGTGACATGCCAAGTTGCACTCGAACAAGGCTTATTGTTGCAAAGCAGAGCCTTGTAGGATGATCAAAGCATGGTCCAGTATGGGCGCAGCTTTGTGTATACGTTACTTCGCGAGCTTCACACCCCGGTGGAGTCTAAAACGGAGCAAGGGAACGCAGGGAGTGCGCACGTTTCTTTCTAGCTAAAAGTGGTGTCAGTGACCTACCAGCATTGATATTTACTAAGTGGTTGTTGGATTGAGGTACCTCGGTTATATTGGTCGCTACTGGCCAATTTAGAGATCCGTTAGGATCGGGAAACGTGTGTTCAGGCATTTCCAATCCACAAAAGTAAGTGTGGACCGGCCCTGCAGGATCCAAGGGTTGGACAGAGTACCAATCCTGGGGCATTGCTAGAGTGTCTCGAATCGGTAAGGATTTCGCTCCTAGCCTTGACTCAGTATAGAAACCCAACTTTCCAATACGAGATGACGGACTTGATTGTATATTTATTATGGCGACATAGTAGGATGGGGTACTATGCCGTCTAGGATTAATATATTTATTTTGAAATATTTTAAAACATATTACACACTTATAATATTAAAGTAGTATTTGACTCGTACTCTGCATTTTTGATCATTATAAGGTAAAACTCTATCCTCTTGTGTGCGTTGCATTGTGTGATAGGACCTGAGTCTTATAATGATTTCATTTTTACAAAAGCATTGCGTTATTCTTTTTATTTAATAAATATATGCACAGACAATCTATTGGAGTAAACCCGTTCCATGAAAGTGGCGTGGTCCTTAGACTTGTCATATCTAGTAGTTATTATAAGTTTCTCACACCAGTCCCATGACTGACCTGTTGTTTGTTTCACCTTGCAAACTCGGGTGCCCTCTCTCTACACGGGCAGCCAATTGACAGGTTCCTGTTTAGCTTGCTTGGAGTTCTTGCTTGAAGTCCTTGACTGGAGATTTCCATTGTGGAGGTGACTTGGAGGATGAAGATTTGTTATCTTTCTTTTTCTTCATTTTATTTTCTTTAGACATTTACTGAGTTCTTGAAACATTTAGACTTATCCAGTTTTAATCCTGTACTTTGGAATTTTGAAGCACGTTACATTCTATTTGGCTCTGATGTAATAATTAGAACTTCTGTGACTGTGGAATTCTATATTTTGATGACATCTATTTCCGCTGCCATGATGTTGTTATGATGTAGTTTTCTTATACTTATGTTGTTATCTGTGTTATGTATTGCCATACTTATGATGTATTCCAATGATCATCCTTGCTTTCGTTATGCGGAAGTTAGGGGTTATCACAGTTGGTATCAGAGCTTTGGTTTTAACCTTAGTTTTGGGATATAACATATTTATAGCAATACACCTCATTAGAGATGGGATTATTTAGTCCTAGAATGAGTATGACAGTTTAGCGCATATTTTACAGTCATTTATCCATTTCCATCTTTTCTACCTTTTCCTTTGAATTTTCATTTCGCTTGGTCTGACACCCTTTTTTTCTTGGAAGTACAGACTAAGTAAAATGGCAACTCAGGCCAGAGTTAGAGCTAGAGGTGGAGCAGCTAGGGTGAGGGAAAATACCGCTTCAGTGGCCCCCAACCAACCAGATAGAGAGGAGGAAGTAAGACCACCACCTCCGCCTGCTTTCGATCTTGATAAAGTTAAGAAGAAGATAAATAATTTAGGCGGAGTTCATTTCACGGGCCAAGAATCTGTCACGGAGGCCCAAGCTTGGTTAAAGACTATGGAGAGGATTTTGGATGGTTTGGAGCTAGAGGATCACCGCAAGCGATTCATGGCGGTATGGTTTTTGCAAGGACAAGCCCAAATTTGGTGGGAGCTCAGTATGATAGGAGTTGTGGAAGCTGAAGTTACATGGGCCAGATTCAAGGAGTTATTCAATGCCAAGTATGTCCCACCTCATGAAGTGGAAAGATTGCATGATGAGTTTGCCAACCTCCAGCAAGGGGGAATGACCGTTTCTGAATATGTAAATAAATTTGAAGAGCTCTCAAGGTATGCTCCGGAGTTGGTACAGGATGCAACTCAGAAGAATAAAAGGTTTATCAATGGCTTGGCAAGGAAGTATCACAACCGTGTCACGAACCATATAGAGCGCCCCTTTGCTAAGGTTATAGAGATGGCTTGTCGCTTTGAAGAGATTGACCAGAAAGCAAACACACAGGATAAGGAGAAGAAGCAACTCAATACCAAGAAGAAGGAGGCAGATAAAAAGCCAGAATCAGGAAGTTCCTCTTCAGCAAAGCCATATAGTAAGAAGAGAGATAGGGCGAAGATCAAGTGTTATAACTGTGGAAAAACTGGCCATTATGAAAAAGAGTGCCGAGCTCCTAAGAAGGTGAAAAGAAATGAGACCGGACCCAGTCAAAGCTCACATGACAAGAGGGAGTGTTTCAATTGTCACAAGCCTGGACATATTATCAGAGATTGCCCGTTGCTTAAGAAATCGGAGGTGGCTCATGTCTATGGTGAACCCACTGCATCAGCTTCTAATTCTTAAGGTACAGGTAAACCTGATGTTCTCAGTGGTTTCATTAATGTTAAGAATATCCCCGTTACTGTTCTTTTTGACACGGGTGCTTCTAGAAGTTTTATTTCTGCCGACACAATTAAGAAGCTGAAATTAAAACCAAGAAAATTAAAAGAACCATTCAATGCTCATAGTCCGATAGGAGGTACACTCTATCTAGATCAGTATTGTCGAGTACCCATTTCCTACTCCTATTTCCAATTCCCATTTGACTTAATTATCATGAGTTTTTCTGGGTATGATATTATTCTTGGACTCGATTGGCTTGAAAATTTTGAAGCGGAATTAATTTGCGCTGAAAGGGTGGTTAGAATCAAAACCAAATTTGGCGATATTATCACTATTCCTTGCCATGGTTCTGCCACCGACAGAAAAGAATTTTGGTCTTCTTTAGAAGTCACCCCGGCTTCTATTGAAGATATTCCTATTGTAAGAGATTATGCTGATGTCTTTGAAGAGGTGGATAGCTTACCTCCTCGTCGAGAAATAGATTTCAAAATCGAATTAGTTCCTGATGCTAGACCCGTTGTTCATGCTATACGGAGAATGTCTCCGAAAGAGAAAGAAGAGCTGAGCAACCAAACCAAACAGCTTTTATGGAAGGGTCTAATCAGGCCAAGCTTTTCTAGTTGGGGCGCAGCAGTGGTGGTTGTGCCTAAGTCTGACGGAACCCTCAGGCTTTGCGTGGACTACCGTGATCTTAATAAACAGACATTAAAGAACAAATATCCTCTCCCCCGCATTGATGATCTTCTTGATAGATTGCATGGAGCTCGTGTATTCTCTAAGATGGACCTAGCCACAGGTTTCCATCAACTGCGCATCGCAGAAGAGTGCATCCCTCTCACTGCTTTTAGAGGGCCTGACACATTTTATGAATGGCTATTAATGCCTTTTGGACTATGCAATGCTCCAGCTTATTTTGTTGACTTAATGAATCGTGTTTTTAGAAATGTCCTTAATAAATTTGTGCTTGTATTCATTGACGATATTCTTATCTTTTCAAAATCTGTTGAGGAGCATGAAAAACATTTGAGAGAAGTCTTAGAAATCCTTCGAAGAAATGTACTGAAAGCCAAATTCTCTAAGTGTATGTTTTGGCAAGAAGAGGTGAAATTCCTCGGCCATGTAGTTTCCAAAGAAGGCATTTCAGTTGATCCTGGGAAGATCTCAGCCATCCAAGAATGGAAGCAGCCAACTACCCCCACTGAAGTACGAAGTTTCTTGGGTTTGGCTGGCTACTATCGTAAATTCGTGAGGGATTTTTCTAAATTATCTGGCCCACTGACTGAGCTGACTAAAAAGCATAAGAAGTTCATTTGGACACCAAAATGCGAGGCATCCTTCCAAGAGCTTAAGAAGAGGCTGACCACTGCTCCTGTCTTGACCATCATCGATGGCAATCAGGATTTGAAGGTTTGGACCGACGCTTCCAAAGAAGGTTGTCTCTGTTTTATTTTAAATAAACATGGTTGAGGTGACCTTTTTCCTTTTTGTCAAAACTCATTTTAACATGTTATGCTTCATCTTGAATTTTAAGGTATTGGCGCGGTGCTTATGCAAAGAGACAAAGTTGTCGCTTATGCTAGTCGCCAACTGAAAGTCCATGAGAAGAAGTACCCCACCCACGATCTTGAACTTATGGCTATTGTCTTCGCTCTGAAAATCTGGAGACATTATTTATTGGGGGAAAAATTCGAGCTTTACACCGACCATCAGTCTTTGAAATACCTCTTCACTCAAAAAGATCTAAATTTGAGACAGCAGAGGTGGGTGGAATTCCTTGCAGCTTATGACTTGGATATTCTATATACGCCTGGAAAGGCGAATGTAGTGGCAGATGCGCTGAGTCGAAAGAATGCCGCCAACACTAATCTCATCCTCGCCCACCTCATTATCACTCCTTCTCTGATAGACAAGATTGCCGCTCTTCAGAAGGATGACAAATTTATTCAAAAGATGGTCGAGCGGGTTCAAAAGGGTGAAGCATCAAGCTTTTCTATTGATGACAAGGGAATTCTCAGAATGCAAGGGCGTATTTGTGTGCCTGATATCCCAGAGCTAAAAAGGGAAGTCATGGATGAGAATCACAAGTCAAAAATCAGTGTTCATCCTGGTGTTAGCAAGATGTACAAGGATCTAAAGCGCACATTTTGGTGGAAATCTATGAAGCGGGATATTTCTATGTATATTGCTAGATGTCCCACATGCCAGCTAGTAAAGAGTGATCAACAGAAGCTAGCAGGACTATTACAGCCACTAGAGATTCCAGGTTGGAAATGGGACCAGGTCTCCATGGACTTCATAGATGGCTTACCCCGCTCTAGAAAGGGGAATGACAGCATCTGGGTGATTGTTGACCGTCTTACAAAAACTGCTCATTTTATTCCAATCAAATCCAACCGTACAGCTAGAAGTTTGGCGCAGTTGTATGTGAAAGAAATTGTCAGACTGCATGGTGTCCCTAGTAGCATCGTCAGTGATCGAGACCCAATTTTCACTAGCAAATTTTGGGAAGCCTTTCAAGAAGAATTGGGAACCAAGCTGAATTTTAGTACGGCATATCACCCTCAGACAGACGGGCAGACTGAGAGGGTAAACCGCATCCTAGAAGATCTGTTGCGAGCTTGCATTTTGGATTTTGGTGGCTCGTGGGAGGATCATATACACTTGGTCGAGTTTTCTTATAACAACAGTTACCAAGCAAGTATAGGGATGTCGCCTTTTGAAGCTCTTTATGGCAGACCATGCAGATCCCCCGCATGTTGGGTAGAATCCGGTGATCGTCTAGTGTTGGGGCCTGACATGATTCGAGAGGCAGCGGAGAAGGTTAATTTTATTAAGAAGAAATTATTAGCTGCCCAAAGCCGACAGAAAAGTTATGCTGATACTAGGAGGAGAGACTTACAATTTTCTGTTGGTGATATGGTATATCTTAGAGTTTCCCCACTACGTGGTGTAATACGATTTGGGAAGACTGGCAAGCTGGCACCTAGGTTCATTGGCCCATTTCCCATTACTGAAAGGATTGGCGCACTCGCTTACAGATTGAAGTTGCCCGATTGGCTGCCAGGTGTACACGATGTCTTTCATGTATCCCAACTGCGTAGGCATGTCCATGATCCAGATCTTGTTGTAGAGGAAGCTGCACAGCAGGATTTGGAAATCACACCGACCTTACAAGTGAGAAGAGAACCAATAAAAATAGTGGGTAGAGAAACTCGTGAGCTAAGAAATAAAAGAATTAATCTTGTGAAGGTGCAATGGAGTGGAGACCCTAGAGACTGCACTTGGGAGACAGAGGAGAGTATCAAACAAGCCTACCCCACGTGTAGAATAGATATCTCCGACTGATGGTTGTATGAGGTACATTTTCAATACTTCGCATTCTCCCGTTTATGTTTTCCACTTTACTTTTCCTTTTCGAGGACGAAAAGCTTTTAAGTGGGGGCGATTGTAACAACCCGAAAATCTGACCCAATTTAAAATTTTTATTTTTAAGAATTTTATAGTAAAATCTGCCAGAATTTGAAATTTCCATTCTAAATAAATATTTTAATCATGGAAAAATTGACATTTCGCAAACGAACCCCGTTTCCGACGAAACCACTTTTGTTGGAACCGGATTGTCGAAGCATTGCTAGGTTTCAATTTTTAGAATTTTTCGACTTAATATGTGAGTGGGGTGAAAGAAACTGTGTTTGGGTCAATACAGTCAAAATTGAACGACTTAAAAATGGCCATTTTTCAAACAGCCTCAGAATTCGATGGAAATAATTTTGTTGGATTCGTATCGTCAAAACATAGCCAAAAATATTTTTTCTGGATTTTTCTGGGTCCGTATGTGGCTCCGGTGGATTTTTGAATACGTCAGAATATTAAAATAAAAGAATTATTTTTAAATCTGAAAAACGGGGACCAAGACGAACTCCTGGGCCTACGGAACATATTCAGATGGATCCGGAATGGGGGTTATTGGGTAGGGTAGCTTTCTGTTGGACTGGATTTTGAATAATATGAGAGAAATGGTTTTTTTTGTAAAAATTACAATAAAAGAATATAAAAAGGAGAAAACCTAATAAAAAAAAAACACTATTCCCTCTCTTCCTCACAGCCGCCGTCCCCTACCCTCAATGGCCGAAACTTCTTCTTCCAATTTCTCCCTCTCTTCTTCGAATTAAAATCCAACTCTCATCCCATATCAAAGATCATCTCCTCCTCTTCAATCTCATACGGTTGGATCTCGTCTGGAGCCACCAATTCGCCGAAACCCGTACCCAAACCGCCGCCGTTCGGGCCCGTCGCCACCACCCTAGGCCGAACCGAGTTCAGCCATTCCGGTCCCCCTTCGAGCGCCTCTCTTCCCTCTCCGCTCCGGTATCTTCTGATCGGGTCCTAGTGCTGTGTATCAAGGATTAAAGCTTACCCTAGTTTTGAACGTAAGGTAAAAGTTGCGGCCAAATACTGGAGGTAGAAGAAGAAGGTTAACTTCTTAATTAACCAATTAATTAATTAATCTAATTTATTTTATAATTTGTTTTGACAATATTTAACTCATTTCAAACCGGAATTCGATGATTTCAGCGACGTTGTACTCGTATCAAGCAGATCTACGCGGCTGGACTGAAAAGGACCAATTTTGAACACCTTGAATTTTGGGGCATAAATCGCAACGACTGTGAGACTCTTTATTTAAATTTAATAATTAATTAAATTATTCAATTGCGATGTGAATTTAATGTGACTACGATTCCGATCTATTTGTTTGGTCATGGTTTGCGTTGTTTGTTCTATGTTTGAATCATTCGTATGATTACCATTTCATGATATGTTATGTTACCACTTGTTATCTATGATTGTCATATGTTACCCATTATGTCAGTATTTGATTTATTTTATCAATTTCGAATCAATTAAAATTTGATTTCTATATCATCACTTGGGTTCGAATTAATTTGAAATGATGTGATCATCCATTCAAATCAAAAGGAATTTGATTATCATCTATATTTGAATTGATCTAGGATTATCAACTCAATATAGGAAGGAAGGAAGGTAGAAGAATTTGAAAAAAAAAAAAAGAACAAAACTTGACATTGACGCTATTTTCATTTCTTTGAAAAAAGAACAAAACTTGACATTGATGCTATTTTCATTTCTTTGAAAAAAAAACAAAACTTGACATTGACGCTATTTTCATTTCTTTGAAAAAAAAAGAACAAAATGTGTGAATTGATTTTATATACAATTTTCATTGTATGAAAAAGAACAAAATATGTTATTGGCTTCATATTCATTTTCTTTGTTAAAAAGAACAAAATATGTTATTGGCTTCATATTCATTTTCTTTGTTAAAAAGAATAAAATATGTTATTGGCTTCATATTCATTTTCTTTGTTAAAAAGAACAAAATATGTTATTGGCTTCATATTCATTTTCTTTGTTAAAAAGAACAAAATATGTTATTGGCTTCATATTCATTTTCTTTGTTAAAAAGAACAAAATATGTTATTGGCTAAATATTCATTTTCTTTGTTAAAAAGAACAAAATATGTTATTGGCTTCATATTCATTTTCTTTGTTAAAAAGAACAAAATATGTTATTGGCTTCATATTCATTTTCTTTGTTAAAAAGAACAAAATATGTTATTGGCTTCATATTCATTTTCTTTGTTAAAAAGAACAAAATATGTTATTGGCTTCATATTCATTTTCTTTGTTAAAAAGAACAAAATATGTTATTGGCTTCATATTCATTTTCTTTGTTAAAAAGAACAAAATATGTTATTGGCTTCATATTCATTTTCTTTGTTAAAAAGAACAAAATATGTTATTGGCTTCATATTCATTTTCTTTGTTAAAAAGAACAAAATATGTTATTGGCTTCATATTCATTTTCTTTGTTAAAAAGAACAAAATATGTTATTGGCTTCATATTCATTTTCTTTGTTAAAAAGAACAAAATATGTTATTGGCTTCATATTCATTTTCTTTGTTAAAAAGAACAAAATATGTTATTGGCTTCATATTCATTTTCTTTGTTAAAAAGAACAAAATATGTTATTGGCTTCATATTCATTTTCTTTGTTAAAAAGAACAAAATATGTTATTGGCTTCATATTCATTTTCTTTAAAAAAAAAAAAAAAAAAAAAGACCACATTTTGTTAAATGATTTTGTTTACATTTTCTTTGTAACACAAAAAGAGAAAAAGGTGTAAGTCACTTGATTTACATTTCCTATGCAAACAAAAAGAACAAACTATGTAATTGATTCCATTAACAATTTTCTTAGTAAAAGAAAAAGAACAAAATATGAGAATTGTATTCATTAACATTTTTGTGTAAAAGAAAAAGAACAAAATATGAGAATTGTCTTCATTTACATTTTTGTGTAAAGGAAAAAGAACAAAATATGAGAATTGTCTTCATTTACGTTTTTGTGTAAAAAAAAAAAACAAATACGTAAATTGCTTTTATTTACCCTTTCTAGAATGAATAAAAAGTGTAAATTATGTGAACCTCTTTTATTTACATTTTTAGTGTAAATAAAATATATAAACTGGGTGAATCACTTTTATTTGTAATTTCTACTGTAAATAAAAGATATGAGATTGGAAATGTACCTTTATTAATATTATGTTTATTAATAAAAGGACAAGATAAAAAAAATTCATTTTTTTCATAGTGTTTTGATGAAATGAAAGGATAAAGTTATGAAATTATTTTCATACCTAAACCAAAAGATAAAGTTATGAAATACAATTTCATACACAAATAAAGAGGTGTTGAACAGGAAATGTCATTTTATCAAAATCTACGTATGATAAGAGAGAAGACAAAACCATAAACAGAATCACGTTATGATTGATTGCGCTTGCTTGTTTTGTATTGACTGACTTGTGTGAATCGCCGAATGGATGTATATTTATTTAAATATTAATTAGGACATCTATTGACCTGAAGCGTCATTAAGAAAACATAAAACTATTTTAATTAAATAGAAATAGTGGAAAGCATTTTAAAGTGCCTCTAGTGATACAAATTGATTTTGTAATTTATACAACTACGAAAATTATTTGGAAAACCGAGTTTAATCTCATTCCAATTAATTATACGGCGACATTAAATTGAAGAGTTGAAGACGACGGTTGAAGACCGACGATCTTCAAGACGGATGGTTGTATTGCTGTCATTGGCCTTAATGGGAGTAGCTACCTTGAGGGGTCGATGGTAGTGATCGCCCGAACGTTCTTGTTGATGGTTCGGATTTGCGAGTGTCTTTATTTCCCACGGATTAAGACGACTCCGGTTCCGTTCAGACCCAGGACGGACTTGTAAATGGATCGCATGCCTGACGTCGAAATTTATTTCATGTAATAAAATTGGTTTTTGTTTGATGTACAAAGGCTTGGTGGCAGGGGATTTATCCTCTTGCTTAACACCCCTTTTTATGTTAAATAATTTTCAATCGCGTGATATGAGTTGTCGACGTGACATGCCAAGTTGCACTCGAACAAGGCTTATTGTTGCAAAGCAGAGCCTTGTAGGATGATCAAAGCATGGTCCAGTATGGGCGCAGCTTTGTGTATACGTTACTTCGCGAGCTTCACACCCCGGTGGAGTCTAAAACGGAGCAAGGGAACGCAGGGAGTGCGCACGTTTCTTTCTAGCTAAAAGTGGTGTCAGTGACCTACCAGCATTGATATTTACTAAGTGGTTGTTGGATTGAGGTACCTCGGTTATATTGGTCGCTACTGGCCAATTTAGAGATCCGTTAGGATCGGGAAACGTGTGTTCAGGCATTTCCAATCCACAAAAGTAAGTGTGGACCGGCCCTGCAGGATCCAAGGGTTGGACAGAGTACCAATCCTGGGGCATTGCTAGAGTGTCTCGAATCGGTAAGGATTTCGCTCCTAGCCTTGACTCAGTATAGAAACCCAACTTTCCAATACGAGATGACGGACTTGATTGTATATTTATTATGGCGACATAGTAGGATGGGGTACTATGCCGTCTAGGATTAATATATTTATTTTGAAATATTTTAAAACATATTACACACTTATAATATTAAAGTAGTATTTGACTCGTACTCTGCATTTTTGATCATTATAAGGTAAAACTCTATCCTCTTGTGTGCGTTGCATTGTGTGATAGGACCTGAGTCTTATAATGATTTCATTTTTACAATAGCATTGCGTTATTCTTTTTATTTAATAAATATATGCACAGACAATCTATTGGAGTAAACCCATTCCATGAAAGTGGCGTGGTCCTTAGACTTGTCATATCTAGTAGTTATTATAAGTTTCTCACACCAGTCCCATGACTGACCTGTTGTTTGTTTCACCTTGCAAACTCGGGTGCCCTCTCTCTACACGGGCAGCCAATTGACAGGTTCCTGTTTAGCTTGCTTGGAGTTCTTGCTTGAAGTCCTTGACTGGAGATTTCCATTGTGGAGGTGACTTGGAGGATGAAGATTTGTTATCTTTCTTTTTCTTCATTTTATTTTCTTTAGACATTTACTGAGTTCTTGAAACATTTAGACTTATCCAGTTTTAATCCTGTACTTTGGAATTTTGAAGCACGTTACATTCTATTTGGCTCTGATGTAATAATTAGAACTTCTGTGACTGTGGAATTCTATATTTTGATGACATCTATTTCCGCTGCCATGATGTTGTTATGATGTAGTTTTCTTATACTTATGTTGTTATCTGTGTTATGTATTGCCATACTTATGATGTATTCCAATGATCATCCTTGCTTTCGTTATGCGGAAGTTAGGGGTTATCACAACAAATACATGAGATACACTTTTATTTGTGTTTTATGTACAAATAAAAGACAAGATTAGAAATACACTTTTATCTACACTGTATTTGTTGAAAAAGAATTGCTAACAAAATGAGTGTATCACTTTACTCATCTTTGTTGAAAACAGAAATTATGTGAAAATATAAGAATCACTTTTATTTGCATAATATACAGTAGAATTTATATGCAAATTTAAAATCCACTTTTTTATTTGCAAAACTTGCATTAGAATTTATATTCTAATATACAATTGTATTGTTGGTCAAAATATACACTGAAAAGTATTGTTAAGAAACTTCATACAAATATAATGGAATTTATATTCCATTTGTCATCCGCAATAAAGCTATATAAATAAATTACTGTTTATGTGACTTTAGAAGTATATAGGGAAGTCATACGAGTAAAATACATTTTACTCACTATAAGTGAAATGTTTAGTGAAATTGAAATTGGTTAAACCTATTAACCAATCATGTATTTACTTATTTATATGAACTGTTGTTGGCTGAAACCCCACACGGGTATTGGGACGATACTTGACTGACACAAATCCCAATGTTTAATTATATGTCTATCGATTGATCGACAGGCTGCGATGAGCGTTATTGTTTCATTTTAATGCTCACACAGTTGACATTGTCACTCTGGTTGTTAATGGATGGATTGAGGATTATTCCCTGTTATTACCCTATATATGAAATGTATGAAACCCATATGACCCAAATTATATGGTACATGGTTGAGTCGCATTCCAATGCAGAATTTCTTTTTAAATAAAGAATTTTTATATAATAAAAGGATTTTTGTAAAATAAAAGATTTTGTATTATAAAGAATATTTTACATTCAGAATCTTTTATATATAGAATATTTTATTGATTATTTTAAAATATGTTTTTTTTATATAGTAATGAATTAATATATTTAGGATAAACCTTTTATTTAAGATTATTAGACTTTAACAATTATGTTTGGTGATTGATATGTGAATTGGATTTGCAGTGGACGATGTTTTAAATAACATTTATCCTTTAATCCAATTTACATTGAAAGTACTATTTGAAATTTATAAATCTATTTTATAAATTTAAAAGAAGATTTTCTAAAATCAGACTTTTCCAAATTAATATATTAAACTGGAATTAAGTGGAAATTCGATTGATAATAATTGAGATGGGCTTCTGTAAAAGAAGACTGACATTATATATGGAATCTAAGAGGCTTTGCCGTTATTCCATTTATAATATTAGTCCGATACAGAAATTTATAACGATTATTTGTTGATTTGATTTCTGTAGAAATTACATATTTTGAAAAAGTGGTTTTGGGTTTATCGTGAACTGTGTTTTAAATGACACTAGTTCTTTAACCTAATTTAAGACAAGATTGGCTTATTAAAATTAATAATCTTGTAATAATGATTTTTGTATTAAAAATCAAGATTGGAATATTAATAAATCTTTTTAGAAAGATTAAAATGTAATTTAATTTATCTTTGATATAATTAATGAGAATCTTTTAATATAAATAATATTTTTGTTTTAAAAAAAGAATGTTCAGAGTTGGAATGTGGCGTATGGTTGATTTTAATTACGAATACACGAGTTATTCAGGAAGACCGGGTCTAACCCATTCTGAATAATCATCACGACGATCAAGAGTCGAAGATGAAGACGGTGACTGAAGACCGGAGAGTTTCACATCGTTTGGTTGATGGCGACTGATATCTTGAATTGGGACTGATCCCCCAAGGCAAGGTAAAAAGTGATGATCTTCCAGACGTACTGGAGATCGACGGATACATTGTTTCGTTCAGACCCAGAACGGACTTGTAAATGGATAGCATGCCTGACATTGAAATTTATTTTATGTAATTAAATTGGTTTTTATTTAATATATAAATGCATGGTGGCGGAGGATTTATTCTCTTGCTTAACACCGTTTTGTATGTTAAATAATTACCGATCGCATGATATGAGTTGTTGATGTGGTATGCCAAGTTGCACTTGATCAAGGCTTATTGTTGCAAAGTAGAGCCTTGTGGGATGATCAAAGCATAGTCTATTTAGGCATAGCTTTGTGTAATGTGACTTCGCGAGCCTCACAGCCCGGTAGAGTCTAAAAAGGGAGAAGGGAACGCAGGGAGTACACACGTTTCTCTCTAGCTAGAGTGGTGCCAGGGACCTACCAGCGCTGGCATTTATTCATTGTGGTTGTTGGATTTTTCGAGGCCTCGGTTTATGCGGTCGCCACTGGCCGTATTATAGGTCCAAAAGGACCGGGGAGCGTGTGTTCAGGAATTGCCAATCCATTAAGCGTTAACGTATGGACCGGCCCTGCAGGATCCAAGGGTCGGACAGAGTACCAATCCTGGGGCATTTGCTAGAGTGTCTCGAATCGGTAAGGATCTCCTCCCTAGCCTTGACTCAGATGGAAACCCAAATTTCCAATACGACATCACGCGGTTTTGATTGTATACCTATATATGGCGACATAGTGGGATGGGGCACTCATGCCGTCTAGGATTGATACATTTACTTTGATGTATTTCAAATTGGTTGCACACTATTATTATATAATACCGTGTTTATCGTATCAAGCATCTTTTGATCATTATAAGGTAAAACCCTATCCTCCGGTTTGCGTTGCATTGTGTGATGGGACTTAGGTCTTATAATGGTTTCATTTTTCTAAAAAGCATTGCGTTATTTTGACGATTTACTTTAGTCATGCACTGGCAATTCATAGGAGAAAACCCGTTCCGCGAAAGTGGCGTGGTCCTGTGATTAGCCTTATTATATTATATAGGTTAAGTAGAATTCTCACACCAGTCCCATGACTGACCTGTAGTTTGTCCACTGGCAAACTCGGGTGCCCATATTTTCCACACGGGCAGTCGAGTAGCTATTTTTGCAGATATATTAAACAGGATTCTGGGTTGAAGCTTAAAGCTGTGTCCAGAGATAGAGAGTCTTCCGCTGTGTTCTTCCATTGCAGCATATTACATTTTTTTGTATTTATCTTCCGCTGTAATTATATTCCAATGTACTCTGATATTCTGTACTCTGATGTAACATTATATGATATGTTATAAAAGTCTTCTGTTGTTGTTTTAATATGTTGTATTCCCAAAGTTAAAGTATTCATAGATTTTCACTTTTTGGGTCAGGCCTGTGTGGTTTATGGTCGATTCAAAGGGTGGGGATTCGCGGGTCTTTACACTTAATATATTCATATTAAAAGTGTTCTGCTTCTATTTTGTATAAAAATATGTGCAAATATTCTGAAATTGTACATATAAGTATGCAACTATTACTGTTATATGCATACATGTATGAATCTATTTTAATTATATGAACATGTTTATGTAATTTTATTTGGTTAATGTAGATTAGACTTATTAATGTTGATTTTTTTCTCTTTGTATAACAGTGTTCCTGCTGATATTGGTGTATTGCTGTATAGGTAGAAGAATTCCTTGTCGTCCATCATGTTCTAAAAGGTTGAAATCTGCAGGTGAATTTATGAAGACTGCCAAATGTGGTTTGCGTTAGAAGTTGGGTCGTAATAAAAGGACGCGTTCTTCAAATGACTATTAGATGTTTTTTTGTAATTTTTTTAACAAAGTTATACCGTATATGGTTGTGAACATTTACGTTCTGCTTTAAATTTAGTTTTGTATTTTAATGTTAAATTCTGTGATTTTTACAGTTATTTTTTTAGGCTTATATATATATATGCAATTATTCAGTATAATTGCGTACATGTATGCAATTATACTAAAAATTTGTATTGTTTTTTCCTAGTATTTTGCATCACTGCATAAATGTATGAAACAATTCGTAGTAGATACATACAGGTACAAAAGTATCTTTATAACTGGAAATGTATACTAGTATTCTCAATTATTGCATACAATTATGCAATTATTCTTATTATGTGCATGCAATTATTCTAATGTTCAACGTGTATGCATATCCACTTTTAGCATTGAAGATTAGTTCCCTTGTTTAATCTTGAAATTATCCTGAATATTTTCTCAATTCAAATATGCATAACATTTAACAATATTTGCATTTAAGCATGCAAGTATTATGAATAACTGTATATAAGAAAGCAACAATTCATAATATCGTATAAGAATAAAAGAATTAAATTCAGTACGTCAAATTCCACAGTAATTCAGTACAAAAAATATATAATCATGTCATAGTAGTTCGAATACAGAAAACCGGTCAACATATTTGTACAGAAATCTGAACACCATTTTTAAAAATTATAATCAGAAGTTTTGTATTCGTCTGATAGCAGGAACACTTGTGTTAGGTCATCATCTACAGTTCAACTGTAAAGTTTGCAACTTAGAATTTTAGCAGCAAGCACAGCTCGTTGTAGATTTATAGAATCAGGCTTGCATATTTCATCATCTTTATCGAATTATTTGTCCTTACTTCTTTGTTTCATTACATTAATTATAAACATTCCACAATCGACGCTGCAGAAATTGTAAAAAATTATCAATTTAGTAGAATTATTCTATTTAGTATGAACACATGCATAGAAATATGCAAACATTCTCAAAATCTGCATTAATATGATAACATGTATGAAATTAGCATAACAGTATGCAAGTCAACATATTTTTTGCATATAAGTTTGCAAATATTATGAATTCATGCAGACAAGTATGCACCTATTATGTGTGTACATGCATATTCAACTATTCTAAATATATGCATACAAGTACGCAACTTTTTTTATTATCTGCATCCAAACATGCAAATATTATCAATATTTGCATATGAGCATGCCAATGTTCTAATATTGGCATACTTATATGCAAATATTCTGACTATTTATATACGTGTATCCAAGTATTTTGAATTTATTTATTTATGTATGGCGTTGTTGTGACCAATTAGTCAATTCAAGTTGCTCGTGTTTATGATAATTTGTCTTTTCCAACCTTTTCACCATTCCACAGATGTAAATTCTCTGAATAAAAACGTATATAGATAAATGCATAGAATTATGCAACAATTATGTAATAAAACCACAATTACATGCCACAGTTTTTGATAAATGGAAATAATTATTAAACAATCAGTTAATAGTTGCACAATTACATGCAACAATTATGATTAAATGCATACATTTATGCATGAATCTGCTGATATTTGCACACTTGCATACAACAGCTCTAAATAAATGCCAATAATAATGTAAAAAGCAGGTGATAAATTCACACTAGCATTCAACAGTTCAAATTAATTGCATGGAATCATGCAACAATAAGGTGATGAATGCATACTTTCAGTTAACAATTTTGATAAAACGCCTACGAGAATGCAAAAATTCTGATTACATTCATTACTGTATGCAACTATTATGTACAAATTCCTGATTACATGCAATTTTTTCTAATATACGAATCCCTGCACACAAATGGTGTAAATATATGCATACATATGTACGAACATAGATAATGTATGCATACAATTATGAAATTATTAGAAATACATGCATAATTGCATGCAACTTTTCTTTTTAAGTTCATTTTATTCGAATGATCAACGAATTAATTCCACTGAAAAATTGCAAAAAATTATTCTAAATATATAACTAAAAAAATTAGCTGCTAACTTCATATAATCATGCAATGATTCTAATTATCTTTCAGAATCATGCAACAATTCTGTATAAAATTATAAAATCACACACCAAATCATAAAATCATATAATCATGCAACTATTCCCTATTCATCCACATTTTATTATATAATATACGTAGATTATCAGTTGTTGAAATTATAATTAGAAAATAAAAAATTTACCATTGCTCTCGCCATTTTTTGCAAATCTTCTGTTGAAATCGCCACGATTTTGATTATTTTTCTTCGATTGAGACTAAAACGATGAAAGTCGGCTTTGAATTCTGAAATTTTCTTCTCATCTGCGATTAATGAAATGATACAGATTTCTGCAACGAATATTTTTTATGGTTTAAAGGACAAAAACGGAATTTGATATGCTGCGTTTTGAAAATAGGGATGTAATATGTATAATTTCTACGGTTGGACTTTTCTTATATTTAATAGTTAACAGGGACCTGTAAAAAACAACCCATTTATAATTTTATTTCAACTACCACTTTAATGTTAATGTTATTTTTAATATGTTAATCATCACAATCAAAATACATTCACTCACCAAATCATCCATATAAATAAATACTCAACAACCAAATGCCATTCACGACACCACAAATGTCCATCCACGGAGTATGAAATGCGAGTGTTGCTTATATCCATACATCGCTTCCAATTCAAATGATTTGTGTGAGTTCGTGTGTTGAACTCCAAAAATAAATAACATATAAAAATCAACAATGATAATATATATATTTTCAGTTATAAAATAAATAAATGGTACAATTATTTTAGTGAGAGAATTCTCATGTTGGTTTCCACTTCGTCAGACTTTATTTGAAGATTGTGTTTTTCAACTAAATTAAACACATTTTTAATTTATCTGCGAATCCAATTTGCTTTGTTTCCGTTTTGGTCAGTTCCAAGTTGTAGTGTTCGATTCCATGATCGCAACGCAACTGAAATTGTCGGATTTAGATCTTGCATGAAAAAAATATTGATTTCCATATGTTAATTACACAAATTAAATAATTAATTATAATTACATTGGTTAATTATATTTATCGTCACAGGCCCCGACCGAATGCTCAAACCCATCATCGAAGAGGGAAACTCGACCACCACTGCCACCACAGCGGTTCAAACCCCCATCGGAAGCCGACAAACCATCGGCCATTACCCCCACTTCCCAATGCCTACCGCCACCCCCCGTCCAATCCTCTCCCCCCGCCAGAAAACTCAATTCAAATGCGAGCTCCTTAAATAACAAAATCAAATGATTACTTCACCAGATTACATCAAACCCATACTGAATTGAATATCTCGATTAGCTCTTAGATTTTTCTTTT
Source organism: Allium sativum (assembly GCA_030737875.1). Taxonomy (NCBI): domain Eukaryota; kingdom Viridiplantae; phylum Streptophyta; class Magnoliopsida; order Asparagales; family Amaryllidaceae; genus Allium; species Allium sativum. The sequence continues at coordinate 461,283,604 of CM060923.1, forward strand.
GAAACTTTCGAATTTCAATGAACGGAATGGGAATTATTTGGATTTGAATTTCGGAGTGTTTTGGCCATTCGAATTAGGGACGACGGAATAAAGGGTGAGGGTAGAGAGAGTGTATAGGGTATTTATATAAATATATTTTTAATTATTAAATTCCGAAAATACCCATTTATCGATCCGAACTCCAAATCAAACCCAACGACTGAATTCACCAAACACATTTAAATTTACCACGCTCAAATACTAGTTCCAAAAATTATGAAAATTTAAATTTACCAATAATTTGACATTCGGGATCCAATAAAAGTGGTTTCATCGAAAACGGAGGTCATTTGCAAAATGGCTATTTTTAAGGGCTATATATTATATAAAATATATATATATTCCACAGTGGCTATTTTAAAATTTAAATTGGACATAACTTTCAATTTATATTACGAAATATGAATTTTTCCCATTTGATAGGAAATTACAATTTAAAATATTCCAACGTTTCTCGTTTTACTGAAATCCGATTTATTTTGAATTCTGTACATTCAATTGAAATTTAAAATTAAATTTTCAAACTACCACGACATTTCAAACTCTATTTATAATTAAAATAAATTTATACGTTCTAATTTCGATTTAAATAAATTTAAATCATTATTATTTAAAATAAATCATTATGAATATTCAAAATCCATTAAATCAGCTAAAATAAAAAAAATTAAATTGGTTCCGAAGTCCCAAGTTGTTACATTCTCCTCCACTTAAAAAAAATTTCGTCCTCGAAAAGGAACGGAGCTGAAAGTTGTTTAACTAACCAACTCAACTTTCATTCTGGATCAAGTTCTTCAACTTTTTAGTTTCTAAGAACTTTCAAATTTCTCAAAAAATTGGCTAACACCCTAAATTTTCAAAAAAATTCGCCATTACCTCCTTTGTACGAGGAAGGTTTGAAAAACTTATTGAGCCATATTAGGCACCTAATAAATCAATAAAAGGCATACACCACATTTGTGACCTATCTATGCCTAAGGGAGACGTGTAAAAAGGTCGAAATCTGATACCTTGCCCCAGTGTTGGAAATAAAATAATCCATATGCCTTAATAAAAAAACAAGAGAGACGTGTATTTTTGTCATCTCCAGGCTTGTGTAGGGTTTTTATTAAATCTTGCTGCGAGCACCGTTACATGTATTTCTTAATTAAGTCCTTAATCAGTCTTCTGTTCAACCTGTTATTCAGTCATCGCCATACAAGCATCTCGCACGTATGGAAATCCAAACCTCGTCATATAAGCGCCAAATGCTCATACAGAATATGATATGATATTTTGTCTTCATGTAGTATGCCATGTGGTGTAGTTCATTATTTATTTGTTGCTATCTTATGGCATGATTTATAATCTCACACAGAATAACCATCACAATGCATCCAATTTCATTCGCAGGAGTTGATATAATAATAAAATTTTGCACCTAGCTCATTAAGATGCACCTGTTTATCGGGCATGCATATTTATTTCTCTACTCAACAGGGAATCCCTTAAACTGCTCAACGTATATAATATATATACATGTCAATGTATGCAATTCCAATTGATTTTCAATTTAGTTCTACTTTATATTTGACTTGGCTTTACTTATCATTCATTCATTTATTGGTTTTATCATTCCAATATTTTTATTAGTTAAGTTAATTATCACACAACGCAACCAACAATCAATTAGTTGACTAACTTTTCAAATATATAACTTTATATATACTCAAAAATTTATTTTCAATGCCAAACCATAAACAATAAACCCTAACTAAGTTTTTGGTTCTCACACCAGTCAATTGGAAATATATAGATATCCCACATTCAAAACTTGAAATTATTTGCTGACGATGGAGCTCCATCATCAGAATCATCTCCGGGCAACTAGATTGTGATTCTGTATCTACCCAGTATATTTGAGACTTCAGATATATGTTAATTACGCATATATTCAAAATCTTCATATACCCGATAGTCCAAATTCAATATAAAATAGGATACTCAAATAGTATAATAAGATATAATTTCAAAACCGAATTCATTTTTAAAAATAATAGTCTTCTAACTCATTCTAGGGCATTACTAACACTATCTAACGAGTCATTCTCATAGAATATTACTAATCCAATCTCCGATGAATTCTTTTGTTTGGTTCTAACGTGTCTTGTCCTTGACCTTTGTAAAACCAAAGCTCCGATACCACGATGAAACGACCCAAACTTCCCCGATCCCCAAAGAGACGGAGGAGCCCGGATTGCTTTGAGAACACGACGCATCAGAACATAAACACGAGAAAATTTCATTGCTATTACAACTATTACATCAGAGTTCAAATAATATACAACAAAAAAATATCAGAGATTTAAATTACAAAACACCGGAAAATATATACATAAATATAATGTACAACGGAAATACGTCGACTAACACAACTGAAAGAAATACACGGATACAAAGCTTTCCGAATATAGTTCCAGTTGTAATTCAGGATCCTATGAAAAGAAATATCTACAAATCCCAAACCACTAGCTGCCCATGTGGAAAATATGGGCACCCAGAGTTTATGTAGAAATAAAAAACTCCGAGTCAGTCGTGGGACTAGTGTGAGAACTAAAACCGTTATTAAATCTTTAACTTAAAAGTTGAGAAATCATGGGACCACGCCGTATAACACAGAACGGGTTTACTCCACATGAATCTCAGTTTAAAATAAAACAACGCAATGCTTTTGGAAAATGAAGCTATTATAACACTCAGGTCCCATCACACAATGAAACGCAAGCCGGAGGATAGAGTTTTAGCTTATAATATCCAAACATGCTTGGTACGTTTTAAAACAAATCATTTTGATATTACTATAAGTGCACAGTGTATCAAACATCTTCAAATATAAATGTATCAATCATAAACGACATCCGCGTCCCATGCGACTATGCCGCCACATAGGTTTACAACTAAAACCGAAAAGTCACATATTGGAAATTGGATTTCATCTATGAGTCGAGGCACGGGATGTTTCTTCAACGATTCGAAACACTATAGCACATGTCTCAGGATCACACCTACGGGCAACCCTTGGATTCGGTAAGGCCAGTCCACACTTACTTTAGTGGATTAATTATTCCTGAATAATATGTTTCCCGGTCATATCGGACCTCTAAAATGGTCAGTACGTTGACCAATCATATCCAAGGCGCCTCGCAATCCATCATCCACATAAGTAAAAATGTCTGGGCTCTATACCATGACACCACTTCAAGCTAGAAAGAAACGCAAGTTCTCCATACGGTCACTATCTCGTTTTTGACTCATACCTGGTGTGAGGCTCGCGAATTAACGCTATACACAAAGCTATGCTACTTAAAGCCGTGCTTTAAACATCATCCACAAGACTCTACTTTTCAACAAAAGCCTTGATCATTTGCATCTTAGCATGCCACATTGATAATCCACACCATATAACTAATGTTTATCAATATATAACCTCTAAGTTTGTACATCTCAGAGAAGGGTGTTAAGCAAGAGAATAAATTCTCTGCCACCAAAAAGATATATATTTAATAGAAATCAATCAACCCAGAATGAAATCCAATGTCAGACACACATCCATTTAAATGTCCATTCTAGGTCTAAATAAAAACCGGAGGCACCTTATTTCTCGTCCCATATGCCCAATAAAGGAGAGAGGTCCTCGCATATCCGGTCGATCTTCAAGTACGTTTGGACGATCACCACTTATTACCTTGTCTTGGGTGTACAGTCCAATCAAGACATCAATAATCATCCAAACAATGCGAAGATCTCTGGTCTTTAACCACTATCTTCATCGTAGACTTTTAGTCGTTGTATCAGTTATTCAGAATGGGATAAACTCGGTCTTTCTGGATAACTCGCGTATTTTATAATCAATAATCAAGTGCTATAAAAACACATCATACGCCTCATTCCAAATTAGAATATTCTTTTATTCAAATATTCACATCTTTAGGGAAAGGTTCCCATTAATTTTATCAAAGATAAATTCTTTTAAAATTATTCTTTATTCTTAATTTGGATTCAATTTCAAAAGATTTTATTTTATATTTTTTGCAACTTACCAATTTAAGGCTTATCAACTAGTTAGGATTAGCGAATCTTACCGAAGTGATCGTTTATTTTTATTATTCCAATCCCAACCTATTCATCCCATGAAGCAAAACTGGTAGTACTTCATATCTACGGTGTTATAGGTAATTCTAATTACCATTTCACGTTCAAATCTAATTAAAGATTTAACTATCGCATGGAGTAAAACTGCTAGTACCCCATCTCGGAACATTTTTTGAATTTGGTAAATTTAATTACCCGTTTCTCATTTTAGTCTAATTAAATATTCATTAAAACTCCAATTGGTTTTAGTATCAAAAATCATTACTTAATGATTTATTTAAATTAGAAAAATCAATCCTGTCTTTAACTGGGCTAAAGAACCAATGTTATTAAAAACACAGTTCACAATAAACCCATATCCTCTTCCATTAACTACGGAATCCTCACGGAAATCGTAACAGTATATAATCGATATAAATTTCCATATAAAATCAATACTATAAATGGAATAACATCGAGGCCCTTTTAAATTCCATAAGTAGTAGCGGTCTTCATTCACAGTAGCTCATCTCGATTATTACCAAATCGAATTCCATTCAATTCCAATTTAATATTTAAATTGGAAAGCTTTACTTTGGAAAATTTCCACTAAATCTTAATAAAAAGATTTATAAATTCCAAATCATATCTTCACCGATAATTGGATTAAAGAACTAACGTTATTTAAAATATCGCTCACGATAAACCCAAAAATCCAGTTTTAATTCAATTCCAATTAAATATTAATTAATTGGTAAACTTCTCTAAATCTTAATTAAAAGATTTATTCTTTTCTCAACTGGGTTTAAGAACAGTGCTATTTATGACACCATTCACGACAAACCCAAAATCCAATTTGATATCAAATACAAGGCTTAGAATAGAAATTATATCGGCCTATATTCAATATCAAATTCTGAAACCAATGGATATCGCATTAGGAATAACGTTATCTGTATCTTCCAAATTCCTCAAAAATATCCATATAATCATGGAATCCATTATCGAAATATTCCGAAGATTATTTTCATTTCAATCCGTCCCAATTTATGCATTGGAAAATTCTAGTTATTTTAAAAACCATTTCAATCCAATTTATTTATAAACATTGGATTATTATTCTAGTTAATAACTAGTTCATTTCGATTAAAATATGTTTTTATCTTTTCAAACTTGGAATTTTTCATCCAAAATCTATCCAAATCATTCATTATGATTTTACACAATTTCCATACTTTTAATAATTTTATTGAGGCCCTTACAGTCGGTTTCCAGTAAAGGCCACCGAACTTATCGTCGATTTCCATTTAAAACATATTTTATAAATCATTTACAAATTAATTTTAAAACGATTCTGTGACGACCCCATTTCCCGTACAGACGGAGACAAGAGAAATCTTTGGAATATAACACAAAAACAGATAATAGCAGAGCAAAATTAAATAAATACACCAGATAATGTACAATATAATACACTGGATAAACGTAAACATCAGAGTTACACAGTATACAGGATCACACTTAGTACAAATACAGTTCAGCTATTCATAAATGTCTACAGCGGAAAACAAACAAAATATGTACAATAGGAGCTGAACAGCATAAAATAGATAAATGATAGAATCCATCTTCAGCTCCAACTATCCAGAGAAAGCCAGTTAAACCTGAATACAAGGCTGCCCGTGTAGAAAAAGGGGCACCCGAGTTTGAAAGTGAAACAAACTACGAGTCAGTCATGGGACTGGTTTGAGAAATCTACTCAACACATTTATAATATGGCTAATCACAGGACCACGCCACTTTCGTGGAACGAGTTTACTCCATTGGATTGCCAGTGCTTTAAAAACAAATCTTTCTGTTAAACATCGAATGCTTTTTATAAAAATGAAGCCATTATAAGACTCAGTTCCCATCACACAATGCAACGCAAATCGGAGGATAGAGTTTTACCTTATAATGGCCAAAATATGCTTGATACGAATAAAACAAAAGCATTTGGTATTACTACTAGTGTTTATATGTTTCAAAAACAATTTCAAATCATAACTATCAATCATAGACGACATGAGCGTCCCATGCCACTATGTCGCCAAATATATATACAATCGAAACCGCACAGTCAGGTATTTGGAAATTGGATTTCCGTCATGAACCAAGGCAAAAGATAGTCCTTACCGACTTCGAGACTCTCTAGCCCGAGCCTCCGGAACAGCCGCAACTGCCCCTTGGAGCGACAGGGCCGGTCCACCTAGAGTGGATTATAGTGCTTGAACGATACGTTTCCCCGCCCTTTTGGGCGTAAATGAGCCAACGAATGACTCCATCGGACCCGGATCGTCCGATCAAACCGAGGCGTCTTGCAACAACCACATAAGTCAAACTCGTCAGGGCATGTAAAACCACTGACGCCACTTCTAACTAGAAAGAAACGCATGTCCTCCCTGAGGTCCTCTCCCATTTCTGGTTCATACCGGGGTGTGAGGCTCGTGATTTTACGTTATACACAAAGCTATGCCACACAGGCAGGGGCTTTGATCATCACCACAAGACTTTGCTTTTCAACAGAAGCCCTGATCACTGCATCTTAGCATGCCACACAGGCAATTCACACCGTGTAACTGATAGTTATCAATCACACAGAATAAATTCCAATGTCAGACACACTGTCCATTTGCAAGTCCGTTCTAGGTATGAACGAAACCGGAGGCACTAAATACCTCGCAAACCCATCAATCACCACGTACGTCTGGACGATCACCACTCATTATCCATATTTCGGGATGCCTCCCAATCAGGACCTCGGTAACCATCCAAACGAGGTGAAGATCTCCGGTCTTCGACCACCATCTTCATCTTCGATTTCTTATCGTCGATTCAGTTATTCAGAATGGGATAAACCCGGTCTTTCTAAGCAACTCGCGTATATAATAAACAAGTGCAACACTAACATACACACGCATCATTTCAATTCATTAGTCACTAATCGTCAATCATTAAGAGAACGATTTCCCAAATATTAACCCCGAAGGCCGAAACCAACATCAGATCAAAATCCAGGAGATCATTCGACTTAGCTAACCTTTAGTTAATTTCTAAATCACATCCATATCATTTATAATATTTTATAATGATTTATCGCTATTTTTATTTATTTTAAAATAGCCAATTTATTCAAAACGACGCTTCGGGCCATAACGCGGCCGTGGCGCTGTTTTTCTTCAGATTTGATTTACACATATCTGAAAATCTAACCGTTGGATCTTCACAAAATTTACATCATTTGAAAGATCTTTTCAAAACAAATCCAACGTTCCAGTTTCAGGAAAATCCGACGGTCGGATCTCCTGGTATAATCGTTTGAAGTTTCGATTTCAAAATACGAACTACAGCGTCGGTATTCGATTAAATATAATTATATATATATATATATATATATAAAATCGATTCTGGCACTGTTTTTCTTCAGATTTGAATTAAACATTCCAGACAATCCAACCGTTGGATTTTTACAAAGTTGGTGCCGTTGGAAAGATTTTTCCAAAGCGTACCCGACGGTTGCGGTTTCGGGAAAATCCGATGGTCGGATCTCTCGGTATAATCGTTTGAAATCACGGTTTCAAAATACGAACTACAGCTTCGTTATTCGATATATTTCAATTCTATTTATATATATATATTGATTCTTCGATTTCAAAAACTATATTCTTTTCATACATTTGATAAAAATGATATTTCTATCTAACTGTCTTCTATTCCAACACTTCACTATTTTTAACAATTCATGTATATAATAAAAATTTGATTTTTAATGTAAAACAATTTATTTCAAAACACGGCTATTTTATATAGTTAATATAGGTGATAAAAATAGGATTTTTATTATAAAACAATTTATTTCAAAACAAGATTATTTTATACATCTCATATTGATGTTAAAAATGGGATTTTTATTATAAAACGATTTCTTTCAAAAATATGAATACCATTCAACACATGAATTTCAATTCAACGAATGAATATCGATTAAGCACATGAAGGTTTTCTATAGTTTATATAAATCGATAAAAAAGGTGATTTTTATATTTAAAACACGAATACCATTCAACACATGAATTTCAATTCAACGAATGAATATCGATTCAACACATGAAGGTTTTCTATAGTTTGTATATATAGATAAAAATGTGATTTTTATATTTAAAACACGAATACCATTCAACACATGAATTTCAATTCAACGAATGAATATCGATTCAACACATGAAGGTTTTCTATAGTTTGTATATATAGATAAAAATGTGATTTTTATATTTAAAACACGAATACCATTCAACACATGAATTTCAATTCAACGGACGAATAACGACTCAACACATGAAGGCTTTCTATTCAACGAATAAATATAGTTTCAACAAATGAAATAATTCAAACACATGAATATTATTCAAAATTTCGGCAGCATAACGGCAGGGTAGTTAAAACCGGGACCATCCCTAGTACGGCTCCTCGCTCTACCTTAAAACCTCGCGGTTTTTGACAATGGAGAATCATGCATCTAGTTCCCACGCAGGCGGCATGTATATATTTATTTCATTTCCATAAACTAATCCTGTGGTTTCAACCAAATATTTCTTAACCACAAACGGGTATTTTTCAACCATAATCAATCAATATCAACCACAAACAATTCCAATCAACCATTCGCTATCAATCAATTTTCACACCAGTCACAACCAATAAATATCGTCCATGGTTTGTGGACGAGGGGCGTATATATATATATATATATATATATATATATATATATATATATATATATATATATAGCATTTCACTTCTATTTCAACACATATATAATTTTTACAATGCATATATAACTTATACATCGAACGTACAACTTATACAACGCTTATACAAGAGGTGTACAACGCTTATATAACTCATACATCGATCATATAATTTATACATCATCGTTTTCCATATCGTTTATAAATTAGAAATCTCACATTGGGTTCCACTCCACCAAAAATAGCAGAAGGCTCAGAGAAATATGCGGTCTATTCTAGAAGGTAGAAGACGTCCACAGGTCACGATGTTTCCTGTTTCATCGAATTTTGTCAAGAAACGAAAAAGATATGATTTTTCAAAGTTTTGCAACACTTAAAAGTGTTATTTTCATTTCAAATAAACCCCAGGTCGTACCTTTCCACGGAGTTCGAAACTAGGGTTGGCAAATACTTCCAATCCGCTGCTCGAGGTGATGATAGGCCTTCACCACGACGGAGAGCTACGAAGCGTGCACCCAAAGAGCTAGGTGGGGCCCAGTTCGATCTCGTGTAGCAATGGTGGCGGCGCGATGAAGTCTTCGACTTCGAGCTCTTTGTTCACAACGATTCCAAGACGAGGGAGGTCGAGGTGGGGCTTGATTTGAAGGGGAGGGAAAGGCGAACGGAAAAGTCAACTGGAGGGGCTGGCAAAAACGCCTGTGGCGGCGGCGATCGGTCCTGGAAGTTTTGAACAGCTTCCGCCGTCGAGGTCGGGGGGAGATAAAAGTTTTTTTTTATAAAATCTAATTGGCCGGAGAGTGTTTATTTCAAAAAAATAGGGTTTCTCGCCACTAACTCTAAATCAAACTCAACAACTGTCATCTCTAGCGTTTTACCCCCATTTCGAACACAATGGGATATGTTTCGAAGGTCCATTCGAATGTTTCAGTCAGTTTTCATTCAAATTAAAATATAAAACATTCAATATTTGATTTGAACGTACATTTTAATTTGCCAGGGCCACAAACTGATTCGAAAAATTCTAGAAAAATAAATCTGGCTATGTTTTGATGATACGGTCCCAAAAAAACTAGTTTCGTCGAATTTTGATACCGTTTGCAAAAAGGCCCTTTTCTGGTCGATCCAATTTAACTGTAATTGACCAAAACACGTTTTCCTTTGCCACGCTCACATACTAGCTTCAAAAATTATGAAATTTGAAACCTAGCAATAACTTCACATCCCGGATCCAACAAAAGTGGTTTCGTCGAATTTCGAGGTCGTTTGCAAAATGGCCAATTTCACGGGCTATATAAATTCCATAGCGACCTTTCTGAAAATTGATTTGGCCATAACTTTTGCTTTCCACTATGGAACTTCGATTTTTCAGATTCGTTAGAAATTTATTCACTAACAGATTTAAATATTTTTGGTTTCACTCAAATCCGTTTTGTTTTGCACCCAATAAAGTCCGACAAAGTTTGAATTCAATTTTTGAAACTGCAGCGCCATTTCAGGCCTTGTTTATAATTAGAATTAATTATATTCGTTTTCAAACGTTGATTCAAACTCACTTTTCATTGCTATTATTTAAAATATTTATTTTAAATATTTAAAATCCATTATTTTAGCCAATTTAAAATTTTTAAATTGGTTCAGATTTTTCGGGTCGTTACAATCTCCCCCACTTAAAACTTTTCGTCCCCGAAAAGGAAAAAAGTCGAAAGTGGTTTGATTAATCAACTCTACGTCCAATCTGGCTTCAATTCTCCAACTTTTCCGTTTATGAGAATTTTCAAATTCTTCAAAAATTTGGCTAACACCCGGAATTTTCGAAAATTTTCGCCATAACCTCCTTTGTACGGGGAGAGGTTTGGAAATTTATTGGGCCGTATTAGGTACCCAATAAATCCTAATAAGCATAGACATATTTATAGTGATACATTTTGGTGTTTACAGGGGAGCGTGTATTGATAATAACTCCAAAGAATAAATTCTCGTCACCCTGTCAAAGCCTGAGGGAGTGTGTATATTAAATGCTCCAGAGGATAAATCCTCGTCACCTCGTCCCGTGTGGGAAATAAATAGTCCATGTGCCGTATCTAATAACTAGAGAGACGTGATTATTGTCAACTCCAGACCCGTGTGGGGTTTTTATTAATCTGGCAATTTAATCGTTACAATTTAAATAGTCCATATCAGTCATCAGTTCAACCTGTAAAATATAGTCATCGCCATACAAGCCTCTCGCTCGTATGGTAAATCTTCCACCTCGTCACACAAGCTCCAAATGCTTATGTGGTATATGATGAAGTATGCCTATCTCCCAGAAGTATGCCATGTAATGTAGTTCAAAATTAATTGTTACTATCCTATGGCGATGTTTATTATTTCACACAGAACAACCAGCACTCCGCATCCAATGGCATTCACAGGAGTTGATATAATAATATTTCGTATCCAACTCATTATGGTTTACCTATTTGTCGGGCACGCAATTAAAATCTTTACTCAACAGCTAATCCATTTACCTATTCAAACATGTATAATGCACATGTATATATTTCTATCTATTTTCTAGTCAGTTCAATGTGTGATTTAAATGAATAAATTCTACCATTATTCTATTGTTGATTAAATTAACTATTGTTTCAATAATTCGATTAATCAAATTTACTATCACACAACAAAAACAACAATCAATTTGTTTTTAACTTTTCAAAATCATACAAATCAATTTCTATATTCTTTTAAAATCATTCAGACTATAGAATTAAAAGTGCACATCCATGGAAAGAAAATAACAACAGAATAGAGAACTAATTGGTAATGCAAAGTATGGTAAATGTACCATGCACCGGAGTCAATCAGAGATATCCACTCGGCATCTAGGATAGGCTTTCTGAATGCTTTCCTCAGTTTCCCAAGTACAATCTCGTGGATCCCCACTCCACTGCACTTTGACCAAGTGAACCTTCTTGTTCCTCAGCTCTTTGGTTTCTTTGCCGATGATCTTTAGCGGCTCTCTTCTCACAGCTAATTCTGGGGTAATTTCAATATCTTGTTGAGCTGCTTCTTCCACGATCAAGTCTGGATCATGAACGTGCTTTCGAAGTTGAGATATATGAAATACATCATGCACCCCAGGCAACCAATCTGGCAGTTTAACCCTATAAGCGAGAGTTCCTATCCGTTCCAGAATAGGAAACGGACCAATGAATTTGGGCGCCAATTTCCCTGTTTTACCGAACCGGATTACTCCTCTCATCGGCGATACTTTCAAATATACATAGTCGCCAACTGCAAACGATATATCTCTTCTTCTTCTATCGGCATAGCTCTTTTGTCGGCTTTGAGCAGCCAGTAATCATTTCTTAATAAAATCGACTTTGTCGGCAGCTTCTCGGATCATATCGGGTCCCAATACAAGTCTATTACCGGGTTCGGCCCAACAAGCAGGAGATCGACACGTTCTACCATATAATGCTTCGAATGGTGACATTGTCTAACTCGCCTGGTAGCTGTTGTTATATGAGAATTCAGCCAAATGCAGATGGTCTTCCCATGATCCACCAAAATATAGAACACAAGCCCGCAATAGATCTTCTAATATACGGTTCACCCTCTTAGTTTGACCATCTGTCTGAGGATGATAAGCGGTGCTTAGATTCAGCTTTGTTCCCAATTATACTTGAAACGCCTCCCAGAATTTGCTAGTAAATATTGTATCTCTATCACTGACTATACTGAGCGGCACTCCATGTACCCTAACAATTTCCCTGAAGTATATCTGCGCCAGACTCTGAGCAGTTCTGTTTGATCTGACAGGTATGAAATGGGCGATCTTCGTGAAGCGATCTTTGATCACCCAAATACTGTCATTTCCTTTTCTGGTTTTAGGCAAACCATCAATGAAGTCCATGGAAATATGTTCCCACTTCCAACCAGGAACGTCTAGCGGTTGTAACAATCCAGCCAGTTTCTGTTGATCGCTTTTGACTAGCTGGAAAGTAGGGCATCGACTAACATATATCGAGATGTCTCTCTTTAACGACTTCCACCAGAATGTTCGCTTGATATCGTTATACATTTTACTCACACCCAGATGGATACTGAGCTTAGATTTGTGGCATTCATCAAGCACATCTCTTCTGAGTTCAGGAATTTCTGGAGCACAAATTCGCCCTTCTAACCTCAGAATCCCTTCGCTGTTGAGCTGTAAATCCGAAGCATTGCCTTCTCGAATTCACTGACTCATTCCTTTAATAAATTGGTCGTCTTTTTGGAGAGCCGATATCTAGTCAATCAACGAAGTCGCAATGATAAAACTGGCGATCATTTCATTTTTTCGGCTTAACGCATCGGCCACAACATTGGCTTTCCCTGGATTGTATATAATTTCAAAATCGTATGCTGCAAGGAACTCTAGCCAACGTTGCTGCCTCAGATTCAAGTCTTTCTGGGTGAACAGATACTTTAGTTACTGGTGATCTGCAAACAGTTCAAATCTCTCACCCAGAAGATAGTGTCTCTAGATTTTCAAGGCGAATACTATAGCCAATAACTCAAGATCATGAGTTACATAGTTTTTCTCGTGCGGCTTCAGTTGAAGGCTAGCATAAGCAATCACTTGGCCCCTTTGCATTAACACTGCGCCAAGGCCTTCTCTGGAAGCATCAGTCCATACTTTCAAATCCTGATTGCCATCGATGATGGTTAACACTGGAGAAGTAGTTAATCTTAACTTTAGCTCTTCAAAAGCCTCCTCACTTTCTGGAGTCCATTTGAATTTAGATTGCTTCTTTGTAAGCTTCGTTAAGTGACCAGATATCTTCGAAAAGTTTTTAACGAACTTCCGGTAATAACTAGCCAATCCGAGAAAACTGCGGACTTCTGTAGGAGTACTGGGCTGTTTCCAATTCTGAATAGCTGTGATTTTACTTGGATCCACAGCAGTTCCTTCTTTTGATATGACATGGCCCAGAAATTTTACTTCTTCTTGCCAGAATATACATTTGGAAAACTTTGCTTTCAACACATTCTTTTTGAGGATTTCCAGAACCTGTTCCAAATGCTTTTCATGTTTGGCCTTTGATTTAGAGAAGATTAGAATATCGTCAATGAAAACCAGAACAAATTTATTCAAAACCCCTCTGAACACTCTATTCATCAAATCGACGAAGTAAGCTGGAGCGTTACATAAGCCGAACGACATTACTAACCACTCGTAAAATAAGTCGGGACCTCTGAATGCTGTCATTGGAACACACTCTTCTGCAATTCGAAGTTGATGGAAGCCTGTAGCTAGGTCCATCCTTGAAAACACTTGTGCTCCATTCAGACGATCCAATAAATCATCGATTCACGGCAATGGATATTTGTTCTTTATGGTCTGCTTGTTTAAATCACGATAATCCACACATAGCCGTAGAGTACCGTCAGATTTTGGGACAAATACCATTGTTGCTCCCCAATCAGATAAACTAGGCCTGATCAGACCCTTCCATACTAGCTGTCGTGTTTTATTGTTTAATTCCTCTTTCTCTTTCAAGGACATTCTTCGAATAGCGTGAACTACTGGCCTTGCATTCGGAATCAAAGCAATCTTGAAATCTATTTCTCTCTACGGAGGCAAGCGAACAACTTCTTCGAACACATCCGCATAGTTTTTGACGACAGGAATATCTTTCACTAGGTCGGGAATATTCTTTGTGACTTCAGGGACATTTTCCATTTGAGCAGGAGAAACATCAAGGGCTGTGAGCAGGAGAAACATCAAGAGCTGACCAGAAATCTTTTCTATTTGAATTCGGGCCTTCACATGGTATGGTTATATAATTCCCTGATTGGGCCTTTGCTTTAACCACTCTCTCGACACATCTGACCTCTGCTTCATATTTGGTTAGCCAATCCAACCCTAATATAAGATCAAACTCCTTAAAATTCATGACGATGGAGATAGTAGGGAATTTATAGCAAGAAAAAGAGATAGGTACTGCACAAACCCAACTGAGATCGATGGAACCCCCGACCGGATTTTGGACAGTTATTGGTTCTTTAAGCATCCTCAATTTCAAATCCAACTTCTTAACTGCATTCTTTGCTATAAAGCTTCGCGACGCGCCTGTGTCAAACAGTACTTTAACTGGAATATTTTTGACATTAAACGTTCCTTCTAAAACATCAGACCTTCCCTGACTATCTGAGGGTGCTGAGGTTTCTGCCACTTCATTTACCTGAGCTTCCTTGGTTGCCTTTAACAGTCGGCAATCCTGCTTTACATGGCCAAACCGATGGCAAATGCTGCATTCTCTGGTCTCTTGAAACTTCTTATTAGACTTAGATCCTTCCTTTCTTTGTTTCTTTAGAGATCGGCAACTTATCGAGAGATGTCCTTGCTTATTGCAATTAGAGCATACAGTTGTCATTACTGGTTTCTTCTTAGATTTGGCCCTTTTCCTCTTGGCACTGGTCTTCTTACTGACCTCAAACATTGTACTGGCCTCAGGACTATGAGTTTCAGACTTAATTTTATTACTAGAGCTGACTTCCTCTTCGTACTGTAACATACCTGTAACACCCCACGTCCATTAATGTCACTCACAAAGGGAATGCATTAACTTCCATGGAGGTTTTAAGTGAATATAAAACAGGAAAATTACAACAAGACAGATAATAAGTAGTACTTGGAAATCTAAAACTTCATTTTATTGCACCGGAATTTAAATATGTTTGTTACATCATAAAACCATAAATCAGAGTCAAGTACAATATCCCTTTCTCAAAAAACAAAATACATAATCCCATTACATAAATAGCCATTAAAGAAGATAACAAGCTGGACTTTACTTCAACGGTCCAAGATTTTCCAAAAGAGAGATAAAGCAATCCAATCAAACTCCGCTAGAGCTGGGTCCACCCTGAGGACCTGGAGGGAGAAAAAGGATAGAAATGGAGGGGGTCAGACATAAAGTCTGGCGAGTATGATAATTCTAACAATACTATTATCAAAATAACTAGACTAAGGTATAAGCTGGAAAACAAGGAAATGTCTATGAACTATTGGGTATGGAAGAGCAGATAAAGATAACGTTAAAGGCACACCTAATTACTAACGAATAATTACTACACTGCACCACACCAGTCACCCTGAAAGTTGATCCCACTTGCTTCACTTAGAAATTATATAAATAGCCTTGTGTACCCCTAGCTGACTACATAGGTGCCGTCTGCCCCTATCTCCGCTAGGTGTACCCCACTACCCACTTGCGATCGGCTCCCTACTCGTAGATACCCGTGCTAGCCCCACAGTGGGGTGTATCATTTCCCTAAAGTGGCAACCCGATACAACTTGAGAATGCACGGCTTATACCTACACGATGCAACAACGTCTTACCTACCAGCCCGGGTCCACACACGCATATGAAACCCGTTGGACTTGCGTTGCCACTGCTACCCCGTTTGGCCTCTTATAGTCAAACCCAGTATGCGTGTCCCGTCCTCGACTTGGGTCGAGCCCACAAAGATACATTTGGGATACTGGTTGAAATGGCCCCCCACAAGCTATCCACCTAAGCTTGTCCCCACTAGTATATCCCACTTAACCCTCTTAGTCATGTTCATTTACATGTGTGTTTGGTTAAGTCTTACTAATCGTATTTCAAATGCCACAAAGGGTACCCACTAGATTCCTCATGCCACCCTAGGCACCTACTTAACCCCCATGTCCCACCTTACATGTTTATCTGGTTAAGTATTTCTTAATTCATTCAGGCCATAACCTCACAAAGACCTCTCACATTAGACTGGCATTTATGGCAGCTGGATTTGCCGGGCGGGTCCGGGCAGTCTTACACCATAAAAGAGTCTAACCTCTTGTCTTTACAACTGTTATGCTTTAATTTGGGCCTAGGACCTCTCACATTGGGCTAACATTTGTGACTACTGGATTTGCCGGGCGGGTCCGGGCAGTTTTACGTCACAAACGAGTCCAACCTCGTGTCCTAAGAATTGATTAACACTTACAATCTTTTACCCCAGTTTTAATAATTCCCTATTCAAATTTCAATTTTAATGATGTCCATAATTGACTCAATTATGGCCATCCATTCATGGCATGCAAATCATATCAATTGCACCCTAACTTCTTAATATTAAATCCTTAATATTACCCCTACCCCACGTTATACGTTCGCTTATTCAACGGAAAATATACGTTAGACGCGAATAGTCTAACTTATAGCACAAAGATAAATTATCACAAAATATAAACAAATAAAATAAATCTAATCATAATAGGGGTGAAACTTGCATAAAACTACACATGTTAAGGATCTAAAGGTGTCAACTTGTTAAATGTCACAATTTACATGATATGATCATAACCCAAATTCATGTATAAACTTGCATATGGGGTTTTATGCAACATAATGATGGTGTGAACTAGCATCTAACACATAGAACTCACCCATGTCATAGCATAATTCTAGATCTAAATAGATGTCATGGCATATGTTCATAATCTTTACTAATCAATCTAAACTTTCATACATGATTTGTCATCAACATAGCCCAAATAATATCAACATTATGACTTGATTAACATGAACTAATTAGCATAGATAATAACATCATGACTTTATAACAAGTATGATTTATCATAATTTAGCATAGAAAATTACAACCTATACAATATCATCATAGCATGATTCACAACATATATGTTATCATCATCACATAACATAGGATTTACAACAAACATGATAGCATAAGGTTTACAACAACATATATGACAATCCACATCATTTACTTATAATCCATTCATAACTTAATCTAATTAGTTTAATAATAATCTTGTTAAGATCATCATACTCACAATTAGAGAAGAAAGAGAGTCTGGATTTGCTTTAGAGTTGAGTATAATTAGGGTTTTGATTAGCTTTCTTCCTTCTTAGTTGGCGGCGGCTAGACTGGGTTCCATGGCGGCGGTATGACGGTGGCTATTCTATTTTTCATGTGAATTAGAGTGAGAGACTACCTAGGTATTTATAGAGTTTAGGATTTATTTAGGCCGTCAGATTAAATCAGAACTAAACTGAATCGTTAAATTTGCTAACTCATCCCTAAAGACACATCAGCAGCTCAAGATTGGGCTCAGCCAAACCCTAGCCGACTGGACCAGGTCGACTGCCCAGTCGACCTGGGGGGGGTGTTGACTGCCCAGTCGACCTGGGGTGCTTGGCGGGAATTTTCCCGCCTAGCCTGTTTGACTTCGAATTTTAAATTTTCTGAAATCTATTTTGAATTTTCTGAAACTTCTGATGGCCATAACTTCTTCATACGAAGTCCAATTCACGCAAACACGGACTCTATTTCAACCATAATTCCGAGACGAACACAATGGTGCAACCCATTTCCCACAATTCTTAGGTCTGAGATTAGCTATTCTTTAATTTGTGAATATTAATATCAATAGAATTACGGGGTGTTACATTCTCCCCTCCTTAAAGGATTTCGTCCCTGAAAACTTCAAGTCAAGAAGAATGTATATCCTAACATCCAATCGTCCATTTACTCAACCATCAAACACATGCATTCATTGTCCTTATAGACTTCTAATGCTTTCATGTTTAAATGCACAGTGTGTGTATATGTCCATATCTAATGCAAAATCAGGCGGTCCACTGATTCAGTTGACCTCCTTAATGCAAATCATGATAGTGCCATGCGTCCATTATGTATGCAAAAGTTCCTTAATGCTACATATTATCTCTATATGCGTGCACAATCATCATCTGAATGCAGCATCCATATGATAAAAACAAATCCTCATACATCCATTTTACTAAATACATCCATATATATATGCAATATGCAATATGAAGTGACTGAGCCGATCTAGTGCCTAATAGTGTGTGTATATGCGTCCACGAGCAACCACTAGCAAACACTTGCATCCACTTTGCATCCATCATACATAACATGTCTCAAACACATGTTTCAACCATAGGATTATCCTAACTAAAGGTCAAGGATACTAGCGAGAGGATACTCAAAAGGTAAGATAAGTACAAGATAAGCGATAAAGGAGAAATTAAAAGACATACCGTCGAAAAGAAAAGGGTACAACGAATGCATCTTCTCTTCCGTCTCCCAAGTAGCGTTGCTCTCATCATCTCCCCATTGTACTTTGCTAGTCTGACCTCTCGATTTCTCAGCTTCTTAATCTCTGACCCAAGAATGCGCGTAAGAGCTCGTCGAATCATCGCATCACGCTCTATCTCCACCTCTCTAAGCAAGTTCGGCTCTACCACCTCCGCGGTCTCGTGCAAGCACTTCCTCAAATGTGACACATGGAATATGTCGTGTATACCACTAAGTCTCTCAGGCAACTCCACTCTATACGCCATCTGCCCAATCCTTTCCTTAATAGGAAACGGCCCTAAGAGCTTTGGTGCTAACTTCCCAACGGACCCAAAGCGAACAACGTTTCGTAATGGAGACACTTTGATAAAGACCATGTCCCCCACATCAAACTCAAGATCTGTCCTCCTCTTATCCACATAAGATTTCTGCCTATCTTGCGTTTCTTTCATCCTCCTTCGAATCAAGTCGATCTTCTCTGAAGTCTCCCTAATCATATCGGGCCCAAGTAAGATCTTATCTGTAGCTTCCCACCAACATGTAGGAGAACGACACGGCCGTCCTTAAAGAGCTTCAAAAGGTGCCATGCCAATGCTAGATTAAAAGCTGTTATTATATGCGAACTCTACCAACGGAAGATGCTCTTCCCATGTACCCCCAAAGTCTAGGATACATAGCCTCAATAGGTCCGCTAGAATACGATTCACCCTCTCGGTTTGGCTGTCCGTCTGAGGATGATATGCGGTGCTCAAACATAACTGAGTCTCTACCGCTTCTTGCAAGCTCTTCCAAAATTCGCTAGTGAAGATAGGATCGCGGTCGCTTACTATGCTAGAAGGAACACCATGCAAACGAACTATCTCTCGGATGTATACAGAAGCTAACCATGGAGCAGTCCTCTTACTGTTCACGGGAATGAAATGGGCGCTCTTAGTAAGTCTATCTACTATAACCCAAATCCCCGTATTACCCTTCCTTGATCGCAGTAATCCATCCACAAAGTCCATCGAGACACTTTCCCACTTCCATAATGGAACCTCCAATGGGTGAAGCAACCCACCGGGTTTTTTTTGCTCCGCTTTTACTTGTTGGCACACCAAGCATCTAGCGACATACCCGGCCACATCTTTCTTCATACCGGCCCAAAAGAAAACTCGCTTCATATCTTTGTACATCTTGTCCCCGTCGGGATGAATGGTCATCTTCAAACGATGTGCATCATCAAGAATAATCTTCCTCAAGTCCTCGTCTCGTGGTACACAAAGTCTACTATCCCTACGTAACCAACCCTTATCATCTAGGATATACCTACGGAGATGGCTTGATGACTCCCCTATTTTGAGCTTTTCTACTAACTCAACCAACTGTGGGTCGTCTCGCTGTGCCTCGCCAATCCGTCCCAAAAGCGTAGGTCTAGCCTCTAAGGATGCTAGCAAACCGGGTACAAAGTCAACGGAAGGTCTAAAGTCAAACATAGAGATGAATTCTAAACTTGCCCGCTCAATAAACAAAGGACTTAAGGATAATCTTTTTCTACTTAAGGCATCTGCCACTACATTACCCTTGCCAGGGGTATATGCTATTTCGAAATCGTAGGACGCTAAGAATTCCATCCACCTTTGCTGCCTTAAGTTCAAGTCCTTCTGAGAGAATAAGTATTTTAAAGATTTGTGGTTAGTGAACAATTCGAATTTCTCGCCAAGAAGATAATGACGCCAAGACTTAAGCGCGAAAACAATAGCGACCAACTCTAGGTCATGTGTAGCGTAATTTTTCTCATGCGCTCTCAACTGCCTTCCACCATAGGCTATTACCCTACCCTCTTGCATTAAGACTGCGCCTAGACTTGTCCCACAAGCATCGGTATAAACAGTAAATGGCTTACTCCCGTCTGGCAACACTAAGACTGGGGCTGAGGTCAAAGCTCTCTTCAAACATTGGAACGCATCATCACAATCTACGTCCCATGTGAAAACTAGGTTCTTCTTCGTTAAGCGTGTTAATGGAGCTGATATCTTTGCGAAGTCTTTGATAAACTTCCTATAGTAGCCAGCCAACCCCAAGAAACTCCTTACTTCAGTAGCATTTTTAGGGACCTTCCAATCTTGGATGGCCACCACCTTCACGGGATCCACAGCTATCCCTTCTTTGGAAACCACGTGCCCTACGAATCGTACTTCCTTCCTCCAGAAGTGACACTTAGAAAATTTAGCTTTAAAGTTATGCGCTCGTAGAGTCTCCAACACTTCCCTAAGATGTAGGGCATTCTCTTCTTCATTCTTAGAAAAGATCAAGATGTCGTCTACAAAGACCACCACGAATTTATTAAGGTACTCCCTAAAAACCCTACTCATCAAATCAACAAAGTATGCGGGGGCGTTTGTCAAACCGAAGGGCATCACTAGCCATTCATAGAAACCGTTCGGAGTCATAAAGGCAGTCTTGTCTATGCTATCCTCAGCCACTCTCAACAGATGGAATCCAGTGGCTAGGTCCAACTGCGAAAACACTGAGGCGTCAACTAACTGATCGAAGAGATCGTCAATCCTCGGCAGTGGGTGTCTGTTTTTCTTAGTAAGCTTAATATGTTCTCTATAGTCCACACAAAGTCTAAGGGACCCATCCGCCTTCGTGGCAAATACTACTGGAGCACCCCACTCCGATATACTTCGTCTTATGAACCCCTTCTCAAGCAACTCCTTCACTTGCTTATTGAGTTCCCTCCTTTCACAAGGAGCCATGTGGCGTACTGGCAAAGATACTGGTTTTGCATTATCCACAAGATATATTTGAAAATCTATCTCCTGCTTCGGAGGCAAGCCCTTCACCTCCTCAAACACATCCGAATATTCTCGGACCACTCTAACAGATCGTAGATTCTCCACAGACGCGTCAAGCGATTCTAAATAACTTAGCATAACAGAATTTATGGGATTACAAAAGATTTCAAGAGTGTTACCAAGGCGAGTCATGAGCCTAACTACTATCCTTTCACAATCAAGAACGGCCCCATTTCTGGATAACCAATCCATCCCTAAAATTAGCCCATAGCCCGTGAAGCCCAAAACATAAGCATCACATCTAAACTCAACGCTAAGTATAGAAATTTTCAAATCCAAACACATCATGGACAAATAAGCTGAGCCCCCAATTAGATTCGAAACAACTAAGGGATCCTCTACTAAACTGGTGTTTAAGTGCAGTGATTCAACTAATGACGTAGAGATAAACGAATGCGATGCGCCCGAATCAAATAAGGTACGGACAGGATGTTCAAACAGAAAAACAAAGCTTTCAACATAAATGGTTCTACCTCGTTCTTGCTGCGGTGGGACCGCGAGAGCCTGAACTTGTCCCCTTGCCTGCCCTGGTGCCATAAGAGCCTGCACCTGTCCTCCCGAGGTAGACCCTGTCCTATGCCCCTTCTTTGGGCAGTCCTTCACTAGATGTCCCACTTCGCCATAGTGAAAACAGTCAGTCTTCTTTTTCTTTCGACAATCCTTGCTGAGATGGCCTGGTGTCCCACAGTTAAAGCATTTCTTATTTCCCTTGCCATTATTGTCTTTACCACCCTTCTTGTTTTGTTGTTGTGGTTTCTTCTGATCCCCTTTCTTCTCGGGTGCCTTATCAGCTTTAGTGCCTTTCTCCTCGTGCATGAGTGCCATGTCCACTAGCTTCTCAAAGGTGGCCCCCATAGGGATGTGGGTCATAGCCAACCCTTGCAACGGTTCATTCAATCCATTAACGAAGCTCAGAGCCTTCTTCTCCGGCGTGTTCACTAAGTCCAAGCCAAACCTTACTAGCTAATTAAATTTGTTGACGTACTCTTTCACTGATGAGCTTCCTTGCTTTAATGTCAAGAACCTTTCCATATATAGATTCTCTTCTACCCTTGAGAGAAACTTCGCCTCAAAACTACGTTTGAAATCCGCCCAAGAATCAACAGGACGCTCCCCATTAGTGACCTCCCACCAAAACGAGGCCTCTCCCTTCATTAACCAAGCTGCTAATTTGACTTTCCTTCCTTCTTCTACTTCAAAGATTTCTAGCAATTCTTCCACATCCTTAAGCCAATCTCTAGCTTCCACAAACGTTTCTGACCCTTGAAAAGGTTTTCCACCCATAGCCTTAAATTCCTTGCACGTCTTTGTAAAAGTATCAGCGCGAGGAGGAGGAGGAGGAGCGGGTGCAACTGGTGGTGGTGGAACATTGGCTGGACCTGCAGCGGCCCTAGCCTCTAATAACCTCCTATAGCGTCTTGGTATCGTTACACCGTCCGGAAGGTTAAGATCTTCAGCCATTCTGAAACGAAAAAGGAAAGATTCAAAATGGAGAATTCAAAAGATAAAGATATGGCTATTGGGGATTATGTTTTTCATAAAAACTTTCCTCTTTAAATTACTCATCAAAACATGTTTTTGAAAACACTTCTTCCAAAAATACTTTAGAAAAATAGTTTTTCTAAAAAAATTATCTGTTCTGGTAACCTTAAGCTCTGATACCACGTGTAACACCCCACGTCCATTAATGTCACTCACAAAGGGAATGCATTAACTTCCATGGAGGTTTTAAGTGAATATAGAACAGAAAAATTACAACAAGACTGATAATAAGTAGTACTTGGAAATCTAAAACTTCATTTTATTGCAGCGGAATTTAAAAATGTTTGTTACATCATTAAACCATAAATCAGAATCAAGTACAATATCCCTTTCTCATAAAACAAAATACATAATCCCATTACATAAATAGCCATTAAAGAAGATAACAAGCTGGACTTTACTTCAACGGTCCAAGCTTTTCCAAAAGAGAGATAAAGCAATCCAATCAAACTCCGCTAGAGCTGGGTCCACCCTGAGGACCTGGAGGGAGAAAAAGGATAGAAATGGATGGGGTCAGACATAAAGTCTGGAGAGTATGATAATTCTAACAATACTATTATCAAAATAACTAGACTAAGGCATAAGCTGAAAAATAAGGAAATGTCTATGAACTATTGGGTATGGAAGAGCAGATAAAGATAACGTTAAAGGCACACCTAATTTGTAATGACCCGCATTGGCAGAGGTATTATAATTAATTTATTTAATTTTTGAAATGGTGTTTAGAGAATTTAATGGCCGTGGAATTTAATAATGGTGAATATTTAATTAAAATAATAAATTAAATAATATATTTAATTCTGAATAATCAGAATTTGTCGAAATGACGATATGGTGTGAACCAGATCATCTATGATATATAATTCAGTTTAGAATTTGATTTGAATAACGAATATATTCAAATCATCGACAGTTGAACGTATAGTTTATAATATAATTAAAATAGAGCTCGAAATGGCGCGGCAGTTCGCTATTTGGCGATTTGAACTTCAACTGAATGTACAGAATTCGTTTTAAATCGGATTTCTGTGAAACAAGAAACGTGTGGAGCTGGTGAAGTATATCTTTCTAGTGGAAGAGAAAAATCAGGATTTCGTCGTGTAGATTTTGAGATATGTCCAAATCAAATTTTAAAATAGTCGCTATAGAATCGTTTATCGATCGTAATGGTTTATTCGATATAACTAGAGATCGGGTTTGAATTTAAACAAGGTTCCTTTGGGAAATAGTGATAATTTAATTTTTAGAATTTTAATGTAATTTTTAATTAATTTAATAAGCAACTTTTTATTTAGAGTATTTCGCACCCTATAGTCAACATTTTGAAGTTTCACAATATGAGTTAACCTACCGGTATTATTATATTTTTTGGATCGTGACACCGAGCTCATCTCAACGGTGTATTTATCTCAGTCGGCAATGCTCGTATGTGGATAAAATTTCATTTAACGAAGTATGTTAAAAGTTTAAAACTTAAAGAAAAATATCCTAATCTATACTCTGATCGAAACCAAGGCCATGATTCATTGTTTCCAACCACAAAAGCCTCTAAACTCTCCTATATAACAAATTCATATTCCATTCTCCTATAAACCTAATCTCTGTAAACAAAATTTGAGCCGCCAGGCTTTTGTTACTTCAAACAGAAATTTGTCCGAAGGAAAATAAACAAAAGCCACTTCATGTTTTTATCCATTTGAATGCATTCGATACTGCCTTCCTCAACATAAAACCCAGCCAAAGCTTTAACGGCTTCAAACAAAAAAAAGAAACGAAGCGAAACTTGGAGCAGATCGTCGGGTTCTAAGGGAGAAGGGCGGTTAAGATCTGGGGTTGGTTCAGGAGGAGCGTGGCGCGGTAAAAGTGTGGGGCTTCCAGTCAAGTGCGGGTGGGTTCGAGTTGTACCTCATTGGGTGGAGAAGGAAGAGCTCGAGTAGAGGAAGCTAGCGGTGAGCTCGGTTTCGGATTTCACGAAGATTGGAGGAGTTTCTGTGGGTTTTGGCGTCGATACTTTTACTGTGTATCAAGAGGGAGAGCTAAAAGTCGGAGGTTGCTGAATGTGGTTCGAGTTCTCTGATGTTGGGATGAAGTGAAAAAGGAGTTGAAGAGGGGAGTTGCCGTGTTTTGAGTTGGGTTTTCTGTGGAGAGTTGATAAGAATGAAGTGAAAGAGGAAGAAAGAGTTACTGTGATGAATTGGTTACGGGATTTAAAATGTGGATTAACGACTTCAGTAAGGTTTAATTATTTATTTAGTTTATATCCTATTTATTTTAATGATGGAGTATAATAGAAATGGTGAAGAAATTTTTGGCAATGGATTTTACAGTAGAAGAAGGTACGGATTTTCGTGAGGAAGAGGGATATGCAGAACTGTGAGCGGGTAAGTATGGGAATGGGCTGATTCGTGTTGACCTAGGGTAGATGTCACGAAGACATAACATATGGTGGATTAATGAAGTGGAAATGGGATGTCATGAGGAAGGAGTAATCGGCTGCATGGATAAGAGGAGTAGTAAGGTATAGGGTGCGCGGGCAATAAAGGTAGTGGGCCAAGAAATAAGAAGCGGTGAGGCCCAATTAGATAAATAAATATATAGTTTAACTTTAATTCAAAACAACGTATATTAACTTTTAAAAATGCATATCTTGCTCATACTGTATCAGAATTTAGAATGGTCAAATCCATTGGGATCGTATGGACGGGAGCAACACAGTGGAACTGACGGGGAGTGAATCCGAGCTCGTTACAATTTATGGCGAAATAAATTGTCCGACTGAATCAAATAACGCAAACCGTTATTTAACGGCTAACGCGCAAATGTGAGTAAATCTCACTAACTTTGAATAGTTTATAATTTCATGTTATATTTCTAGAACTGTTAGATATTGGCTGTTTGACTGTGTGTTGACTGTTTGATTGAACTGCTAGTCAGTTAGTTAAATTTTCTATATTGATTCTGTTTAACAGAATATATCATATGGAACTGAAAAGTGATGTTATCTATATTGTTTAACATCTGTGATGCAGGGAAACAGGTTGGAGGAATCCAACTGGATTCCTCAACATTTATTTTACTGTTTTCATATATTGTGATATATGATGTGTTATATAATCTGTTATGGATTATGGGTGTTGAAATGATATTAATCATTGTTATTCGATATTTCAAATATCATAAGAAACTCTGGGATGTAAAAAAAGAAGTATTTCAATGTATATTGAAATAAAGGAATTTTATAAAATCACAGGATTTTATAAAAGGAATTATTTATAAAACGAACACGGTTTTATAAAAGGGATATTTATTTAGAAAATAAATAGAAATAGAAAAGGAATATTTATTTAGAAAATAAATAGAAGTTATAAATAGGAAATATTTGTAACGATAAGTAAACGTTATAAATAGGAAATATTTGTAACGGTAAATAGAAGTTATAAATAGGATATATTTGTAACGGTAAATAGAAGTTATAAATAGGATATATTTGTAACGGTAAATAGAAGTTATAAATAGGAAATATTTGTAACGGTAAGTAAACGTTATAAATAGGATATATTTGTAACGGTAAATAGAAGTTATAAATAGGATATATTTGTAACGGTAAATAGAAGTTATAAATAGGAAATATTTGTAACGATAAATAGAAGTTATAAATAGGATATATTTGTAACGGTAAGTAAACGTTATAAAAAGGAAATAGTTGTAACGGAAAACATAGTTAAAAAGAAGTTAATCGATGTTAGTTAATCGATTAGAGAATAAAGTATAAAAGAAGTTAATCGATGTTAGTTAATCGATTAGAGAATGAAGTAAAAGAAGTTAATCGATGTTAGTTAATCGATTAGAGAATAAAGTATAAAAGAAGTTAATCGATGTTAGTTAATCGATTTGAGAATAAAGTTAAAAGAAGCTAATCGATGTTAGTTAATCGATTAGAGATAAAGTTAAAAGGATTTAATCGATGTTAGTTAATCGATTAGAGTTAAAGTAAAACAAGCTAATCGATGTTAGTTAATCGATTTGAGATATTCGAAAAGGAGTTAATCGATGTTAGTTAATCGATTAGAGTTAAAGTAAAACAAGCTAATCGATGTTAGTTAATCGATTAGAGTTAATGTAAAAGAAGTTAATCGATGTTAGTTAATCGATTTGAGATATTCGAAAAGGAGTTAATCGATGTTAGTTTAATCGATTAGAGTTAAAGCAAATGAGTTAATCGAATATAGTTTATTCGAATAAAGTTAGTAAATCGAATATAGTTTATTCGAAAGGGGTTAAGTGAATAGAGTAAATCAAATAGAGTAAATTAAATAGAATAAATCGAATAGAGATTTATTCGAATGAGAGTTAAGTAAGGAAGTTGGTAAAGGGATATAAAGTGAACTTTGTCTATTTCAAAGTTAGAAATGTTGTTCAGTTAAGGTCTGAGAGGTAGTTCTACCCCAACTTGATTGACTTCGTTTTTAACTAAGGAATAGTTAAGGTTCGGCAGAAAAGGAAATGGTTTGAGTTGGCATCGCGATGGTTTGTTTAAACATCTGTCTAAGTCCAATGAAGAAGCTTTAGAAATGTTTTCCAAATAAGAAACCAGAAATGTTTTCTAATAAAGAAAACAAGAAATGGAAATGTTTTCCATTGTTAATAACATATATTTTCCAAATTTAGAAAATAAGAAATACTGAATATAGGGAAACAGGAGATAAGTAGATTAATGAACTAAGGAGATGAATGTTAAATGATGTTTGATAGATATAATTTCCATTTGGGAATAATATCGTTGTTTGCACACTTGTTTTTATTCGATAGTTAAATCACAGACTATCGAAGTTTTGACCATTTTAACGTTGTTAATATGGAGAGACCGGTTGGATTATTATCCAAAGAACCACTCTGTATTGGCATAAGCGTTGTGAATTTTATATGCCAAAGGAAATTGAAGACGGAGTTATGCAAGGGCTATCCTGTTTACAGAATAGTGCCTTCGGTTCATCCTGTTCCTGGGTGACTTGTATGGATGAATGTCTGACAGAGTATGTCCAGACGATCACGTATATTGATTTCTCCAACCATACCAAGAGTGGAAGCGGAGAAGGAAACTTCTTTTAGCTAACACATAATGTATGGTTGAGGACGTCAATCGGTGATTTGATGGAGTTGACGATGTGACATTCAAAGTGAATCTGGTATGATGATAAAGCGTAGCTTCTAGCCTCATCATCCGGTAAATGACAAAAATCGGGCAGGCAGCATGGCTAAGTCGGTCGCACCGAAGTAGGGTGTATAATCACCTGATCTAGAGTTTCATTTACTTCTAAAAATCTATTGTTGATGCTGTCCCATTCGGGAAACGGTTGCTGATCCCAACTGTTGGTGATATACATTCGATACACTCAAGCGAAATGAGTGGTCGGTCATGTGTGGCCGGGTTGCAAGATGTTCTTGTTGAACCCAGTGTATTCCTCTTTAGAGGTACACGAGCGATAGGTGGTTCCATACCTTGTCATGACTGGAAATCCATTACCCAATACGTGCTTGCGGTTTTGATTGTATACTATATATGTGGAACGTGAGATGAAAGCGTTTCTGCTGGATTATTATATATATACTGTGGTTGATAGACATTATTATAATATCAAAAGGTTTTTGATATAAAGATATTTGGATTCTCATAAGGGAAAAACCCGTTCCGTTATACGGCGTGGTCTTATGAGATATCATTTACTTGTTGGAACTGTTTTTAAACTGTTTTACTCATTCCAGTCCCATGACTGACCCGGAGTTTACTTTGTTGTTTTCCCTAAACTCTTGGGTGCCTAAATTTGTACGGGCAGTCAAGTAGTCGGGATTTTACAGATATAGTTGAAGAGCTGGAGCAGGAGGCTTCAGGATCATATAGCTATAGTTATTTCCGCTGTGTTGTAAGTGCTGTACTTTGAAAATGATGTATATTCAAATACAGATGTATATTTCAAAATTATGTTATGAAATATATTTATTCGTTCCGCTGTGAGATTCGTGTTACTCTGATATTGTGTTCTTCTTCTTCTTCTATTCTAAGTTTCCATCTTATCTTTCCTCACCCTCTAATTTCTTTCACTAATTACCAGGATTTTTCGATGTTTTGGTTATCGACATCGTGTTTATGCCGATAACCAAAGTCGCCGAAAATCCGGGTCGTTACAGTTGGTATCAGAGCAGAAGGTTAATTGATTAACTTTGCTCTGTGGCGTGACTCGGTAGAGATAGGGTTAGTAATACCCTAGACTGAGATTGAGTGTATATATACGAGTGGACGTATTTGTTATTGATATAAAAATTTGTTTTATATTGTGGAGATTTGTTGGTTGAGTCGTTTATGAGTTCTGGTCGATCAGTTTGATCCACTGTATCGGTAGGAGTTACTAAACACTTGAATACGATGAACCATCATGGTATGTTTTGAAAAGAGGGTAAATAAAAATAATTTTTAACCAAAATATATTTTGATATATATTAGATATATTGGTTGCGATTATAATCGAGTAAGATTATAAATTAAATGGTTATGTAAATAACCAGTCAGAATTCATATAAGTGAAATACGTGAAATCAGATGGGTTAAATCTGAATTTTTAACCAGAAATTGAATTAAAATTCTGGAAAATTGGATAAGTGTTTGTAAATGGATTGGGATTAAAAATAAGGAAAATTTAAGATCTTGGGAGATTTTAAATTGTTTTACAAGCAGTGTGAATTATATTTTGAAATGAATTTCAAAGTGGAAATGTTTAGAAATGGTTTTATAGTATTGAACTCACTTCGATCGCTGGAAAATAGATTCTGATGATGACAGCTGCATCATCAGTATTCATTTTCGAGTTGTAAGTGACGGATTACTACCAGAGATACTGTTTTTAATTTGTTTTGGGAAAGACAAGTGTGTTGAATTTCAAAATGGGATTTATAAAATAGAATTTGAACTTTTAAATAGATTTGAAATATTAACTTGTTTTAAAAGAAATAAAACGAGAAGTTCCTTTATAAACGAAGTTTATAAATAGTTCTTTTATAAACGAAGTTTATAAATGAAGTGAAGAGAATTGTCATTGGATAATTCAGAAATAAAGATACTAGTGTGAAATTGAAAGGGAAATCTATTTTCCAAAGGTAGAAATATCGATTTCAAAAGGAAATGAAATCGAGACTTATGTAAAGAATGAATAAAGAAAATTTGAAATAGAAATTGAATATGTGAAATTCAATGGAATTGAAATAGAATTGAAATAAGAAAATTCAAAGGGGATTTGAATATGGAAAATTCAAAGGGGATTTGAATATAGATATTCAAATGAGATTTGAATAAAGAAGATTTAAATAATGGAAAATTGAATATAGAATTCATATAGAGTAATAATGAAATTTGAATATAGAAATTCAAATGGCGTTTGGATATAGAAAATATAAAAGATTTCAAATATAGGATTTGAATATCGAAAGTGAAATGAAATTTGAATGTAGAGAATTTAAATAGAATTGAAATTTGAATTTAGAAGATTCAAAGGGAAGTGAAATGAAATAAAGAAAATTCAAATAGATTTGAATATAGAAATTCAAATGGAGTTTGAAAATAGATTTGAATAATGAAATTCATATATGGAATTTGAATAAGTGAATTGAAATGAAATTCAAATATAGAATTTGAATAAGAGAATGGAAATGGAATTTGAATATAGGAAATTCAAATAAAATTGAAATGGAATTCAATTAGTTGATAAACAAGTTAAAATATATTTGAACATGTTATACTCAAATATGAAGGTGAAATGGGAAACCAGTAATTTGAAAATCACTTAACGAACTAAGTTAAAATGATTGGATTAAGTTGAAATGAATTAGAAATGTATAAATATAATGAGATAGGTATGGATAAGGTATGAAGGCATATAGATAGAATGCTCGACGAAAAGGTATGTATTTAATTCACATATGAGATTTTATGCGCCGTATCGGCTAGCCGCTTGGCTTTTTCTTTTTTCTTTTGGATTGGTGAGGGCCATGGGAGGCTATTTGAAATATCCCGATGCTCCCGGTACAAAGGAGGTTATGGCGAATTTTTCCGGGAATTTAAGGAGATAGAATATTTTTAAGATAATTTGATAGTTAGAAATCAACGTATCAATATATATAGAAGTCGATAAGGAAGTAAACTTAAAAATAGAATAGTAGAATCAAAAAGAAAGATTAAGAATAGAATCTAGTAAGAATAGAAAGAGGAAGCGTATACGTGTTTAAAAGTGAGAAGTAGTTGTATGGTATTGATTATTCGAGTAAGTAGTCATATCTGTTTTGACGTTATAAATGTTATTCAGTCAAGGTCTGAGAGGTAGTTATACCCCAACTTGATTGATTTCATTATTAACAAATAAATAGTAAGATTCCAGGCTCGAAGATCAATGTTGAATAAGAGTTAGTTGAATATAGTATTTGGGTTGTCGTAACGATGTTTTACACAACATCCGTTTTAACCCAAATGAGTGTAACTTGGAAATAGAAATAAAGAATATTTCCTAAGTATAGAGATAAACGAGATCAGAAAAGAGATAAGTAATTGGATTATTTTAATTATAAATAGCATATATTTTCTAAAAGTTTAGAAAATAAAGGATGGAGATATTCGGAAATGTTTTCCAAATAACAAAAAAAGGGCCAATATGGTTATTGCAAATATTTGGTTAACAAATATGGATAAAGAAATAGAGAAGTGATTTAACTAATGGAATATTGATTATGGGCTCAGTTGAATTTAAAAAAGGAAAATTTTGATTTTTGGAAAGAGTAAACTGTTTAAAAACTCCAAGGGAAAGACTGTTCGAATTAAAAACAAATTTAACAGAAATTTGTGAAAGAAAATTTGAATTAAAGTAAAGCCAGTAAAGTGGTAACTGAGTTTTGAATTAGAATGATATCAAGGCAAATTTGACTGTGAGATTCAAATGTGAAGTGTAATGTGATAATCAAGTTAAGAGTTGGGGATCAAGAACGAAACTTTAGTTGAAATGAAAATTTGGCTTGGTAAAAAGCGAATGGTTGTGTTGAGGATAAATTGATCAGAGTTTGGTTTGATTAATATTAGTATATGCTGAGTTGATAGCATATGGAAGTGATGGGGTTGATATGCCCGACAAAAAGGTACAAGTTTATATTCCTATTGGATATAAGATTTATGAGCCGAATTGGCAAGCCGCTTGGCTGTTTGATTTTCTTTTGGGTTGGAGATGGCCCAGAGAGGCAAGTTGGAGTTTGGGATATTAACCAGTACAAAGGAGGTGCTGGCAAAAAAAATTTCGAAGAGTTAAGGCGTTAGAAAATTTTCAGGATTTTTGAAATTTTTTGTGATAAGGATTAATTAATATTTTAATTGAAATTAAATTGGTTCAGTTGAAACTGAAGTTATGAAGTGAACAAATATGTTCTAACCAGTCGATAGGGTCGTTCTCTGCCTTTTAGCAATTTCGAGGACGAAATTATTTTAAGTGGGGAAGATTGTAATGACCCGCATTGGCAGAGGTATTATAATTAATTTATTTAATTTTTGAAATGGTGTTTTAGAGAATTTAATGGCCGTGGAATTTAATAATGGTGAATATTTAATTAAAATAATAAATTAAATAATATATTTAATTCTGAATAATCAGAATTTGTCGAAATGACGATATGGTGTGAACCAGATCATCTATGATATATAATTCAGTTTAGAATTTGATTTGAATAACGAATATATTCAAATCATCGACAGTTGAACGTATAGTTTATAATATAATTAAAATAGAGCTCGAAATGGCGCGGCATTTCGCTATTTGGCGATTTGAACTTCAACTGAATGTACAGAATTCGTTTTAAATCGGATTTCTGTGAAACAAGAAACGTGTGGAGCTGGTGAAGTATATCTTTCTAATGGAAGAGAAAAAACAGGATTTCGTCGTGTAGATTTTGAGATATGTCCAAATCAAATTTTAAAATAGTCGCTATAGAATCGTTTATCGACCGTAATGGTTTATTCGATATAACTAGAGATCGGGTTTGAATTTAAACAAGGTTCTTTTGGGAAATAGTGATAATTTAATTTTTAGAATTTTAATGTAATTTTTAATTAATTTAATAAGCAACTTTTTATTTAGAGTATTTCGCACCCTATAGTCAACATTTTGAAGTTTCACAATATGAGTCAACCTACCGGTATTATTATATTTTTGGGATCGTGACACCGAGCTCATCTCAACGGTGTATTTATCTCAGTCGGCAATGCTCGTATGTGGATATAATTTCATTTAACGAAGTATGTTAAAAGTTTAAAACTTAAAGAAAAATATCCTAATCTAAACTCTGATCGAAACCAAGGCCACGATTCATTGTTTCTAACCACAAAAGCCTCTAAACTCTCCTATATAACAAATTCATATTCCATTCTCCTATAAACCTAATCTCTGTAAACAAAATTTGAGCCGCTAGGCTTTTGTTACTTCAAACAGAAATTTGTCCGAAGGAAATTAAAACAAAAGCCACTTCATGTTTTTATCCATTTGAATGCATTCGATACTGCCTTCCTCAACATAAAACCCAGCCAAAGCTTTAACGGCTTCAAAAAAAAAAAAAGAAATGAAGCGAAACTTGGAGCAGATCGTCGGGTTCTAAGGGAGAAGGGCGGTTAAGATCTGGGGTTGGTTCAGGAGGAGCGTGGCGCGGTAAAAGTGTGGGGCTTCCAGTCAAGTGCGGGTGGGTTCGAGTTGTACCTCATTGGGTGGAGAAGGAAGAGCTCGAGTAGAGGAAGCTAGCGGTGAGCTCGGTTTCGGATTTCACGAAGTTTGGAGGAGTTTCTGTGGGTTTTGGCGTCGATACTTTTACTGTGTATCAAGAGGGAGAGCTGAAAGTCGGAGGTTGCTGAATGTGGTTCGAGTTCTCTGATGTTGGGATGAAGTGAAAAAGGAGTTGAAGAGGGGAGTTGCCGTGTTTTGAGTTGGGTTTTCTGTGGAGAGTTGATAAGAATGAAGTGAAAGAGGAAGAAAGAGTTACTGTAATGAATTGGTTACGGGATTTAAAATGTGGATTAACGACTTCAGTAAGGTTTAATTATTTATTTAGTTTATATCCTATTTATTTTAATGATGGAGTATAATAGAAATGGTGAAGAAATTTTTAGCTATGGATTTTACAGTAGAAGAAGGTACGGATTTTCGTGAGGAAGAGGGATATGCAGAACTGTGAGCGGGTAAGTATGGGAATGGGCTGATTCGTGTTGACCTAGGGTAGATGTCACGAAGACATAACATATGGTGGATTAATGAAGTGGAAATGGGATGTCATGAGGAAGGAATAATCGGCTGCATGGATAAGAGGAGTAGTAAGGTATAGGGTGCGCGGGCAATAAAGGTAGTGGGCCAAGAAATAAGAAGCGGTGAGGCCCAATTAGACAAATAAATATATAGTTTAACTTTAATTCAAAACAACGTATATTAACTTTTAAAAATGCATATCTTGCTCATACTGTATCAGAATTTAGAATGGTCAAATCCATTGGGATCGTATGGACGGGAGAAACACAGTGGAACTGACGGGGAGTGAATCCGAGCTCGTTACAATTTATGGTGAAATAAATTGTCCGACTGAATCAAATAACGCAAACCGTTATTTAACGGCTAACGCGCAAATGTGAGTAAATCTCACTAACTTTGAATAGTTTATAATTTCATGTTATATTTCTAGAACTGTTAGATATTGGCTGTTTGACTGTGTGTTGACTGTTTGATTGAACTGCTAGTCAGTTAGTTAAATTTTCTATATTGATTCTGTTTAACAGAATATATCATATGGAACTGAAAAGTGATGTTATCTATATTGTTTAACATCTGTGATGCAGGGAAACAGGTTGGAGGAATCCAACTGGATTCCTCAACATTTATTTTACTGTTTTCATATATTGTGATATATGATGTGTTATATAATCTGTTATGGATTATGGGTGTTGATATGATATTGATCATTGTTATTCGATATTTTAAATATCATAAGAAACTATGGGATGTAAAAAAAGAAGTATTTCAATGTATATTGAAATAAAGGAATTTTATAAAATCACAGGATTTTATAAAAGGAATTATTTATAAAACGAACACGGTTTTATAAAAGGGATATTTATTTAGAAAATAAATAGAAATAGAAAAGGAATATTTATTTAAAAAATAAATAGAAGTTATAAATAGGAAATATTTGTAACGGTAAGTAAACGTTATAAATAGGAAATATTTGTAACGGTAAATAGAAGTTATAAATAGGATATATTTGTAACGGTAAATAGAAGTTATAAATAGGATATATTTGCGGTAAATAGAAGTTATAAATAGGAAATATTTGTAACGGTAAATAGAAGTTATAAATAGGATATATTTGTAACGGTAAATAAACGTTATAAAAAGGAAATAGTTGTAACGGAAAACGTAGTTAAAAAGAAGTTAATCGATGTTAGTTAATCGATTAGAGAATAAAGTATAAAAGAAGTTAATCGATGTTACTTAATCGATTAGAGAATAAAGTAAAAGAAGTTAATCGATGTTAGTTAATCGATTAGAGAATAAAGTGTAAAAGAAGTTAATCGATGTTAGTTAATCGATTTGAGAATAAAGTTAAAAGAAGCTAATCGATGTTAGTTAATTGATTAGAGATAAAGTTAAAAGGAGTTAATCGATGTTAGTTAATCGATTAGAGTTAAAGTAAAACAAGCTAATCGATGTTAGTTAATCGATTTGAGATATTTGAAAAGGAGTTAATCGATGTTAGTTAATCGATTAGAGTTAAAGTAAAACAAGCTAATCGATGTTAGTTAATCGATTAGAGTTAATGTAAAAGAAGTTAATCGATGTTAGTTAATCGATTTGAGATATTCGAAAAGGAGTTAATCGATGTTAGTTTAATCGATTAGAGTTAAAGCAAATGAGTTAATTGAATATAGTTTATTCGAATAAAGTTAGTAAATCGAATATAGTTTATTCGAAAGGGGTTAAGTGAATAGAGTAAATCAAATAGAGTAAATTAAATAGAATAAATCGAATAGAGATTTATTCGAATGAGAGTTAAGTAAGGAATTTGGTAAAGGGATATAAAGTGAACTTTGTCTATTTCAAAGTTAGAAATGTTGTTCAGTTAAGGTCTGAGAGGTAGTTCTACCCCAACTTGATTGACTTCGTTTTTAACTAAGGAATAGTTAAGGTTCGGCAGAAAAGGAAATGGTTTGAGTTGGCATCGCGATGGTTTGTTTAAACATCTGTCTAAGTCCAGTGAAGAAGCTTTGGAAATGTTTTCCAAATAAGAAACCAGAAATGTTTTCTTATAAAGAAAACAAGAAATGGAAATGTTTTCCATTATTAATAACATATATTTTCCAAATTTAGAAAATAAGAAATACTGAATATAGGGAAACAGGAGATAAGTAGATTAATGAACTAAGGAGATGAATGTTAAATGATGTTTGATAGATATAATTTCCATTTGGGAATAATATCGTTGTTTGCACACTTGTTTTTATTCGATAGTTAAATCACAGACTATCGAAGTTTTGACCATTTTAACGTTGTTAATATGGAGAGACCGGTTGGATTATTATCCAAAGAACCACTCTGTATTGGCATAAGCGTTGCGAATTTTATTTGCCAAAGGAAATTGAAGACGGAGTTATGCAAGGGCTATCCTGTTTACAGAATAGTGCCTTCGGTTCATCCTGTTCCTGGGTGACTTGTATGGATGAATGTCTGACAGAGTATGTCCAGACGATCACGTATATTGATTTCTCCAACCATACCAAGAGTGGAAGCGGAGAAGGAAACTTCTTTTAGCTAACACATAATGTATGGTTGAGGACGTCAATCGGTGATTTGATGGAGTTGACGATGTGACATTCAAAGTGAATCTGGTATGATGATAAAGCGTAGCTTCTAGCCTCATCATCCGGTAAATGACAAAAATCGGGCAGGCAGCATGGCTAAGTCGGTCGCACCGAAGTAGGGTGTATAATCACCTGATCTAGAGTTTCATTTACTTCTAAAAATCTATTGTTGATGCTGTCCCATTCGGGAAACGGTTGCTGATCCCAACTGTTGGTGATATACATTCGATACACTCTAGCGAAATGAGTGGTCGGTCATGTGTGGCCGGGTTGCAAGATGTTCTTGTTGAACCCAGTGTATTCCTCTCTAGAGGTACACGAGCGATAGGTGGTTCCATACCTTGTCATGACTGGAAATCCATTACCCAATACGTGCTTGCGGTTTTGATTGTATATATATATGTAGAACGTGAGATGAAAGCGTTTCTGCTAGATGATTATATATATACTGTGGTTGATAGACATTATTATAATATCAAAAGGTTTTTGATATAAAGATATTTGGATTCTCATAAGGGAAAAACCCGTTCCGTTATACGGCGTGGTCTTATGAGATATCGTTTACTTGTTCAAACTGTTTTTAAACTGTTTTACTCATACCAGTCCCATGACTGACCCGGAGTTTACTTTGTTGTTTTCCCTAAACTCTTGGGTGCCTAAATTTGTACGGGCAGTCAAGTAGTCGGGATTTTACAGATATAGTTGAAGAGCTGGAGCAGGAGGCTTCAGGATCATATAGCTATAGTTATTTCCGCTGTGTTGTAAGTGCTGTACTTTGAACATGATGTATATTCAAATACAGATGTATATTTCAAAGTTATGTTATGAAATATATTTATTCGTTCCGCTGTGAGATTCGTGTTACTCTGATATTGTGTTCTTCTTCTTCTTCTATTCTAAGTTTCTATCTTATCTTTCCTCACCCTCTAATTTCTTTCACTAATTACCAGGATTTTTCGATGTTTTGGTTAACGACATCGTGTTTATGCCGATAACCAAAGTCGCCGAAAATCCGGGTCGTTACAGTTACTAACGAATAATTACTACACTGCCCCACACCAGTCACCCTCAAAGTTGATCCCACTTGCTGCACATAGAAATTATATAAATAGCCTTGCGTACCGCTAGCTGACTACATAGGTGCCGTCTGCCAATATCTCCGCTAGGTGTACCCCACTACCCACTTGCGATCGGCTCCCTACTCGTAGATACCCGTGCTGGCCCCACAGTGGGGTGTATCACTCCCCTAAAGTGGCAACCCGATACAACTTGAGAATGCACGGCTTATACCTACACGATGCAACAACGTCTTACCTACCAGCCCGGGTCCACACACGCATATGAAACCCGTTGGACTTGCGTTGCCACCGCTACCCTGTTTGGCCTCTTATAGTCAAACCCAGTATGCGTGTCCCATCCTCGACTTGGGTCGAGCCCACAAATATACGTTTGGGATACTGGTTGAAATGGGCCCCCACAAGCTATCCACCTAAGCTTGTCCCCACTAGTATATCCCACTTAACCTTCTTAGTCATGTTCATTTACATGTGTGTTTGGTTAAGTCTTACTAATCGTATTTCAAATGCCACTAAGGGCACCCACTAGATTCCTCATGCCACCCAAGACACCTATTTAACCCCCATGTCCCACCTTACATGTTTATCTGGTTAAGTGTTTCTTAATTCATTCAGGTCATAACCTCATAAAGACCTCTCACATTAGACTGGCATTTATGGCAGCTGGATTTGCCGGGCGGGTCCGGGCAGTCTTACACCATAAAAGTGTCTAACCTCGTGTTTTTACAACTGTTATGCTTTAATTTGGCCTAGGACCTCTCACATTGGGCTGAAATTTGTGACTACTGGATTTGCCGGGCGGGTCCGGGCAGTTTTACGTCACAAACGAGTCCAACCTCGTGTCCTAAGCATTGATTAACACTTACAATCTTTTACCCCAGTTTTAATAATTCCCTATTCAAATTCCAATTTTAATGATGTCCATAATTGACTCAATTATGGCCATCCATTCATGGCATGCAAAATCATATCAATTGCACCCCAACTTCTTAATATTAAATCCTTAATATTACCACTACCCCACGTTATACGTTCGCTTATTCAACGCAAAATATACGTTAGACTCGAATAGTCTAACTCATAGCACAAAGATAAATTATCATAACATATAGACAAATAAAATAAATCTAATCATAATAGGGGTGAAACTTGCATAAAACTAC
Organism: Allium sativum; assembly: GCA_030737875.1. Classification (NCBI taxonomy): domain Eukaryota; kingdom Viridiplantae; phylum Streptophyta; class Magnoliopsida; order Asparagales; family Amaryllidaceae; genus Allium; species Allium sativum. Next base: position 461,323,198 of record CM060923.1, read on the forward strand.
ACATGTTAAGGATCTAAAGGTGTCAACTTGTTAAATGTCACAATTTACATGATATGATCATAACCCAAATTCATGTATAAACTTGCATATGGGGTTTTATGCAACATAATGATGGTGTGAACTAGCATCTAACACATAGAACTCACCCATGTCATAGCATAATTCTAGATCTAAATAGATATCATGGTATATATTCATAATCTTTACTAATCAATCTAAACTTGCATACATGATTTGTCATCAACATAGCCCAAATAATATCAACATTATGACTTGATTAACACGAACTAATTAGCATAGATAATAACATCATGACTTTATAACATGTATGATTTATCACAATTTAGCATAGAAAATTACAACCTATACAATATCATTATAGCATGATTTACAACATATAGGGTATCATCATCACATAACATAGGATTTACAACATACATGATAGCATAAGGTTTACAACAACATATATGACAATCCACATCATTTACTTATAATCCATTCATAACATAATCTAATTAGTTTAATAATAATCTTGTTAAGATCATCATACTCACAATTAGAGAAGAAAGAGAGTCTTGATTTGCTTTAGAGTTGAGTAGAATTAGGGTTTTGATTAGCTTTCTTCCTTCTTAGTTGGCGGCAGCTAGACTGAGTTCCATGGTGGCGGTATGACGGTGGCTATTTTATTTTTCATGTGAATTAGAGTGAGAGACTACCTAGGTATTTATAGAGTTTAGGATTTATTTAGGTCGTCAGATCAACTCAGAACTAAACTGAACCGTTAAATTTGCCAACTCAGCCCTAAAGACACATCAGCAGCTCAAGATTGGGCTCAGCCAAACCCAAGCCGACTGGGCCAGGTCGGCACCCAGGTCGACTGCCCAGTCAACCTGGGAGGGGGTGTCGACTGCCCAGTCGACCTGGGGTGCTGGGCGGGAATTTTCCTGCCTAGCCTGTTTGACTTTGAATTTTGAATTTTAAATTTTCTGAAATCTGTTTTGAATTTTCTGAAACTTCCGATGGCCATAACTTCTTCATACGAAGTCCAATTCATGCAAACTCGGACTCTATTTCAACCAGAATTCCGAGATGAACACAATGGCGCAACCCGTTTCCCACAATTCTCACATCTGAGATTAGTTATTCTTTAATTTGTGAATATTAATATCAACAGAAGTACGGGGTATTACAATACCTTTCTGGTCGAGATCCTCGTACTGGTAAGCCATGTATATCATTTCAGAAAAGGGGAGCTTCACGTTCCTCATTACATTGTTCTGATATTTTCTTTGAAACCTGTTGATAAATCTCAAATTCTTCCTCTTCGGATTTTCAATTAGATGAGGGGCAAAGTGAGAAAGTTCATTGAATTTCTTATGATATTCGGGAATGGTCATGTCTCCTTGTATCAAATAAGAAGATTCATCACATAGTCGCTCAATTGCTTCTGGAGGAGTAAATCTTTCCAGGAAAATCACTTTGAATCTATCCCAGATGATATCACCTTCTGGATTATCCTTGATAATCGAAACCCACCAGAATAAAGCTTCGTCTTTGAGTGCCCAGGAGGCCAGTAATCTTTTCTGGTCATCCCTCAGCTTTAATCCTTCGAAGATTTTTTCAGCCGAATGAATCCAAGCTTTTGTTCTCATAATAGATTCTTCTACCGAGAACGGCTTTCCACCCAGATTTCTATATTTGATAAATAGGGCATCAATATCCAGGTCAGTATTACTTCTTCTGTTTACGGCACTCATTTTCTAGTACTTCTACAAATAACAGATCAAGTGTCAGGTCACAAAAAAGATATTTCAAAATATAGAGACAAATACTTGAATGTAAATGTGTCTATCTAGGAGTTATTTCATTCTGCTACTCATACTAGCATATTACTGATCCTATCTGTAATGAGTTACCCGTCCTAGAACACTACTGGTTCTATTTCTGACGAGTTCGTTAATATGTTATATTCCAGAACTAAGCTTAACCAAAGCTCTGATACCACGTTGTGATGACCCCACTTCCCGTACAGACGGAGACAAGGGTAATCTTTGGAATATAACACAGAAATAGATAATAGCAGAACAGAATTAAATAAATACACCAGATAATGTACAATAGAATGCACTGGATAAACGTAAACATCAGAGTTACACAGTATATAGGATCATACTTAGTACATATACAGTTCAGCTATACATAAATGTCTACAGCGGAAAAAAACAAAATATGTACAATAGGAGCTGAACAGCATAAAATAGATAAATGATAGAATCCATCTTCAGCTCCAGCTATCCAGAGAAAGCTAGCTAAACCTGAATACAAGGCTGCCCGTGTAGAAAAAGGGGCACCCGAGTTTGAAAGTGAAACAAACTACGAGTCAGTCATGGGACTGGTATGAGAAATCTACTCAACACATTTATAATATGGCTAATCACAGGACCACGCCACTTTCATGGAACGGGTTTACTCCATTGGATTTCCAGTGCTTTAAAAACAAACCTTTCTTTTAAACATCGCAATGCTTTTTATAAAAATGAAGCCATTATAAGACTCAGTTCCCATCACACAATGCAACGCAAACCGGAGGATAGAGTTTTACCTTATAATGGCCAAAATATGCTTGATACGAACAAAACAAAAGCATTTGATATTACTACTAGTGTCTATATGTTTCAAAAACAATTTCAAATCATAACTATCAATCATAGACGACATGAGCATCCCATGCCACTATGTCGCCAAATATATATACAATCGAAACCGCACAGTCACGTATTTGGAAATTGGATTTCCGTCATGAACCAAGGCAAAAGATAGTCCTTACCGACTTCGAGACTCTCTAGCCCGAGACTCCAGAACAGCCGCAACTGCCCCTTGGAGCGACAGGGCCGGTCCACCCGGAGTGGATTATAGTGCCTGAACAATACGTTTCCCCGCCTTTGGTGCGTAAATGAGCCAACGAATGACTCCATCGGACCCGGATCGTCCGATCAAACCGAGGCGCCTCGCAACAGCAACAACCACATAAGTCAAACTCGTCAGGGCGTGTAAAACCACTGACGCCACTTCTAACTAGAAAGAAACGCATGTCCTCTCTGAGGTCCTCTCCCGTTTCTGGTTCATACCGGGGTGTGAGGCTCACGATTTTACGTTATACACAAAGCTACGCCACATAGGCGGGGGCTTTGATCATCACCACAAGACTTTCTTTTTCAACAGAAGCCCTGATCACTGCATCTTAGCATGCCACACAGGCAATTCACACCGTGCAACTGATAGCTATCAATCACACAGAATAAATTCCAATGTCAGACACACTGTCCATTTGCAAGTCCGTTCTGGGTATGAACAAAACCGGAGGCACTAAATACCTCGCAAACCCATCGATCACCACGTACGTTTGGACGATCACCACTCATTATCCATATTTCGGGAAGCCTCCCAATCAGGACCTCGGTTACCATCCAAACGAGGTGAAGATCTCTGGTCTTCGACCACCGTCTTCATCTTCGATTTCTTATCGTCGATTCAGTTATTCAGAATGGGATAAACCCGGTCTTTCTAAGCAACTCGCGTATATAATAAACAAGTGCAACACTAACATACACACGCATCATTTCAATTCATTAGTCTCTAACCGTCAATTAGTAAGAGAACGATTTCCCAAATATTAACCCCGAAGGCCGAAACCAACATCAGATCAAAATCCAGGAGATCATTCGACTTAGCTAAACTTCAGTTAATTTCTAAATCACATCCATATCGTTTATAATATTTTATAACGATTTATCGCTATTTTTATTTCTTTTAAAATAGCCAATTTATTCAAAACGACGCTTCGGGCCATAACGCGGCCGTGGCGCTGTTTTTCTTCAGATTTGATTTACACATATCTGAAAATCTAACCGTTGGATCTTCACAAAATTTACATCATTAGAAAGATCTTTTCAAAACGAATCCAAGGGTTCCAATTTCGGGAAAATTCGACGGTCGGATCTCCCAGTATAATCGTTTGAAGTTTCGATTTCAAAATACGAACTGCAGCGTCGTTATTCGATTAAATATATATATATATATATATATATATATATATATATATATATATATATGTATGTATATATATATAATCAATTCTGGCGCTGTTTTTCTTCAGATTTGAATTAAACATTCTAGACAATCCAACCGTTGGATTTTTACCAAGATGGTGCCGTTGGAAAGATTTTTCCAAAGCGAACCCAACGGTTGCGGTTTCGGGAAAATCCGATGGTCGGATCTCTCGGTATAATCTTTTGAAATCACAGTTTCAAAATACGAACTGCAGCTTCGTTATTCGATATATTTCAATTCTATTTATATATATATATATATATATATATATCGATTCTTCGATTTCAAAAACTATATTCTTTTCATACATTTGATAAAAATGATATTTCTATCTAACTGTCTTCTATTTCAACACTTCACTATTTTTAACAATTCATGTATATAATAAAAATGTGATTTTTAATGTAAAACAATTTATTTCAAAACACGACTATTTTATATAGTTAATATAGGTGATAAAAATAGGATTTTTATTATAAAACAATTTATTTCAAAACAAGATTATTTTATACATTTCATATTGATGTTAAAAACGGGATTTTTATTATAAAACGATTTCTTTCAAAAATATAAATACCATTCAACACATGAATTTCAATTCAACGAATGAATATCGATTCAACACATGAAGGTTTTCTATAGTTTATATAAATCGATAAAAAGGTGATTTTTATATTTAAAACACGAATACCATTCAACACATGAATTTCAATTCAACGAATGAATATCGGTTCAACACATGAAGGTTTTCTATAGTTTGTATATATAGATAAAAATGTGATTTATATATTTAAAACATGAATACCATTCAACACATGAATTTCAATTCAACGAATGAATATCGATTCAACACATGAAGGTTTTCTATAGTTTGTATAAATAGATAAAAATGTGATTTTTATATTTAAAACACGAATACCATTCAACACATGAATTTCAATTCAATGGATGAATATCGACTCAACACATGAAGGCTTTCTATTCAACGAATAAATATAGTTTCAACAAATGAAAATAATTCAAACACATGAATATTATTCAAAATTTCGACAGCATAACGGCAGGGTAGTTAAAACCGGGACCGTCCCTAGTACGGCTCCTCGCTCTACCTTAAAACCTCGCGGTTTTTGACAATGGGGAATCATGCATCTAGTTCGCACGCAGGCGGCATGTATATATTTATTTCATTTCCACAAACTAATCCTATGTGGTTTCAACCAAATATTTCTCAACCACAAACGGGTATTTTTCAACCACAATCAATCAATACCAACCACAAACAATTCCAATCAACCATTCGCTATCAATCATTTTTCACACCAATCACAACCAATAAATATCGTCCATGGTTTGTGGACGAGGGGCGTGTATATATATATATATATATATATATATATATAGCATTTCACTTCTATTTCAACATATATATAATTTTTACAATGCATATATAACTTATACATCGAACGTACAACTTACACAACGCTTATACAAGAGGTGTACAACGCTTATATAACTCATACATCGATCATATAATTTATACATCGTCGTTTTCCATATCGTTTATAAATTAGAAATCTCACATTGGGTTCCACACCACCAAAAATAGCAGAAGGCTCAGAAAAATATGCGGTCTCTTCTAGAAGGTAGAAGACGTCCACACGGTCACGATGTTTCCTGTTTCATCGAATTTTGTCAAGAAACGAAAAAGATATGATTTTTCAAAGTTTTGCAACACTTAAAAGTGTTATTTTCATTTCAAATAAACCCCAGGTCGTATGTTTCCACGGAGTTCGAAACTAGGGTTGGCAAATACTTCCAATTCGCTGCTCGAGGTGATGATCGGCCTTCACCACGACGGAGAGCTACGAAGCGCACACCCCAAGAGCTAGGTGGGGCCCAGTTCGATCTCGTGTAGCAGCGGTGGCGGTGCGATGAAGTCTTCGACTTCGAACTCTTCGTTCACAACGATTTCGAGACGAGGGAGGTCGAGGTGGGGTTTGATTTGAAGGGGAGGGAAAGGCGAACGGAAAAGTCAACTGGAGGGGGTGGTGAAAACGCCTGTGGCGGCGGCGATCGGTCCTGGAAGTTTTGAACACCTTCCGCCGTCGAGGTCGGGGAGAGATAAAAGGTTTTTTTTTTATAAAATCTGATTGGCCGGAGAGTATTTATTTCAAAAAAAATAGGGTTTCTCGCCACAAACTCTAAATCAAACCCAACGACTGTCGTCCCTAGCGTTTTACCCAGATTCTGAACACAATGGGATATGTTTCAAAGGCCCATTCGAATGTTTCAGTCAGTTTTCATTCAAATTAAAATATAAAACATTCAATATTTGATTTAAACGTACATTTTAATTTGCCAGGGCAACAAACTGATTCGAAAAATTCCAGAGAAATAAATCTGGCTATGTTTTGACAATACGGTCCCAACAAAACTAGTTTCGTCGAATTCTGAGACCGTTTGCAAAAAGGCCCTTTTCTGGTCGATCCAATTTAACTATACTTGACCAAAACACGTTTTCCTTTGCCACGCTCACATACTAGCTTCAAAAATTATGAAATTTGAAACCTAGCAATAACTTCACATCCCGGATCCAACAAAAGTGGTTTCGTCGAATTCCGAGATCGTTTGCAAAATGGCCAATTTCACGGGCTATATAAATTCCATAACCACCTTTCTGAAAATTCATTTGGCCATAACTTTTGCTTTCCGCTATGAAACTTCGATTTTTCAGATTCGTTAGAAAGTTATTCACTAACAGATTTAAATATTTTTGGTTTCACTCAAATCCGTTTTGTTTTGCACCCGGTACAGTCCGACAAAGTTTGAATTCAATTTTTGAAACTGCAGCGCCATTTCAGGCCGTGTTTATAATTAGAATTAATTATATTCATTTTCAAACGTCGATTCAAACTCACTTTTCATTGCTACTATTTAAAATATTTATTTTAAATATTTAAAATCAATTATTTTGGACAATTTAAAATTTTTAAATTGGTTCAGATTTTCCGGGTCGTTACAGATTCCCACTTTATTTTCAATTTTAAATCAAAATAGAATATTCCATATCAATGTAATATTATAGTGATAATATTTTCAAAATATCATATTTTGAAATCAATTCTTTTCAATGTTCATTATAAAATAAATAAAATCGATATAAAAATTCATTCAGGTTAAAATAGCGTTTCTATACTTAATCCAGCTTCCTATATCTTTATATTTTGGTGTCCGTCCAAAATCGGACATCAAAATCATATTTTGTTATTCAGCGAATATTATTTTAAAATATTCGTTCATTAATTTAATTCATCAATGAATATTATTTTAAAATATTCTTTATTTTAAAATATTTGTTCTTTTTGAATCAGAATGCGACTCAATCAATTACCATATTATTTCAGTTTTATGGATTTCATACATCGTATGCATTCAACAATAATGATAAATAATCATTTAACAATCAAACATCATCTAAAGTGCATTTTACAACTGCACAAGCATTAAAATAAATAAATAACGCTTACAACTGTTTGTCAATCAATCGATCGACATACAGCTAACTATTGGGATTAGTATATGTCAAATATCATCCCAATACCCGTGTGGGGTTTTCAAACAACAACAGTCGATTTAAATAAATCATTGGTTAACAAATTTTACCAATTCAAATTCGGTTTGAATTTTTTTTTCTACTTAACCAACTTTCACTGTTTAAATTATAAATGGATATTTATAATTTTATTTCAACTACCACTTTAATGTTAACATTATTTTTAATATGTTAATCATCACAATCACAATACAGTCAAGCACCAAATCATTCATATAAATAAATACTCAACAACCAAATGCTGTTCACAGCGCCACAAATGTCCATCCGTGGAGTATGAAATGCGAATGTCGCTAATACCCATACATCGCATCAAATTCAAATGATTTGTGTGAGTTCATGTGTTGAACTCCAAAAACAAATAACACATAAAAATCAACAATGACAATATTTTTTTTTAGTTATAAAATAATTAAATGGTACAATTATTTTAGTGTGAGTATGCTCACAATTGTTTCCACTCCGTCAGACTTTATTTGAAGATTGTGTTTTTCAACTAAATTAAAAACGCATTTAATTTAGCTGAAAATCTAATTTGCTCCGTTTTCGTTTTGGTTAGTTCCAAGTTATAGTGTTCGATTCCACGATCGCAACGCAACTAAAATTGTCAGATTTGGACCTCGTAAGAAAAATATATTGATTTCCGTACGTTAATTACACAAATTATATAATTAATTATAATTACATTGGTTAATTATCTTCATCGTTACAGGCCCCGACCGAATGCTCAAACCCATCATCAAAGAGGGAAACTCGACTTCCGCCGTGACCATAGGTGTACGGACCCCCATCAGAAGCTGCCAAACCGTCGGCCATCACCCCCGCTTCCCAACGCCTGCCGCCACCCCCCGTCTGATCCTCTCCCCCGCTAGAAAACCCAATTCGGACGCGAGCTCCTTAAACAACAAAATCTAACAATTTACTTCACTAGATTACATCAAGTCCATACTGAATTGAAGATCTCAATTAGCTCTTGGATTTTGCTTTTGAAAATTTCGAATTTCAAAGAACGGGTTGGGAATTATTTGGATTTGAATTTCGAAGTGTTTTGGTCATTCGAATTAGGGTCAGCGGAATGAAGAGTGAGGGTAGAGAGAATGTATAGGGTATTTATATAAATATATTTTTAATTATTAAATTCCAAAAATACTCGTTTATTGATCCGAACTCAAAATCAAACCCAAGGACTATCACCCCCCAGCTAGATACCTCTATTTCGGACACAATGGGATAAGTTTTGTAAGCCAATTCTATTATTTTGATTAGTTTTTCTTTAAATTAAAATATAAATCAATATATTTAATTTTAAAAGTACATTTTAATTTATCTGAGCCACATACTGACTCCGAAAATTACAAAAAAAATTAATCTAGCTATGTTTTGACAATATGGTCCTAACAAAACTAATTTCGATGAATTTGGAGGCCGTTTGCAAAATGAACCTTTTTCTAGGTGATTAAATTTAAATTGAATTTACCAAACACGTTTAAATTTACCGCGCTCACATATTATTTCCAAAAATTATAAAAATTTGAAATTAACAATAATCTGACATTCCGGATCCAACAAAAGTGGTTTCGTTGAAAACGGAGGTCGTTTGCAAAATGACTGTTTTTAAGGGCTATATATTATATAATATATATGTAAATTCCACAGCGACTATTTTAAATTATAAACTGGATACAACTTTCAATTTATATTATGAAATCTAAAATTTTCACATTCGTTAGAAAATTACAGTTCAAAATATTCCAATGCTTCTTGTTTTACTGAAATCCGATTTATTTTGAATTCTGTACATTCAATTGAAATTCCGAATCGAATTTTCAAACTACCGCACCATTTCAATCTCTATTTATATTAAAATAAATTTATATGTCCTAACTTTGATTTAAAATAAATTTTAAATCATTGTTATTTAAAATAAATCATTTTAAATATTCAAAATCCATTAAATAAGCTAAAATAAATTTTAAATTGGTTTTGAAATTCCGGGTTTTTGCACAGTCATTTTGTTGCACTATTTTAACTCTTTGTAACTAAATATTATCCGAACTTGTACACGTATTATAATCAGAGATTATATGATGAATGATTACTATGAAGTGGACGTTGGCGTTCGTGCCAAACCACTATAAAATGTTGTGTTCTCCATGCATTTACTTACTTCGGATTTGGACTATTGTGTCATTACACATATACTCGAGGGTTGGCGTGTGCTGAATCCACGACAATTCCACATGTCAACAACTACACATACATACATACATACATATATATATATATAATGGCGAAACGAATTTTTTATATTACTTGCTCCATTTTGTAACGACCCGTGGAAAAATTCGATGCTCGAATTTTCGACAATAATACACAACACGTATTACTTGCCCAAAATCCAAGTATCGAATCCCAGATTGTTAATAGAAAGAAATTTGATGGTGAGAAAAGAAAGAATATTAGAATAGAAGAAAGAAGAAGATCACCACATCAGAATCTCGCAGCGGAACGAATAAATATAATATAACAAATCTTTTTGTACAAAAGAACTGTATATACATACCAACCATCAGAGTACAACATACATCAATCACTGCGGAATAATAACTTTATATAACTAGAGGTGAAGCCGCCTGCTACCAGCTCCTGAAACTCCAAGCGAAACCTAACCTAAAACATACTCGGTCTGACTCGAGCACATTTGAAGCAAAGCAAAAATACACTGGGTCAGTCTGGAATACTTTCAGTGATAAATTTACAGAACACACAACTTGTTTAATTTTGGAAAATCCCTTGTGAAATCAAAGGATAATAGTAAGATCAACCCACACATAAATAAAGATGGTTTTTACCTTACTATAACCCAAAACATTTTTGGAATCATAACTTATTCTGATATTATCATAGTGTCTAAATACAAATAAATATCAATCTAGCGGAACACTTGCATCTCATGCTCCACATATATAGTATACAAACAAAACCGCAAGCGCTTATTGGATATTGGATCCCAACTATGACAATGTATGGGACCATCTGCCGATAGTGTATCTCTAAAGGAAAATACACTGGGTTCAACAAGAACGTTTTGCAGCAAGGCCCACACATGACCGATCACCCATTTTGCTTGAGTGTATCGAATGTATATCACGGATGGTTGGGATCAGCAGCCATCTCCCGAAAAGGGACAGCATCGAATATAGATTAAAGAAGCAAATAGAATCTCTCCAGATAGTTGATTATACACCCTAATAGGAGAGACCCACATAGCCATGCTGCCTGCCCGATTTTTGTCATTTCTTGGTTAATGAGGCTTGATGTTAGAATTATCTTTCAGAACATCTGGCCACCATTCACTTTAAATGCCCCATTGTCAGATCCATCAAATCACTAATTGACGTCCACAGATATACTCTGGGTATAAAAGAAGTTCCCCTCTTTGCCACCAACTCGATATATTTGTAAAAATCAACGTTCGTGGTTTTTAAGAAATACTCTGTCAGACATTCATCCATACAAGTCATCGAGGAACAGGATGAACCGCAGGTACTTTCCTACTGCATCCAGTATAGGAATCACCCCATGGATCAATAGGGAGAAGTCCTTGCAAATCCGTAGATTTCAACCACGATAGAATCATAGTTTATCTCTGCTTGCAAGTCAGAGATTTTAAATAATCCTTCCGCTTATGAAGATCAACGGTCTTCAATAGCTCCATCTTGAATCAGTGTCTTCAACGTGTTCGTATTTGCTGGACGGAATGGTTTTTGAATATAAATTCGATTCCGGTCTTTCCGTACCAACAATCATATAGTATGGTTTGATAGTCGGTGATTTAACTATCAAATAACAAATGTGTGAATAAAATGAGTTTGCTGATCCAGTACTTGACACTACTTGGCCTCTTTAAAATATATTTAACAATTTTTTAATAACTTATAATTTTTCCTATATATTCAAACATTATACTTTTTCCTTATTTTATTTAACAAAAACCATTTTATACATTTCAGGGTATGTATATATATACTTACTTAACTTTCCATTTCCCTTAATATTGGATATACCATTATATTTATCAAAATATTTTCCCCCCTTTTTCTTAAATGCGACATCTCGATATATTCATATATGTATTATAGTAAATGGTATTAAACAAATCACCGATTCTGATATGGGTAAAGCAAATGTCGAATTTTATAATTTAAACCAAATACCCTTATTTAAATTGAAACTAATATTGTAGTATCATTTATATTCCAAAATCTCGCACTTATTTTCAATACTTCTTGTATGGGATATCACACCAATTTCAACACCTTTTACTCGTTTCAAACCAATACCATTCCTCGATAATAATGAAGCCGTTCAAGTTGGGGTATTCTATTTACCTCTCAGACCTTGATCGACAACGTTCTTATCTCAAAATAATATTAGTTTGTCACTTAACCACTGATATTAAAGTCTCATTTACCACCTTGATTTAAAATCTGGTTTTATAAACCATTTCTTACATTTGAAATCCCTTCCAATATGATCTCTTTACTTAATTTGTTTGATTAAATAAATGTCTAATAAATGCCACTTTTAACTTGAACCAATATTGTAAAGACCCGGATTTTTAGCCGTTGAATTCTGAATATTTAAATTGTTTTAAATGTTTTAATTGAGTTATATATAGGAATTTATTTAATAAACGATATTTAAACGTATAATTTTATAATATAATTTAAATCGAGTTAGAAATAGTCACGGTAGTTCGTAATTTTTTAAACTTCAATTGAATATACCGAATACAATATAAGTCGAATTTCTTTGAAACAAGAAAAATTCGGATCTATTTGATTATATTTTTCTAATGGAAGAGAAAAATAGAGTTTTCATATTGTAGATTTTATTTTATGTCCAAATCAAATTTTCAGAAAGTCGCTGTGGAATCGTATATAAGCCATAATGGTTATTTAAATATATTTAAATATCGGTCTTGAATTTGGACAAGCCCTTTTAGACTAGTGACAATTTAATTTTTAGAATTTTATTGTAATTTTTAATTAACTAAATATTCAAATTTTATTTGGAATATTTTGCACCCTATATCAATATTTTGGGTTTTCATAATATAAGTTAAACTACCGATATTATTATATTTCTGGAACCGTGACACATTGCTGGACACGGCCATACCTTTATTTCTGTCCATAGCGGCTCGTACGCAAATAGAATTTTATAAAACCACATACTCTACATTTTTTTAACTTGAAAACATAACAAATGGGAAACATTCACTGATTCAACAACGATAGATTTAAAGAAAAGAAATAAACGGAATACCACCTTACCCCATATGCTTCAACAACATGTTCTCCACACTTTAAAAGCCGTGTCTGTTAAGGTATTTTATATATACATATAAAATAAAATAATAGGAAACGTGACTGCCAATCCATTTCAGCACCGTGGGTATCAAGCTATTGCGAACTGTGTGTCCCAAGCCAATTCAGTTTCGTGATCTTCACGCTACTTCGTTGGTGCCAATATAATAAGGAACCGTGCTTGACAATCAAACAAAGAGTCGTGATTTGAAAGCAATTATAGGACCGTGCTTGCCAAGCTATTGGACACTGTGGGTGCCAAGCTATTCAAATCCCTTTATAAAATCAACGAGCCGTCCCCTTTTCATTTCGTTCCTACAGCTAAACGAAGAACTCCTCCCTAAAAAAAATCCAAATCGTGCATTATAGTTTCAAAATAAAATTTCTTTGTTCCTTGAAATCATAGGCAAGGGAGCTTCAATCTTGTATGTTTCTTTTGGGTTCGAGTACCCTCTATCGCGCGTGGATCTGGAGGAGCCGCATTTAGGTTAATCATTTGTTGAAGCTGGGTTGATCGATGGGGGTACAGACCATGGGGGTCTGGCGCGTCTCGAGGATGTAGTTGTGGGGTTTCTGGGTCACGGTGGTTGGAGTTTCGATTGTTGGATGGAATTCGAGAGGGTTGCCTTTTGAGCTTGCAAGTGAGATTCAGGTCACCGAAATAGAAGGGGTTGGTGGGGTTTTGGAGCCACGACGATGGCGGTCGGATTGATGAGGGGTCAATGACCTCTGGTAAACTAGTATCGGCGTAGTTTATGGTTGGAGATGGATTTCGAAAGTGAGGGAAGTTGATGCCGGTGTTAGTTAAAAAGGATGGAGAAGTATCGTTCAAATTGTATTACAAATGATGTGGATGGCCCGAAGTCATGCTAGTAGTGAGCAACAGATTACGGGTTTGCTGTGAATGGACGTGAAGTATTAATTGCATGAGGAACTGGACGGGATAATGGAGGTGTTGTGTAGCAGGATGTAGGTGATTGTGGTGAATTTCTATACAAAAATATGTCGATGTTCTTCATTGTTATGTGAGGAACATTGGTCGAATGTGTTAAGGTAGGGGGCGTCGAGTGTAGGAGGTTGATGTCGGGGTTGGGGATGAAGAGTTTCAGAAAGGTTAATGAAAAAATTTAAAGCGTGAATCATTTGATTTAGGTAGTGTTAATGAAGAAGAAGTAGGCATTTATTTGGGCATGTTGCAAAGCAGTAGGCGCTGAGGGTAGGTTGAGATAGATAAAGTTGAAGTTGCGATGATGGGTATGGATGAAGAGCGGGTTCAGTATAGTTGCGAGGTTCAGAAGAAAATGTGGAGTTGGCAACGATCTGAACGGCAATGAAAATGAGTGGTGTGCATGAGGAGTTAAGTACTAGATGGCGGGTTTCGAAATACTTGACTAAGGAAGAAAAATAATTAGACCGAAAATTTAGTTATGAAAGGGGATTAGTTAAAACGGTGATTAAATGTGTTAATTTTATAATTTACAATTATATTATATTAAATGTAAAATCATATAAACTTATAACTTCTTCGTACGATTGCAGATTCGAACGAGATTAGTCACACAGAAATAGTGGCAATGAAATCTACGTTATAGCACTGATGTGGGTGAGAACATAGCTACATGGATTCTGGGATAAAATCAAATGCCTGTTTGATTTTAAACAAAATAAAAGCAGAACCTTCAACTACAAAACAAGGTGTGTAAACTCACTAACTCTGCCTCGTTTATATTTCTATATAAACGAGTTTTAAATTTATTTTATACTGTGTGAATGGCTGTTCGGATGAATGGTTGATAAAATTGGTTGAAATGGTTGATATAGTATATCATTGATCGATTATTAGTTATGTTTACTGGAATATTTCATAATTATGTGAAATTGATGTTGATTAACATCTGTGGATGCAGGGAAACAGGTTGGAGGGGCCCAACTGGGTTCCTCAACATTTATATTATTGTTTTCATATATTTGCATTATATGATGGTTGTGTATTTTATGATTGATTTTATCACTGGCCCTAAAATTTTGGTATTTAAATACCGTAAAATATTTTCCAATTTAGAAAATGGAATTTGAGTTTTTAAAATAGAAAAGTTATTTTCAAAAATAGAGATTTAATTTGTAATAAATTAAAAAATAGAAAACTTGTTCAAATGAATGAAACAAGAATTTGTTTATAAATGAGAATATATATTAATTGAATTATTTATCATTGGATACATTGAAATATAAATTTCAAATTTGAATATATATATATATATAGCAAAGTGGAAATGGGTTTTGAAGCCAATATTTAAAATGAGATTTAAACTTAGAAATTACAAAGGAAATGTTAAATGATATTTTAAATGATTAAATAAAAAGAAATGAAACTTATATCAAAATTCTGAATAGAAGTTATAAATAAAAAAAATTGGATTTAAGATAGTATTTATAGGTATGAAATCAAACTGTATATAAAAGGAATATACTCATGATTAAAGTGAATAATGGGTTAAAGAAAATATTTTGCAAATGAATTATCTATAAAGGAAATTTAGATTGGAAATATGAATCTAAATTGGAACCTGAATGAGAAATGGGAAAAGGGTAATCATTTTAAAGAATAACAATGAGTTTTATCTCAAAATTCAGAATATAAATCGAATAAAGATTATTCGAGAGAAAGTTTTTTATTGGAATTCGATTATATCGAATTTAGGGAAGTAGTTGGTTTCTTCAAACGTACGAAGTTGGTGGCAAATAAGGGAAACTTCTTTAGCCTAACAATTTGAGTATTTTTGTAGGAATCAATTAGTGATTTCCGATGGATCTGACGATGTGGCATTCAAAGTGAATGGTGGCCAGATGTTTTGGAAGATAATTCAAACCTCAAGCCTCACAACCGGGAATTGACAAAAATCGGGCAGGCTGCATGGCTATGTGGGTTGCTCCCATTAGGATGTATAATCACCTATCTAGTGAAATTCCAATTGCTTCTTTAATCTATTGATGCTGTCCCTTTTGAGAAATGGTTGCTGATCCCAACCGTTGGTGATATGCATTCGATACACTCAAGCAAAATGAGTGGTCAGTCATGTGTGGGCCGGGTTGCAAGATGTTCTTGTTGAACCCCAGTGTATCTCCTCTAGAGTACACTAATCGGAAGGTGGTTCCATACCTTGTCATGTTGGAAATTCAATCTCCAATATGTGCCCTACAGGTTTTCGATTTTATATTATATATGAAGTGTGAGATGCAAGCGTTCCGGTAGATTCAATTTATTTGATGTAGACATTATTATAATGTCACTGGATTTGATATCAAAAATATTTTTGGTCATCGTAAGGTAAAAGCCATCAGTGTTTATGTGTAGATCGGTCCTACGATTATCATTTCTTTCGAAAGGATTTTGAAAGTTAAACAAATGGTTGGAGTTTACTCACCCCAGTCCCATGACTGACCCAGAGTTTATTTTGTTTGTTTTGCCTAAACTCTTGGGTGCCCCAATTTGTACGGGAAGTCAAGTAGTCGGGATTTTTCAAATTTCACCTAGAAGAGCTAGAAGCAGGAGGCTTCAACAATTAGCTATAGACTATCACATTTTCCGCTGTGTACTATGTTGTATCTGGAAACAGGTGTTTATAACTATTCCAGGAATAACTTCGTGCTCTGATGATAGTATGTATATTCAAAAAAGATTTGTATTTCAAAGATTATGTTATATAATATATTTTATTCGTTCCGCTGTGAGTTTGTGATCTTCGTTTTCTTCTATTCTAATATTTCTTTCTTTCTATTTCTCATCCTCTAACTTCTTTCTTATAATGATTCGTATTTCTGTGTCATTTGGGTTGGACGTGAGGTGTCATTAGTCAACTCAAAGGGTACAGAAATTTGGGCCATTACATTTGGTATCAGAGCTGAAGGTTGAGTAGTAACCTTGGCTCTGTGGCGTGACTCAATAGAGATGGGGTTAGTGATACCCTAGATTCAGTGCGAGTGTATATATATGAGCACATATTTGTAGATTTGATATAAAATTGTTTTATATTGTGTTGACTGGTTTATTGAGTGGTTTATGAATTCTGGTCGACACGGGATGTACAACTGTATCGATAAGTGTTTCTAAACCCTCAAACAGAACAATTCGATATAATATTGTTTTAAAATGGGTAAATGAAACAATTTTGCCCAAAAAATTATTTTGATATAAAAGGAATAATTTCTGAATTTTTTACATATGAATGTGTTGATTTTTATTACAATCAAATGAAGTAGATTTGGTGACATATAATTGAATATGATTTGTATATGGATGATATATACAAATGAGAAAATTTGAATTTGAATCCAAAATAGAATATGGAATTTGAATTCCATTGGTTAAAGAATATTTCTGAAGTGGTTTGAAATTAATCAAGAGATATTTTGAAAGGATTTGAATAAAAATTGTTTTAAATGGATTTTGAAATTTTTAAAGCACTATAATCACTTCAGTTCCTAGAAAATAATTCAGATGATGATAGCCACATCATTTGTATCTATTTTCGAGTTTCTAAGTGATGAATTTCTACCATAGGAAGGTTTTTAACGAAATTGGGTTGAGAAACAAATTACTTTGAGAATTCAAAAGTTTTGAATTATTATGGTTGTATATATGTATAAATATGTATGATTTCAAACTAATTTGAAATAAAACCGGGAATTTGAATTCTGAAATTAAAATTTAACTTGTATAAGTTGAATAAATTGAAATTGTAAAAGTGTATCAAATGGATTGAAGTTTAACTTAAGTCAAAAGGAAATTAAATTGGATAGAGATAATCTCAAATGAAATTAAATAAAGAGAAATGTTGAGATTTGAAATTTTAAAGTGAATTCGACTTATGTATGAACAAGTTGAATATATATTGGATATTGTTGTTTGGAATAAAATTGTGAATGGAAATTGAAACTCAAACTGATTAAGTGGATGGATTCTTGAAATATAATCAAATTGAATTGATAGAATGGAAGTGAACTAATCAGAAGTTGATTGGAGAGTTAAACATTGGAAGTTGGATTGATTTGGAACCAACTAGAAATGGATATATGTATACTGAGCAGATATTGAATGGAAGCAAACGCAAGAGATAGAATTTACGCCCGACATAAAGGTACATGTTTACAATATTACTTGGATTTGATTGTTTATAAGCCTATAGGGAAGACGCTTGGCTTTTTGATTTTCTTTTGGGCTGGAGAAGGCCTAGAAAGGTGAGTTGTGGTTGTACCAATTAAGCCGTGCAAAGGAGATGCGGGCAAAAAATTTCGAAAATTTAAAGAGTTAGAAAATTTTTAAGAAATTTTTGATAATTTAAAATCGAGTGTGAATTGTAATTGAAATAAGCTAAATAGAATTGGTTGATAAAATTTCAAGCAGAATAATGAAATTGATAAATGGATTTAAAATCAATTGGAATGGGTATGGATATGCAGAAGAGCATATGGATTGAAGACAAGAAAGTGATGGTAGATTGTCCAAAAATGGTGGACATATCATTTTGAAAGAATTATTAATGGTCGATTCGGAAGTCGGATAAGAACTTGGTTATGAAGACATGGAAAATAAGGTTTCAACTATGTAGGTTATGAAAAGTTAGAGCTATAGCATTTATACTGCTTAGCAATTTCAAGGACGAAATTATTTTAAGGGGAAGGAATGTAACGACCTAGATTTTTAGCTGTTGAATTCTAAATATTTAAATTGTTTTAAATATTTTAATTGAGTTATATATAGGAATTTATTTAATAAACAATATTTAAACATATAAGTTATAATATAATTTAAATCGAGTTCGAAATAGTCACAGTAGTTCGTAATTTATGTTTTAAACTTCAATTGAATATACTGAATCCAATATTAGTTGAATTTCTTTGAAACAAGAAACGTTCAGATCTATTTAATTATATTTTTCTAATGGAAGAGAAAATTCAAGTTTTCATATTGTAGATTTTATTTTATGTCCAAATCAAATTTTCAGAAAGTCGTTGTGGAATGATATATATGCCACAACGGTTATTTAAATATATTTAAATATTGGTCTTGAACTTGGACAAGCCCTTTTAGACGTAGTGATAATTTAATTTTTAGAATTTTACTATAATTTTTAATTAATTAAATACGCAACTTTTTATTTGGAATATTTTGCACCCTATATCAATATTTTGGGGTTTCATAATATAAGTTAAATTACCGATATTATTATATTTCTGGAACCGTGACACATCGCTCGACATGGCCATACCCTTATTTCTGTCCATAGCGGCGCATACACAAATAGAATTTTATAAAACCACGTACTCTACATTTTTTAACTTGAAAACATAACAAATGGAAAACATTCACTGATTCAACAGCGATAGATTTAAAGCAAAGAATGAACGGAATAATTCCTTACCCCATATGCTTCAACAACATGTTCTCCACACTTTAAAGGCCGTGACTGTTAAGGTATTTTATATATACATATAAAATAAAATAATAGGAAACGTGACTGTCAATCCATTTCAGCACCGTGGGTATCAAGCTATTGCGAACTGTGTCCTAAGCCAATTCAGTTTCGTGATCTTCAAGCTGCTTCATTGGTGTTAATATAATAAGGAACCGTGTTTGCCAATCAAACAAAGAGCCATGATTTGCAAGCTAATATAGGACCGTGCTTGCTAAGCTATTGGACACCGTGGGTGCCAAGCTACTCAAATCCTTTTATAAAACCAACGAGCCATCCCCTTTTCATTTCGTTCCTCCAGCTAAACGAAGAACTCCTCCCTCAAAAAATCCAAATCGTGCTTTATAATTTCAAAATAAAATTTCTTTGTTCCTTGAAATCATAGGCAAGGGAGCTTCAAGCTTGTATGTTTCTTTTGGGTTCGAGTACCCTCTGTCGCGCGTGGATCTGGAGGAGCCGCGTTTAGGTTAATCATTTGTTGAAGCTGGGTTGATCGATGGGGGTATAGACCACGGTGGTTTGGCGCATCTTAAGGATGTAGTTGTGGGGTTTCTGGGTCATGGTGGTCGGAGTTTCGATTGTTGGAAGGAATTTGAGCGGGTTGCCTTTTGAGCTCGCAAGTGAGCTTCAGGTCAACGAAATCAAAGGGGTCGGTGGGGTTTTGGAGCCAGGACGATGGCAGTCGGATTGATGAGGGGTAAATGACCTCTGATAAACTGGTATCGATGCAGTTTATGGTTGGAGGAGAATTTCGAAAGTGAAGGAAGACGATGCCTGTGGTGGTTAAAAAGGATGGAGCAGTATCGTTCAAACTGTATTACAAATGATGTAGATGACCCGAAGTCATGCTAGTAGTGAGCAGCATATTACGGGTTTGCTGTGAATGGATGGGAAGTATTAATTGCATGGGGAACTGGACGGGATAATGGAGGTTTGAGTAGCAGGATGTAGGTGATTGTGGTGAATTTCTATACAAAAATATGTCGACGATCTTCATTGTTATGTGAGGAACAGTGGTCGAATGTGATAAGGTAGGGGGCGTCGAGTGTAGGAGGTTGATGTTGGGGTTAGGGGGGAAGAGTTTCAGAAAGGTTAATGAAAAACTTTAAAGTGTGAATCATTTGATTTGGGTAGTGTTAATGAAGATGAAGTAGCCATTTATTTGGGCATGTTGCGAAGAAGTGTGCGCTAAGGGTAGGTTGAAAGAGATAAAGTTAAAGTTGCGATGATGGGTATGGATGAAGAGAGGGTTCAGTATAGTTGCGAGGTTCAGAAGAAAATGGTGGAGTCGGCAATGATCTAAACGGCAATGAAAATGAGTGGTATGCGTGAGGAGTTAAGTACAAGGTGGCGGGTTTCGAAATACTTGACTGAGGAAGAAAAATAATTAGACCGAAAATTTAGTAGTGAAAGGGCATTAGTTAAATCGGTGATTAAATGTGTTAATTTTATAATTTACAATTATATTATATTAAATGTAAAATCATATAAACTTATAACTTCTTCGTTCGATTACAGAATCGAACGGGATCAGTCATACAGAAATAGTCGCAATGAAATCTATGTTAAAGCACTGATGTGGGTGAGAACAAAGCTACATGGATTCTGGGATAAAATCAAATGCCTGTTTGATTTATTTTTTTTAAAAAGCAAAACCTTCAACTACAAAACAAGGTGAGTAAACTCACTAACTCTGCCTCATTTATATTTCGATATAAACGAGTTTTAAATTTATTTTATACTTTGTGATGGCTGTTTGGATGAATGGTTGATAAAATTGGTTGAAATGGTTGATATAGTATATCATTGATCGATTATTATTTCTGTTTACTAGAATATTTCATAATTATGTGAAATTAATGTTGATTAGCATCTGTGGATGCAAGGAAATAGGTTGGAGGGGCCCAACTGGGTTCCTCAACATTTATATTATTGTTTTCATATATTTGCAGTATATGAAGGGTATGTATTCTATGATTGATTTTGTCACTGGCCCTAAAATTTTGGTATTTAAATACAGTAAAATATTTTCTAATATAGAAAAGGGAATTTGAGTTTTTAAAAAAGAAAAGTAATTTTCAAAAATAGAGATTTAATTTTTAATAGAGTTAAAAATAGAAAACCTGTTCAAATAAATGAAACAAGAATTTGTTTATAAATGAGAATATATATTAATTGAAATATTTATCATTGGATACATCGAAATATAAATTTCAAATTTGAATATATATATATATATATAGCAAAGTGGAAATGGGTTTTGAAGCCAATATTTAAAATGAGATTTAAACTTAGAAATTAAAAAGGAAATGTTAAATGATATTTTAAATGATTATATAAAAAGAAATGAAACTTATATGAAAATTCTGAATAGAAGTTATAAATAAAAAAAATTGGATTTAAGATAGTATTTATAGGTATGAAATCAAACTATATATAAAAGGAATATATTCACGATTAAAGTGAATAATGGGTTAAAGAAAATATTTTGCAAATGAATTATCTATAAAGGAAACTTAGATTGGAAATATGAATCTAAATTGGAACTTGAATGCGAAAGGGGACATGGGTGATCATTTTAAAGGAAAGCAATGAGTTTTATCTCAAAATTCGAAATATAAATTGAATATAGATTATTCAAGAGAAAGTTGTTTAATGGAATTCGATTACGTCGAATTTAGGGAAGTAGTTAATTTTACTTTCCATTTCGAATCAAATTTAGTTATTTAATTAATTATTTATTTACTTATTAATTGAATTAATAAGTACAAGTATATTTTTATGTAAACCAAATGTTTGTAAACAGCGGGTTTTAACGCTATTGTTATAATAAATGTTTTGTAAATTCTAAACAGTGATTTTTACGCTGCCATTATAATTAATGTCTTGTAAATCAAATATTTGGAAAACAACAATTATAATGCTATTGCTATAGTAAATGGTTGTGAATCTAAACAACGATCTTAAAGCTATTATTATAATAAATGCTTTATAATTCTAGACAGCGATTGTAACGCTGTTGTTAAAAGTAATGTTTTATAAATCAAATATGTGGAAACAGCGATTATAACGCTACTGTTATAATAAATGTTTTTCCGTAAAAGAAGTGTGATATTAGATTGAATCCGAAAGTCGCGTAAGCGATGTTTTGTTTGAAGCTATGAGCTTTGAATATTTCAAAGTTGAGAATGTTGTTCAATTAAGGTCTGAGAGGTAACTATACCCCAACTTGATTGACTTCATGATTGATGGAGGAATAGTTAAGGTTCACTAGTGAAGATTGGTTATCAATATGGTTGGTTAACAAATGGTTAATGGTTTGTGTTATAATAACGATGTTTTATAACATCGCGTTAATTTAAAGAAATTTTGAAATGTTTCCCAAATAAAATAAGAAATATTTTCTATGCATAGGAAAAGAAATGAATTTGTCAACAAGGAATTAGTAAATGTAATATGGGAATATTTTCCAATATTAATAAGGGATATTTTCTGAATATAGAAAATAATGATTGTGAATATATAGAAATGTTTTCCAACTGGAATAAGAGATATCTTCTTGAATAAAGATATTAGGATATTAGAAATATTTTCCAATTATCGAGAGAGACAATCGAGCTTTGAAAAGATAGGAAAGTTGGAAATTTGGAATTGATAATAAAATAAGGAATTTATATAAATAGGGGCCAGTATTGCTTGATGGTTGAATAGTAGAATTTCCATTTGGAAATAGGGTCATTGGTAGAATGGATGTTCCTTTGATAGTTAAATCACTGACTATCAAAGTTTTGATTTGTTTTATACCTCATTTGTCAATACGGAGAGACTGGGATCAGATTTAATATCTGAAAACCACTCCGTATTGGCATAAGCGTTACCAATCAACTGATGCTGAAGAGATTATGAAGACGGAGTAAAGTGCAAGGGCTGTTCTGTTAATCCTAGGTAGGAAATTGCCTAAGATAGACTAATAGAATGGTGCCTTCAGTTTGTCCAGACCTAGGACAACTTGTACAAACGAGTGTTTGACAGAGTATTTCCAAAGTGATTACGCACGTTGATTCCTTCAAACTATGAAGTTGGTGGCAAAGAAGGGAAACTTCTTTAGCCTAACAGTCTAAGTATTTTTGTGGGAATCAATTAGTGATTTTCGATGGATCTGACAATGTGGCATTCAAAGTGAATGGTATCCAGATGTTCTGGAAGATAATTCAAACCTCAAGCCTCACAACCGAGAATTGACAAAAATCGGGCAGGCGATATGGCTGTGTGTGTCGCTCCCATTAGGATGTATAATCACCTATTTAGAGAAATTCCAATTGCTTTTATAATCGATGTTGTCCCTTTTGGGAAACGGTTGCCGATCCCAACCGTTGGTGACATACATTTGATACACTCAAGCGAAATGAGTGGTCAGTTATGTGTAGGCCGGGTTGCAAGATGTTCTTGTTGAACCCCAGTGTATCTCCTCTAGAGTACACTGATCGGATGGTGGTTCCATACCTTATCATGTTGGAAATTCAATCTCCAATAAGCACCCTACGGTTTTTGATTTTGTATAATATATGGGGCGCGAGATGTAGGCGTTGCACCAGATTCTATTTATTTGATGTAGACATTATTATAATATCACTGGATTTGATATCAAAAAAATTTTGGTCATCATAAGGTAAAAGCCATCCGTGTTTATGTGTGGATCGGTCTTACGATTATCATATCTTTCGAAAGGATTTTGAAAGTTAAACAAATGGTTGGAGTTTACCCACACCAGTCCCATGACTGACCCAGAGTTTATTTTGTTTGTTTTGCCTAAACTCTTGGGTGCCCAAGTTTGTACGAGCAGTCAACCAGTCGGGATTTTTCAGATTTCACCTGGAAGAGCTGGAAGTAGGAGACTCAACAATTAGCTATAGACGATCACATTTTCCGCTGTGTAATATGTTGTATATGGAAACAAGTGTTTATAACTGTTCCAGGAATAACTGTCGTGCTCTGATGATAGTATGTATATTCAAAAAAGTTTTGTATTTCAAAGATTATGTTATATAATATATTTTATTCCTTTCGCTGTGAGTTTGTGATCTTCGTTTTCTTCTATTCTAATATTTCTTTCTTTCTATTTCTCATCCTCTAACTTCTTTCTTATAATGATTCGTATTTCTATGTCATTTGGGTTGGATGTGAGGTGCCATTACTCAACTCAAAGGGTACGGAAATTCGGGCCATTACAAATATCTCGATTATAACCCTTGGATTTTAATAAAAATCTCACGTCAAATACTATGCTTCCATTTATTGGCATCCTTATAACACACTTTATCTTGGATTAAAAATCCGTTTTCAACTTTCTTTCCAATAAGACCTTTTTACTTGGATTTTATGCCAAAATCCATTTACCAATATTTAACACAACCCAATGGTATGTCTTTCCCTTACATTTGGAATCCCTATTTCAATTCCCTTAATTTAATTTTCTGACATTTCATTTAAATTACTGCTTTGGTTTAAAACCCTTTCTAAACCTCGCTTGGATTTGTTCCAAATCATATATACCATTTCGTTTACAAATTAGCCTAGATTTCATTTCTGAAACCATTAACACATTTCTATTCGGTTGAATTTTCTTTACTTAATTAAGCGATTAAATAAAATCTTATTTAAATCTTTATATTCACTACACATCCCTTTTACAAATCCCGTCTTAAAACTTGGATTATACATTTCTTTTCTAAACTCTTATCACCCCTTTGATCAGACCATATCGCCTGCCTAATCACTTTTCAAATAAACTCCAATTAGACGTCATCGTTTTAATTAAAATAACAATTGACTTTAATATTAACTATATCAAAAATAGTTATTAACTTTACTATTAACTAAAAATAGTATAATTATCACTTTTGAAAGCTTATTTAATAATAATTAACTATATTAACACCATTTGATAATTACTTTAATTATAATTAATCGAATATTAAATTACATTTAACGAATACTTCAGAAATTTAGATCAAACTAATTCAATTATCACATTCAATTTAAAAACAATTGAATATATTGACCGTACATCTCAGTTAACTATTAACTGATTTTCATTGTCATTTCCCCTTTTTAAATTAATTAAACAAATTAATTAATTTAAAAACACCATTTAAATGTTTTAAAACAATTATCCCATCTTACCAACACGTAGGTAAATTCTCTGGTTTTCTATTTTTGAAACTCGTATTGATCATATGATTTCATTACATAAACTGCTTAAATAATTCTTTTATGAACTCTATTAAAAATAAATATTTATAAATTTCTAATTTAATTACTGAAAAACTTCAATTCAGTTATAAAATAATTTATAACTTTAAAACTTGCATCGATTCACCGAACGGTAAAACGACGTCTAAAATTATACATTTCAGGCCATTCACTACCAATTACTCAATCAACACTGTCGACTGATTTTAAACCCAACACAGGTGAATATCCATCAACCATCACACTCAAACAGGTTTTACTACCATATGGGGTTCAATTAGTTCAAAAATAATATAGAACAAACAACAAATATAATATTTGAGGAATCCGGTCGGATCCCTCCAATCTGTTCTTCCTTACATCACAGCTCGTTATACATTCCATAATAATGTATGAAATAAATTTCATATGATCCACTAATTTAAAACGATGAAATATAAATAACAGCAACCAATCAAACAATAATCAGCCAATATCAACCAATCAACCAATTTATATTTTTAAAGGTAAACTATATTTTAACATGAATTTACCACATCACAGGATTCCAGAAGGTGTGAGAATTAATTCACCATTTTATACGACTGACGGTTGACGTGTTCGTTCCATTTAATTTCACTCGAGCGTTCAAAATTGACTGAAAATCCAACAAAGTCCAATTGATTTCTGGTCAGTGTCATCATCTAGATCTTGTCTCTACGATCCTAACGGATTCTGTTTCGTGTAAATCGGATATCGTATGGAAAAGTTATAAGTATTTTATGTTTGTATAAATTATACGATTATTATGTTAATTATTAATTTAACAATTAAACTTAATTACCTTAATTAAAATGTCCATGTCATCATCATATTGGGAAAACACGGTTTCCCTTTTCCAATTTCCTGAACCCCACTCCTCTTGTTCAACGTTGAAACCCGCCTCTTACACCTTGCCGACACCGCCGCCTCAAGCCATCAGAACCCCCACCACCGATCCCAACAGAACTGCCAGACCTCGAACCCCCGACGACCGGAGCGTCGCCACCCAGATCGAACTCCATCACCTGAAATGTCACCACGAACGGAAAACAGACGAAGGCAAAATTCTCTGGCCACCAAGCACCTCAAGCCGCCGCACCACTTCCGGACCCACCACCTCGCACCCCTGCTTCATCTACTTCAGTGCCCCAACAGTAATGCTCCACCAATCGCCGTGAATCTAACCATTTTCAATTGTAGCTTTCAAAACAACCCAAAAACAATACCCGACGTTCAACTCGCCACCACCGCCACCTCGGACCACCAGAGGACTCGAGACCACCACCATCAGAAAGCTTTTTCTTCCCTCTTCATTTCTCCCTGGTTTGAATCCCTGAAATCGGCCACACCTCCTCCATTTTGACAAAGAACGGAACTGTTTTTCTCTGGTTTTTGTGAAATTCCGGCCACCTCAGGTCACCATAGCCCCCCAAATTTTTATAGCATGTAGGCAGGGACCGGATCTACAACTTTCGTTCATACTCCCTTTGCCGATTCTCGCCAGAAATGGAGATATAAATTATTTTTTGAATCTGGACTTTTTTGCAAAAACTGATGAACGGGGATGATTTGGGAATTGGGTTTTGGGGCTTGGGCTGCTTATATAGAGGATAAAAGGTGGGGAAAATATTATTTAATTCCGGATGATGTGACTAACGATATTTCTCTCGTGCCTATCGCTATTTTAAACGTTGTTTATTGGCTCTTGTGCTCACTTACAAACCCCGTTCGAGATGCGAATGGATGGCACAGTATAATTTGACGATACGGTCCTAATGAAACTTGTTTCATCGAATTCCGAGTTCGTTTGCTCAAACGACGCTCGTTCACATCCAAATGATAGTTTTATTTGTATTTTATTTTGCCACGCTCACAGAATAACTCCGATTGACGCGCAACTTGAAATCTAGCAATAATTTACTGTTGCGGTCCCAATAAAATTTATTTCAATGAAAATAGAGGTCATTTGAATAATGACCCTTTTGGACTGCCCAGTTCAGATTAAAATAAACAAATTTTAAAGTACCTCAATATAATATTAATATAATATTGTAATTGGCCATATACAACACGAATTCCACATACTACCACAATAAAATATCCCGGGTTGAATTCCAATCCAAATCGATATTATAAAAATTTAAAAACCCTTTTATTTAATATAAATAACGATAAAATATATAAAGAAAATTCCACAGCGACTATTTTGAAATTTGATTCGGACATAAAATAAAATCTACAACACGAAAACTCGATTTTACTCTTCCATTAGAAAAATATTATCCAACAGATTCGGATGTTTCTTGTTTCGAGAAAATCCGACTTATATTGGATCCTGTACAGCCGTTTAAAGTTCAAAACACCAAATTACGAACTACCGCACCGCTGTAGCTCGTTTTATAATATAATTATAAATTAAATGTTCTAACATCGTTTTAATAACGAAATCATTGTTATAACTTCAATACGAACAATATTAAACCATTTTAAATCGCCCAATTACATTAAACTTCAAATTCAACATTTTTCCCAAATATTCTAAAAATAAAATATTATTATATTATCAATATAAACAAATATTCAAATTAAATGGGTTAAATTGAATATTTAAATTCACACCAACATATTTAAATAAATCAAATAATTTAAATAAATGGGCCAAAAATTATGGGATGTTACATATTTCGTGAAAAATACACATAAAACCATGTAACAATAATTATATTTACATTCCACTTTACGATGGATATATATTATCTTTCATAGAGCTATTGCATAAGCTTTTTCTTTAGTGATACCTATAATTTTAAAATACCGGAGACGTAACTCATAAGTATTATAGACACCACAAACCTGTTGAATATGCCAAATTTCAATGAATAAAATTTATCATATACTCACATATGATTAAAATTTCAATGGTGACATATATATGGCTAATATATTGACTAATTTTGTAGTGTTAGAAAGCCTTTCTTCAATATCAAAAGCAACGATTATTATTCTTTTCATTCCATATTTAATATTTTAATTATAACATAAAACTACAAAATTATATAAAGTACCTTTTTCATGATTAAAGGATAAACATGACATGAATTGTAATTATTTGCGAGGAAATATGGTAATGCTTTTACTAACCGTAACATGTTCGAAAAAAAAGCATAAACGATTCCAAATATATTTGGCATAATCCTTAACATCAAACTTAATATATAAAAACTCTTTCTGAAAAAGATTATAAGTTAGGCCCTTATAATTTGATTACTGAATAATAGTATAAGATTATGCAATTATTCACCGAATAATTGCAGACATATATGTTCAATTATATCAAAAAAATTAATTTCTCTATGCAAAATTAGGGATATTTTTTTCGGTGAATAACTGCAAAAAATTCTGTAAATTTTCAAAAAATTATAGAAATTTTCACAATTTTTTTGGTTAATAATTGCATAAAATTCCCTAAATTTCCATTGAATAATTATAGAAATTTCCGCAATTTTTGGATATAATTGCATGAATGTCAATAATTATTCATTGAACAATTGCTTAAATTTAGACAATTATTAGTTACCTTAATTATAGTTACTTAATTTACATGTTTTTCTAGTGAGGATGTTTTGGATATTTAAAACATAACATGAACATTAGCCAAACTATCCCTAAAAATAATTTTATATCAAAACACAGATATGAATGCATGGAAGTCATCTAACAACATGATTTCTTTGCAATCTATCTTAATGGGGACAAGACAAACTGGCTTAAATTTTGGAAATATCCTCGATAGCATACTGAGGTAAGAGATAAATAAACAAAATTTAGGTTATGCATCGAAAAAAGGACCTTAACTTCAATTAATTTCAACAACATTATTTAATAAAATTGAAATAGACGAAACGTATAAAATGTTGTTCCTATATCGTTATCACTACCAATCTATTTTTTAATCTAATGTCTCATAAATGGTAAACACGACATTTGAATAGGAAACTTAAACAAAAGAGAAGATCAAACAACTAACATACTCACCCGCACACACATATGCATGTGTATGTGTGTGTGTGTGTATATATATATATATATATATATATATATATATATCTGTGTGTGTGTGTGTGTTTGTGTGTGTGTTTTGGTGTTGCGTGTGCGTGTGTATATGCGTATATATCATAGTTGCATCATATAACACAACTATTTTTTCAGCATTTCTCATTCTATGCATATGCTCAACCAAAAAAATTTTAGAACTACAAATTCATATATGTTGAAAACTGGTATGTCTACAACACAGTGTTAGATGGATCGTAAGGCTATTAAAACACCTGAAGCGGTGAAATGTGTATTATATTAACTACTAACTTTTGAGTATATAATAGTATTTACTCAAACTGCAACAAGAAACAAGTAATCAAAGAACAAGTAAGTAATAAAGTAAAATAAAAAGAAGTAAATAACACCAGAATTTTTATACCGGTTTGGATTAATCAATCCTACATTCGGTCATGCACTCCACCATGCAGAATTTAACTACAACTGCTTGTTTTCCATAGGTGGCAATAACACCCTTATAATCTTGGTTTCATGGGCTACAAGATACAACCTCTAAATTTTACAGGCTACAAGAACATCTTCTCTTTATCACTAATAAAATACTATGGCAAGTTGTCGTATCTTCAATATAGATTCTTGTAGTTCAGTACAATCTTCCTATAAACCTCGTTTGGAGATAAATCTTTGAATTCTTTGAGGAAATAGGATGAAATTGGAGAAAGAATGATGTGAACTCAAGTACAATTCTCTAATATGTGTGGGTTGACAATGCTTGAAGAATTCGAGTGAAAGAGAGTGGATCTGCAAAGATGATTGGAAAGTATTCAATGGATTTATATTGTAATTGTTTAGAGGAGGAGCAGGAATAATAAAATTATTGATGTTAAAATTCATTTTCATAGGCCCTTATATTTTGTGTTTTGATGTAATTCGTCTACCTTTTGGAAGATTATGCAGAGTAACTACCTGCGTGGAGTGTATAATAGTTTGATGTAAGCAGTCTAGTTACATTTGACTAGCTCATGTTCTATTAACATAATTAGCATAGTGGTCGGTCCACTTCAAAACTGAACGTAGTAGATAAGAAGTCAGTTTATCTTCTATAATCATTGTATTTTTTATTTGTTATAATAAAAATGTGTTACAGATGACTATAAAATCGGTTGGTAGTGCCAAACTATTTTAAATAAAGGTAATTTCCAATCTGCGCTGTTAAGTACGAAACGTCGAATATAAAGATTTTACATAATGATATTTGAGATATAGATTGTGAAATCAAAATGTAACTTTGATAATTAACTGTTTTGAAAATATGAAATCAAAATTTTGAACTTAATCAAATAATAAATTGACTTGAAGTATGATTTATGACTTTGAAATATTTGAACTTAATTATTTGAATATAAATCTATATTGCTACCATGTGATTTATGATATTTTAAATATGATTTCAAATATAAATGACCATAATGTGAAATAAGCATTTTGTTGTTAAAGAGACTAGAGTCACTATTGTCATACTCTCTGTCAACATCGATACCATTTTGACAACTGTGCATGCGGTGGAGAATCCATAATGAAGTAGGTTGGTTTGGCGAATGCGACTAGAATGAAGTAAGAGAATGATGATAAATAACCTTGACCTTCGGATCATAATTAAAATGAATTTAACATGAGTTGTACCATGATTGATAGATCTAGCACCTTTTACCGGATACACTTCTTCGATACCATATCTATTACTTTGTGATTTGATTGGGACCCTTTGATTTTGGGATTGTTGTTCGAGGTGGGCGGTAGTCGCAGCTATGCTTTACCATCATTCCAGGCGTGAAAACCGGTAAAATCCAACTTTGGGTATTGCCTCGTGTGCCTTGTCATATTATCCTAATCGAGCCCCCTATGATTTTGATTTAACGTTGCCATATAGTGGCGCGTCCCAATCCACCCACCGTCTAGCAGGTGTTTTAGACGCAATACTTACGAAGATGTTTATAAATGGTGTAAGGATGATAATGGTAATCCCACTTACGCCATTTTCAATATTATATTTAACCATAGACAGTATTATATATATGTATATGTATATGTATATGATATCAAGTCTAGAGAATCCTCGAAGAATGAAATTCTAAACATTCTTTAATTTATTTATGTGTTTCATTTGAGCATTTCACTTGAGTTGATTTACTATTGAAAATGTTAATCCTGACCTAAATTTTTTTTTTGTTTTGACTTGATGCTCGAGTCTGACTGAGGAGTTTAATTCCGGTGATTCATCTTTTGTGAGCTAGAGAACTACTGGTGGTTCAACTTATAGTCAATCTGCTATCATTATCTTGGTGATTTTATTACTCTCTTTCTATCATTTGTTTATATACTAGGCATTTATGTATCTAATATTTCTAATGTATTCATTTATTACTCTAATATTTTGATTTTGGGATTTTGTAATTAGTAGCTTCATGAAAAAATAAGTTATTTATTCCCATGCGAGTTATTCTGCTATTTTGTATCTGTGATTTGCCTGTGTTCTGCGATTTAATTTTATTAAATCTCATAGTTATAATAATCAGCTGTTTCAAACAATTTGAGTTGGTTTCATATCCGACTTGAATCGTACAAAAGGCGGATTCTTACAATTATAATCAAAATTAAGATTTTTCCTTGATAGCTTCCTAAGCTTATATTTTGCTTTCATGTCTTTTATTTCAAATTCATTTCTTTTATGTTCTTTTCTTTTATATTAATCTCTTCTATATTTCTCTTTTTATTTACATGCAAGTATCTTTGTTTCGTTTTATGCAAATAATTCGATTTTTTTGTTTTTAACTAATTAGTTTACATTTCCTTTTATGTTATGCTTAAATCTTCTTTATGTTAACATATATTCAAATACGAGTAACTAACCATTTTTATCATTCAAGTATTGAAATAAATGCATAGAAATTTTTTCCTCATGGCGACTTGAAAGCCTTCCCTTTTCTTCCTCTATTTCTTCTTTCTATCTCTCTTAAATGTTAGGCTTCCCTTGATTTCTTCTCTTTGTCACACCTACCTCTACAGTTCATCTCTTCTCTTCTTAATCCATTCTCTAGTTTTGTGGGAATTTGATCCATTGTCTTTCCTCCCTCCGACGATAGATCTCATAAATTTACATTTCTATTCTGCCCCTATTCCGGGTTCATGCTTCATATTATTGTCTTTCTTTACGCATGGCTCTGACTTTCGGTTCTCTTTCTCCTTTCAACTCAATTTTGGGTTGTGTTACGCATTTAGGCCTCTCAAGACCATTTTCTGGGTTCTTTGTTGACCTCTCTATTGTTGGTCCTTCGCAAGAACCTCACCCTCGAGTGCATAAAATTGCTTAAGTACTCAGTTAATCTTCAGTGGGTGTTGTGGTTTCTGGTTCGAGCTTTGTCTTCACTTGTTGGTGTAACCGTCAAACCTTTTTCGCTTTACTATTTAAGTTTATTACTTTGTGCTTTTGTTGGTATTGGTTATTGTTAGGGTTTCTCTTTCACTTTGTTCTGTTATGGAAACTACGCATTTGCGGAAGCGACCAGGATCTTATTCACTCAAATACTTAAAGATGATTTCTATGAAAAACAACACAGATATGAAATCACACGCGCAAACAAAATATTCCACCCAACCACCCTCTTTATTGATTCAACAATACAAATTCCGTTTACATACAATGGATCTACAACCAAAAAATAAACAAAATTACAAGAATCAATAAGCTTATTGAGATAGGGAAAGAATTCTAGATGACTACAACTTTTGTTGGATAAGGAGACAATGAAGAAGACCGACAACCATTGGATTAACTATTTCAGTTTCAACCCCATGCTATTAATCCAATCCTAGATGCTGCTTATATAGGAGAATAGAAAGCCTAGGAAAATATCCAATTTGCCCCTCAGAAATATATCCATAATAAAATTATTCATTTCTTTCCTTCTATGATACAATCAATAAATCCATTAAGTCTTTTCACCAACTCCCAAGGTCTATATTTTCCAAAACACCCTATTTTAAAAAGTCCTAAGAAACAATGGCGTCCTCCTCTCACTATACTTTGCCTAACCCTTCCCCCACTCTCTCAGTTCATCCTTAACCCCCGTCTTCTTCTCAGATCATCTTTTCCAGTGGTTCATCCTCCCAGCTTGACACTGACTCCTTACCCATCCATTATTTCCCCACTACTTCATCGAACCCTCAAACTCAGTCAAACTTATCCTCATCAGCGAAACATCCATCGCCTGCCTACGCTTAGGTGGCGGCTGCTAGATCCAAACTTCCTCTTATCCTCCCTACCCCTCGACCAAACAACGACGCATCTACCAGAGTTCAATTCAATCAGGAAAACTTTGAATGTTTTGAAGGCAGAGAGTCGTTGTCTCAAATGTGCTGATCGTGGCCACGTGTCAAGATCATGTAGGAATGCAGTGATTTGCTATAATTGCTCCTTCTTTGGGCATGCAAGCTTGCAATGTCCCAATAAAAAAATCTC
The DNA here is from genome assembly GCA_030737875.1 of Allium sativum. Lineage (NCBI taxonomy): Eukaryota > Viridiplantae > Streptophyta > Magnoliopsida > Asparagales > Amaryllidaceae > Allium > Allium sativum. The sequence goes on from CM060923.1 coordinate 461,357,614, forward strand.
TCACGAACCAACAACACTGGTTAGCTGCGTCCCAATGCTGCGCAGACAACGAATAGCCGTGAGCCAAAAAACCTTCTTACTCAAGAACAAGGGGTCCCACCAGTCTAGTCGCATTTCAAATCGTAATTTTAATTCTGAAAAAAATTACCTCTCGCCTCAAAAATAATACCTCTTCCACTCTAAACATTATTCACTCCTCTCCTACTAATCACTCCCCTCCCAAACATACGAAAGAATTTCCACTTCTTATTGAAATAGCAGACGCTTACCTTTACCTCTCAGCAACCACCATCAACGGCCTTTGGTCGATTGAGATGCTTTCGAGTTTTCGGTCAAGAATATGAGTGGCCAATTTGGCATACCTCTGATAACTCTTTCCTCATATATTTCCCTAACTCGGCCATCAAAAATTATGCTCTTCAACATAAGAACCTAACTAATAATGATGGTGGAGTCCTTCTTCTTGAACAAGCGAGAACCTTGGAAGAAATTGCTGAACCCCCTTTTGAAGAGGAATCATGGGAAAAGATAAGAGGCTTTCCGGAGTTCTACAGGCATCTCTCGGACTCTATTAGGGAAGCTTTGAAACCAGTTGGGTGTTTCATCCACATAGACACTTGTGATTGGTCTTGGGTGGACCATCGTTACTTATACGTGAAAAAGCAGTTTTATGAAGGTATTTTGACTCCTTGTACTTTTATTACACACATAAATAACCATGCAGTTAAGCTCAAAGTGGAACGCTGGATCTGCTCGCACCCTTGTCAACGCCTTGAAACACTTGTGTTGGGTGTGGATTACGAATACGATGGATACATTTTTCAACCATTATCTCAACAAAAGGATCTCATGGAGGAAGACATATATGATGTAATGTCTGATGAAGCCCTGAGAGAAGTCCCTATGATGCGTGATGAACAACAACATGACTTAGCCATGGTTGAGCAGCCTAGAGTGGATATGTCTGTGCCTAAATGGGACCCTTTGGCAGACGTCGACCTCTCTGTTCCTCTTCATCTACAACTGCCAGCTCAGCAAGAACATCATGAACAAATGCACCAAGATGAACAAGGATCCTTATCCCCACGCATCTCTTCGTCAGCGATCAGACGGAGTGCAAGGATTAACAAGACTCACTCTCTGCCTCCAGGATCATCGGGTAGTTATTTTGAACCAGTTGTTTTTTCTTCTGCTAATAAAGTTCTAAATAATAAATTGGCTAAATGGATCGGGGTGTGTTTTCATGATAAACATTATTCTGCCATGAAAACCCTAGAATAGCAGCGTCCTAGCCTTTCTAAATGAAAGTAGTCACATGGAATATCAGGGGGGTTGGGGACCCCACAAAAAATCATGCTCTCAATCTCATCATTTCCCCACATCACGTTGATATTTTATTTCTTCAATAGACCAAAATTGCTAACCCACCCATCCCTCTAATTCGTAATCTTTGTGGCCCCTATCTATCTGGTTGGTCACACGTGGACGCTATAGACACTCGTGGTGGTTAATTACAGCGTGGAATGATCATTTGTGGGCTTTTGAACAATCCCTTTCACACCCTTATGTTCTTCATGTAACCCTTCGACATATTTCTTCTAACTCCATTTTCCACTTCACTAATATTTATGCCCCAAATGATATTCAAGGAAGAGCTGAAATTTGGCAATATTTCCACAACTTGTCCCAAAATATAAATGACCCTTGGTTAATTGGGGGAGACTTTAACACTACTCGCTCATTAGAGGATCGTAATTCTGGCAACTTATCCTCTGATTCCTCCCAATTCAATGCATTTATTCGATCTTGTTCGCTTATCGAACAACCAATTAACAACCGTCGATATACGTGGTCAAGTAGAAGAGAAATCCCTTCACTGTCCGAGCTAGATCGTTTTTTCTTTAACCTCAACTGGGATGATCTTTTCCCTTTATCATTGGTTAATGGCCTTGCCACCACCATCTCTGACCACTGCCCTATCCTTCTTGATACTAACTCAAATACTCCCTTCAAACGCCCTTTCAGATGGCTACTCGAACCATCTTTTGACAACTTCATTAAACTCAGCTGGGATCAATTACCATCCCACCATTCTGCAATGTCCAGAAAAGTTTGCAAGCTTCGTTCTCTTCGTAAACTGATTCGCCCATGGGTTAAGAATGTATGGAATTCTTTGAAAAGTCGTATTTCATCCACACAAGATGCCATCCTAAATCTAAATATCATTGAAGAAAATAGACCTTTAACCCTGTCTGAGCGCCATGATTTGAAAGAATATGAATCAGAATTGGAAAGGCTAATTAAGCAGGAAGAGATTGGTTGGAAACAGAGGTCTAGATCTAAATGGATTAAAGAAGGTGACAAAAACACTGCTTACTTTCACAGAGTTGCTAATTGCCATCGTCGTTCCTCTTTCATCTCTGAAATTGTTCATAACAACACCACCTTCAATGACTCAAAGGACATTTGTCATCAATTCACCATCTTCTTCAGAAACCTCCTTGGTTTATCCCCACCCCCTTCTCCCCATATTGATTGGCATTATTTATACCCAAACCCTGAACTCATTAGCATTGATCATCCTTTTACTGAAGAGGAAATCTGGAGCGCTGTTAAAGATATGGCGGATGATAAGACCCCTAGGCCTGATGGTTTTGGTCCAGCCTTCTTTAAGCATTTTTGGCCCACTCTAAAATTTGACATCATTGGCATGTGCTCGGAATTCTACTCTGATCCTTCATCAATCGCCAAATTAAATTACGCCAACGTTATCCTCATTCCAAAATTTCAAGGAGCTAACAATGTCTCTTCTTTCAGACCCATCAGTATTCTCAACACAACCTTTAAAATAATCACCAAAATCCTTTCGTTCAGACTACAAAAACATATTGACTCTCTTGTTGATATTGAACAATCTGCATTCATCAAAGGAAGAAACATTCTCGACTGTGTGGCAGTTATACAAGAAGTTACCTCGTTTTGCCACTTTTCTAATACCCCTGGTGTCCTGCTTAAACTGGATTTCTCAAAGGCTTTCGACTCTGTCAGCTGGGATTTTATCCTAGCTCTTATGTCTCATAGGTGTCTTCCAATAAAATGGTGTTCTTGGATTAAAGCAATACTTCACACTAGCCTATCCACAGTCTTTGTTAATGGAGAGTATGGTGGCAAAATTAAATCCAAAAGAGGCTTAAGGCAAGGAGACCCCCTCTCACCCCTTATTTTTGTCCTAATTGCTGATGTATTCAATCAAATGGTGGAATGTTCCCTCTCTCATAACATTTTCTCAAGCATTCTGCTCCCTAATTCTGAGATTTGCACATCAAATCTTCAATTTGCAGATGATACAATTCTCTTCACCACCCCATCTCCCAATAATATTCGCTGCCTCAAAACTCTTCTTTACACTTTTGAAATGATCTCAGGTCTCTCTATTAACTTTAGCAAAAGCTCTATTATTATGCTTGGTAATTGTTCTCAGCTAGGTCCAACCATTGCTGATTGCCTTTATTGTAAGCTAGAATCTTTCCCAATCAACTATTTGGGTATCCCTCTCTGTCCCACCAAACTCCTTAAGCTTGACTGGCAACCTCTCATTTCTAAGATTGAAAATAGACTTTCAAGTTGGAAAGCAAACTCACTTTCTTCTGCTGGCCGCCTTATACTTGTGAAACATGTCCTCTCTGCAATTCCTACATACTGGATGTCATTCCACAAACTCCCAGTCTGGGTTATTAACAAAATTGATTCAATCTGTAGTACCTTTCTTTGGAATAGAGGTAACCTGAAAAACTCATCAATTGGCAAACTATTTGTCTCCTAACTATTCATGGTGGTCTTGGAATATTGTACCTCTCGAATTTCAACATAGCACTGCTAGCCAAATGGCTGTGGCGAACCCTCTCGCCTGGTCGATTCATCTGGAAAGACTGGATCATAACTCGTCTATATAATTCAAATCCCTTCCTCATCCTCCATTTCAGACCTAATGCTAGACCCTCACCTTTTTGAAAAGGAATTTTATCCACACTAGCGAGAGTCAAAAATCTTTTTCATGTTAAAATTGGTAATGGTGAATCCTGCCTTTTTTGGATGGATTTTTGGTATGAGCAAATCCCCTTCTCCACCTGTTTTCCCAACCTTGCATCAGTTAACCATCTTAACCTGCTTACTGTGGTATCGGCCCATGAGCTTGGCCCAATGGGCCTTTTCCCTCCATCATGGATGGGCCTTGAATCCTTTTTTGAACTTAATTCTTTTGGTCACATCCTCAACACAACTCACTTTTCATCTGAACCAGACTCATTTTTTTATGCTTTTGGCCCATCCAACTCTTTCACAGTTGCATCTTGTTATAAGTTTCTAATTCATCCTGGCAGAAGCTTCCCTTTCTCCCGCATTTGGAAATGTAACCTTCCTCCTTGATTAATTTTCTTTCAATGGCTTCTTATTCACAATCGCATCAACACAAGAATCGGACTCCATCGCTTTAACAACAACATCGATCCCATTTGTGTTCTCTGTAACCTTAAAAATGAATCCCTTTCTCACCTTTTCTTTGAATGTGATTTCTCCTACGCAGTGTGAGCTACAATCAGTTCCTTCATCCTCGGCTTCATCCCCTCCATCAATTCCTTTTTCGATTATTGGCAGCATAACCCCCCTGACCCTCTTCTGGGTTCTCTTGTGACTTTCTTCTCATGGAGTATTTGGTTAAAGTGTAATGCCATCATCTTTGGCAGACCACCGAAACTTCTTATGGGTACCTATTATCATATCCTGCATCTCTTCGACTTATGGACAGGATTAGCGAGACATGCCCGCTTCAGGCTTGCCCTTCCTATGCCAGAATCTCCTGGATTGCAAGAAAGCAGCACGCTCCCCCCTCGCTGAATCGGTAATGGCTAGCTTATTCTGCTTATGTTTTATTATGACTATGTTATTATCTATGATGTGTTTACTCCCTTTTGATGTACATATTTTGCTCTCTGGTTGTACTATGCTATTGACCTGCCGGATCTAGACTTTATTGCCACTGGTTGTGCTTGTCAACCAGCTTATTTTATTATCTAGTATATCTACTCGTAATCGGCTGTGTAGCTTCACACTACATACCCGTCTTCCTCAAAAAAAAAAAAACAATCAATCAATCAACCAATCAATTAAATCTATTAGCCAATCAATTAATTAATCAATCAAACCAATCAATCAATCAATTAATCAAATCAATTTTCATTAACATATGTGATTTCATGCCATAAATCACAATATTCCACCTTGATATGAAATCACATCATATCAAACGAATTTCCAACGCACAAGTCATCTAGCTCTTTCAACAATGCCTACTCTCAATAACCATTACAAACACAACCCACCGTCTGCCGAAAAATAATGCATCTCCCCTCGAGATGCACCACGCAATACTAACGGTCTACAAATGCTTATAATACCAAAAGGATCTCCACCTTGTGTATTTTCCACATCGACACCCATCTACCACTTGATATGAGCCCCTTTCTTGATCATTCCGGATCCCTCGAGCATTATCTACATGAAGAACCCTGTCTATACCATCAACAGTGACCAAATTAACCTCTCCACCTTGTTGTGGACTAGGTTCTTCAACCATCACTCGCCTTCCACAATTGACCACAGAATCAACCAATCTATATAGGTTTCCATCCTCCAAGACACCTCTCATCACAACAGGGCCACCCTTCTTCACTCTCAAAACTTCACCTTGAGTATCATAAGTGAAACCACGACGATCCAACTGACCGAGAGAAATGAGTTTACGCGAACTCGCGGGTACATGTCTAACTCCAGAGACTTCTCTCACCACGCCATCATGCATATGAAACCGGATAGATCCATTACAACAAAATGGTAGCTCTACTCCATTGGTTATTCTAATCACGTCAACATTCTTCTCACAAGAAGAATAATACTTCACATCCTTATAAATGTGAAAACGGGCTCCCGAATCCATCTTCCAAGGATTAATTTCGCTAAACAGGGCAACACAAGAAACATCACTAAAGGAACCTGCAGCAAGACCTATCTATGCCTCATCACTACCACTATCACCACCCGCAACCTTCTTCTTATCCCTATGATAAGCATGGCAATCTTTGTGTATGTGACCTTGCTTATTACAATAGTAACAAGTGATGGCACCTTTACCATTATCCCCTTTCTTCTTCCTCCTTGTATCTTTCTCGGACTCCTTTGCTACCATAGCCTGACCTCGAACTAATTTCAAACCCGACCTTTTTCTCCTTAGTTCTTCATTAAAAAGGCTGCTTCGTACAATTTCCAAAGAGATAAATCCACTAGCATTGGAGTTACTCAATGAACCCACCAAAGTTTCCCAGCTTTTTGAAAGCGAACTCATCAGCAAAAGAGCCTGCAACTCATCATCAAAATTGACCTTCAGATTTGCCAATTGATTGATCACATCTTCAAATTCATTCAGGTGCCCTGTAACAAACTTCTCCTCATCCAATCTCAGCTGAATAAGATTTTAAACTAGAAGAGCCTTACTTGTAGCACTACCCGACTCATACAAAGATACCAACTTGTCCCACAAATCCTTCACGGATTCACAACTAGCCACATGATGGAATACCGAATCATCAAGGTATTGCCGAATCAAGGCAATCGCCTACTTGTCTATCTTCTTCCACGTTCCCTCATCCACACTTGAGGGCTTTATCCCATCTCCATCAATCAGATCATGGAGATCATTGAGGTAAAACACATCCTCATCTTAGGCTTCCAGATCCCCTAATTTCTTCCGTCAAAATAAGTCATCTTCAGAAACGCCATCATATCCGATATCAAAAATGATCTTTTATTAAATCCAAAATCACTCTAAGATTTGCGATGATCTCGCTCAGATACCAATTGTTATGGAAATGCGCCTTTGAGGAAGCGACCGGGATCTTATTCACTCGAATACTTAAAGGTGATTTCTATGAAAAACAGCATAGATATGAAATCACACGTGCAAACAAGATATTCCACTTGACCACCCTCTTTGTTGATTCAACAATACAAATTTTGTTTACATACAATGGATCTACAACCAAAAAATAAATAAAATTGCAAGAATCAATAAGCTTATTGAGATAGTGAAAGAATTCTAGATGACTACAACTTTTGGTGGAGAAGGAGAACAATGAAGAATAGCGTCAACCTTTGGATTAACTATTTCGATCTTAATCACATGCTCTTAATCCAATCCTAGATGCTGCTAATATAGGAGAACAGAAGGCCTAGACAAATAACCAATTTGCCCCTCAGAAATATATCTAGAATAAAATAATTTATTTATTTCCTTCTATGATACGACCAATCAATCAATTAACCAATTAGTCAATCAATCAACCAATCAATCAAATCAATTAGTGAATTAATTAATTGATCAATCAATCAAATCAATCAATCAATCCAATCTTCATTAACATATGTGATTTCATGTCATAAATCACAACATGTTCGATTGGGTGTTTGGAGCTCTGGTTTGTTTGTGTTAGACTTGTATTTTGATAGCTGGTATGGTTATTTTATGTAGCGTTTGGTTGAAGTTAGTTGATATTTCTTAATGTTCTGGTGGGGATCGATTTGGTTGTTGTGAGGTGACTTTGGTAGCTATGCTGGGAGTGGGAGTAGTGTTTGCTAGGTTAGTGAGTTGACTGAAACATCCCTTCTATGTCATCGCGGTGATAGCCTAAGCTATGGCGGTGACTATGGGATCATTGTTTTGGTTACTCGTTAAGTTGGTTTCTACTCTTGCTTTGTCTCTTTCCAAGGTTTCCTTGTGTGAAGTGGGACTTGTCGATGTCAGTTTTATGCTATGTCTTTAACAATTCAATGTTATTCATTTAGCTCAAGGGATGAGTCATAGCCTAATTCATTCTGTTCGATTCCCTGCTGTGTCTCTTTTGTTTATCCAAACTGTGCTAGGCTTTAGAATAGTGCATCGCTCGGTTTTCGCTGTTTAAAACCCGAGCGATGCTCCATTTCCTTGAGTGAAGAACGGATTTTATAATTAAGCTATAAGATATAAAATTGAGCCAGGTTCAAATTTCTAATCGAGCTAAGCTCATATTTATAACATAGCGAGCCTTATTTAGAAAATCAAGCTAATTAAGCTCAGTAATAACACTAAAATAAAGTTCAGTTAATTTAATTAGTCAAATATTAATGAGTATTTGTTAAGAAGTATTATAGTATATTTTATTCTATTAAAATACCAAAATTTATGAACCATATATAGTGCATAAACTCTATTTTAGGGAAAATAATGTTAAAAAATTGGTAAAGAAGATTGTCACCAATTATCACACAAGTCATAATTGGAAGCATTGCTCACAAATATGTTTAATATCAAAGTCATCAGCTTGTAATATAATATTATTCATATATAATTTCATACATTTTTATGTTTCATATATTAAAGACCGGTATGCTTCATATCGTAAGGACGATTTGTTGAATGTCTCAAATAGGTAACTGTCATTTGCAGATGGATTTTATATTAGCTAAGTGGCAAGAAGCCCGAACATATGTGAAGGAATTCCGAATTTGTGGTTTCTTTCAGACCTAGAACGAACTCATATGGATTGTGTGTCTGACATTGTAATTGACTGGATAGCACTGATCCTTGTTAAATATATATCTGCTTGGTGGCGGAGAATTTATTCTCTTGCTTAACACCCTTCTCTAAGACATATGAGCTTAGAGGTTATATATTGATCGAAATCAGTGATGCGTTGTGAATGGACAATGTGGCGTACTTAAGTTATGTGGTGAGCTATGAATGATTAAAGCATGGCTTATTTAAGCATAGTTTTGTGTATATCGTGACGCCAGCAAGAATCACACCTTAGTAAATGACCAAAACAGGAAGAAATGCGGCAAGGTTATGGGGTGTTGTCTCCTTCTAGATAAAATGTTTAATATGGTATGGAGCCCAGGAATTAACCTATGTGGAAAAACATCTGCTTTTGTGGTTGTTGTTGGTGCACACGCTCAGAAAGGTTGGTAACGACCGGGAAATGACATACTCAGGTGTACTCTAAGTTATTAGTTACAGAGGTAACCTGACATTGTGTTGGCATGATGATCATCAGTTGATCCTCGGACATCATTCTAGAGGTGTTCAAAATTCAGCTCGGAAGGAAGTTACTTTGCCTGGCTATTGTTGGAAACCCAATCTCCACTACGACCCCGCACGATTTTGATTATATACCGTATATCAGTATAATATATGGTGCCTATGCTGGCTATTTTAATACTCTAATTTTTGAAGGGTTTTTCATACTATATTATAGTATTGAAAGAGGATTTTCGCATATCAAAGGCATTCTTGACTGCATAAGGAGAAATCTATCCCAAGTGTGCGTTTGCATTGTGTGTGTGTGCCACGAGACCTTATGTTAGTTTCATTTTCAAAAAGTTGTTGTGAATTTCTATGCACCGGTATTCACATGGAGTAAACCCGTTCTGCATTAGCGGCATGGTCCGGTGAATTACCTAACTTTAAAATAAACCCTAAAAGTAACTGTTTTGAGTTCTCAAACCAGTCCCGTAACTGACCTGGAGTTTATTGTTCCCACATCTAAACCCTGGATGCCCATAATTTTCCACACGGGTAACCAAGTTGTTTGGTTCACAGATTTAGCCTTAGAGTTGGTTGAAGTAGGATTCTGGTTTTAGCTGGATCTGTTATGTCTTGAGCATTTGCATTCTTCCACTGAGTTACTATCTTTTCCGCTGTGTAACATATGTACTCAGATGTATCTCTTGTAACCTGATGAAATATTATTGTAATGATAATGGAGAAGTTCTTTGTATTTTGTGCAAAAGTGTAAGTACCCTTAACAATTCGTCTTTGTAAACGGTTTAAGTTGGTTTAATTACCGGTGAAAATTGGGCCAAAAGGGGGTCGTTACAGATTCTATATTACTGCACATGAACACTTTAACTAGTAACAGTACTTCTGTCATTCAAATGTGCCACTCAAATGTCCCTTTATCATTCGTCGAGAATGTACCATAGCAAAGCCCTACCAACGCCACTAATATATCCTTTTAAACCAAACCATATACAAATCATTCTTCCAAAATCAATTTTATATGAAGTTCTAAAAATTACAAAATACAAATTCCTTTTCTTTACTACATGATCGTGGGATCTTGAGTAGCCACTCCACCGCAGTTAATCTACCTTATCAAATCATCGTCAATCGTAAATCCCTTAACGTGCCACTCCTCCACAAACTTCATTATTACATTCTAACCCGATGCAAAACCACCGCATAGTCAGTCATTCCCACAGACATCCTGATCTATCCATAGTATCATGCTCTATCCTTCTCCCTCGTGTTTTGATGACTTGGTCGATTTTCTTCTTTTCCATGCTTCATCTGCTCAATCTCAAATGGAATATAAAATTTTAATTATTTTATGAAATCACTTCGTATTGATCACTTGTGAAATAAATTTGGACATGTATAAATTAATAATGAAAATTGACTTAGGATAATTTGATTATGTTATTTCATTGGTGAAAATGGTTATGGAGATTGATCGGACAAATACACAATAATGGGTTGCAGCAAACTATTTGTGAATTCCCTTAATTGTTATTCTAGCGTTCAAATTCGAGTGTTGATTGTCTATAAATTGAAGAAATAAGATTTTATTCTATAGCAAAGAGTTGTAATTATTTAATACCAGTTGTAATGGCTAATATCATGATATCTGTATAGCCATAGAAATTAAAATTTCACTGAAAATAAAAGAAGCGACTTAATACATAGGGCCCAAAGTAAATAACAAAAATAGGAAAACCTGGACGGCTAATGAGGGAAAGAATACAATGAGGGAAAGATATAATGTGGGTAAGTAGAGATGACGTAATAGATATGTTAATATCCTCTCACAAACCTAGCTAGATTTTCACTGCCTCTCTCATTCCGCCACCATCGTTAACTTTGAGCTCCTCTCTTAATGGGATGAAATTCTTGCTCGAGAGAGCTTTCATTAGCATGTCTGCTCTCTAATAGTAAGTGGGGATGTGACGGACCATCAATTTTCCAACTTGTGTACTTTCTCGAATGAAATGGAGATCAAGTTGCAGATGTTTTGTTCGAGAATGTTAAATAGGGTTCAGAGAAAGTGAAACCATACTCCGGTTATCATGCCAGACGATTGGCTTTCTCTTAGATACAAACCCTATTCTTCCATTAAGGATTCAATTCAGGAAATTACAACAGCTGTACTTGTGAGAGAACGATACTCTACCTTGGTACTAGAACTCAAAGTGGTCGATTGCTTCTTCATGCACCATGAAACGATGTTTGTTCCTAGAAAAACACAATAAATGGACACTGACCTCTCTACGTTGTTTGCCCAATCTGCATCACCGAACCCCTGTAAGTTTAGTTCTTTGCATGTCTTTATATTGATTCCGTAGTGCTTGGTTCCTTGAAGATATCTTAAAACCCTTTTAGCAGCAACCCAACGTTCAGGCAAAGGGCTTTGCATATACCAACTAAGTGTATTAACACTATAACATATGTTTGGATGTGTAATAGTGGCGTATTGTAATGCCCAATCGTACTCCGGTATTGCTTTGAATTATCAATGGCTTCTCCTTTGACTTTTGGTAATTTTAGATTAGTGACCGTTGGTGTTGCTAAATGTCCGGCTTGATGCATGTTTGCATTTTGCAGAATTTCTGAAATATAACTTTTTTGTGGTAAGAATAACTTTGTGTCATTTTTCTTGCTAATTTGTATGCCTATAAAGTAGCTTAACCCCCCTAAGTTTTTGATGGTAAAACTTTAATCAAGCATACGTATAACCTTATTAACCTCTTCACTATTATTACCAGTTATTAATATGTCATTCACGTAAAGTAGAATATAAATAATTTCTTGATTACTTTTTCTCATGTATAGAGAATTATCAGATATAGTTTGTGTGAATCCAATATTGGACATAGTTGGTTTGAGTTTGTCATACCATGCCCTTGAAGTTTGCTTCAAACCGTATATTGCTTTGTGTAGTTTGCATACTTGTTTGTGACTTCCATTTGATTCATAGCCCGCAGGTTGATACATGTATACCTCTTCAGTTAATTCTCTATCTAGTAAAGAATTGTTAACATCAAGGTGTTTTATGTTCCAACCTTTTCCTAGAGCAACGGTCAGTATGGTTCTAATGCTTGTGGTCTAAACCACTGGTGAGAAAGTTTCGTTAAATCTAAAAACCAAACTATTATGCATATCCCCTGGCAACTAGTATGGCTTTGTGCTTATTTATAGAACCATATGCCTTTCTTTTTATTTTAAAGGTCCAACTGCAACATATAACATTCTTATGATTAGGAGGTGTAACAAGACTCCAAGTTCCATTTTTTATGAGAGCTTCATACTCAATATCCATAACCTTCTCCATTTGTCTGATTCGGTAGCTTGGGTAAAATTGACAGGCTCGGTTTCATCCATTGTGAGATTATAAATTTAGGTTTAAAAATGCCAGTTTTGGATCTTTCGGTCATGTGATGTCCAGTGTGTAACTGTAGTGTTTTTCTGTTAGGAGAAGTATTATTGTCTGATGATCCTGTATTGTTGTTGCTATCCATATTAGTGCTTTCAAGTGTGTCTTGATTTGGTTGATTTGTATGCGTGTTTTCTGAACTGCTATCCTAGTTTCTTGTAAAAGTAGTGTCTTGTTCATGAATTTTCACACTTGAATTATATTAGTTCTGCTGATTTTCACTTTCATTCTCCATACTTTGTTCAGTAACCGGGGGAATGATTGGTGCAGTCATTATTGAACTTTGCATGTTGTTCTCCTTGGCAGCTTGCTTACCTGCAATGGAAAAATGGTTTCATCAAATAGAACATGCCTTGATATAAATGCAATGCCATTTTTATCTAAATATTTATAGCCTTTTCGATTTTGGGCATACCCAATAAAAGTGCATGGACTTGATCTCATGCTTAGTTTATGCCTATTATAAGCTCTCAAACATGGAAAACATAGACATCCATTACTTCTTAAAAATCTATAATCTGGTTTCTCATTGAAGGGCGTCACGTGTAGGGTTTTGTCATTAAACACTTTTTTGGGTAACTTATTAATAAGAAACACAGAACTGTAGATGCCCCATTCCAATATTTCATTGGTAATGACACTTGAGATAGCAATGTTAGACCAGTTTCTTCTATATGTCTATGTTATCTCTCGACCAATCCATTCTGTTCAGATGTGTGTGGACAAGTTAACCTATGTTGTATGCCGCTTTTGACAAAATAACTGGTTGGTGGTTTGAATTCAGTCCCACCATCAGTTTGCATGATTTTAACATTGTAGTTGGGATGTTTTTCAATATAAGTTATGAAATGAATAACTGCGTTATATGTTTCTGACTCGGTTTTGAGCATGTATATCCAAGTATATCTAAATAAGCATCATTGAAAGGTAGTATATGTGTCCTGGTATGAGTTCAGTGCTGCTGGACCCCATAGTCCACCTGCTACAAGCTCTAGTGGCTTGTTATATGTAGTTTCAAAATTACTGAATGGAAGTTGTGGCTTATGCCAAGCTGGCAGTGTGTGGAAGTGTGTTTAATAGGTATGTCTTTAAAGGAAATTCCGTTAATATTTAGAAATTTTTTTGCAGTTTCAAAATTGGGGTGACCCAACCTGATATGCCAAGATTCAATAACATTTTTATCCTTGTTATCACTAGCATCAACAATATTACAGTGGATTTCTCTCCTTGAGGAATTTCCTATTTCCAGGTTACTAAATTGTAAAGTCCATCATGTAGATTACCTTGTAGTAATATTTTCTGATTTATAAATCCTTAATTAAACAAAATTTAGGGTGAAACTCAAAGTATGCATTATTACCATTGTCAAATTTTGAGGCACTAAGAAGATTTTTGTTAATAGTGGGAACTCCAAGTATGTTATTTAATTTATGTTGTCCCTTCCCAGAAATAATCCCCTTACCATTGTGTGTGATACTTGCAGTTTCACCATTGTCCATATGTAAAAATTTAACACCTATGTAACTTTTGCTTCCAACATTTAAATTCTAAAGATTATTAGCGATATAACGAGTTGCATCTGAGTCTGGGTACCACTCTTCAAAACTGATGTCATATGATCTGCATATATCTTCACTATTAGTATTCAGTTTTTTGCTAATATCATTGTTATTCCTATTTTGACTATTAACAGTAGCAACATTAGCATTTATCCCTTCTATCCAGAGTTGTTTTGATTGAACTATGGACCATTGAATTCTGTGTTGAACCTGAAGTTACACTTGTTAGCTATGTGACAAAACTTTTCATATATACGGCACTTCATCCTATTATTGCTATTCCAACTGCCTCTTTCTCAACCTCCTTGAGGTTGGTAGCCCTTTGATTTTGATTGTCCAGTCTGTTTGAGTTGTTGTTATTCTTTTGGGGTGTTTTATTCTTTGTTGCAATATAATTTGCAAAGAATTTCACTTGTGTTTCTTTTCTCTTTTCATTTTTACCTTCTTGGGCAAGTAAAGCAGATCGAACAAATTATAAATAAGATATGGCTTGTTGTGTGGCAATAACAGTGACCAAAGACTCATAATCGTTATCTAGGCCATTGGTAATAAACAAAATTTCTTCACTATCACTGATTTTGTGTCCAGCCACACTCAGTTTGTCATAAAGAATTTTAACTTTATTTAGATATTCTTTCATGCTCATGTCGTCTTTTCAGAAACTTTATAGATCTCTTCTGTATTGCATAACTCGTGCAGTATATAGAGAACTAAAAATCTGGTCCATAGTTGACCATATTCTATGAGATCTATTGCATCCAACTATTTGTGGCAACAGATTTGGATTAATAGAAGATAATATCCAAGACGATAAGAGCCTATCTTGTTTCTAGAACCTGATGTTGTCCGGATTTGGCACAGTATTGCTTTCTTGATCAATGATCATGGCTGGGGGAGTTATGACAGTTCCTTTGATGAACTCTTGCAATCCATATCCTCTTAAAACTGTTTTGATATGATATTTCGATAAAATATAATTTTATCGTCCAAAGATGTGGTTATAACTTAGCTTTTTGGTATGCTCAGGCTGGGGATGTTGGCTGAAGCTCCATTGCTGGTATTTCCAGATACTACAGATGTGGATACATTGTCTTGAGCCATACTTGGTCAAGCAGTGTAAAGAGGGTTGGTAGCAATGCAGGAAAAAGATATAGAGAAAAAATAGCAAGGTAGTGTTGGAAAAACTGCAGCTAAAGCAAAGTATAAGAAGAAATCCAATGAGAAAAGTGGTGGATGGCATAGCTATATCTGAAGGATGCCTTTCGGTTGTTTGCTCTGATACCAAAATTGAAGAAAGAAGATATTATTCAATAGAAAAGGTTGTAATTATTTGATACAAGTTGTGATGGCTAATATCATGATGTATATATCGCCATAGAAATTAAAAACTTACTGAAAATAAAAGAAGCGGCCTAATACATAAGGCCCAAAGTAAATAAAAAAATAGGAAATCCTGGAAGGCTATTGAGGGAAAGAGTACAGTGAGGGAAAGAATATAATGCGGGTAAGTAGAGATGACATAAATATGTTAATATTCATAAATATTAATTTAGTTTATGAATTATTATTTTCATTAAATCTTCGGGTCGTTGAAATCCATGACAATGAAAATTTATTTGGTTAACACGTTAACTACATCATTAAGTTAATCAATGTGAACATGTGATATGCATATGGACTTTTTTTACAAAGTTATTTTATTCAAATAAGTTAAACTTTACTTTTTATAGGTAAGACCAATGCTTGTATATTAAATTTAATTTATGTTTGTTACCCTCATTTGTAGAAAAAAATTGTTAATAGAGTGCCACAAGCAGTTCAATTTTGAACCATTTGAATGGTTTTGTGTTTCGTTAAAAGTTCCAAATTGAAGCAGTCATATGCAATATCTTATTTAAATGAAATACACAAAATACCATATCCAATAAGTACAAATTATAGAAAAATGAAAATGAAATTCTATTAAAATATGTATTAGGGTAATTTTTACATAAAATTTAATAAGTTAAAATAAATAAAAAATATTAACTTATAATTTCAGTAGATATCCTACATTTATTTGGGTGAAGACAGAAATTAGTATCAATATAAAGATACTGAGATCATTAATTTCAAGATGAAATACAAGATTAGATGTTATGCTAAAATAAAATGCCAAAATCTACTGTTAACACACTTTTTGTTCAACGTTGTCACACGTCAAGATTTTGGTTACCAACGCGCTCAAGCATTAATAACATTGTCGGAAACACAAAGCGATTCGGTCGAAGTCCTGAAGTGTTTGGAAAAGGATTTGGAAATGGCGACAATTTGAAAAATCGTCGTCGATTGACTCAGAAATACTGATACAGTAAAAATACGTGATCGACACGGTCTTATTAGCTTAAAATGCTTGAGCCTGTCGATCTGATAATGTGACAAAACTTGTCTTGCAAAATTTATAGTTTTGGTGGAAAGCAATGTCATGCACTTAAAAATAGTTGATCGACATGCGTCGATCACAAAAAATGGCTTGCGCAACTCACGACATCAAAATCTGGTAAATTGGTAAAAATCGATCTGGCACGTCAAAAAGGCCTGATCGGCACGCGAAAATCAAGAAAAACCATAGTAAAAACATTGGTTGATCATTTTAGTAAAACCTGAATTTGGAACACTCAAAATAGTTGATTGATATGGCCCAATCACTCATTTTCATGTGCGCAACACAGGGATTTTGGACTTGGCAAGAATTTGGATCTGGCAAAATCACATCGCATAAGAAAGTGATGCGAAAATGCCTGATCGCATCGTCCCTGGCATGGTTTTCATTACATCCAACACGGGTATTCTGGATTTGGCGAAGCGGTTTGGGAAAATAACATCACTCAGGTAATGCGATATTTCTATGGATAAACATGGTGGAAAAATGGACCCGCCCGACCGCGCATCTCATCCTAGCGATGCGAGAATTGTACTGGTAATTCCAGGAGGTGGATCTGGAAGGGACGCAGCGCGTTTTCTCCCTGTTCACACAGATATGATGCGACTTTTTCACGAGCCGGATGCGAGAAAATGTATGTGAGAATCTGGGTGCGATCTGGACTTTGGCATTTGCCAAATCATTTGGCACGAAGTCTATGCCATGCGGATTAATACACGCGTGATTTCACACAATTTTCATGGATTCGAGATTTTCAAAGGGGAGTGATGTGATTTTTTGCACACGGGTTTGAGGGATGCTATCTTCCGGACTGTGGTCCCTAATTCTCACATATTTCTATCTAACCCACCACCTATAAATACCCCCAAGCTTGGCATTCAATGGGGTTGGTTGAGCTTTGATTTTTGGACTTCTTCAAGCTCTCAAACGCCATTAATGGCTTCCATCTTCCTCTCCATGACTATTGGACATAGTATGGACCATTAAAATGTTGCATAAATGTTTTCTATCAACTTTTGGACATTTACAAGACATATACACTGCTTTTTGACATTTTTTGGATTTCTTGGATATTGGAGCTATTTTCTGGACATAACTGACCAAGCTAATACGTTTTTTCACTCAATGAAGAAGATGAAGGGAATTTTATTCAATGTTTAGAAATAACAATCATTTTATTGTTCTATTGGAACTTTTTTTACTTAAATTTTGTCTGAATTTGTACAACTATTATAATCAGAAATTATGTGATGAATGATTACTATGAAGTGAACGTAGGCATTCATGCCGAACCACTATAAAAATTCGTGTTCTCTCGGCATTCACTTACTTTGGATTTGGACTATTGTGTTTTTTCTATACACATACACTCGGGGGTTAGCATGTGTTGAATCCACGATAATTCCCTACGTCAACACTTTTGCACGCCATATGGGGGGCGCACAACTTTGATTTCTACTTTGGATTAGATACTCGGATTTGTCTCCGGGTTTCGCCTTTAATTTTGGTTTCAGATTTCGACTTTGTTTCATTTTTCGAATTCAACTTTGTCGCTTTCTTTTCAACATGGTTAAATGCAAAAGGTTCGATGCTACCTCTAAGGCTCAAGCTACTAGTAGAGAAGGAAGTCAAGAACATTCTATGACGGAGGAACTCTCAGACATGGTTACTCGAGAGGATTTGGAGGAATTGGCTGGAGGGTTGATTGCTTGTCTAGATCGGCAAGTGGAAGTTATGAGCACTTTTCTCACTCTGATTGAGGGCAGATTGCGTGGTTTTGGAAGGTCGGTTGGCCAGACGAATATCGTTGGAACAAGTACTTATGTTCCATAGTTCGTAACTCGGGACTTGGAGGCGGTCTCTCAGATTCTACAACAGGGCAACATCGACCCTTGGATCGGCACCGCTTTCGCTATACTCGGGGGCACCTCCATTCCCGATGGAAGCGCAATTCTTGAAGTTTTAGGTAGTCGAGCTATGGTTTTGAATAAAGGAAAGTCTCAGAATAATCACCCAACGACTAGAGAGAGATAAACATTCTCATCCTATCCAAGAATTACTCATACCATATAGGATATATTTGTGGAAGTTCACCTTATTGCTCCATTCAGATGACCTCCCAAGCAGAAGCCTACTCAGAAATAAAAGGATTCTGGATTGTATTGCGCATTCCATGAGCTCCCTGCACATAATGCGAATGAATGTCGACACCTACGGAACATGATCGAGGAGCATATCAGGCATGTTGTGTTGGCATGATTTGTTAGAACTCGGACTGTGAAACCGGGACAGGCAAAGCCCTCACTACTACTGAGGATGGACCCAGGCCCAGAGCCTGGGGCCCCGCTTCAAACTAAACCCCTTATTGGCTCTGATGTCTTGGATTCAAGTCTCCCGGGAATCAGTATCTTACAACTTGTAGATTATGGTCTTATGGTATTCTTTGGCTTCTGGCTTAATGGCTCTGTAATAATGGGCTTCCCACTTCTTTCTCATTTCTAGTTTTTCGGCTTCTGGATGATGATCTCCAAACTCGTAGCTCTTTTACCCTCGGTCGTCCGGCCTTGGGTTTACGTCACTTCTCGAGCTTGTGGTTTGGCTATGGCTTTCTAGACTTGGATATCAGGGACTCGACCCCATGGCTTTGGATTTAAGGACTTCAGTCCTCTGGATGTATCTCTTTTGGTTATTTTGTTTGTAAGATGGTTGAGATGGCATACCCATGTACAAGAACAGGCGGGTCCCTAGGCATGCTCTTTGTCCGGAAATGCACCATTACCGCCTTTGGTTATTAGTGAAAATTTTACTTTTCTTTGCTTTATATTTTGATCGACTTAAGTTGCCAACCCATGTGAAAGAAACCGACGAGATCCCAGGCGTGCTCTTTGTAAATGACAAACCATTCACTCTCCTTCACGAATGAATTTGAATTAAAAAATGGCTAATTTCGCCTACCCATGTACGGGAACATGCATCTTTAGGCATTCTGTTTGCGAATGATAAACCATTAGGTTTTCCTTTAGCTTTACTAAAAAAATCCCTAACTTTTATAACTTCAATAGGATTACTTTACAAATTAAAGGATGCTTGCTTGTGAAGTATGAAATCGACAGCAAGATTGCAACTTTTAATAAACGTCTGACTATCTTGTCCTACTTCGACAAGACTGCCTTACCTTGTGACGGGCTTTGGATCTTGTGCGTCTGGTCGGATGATTCTGCTCGTTCGGATATGGAGTTGTCATATCAAGATGATCTCGGATTACCTCGGTGGACTTGTTGGTGACATGACAAGATTATACACTCATGGTTATCTTGGCTTCTGGTCCTACTTCAACAAGATTGTCTCGACTTGTGGCGAGCCTCAGATCTCACATGTTTGGTCAGTGGATCCTACTTGTTTGGTTATTTGGTCATCGTCACACGATGGTTCATATGGATATATGGCTACACAGTTATTGGCTATTCTCTATTTACGGATTTCGAGTTTCCCCCATTTCCTGGCTATGGATTTTTTGGTTATTCAGGTTATTGGACGCCTGCAATCCTCCAGTAATTCTAGTATTCTGGTTATCTCTAAATGATCCGGAGCGATCTTTGGCCTTCATTGGATTTTAGGCTATCTGGTTCATGGATAAAACGATTCGGAGCGATTGTGGATTTTTGGTTTATTGGCTTTGAATTTCTGGTTAATACGATCCGATTCAATTGTGGCTCTTTGGTTCTCTGGTTATGGAAGTTCACCCCGGACTTCTCCTTGCTTTGGTTTCTAGATTTCTGGTTTTCACGCAAAACACATCCTAATTCGACAAGCAAGACATGTTTTAGGGGCAAAATGTTGACATGCTTTTTAGTTAAAGCTGTCACACCAAGATTTTGGTTACCGACACGCTCAAGCATTAATAACGTCGTCGGAAACACAAAGCGACTCTATCAAAGTTGTGACTTGTTCGTAAAAGGATGTAGAAATGACGTCTATTCATAAATTCATCGTCAATGGACTCAGAAAAAACCAGCGCAGTAAAAGTACGTGATAGACACAGTCTAATAAGCTCAAAATGCTTAAGTCTGTCGGTCCGATCATGTGGCATAACTCGTCATGAAAAAATATATGGTTTTGGTGAAAAGCAGTGTCGCGCACTCAAAAAATAGCAGGTCGACAAGCGTCGATCACGAAAAATGGCTTGCGCAACTAACATCATTAAAATCTGGTAAATTAGCAAAAATCATTCTGATATATCAAAAAAGTCTGATCGGCATGTGAAAATTACGAAAAACTATAGTGAAAACGTTGGCTGATCACTTTGTAAATTTGGTAAAACCTGGATTCGGCACACTCAAAACAGTGGATCGGCATGACATAATCACTCATTTATAGGTGCGCAACACAGGGATTTTGGACTTTACAAAAATCGGCTTGGATCTAAAAAAATCGCATCATATCAGAAAGTGATGTGAAAATGCTTGATCGCATCAGCCCAGACAAGGTTTTCATTGCATCTGACACGGCCATTTCGGATTTGGTGTAGCGGCTTGGCAAAATCGCGTAGCTCAAGTTGCGATATTTCTATGGACCTGCATGGTGGAAAAGCGGACCTGCCCGATCGCGCATCGCATCTTAGTGATGCAAGAATTGGCATAATAGATCCAGGAGGCAGATCTGGAAAGGAATCTAGCGCGTTTTCTCCCTAATCACGCTGATGCGATGCAACTTTTTCACGAGCCGAATGCGAGAAAATGGATGCGTAAATCAGGATGCGATCTGGACTTTGTCATTTTCCACATCTTTTGGCATGAAGCCCGCGCTATACGGATTAACATTTTTTGAGTGATCTGCATGTGATTTCACACAATTTTCATGGATGCGAGATTTTCAAAGGGTAGTGATGTTGTTACGCCTCGGAATTTCGAACAAGTAAAAATTGCTGAAAACCCTGTCCGTCTAAAACAAACAATGATAGTTACCATTTTATTTGATAAATATACAACGTCGCTAAATGCATTGAATAAAATTTTAATAAATACCACTTATCAGAGTTTTACATCTAATTCGCAGGTGTGCTTAAATACGAATTAAACACAATTACCATAGTCTACCATTGTGCAACTCTAATGAGATGGACATCAATATTCATCCCTGCACGCTTGATAAATACGTCAATATGGCTTAAGTGATAACACATGAAAGATGCACCAAGATGAAATAGCAAATAATAAACAAAAAACATTTTTATTAATATATCAACTGCATCACTACATCTTGTGACTTCCTACGTACCTTTATCTAATTGGGTAAGCAATTAGATACAAGATCAAGCCAACGTAGTTCTTCTTTATACAATACTTAAAATCAATATTTACTTCCAAAATCCTCTTTATATCATGTAGAGGTAAAATAATTTTTGTAAATACTCATTTTGAATGACATCAATATTTCTCTTGTAGAACTTCCTTTCAAAAGATAAACATCTTTTATTTTAAATACTAATCATCATCTCTATGCAAAAAGTTCTTCATAAACAAATCTCAAAACACCTTAAAAATTTTCTAATAAGCTTTTACTAATCATAAATGTACCCAATCATCAGTCATATATATTGATTTCTTGTCAAGCAAAGATCACAACTAATATTGTATGATGAAGTCATGTGCAACATTAAATTAAAACAATAGCATACCTAGTTCTTACCATCACTCCGAAGCAAGCAAATCTCTTTCTCGAATCATCGCAACTCGCCACGTTCACGTCAAGTCACTTTGCTCTCGGGTTTGGCATGTTTCAACCCACTTTCACTTTTATTTAGCATCCCTAATTTTGAAGGCTGGTTTACAACATTGTGAGGAGGCTCAAGCCCAAATTTGAGTGGATTTGAAGTGTTGGGTATATAAATATGGATTTTGAAAGAAAACAACATTTTCTGTTTTTAAAGAGAAAAGCCAACAAAAAACTTCACTTCCAATAGGACTTCATCAAGGCTACTCTTCAAACTAGAAAAAGTGATATGCATGAAAGTTTTTCATCATTAAAATATCTTTCTACTGACGAAATTTGGGGTAATTTGGCCAAGTAAATCAAAATTATGGCCTTTGAAAGTGAACCAATCATTTGTGGCCTGAAAAACAGAAATAATAAATTGACTCACTTCTCACTGATTTTCCCATAAACTACTCTCGGATTTGGAAAAAGTGGTTAACAGAAATCAACTTTCCAATGAGATAAAATTCAACTAATATAGACTTATAATTAAAAAGTTATGGCTTACATATTGAGAGTATGTATTTCTGAAAACAGAAATATATACCAGAAAATTTCTTCACTTTCATGCAACTTTCGAAAATTCTCCTTTATGAATATTGCAAAATGATCTAGATAAAAGTTCTTCCATTTTGAAATAGCTTCCCAATAAAAAAATAATAACTCAATTTGGATATACAGTTTGGGAGATATGACTGAAATAATTAGGAGGATTTTTCTTGGTGTCTTTATCAAAATGGCATGCTATTTATAACACTTATCAAGGCTATTTTGATGTTTTTGACCTTAGACCCTTGTCCATCATCACTCATGAAAATATTAGGATGTTTACACATTCCTCTTTAGGTGTCATGAGATGTGTCTACACATGCACACCTAAGAGGGTTATGTGTCCTTATCTTCTTTTTTTTCTTTTTCTTTTTTTAGCTTACGTAAGAAGCTTCTCATTTTAAATTCATTTTCCCTTACATGAATACATATATTCATGTTCAACAACCATGCTAACTTAATATATAATGTGTGTTAGTATGTACGAGAATGTCATGGCCTTGCTGTTAAGTTTTAGTTGATGAAAGGTCGAGAATTTGACAAACGGCTTCCGGTCATATTTTCAGTTTCACATCGAACTAAATATTTTTGTAAACTAGCTTTAAAAAATATTTCACTATCACTCTCTATTATTTAAAAGAGCTTTATTTTTTAGTTATAACTCATCACTTCAATAGTGAAAATTTATTCGTAAACTTAAGCAGTAAATTTTCGGGCTATTACAAATGCGAGTTTTTGCATGCGGGTTTAAGGGACGCGATTTTCCGAACTGTGGTCCCTAAATCTCACCTACTCCTTCCTAATCCACCACGTATAAATACACCCAAGTTTGGTATTCAAAGTGGTTGAATTGGGCTTGGATTTTGGACTTCTTGAATCTCTCAAACATCATTAATGGTTTCCATCTTCTTCTCTATGATTATTGGACATAGCGTGGACCACTAAAACGTTGCACGAACGTTTCCATCTACTTTTGGACATTTACACTATTTTGGACAGTTTTTGGATTTTTTGGATATTGGAGCTATTTTCTGGACATAGTTGACCAAGTCAACACAATTTTCATTCAACCAAGAAAAAGAAGAGCATTTTAGTCAAAGTTTAGAATTAACAATCTGAGTTGACCCAAACTTCCCAGATCCCTGAGGAGACGGAGGAGCCTGGATTGCTTTGAGAAAATGACGCATCAGAACACAAACATGAGAACATTTCATTGCTGTTACAACAATTACATCAGATTACAATAGTATATCAAAGTTCAAATAATATATAACAGAAAAATATCAGAGATTTAAATTACAAAACAATGGAAAATATATACATAAATATAATGTACAACGGAAATACATCAACTAACACAACTGAAAGAAATACACGAATACAGAGCTTTCTGAAAATTGCTCCATTTGTAATTCAGGATCCTATGAAAAGAAATATCTGCAAATCCCAAACTGCTAACTGCCCGTGTGGATAATATGGCACCCAGAGTTTAGGTAGAAACAACAAACTCCGAGTCAGCCATGGGACTGATGTGAGAACTAAAATAGTTATTAAATCTTTAACTTAAAAGTTGGAAAATCATGGGACCACGCCGTATAACACGGAACGAGTTTACTCCACTTGAATCTCAATTTAAAATAAAACAACACAATGTTTTTTGGAAAATGAAGATATTATAAGACTCAGGTCCCATCACACAATGCAACGCAAGCCGGAGGATAGAGTTTTATCTTATAATAGCCAAACATGCTTGGTAAGTTTTAAAACAAATCATTTTGATGTTACTATAAGTGCATAGTGTATCAGACATCTTCAAATATGAATGTATTAATCATAGATGATATGAGCGTCCCATGTCACTTTGCCGCCATATAGGTTTACAATAAAACTGAAAAGTCATGTATTGGAAATTAGATTCCATTTACGAGTCGAGGCATGGGATGTCTTTTCACCGATTCGAGACACTCTAGCGCATGTCTCAGGATCACACCCACGGGCAACCCTTGGATGCGGTAGGGTCGATCCACACTTACTTTAGTGGATTAATTATTCCTAAAAAATACGTTTTCCGGTCATATTGGATTACAAAATGGTCAGTACATCGACCAATCATATTCGAGGTGCGTCGCAATCCATCATCCACAAAAGTAAAAATGTCTGGGCTCCATACCATGACACCACTTCTAGCTAGAAAGAAACACAAGTTCTAACTATGGTCACCATCCTGTTTTTGACTCATATCGGGTGTCAGGCTCGCAAATTAATGCTATACACAAAGTTATGCTACTTAAATCCATGCTTTGATCATCATCCACAAGACCCTGCTTCTCAACAAAAGCCTTGATCATTTGCATCTTAGCATGCCACATTGACAATCCATGCCATACGACTGATGTTTATCAATATAAAATGTCTAAGCTCGTACGTCTCGGAGAAGGGTGCTAAGCAAGAGAATAAATTCTCCTCCACCAAACAGATATATGTTTAATAGAAATCAATCAACATAAAATGAAATCCAGTGTCAGGGACATATTCATTTACTAGTCCGTTCTGGGTTTGAACGAAACCGGAGGCACCTTATTCCTCGTCCCATGTGTCCAATATAGGAGAGAGGTCCTCGCATATCCAGTCGATCTCCAAGTACGTCTGGATGATCACCACTTATTACCTTGTCTTGGGTGTACAGCCCAATCAAGACATCAGTCAGTAATCATCCAAACGATGTGAAGATCTCTGGTCTTCAACAACCTTCTTCATCATCGACTTTTAGTCGTCGTATCAGTTATTCAGAATGGGATAAACTTGGTCTTTTCGAAAAACAGGCGTATTTTATAATCAATAATCCAGTGCTATAAAAACACATCATACACCTCACTCCAATTCAGAATATTCTTTTATTCGAATTTTCACATCTTTAGGGAAAGGTTCCCGTTAATTTTATCAAAGATAAATTCTTTTAAAATTATTCTTTAATCTTCCTTTGGAATTAGTTTCAAAATATTTTATTTTATCTTTTTACAACTTACCAATTTATTGTTTATCAACTACTCGGAATTAGCGAATCTTACCGAAATGATCATTTATTTTTATTATTCCAATCCCAACCTACTCATCCCATGGAACAAAACTGGTAGTACTCCATATCTAACAGCCACGGTGTTACAAGTAAATTTAATTTCCATTTCATGTTCAAATCTAATTAAAAATTTAACTATCACATGGAGTAAAACTGGTGGTACCCCATCTCAAAACATTTCTTGAATTTGGTAAATTTAATTACCCCATTCCCATTTTTGTCTAATTAAATATTCATTAAACCGCCAATTGGTTTTAATCTCAAAAATCATTACTTAATGATTTATTCAACTTAAAAAATTAATCCCGACTTTAACTGGGCTAAAGAACCAATGTTATTAAAAACACAGTTCACAATAAACCCAAATCCTCTTCCATTAGCTATGGAATCTTCACAGAAATCATAACAGTATATAATCGATATAAATTTCCGTATCAAATCAATACTATAAATGGAATCACGACGAGGCCCTTTAAAGTTCCATAAATATTAGCAGTCTTCATTCACAGAAGCTCATCTCGATTATTACCAAATCGAATTCCATTCAGTTCCAATTTATATTTTAAATTGGAAAACTTTACTTTGGAAAATTTCCATTAAATCTTTAAAAAGATTTATAAATTCCAAATCATATTTTCATTGATAATTGGGTTAAAGAACTAATGTTATTTAAAACATCACTCATGATAAACCCAAAAATCCACTTTTAATTCGATTCCAATTAAATATAAATTAATTGGTAAACTTCTCTAAATCTTAATTAAAATATTTATTCTTTTCTCGGCTGGTTTAAGAACAGTGTTATTTAAGACACCATTCACAACAAACCCAAAATCCTATTTGATATCAAATACAAGGCTCAGAATAGAAATTATATTGGCTTATATTCAATATCAAATTCTGAAACCAATGGATATCGTATTGGGAATAACGATATCTATATCTTCCAAATTCCTCAACAATATTCGTATAATCACAAAATCCAATATTGAAATATTCCGAACATTATTTCCATTTTAATCCATCCCAATTTATACATTGGAAAATTCTGGTTATTTTAAAAACCATTTCAATCCAATTTATTTATAAACATTGGATTATTATTCTAGTTAATAACCAGTTCATTTCGATAAAAACATCTTTTTTTCTTCTCAAACTTGAAACTTTTCATCCAAAATCTTTACAAATCATTTATTATGATTTTACACAATTTTTTCATATTTTTAATAATTTTATTAAGGCCTTTACGGTCGGTTTCCAATAACGACCACCGAACTGCATCCATAGTGACCTTTTCTGAAATTGATTTGGGCATAATTTTAAATTCAACCATTCAAATTTATATCTCTTATATTCTATGGAAAGCCCTTTCCGATATGAACCCAACGGTTCTGATTTTAGGAGAATCCGACGGTCGGATCTCCCATTACATCAATTTGAAGTTAGTGGTTGAAATTCATGAACAGTCGCTGCGCGGCGCGTTCTATTCAAGCCATTAAATATATAATATATGTGTATATATATATCATCGATTTCCATTTAAAACGTATTTTGTAAATCGTTTATAAATTCATTTTAAAACGATTTCCACTTCATTTCAATTTTAAATCAAAATTGAATATTCCATATCATTATAATATTAAAATGATAATATTTTCAAAATATTAGATTTTGAAATCAATTCTTTTTGACATTCATTCTAATATAAATAAAATCAATATAAAAATTCGTTCGGGTTAAAATAGCGTTTCTATACTTAATTCGGCTTCCTGTATCTATATATTTTCATGTCCATCCAAATTCGAACATCAAAATCATATATTGTTATTCAGTGAATATTATTTTAAAATATTCGTTTATTAATTTAATTCATCACTGAATATTATTTTAAAACATTCGCTTATTAATTTAATTCATCAATGAATATTATTTTAAAATATTTGTTATTTTAAAATATTCGTTCCTTCTAAATCGGAATGCTACTTAATCAGTTACCATATAATTTCAGTTATATGGATTTCATACATCACATGTATTCAACAATGATGATAAATAATCATTTAACAATCAAACATCATCCAAAGTGCATTTTAAAACTGTATAAGCATTAAAATAAATAAATAACGCTTACAACAGTCTGTCAATAAATCGATCGACATACAACTAAATATTGGGATTTGTATATGTCATATATCATCCCCATACCCGTGTGGGGTTCTCAAACAACAATAGTCGATTTAAATAAATCATTGGTTAAATTTAACCAATTCAAATTAGGTTTAAATTAATTTTTTTCTACTTAACCAATTTTTACTATTTAAATTATAAATGGATATTTATAATTTGAAAATTAGGCACACATCCCTAAAACCAAACTCAATTCAGCTCACATCCTCCTGTTTTGAAACGTATAAATTTCATCCATATTTTTAAATAGCCGCTATTTCTTTTCCATAATTGCCCTTTTTCAAATTCACGGCGTATTTAACATGATCGATAATACGTATTAGGGTTTTAATTTTTTCATAAACATACATTTCCGTGTTAATGGCGGCGCGATCTTCCTTCTTAATTTTTTCAACTTTGAATTCTGTCAATCTTAAATTTACCGTAATCGGCAATTTTTTCAGAGATTGAATTGGATCGATCCTTCGTTTATAGAATGGATATTTCTTCTTCGAGGTAATTTATGCTTTTTGATAATTTTTTATTTTTTGTATACGTATTTCTTTATTGAATCGATATTTGTTGATTCATTAATCTGAATTTATTTAATTGTGTAGTTTTATTGATGGATAATGTAATTATTGTATAAAGTTTTATGGGTGCATTATTATTGATTGTACAGTAGTATAATTTAATTTTTCAACATATTTTTTCTTCTATTCTGAATATGTGTATAACAATATGCATATATTGTGAATATGAGCATACAAATATGCAACTATTGTTAGAACACGAGGGTTTGCATGTATTCAAAATAATTGCGTATACACATGCATATATTTTGTATATATGCATATATATATATATATAGCTTTTTTGAATATCTGTTTATTTGCGTGCCGAATGATTACTTGCGTACAAATATGCATATATTCTTAATATATTCATATTAAATGTGTTCTGCTTCTATTTTGTATAAAAATATGTGCAAATATTCTGAAATTGTACATATAAGTATGCAACTATTACTGTTATAGGCATACATGTATGAATCTATTTTAATTATATGAACATGTTTATGTAATTTTATTTGGTTAATGTAGATTAGACTTATTAATGTTGATTTTTTCTCTTTGTATAACAGTGTTCCTGCTGATATTGGTGTATTGCTGTATAGGTAGAGGAATTCCTTGTCGTCCATCATGTTCTAAAAGGTTGAAATCTGCAGGTGAATTTATGAAGACTGCCAAATGTGGTTTGTGTTAGAAGTTGGGTCGTAATAAAAGGACGCGTTCTTCAAATGGCTATTAGATTTTTTTGTAATTTTTTTAACAAAGTTATACCGTATACTGTTGTGAACATTTACGTTCTGCTTTAAATTTAGTTTTGTATTTTTATGTTAAATTCTGTGATTTTTACAGTTATTTTTTAGGCTTATATATATATATATATGCAATTATTCAGTATAATTGCGTACATGTATGCAATTATACTAAAAATTTGTATTGTTTTTTCCTAGTATTTTGCATCACTGCATAAATGTATGAAACAATTCGTAGTAGCTACATACAGGTACAAAAGTATCTTTATAACTGAAAATGTATACTAGTATTCTCAATTATTGCATACAATTATGCAATTATTCTTATTATGTGCATGCAAGTATTCTAATGTTCAACGTGTATGCATATCCACTTTTAGCATTGAAGATTAGTTCCCTTGTTTAATCTTGAAATTAATGCATAACATTTAACAATATTTGCATTTAAGCATGCAAGTATTATGAATAACTGTATATAAGAAAGCAACAATTCATAATATCGTTTAAAAATAAAAGAATTAAATTCAGTACGTCAAATTCCACAGTAATTCAGTACAAAAAATATATAATCATGTCATAGTAGTTTGAATACAGAAAATCGATCAACATATTTGTACAGAAATCTGAACACCATTTTTAAAAATTATAATCAGAAGTTTTGTATTCGTCTCATAGCAGGAACACTTGTGTTAGGTCATCATCTACAGTTCAACTGTAAAGTTTGCAACTTAGAATTTTAGCAGCAAGCACAGCTCGTTGTAGATTTATAGAAGCAGGCTTGCATATTTCATCATCTTTATCGAATTATTTGTCTTTTCTTCTTTGTTTCATTACATTAATTATAAACATTCCACAATCGACGCTGCAGAAATTGTAAAAAATTATCAATTTAGTAGAATTATTCTATTTAGTATGAACACATGCATAGAAATATGCAAACATTCTCAAAATCTGCATTAATATGATAACATTACGAAATCAGCATAACAGTATGCAAGTCTACATATTTTTTGCATATAAGTTTGCAAATATTAAGAATTCATGCAGACAAGTATGCACCTATTATGTGTGTACATGCATATTCAACTATTCTAAATATATGCATACAAGTACGCAACTTTTTTTATTATCTGCATCCAAACATGCAAATATTATCAATATTTGCATATAAGCATGCCAATGTTCTAATGTTGGCATACTTGTATGCAAATATTCTGACTATTTATATACGTGTATCCAAGTATTTTGAATTTATTTATTTATGTATGGCGTTGTTGTGACCAATTAGTTAATTCAAGTTGCCCGTGTTTATGATAATTTGTCTTTTCCAACCTTTTCACCATTCCACATATGTAAATTCTCTGAATAAAAACGTATATAGATAAATGCATAGAATTATGCAACAATTATGTAATAAAACCACAATTACATGCCACAGTTTTTGATAAATGGAAATAATTATTCAACAATCAGTTAATAGTTGCACAATTACATGCAACAATTATGATTAAATGCATACATTTATGCATGAATCTGCTGATATTTGCACACTTGCATACAACAACTCTAAATAAATGCAAATAATAATGTAAAAAGCAGGTGATAAATTCACACCAGCATTCAATAGTTCAAATTAATTGCATGGAATCATGCAACAATAAGGTGATGAATGCATACATTCAGTTAGCAATTTTGATAAAATGCCCACGGGAATGCAAAAATTCCGATTACATTCATTACTGTATGCAATTATTATGTACAAATTCCTAATTACATGCAATTTTTTCTAATATACGAATCCCTGTACACAAATGATGTGAATATATGCATACATATGTACGAACATAGATAATGTATGCATACAATTATGAAATTATTTGAAATATATGCATAATTGCATGCAACTTTTCTTTTTAAGCTCATTTTATTCGAATGATCAACGAATTAATTCCACTGAAAAATTGCAAAAAATTATTCTAAATATATAACTAAAAAAATTAGCTGCTAACTTCATATAATCATGCAATGATTCTAATTATCTTTCAGAATCATGCAACAATTCTGTATAAAATTATACAATCACACACCAAATCATAAAATCATATAATCATGCAACTATTCCCTATTCATCCACATTTTATTATATAATATACGTAGATTATCAGTTGTTGAAATTATAATTAGAAAATAAAAAATTTACCATTGCTCTCGCCATTTTTTGCAAATCTTCTGTTGAAATCGCCACGATTTTGATTATTTTTCTTCGATTGAGACTAAAACGATGAAAGTCGGCTTTGAATTCTGAAATTTTCTTCTCATCTACGATTAATGAAATAATACAGATTTCTGCAACGAATATTTTTTATGGTTTAAAGGACAAAAACGGAATTTGATATGCTGCGTTTTGAAAATAGGGATGTAATATGTATAATTTCTACGGTTGGACTTTTCCTATATTTAATAGTTAATAGGGACCTGTAAAAAACAACCCATTTATAATTTTATTTCAACTACCACTTTAATGTTAATGTTATTTTTAATATGTTAATCATCACAATCAAAATACATTCACTCACCAAATCATCCATATAAATAAATACTCAACGACCAAATGCCATTCACGACACCACAAATGTCCATCCACGGAGTATGAAATGTGAGTGTCGCTTATATCCATACATCGCTTCCAATTCAAATGATTTGTGTGAGTTCGTGTGTTGAACTCCAAAAATAAATAACATATAAAAATCAACAACGATAATATATATATTTTCAGTTATAAAATAAATAAATGGTACAATTATTTTAGTGAGAGAATTCTCATGTTGGTTTCCACTTCGTCAGACTTTATTTGAAGATTATGTTTTTCAACTAAATTAAACACATTTTTAATTTAGCCGCGAATCCAATTTGCTTTGTTTCCATTTTGGTCAGCTCCAAGTTGTAGTGTTCGATTCCATGATCGCAACGCAACTGAAACTGTTGGATTTAGATCTTGCATGAAAAAAATATTGATTTCCATACGTTAATTACACAAATTAAATAATTAATTATAATTACATTGGTTAATTATATTTATCGTTACAGGCCCCGACCGAGTGCTCAAACCCATCATCGAAGAGGGAAACTCGACCACCACTGCCACCACAGGGGTTCAGACCCCCATCGGAAGCCGACAAACCATCGGCCATTACACCCACTTCCCAATGCCTGCCGCCACCCCCCGTCCAATCCTCTCCCCTGCCAGAAAACTCAATTCGAACGCGAGCTCCTTAAACAACAAAATCAAATGATTACTTCACCAGATTACATCAAACCCATACTGAATTGAAGATCTCGATTAGCTCTTAGATTTTGCTTTTGAAACTTTCGAATTTCAATGAACGGAATGGGAATTATTTGGATTTGAATTTCGGAGTGTTTTGGCCATTCGAATTAGGGCCGACAGAATAAAGAGTGAGGGTAGAGAGAGTGTATAGGGTATTTATATAAATATATTTTTAATTATGAAATTCCTAAAATACCCATTTATCGATCCGAACTCCAAATCAAACCCAACGACTGAATTCACCAAACACATTTAAATTTACCACGCTCAAATACTAGTTCCAAAAATTATGAAAATTTAAATTTACCAATAATTTGACATTCCGGATCCAATAAAAGTGGTTTCATCGAAAACGGAGGTCATTTGCAAAATGACTATTTTTAAGGCCTATATATTATATAAAATATATATAAATTCCACAGTGGCTATTTTAAAATTTAAATTGGACATAACTTTCAATTTATATTACGAAATATGAATTTTTCCCATTTGATAGGAAATTACGGTTTAAAATATTCCAACGTTTCTCGTTTTACTGAAATCCGATTTATTTTGAATTCTGTACATTCAATTGAAATTTAAAATTAAATTTTCAAACTACCACGACATTTCAAACTCCATTTATAATTAAAATAAATTTATACGTTCTAACTTCGATTTAAATAAATTTAAATCATTATTATTTAAAATAAATCATTATGAATATTCAAAATCCATTAAATCGGCTAAAATAAAAAAAAATGGTTCCGAAATCCCGAGTTGTTACAATCTCCTCCACTTAAAAAAAATTTTGTCCTCGAAAAGGAACGGAGCTGAAAGTTGTTTAACTAACCAACTCAACTTTCATTCTGGATCAAGTTCTTCAACTTTTTAGTTTCTAAGAACTTTCAAATTTCTCAAAAAATTGGCTAACACCCTAAATTTTCAAAAAAAAAATCGCTATTACCTCCTTTGTACGAGGAAGGTTTGAAAAATTTATTGAGCCATATTAGGCACCTAATAAATCAATAAAAGGCATACACAACATTTGTGACCTATCTATGCCTAAGGGAGACGTGTAAAAAGGTCGAAATCTGATACCTTGCCCCAGTGTTGGAAATAAAATAATCCATATGCCTTAATAAAAAAACAAGAGAGACGTGTATTTTTGTCATCTCTAGGCTTGTGCTTATTAAATCCTGCTGCGAGCACCGTTACATGTATTTCTTAATTAAGTCCATAATCAGTCTTCTGTTCAACCTGTTATTCAGTCATCGCCATATAAGCATCTCGCACGTATGGAAATCCAAACCTCATCATATAAGCGCCAAATGCTCGTACAGAATATGATATGATATGTTGTCTTCATGTAGTATGCCATGCGGTGTAGTTCATTATTTATTTGTTGCTATCTTATGGCATGGTTTATAGTCCCACACAGAATAACCATCACAATGCATCCAATTTCATTCGCAGGAGTTGATATAATAATAAAATTTTGCACCTAGCTCATTAAGATGCACCTGTTTATCGGACATGCATATTTATTTCTCTACTCAACAGGGAATCCCTTAAACTGCTCAATGTATATAATATATATATACATGTCAATATATGCAATTCCAATTGATTTTCAATTTAGTTCTACTTTATATTTGACTTGGCTTTACTTATCATTCATTCATTTATGGGTTTTATCATTCCAATATTTTTATTAGTTAAGTTAATTATCACACAACGCAACCAACAATCAATTAGTTGACTAACTTTTCAAATATATAACTTTATATATACTCAAAAATTTATTTTCAATGCCAAACCACAAACAATAAACCCTAACTAAGTTTTTGGTTCTGACACCAGTCAATTGAAAATATATAGATATCCCACATTCAAAACTTGAAAATAAATGCTGACGATGGAGCTCCATCATCAGAATCATCTTCGGGCGACTAGATTGTGATTCTATATCTACCCAGTCTATTTGAGACTTCAGATATATGTTAATTACACATATATTCAAAATCTTCATATACCTGATAGTCCAAATTCAATATAAAATAGGATACTCAAATAGTATAATAAGATATAATTTCAAAACCAAATTCGTTTTTAAAAATAATAGTCTTCTAACTCATTCTAGGGCATTACTAACACTATCTAACGAGTCATTCTCATAGGATATTACTAATCTTATCTCCGATGAATTCTTTTGTTTGGTTCTAACGTGTCTTGTCCTTGACCTTTGTAAAACCAAAGCTCCGATACCACGATGAAACGACCCAAACTTCCCCGATCCCCAAAGAGACGGAGTAGCCCGGATTGCTTTGAGAACACGACGCATCAGAACATAAACACGAGAAAGTTTCATTGCTATTACAACAATTACATCAGAGTTCAAATAATATACAACAAAAAAATATCAGAGATTTAAATTACAAAACACCGGAAAATATATACATAAATATAATGTACAACGGAAATACGTCGACTAACACAACTGAAAGAAATACACGGATACAAAGCTTTCCGAATATAGTTCCAGTTGTAATTCAGGATCCTATGAAAAGAAATATCTACAAATCCCAAACAACTAGCTGCCCATGTGGAAAATATGGGCACCCAGAGTTTATGTAGAAATAAAAAACTCCGAGTCAGTCATGGGATTAGTGTGAGAACTAAAACCGTTATTAAATCTTTAACTTAAAAGTTGAGAAATCATAGGACCACGCCGTATAATACAAAACGGGTTTACTCCACATGAATCTCAGTTTAAAATAAAACAACGCAATGCTTTTGGAAAATGAAGCTATTATAAGACTCAGGTCCCATCACACAATGAAACGCAAGCCGGAGGATAAAGTTTTAGCTTATAATAGCCAAACATGCTTGGTACGTTTTAAAACAAATCATTTTGATATTACTATAAGTACACAATGTATCAAACATCTTCAAATATAAATGTATCAACCATAAACGACATCCGCGTCCCATGCGACTATGCCGCCACATAGGTTTACAACTAAAACCGAAAAGTCACATATTGGAAATTGGATTTCATCTATGAGTCGAGGCACGGGATGTTTCCTCAACGATTCGAAACACTATAGCACATGTCTCAGGATCACACCTACGGGCAACCCTTGGATTCGACAAGGCCAGTCCACACTTACTTTAGTGGATTAATTATTCCTGAACAATATGTTTCCCGGTCCTATCGGACCTCTAAAATGGTCAGTACGTTGACCAATCATATCCAAGGCGCCTCGCAATCCATCATCCACATAAGTAAAAATGTCTGGGCTCTATACCATGACACCACTTCAAGCTAAAAAGAAACGCAAGTTCTCCATACGGTCACTATCTCGTTTTTGACTCATACCTGGTGTGAGGCTCGCGAATTAACGCTATACATAAAGCTATGCTACTTAAAGCCGTGCTTTAAACATCATCCATAAGACTTTACTTTTCAACAAAAGCCTTGATCATTTGCATCTTAGCATGCCACAATGATAATCCACACCATATGACTAATGTTTATCAATATATAACCTCTAAGTTTGTACGTCTCAGAGAAGGGTGTTAAGCAAGAGAATAAATTCTCCGCCACCAAAAAGATATATATTTAATAGAAATCAATCAACCCAGAATGGAATCCAATGTCAAACACACATCCATTTACATGTCCATTCTAGGTCTAAATAAAAACCGGAGGCACCTTATTTCTCATCCCATATGCCCAATAAAGGAGAGAGTCCTCGCATATCCGGTCGATCTTCAAGTACGTTTGGACAATCACCACTTATTACCTTGTCTTGGGTGCACAGTCCAATTAAGACATCAATAATCATCCAAACGATGCGAAGATCTCTGGTCTTCAACCACCATCTTCATCGTAGACTTTTAGTCATTGTATCAGTTATTAAGAATGGGATAAACTCGGTCTTTCTAGATAACTCGCGTATTTTATAATCAATAATCAAGTGCTATAAAAACACATCATACGCCTCATTCCAAATTAGAATATTCTTTTATTCAAATATTCACATCTTTAGGGAAAGGTTCCCATTAATTTTATCAATGATAAATACTTTTAAAATTATTCTTTATTCTTAATTTGGATTCAATTTCAAAAGATTTTATTTTATATTTTTTGTAACTTACCAATTTAAGGCTTATCAACTAGTTAGGATTAGCGAATCTTACCGAAGTGATCATTTACTTTTATTATTCCAATCCCAACCTATTCATCCCATGAAGCAAAACTGGTAGTACTTCATATCTACGGTGTTATAGGTAAATCTAATTACCATTTCACGTTCAAATCTGATTAAAGATTTAACTATCGCATGGAGTAAAACTGCTAGTACCCCATCTCGGAACATTTTTTGAATTTGGTAAATTTAATTACCCGTTTCTCATTTCAGTCTAATTAAATATTCATTAAAACTCCAATTGGTTTTAGTCTCAAAAATCATTGCTTAATGATTTATTTAACTTAGAAAATCAATCCTGTCTTTAACTGGGCTAAAGAACCAATGTTATTAAAAACACAGTTCACAATAAACCCATATCCTCTTCCATTAACTACGGAATCCTCACGGAAATCGTAACAGTATATAATTGATATAAATTTCCGTATCAAATAAATACTATAAATGGAATAACATCGAGGCCCTTTTAAATTCCATAAGTAGTAGCGGTCTTCATTCACAGAAGCTCGTCTCGATTATTACCAAATCGAATTCCATTCAATTCCAATTTAATATTTAAATTGGAAAGCTTTACTTTGGAAAATTTCCACTAAATCTTAATAAAAAGATTTATAAATTCCAAATCATATCTTCACCGATAATTGGATTAAAGAACTAACGTTATTTAAAACATCGCTCACGATAAACCCAAAAATCCAGTTTTATTCAATTCCAATTAAATATTAATTAATTGGTAAACTTCTCTAAATCTTAATTAAAAGATTTATTCTTTTCTCAACTGGGTTTAAGAACAGTGTTATTTATGACACCATTCACGACAATCCCAAAATCCAATTTGATATCAAATACAAGGCTTAGAATAGAAATTATATCGGCCTATATTCAATATCAAATTCCGAAACCAATGGATATCGCATTAGGAATAACGATATCTGTATCTTCCAAATTCCTCAAAAATATCCATATAATCATGGAATCCATTATCGAAATATTCCGAAGATTATTTTCATTTCAATCCGTCCCAATTTATGCATTGGAAAATTCTAGTTATTTTAAAAACCATTTCAATCCAATTTATTTATAAACAATGGATTATTATTCTAGTTAATAACTAGTTCATTTCGATTAAAATATGTTTTTACCTTTTCAAACTTGGAATTTTTCATCCAAAATCTTTCTAAATCATTCATTATGATTTTACACAATTTCCATACTTTTAATAATTTTATTGAGGCTCTTATAGTCGGTTTCCAGTAACGGCCACCGAACTTATCGTCGATTTCCATTTAAAACATATTTTATAAATCATTTATAAATTAATTTTAAAACGATTCTGTGACGACCCCATTTCCCGTACAGACGGAGACAAGGGTAATCTTTGGAATATAAAACAAAAACAGATAATAACAGAACAGAATTAAATAAATACACCAGATAATGTACAATAGAATACACTGGATAAATGTAAACATCAGAGTTACACAGTATACAGGATCATACTTAGTACAAATACAGTTCAGCTATACATAAATGTCTATAGCGGAAAACAAACAAAATATCTACAATAGGAGCTGAACAGCATAAAATAGATAAATGATAGAATCCATCTTCAGCTCCAGCTATCCAGAGAAAGCCAGCTAAACCTGAATACAAGGCTGCCCGTGTAGAAAAAGGGGCATCCGGGTTTGAAAGTGAAACAAACTACGAGTCAGTCATGGGATTGGTATGAGAAATCTACTCAACACATTTATAATATGGCTAATCACAGGACCACGCCACTTTCGTGGAACGGGTTTACTCCATTGGATTGCCAGTGCTTTAAAAACAAATCTTTCTTTTAAACATCGCAATGCTTTTTATAAAAATGAAGCCATTATAAGACTCAGTTCCCATCACACAATGCAACGCAAATCGGAGGATAGAGTTTTACCTTATAATGGCCAAAATATGCTTGATACGAATAAGACAAAAGCATTTGGTATTACTACTAGTGTTTATATGTTTCAAAAACAATTTCAAATCATAACTATCAATCATAGACGACATGAGCGTCCCATGCCACTATGTCGCCAAATATATATACAATCGAAACCGCATAGTCAGGTATTTGGAAATTGGATTTCCGTCATGAACCAAGGCAAAAGATAGTCCTTACCGACTTCGAGACTCTCTAGCCCGAGCCTCCGGAACAGCCGCAACTGCCCCTTGGAGCGACAGGGCCGGTCCACCTAGAGTGGATTATAGTGCTTGAACGATACGTTTCCCCGCCCTTTGGGGCGTAAATGAGCCAACGAATGACTCCATCGGACCCGGATCGTCCAATCAAACCGAGGCGCCTCGCAACAACCACATAAGTCAAACTCGTCAGGGCGTGTAAAACCACTGACGCCACTTCTAACTAGAAAGAAACGCATGTCCTCCCTGAGGTCCTCTCCCGTTTCTGGTTCATACCGGGGTGTGAGGCTCGCGATTTTACGTTATACACAAAGCTACGCCACACAGGCAATTCACACCGTGCAACTGATAGCTATCAATCACACAGAATAAATTCCAATGTCAGACACACTGTCCATTTGCAAGTCCGTTCTAGGTATGAACGAAACTGGAGGCACTAAATACCTCGCAAACCCATCAATCACCATATACGTCTGGACGATCACCACTCATTATCCATATTTCGGGATGCCTCCCAATCAGGACCTCGGTAACCATCCAAACGAGGTGAAGATCTCCGGTCTTCGACCACCATCTTCATCTTCGTTTTCTTATCGTCGATTCAGTTATTCAGAATGGGATAAACCCGGTCTTTCTGAGCAACTCGCATATATAATAAACAAGTGCAACACTAACATACACACGCATCATTTCAATTCATTAGTCACTAACCGTCAATCAGTAAGAGAACGATTTCCCAAATATTAACCCCGAAGGCCGAAACCAACATCAGATCAAAATCCAGGAGATCATTCGACTTAGCTAACCTTCAGTTAATTTCTAAATCACATCCATATAATTTATAATATTTTATAACGATTTATTGCTATTTTTATTTATTTAAAAATAGCCAA
This sequence comes from Allium sativum, assembly GCA_030737875.1. Taxonomy (NCBI): domain Eukaryota; kingdom Viridiplantae; phylum Streptophyta; class Magnoliopsida; order Asparagales; family Amaryllidaceae; genus Allium; species Allium sativum. The sequence goes on from CM060923.1 coordinate 461,397,625, forward strand.
TTTATTCAAAACGACGCTTCGGGCCATAACGCGGCCGTGGCGCTGTTTTTCTTCAGATTTGATTTACACATATCTAAAAATCTAACCGTTGGATCTTCACAAAATTTACATCATTAGAAAGATCTTTCCAAAACAAATCCAACGGTTCTAGTTTCAGGAAAATCCGACGGTCGGATCTCCTGGTATAATCGTTTGAAGTTTCGATTTCAAAATACGAACTGCAGCGTCGGTATTCGATTAAATATAATTATATATATATATAATCGATTTTGGCACTGTTTTTCTTCAGATTTGAATTAAACATTCCAGAAAATCCAACTGTTGGATTTTTACAAAGTTGGTGCCGTTGGAAAGATTTTTCCAAAGCGTACCCAACGGTTGCGGTTTCGGGAAAATCCGATGGTCGGATCTCTCGGTATAATCGTTTGAAATCACGGTTTCAAAATACGAACTGCAGCTTCGTTATTCGATATATTTCAATTCTATTTATATATATGTCAATTCTTTGATTTCAAAAACTATATTCTTTTCATACATTTGATAAAAATGATATTTCTATCTAACTGTCTTCTATTTCAACACTTCACTATTTTTAACAATTCATGTATATAATAAAAATGTGATTTTTAATGTAAAACAATTTATTTCAAAACACGGCTATTTTATTTAGTTAATATAGGTGTTAAAAATAGGATTTTTATTATAAAACAATTTATTTCAAAACAAGATTATTTTATACATTTCATATTGATGTTAAAAATGGGATTTTTATTATAAAACGATTTCTTTCAAAAATATGAATACCATTCAACACATGAATTTCAATTCAACGAATGAATATCGATTCAACACATGAAGGTTTTCTATAGTTTATATAAATCGATAAAAAGGTGATTTTTATATTTAAAACACGAATACCATTCAACACATGAATTTCAATTCAACGAATGAATATCGATTCAACACATGAAGGTTTTCTATAGTTTGTATATATAGATAAAAATGTGATTTTTATATTTAAAACACGAATACCATTCAACACATGAATTTCAATTCAACGAATGAATATCGATTCAACACACGAAGGTTTTCTATAGTTTGTATATATAGATAAAAATGTGATTTTTATATTTAAAACACGAATACCATTCAACACATGAATTTCAATTCAACGGATGAATATCGACTCAACACATGAAGGCTTTCTATTCAATGAATAAATATAGTTTCAACAAATGAAATAATTCAAACACATGAATATTATTCAAAATTTCGGCAGCATAACGACAGGGTAGTTAAAACCGGGACCGTCCCTAGTACGGCTCCTTGCTCTACCTTAAAACCTCGCGGTTTTTGACAATGGAGAATCATGCATCTAGTTCGCACGCAGGCGGCATGTATATATTTATTTCATTTCCACAAACTAATCCTATGTGGTTTCAACCAAATATTTCTTAACCACAAACGGGTATTTTTCAACCATAATCAATCAATATCAACCACAAACAATTCCAATCAACCATTCGCTATCAATCAATTTTCACACCAATCACAACCAATAAATATCGTCCATGGTTTGTGGACGAGGGGCATATATATATATATATATATATATATATATATATATATATATATATATTTATATATAGCATTTCACTTCTATTTCAACACATATATAATTTTTACAACGCATATATAACTTATACATCGAACGTACAACTTATACAACGCTTATACAAGAGGTGTACAACGCTTATATAACTCATACATCGATCATATAATTTATACATCATCGTTTTCCATATCGTTTATAAATTAGAAATCTCACATTGGGTTCCACTCCACCAAAAATAGCAGAAGGCTCAGAGAAATATGCGGTCTCTTCTAGAAGGTAGAAGACGTCCACAGGTCACGATGTTTCCTGTTTCATCGAATTTCGTCAAGAAACGAAAAAGATATGATTTTTCAAAGTTTTGCAACACTTAAAAGTGTTATTTTCATTTCAAATAAACCCCAGGTCGTACCTTTCCACGGAGTTCGAAACTAGGGTTGGCAAATACTTCCAATCCGCTGCTCGAGGTGATGATCGGCCTTCGCCACGACGGAGAGCTACGAAGCGTGCACCCGAAGAGCTAGGTGGGGCCCAGTTCGATCTCGTGTAGCAATGGTGGCGGTGCGATGAAGTTTTCGACTTCGAGCTCTTCGTTCACAACGATTCCGAGACGAGGGAGGTCGAGGTGGGGCTTGATTTGAAGGGCAGGGAAAGGCGAACGGAAAAGTCAACTGGATGGGGTGGCAAAAACGCCTGTGGCGGCGGCGATCGGTCCTGGAAGTTTTGAACAGCTTCCGCCGTCGAGGTCGGGGGGAGATAAAAGGTTTTTTTTATAAAATCTGATTGGCCGGAGAGTGTTTATTTCAAAAAAAATAGGGTTTCTCGCCACTAACTCTAAATCAAACTCAACGACTGTCATCCCTAGCGTTTTACCCCCATTCCGAACACAATGGGATATGTTCCGAAGGTCCATTCGAATGTTTCAGTCAGTTTTCGTTCAAATTAAAATATAAAACATTCAATATTTGATTTGAACGTACATTTTAATTTGCCAGGGCCACAAACTGATTCAAAAAATTCCAGAAAAATAAATCTGGCTATGTTTTGACGATACGGTCCCAACAAAACTAGTTTCGTCGAACTGAAACCGTTTGCAAAAAGGCCCTTTTTTGGTCGATCCAATTTAACTGTAATTGACCAAAACACGTTTTCCTTTGCTATGCTCACATACTAGCTTCAAAAATTATGAAATTTGAAACCTAGCAATAACTCCACATCCCGGATCCAACAAAAGTAGTTTCGTCGAATTTCGAGGTAGTTTGCAAAATGGCCAATTTCACGGGCTATATAAATTCCATAGCGACCTTTCTGAAAATTGATTTGGCCATAACTTTTGCTTTCCGCTATGAAACTTCGATTTTTCAGATTCGTTAGAAAGTTATTCACTAACAGATTTAAATATTTTTGGTTTCACTCAAATTCGTTTTGTTTTGCACCCAGTACAGTCCGACAAAGTTTGAATTCAATTTTTGAAACTGCAGCGCCATTTCAGGCCTTGTTTATAATTAGAATTAATTATATTCGTTTTCAAACGTCAATTCAAACTCACTTTTCATTGCTATTATTTAAAATATTTATTTTAAATATTTAAAATCCATTATTTTAGCCAATTTAAAATTTTTAAATTGGTTCAGATTTTTCGGGTCGTTATAATCTCTTCCACTTAAAACTTTTCGTCCCCGAAAAGGAACAAAGTCGAAAGTGGTTTGATTAATCAACTCTATGTCCAATCTGGCTTCAATTCTCCAACTTTTCCGTTTCTGAGAATTTTCAAATTCTTCAAAAATTTGGCTAACACCCGGAATTTTCGAAAAATTTCGCCATAACCTCCTTTGTACGGGGAGAGGTTTGGAAATTTATTGGGCCGTATTAGGTACCCAATAAATCCTAATAAGCATACACATATTTATAGTGATACATTTTGGTGTTTACAGGGGAGCGTGTATTGATAATAACTCCAGAGAATAAATTCTCGTCACCTTGTCAAAGCCTGAGGGAGTGTGTATTTTAAATGCTCTAGAAGATAAATCCTCGTCACCTCGTCCCGTGTGGGAAATAAATAGTCCATGTGCCATATCTAATAACTAGAGAGACGTGATTATTGTCAACTCCAGACCTGTGTGGGGTTTTTATTAATCTGGCAATTTAATCGTTACAATTTAAATAGTCCATATCAGTCATCGGTTCAACCTGTAAAATATAGTCATCGCCATACAAGCCTCTCGCTCGTATGGTAAATCTTCCACCTCGTCACACAAGCTCCAAATGCTTATGTGGTATATGATGAAGTATGCCTATCTCCCAGAAGTATGCCATGAAATGTAGTTCAAAATTAATTGTTACTATCCTATGGCGATGTTTATTATTTCACACAGAACAACCAGCACTCCGCATCCTATGGCATTCACAGGAGTTGATATAATAATATTTCGTATCCAACTCATTAAGATTTACCTATTTGTCAGGCACGAAAATAAAATCTTTACTCAGCAGCTAATCCATTTACCTGTTCAAACATGTATAATGCACATGCAAATATTTCTATCTATTTTCTAGTCGGTTCAATGTGTGATTTAAATGAATAAATTCTACCATTATTCTATTGTTGATTAAATTAACTATTGTTTCAATAATTCGATTGATCAAATTTACTATCACACAACACAAACAACAATCAATTTGTTTTTAACTTTTCAAAATCATACAAATCAATTTCTATATTCTTTTAAAATCATTCAGACTATAGAATTAAAAGTGCACATCCATGGAAAGAAAATAACAACAGAATAGAGAACTAATTGGTAATGCAAAGTATGGTAATGTACCTTGCACCGGAGTCAATCAGAGATATCCACTCGGCATCTAGGATAGGCTTTCTGAATGCTTTCCTCAGTTTCCCAAGTACAATCTCGTGGATCCCCACTCCACTGCACTTTGACCAAGTGAACCTTCTTGTTCCTCAGCTCTTTGGTTTCTTTGCCGATGATCTTTAGTGGCTCTCTTCTCACAGCTAATTCTAGGGTAATTTCAATATCTTGTTGAGCTGCTTCTTCCACGATCAAGTCTGGATCATGAACGTGCTTTCGAAGTTGAGATATATGAAATACATCATGCACCCCAGGCAACCAATCTGGCAGTTTAACCCTATATGCGAGAGTTCCTATCCGTTCCAGAATAGGAAACGGACCAATGAATTTGCACGCCAATTTCCCTGTTTTACTGAACCGGATTACTCCTCTCATCAGCGATACTTTCAAATATACATAGTCGCCAACTGCAAACGATATATCTCTTCTTCTTCTATCGGCATAGCTCTTTTGTCGTCTTTGAGCGGCCAGTAATCGTTTCTTAATAAAATCGACTTTGTCGGCAGCTTCTCGGATCATATCGGGTCCCAATACAAGTCTATTACCGGGTTCGACCCAACAAGCAGGAGATCGACACGGTCTAGCTTCGAATGGTGACATTGTCTGACTCGCCTGGTAGCTGCTGTTATATGAGAATTCAGCCAAATGCAGATGGTCTTCCCATGATCCACCAAAATATAGAACACAAGCCCGCAATAGATCTTCTAAAATACGATTTACCCTCTCAGTCTGACCGTCTGTCTGAGGATGATAAGCGGTGCTCAAGTTCAACTTCGTTCCCAACTCGACATGAAATGCTTCCCAGAATTTGCTAGTAAATACCGTTTCTCTATCACTGACTATACTGAGCAGCACTCCATGTAGCCTAACAATTTCCCTGAAGTATATCTGCGCCAGACTCTGAGCAGTTCTGTTTGATCTGACAGGTATGAAATGGGTGGTCTTCGTGAAGCGATCTACGATCACCCAAATATTGTCATTTCCTTTTCTGGTTCTGGGCAAACCATCAATGAAGTCCATGGAAATATGTTCCCACTTCCAACCAGGAACGTCTAGCAGTTGCAACAATCCAGCCAGTTTCTGTTGATCGCTTTTGACTAGCTGGCAAGTAGGGCATCGACTAACATATATCGAGATGTCTCTCTTTAACGACTTCCACCAGAATGTTCGCTTGATATCGTTATACATTTTACTCACACCCGGATGGATACTGAGCTTAGATTTGTGGCATTCATCAAGCACATCTCTTCTGAGTTCAGGAATTTCTAGAACACAAATTCGTCCTTCTAACTTCAGAATCCCTTCGCTGTCGAGCTGGAAATCCGAAGCATTGCCTTCTCGAATTCGCTGACTCATTCCTTCAATAAATTGGTCGTCTTTTTGGAGAGCCGATATCTAGTCAATCAACGAAGTCGCAATGATAAAACTGGCGATCATTTCATTTTTTCGGCTTAACGCATCGACCACGACATTGGCTTTCCCTGGAGTGTATATAATTTCAAAATCGTATGCTGCAAGGAACTCTAGCCAACGTTGCTGCCTCAGATTCAAGTCTTTCTGGGTGAACAGATACTTTAATGACTGGTGATCTGTAAACAATTAAAATATCTCACCCAGAAGATAGTGTCTCCAGATTTTCAAGGCGAATAGTATAGCCAATAACTCAAGATCATGAGTTACATAGTTTTTCTTGTGCAGCTTCAGTTGACGGCTAGCATAAGCAATCACTTGGCCCCTTTGCATTAACACTGCGCCAAGGCCTTCTCTAGAAGCATCAGTCCATACTTTCAAATCCTGATTGCCATCGATGATGGTTAACACTGGAGCAGTAGTTAATCTTAACTTTAGCTCTTCAAAAGCCTCCTCACTTTCTGGAGTCCATTTGAATTTAGAGTGCTTCTTTGTAAGCTTCGTTAAGTGACCAAATATCTTCGAAGAGTTTTTAACGAACTTCCGGTAATAACTGGCCAATCCGAGAAAACTGCGGACTTTTGTAGGAGTACTGGGCTGTTTCCAATTCTGAATAGCTGTGATTTTACTTGGATCCACAGCAATTCCTTCTTTTGATATGACATGGCCCAGAAATTTTACTTCTTCTTGCCAGAATATACATTTGGAAAACTTTGCTTTCAACACATTCTTTTTGAGGATTTCCAGAACCTGTTCCAAATGCTTTTCATGTTCGGCCTTTGATTTAGAGAAGATTAGAATATCGTCAATGAAAACCAGAACAAATTTATTCAAAACCCCTCTGAACACTCTATTCATCAAATCGACGAAGTAAGCTGGAGCGTTACATAAGCCGAACGGCATTACTAACCACTCGTAAAATAAGTCGGGACCTCTGAATGCTGTCATTGGAACACACTCTTCGGCAATTCGAAGTTGATGGAAGCCTGTAGCTAGGTACATCCTTGAAAACACTTGTGCTCCATTCAGACGATCCAATAAATCATCGATTCGCGGCAATGGATATTTGTTCTTTATTGTCTGCTTGTTTAAATCACGATAATCCACACATAGCCGTAGAGTACCATCAGATTTTGGGACAAATACCACTGCTGCTCCCCAATCAGAGAAATTAGGCCTGATCAGACCCTTCCATACTAGCTGTCGTGTTTGATTATCTAATTCCTCTTTCTCTTTCAAGGACATTCTTCGAATAGCGTGAACTACTGGCCTTGCATTCGGAATTAAAGCAATCTTGAAATCTATTTCTCTCTGCGGAGGCAAGCGAACAACTTCTTCGAACACATCCGCATAGTTTTTGACGACAGGAATATCTTTCACTAGGTCGAGAATATTCTCTGTGACTTCAGGGACATTTTCCATTTGAGCAGGAGAAACGTCAAGAGCTGTGAGCAGGAGAAACATCAAGAGCTGACCAGAAATCTTTTCTATTTGAATTCGGGCCTTCACATGGTATGGTTATATAATTCCCTGATTGGGCCTTTGCTTTAACCACTCTCTCGGCACATCTGACCTCTGCTTCATATTTGGTTAGCCAATCCAACCCCAATATAAGATCAAACTCCTTAAAATTCATGACGATGGAGATAGAAGGGAATTTATAGCAGGAAAAAGAGACAGGTTTTGCACAAACCCAACTGAGATCGGTGGAACCCCCGACCGGATTTTGGACAGTCATTGGTTCTTTAAGCTTCCTCAATTTCAAATCCAACTTCTTAATTGCATTCTTTGCTATAAAGCTTCGCAACGCGCATGTGTCAAACAGTACTTTAACTGGAATATTTTTGACATTAAGCGTGCCTTCTAAAACATCAGACCTTCCCTGACTATCTGAGGGTGCTGAGGTTTCTACCACTTCATTTACCTGAGCCTCCTTGGTTGCCTTTAACAGTCGGCAATCCTGCTTTACATGGCCAAACCGATGACAAATGCTGCATTTTCTGGTCTCTTGAAACTTCTTATTAGACTTAGATCCTTCCTATCTTTGTTTCTTTAGAGATCGGCAACTTATCGAGAGATGTCCTTGCTTATTGCAGTTAGAGCATACAGTTGTCGTTACTGGTTTCTTCTCAGATTTAGCCCTTTTCCTCTTGGCACTGGTCTTCTTACTGACCTCAGACATTGTACTGGCCTCAGGACTATCAGTTTCAGACTTAATTTTATTACTAGAGCTGACTTCCTCTTCGTACTATAACATACCTGTAACACCCCACGTCCATTAATGTCACTCACAAAGGGAATGCATTAACTTCCATGGAGGTTTTAAGTGAATATAAAACAGAAAAATTACAACAAGACCGATAATAAGTAGTACTTGGAAATCTAAAACTTCATTTTATTGCACCGGAATTTAAACATGTTTGTTACATCATAAAACCATAAATCAGAGTCAAGTACAATATCCCTTTCTCAAAAAACAAAATACATAATCCCATTACATAAATAGCCATTAAAGAAGAACAAGCTGGACTTTACTTCAACGGTCCAAGTTTTTCCAAAAGAGAGATAAAGCAATCCAATCAAACTCCGCTAGAGCTGGGTCCATCCTGAGGACCTGGAGGGAGAAAAAGGATAGAAATGGAGGGGGTCAGACATATAGTTTGGCGAGTATGATAATTCTAACAATACTATTATCAAAATAACTAGACTAAGGCATAAGCTGGAAAACAAGGAAATGTCTATGAACTATTGGGTATGGAAGAGCAGATAAAGATGACGTTAAAGGCACACCTAATTACTAATGAATAATTACTACACTGCACCACACCAGTCACCCTCAAAGTTGATCCCACTTGCTTCACTTAGAAATTATATAAATAGCCTTGTGTACCCCTAGCTGACTACATAGGTGTCGTCTGCCCCTATCTCCGCTAGGTGTACCCCACTACCCACTTGCGACCGGCACCCTACTCGTAGATACCCGTGCTGGCCCCACAGTAGGGTGTATCACTTCCCTAAAGTGGCAACCCGATACAACTTGAGAATGCATGGCTTATACCTGGACGATGCAACAACGTCTTACCTACCAGCCCGGGTCCACACACACATATGAAACCCGTTGGACTTACGTTGCCACTGCTACCCCGTTTGGCCTATTATAGTCAAACCCAGTATGCGTGTCCCGTCCTCGACTTGGGTCGAGCCCACAAAGATACGTTTGGGATACTGGTTGAAATGGGCCCCCACAAGCTATCCACCTAAGCTTGTCCCTACTAGTATATCCCACTTAACCCTCTTAGTCATGTTCATTTACATGTGTGTTTGGTTAAGTCTTACTAATCGTATTTCAAATGCCACTAAGGGCACCCACTAGATTCCTCATGCCACCCAAGGAACCTACTTAACCCCCATGTCCCACCATACATGTTTATCAGGTTAAGTATTTCTTAATTCATTCAGGCCATAACCTCACAAAGACCTCTCACATTAGACTGGCATTTATGGCAGCTGGATTTGCCGGGCGGGTCCGGGCAGTCTTACACCATAAAAGAGTCTAACCTCGTGTCTTTACAACTATTATGCTTTAATTTGGGCCGAGGACCTCTCACATTGGGCTAACATTTGTGACTACTGGATTTGCCGGGCGGGTCCGGGCAGTTTTACGTCACAAACGAGTCCAACCTCGTGTCCTAAGAATTGATTAACACTTACAATCTTTTACCCCAGTTTTAATAATTCCCTATTCAAATTCCAATTTTAATGATGTCCATAATTGACTCAATTATGGCCATCCATTCATGGCATGCAAAATCATATCAATTGCACCCCAACTTCTTAATATTAAATCCTTAATATTACCCCTACCCCACGTTATACGTTCGCTTATTCAACGCAAAATATACGTTAGACTCGAATAGTCTAACTTATAGCACAAAGATAAATTATCACAAAATATAGACAAATAAAATAAATCTAATCATAATAGGGGTGAAACTTGCATAAAACTACACATGTTAAGGATCTAAAGATGTCAACTTGTTAAATGTCACAATTTACATGATATGATCATAACCCAAATTCATGTATAAACTTGCATATGGGGTTTTATGCAACATAATGATGGTGTGAACTAGCGTCTAACACATAGAACTCACCCATGTCATAGCATAATTCTAGATCTAAATAGATGTCATGGCATATGTTCATAATCTTTACTAATCAATCTAAACTTGCATACATGATTTGTCATCAACATAGCCCAAATAATATCAACATTATGACTTGATTAACATGAACTAATTAGCATAGATAATAACATCATGACTTTATAACAAGTATGATTTATCACAATTTAGCATAGAAAATTACAACCTATACAATATCATCATAGCATGATTTACAACATATATGGTATCATCATCACATAACATAGGATTTACAACATACATGATAGCATAAGGTTTACAACAACATATATGACAATCCACATCATTTACTTATAATCCATTCATAACTTAATCTAATTAGTTTAATAATAATCTTGTTAAGATCATCATACTCACAATTAGAGAAGAAAGAGAGTCTTGATTTGCTTTAGAGTTGAGTAGAATTAGTGTTTTGATTAGCTTTCTTCCTTCTTAGTTGGCGGCGGCTAGACTGGGTTCCATGGCGGCGGTATGACGGTGGCTATTCTATTTTTCATGTGAATTAGAGTGAGAGACTACCTAGGTATTTATAGAGTTTAGGATTTATTTAGGCCGTCAGATCAAATCAGAACTAAACTGAACCGTTAAATTTGCTAACTCAGCTCTAAAGACACATCAGCAGCTCAAGATTGGGCTCAGCCAAACCCTAGCCGACTGGACCAGGTCGACACCCAGGTCGACTGCCCAGTCGACCTTGGGTGGGTGTCGACTGCCCAGTTGACTCCCCAGTCGACCTGGGGTGCTGGGCGGGAATTTTGCTGCCTAGCCTATTTGACTTCGAATTTTAAATTTTAAATTTTCTGAAATCTGTTTTGAATTTTCTGAAACTTCTGATGGTCATAACTTCTTCATACGAAGTCCAATTCACGCAAACTCGGACTCTATTTCAACCAGAATTCCGAGACGAACATAATGGCGCAACCCGTTTCCAACAATTCTCACGTCTAAGATTAGTTATTCTTTAATTTGTGAATATTAATATCAATAGAATTACGGGGTGTTACATTCTCCCCTCCTTAAAGGATTTCGTCCCTGAAATCTACAAGTCAAGAAGCATGTATATCCTAACATCCAATCGTCCATCTACTCAACCATCAAACACAGGCATCCATTGTCCTTATAGACTTCTAATGCTTTCATGTTTAAATGCACAGTGTGTGTATATGTCCATATCTAATGCAAAATCAGGCGGTCCACTGATTCAGTTGACCTCCTTAATGCAAATCATGATAGTGCCATGCGTCGATTATGTATGCAAAAGTTCCTTAATGCTACATATTATCTCTATATGCATGCACAATCATCATCTGAATGCAACATCCATATGATAAAAAAAAATCCTCATACATCCATTTTACTAAATACATCCATATATATATGCAATATGCAATATGAAGCGACTGAGCCGATCTAGTGCCTAATAGTGTGTGTATATGTGTCCACGAGCAACCACTAGCAAACACTTGCATCCACTTTGCATCCATCATACATAACATGTCTCAAACACATGTTTCAACCATAGGATTATCCTAACTAAAGGTCAAGGATACTAGCGAGAGGATACTCTAAAGGTAAGATAAGTACAAGATAAGCGATAAAGGAGAAATTAAAAGACATACCCTCGAAAAGAAAAGGGTACAACGAACGCATCTTCTCTTCCGTCTCCCAAGTAGCGTTGCTCTCATCATCTCCCCATTGTACTTTGCTAGTCTGACCTCTCGATTTCTCAGCTACTTAATCTCTGACCCAAGAATGCGCGTAGGAGCTCGTCGAATCGTCGCATCACGCTCTATCTCCACCTCTCTAAGCAAGTTCGGCTCTACCACCTCCGCGGTCTCGTGCAAGCACTTCCTCAAATGTGACACATGGAATACGTCGTGTACACCGCTAAGTCTCTCAGGAAACTCCACTCTATACGCCATCTGCCCAATCCTTTCCTTAATAGGAAACGGCCCTACGAACTTTGGTGCTAACTTCCCAACGGACCCAAAGCGAACAACGTTTCATAATGGAGACACTTTGATAAAGACCATGTCCCCAACATCAAACTCAAGATCTGTCCTCCTCTTATCCGCATAAGATTTCTGCCTATCTTGCGCTGCTTTCATCCTCCTTCGAATCAAGTCGATCTTCTCCGAAGTCTCCCTAATCATATCGGGCCCAAGTAAGATCTTATCTGTAGCTTCCCACCAACATGTAGGAGAACGACTCGGCCGTCCGTAAAGAGCTTCGAAAAGGTGCCATGCCAATGCTAGATTGAAAGCTGTTATTATATGCGAACTCTACCAACGGAAGATGCTCTTCCCATGTACCCCCAAAGTCTAGGATACATAGCCTCAATAGGTCCTCTAGAATACGATTCACCCTCTCGGTTTGGCCGTCCGTCTGAGGAGTATATGCGGTGCTCAAACATAACTGAGTCCCGACCGCTTCTTGCAAGCTCTTCCAAAATTCGCTAGTGAACTATCTCTCGGACGTATACAGAAGCTAACCATGGAGCAGTCCCCTTACTCTTCACGGGAATGAAATGGGCGCTCTTAGTAAGTCTATCTACTATAACCCAAATCCCCGTATTACCCTTCCTTGATCGCGGTAATCCATCCACAAAGTCCATCGAGACACTTTCCCACTTCCATAATGGAACCTCCAATGGGTGAAGCAACCCACCGAGTTTTTTTGCTCCGCTTTTACTTGTTGGCACACCAAGCATCTAGCGACATACTCGGCCACATCTTTCTTCATACCGGCCCAAAAGAAAACTCGCTTCATGTCTTTGTACATCATGTCCCCACTGGGATGAATGGTCATCTTCGAACGATGTGCATCATCAAGAATAATCTTCCTCAAGTCCTCGTCTCGTGGTACACAAAGTCTACTATCCCTACGTAACCAACCCTTATCATCTAGGATATACCTACGGAGAAGGCTTGATGACTCCCCTCTTTTGAGCTTTTCTACTAACTCAACCAACTGTGGGTCGTCTCGCTGTGCCTCGCCAATCCGTCCCAAAAGCGTAGGTCTAGCCTCTAAGGATGCTAGCAAACCGGGTACAAAGTCAACGAAAGGTCTAAAGTCAAACATAGAGATGAATTCTAAACTTCGTCGCTCAATAAACAAAGGACTTAAGGATAATCTTTTTCTACTTAAGGCATCTGCCACTACATTACCCTTGCCAGGGGTATATGCTATTTCGAAATCGTAGGACGCTAAGAATTCCATCCACCTTTGCTGCCTTAAGTTCAAGTCCTTCTGAGAGAATAAGTATTTTAAAGATTTGTGGTCAGTGAACAATTCGAATTTCTCGCCAAGAAGATAATGACGCCAAGACTTAAGCGCAAAAACAATAGTGGCCAACTCTAGGTCATGTGTAGGGTAATTTTTCTCATGCGCTCTCAACTGCCTTCCACCATAGGCTATTACCCTACCCTCTTGCATTAAGACTGCGCCTAGACCTGTCCCACAAGCATCAGTATAAACAGTAAATGGCTTACTCCTGTCTGGCAGCACTAAGACTGGGGCTGAGGTCAAAGCTCTCTTCAAACGTTGGAATGCATCATAACAATCTACGTCCCATGTGAAAACTAGGTTCTTCTTCGTCAAGCGTGTTAATGGAGCTGATATCTTTGCGAAGTCTTTGATAAACTTCCTATAGTAGCCAGCCAACCCCAAGAAACTCCTTAATTCGGTAGCATTTTTAGGGACCTTCCAATCTTGGGTGGCCACCACCTTCGTGGGATCCACAGCTATCCCTTCTTTGGAAACCACGTGCCCTACGAATCATACTTCCTTCCTCCAGAAGTGACACTTAGAAAATTCAGCTTTAAAGTTATGCGCTCATAGAGTCTCCAACACTTCCCTAAGATGTAGGGCATGCTCTTCTTCATTCTTAGAAAAGATCAAGATGTCGTCTACAAAGACCAACACAAGTTTATTAAGGTACTCCCTAAACACCCTACTCATCAAATCAACAAAGTATGCGGGGGCGTTTGTCAAACCGAAGGGCATCACTAGCCATTCATAGAAACCGTCCGGAGTCCTAAAGGCAGTCTTGTCCATGCTATCCTCAGCCACTCTCAACAGATGGAATCCAGTGGCTAGGTCCAACTGCGAAAACACTGAGGCGCCAACTAACTGATCGAAGAGATCGTCAATCCTCGGCAGTGGGTGTCTGTTTTTCTTAGTAAGCTTATTAAGTTCTCTATAGTCCACACAAAGTCTAAGGGACCCATCCGCCTTCGTGGAAAATACTACTGGAGCACCCCACTCCGATATACTTCGTCTTATGAACCCCTTCTCAAGCAACTCATTCACTTGCTTATTGAGTTCCCTCCTTTCACGAGGAGCCATGTGGCGTACTGGCAAAGATACTGGTTTTGCATTATCCACAAGATATATTTGAAAATCTATCTCCCGCTTCGGAGGCAAGCCCTTCACCTCCTCAAACACATCCGAATATTCTCGGACCACTCCAACAGATCGTAGATTCTCCACAGACGCGTCAAGCGATTCTAAATAACTTAGCATAACGGAATTTATGGGATTACAAAAGATTTCGAGAGTGTTACCAGGGCGAGTCATGAGCCTAACTACTCTCCTTTCACAATCAAGAACGACCCCATTTCTGGATAACCAATCCATCCCTAAAATTAGCCCATAGCCCGTGAAGCCCAAAACATAAGAATCACATCTAAACTCAACGCTAAGTATAGAAATTTTAAAATCCAAATACATCATGGACAAATAAGCTGAGCCCCCAATTGGATTCGAAACAACTAAGGGATCCTCTACTAAACAGGTGTTTAAGTGCAGTGATTCAACTAATGACGTAGAGATAAACGAATGCGATGCGCCCGAATCAAATAAGGTACGGACAGGATGATCAAACAGAAAAACAAAGCTTTCAACAGAAATGGTTCTACCTCGTTCTTGCAGCGGTGGGACCGCGAGAGCCTGAACTTGTCCCCTTGCCTGCCCTGGTGCCATAAGAGCCTGCACCTGTCCTCCCGATGTAGAACCTTCCCTCTGCCCCTTCTTTGGGCAGTCCTTCACTAGATGTCCCGCTTCGCCATAGTGAAAACAGCCAGTCTTCTTTTTCTTTCGGCAATCCTTGCTGAGATGGCCTGGTGTCCCACAGTTAAAGCATTTCTTCTTTCCCTTGCCATTATTGTCTTTACCACCCTTCTTGTTTTGCTGTTGTGGTTTTTTCTGATCCCCTTTCTTCTCGGGTGCCTTATCAGCTTTAGTGCCTTTCTCCTCGTGCATGAGTAACATGTCTACTAGCTTCTCAAAGGTTGAAACACCCCACCTCCGTTAGGGTCACTCTCAAGGGGAATGCCCTAATTTTGGTGGAGGTTTATAAGTATAAGTCACAGATATACAAGACAGATATAAGAACACATATTTGTAAACAGCGGAAAAACAACAACTTTTATTTCATAAAAGCAAATACGTGTTACAACAACATCACCATGATTGTCTTACATCCTTTCCAAAAACATAACATAACACTTTCATAATCTGTCTTGATTACATTATTTAAAGAAGCATAAAGAAAACATAGATAAACTGCAAAAGCCCCATAGTGGTTGTCCAAAGCCATAGTTCAAAACGAAAGGGTCCAAGCAATACATTTTTCCTCTTCAAGCTGGATATGATATGAAGGCTGGTCAAACTGCAGTGTTCCCTCCCTGTGGACCTGGGGGGGGGGGAACGGAAGAAAAGAAGACGAAAGAAAAGTAGAGTCAGACATAAAGCCTGAGTAAGTCCAGTACTATTCTGTCTATGAATAAAGAACTGGGTATGATAAGTATAAACAAGAAGTGGGAAAGCACTATAAACTTAGTTAAGTTGTCTAGGGTCGAATATACTATCGTACCCCATGTCAATCTCTGAACCCATATAAACTAGTTTCCAACTGGCACCCCATAATCAGGGTGAAGTGATCCATTCTATGATGATCGGCTCCTACTCGCATAGTTACATGTGTCTTACGGCCCCTGATGTTGTAGTTACCTATGCTGGTCCCATCATGGGGTGTATCAAGTCCCATGGTGGCGGCCCGACACAATCCTAGAATGCACAGGTATGCTACTGGTGTCCAGTGCCTTATTTTTCTGCGCCGGAGTGTGTGCACGCCCGCACCCCGTTAGAACCTACACTGCTACACCACCGCCGTCGATTTGACCTCTTACAATCAGCCCAGTAATCGTGCCCCACCCTGCCTAGTTTCAGGGTATCATGATACACCTTCTAGGGTTACTGCTGAAAAGGGTCCCCCGTTACTAGGTTTTCTATCTCTAGCCAACATGTTAGGTTGGTTAAGTGTTTTCTAACCTAACCCCCACCAGTCCGTTTAGTTTAGAATGTTCCATTTTGATTAAGTCTTTAGTTCACTTAATCCTAACAATCCTGACTCAGCCTTAATTGTCTTATTAAGGCCCTGACCTCTCACATTAGACAGGTATTGTTGTGGCTGCCTGTTGCCGGTTGGTTCCGGGCAGTCTTACGCCACAACTCAGTCTAACCTCGGGTCCTTATTGGGCTCCATGTTTAACCTCCCACATTGGATAGGTAATGTTGTGACTACTGGACAGCCGGGCGGTTCCGGGCAGGTTTACATCACAACTCAATCCAACCTCGGGTTAAACACATCGTATGTTCTACATTTACATATTTTGTCTTTCTTCTTTATTTTCTTATATGTAAATATTTGCGGCCCATTATTAAGTTAATGGTGTAAAGGTTACACCAATCATGGGCCCAACCCATACTTGAATTTGGGCCCTTCTACTTTATATTTTCATTTATTAATAAATTTTAACCCAACGTTATTTTCCCCCGTTTAATACGTCCGTTTATTATATATATGTTGGGCTTAGCCCTTTTAAGCCCAACCTAGCCATGCGAAAAGGGGAGGCTTAAAGCGTGATTACATACACAAAAAGGGGAATGTGAACGCATGAACTTGCAATGTGACGTTGGAACTACAAAATAGAAACTGGTGTACTTGCATAGTAGTAACATATACTTTGGTCATAAAGCATAAGTGACATGAATCAAACCATGTAAACTTGTAGTTAAGTTAAGAATATCACTATTGACACATAGGCTTAACTACAAAATAAACCTATATTTTATTTAGGCATAATATCAAACATAAGCAAATCATGTTCATAAGATTACTACATGTTTACAAAGGTGCTTACTTTTGTTACTAACACAAAAGTATAGTTCAACTTAATCATGATTTTAAATCTATTCACATAACCATGGCATAAATATTTCTAACATGAAATCATGATTTTTACTTTAGTCATGCAAACTTGCAAAAGGGATTTTTGAATCTAACCTAGCTATGTACCACATATGTCATCATATAATTCTTGTTAACAATATGGATTTCAATTATGCAAAATATCAATCATAGCCTAGTCATATTCATAAGTTTGCAAATAGGTTTTCTAGTGCAAAAGCATGGCTTAATACATAGATCATGGTGCCAAAATTTCAACATAGTTTCATATGAACTATAACAACCCAAATTTGTTCCAATTACGTACAAAATGATTTATGTACAAAAATATACATCATGATGGCATAGTAGCAAAACCCCAAACTTGCATGAGTTTCAATTAAACAACTACATACATGCAGCTTCAACATGGATTACATAATTTGCGAATATTCCAAACGTATACTTGCATAAAACTACCGCAAACATGTAGTTTTTTATAATTGAATAACATAATTCGTGAATATCCAAACGTATACAATATCCCAAATCGATAAGAATCATAGTAACGCACAAATATGAATTACTTTATCGCCACAATTCAAGTATACAAACCAACACAATTACTTGTTCATACCAAAATAATACTCTACTTACAATGGTGTGGCGAATTCTCCAATTTAGGGATTTGGAGATGCGATTCCTTGTTGATTTGATTTGTTTAGGTTGCTTTATGCTTTAGAATTTGCCTCCTAATCCTCTCTCCAATTGGCGGCTACTCTTAGTCGTTCCTCAGCAACATGACGGCTTTGTTCTTATTTTTGAATGAATAGATTAAGGTGAGTCTATGGTCATTTTTATAGGGTTTATGAACTGATTAGGACCATTGATGTTGCTTGGATTGATCGTATCCATTCATTCGAAAGAGAGACCAATTAGAGCCTGCCACCTAGCCCTAATGACAAAGCAAGCTTCTGAAAATCGGCCAAACATAGACCTGGCCAGCCAGGGCTAGACCAGACCTGGCCAGCAGGTCATTTTTGACCTGGGCGCACTTGGCAGGTGCGCCAGGTCAAAAATGTACTGGCGCACTTCACAGGTGCGCCAGTTCATTTTTGTTCTGGCGCACTTCCCAAGTGCGCCAGTGCATTCTGATCCTTCTCCGGTTTTTCGCCCAACTTCGTTCGTCCATAACTTCTTCATACGATATCCGTTTTTCGAAAACTCGGACTCTATTTCACGTATTTTTCTGAGACGAACGCAATGGCGTATCCCGTTTCCCTTAGTTCTTTGATTTGAAATTAATTATACTTTAATTTATGAATTTCACAGTTATAGAATTCGCGGGGTGTTACATTCTCCCCCACTTAAAAGGATTTCGTCCCCGAAATCTTCAAGTTAGGAGGAATGCATATCCTAACATCCAATCATCCATCTACTCATCCATCAAACACGAGCATCCATTGTCCTTAAAATACTTCTAATGCTTCATGATCATATGCGAAGTGTGTGTGTATATGAACTTATCTAATGCAAAATCAGGCGGTCTACTGATTCAGTTGACCTCCTTAATGCGAATTATGTAGGTGCCATGAATCCATCATGTATGCAAATTTTTCCTATTCATGATTCTACATGAGTGCACAATCATTCAATACAAATGCAACATCCACATGACAACACATTAGAGTTCAACCATATACGAATGCAAACATATATGCATATGCAATATGAAGTGACTGAGCCGATCTAAAACCTAGATTGTGTGTGTATATGCAACCACGAGCAGCCACTAGCAATCACTTGCAACCACTTGCAACCATCATCCATAACATGTTTCAATTACATGTTTCCATCCAAAGGGTTTCTACCTAAAAGATAAGATAGATAAAAGCGCAACTTAAGAAAAGGAAAGATCAAGGATGTACCCTCGAACAGAAAAGGGTAGGCAGTGCGTATTCTAGCTTCAGTTTCCCAAGTCGCGTCTCCCTCGGCGTCGCTCCATTGAACTTTGACGAGCTTGACTTCGCGGTTGCGTAGCTTCTTCACTTCCGTTCCTAATATGCGGGTTGGAACTTTTCTTATGGTTGCTTCGCGTTCCACTTCGGCCTCTTCGAGGATATTTGGCTCTACCACCTCAGCAGACTCATGTAGACATTTTCGGAGATGTGAAACGTGAAAAACGTTGTGGACTCCAGCCAACTTCTCGGGTAGCTCTAATCTATAGGCCATTTTCCCAATTTTCTCGATGATAGGGAATGGCCCTACGAACCTTGGTGCCAGTTTTCCTGTGGTTCCAAAACGAACAACGTTTCTTAGTGGTGATACCTTGAGAAAAACTCTGTCTCCAACCTCAAATTCAAGGTCGGTCCTTCTCTTGTCGGCATAGGACTTTTGTCTGTCTTGGGCCGTCTTCATCCTTCTTCGTATTAAGTATACTTTCTCTGAAGTCTCTCGGATCATATCTGGTCCAAGTATGAGCTTATCAGTAGACTCCCACCAACAAGTGGGCGATCGGCACGGTCTTCCATATAAAGCTTCGAAGGGCGCCATTCCGATGGTTGCTTGATAGCTGTTGTTGTAGGCAAATTCCACCAAAGGAAGGTGGTCTTCCCATGTCCCTCCGAAGTCGAGGACGCATAGCCTTAAAAGGTCTTCCAAAACTCTGTTCACTCTCTCTGTTAGGCCGCCGGTTTGGGGATGATAGGCTGTGCTCAAGCATAACTGCGTTCCTACTGCTTCTTGCAGACTCCGCCAAAACTCACTGGTGAAGATGGGGTCTCGGTCACTAACAATGCTAGATGGTATTCCATGGAGTCGAACAATTTCCTTGAGGTAAAGTGATGCTAGGGATGAGGCAGTTCTTTTACTTTTGACAGGTAAAAAGTGGGCGCTTTTAGTAAGCCTATCCACTATTACCCAAATGGTAGTGTTGCATCTCCTAGACCTAGGCAGCCCATCGATGAAGTCCATTGAGATGCTATCCCACTTCCACTGCGGGACCTCCAGAGGATGTAGCAGTCCGCCAGGCTTTTTCTGTTCCGCCTTAACCTGTTGGCACACCATGCACTTAGAAACGAATTCTGCCACGTCCTTTTTCATGCCGTTCCAGAAGAAAGTCCTTTTTATATCTTTGTACATTTTATCTCCGCCTGGGTGTATCGTCATCTTGGAGTGATGTGCTTCCTCGAGAACCTTCTTTATTAAATCTTTTGTCTGTGGGACGCATAGTCTTCCGTCTCGCCTTAGCAAACCCTTATCGTCGATGGAGTATCTGTTGAGGTGACTTGAAGTCTCACCCCTAATTAGCCTATCAATTGTTTCCACAAGCTGAGGGTCTTCGCGTTGTGCTGTCCCTACTGAATCCACTAAAGTTGGGCGCACTTCGAGAGATGCTAGCAAGCCTGGTACGAAATCGGAGGAAGGCCTAAAGTCGAAACTGGCTATAAACTCTAGGCTTTGTCTTTTAACAAACAACGGGCTTAAGGTCAATTTCTTTCGGCTCAATGCGTCTGCCACTACGTTGCCTTTGCCCGGAGTGTAGGAGATTTCGAAATCGTACGAGGCAAGAAAATCCATCCATCTTTGTTGCCTCAAGTTAAGATCCTTCTACGAGAAAAGATATTTCAACGATTTATGGTCAGTGTAAAGTTCGAACTTCTCACCTAGGAGATAGTGTCGCCAAGACTTGAGTGCAAAGACGATGGCGGCTAACTCAAGATCGTGGGTTGGGTAGCTCTTTTCGTGCACCTTCAACTGCCTCCCGCCATAAGCTACTACCCTTCCTTCTTGCATTAAGACGGCGCCTAGCCCTGTCCCACATGCATCCGTATGAACAGTGAACATCTTGCTCCCATCTGGCAGCGTCAAAACTGGGGCTGTTGTAAGAGCCCTTTTCAGTCGTTGGAAAGCAAACTCGCAATCCAAATCCCAATTGAACACTAGATTCTTCTTAGTCAATTTCGTGAGTGGAGCTGAGATTTTCGCAAAATCCCTTATAAATTTTCGATAGAAACCTGCTAGTCCTAGAAAGCTTCGGACCTCAGTTGCATTCCTTGGTGTCTTCCAATCCTGTACCGCCACTACCTTAGCGGGGTCCACTGCTAACCCTTGTTTGGATACTATGTGCCCAAGGAACCTCACCTCTTCTCTCCAAAAGTGGCATTTGGAGAATTTGGCTTTTAGTTGATGGACTCGCAAAGTTTCCATGATTGCCCTTAAGTGCTGAGCATGTTCCTCTTCACTCTTTGAGAAGATAAGGATATCATCTACGAAGACCACTACGAATTTGTTGAGGAAATCTCTAAATACCCTACTCATCAGGTCCACGAAGTAAGCAGGTGCATTTGTCAAGCCGAAAGGCATGACAAGCCATTCAAAGAAGCCGTCTGGGGTTCTGAATGCCGTTTTATCGATGCTATCTTCAGCCACCCTTAGCTGATGAAAACCGGTCGCTAAATCAAGTTGGGAGAAAACAGACGCTCCTACAAGCTGGTCAAATAAATCGTCAATTCTAGGGAGAGGGTGCCTATTCTTTTTCGTTAGCTTGTTGAGCTCCCTATAGTCAACACATAGACGGAGTGAACCATCCGCCTTTGTAGCGAACACCACTGGAGCGCCCCATTCTGAAATGCTCCTCCTAATGAACCCCTTTTCTAGAAGCTCTTTAATCTGTTTACTGAGCTCTTTCCTTTCTCGTGGAGCCATGTGTCTAACGGGTAACGCAACGGGCTTTGCATTATCTACAAGATATATGCGGAAGTCTATTTCCCGCTTCGGAGGCAAGCCCTTCACCTCTTCAAAGACATCCGGATATTCCCGGACCACTCTAACTGATTGCAAATTTTCAACAGAGGCATCTAGCGATTCAAGATAACTAAGCATAACCGCATACGAGGGATTACAAGAAATTTCCAAAGTATTACCGAGCTGGGTTAGGAGCCTAACAACCCTTTTCTCACAATCAAGGATGGCCCCATTACTGGATAGCCAATCCATACCCAAAATCAAACCATAACCCGAAAAGCCCAAAACAAAGGCACTACATTGAAATTCTACACTTAGAATAGAGATTTTCAATCCCAAACAGATCATAGACAAATGAGCTGGGCCCCCAATTGGGTTTGAAACAATTAAGGGGTCCTCTACCATACTAGTTTTTAGGTGCAGAGATTCTACTAAAGCGGACGAGATAAAGGAGTGTGATGCGCCAGAATCAAATAAAGTGCGAACGGGGTGATCATAAAGATAAACTACGCTTTCTACAGAAGTATTTATACCTCGCTGTTGCAGAGGTGGCGCTTCCAGCACATGAACCTGTGCCCCTGGGGTGGATCCAGCCCTCTACCCCTGTCCTCGTTTCTTTGGGCAGTCCTTAGCCCTGTGGCCTGTCTCACCGCAAGAAAAGCACCCACCATTCTCCTTGGCCTTCTTTTTCCGGCAATCTTTCACTAAGTGCCCCACTTTGCCACAGAATTTACACTTCCTCTTCTCTCAGGACTTGTTGTCTTTCCCGCCCTTCTCAAAGTCTGTCTTCTCAGGGCAGTCTATGCGGATGTGACCAGTCTCCCCACAATGAAAACATTCTCCTTGCTTTCTTTTCCTCTTTCTACAATCCTTGGCTATGAGCCCTTCCGTACTACAAAAATTGCATTTCCTTTTTTCCTGTTTTTTTATTATTACTGTTACGATCCTTTCTTGTTTGACTATTATTCGTCTTCCTACTCTGGGACTCTTCCACTTGATGGTTCACGTGGAGGAGGAGAAGTGAAAGCGTCAGCAGCTGGGGAGTAAGGTCTCCAGACATGCTGAAAAAAGGATAGATTCAAAACGAAGGATAGAAGATAGTACCTATGGCTTTGGGGAGTGGACTTTGCCTTTTTAAAATAAAATAATATTTTTCTTCTAAAATTGCTTCTTTAAATTTCCTTTTTGAAAATAATTTTCAAAACTTTTTATCTTATCTGGTAAACCTGGCTCTGATACCAAGTGAAACACCCCACCTCCGTTAGGGTCACTCTCAAGGGGAATTCCCTAATTTTGGTGGAGGTTTATAAGTATAAGTCATAGATATACAAGACAGATATAAGAACACATATTTGTAAACAGCGGAAAAACAACAACTTTTATTTCATAAAAGCAAATACGTGTTACAACAACATCACCATGATTGTCTTACATCCTTTCCAAAAACATAACACTTTCATAATCTGTCTTGATTACATTATTTAAAGAAGCATAAAGAAAACATAGATAAACTGCAAAAGCCCCATAGTGGTTGTCCAAAGCCATAGTTCAAAACGAAAGGGTCCAAGAAATACATTTTTCCTCTTCAAGCTGGATATGATATGAAGGCTGGTCAAACTGCAGTGTTCCCTCCCTGTGGACCTGGGGGGGGGGGGGAAACGGAAGAAAAGAAGATGAAAGAAAAGTAGAGTCAGACATAAAGCCTGAGTAAGTCTAGTACTATTCTGTCTATGAATAAAGAACTGGGTATGATAAGTATAAACAAGAAGTGGGAAAGCACTATAAACTTAGTTAAGTTGTCTACGGTCGAATATACTATCGTACCCCATGTCAATCTCTGAACCCATATAAACTAGTTTCCAACTGGCACCCCATAATCAGGGTGAAGTGATCCATTCTATGATGATCGGCTCCTACTCGCATAGTTACATGTGTCTTACGGCCCCCGATGTTGTAGTTACCTATGCTGGTCCCATCATGGGGTGTATCAAGTCCCATGGTGGCGGCCCGACACAATCCTAGAATGCACAGGTATGCTACTGGTGTCCAGTGCCTTATTTTTCTGCGCCGGAGTGTGTGCACGCCCGCACCTCGTTAGAACCTACACTGCTACACCACCGCCGTCGATTTGACCTCTTACAATCAGCCCAGTAATCGTGCCCCACCCTGCCTAGTTTCAGGGTATCATGATACACCTTCTAGGGTTACTGCTGAAAAGGGTCCCCCGTTACTAGGTTTTCTATCTCTAGCCAACATGCTAGGTTGGTTAAGTGTTTTCTAACCTAACCCCCACCAGTCCGTTTAGTTTAGCATGTTCCATTTTGATTAAGTCTTTAGTTCACTTAATCCTAACAATCCTGACTCAGCCTTAATTGTCTTATTAAGGCCCTGACCTCTCACATTAGACAGGTATTGTTGTGGCTGCCTGTTGCCGGTTGGTTCCGGGCAGTCTTACGCCACAACTCAGTCTAACCTCGGGTCCTTATTGGGCTCCATGTTTAACCTCCCACATTGGATAGGTATTGTTGTGACTACTGGACAGCCGGGCGGTTCCGGGCAGGTTTACATCACAACTCAATCCAACCTCGGGTTAAACACATCGTATGTTCTACATTTACATATTTTGTCTTTCTTCTTTATTTTCTTATATGTAAATATTTGCGGCCCATTATTAAGTTAATGGTGTAAAGGTTACACCAATCATGGGCCCAACCCATACTTGAATTTGGGCCCTTCTACTTTATATTTTCATTTATTAATAAATTTTAACCCAATGTTATTTTCCCCCGTTTAATACGTCCGTTTATTATATATATGTTGGGCTTAGCCCTTTTAAGCCCAACCTAGCCATGTGAAAAGGGGAGGCTTAAAGCGTGATTACATACACAAAAAGGGGAATGTGAACGCATGAACTTGCAATGTGACGTTGGAACTACAAAATAGAAACTGGTGTACTTGCATAGTAGTAACATATACTTTGGTCATAAAGCATAAGTGACATGAATCAAACCATGTAAACTTGTAGTTAAGTTAAGAATATCACTATTGACACATAGGCTTAACTACAACATAAACCTATATTTTATTTAGGCATAATATCAAACATAAGCAAATCATGTTCATAAGATTACTACATGTTTACAAAGGTGCTTACTTTTGTTACTAACACAAAAGTATAGTTCAACTTAATCATGATTTTAAATCTATTCACATAACCATGGCATAAATATTTCTAACATGAAATCATGATTTTTACTTTAGTCATGCAAACTTGCAAAAGGGATTTTTGAATCTAACCTAGCTATGTACCACATATGTCATCATATAATTCTTGTTAACAATATGGATTTCAATTATGCAAAATATCAATCATAGCCTAGTCATATTCATAAGTTTGCAAATAGGTTTTCTAGTGCAAAAGCATGGCTTAATACATAGATCATGGTGCCAAAATTTCAACATAGTTTCATATGAACTATAACAACCCAAATTTGTTCCAATTACGTACAAAATGATTTATGTACAAAAATATACATCATGATGGCATAGTAGCAAAACCCCAAACTTGCATGAGTTTCAATTAAACAACTACATACATGTAGCTTCAACATGGATTACATAATTTGCGAATATTCCAAACGTATACTTGCATAAAACTACCGCAAACATGTAGTCTTTTATAATTGAATAACATAATTCGAGAATATCCAAACGTATACAATATCCCAAATCGATAAGAATCATAGTAACGCACAAATATGAATTACTTTATCGCCACAATTCAAGTATACAAACCAACACAATTATTTGTTCATACCAAAATAATACTCTACTTACAATGGTGTGGCGAATTCTCCAATTTAGGGATTTGGAGATGCGATTCCTTGTTGATTTGATTTGTTTAGGTTGCTTGATGCTTTAGAATTTGCCTCCTAATCCTCTCTCCAATTGGCGGCTACTCTTAGTAGTTCCTCAGCAACATGACAGCTTTGTTCTTATTTTTGAATGAATAGATTAAGGTGAGTCTATGGTCATTTTTATAGGGTTTATGAACTAATTAGGACCATTGATGTTGCTTGGATTGATCGTAGCCATTCATTCGAAAGAGAGACCAATTAGAGCCTGCCACCTAGCCCTAATGACAAAGCAAGCTTCTGAAAATCGGCCAAACACAGACCTGGCCAGCCAGGGCTAGACCAGACCTGGCCAGCAGGTCATTTTTGACCTGGGCGCACTTGGCAGGTGCGCCAGGTCAAAAATGTACTGGCGCACTTCACAGGTGCGCCAGTTCATTTTTGTTCTGACGCACTTCCCAAGTGCGCCAGTGCATTCTGACCCTTCTCCGGTTTTTCGCCCAACCTCGTTCGTCCATAACTTCTTCATACGATATCCATTTTTCGAAAACTCGGACTCTATTTCGCGTATTTTTCCGAGACGAACGCAATGGCGTATCCCGTTTCCCTTAGTTCTTTGATTTGAAATTAATTATACTTTAATTTGTGAATTTCACAGTTATAGAATTCGCGGGGTGTTACAAAGGTGGCCCCCATAGGGATGTGGGTCATAGCCAACCCTTGCAACGGTTCATTCAATCCATTAACAAACCTCAAAGCCTTCTTCTCCGTCGTGTTCACTAAGTCCAAGCCAAACCTTACTAACTGATTAAATTTGTTGACGTAATCTTTCACTGATGAGCTTCCTTGCTTTAATGTCAAGAACCTTTCCATATATAGATTCTCTTCTGCCCTTGAGAGAAACTTTGCCTCAAACCTACGTCTGAAATCCGCCCAAGAATCAACAAGACGCTCCCCATTAGTGACCTCCCACCAAAACGAGGCCTCTCCCTTCATTAACCAAGCTGCTAATTAGAATTTCCTCCCTTCTTCTACTTCAAAGATTTCTAGCAATTCTTCCACCTCCTTAAGCCTATCTCTAGCTTCCACAAACGTTTCTGACCCTTGAAAAGGTTTTCCACCCATAGCCTTAAATTCCTTGCACGTCTTTGCAAAAGTATCAGCGCGAGGAGGAGGAGGAGGAGCGGGTGCAACTGGTGGTGGAGGAACATTGGCTGGACCTGCAGCGGCCCTAGCCTCTAATAACCTCCTATACCATCCTGGTATCGTTACACCGTCCGGAATGTTAAGATCTTCAGCCATGCTGAAACGAAAAAGGAAAGATTCAAAATGGAGAATTCAAAAGATAAAGATATGGCTATTGGGGATTATGTTTTTCATAAAAACTTTCCTCTTTAAATTACTCATCAAAACATGTTTTTGAAAACACTTCTTCCAAAAATACTTTAGAAAAATAGTTTTTCTAAAAAAATTATCTGTTCTGGTAACCTTAAGCTCTTATACCACGTGTAACACCCCACGTCCATTAATGTCACTCACAAAGGGAATGCATTAACTTCCATGGAGGTTTTAAGTGAATATAGAGCAGAAAAATTACAACAAGACAGATAATAAGTAGTACTTGGAAATCTAAAACTTCATTTTATTACAGCGGAATTTAAACATGTTTGTTACATCATTAAACCATAAATCAGAGTCAAGTACAATATCCCTTTCTCATAAAACAAAATACATAATCCCATTACATAAATAGCCATTAAAGAAGATAACAAGATGGACTTTACTTCAACAGTCCAAGCTTTTCCAATAGAGAGATAAAGCAATCCAATCAAACTCCGCTAGAGCTGGGTCCACCCTGAGGACCTGGAGGGAGAAAAAGGATAGAAATGGAGGGGGTCAGACATAAATTCTGGCGAGTATGATAATTCTAACAATACTATTATCAAAATAACTAGACTAAGGCATAAGCTAGAAAACAAGGAAATGTCTATGAACTATTGGGTATGGAAGAGCAGATAAAGATAACGTTAAAGGCACACCTAATTACTAACGAATAATTACTACACTGCACCACACTAGTCACCCTCAAAGTTGATCCCACTTGCTTCACTTAGCAATTATATAAATAGCCTTGCATACCCCTAGCTGACTACATAGGTGTCGTCTGCCCCTATATCCGCTAGGTGTACCCCACTACCCACTTGCGATCGGCTCCCTACTCGTAGATACCCGTGCTGGCCCCACAGTAGGGTGTATCACTCCCCTAAAGTGGCAACCCGATACAACTTGAGAATGCACGGCTTATACCTACACGATGCAACAACGTCTTACCTACCAGCCCGGGTCCACACACGCATATGAAACCCGTTGGTCTTGCGTTACCACCGCTACCCCGTTTGGCCTCTTATAGTCAAACCCAGTGTCCCGTCCTCGACTTGGGTCGAGCCCACAAAGATACGTTTGGGATACTGGTTGAAATGGGCCCCCATAAGCTATCCACCTAAACTTGTCCCCACTAGTATATCCCACTTAACCCTCTTAGTCATGTTCATTTACATGTGTGTTTGGTTAAGTCTTACTAATCGTATTTCAAATGCCACTAAGGGCACCCACTAGATTCCTCATGCCACCCAAGGCACCTACTTAACCCCCATGTCCCACCTTACATGTTTATCTGGTTAAGTATTTCTTAATTCATTCAGGCCATAACCTCATAAAGACCTCTCACATTAGACTGGCATTTATGGCAGCTGGATTTGCCGGGCGGGTCCAGGCAGTCTTACACCATAAAAGAGTCTAACCTCGTGTCTCTACAACTGTTATGCTTTAATTTGGGCCTAGGACCTCTCACATTGGGCTGAAATTTGTGACTACTGGATTTGTCGGGCGGGTCCGGGCAGTTTTACGTCACAAACGAGTCCAACCTCGTGTCCTAAGCATTGATTAACACTTACAATCTTTTACCCCAGTTTTAATAATTCCCTATTCAAATTCCAATTTTAATGATGTCCATAATTGACTCAATTATGGCCATCCATTCATGGCATGCAAAATCATATCAATTGCACCCCAACTTCTTAATATTAAATCCTTAATATTACCCCTACCCCACGTTATACGTTCGCTTATTCAACACAAAATATACGTTGGACTCGAATAGTCTAACTCATAGCACAAAGATAAATTATCATAACATATAGACAAATAAAATAAATCTAATCATAATAGGGGTGAAACTGGCATAAAACTACACATGTTAAGGATCTAAAGGTGTCAACTTGTTAAATGTCACAATTTACATGATATGATCATAACCCAAATTCATGTATAAACTTGCATATGGGGTTTTATGCAACATAATGATGGTGTGAACTAGCATCTGACACATAGAATTCACCCATGTCATAGCATAATTCTAGATCTAAATAGATGTCATGGTATATGTTCATAATCTTTACTAATCAATCTAAACTTGCATACATGATTTGTCATCAACATAGCCCAAATAATATCAACATTATGACTTGATTAACATGAACTAATTAGCATAGATAATAACATCATGACTTTATAACATGTATGATTTATCATAATTTAGCATAGAAAATTACAACCTATACAATATCATCATAGCATGATTTACAACATATAGGGTATCATCATCACATAACATAGGATTTACAACTTACATGATAGCATAAGGTTTACAACAACATATATGACAATCCACATCATTTACTTATAATCCATTCATAACTTAATCTAATTAGTTTAATAATAATCTTGTTAAGATCATCATACTCACAATTAGAGAAGAAAGAGAGTCTTGATTTGCTTTAGAGTTGAGTAGAATTAGGGTTTTGATTAGCTTTCTTCCTTCTTAGTTGGCGGCGGCTAGACTGAGTTCCATGGCGGCGATATGACGGTGGCTATTCTATTTTTCATGTGAATTAGAGTGAGAGACTACCTAGGTATTTATAGAGTTTAGGATTTATTTAGGCCGTCAGATCAACTCAGAACTAAACTGAACCGTTAAATTTGCCAACTCAGCCCTAAAGACACATCAGCAGCTCAAGATTGGGCTCAGCCAAACCCTAGCCGACTGGGCCAGGTCGGCACCCAGGTCGACTGCCTAGTCGACTGCCCAGTCAACCTGGGAGGGGGTGTCGACTGCCTAGTCGACTCCCCAGTCGACCTGGGGTGCTGGGCGGGAATTTTCCCGCCTAGCATGTTTGACTTCGAATTTTAAATTTTAAATTTTCTGAAATCTGTTTTGAATTTTCTGAAACTTCTGATGGCCATAACTTCTTCATACGAAGTCCAATTCACGCAAACTCGGACTCTATTTCAACCAGAATTCCGAGACGAACACAATGGCGCAACCCGTTTTACACAATTCTCACGTCTGAGATTAGTTATTCTTTAATTTGTGAATATTAATATCAACAGAAGTACAGGGTGTTACAATACCTTTCTGGTCGAGATCCTCGTACTGGTAAGCCATGTATATCATTTCAGAAAAGGGGAGCTTCACGTTCCTCATTACATTGTTCTGATATTTTCTTTGAAACCCGTTGATAAATCTCAAATTCTTCCTCTTTGGATTTTCAATTAGATGAGGGGCAAAGTGAGAAAGTTCATTGAATTTCTTATGATATTCGGGAATGGTCATGTCTCCTTGTATCAAATAAGAAGATTCATCACATAGTCGCTCAATTGCTTCTAGAGGAGTAAATCTTTCTAGGAAAATCACTTTGAATCTATCCCAGGTGATATCACCTTCTGGATTATCCTTGATAACCGAATCCCACCAGAATAAAGCTTCGTCTTTGAGTGCCCAGGAGGCCAGTAATCTTTTCTGGTCATCCCTCAGCTTTAATCCTTCGAAGATTTTCTCAGCCGAACGAATCCAAGCTTTTGTTCTCATAATAGATTCTTCTCCCGAGAACGGCTTTCCACCCAGATTTCTATATTTCATAAATAGGGCTTCAATATCCAGGTCAGTATTACTTCTTCTGTTTATGGCACTCATTTTCTAGTACTTCTGCAAATAGCAGATCAAGTGTCAGGTCACAGAAAAGATATTTCAAAATATAGAGACAAATACTTGAATGTAAATGTGTCTATCTAGGAGTTATTTCATTCTGCTACTCATACTAGGATATTACTGATCCTATCTGTAATGAGTTACCCGTCCTAAAACACTACTGGTTCTATTTCTGACGAGTTCGTTAATATGTTATATTCCAGAACTAAGCTTAACCAAAGTTCTGATACCACGTTGTGATGACCCCATTTCCCGTACAGATGGAGACAAGGGTAATCTTTGGAATATAACACAGAAACAGATAATAGCAGAACATAATTAAATAAATACACCAGATAATGTACAATAGAATACACTGGATAAACGTAAACATCAGAGTTACACAGTATATAGGATCATACTTAGTACATATACAGTTCAGCTATACATAAATGTCTACAGCGGAAAACAAACAAAATATGTACAATAGGAGCTGAACAGCATAAAATAGATAAATGATAGAATCCATCTTCAGCTCCAGCTATCCAGAGAAAGCCAGCTAAACCTGAATACAAGGCTGCCCGTGTAGAAAAAGGGGCACCCGAGTTTGAAAGTGAAGCAAACTACGAGTCAGTCATGGGACTGGTATGAGAAATCTACTCAACACATTTATAATATGGCTAATCACAGGACCACGCCACTTTTGTGGAACGGGTTTACTCCATTGGATTGCCAGTGCTTTAAAAACAAATAATTCTTTTAAACATCGCAATGCTTTTTATAAAAATGAAGCCATTATAAGACTCAGTTCCCATCACACAATGCAACGCAAACCGGAGGATAGAGTTTTACCTTATAATGGCCAAAATATGCTTGATACGAATAAAACAAAAGCATTTGATATTACTACTAGTGTTTATATGTTTCAAAAACAATTTCAAATCATAACTATCTATCATAGATGACATGAGCGTCCCATGCCACTATGTCGCCAAATATATGTACAATCGAAACCGTACAGTCACGTATTTGGAAATTGGATTTCCGTCATGAACCAAGGCAAAAGATAGTCCTTACCGACTTCGAGACTCTCTAGCCCGAGCCTCCAGAACAGCCGCAACTGCCCCTTTGAGCGACAGGGTTGGTCCATCCGGAGTGGATTATAGTTCTTGTACAATACGCTTCCCCGCCCTTTGGGGCGTAAATGAGCCAACGAATGACTCCATCGGACCCGGATCGTCCGATCAAACCGAGGCGCCTCGCAACAGCAACAACCACATAAGTCAAACTCGTCAGGGCGTGTAAAACCACTGACGCCACTTCTAACTAGAAAGAAACGAATGTCCTCTCTGAGGTCCTCTCCCGTTTCTGGTTCATACCGGGGTGTGAGGCTCATGATTTTACGTTATACACAAAGCTACGCCATATAGGCGGGGGCTTTGATCATCACCACAAGACTTTGCTTTTCAACAGAAGCCCTGATCCCTGCATCTTAGCATGCCACACAGGCAATTCACACCGTGCAACTGATAACTATCAATCACACAGAATAAATTCCAATGTCAGACACACTGTCCATTTGCAAGTCCGTTCTGGGTATGAACAAAACCGGAGGCACTAAATACCTAGCAAACCAATCGATCACCACGTACGTCTGGACGATCACCACTCATTATCCATATTTCGGGATGCCTCCCAATCAGGACCTCGGTTACCATCCAAACGAGGTGAAGATCTCCGGTCTTCGACCACCGTCTTCATCTTCGATTTCTTATCGTCGATTCAGTTATTCAGAATGGAATAAACCCGGTCTTTCTGAGCAACTCGCGTATATAATAAACAAGTGCAACACTAACATACACACGCATCATTTCAATTCATTAGTCTCTAACCGTCAATCAGTAAGAGAACGATTTCCCAAATATTAACCCCGAAGGCCGAAACCAACATCAGAACAAAATCCAGGAGATCATTCGACTTAGCTAAACTTCAGTTAATTTCTAAATCACATCCATATCGTTTATAATATTTTATAACGATTTGTCGCTATTTTTATTTCTTTTAAAATAGCCAATTTATTCAAAATGATGCTTCGGGCCATAACGCGGTCGTGGCGCTGTTTTTCTTCAGATTTGATTTACACATATCTGAAAATCTAACCATTGGATCTTCATAAAATTTACATCATTAGAAAGATCTTTTCAAAACGAATCCAACGGTTCCAGTTTCGGGAAAATTCGACGGTCGGATCTCCCGGTATAATCGTTTGAAGTTTCGATTTCAAAATACGAACAGCAGCGTCATTATTCGATTAAATATAACTATATTTACAAATATAAAAATATAATCGATTCTGGCGCTGTTTTTCTTCAGATTTGAATTAAACATTCTAGACAATCCAACCGTTGGATTTTTACCAAGTTGGTGCCGTTGGAAAGATTTTTCCAAAGTGAACCCAACGGTTGCGGTTTCGGGAAAATCCGATGGTCGGATCTCTCGGTATGATCGTTTGAAATCACAGTTTCAAAATACGAACTGCAGCTTCGTTATTCGATATATTTCAATTCTATATATATATATATATATGTATATATATATATATATATATATATATATATATCGATTCTTCGATTTTAAAAACTATATTCTTTTCATAACTTTGATAAAAATGATATTTCTATCTAACTGTCTTCTATTTCAACACTTCACTATTTTTAACAATTCATGTATATAATAAAAATGTGATTTTTAATGTAAAACAATTTATTTCAAAACACGGCTATTTTATATAGTTAATATAGGTGATAAAAATAGGATTTTTATTATAAAACAATTTATTTCAAAACAAGATTATTTTATACATTTCATATTGATATTGAAAATGGGATTTTTATTATAAAACGATTTCTTTCAAAAATATGAATACCATTCAACACATGAATTTCAATTCAACGAATGAATATCGATTCAACATATGAAGGTTTTCTATAGTTTATATAAATCGATAAAAAGGTGATTTTTATATTTAAAACACGAATACCATTCAACACATGAATTTCAATTCAACGAATGAATATCGGTTCAAGACATGATGGTTTTCTATAGTTTGTATATATAGATAAAAATGTGATTTATATATTTAAAACACGAATACCATTCAACACATGAATTTCAATTCAACGAATGAATATCGATTCAACACATGAAGGTTTTCTATAGTTTGTATATATAGATAAAAATGTGATTTTTATATTTAAAACACGAATACCATTCAACACATGAATTTCAATTCAACGGATGAATATCGACTCAACAAATGAAGGCTTTTTATTCAACGAATAAATATAGTTTCAACAAATGAAAATAATTCAAACACATGAATATTATTCAAAATTTCGGCAGCATAACGGCAGGGTAGTTAAAACCGGGACCGTCCCTAGTACGGCTCCTCGTTCTACCATAAAACCTCGCGGTTTTTGACAATGGGGAATCATGCATCTAGTTTGCACGCAGGCGACATGTATATATTTATTTCATTTCCACAAACTAATCCTATGTGGTTTCAACCAAATATTTCTCAACCATAAACGGGTATTTTTCAACCACAATCAATCAATATCAACCACAAACAATTCCAATCAACCATTCGCTATTAATCAATTTTCACACCAATCACAACCAATAAATATCGTCCATGGTTTGTGGACGAGGGGCATGTATATATATATATATATATATATATATATATATATATATATATATAGCATTCCACTTCTATTTCAACATATATATAATTTTTACAATGCATATATAACTTATACATCGAACGTACAACTTACACAACGCTTATACAAGAGGTGTACAACGCTTATATAACTCATACATCGATCATATAATTTATACATCGTCGTTTTCCATATCGTTTATAAATTAGAAATCTCACATTGGGTTCCACACCACCAAAAATAGCAGAAGGCTCAGAAAAATATGCGGTCTCTTCTA
Source organism: Allium sativum (assembly GCA_030737875.1). Taxonomy (NCBI): domain Eukaryota; kingdom Viridiplantae; phylum Streptophyta; class Magnoliopsida; order Asparagales; family Amaryllidaceae; genus Allium; species Allium sativum. Next base: position 461,432,578 of record CM060923.1, read on the forward strand.
TAAGGTAGAAGACGTCCACATGGTCACGATGTTTCCTGTTTCATCGAATTTTGTCAAGAAACGAAAAAGATATGATTTTTCAAAGTTTTGAAACACTTAAAAGTGTTATTTTCATTTCAAATAAACCCCAGGTCGTACGTTTCCACGGAGTTCGAAACTAGGGTTGGCAAATACTTCCTATCCGCTGCTCGAGGTGATGATCGGCCTTCACCACGACGGAGAGCTACGAAGCGCACACCCCAAGAGCTAGGTGGTGCCCAGTTCGATCTCGTGTAGCAGCGGTGGCGGTGCGATGAAGTCTTCGACTTCGAGCTCTTCGTTCACAACGATTCCGAGACGAGGGAGGTCGAGGCGGGGCTTGATTTGAAGGGAGGAAAAGGCGAACGGAAAAGTCAACTGGAGGGGGTGGTGAAAACGCCTGTGGCGGCGGCGATCGGTCCTGGATGTTTTGAACACCTTCCGCCATCGAGGTCGGGGAGAGATAAAAGGTTTTTTTATAAAATCTGATTGGCCAGAGAGTATTTATTTCAAAAAAATAGGGTTTCTCGCCACAAACTCTAAATCAAACCCAACGACTGTCATCCCTAGCGTTTTACCCAGATTCCGAACACAATGGGATATGTTTCGAAGGCTCATTCGAATGTTTCAGTCAGTTTTCATTCAAATTAAAATATTAAACATTCAATATTTGATTTGAATGTACATTTTAATTTGCCAGGGCCACAAACTGATTCGAAAAATTCCAAAAAAATAAATCTGGCTATTTTTTGACAATACGGTCCCAACAAAACTAGTTTCGTCGGATTCTGAGACCGTTTGCAAAAAGGCCCTTTTCTGGTCGATCCAATTTAACTATAATTGACCAAAACACGTTTTCCTTTGCCACGCTCACATACTAGCTTCAAAAATTATGAAATTTGAAACCTAGCAATAACTTCACATCCCGGATCCAACAAAAGTGGTTTCGTCGAATTCCGAGGTCGTTTGCAAAATGGCCAATTTCACGGGCTATATAAATTCCATAGCGACCTTTCTGAAAATTCATTTGGCCATAACCTTTTCTTTCTGCTATGAAACTTCGATTTTTTAGATTTGTTAGAAAGTTATTCACTAACAGATTTAAATATTTTTGGTTTCACTCAAATCCGTTTTGTTTTGCACCCGGTACAGTCCGACAAAGTTTGAATTCGATTTTTGAAACTGCAGCACCATTTCAGGCCTTGTTTATAATTAGAATTAATTATATTCATTTTTCAAACGTAGATTCAAACTCACTTTTCATTGCTACTATTTAAAATATTTATTTTAAATATTTAAAATCCATTATTTTAGCCAATTTAAAAATTTTAAATTGGTTCAGGTTTTTCCGGGTCGTTACAGATTCCCACTTCATTTTCAATTTTAAATCAAAATAGAATATTCCATATCAATGTAATATTATAGTGATAAAATTTTCAAAATATCATATTTTGAAATCTATTCTTTTCAATGTTCATTATAAAATAAATAAAATCGATATAAAAATTCATTCGGGTTAAAATAGCGTTTCTATACTTAATCCAGCTTCCTATATCTATATATTTTGGTTTCCGTCCAAAATCGGACATCAAAATCATATTTTGTTATTCAGCAAATATCATTTTAAAATATTCGTTCATTAATTTAATTCATCAATGAATATTATTTTAAAATATTCTTTATTTTAAAATATTTGTTCTTTCTGAATCAGAATGCGACTCAATCAATTACCATATTATTTCAGTTTTATGGATTTCATACATCGTATGCATTCAACAATAATGATAAATAATCATTTAACAATCAAACATCATCTAAAGTGCACTTTACAACTGTACAAGCATTAAAATAAATAAATAACGCTTACAACTGTTTGTCAATCAATCGATCGACATACAGCTAACTATTGCGATTAGTATATGTCAAATATCATCCCAATACCCGTATGGGGTTTTCAAACAACAACAGTCGATTTAAATAAATCATTGGTTAATAAATTTTACCAATTCAAATTTGGTTTGAAATTTTTTTCTACTTAACCAACTTTCACTGTATAAATTATAAATGGATATTTATAATTTTATTTCAACTACCACTTTAATGTTAACATTATTTTTAATATGTTAATCATCACAATCACAATACAGTCAAGCACCAAATCATTCATATAAATAAATACTCAACAACCAAATGTTGTTCACGGCGCCACAAATGTCCATCCGTGGAGTATGAAATGCGAATGTCGCTAATACCCATACATTGCATCAAATTCAAATGATTTGTGTGAGTTCATGTGTTGAACTCCAAAAACAAATAACACATAAAAATCAACAATGACAATATTTTTTTAGTTATAAAATAATTAAATGGTACAATTATTTTAGTGAGAGTATGCTCACAATTGTTTCCACTCCGTCAGACTTTATCTGAAGATTGTGTTTTTCAACTAAATTAAAAACGCATTTAATTTAGCTGAAAATCTAATTTGCTCCGTTTTCGTTTTGGTCAGTTCAAGGATATAGTGTTCGATTCCACGATCGCAACTGAAATTGTCAGATTTGGACCTCGTAAGAAAAATATATTGATTTCCGTACGTTAATTACACAAATTTAATAATTAATTATAATTACATTGGTTAATTATCTTCATCGTTACAGGCCCCGACCGAATGCACAAACCCATCATCAAAGAGGGAAACTCGACTGCCGCCATGACCATAGGTGTACGGACCCCCATCAGAAGCTGCCAAACCGTCGGCCATCACCCCGGCTTCCCAACGCCTGCCGCCACCCCCCGTCTGATCCTCTCCCCTGCAAGAAAACCCAATTCGGACACAAGCTCCTTAAACAACAAAATCTAACGATTTACTTCACTAGATTACATCAAGCCCATACTGAATTGAAGATCTCAATTAGCTGTTGGATTTTGCTTTTGAAAATTTCGAATTTCAAAGAACGGGTTGGGAATTATTTGGATTTGAATTTCGAAGTGTTTTGGTCATTCGAATTAGGGTCAGCAGAATGAAGAGTGAGGGTAGAGAGAATGTATAGGGTATTTATATAAATATATTTTTAATTATTAAATTCCAAAAAAACTCGTTTATTGATCCGAACTCCAAATCAAACCCAACGACTGTCACCCCCCAGCTAGATACCTCTATTTCGGACACAATGGGATAAGTTTTGTAAGCCAATTCTATTATTTTTATTAGTTTTTCTTTAAATTAAAATATAAATCAATATATTTAATTTTAAACGTACATTTTAATTTATCGGAGCCACATACTGACTCCGAAAATTACAAAAAAAAAATTAATCTAGCTATGTTTTGACAATATGGTCCTAACAAAACTAATTTCGATGAATTTGGAGGCCGTTTGCAAAATGAACCTTTTTCTAGGCGATTAAATTTAAATTGAATTTACCAAACACGTTTAAATTTACCGCACTCACATATTATTTCCAAAAATTATAAAAATTTGAAATTAACAATAATTTGACATTCCGGATCCAACAAAAGTGGTTTCGTTGAAAACGGAGGTCGTTTGCAAAATGACGGTTTTTAAAGGCTATATATTATATAATATATATGTAAATTCCACAGCGACTATTTTAAATTATAAACTGGATACAACTTTCAATTTATATTATGAAATCTAAAATTTTCACATTCGTTAGAAAATTACAGTTCAAAATATTCCAATGCTTCTTGTTTTACTGAAATCCGATTTATTTTGAATTCTGTACATTCAATTGAAATTCCGAATCGAATTTTCAAACTACCACACCATTTCAATCTCTATTTATATTAAAATAAATTTATAAGTCCTAACTTTGATTTAAAATAAATTTTAAATCATTGTTATTTAAAATAAATCATTTTAAATATTCAAAATCCATTAAATAAGCTAAAATTAATTTTAAATTGGTTTAGAAATTCCGGGTTTTTGCACAGTCATTTTGTTGCACTATTTTAACTCTTTGTAATTAAATATTATCCGAACTTGTACACGTATTATAATCAGAGATTATATGATGAATGATTACTATGAAGTGGACGTTGGCGTTCGTGCTGAACCACTATAAAAAGTTGTGTTCTCCATGCATTTACTTACTTAGGATTTGGACTATTGTGTCATTACACATATACTTGAGGGTTGGCGTGTGCTGAATCCACGACAACTCCACATGTCAACAACTACACATACATACATATATATTATATATATATAATGGCGAAACGAATTTTTTATATTACTTGCTCCATTTTGTAACGACACGTGGAAAAATTCGATGCTCGAATTTTCGAAAATAATACACAACACGTATTACTTGCCCAAAATCCAAGTATCGAATCCCAGATTGTTAATAGAAAGAAATTAGATGGTGAGAAAAGAAAGAAATAATATTAGAATAGAAGAAAGAAGAAGATCACCACATCTGAATCTCACAGCGGAACGAATAAATATAATATAACAAATCTTTTTGTACAAAAGAACTGTATATACATACCAACCATCAGAGTACAACATACATCAATCACCGCAGAATAATAACTTTATATAACTAGAGGTGAAGCCGCCTTCTACCAGCTCCTGAAACTCCAAGCGAAACCTAACCTAGAACATACTTGGTCTGACTCGAGCACATTTGAAGCAAAGCAAAAATACACTGGGTCAGTCTGAAATACTTTCAGTGATAAATTTATAGAACACACAACCTGTTTAATTTTGGAAAATCCCTTGTGAAATCAAAGGATAATAGTAAGACCAACCCACACATAAACACAGACGGTTTTTACCTTACTATAACCCAAAACATTTTCGGAATCATAACTTATTCTGATATTATCATAGTGTCTAAATACAAATAAATATCAAACTAGCGGAACACTTGCATCTCATGCTCCACATATATAGTATACAAACAAAACCGCAAGCGCTTATTGGATATTTGATTCCAACTATGACAAGGTATGGGACCATCTGCCGATAGTGTATCTCTAAAGGAAAATACACTGGGTTCAACAAGAACGTTTTGCTGCCCGGCCCACACATGACCGATCACCCATTTCGCTTGAGTGTATCAAATGTATATCACGGACGGTTGGGATCAACAACCATCTCCCGAAAAGGGACAGCATCGAATATAGATTAAAGAAGCAAATAGAATCTCTCCAGATAGTTGATTATACACCCTAATAGGAGAGACTCACATAGCCATGCTGCCTGCCCGATTTTTGTCATTTTCTGGTTAATGAGGCTTGAGGTTAGAATTATCTTTCAGAACATCTGGCCACCATTCACTTTAAATGCCCCATTGTCAGATCCATCAAATCACTAATTGGCGTCCACAGATATACTCTGGGTATAAAAGAAGTGCCCCTCTTTGCCACTAACTCGGTATATTTGTAAAAATCAACGTTCGTGGTTTTTAGGAAATACTCTGTCAGACATTCATCCATACAAGTCATCGAGGAACAGGATGAACCGCAGGAACTTTCCTACTGCATCCAGTATAGGAATCACCCCATGGATCAATAGGGAGAAGTCCTTGCAAATCCGTATATTTCAACCACGATAGAATCACAGTTTATCTCTGCTTGCAAGTCAGAGATTTTAAATAATCCTTCCGCTTATGAAGATCAAAATAATATTAGTTTGTCACTTAACCACTGATATTAAAGTCTCATTTACCACCTTGATTTAAAATCTGGTTTTATAAACCATTTCTTACATTTGAAATCCCTTCCAATATGATCTCTTTACTTAATTTGTTTGATTAAGTAAATGTCTAATAAATGCCACTTTTAACTTGAACCAATATTGTAAAGACCCGGATTTTTAGCCGTTGAATTCTGAATATTTAAATTGTTTTAAATGTTTTAATTGAGTTATATATAGGAATTCATCAGGAATTTATTTAATAAATGATATTTAAACGTATAATTTTATAATATAATTTAAATCGAGTTAGAAATAGTCACGGTAGTTCGTAATTTTTTAAACTTCAATTGAATATACCGAATACAATATAAGTCGAATTTCTTTGAAACAAGAAAAATTCGGATCTATTTGATTATATTTTTATAATGGAAGAGAAAAATCGAGTTTTCATATTGTAGATTTTATTTTATGTCCAAATCAAATTTTCAGAAAGTCGCTGTGGAATCGTATATAAGCCATAATGGTTATTTAAATATATTTAAATATCGATCTTGAATTTGGACAAGCCCTTTTAGAATAGTGACAATTTAATTTTTAGAATTTTACTGTAATTTTTAATTAACTAAATACGCAACTTTTTATTTGGAATATTTTGCACCCTATATCAATATTTTAGGTTTTCATAATATAAGTTAAACTACCGATATTATTATATTTCTGGAACCGTGACACATCGCTGGACACGGCCATACCTTTATTTCTGTCCATAGCGGCTTGTACGCAAATAGAATTTTATAAAACCACGTACTCTACATTTTTTTAACTTGAAAACATAACAAATGGGAAACATTCACTGATTCAACAGCGATAGATTTAAAGCAAAGAAATAAACGGAATACCACCTTACCCCATATGCTTCAACAACATGTTCTCCACACTTTAAAAGCCGTGTCTGTTAAGGTATTTTATATATAAATATAAAATAAAATAATAGGAAACGTGACTGCCAATCCATTTCAGCACCGTGGGTATCAAGCTATTGCGAACTGTGTGTCCCAAGCCAATTCAGTTTCGTGATCTTCAAGCTACTTCGTTGGTGCCAATATAATAAGGAACCGTGCTTTCCAATCAAACAAAGAGTCGTGATTTGAAAGCTATTATATGACCGTGCTTGCCAAGCTATTGGACACTGTGGGTGCCAAGCTACTCAAATCCCTTTATAAAATCAATGAGCCGTCCCCTTTTCATTTCGTTCCTACAGCTAAACGAAGAACTCCTCCCTAAAAAAAATCCAAATTGTGCAATATAGTTTCAAAATAAAAATTTCTTTGTTCCTTGAAATCATAGGCAAGGGAGCTTTAATCTCGTATGTTTCTTTTGGGTTCGAGTACCCTCTATCGCACGTGGATCTGGAGGAGCCGCATTTAGGTTAATCATTTGCTGAAGCTGGGTTGATCGATAGGGGTACAGACCATGGGGGTCTGGCGCATCTCGAGAATGTAGTTGTGGGGTTTCTGGGTCACGGTGGTTGGAGTTTCGATTATTGGATGGAATTCGAGAGGGTTGCCTTTTGAGCTCGCAAGTGAGATTCAGGTCACCGAAATAGAAGGGGTTGGTGGGGTTTTGGAGCCAGGACGATGGCGATCGGATTGATGAGGGGTCAATGACCTCTGGTAAACTAGTATCGGCGCAGTTTATGGTTGGGGATGGATTTCGAAAGTGAGGGAAGTTGATGCCGGTGTTAGTTAAAAAGGATGGAGAAGTATCGTTCAAACTGTATTACAAATGAAGTGGATGGCCCGAAGTCATGCTAGCAGTGAGCAGCAGATTACGGGTTTGCTGTGAATGGACGTGAAGTATTAATTGCATGAGGAACTGGACGGGATAATGGAGGTGTTGAGTAGCAGGATGTAGGTGATTGTGGTGAATTTCTATACAAAAATATGTCGATGTTCTTCACTGTTATGTGAGGAACAGTGGTCGAATGCGTTAAGGTAGGGGGCGTCGAGTGTAGGAGGTTGATGTCGGGGTTGGGGATGAAGAGTTTCAGAAAGGTTAATGAAAAAATTTAAAGCGTGAATCATTTGATTTAGGTAGTGTTAATGAAGAAGAAGTAGGCATTTATTTGGGCATGTTGCAAAGCAGTAGGCGCTAAGGGTAGGTTGAGATAGATAAAGTTGAAGTTGCGATGATGGGTATGGATGAAGAGCGGGTTCAGTATAGTTGCGAGGTTCAGAAGAAAATGTGGAGTTGGCAACGATCTGAACGGCAATGAAAATGAGTGGTGTGCGTGAGGAGTTAAGTACTAGGTGGCGGGTTTCGAATACTTGACTAAGGAAGAAAAATAATTAGACCGAAAATTTAGTTATGAAAGGGGATTAGTTAAAACGGTGATTAAATGTGTTAATTTTATAATTTACAATTATATTATATTAAATGTAAAATCATATAAACTTATAACTTCTTCGTACGATTACAAATTCGAATGGGATTAGTCACACAGAAATAGTGGCAATGAAATCTACGTTATAGCACTGATGTGGGTGAGAACAGAGCTACATGGATTCTGGGATAAAATCAAATGCCTGTTTGATTTTAAACAAAATAAAAGCAGAACCTTCAACTACAAAACAAGGTGTGTAAACTCACTAACTCTGCCTCGTTTATATTTCTATATAAACGAGTTTTAAATTTATTTTATACTGTGTGAATGGCTGTTCGGATGAATGGTTGATAAAATTGGTTGAAATGGTTGATATAGTATATCATTGATCGATTATTAGTTATGTTTACTGGAATATTTCATAATTATGTGAAATTGATGTTGATTAACATCTGTGGATGCAGGGAAACAGGTTGGAGGGGCCCAACTGGGTTCCTCAACATTTATATTATTGTTTTCATATATTTGCATTATATGATGGGTGTGTATTTTATGATTGATTTTATCACTGGCCCTAAAATTTTGGTATTTAAATACCGTAAAATATTTTCCAATATAGAAAATGGAATTTGAGTTTTTAAAATAGAAAAGTTATTTTCAAAAATAGAGATTTAATTTGTAATAGATTAAAAAATAGAAAACTTGTTCAAATGAATGAAACAAGAATTTGTTTATAAATGAGAATATATATTAATTGAATTATTTATCATTGGATACATTAAAATATAAATTTCAAATTTGAATATATAAATATATAGCAAAGTGGAAATGGGTTTTGAAGCCAATAATTAAAATGAGATTTAAACTTAGAAATTACAAAGGAAATGTTAAATGATATTTTAAATGATTAAATAAAAAGAAATGAAACTTATATGAAAATTCTGAATAGAAGTTATAAATAAAAAAAATTGGATTTAAGATAGTATTTATAGGTATGAAATCAAACTGTATATAAAAGGAATATATTCATGCTTAAAGTGAATAATGGGTTAATGAAAATATTTTGCAAATGAATTATCTATAAAGGAAATTTAGATTGGAAATATGAATCTAAATTGGAACTTGAATGAGAAATGGGAAAAGGGTAATCATTTTAAAGGAACACAATGAGTTTTATCTCAAAATTCGGAATATAAATCGAATATAGATTATTCGAGAGAAAGTTTTTTATTGGAATTCGATTATATCGAATTTAGGGAAGTAGTTGGTTTCTTCAAACGTACGAAGTTGGTGGCAAATAAGGGAAACTTCTTTAGCCTAACAATTTGAGTATTTTTGTAGGAATCAATTAGTGATTTCCGATGGATCTGACGATGTGGCATTCAAAGTGAATGGTGGCCAGATGTTTTGGAAGATAATTCAAACCTCAAGCCTCACAACCGGGAATTGACAAAAATTGGGCAGGCTGCATGGCTATGTGGGTTGCTCCCATTAGGATGTATAATCACCTATCTAGTGAAATTCCAATTGCTTCTTTAATCTATCGATGCTGTCCCTTTCGGGAAATGGTTGCTGATCCCAACCGTTGGTGATATACATTCGATACACTCAAGCAAAATGAGTGGTAAGTCATGTGTGGGCCGGGTTGCAAGATGTTCTTGTTGAACCTCAGTGTATCTCCTCTAGAGTACACTGATCGGAAGGTGGTTCCATACCTTGTCATGTTGGAAATTCAATCTCCAATATGCGCCCTGCAGGTTTTCGATTTTATATTATATATGAATCGTGAGATGCAAGCGTTCCGCTAGATTCTATTTATTTGATGTAGACATTATTATAATATCACTGGATTTGATACCAAAAATATTTTTTGTCATCGTAAGGTAAAAGCCATCCGTGTTTATGTGTAGATCGGTCTTACGATTATCATTTCTTTCGAAAGGATTTTGAAAGTTAAACAAATGGTTGGAGTTTACTCACCCCAGTCCCATGACTGACCCAGAGTTTATTTTGTTTGTTTTGCCTAAACTCTTGGGTGCCCAAATTTGTACGGGCAGTCAAGTAGTCGGGATTTTTCAAATTTCACCTAGAAAAGCTGGAAGCAGGAGGCTTCAACAATTAGCTATAGACTATCACATTTTCCGCTGTGTACTATGTTGTATCTGGAAACAGGTGTTTATAACTATTCCAGGAATAACTTCGTGCTCTGATGATAGTATGTATATTCAAAAAAGATTTGTATTTCAAAGATTATGTTATATAATATATTTTATTCGTTCCGCTGTGAGTTTGTGATCTTCGTTTTCTTCTATTCTAATATTTCTTTCTTTCTATTTCTCATCCCCTAACTTCTTTCTTATAATGATTCATATTTCTGTGTCATTTGGGTTGGACGTGAGGTGTCATTAGTCAACTCAAAGGGTACGGAAATTTGGGCCATTACATTTGGTATTAGAGCTAAAGGTTGAGTAGTAACCTTGTCTCTGTGGCGTGACTCAATAGAGATGGGGTTAGTGATACCCTAGATTCAGTGTGAGTGTATATATATGAGCACGTATTTGTATATTTGATATAAAATTGTTTTATATTGTGTTGACTGGTTTATTGAGTGGTTTATGAATTCCGGTCGACACGGGATGTACAACTGTATCGATAAGTGTTTCTAAACCCTCGAACAGAACAATTCGATATAATATTGTTTTAAAATGGGTAAATGAAATAATTTTGCCCAACAAATTATTTTGATATAAAAGGAATAATTTCTAAATTTTTTACATATGAATGTGTTGATTTTTATTACAATCAAATGAAGTAGATTTGGTGAAATATAATTGAATATGATTTGTACATGGATGATATATACAAATGAGAAAATTTGAAATTGAATCCAAAACAGAATATGGAATTTGAATTCCATAGGTCAAAGAATATTTCTGAAGTGGTTTGAAATTAATCAAGAGATATTTTGAATGGATTTGAATAAAAATTGTTTTAAATGGATTTTGAAATTTTTAAAGCACTATAATCACTTCAGTTCCTAGAAAATAATTCAGATGATGATAGCCACATCATTTGTATCTATTTTCGAGTTTCTAAGTGATGAATTTCTACCATAGGAAGGTTTTTAACGAAATTGGGTTGAGAAACAAATTACTTTGAGAATTCAAAAGTTTTGAATTATTATGGTTGTATATATGTATAAATATGTATGATTTCAAACTAATTTGAAATAAAACCGGGAATTTGAATTCTGAAATTAAAATTTAACTTGTATAAGTTGAATAAATTGAAATTGTAAAAGTGTATCAAATGGATTGAAGTTTAACTTAAGTCAAAAGGAAATTAAATTGGATAGAGATAATCTCAAATGAAATTAAATAAAGAGAAATGTTGAGATTTGAAATTTTAAAGTGAATTCGACTTATGTATGAACAAGTTGAATATATATTGGATATTGTTGTTTGGAATAGAATTGTGAATGGAAATTGAAACTCAAACTGATTAAGTGGATGGATTCTTGAAATATAATCAAATTGAATTGATAGAATGGAAGTGAACTAATCAGAAGTTGATTGGAGAGTTAAACACTGGAAGTTGGATTGATTTGAAACCAACTAGAAATGGATATATGTATACTGAGCAGATATTGAATGGAAGCAAACGCAAGAGATAGAATTAACGCCTAACATAAAGGTACATGTTTACAATATTACTTGGATTTGATTGTTTCATGAGCCTATAGGGAAGACGCTTGGCTTTTTGATTTTCTTTTGGGCTGGAGAAGGCCTAGAAAGGTGAGTTGTGGTTGTACCAATTAAACCGTGCAAAGGAGATGCGGGCAAAAAATTTCGAAAATTTAAAGAGTTAGAAAATTTTTAAGAAATTTTTGATAATTTAAAATCGAGTGTGAATTGTAATTGAAATAAGCTAAATAGAATTGGTTGATAAAATTTCAAGCAGAATAATGAAATTGATAAATGGATTTAAAATCAATTGGAATGGGTATGGATATGCAGAAGAGCATATGGATTGAAGACAAGAAAGTGATGGTAGATTGTCCAAAAATGGTGGACATATCATTTGGAAAGAATTATTAATGGTCGATTCGGAAGTCGGATAAGAACTGGGTTATGAAGGCATGGAAAATAAGGTTTCAACTAAGTAGGTTATGAAAAGTTAGAGCAATAACATTTATACTGCTTAGCAATTTCAAGGACGAAATTATTTTAAGGGGAAGGAATGTAACGACCCAGATTTTTAGCCGTTGAATTCTGAATATTTAAATTGTTTTAAATATTTTAATTGAGTTATATACAGGAATTTATTTAATAAATAATATTTAAACATATAAGTTATAATATAATTTAAATCGAGTTCGAAATAGTCACGGTAGTTCGTAATTTACGATTTAAACTTCAATTGAATATACTTAATCCAATATTAGTTGAATTTCTTTGAAACAAGAAACGTTCAGATCTATTTAATTATATTTTTCTAATGGAAGAGAAAATTCAAGTTTTCATATTGTAGATTTTATTTTATGTCCAAATCAAATTTTCAGAAAGTCGTTGTGGAATCGTATATATGCCATAACGGTTATTTAAATATATTTAAATATTGGTCTTGAACTTGGACAAGCCCTTTTAGACGTAGTGATAATTTAATTTTAAGAATTTTACTGTATTTTTTAATTAATTAAATACGCAACTTTTTATTTGGAATATTTTGCACCCTATATCAATATTTTGGGGTTTCATAATATAAGTTAAACTACCGATATTATTATATTTCTGGAACCGTGACACATCGCTCGACATGGCCATACCCTTATTTCTGTCCATAGCGGCGCATACGCAAATAGAATTTTATAAAACCACGTACTCTACATTTTTTTAACTTGAAAACATAACAAATGGAAAACATTCACTGATTCAATAGCAATAGATTTAAAGCAAAGAAATGAACGGAATAATTCCTTACCCCATATGCTTCAACAACATGTTCTCCACACTTTAAAAGCCGTGACTGTTAAGGTATTTTATATATACATATAAAATAAAATAATAGGAAACGTGACTGTCAATCCATTTCAGCACCGTGGGTATCAAGCTATTGCGAACTGTGTCCTAAGCCAATTCAGTTTCGTGATCTTCAAGCTGCTTCATTGGTGCCAATATAATAAGGAACCGTGTTTTCCAATCAAACAAAGAGCCATGATTTGCAAGCTAATATAGGACCGTGCTTGCCAAGCTATTGGACACCGTGGGTTCCAAGCTACTCAAATCCCTTTATAAAACCAACGAGCCATCCCCTTTTCATTTCGTTCCTCCAGCTAAACAAAGAACTCCTCCCTCAAAAAATCCAAATCGTGCTTTATAATTTCAAAATAACATTTCTTTGTTCCTTGAAATCATAGGCAAGGGAGCTTCAAGCTTGTATGTTTCTTTTGGGTTCGAGTACCCTTTGTCGCGCGTGGATCTGGAGGAGCCGCGTTTACGTTAATCATTTGTTGAAGCTGGGTTGATCGATGGGGGTATAGACCATGGTGGTTTGGCGCATCTTAAGGATGTAGTTGTGGGGTTTCTGGGTCATGGTGGTCGGAGTTTCGATTGTTGGAAGGAATTTGAGCGGGTTGCCTTTTGAGCTCGCAAGTGAGCTTCAGGTCACCGAAATCAAAGGGGTCGGTGGGGTTTTGGAGCCAGGACGATGGCAGTCGGATTGATGAGGGGTAAATGACCTCTGATAAACTGGTATCGATGCAGTTTATGGTTGGAGAAGAATTTTGAAAGTGAAGGAAGCTGATGCCTGTGGTGGTTAAAAAGGATGGAGCAGTATCATTCAAACTGTATTACAAGTGATGTAGATGGCCTGAAGTCATGCTAGTAGTGAGCAGCATATTACGGGTTTGCTGTGAATGGATGGGAAGTATTAATTGCATGAGGAACTGGATGGGATAATGGAGGTTTGAGTAGCAGGATGTAGGTGATTGTGGTGAATTTCTATACAAAAATATGTCGACGTTCTTCACTGTTATGTAAGGAACAGTGGTCGAACGTGATAAGGTAGGGGGCGTCGAGTGTAGGAGGTTGATGTTGGGGTTAGGGGGAAGAGTTTCAGAAAGGTTAATGAAAAACTTTAAAGTGTGAATCATTTGATTTGGGTAGTGTTAATGAAGAAGAAGTAGCCATTTATTTGGGCATGTTGCGAAGTAGTGGGCGCTAAGGGTAGGTTGAAAGAGATAAAGTTAAAGTTGCGATGATGGGTATGGATGAAGAGAGGGTCCAGTATAGTTGCGAGGTTCAGAAGAAAATGGTGGAGTCGGCAATGATCTAAACGGCAATGAAAATGAGTGGTATGCGTGAGGAGTTAAGTACTAGGTGGTGGGTTTCGAAATACTTGACTGAGGAAGAAAAATAATTAGACTGAAAATTTAGTAATGAAAGGGCATTAGTTAAATCAGTGATTAAATGTGTTAATTTTATAATTTACAATTGTATTATATTAAATGTAAAATCATATAAACTTATAAATTCTTCGTTCGATTACAGAATCGAACGGGATCAGTCATACAGAAATAGTCGCAATGAAATCTATGTTAAAGCACTGATGTGGGTGAGAACAAAGCTACATGGATTCTGGGATAAAATCAAATGCCTGTTTGATTATTATTTTTAAAAAAAGCAAAACCTTCAACTACAAAACAAGGTGAGTAAACTCACTAAATCTGCCTCATTTATATTTCTATATAAACGAGTTTTAAATTTATTTTATACTTTGTGATGGCTGTTTGGATGAATGGTTGATAAAATTGGTTGAAATGGTTGATATAGTATATCATTGATCGATTATTATTTCTGTTTACTGGAATATTTCATAATTATGTGAAATTAATGTTGATTAACATCTGTGGATGCAGGGAAACAGGTTAGAGGGGCCCAACTAGGTTCCTCAACATTTATATTATTGTTTTCATATATTTGCAGTATATGAAGGGTATGTATTCTATGATTGATTTTGTCACTGGCCCTAAAATTTTGGTATTTAAATACAGTAAAATATTTTCTAATATAGAGAAGGGAATTTGAGTTTTTAAAAAAGAAAAGTTATTTTCAAAAATAGAGATTTAATTTTTAATAGAGTTAAAAATAGAAAACCTGCTCAAATAAATGAAACAAGAATTTGTTTATAAATGAGAATATATATTAATTGAAATATTTATCATTGGATACATTGAAATATAAATTTCAAATTTGAATATATATATATATATAGTAAAGTGGAAATGGGTTTTGAAGCCAATATTTAAAATGAGATTTAAACTTAGAAATTAAAAAGGAAATGTTAAATGATATTTTAAATTATTAAATAAAAAGAAATGAAACTTATATGAAAATTCTGAATAGAAGTTATAAATAAAAAAATTGGATTTAAGATAGTATTTATAGGTATGAAAACAAACTATATATAGAAGGAATATATTCACGATTAAAGTGAATAATGGGTTAAAGAAAATATTTTGCAAATGAATTATCTATAAAGGAAACTTAGATTGGAAATATGAATCTAAATTGGAACTTGAATGAGAAAGTGGAAATGGGTAATCATTTTAAAGGAAAGCAATGAGTTTTATCTCAAAATTCGAAATATAAATCGAATATAGATTATTCAAGAGAAAGTTGTTTAATGGAATTCGATTACATCGAATTTAGGGAAGTAGTTAATTTTACTTTCCATTTCGAATCAAATTTAGTTATTTAGTTATTTATTTATTTACTTATTAATTGAATTAATAAGTACAAGTATATTTTTATGTAAACCAAATGTTTGTAAATAGCGGGTTTTAACGCTATTGTTATAATAAATGTTTTGTAAATTCTAAACAGTGATTTTAACGCTGCCATTATAATTAATGTCTTGTAAATCAAATATTTGGAAAACAACAATTATAATGCTATTGCTATAGTAAATGGTTGTAAATCTAAACAACGATCTTAAAGCTATTATTATAATAAATGCTTTATAATTCTAGACAGCGATTGTAACGCTGTTGTTAAAAGTAATGTTTTATAAATCAAATATGTGGAAACAACGATTATAACGCTACTGTTATAATAAATGTTTTTCCGTAAAAGAAGTGTGTTATTAGATTGAATCCGAAAGTCGCATAAGCGATGTTTTGTTTGAAGCTATGAGCTTTGAATATTTCAAAGTTGAGAATGTTGTTCAATTAAGGTCTGAGAGGTAACTATACCCAACTTGATTGACTTCATGATTGATGGAGGAATAGTTAAGGTTCACTAGTGAAGATTGGTTATCAATATGGTTGGTTAACAAATGGTTAATGGTTTGTGTTATAATAACGATGTTTTATAACATCGCGTTAATTTAAAGAAATTTTGAAATGTTTCCCAAATAAAATAAGAAATATTTTCTATGCGTAGGAAAAGAAATGAATTTGTCAACAAGGAATTAGTAAATGTAATATGGGAATATTTTCCAATATTAATAAGGGATATTTTCTGAATATAGAAAATAATGATTGTGAATATATAGAAATGTTTTCCAACTGGAATAAGAGATATCTTCTTGAATAAAGAAATTAGGATATTGGAAATATTTTCCAATTATCGAGAGAGACAATCGAGCTTTGAAAAGATAGGAAAGTTGGAAATTTGGAATTGATAATAAAATAAGGAATTTATATAAATAGGGGCCAGTATTGCTTGATGGTTGAATAGTAGAATTTCCATTTGGAAATAGGGTCATTGGTTGAATGGATGTTCCTTTGATAGTTAAATCACTGACTATCAAAGTTTTGATTTGTTTTATACCTCATTTGTCAATACGGAGAGACTGGGATCAGATTTAATATCTAAAAACCACTCCGTATTGGCATAAGCGTTACCAATCAACTGATGCTAAAGAGATTATGAAGACGGAGTAAATTGCAAGGGCTGTTCTGTTAATCCTAGGTAGGAAATTGCCTAAGATAGACTAATAGAATGGTGCCTTCGGTTTGTCCAGACCCAGGACAACTTGTACAGACGAGTGTCTGACAAAGTATTTCCAAAGGGATTACGCACGTTGATTCCTTCAAACCATGAAGTTGTGGCAAAGAAGGGAAACTTCTTTAGCCTAATAGTCTGAGTATTTTTGTGGGAATCAATTAGTGATTTTCGATGGATCTGACGATGTGGCATTCAAAGTGAATGGTAGCCAGATGTTCTGGAAGATAATTCAAACCTCAAGCCTCACAACCGAGAATTGAAAAAAATCGGGCAGGCAGCATGGCTGTGTGTGTCTCTCCCATTAGGATGTATAATCACCTATTTAGAGAAATTCCAATTGCTTCTATAATCGGTGTTGTCCCTTTCGGGAAACGGTTGCTGATCCCAACCGTTGGTGACATACATTTGATACACTCAAGCGAAATGAGTGGTCGGTCATGTGTAGGACGGGTTGCAAGATGTTCTTGTTGAACCCCAGTGTATCTCCTCTAGAGTACACTGATCGGAAGGTGGTTCCATACCTTATCATGTTGGAAATTCAATCTCCAATAAGCACCCTACGGTTTTTGTATTATATATGGGGCGCGAGATGCAGGCGTTGCACCAGATTCTATTTATTTGATGTAGACATTATTATAATATCACTGGATTTGATATCAAAAATATTTTTGGTCATCATAAGGTAAAAGCCATCCGTGTTTATGTGTGGATCGGTCTTACGATTATCATTTCTTTCGAAAGGATTTTGAAAGTTAAACAAATGGTTAGAGTTTACCCACACCAGTCCCATGACTGACCCAGAGTTTATTTTGTTTGTTTTGCCTAAACTCTTGGGTGCCCAAGTTTGTACGAGCAGTCAAGTAGTCGGGATTTTTTAGATTTCACCTGGAAGAGCTGGAAGTAGGAGACTCAACAATTAGCTATAGACGATCACATTTTCCGCTGTGTAGTATGTTGTATATGGAAACAGGTGTTTATAACTGTTCCAGGAATAACTGTCATGCTCTGATGATAGTATGTATATTCAAAACAGGTTTGTATTTCAAAGAATATGTTATATAATATATTTTATTCCTTTCGCTATGAGTTTGTGATCTTCGTTTTCTTCTATTCTAATATTTCTTTCTTTCTATTTCTCATCCTCTAACTTCTTTCTTATAATGATTCGTATTTCTATGTCATTTGGGTTGGATGTGAGGTGCCATTACTCAACTCAAAGGGTACGGAAATTCGGGCCATTACAAATATCTCGATTATAACCCTTGGATTTTAATAAAAATCTCACGTCAAATACTATGCTTCCATTTATTGGCATCCTTATAACACACTTTATCTTGGATTAAAAATCTGTTTTCCACTTTCTTTCCAATAAGACCTTTTTACTTGGATTTTATGCCAAAATCCATTTACCAATATTTAACACAACCCAATGTTATGTCTTTCCCTTACATTTGGAATCCCTATTTCAATTCCCTTAACTTAATTTTCTGACATTTCATTTAAATTACCGCTTTGGTTTAAAACCCTTTCTAAACCTCGCTTGGATTTGTTCCAAATCATATATACTATTTTGTTTACAACTTAGCCTAGATTTCATTTCTGAAACCATTAACACATTTCTATTCAGTTGAATTTTCTTTACTTAATTAAGCGATTAAATAAAATTTTATTTAAATCTTTATATTCACTACACATCCCATTTACAAATCTCGTCTTAAAACTTGGATTATACATTTCTTTTCTGAACTCTTATCACCCCTTTGATCAGACCATATCGCCTGCCTAATCACTTTTCAAATGAACTCCAATTAGACGTCATCGTTTTAATTAAAATAACAATTTACTTTAATATTAACTATATCAAAAATAGTTATTAACTTTACTATTAACTAAAAATAGTATAATTATCACTTTTGAAAGCTTATTTAATAATAATTAACTATATTAACACCATTTGATAATTACTTTAATTATAATTAATCGAATATTAAATTACATTTAAAGAGTACTTCAGAAATTTAGATCAAACTAATTCAATTATCACATTCAATTTAAAAACAATTGAATATATTGACCGTACATCTCAGTTAACTATTAACTGATTTTCATTGTCATTTCCCCTTTTTAAATTAATTAAACAAATTAATTAATTTAAAAACACCATTTAAATGTTTTAAAACAATTATCCCATCTTACCAACACGT
The DNA here is from genome assembly GCA_030737875.1 of Allium sativum. Taxonomy (NCBI): domain Eukaryota; kingdom Viridiplantae; phylum Streptophyta; class Magnoliopsida; order Asparagales; family Amaryllidaceae; genus Allium; species Allium sativum. The sequence continues at coordinate 461,451,856 of CM060923.1, forward strand.
AGGTAAATTCTCTGGTTTTCTATTTTTGAAACTCGTATCGATCATATGATTTCATTACATAAACTGCTTAAATAATTCTTTTATAAACTCTATTAAAAATATATATTTATAAATTTCTAATTTAATTACTGAAAAACTTCAATTCAGATATAAAATAATTTATAACTTTAAAACTTTCATCGATTCACCGAACGGTAAAACGACGTCTAAAATTATACATTTCAGGCCATTCACTACCAATTACTCAATCAACACTGTCGACTGATTTTAAACCCAACATAGGTGAATATCCATCAACCATCACACTCAAACAGGTTTTACTACCGTATGGGGTTCAATTAGTTCAAAAATAATATAAAACAAACAACAAATATAATATTTGAGGAATCCGGTCGGATCCCTCCAATCTGTTCTTCCTTACATCGCAGCTCGTTATACATTCCATAATAATGCATGAAATAAATTTCATATGATCCACTAATTTAAAACGATGAAATATAAATAACAGCAACCAATTAAACAATAATCAACCAATAGCAACCAATCAACCAATTTATATTTTTAAAGGTAAATTATATTTTAACATGAATTTACCACATCACAGGATTCCAGAAGGTGTGAGAATTAATTCACCATTTTATACGACTGACGGTTGACGTGTTCATTCCATTTAATTTCACTCGAGCGTTCAAAATTGACTGAAAATCCAACTAAGTCCAATTGATTTCCGGTCAGTGTCATCATCTAGATCTTGTCTCTACGATCCCAACGGATTCTGTTTCGTGTAAATCAGATATCGTATGGAAAAGTTATAAGTATTTTATGTTTGTATAAATTATACGATTATTAAGCTAATTATTAATTTAACAATTAAACTTAATTACCTTAATTAAAATGTCCACGTCGTCATCGTATTGGGAAAACACGGTTTCCCTTTTCCAATTTCCTGAACCCCACTCCTCTTGTTCAACGTTGAAACCCGCCTCTTACACCTTGCCGACACCGCCGCCTTAAGCCATCAGAACACCCACCACCGATCCCAACAGAACTGCCAGACCTCGAACCCCCCACGACCGGAGCGTCGCTGTAGTAACCCGCATTTTAGCCGTTGAACAATTTATTTATTTAATTATTAAATATCGATTTATCGATATCGAGAACGTGAATTAAATAATATTGAATATTTAATTAATAATTATAATATAATAAAATAGAGCTTGAAACGACGCGGCAGTTCGCTATTTGGCGATTTAGACTTCAACTGAATGTACAGGATTCATTTTAAGCCGGATTTCTATGAAACAAGAAACGTGTGGAGCTAGTGGAGTGTATCTTTCTAGTGGAAGAGAAAAATCGGTATTTCTTCGTGTAGATTTTGAGATATGTCCAAATCAAATTTCAGAAAAGTCGCTGTGGAATTCCTTTATAATTTGCGACGCTTTATATACGTTATAAATCGATTTTTCGATACGAACTGAATATCGATCAAATCGGAATTTCTGAAAATCAAGTCATGAATTATGGCAGAATATTCTGGAGCCGTACGACATCATCTGTGGATATATACGAGAATATTAATTTATTAATATTAAATTTAATAATATTTAAATATATTTATATATTTAAATGGGTCATTCAGAGCGTTAAAAATAGCCACTTTTGCAAACGAAGACGGAATTCGACGAAACCAGTTTTGTTGGATCTGCAATGTCAAATAGTTGTTAGATTTCCAGTTTCGTGATTTTTAGGGTCAGTGTGTGACCGTGGGGATTTTTAGAGTGAAAAACAGTCAGTATTTTGACGGTTAAAAATACACTGTGTGAGCATACGGAGTCGGAATTCGACGAAACCAGTTTCGTTCGGACCATAATGTCGAACTCTAGCTACTTGTCAATTTTCGTGATTTTTGGGTATCGTATGTGATCACAGAAATTTTAGAGGACGAATGTAAATAGCGTTTGGTTAAAAATAAATTAAATAATCGAATATTAAAATATTATAATCCTCCTATATAACACCTTTACCTCCTTCTAACCCTAAAACATTTTTCCTCTGATCAAAAATTCGATGGTGCCTCCAAACAAAATTCCAACAGTAAACCCAAAAACTAGGAAAATCAAATAAAATAAATTCCTATAAATCTCGTAGTAAATATTTCTGGGATCCTCAAGTAATGCTCTTCGCGTCCATGTAGGGTTCAAGCAGTTCGATGCTTGTCTGTGATGGTTGGAAGCGTACAGCGCAACCTAGGGTAAAAAGGGATTGGCGATTTGGTGCAGCAATTCATGAAATGAGGTTCGTATTCGGATTGAGTACAAGGAGTGGATTCAGTTTTGGGTTTTTGGGAAAAATCTGGGGTAAATGAGTTCGGTACCTGCATCGGAAAGGGGTTGCTGGACTGTGCATCGCACTGTGTAGGAGGGCCGCGAGTTTGAAGCTCTTGGGTGGAGGTGAAAGGGCTGGCGAAGGAGAGGAGATTGGTGGTATTTGGAGTTGATTCGGCGTTGAATGGAAGGAGGAAATGGGGTCAAGGTTCTGCCATTTGCGTTCAGCTTGAGTTCGCTGGAGCCACTGTTGTTTGGGAAGAAGGTCACGATGGTAATGGGTCTCGGTGGAAATGTAATGGGCCAAGAAGTTAAGTAAAGCCCATTTCCTTAAATAAATAATATTTTATTTTAATTTAAAATGTATGAACTTGTTAATCGAATAACTTCGTCATACTGAATCAGAATCACGAACCGTAAGTTGCGTTGGGATCGTATGGACGGGAGCAACACAATGGGACTGACCGCGAGTCAATCCGAGCTCGTTTGAATTTGTGGCGAAATAAATTGTTTGATTCAAATCAAATACAGTTTATCGTTCTTTAGCGATGAACTGCAAATGTGAGTAAAAACTCAATAACTCTCCTCAATTTATATTTTAAGATAAATTGTATTTTATTTCTGTATTTGACTGCTAGTTATGTACTGTTAATTTGGACTGTTAAGTTGTATTGTTAAATTGGACTGTAGATTGGACTGTTAAATAATTGATTGAAAACAGTATGGATATATATATATATATCTACATATATATATATATATATATATCGTTATTAAACGGTGATTTTGTTATCAGTGTATTTCATTAGAAATGCAAGTGATGTTATATACGTTGTTTAACATCGGTGGATGCAGGGAAACAGGTTGGAGGAATCCGACTGGATTCCTCAACATTTATTTTACTGTTATTTGTATATTGTGATATATACTATGATATATAATCTGTTGTTGATTGTATATGTTTGGATGATATTGATCATTGACAGTTGGTTGTTTAAAAACAATAGAAAACACTGAAAATGTAGAAAAGGGGATTTTCAATATTTATATTGAAAATGAATCTATTTATAAAATCGAAGGATTTTATAAAAGGATATTTATTTAGAAATAAATAAATAAAATAAAGGAATATTTATTTAGATTAAATAAATAGAATAAAGGATATTTAATTGGGAATTAAATAATTAGAGTTATAAAGGAAAATCTATTTAGGAAAATAAATAGATTATACAAAAGGAAATCTATTTAGGAAATAAATAGAAGTTAAAATAAATAGAAATAAAAGAAAAGTTAGTTAGTCGGATATAAATATTCGAATCAAGTTAGTTAAGTGGTCAAACCAAGCTAGTCGAACTAAACTAGTCAAGCTAGTCGAACCCAACCGAGTTGAAATGGTCGAGTCGAACCAATCGAGCCAAATGGTCGAGTCGAACCAATCGAGCCAAATGGTCGAGTCGAACCAAATCGAGCCAAATGGTCGAGTCGAACCAATCGAGCCAAATGGTCGAGTCGAACCAAATCGAGCCAAATGGTCGAGTCGAACCAATCGAGTCAAGCTGGTCAAGTTAGTCGAACCTGGTCAGTACAACCAAGTTGGTCAAGTTAGCCGAACCTGGTCAGTCGAGTCGAGTAAATCAGACTTAGTTAATCGAAAGGAGTTTATCGATTTAGTTAATCGATAGGAGTTAATTGATTTAGTCAATCGAGATGAGTTAATCAGTTTTAATGAATCGAGAGGAGTTAGTCGAATATGGTATTCGAACCAAATGGTCAAACCAAGTAGTCAAGCCCAGTGGTCAAACCAAATGGGTCAGGTTAGCCAAACATGGTCAGTCAAACCAAATGGGTCAGGTTAGCCAAACCTTGTCAGTCAAACCAAATGGGTCAGGTTAGCCAAACCTGGTCAGTCAAACCAAATGGGTCAGGATTAGTCAAACCTGGTCGGTCGAACCAAGTTAGTCGAGTTAGCCGAATAGGGTTAGTCAAATAGAATTAATCGATTAGGGTTAAACCATAGAACTAACGGATTTGAGTTAAACCAATAGAGTTAGTCGAGCCTAGTTAATCGAATCGAATTGGTCGAACCAAGTAAGTCGAGTTAGTCAAGTTAAGTTAGTCGAGTTAAGTTCGTCGAGTTAAATAAATCGATGTTAGTTTCATCGGAAGAAGTAATCGATGTTAGTTTCATCGAAAGGAGTTACGATGTTAGTCTCATCGAAGGGAGTTATCGATTATAGTTTAATCGAAGTGAGATTTTCAAATATGAGATATTTGAAAAGGAAGAGTTATCGAATATTAGTTATTCGAAGATAGATTATCGAATATCGTTTATTCGAAAGAAGTTAATCGAATATAGCTTATTCAAAGAAGAATTAATCAAATAGAGATTTCTCGAAGAGAGTTAATCGGCAAATTCGATTATATCGAATTCAGGAAAGTACTTATACTTTCCAGTGTTTAAATAGAGATTTATTTATTTATAAATAAATAAGTGTAAGGTTAATTATTCACTAATAAGGATAGAAGTTATAATTAAAGTTAGATAATTCGAAAGTAGGGATTATAACGTTATCGTTATAACCAATGTTTTAAATATAGAAGTGGACTAGTAAAATTGAATCCGAGAAAGGCGTAAAGAAGTTGTTAAAGATTAAAAGATAAACTTTGACCATTTCGAAGTTATAACGTTGTTCAGTTAAGGTCTGAGAGGTAATTATACCCCAACTTGAGTGACTTCCTTCTTAACTAAGAAATGGTAAGGTTTGATCGTAAAAGAGTTTTGGAAATGTTTTCCGAACGAGAATCAGAAAATGTTTTCTGATAAAAGAAAAATAAGAATTTAGAATATAGGAAAACAGGAGATAAGTAATGAAAATGAACTAAAGAAATTAATGTTAAATGATGTTTGTTCGATATAATTTCCATCTGGAAATAATATTGTTGTTTGCACACTTGTTTTTTTTTTCTTTGATGGTTAAATCACAGACTATCGAAGTTTTGACCATTTTAACGTTGTTAATATGGAGAGACCGGTTGGATTTTTATCCAAAGAACCACTCTGTATTGGCATAAGCGTCGCGAATCATATATGCCAAAGATAATTGAAGACGGAGTAAAATGCAAGGGCTATCCTGTTTATAGAATAGTGCCTTCGGTTTTTCCAGTCCCAGGACAACTTGTATGGACGAAGGTCTGACAGAGTATATCCAATGGATCGCGTAAGTTGATCTGTTCAAACATATTCACGTTTGGTGGCAGAGGAATTCGTTTCTCTTAGCTGTATACCCGTGTTATTTTTGAATAAGTCAATTTGTGATTTGGCGGGTATGACGATGTGACATTTCTAAGTGAATGAAGATGGATGTCTGACATAGTATTTCCAGACGGTCACGTACAATTGATTTCTTCAACTATACCAAGAGTGGAAGCGGAGAAGGAAACTTCTTTTAGCTGACACGTAATGTATGGTTGTAGACGTAAATTAGTGATTCTGATGGATTTGACAATGTGGCGTTCGAAGTGAATCCATTAGGATGATAAAGCGTAGCTTCTAGCCTCACATCCGGTAAATGACAGAAATCGGGCAGGCAGCATGGCTAAGTCGGTCGCACCGAAGTACGGTGTATAATCACCTATCTGGAGAATATTCATTTGCTTCTTTAATCTATCAATGCTGTCCCATATACATATACGGGAACGGTTGCTGATCCCAACCGTTGGTGATGTACATTCGATACACTCAAGCGAAATGAGTGGTCGGTCATGTGTGGCTGAGTTGCAAGATGTTCTTGTTGAACTCCAGTGTATCGTTCCTAGAGTACACTGATCGGAAGGTGGTTCCATACCTTGTCATAGTTGGAAATCCAATCATCCAATACGTGCTTGCGATTTTGATTGTATACTATATATGTAGTAACGTGAGATGCAAGCGTTCCTGCTAGATTGATATTTATTTGTACTTAGACATTATCATAATATCAGAATGATATTGCTTTGAAAATTTATTTGGATTCTCATAAGGGAAAACCCTGTTCCGTTCTGCGGCGTGGTCTTATGAGATATCATATACCTGTTTAAATGATTTGAGTTTATTCACACTAGTCCCATGACTGACCCGAAGTTTATTTTGTTGTTTTCCCTAAACTCTTGGATGCCTAAATTTGTACGGGCAGTCAAGTAGTCGGGATTTTACAGATACACTTGGAGAGCTTGGAGCAGGAGGCTTCAGGATTCTATAGCTATTATTATTTCCGCTGTTGTTGTAAGTGTTGTACTCTGATAAGTGTTATTGTATACATATACTGATGTTATTTCAAAGATATGTTATGTTATATTTTATTCGTTCCGCGGTGAGATTCGTGTTTACTCTGATGATGATGTTCTTCTTCTTCTTCTATTCTATAAGTTCTATCTCATCTATTCTCACCTTCTAATTTCTTTCATTAATTACCGGGATTTTTCGATGTTTTGGTTATCGACGTCGAGCTTACGTCGATAACCAAAGTCGCTCAAAATCCGGGTCACTACAGTTGGTATCAGAGCATTGGTTTAGTTATTACCTTGGCTCTGTGGCGTGATTCAGTAGAGATGGGATTAGTAATATCCTAGACTGAGTTGAGGGTATATATACGAGTGCGTATTTGTTAGTTAATATAAAGTGATTTATATTGTGGAGATTTATTGGTTGAGTGGCTTATAAATTCTGGTCGATCAGTTTGATCCACTATATCGGTAGGAGTTTTATAAACACTTGAACATGATGAACCGACATGGTATGTTTTGAAATTAACATAGTATAATTGGTTGTTTTGGTTGTTAGTATAATCGAATGAGATTATAAAATGTGAAATGGTTATATATAACCAATCAGAATCATATAAGTAAAGTATATGAAATAAAATGAAGAAAAAATCTAAATCAGATTGGAATTAAAATAAGGAAATTTTAAGTTCCTGGGAGATTTTGAAAACGTTTTTCAAACTGAAGGTGATATAGTATTGAACTCACTTCGATAGCTGGAAAATAGATTCTGATGAAGAATCGCGACATCATCAGTGTTCATTTTCGAGTTCTAAGTGACGGACTACTACCAAAGGTTTTGTTTTTGAATTGTTTTGAGAAAACAAGTTGTTTAGAAATTCAAAGGTTTTGAGTTGGCATTGTAATTTCAAATTGATTTGAAATATACCAAGGAAATTAAGTTTCGGAATTTAATTTTAACTTATGAAGTTAAATAGAATAAGATAGTAGAGATAAATTGAAATATTAACTTGAACTGAGTTAAATAGAATTGAATTGGATTAGAGAATAATCTGTTATGAAATTGGGTTGATGAGTCAATAATTTGGAATTTGATATTGTGGTTCGAATGAAAATTCGATTTGGATTTGAGGATATAAACTGATTGGAATTTGATGGAAATAACACTGGTATATGCTGAGTTGATAGCATATGGAAGTGATAGAGTTGATATTCCCGACAAAAGGTACCAGTTTAAATTATATATGGATATGAGATTTATGAGCCGAATTGGCAAGCCGCTTGGCTGTTTGATTTTCTTTTGGGTTAAAGAAGGCCCAGAGAGGCGAGTTGGAGTTTGAGATATTGACCAGTACAAAGGAGGTGCTGGCAAAAATTTTCGAAAAGTTAAGGCGTTAGGAAATTTTCAGAATTTTTGAAAATTTGGTTAGCAGGAATAAATTAATATTTTAGTCAATATTAATTGGTTCAGTTGAAACCATAGATAAGAGGTAAACAGATAAATTTTTACCCAGAAGATAGGGTCATCCCCTAGCTTAGCAATTTCGAGGACGAAATTTTATTAAGGGGGGAAGATTGTAGTAACCCGCATTTTAGCCGTTGAACAATTTATTTATTTAATTATTAAATATCGATTTATCAATATCGAGAACGTGAATTAAATAATATTGAATATTTAATTAATAATTATAATATAATAAAATAGAGCTTGAAACGGCGCGGCAGTTCGCTATTTGGCGATTCAGACTTCAACTGAATGTACATGATTCATTTTAAGCCGGATTTCTATGAAACAAGAAACGTGTGGAGCTGGTGGAGTGTATCTTTCTAGTGGAAGAGAAAAATCGGGATTTCGTCGTGTAGATTTTGAGATATGTCCAAATCAAATTTCAGAAAAGTCGCTGTGGAATTCCTTTATAATTTGCGACGCTTTATATACGTTATAAATCGATTTTTCGATATGAACTGAATATCGATCAAATCGGAATTTCTGAAAATCAAGTCATGAATTATGGCAGAATATTCTGGAGCCGTACGACATCATCTGTGGATATATACGAGAATATTAATTTATTAATATTAAATTTAATAATATTTAAATATATTTATATATTTAAATGGGTCATTCAGAGCGTTAAAAATAGCCACTTTTGCAAACGAAGCCGGAATTCGACGAAACCAGTTTTGTTGGATCCGCAATGTCAAATAGTTGTTAGATTTCCAGTTTCGTGATTTTTAGGGTCAGTGTGTGACCGTGGGGATTTTTAGAGTGAAAAACAGTCAGTATTTTGACGGTTAAAAATACACTATGTGAGCATACGGAGTCGGAATTCGACGAAACTAGTTTCGTTGGGACCGTAATGTCGAACTCTAGCTACTTGTCAATTTTCGTGATTTTTGGGTATCGTATGTGATCACAGAAATTTTAGAGGACGAATGTAAATAGCGTTTGGTTAAAAATAAATTAAATAATCGAATATTAAAATATTATAATCTTCCTATATAACACATTTACCTCCTTCTAACCCTAAAACATTTTTCCTCTGGTCAAAAATTCGATGGTGCCTCCAAACTAAATTCCAACAGTAAACCCAAAAACTAGGAAAATCAAAATCAAATAAAATAAATTCCTATAAATCTCGTAGTAAATATTTCTGGGATCCTCAAGTGATGCTCTTCGCGTCCATGTAGGGTTCAAGCAGTTCGATGCTTGTCTGTGATGGTTGGAAGCGTACAGCGCAACCTAGGGTAAAAAGGGATTGGCGATTTGGTGCAGCAATTCATGAAATGAGGTTCGTATTCGGATTGAGTACAAGGAGTGGATTCAGTTTTGGGTTTTTGGGAAAAATCTGGGGTAAATGAGTTCGGTACCTGCATCGAAAAGGGGTTGCTGGACTGTGCATCGCACTGTGTAGGAGGGCCGCGAGTTTGAAGCTCTTGGGTGGAGGAGAAAGGGCAGGCGAAGGAGAGGAGATTGGTGGTATTTGGAGTTGATTCGGCGTTGAATGGAAGGAGGAAATGGGGTCAAGGTTCTGCCATTTGCGTTCAGCTTGAGTTCGCTGGAGCCACTGTTGTTTGGGAAGAAGGTCACGATGGTAATGGGTCTCGGTGGAAATGTAATGGGCCAGGAAGTTAAGTAAAGCCCATTTCCTTAAATAAATAATATTTTATTTTAATTTAAAATGTATGAACTTGTTAATCGAATAACTTCGTCATACTGAATCAGAATCACGAACCGTAAGTTGCGTTGGGATCGTATGGACGGGAGCAACACAATGGGACTGACCGCGAGTCAATCCGAGCTCGTTTGAATTTATGGCGAAATAAATTGTTTGATTCAAATCAAATACAGTTTATCGTTCTTTAGCGATGAAATGCAAATGTGAGTAAAAACTCAATAACTCTCCTCAATTTATATTTTAAGATAAATTGTATTTTATTTCTGTATTTGACTGCTAGTTATGTACTGTTAATTTGGACTGTTAAGTTGTATTGTTAAATTGGACTGTAGATTGGATTGTTAAATAATTGACTGAAAACAGTATGGATATATATATATATATATCTACATATATATATATATATCGTTATTAAACGGTGATTTTGTTATCAGTGTATTTCATTAGAAATGCAAGTGATGTTATATACGTTGTTTAACATCGGTGGATGCAGGGAAACAGGTTGGAGGAATCCGACTGGATTCCTCAACATTTATTTTACTGTTATTTGTATATTGTGATATATACTGTGATATATAATCTGTTGTTGATTGTATATGTTTGGATGATATTGATCATTGACAGTTGGTTGTTTAAAAACAATAGAAAACACTGAAAATGTAAAAAAGGGGATTTTCAATATTTATATTGAAATTGAATCTATTTATAAAATCGAAGGATTTTATAAAAGGATATTTATTTAGAAATAAATAAATAAAATAAAGGAATATTTATTTAGATTAAATAAATAGAATAAAGGATATTTAATTAGGAATTAAATAATTAGAGTTATAAAGGAAAATCTATTTAGGAAAATAAATAGATTATACAAAAGGAAATCTATTTAGGAAATAAATAGAAGTTAAAATAAATAGAAATAAAAGAAAAGTTAGTTAGTCGGATATAAATATTCGAATCAAGTTAGTTAAGTGGTCAAACCAAGCTAGTCGAACCAAACTAGTCAAGCTAGTCGAACCCAACCGAGTCGAAATGGTCGAGTCGAACCAATCGAGCCAAATGGTCGAGTCGAACCAATCGAGCCAAATGGTCGAGTCGAACCAAATCGAGCCAAATGGTCGAGTCGAACCAAATCGAGCCAAATGGTCGAGTCGAACCAATCGAGCCAAATGGTCGAGCCGAACCAAATCGAGCCAAATGGTCGAGTCGAACCAATCGAGTCAAGCTGGTCAAGTTAGTCGAACCTGGTCAGTACAACCAAGTTGGTCAAGTTAGCCGAACCTGGTCAGTCGAGTCGAGTAAATCAGACTTAGTTAATCGAAAGGAGTTTATCGATTTAGTTAATCGACAGGAGTTAATTGATTTAGTCAATCGAGATGAGTTAATCGGTTTTAATGAATCGAGAGGAGTTAGTCGAATATGGTATTCGAACCAAATGGTCAAACCAAGTAGTCAAGCCCAGTGGTCAAACCAAATGGGTCAGGTTAGCCAAACATGGTCAGTCAAACCAAATGGGTCAGGTTAGCCAAACCTGGTCAGTCAAACCAAATGGGTCAGGATTAGTCAAACCTGGTCGGTCGAACCAAGTTAGTCGAGTTAGCCGAATAGGGTTAATCAAATAGAATTAATCGATTAGGGTTAAACCATAGAACTAATCGATTTGAGTTAAACCAATAGAGTTAGTCGAGCTTAGTTAATCGAATCGAATTGGTCGAACCAAGTAAGTCGAGTTAGTCGAGTCAAGTTAAGTTAGTCGAGTTAAGTTCGTCGAGTTAAATAAATCGATGTTAGTTTCATCGGAAGGAGTAATCGATGTTAGTTTCATCGAAAGGAGTTATCGATGTTAGTCTCATCGAAGGGAGTTATCGATTATAGTTTAATCGAAGTGAGATTTTCAAATATGAGATATTTGAAAAGGAAGAGTTATCGAATATTAGTTATTCGAAGATAGATTATCGAATATCGTTTATTCGAAAGATGTTAATCGAATACAGCTTATTCGAAGAAGAATTAATCAAATAGAGATTTCTCGAAGAGAGTTAATCGGCAAATTCGATTATATCGAATTCAGGAAAGTACTTATACTTTCCAGTGTTTAAATAGAGATTTATTTATTTATAAATAAATAAGTGTAAGGTTAATTATTCACTAATAAGGATAGAAGTTATAATTAAAGTTAGATAATTCGAAAGTAGGGATTATAACGTTATCGTTATAACCAATGTTTTAAATATAGAAGTGGACTAGTAAAATTGAATCCGAGAAAGGCGTAAAGAAGTTGTTAAAGATTAAAAGATAAATTTTGACCATTTTGAAGTTATAATGTTGTTCAGTTAAGGTCTGAGAGGTAATTATACCCCAACTTGAGTGACTTTCTTCTTAACTAAGAAATGGTAAGGTTTGATCGTAAAAGAGTTTTGGAAATGTTTTCCAAACGAGAATCAGAAAATGTTTTCTGATAAAAGAAAAATAAGAATTTAGAATATAGGGAAACAGGAGATAAGTAATGAAAATGAACTAAAGAAATTAATGTTAAATGATGTTTGTTCGATATAATTTCCATCTGGAAATAATATTGTTGTTTGCACACTTTTTTTTTTCTTTAATGGTTAAATCACAGACTATCGAAGTTTTGACCATTTTAACGTTGTTAATATGGAGAGACCAGTTGGATTTTTATCCAAAGAACCACTCTGTATTGGCATAAGCGTCGCGAATCATATATGCCAAAGATAATTGAAGACGGAGTAAAATGCAAGGGCTATCCTGTTTACAGAATAGTGCCTTCGGTTTGTCCAGTCCCAGGACAACTTGTATGGACGAAGGTCTGACAGAGTATATCCAATGGATCGCATAAGTTGATCTGTTCAAACGTATTCACGTTTGGTGGCGGAGGAATTCGTTTCTCTTAGCTGTATACCCATGTTATTTTTGAATAAGTCAATTTGTGATTTGGCGGGTATGACGATGTGACATTTCTAAGTGAATGAAGATGGATGTCTGACATAGTATTTCCAGACGGTCACGTACAATTGATTTCTTCAACTATACCAAGAGTGGAAGCGGAGAAGGAAACTTCTTTTAGCTGACATGTAATGTATGGTTGTAGACGTAAATTAGTGATTCTGATGGATCTGATAATGTGGCATTCGAAGTGAATTCATTGTGATGATAAAGCGTAGCTTCTAGCCTCACATCCGGTAAATGACAGAAATCGGGCAGGCAGCATGGCTAAGTCGGTCGCACCGACGTAGGGTGTATAATCACCTATCTGGAGAATATTCATTTGCTTCTTTAATCTATCAATGTTGTCCCATATATATATACGGGAACGGTTGCTGATCCCAACCGTTGGTGATGTACATTCGATACACTCAAGCGAAATGAGTGGTCGGTCATGTGTGGCTGGGTTGCAAGATGTTCTTGTTGAACTCCAGTGTATCGTTCCTAGAGTACACTGATCGGAAGGTGGTTCCATACCTTGTCATAGTTGGAAATCCAATCATCCAATACGTGCTTGCGATTTTGATTGTATACTATATATGTAGTAACGTGAGATGCAAGCGTTCCTGCTAGATTGATATTTATTTGTACTTAGACATTATCATAATATCAGAATGATATCGCTTTGAAAAGTTATTTGGATTCTCATAAGGGAAAAACCCGTTCCGTTCTGCGGCGTGGTCTTATGAGATATCATATACCTGTTTAAATGATTTGAGTTTATTCACACCAGTCCCATGACTGACCCGGAGTTTATTTTGTTGTTTTCCCTAAACTCTTGGGTGCCTAAATTTGTACGGGCAGTCAAGTAGTCGGGATTTTACAGATACACTTGGAGAGCTTGGAGCAGGAGGCTTCAGGATTCTATAGCTATTATTATTTCCGCTGTTGTTGTAAGTGTTGTACTCTGATAAGTGTTATTGTATACATATACTGATGTTATTTCAAAGATATGTTATGTTATATTTTATTCGTTCCGCTGTGAGATTCATGTTTACTCTGATGATGATGTTCTTCTTCTTCTTCTATTCTATAAGTTCTATCTTATCTATTCTCACCTTCTAATTTCTTTCATTAATTACCGGGATTTTTCGATGTTTTTGTTATCGACGTCGAGCTTACGTCGATAACCAAAGTCGCTCAAAATCCGGGTCACTACAGTCGCCACCTAGATCGAACTCCATCGCCTGAAATGTCACCACGAACGGAAAACTGACGAAGGCAAAATTCTCTGGCCACCAAGCACCTCAAGCCGCTGCACCACTTCCGGACCCACCACCTCGCACCCCTGCTTCATATACTTCATTGCCCCAACAGTAATGCTCCACCAATCACCGTGAATCTAACCATTTTCAATCGCAGCTTAAAAACAACCCAAAAACAATACCCGACGTTCAACTCGCCACCGCCGCCACCTCCGACCACCAGAGGACTCGAGACCACCACCATCAGAAAGCTCTTTTTTCCCTCCTCATTTCCCCCTGGTTTGGACCCCTGAAATCGGCCACACCTCCTCCATTTTGACAAAGAACGGAACTGTTTTTCTCTGGTTTTTGTGAAATTCCGGCCACCTCAGGTCACCATAGCCCCCCAAATTTTTATAGCATGTAGGCAGGGACCGGATCTACAACTTTCGTTCATACTCCCTTTGCCGATTCTCGCCAGAAATGGAGATATAAATTATTTTTTGAATCTGGACTTTTTTGCAAAAATTGATGAACGGGGATGCATTGGTAATTGGGTTTTAGGGCTTGGGCTGCTTATATAGAGGAGAAAAGGTGGGGAAAATATTATTTAATTCCGGATGATGTGACTAACGATATTTCTCTCATGCCTATCGCTATTTTAAACGCTGTTTATTGGCTCTTGTGCTCACTTACAAACCCCGTTCGAGATGCGAATGGATGGCAGAGTATAATTTGACGATACGGTCCTAATGAAACTTGTTTCATCGAATTCCGAGTTCGTTTGCTCAAACGGCGCTCGTTCACATCCAAATGATAGTTTTATTTGTATTTTATTTTGCCACGCTCACAGAATAACTCCGATTGACGTGCAACTTGAAATCTAGCAATAATTTACTGTTGCGGTCCCAATAAAATTTATTTCATTGAAAACAGAGGTCATTTGAATAATGACCCTTTTGAACTGCCCGGTTCAGATTAAAATAAACAAATTTTAAAGTACCTCAATATAATATTAATATAATATTGTAACAGGAAACTACTGACAAAGACAAAACTTAGGGCTTTTTTAACCATAAGGACAGCCCATCAAAATTTTATCCTAAAGGACAATATAATGTATATTTTTTACTCAGAAGTATTTCGGCCGTGAAATCCGTCATCTTCCTCAATTCTCTCTCGCGACCGTGAAGTCCATCTTCTTCCTCCATTCTCTCTCGTGGAAAAAATCAACAGCATCGTCATTCATCATTTCGTCGCTAATTATCCCGTTCATCACCTCGTCGTTCATCATCCCGAACGATTTTCTATCACGAAATCATTTTTGCTGAAATCATTTTTAATATCAATCAAATCAAAATCGAAACAACAAAAATTAGGGCACGAAATCGATTTCAAAAATCAACCTCGAATGGATTTTTATTTGTTGCTATAATCATTATACTTTAATGATGATTTCTACCGATTAGTTTTAAGGTTATTTCGAAAGGTGATTCGTGATTTTTTTCTCGTTCGGCAATTTTGATGTTTAACCTTTCAGCGCGTGGTTATCATTTTTGTATTTTTTTAGTTATCATTTTTCTTGTTTTTAACTTTACAACGTAGCAGCAGTTTTTAGTTATCATTTTTCTATTTTTTTAGTTATCATTTTTCCTGTTTTAACTTTAAAAACATAGCAGCAGTTTTTAGTTATCATTTTTCTATTTTTCTGGTTATCATTTTTAGTGGAACTGCTCTGTTATGTTAAACATTACTGCAGTTTTAAGGTATCATTTTTATATTTTTTAAGGTATCATTTTTACTCTATTTTATGTGTTATGTTAATCATCATAGCAGTTTTAAGGTATCCTTTTTATATTTTTTAAGGTATCATTTTTAGTGTAATTTCTGTGTTATGTTTATATGCATCTTTTTTTTACCTACAATATTAAAAAACTGATATCCATGAACTGTGAATATGAGAAAAACTTTAGCTTAGCCCTACCAACTTATAAAACTGATAACAGAATAAAAAATCACATGAAAAAACAATTAACATAGTTAAAATAGTAAAACTGATACGTAAGAAAATAGGAAACTTATACCTAAAACCTGATTCAATGTTTTGAAGTAAAAGTAATGGAAAAAATGTTTACATCAAATTTTGGTGCTATTTTACTTTTATTCTTGTACTGATGCATCAGTTTTGCTACTCAAACAAATTTATTTCATTTTAAACAATTAAATTGTGATTCGAACATTTTCTGTATTACATTTTGTTGTTAAAATAGTAAAGCAGTTTTAAGGTATCATTTTTTTATTTTTTTAGTTATCATTTTTATATTTACAAGTTGAATTTACATCGTAGCAGTTTTTAGGTATCATTTTTATAATTTTTTAGTTATCAGTTTTATATATTTCTAGTTGAATTTACATCATAGCAGCTTTTAGGTAGATTTGTGTTGTTTGCTTTGGTAATTGA
The DNA here is from genome assembly GCA_030737875.1 of Allium sativum. NCBI lineage: Eukaryota > Viridiplantae > Streptophyta > Magnoliopsida > Asparagales > Amaryllidaceae > Allium > Allium sativum. The sequence goes on from CM060923.1 coordinate 461,468,264, forward strand.
TTTTTTTTGATACACAACATTAATTATAATTGATGCAAAAATTGTTTACATCAAAGTTTGATTGAATAAAATAGAATATGTTCGACTGAGTGACGAAGTTGATGCAAAAAAACAGTTTCAAAATTAACACAGCAATAAAAACACATGAAAACAACACATAACATAGCTAAAACAGTAAAAATGATACCTAAAATAGTAGGAAAATGATAACTAAATACTGATGCAATGCTTTTGAAGATAAAATAATGGAAAAAAAATATCATAGTTCGATTAATTAAATTGAAATAAGTTCGACTTAGTTTCTTAGCTGATACAACAATATAACTTCAAAATTAACACAACAACAAAATTTCATAAAAAACATATAACACAGTTAAAACGGTAAAAATGATAACTACAGAAATAGAAAAATGATAACTAAAAACTGCTGTTATGTTCTTAAATGAAAAATGATAACTAAAAAATAGAAAAATGATAACTAAAAACTGTTGCTATGCTTTAAAGTTAAAAAAAAATGATAACTACAAAAATACAAAAATGATACCTACGGACTGCTATACTATTAACGATAAAAAAAAAACATTTCTAATCACGAAAAAATTGTTTCAACAATTTCGACTTCTTCAATTGTGTTTTCCATCGTTTGAAAAATATTTTTATTCCATTCAATCGTCATTTCGAACGGATTTTTGATGTTCGATCTATTTTTTTTTTAGGGTTTTTATTTCGGCTGATTTATGGTGGTGATTTTGGTTCGTGAATTTTGTCTTTGAATTCGAATTTCGATTCTAATGTATTATCATATTTGTGATTTAAGCGATTTATGATTTCGTGAATTTGGTGATTTCGTGATAAACGATGAAATCGACAAAGACGTGAGAGAGGGAGAAGAAGAAAGCAGCGGACGGTGGTTTCTTTGGGCTGGGCTAAATGTTGTCCTTTAGGATAAAATATAATAGTGGTGTCATTATGGATAAAATATTACACTAATTTGTCCTTAAAAAATATTTCCCCATATTGTAATTGGCCATATACAACACGAATTCCACATACTACCACAATAAAATATCCCGGGTTGAATTCCAATCCAAATCGATATTATAAAAATTTAAAAACCCATTTATTTAATATAAATAACGATAAAATATATAAAGGAAATTCCACAGCGACTATTTTGAAATTTGATTCGGACATAAAATAAAATCTACGACACGAAAACTCGATTTTTCTCTTCCATTAGAAAAATATTATCCAACAGATTCAGACGTTTCTTGTTTCGAGAAAATCCGACTTATATTGGATCCTGTACAGCCATTTAAAGTTCAAAACGCCAAATTACGAACTACCGCACCGCTGCAGCTCGTTTTATAATATAATTATAAATTAAATGTTCTAACATCGTTTTAATAACGAAATCATTGTTATAACTTCAATACGAACAATATTAAACCATTTTAAATTGCCCGATTACTTTAAACTTCAAATTCAACATTTTTCCCAAATATTCTAAAAATAAAATATTATTATATTATCAATATAAACAAATATTCAAATTAAATGGGTTAAATTGAATATTTAAATTCACACCAACATATTTAAATAATTTAAATAATTTAAACAAATGGGCCAAAAATTACGGGATGTTACATATTTCGTGAAAAATACACATAAAACCATGTAACAATAATTATATTTACATTCCACTTTACGATGGATATATATTATCTTTCATAGAGCTATTGCATAAGCTTTGTGATACCTATAATTTTAAAATACCGGAGACGTAACTCATAAGTATTATAGACACCACAAACCTGTTGAATATGCCAAATTTCAATGAATAAAATTTATCATATACTCACATATGATTAAAATTTCAATGGTGACGTATATATGGATAATATATTGACTAATTTTGTAGTGTTAGAAAGCCTTTCTTCAATATCAAAAGCAACGATTATTATTCTTTTCATTCCATATTTAATATTTTAATTATAACATAAATACTACAAAATTATATAAAGTACCTTTTTCATGATTAAAGGATAAACATGACATGAATTGTAATTATTTGCGAGGAAATATGGTAATGCTTTTACTAACCGTAACATGTTCGAAAAAAAAGCATAAACGATTCCAAATATATTTGGCATAATCCTTAACATCAAACTTAATATATAAAAACTCTTTCTGAAAAAGATTATAAGTTAGGCCCTTATAATTTGATTACTGAATAATAGTATAAGATTATGCAATTATTCACTGAATAATTGCAGACATATATGTTCAATTATATCAAAAAAATTAACTTCTCTATGCAAAATTATGGATATTTTTTTCGGTAAATAACTGCAAAAAATTCTGTAAATTTTCAAAAAATTATAGAAATTTTCACAATTTTTTTGGTTAATAATTGCATAAAATTCCCAAAATTTCCATTTAATAATTGTAGAAATTTCCGCAATTTTTGGATATAATTGCATGAATGTCAATAATTATTCATTGAACAATTGCTTAAATTTAGACAATTATTAGTTACCTTAATTATAGTTACTTAATTTACATGTTTTTCTAGTGAGGATATTTTGGATATTTAAAACATAACATGAACATTAGCCAAACTATCCCTAAAAATAATTTTATATCAAAACACAGATATGAATGCATGGAAGTCATCTAACAACATGATTTCTTTGCAATCTATCTTAATGGGGACAAGACAAACTTGCTTAAATTTTGGAAATATCCTCGATAGCATACTGAGGTAAGAGATAAATAAACAAAATTTAGGTTATGCATCGAAAAAAGGACCTTAACTTCAATTAATTTCACCAACATTATTTAATAAAATTGAAATAGACGAAACGTATAAAATGTTGTTCCTATATCGTTATCACTACCAATCTATTTTTTAACCTAACGTCTCATAAATGGTAAACACGACATTTGAATAGGAAACTTAAACAAAAGAGAAGATCAAACAACTAACATACTCAACCGCACACACATATGCATGTGTGTGTGTGTGTGTGTGTGTGTATATATGTGTGTGTGTGTGTGTGTGTGTGTGTGCGTGTTTTGGTGTTGCGTGTGCGTGTGTATATGCGTATATATCATAGTTGCATCATATAACACAACTATTTTTTCAGCATTTCTCATTCTATGCATATGCTCAACCAAAAAAAATTTAGAACTACAAATTCATATATGTTGAAAACTGGTATGTCTACAACACAGTGTTAGATGGATCGTAAGGCTATTAAAACACCTGAAGCGGTGAAATGTGTATTATATTAACTACTAACTTTTGAGTATATAATAGTATTTACTCAAACTGCAACGAGAAACAAGTAATCAAAGAACAAGTAAGTAATAAAGTAAAATAAAAAGAAGTAAATAACACCCGAATTTTTATACCGGTTTGGATTAATCAATCCTACATACGGTCATGCACTCCACCATGCAGAATTTAACTACAACTGCTTGTTTTCCATAGGTGGCAATAACACCCTTATAATCTTGGTTTCATGGGCTACAAGATACAACCTCTAAATTTTACAGGCTACAAGAACATCTTCTCTTTATCACTAATAAAATACTATGGCAAGTTGTCGTATCTTCAATATAGATTCTTGTAGTTCAGTACAATCTTCCTATAAACCTCGTTTGGAGATAAATCTTTGAATTCTTTGAGGAAATAGGATGAAATTGGAGAAAGAATGATGTGAAATCAAGTACAATTCTCTAATATGTGTGGGTTGACAATGCTTGAAGAATTCGAGTGAAAGAGAGTGGATCTGCAAAGATGATTGGAAAGTATTCAATGGATTTATATTGTAATTGTTTAGAGGAGGAGCAGGAATAATAAAATTATTGATGTTAAAATTCATTTTCATAGGCCCTTATATTTTGTGTTTTGATGTAATTCGTCTACCTTTTGGAAGATTATGCAGAGTAACTACCTGCGTGGAGTGTATAATAGTTTGATGTAATCAGTCTAGTTACATTTGACTAGCTCATGTTCTATTAACATAATTAGCATAGTGGTCGGTCCACTTCAAAACTGAACGTAGTAGATAAGAAGTCAGTTTATCTTCTATAATCATTGTATTTTTTATTTGTTATAATAAAAATGTGTTACGGATGACTATAAAATCGGTTGGTAGTGCCAAACTATTTTAAATAAAGGTAATTTCCAATCCGCGCTGCTAAGTACGAAACGTCGAATATAAAGATTTTACATAATGATATTTGAGATATAGATTGTGAAATCAAAATGTAACTTTGATAATTAACTGTTTTGAAAATATGAAATCAAAATTTTGAACTTAATCAAATAATAAATTGGCTTGAAGTATGATTTATGACATTGAAATATTTGAACTTAATTATTTGAATATAAATCTATATTGCTACAATGTGATTTATGATATTTTAAATATGATTTCAAATATAAATGACCATAATGTGAAATAAGCATTTTGTTGTTAAAGAGACTAGAGTCACTGTTGTCATACTCTCTATCAACATCGATACCATTTTGACAACTGTGCATGCGGTGGAGAATCCATAATGAAGTAGGATGGTTTGGCGAATGCGACTAGAATGAAGTAAGAGAATGATGATAAATAACCTTGACCTTCGGATCATAATTAAAATGACTAAAACCGGAGTTGTACCATGATTGATAGATCTAGCACCTTTTACCGGATACACTTCTTCGATACCATATCTATTACTTTGTGATTTGATTGGGACCCTTTGATTTTGGGATTGTTGTTCGAGGTGGGCGGTAGTCGCAGCTATGCTTTACCATCATTCCAGGCGTGAAAACTGGTAGAATCCAACTTTGGGTATTGCCTCGTGTGCCTTGTCATATTATCCTGATCGAGCCCCCTATGATTTTGATTTAACGTTGCCGTATAGTGGCGCGTCCCAATCCACCCACCGTCTAGCAGGTGTTTTAGACGCAGTATTTACGAGGATGTTTATAAATGGTGTAAGGGTGATAATGGTAATCCCACTTACGCCATTTTCAATATTATATTTAACCATAGACAGTGTTATATATATATATATATATATATATGTATGTATATGTATATGATATCAAGTCTAGAGAATCCTTGAAGAATGAAATTCTAAACATTCTTTAATTTATTTATGCGTTTCATTTGAGCATTTCACTTGAGTTGATTTACTATTGAAAATGTTAATCCTGACCTGATTTTTTTTTTTTTTTTTTGACTTGATGCTCGAGTCTGACTGAGGAGTTTAATTCTGGTGATTCATCTTTTGTGAGCTAGAGAACTACTGGTGGTTCAACTTATAGTCAATCTGCTATCATTATCTTGGTGATTTGATTACTCTCTTTCTATCATTTGTTTATATACTAGGCATTTATGTATCTAATATTTCTAATGTATTCATTTATTACTCTAATATTTTGATTTTGGGATTTTGTAATTAGTAGCTTCATGAAAAACTAAGTTATTTATTCCCATGCGAGTTATTCTGCTATTTTGTATCTGTGATTTGCCTGTGTTCTGCGATTTAATTTTATTAAATCTCATAGTTATAATAATCAGCTGTTTCGAACAATTTGAGTTGGTTTCATATCCGTCTTGAATCGTACAAAAGGCGGATTCTTACAATTATAATCAAAATTAAGATTTTTCCTTGATAGCTTCCTAAGCTTATATTTTGCTTTCATGTCTTTTATTTCAAATTCATTTCTTTTATGTTCTTTTCTTTTATATTAATCTCTTCTATATTTCTCTTTTTATTTACATGCAAGTATCTTTGTTTCGTTTTATGCAAATAATTCGATTTTTGTGCTTTTAACTAATTAGTTTACATTTCCTTTTATGTTATGCTTAAATCTTCTTTATGTTAACATATATTCAAATACGAGTAACTAACCATTTTTATCATTCAAGTATTGAAATAAATGCATAGAAATTTTTTCCTCATGGCGACTTGAAAGCCTTCCCTTTTCTTCCTCTATTTCTTCTTTCTATCTCTCTTATATGTTAGGCTTCCCTTGCTTTCTTCTCTTTGTCACACCTACCTCTACAGTTCATCTCTTCTCTTCTTAATCCATTCTCTAGTTTTGTGGGAATTTGATCCATTGTCTTTCCTCCCTCCGACGATAGATCTCATAAATTTACATTTCTATTCTTCCCCTATTCCGGGTTCATGCTTCATATTATTGTCTTTCTTTACGCATGGCTCTGACTTTCGGTTATCTTTCTCCTTTCAACTCAATTTTGGGTTGTGTTACGCATTTAGGCCTCTCAAGACCATTTTCTGGGTTCTTTGTTGACCTCTCTATTGTTGGTCCTTCGCAAGAACCTCACCCTCGAGTGCATAAAATTGCATAAGTACTCAGTTAATCTTCAGTGGGTGTTGTGGTTTCTGGTTCGAGCTTTGTCTTCACTTGTTGGTGTAACCGTCAAACCTTTTTCGCTTTACTATTTAAGTTTATTACTTTGTGCTTTTGTTGGTATTGATTATTGTTAGGGTTTCTCTTTCACTTTGTTCTGTTATGGAAACTACGCATTTGCGGAAGCGACCAGGATCTTATTCACTCAAATACTTAAAGATGATTTCTATGAAAAACAACACAGATATGAAATCACACGCGCAAACAAAATATTCCACCCAACCACCCTCTTTATTTATTCAACAATACAAATTTCGTTTACATAAAATGGATCTACAACCAAAAAATAAACAAAATTACAAGAATCAATAACCTTATTGAGATAGGGAAAGAATTCTAGATGACTACAACTTTTGTTGGATAAGGAGACAATGAAGAAGACCGGCAACCATTGGATTAACTATTTCAGTTTCAACCCCATGCTATTAATCCAATCCTAGATGCTGCTTATATAGGAGAATAGAAAGCCTAGGAAAATATCCAATTTGCCCCTCAGAAATATATCCATAGTAAAATTATTCATTTCTTTCCTTCTATGATACAATCAATCAATCCATTAAGTCTTTTCACGAACTCCCAAGGTCTATATTTTCCAAAACACCCTAGTTTAAAAAGTCCTAAGAAACAATGGCGTCCTCCTCTCACTATACTTTGCCTAACCCTTCCCCCACTTTCTCAGTTCATCCTCAACCCCCGTCTTCTTCTCAGTTCATCTTTTCCAGTGGTTCATCCTCCCAGCTTGACACTGACTCCTTACCCATCCATTATTTCCCCACTACTTCATCGAACCCTCAAACTCAGTCAAACTTATCCTCATCAGCGAAACATCCATCGCCTGCCTACGCTTAGGTGGCGGCTGCTAGATCCAAACTTCCTCTTATCCTCCCTACCCCCTCGACCAAACAACGATGCATCTACCGGAGTTCAATTCAATCAGGAAAACTTTGAATTTTTTGAAGGCAGAGAGTCGTTGTCTCAAATGCGCTGATCGTGGCCACGTGTCAAGATCATGTAGGAATGCAGTGATTTTCTATAATTGCTCCTTCTTTGGGCATGCAAGCTTGCAATGTCCCAATAAAAAAATTCTCTCTCGAACCAACAACACTGGTTGGCTGCGTCCCAATGCTGCGCAGACAACGAATAGCCGTGAGCCAAAAAACCTGCTTACTCAAGAACAAGGGGTCCCACCAGTCTAGTCGCATTTCAAATCGTAATTTTAATTCTGAAAAAATTACCTCTCACCTCAAAAATAATACCTCTTCCACTCTAACCATTATTCACTCCTCTCCCACTAATCACTCCCCTCCCAAACATACGAAAGAATTTCCACTTCTTATTAAAATGGCAAACGCTTACCTTTACCTCTCAGCAACCACCATCAATGGCCTTTGGTCGATTGAGATGCTTTCGAGTATACTTAAATCAACTTTCGGTCAAGAATATGAGTGGCCAATTTGGCCTACCTCTGATAAATCTTTCCTCATATATTTCCCTAACTCGGCCATCAAAAATTATGCTCTTCAACTTAAGAACCTAACTAATGATGATGGTGGAGTCCTTCTTCTTGAACAAACGAGAACCTTGGAAGAAATTGCTGAACCCCCTTTTGAAGAGGAATCATGGGCAAAGATAAGAGGCTTTCCGGAGTTCTACAGGCATCTCTCGGACTCTATTAGGGAAGCTTTGAAACCAATTGGGTGTTTCATCCACATAGACACTTGTGATTGGTCTTGGGTGGACCATCGTTACTTATACGTGAAAATGCAGTTTTATGAAGGTATTTTGACTCCTTGTACTTTTATTACACACATAAATAACCATGCAGTTAAGCTCAAAGTGGAACGCTGGATCTGCTCACACCCTTGTCAACGCCCTAAAACACTTGTGTTGGGGGTGGATTACGAATACGATGGATACATTTTTCAACCATTATCTCAACAAAAGGATCTCATGGAGGAAGACATATATGATGTAATGTCTGATGAAGCCCTGAGAGAAGTCCCTATGATGCGTGATGAACAACAACATGACTTAGCCATGGTTGAGCAGCCTAGAGTGGATATGTCTGTGCCTAAATGGGACCCTTTGGCTGACGTCGACCTCTCTGTTCCTCTTCATCTACAACTGCCAGCTTAGCAAGAACATCATGAACAAATGCACCAAGATGAACAAGAATCCTTATCCCCACGCATCTCTTCGTCAGCGATCAGACGGAGTGCAAGGATTAACAGGACTCACTCTCTGCCTCCAGGATCATCGGGTAGTTATTTTGAACCAGTTGTTTTTTCTTCTGCTAATAAAGTTCTAAATAATAAATTGGCTAAATGCATGGGAGTGTGTTTGCATGAAAAACATTATTCTGCCATGAAAACCCTAGAATAGCAGCGTTCTAGCCTTTCTAAATGAAAGTAGTCACATGGAATATCAGGGGGGTTGGGGACCCCACAAAAAATCATGCTCTCAATCTCATCATTTCCCCACATCACGTTGATATTTTATTTCTTCAAGAGACCAAAATTGCTAACCCATCCATCCCTCTAATTCGTAATCTTTGTGGCCCCTATCTATCTGGTTGGTCACATGTGGACGCTATAGACACTCGTGGTGGTTTAATTACAGCGTGGAATGATCATTTGTGGGCTTTTGAACAATCCCTTTCACACCCTTCTGTTCTTCATGTAACCCTTCGACATATTTCTTCTAACTCCATTTTCCACTTCACTAATATTTATGCCCCAAATGATATTCAAGGAAGAGCTGAAATTTGGCAATATTGCCACAACTTGTCCCAAAATATAAATGACCCTTGGTTAATTGGGGGAGACTTTAACACTACTCGCTCATTAGAGGATCGTAATTCTGGCAACTTATCCTCTGATTCCTCCCAATTCAATGCATTTATTCAATCTTGTTCGCTTATTGAACAACCAATTAACAACCGTCGATATACGTGGTCAAGTAGAAGAGAAATCCCTTCACTTTCCAAGCTAGATCGTTTTTTCTTTAACCTCAACTGGGATGATCTTTTCCCTTTATCATTGGTTAATGGCCTTGCCACCACCATCTCTGACCACTGCCCTATCCTTCTTGATACTAACTCAAATACTCCCTTCAAACTCCCTTTCAGATTTGAGCATCTCTGGCTACTCGAACCATCTTTTGACAACTTCATTAAACTCAGCTGGGAACAATTACCATCCCACCATTCCGCAATGTCCAGAATAGTTTGCAAACTTCATTCTCTTCGTAAACTGATTCGCCCAAGGGCTAAGAATGTATGGAATTCTTTGAAAAGTCGTATTTCATCCACACAAGATGCCATCCTAAATCTAAATATCATTGAAGAAAATAGACCTTTAACCCTGTCTGAGCGCCATGATTTGAAAGAATATGAATCAGAATTGGAAAGGCTAATTAAGCAGGAAGAGATTGGTTGGAAACAGAGGTCTAGATCTAAATGGATTAAAGAAGGTGACAAAAACACTGCTTACTTTCACAGAGTTGCTAATTGCCATCGTCGTTCCTCTTTCATCTCTGAAATTGTTCATAACAACACCACCTTCAATGACTCGAAGGACATTTGTCATCAATTCACCGTCTTCTTCAGAAACCTCCTTGGTTCATCCCCACCCCCTTATCCCCATATTGATTGGCATTATTTATACCCAAACCCTGAACTCATTAGCATTGATCATCCTTTTACTGAAGAGGAAATCTGGAGCACTGTTAAAGATATGGCGGATGATAAGACCCCTAGGCCTGATGGTTTTGGTCCAGCCTTCTTTAAGAATTTTTGGCCCACTCTAAAATTTGACATCATTGGCATGTGCTCGGAATTCTACTCTGATCCTTCATCAATCGCCAAATTAAATTACGCCAACATTATCCTCATTCCAAAATTTCAAGGAGCTAACACTGTCTCTTCTTTCAGACCCATCAGTCTTCTCAACACAACCTTTAAAATAATCACCAAAATCCTTTCTTCCAGACTACAAAAACATATTGACTCTCTTGTTGATATTGAACAATCTGCATTCATCAAAGGAAGAAACATTCTCGACTGTGTGGCAGTTATACAAGAAGTTACCTCATTTTGCCACTTTTCTAATACCCCTGGGGTCCTGCTTAAACTGGATTTCTCAAAGGCTTTCGACTCTGTCAGCTGGGATTTTATCCTAGCTCTTATGTCTCATAGGGGTCTTCCAATAAAATGGTGTTCTTGGATTAAAGCAATACTTCACACTAGCCTATCCACAGTCTTTGTTAATGGAGAGTATGGTGGCAAAATTAAATCCAAAAGAGGCTTAAGGCAAGGAGACCCCCTCTCACCCCTTATTTTTGTCCTAATTGCTGATGTATTCAATCAAATGGCGAAACGTTCCCTCTCTCATAACATTTTCTCAAGCATTCCACTCCCTAATTCTGAGATTTGCACATAAAATCTTCAATTTGCAGATGATACAATTATCTTCACCACCCCATCTCCCAATAATATTCGCTGCCTCAAAACTCTTCTTTACACTTTTAAAATGATCTCAGGTCTCTCTATTAACTTTAGCAAAAGCTCTATTATTATGCTTGGTAATTGTTCTCAGCTAGGTCCAACCATTGTTGATTGCCTTAATTGTAAGCTAGAATCTTAACCAATCAACTATTTTGGTATCCCTCTCCGTCCCACCAAACTCCTTTATCATGACTGGCAACCTCTCATTTCTAAGATTGAAAATAGACTTTCAAGTTGGAAAGCAAACTCACTTTCTTCTGCTGGCCGCCTTATACTTGTGAAACATGTCCTCTCTGCAATTCCTACATACTGGATGTCATCCCACAAACTCCCAGTCTGGGTTATTAACAAAATTGATTCAATCCGTAGTACCTTTCTTTGGAATGGAGGTAACCTGAAAAACTCATCAATTGGCAAACTGTTTGTCTCCCAACTATTCATGGTGGTCTTGGAATATTGAACCTCTCGAATTTCAACATAGCACTGCTAGCCAAATGGCTGTGGCGAACCCTCTCGCCTGGTCGATTCATCTGGAAAGACTGGATCTTAACTTGTCTATATAATTCAAATCCCTTCCTCATCCTCTATTTCAGACCTAATGCTAGACCCTCACCTTTTTGGAAAGGAATTTTATCCACACTAGCGAGAGTCAAAAATCTTTTTCATGTTAAAATTGGTAATGGTGAATCCTGCCTTTTTTGGATGGATTTTTGGTATGAGCAAATCCCCTTCTCCACCTGTTTTCCCAACCTTGCATCAGTTAACCATCTTAACCTGCTTACTGTGGTATCGGCCCATGAGCTTGGCCCAATGGGCCTTTTCCCTCCATCTTGGATGGGCCTTGAATCCTTTTTTGAACTTAATTCTATTTGTCACATCCTCAACACAACTCACTTTTCATCTGAACCAGACTCATTTTTTTATGCTTTTGGCCCATCCAACTCTTTCACAGTTGCATCTTGTTATAAGTTTCTAATTCATCCTGGCAGAAGCTTCCCTTTCTCCCGCATTTGGAAATGTAACCTTCCTCCTTAATTAATTTTCTTTCAATGGCTTCTTATACACAATCGCATCAACACAAGAATCAGAATCCATCGCTTTAACAACAGCATCGATCCCATTTGTGTTCTCTGTAACCTTAAAAATGAATCCCTTTCTCACCTTTTCTTTGAATGTGATTTCTCCTACGCAGTGTGGGCTACAATCAGTTCCTTCATCCTCGGCTTCATCCCCTCCATCAATTCCTTTTTCGATTATTGGCAGCATAACCCCCCTGACCCTCTTCTGGGTTCTCTTGTGACTTTCTTCTCATGGAGTACTTGGTTAGAGTGTAATGCGATCATCTTTGGCAGAACACCGAAACTTCTTATGGGTACCTATTATCATATCCTGCATCTCTTCGACTTATGGACAGGATTAGCGAGACATGCCCGCTTCAGGCTTGCCCTTCCTATGCCAGAATCTCCTGGATTGCAAGAAAGCAGCACGCTCCCCCCTCGCTGAATCGGTAATGGCTGGCTTATTCTGCTTATGTTTTATTATGACTATGTTATTATCTATGATGTGTTTACTCCCTTTTGATGTACATATTTTGCTCTCTGGTTGTACTATGCTATTGACCTGCCGGATCTAGACTTTATTGCCACTGGTTGTGCTTGTCAACCAGCTTATTTTATTATCTAGTATATCTACTCGTAATCGGCTGTGTAGCTTCACGCTACACACCCGTCTTCCTCAAAAAAAAAATTCAATCAATCAATCAACCAATCAATTAAATCAGTTAGCCACTTAATTAATTAATCAATCAAATCAATCAATCAATCAATTAATCAAATCAATTTTCATTAACATATGTGATTTCATGCCATAAATCACAATATTCCACCTTGATATGAAATCACATCATATCAAACGAATTTCCAACGCACAAGTCATCTAGCTCTTTCAACAATGCCTACTCTCAATAACCATTACAAATACAACCCACCGTCTGCCAAAAAATAATGCATCTCCCCTCGAGATGCACCACGCAATACTAACGGTCTAAAAATGCTTATAATACCAAAAGGATCTCCACCTTGTGTATTTTCCACATCGACACCCATCTACCTCTTGATATGAGCCCCTTTCTTGATCATTTCGGATCCCTCGAGCATTATCTACATGAAGACCCCTGTCTATACCATCAACAGTGACCAAATTAACCTCTCCACCTTGCTGTGGACTAGGTTCTTCAACCATCACTCGCCTTCCACAGTTGACCACATAATCAACCAATCTATATAGGTTTCCATCCTCCAAGACACCTCTCATCACAACAGGGACACCCTTCTTCACTCTCAAAACTTCACCTTGAGTATCATAAGTGCAACCACGACGATCCAACTGACCAAGAGAAATGAGGTTATGCGAACTCGCGGGTACATGTCTAACTCCAGAGACTTCTCTCACCACGCCATCAATCATATGAAACCGGATAGATCCATTACAACAAAATGGTAGCTCTACTCCATTGGTTGTTCTAATCACGTCAACATTCTTCTCACAAGAAGAAAAATACTTCACATCCTTATAAATGTGAAAACGGGCCCCCGAATCCATCTTCCAAGGATTAATTACGCTAAACAGGGCAACACAAGAAACATCACTAAAGGAACCTGCAGCAAGACCTATCTGTGCCTCATCACTACCACTATCACCACCCGCAACCTTCTTCTTATCCTTATGATAAGCATGGCAATCTTTGTATATGTGACCGTGCTTATTACAATAGTAACAAGTGATGGCACCTTTACCATTATCCCCTTTCTTCTTCCTTCTTGTAGCTTTCTCGGACTCCTTTGCTACCATAGCCTCACCTTGAACTAATTTCAAACCTAACCTTTTTCTCTTTAGTTCTTCATTCAAAAGGCTGCTTCGTACAGTTTCCAAAGAGATAAATCCACTAGCATTGGAGTTACTCAATGAAACCACCAAAGTTTCCCAGCTTTCTGAAAGCGAACTCATCAGCAAAAGAGCCTGCAACTCATCATCAAAATTGACCTTCAGATTTGCCAATTGATTGATCACATCTTCAAATTCATTCAGGTGCCCTGCAACAAACTTCTCCTCATCCAATCTCAGCTGAATAAGATTTTAGACTAGAAGAGCCTTACTTGTAGCACTACCCGACTCATACAAAGAAACCAACTTGTCCCACAAATCCTTCACGGATTCACAACTAGCCACATGATGGAATACCGAATCATCAAGGTATTGCCGAATCAAGGCAATCACCTACTTGTCTATCTTCTTCCACGTTCCCTCATCCACACTTGAGGGCTTTATCCCATCTCCATCAATCAGATCATTGAGGTAAAACACATCCTCATCTTAGGCTTCCAGATCCCCTAATTTCTTCTGTCAAAAATAGTCATCTTCAGAAACGCCATCATATCCGATATCAAAAAATGATCTTTTATTAAATCCAAAATCACTCTAAGCTTTGCGATGATCTCGCTCAGATACCAATTGTTATGGAAATGCGCCTTTGAGGAAGCGACCAGGATCTTATTCACTCGAATACTTAAAGGTGGTTTCTATGAAAAACAGCATAGATATGAAATCACACGTGCAAACAAGATATTCCACTTGACCACCCTCTTTGTTGATTCAACAATACAAATTTTGTTTACATACAATGGATCTACAACCAAAAAATAAATAAATTGCAAGAATCAATAAGCTTATTGAGATAGTGAAAGAATTCTAGATGACTACAACTTTTGTTGGAGAAGGAGAACAATGAAGAATAGCGTCAACCTTTGGATTAACTATTTCGATCTTAATCACATGCTCTTAATCCAATCCTAGATGCTGCTAATATAGGAGAATAGACGGCCTAGACAAATAACCAATTTGCCCCTCAGAAATATATCTAGAATAAAATAATTTATTTATTTCCTTCTATGATACGACCAATCAATCAATTAACCAATCAATCAACCAATCAATCAAATCAATTAGTGAATTAATTAATTGATCAATCAATCAAATCAATCAATCAATTAATCAATCCAATCTTCATTAACATATGTGATTTCATGTCATAAATCACAACATGTTCGATTGGGTGTTTGGAGCTCTGGTTTGTTTGTGTTAGACTTGTATTTTGATAGCTGGTATGGTTATTTTATGTAGCGTTTGGTTGAAGTTAGTTGATATTTCTTAATGTTCTGGTGGGGATCGGTTTGATTGTTGTGAGGTGACTTTGGTAGCTATGCTGGGAGTAGGAGTAGTGTTTGCTAGTTTAGTGAGTTGACTGAAACATCCCTTCTATGTCATCGCGGTGATAACCTAAGCAATGGCGGTGACTATGGGATCATTGTTTTGGTTACTCTAAGTTGGTTTCTACTCTTGCTTTGTCTCTTTCCAAGGTTTCATTGTGTGAAGTGAGACTTGTTGATGTCAGTTTTATGCTATGTCTTTAACAATTCAATGTTATTCATTTAGCTCAAGGGATGAGTCATAGCCTAATTCATTCTGTTCGATTCCCTGCTGTGTCTCTTTTGTTTATCCAAACTGTGCTAAGCTTTAGAATAGTGCATCGCTCGGTTTTCGCTGTTTAAAACCCGAGCGATGCTCCATTTCCTTGAGTGAAGATCGGATTTTATAATTAAGCTATAACTGAGCCAGGTTCAATTTTCTAATCGAGCTAAGCTCATATTTATAACATAGCGAGCCTTATTTAGAAAATCAAGCTAATTAAGCTCAGTAATAACACTAAGATAAAGTTCAGTTAATTTAATTAGTCAAATATTGATGAGTATTTGTTAAGAAGTATTATAGTATATTTTATTCTATTAAAATACCAAAATTTATGAACCATATATGGTGCATAAACTCTATTTTAGGGAAAATAATGTTAAAAAATTGGTAAAGAAGATTTTCACCAATTATCACACAAGTCATAATTGGAAGCATTGCTCACAAATATGTTTAATATCAAAGTCATCAGCTTGTAATATAATATTATTCATATATAATTTCATACATTTTTATGTTTCATATATTAAGATTAAAATATGCTAAAAATCATTGTATATAACTTCATTTACAATCAGTCATGGCTCAGGCATTTTGCTTAAGAGATTTCTGTATGAAGTTATTGGTCATGTATAGAGAATCACTTGTAGTGAAGTTTATGATTATTAAGATATTATTTGGAAATATCATAGTAATATAAGTACCCAAAATTAGGAACAATACTTTGTAAGCAATACACACCGTTAATAAGAAACTCTAATTCAAACCAATCATCCTTTTTTACAAGAAAGAAGCGCATTATATTAATTTATACACAATTCACATAAACAAAGAGCATTAATCAAAAGCATAGCGTTTTTTATATCTCAAAATGCATTTCCAACTAATAATCATGATAAAAGCATACAGAAAACATATGGATCATTGATGCCTACATGCAATGCCTTTTGGTTTTTTAAGTTCATCCACGGATAAAATAAAATAAAAATTGAAACAATCTATCTATTATACAATATGAAAGCACAACCTTTCGCCAGAGACCTTTCAAGTCTAGTTTCTTCAAAAAATTCACAAAGTGACACGTGTCAAACTTTACAATCCACACCATTCGCTGCAATAACCGTTCTTTATCTACTCCTTCACCGCTTGTACCCTTCGAAATGAATTCTTATACCTGCTGCTCGAAATACAATCTGCCGCCATCCGTCTATCTTCTTCGGTTTACATCAGTTACCTGCTTCAGTATAAAAAGATCGCTCCAATTCTCACTCCTTAATCCTATACCTTCACAGTCATTTTCGGAATTGAAGCCGCGGATTACTCCGGATTCGAGCGGACTTCGTCCCTTCTCAGACACCACGCGATTCAGAGTAGGAATTGAAGCAGAGGTATATCTCCGGCCTCACATGGGCTTCCTCCCTTCGTGTGTAGGACTTTGCTATTACTACAAATTATCTACACAAAATTGTATTATTACATTGCTTCGTTACTTTGATTTTAGGCAATATGCATTTGAATTCAGTGTTGAATCATGATTACCATAACCTTCAATTTCCACATAGTCTAACAACCATTATAGGTGTAGAATAAGAGCACTATTTTGTGTTTGTATTTACTTCATTCCAAACTTTAATAGATTTTTCTGCATGAAATTGTTTTGAGGAGGATTTTCAATTTTATTTTCATTATTGACAATTTGTTAGTGTATATTGAACATTTAAATAGGCAATTAAAGAGCGAAGTGCTGATGTCATTTTGTATGGTTTGCAAGATCTGGGTATTGATAATAAAAATGGTTCCTTCCAGCAAATACTTCTTTCCTTTTTTTTGTACATTGTTTATCACTTAAAATGATGAGTTATGAAGATATATCCATAAATGATTAATCAGATCTCCATTTCTTACTGACATGTTTTCCCAACTGATCTCATTTGTGCCATTTCTCAAATCGACAGCATCTCTGTATTGGATAAAATATCATCCAGACTTAAATCCACATCAGTTATAAATTAGGTCAGGTAATATTCCTCCTTCTTTGCACTCTAACCAAAATTTTAGAGGTTTAGACAATAGTTTACAAATCATCAATGCGTTGGTTATGGCATCTGCAGATCCATAATTGTAAATTTTAGGTTCAGTTCTCTTAGTTATTTTCCAAACTTGACCGTGAATGTACATATGGTGTATATGTAAAAATAAAAAATGGATCACTGACTAATGAGTTGATGAATTTGTCGATTAGAAGCCAAGAGAGAAAGAAAAAGATAATGTGGGTAAACAACCAAGCAACCATTAAAGTGACAAAGCCCTTCGGTTTCAATCCTCGGTTTAATTCTATATTAGGAAGTTCTGTTTACACTGTACATGGGTTTAAATAATTATCCTTCATGAAATTAATGAAAATAAGTATTCAATGATTCTGTAGATTTTGGATTTAGTATTTTCATATGATTCATACATAAATGAAATAAATATTTTTACTATACTATCTTATGTAATTTAATCATTCATCCATGGCATACATATTCCTTGAAAAAATTGTAGTACCATATTCATATGAACTTTTACGAAATCAATATGTTCTATGTGAGTTACCCATGTCATATGAGTTGTAATCAATTGACAATAACTTTAGGACACAAAGTAACAATCAGCTGGCTGAGATGACAACGATTTTGATGTGAATAGGAAGACAAAAATTGTATGATGTAGAATGTATCAGCTTTTATGTTAGGTTTTCGACTTGATGTGTTGCAAACAAGTTTCTACTCTGCCAAACTCCTACGCAGAACGAGTTACCATATCCAAAGTTTAGGCTCAAATGCATTATAATGAAAAAAAAAACTAAAGGTAAAAATGTAAGATAAATTATAAAAACCTATTCAAAAATTTGATATCTTTAAATGTATGAAAGTAAAATCAATTTCATTGTACATTGCGAATTTATTTAACCAAATGCTGTTTGTATTTTGTGAAACAAATGTTATAGGTTACAGGAACAAAATAATCATATTTTATTTGTATGTAAATAAAAATAAAATATTTCTTTGTCTTTTGTTATATTATATTTTAGGATAATAAAAAAAATTAAACAAACACTATACAAAGTAACTAAAATCAATTAAGCAACTGTAGGAGTATGGAAGGGGTTAGCTAATTCAATAAGATGAACTGATGTTTGGTGGGTATTATAGTGGATCATATTTTGTTATGTACTAATTGTTCTGGTGTCGGTAATAATAAATATGCATTTACGGGAGTCGGAAGCTTCAGCGATTTTCTGAAAAAGCCACTTTTGACATTACATTTTTCCAAAAGTTTAGCTAACCCTTTGTGTTTTACTCCAATTTGGCATGCTTCCCACTTATAAATTTAGCCATAGAAAGTAATCTTTATACGGAGAGACTATGCATTTTAGCTCTAAATCAAGAGAATTAGAAAATTATTTTTCGCCTCAAGATGAAATGCATTGTCATTGTATCCATAGTGCATAAATTGAACTGATAAGTAGGTAATGTCGTATATATTTTAGAAGATAAATCCATTGTGTTTATTTGGTTCTACATTTTAGTGCCATGATTGATTGACGTCTTGCAAATTATACATACAATCTGCTCAACAAAATGTTTTTTTTATTCTTCTTTATAAAAACTTATATGTGACATCTTAATCGCACATGCTATTAAGCTTTTTATTCAAACTGGAAAACTATTAAAATGCTTAGGTATTAAGAAATAAAAATTTAACTACTATATCACACTTTTTTTCGATTTAAACCATGGTCAGTTACTTTAAGTGGTTGCATAACATAACAAGGAAGAAATCAATTAATATTTACCAATTATATACATCTCCGTTGTTATCAAAATACCGAGGACAAACTGAAAAATCATCTTTTTATGTCATTTGGATACATTGGATATATATAATTGATTATACATTTTGACCAAGCATCAATAAATGATTAAGAGACAACACAAAATATTACCTTCTCTTAAAAATTGGTTGTGTTATGTTCATCAATTAAAGGTCTTACTAAGTGAAATCAATTTCCTACAATTTCGGTAATGAGGTGTACGAATGAAAATTTCCAATTTCCAATTTTGAGAAACATAAGCGCATGTGTCCTTAACTCATAAGTACACTATGATTTACTTACTTTTATAATACATAAAAACACCATAAATCACCTGATTGTAATAATTTTCTATAGATGTTACCAAATTTGATCAAATCATTTTATAGCAATTTCATGTACTTTTATCAGTCAGGTGAACATTGCCTGAAATTTTTCTGTAGTTTACAAATTCTAAAATAATGAAGTTATAGGATTTGCAAATAAAGAACGTTAAGATATTTTTTTTGTTAAAATATCAGTTTTAAGATTTCCACTTTATTATGTATAGAAAAGCACCATAAGTTGCCTGATTTTATAATAATATAAAATGGGTATTGCCAGATTAGGTGGATTCATTTATAGGCATTATGCATCTGTTTATCAATCATATGGGCTTTTTTGTAAACTTTATATAAGATTCAACCTAATTTAGGAATAATATAAAGACATAGCTTGCCTATCTTTGTATACATATCCGGCCGTTTAATAGATTTACATTTTCCTCATCCCTCATCATCATTTTTCAACTGTTAGAAACGAATCTTTGATTGGTGGCTTATTACTCCTACATTACATAATCTTCTACATCGGAGCTATATAAAGTTGCCTCAAACGTCATTTTGTCACATTGTAAACTGATTCGATTTTTTAATATCATTCCTGCTCTAGGCAGGGTGCTCTACTATTAAATGAATGCTGTGTCTAGCATAACTGACTTCCATTCATATAAGTATATAGGTAAAAATTCAACTCTTTTGTCAGTTCTATTTACACAGAACCTTATAATATGCTTTGACTATTGTTTTTTCATTTATTCCATACTTTCTTACATTGACAATTCCACATTATTTCTTACATTTTTTTGAATAAATTTCAGTTATTTCCTTTCAGTTTACAGTTTTTTCCTCTTCTCGCTTTCATTCTATAGAATTATGTTCAAGCTAATATTCGCACACACACATGCACGCGCGCGCACACATTGATAAAAGCTCATTTTATTTGAATCCAGAATGTGGCCTATGAATGTTTTGGGGTGCTGATCAAAGAATGATGTGAGTTATATATTTTGTGATATGATTTTGAACAATAGTTGTATTTATTTACGAAATCAAAATGAATATAATTTGGAATAAAAATTATTCGGTGGCGCATACACACATAAAAGCTCTTTTTTTTTAATCCAAAATGTGTCCTATGAATGTTTTGGAGTGCTGATCAAAGAATGACGTGAGTTATATATTTTGTGATATGATTTTGAACAATAGTTGTATTTTTTTATGTAATCAAAATGAATATACTTTGGAATAAAACCTACTCAGTGGATTTTCTCTAGCTATAAATCTTAATTTTTTCACTTATCTCTACCCATTTATTGCTTGGAAAGTATTGTGGGATCTAGACTAATATTTATTTAACACTAAATTGGGATCTAGACTGATATTTATTTAACACTAAGTTAGTGTATTACATACAAGTTTAAATTTAAGCCAATAAGTAAATAGTTTAATTGAAATGATAGGAGTTTGTGTATTATATATTTATATATTTTAATTAGACTGGATTTCATTTACGTGCGCGCTTACACAGATGTTGATGTGCAATAGGAAAATAGTTGCTACATTTTCGTGGCCAAATAATTTTAAAGTTCTTAATTATGCTTGAGTACAAAGATTATATAGAGAAACACGAGTGGAGCTATCTATAAGGTAATGTTAGAAGATAGTAACGGGACAAAAGTTGCATCATTGAGGGATAACATAGCTAAACATAAGGATGTGTTTTTTGTTACCGAAAAAGAAAATATACATGTTAAATGAATCCATGACACACTTTACATTTCACTTTTGACTAACGAAACATAAAAAATATTCACTTTATTAAGGACCACTGCTTTGACAAGTAAAAATGTGAAATGCACAGAACCTCCAGCTTCTTAGCCTTTTTTTCCTCAAAAGATTTGAATATACACCAGTAATGTAATAATTTACATCAAAGCATTGTGTTATAATTTTGCATTGTGTTCTTTGTCAACCATAAAGCATACAATATAAGAACAATATGAAGTGTATGCAATTCTTCCTTTCTCAGTCTTCTCAGTCTTTATCAAAATGTGGGCAAAAAGATGATTGAGGCTGTCAACTTTGTGAAATTATATTTGATACTACGTACATGATTAACCAACCAAGAATAATGAGAATTAGTTGCACATCCAGATCTGAAAACCCTTTTGATTTCATTTCCCTGCTGCTTAAGAGAAGCAATTCCATGTCCAGTATCGATGTTTGTGTTAAATTTTGTCGTTTCATGTTCTCTTACTTTATATTGTAGTTAACGTAGAAAACACTTTCTGCCTTACAGAGGTTTACTTCCCTATTTCTCCAACATCAAGGCACATCCATATTATGAGCACAATTTTTTAGGCATTGCATTTCAGTGAAATACATTTTAGTTATGGTTTTCCCTCATGAAAGATTATGATCTGTGTCCTTTTCATTAATCACCAACCCTTAAATAGGGAGATAATTGTACTACAAGGATAGTACAAATTATAAGATAGTACAAGGATAGTACAACAATATTAGACAAATAATTAAAGCCTAGCCTAATTGATCAATATGAATACTAATTAGGTAAATAATTACAGCCTGATTGATCAATATGAATACAAAAATATATATTTACATATATAGTTTAACACGCCCCCGCAGTCGCAGCAGGAGGCTCGCGTACGCTGAGACTGTCCCGAAAATCTTCGAATAATATACGTGGAAGGCCCTTTGTAAAAATATCAGCAATTTGATAACGGGATGGAACATGAAGCACTCTAACTTCGCCTCTAGCGACCTTTTCACGGACAAAATGAATGTCCATCTCAATATGTTTAGTGCGTTGATGTTGAACTGGATTTCCTGACTAATAAACTGCACTCACATTGTCACAGTAGACCAGAGTAGCTTTTTCAATTGGACAATGTAGTTCGAGTAGTAAATTCCTGATCCAACAAGAATCAGACACAACATTAGCAACTCCTCTGTATTCAGCTTCTGCACTAGATCTAGACAAGGTAGGCTGGCGTTTAGAGGACCAAGATATCAAATTTTCCCCAAAAAAGACACAATAACCAGACGTGGAGAGTCTGGTATCTGGACATCCACCCCAATCAGCATCTGTGTATGAGATAAGTTTGCCCGATGATGACTTGTACAGATGGAGGCCATAAGACAAAGTACCTTGAATGTAGCGCAAAATGCGCTTGAGAGCATTCATGTGTTCATTCCTTGGATCATGCATGTGGAGACACACTTGTTGCACTGCATAAGAAATATCAGGTCTTGTAAAAGTAAGATATTGAAGAGCACCTGCAAGACGACGATACTTGGTGGGATCTTCATATGGATCACCGTTAGTAGCACTGAGTTTAGATTTGCTGTCAACAGGAGTGGGGCAAGTGCTACAATTAGACATGCCTGCCCGCTCAATTATCTCTATAGCATATTGTTTTTGAGACAAGAATAAGCCTTTCGCATCGCGAGTAACCGCGATACCTAGAAAGAAACTCAACGGGCCAAGATCTTTAATTGCAAACTCCGAACCTAAAAGAGCCATGAAATGCTTACGTAGAATATCAGAAGAAGCTGTAAGAATAATGTCATCAACATAAAGCAGAATATATGCAATATCAGATCCATGTTTGTATATAAACAATGAATGATCAGATTTACTGTGGGTGAAACCAATTGAGGCAACAAAATCAGTGAAGCTTTGATACTATGTTAGAGAACCCCGAATTATCACAAAACCAATTGGCAATGTGAAGGGTGGACACTTAACATTTGTACAGGATTTATTTTACAAATTCCCCGATGTGGGACTTGTCTCAACACGCCCCCGCACGTGTGGCATATCCTGAGCCTAACACGTGGAGATCTTATTGGGTGACGGGGACAAGTGTGGTAGATGCACACGAATTAAACTCACTCTGATACCATGAAAGATTATGATCCGTGTCCTTTTCATTAATCACCAACCCTTAAATAGGGAGATAATTGTACTACAAGGATAGTACAAATTATAAGATAGTACAAGGATAGTACAACAATATTAGGCAAATAATTAAAGCCTAGCCTAATTGATCAATATGAATACTAATTAGGTAAATAATTACAGCCTGATTGATCAATATGAATACAAAAATATATATTTACATATATAGTTTAACACCTCAACCCCTAAAGATCACTACAATTGTTACTGCATGTATCAGGGTCATATTACACTGTTACAACATATTTTCTGCTTTTTTTAATGCTTTGATAAGCATAGCTTTTGCATAATCAAGCATAATTTTAGTACTAACTGTTAGTTTTTTGTAGGATAAGTTAATTATTTTGTTGTTTTGGGTTATAGGAAGTTTAAATATTTATGCAGGAACTGAAGGTGAAGGAGAATGAAGGCCACTATGAACTCTAAGCTCCATCATCTGGTAGCATTAAGATTTGGGACCCAGTATAGTTCAAATAGTGGTAGGTGTCTGGACTATATATTTATGCTTGGAAGTTATGTGTATACACTTCTAACGTATTTGTTATAGACATATACTTTCTAGGATCTTTTTGCCTACTTTCATGAGTATAAGTTGACCATTTATTTATTTATAGTTGAAGCTATGTGATCAGTTTCAAAACATTTTTCATATTCGGTATATATGAGGTAGAATATGTAATAGTGGTCAGCTGTTGCATAAATGCATTGATCCGCACTTCCTTTTTTTTTTCTTTTTTTTTTCCTGGTGTGAGTTTATAAATCCCTGCGTATTACCGCACATACAATAGTTTAATCGTTTGAAAAGACTTATTTGTTTGGGGTGACAGGTTATGTAGCCTGTTTGGCCATAAATATGTTCCTATGTAAATCAAAATTACTGGTCTTGAATGTAGAAAAGTTGCGTCTATCTTGCCAATTTAGTTGAAAGATTATGCATGAACATCTTGCTTGAAAGGCTGCTATTGTAGTGGTGTTGCTGAGTTAACTAGATTTTCTTCCTTAGCACAAAAATCTTATACTTCTTTTGCAATGGTCAAATTTATTAACATAGTCTGATCTATTTTTACTACAAAGCAATACACATCTTTGCTTCCTACATCACTGCTACGGTTCCAAATCCATAATGTCCGGCATTTTGCTTTGTTTTCCTAATTTAGGCGCCTAAAATTACTTCACATTTTACTACTAATAATAATGTTGGTTTGAAACAAATAATATTGTTACAAGGAAAATAAATGTTGATTCGACAATAATTGCAAAACCAATACATAACTACGACCCGTTGCGTAGCACGGATTAGCACTAGTATAAAATATAATAATGAAAAAAATGAAGCAGTAATGACAACCAATGTCATAATCCTATTATATTCCATACTTAAAACATATGGATAGTTGATGCCTATGAAAGAATGGTTAGTAAATAAGAAAAATAAAGCAGATAAAATAACGATAATAGTAAATAGTCGGAAAACTTACAGGTACAAGGATACATGTTCTTTTATTGACAATAGTGCATGGGAGTGGCACATGGACAACTACCTGACAGCATATATTAATAATAAATAAGTTTATAGTAAATGTGGAAGATTGTTGAAGAGACAACAACTTGAAAGTGAACGGTAAAGTTGCAGCAGCTCAAGTCTGTCATCATTTCTGACCATTAAACACAATTCAATTTTAAATTTGGACTTCTAAGCTATATTCTCATTTAAGAAGTTAGATTTGGTAGGTCTGAAAGGTAATAGTGCGGGCCTTTTGATTATGAAGACGTAACAAAATAAGTAACAAAGAAATGTTTGTCATTCAATTTCATAGGCACATTTAGTATTTGACACAATATTTTTAAGCACAAAAAAGCACTATTTTCATTTACATGTTATAATTTAATATGCTACCCCCATTTATATGCTCTACGTGAAAGTTATTTAGATCAGTCCTTTTATTGTATATGTAAAATACAACTAAAAGATGATAACATAACAAGTAGCTTTTTATGCTATAATTTGATGCGCTGCTAGCATTTCTATGGAATGAAAGTTTGAATTTGGTAGAATTCGAAGGTAATCAGATTGATATTTTAGTTAGATAAAGAAGATAAAGAACATAATAACATATAAAGTAACATTCTCCAGTTCATGGTGTTGAGACATTTTGCACTTGACATCAATTTTTAAGTGCTTGATAAAAGACAATACAATCATTTGATACACTATTTAATTCCATTCAATTTCTACATGCTATAATTTATTCACCAATGAACTTCTCTATCTGATAAAAATAGGGCATTACCACCTTTTTTATGGAATCCACTTTACTGCACTGATTGACTTCTAAAGTACGAAAATGCGTAAGTTATATAAACATGTGATTGGCTTCTTAAAAAAAAACAAAAAAGTAACAGTTTACCATTTTTTTTAAAACAATTTTTAGCAAAATGTAACTTCTCAATCAGTTTCTAAAATTTATAACTCAAACTAGACTAGTAAACCCTACTCAAAAGGATGTACATGTATAAGCATAATAACCAAAGCATACGAAAATCAGAAAAGCATTTAGGAGAACAAACCTATGAATGTGGAAAGCAGAAGGAAGAAATAATAATTATCTGCACACCTGAAATGCTGCGACTCTTTCAGATGTGCAGACAAAGATCTTATATATGAATGAAAAACCTTTTTAGCTCTGAACAAAGTCAGTCCTATTATTTGATGTTTATGGATCATCAATGTCGATCAGATATTGTTTAAAAGCTCAAAATTTAAGATGCTGAACTTAATAAAATACGTGCCATTACGCTTTCGGTCTATATTTTGGAATTATATCTTAGTCAAGGCCACACTAAGCTACATTTAAAAAGAATAGTAACTTATTGAAAACTAGGAGATTAACCAAAATACTGAGCAGTCTTTGTTTTTTCTACTATAAGTACTATATTAGGAATTTAAGATTGTTGGTGCTCGATGATCTTGAATTATTATATTGCATAGCCAGTTGCCTACTTGATTAGTACATTTGTAGCTCATTCTACAGTACAGATCTTAGGACACTGGAAATAACAACCACAAAAACCAAACATTGAACTACTAATCTACTAATGATTCTCATTGTGGGAAAATAACAACAATGTCAAGTTATACCTGACAAATTATAGAACACTGAAAAATATACATTTAACTTAATTATCCAAACATCAGAATGATATGCAAATAGAATAGATCAAGTCATACTGAACTTTGAAAAAAAAAACTAAAAAAATTATTACGAAAAATAGAGATAAAAAACATAGTTTTCTTAATTTAAAGGATTCTGAATTAAAAGTGCAAAAAGTGAAGAAAATATTCTCTATTTAAAACAACAAATAAGCCATATTCAAAACCTCGAATTATTACATGCACAACATAATTTCCATTTTATACTATATTTTGTATAAGAGAACAAAGTAACTTTGAGAATAATTGTACAGAAAAATTGAAGCCAGAATGTCTACTACGAATTTGCATGTTTCAGTGGAAAACAAGTTAAATGAAGAATAAAGAAAAAATATAACTATAATTCCGGAAGGAATGCAGAGACACAAACTACAACTTAGTGCACAAATAACGGTATGGAGACCAAATTTTAGCAATTACAATGGTGAATTGATTATCAAACAGATAAATTTAGAACTAATACCACTGTCCTATGAGCAATAAGAACATCAATTGAGAGGAAATAGAAATCGAACCTAATGTTGCTTGGGGATATGAAGCACGAATCCAAAAAATCTCAAGATCCATCATTTTCTAGTGATGTTCAACGTAGTGTGTTGAGCTGGCCCTTAATATCTCCTTGTCTGCGCCTGGATAAGCTATCGATGTCCTTGGAGGTGCCAGCAGATGTTGTCGATGCCGCTGCACATGGAGAGAGAAGAAAAACCCTAATTTGGAAATAAAGGGATAGGCAGCCTAGGAAGGGATAAGTGTGAGATAATCAAAGATGCACAAAATTACAAGGAAAGGTAACTATAAATGAGCTATTTAGAGCTGATAATCTATTATAACATTTAATTGGGTTGGGAATCGGAACCAATACATTACAAACTTTATACAAAAAAAAATTCATATTTGCTAACGCTTTTTTATATATCCTGACAATTTTTTAGTGTTATTAATTTATAACATTTATAAGTGTTAGATATGGAAAAATGTGAATGTTGCTAAATCATTAATTTGGTGTAGCGTTAATAAGTAATCCAAGTGATTGTTATGTGGATGCATCCCAAAAATTGAACTCAACTTGACCTAAAATATAACAATATGTCAATGAGAATTGAGAATTGGGTATTGAGTGAGAAAAGAACATTGTTCATGTACATCAAAGCAAGAGCTTGGAACACATACGGCATCAAGCTCGGATCGTAGATGTAAAGGTCAAACTAATTTTCATACCCTTTGCCAATAGTATAATTTCAGTAGTTATTTTTATGTACCTTATAGCTAAATAGATACGTTGGTCAAGGAAAGTATAATAGCATTATAAATACTAAGATTAATAAACATGCAAATAAAATTTTATTTAAATACTGTTTGTGTTTTAGGAGAAACCATGATTTCTTTTTTCTATCATCACTCTTGTTTAGATAAGATTTCCATCGTCATGAAATCAGAAAACTAGAAGCAACCATTAAACACAACTGAAGAACCCATTTTGCATTTAAATTCCTATAAGGTATGGAAAATAATGCAGAAAAAAAATACCTGGAAATGAAACCATTAATTCACCTCCTAAATTAATAGTGTTAGTACAATAATCTTTAATCCACAACTTTCACTTCCATCTCCGATTGAAGAAGTGACGATCGATCTCTGAAATTCCGCAAAATAAGAACCGCAATGGATCCCTAGGTACTGAAATTGAATGAAAACACTACTAGGTCAACAAAAAATTGCTGTTAAATTTGTCAATCTTTGTATTGGGAGCACCATTTAGACATATTCTGCCATTGAAAGTATGAATCTTGATAGCTTGGATTTTTCCAAAAGCAAATCACTTTTATAAAAAAAACATTATTTAAAATATCCATCTTGGGAAAGTAAATATTTCAAAATACAATGAACAAATGAGGTTACAACTAAGCGAACAATTTTTCCGTAGCCTCCAAATCATGTTTAGCTCAATATTTAAACATTTCTTTTTTCCTCCATAGTGCACTAAATATATCGGTAATGAAATACAAACACACACAAAAGACGTATTTAGTAACAACCACCAAGTGTAAAGTTTTTGCATTCTCCGTGTACCTTCTGCTCGTATGTGCTTCACTGTGTCTACCAGGGTCAACGGTAGAAGACTCCAATGTCGGCGTTCCAAATGAAAATCCTCATCGCCTGCTTGGTATTAGCAAGCGCATGTTGTAACAAATGGAATCTCTTATGTTACGTGCCACAAAAACAATATATATGTCATGATCACTTTTGAATATCCTACAGTGTGGTGTGGGACTATTATTCAATTCAATCCACGCACCTACTTCATTCCAACGTGAGTCACACCTAATAATCTCCACCTTGACGAGCATTGCTCATGTAACCTTAGAGTTACACCTGGGTTCTCTTCACAGTTTGCCAGACTGTCACCCTGATTTTTCATAAGCAGTGAAGGCGGGCTACTTACTACCGTATCTCTACCTTGACGAGCATCCCTTACTCAAGCCCCTTTGGAACCATGCTTTGTTCACGCTGCACATACCAGTCTCCTTGAACCATGGAGCTTTGATACCATGTTGAATTTCGACATTCCATGCATACTCGCTTCTCGTACACGCTTCACTGTGTCTATCGGAGTCAATGGTCGATCGACATCTCGAACAAACATCCATCATCGCCACCCATGTAGCATATAACCTAGTATTCGGTATACTTATTTGAATTTATAACCCCAATTCTAACCATTTCCAAACAAAATAAAATCGAAGCAAGAGAAAAAATTAAGTTTTACACATTGAAGTTCAAACATCAAAATAAATTTCAAAATGTGTGCAAATCATTAGAATATGGAATTTTTGAATCTATGATTAACAGTTTAAATCTTGTTTCGATTTGAAGATTGAATTTTACGATTTACGATTTGAATCTCATTTTGAAAACCTTGTCACACGGTGTGGGACTATTATTCGGTTCGATCCACGTACCCACTTCCATGGTTATTACGGCGTCAAGTCGAGTCGAGTCATTGGAGGTCCAACCAGTCAACTAGTCGGAGTAGTCATAGATTAGCCGGCTAGTCGATATATATACATACACACATAACTGCAGTGTATAAATAAATAAATATATACATATACATATTATCATATAGATTATGTTTCGGTAGAAGGATCTATTGCCATAAATGACAATTAATACATATTATAATAAAGGACAATTAATACTTTTGCTGCCACTGCTATTAATGGCAAGTTCGACTTAGAGTTAGGGTTTAGGATTCGTCTTCGACTTTGAATTAGGGTTTAAGTTTCGAGTTCAAGTTAGGGTAGCATTCGAATTTCGAGACTTCGTGATTTGAGTTCAATCTCGACTCATGGCAAGTCGACTCTTCTAGTCGATGATACAATCTCGACTAATCGACTAGTCGATTACTAGTTGACGACTAGTCGCGACTAGTTGAGCGTCGTAATAACACTGCCCACTTCATTCCAATGCGAGCCACATCTAACACTAAGTGACTGCCTGTTTCTTCTAAAAGCTTGCATTTTACAGCAAATAGGAAAACATGCATGGTATTATCTATTTTACAACAAAGTCACGAAGTTGGGATATCTTAATTTGCACAATCTATTAGTATAAACTTACATAAGTTGGATACCACTAGTTATACCTGAAAAAAATGATTCCAGGTTGTACCTTCCCACCTAAACACATGATGACCTCTATAGTTAAAATTAAAAATTCCTATTTAAAAATTTTAGTACCTAATAAAATTTTATTGATTTGTACATCTCTTACACAATCAGTTTTAATTCCAAATTTATTGCACAAAACGATTGTCAAAAGTTAACCAGCAGCCAAAATTTTGGAAGCCAACTGCTCTATTAGATAATAGTAAAGCAGAACCTTTTCAATATCAGTCCTTAATTCTCTATATTACCTCTGTTTAGCTTAAATTTTGCATTGAATTTAAAATTTAACACCATATTTTAAGAAAAAGCCTAATCATTATCTTTATCAACAGTTCAAATCTCTTTAGTGTCACACTTTTTTGCTATCAACATGAATTATCAAAACTACCTCTTTATAATCGCAAAATGGCAGGGAAACCGACCCGACCGTTTGGTTATATTTACTGTATTCTTTTTTTCTATTTTAAAGTTCTAATTTTATTGCAATATTTGCTTTATAAAATGGCATGTCACTAAAAACATATACAATGATTTTCTTTTCAAAATTGGTATATAAAGTGAATTCTTTGTCATTAATAAAATTTATTCTAAATAAATGATAAGGGTTAATAATATTGGGAAATAAATAAATTCAGTTATTATGTTTTGTAAAATAGTGAAATTTCAATTATTTATATTCGTAATTTTTGTTAACCAATGGGCAAAAAGTTTCCTATTCTTTGATTGAAAATATTTTTCTTTTGTATTTCATTGCCTATTTGAGGTAAATGTTAAATATATTTAAAAGGTTCTACTACAAATTAAAATTACTAAGTTATAAAGAAACTGATTTTTTTTACATAACTAAAATGACAACATGGTCCATATCCTTTCATATCTTATTTTCATTAAATACTTTTTAGTTATTAAGAAAATATTTTGTTTATCTCTTTGATGATATCATATACTCATTTTCAAAATATGTGCTATAAAAAAAATTAATGCGTAAAAATATATTGATTCGCTCTAGTCTAACATTTATGTATTTTCGTTTTTATCTCAAGTAACATTTTAAATTTAATCAATTCATATTTTTCTTTTAGTAAAATACACCAAAAACTAAATGTCAGCTTAAAATTGATATACGTGAATATTTGTCTATGTTTTATAAAAATATCAATTTCAAAATTAATTAATAATACTAATATTCATTTTTGCCATTCTGTAATGGATCCATAATCCGTTTTTCATTGTTTTGGGTTTATTGGAGATTTTATTTGTGATTTAAACTCTTATCAGAGTTCGGTGACTATGAATCCACGATTTAGTGCTTTTAGCGAATTTGTGGTACATGATTTTGTGTAGTGACTATCGGACATCTAGGTATGTAAGTATATTTGTGTCTGTTGTTCTGTATTCTGTGTTTGATATTATATTGTGCATTATTATGAACAGATCCTAAAGCCAACGTAGTAGTGTACTGAGTAAGGCTTAAGTATGTCAAAAAAAACTCGACATGTTTAGTACTTATTTTTATACAATATTACAGATGGTCGCTCCTATTATGCCAGTATTACTAGTTAATACTCTTTGTAATATGGATCTTTAGGGGGCATCATAGATTTTCTTAAATGATATTGAATCTTCTGAAATAATAAGTTAATATATAACCTCTTTTACCAAAAATCCTGAAAAATAATAAATTAATATGAAACTCATTTTTATCAAAGAAACAATAATATAGTTTTTATTCAAATATACAAATACGGTATATTAAAAGAAAAAAAATGGTTCAAATATAAAAATTACTTAGAAATACTGTAAATTCAATTTATCTCATTTATCCAAATTGTCCTAACAAGTTCCACATAAATTGCATAATAAGTTATATTCTAAATATATTTAGCACATTATTTTTATGCAATATATCAACGCACGGATTACACTCTAGTATCATTATTACAAAAAAGCAGAAGATAAGATGCAGTTCAAAGTAAAATAAATAAGAAAAACAAAAAGAAGAATATTGTTATAATCAAAACAAATATAAGAGTTATCAAAAAGTAAATACATAGTAAAAACAAATGAAAAATCCAATTGCAACAATATCAAGTTTTAGAAGTAGGAACAAAATTAAACACCATCTGTTCACTCAGAAGAAGAACAAAATCGACACTAAATATAGTAGAAATGGACTAATATTTTAAAAGTAAGCGGTTTTTCCATAGGAAATCATGCAGTTGCGCATCGTTGGTACTTCGTTATCTAATATCTAAGTCGAACGAAATTGAGGATGAGATTGATCCAAAAAAGAAATCAAGTGAAGGAGACTTGTTTTCTGTTAAACAAAAGGAACAAGGTGAGGAAGATGGATTGGAAAACGAGCAATGGTGTGGCAAGGTAAACCAAACCGCTGTGACTTTAGGGTTAAGAAGTAGATAGTGAGGAAAAAGAAATCAAAAGAAACCACTACTATAAAAAGGAGCGACGCTTCAGTTTAGAATTTGAGGAGGCCTAAGTGCCAAGAATGCCCTACTCAATTGTTACAATATTGTATATATACACACACTCAGACGTATGAGTGCGCGCGGACGCTCGATGAACCCCTATTTGGAAGCACCTTGATCATTTTCAGCATCTCATTCAATTTTAAATAAGCTAGTGGAAAGAGAAAAAGTTAGTAAAAATTGATAGAAACGATATGACAGTGAAAATCGGAAGGATTGTAGTGCTACTGCACTGTTTAGGGTGTTGTCGATTATACACACATCATTTCTCATGCCGAAGTAGGGATGAACAATATTCGGTTCGAACCGAATTAACGGACCAAACCAGTTCATTTTGATCGGTTCAGTTTTAAAACTAAATCGGTTTGAATTCGGTTTGTAAAATATATTTTCTGATTATCGGTTAACCGAACTTTTAATTTATTATCTAATTTTATGGTATTATAATACTTTAATAATTGGTTTAGTTATATAATACAAAGACATTTGTTGCAAATAGATTAAATCTTATCATAAATATAAATTTTATTATATAAAATTACTCCAAACATGGATTTATGTTTTACTTTTAGTGAATCCATCGTTTGAACAATAAAGCATCTTTCAAATTCGTTAAATCGGTTACCGACCAAATTAATAAAAATTAATGTAGTTTATTTCAGGTCGGTTTGAAAAAAATTCGATTCTAATTCGATTTGAGTTTTTTTACCTCCAAACCAACCGAACCGAATAAATGCTCACCCTACGTCGAAGTACGGAAAACGGTAAATATAATCTTTTTAAATCCTAAAAAAAATATTGAGTTGCACACATAAATATGAAATTATTACAACTACGTTCTGATTTCCCTCTGTGATTTGGAAATCTTGGATAAACCATAGTAGTATAGTAGAACTGAAAGTATAATATCCATAGTTAGGTAACTATTTAAAGACCAATTTATATTAAGTGGATGTTTTGTATCAATAGATATAAGATTAATCTGTATCGCAAAGCGTTGTATTAATAGAAATAGATTATGATTTGATAGAATCAATGGGCAATGTCCCTTATGGTGGACAAATATGTGCTAAGCACATACACTTAATATTTTAAATGAATTATTACTTGATTTCTGAACTTTTAACATATGCTTCTCTTTTTTATTTTCGCACAGAACTGGTTTACACATAGTGCTCCTATTTTGTGTACATAGTATCAACAAAAGGACATCTTTCTTGTTTTTTCCAATGTAGAAAAAAATAATCCAATATGCATGATAGATTGTTGCACTTAACTCATCTACTTTAAGGTTATGAGCTCATCGAGAATTAATATCGTTGTTCAGAAATAACAATATAAAAAACTAATTAAACAACAGATCGTTATATCTGAATTTTGGTAAAGGAATGTATATAACTATTTTACTAGAAAAGAGAGGTTTATGCCTCTACGGAAACTACTCTTCAAAAAAAGGACTACATTCTACTAAGACTCTTTCCATAGTAGTTAAAAGCTCGGGCATTCAATCACCTTTTGCAACATTTTGGTTAGTCTACCTCTACATTTAAAAATGGATATTTTTATATACATATTTTAGGCAATATATAAAATAATACATGGAAAACAGGTTATACCCTGCAAAACAAAAATTGAACATATGTACTCTTGCATCATGCCACAGTTTGGACAAGATGCTTGTCATTTCTTCATTTTTTCTTATGTCAACAATAAATTCTGGCAAGCACTCCATCAGTGGTACTCTTAGTACGGATGCTTCTTAATTTACATACGAAAACCTATATGCATCTTAAATCTGCAACCGATAAAGAATGATATCATGCACTAAGAACATATCACATTAATGAATCCATATATCGCCTCTTCAAGAAGTATTTTTGGAACAAATCCTTATTTTTAGTGGTTTTAAAGTATAGGATCTTAATTTTATCATCTCTTCTATTAAATCAATAAAAATCATTGGTAGAAAATATTATCACATAAGCTGCAATTGATTGCCTAAAAGTCTTATAGCAAAAATGAAGTCTAAACATGTATACATCTAATATTCAAAGAACAATTTATCACTAATTCTTTATGCCTCTTAAAAATTATGGACATAAAACTATTTTCCATGTATTGGAAGAATTCAAACATGCAAATAAACAACCTAATAAAAATGTACATTCATGTATAGCTCATTTGACATGCATACTTAAAAGTCCAATAACAAAGTAGCATTAATTTTAATTTTATGTAAACATAAACCATAACCTTTCTGTTCCAAAAAAAGAAAATGGATAAAATAATTATAAAATCACTCATTCATGACAAAATCAAATTGAAATAATAATAATATAATTAGAAATACTAACAAGGGTGAAAACTGGTAATGCGTCAAAGGAAGGAACCTTATCATGGAACATATAATCTGTAATAACCCGGAAATCCGAGCCAATTTAAATTTTTTATTTTGGCAATTTTAGCGAATTTTGAATATTTAAAATGAATTATTTTAGATAATATCGACGAGAAATTTATTTTGAGAAGAATTCAAACGTATATATTTATATAGATCGACGTTAGAATATAAATATTTATTTTAAATTATAAAAGGAATTGAAAATGGCGCGGTAGTTCGATAATTCGATTTCAAATTTCAATTGAACATACCGGGTGCAAAATAAACCGGATTTTAGTGAAACCAAAAATAATAGAAACTAATTGTGAATATCTTTCCAACGAATCCGAAAAATCAAAATTTCATAGCGGGGATAAAAGGATATGCCCAGTTGAAAATTCAGAATAGTCGCTATGGAATTCTGGACCTTAAAAATAGACATTTTGCAAACGACCTCGGTTTTCAACGAAACCACTTTTGTTTGATCCGTGATGTCAAATTATTGCTAGGTTTCAAATTTCGTAATTTTTCGAATCAATATGTGAGCGTGGCAAAGGAAAATGTGTTTGACCAGTTTCAATTGATTTTAATCGGCTGGAAAATGGCCATTTTTCAAACGGTCTCAGAATTTGACGAAATTAGTTTTGTTAGGACCGTATCGTCAATACGAAGCTAGAAAATATTTTTCTGGAATTTTTCGAGTTCATATGTGGCCCCGGTAATTTAAAATGTGCGTTTAAATTGAATATATAAAGATTTATATTTTAAATTCAACGAAAACCTATTGAAACGATAGAATTAGCTCACTTGACATATCCCATTGTGTTCGTAATGGGGGTAATTAGCTAGGGGCGACAGTCGTTGGGTCTCGTTTCGAGGTCGAAATAAAAAGTAACTTTTTGGAAATATAAAAATAAAATAAAATAAAAAGTCAACCCCCACATACTTTGCTCTCCCCCAAGTTAAACATTCAGATCTAAACATTGAAAAGAAATAAATAAATAAAACTGTCACTCTCGAATCGCCTCCCCCTCCGTTCACTGCGCCGCCATCGGGGGAGCTCCCCCTGCTTCCGTCGCCTGCTCAGGCGGACCTCACCCGTCGTCCAACCTCCTCTCCCTCCCCCTACTCTCCTCCTCCTCCACCTGAAACCAAGACCCCCCGAACCCCCTGAAGCCGTTACACCAGTACCCACCAACCCTAATCCGCCTACACCCAGCAACCCCGACGCCTACCAGACCTCCGACGCAACTCCTCCGCCCCTGGTGACGCCGATACCATCATTCCCACCCCAAAGTCCGCTGGTATGTTTCTATGTGAATTTATTTTAAATAATTAGGTTGATTTAATTAAAAGACATTAATTTTAAATCAGTTATATATATATATATTCACATAGAATTTATTTTCTGATTTTTAAATATATAAAAATTAGATTTATATATATATATATATATATATAAAGAGAGCGAGAAGATATGATTTTGCTTAGGTAAAGATACGATTGTTTAAATGGTAAAGCTATGATTTTTTATTATAGAAAGGTTTGATTTTTTTTATATATAAAGAAGAAAAGATAGAATTTTTATAGAAGAAAAGGTAGAATTTTTATATAAAGAAAAGTACTAATTTTTATATGATAGCAAGGTTAAAAATATAATTTTTACATAATAGCAAGGTTAAAAATATAATTTTTACATTGTAGGAAGGTTCAAAATATAATTTTTTTGATGTAAAGATTAAAAATATAATTTTTATTATAGTAGAATAATAAAAATATTATTTTTATTAATGTAAGAGATTAAAAATAAGATCTTTATTATCTGAAGAGCGAAGAGAAAATATGATTTTTATTATATAATAGAGATTATAACAATACGATTTATATA
Organism: Allium sativum; assembly: GCA_030737875.1. Classification (NCBI taxonomy): domain Eukaryota; kingdom Viridiplantae; phylum Streptophyta; class Magnoliopsida; order Asparagales; family Amaryllidaceae; genus Allium; species Allium sativum. The sequence goes on from CM060923.1 coordinate 461,505,531, forward strand.
TATATATATAGCGAAATAAAAACATGATTTCTATTATATATATATAGTGTGGAATAAAAATGTGATTTTTATAGCATTGAAATAAAAATGTGTTCTTTTTAAAATGTGAACAGCGTGACAAAGACTATGTTGGAAGTACGGGCAAATCCAGTCTGTTCAGAAATTCAGAAATAAAACTGGAGGAGTGGATCCCTCGGTGAGAACTCCTCACTTTTAATTTATTTCTAGTTTAAAATATATACTAGGATGCAGACGGTGTTTAGTAGCAGCCGACACCTGTCGTCCACAGACCATGGACGGCTTGTATGCTTGTTTGTTTGATTTTGATGTGTAGTTGATTGTGCGATGTGATGTGAAATGAAATAAAATATTTATATAGTTAAAAATATTTTATAGTTGAAAATAGAATTTTTAACGTGTATTTAAAATGAAATAAATATAAACAAATCGGACGATTTGTTTATATACACACATTTGACTGATATTGATTGGGACGATAAATTTTACACATCGCCCAACTGCACAAATAAAATCTGTGTTTGATTGTTTGAAAACTCCACACGGGTATTGGGATGATATATGACATACACTAGTCCCAATAATTAGTTGTATGTCGATCGATTGATTGACAGGCTGTTATAAGCGTTAAATATTTATATTTGATGCTTATACGATGTAGAATGCACTCTGGATGATGGTTGATTATTTATCGTTGTTATTTTATACATGTGTTGTAGAAAATCCATATAATTAACATTATATGGTAATTGATTGGGCCTCATTCCAGTTTTGAAATAGAATATTTGAAATAAAATATTTGAAATAGAATATTTGAAAATAGAAATTTATGAAGCCGTGTTGATTAGATTTACGCCATTTTGACGCGAATGATATATATATCGATTTTATTCATTTTTCAATGAATATTGAAAGTGATTTCGAAATTCGAATTATATTGAAAAGAATTGAAATTCGAATTAAACTGAATAGAATTGAAATTCGAATTAAACTGAATAGAATTGAAATTCGAATTAGATTGAAATAGCATTGAAATCGTTTTGAATTGAATCTAAAACGTATTGAAATTGAACTGAAAATCGATTTGAATTGAAATCAATTTGAAATGAATTTAAAACAAATTTATAAGGAAAAATTCAATTTTGATTTGAATTTGAAAGGAAGTTGAAATCGTTTTGAAAATGAATTTAAAACGATTTATAAAATACATTTTAAAAGGAAATTGACGAAGTATATATTATATATATATAATATAATGGCCTGAATAGAACGCACCGCACCGCGGTAGTTCGCGAATTTCGACCATTGACTTCGAATGGATATTGCGGGAGATCCGACCGTCGGATTCTCCTAAAACTGGAACCGTTGGGTTCGTATCGAAAAGAGCTTTCTAACGAATATTAGAGAATAGAAATCTAATAGTTGGATTTGGAATTATGTCCAAATCAAATTTGGAAAAGGTCGTTGTAAGTGCAGTTCGATGGCCGTTGATGGAAATCGACTGTACGGGCCTTGATAAAATTATTAAAAATAATAATAATTTGTGTAAAATCATAAGAAATGATTTATGAAGAATTGGGATGAAAAACTCCATATTTGAAAAGATAAAAATAGATTTTTATCGAAATGAACTAGTTTTGAACTAGAATAATAATTTATTTATTTTTTTAAAATAAATAAATTGGATTTGAAATGGTTTTTGAAAATAACCAGAATTTCCAATAATTGCATTGGAATGAATTTGAATCGAAATTGTCTTCGGAATATTTCGATGTTGGATTTCGTGATTACACAGATATTGTTATGGAAATTTGAAATATATATATATATATATATATATATCATTATTTCCAATACGATATTTGTTGGTCGTAGAATTTGATATTGAATATAAGTCGATATATTTTCTATTCAGGGCCCTGTATTTAATATCAAATGTGATTTGGGTTTGTTGTGAATGGTGTCTTCATTAACACTGTTCTTAAGCCCAGTTGAGAAAAAGATTAAATCTTTTTATTTAGATTTAAATGAAGTGTACCAATTAAATAATATTTAATTGGAATTGAATTGGTATTGATTTTTTGGTTTATCGTGAACAGTGATTTAAATAACACTTGTTCTTTTACCCGAAAATCAATGAAATGTGATTTTGGGTTGTCGTGAATAGTATCTTCAATAATACTGTTTTTAGACCCGAAGGAGTTAAGAAAATCAGAAACTAACCGAAGGTTAGTTAAGTTGAATGGTTTCTGGGGTATTGATCTGATGTTGGTTTCGGCCTTCGGGGTTAATACTTAGGGAACTGCTCACTTGCTAATTTACGGTTAGGGACTGATTGAAAGGTTATGTGATTTTGGGGTTTATCGTGAACCGTGTTTTAAAAGACACTGATTCTTTAACCCAGTCAAAGATTAAAACTAAGTGGAGTTTTAATGAATCTTAATTTGATTGAAAAGATCGAGAATGGTGTATCACCAGTTTTACTCCAGGCGGTAGTTAAATCTTTAATTAGATTTGTACGCGAAATGGTAATTGAATTTACCGATAACACCGTGGTGTTAGATATGAAGTATGACCAGTTTTACTTCATGATATGAATAGGTTGGGGTTGGGAAATTAAAACAAATGATTACTTCGGTAAGGTTCGTTAATCCCGACTAGTTTGAAGTGATACTCAAAAGTAGATTAAAGAATAAATTTAAAGGATTTATCTTTGATAAAATTAATGGGAACCTTTCCCTAAGAATGTGAAATTTAGAAACTAACTGTCGGTTAGCTAAGCAGAATGGTTTTCTGGATATTGATCTGATGTTGGTTTCGGCCTTCGGGGTTAATATTAGGGGAATTATTCTCTTGATTAATTTACGGTTAGTGACTGATGAATTGGAATGAGGCTTATGTTGTGTTTGTGTAATACTTGTTTATTATATATGCGAGTTATTCGGAAAGACCGGGTTTATCCCATTCTGAATAACTAATACGACGATAGGTCGAAGATGAAGACGGTGGTTGAAGACCAGAGGTCTTCAAGTCATTTGGATAATTACTGATGATCTTGATTGGGCCGTACACCCAAGAGGAGGGAATCAGTTGGTGGTCGTCCAGACGTACTTGGAGATCGATGGATAAGCGGGGTACTAGGTGCCTCCGGTTTTGTTCAGACCCAGAACGGACTTGTAAATGGACTGTGTGTCTGACATTGGATATCATTCTGTGTGATTGATGGATATCGATTGCATGGAGTGGTTTGCCTGTGTGGCATGCTAAGATGCAAATGATCAGGGCTTTTGTTGAAAAGCAAAGTCTTGTGGTTGATGATTAAAGCATGACCTTTGAGGCGTAGCTTTGTGTAGCGTGAATTCGCGAGCCTCACACCCCGGTGGTGAACCAGAAACGGGAGAGGACCTCAGGGAGGGCATGCGTTTCCTTCTAGCTAGAAGTGACATCAGTGGTTTTACACGCCCTGACGAGTTTGACTTATGTGGTTGTTGGTTTGCAAGGCGCCTCGGATATATCGGTCGATCCGGGACCGATGGAGTCATTCGTTGGCTCATTTACGCCCCAAAGGGCGGGGAAACGCAGTGTTCAGGAATTTTAATCCACATCGGTGGACCGGCCCTGTCGCTTCAAGGTCACTCAAGCTCTTACCTGAGACATGGGCTAGACTGTCTCGAATCGGTAGGGACTATCTTTTTCCATGGTTCACAGACGGAAATCAAATTCCGATACGTGATTGTGTGGTTTTGATTGTAAACCTATATATGGCGACATAGTGGCATGGGACACTCATGCCGCCTATGATTGATATTTATGATTGTATATAAAATCAGAAACTAACTGAAAACGAGCTAAGATGGGTGGTTTCCTGGGTATTGGTCTGATGTTGGTTTCGGCCTTCGGGGTTAATACTTAGGGAATCGTTCTCTTACTAATTTACGGTTGGAGTCTGATTAAGAATTAAAACATGGAATTTAGCGTATCAAGCATTCTTTGGCTATTATAAGGTAAAAACCCTATCCTCCGGCTTGCGTTGCATTGTGTGATGGGACCTGGGTCTTATAATAGCTTCATTGTTCTTTATTTAGCATTGCGTTGTTGTTTTATGCACTGGTGTTCTTGGGAGGAAACCCGTTCCATGTTATACGGCGTGGTCCCTTGATTTACCAAACTTTAAAATAAAGATTAACAACTGTTTTAGTTCTCACACCAGTCCCATGACTGACCTGGAATTTATTGTTTTAACCTAAACTCTGGGTGCCCTTATTTTGACACGGGCAGCAAGTAGTTTTGGTTTTGCAGATATATATTCACAGGATCCTGGTTTGCAGCTGGAATGATATCCAGAAAGCTTTGTATCCGTATATCTCTTCTAGTTGTGTATTGTATAATTTTCCGCTGTTATGTAATGTGTTGTAATCTCTGATATTTATCTAATGTGTAATATTGATTTATACTCTGTATATTCTTGTAATCTGATGTATTGTTGTAATTTACAATGAAATGTTCTTCTGTCTGCGTTCTATTTTGTCGTGTTCTCAAAACAATCAGGCGTTTCGAACGGTCTTGATCGGTTTAGCGATTGATTCGGATCGAGCGAAATTCCTTTTCGTTACATAATCCAATTTTATCACATAGAATAAAATTGTATATACTGTGAAAAATGTCAGAATGTCATTTAGTTCTAAAATGTATAAAGGTTGCCATTTGTATATCATTGTTAACTGTAATTTTTTTTCTTGAAAATGGGTTAACCGCCTCGTTAAAAACCTGCACTAGATATCAGCTTGATAACTAGACAAGAAAAAAGAGTGCGGTGTTTTATTGACAACACATCAATAAAAAAAGTACAAAGGTCTGTACAAAGAGGCAAGCCAAACATCAAACTTTACATTCTGCCTATATCTAGAAAAGAAAAACTAAAATAACGGCTATCAAGGCCCATATGAATGTTCTCCCAGTACAAAAATAAGGAATGTAAAACTTCGAACCACGTGTAAATCAGCTAACACCTTATCAAAAGCAAAATTTACTCCATAAATTAGGCCGAAAAGAGGAGCTTCATCCCCAAATTGGAATCGACAGGCGTTTCCCTTTAACCTGCATCAAGACAATCAGTTCCCCATCTCCTCGTCTCGGTGGATCTTCTCTTTATCTTAGATTTCCTCAATAAGTACTTTACATCCAATTCTAGAAAGTCCTATCTTCGAAATTTGGTTTTTTTTTTGCTTATTATGAACTCGATTATTTCTCTCCGACCATATGTGGTATACAATAACAACCAAATAGCAGAAAACCGGCTCTTGTATGAAATCCGCAATATTGAAGGCGCTCTTCAATTCTTCCACCTCGTTGTCGATGATTAATGGTCTGTATGTGGATGGTAGCATGCCAATTTTTATTCTACATCTTGTCTAGAGATATGCTGAGTATGAGCATTGAAAGAACAGGTGAAATTTATTTTCATGTTCCTCATTACATAACACGCAAAACAGATCAATTTCGTAACCCGAGCTTATTATTATATCTTTTGTGCTAAAACGTATTAGATAGCCCTTATAGGCACACACAAACATTTTGGGACTGCTTATTTTGTGCCAAATAACTTTACACCAGTCAAGTTCAGGTTTATGTTCTCTAGACATATCCCATGCAGAATGAAACGAGAAACCGTTAGGAATTCCATTCCAGCTCCAATAATCCTCATTCATGTTAGAATGCGCCTTTAATTCCCTAATTTGAGAAGATAGAAGTCTCGTGGTCCATGCTATTCCATCCAAGAATGTTCACTATAGTATTACTGTTTATCCATGGGTCAAACCAAAGCTTCGTATTTTGGCCATTAACGACACATCTATTGATACTTTGTAAGCTCAAATTTCTGTGTCTCAGGATTGTTTTCCAAGTGCAGGAGCTGTTGTTGTCAATCCCCATTACCCAAAAAAACTTTCCCATACAATATCTACTAACCATCCATTTTTTCCATAAATTGTTGCCGTTGACAAGGTGACATAGTAATTTTAGGGATGCAGCAACTTTAATGTCTTTAAAATTTCATAATCCAACACCTCCCTCTTCCTTAGGAGAGCAAAGTGTATCCCAAGAAATTTAAATTTTTTCCCAACCCAGAGAAAGTTAGCACAAAGTTTGTTAATTTTTGTTAATAGTTGCTTCTGGTATTTTATACGTTAGCATCCAAAAAAGCACCATAGGTGTAATGACAGTTTTAATTAATTCAATCTAACCTTCCATAGAAAGAAGTTTGTTATCCCAACTGTCCATTTTTTCCTGATTTTGTCTATTAGTTCCCCGCAGTTAGAAAAATGTAGGTAGTTATGTGATAAAGGCACCCCCAAATATTTGACAGGAAGCATTCCTTCTTTCATTTTCAGTTCATGTAAGAGTTGGTTTTTATTGCTCACTCCGCTACTGAAAAAACTTTCGACTTCAGAAAATTGCTACAAAGGCCTACATGTAAGCCCATTTGTTCCATAATCAAATTAATAGCCTCCACCCCTTTTATATTGGATTTGCAGAAAATCATCAAATCGTTTGCATATATGAGGTGAGTGATTTTGGGATCCTCCTTGTATATTGGTTGCAAGTGCTTCGATTCCACAGCTTTACACATCATAATTGAGAAATATTCAATTGCAACACAAAAAAGGTATGGTGATAGGGCGCCTAAGACCTCTATTGCTGAATATAAAACCCTTTGGACTACCTTGTGCCAATATAAAAAAAAGTAGGCGTCGTTATACAGGTTCTGATAATTTTAACAGTCTGCCTAGGAAATCCCATCATCTGCATCATATGACATATAAAATTTCTATTTATCATATCATAAGCTTTTTATAGGTCGAGTTTGATGCATAATTTTCCACTTCCTTTTCTCCCAAAGAATCTGATTTGTTCATGAGCTAACAAAATATTTTCTGCAATATATCTACTAAGAATAAAAGCAGAGTGATTCTCTGATATCAGATGCATCAGGTATGGCTTTATCCTGTTACATAAAACTTTGGAAATGATTTTATAAATAACGTTACAACATGCAATAGGGTCTGTAGTTAGAGATACTAATCAGATTCTCTTTTTCGTTATATGTATGGCTTTATCCTGTTAATCAACTTATCATAAATTTTTAAATGTTAATCAACTTATCTCTTGAAAACATTGTCGACTGAAATATGAAATTAGTTCTGTTGAAATCACATTCTTTCCAATTAAGACCTTACATTCCAAATGCTGAAAGCTTTTTAGAAACAAATAAATGAGATTAACTTATCGTGGATGTCTTCAATCAAAGTTTGTACAAATAATTTCAATTCGGCCAATTGTACAAGTGGATCTGTGGCGCAACGGTAGCGCGTCTGATTCCAGATCAAAAGGTTGTGTGTTCGATTCAGGTCAAGTTCAATTTTGTTTTTTGCGCTCAATCCAACCTACATCGCTATCCACCTTCCCCCCAGCCTACAATATTAGCTCTTTTAGGTACCACCAAATGTTAAATTTGTGATTGTTATTAGTAGTGTATTATAACTTCAACTGCCATGTATACGATTACGATTCAGTGCGATTGAGTTGTATACTGCCTTGTTGAATTCCAGTTCTTATTTGTAACAAATCTACTTCCAACCTAAATGTTGCCTTGTATAATTTTAGTTCTTATTTGCAACAAATCAACTTCCAACCTGAATTTCAGCATTATTTTTTTACAAATTACATTCCCAAGTTTGTATTGTATTTCATTGTTATACTTCAAAAGCATTGGTTCGTCATTAGGTTTGCCCAAACTATGCAAAGAGTCAGTTACTTCGGTTTTAGGTATGCTGTGGAGTAGTAATAAATTTTTAAAGGGCAAATGTTAGCTTCAGCCCTCTTTTAGGTTGCTATATATGTTGTGTACTACTCACTTGTGAGAGGAAGTTGTGTGGTCTATACTGCTTACCTAAAGATTGGTAATGTTGGATGAATATGCCTCAAGTCAAAATACACAAATCATTGTTATTATGGCGATAAGTCGAGTCGACAGAGGTTCAGTTAGTCGATTAGCCATAGACTAGTCGACAATTATATTGTTGCCACCAAAAAGTTGCCAATTCTAATATATTGCTACCAACAAATATATTGCTACTGAACAAAGGAAATAAACAAATGATGCATACAATTAATTAAAGTGCAAGTAGCAAGATGGCAATGGAAAGATGGCGCTATAGGTTCAGGGTATTGATTGACTTTCGATCCAAGCTTGAGCTCAAAGTTTTTTTGTTTGATAATCGATACTCGATCTTTTTCAATTCGAAAATTTTAAATCGACTTTCAATCGATTTTTTTATCAATACTAGGTATCGATCCTTTTCTGCTGTTTTTTTATTCGATACAGTTATCGGTAATTTTCAGTTTTTTTCCTGTTTGAGTATCGATAACTATAAGGGGTTCATATTTTTTTTCTTTTCTAAAATTGGCCAATACCAAACCAGTCGACACAAATAACAAACTAGTCGACTAATTTCTACCCAATCGCCCGAAATTCATACAAAAAGCAAGTCGAGACTTTATGTCGATGGTTTGATCTCGATTAGTCGACTAGTCGCCGACTAGTCGAGCGTCGTGATAACAGTGACATGAATTGTTGTGGTTGATACCATATGTTGATTAGTTAACAATATCATTAGTTTTTATTTCCTATACTTTGCATAATGGTTGGGTAGATGGTTTGTTGGTTGTTTAGTGTTTACATTGATGATTAGATATGTTGCATAAATTTAATGTTTTCCCCTTATTTGTGTCTAAGACTATAAGGCAATCTCAACTTTCTTTTTGCTGGATTTCAGCGCATCCAAATCTCATGAAACATACCTTCGAACTTGCCGATTGGATATTGCTTTTATTAGTTATTTTATTTTTATTATTGTTGTTGGTAACAATCTTACAAATAATAATACATTTCACCATAAACACTCTTACTTTTGTATCGTTCTTTTTTGAACATTGGCAGTTAACGCCGGCGTCCACGTCCGACATGTCAAGCGCAGACTCCACATAACCGTCATGTTCGGGGAGGTGATGGTTTGCGTCGGACGCGAACGTTTCCCTTACATATTTTTTTCCCTTTCTTCCCCTTTTCCTACCTCTTTCTTCCTCTTTTTCTTCCCTTTCACGTTATCCTTTTTGTTAAAAGAACGCATTCCCCCTTCTTCAACTTACCCTTTTCCAACCCCTTCAATATTCACCTTTTGGTTCAAAAAAGAACATACCCTTATAAATCTTTATCTTTTATTATCTAACCCATGATATTGACTCAAACGGCGTTCGTATTTTGTATTCTGCATTTGAGTTCTAACTATATATTTCATATTATGTATTTTGTATTCTGTATCAGGCTTTATCTATTTTATTTACAAATAATTAACACATGTAAAATAATAATATAAATAATAATTTTGCCCCTTTCGTAAAAAGTACATTCCTCTTTCATCTACTTTTCCCTCTTTTATCCCTTCAAAATACCCATTTCAGTTCAGAAAAGAAGGTACTTTAATTAGTTAGGTATGCTCGATTTGTTGACTTGCTTTATTTTTGGTGTATTTATTCAATTATTAGGTAGCTTTTACCTTTTTATCTAGCCTATTCAGAGCTATCGACTATCTCACTAATATGCGTATGCATTTAGTTTTCATGGATGAACTCTAGAATTTCTAATCTAGCATATTGTTCACTGCCTTATACTCTTATTAAGATTTCATCTCCAGTTTTTAACTAGGTTATAGGAATAGATGAAACCTTTCATGTATGGCTATGTGTTCCAATTTTTTTAACTGGCTGGAACCAAAATCCCCAAAAACTTGGAAAATGAAATTGTAAATAAATGTCGAACTATAATTCTAGTAAGTGGGTAATGAATATAGCCGGCTTTAGGGGTAGTCAAGCAGACTACTGCCTGGGGCAACCCCTTCGAGGGGGCAACTTGTGGTGATGGGTGAGTAACAGGAAAAATATATAAATAATATGTAGGTAATTTAGCAAATGGAGTTGTAGCTAGGTTGGTTGCACTCTTTGTTGTTTGTTGCATTGGAGGTCTAGAGTTCGAGTCTGTAAGTGTGCACATTTTTTGCCTTCATTTTTGCCCTTGTCTGCGCCTAGGGCAACCCGATTTCTATTTTTCTTCCTTTTTGCCCTTGCCTGTGCCTGGGGCAGACCCCCTTTTAGCTTTTCTGGAGCCGACACTAGTAATGAAGTAATGGAGTGCTTGCTATCAGTAATGCATTCTTATGTAATTTGATATCTTTAGATAATCTAGTATCTACTATGAGTGCTTATTGTCGGTCTTTTATTAATTATCCACGTGCTACAGCTATAATTATATAGTACCTCTAACTGAGAAGTGAGAATATAATGTGTAACGACCCATAAAATTCGATTGGATTCAGAATAATAAATTATATCATATTTTGAATAAGATAGTTTGAAATTTAACATTTTATGATTTCTTAATGATATAAACTTGTCTTATTAATCAAGTTTGATTAAACTAATCTTAGTGTTTCGATCAAAGTTAAATGGTTACGTATGATGTTGCGTTATACTGATGTAGCATCTAATTAGAATTAGAATAATATTCGAAGAAAGAAATATTTCTTTTTACGTTTTCATTCTAAAGATTATTACAAACTTATAATAGGAACGAATCTAAATTTTACAGAAATAATTTTAGAACGATGAACTGAAAACTAAAAATTGAAGTTTGAAATCGATTTGCGCATGTTTAATTTAAGCTAAAATAAATTAAATCGATCGATAAGAAGGGAATAATTCGATTTTTAATTATTACTATAATGAAAGTTGATAAAGTAATAGTTAAATAATGTTTTTTAAACTAAAATTATATCGTGTAGAATGACTTTAGGAAAATTTTAGTATTAAAATGTCGACGTTCGGTTCATTGAAATAGTTAACAATTATCGGTAACAAAAATAAAGTAAATAACTATATTCCTCACAGACAATAAAATATAAATTTTAAGTATGTTATATTGCCCGTAGCAATGCATTACCAAAATCATACTTTATTCGATATATTTGAACATTCGGATTGGGTTAAGTAATGATTTTAAGGAGAACGTTTAAAGTGGCTTACCATTTTAAACGGAAGAAAAGTTGGGTTTTAAGCGGATAAAATGTTTGAATTGGTAACAAATCTCGTTCAGATCTGTTCAACACGTGACTACCCCTATATTCCTCGTTTTATAATCATATATATATATATATATATATATATATATATAGGGGAGGGATCCGCTACACCTCTTGTATTGCACGTGAACCCTCCCCTGAATCTCATCCGTTCAATCTTCCCACTCATTCTCTTTCTTAGTGGTAAGAGAGAGAATGAGTGGGGGATTGAATGGATGAGATTCAGGGGGAGAGTTCACATGCAATACAAGAGGTGTAGCGGAACGATGCCCTATATATATATATATATATATATATATATATAACACTCATAGCTTACCGTATACTCAACAATCTCCGCCACTGACTTATCCCTGTCACCACTCTCTCACCGATGGCCAACGAACAGCGTCCCACTTCACTGCGACCTAACTCCTCCGCCCAAGACCACCTGCCACGACCTGAAACTGACGCAGCCTCCCATACCACCATCGCTGATCACCCAATTGCCACTGAACAACCGAGCTCCAGCACCAAAACCGATCCCCTCCACAGGGCAGTAGCATCCATTCCTGCCGCTCTGACCACTCTGCTCGCATCGCACCTCTCCTCCTCCGTGCCGCCTTGCCCGGATGCCGCAACCACCACACTCGGTGTCCTCCGCAGCTCAGCCTTGCTCCGCAACCACCCATCGCCCGACTTTCATCCGCATCCCACCATTTGCAGCGACCCCAGCAGCCTCTGCCTGAACCATTACCTCCGTCGCCTCTTCCTCCTTTTGCAGATCTCATGCGATATCCAAAGAAGCGACTCCAGCGTTTAGAAGAGTGTTGCTATAAAAGTGGGTTAGTTTAGAATAGCCATGCAGGTTTGGGAACATTGTGTTCTAGTTCTTTAGTGGAAATTTTGATGCAAATAAAAGCGAGAAGAACGTGTAGATTTTGCATGGAAATGATGTAGGGATGTCAATGTATCATTTGCAAATAGTTTGCTCAAGAAAACTCAAGCCTGGCCACCACATTTACAAATGTTTTTATAATATTCTAGCCAAGTTTATCACATGAAATAGAAGGCGGCGAAGCATGAGGAGTTCTTCATTCCGCTTTCATGTCGTGCCATTCACTTAAGTTCTCAACTTGTTTTCAAAGGTAAGTGTTTAACTCATGATCTATATATTTTTATGCTAAGTAAATTTATCGAATTCTCGATAGGTATATTGTTATGCTAATTAGTTTATTTAATAGTCGATTTGTACTTAAATTAAAATCGACATGTTGACATCGTTGCTAATTGACACCTGACATTGAAATTTAATTGCATTAGATGCTGTTGATTTATTGTTGGTACATTCGATAGTTAAATTAATTCAAATTGAAATTTATCGTTCTAAAATTTGAAAATTAGATGGACATTTTTGTCAATTTGAATTGAAATTATAAATTTCATTTGAATTAAATTTATACACATTGACTCGGAATGGAAATGTATTGAATTTCACGAATTTGAGACTCATTGAAGTAAATTTTTATTTAATATTGAAATTAAATAGTACCGATAGTCGGACAAATAGATATATGATTGTTGCGTTGTATGTTAGCTCGTATTTTGAATTACATGTTTTGAATTGGTTGACTGTCATGATGTTGTTATTATGGTTGATATATTCCTATCACTATACCATGGATTACCGAATGATGTTGAATGGTCATATACCATATTTGAACTTAGAAACCCGAAATGAGTTGAAATGATATATACTCGTTTATTTGAATTACTTAAACCGAATTATATAAAGAAGTTGAATTTGTATTTGAATTTGTTAATGAAATTTGTTGTAAATTTTATTTGATAATTTATAGTTGATTTAATGAAATTTGGCGTTTAAACCTATTTTACATTGAATTGGAAATTGGATTAGTTTAAGCTAAATTTAAATTAGGTTTGAACTACTTTAATTTAGATTTGAATTATAAATATGTTTACAACTGTAAATGTAATGTAAATTGGTTTTAATGAATTTGAAGTATGAATTTGTTAATTAGAAATTTATATTTGATTTCAAGTGGAATTTGAGATTTCTTTAAAATGTGAAGATTAAATAATTTCCAATCGATAATTGAATTATAGGTATTTTGAAATAATGTAATCAAATGGTTTAAGTCAAACGACGATATTTTATATGATAAGAGTATTTAAAAGCAAATATTTTCGAAGTTATATAATGTATATAATAATTAATTTAGAAAGTTGTTTATAAACAAACGAGATGTTTATAAATATTAAGTTGAGAATGTAAACGCTATTGAAGTTGAAATCCCATAACCGAGCCCTACCCCATGCACATGTGTGCGACTCCTTCCCCTTCGATGCAACACCGCCCGATCGTTCAACCGCTACACGATTCGCGCGCAAATCGCAAACCTAGTTTTGAACACTTCAGTTGAGGTAATGGCCTTTAGATTTTAAACTGATTATAGCACTTTAAAGCGCTACGAATTATGATTTCACTATAAAAAACATATCTTTTTGCTATGTTGTCGAAATCCAGTAAAAGAAAAGACATTAGACTCGTGGCGTCGTCTTCTACATTCTAGAAGAGTCCTGAGAATTTTTGGAGCTTCCTACAACTTTTGAAGGAGTGTAACCCAAGTGAGATTTCTAAATTCAAACTGGAATGGAATGGCGATGTACAAATTATACAATCGATGTATAAGTTATATAAGCGTTGTACACCTCATGTATAAGCGTTGTATAAATTATACGTGCGATGTATAAGTTATATATACGTTGCAAAAATCATATGTGAGTTGAAATGAAAATGAAATGAAATTGAAATATATTTATTTATATATATATATATATACACTCCCCTCGTCCACAGACCATGGACGATATATATTGGTTGTGATTGTTTGGATTTTGGTTGATGTGAAATTTGGTTGATAAATGCGAATGGTTGATAATGATTGTTTTTGGTTGAAACAAAATTGTAATTGTTTGTGGAAAAATCCATTGTGACATGAAAATGATCGAAATATTTAGATTATAAGGATAAGCTCCTTAGGGAATGCCGTGAGGTGTAAGGCAGTGCGAGGAGCCGTACTCGGGACGGTGCCGGTTTTAAAACCCCTGCCGTCATGCTGCCGAAATTTTCTGAAATATTCATGTGTTTGATTTATATTCATGTGTTGAAATATATTCATGTGTTGGAAAAATATTCATGTTTGAAATAAATTGTTTTAACAATAAAAATCACATTTTTTTATTATATATGAATCGCTAAAAATATTCATGTTTGAAATAAATTATCAAAATTGTTTTGACAATAATAATTACATTTTTATTATATACATGAAGTGTTAAAAATAGTCATGTGTTGAAATAAATATTTGTTGGAAAAAATATTATTTTTACCATATATATGAGATGAAAATGGTTTGGAATTCGAAGAACGGATTTTCTCTCTCTCTCTCTCTCTCTATATATATATATATATATAATTGAAATAAAACGAATAACGACGCTGTAGTTCATGTTTTGAAATCGTGATTTTAAATGATTATTACGAGAGATCCGACCGTCGGATTTTCCCGAAACCGAAACCTTAGGCCCGCTTTGAAAATATCTTTCCAACGATACCAAATTTTTAAAGATCCAACGGTTAGATTGTGTGAAATGTTTAATTTAAATCTAAATAAAAACAGCACCAAAATGGATTATATATATATATATAATTAAAATAAAACGAATGACGATGCGGTTGCTCGTATTTTGAAATTGTAACTTTAAAAGATTGTACCGGGAGATCCGACCGTCGGATCCCAAAACTGGAACCGTTGGGTCCGCTTTGAAAAGATCTTCCCAATGGTGTAAAATTTGTAAAGATCCAATGGTTAGATTTTCATATATGTGTAAATCAAATCTGAAGAAAAACAGCGCCATGGCCGCGTTATGGCCTGAAGCGTCATTTAAGTAAATGGGCTATTTTTAATTAAATAAAAATAGCGATAAATCGTTATAAAATATTATAAACGATATGGAATGGAAATAAACTGAACTTACTCGGTTTATTGGATATTTGATGGTTGAACGTGTTTGACATGAAAATTGTATTAATGAACTGAATTAGGGATGTCAAATAATTTAACCATGGAAATGAATTGATTTGAGGTCTAAATATACGTGAATTATTTGAAAAGGCCGAGTTAAATCTCATTTCAAATAATCAGTTGATGATTAGAAGTCGAAGATATGAAGACGGTGCAAGACCGATGATCTTCACATCGAATGGATGGCTACTGATGCCTTTGATGGTAGTTGCTGCCCTAAAGGGGTTACAGTGGTGGTTGTCCGGGCGTACTTGTTGATCGTTCGGATGTGTGAGGACCTCTCTCCTATATTGGACATATGGGATGAGGAATAAGGTGCCTCCGGTTTCGTTCAGACCCAGAATGAACTTGTAAATGGATGTGTGTCTGACGTTGTAGCTTGACAAAGTGGCATGCTGAGATGCAATGATCAAGGCTTTTGTTGAAAAGCAGAGCCTTGTGGTTGATGATCAAATCATGGTTTTAATATAGCTAGCTTTGTGTATGGCGTTGATTCGCGAGCCTCTCACCCCGGTATGAACCAGAAATGGGAGAGGACCTCAGGGAGGACATGCGTTTCCTTCTGGCTAAAAGTGGTGGCTGGGTTTTACATGCCCGAATGCTTTACTTATGTGGATGATGGATAGTGAGGCACCTCGGTTATTTCGGTCTCTGCGGAGCCGATGGATGTTCTTTATACATACCAGATTTACGCCCCATAGGGCGGGGAAACGCGGTGTTCAGGCATTTTAACCAACTTTGTGTGGACCGGCCCTGACGATCCAAAGGCTTGATAGAGTACTTGCCTAAGACATGGGCTAGATTGCCTCGAAGAAGTAAGGACGATCCCTTGCCTGGGTTCATGGCAGAAATCTCATTTCCAAATACGATATCGTGCGGTTTTGATTGTAAACCTATATATGGTGACATGATATATGGTACCCATACCGTCTGTGATTTATACTTATGATTGAAATTGTTTTTGAAACATATAAACACTAGTAATAATATCAAATGCTTTTGTTTTATACGTATCAAGCATATTCTAGCCATTATAAGGTAAAACTCTATCCTTCGGCTTGCGTTGCATTGTGTGATGGGACCTGAGTCTTATAATGGCTTCATTTTTGTAAAAAGCATTGCAATGTTTAAATGATTTACTTGTTTTAAGCACTGGCAATCCAATGGAGTAAACCCGTTCTGCGTTAGCAGCATGGTCCTGTGATTGGCTTTATTGTAAAATAAGTTAAGTAGATTTCTCATACTAGTCCCATGACTGACTTGTAGTTTGTTTCACTTGCAAACTCGGGTGCCCCTATTTCTACATGGGCAGCCTTGTATCCAGGTTTTAGCAGGCTCTCTCTGGATAGCTATGGAGCTAAAGATGGATTCTATCACTTCTTTTATGTTGTTCAGCTTATGTTATGTATATTATGTTTAATTCCGCTGCAGATATTTTATATAAAGCTGAAAACTGTATTTTGTACTTAGTGTGATCCTGTTATACTGTGTAACTCTGATGAATATTATTTCCAGTGTAATCTTACGTACATTATTTGGTGTATTTATATATTTCTGTTCTGTTGTTATTTGTTTATGTGTTATATTCCACAGATTACCCTTGCCACCATGGAACGGGGGTTTGAGGTCATCACACGTGGTAACAGAGCTTTGGTTAATCTTAGTTCCAGAATATAACATATTAATGAACTCATCAGAAATAGAACCAGTAGTGTTCTAAGATGAATAACTCATTTCAGATAGGATCAGTAATATCCTAGAATGAGTGTAGCAGAATAAAATACAACCCAGTAGACACATTTACATTCAAATATATGTCTCTATGATGTACAATATCTTTTCTGTGGGCCTGACACTTTGTCTGCTATTTGCAGACATAGAAAAATGAGTGGCAGAAGCAGAAGAAGTAATCCTATGGTTCGACAATCTAATGAGCCAGTGTGCTCCCACAGCCAGAATCAGATATAGAAGCTCTATTAAAGAGGTATCGAAATCTGGGTGGAGTACCATTCTCGGGCAATGAGTCCATTATTCAAACTTAAGCTTGGATGCGTTCTGCTGAGAGGATGTTTGAAGGTTTCAAGCTAAGAGATGATCAGAAAAGATTATTGGCATCTTGGGCACTCAAAGACGAAGCTTTAATCTGGTGGAAACCTGTTATTAAGGTTAATCTAGAAGTTAATATTACCTAGGATAGATTTAAAGAAATTTTTAATGAAAGATTTATTCCTCCAGAAGCAACTAATCGGCTATATGATGAATTCTACTATCTGATACAAGGAGATATGACCACTCAGGAGTATCAGGATAAATTTAGCAGACTTTCTCGTTTTGCACCCGAGCTAATTGAAAATCCTCAGAGGAAGAGTCTGAGGTTTATTAACGGGCTTTAAAGAAAGTACCAAAATTGGGTAACTACACATGTGAAACTTCCTTTTTCTGAAATGATATACATGGCATATCACTATGAAGATCTTGATAAGCAAGGTCTTTTGGTCGATGAAGAGGAAGTCAGTTCTAGCAACAAAAGGAAATTCGAAACTGATAGCCCAGAGGCAAGTATGCAGCCTGAGGCGAGTACGACGTCTGGGGTCAGTAAGAAGCTTATAGTCAATCGAAAGAGGGCTAAATCTGAGAAAGAACCAGTGATGATTGCCATATGCAATAACAGCCATAAGCAAGGGCATTTGCAAGGGAATTGCAGATCTTTAAAGAAATGAATAAAGAGTGGATTTTAACCCGCTAAGAAGCAAAAGAACCCACATGGTGAAAGGAAATGCCATGAGTGCCACCAAGCAGGTCATGTTGCAAGGGAGTGCCGGATATCAAAGAAATCTAAAGTGGCACAAGTGAATGAAGTGGCAGAAGTTCCGACATCCTCAGTCAGTCAAGCAAGGCCAGATGTTTTAGCAGGAACGCTTACTGTCAAAGATATTCCAGTTAAAGTATTGTTTGATACAGGCGCGTCACGAAGCTTTATTGCAAGTAATGCGGTTAAGAAATTAGATTTGAAGTTGAAAAAACTACCCATCACTATTCATAATCCAGTTGGGGGTTCCCTCAATCTTAGTTGGATTTGTGGGGTGCCTGTCTCTTTTTCCCGTTATCGGTTCCTAACCATTGCGATCGTCATGAATTTTACTGAATTTGATCTTATTTTAGGATTGGATTGGTTAACCAAGTATGAAGCTGAGGTTAAATGCACCGACAGAGTCGTTAAGGCAAAGATTAAATTAGGAGACTATATAACCACACCATGCGAAGGTCTGAATTCGAATAGAAAAGACTTTTGGCCAGCTCTTGATGTTTCTCCTACTCAAATAGAAAATATCCCTGTCATTACAGAGAATACTCCGGTCGACATAGAAAATATTCCTGTCGTCAAAAATTATGCGGATGTGTTTGAAGAAGTTGTTAGCTTACCTCCGCATAAAGAAATCGATTTCAAAATTGCTTTGATTCCGAATGCAAGGCCAGTAGTTCACGCTATTCGAAGAATGTCCTTGAAGGAAAAAGAAGAGTTAGACAATCAAACTCGACAACTTGTATGGAAGGGTCTGATCAGACCTAGTTTCTCTGATTGGGGAGCAGTAGGGGTGTTTGTCCCAAAGTCTGACGGTACTCTCAGACTATGTGTGGATTATCGTGACCTGAACAAGCAGACATTAAAGAGTAAATACCCATTGCTGCGAATTGATGATTTGTTGGATCGACTGAATGGCACACAAGTATTTTCACGAATGAACCTAGCTACAGGTTTCCATTAGCTTCGTATTGCCGAAGAGTGTGTTCCTTTGACAGCATTCAGAGGTCTCGATTTATTCTACGAGTGGTTAGAAATGCCGTTCGACTTATGTAACACTCCAGCTTATTTTGTCGATCTAATGAACAGGGTATTCAGAGAAGTATTGAATAAATTCGTACTGGTTTTCAGTGATGACATATTGATCTTCTCTAAGTCAGAAAGCGAGCATGCAAAACATTTGGAACAAGTGTTAGAGATTCCGAGGAAGAATGTTTTAAAGGCAAAATTTTCCAAATGTATATTCTGGCAAGAAGAAGTAAAATTCCTTGGTCATGTCGTATCAAAGGAAGGAATTTCTATAGATCCAAGTAAAATCACTGCTATTCAGGATTGGAAACAGCCTAGTACTCCCACAGAAGTCCGAAGTTTCTGGGATTGGCTAGTTATTACCGGAAATTCGTTGAGGATTTTTCGAAGCTATCTAGTCCATTAATGCAGCTTACTAAAAAACATTCAAGGTTTAAGTGGACTCCAGAATGTGAGATAGCCTTCCAAGAGCTGAAGTTAAAATTGACAACTGCTCCAGTATTAACGATTATCGATGGCAATCAGGATTTGACAGTCTGGACGGATGCTTCTATTGGAGGTCTTGGTGTAGTATTAATGCAAAGAGGCCAAGTAGTCGCTTATGCTAGCCGTCAGTTGAAGCCGCATGAGAAGAATTATGCAACTCATAATCTTGAATTGTTAGCTATCGTGTTTGCTATGAAAATATGGTGGCACTATCTATTGGGTGAGAAATTTGAATTATATACCAATTATCAATCATCGAATTATTTGTTCACCCAGAAAGACTTGAATTTGAGACAACAGCTGTAACGACCCATGGGTTTTCGGCCCTGAAAATCGACATAAATACATTTACCATAACTCATGCCGACCTTCCAAACTCCGAAAACACTGAAACGTTATTAGAAAGAAATTAGAGGGTGAGATAAGAGAGAAAGAAATATTATAATATAAGAAGAAGAAGAAGAGCCAACACAACACAAAATCAGAGTCTCACATCGTAGCGGAACAAAATTTAATTTAGAAACAAATCTTTATTGAGAGCTTTAAAATACTTACAAACATCAGAGTACATCACACATTTGCACAGTTATAATAACTTGTCCTCATATACAACACACAGCGGAATAGTAGCTATATAATATCATACGTCTAAACACCTCCAGCTCATCTCTGGACTTCGCAGCATCCGATACCCTGGACTTGCACACCACGGTCTAACCCGAGCATTTACAAAACAACGGGTCAGTCTGGTGAACCAAAGTGAGAAAAACTCGCACAGTATTAAGGGAAATCATCCAACTTGATTTTAAAGTTCAAAAATCTTTTCGAAAGAAAAGGATAATCGTAAGACCAAATCCACACATAAATACAGACGGTTTTTACCTTACGATAACCCAAAACAATTTTGAAATCAATATCTTTTCTGATATTATAATATTGTCTAAATACAAGTAAATAACAATCTAGCGGAACGCTTGCATCTCACGCTCCACATATATACTATACAATCAAAATCGTAGGCTCTTATTGGAGATTGGATTCCGAAAATGACATGGTATGGGACCACCTGCCGATAGTGTATCTCTAGAGGGGAATACACTGGGTTCAACAAGAATGTTGTAACACCCCACACCCGCTACGGTCACTCATTAAGGGAATGCCATAACATCCGTGGAGTATTTTTAAGTGAATATAGAACAGAAAAATTACAACAAGACAGATATAAGTAATACTTGAGAATTTAAAACATCATTTCATTCCAGCGGAAAGTAAAACATGTTTGGTTACACCAAAACCATAAATAAGAGTCAAGTACATAATATCCATCCTGATAAAAACAAAAGTACATAATTCCACTACATATCCTAATAGCCATAATAGAAAAGATAAACTGAGCTTTACATCCACGGTCCAAGCTTCAAGGATAGATAAAGCAGTCTGATCAAAGACCACTAGTGCTAGGCCCACTCTGAAAACCTGAGGGTTGGAAAAAAAGATAAAGAAACAACGGGGTCAGACATAAGTCTGAGTGAGTCCTATAACCCTAACAATACAATCATTAAAGTAATTAGGGTATGATATAAACAAGGTACGGTACCTCTGGGGATAATGACTACACTAAGTAGCCAACTAAACACAGGATGTACTAAGATAACCGAAAAGACGCATTTATCCACCCAAGGATAATTACTAGGTTGCACCACCCCAGATCTACCCACCCAAGGGTAATTCCTACACTGCACCACACCAGTTCTACCCACCCAAGGGTAATTCCTACTTAAAGGTTGATCCCACTAAGTGTACTTAGTAATTTTACCCAGTAGTTTCGTGTACCCCTAGCTGACTACATAGGTGCCGTCTGCCCCTATCTCCACTAGGTGTACCCACTACCCCCAAGCGATCGGCTCCCTACCGTAGATACCCGTGCTGGCCCCACAGTGGGGTGTATCACTCCCCAAAGTGGCAACCCGATAATCAATGGTGCACGGCTTATACCTACACGATGCAACAACGTCTTACCCACCAGCCCGGGTCCACACACGCATATGAAACCCGTTGGACTCGCGTTGCCACCGCTACCCCGTTTTGGCCTCTTATAGTCAAGCCCAATATGCGTGTCCCGTCCTCGACTTGGGTCGAGCCCACAAAGATACGTTTGGGATATTGGTTGAAATGGGTCCCCACAAGCTACTACTTAAGCTTGTCATTTTATCTAGTGCATCCCACTTAACCCCTTTTATAATCATACCCACTTACATGTTAAGGTTTGGTTAAGTCATCTAATCATATTTCAATTGCCACTCAAGGCCCCCACAAGCTACTACTTAAGCTTGTCATTTAATTATATTTCAATTGCCACTTAAGGCCCCCACAAGCTACTACTTAAGCTTGTCATTTAATCATATTTCAATTGCCACTTAAGGCCCCCACAAGCTACTACTTAAGCTTGTCATTCAATTATATTTCAATTGCCACTTAAGGCACCCACTAGATTTCCGCATGCCACCCAAGGCACTTACTTGATTCCCACATGCCACCCAAGGCACTTACTTAACCCTTTAATCATGTTTAATTACATGTTCCACTTTGGTTAAGTATTCTAATCGTATTTTCTATTGCCACCCAAGGCAACCCACTAGTTTCCTCATGCCACCCAAGGCACCCACTTAACCCCTCATGCCCCTCTACATGCTAATTCGGTTAAGTGTTTCTTAATTAATTAAGATCGTAACCTTTGTAAAGACCTCTCACATTAGACTGTCTTTTATGGCAGCTGGATATGCCGGTTGGTTCCGGGCAGCCTTACACCATAACAGAGTCTAACCTCGTGTCTTTACACTTGTCACGTATTTAGTTTATGACTAAGACCTCTCACATTGGACCAATCATTTGTAGCCGCTGGATTTGCCGGTCGGTTCCGGGCAGTCTTATGCTACAAAAGGGTCCAACCTCGTGTCTTAGTAGATTAATTACACCTAATTAATCACCCCCATAATTTGTATTAATTATCCCTAATTAATTACAAATATTTAAGAATATGGGTAGACCTAACTCAATAGGTAAATTCCCAATTCCATAATATGGGTAGACCTAACTTAATAGGTAAATTCCCAATTATGTCCATCCACTTTACGGTATGTTTAATCATACCCACTTCACACAAAATTTTATGTGTTCATTAATTTTTACCCCATCGTCCCCACGTAAATACGTTAACATGACATACTTCAAAAGAGAAGATTCATCATACACACAATTGGTTCAACATAGCATATCATTAGCATTATCATGGGTTTAAAAGGTGTCAACTTGTATATATGACCATAAACCCAACTTGCATAAATAACCAACCCAAACTTGCATGAATCACAAATGTCATAAAGATGGTAACTTGCTTAAATGTTCATGTCATAGACCTATCATAAAGGTGTCAACTTGCATACATGTCATAGGTCTAAAAGGGATGAACTTGCACATGTACTTATGTCATACATAGAGGCAAATTTGCATATGAACTTGCATCATAACTTGCATATGAACTTGCACCATAACTTGCATACGAACTTGCATCATAACTTGCATATGAACTTGCATAACATGCCATACTTAGAGGCAAACTTGCATATGAACTTGCATCATAACTTGCATATGAACTTGCATCATAACTTGCATATGAACATGTATCATAACTTGCATATGAACTTGCATAACATGCCATACCTAGAGGCAAACTTGCATATATTATGCATATCATAAAAAGAGACAAACTTGCATATGAACTTGCATCATAACTTTCATATGAACTTGCATCATAACTTGCATAAAACCAAACACTTAGCATGCATAAAACCAAATACTTAGCATGCATAAAACCAAAAACATAGCATGCATAAAACCAAATACTTAGCATGCATAAAACCAAATACATAGCATGCATAAAACCAAATACTTAGCATACATAAAACCAAATACATAACTTGCATAACATGTTACATATAGACTTGCATATAATCTCCCATATAGCTTGCATAACATGTTACATATGAATCAATGTTCAACATAGTGTTTTGCATCATAAAACATAGCATTAAACTTGCATATAGCACACAACATACACTATACTAAACTTGCATAAACACATTGATTCCACAAACATAGCCATATCTTATCATATCCTATCATAATCAATTTAACAATTGATTGTTAAGTCTATAGAAACTCACCAAAACCAAGATTAGCAAACTTATGAAGTAGAACTAGTTGCAATATTTGAAGAAGATGATGATTAGAGGTTGATTAGCTTGCAACTTTCTTCATAAACTAGTGGAGGCTCCTCCTAAGTTTGATTTTGGCGGCATGATGGAATCAATTCTATTTTTAGTATGGATTAGGCTTGCATTAGGGTGTATTTATAGGATTAGGGTGTAGTTTAGGCCCTTAGATTAACCCTAGAAGCCATCAGGTCCGTCCAGCACATCAAAAATCGTCACAAGCCACCAAAACACAGCCCAACAGCCAAAACAGTGCACCCAGGCCAAACTGGCTCGACATGGGCGCACTTCCCAAGTGCGCCAGTGTATTTTTGTGTTGGCGCACTTCACAGGTGCGCCAGTGCATTTCTGGCCTGTTTCCGGTTTTTCTGCCTAACTTCGTTCGTCCATATCTCCTTCATACGGACTCCGATTTTCGAAAACTCGGACTCTATTTCGCGTATTTTTCCGAGATGAACGCAATGGCGCAACCCGTTTCCCATAATTCAGATTTTAAAATTTAATTCTGCCTTGATTTATGTTATAACAAGTTATTCAAAATACAGGTTGTTACATTCTCCCCTCCTTAAAGGATTTCGTCCCCGAAATCTCTAAGTCAAGAAGAACGTATCCTACCAACCAAACAACCATCTACTAAACCACCAAACACTGGCATCCATTGTCCTTAAAGTTTCTAATGCTGTTATGAACATATGCAAAAAGTGTGTGTATATGTTCCCTGTCTAATGCAAAATAAGGCGGTCCACTGATTCAGTTGACCTCCTTAATGCAAACCATGATAGTGCCATGCATCCATTATGTATGCGAGAGAACCCTATCGACACATACAACATCTACATGAGTGCACAATCATTCACCAAAATGCATCATCCATATGATAACACAATCATTATACATCCATAAATATAGCTACCTACACACAATTATATGCAATATGCAATATGAAGTGACTGAGCCGATCTAGTGTCTAGAGTGTGTGTATATGCATCCACGAGCAACCACTAGCAAACACTTGCATCCACATGCATCCATCAACCATAACATGTCTCAAACACATGTTTCAACCATAGGTTTACCCTATCTAAAGGTCAAAGATACTAATGAGAGGGCATACTAAAGATAAGATAAGCAGTAGACAAACGATAAAGGAGACGTTTAAAGGACATACCCTCAAAAAGGAATGGGTATAACGAACGCATCTTCGCTTCCGTCTCCCAAGTAGCGTTGCCCTCATCTTCTCCCCATTGTACTTTGACTAGTCGAACCTCTCTGTTTCTCAACTTCCTAATCTCTGACCCAAGGATGCGGGTAGGAGCCCGTCCAATAGTCACATCACGCTCTACCTTTACTTCTTTAAGCAAGCTCGGCTCTACCGCCTCTGCGGTCTCATGTAGGCCCTGCCTCAAATGTGACACATGGAATACGTCATGTTTCCTATGCAACCGAACTATCTCTCGAATATAAACTGAAGCTAGACATGAAACAGTCCTCTTGCTCTTCACGGGTATGAAATGGTCACTCTTAGTAAGTCTATCTACCACAAACCAAATTCCCGTATTACCCTTCCTTGATTTCGGTAATCCATCGAGACACTATCCCACTTCCATAGCGGAACCTCCAAATGGGTGAAGCAACCCACTGGGTTTCTTCTGCTCCGCTTTCATTTGCTAGCACACCAAGCATCTAGCGACATACTCGGCCACATCTTTCTTCATGCCGGCCCAGAAGAAAACCCGCTTCATGTCTTGGTACATCTTGTCCCCACCGGGATGAATGGTCATCTTTGACCGATGTGCATCATCAAGTATAGCCTTCCTCAAACCCTGGTCTTGCGGTACACAAAGTCTACCGTCACTACGCAACCACCCCTTATCATCTAGGGTGTACCTACCCAAATGGCTGGACGACTCCCCCTCCTCATGAGCTTCTCTACTAACTCAACCAACTGTGGGTCGTCTCGCTGTGCTTCGCCAATCCGTCCCAGAAGAGTAGGCCTAACCTCCAAAGAGGCTAGCAAACCGGGTACAAAGTCAACGGAAGGTCTAAAGTCAAACATAGAAATAAACTCTAAGCTCCGTCGTTCAACGAACAATGAACTCGAGGACAACCTTTTTCTACTTAAGGCGTCCGCTACCACGTTACCCTTGCCATGGGTATACGCTATCCCAAACTCATAGGATGCTAAGAATCCCATCCACTTTTGATGTCCTAAGAATATGCGCTCGAAGAGTCTCCAACACTTCCCTAAGATGTAGGGCATGCTCTTCTCCACTCTTATAGAAAACCAGGATATTACCCCATCCAAAATCATCACAACTGTCCATCTCTCACGCAGACCACCCTAGTCGAACTCGGCATCCCCCAAATGCAAGCCCCAAAGGCCTAAACCAATATCAGACAAACACCCAAGGGATACCTCCTTCGAATTCAGACGACCTACGTGAGATGATACTAGTAAAAACGGCTAAATAATTAAGCCCTTGTCCAACTCTGGATGTCCTCGCCAGTCTCGCTCCAAAACCACCGTTTATCCCATAACTGGCTTTGCTCAACCTATTGAGCACATAGGGAAACTTATTTCGCTCCTAGGAAAGACCAAGATGTCATTTACAAAGACCATCACGAACTTATTTAGGTACTCCCTGAACACCCTTCTCATCAAATCAATAAAGTATGCGGGGGCGTTCGTCAAACCAAATGGCATCACCAACCACTCATAAAAAAAAATCATCCGAAGTCCTAAAGGCAGTCTTCTCTATACTATCCTCAGCCACTCTCAACTGACGAAACCCTGTGGCTAAGTCCAGCTGCGAAAATACTGAGGCGCCAACTAACTGACCAAAGAGATCATCAATCCTCGGCAATGGGTGTCTATTCTTCTTTGTGAGTTTATTTAGTTCTCTTTAGCCTACACAAAGTCTGAGGGACCCATCCGCCTTCGTGGCAAAAACTACTGGAGCACCCCACTCCGATATACTTCGTCTTATGAACCCCTTCTCAAGCAAATCGCCTACTTGCTTATGGAGTTCCCTCCTCTCATGAGGAGCCATGTGGCACACAGGCCAAGATACTGGTTTGGCATTGTCTACCAGATATATTCAGAAGTCAATCTCCCGCTCCGGAGGTAAGCCCTTCACCCCCTCAAACACATCCGAGTATTCCCGGACCACTCTAACCGATCGCAACCTCTCGACCGACGTGTCAAGCGATTCTAGATAACTTAGCATAACAGATTCCATGGGATTACAAGAGATCTCGAGAGTGTTACCCAAGCGGGTCATAAACCTAACAACTCTCCCTTCAAAATCAAGAACGGCACCCCTACTGGATAACCAGTCCATGCCCAAAACTAACCCATAGCCCGTGAAGCCCAAAAAGCATCACATCTAAACTCAATGCTAAGTATAGCAACTTTCAAACCCAAACACATCATGGAGCCCCCAATTGGGTTTGAAACAACTAAGGGATCATCTACTAATCTGGTGCCTAAGTGCAGTGACTCAACAAAAAATGATGAGATAAACGAACTCGATGCGTCAGAATCAAATAAAGTTCGAACCGGAAAATAAAGGAATCCAAATTCCAACCTAGACGGTCCTATCCCCATCTGGTACACTAGCCGCGAGGGAATACAACTACCCTCCAAAAGATTTCGTACCTTGCCCTTGCCTCTTTGGACAACCCTAATAAGGTGTCCTATTCCTCCAAAAGGATAACTACTCGCCTTCTTCTTCCCATTCTCCACTCGTAACCTCCCATCAAAATGAGGTTTCGTCCTTCATTAAACAACAACTATTCGAGCCTTCCTCCCATCGTCTATCCAATAGGTACCTACAAGTCCTCCTCCTTCTTGAACCAACTTCTAATCCGACTAACGTCTAAGTCCCTTGAAGTGGTTTTTCATTCTTATCTATCTTAGAAAGATCATCTATACACGGAGGGGAAGCTCAAAACGAGAGAGGAAG
Organism: Allium sativum; assembly: GCA_030737875.1. Classification (NCBI taxonomy): domain Eukaryota; kingdom Viridiplantae; phylum Streptophyta; class Magnoliopsida; order Asparagales; family Amaryllidaceae; genus Allium; species Allium sativum. The sequence continues at coordinate 461,533,383 of CM060923.1, forward strand.
AGATTCAAAACGGAGAATTCGAAAGATAAAGATATGGCTATCGGGGATTATGCATTTCTTTCAAAAACTTTTCTCTTAAAAGACATGCTTTTGAAAATACTCCTTTCAAAAATATTCTTAGAAAATAGTTTTTCTAAAAAAATTATTTGTTCTGGTAACCTTAAGCTCTGATACCACGTGTAACACCCCACACCCGCTACGGTCACTCATTAAGGGAATGCCATAACATCGGTGGAGTATTTTTAAGTGAATATAGAACAGAAAAATTACAACAAGACAGATATAAGTAATACTTGAGAATTTAAAACATCATTTCATTCCAGCGGAAAGTAAAACATGTTTGGTTACACCAAAACCATAAATAAGAGTCAAGTACATAATATCCATCCTGATAAAAACAAAAGTACATAATCCCACTACATATCCTAATAGCCATAATAGAAAAGATAAACTGAGCTTTACATCCACGGTCCAAGCTTCAAGGATAGATAAAGCAGTCTGATCAAAGACCACTAGTGCTAGGCCCACTCTGAAAACCTGAGGGTTGAAAAAAAAGATAAAGAAACAACGGGGTCAGACATAAGTCTGAGTGAGTCCTATAACCCTAACAATACAATCATTAAAGTAATTAGGGTATGATATAAACAAGGTACGGTACCTCTGGGGATAATGACTACACTAAGTAGCCAACTAAACACAGGATGTACTAAGATAACCGAAAAGACGCATTTATCCACCTAAGGATAATTACTAGGTTGCACCACCCCAGATCTACCCACCCAAGGGTAATTCCTACAATGCACCACACCAGTTCTACCCACCCAAGGGTAATTCCTACTTAAAGGTTGATCCCACTAAGTGTACTTAGTAATTTTACCCAGTAGTTTCGTGTACCCCTAGCTGACTACATAGGTGCCGTCTGCCCCTATCTCCACTAGGTGTACCCGCTACCCCCAAGCGATCGGCTCCCTACCGTAGATACCCGTGCTGGCCCAACAGTGGGGTGTATCACTCCCCAAAGTGGCAACCCGATAATCAATGGTGCACGGTTTATACCTACACGATGCAACAACGTCTTACCCACCAGCCCGGGTCCACACACGCATATGAAACCCGTTGGACTCGCGTTGCCACCGCTACCCCGTTTTGGCCTCTTATAGTCAAGCCCAATATGCGTGTCCCGTCCTCGACTTGGGTCGAGCCCACAAAAATACGTTTGGGATATTGGTTGAAATGGGCCCCCACAAGCTACTACTTAAGCTTGTCATTTTATCTAGTGCATCCCACTTAACCCCTTTTATAATCATACCCACTTACATGTTAAGGTTTGGTTAAGTCATCTAATCATATTTCAATTGCCACTCAAGGCCCCCACAAGCTACTACTTAAGCTTGTCATTTAATTATATTTCAATTGCCACTTAAGGCCCCCACAAGCTACTACTTAAGCTTGTCATTTAATCATATTTCAATTGCCACTTAAGGCCCCCACAAGCTACTACTTAAGCTTGTCATTTAATTATATTTCAATTGCCACTTAAAGCACCCACTAGATTTCCGCATGCCACCCAAGGCACTTACTTGATTCCCACATGCCACCCAAGGCACTTACTTAACCCTTTAATCATGTTTAATTACATGTTCCACTTTGGTTAAGTATTCTAATCGTATTTTCTATTGCCACCCAAGGCAACCCACTAGTTTCCTCATGCCACCCAAGGCACCCACTTAACCCCTCATGCCCCTCTACATGCTAATTCGGTTAAGTGTTTCTTAATTAATTAAGATCGTAACCTTTGTAAAGACCTCTCACATTAAACTGTCTTTTATGGCAGCTGGATATGCCGGTTGGTTACGGGCAGCCTTACACCATAACAGAGTCTAACCTCGTGTCTTTACACTTGTCACGTATTTAGTTTATGACTAAGACCTCTCACATTGGGCCAATTATTTGTAGCCGCTGGATTTGCCGGTCGGTTCCGGGCAGTCTTATGCTACAAAAGGGTCCAACCTCGTGTCTTAGTAGATTAATTACACCTAATTAATCACCCCCATAATTTGTATTAATTATCCCTAATTAATTACAAATATTTAAGAATATGGGTAGACCTAACTCAATAAGTAAATTCCCAATTCCATAATATGGGTAGACCTAACTTAATAGGTAAATTCCCAATTATGTCCATCCACTTTACGGTATGTTTAATCATACCCACTTCACACAAAATTTTATGTGTTCATTAATTTTTACCCCATCGTCCCCACGTAAATACGTTAACATGACATACTTCAAAAGAGAAGATTCATCATACACACAATGTGTTCAACTTAGCATATCATTAGCATTATCATGGGTTTAAAAGGTGTCAACTTGTATATATGACCATAAACCCAACTTGCATAAATAACCAACCCAAACTTGCATGAATCACAAATGTCATAAAGATGGTAACTTGCTTAAATGTTCATGTCATAGACCTATCATAAAGGTGTCAACTTGCATACATGTCATAGGTCTAAAAGGGATGAACTTGCACATGTACTTATGTCATACATAGAGGCAAATTTGCATATGAACTTGCATCATAACTTGCATATGAACTTGCATCATAACTTGCATACGAACTTGCATGATAACTTGCATAGGAACTTGCATAACATGCCATACTTAGAGGCAAACTTGCATATGAACTTGCATCATAACTTGCATATGAACTTGCATCATAACTTGCATATGAACATGTATCATAACTTGCATATGAACTTGCATAACATGCCATACCTAGAGGCAAACTTGCATATATTATGCATATCATAAAAAGAGACAAACTTGCATATGAACTTGCATCATAACTTTCATATGAACTTGCATCATAACTTGCATAAAACCAAACACTTAGCATGCATAAAACCAAATACTTAGCATGCATAAAACCAAATACATAGCATGCATAAAACCAAATACTTAGCATGCATAAAACCAAATACATAGCATGCATAAAACCAAATACTTAGCATGCATAAAACCAAATACATAACTTGCATAACATGTTACATATAGACTTGCATATAATCTCCCATATAGCTTGCATAACATGTTACATATGAATCAATGTTCAACATAGTGTTTTGCATCATAAAACATAGCATTAAACTTGCATATAGCACACAACATACACTATACTAAACTTGCATAAACACATTGATTCCACAAACATAGCCATATCTTATCATATCCTATCATAATCAATTTAACAATTGATTGTTAAGTCTATAGAAACTCACCAAAACCAAGATTAGCAAACTTATGAAGTAGAACTAGTTGCAATATTTGAAGAAGATGATGAGTAGAGGTTGATTAGCTTGCAACTTTCTTCATAAACTAGTGGAGGCTCCTCCTAAGTTTGATTTTGGCGGCATGATGGCATCAATTCTATTTTTAGTATGGATTAGGCTTGCATTAGGGTGTATTTATAGGATTAGCGTGTAGTTTAGGCCCTTAGATTAACCCTAGAAGCCATCAGGTCCGTCCAGCACATCAAAAATCGTCACAAGCCACCAAAACAAAGCCCAACAGCCAAAACAGTGCACCCAGGCCAAACTGGCTCGACATGGGCGCACTTCCCAAGTGCGCCAGTGTATTTTTGTGCTGGCGCACTTCACAGGTGCGCCAGTGCATTTCTGGCCTGTTTCCGGTTTTTCTGCCTAACTTCGTTCGTCCATATCTCCTTCATACGGACTCCAATTTTCGAAAACTCGGACTCTATTTCGCGTATTTTTCCGAGACGAACGCAATGGCGCAACCCGTTTCCCATAATTCAGATTTTAAAATTTAATTCTGCCTTGATTTATGTTATAACAAGTTATTCAAAATACGGGTTGTTACAAATGTCTTGCAACCCGGCATACACATGACTGACCACTCATTTCGCTTGAGTGTATCAAATGCATATCACTAACGGTTGGGCTCAAACCACCGTTTCCCAAAAAAGGGAAAGCATCGAAAATAGATTAAAGAAGCAAAAGGAATTTCTATAGATAGGTGATTATACACCCTAATGGGAGCAGCCCACATAGTCATGCTGCCTGCCTGATTTTTGTCATTTCCTGGTTGATGAGGCTTGAGGTTTAAATTATCTTTTGGAACACCTGGTCACCATTCACTTTGAATGCCACATCGTCAGATCCGCTAGATATCACTAATTGACGTCAACAGAAATAATCTGCTCGTTAAGCTAAGAGGAGTGCCCTTCTCCGTCACTAATAAAAATACGTTCGTAAAAATCAACGTACGTGATCCCTTTGGAAATACTCTGTCAAACATCCGTCCATACAAGTCATCCAGGAACAGGACGAACCGAAGGTACTCTTCTACTGCATCCAATATAGGAATCACCCCATGGATCAGTACCGAGAAGTCCTTGCAACCTCTCAGACCATGATCAACAACGTTCTTATCTTTAGATAGATAAGAGTTGTAACCCAATAATTCATTTCAATATCCACACAAATTCCATTTAACTATTTTATTCAGAATACAGTTTCAAAAACCTTCTTCCCTTTTTAACAATCTCTTTCTCGAGTCTAACCCTTCCTTCTTAATTCCGTAACTAAGTAATTTCTTATAAACAACACTCTTTTTAACTATGCGTCTTTAAACAAATTTCTTTATAGTTTGGATTTGGTTATACAACCCTATGACCCACTTCTTTACCCAAATTCACCTTTATCAATCGCCTTTCAAATCTATTCAACCATTCCCCACATTGGAAATCTTATTTCAATTTCCCCATTTTTACTTAATCTCATTTTTAAGTAACAGTAATCTAAAATTAACGATATAACATCTCAAACCTCATTTATATAACCATGATTTATTACAAACCCTTTCATCTTAATTTCCTCTAACTTAATTCAAATAATTAAGTAACGTTTATTTCATACTCTTATATTCTCTTGGAACTCCTTTTTAACTGCCTTATAAAAATTTGGGTTTTCAATATAAAACCTATACATGCACCCCTTTCACAATTCAACTAGTTTCCATTTCAACTTTGATTACTTTTTTAAATGAATTTCCATTAAAAGGTAATTTAATTAATTATTATTAATTAAAATAATAATTTACTTTCAGTAAATAAATTCTTTATTAACTAAAATAAATTGTAAAATTATTTTTTTTAAATCTTGTTAAAATTAAAAAAATATTCTTTAAACTATTTTATTTGATTAATTCAAATCTACCCAATTTAATAATCAATTCCCGATAAAATAGTTCACTTAGTTACTCAAAACACGGTTATCTCATTAATCGATTCCAGTTTGTTTTCCCTTTAAATTAATATAATTAATTTAAATAAATTCCATTTAATTGTTTATTTAACAAAACAATTATCCAAATTTAATCGTTTCTATCCTTATATTTATAAATCTGATTAACATCAGAATTGACTTTATAAAATCAATTTATAATCAATTATAACTTGAATAAATAAAATTAATATTTATTCTCTTTAAATAAACTTTTATTCAAAATAATATCTGTTTCAAAATCCAATCCATTTATAAAATAAATTTTATAACTTCAGTTCTGTCGATTCACCTAACATAAAATCAATATAAACAAAACAATTGATTTTATAGGCCATATGTTGTCAAATACTCAACTAATAATGTCCATTGGTTTAAACTAAACAGATGTTGAATTTTTAGGCAATAATCAAATCAATCACCCCATCAGATAAGTTCATATATGATAAGGTGAAAATAAAAATATATTTGAGGAATCCCGTTGAATCCCTCCAACCTGTTCTTCCCTGTTTTCAAATTGGTTATCACAAATCAGATCATTCAATTCATTTAACTGATAATTTCTATAAAAATAAACAACAACTATTTAACATCAACCAATTAACAAAACAATTCAAATAATCCAAACAATCAAACACGTTTATAAATAAACGTGACCAATAAGGTAAGTTACCTTCATTGGATCAAATCGTTAAAATAACGATTTGATATTTCACTGAAATTAAACACGGTTTAATTTCATTGGTTAAATCAACAAATAAATATATAATTAGCGAACAGTCAACTATTAGCAACCGGAGCACACAAAATAAAAACCCAATTTATATAAAATATAAATGGGGAGAACTGAGTGAGTTTAACTCACTTTGATTTGATTCGCAGTTTAGACGGCTCATTTCAGTTAAATTAAACCAGTGTTTAATTTAACAGAAAATCCAGCTGATTCTGATTGCGTCCACGTCTGTTCCGTAATGAAGATCCTACCCAGATGAGTCCAACATCTCTTGAAGCACCCAATTCTGGTAATATATGGGTAAGTTGTTAATATTTAATAATATCGATTTAATTAAGTTAACTTAACCCTTAATTATAAATTAAGCAAACTAATTTTGTTTAGTTAACTAATTATCCAATTATACCCTAATTAATTTTGATTATTAGATTTTATAAGTGTAAATTAACTAGGTGAAAATATGAACTCCTTAATCATCATTAGTCTAAAATAATTATGCATTAATATTTCGCTAATTACATTTATAAATTTTGGCTGTTCCTGAGGCCATTTTCTTCTGTCATTCCCTACTATTCACATGATAGGTGCCTGCAACCAAATCACGCTATAGGTTAATACCTTTCTTTGGTTAAAACAATTTATCCATATTATTAGAGTAATTACGTAATTTACCGTTTATAGTAACCAAGGAATTTGGTCCATTACTTTTAGTCTCTTTCAGAATTTTGATGACCTCTTCTCGTTCAATGTCTATATTTTTGCTGATCAGCATACACTGTTTCACATCGTCTTCTTCTGATTCCAAGAAACACCACTCACACAATTTCTCGTTACTGCTCCTCCTCCTGACTCAAATACCACGCGGTGTTCAAAACCCAACCCCATACTGCTTTCCTCTTGTTTGGCAAAAACCTGCCCACTGGAAACAAAGAATCTGGTATCTTTCTGGTTTAATAATAATGAGAACAACATTTCCTCAATTCGTTGTATCGCTCCGGTCCACCCTTCCTTGCGTTAGTTCAGTCTTTAAAAACAGGAGCTGATCCTTTCTTTGTTCGTTTATAATAGCGGTCCGCACTGTTTCACTTCCTATTTCGATACTACTCTTCGACAACCCTTCCTCTCAACTCCACTGGTAATGCAACCCTCCGATACCCCATCCATGTTGATCAAACTTGCGTCGTACTGTCCCCTGTCTTCGCCGAGAGTCTCAACCCTCATGCCTTCACCTATCTCCTCCGGTAGGACAAAAACCGTCAGCCGATTTGAGGTGATTATCCAACCCAAAGTTCATCCCCACTGGTTGCCTAAGAGCTCTCATCCAGTGCGTTAATTATCTAGTTGGAAGGTTCTTTAATTGAAATGTGAATTCGGGGTGTAAATTTTGAGAAGGCTACAGCCGTAAATTTAGTTGAAGGCGACAGCAAGAATTTGTTGACCGCGAACGAGAAATGTTAGGGTTGTTGACTGCTGAGTGGTATTTATATATGAGAAGGAAACTATAGATAAGAACAATGTCCTTTCCTCTCTACGGCGTTTGGTCATGTTACTGAAAACATTTGCATGTGCTTCCCTTATGTGATGACGACTTGGCACTACTTACAAAATATCGGATATGAGGTAGTTCAGCTGTACCCGAGTAAAGCTTTCAACAGCATGTATATTAAGATTGGTCAGAACACTTAGGGTAGGTAGCATGTGAAAATACAATACGTAGGCTGCGATGGGATACGTCTGCAAAAGATTAGAATAGGGTAGAAAATAGCTGCGAACAATGGATAGGCTAGCTGGAAATTAGCAGTCGGCACGGTGATTGGTTAATTGGCAAATACGCCAAAAAAAACTTGATTAAATTATATTTAACTTGCATTTTCTCCTTCCATAAATCATTATGCTAAAATGTATCCTTAGTCCTACCAATCTCAGATAACCCATACAACGATAAATATAACGTGACCTGTATATTAATTATCAAAACAAACGATCCTAATATCACAATACATTATGCGCTTACTGTATGCTTATCAATTTATTTGTTAATGTCAGTTCAGTGATACGTGCTTAGGTTTTAACTTGTACTGACATGGTTGTTTTATTAAACACGAGGTTTGTAACAATATGTTACTTTTTATTTGTTATGGTCGATCTAATTTCGCAGCTGTTTAAAGTTGCTCGTTAAATATGCACTTTGTCACATACTGACACTAAACACAATGAAAATAAATATACTGTTACATCACGACGTTCCTATCCCAATGAAAATTTATTTCGTTGGGTTCCGACTCCGTTTGTAAAATAGCGCTATTTCAATATATCGATTCACGCTTAAATTACACGCACAAATAAACAACTCTGATTGGCTCCAAACTGGAAGCCTAACAACAACTAGCTATACATATTCCACTAAAACTCGTTTTGTCGAAAACGGAGGTCGTCTGAAAAGAAAACTATTTTTGAGGCCTATATATTATTGATAGAATATAATTAAATTCAAGTCTAATTCTAATTTTAAAATAAAAATGAATCAATATCATCATATATTTCGAAATGAAATATCATATAGCTTCAATATAAATAAATACATGGTTTAAACTCAATATTCAGAAATTGGGTTAAAACGGTATACCAACATATAGAAATTCCTTTTAATAAACGTTATCTTTATTAACGAATTCCATAGCGACTATTTTAAAATTTGATTTAGCCATATCTAACAAACTATAACACGAAATATGCATTTTTCTCTTTCATATGAAAATTATAATCAACATGATTCCAGTGTTTCTTGTTTCACAGAAATACGACTTATATCGGACCATGTATATTCAATTGAAGTTCAAAACTCTATATTACGAACTGCTGCGCCATTTCGAGCTCGTTTTATAATTATTTAAATATATAATGTTCAAAATTCGTTTTAATAATGAATTCAATATTAAAATCCATTAATATTCCAAATAAAATATTTAAAATAAATAAATTAAATTAAATATTTGACTGCAAGAAATACGGGTCATTACAACAGCGCTGGCTAGAATTTTTTGTAGCATATGATCTAGGTATTCTGTATACGCCGGGAAAAACTAATGTGGTAGAGGATGTGCTGAGTAGAAAAACCGCAATCATCGCCAATCTTATAATCACGCCTTCGTTGATTGATAAGATATTTGTACTTCAGAAAGACAATGAATATATTCAGAGGATTAGCAAGAGGATCAAGGAAGGTGAACCCTCGAGTTTTCAGATTGATAACGATGGTATTCTGATGTTAAAAGGCCAAATTTGTGTTCCAAACATTTCTGAGCTGCGTAAAGAAGTGCTGGATGAATGTCACAAATCCAAACTTAGTATCCATCCAGGAGTGAGTAAAATGTATAATGATATCAAACGCACTTTCTTGTGGAGATCTATGAAAAGTGACATTTCCTTGTACATTAGCCGGTGTTCTACTTGTCAAAAAGTCAAAAGTGATCAACAGAAACTCGCCGGATTGTTGCAAACGTTGGAAATTCCAGGTTGGAAGTGGGAACAAATTTCTATGGATTTCATAGATGGTTTGCCCAGAACCAGGAGTGGAAATGACAGTATTTGGATAATTGTAGATCGTTTCACAAAGACCGCCCACTTTATACCTGTCAGATCGAATAGAACGACTCAATTTCTGGCACAGATTTATTTTAAAGAAATTGTTGAACTGCATGGAGTTCCCATGAGTATCATTAGTGATCGTGACCCGATTTTTGCCAGTAAATTCTAGGAAGCATTCCAAGCAGAATTGGGAACAAAACTGAACTTGAGCACAGCTTATCATCCTCAAACAGGTGGCCAAACTGAGAGGGTGAATCGTATTCTTGAAGATATATTGCGGGCTTGTTTTATTGATTTTGGCGGATCATGGGAAGACCACTTGCATTTGGCTGAGTTCTCATACAACAACAGCTATCAAGCGAGCTTGAAAATGTCACCATTCGAAGCATTGTACAGTCAACCATGCAGATCTCCCGCTTGTTAGGTAGAACCTGGTGATAGACTCATATTGGGACCTGATATGATTTGCGAAGCTTCAGATAAAGTCGATTTCATTAAGAAATGATTGCAAACAGCTCAAAGCCGACAGAAGAGTTACGCAAATTCGAGAAGAAGAGATTTAGCATTTGTTGTTGGTGATTATGTATATTTGAGGGTTTCTCCAATGAGAGGAGTAGTACGATTTGGCAAAACAGAGAAGTTGGCGCTTAGATTTATTGGTCCATTTCCTGTACTCGAACGAATTGGAACTCTCGCTTGTAGGGTTCAATTTCCTGATTGGTTCCCTGGAGAACATGATGTGTTTCATGTATCTCAACTTCAAAAGCATGTACAAGATCCAGACTTGGTCGTGGAAGAAGCCGCGCAACAAGACTTGGAAATTACTCCATAATTAGCTGTGAGAAGAGAGCCAATAAAGATTATTGGCAAAGAAACTAAAGAGCTGAGGAACAAGAAGGTTCACTTAGTCAAAGTGCAATGGAGTGGAGATCCGCGAGACTGTACTTGGGAAACTGAGGAGAGCATTAAGCAAGCTTATCCCAATTGCAGAGTGAATATATCTAATTAACTCTGGTGCAAGGTACATTTACCATATTTTGCATTTCTGTATTATTTCCTACTTTACTACTGTTTTCATCTTTGGATGAGTAGTTTTAAGTATTCTGACATTAGCAAGTACGATCTTTAAGTATATAAACAAACTATATATTTGAAAAAGTTAATCAACAAATTGATTGTCCTTTGTTTATGTGATTATGAATTTGATTAATCACAATAATGGAATGATAATTAATCTAATCAATAAGGGAGTGAAGGGTAAATTTATGCAAATTGAATCGAATATTGAACTGAATTGAAAATTAATAGAAATGCATGCATGTACATCATATATGTTTGAACAATTAAATGGGTTTGCTGTTGAGTAAAGGATTTATTTGCATGCCCGACAAATAGGTAAACCTTAATGAGTTGGATGCGCAATTTTATTTTATATATCAACTCCTGTGAATGCCATTGGATGTGGAGTGCTGGTTGTTCTGTGTGAAATAATAAACGTCGCCATCGGATAGTAACAATTAATTTTTAACTACACTACATTGCATACTACGTGAAGATAGCATACTCTATCATATACCACATAAGCACTTAGAGCTTGTGTGACGAGGTTAAAGATTTACCATATAAGCGAAAGGCTTGTATGGCGATGACTATATTACAGGTTGAACCGAAGACTGATATTACAGGTTAAAAAACCCACGCGGGTCTGGAGATGACAATAAACATGTCTCTCTAGTCACTAAGGCACAAAAACTATTTATAGGGTGACGAGAATTTATTCTCTGGAGTTATGATCTATACACACTCCCCTGTGGACACCGGAATATATCACTATAAATATGTGTATGCTTTTTAGGATTTATTGGTTGCCTAATACAGCCCAATAAATTTCCAAACCCCTCCCTATACAAAGGAGGTAATGGCAAAAAAATTCGAAAATTTAGGGTGTTAGCCAAATTTTTGAAGAATTAGAAAATTCTTTGAAACTGAAAAGTTAAAGAATGGAAGCTAGAATGAATGTTGAGTTGGTTATTTAAACAACTTTCAGCTTCGTTCCTTTTCGAGGATAAAAAGACTTTAAGTGGGGGAGATTGTAACAACCCAGAAAATCAGAACCAATTTAAAAATTCTAATTTGGCTATTTTAATGAATTTTCAATATTTGAAATAATTTATTTTAAATAATAACGACTAAAAATTCTTTTGGATCGAAGTTATAGTGAATATATTTATTTTAATTATAAAACAATGCCTGAAATGGCGCTGTAGTTTGAAAATTTGAATTCGAACTTTGACTGACTGTAGAAGATGCAAAATAAAACGGATTTTAGTGAAACCAAAAATATTTAAATCTGTTTAAGAATATCTTTCAAAAGAATCCAAAAAATCAAAATTTCATAGCGGGAATCAAAAGTTATGGCCAAATAAATTTTCAGAAAGGTCGCTATGGAATAAATATAGCCCGTAAAAACAGACATTTTGCAAACGACCTCCGTTTTCGACGAAACCAATTTTGTTGGATCCAAAATGTCAAATTATTGCTATATTCCAAATTCCATAATTTTTGGGGTTAATATGGGAGCATGGCAAAAGAAAACGTGTTTGGTTAATTTCAGTTAAATTGGATCGACCAGAATATGGCCATTTTTCTAACAGTGTCCAAATTTAATGAAATTAGTTTTGTTGGGACCGTATCGTCCAGACATAGCTAAATTTATTTTTCTGTAATTTTTGGAATCAGTATATGGCCCCGGCAAATTGAAATGTACGTTCAAATCCATATTTGAATGTATTATATTTTAATTTGAAGAATAACTGAGTGAAACAGTCGAACGGGCTTACGAGACATATTCCATTGTGTTTGGAATGGGGGTATTTAGCTATGGACGATAGTCGTTGGGTTTGAATTGGAGTTCGTATGGACTGGATGTATTTTCGGATTTAAAGGAATTAAAATTAAATATAAAATAATGGGCCAATCTTATCTCTCCGTCACAAATTGAAAACCCGTAACCCCTCTCAAGCGACGACGGAAGTTTCTCACAACTTCTATCCTCGATCTCTCCCAAACCACGCAACGAAATCGACACATCCTTCAGAGCTTTTTGTAGAGCTCGACGAGAGCTTTATATCCATATAAGGATTGGATTTTTCGTGCCCTGTATCGTTCGAATCGAGCTCGAGAAGTCTCGAACTTCAAACCGCCATGGAGATCTACTCCGGCCATCGAAGTGGTCCCCATCCCCCTGCGCACGTGCTCGACTCCTTCCCCTTCGATGCAGCACCGCCCAATCGTCCAACGGCTACATGATTCTCGAGCAAATCGCAAACCTAGTTTTGAACACTTCAGCTAAGGTAATGGCCTTTATTTTTTAAATTGATTATAGCACTTTAAAGCGCTACGAATTATGATTTCACTATAGAAATCATATTTTTTTGCTATATTGTCAAAATCCAGTGAAATAAGAGACATTGGACTCATGGCGTTGTCTTCTACATTCTAGAAGAGACCGGAGAATTTTTAAAGCTTCCTACAACTTTTGAAGGAGTGGAACCCAAAGTTAGATTTCTAAATTCAAACTGGAATGGAATAGCGATGTATAAATTATATAATTGATGTATAAGTTATATAAGCATTGTACAACTCATGTATAAGCTTTGTATAAATTATATGTGCGACGTATAAGTTATATATACGTTGTAAAAATCATATGTGAGTTGAAATGAATTTGAAATATATTTATATACGTATACATACATATATATATACACACACACCCCTCGTCCACAGACCATGGACGATATATATATTGGTTGTGATTGTTTGGATTTTGGTTGACGTGAAATTTGGTTGATAAATGCGAATGGTTGATAATGATTGTTTGTAGTTGAAACAAAATTGGAATTGTTTGTGGAAAAATCCATTGTGATTTTAAAATGATCGAAATATTTAGATTATAAGGATAAGCCCTTTAGGGAACGCCCCGAGGCGTAAGGTGGTGTGAGGAGCCGTAATCGGGATGGTGCCGGCTTTAAACCACCTGCTGTTATGCTACTGAAATTTTCTGAAATATTCATGTGTTTGATTTATATTCATGTGTTGAAATATATTCATATGTTGGAAAAATATTCATGTTTCAAATAAATTGTTTTAACAATAAAAATCACATTTTTATCATGTATATGAAGTATATAAAATATTCATGTTTGAAATAAATTGTTTTAACAATAAAAATCACATTTTAATTGTATATATGAATCGCTAAAAATATTCATGTTTGAAATAAATTGTTTTGACAATAAAAATTACATTTTTATTATATACATGAAGTGTTAAAAATAGTCATGTGTTGAAATAAATATTTGTTGGATAAAAATATTATTTTTACCATATATATGAAATGAAAATGGTTTGGAATTCGAAGAACGGATTTTCTCTCTCTCTCTCTATATATATATATATATAATTGAAATAAAACGAATAACGACGCTGCAGTTCATGTTTTGAAATCACGATTTTAAACGATATTACGGGAGACCCGACCGTCGGGTTTTCCCGAAACCGAAACCGTTAGGTCCGCTTTGAAAATAAATTTCCAACGATACCAAATTTGTAAAGATCCAATGGTTAGATTGTGTGAAATATTTAACTCAAATCTGAATAAAAACTACGCTAGAATGGATTATATTTATATATATAAACATAATTAAAATAAAACGAAAAACGACGCTGTATTTCGTATTTTGAAATCGTAACTTTAAACGATTGTACCGGGAGATCCGACAGTCGGATTTTCCCAAAATTGGAACCGTTGGGTCCGCTTTGAAAAGATCTTTCCAATGATATAAAATTTGTAAAGATACAACGGTTAGATTTTCAGATATATGTAAATCAAATCTGAAGAAAAACAGCGTCATGGCCGTGTTATGGCCTGAAGCGTCGTTTAAAAAAATGGGCTATTTTTAAATAAATAAAAATAGAGATAAATCATTATAAAGTATTATAAATGATATGGAATGAAAATAAACCGAATTTACTCGGTTTATTGGATATTTAATGGTTGAACGTGTTTGACATGAAAATTGTATTAGTGAACTGAATTAGGGATGTCAAATAATTTAACCATGGAAATGAATCGATTTGAATTCTAAATATACATGAATTATTTTAAAAGGCCGAGTTAAATCTCATTTCAAATAAATGGTCAATGATTAGAAGTCGAAGATATGAAGACGGTGCAAGACCGATGATCTTCACATCGAATAGATGGCTACTGATGTCTTTGATGCGAGTTGCTGCCCTGAAGGGGTTATAGTGGCGGTTGTCCCGACGTACTTGTTGATCATTCGGATATGCGAGGACCTCTCTCCTGTATTGGACATATGAGACGAGGAATAAGGTGCCTTCGGTTTCATTCAGACCCAGAACGGACTCGTAAATGGATGTGTGTCTGACGTTGTAGCTTGACAACGTGGCATGCTGAGATGCAGTGATCAAGGCTTTTGTTGAAATGCAGAGTCTTGTGGTTGATGTTCAAAGCATGGTTTTTGTAACGACTCGGATTTTGAGCGACTTTGGTTATCGACATAAGCTCGATGTCGATAACCAAAACATCGAAAAATCCTGGTAGTTAATGAAAGAAATTAGAGGGTGAGAATAGATAAGATAGAAACTTAGAAAAGAAGAAGAAGAAGAACACAACATCAGAGTAACACGAACTTCACAGCGGAACGAATAACATATAATATATAACATAACTTTGAAATATAACAGTTATGTATACAATAGCACTTATCAGAGTACAGCACTTACAACACAACGGAAATAAACTATAGCTATATGATCCAGAAGCCTCCTGCTCCAGCTCTTCAAGTATATCTGTAAATCCCGACTACTTGACTGCCCGTACAAATTTAGGCACCCAAGAGTTTAGGGAAAACAACAAAGTAAACTCCGGGTCAGTCATGGGACTGGTGTGATTAAAATATTTTAACACAGTTTAACATATATATGATATCTCATAAGACCACGCCGTGAATACGGAACGGGTTTTTCCCTTATGAGAATCCAACATCTTTGACAAGCAATATCATTCTGATATTATAATAATGTCTAAGTACAAATATATATCAATCTAGCAGAAACGCTTTCATCTCACGTTCTACATATATAGTATACAATCAAAATCGCAAGCACGTATTGGATAATGGATTTCCAACTATGACAAGGTATGGAACCACCTTCTGCTAGTGTACCTCTAGAGAGGAATACACTGGGTTCAACAAGAACATATTGCAACTCGGCCACACATGACCGACCACTCATTTCACTTGAGTGTATCGAATGTATATCACCAACAGTTGGGATCAGCAACCGTTTCCCGAATGGGACAATATCAACAATAGATTTTTAGAAATAAATGAAACTCTAGATCAGGTGATTATACACCCTAATAGGTGCGACCTACATAGCCATGTTGCCTGCCCGATTTCTGTCATTTACCGGATGTGAGGCTAGAAGCTACGCTCTATCATTACATCAGATTCACTTCGAATGCCACATTGTCATATCCATCGAAAATCACTAACTGACGTCTACAACAGTACATTACGTGTTAGCTAAAGAAGTTTCCTCCTCCGCTTCCACTCTTGGTATGGTTGAGGAAATCAATGTATGTGACCTTTCTGGAAATACTCTGTCATACATTCATCCATACAAGTCATCCTCATTCACTTAGAATGTCACATCGTCATACCCACCAAATCACAAACTGATTTATCCAAAAATAACACGGGTATACAGCTAAGAGAAACGAATTCCTCCACCACCAAACGTGAATACGTTTGAACAAATCAACTTACGTGATCTATTAGATATACTCTGTCAGACCTTCATCCATACAAGTTGTCTTGGGACTGGACAAACTGAAGGCACTATCTAGTACATCCATCTTAGGCGCTGTTATCTAAGACTTATACAATAGCCCTTGCATTTTACTCCATCTTCAATTATCTTTGGCATATATTATTCGCCACGCTTATGCTAATACAGAGTGGTTCTTTGGATAATAATCCAACCGGCCTCTCCATATTAACAACGTTAAAATGGTCAAAACTTTGATAGTCTGTGATTTAACTATCAAAGAAAAACAAGTGTGCAAACAACGATATTATTTCCAAGTGCAAATTATATCGGTCAATCATCATTTAACATTTATCTCTTCCGTTCATTAATTTACTTATCTCCTGTTTCCATATATTTTAAATTCTTATCTTCTATTTTCAGAAAACATTTCTGATTCTTATTTGGAAAACATTTCCAAACTTCTTCACGATCAAACCTTACCATTCCTTGGTTAAGAAGGAAGTCAATCAAGTTGGGGTATAATTACCTCTCAGACCATAACTGAAACAACGTTTTAACATCGAAATGGTCAAAGTTTATCTTTTAAGCTTTAACAACTTCCTTACATAACTCTCGTTTCTATTTACGTATCTACTTCTTTATTAAAACATTTATTTCAGCGATAACGTTATAATCCCTACCTTCGAATTATCTAACTTACATTCCTTAAATTCGAATAATTCAATTAACAACTGATTTATTTATAAATAAATAAATCTTGCTTGAAAGACTGGAAAGTAAAGGATACTTTCCCGAATTTGATATAACCGAGTTCGACGTATAACTCTCTTTCGAGTAATCTCTATTTGATTACTCTTCTTCGAATAACCTATATTCGATTAACTCCTTTTTTTCGAATACATTATATCCGACTGCTCCTTTTTGAATAAACGATATTCGATAATCTCTCTTCGATTAAACTATAATCGATAACTCCTTTCGAAGAAACTAACATTGATAACTCCTTCCGATGAAACTAACATTGATTAACTCCTTTCGATGAAACTAACATCGATAACTCCTTTCGATGAAACTAACATCGATTAACTCCTTTCGATGAAACTAACATCGATAACTCCTTTCGATGAAACTAACATCGATTATCTCCTTTCAATGAAACTAACATCGATTAACTCCTTTCGATGAAACTAACATCGATAACTCCTTTCGATGAAACTAACATCGATAACTTTAACTTGATGAACTTAACTCGATTAACTTGACTAACTTAACTCGATTAACTTGACTAACTTAACTCGACTTACTTGGTTCGACCAATTTGATTCGATTAACTAGACTCGACTAACTTGGTCGAACCACCCGATCAACTCAACTTATTTAACTTAACTTATTTCTCAACTCGATCAACTCGATTAACTCCTATCCAATAACTAATATTCGATTAAACTCCATTCGCTTGACTCTAGATCGCAACGATCACAATGGTTACGCCTGACTCCCTCAGGAAACATCCGACCGCCGTAGGCTATTTACATCCCTGCGAATTACGCTAGCAGTCGTACGAGATGGCAACTTATCCTGAATAACTCTGTTTGACTAACTCTATCTTAAATAACTATATTTGATAACTTCTACTTCGAATAAGTGGTATTCGATAACTTAACTCGATTATCAACTCAAAAATCTTAACTCAAATCGATTAACTCTAACTGATTAACTCTAACTGGTTAAACCTACCTGGTTAACTTTAACTGGTTAACTCGACTTACTTAACTCAACTTGTAAACTCGACTTACTTAACCCAACTGGTTAACTCGACTTACTTAACTCAGCTGGTTAACTCGACTTACTTAACCCAACTGGTTAACTCGACTTACTTAACCTAACTGGTTAACTCGACCTGACTGGTTAACTCTACTGGACTGGTTAACTCTACTGGACTGGTTAACTCTACTGAACTGGTTAACTCTACTGGACTGGTTAACTCCACTGAATTAACTCTTCTCGAATACTATATTCGACTAACTCCTTTTAACAACGTTTTATTCATTTGAAAAGATTTACTTTTAAATAACGGTTCTACACTTTAAAAATGATTTCCTTTTTATAACGTTTTCCTCTTTATAACGGTTTCTGCTTTATAACGTTTTCCCTTTTTATAACGTTTCCTTTTTCATTCTATTTGTAAGTGGTTTACAAATATTTCCTTTTCAAATTTATTCTTGAAATATTCTAACTCCTTAAATTCTCTGAAAAATTCGCCATAACCTCCTTTGTAACGGGAGCATCGGGAAAATCCCCAAACCCGCCACACAGGCATTTCCATTCAAAAAGAAAATTGTTTGAAATTATTTCCTTTCTAAATATGTCCTATTTACAAATATTCCAATTTAAAAATATTTCTTATTTATAAATATTTCTATTTATAAATATCTCTAATTTATATATATTCCATTTATAAATATCTCTTATTTATAAATATCCCATTTTATAAATGTTCTATTTTCAATATCACTTTGAAAATCCCCTTATCAACATTTCGGTATGTTATGGTATTCAATCATATCAAATCACGATGTTCAATATCGTCCAAGCACATATAATCGCCCATAGATTTTATATCCCATCATATAACAATATATGAAAAACAATAAAATAACTGTTGAGGAATCCAGTAGGATTCCTCCAACCTGTCTCCCTGCATCCACAGATGTTACACAATATGATTATCATCACTTCCAGTTCAATATAAATTATTCTGATAGCAGAATCAATATATAAATATTTAACGATTTATATATATATATAATTTTCACTAACTGACTAGCAGTTCAATCAATCAACCAACACACAACAATCAACAGATGATTAACAGTTCTAAAAACACATTATAAAAATATAACTGTTCAGAGTTGGTGAGTTTTACTCACATTGGACGATCATCGTTAATAACGAAAATCATCGCTTGATTCAGACGGACAATTTATTTTA
Source organism: Allium sativum (assembly GCA_030737875.1). Lineage (NCBI taxonomy): Eukaryota > Viridiplantae > Streptophyta > Magnoliopsida > Asparagales > Amaryllidaceae > Allium > Allium sativum. The sequence continues at coordinate 461,552,868 of CM060923.1, forward strand.
CAATAAATTGTAGCGAGCTCGGATTCACTCCCAGTCAGCTCCATTGTGAAGCTCTCGTCCATACGGTCCCAACGTGACTGACGGTTCGTGATTCTGATTTCATATGACCCAGATATAGTGGTTACAAGTTTGTAAACATTTTTAAATTAAATAAACTATACCTATATAATAAATTTACTCTTGGGCTCACCAATTATACACGGCCCATCAGAACTAAAAACCCCGACTCACCTTAGAACAAACCTTCTCCCCAACACCCGTAACACGCTACTCACGCTCTACCTCTCCCTTCAGACAGAATACAAACCCGATTTTGCCACTTCCTTCTGACGCTGCTCCCCCATTTCTTCATGGATTCGAAAATCAATACCACATTCCATTCTCCTCCGCACTCTCATCAACATCATACCACAAAGGAGGAGCTCGCACCCACCTCGTCGACTCCAGTTTCCCCCTCACAGTGAACTCGCGAGCCCTTTCTTATCACCGAAGACCACAAAATTACCACCAACGAACCTCATTTCAGTTCACAAACTCAAATATCAACCCAAATTTGCGAATCCATGCTTCAGTATTCATTTATTTCAAACCCTAAACTACTGTTGAAATGCAAACCCAGAAATTTCCGATCGCAACCCATGAAATTAGTATAGGAAGGAAGCTCGTTGCCAAAGAAATCCAACCAAACTTGATTTATAGAAATTTATTAACATTTGTTTTAAATTTTAGAAGGAGGATTTTTACTGTGGATTTTCTTAGAGGTTGCGGCGCCTCCTTTTGACCAGCGTAAGGAATGAATTAGGTTAAGGAAATATTAAGGGTAATATATAGTGCAAAAATATTATTTTTATATTTTATTCATTTTTAAGCCAACGCTGTTTACATATGTCCTCTAAAATTCCTGTGATCACACATGATACCCAAAAATCACAAAACTGGACATGTAGCTAGAATTCGACATTACGGTCCCAATGAAACTGGTTTCGTCGAATTCCGACTCCGTTTGCTCACACAGCGTATTTTTAACCGTCACAATACTGACTATTTTTCACTCTAAAAATCGGTACGGCCACATACTGACTTCAAAAATCACGGAAACTGAACTCTAGCAATAATTTAATATTGCGGATCCAACAAAATTAGTTTCGTCGAATTCTGAGGTCATTTGCAAAAGTGGCTATTTTTAAAGTATCTAAATAGCCTATTTAAATATATAAATATATTTAAATATAATTAAATTTAATATTTAAAAATAAATATTATCGTATATATTCACCATGGAATACCATACAGCTCTAGAATATTCCTATATGAATTTCTAGCTCGATATCTCAAATCCCGATTAAATCGATATTCGATTTTCAATGAAATTCCTTTTATAAATATAAATAAATTATAAAGGAATTCCACAGTGACTTTTCTGAAATTTGATTTGGACGTAAATCAAAATCTATACGATGAAATCTCGAATTTTTCTCTTACACTAGAAAGATATACTCCACCAGCTCCACTCGTTTCTTGTTTCACTGAAATCCGATTTAAAACGGCTCCTATATATTCGTTTAACGTTCGAATCGCCAAATAGCGAACTGCCGCGCCATTTCAAGCTCTGTTTTAATTATATTATAATTCTACGTTCAAACTGACGTCGATTTAATATATTCGTCAATATAATTCAACTCTAAGCTGAATAAAATCTTAGGGATGGCCCAGTTCACAGAATATTGTGATTTCCAATATTTTTGGTTATTTCTGAATTAAATATATTATTTAATTATTTAATTTAATTAAATATTCCATTATTTAATTAAAAGACGATTTAATTTCCTATATCACTATTTATATAATTAAATAAATTAATTATATCCCTCTGAAAAATGCGGGTCATTACATTCTTCCCCACTTAAAATAATTTCGTCCTCGAAATTGCTAAGTTAGAGGACGACCCTATCTATTAGAATTACTAAGATTTGTTTACCCCTTATTTCTGATTTCAAACGAACCAATTAATATCGACTAAAATATTTATTCATTCCGACTAACTAAAATTTTCAAAAATTTTGAAAATTTTCTAACACTTTAAATTTTCGGAAAATTTTGCCATACCCTCCTTTGTACAACCCTATCGGTAAAACCCCAACTCGCCTCTCTAGGCCATCTCCAACCCAAAAGAAAATCAAATAGCCAAGCGGCTTGCCAATTCGACTCATAAATTCCAAACTCATATCAAATATAAACTTGTACCTTTTTGTCGGGCATTCCATTATCTCATTACCATCTGCTATCAATTTAGCAGATACCTGTGCCACCCCAATCAAATTCTAATCAGTTTTAGCACCAACACAACCATTTGATTATATCCAAGCTAATTATCATTTCGACTCGAGTTTGATTCTCGATTTCAAACTCTTAACTCATCAGTACAAGACCATTTCAGATTATTCTCTTATCACCCCAGTTTTTACTTAACTTAACAAGTTAAATTTAAATTCTAGAATTTAATTTCCTGGGCTTTTATTTCAAGTAAATTTGAAATCATAATACCAATTCAAAACATTTGAATTCTTAAACAACTTGTTTTCGCAAAACAAATATGAAAATAAAATCTTGGATAGTAATCCGTCACTTACAACTCGAAAATCACACTGATGATGTGTACACCATCATCAGAATTATTTTCCAGCGATCAAAGTGAGTTCAATACTATATTTCTTTTCAAAACTACAACTTAAACACTTCCATCTTGGCTCAGTTCAAAATGTCTTTATTAAAACAAATTTAAAACCTCCCAGGATTTTAAAATTCACCTATATCTAATCCAGATTCAATTACAAACACTTTTCTGAATTTCCAGTTTTTAATTTCAATTTTGACTTTAATTTCAGATTTAATTCACTTCGTAATACTTATACGAAATTTGATTGGTTATTTTCATAACCATTTCACTTTTATAATCTTACTCGATTATAATAACAACCAACACATTATAATATTTCCAATATATATACTTCGGGTAAAATTATTTCATTTACCCTCTTTTCAAAACATATCGTGTCGACCCATCGTATTCGAGTGTTTACAAACTCCTACTGATACAGTGGATCAAACTGATTGACCAGAACCAATAAACAACTCAGCCAATGAATCTCCACAATATAAAACAAATTTTATATCAAATACAAATACGCACTCGTATATATACACTCAAACTCAATCTAGGGTGTTACTAACCCTATCTTTACCGAGTCACGCCACAGAGCCAAGGTAATTCTTAACTTAAGCTCTGATACCAACTGTAACGACCCGGATTTTGAGCGACTTTGGTTATCGACATAAGCTCGATGTCGATAACCAAAACATCGAAAAATCCTGGTAGTTAATGAAAGAAATTAGAGGGTGAGAATAGATAAGATAGAAACTTAGAATAGAAGAAGAAGAAGAACACAACATCAGAGTAACACGAACCTCACAGTGGAACGAATAACATATAATATATAACATAACTTTGAAATATAACAGTTATGTATACAATAGCACTTATCAGAGTACAGCACTTACAACATAGCGGAAATAAACTATAGCTATATGATCCAGAAGCCTCCTGCTCCAGCTCTTCAAGTATATCTGTAAATCTCGACTACTTGACTGCCCGTACAAATTTAGGAACCCAAGAGTTTAGGGAAAACAACAAAGTAAACTCCGGGTTAGTCATGGGACTGGTGTGAGTAAAATAGTTTAACACAGTTTAACATATATATGATATCTCATAAGACCACGCCATGAATACGGAACGGGTTTTTCCCTTATGAGAATCCAACATCTTTGACAAGCAATATCATTCTGATATTATAATAATGTCTAAGTACAAATATATATCAATCTAGCAGAAACGCTTTCATCTCACGTTCAACATATATAGTATACAATCAAAATCGCAAGCACGTATTGGATAATGGATTTCCAACTATGACAAGGTATGGAACCACCTTCTGCTAGTGTACCTTTAGAGAGGAATACACTGGGTTCAACAAGAACATCTTGCAACCCGGCCACACATGACCGACCACTCATTTCGCTTGATTATATCGAATGTATATCACCAACAGTTGGGATCAACAACCGTTTCCTGAATGGGACAACATCAACAATAGATTTTTAGAAATAAATGAAACTCTAGATCAGGTGATTATACACCCTAATAGGTGCGACCTACATAGCCGTGCTGCCAGCCCGATTTCTGTCATTTACCGCATGTGAGGCTAGAAGCTACGCTTTATCATTACATCAGATTCACTTCGAATGCCACATTGTCATATCCATCGAAAATAACTAACTGACGTATGCAACAGTATATTACGTGTTAGCTAAAGAAGTTTCCTCCTCTGCTTCCACTCTTGGTACGGTTGAAGAAATCAATGTGACCTTTCTGGAAATACTCTGTGAGACATTCATCCATACAAGTCATCCTCATTCACTTAGAATGTCACATCGTCATACCCGCCAAATCACAAATTGATTTATCCAAAAATAACACGGGTATACAGCTAAGAGAAATGAATTCCTCCGCCACCAAACGTGAATACGTTTGAACAAATCAACTTACGTGATCTATTAGATATACTCTGTCAGACCTTCATCCATACCAGTTGTCCTGGGACTGGACAAACCGAAGGCACTATCCAGTACATCCATCTTAGGCGCTGTTATCTAAGACTTATACAATAGCCCTTGCATTTTAATCCGTCTTCAATTATCTTTGGCATATATGATTCTCCATGTTTATGCTAATACAGAGTGGTTCTTTGGATAATAATCCAACCGGTCTCTCCATATTAACAACGTTAAAATGGTCAAAACTTTGATAGTCTGTGATTTAACTATCAAAGAAAAACAAGTGTGCAAACAACGATATTATTTCCAAGTGGAAATTATATCGGTCAATCATCATTTAACATTTATCTCTTTCGTTCATTAATTTACTTATCTCCTGTTTCCATATATTTTAAATTCTTATCTTCTATTTTCAGAAAACATTTCTGATTCTTATTTGGAAAACATTTCCAAACTTCTTCACGATCAAACCTTACCATTCCTTGGTTAAGAAGGAAGTCAATCAAGTTGGGGTATAATTACCTCTCAGACCTTAACTGAAACAACGTTTTAACATCGAAATGGTCAAAGTTTATCTTTTAAGCTTTAACAACTTCCTTACATAAATCTCGTTTCTATTTACGTATCTACTTCTTTATTAAAACATTTATTTCAGCGATAACGTTATAATCCCTACCTTCGAATTATCTAACTTACATTCTTTAAATTCAAATAATTCACTTAACAAATGATTTATTTATAAATAAATAAATCTTGCTTGAAAGACTGGAAAGTAAAGGACACTTTCCCGAATTCGATATAACCGAGTTCGACGTATAACTCTCTTTCGAGTAATCTCTATTTGATTACTCTTCTTCGAATAACCTATATTCGATTAACTCCTTCTTTTCGAATACATTATATTCGACTGCTCTTTTTTGAATAAACGATATTCGATAATCTCTCTTCGATTAAACTATAATCGATAACTCCTTTCGATGAAACTAACATTGATAACTCCTTTCGATGAAACTAACATCGATTAACTCCTTTCGATGAAACTAACATCGATAACTCCTTTCGATGAAACTAACATCGATTAACTCCTTTCGATGAAACTAACATCGATAACTCCTTTCGATGAAACTAACATCGATTAACTCCTTTCGATGAAACTAACATCGATTAACTCCTTTCGATGAAACTAACATCGATAACTCCTTTCGATGAAACTAACATCGATAACTTTAACTTGACGAACTAAACTCGACTAACTTAACTCGATTAACTTGACTAACTTAACTCGACTTACTTGGTTCGACCAATTTGATTCGATTAACTAGGCTCGACTAACTTGGTCGAACCACCCGATCAACTCAACTTATTTAACTTAACTTATTTCTCAACTCGATCAACTCGATTAACTCCTATTGAATAACTAATATTCGATTAAACTCCATTCGCTTGAATCTAGATCGCAGCGATCACAATGGTTACGCCTGACTCCCTCAGGAAACATCCGACCGCCGTAGGCTATTTACAGCCCTGCGAATTACGCTAGCAGTCGTACAAAATGGCAACTTATCCTGAATAACTCTGTTTGACTAACTCTATCTTAAATAACTATATTTGATAACTTCTACTTCGAATAAGTGGTATTCGATAACTTAACTCGTTTTTCAACTCGAAAATCTTAACTCAAATCGATTAACTCTAACTGATTAACTCTAACTGGTTAACTTTAACTAGTTAACTCGACTTACTTAAATCAACGGGTAAACTCGACTTCCTTAACCCAACTGGTTAACTCAACTTACTTAGCTCAACTGGTTAACTCGACTTACTTAACCCAACTGGTTAACTCGACTTACTTAACCCAACTGGTTAACTCGACCTGACTGGTTAACTCTACTGGACTGGTTAACTCTACTGGACTGGTTAACTCTACTGAACTGGTTAACTCTACTGGACTGGTTAACTCTACTGAATTAACTCTTCTCGAATACTATATTCGACTAACTCCTTTTAACAACATTTTATTCATTTGAAAATATTTTCTTTTAAATAACGGTTCTACACTTTAAAAATGATTTCCTTTTTATAACGTTTTCCTCTTTACAACGGTTTCTACTTTATAACGTTTTCCCTTTTTATAACGTTTCCTTTTTCATTCTATTTGCAAGTGGTTTACAAATATTTCCTTTTCAAATTTATTCTTGAAATATTCTAACTCCTTAAATTCTCTGAAAAAATCGCCATAACCTCCTTTGTAATGGGAGCATCGGGAAAATCCCCAAACCCGCCACACAGGCCTTTCCATTCAAAAAGAAAATTGTTTGAAATTATTTCCTTTCTAAATATCTCCTATTTACAAATATTCCAATTTATAAATATTTCTTATTTATAAATATTTCTATTTATAAATATCTCTTATTTATATATATTCCATTTATAAATATCTCTTATTTATAAATATCCCATTTTATAAATATTCTATTTTCAATATCACTTTGAAAATCCCCTTATCAACATTTTGGTATGTTATGGTATTCAATCATATCAAATCACGATGTTCAATATCGTCCAAGCACATATAATCGCCCATAGATTTTATATCCCATCATATAACAATATATGAAAAACAATAAAATAACTGTTGAGGAATCCAGTCGGATTCCTCCAACCTGTCTCCCTGCATCCACAGATGTTACACAATATGATTATCATCACTTCCAGTTCAATATAAATTATTCTGATAGCAGAATCAATATATAAATATTTAACGGTTTATATATATATATATATAATTACATATATATATATATTATATATATATAATTTTCACTAACTGACTAGCAGTTCAATCAATCAACCGACACACAACAATCAACAGATGATTAACAGTTCTAAAAATACATTATAAAAATATAACTGTTCAGAGTTGGTGAGTTTTACTCACATTGGACGATCATCGTTAATAACGAAAATCATCTCTTGATTCAGACGGACAATTTATTCTACAATAAATTGTAGCGAGGTCGGATTCACTCCCTGTCAGCTTCATTGTGAACCTCTCGTCCATACGGTCCCAACGTGACTGACGGTTCGTGATTCTGATTTCATACGACCCAGATATAGCGGTTACAAGTTTGTAAACATTTTTAAATTAAATAAACTATACCTATATAATAAATTTGCTCTTGGGCTCACCAATTATACACGGCCCATCAGAACTAAAAACCCTGACCCACCGTAGAACACACCTTCTTCCCCAACACCCGTAACACGCTACTCACGCTCTACCTCTCCCTTCAGACAGAATACGAACCCGATTTTGCCACTTCCTTCCGACGCTGCTCCCCCGTTTCTTCATGGATTCGAAAATCAATACCACCATTCCATTCTCCTCCGCACTCTCATCAACATCATACTACAAAGGAGGAACTCGCACCCACCTCGTCAACTCCAGTTTCCCCCTCACAGTGAACTTGCGAGCCCCTTCTTATCACCGAAGACCACAAAATTACCACCAACGAACCTCATTTCAGTTCGCAAACTCAAATATCAACCCAAATTCGCGAATCCATTCTTCAGTATTCATTTATATCAAACCCTAAACTACTGTTGAAACGCAAACCCAGAAATTTCCGATCGCAACCCATGAAATTAGTATAGGAAGGAAGCTCGTTGCCAAAGAAATCCAACCAAACTTGATTTATGATTTATAGAAATTTATTAACATTTGTTTTAGATTTTAGAAGGAGGATTTTTATTGTGGATTTTCTTAGAGGTTGCGGTGCCTCCTTTTGACTAGCGTAAGGAATGAATTAGGTTAAGGAAATATTAAGGGTAATATATAGTGCAAAAATATTATTTTTATATTTTATTATTTTATTCATTTTTAAGCCAACGCTGTTTACATATGTCCTCTAAAATTCCTGTGATCACACATGATACCCAAAAATCACAAAACATGACATGTAGCTAGAGTTCGACATTACGGTCCCAATGAAACTGGTTTCGTCGAATTTCGACTCCGTTTGCTCACACAGCGTATTTTTAACCGTCACAATACTGACTATTTTTCACTCTAAAAATCGGTACGGCCACATACTGACTTCAAAAATCACGGAAACTAAACTCTAGCAATAATTTAATATTGCGGATCCAACAAAATTAGTTTCATCGAATTCTAAGGTCATTTGCAAAACTGGCTATTTTTAAAGTCTCTAAATAGCCTATTTAATTATATAAATATATTTAAATATAATTAAATTTAATATGTAAAAATAAATATTATTGTATATATTCACCGTGGAATACCATACAGCTCTAGAATATTCCTATATGAATTTCTAGCTCGATATCTCAAATCCCGATTAAATCGATATTCGATTTTCAATGAAATTCCTTTTATAAATATAAATAAATTATAAAGGAATTCTACAGCGACTTTTCTGAAATTTGATTTGGATGTAAATCAAAATCTATACGATGAAATCTCGATTTTTCTCTTCCACTATAAAGATATACTCCATCAGCTCCACACGTTTCTTGTTTCACAGAAATCCGATTTAAAACGGCTCTTATATATTCGTTTAACGTTCGAATCACCAAATAGCGAAATGCCGCGCCATTTCAAGCTCTGTTTTAATTATATTATAATTCTACGTTCAAACTGACGTCGATTTAATATATTCGTCAATATAATTCAACTCTAAGCTGAATAAAATCTTAGGGATGGCCTAGTTCATAGAATATTGTGATTTCCAATATTTTTGATTATTTCTGAATTAAATATATTATTTAATTTAATTAAATATTCCATTATTTAATTAAAAGACGATTTAATTTCCTATATCACTATTTATATAATTAAATAAATAAATTATATCCCTCTGAAAAATGCGGGTCATTAAAGTTTTAATACAGCTAGCTTTGTGTATGGCGTTAATTTGAGAGACTCACACCCCGTTATGAACCAGAAACGGGAGAGGACCTCAGGGAGGACATGCGTTCCCTTCTAACTAGGTGTGGTGTCTGGGTTTTACATGCCCGGATGTTTTACTTATGTGGATGATGGATATCGAGGCGCCTTGGTTATTTCGTCTCTGCGGAGCCGATGGATGGTCATTATACAGACCAGATTTACGCCCCATAGGGCTAGAAAATGCAGTGTTCAAGCATTTTAATCCATTCCGCGTGGACCGACCTTGACGATAAAAAGGCTTGACAGGGTACTTGCCTGAGACATGGGCTAGATTGTCTCGAAGCGGTAAGGATGATCCCTTGCCTTGGTTCATGACAGAAATCCTATTTCCAAATACGACATCGTGCGGTTTTGATTGTAAACCTATTTATGGCGACATGATATATGATACCCATGTCGTCTATGATGTATACTTATGATTGAAATTGTTTTTGAACTTATAAACACTAGTAATTATATCGAATGCTTTTGTTTTATACGTATTAAGCATATTTTGGCTATTATAAGTTAAAACTCTATCCTCCGGCTTGCGTTGCATTGTGTGATGGGACCTGAGTTTTATAATGGCTTCATTTTGTATAAAGCATTGCGATGTTTAAATGATTTAATTATTCTAAGCATTGACAATCCAATGGAGTAAACCCATTCCGCGTTAGTGGCGTGGTCCTGTGATTGGCCTTATTGTAAAATAAGTTAAGTAGATATCTCATACGAGTCCCATGACTGACTCGTAATTTGTTTCACTTGCAAACTCGGGTGCCCCTATTTCTACCCGGGCAGCCTTGTATTCAGGTTTTAACAGGCTCTCTCTGGATAGCTATTAAGCTGAAGGTGGATTCTATCACTTCTTTTATTTTGTTCAGCTCCTATTATGTACATTATGTTTAATTCCGCTGCAGACATTTTATATAAAGCTAAAAATTGTATTTTGTACTAAGTGTGATCCTATTATACTGTGTAACTTCGATGAATATTATTTCCAGTGTAATTTGATGTACATTATCTGGTGCATTTATATATTTCTGTTCTACTGTTATTTGTTTATGTGTTATATATATTCCAAAGATTACCCTTGCCACCATGGAATGGGGGTTTGGGGTCATCACAATCCTATAGTGTGGTGTGAGACTATTATTCGATTCAATCCACGCAACTACATCATTACAATGCGAGTCACACCTAACAATCTCCACCTTGACGAGCGTTGCTCAAGTAACCTTAAAGTTACACATGAGTTCTCTTCACAGTTTGTCAGGCTACCACCCTGAGTTTTCATAAGCAGTGAAATTGGGCTACTTACTAACATATCTCTACTTTGACGAGCATTCCTTGCTCAAGCCCCTTTGGAACCATGCTTTGGTCACGTTGCACATACTAGTCTCCTCGAACCATGGAGCTTTGATACCATGTTGAATTTTGACATTCCATGCATACTCGCTTCTCGTACACGCGTCATCGTGTCTATCGGAGTCAACGGTCGATCGACATCTCGAACGAACATCCATCATCGCCACCTATGTAGCATACAACCTAGTATTCGGTATACTTATTTGAATTTATAACCCCAATTCTAACTATTTCCAAACAAAATAAAATCTAAGAGAAAAAAATAAAGTTTTAGGTTTACACATTGAAGTTCAAACATCAAAATAAATTCCAAAATGTGTGTAAATCTTTAGAATATGGAATTTTTGAATCTACGATTTATAGTTTAAATCTCGTTTCGATTTGAAGATTGAATACGATTTACGATTTGAATCTTATTTTGAAAACCTTGTCCTACGGTGTGGGACTATTATTCAATTCGATCCACGTATCCACTTCATTCCAATGCGAGCCACATCTTACACTAAGTGACTACTATAGACCAGTTTTTGGCTAAAAGCTTGCATTTTACAGCAAATAGGAAAACATGCATGGTATTATCTATTTTACAACAAAGGCACGAAGCTGGGATATCTTAATTTGCACAATCTATTAGTATAAACTTACATAAGTTGAATACCACTGGTTATACCTAAAAACAATGATTCCAGGTTGTACCTTCCACCTAAACACATAATGACCTCTATAGTTAAAATTAAAAATTCCTATTTAAAAATTATAGTACCTAATAAAATTGTGTGCATCTCTTACACAATCAGTTTTAATTCCAAATTTATTGCACAAAACGATTGTCAAAAGTCAACCAGCATCCAATTTTTTGGTAGTCAACTGATCTATTAGATAATAGTAAAGCAGAACCTTTTCGATATCACTCCTTAATTCTCTATATTATCTCTGTTCAGCATAGAACTCTCAAGATATTTTGCATTGAATTTAAAATTTAACACCATATTTTAGGAAAAAGTCTAATCATTATCTTTATCAATAGTTCCAATCTCTTTAGTGTCACGCTTTTTTGCTGTCAATACGAATTATCAAAACTACCGCTTTATAACCGCAAAATGGCGGGGAAACCAACCCGACCGTTTGGTTATATTTACTTTGTATTCTTTTTTTTCTATTTTAAAGTTCTAATTTTATTGCAATATTTTCTTTGTAAAATGGCATGTCACTAAAAACATATACAACGATTTTCTTTTCAAAATTAGTATATAAAGTGAATTTTTTGTCATTAATAAAATTTATTCTAAATAAATGATAAGGGTTAATAATATTTGGAAATAAATAAATTCAGTTATTATGTTTTATAAAACAGTGAAATTTCAATTATTTATATTCGTAATTTCTATTAACCAATGGGCAAAAAGTTTCCGATTTTTTGATTGAAAATATTTTTCTTTTGTATTTCATTGCCTATTTGAAGCAAATGTTAAATATATTTAAAAGGTTCTACTACAAATTAAAATTACTAAGTTATGAAGAAACTTATTTTTTTTTACATAACTAAAATGACAACATGATCCATTTCCTTTCATATCTTATTTTCATTAAATAATTTTTAGTTATTAAGAAAATATTTTGTTTATCTCTTTGATGATATCATATATTCATTTTCAAAATATGTGCTGTAAAAAAAATGCATAAAAATATATTGGTTCGCTACCGTCTAACATTTATGTATTTTCGTTTTTATCTCAAGTAACATTTTAAATTCAATCAATACATAATTTTCTTTTAGTAAAATACACCAAAAACTAAATGTCAGCTTCAAATTGATATAGGTGAATATTTGTCTATATTTTATAAAAATATCAATTTTTAAATTAATTAATAATCCTAATATTCATTTTTGCCATTCTATAATGGATCCATAAACCTTTTTCAGTGTTTTGGGTTTATTGGAGATTTTATTTTGTTGATTTAAACTCTTATCAGAGTTCGGTGACTATGAATCCACGATTTAGTGCTTTTAGCGAATTTGTGGTACATGATTTTGTGTAGTGACTATCGAACATCTAGGTATGTATGTATATTTGTGTCTGTTGTTCAGTATTCTGTGTTTGACATTTTATTGTGCATTATTCTAAATAGATCCTAAAGCCAACGTAGTGGTGTACTGAGTAAGGATTATGTATGTAAAAAAAAAACACGACATGTTTAATACTTATTTTATACAATATTACGGATGACCGGTCCTATTATGCCAGTATTACTAGTTAATACTCTTTGCTAATATGGATCTCGGAGGGGGGCATTAAAGATTTTCTTAAAACATATTGAATCTTGTGAAATAATAAGTCAATATATAACCACTTTTATCAAAAATCCTGAAAAATAATAAATTAATATGAAACTCATTTTTATCAAAGAAACAATAATATAATTTTTATTCAAATGTAGAAATACGGTGTATAAAAATAAATAAAAAATGATCAAATATAAAAATTACTTAGAAATATTGTAAATTCAATTTATCTCATTTATCCAAATTATCCTAACAAGTTCACCATAAATTGCATAATAAATTATATTCTAAATATATTTAGCACATTATTTTTATGCAATATATCAACGCGCGGGTTGCACACTAGTATCATTATAACAAAAAAGTAAAAGATAAGATGGAGTTCAAAGTAAAATAAATAAGAAAAACAAAAAGAAGAATATTGTTATAATCAAAAAAAATATAAGAGTTACTAGAAAGTAAATACATAGTAAAAACAAATGAAAAAAATCCAACTGCAACAATATCAAGTTTTAGAAGTAGGGACAAAATTAAACACCATCTGTTCACTCAAAAGAAGCACAAAATAGACATTAAATATAGTAGAAATGGACTAATATTTTAAAAGTAAGAGGTTTTACCACAAGATATCAAGCAGTTGCGCAACGTAGGTACTTCGTTATCTAATATCTAAGTCGAACGAAATTGGGGATGAGATCGATCCAAGAAAGAAATCAAGTGAAGGAGACTTGTTTTCTATTAAACAAAAGGAACAAGGTGAGGACGATGGATCGGAAAACGGGCGATGGTGTGGCAAGGTAAACCAAACCGCTGTGACTTTAGGGTTAAGAAGTAGACAGAGAGGAAAAAGAAATCAAAAGAAACCGCTAGTATAAAAACAAGCGACGCTTCAATTTAGAATTTAAGGAGGTCTAAGAGCCAAGAATGCCCTACTCAATTGTTACAATATTGTACACACACACACATGAGCGCGCGCGAACGCTCGATGAACCCCTATTTGGAAGCACCTTGAAACTTCATTTTCAGCGTCTCGTTTTTTTTTTAAATAAGTTAGTGGAAAAGAAAGAGTTAGTAAAAAGTGATAGAAACGGTATGATAGTGAAAATCGAAAGGGTTGTAGTGCTACTGCACTATTTAGTGTGTTACCGATTATACAAACACACATCATTTCTCATGCCGAAGTAGGGATGAGCAATATTCGGCTCGAACTGAATTAACAGACCAAACCAGTTCATTTCGATCTGTTCAGTTCGATTTTAAAACTAAATCGGTTTGAATTCGGTTTGTAAAATATATTTTTTGATAGTTGGTTTAACCGAACTTTTAATTTGTTATAATTTTTTGGTATTATAATACTTTAATAATTAGTTTAGGTATATAATACAAAGATGTTTGTTCCAAATAGATTAAATATTATCATAAATATAAATTTTATTATATAAAATTAATCTAAACATGAATTCATGTTTTACTTTTAGTGAACCCATAGTTTGAACAATAAAGCATCTTTCAAGTTCAGTTAAATGGTTACCAACCGAATTAATAAAAATTAATCTAGTTTATTTCGAATCGGTTTGAAAAAAAATCGATTCTAATTCGATTTGAGTTTTTTAATCTCCAAACCAACTGAACCGACTAAACGCTCGCGCTACGCCGAAGTACGGAAAACGGTAAATATAACCTTTTTAAATCCCAAAAAAATATTGGGTTGCACACAGAAATATAAAACTATTACAGCTACGTTCTGATAGCCCTCTGTGATTTGGAAATCTTGGATACATCATAGTAGTATAGCAAAACTGAAAGTATAATATCCACAGTTAGGTAACTATTTAAAGACCAATTTACATTAAGTGAATGTTTTGTATCAATAGATATAAGATCAATCTGTATCGCAAAGCATTGTAATAATAGAAATAGATTATGATTTGATAGAATCAATGGGCAATGTCCCTTATGGTGGACAAATATGTGCTATGCACATACATTTAATATTTTAAATCAATTATTACTTGATTTATGTACTTTTAACATATGTTTCTCTTTTTTATTTTCGCACAGTACTGGCTTGCACATAGTGCTTCTATTTTGTGTACATAGTATCAACAAAAACACATCTTTCTTGTTTTTTACAATCTAGAAAAATAATAATCCAATATGCATGAGAGTTTGTTTCACTTACCTCATCTACTTTAAGGTTATGAGCACATCCAGAATTAATATCGTTGTTGAGAAATAACAATATAAAATTGAATTAAACAACAGATCACTTTATCTGAATTTTGGGGAAGGAATGAATTTATATAACTATTATAATAAAAAAGAGAGGTTTATGCCTGAACGGAAACTACTCTTAAAAAAAGGATTACATTATACTGAGACTCTTTCCATAGCAGTTAAAAGTTTGGGCTTTCAACCACCTTTTGCAACATTTTGGTTAATCTACCTCTACATTTAAAAAAATGGATACTTTTATATACATATTTTAGGCAATATATAAAATAATACATGGCAAACAGGTTAGACCCAAGCAAAACAAAAACTGAACATATGTACTCTTGCATCATGCCACAGTCTGGACAAGATGCTTGTCATTTCTTCATATTTTCTTATGTCAACAATAAATTCTGGCAAGCACTCCATCGGTGGTACTCTTAGTACGGATGCTTCTTAATTTACATTTGAAAACCTATATGCATCTATCATTTGCAATCGATAAAGAACGATATCATGCACTAAGAACATATCACATTAAAGAATCCATATATCGCCTCTTCAAGAAGTATTTTTGGAATAGATCCTTATTTTTAGTTGTTTTAAAGTATAGGATCTTAATTTTATCATGTCTTCTGTCAAGTCAATAAAAATTATTGATAGAAAAGATTATCACATTAAATAATCCATATATCGCCTCTTCAAGAAGTATTTTTGGAACAGATCCTTATTTTTAGTTGTTTTAAAGTATAGGATCTTAATTTTATCATGTCTTCTATCAAGACAATAAAAATCATTGGTAGAAAATATTATCACATAAGCTGCAACTGATTGGCTAAAAGTCTTATAGCAAAAAGGAAGTCTAAACATGTATACATCCAAAATTCAAAGAACAATTTATCACTAATTCTCTATGCCTCTTAAAAATTATGGACATAAAACTGTTTTCCATGTATTGGAAGAATTCAAACAAACAAATAAATAACCAAATAAAAATGTACATTCACATATAGCTCATTTGATATGCATACTTATAAGTCCAATAACAATGTAGCATTAATTTTAATTTTAGGTAAACATAAACTAAAACCTTTCTATTTCAAAAGAAGAAAATGGATAAAATAATTATAAAATCAGTCATTCATGAAAAAATCAGTCATTCATGACAAAATCAGAATGAAATAATAATTATAATAATAATATAATTAGAAATACTAACAAGGGTGAAAACTGGTAATGCGTCTAAGGAAGGAATGTCATTTACTTCTGAAATGTATAAAGGTTGCCATTTGTATATCATTGTTAATCGTAAATTTTTAAATGTTAATCAACTTATCACTTGATAATATTGTCAACTGAAATATGAAATTAGTTCTGTTGAAATCACATTCTTTCCAATTAAGACCTTACATTCCAAATGCCGAAAGTTTTTAAAAACAAATAAATGAGATTAACTTATCGTGGATGTCTTCAGTCAACGTTCGTATAAATAATTTCAATTCGGCTAATTGTACAAGTGGATCTGTGGCGCAATGGTAGCGCGTCTTACTCCAGATCAGAAGGTTGCGTGTTCGATTCACGTCAGGTTCAATTTTGTTTTTTCGCTCAATCCAACCTACATCACTATCCACTTTCCCCCCGGCCTACAATATTAGCTCTTTTAGGTACCACCAAGTGTTAAATTTGTGACTGTTATTAGTAGTATAGTATAACTTCAATTGCCATGTATACGATTACGATTCAGTGTTGCTAAGTTGTATATTGCCTTGTTGAATTTCAATTCTTATTTGCAATAAATCTACTTCCGACCTAAATGTTGCCTTGTTGAATTTTAGTTCTTATTTGCAACAAATCAACTTCCAACCTGAATTTCAGTGTTATTTTTTTACAAGTTACAATCTCAAGTTTGTACTGGATTTCATTGTTATACTTCAAAAGCATTGGTTTGTCGTTAGGTTCGCCCAAACTATGCAAAGAGTCGGTTACTTCGGTTTTAGGTATGCTGTGGAGTAGTAATAAATTTATAAAGGGAAAATGTTAGCTTCAGTCCTCTTTTAGTTTTGATATATATGTCGTGAATTCTCACTTGTGAGAGGAAGCTGTATTGTTTATACTGCTTACCTGAAGATTGGTAATGTTTGATGAATAAGCCTTAAGTCAAAATACACGAATCATTGTTATTATGGCGGTAAGTCGAGTCGAGTCGACAGAGGTCCAGTTAGTCGATTAGTCATAGACTAGTCGACAATTACATTGCTGCCACCAAAAAATTGTCAATTCCAATATATTGCTACCGGCAAATATATTGCTATTGAGCAAAGAAAATAAACAAATGATGCATAGAATTCATTAAAGTGCAAGTAGCAAGATGGCAGTGGAAAGACGGCGTTGCAGGTTCAGGGTATCGATCGACTTTTGATCGAAGCTTGGGTTCAAAGTTTTTTTGTTCGATAATCGATACTCGATTTTTTTTCAATTCAAAAAATTTAGATCGACTTTCAATCGATTTTTTTTTTGATCGGTACTAGGTATCGATCCTTTTCTGCTGTTTTTTTTATTCAATACAGGAATCGGTAACTTTCTGTTTTTTCCGTGTTTGATGTATCGATAACTGTAAAGGGTTCATATTTTTTTCTTTTCTAAAATGGGCCAATACCAAACTAGTCGACACTAATAATAAACTAGTCGAATCGAGTAGTCGATTAGTCGGCTAATTTCTACCCAAGCGTCCGAAATTCATACAAAAACCAAGTCGAGACTTTATGTCGATGGTTTGATCTCGATTATTCAACTAGTCGCCGACTAGTCGAGCACCGTGATAATAGTGACACGAATTGTTGTGGTTGATATCATATGTTGATTAGTTAACAATATCATTAGTTTTTATTTCCTACACTTTGCATAATCGTTGGGTAGATGGTTTGTTGGTTGTTTAGTGTTTACATTGATAATTAGGTATGTTACATAAATTTAATGTTTGCCCCCTTATTCGTTCCTAAGACTATAAGGCAATCTCAACTTTCTTTTTGCTGGATGCCAGCGCATCCAAATCTCAAGAAACATACCTTCGAACTTGCCGACTTGGATAGTGCTTTTATTAGTTATTTTATTTTTATTATTGTCGTTGGTAACAGTCTTACAAATAATAGTACATTTCATCATAAACACTTTTACTTGTGGGTATCGTTCTTTTTTGAATACTGGCAGTTAACGTCAGCGTCCACATCCAACATATCAAGCGCAGACTCCACATAACCGTCATGTTCGGGGAGGTAATGGTTTGCGTCGGACCTGAACGTTTCCCTTACATATTTCTTTCCCTTTCTTCCCCGTTTCCTACCTCTTTCCTACTCTTTTTCTTCCCTTTCGCGTTATCCTTTTTGTTAAAAGAATGCATTCCCCTTTCTTCAACTTACCCCTTTCCAGTCCCTTCTATATTCCCCTTTTGGTTCAAAAAAGAACGGACCCTTATACATCTTTATCTTTTATTATCTAACCCATGATATTGACTTAAAGGGCATTTGTATTTTGTATTCTGCATTTGAGTTCTGACTATGTATTTCATATTATGTATTTTGTATTCTGTATCAGGCATTATATATTTTATTTACAAATAATTAACAAATGTAAAATAGTAATATAAATAATAATTTTGCCTTTTTCGTAAAAAGTACGCATTCCTCTTTCATCAACTTTCCCCTCTTCTATCCCTTCAAAATACCCATATAGGTTCAAAAAAGAAGGTACTTTAATTAGTTAGGTATGCTTGATTTGTTGACTTGCTTGATTTTTGGTGTATTTATTCAATTAGTAAGTAGCTTCTACCTTTTTATCTATCCTATTCAGAGCTTTCGTCTATCTCACTACTATACATATGCATTTAATTTTCATTGTTGAACTCTAGAATTTCTAATCTAGCATATTGTGCACTGCCTTATACTCTTATTAAGATTTCATCTCCAGTGTTCAACTAGGTTATAGGAATAGATGAAACCTTTCATGTATGGCTATGTGTTCCTATTTTATAAACTGGCTGGAACCAAAATCTCCAAAAACTTGGAAAATGGAATTGTAAATAAATGTCCAACTATAATTCTAGTAAGTGGGTAATGAACAGAGCCGGCATCAGGAGCAGTTGGAGCAGACTACCGCCTAGGGCCACCCCCTCGAGGGGGTCACCTCCTCGAGGGGGAAACTGGAGGTGATGGGTGAGTAACAGGAAATATATATAAAAATAAGGGGAAACTGGTGGTGATGGGTGAGTAACAGGAAAAATATATAAATATATATAAATAACATATAGGTAATTTAGCAAATGGAGTTGTAGGTAGGTTGGTTGCACTCTTTGTCCTTAGTTGCGTCGGAGGTCTGGAGTTCGAGTCTGTAAGTGTGCACATTTTTTGCCTTCATTTTTTCCCTCGTTTGCGCCTGGGGTAACCCAATTTCTGCTTTTCTTCCTTTTGGCCCTTGCCTGCGCCTGGGGAAACCCCCCTTTTTAACTTTTCTGGACCCGGCACTAGTAATGAAGTAATGGAGTGCTTGCTATCAGTAATGCATTCTTATGTAATTTGATATCTTTAGATAATCTAGTATCTACTATGAGCGCTTATTATCTGTCTTTTATTAATTATCCACGTGTTACAGCTATAATTATATAGTACCTCAAACTGAGAAGTGAGAACATAATGTGTAACAATCCATTAAATTCGATTGGATTCAGAATAATAAATTATATGAGATTTTGAATAAGATAGATTGAAATTTAACATTTTATGATTTCTTATTGATATAAACTTGTATTGTTAATCAAGTTTTGATTAAACTAATCTTAGTGGTTCGATCAAAGTTAAATGGTTACGTATGATGTTGCGTTAAACTGAAGTAGCATCTAATTAGAATTAGAATAATATTCGAAGAAAGAAATATTTCTTTTTTTGACTTCATTCTGAAGATTATTATAAACTTATAATAGGAATGAATCTAAATTTTATGACGATATTTTATAGCCATTATATCACGGCTGTAACTGATACAGAAATAATTTTAGAACGATGAACTGAAAACTGAAATTTGGAGTTTGAAATTGATTTGCACATGTTTAGTTTAAGCTAAAATAAATTAAATCGATCGATAAGAATGGAAATTGAATTCGATTTTTAATTATTATTATAATGATAGTTGATAAAGTAATAGTTAAATAATGTTTCCAAACTAAAACTATTTTGCGTAGAATGACTTTAGGAAAATTTTAGTATTAAAATATCGACGTTCGGTTCATCGAAACAGTTAACAATTATCAGTAACAAAAATAAAGTAAATAACTGTATTTCTCACAGAAAATAAAATATAAAGTTTTAGTATGTTATATTGTCCGTAGCAATGCATTACAAAAATCATACTTTATTCGATATATTTGATCATTCGGTTTGCGTTAAGTAATGATTTTAAGAAGAATGTTTAACCCAGCTTACCATTTTAAACAGAAGAAAAAGTTGGGTTTTAAGCAGATAAATTGTTTGAATTGGTAATAGATCACGTTCAGATCCGTTTAACATGTGACTGCCCCTATGTTCCTCATTTTATAATCAGTTCACCTTCCGAGTTCAAATCCCCTGTACCTAATTTTTCCTATACTCCTGTACCCAACCAATCAGCACCCCTGATTTCCACCTTTTTGCAATTAATCCGTTTTTCTTTTTTGGACTTAATTGCAAAAAGTGAAAATCAGGGGATGCAGATTGGTTGGGTATAGGGGTACATAGAAAATTGGGTATAGAGTATACTCAACTTTTTAACTCTCCACTTTTTAACTCTCCACTTTTTAACTCTGAAACAATACAAATGGTTGTCATGCCCGTTCCTTCCTCTCTCTCTCTCTATATATATGTAAGTATATATATATATATATATGGTAGTTGCTATTGGGACACAAAATTAAACGTAGAATCGGAGGCACGGAATCTGGACCATAGGATTTGTTTGTCTTTATGTGTGAGGTGGAATTCAGGGGGGAGATCTTGTGGTTAACATTGCTTGTGTCTACA
Organism: Allium sativum; assembly: GCA_030737875.1. Taxonomy (NCBI): domain Eukaryota; kingdom Viridiplantae; phylum Streptophyta; class Magnoliopsida; order Asparagales; family Amaryllidaceae; genus Allium; species Allium sativum. The sequence goes on from CM060923.1 coordinate 461,574,337, forward strand.
TTTGTGTCAACATTTTGTGTCTAAATAGAATTTCCCTATATATATATAACACTCATAGCTTATCGTATACTCAACGATCTCCGCCACTGACTTATCCCTGTCACCACTTTCTCAATGAAGGCCAACGAGCAGCATCCCACTTCACCGCGACCTAGCTCCTCTGCCCAAGACCACCTGCCACGACCTGAAACTGACGCAGCCTTCCATACCACCATCGCTGATCACCCAATTACCACTGAACAACCAAGCTCCAGCACCAAAACCGATCCCCTTCACATGGCAGTAGCGTCCAGTCCTGCTGCTTTGACCACCCTGCTTGCATCGCACCTCCCCTCATCCGCACCGCCTTGCCTGGTTGTCGCAACCACCACACCCGGTGTCATCCGCAGCTCATCCTTGCTCCGCAACCACCCATCGACTGACTTTCATCCGCATCCCACCATTTGCAGCGACCCCAGCAGCCTCCGCCTAAGTCGTTACCTCCATCGCCTCTTCCTCCTTTTGTGAATCCCGTACGGTATCCAAAGAAGTGACTCCAGCATTTAGAAGAGTGTTGCTATAGAAGTGGGTTAGTTTAGAATAGCCATGCGGGTTTGGGAAAATTGTGTTCTAGTTCTTCAGTGGAAATTTTGATGCAAATAAAGGCAGAAAGATCGTGTAGATTTTGCATGGAAATGATGTAGGGATGTAAGTATCATTTGCAAATAGTTTGCTCGTGAAAACTCAAGCCTGGCCACCGCATTTACAAATGTTTTTATAATATTCTAGCCAAGTTTATCACATGAAATATAAGGCGGCGAAGCATGAGGAGTTCTTCATTCCGCTTTCATGTCGTGCCATTCACATAAGTTCTCAACTTGTTTTCAAAGATGAGTGTTTAACTCGTGATCTATATATTTTTATGCTAAGTAAATTTATCGAATTCTCGATATGTATATTGTTATGCTAATTAGTTTATTTAATAGTCGATTTGTACTTAAATTAAAATCGACATGTTGACATCGTTGCTAACTGACACCTGACATTGAAATTTAATTGCATTAGATGTTGTTGATTGATTGTTGATACATTTGATAGTTAAATTAATTTAAATTGAAATTTATCGTTTTGAAATTTGAAAATTAGATGGACATTTTTGTCAATTTGAATTGAAATTATAAATTTCATTTGAATTAAATTTATACACATTGAATCGGGATGGATATGTATTGAATTTCACGAATTTGAGACTCGTTGAAGTAAATTATTATTTAATATTGAAATTAAATAGTACCGATAGTCAAACAAAAAGATATATGATTGTTGCGTTGTATGTTAGCTCGTATCTTGAATTACATGTTTTGAATTGGTTGACTGTCATGATGTTGTTATTATGGTTGATATATTCCTATCACTATACCATGGATTACCGAAATGATGTTGAATGGTTATATACCATATTTGAACTTAGAAACCCGAAATGAGTTGAAATGATATATACTCATTTATTTGAATTACTTAAACCGAATTATATAAAGAAGTTGAATTTGTATTTGAATTTGTTAATGAAATTTGTTGTAAATTTTATTTGATAATTTATAGTTGATTTAATGAAATTTGGCATTTAAACCTATTTTACATTGAATTGGAAATTGGATTAGTTTAAGCTAAATTTAAATTAGGTTTGAACTACTTTAATTTAGATCTGAATTATAAATATGTTTACAACTGTAAATGTAATGTAAATTGGTTTTAATGAATTTGAAGTATGAATTTGTTAATTGGAAATTTCTATTTGATTTCAAGTGGAATTTGAGATTTCTTTAAAATGTGAAGATTAAATAATTTCCAATCGATAATTGAATTATGGGTATTTTGAAATAATGCAATCGAATGGTTTAAGTCAAACGACGATATTTTATATGATAAGAGTATTTGGAAGCAATTATTTTTGAAGTTATATAATGTATATAATAATTAATTTAGAAAGTTGTTTATAAACAAACGAGATGTTTGTAAATATTAAGTTGAGAATTTAAATGCTATTGAAGTTGAAATAAATTTCAATAAAAGGAAAATTTATCGACGTTTAGACTTACGAAGTACTTATGAATATAAATCTTTCTAATGCTTGACTTTGGGTAAATTTTGACATTTATGTTATCAACGGTATGAATAATCCAAAATTGAGAAATGAGTTTTGATTCAAGGGTTCCTTTAGAACTCCATCGAGGATATATTTCGATTTACTTATTTAATTCAATAGGCCATAACTCGCTGGCCTTGTTTTTGGGACGAATCTCCCAATTTGATTTCATATTTTTGTATATGATTGTTTGCAATACTAAAAGTCCGGAATTAACAATAGTTTAAAAAGGATTTAGTTAATCGTGAATATGCAGATATGTTATGAAATTGAATATATTATCATTCTAAGGATGTTGAAATAAGCTGGTATTTAATTTGAAGAGATTATAATCAAAAGGATTTTTAATTTGAAGAATTAAGTAATTAATCTTCATTGACGTTGAACTCGAAAGTACTGCATTTTTAATTATTGATTTGATTTGACTGACATCAGAATATATAATCCTGATCCGAGTTTTTGTTTGACTAGGGTCTGACCGGGTATTTCAGTTTATCGAAGACACTTGTTTTTGAAGACGAAGATGGAGTTTGGAGACCCTATTACTACTATTATTTTCCGCTCCATTACTGGTATGTTCTAGTAAATGTATATCCCTGATATATCGTGAATTGAGATCAAATACATATTGTTTAACAGTTTTGTTACACTGTCTATGTTGTTATTATATTTTATCGTTTGGCTGTGAGATTCTGTGTATTATTTAGTTCATTCTCTTCTTATTTCTTTTCTTCTGTTAAACCTCATTAATAATTCGTCATTTTTGGATTATCTGAGTTGGACATGTGTGGTTTATTGTCAACTTAAATTATCCCGAAAAGGCGGGTTGTTACATTATGCAAAGCAATGACGAATAAATTAAAAACCTCTATAAAAATTTCCATGCCTAAAACTAATTGATTTCTTATACTGCCACAAACTTATGAGACTATTATACAGCTACAAACTTATAAGCTTATTATACTGCCACAAACTTGTAAGAGTATTAAATTCTTACTCATTCATGTCAATTATGATCATGTTAGTGTTTCACATTATGGATGTTTCCTTTTTAGCATGGAAACTGTAGAATTATAGACACATACAAATGATGTATTTAGTAACAACCACAAAGTGTCAAGTTTTTGCATTCTCCATGTACCCTCCGCTCGTATGTGCTTCACTATATCTACCGGGGTCAACGGTCGAAGGATCCTATGCCGGCGTTCTGATTGAACCTCCTCATCGCCAACTTGGTATTAACAAGCGCATGCTGTAACAAAAGGAATCTCTTATATTATGTGCCACAAAAACCATATATATGTCATGTTCACTTTTGAATATCCTTGTAACAACCCGGAAAATCAGAACCAATTTAAAAATCCTAATTTGGCTATTTTAAGGAATTTTGAATATTTAAAATAATTTATGTTAAATAATAACAACTAAAAATTCTTTTGGATCTAAGTTATAGTGAATATATTTATTTTAATTATAAGACAAGGCCTGAAATGGCGTGGTAGTTTGAAAATTTGAATTCAAACTTTGACTGACTGCACATGATGCAAAATAAAACAGATTTTAGCGAAACCAAAAATATTTAAATATGTTTAAGAATATCTTTCTAATGAATTTGAAAAATTGAAATTTCATAGTGGGAATTAAAAGTTATGGCCAAATAAATTTTCAAAAAGGTCGCTATGGAATAAATGTAGCCCGTAAAAATAGACATTTTGCAAACGACCTCCGTTTTCGACGAAACCACTTTTGTTGGATCTGAAATGTCAAATTATTGCTAGATTCCAAATTCTTTTTTGGAGTTAATATGGGAGCGTGGCAAAAGAAAACATGTTTGGTTAATTTCAGTCAAATTGGATCAACCAGAAAATGGCCATTTTTCTAATGGTCTCCAAATTCGATAAAATTAGTTTTGTTGGGATCGTATCGTCCAGACATAGCTAAATTTATTTTTCTGAAATTTTTGGAATCAGTATATGGCCTCGGCAAATTGAAATGTACGTTCAAATCCATATTTGAATGTTTTATATTTTAATTTGAAGAATAACTGACTGAAACAGTCGAGTGGGCTTACGAGACATATTCCATTATGTTCAGAATGGGGGTATTTAGCCAGGGACGACAGTCGTTGGGTTTGAATTGGAGTTCGTATGGACTGGGGGGTATTTTCCGATATAAAGGAGTTAAAAATTAAATATAAAAAAATGGGCCAATCATATCTCTCCATCACAAATTGAAAACCCGTAACCCCTCTCAGGTGATGACGGAAGTTGCTCAAAACTTCTCTCCTCGATCTCTCCCAAAACACGCAAAGAAATCGACCTATCCTTCAAAGGTTTTTGTAGAGCTCGACGAGAGCTTTAAATCTATATAAGGATTGGATTTTTTCGTGCCCTGTATCGTTTGAATCGAGCTCGAGAAGTCTCGGACTTCAAACCTCCGTGGAGATCAACTCCGGCCACCGAAGTGGGCCCACCCCTGCGCACGTGCGCGACTCCTTCCCCTTCGACACAGCACCACCCGATCGTCCAACCGCTACACGATTCGTGCGCAAATCGCAAACCTAGTTTTGAACACTTCAGCTGAGGTAACGGCCTTTATACTTTAAACTGATTATAGCACTTTTAAGCGCTACGATTTATGATTTCATTATAAAAAATATATCATTTTGCTATGTTGTCGAAATCCAGTAAAACAAAAGACATTGGACTCGTGGCGTCGTCTTCTACATTTTAGAAGAGACCGGAGAATTTTTGGAGCTTCCTTCAACTTTTGAAGGAGTGGAACCCAAAGTGAGATTGCTAAATTCAAACTGGAATGGAATGGCGATGTAAAAATTATATAATCGATGTATAAGTTATATAAGCGTTGTACACCTCATATATAAGCGTTGTATACATTATATGTGCGATGTATAATTTATATATACGTTGTAAAAATCATATGTGAGTTGAAATGAAATTGAAATGTATTTATATACATACATATATATATATATACACACACACACACACACTCCCCTCGTCCACAGACCATGGACGATATATATTGGTTGTGACTGTTTGGATTTTGGTTGACGTGAAATTTGGTTGAAAAATGTGAATGGTTGATAATGATTGTTTATGGTTGAAACAAAATTGGAATTGTTTGTGGAAAAATCCATTGTGACATGAAAATGATCAAAATATTTAGATTATAAGGATAAGCCCCTTAGGGAACGCCGCGAGCTGTAAGGTAGTGCGAGGAGCCGTACTCGGGACGGTGTCGGTTTTAAACCCCCTGCCGTTATGCTACCGAAATTTTCTGAAATATTCATGTGTTGAAATATATTCATGTTTGAAATAAATTGTTTTAACAATAAAAATCATAATTTTATCATGTATATGAAGTATATAAAATATTCATGTTTGAAATAAATTGTTTTAACAATAAAAATCACATTTTTTTATTATATATGAATCGCTAAAAATATTCATGTTTGAAATAAATTGTTTTGACAATAAAAATTACATTTTTATTATATACATGAAGTGTCAAAAATAGTCATGTGTTGAAATAAATATTTTTTGGATAAAAATATTATTTTTACCATATATATGAAAAGAAATTTGTTTGGAATTCGAAGAACGGAGGAATATATATATATATATATAATTGAAATAAAATGAATAACGACGCTGCAGTTCGTGTTTTGAAATCGTGATTTTAAATGATTATTACGGGAGATCCGACCATCGGATTTTCCTGAAACCAAAACCGTTAGGTCCGCTTTGAAAATATCTTTCCAACGATACCAAATTTGTAAAGATCCAACGGTTAGATTGCGTGAAATGTTTAATTCAAATTTGAATAAAAACAGTGCTAGAATGGATTATATATATATAATTAAAATAAAATGAATGACGATGCTATAGTTCGTATTTTGAAATCGTAACTTTAAAAGATTGTACCGGGAGATCCGACCGTCGGATTTTCCCAAAACTGGAACCGTTGGGTCCGCTTTGAAAAGATCTTCCCAATGGTATAAAATTTGTAACAATCCAATGGTTAGATTTTCAGATAGAAAAATAGCGCCATGGCCGCGTTATGGCCTGAAGCGTCATTTAAATAAATGGGCTATTTTTAAGTAATTAAAAATAGTGATAAATCATTATAAAATATTATAAACGATATGGAATGGAAATAAACTGAATTTACTCGGTTTATTGGATATTTGGTGGTTGAACGTGTTTGACATGAAAATTGTATTAATGAACTAAATTAGGGATGTCAAATAATTTAACCATGGAAATGAATCGATTTGAATTCTAAATATGCGTGAATTATTTGAAAAGGCCGTGTTAAATATCATTTCAAATAATTAGTCGATGATTAGAAGTCGAAGATATGAAGACGGTGCAATACCGATGATCTTCACATTGAATAGATGGCTACTGATGCCTTTGATGGGAGTTTCTGCCCTGAAGGGGTTACAGTGGTGGTTGCCCGGACGTACTTTTTGATCGTTCGGATGTGCAAGGACCTCTCTCCTGTATTGGACATATGGGACGAGAAATAAGGTGCCTCCGGTTTCGTTCAGACCAAGAACGGACTTGTAAATGGATGTGTGTCTGACGTTGTAGCTTGATAACGTGGCATGCTGAGATGCAGTGATCAAGGCTTTTGTTGAAAAGCAGAGTCTTGTGGTTGATGATCAAATCTTGGTTTTAAAATAGCTAGCTTTGTGTATGGCGTTAATTCGCGAGCCTCACACCTCGGTATGAACCAGAAACGGGAGAGGACCTCAGGGAGGACATGCGTTTCCATCTAGCTAGGAGTGGTGTCTGGGTTTTACACGCCCGAATGTTTTACTTATGTGGATGATGGATAGCGAGGCGCCTCGGTTATTTAGGTCTCTGCGGAGACGATGGATGTTCTTTATACAGACCAGATTTATGCCCCATAGGGCGGAGAAACGCAGTGTTCAGGCATTTTAATCCACTTCGTATGGACCGGCCCTGACGATCCAAAGGCTTGACAGAGTACTTGCCCGAGACATGGGCTAGATTGTCTCGAAGCAGTAAGGATGATCCCTTGCCTTGGTTCATGACAGAAATCTCATTTCCAAATACGATATCGTGCGGTTTTGATTGTAAACCTATATGTGGTGACATGATATATGGTACCCATGTCGTCTATGATTTATACTTATGATTGAAATGTTTTTGAAACATATAAACACTAGTAATAATATCAAATGCTTTTGTTTTATATGTATCAATCATATTTTGGCCATTATAAGGTAAAACTCTATCCTTCGGCTTGCGTTGCATTGTGTGATGGGACCTGAGTCTTATAATGGCTTCATTTTTGTAAAAAGCATTGCGATGTTTAAATGATTTACTTGCTTTAAGCACTGGCAATCCAATGGAGTAAACCCGTTCTACGTTAGCAGCGTGGTCCTATGATTGGCTTTATCGTAAAATAAGTTAAGTAGATTTCTCATACCAGTCCCATGAATGACTTGTAGTTTGTTTCACTTGCAAACTCGGGTGCCCCTATTTCTATACGGGCAGCCTTGTATTCAGGTTTTAGCAGGCTCTCTCTGGATAGCAATGGAGCTGAAGATGGATTCTATCACTTCTTTTATGCCGTTTAGCTCCTGTTATGTATATTATGTTTAATTCCACTATAGATATTTTATATAAAGCTGAAAACTGTATTTTTGTACTAAAGTGTGATCCTATTATACTGTGTAACTCTGATGAATATTATTTCCAGTGTAATTTGATGTACATTATCTGGTGTATTTATATATTTCTGTTCTGCTGTTATTTTTTTATGTGTTATATTCCAAAGATTACCCTTGCCACCATGTAACGGGGGTTTGGGGTCATCACACGTGGTATCAGAGCTTTGGTTAATCTTAGTTCCGGAATATAACATATTAACGAACTTGTCAGAAATAGAACCAGTAGTGTTCTAAGACGAATAACTCATTTCAGATAGGATCAGTAATATCCTAGAATGAGTGTAGCAAAATAAAATACAACCTAATAGACACATTTACTTTCAAATATATGTCTCTATGCTGTACAATTTCTTTTCTGTGGGCCTGACACTTTGTCTGCTATTTGCAGACATAGAAAAATGAGTGGCAGAAGTAGAAGAAGTAATCCTATGGTTCGACAATCTAATGATCTAGTTGTGCTCCCACAGCCAGAATCAGTTATATAAGCTCTATTAAAGAGGTATCGAAATCCGAGTGGAGTACCATTCTCGGGCAATGAGTCCATTATTCAAACTCAAGCTTGGATGCGTTCTGCTGAGAGAATTTTTGAAGGTTTCAAGCTAAGAGATGATCAAAAAAGATTACTGGCATCTTGGGCACTCAAAGATGAAGCTTTAATCTGGTGGGAATCTGTTATTAAGGTTAATCTAGAAGGTAATATTACCTAGGATAGATTTAAAGAAATTTTTAATGAAAGATTTATTCCTCCAGAAGCAACTAATTGGCTACATGATGAATTCTACTATCTGATACAAGGAGATATGACCATTCAGGAATATCAGGATAAATTCAGCAGACTTTCTTGTTTTGCACCCGAGCAAATTGTAAATCCTCAGAGGAAGAGTCTGAGGTTTATTAACGGGCTTTAAAGAAAGTACCAAAATTGGGTAACTACACATGTGAAACTTCCTTTTTCTGAAATGATATACATGGCATATCACTATGAAGATCTTGATAAGCAAGGTCTTTTGGTCGATGAAGAGGAAATCAGTTCTAGAAACAAGAGGAAATTCGAAACTGATAGCCCAGAGGAAAGTATGCAACCTGAGGCGAGTACGACGTCTGGGGTCAGTAAGAAGCCTAAAGTCAATCGAAAGAGGGTTAAATCTGAGAAAGAACTAGTGATGATTGCCATACGCAATAACTGCCATAAGCAAGGGCATTTGCAAGGGAATTGCAGATCTTTAAAGAAACGAATAAAGAGTGGATTTAAACCCGCTAAGAAGCAAAAGAACCCACATGGTGAAAGGAAATGCCATGAGTGCCACCAAGCAGGTCATGTTGCAAGGGAGTGCTAGATATCAAAGAAATCTAAAGTGGCACAAGTGAATGAAGTGGCAGAAGTTCCGGCACCCTCAGTTAGTCAAGCAAGGCCAGATGTTTTAGAAGGCACGCTTACTGTCAAAGATATTCCAGTTAAAGTATTGTTTGATACAGGCGCGTCACGAAGCTTTATTGCAAGTAATGCGGTTAAGAAATTGGATTTGATGTTAAAAAAACTCAAAGAACCCATCACTGTTCATAATCCAGTTGGAGGTTCCCTCAATCTTAGTTGGATTTGTGGGGTGCCTGTCTCTTTTTCTCGTTATCGGTTCCCAACCATCGCGATCGTCATGAATTTTACGAATTTGATCTTATTTTAGGATTGGATTGGTTAGCCAAGTATGAAGCTGAGGTTAAATGCGCCAACAGAGTCGTTAAGGCGAAGATTAAATCAGGAGACTATATAACCATACCATGCGAAGGTCTGAATTCAGATAGAAAAGACTTTTGGCCAGCTCTTGAAGTTTCTCCTGATCAAACAGAAAATATCCCTGTCGTTACAGAGAATACTTCGGTCGACATAGAAAATATTCCTATCGTAAAAAATTATGCGGATGTGTTTGAAGAAGTTGTTAGCTTACCTCCGCATAAAGAAATCGATTTCAAAATCGCTTTGATTCCGAATCCAAGGCCAGTAGTGCACGCTATACGAAGAATGTCCTTGAAGGAAAAAGAAGAGTTAGACAATCAAACTCGACAACTTGTATGGAAGGGTCTGACCAAACGTAGTTTCTCTGATTGGGGAGCAGCAGTGGTGTTTGTCCCAAAGTAAGGCGGTACTCTCAGAATATGTGTGGATTATCGTGACCTGAACAAGCAGACATTAAAGAGTAAATACCCTTTGTAGTGAATTGATGATTTGTTGGATCGATTGGATGGCGCACAAGTATTTTCACGAATGAACCTAGCTACAGGTTTCCATCAGCTTCGTATTGCCGAAAAGTGTGTTCCTTTGACAGCATTCAGAGGTCTCGATTTATTCTACGAGTGGTTATTAATGTCATTCGGCTTATGTAACGCTCCAGCTTATTTTGTCGATCTAATGAACAGGGTATTCAGAGAAGTATTGAATAAATTCGTACTGGTTTTCATTGATGACATATTGATCTTCTCTAAGTCAGAAAGCGAGTAGGCAAAACATTTGGAACAAGTATTAGAGATTCCGAGGAAGAATGTTTTAAAGGCAAAATTTTCCAAATGTATATTCTGGCAAGAAGAGGTAAAATTCCTTGGTCACATCGTATCAAAGGAAGGAATTTCTGTGGATCCAAGTAAAATCACTGCTATTCAGGATTGGAAACAGCCTAGTACTCCCACAGAAGTCCGAAATTTACTAGGATTGGCTAGTTATTATCGGAAATTCGTTAAGGATTATTCAAAGCTATCTAGTCCATTAATGCAGCTTACTAAAAAACATTCAAGGTTTAAGTGGACTCCAGAATGTGAGATAGCCTTCCAAGAGCTGAAGTTAAAATTGACAACTGCTCCAGTATTAACGATTATCGATGGCAATCAGGATTTGACAGTCTGGACGGATGCTTCTATTGGAGGTCTTAGTGTAGTATTAATGCAAAGAGGCCAAGTAGTCGCTTATGCTAGCCATCAGTCGAAGCCGCATGAGAAGAATTATGCAACTTATGATCTTGAATTGTTAGCCATCGTGTTTGCTATGAAAATATGGCGGCACTATCTATTGGGTGAGAAATTTGAATTATATACTGGTCATCAATCATTGAAGTATTTGTTCACCCAGAAAGACTTGAATTTGAGACAACAACTGTAACGACCCAAGGGTTTTCGGCCCTGAAAATCGACATAAATACATTTACCATAAGTCATGCCAACCTTCCAAACTCTGAAAACACTGGAATGTTATTAGAAAGAAATTAGAGGGTGAGATAAGAGAGAAAGAAATATTAGAATAGAAGAAGAAGAAGAACCAACACAACACAGAATCAGAGTGTCACATCGCAGCGGAACAAAATATAATTCAGAAATAAATCTTTATTGAGAGCTTTAAAAATACTTACAAACATCAGAGTACATCACACATTTGCACAGTTATAATAACTTGTCCTCATATACAACACACAGCGGAATAGTAGATATATAATATCATATGTTTGAACACCTCCAGCTCGTCTCTGGACTTCGCAGCATCCAATACTCTGGACCTGTACACCCCGGTCTAACCCGAGCATTTACAAAACACCGGGTCAGTCTGGCGAACCAGAGTAAGAAAAACTCGCACAGTATTAAGTGAAATAATCCAACTTGATTTTAAAGTTCAAAAATCTTTTCGAAAGAAAAGGATAATCGTAAGACCAAATCCACACATAAATACGGACGGTTTTTACCTTACGATAACCCAAAACATTTTTGAAATCAATATCTTTTCTGATATTACAATATTGTCTAAATACAAGTAAATAACATTCCAGCAGAACACTTGCATCTCATGCTCCACATATATGTTATACAATCAAAACCACGGGCGCTTATTGGAGATTGGAGTCCGACTATAACAAGGTATGGGACCACCTATCGATAGTGTATCTCTAGAGGGGAATACACTAGGTTCAACAAGAACGTCTTGCAACCCGGCCCACACATGACTGACCACTCATTTTGCTTGAGTGTATCGAATGCATATCACCAACGGTTGGGCTCAAACCACCATTTCCCAAAAAAGAGACAACATCGAAAATAGATTAAAGAACCAAAGGGAATTTCTCTAGATAGGTGATTATACACCCTAATGGGAGCAACCCACATAGCCATGTTGCCTGCCCAATTTTTGTCATTTCCTGGTTGATGAGGCTTGAGGCTTAAATTATCTTTTGGAACACCTGGTCACCATTCACTTTGAATGCCACATCGTCAGATCCGCCAGATATCACTAATTGACGTCCACAAAAATAATCTGGACGTTAATCTAAGAGGAGTGCCCTTCTCCGTCACTAACAGAAATACGTTCATAAAAATCAACGTACGTGATCCCTTTGGAAATACTCTGTCAGACATCCGTCCATACAAGTCATCCACGAACAGGATGAACCGAAGGTACTCTCCTACTGCATCCAATATAGGAATCACCCAATGGATCAGTAGCGAGAAGTCCTTGCAACCCGTAGATTCCAACCACGACCGAACCACAGCTTATCTCTAGTTGCAATCCCAGAGATTATTAGCAGTTCTTACGTTTATGGAAATCTGCAGTCTTCAATGCTCCATCTTGATCATTTCTTCATATCTTCACGTATTTGTTGGTCGGAATGGTTTTCGAATATAAATTCGATCCCGGTCTTTCCGTACCAACAATCGTATTGGATATATTTGATAGTCGGTGATTTAACTATCAAAATAAATAGTGATTCAACCATGGACATCCAATGAGTTCACCGGTTCAGTATTTAGCATCAAATGGCCTTTTAATTAAAAACAAATGTAAATTTAAAACACTTACATATTTCGATATTATGAATATCGTTTTCGCCTCTTATTTAACATAAGATTTTTCTTTGAACAACAATACTTTTATATCTAGTTTCCTATTTTCACTTTCGAAACATTAGTTGCATTATTATCTAATATTGGGGAATCAATTAAAATTATTACTTTTCAAACAACATTACGGAATATCTTTTATTTCATTACTTGGAAACAAAATTACATGCTCATTCTTATAGAATAAAACTCAACTTTACATTTTCCTTTTCTAACTCGAAAATATCATTATAACTTCACGCAACCTCTTTTTTTGTTTTCCTTTTACTTTGGAACTCTCGTTATATATATATATATATATATATATATTCCCAATCTTCACTAAACGTTGCACTATTATTTCTTTAATGGAAATAATAAATATCATTATAACTTCACGCAACCCCTTTTACCATTACAGGTAATATCATCCTCGGATAATCCTGATGTCGTTTAAGTTGGGGTATTTTAATTACCTCTCAGACCTTGATCAACAACTTCTTATCTTCAGATAGATAAGAGTTGTAACCCAATAATTCATTTCAATATCCACACAAATTCCATTTAACTATTTTATTTCAGAATACAGTTTCATAAACCTTCTTCCCTTTTTAACAATCTCTTTCTCGAGTTTAACCCTTCCTTCTTAATTCCACAACTAAGTAATTTCTTATAAACAACACTCTTTTTAACTCTGCATCTTTAAAAAAATTTCTTTATAGTTCGGATTTGGTTATACAACCCTATTACCCACTTCTTTACCCAAATTCACCTTTATCAATCTCCTTTCAAATCTATTCAACCATTCCCCACTTTGGAAATCTTATTTCAATTTTCCCCTTTTTACTTAATCTCATTTTTAAGTAACGGTAATCTAAAATTAACGATATAACATCTCAAACCTCATTTATATAACCATGATTTATTACAAACCCTTTCATGTTAATTTCCTCTAACTTAATTCAAATAATTAAGTAACGTTTATTTCAAGCTCTTGTATTCGCTTGGAATTCCTTTTTAACTTCCTTATAAAAAATTAAGTTTTCAATATAAAACCTGTTCATGCACCCCTTTCACAATTCAACTAGATTCCATTTCAACTTCGATTCCTTTTTTAAATGAATTTCCATTAAAAAGTAATTTACTAAATTATTATTAATCAAAATAAAAATTTACTTCAATCATTAACTACTTCAGTAATTAAATTCTTTATTAACTAAAATAAATAGTAAATTTCTTTTTTTTTAAATCTTGTTAAAATTAAAACAATATTCTTTAAACTATTTTATTTGATTAATTCAAATCTACCCAATTTAATAATCAATTCCCGATAAAATAGTTGACTTAGTTACTCGAAACACGGTTATCTCGTTAATCGATTCCAGATTGTTTTCCCTTTAAATTAATATAATTAATTTAAATAAATTCCATTTAATTGTTTCTTTAACAAAACAATTATCCAAATTTAACTATTTCTATCCTTATATTTATAAATCTGATTAACATCAGAATTGACTTTATAAAATCAATTTATAATCAATTATAACTTGAATAAAAATAAATAAATATTTATTCCCTTTAAATAAACTTTTATTCAAAATAATATCTATTTCAAAATCCAATCCAGTTATAAAACAAATTTTATAACCTCAGTTCTATCGATTCACCTGACGGTAAATCAATATAAACAAAACAATTGATTTTATAGGCCATATGTTGTCAAATACTCAACCGATAATGCCCATTGGTTTAAACTAAACAGATGTTGAATTTTCAGTCAACAGTAAACAATCAAATCAATCACCCCATCAGATCAGTTCATATATGATAAATTGAAAATAAAAATATATTTGAGGAATCTCGTTTTATCCCTCCAACCTGTTCTTCTCGGAATTCAAATTGGTTATCACAAATCTGATCACTCAATTCATTTAACTGGTAATTTCTATAAAAATAAACAACAACTATTTAACATCAACCAAACAATCAAACACGTTTATAAATAAACATGACCAATAAGGTAAGTTACCTTCATTGGATCAAATCGTTAAAATAACGATTTGATATTTCAATGAAATTAAACACGGTTTAATTTCATTTGTTAAATCAACTAATAAATATATAATTAGCGAACAGTCAACCATTAGCAACCAGAGCACACAAAATGAAAACCCAATTTATATAAAATATAAATGGGAAGAACTGAGTGAGTTTGACTCACTTTGATTTGATTCGTAGCTTAGACGGCTCATTTCAGTTAAATTAAATTAGTGTTTAATTTAGCAGAAAATCCAACTGGTCCTGATTGCGTCCACGTCTGTTCTGTAATGAAGATCCCACCAAGATGAGTCCAGCGTCTATTGAAGCACCCAATTCTGGTAATATATGGGTAAGTTGTTAATATTTAATATTATCGATTTAATTAAGTTAACTTATCCCTTAATTGTAAATTAAACTAACTAATTTTGTTTAATTAACTAATTATCCAATTATACCCCAATTAATTTCGATTATTAGATCTTATAAGTGTAAATTAACTAGGTGAAAATATGAACTCCTTAATCATCATTAGTCTAAACTAATTATGCGTTACTATTTCGCTAATTACATTTATAAATTTCGGTTGTTCCTAAGGCCATATTCTTCTGTCATTCCCAACTGTTCACATGATAGGTGCTTGCAATCAAATCACGCTATAGGTTAATACCTTTCTTTGGTTAAAACAATTTATCCATATTATTAGAGTAATTACGTAATTTACCGTTTATAGTAACCAAGGAATTTGGGCCATTACTTTTAGTCTCTTTCAGAATTTTGATGGCCTCTTCTCGTTCAATGTCTATATTTATGCCGATCAGCATACACTTTTTCACATCGTCTTCTTCCGGTTCCAAGAAACACCACTCACACAACTTCTCGTTACTGCTCCTCCTCCTAACTCAAATACCACGCTGTGTTCAAAACCCAACCCCATACTGCTTTCCTCTTGTTTGGCAAAAACCCGCCCACTGGAAACAAAGAATCTGGTATCCTTCTGGTTTAATAATAATGAGAACAACGTTTCCTCAATTCGTTGTATCTCTCCGGTCCACCCTTCCTTGCGTTAGTTCAGTCTTTAAAAATAGGAGCTGATCCTTTCTTTGTTCGTTTATAATAGCGGTCCGCACTGTTTCACTTCCTATTTCGATACAACTCTTCGAAAACCCTTCCTCTCAACTCCACTGCTAACGCAACCCTCTAGACCCCATCCAGGGTAATCGAACTTGCATCATACTGTCCCCTGTCTTCGCCGAGAGTCTCAACCCCCATGCCTCCACCTATCTCCTCCAGTAGGACAAAAACCGTCAGCCAATTAAAAGCCGATTCGAGGTGATTCTCCAACCCAAAGTTCATCACCACTGGTTGCCTAAGAGGTCTCATCCAGTGCGTTAATTATCTAGTTGAAAGGTTCTTCAGTTGAAATGTGAATTCGGGGTGTAAAGTTTGAGAAGGCTGTTCCCATTTCCAACCTGGGACTTCCAACGGTTGCAACAATTCTACTAGCTTTTGTTGGTCACTCTTGACTAATTGACAAGTAGGGCATCTGCTAACATATAAAGAAATGTCCCTCTTCATTGCCCTCCACCAGAAGGTGCGCTTAATATCATTGTACATTTTGCTCACACCGGGATGGATACTAAGTTTGGACTTATGGCACTCATCCATGACTTCTCTTCGAAACTCTAGAATATTCGGGATGCAAATCCTGCCATTTAATCTGAGAACCCCCTGCTGGAGGTTGGCGAATTCGTCGTGCATGCGCTCCAGGGCTTGCTCTGGGACATACTTCTCTTTGAATAATTTTTTGAACTCGTCCCAGGTCCTACCAGCATTTCTGTTCCTAGAGGTGAGAGCTTCCCACCATAGCTCGGCTTCTTCCTGCATAAGCCAGGCACCCATAAAAGCTTTATCTTGATCGCCTAGCCTCAGGCCTCCAAGTATCTTCTCGCATGTTTTTAGCCATGCTAAGGCCTCTATTACAGTGCCTGTTCCAGAGAAGGTTTTGCCTTCTAGGTTCTTGTACCTTTTAGCCACGCGGTCAAGCTCGAATTGTTGAGCGGCCGGGGTTGTATTAAAGGTCCATCTTCTGCTGGGACTTCACCACGTCCTCTGCCACGGCCAGCTCGGCCTCCTCTACCAGCGGCTGCTCGGGTAGCCATTGTTCAAGTTATGTACAAGCAAGAAAAGAGTCAGCCTACAGAAATGATAATTTTATTGTACGATAAAGTAGAAGAACTTAAGAAAAGACAACGATGGACTGATCAAATTGTTTTTGCTATTCTGCTTAGCTCATTCTAGGACATTACTAGTCCTATCTCTAATGAGCTACTCGCCTTAGAATACTACTGATTCTATTCTGACAAAGTGTTTAATGTGTTAAATTCTAGAACTAAGGTTAACCAAAGCTCTGATACCAATTGTGACGATCCCAAAACCCCGTACCACGGTGTTAAGGATAATCATTGGAATATAACACATTAATCATCATTAGCAGAGTACAGATAATAGCATAAACAAGAAATAGAATAATTTACACAATATGACAGCGGAATCATATATATATATATATATCACCACATCGGAGAGCACAGTGCAGGATACTACTTAGTGTATTATAATACATAATCATTCAACATCGCCAATTGCGGAATCATAATACATAAGAGTACATAAACTAAACATCAGTCTACATCGCCTGTGGCGGAATCATAATACATATACAATAATGGCAGAAAAGTCACAATCATCACAATGTAGTCAAGCCTCGCCATAAGCCAAAAGCGCACCTCTACTGCGGTGCCGTGCCCAAAATATGTTAGCTACCTGTAACTAGGTTGCCCGTGTGAAAATAAGGGCACCCGAGTTTGCAAGGTGAAACAAATTACGAGTCAGTCATGGAACTGGTATGAGAAATATACTTAACTTACTAAACAATAAGAATAAGGCAAATCAAAGGACCATGCCACTTTCACGGAACGGGTTTACTCCAATGAGTAGCTAGTGCCTAAAAGAAAGTACACGGTTAAATCATCGCAATGCTTTTTATCAAAATGAAGCCATTATAAGACTCAGGTCCCATCACACAATGCAACGCAAGCCGGAGTATAGAGTTTTACCTTATAATGGCCAAAAATGCTTCATACGTATAAAACGAAAGTGCTTGATATTATCACTAGTGCATATATGTTTCAAAAGCAAATTTAATCATAAATATCAATCCTAGGCGGCATAGCTACCGTCTACTATGTCACCATACTAGTAATACAATCACATCCGCAATTTCGTATTGGAAATTGGATTCCATCATGAGTCGAGGCAAGGGGCAAGCTCCTCTCCGTTCGAGACACTCTAGCAAATGTCCCAGGACCGCACACTGCAATCCCCTGGATCCTCCAAGGCCGGTCCTCTCTTACTTTTGAGGATTAATTATTCCTGAATACATGTTTCCCGGTCCTTACAGACCTATAATCGAGGCGCCTCGCATTCCAGCAACCACACAGGTGAAAAGTATATAATGTCAGGGCTGGTAGGTCACTAACACCACCATAGCTAGAAAGAAACGTCATGCACTCCTTGGGTCCTTCTCCCGTTTTTGACTCATACTGGGGTGTGAGGCTCGCGAATCCACGCTA
Source organism: Allium sativum (assembly GCA_030737875.1). Taxonomy (NCBI): domain Eukaryota; kingdom Viridiplantae; phylum Streptophyta; class Magnoliopsida; order Asparagales; family Amaryllidaceae; genus Allium; species Allium sativum. The sequence continues at coordinate 461,592,710 of CM060923.1, forward strand.
TACACAACGCTACGTCACACAGACCATGCTTTGATCATCAACCACAAGACTTTGCTTTGCAACAGAAGCCTTGATCATATGCCACTTAGGCGTGCCACACAGGCAATCCACTCCATGCGACTGATTTCTATCTATATATAACCTCTGAGCTCATACGTCTCAGAGAAGGGCGTTAAGCAAGAGAATAAATTCTCCGTCACCAAATAGATATATATTCAATAGAGATCAATCTGCACAGAACAAAATCCAATGTCAGACACACAGTCCATTTACAAGTTCGTTCTGGGTTTGAACGAAGTCGGAGGCACCAAATTCCTCGCTTATCCGCACAATCAACAATACATCCGGATGACTACTACTTCAGCTCCTTCAAGGTAGCTACTCCAATCATGAGCACCAGTAGCGCCCATCCATCCAATGTGAAGATCGTCGGTCTTCAACCATCTTCAACTCTTCGACTTCACATCGTTGATCGATTATTTGAAATGAGAATAAACTCGGCCTTTTCAAATATTCCACGTATATTTAGATTTTCAAATCAATTCATCACATGGTTAAATTATTCAACATTCACATTTCAGTTCCTTAGTATAGTTTTCATGTTAAATACATTCAACCACCACATATCAAGCAAACCAAGCAAAATCGGTTTATTTCCATTCTATACCGTCAATAATATTTTTCAACGATATATCGCCATTTTTATTTTTTTTAAAACGGCCATATTCAAACAAAGGACATTTCAGGTCGTGCTGAAGCACTGGCGCTGTTTTTCACTAAATTTGTTTTACACATATCTGAAAATATAACCATTGGATCTTCACAAATTTTATATCATTAGAAAGGTCATTTCAAAACGAATCAAACGGTTTCAGTTTTGGGAAAATCCGACGGTCGGATCTCCCACACTAGTCGTTTGAAATCACGGTTTCAAATTATGAACTACAGCATCGTTATTCGATTTAATTTAATTATATTTATATATAAATATAATCGATTCTGGCGTTGTTTTTCTTCAAATTTGAATTAAACATTCCAGGCAATCCAACCGTCGGATCTTCACAAAGTTGGTGCCGTTGGAAAGATATTTCCAAGGAGAACCCAACGGTTGCGGTTTCGGGAAAATCCAATGGTCGGATCTCCCACACTAGTCGTTTGAAATCACGGTTTCACAATACGAACTGCACGACAACGATTCGTTTTAATTATATTTATATTTATATATATAAAAATATAGTTCATTCGATAATTCCTATATCGTTTTCACTTCAAATATTTCACTAACACCTTTAAATTTTGGAAAATTTCGCCATAACCTGCTTTGTACGGGAGGGACTGGGAAAATTCCCAAATAGCCACACGGGCGTCTCTTCTCAAAAAGAGAAAGAAAAAGCCAAGCGGCTAGCCAATAAGCTCATAAAATCATCACCCAAGCAAAAAAGTAAACATGTACCTATTTGTCGGGCACATAATTTTATTCCTCTTCTCTAGCTTCTTTGCTATAACCTGTTCAATAAATATGCATGTACATATATGCAATTTTTATCACTTATCATTTTCTATTCAATTTTATTTTCGATTCACTTTGGTTTAAAGTCACCATTCATTCTAATGTTGCATACATAAGCAAAAATCACATCATTAGCTAATTAATGAATATTTCAACTCATGCATATTTATTTGAACAAGTGGTTATTTTTAACACTTCACATTTCAATAAAAATGTAATTTTTATTGTGCAATCTTTTATTCAACACATGAACCTTTTCAACACACACACTTCTCAATACATGAGCATTTCCACACATGGATATTTTATATAGTTTGTTCATATAAGAAAGATGGAATTTTTTATTGTTGTAACTATTTAAATATAAGGCGAATATTTTACGTACTTCATATATATTATAAAAAGGTGATTTTTATTGTTTAAACACTTTATATTCATTCACACATGAATTTAATTTTCACACATCACTTCTCAACACATGAGCATTTCCACACATGGATATAGTTTCTACACATGATTTTAGTTTCAACGCATGAAAATAATTTCAACATATGAAAATAATTCTAACACATGAATATTATTCAAAATTTCGGCAGCATAACGGCAGGATAGTTAAAACCGGCACCGTCCCTAGTACGGCTCCTCGCTCTACCTTAAAACCTCGCAGTTTTTGACAATGGGGATTTCATGCATCTAATTCGCACGCAGGCGGCATGTTTTATTTTCATTTCCATAATTATTTCCAATTTGTTTCAATCACCAATGGGTATTTTTCAACCACAACCAAACAATATCAACCACAAACAATTATTCAACCATTTGAATTTTTCACCCAATTTTTCACACCAATTCACAACAATAATTATCGTCCATGGTTTATGGACGAGGGGAGTGTATATATATATATATATATATATATATATATATATATTATTGCCATTCAAACACACATATCATTTAAACAATGCATGTATAATTCATACTTCGCTCATACAACTTATAATACGCGTGTATATGTGGTATACAACACGTATATAATTTATATTTCACTTATATAATTTATATATGACATTTTCTATTCAATTTCATTTAATTTAGATTTCTCACATTGGTTTTCGGAGTGCTAAAAATCGTAGATGGCTCAGAAAAATCCGCGGTCTCTTCTATGTGGTAGAGAGCCTCCTTGCGGTCACGATGTTTCCTGTTTCATCGAATTTCGTCAATACACGAAAAAGATATGATTTTTTGAAGTTCAAATGTAATAAAGCACTCACCTTTCACGATGGTTCAAAACTAGGTCTTCGATTTGCACTCAAACCGTGAAGCGATGCGAGGATCGGGCTACACGACGTCGAAGAGGGAGGTGCAAGCTTCTCGGCGCCGGTGGTGGGGCCCCCTGCGGTGTCCTGAGGCGAGCTCGGTGGAGGTCCAAAGGCGCTGCCTTTGTGGAGGTGATTCGCACGATTTACACAACGATAAAATCCAATACAGGTATGGATTTGTAAAGGAAGGAACGAGCTTCAAAATAGATCCAAGAACGCTCGATTTCGTTGAGAATCGGAAGAGAAATCGAAGAGAGAAGTTTGGAATCGTTTTCCGTCGTGCATGCCTGATGATCGGGGAGAGAGAAAGTGATTTGGGAAAAAGTGAATGGCCGTGTTTATTTTTATATATATTTAATTTCAAAAATCCGAAAATACCCCTTGTCTTATACGAACTCCAATCCAAACCCAACGACTGTCGTCCCTAGCTAAATACCCCCATTCCGAACACAATGGGATATGTTTCATTGGCCAATTCGACTGTTACAGTCAGTTATTTTTTAAATTAAAATATAAAATATTTTATATTCAATTTGAACGTACATTTCAATTTTCCAGGGCCACAAACTGATTCGCGAAATTCCAGGAAAATAAATCTAGCTATGTTTTGACGCTACGGTCCCAACAAAACTAGTTTCGTCGAATTCTGAGATCGTTTGAAAAATGGCCATTTTCTGGTCGATCCAATTCAACAGAATTTGACCAAACACATTTTCTTTTGCCACGCTCACATACTAGCTTCAAAAATTATGAAATTTGAAACCTAGCAATAGTTTGACATCCCGGACCCAACAAAAGTGGTTATGTCGAATTCCGAGGTCGTTTGCAAAATGTCTATTTTCAAGGGCTATATTTTTTATATAGCGACCTTTTTGAAAATTCATTTGGCCATAACTTTTGATTCCCTCTATGAAACTTCGATTTTTCAGATTCGTTAGAAAGGTATTCATAAAAAGATTTAAATATTTTTGGTTTCACTAAAATCCTTTATATTTTCCACCCGGCACAGTCAGTCAAAGTTTGAATTCAAATTTTCAAACTGCCACACTATTTCTAATTCATTACTTTATTGAAATATTCTATTTCAATTGTTCAAATTGCATTGAAATAACCAATTTAAAATTTTTAAATTGGCTCGTATTTTCCGGGTTGTTACAATCTCCCCCACTTAAAACTTTTCGTCTCCGAAAAGGAAACAACAGTAAAGTACGAAACAAAATGTAAATGCAAAGTATTGTGAAGGTACCTTGCACCGGAGTTAGTCAGAGATGTCCACTCTGCATTTGGGGTAAGCTTGCTTAATGCTTTCCTTAGTCTCCCAAGTACAGTCTCTAGGATCACTGCTCCATTTCACTTTAACTAAATTAACCTTTTTGCTTCTTAGTTCTCTAGTTTCTTTGCCAACAATTTTTAATGGCTCTCTTCTGACTGCTAATTCTGGAGTAATTTCTATATCATGTTGCACTGCTTCTTCTACAACAAGATTCGGATCATGCAAATGTCTTCTAAGTTGAGATACGTTAAACACATTATGCACTCCAGGCAACCAATCAGGTAATTGAACCCGATAAGCAAGAGTTCCAATTCGTTCAAGTATAGGAAAGGGACCAATAAACCTGGGTGCTAACTTCCCAGTTTTTACGAATCGGATAACTCCTCTTATCGGAGATACTTTCAAATAAACATGATCACCAACAACAAATGTCAGATCTCTTCTTCCAGAATCTTCATAGCTTTTCTGTCGGCTTTGTGCGGTTTTCAATCGCTTCTTGATGAAATCGACTTTATCAGATGCTTCTCGAATCATATCGGGTCCTAAGACAAGTCTATTGCCAGGTTCTACCCAACATGCTGGAGATCTGCACGGTCTGCCATATAATGCTTCAAATGGCGACATTCTCAAACTTGCTTGATAGCTATTGTTATATGAGAATTCTGCCAAATGCAAGTGATCTTCCCATGACCCGCTAAAATCAATGATACAAGCCCGCAGTAGATCTTCTAGAATTCTATTCACACGCTCAGTTTGGCCATCCGTCTGAGGGTGATAAACGGTGCTTAGATTTAATTTTGTTCCCAATTCGGTTTGGAATGCCTCCCAGAATTTGCTAGCAAAAATTAGGTCTCTATCACTGACTATGCTAATGGAAATTCCATGCAGCTTAACAATTTCTTTGAAATATATCTGTGCTAGACTTTGAGCGGTTCTATTGGATCTGACAGGTATAAAATGGGCAGTCTTCTTGAAGCGATCTACGATTACCCAAATACTGTCATTACCTTTCTTGGTTCGGGGCAACCCATCTATGAAATCCATGGAAATCTGTTCCCATTTCCAACCTGGGACTTCCAACGGTTGCAACAATCCTGCTAGCTTTTATTGGTCGCTCTTGACTAATTGACAAGTAGGGCATCTGCTAACGTATAAAGAAATGTCCCTCTTCATTGCCCTCCACCAGAAGGTGCGCTTAATATAATTGTACATTTTGCTCACACCGGGATGGATACTAAGTTTGGACTTATGGCACTCATCCATGACTTCTCTTCGAAGCTCTGGAATATTCGGGATGCAAATCCTGCCATTTAATCTGAGAACCCCCTGCGGTTGGAGAATTCGTCGTGCATGCGCTTCAGCGCTTGCTCTGGGACATACTTCTCTTTGAATAATTCTTTGAATTCGTCCGAGGTCCTACCAGCATTTCTGTTCCTGGCAGTGAGAGATTCCCACCATAGCTCGGCTTCTTCTTGCATAAGCCAGGCACCCATAAAAGCTTTATCTTGATCGCCTAGCCTCAGGCCTCCAAGTATCTTCTCGCATGTTTTTAGCCATGCTAAGGCCTCTATTACAGTGCCTGTTCCAGAGAAGGTTTTGCCTTCTAGGTTTTTGTACCTTTTAGCCACGCGGTCAAGCTCGAATTGTTGAGCGGCCGGGGGTTGTATTAAAGGTCCATCTTCTGCTGGGACTTCACCACGTCCTCTGCCACGGCCAGCTTGGCCTCCTCTACCAGCGGCTGCTCGGGTAGCCATTGTTCAAGTTCTATACAAGCAAGAAAAGAGTCAGCCTATAGAAATGATAATTTTATTGTATGGTAAAGCAGAAGAACTAAAGAAAAGACAACGATGGACTGATCAAATTGTTTTTGCTATTCTGCTAAGCTCATTCTAGGACATTGCTAGTCCTATCTCTAATGAGCTACTCGCCTTAGAATACTACTGGTTCTATTCTAACGAAGTGTTTAATGTGTTAAATTCCAGAACTAAGGTTAACCAAAGCTCTGATACCAGCTGTGACGATCCCAAAACCCCGTACCACGGTGTTAAGGATAATCATTGGAATATAACACATTAATCATCATTAGTAGAGTACAGATAATAGCATAAACAAGAAATATAATAATTTACACTATATGACAGCGGAATCATATATATATATATATATATCACCACATCAGAGAGCACAGTGCAGGATACTACTTAGTGTATAATAATACATAATCAGTCAACATCGCCAATGGAGGAATCATAATACATAAGAGTACATAAACTAATCATCAGTCTACATCGCCTGTGGCGGAATCATAATACATATACAATAATGGCGGAAAAGTCACAATCATCAAAATGTAGTCAAGCCTCGCAATAAGCCAAAAGCGCACCTCTACTGCGGTGCCATGCCTAAAATATGTCAGCTACCTATAACTAGGCTGCCCGTGTGAAAATAAGGGCACCCGAGTTTGCAAGGTGAAACAAACTACGAGTCAGTCATGGGACTGGTATGAGAAATATACTTAACTTACTAAACAACAAGAATAAGGAAAATCAAAGGACCACGCCACTTTCGCACAACGGGTTTACTCCAATGAGTGCTAGTGCATAAAAGAAAATACACGGTTAAATCATCGCAATGCTTTTTTTCAAAATGAAACCATTATAAGACTCAAGTCCCATCACACAATGCAACGCAAGCCGGAGTATAGAGTTTTACCTTATAATGGCCAAAAATGCTTCATACTTATAAGACGAAAGTGTTTGATATTATCACTAGTGCATATATGTTTCAAAAGCAAATTTAATCATAAATATCAATCCTAGGCGGCATAGCTACCATCTACTATGTCACCATACTAGTAATACAATCACATCCGCAATTTCGTATTGGAAATTGGATTCCATCATGAGTCGAGGCAAGGGGCAAGCTCCTCTCCGTTCGAGACACTCTAGCAAATGTCCCAGGACCGCACACAGCAATCCCCTGGATCCTCCAAGGCCGGTCCTCTCTTACTTTTGAGGATTAATTATTCCTGAACACACGTTTCCCGGTCTTTACAGACCTATAATCGAGGCGCCTCGCATTCCAACAACCACACAGGTGAAAAGTATATAATGTCAGGGCTGGTAGGTCACTGACACCACCATAGGAAGAAAGAAACGTCATGCACTCCTTGGGTCCTTCTCCCATTTTTGACTCATACCGGGGTGTGAGGCTCGCGAATCCACGCTATACACAAAGCTACGTCACACAGACCTTGCTTTGATCATCAACCACAAGACTTTGCATTGCAACAGAAGCCTTGATCATATGCCACTTAGGTGTGCCACACAGGCAATCCACTCCATGCGACTGATTTCTATCTATATATAATCTCTAAGCTCGTACGTCTCAAAGAAGGGCGTTAAGCAAGAGAATAAATTCTCCGCCGCCAAACAGATATATATTCAATAGAGATCAATCTGCACAGAACAAAATCCAATGTCAAACACACAGTCCATTTACAAGTTCGTTTTGGGTTTGAACGAAGCTGGAGGCACCAAATTCCTCGCTTATCCGCACAATCAACAATACGTCCGGACGGCTACTACTTCAACTCCTTCAAGGTAGCTACTCCAATCATGAGCATCAGTAGCGCCCATCCATCCAATGTGAAGATCGTCGGTCTTTAATCGTATTCAACTCTTCGACTTCACATCGTCGATCGATTATTTGAAATGAGAATAAACTCGGCCTTTTCAAATAATCCACGTATATTTAGATTTTCAAATCAATTCATCACATGGTTAAATTATTCAACATTCACATTTCAGTTCCTTAGTATAGTTTTCATGTTAAATACATTCAACCATCACATATCAAGCAAACCAAGCAAAATCGGTTTATTTCCATTCTATATCGTCAATAATATTTTTCAACGATATATCGCCATTTTTATTTATTTAAAAACGGCCATATTCAATTAAACGACATTTCAGGTCGTGCCGAAGCACTGGCGCTGTTTTTCACTAAATTTGTTTTACACATATCTGAAAATCTAACCGTTGGATCTTCACAAATTTTATATCATTAGAAAGGTCATTTCGAAACGAATCCAATGGTTTCAGTTTTGGGAAAATCCGACGGTCGGATCTCCCATACTAGTCGTTTGAAATCACGGTTTCAAATTACGAACTGCAGCGTCGTTATTCGATTTAATTTAATTATATTTATATTTATATATAAATATAATCGATTCTGGCGTTGTTTTTCTTCAGATTTGAATTAAACATTCCAGACAATCCAACCGTCGGATCTTCACAAAGTTGGTGTCGTTGGAAAGATATTTCCAAGGCGAACCCAACGGTTACGGTTTCGGGAAAATCCAATGGTCGGACCTCCCGCACTAGTCGTTTGAAATCACGGTTTCAAAATACGAACTGCACGACCACGATTCGTTTTAATTTTATTTATATTTATATATATATATAGTTCATTCGAAAATTCCTATATCGTTTCCACTTCAAATATTTCACTAACGCCTTTAAATTGTGGAAAATTTCGCCATAACCTCCTTTGTACGGGAGGGGCTGGGAAAATTCCCAAATAGCCACACGGGCGTCTCATCTCAAAAAGAAAAAGAAAAGGCCAAGCGGCTAGCCAATAGGCTCATAAAATCATCACCCAAGCAAAATAGTAAACATGTACCTATTTGTCGGGCACATAATTTTATTCCTCTTCTCTAGCCTCTTTGCTATAACCTGTTCAATAAATATGCAAGTACATATATGCAATTTTCAGCACTTATCATTTTCTATTCAATTTCATTTTCGATTCACTTTGGTTTAAAGTCACCATTCATTCTAATGTTGCATACATAAGCAAAAATCACATCATTAGCTAACTAATGAATATTTCAACTCATGCATATTTATTTGAACAAGTGGTTATTTTTAACACTTCACATTTCAATAAAAATGTAATTTTTATTGTTCAATCTTTTATTCAACACATGAACCATTTCAACACACACACTTCTCAACACATGAGCATTTCCACACATGGATATTTTATATAGTTTGTTCATATAAGAAAGATGAATTTTTTTTATTGTTGAAACTATTTATATATAAGTCGAATATTTTACATACTTCATATATATTATAAAAAGGTGATTTTTATTGTTTAAACACTTTATTCATTCACACATGAATTTAATTTTCACACATCACTTCTCAACACATGAGAATTTCCACACATGGATATAGTTTCAACACATGATTTTAGTTTCAATGCATGAAAATAATTTCAACATATAAAAATAATTCTAACACATGAATATTATTCAAAATTTCGGCAGCATAACGGCAGGGTAGTTAAAACCGGCACCATCCCTAGTACGGCTCCTCTCTCTACCTTAAAACCTCGCGGTTTTTGACAATGGGGATTTCATGCATCTAATTCGCGCGCAGGCGGCATGTTTTATTTTCATTTCCACAATTATTTCCAATTTGTTTCAATCACCAGTGGGTATTTTTCAACCACAACCAAACAATATCAACCACAAACAATTATTCAACCATTTGAATTTTTCACCCAATTTTTCACACCAATTCACAAAAATAAATATCGTCCATGGTTTGTGGACGAGGGGAGTATATATATATATACATATATATATATATATATATATATTATTACCATTTAAACACACATATCATTTAAACAATGCATGTATAATTCATACTTCGCTCATACAACTTATACTACGCATGTATATGTGGTACACAACACGTATATAATTTATATTTCGCTTATATAATTTATACATGACATTTTCTATTCAATTTCATTTAATTTAGATTTCTCACATTGGTTTTCGGAGTGCTAAAAATCGTAGATGGCTCAGAAAAATCCGCGGTCTCTTCTATGTGGTAGAGAGCCTCCTTGCGGTCACGATGTTTCCTGTTTCATCGAATTTCGTCAATACACCAAAAAGATATGATTTTTCGAAGTTCAAATGTAATAAAGGACTCACCTTTCACGATGGTTCAAAACTAGGTCTTCGATTTGCACTCAAACCGTGAAGCGATGCGAGGATCGGGCTACACGACGTCGCAGAGGGAGGTGCAGGCTTCTCGGCGCCGGTGGTGGGGTCCCCTGCGGTAGCCTGAGGCGAGCTCGGCTGTAAAGACCCGTAACTTCCCCGGTGAGGAAAGCGCGGATAGTTCGAGAACAAGCCACAACAGAATGCAGACGGGAGAACATTTCATTGTATATTACAACAATGCATCAGATTACAAGAATATACAGAGTATAAATGAATAAATATTACACATAAATATCTGAGATTTAAATTACATTTAAATACATAGCAGCAGAAAATAATACAATACACAACTAGAAGAGATATACGGATACAAAGCTTTCCGGATATCATTCCAGTTGTAAACCAGGATCCTGTGAATAAAAATCTACAAAACCAAAACTACTAGCTGCCCGTGTCAAAATAAAGGCACCCAGAGTTTAGGTTAAAACAATAAACTCTAGGGTCAGTCATGGGACTGGTGTGAGAACTAAAACAGTTAATAATCTTTATTTCAAAGTTAGGTAAATCAAGGGACCATGCAGTATAACACGGAACGGGTTTCCTCCCAAGAACACCAGTGCATAAAACAACAGCGCAATGCTAAATAAAGAACAATGAAGCTATTATAAGACCCAGTTCCCATCACACAATGCAACGCAAGCCGGAGGATAGGTTTTTTACCTTATAATAGCCAAGAATGCTTGATACGTTTAAAACAAATCATTTGATACTATTATAAGTGCATAGTGTATAAAACAACTTCAAATCATATGTATCAATCATAGACGGCATAAGCGCCCCATCCCACTATGTCGCCATACTAGGCTCTACAAATAAAACCGCAAATGTCACATATTTGGAAGTTGGATTTCCATCAATGAACCGAGGCAAATGATAGTCCTCAACCGATTCGAGACTCCCTAGCCCGAGCCTCAGGATCAGAGCTCGAGTGACCCTTGGAGCGATAGGGCCGGTCCACCGATGTGGATTAAAATGCCTGAACACTACGTTTCCCCGCCCTATGGGGCGTAAATGAGCCAACGAATGACTCCATCGGACCCGAATCGTCCGATCAATCCGAGGCGCCTCGCAACAGCAACAACCACATAAGTCAAACTCGTCAGGGCGTGTACAACCACTGACGCCTCTTCTAACTAGAAAGAAACGCATGCCCTCCCTGAGGTCCGTCTCCTGTTTTTGGTTCATACCGGGTGTGAAACTGGCGAAGTAAACGTTACACATAACTACGCCACAAAGGCCGTGCTTCGATCATCAACCACAAGACTTTGCTTTTCAATAGAAGCCTTGATCATTCGCCACTTAGGCATGCCACACAGGAAATTCACTCTATGCGTTTGATATCCATCAGTATATAACCCCTGAGCTCGTACGTCTCAGAGAAGGGCGTTAAGCAAGAGAATAAATTCTCCGCCGCCAAACAGATACATATTTAATAGAAATCAATCACACAGACTAAAATCCAATGTCAGACACACAGTCCATTTACAAGTCCGTTCTGGGTCTGAACGAAACCGGAGGCACCTAGTACCCCGCATATCCATCGATCCCCAAGTACGTCTGGACAATCACCAACTGTTTCCATCTTCTTAGGTGTACATCCCAATCAAGATCATCAGTAATCACCCAAACGACGTGAAGACCTCCGGTCTTCGACCGCCGTCTTCATCTTCGACTTATCGTTGTATCAGTTATTCAGAATGGGATAAATGAGGTCTTTCCGAATAACTCGCGTATATTTTAAATAAGTGTTACACAAACACAACATACGCCTCATTCCAATTCATCAGTCACTAACCGTAAATTAATCAAGAGAATAATTCCCCAAATATTAACCCCGAAGGCCGAAACCAACATCAGATCAATATCCAGAAAACCATTCTTCTTAGTTAACCGACAGTTAGTTTCTAAATTTCACATTCATAGGGAAAGGTTCCCATTAATTTTATCAAAGATAAATTCTTTAATTTATTCTTTAATCTACTTTTGAATATCAATTCAAACTAGTCGGGATTAACGAACCTTACCGAAGTAATCATTTGTTTTAATTTCCCAATCCCAACCTATTCATCCCATGAAGTAAAACTGGTAATACTTCATATCAAACACCACGGTGTTATCGGTAAATTCAATTACCATTTCTCGTTCAAATCTAATTAAAGATTTAACTATCGCCTGGAGCAAAACTGGTGAAACTCCATCCTCGATCATTTCAATCTAATTAAAGATTCATTAAAACTCCACTTAGTTTTAATCTGTGACTGGGTTAAAGAATCAGTGTCATTTAAAAAACGGTTCACGATAAACCCAAAATCACATCACATTTCAATCAGTCCCTGACCGTAAATTAGCAAGTGAGCAGTTCCCTAAGTATTAACCCCGAAGGCCGAAACCAACATTAGATCAATAACCCAGAAACCATTCAACTCAACTAATCTCCAGTTAGTTTTTGAATTTTCTTAACTCCTTTGGGTCTAAGAACAGTACTATTGAAGATATCGTTCACGACAACCCAAAATCACATTTCATTAATTATCGGGCTAAAGAACAAGCGTTATTTAAAATACTGTTCACGATTTACCCAAAAATCAATACCAATTCAATTCCAATTAAATATTATTTAATTGGTACACTTCATTAAATCTAAATAAAAAGATTTAATCTTTTCTCAACTGGGTTCAAGAACAGTGTTAATAAAGACACCATCACAACAAACCCAAATCACATTTGATATTATATACAAGGCTCTGAATAGAAAATATACCGGCTTATATTCAATATCAAATTCTACGACTAGCAGATAACGTATTCGAAATAACGATATTAATATATCTTTCAAATTTCCATAACAATATCTGTATAATCACGAAATTCAACATCGAAATATTCCAAAGACAATTTCGATTCAAATCCATTCCAATTCAATTATTGGAAATTTTGGTTACTTTTAAAACCCTTTTCAAATCCAATTTATTTATTTAAAAATAAATAGAATTATAATTCTAGTTCAAAACTAGTTCATTTCGATAAAAATCTATTTTTGTCTTTTCAAATATGGAGCTTTCCATCCCAATTCTTCCCAAATCATTTCTTATGATTGTACACAAATTATTACTATTTTTAATAATTTTATCAAGGCCCGTACAGTCGATTTCCATCAAAGGCCATCGAACTGCACTTACAGCGTCCTTTTCTGAATTGGATTTGGACATAATTCCAAATCCAACCATTAGATTTCAAATTTATAATATTCGTTACAAAGCTCTTTTCGACACGAACCCAACGGTTCCTGTTTTAGGAGAATCCGACGGTCGGATCTCCCGTAATATCCGTTCGAAGTCAATGGTCGAAATTCGCGAACTGCCGCGGCGCGACGCGTTCTATTCAGGCCATTATATTATATATATATAATATATACTTCGTCGATTTCAATTCAAAACGTGCTTTATAAATCGTTTTAAATTCATTTTCAAAACGGTTTCAACTTCATATTCAATTCAAATCAAAATTGAATATTCCATATAAATTCGTTTCAAATTCATTTCAAATCAATTTTAATTCAATTTCAATTTAATTCGAATTTCTTTTCAATTTCTATTTGAATTCAATTCCTTTCGGTTTCAATTCGGATTCAATCCTATTCAATTTAATTCGGATTTCAATTCTATTCGAATTTCAAATAATTTAAGTGTATTTCGAATTTCAAATCAATTCAGTTTAATTCCAATTTCAAATCTATTCGATTTCAAATCTATTCAATTTAATTCGAATTTCAAATCTATTTCAATATTCATTGAAAATGAATAAAATCGATATAAATATCGTTCACGTCCAAAATGGCGTCAATCTAATCAGCACGGCTTCATATATTTCTATTTTCAAATATTCTATTTCAAATATTTCTTTTTCAAATATTTCTTTTTCAAATATTTCTATTTCAAATATTTCTTTTTCTAAACTGGAATGAGGCCCAATCAATTACCATATAATGTTAATTATATGGATTTTCTACAACCCATGTATACAATAACAACGATAAATAATCAACCATCATCCAAAGTGCATTCTACACTGTATAAGCATCAAATATAAATATTTAACGCTCATAACAGTTTGTCAATCAATCGATCGACATATAACTGACTATTGGGATTAGTGTACGTCATATATCACCCCAATACCCATGTGGGGTTTCAAACAATCAAACACAGATTTTATTTGTGCAGTTGGGCGATGTGTAAAATTTATCGTCCCAATCAATATCAGTCAAATGTGTGTATATAAACAAATCGTCCAATTTGATTATTTTTATTTCCTTTCATATACACGTTAAAAATTCTATTTTTAACTATAAATATTTTTAACTATATAAATATTTTATTTCATTTCACAACACATCACACAATCAACTACACATCAAAATCAAACACACGAGCATACAAGCCGTCCATGGTCTGTGGACGACGGGTGTCGGGTGCTACTAAACACTGTCTGCATCCTAGTATATATTTTTAACTAGAAAACAAATTAAAAAGTGAGAAATTATCACAGATTAGCTAATCCAATCCCACGACTCTTCTTATGTAGAAATCTTCGCCATTCTTGCCTCTTGCCACTTTCTTTGCCCGTATTCTCTACATATGTAAAAATCAAATTTTTACTTCGTTATTCAATATATAAAAATCGAATTTTCACTTTGCTATTCAATATATAAAAATCGAATTTTCACTTTGCTATTCAATATATAAAAATAGAATTTTTACTTTGCTATTCAATATATAAAAATGGAACTTTTACTTTGCTATTCAATATATAAAAATGGAATTTTTACTTTGCTATTCAATATTTAAAAATCGAATTTTTACTTTGCTATTCAATATATAAAAATCGAATTTTTACTTTACTATTCAATATATAAAAATCGAATTTTTACTTTGCTATTCAATATATAAAAATCGAATTTTTACATTGCTATTCAATATATAAAAAACGAATTTTTACTTTGCTATTCAATATATAAAAATCGAATTTTTACTTTGCTATTCAACATATAAAAATCGAATTTTTATCTTCTCTATAATGTAAAAATCATATTTTTATTCTTTCTATAATATAAAAATCATATTTTTATTATTCTAAAAATATAAAAATTATATTTTTATATTGCTAAAAATCCCATCTTTATATCAATAAAATCTAACCTTTTCATCTCGCTTTACATACATTAAAAATCGATTTTTTTCTCTATATCACTTCATATGATAACAATTATATTTTTATATGAAAACTCTCGTTAATGTATACATAATTAAATAAAACGAATCAGTTTTTATAACACAAAAAAAATCAACTTTTACCACTCATAAAAATTGGGTTATATGACCAAAAAAAAAATTATAAAACTTATCGTGAATCGAAGTGGGAGGAGAGAGGCCGTGCTCGCTGCATCGGAGGTGGAGCGTCGGGCTTCAGGCGGTCGGATCTAGGTTGTGGCGGCGGAGCAAGGGCTCGAGGTGGGTTTCTGGTCTAGTGCGTGGGCTTTGGGCGGTATCGGGTTCGAGATTGAAGAGGGTGGAGGGAGGAAGTTCGGAGACGAGGAGGGGGGACCGGAGGTGGATGCGCGGAGGGTGCGGGGTCGATGGCGACGGCGATCGCCAGGAAGGGTGGAGGCAGCAAGAGGAATCGAACGGTTTTTTTTATATGGGGATCGGGTTTCTGAAGGAGGAAGGAGACAAAAAGAGGGTTTTATAAATTATTTAATTATTATTTTATTTTCTCTAAAAGTAACTTTTTATTTCGACCTCGAAACGAGGCTCACCACCTGTCGTCCCTAGCGTATTACCCCCATTCCGAACACAATGGGATATGTATCGTAGGCTGATTTGATCGTTTCGATCAGTTTTCGTCAAAATCAACATATAACTTTATATATTGAATTTGAACACGCATTTCAATTTACTGGGGTCACATACGAACTCGTGAAATTCCCGAAAAATATTTTCTAGCTTCGTATTGACGATACGGTCCTAATAAAACTAGTTTCGTCGAATTCTGAGACCGTTTGAAAAATGACCATTTTCCAGTCGATTAAAATCAACTAAAACTGGCCAAACACGTTTTCCTTTGCCACGCTCACACATTGACTCGAAAAATTATGAAATTTGGAATCTAGCAATAACTTGGCATCGCGGATCCAGCAAAAGTGGTTTCGTCGAAATCCGAGGTCGTTTGCAAAATTTCCATTTTTAAGGGCCTGAATTCCATAGCGACTATTCTGAATTTTCAACTGGGCATAACTTTTTATCCCCGCTATGAAATTTCAATTTTTCGGATTCGTTGGAAAGATATTTCCAAATAGATCCTATTATTTTTGGTTTCACTAAAATCCGGTTTATTTTGCACCCGGTACATTCATTTGAATTTTGAAATCGAATCATCGAACTACCACGCCGTTTTCAATTCCTTTTATAAATATAAATAAATTTATATTCTATCGTCGATTCAAAAAATATACACATTCGAATTATATTCAAAATAAATTTCTCGTCGATTTTATTTAAAATAATTCATTTTAAATAATCAAAATTCGCTAAAATTGCCAAAATAAAAAATTTAAACTGGCCCAGATTTCCGGGTTATTACAATCTCCCCTACTTAAAACTTTTCGTCCCTGAAAAGGAACAAAGCCGAAAGTTGTTTCACAAATCTACTCAACTTTCAGTGTTTTCACTACGGCTTAAATTCTTCAACTTTTCAGTTTCTAAGAACCTTTCAAGTTTTTCTAAAATTTGGCTAACACTCTAAATTTTCGAAAAATTTCGCCATAACCTCCCCTGCACCGGGAGCACGGGAAAATCCCGAAATTGCCATATAGGCCCTCTGATCTCAAAAAGAAAAAGAAAATGCCAAGCGGCTAGCCAATCGGCTCATAAAATCATCCCCACCCAAACAAAACAGTAAATTATGTTAAACATGTACCTATTTGTCGGGCAAACAATTTTATTCTCTGCTCTAGCCTCCTTGCTATGACCTGTTCAATGTAAGTACATGTATATGCAAGAAAATGCGACTAATTTCAATACAATTCAATATTTGATTCAATTAGGCTAAATGGTTCAAAATTATCAATCAAATAAACAAACAACACAAACATTAATCAATTAGTGAATTAACATTTCAAATTTATAACTTTGACATATAGTCTAAAAAACACATTTTTGATGCCAAATCCCAACAATAAGCCCTATCTAATTTTGGTTCTCACACCAGTCAATAGTAAATATATAGAAAGCCCACTTTCGTCGCACGAACATAAATTCTAATGATGGAGCTCCATCATCAACATCATCTCCGGGCGATTAGAGTGTAATTCTATATATATCCAGTATATTAAAACTTCAAATACACGTTTGCAAGGCGTATATGCAAAATCTTTATATATTGGACTGTCCAAATCAATACAAATAAATAATCAAATACGAATAATTGATTTTAATATTCAAAACAAAATTTGTTTTCAATTTAAAAATAAATATACTCTTCACACTCGTTCTAGGATACTACTGATCCTATCTCTAACGAGTCATTCCCATTGGATATTACTAATCAAATATCTGATGAATTCTCTCGTATGGTTCTAATGTGTCTTGTTCTCTGAGCTTTGTAAATCAAAGCTCTGATACCAACTGTAAAGACCCGTAACTTCCCCGGTGAGGAAAACGCGGATAGTTCGAGAACAAGCCACAATAGAACGCAGACGGGAGAACATTTCATTGTATATTACAACAATGCATCAGATTACAAGAATATACAGAGTATAAATGAATAAATATTACACAAAAATATCAGAGATTTAAATTACATTTAAATACATAGCAGCGGAAAATAATACAATACACAACTAGAAGGGATATACGGATACAAAGCTTTCCGGATATCATTCCAGCTGTAAACCAGGATCCCGTGAATAAAAATCTGCAAAACCAAAACTACTAGCTGCCCGTGTCAAAATAAGGGCACCCAGAGTTTAGGTTAAAACAATAAACTCCAGGGTCAGTCATGGGACTGGCGTGAGAACTAAAACAGTTAATAATCTTAATTTCAAAGTTAGGTAAATCAAGTGTAATAACCCGAAAATCTGGGCCAATTTAAAATTTTTATTTTGGCAATTTTAATGAATTTTGAACATTTAAAATAGATTATTTTAAATAAAATCGATGAGAAATTAAATTTGAATATAATTCGAACGTATATATTATATACGTCGTCGTTAGAATATAAATAATTATATATAATTATTAATAGAATTGAAAATGGCGCGGTAGTTCGATAATTCGATTTCAAACTTCAATTGAATGTACCGGGTGCAAAATAATCCGGATTTTAGTGAAACTAAAAACATTAGAATCTAATAGATAATATCTTTCCAACGAATCCGGAAAATCAAAATTCCATAGCGGGGATCAAAAGATATGTCCAATTGAAAATTTTGAATAGTCGCTATGGAATTCAGGCCCTTAAAAATGGGAATTTTGCAAACGACCTCGGATTTCGACGAAATCACTTTTGTTGGATCCGCAATGTCAAATTATTGCTAGGTTTCAAATTTCATAATTTTTCGAATCAATATGTGAGCGTGGCAAAGGAAAACGCGTTTGACCAGTTTCAGCTAATTTTAATCGACTGGAAAATGGTCATTTTTCCAACGGTCTCAGAATTCAACGAAACTAGTTTTGTTAGGACCGTATCGTCAATACGAAGCTAGAAAATATTTTTTAGGAATTTTTCTAGTTAGTATGTGACCCCGGTAAATTGAAATGCGCGTTCAAATTCAATATATAGAGTTATATGTTGATTTTGACGAAAACTGATTGTAACAATCGAATCAGCTTACGATACATATCCCATTGTGTTCGGAATGGGGGTAATACGCTATGGACGACAGGCGGTGGGCCTCGTTTTGAGGTCGAAAATAAAAGTTGCTTTTTGGTGAAAATAAAATAATTAAAAATTAAAAACCCCCTTTCTCACCTACATCCTCTATGCCCCCCCCCCCCGTTTATCTTCTTAGAATAAAAAAAAAAAAAAAATCGCGCAGCCGCCACCCCCCCCCCCCCGGCGGCGCCGACCGCCGTGCGAAGACCCCCCCTCGTTAGATCGAGAGCCCCCCCCCCCCCCCGATGGATAAATATTACACATAAATATCTGAGATTTAAATTACATTTAAATACATAGCAGCAAAAAATAATACAATACACAACTAGAAGAGATATACGGATACAAAGCTTTCCGGATATCATTCCAGTTGTAAACCAGGATCCTGTGAATAAAAATCTACAAAACCAAAACTACTAGCTTCCCGTGTCAAAATAAAGGGACCCAGAGTTTAGGTTAAAACAATAAACTCTAGGGTCAGTCATGGGACTGGTGTGAGAACTAAAACAGTTAATAATCTTTATTTCAAAGTTAGGTAAATCAAGGGACCACGCAGTATAACACGGAACGGGTTTCCTCCCAAGAACACCAGTGCATAAAACAACAGCGCAATGCTAAATAAAGAACAATGAAGCTATTATAAGACCCAGTTCCCATCACACAATGCAACGCAAGCTGGAGGATAGGTTTTTTTACCTTATAATAGCCAAGAATGCTTGATACGTTTAAAACAAATCATTTGATACTATTATAAGTGCATAGTGTATAAAACAACTTCAAATCATATGTATCAATCATAGACGGCATAAGCGCCCCATCCCACTATGTTGCCATACTAGGCTCTACAAATAAAACCGCAAATGTCACATATTTGGAAGTTGGATTTCCATCAATGAACCGAGGCAAATGATAGTCCTCAACCGATTCGAGACTCCCTAGCCCGAGCCTCAGGATCAGAGCTCGAGTGACCCTTGGAGCGATAGGGCCGGTCCACCGATGTGGATTAAAATGCCTGAACACTACGTTTCCCCGCCCTATGGGGCGTAAATGAGCCAACGAATGACTCCATCGGACCCGAATCGTCCGATCAAACCGAGGCGCCTCGCAACAGCAACAACCACATAAGTCAAACTCGTCAGGGCGTGTACAACCACTGACGCCTCTTCTAACTAGAAAGAAACGCATGCCCTCCCTGAGGTTCGTCTCCTGTTTTTGGTTCATACCGGGTGTGAAACTGGAGAAGTAAACGTTACACATAACTACGCCACAAAGGCCGTGCTTCGATCATCAACCACAAGACTTTGCTTTTCAATAGAAGCCTTGATCATTCGCCACTTAGGCATGCCACACAGGAAATTCACTCTATGCGTTTGATATCCATCAGTATATAACCCCTGAGCTCGTACGTCTCAGAGAAGGGCGTTAAGCAAGAGAATAAATTCTCCGCCGCCAAACAGATACATATTTAATAGAAATCAATCACACAGACTAAAATCCAATGTCAGACACACAGTCCATTTACAAGTCCGTTCTGGGTCTGAACGAAACCGGAGGCACCTAGTACCCCGCATATCCATCGATCCCCAAGTACGTCTGGACAATCACCAACTGTTTCCATCTTCTTAGGTGTACATCCCAATCAAGATCATCAGTAATCACCCAAACGATGTGAAGACCTCCGGTCTTCGACCGTCGTCTTCATCTTCGACTTATCGTTGTATCAGTTATTCAGAATGGGATAAATCAGGTCTTTCCGAATAACTCGCGTATATTTTAAATAAGTGTTACACAAACACAACATACGCCTCATTCCAATTCATCAGTCACTAACCGTAAATTAATCAAGAGAATAATTCCCCAAATATTAACCCCGTAGGCCGAAACCAACATCAGATCAATATCCAGAAAACCATTCTTCTTAGTTAACCGACAGTTAGTTTCTAAATTTCACATTCATAGGGAAAGGTTCCCATTAATTTTATCAAAGATAAATTCTTTAATTTATTCTTTAATCTACTTTTGAATATCAATTCAAACTAGTCGGGATTAACGAACCTTACCGAAGTAATCATTTGTTTTAATTTCCCAATCCCAACCTATTCATCCCATGAAGTAAAACTGGTAATACTTCATATCAAACACCACGGTGTTATCGGTAAATTCAATTACCATTTCTCGTTCAAATCTAATTAAAGATTTAACTATCGCCTGGAGCAAAACTGGTGAAACTCCATCCTCGATCATTTCAATCTAATTAAAGATTCATTAAAACTCCACTTAGTTTTAATCTGTGACTGGGTTAAAGAATCAGTGTCATTTAAAAAACGGTTCACGATAAACCCAAAATCACATCACATTTCAATCAGTCCCTGACCGTAAATTAGCAAGTGAGCAGTTCCCTAAGTATTAACCCCGAAGGCCGAAACCAACATTAGATCAATAACCCAGAAACCATTCAACTCAACTAATCTCCAGTTAGTTTTTGAATTTTCTTAACTCCTTTGGGTCTAAGAACAGTACTATTGAAGATACCGTTCACGACAACCCAAAATCACATTTCATTAATTATCGGGCTAAAGAACAAGCGTTATTTAAAATACTGTTCACGATTTACCCAAAAATCAATACCAATTCAATTCCAATAAAATATTATTTAATTGGTACACTTCATTAAATCTAAATAAAAAGATTTAATCTTTTCTCAACTGGTTTCAAGAACAGTGTTAATAAAGACACCATCACAACAAACCCAAATCACATTTGATATTATATACAAGGCTCTGAATAGAAAATATACCGGCTTATATTCAATATCAAATTCTACGACTAGCAGATAACGTATTCGAAATAACGATATTAATATATCTTTCAAATTTCCATAACAATATCTGTATAATCACGAAATTCAACATCGAAATATTCCAAAGACAATTTCGATTCAAATCCATTCCAATTCAATTATTGGAAATTTTGGTTACTTTTAAAACCCTTTTCAAATCCAATTTATTTATTTAAAAATAAATAGAATTATAATTCTAGTTCAAAACTAGTTCATTTCGATAAAAATCTATTTTTGTCTTTTCAAATATGGAGCTTTCCATCCCAATTCTTCCCAAATCATTTCTTATGATTGTACACAAATTATTACTATTTTTAATAATTTTATCAAGGCCCGTACAGTCGATTTCCATCAAAGGCCATCGAACTGCACTTACAGCGTCCTTTTCTGAATTGGATTTGGACATAATTCCAAATCCAACCATTAGATTTCAAATTTATAATATTCGTTACAAAGCTCTTTTCGACACGAACCCAACGGTTCCGGTTTTAGGAGAATCCGACGGTCGGATCTCCCGTAATATCCGTTCGAAGTCAATGGTCGAAATTCGCGAACTACCGCGGCGCGACGCGTTCTATTCAGGCCATTATATTATATATATATATATATATATATATATATAATATATACTTCATCGATTTCAATTCAAAACGTGCTTTATAAATCGTTTTAAATTCATTTTCAAAACGGTTTCAACTTCATATTCAATTCAAATCAAAATTGAATATTCCATATAAATTCGTTTCAAATTCATTTCAAATCAATTTTAATTCAATTTCAATTTAATTCGAATTTCTTTTCAATTTCTATTTGAATTCAATTCCTTTCGGTTTCAATTCGGATTCAATCCTATTCAATTTAATTCGGATTTCAATTCTATTCGAATTTCAAATAATTTAAGTGTATTTCGAATTTCAAATCAATTCAGTTTAATTCCAATTTCAAATCTATTCGATTTCAAATCTATTCAATTTAATTCGAATTTCAAATCTATTTCAATATTCATTGAAAATGAATAAAATCGATATAAATATCGTTCACGTCCAAAATGGCGTCAATCTAATCAACACGGCTTCATATATTTCTATTTTCAAATATTCTATTTCAAATATTTCTTTTTCAAATATTTCTTTTTCAAATATTTCTATTTCAAATATTTCTTTTTCTAAACTGGAATGAGGCCCAATCAATTACCATATAATGTTAATTATATGGATTTTCTACAACCCATGTATACAATAACAACGATAAATAATCAACCATCATCCAAAGTGCATTCTACACTGTATAAGCATCAAATATAAATATTTAACGCTCATAACAGTTTGTCAATCAATCGATCGACATATAACTGACTATTGGGATTAGTGTACGTCATATATCACCCCAATACCCATGTGGGGTTTCAAACAATCAAACACAGATTTTATTTGTGCAGTTGGGCGATGTGTAAAATTTATCGTCCCAATCAATATCAGTCAAATGTGTGTATATAAACAAATCGTCCAATTTGATTATTTTTATTTCCTTTCATATACACGTTAAAAATTCTATTTTTAACTATAAATATTTTTAACTATATAAATATTTTATTTCATTTCACAACACATCACACAATCAACTACACATCAAAATCAAACACACGAGCATACAAGCCGTCCATGGTCTGTGGACGACGGGTGTCGGGTGCTACTAAACACTGTCTGCATCCTAGTATATATTTTTAACTAGAAAACAAATTAAAAAGTGAGAAATTATCACAGATTAGCTAATCCAATCCCACGACTCTTCTTATGTAGAAATCTTCGCCATTCTTGCCTCTTGCCACTTTCTTTGCCCGTATTCTCTACATATGTAAAAATCAAATTTTTACTTCGTTATTCAATATATAAAAATCGAATTTTCACTTTGCTATTCAATATATAAAAATCGAATTTTCACTTTGCTATTCAATATATAAAAATAGAATTTTTACTTTGCTATTCAATATATAAAAATGGAACTTTTACTTTGCTATTCAATATATAAAAATGGAATTTTTACTTTGCTATTCAATATTTAAAAATCGAATTTTTACTTTGCTATTCAATATATAAAAATCGAATTTTTACTTTACTATTCAATATACAAAAATCAAATTTTTACTTTGCTATTCAATATATAAAAATCGAATTTTTACTTTGCTATTCAATATATAAAAAACGAATTTTTACTTTGCTATTCAATATATAAAAATCGAATTTTTACTTTGCTATTCAACATATAAAAATCGAATTTTTATCTTCTCTATAATGTAAAAATCATATTTTTATTCTTTCTATAATATAAAAATCATATTTTTATTATTCTAAAAATATAAAAATTATATTTTTATATTGCTAAAAATCCCATCTTTATATCAATAAAATCTAACCTTTTCATCTCGCTTTACATACATTAAAAATCGATTTTTTTCTCTATATCACTTCATATGATAACAATTATATTTTTATATGAAAACTCTCGTTAATGTATACATAATTAAATAAAACGAATCAGTTTTTATAACACAAAAAAAATCAACTTTTACCACTCATAAAAATTGGGTTATATGACCAAAAAAAAAATTATAAAACTTATTGTGAATCGAAGTGGGAGGAGAGAGGCCGTGCTCGCTGCATCGGAGGTGGAGCGTCGGGCTTCAGGCGGTCGGATCTAGGTTGTGGCGGCGGAGCAAGGGCTCGAGGTGGGTTTCTGGTCTAGTGCGTGGGCTTTGGGCGGTATCGGGTTCGAGATTGAAGAGGGTGGAGGGAGGAAGTTCGGAGACGAGGAGGGGGGACCGGAGGTGGATGCGCGGTGGGTGCGGGGTCGATGGCGATCGCCAGGAAGGGTGGAGGCAGCAAGAGGAATCGAACGGTTTTTTTTATATGGGGATCGGGTTTCTGAAGGAGGAAGGAGACAAAAAGAGGGTTTTATAAATTATTTAATTATTATTTTATTTTCTCTAAAAGTAACTTTTTATTTCGACCTCGAAACGAGGCTCACCACCTGTCGTCCCTAGCGTATTACCCCCATTCCGAACACAATGGGATATGTATCGTAGGCTGATTTGATCGTTTCGATCAGTTTTCGTCAAAATCAACATATAACTTTATATATTGAATTTGAACACGCATTTCAATTTACTGGGGTCACATACGAACTCGTGAAATTCCCGAAAAATATTTTCTAGCTTCGTATTGACGATACGGTCCTAATAAAACTAGTTTCGTCGAATTCTGAGACCGTTTGAAAAATGACCATTTTCCAGTCGATTAAAATCAACTAAAACTGGCCAAACACGTTTTCCTTTGCCACGCTCACACATTGACTCGAAAAATTATGAAAATTGGAATCTAGCAATAACTTGGCATCGCGGATCCAGCAAAAGTGGTTTCGTCGAAATCCGAGGTCGTTTGCAAAATTTCCATTTTTAAGGGCCTGAATTCCATAGCGACTATTCTGAATTTTCAACTGGGCATAACTTTTTATCCCCGCTATGAAATTTCAATTTTTCGGATTCGTTGGAAAGATATTTCCAAATAGATCCTATTATTTTTGGTTTCACTAAAATCCGGTTTATTTTGCACCCGGTACATTCATTTGAATTTTGAAATCGAATCATCGAACTACCACGCCGTTTTCAATTCCTTTTATAAATATAAATAAATTTATATTCTATCGTCGATTCAAAAAATATACACATTCGAATTATATTCAAAATAAATTTCTCGTCGATTTTATTTAAAATAATTCATTTTAAATAATCAAAATTCGCTAAAATTGCCAAAATAAAAAATTTAAACTGGCCCAGATTTCCGGGTTATTACAATCTCCCCCACTTAAAACTTTTCGTCCCTGAAAAGGAACAAAGCCGAAAGTTGTTTCACAAATCAACTCAACTTTCAGTGTTTTCACTACGGCTTAAATTCTTCAACTTTTCAGTTTCTAAGAACCTTTCAAGTTTTTCTAAAATTTGGCTAACACTCTAAATTTTCGAAAAATTTCGCCATAACCTCCCCTGCACCGGGAGCACGGGAAAATCCCGAAATTGCCATATAGGCCCTCTGATCTCAAAAAGAAAAAGAAAAAGCCAAGCGGCTAGCCAATCGGCTCATAAAATCATCCCCACCCAAACAAAACAGTAAATTATGTTAAACATGTACCTATTTGTCGGGCAAACAATTTTATTCTCTGCTCTAGCCTCCTTGCTATGACCTGTTCAATGTAAGTACATGTATATGCAAGAAAATGCGACTAATTTCAATACAATTCAATATTTGATTCAATTAGGCTAAATGGTTCAAAATTATCAATCAAATAAACAAACAACACAAACATTAATCAATTAGTGAATTAACATTTCAAATTTATAACTTTGACATATAGTCTAAAAAACACATTTTTGATGCCAAATCCCAACAATAAGCCCTATCTAATTTTGGTTCTCACACCAGTCAATAGTAAATATATAGAAAGCCCACTTTCGTCGCACGAACATAAATTCTAATGATGGAGCTCCATCATCAAAATCACCTCCGGGCGATTAGAGTGTAATTCTATATATATCCAGTATATTAAAACTTCAAATACACGTTTGCAAGGCGTATATGCAAAATCTTTATATATTGGACTGTCCAAATCAATACAAATAAATAATCAAATACGAATAATTGATTTTAATATTCAAAACAAAATTTGTTTTCAATTTAAAAATAAATATACTCTTCACACTCGTTCTAGGATACTACTGATCCTATCTCTAACGAGTCATTCCCATTGGATATTACTAATCAAATATCTGATGAATTCTGTCGTATGGTTCTAATGTGTCTTGTTCTCTGAGCTTTGTAAACCAAAGCTCTGATACCAACTGTAAAGACCCGTAACTTCCCCGGTGAGGAAAACGCGGATAGTTCGAGAACAAGCCACAACAGAACGCAGACGGGAGAACATTTCATTGTATATTACAACAATGCATCAGATTACAAGAATATACAGAGTATAAATGAATAAATATTACACAGAAATATCAGAGATTTAAATTACATTTAAATACATAGCAGCGGAAAATAATACAATACACAACTAGAAGGGATATACGGATACAAAGCTTTCCGGATATCATTCCAGCTGTAAACCAGGATCCCGTGAATAAAAATCTGCAAAACCAAAACTACTAGCTGCCCGTGTCAAAATAAGGGCACCCAGAGTTTAGGTTAAAACAATAAACTCCAGGGTCAGTCATGGGACTGGCGTGAGAACTAAAACAGTTAATAATCTTAATTTCAAAGTTAGGTAAATCAAGTGTAATAACCCGAAAATCTGGGCCAATTTAAAATTTTTATTTTGGCAATTTTAATGAATTTTGAACATTTAAAATAGATTATTTTAAATAAAATCGATGAGAAATTAAATTTGAATATAATTCGAACGTATATATTATATACGTCGTCGTTAGAATATAAATAATTATATATAATTATTAATAGAAATGAAAATGGCGCGGTAGTTCGATAATTCGATTTCAAACTTCAATTGAATGTACCGGGTGCAAAATAATCCGGATTTTAGTGAAACTAAAAACATTAGAATCTAATAGATAATATCTTTCCAACGAATCCGGAAAATCAAAATTCCATAGCGGGGATCAAAAGATATGTCCAATTGAAAATTTTGAATAGTCGCTATGGAATTCAGGCCCTTAAAAATGGGAATTTTGCAAACGACCTCGGATTTCGACGAAATCACTTTTGTTGGATCCGCAATGTCAAATTATTGCTAGGTTTCAAATTTCATAATTTTTCGAATCAATATGTGAGCGTGGCAAAGGAAAACGCGTTTGACCAGTTTCAGCTGATTTTAATCGACTGGAAAATGGTCATTTTTCCAACGGTCTCAGAATTCAACGAAACTAGTTTTGTTAGGACCGTATCGTCAATACGAAGCTAGAAAATATTTTTTAGGAATTTTTCTAGTTAGTATGTGACCCCGGTAAATTGAAATGCGCGTTCAAATTCAATATATAGAGTTATATGTTGATTTTGACGAAAACCGATTGTAACAATCGAATCAGCTTACGATACATATCCCATTGTGTTCGGAATGGGGGTAATACGCTATGGACGACAGGCGGTGGGCCTCGTTTTGAGGTCGAAAATAAAAGTTGCTTTTTGGTGAAAATAAAATAATTTAAAATTAAAAACCCCCTTTCTCTCCTACATCCTCTATGCCCCCCCCCCGTTTATCTTCTTAGAATCAAAAAAAAAAAAAAAGAAATCGCGCAACCGCCACCCCCCCCCCCGGCGGCGCCGACCGCCGTGCGAAGACCCCCCCTCGTTAGATCGAGAGCCCCCCCCCCCGATGGATCGCGCCGCCGCGCGAGAGCCCCTCCCCCCCCCCCCCCCGATGAATCGCGCCGCCACTCAGACAGACCCCCCCTTCCTACCTCGCGCCGATACACCCCCCTCCTCATCCACTGACGAACGCGACAGCCCCCCCCCCAAACATTCACTGTAAGTTTTTTTAATTTCATTTATTTGTTTATTTTTGTTTTAAATTCATTTTAAATGTTTAGCTTAGGTTAATCAGTTTAAAAACTGATTTGTAGTATGTAGATTTTTAATTTACAGAAGAAATGATTTTTATGTTTAGGAATAAAATAAAAATATAATTTTTAGGTTATAAGAAGAATCAAAATACAATAATTATGTTTTTAAAGTAATAAAAATATGATTTTTATATTTTTAAAGTGTTAAAAATATAATCTTTATTAAGTAGAAGATGTAAAATATGATTTTTGTTTAGGTAGAGAATTAAAAATATAATTTTTATACGATGGGAATATTAGAAATATCATCTTTATATGTGTAGCAAAAATAAAAATGTGATTTTTATAATGTTAAGTTTAAAAAGGCGAGATCTTTATATGTAAAAAGGCGAGATCTTTATATGTAAAAGGGAGAAATCTTTATATGAAAAATAGCGTGATAAAAATATAATTTTTATCTATAAAGTAGCATAGTAAAAATTCGATTTTTATATATTGAATAGCATAGTAAAAATTCGATTTTTATATATTGAATAGCATAGTAAAAATTCGATTTTTATATATTGAATAGCGTAGTAAAAATTCGATTTTTATATATTGAATAGCATAGTAAAAATTCGATTTTTATATATTGAATAGCGAAGAAAAAAATCGATTTTTACATATGTAGAGGATACGGGCAACGAAAGCGACAAAAGGCGAGAACGATAAAGATTTCTATCAACGAAGAGTTGTGGTATTGGATAGCTATCGGTGAGAACTTCTCACTCTTCAATTTCATTTTCTAGTTATATATATATACTATGATGCAGACGGTGTTTAGTAGCACCCGACACCCGTCATCCACATACCATGGATGGCTTGTTTGTTTAATTGTTTGGTTTTGTAGTTGGTTAGATTATTTGGTTTGAATTGAATTGTTTGGTGAAATGAAATTGATTTGATTGATGTGTGAATGGCGTGGGCCTTCACTAGACCGGGGATAAGGCTAGGCCTCGTCCCGTTTCTAGTATCGTGCCGTTATGCCGCCGAAATTTTCTAAAATATGTTAGAAAAATAAAAAATATCATTTTATTTAAAGAATGAACTGAATAAAAATTCATATGATAAAATAAAATGTTTTATCGTTAAAAATATAATTTTTAACGTGAATATGAATATAGTGAAAGTGAATAAAATAAAATATTCATTTACAAACCGGACGGTTTGTTTATGTACACCTATTTGAAGGACATTGATTGGGACGATAAATTTTACACATTGCCCAACTGCAGAAATAAAATCTGTGTTTGATTGTTTGAAACCCCACACGGGTGTTGGGATGAAATTTGAAGTTCACTCATCCTGATTGATTAAATATGTCGATCGATTGATTGACAGGCTGTTATAAGCGTTAGATATCTATATTTGATGCTTATACAGTGTAATGCACTTTGGTTGATGGTTGATTATTTTTCAATGCTATTATATACGTGTGATGTACGAAAATCCATATGATTAATATTATATTGTAATTGATTGGGCCTCATTCCAATTTAGAAAATAAAGAATATTATAAAGTAAAGGTTCATGTATTGACTGTACTCATCCGTTGAGATTAGTCATGTATTGAATGAAAGATTTTAACAATAAATTTTACATCTTTATCATATATAAAATTAGAAACTAACTGGAAAATAGATAAGATGAGTGGTCTCCTGGATATTGATCTGATGTTGGTTTCGGCCTTCAGGGTTAATATTCAGGGAATCGTTCTCTTACTAGTTTACGGTTGGAGTCTGATTTGAAATCAAATGATAGATACCATAATTTTTATAAAATATATTAAATAACAAAAATAGTCACACGTGGACAGTACTCATTCGTTGAGATTAGTCGTGTGTTGACAAAGATATAGGGTCGTGTATTGAAAGAAATATAGATCCATTTGTTGAATATAAAGCCGTGTTGATTAGAGATGCGCTATTTTGACGCGAACGATATTTATATCGATTATATTCGTTTTAAATTTGATTTGAATTGAATTTGAACAGAATAGGAAATAATTCGATTTGAATAGAAAACAAATTGAATTTAAATTGAATATAAAACGAATTTGATTTGAATTGAATAGAAAACGAATTTGATTAGGATGGAAAACGAATTTGAATTGAATTGAATATATAACGAATTTAATTTGATTTGAATAGAAAACGAATTTGATTTGAATTGAATAGAAAACGAATTTGATTTGGATAGAAAACGAATTTGAACTGAATTGATTATATGACAAATTGAATTTGATTTGAATAGAAAACGAATTTGATTTGAATAGAAAACGAATTCGAATTGAATTGAAAACGAATTGAAATGAATTCAAATTGAACTGAAATTTGAATTGAATTCAAATGAACTTTAAAACGAATTTATAAGGAAAGATTCAATTTTGATTTGAATTGAAATGGAAGTTGAAATTGTTTTTGAAACGAATTTAAAACTATTTATATAATTCGTTTTAAATAGAAATCGACGAAATATGTATTATATATATATATATATATAATATAATATAATATAATATAATGGCCCGAATAGAACGCGCCGCGCCGCGGCAGTTCGTGAATTTCGACCATTTATTTCAAACGGACATTACGGGAGATCCGACCATCGGATTCTCCTAAAACCGGAACCGTTGGGTTCGTATCGAAAAGAGCTTTCTAACGAATATTTGAATTTTGAAATCTAACGGTTGGATTTGGAGATACGTCCAAATCAAATTTGAAAAAGGTCGCTGTAAGTGCAGTTCGATGGCCGTTGATGGAAATCAACTGTACGGGCCTTGATAAAATTATTAAAAATAGTGATAATTTGTGTAGAATCATAAGAAATGATTTGGGAAAAGTTGGGATGAAAAACTCCATATTTGAAAAGATAAAAATAGATTTTTATATAAATGAACTAGTTTTGAACAAAAATTTAAACCCATTTATTTTTAAATAAATAAATTGGATTTGAAACGGGTGTTAAATAGAATTGATTTGTGGGTTTGTCGTGGACAGTGTTTTAAATAACATTTGTTCTTCAACCCGATAAGAAATAGAATGTGATTTGGGTTTATCGTGAACTGTGTTTTAAGTAACACTAGTTCTTTAACCCAATAAAAGGAGTTTTAACGAATCTGCAATTAGATTGAAACGTGAATTGATAATTTAAATTATCAAATTTAGAAAGTGAGCGAGAATGAAGTATCACCAGTTTTGCTCCAAAGCGATAGTTAAATCTTTAATCAGATTTAAACGTGGAATGGTAATTAATTTTACCGACAACACTGTGGTGTTAGATATGGAGTATTACCAGTTTTGCTTCATGGGATATATAGGTTGGGATTGGGAAATAAAATAAATAATTACTTCGGTGTGATTCGCTAATCTCGACTAGTTTGAAAAACCATAATTTGGTTTGAAATGACATCCAAAGGAAGATTAAAGGATAAATTTTAAGGAATTTATCTTGGATAAAATTAATGGGAACCTTTCCCTAAGAATGTGATTTCGTGAATAAAAAGGATATTCTGCATTGGAATGAGGCGTATGTTGTGTTTGTGTAACATTTGTTTTAAATATACGCGGGTTGTTCGGAAAGGCCGGATTTATACCCATTCTGAATAACCGATTCGACGATATGTCGAAGATGAAGACGGTGGTCGAAGACCGGAAGTTTTCACATCGTTTGGGTAATTACTAACGATCCTGATTGGGCTGTACACCCAAGAGGACACTACAACAAAAACACCATATTACAACTTTAATTTTACAACGGTGGTAAATGCACCGTTGTAATAAATGGGTTTTTACAACGGTGGTAAAAGCACCGTTGTAATAAATGGTTTTTTACAACGGTGGTATAAACACCGTTGTAACTACAACAAAAACACCATATTACAACTTTAATTTTACAACGGTGGTTAAAGCACTGTTGTAATAAATGTTTTTCACAACTTTTTTTCCAGAAAAGTTGTAATAAATTTATTTTTAACAACTGTGTTATTTTGACTGTTGTAATATATGACTATATTTTAATATTAATTATTTTCATTAAATAGTTTTTAATAATTAATATTTACAACTAATTAGTAATTATTAATTAATAACCTATATATTAATATTAAATATTTAATTAAAAATACTTCAATAAATAAATAATTCATGCTAATAATTAGTAATTGACAACCAATTAGTAATTATTAATTAATAATCAATAAATACATATTAAATATTTAATTAAAAATTCATCAATAAATAAATAATTCCTACTGATAATTACTAATTAACAACCAATTAGTAAATATTTAATAATAATCAATATATAAATATTAAATATTTAATTAAAAATAATTATTTATGACTACTTCATTATTAAGTACTGGTAATTAATTAGTAAGTAATAACTAATGCGCGGTTAATAATCAATTAGTTAATAATCAATAAGTAAATAACAATTAATAAATATTTAATTTATAATTAATCATGACTATTAGTAGTAATTAATATTTAGTATATAATATTTTTTAATAAGTAATCGTTGTTGAAAGTTTTTCCAAAATCTTTTGTCAAATATGATCCCTACGGAGGGGGGGTCCAGGGGGGGGTGGCAACCCCCCTAGGTGGGGGTGCGGGGGCAACGCCCCCGCTAACGGGGTTCGACCTAGAACTTTTAAAAATTAATTAAAAAAAATCAATGAACTAGAACTTTTATAAAATATCCGAAATTCCGAAAAACTAGTTAGTTTTTTTTTCTTATGATAATTGAACCTTAAAATCGAAATGAATATTTAGATGACTTAAACAACGTGATTTATTGATTGTTGAAATTGGTTAAATGCTTCCTATAAGAAATAATATTATGTATAGTTCTGAAAACAATTGAAATATAAGATGTAATCACATTAGTAAGTACCAATCAGATGAACATGAAAAAATAAATCGTTTGGCGGGCCAGCTTGAAAATTTTGGCGGCCATCCCTTATATTTCACGAAGCTTTCCTGAACCCTAAATCTGGCCGCCACAATTTCATACCCAAATTTCACTAGGGTTCCATCCTCCTTCCCCTATCTCCCTTCAATCCTTTCTCCTGCCCTATTTTCGTCCCTCCTCAGTCATGCTCGTCCTTTGCTATCCCCTATACCCCATCGTTCCCTAGCTTTCTCCTCTGTGGTACAGTTGCTCCACTTTCCAGATCTAGATTCAAGCCTTCATCTGCGTCCGCTGTCAGCTGTAGTAGATGCTAGAGTCTCACCAGTGTAGATGCTAGAGTCTCACCAGTAGTAGATAGTGCTTCCGCTGTCAGCTCCTCAGGCTGTCCTCTTACTCATCTGCGTCCCCCTTTGTTGTGCCTCGTCTTTACCCCTAAAAGCTGGTAAAATCTATTACTCAATTCGTGAACTTGTGCTTTTAATCAGAGCTGGCGATTTAATTTTTATTGCATCAAGCTTTGATTTTGATTTGAACCTGAAAAATTGTTTGAGTTGATAAACTTGGATGGTAATCGTTCACAAAATGTATATTCAAACGTTTTGTAGCTTAGAACTGTTGTGTAATAATCCATGTGGAATCAATATACTATGCTCTATTTTATGTACCGATTTCTTCAATCTTTGACGCTGTTAAACACTAGGATATGAACTTTGGTAGTATATGCGTCATCCCTGAATTAGGCAAATTCTTTTGAGCCATTTCCTGTGTAACATGTTTTGAATTTAGTGGCAATATTTGTTGCAGATCTGCGTCTTGATGAATTTCAGTTCGGGACATTTTATGTAATGGCTATTAGATCTTTGTGTCGATCAGATCTGCCTTTTTGGATCCATGAATCATTTTGCAATTTTAATTCTAATTTGCTTGCAAAAAAAAAAAGATTCTTGCTTTCAATGTTGCATGCCCATAGATTCTTATCTAAAAGTAAAAAAAAAAGGATTATATGTAAACTTGATTGTTAGTCCACGTATTTACGAAATACTTATGTTTAGAAAGTATTTGATGTATGGGATCCCATAATTCATTATATTTCCATTCAATTCACAGGAAGAGGAAGGAGGTTGAGGAGAATGACGATGGATTTTATATGGTGAGCAACGAGAAAGGAGAGTTGAAGGTTGTGAGAGGAGGATTGGGATTAAAGAATTTGATCGGGAATTGGTCAGGTTTGTTTCATTGCTGCGGCATAGCTATGCAGTGATTGCACTGCAAAGCTTGCAAAGCTTTGCAATGCTATTTGCAGTGCAAAGCTTTGCTGTGCAAAAGCTTTGCCAAAGCTTTGCTGTGCAAAAGCTCTGCCAAAGCTTTGCTGCGGCAAAGCTTTGCTGTGCAAAAGCTTTGCCAAAGCTTTGCTGTGCAAAAGCTTTGCCAAAGCTTTGCTGGCAAAGCTTTGCTGCGGCAAAGCTTTGCACTGCTATTTGCAGTGCAAAGCTTTGCTATGTAAAAGCTTTGCCAAAGCTTTGCTGCGGCAAAGCTTTGCAGTGCAAAGCTATGCAGTGATTGCACTGCATAGCTTTGCCGCGGCAAAGTGATTGCACTGCATAGCTTTGCCACGGCAAAGCTTTTCAGTGCATTGTATATAACAAAAAGAATCATCCAACGTTACATGCATTGTATATAATGGTCAGGTTATTTACGTATATAATGGTTTGAAT
Organism: Allium sativum; assembly: GCA_030737875.1. Lineage (NCBI taxonomy): Eukaryota > Viridiplantae > Streptophyta > Magnoliopsida > Asparagales > Amaryllidaceae > Allium > Allium sativum. The sequence continues at coordinate 461,627,906 of CM060923.1, forward strand.
GCATTGTATTAGCTGTTTATTTTGTGCACTCACATTTTTCCAATTTTTGTTACATGCATAAATCTATACTGCAGCACTAACAGTTTGATAATTTCTTTCTTAGGAATGGATATTAAGGAGAAAAAGGAGCACAAGGAGATTAACAGGAGCAGAAGAAAGTTAGAACTGTTATAAAGTCTTTGTATCTTCAGTTTTGTCAATGTATTATGTAAAAAAATGATGAGTTTGAAATTAATAATATATTGTTTTGGTTCATGGTTTAAGTTTGTTTGATATTTTCAGTTTTGTAGATAATATGTTCTGCAATGAATTCTTTTATTAGTAATATGTATATAATTTGTGGATATATTACAATTGTAAAATATAAAAATTGTAATAAAATGTAAAAATTAAAACAACAACGGTGCATAACTGTTGTAATAAACTTATTACAACGGTGGAAAAAAGTTGTAAAATATACATATTACAACGGTCTTGCAATAGTGCAGAAAAGTGGTAAAAGATATTAGGCTATTACAACTTCTTAAGACACGACGGTTTGCCCACCGTTGTAAAAACCCTATTACAACGGTGTTCCACCGTTGTAATAGGGTCATTTTGTTGTAGTGGGATGGAAATAGTTGGTGGTCGTCCAGACGTACTTGGAGATGGATGGATATGCGAGGAAAGTGCCTCCGGTTTCGTTCAGACCCAGAACGGACTTGTAAATGGATTGTGTGTCTGACATTGGATTTTATTCTGCGTTGATTGATTTCTATTAAATATACATCTGTTTGGCGGCGGAGAATTTATTCTTTTTCTTAACGCCCTTCTCTGAGACGTACGAGCTCAGAGGTTGTATATCGATGGACATCCGTCGCATGGCATGAATTGCCTGTATGGCATGCTAAGATGCAATGATCAAGGCTTCTGTTGAAAAGCAAAGTCTTGTGGTTGATGATCAAAGCACGACCTTTGTGGCGTAGCTTTGTGTATAACGTGAATTCGCGAGCCTCACACCTCGGTATGAGTTAAAAAGGGATACGGACTGTAGGGAGAGCACGACGTTTTTTTCTAGCTTTGGTGGTGTCAGTGACTTACCAGCCCTGACATTTATATATATTTCACCAATGTGGTTGTTGGAATGCGAGGCGCCTCGATTATAGGTCTGTAAGGACCGAGAAACGTGTGTTTAGGAATAAATAATCCTCAAACGTAAGAGAGGACCGGTCCTGAAGCATCCAAGGGTTGCCCAGAGTGCGTAGCCCTGGGACATTTGCTAGAGTGTCTCGAACGCGGAAAGGAGCTTGCCCCTTGCCTCGACTCATGACGGAAATCCAATTTCCAATACGTGTGTTTCGGTTTTAATTGTAGAACTAGTATGGCGACATAGTAGATGGTAGCTATGCCGCCTATGATTGATATTTATGATTGAAATTGTTTTGACACTATACACTTATTATAGTATCAAATGATTTGTTTTAAACGTATCAAGCATGCTTTGGCTGTTATAAGGGAAAACCCTATCCTCTGGCTTGCGTTGCATTGTGTGATGGGACCTAGGTCTTATAACAGCTTCATTTTTCTTTATTTAGCATTGCGCTGTTTGTTTTATGCACAGGTATTCTTGGGGGGGAACCCGTTCCGTGTTATACGGCGTGGTCCCTTGATTTACCTAATTTTAAAACCAATATTAATAACTGTTTTAGTTCTCACACCGGTCACATGACTGACCTGGAGTTTATTGTTTTAACCTAAACTCTGGGTGCCCCTATTTTCCGCACGGGCAGCTAGTAGTTTTGGTTTTGCAGATTTATATTCACAGGATCCTGGTTTACAGCTGGAATGATATCCAGAAAGCTCTGTATCCGTATATCACCTTCAGTTGTGCTTTGTATTATTTTCCCGCTGCTATGTAACTTATTGTAATCTCTGATATTTATTGAATGTAATTTATTCAGTTATACTCTGTATATTCTTGTATCTGATGGAATTATTGTAATAGCAATGAAATGTTCTTCCGTCTGCATTCTGTTTTGTCATGTCCTCACAGTAATTCGTTCTTTCTCATCTCTTCGGAGACCGGGGAAGTTCGTGTCGCTTCATTTGGTATCAGAGCTTTGGTTTACAGAGCTCGAGAACAAGACACATTAGAACCATACGAAAGAATTCATCAGATATTGGATTAGTAATATCCAATTAGAATGACTCGTTAGAGATAGGATCAGTAGTATCCTAGAACGAGTGTGAAGAGTATATTTTTCAAATGAAAACAATTTTGTTTTGAAATTTTAAACCATTTTATATGTATTTGAATATTTATTTATTTTGAATATGGACAATCCAGTATATAAAGATTTTGCATATACGCGTCATGAACGTATATTCGAAGATTTAATATACTGGATAGGTATAGAATCATACTCTAGTGGCCCGAAGATGATTCTGATGGTTGAGTACTCGTCGTCAGAATTTATATTCGAGTGACGAAGGTGTGATATCTATATATTTCCATTAGAGTGGTGTGAGAACCAAAACCAATATAGCTAGAACACATTGTTGTGAATTGGCATCATAAACATGATTTTTTGTATATGTATCAAAATTTATGAATTTGAAACGTTAATTCACTAATTGATTGATGTTTGTGTTGTTTGTTTATTTGTTTGATAATTTTGAACCATTATGCCTAATGGAACCAAATATTGAACTGTATTGAAAATTGGTCGCATTTGCTTGCATATACATATACTTACATGGAACAGGTCATAGCAAGGAGGCTAGAGCAGAGAATAAAATTTGTTTGCCCGACAAATAAGTACATGTTTACTATAATTTACTGTTTTGTTTGGGTGATGATGATTTTATGAGCCTATTGGCTAGCCGCTTGGCTTTTTCTTTTTCTTTTTCTTTTTGAGATCAGAAGGCCTGTATGGAAATTTCGGGATTTTCCCGTGGCTCCCGGTGCAGGGGAGGTTATGGTGAAATTTTTCGAAAAATTAGGGTGTTAGCCAAATTTTTGAAGAATTTGAAAATTCTCAGAAATTGAAAAGTTGGAGGATGGAAGCCAGATCGAACATAGAGTTGATTAATCAAACCACTTTTGACTTTGTTCCTTTTCGGGGACGAAAAGTTTTAAGCGGGGGAGAGTGTAATAACCCAAAAATCTGGGCCAGTTTAAAATTTTTATTTTGGCAATTTTAATGAATTTTGAACATTTAAAATAGATTATTTTAAATAAAATCGACGAGAAATTTAATTTGAATATAATTCGAACGTATATATTATATACTGTTAGATCGAAATTTGGACCTAACACCCAAATTGTTCTGAATGTTATAGAATTTCAAATGAAGAACAAGGAAAAAGAAAATAACACTCAGAATTTATAGTGGTTCGGCGTTAACGAGCCTACGTCCACTTTATATATGATTGATTATGCTTTGAAAGCTAATACAACAAGGATTTCTCTCAATATCTCAGTAGTTTGACAACAATGGAGGATTCAGTACTCAATATTGCCAAAAGGATCCCAAAAAATGCCAAGCTCTGGGCTATTTATAGCTGATTTTGTCAGGCGGGTCGTGATAACACGTGGCACAGATCCCGAGAACATCGGATCGCATCGCCACCATTGAGGAAATAGTCAAATTAGCCGTTGTGGACAGGTGTCGCGATCTGCTTGAAAATCGGATCGTGCAGATGGGGAGAATTGGTCCAGATGACGGTTAGGGACACGTGTCGCCAGATCCGTGCGATTCGGATCGCTGAAGACTAGCTCGCGCTTGAATGGGTCAGAGGGTTCGCCATGCACCAAGGGATCGGATCGGTTCGCTCTAGGCAACAATATAAGTTTGGATCGGATCGCCTGGATGCATCGTTCGCTGATGAGATGGGGGCGATCCGTCGAGACGCGATCCTCAGTGGGCAATCCATCGAGACGCGATCCTCGGTGGGCGATCCATCGAGACGCAATCCTCCGTGGGCGAGTCGATAGAGTGCGATCCGTTCCTTCGTATTCTTGGGGAACGTGGTTTCCTGCTTTCCTCTTACGAATGATCCTGGGTGGCTGGGTCAAAAAGCGAGCCAACATTTTGCCCCCTCGAAGTATGTTTTATCGACGATGGAACATGCTTCGAAGATTCTGATCTACCTTTTCCTGAAGGGACGCAAATCAACAGTCGCATTGGTTCAAATCAACGTATGCATGAATCGGATCACAATAGAGCGCCACGGTCCGAGTGGTCACGTGCTCGTCTCGAGCTGAGTATCTAGGCTTTTGTGCGAGACGCGGCGGACTTTTCTTTGAGCCGTGTTGGGCTTCGAGCTTGGTGGGCCATCGTTTGACGCGGTCCATGGGCTTCCATGCGACACAAGCTTTGGATCGTGGCCTGTATTGTGTTTCGTGGACCGAATAGGACAAAGAAAGGGAGACAAACGGTCACCCTCTTTGCCTATATAAGCCGACCCTCTCCTCTTCATTCTCCTTCTTCTTTCTTTCTGCTGAATCGTTTCGCCTGCACTATCGAAAAACGAACCCAAGTTTTTCAAACCTTCGAAAATCCGAGCATTCTCTCAATTTTTAGAAAGGTAACTCCACAAAAAGTATTCTTATTCGTGAACGCCGCTCTTTCATGAACTTTCTCGACTAGAAGCGATGGAAATTTGCGCTTTTCTGACGAAATCATCAAAACGCCATGGCTGACTGACGTAGAGCTCGGAGTTCGAGGATGGAAAGGAGAGGAGGAAGACGAAGGAGGAAGAAGAAGAGGGATGGCCGGTTCGGGTCGTGGTCAAGAAGAGAAGACGAAAGCGAGTGGCGAGACGAAAGACCATGGTGGCAGCAAAGGGACGTATCGTGGGGGTCGCAACGGTTCGTGAAGGAGCGATCCCTTCGCCCGGCGATTCGATGGGGGGCGATTCCTCTGCCCTGCGGTCCGAAAGGGGCGATCCCTCTGCCATGCGATCCGAAAGGGGCGATCCCTCTGCCATGCGATCCGAAAGGGGGCGATCCCTCTGCTTTGCGATCCGACTCATAGCTGACGATATGAAGAAATTTCAGACTTTAATCAACGCCTTGTCACCATAAAACTCTGAACAGTTAGGCTAGAGCCTTGACGTTGGACTTTCTGGACTTCATGACCTCATAATTTGACTGCATACGACGACTAATGTTTTGATGATCTTGATTGCTTTCACGCTTTATTTTTAATGCACACACGAGTACACACACCAGTACTTGCACACACGGGGGACGGGTAGTGTTAATCTTATTGTTCATATTTTCTCGTCCTAGCAGCAATGTCGAATGATCACTCTTCTTCAAGATCCGCGACAGAAGTGGAATCCGAGGTTCCTGAGCAGTATAACCCAGACATTCCCCCAACTAATCCGGGAAGTGGAGATTCTGGATCAGAGTACGAGGCCACGGAATCAAATCCTTCCGAAAATACTTCATCCAGCGGTGATTCTGAGACTGATGAGCGAGCTCCTGACGAGATCCCAGGCGCACTCGGGATAGATAAATTTTCTGATTCTTTAGCATCTAAGCTTGACGAGATAAAACTTAAAAGAATCTGCTTAAGACACGGAATTCCTTGGGACGATGTCTTGACGCCTGGAAGCGAAGATAGACCCCACCTAGCTCCGGAAGGGTATATGGCGATCAGTCGAACAATGTGTCTATTAGGAGTTATTCCTCCGTTTCCTCCGATCGCCATCGAAACTTTAAGACGACTAGGTATTGCTCCGATGCAGCTTCATCCAAACGCCTATGCATCTCTATACTCTCTATATGTTGCATATGCGGAGATCCTACACGCCGAACTTAAATTCAGAGATCTGGTGTTCTTCTTTCTTTTCAAGCACCGTTCTTCGGCAACTCCAAATTTCTCTTTCTTTGAATCGGTGGCGAATAGGAAAGTTCTGTACGACGGATACAGCAACATTGGGGATCCTAAGTCCGATTGGTTTTATATAAGGAAACAGGCTGGATGCTCACGAAGATGGCTCAAATCAAGTAAACTTTGATCACCTAATCGAATATCTTGCTCAAGGAGTCTAAGTATTAACATTCTTCCGCTTTTTCCTTTGTCTTAAACAGATCACATCTTCCCGAAAACGGAGGGTCCGTTATACAACCATCGGTTATCTATTCTTCATCAAAGCAGATCCGACCTTTTAAGGATCAAAAAATGCATTACTGATGACAATCTTCATAAGCATCGTCTTCTAGACAGAAGATTTGGACTTGGGACCGGCGGCAAACCTTATAAGTACGTGCCCCCAACTGAGGGAGAGGGAACTTCACAAGCGATAGAAACAACTAAATTTCGCAAGAGTCCTTCTCCGATTGTCATCCAAGACGATGAAGACTTGAACATATACAGAGGGGATGAGGCCCGCGGTGACGTGTCCAAGGAAATTCCTATTTATGTTCCAATCGAAACCGTTGCTGCCGATGACTTGACGGAAGACCAGTTATTTGACGAGCTGAATAAAATCCCTTTACCCGATGTTGTATATACAGAAAAGGACTTTGAAGAGGGGCCTTTCTTCCTTGCTCCTGAAGAGACCAGTGCTCCAACAAGAGGACAAGAAACTGGTCAGATGAGCCTGTCTTCAGGCCCGGGTCTGTTAGGGGGAATTATATGGGATGCACACCCCACACACACTATCTGACCCTGCACTCTTATATCGTGGATATTCAAAGTTTTAATATGCTCTTCTCTTCTTTTGCAGGAACGATGTCCCGCAGGAAATCTTACTCGTATCGTTCTCTTCGTGAGGGCACACCCAGCCTTCGCCCGGATACTGAGCGCTCTCGTGGTCCTTCTCATAGGCCGAGTTCCTCGCAACCTCGATCTCCACCAAAATCAACCTCTACCAGGCCTTCAAGTCATCCGACAATTCCGACAGGGGGAAAGAAACTTCCAAAAGAGTTGACTCCTCCAAAGAGTGCACCTTCCCACAGTCGGTCGTCCAAAAGGCATCACGAATCTAAAGATAGGGACAAAGATTCATCCAAAGAGACTGAGAAGGAGAGAAGTGACATTGTCCCCACCAGCCAACCAGAGTTAGCTGCCCCCGGGTCACGGGATTACGTCCATGGTCCCGAGATCCAAGGTAGGCTGGAAAAGCTGCGGGAACAATTTCCAGGCATATTCTTTGACAGGATGGTATTTGTTACTGCCTTGGAACCGGTCCCTAAAAATTGGGATAATGAAGTTATCGGGCACATCCAGCACGCAGCCAGGCAATATGAGATGATGAAAAAACACGCAGTTAACCTTTCGGAAGTCATCCGAACACTCGAAATAGAAGCACACAGATCTAAAGCAAAACTTGAAAATAACGAAAGGGCTAGGACAAAATTGGAAAAGGACCTGGAAGATGCTCAGTCCCAGCTTGCTTTAGCACGGAGGGACGCTGAAAATTATAAGACTGAATTAGAGAATGCCAAGCAGCGCTTTCATTCAGAACTGGACTCCAATAGCCAAGAGAAAATGGCCTTAAAGAAGGAGGTTGAAGATCTCAAAATGGCCAACATCGAGTTGAAAACAGCACAAGGCCATTTTGAGGCTGAGAAGGCTGCCTGGGAGGCAGAAAAAGCGAGTTTAAAAGAAAGTTTGGCTCTGGCTAAAGCAGAAAAGGTGATTTTGAACGACCAGGTCTCGGATGCGGAGAGAAGGGCAGCCCTTGCCGAAAAGAACGTTGAAAGTGCCATTGAATTGGCCACTGCTTCTAACAACAAGCTCCTCGAAAGAGAGAAAGAGATCGAGGGGTTTGAAGAGATGATTTTCGATTTCCTTGGCCAGGTTCTCAAGACTCGCAGCATCTCGTGGATCCCGGATTACCATGTTACTTTGGCCAATTTATGGGATGCCATTGTGGAGGGTGAAAAACATAGATTGGGAGTCGAAGAAATCGATGAGGATGAACTGATGAAGAGCATCCTAAGGGACAATGAACCTGATGACCTGGCAGAGGGTCGTCGCCTGATTCTGGCGGAGATGGAAAAGGAAAAAAACCTTGGCTAAAGGTAAAAGCAAAATTGATGAAGGTTCCAGTTCCGCCGTGGGGCCTAAAACCTCCGGAGTTGAGGAGTGTCATCCTGATGACCCGCTAATCCCTTTGGGCCTAACTCCCGCTATTGTTGGAGCTCCCACGACTATTCATGAAGGAGGGTCTGCGGAAGGTATCTCCCTTTTCTCCCCGCAATTTGTCAAAGCAATTGTGAATTGTCGTCGTTTGGTGGAACAACCACTTGAGTTAGTAACATGTGCTCCTCGTAATACAGGTGGCGAACCCGTCGACATGGGTGCTGAAAAAGAAAAGGAAGTGGAGAAGGAGGCTGTCTTGCCGGGTGCTGGTATTGACGTACCAAAGCAGGCCGAGGTCACAACAGCAGAAAAAAGCATCCCGGCACCTAGCACTGATGCGCCCAAAGATGCTGAGACCATCGAAGCCTTGCGTGACATGGATGGGCGCCATGTAGATGACGAAGAAGACACTATCGGCGCCAAAAAGGCCGATGATGATGACGAGGAAACCTTGGCCAGCCGAAAAGCCAGGCAGGAGAAAGAGTTGGCTTCGAGGAAGGTGGGAGATGAGGCTTTGGACGTAGTCCCTCTTGCAGAATTCGATCCCAAAACTGGGATGATTGTGAAGATTCAGCCCAAATCCATCAGTCGACAGCTTCACTTTGCAAACCCCGATGACTTCCCGGCTTCTCTTTCTGACAGGAGGAAGATAAAAGAGGTGGAAGAGGAATCTTCAGAGGAGTCGGACGTTCCTCTTATCGACAAAAGGAAGAGGAAAAAAAGGGGATCCGTCTGATACCGAAAAGGCGAAGCTGGAGAGGCAGAAGCAAGAGAAGAGGTCAAAGCGTAAATAGGATATTTGTTGTTTGTTGATGTTTTGTCCTTAGGCTTTCTACTGGTCAAGAAATTTAATTGTGAGACTGGCCCTCACTTTCTTTTCTAGGTTATCTTTCACTTTGTTGGTTCGCAGTACATAAATAAAAGTTTATCTCTTTTTGCATTCTTATGTACCTGTATTCAAATAAACTTTCCATGCTTAGTCATAGGCCATCTAATAATAATTAAAAATCAGTCAAACAACAGAAAGAAGGATTTTCATGCTATGTTGCACTGTTGTATCAAAGTTCAGTGTATGTATAGGAGTGCATGTGCCCCCCAATCAGTTGTTACTGTAGCATCTGACTGGGGTTTACTAAGGATTGATTAGTACTGTCGGCAAGTTGTCCCCTATTTCTGAATATGGGGACATAGGAGATTTCATGGGATAACAGTAGTTCAGTCAGCCCTTGTTCCTTTAGCGGGGAATAAGTTCTTTCTCAGCGCTCAATCGGAGACGCTTTTATACTCTCTCTCTCTGGAGAGTTAGAGTTTTGCTCAGCGACTTATTCGCTCCTCGATCCTTCAGCGGGGAAGGAGCTATTTCTCAGCGCTCAATCGGAGACGCTTTTATACTCTCTCTCTCTGGAGAGTTAGAGTTCATGCTCAGTGACTTATTCGCCCCCCGATCCTTCAGCGGGGAAGGAGCTATTTCTCAGCGCTCAATCAGAGACGCTTTTATACTCTCTCTCTCTGGAGAGTTAGAGTTCATGCTCAGCGACTTATTCGCCCCCCGATCCTTCAGCGGGGAAGGAGCTATTTCTCAGCGCTCAATCAGAGACGCTTTTATACTCTCTCTCTCTCTGGAGAGTTAGAGTTCATGCTCAGCGACTTATTCGCCCCCCGATCCTTCAGCGGGGAAGGAGCTATTTCTCAGCGCTCAATCAGAGACGCTTTTATACTCTCTCTCTCTCTCTCTCTCTCTCTGGAGAGTTAGAGTTTTGGATCAAGCGGTCTGCAATCATGCATGCTCATCAATCTCGTTCTAGGTTTACATTTTAACCCAAGCTCCGAGGATTAAAACCAGTCGGACAAGCAGTTGGGGCATTTGCCAAGGCTTTGAGTTCCTCCGAACAGTCTATGGGAGGAATGGTTGGCACCGGACTTCGGGTACCTGCATTATTCACCTTGACTTTCATAAAAAGAAACAGGCAGATAAATAAAGATGCAATAAAGGCAAATGACACACAGTATTTTTATAGTGGTTCGGTCGAATCATGACCTACGTCCACTTTATAATCTCTTGCTTTAAGGAATCAGACTATTCTAGGCAAGTCATGCCCTGTACATAGTTTTTTAACAAAGCAAAAGAATAAATTTGAAACTCTCATGTTAAATATGGCCGTAAATGTTGGGCATTCCACACTCTGGGGATTTCCTTTCCATCTACGGTTGCCAGCTTGAAGGTTCCATTATCAAGCTTGCTCAGAATAGAGTACGGTCCTTCCCACTTCGCTCCCATATGAGTTGGGGGTGGAAAGACACGTTTCAGAACCAAGTCTCCGGGTTCCCAGGTTCGGACTCGGACCTTTTTGTTGTAATATCGGGCGACCTGTTGTTTGCATCTCAGGGCACGCAGGTCTGCTTCATCCCTCTTTTCTTCGATCATATCCAGGGACTCAAGGAGCAATTCATTATTGGTCATTGGATCATAATAAGTCACCCGATGAGACGGTACCTTTATCTCAACCGGGATGACTGCTTCCGTTCCAAAAGCAAGGGAGAACGGGGTATGTCCTGTTGCTGATTTATATGTTGTCCTGTAGGCCCATAGTGCCAAGGGCAATTCATCAGCCCACATGGCTCTAGCCCGCTTCATTCTTCTTTTCAGAATGGACTTAATTACTTTATTTGCCGCTTCGACTTGTCCTTTCGATTGTGGGTGCGCCACAGAGGTGTACCGATTCTCGATGTGGTATTTTTGGCAGAAGTTTCTGAATTCAGCACTATCGAACTGAGTTCCGTTGTCTGTTATTACAATCTTTGGAATCCCAAATCGACAGATGATGTTTCTCACGATGAAGTTGATCACTCGTTTGGTTGTGATTGTAGTTAGTGGTTCAGCCTCGACCCACTTAGTGAAATAATCTACGGCCACAATAGCGAACTTTGCTCCGCCCCTTGCTATGGGGATACTTCCTATGATATCAATTCCCCACATAGCGAAAGGCCATGGACTCATCATTGTTTTTAACTGACTAGGAGGCGCTCTAGGTATCTTTGAAAATCTCTGGCACGCATCACATCGTCGTGCATATCTTACTGCATCCTTGTTTATGGTAGGCCAGAAATAACCATGCCGCAATACCTTTTTTGCCAAAGTTGGCCCTCCAGTGTGATCGCCACATTCGCCTTCGTGGGCTTCTTGCAGCACACGTTTGATGTCATCGTGGGCTATACATCGAAGGAGGGGCATTTGAAAATCCTTGTCTGTAAAGAACTCCGCCTTGCAGAACGTATCGGGCGGCTTTACGAATCACTTTACGCCTCTCGCTTTTCTTGGTCGGAAGCGTTCCATCCATCAGGAAATTCTTTAGAGGGGTCATCCAAGACTCCTTTTCTGGTTCCGTCTCTAGTACTATGTCGATTTCCATCTGATCTATGCTAGGGGACCGAAGTACTTCAACGGGGGCTAGCCCAGTCACTTCAGGATCGTCAGAACTAGCCATCTTTGCCAACTTGTCTGCCTGCTGATTCTCTGACCGCAGAATATGAGATATATTGTAGTGATCAAAATCATTCAGCAGTTCTTTCACTTTCTTTAGGTATAAAATCAATCTTGCACTTTTAGCTTGGAATCTTCCAGTGACTTGATTCACAACTAACTTGGAGTCGCAGAAGATGTTCAGCTTTGTGACTTCTAGTTCCTTTGCAATCTTTAATCCGGCTATCAGAGCTTCATATTCGGAATCGTTGTTAGTGGCATGAAACTCCATTCGGATTGCATAGGTTATCAATCGTTTCTCGGGGGTTTCAAGCACTATTCCAGCGCCAGATCTTTCGTTGTTCCTAGCGCCATCAGTATACAATTTCCAGGCATTATGATCGAAAAGTAACTTTGAAGGATCAACTTCCTCGTTTGCTATATCTTCCTCGGGGACAGTGAACTCTGCTATGAAGTCGGCTATCACTTGCCCCCGAATTGACCGTCTGGGCTGAAAGTTCAAATCAAATTGACTTAACTCAATATTCCATTTGAGTAACCTTCCAGATGCCTCCGGTCTCTGTAAAACTTGCTTGAGTGGATGATCGGTGTATATGGTGATAGGATGTGCCTGAAAATAGTGCCGAAGTTTTCTAGAGGCGATCAGTAAACTATACGCCAACTTTTCTATCCATGGATAATTACGCTCTGCTTCTGTCAATTTTTTTGTCACATAATACACAGGTCTTTGGACCTTATCCTCTTCCCTTACCAATGCTGAGCTGATCGCATGGGATGACACTGCCAAATACACGAATAAATCCTCGTGATCTATTGGCTTAGATAAAATCGGAGGTTTCTCCAAGTGCCTGAGCAAATTCTGAAACGCTTCTACGCAGTCAGGTGTCCATTTAAAGTGACGTTTTCCTCGTTTTATTAATTCAAAGAATGGGATGCACTTATCCGTAGCCCTGGAGATAAATCTGCTTAGCACGGCCACTTTTCCGGCAAGGCTTTGCACATCCCTAATCTGCCTAGGTTCCTGAATGTTTCTGATTGCCGCGATCTGGTCTGGATTAATCTCAATACCACGGGAACTGACAATGAATCCCAAGAATTTTCCAGAAGCAACACCGAACGAACATTTGGTTGGGTTGAGTTTCATTCCGTATTTTCGAAGAATGCCGAACATCTCTGCCAAGTCAGTGGTATGTTGAGAAGATTGCTTGGACTTAACCAACATATCGTCGACGTATACTTCCATTGTTCTCCCGATCTAGTTATAAAACATTCTGTTGACTAAGCGCTGATATGTAGCGCCCGCATTCTTCAAGCCAAAGGGCATCACCACATAACAATATAATCCCTGATCAGTGATAAAACTAGTGTGCTCTTGATCTGGAACATGCATCGGAATCTGGTTGTATCCTGAATAAGCATCCATAAATGAGACAAGCTCGTGACCTGCCGTCGAGTCTACCAACTGGTCAATCCGAGGTAACGGGAAACTATCTTTTGGACAGGCTTTGTTCAAATCCGAGAAGTCGATACACGTTCGCCACTTCCCGTTGGCCTTCTTTACCAGGACTGGATTCGAAATCCAGTCTGGGTAGGTCGAATCTCTGATAAATCCATTACTCTTTAGCTTTCCAACCTCTTCTTTCAAGGCAGCGGACCTCTCTGGGCCCAGCATTCGCCTTTTTTGCTTTACTGGAGGATGTTTAGGGTCAAGCTCAAGGAATGTCTCATGATTGATGGGGATATCCCACACATGTCCGCGTGGGTCCAAGCAAATACATCCAAATTGTTTTTTAAGAAATCCGTCAATTCTTTAGCAAGATTCGGACTTAACTGGGATCCAATCTTAAGGACCTTCTCCGGGTCACTGTCATCGATCGGTACATCCACAGTTGTCTCGTTGGGAGTCGCCATTCTGCCTCCGGGTTCTTGATCCTCTCTGGGATCTATATCCTCGGGCATCTCTCTGGGCGACTCTCCAACGCCTATCCTCTTTGGTTGCTATAAGGTCTCCGCCTCCGAAGGGGGAGAGGTGCCTTTAGTTTCGATATCCCCTCCATTGCGAAGTAACTTTAGTTCGGCAACATAACACGCTCGCGCAGCAACTTGATCCCCTCTGACGATACCAATGCCAGCTTCTGTGGGGAATTTCAATAACAAGCACCAGGGGGCTATACAGGCTCTGAACTTTGCGAGGGCCGGTCGGCCCAAGAAGGCAGTGTAGGGCGATTCAACATCCAAAACCACAAAGGGAAGGATTCTCACTCTCTGGCGTTCTCCTTCCCCAAGTGTAACTGGTAACTCTACATAACCCATTGGAGCGGTGGATGCTCCGTTGAATCCACGGATCCATCCTTGGCAGGGCTTCAAGTCTTTTATTTCGAGATTCATCTGGTCAAAGGCCTTTTTGAAAAGAATATTGACGGAACTCCCGTTGTCCACCAGAACCTTATGAACAGTGGCTGGCCCAATGGGTACTGTATTTACAAGTGGATCTTCAGTTGGAGTATGGACTCCGATGCCTTCTCGTTCTCGGAAAACAACATCATCGGTCATCATCTTCTGCTGCTTCACCGGGGTACTGTCCTCGGGGTTGCTACATTCCCCTACCTCAAGGTGTTGTTTGGCCGCATTGACGTATTGATCCAATGCTTTGGAACTGTGCCCAGCGAGATAAAGTCCTCCGATCACGGTATTGATAACAATATTCTTTCCTTTTTGCTGAGCAGTCGGCCTAGCAGCAAGTTGATTTTGGTTCTGATTTGGGGCCTGCACTGCTTGCCCCCTGTCCTTGGGCGTTACCCTGTATTCATCTAACTTTCCTTCTCGAAGCAGCCTTTCGACTACATCCCTTAGGTGACGACATTCATTCGTCGAATGGCCGTGAATCTGATGAAAGAGACAAAACTTCCCTGTTTCACGCTCTTTCTCTGTCGACTCTCTGGGAGGTGGCCTCTTATTCTGGAGGACTTCGTACGCATCCATTAAGATATTTTCCAGAGTATCACTTATTGGTGTATAACTTTCAAAGGCCCTGGGACGAGTCCTTCTCTGGGAGTCGTTCCCTCGGTTCCTCTTCCGGTTATTGCCGTTACCATTATTATTGTTGTTACCTGGCTGGCGACCACCCTGATTCTGATTTCCGACGTTAACTTCAACTTTCCCCAAGCTGTCGCCCATCTGTTTGATGGCGACATTGCTCTGAATTTCCTCCTTATCAGTTGTTTTAGCCTTTCGGTTAGCATATACCTCTTCCCGACGTAAATGTACGTTGGCTTTCTCGTAGAATAACTCTCTAGTATGGGGCGGTTTGCCTGCCAGGTACCTCCCGAATTCAGTGTCCTTATCTACTCCGTCAATCAGTGCTGCGACAACGGTCAGTTCATGAGGATCTTTAACCTCAGTAGCGGCCAAATTGAAACGATCCAGGTACACCTTTAAACTCTCGCCTGGTCGCTGCTTGACAAGGAATAAATCGATCACACTTTTTGTCTTCTGTGCGTAGATACGGAATTGTTCTACGAACTTCTCGCTCAGCTCCCTGAAGCTAGAAATCGATCTCGCCGGCAGGCGAGTAAACCATAACAAAGCCACGTCCTCCAGGAATATGGGAAACGCTTTGCACTTAACAGCGTCAGAGGCTGCGGCAGCGGTCATCGACCAAGAGTATCTCATTAGGTGCTGGACAGGATCAGATCTTCCCGCATATCGGTTCACTTGTGGCATGTTGAAACGCCTTGGAAAAGTCGCATCCAAAATATCATCAGTGAAAGGGGTGTGACTGCGGTCGATCCCCCAATCTTTGTTCCGTTGTCCACGACTATCTGCCAGAATCTGGTGGACCATGGCTGCAACATTTGCACTGGTCAAAGGAGGTTCAGGGTCAGTGCCTCTGGCCCGACGAGGTTCTCTGATCTCTCTTTGGGAAGCAGTCACAAAATCCGGGGCTCGGACAGGGCTTCGCTGCCCCCTATTATCATGAGTATGTGTGCGGCGACGGGGTTGAGGTGGCCTGTTATGCACAGGACTGTTCACATCTCGAGTCCTGAGAGCCGTAGCTTGATCATTCACATTACGGTTTGAGGGCCCCGCCCCTAGCGCTTCTTCTTCCTGTGATGGCAGGGTTCCGAACCGAAGCTGTTCTATGTTTTCGGCTCTCTCATACGGTCGTCGCGGAGGTCTCGGCGATTCTTCAGACAAAGAAGAATATACTGGGGTGAGTGGATGAACCGGCGATGTTCTTTGCCTTGCTAGCTCATCAAGTCTTCTATCCATAGCCGTCAAATTTTTCCGCAGGATGGAACTTTCCTGCCTTTGGGCAGCCAACTCATCAAACAACCTATCCCACATTTCGGCGAAGCGAGAGAGATCCCCCTCAGTGACAGGAGCAGCAGGATCATATTGGTCATCATCACTCTCTCTTATGCGCAAAGAGCTCGAACCGGGTCGAGCAGAGGTTCCAGGTCGATAGGAGCGGGTCATAGGTTCCTTTCCAGGTCGAGTTGTAGTTTGATCATCAATTCGGATAGCTGCGGTTCGTGGATGGCGATTCGCTGCGCCCCCCTGAGGTCGACTCGTGGTCGTGGTACGCGGAGGCTGCGAGGTGTTACCTCGGGATCGAGTAACAACCCCTTCAGCGGCCCGGATCGTCTCGTTCTCATCGACTCGGAACGTGGTGTCTTCATCGGATCGGTTCGCCCCCTGCGCTCCGCGATCCAGAGTTTCTTCGTTGCCCAGTTCGTGTACACTCTCCTCAATCGTTTCGTTGGTCTGTGAAGCTCGCACCTCCTTAGATCTCTTTCCATCCATGATATCTGAATCGCTGGAATCTTCAAAGAACTGAATAGTGAAACTTTAGGACTGAGTTCTCAGTGAAAGCACCAAAAATGTTAGATCGAAATTTGGACCTAACACCCAAATTGTTCTGAATGTTATAGAATTTCAAATGAAGAACGAGGAAAAATAAAATAACACTCAGAATTTATAGTGGTTCGGCGTTAACGAGCCTACGTCCACTTTATATATGATTGATTATGCTTTGAAAGCTAATACAACAAGGATTTCTCTCAGTATCTCAGTAGTTTGACAACAATGGCGGATTCAGTACTCAATATTGCCAAAAGGATCCCAAAAAATGCCAAGCTCTGGGCTATTTATAGCGGATTTTGTCAGGCGGGTCGTGATAACACGTGGCACAGATCCCGAGAACATCGGATCGCATCGCCACCATTGAGGAAATAGTCAAATTAGCCGTTGTGGACAGGTGTCGCAATCTGCTTGAAAATCGGATCGTGCAGATGGGGAGAATTGGTCCAGCTGACGGTTAGGGACACGTGTCGCCAGATCCGTGCGATTCGGATCGCTGAAGACTAGCTCGCGCTTGAATGGGTCAGAGGGTTCGCCATGCACCAAGGGATCGGATCGGTTCGCTCTGGGCAACAATATAAGTTTGGATCGGATCGCCTGGATGCGTCGTTCGCTGATGAGATGGGGGCGATCCGTCGAGACGCGATCCTCGGTGGGCGATCCGTCGAGACGCGATCCTCCGTGGGCGAGTCGATAGAGTGCGATCCATTCCTTCATATTCTTGGGGAACGTGGTTTCCTGCTTTCCTCTTACGAATGATCCTGGGTGGCTGGGTCAAAAAGCGAGCCAACATATACGTCGTCGTTAGAATATAAATAATTATATATAATTATTAATAGAATTGAAAATGGCGCGGTAGTACGATAATTCGATTTCAAACTTCAATTGAATGTACCGGGTGCAAAATAATTCGGATTTTAGTGAAACCAAAAACATTAGGATCTAATAGATAATATCTTTCCAACGAATCCGGAAAATCAAAATTTCATAGCGGGGATCAAAAGATATGTCCAATTGAAAATTCTGAATAGTCGCTATGGAATTCAGGCCCTTAAAAATTGGAATTTTGCAAACGACCTCGGATTTCGATGAAACCACTTTTGTTGGATCCGCAGTGTCAAATTATTTCTAGGTTTCGAATTTCATAATTTTTCGAATCAATATGTGAGCGTGGCAAAGGAAAACGCGTTTGACCAGTTTCAGTTGATTTTAATCGACTGGAAAATGGTCATTTTTCCAACGGTCTCAGAATTCAACGAAACTAGTTTTGTTAGGACCGTATCGTCAATACGAAGCTAGAAAATATTTTTCTAGAATTTTTCTAGTTAGTATGTGACCCCGGTAAATTGAAATGCGCATTCAAATTCAATATATAGAGTTATACGTTGATTTTGACGAAAACTGATTGTAACGATCGAATCAGCTTACGATACGTATCCTATTGTGTTCGGAATGGGGGTAATACGCTATGGACGACAGGCGGTGGACCTCGTTTTGAGGTCGAAAATAAATGTTGCTTTTTGGTGAAAATAAAATAATTAAATAAATTAAAAATTAAAAACCCCCTTTCTGTCCTACATCCTCTCTGCCCCCCCATTTATCTTCTCAGAATCAAAAAAAAAACAAGAAGAAGAAATCGCGCAGCCGCCACCCCCCCCCCCCCCCCCAGTGGCGCCGACCGTCGTGCGAAGACCCCCCCCCCCCCCCTCGTCAGATCGAGAGCCCCCCCCCCCCCGATGGATCGCGCTGCCGCTCAGACAGACCCCCCTTCCTACCTCGTGCCGATACACCCCCCTTCTCATCCACTGACGAACGCGACAGCCCCCCCCCCCCCAAACATTCACTGTAAGTTTTTTTAATTTCATTTATTTGTTTATTTTTGTTTTAAATTCATTTTAAATGTTTAGCTTAGGTTAATCAGTTTAAAAACTGATTTGTAGTATGTAAATTTTTAATTTACATAAGAAATGATTTTTATGTTTAGGCATAAAATAAAAATATAATTTTTAGGTTATAAGAAGAATCAAAATACAATAATTATGTTTTTAAAGTAATAAAAATATGATTTTTATATTTTTAAAGTGTTAAAAATATAATCTTTATTAAGTAGAAGATGTAAAAATATGATTTTTGTTTAGGTAGAGAATTAAAAATATAATTTTTATACGATGGGAATATTAGAAATATCATCTTTATATGTGTAGCAAAAATAAAAATGTGATTTTTATAATGTTAAGTTTAAAAAGGCGAGATCTTTATATGTAAAAAGGCGAGATCTTTATATGTAAAAGGGCGAAATCTTTATATGAAAAATAGCATGATAAAAATATAATTTTTATCTATATAGTAGCATAGTAAAAATTCGATTTTTATATATTGAATAGCATAGTAAAAATTCGATTTTTATATATTGAATAGCGAAGAAAAAATTCGATTTTTACATATGTAGAGGATACGGGCAACGAAAGCGACAAAAGGCGAGAACGATAAAGATTTCTATCAACGAAGAGTTGTGGTATTGGATAGCTATCAGTGAGAACTTCTCACTCTTCAATTTCATTTTCTAGTTATATATATATACTAGGATGCAGACGGTGTTTAGTAGCACCCGACACCCGTCATCCACAGACCATGGATGGCTTGTTTGTTTAATTGTTTGGTTTTGTAGTTGGTTAGATTATTTGGTTTGAATTGAATTGTTTGGTGAAATGAAATTGATTTGATTGATGTGTGAATGGCGTGGGCCTTCACTAGACCGGGGATAAGGCTAGGCCTCGTCCCGTTTCTAGTATCGTGTCGTTATGCCGCCGAAATTTTCTAAAATATGTTAGAAAAATCAAAATATCATTTTATTTAAAGAATGAACAGAATAAAAATTCATATGATAAAATAAAATGTTTTATCGTTAAAAATATAATTTTTAACGTGAATATGAATATAGTGAAAGTGAATAAAATAAAATATTCATTAACAAACCGGACGGTTTGTTTATGTACACCTATTTGAAGGACATTGATTGGGACGATAAATTTTACACATCGCCCAACTGCACAAATAAAATCTGTGTTTGATTGTTTGAAACCCCACACGGGTGTTGGGATGAAATTTGAAGTTCACTCATCCTGATTGATTAAATATGTCGATCGATTGATTGACAAGCTGTTATAAGCGTTAGATATCTATATTTGATGCTTATACAGTGTAATGCACTTTGGTTGATGGTTGATTATTTTTCAATGCTATTATATACGTGTGATGTATGAAAATCCATATGGTTAATATTATATTGTAATTGATTGGGCCTCATTCCAATTTAGAAAATAAAGAATATTATAAAGTAAAGGTTCATGTATTGACTGTACTCATCCGTTGAGATTAGTCATGTGTTGAACGAAAGATTTTAACAATAAATTTTACATCCTTATCATATATAAAATTAGAAACTAAATGGAAAATAGATAAGATGAGTGGTCTCCTGGATATTGATCTGATGTTGGTTTCGGCCTTCGGGGTTAATATTCAGGGAATCGTTCTCTTACTAGTTTACGGTTGGAGTCTGATTTGAAATCAAATGATAGATACCATAATTTTTATAAAATATATTAAATAACAAAAATAGTCACACGTGGACAGTACTCATTCGTTGAGATTAGTCGTGTGTTGACAAAGATATAGGGACGTGTATTGAAAGAAATATAGATCCATTTGTTGAATATAAAGCCGTGTTGATTAGAGATACGCTATTTTGACGCGAACGATATTTATATCGATTATATTCGTTTTAAATTTGATTTGAATTGAATTTGAACAGAATAGGAAATGAATTCGATTTGAATAGAAAACAAATTGAATTTAAATTGAATATATAACGAATTTGATTTGAATTGAATAGAAAACGAATTTGATTAGGATGGAAAACGAATTTGAATTGAATTGAATATATAATGAATTTAATTTGATTTGAATAGAAAACGAATTTGATTTGAATTGAATAGAAAACGAATTTGATTTGGATAGAAAACGAATTTGAATTGAATTGATTATATGACGAATTGAATTTGATTTGAATAGAAAACGAATTTGATTTGAATAGAAAACGAATTCGAATTGAATTGAAAACGAATTGAAATGAATTCAAATTGAACTGAAATTTGAATTGAATTCAAATGAACTTTAAAACGAATTTATAAGGAAAGATTCAATTTTGATTTGAATTGAAATGGAAGTTGAAATTGTTTTTGAAACGAATTTAAAACTATTTATATAATTCGTTTTAAATAGAAATCGACGAAATATGTATTATATATATATATATATATATAATATAATGGCCCGAATAGAACGCGCCGCGCCGCGGCAGTTCGTGAATTTCGACCATTTATTTCAAACGGACTTTACGGGAGATCCGACCGTCGGATTCTCCTAAAACCGGAACCGTTGGGTTCGTATCGAAAAGAGCTTTCTAACGAATATTTGAAATTTGAAATCTAACAGTTGGATTTGGAGATACGTCCAAATCAAATTTGAAAAAGGTCGGTGTAAGTGCAGATCGATGGCCGTTGATGGAAATCGACTGTACGGGCCTTGATAAAATTATTAAAAATAGTGATAATTTGTGTAGAATCATAAGAAATGATTTGGGAAAAGTTGGGATGAAAAACTCCATATTTGAAAAGATAAAAATATATTTTTATATAAATGAACTAGTTTTGAACAAAAATTTAAACCCATTTATTTTTAAATAAATAAATTGGATTTGAAACGGGTGTTAAATAGAATTGATTTGTGGGTTTGTCGTGGACAGTGTTTTAAATAACATTTGTTTTTTAACCCGATAAGAAATAGAATGTGATTTGGGTTTATCGTGAACTGTGTTTTAAATAACACTAGTTCTTTAACCCAGTAAAAGGAGTTTTAACGAATCTGCAATTAGATTGAAACGTGAATTGATAATTTAAATTATCAAATTTAGAAAGTGAGCGAGAATGAAGTATCACCAGTTTTGCTCCAAAGCGATAGTTAAATCTTTAATCAGATTTGAACGTGGAATGGTAATTAATTTTACCGACAACACTGTGGTGTTAGATATGGAGTATTACCAGTTTTGCTTCATGGGATATATAGGTTGGGATTGGGAAATAAAATAAATAATTACTTCGGTGTGATTCGCTAATCTCGACTAGTTTGAAAAACCATAATTTGGTTTGAAATGACATCCAAAGGAAGATTAAAGGATAAATTTTAAAGAATTTATCTTGGATAAAATTAATGGGAACCTTTCCCTAAGAATGTGATTTCGTGAATAAAAAGGATATTCTGCATTGGAATGAGGCGTATGTTGTGTTTGTGTAACATTTGTTTTAAATATACGCGGGTTGTTCAGAAAGGCCAGGTTTATACCCATTCTGAATAACCGATTCGACGATATGTCGAAGATGAAGACGGTGGTCGAAGACCGGAAGTTTTCACATCGTTTGGGTAATTACTAACGATCCTGATTGGGCTGTACACCCAAGAGGATGGAAATAGTTGGTGGTCGTCCAGACGTACTTGGAGATGGATGGATATGCAAGGAAAGTGCCTCCAGTTTCGTTCAGACCCAGAACGGACTTGTAAATGGATTGTGTGTCTGAAATTGGATTTTATTCTGTGTTGATTGATTTCTATTAAATATACATCTGTTTGGCGGCGGAGAATTTATTCTTTTGCTTAACGCCCTTCTCTGAGACGTACGAGCTCAGAGGTTGTATATCGATGGACATCAGTCGCATGGCATGAATTGCCTGTGTGGCACGCTAAGATGCAATGATCAAGGCTTCTGTTGAAAAGCAAAGTCTTGTGGTTGATGATTAAAGCACGGCCTTTGTGGTGTAGCTTTGTGTATAACGCGAATTCGCGAGCCTCACACCTCGGTATGAGTTAAAAACGGGATACGGACTGCAGGGAGAGCACGACGTTTCTTTCTAGCTTTGGTGGTGTCAGTGACTTACCAGCCCTGACATTTATATATTTTTCACCTATGTGGTTGTTGGAATACGAGGGGCCTCGATTATAGGTCTGTAAGGACCGGGAAACGTGTGTTCAGGAATAAATAATCCTCAAATGTAAGAGAGGACCGGCCCTGAAGCATCCAAGGGTTGCCCAGAGTGCGTAGCCCTGGGACATTTGCTAGAGTGTCTCGAACGCGGAGAGGAGCTTGCCCCTTGCCTCGACTCATGATGGAAATCCAATTTCCAATACGTGTGTTTTAGTTTTATATTGTAGAACTAGTATGGCGACATAGTAGATGGTAGCTATGCCGCCTATGATTGATATTTATGATTGAAATTGTTTTGACACTATACACTTATTATAGTATCAAATGATTTGTTTTAAATGTATCAAGCATGCTTTGGCTGTTATAAGGGAAAACCCTATCCTCTGGCTTGCGTTGCATTGTGTGATGGGACCTGGGTCTTATAACAGCTTCATTTTTCTTTATTTAGCATTGCGCTGTTTGTTCTATGCACAGGTATTCTTGGGGGGGAACCCGTTCCGTGTTATACGGCGTGGTCCCTTGATTTACCTAACTTTAAAACCAATATTAATAACTGTTTTAGTTCTCACACCAGTCACATGACTGACCTGGAGTTTATTGCTTTAACCTAAACTCTGGGTGCCCCTATTTTCCGTAAGGGCAGCTAGTAGCTTTGGTTTTGCAGATTTATATTCACAGGATCCTGGTTTACAACTGGAATGATATTCGAAAAGCTCTGTATCCGTATATCACCTTTAGTTGTGCTTTGTATTATTTTTCCGCTGTTATGTAACTTATTGTAATCTCTGATATTTATTGAATGTAATTTATTCATTTATACTCTGTATATTCTTGTATCTGATGGAATTGTTGTAATAGCAATGAAATGTTCTTCCGTCTGCGTTCTGTTTTGTCTTGTCCACACAGTAATTCGTTCTTTCTCATCTCTTCGGAGACCGGGGAAGTTCGGGTCGCTTCATCAAGGGATAAAGAACAATGAAGCTATTATAAGACCCAGTTCCCATCACACAATGCAACGCAAGCCAGAGGATAGGGTTTTTACCTTATAATAGCCAAGAATGCTTGATACATTTAAAACAAATCATTTGATACTATTATAAGTGCATAGTGTATAAAACAACTTCAAATCATAAGTATCAATCATAGACGGCATAAGCGCCCCACCCCACTATGTCGCTATACTAGGCTCTATAAATAAAACCGCAAATGTCACATATTAGGAAGTTGGATTTCCATCTATGGATCGAGGCAAAAGATAGTCCTCAACCGATTCGAGACTCTCTAGCCCGAGCCTCAGGATCAGAGCTCGAGTGACCCTTGGAGTGACAGGGCCAGTCCACCGATGTGGATTAAAACGCCTGAACACTACGTTTCCCACCCTATGGGGCGTAAATGAGCCAACGAATGACTCCATCGGACCCGAATCGTCCGATCAAACCGAGGCGCCTCGCAACAGCAACAACCACATAAGTCAAACTCGTCAGGGCGTGTAAAACCACTGACGCCACTTCTAACTAGAAAGAAACGCATGCCATCCCTGAGGTCCGTCTCCGGTTTTTGGTTCATACCGGGTGTGAAACTCGCGAAGTAAACATTACACAAAGCTACGCCACAATGGCCGTGCTTCGATCATCAACCACAAGACTTTGCTTTTCAACAAAAGCCTTGATCATTCGCCACTTAGGCATGCCAAACAGGCAATTCACTCTATGCGTTTGATATCCATCAGTATATAACCCCTAAGCTCGTACGTCTCAGAGAAGGGCGTTAAGCAAGAGAATAAATTCTCCGCCGCCAAACAGATATATATATATAATAGAAATCAATCACACAGACTAAAATCCAATGTCAGACACACAGTCCATTTACAAGTCCGTTCTGGGTCTGAACGAAACCGGAGGCACCTAGTACCCTGCATATCCATCGATCCCCAAGTACGTCTGGACAATCACCAACTGTTTCCATCTTCTTGGGTGTACATCCCAATCAAGATCATCAGTAATCACCCAAACGACATGAAGACCTCCGGTCTTCGACCACCGTCTTCATCTTCGACTTATCGTCGTATCAGTTATTCAGAATGGGATAAACCCGGTCTTTCCGAATAACTCGCGTATATTTTAAATAAGTGTTACACAAACACAACATACGCCTCATTCCAATTCATCAGTCACTAACCGTAAATTAATCAAGAGAATAATTCCCCAAATATTAACCCCGAAGGCCGAAACCAACATCAGATCAATATCCAGAAAACCATTCTGCTTAGCTAACCGACAGTTAGTTTCTAAATTTCACATTCATAGGGAAAGGTTCCCATTAATTGTATCAAAGATAAATTCTTTAATTTATTCTTTAATCTACTTTTGAATATCAATTCAAACTAGTCGGGATTAACGAACCTTACTGAAGTAATCATTTGTTTTAATTTCCCAATCCCAACCTATTCATCCCATGAAGTAAAACTGGTAATACTTCATATCAAACACCACGGTGCTATCGGCAAATTCAATTACCATTTCACGTTCAAATCTAATTAAAGATTTAACTATCGCCTGGAGCAAAACTGGTGAAACTCCATCCTCGATCATTTCAATCTAATTAAAGATTCATTAAAACTCCACTTAGTTTTTATCTGTGACTGGGTTAAAGAATCAGTGTCATTTAAAAGACGGTTCACGATAAACCCAAAATCACATCACATTTCAATCAGTCCCTAACCGTAAATTAGCAAGTGAGAAGTTCCCTAAGTATTAACCCCGAAGGCCGAAACCAACATCAGATCAATACCCCAGAAACCATTCAACTCAACTAATCTCTAGTTAGTATCTGAATTTTCTTAACTCCTTTGGGTCTAAGAACAGTATTATTGAAGATACCGTTCACAACAACCCAAAATCACATTTCATTAATTATCGGGCTAAAGAACAAGTGTTATTTAAAAATACTGTTCACGACTAACCCAAAAATCAATACCAATTCAATTCCAATTAAATATTATTTAATTGGTACACTTCATTAAATCTAAATAAAAAGATTTAATCTTTTCTCAACTGATTTCAAGAACAGTGTTAATAAAGACACCATTCACAACAAACCCAAATCACATTTGATATTAAATACAAGGCTCTGAATAGAAAATATACCGGCTTATATTCAATATCAAATTCTACAACTAACAGATATCGTATTGGAAATAAAGTTATTAATATATCTTTCAAATTTCCATAACAATATCTGTATAATCACGAAATTCAACATCGAAATATTCCAAAGACAATTTCGATTCAAATCCATTCCAATTCAATTATTGGAAATTTTGGTTACTTTTAAAACCCTTTTCAAATCCAATTTATTTATTTAAAATAAATAGAATTATAATTCTAGTTCAAAACTAGTTCATTTCGTTAAAAATCTATTTTTATCTTTTCAAATATGGAGTTTTTCATCCCGATTCTTCCTAAATCATTTCTTATGATTTTACACAAATTATTGCTATTTTTAATAATTTTATCAAGGCCCGTACAGTCGATTTCCATCAACGGCCATCGAACTGCACTTATAGCGACCTTCTCCAAATTTGATTTGGACATAATTCCAAATCCAACCATTAGATTTCAAATTTCTAATATTCAATAGAAAGCTCTTTTCGATACGAACCCAACGGTTCCAGTTTTAGGAGAATCCGACGGTCGGATCTCCCGTAATATTCGTTCGAAGTCAATGGTCGAAATTCGCGAACTACCGCGGCGCGACGCGTTCTATTCAGGCCATTATATTATATATATAATATATACTTCGTCAATTTCAATTCAAAACGTGCTTTATAAATCGTTTTAAATTCATTTTCAAAACGGTTTCAACTTCATATTCAAATTCAAATCAAAATTGAATATTCCATATAAATTCGTTTTAAATTCATTTCAAATCGATTTTAATTCAATTTCAATTTAATTCGAATTTCTTTTCAATTTCCATTTGGATTCAATTCCTTTCGGTTTCAATTCGGATTCAATTCTATTCAATTTAATTCAGATTTCAATTCTATTCGAATTTCAAATCATTTCAGTGTATTTCGAATTTCAAATCAATTCAGTTTAATTCGAATTTCAAATCTATTCGATTTCAAATCTATTCAATTTAATTCGAATTTCAAATCTATTTCAATATTCATTGAAAATGAATAAAATCGATATAAATATCGTTCACGTCCAAAATGGCGTCAATCTAATCAAAACGGCGTCATATATTTCTATTTTCAAATATTCTATTTCAAAATTTTCTTTTTCAAATATTTCTTTTTCAAATATTTCTATTTCAAATATTTCTTTTTCAAAAATGGAATGAGGCCCAATCAATTACCATATAATGTTAATTATATGGATTTTCTACAACCCATGTATACAATAACAACGATGAATAATCAACCATCATCCAAAGTGTATTCTACACTGTATAAGCATCAAATATAAATATTTAATGCTCATAACAGTCTGTCAATCAATCGATCGACATATAACTAACTATTGGGATTAGTGTACGTCATATATCACCCCAATACCCGTGTGGGGTTTCAAACAATCAAACACATATTTTATTTGTGCAGTTGGGCGATGTGTAAAATTTATCATCCC
This sequence comes from Allium sativum, assembly GCA_030737875.1. Lineage (NCBI taxonomy): Eukaryota > Viridiplantae > Streptophyta > Magnoliopsida > Asparagales > Amaryllidaceae > Allium > Allium sativum. The sequence goes on from CM060923.1 coordinate 461,655,002, forward strand.
AATCAATATCAGTCAAATGTGTGTATATAAACAAATCGTCCGATTTGTTTATTTTTATTTCCTTTCATATACACGTTAAAAATTCTACTTAACTATAAAATATTTTTAACTATATAAATATTTTATTTCATTTCACAACACATCACACAATCAACTACACATCAAAATCAGACACACAAGCATACAAGCCGTCCATGGTCTGTGGACGACGGGTGTCGGGTGCTACTAAACACCGTCTGCACCCTAGTATATATTTTTAACTAGAAAACAAATTAAAAAGTGAGAAATTCTCACAGATTAGCTAATCCAATCCCACGACTCTTCTTATGTAGAAATCTTCGCCGTTCTTGCCTCTTGTCACTTTCTTTGCCCGTATTCTCTACATATGTAAAAATCGAATTTTTACTTCGTTATTCAATATATAAAAATCGAATTTTCACTTTGCTATTCAATATATAAAAATCGAATTTTTACTTTGCTATTCAATATATAAAAATCGAATTTTTACTTTGCTATTCAATATATAAAAATCGAATTTTTATCTTCTCTATAATATAAAAATCATATTTTTATTCTTTCTATAATATAAAAATCATATTTTTATTATTCTAAAAATATAAAAATTATATTTTTATATTGCTAAAAATCCCATCTTTATATTAATAAAATCTAACCTTTTCATCTCGCTTTACATATATTAAAAATCGATTTTTTTTCTCTATATCACTTCATATGATAACAATTATATTTTTATATGAAAACTCTCGTTAATGTATACATAATTAAATAAAACGAATCAGTTTTTATAACCCAAAAAAAAATCAACTTTTACCACTCAAAAAAATTGGGTTTTTTGACAAAAAAAAATTTATAAAACTTACTGTGAATCGAAGTGGGAGGAGGGAGGCCGTGCTCGCTGCGTCGGAGGTGGAGTGTCGAGCTTCAGGCGGTCGGATCTAGGCTGTGGCGGTGGAGCAAGGGCTCGAGGTGGGTTTCTGGTCTAGGGCGTGGACTTTGGGGGGTATCGGGTTCGAGATTGAAGAGGGTGGAGGGAGGAAGGTCGGAGACGAGGAGGGGGGACCGGAGGAGGATGCGCAGTGGGTGCAGGGTCGATGGCGATCGCCAGGGAGGGTGGAGGCGGCAGGAGGAATCAAACGGTTTTTTTTATATGGGGATCGGGTTTCTGAAGGAGGAAGGAGACAAAAAGAGGGTTTTATAAATTATTTAATTATTATTTTATTTTCTCTAAAAGTAACTTTTTATTTCGACCTCGAAACGAGGCCCACCGCCTGTCGTCCCTAGCGTATTACCCCCATTCCGAACACAATGGGATATGTATCATAGGCTAATTCGATCGTTTCGATCAGTTTTCGTCAAAATCAACATATAACTTTATATTTTGAATTTGAACTCGCATTTCAATTTACTGGGGTCACATACGAACTCGGGAAATTCCCGAAAAATATTTTCTAGATTCGTATTGACGATACGGTCCTAACAAAACTAGTTTCGTCGAATTCTGAGACCGTTTGAAAAATGACCATTTTCCAGTCGATTAAAATCAACTAAAACTAGCCAAACGCGTTTTCCTTTGCCACGCTCACACATTGACTCAAAAAATTATGAAATTTGGAATCTAGCAATAACTTGGCATCGCGGATCGAACAAAAGTGGTTTCATTGAAATCCGAGGTCGTTTGCAAAATTTCCATTTTTAAGGGCCTGAATTCCATAGCGACTATTCTGAATTTTCAGCTGGGCATAACTTTTTATCCCCGCTATGAAATTTTGATTTTTCGGATTCGTTGGAAAGATATTCCCAAATAGATCCTATTATGTTTTGTTTCACTAAAATTCGGTTTATTTTGCACCCAGTACATTCATTTGAATTTTGAAATCGAATCATCGAACTACCGCACCGTTTTCAATTCCTTTTATAAATATAAATAAATTTATATTCTATCGTCGATTCAAACGAATATATACGTTCGAATTATATTCAAAATAAATTTCTCCTCGATTTTATTTAAAATAATTCATTTTAAATAATCAAAATTCGCTAAAATTGCCAAAATAAAAATTTTAAATTGACCCAGATTTCCGGGTTATTACATCGGCGGTGGTCCAAAGGCGCTGCCTTTGTGGAGGTGATTCGCCCGATTTACACGACGATAAAATCCAATACAGGTATGAATTTGTAGAGGAAGGAACGAGCTTCAAAATAGATCCAAGAAAGCTCGATTTCGTTGAGAATCGGAAGAGAAATCGAACAGAGAAGATTGGAATCGTTTACCGTCGTGCACGCCTGATGATCGAGAGAGAGAAAGTGATTTGGGAAAAAGTGATTGGCCGGGTTTATTTTTATATATATATTTAATTTCAAAAATCCGAAAATACCCCTTTTCTCATACGAACTCCAATCCAAACCCAACGACTGTCGTCCCTAGCTAAATACCCCCATTCCGAACACAATGGGATATGTTTCTTTGGCCAATTCGACTGTTACAGTCGGTTATTTTTCAAATTAAAATATAAAACATTTTATATTCAATTTGAACGTACATTTCAATTTGCCAGGGCTACAAACTGATTCGAAAAAGTCCAAGAAAATAAATCTAGCTATGTTTTGACGCTACGGTCCCAACAAAACTAGTTTCGTCGAATTCTGAGATCGTTTGAAAAATGGCCATTTTCTAGTCGATCCAATTCAACAGAATTTGACCAAACACATTTTCTTTTGCCACGCTTACATACTAGCTTCAAAAATTATGAAATTTGAAACCTAGCAATAGTTTGAAATTCCGGTCCCAACAAAAATGGCCAAATGAATTTTCAAAAAGGTCGCTATATAGATTCCCGCTATGAAACTTCGATTTTTCAGATTCATTAGAAAGGTATTCATAAACAGATTTAAATATTTTTGGTTTCACTAAAATCCGTTATATTTTCCACCCGGCACAGTCAGTCAAAATTTGAATTCAAATTTTCAAACTACCACACTATTTCTAATTCATTACTTTATTGAAATATTCTATTTCAATTGTTCAAATTGCATTGAAATAACCAATTTAAAATATTTAAATTGGCTCGTATTTTCCGGGTTGTTACAAGCGAGCTTGAAAATGTCACCATTCGAAGCATTGTATGGTCGACCATGCAGATCTCCAGCTTGTTGGGTAGAACCTGGTGATAGACTCGTATTGGGACCTGATATGATTCCGAAGTTTCAGATAAAATCGATTTCATTAAGAAACGATTGCAAATAGCTCAAAGACGACTAAAGAGTTATGCAGATTCGAGAAGGAGAGATTTAGCATTTGTTGTGGGTGATAATGTATATTTGAGGGTTTCTCCAATGAGAGGAGTAGTCCGATTTGGCAAAAAAGGGAAGTTGGCACCTAGATTTATTGCTCCATTTCCTGTACTCGAACGGATTGGAACTCTTGCTTATAGGGTTCAATTGACAGATTGGTTGCATGGAGTACATGAAGTGTTTCATGTATCTCAACTTCGAAAGCACGTACAAGATCTAGACTTGGTCGTGGAAGAAGCTGCGCAACAAGACTTGGAAATTACTTCAGAATTAGCTGTGAAAAGAGAGCCGATAAAGATTATTGGCAAAGAAACTAAAGAGCTGAGGAACAAGAAGGTTCACTTAGTCAAAGTGCAATGGAGTGAAGATCCACGAGACTGTACTTGGGAAACTGAGGAGAGCATTAAGCAAGCTTATCCCAATTGCAGAGTGAATATCTCCAATTAACTCTGGTGCAAGGTACATTTACCATATTTTGCATTTCCGTATTATTTCCTACTTTACTATTGTTTTCATCTTTGGATGAGTAGTTTTAAGTATAATCTGACATTAGTAAGTATGATTTTTAAGTATATAAACAAACTATATATTTGAAATAGTTAATCAACAAATTGATTGTTGTTTGTTTATGTGATTATGAATTTGATTAATCAAAATATTGGAATGATAATTAATCTAATCAATAAGAGAGTGAAGGGTAAATTTATGCAAATTGAATCGAATATTGAACTGATTTGAAAATTAATAGAAATGCATGCATGTACATTATATATGTTTGAACAAGTAAATGGGTTTGCTGTTGAGTAAAAAATTTATTTGCGTGCCCGACAAATAGGTAAACCTTAATGAGTTGGATGCGCAATTTTATTTTATATATCAACTCCTGTGAATGCCATTGGATGCGGAGTGCTGGTTAGTCTGTGTGAAATAACAAACGTTGCCATAGGATAGTAACAATTAATTTTGAACTACAATACATTGCATACTGCATGAAGATAGCATACTCTATCATATACCACATAAGCATTTGGAGCTTGTTTGACGAGGTTGAAGATTTACCATATAAGCGAGAGGCTTGTATGGCGATGACTATATTACAGGTTGAACTGAAGATCGATATAGACTATATAAAATGTAATGGTAAATTGCCAGATTAATTAAAAAAACCACACGGGTCTGGAGATGACAATAAACACGGCTCTCTAGTCATTAAGGCAAAAACTATTTATAGGGTGACGAGAATTTATTCTCTGGAGTTATGATCTATAAATACTCCCATGTGGACACCGGAATATATCACTATAAATATGTGTATGCATTTTAGGATTGATTGGGTGCCTAATACGGCCCAATAAATTTCCAAACCCCTCCCTGTACAAAGGAGGTAATTGCGAAATTTTTCAAAAATTTAGGGTGTTAGCCAAATTTTTGAAGAATTTGAAAATTCTTAGAAACTGAAAAGTTGAAGAATGGAAGCCATAATGAATGTTGAGTTGGTTAGTTAAACAACTTTCAGCTTCGTTCCTTTTCCAGGACGAAAAGACTTTAAGTGGGGGAGATTGTAACAACCCAGAAAATCAGAACCAATTTAAAGAATCTAATTTGGCTATTTTAATGAATTTTCAAGATTTAAAATAATTTATTTTAAATAATAACGACTAAAAATTCTTTTGGATCGAATTTATAGTGAATATATTTATTTTAATTATAAAACAAGGCCTGAAATGGCGCGGTAGTTTGAAAATTTGAATTCGAACTTTGACTGACTATACAACATGCAAAATAAAATGGATTTTAGTGAAACCAAAAATATTTAAATTTATTTAATAATTTCTTTCTAAAGAATCCGAAAAATCAAAATTTCATAGCGGGAATCAAAAGTTATTGCCGAATAAATTTTCAAAAAGGTCGCTATGGAATAAATATAGCCCGTAAAAATAGACATTTTGCAAACGACCTCCATTTTCGATGAAACCAATTTTGTTAGATCCAAAATGTCAAATTATTGATGGATTCCAAATTCCATAATTTTTGGGGTTAATATGGGAGTGTGGCAAAAGAAAACGTGTTTGGTTAATTTTAGTTAAATTGGATCGACCATAACGTGGCCATTTTCCTAACGGTGTCCAAATTCAACGAAATTAGTTTTGTTGGGACCGTATCGTCCAAACATAGCAAAATTTATTTTTCTGGAATTTTTGGAATCAGTATATGGCCCCGGCAAATTTAAATGTACATTTAAATCCATATTTGAATGTTTTATATTTTAATTTGAAGAATAACTGACTAAAATAGTCAAATGGGCTTACGAGACATACTCCATTGTGTTCGGAATGGGGGTATTTAGCTAGGGACACAGTCATTGGGTTTGAATTGGAGTTCGTATGGACTGGGGGGTATTTTCGAATTTAAAGGAATTAAAAATTAAATATAAAATAATGGGCCAATCATATCTCTCCGTCACAAATTGAAAACCCGTAACCCCTCTCCGGCGACGACGGAAGTTTTCCACAACTTCTCTCCTCGATCTCTCCCAAACCACACAACGAAATCGACCCATCCTTCAGAGCTTTTTATAGAGCTTGATGAGAGCTTTAAATCCATATAAGGATTAGATTTTTTGTGTCGTGTATCGTTCGAATCAAGCTCAAGAAGTCTCGAACTTCAAACCGCCATGGAGATTAACTCCGGCCACCGAACTGGTCCCAACCCCCCTACGCACGTGCGCCACTCCTTCCCCTTCGACGCAGCACCGCCCAATCGTCCAACGGCTACATGATTCGCGCGCAAATCGCAAACCTAGTTTTGAACACTGCAACTGAGGTAATGACCTTTGTATTTTAAACTGATTATAGCACTTTAAAGTGCCACGAATTATGATTTCACTATAAAAATCATATTTGTTTTCTATGTTGTCGAAATCCAGTGAAACAAGAGACATTGGACTCGTGGCGTCGTCTTCTACATTCTAGAAGAGACCGGAGAATTTTTAGAGCTTCCTACAACTTTTCAAGGAGTGGAACCCAAAGTGAGATTTCTAAATTCAAACTGGAATGGAATGGCGATGTATAAATTATATAATCGATGTATAAGTTATATAAGCATTGTACACCTCATGTATAAGCTTTGTATAAATTATATGTGCGACGTATAAGTTATATATACGTTGTAAAAATCATATGTTAGTTGAAATGAAATTGAAATATAATTATATACATATACATACGTATGTATATATATACACACACTCCCCTCGTCCACAGACCATGGACGATATATATATTGGTTGTGATTGTTTGGATTTTGGTTGACGTGAAATTTGGTTGATAAATGCGAATGGTTGATAATGATTGTTTGTAGTTGAAACAAAACTGGAATTATTTATGAAAAAATCCATTGTGATATAAAAATGATCGAAATATTTAGATTATAAGGATAAGCCCCTTAGGGAACGCCGCGAGGCGTAAGGTAATGTGAGGAGCCGTACTCGGGATGGTGCAGGCTTTAAACCACCTGCTGTTATGCTGCCGAAATTTTCTGAAATATTCATATGTTTGATTTATATTCATGTGTTGAAATATATTCATATGTTGGAAAAATATTCATGTTTGAAATAAATTGTTTTAACAATAAAAATCACATTTTTATCATGTATGTGAAGTATATAAAATATTCTTGTTTGAAATAAATTGCTTTAACAATAAAAATCACATTTTTATTATATATATGAATCGCTAAAAATATTCATGTTTGAAATAAATTGTTTTGACAATAAAAATTACATTTTTATTATATACATGAAGTGTTAAAAATAGTCATGTCTTGAAATAAATATTTGTTGGATAAAAATATTATTTTTACCATATATATGAAATGAAAATGGTTTGGAATTCGAAGAACAAATTATATATATATATATATAATTGTAATAAAATGAATAACGACGCTGCAGTTCGTGTTTTGAAATCGCGATTTTTAAACGATTATTACGGGAGATCCGACCGTCGGATTTTCCCGAAACCGAAACCATTAGGTCCGCTTTGAAAATATCTTTCCAGCGATACCAAATTTGTAAAGATCCAACGGTTAGATTGTGTGAAATATTTAATTAAAATATGAATAAAAACTACGCCAGAATGGATTATATTTTTATATATATATAAACATAATTAAAATAATACGAAAAACGACGTTGTATTTCGTATTTTGAAAACGTAACTTTAAACGATTGTACCGGGAGATCCGACAGTCGGATTTTCCCAAAATTGGAACCGTTGGGTCTGCTTTGAAAAGATCTTTCCAATGATATAAAATTTGTAAAGATCCAACGGTTAGATTTTTAGATATATGTAAATAAAATCTAAAGAAAAACAGCACCATGGCCGCGTTATGGCCTGAAGCGTCGTTTAAATAAATGGGCTATTTTTAAATAAATAAAAATAGCGATAAATCATTATAAAATATTATAAATGATATGGAATGAAAATAAACTGAATTTACCTGGTTTATTGGGTATTTGATGGTTAAACGTGTTTGACATGAAAATTGTATTAATGAACTGAATTAGGAATGTCAAATAATTTAACCATGGAAATGAATCGATTTGAATTCTAAATATACGTGGATTATTTGAAAAGGCCGAGTTAAATCTCATTTCAAATAATTGGTCGACGATTAGAAGTCGAAGATATGAAGACGGTGCAAGACCGATGATCTTCACATCGAATGGATGGCTACTGATGTCTTTGATGGGAGTTGCTGCCCTGAAGGGGTTACAATGGTGGTTGTCCAGACGTACTTGTTGATTGTTTGGATATGCGAGAACCTCTCTCCTGTATTGGACATATGGGACGAGGAATAAGGTGCCTTCGGTTTCATTCAGACCTAGAATGGACTTGTAAATGGATGTGTGTCTAACGTTGTAGCTTGACAACGTGGCATGCTGAGATGCAGTGATCAAGGCTTTTGTTGAAAAGCAGAGCCTTGTGGTTAATGATCAAAGCATGGTTTTAATACAGCTAGCTTTGTGTATGGCGTTAATTTGAGAGCCTCACACCCCGGTATGAACCAGAAACGGGAGAGGACCTCGGGGAGGACATGCGTTCCCTTCTAGCTAGGAGTGGTGTCTGGGTTTTACATGCCCGGATGTTTTACTTATGTGGATGATGGATAGCGAGGCGTCTCGGTTATTTCGATCCCTGCGGAGCCGATGGATGGTCTTTATACAGACCAGATTTATGCCCTATAGGGCGGGAAAATGCAGTGTTCAGGCATTTTAATCCACTCCATGTGGACTGGCCCTAACGATCCAAAGGCTTGCCAGAGTACTTGCCTGAGACATGGGCTAGATTGTCTCGAAGCGGTAAGGACGATCCCTTGCCTTGGTTCATGACGGAAATCCCATTTCCAAATACAACATCGTGCGGTTTTGATTGTAAACCTATATATGGCGACATGATATATGGTACCCATGCCGTCTATGATTTACTTATGATTGAAATTGTTTTTGAAACATATAAGCACTAGTAATAATATCAAATGCTTTTGTTTTATACGTATTAAGCATATTTTGGCCATTATAAGGTAAAACTCTATCCTCCGGCTTGCGTTGCATTGTGTGATGGGACCTGAGTCTTGTATTGGCTTCTTTTTTGTATAAAGCATTGCGATGTTTAAATGATTTACTTGTTTTACGCACTGGCAATCCAACGGAGTAAACCCATTCCGCTTTAGCGGCGTGGTCCTGTGATTGGCCTTATTGTGAAATAAGTTAAGTGGATATCTCATACCAGTCCCATGACTGACTCGTAGTTTGTTTCACTTGCAAACTCGGGTTGTAACAACCCAAAAATCTGGGCCAGTTTAAAAATTTTATTTTGGCAATTTTAGCGAAGTTGGAACATTTAAAATAGATTATTTTGAATAAAAACGACCAGAAATTTATTTTGAATAGAATTCGACGTATATATTTATATACGTCGTCGTTAAAATATAAATAATTGTATATATAATTATAAAAGGAATTGAAAATGGCGCGGTAGTTCGATAATTCGATTTCAAACTTCAATTTAACGTACCGGGTGCAAAACAAACCGGATTTTAGCGAAACCAAAAATAATAGGATCTATTTGAGAATATCTTTCCAACGAATCCGAAAAATCAAAATTTCATAACGGGAATCAAAAGATATGTCCAGTTGAAAATTCCGAATAGTCGCTATGGAATTCAGGCCCTGAAAAATGGAAATTTTGCAAACGACCTCGGATTTCGACGAAACCACTTTTGTTGGGTCCGTGATGTCAAATTATTGCTAGATTCCAATGTTCATAATTTTTCAAATCAATATGTGAGCGTGGCAAAGGAAAACGCGTTTGACCAGTTTCAGTTGATTTTAATCGACTGGAAAATCGCTATTTTTCAAACAGTCTCAGAATTCAACGAAACTAGTTTTGTTAGGACCGTATCGTCAATACGAAGCTAGAAAATATTTTTTTGGAATTTTTCTAGTTAGTATGTAGCCCCGGTAAATTGAAATGCATGTTCAAATTCAATATATAGAGTTATATGTTGATTTTGACGAAAACTGATCGAAACGATCAAATCAGCCTACGATACACATCCCATTGTGTTCGAAATGGGGGTAATTAGCTATGGACGACAAGCGGTGTGCTTGATTTCGAATTCGAAATAAAAAGTTACTTTTTAAAATTAAAATAAAATAGAATATAATATATGTCTTTATAAAAAAGCCCTCCTCTCCTTTCATTCTCCCTACCTCAGATCTGAAAAAAAAAGGAAAAAAAAAACTTCGACGAAGCCCTTGTCGATCGCGCCACCGTCGACGCCAAGTCGTGCCCCTCCTCCGACCAAAACCCCACCAGGCCGCGCCGCCTCACCGACCCCCCCCCCCCTTCATTTCCGTCACCTCCTTCGATCCTCGTGCTCCTTTTCTCCATTGAAGCCCACCTCGTGGAACCCCAAACCCAATCACGCCACCCCCTGTTCCGCCGCTAGCGCCACCTCCCAAACGACGCTCCAGCACCTCCTCCGGTCCAAGGCCGACGGTGGACACCCCTCCCCCGTTCGTAAAACAGTAAGTTTCTCTTCTTTTTTATTTATTCTTGTTATTTCAGTCTTTTTATTTATTTATAATCTTTAAATAAAATCTGAAATATATATGTATATTATTGTTTTAAGGATCTAAAATTAATATATTTATAGGATTTATTTTTATCATTGAAGAAAATGGTAAGAAACTGATTTTTATTTTGCTAAAAAGATGATTGTTAATATGGTAAAGAGTGGGTTTTTTTTATGGTAAGGAACTGATTTTTTTTAATTTGCTAAAGATTAGATTTTTTAAAATAGAAAAGATTAGATTTTTAAAATAGAAAAGATTAGATTTTTGAAATGGAAAAGGCGAAATCTTTATATATAATAGCGTTGTAAAAATTGAATTTTTATCCATATGGAGCAATTATAAAAAATTCGATTTTTATATATTGAATAGCGAAGTAAAAATTCGATTTTTATATATTGAATAGCGAAGTAAAAATTCGATTTTTATATATTGAACAGCGAAGTAAAAATTCCATTTTTATATATTGAATAGCGAAGTAAATATTCGATTTTTATATATTGAATAGCGAAGTAAAAATTATATTTTTATATATTGAATAGCGAAGTAAAAATTCGATTTTTATATAGTGAATAGCGAAGTAAAAATTCGATTTTTATATATTGAATAGCGAAGAAAAAAATTCGATTTTTATACATTGAATAGTAAAGTAAAAATGTGATTTTTATATATGTAGTGGCTACGGGCAACGAAAGTGACCAAAGGCGAGAACAACGAAGATTTCTATAAATGAAGTGCCGTGGAGTTAGGATAGCTATTGGTGAGAACTTCTCACTCTTCAATTTCTTTTTCTAGTTATATATATATATATTAGGATGCAGACAGTGTTTAGTAGCACCCAACACAATCGTCCACAGACCATGGACTTGTTTGTTTGGCTGTGTAGTTGGTTAGATTATTTGGGTTGAATTGAATTGTTTGGTGAAATGAAATTGATTTGATTGATGTGTGAATGGCGTGGGCCATCACTAGACCGGAGGTAAGGCTAGGCCTCGTCCCATTTCTAGTATCGTGCCGTTATGCCGCCGAAATTTTCTAAAATAAGTTAGAAAAATAAAGATATCATTTTATTTAATAAATGAACCGAACAGAATATTCATAGGTTGAATAAAATAATTTGGTCGTTAAAAATATATTTTTTAACGTGAATGTGAATAAATAAATATTCATTTACAAACCGGACGATTTGTTTATGTACACCTATTTGAAGGACATTGATTGGGACGATAAATTTTACACATCGCCCAACTGCACAAATAAAATCTGCGTTTGATTGTTTGAAACCCCACACAGGTATTGGGATAAAATACGGCATACACCAATCCCAATAATTAGTCATATGTCGATCGATTGATTGACAGGCTGTTATAAGCGTTATATATCTATATTTGATGCTTATACAGTGTAGTGCACTTTGAAAGATGGTTGATTATTTATCGTTGCTATTATATACATGTGTTGTATGGAAACCATATAATTAACTTTGTATGGTAATTGATTGGGCCTCAATCCAATTTAGAAGATAAAGAATATTATAAAATAAAGGTTCATGTGTTGACCGTACTCATCCGTTGAGATTAGTCATGTGTTGAACGAAATATTTTAACAATAAAATTTATATCTTTATCATTATAAAATAAAGGTTCATGTGTTGACCGTACTCATCCGTTGAGATTAGTCATGTGTTGAATGAAATATTTTAACAATAAAATTTATATCTTTATCATTATAAAATAAAGGTTCATGTGTTGACCGTACTCATCCGTTGAGATTAGTCATGTGTTGAACGAAATATTTTAACAATAAAATCTACATCTTTATCATATATAAAATTAGAAACTAACTGGAAAATAGATAATATTCAGGGAATCGTTCTCTTACTAGTTTATGGTTGGAGTCTGATTTTAAATCAAACGATAGATACCATAATTTTTATAAAATATATTAAATAACAAAAATAGTCACATGTGGACAGTACTCATCCGTTGAGATTAGTCATGTGTTGACAAAAATATAGATTCACATATTGAATAGAATAAATATTCATTTGTTGAATAGAATAACGGAATTATTGAAATATATAAAGCCGTGTTGATTAGAGATGTGCTATTTTGATGCGAACGATATTTATATCGATTATATTCGTTTTTATAAACTGAATAGAAAAGAAATTCAAATTGAACTGAATAGATATAGAAAACCAATTTGAATTGAATCGAATAGAAAACCAATTTGAATTGAATCGAATAGAAAACCAATTTGAATTGAATCGAATAGAAAACCAATTTGAATTGAATCGAATAGAAAACCAACTTGAATTGAATTGAATAGAAAACCAATTTGAATAGAATCGAATAGAAAACCAATTTGAATTGAATCGAATAGAAAACCAATTTGAATTGAATCGAATAGAAAACCAATTTGAATTGAATCGAATAGAAATCCAATTCGAATTGAATTGAATATAAAACGAATTCGAATTGAATTGGAAACGAACTGAAATGAATTCAAATTGAATTGAAATTTGAATAGAATAGAAATGAATTTTAAAACGAATTTATAAGGAAAAATTCAATTTTGATTTGAATTGAAATGGAAGTTGAAATTGTTTTTGAAACGAATTTAAAACTATTTATATAATTCGTTTTAAATAGAAATCGACGAAATATATATTATATATATAATATAATGGTCTGAATAGAACGCGCCGCGCCGCGGTAGTTCGCGAATTTCGACCATTAACTTCGAACGGACATTACGGGAGATTCGACCGTCGGATTCTCCTAAAACTGGAACCGTTGGGTTCGTATCGAAAAGAGCTTTCCAACAAATACTAGAAATTCAAAATCTAACGGTCGAATTTGGAGATACATCCAAATCAAATTTGAAAAAGGTCGCTGTAAGTGCAGTTCGATGGCCATACATGGAAATCGACTGTACGGGCCCTGATAAAATTATTAAAAATAGTAATAATTTGCGTAAAATCATAAGGAATGATTTGGGAAAAATTAGGATGAAAAACTCCATATTTAAAAAGATAAAAATAGATTTTTATCGAAATGAACTAGTTTTGAACTAAAATTAAAACCCATTTATTTTTAAATAAATAAATTGGATTTGAAATGGGTTGTAAATAGAATTGATTTGTGGGTTTATCGTGAAGGGTGTTTTAAATACCACTTGTTCTTTAACCCGATAAATAAATAGAAAGTGATTTGGGTTTGTCATGAACTGTGTTTTAAAAAGACATTAGTTCTTTAACCCAGAAAAAGGGAGTTTTAATGAATCTGCAATTAGATTGAAATGTGAATTGATAATCTAAATTATCAAATTTAGAAATTGAGCGTGAATGGAGTATTACCAGTTTTGCTCCAAAGCGATAGTTAAATCTTTAATTAGATTTGAACGTGAAATGGTAATTAATTTTACCGATAACACCGTGGTGTTAGATATGGAGTATTACCAGTTTTGCTTCATGGGATGAATAGGTTGGGATTGGGAAATAAAATAAATAATTACTTCGGTGTGGTTCGCTAATCTCGACTAGTTTAGAAAACCATAATTTGGTTTGAAACGACATCCAAAGGAAGATTAAAGGATAAATTTTAAAGAATTTATCTTGGATAAAATTAATGGGAACCTTTCCCTAAGAATATGAAATTTAGAAACTAGCTGTAGGTTAGCTAAGAAGAATGGTTTCCTGGGTATTGATCTGATGTTGGTTTCGGCCTTCGGGGTTAATATTTAGGAAATTGTTCTCTTGTTGATTTACGGTTAGTAGCTACTGGATTGGAATGAGGCGTATGTTGTGTTTGTGTAACATTTGTTTTTAATATATGCGGGTTGTTCGGAAAGGCCGGGTTTATACCCATTCTGAATAACCGATTCGACGATAAGTCGAAGATGATGACGGTGGTCGAAGACCGGAAGTCTTCACATCGTTTGGATAATTATTGACGATCCTGATTGGGCTCTACACCCAAGAGGATGGAAATAGTTGGTGGTCGTCCAGACGTACTTGGAGATTGATGGATATGCGAGGAAAGTGCCTCTGGTTTCGTTCTGACCTAGAACGAACTTGTAAATGGATTACGTGTCTGACATTGGATTTTATTCTGTGTTGATTGATTTCTGTTAAATATATATCTGTTTGGCAGCGGAGAATTTATTCTCTTGCTTAATGCCCTTCTCTGAGATGTACAAGCTTAGAGGTTATATATCGATAGATATCAATCGCATGGCATGAATTGCCTGTGTGGCACGCTGAGTTGCATGGATCAAGGCTTCTGTTGAAAAGCAAAGTCTTGTGGTTGATGATCAAAGCACGGCCTACGTGGCAGCTTTGTGTATAACGTGAATTCGCGAGCCTCACACCTCGGTATGAGTCAAAAACGGGATAAGGACTGCAGGGAGAGCACAACGTTTCTTTCTAGCTTTGGTGGTGTTAGTGACTTACCAGCCCTGACATTGATATACTTTTCACCTATGTGGTTGTTGGATGAGGCGCCTCGATTTTTGGTTTGTAAGGACCGGGAAACGTGTGTTCAGGAATACTAATCCTCAAACATAAGAGAGGACCGGCCCTGAAGCATCCAGGGGTTACCCAGAGTGTGTTGTCCCGAGGCATTTGCTAGAGTGTCTCGAAGCGGAGAGGAGCTTGCCCCTTGTCCCGACTCATGACGGAAATCCAATTTCCAATACGTGTATTTCGGCTTTATTTGTAGAGCCTAGTATGGCGACATAGTTGTATGGGGCACTTATGCCGTCTATGATTTATATTTATGATTGAAATTGTTTTGACACTATACACTTATTATAGTATCAAATGGTTTGTTTTAAACGTACCAAGCATGTTTGGCTGTTATAAAGTAAAACCCTATCCTCCGGCTTGCGTTGCATTGTGTGATGGGACCTGGGTCTTATAATAGCTTCATTTTTCGAAAAAGCATTGCGTTGTTTATTCTATGCACTGGTATTCTTGGGAGAAAACCCGTTCCGTGTAATACGGCGTGGTCCCTTGAATTACTCTCTTTTAAAGTAAAGTTTTAAATAACTGTTTTAGTTCTCACACCAGTCACATGACTGACCTGGAGTTTATTGTTTTAACCTAAACTCTGGGTGCCCTTATTTTCGACACGGGCAGCTAGTAGTTTTGGTTTTGCAGATTTATATTCACAGGATCCTGGTTTACAGCTGGAATGATGCTCGGAAAGCTCTATATCCGTGTATTACTTTCAGTTGTGTTGTGTATTATTTTTCCGCTGCTATGTAATTTATTGTAATCTCTAATATTTATCGAATGTAATTTATTCAATTATACTCTGTATATTCTTGTATTCTGATGGAATTGTTGTAATAGCAATGAAATGTTCTTCCGTCTGCGTTCTGATTTGTCTTGTCCTCACAGTAATTCGTTCTTTCTCATCTCTTCGGAGTCCGGGGAAGTTCAGGTCGCTTCATTTGGTATCAAAGCTTTGGTTTACAGAGCTCGAGAACAAGACACATTAGAACTATACGAAAGAATTCATCAGATATTGGATTAGTAATACCCAATTAGAATGGCTCGTTAGAGATAGAATCAGTAGTATCCTAGAACGAGTGTGAAGAGTATATTTTTCAAATGAAAACAGTTTTGTTTTGAAATTTAAATCGCCTTATACGTATTTGAATATTTATTTATTTTGAATTTGGACAATCCAATATATAAAGATTTCGCGTATACGCATCATGAACGTATATTCGAAGTTTTAATATACTAGATAGATATAGAATCATACTCTAGTGGCCTGAAGATGATTCTGATGGTTGAGTACTCATCGTCAGAATTTATATTCGAGTGACGAAGGTGTGAAACCTATATATTTCCATTAGACTGGTGTGAGAACCAAAACTTATATAGATAGATTCATTTGTTGTGATTTGGCATCAAAAACATGATTTTTTTGTATATATGTATCAAAATTATGAATTTGAAACTCTAATTCACTAATTGATTGATGTTTGTGTTGTTTGTTTATTTATTTGATTATTTTGAACCATTATGCCAAATTGAACCGAATATTGAATTGTACTGAAAATTGGTCGCATTTGCTTGCATACACATGTACTTACATTGAACAGGTCATAGCAAGGAGGCTAGAGCAGAGAATAAAATTTGTTTGCCCGACAAATAGGTACATATTTACTATAATTTACTGTTTTCTTTGGGTGATGATGATTTTATGAGCTGATTGGCTAGCCGCTTGACTTTTTCTTTTTCTTTTTGAGATCAGAAGGCCTGTATGGCAATTTCGGGATTTTCCCCTGGCTCCCAGTGCAGGGGAGGTTATGGCGAAATTTTTCGAAAATTTAGGGTATTAGCCAAATTTTTGAAGAATTTGAAAATTCTCAGAAACTGAAAAGTTGGAGAATGGAAGCCAGATCGAACGTAGAGCTGATTAATCAAACCACTTTCGACTTTGTTCCTTTTCGCGGACGAAAAGTTTTAAGTGGGGGAGATTGTAACAACCCAAAAATCTGGGCCAGTTTAAAATTTTTATTTTGGCAATTTTAGCGAAGTTGGAACATTTAAAATAGATTATTTTGAACAAAAACGACCAAAAATTTATTTTTAATAGAATTCGACGTATATATTTATATACGTCGTCATTAGAATATAAATAATTATATATATAATTATAAAAGGAATTGAAAATGGCGCGGTAGTTCGATAATTCGATTTCAAACTTCAATTGAATGTACCGGGTGTAAAACAAACCGGATTTTAGCGAAACCAAAAATAATAGGATCTATTTGAGAATATCTTTCCAACGAATCCGAAAAATCGAAATTTCATGGCGGGAATCAAAAGATATGTCCAGTTGAAAATTCTGAATAGTCGCTATGGAATTCAGGCCCTGAAAAATGGAAATTTTGCAAACGACCTTGGATTTTGATGAAACCACTTTTGTTGGGTCCGTGATGTCAAATTATTGCTAGATTCCAATTTTCATAATTTTTCGAATCAATATGTGAGCGCGACAAAGGAAAACGCGTTTGACCAGTTTCAGTTGATTTTAATCGACTGGAAAATGGCCATTTTTCAAACAGTCTCAGAATTCGAAGAAACTAGTTTTGTTAGGACCGTATCGTCAATACGAAGCTAGAAAATATTTTTCTGTAATTTTTCTAGTTAGTATGTAGCCCCGGTAAATTGAAATGCACGTTCAAATTCAATATATATAGTTATATGTTGATTTTGACGAAAACTGATCGAAACGATCAAATCAGCCTACGATACACATCCCATTGTGTTCGGAATGGGGGTAATTAGCTATGGACGACAGGCGGTGGGCTTGATTTCAACTTCAAAATAAAAAAGTTACTTTTTAAAATTAAAATAAAATAGAATATAATATATTTCTTTATAAAAAGGCCCTCCTCTCCTTTCATTCTCCCTCCCTCAGATCTGAAAAAAAAAACGAAAAAAAGGGAAAAAAAACTTCGTCGAAGCCCTCGTCGATCGCGCCACCGTCGACGCCAAGTCGCGCCCCTCCTCCGACCAAACCCCCACCAGGCCGCGCCGCCTCACCGACCCCCCCATTTCCGTCACCTCCTTCGATCCTCGTGCCCCTTTTCTCCGTTGAAGCCCACCTCGTGGAACCCTAAACCCAATTGCGCCACCCCATGTTCCGCCGCTAGCGCCACCTCCCAGACGACGCTCCAGCACCTCCTCCGGTCCAAGGCCGACGGTGGACACCCCTCCCCCGTTCGTAAAACAGTAAGTTTTTCTTCTTTTTTATTTATTCATGTTATTTCAGTCTTTTTATTTATTTATAATCTTTAAATAAAATCTGAAATATATATGTATATTATTGTTTTAAGGATCTAAAATTAATATATTTATAGAATTGATTTTTATCATTGAAGAAAATGGTAAAGAACTGATTTTTAATTTGCTAAAAAGATGATTGTTAATATGGTAAAGAGTGGTTTTTTTTATGGTAAGGAACTGATTTTTTTTAATTTGCTAAAGATTAGATTTTTAAAATAGAAAAGATTAGATTTTTAAAACAGAAAAGATTAGATTTTTGAAATGGAAAAGGCGAAATCTTTATATATAATAGCGTTGTAAAAATTGAATTTTTATCCATATGGAGCAATTATAAAAAATTCGATTTTTATATATAGAATAGCGAAGTAAAAATTCGATTTTTATATATTGAATAGCGAAGTAAAAATTCGATTTTTATATATTGAATAGCGAAGTAAAAATTCGATTTTTATATATTGAATAGCGAAGTAAAAATTCGATTTTTATATATTGAATAGCGAAGTAAAAATTCAATTTTTATATATTGAATAGCGAAGTAAAAATTCGATTTTTATATATTGAATAGCGAAGAAAAAAATTCGATTTTTATACATTAAATAGTAAAGTAAAAATGTGATTTTTATATATGTACTGGCTACGGTCAACGAAAGAGACCAAAGGCGAGAACGACGAAGATTTCTATAAATGAAGTGCCGTGGAGTTAGGATAGCTATTGGTGAGAACTTCTCACTCTTCAATTTCTTTTTCTAGTTATATATATATACTAGAATGCAGACGGTGTTTAGTAGCACCCGACACAATCGTCCACAGACCATGGGCTTGTTTGTTTGGCTGTGTAGTTGGTTAGATTATTTGGGTTGAATTGAATTGTTTGGTGAAATGAAATTGATTTGATTGATGTGTGAATGGCGTGGGCCATCACTAGACCGGGGATAAGGCTAGGCCTCGTCCCGTTTCTAGTATCGTGCCGTTATGCCGCTGAAATTTTCTAAAATAAGTTAGAAAAATAAAGATATCATTTTATTTAATAAATGAACCGAATAGAATATTCATAGGTTGAATAAAATAATTTGGTCGTTAAAAATATAATTTTTAACGTGAATGTGAATAAATAAATATTCATTTACAAACCGGACGGTTTGTTTATGTACAACTATTTGAAGGACATTGATTGGGACGATAAATTTTACACATCGCCCAACTGCACAAATAAAATCTGCATTTGATTGTTTGAAACCCCACACGGGTATTGGGATAAAATACGGCATACACCAATCCCAATAATTTGTTGTATGTCGATCGATTGATTGACAGGCTGTTATAAGTGTTAGATATGTATATTTGATGCTTATACAGTGTAGTGCACTTTGGATGATGGTTGATTATTTATCGTTGCTATTATATACATGTGTTTTATGGAAACCATATAATTAACTTTATATGGTAATTGATTGGGCCTCATTCCAATTTAGAAGATAAAGAATATTATAAAATAAAGGTTCATGTGTTGACCATACTCATCCGTTGAGATTAGTCATGTGTTGAACTAAATATTTTAACAATAAAATTTATATCTTTATCATTATAAAATAAAGGTTCATGTGTTGACCGTACTCATCTGTTGAGATTAGTCATGTGTTGAACGAAATATTTTAACAATAAAATTTATATCTTTATCATTATAAAATAAAGGTTCATGTGTTGACCGTACTCATCCGTTGAGATTAGTCATGTGTTGAACGAAATATTTTAACAATAAAATCTACATCTTTATCATATATAAAATTAGAAACTAACTGAAAAATAGATAATAATCAGGGAATCGTGCTCTTACTAGTTTACGGTTGGAGTCTGATTTTAAATCAAACGATAGATACCATAATTTTTATAAAATATATTAAATAACAAAAATAGTCACACGTGGACATTACTCATCCGTTGAGATTAGTCATGTGTTGACAAAAATATAGATTCACATATTGAATAGAATAAATATTCATTTGTTGAATAGAATAAAGGAATTATTGAAATATATAAAGTCGTGTTGATTAGAGATGCGCTATTTTGACGCGAACGATATTTATATCGATTATATTCGTTTTTATAAATTGAATAGAAAAGAAATTCAAATTGAACTGAATAGATATGGAAAACCAATTTGAATTGAATCGAATAGAAAATCAATTTGAATTGAATCGAATAGAAAACCAATTTGAATTGAATCGAATAGAAAACCAATTTGAATTGAATCGAATAGAAAACCAATTTGAATTGAATCGAATAGAAAACCAATTTGAATTGAATCGAATAGAAAACCAATTCGAATTGAATCGAATAGAAAACCAATTCGAATTGAATCGAATAGAAAACAAATTCGAATTGAATTGAATATAAAACGAATTCGAATTGAATTGAAAACGAATTGAAATGAATTCAAATTGAATTGAAATTTGAATAGAAATGAATTTTAAAACGAATTTATAAGGAAAAATTCAATTTTGATTTGAATTGAAATGGAAGTTGAAATTGTTTTTGAAACGAATTTAAAACTATTTATATAATTCGTTTTAAATAGAAATCGACGAAATATATATTATATAAATAATATAATGGCCTGAATAGAACGCGCCGCGCCGCGGCAGTTTGCGAATTTCGACCATTAACTTCGAACGGACATTACGGGAGATCCGACCGTCGGATTCTCCTACCTTCGGATTCTCCTAAAACCAGAATCGTTGGCTTCGTATCGAAAAGGGCTTTCCAACGAATATTAGAAATTCAAAATCTAGCGGTTGGATTTGGAGATACGTCCAAATCAATTTTGGAAAAGGTCGCTGTAAGTGCAGTTCGATGGCCGTAGATGGAAATCGACTGTACGGGCCTTGATAAAATTATTAAAAATAGTAATAATTTGCGTAAAATCATAAGGAATGATTTGGGAAAAATTAGGATGAAAAACTCCATATTTGAAAAGATAAAAATATTTTTTTATCGAAATGAACTAGTTTTGAACTAAAATTAAAACCCATTTATTTTTAAATAAATAAATTGGATTTGAAATGGGTTATAAATAGAATTGATTTGTGGGTTTATCGTGAAGGGTGTTTTAAATACCACTTGTTCTTTAACCCGATAAATAAATAGAAAGTGATTTGGGTTTGTCGTGAACTGTGTTTTAAAAAGACATTAGTTCTTTAACCCAGAAAAAGGGAGTTTTAATGAATCTGCAATTAGATTGAAATGTGAATTGATAATCTAAATTATCAAATTTAGAAATTGAGCGTGAATGGAGTATTACCAGTTTTGCTCCAAAGCGATAGTTAAATCTTTAAATAGATTTGAACGTGAAATGGTAATTAATTTTACCGATAACACCGTGGTGTTAGATATGGAGTATTACCAGTTTTGCTTCATGGGATGAATAGGTTGGGATTGGGAAATAAAATAAATAATTACTTTGGTGTGGTTCGCTAATATCGACTAGTTTAGAAAACCATAATTTGGTTTGAAACGACATCCAAAGGAAGATTAAAGGACAAATTTTAAAGAATTTAACTTGGATAAAATTAATGGGAACCTTTCCCTAAGAATATGAAATTTAGAAACTAGCTGTAGGTTAGCTAAGAAGAATGGTTTCATGGGTATTAATCTGATGTTGGTTTCGGCCTTCGGGGTTAATATTTGGGAAATTGTTCTCTTGTTGATTTACGGTTAGTAGCTACTGGATTGGAATGAGGCGTATGTTGTGTTTGTGTAACATTTGTTTTTAATATACGCGGGCTGTTCGAAAAGGCCGGGTTTATACCCATTCTGAATAACCGATTCGACGATAAGTCGAAGATGATGACGGTGGTCGAAGACCGGAAGTCTTCACATCGTTTGGATAATTATTGATGATCCTGATTGGGCTGTACACCCAAGAGGATGTAAATAGTTGGTGGTCGTCCAGACGTACTTGGAGATCGATGGATATGCGAAGAAAGTGCCTCCGGTTTCGTTCAGACCCAGAACGAACTTGTAAATGGATTGTGTGTCTGACAATGGATTTTATTCTGTGTTGATTGAATTCTGTTAAATATATATCTGTTTAGCGGCGGAGAATTTATTCTCTTGCTTAACGCCCTTCTCTGAGACGTACGAGCTTAGAGGTTATATATCGATAGATATCAATCGCATGGCATGAATTGCCTGTGTGGCACACTGAGTTGCATGGATCAAGGCTTCTGTTGAAAAGCAAAGTCTTGTGGTTGATGATCAAAGCACGGCCTACGTGGCAGCTTTGTGTATAACGTGAATTCGCGAGCCTCACACCTCGGTATGAGTCAAAAACGGGATAAGGACTGCAGGGAGAGCACGAAGTTTCTTTCTAGCTTTGGTGGTGTCAGTGACTTACCAGCCCTGACATTGATATACTTTTCACCAATGTGGTTGTTGGATGAGGCGCCTCGATTTTAGGTCTGTAAGGACCGGGAAACGTGTGTTCAGGAATACTAATCCTCAAATGTAAGAGAGGATCGTCCCTGAAGCATCCAGGGGTTACCCAGAGTGTGTAGTCCCAAGGCATTTGCTATAGTGTCTCGAAGCGGAGAGGAGTTTGCCCCTTGCCTCGACTCATGACGGAAATCCAATTTCCAATACGTGTATTTCGGCTTTATTTGTAGAGCCTAGTATGGCGACATAGTGGTATGGGGCACTTATGCCATCTATGATTTATATTTATGATTGAAATTGTTTTGACACTATACACTTATTATAGTATCAAATGGTTTGTTTTAAACGTACCAAGCATGTTTGGCTGTTATAAGGTAAAACCCTATCCTCCGGCTTGCGTTGCATTGTGTGATGGGACCTGGGTCTTATAATAGCTTCATTTTTCGAAAAAGCATTGCGTTGTTTATTCTATGCACTGGTATTCTTCGGAGAAAACTCATTCCGTGTTATACGGCGTGGTCCCTTGAATTACTCTCTTTTAAAGTAAAGTTTTAAATAACTGTTTTAGTTCTCACACCAGTCACATGACTGACCTGGAGTTTATTGTTTTAACCTAAACTCTGGGTGCCCTTATTTTCGACACGGGCAGCTAGTAGTTTTGGTTTTGCAGATTTATATTCACAGGATCCTGGTTTACAGCTGGAATGATGCTCGGAAAGCTCTGTATCCGTGTGTTACTTTCAGTTGTGTTTTGTATTATTTTTCCACTGCTATGTAATTTATTGTAATCTCTGATATTTATCGAATGTAATTTATTCAATTATACTCTGTATATTCTTGTATTCTGATGGAATTGTTGTAATAGCAATGAAATGTTCTTCCGTTTGCGTTCTGATTTGTCTTGTCCTCACAGTAATTCGTTCTTTCTCATCTCTTCAGAGACCGGGGAAGTTCAGGTCGCTTCACGGGTGCCCCTATTTCTACACGGGCAGCCTTGTATTCAGGTTTTAGTAGGCTCTCTCTGGATAGCTATGGAGCTGAATATGGATTCTATCACTTCTTTTATGCTGTTCAGCTCCTGTTATGTATATTATGTTTAATTCCACTGCAGACATTTTATATAAAGCTGAAAACTGTATTTTGTACTAAGTGTGATCCTATTATACTGTGTAACTCTAATGAATATTATTTCCAGTGTAATTTGATGTACATTATCTGGTGCATTTATATATTTTTGTTCTGTTGATATTTGTTTATGTGTTATATTCCAAAGATTATTCTTGCCACCGTGGAATGGGGGTTTGGGGTCATCACAATCCTACAGTGTGGTGTGGGACTATTATTCAATTCAATCCACGCAACTACTTCATTACAATGCGAGTCACGCCTAACAATCTCCACCTTGACGAGCGTTTCTCAAGTAACCTTAAAGTTATACATGAGTTCTCTTCACAGTTTGTCAGGCTACCACCCTGAGTTTTCATAAGCAGTGAAGTCGGGCTACTTACTACCGTATCTCTACCTTGACGAGCATTCCTTGCTCAAGCCCCTTTGGAACCATGCTTTGGTAACGTTGCACATACTAGTCTCCTCGAACCATGGAGCTTTGATACCATGTTGAATTTTGACATTCCATGCATACTTGCTTCTCATACACGCTTCACCATGTCTATCGCAGTCAACGGTCGATCGACATCTCGAACGAACATCCTTCATCGCCACCCATGTAGCATATAACCTAGTATTCGGTATACTTATTTGAATTTATAACCCCAATTCTAACCATTTCCAAACAAAATAAAATCGAAGCAAGAGAAAAAAATAAAGTTTTAGGTTTACACATTGAAGGTCAGACATTAAAATAAATTTCAAAATGTGTGGAATCTTTAGAATATGGAATTTTTGAATCTACGATTTATAGTTTGAATCTCGTTTCGATTTGAAGATTGAATTTTATGATTTACGATTTGAATCTTATTTTGAAAACCTTATCCTACGGTGTGGGACTATTATTCAATTCGATCCACATACCCACTTCATTCCAATGCGAGCCACATCTTACACTAAGTGACTGCTATAGACCAGTTTTTGCTAAAAGCTTGCATTTTACAGCAAATAAGAAAACATGCATGGTATTATCTATTTTACAACAAAGGCACGAAGCTGGGATATCTTAATTTGCACAATCTATTAGTATAAACTTACATAAGTTGAATACCACTGGTTAAACCTAAAAACAATGATTCCAGGTTGTACCTTCCCACTTAAACACATAATGACCTCTATAGTAAAAATAAAAAATTCTTATTGAAAAATTATAGTACCAAATAAAATTGTGTGCATCTCTTACACAATCAGTTTTAATTCCAAATTTATTGCACAAAAAGATTGTCAAAAGTCAACCAGCATGGTAGTCAACTGATCTATTAGAAAATAGCAAAGCAGAACCTTTTCGATATCACCCCTTAATTCTCTATATTATCTCTGTTCAGCCTAGAACTCTCAAGATATTTTGCATTGAATTTAAAATTTGACACCATATTTTAGGATAAACTCTAATCATTATCTTTATCAACAGTTCAAATCTCTTTAGTGTCACACTTTTTTGCTGTCAATACGAATTATCAAAACTACCTCTTTATAACCGCAAAATGGCGGGGAAACCGACCCGACCGTTTGGTTATATTTACTTTGTATTCATTTTTTCTATTTTAAAGTTCTAATTTTATTGCAATATTTTCTTTGTAAAATGGCATGTCACTAAAAACATATACAATGATTTTCTTTTCAAAATTAGTATATAAAGTGAATTTTTTGTCATTAATAAAATTTATTCTAAATAACTGATAAGGGTTAATAATATTGGGAAATAAATAAATTCAGTTATTATGTTTTATAAAACAGTGAAATTTCAATTATTTATATTCGTAATTTTTGTTAACCAATGGACAAAAAGTTTCCGATTTTTTGATTGAAAATATTTTTCTTTTGTATTTCATTGCCTATTTGAAGATAATGTTAAATATATTTAAAAGGTTCTACTACAAAATAAAATTACTAAGTTATGAAGAAACTGATTTTTTTTTTACATAACTAAAATGAAAACATGATCCATTTCCTTTCATATCTTATTTTCGTTAAATACTTTTTAGTTATTAAGAAAATATTTTGTTTATCTCTTTGATGATATCATATACTCATTTTCAAAACATGTGCTGTAAAAAAAATTAATGCATAAAAATATATTGGTTCGCTACAGTCTAACATTTATGTATTTTCGTTTTTATCTCAAGTAACATTTTAAATTCAATCAATACATATTTTTCTTTTAGTAAAATACACCAAAAACTAAATGTCAACTTCAAATTGATATAGGTGAATATTTGTCTATATTTTATAAAAATATCAATTTCTAAATTAATTAATAATACTAATATTCATTTTTGCCATTCTATAATGGATCCATAATCCGTTTTTCAGTGTTTTGGGTTTATTGGAGATTTTATTTGTGGATTTAAACTCTTATCAGAGTTCGGTGACTATGAATCCACGATTTAGTGCTTTAGCGAATTTGTGGTACATGATTTTGTGTAGTGACTATCGGACATCTAGGTATGTATGTATATTTGTGTCTGTTGTTCTGTATTCTGTGTTTGACATTATATTGTGCATTATTCTAAATAGATCCTAAAGCCAACGTAGTAGTTTATTGAGTAAGGATTATGTATGTCAAAAAAACTCGACATGTTTAATACTTATTTTATACAATATTATGGATGTCCGGTCCTATTATATCAGTATTACTAGTTAATACTCTTTGATAATATGGATCTCAAAGGGGGGGTATTATAGATTTTCTTAAAAGATATTGAATCTTGTGAAATAATAAGTCAATATATAACCTCTTTTACCAAAAATTCTGAAAATTAATTAATTAATATGAAACTCATTTTTATCAAAGAAACAATAATATAGTTTTTATTCAAATGTAGAAATATGGTATATAAAAATAAATAAAAAATGATCAAATATAAAAATTACTTAGAAATACTATAAATTCAATTTATCTCATTTATCCAAATTATCCTAACAAGTTCACCATAAATTGCATAATAAATTATATTCTAAATATATTTAGCACATTATTTTTATGCAATATATCAACGCACGGGTTACACACTAGTATCATTATAACAAAAATGCAAAAGATAAGATGCAGTTCAAAGTAAAATAAATAAGAAAAAAAAGAAGAATATTGTTATAATCAAAACAAATATAAGAGTTACTAGAAAGTAAATGCATAGTAAAAACAAATGAAAAAATCCAACTGCAACAATATCAAGTTTTAGAAGCAAGGACAAAATTAAACCCCATCTGTTCACTCAAAAGAAGCACAAAATAGACATTAAATATAGTAGAAATGGACTAATATTTTAAAAGTAAGCGGTTTTACCATAGGATATCAAGCAGTTGCGCAACGTAGGTACTTCGTTATCTAATATCTAAGTCGAACGAAATTGGGGATGAGATCGATCCAAGAAAGAAATCAAGTGAAGGAGACTTTTTTTCTGTCAAACAAAAGGAACAAGGTGAGGACGATGGATCAGAAAACGGCCGATGGTGTGGCAAGGTAAACCAAACCGCTGTGACTTTAGGGTTAAGAAGTAGACAGAGAGGAAAAAGAAATCAAAAGAAACCGCTAGTATAAAAAGAAGCGATGCTTCAATTTAGAATTTGAGGAGGCCTAAGAGCCAAGAATGCCATACTCAATTGTTATAATATTGTACATACACACACAAACATATACACATATGAGCGCGCACGAACGCTCGATAAACCCCTATTTGGAAGCACCTTGAAACTTCATTTTCAGCATCTCATTTATTTTTAAATAAGCTAGTGGAAAGAGAAAGAGTTAGTAAAAAGCGATAGAAACGGTATGATAGTGAAAATCGAACGGGTGGTAGCGCTACTGGACTATTTAATGTGTTGCCGATTATAACACACAAATCATTTCTCATGCCGAAGTAGGGATGAGCAATATTCGGCTCGAACCGAATTAACGGACCAAACCAGTTCATTTCGATCAGTTTGATTTTAAAACTAAATCGGTTTGAATTCGGTTTGTAAAATATATTTTTTGATTATCGGTTTAATCGAACTTTTAATTTGTTATAATTTTATGGTATTATAATACTTTAATAATTAGTTTAGTTATATAATACAAAGACATTTGTTGCAAATAGATTAAATCTTATCATAAATATAAATTTTATTATATAAAATTACTCTAAACATGAATTTATGTTTTACTTTTAGAGAATCCATAGTTTGAACAATAAAGCATCTTTCAATTTTGGTTAAATAGTTACCGACCGAATTAATAAAAATTAATCTAGTTTATTTCAAATCGGTTTGAAAAAAATTCGATTCTAATTCGATTTGAGCTTTTTAATCTCCAAACCAACTGAACCGACTAAACGCTCGCGCTACGCCGAAGTACGGAAAACAGTAAATATAACCTTTTTAAATCCCAAAAAAATATTGAGTTGCACACAGAAATATAAAACTATTACAGCTACATTCTGATAGCCCTCTGTGATTTGGGAATCTTGGATACATCATAGTAGTATAGCAGAACTGAAAGTATAATATCTACAGTTAAGTAACTATTTAAAGACCAATTTATATTAAGTGAATGTTTTGTATCAATAGATATAAGATCAATCTGTATCGCAAAGCATTGTATTAATAGAAATAGATTATGATTTGATAGAATCAATGGGCAATGTCCCTTATGGTGGACAAATATGTGCTAAGCACATACATTTAATATTTTAAATGAATTATTACTTGATTTATGGACTTTTAACATATGTTTCTCTTCTTTATTTTCGCACATTACTGGCTTACACATAGTGCTTCTATTTTGTGTACATAGTATCAACAAAAACACATCTTTCTTATCTTTTCCAATGTAGAAAAATAATAATCCAATATGCACGAGAGATTGTTCAACTTACCTCGTCTACTTTAAGGTTATGAGCACATCCAGAATTAATATCGTTGTTCAGAAATAACAATATAAATCTAATTAAACAATAGATCACTATATATGAATTTTGGGAAAGGAATGTATTTATATAACTATTATAATAGAAAAGAGAGGTTTATGCCTCAACGGAAACTACTCTTAAAAAAAGGATTACATTCTACTGAGACTCTTTCCACAGTAGTTAAAAGTTCGGGCTTTCAACCACCTTTTGCAACATTTTGGTTAATCTACCTCTACATTTAAAAAAATGGATATTTTTATATACATATTTTAGGTAATATATAAAATAATACATGGAAAACAGGTTAGACCCGGCAAAACAAAAACTGAACATATGTATTCTTGCATCATGCCACAGTTTGGACAAGATGCTTGTCATTTCTTCATATTTTCTTATGTCAACAATAAATTCTAGCAAGCACTCCATCGGTGGTACTCTTAGTCCAGATGCTTCTTAATTTACATATGAAAACCTATATGCATCTAACATCTGCAACCGATAAAGAATGATATCATGCACTAAGAACATATCACATTAAAGAATCCATATATCGCCTCTTCAAGAAGTATTTTTGGAATAGATCCTTATTTTTAGTTGTTTTAAAGTATAGGATCTTAATTTTATCATGTCTTCTGTCAAGTCAATAAAAATCATTGATAGAAAAGATTATCACATTAATTAATCCATATATCGCCTCTTCAAGAAGTATTTTTGGAACAGATCCTTATTTTTAGTTGTTTTAAAGTATAGGATCTTAATTTTATCATGTCTTCTATCAAGTCAATAAAAATCATTGGTAGAAAATATTATCACATAAGCTGCAACTGATTGGCTAAAAGTCTTATAGCAAAAAGGAAGTCTAAACATGTATACATCTAAAATTCAAAGAACAATTTATCACTAATTCTCTATGCCACTTAAAAATTATGGACATAAAACTATTTTCCATGTATTGGAAGAATTCAAACAAATAAATAACCAAATAAAAATGTACATTCACATATAGCTAATTTGATATGCATACTTAAAAGTCCAATAACAATGTAGCATTAATTTTAATTTTATGTAAACATAAACCAAAACCTTTCTATTTCAAAAGAAGAAAATGGATAAAATAATTATAAAATCAGTCATTCATGACAAAATCAGAATGAAATAATAATTATAATAATAATATAATTAGAAATACTAACAAGGGTGAAAACTAGTAATACGTCAAGGGAAGGAATCTTATCATGGAACACATAATCCAATTTTATCACATAGAATAAAATTGTATATACTGTGAAAAATGTCAGAATGTCATTTAGTTCTGAAATGTATAAAGGTTGCCATTTGTATATCATTGTTAATCGTAAATTTGTAAATGTTAATCAACTTATCACTTGATAATATTATCGACTGAAATATGAAAGTAGTTCTGCTGAAATCACATTTTTTCCAATTAGGACCTTACATTCCAAATGCCGAAAGCTTTTTAGAAACAAATAAATGAGATTAACTTATCGTGGATGTCTTCAGTCAACGTTTGTACAAATAATTTCAATTCGACTAATTGTACAAGTGGATCTGTGGCGCAATGGTAGCGCGTCTGACTCCAGATCAGAAGGTTGCGTGTTCGATTCACGTCAGGTTCAATTTTTTTTTTGCGCTCAATCCAACCTACATCGCTATCCACCTTTCCCCTAGCCTACAATATTAGCTCTTTTAGGTACGACCAAGTGTTAAATTTGTGACTGTTATTAGTAGTGTAGTATAACTTCAACTGCCATGTATACGATTACGATTCAGAGTTGCTAAGTTATATATTGCCTTGTTGAATTTCAATTCTTGTTTGTAATAAATCTACTTTCGACCTAAATGTTGTCTTGTTGAATTTTAGTTCTTATTTGCAACAAATCAACTTCCAACCTGAATTTCAGCATTGTTTTTTTACAAGTTACAATGTCAGGTTTGTGTTGGATTTCATTGTTATACTTCAAAAGCATTGGTTCGTCGTTAGGTTCGCCCAAACTATGCAAAGAGTCAGTTACTTCGGTTTTAGGTATGCTGTGGAGTAGTAATAAATTTTTAAAGGGAAAATGTTAGCTTCAGTCCTCTTTTAGTTTTGCTATAAATGTCGTGAACTCTCACTTGTGAGAGGAGCTGCGTTGTTTATACTGCCTACCTGAAGATTGGTAATGTTGGATGAATAGGCCTCAAGTCAAAATACACGAATCATTGTTATTATGGCGGTAAGTCGAGTCGAGTCGACAGAGGTCCAGTTAGTCGATTAGTCATAGACTAGTCGACAATTACATTGTTGCCACCAAAAAGTTGTCAATTCCAATATATTGCTACCGACAAATATATTGCTACTGAACAAAGAAAATAAACAAATGATGCATAGAATTTATTAAAGTGCAAGTAGCAAGATGGCAGTGGAAAGACGGCGTTGCAGGTTCAGGGTATCGATCGACTTTCAATCGAAGCTTGGGTTCAAAGTTTTTTTGTTCGATAATCGATACTCGATTTATTTTCAGTTCAAAAATTTTTGATCGACTTCCAATCGATTTGTTTTCTTTTTTTTGATCGATACTAGGTATCGATCCTTTTCTGCTGTTTTTTTATTCAATACAAGTATCGGTAACTTTC
The DNA here is from genome assembly GCA_030737875.1 of Allium sativum. Taxonomy (NCBI): domain Eukaryota; kingdom Viridiplantae; phylum Streptophyta; class Magnoliopsida; order Asparagales; family Amaryllidaceae; genus Allium; species Allium sativum. Next base: position 461,686,386 of record CM060923.1, read on the forward strand.
AGTTTTTTCCGTGTTTGATGTATCAATAATTGTAAAGGGTTCATATTTTTTTTCTCTTCTAAAATGGGCCAATACCAAACTAGTCGACACTAATAACAAACTAGTCAACTCGAGTAATCGATTAGTCGGCTAATTTCTACCCAAGCATCCGAAATTCATACAAAAACCAAGTCGAGACTTTATGTTGATGGTTTGATCTCAATTAGTCGACTAGTCGCCGACTAGTCGACTAGTCGCCGACTAGTCGACCACCGTGATTATAGTGACACGAATTGTTGTGGTTGATATCATATGTTGATTAGTTAACGGTATCATTAGTTTTTATTTCCTACACTTTGCATAATGGTTGGGTAGATGGTATGTTGGTTGTTTAGTGTTTAAATTGATAATTAGGTATGTTACATAAATTTAATGTTTGCCCCCTTATTCGTTCTTAAGACTATAAGGCAATCTCAACTTTCTTTTTGCTAGATGTTAGCGCATCCAAATCTCAAGAAACATACCTTCGAACTTGCCGACTTGGATAGTGCTTTTATTAGTTATTTTATTTTTATTATTGTTGTTGGTAACAGTCTTACAAATAATAGTACATTTCGTAAAAAGTACGCATTCCTCTTTCATCAACTTTCCCCTCTTCTATCCCTTCAAAATACCCATATAGGTTCAAAAAAGAAGGTACTTTAATTAGTTAGGTATGCTTGATTTGTTGACTTGCTTGATTTTTGGTGTATTTATTCAATTAGTAAGTAGCTTCTACCTTTTTATCTAGCCTATTCAGAGATTTCGTCTATCTCACTACTATACATATGCATTTAATTTTCATGGATGAACTCTAGAATTTCTTATCTAGCATACTGTGCACTGCCTTATACTCTTATCAAGATTTCATCTCCAGTTTTTAACTAGGTTATAGGAATAGATGAAACCTTTCACGTATGGCTATGTGTTCCTATTTTATAAACTGGCTGGAACCAAAATCTCCAAAAACTTAGAAAATGGAATTGTAAATAAATGTCCAACTATAAGTCTAGTAAGTGGGTAATGAATAGAGCCGGCTTCAGGGGCAGTTGGAGCAGACTACCGCCTAGGGCAACCCCCTCGAGGGGGCCACCCCCTCGAGGGGGAAACTGGTGATGATGGGTGAGTAACAGGAAAAATATATAAATATATATAAATAAGGGGAAACTGGTGGTGATGGGTGAGTAACAGGAAAAATATATAAATAATATGTAGGTAATTTAGCAAATGGAGCTGTAGGTAGGTTGGTTGCACTCTTTGTCCTTAGTTGCGTCGGAGGTCTGGAGTTCGAGTCTGTAAGTGTGCACATTTTTTGCCTTCATTTTTGCCCTCATTTGTGCCTGGGGTAACCCAATTTCTGTTTTTCTTCCTTTTGGCCCTTGCCTGCGCCTGGGGAAACCCCCCGTTTTAATTTTTCTGGAGCCGACACTAGTAATGGAGTGCTTGCTATCAGAAATGCATTCTTATGTAAATTGATATCTTTAGATAATATAGTATCTACTATGAGTGCTTATTGTCTGTCTTTTATTAATTATCCACATGTTACAGCTATAATTATAAAGTACCTCAAACTGAGAAGTGAGAACATAATGTGTAACGATCCATTAAATTCGATTGGATTCAGAATAATAAATTATATGAGATTTTGAATAAGATAGTTTGAAATTTAACATTTTATGATTTCTTAATGATATAAACTTGTATTATTAATCAAGTTTTGATTAAACTAATCTTAGTGGTTCGATCAAAGTTAAATGGTTATGTACGATGTTGCGTTAAACTGGAGTGGCATCTAATTAGAATTAGAATAATATTCGAAGAAAGAAATATTTCTTCTTACGACTTTATTCTGAAGATTATTATAAACTTATAACAGGAATGAATCTAAATTTTAAGATGATATTTTATAGCCATTATATCACGGCTGTAACTGATACAGAAATAATTTTAGAACGATGAACTGAAAACTGAAATTTGGAGTTTGAAATCGATTTGTGCATGTTTAGTTTAAGCTAAAATAAATTAAATCGATTGTTAAGAACGGAAATTGAATTCGATTTTAATTATTATTATAATGATAGTTAAATAATATTTTCAAACTAAAACTATTTTGCGTAGAATGACTTTAGGAAAATTTTAGTATTAAAATATCGACGTTCGGTTCATTGAATCAGTTAACAATTATCAGTAACAAAAATAAAGTAAATAACTATATTTCTCACAGACAATATAATATAAAGTTTTAGTATGTTATATTGTCCGTAGCAATGCATTACCAAAATCATACTTTATTCGATATATTTGATCATTCGGTTTGCGTTAAATAATAATTTTTATGAGAACGTTTAACCCAGCTTACCATTTTAAATAGAAGAAAAAGTTGGGTTTTAAGCAGATAAATTGTTTGAATTGGTAATAGATCACGTTCAGATCCGTTTAACACGTGATTACCCCTATATTCCTCGTTTTATAATCAGTTCACCTTCCGAGTTCAAATCCCCTATACCTAATTTTTCCTGTACTCCTATACCCAACCAATCAGCACCCCTGATTTCCACTTTTTTGCAATTAAGCCCTTCTCTTTTTTTGACTTAATTGCAAAAAGTGAAAATCAGGGGATGCTGATTGGTTGGGTATAGGGGTACATAGAAAATTGGGTACAGAGTATACTCAACTTTTTAACTCTCCACTTTTTAACTCTGAAACAAAAAAAAAGGTTGTCATGCCCATTCCTTCTCTCGTGACAACTGAATCCATCTTTATATATATATAACACTCATAGCTTATCGTATACTCAACGATCTCCGCCACTGACTTTTCCCTGTCACCACTTTCTCACCGATGGCCAACGAGCAGCGTCCCACTTCACCGCGACCTAGCTCCTCCGCCCAAGACCACCTGCCACGACCAGAAACTGTCGCAGCCTTCCATACCACCATCGCAGATCACCCAATTGCCACCGAACAACCGAGCTCCTGCACCAAAATTGATCCCCTCCACATGGCAGTAGCGTCCAGTCTTGCTGCTCCGACCACTTCGCTCGCATCGCACCTCCCCTCCTCCGCGCCGCCTTGCCCGGTTGCCGCAACCACCACACCCGGTGTCCTCCGCAACTCATCCTTGCTCCGCAACCACCCATCGCCCGACTTTCATCTGCATCCCACCATTTGCAGCGACCCCAGCAGCCTCCGCCTGAGCCGTTACCTCCGTCGCCTCTTCCTCCTTTTGCGAATCTCGTGCGGTATCCAAAGAAGTGACTCCATCATTTAGAAGAGTGTTGCTATAGAAGTGGGTTAGTTTAGAATAGTCATGCGGGTTTGGGAACATTGTGTTCTAGTTCTTTAATGGAAATTTTGATGCAAATAAAGGCGGGAAGAATGTGTAGATTTTGCATGGAAATGATGTTGGGATGTCAACGTATCATTTGCAAATAGTTTGCTCGTGAAAACTCAAGCCTGGCCACCGCATTTACAAATGTTTTTATAATATTCTAGCCAAGTTTATCACATGAATTAGAAGGCGGCGAAGCATGAGGAGTTCTTCATTCCGCTTTCATGTCGTGCCATTCACATAAGTTCTTAACTTGTTTTCAAAGGTGAGTGTTTAACTCATGATCTATATATTTTTATGCTAAGTAAATTTATCGAATTCTCGATAGGTATATTTTTATGCTAATTAGTTTATTTAATAGTCGATTTGTACTTAAATTAAAATCGACATGTTAACACCATTGCTAATTGACACCTGACATTGAAATTTAATTGCATTAGATGTTGTTGATTGATTGTTGATAAATTCGATAGTTAAATTAATTTAAATTGAAATTTATCATTTTGAAATTTGAAAATTAGATGGACATTTTTGTCAATTTGATTTGAAATTATAAATTTCATTTGAATTAAATTTATACACATTGACTCGGAATGGAAATGTATTGAATTTCACGAATTTGAGACTCATTGAAGTAAATTTTTATTTAATATTGAAATTAAATAGTACCAATAGTCGGACAAATAGATATATGATTGTTGTGTTGTATGTTAGCTCGTATCTTAAATTACATGTTTTGAATTGGTTCACTGTCATGATGTTGTTATTATGGTTGATATATTCCTATCACTATACCATGGATTACCGAAATGATATTGAATGGTTATATTCCATATTTGAACTTAGAAACCCAAAATGAGTTGAAATGATATATACTCGTTTATTTGAATTACTTAAACCAAATTATATAAAGAAGTTGAATTTGTATTTGAATTTGAATTTGTTGATGAAATTTTTGTAAATTTTATTTGATAATTTATAGTTGATTTAATGAAATTTGGCGTTTAAACCTATTTTACATTGAATTGGAAATTGGATTAGTTTAAGCTAAATTTAAATTAGGTTTGAACTACTTTAATTTAGATTTGAATTATAAATATGTTTACAACTGCAAATGTAATGTAAATTGGTTTTAATGAATTTGAAGTATGAATTTGTTAATTAGAAAGTTATATTTGATTTCAAGTGGAATTTGAGATTTCTTTAAAATGTGAAGATTAAATAATTTCCAATCGATAATTGAATTATAGGTATTTTGAAATAATGTAATCAAATGGTTTAAGTCAAACGATGATATTTTATATGATAAGAGCATTTGAAAGCAATTATTTTCGAAGTTGTATAATAATTAATTTAGAAAGTTGTTTATAAACAAACGAGATGTTTGTAAATATTAAGTTGAGAATGTAAACGCTATTGAAGTTGAAATAAATTTCAATAAAAGGAAAATTTATCGACATTTAGATTTACGAAGTACTTATGAATATAAATCTTTCTAATGCTTGACTTTGGGTAATTTTTGACATTTATGTTATTAACGGTATGGATAATCCAAAATTGAGAAATGAGTTTTGATTCAAGGGTTCCTTTAGAACTCCATCGAGGATATATTTCGATTTACTTATTTAATTCAGTAGGCCATAACTCGCTGTCCTTGTTATTGGGACGAATCTCCTAATTTGGTTTCATATTTTTGTATATGATTGTTCGCAATACTAAAAGTCTGGAATTAACAATAGTTTAAAAAGGATTTGGTTAATCGTGAATATGCAGATATGTTATGAAATTGAATATATTATTATTCTAAGGATGTTGGAATAAGCTGGTATTTAATTTGAAGAGATTATAATTAAAAGGATTTTTAATTTGAAGAATTAAGTAATTAGTCTTCATTTACATTGAACTCGAAAGTACTGCATTTTTAATTATTGATTTGATTTGACTGACATCAGAATATATAATCCTGATCCGAGTTTTTGTTTGACTAGGGTCAGACCGGGTATTTCAGTTTATCGAAGACACTTGTTTTTGAAGACGAAGATGGAGTCTGAAGACCCTATTACTACTATTATATTCCACTGCATTACTGGTATGTTCTAGTAAATGTCTATCTTTGATGTATCGTGAATTGAGATCAAATGCATATTGTTTAACAGTTTTATTACATTGTCTATGTTGTTATTATATTTTATCGTTCTACTGTGAGATTCTATGTATTATTTTGTTCCTTCTCTTCTTATTTCTTTTCTTCTATTAAACCTCATTAATAATTCGTCATTTTTGGATTATCTGAGTCAGACATGTGTGGTTTATTGTCAACTTAAATTATCCCTAAAAGGTGGGTTGTTACATAATGCAAAGCAATGACGAATAAATTAAAAACCTCTTTAAAAATATCCATGCCCAAAACTAATTGATTTCTTATACTGCCACAAACTTATGAGACTATTATACAGCTACAAACTTATAAGCTTATTATACTGCCACAAACTTGTAAGAGTATTAAATTCTTACTCATTCATGTCAATTATGATCATGTTAGTGTTTCACATTATGGATGTTTCCTTTTTAGCATGGAAACTGTAGAATTATAGACACATACAAAAGATGTATTTAGTAACAACCACCAAGTTTCAAGTTTTTGCATTCTCCGTGTACCCTCCGCTCGTATGTGCTTCACTGTATGTCAGACCGAAATTTGGGCCTAACACCCAAATTCGATGTGAAAACCTCACAACCACAGATCAAATGCAGAAAATGCAGTAAAATAAGGGGAGACAAACGAGATTTTTATAGTGGTTCGGCTCAAACCAAGACTACGTCCACTTTATAGTTTCTTAAATCCTAAGAAATGCTATTACAATATTGTTTGTTTGCAGTTTATACACAATAGCCTTGTGTTACAATGAAGAAGAGGATATTAGAGAATGAATTTATACACGAATTCCTCGTGTTAAAGTGATGAGCAATGTCCTAGCTTGGTTGTAAAGGAAGCCAAGTGTTGGAGTAGCCAAAAAGTCCCTTGAAATGGCCATATGAGGGTGTATTTATAGGCGTAGAGGAGCCTTGCAAGGTTCTGAAGCGGTCGGGTTCGGAGGTGCCACGTGGCGGGCACTGAGGTGATCTTGGAAGTATTGGAGTAGTGGTCTTCAGACCATGCTAGGATAGGTGGAGTTCATTCCATGAGAGTAGGAGGTAGTGGCTCCTTAAGAATTGGTCAGATCCGAAGTGTAGCAGCAGGTCAATAGGGGTCGGATCAGTTCGGGTCCGATCCGAACCGAGGTGGAACCTCCGAACCGAAGGCGTGACGAGCGCTTCTGTGCAGTGTATAAGGCGGGTTGGGTCTGGATGGTCTGATCCGAACCGAAGCGAGCTAAAGTCCAAGTTTGAGAAAATTCGAGGCGTGGGTCGGAGCGGGTCCGATCCGATCCGGAGCTTTTCTTATGCCGCAATCCAAGTTTCCAGTTCTGCATGCGTTCACGGAAATGGACGTAACTTTCAAACCGTAAGTCCGTTTTAGCCAAACGAAAGCTCAAACTGAAGCTAGTTGAAAAGGCTACAAGTGTTACAGAGATAAGCTCTGTAATTGTTGTTTTCGGGCCCAAAAGAGATCGTCTGATAGGAGTTTCGGGCCTTTCTTTGTTCGTGATGCGATTTCAACCAAATCGTTGCCTGTCTTCTGACGATGCTTCCAATACTCGAGCGTATTGTTGATCAGAGATTCCATCTATGACTGCTTTGACTAAAAACCAGGTCAACATTTTGCCACCCAGAACATATCTTGCTGGTTGAAGGAAGATGTGTTCTGGATAATCCGAGAAATCCAAGGCCACGCTGGGCCTGCCAGCTGCAAGTATTATCCATACCTGCGAAGAAAAGAAAGCAAATAGGTATGTCAAAACCTGACAAAACTGATTGTACTTTCGAGCATAAACCATTCTTGGGCGTTTGTTTGAGCTAAACTACACTCAAGAGACGTTCGAATAATCCTGCCAAAACCTGACGAGGGTCCTAACCTTCCGGGTATAAGCCATACCAGGAAGTTCAAACTGAGCATAAGCGATACTCAAGTTTTATTGAGTTCCTTTACTAGATCTTAACGAGATCATTCGTCGTTCCTGAGTATAACCTACACTTAGAAATTCAGTGGAGTACAATCCATACTCATGCCGAGATGGAGCTATACTTGCCAAAGTCTGACAAGACAGTCCGTCCCTACGCACAATCTGTACCAAGGGTTTCGAGATAAGTATAAACCATACTTTAATCGAGATTGAGAATCCTGCCACAACCTGGCAAGACACTTAAATTCGCCAAACATAATCCATGTTCGGAAAGTCCTTCCTTATTCAATTCCAAGTACAAAACCAAAGCAAATCCTGATTGGTTTGTCATCGAGTCCAGAGCACGTTTTGGAGCTAAATCCTAACCCCGAACATGTGTACTCCGATTTAGCCAATCGGAAAACCTAAAGAAAGCAAAGAGATATATATTAAATGCTAAGAAATGCTGAAAATGGAGAGTGATCCAATCCAGATTAGTTGATGATGAGCGCACAAGAGCTCGATCCAGGATCATTCCCTCTCCGGGGAGCAGGTGGAGGTAGCGCAGGTGCAGGCGTTGTTGGTTGTTTCACATACTCAGGTAGCTCTCCACGTCTAACCCATTCCTCAATCAGATCTCTAAGATGCCTGTAGTCATCCGTGTTATGACCGTCCATATCATGAAATATGCAGTGTCTTCCAGAATCACGTTCTCTTTGCGATGGCTCCCTCCTGGGAGGCTTTGGATAGGAGATATCACCGTTTGTGTTCACGTAGATGTCGGTTAGTGACGAATTGAGCTCTGTGTATTTTTCATATCTAGGTCCTCTCCGGGGCTGAGCATTGCGGTCATTCTTGACAGCAACTTTCCCTTTGCCTTTTCCAGAATCAGACGGTTCTCCGTCTCTAAGCATGTTGACATCGAGAATTTTCTTTTCGGACATTGCGTCTTCTTCATGTAGAAATCTATCCGATTCAAGGTAGAATTCGCTGAGATTCCATGGTGGGTCCCGGTACAAGGATTTTTTGAACTCCGAGTTGTCCAGAACGTTGGATACTGCCACCATCAATACCATGGATTGCTCAGGTCGATCAACTGATGTTGTTGCAACGTTAAACCTTTCCAGGAATGAGCGCAAAGTTTCTCTGGGTCCTGTTTGATTGTGGTGAGTGACATGACATTCTTGGGTCGAGCGATGTGGACCCGAAATTGTTCGATGAAGCGAGCGACCAACATGTTCAAGTTGTTGATCGATTCAGATTCCAACTGCCGAATCCACATAGCAGCTATATCAGTCAAAAAAGAGGGAAGCACTTTGCCATGACATTTTCCGACGCCGATTGAACTTCCATATGTCGTTTATAGCACATTAGGTGCACGGTAGGATCCGTCCTGCCGTTGTAGGGCTCCAGTTGTGGAAGTTTGAAATCCTAGGGATTGTGGGAATCCCTGATTTCCTGAGTGAACGGATTGTGATTGACATCATCCATGTCATTCTGATAAGTATGGCCTCTCGAGAGCCGTTCGATCAGATTGGTGAGTCGGTCGCCTTCAAAGAGCTGTTGCAAGTTGCCAAGTTCAGAGCTGGTGCCCCCAGCATTAAATCCAGAAGGGTTTGGAAGTGTGTGGGGGACTTGGAGAGATATCCGGTTCGGACCGGGTGTAGCAGGGCCGAACCGAACCTGTTCTCGTGCCCCCATCCGAGGCAACTCATGCTGAAGCTGCACAGGTCCTGATGCTTGAATCTCGAACCGGAGCTGATGTCGGCCGCGCTCGAGTTGAGTTTCCTGAGATGCCTTCATCCAAAGCATTGTGTGGCAGAGCTGCACGCTACTGAGGGGGATTGCCCCCGAGTTCTCTCGGAGTTCGGTCATCGGTTCGGTTCGGGTTCGAACCGATCCGGTTCTCTGCTCCTGTTGGGGATGATTCAATGTTATTTCCAGCGAGTTGTGCGTAGCCGCTCGGCCTTCCTTTCATCCGAGCAAAGAATTGGTTGATCATCTCCTGTTGCTTATGGAGGTGATCGTCTTGCCTTGCCATTTGAGCTCTCAATTCAGTGAGAATGCCATCCATTTCATCTCAAGTTAGGTATGCTGACGAATTTCCATGAGAGGAAGTCTCCTAGCTCGCCTCGTTCCCTGCGCCTTCAGTGCCAACGTCCTTAGCACGAGAGAAGGTTTCGTCTTTCTTTCGTTTGACAATTGATCCAATAGCCAAATAACCCAAGCAGAAGTTGAAATTGTCGCGAACCGATTCGACCCCTTCCTGGCGCGCCAAAATGTTAGTCCGAAATTTGGGCCTAACACCTAAATTCGATGTGAAAACCTCACAATCACAGATCAAATGCAGTAAAATAAGAGGAGACACACGAGATTTTTATAGTGGTTAGGCTCAAACCAAGCCTACGTCCACTTTATAGTTTCTTAAATCCTAAGAAATGCTATTACAATATTGTTTGTTTGCGGTTTATACACAATAGCCTTGTGTTACAATGAAGAAGAGGAGATTAGAGAACGAATTTATACACAAATTTCTCATGTTAAAGTGATGAGCAATGTCGTTGCTTGGTTGTAAAGGAGGCCAAGTGTTGGAGTAGCCAAAAAGTCCCTTGAAATGGCCATATGAGGGTGTATTTATAGGCGTAGAGGAGCCTTGCAAGGTTCTGAAGCGGTCCGATTCGGAGGTGACACGTGGCGGGCACTGAGGTGATCTCGAAAGTAGTGGAGTAGTGGTCTTCAGATCGTGCAATGACAGGTGGAGTTCAGTCCATGAGAGTAGGAGGTAGTGGCTCCTTAAGAATAGGTCAGATCCAAAGTGTAGCAGCATGTCAATAGGGTCGGATCGGTTCGGGTCCGATCCGAACCGAGGTGGAACCTCCGAACCGAAGGCGTGACGAGCGCTTCTGTGCAGTGTACAAGGCAGGTCAAGTCTGGATGGTCCGATCCGAACCGAAGCGAGCTAAAGTCCAAGTTTGAGAAAATTCGAGGCGTGGGTCGGAGCGGGTCAGATCCGATCAGGAGCTTTTCTCATGCCACAATCCAAGTTTCCAGTTCTGCATGCGTTCACGGAAACGAACGTAACTTTTAAACCGTAAGTCCTTTTTAGCCAAACGAAAGCTCAAACTGAAGCTAATTCAGAAGGCTACAAGAGTTACAAAGCTTAGCTCTGTAATTGCTGTTTTCGGACCCAAAAGAGATCGTCTGATAGGAGTTTCGGGCCTTTCTTTGTTCGTGATGCGATTTCGACCAAATCATTGCCTGTCTTCTGATGATGCTTCCAATACTCGAGCGTGTTGTTGATCAGAGATTCCATGTATGACTGCTTTGACTAAAAAGCGGGTCAACACTATACCTACCAGGGTCAACGGTCGAAGGATCCTATGCCGGCGTTCTGGTTGAACCTCCTCATCGCCAACGTGGTATTAACAAGCGCATGTTGTAACATAAGGAATCTCTTATGTTATGCACCACAAAAACCATATATATGTCATGATCACTTTTGAATATCCGTGTAACAACCTGGAAAATCAGAACCAATTTAAAAATCCTAATTTGGCTATTTTAATGAATTTTGAATATTTAAAATAATTTATTTTAAATAATAACAACTAAAAATTCTTTTGGATCGAAGTTATAGTGAATATATTTATTTTAATTATAAACCAAGGCCTGAAATGGCGCGGCAGTTTGAAAATTTGAATTCAAACTTTAACTAACTATACAGGATGCAAAATAAAACGGATTTTAATGAAACCAAAAATATTTAAATCTATTTAAGAATATCTTTCTAATGAATCTGAAAAATTGAAATTTCATGGCGCAATCAAAAGTTATGGCCAAATAAATTTTCAGAAAGGTTGCTATGGAAAAAATATAGCCCGTAAAAATAGACATTTTGCAAATGACCTCCGTTTTCAACGAAACCACTTTTGTTGGATCCGAAATGTAAAATTATTGCTAGATTCCAAATTCCATAATTTTTGGAGTTAATATAGGAGCGTGGCAAAAGAAAACGTGTTTGGTTAATTTCAGTCAAATTGGATCGACCAGAAAATGACTATTTTCTAGCAATCTACAAATTCGACAAAATTAGTTTTGTTGGGACCGTATCGTCCAGACATAGATAAATTCATTTTTCTAGAATTTTTGGAATCAGTATATGGCCTCGGCAAATTGAAATGTATGTTCAAATCCATATTTGAATGTTTTATTTTTTAATTTGAAGAATAACTGACAGAAACTTTTGAATGGGCTTACGAGACATATTCCATTGTGTTCGAAATGGGGTATTTAGCTGGGGACGACAGTCGTTGGGTTTGAATTGGAGTTCGTATGGACTGGGGGGTATTTTTCAATTTAAAGGAGTTAAAAATTATATATAAAATAATGGGCCAATCATATCTCTCCATCACAAATTGAAAACCCGTAACCCCTCTCAGGCGACGACGGAAGTTGCTCAAGACTTTTGTCCTCGGTCTCTCCCAAAACACGCAAAGAAATCGACCCATCCTTCAGAGCTTTTTGTAGAGCTCGACGAGAGCTTTAAATCCATATCAGGATTGGATTTTTTCGTGCCCTGTATCGTTTGAATCGAGCTCGAGAAGTCCCGGATTTCAAACCGCCGTGGAGATCAACTCCGGCCACCGAAGTGGGCCCAACCACCTACACACGTGCGCGACTCCTTCCCCTTCGACGCAGCACCGCCCGATCGTCCAATCGCTACACGATTCGCGCGCAAATCGCAAACCTAGTTTTGAACACTTAAGATGAGGCAACGACCTTTATATTTTAAACTGATTATAGCACTTTAAAGCGCTATGAATTATGATTTCACTATAAAAAACATATCTTTTTGCTATGTTGCCGAAATCCAATAAAACAAAAGACATTAAACTCGTGGCGTCGTCTTCTACATTGTAGAAGAGACCAGAGAATTTTTGGAGCTTCCTACAACTTTTGAAGGAGTGGAACACAAAGTGAGATTTCTAAACTCAAACTGGAATGGAATGGCGATTATAAATTATATAATCAATGTATAAGTTATATAACCGTCGTACACCTCATGTATAAGCGTTGTATAAATTATACGTGATATGTATAAGTTATATATACGTTGTAAAAATCATATGTGAGTTGAAATGAAATTAAAATGTATTTATATACATATACATATATATATATATATATACACACTCCCCTCGTCCATAGACCATGGACGATATATATTGGTTGTGACTGTTTGGATTTTGGTTGACGTGAAATTTGGTTGATAAATGCGAATGGTTGATAATGATTGTTTGTGGTTGAAACAAAATTGGAATTGTTTGTCGAAAAATCCATTGTGACATGAAAAAGATCGAAATATCTAGATTATAAGGATAAGCCCCTTAGGAAAGCTGCGAGGCGTAAGGTAGTGCGAGAAGCCATACTCGGGACGGTGCCGATTTTAAACCCCCTGCCCTTATGCTGCCGAAATTTTCTGAAATATTCATGTGTTCGATTTATATTCATGTGTTGAAATGTATTCATGTGTTATAATAATATTCATGTTTGAAATAAATTGTTTTAACAATAAAAATCACATTTTTATCATGTATATGAAGTATATAAAATATTCATGTTTGAAATAAATTGTTTTAACAATAAAAATCACATTTTTTATTTTATATGAATCGCTAAAAATATTCATGTTTGAAATAAATGGTTTTGACAATAAAAATTACATTTTTATTATTATATACATGAAGTGTTAAAAATAGTCATGTGTTGAAATAAATATTTGTTGGATAAAAATATTATTTTTACCATGTATATGAAATGAAAATGGTTTGGAATTCGAAGAACGGATTATATATATATATAATTGAAATAAAATGAATAACGACGCTGCAGTTCGTGTTTTGAAATCGTGATTTTAAATGATTATTACAGGAGATCCGACCGTCGGATTTTCTTGAAACAGAAACAGTTAGGTCCGCTTTGAAAATATCTTTCCAACGATACCAAATTTGTAAAGATCCAATGGTTAGATTGTTTGAAATATTTAATTCAAATCTGAATAAAAACAGTGCCAGAATGGATTATATATATATAATTAAAATAAAATGAATGACAATGCTGTATTTCGTATTTTGAAATATTAACTTCAAAAGATTGTACCGGGAGATCCGACCGTCAGATTTTCCCAAAACTGGAACCATTGGGTCTACTTTGAAAAGATCTTCCCAATGGTATAAAATTTGTAAAGATCCAGTGGTTAGATTTTCATATATGTGTAAATCAAATCTGAAGAAAAACAGCGCCATGGCCGCATTATGGCCTGAAGAGTCATTTAAATAAATGGGCTATTTTTAAGTAATTAAAAATAATGATAAATCATTATAAAATATTATAAACGATATGGAATGGAAATAAACTGAATTTACTCGGTTTATTGGATATTTGATGGTTGGACTTGTTTGACATGAAAATTGTATTAATGAACTAAATTAGGGATGTCAAATAATTTAACCATGGAAATGAATCGATTTGAATTCTAAATATACGCGAATTATTTGAAAAGGCCGAGTTAAATCTCATTTCAAATAATTAGTCGATGATTAGAAGTCGAAGATATGAAGACGGTGCAAGAACGATGATCTTCACATCGAATGCATGGCTACTGATGCCTTTGATGGGAGTTGCTGCCCTGAAGGGGTTACAGTGGTGGTTGTACGGACGTACTTGTTCATCGTTAGGATATGCGAGGACCTCTCTTCTGAATTGGACATATAAGACGAGGAATAAGGTGCCTCCGGTTTCGTTCAGACCCAGAACGGACTTGTAAATGGATGTGTGTCTGACATTGTAGCTTGACAACGTGGCATGCTGAGATGTAGTGATCAAGGCTTTTGTTGAAAAGCAGAGCCTTGTGGTTGATGATCAAATCATGGTTTTAATATAGCTTGCTTTGTGTATGGCGTTAATTTGCGAGCCTCACACCCCGGTATGAACCAGAAACGGGAGAGGACCTCAGGGAGGACATGCGTTTCCTTCTAGCTAGGAGTGGTGTCTGGGTTTTACATGCCTGAATGTTTTACTTATGTGGATGATGGATAGCGAGGCGCCTCGGTTATTTCTGTCTCTGTGGAGCCGATGGATGTTCTTTACAGACCAGATTTAAGCCCCATAGGGCGGGGAAACGCAGTGTTCAGGCATTTTAATCCACTTCGTGTGGACCGGCCCTGACGATCCAAAGGCTTGACAGAGTACTTGCCTGAGACATGCGCTAGATTATCTCGAAGCAGTAAGGACGATCCCTTGCCTTGGTTCATGACAGAAATCTCATTTCCAAATACGATATTGTGCGGTTTTGATTGTAAACCTATATATGGTGACATGATATATGGTACCCATGTCGTCTATGATTTATACTTGTGATTGAAATTGTTTTTGAAACATATAAACACTAGTAATAATATCAAATGCTTTTGTTTTATACATATCAAGCATATTTTGGCCATTATAAGGTAAAACTCTATCCTTCGGCTTGCGTTGCATTGTGTGATGGGATCTGAGTCTTATAATGGCTTCTTTTTTGTAAAAAACATTGCAATGTTTAAATGATTTCCTTGTTTTAAGCACTGGCAATCCAATGGATTAAACCCGTTCTGTGTTAGCAGCGTGGTCCTGTGATTGGCTTTATTGTAAAATAATTTAAGTAGATTTCTCATACCAGTCCCATGACTGACTTGCAGTTTGTTTCACTTGCAAACTCGGGTGCCCTATTTCTACACGGGCGGCCTTGTAATCAGGTTTTAGCAGGCTCTCTCTGGATAGCAATGGAGCTGAAGATGGATTCTATCACTTCTTTTATGCTGTTCAACTCCTATTATGAATATTATGTTTAATTCCGCTACAGATATTTTATATAAAGCTGAAAACTGTATTTTGTACTAAGTGTGATCCTGTTATATTATGTAACTCTGATGAATATTATTTCTAGTGTAATTTGATGTACATTATCTGGTGTATTTATATATTTCTGTTCTGCTGTTACTTGTTTATGTGTTATATTCCAAAGATTACCCTTACCACCATGGAACGGGGGTTTGGGGTCATCACACGTGGTATCAGAGCTTTGGTTAATCTTAGTTCCGTAATATAACATATTAACGAACTCGTTAGAAATAGAACCATTAGTGTTCTAAGACGAATAACTCATTTCATATAGGATCAGTAATATCCTAGAATGATTGTACCAGAATAAAATACAACCCAATAGACACATTTACATTAAAATATATGTCTCTATGCTGTACAATATCTTTTCTGTGGGCCTGACACTTTGTCTTCTATTTGCAGACATAGAAAAATGAGTGGCAGAAGCAGAAGAAGTAATCCTATGGTTCGACAATCTAATGAGCCAGTTGTGCTCCCACAGCCAGAATCAGATATAGAAGCTTTATTAAAGAGGTATCGAAATTTGGGTGGAGTACCATTCTCGAGCAATGAGTCCATTATTCAAACTCAAGCTTGGATGCGTTATGCTAAGAGGATTTTTGAAGGTTTCAAGCTAAGAGATGATTAGAAAAGATTACTAGCATCTTGGGCACTCAAAGATGAAGCTTTAATCTGGTGGGAAGCTGTTATTAAGGTTAATCCAGAAGGTAATATTACCTAGGATAGATTTAAAGAAATTTTTAATGAAAGATTTATTCCTCCCGAAGCAACTAATCGACTATATGATGAATTCTACTATCTGATACAAGGAGATATGACCATTCAGGGGTATCAGTATAAATTCAGCAGACTTTCTCGTTTTGCACCCGAGCTAATTGAAAATCCTCAAAGGAAGAGTCTGAGGTTTATTAACGGGCTTTAAAGAAAGTACCAAAATTGGGTAACTACACATGTGAAACTTCCTTTTTCTGAAATGATATACATGGCATATCACTATGAAGATCTTGATAAGCAAGGTCTTTTTGTCGATGAAGAGGAAGTCAGTTCTAGCAACAAAAGGATTTTCGAAACTGATAGCCCAGAGGGAACTATGCAGCCTCAGGCGAATACGACGTCTGGGGTCAGTAAGAAGCCTAAATTCAATCGAAAGAGGGTTAAATCTGAGAAAGAACCAGTGATGATTGCCATATGCAATAACTTCCATAAGCAAGGGCATTTACAAGGGAATTGCAAATCTTTAAAGAAACGAATAAAGAGTGGATTTAAACCCGCTAAGAAGCAAAAGAACCCACATGGTGAAAGGAAATGCCATGAGTGCCACCAAGCAGGTCATGTTGCAAGGGAGTGACGAATATCAAAGAAATCTGAAGTGGGACAAGTGAATGAAGTGGTAGAAGTTCCAGCACCCTCAGTCAGTCAAGCAAGGCCAGATGTTTTAGAAGGCACGCTTACTGTCAAAGATATTCCAGTTAAAGTATTGTTTGATACAGGCGCGTCACGAAGCTTTATTCCAAGTAATGCGGTTAAGAAATTGGATTTGAAGTTGAAAAAACTCAAAGAACACATCACTGTTCATAATACAGTTGGGGGTTCCCTCAATCTTAGTTGGATTTGTGGGGTGCCTGTCTCTTTTTCCCGTTATCGGTTCCCAACCATCGCGATCATCAAGAATTTTACCGAATTTGATCTTATTTTAGGATTGGATTGGTTAACCAAGTATAAAGCTGAGGTTAAATGCGCCGATAGAGTCGTTAAGGCGAAGATTAAATCAGGAGACTATATAACCATACCATGCGAAGGTCTGAATTCGGATAGAAAAAACTTTTGGCCAGCTCTTGATGTTTCTCCTGCTCAAACAGAAAATATCCCTGTCATTACAGAGAATACTTCGGTCGACATAGAAAATATTCCCGTCGTCAAAAATTATGACGATGTGTTTGAAGAAGTTGTTAGCTTACCTCCGCATAAAGAAATCGATTTCAAAATCGCTTTGATTCTGAATGCAAGGCCAGTAGTGCACGCTATTCAAAGAATGTCCTTGAAGGAAAAAGAAGAGTTAGACAATCAAACTCGACAACTTGTATGGAAGGGTCTGATCAGACCTAGTTTCTCTGATTGGGGAGCAGCAGTGGTGTTTGTCCCAAAGTCAGACGGTACTCTCAGACTATGTGTGGATTATCGTGACCTGAACAAGTAGACATTCAAGAGTAAATACCCATTGTTGCGAATTGATGATTTGTTGGATCGACTGAATGGCGCATAAGTATTTTCACGAATGAACCTACTACAGGTTTCCATTAGCTTCGTATTGCCGAAGAGTGTGTTCCTTTGACAGGATTCAGTGGTCTCGATTTATTCTACGAGTGGTTAGTAATGCCGTTCGGCTTATGTAACGCTCCAGCTTATTTTGTCGATCTAATGAACAGGGTATTCAGAGAAGTATTGAATAAATTCGTATTGGTTTTCATTTATGACATATTGATCTTCTCTAAGTCAGAAAGCGAGCATGCAAAACATTTGGAACAAGTGTTAGAGATTCCGAGGAAGAATGTTTTAAAGGCAAAATTTTCCAAATGTATATTCTGGCAAGAAGAGGTAAAATTCCTTGGTCACGTCATATCAAAGGAAGGAATTTCTGTAGATCCAAGTAAAATCACTGCTATTCAGGATTGGAAACAGCCTAGTACTCCTACAGAAGTCCGAAGTTTTCTAGGATTGGCTAGTTATTATCGGAAATTCGTTAAGGAATTTTCGAAGCTATCTAGTCCATTAATGCAGCTTACAAAGAAATATTCAAGGTTTAAGTGGACTCCAGAATGTGATATAGCCTTCCAAGAGCTGAAGTTAAAATTGACAACTGCTCCAGTATTAACGATTATCAATGGCAATCAGGATTTGAAAGTCTGGACGGATGCTTCTATTGGAGGTCTTGGTGCATTATTAAGAAAAGAGGCCAAGTAGTCGCTTATGTTGGCCGTCAGTTGAAGCCGCATGAGAAGAATTATGCAACTCATGATCTTGAATTGTTAGCCATCGTGTTTGCTATGAAAATATGGTGGCACTATCTATTGGGTGAGAAATTTGAATTATATACTGATCATCAGTCATTAAAGTATTTGTTCACCCAGAAAGACTTTAATTTGAGACAACATCTGTAACGACCCAAGGGTTTTCGGCCCTGAAAATCGACATAAATACATTTACCGTAACTCATGTCGACCTTCCAAACTCCGAAAACACTGGAACGTTATTAGAAAGAAATTAGAGGGTGAGATAAGAGAGAAAGAAATATTAGAATAGAAGAAGAAGAAGAACAACCAACACAACACAGAATCAGAGTCTCACATCACAGCGGAACAAAATATAATTCAGAAATAAATCTTTATTGAGAGCTTTAAAAATACTTACAAACATCAAAGTACATCACGCATTTGCACAGTTATAATAACTTGTCCTCATATACAACACACAACGGAATAGTAGCTATATAATATCATACGTCTGAACACATCTAACTCATCTCTAGACTTCGCAGCATCCGATACCCTGGACCTGTACACCACGGTCTAACCCGAGCATTTATAAAACACCAGGTCAGTCTGGTGAACCAGAGTGAGAAATACTTGCACAGTATTAAGGGAAATCATCCAACTTGATTTTAAAGTTCAAAAATCTTTTCAAAAGAAAAGGATAATCGTAAGACCAAATCCACACATAAATACGGACGGTTTTTACCTTACGATAACCCAAAACATTTTTGAAATCAATATCTTTTTGATATTATAATATTGTCTAAATACAAGTAAATAACAATCTAGCGGAACGCTTGCATCTCACGCTCCACATATATGTTATACAATCAAAACCGCGGGCAGATATTGGAGATTGGAGTCCGACTATGACATGGTACGGGACCACCTGTCGATAGTTTATCTCTAGAGGGGAATACACTGGGTTCAACAAGAACGTCTTGCAACCCGGCCCATACATGATTAGCCACTCATTTCGCTTGAGTATATCGAATGCATATCACCAATGGTTGGGCTCAAACCATCGTTTCCCAAAAAAGGGACAGCATCGAAAATAGATTAAAGAAGCAAAAGGAATTTCTCTAGATAGGTGATTATACACCCTAATGGGAGAAACCCATATAGCCATGTTGCCTGGCCGATTTTTGTCATTTCCTGGTTGATGAGGCTTGAGGTTTAAATTATCTTTTGGAACACCTGGTCACCATTCACTTTGAATGTCACATCGTCAGATCCGCCAGATATCACTAATTGACATCCACAAAAATAATCTGGTCGTTAATATAAGAGGAGTGCCCTTCTCCGTCACTAACAGAAATACGTTCGTAAAAATCAACGTATGTGATCCCTTTGGAAATACTCTGTCAGACATCTGTCCATACAAGTCATCCAGGAACAGGATAAACCGAAGGTACTCTCCTACTGCATCCCGTATAAGAATCACCACATGGATCAGTAGCGAGAAGTCCTTGAAACCCGTAGATTCCAACCACGACCGAACCATAGCTTATCTCTAGTTGCAATCCCAGAGATTATTAGCAGTTCTTCCGTTTATGGAAATCTAAAGTCTTCAATGCTCCATCTTGATCATTTCTTCATATCTTCACCTATTTGTTGGTCGGAATGGTTTTCGAATATAAATTCGATCCACGTCTATCCGTACCAACAATCATATTGGATAGATTTGATAGTCGGTGATTTAACTAACAAAATAAACAGTGATTCAACCATGGACATCCAATGAGTTCACTGGTTCGGTATTTAGCATCAACTGGCCTTTTATATAAAACCAAATGTAAATTTAAAACACTTACATATTTCAATATTATGAATATAGTTTTCGCCACTTATTTAACATAAGATTTTTCTTTGAACAACTATACTTTTATATCTAGTTTCCTATTTTCACTTTCAAAACATTAGTCGCATTATTATATAATATTGGGGAATCAATTAAACTTATTACTTGTCAAACAACATTACGGAATATCTTTTATTTCATTACTTGGAAACAAAATTACATGCTCATTCTTATAGAATAAAACTCTACTTTACATTTTCCTTTTCTAACTCGAAAATATCATTATAACTTCACGCAACCTCTTTTTTTGCTTTCCTTTTACTTTGGAACTCTCGTTATATATATATATATATATATATATATATATATATATATATATATCCAATCTTCACTAAACGTTGCACTATTATTTCTTTAATGGAAATAATAAATTATCACTAACCCCTTTTACAATTACAGGTAATATCATCCTTGAATAATCCTGATGTCGTTCAAGTTGGGGTATTTTAATTACGTCTCAGACCTTGATCAACAACGTTCTTTTCTTCAGATAGATAAGAGCTGTAACCCAATAATTCATTTCAATATCCACACAAATTCCATTTAACTATTTTATTTATAATACAGTTTCATAAACCTTCTTCTCTTTTTAACAATCTCTTTCTCGAGTCTAACCCTTCCTTCTTAATTCCACAACTAAGTAATTTCTTATAAACAACACTCTTTTTAACTCTGCATCTTTAAACAAATTTCTTTATAGTCCGGATTTGGTTATACAACCCTATAACCCACTTCTTTACCTAAATTCACCTTTATCAATCTCCTTTCAAATCTATTCAACCATTCCCCACTTTGGAAATCTTATTTCAATTTTCCCCTTTTTACTCAATCTCATTTTTAAGTAACGGTAATCTAAAATTAACGATTGAACATCTCAAACCTCATTTATATAACCATGATTTATTACAAACCCTTTCATCTTAATTTCCTTTAACTTAATTTAAATAATTAAATAACGTTTATTTCAAGCTCTTGTATTCGCTTGGAATTCCTTTTTAACTTCCTTATAAACATTTGGGTTTTCAATATAAAACATGTTCATGCACCCCTTTCACAATTCAACTAGATTCCATTTCAACTTCGATTACTTTTTTAAATGAATTTCCATTAAAAAGTAATTTACCAAATTATTATTAATAAAAATAATAATTTACTTCAATCATTAACTACTTCAGTAATTAAATTCTTTATTAACTAAAATAAACTGTAAATTTCTTTTTTAAAAAATGTTGTTAAAATTAAAACAATATTCTTTAAACTATTTTATTTGATTAATTCAAATCGACCCAATTTAATAATCAATTCCCGATAAAATAGTTGACTTAGTTACTCAAAACACGGTTATCTCGTTAATCGATTCCAGTTTGTTTTCCCTTTAAAATAATATAATTAATTTAAATAAATTCCATTTAATTATTTCTTTAACAAAACAATTATCCAAATTTAACCGTTTCTATCCTTATATTTATAAATCTGATTAACATCAGAATTGACTTTGTAAAATAAATTTATAATCAATTATAACTTGAATAGATAAAAATAAAAATTTATTCCCTTTAAATAAACTTTTATTCAAAATAATATCTATTTCAAAATCAAATCCAGTTATAAAATAAATTTTATAACTTCAGTTCTATCGATTCACCTGACGGTAAATCGATATAAACAAAACAATTGATTTTATAGGCCATATGTTGTCAAATACTTAACCACTAATGCCCATTAGTTTAAACTAAACAGATGTTGAATTTTCAGTCAACAATCAAATCAATCACCCCATCAGATCAGTTCATATATGATAATGTGAAAATAAAAATATATTTGAGGAATCCCGTTGGATCCCTCCAACCTATTCATCCCTATATTCAAATTGGTTATCACAAATCAGATCATTCAATTCATTTAACTAATAATTTCTATAAAAATAAACAACAACTATTTAACATCAACAATTCAAACAATCCAAACAATCAAACACGTTTATAAATAAACGTGACCAATAAGGTAAGTTACCTTCATTGGATCAAATCGTTAAAATAACGATTTGATATTTCATTGAAATTAAACACGGTTTAATTTCATTGGTTAAATCAACAAATAAATATATAATTAGTGAACAGTCAACCAATAGCAACCAGAGCTCACAAAATAAAAACCCAATTTATATAAAATATAAATGGAGAGAACTAAGTGAGTTTAACTCACTTTGATTTGATTCGCAGCTTAGACAGCTCATTTCAGTTAAATTAAACTAGTGTTTAATTTAACAGAAAATCCAACTGATTCTGATTGCGTCCACGTCTGTTCCGTAATGAAGATCCCACCAAGATGAGTCCAATGTCTCATAAAGCATCCAATTTTGGTAATACATGGGTAAGTTGTTAATATTTAGTATTATCGATTTAATTAAATTAACTTAACCCTTAATTATAAATTAAACAAACTAATTTCGTTTAGTTAACTAATTATCCAATTATACCCTAATTAATTTTGATTATTAGATTTTATAAGTGTAAATTAACTAGATGAAAATATGAACTCCTTATTCATCATTAGTCAAAACTAATTATGCGTTAATATTTCGCTAATTACATTTATAAATTTCGACTGTTCCTGAGGCCATATTCTTTTGTCATTCCCTACTGTTCACATGATAGGTGCCTGCAACCAAATCACGCTATAGGTTAATACCTTTCTTTGGTTAAAACAATTTATCCATATTATTAGAGTAATTAGTAATTTACCGTTTATAATAACCAAGGAATTTGGGCCATTACTTTTAGTCTCTTTCAGAATTTTGATAGCCTCTTCTCGTTCAATGTCTATATTTATGATGATCAACATACATTGTTTCACATCGTCTTCTTCTGGTTCCAAGAAACACCACTCACACAACTTCTTGTTACAGCTCCTCCTCCTCACTCAAATACCACGCTGTGTTCAAAACCCAACCCCATACTGCTTTCCTCTTGTTTGGCAAAAAACCCGCCCACTGGAAACAAAGAATCTGGTATCCTTCTGGTTTAATAATAATGAGAACAACTTTTCCTCAATTCATTGTACCGCTCCGGTCCACCCTTCCTTGCGTTAGTTCAGTCTTTAAAAACAGGAGCTGATCGTTTCTTTGTTTGTTTATAATAGCAGTCCACACTGTTTCACTTCCTATTTCGATACTACTCTTCGACCCTTCCACTCAACTCCACTGCTAACGCAACCCTCCGGTACCCCATTCCTGGTGACCGAACTTGTGTCGTATTGTCCCCTGTCTTCGCCGAGAGTCTCAACCCCTATGCCTCCACCTATCTCCTCCGGTAGGACAAAAACCGTCAGCCAATTAAAAGCCGATTCGAGGTGATTCTCCAACCCAAAGTTCATCACCACTGGTTGCCTAAGAGCTCTCATCCAGTGCGTTAATTATCTAGTTGAAAGGTTCTTCAATTGAAATGTGAATTTGGGGTGTAAAGTTTGAGAAGGAAACAGCCGTAAATTTTGTTGAAGCGGCAGCAAGAATTTGTTGACCGCGAACGAGAAATGTTAGGGTTGTTGACTGCTGAGTGGTATTTATATATGAGAAGGAAACTATAGATAAGAACAATGTCCTTTCCTCTCTATAGCGTTTGGTCGTGTTACTGAAAACATTTGCATGTGCTTCCCTTATGTGATGATGACTTGGCACTGCTTACAAAATACAGGATATGAGGTAGTTCAGCTATACCCGGGTAAAGCTTTACATAGCATGTATATTAAGATTGGTCAGAACGCTTAGGGTACGTAGTATATGAAAATACAATATGTAGGCTGCGATGGGATACGTCTGCAAAAGATTAGAATAGGGTAGAAAATAGCTGCGAACAAAGAATAGGCTAGCTGGAAATTAGCAGTCGGCACGGTGATTGGTTAATTGGCAAATACGCAAAAAAAATTGATTAAATTATATTTAACTTGCATTTTCTCCTTCCATAAATCATTATGCTAAAAGTATCCTTAGTCCTACCAAGCTCAGATAACCCATACAACGCTAAATATAATGTTACCTGTATATTAATTATTAAAACAAACGATCCTAATATCACAATACATTATGCGCTTACTGTATGCTTATCAATTTATTTGTCAATGCCAGTTCAAGTGATATGTGCTTAGGTTTTAACTTGTACTGACATGGTTGTTTTATTAAACACGAGGTTTGTAACATTATGTTACTTTTTATTTATTACGGTCGATCTAATTTCTCCGCTATTTAACGTTGCTTGTTAAATTTGCACTTTGTCACATACTGACTCTAAACACAATGGAAATAAATATACTGCTACATCACGACGTTCCGATCCCAATAAAAATTTATTTCGTTGGGTTCCGACTCCGTTTGTACAATAACACTATTTCAATTTATCGGTTCACGCTTAAATTACACGCACAAATAAACAACTCTGATTGGCTCCAAACTGGAAACCTAACAATAACTAGCTATACATATTCCACTAAAACTCGTTTCGTCGAAAACGGAGGTCGTCTGAAAAGAAAACTATTTTTAAGGCCTATATATTATCGATAAAATATAATTAAATTCAAGTCTAATTCTAATTTTAAAATAAAAACGAATCATTTTCATCATATATTTCGAAATGAAATATCATATAGCATCAATATAAATAAATATATGGTTTAAACTCAATATTCAGAAATTTGGGTTAAAACGGTATCCAAACATATAGAAATTCCTTTAATAAACGTTATCGTTTATTAACGAATTCCATAGCGACTATTTTAAAATTTGACTTAGCCATATCTAACAAACTGTAACACGAAATCTCCATTTTCCTCTTTCATATGAAAATTATAATCAACACAATTCCAGTGTTTCTTGTTTCACAGAAATCCGACTTATATCGGACTATGTATATTCAATTGAAGTTCAAAACTCCATATTACGAACTGCCACGCCATTTCGAGCTCGTTTTATAATTATATAAATATATAATATTCAAACTTCGTTTTAACAACGAATTCAATATTAAAATCCATTAATATTCCAAATAAATTATTTAAAATAAATAAAACAAATTAAATATTTGACTACTAGAAATACGGGTCGTTACAACAGCGTTAGCTAGAATTTCTTGCAGCGTATGATCTAGATATTCTGTATACGTGGGGAAAAACCAATGTAGTAGCGGATGCACTGAGTAGAAAAACCGCAATCATCGCCAATCTTATAATCACGCCTTTTTTGATTGATAAGATCTTTGTACTTCAGAAAGAGGATGAATATATTCAGAGGATTAGCTAGAGGATCAAGGAAGGTGAACCCTCGAGTTTACAGATTGATAATGATGGGATTTTGAGGTTAAAAGGCTGAATTTGTGTTCCAAACATTTCTGAGCTCCGGAAAGAAGTGCTGGATGAATGTCACAAATCCAAGCTTAGTATCCATCCAAGAGTGAGTAAAATGAATAATGATATCAAACGCACTTTCTGGAGGAGATCATGAAAAGAGACATTTCCTTGTACGTTAGCCGGTGTTCTACTTATCAACAAGTCAAAAGCGATCAACAGAAATTCGCCGGATTGTTGCAACCGTCGGAAATTCCAGGTTGGAAGTGGGAACGAATTTCTATGGATTTATAAATGGTTTGCCCAGAACCAGGAGTGGAAATGACAGTATTTGGGTGATCGTAGATCGTAGATCGTTTCACAAAGACCGCCCACTTTATACCTGTCAGATCGAATAGAACGGCTCAAAGTCTGGCACAGATTTATTTTAAAGAAATTGTTAAACTGCATGGAGTTCCCATGAGTATCATTAGTGATCGTGACCCGATTTTTACTAGTAAATTCTGGGAAGCATTCCAAGCAGAATTGGGAACAAAACTGAACTTGAGCACCGCTTATCATCCTCAAACAGATGGCCAAACTGAGAGGGTGAATCGTATTCTTAAAGATTTATTGCGGGCTTGTATTATTGATTTTGGCGGATCATGGGAAGACCACTTGCATTTGGTTGAGTTCTCATACAACAACAGCTATCAAGCGAGCTTGAAAATGTCACCATTCGAAGCATTGTACGGTCGACCATGTAGATCTCCCGCTTGTTGGGTAGAACCTGGTGATAGACTCGTATTGGGACCGGATATGATTCGCGAAGCTACGAATAAAGTCGATTTCATTAAGAAACGATTGCAAACAGCTCAAAGCCGACAGAAGAGTTATGCAGATTCGAGAAGAATAGATTTAGCATTTGTTGTTGGTGATAATGTATATTTGAGAGTTTCTCCAATGAGAGGAGTAGTCCGATTTGGCAAAACAGGGAAGTTGGCGCCAAGATTTATCGGTCCATTTCCTGTACTCGAACGGATTGGAACTCTCGCTTATAGGGTTCAATTGCCTGATTGGTTGCCTGGAGTACAAGATGTCTTTCATGTATCTCAACTTTGAAAGCATGTACAAGATCTAGACTTGGTCGTGGAAGAAGCCGCGCAACAAGACTTGGAAATTACTCCAGAATTAGCTGTGAGAAGAGAGCCGATAAAGATTATTGGCAAAGAAACTAAAGAGCTGAGGAACAAGAAGGTTCACTTAGTCAAAGTGCAATGGAGTTGAGATCCGTGAGACTGTACTTGGGAAACTGAGGAGAGCATTAAGCAAGCTTATCCCAATTGCAGAGTGAATATCTCTAATTAACTCTGGTGCAAGGTACATTTACCATATTTTGCATTTCCGTATTATTTCCTAATTTACTATTGTTTTCATCTTTGGATGAGTAGTTTTAAGTATAATATGACATTAGCAAGTATGATTTTTAAGTGTATAAACAAACTATATATTTGAAAAAGTTAATCAACAAATTGATTGTTGTTTGTTTATGTGATTATGAATTTGATTAATCAAAATATTGGAATGATAATTAATCTAATCAATAAGAGAGTAAAGGGTAAATTTATGCAAATTGAATCGAATATTGAACTGATTTGAAAATTAATAGAAATGCATGCATGTACATTATATATGTTTGAACAAGTAAATGGGTTTGCTGTTGAGTAAAGAATATATTTGCATGCCCGACAAATAGGTAAACCTTAATGAGTTGGATGCGCAATTATAATTTATATATCAACTCCTGTGAATGCCATTGGATGTGGAGTGCTGGTTGTTCTGTGTGAAATAATAAACGTCGCCATAGGATAGTAATAATTAATTTTGAACTACACTGCATACTGCATAAAGATAGCATATTCTATCATATACCACATAAGCATTTAGAGATTGTGTGACGAGGTTGAAGATTTACCATATAAGCGAGAGGCTTGTATGGCGATGACTATATTACAGGTTGAACCGAACACTGATATGGATTACAGAAAATGTAATGGTAAATTGCCAGATTAATAAAAAAAACCACACGGGTCTGGAGATGACAATAAACACGTCTCTCTAGTCATTAAGGCACAAAAACTATTTATAGGGTGACGAGAATTCGTTCTCTGGAGTTATGATCTATACACACTCCTTTGTGGACAACGGAATATATCACTATATTTATGAGTATGCTTTTTCGGATTTATTGGGTGCCTAATACGGCCCAATAAATTTCCAAACCCCTCCCTGTACAAATGAGGTAATGGCGAAAATTTTCGAAAATTTAGGGTGTTAGCCAATTTTTTGAAGAATTAGAAAATTCTTAGAAACTGAAAAGTTGAAGAATGGAATCCAGAATGAAAGTTGAGTTGGTTAGTTAAACAACTTTCAGCTTCGTTCCTTTTCGAGGACGAAAAGGCTTTAAGTGGGGGAGATTATAACAATCCAGAAAATCAGAACCAATTTAAAAATTCTAATTTGGCTATTTTAATGAATTTTCAATATTTAAAATAATTTATTTTAAATAATAACAACTAAAAATTCTTTTGGATCGAAGTTATAGTGAATATATTTATTTTAATTATAAAACAAGGCCTGAAATGGCGCAGTAGTTTGAAAACTTGAATTCGAACTTTGACTGACTGTACAAGATGCAAAATAAAACGGATTTTAGTGAAACCAAAAATATTTAAATCTGTTTAAGAATATCTTTCTGAAGAATCCAAAAAATCAAAATTTCGTAGCCGGAATCAAAAGTTATGGCCAAATAAATTTTCAGTAAGGTCGCTATGGAATAAATATAGCTCGTAAAAATAGACATTTTACAAATGACCTCCATTTTCGACGAAACCAATTTTGTTGGATCGGAAATGTCAAATTATTGCTAGATTCCAAATTCCATAATTTTTGGGGTTAATATGGGAGCGTGGAAAAAGAAAACGTGTTTGGTTAATTTTAGTTAAATTGGATCGACCAGAACATGGCCATTTTTCTAACGTTGTCCAAATTCAACGAAATTTGTTTTGTTGGGACCATATAATCCAGACATAGCTAAATTTATTTTTCCGGAATTTTTGGAATCAGTATATGGCCCCGGCAAATTGAAATGTACGTTCAAATCCATATTTGAATGTTTTATATTTTAATTTGAAGAATAACTGACTGAAACAATCGAATGGGCATACGAGACATATTCCATTGTGTTTGGAATGGGGGTATTCAGCTAGGGACAACAGCCGTTGGGTTTGAATTGGAGTTCGTATGGACTGGGGGGTATTTTCGGATTTAAAGGAATTAAAAATTAAATACAAAATAATGGGCCAATCATATCTCTCCGTCACAAATTGAAAACCGGTAACCCAACTCAGGCGACGACGGAAGTTTCTCACAACTTCTCTCCTCGATCTCTCCCAAACCACGCAATGAAATCGACCCATCCTTCAGAGCATTTTGTAGAGCTCGACGAGAGCTTTAAATTCATATAAGGATTGGATTTTCTCGTGCCCTGTATCGTTCGAATCGAGCTCGAGAAGTCTCGAACTTCAAACCGCCATGGAGATTAACTCCAGCCACCGAAGTGGTCCCCACCCCCCTACGCACGTGCGCGACTCCTTCCCCTTCGACGCAGCGCCACCCAATCGTCTAATGGCTACATGATTCGCGCGCAAATCGCAAACCTAATTTTGAACACTTCAGCTGAGGTAATGGCATTTATATTTTAAACTGATTATAGCACTTTAAAGCGCTACAAATTATTATTTCACTATGAAAATCATATTTTTTTTGCTATGTTGTCGAAATCTAGTGAAATAAGAGACATTGGACTCGTGGCATTGTCTTCTACATTCTAGAAGAGACCGGAGAATTTTTAGAGCTTCCTACAACTTTTAAAGGAGTGGAACCCAAAGTGAGATTTCTAAATTCAAACTGGAACGGAATGGCGATGTATAAATTATATAATCGATGTATAAGTTATATAAGCGTTGTACAACTCATGTATAAGCTTTGTATAAATTATATGTGCGACGTATAAGTTATATATACGTTGTAAAAATCATATGTGAGTTGAAATGAAATTGAAATATATTTATATACATATACATACACATATATATATACACACACTCCCCTCTTCCACAGACCAAGGACGATTTATATATTGGTTGTGATTGTTTGGATTTTGGTTGACATGAAATTTGGTTGATAAATGCGAATGGTTGATAATGATTGTTTGTAGTTGAAAAAAATTGGAATTGTTTGTGGAAAAATCCATTGTGATATGAAAATGATCGAAATATTTAGATTATAAGGATAAGCTCCTTAGGGAACGCCGCAAGGCGTAAGGTAGTGTGAGGAGCCATACTCGGGACGGTGCCGGCTTTAAACCACCTGCCGTTATGCTGCCGAAATTTTCTGAAATATTCATGTGTTTGATTTATATTCATGTGTTGAAATATATTTATATGTTGGAAAAATATTCATGTTTGAAATAAATTGTTTTAACAATAAAAATCACATTTTTATCATGTATATGAAGTATATAAAATATTCATGTTTGAAATAAATTGTTTTAACAATAAAAATCACATTTTTATTATATATATGAATCGATAAAAATATTCATGTTCGAAATAAATTGTTTTGACAATAAAAATTACAATTTTATTATATACATGAAGTGTTAAAAATAGTCATGTGTTGAAATAAATATTTTTTGGATAAAAATATTATTTTTACCATAAATATGAAATGAAAATGGTTTGGAATTCGAAGAACATATTATATATATATATATATATAATTGAAATAAAAACGAATAATGACGCTGTAGTTCATGTTTTGAAATCGCGATTTTAAACGATTATTACGGGAGATCCGACCGTCGGATTTTCCCAAAACCGAAACCGTTAGGTCCGCTTTGAAAATATCTTTCCAACGATACCAAATTTGTAAAGATCCAACGGTTAGATTGTGTGAAATATTTAATTCAAATCTGAATAAAAACTGCGCCAGAATGGATTATATTTATATATATATGTAAACATAATTAAAATAAAACGAAAAACGACGCTGTAGTTCGTATTTTGAAATCGTAACTTTAAACGATTGTACCGGGAAATCCGACAGTCGGATTTTCCCAAAATTGGAACCTTAGGGTCCGCTTTGAAAAGATCTTTCCAATGATATTAAATTTGTAAAGATCCAATGTTTAGATTTTCAGATATACATAAATCAAATCTGAAGAAAAACAGCGCCATGGACACGTTATGGCCTGAAGCGTCGTTTAAATAAATGGGCTATTTTTAAATAAATAAAAATAGCGATAAAGCATTATAAAATATTATAAACGATATGGAATGAAAATAAATGGAATTTACTCGGTTTATTGGATATTTGATGGTTAAACGTGTTTGACATGAAAATTGTATTAATGAACTGAATTAGGGATGTCAAATAATTTAACCATGGAAATGAATCGATTTGAATTTTAAATATACGTGAATTATTTGAAAAGGCCGAGTTAAATCTCATTTCAAATAATTGGTCGACGATTAGAAGTCGAAGATATGAAGACGGTGCAAGACTGATAATCTTCACATCAAATGGATGGCTACTGATGTCTTTGATGGGAGTTGCTGCCCTGAAGGGGTTACAGTGGGGGTTGTCCGAACGTACTTGTTGATCATTCGGATATGCGAGGACCTCTATCCTGTATTGGACATGTAAGGACCCGTAACTTCCCCGATAAGGAAAGAGCGGATACTTTGAGAACAACACACAAATGAACACTGACGGAAGAACATTTCATTGTTATTTCAACAATTCCATCAGATACAAGAATATACAGAGTATAAATGAATAATATACATTCGATAAATATCAGAGATTACAATAAATTACATAGCAGCGGAAAATAATACAAAACACAACTGAAAGTAATACACGGATACAGAGCTTTCCGAGCATCGTTCCAGCTGTAAATCAGGACCCTGTGGATATAAATCTGCAAAACCAAACTACTAGCTGCCCGTGTGGAAAATAGGGGTACCCAGAGTTTAGGTTAAAACAATAAACTCCAGGTCAGTCATGTGACTGGTGTGAGAACTAAAACAGTTATTAATATTGGTTTTAAAGTTTGGTAAATCAAGGGACCACGCCGTATAACACAGAACGGGTTTCCTCCCAAGAATACCAGTGCATAGAACAAACAGCGCAATGCTAAATAAAGAAAAATGAAGCTATTATAAGACCCAGGTCCCATCACACAATGCAACGCAAGCCGGAGGATAGGGTTTTCCCTTATAATAGCCAAACATGCTTGGTACGTTTAAAACAAATCATTTGATACTATTATAAGTGAATAGTGTCAAAACAATTTCAATCATAAATATCAATCATAGACGGAATGGGTACCATATATCATGTCGCCATACTAGTTCTACAATTAAAACCGCAATATCACGTATTGGAAATTGGATTTCCGTCATGAGCCGAGGCAAGGGGCAAGCTCCTCTCCGCGTTCGAGACACTCTAGCAAATGTCCCAGGACCCCACTATGAGCCTTGGATCTTCAGGGCCGGTCCTCTCTTACTTTTGAGGATTAGTTATTCCTCAACACACGTTTCCCGGTCCTTACAGACCTATATCCGAGGCGCCTCGCATTCCAACAACCACACAGGTGAAAAGTATATAAATGTCAGGGCTGGTAGGTCACTGACACCACCCTAGCTAGAAAGAAACGTCGTGCTCTCCCTGCAGTCACTATCCCGTTTTTGACTCATACCGAGGTGTGAGGCTCGCGAATTCACGTTATACACAAAGCTACGCCACACAGGCCGTGCTTTGATCATCAACCACAAGACTTTGCTTTTCAACAGAAGCCTTGATCCATTGCCACTTACGCGTGCCACACAGGCAATTCACTCCATGCGACTGATGTCCATCGATATACAACCTCTGAGCTCGTACGTCTCAGAGAAGGGCGTTAAGCAAGAGAATAAATTCTCCGCCGCCAAACAGATGTATATTTAATAGAGATCAAACAACACAGAATAAAATCCAATGTCAGACACACAATCCATTTACAAATTCGTTCTGGGTCTGAATGAAACCGGAGGCACTTTCCTCGCATATCCATCCATCTCCAAGTACGTCTGGACGATCACCAACTGATTCCCTCATCCTGGGTGTACAGCCCAATCAAGATCATCAGTAATCACCCAAACGATGTGAAGACTTCCGGTCTTCAACCACCGTCTTCATCTTCGACATCTCGTCGAATCGATTATTTAGAATGGGTATAAACCCGGCCTTTCTGAATAACCCACGTATATAATAAACGAATGTTACACAAATACAACAAACGCCTCATTCCAATTCAGAATATTCTTTTATTCACAAAAACACATTCTTAGGGAAATGTTCCCATTAATTTTATCCAAGATAAATTCTTCTAAATTTATTCTATAATCTTCCTTTGGATATCATTTCAAACTAGTCGGGATTAGCGAACCACACCGAAGTAATTATTTATTTTATTTCCCAATCCCAACCTATATATCTCATGGAGCAAAACTGGTAATACTCCATATCTAACACCACGGTGTTATCGGTAAAATTAATTAACATTTCACGTTCAAATCTACTTAAAGATTTAACTATCGCTTTGGAGAAAAACTGGTGATACCCCACTCTCGATCACTTTTCAGATTTGATAATTTAAATTATCAATTCACATTTTAATCTAATTAAAGATTCATTAAAACTCCACTTAGTTTTAATCTTTTCAGAAATCGGTATCTTGCCTTTAACTGGGATAAAGAACCAATGTCATCTAAAACACGACTCACGATAAACCCAAATCACATTTGATATTAAATACAAGGCTCTGAATAGAAAATATACCGGCTTATATTCAATATCAAATTCTGAAACCAACAAATATCGTATTGGAAATAACGATATAAAATATATCTTTCAAATTCCCATAACAATATCTATATAGTCACGAAATCCAACATCGAAATATCCCGAAGATATTTTCGATTCAACTCCAGTCCAATCCACGTATTGGGAATATTGATTATTATTAAAATCACCTTCAAATTCAATTTATTTATTTCAAAAATAAATTGATTTTAGTCCTAGTTCAAAACTAGTTTATTTCGATAAAATTCTATTCTTATCTTTTCAAATATGGAGTTTTCCAGCTCAATTCTTTCCAATTCATATATTATGATTTTACACAAATTATAGATATTTTTAATAATTTTATCAAGGCCCGTACAGTCGATTTCCAACAACGGCCATCGAACTGCACTTACATCGACCTTTTCTAAATTTGATTTGGACATAATTCCAAATCCAACCGTTAGATTTCAAATTTCTAATATTCATTGGAAAGCTCTTTTCGATACGAACCCAACGGTTCTGGTTTTAGGAGAATCCGACGGTCGGATCTCCCGCAACGTCAATTCGAAGTCAATGGTCGAAATTCACGAACTGCCGCGGTGCGGCGCGTTCTATTCAGGCCATTATATATATAATATATATATTATATATATTTCGTCAATTTCCTTTTTAAAACGTGTTTTATAAAACGTTTTAAATTCGTTTTCAAAACCATTTCAACTCTATATTCCATTTCAAATCAAAATTGAATATTTCATATCATTACTATATAAATGATAATATTTTCAAAACGTTATATTTTGAAATCACTACCTTTTCTATATTCATTATAAAAACGAATATAATCGATATAAATATCGTTCACGTCAAAATGGCGCAACTCTAATCAATACGGCTTTATATGTTTCAATAAATTCGTTATCCTATTCAACAAATGAATATTTATTCTATTCAACACATGAATCTATATTTCTTTCAACACACGAATAATCTCAACACATGAGTTCTGTCAACACATCGCTATTTTTGTTATGTAAAATATTTTATAAAACTATGGTTTCTATCGTTTGATTTTAATTAGACTCCAACGTGAAGTAGATTCTAATTGTAAATATGATAAAGATGTAATTTTTATTATTTAAAATATTTTACTCAACACATGAATAGTTTCCACACATGATCATCGTCAACACATGACTATTTTTATATTCAACACATGAATTTTCTTTTATAATATTCATTATTTTCCCGATTGGAATGAGGCCCAATCAATCACCATATAATGTTAATTATATGGATTTTCATACATCACACGTATATAATAGCATTGAAAAATAATCAACCATCATCCAAAGTGCACTACACTGTATAAGCATCAAATATAGATATCTGACGCTTATACCAGCCTGTCAATCGACCGATCGACATATTAATCAATCAGGATGAGTGAACATCAAATTTCATCCCAACACCCGTGTGGGGTTACAAACAATCAAACATGGATTTTAGTTGTGCAGTTGGGCGACGTGTAAAATTTATCGACCCAATCGATATCAGTCAAATCAGTGTATATAAACAAATCGGCCGATTTGTTTATAAATATTCATTTATTCATTTTCACGTTAAAAATTATATTTTTAACGATAAAACATTTTATTTTAACACATGAATTTCTATTCAGTTCATTTAATCAATAAAATGATATTTTTATTTTTCTAACATATTTTAGAAAATTTCGGCGACATAACGGCACGATACTAGAAACGGGACGAGGCCTAGCCTTACCCCGGTCTAGTGAAGGCCCACGCCATTCACACATCAATCAAATCCATTCAATTCACCAAATAATTCAATTCAACCCAAATCATCTAACTACCTTATGCAACCAAACAAACAAGTCCATGGTCTGTGGACGATTCTGTCTGGTGCTACTAAGCACCGTCTACATCCTAGTATATATATATAACTAGAAAAAGAAGTTGAAGAGTGAGAAGTTCTCACCAATAGCTATCCAACTTCACGACGCTTCATTTATAGAAATCTTCGCCATTCCCGCCTTTTGTCGCTTTCGTTGCCCGTATTCACTACATATGTAAAATTGAATTTTTACTTCGCTATTCAATATATAAAAATCGAATTTTTACTATGCTATTCAATATATAAAAATCATATTTTTACTTTGCTATTCAATATATAAAGATCGAATTTTTACTATGATGTCATATGGATAAAAATTCCATTTCAAAAATATTGATTTCGCCTTTATAAAAATATAGATTTCGCCTTTATAAAAATATAGATTTCGCCTTTATAAAAATCACCACTTTATTTCCACGTATATAAAATAAAAATCCGATTTTTATTTTGCTACATACACAAAGATGATATTTTTAATTCTCTACATAAAAACGATATTCTTAATACTCTAACTATATAAAAACTATATTTTTATTCTATAGATTATATAAAAATCATATTTTTAGTTTGTTATAAGCATAAAAATCATATCTTTAACTAAACAAAGGTTATATTTTTATACCTAAACATAGATTACATATATTTTTAAAATATAAAACTGATCTTTATAAATTAGAAATCACCTTGGTTATCACGAGAGGTTGGAGATGGTGCTGAGTGGCGGAGGAGGGCGGTGAGTGTTGCTGGTGGTGCGCGGCTTCGTGGTGGTGCTGGCCATCGGTGGGCCATAGGGGTGCGGCGGCTTCCTGTTGGGTGCGACGGGTCTTTGGGTTTGGGGGCGTGTGGATTTCGAAGGAGGTAGGGAGGAAGAAGAAGAGGGGGCGGCGGTTGACTGCGAGGTGGCGGCGGTTTAAGGGGAGGGGATGTTGAGGAAGAGGGGGTCGCGGAGGAAGGGGAAGAGGAGAATCGAGGGGTAGGCGAGGGGGCCAGCGCCCAGGTGGCGCGCCTGATGGCGCGGCGGCGCCCCGATGGGAGGAGCGACGGCGCTCCTCCCCCCTTCGTCTTCTTTTTCTTCCTTTTTTTAATTTAATCTGATTCGAGGAAGAGAAAGAGGAGGGGGGGTATGTAAATGTTTATATTATTTTATTTATTTTTAATTTTTAAATCCATAAAGGTTGACTTTTTCATACGACCTCTAAACGAGGCCCACCGCCTGTCGTCCATAGCGTATTACCTCCATTCCGAACACAATGGGGTATGTATCGTCGGCTGATTCGACTGTTTGAATAAGTTTCCATTGAATTTACATTTAAATCACTATATTGAATTTTAAACGTACATTTCAAATTACCGGGATCACATACTAACTAGAAAAATTCTCGAAAAATATTTTCTAGCTTCATATTGACGATACGGTCCTATCAAAACTAGTTTCGTCGAATTCTGAGACCGTTGGAAAAATGGCCAATTTCCAATCGATTAAAATCAACTTAAACTGGTCAAACGCGTTTTCCTTTGCCACGCTCACATATTGATTCGAAAAATTATGAAATTTGGAATCTAGCAATAACTCGATATCACGGACCCAACAAAAGTGGTTTCGTCGAAATCTGAGGTCGTTTGCAAAATTCCCATTTTTAAGGGCCTGAATTCCATAGCGACTATTCAGAATTTTCAACTGGACATATCTTTTGATTCCCGCTATGAAATTTCGATTTTTCGGATTCGTTGGAAAGGTATCATCAATTAGATCCTATTGTTTTTGGTTTCACTAAAATTCGGATTGTTTTGCACCCGGTACATTCAATTGAAGTTTGAAATCGAATTATCGAACTACCGCGCCATTTTCAATTCTATTATAATTATATATAAATATTTATATTCTAACGACGACGTATATAATATATACGTCGAATTCTATTCAAAATAAATTTCTCGTCGATATTATTTAAAATAATCTATTTTAAATATTCAAAATTCGCTAAAATTGCCTAAATAAAAATTTTAAACTGGCCCATATTTTCGGGTTATTACAATCTCTCCCACTCAAAACTTTTCATCCCCGAAAAGGAACAAAGTCGAAAGTGGTTTGATTAATAAGCTCTACGTTTGATCTGGGTTGCATTCTCCAACTTTTCAGTTTCTAAAAATTTTCAAATTCTTCAAAAATTTGGCTAACACCCTAAATTTTCGAAAAATTTCGCCATAATCTCCCTTGTACGGGGAGCACGGGAAAATCCCGAAATTGCCATACAGGCCTTCTGATCTCAAAAAGAAAAAGAAAAAGCCAAGCGGCAAGCCAATCGGCTCATAAAATCATCATCACCCCAACAAAACAGTAAATTATGATAAACATGTACCTATTTATCGGGCAAACAAATTTTATTCTTTGGCTCTAGCCTCCTTGCTATGACCTGTTCAATGTAAATACATGTATATGCAAGCAAATGCGACCAATTTTCAATATAATTCAATATTTGATTCAATTAGGCATAATGGTTCAAAATTAGCAAACAAATAAACAAACCACACAAACATCAATCAATTAGTGAATTTAACGTTTCAAATTCATAAATTTTGATATATATGCAAAAATCATGTTTTTGATGCCAATTCACAACAAATGAATCTATCTATATAAGTTTTGGTTCTCACACCAGTCTAATGGAAATATATAGAAAATCACACCTTCGAAACTCGAACACACACTACTGATGCTATATAGTCATCAGTAGAATCATCTCCGGGCGACTAGAGTGTGACTCTATATCTATCTAATATATTAAAACTTCGAATATACGTTCATGACGCGTATATGCAAAATCTTTATATATTGGATTGTCCACATTCAAAGTAAATAAATATTCAAATACGTATAAAACGATTTAAATTTTCAAAACCAAAATTGTTATCATTTGAAAAAATATACTCTTCACACTCGTTCTAGGACACTTCTGATCCTATCTCTAACGAGTCATTCTAATTGGATATTACTAATCCAATATCTGATGAATTCTTTCGTATGGTTCTAATGTGTCTTGTTCTCGAGCTCTGTAAACCAAAGCTCTGATACCACTGTAAGGACCCGTAACTTCCCCGTTAAGGAAAGAGCGGATACTTTGAGAACAACACACAAATGAACACTGACGGAAGAACATTTCATTGTTATTTCAACAATTCCATCAGATACAAGAATATACAGAGTATAAATGAATAATATACATTCGATAAATATCAGAGATTACAATAAATTACATAGCAGCGGAAAATAATACAAAACACAACTGAAAGTAATACACGGATACAGAGCTTTCCGAGCATCGTTCCAGCTGTAAATCAGGACCCTGTGGATATAAATCTGCAAAACCAAACTACTAGCTGCCCATGTGGAAAATAGGGGCACCCAGAGTTTAGGTTAAAACAATAAACTCCAGGTCAGTCATGTGACTGGTGTGAGAACTAAAACAGTTATTAATATTTGTTTTAAAGTTTGGTAAATCAAGGGACCACGCCGTATAACACGGAACGGGTTTCCTCCCAAGAATACCAGTGCATAGAACAAACAGCACAATGCTAAATAAAAAAAATGAAGCTATTATAAGACCCAGGTCCCATCACATAATGCAACGCAAGC
This sequence comes from Allium sativum, assembly GCA_030737875.1. Classification (NCBI taxonomy): domain Eukaryota; kingdom Viridiplantae; phylum Streptophyta; class Magnoliopsida; order Asparagales; family Amaryllidaceae; genus Allium; species Allium sativum. Next base: position 461,725,425 of record CM060923.1, read on the forward strand.
CGGAGGATAGGGTTTTCCCTTATAATAGCCAAACATGCTTGGTACGTTTAAAACAAATCATTTGATACTATTATAAGTGTATAGTGTCAAAACAATTTCAATCATAAATATCAATCATAGATGGCATGGGTACCATATATCATGTCGCCACACTAGTTCTACAATTAAAACCGCAATATCACGTATTGGAAATTGGATTTCCGTCATGAGCCGAGGTAAGGGGCAAGCTCCTCTCCGCGTTCGAGACACTCTAGCAAATGTCCCAGGACCTCACTATGATCCTTGGATCTTCAGGGCCGGTCCTCTCTTACTTTTGAGGATTAGTTATTCCTGAACACACGTTTCCCGATCCTTACAGACCTATATCCGAGGTGCCTCGCATTCCAACAACCACACAGGTGAAAAGTATATAAATGTCAGGGCTGGTAGGTCACTGACACCACCCTAGCTAGAAAGAAACGTCGTGCTCTCCCTGCAGTCACTATCCCGTTTTTGACTCATACCGAGGTGTGAGGCTCGCGAATTCACGTTATACACAAAGCTACGCCACACAGGCCGTGCTTTGATCATCAACTACAAGACTTTGCTTTTCAACAGAAGCCTTGATCCATTGCCACTTACGCGTGCCACACAGGCAATTCACTCCATGCGACTGATGTCCATCGATATACAACCTCTGAGCTCGTACGTCTCAGAGAAGGGCGTTAAGCAAGAGAATAAATTCTCCGCCGCCAAACAGATGTATATTTAATAGAGATCAATCAACACAGAATAAAATCCAATGTCAGACACACAATCCATTTACAAGTTCGTTCTGGGTCTGAACGAAACCGGAGGCACTTTCCTCGCATATCCATCCATCTCTAAGTACATCTGGACGATCACCAACTGATTCCCTCATCCTGGGTGTACAGCCCAATCAAGATCATCAGTAATCACCCAAACGATGTGAAGACTTCCGGTCTTCAACCACCGTCTTCATCTTCGACATCTCGTCGAATCGATTATTCAGAATGGGTATAAACCCGGCCTTTCTGAATAACCCATGTATATAATAAACGAATGTTACACAAACACAACAAACGCCTCATTCCAATTCAGAATATTCTTTTATTCACAAAAACACATTCTTAGGGAAATGTTCCCATTAATTTTATCCAAGATAAATTCTTCTAAATTTATTCTATAATCTTCCTTTGGATATCATTTCAAACTAGTCGGGATTAGCGAACCACACCGAAGTAATTATTTATTTTATTTCCCAATCCCAACCTATATATCCCATGGAGCAAAACTGGTAATACTCCATATCTAACACCACGGTGTTATCGGTAAAATTAATTACCATTTCACGTTCAAATCTAATTAAAGATTTAACTATCGCTTTGGAGAAAAACTGGTGATACCCCACTCTCGATCACTTTTCAGATTTGATAATTTAAATTATCAATTCACATTTTAATCTAATTAAAGATTCATTAAAACTCCACTTAGTTTTAATCTTTTCAGAAATCGGTATCTTGCCTTTAACTGGGTTAAAGAACCAATGTCATCTAAAACACGACTCACGATAAACCCAAATCACATTTGATATTAAATACAAGGCTCTGAATAGAAAATATACCGGCTTATATTCAATATCAAATTCTGAAACCAACAAATATCGTATTGGAAATAACAATATAAAATATATCTTTCAAATTCCCATAACAATATCTGTATAGTCACGAAATCCAACATCGAAATATCCCGAAGATATTTTCGATTCAACTCCAGTCCAATCCACGTATTGGGAATATTGATTATTTTTAAAATCACCTTCAAATTCAATTTATTTATTTCAAAAATAAATTGATTTTAGTCCTAGTTCAAAACTAGTTTATTTCGATAAAAATCTATTCTTATCTTTTCAAATATGGAGTTTTCCAGCTCAATTCGTTCCAATTCATATATTATGATTTTACACAAATTATAGATATTTTTAATAATTTTATCAAGGCCCGTACAGTCGATTTCCAACAACGGCCACCGAACTGCACTTACATCGACCTTTTCTAAATTTGATTTGGACATAATTCCAAATCTAGCCGTTAGATTTCAAATTTCTAATATTCATTGGAAAGCTCTTTTCGATACGAACCCAACGGTTCTGGTTTTAGGAGAATTCGACGGTCGGATCTCCCGCAACGTCAATTCGAAGTCAATGGTCGAAATTCACGAACTGCCGCGGCGCGGCGCGTTCTATTCAGGCCATTATATATATAATATATATATATTATATATAATTCATCAATTTCCTTTTTAAAACGTATTTTATAAAACGTTTTAAATTCGTTTTCAAAACCATTTCAACTCTATATTCCATTTCAAATCAAAATTGAATATTTCATATCATTACTATATAAATGATAATATTTTCAAAACGTTATATTTTGAAATCACTACCTTTTCTATATTCATTATAAAAACGAATATAATCGATATAAATATCGTTCACGTCAAAATGGCGCAACTCTAATCAACACGGCTTTATATGTTTCAATAAATTCGTTATCCTTTTCAAAAAATGAATATTTATTCTTTTCAACACATGAATCTATATTTCTTTCAACACACGAATAATCTCAACACATGAGTACTGTCAACACATCACTATTTTTGTTATGTAAAATATTTTATAAAACTATGGTATCTATCGTTTGATTTTAATTAGACTCCACCGTGAAGTAGATTCTAATTGTAAATATGATAAAGATGTAATTTTTATTATTTAAAATATTTTACTCAACACATGAATAGTTTCAACACATGATCATCGTCAACACATGACTATTTTTATATTCAACACATGAATTTTCTTTTATAATATTCATTATTTTCCCGATTGGAATGAGGCCCAATCAATCACCATATAATGTTAATTATATGGATTTTCATACATCACACGTATATAATAGCATTGAAAAATAATCAACCATCATCCAAAGTGCACTACACTGTATAAGCATCAAATATAGAAATCTGACGCTTATACCAGCCTGTCAATCGACCGATCGACATATTAATCAATCAGGATGAGTGAACATCAAATTTCATCCCAACACCCGTGTGGGGTTTCAAACAATCAAACACAGATTTTAGTTGTGCAGTTGGGCGACGTGTAAAATTTATCGACCCCATCGATATCAGTCAAATCAGTGTATATAAACAAATCGGCCGATTTGTTTATAAATATTCATTTATTCACTTTCACGTTAAAAATTATATTTTTAACGATAAAACATTTTATTTTAACACATGAATTTCTATTCAGTTCATTTATTCAATAAAATGATATTTTTATTTTTCTAACATATTTTAGAAAATTTCGGCGGCATAACGGCACGATACTAGAAACGGGACGAGGCCTAGCCTTATCCCCGGTCTAGTGAAGGCCCACGCCATTCACACATCAATCAAATCCATTCAATTCACCAAATAATTCAATTCAACCCAAATCATCTAACTACCTTATGCAACCAAACAAACAAGTCCATGGTCTGTGGACGATTGTGTCGGGTGCTACTAAGCACCGTCTGCATCCTAGTATATATATATATATATATATATATATTTATAACTAGAAAAAGAAGTTGAAGAGTGAGAAGTTTTCACCAATAGCTATCCAACTTCACGACGCTTCATTTATAGAAATCTTCGCCATTCCCGCCTTTTGTCACTTTCGTTGCCTGTATTCACTACATATGTAAAATTGAATTTTTACTTCGCTATTCAATATATAAAAATCGAATTTTTACTATGCTATTCAATATATAAAAATCATATTTTTACTATGCTATTCAATATATAAAGATCGAATTTTTACTACGATGTCATATGGATAAAAATTCCATTTCAAAAATATTGATTTCGCCTTTATAAAAATATAGATTTCGCCTTTATAAAAATATAGATTTCGCCTTTATAAAAATCACCACTTTATTTCCACGTATATAAAATAAAAATCAGATTTTTATTTTGCTACATACACAAAGATGATATTTTTAATTCTCTACATAAAAACGATATTCTTAATACTCTAACTATATAAAAACTATATTTTTATTCTATAGATTATATAAAAATCATATTTTTAATATGTTATAAGCATAAAAATCATATCTTTAACTAAACAAAGGTTATATTTTTATACCTAAACATAGATTACATATATTTTTAAAATATAAAACTGATCTTTATAAATTAGAAATCACCTTGGTTATCACGAGAGGTTGGAGATGGTGCTGAGTGGCGGAGGCGGGCGGTGAGTGTTGCTGGTGGTGCGCGGCTTCGTGGTGGTGCTGGCCATCGGTGGGACATAGGGGTGCGGCGGCTTCCTGTTGGGTGCGACGGGTCTTCGGGTTTGGGGGCGTGTGGATTTCGAAGGAGGTAGGGAGGAAGAAGAAGAGGGGGCGGCGGTTGACTGCGAGGTGGCGGCGGTTTAAGGGGAGGGGATGTTGAGGAAGAGGGGGTCGCGGAGGAAGGGGAAGAGGAGAATCGAGGGGGAGGCGAGGGGGCCAGCGCCCAGGTGGCGCGCCTGATGGCGCGGCGGCGCCCCGATGGGAGGAGCGACGGCGCTCCTCCCCCCTTCGTCTTCTTTTTCTTCCTTTTTTTTATTTAATCTGATTCGGGGAAGAGAAAGAAGAGGGGGGTATGTAAATGTTTATATTATTTTATTTATTTTTAATTTTTTAAATCCATAAAGGTTGACTTTTTCATATGACCTCTAAACGAGGCCCACCGCCTGTCGTCCATAGCGTATTACCTCCATTCCGAACACAATGGGGTATGTATCGTCGGCTGATTCGACTGTTTGAATAAGTTTCCGTTGAATTTACATTTAAATCACTATATTGAATTTTAAACGTACATTTCAAATTACCGGGATCACATACTAACTAGAAAAATTCTCGAAATATATTTTCTAGCTTCATATTGACGATACGGTCCTATCAAAACTAGTTTCGTCGAATTCTGAGACCGTTGGAAAAATGGCCAATTTCCAATCGATTAAAATCAACTAAAACTGGTCAAACGTGTTTTCCTTTGCCACGCTCACATATTGATTCGAAAAATTATGAAATTTGGAATCTAGCAATAACTCGACATCACGGACCCAACAAAAGTGGTTTCGTCGAAATCTGAGGTCGTTTGCAAAATTCCCATTTTTAAGGGCCTGAATTCCATAGCGACTATTCAGAATTTTCAACTGGACATATCTTTTGATTCCCGCTATGAAATTTCGATTTTTCGGATTCGTTGGAAAGGTATCATCAATTAGATCCTATTGTTTTTGGTTTCACTAAAATCCGGATTGTTTTGCACCCGGTACATTCAATTGAAGTTTGAAATCGAATTATCGAACTACCGCGCCATTTTCAATTCTATTATAATTATATATAAATATTTATATTCTAACGACGACGTATATAATATATACGTCGAATTCTATTCAAAATAAATTTCTCGTCGATATTATTTAAAATAATCTATTTTAAATATTCAAAATTCGCTAAAATTGCCTAAATAAAAATTTTAAACTGGCCCAGATTTTCGGGTTATTACAGGACATATGGGACGAGGAATTAGGTGCCTTCATTTTCATTTAGACCCAGAACGAACTTGTAAACGGATGTGTGTCTGACGTTGTAGCTTGACAACATGGCATGCTGAGATACAGTGATCGAGGCTTTTGTTGAAAAGCAGAGCCTTGTGGTTGATGATCAAAGCATGGTTTTAATACAGCCAGCTTTGTGTATGGCATTAATTTGAGAGCCTCACACCCCGGTATGAACCAGAAACGGGAGAGGACCTCAGGGAGGACATGCGTTCCCTTCTAGCTAGGAGTGGTGTTTGGGTTTTACATGCCTGGATGTTTTACTTATGTGGATGATGGATAGTGAGGCACCTCAGTTATTTCAGTCTCTACGGGGCCGATGAATGGTCTTTATACAGACCAGATTTATACCCCATAGGGCGGGAAAACGTAGTGTTCAGGCATTTTAATCCACTACGTGTGGACCGGCCCTGACGATCCAAAGGCTTGACCGAGTACTTTCCTGAGACATGGGCAAGATTGTCTCGAAGCGATAAGGACGATCCCTTGCCTTGGTTCATGACGGAAATCCCATTTCCAAATATGACATCGTGCGGTTTTGATTGTAAACCTATATATGGCGACATGATATATGGTACCCATGCCGTCTATGATTTATACTTATGATTGAAATTGTTTTTGAAACATATAAACACTAGTAATAATATCAAATGCTTTTGTTTTATACGCATTAAGCATATTTTGGCCATTATAAAGTAAAACTCTATCCTCCGACTTGTGTTGCATTGTGTGATGGGACCTGAGTCTTATAATGGGTTCGTTTTTGTATAAAGCATTGCGATGTTTAAATGATTTACTTGTTTTTAGCACTGGCAATCCAACGGAGTAAACCCATTCCGTGTTAGCGGCGTGGTCCTGTGATTGGACTTATTGTAAAATAAGTTAAGTAGATATCTCATACCAGTCCCATGACTGATTCGTAGTTTGTTTCACTTGCAAACTCGGGTGCCCCTATTTCTACATGGGCAGCCTTGTATTCAGGTTTTAGCAGGCTCTCTCTGGATAGTTATGGAGCTGAAGATGGATTCTATCACTTCTTTTATGATGTTCAGCTCCTGTTATGTATATTATGTTTAATTCCGCTATAGACATTTTATATAAAGCTAAAAACTGTATTTTGTACTAAGTGTGATCCTATTATACTGTGTAACTCTGATGAAAATTATTTCCAGTGTAATTTAATGTATAGTATCTGGTGCATTTATATATTTCTGTTCTACTGTCATTTGTTTATGTTTTATATTCCAAAGATTACCCCTGCCACCGTGGAATGAGGGTTTGGGGTCATCACAATCCTACAGTGTGGTGTGAGACTATTATTCAATTCAATCCACGCAACTACTTCATTACAATGCGAGTCACACCTAACAATCTCCACCTTGACGAGCGTTGCTCAAGTAACCTTAAAGTTACACATGAGTCCTCTTCACAGTTTGTCAGGCTACCACCCTGAATTTTCATAAGCAGTGAGTTCGGGCTACTTACTACCGTATCTCTACCTTGACGAGCATTCCTTTCTCAAGCCCCTTTGGAACAATGCTTTGGTCACGTTGCACATACTAGTCTCCTCGAACCATGGAGCTTTGATACCATGTTGAATTTTGACATTCCATGCATACTCGCTTCTCGTACATGCTTCACCGTGTCTATCGGAGTCAATGGTCGATCAACATCTCGAACGAACATCCATCATCGCCACTCATATAGCATATAACCTAGTATTCGGTATACTTAATTGAATTTATAACCCCAATTCTAACCATTTCCAAACAAAATAAAACTGAAGCAAGAGAAAAAAAATAAAGTTTTAGGTTTACACATTGAAGTTCAGACATCGAAATAAATTTCAAAATGTGTGCAAATCTTTAGAATATGGAATTTTTGAATCTACGATTTATAGTTTAAATCTCATTTTGATTTGAAGATTGAATTTTACGATTTACGATTTGAATCTTATTTTGAAAACCTTGTCCTATGGTGTGGGACTATTATTCAATTCGATCCACGTACCCACTTCATTCCAATGCAAGCCACATCTTACACTAAGTGACTGCTATAGACCAGTTTTTGCTAAAAGCTTGCATTTTACAGCAAATAGGAAAACATGCGTGGTATTATCTATTTTACAACAAAGGCACAAAGCTGGGATGTCTTAATTTGCACAATCTATTAGTATAAACTTACATAAGTTGAATACCACTGGTTATACCTGAAAACAATGATTCCAGATTGTACATTCCCACCTAAACACATGATGACCTCTGTAGTTAAAATTAAAAATTCCTATTTAAAAATTATAGTACCTAATAAAATTGTGTGCTTCTCTTACATAATCAGTTTTAATTTCAAATTTATTGCACAAAACAATTGTCAAAAGTCAACCAGCATCCAAATTTTTGGTAGTCAACTGATCTATTAGATAATAGTAAAGCAGAACCTTTTCGATATCACTCCTTAATTCTCTATATTATCTCTGTTCAGCATAGAACTCTCAAGATATTTTGCATTGAATTTAAAATTTAACACCATATTTTAGGAAAAACTCTAATCATTATCTTTATCAATAGTTCAAATCTCTTTAGTGTCACACCTTTTTACTGTCAATACGAATTATCAAAACTACCTCTTTATAACCGCAAAATGGCGGGGAAACTGACCCGACCGTTTGGTTATATTTACTTTGTATTCTTTTTTTCTATTTTAAAGTTCTAATTTTTTTGCAATATTTGCTTTGTAAAATGGCATGTCACTAAAAACATATGCAATGATTTTCTTTTCAAAATTGGTATATAAAGTGAATTTTTTGTCATTAATAAAATTTGTTCTAAATAAATGATAAGGGTTAATAATATTGGGAAATAAATAAATTCAGTTATTATGTTTTATAAAATAGTGAAATTTCAATTATTTATATTCGTAATTTCTATTAACCAATGGGCAAAAAGTTTCCGATTTTTTGATTGAAAATATTTTTATTTTGTATTTCATTGCCTATTTGAAGCAAATATTAAATATATTTAAAAGGTTCTACTACAAATTAAAATTACTAAGTTATGAAGAAACAGATTTTTTTTACATAACTAAAATGGCAACATGATCCATTTCCTTTCATATCTTATTTTCATTAAATACTTTTTAGTTATTAAGAAAATATTTTGTTTATCTCTTTGATGATATCATATACTTATTTTCAAAATATGTGCTGTAAAAAAATTAATGCATAAAAATATATTGGTTCGCTACAGTCTAACATTTATGTATTTTCGTTTTTATCTCAAATAACATTTTAAATTGAATCAATACATATTTTTCTTTTAGTAAAATACACCAAAAACTAAATATCAGCTTCAAATTGATATAGGTGAATATTTGTCTATATTTTATAAAAAATATCAATTTATAAATTAATTAATTATCCTAATATTCATTTTTGCCATTCTATAATGGATCCATAATCCATTTTTCAGTGTTTTGATTTTATTGGAGATTTTATTTGTGGATTTAAACTCTTATCAGAGTTCAGTGACTATGAATCCACGATTTAGTGCTTTTAGCAAATTTGTGGTACATGATTTTGTGTAGTGACTATCGGACATCTAGGTATGTATGTATAATTGTGTCTGTTGTTCTGTATTCTGTGTTTGACATTATATTGTGCATTATTCTAAATAGATCCTAAAGCCAACGTAGTAGTGTACTAAGTAAGGATTATGTATGTTAAAAACAAACTCGACATGTTTAATACTTATTTTATACAATACTACGGATGACCGGTCCTATTATGCCAGTATTACTAGTTAATACTCTTTGTTAATATGGATCTCGGAGGGGGGGCATTATAGATTTTCTTAAAAGATGCTGAATCTTGTGAATTAATAAGTCAATATATAACCTCTTTTACCAAAAATCCGGAAAAATAATAAATTAATATGAAACTCATTTTTATCAAAGAAACAATAATATAGTTTTTATTCAAATGTAGAAATACGGTATATAAAAATAAATAAAAAATGATCAAATATAAAAATTACTTAGAAATACTGTAAATTCAATTTATCTCATTTATCCAAATTATCCTAACAAGTTCACCATAAATTGCATAATAAATTATATTCTAAATATATGTAGCACATTATTTTTATGCAATATATCAACGCACGGGTTACACACTAGTATCATTATAACAAAAAAGCAAAAGATAAGATGCAATTCAAAGTAAAATAAATAAGAAAATCAAAAAGAAGAATATTTTTATAATCAAAACAAATATAAGAGTTACTAGAAAGTAAATACATAGTAAAAACAAATGAAAAAAATCCAACTGCAACAATATCAAGTTTTAGAAGTAGGGACATAATTAAACACCATCTGTTCACTTAAAAGAAGCACAAAATAGACATTAAATATAGTAGAAATGGACTAATATTTTAGAAGTAAGCGGTTTTACCATAGGATATCAAGCAGTTGCGCAACGTAGGTACTTTGTTATCTAATCTCTAAGTCGAACGAAATTGGGGATGAGATCTATCCAAGAAAGAAATCAAGTGAAGGAGACTTATTTTCTGTTAAACAAAAGGAACAAGGTGACGACGATGGATCGGAAAACGGGCGATGGTGTGGCAAGGTAAACCAAACCGCTGTGACTTTAGGGTTAAGAAGCAGACAGAGAGGAAAAATAAATCAAAATAAACCGCTAGTATAAAAAGAAGCGACGCTTCAATTTAGAATTTGCGGAGGCCTAAGAGCTAAGAATGCCCTACTCAATTGTTACAATATTGTACACACACACACACACATATGAGTGCGCGTGAACGCTCGATGAACCCCTATTTGGAAGCACCTTGAAACTTCATTTTCAGCGTCTCATTTATTTTTAAATAAGTTAGTGGAAAGAGAAAGAGTTAGTAAAAAGTGATAGAAACGGTATGATAGTGAAAATCGAAAGGGTTGTAGCGCTACTGCACTATTTAGTGTGTTGCCGATTATACACACACATCATTTCTCATGCCGAAGTAGGGATGAGCAAATTTCGGCTCGAACCGAATTAACGGACGAAACCAATTCATTTCGATCAGTTCAGTTCAATTTTAAAACTAAATCGGTTTGAATTCGGTTTGTAAAATATATTTTTTGATTATTGGTTTAACCAAACTTTTAATTTGTAATAATTTTATGGTATTATAATACTTTAATAATTAGTTTAGTTATATAATACAAAGACATTTGTTGCAAATAGATTAAATCTTGTCATAAATATAAATTTTATTATATAAAATTACTCTAAACATGAATTTATGTTTTACTTTTAGTGAATCCATAGTTTGAACAATAAAGCATCTTTCAAGTTCAGTTAAATGGTTACCGACCGAATTAATAAAAATTAATCTAGTTTATTTCGACTCGGTTTGAAAAAAAATCGATTCTAATTCGATTTGAGTTTTTTAATCTCCAAACCAACCGAACCGACTAAACTCTCGCGCTACACCGAAGTACAGAAAACAGTAAATATAACCTTTTTAAATCCCAAAAAAATATTGAGTTGCACACAGAAATATAAAACTATTACATCTACGTTCTGATAGCCCTATGTGATTTGGAAATCTTGGATACATCATAGTAGTATATCATAACTGAAAGTATAATATCCACAGTTAGGTAACTATTTAAAGACCAATTTATATTAAGCGAATGTTTTGTATCAATAGATATAAGATCAATCTGTATTGCAAAGCATTGTATTAATAGAAATAGATTATGATTTGATAGAATCAATGGGCAATGTCCCTTATGGTGGACAAATATGTGCTAAGCACATACACTTAACATTTTAAATGAATTATTACTTGATTTATGGACTTTTAACATAAGTTTCACTTTTTTATTTTCGCACAGTACTGGCTTACACATAGTGCTTCTTTTTGTGTACATAGCATCAACAAAACACATCTTTCTTGTTTTTTTTCCAATGTAGAAAAATAATAATCCAATATGCATGAGAGATCACTTACCTCATCTACTTTAAGGTTATGAGCACATCCAGAATTAATATCGTTGTTCAGAAATAACAATATAAATCTAATTAAACAACAGATCACTATATATGAATTTTGGGAAAGGAATGTATTTATATAACTATTATAATAGAAAAGGGAGGTTTATGCCTCAACGGAAACTACTCTTAAAAAAAGGATTACATTCTATTGTGACTCTTTCCACAGCAGTTAAAAGTTCGGGCTTTCAACCACCTTTTGCAACATTTTGGTTAATCTACCTCTACATTTAAAAAAATGGATACTTTTATATACATATTTTAGGCAATATATAAAATAATACATGGCAAACAGGTTAGAACCTACAAAACAAAAACTGAACATATGTACTCTTGCATCATGCCATAGTCTGGACAAGATGCTTGTCATTTCTTCATATTTTCTTATGTCAACAATAAATTCTGGCAAGCACTCCATTGGTGGTACTCTTAGTACGGATGCTTCTTAATTTACATATGAAAACCTATATGCATCTAACTTCCACAACTGATAAAGAATGATATCATGCACTAAGAACATATCACATTAAAGAATCCATATATCGCCTCTTCAAGAAGTATTTTTGGAACAGATCGTTATTTTTAGTTGTTTTAAAGTATAGGATCTTAATTTTATCATGTCTTCTGTCAAGTCAATAAAAATCATTGATAGAAAAGATTATCACATTAAATAATCCATATATCGCCTCTTCAAGAAGTATTTTTGGAACAGATCCTTATTTTTAGTTGTTTTAAAGTATAGGATCTTAATTTTATCATGTCTTCTATCAAGTCAATAAAAATCATTGGTGGAAAATATTATCACATAAGCTGTAACTGATTGGCTAAAAGTCTTATAGCAAAAAGGAAGTCTAAACATGTATACATCCAAAATACAAAGAACAATTTATCACTTATTCTCTATGGCTCTTAAAAATTATGGACATAAAACTATTTTCCATGTATTGGAAGAATTCAAACAAACAAATAAATAACCAAATAAAAATGTACATTCACATATAGCTCATTTGACATGCATACTTAAAAGTCCAATATCAATGTAGCATTAATTTTAATTTTATGTAAACATAAACCAAAACCTTTCTATTTCAAAAGAAGAAAATGGATAAAATAATTATAAAATCAGTCATTCATGACAAAATCAGAATGAAATAATAATTATAATAATAATAATATAATTAGAAATACTAAAAAGGGTGAAAACTGGTAATGCGTCAAAGGAAGGAATCTTATCATGGAACACATAATCCAATTTTATCACATAGAATAAAATTGTATTTACTGTGAAAAATGTTGGAATGTCATTTAGTTCTGAAATGTATAAAGGTTGCCATTTGTATATCATTGTTAATCGTAAATTTTTAAATGTTAATCAACTTATCACTTGATAATATTGTTGACTAAAATATGAAATTAGTTCTGTTGAAATCACATTCTTTCCAATTAAGACCTTACATTCCAAATGCCGAAAGCTTTTTAGAAACAAATAAATGAGATTAACTTATCGTGGATGTCTTCAGTCAACGTTTGTAAAAATAATTTCAATTCGGCTAATTGTATAAGTGGATCTATGGCGCAATGGTAGTGCGTCTGACTCCAAATCAGAAGGTTGCATGTTCGATTCACGTTAGGTTCAATTTTGTTTTTTGCGCTCAATCCAACCTACATCGCTATCCACCTTTCCCCCAGCCTACAATATTAGCTCTTTTAGGTACCACCAAGTGTTAAATTTGTGACTATTATTAGTAGTGTAGTATAACTTCAATTGCCATGTATACGATTACGATTCAGTGTTGCTAAGTTGTATATTGCCTTGTTGAATTTCAGTTCTTATTTGTAATAAATCTACTTCCGACCTAAATGTTGCCTTGTTGAATTTTAGTTCTTATTTGCTACAAATCAACTTCCAACCTGAATTTCAGCATTATTTTTTTATAAGTTACAATCTCAAGTTTGTATTGGATTTCATTGTTATACTTCAAAGGTATTGGTTCGTCGTTAGGTTCGCCCAAACTATGCAAAGAGTCGGTTACTTCGGTTTTAGGTATGCTATGGAGTAGTAATAAATTTTTAAAGGGAAAATGTTAGCTTCAGTCCTCTTTTAGTTTTGCTATATATGTCGTGAACTCTCACTTGTGAGAGGAAGTTGTGTTGTTTATACTTCTTACCTGAAGATTGGTAATGTTGGCTGAATAGGCCTCAAGTCAAAATACACGAATCATTGTTATTATGGCGGTAAGTCGAGTCGAGTCGACAGAGGTCCAGTTAGTCGATTAGTCATAGACTAGTCGACAATTACATTGCTGCCACAAAAAAGTTGTCAATTCCAATATATTGCTACGACAAATATATTGCTACTGAACAAAGAAAATAAACAAATGATGCATAGAATTTATTAAAGTGCAAGTTGCAAAATGGCAGTGGAAAGACGGCGTTGCAGGTTCAGGGTATCGATCAACTTTCGATCGAAGCTTCGGTTCAAAGTTTTTTTGTTAGATAATCGATACACGATTTTTTTTCAATTCAAAAATTTTAGATCGACTTTCAATCGATTTGTTTTTTTTGATCGATACTAGGTATCTTTCCTTTTCTGCTGTTTTTTTTTATTCAATACAGGTATCAGTAACTTTCAGTTTTTTCCGTGTTTGATGTATCGATAACTGTAAAGGGTTCATATTTTTTTCTTTTCTAAAATGGGCCAATACCAAACTAGTCGACACTAATAACAAACTAGTCGACTCAAGTAGTCGATTAGTCGGCTAATTTCTACCCAAGCGTCCGAAATTCATACAAAAACCAAGTCGAGAATTTATGTTGATGGATTGATCTCGATTATCAACTAGTCGCCGACTAGTCGAGCACCGTGATAACAGTGACACGAATTGTTGTGGTTGATATCATATGTTGATTAGTTAACAGTATCATTAGTTTTTATTTCCTACACTTTGCATAATGGTTGGGTAGATGGTTTGTTGGTTGTTTAGTGTTTACATTGATAATTAGGTATGTTACATAAATTTAATGTTTGCCCCCTTATTCGTTCCTAAGACTATAAGGCAATCTCAACTTTCTTTTTGCTGGATGTCAGCGCATCCAAATCTCAAGAAACATACCTTCGAACTTGCCGACATGGATAGTGCTTTTATTAGTTATTTTATTTTTATTATTGTTGTTGGTAACAGTCTTAAAAATAATAGTACATTTCATCATAAACACTTTTACTTGGGGGTATCGTTCTTTTTTTAATATTGGCAGTTAACGTCGGCGTCCACGTCCGACATGTCAAGCGCAGACTCCACATAACCGTCATGTTCGGGGAGGTGATGGTTTGTGTCGGACCCGAACGTTTCCCTTACATATTTCTTTCCCTTTCTTCCCCGTTTCCTACCTCTTTCCTCCTCTTTTTCTTCCCTTTCGCGTTATCCTTTTTGTTAAAAGAACGCATTTCCCTTTCTTCAACTTACCCCTTTCCAACCCCTTCTATATTCCCCTTTTGGTTCAAAAAAGAACGGACCCTTATACATCTTTATCTTTTATTATCTAACCCATGATATTGACTTAAAGGGCATTCATATTTTGTATTCTGTATTTAAGTTCTGACTACATATTTTGTATTATGTATTTTGTATTCTGTTTCAGGCATTATATATTTTATTTACAAATAATTAACACATGTAAAATAATAATATAAATAATAATTTTGCCCTTTTCGTAAAAGTATGCATTCCTCTTTCATCAACTTTCACCTCTTCTATCCCTTCAAAATACCCATATAGGTTCAAAAAAGAAGGTACTTTAATTAGTTAGGTATGCTTGATTTGTTGACTTGCTTGATTTTTGGTGTATTTATTCAATTAGTAAGTAGCTTCTACCTTTTTATCTATCCTATTCAGAGCTTTCGTCTATCTCACTACTATACATATGCATTTAATTTTCATGGATGAACTCTAGAATTTCTAATCTAGCATACTGTGCACTGCCTTATACTCTTATTAAGATTTCACCTCCAGTTTTTAACTAGGTTATAGGAATAGATGAAAAATTTCATGTATGGCTATGTGTTCCTATTTTATAAACTGGCTGGAACCAAAATCTCCAAAAACTTGGAAAATGGAATTGTAAATAAATTTCCAACTATAATTCTAGTAATTGGGTAATGAACAGAGTCGGCTTCAGGGGCAGTTGGAGCAGACTACCGCCTGGGGCAACCCCCTCGAGGGGCTCACCCCCTCGAGGGGGCCACCCCCTCGAGGGGGAAACTAGTGGTGATGGGTGAGTAACATGAAAAATATATAAAAATAAGGGGAAACTGGTGGTGATGGGTGAGTAACAGGAAAAATATATAAATATATATAAATAATATGTAGGTAATTTAGCAAATGGAGCTGCAGGTAGGTTGGTTGCACTCTTTGTCCTTAGTTGCGTCGGAGGTCTGGAGTTCGAGTCTGTAAGTGTGTACATTTTTTGCCTTCATTTTTGCCCTCGTTTGGACCTGGGGTAACCCAATTTCTGTTTTTCTTCCTTTTGGCCCGTGCCTGCGCTTGGGGAAACCCCCCCTTTTTAACCTTTCTTGAGCCGACGCTAGTAATAAGTAATGGAGTGCTTGCTATTAGTAATGCATTCTTATGTAATTTGATATCTTTAGATAATCTAGTATCTACTATGAGTGCTTATTGTCTGTCTTTTATTAATTATCCACATGTTACAGCTATAATTATATAGTACCTCAAACTGAGAAGTGAGAACATAATGTGTAACGATCCATTAAATTCGATTGGATTCAGAATAATAAATTATATGAGATTTTGAATAAGATAGTTTGAAATTTAACATTTTATGATTTCTTAATGATATAAAATTGTATTGTTAATCAAGTTTTGATTAAACTAATCTTATTGGTTCGATCAAAGTTAAATGGTTGCGTACAATGTTGCGTTAAACTGAAGTAGCATCTAATTAGAATTAGAATAATATTCGAAGAAAGAAATATTTCTTTTTATGACTTCATTCTGAAGATTATTATAAACTTATAACAGGAATGAATCTAAATTTTAAGACGAATTTTATAGCCATTATATCACAGTTGTAACTGATATAGAAATAATTTTAGAACGATGAACTGAAAACTGAAATTTGGAGTTTGAAATCGATTTGCGCATGTTTAGTTTAAGCTAAAATAAATTAAATCGATTGATAAGAATGGTAATTGAATTCGATTTTTAATTATTATTATAATGACAGTTGATAAAGTAATAGTTAAATAATGTTTTCAAACTAAAACCATTTTGTGTAGAATGACTTTAGGAAAATTTAATATTAAAATATCGATGTTCGGTTCATTGAAACAGTTAACAATTATCAGTAACAAAAATAAAGTAAATAACTATATTTCTCACAGACAATAAAATATAAAGTTTTAGTCAAATCGACCGTTAGGAAGGTTTGCTTACTATCACTTGGCCAAAATGGGTTTCTCTGAAACCAATAAACAGGCGTCCGTGTTTTATCAGATTTCCTCTCGTCTTCCCCGCTTTCAACAATGTCTCGCTGCTTTCTCACACTGCAATTGTTTCTCATCCGATTTTCCTCGCTTATATCTCATCCGCAATTTTTGAGGTGCATCTCTCTATTCTCGGATCCTTTTCCGTTATCTCAGTTTCGCTTTCCCAATTTCATTTTCCAAGCCCTAAATAAGCGACTCCTAAGTAATACAATTCATTACTGCTGGATTGTTGAAACACAAGCTGGGCATAATGATAAGTTGTTTCCTACACGATTTTCCTCCCTCATATTTCATGCGCAATTTTATGGTGGATCTCTCCATCCTCTAATCCTTTTTTGTTCTGTCAATTTTACTTTTAATCCCTAATTTATCGACTTTTAAATAATACAATAATTGATTCTTGACTGCTGAAACACAAGCTGGGCATAACGATTCTCACGATCTGGAATTTGGACTTCCTCGAAATGTGCAAGCCTTTCTGAACCATATAATTGGATGATCTGTTTCTAAAAGAAGAGCTTATATGACCAGATTTGTGATTGTGGAAATATATTATCTCAGATGGAAACTCTTCTTGGTGGGTGCCAGATATCTAACTACATCTTTTTTGGTAAAATTCATATGTTGATAGATTTATTTTTTTTCCCATATTCTATAATTTAATCTTCTGGTGTATTTATGATTTAAGCCAGTCATATAATTTTAAATCTTTACATTATTATGCATTAATAGTTTATATGTCAAATCATTTTTCATTTTGAACTCAAATGCAAGTTTCAACTAGCCTGCATCTAAGATTATTGGCATCAAACTCTGTTCGCTACTCCTGCTAAAACTATGGTAGGTAATATTAATTATCAATGGCAGTGCTCATCACTTGTAATGTATATGTACGCTATTATGACAAATTTGCCTGGTGCCACATGCCTATTCCTTATTAAAGTAAAGACATGTTCTCCCCAAAAAATGTAATATTTATATTTTAGAACTATGTAATAAACTTGGTTGTTAAATACACACAATAAATATTGAATTAGTATATTTATAGACTTAGCTATATAAAGTAGAAGATAGGTCTTTAGACATGGACAACTTGTCAAATGTGTGTATTGTCAGCCGTACTTATTGATTAAGATTTTGATCTGATTATACTTCCATCCTAAGATTATGGAGAATTGTTTTCTGTTAACTTATGGCCAAGCTGAATGTTCTCTGTTAAAGCTAAAACATATTTACAAAACTTGCTGCGTTACCATCCTTATTCCTGATTATAGGCCTTGCAACAATCACATTGCTGATATTATACTATATTGTTCATCATGGAAAGATAGTATGTTGTTGCAGTCTAATTAATTTGAACAACCAAGAAAGCATGGAATCCACCCCCTCCCTCTCTTAATATATTTTTCGATTTGTTACCAATAATCTGATCTTAGGAAAGGCTTGTTTAGTTGTTTTAGCACAAATTGTCTATCCATTTCCTTTTATCTACATACTTAAAAAACCTGCCTTCATTAACCAATAGGTGCTTAACCATGTTCTCAATATGGGGACAACCCATGAGGTTTTTAAAGTAAGTGAGTAAGCATCACTGATACAGGAACTGAGGATTCAAGCTACAAAATTATTTAAAAACAATTGAAATTAATGTTTTTGTTAATAACTGCACCAAACTTTTTGTATTATTTCAATTATGTTTAAAAAATCCTATTTTCTTTGCTTAGCAAGCAAGTTGAAGATGTTTCCAAATTTTGCTAAATGAAAGTCGTACAAACAATGATTCCAGTTTCGAAGGGACTTAAAAATTGGTCGTAAGTTAATACATGTGTTAGTCTCTATTGTACAATAGCAAAATAATATATACCATTGTTTATAATGTTTGACCAACAACATTTTGCTAATTTACGCAACCATGGATATAGTAGAACAAAAAGAATTTACATGGAGAAATGCAACTGAAATTAGACAGATTAAATGAGATATACTTTAGAACTTTAGTAAACAATGATAAAATATAACAGTTTAAACAATTAGCTCAACAAATATGCTCAAATCCTTGGGTTCAGAGAATGGGAAGGCATATAATTTTAAGGTGCTTATAACTACAACGTTATTAATGAAGCTTTGAAAAATTGATTCTTCATTGCTTTTTATTATACATAATTTTTTTTTGCTTCCTGATCCGTTACGTTTTTAAGGTAAAAACATCTTGGATTTCTTAACACATGCTTTGTTTGTTTCTAACACAATAATTTTTCTTTGGTATGTTTGAATAAAAGCATGCATATTTGGAATTTTCATATAAATGCTGACATAAGTATCAGTACTGAGCTGGATGATTGGGTTGAGTACAATATTTGTTCATTTCTATTGTCTCTGATTCAATAGTGCAAGCAAAAGCTTCTAAGTTTGCAAGGTTTCAAGAATTTTATGTTTTATCTTTTGTAAAGGCCTCTATTTATGGAGCTTTAGTTGCATCCCTTTCAAAATTAGGATGATATATTAGATATTTTGAAAACATAAAATTAGTATCTAATAACACTCATGTATTTTAAGTAGATTTACGAGGCCGATGAACATAAATAAACACGAATAACTAAAATAACAGTAGAATAGCTAAGGAAAGAGTAAGCTCTTTCCACAATTTATTCCACCTCTCGGAGTTCATGATAACCATAAAACCTAAATAGCACAATCTTAGTAGTGTAATCTATCACTCTTCCAAAAATCTGTAGTTGCAGGCTTTTATTTAGTAGAAGAAAAACGTTGTCTGAGTGCAACGTCTAAATTTGAAGAAAACAATTATAGCAAAGGGTAAAAGAATTTTGTTTCCTATTAGATCACTGATAGAGGAAGGAATAAATGATGCATTGTTTTTAGGAATGATGTCAAGGTTTACAAATACACATAAGGTATAAAAAAAAAATTCTTACCTAGGAGTGCCTGCAGAAACCAAACGATAATAGTTATTCAACAAAAAACCATAATTTAAACAACTAAAAGTATACAACACAAGGAAAAGAAAATTGCCAGGACATTGTTGATGAAAAAGAGTTTTATACCACAAGCTTTGGATTAGGTAAATGATCAAATCCAAACAGTGCCTGTTAATTTAGTCTCTACTATTGCGAATGATGCCAGTTATTATTTATATTATTTTTTTGTTCACAGTTATAGCACTAATAAAAAACATACAAAAACACATTATAAACAACAAAACTTATAGATTAAAACCAAAGCAATTAACAAACAAACATAATTAGTTTCTACCACAAATGAATCTATTCTAAAGTAGAAAATGCCTTAGTTGCAATTATTACCGGCTAAAACAAGCTAAATCTACAAATAAAATATATGCATATATTAGCATTTTATACCTGCTCTTTCATTGTTCAAGAATCAATGTAGATATTTCTCTTGTATTTATTTATAAGGTTCGATGAGTACTGGAAAGGGCTATTGATTGAGGTGGCTAAACCATCAACGACCAGATATGCATAGAGAAAATATCACATCTGAGGAGCATCTTTTTATTATGGACTTGCATTCTAAATGGGGTAATAAGTGAGAGGTATCTTCCATTTTGGTTGTTATTGGGTTGAATTCAGGCAGTCTAGTTATTTTGTAAATTCACTCCTGAGGTAGTCAAAAATTACAAGGTAGCTACCAGGAGAAATGAAAATGAGATAAAGAATTTTCGGAGGGCTAGAATGCAAAGAAGCCAGCACTTGGTGGGAATTTTTATAACTTGTATAAGCCTATGAATCAGACTGTGATAGATTGATGCTGGTATTAGTAGCCTTAATGGGACAATGAATATAATAATGGGACTCAAAATAATTATCCAGTAAATCCTAATGTTAGTGGAGTTGATGTTTTTGATTCAAATGCTCTTGATATTACCGCTGATAAGTTTTGGAGTATTGAGGATCACTGATTTATGTAACCTCGTAATAGTGCTTATTACAGAGACTGAAGACGAAATATGCATTGCATCTTCCAGCAAGCCCAGGTAAAAAAATATAGGTAATTACTGGAATCAAAGTATCCATGTTATGTATGCTACTACGCTTCTTGTTCATTATGGAACTTAATTTCTACTATTTTTGTCTATTACTTATAAGCTCGACTGACGTTTGTTCATAGTGTCAAAGTATTATTTTTCACAATTATTTCTGGCACATAGGTTTTCTCACTCAAAGTTCATCAGAAAAGATGAATTTGTTCCCAAATTTGACCATTTCAGTGTCGTAGAACAAAATAATCACACCGATTAATGAAACAAATTAGTAATGCTTACTTGGTAAAGGTCATGTGTAAGGGTATACATACAATTTTGTTCTGAATTTTATAATGTTGACTACATTAAATAAACAAATGCATAGATTATTGAAATATAATTTTAAACACTACCGATGATTCTCGTAGAAAATGACTATCAATGTTTTTTTTCAAAAGATTTACATGTCTATAAGTATAGCATATATGGTTTGATATTTTAATGCACTCATTGTTATTTAAATTTTATAAGCTTAGGCAATGGATATAAGCTAATACAATACAGCTTGACCCATTGTAAAATTATTTATTTAGGAAATAAAAGGACTAGGCATCAGACGTGGGCATTAGGCCTGACCATTACTTATATTATTCAGAATTGCAAGGACTGTTGTATTTATCTAATCTATAAAACTGAGAATGCAATTTTTTTCTGAATTTGTTGTAGGAAAGAAGGTAAAGGTGTTAACAAAATGCAGGCATAGATTTCATTGTGTATGTGCAGATAAATGGGTTGAAAAGCGCCGTTTGTGTCTCATTAGCAAACAAAGTTCATATCCGTAAAATTACTGTTTGTGTTCCGCTTGCAACCACAGATGCAAAATAACTTCTCTAAATGTTGTGTGAGTTACTATCATCTACGTGATCTGCATATAAATATTGGTGGTTGCCTTATCTTCTAATTAGATGAAATAATAGTGTTCTGGAATTTCAAGTGAGTGGTGACATGAGCTTTTTAATAAAACCGAAGCATGAAATCATGGGCTCTTAATCCTTATCCTCAAGTTTGTAAGTCCAAATAGTTAATTACACTTATCTTTGATTATGAGGTTAATACGGATATTTAAGTATATACGTGTTTAGTGCAAATATGGTGGCAATAGGTTTATGGTTATCATAAATAGAATTTAATCGTACTGTGATTTCATTGAAGTTTTAATACAATTATTATGATAAAATTTTATGTTGACTCTAGGGAAACTGTAAAAGAGTGAAGGCAGAAATGCAAATTAATTTTGATGAGTTATTTTAATAAACAATCCAACTATAGGTCATGATGATGTTAGTTTTGTCTTCATTTTTTTTAATTTCAGCAGCTTTAGTTTTTTAAATCATAATGGCAATTACAAGTGATTTATTTAAATATATTAGTTCAGTAATATGTGATTTAATTATTACATGTACTGTTGTATTCGTTTTTATTTTAATTAAATATTCACTGATGATGATATATTTTGAGTTTATATTTGTTTCGTTTATCTTTTTATTTCTTCAATGCATCAAAGGTTTAAAGCTACAAAAAAAACTAAATTTTAAGAGCACATTGATTCTACTTGATTTATCAAAATACATGTATGTGTTTGTAAGAGCATCTCCAGTGGATTAAACCCGTAATATTCAGGGTGCTGAATATTACGGGTTGAATTGAACAAAAATCTCCAATGGTTAGACGCCTGACCTATAAACCGGTAAAAAAAATACTGAGATTAAAATGACCGGATGTTGAATGGATTTTGGTCATCCTGGCGCCTATTAAATGGGCTCCAGGATTGGGCGCCTATTAAATAGGCGTCATAGGACCCCTTAATATTACGTTTCCAATTCAGGATCCTGAATTGGAAACGTAATATTAGCTTTAATATTCAGACTGAATGTGACCACTGGAGATGCAAACTTTAATATTAAGGTTGAATAAACAACCACTGGAGATGCCCTAAGTGATTCATATCAACACATTGTAGCATATTGTTTATTTCAAGTTCGTTTATATGTACAATTTATAGTGTACAACACTTCTTCAATTACTTTCCTTCAATTACTTCCATTTTCTGTAGAACTATGTTATAATCTTTTCACTAAAATCTGATTTAAAATGAATTTTAACAAATAATTTTATATTTTGTACTAAACACTTTAACATTCGGTTTTACCACCGTTGTACGGTAATACTAGTATGTTATATTGTCCGTAGCAATGCATTACCAAAATCATACTTTATTCGATATATTTGATCATTCGGTTTGCGTTAAGTAATGATTTTAAGGAGAACATTTAACCCGGCTTACCATTTTAAACAGAAGAAAAAGTTGGGTTTTAAGCAGATAAATTGTTTGAATTGGTAATAGACCACGTTCAGATCCGTTTAACACGTGACTACCCCTATATTCTTCATTTTATAATTAGTTCACCTTCCCACTCACCCTCATCTCTCCACTTTATAAGGGCATTCCCAGCAGTTACTGGAAATCTGAGCGTGGAATGGTTATTTTCAGCGTGGATTCCCCCCACTGTTCCAGCAGACAGTGGAGGGACACTGAGATTTATATTATTTTTTTAAAAAGTTGGACACTAAAAGATTTTCTGAAAACCGTTTAGTGACTAAACGGTTTTCAGAAAACCGTTTAGTGTCCAGGAAAAAAAAATTGCGAGCGTCTGTTTACAGAGTCATTATTCTCTGTAAATAGATGCTCGAGATTTTCTTCAAAATCCCCAAAAAAATCAAAAACCCTAGTTCAAAAATTGAGTGAAAATCAAAGATTTTTGCAACATCTTCAGTATCTACTCTCTTTCTCATCTCTTTAGCGCAATCAATTCCATCATTCTCCACCTTAAACCCATCATTTCTGACATTGTTGTTGATTTAGCAAATTAGTTGAATTTGTTGACGATGGAAGAGGAAATCATAGAAGGTACTAGCGCTGCAAGTGGGTTACGTAGGAGAAAAGTTCACGAAAAAATCGTAAAACGATTGAACGCGAAGAAGGTGGCTACAGTGCTAGGAAGGAGACAATAATCGAGTCAGGGTTTCCATTCACGTCTATCATGAGTCTACAAGAAGGAGTTACACATATCTTCAACAGTGGAAAAGAGCTTACGGTATATTTTTTTTTCTTTAAATTGCGTTAAATAGAATTATTCGATATGAAAAGGTTATGTAACCGATTTATTTTTATAACCAAAATCGCGACAAGATGAGATGTCATGGGGCATTTACGACAATGTTGAAATGGTGGAAGAAAGTTAAAGTCTATCCGCAAATTTATGATCCGATTGTGAGTATATTTGGGAAATTTATGGAAATTGAACTGAAAAACTCGGATAACAGATGCATACATGCTATTGTTGAGCGTTGGTGGCCAACTACACATACCTTTTTATTTCCTAGTACGGAGATCGGGTTTACACCGTAAGATTTTACCATGTTGACATACATTCCCGTCGGAATGCATAATCTAACGATACCGTATGATGAGAGCTGGGGGCAATTCAACAATGCAAATCAACTATTGCCACTTATTGAGCTGAAAGATATTCGAGGAGGAAATGTTTCTTTATCGCATCTTGTAAAGTACTTCCATGACGATTATCTTGAGGCTAAAGATAACAAAAGCCATATTGCCCGCATTTTTGTGTTGTATATGATGGGTAATCTATTTTTTACAACAACAAATGACACTATTAGTCTGGGATATTTAGAGGCCGTATTTGATTTATGCTTAGCGGAACAGTTCGATTGGGGTTCTGCGATTATGGGTTACCTCTACCAGAGTTTGGATGTTGTTGTAACTAAGGGAGGACATATAACTGGTTTCGTTGAGCTATTACAGGTATGGTTACCTATAGAAAGCACAAAGTTTTTTATGTTTACGATGGTTTATTCTAGTGTTTAATATTACATCTTTCCTTCTTGCAGTATTGGTTTTTTGAGTACAGGACGGTGTGCGGCTATATTGTCAAAGAGGAGGTGAAACAAGCTTCATATCCGAGATTGAAAGCCTGGGAGAAAGAAAATAGGCTCATCACACATGATACTTCAGCTCATTTGTTCTCTAGCACACGGTATCATATTGATCATCGCCACGCAGCGCATATAAATTGGAATCCTTAGCAAAATTCAGCCCCACTCGCTAATGCAGAGGTTGTCCATGCACGCAACCTATCTACGAAACGGTTGCCTTTGATTTTTCCGCCTGGTAGCTCACATGAGATGTATTTAGGAGAGAGGTGTATGCGGCAGCTTACAGGCTGGGCGACTATTCCCATTGATCCTGAAACACCCCACCTCCATCAAGGTCACTCGCAAAGGGGATACCATAACTTCGGTGGAGGTTTATAAGTAAAAATCACAAATAAAACACAAGACAGATATAAACACATATATGTATAAGCAGCGGAAAACAAACAGACTTACATTTCATAAATACGTGTTCATACAAAATATTTCCATTATTGTCTCATAATAACTTCTAAAACATTACATCATCATTTATGTCTTGATTATTAAATAAAGAAGCATAAAACATAATTAAAGCTACATAAATCCCCATAGAACGTGTCCAAAAGCCATAGCCAAGGAAAGCGAATCCAAACCATACATCTACTATCTTGGAGCTTGCAAAGAGTCTGACTAAGCTGGGTTGTTTCCTCCCTGTGGACCTGGGGGGGAAACGGAAGAAAAGAAGACGAAAAAAAATAAAGTCAGACATAAAGCCTGGTAAGTCTAGTGACTCTTCAGTATGAGAATATGAAAATGGGCATGGTAGGTATAAACTGGAAACAGGAAAGTATCATCAACTAAGATAAAGCAGTTTTGAACCGAATATACTATCGCACCCCACACTATATCTCTGCACCTACTTGTATTTGTTCCAATTGGCGCCCCATGATCGGGTAAAGTGATCCCTTTCTAAAGATCGGCTCCTACTCGCAAAATCATATGTGTCATACGACCCCCAATGATTGTAGATACCTATGTTGGTCCCACCATGGGGTGTATCAAGTCCCATGGTGGCGGCCCAACACAATTCTAGAATGCATAGTGTATACTACTAGTGCCCAGTGCCCTATTTGTCTGCTCCGAAGTGTGTGCACGCCCGCACTCCATTAGAACCCACACTGCTGCACCAACTGCCGTCACTTTTGAGCGCTTACAATCAGCCCAGTAATCGTGCCCCACCCTGCCTAGTTTCAGGGTACCATGATATCTAATTGGGTTACTGCTGAAATGGGCCCCCGTTACTAGGGTTTTCTAGTCAAACATGTTAAGTGGTTAAGTGTCTGGATTAACCTAACCCCTACCCATCAGTATAATTAACATGTTGAATTGGTTAAGTGTTTTAGTTAACTTAACCCTACCATCCTCATTCTAACTTTGATTTATTCATTAAAGCACCGACCACTCACATTAGACAGGTACTGTTGCAGTTACTGGACAACCGGTCGGTTCCGGGCAGGTTTACACCGCAACTCAGTCTAACCTCTGGTCTTTATTGGGCTTAATGCCTTAACCTCCCACATTGGATATGTATTGTTGTGATTACTGGACAGCCCGGCGGGTCCGGGCAGGTTTACATCACAACTCAATCCAACCTCGGGTTAAGCATATTCGTATTTTCTAAATTTACATATTTGTCTCTTTTACTTGTTATATGTAAATGTTATGGCCCATTTTTCCAAGTTCGTTATCTTTTTAGGCATGACAATTCATACCATTCAAATGCCACCAATCATTGGCATATGCCAAACATGCCAACACATATATTTTTCATGTTTTATCCCAACGATATTCCCCCGTTTGTACGTTCGCAAGATTATAATGAATGTTGGGCTAGATATTTCAGCCCAACTTATAAACATAGAAGGGAAAGCCAAGAACATGAAATATTCTAAATAACATAAAGGGTGTGTGACATATGAACTTGCAACTTTGCGATCTAATTAACATAAATCATGGGTTTCAACTTGTCATGTGAACTTGCATTCAAATAAGAATATAATTAAAATAGGTGTCACATGAAATGGCATAATTCAGACTTACATAAAACATAAGCCCAAACATATTTTTATCTAGGCATAACTTCAAACACAAACTAGCATGTGACAATGTTAATACATGTCCATAAAAAATGTCTATTTTTGACATTAACCCAAAGCGTGAACTAGATCAAATCATGTATCCTTTTATAACATGAAACTTGCAACAATCGTGTGAAACTAAATGGTACTTGGCATGGACCCAATTACAAACTTGCAAAGGACATAAGAACATATACATGTGATTTAATCATGTAGGCATAATGGTCTTAACATAGAACATGTGTATATAAGTCTTAACTCGGACTTAGAAAAATGTATACAACCTATGTTAAACATATAAACATATAGGTGTAAATTCTAACATTAACCATATACTTGTATGTGATGTTGCTTTCATTCTAAATCTACAATAGGATCAACATCAAATCAATTATACCACAAACATCCCAATACCATTCACAATACAATCATTGCAATACACAGGTATGAATTTAGCATCGTCGTTACACAATAGTAAAATTCCATTTTCACTTTATATCGAATCAAGTCTTAATTTTATTCTCATCGGAAAAATCACTATACTTACAACAAACGACGAACTTGAATTCTGGATTCTGAGTTCTGAATTTGCAATGCTTTCCTTTAGGTAGATAAACGTTGTTTGATTCTTGTTTTTACTTTAGTTTTGCTCGTCTCTAAGCTTTCTCCAACTGACGGCTACTCTTAGTTTCCTTCCAGCAGCATGACGGCTCTAGTTCTATTTTATTTGTGTGAATTTAGGTTGAGTGTTGGGTTATATTTATAGAATTTCAGATTGATTTGAGCCATCAGATGATCATAGAGTGAATTCAGACCATACACACCAAGAGGAGCCAATCAGAAAGTGACAAATCAGCCCTAGTGACACACCAGAGCTCAGGAATTCGAACAGAACCCGACCAGGTCAGCCAGGGCCTAACCAGGTCGACTGGGCAGGTCGACCCCCTGGTCGACCTGGGTACCCAGGTCGAGCCCATGGTCGACCTGGTTCCTGGGCGGGAATTTTCCCGCCCAACCCAATTTGGGGTCTGTTTTCGAATTTTGAACAGGATTTTGAACTGTTTGAATTTTAAATTGAATTCTGAAACTTCAAAAGGTCATAACTCCTTCATACGGAGTCCGATTTACGCAAACTCGGACTCTATCTCAAGAATAATTCCAAGACGAACGCAATGGCGTAACCCGTTTCCCTTAATTATTTCATTTAGAATTAAGTATACTTTAATTTGTTAATTTAATGTTAACTGAAAATTCGGGGTGTTACATTCTCCCCTCCTTAAAAGATTTCGTCCCCGAAATCTTCAAGTCTGGAAGAACGTATATCCTAACATCCAATCGTCCATCTACTCAACCAACAATCACAGGCGTCCATTGTCCTTAAAAGACTTCTAATACTTCATGATCATATGCATAGTGTGTGTATATGTCCTTATCTAATGCAAAAATTAGGCGGTCTACTGATTCAGTTGACCTCCTTAATGCGAATCATGTAAGTGTCATGAATCCATCATGTATGCGAATTTTTCCCTACTCATAATTCTACATGAGTGCGCAACCATTAATACAAATGCGACATCCATATGACAACATATCAAGTTTCAACCACATACAAATATGAATACATATATGCATATGCAATATGGAAGTGACTGAGCCGATCTAATACCTAGGATGTGTGTGTATATGCATCCATGAGCAACCACTAGAAACCACTTGCAGCCATCAACCATAACATGTTTCAACTACATGTTTACATCCAAATGGGTTTCTACCTAAGGATAAATGGTAAGACCGAGGAGATATACCTAAAGAGATAGATACAAGCATAACTTAAGGAAAAAGAGAGATCAAAGATGTACCCTCAAAAAGAAAAGGGTAAGCCGTGCGTATCCTGTCCTCAGTTTCCAAAGTCGCGTATTCCTCGGGATCGCTCCATTGAACTTTAACAAGCTTGACTTCGCGGTTGCGTAGCTTTTTGATTTCAGTTCCTACGATTCGAGTTGGAATTCTCCTCATTGTTGTTTCTTGTTCTATTTCAACTTCTTCTAGAATGCTTGGCTCCACCACTTCTGCAGACTCATGTAAACATTTCCGGAGATGAGAAACGTGAAAGACATTGTGAATTCCAGCCAACCTTTCGGGCAGCTCTACTCTATAAGCCATCTTCCCTATTTTCTCAATGATAGGGAATGGTCCTACAAATCTTGGTGCTAGCTTTCGTGCGGATCCAAAGCGAACGATGTTCCTAGGAGATACCTCAAGGAAAACCCTGCCCCAAGCTCAAACTCAAGGTCGGTCCTTCTTTTGTCTGCGTAGGATTTCTGTCTATCTTGGGCAGTCTTCATTCTCCTTCGTATCAAGTCCACTTTTTCTGAAGTCTCTCTAATCATGTCTGGCCCAAGTATGATCTTGTCTGTAGACTCCCACCAGCAAGTTGGTGATCGGCACAGTCTTCCATACAAAGCTTCGAAGGGCGCCATGTCGATGGTGGCTTGGTAGCTGTTGTTGGAGGCGAATTCCACTAAAGGAAGATGATCCTCTCACATCCCTCCAAAGTCAAGAACGCACAGTCTCAAAAGATCTTCTAATACTCTGTTCACCCTTTCCGTCTGACCATCAGTTTGGGGGTGATAGGTCGTGCTCGAGCATAACTGTGTGCCTACAGCTTCTTGCAGACTCCGCCAAAACTCGCTCGTAAAGATAGGATCTCGGTCACTCACTATGCTGGAGGGTATTCCATGGGGTCGAACTATTTCCTTGAGATAAAGAGATGCTAGAGATGAGGCAGTCCTTCTACTCTTGACAGGTATAAAGTGGGCGCTTTTTGTGAGCTTTTCCACTATTACCCAAATGCTAGTATTGCCCCTTCTTGACCTAGGCAACCCATCAATGAAGTCCATTGAAATGCTATCCCACTTCCATTGCGGGACTTCTAGAGGATGAAGCAGTCCTCCAGGCTTCTTTTGTTCTGCCTTGACCTGTTAGAATATCATGCACTTAGAAACGAAATATGCCACGTCCTTCTTCATGCCGTTCCAAAAGAAAACTCTCTTTACATCTATGTACATTTTGTCTCCACCTGGATGTATTGTCATCTTGGAATGGTGTGCTTCCTCGAGAACCATCTTTACCAAATCCTTTGCCTGTGGGACACATAGTCTTCTATCCCGTCTCAACCTGCCCCTGGCATCCATGGAGTATCTATCGAGGTGACTAGAAGTCTCACCCGTGATTAATTTGTCCATTACTTCGGCTAGCTGAGGGTCTTCTCTTTGTGCGGCTCCGATTGAGTCTAATAGAGTAGGTCGCACTTCTAATGTTGCTAGCAGGCCGGGTACAAAGTCAATGGAGGGTCTGAAGTTAAAGCTTTCTATGAACTCCAAGCTTTGCCTTTCCACAAAGAGAGAGCTTAAGGTTAGCTTCTTTCTACTTAAGGCGTCTGCTACTGCATTGCCCTTGCCAGGTGTGTAGGAAATCTCAAAATCGTACGAGGCAAGAAACTCCATCCACCTTTGCTGCCTCAAGTTGAGATCTTTCTGCGAGAATAGGTATTTCAACAATTTATGGTCAGTATACAGTTC
Organism: Allium sativum; assembly: GCA_030737875.1. Taxonomy (NCBI): domain Eukaryota; kingdom Viridiplantae; phylum Streptophyta; class Magnoliopsida; order Asparagales; family Amaryllidaceae; genus Allium; species Allium sativum. The sequence goes on from CM060923.1 coordinate 461,756,348, forward strand.
AAATTTCTCACCTAGAAGATAATGGCGCCAAGCCTTAAGCGCAAAAACGATGGCTGCCAACTCTAGGTCATGGGTCGGGTAGTTTTTCTCATGTACTTTCAACTGTCTTCCACCATAAGCCACTACCTTCCCTTCTTGCATCAGAACAGCGCCGAATCCCGTTCCGCATGCATCTGTGTATACTGTGAACATCTTGCTTCCATCAGGCAATGTCAGAACTGGGGCTGTTGTAAGAGCCCTTTTCAAGCGGTGGAAAGCAATATCACAATCCAAATCCCAAGCGAATGCTAGATTCTTCTTTGTTAGCCTTTTGAGTGGAGCTGAGATTTTCGTGAAATCCCTAATGAACTTTCGGTAAAAAACTGCTAGCCCGAGAAAGCTTCGGACTTCGGTTGCATTTCTTGGTGCCTTCCAATCTTGCACCGCCAACACTTTTGCGGGGTCCACATCTAACCCCTCTTTGGACACTATATGTCCAAGAAACCTTACTTCTTCTCTCCAGAAGTGGCACTTGGAAAATTTTGTTTTTAGCTGATGAACTCGAAGAGTTTCCATGATCTCCTTCAGATGCTAAGCATGTTCTTCCTCATCCTTTGAGAAGATCAAGATATCGTCTACAAAGACAACTACAAACTTGTTGAGGAATTCTCTGAACACCCTGCTCATTAGGTCCACGAAATAAGCGGGTGCGTTTGTCAAGCCGAAAGGCATGACAAGCCACTCAAAGAAACCGTCTGGGGTTCTGAATGTCGTCTTATCAATTCTATCTTCAGCTACCCTTAGCTGATGGAACCCAGTAGCCAGATCAAGTTGGGAGAAAACCGACGCACCTACAAGCTGATCAAACATATCGTCTATTCTGGGAAGCAGGTGTCTATTCTTCTTAGTCTTCTTGTTCAGCTCCCTATAGTCCACACAAAGACGTAGTGAGCCATCTTCTTTGGTGGCGAACACCACTGGAGCACCCCATTCCGAGATACTCCGCCTTATAAACCCCTTTTCGAGAAGCTCCTTAACTTGCTTACTGAGCTCCTTTCTCTCCTTTGGAGCCATGTGTCTAACAGGTAAAGCTACGGGCTTTGCATTATCAACAAGATATGTGCGAAAGTCTATTTCCCGCCTCGGAGGTAAGCCCTTCACCTCTTCAAAGGCATCCGGGTATTCACGGACCACTCTAACCGATTGCAAATTCTCAATAGAAGCATCAAGCGACTCTAGATAACTAAGCATAACAACATTCAAGGGATTACAAGAAATTTCTAGAGTGTTACTGAGCCGAGTCAAGAGTCTAACCACTCTCTTCTCACAATCAAGAATGGCACCATTACTGGATAACTAGTCCATGCCTAAGATCAATCCATATCCCGAGAAACCCAAAACAAAGGCACTACATCTAAACTCAACGCTTAGAATAAAGATTTTCAAATCCAAACAAACCATTGACAAATAAGCTGAACCCCCAATTGGATTTGAAATAACCAAGGGATCTTCTACCATACTAGTGTTTAGGTGCAGAGATTCTACTAAAGCAGATGAAATAAAGGAGTGTGATGCGCCAGAATCAAAGAGAGTGCGAACTGGATGATCATAGAGATAAACTAAGCTTTCTACAGAAATATTTCTACCTCGTTCCTGCGGAGGTGCCACCAGTGCGTGAACCTGTCCCCCTGAAGTGGATCCAGTCTTCTGTCCCTGCCCCCGCTTCTTTGGGCAGTCCTTAGCCATGTGTCCAGTCTCGCCGCAATGGAAACAACCACCATTCATCTTCGCCTTCTTCTTTCTGCAGTCTTTCGCTATATGTCCAACAATGCCACAAAAATTACACCTTCTCTTTTCACGGGATTTGTTGTTCTTCCCGCCCTTCTTGAAGTTTGTTTTCTTAGCCTGCAAACCCTCTTTCTTTTCCTGAGGCACTTCCACCTTTGCCTCTTTCTTGCCTTTATCTTCCTCGTGTAGCAGCGCCATGTCCACCAAGCTTTCATAAGTCGCTCCCATGGGTATATGGGTCATAGCAAGGCTGTGTAGAGGCTCATTCAGACCTTTGACAAAGCGAAGGGCTTTCTTGTGTTGGGTGTTTACTAAATCCAGCCAAAATCTGGCCAGTTGATTAAACTGATTGACGTTCTCCTTGATCGTCATACTTCCTTGTTTAAGAGTCAGGAACTTCTCCATCTGCAGGCTTCTTTCAGCTTGGGAGAGGAATTTCATCTCAAACCTCATCCTGAAATCTTCCCAAGTTTCCACTGGCCTCTCAGCATGGGTAACTTCCCACCAATAAGAAGCTTCGTCTTTAAGCAACCACACTGCTAACTGTATATTTTGCCTGTCGTCAACTTCGAAGATGACGAACAAATCTTTGGTCTCCTTCAGCTAGTTCCTTGCTACCACAAAGGATTCAGTTCCATAAAAGTCCTTTCCACCCATAGCCTTGAAGTCTCTACACGTCTTAGCGAAAACATTTCCACGAGGAGGAGGAGGAGGAGGAACCGCTGCCACTGTGGGAGGAGGAATGTCTGCTGGGCCCGCACCATTGGCCCTAGCCTCTAGGTACCTTCGGAACCAGCCAGGTATCAGTACTCCTTCTGGAATGTTAAGATCTCCGGACATGCTGAAACAAAAAGGAAAGATTCAAGACAAAAGGATAGAGAGATAGTGCGTATGGCTTTGGGGAATTATGCCTTAAAAACAACGCTTTTTCTTGAAAAAAATGCTTCTTTAAACTTCTTTCGATTATAGTTTCAAAAACCTTTATCTAATCTGGTAAACCTGTGCTCTGATACCAAGTGAAACACCCTACCTCCATTAAGGTCACTCATAAAGTGAATGCCTTAACTTCGGTGGAGGTTTATAAGTAAAAGTCATAGATAAAACATAAGACAGATATAAACACACACACACACACGCACACACACACACACACACACATATATATATATGTATATGTATATATATATACATATATATATAAGCATCGGAAAACAAACAGACTTTCATTTCATAAATACGTGTTCATACAAAACATTTCCATAATTGTCTCATAATAACTTCCAAAACATTACATCATCATTTTTGTCTTGATTATTAAATAAAGAAGCATGAAACATAATTAAAGCTACATAAATCCCCATAGTACGTGTCCAAAAGCCATAGCCAAGGAAAGCGAATCCAAACCATACATCTACTATCTTGGAGCTTGCAAAGAGTCTGACTAAGCTGGGTTATTTCCTCCCTGTGGACCTAGGAAGGGAACGAAAGAAAAGAAGATGAAAGAAAAATAGAGTCAGACATAAAGCTTGGTAAGTCTAGTGACTCTTCAGTATGAGAATAAGAAAAAGGTCATGATAGGTATAAACTGGAAACAGGAAAGTATCATCAACTAAGATAAAGCAGTTTTGAACTGAATATACTATCGCACCCCACACTATATCTCTGCACCTACTTGTATTTGTTCCGATTGGCGCCCCATGATCGGGGTAAAGTGATCCCCTTCTAAAGATCGGCTCCTACTCGCAAAATCATATGTGTCATACGGCCCCCAACGATTGTAGATACCTATGCTGGTCCCAACATGGGGTGTATCAAGTCCCATGGTGGCGGCCCGACGCAATTCTAGAATGCATAGTGTATACTACTGGTGCCCAGTGCCTTGTTTGTCTGCTCCGAAGTGTGTGCATGCCCGCACTCCGTTAGAACCCACACTGCTGCACCAATCGCCGTCGCTTTTGACCGCTTACAATCAGCCAGTAATCGTGCCCCACCTTGCCTAGTTTCAGGGTAGCATGATACCTAATTGGGTTATTGCTGAAATGGGTCCCCGTTACTAGGGTTTTCTAGTCAAACATGTTAAGTGGTTAAGTGTCCGTATTAACCTAACCCCCACCCATCAGTATAATTAACATGTTGAATTAGTTAAGTGTTTTAGTTAACTTAACCCTACCATCCTCATTCTAGCTTTAATTTATTCATTAAAGCACCGACCACTCACATTAGACAGGTATTGTTGCGATTATTGGACAGCTGGTCGGTTCCGGGCAGGTTTACACCGCAACTCAGTCTAACCTCGGGTCTTTATTGGGCTTAATGCCTTAACCTCCCACATTGGATAGGTATTGTTGTGATTACTGGACAGCTAGGCGGGTCCGGGCAGATTTACATCACAACTCAATCCAACCTCGGGTTAAGCATATTCGTATTTTCTAAATTTACATATTTGTCTCTTTTACTTTTTATATGTAAATGTTATGGCCCATTTTTCCAAGTTCGTTATCTTTTTATGCATGACAATTCATACCATTCAAATGCCACCAATCGTTGGCATGTGCCAAGTATGCCAACACATATATTTTTCATGTTTTATCCCAATGATATTCCCCCGTTTGTACGTTCCCAAGATTATAATGAATGTTGGGCTAGATATTTCAGCCCAACTTATAAACATAGAAGGGAAATCCAAGAACATGAAATATTCTAAATAACATAAAGGGTGTGTGACATATGAACTTGCAACTTTGCGATCTAATTAACATAAATCATGGGTTTCAACTTGTCATGTAAACTTGCATTCAAATAAGAATCTAATTAAAATAGGTGTCACATGAAATGGCATAATTCAGGCTTAAATAAAACATAAGCCCAAACATATTTTTATCTAGGCATAACTTCAAACACAAACTAGCATGTGACAATGTTATTACATGTCCATAAAAAAATGTCTATTTTTGACATTAACCCAAAGCGTGAACTAGATCAAATCATGTATCCTTTTATAACATGAAACTTGCAATAATCGTGTGAAACTAAATGGTACTTGGCATGGACCCAATTAAAAACTTGCAAAGGACATAAGAACATATACATGGGATTTAATCATGTAGGCATAATGGTCTTAACATAGAACATGTGTGTATAAGTCTTAACTTGGACTTAGAAAAATGTATACAACCTATGTTAAACATATAAACATATAGGTGTAAATTCTAACATTAACCATATACTAGTATGTGATGTTGCTTTCATTCTAAATGTACAATAGGATCAACATCAAATCAGTTATACCACAAACATCCCAATACCATTCACAATACAATCATTGCAATACACAGATTTGAATTTAGCATCGTCGTTACACAATAGTAAAATTCCATTTCCACTTTACATCGAATCAAGTCTTAATATTATTCTCATCGGAAAAATCACTATACTTACAACAAACAACGAACTTGAATTCTGGATTCTGAGTTCTGAATTTGCAATGCTTTCCATTGGGTAGATAAATGTTGTTTGATTCTTGTTTTTACTTTAGTTTTGCTTATCTCTAAGTTTTCTCCAACTGACGGCTACTCTTAGTTTCCTTCCAGCAGCATGACGGCTCTAGTTCTATTTTATTTTTTGAATTTAGGTTGAGTGTTGGGTTGTATTTATAGAATTTCAGATTGATTTGAGCCATCAGATGATCATAGAGTGAATCCAGACCATACACACCAAGAGAGACAATCAGAAAGTGACAAATCAGCCCTAGTGACACACCAGAGCTCAGGAATTCGACCAGAACCCGACCAAGCCAGCCAGGGCCTGACCAGGTCGACTGGGCAGGTCGACCCCCAGGTCGACCTCCTGGTCGACCTGGGTACCCTCTGGACTACCCCCTGGTCGACCTGGTTCCTGGGCGGGAATTTTCCCGTCCAGCCCAATTTGGGGTCTGTTTTCGAATTTTGAACGGGATTTTCAACTGTTTGAATTTTAAATTGAATTCTGAAACTTCGAAAGTTCATAACTCCTTCATACGGAGTCCGATTTACGCAAACTCGGACTCTATCTCAAGAAGAATTCCGAGAAGAACGCAATGGCATAACCCGTTTCCCTTAATTCTTTCATTTTGAATTAAGTATACTTTAATTTTTTAATTTAATGTTAACTGAAAATTCGGGGTGTTACAGATCCTCCCGCACACATGACCTGCAAGATGACATATTCTACATATGAGGAGTTGCAACAGGCCTTATACCAAGATGACTGTCAGCAATACATATATAAAGAGCCAGACATGGACTACAACACGTATTGGCGCTCAGTGGGTAGAGATATTGGTCCATTGCTAGAGGCTTCTGTCCGTATTGGTAATATGGATTTTTTCGGACCGTCTGCTTTGAAGGCAGGAATTGAAGCTCCAATCGTCACGTCTTCAGAAGTTAATTACGCAACCCAGTTTTACCCACCGCCACAGCAAAGTGTGTGGGCCGAGGATCCTGGATGGAACTTGCATTGGACAGGACATGATCCGTTACCGATTCCTCATTTGATGAATATACTGCCAGTTCCGTCCCATTACACTGTTGATAGTCTATGGGAAATGAATATGGGTATGCGGCAGTTAGCTCTTGAGCAATCAAAGTATTATGAAGAGAGCTTGAATAGGATTAACACAGTTGCAGATGATTTTGTAAGTTATCGATTTAATTTTTGTGAAACATGTTTGTTTTCCAATATTGCTCAGAACATACAATCCCTATTATTATATGTGTAATGATATTGTGTTTGTTTTTAAATACTGCGCAGAACATGCAGGTTTTTAGGGAACCAGTGTTGCAATTGGGGTCTTATCAGGCAGGGCGAAATAATAGCAGGAAAAAAAGAAAAACTCATGTATAGATGGAAGAGGAAGAGGAAGAAGATGATGAGGGTGATGAGCAGGATGATGAGGAAGTTGAGGAGGGTGATGAGGAAGATGACGAGGAGAGTGATGAGGAAGATGACGAGGAAGAAGACAAGGAGGGTGATCAGGAAGGTGTAAGTCTTAATCCGTATGGTATTAAGCTTAGATATCCAACCTCATCATCGTCGGCGCCAGGTACTTGTTAATTTAACTCCATACGCACTTGTAACTAGTGCACATATATATATTTATTTAGTTCTAAGTTTATTAAAGTTCACGTATAACAAAGTGTTTATGTATGTGCAGGCAAGAGTCGAGACAAAGGGAAGCAGAAGAGCAGTGGTTTCATCAGCAAGGTGAAGTCTTTATTTAAGGGAAAGGGAAAGAAGAAAGGTCATGGGATTCACATTCCAGGCATTGAGGACATTTAATGAAGATCGAAGAGTTGTTTGTATGACTTTTTAGGTCCTAATGTTAATGTTATGGCTTATCAGTGTAATGGTTTGTTAGTTTAATGGTACTATAATATTGTTATGTCTACTGGTAGGTGTTATTGTAATGGTTTGTTACTGTAACGGTTTGTTAGTGTAATGGTTTGTTAGCGTATGGTTTGTAATGGTTGTAGTTTAATGGTAATGGAATATTGTTTATTACATACTGTTATTGTTTTGTGTATTTGTTATGTTGTTTACAACAACGACTATTACAACAACGACTATAGTACCATTAAAGACTATTACATTACCAAGAAGCTTACAACAACGACTATTACAACAGTAAGAAATGCAAACTACACGGGTACCAACAACAACAATTAAACAAACAAACATCAAATTCAAATTAAAATAAAACACATTATGGTTGTTTCCACGTACACCTACCATGGACGGGGGAAAAATCCAGCTTTAGCAGCATCAGCAATATGCTTGTTCAAGCGTGTTATTACGGCTTGCGCTTCCAGTGCATACTGAGCTTCACGTTCACACATCAGAGGGTCAATCCACTGCTTAAAGTAACAACAATCAATTTCGTCGAGATTAATCTTGTGGTCCTCGTAAGCTTCACACCCGAAAAAGCAACGACCAGCATTTTTTACAGTTTTTGAAACAACCACAACCGATTTTTCCCCACAACCGCAAATAGGGTTGGATCCACCCAGACGTAGTGGCTGGACAACGCCCTCTTCAACTACTCTTTCTTTTCCAGGTCGTTGAGTAGCTCCCGCTACATCGTCATTTTTCCATTTGTCCATGGTTGAGCCTACACTTTCATTTTCGTGTTTCGACATTATGAAAGAGGATGGAGGAGGTTGCATTAGAGAACCTGCTATATATAGGAAAAACCTGGGTCACCCTATCAACGCACAAAGGAGTTAAAAAACAGAACGGAGTTAAAAATCATAACAGAGTTAAAAATCATAACGGAGTTAACAAACATTAAAGTTGGATGTGAGTAGTCATATCGCTTTAGTTAGGTGTTAAAAACATAACTAGGTCATCCTATCCTATCACTTTAGTGCTTTGTTACAGTGCTCTAATGCTCAAGTGTTGCATTGTTACAGTCTATTGCTACTGACTTGTCATATCTTGTCCTTTCATATCCTATCACTTTAGTGCTGTGTTAAAAAACAGAACTGGATCGTCCTATCCTATCACTGAGTCCACTGACTTGTCAAATCGCTTTAGTCATATCCGACACCTTAGTGCATTGACTGGTCTAACCTTTATCACTGAGCGCCTATATAAATATCTACGTTTACTACTTTTAATTATCCGAAACCAAATTTTTCATCAACATAAAAAAATGTCTTCCTGGTCATGGCCCTCATCAATGGATTCGAACTATGATCAAAACATTCCTATGCGTCCGCCTTCAAGTCCAAGAACAGATATTGATTAGAATATCGAATACCAAGAGCGGCACTACGAGGACCTGCGTCGTGACTACCCGGAGTTAGCCCGCCTGATGATTCATCCACCAATTAATCATGTTCCAGATGTAGGTCATCAAAAAGTCCACACTGTGAATGAAGAACGCTTACGAGCGGCTACAGTCCCTCGTCCTCCCACTTATCCAGCTGTAGCTCGTCCTCCGACTGCTCCGGATGTAGGTCATCAGGAGATACGACGAGTTTCAGTTAACCAGACTCCTAACGAGCAGGTGGTTAACTCCTATCCCGTTTGTTGCTACTGTGGTTACACGGTGGAGGTAGTAGTCCGGGCGGACGGAGAGAATATTGGTCATATGATCCATTTATGCTCGCTATGGCCTAACGGATGCAATACTTTTGAGTGGATAGACGACTGTTTCCCTCCAAGGGCTATTTCTTACGCCAACAAGTTGGAACAAGAGAATAGGCGACTTCAAACCTCTTTAGAATCCCTTCAGAATGAGCGTAACAATTAATGCATTTGCATACTGAATTTCCTACTTTATCATCTCTTGTATCCTATATTTTAGTGGCTAGTATTCAGTTTTTTATATTGTATCCTACGTATGGCTGGTGATGTTATAATGAACATCTGTTGTATCACACATGCTGTATGGAATTAGTATCGTTTATACCGTTTTTAATAATTAGCATATGTTATACCAGCTGACAACTATCAAACTGGATAGGTAAGAAGTACTTAACGAAAACAAAAGCCTGAAAAAAAAAATAAACAAACGCCTTAAAATTATAAAAATTAAGTAATCTAAGATAAGATATAACAAAAAAAATTCATGCTAAAACATAATTGAAAAAATTTAAAAATAAATTTCAAACTTAAAAAAATCATTGAATTTAAATATAAGAATCTAATTTAAACAAATTGCAAAAGGGTGTGCATTTAAATAATGCACCATAAGCGAAAAACGATTTTCTAAAAACCGTTTATACATTATACGGTTTTCTGAAAAACGTTTAATGTATAAACGGTTTTCTCAGTACCGTTTCTCCCTCGCCGCTCCAAATTAGAAATGGCGAGCGTCGCCATTTCTAATTTGCCCCCACGTCGCTCGTGCAACTGTTGGAGAGCGGGGAAAACATTTTCCTCCCCATTTCGTGAAATCCAGCAACTGTTGGGAATGCTCTAACTCTGAAACAAAACAAAAGGTTGTCATGCCCGTTCCTTCTTCTCTCATGACAACTGAATCCATCTTTATATATATATATATATATATAACACTCATGGCTTATCATATACTCAACGATCTCCGCCACTGACTTATCCTTGTCACCACTCTCTCACCGATGGCCAACGAGCAGCGTCCCACTTCACCGCGACCTAGCTCCACCGCCGAAGACCACCAACCACAACCTGAAACTGACGCAGCCTTCCATACCACCATCGCTGATCACCTAATTGCCACCGAACAACCGAGCTCCAAAACCAAAACTGATCCCCTCCACATGGCAGTAGTATCCAGTCCTGCTGCTCCGACCACTCTGCTCGCATCGCACTTCCCCTCCTCCGCGCCGCCTTGCCCGGTTGCCGCAACCACCACACTCGGTGTCCTCCGCAGCTCAGCCTTGCTCCGCAACCACCCAACGCCCGACTTTCATCCGCATCCCACCATTTGCAGCGACCCCAGCGGCCTCCGCCCGAGCCGTTACTTCCGTCGCCTCTTCCTCCTTTTGTGGATCTCGTGCAGTATCCAAAGAAGCGACTCCAACATTTAGAAGAGTGTTGCTATAGAAGTGTGTTAGTTTAGAATAGCCATGTGGGTTTGGGAACATTGTGTTCTAGTTCTTCAGTGGAAATTTTGATGCAAACAAATGCGGGAAGAATGTGTAGATTTTACATGGAAATGATGTAGGGATGTCAACGTACACTACAACAAAAACACCATATTACAACTTTAAATTTACAACGATGCGTAAAGCACAGTTGTAATAAATGTTTTTTTACGATAGTGCAAAACGCACTGTTGTAATAAATGTTTTTTACAACTGTGAAATAATCACTATTGTAATAAACATATATATCACAACTTTTCATTTTATTAGTTGTAATAGAGATGCCTAGTGCAAACTTCATGTTTATAATATCTATATTTAATAACTAATTATATTGATATTTAATAATAATAATAATAATAATTAATAATAAACTTGGGAATCAATAATATATTTTTCAATTATTATTAAATAATTAATAGTTAATAAGTAGTAAATTTTTTAGTAGTTAATGTATGTTAACTAGCTACTTTATTAATTAATAGTAACATAAGCTTGTAATAAGTATTACTCTCAATTATAATTAACTAAGAAGAAAATAAGTAAAAGTTAATTAATTAATAACTATTATTAATAAGTAATATTTGATTTGGTAGTAACTATTTCAGCAGTTTTAATAAATATAATTTTGGCAAATTCGTTTGTTCAGTAGTTAACAACCGCGCTATCGTTTGTGCGCTTTTGATAGATTTTTCTTATTTGCATGTGAACTTAATGTTGTAAGTAGTCCATGGCATTGCTTATGATCTGCCGGCTTTTGACAATTTTAATTACAAAGTAATATTTAATATTTGGCAATTAAATTATATTATAATTCATAAAAATATTGACAATAAATATAATATTTATATTAAATAATAAATAAGATTTTACTAAACAATAAAAATTAAATACAAATATATAATAATTAATAACTAAGACTAAATAATAATTATTAATTTGAAATGTGGCACAATTCAAAGCATAATGTTGAAAACGTTTTTTGAGAATAGTGGAACATAGCTCAGCACCAAACTGATTTCTCACCTCCCCGACACTTAACAAAATTTCCATCGGTTCTTCAATTAATCTTCCCACTGTGTGGATGAAACGTTGTGGCTTTTGACATCGGTTCACAACATTTCTATCGTATTCCATCGTATTCCTTTTCCATCCATTCACAACATTTCCTTTTCCATTCGCAGTACATTTCCTTTTCCATCGTATTCCACCGCAAACCCTAATTCCCCTTTCGATAATCAGGCGGCATAGCGATCTCCTCCACTTCACATCGCGACTGCTCGATCGCCGCTGCTCAATCGCCACAGCTCTCAATTTCCATCGTCCACTGCTCGATCGCCTACGTATCTTGCCTGCGTTCTCTCGCTGGTAAATTTTTATTCGTTGTTTCAATTGCATGTGATTGTAATTTTACTGTTTCCCTCCGCTATTGCATTCGTGTAATTTTACTGTAATTTTACTATTTCCCTCTCGCTGATAATCATGAGAACGATCCCCGTCGGTATTCCCCATATATCCAATCCCTTACACATGCAAAGTTTGACCAACTTTTTGGCTCATGCTACTGTGTCATATTGATGGTAACAATGCTCCTTTTAGGTCGAACTTTGTATATAATTTGATGACAAACCTCAATAATGACCAAGAAACTGATGCAAGTTTATAGGGTATGTTGTATTATCACTTATTTTATTTATATTTATGCTAAGGAAAGCTGAGGAAGTCATAGGGATGAATTAGCTGTTGACTGAATAGCTATTATAAAGTTCATATTTTAATGTAAGATGTAAAAATTAATTGTGCTGAAACTGTTAGTTTCCATGTGAAATCATAACAATTCATTATCATTAATATTGTACATTTCCTTCTTAACCTGTCCATTTCTTGACAAATTACAATGGCAAACATCTACATTTCCATTGCTGCTTATTTTTCCCTTCTTTACTACCTAAATGTTTCTTCGATCTCACTAAACCCTGTCATCCATTTATTATTTGTTTATTTTCATCTCCATATTTCTTCATCCAACTGTAATTCCTGTCAATTTGCAGTCACACTCGTTTTGGACCTGAAATATGAAATTTGATCATATATATGCATATACACGTGTGCATAAGTATAAACATGTATTTGGTCATACGTTGAGTTTGTATATTTAGTTTATGATATTGACTTTTTGAATTTTACGGTTTGGGTATTTTCCATAAACAACGAGTATGTTAGAATGACCAAAGTTTGTTCGCTTGCATTTAATACTTTGTACTGCGGTACTGACTTTATAGGATGGAATAGATATACATTATACCAGCATTATTTTTGTATATAGTCAGGATTAAGTTCAACCACAAAAAGCATGGTTTAATACTGGTTAATCATTTATTAAATATACACCTATACATAAACGTATATATATGTAATTGGCGAGACCTTAAACCAGGTTCATATATGTATATGTTGTTAAGACGGGGTAATATATGTGTATATTTCACACTATATATGTAATTGGCGAGACCTTAAACCAGGTTGAAAACTGAATATATGTCACACTATATATTAGGTAGAAACTTGTAGGTATGTTAGTTTAGCATGTACCCCGCTGCCCTGGCATGTTACTGGGAAGAATTAACAGGTTATTTCATTACTTGAAGTTGTCAAATGATGTTGAAGATCGTAATAGGTGGAGGCCTCTGAAGTTGACCCTTGTACTATCCACTTAATGCAGAAATAGATTGCTTATTCGTGCACAGCTAAGCTGTGGACAATGCCATATAAGCTATTTAACTGCATAAATAGTCTGCTTATTGGCTCACACCTACCTCTGGATGGCCACATGAAAGCTATTTACATAAAGAACCAACTGGAAAAATACATAATTTAAAGAAGAATTAATACAAATTTTCATTTGAATTAGTTAGATATTAAAATATGCAGCCTAGAAAAATAGTTCAAAGATTTAAGGAAATATGGCTAGATACAACAATGTAAATAGTAACTAAGTGATTTAATGAGACATGTTGAAGACATATCTGTTTTTGCCCAGTTTGGTTTTGCAAGTTTAGAAAAAGGAACATCCCTTAAGATTGGGTTAATAGGATGCTCCATGCATCAACCTGAGTAGCCAGGTGAAACTTGAAAAATCATATGCAAGTATGATAATTTTAGTTACAGTTAAGATTAGGTGATTTTTGTATTTGAGATCATAAAACGAATGTTGTAACATGCAATTCGGATAGAATAATTGAGGCAGAAAAATTGAAATGATTTGTATTATCGAATGGTACTCGTACAGCCTAAACAGGCAAATATGTATAAACATTATTGGGCTTGATAAACAAATGCAAACGGCCCAAGTCCATGACAAACAAATGAATGTTGTAGGTATGTTAGTTGAAAACTGGAAATACACCTGTAGCATAAGTATGCTTGTATATCCTTGGGGCTAGTCATCTAGGTGGAGATAGGATGATCAATGGGTTGGTTGCCATGGAGTTATCTCTAGTATGTGATGTACGTTGCGTACACTTTCCAGTTATGTTAGTTATGGTCTACTGACAGGAGCTAGATTGATAATGAGAGAAATATAAATAAACATAAACCATGGAGAAAAACAAAAGAGCGGTAAATAAGAAACTATCAACTTCATTACTAAGTTTGGAAACAACCGTTATTAAATTTGGAAATGAGATATGAAAGAGAGAGAGAGAGAGAGAGAATAAGGATATGGATGTATAAAACTATCAACTTCATTACTAAGTTTAACCAATTCATTAATGAACTGTTGAACCATATATGATCATTTCCAGTAGGTCCGAAAATTAGAGGCGTTGTTTTACCAAGATGGACAAAGCATGGGTCAATCTACCAAGGTTTCATCATTTTGGTTGTTACTTCCATAGTTATAAGTAGTGTGATGCTAAGGGCACATCATTTTTTTCTTACTAATACCACGAATAAAAATAATAAGTACAACAAATTTTATGTGCTTCCTAATACCATTATAAATAAATATAAGTATTTATGAATGAATTTGGTGTTAGGAAGCATGTAGTATATAAATTTTTGGTATTAGCAAGAAGAAAACGAGGTGCCCTAGCATCACACTATAAGTATTTAAGAATGAGTATTAATACTTTTTTGTTTTGTAGAATGACAAGCGAATGTAGGCAAGCTGTGGAAAATTTTGTATATGGGCATGCTGCGAGTGAAGGGAATCCCGAAAAATTAGATGCCCATGTCGTAATTGTAGGAATATAATTTGGCAAACATCAAGGGAAGTTGTGTCACACTTGATTTGTTTTGGAATGAACCCAACCTATGACATATGGATTTTTCATGGAGAAAAACGGCGATCACAAAATAAAAGTGAGACTGATACTTATAGGATGTATGTTGATGCGCAAATCTATGATGAGGAGGTAGAAGCCAATGTTGAAGAAAGACATAGGGAAGGTATTAAGGAAATGATGGAGAATGCCGAAATTCCTTTGAATCCTGGTTGTGCAAGCCACACAAAGTTGTCTGCTACAGTACTTCTTTTCAAGCACAAAGTGCGAAATGGTATACCAGACACGGCTGTTACAGAGCTTCTTAAACTTCTAGAGGATATGTTGCCTAAAGAAAACATGCTTCCCGATTCTACATATGCAACAAAGAAGTTGCTTAAGTCATTTGGTTTAGGCTATAAGCAGATACATGCATGTGTAAATGATTGTTGTTTATTTAGAAAAGAGCTTGCAAATAGTGATTTCTGTCCTAAGTGTGGTAAGTCCCGCTGAAAAAAAAAACAAGACTACTAAAGATGGGAAGCAAACCAAAATACCTATGAAGGTTTTGAGATACTTCCCGTTGATACCAAGACTGAAAAGAATGTTTGCATCCCCAGAAACATCAGAACAACTAAGATGGCATAGTAGTCATAAGAGTGAAGATGGTAAATTGCGTCATCCAGTGGATTCTACTCAGTGGGCTACGATTCATAGAATGTATCATTCTTTTGCTTCCGATCCACGAAATTTAAGACTTGGCTTTGCATCTGATGGCTTTAATCCTTTTGGTGATTGGAATTGTGGATATAGTTGTTGGCCAGTGTTTCTTGTTGCTTACAACTTTCCTCCATGGCTTTGTATGCACAAAGATAATATGATGCTATCTTTGTTAATTCCTGGTCCACGACAACCGGGAAATGACATTGACGTATACTTGCAACCACTTATTGAAGATTTGAAATTTTTTTGGGATAAAGGGGTGAAAGTGTACGACGCTTACATTCGTAGTGAATTTAGATTACATGCTATTCTTATGTGGACAATCAATGATTTTCCAGCTTACAGAAATTTAGCTGGTTGCACTGTAAAAGGTAAGATAGCATGTCCTGTTTGTGGTGTCAATACCTGCTCAATATGGATACCATTTAGTAAAAAGTGTGCATACATGGGTCATAGACGATTCCTTGAACCTAACCATGAGTATCGTCAACGAAAAAACTTATTTGATGGAATTGTAGAAAATAGACAAAGGCCTCAGATACAAACTGGTGTTCAAATCTTTGATGATGTTCAAGATATTATTAATGATTGGGGGAAAAAATTAAAAAAGGAAGAGAACGGTGAAAGGAAAAGGAAAACTATGATGAAAAAAGGATGTAAAATGTGGAAGAAGAGGTCCATTTTCTTTGACTTGCCCTGTTGGAAGGTGAAATTTAACTAGAAACACATTGGTTTTCATTTTCTATTCATGTTTGCTACTTAGTTCTTAATTATTTGTGTTTTTTCAATTTTTAGGCACTTCCTTTGCGGCATAATCTAGATGTGATGCATATTGAGAAAAATATCGGTGAAAGTATTATTGGTACATTGCTTGATATCAAAGGAAAATCAAAAGATGGCCTCAAATCATGCCAAGATCTAGAAGCAATGGGCATTAGAAAAAAAAATTGCATCCTATAGACATGGGAAATAAAGTATTGCTCCCAGCCGCACCGTGCACCTTATTCAATCAAGAAAAAGAGATCTTTTATAGTAGAATGAAGAACTTGAAAGTGCCTGATGGATATAGCTCAAATATTGGAAAATGTTTTGCAAAATAAGACAAGATATCAAACCTTAAGTCTCATGATTATCATGTATTGATACAACAACTATTGTCCGTTGCATTAAGAGGACTTGTACCTACAAGGATAAGGAATGCACTACTACGACTATGTTCATTTTATAATGACATATGCCAAAGAGTGCTTGATAAGGATAAACTAGAATTAATGGAGTATCAAGTTTCATTAACACTATGTGATCTAGAGAGGTTCTTTCCCCCTTCCTTTTTCGATATCATGATTCACTTAACAATACATTTAGGGAGAGAAGCAAGAATTTGTGGGCCCGTCCAATATCGATGGATGTATCCATTTGAGAGGTAATATTTATTAGGACAAATTTTCAAATTAGCCTTGTTTTTAAAACTAATAGCGGATTTAGGCTAGTTTTAAAACTATTTGCAGAAATAGGCTTGTTTTGTCCACCTCAGCGCTGAGATGGCCAGTTGTTTTAAAAAAAATACACGTGAGCAGATTTGTGAAGTGCGCCCCTTATAAAAATATAAGGGACAAATTTTCAAAATAGGCTTGTTTTTAAAACTAATAGCATATTTAGGCAAGTTTTGAAACTATTTGCAGAAATAGGCTTGTTTATGAACAACTATTGCCAAAAACAAGCCTATTTCTGCAAATAGTTTCAAAACTAGCCGAAATCTGCTATTAGTTTTAAAAACAAGCTTATTTTGAAAATTTGTCCTATTTATTATAAATAATTTATGCTTAAAAGTATGTATAATTATGAAAGTAACTTGTTTATTCATTTTGGTTATAGATATATGAAAATATTAAAAGGATATGTTAAAAATCAAGCACGACCTGAAGGGTGCATTGCTGAGCGCTATGTTGCCGAAGAATGTATGAAATATTGCTCTGGATATATTAAAGATGCATTACAAATTGGAGAGAGGAAAAACCGAAATGAAGTGGAACAAAATGATTTTATACTTGAGGGCGTCCTATTTCCAAAGGAAAACCTACTACAGTCGATGAGGAGGTGATTAATGTTGCTCATCGATACGTTTTGTTTAATACGGAAGAAGTAGAGCCGTATTTAGAGTAAGTATAAGTCCAACTTAACTATGACATACAAAATAAATTAGATCCTTAATTACATTAATGTATGAAGAATGCACAAAGAGGAGCTAAAATGTTTGAATCCTCATCTTACACAATACGATTTGGAACTGTCAAAATTGCAATCGGAGACTTTTAATTGTTGGTTTGGACAAAAGGTTGATAGTTGTATCTTAAAAAACTATTAACGATGAAAGTAATAGATCAACATAAATCTTTATTAATGTATTGTATTTGTCCAGGTTAGAGAGGATAGACGTATATCCAATGTCAGCAACATAATAAAATGGCTTTCATACGGACCTCGTTTGCAAATAATTTCTTATTCTGGCTATATTGTTAATGGTCGACGTTTTCATATGAAAGACTATGAGAAGGCTACACAAAATAGTGGTGTTTCCATTGAGGCAAGTACTGTTTGTGTAGATGGGTCTATTGAAAAAGTAATATATTATGGGGTCTTGCGTGAGATTTTCTTGTTGGATTATCGTCAATTTCGAGTTGCCTTGTTTAAATATGATTGGGCAAATATGTATCGTGGAGTCAAAGTTGAAGATGGATTTACATTGGTCAATTTGCATCAATTTCAAAATAAGTTTGAAAACAACCCGTTTATCTTAGCAACACAAGCGGTTCAAGTTTTCTTCTCTAGAGAAGGTAGTTCTTCAAATTGGTATGTTGTGTTGAGAGCACCCTCTAGAGGGTTTCATGAATTGGAAAAATACGACAAGGATAAAGAATCAACTAGTAAACCATTGGATGAGTCACAACTTGATGATAGAGACGTAGATAATGGAGATGAAAGTTACATAAGGGAGGGTTGTAACGGTATTTTGGTATGTTATAAGTGTATTTTTTATTTTATGCATGTTCATGTATACCATAAAATGTGCTGTTAGATGGTAAAAAAAATATCTGATATAGATTGACATCTTAGCGTGTATCAAAATGATTTTATTTTCTATTGTACGTGTTCTTTGCATGTGTATTTTATTTTGTACATGGCTGTTACAAAGTAGTGCTATATTTAGTGTGATGTTCTAATCCTTTGTAAATCGTTATGTTTTTTTATAGGTCGACGAGAAAGATTGATCTTGTGTTATCGATGAGGAAGATGGTGCTACACGATGCAGAGGTATTCAAGTTACATATGCATTTTTTACCACATGCTTTTTTTACTTCAGCCTTATTTTGTTTCTTTTGGTACGTTGTGTTGAGGTTTTAGACCATCGATGCACATACAATATTTAAAAAAAAACATTCACAGTATTAATTAAAAACGGAAGGAATTCCACATTTTATTTCTCACGTTCCACTTGAATTGATTTTGGGTGTGAAAAAACAAGAAAAGCGAGAGTTTTCCTTGGTAAAAGCGAGAGTTTATACTAGATTATTTTTGAATTACTTGGTAAAAGTGAGAGTTTTCCTTGAATGTGTATAAATTTAAGTTTATACTAGATTATTTTTGAATAACTTGCAAAACTGTGTATTTTTTAAATAATTATAAAACATTATTACTCATTCAGAAAATATGTTTACATACATTTATTTTGCAAATACCATTGAAATAGGTAAATTGCCTTTTAATTTTTCTAGGTGTGTTATTTTGATACACATGTATCTCTTCTTCATTACAAATTGTTGCACCTTTGTATTTGTCTTTGATTCCCGTGCGAGACAATATATCCTAATTAATAATATTAATAAAAATACAATTTTTTGACTTAATTATTAAATTTAAAATACATAAACCATCATTGTCGAAAAACATATGAATATTACGCCCATCTTTTTCGAAAATCATCAAAAAAAACATTACATATAAACGTAAAATACTACCAAACTTCAGAACTTAATTCATTTTAATTATAAACATCTGTGTATTTATGTTAGAAAAGTATAAAAAAGCACAAAAATGAACAGAAAAATCAAGATTCAGCAAAACTCTTAGGAACAGATGCAGTTTGTTGAAAAATTGCAGACATTAACCTGATTATAGCAAAAATTTGCATATATTTATGTAATTTTTTCTAAATGCTTTAAAATTTCAAATTTAATGTCGATATTTATTCAGCATTGCATAATTGCAGAAAAATCATTAAAAACTTAATGTAAATTGCATACAAATGACTTTTGAATAGGTATATGTCTTGTATAAAGTTTGATTTTAAAACAAGTCGCTTATTTTGACTTTACTAAAAACAAGTTCTTATGTGGAATTCTGTACAAAAAATAATACTAGATTATTACATTTAGTCAAGAAGGAATTTATGACATCTTAAAACAGAAAGGTTCTAGATAACTTTGTTTTTAATAATAATGTCATTTAAGTCATATGCTTTGATCTATGCTATTTATTTGGCCAAAAAAATACTGCTAAGTTAATTTGAATAGTATAGCTCATTATGAGAATCGACCGAGTAGAATAAAACTCAGTCTTTGCTGGTAGTTTAAATTTCATGATTAGTCGAATAGAGTATAACTGTTGACTGTAAACTGCTTGAGTGATAGAATTTTGTAACGTGGTCATATTGTTTGTCCTATTGACCGGTGAACCCATTTAGATATGAAATTTCGTAATAACTTGTTTATGCATCATTGTGGGTGCTAAGCCAGGTGAAATTTGAATTTGTTTTTACTTATGAATTAACATTTTTCTTTCTTTGTTTAATTTCAAAATATTACAATTTTTATAACTTGGTATTAAGGTTATTAATTTCTGTATTTTCCATATCAATACTAGTTTTTTGTCTTTCTTTATTAGAATTCAAGTTAATTTGCTTTTCAAGTCATTTAGTAAGCCAGTATTTTGATATGAAAAAAATTTACACTTTTTTTAAATAATTTCTAATTTCTCTTCTAAAATAGTTTTCTCATCTAATAACATTTCAATTTCTGATTATGCTCTATTTAATTTTCCATTATATTCTTTATTCGATAAATTTAATTCCAAGCATTGCCATAAAGTTCAATATTAATTTCTAAAACCTCATCATAAGTAAGTTCAAGATGTATATCATCGATGTTTTCCATGAAACGAGCATTGGCTTGTTCAAAATCATTATCCTGTCACTTTTGAAAGACGAAGAGAAAGAATCATCTCAAATCACTTGAAAATCATGTTCTTCTTTTTAAAATTTTGAAACTTGCTTTTCCTCTTGTTATCATTGAGCAATGGACACTATTTATTTATATGCCTAAATTTACCATTTGCATAGAAGTTAATTGATGCTTGTTTTGAATTCCCCTCTTCTCATGAACAATAATTTTACTAATTTTTTTAAACTTCTAGTAATTCTTTGTAGTGAGAACTATTTCATTTTTATCCAAGTTAAAGTGGCAACATTTGTTTGAAATGTTATATTTATTTGGTCGGATCTTTGCTTGCCAATAAGTTAGCTTCATAAGATATAAAATTGCAGTTTATTCTTAACTTTGAGTTGACAAAGATCTTTGGCTTCTTCAATTGCTAATATTTTTTTCTCAATTAGAAGTCAAAAATACAAAATTCTTGCAACTAAATCAAACCTAGTGAATTTGACTCCTAATACAACGAGGTCATGTTGAATAGTTTGAACTCCTCCATAAATATTGGTGATAGAGACATTTGTCTTCAGTTTGAATGATGAAAATTGACTTTGTAATTTGGAAATCATTGTCTGCCTAATAATAGTTGTATCTTCATGTGTAACTTGAAGTGTGTACCAAATATCATAAGCTCTTCAACATATCATGTTTTATGAAAATTTATTTTTATCAAGTGAAAAAATTAATACATTCATAACTCTGGCATTGTTAATGGCCTCAGTCTTTTGTGTATTTATACCTTGCAAAGTCCTGCATTGATTAAAACTATAATCCAGTATTATTTTTCAATGTATATATATTATATTTTAGATTACAGCTATAGCACCTATTTTAACAATTGCTTATTTTTGTTTATTGATGTATTATAATTAGCGGGCATCCATTTGTATCTATTAACATAGATGTTTTATATCTAAAAATAACTTTTGATGTTGCCTATTTCATACTTCGAGTTGCCTATTTCATTCTTCGAGTTAGATCAGCCTCTTTTATCGCTACTTGTCTGTTTTTAAACACCACGGTTACAAAGACTTAACTACTGAAGACTGACTTCAGATTTTTATTTTTTAGAGCTCAAAAGTAGCAAGCAAAAGAGCAAAAAAGAAAAAATTAGCTGCACTTGCAGCTGCTAATGCTGATGCTGAGAGGATGGTTGGGATTAGAATCAGCGATCAGCCAAATGGACCACTTCCGTTGCTTCGTGATTTAAATATTGCTATAAGAAGATCTCCTCGAAAGCATGTTGAATACCCAATACGCACTAATCCTCGTAAAACTGGAAGCAACCTTGGCCACACTACAAAACATGTGCAGCCTCCGCCTCCTTCCAGTAGCATCCCCGTCGATACTACAAACCCGATTCAGCCCCCTCCTTCCAGTAATAGCCCCGTCGACACTACAAACCAGATTCAGCCCCCTCCTTCCAGTAACAGCCCCTTCGACAATAAAAACCCAGAACAGCCCCCTGTCCGTCAACTAAACTTCCAGCAAACTACAGCCACCTCAGATTCTAGTCCAAACGAACTTCAACTGGATTCTGCTGAAGGTAAAATATCGACGCAAACTAGAAAAAAGAGGGGCAGAACGATGTTGAAATCATTAGCTGTTATACCGGATGAGAAACCGGAAGTTGAATTTAATGAATGCGGACAAGCAATAGGTACTAATTCCAAACTTTTATCGTCATATATTGGTACTCTAGCAAGGGAGATGGTGCCTTTTACCATTAGCTCGTAGAGGAAAGTCGATGATGATTTGAGGGATGATCTGTGGACTTGTATACAAGTATTGATATTTGACTTGTATATACCAGCTGTTGGCGATAACATGAGCAAGTGAATAATAAAATATGGCTTTCAATTGTTTTTAATTTAACTGATTCTATATTATTTATTATAGTACCTATATGTCTCAACATTCAAAGCAAAATATTATATATCTGATGTAGTTCTCTCTATATGCAATATGCATGATGCACATGCCTATGGTACAACATTGCATTTTGCAATACTATTAGACACTAATCTATTTATTTTTTTTATTTTTTGGGATGCAGTCAAGATTCCAGGTAGATATAGTATATAAGGATTACTTGTTGATGATAATAGGACAGCAATGGAAGGAGTCGAAATCAAGGTTAGTTGCAGCTATCAAAAAAGCGTCTCAAAATCCCGACTCTACCAATACTTTAGCAGGCCTAAAACCGTTTAATATAAAGAGCACTGACGAGTGGAATGCTTTTGTAAATGAAAAATTGTTAGAAAAGTTTGAGGTGGTTATTTTTGTCTGATTGATTGTAACTGTTAAATGTATTACATTTTCCTATATCATATTTATTTAATTGATCTTATAGGCAACAAGCCAAAGATTCAAAAGTATTAGAGAAAAGAATAAACTTCCGCACACCATGAGCATAAAAGGTAATGCAAGATTGGAAGAAGAAATGGTAAAAAAAATATTGTTAAAGCAATTTTTATTTGTTATCATTTGTACATTTTTAAGCTGTTAATTAAGCTATTTTTGCAGAAAAAGGAAAAGGCAACATCTAGTATCACTAGAGACGAACTGTTGCTATTGTTAATGTAGTTTTAATTTTAATTTCTAAATATTGGTTGTTTTTGAATTTGTAGTCTAAGATAACAGAGCATCATAATGCCGCAAGTCAGGATTCTCAAGGAGGAACATCAGCTGCTCAAGATGGCGTGTCGAAGCTTTTTGGTCAGGAACATGGAGGACGTGTAAGAGGGCTTGGTTTTGGGGTTGTACCATCTCAGCTTCGTATTCGGGGTAACTCATCAGGTGAAGTACATGCATTGCGAAACCAAGTTAGTGGCTTGGAGAACAAAGTACACGAGCTTACTACAATGTTGATGGTAAGTGTTAATTAGAAATTTATTTTAATGGCGATTTTTCCTGTTTTCCTGTTAATTAGAAACCAAGTTATTGTCGCAAGAAGGTGTGGCTATTGCCCTCAGTTTGTTGCCAAATTCATTAGTTTTAAGATTAGTTTTAAGATTTTTCCTGTTTTCCTGCAGTAAACCATCATCTGAAAGGGAAATGAACTGTTCTTAAATTTATGGCTTCCCACTTGTGCTAGTTTTATATGACCATAATCATATTTATTTTGTGCTAATATTATATGACCTATGCATAGTAGTTAAGGCACGCGCCTAGGCGCGCTAAGGCGCAGGCGCAGGTCCTGCGCCTTCCTGGTGGCTGAGGCGCCTCCTCTAACGGAGGCGCACGAAAGGCGCGCCTTTGGAGCCTTTTTCTGAGGCTCCAGGGCGCAGAAATACGCGCCTCAAATTGATTTAGGGTTTTCAACCAGGTCGACATCGAACTCGACATCGAAAAAAGGAAAAAAAGTGTTGCTGCTTTAGGGTTTGCAAATTCGAACTCGACATTGAATTTGAGCAAGGTCGACATCCAATTCGACTTAGGGTTTCAACCATTTTGTTCGATTGATCATTTTTCTGCAGTTTTTCGTTTTTGTTTTATAGCAATTCTTTTTTTTAATATGCAGCAGAGTTTTTTTTTTAAATATATGCAGCAGGTTTTTTGGTTTTGCAGCATTTTTTTATTTTTAAAATATATGCAGCAGTTATATATATATGTGTGTGCAGTAGTTTTTTTTTTTGCAACAGTTTTTTATTTTACAGTAGTTTTTTATGTTTTAAAAATATATATGCTGCAGGATTATTTTTTTAATATATACAGTGCGCCTTTTTTTAAAAGTCCCACAAAAAAGCCCAAGGCTCAAAAAATCCCAAGGCTCAAGCCGTGCGCCTTTTTGCGCCTTAGCGCCTTAACTACTATGGACTTATGTATGTACAATGAACCATACCCTATATATAGCCTATATATTTTGGATCCTCCTTGCTCATTCAATCATTTTAAAATCCATCATGAACTTTTTCAATTTTATATAACTCACAGAGGCAATATGTTTAAAATCAAAGGAGTGATAAGAAATTTCCGGCCCTTTCAGAGCCAGTGGTCAAAACGAGCATTTTCGATGATTTGCATTAACTTGTGATTTTGAAGGATTCAAACTTTCGAAATAAACTAAACCATTTAGAAAAATTCCTAAGAACCGATAAACTGTTTAAAAATATGTGTTGATGCCAGGACACACACGAAGTCAATTATGAGCTGACGTAGCGGAAGTGTATTCATTATGGGTTCTTTTGAATTTATCTAACATGATAAATTTGATATTTTAAGTTTACAATGATTAATATTTGATTTGAAGGTAGAATATAATGCTATGATGCTTGTTGTGAACCAGCGGCAAACCATCCACTTCATAAGCGTCATTGTCAGTAGATGATGCTTATGTGATGGGAACAGAATGTATACAATGAAGTAATTTATAGTTTAGGGGGACTTTTTTTATATAATTGAACTGATATATGTATTTATAGTTGAGTATAATTTTCAGTCCATGCAATCTTTACAGGAGCTAAAAGAAAAGCAAGCAACTAATGCGGGAAATCCAGCAACTCCTGATCCTAATACGCCTTAGGTACCCTTTTTTATTGGTATAATTGATAGAAAGCTGTAACATTTAATGATCTACGGAATTGGAATATTGCTGTTAAAATGCATCAACCTTTTTTTGACAACGCAAGTTTAATTCTTTGGTGACATGTTTGGTGAACATTGAAATGCTTTTAACTGGGGCTGTGAAATTTTTGGGTGATTTTAAGGGCAGTAAATGGAGGGGGGTTGGGTATTGTTAAAAAGGTATTTCGACGGGGGTTGGGTAAATTGAGAAATGGGTAAAATAAGCCCCTAATATGGCACTGTCTTATGTGGATACCAGATCTCCCTTAAATCTACAATGTTTGGAAAGAATTTCGAAACACTTTATTTTTACAGATTCAGAAACGCCAAGAAAGCACAACAAATTCAAGTTTTTTCATCCTCTTCTCCTTGCTTATGTCTTTCAACACTTTCGTTTTGAGATTACAAATTCAATGCTCTTATCTTTGCGGTCAATTAAACAGATTGTTTGAATGTAATCCTCTTGACTTCATAGTAATTTGAAAGTCGATTTTCTTTAACTTGCAGCACCAATTTGTTTATTTAAATGATCGGTGAAAGCAAATAACGTGTTAAGCAAAATATTGTCGCTTTGCCAATTCATCATATATCTAAAGTCCACAACAGCATATATGTGTTATATAATGATCCAGAATTGGACAGGCTTAGGTAGATTTTTAAAAAAAATGGAAATGGTGTAAAATCACACTGCAAGCAGGTTTTTATTTTTATGGAAAAAAAGGGGAGATAGGGATACAGCATGCTACATGCACACAGTGCGTTCCCAGTTTTCTCAACCTTGTATATCTTGACCTTCTGTTGATCATTTAAATGACCTCTTATGGTTTTTAGGAGAATATATAAGACCTGAATCGCTCCTGTCTGCTTCTCCTCCTCCTGAATTCACTTGTCTTCAGCGATTTGGTTAGTGAGTTACATCGCTGAGTGACAGCACTGGGTAAATAATGGAATACAAATACATTTCATTTACCTGTGAAGTAAACACATTTTAACCAAATCTGTTAATTATTCTTAACTGTTTCATTTCGGGGTTTGTAGTACAAGTCTTGTTCTCTTCAGTTCCCGAAAATAAGTCAAGAGTTGAATCCAAATCTGTTAATTTAACCAGTAACCATTAATATACTGCTTGTGTTCAAATATTTATATGCTAAAACAGAAGAGAAAAGAATAAAGGGGGAGTTTTGCACTAAGTTTAATGTACTGCTTGTGTTGAAATTTGTTAATTAATATACTACTTAAGTTTAATATACTGCTTGAGTTTAACTAACAGAAGATAAAATCTGTTAATTAAAATACTGCTTGTGTTCAAATTTTTATCTGCTAAACCAGTAACCATTAATACTTACCACTTAATTCAATTAGTTTTGCACTGGGTAAAGGGAGGAGTCATTTTTCAGTTCATTCACAATATTGTTATACTGAACTTATTATTATTATTATTTTGCAGTCACACCGTGGAAGTAATAACTTGATAGCTCAACAGAAACAAATTGCACGGCAAGCAGCTGAAAATGAAATGCAAGCAATTGAAAATGAGGCCAGCAAAACCGCTCGACAGACCAGACAAAGTGGAAAGAAATATGAAAATGAAATGCAAGCAGTTGAAAATGAGGCCAGCAAAACCGCTCAACAGACCAGACAAAGTGGAAAGAAAGCTGAAAATGAACAGGGTAGAAGACCAGTTCAGCAGTATGCACAACTTGGAAATCACGCTGAAAGCAATCACGCTAAAGAAAATGAGGGCAGAAAATGTAAAATACTGAATTGGGACAAACAAGTAGTTGCTGAAGGAAGATTGGCATCCACTGATCCAGAAGCTTTGGTGCACTTTAAAAAAATTGGAACGCAAGGTTGGAAAATTTGGATTGATGTAGCGGTGGATGTAGAAGCTTTCTTGTGGAGGCCAACTCTCGAAATGACTACTATTGGAGAAGCTGTTGGATCGACTGTGGCCTGAAATAAAAATTATGTTGCCTTCAGCTAGAGTGCTTTCGTAGGGTATGCAACCTTTTGTAGACAAAACTTCATCTTTCTTATGTATATTTTGGGTTAGATCATATGTATTTTGAAACGGTTATATGTTTGGTGACGGGTTAAGTTGGTGATGCATGTACTACGTACGTTTGTTTTATGTTGATCGAATATTATGTCAAGTAATATATATG
Organism: Allium sativum; assembly: GCA_030737875.1. Classification (NCBI taxonomy): domain Eukaryota; kingdom Viridiplantae; phylum Streptophyta; class Magnoliopsida; order Asparagales; family Amaryllidaceae; genus Allium; species Allium sativum. The sequence continues at coordinate 461,783,701 of CM060923.1, forward strand.
AATGATTCTGTGTAGTAATTTTTGTTGCATTGAAATGTGAATCATATTATTATTAATATATATGAATTTGTTTTACTAGTCAGGTTTATATAAATTACAACAGAAAAAAAGTTGTAATAAGCCATGTTACAACGGTGTAAAAATATTGTAATATTAAGGAACTTACAACGGTGTAAAAATGTTGTTATATCTATGATCTCAAGATATTACAATATCTACAACAACGGGGATAAAAGTTGTAATACAGCTTATTACAACGGTGCAAAAATGTTGTATATCTATGATCTCACAGTATTACAATATATACAACAACGGGGATAAGAGTTGTAATACAGTTTATTACAACGGTGACAAAAGTTGTTATACGTATGCTCTTACTTTACTATAGCATATACAACAACGGAGAACTAGAGTTGTAATAAAATTTATTACAACGGTAAATAACTGTTGTTAAATATCCCTATTACAACGGTGTTGCAACGGTGCAGAAAAGTTGTAACAGATTTGAATATATTACAACTTTTGCATACACGATGGTGAAGGCACCGTTGTAAAATGATATTACAACGGTTTTGCACCGTTGTTATAGGGTGAATTTGTTGTAGTGGTATCATTTGCAAATAGTTTGCTCGTGAAAACTCAACCTGGCCACCGCATTTACAAATGTTTTTATAATATTCTTGCTAAGTTTATCACATGAAATAGATGGCGGCGAAGCATGAGGAGTTCTTCATTACGCTTTCATGTCGTGCCGTTTACATAAGTTCTCCACTTGTTTGCAAAGGTGAGTGTTTAACTCATGATCTATATATTTTTATGCTAAGTAAATTTATCGAATTATCGATAGGTATATTATTATGTTAATTAGTTTATTTAGTAGTCGATTTGTACTTAAATTAAAATCAACATGTTGACATCATTGCTAATTGACACCTGACATTGAAATTTAATTACATTAGATGTTGTTGATTGATTGTTGACAAATTCAATAGTTAAATTAATTGAAATTGAAATTTATCGTTTTGAAATTTGAAAATTAGATGGACATTTTTGTCAATTTGAATTGAAATTACATATTTCATTTGAATTAAATTTATACACATTGATTCAAAACGACAATGTGATGAATTTCACGAATTTGAGACTCATTGAAGTAAATTTTAATTTAATATTGAAATTAAATAGTACTGATAGTCGGACAAATGGATACATGATTGTTGCATTGTATGTTAGCCATAGTTATTAATGGCGCATGACGCAAAAAGGCGTAAGATCAATCCGGAGCCTTGGTGCACAACACGACAAATGGCACGACCTTTCTGATTTACTGCGCATTTTTGTTTTTTTTAATTTAACATATAACAACAAATTTAAAAGTTTAGTATTTTTTGCTAAAACATATGCAATCAAAGTTTTTGCTATTTTGCAAAAAGAAACATCATCATATTTGACACCATTATCATAGAATTTCAAGCATAATAATTTTCAAAATCTAAAATAATAATACATATTACTAATAAACTAGGAATTCCGAATCTGATTCAACAATCATATTTTCCAAATCAACATCTGCATCATCGGATTCATATGGACAATCAGATTATATCAAGTTTTTTATTGTTATGATGTGGTTATATTTTGCAACACAAAGGACAATTGGTGAGGAAGAATAGCATGTCGATTGGTAAGATTATTTCTCTAATGCAATTGATAACTTTTATTCCAAAAAAAAAGTGATAAATATTTATTGATAATCTATTTGATGCATCTACAAGCTGTTTGAAATAAAATACACAATCAATTGAAATACATGTTTTCTGTACAAGCAATATTACATTTGATATAAGAGTATTACATAAAATAAAATATATTTCAATATCATTATATTTCTCTCCAAGGAAAAAGAACTGTAGAAAAGTCATCCATCAAAACCCACAAAATAAATAAAAACCAAATACAAAATGTTAGCTAACGCAATAATATGATCAACAATACTGTAGAAAAGTCATCCATCAGAACCCACAAAAAAAATAAAAACCAAATACAAAACGTTAGCAAATGCAATAATGTGATCAACAATAATTTTATGTGAAATGCAATGAAAAAATAAACAAAAAACAAGCAAAAAACAAAAAAAACAAAACAAAAGGCATGCCATTTTGCGCCGTGCTCCTTTTTTGCGCCGCGCGCCTTTTCTGCCTTTTGTCGCGCCTTCTCATATGCACCTCACCGCAAGAAAAAATGGCACAGATGTCGCACCGCGCCGCGCCGTGCGCCATGGCGCGCGCCGTAGCGCGTCATTCATAACTATGATGTCAGCTTGTATCTTAAGTTACATGTTTTGAATTGGTTGACTATTTTGATGTTGTTATTATGGTTGATATATTCCTACCACTATACCATGGATACCGAAATGATGTTGAGTTGTTATATACCATATTTGAACTTAGAAACCCGAAATGAGTTGAAATGATATATACTAGTTTATTTGAATTACTTAAACCGAATTATATGAAGAAGTTGAATTAATATTTGAATTTGTTAATGAAATTTGTTGTAAATTTTATTTGATAATTTATAGTTGATTTAATGAAATTTGGCGTTTAAATCTATTTTACATAGAATTGGAAATTGGATTAGTTTAAGCTAAATTTAAGTTAGGTTTGAACTACTTTAATTTAGATTTGAATTATATATAAATAGTTTACAACTGTAAATGTAATGTAAAATTGGTTTTAATGAATTTGAAGTATGAATTTGTTAATTAGAAATTTATATTTGATTTCAAGTGGAATTTGAGTTTCTTTAAAATGTGAAGATTAAATAATTTCCAATCGATAATTGAATTATAGGTATTTTGAAATAATGTAATCAAATGGTTTAAATCAAACGACGATATTTTATATGACAAGAGTATTTGAAAGCAATTATTTTCGAAGTTACATAATGTATATAATTAGTTTAGAAAGTTTCTTATAAATAAACGATATGGTTGTAAATATTAAGTTGAGAATGTAAACCCTATTGAAGTTGAAATAAATTTCAATAAAAGGAAAATTTATTGACGTTTAGACTTACGGAGTACTTATAAATATAAATTTTTCTAATGCTTGATTTTGGGTAATTATTGACATGTATATGTTATCAACGGTATGGATAATCCAAAATTGAGAAATGAGTTTTGATTCGAGGGTTCCTTTAGAACTCCACTCAGGATATATTTCGATTTACTTATTTGATTCAATAGGCCATAACTCGCTGGCCTTGTTATTGGGACGAATCTCCCAATTTGATTTCATATTTTTGTATATGATTGTTCGCAATACTAAAATTCTGGAATTAACAATAGTTTAAAAAGGATTTAGTTAATCGTGAATATGCAGATATGTTATGAAATTGAATATATTATTATTCTAAGGATGTTGAAATAAGCTGGTATTTAATTTGAAGAGATTATAATCAAAAGGATTTTTAATTTGAAGAATTAAGTAATTAATCTTTATTTACGTTGAACTCGAAAGTACTGCATTTTAATTATTAATTTGATTTGACTTACATAAGAATATATAACCCTGATCCGAGTTTTTGTTTGACTCGGGTTAGACCGAGTATTTCAGTTTATCGAAGACACTTATTTCTTTTAATAAGGTTCAAAAACTATAAAATGCTTACTTACATAGGACATTGGTATCAGGTAAAATGGAAATAAAATAGCAAACACAAACGACATGGCTTCTTTAGATGGAAAAAAAATCAATGTAACAACGTAGGCGTACAAAAAGTTTTAACTTAACAGACGATTTCATACTATTTATGTTAATAGATAAAAGATATTTTGAGTGACCTAGCAAGTGGCGTTTGCAACTACTATGTGACGCACATTCGTAATAAGAAAATAAGTTTAAAAACCAACAAATGAACAAGCTATGAACACACATTTGCATGATAACAGTGATAAATCGTAAAAAGAAAGTGATTAATTAATATGCTCTTGAGGAACTTTACCATTATAACTCTTCAAATCGACCATATACACGCATTTGAGCTGAATTTTGGATTGAAAATTTAAAATACTTAATACCCTTCAAATCGACCAATAAACATGCTTTTTGGCTCTTTAGGCTAACTCTACAATATTCTCCTCACTGTTATGGTACGTCCTGCATTGGTAGAATATCAACCAGCAAAAGCCCAAAGTTGTTGTCTATGTTTTTTTGGCGCATAGGCCAGTGCCTTCACAACAGCGTTCAAACGTGTCACTATGAAAGCAAGAAACCCAAAAATATATAAGTTACATATTGATTGGATATTCTTTTTTTTTTAATTGGTGGACATAATATTAGATTATTAGCTTAAGGAAAAACTAACCAATAACTAAAAAAGTATAATCGTGCGATATGACCTAAATCATATTACATGACAAAAAAACGCACACATGACATGACACATTTGGGCCTTTTTAGAATAAAGGTGTAATATTATCAAAATTTAGAGAAAGAATAAGTAATTCATATATAGGTTATTTTTTGAGAAACAAAATCAAACGACACTGCATTTTATAACATATAAAAAACGTCAAATAGTAAGTTATAAATACTAGACATTAAATAAATTGAAAAGGATATCAAATATGCATGAGATAGGTCCGTTAAATGTAAATAGGACTCAATATAACATGATATGATGTAACACCCCGAATTTTAGTTAATACTAAAATTCACTAATTACAGGATAAATAATCTCAGATGTGGGAATTAGGGGAAACGGGCTGCGTCATTGAGTTCGTCTCGGAAAAATACGCGAAATAGAGTCCGAGTTTGCGTAAAACGGGTACCGTATGAAAGAGATATGGACGAACGAAGTTAGGCAGAAAAACCAGAAACAGGCCAGAAATGCACTGGCGCACTTGTGAAGTGCGCCAGAACAAAGATGCACTGGCGCACTTGTGAAGTGCGCCAGTACAAAGATACACTGGCGCACTTGTGAAGTGCGCCCGTGCCGAGCCAAGAAACCTGCACAGTTTCTAGAGAGTTCTGTGGTTGGGTGCACCAGTTTGGGGTTTGGGCTTGGTCTTAGGGCTGGTTTCTGGAAGGTGCCGAAATCTAAGGGTCCTAATCTAATTTAGGGTTAATCTAAGGGCCTAAAACACTCACCTAATCTATAAATACACCCTAATACTACCCTAATTCATACTAAAAATAGAAATGATGGCCTCATGCCGCCAAAATCAAACTTAAGAGGAGCCTCCACTAATTTATGAAGGAAGTTGCAAGCTAATCAACCTCTAATCATCATCTTCTTCATATTTAGCAACTAGTTATACTTCATAAGTTTGCTAATCTTGGTTTTGGTGAGTTTCTATCACTTTAACATCAATTGCTAAAGTAAGTAGATTGGGTGTAATGAGACTTATGGTCTTAAATGTGGATTAGTGAGTTTGAATCATTTGTAATGATATGCTACTCTATGTTTTCCTATGTTTATGCATATTTAACAAGTGGGTTTATGCATGTTTAATAAGTTGGTTTATGCATATTTAACAAGTGGGTTTATGCATGTTTAATAAGTGAGTTTATGCATATCTAATAAGTGAGTTTATGCATGTTTAACAAGTGAGTTATGCAAGTTCATATGCAAGTTATGTGTATGATGTTATGTAAGTTATGTATATGCTTAAATGCCAGTTTAACATGATATGCAAGTTATGCATGCTTATGCAAGTATGTGGATGTTTATGCAAGTTATGTATATGCTTAAATGCAAGTTTAACATGATATGCAAGTTATGCATGCTTATGCAAGTATGTGGATGTTTATGCAAGTTATGTATATGCTTAAATGCAAGTTTAACATGATATGCAAGTATGTGAATGCTTATGCAAGTATGTGAATGCTTATGCAAGTATGTGAAAGCTTATGCAAGTTATGTGTATGCTTAAATGCATGTTTAACATGCTATGCGAGTTATGAGAATGCTTATATGCAAGTTCAACATGTTATGCAAGATTTGTGCATGATAATATGCAAACTCATATGCAACATGTATGCAAGTCATGTGTATGATAATATGCAAGTTTGGGTTAAATGTAGTTGGGTTAATATATGCTCATATATGCAAGTTGACATCCTCTTAACCCATGATAAAGTTATATGCTAAGATGTGGTTAAACCCATGATACTTGTGATGGATCTTCCCTTTATTATGTCATGAAATGAGAAGGATTTACGTGGGGAACGATGGGGTTAATAAATATGTTAATAAAAGTATGATTGGGTATGATTAAGCATACCATAAAAAATAAATTAACATAAGTGGGAATTTACCTATTGAGTTAGGTCTACCCCATGGGAATTTACCTATTGAGTTAGGTCTACCCATGTTATGAAAAACTTGATATTAATTAGGGATAATTAATATGGGGGTGATTAATTAGGTATAATTAATCAACTAAGACACGAGGTTGGACCCTTTTGTAGCGGAAGTCTGCCCGGAACCGACCGGCCATCCAGCGGCTACAAATGATTGGCCCAATGTGAGAGGTCTTAGTCATAAATCAAATACGTGATTAAAGTAAAGACACAAGGTTAGACCCTTTTTATGACAGAAGTCTGCCCGGAACCAACCGGCATATCCAGTAGTCATAAAAGATGGTCTAATGTGAGGGGTCTTTATGAGGTCATGATCTTAATTAATTAATTAAGAAACACTTAACCATATTAGCATGTAGAGGGACATGAGGGGTTAAGTGGGTGCCTTGGGTGGCATGTGGAAATCTAGTGGGTTGCCTTGGGTGGCAATAGAAAATACGATTAGAATACTTAACCAAGTGGAAACATGTAATTAAACATGATTAAAGGGTTAAGTGGGATACACAAGATAAGTGACAAGCTTAGGTGGGTAGCTTGTGGGGGCCCATTTCAACCAATATCCCAAACGTATCTTTGTGGGCTCGACTCTAGTCGGGTGACAGGACACGCATATTGGGCTTGACTATAAGAGGCCAAAACGGGTTAGCGGTGGCAACGCAAGTCCATCGGGTTTCATATGCGTGTGTGGGCCCGGGCTGGTAGATAAGTCGTTGTTGCATCGTGTAGATATAAAGCCGTGCACCGTTGATATTATCAGGTGGCCACTTTGGGGAATGATACACCCCAGATGTGGAACCAGCACGAGTATCTACGGTACGGAGCCGATCGCTTGGGAGTAGTGGGTACACCTAGTGGAGATAGGGCAGACGGCACCTATGTAGTGAGCTAGGGGTACGCAAAACTACTGGGTAAATTTTCTAAGTCCTGGGGTGGGATCAACCTTTAAGTAGGAATGACTGGTGTGGTGCAGTGAAGTAATTATCCTTGGGTGGGTAAATGCGTCTGTACGGTTATCTTAGTTTATCCTAAGTCTACCAAGCTGCTTAGTGTAGCCATTCATCCCCAGACATTACCGTAGGTCAAGTTTATGTCTTCTCTGGTTACTTTAATGATTGTATTGTTAAAGTTATAGGACTCGCTCAGACTTATGTCTGACCCCGTTGTTTTTATCTTTTTCCCAATCCTCAGGTCCTACGGTGGATCCTAGCACTAGTGGAGCTTGATCGGATTGCTGTACCAGTCTTTAGGAGCTTGGATAGATGTAAAGCTCCAGTTACCCAGTTATCTTTCCTTTTGTCTTGGCTATTGTATGAGAGAGTGGGATTATGTACTTCTTTATTTTGATGGATATTGTACTTGACTTTTATTGTGGTTTTATAATGTAACCAGACATGTTTACTTCCGCTGTTATGAGATGATGTTTTAAATTTCAAGTACTATTTATATCTGTCTTGTTGTAATTTTTCTGTTCTATATTCACTAAAATACTCCACCGATGCTATGGCATTCCCTTAGTGAGTGACAATAGTGGGCGTGGGGTGTTACACGTGGTATCAGAGCAAAGGTTACCGAAACAGATAAAAATTCTTTAGAAAATTATTTTTCTAAAAACATTTTTGGAAGAGATATTTTTCAAAAACATGTCTTTTAAGAGAAAAGTTTTTGAAAGAAAAGCATAATCCCCGATAGCCATATCGTTATCCTTTAAATTCTCCGTTTTGAATCTTTCCTTTTTCGTTTCAGCATGGCTGAGGATCTTAACTTTCCGGAGGGTGTGACGGTACCAGTATGGTATAGGAGATTGATGGAGGCTAGGGCCACCACTGCGGGTCCAGCAAATATTCCTCCACCAACCGTAGCACCCGATCTTCCTCCTCCCCCTCCTCCTCGCACGGATACTTTTGCTAAGACTTGCAAGGAATTTAAAGCTATGGGAGGGAAACCTTTTCAAGGATCTAAAACTTTTGTGGAGGCTAGAGATTGGCTTAAGGAGGTGGAAGAGTTGATAGATATCTTTGAGATGGAAGAAGGGAAGAAAGTCAAGTTAGCTGCTTGGTTAATGAAGGGAGAGGCCTCATTCTGGTGGGAGGTCACTAATGGAGAACGCCCTGTTGACTCTTGGGCGGATTTTAGGCAAAGATTTGTGGCCAAGTTTTTCTCAAGGGCGGAGGAAAACTTGTATATGGAAAGATTCTTGACTCTAAAGCAAGGAAATCTCTCAGTGAAGGAATATGTCAACAAGTTTAATCAATTGGCAAGGTTTGGCCTAGACATGGTGAATACACCGGAGAAGAAGGCTTTGAGGTTCGTGAAAGGCTTGAATGAACCGATGCATGGGTTGGCTATGACTCATATCCCTATGGGGGCCACCTTCGAGAAGCTAGTTGACATGGCACTCATGCATGAAGAAGAGAAGGGTCCCAATGCTAATAAGGCACCCGAAAAGAAGGGAGATCAAAAGAGACCTCAGCAACAACAGCAAAATAAAGGTGGGAAAGGCAACGGTGGCAAGGGCAAGAAGAAGAAGTGTTTCAATTGTGGGACACCTGGCCACCTAAGCAAGGATTGTCGTAAAAAGAAGAAGACTGGCTGCTTCCACTGTGGCGAAGCAGGGCATTTTGTGAAGGATTGCCCTAAGAAGGGGCAAAGGACGGGGTCTACCTCAGGAGGACAGGTGCAAGCTCTTATGGCACCAGGTCAGGCTAGGGGGCAAGTACAGGCTCTCGCGGTTCCACCGATTCGGGAGAGAGGTAGAACTATTTCCGTTGAAAGTCTGGTTTTTCTATTTGATCATCCTGTCCGTACATTATTTGATTCAGGCGCATCGCATTCGTTTATCTCATCATCATTAGTTGAGTCACTGCACTTAGACACCAGTCGTGTAGATGATCCCTTGGTTGTTTCAAACCCAATTGGGGGCTCCACTTATTTGTCCATGAAATGTTTGGGTTTGAAGATTTCTATACTTAGCATTGAGTTTAGATGTGATGCTTTTGTGTTGGGCTTCATGGGCTATGGGTTGATTTTGGGCATGGACTGGTTATCCAGTAATGGTGTCGTTCTTGATTGCGAAAGGAGAGTTGTTAGGCTCATGACCCGCTTGGGTAACACTCTCGAGATTTCTTGTAATCCCATGGACTCTGTTATGCTAAGTTATCTTGAATCGCTTGACGCTTCGGTCGAGAGTTTACAATCTGTTAAAGTGGTCAGGGAATATCCGGATGTGTTTGAGGAGGTGAAGGGCTTACCTCCGAAGCGGGAGATTGACTTCCGAATATATCTGGTGGATAATGCTAAACCTGTATCTTTACCAGTGCGCCACATGGCTCCTCGTGAGAGGAGGGAACTCCATAAGCAAGTAGGGGAGTTGCTTGAGAAGGGGTCCATAAGACGGAGTATATCGGAGTGGGGTGCTCCAGTAGTATTTGCTACGAAGGCGGATGGGTCCCTCAGACTTTGTGTAGACTATAGAGAACTCAACAAGCTCACAAAAAAGAATAGACACCCATTGCCGAGGATTGATGATCTTTTCGATCAGTTGGTTGGCGCTTCAGTATTTTCTCAATTGGACTTAGCCACGAGGTTTCATCAGTTGAGGGTGGCTGAGGATAGCATAGACAAGACTGCCTTTAGAACTCCGGATGGTTTCTATGAGTGGCTGGTGATGCCATTTGGGTTGACGAACGCCCCTGCATACTTTGTTGATTTGATGAGTAGGGTGTTCAGGGAGTTCCTTAATAAGTTCGTAGTGGTCTTTGTGGATGATATCTTAGTATTTTCTAAGAGTGAAGAAGAGCATGCCCTACTTCTTGGGGAGGTATTGAAGACTCTTCGAGCACATAGCCTTAAGGCTAAATTCTCTAAATGTCACTTCTGGAGGAAGGAGGTGCGGTTTTTGGGGCACGTGGTCTCCAAGGAAGGGATAGTTGTGGATCCCGCGAAGGTAGTATCAATTCAGGATTGGAAGGTTCCGAAGAATGCTACCGAAGTAAGAAGTTTCTTGGGGTTGGCGGGTTATTATAGGAAGTTTATTAAAGACTTCGCGAAGATATCAGCCCCATTAACCCGCTTAACGAAGAAGAATCTTGTTTTCACATGGGACGTAGATTGTGATGATGCGTTCCGACGGTTAAAGAGAGCTTTAACCACTGCTCCAGTTTTAGTGTTGCCAGATGGGAGCAAGCCATTTGTTGTTTATACTGATGCTTGTGGGACAGGACTAGGCGTAGTCTTAATGCAAGAGGGAAGGGTGATAGCCTATGGTGGAAGGCAGTTGAGAGTGCATGAGAAAAATTACCCTACCCATGATTTAGAGTTGGCCGCTATTGTTTTTGCGCTTAAGATTTGGTGCCATTATCTTCTTGGTGAGAGATTCGAATTGTTCACTGACCACAAATCATTGAAATACTTGTTTTCTCAGAAGGATTTGAATTTGAGACAGCAAAGGTGGATGGAGTTCTTAGCATCCTATGATTTCGAGATAGCGTATACCCCTGGCAAGGGTAACGTGGTGGCGGACGCCTTGAGCAGAAAGAGGTTGTCCTTGAGTCCATTGTTCGTGGAACGACGAAGCTTGGAATTTATCTCGATGTTTGATTTCAGACCTTCCATTGACTATGTACCCGGTTTGCTAGCTTCTTTGGAAGTTAGACCTACTCTTTTGGGGCGGATTGGAGAAGCACAGAGGGACGACCCACAGTTGGTTGAGTTGGTGGAGAAGCTCATAAGGGGGGAGTCGTCCAGCCATTTGAGTAGGTACACCCTAGACGATAGGGGGTGCTTGCGTAGAGACGGTAGACTTTGTGTACCGCAAGACGAGGGTTTGAGGAAGGTTATTCTTGATGATGCACACCGTTCTAGGATGACTATTCATCCCGGTGGGGACAAGATGCACCAAGACATGAAGAGGGTTTTCTTCTAAGCCGGTATGAAGAAAGATGTGGCCGAGTATGTCGCTCGATGCTTGGTGTGCCAACAAGTGAAGGCGGAGCAAAAGAAACCAGGTGGGTTACTTCACCCATTGGAAGTTCCGCAATGGAAGTGGGATAGCGTCTCGATGGATTTTATTGACGGGTTACCCAGATCGAGGAAAGGTAATATAGGAATTTGGGTGGTGGTAGACAGACTTACTAAGAGCGCCCATTTCATACCTGTGAAGAGCAAGAGGACCGCTCCATGGCTAACTTCAGTATATCTTCGAGAGATAGTTCGATTGCATGGGGTACCCTCTAGCATAGTGAGTGATCGAGATCCTATCTTCACTAGCGAGTTCTGGAGAAGTTTGCAAGAAGCAGTGGGGACTCAATTGTGTCTGAGCACCGCATATCATCCTCAGACAGACGGCCAGACTGAGAGGGTGAATCGTGTCCTAGAAGACCTTTTGAGGCTTTGTATCTTGGATTTTGGAGGTACATGGGAAGAGCATCTTCCATTGGTGGAGTTCGCATATAATAACAGCTTTCAGTCCAGTATTGGTATGGCTCCTTTCGAAGCTCTCTATGGAAGGCCTTGTCGATCACCTACATGTTGGTGGGAATCTACGGATAAGATCTTGCTTGGGCCTGATATGATTAGGGAGACTTCTGAGAAGATTGACTTGATTCGAAGAAGGATGAAAGCAGCGCAGGATAGGCAAAAATCTTATGTGGACAAGAGGAGGACGGATCTTGAGTTTGAAGTTGGGGACATGGTCTTTGTCAAAGTGTCTCCATTACGAAATGTGGTTCGCTTTGGATCTGTTGGGAAGCTAGCACCAAGGTTCGTGGGGCCGTTTCCTATTAAGGAAAGGATCGGACGGATGGCATATAGGGTGGAGTTGCCCGACAGACTTAGTGGTGTACATGATGTATTCCATGTGTCCCATTTGAGGAAGTGCTTACATGAGACCGCAGAGGTGGTAGAGCCGAGCTTGCTTAAAGAAGTGGAAGTAGAGCGTGATGCGACTATTCGACGAGCTCCTACCTGCATCCTTGGGTCAGAGACTAGGAAGTTGAGAAACAGAGAGGTTCAACTAGTCAAAGTGCAATGGGGAGAAGAGGAGAGCAACGCAACTTGGGAGACGGAAGCGAAGATGCGTTCATTGTACCCATTTCTTTTTGAGGGTATGTCTTTACTTTCTCCTCTATTGTTGACTAGTACTTATCTTATCCTTAGTATATCCTCTCGTTAGTACTGATTGACCTTTAGATAGGGTAAACCTATGGTTGAAACATGTGTTTGAGACATGTTATGGTTGATGGATGCAAGTGGATGCAAGTGTTTGCTAGTGGTTGCTCGTGGATGCATAAACACACACTCTAGGCACTAGATCGGCTCAGTCACTTCATATTGCATATTGCATAAAATTGTGTGTAGGAAGCTATATTTATGGATGTATAATGATTGTGTTATCATATGGATGATGCATTTTGGTGAATGATTGTGCACTCATGTAGAGATTGTATGTGTCGATAGGGTTCTCTCGCATACATAATGGATGCATGGCACTATCATGGTTTGCATATGTTCATACATTAGATAGGGAACATATACACACACTTTTTGCATATGCTCATACATCATTAGAAACTGTTTTAAGGACAATGGATGCCCGTGTGTGATGAATTGAGTAGATGGTTGCTTGGATGGTAGGATATGCATTCTCCTTAGCTTAGAGATTTCGGGGACGAAATCCTTTAAGGAGGGGAGAATGTAACACCCCGAATTTTAGTTAATACTAAAATTCACTAATTACAGGATAAATAATCTCAGATGTGGGAATCAGGGGAAACGGGCTGTGTCATTGAGTTCGTCTCGGAAAAATACGCGAAATAGAGTCCGAGTTTGCGTAAAACGGGTACCGTATGAAAGAGATATGGACGAACGAAGTTAGGCAGAAAAACGCAAACTCGGACTCTATTTCGCGTATTTTTCCGAGACGAACTCAATGACGCAGCCTGTTTCCCCTAATTCCCACATCTGAGATTATTTATCCTGTAATTAGTGAATTTTAGTATTAACTAAAATTCGGGGTGTTACATATGATTTCATATTACTATCTAGTTTTAAATTCAAAGAAACGTGACCTAGCTAGTGTAGCATTCATAATACCATGCGGCATAATATATGGCTTGTTGGACAAGCATATAAGTTTATACACCAAGCAAGTAACAAACAAGCTATGTCGAAGCATTCTGATTACACAAAACTTCACTCTGTAGCTGCATCGGTGTACTATATATTGGCAAAGCATTGAGCATTAGCGATTACTATATATTATTTGTACATTAATCTTGTTCAGGTAATAAGCTTGTAAAGTTTTTCCAAAAATGGAATACCTAGACATTATCCATTAGCGGTTATAGGTGTTATGTTGTTAACCCAACTCATTGAGCATATCAAAGATGTTACTATCAAAGATAAAAAAGATAAACTACCAATGATACAAGTTATAAATTGCTTGGAAATTTTCTGTTTCATGGTTAGTGATGGTATTGTGTTGTCATTAAAATAAAGGACAAACTACCAACAATTGTTTGAAATATCAAACCACTAATCAAGCCAAGTTGTTCTAAGGTTGATCAAACTACCAGCACCATGTTCATTCTAGGTTATTGCTATAATTCAAAGTTCAAAAACAGTGCCTTTCCCTACTTGGCTTGAAGCTTAATCACTTGACGTTTGGGGCTTATTTTCAATTTTTCTACTGTAAGTGTAGGGTTATTACATTAAAATAGGTTTTAACTAACATAACTAATATACATACACACAACAGAAAATAAACACATACAAATAAAAGAAATCTGTGTTAAAATTATAATCATAGGCAATAATATAAATGATATTTTATAACAACTTTAGCATAAAAATCGCTTTTGCATTACTTTATGTGAAAAGCATTCAGTGACTCAAATATACGTTAACCACAAAATCATGAATTCCATTGATGTAGCCATCTAATTTATTAGGAATAGGAATCGAAGATGTTATCTTGCAATCCAAAAAGAAAAAAAATCCCATGGAAAATATTAGTAAATGTCGTTCATTTTATATTAGAAAGGAAAAAGATTTAAATGAAAAGGGAAAACTTATACGTATTTCAAGTCCCGCATCACTTGCATACAAATAGCCAGAAAATCAACTATGAAGCATGATGTGCTGACCATACAAAAGAAAAGTTTCATAGGCCCTTGCAACTAAAACATCGGCTTTGTATTGCTTTATAGTGTCATGTTATTTTATATAGATGTTGTATCAAAACCAAAGTGACCTTGACAACAATTAAAAATTATCAGTATTATACTAAAAAATTATATACCTAGTTATCTTCCTCTATGACTTCTATTTCTGTTTAGATCTGTAAATGCTGCAACGTTTACAAATCTCTAACATCAATTATTTTGTTCACTTATCTAATAAAAGCTTTTTATGATTCAATGCAAGCAACATCAAAGTTGTTGTAGTATAGTGGTGAGTATTCCCACCTGTCACGCGGGTGCCTGGGTTCGATCCCCGGCAACGGCGTTGAAGTTCTTTTGTATGCATTGCACACACATTTTTTTTAGCGCTACAACCAGAGTAGTTCTGTACCGATGTTATCTTACCTACACTTGGTTATGTAACAAAAAATTGGCAAATTCTATTCGAACCCAACAATATGCTGAGTAGCCCCCCAAAGCATGAAAAAACCGGTATACCCCCAATTTTGTTGAATAGCCCCCCGTTAATTTAAAAAAAATCCGAAAATACCCTCCCACGTAAAGAGAATGCATGGTTTATCAGTGTACCTTGTAACAGCCCTACATGGTTACTTAGTGTACCTCGTAGCATCTCTTCGTGGTTCTTTCAAATATCACGTAGTGCTACTATGAGGTACACTGATGAACCACGTAAGGGGACTAAGAGATGTTAAGAAAACAGGAAAACAAATATAATATAAAAAGGGCATTTTCTTCCTCGTAATTTTTTTTAAATGGGGGGCTACTAAGAATATTTCTGGGTTGAAATAGAATTTGCCCAAAACATTTGCTTCAAACAATGATTAACATCTAATCATCCTTCTCATTTTCCATACATGTTGTACTTAAGCTATTGTGAACAATTATATATCTGGCTGGATCCCGAACTCAAAGGTAGCTCAAATTCGACACTTTACAGGCTCATGATTCAATTCTAAAATTTACTCCAAAGGTCATATAGCTATTGCTAACTAAATACAAACTTCAACCTATAGCTTTGAGATTGTAAGTTTAAAGGCTAACCTTTTTTAGCATGAAATGATTTCCTCACACTGCTAACTGCTTCTTCAGGCAACATCACTGCATGATACAACAAAACAGAACAGTCACCCATCTGGATATGACCCAAGTAACCCAATCGAATCAGCAAAAGGAACCTTGCCATGATCTTCCCCGAAAGAAAATGCATGGTTATACAGCTTTTGAACTCTTTTTTCTCAATTTGATACCTCCCTTTGAATTAAGGTTGTTGAAAGCTTCTTCTCTGATTTGTACAGAAATCTTCCATTCATTTTTTGACATCCGATTAGAGATTCAGCTTTGAAGCATTTGGAAGACAATTCACTAGGGTTAGGGATTTAGGAGGGATTGGAAATGGCGGGAATGCTTTGAAGCATGCGCTGGAGAATTTTGCAGGGATAGGCAATAAAAAGGTTGAAACAGTGGGAGTCCAAAAGTCTGTACTGAGCAAATGCTATGGCTGGATTACAGCCCAAAATATCAAATTTTATGACTGCAAAACTCTTAAATAAATTTTAAAGCCTGTCATTCATTTCCCTTCGGATATGAAATAACTCAAAAAGGCATAGAAAGTTTTTGTACCATGAAGGGAAAAGGGCCTTTCCGAATTGGCATTAATAATTCATTATTACTAATAATGTTGTTAATTGTTTTGTATTGTTTTAGAAAATACATATTTTTTCAGAATGTAACTGATTAAGAAATTTTGAATAAATTGACCTATATTTTTGAATAAATTGACCTATATTTGATAATGACCTATATTTTTAATCGTTTAAAAATACTAAACTAAATATAGAATTTTGAATAAATTGCTATAAAATAAAATTATATTGATTTAAATTATATTATAGATCAATTTGAGTGCAGTAACATGAAATGATTAACAAATTAGTAATGTATAATTTTTGTTGAATTACTTGAATTAAATTAGAATATATGATATATTTCAGATATTAAGTTTGATCGTGGTTTGATTGAAGTGAAAATTGAATTTTAAACAGGTAGCAATGTGATTTGTAAATAATACGTTAAATTGAAAAACGCGCATTTTTACGTTAAATAAATCATTGCTTTTCGTCAAAATAACATTTTGAAGGAAAAAATGAAATTTTATTTTAATGCTTGTTTGGCTCAATAAAAAGAACAAAAATGAATTTCAAGATAATAACTAACGGGCATCAACTTGTAGTCGTGGATGACCATTTAAAATTAAATCGACGGCAAAACTAAAATTCTTATAGGATTGTGTTTTAATGATTTTCGATAATATCGTTAAAAATATCAAAAACTTATATTTCGATATATAAGCCGGCATATATCGGTTTGACGATACGAACAGACTTTTTGACTACTCCAACTACTTTCGTCCAATAGTCCAATTATTACCCATGTGTATATTATCTTTGTGAAACTCTAACAGCCTCGTTTTTTTTTACCCTAACTTCATATTTTAACCTAAATCCAGAAATCCTTAATCACCCATTGATGGTGATTATCATATCAAACTAAACTGGGATAAAAACCCTACTTCTCCGAAATACGTCGAGTTGTATATCGTTGTAAAACTCTCAACGATTGGATTCAGCACTGAGTGTTTGTTTTTCAACTTGAGGCTTGATTCAATTAGAAATTATGGTCAACAACGTGAATCACAAAACTCTAACCATCAAATTGTGCGCTTTCGATTCGGGAATCAATCAGCGAACTGGAGCTATGAGCTTTGAAGAGATCACCGAGTGGAGTGCAACAATAGTTATCTCAACGTTTGTAATGGTTTATGGTTGGAATTCTCAACTCAGGGTTCAAAAACAATTTTCTAGTGTAACAACATTGGTTTTTAGTACAAGAGTAAACAAAATATAATGAAGTTTGTAATTTAAAATTAGAGAAAATAGAACACACAAGCAAGAAGGAGAACTCGTATAATCGTCAAAGTTGCATAAGTAAAAGATTTTGAGGATTTTATGAGTAGTTGTGTTAAATTGAAAACAAGTTGAGTTTCAAAATGAAATAGAAAATTGAATTCAAATTGAATGAATACAAAGAAAATAAGTTTGAAAAACTTTATAGTGTGAATTTGGAGTCAAAACATGTGTTAAAGGATGTTATTTACCAAAATACAATAATTTTGTAAATTATTGTAAAAGAGTATTTTCAAATTTAAACAAGTTACAAATAAAATATAGAAACTGAAATATTGATCGGAAATCAAAACATTTAAGTGTTAAAATATTTAATGTGGTTTATACATTTGTTTTGACAAGCAAATGAATTTTTATGTAAGTTTGGTATTAAAATGAAAGTTTTAAGCAATTGAAGGATATGGAATAAAAGTTGTATAATATTTTAGAAACCATCTTTAAATAGATATAAATAAAATGTAATATGTTGTAACAATTTTTGTTAATGTTAAAATAAGTAAATGGTGAAGTATTAGCAAGTAATTGTATTAAAAATTGGTTCATGATAGTGTAAACATGGTTAAATTGTTGAGTAGTTAAAATAATATTGCCTAATGGAACCAACTTAGGCTAATTGGATTGGTTACAAGCCCAAACCCCTTTTGTGAACCTTGAAGTATCTAGAAAGAAGAAAAGAAAATACATACTTTTCTTTACAACTTACTTCTTCTTCCTTATTAGAAAAGAAACCCAGGGAAAAGAAACGATGTTCTTGGATTTATGAATTCAAACCACTCCACAAATCAAAACAAAAAAATAGCCTCTTAGTCTAAGATCCTAACAAGCAATCAAGCACTAACCACAGGTCCATTCATCAAATTTCTGGAATTGGAGAGAAAAATTTATAGTGTAGTTCGTGGATTTACATGTTAGTGTTTTTCGATTGTCCAAGTTTTTGAAGTCCAAAGCTACCATCTTGGAAAGCTAAATCAGTGTAATCACTAACCCACGCAAGGTGAGTGCACACTCACACGTCTAGCTTGTTTTGACTTGTGTGTTGAGTCCATGGTTCCGTGTAGTTGTTTATGGCTTCTGAGAAATATTTTCTAAAACATTCTTGTTACGTTATCCAAGCCTTGTGCACCTATCTTTGAATGCATGTAGTTTTCCATCTTGCATCGAAATCATGTCAAATTGCTTTCAGGTAATAACATGGGTATATCTTTGTTTTGCTTGCTAAGTATCATGTTCATACTCAATCTGAAACTCTGTTGTATTGTCATCAGAACAAAGCAGGCATGTAATGCCCGGAAATTCGTGTGACATAAGGTCAAGCCAGACCTTAGTACTGTCGGGACGACCTAAGGGAAATGATAGGTCGACATGGACTTTGTAAAACTAGTACAAGGTTGAGCCTCTTTCTCCTTATTTTCTATGTTGTTGTGCTTCTTGGCTTCTAAATGTTTTGTGATGGATTTCGCTACCGATTTTGAGTTGTTTTTAGGGGATTAATCCAGCTATGGACAAGCCAATGTTAAAATCGATACAAACTTTAAATTGATGAGTTTCGCATGCATTTTGTGTGTGTTGATTTCGTAGAATTTTGATTGATTTCTGCCTATTCTGTACATGTGTTTTTAAACAAGACTTTTAAAGAAATTTGCTTTATAAAATAAGTTTTGAAATAAATATTTTATAGTCGATTTATGAAAATAATGATTATTTTTATATAAAAATGTTCTTTATTATTAAGAGCTTTTTTAAAGAAACGATTTCCAAAATGATTTCGAAAATAGTTTTAAACTCGTTTTCTCAAAATAAGTATTTTCAATATAAAAAAATACATGTTTTTGCCATAGACTACCCGTATATATATATATATATATATATATATATATATATATATATATATATATATATATGGCGAGCGTTCAATGGCACCCTAAACAGTGCAGCACCCCTAAATGCCCCCTGATTTCAACCACACATATCGTTTCTCTCTCCCTCCACTACTTCTCTCTCCTTCCACTAACATAATGTATAATAAATGAGAGGTGGAGAGGAGGGGGCAATTGGGGTGCTCACTATTTGGGGTGCCATTGAACGCTCCACTATATATATATA
This sequence comes from Allium sativum, assembly GCA_030737875.1. NCBI lineage: Eukaryota > Viridiplantae > Streptophyta > Magnoliopsida > Asparagales > Amaryllidaceae > Allium > Allium sativum. The sequence goes on from CM060923.1 coordinate 461,803,333, forward strand.
TATATATATATATGTATGTATGTATGTATATATATATATATATATATATATATATATATATATATGGAGCGGCTATTGGGATATAAAATTAAACACAAATTGTGAACCATTGGATTCGTTTTTCTTTTTGTGGTGAGTGGAATTCAGAGGCAGATCTAATGGTTCAGATTGTTTATGTCTAATTTTATGTCACTGTTTTGTGTCTAGATAGACTTCCCTTTTTTGTTTTTGAAATTGGGTTTAATTTTATTCCTAGGCATTTTAGCTCAAATGAGAAACAATGGCATAAGGCCATGTTACACATCGATTTAGGAAAGGATACGAATTCGTATCCCATAGGGGATATGACATTTTTATTGGCGTAGGACCAAGGAGTGGTGATGTCGGATGGTGACGTGATGGCGAGGTCAGAGGCTGGTCTGGAATACGGGTTCACTGTTGAGTAGTTTGGTCAAGTCAGATCGAATATCCTTGCATGATTCTATCTGGACTTGGGCTCTAGACATATCGGCAATGCTTTTGGATTGTTGTTCCACGCGATGGGCCGAGTCGGGTAATCTTTAACTACTTTTGGGAACCGGTCCGAAAAGCCAATTAACACTTGCCTTCCCAAAGGATGTCTTGCAATGGCATTACATGTTTTGGGAAGAGTTGGGTTTCCTTGCTAATTAGAGAAATCTTCAGGTCATGCCGGATGACTTGACACGAACCTTCCGTTGAGATTTGATGATGATAACACGAAGTTCCAGCGCTATTGAGAATTCATATTACTCAAACTTGAATTTCATGACGTGGTCAAGTGAACGCTCATTTTCTGCAGACTCAAGAAATTAAATGTCAGACATCGACTTCCGTCTATGTCGGTACGTAAACAAGTCATCGTCGACACAAGTAATCGTGCACATTCACATGCTCGCACGTGTTTTTACGCGATGTGACTGAAGTTTGAAACAAGTAACATAATTGTTAAGTACGTCTTCAACATACGATCGCACGAGTTGGTTTTCGGAAACGATATCGAATAATGAACTCAATCGCTTAACATACGTTCTTGAGTCATATAAATTTTGAACATATGGTTGGTTAGCAAATCAAATTGATCTTGATGGTTGTAGTTTCAAAGACGCGTATGCATAGTCATAGACGGAGTCGTAAGTCGTGAATTTCTCAAAGTTGGAAACTCGATTCTCACTTCTCTTTTTTCTTTTCCTTTTTTGAAGGTATACAAAATCTTTGTACCCTCAGGGGATGTAAATTTTCGCATCCCAGTGGGATGTGAAATCGCATCTCGGTGGGATGCCAAATCTTCCTATCCCAAGGGAATGCGAACTTTCGCATCCCGGAGGGATATGATTCGTGGTTCCCTCAGTCTCCCCTCTCCCTTCATATAAATTCGAGATGCGAAATCCTTTCCCTTTCCACTTGGCACATTTTACTCTGAGGAACTTGAAAAACCTCATTCCAAAGTATACTCATAAATCATGCATCCAACTCAAATAGATCTTAGGTAGGTTCAAATCGCCCTTGCGACTCGATTTTTGACTGTTATTGGATTCAAATTTGAGTTGTGAGATAGGGTTCAGAGCTTGGGACCATGTCCTACTAAGTCGTCCATGGTGCTTCGAGGCAGAGGAAAAGGGCCTTGTGGGAGAGGAGGACATCGAGAGGCTTCGGGGAAGACGAATGGAAGCTTTGAGACACGATCTCTACTTTGCATTCCCTGGACTTTGTGTCCCCGAAGTGACTCAAGGAGGGAGAAGGAGGGAAAGGAGGTGGAAGGGATCTGAAAAGATGAAGGGGACCCGGAGTTGATTCTTTGCATCTCGAGGTTGTTGTAGGGGTACCAAATTTGTGATTTCCTATCCCATGGTAGATGGAGGATGTGAATTCATCGATTTCATATCCCCAACAAGGGGATATGAATTCGAATCTCATGCTCCCCCAAGCGGGAAAATTCCCCTGGTCATGGGATGCGAAATTTGCATCCCTAGGATTTTGTGGAATCGTGTATGGGGGGATGCGAAGTGGACAGGAACAAGAGGAAAACCAGGATACTAATTTTTGTTGGGGCACTTGGGATGTGAATTTTTACCTGGGGATTCAAGTTCGCACTAGCTTGGGGGATGCGAAATTCGCATCACTTAGGCTTAAGAAAATTTGAAATCCCTTACGGGAGTTGGACAAGAAACTGTTTGTTGCATCACAATATGACAAAGGGAAATCGTAGAGGCTGTAAGTACAAAGTGCCCCACAACTATCAAACTAATGTGGGGTTGAAGAGAGTGCCTACCTCCGAGTCGAGATTGTCCGCCCCTTCTGTCAAGTAGGCAACTCCGGAACATAGTCTGGGATAACCGTGACTATGTAGATGAAAATATCTTTGATGTTGTCATTTCGAAATGTCCGCTTCACTCCTTCAGACTTCCCAATTAATATACTGGCGCTCCCTTCCCAATTAATATATTGGATGTTAGAGCTTCGTCTCCTACGAGATCGGTCGTTGGGCTTGTACCATTTTTGCGACGTTATGTGATTGGATCAGATTCGAATTTGAAAAGGCTTATGAATCGGTAAATCATGCTTGCACATAGGATTAGAGCGTAAACTCGAACTATGGACATATGACTGAACTACAGATCTTCGGATATGATCCCCATCTCAACACGGCGTAATCGCGACCCGACGTGAACCCGACACCATTGGTTAGAGATGACGATGGTTTTAGTCCCAGGGACTAGGGATCATCGCCGTACTCCGAACTCTTTTACTATAATCGTACTAGCACCTCACGATACTGCACATTCCATGATATTTTACAACAACATGAGGGGCACAGGTTTCTCCGTGCGGTATCTAACGTGTCTATGTTGAAAGTACAGTTCACAATGACATGGAGAAGCTCTAGACAACTTCAAGTCTTTGAAGTCGAGCCAGTAGAAACATCTCCAAGTTCCAGTGAGCCTACAAATCATTCTTTCTCGTAAGGGAGCAATAACGAGAAGTCCAAAATTTTCACTTCATCTCAACTAGTAGGCTCATCAGACATACAAGAACAAGAAGTACAACCCGAAGGGTCTCCGCATCCGGGTGTGCATGTAGATGAACCGTTGGTCGAAGGAAAAATAGCGGTTGTCGGAGAGGGCCTGATAGAAGGACTGGATGATGGTGGTAACCAGAAAGAAGTTTTTATTGAACCGAAAATGGTGGGTGTAATGACATGGGTTTTTGACGATCTTGGTTATCCGATATACAACACATATCAAACATCCAAGGATCGAAAATACCGGTCATTAATGAAAGAAATTAGAGGGTGAGGAAAGATAAGATAGAAACTTAGAATAGAAGAAGAAGAAGAAGAACACAACATCAGAGTAACATGAACCTCACAGCGGAACGAATAACATATAATATATATAACATAACTTGAAATATACATCTGTACTTGAATATACATCATTATTAAAGTACAACACTTACAACACAACGGAAATAAGCAATAGCTATATGATCCTGAAGCCTCCTGCTCCAGCTCTTCAAGTATATGTAAATCCTGACTACTTGACTGCTCGTACAAAATTGGGCACCTAAGAGTTTAAGGAAAACAAAACAAAATAAACTCCGGGTCAGTCATGGGACTGGTATGAGTAAAACAGTTTAAAACAGTTTGTACAGGTAAACGATATCTCATAAGACCACACCGTATAACGGAACGGGTTTTTCCCTTATGAGAATCCAAATTATCTTTATATCAAAAACCTTTTGATATTATAATAATGTCTATCAACCACAATATAATAATCATCTAGTAGAAACGCTTTCATCTCACGTTCTACATACATAGTATATAATCAAAACCGCAAGCACGTATTAGGTAATGGATTTCCAACTATGACAAGGTATGGAACCACCTTTTTCTAGTATACCTCTAGAAAGGAATACACTGGGTTCAACAAGAACATCTTGCAACCCGGCCACACATGACCGACCACTCATTTCGCTTGAGTGTATCGAATGTATATCACCAACGGTTGGGATCATCAACCGTTTCCCGAATGGGACAGCATCAACAATAGATTTTTGAAATAAATGAAACTCTAGATCAGGTGATTATACACCCTACTTCGGAGCGATCGAATTAGCCATGTTGCCTGCCCGAAATCTGTCATTACCGGTTGATGAGGCTTGAGGTTACGCTTCATCATCACATCAGATTCACTTCGAATGCCACATTGTCAGATCCATCGAAAATCACTAATTGACATCTACAACAGTACATTACGTGTTAGCTAAAAGAAGTTTCCTTCTCCGCTTCCACTGTTGGTACGGTTGAAGAAATCAATGTACGTGACCGTTCTGGAGATACTCTGTCAGACATTCATCCATACAAGTCATCCAGGAACAGGATGAACCGAAGGCACTATTCAGTATATCCATCTTAGGCACTGTTATCTAAGATTTATACAACAGCCCTTATACTTTACTCCGTCTTCAATTATCCTTGGCATATATGATTCACAACGCTTATGCCAATACAGAGGGTTCTTTGGATAATAATCCAACCGGTCTCTCCATATTAACAACGTTAAAATGGTCAAAACTTCGATAGTCTGTGATTTAACCGTCAAAGAAAAACAGGTTTGCAAACAACGATATTATTTCTAGATGGAAATTTATATCGATCAAACATCATTTAACATTTATCTCCTTAGTTCACTTTTCATCTCTTGTTTCCTTTTATTCAACATTTCTTATTTTCTAAATTTAGAAAATATATGTTATTACCATTGGAAAACATTTCCATTTCTTGTTTTCTATATCAAAAAACATTTCTGGTTCTTAGTTGGAAAACATTTCCAAAATTCCTTCATTGGACTTAGACAGATGTTTAAACAAACCATCGCGATGCCAACTCAAACCATTACGCTTATTAACTAAATTCCTTTAACCCACCTTCACTATCGAACCTTAACCATTCCTTAGTTAAAAATGAAGTCAATCAAGTTGGGGTAATACTACCTCTCAGACCTTAAGTGAACAACGTTTCTAACCCTGAAATAGACAAAGTTCACCTTTTAAATTCTTTAACAAACTCCCTTACGTAACTCTCTTTTGAATCATCTCTATTCGATAATTCTTTCCTTTGATAAGGTATATTCGATAACTCTATTCAATTTACTCTATTGGACTAATGCTTTTAGATTAACTATATTTGATTTAACTCTAGTCGATAACTCCTTTAACTCTATTCAAATAAACCAAGTTCGATTAACTCCTTTAATTCCATTCGAATAAACTATATTCGATTAACTCCTTTAATTCCATTTAACTCTATTCGAATAACTAATATTCGATAACTCTATTTAACTCTTATTAGAATCACTAATATTCGATTAACTCAATTGATTCTATTCGAATAAACTATATTCGATTTATTCCTTTAACTCTATTCGAATAACTAATATTCGATAACTCTATTTAACTCTATTCGAATCACTAATATTCGATTAACTGAATTGATTCTATTCGAATAAACTATATTCGATTAACTCTATTTATTTAACCCTAATCGATTAACTCTTTTTACTTAACTCCTTACTAAACTCCTTTTGAATAACTAATTCGATAACTCCTTTCGATTAAACTATAATCGATAACTCCTTTCGAATAACTCCTTTTGATTAAACTATAATCGATAACTCCTTTCGAATAACTCCTTTTGATTAAACTATAATCGATAACTCCTTTCGAATAACTAATTCGATAACTCCTTCATTCGAATAACTATATTTGATAACTCCTTCCGATTAAACTATAATCGATAACTCCTTTCGAATAACTAGATTCGATAACTCCTTTCGAATAACAAATTCGATAACTCCTTTCGATTAAACTATAATCGATAACTCCTTTCGAACAACTAATTCGATAACTCCTTTTGATTAAACTATAACTGATAACTCCTTTCGAATAACTAATTCGGTAACTCCTTTTGATTAAACTATAATTGATAACTCCTTTCGATTAAACTATAATCGATAACTCCTTTCGAATAACTAGATTCGATAACTCCTTTCGAATAACAAATTCGATAACTCCTTTCGATTAAACTATAATTGATAACTCCTTTCGAATAACTAATTCGATAACTCCTTTTGATTAAATTATAATTGATAACTCCTTTCGAATAACAAATTCGATAACTCCTTTTGATTAAACTATAATCGATAACACCTTTCAAATAACTAATTCGATAACACCTTTTTTCGCTTTATAAAGATTTCCTTTTTAACAACGTTTATTCATTTTTAAAGATTTACTTTTAGTAATGGTTCTCTACTTTAAAATGATTTCCTTCTTATAACAGTTTCCTTTTTATAACGTTTTCCCTTTTATAATGTACTATTCCGTTATAAATAAATTTCCCTTTTCTAAATATCTCCTATTTATAAATATTTCTTACTTATAAATATTTCTTATTTATAAATATTCCATTTATAAATATTTTATTTTCAAATATCACTTTGAAAATATTCTCTTATCAACATTTCGGTATGTTATGGTATTCAACATATCAAATCACGATGATCGGTATCGTTCAAACATATATAATCGACAACAGATTATATATCACATCATATATCACAATATATGAAAAACAGTAAAATAAATGTTGAGGAACCCAGTTGGGTCCCTCCAACCTGTTTCCCTGCATCCACAGATGTTACACAATATAATCAACATCACTTTCAGTTCAATATGATATATTCTGTTAAACAGAATCAATATAGAAATTCACTAACTGACTAGTAGTTCAATCAAACAGTCAACACACAGTCAATCAGTCAATATTTAACAGTTCTAAAAATACAACATGACATTATAAACTGTTCAGAGTTAGTGAGATTTACTCACATTTGCAGTTCATCATTAAAGAATGATAAACTATTTGTTTGATTTGAATCAAACAATTTATTTTGTCATAAATTCAAACGAGCTCCAATCCATTTCCCGTCAGTTCCATTGGGTAGTGTCCGACCATACCATCCCATTAGATCTTGCTTTGTTGAATTCCGATAAAATATGAGCAAGTTATTCACTTTCGAAGTTAATATACATTTCATTTAAAAACAAACTTAATTTATATATAAATATATGGGCCTTACATTGTTTTACTTCCTTGGAACCGGCCCATCCCCCATTTAAGTCCACCGACCCATTTCCCATCTATTCACACATCTGCGTCTTCCCTAAATCAAACAAAATGATCGGCTTCAGTATTCCTCAACTCCTCCTTTGACCTCGCGTTGACTGCCCCTACTTCCTCCTCGTCCAAGCCTCTTCATCACCAACCCTTTCTTGTAAACTCTGGCGCCTCTTCTCCAAACCCGTCGATTCGCCTCGCATAGTAACCGACGACGCTTTTTCTCCTCGATCCTCACCAAAATTTCATGCAAGGTGCGGATTCAACCCCTCATCCCTAATACGATACCCATCTCGCGATTTAATGCTTTAATCCTTTGATTTCTAGAACCCTAGGTTTGCTGCCTTCTTTTTGCTGAACGGAAATAGGCATCGCACTCTACAAGGACTACACCAGATCGGAACAGATGTTGATATGAGTTCAAGCATGTATTCATTCCGATTTTAGGAATTTTGTTTAAATTCTTTGGATTTTATTTTCTTCCGCCGCTTTGTGATTAGTGCGGTCTTTATAAGCTGTTGGGTTTGGTAGCATTTGTGGTTGAAAATGATGTATGCGTGGCCTCCCATATGATCAGAGAATGAAGTGGGATATTTTTTTATTCTTTTAATTTTACTTATTCTAGTGATTTTATTCTCGTTTCTGGTCTTTAAAAATCTCTTCGATCACATACAACACCCAAAAATCACCAAACTGGACTTGCACCTTCAGTTCGACATTACGGTCCCAACGAAACTGGTTTCGTCGAAATCCGACTTTGTTTGCAAAAGTGGCTATTTTTAAAGCTCTAAATAGCCTATTTAAATATATAAATATATTTAAATATAATAAAATTTAATATTTAAAAATAAATATTATCGTCAATATTCACAGAGGAATACCATACAACTCAGAATAAATCCTATATAGATTTCTAACTCGATATTTCAATCTGGGTCGACCCGATAATCGATTTATATTTTAAACTCTCTTTAAAAATATAAATAAATCGTTATGGTCAGGGCGCTGCTTTTCTGAGAATTTGATTTGGACATAACTCAAAATATACATGACGAAATCCCGATTTTTCTCTTCCATTAGAAAGATATATTCCACCAGCTCCACACGTTTCTTGTTTCACAGAAATCCGGCTTAAAACGAATCCTGTACATTCAGTTGAAGTTCAATCGCCAATTTACGAACTGCAGCGCCATTTCGAGCTCGATTTTAATTATATTATAACTCTATGTTCAAACTATTGTTTATATAATATATTCGTTATTCAAATTCAATTCTAAACTGAATTAAATATCACAGATGATCCAGTTCACACCATATCGCCACTTCAGCCAATTCTGATTATTTCAGAATTAAATATATTATTTAATTTATTATTTTAATTAAATATTCACCATTATTTAATTCCACGACCATTAAATTCTCTAAACCACCATTTCAATAATTAAATAAATTAATTATTATACCGCTGAAGATGCGGGTCATTGCATTCTTCCCCACTTAAACTAATTTCGTCCTCGAAATTGCTAAGGTAGTGAACGACCCTATCGACTGGTTAGAACATATTTTTTCACTTTTTCACTTCAGTTTCAACTGAACCAATTTAATTTCAATTAAATTATTAATTCGTTCTGACTAACAAAAATTTTCAAAAATCCTGAAAATTTTCTAACACTTTAACTTTTCGAAATTTTTTGCCAGCACCTCCTTTGTACTGGTCACTAGGTCAAACTCCAACTCGCCTCTCTGGGCCTTCTCCAACCCAAAAGAAAATAAATAGCCAAGCGGCTTGCCAATTCGGCTCATAAATCTTATATCCAATAGAAATATAAACTTGTACCTTTTGTCGGCATATCATTATATCCTTTCCACCTATTATCAATTCAGCGGATACAAGGGTCATCTCAATCAAATTCCAATTTATTTTTATCCACAAATCCAACAATTCACTTATATCCGAGCCCAATATCATTTCAACTCGAGTTTCTTCTCGATTCCCAACTCTTAACTGGATTATCACATTACACTTCAAATTTGAATCTCACAATCCAATTTGTCTTGATATCATTCTAATTCAATCTCAGTTACCACTTTACTGGCTTTACTTTAATTCAATTTTGCTTTCACAAATTTCTGTTAAATTTGTTTTTAATTTAAACAGTCTTTCCCTGGGAGTTTTTAAACAGTTTACTCTTTTCAAAAATCAAATTTTCCTTTTGAACATGTCACTGAGCCCATAATTTATATTCCATTAGTTAAATCACTTCTCTATTTATTTATCAATATTTGTTAACCAAATATTTTCAATAACCATATTGGCCTTTTATGTAATTTGAAAAACATTTCCGAATATCGCCTTCCTTTATTTTCTAAACTTTAGAAAATATATGCTATTTATAATTGGAAAATATCCCAATTACTTATCTCTTTCCGATCTCGTTTATTTCTATACTTAGGAAATATTCTTTATTATATTTCCAAGCTTACACTTATTTGGGTTAAAACGGATGTTGTGTAAAACATCGTTACGACAACCCAAATACTATATTCAACTAACTCTTATTCAACATTGATCTTCGAGCCTGAAAGCTTACAATTTATTTGTTAATAATGAAATCAATCAAGTTGGGGTATAACTACCTCTCAGACCTTGACTGAATAACATTTATAACGTCAAAACAGATATGACTACTTACTCGAATAATCAATACCATACAACTATTTATTCACTTTTAAACACGTATACGCTTCCTCTTTCTATTCTTACTAGATTTTATTCTTAGTCTTCCTTTTTGATTTTACTATTCTATTTCTAAGTTCGTTTCCTTATCGACTTCTATATATATATCGATACGTTGATTTCTAACTATCAAATTATCTTAAAAATATTCTAAGTCCTTAAATTCCTGTAAAAATTCGCCATAACCTCCTTTGTACAAGGAGCATCGGGATATTTCAAATAGCCTCCCATGGCCCTCACCAATCCAAAAGAAAAAGAAAAAGCCAAGCGGCTAGCCGATACAGCGCATAAAATCTCAAATATGAATTAAATACATACCTTTTCGTCGAGCATTCTATTTATATACCTTCATACCTTATCCGTACCTATCTCATGTATATTTATACTTGCCCAATCTATTTTAACTATACCTGATCGTTTTAACTCAATTCGTTAATTAATTTGTTAATTAACTCTTTAGTCTATTTCGCTTTCATATTTGAACATGACATGTTCAAATATATTTTAACTTGCTTATTAAATAATTTGAATCCAAATTTCAAATTTAAGTTCTATATTCGATTTCGAATATCCATTTACAAATCCAATTCACCTTTCAAAGTTCAACTTCAAATTCAAAACTCGATTAACTAATTCCTATTTGACTTAGTTAATTCTATTCAATTCCTATTCAAATTTTATATCACTTCTATTATTCAAATCTATATATCAAATTCTACTATTCAAATCTATATATCAAATTCTATTCAAATTCTATATATCAAATTCTATTCAAATTCAATATTATAAATCCCATTTGAATTTCAACACAACTTGTCTTTCCCAAAACAAATTCAAACAGTATCTCTGGTAGTAATTCATCACTTACAACTCGAAAATGAATACTGATGATGCAACTGTCATCATCGGAATCTATTTTCCAGCGATCGAAGTGAGTTCAATACTATAAAACCATTTCTAAACATTTCCACTTTGAAATTCATTTCAAAATATAATTCACATTGCTTGTAAAACAATTTAAAATCTCCCAGGATCTTAAATTTCTCTTATTTTTAATCCAAATCCATTTACAAACACTTATCCAATTCTCCAGAGTTTTAATTCAATTTCTGGTTTTAAATTTCATATTTAACTCATCTGATTTCATGTAATTCACTTATATGAATTCTGATCGATTATTTACGTAACCATTTAATTTATAATCTTACTCGATTATAAACAACCAATATATCCAATATGTATCAAAATATACTTAGGGTAAAATTATTTTAATTTACCCTCTTTTCAAAACATATCGTGACGACCCATCGTATTCGAGTGTTTAGTAACTCCTACCGATACAGTGGATCAAACTGATCGACCAAAACTCATAAACAACTCCACCAATAAATATCCACAATATAAAACAATTTTCATATCAATAACAAATACGCTCACTCGTATATATACACTCAACTCAATCTAGGGTATTACTAACCCCATCTCTACTGAGTCATGCCACAGAGCCAAGGTAAAACTTAACCTTAAGCTCTGATACCAACTGTAATGACCCGGGTTTTTGGCGATCTTGGTTATCTGATATACAACACATATCAAACATCCAAGGATCGAAAATACCGGTCATTAATGAAAGAAATTAGAGGGTGAGGAAAGATAAGATAGAAACTTAGAATAGAAGAAGAAGAACACAACATCAGAGTAACATGAACCTCACACCAGAACGAATAACATGTAATATATATAACATAACTTGAAATATACATCTGTACTTGAATATACATCATTATAAAAGTACAACACTATCAACACAGCGGAAATAAACAATAGCTATATGATCCTGAAGCCTCCTGCTCCAGCTCTTCAAGTATCTGTAAATCCTGACTACTTGATTGCCCATACAAAATTGGGCACCCAAGAGTTTAGGGAAAACAAAACAAAATAAACTCCGGGTCAGTCATGGGACTGGTATGAGTAAAACAGTTTAAAACAGTTTGAACAGGTAAACGATATCTCATAAGACCACGTCGTATAACGGAACGGGTTTTTCCCTTATGAGAATCCAAATTATCTTTATATCAAAAACCTTTTGATATTATAATAATGTCTATCAACCACAATATAATAATCATCTAGCAGAAACGCTTTCATCTCACGTTCTACATACATAGTATACAATCAAAACCGCAAGCACATATTGGGTAATGGATTTCCAACTATGACAATGTATGGAACCACCTTTCGCTAGTGTACCTCTAGAAAGGAATACACTAGGTTCAACAAGAACATCTTGCAACCCGGCCACACATGACCGACCACTCATTTCGCTTGAGTGTATCGAATGTATATCACCAACGGTTGGGATCAGCAACCGTTTCCCGAATGGGACAGCATCAACAATAGATTTTTAGAAATAAATGAAACTCTAGATCAGGTGATTATACACCCAACTTCTGAGCGACCGACTTAGCCATGTTGCCTGCTCGATTTCTGTCATTTACCGGTTGATGAGGCTTGAGGTTACGCTTCATCATCACATCAGATTCACTTCGAATGCCACTTTGTCAGATCCATCGAAAATCACTAATTGACGTCTACAACAGTACATTACGTGTTAGATAAAAGAAGTTTCCTTCTCCGCTTCCACTGTTGGTACGATTGAAGAAATCAATGTACGTGACCTTTTTGGAGATACTCTGTCAGACATTCATCCATACAAGTCATCCAGGAACAGGATGAACCGAAGGCACTATTTAGTATATCCATCTTAGGCACTGTTATCTAAGATTTATACAACAGCCCTTGCACTTTACTCCATCTTCAATTATCCTTAGCATATATGATTCGCAACGCTTATGCCAATACAAAGTGGTTCTTTGGATAATAATCCAACCGGTCTCTCCATATTAACAACGTTAAAATGGTCAAAACTTCGATAGTCTGTGATTTAACCATCAAAGAAAAACAGGTGTGCAAACAACGATATTATTTCCAGATGGAAATTTATATCGATCAAACATCATTTAACATTTATCTCCTTAGTTCATTTTTCATCTCCTGTTTCCTTATATTCAACATTTCTTATTTTCTAAATTTAGAAAATATATGTTATTACCATTGGAAAACATTTCCATTTCTTGTTTTCTATATCAGAAAACATTTCTGGTTCTTAGTTGGAAAACATTTCCAAAACTCGTTCATTGGACTTAGCCAGATGTTTAAACAAACCATCGCGATGCCAACTCAAACCATTACGCTTATTAACTAAATTCCTTTAACCCACCTTCACTATCGAACCTTAACCATTCCTTAGTTAAAAATGAAGTCAATCAAGTTGGGGTAATACTACCTCTCAGACCTTAACTGAACAACGTTTCTAACCTTGAAATAAACAAAGTTTACCTTTTAAATTCTTTAACAAACTTCCTTACGTAACTCTCTTTCGAATCATCTCTATTTGATAATTCTTTCCTTCGATAAGGTATATTCGATAACTCTATTCAATTTACTCTATTGGAATAACGCTATTGAATTAACTCAATTTGATTTAACTCTAGTCGATAACTCCTTTAACTCTATTCGAATAAACCAAATTCGATTAACTCCTTTAATTCCATTCGAATAAACTGTATTATATTAACTCCTTTAATTCCATTTAATTCTATTCGAATAACTAATATTCGGTAACTCTATTTAACTCTTATTCGAATCACTAATATTCGATTAACTCAATTGATTCTATTCGAATAAACTATATTCGATTTATTCCTTTAACTCTATTCGAATAACTAATATTCGATAACTCTATTTATCTCTATTCGAATCACTAATATTTGATTAACTCAATTGATTCTATTCGAATAAACTATATTCGATTAACTCTATTTATTTAACACAAATCGATTAACTCTTTTTACTTTACTCCTTACTTAACTCCTTTCGAATAACTAATTCGATAACTCTTTTCGATTAAACAATAATCGATAACTCTATTCGAATAACTGATTCGATATATCTTTTGATTAAACTATAATCGATAACTCCTTTCGAATAACTAATTCGATAACTCCTTTTGATTAAACTATAATCGATCACTCCTTTCGAATAACTAATTCGATAACTACTTCATTCGAATAACTATAATTGATAACTCCTTTCGATTAAACTATAATCGATAACTCCTTTCGAATAACTAGATTCGATAACTCCTTTCAAATAACAAATTCGATAAGTCCTTTCGATTAAACTATAATCGATAACTCCTTTCGAATAACTAATTCGATAACTCCTTTTGATTAAACTATAATTGATAACTCCTTTCGAATAACTAATTAGATAACTCCTTTTGATTAAGCTATAATTGATAACTCCTTTTGATTAAACTATAATCGATAACTCCTTTCGAATAACTAGATTCGATAACTCCTTTCGAATAACAAATTCGATAACTCCTTTCGATTAAACTATAATCGATAACACCTTTTGAATAACTAATTCGATAACTCCTTTTGATTAAACTATAATTGATAACTCCTTTCGAATAACAAATTCAATAACTCCTTTTGATTAAACTAAAATCGATAACTCCTTTCGAATAACTAATTCGATAACTCCTTTTTTCGCTTTATAAAGATTTCCTTTTTAACAACGTTTATTCATTTTTAAAGATTTACTTTTAGTAACGGTTCTCCACTTTAAAATGATTTCCTTCTTATAATAGTTTCCTTTTTATAACATTTTCCCTTTTATAACGTCCTATTCCATTATAAATAAATTTCCCTTTTCTAAATATCTCCTATTTATAAATATTTCTTATTTATAAATATTTCTTATTTATAAATATTCCATTTATAAATATTTTATTTTCAAATATCACTTTGAAAATATTCCCTTATCAACATTTCGGTATGTTATGGTATTCAACATATCGAATCACGATGATCGGTATCGTTCAAACATATATAATCGACAGCAGATTATATATCACATCATATATCACAATATATGAAAAACAGTAAAATAAATGTTGAGGAACCCAGTTGGGTCCCTCCAACCTGTTTCCCTGCATCCACAGATGTTACACAATATAATCAACATCACTTTCAGTTCAATATGATATATTCTGTTAAAAAGAATCAACATAGAAATTCACTAACTGACTAGCAGTTCAATCAAACAGTCAACACACAGTCAATCAGCCAATATTTAACAGTTCAAAAAATACAACATGAAATTATAAACTGTTCAGAATTAGTGAGATATACTCACATTTGCAGTTCATCGTTAAAGAACGATAAACTGTTTGTTTGATTTGAATCAAACAATTTATTTTGTCATAAATTCAAACGAGCTTCAATCCACTTCCCGTCAGTTCCATTGGGTAGTTTCCGTCCATACCATCCCATTAGATCTTGTTTTATTGAATTCCGATAAAATATGAGCAAGTTATTCACTTTCGAAGTTAATATACATTTCATTTAAAAACAAACTTATTTTATATATAAATATATGGGCCTCACATTGTTTTACTTCCCTGGAACGTACCCATCCCCCATTTAAGTCCATCGACCCATTTCCCATCTATTCACACATCTGCGTCTTACCCAAATCAAACAAAATGATCGGCTTCAGTATTCCTCAACTCCTCCTTTGACCTCGCGTTGACTGCCCCTACTTCCTCCTCGTCCAAGCCTCTTCATCACCAACCCTTTCTTGTAAACTCTGGCGCCTCTTCTCCAAACCCGTCGAACCGCCTCGCACAGTAACCGACGACGCTTTTTCTCCTCGATCCTCACCAGAATTTCATGCAAGCTGCGGATTCAACCCCTCATCCCTAATACGATACCCATCTCGCGATTTAATGCTTCAATCCTTTGATTTCTAGAACCCTAGGTTTGCTGCCTTGTTTTTGCTGAACGGAAATCGGCATCGCACTCTACAAGGACTACACCAGATCGGAACAGAGGTTGATACGAGTTCAAGCATGTATTCATTCCAATTTTAGGAATTTTATTTAAATTCTTTGGATTTTATTTTCTTCCGCCGGTTTGTGATTAGTGCAGTCTTTATAAGCTGTTGGGTTTGGTAGCATTTGTGGTTGAAAATGATGTGTGCATGGCCTCCCATATGATCAGAGAATGAAGTGGGATATTTTTTTTTTCTTTTAATTTTATTTATTCTAGTGATTTTACTATCGTTTCTGGTCTTTAAAAATCTCTGCGACCACATACGACACCCAAAAATCACCAAACTGGACATGCACCTTCAGTTCGACATTACGGTTCCAACGAAACTGGTTTCGTTGAATTCTGACTTCGTTTGCAAAAGTGGCTATTTTTAAAGCTCTAAATAGCCTATTTAAATATATAAATATATTTAAATATAATAAAATTTAATATTTAAAAATAAATATTATCGTCAATATTCACAGAGGAATACCATACAGCTCAGAATAAATCCTATATAGATTTCTATCTCGATATTTCAATCTGGGTCGACCAGATAATTGATTTATATTTTAAACTCTCTTTAAAAATATAAATAAATCGTTATGGTTAGGGCGCTGCTTTTCTGAGAATTTGATTTGGACATAACTCAAAATCTACACGACGAAATTCCGATTTTTCTCTTCCATTAGAAAGATATATTCCACCAGCTTCACACGTTTCTTGTTTCACAGAAATCCGGCTTAAAACGAATCCTGTACATTCAGTTGAAGTTCGAACCACCAATTTACGAACTGCAGCGCCATTTTGAGCTCGATTTTAATTATATTATAACTCTACGTTCAAACTATCGTTTATATAATATATTCGTTGTTCAAATTCAATTCTAAACTGAATTATATATCACAGATGATCCAGTTCACACCATATCGCCACTTCAGCCAATTCTGATTATTTCAGAATTAAATATATTATTTAATTTATTATTTTAATTAAATATTCACCATTATTTAATTCCATGACCATTAAATTCTCTAAACCACCATTTTAATAATTAAATAAATTAATTATTATACCGCTGAAGATGCGGGTCATTACAGTGGGAGATACCACGATCCTCAAAAATCCCCTGGATTCAGTTATTTCACGGGTAGATGAAGCTTCATTGCAGTGAATCTGTATGAAGTACGGAATACCGGGGGATGAACGTCTATGCCCTCCGTCTTGGCACTTACATCCTATATGTTGAATAGTTGCTGATTGAACCGACAGGGGAAGACATCATATACCTCTATTTTTTGAAGAAGGGAAGCACTGTATCGGCCTCCCGTGTGTATATGGAGGCACAACCCAACAGTTGCCCACCAGGATTTGCGAGGATACGGCATGCTGGTAGTAAGTACATGAAAATTTTCCTTATTACTTGGGTTAATTGAGTCGTAAGCTCGAAACTAACTTAGGGTTTCATATGGCAGGGTTTCCTTCGATCTCGAAGAGCAGTGGATATTTTCAGTGAGTCCTAGCTTTGTGGGATGTTCCTAGTGAGTACCACTATTTCCAAACTCTGATATCAGACCATCTTCTCCATCTGTTGGATTTGCTTCTAAAGGGTCGTTCAATGGGCCGCCAGGACTATGATGGAATAGCGAAAGTGGTGGAAGCTAAGGTAGAAGGAATTCCAACGGGTCCGCAAGTGGAATTGGCCCATGTCATACCTACTGACATGCCCTCGGATGAGTATAAAGTTATAAAGACTCAAGGGAATGCAGGTGACGACGTCAATAGTGTAGAGGAGCGTGTTAAAGAGAATGGTTCAAAACTCACTCCCATTCCTTCTCCGACCGAGGAGATAAGGCCGGGAGAGGCTATTGAACCTAAGTTCTCCAGCTACGACTTCCACAACCGTCGTGTTGATGGAAGTTGAAAACCAATTTAATGATTTGGATAAGGTCCCATTAAGACATATTCTTTCGGATTAAGCAGAGCGAACGTTAAGAGTTTATTGTTGAGCATTGGGGAAATTATCCCTTCAAGCAATAGAAAAAGATTTTGTTGGGGAACACATAGGACACACACTCACAAGCATTGCATAGCACAATACTTGATTCATATGCATTGGGTGTTCATTTCTGATTCAAAGTTGCTCAATGCAGGTACCATGGTTCACGAAGGTGAAAAAGACCGTGTTCGGGGAGATCCTCGATGGTAGAATAAAAGTGCTATGACTGACTTTTATGCAAGCACTGGACTATGCTCAAGAAAAAGGCTGCATGACTCAAAGGGTAGCAGGTACCGCCGAGAATCTTCCCTGCATTCAAATCCTTTTCCAATAGGTGCGAAACCATCAGATGCAAGGAATGGAGCTGAATTGTTAACAATGAGGCAAAAGACTGCGATTGCTCTATCTGATGTACCAATCACCGCGCCGACGACAATGACTATTGGTAGAAGTGGTTTGCCGATGTGGGGCAAGGAAGTGGAGGAAAGGATGAGAGAGTCCAGGGCCTGATGCTTCCCGATATATCCGAGATCCCACAGTTGAGTCCCAAGAAAAGGAAGGCGATATTGAAGAAGTCGTTTCCTGACTTTTATTTCAAGGAACTGAAGTGGTTACCTAATATCAGCCCGATCCCACACAAGGACGACGAGGATATATGGAAAAAGTGCACTTTGCTTATTATTAATATCGAGAGATGTACAAGTATGCCAAGAAACTTTCAGTGTTGATCCAAAATAAGAATCCAGAGATCCAAGACTTGGAGATCATGCTAAAAGTTCAGAAAGAGAGCGTTGTGAACAGAGACAAGGAGATAGGTAAAATATGGCTTCAAGCAACATCTGTTTCTTTGTATTCGAGTAACACTTTTACTGTATAACTCTTTACTGCTGAAACAAATGGTTTAAAGAAGGAGATGGAAGACGCAAAGCTGGCAATGGAAGTGGTTAGTACTCATTATAAAGATGTATTAGCCCTACATCGACCCTGGAGAAAGGGAACAAGGATCTGGTAGAAGGGAACAACTATATATCTAGCTGGATCCTCAACTCAAAAGTAAGCTTAGATCCCACACTTAAAACTTTTATAGGATCATGACTCAATTACTAAAATTTACTCCAACTATGTCAGGTAGGTCTTACGTCTGTTGTACTCTTTCTATGAATCTATGCAACATAAATACACATTTTTTTAGCAGTACAATCAAATTATTTCTGTACCGATGTTATCTTACCTACACTTAGTTATGTAAAAAAATATTTGCTTCAAATAATGATTGACATCTAATCATTATTCTCATTTTCCATACATGTTGTACTGAAGCTATTATGAACAACTATATATCTGGTTGGATTCTGAATCCAAAGGTAAACTCAGATTCCACACTTAAAACTTTATAGACTCATAATTTGATTCCTAAAATTTACTCCAAAGGTCTTACATCTGTTGCAAACTGAATAAAAACTTGAACCAATAGCTTCGAGCTCGTAAGTTTAAGAACTAACCTTTTTATCATGAAATGATTTCCTTACACCGCTCACTACTTCTTCAGACAAAGAGTCATATAAAAAAAAGAACAGTCCTTGGAGTCAAAGCAAAACCTACTACCAAATAGAGAACTCATGCATGGATAACAAGATATGACCCAAGCATCCCAATTGAATCAGCAAAAGGAACCTTGCCATGATCTTCCTCGAAAGCAAATGCAAGGTTAGACAGCTTCCGAACTCTTATTCCTCAATTTGATACCTTGGTTTGAATTAAGGTTGTTGGAAGCTTCTCCTCTGATTTGTACAAGAATCATATGTTTATTTTTTACATCCAATTAGAGATTCATCTTTGAAATGTCCGGAAGATAATTCGTTAGTGTGATGAAAAGGAATATCGCTCGATTCGAATCGATCGCTAAACCGACCAAGACCGTTCGAAACCCCTGATTGTTTTGAGAACACGACAAATCAGAACGCAAACAGAAGAACATTTCATTGCTTATTACAACAATTCCATCATAATACAAGAATATTACAGAGTACGAATAAATATTACACAGAAAATATCAGAGATTCAAATTACATATAAATACATCGCAGCAGAAATAATACGAAACACAACTAGAAGTAATACATGGATACAGAGCATTCCGAGTATCGTTCCAGCTGTAAATCAAGATCTTGTGAATATAAATATGCAAAGTCACGTATTGGAAGTTGGATTTCCATCTGTGAACCGAGGCAAAAGATAGTCCTCACCGATTCGAGACAATATAGCCTACTATGTCTCAGGATCAGAGCTCAAGTGACCCTTTGATCGTCAGGGCCGGTCCACCGATGTGGATTAAACTTAAACCCTGGACACTGCGTTTCCCCACCCTTTGGGGCATAAATGAGCCAAATGACTCCATCGGCTCCACACAGTCACCGATATATCCGAGGCGCCTCGCAACAGCAACAACCATACAGGTGAAAATAATATAAATGTCAGGACTGGTAGGTCACTAACACCACCCTAGATAGAAAGAAACGCTTGCCCTCCCTAATGTCCTCTCCCGTTTCTGGTTCACAACCGGGGTGTGAGGCTCGCGAATCAATGGTACACAAAGCTATGCCACACAGGCGGTGCTTTGATCATCAACCACAAGACTTTGCTTTTCAACAGAAGCCTTGATCAATTGCCACTTAGGCATGCCACACAGGCAATTCACACCATGCGACTGATGTCTATCGATATACAACCTTTGATCACGTACGTCTCAGAGAAGGGTGAAGTAAGGGAATGAATTCCCCTTCACCAGGCAGATGTATATTTAATGGAGATCAATCAACACAGAGAAAATCCAATGTCAGACACACGGTCCATACAAGTTCGTTCTGGGTCTGAACGAAACCAGAGGCACCGTGTACCTCGCATATCCATCGATCTCCAAGTACGTCTGGACGACCACCAACTGATTCCCTCCTCTTGGGTGTACAGCCCAATCAAGATCATCAGTAATCACCCAAACGATGTGAAGACCTCCGGTCTTCGACCACCGTCTTCATCCTCGACACATCGTCGAATCAGTTATTCAGAATGGGTTAAACCCGGTTTTCTGAATAACTCGCGTATATAATAAACAAGTGTTACACAAACACAACATACGCCTCATTCCAATTCAGAATATTCTTTTATTCAAATATTCTTATACTTTGGGAAAGGTTCCCATTAATTTTATCAAAGATAAATTCTTTAAATTTATTCTTTAATCTTCTTTTGAATATCAATTCAAATTAGTTGGGATTAGCGAACCACACCGAAGTAATCATTTATTTTATTTCCCAATCCTAACCTATTCATCCCATGAAGTAAAACTGATAATACTTCATATCTAACACCACGGTGTTATCGATAAATTCAACTACCATTTCATGTTCAAATCTAATTAAAGATTTAACTATCGCCTGGAGCAAAACTGGTGATACTCCATTCTCGATTATTTCAATCTAATTAAAGATTCATTAAAACTCTACTTGGTTTTAATCTTCCCAAAAATCAATCTCAATGATTATTTAACTTGGGAAATCACATCCTGTCTTTAACTGGGTTAAAGAACTAATGTCATTTAAAACACGGTTCACTATAAACCCAAAATCACATTCCATTAATTATCGGGTTAAAGAACAAGTGTTTTTTTTTTTAAAATACCATTCACGATAAACCCAAAAATCAATTCAAATTCAATTCCAATTAAATACCATTTAATTGGTACACTTCATTAAATCTAAATAAAAAGATTTAATCTTTTTCTTAACTGGGATTAAGAAAAGTGTTAATTAAGACACCATTCACGACAAACCCAAATCCCATTTGATATTAAATACAAGGCTCTGAATAGAAAATATATCGGCTTATATTCAATACCAAATTCTACGACCAACAAATATCATATTGGAAATAACGATATAAATATATCTTTCAAATTTCCATAACAATATATGTATAATCACGAAATCCAACATCGAAATATTCCAAAGACAATTTCGATTCAAATCCATTCCAATTCAATTATTGGAAATTCTGGTTATTCTCAAAACCATTTCTAATCCACTTTATTTATTTTAAAAATAAATGGAATTATAATTCTAGTTCAAAACTAGTTCATTTCGATAAAAATCGATTTTTATCTTTTCAAATTTAGAATTTTTCAGTCCAATTCTTCACAAATCATTTCTTACGATTTTACACAAATTATTACTATTTTTAATAATTTTATCAAGGCTTGTACAGTCGATTTCCATCAACGGCCATCGAACTGCACTTACAACGACCTTTTCCAAATTTGATTTGGACATAATTCCAAATTCAACCGTTAGATTTCAAATCTCTAATATTCGTTAGAAAGCTCTTTTCGATACGAACCCAATGGTTCTAGTTTTAGGAGAATCCGACGATCGGATCTCCCGTAATATCCATTCGAAGTCAATGGTCGAAATTCGCGAACTGCCGCGGCGCGGCGCGTTCTATTCAGGCCATTATATATATAATATATATTATATATATTTCGTCGATTTCCTTTCAAAACGTATTTTATAAATCGTTTTAAATTCATTTTCAAAACGATTTTAACTTCATATTCAATTTCTGATCAAAATTGAATATTCCATATCTTCGACATACAATGATAATATTTTCAAAACGTTAGATTTTGAAATCACTTCCTTTTCTATATTCATTATAAAAACGAATAAAATCGATATAAATATCGTTCACATCAAAATGGCGCATATCTAACCAACACGGCTTTATATTTTTCAATTACTTCATTATTCTATTCAACACATGAATATTTTCTTAAACATATGAATATATATTTCTATTCAACACATGAATATTTATTCTATTCAACACATGAATTTATTCTATTCAACACATGAATTTTTCTTCTATACAACACATGAATTTATTCTATTCAACATATGAATTTTCTATTATTCAACACATGAATATTTATTCTATTCAACACATGAATTTGTATTTTATTCAACACATGAATATTTATTCTATTCAACACATGAATTTATATTTTATTCAACACATGAATATTTATTCAATTCAACACATGAATTTATATTTTATTCAACACATGAATATTTATTTTATTCTCTAAATTGGAATGAGACCCACTCAATTACCATATAATATTATTTATATGGATTCTATACAACACATGTATATAATAGCAATGATAAGTAATCAACCATAATCCAAAGTGCACCACACAACTGCATAAGCATTAAATATAAATAATTAACGCTTACGCAGTCTGTCAACCCAACGATTGACATACAACTAAACAATCGGGATTAGTGTATGTCAAACATCATCCAAATACCCATGTAGGGTTTCAAATCAACAAACACAGATTTTTATTTGTGCAGTTGGGCGATGTGTAAAATTTATCGTCCCAATCAATATCAGTCAAATCAGAGTATATAAACAAATTGTCCGATTTGTTTATTACTATTTATTTTATATACACGTTAAAAATCATATTTTTAACTATAAAATATTTTCCACTATAAAATATTTTATTTTATTCCACATCACACAATCAAATTTCACAACACAGCAATCAAACAAACAAGTCATCCATGGTCTGTGGATGACGGGTGTCGGGTGCTACTAAGCACCGTCTGCTTCCTAGTATATATTTCAACTAGAAATCAAAATAAAAGTGAGGAGTTCTCAACGATTAGCTAAACCAAACACCGCGACTCTTCATATGTAGAAAATCTTCGCCGTCTGCCACTTTCGTTGCCCGTATTCACTACATATATAAAAATCACATATTTTAACTTCGCTTTCAAGATGATAAAGATTATATTTTTAATACGCTACTTCATATACAAGAATCTTATCTTTCCAAATATAAAATCAAATCCTTATCCTCGCTACTTCATAATAAAAATTGAATCTTTGTACTTGTTGCTTCATAACAAAAATCGAATCTTTATACTATATAAAAATCCTAACTTTACATATAAAAATCCTCTTTTTCATATATAGAAAAATCATATCTTTTTATTATTAAAAACTATAACTTTCATATGAATAAAAATCTAAGCTTTCTTTATATAAAAATTCAAACTTTCATGAATAAAAATCTAAACTTTCTTGTTTAAAAATCAAGCCTTTTCTTATTTAAAAATCTATGCTTTTCATAACCAAAATTCTAATCTTTTTATAAACAAAAATCTAATCTTTTTACGCTATTCAAACCAATAAAAATCACATTTCAAATCGTTATTCTAACATATAAAAATCAAACCTTTTCCCTATATAAAAATCATATTTTTATATGATTAAAACCTATTCTTATATAATAAAAATTCAATTTTTCTATAGTTAAAAACCTATATTCTAAACTGAAAATAAACTAAACATATATATAAATAACAAAAAGAAAACTCACGTTTTTGTTTGAAGAAGGGGGGGTCTGCGTCCATCAGGGGGGGAAGGGGTCGGAATTGTTGAGATCGGGGGGGGGGGGGCGAAGCTTAGTGGGGGTGGCGCAGATCCGCGAGGATCGGAGGTGGGGGCCACGGCTGCTGGGCGGCGTGGTGGTTTGGGTTCAAATCGGTTTGGGGGTTTTCGGCGTGGGGTTCCGCGAGTTGTAAAAGAGGGGAGGAGGAGAGACGTCGGGGAGGAGGAGAGACGTCGGGGAGGAGGAGAGGTGGCGGCCAGCTCCGCGACGGAGGCGCCAGCGTCGATCGTCGATCCGCTTCTTCCCCCTTTTTTCTGTTAATGTATCGGGAGAGAGAAAGAGGTAAAAGGGGGGTTTGACTTCTTATAATAATTTATTTTATTATTATTATCGTTTTCCAAAAAGTAACATTTTATTTCAAAGTCAAAATCGGACCCACCGACTATCGCACCTAGCTAATTACCCCCATTCCGAACACAATGGGATACGTTTCATAAGCTAATTTGATCGTTTCGATTAGTTTCCATTTAAATTAAAGTTTAAATCTATATATTCAATTTTAAACACACATTTCAATTTCCCAAGGCCACATACTAACTCTAAAAATTTCAGAAAAATTATTTCTAGCTTCATATTGACGATACAGTCCTAACAAATCTAGTTTCGTCAAATTCTGAGACCGTTTGAAAAATGGCCATTTTCCAGTCGATTAAAATCAACTAAAACTAGTCAAACGCTTACTTCGCCACACTCACATATTGATTCAGAAAATTATGAATTTTGGAATCTAGCAATAACTTGACATCCCGGATCCAACAAAATTGGTTTCGTCGAAAACAGAGGTCGTTTGCAAAATTTCCATTTTTAAGGGCTAAAATTCCATAACGACTATTCTAAATTTTCAACTGGGCATAACTATTTATTCCCGCTATGAAATTTCAATTTTTCGGATTTGTTTGGTTTCACTAAAATCCGGTTTATTTCTAATCCTGGACATTCATTTGAACTTTGAAATCGAATTTTCAAACTACCGCGCCATTTTCAATTCCTTTTGTAATTAAAAATAAATTATTTATATTCAAACGACGATTCAAATAAATATATATGTTCTAATTCTATTCAAAATAAATTTCTCGTCGTTATTATTTAAAATAATTCATTCTAAATATTCAAAATTCACTAAAATCGCCAAAATAAAAATTTTAAATTGGCTCGGATTTTCGGGTTATTACAAGCTCCCCCACCTAAAACTTTTCGTCCCCAAAAAGGAACGAAGCCGAAAGTTGTTTAACTAATCAACTCAACTTTCATTATTTTCATTACGGCTTAAGTTCTTCAACTTTTTAGTTTCTAAGAACTTTTCAAATTTTTCAAAAATTTGGCTAACACCCTAAATTTTCGAAAAATTTCGCCATAACCTCCCCTGCACCGGGAGCTTCGGGATATTTCAAATAGCCTCCCATGGCCCTCACCAATCCAAAACGAAAAAGAAACAGCCAATCGGCTCATAAAATCATCCAAACCCAATAAATTTGTAAACAGTACCTATTTGTCGGGCAAACAATTTTATTCCTCTTCTCTAGCCTCCTTGCTATGACCTGTTCAATGTATATACATGTACATGTATGCAAATTCGTACAATTTTCAATTCAGTCCAACATTAGATACAATTTGGCTAAATGTTTCAAATTTTAATTAATCAATCAACACAATCAGCAATCAATTTGTTGATTAGCTTTTCAAATTCATAATTTGGATACATAGTCAAAAAAATCATATTTTTGATGCTAAATCACAACAATAAGCCCTATCTAGCTTTGTATCTCACACCAGTCTAATGGAAATATATAGATATCTCACTTTCGAAACATGAACATAAATCCTGGTGAGGAGTTCCATCATCAAAATCATCTTCGGGCGACTAGAGTGTGATTCTATATCTATCCAGTATATTAAAACTTCGAATACACGTTTGCAAGACGTATATGCAAAATCTTTATATATCGGATTGTCCAAATTCAATACAAATAAATATTCAAATACGTATAAAATGATTTAAATTTCAAAACAAAATTTGTTTTCATTTTCAAAAATATACCCTTCACACTCGTTCTAGGATACTACTGATCTCATCTCTAACGAGTCATTCTCATTGGATATTACTAATCCAATCTCTGATATATTCTTTCGTTTGGTTCTAACGTGTCTTGTTCTCGAGCTTTGTAAACCAAAGCCCTGATACCAAATGTGACGAAAAGGAATTTCGCTCGATCTGAATCGATCGCTAAACCGACCAAGACCGTTCGAAACCCCTGACTGTTTTGAGAACACGACAAATCAGAATGCAAACAGAAGAACATTTCATTGCTTATTACAACAATTCCATCAGAATACAAGAATATTACAGAGTATGAATAAATATTACACAGAAAATATCAGAGATTCAAATTACATTTAAATACATCGCAGCAGAAATAATACGAAACACAACTAGAAGTAATACATGGATACAGAGCATTCCGAGTATCGTTCCAGCTGTAAATCAAGATCCTGTGAATATAAATATGCAAAGTCACGTATTGGAAGTTGGATTTCCATCTGTGAACCGAGGCAAAAGATAGTCCTCACCGATTCGAGACAATATAGCCTACTATGTCTCAGGATCAGAGCTCGAGTGACCCTTTGATCATCAGGGCCGGTCCACCGATGTGGATTAAACTTAAACCCTAGACACTGCGTTTCCCCACCCTTTGGGGCGTAAATGAGCCAAATGACTCCATCGGCTCCACACATTCACCGATATATCCGAGGCGCCTCGCAATAGCAACAACCACACAGGTGAAAATAATATAAATGTCAGGGCTGGTAGGTCATTGTGTGACGAGAAGGAATTTCGCTCGGTCCGAACCAGTCGCTAAACCGATCCAGACTGTTCGAGACACCCTATCGTTTGAGAACATGACAAAATAGAACGCAGACATGAGAACATTTCCTTGTATATTACAACAATTCCATCAGATTACAAGAATATACAGAGTATAAATGAATATTACACAGAAATATCAGAGATTTAAATTACATTTAAATACATAGCAGCGGAAAATAATACAATACACAACTGAAGGAGATATACGGATACAAAGCTTTCCGGATATCGTTCCAGCTGTAAACCAGGATCCTGTGAATATAAATCTGCAAAACCAAAACTACTAGCTACCCGTGTCAAAATAGGGTTACCCAGAGTTTAGGTTAAAACAATAAACTCCAGGTCAGTCATGTGACTGGTGTGAGAACTAAAACAGTTATAAATCTTTATTTTAAAGTTAGGTAAATCAAGGGACCACGCCGTATAACACGGAATGGGTTTCCTCCCAAGAATACCAGTGCATAAAACAAACAGCGCAATGCTAAATAAAGAAAAATGAAGCTGTTATAAGACCCAGGTCCTATCACACAATGCAACGCAAGCCGGGGGATAGGGTTTTCCCTTATAACAGCCAAAGGATGCTTGATACGTTTTAAAACAAATCATTTGATACTATTATAAGTGTATAGTGTATAAAACAACTTCAAATCATAAGTATCAATCATAGGCGGCATGGGTACCATATATCATGTCGCCATACTAGGCTCTACAAATAAAACCGCAAATGTCACGTACTTGGAAGTTGGATTTCCATCTATGAACCGAGGCCAGGGATCGTCCTCTACCGATTCGAGACAATCTAGCCCATGTCTCAGGACCCAAACTCAGGTGGGCCTTGGATCGTCAGGCCCGGTCCACCGATGTGGATTATTATGCCTGAACAATACGTCTGTCCGCCCTTTGGGGCGTAAATGAGCCAACGAATGGCTCCATCGGACCCGGATCGTCCGATCTAACCGAGGCGCCTCGCAACAACCACATAAGTCAAACTCGTCAGGGCGTGTAAAACCACTGATGCCACTTCTAACTAGAAAGAAACGCATGCCCTCCCTGAGGTCCGTCTCCCGTTTTTGGTTCATACCGGGTGTGAAACTCGCGAAGTAAACGTTACACAAAGCTACGCAACAAAGGTCGTGCTTCGATCATCAACCACAAGACTTTGCTTTTCAACAGAAGCCTTGATCATTCGCCACTTAGGCATGCCACACCGGCATTTCACTCTATGCGTTTGATATCCATCAGTATATAACCTCTGAGCTCGTACGTCTCAGAGAAGGGCGTTAAGCAAGAGAATAAATTCTCCGCCGCCAAACAGATATATATTTAATGGAGATCAATCACACAGACTAAAATCCAATGTCAGACACACAGTCCATTTACAAGTCCGTTCTGGGTCTGAACGAAACCGGAGGCACCTAGTACCCCGCATATCCATCGATCTCCAAGTACGTCTGGACGATCACCAACTGTTTCCATCTTCTTGGGTGTACAGCCCAATCAAGATCGTCAGTAATCACCCAAACAACGTGAAGACTTCCGGTCTTCGACCACCGTCTTCATCTTCGACTTATCGTCGTATCAGTTATTCTGAATGGGATAAACCCGGTCTTTCTGAATAACTCACGTATATTTTAAATAAGTGTTACACAAACACAACATACGCCTCATTCCAATTCATCAGTCACTAACCGTAAATTAATCAAGAGAATAATTCCACAAATATTAACCCCGAAGGCCGAAACCAACATCAGATCAATATCCAGAAAACCATTCTGCTTAGCTAACCGACAGTTAGTTTCTGATTTCACATTCATAGGGAAAGGTTCCCACTAATTTTATCCAAGATAAATTCCTGAATTTATTCTCTAATCTTCCTTTGAATTTCGATTCAACTAGTCGGAATTAGCGAACCTTACCGTAGTAATCATTGGTTTTAATTTCCCAATCCCAACCTATTCATCCCATGAAGTAAAACTGGTAATACTTCATATCTAACACTACGGTGTTATCGGTAAATTCAATTACCATTTCACGTTTAAATCTAATTAAAGATTTAACTATCGCCTGGAGCAAAACTGGGGATACTCCATTCTCGATCTTTTCAATCTAATTAAAGATTCATTAAAACTCCACTTAGTTTTAATCGTTAACTGGGTTGAAGAATCCGTGTCATTGAAAACACGGTTCACGATAAACCCAAAGTCACATTCCATTAATTATCGGGTTAAAGAACGAGTGTTATTTAAAACACTGTTCACAATAAACCCAAAAATCAATATCAATTCAATTCCAATTAAATATTATTTAATTGGTACACTTCATTAAATCTAAATAAAAAGATTTAATCTTTTCTCAACTGGGTTCAAGAACAGTGTTAATGAAGACACCATTCATGACAAACCCAAATCACATTTGATATTCAATACAAGGCTCTGAATAGAAAATATATCGGCTTATATTCAATATCAAATTCTACGATTAACAAATGTCGTATTGGAAATAACGATATAAATATATATCTTACAAATTTCCATAACAACATCCGTATAATCACGAATTCCAACATCGAAATATTTCGAAGACAATTTCGATTCAAATCCACTCCAATGCAATCATTGGAAATTCTGGTTATTTTCAAAACCATTTCAAATTCAATTTATTTATTTAAAAATAAATAGAATTATAATTCTAGTTCAAAACTAGTTCATTTCGATAAAAATCTATTTTTATCTTTTCAAATATGGAGTTTTTCATCCCAATTCTTTCTAAATCATTTCTTATGATTTTACACAAATTATTAATATTTTTAATAATTTTATCAAGGCCCGTACAGTCGATTTCCATCAACGGCCATCGAACTGCATTTACAGCGACCTTTTTCAAATTTGATTTGGACATAATTCCAAATCCAACCGTTAGATTTCAAATTTCTAATATTCGTTAGAAAGCTCTTTTCGATACGAACCCAACGGTTCTGGTTTTAGGAGAATCCGACGGTCGGATCTCCCGTAATATCCGTTCGAAGTCAATGGTCGAAATTCGCGAACTGCCGCGGCGCAGCGCGTTCTATTCAGGCCATTATATTATATATATAATATATATAATATATATTTCATCGATTACTATTTAAAACGAATTTTATAAATAGTTTTGAATTCGTTTCAAAAACGATTTCAACCTTTATTTCAAATTCAAATCGAAATTGAATTTTCTATTATAAATTCTTTTTACCTTCATTTCTATTTGATTTCAATTCAAATCAATTTTAATTCGATTCGAATTCATTTTCTGTTCAATTCAATTCGAATTCATTTTCCTATTCAATTCAAATTCAATTCATTCTCTATTCAATTCAAATTCAATTCTTTTTCTAATCAAATCAAATTCAATTCATTTTCTAATCAAATCAAATTCGTTATATATTAAATTGAAATCAAATTCGTTATATATTCAATTCGAATTCCTATTCTTTTCAAAATATTAGATTTTGAAATCACTTTCGATATTCATTATAAAATGAATAAAATCGATATAAATATCGTTCACGTCAAAATGGCATCAATCTAATCAACACGGCTTCATATATTGATATTTTCAAATATTCTATTTCAAATATTTCTTTTTCAAATATTTCTATTTTAAAACTAGAATGAGGCCCAATCAATTACCATATAATGTTAATTATATGGATTTTCTACAACACATATATATATCAACAACGATGAATAATCAACCATCATCCAAAGTGCATTCTATACTGTATAAGCATCAAATATAAATATTCAACGCTTATAACAGCCTGTCAATCAATCGATCGACATACAACTAAACAATTGGGATTAGTGTACGTCAAATATCATCCCAATACCCGTGTGGGGTTTCAAGCAATCAAACACAGATTTTTATTTGTGTAGTTGGGCGATGTGTAAAATTTATCGTCCCAATCAATGTCCTTCAAATAGGTGTACATAAACAAACCATCTGGTTTGTAAATGAATATTTATTTATTCGCATTCACGTTAAAAATTATATTTTCAACGATCAAACTATTATATTCAACCTATGAATATTCTATGCGGTTCATTTATCAAATAAATTTTATCCTTATTTTTCTAACTTATTTTAGAAAATTTCGGCGGCATAACGGCACGATACTAGAAACGGGACAAGGCCTAGCCTTATCCCCGGTCTAGTGAAGGCCCACGCCATTCACACATCAATCAAATCCATTCCATTTCACCAAACAATTCAAATTTCAACCAAATAATCTAACTAATTTTTGCAATCAAACAAACAAGTCCATGGTCTGTGGACGATTGTGTCGGGTGCTACTAAGCACCGTCTGCATCCTAGTATATATATAATTAGAAAAAGAAATTGAAAGGTGAGAAATTCTCACCGATAGCTATCCTAACTCCACGGCACTTCCAATGCAGGAAATCTTCACTGTTCTCGTCTCTTATCACTTTCTTCGCCCGTAGCCACTACATATATAAAAATCGATTTTTTCTTCGTTATTCAATATATAAAAATCACATTTTTACTTCGATGTTCAATATATAAAAATCACATTTTTACTTCGATGTTCAATATATAAAAATCGATTTTTTACTTCGCTATTCAATATATAAAAATCGAATTTTGACTTCGCTATTCAATATATAAAAATCGAATTTTTACTTCGCTATCATGTGTATAAAAATGACATTTTTATGCTACTACTATATAGATAAAAATTCTATTTTTACACCGCTAAAAATCTTGTCTTTTCTATTTTAAAAATCTAATATTTTCTATTTTAAAAATCTTCTCTTTTCTATCTTATGGATCTATAAACAAAATCAGAACTTTAGGTCGCCTCTTATATAAAACTAAATTTAGAAAACAAAAATTAATTTATAAAAACCGAATTCAAACTAAGAACTAATTTAAATAGGGTAGTACATTTTAAATAAAATCAGATTTAAAGAAGAAAACTCACCGTTATTCGAAGAGGAGAGGCACAAGGGGCTATAGGTAACAGGAGGGCATTGCTGGAGCAAGGGGGGTCGCGCAGGTGGTGCTGGTGACTGTCATCCGGGCTGTGGTGGTCTGAACAGCGGCTGCTTCGGGGAAAAGGGGTTTCCCCGTTCGAGATAAAGGGGGTGGGGCTTTGTGGGTGATGGCAGCAGCGAGGAGGTGGAGCGGACGGTCTGAGGCGACGACGAGTGAGGATGTGGTGCGGTGGCATCGATTTCCAGGGGGTACGGTTCGATGTCAGGGTCTTCGAATTTGGGACCGGCGACTGGAAGGAGGAGGAGCTATCGAGGAGGGCGAGCGGAGGTGGGGGTGACTGGGCGGCGCGTTGACGAGGGCTCTGGTGGCACGAGATTGGGTGGCGGCGGATTTTCACGAGGGCGATGAGGGAATCGGGGTTTTTATTTTATATTTTTTTGTTCTGAGTGAAGTAAGAGAGAGAGAGTGAATATATATATATATATTTTTTAATTTCTTTTTAATTCAAAAAGTTGACTTATCTATCGAACCCAAAACGAAACCCAACAACTCCGTCCCTAGCTAATTACCCCCATTCCGAACACAATGGGATATGTTTCGTAAGCTGATTCGATCGTTTCGATCAGTTTCCGTTAAAATCAACATATAACTCTATATATTGAATTTTAACGCGCATTTCAATTTATCGGGGTCACATACTAACTCTAAAAATTCCAGAAAAATAATTTCTAGCTTCGCATTGACGATACGGTCCTAACAAAACTAGTTTCGTTGAATTCTGAGACTGTTTGAAAAATGGCCAATTTCCAGTCGATTAAAATCAATTGAAACTGGTCAAACGCGTTTTCCTTTGCTACGCTCACATATTGAATCGAAAAATTATGAAATTTGAAACCTAGCAATAACTTAACATCGTGGATCCAACAAAAGTGGTTTCGTCGAAATCCGAGGTCGTTTGCAAAATTCTCATTTTTAAGGGCCTGAATTCCATAGCGACTATTCTGAATTTTCAACTGGACATATCTTTTTATCCCCGCTATGAAATTTTGATTTTTCGGATTCGTTGGAAGGATATCTTCAATTAGATAATGTTTTTAGTTTCACTAAAATCCGAATTATTTTGCACCCGGTACATTCAATTGAAGTTTGAAACCGAATTATCGAACTACCGCGCCATTTTCAATTCTATTTATAATTATATATAAATATTTATATTCTAACGACGACGCGTATAAATATATACGTTCGAATTATATTCAAAATAAATTTTCTCGTCGATTTTATTTAAAATAATCTATTTTAAATATTCAAAATTCACTAAAATTGCCAAAATAAAAATTTTAAACTGGCCCAGATTTTTGGGTTGTTACAATCTCCCCCACTTAAAACTTTTCGTCCCCGAAAAGGAACAAAGTCGAAAGTGGTTTGATCAATCAACTCTACGTTCGATCCGGCTTCCATTCTCCAACTTTTCAGTTTCTGAGAATTTTCAAATTCTTCAAAAATTTGGCTAACACCCTAAATTTTCGAAAAATTTCGCCATAAACTCCCCTGCACCGGGAGCCACGGGAAAATCCCGAAATGCCATATAGGCCTTCTGATCTCAAAAAGAAAAAGAAAAAGCTAAGCGGCTAGCCAATAGGCTCATAAAATCATCATCACCCAAACAAAACAGTAGATTATGTAGTAAACATGTACCTATTTGTCGGGCAAACAAATTTTATTCTCTGCTCTAGCCTCCTTGCTTCGACCTGTTCAATGTAAGTACATGTATATACAAGCAAATGCGACCAATTTTCAATATAATTCAATATGTGATACAATTAGGCGTAATGGTTCAAAATTATCAAACAATTAAACAAACAACACAAACATCAATCAATAAATGAATTAGAGTTTCAAATTCATAATTTTATATATATACAAAAATCATGTTTTTGATGCCAATTCACAACAATGTATTCTAGCTATATTTTGGTTCTCACACCAGTCTAATGGAAATATATAGAAATCACACCTTCGAAACACGAATATAAATACTGATGATGTGGCCACATCATCAGAATTATCCCCGGGTGTCTAGAATGTGACTCTATATCTATCCAGTATATTAAAACTTCGAATATACGTTTGCAAGGCGTATATGCAAATTCTTTATATACTGGACTGTCCAAATCAATACAAATAAATAATCAAATACGAATATTTGATTTAGATTTTCAAAACTAAATTTGCTTTTACTTTAAAAATATACTCTTCACACTCGCTCTAGGATACTACTGATCCCATCTCTAACGAGTCATGCCCGTTGGATATTACTAATCCAATATCTGATGAATTCTTCCGTATGGTTCTAATATGTCTTGTTCTCTGAGCTTTGTAAACCAAAGCTCTGATACCAACTGTGACGAGAAGGAATTTCGCTCGGTCCGAACCAGTCGCTAAACCGATCCAGACCGTTCGAGACACCCTATCGTTTGAGAACATGACAAAATAGAACGCAGACAAGAGAACATTTCCTTGTATATTACAACAATTCCATCAGATTACAAGAATATACAGAGTATAAATGAATATTACACAGAAATATCAGAGATTTAAATTACATTTAAATACATAGCAGCGGAAAATAATACAATACACAACTGAAGGAGATATACGGATACAAAGCTTTCCGGATATCGTTCCAGCTGTAAACCAGGATCTTGTGAATATAAATCTGCAAAACCAAAACTACTAGCTGCCCATGTCAAAATATGGGCACCCAAAGTTTAGTTTAAAACAATAAACTCCAGGTCAGTCATGTGACTGGTGTGAGAACTAAAACGGTTATAAATTTTTATTTTAAAGTTAGGTAAATCAAGGGACCACGCCATATAACACGGAACGGGTTTCCTCCCAAGAATACCAGTGCATAAAACAAACAGCGCAATGCTAAATAAAGAAAAATGAAGCTGTTATAAGACCTAGGTCCTATCACACAATGCAACGCAAGCCGGAGGATAGGATTTTCCCTTATAACAGCCAAAGGATGCTTGATACGTTTTAAAACAAATCATTTGATACTATTATAAGTGTATAGTGTATAAAACAACTTCAAATCATAAGTATCGATCATAGGCGGCATGGGTACCATATATCATGTCGCCATACTAGGCTCTACAAATAAAACCGCAAATGTCACGTATTTGGAAGTTGGATTTCCATTAATGAACCGAGGCCAGGGATCGTCCTCTACCGATTCGAGACAATCTAGCCCATGTCTCAGGACCCAGACTCAGGTGGGCCTTGGATCGTCAGGGCCGGTCCACCGATGTGGATTATTATGCCTGAACAATACGTCTCTCCGCCCTTTGGGGCGTAAATGAGCCAACGAATGGCTCCATCGGACGCGGATCGTCCGATCTAACCGAGGCGCCTCGCAACAGCAACAATCACATAAGTCAAACTCATCAGGGCGTGTAAAACGACTGACGCCACTTCTAACTAGAAAGAAACGCATGCCCTCCCTGAGGTCCGTCTCCCGTTTTTGGTTCATACCGGGTGTGAAACTCGCGAAGTAAACGTTACACAAAGCTACGCCACAAAGGCCGTGCTTCGATCATCAACCAAAAGACTTTGCTATTCAACAGAAGCCTTGATCATTCACCACTTAGGCATGCCACACCGGCAGTTCACTCTATGCGTTTGATATCCATCAGTATATAACCACTGAGCTCGTACGTCTCAGAGAAGGGCGTTAAGCAAGAGAATAAATTCTCCGCCGCCAAACAGATATATATTTAATGGAGATCAGTCACACAGACTAAAATCCAATGTCAGACACACAGTCCATTTACAAGTCCGTTCTGAGTCTGAACGAAACCGGAGGCACCTAGTATCCCGCATATCCATCGATCTCCAAGTACGTCTGGACGATCACCAACTGTTTCCATCTTCTTGGTTGTACAGCCCAATCAAGATCGTCAGTAATCACCCAAACGACGTGAAGACTTCCGGTCTTCGACCACCGTCTTCATCTTCGACTTATCGTCGTATCAGTTATTCAGAATGGGATAAACCCGGTCTTTCTTAATAACTCACGTATATTTTAAATAAGTGTTACACAAACACAACATACGCCTCATTCCAATTCATCAGTCACTAACCATAAATTAATCAAGAGAATAATTCCCCAAATATTAACCCCGAAGGCCGAAACCAACATCAGATCAATATCCAGAAAACCATTCTACTTAGCTAACCGACAGTTAGTTTCTGATTTCACATTCATAGGGAAAGGTTCCCATTAATTTTATCCAAGATAAATTCCTGAATTTATTCTCTAATCTTCCTTTGAATTTCGATTCAACTAGTCGGAATTAGCAAACCTTACCGTAGTAATCATTGGTTTTAATTTCCCAATCCCAACCTATTCATCCCATGAAGTAAAACTGGCAATACTTCATATCTAACACTACGGTGTTATCGGTAAATTCAATTACCATTTCATGTTTAAATCTAATTAAAGATTTAACTATCGCCTGGAGCAAAACTGGGGATACTCCATTCTCGATCTTTTCAATCTAATTAAAGATTCATTAAAACTCCACTTAGTTTTAATCGTTAACTGGGTTGAAGAATCCATGTCATTTAAAACACGGTTCACGATAAACCCAAAGTCACATTCCATTAATTATCGGGTTAAGGAACGAGTGTTATTTAAAACACGTTCACAATAAACCCAAAAATCAATATCAATTCAATTCCAATTAAATATTATTTAATTGGTACACTTCATTAAATCTAAATAAAAAGATTTAATCTTTTCTCAACTGGGTTCAAGAACAGTGTTAATGAAGACACCATTCACGACAAACCCAAATCACATTTGATATTCAATACAAGGCTCTGAATAGAAAATATATCGGCTTATATTCAATATCAAATTCTACGATTAACAAATGTCGTATTGGAAATAACGATATAAATATATATCTTTCAAATTTCCATAACAACATCTGTATAATCACGAATTCCAACATCGAAATATTCCGAAGACAATTTCGATTCAAATCCACTCCAATGCAATCATTGGAAATTCTGGTTATTTTCAAAACCATTTCAAATTCAATTTATTTATTTAAAAATAAATAGAATTATAATTATAGTTCAAAACTAGTTCATTTCGATAAAAATCTATTTTTATCTTTTCAAATATGGAGTTTTTCATCCCAATTCTTTCTAAATCATTTCTTATGATTTTACACAAATTATTAATAATTTTATCAAGGCCCGTACAGTCGATTTCCATCAACGGCCATCGAACTGCATTTACAGTACCTTTTTCAAATTTGATCTGGACATAATTCCAAATCCAACCGTTAGATTTCAAATTTCTAATATTCTTAGAAAGCTCTTTTCGATACGAACCCAACGGTTCCGGTTTTAGGAGAATCCGACGGTCGGATCTCCCGTAATATCCGTTCGAAGTCAATGGTCGAAATTCGCGAACTGCCGCGGCGCGTTCTATTCAGGCCATTATATTATATATATAGTATATATAATATATATTTCATCGATTATTATTTAAAACGAATTTTATAAATAGTTTTGAATTCGTTTCAAAAACGATTTCAACCTTTATTTCAAATTCAAATCGAAATTGAATTTTCTATTATAAATCCTTTTTACCTTCATTTCTATTTGATTTCAATTCAAATCGATTTTAATTCGATTCGAATTCATTTTCTGTTCAATTCAATTCAATTCGAATTCATTTTCCTATTCAATTCAAATTCAATTCATTCTCAATTCAATTCAAATTCAATTCTTTTTCTAATCAAATCAAATTCAATTCATTTTCTAATCAAATCAAATTCGTTATATATTCAATTGAAATCAAATTCGTTATATATTCAATTCGAATTCCTATTCTTTTCAAAATATTAGATTTTGAAATCACTTTCGATATTCATTATAAAATGAATAAAATCGATATAAATATCGTTCACGTCAAAATGGCGTCAATCTAATCAACACGGCTTCATATATTGATATTTTCAAATATTCTATTTCAAATATTTCTTTTTCAAATATTTCCATTTTAAAACTGGAATGAGGCCCAATCAATTACCATATAATGTTAATTATATGGATTTTCTACAACACATGTATATATCAACAACGATGAATAATCAACCATCATCCAAAGTGCATTCTATATTGTATAAGCATCAAATATAAATATTCAACGCTTATAACAGCCTGTCAATCAATCGATCGACATACAACTAAACAATCGGGATTAGTGTACGTCAAATATCATCCCAATACCCATGTGGGGTTTCAAGCAATCAAACACAGATTTTTATTTGTGTAGTTGGGCGATGTGTAAAATTTATCGTCCCAATCAATGTCCTTCAAATAGGTGTACATAAACAAACCGTCTGGTTTGTAAATGAATATTTATTTATTCGCATTCACGTTAAAAATTATATTTTCAACGATCAAACTATTATGTTCAACCTATGAATATTCTATGCGGTTCATTTATCAAATAAAATGTTATCCTTATTTTTCTAACTTATTTTAGAAAATTTCGGCGGCATAACGGCACGATACTAGAAACGAGACAAGGCCTAGCCT
The DNA here is from genome assembly GCA_030737875.1 of Allium sativum. NCBI lineage: Eukaryota > Viridiplantae > Streptophyta > Magnoliopsida > Asparagales > Amaryllidaceae > Allium > Allium sativum. The sequence continues at coordinate 461,842,217 of CM060923.1, forward strand.
TATCCCCGGTCTAGTGAAGGCCCCCGCCATTCACACATCAATCAAATCCATTCCATTTCACCAAACAATTCAAATTTCAACCAAATAATCTAACTAATTTTTGCAATCAAACAAACAAGTCCATGGTCTGTGGACGATTGTGTCGGGTGCTACTAAGCACCGTCTGCATCCTAGTATATATATAATTAGAAAAAGAAATTGAAAGGTGAGAAATTCTCACCGATAGCTATCCTAACTCCACGGCACTTCCAATGCGGGAAATCTTCACTGTTCTCGTCTCTTATCACTTTCTTCGCCCGTAGCCACTACATATATAAAAATCGATTTTTTCTTCGTTATTCAATATATAAAAATCACATTTTTACTTCGATGTTCAATATATAAAAATCACATTTTTACTTCGATGTTCAATATATAAAAATCGAATTTTTACTTCGCTATTCAATATATAAAAATCGAATTTTGACTTCGCTATTCAATATATAATAATCGAATTTTTACTTCGCTATCATGTGTATAAAAATGACATTTTTATGCTACTACTATATAGATAAAAATTCTATTTTTACACCGCTAAAAATCGTGTCTTTTCTATTTTAAAAATCTAATATTTTCTATTTTAAAAATCTTCTCTTTTCTATCTTATGGATCTATAAACAAAATCAGAACTTTAGGTCGCCTCTTATATAAACCTGAATTTAGAAAACAAAAACTAATTTATAAAAACCGAATTCAAACTAAGAACTAATTTAAATAGGGTAGTACATTTTAAATAAAATCAGATTTAAAGAAGAAAACTCACCGTTATTCGAAGAGGAGAGGCACAAGGGGCTATAGGTAACAGGAGGGCATTGCTGGAGTAAGGGGGGTCGCGCAGGTGGTGCTGGTGACTGTCATCCGGGCTGTGGTGGTCTGAACAGCGGCTGCTTCGGGGAAAAGGGGTTTTCCCGTTCGAGATAAAGGGGGTGGGGCTTTGTGGGTGATGGCAGCGGCGAGGTGGTGGGGCGGACGGTTTGAGGCGACGACGAGTGAGGATGTGGTCCGGTGGCATCGATTTCCAGGGGGTACGGTTCGATGTCAGGGTCTTCGAATTGGGGACCGGTGACTGGAAGGAGGAGGAGCTATCGAGGAGGGCGAGCGGAGGTGGGGGTGACTGGCCGGCGCGTTGACGAGGGCTCCGGTGGCACGAGATTGGGTGGCGGCGGATTTTCACGAGGGCGATGAGGGAATCGGGGTTTTTATTTTATATTTTTTTTCTTCTGAGTGAAGTAAGAGAGAGTGTGAATATATATATATATATATATATTTTTAATTTCTTTTTAATTCAAAAAGTTGACTTATCTATCGAACCCCAAACGAGACCCAACGACTCTGTCCTTAGCTAATTACCCCCATTCCGAACACAATGGGATATGTTTCGTAAGCTGATTCGATCGTTTCGATCAGTTTCCATTAAAATCAACATATAACTCTATATATTGAATTTGAACGCGCGTTTCAATTTATCGGGGTCACATACTAACTCTAAAAATTCCAGAAAAATAATTTCTAGCTTCGCATTGACGATACGGTCCTAACAAAACTAGTTTCGTCGAATTCTGAGACTGTTTGAAAAATGGCCAATTTCCAGTCGATTAAAATCAACTGAAACTGGTCAAAAGCGTTTTCCTTTGCTACGCTCACATATTGATTCGAAAAACTATGAAATTTGAAACCTAGCAATAACTTGACATCGCGGATCCAACAAAAGTGGTTTCGTCGAAATCCGAGGTCGTTTGCAAAATTCCCATTTTTAAGGGCCTGAATTCCATAGCGACTATTCTGAATTTTCAACTGGACATATCTTTTTATCCCCGCTATGAAATTTTGATTTTTGGGGTTCATTAGAAAGATATCATCAATTAGATCCTAATGTTTTTGGTTTCACTAAAATCCGAATTGTTGTGCACCCGGTACATTCAATTGAAGTTTGAAACCGAATTATCGAACTACCGCGCCATTTTCAATTCTATTTATAATTATATATAAATATTTATATTCTAACGACGACGCGTATAAATATATACGTTCGAATTATATTCAAAATAAATTTTCCCGTCGATTTTATTTAAAATAATCTATTTTAAATATTCAAAATTCACTAAAATTGCCAAAATAAAAATTTTAAACTGGCCCAGATTTTCGGGTTGTTACACACTGACACCACCCTAGCTTGAAAGAAACGCATGCCCTCCCTGATGTCCTCTCCCGTTTCTGGTTCACAACCGGGGTGTGAGGCTCGCGAATCAACGCTACATAAAGCTATGCCACACAGCCGGTGCTTTGATCATCAACCACAAGACTTTGCTTTTCAACAAAAGCGTTGATCAATTGCCACTTAGGCATGCCACACAGGCAATTCACACCATGCGACTGATGTCTATCGATATACAACCTTTGATCCCGTACGTCTCAGACAAGGGTGAAGTAAGGGAATGAATTCCCCTTCACCAGGCAGATGTATATTTAATGGAGATCAATCAACATAGAGAAAAATCCAATGTTAGACACATAGTCCATACAAGTTCGTCCTGGGTCTGAACGAAACCGGAGGCACCTTGTACCTCACATATCCATCGATCTCCAAGTACGTCTGGACGACCACCAACTGATTCCCTCCTCTTGGGTGTACAGTCCAATCAAGATCACCAGTAATCACGCAAACGATGTGAAGACCTTCGGTCTTCGACCACCGTCTTCATCCTCGACACTTCGTCGAATCAGTTATTCAGAATGGGTTAAACCCGGCCTTTCTGAATAACTCGCGTATATAATAAACAAGTGTTACACAAACACAACATACGCCTCATTCCAATTCAGAATATTCTTTTATTCAAATATTCTTATACTTTGGGAAAGGTTCCCATTAATTTTATCAAAGATAAATTCTTTAAATTTATTCTTTAATCTTCTTTTGAATATCAATTCAAATTAGTCGGGATTAGCGAATCACACCGAAGTAATCATTTATTTTATTTCCCAATCCCAACCTATTCATCCCATGAAATAAAACTGGTAATACTTCATATCTAAATCCATGGTGTTATCGGTAAATTCAATTACCATTTCACATTCAAATCTAATTAAAGATTTAACTATCGCCTGGAGCAAAACTGGTGATACTCCATTCTCAATTATTTCAATCTAATTAAAGATTCATTAAAACTCCACTTGGTTTTAATCTTCCCAAAAATCAATCTCAATGATTATTTAACTTGAGAAATCACATCCTGTCTTTAACTGGTTTAAAGAACCAATGTCATTTGAAACACGGTACACTATAAACCCAAAATCACATTTCATTAATTATTGGGTTAAAGAACAAGTGTTTTTTTTAAAATACCGTTCATGATAAACCCAAAAATCAATTCAAATTCAAATTCAATTCCAATTAAATACCATTTAATTGGTACACTTCATTAAATCTACATAAAAAGATTTAATCTTTTTCTCAACGGGGTTTAAGAACAGTGTTAATGAAGACACCATTCACGACAAACCCAAATCCCATTTGATATTAAATACAAGGCTCTGAATAGAAAATATATCGTCTTATATTCAATATCAAATTCTACGACCAACAAATATCGTATTGGAAATAACGATATAAATATATCTTTCAAATTTCCATAACAATATCTGTATAATCACGAAATCCAACTTTGAAATATTCCAAAGAAAATTTCGATTCAAATCCATTCCAATTCAATTATTGGAAATTCTGGTTATTCTCAAAACCATTTCAAATCCACTTTATTTATTTTAAAAATAAATGGAATTATAATTCTAGTTCAAAACTAGTTCATTTCGATAAAAATCAATTTTTATCTTTTCAAATTTAGAATTTTTCATCCCAATTATTCACAAATTATTTCTTATGATTTTACACAAATTATTACTATTTTTAATAATTTTATCAAGGCTGGTACAGTCGATTTCCATCAACGGCCATCGAACTGCACTTACAGCGACCTTTTCCAAATTTGATTTGGACATAATTCCAAATCCAACCATTAGATTTCAAATCTCTAATATTCGTTAGAAAGCTCATTTCGATACGAAACCAACGGTTCCGGTTTTAGGAGAATCCGACGGTCGGATCTCCCGTAATATCCATTCGAAGTCAATGGTCGAAATTCGCGAACTACCGCGGCGCGGCGCGTTTTATTCAGGCCATTATATGTATATATATAAAAAATATTATATATATTTCATCGATTTCCTTTCAAAACGTATTTTATAAATCAATTTAAATTCGTTTTCAAAACAATTTCAACTTCATATTCAATTTCCGATCAAAATTGAATATTCCATATCATCGATATACAATGATAATATTTTCAAAACGTTAGATTCAGAAATCACTTCATTTTCTATATTCATTATAAAAACGAATAAAATCGATATAAATATCGTTCACGTCAAAATGGCGCATGTCTAACCAACACGGCTTTATATTTTTCAATTACTTCATTATTCTATTCAACACATGAATATTTTCTTCAACACATGAATATATATTTCTATTCAACACATGAATATATATTTTATTCAACACATGAATTTATTCTATTCAACACATGAATTTTTCTTCTATTCAACACATGAATTTATTCTATTCAACACATGAATTTTCTATTATTCAACACATGAATATTTATTCTATTCAACACATGAATTTATTCTATTCAACACATGTATTTGTATTTTATTCAACACATGAATATTTATTCTATTCAACACATGAATTTATATTTTATTCAACACATGAATATTTATTCTATTCAACACAGGAATTTATATTTTATTCAACACATGAATATTTATTTTATTCTCTAAATTGGAATGAGACCCACTCAATTACCATATAATATTATTTATATGGATTCTATACAACACATGTATATAATAGCAATGATAAATAATCAATCATCATCCAAAGTGCACCACACAACTGCATAAGCATTAAATACAAATAATTAACGCTTACACAGTCTGTCAACCCATCGATTGACATAAAACTAAACAATCGGGATTAGTGTACGTCAAATATCATCCCAATACCCGTGTGGGGTTTCAAATCAACAAACACAGATTTTTATTTGTGCAGTTGGGAAATGTGTAAAATTTATCGTCCCTATCAATATCAGTCAAATCAGCGTATATAAACAAATCGTCCGATTTGTTCATTACTATTTTTTTTATATACACGTTAAAAATCATATTTTTAACTATAAAGTATTTTCCACTATAAAATATTTTAATCCATTCCACATCACACAATCAAATTTCACAACACAGCAATCAAACAAACAAGTCATCCATGGTCTATGGACGACGGGTGTCGGGTGCTACTAAGCACCGTCTGCATCCTAGTATATATTTCAACTAGAAATCAAAATAAAAGTGAGGAGTTCTCACCGATTAGCTAAACCAAACACCGCAACTCTTCATATGTAGAAAATCTTCGCCGTTTGCCACTTTCGTTGCCCGTATTCACTACATATATAGAAATCACATATTTTTACTTCGCTTTCAAGATGATAAAGATTATATTTTTAATACGCTACTTCATATACAAGAATCTTTTCTTTCCAAATATAAAATCAAATCCTTATCCTCGCTACTTCATAATAAAAATCGAATCTTTATACTTGTTGCTTCATAACAAAAATCGAATCTTTATACTATATAAAAATCCTAACTTTACATATAAAAATCCTCTTTTTCATATATAGAAAAATCATATCTTTTTATTATTAAAAACCATCACTTTCATATGAATAAAAATCCAAGCTTTCTTTATATAAAAATTCAAACTTTCATGAATAAAAATCTAAACTTTCTTGTTTAAAAATCAAGCCTTTTCTTATTTAAAAATCTATGCTTTTCATAACCAAAATTCTAATCTTTTTTATAAACAAAAATCTAATCTTTTTACTCTATTCAAACCAATAAAAATCACATTTCAAATCGCTATTTTAACATATAAAAATCAAACCTTTTCCCTATATAAAAATCATATTTTTTATATGATTAAAACCTATTCTTATATAATAAAAATTCAGTTTTTCTATAGTTAAAAACCTATAATCTAAACTGAAAATAAAGTAAATATATATATAAATATGAATAACAAAAAGATAACTCACATTTTTGTTTGAAGAAAGGGGGGTCTGCGTCCTTCGAGGGGTGGTGGAAGGGGTCGGAATTGTTGAGATTGGAGGGGGCGAAGCTTGGTAGGGGTGGCGCAAGTCCGCGGGGATCGGAGGTGGGGGCCATGGCTGCTGGGCGGCATGGTGGTTTGGGTTCAAATCGGTTTGGGGGTTTTCGGCGTGGGATTCCGCGAGTTGTAGAAGAGGGGAGGAGGAGAGACGTCGGGGAGGAGGAGAGGCGGCGGCCAGCTCCGCGACAGAGGCGCCAGCGTCAGTCGTTGATCCGCTTCTCCCCCCTTTTTTCTGTTAACGTATCAGGAGAGAGAAAGAGGTAAAAGGGGGGTTTGACTTCTTATAATAAATTATTTTATTATCATTATCGTTTTCCAAAAAGTAACTTTTTATTTCGAAGTCAAAATCGAACCCACCGACTGTCGCCTCTAGCTAATTACCCTCATTCCGAACACAATGGGATATGTTTCGTAAGCCAATTTGATCGTTTCTACCAGTTTCCATTTAAATTAAAGTTTAAATCTATATATTCAATTTTAAACGCACATTTCAATTTACCAAGGCCGCATACTAAATCTAAAAATTTCAGAAAAATTATTTCTAGCTTCGTATTGACGATACGGTCCTAACAAAACTAGTTCGTCATATTATAAGACCGTTTGAAAAATGGCCATTTTCCAGTCGATTAAAATCAATTTAAACTAGTCAAACGCGGTTTACTTCGCCACGCTCACATATTGACTCAGAAATTTACGAATTTGGAAATCTAGCAATTCCTAAACATCTCGGATCCAACAAAAGTGGTTTCGTCGAAAACAGAAGTCGTTTGCAAAATTTCCATTTTTAAGGGCCAGAATTCTACAGCGACTATTCTAAATTTTCAACTGGGCATAACTATTTATTCCCGCTATGAAATTTCAATTTTTTGGATTCGTTGGAAATATATTTTCAATTAGATTCTAATATTTTTGGTTTCACTAAAATCCGGTTTATTTCGAATCCTGGACATTCTTTTGAACTTTGAAATCGAATTTTCAAACTACCACGCCATTTTCAATTCCTTTTATAATTAAAAATAAATTATTTATATTCTAACGACGATTCAAATAAATATATATGTTCTAATTCTATTCAAAATAAATTTCTCGTCGTTATTATTTAAAATAATTCATTTTAAATATTCAGAATTCACTAAAATCGCCAAAATAAAATTTTTAAAATGGCTCGGGTTTCCGGGTTATTACAGTTAGGGTTAGGTGATTTAGGAGGCATTGGAAATGGTGGGAATGCTTCAAAGCGTGCGCTAGAGAATTTGGCAGGGATGGGTAATAAAAAGTTTCGAACAGTGGGAATCCAGATTTCTGTACTAAACTAGTGGCTATGGCCGCATGGCTGGATGACGGCCCAATCTTTACGGCCCATGATGTCAAATTTTATAACTTTTAAATAGACTTTAATGCCGGTCATGAATTTCCTTTTGGATATGCGCTGGCCACAACATATATTTGAATTATGAAGGCTGGATAATTTAAAATGGCATAGAAAGATAAATGATTCAAGAAATGTGAATGCGTTCGTCTGTCACAAAAGAATGTGTTTTTCTGCACCGCGAAAGGAAAAGGGCTTTTTGAAAGGCCATCAATAATTCGTTATTACTGATAATGCTGTACTGAAGCTATTGTGAACAACTATATATCTGGCTGGATTCTGGACCCAAAGGTAAACTTAGATTCCACACTTAAAACTTTATAGACTAATAATTTGATTCCTGAAATTTACTCCAAAGGTTTTACATCTGTTGCAAACTGAATAAAAACTTGAACCTATAGCTTTGAGCTCGTAAGTTTAAGAACAAATCTTTTTATCATGAAATGATTTCCTCACACCGCTCATTACTTCTTCAAACAAAGAGTCATATGACAAAAAAGAACAGTCCTTGAAGTCAAAGCAAAACCTACTACCAAATGGAGAACTCATGCATGGGTAATAAGATATGATCCAAGCAGCCCAATTGAATCAGCAAAAGGAACCTTGCCATGATCTTCCCCGAAATCAAATGCAAGGTTATATAGCTTTCGAACTCTTATTCCTCAATTTGATACCTCGGTTTGAATTAAGGTTGCTGGAAGCTTCTCCTCTGATTTGTACAGGAATCATCTGTTTATTTTTACATCCGATTAGAGATTCGGCTTTGAAACGTCAAGAAGATAATTTGCTAGGGTTAGGGGACTTAGGAGGCATTGGAAATGGCAGAATGCTTCAAAACGTGCACTAGAGAATTTGGCCGGGATGGGTAATAAAAAGTTCTAAATGGTGGGAATCCAGATTTCTGTACTGAACCAGTGCTATGGCCGCATGGCTGGATGATGGCCCAATCATATATGGCCCATGATATCAAATTTTATAAATTTTAAATAGACTTTAAAGCCCGTCATGAAATTCCTTTAGGATATGCGCTAGCCACAGCATATATGCGAATTATGAAGGCTGGATAATTTAAAACAGCATAGAATGATAAATGATTCAGGAAATGTGAATGCGTTCTTCTATCACAAAGGAATGTGTTTTTGTACCATGAAAGGAAAAGAGCTTTTTAAAAGGCCATCAAAAATTCGTTATTACTAATAATGTTGTTAATCATTTCTTATTGTTTTAGAAAAGACGTATTTTCATAATGTAATTAATTAAGAAATTTTGATAACCCAATTATAATAGTCGTACGAGTGCGAATAAAACCCAAGAATTTGGATTTTGAAAATTCAATTTAACGTATGAAGTTAAATAGATTGGAATGGTAAAACAGAATAAATAAGCCAAGTTAAATAAAATTGGATTGGATTAGGGATAATCTAGAATGGAATTGGATTGTTGAGTAAAAATTTGGAATTGAGTTTGGAATTGGAGTTTGAAATAAATTTGGCTTGAGTATAAGAGAATTACTGGTTTGATGATTGTTAGATCCAAAATTGGCTCTAACACCCAGACTAGTAATGATTCTACTGAAATGAAATCAAAAACGAAGAAAACACACAATTTATAGTGGTTCGGCGTTAAATAGCCTACGTCCACTTTCTACTCTTTGAATTGATGATTTGAATGCAAGTACAACAATAATTCTCACTCAATTTTCACTCATACAATATATTGATTCACTTAATTTCCTCCACAATATGCTTCAAAAGGTGATTGTAATCTGAATAAGTTGATGAAATTCGGATAGCAAAGGAGTTTGAGTTCTGAAAATGCAAAAAGATCCTTTTAAATGTGCCTTGATGGTGTATTTATAGGTGGAAGGTGTTCCTAAAACGGTTTCGGTTCAGATCCACGTGGCGTACATCCCACCTCTATCGGGTCCAGATCTCATAAGATGGTGCCAGCACATTGAGTTAGTGGGTGAACATGGGAACATGACCTTCTAACCGCTCCGAGTCTTCAGGGAACGTGGGTATAACTGCAATGGCTTCAGTTACCTGGGTTCGGATGGAAGGATGGAGTGGTGGATCGAGTATGCAAAGAGAAGGGAGCGGATCGGATTTCACCGTTCCAATCTGATTCTGCCCGCGTTCCTTTGTCTTCTGCTTCACAACGTCTTAGCTTGATAACTGGGATTCGATCTGATCTTCCAAGGGGTGTATCTCTTAATCGATCTCTGAATTTTGCGTAACCTAGTTCATAAAGTAGGCTAACAATGATGAACTGATTGGAGATCGGCTGGAAATACATTTGTATATGCTGAAGTGATAGCATATAGAAAAGATAGAGTTGGATGCCTGATAAAGAGGTACAAGTTTATATTTTATATGAGTATGAGATTTATGAGCCTGTTTGCCAAGCCGCTTGGCTATTTTATTTTATTTTGGATTGGAGAAGGCCTAAAGAAGCAAGTTATAATAGTATCGATTGGGCCGAGCAGAAAAGATGTTGGCGAAATTTTTCGAAAATTTAAAGTGTTAGAAAATATTCAGAATTTAAAAAAAAAATCTTTAATAAGAAGGAATGAATATTTTAAATAAAATTAATTGGTTTAGTCAAAACTGAAGTTAAGATGTAAAAAAAGATTATTTTTAACCAAATTAATAGTGATTGTAATATTTTTCCTGTCTTAGTAATTTCGAGGATGAAATTCTTTTAAGGGGAAGGAATGTTTTGTAACACCCCACCTCCGCTAGGGTCACTCACAAAGGGAATGCACTAGTTTTGGAGAAGCGTTATCGAGGTAAACAAACACAGAAATATTACAAGACAGAACATAGATAAAACAGCGGAAGAATCAAAGAAAATTTTCATTACTTTCAAGAAGAGTCAAAACCTTTTATATCAAATAGCCAAGGTCATTATTTTCCATTACAACAAATTCTGTCTTGCATAAATAAAGAAGCATAAACTTAAAACATCAAAAGTAGCTTAATTCCCCAAAGGTAGCAGAAAATGTAGCCATAGCATAGCCCAAGATCAAACCGTACATGAGCTGAATCAAAAACAAGCGAAATCCAAGCTAAGTGCTAGAGTTTCCTCTCTGAGAACCTAGGGGGGAAACGAAAGAAAAGGAGGCGAAAGAAAACGGGTCAGTCATAAAGACTGGTAAGTCTAAGTGACTTTCAGCATAAAAACAGGTAAAAGTAACATGACATGTATAAACTGAAAGTAAACATAAGAATGTTGTCAAGGTTGGCAAGATAGGCTAAGATAACATGATAAATCAAGTATAAATCAAGTATAGCATCACATATTCAAGGTTCGCTGCATCGACTGTACTAGTATTCCAACCCATGTCAAATGTTAACCACGAAGTGATCCCTTGGCCCAATATCATGAAATGACCCATTACTAGGTCCAGCGGAACGATCCACTAATCGATCGGCTCCCTACAGGTTCTAGCTCGTCATGTGTCTGTGTCATACGGCCCTATCACGAATGTAGTCACCTATGCTAGGTCCACCATAGGGTGTATCAAGCCCTAGGGTGCCAACCACCGACACGAATCAAGCATGCACAGATAAACCTACTGGTGCCCAATGCCTGCTTTTTCAATTCCGGACCACGTGCACGACCATAGCCCGCCTGAACCTACACTGGCGCACCAACACAGCCGTTGTTCTGGTCGCCTACAATCAGCCCAGTAATTGTGCCCCACCCTGCCTAGTACCAGGGTACCATGATACATCTAGTGGGTTACTGCTGAAATGGACCACGTAACTAGGGTTTCCATCTAATAGGTTAAGTGTTGTCATTTAAATTCGTGACTTAACCCCTATCAGTCTAGCATGTCAAGTTGGTTATGTGTCGTCATTCAAGTTCGTGACTTAACCCGCCTACGTGTCATGTCAAATTGGCTAAGTGTTGTTCAAGTTCATGACTTAGCCCTACGAATTAGGTGTCAAGTTGATTAAGTATTGTCTTTCATGTTCATGACTTAACCCTATCATGTGGCATTAATTCATTAATGCACCTCAACCTCTCACATTAGACCTGTTGTTGTGGTCATTGGACATGTCGGGCGGTTCCGGGCAGATTTACACCACAACTCAGTCTAACCTCAGGTTTCAAGCGCGATATGACCAACTACTCACATTGGATCCTATTGTTTGCAGTCACTGGATTTGCCGGGCGGTTCCGGGCAGATTTACACTGCAAACTCAACCCAACCTCGAGTTGGTCATTTTCAAGTTCATTCTAGTGTCATGTCCATGTTCAAGTTTTCATGTCAAGTTCGTGTCAAGTTTTCAAGGAAAGTTTCATGCCAAGTCTCCTATAATTTCCAATTTTTTCCAACGTTACCCCATCTAAATATTAGGCTAACAATCTTAGCCTAATTTTTCATTCGCATGATTTTTGGCATATAATAATAGGCTAAAACTTAGCCTAATTTAACGTACGCAAAATTGGTATAAAGAAATTCATTAACATAAACACGGCATAGGGGTAAACTTGGCATTTTTGGCATAGTCAATATGAACATCATAGGTGTAAACTTGCAAAGTAGTTAACATGAATATCATAGATGTGAACTTGCAACATAGACTAAATCAACATACATATATGTGAATTTGCAACATAGACTAAATCAACATACATATATGTGAAATTGCAAATCAATCACGAACATATGAATAAGTGTGAACTTGAAATATGACATAGGTTAACATATACACATAAACATATAGATCTAACATTTGGTCACATATGTGATATGATTTTACAACCTAAAACTTGCATAACATGATAAACTACACAATTTGTCATAACAGGTTATATTCCAAGTTCATATACATATGAATAGACTTATTCATTAATTCCCAATTCAACATGATAATAAAACCACAAGCACAGATCAATATCATTCAATTCCACAATAACATAATAAACATTGTCCTATTATCCATTTATTTCCAAGGCATGACATAACTGAATAAATCGATTAAAACATCGCAGGCATATAGCTCTGGTAACATTATGAACATGAAAAGGTTTGAATGATAATCTAGGTTCGAGAACATGGATAGATCTAACTTAAATAGAAAAATCCCAAAATCAAGAATAAAGAAAAATAGGTCTGAATAGAAAGTCAAGCTTAGATCCAATTTCATAGTCATAATCCTACGCAATAACCTCATGGTCATGAATCTTAGGTGATTAGCCACAATTGTCCTTGTCATAGTCATAGGCAATAGTCTTATGTTCACAGTCATAGGCATAGGCATAGTCTTATGTTCACAGTCATAAGCATAGGCATAGTCTTATGTTCACAGTCATAGGCATAGTCTTATATTCACAGTAATAGGCATAGGCATAGTCTTATGTTATTAACAATAGTTTCAACGTCATAGGCAATATTCCCCATAGTCAAGATCCAAGAAGAAAATAAGAATAGATATGAATCATACATAAATCAATTCCAATTTACAACATGCCCATATTAAGTTTATAGTTTTTATCTAAAAGTAACTGGAACTTACAGATCGTGGTCTAAGAAATCTAGATGCAGAAGTCAAGTCTAGAAATTGGTCATTGAATTGCTGAATCATTGAATCTTGATTTGATTGCTAAAGCAAATCTCCAAATATGCAATTCCTAGTCGTAGTCTTCAAGGAATAATCTTCGCGTTTTAATTTAATTTAATTTAATTTAGAGGAAGAAGAAGAAGCCATGATCATCAAGAGTTTGAGCAACATAAGGTTAGAGAAGAATGGTGTAAAGAGAATGAGGCTAGGAGGCTGTTTATATAGGGTTTCAAACTAATTAGAGCCGTCGATGAAGCTAGAGTTAATCAAGGCCATCCATCTCAAGAGAAGCCAATCAAAAAGTGACAAGTCAGTCCCAATGACACACCAGAGCCCAGAAATTCGACCAGAACCCGACTAGGCCAGCCAGGGCCTGACCAAGCAGGTTTTCTGCTCGGCCTAGGAGCACTTGCCAAGTGCACCAGTGCAACTTTGCATGGGCGCACTTCCCAAGTGCGCCAGTGCAATTTTGTTCTGGCGCACTTCCAAGAGCACCAGTGCATTCTGGCTCGTTTCTGGTTTTTCTGCCTAACTTTGTTCGTCCATATCTTCTTCGTACGGTATCTGTTTTACGCAAAATCGGACTCTATTTCAAGCAGAATTCCAAGACGAATGCAATGGCCTAACCCGTTTCACTTGATTCTTATTTTAACAAAATTAATTCTGCCTTGATTTATGGTTTTAACATGTTATTAAAATTCGGGTTGTTACATTCTCCCCTCCTTAAAGGATTTCGTCCCCGAAATCTTCAAGTTAAGAAGAATGCATCTTATCATCCAATCATCCATCTACTCAAAACATCATCCACAAGCAACCATTGTCCTTAAAAGATTTCTAATGCTATATGAACATATGCAGAAAGTGTGTGTATATGTTCCTTATCTAATGCAAATGATCAGGCCTGATTAATCCTCTTAATGCAAAATATGTTTAGTGCCATGAATCCAACATGTATGCAAATAATCTTAGTCACCTAAACGCTATATGTGTGCACAAACATCCATCCATACGCAACATTCACATGATAACACATTCAATTTCATCCATAAATGTAACACCCCACCTCCGCCAGGGTGGCTCTTGCAAGCACTCTGAATTTGGAGGGGCGTTTGAATCAGGTAAACATGCATAATGATATATCAAGGCAGAACAAGAACATATGTATATATGTAAACAGAGTAAATAAGATAAATAAAACAGCGGAAGATTTCAAACTATTTCAAAACAAGTCTGGTACAACATAATGTTAACTTTCCAAATACACAAGTCTAGATAAAAACAACATCAACTGAAAAACTGAAATACATAAGTACTATCCCCAAAATAAGTGATAACCATAGCTAGCTTCATGTCAAGACCGTACATGAGCTAAAATCCCACAAGCAAGCGATCAGAAAGCCAAGCTAAGCTCCAATATTCCCACCCTGAGAACCTGGGGGGAAACGGAAGAGAAGAGGTGAAAGAAAACAGGTCAGTCAAAAAGACTGAGTAAGCCCTACTACAATCAATGTAAACAGATAAAGTTAACTGGCATGAGAAGCAGGGATGAACATAAGGATAATTACATACTAGCATGGTGAATATCTAACAGATAGTTCAAAGGGGTCATCACATAATCAAGGTGAAGTTTTTCACCACAGGTGTACCAGCATTCTAACATGTCATGTAAAAACAAGAATTTATCCCTTGGCCTAAACTTGGCCCAATATCAGGTGTTGGCCTAAGTCAAGATCCAACTTCTTAGTACCAATACTAGTATAATAGGATTAGGTGTTATCCTAATGTCTACGTCGAAACAGGACGGAACATAATGGTCCATAGATAAAGTTCGGGAAAAATGGGCTTTTACCACCCTAACAGAACAGAGTACAGAAACGGAATACTACAATTAGGTGTACACTAGTAGTGGGCCTAACAAAACAGGTGGTAGCACGCAGACACAGACGGGTGTTACCACCCAACAAAACAGACGGTACCAACAGAATCAGACAGAGCTAAGTGTACCCTAAATCCTACCCAAGCGATCGGCTCCCTAATACATAAATACCCTATGTCGGCCCCACGATAGGGTGTATCACTCCCTAAAGTGGCAACCAATTGGCACAGGCATATTTACAGATGTCACGGCGTCTTACATCCTCAGAAGCAGACCGGGATCCATGCACGCACATGACCCGGTTGGAACGCACCATCAACACCCATCGCCATTATCAGAATGAACCACTTATAATTAGTTCAGTAAGCGTGCCCGGACCCTACCTACAGTTGGGTCAAAGTTTTGATACCAGAAAGGGTTACTGACTAATATGGGTCCCAAACAACAAATGACACAAGTATTCCCCCTTGTGTCCCCAGACTATCAGATTCAGATTAACTTATTAACAGAGTTCGGACATACAAAGTTCAGACGATCAGTTTTCAGACTAACGGATCATATAACAGATTTACAAACTTGCCTAACTTGGTGTGGGTCCTACAGATCCGCAAAACAGGTTCGTTTAATTTATCAATCAAGTTAGTCTATCCAGACCAGGTATCAAATCGGTTCTCAGCCTTATCAAATTACTGAGTTGGATTGGTTAAGTATAGTTCAACTTAACCCCGTTAAATTACCGAGTTCAGATTGGTTAAGTGTAGATTAGCTTAACCCTAACCACTAGTCGTATTTTACGGTTAAGTGTCATTAAGAAATCAAGCCCGGATTCACTTAACCTACCCATTCATGTCAAATTGGTTAAGTGTCATAAATCAAATTTACTTAACCTTATCATGTAGCATTAATTAATTTAATGCACCTTAACCTCTCACATTAGACCTCGTTGTGGTTACTAGTTAAGCCGGGCGGGTCCGGGTAGCTTTACACCACAACCTAGTCTAACCTCGGGTTCAAGCACAACTTGATCAACTTCTCACATTGGGTCCTATTGTTTGTAGCCACTAGTTAAGCCGGTTGGTTCCGGGTAGATTTATGCTACAAACTCAACCCAACCTCGAGTTGGCCACACTTATATTTTCTAAGTGTCATGTCCATTATGTTTCCAAAACATATTACACGTTTTTTTCAAGAATTTGGTAGACCTAACTTAATAGGTAAATTCCCAATGGGTAGACCTAACTTAATAGGTAAATTCCCAATCTTATGTTTTTATGTCTTTTAAGTTTACCCAACCCCAAACGCAATCCCATCGCTTACATATCGCAATAGCGCATAAAGGATAGAAAGAGGGAACTTGGCATAATCATGACATAAAGGTGTTGAAGCCACAAGTTCAACATGGTGGCATATGAAATGTACATGTGTTCATATACTTGCATATTACATTTTTAGGCCTCAAAAGCATGCATAAAACCAAACTTAGCATATTGGTGATACATGGTGATAAATGACATGTAGAAATGGACATAAGTTCGCATTTAGCCTCACATGCAAGTTATCATAAGAGATATGATAACTTACATGTTGCCAAAATGCAACCTTTAGCATAAAGCTTGAAGCTTTAAGCTCATAAACCCAAGATAAGCTTGCATAACATGATAACATGAACAAAAGGATCAACCCAAACTTGCATAACATAACTTGCATATCATATGACAAACTTGCATATCAAACTTGCATAACATAACTTGCATATCATATGACAAACTTGCATATCAAACTTGCATAACATAACTTGCATATCATATGACAAACTTGCATATCAAACTTGCATAACATAACTTGATGAACTTGCATAACACATCATAGTAAACTTGCATAACACATCATAGTAAACTTGCATAACACATCATAGTAAACTTGCATATCATAATGATCAAACACAACTTGCATCATTCATTAACTTTAGAGTTTAAGTATGAAAGTAGAAAAGGGCTTACAATGCTTATGAAGACACAAAAATATGACAAAGCCCTTATGCAATCATAAAACAGAAATATGAAGCTCCAAATCAATAAAAACCCTTGCTTTATGATGTAAAGATTGTAACTTGACTTGAATGCAAGCTAATAATGCTCATTTAAACTTGAAATCACTAGAATGAACATGAATCTCTCATAGGAATAAGCTTAGAGATTTTTAAGAGAGAGTGGAGGCCATGAGAGGAATAATTTTTCCATAGTTTAGTTGCATGAATGAATATTAATGATTTAGGGGTAGGTTAGGGGCTTATTTATAGAGATTAGGATTAGTTTTAGACCCTTAGATTAACCCTAGGTTAGTTTAGGTCCGTCAGATTTCGTCCCAAGCCCTCCAACCCAGCCCAAAACTCAACCAGGTGCACCAGGCCAGAATCAGCCGACAGGGCAAGTCGACAGCCCTGTCGACTGCCAAGTCGACAGGCATGTCGACATGCAAGTCGACAGCCCTGTCGACAGCCAAGTCGACTTGGCTGGGCGGGAGTTTTCCCGCCTGGCCCCATTTCTGCATGTTTCGAAATTCAATTTTCCCGAAAACTTCTTTGGGCCTTAACCGGGTCATATGGACTCCGATTTACAAAATTTCGGACTCTATTTCGCGTATTTTTTCGAGACGAACGCAATGGAATAGCCCGTTTCCCTTGATTCAGATTTATAAATTAAATTCTGCCTCGATTTACGTTATAACAGGTTATCAGAAATACGGGTTGTTACATTCTCCCCTCCTTAAAGGATTTCGTCCTCGAAATCTTCAAGTTAGGAAGAACGCATCCTACCATCCATCATCCATCTACTCAAATCATCATTCACGAGCAATCATTGTCCTTCAAGATTCTAATGCGGTATGAACATATGCAAAAGGTGTGTGTATATGTTCTTATCTAATGCAAAGATCCTCAATGCAAAGTATGTTAGTGAAATGAATCCATTATGTATGCAAATAGTCCTAATCATATAATACTATATGTGTGCACAAACATTCATCCATATGCAACATCCATGTGCCGAATTAACCATCTTGCAACCATAAGAATTGAAAATGTACACACGTCCATATGCAATATGAGAGTGTATTTCAAGCCGATCTAGTGCCTAGTGTGTGTTTATGCATCCACGAGCAACCACTAGCAACCACTTGCATCCACTTGCAACCATCAAACATAACATGTCTCAAACACATGTTTACATCCATAGGATTCCTATCTCAACAAGATATAGTCGAGTGATGGAAACGAGTACAGATAAAACAAAAACTTGGTACATATACTTACAGACTACTAGTACAGATCAGATTTTTCCCAAATGATTCTTAGGAAACTAAGCATGGCAGAAACCCAGAATGTATTCGTCATAGTCACCCTCATGCCCAACACAGATACTCTCAAACCCCAATTTATCACAAACAGATGAGTTATAACTCTCAGGGAGTTTGAGACTATTACCAGATCAGAAGCAAGACTAGCATTAAAGTACCGAGTTTCCATTACAGAATCAAAATACCAGAAAAAGAGTTTCAAACTGAAATCAGACAAGGAAAATTAAACATCCTACAGACAAATTATTCTAGCCCTAATCTATTCACTCGCCATGCGAGTATTCACCGTTCCTTCCGATGTAGTCCTTTTCTTCTTCGGGCAGTCCCTAGTGAAGTGTCCCATCTCTCCACAGTTAAAGCAAGTGCCCTTCCTCTTTCTGCAATCCTTGTTTAGATGAGTTGAGCTTCCACAAGTAAAGCACTTCTTTTCCTTCTTATCTTCAGACTTCTCCTCCTTCTTTTGCATTTTCTTTTTAGGCCCCGTTTTCTTGTTTTGAGACTCATTCAGCTTGACCTCCTTCTTTGCACTCTTGTTCTCTTCATTGAGTAGGGCCATATCTACCAAACTCTCAAACGTGGCCCCCATGGGCACATGAGACATAGCTAACTCCTATAACGGCTCATTCAATCCTCTAGCAAAACGAAGAGCCTTCTTCTGAGTAGTACTCACCATATCCAAGCCAAAACGAGCTAACTGATTGAACTTGTTCACATATTCTTTGACAGACATGTCTCCTTGCTTCAAAGCAATAAACCTCTCCATTTGCAAATTCTCTTCAGCAGAAGACAGAAACTTATGCCCGAATCTTGTCCTGAAATCGGCCCAAGTCTCAACGGGCCTAGTCGCGGTGGTGATCTCCCACCAATAAGCGGCTTCATCCTTCATAAGCCAAACCGCCAACAAGATCGTTATCTGATCATCTAATCCAAAGATAGCGAATAAATCCTCGGTCTCTTTCAACCAATTCCGGGTCTCTACAAAAGTCTCGGTACCTAGAAAGTTCTTGCCACCCATTGCTTTGAAGTCCTTGCAAATCTTCGTGAACTCTACTGGAGGATGCTGAGGGGGAGGAGGGGGAGGAACCTCAGCGACAGGAGGAGGAGGAACATTAACCACCGGAGGAGGAGTAACATTTGTGGGGTCGGCTTCGGTCGCCCTAGCCTCCATAAGTCTCCTATACCAAACAGGAACTTGCACTCCCTCTGGGATAACAAAGTTATCTGTCATACTGAAACGAAGGAAAAGATAGATTCAGAATGAGGGAACTAAGAATAGATAACTAAGGATTGTGCTAATGGCTTTTTGGGGAATAGCCTTTAAAATAAACTAGACTTTTCTTTGGAAAATACTTTATACTTGGTTTTGAAACTAGTTTTCCAAAAGTTTTAAAAACCTTTTTGTTCCTTCTCGTAAACCATATGCTCTAATACCAAATGTAACACCCCACCTCCGCCAGGGTGGCTCTTGCAAGCACTCTGACTTTGGAGGGGCGTTTGAATCAGGTAAACATGCATAATGATATATCAAGGCAGAACAAGAACATATGTATATATGTAAACAGAGTAAATAAGATAAATAAAACAGCGGAAGATTTCAAACTATTTCAAAACAAGTCTGGTACAACATAATGACACAGGTCTAGATAAAAACAACATCAACTGAAAAACTGAAATACATAAGTACTATCCCCAAAATAAGTGATAACCATAGCTAGCTTCATGTCAAGACCGTACATGAGCTAAAATCCCACAAGAAAGCGATCAGAAAGCCAAGCTAAGCTCCAATATTCCCACCCTGAGAACCTGGGGGGGAACGGAAGAAAAGAGGCGAAAGAAAACAGGTCAGTCAAAAAGACTGAGTAAGCCCTACTACAATCAATGTAAACTGATAAAGTTAACTGGCATGAGAAGCAGGGATGAACATAAGGATAATTACATACTAGCATGGTGAATATCTAACAGATAGTTCAAAGGGGTCATCACATAATCAAGGTGAAGTTTTTCACCACAGGTGTACCAGCATTCTAACATGTCATGTAAAAACAAGAATTTATCCCTTGGCCTAAACTTGGCCCAATATCAGGTGTTGGCCTAAGTCAAGATCCAACTTCTTAGTACCAATACTAGTATAACAGGATTAGGTGTTACCCTAATGTCTACGTCGAAACAGGACGGAACAGAATGGTCCATAGATAAAGTTCGGGAAAAATGGGCTTTTACCACCCTAACAGAACAGAGTACAGAAACGGAATACTACAATTAGGTGTACACTAATTGTGGGCCTAACAAAACAGACGGTACCACGCAGACACAGACGGGTGTTACCACCCAACAAAACAGACGGTACCAACAGAATCAGACAAAGCTAAGTGTACCCTAAATCCTACCCAAGCGATCGGCTCCCTAATACATAAATACCCTATGTCGGCCCCACGATAGGGTGTATCACTCCCTAAAGTGGCAACCAATTGGCACAGGCATATTTGCAGATGTCACGGCGTCTTACATCCTCAGAAGCAGACCGGGATCCATGCACGCACATGACCCGGATGGAACGCACCATCAACACCCATCGCCATTATCAGAATGAACCACTTATAATTAGTTCAGTAAGCGTGCCCGGACCCTACCTACAGTTGGGTCAAAGTTTTGATACCAGAAAGGGTTACTGACTAATATGGGTCCCAAACAACAAATGACACAAGTATTCCCCCTTGTGTCCCCAGACTATCAGATTCAGATTAACTTATTAACAGAGTTCGGACATACAAAGTTCAGACGATCAGTTTTCAGACTAACGGAACAGATAACAGATTTACAAACTTGCCTAACTTGGTGTGGGTCCTACAGATCCGCAAAACAGGTTCGTTTAATTTATCAATCAAGTTAGTCTATCCAGACCAGGTATCAAATCGGTTCTCAGCCTTATCAAATTACCGAGTTGTATTGGTTAAGTATAGTTCAACTTAACCCCGTTAAATTACCGAGTTCAGATTGGTTAAATATAGATTAACTTAACCCTAACCACTAGTCGTATTTTACGGTTAAGTGTCATTAAGAAATCAAGCCCGGATTCACTTAACCTACCCATTCATGTCAAATTAGTTAAGTGTCATAAATCAAATTTACTTAACCTTATCATGTAGCATTAATTAATTTAATGCACCTTAACCTCTCACATTAGACCTCGTTGTGGTTACTAGTTAAGCCGGGCGGGTCCGGGTAGCTTTACACCACAACCTAGTCTAACCTCGGGTTCAAGCACAACTTGACCAACTTCTCACATTGGGTCTTATTGTTTGTAGCCACTAGTTAAGCCGGTTGATTCCGGGTAGATTTATGCTACAAACTCAACCCAACCTCGAGTTGGCCACACTTATATTTTCTAAGTGTCATGTCCATTATGTTTTCAAAACATATTACACGTTTTTTTCAAGAATTTGGGTAGACCTAACTTAATAGGTAAATTCCCAATGGGTAGACCTAACTTAATAGGTAAATTCCCAATCTTATGTTTTTATGTCTTTTAAGTTTACCCAACCCCAAACGCAATCCCATCGCTTACATATCGCAATAGCGCATAAAGGATAGAAAGAGGGAACTTGGCATAATCATGACATAAAGGTGTTGAAGCCACAAGTTCAACATGGTGGCATATGAAATGTACATGTGTTCATATACTTGCATATTACATTTTTAGGCCTCAAAAGCATGCATAAAACCAAACTTAGCATATTGGTGATACATGGTGATAAATGACATGTAGAAATGGCCATAAGTTCGCATTTAGCCTCACATGCAAGTTATCATAAGAGATATGATAACTTACATGTTGCCAAAATGCAACCTTTAGCATAAAGCTTGAAGCTTTAAGCTCATAAACCCAAGATAAGCTTGCATAACATGATAACATGAACAAAAGGATCAACCCAAACTTGCATAACATAACTTGCATATCATATGACAAACTTGCATATCAAACTTGCATAACATAACTTGCATATCATATGACAAACTTGCATATCAAACTTGCATAACATAACTTGCATATCATATGACAAACTTGCATATCAAACTTGCATAACATAACTTGATGAACTTGCATAACACATCATAGTAAACTTGCATAACACATCATAGTAAACTTGCATAACACATCATAGTAAACTTGCATATCATAATGATCAAACACAACTTGCATCATTCATTAACTTTAGAGTTTAAGTATGAAAGTAGAAAAGGGCTTACAATGCTTATGAAGACACAAAAATATGACAAAGCCCTTATGCAATCATAAAACCCAAATATGAAGCTCCAAATCAATAAAAACCCTTGCTTTATGATGTAAAGATTGTAACTTGACTTGAATGCAAGCTAATGATGCTCATTTAAACTTGAAATCACTAGAATGAACATGAATCTCTCATAGGAATAAGCTTAGAGATTTTTAAGAGAGAGTGGAGGCCATGGGAGGAATAATTTTGCCATAGTTTAGTTGCATGAATGAATATTAATTATTTAGGGGTAGGTTAGGGGCTTATTTATAGAGATTAGGATTAGTTTTAGACCCTTAGATTAACCCTAGGTTAGTTTAGGTCCGTCAGATTTCGTCCCAAGCCCTCCAACCCAGCCCAAAACTCAACCAGATGCACCCAGGCCAGAATCAGCCGACAGGGTAAGTCGACAGCCCTGTCGACTGCCAAGTCGACAGGCATGTCGACATGCAAGTCGACAGCCCTGTCGACAGCCAAGTCGACTTGGCTGGGCAGGAGTTTTCCCGCCTGGCCCCATTTCTGCATGTTTCGGAATTCAATTTTCCCGAAAACTTCTTTGGGCCTTAACCGGGTCATACGGACTCCGATTTACAAAATTTCGGACTCTATTTCGCGTATTTTTTCGAGACGAACACAATGGCATAGCCCGTTTCCCTTGATTCAGAATTATAAATTAAATTCTGCCTCGATTTACGTTATAACAGGTTATCAGAAATACGGGTTGTTACAATAAACAAGTATAAACACTCATGCATATGCAATATGAAAATGTGTCTGAGCCGATCTAGTGCCTAATGTGTGTTATGCAACCACGAGCAACCACTTGCGACCACTTGCAACCATTTGCAAACATCAACCATAACATGTTTCAATCACATGTTTACATCCAAAAGGGTTCTACCTAAGATTCTCAAGATAGGATTGAGAAGATAAGCAAGATAAAACAAAGCATCTAGGAGAAGAAGTTAAAGATGTATTCCCAGAAGGTCCTGCCTGTGGGGCTTGCCCTTTCTTCTTAGGGCATTTCTTACTGATATGTCCAGTTTCACCACACTGGAAGCATGCTCCCATCTTCATCTTCTTCTTTCTACAATCCTGGACTATATGCCCCTCAATACCACAGAAGTGGCATTTTCTTTTCTCACGTGTCTTGTTATCATTATTGTTGTTCTTGCCTCCTTTCTCGGAGTTTACCTTCTTGTTTTGAGACTCATTCGCCTTGACCTCCTTCTTGCCATTCTTGTCTTCTTCATTTAAGAGCGCCATGTCTACTAGCTTTTCATAAGTATCCCCCATAGGTACGTGGGTCATGGCCAAGCTGTGAAGTGGCTCATTCAATCCTTTGACAAAACGGAGAGCCTTCTTATGAGGGGTATTTACTAAGTCCAGTCCAAACCGAGCCAGCTGATTGAATTGATTGACGTACTCCTTGACCGTCATACTTCCTTGCTTAAGAGATAAGAATTTTTCCAGCTGTAGACTTCATTCAGCTTGCGAGAGGAATTTTTTTCTCAAACCTTATTCTGAAATCCATCCATGTTTCAACCGGCCTCTTGGCGTTAGTGACTTCCCACCAATAGGAAGCTTCGTCTTTGAGCAACCATACCGCCAACTGTACCTTCTACCTATCGTCCACCTCGAAAATAACGAACAGATCCTCAGTTTCTTTGAGTCAATTCCTCGCTTCTACGAATGATTCAGTTCCCTTGAAATTCTTTCCACCCATGGCCCTAAAATCTATATAGATCTTTGAGAAAGAAATTGCACGAGGAGGGGGTGGAGGAGGAGGAATAGCTGCAGCCGGAGGAGGAATATCTGCTGGACCTGCATCGTTGGCCCTAGCCTCTAAGTACCTCCTGAACCAGCCAGGTATTGGCATGCCCTCTGGAAAGTTAAGATTCCCAGACATGCTGAAATGAAAAAGAAGAGATTCAAACGAGGAAACAAAGGATAGTGCGAATGGCTTTTGGGGAATGGCCTTTTAAATAAAACAAGACTTTTCTTGAAAAATGCTTCTTTGTAAACGGTTTTTGAAAATAATTTTAGAAGGTTTTAAAAACTTTTGCCCGGTCTGGTAACCTTCTGCTCTGATACCAAATGTAACACCCCACCTCCGCTAGGGTCACTCACAAAGGGAATGCACTAGTTTTGGAGGAGCGTTATCGAGGTAAACAAACACAGAAATATTACAAGACAGAACATAGATAAAACAGCGGAAGAATCAAAAGAAAATTTTCATTACTTTCAAGAAGAGTCAAAACCTTTTACATCAAATAGCCAAGGTCATTATTTTCCATTACAACAAATTCTGTCTTGCATAAATAAAGAAGCATAAACTTAAAACATCAAAAGTAGCTTAATTCCCCAAAGGTAGCAGAAAATGTAGCCATAGCATAGCCCAAGATCAAACCGTACATGAGCTGAATTAAAAGTAAGCGAAATCCAAGCTAAGTGCTAGAGTTTCCTCCCTGAGAACCTTGGGGGGGCGAAAGAAAAAGAGGCAAAAGAAAACGGGTCAGTCATAAAGACTGGTAAGTCCAAGTGACTTTTAGCATAAAAACAGGTAAAAGTAACATGACATGTATAAACTGAAAGTAAACATAAGGATGCTGTCAAGGTTGGCAAGATAAGCTAAGATAACATGATAAATCAAGTATAAATCAAGTATAGCATCACATATTCAAGGTTCGCTGCATCGACTGTACTAGTATTCCAACCCATATCAAATGTTAACCACGAAGTGATCACTTGGCCCAATATCATGAAATGACCCATTACTGGGTCCAGCGGAACGATCCACTAATCGATCGGCTCCCTACAGGTTCTAGCTCGTCATGTGTCTGTGTCATTCGGCCCTATCACGAATGTAGTCACCTGTGCTAGGTCCACCATAGGGTGTATCAAGCCCTAGGGTGCCAACCATCGACACGAATCAAGCATGCACAGATAAACCTACTGATGCCGAATGCCTGCTTTTTCAACTCCGGACCACGTGCACGACCATAGCCTGCCTGAACCTACACTGGCGCACCAACACAGTCGTCGTTCTGGTCGCTTACAATCAGCCCAGCAATCGTGCCCCATCCTGCCTAGTTCCAGGGTACCATGATACATCTAGTGGGTTACTGCTGAAATGGACCGCATAACTAGGGTTTCCGTCTAATAGGTTAAGTGTTGTCATTTAAATTCGTGACTTAACACCTATCAGACTAGCATGTCAAGTTGGTTAAGTGTTGTAATTCAAGTTCGTGACTTAATCCGCCTACGTGTCATGTCAAATTGGCTAAGTGTTGTTGTTCAAGTTCTTGACTTAGCCCTACGAATCAGGTGTCAAGTTGGTTAAGTATTGTCTTTCATGTTCATGACTTAACCCTATCATGTGGCATTAATTCATTAATGCACCCCAACCTCTCACATTAGACCTGTTGTTGTGGTCACTGGATATGCCGGGCGGTTCCGGGCAGATTTACGCCACATCTCAGTCTAACCTCGGGTTTCAAGCGCGATATGACCAACTACTCACATTGGATCCTATTGTTTGCAGTCACTGGATTTGCCGGGCGGTTCCGGACAGATTTACACTGCAAACTCAACCCAACCTCGAGTTGGCCATTTTCAAGTTCATTCTATTGTCATGTCCATGTTCAAGTTTTCATATCAAGTTCGTGTCAAGTTTTCAAGGCAAGTTTCATGCCAAGTCTCCTATATTTTCCAATTTTTCCCAACGTTACCCCGTCTAAATATTAGGCTAACAATCTTAGCCTAATTTTTCATTCACATGATTTTTGGCATATAATATTAGGCTAAAACTTAGCCTAACTTAACGTACGCAAAATTGGCATAAAGAAATTCATTAACATAAACACGACATAGGGGTAAACTTGGCATTTTTGGCATAGTCAATATGAACATCATAGGTGTGAACTTGCAAAGTAGTCAACATGAATATCATAGGTGTGAACTTGCAACATAGACTAAATCAACATACATATATGTGAATTTGCAACATAGACTAAATCAACATGCATATATTTGAACTTGCAAATCAATCACGAACATATGAATAAGTGTGAACTTGAAATATGACATTGGTTAACATATACACATAAACATATAGATCTAACATTTGGTCACATATGTGATATGATTTTACAACCTAAAACTTGCATAACATGATAAACTACACAATTTGTCATAACAGGTTATATTCCAAGTTCATATACATATGATTAGACTTATTCATTAATTCCCAATTCAACATGATAATAAAACCATAGGCACAGATCAATATCATTCAATTCCACATATAACATAATAAACATTGTCCTATTATCCATTTATTTCCAAGGCATGACATAACTGAATAAATTGATTAAAACATCGCAGGCATATAGCTCTGATAACATTATGAACATGAAAAGGTTATCTAGGTTCGAGAACATGGATAGATCTAACTTAAATAGAAAAATCCCAAAATCAAGAATAAAGAAAAATAGGTCTGAATAGAAAGTCAAGCTTAGATCCAATTTCATAGTCATAATCCTCGGCAATAACCTCATGGTCATGAATCTTAGGTGATTAGCCACAATTGCCCTTGTCATAGTCATAGGCAATAGTCTTATGTTCACAGTCATAGGCATAGGCATAGTCTTATGTTCATAGTCATAAGCATAGGCATAGTTTTATGTTCACAGTCATATGCATAGGCGTAGTCTTATGTCATTAACAATAGTTTCAACGTCATAGGCAATATTCCCCATAGTCAAGATCCAAGAAGAAAACAAAAATAGATATGAATCATACATAAATCAATTTCAATTTATAACATGCCCATATTAAGTTTATAGTTTTTATCTAAAAGTAACTGGAACTTACAGATCGTGGTCTAAGAAATTTAGATGCAGAAGTCAAGTCTAGAAATTGGTCGTTGAATTGCTGAATCGTTGAATCTTGATTTGATTGTAGAAGCAAATCCCCAAATATGTTATTCCTAGTCGTAGTCTTCATGGAATAATCTTCGCGTTTTAATTTAATTTAATTTAGAGGAAGAAGAAGAAGCCATGATCATCAAGAGTTTGAGCAGCATAAGGTTAGAAAAGAATGGTGTAAAGAGAATGAGGCTAGAAGGCTGTTTATATAGGGTTTCAAACTAATTAAAGCCGTCGATGAAACTAGAGTTAATCAAGGCCATCCATCTCAAGAGAAGCCAATTAAAAAGTGACAAGTCAACCCTAGTGACACACCAGAGCTCAGAAATTCGACCAGAACCCGATCAGGCCAGCCAGGTTCTGACCAAGCAGGTTTTCTGCTCGGCCTGGGCGCACTTGCCAAGTGCGCCAGTGCAACTTTGCATGGGCGCACTTCCCAAGTGCGCCAGTGCAATTTTGTTCTGGCGCACTTCCCAAGTGCGCCAGTGCATTCTGACCCGTTTCCGGTTTTTCTGCCTAACTTTGTTCGTCCACATCTTCTTCGTACGGTATCCGTTTTACGCAAACTCGGACTCTATTCAAGCAGAATTCCGAGACGAACGCAATGGCGTAACTCGTTTCCCTTGATTCTTATTTTAAAAAAAAAAAATTCTGCCTTAATTTATGGTTTTAACATGTTATTAAAATTCGGGTTGTTACATGTAACGTCCCGAAATTTTAGCGATTTAACAATTAATTTATTTAACTATTTTAATATATTGGTTTAACAATTTAAATCGTTTGAATTCAAATATTTTTTATATTTAATTAATATAAGCAATGGAATAATAAAATTAAATTCCGAAATATTCGGAATTAGCTAAAATTAGCATAGTTGTGTAAATTGGATAATATAAAATATTTAATCGAATTTATATTCGAGTTTAGTAACGAATTTATTTATGAACAACGTTTGAACGAATAAATTATAATATAATTTAAAACGAGCTCGTAACGTTGCGGTAGTTCGTAGTTTAACGTTTTGAACTTCAATTGAGTGTACAAGATCCATTATTAGTCAGATTTCTTCGAAACAAGAAACGTTCAAATCTATTGAACTATATTTTTCTAATGGGAGTGAAATATCGAGATTTTGTCTTATATATTGTAAGTTATATCCAAATCAAATTTTCAAATAATCGTTATGGAATCATTTATAAACCATAACATATTGGTTTCGAATTTAGACAAGATCTCTGAGACGTAGTTACAATTTAATTTATAAAATTTTACTGTAATTTTTCATTTGTAAAATAAAAAACTTTTCGTTTAACGTATTTTACACCTTATATCAGCATTTTTTGAAATTTTACATAATAAGTTAACTTGTATATATCATTATATTTTCGGAATCGTGGCGTATCGCTCGACATGATCGTATTTTTTTTTTTTTTTCCGCAGCAGTCCGTACGTAAACGGAATTCTATGTAACGGGGTATCAAATAAGTTTTTAAAATAAAAATAAGACGTGCAAGCTCATACCTATTCTACCTACACCAACTTGGCTGCCTCGTATTTTCAAATCACACGTCTTACTTCACTTCATAATAAATGAATGCGCGGCCAATATAAGAGACTACCCTATCTCATGTACACACATCTTTTCTCGCTTTAATATTTTCAAAACCAATCTGCACACTAAACCCAACCTATGTTCTACCCTATATCTCATATATGTACCAACAAGCCATGCAAAAGAACCAAACCTATGTTCTACCCTATATCTCATATATGTACCAACAAGCCATGCAAAAGAACCAAAAGTCACAAACATTAAATTGAGAAGACCCAATGTATAAATAATGTATACGACCATGCTCCCTTGCCTACCCATCAACTGACAAACTTGCATCTTAAGCTAACTTTTATTTTATTTTATTATTTACAGTATACATCGAGCCTCTTCTCTCTTTTATTTAAATAGCAGCCAACCTCCATTTTTTGACTGAAAAAAAGAAAAAGAAAAGGAAAGCTATTAACGCTGACCCCTGGCCATTTTGCCTTCACCGGTACCTTCACCATCATCTCTATTGCTCTTTTCTTATCCAATCGACAAGATTGAAGCACGGCAGGCGCCTAGGGTGGCCGTTAGTCGGTGGTACATGGGAGTTGAGGGAAGAAATCACCGTGTTATGATTCAGGAAAGCAAGAGCCAGTCACGAACATATTTTAGTGATGATTAAAGAATTCGCATGGAAGTTGAAAGCTTTGCTTCCACTTCTCTTATTTTCAACGGCATGGTAACGGGAAGGAGTATTTGGGTTTGTGTAGAGGAGCGACGCCTGAAGGGAATAGCGATGAAATGAGGGTGGAATGAGCTTGAAAGGACTTGGCAATGGTGATGCAGAAGTTGGAGCGTGATTGTTAACATGGAGTTGAAGTTTTTTCAGCATGGAGTTTGTGGGTTATGGGAGCTTGCGTTTAAAATATATGACGAAGAAGGTGGACGCGTTTTGTAAGGAAGCTGTGGTAGCGTAGAATCGTAGAAATGGGGAGCAAAAGGTTAGGGAATGCGTGAAAGGAGCCGATGGCCATCGGAGCTTAAAATTTTCGAAATGGTTAAGGGATGGAGCAGAAGCGGCTATTTGTTTTGGGGAAGAAGATACAACGCAGGTTACACGCGTGGATGGGCTGGTCTATAGGTAAAGCCCAATGCAAAAATGAAAATAAAGAGAGAGAAAAATATAAAAATAAAGAAAGGACCCAACAGATAGGGCTGCACACAACCCATATACAACCCGACCCAACCCACTAACCCGAACCAACCCACATAAACCCAACCCAACCTCTCCTAGTTCGGGTCGGATATGGGTTATAATATGTAACCCATACTGCATACGGGTCGGGTTTGATATTTTGTTCAACCCAACCTTATTTTAACTCAACCCAACCCCATATTAAAAAACTAATTTTATACCAACCTACTTAAAATTAGAATAGTATAATCCTAAAATAATATTTATGTATTCTATAGTAAATCTACAAAAAAACATATTTCATTTCAATCCAAACTAGAAAGAATTTGGCAAATATATTTTAAAGTGCATTTCAATATATCTTAAAATGAAACACTTGTTCTACTATGTAGTAAATTAATTTTATATGATGTGTTTTACAAAGAAATTTTAATAAAATTTATCTTATAATGAACCGGTTATTTTTAAATGCATTATGCTAGAAAAAATCTGATATATTATGCTGAATATTTTAATACTACTTTTAAAAAAATTCTCTCTACTCTCATTTTTTATTATATTCAAGCAACCCAATCCTACTAAACCCGACCCAACCCATACTTTAACCCAAACCATATCCAACCTCATATAGGGTCGGATATGGGTTGAACTTCCTTAAACCCATACTTATGCAGGTCGGATGTAGTATTTGGTCCAACCCGACCCAACCCATACTTTGTGCAGCCCTACCAACAGATAAGAATTGGCAAAGGGGGTTGTGCTTGGTATGGGAAGACGTCAGTGAATGAGAGGGTTAGTTGGGCTAGTTAAATAATGGTAAGCCAATTATATATTAAAAAGTAATTAGGGTTAAATTAGTTAATTGTTTAGGTAAATGGTAAATTAAGTTATATAAATGTGCGTGAATTTATAATGGGTATTTGCAGAGCAAGTCGTGTTTTTAATACCGGAGGAAGGAGCACTATTATAACGGGTGCAAGATGTGTGGGTCGATTTAGAGAAATGGTGAGGCCCAATTAAAATAATTTAGTTTAATTTTTATTTAATTACTATTTTAGCTTGCAAATCTCATAACGTATACATATATTATAGAAACTCAACAAAACATAATCCGTTAGGATCGCAGAGTCACAAACTACGTACAAGAAATAGTTTGAAGTGATTTGGAGACCTTTACAGATTTAGGCAAAATAAAACACCTGGCCAAATCTAGCGAACGTTAATCATTTTTTTCAACGATTAAAGATCAAGGTGGGTAAACTCACTAACTCAATTCAGTTTTATAATATTTTGATAAATAATGGTTGAATCTTGTATGATGGTCATTTAGATGGACATAACGAAATTATTTTAAGGGGGGAAGAATGTAACGACCCAGATATTTAGTCTGTTAATTTTAAATATTTAATACGGATTTTAAATATTTAGTTGATAATATAAATTAATTTTTAACTTGAGTTATCGATTTAATAATCGAATATAATTTAATTTAGAATATATCGAATTATTATAATTCGAAAAATAAATGAAATCGAAGTTAAAAATTTAATCAAAATGATTCAGATGATAAGTAGGAATTTTATTTGATATATACGATAATAAATAATAATTTATTATAAAAGAATTTGTGGTTTTCGAATTTAAATTATATTATATTAATTTAATATGGTATATATGTTGAAATTGAATTTCAGAATATTTATTGTTGAGTTCAGAATAGGGTTAGTATATTGAAATATCGGTCGGTACGCTAAAATAACGGTTCACGATTTTTAATTTCGAACCCCGAGATTTTTTTTATGGATAAGAACGAAATCAAATCAATATCTATTTAAAAAGAAATAAAAATCTCTTTATTTCAAATCAGATTAAATCAAAGATCAAATCGCGGCTAAATCAAGCTCAAATCACATTAAATATACTGTACCACACATCCCTTAGTGGCCACGTAATTCCTCTTCTATAAATTTTGACGCGCTTCTCTAGTTTTTCCTCTCCATTTGGTTCTTCTGAAAAATCTTTGGGAAGCTTTGAATTAAAATGATCGTCCCTTCTTTTGGTTCATTCAAAACAAAGCCAATACCATTCGTTCTCTACTCCTTTGCACTCTTCCAAGCAATGCAATAAATTCCGAATTGGCTTCAGCAAAAAAACGAAGTCACCAACATATATTTCCCTCTTCTTAAATCACTTTAAATCGAAGATTTTTGCCCTAAAATACATTGAATCGATTTCGTAGACCTCGTATAATCTCTTCCTCAAGTGAGCTTCAGTTGTCGAGGGGTGCGATGCGAGCTCCGTTGCTCGATCTCGATCAACGATGAAGCTAAGGCTCGAAAATTGGGGACCGAGAGTTAAAGGTAGGGTGCTGGGAAGGGTTCACAACAAAATTTGGGATCGGATTCAAGGGCGGCATCACCTTGAAACAATACTCGTTCGATTTTGATATGTTTTACTGTGAGTGTCGGAGCGTGGAGTTTGGGGCAAAGTCAAGAATCAATTCAAGATCGGGTAGCAGGAGTTTGGGCGGAATCTGGTGAACGCATACGCCTGTGATGATTGAAAAGGCCTTCGAGCCTGTCTAGCTGATGATGGTGCTGAGGAGGTCAGAGGTCAACAGTGAAGATTTTTGGAGCTTGAATTGTTCGAGTTCTCCTAGGTATTTTGTGACGGCCCTCCCCGCACCAACCGACATTTATTCCAAAAGTGCGTTGTACACATGTCCAGTTAGCACGGGACGGTCGTCAGAAGGAAAGGAAGAAGACGAAGAATCAACAAGGAACCTGTAGAATGTCTCACAGCGCATAGAACAGAATATAATAACAACATACTTGACAAAAAACAGGTGAGACAGTGCATAAGCTAAAAACAAACTATCAAAGCAGCGGAAAATCCAAATACAGCTTATGTTCCACATCATCATTATTACAACTTTTCAAATTGTCTCTAATGGTAAAAGCAAGACAAGGGAGGTACACTACTAATGCCCAAGTAGTGACCACCAACGACATAGGGAGAATATATATATATATATATATATATATATATATATATATATATATATATATATATATCATACGTGGAAGCCTCCTGCTCGCCTCCGGATCAGCTACTCGTGCATCACCAGCTAACCTGTCTCTAGTCTGCTCGTTTAGGAGCACCCAGAGTAATAAGAAGAGACATAAAACTCTGGGTCATACAAAAGTCTGGTGTGAGCGATAAGTAGCTAAACATAACAATAATAGGTGTACCGAACCATACCTGAACCTGGACCTGCAACCAAAGAGTTAACACTACATACTGTACAACATTCTAAGGTGCCACTAACATATGGTGTACAAGCATATAGGGGTGGGGGTGTGCATGTCTTAGTGATGGCAAACAAATCAAACATAGCAACCATCCTCACCTCTCTCACTCAGTGCATAAAGTATACGGTATCCACTACTTCGATCACCCAATACTTTGCTATGATCACTTTGCACCGTGAAGTCACAACGGCTTCACTGCACTGATCCATAGCGACTAATCCTTCGCTATGTCCACTTTGCCCCATGGAGTCGTACACACCCCACTGCACTGGCTCATAGTCTTGCTACGATCACTTTGCCCCTCGAGTCATGATGACTCTACTGCACTGATACGTAGTCCGTCATTCCTTTCCAGTGGTGAATCGAAGTTATGAACGTCGACAACTCCTTAGCACACGTCCCGCAGCAAAGCCCAACCATGAAGTGAACTCATTGGTTCCCAACTGGATCCTGAGCTCTAGCTTCCATTTGGACTACCTTTTCATCTCGGGTTATTGGTCATCGCTGGATCGGTTCAGCTCCTCAGTCCTTCTTCTCTGTCGGTTCGGATCGGCCTCCTTCCAAGTGCTCTGGATCGGGTCGTGGCCTCCAAGTCCCTTCGTAGTACATTGGTTCGGTTCGGGTGCTCTCTGGCGGGTCGGGTCGGTGTACCCTTGCTCCATCGGTTCGGTTCGGGTTCCTGGTCTCCGATCCGATCCCCTTCCTCTTCCGTTTCGATCCCCTTCTCTTTCCTTCAGTCGATCCGATTCCCCCTTCTTTAGCTCGATCCGATCCCAGTTCAACCATTATGGCCTTCCTTTTTGCCATACTTTCCTTTGTTCCAAGCCTTGGTTCGGTTCGGTGATCCCTTGCCCAGTCCATTATCCGGTCCGAGCCCATTCCCTCGATCCGATCCGAAAGCCTGCACCATTTTCCTGCAACTTTTCCAGCGAGTGTTTTACGCCATTCAACGACGTTTTCGACCATTCTAACTATTCTAATCAATCACAAAGCATATCATATAGTCATAGCAACAAGTAGAAGTGACCTCAAACACCAAAACATAAATATGATAGGTTAAAATGGATCAAACATAGCCAAAACCCCATATTTTCCCTTAAACATGTTCAAGCCTAATTAACAATAGGATTAGCAAAACTTAACCGAATTAACCCAAGTTCACATCAGAGGTCTAAAACATCATTTAAGAATTTATACGTATTTTTCCAGATTTTTATCATGTTTAATTCGCTAATTAACACTAATTACCCTTAATTAACCATAATTAGTGAGGAACTATGCAAATCACTCACCTTAGCCACAAATAAACCTTAGATCTGAAATAAATCTCTGATATGGCGCGAATACTAATGCTAAACAGAAGCTCTAATCTCGATTTGGTGAAGATCCCCCTTGGTTTGATGTTGCTGAGCTTAATCCTTGATTAGAAAATGATTTGGACGTGATTTAGAGGTTGGAGGCCATTTTTAGGGTTTCTAAGAGATAAGTGGAGGCTAGAAAACTGAAATGGAATGAAACTCTAACCCTTTTCAGCCTCCTCATAACCCTATTCCCGAAATGGGTTATGGAATCATTCACTAATCACCCTATTTGGCCCGGTTAAGCAGTTTTTCATCTTCCAAACCTTATTTCAGCCATATCTCCCAAATGGTAAGTCCGTTCAGCTATTATTACCACTCTACGGAAAGGTAAACCATCAAACGAATCTAATGGAAGTGGTTTCAAGTCAAAATTCCTTGCCAGTCAAAGGTTATGGCCGAAATAAGATCAGCTAGGGGCAAAACGGTCATTTAAAAATCGGCAAAAATCATGAACATGGGAAATGACCCCAATGGTCGCTTCCCAAAGCCACATGACCATATGGCTTCATATAAGAAAGAAATAAATATTCTACGTTCCTCTGATGCGTAGAATGCGGGTTGTCACAATTTTGGTCGAGGACAGATTTGGGGATGGTGGGTGCTCCGGTGTGATGAAAGGAGAGTGTCTTTGGTGAGAATTCAAAGCGTCTTTAGGAATTGGTCGAGAAAATTCACAAGGTATATTTTTAACAAATTTTAAAAATACATAGAATTAATTAATTTATCGGATAAGTTAGTTTAAATTAAAATTCATTTAATCGTTGAATTAAAATAATGGTAGATACAAAATTAATTTATTCAAGACGGTTCATAGCCGAGAGGATTTGGAAATCAAAGCAGGACATTTCGGCAAAAATAAAATCGTGGTAAGTAAATCTCACTCACGTTTTATTTAGAATTATTTTTATATCGTTAAAAATAATTGTTTGTTGCTTGTTGAATGCTTTCTGATTATTTGAAATATATTAGTTATTTAGGGTTGACTATATATATATATATATATATATATTGGGTTGATGGTTGGATTGATCCCCGCAGTCTCATTAGCGGATGCCCGCAGTTTCATAGCGGATGATTTCCCTATATGCGCCCCATAAATATATTAGTGGATGACCTTCATACCGCGATATCCTGCCTCGATGCAGGATTGGTATTGTTTATATTGACTAACGTCTGTGGATGCAGGAAAAACAGGTTGGAGGGATCCAACTGGATTCCTCAAAATATTTTTATTTGTTTTTTTCACATATATCATCATATATGATGTGTTGATTGATAATTGAGTGGTTTGATTGTTAAATATCACTGGGGCCTAAATGTTGATATTTAATCGTGAAAAGGAAATTTCCAGTTTTAAAAAGGAAATTCTATTTTTCTAAAATAGAATTTGGAATTTGAATAGAACAAAATTATTAACTTGTGTTTGAATAATTAAAAACAAGCAGTTCAATTATAAACGAAGTTATAAATGAAGTGAAATGGATTATCATTGGAAAATTCAGGAAATATAAATACAGGTGTGAATTTAGAAAAGGGAAAATTATTTTTTCCAAAATAAAAATTTAAAAATAAATTTGAAATCAAGACTTGTTTTAAAAAGAAAACAAGATGGTGGTTGTAAATGAAAAGTGGAGAATTATCATTTGGATAATTCTAATATTTAAATTCAAATGTGAATTTACAAATAGAAATGGGAAATCGGTTTAAAGAAATAAATGATGAATTTATTCTGATGTTCAGAATATAAATTTGACTAGAATAAATCTGTAAGGATTTATGATTTGAATTCCATTAATTCGAATTTTATTTAAATAGAAGTCAAATTGAAATTAGAATTTGAATAAATAGAATTTGAATAGATAGAAAATTCTAATAGAAATTCAAATGGAATTAAAATATAGAATTTGAATATAGAAAATATAAAGGAATTCAAATATAGAATTTGAATATCGAAAGTAAAATGGAATTTGAATAAAGAAATTTTAAATATGGAATTTGAATATAGAATTCAAATAGATTGAAACGAGAATTTGAATATAGAATTCAAATAGAAATAGACTTTGAATATATAATTTAAAGAGTTGAAATGTAATTTGAAAATAAGATTCAAATAGAGTTAAAATGGAATTTGAAAATAGGATTCAAAAAGAGTTGAAACGGAATTTGAATATAGGTAATTCAATTTGATTGAAATTAGATTTGAATATAGAAATTCAAATGAAGTTTGAAAATAGATTTGAATATAGAAATTCAAATGGAGATTGAAAATGGAATTTGAATATAGGAAATTCAATTTGAATTGAAATAGAATTTGAATATAGAAGATCGAAGTATAAATAAATTTATTCCCGAATTAGGGAAAAAACGACAATTTTAGAAGATCGGAAATATTATGTTGAATGGGAAAATTGGATTTGATATATATTAAAAATATATCAGAATGGAGTTGAAGTTATTATAAACGAAGTTAAAAAGTTTATATATGTAAATATAATGTAAAACGAACTCGCCGCAGCGCGGCAGTTCGTAAATTGGCGATTCGAACTTCAATTGAGTATATAGAACTCAATTGAAGTCAGAATTCTTTGAAACAAGAACCGTCGGGACCGGTTGGATAGTAGTTTTCTAATGGAGGAGAAAAATGTGGATTTCGTCGAATAGATTTTGAGTTATGTCAAAATCAAATTTTCAGAAAAACAGCGCCATAACCATTTAAAAACCATAACGGTTTATTTAATTTTATAAAAGGATTTTAAGCGAATAAAATCCGAATTTCTATTTAGGAAATTTCAGATTTGAGTTGTAGATTATATGTGAATTCAGGTGGAGTAATGAATTGATTTTTGAAACAAAAATCAGATTTTTGATTATTGAATAGAATTAACTAATTTGAATAGATATTAGTTAATGAGATTTTGAATTGATATTGGGCTTTGAATAAGTGAATTCGATTTGAAAATTTATATTCAAAATCGAAAAGGAAACTAGAATTGAAATTGAAATTCAATTTGGTTATGAGCAAGTTAAATATTTTGTTTGAACATGTTATGTTCAAACAAAGAAGTGGAATAGGCAAAATAGCTAATTAAAGAATAAATGGGCGGGACTGAATTCAAACGATTGGATTGAGTTGAATTGAATTGAAAATAGGTGAGCATGTGTTAGACACGTATGGGATGAAGTATATGAAGATTTTAATTTGTGCCCGACAAAAAGGTACATGTTTAAATTCATATATGAGATTTTATATATGAGATTTTATGCGCCGTATCGGCAAGCCGCTTGGCTTTTTCTTTTGGATTGGTGAGGGCCATGGGAGGCTATTTGAAATATCCCGATGCTCCCGGTACAAAGGTGGTTATGGCGAAATTTTCCGGAAATTTAAGGAGTTAGAATATTTTTTAGAAAAATTTGATAGTTAGAAAAAAATGTATCGATATATACAGAATTCGATAAGGAACGAATTTAAACATAAAATATTATAAACAAAAAGGAAATCGATAGACTGGTAATAGAAAGAGAAACATGTATACGTTTAAAAATGAATAATTGGTTTTTATAATGTTGATTATTCGAGGTAAGTGTTTTTGTCTATTTTGAAGTTAATGATGTTTTTAGTCAAGGTCTAAGAGGTAATTATACCCCAACTTGATTGATTTCATTTTTAATCGAAAATAGCAAGACCCAGCCTCGAAGAGAAGTGTTTGAATAATATTTAGTTGAATAAAATATTTTGGGTTGTCGTAACGATGTTTTACACAACATTCGTTTTAACCCAAGTGGTGGAATTTTGGAAATATAAAAGTAAATATTTCCTGAGTATGATTAAAGTAGTCGGAAAAGAGACAAGTGATTGAAATTGTTTTCAATTGCAAATAGAATATATTTTCTAAATATAGGAAATAAAAGAAGGCGATACATGGAAATGTTTTTCCAAATAGCGTAAGAGACCAATAAGATTACAGGGAATATTTGGTTAACAAATATTGATAAGGAAGTGGAGAATTGTTTTAATTAATGAAATATAAATTAAAAGGCCCAGTGATGGCTTGATGCTGTGAATGGATGTTTGTTTTACTTCGATAGTTAAATAACCAACTATCGAAGTGTTTGCCATTATCATTGTCAATATGAAGAGCCGGTTGGATTATTATCCGTGAACCACTCTGTATTGGCAGTAGCATTGCGAATCAGATTATATGAAGATAATCGAAGACGGAGTAAAGTGCAAGGGCTTTTTCTATTAATAGAAATTGTGCCTTCGGTTTCGTTCAATCCCAGAACGAACGTATATGGACGAATGTCTGACAAAGTATTTCCAATGATCGAATATATTGATCTGTACAAATATATATGGTGTCAACGGATTTATTCCCTTAGCATAATATCCGGAATATTTGTGCAAACCAATTAGTGATTAACGGATCTGACAATGTCGCATTCAAAGTGATTGTGCTATCAATGAATAGAAAGTAATCGTAGCCTCAGGCCTCAACAACTGGGAAAGGACAAAAATCGGCCAGGCTGCATGGCTATGTGGGTCGCTCCCATTAGGGTGTATAATCACCTATCTAGAGATTCATTTAATTCTTTATTCTATTCGATGATGTCCCATTCGGGAAACAGTTGCTGATCCCAACCGTTGGTGATATACATTCGATACACTCAAGCGAAATGAGTGGTCGGTCATGTGTGGGCCGGGTTGCAAGAAGTTCTTGTTGAACCCAGCGTATTCCTCTCTAGAGATACACTAGCGGAAGGTGGTCTCATACCTTGTCATAGTCGGAATCCAATCTCCAATAAGCGCCTGCGTTTTTTTGATTTTATGTTATATATGGAGCGTGAGATGCAAGCGTTCCGCTAGATTCTATTTATTTGATTTAGACACTATTATAATATCACTGGATTTTTATATCAAAGTGTTTTGGGTTATAGTAAGGTAAAAATCGTCCATGTTTATGTGTGGGCGGGTCTTACTATTATCTTTCCTTTCGAAAGGATTTTGAAAGTTAAACAAATGGTCGGAGTTTACTCACACCAGTCCCATGACTGATCAAGAGTTTTTTTTTTCCTAAACTCTTAGGTGCCCAAATTTTTACGGGCAATCAAGTAGTCAGGATTTTACAGATTCATTTGCAGGTGCTGGAAGCAGGAGGCTTCACCTGTTAGCTACAGACTATCATATTTCCGTTGTGTACTATGTTGTATCTGGAAACAGGTGTTTATAACTGTTCCAGGAATAACTATTGCGCTCTGATGATGGTATGTATATAAAATTACTGATTTGTATTTCAAAAGTTATGTTATTTAATATATTTTATTCGTTTCGCTATGAGTTTTGATCTTCGTTTTCTTCTATTCTAATATTTCTTTCTTTCTATTTCTCATCCTCTAACTTCTTTCTAATAATGATCCATATTTCTGTGCAATTTGGGTTGGACGTGTAGTGTTATTAGTCAACTCAGATAGTACGGATTTGCGGGTCGTTACAGTTGGTATCAGAGCTTAGATTGAGCGAATACCTAGGCTTTGGTGGGATTGTGCTCATTAGAGATAGGGTCAGTTGTATCCTAGAATGAGTTGAGTGTATATATACGAGAGAGCGTATTTGTTAATTGATATAAAAATTATTTTACATTGTGTTGGCTAGTCTGTTAAGTGGTTTATGAATT
The DNA here is from genome assembly GCA_030737875.1 of Allium sativum. NCBI lineage: Eukaryota > Viridiplantae > Streptophyta > Magnoliopsida > Asparagales > Amaryllidaceae > Allium > Allium sativum. Next base: position 461,882,935 of record CM060923.1, read on the forward strand.
CGGGTCGAATCGTGGGACGCCACGACGTCGATAAGAGTTTGTAAATACTTGAACAGAAGATTGAACACGATATTATTTTAAAGTGGGGTAAATGAAACACTTTTACCCAAAATTCTATTTTTGTTATAGAGTGAATAATTTTCTTAAATTATTATAATATATGGATGTGTTGGATGTTAAAATTATAATCAAATAGGATTATAAATTGGAATGGGTATAGATAACCAAATATAATTGTATATGAATGAAATATACAAATGAGATGAATTAAAAAAATCGAATTCAAAACAGAATTCAGAATTTAAATCCTGGGAAATTGGAAAATATTTTCTGAAGTATATTAAAGGAATATAGATTTGTTTTGAAAGGATTTTTGAATAAAAATCATTTTGAATGGATTTTGAAAATGATAAAGCACTGAACTCACTTCATGGCTGGAAAATAATTCTGATGATGACTGCAGCATCATCAGTGTTCATTTTTGAGTTTCTAAGTGATGGATTGCTACCTTAGAAAAGTTTTGATGGGAATTTGTTTGGAAGAAAACAAATTTAGTTGGAAAATTCAAATATTTTGAATTTGAAAAGATTATAAATATATGTAGTTTAAGTGATTTCAAAAGGATTTGAAATGAAAACCCTGGGATTTGGATTCTGAAATTGGAATTTAACTTAAGCTAGTTAGATGGATTGAAGTGAATCAATCGACTAGAATCAATTTGAATAGGTTTATTGGAATATAGATTGCATATAAATGGATTGATCGTAGATCATTTGAATTAATTGAAGGAAGACCAAAGGTTTTGGTGGAATCAAATTGTTGAAAAATGAGGAGTTGAGTTTCAACATAAGTGAGATTTTGAAAAATAATGGATTTGTACCATTTTTCCTACCTTAGCAATTTCGAGGACGAAATTATTTTAAGGGGGGAAGAATGTAACGACCAGATTTTTTGTCTGTTAATTTTAAATATTTAATACGAATTTTAAATATTTAGTTGATAATATAAATTAATTTTTAACTTGAGTTATCGATTTAATAATCGAATAGAATTTAATTTAGAATATATTGAATTATTATAATTCGAAAAATAAATGAAATCGAAGTTAAAAATTTAATCAAAATGATTCAGATGATAAGTAGGAATTTTATTTGATATATACGATAATAAATAATAATTTATTATCAAAGAATTTGTGGTTTTCGAATTTAAATTATATTATATTAATTTAATATGGTATATATGTTGAAATTGAATTTCAGAATATTTATTGTTGAGTTCAGAATAGGGTTATTATATTGAAATATCGGTCGGTACGCTAAAATAGCGGTTCACGATTTTTAATTTCGAACCCCGAGATTTTTTTTTATGGATAAGATTGAAATCAAATCGATATATATTTAAAAAGAAATAAAAATCTCTTTATTTCAAATCAGATTAAATCAAAGATCAAATCGCGACTAAATCAAACTCAAATCACATTAAATATAATGTACCACACATCCCTTAGTGGCCACGTAATTCCTCTTCTATAAATTTTGACGCGCTTCTCTAGTTTTTCCTGTCCATTTGGTTCTTCTGAAAAATCTTTGGGAAGCTTTGAATTAAAATGATCGTCCCTTCTTTTGGTCCATTCAAAACAAAGCCAATACCATTCGTTCTCTACTCCTTTGCACTCTTCCAAGCAATGCAATAAAATCCGAATTGGCTTCAGCAAAAAAACGAAGTCACCAACGTATATTTCCCTCTTCTTAAATTACTTTAAATCGAAGATTTTTTCCCTAAAATACATTGAATCTATTTCGTAGACCTCGTATAATCTCTTCCTCAAGTGAGCGTCAGTTGTCGAGGGGTGCGATGCGAGCTCTGTTGCTCGATCTCGATCAACGATGAAGCTAAGGCTCGAAAATTGGGGACCGAGAGTTAAAGGTAAGGTGCTGGGAAGGGTTCACAAAAAAATTTGGGATCGGATTCAAGGGCGGCATCACCTTGAAACAATACTTGTTCGATTTTGATATGTTTTACTGTGAGTGTCGGAGCGTGGAGTTTGGGGCAAAGTCAAGAATCAATTTAAGATCGGGTAGCAGGAGTTTGGGCGGAATCTGGTGAATGCATATGCCTGTGATGATTGAAAAGGCCTTCGAGCCTGTCTAGCTGATGATGGTGCTGAGGAGGTCAGAGGTCAACAGTGAGGATTTTTGGAGCTTGAATTGTTCGAGTTCTCCTAGGCATTTTGGTCGAGGACAGATTTGGGGATGGTGGGTGCTCCGGTGTGGTGAAAGGAGAGTGTCTTTGGTGAGAATTCAAAGTGTGTTCAGGTATTGGTCGAGAAAATTCACAAGGTATATTTTTAACAAATTTTAAAAATACATAGAATTAATTAATTTATCGGATAATTTAGTTTAAATTTAAATTCATTTAATCGTTGAATTAAAATAATGTTAGGTACAAAATTAATTTATTCAAGATGATTCGTAGCCGAGAGGATTTGGAAATTGAAGCAGGATATTTCGGCAAAAATAAAATCATGGTGAGTAAATCTCACTCACCTTTTATATAGAATTATTTTTATATCGTTAAAAATAATTGTTTGTTGCTTGTTGAATGCTTTCTGATTGTTTCAAATATATTAGTTATTTAGGGTTGACTATATATATATATATATATATATATATATATATATATATATATATATTGGGTTGACGGTTGGATTGATCCCCACAGTCTCATTAGCAGATGCCCGCAGTTTCATAGCGGATGATTTCCCAATGCTCCCCACAAATATATTAGTGGATGACCTTCATACCGCGATATCCTGCCTCAATGCAGGATGGGTATTATTTATGTTGACTAACGTCTGTGGGTGTAGAAAAAATAGGTTGGAGGGATCCAACTGGATTCCTTAAAATATTTTTATTTATTTGTTTTCACATATATCATCATTTATGATGTGTTGATTGATAATTGAGTGGTTTGATTGTTAAATATCACTGGGGCCTAAATGTTGATATTTAAAAATATCGTGAAAAGGAAATTTCCAGTTTTAAAAAGGAAATTCTATTTTTCTAAAATAGAATTTGGAATTTGAATAGAACAAAATTATTAACTTGTTTTTGAAAAATTAAAAACAAGTAGTTCATTTATAAACGAAGTTATAAATTAAGTGAAATGGATTATCATTGGAAAATTCAGGAAATATAAATACAGGTGTGAATTTAGAAAAGGGAAAATTATTTTTCCAAAGTAGAAATTTAAAAATAAATTTGAAATCGAGACTTGTTTTAAAAGGAAAACAAGATGGTGCTTGTAAATGAAAAGTGGAAAATTATCATTTGGATAATTCTAATATTTAAATTCAAATGTGAATTTAAAAATAGAAATGGGAAATCGATTTAAAGAAATAAATGATGAATTTATTCTGATGTTCAGAATATAAATTTGACTAGAATAAATCCGTAAGGATTTATGATTTGAGTTCCATTAATTCGAATTTTATTTAAATAGAAGTCAAATTGAAATTAGAATTTGAATAAATAGAATTTAAATAGATAGAAAATTCTAATAGAAATTCAAATGGAATTAAAATATAGAAAATATAAAGGAATTCAAATATAGAATTTGAATATCGAAAGTAAAATGGAATTTGAATAAAGAAATTTAAATATGGAATTTGAATATAGAATTCAAATAGATTGAAAAGAGAATTTGAATATAGAATTCAAATAGAAATAGACATTGAATATAGAATTTAAAGAGTTAAAATGGAATTTGAAAATAAGGTTCAAATAGAGTTAAAATGGAATTTGAAAACAGGATTCAAAAAGAGTTGAAATGGAATTTGAATATAGGTAATTCAATTTGATTGAAATTAGATTTGAATATAGAAATTCAAATGAAGTTTGAAAATAGATTTGAATATAGAAATTCAAATGGAGATTGAAAATGGAATTTGAATATGGGAAATTCAATTTGAATTGAAATAGAATTTGAATATAAAAGATCGAAGTATAAATAAATTTATTTCTGAGTTAGGGAAAAACGACAATTTGAGAAGATCGGAAATATTATGTTGAATGGGAAAATTGGATTTGATATATATTAAAAATATACCAAAATGGAGTTGAAGTTATTATAAACAAAGTTAAAACATATATATATATATATATATATATATATATATATATATAATTTAAAACGAACTCGCCGTAGCGCGACAGTTCGTAAATTGGCGATTCGAACTTCAATTGAGTATACAGAACTCAATTGAAGTCGGAATTCTTTGAAACAAGAACCGTCGGGACCGGTTGGATAATAGTTTTCTAATGGAGGAGAAAAATTTGGATTTCGTCGAATTAATTTTGAGTTATGTCAAAATCAAATTTTCGGAAAAACAAAGCCATAACCATTTAAAAACCATAACAGTTTATTTAATTTTATAAAATGATTTTAAGCGAATAAAATCCGAATTTCTATTTAGGAAATTTTAGATTTGAGATGTAGATTATATGTGAACTCAGGTGGAGTAATGAATTGATTTTGGAAACAGAAATCAGATTTTTGATTATTGAATAGAATTAACTAATTTGAATAGATATTAGTTAATGAGATTTTGAATTGATATAGGGCTTTGAATAAGTGAATTCAATTTGAAAATTTATATTCGAAATCGAAAAGGAAACTAGAATTGAAATTGAAATTCAATTTGGTTATGAGCAAGTTAAATATTTTGTTTGAACATGTTTTGTTCAAACAAAGAAGTGGAATAGGCAAAATAGCTAATTAAAGAATAAATGGGAGGGACTGAATTCAAATGATTGGATTAAGTTGGGACAACCCCATTCCCGATAAGACGGTGGTAAGGGTAATCTTTGGAATATAACACATAAACAGATAACAACAGAACAGAAATAATGAAATACATCAGATAATGTACAGTAGAATACACTGGATAAATATAATCATCAGAGTTACACAGTATATAGGATCATACTTGTACAAAATACAGTTCAGCTATACATAAATGTCTACTGCGAAAAAGAAAACATAATATGTACAACAGGAGCTGAACAACATAAAAAGAGATAAATGATAAAGTCCATCTTCAGCTTCAGCTATCCAGAAAGAACCTGCTAAAACCTAAATACAAGGCTGCCCATGTAGAAAAAGGGGCACCCGAGTTTGCAAGTGAAACAAACTACGAGTCAGTCATGGGACTGGTATGAGAAATCTACTTAACACACTTTCAAATATGGCTAATCATAGGACCATGCCACATTCGCGGAACGGGTTTACTCCATTGGATTGCCAGTGCTTTAAAACAAATAAATCTTTTAAACATCGCAATGCTTTTTATAAAAATGAAGACATTATAAGACTCAGTTCCCATCACACAATGCAACACAAACCGGAGGATAGAGTTTTACCATATAATGGCCAAATATGCTTGATACGAGGAAAACAAATCATTTGAAATGCAAATCTTATTGTTTAATTCTTAATCAGACTCCAACTGTAAACTAGTAAGAGAACGATTCCCTAAGTATTAACCCCGAAGGCCGAAACCAACATCAGACCAATACCCAGGAAACCATCCTTCCTAGCTCGTTTCCAGTTAGTTTCTAATTTTAGATACAATCATAAATATCAATCATAGGCGGCATTAATGACCCATACCACTATGTCACCATATATAGGTATACAATCAAAACCGCACGATGTCGTATTTGGAAATTGGATTTCCGCCATGAACTAAGGCAAAGGATAGTCCTTACCGAATTTGAGACGCTCTAGCCAGCCCCTCTAGATCAGATTGCATCGACCCTTGGACCTTCAGGGCCGGTCCACCGATGTGGATTAGACGAAATCCTAAACACTACGTCTCCCTGCCCTATGGGGCGTAAATGAGCCAACGAATGACTCCATCGGTTCGAGAACGACCGATATATCCGAGGCGCCTCACTATCCATCATCCACATAAGTAAAATGTCATGTCATGTAAAAACACTGACACAACTCCTAGCTAGAAGGAAACGCATGTTCTTCCTGCAGTCCTCTCCCATTTCTGGTTCATACCGGGGTGTGAGGCTCGCGAATTCACGTTATACACAAAGCTATGCCACACAGGCACTGCTTTGATCATCTACTACAAAGCTCTGCTTTTCAACAAAAGCTTTGACCATTGCATCTTAGCATGCCACACAGGCGATTCACGCCATGTAACTGACGTTTATCAATCACACGGAATGAAATCCAATGTCAGACACACAGTCCATTTGCAAGTCCGTTCTGGGTCTGAACGAAACTGGAGGATCTTTATTTCTCGCATATCCGTACAATCAACATGTACGTCCGAACGGCTACTACTTCAACCCCTTCTAGGTAGCTACTCCTATCATGAGCATCAGTAGCACCCCTCTATTCGACGTGAAGATCATCGGTCTTGCCCCGTCTTCATATCTTCGACTTTCGATCGTCGATTATTTATTTGAAATGAGAATTAACTCGGCCTTTTCAAATAATTCACGTATATTTAGAATTTCAAATCAATTCATTTCAATGGTTAAATTATTCGATATCACTAATTCTGTTCTTTTGTGTAGTTTTCACGCCAAACACTTTCAACCATCAAATATCACATAAACTGAGCAAATTCGGTTTATTTCCATTCCATATCGTTTATGATATTTTATCACGATTTATCGCTATTTTTATTTATTTAAAAATAGCCAATATATTCAAAACAACGCTTTAGGCCATAACGCGGCCGTGGCGCTGTTTTTCTCCAGATTTGATTTACACATATCTGAAAATTTAACCGTTGGATCCTCACAAATTTTATATCTTTAGAAAGATCTTTTCAAAACGAATCCAACGGTTTCAGTTTTGGGAAAATTCGACGGTTGGATCTCCCGCACTAATCGTTTGAAGTTATGATTTCAAAATACGAACTGCAGCTTCGTTATTCGATTTAATTTAATTATATTTATATATTTATATATATAAATATAATCGATTCTGGCGCTGTTTTTCTTCAGATTTTAATTAAACATTCCAGACAATCCAACCGTTGGATCTTTACAAAGTTGGTGCCGTTGGAAAGATATTTCCAAGGCGAACCCAACGGTGGTGGTTTCGGGAAAATCCGATGGTCGGATCTCCCGCACTAATCGTTTGAAATCACGGTTTCAAAATGCGAACTGCAGCATCGTTATTCGATTTATTTTAGTTATATATATATATATATATATATATATATAATCGATTCTTCGATTTCAAAACCATATTCATTTTATACATTTGATAAAAATGATATTTTTATCCAACTGGAATTTATTTCAACACTTCACTATTTTTAATAATTCATGCATATCATAAAAATGTAATTTTTATTGTAAAACGGTTTATTTCAAAAACACGACTATTTTATATAGTTCATATAGATAATAAAAATATAATTTTTATTATAAAACAATTTATTTAAAATACGAGTACCATTCAACACATGAATTTCTATCCAACGAATGAATTTCTATTCAACACATGAATGTTCTCTATAGTTTGTATATATAATAAAAATGTGATTTTTATTGTAAAACAATTTATTTAAAATACGAGTACCATTCAACACATGAATTTCTTTTCAACGAATGAATTTCTAATCAACACACGAATGTTCTCTATGGTTTGCATATATAATAAAAATGTGATTTTTATTGTAAAACAATTTATTTCAAAACACGATTATTTTATATAGTTCAAACATGTGATAAAAATGTGACTTTTATTATAAAACAATTTATTTCAAAACACGATTATTTTACAATACATGGATTTCTATTCAACAAATGAATATAGTCTCAACCAATGAAAATAAATCAAACACAGAAAGATTTCAGGAAACTTCGGCAGCATAACGGCACGGTAGTTAAAACCGGGACCGTCCCTAGTACGGCTCCTCGCTCTACCTTAAAACCTTGCGGTTTTTGACAATGGGGAATCATGCATCTAGTTCGCATGCAGGCGGCATGTTTTATTTTAATTTCCACAATCCTATTCTAATTTGTTTCAACCACAAGAGAGTATTTTTCAACCACAAAGGTATTTTTCAACCACAATCAATCATTCATTCTCAACCACAAACAATTTTATCAACCAATTTCACATCAACCAAATAATCCCAAACAATATCACAACTAATAAATATCGTCCATGGTCTGTGGACGAGGGAAGTATATATATACTCGTATATAAATATATTTCAATTTACTTCAATTCATTTAAATGTCATTTCATCATATATATAATTTTTACAACGCATATATAACTTATACATCGAACATACAACTTATACAACGCTTATACCTTAGGTGTACAACGCTTATATAACTCATACATCGACTATATAATTCATATATCGTTGTTTTCCATATCATTTATAAATTAGAAATCTCACCTTGGGTTCCACTCCACCAAAAATTGCAGAAGGCTCAAAAAAATATGCGGTCCCTTCTAGAATGTAGAAGACGTCCACACGGTCCCGATGTCTCCTGTTTCATCGAATTTCGTCAATACATGAAAAAGATATCATTGTTAGAAGTTAATTGAATTTCGCGACGGTTTTAAACTGTTGGAACAGTTCAAAAATATAGAACCCGTACCTCTGCCCTTTTTATTCGAAACAAGGTTTCGAATTATCTTCAAATCCGTTGCTTGTTGTTTCGATCAGCTGGCTTGACGTTGTCGAGGGGGGAGAGGGCTCCACGGCGCCACCACTGGTGGTCAACTCGGCGGCGGCAGGAGGAAGATCTGGCGGCTCGAACGTCAACGCTTTGGGGGGCCAGAGCTCTCGATTTACTCCACGAAAAAATCCCTAATTGCTATGGATTAGAAGAGGTTGATGAGCACTTCAAAAGCCTTAACTGCGGCAGTGGCTATCGGTGCGTGTGGAGGGAGTTAGAGAGGAGAGAAGTTTCAAGGAGGAGCCGCCGTTCGTCGAGAGGAAGATCGGGGAGAGAGAAGGACCTTTGACCAATGATAATTTTTTTATTAATTTATATATTTTTAAATTTCGAAAATACCCTCTTTCACCCATGAACCCCAATTCAAGCCCAACGACTGTCATCCCTAGCGTTTTACCTCCATTCCGAACACAATGGGATATGTTTCGTAGGCCCATTCGACTGTTTCAATCAGTTTTCTTTCAAATTAAAATATAAAACATTCAATATTTAATTTGAACGTACATTTCAATTTGCTGGGGCCACATATTGATTCGAAAAATTCCAGAAAAATAAATCTAGCTATGTTTTGACGATACGGTCCCAACAAAACTTGTTTCGTCGAATTATGAGACCGTTGAAAAATGGCCATATTCTTGTCGATCCAATTTAACTATAATTGACCAAAACACATTTTCTTTTGCCACGCTCACATACTAGCTTCAAAAATTATGAAATTTGAAACCTAGCAATAACTTCACATCCCGGATCCAGCAAAAGTGGTTTCGTCGAATTCCGATGTCGTTTGCAAAATGTCTGTTTTCACGGGCTATATAAATTCTATAGCGACCTTTCTGAAAATTCATTTGGCCATAACTTTTGATTCCCGCTATGAAACTTCGACTTTTCAGATTCGTTGGAAAGATATTTACTAACAGATTTAAATATTTTTGGTTTCACTCAAATCCGTTTTGTTTTGCACCCGGTACAGTCAGTCAAAGTTTGAATTCAATTTTTGAAACTGCCGCGCCATTTCAGGCCTTGTTTATAATTCAAATTAATTATATTCATTTTCAACATCGATTCAAATTACCTTTTCGTCATTATTATTTAAAATATTTATTTAAAATATTGAAAATCCACTATTTTAGCCAATTTAAAATTTTTAAACTGGTTCAGATTTTACGGGTTGTTACAATCTCCCCCACTTAAAACTTTTCGTCCCCGAAAAGGAACAAAGTCGAAAGTGGTTTGATCAATCAACTCTACTTTCATTCTCCAACTTTTCAGTCTCTGAGAATTTTTAAATTCTTCAAAAATTTGGCTAACACTCGGAATTTTTGAAAAATTTCGCCATAACCTCCTTTGTACGGGGAGGGGTTTGGAAATTTACTGGGCCGTATTAGGTACCCAATAAATCCTAATAAGCATGCACATATTTATAGTGATATATTCTGGTGTTTACAGGGGAGCGTGTATAGATAATAGCTCCAGAGAATAAATTCTCGTCACCCTGTCAAGCCTGAGGGAGTGTGTATTTTTAAGTGCTCCAGAGGATAAATCCTCGTCACCTCGTCCCGTGTGGGAAATAAATAATCCATGTGTCGTATCTAATGACTAGAGAGACGTGATTATTTGTCAACTCCAGACCCGTGTGGGGTTTTTATTTATCTGGCAATTTACCGTTATATTTTATATGGTCCAAATCAGTCATCTGTTCAACCTGTAAAATATAGTCATCGCCATACAAGCCTCTCGCTCGTATGGTAAATCTTCCACCTCGTCACACAAGCTCCAAATGCTTATGTTGTATATGATGAAGTATGCCTATCTTCAAGAAGTATGCCATGTAGTGTAGTTCAAAATTAATTGTTACTATCCTATGGCGACGTTAATTATTACACACAGAATAACCAGCACTCCGCATCCAATGGCATTCACAGGAGTTGATATAATAATAAAATTGCGCACCCAACTCATTAAGGTTTACCTATTTGTCGGGCACACAAATAAAATCTTTACTCAACAGCTAATCCATTTACCTGTTCGAACATATATAATGCACATGTATATTTTTTTATTAATTCTCTAATCAGTTCAATGTGTGATTTATTCGAATAAATCCTACCATTCATGCTCTTATTGATTTAATTAACTATCCTTCTAAAAATTTATTTAATCCAATCAACAATCACACAACACTAACATCATCAATATGTTTTTAACTCTTCACAAATATATTAGTTAATTCATATATTCTTTTAAAATCATTCAGATTATATAATTAAAATTCTACATCCATGAAAAGAAAACAATAACAAAATAGAGAACACAATGGAAATGGCAAAATATGGTAAATGTACCTTGCACCAGGGTCAATCAGAGATATCCACCCTGCACTTAGGATAGGCTTTCTAAATGCTTTCCTCTGTTTCCCAAGTACAATCTCGCGGATCTCCACTCCATTGCACTTTGACTAAGTGAACCTTTTTGTTCCTCAGCTCTTTGGTTTCCTTGCCAATTATCTTTAGCGGCTCTCTCCTAACTGCCAATTCTGGAGTAATTTCTATATCCTGTTGTGCTGCTTCTTCCACGATCAAGTCGGGATCATGAACGTGCTTTCGAAGTTGAGATACGTGAAATACGTCATGCACTCCAGGCAACCAATCCGGCAATTGAACCTTATATGTGAGAGTTCCAATCCGTTCTAGAATAGGAAACGGACCAATGAATTTGGGCGCCAATTTTCCCGTTTTACCGAATCGGATGACTCCTCTCATTGGAGATACTTTCAAATACACATAGTCGCCAACAACAAATGATATATCCCTTCTTCTCTTATCTGCATAGCTCTTTTGTCGGCTTTGGGCGGCTAGTAATCGTTTCTTAACGAAATTGACTTTGTCCGCAGCATCACGAATCATATCTGGCCCCAATACAAGTCTATTACCAGGTTTAACCCAACAAGCAGGGGACCGGCACGGTCTACCATACAATTCTTCGAATGGTGACATCGTCAGGCTCGCTTGGTAACTGTTGTTGTATGAGAATTTGGCCAAATGCAAATGGTCTTCCCACGATCCGCCGAAATCTATAATACAAGCCCGCAATAAATCTTCAAGAATACGATTCACCCTCTTAGTCTGACCGTCCGTTTGAGGATGATATGCGGTGCTCAAGTTCAGTTTCGTTCCCAACTCTGCTTGGAATGCTTCCCAGAATTTACTAGCAAAAATCGGGTCACGATCACTAACGATGCTCATGGGAACTCCGTGCAGTCTAACAATTTCTTTAAAATATATCTGCGCCAGACTCTGAGCAGTTCTGTTCAATCTGACAGGTATGAAATGGGCGGTCTTCGTGAAGCGATCTACGATCACCCAAATACTGTCATTTCCCTTCCTGGTCCTGGGCAAACCATCTATGAATCCATAGAAATCTGTTCCCATTTTCCACTTGGCACTTCTAAAGGTTGCAACAATCCAGCGAGTTTTTGCTGATCGCTTTTGACTTGCTGACAGGTGGGACACCGGCTAACATATATAGAGATATCTCTTTTCATTGCATTCCACCAGAAAGTTCGCTTGAGGTCATTATAAATTTTGCTAACCCCTGGGTGGATACTGAGCTTGGACTTGTGGCATTCATCAAGAACTTCTCTTTTGAGCTCGGAGACGTCGGGAACACAAATTCTTCCTTTTAATCTAAGAATTCCCTCGTTATCCACTTGGAAACTCGATGCATCGCCTTTTTGAATTCTTTTGATCATCTCCTTGACAAAATTATCATCTTTCTGTAGAATGGAGATCTTGTCAATCAAGGAAGTCGTAACGATAAAGCTGGCGATTATTACATTCTTTCTACTCAGCGCATCAGCCACAACATTAGCTTTCCCTGGAGTGTACAAAATCTCAAAATCGTACGCCGCAAGAAATTCTAGCCAACGCTGCTGCCTCGGATTCAAGTCCTTCTGGGTTAATAGATACTTCAATGACTGATGGTCTGTATACAGTTCGAATTTCTCACCCAAAAGATAGTGCCTCCAGATTTTCAAAGCGAATACGATGGCCAACAACTCAAGATCATGAGTAACGTAATTCTTCTCATGTGGTTTCAACTGACGGCTAGCATAAGCAATCACTTGACCTCTTTGCATTAACACTGCGCCAAGGCCTTCTCTAGAAGCGTCAGTCTAGACTTTCAAGTCCTCATTGCCATCTATTATTGTTAACACTGGAGCAGTTGTCAGTTTCAGCTTCAGCTCTTGGAAAGCTTCCTCACAGACCGGAGTCCAATTGAATCTCAAATGTTTCTTAGTCAGTTTTGTTAAGGAACTAGATGTCTTCGCGAAATCCTTAATGAATTTCCGATAATAACTGGCTAACCCGAGAAAACTTCTAACTTCTGTTGGCGTACGAGGCTGTTTCCAATTCTGAATAGCAGTGATTTTACTGGGATCCACTGAAATTCCTTGCTTTGACACTACATGGCCAAGAAATTTGACTTCTTCTTGCTAGAATATACATTTGGAAAACTTTGCTTTCAACACATTCTTTCTGAGGATTTCTAACACTTGTTCCAAATGTTTTTCGTGCTCGCTTTCTAACTTAGAGAAGATAAGGATATCATCAATGAAAACCAGAACAAATTTATTCAATACTCCTCTGAATACTCTGTTCATTAGATCGACGAAATAGGCTGGAGCGTTACATAAGCCAAACGACATTACTAACCACTCGTAGAATAAGTCTGGACCTCTGAATGTTGTCAAAGGAACACACTCCTCGGCGATACGAAGCTGATGGAAACCTATAGCTAGGTCCATTCGTGAAAATACTTGTGCGCCATTCAATCGATCCAACAAATCATCAATCCGCGGCAATGGATATTTGTTTTTCAGCGTCTGCTTATTCAAGTCACGATAGTCTACACATAATCTGAGAGTACCGTCTGACTTCGGGACAAATACCACTGCTACTCCCCAATCAGAGAAACTAGGTCTGATCAGACCCTTCCATACTAGCTGTCGAGTTTGATTATCTAACTCGTCTTTCTTCTTCAAGGTCATTCTTTGAATAGCGTGAACCACTGGCCTTGCATTCGGAACTAAGGAGATTTTAAAATCAATTTTTCTTTGTGGAGGTAAGCTGACAACTTCTTCGAACACATCCGCATAGTTCTTGACAACAGGGATATTTTCAATGTCGACCGGAATATTCTCCGTAACGACAGGAACAGGTTCTATCTGAGCAGGAGATACATGTAAAGCTACCCAAAAATCTTTTCTATTAGAATTCGGTCCTTCGCATGGAATGGTTATATAGCCAAGCTTTGTTCTAACTCTAACAATTCTATCTGCATAGTTAAGCTCCGCTTCATATTTAGTTAACCAATCCAATCCCAAAATAAGATCAAACCCTGCGAAGCTCATGACCATAGAGATAGTAGGGAATCGATAACAGGAAAAAGAAACAAGAACTCCACAAACCCAACTAAGATCACGGGAACCCCCAACTGGATTTTGAACCATCATTGATTCTTTAAGCTTTTTCAATTTCAAACCCAATTTCTTTACCACTTTAGTCGAAATAAAACTTCGTGAAGCGCCTGTATCAAATAATACCTTAACTGGAATATTCTTGACATTAAGCGTGCCTTCCAAAACATCTGGCCTTTCCTGACTAGCTGAGGGTGCTGAAGCTTCTAGCACTTCATTTACTTGACCCTTTTCATATTTCTTTAAGAACCGACAATCTTTTTCAAGATGGCCAGTCCTTTGGCATTGACTGCATTTTCTATTCTCTTGAAACTCGTTCTCGGGTCTAGATTTATTCTTCTTCCGTTCGTTCCAGGATTTACAGTTTATCGCCAAATGTCCTTGCCTATTACAGCTCGAGCATGTGGTTGTCGTTACTGGTCCTTTCTCAGACTTAACATCCCCTATTGAATCTAGGCCTCTTTCTGGCCCCAGATGTCGTACTTGGATCAACCTGTGTACTTGTCTCCGGGCTATCAGTTTCAAATTTTCTTTTGCTGCTAGAACTGACTTCTTCTTCGTCTCGCAACATAACTTTCCTATCGAGATCCTCATACCGGTAGGCCATGTATATCATGTCATAAAAAGGAAGCTTCACATGCTCCATTACTTTATTCTGATATTTTCTTTGAAGACCATTAATAAACCTCAAATTCTTCTGCTTTGGATCTTGAATTAGATAAGGGGCAAAATGAGAAAGTTCATTGAATCTCTTATGATATTCTGGGATATCCATATCACCTTGTATCAAATGGTAGAACTCATCATATAATCTCTCAGTTGCTTCGGGAGGAGTAAATTTTGCACTGAAAAGCTCTTTGAATTTATCATAGGTGATATCACCTTCTGGATTATCTTTAACAATTGAATCCCACCAGAACAAAGCTTCGTCTTTGAGTGCCCAAGATGCCAGTAATCCTTTTTGGTCATCCCGCAGCTTTAAACCTTCAAAGATTTTCTCAGCAGAACGAATCCAAGCTTGAGTTTTAGCAATAGATTCTTTGCCCAAGAATAGTGCTCCACCCAGATTTCTATATTTCATAAATAGAGCTTATATATCTAGGTCAGCATTCCTTCTGTTTCTGGCACTCATTTTCTAGTACTTCTGCAAATAGCAGACCAAGTGTTAGGTCAACAGAAAAGATATTGTAAAGCATAGAGACAAATACTTGAATGTAAATGTGTCTATTGAGGTGTATTTCATTCTGCTATACTCATACTAGGACATTTCTGATCCTATCTGTAATGAGTTGCTCATCCTAGAACACTACTGGTTCTATTTCTAATGAGCTCGTTCATATGTTATATTCCAGGCTTAACCAAAGCTCTAATACCACGTTTGTGACAACCTCATTCCCGATAAGACGGTGGCAAGGGTAATCTTTGGAATATAACACATAAACAGATAACAACAGAACAGAAATAGTGAAATAAATCAGATAATGTACAATAGAATACACTGGATAAATATAATCATCAGAGTTACACAGTATATAGGATCACACTTAGTACAAAATACAGTTCAGCTATACATAAATGTCTACTGCGGAAAAGAAAACATAATATGTACAACATGAGCTAAATAGCATAAAAAGAGATAAATGATAGAATCCATCTTCAGCTCCAGCTATCGAGAAAGAGCCTGCTAAAACCTGAAAACAAGGCTGCCCGTGTAGAAAAAGGGGCACCCGAGTTTGCAAGTGAAACAAACTACGAGTCAGTCATGGGACTGGCATGAGAAATCTACTTAACACACTTTCAAATATGGCTAATCACAGGACCACGCCACTTTCGCGGGACGGGTTTACTCCATTGGATTGCCAGTGCTTTAAAACAAATAAATCTTTTAAATATCGCAATGTTTTTTATAAAAATGAAGCCATTATAAGACTCAGTTCCCATCACACAATGCAACACAAACCGGAGGATAGAGTTTTACCTTATAATGGCCAAATATGCTTGATACGAGGAAAACAAATCATTTGAAATGTAAATCTTATTGTTTAATTCTTAATCAGACTCTAACTGTAAACTAGTAAGAGAACGATTCCCTAAGTATTAACCCCGAAGGCCGAAACCAACATCAGACCAATACCCAGGAAACCATCCTTCCTAGCTCGTTTCCAGTTAGTTTCTAATTTTAGATACAATCATAAATATCAATCATAGGCGGCATTAATGACCCATACCACTATGTCGCCATATATAGGTATACAATCAAAACCGCACGATGTCGTATTTGGAAATTGGATTTCCGCCATGAACTAAGGCAAAGGATAGTCCTTACCGAATTTGAGACGCTCTAGCCAGCCCCTCTAGATCAGATTGCATCGACCCTTGGACCTTCAGGGCCGGTCCACCGATGTGGATTAGACGAAATGCTGAACACTACGTCTCCCTGCCCTATGGGGCGTAAATGAGCCAACGAATGACTCCATCGGTTCGAGAACGACCGATATATCCGAGGCGCCTCACTATCCAACATCCACATAAGTAAAATGTCATGTCATGTAAAAACACTGACACAACTCCTAGCTAGAAGGAAACGCATGTTCTTCCTGCAGTCCTCTCCCATTTCTGGTTCATACCGGGGTGTGAGGCTCGCGAATTCACGTTATACACAAAGCTATGCCACACAGGCATTGCTTTGATCATCTACTACAAAGCTCTGCTTTTCAACAAAAGCTTTGACCATTGCATCTTAGCATGCCACACAGGCGATTCACGCCATGTAACTGACGTTTATCAATCACACGGAATGAAATCCAATGTCAGACACACAGTCCATTTGCAAGTCCGTTCTGGGTCTGAACGAAACCGGAGGATCTTTATTTCTCGCATATCCGTACAATCAACATGTACGTCCGAACGGCTACTACTTCAACCCCTTCTAGGTAGCTACTCCTATCATGAGCATCAGTAGCACCCCTCTATTCGACGTGAAGATCATCGGTCTTGCCCCGTCTTCATATCTTCGACCTTCGATCATCGATTATTTATTTGAAATGAGAATTAACTCGGCGTTTTCAAATAATTCACGTATATTTAGAATTTCAAATCAATTCATTTCAATGGTTAAATTATTTGATATCACTAATTCTGTTCTTTAGTGTAGTTTTCACGCCAAACACATTCAACCATCATATATCACATAAACTGAGCAAATTCCGTTTATTTCCATTCCATATTGTTTATGATATTTTATCACGATTTATCGCTATTTTTTATTTATTTAAAAATAGCCAATATATTCAAAACAATGCTTCAGGCCATAACGCGGCTGTGGCGCTGTTTTTCTCTAGATTTGATTTACACATATCTGAAAATTTAACCGTTGGATCCTCACAAATTTTATATCATTAGAAAGATCTTTACAAAACGAATCCAACGGTTTCAGTTTTGGGAAAATCCGACGGTCGGATCTCCCGCACTAATCGTTTGAAGTTATGATTTCAAAATACGAACTGCAGCTTCGTTATTCGATTTAATTTAATTATATTTATATATATATATATATATATATATAATCGATTCTGGCGTTGTTTTTCTTTAGATTTGAATTAAATATTCCAGACAATCCAACCGTTGGATCTTTACAAAGTTGGTGCCGTTGGAAAGATATTTCCAAGGAGAACCCAACGGTGGTGGTTTCTTGAAAATCCGATGGTCGGATCTCCCGCACTAATCGTTTGAAATCACGGTTTCAAAATGCGAACTGCAGCGTCATTATTCGATTTATTTTAGTTATATATATATATATATATATATATGAGTATAATCGATTATTCGATTTCAAAACCATATTCATTTTATACGTTTGATAAAAATGATATTTTTATCCAACTGGAATTTATTTCCACACTTCACTATTTTCAATAATTCATGCATATCATAAAAATGTAATTATTATTGTAAAACGATTTATTTCAAAAACACGACTATTTTATATAGTTCATATAGATAATAAAAATATAATTTTTATTATAAAACAATTTATTTAAAATACGAGTAACATTCAACACATGAATTTCTATCCAACGAATGAATTTCTATTCAACACATGAATGTTCTCTACAGTTTGTGTATATAATAAAAATGTGATTTTTATTGTAAAACAATTTATTTAAAATACGAGTACCATTCAACACATGAATTTCTATTCAACGAATGAATTTCTATTCAACACATGAATGTTCTCTATGGTTTGCATATATAATAAAAATGTGATTTTTATTGTAAAACAATTTATTTCAAAACACGATTATTTTATATATTTCAAACAGGTGATAAAAATGTGACTTTATTTATAAAACAATTTATTTCAAAACACGATTATTTTACAATACATGGATTTCTATTCAACAAATGAATATAGTCTCAACCAATGAAAATAAATCAAACACAGAAAGATTTCAGGAAATTTCGGCAGCAAAACGGCAGGGTAGTTAAAACCGGGACCGTCCCTAGTAAGGCTTCTCGCTCTACCTTAAAACCTCGCGGTTTTTGACAATGGGGAATCATGCATCTAGTTCGCACGCAGGCGGAATGTTTTATTTTCATTTCCACAATCCTATTCTAATTTGTTTCAACCACAAGAGGGTATTTTTCAACCACAAAGGTATTTTTCAACCACAATCAATCATTCATTCTCAACCACAAACAATTTTATCAACCAATTTCACATCAACCAAATAATCCCAAACAATATCACAACCAATAAATATCGTCCATGGTCTGTGGACGAGGGGAGTGTATATATATATATATATATTCGTATATAAATATATTTTAATTTGCTTCAATTCATTTCAATGTCATTTCATCATATATATAATTTCTACAATGCATATATTACTTATACATCGAGCATACAACTTATACAAGGCTTATACCTTAGGTGTACAACGCTTATATAACTCATACATCGACTATATAATTCATACATCGTTGAATTTTCCATATCGTTTATAAATTAGAAATCTCACCTTGGGTTCCACTACACCAAAAATTGCAGAAGTCTAAGAAAAATATGTGGTCCCTTCTAGAATGTAGAAGACGTCCATACGGTCCCGATGTCTCCTGTTTCATCGAATTTCATCAATACACGAAAAAGATATCATTTTTAGAAGTTAATTGAATTTCGCGATGGTTCTAAACTGTTGGAACAGTTCAAAAATATAGAACCCGTACCTCTACCCTTTTTATTCGAAACTAGGTTTCGAATTATCTTCAAATCCGTTGCTTGTTCTTTCGACCAGTTGGCTTGACGTTGTCGAGGGTGGAGAGGGCTCCACGGCGCCACCACTGGTGGTCAACTCGGCGGCGGCAGGAGGAAGATCTGGTGGCTCGAACGTCGACGCTTTGGGGGGCCAGAGCTCTCGATTTACTCCACGAAAAAAATCCCTAATAGCTATGGATTAGAAGAGGTTGATGAGCACTTCAAAAGCCTTTACTGCGGCAGTGGCTATCGGTGCGTGTGGAGGGAGTTAGAGAGGAGAGAAGTTTCAAGGAGGAGCCGCCGTTCGTCGAGAGGAAGATCGGGGAGAGAGGACCTTTGACCAATGATAATTTTTTTATTAATTTATATATTTTTAAATTTCGAAAATACCCTCTTTCACCCACGATCCCCAATTCAAGCCCAACGACTGTCATCCCTAGTGTTTTACCCCCATTCCGAACACAATGGGATATGTTTCGTAGGCCCATTCGACTGTTTCAGTCAGTTTTCTTTCAAATTAAAATATAAAACATTCAATATTTAATTTGAACGTACATTTCAATTTGTCGGGGCCACATACTGATTCGAAAAATTCCAGAAAAATAAATCTAGCTATGTTTTGACGATACGGTCCCAACAAAACTAGTTTCGTCGAATTCTGAGACCGTTTGAAAAATGGCCTTATTCTGGTCGATCCAATTTAACTGTAATTGACTAAAACACATTTTCCTTTGCCACGCTCACATACTAGCTTCAAAAATTATGAAATTTGAAACCTAGCAATAACTTCACATCCCGGATCCAACAAAAGTGGTTTCGTCGAATTCCGAGGTCGTTTGCAAAATGTCTATTTTCACGGGCTATATAAATTCTATAGCGACCTTTCTGAAAATTCATTTGGCCATAACTTTTGATTCCCACTATGAAACTTCTACTTTTCAGATACGTTGGAAAGATATTTACTAACAGATTTAAATATTTTTGGTTTCACTCAAATTCGTTTTGTTTTGCACCCGGTACAGTCAGTCAAAGTTTGAATTCAAATTTTGAAACTGCCACGCCATTTCAGGCCTTGTTTATAATTCAAATTAATTATATTCATTTTCAACATCGATTCAAACTACCTTTTCGTCGTTATTATTTAAAATATTTATATTAAATATTTAAAATCCACTATTTTAGCCAATTTAAAAAATTTAAACTGGTTCAGATTTTTCTGATTGTTACATAAGTTGAATTGAATTGAAAACAGGTGAGCATGTGTTAGACAGGTATGGGATGAAGTATATAAAGATTTTAATTTGTGCCCGACAAAAAGGTACATGTTTAAATTCATATATGATATTTTATGCGCCATATCGGCAAGCCGCTTGGCTTTTTCTTTTGGATTGGTTAGGGCCATGGGAGGCTATTTGAAATACCCCGATGCTCCCGGTACAAAGGAGGTTATGGCGAAATTTTCCAGAAATTTAAGGAGTTAGAATATTTTGAAGAAAAATTTGATAGTTAGAAATAAATGTATCGATATAAACAGAATTCGATAAGGAACGAATATAAAAATAGAATATTATAAACAAAAAGGAAATCGATAGGCTGGTAATAGAAAGAGAAACATATATACTTTTAAAAATGAATAATTGGTTTTTATAATGTTGATTATTCGAGGTAAGTGTTTTTGTCTGTTTTGAAGTTAATGATGTTTTTAATCAAGGTTTGAGAGGTAATTATACCCCAACTTGATTGGTTTCGCTTTTAATCGATAAATAGAAAGACCCAGCATCGAAGAGAAGTGTTTGAATAATATTTAGTTGAATAAAATATTTTGGGTTGTCGTAACGATGTTTCACACAACATTCGTTTTAACCCAAGTGGTGGAATTTTGGAAATATAAAAGTAAATATTTCCTGAGTATGATTAAAGTAGTCGGAAAAGAGATAAGTGATTGAAATTGTTTTCAATTGCAAATAGAATATATTTTCTAAATATAGGAAATAAAAGAAGGCGATACATGGAAATGTTTTTCCAAATAGCGTAAGAGACCAATAAGATTACTGGGAATATTTGGTTAACAAATATTGATCAGGAAGTGGAGAAGCGTTTTAATTAATGAAATATAAATTAAAAGGCCCAGTGATTGTTTGATGCTATGAATGGATGTTTGTTTTACTTCGATAGTTAAATAACCGACTATCGAAGTGTTTGCCAATATCGTTGTCAATATGGAGAGACTGGTTGGATTATTATCCGTGAACCATTCTGTATTGGCAGTAGCGTTGCGAATCAGATTATATGAAGATAATTGAAGACGAAGTAATGTGCTAGGGCTTTTTCTATTAACAGAAATTGTGCCTTCGGTTTCGTTCAATCCCAGAATGAACGTATACGGACGAATGTCTGACTAAGTATTTCCAATGATCGAATATATTGATCTGTACAAATATATATGGTGGCACCAGATTTATTCCCTTAGCATAATATCCAGAATATTTGTGCAAATCAATTAGTGATTAACGGATCTTATAATGTGGCATTCAAAGTGATTGTGCTATCAATGAATAGAAAGTAATCATAGCATCAGGCCTCAACAACCGAGAAATGACATAAATCGGGCAAGCAGCATGGCTATGTGGGTCGCTTCCATTAGGGTGTATAATCACCTATCTAGAGATTCATTTAATTCTTTATTATATTTGATGCTGTCCCATTCGGGAAACACTTGCTGATCCCAACCATTGGTGATATACATTCGATACACTCAAGCGAAATGAGTGGTCGGTCATGTGTGGGCCGGGTTGCAAGATGTTCTTGTTGAACCCAGTGTATTCCTCTCTAGAGATACACTAGCGGAAGGTGGTCCCATACCTTGTCATAGTCGGAATCCAATCTCCAATAAACGCCTGCGTTTTTTTGATTTTATGTTATATATGGAGCGTGAGATGCAAGCGTTCCGCTAGATTCTATTTATTTGATTTAGACACTATTATAATATCACTGGATTTTTATATCAAAGTGTTTTGGGTTATAGTAAGGTAAAAATCATCCATGTTTATGTGTGGCCTGGTCTTACGATTATCTTTCCTTTCGAAAGGATTTTGAAAGTTAAACAAATGGTTGGAGTTTACTCACACCAGCCATGACTGACCCAGAGTTTATTTTGTTTTTTTGTTTTCCCTAAACTCTTAGGTGCCCAATTTTGTACGGGCAGTCAAGTAGTCAGGATTTTACAGATTCATTTGGAGGTGCTGGAAGCAGAAGGCTTCACCTGTTAGCTATAAACTATCATATTTCCGCTGTGTACTATGTTGTATCTGGAAACAGGTGTTTATAACTGTTCCAGGAATAACTGTTGTGCTCTGATGATGGTATGTATATAAAGTTACTGATTTGTATTTCAAAAGTTATGTTATTTAATATATTTTATTCGTTCCGCGGTGAGTTTTGATCTTCGTTTTCTTCTATTCTAATATTTCTTTCTTTCTATTTCTCATCCTCTAACTTCTTTCTAATAATGATCCGTATTTCTGTGCAATTTGGGTTGGACGTGTAGTGTTATTAGTCAACTCAGATAGTATGGATTTGCGGGTCGTTACAGTTGGTATCAGAGATTAGGTTAAGCGAATACCTAGGCTTTGGTGGGATTGTGCTCATTAGAGATAGGGTCAGTAGTACCCTAGAATGAGTTGAGTGTATATATACGAGAGAGCGTATTTGTTAATTGATATAAAAATTATTTTATATTGTGTTGGCTAGTCTGTTAAGTGGTTTATGAATTCGGGTCGAATGGTGGGATGCCACGACGTCGATATGAGTTTGTAAATACTTGAACAGAAGATTGAACACGATATTGTTTTAAAGTGGGGTAAACGAAATACTTTTACCCAAAATTCTATTTTTGTTATAGAATGAATAATTTTCTTAAATTATTATAATATATAGATGTGTTGGATGTTAAAATTATAATCACATTGGATTATAAATTGGAATGGGTATAGATAACCAAATATAATTGTATATGTATGAAATATAAAAATGAGATGAATTTAAAAAATCGAATTCAAAACAGAGTTCAGAATTTAAATCCTGGGAAATTGGAAAATATTTTCTGAAGTATATTAAAGGAATATAGATTTGTTTTGAAAGGATTTTTAAATAAAAATCATTTTGAATTGATTTTGAAAATGATAAAGCACTGAACTCACTTCAGTGGCTGGAAAATAATTCTGGTGATGACTGCAGCATCATTAGTGTTCATTTTCGAGTTTCTAAGTGATAGATTGTGACCTTAGAAAAGTTTTGAAGGGAATTTGTTTGTAAGAAAACAAATTTAGTTGGAAAATTCAAATATTTTGAGTTTGAAAAGATTATAAATATATGTACATGTTTAAGTGATTTCAAAAGGATTTGAAATGAAAACCCTGGGATTTGGATTATGAAATTGGAATTTAACTTAAGCTAGTTAGATGGATTGAAGTGAATCAATCGACTAGAATCAATTTGAATAGGTTTATTGGAATATAAGTTGGATATAAATGGATTGATCGTAGATCATTTGAATTAAATGAAGGAAGACCAAAGGTTTTGGTGGAATTAAATTTGTTGAAATATGAGGAGTTGAGTTTCAACATAAGTGAGATTTTGAAAAGTAATGGATTTGTACCATTTTTCCTACCTTAGCAATTTCGAGGACGAAATTATTTTAAGGGGGGAAGAATGTAACGACCCAGATTTTTAGTCTATTAATTTTAAATATTTAATACGGATTTTAAATATTTAGTAGATAATATAAATTAATTTTTAACTTGATTTATCGATTTAATAACCGAATATAATTTAATTTAGAATATATCGAATTATTATAATTCGAAAAATAAATGAAATCGAAGTTAAAAATATAATCAAAATGATTCAGATGATAAGTAGGAATTTTATTTGATATATACGATAATAAATAATAATTTATTATCAAAGAATTTGTAGTTTTCGAATTTAAATTATATTATATTAATTTAATATGGTATATATGTTGAAATTGAATTTCAGAATATTTATTGTTGAGTTCAGAATAGGGTTATTATATTGAAATATCGGTCGGTATGCTAAAATAGCGGTTCACGATTTTTAATTTCGAACCCCGAGATTATTTTTTATGGATAAGATCGAAATCAAATCGAAAATCAAATCGATATCTATTTAAAAAGAAATGAAAATCTCTTTATTTTAAATCAGATTAAATCAAAGATCAAATCGCGGCTAAATCAAACTCAAATCACATTAAATATAATGTACCACACATCCCTTAGTGGCCACGTAATTCCTCTTCTATAAATTTTGACGCGCTTCTCTAGTTTTTCCTCTCCATTTGGTTCTTCTGAAAAATCTTTGGGAAGCTTTGAATTAAAATGATCGTCCCTTCTTTTGGTTCATTCAAAACAATGCCAATACCATTCGTTCTCTACTCCTTTGCACTCTTCCGAACAATGCAATAAAATCTGAATTGGCTTCAGCAAAAAAATGAAGTCACCCAACGTATATTTCCCTCTTCTTAAATCATTTTAAATCAAAGATTTTTGCCCTAAAATACATTGAATCGATTTCGTAGACCTCGTATAATCTCTTCCTCAAGTGAGCGTCAGTTGTCGAGGGGTGTGATGCGAGCTCCGTTGCTCGATCTCGATCAACGATGAAGCTAAGGCTCGAAAATTGAGGACCGAGAGTTAAAGGTAGGGTGTTGGGAAGGGTTCACAACAAAATTTGGGATCGGATTCAAGGGCGGCATCACCTTGAAACAATACTCGTTCGATTTTGATGTGTTTTACTGTGTGTGTCGGAGCGTGGAGTTTGGGGCAAAGTCAAGAATCAATTCAAGATCAGGTAGCAGGAGTTTGGGAGGAATCTGGTGAACGCATACGCCTGTGATGATTGAAAAGGCCTTCGAGCCTGTCTAGCAGATGATGGTGCTGAGGAGGTCAGAGGTCAACAATGAGGATTTTTGGAGCTTGAATTGTTCGAGTTCTCCTAGGCATTTTGGTCGAGGACAGATTTAGGGACGGTGGGTGCTCCGGTGTGATGAAAGGAGAGTGCCTTTGGTGAGAATTCAAAGTGTGTTCAGGAATTAGTCGAGAAAATTCACAAGGTATATTTTTAACAAATTTTAAAAATACATAGAATTAATTAATTTATCGGATAAGTTAGTTTAAATTTAAATTCATTTAATCGTTGATAATGGTAGGTACAAAATTAATTTATTCAAGATGGTTCATAGCCGAGAGGATTTGGAAATTAAAGCAGGATATTTCAGCAAAAATAAAATCGTGGTGAGTAAATCTCACTCACCTTTTATTTAGAATTATTTTTATATCGTTAAAAATAATTGTTTGTTGCTTTTTGAATGCTTTCTGATTGTTTGAAATATATTAGTTATTTAGGGTTGACTATATATATACACACATATTGGGTTGATGGTTGGAATGATCCCTATAGTCACATAAGACGATCATTTCAAGATATTACGTCTGGTGGCGGAGGAATTCGTTTCTCTTAGACTTTATACCCGTAATATTTTTAGGAAGATCAACTAGTGGTTTGACGGGTTTGACGGGTTTGACGATGTGGCATTCAAAGTGTATGGTGGCCATGTGTTCTAAAAAGATATATATATTTTCAAGCCTCACAATCGGGAAACGACATGAATCAGACATGCATCATGGCTAGTTGAGTCATACCCAAGCAAGGTATATTTGTCACCGATCTAGAGAAAAATTATTATTTGTTCTTCTTTCGATTTTGTATCTTACGGGTTGCGGTGGGATGGTCGACAACCATGGGTGACAATATATTTGCTCTACTCAAGCTAAATGAGTGGGCAGTCAAGTGTGGCCAGGTTGCAAGATGTTCATGTTAAACCCCGGTGTATTCCCTCTAGAGTACACTGATAGGGGGTGGTCTCATACCTTGTTATAGTTATAATCCGATCTCCAATAAGTGCCCTGCGGTTTTTGATTTTGTACTATGTATGTGGAGCGTGAGATGTAAATGTTCTGTTATTTGGTTATTTACTTAATTAGACATTATTATAATATCACTAGATTTTCATATCAAAAATGTTTTGAGTTATAGTAAGGTAAAAACCGTCTGTGTTTATGTGTGGGCTGGTCTTACTATTTTCCTTTTCTTTCAAGAGGATTTTCCAAAGTTAAACAATATGGTTGGAGTTTACTCACACCAGTCCCATGACTGACCCAGAGTTTTTTTTTTCCTAAACTCTTGGGTGCCCAAAGTTTTTACGGGCAAATAAGTGTTTCCGGCTTTACAGATACACTTGGAGGAGCTTGAAGCAAGAGGATTCACCATTAGTTATTTAGAGTTATTTCCGATGTGATGCACATGTGCTGTACTTTTATATGGTCTGTATATACACTACAATTTTGTGTTTCAAAGTTATGTTATATAATATATTTTATTTGTTGCGCTGTGAGATTTGTGTTTACTCTGATTTTGTTTTGTTGTGTTCTTCTTCTATTCTAATTTTCTTTCTTTCTATGTCTCACCCTCTAATTTCTTTCTATTAATGACACGGTGTATTTGATACTTGAATAATTGATATGGTATTTATGTCGATTTTCGGGGGCGAAAATCTCCCTGGTCTTTACATACAAAATGAACCTTACATTCATCAATGGCATGATATGCAACATAAATGTATGCGATAAAGTCCAAAATATTTTCATTCTATTAAATTCATCGAAAAAAATGTTTGTATAGTTTTTGTTAAACAACGTACATATATCAACTTCATTATAAAAGGTGGAATATAAATTGTCAACATAGTGTATCTCAAGCTAACATAAACAATGACGCTCTTTATACACTTCTTTTAAATATATCAGTAGCAAAAACTTCCAAGCTGTGCTAAGTGAAGGAAAAGTATCTCAAAGCCAGAAGTGTACCATCGATAATAGATAATCCATATTCACATCAAGTAGCGGCATATGGTACGAATCTACATAAGACAATATGCAATAGAAAAGTCATAGTACTATGTTTTAAAGTTTGCTTACAAAACCATGTGAATTGAACTTTAAGGAACAACCGAAACATAAGGAGCATGAGGAAATGAAATATAAAAGAGCATGAGGAATTGACATTTATATTATTATAGTTCTTACAACTTTGTTCGTTGGTGTAATTTATAACTGTACCTGCATCGCCTTTAGTGATAACACACTTCTGAATTAAACTTCCTATAAGATGTATACATAATGATATCAACAGCAAATATCTCACCTTCAACTTCAGAGTTCCCATCACTAGCGCAAACTACAGTGGCTGCAGACTTGCTTTTTCATGAATCATCAATGTATTATTGAATTTATTTGCAGAGGAGCTAGCCATAAGATATTAGTTGACCAAAATGTTGCCTCATTCTCTTGTATATGCATTGAAGGTTAGCAACGGTTTCGACCTTAGAGTGGCAAAAGGCGAGAGAAAATGTTGTTTTATAAGAAGGGAGGAAAAAGAATCCACATAAAACCAATTCTATATTTTCCCTCAAGTTCACGTGCACAAAAAAAGACCTCTACATCCAAATTATATAAAAACATAAGTTCAAATATCCATCTTCTTTTGTTCAACTCTTTCACAGTTTCTAAGATTTTAACATTCCAATTCACATCTACTTATACAGTTTTTAGGATTCATAATAAATAGCAAGATAAAACAAATACGCGTATAAAATCTTACCATAATATTGTTTGAATATAAAGGAAAATCATAGTTTCTTCTTTGTGGAACTTAGGTTAAAGTGCTTCTTTTTCCAGGATAATTAGTTTCAAGAACAGACTTTCTGAATAATAAGTTTTAAGGGCAATTTTATAGATTTTTTAAAATTATACAAGAAAATGATAAATTCATTTATCTTTATTTTTATATAACCAAAAATGATAAACTCATTTATCTTTTCCCTGTAAATTGTCTTTGAAACTAATTTTTCAGAAGTGTTGTTCTTAAAACTTATTATTCTAGAAAAATAAGCCCTTTGAGTGAAAATCCCCTTGTTCTTTTCTATCATGGCTCTTGCATAGATAAGATTTCCACCTATATGAAATTAGAACATGAAAAGCCACATATAAATCCGATTAAAGAACAAATTTTGCATTTAATTATCAGTAATTTAAAATGATATATTAGCTTTATTTATTGCAATTTTTAATTAAATTTATTAGATGATTATGATAGCAGTAACCCGTGTAAACCAAGACATATGATCAAAACATATAGGAACTAATTATAAATTGTGCACTTGCCATAACTAATCAAACTAAAAATTATTGAATG
The DNA here is from genome assembly GCA_030737875.1 of Allium sativum. NCBI lineage: Eukaryota > Viridiplantae > Streptophyta > Magnoliopsida > Asparagales > Amaryllidaceae > Allium > Allium sativum. The sequence continues at coordinate 461,911,739 of CM060923.1, forward strand.
TTGGCCCTAAAGTATTCATACAAATTAGTTGTAAACACCACAATGGAAATTGATTAAAAAAAAGCAATGTATTGTGGGTTAAGTAATTATACGTGAATATTAACTACATTCAATGAAGGTGTAATGACATGCATGAAATATTTACTGAATATTAACACAAACATAAAAGAGACAGTTTGGCTACATACCGATTTAAGTCTCAAAATACAAAAAAGTCACATGTCTTAAAACTTTATAAACTAGGTACCTATTTTTCAAAAGTCATTAAAAAATCAATGTAAAAATTTATCGAACTTCGAAACTTAATTCAATACATAATCATCCCTCATATTCCTATAAAAAGAGCAAAAAATGCTTCAACAAAAAATAATAATAACATGTTTCTGCGATATCCTGCAAATTTTCGAAAATTAGTAGGCATCACAAAGTTATATTAAAATGTGGCATGTTTTTATGCATTGTTATCAAAAATCTTAAAATCTTGTGATTTGAATCTCGTTTCAAATCGAATCTCTCCCTTTACGATTAGATTTATATTCCGATCCAAACCAAACTATACCATACCTTAAAAAAATCATTCTATCCAAATTAACATATTCAATATACTTATCTGGATCTACATTCTAATTCTAATCATTTCCAAACAAAATTAAATAGGAACAAGAAAGAAAATAATGTTTTATGTTTAGATGTACAAGTTTAAACATCAAAATCAATTTTTAAGTTTGTGCAAATTTTGAAATGTATGTTTCTTGTTGCGATTTAAATCTCATTCCGATTCATAATTTGAAATTTATGATTTACGATATGAATCTCATTTTAAAAACCTTGTTTTCATGTAATTTTTATTGTTTGCTTCAAACTTCCAAATTCAATGCCTACATTTATTTTAACATCACATTATTGCATAATAATCATCAAAAAAATGATAAATATTGCATACAAGTAACAAAATATCATTTCCAATAAAATTGAAATAGCAGCAACTATATAGAAAAATTGCATTGCACGTATATTTGCAGTTTTAAGGTACACTGAGACAAATCTGCAATACGTTGTGAGATTTTTTGAGATATGTCAGCACTTATTCACAATAAATACATTTCAGCAATGTATTTTCCTTTACACAATACACTATGTAATAGTTGCTAATAAGTCGACAATTATTCAAAATAATTGCAGACATTTCAACAACTTATTTTCCTTTTCTGTATCAACAATATACTCTGCAATTTTTGCTGATATGCCTGCACTTTTTTACAATAAGTGCATACATTTAAGTAACTTTGTTTTATTTTTCAGAAAACTTCCGGTTAATATGTACAATTTTTAATTATTATTTTTCATATTTAGTAGCGCAAAAAATCACGAAAAAATGATGCTACAGTAAAATTGAGATGCGCTTTACAATCAAACTTATGCCCTGTTTGTATCAGCTTATATAAGTCACTTTTTGACTTTTCGAATGAACTAGTTTTATTTCTTCGAAAAGTCAAAAAGCGACTTATTTTAGTCGATCCTAACGAGCCATTAGAGAAGGATCCGCTTTACATTACGTTTTATTTTAAGGATGTCTCCTTAATTTCTACAATATAAAACCCTTTGGGGATGAATCAATAAGTCAACATTAATATAAATCGGACTTAGTTGCTGATTGTATTAAAGATGAACTATTACAATTAGGACATAACATGTATAACTCCATAGCCAAAACAATATTATCTCAATTGGAAAACGTTGTTTTAAAGAGTTAAATTGAGATCGAGCAACTAATATATGCTATCTAATCCCCATAGAGAAAAACGGTCCCTTTTTAATTTGATATTATCTTTACATAAATTATACACTACACCAAAACTTGCAATTCCTAACACTTATAAGTCTTACCAATAATTTCAATAAAACTTTTTCGAAGTTTTTTCTAGAAACTTGGTACTTTATTTCATATTTATATTATGATTTTACATCCTTAGTAGTAGAACTCAAAACAAGTGATAGATCACTCACTTTGGAAAACTTTACATGTACTGAGACACTGTACCATCTAAAGATATAAAATCTATAGACAGAATATAAGCCTAAAATAAGGCCAATCTAGAAGCATGCTAAAAGATCCACATGTTGTGCCAAAATTTGTGCATATGCGAAAGACCAATAAACAAGATCTAGATTTGCCAATTGAACATCCATATAATTTGATAACAATTATTCTATTACATCGAACAAATATAGTTTCTAAATCCAACGGTCCCTTCAACACACTAAACTCTTTAACACCCAACTCTCATACAATGCGAGCATTTCTCGACTGAACTTGAAGTTATACAGAAACCTCAAATACTTGGAAGGGCCGCTAACACCTCCAATGGTTCGTCTTAGGTTGCTACCACCTCTAAGCAGTTTCGCCAAGCTATTTTATTCAAAATAGTCTCTTTTCTATGGTTCAGGTTGTGCTCTAACATATAAATCCACCTTAATGAGAATTTGGAGCTCAAACTACATCAAAGTTCCAAGCCTGAAACACTCTTCTCTCTCAGCATAATCTTCTCCATCAAAGTCTCTTTTCCTTGCTAAATAGTAATAACATAATCACCACTGAATCTACCATACTTTATAGAAATAATTAATGCACAATTTAAAATAAAACGTCTTGCTCTGATACCAATCTGTTGTGCCAAAAATTGCACATATGCGGAAGAACAATAAAATTGATCAAGATTTGCCAATTGAACATCCGTCTAATCTGATAGCAATTATTCTATTATATCAAACAAATAGTAAATAGTGGAAATTAGGCTAAGGTCCCTATTTTGAAACTTAATTAGACTCAGGTCCGGTCATAAACTTATTGTAAATTGGGTCCCTAATTTTCTATTTAGAAAAATTGCATATATTTATGCAACAATTCATCAACGTTAGTTCAACTTTATTTGCATACATGTATGCAACAATTCAAAATATTTGCATACATGTATGCAAATATTCGTTCAGAATAGTTGCATACATGTATGCAAAAATTCAGAATATTTGCATACATGTATGCAAATATTCGTTCAGAATAGTTGCATACATGTATGCAAATATTTTGAACAGGAAACTTGTGTGAAAGACAAAAAAAGCAAAAAGTTTGCCCAAAAGGACAAGAGCCAAAAAATTTGCTCAAAAGGCCAACTTTTAGTGTAAAGTGGAAAAACAAAGGGCCCCCCCTGAATTCCACCATTTGCACTAGAAAATGTCCTTTTGGGCAAATATTTTGGCCCTTGTCCTTTTGAGCAAACTTTTTGCTCTTTTTGTCCTTGTGGCAAAAATCCCCTATTTTGAATAGTTGCATACATGTGTGCAACTATTCTGAAATAATATTTGCATACATGTATGCAAATATTCGTTCAGAATAGTTGCATACATGTATGCAAAAATTTAGAATATTTACATACATGTATGCAAATATTCACCAGAATAGTTGCATATATGTATGCAAAAATTCAAAATATTTGAATACATGTATGCAAATATTCGTTCAGAATAGTTGCATACATGTATGTAAAAATTTTGAATATTAGCATACATGTATGCAACTATTCGTTCTGAATATTTGCATACATGTATGCAAAAATTCAAAATATTTGCATAAATGTATGCAAATATTTATTCATAATATTTGCATACATGTATGCAAATATTATGAATAACACGTAAAAATGAAAACAGGGACTAAATTTATAATAAGTTTATGACCGGAAGTGAGCCTAATTTTGAAACTTAATAGAAACCTATAGAAAACGCACCCTAGTAAATAACTATAACGAATAAACCAAGAGGCGCACAATATTTATACTGGTTACACAACCATCGAGATAATATACGTTCATTTCAAAGAAAAGAGGTTTTATTTCACATAAGAGAGAGAGATACAAGAGATTACATGACAAGAGTTTACATAACAAAAAGAGACACTCTATTTGTGGATCACTGGCACCATGTCAGGATGAGTTTACAATAAAGTCTACACACAATATGTAATCAGTGAAATCTATGTGAGTCATCAGGCAAATTACCAAGATATAGTAAGAAATAATGGAGGAAAATTGCAGAGGAAACAAGTGGCGCAAACATAGTAAGTAAATCAATCATTCTCTTCCTTTCCAAAGATGGTAGAAAATAATCTTGCATTTATTTCTTTACCATCCCTTGCAAATGCAATCAATAATTTATGCATTTGTATATTAAAAATATTTGCTTCTCACTCTGCATATTTGTTTCCACTTATTTGTGGTTTTGTGTCACCAAAATTTTACACCACAAAGATAAATAAATCTCACTGGAGCATGCGCTCTTCTTCCCTAAGATCCGAAAGAAGCACCCTAACCAAAGAGATAACGACTACAATTCCTTGGATTTCTTCGTTTTTCCTTTCCCCGTTCTTTATTTTATTAATCACGGAATTCCAAGCAAGATTTTCAATTACTCCCGAGTATGTAGCCATCTGAAATTCAAAATTCTACTCATTAGATCTTTTTTTAAAGTTACCTTGACTTGCAAGCAATGATACAACCAAATTTGTAACACTTATAGGTGTTGGCCAACGCAACTGCGTTATCTTCTAACACTTATAATTGTTATAATCATGACTTATAAGTGTTATAATCAACAATATAGCAATGCTTGTAAGCATTGCAAATCCAGCTATTGGTAAAACTTATCTGTTTTACCAATCTAAAATCACATAGTTTCACACTATTAATATTAAAATTATTCGAATAATAGTAGTATGACATAAGTAATTATTTTTATATCAAGCACAATTCATCATATTAATTAAGTGAAAAGTGTAAAATCACTACAAGAAAAATACCTTATTGCAACTAACTATTTGCAACAGGCAACACATGTCAGTTATAGTAAAAGATATTTAGCAACAGACCAATTATAGCAGTTGCAATAGATGAGATTTAGCAACAGGCCTTTTCTTTCTGTTGCGAAAAACATATCTTTAGCAACTGCGCTTCCCTTCCTGTTGCAAAAACATACTTTTAGCAACTATGCTTTCATAACAGCTGCAACAAACACATTATTTGCAACTGCGCTTTTAAGCCAGTTGCGAATAGATATCTTTAGCAACTGTTTTCGCCACTTGCAATAACTATGTTTTTTTTACAACTGGTAAAGTCAGTTGCGAAAACATACTATTAAAAATAAATATTAGCATTTAATGATTAACTTTAAATAATTAATTTCGAATAGTTATTATTAAATGATTAACTACTAGTAATTATATAATAATTAAAATTAATATTAAATAATCACCAATTAATAATAAAATTTTAGTATTATTATAAAGTGATATTTATAACTGATGATTAAATAATAATTAACAAATAATAATTATTAACATTTAAAAAATAATAAAATAAGTAAATAATTATTGATAATAATAAATTAATAATAAAAAACTAATGGATAATAAATAATAATTAATTTGATATATGAGTATGTTTAAATATTAAATATTAAATAAATAATAAATAATTAATAAACTCATAATAAGTAAATAAATATAATTGATAATTAATAACTAAGTGAAAATATGGGTATATTGCATCTCAACATTCACAATTAATAATTAAATAATTTACAACAATTATTAACAAGTGATAGTTAAAAATAATTAAGAATTAATAAAATATAATTAGTTTATACTGCTTAATATTAGTAATAAATGCTTAAGAAGAAATCTAAAATATCTACTTCAGACCTCCATATTTCAGAGCTGCATGCTTATTCAGAAAAAGAGTCGTATGGTTGTTTTATCAATTATATTTCTATCAAAACATCGTCTTAGAGTTATGTTTCAATTTCCCCAAGCTTTAGCTATGCCACATAATTTTTCAACCGAAGTTGGCATAGTGATGACATCTTACACTAATACGTTAACATATTATTCATATATTTAGCTATTAAATGATTAATGATCATGGGGTAAACGTACAATAAAACTGATAATTAGATTCATTAAATTGGTTAATTAATCAGCAAGTTATTGAAACAAATCGAGTAGCTAATTTATCGGTATATTGCATACTAATAATATATAAAAATTTAAAAACAGTATCTTTGTGACATAACAGTAATTTGTTGATTTAGTAAAAGGAAGGTAATTTATCAATTTACTAATTTGATTGTTAGTAAATAAATCAATAAAAACTATTGTTTAATAACTTATTTATATGTGACCATATTAATCAGTTAAGGATTATTTTTGTAATTAGCAATCAGTTGTATATTACAAATTAGCTCATTTGTATACTTGAAAAGGAATCTTTCATTTGAATTGAAAATACATCAAAAAACCAATGAATCCTCTTTAACTCTAAAATAATACATACTTAAAATAATGACAATCAAAGGGAGAATCATTAAATTCATAAATTGGTTAATTAATCGGCAAGTTACTAAAAGAAATAAAGTAATTGACGTATTGGTATGTTTCATACTAATATTAGTAATAAACGCTTAAGAACCAAAACTTCAGCCTACTTTTTTGGTTTTAAATTTAACTTCTTTAATTTCAAATAAACTTATAGTAATGATATTTTCAATTGTTACGTTCCCGCTGCTCTTCTCCTCAAAATTTTGTTTCCCGCTTTTACCCCCAAAACCCTATAGTTCAGCTCCCCTTTCTTTACAATTGAGGCGACTGCAATAACTTTTGTCTACGTACGATTTTTCATTACATCCGTAAAGAATCCCCATTTCCCAAAGCCCAAACCTCTTTAAACCCATTCTCTCCAGTTCTGGCTCTAACTTCCACAATAACAGCGGATCTGGATCCAGATCCCACAACGGAAAGGGAGGCAGCGGCGACTGAATGAGGGCCAGAAGGGAGATTCCACTGGCGACAACTCCGACAATAGCTCTTCCGTATTGCAAATTTGTGCATCCAGGTTAGTTTATCCTTCCCTTCGCACCATTTTTTCCTTTCTTTGGTAACCATTTTACCAAATTTCTCAGTAACGATTAAACACGCCAGTCTGATGGAAATCCATTCAACAAACTTGTTGACAAATCGAGGCATTTGTCTGAGAGAAAGAAATTTTTATTTTGAACTTAGATATTTGCCATGCGGGGATTTTGTTATGAAATAATTCTATGTTTTTTGTTTGAATTTTGGACCTGTTCTCTCTCTTCTTATTTTTTATTCTATTATCAATCTGGCTGTCTTTTGGTTTTGGACTCTACTACTGGTTCTGCTAATGAACCTTGGTCAAATTTGTAGGTTGCACTAATCTGCAGCACCTACATATTAATGCAAAACCCGATTTCCAGTGTAAATACATTGGTAAAATAGCGAATCATTTGCATCAAATGTTGTCAATAACAAAACCGCAGGTCTCCGAGCCTCTCAAATATTTTAGATTTGAATTTGGCCATTGAACAAATTGTTACAAATCTTCCATTTGTTTCTTTCAGACCACTTTTAAGAAAACTGATAATATCCTTAACTTCATTTTACATGTTTTTTGGCATTATGATTCTACCCATTTGAGTTAGGTATGTAATTTTATTTTTGAAGTACTTAGAATTAGCTAGAGCTGCATTTCTGTAATAACCCGGAAATTCTGAGCCAGTTTAAAATTTTATTTTGGCAATTTTAGCGAATTTTGAACATTTAAAATGAATTATTTTAAATAATATCGACAAGAAATTTATTTTTAATATAATTCGAACGTATATATTATATAGATCGTCGTTAGAATATAAATAATTATATATAATTATAAAAGGAATTGAAAATGGCCCTGCAGTTCGATAATTCGATTTCAAACTTCAATTGAATGTACCAGGTGCAAAATAAACCGGATTTTAGTGAAACCAAAAATAATAGGATCTATTTGAGAATATCTTTCCAACGAATCCGAAAAATCGAAATTTCATAAAGGGAATCAAAAGATGTGCCCAGTTGAAAATTCTGAATAGTCGCTATGGAATTTAGGCCCATATAAATAGCAATTTTGCAAACGACCTCGGATTTCGACGAAACCACTTTTATTGGATCCGCGATGTCGAATCATTGTTAGATTTCAATTTTCATAATTTTTCGAATCAATATGTGAGCGTGGAGAAGGAAAATGCGTTTGACCAGTTTTAGTTGATTTTAATCGACTGGAAAATGGCCATTTTTCAAACGGTCTCAGAATTCGATGAAATTAGTTTTGTTAGGACCGTATCGTCAATACGAAGCTAGAAAATATTTTTCTGGAATTTTTCAAGTTAGTATGTGGCCCCGGTAAATTGAAATACGCGTTTAAATTCAATATATAGAGTTATATGTTGATTTTGACGAAAACTAATCGAAATGATCAAATCAGCTTACGATATATATCCCATTGTGTTCGAAATGGGGGTAATTAGCTATGGACGACAGGCGGTGGGTTCGATTTCGAGATCGAATAAAAAAGTTAACTTTTTGAAATTAAAATAAAAAAAAAAATATGGCCCCTCCTTTCTTTACGTTGACCAGGCCCCCCCTTTTTTCTCAAAATCGATTCAGAATAAAAAAAGGAAAGAAAAGAAAGACGGAGAAAGAAGACGAGGGGGAGGAGCGACGTCGCTCCTCCCACCGGGGCGCCACCGCGGGCGCTGGCCCCCTCGCCTCCCCCTCCGTTCGACCTTCCTCCTCCTCCAACCTCCCACCTCGAGCCGAAGTCCCCTGAGACCCCCACACGCTTCGACCTCCACCGCCACCGCCTGCCACAGCTCCCCCACCCCCCTGCGCGCAACCCCCTCTCCATCCCTTCCCAATCCGCCTCCGATCTTCTCCCCCTCTCCTCTGTTAAAAAATCCGAACCCCCCTTCTCGTCGGCCCCTGCTGCTCTCTCCTCCTCCCCTTCTGATTTGAAACCCGCCGACACCCCCTGCCGAGCCCCCTTCACCAACAGCAAAACCTGTAAGTTTTAATTTTATTTTTTTATTTAAAAAAATCAGTTTTTTTATATGAAATAACAGTGAAAAGTTTGCATTTTTATTAGGCAAAAGATTTGATTTTTACTAGGAAAAGTTTGCATTTTTATTAGGCAAAAGATTTGATTTTTACTAGGAAAAAGCTTGCATTTTTATTAGGAAAAGATTTGGATTTTGTTAGGAAGAAATTCGATTTTTTTAAAATAGAAAAAAGGCGATATTTTTAAAAGTGAGAAGACGAGATTTCTAACTATATAAAGATTGAATTTTTGAAATAGAAAAGATTAAATTTTTTGAAATAGGATCTTTATATATTGAACAGCGAAGTGAAAATTCGATTTTTATATATTGAATAGCGAAGTGAAAATTCGATTTTTATATATTGAATAGCGAAGTGAAAATTCGATTTTTATATATTGAATAGCGAAGTAAAAATTCGATTTTTATATATGTTGTGAATACGGGCAACGAAAGTGACAAAGGGAGAGAACGACGAAGATTTCTACATAAGAAGAGTCGTGGTATTGGATTAGCTATCGGTGAGAACTTCTCACTCTAAATTTCTTTTTCTAGTTATATATATATACTAGGATGCAGACGGTGTTAAGTAGCACCCGACACCACTGTCCACAGACCATGGGCTTGTTTGTTTGGTTGCATAGATTAGTTAAATTAATTGTTTGGTGAAATGGAATGGATTTGATTGATATGTGTATGGCGTGGGCCATTATTAGACCGGGGATAAGGCTAGGCCTCGTCCCGTTTCTAGTATCGTGTCGTTATGCCGCCGAAATTTTCTAAAATAAGTTAGAAAAATAAAAATATCATTTTATTGTGTAAATGAACTGAATAGAAATTCATGTGTTGAAATAAAATGTATTATCGTTAAAAATATAATTTTTAACGTGAATATGAATAAATAAATATTCATTTACAAACCAGACGGTTTGTTTATGTACACCTATTTGAAGGACATTGATTGGGTCGATAAAATTTTACACATCGCCCAACTGCACAAATAAAATCTGTGTTTGTTGATTTGAAACCCCACACGGGTATTGGGATAATATACGACATACACTAATCCCAATAATTAGTTGTATGTCGATCGATGGATTGACAGGCTGTTATAAGCGTTAGATATCTATATTTGATGCTTATACAGTGTAGTGCACTTCTGATGATGGTTGATTATTTATCGTTGCTATTATAAACATGTGTTGTATGGAATCCATATAATTAACTTTATATGGTAATTGATTGGGCCTCATTCCAATCGGGAAAATAAAATTTACATCTTTATATTATAAAATAAAGGTTCATGAGTTGACAGTACTCATCCGTTGAGATTAGTCATGTGTTGAACGAAATATTTTAACAATAAAATTTACATCTTTGTATTATAAAATAAAGGTTCATGTGTTGACAGTACTCATCCGTTGAGATTAGTCATGTGTTGAATGAAATATTTTAACAATAAAATTTACATCTTTATCATATAGAAAATTAGAAACTAACTGGAAAATAGATAAGATGAGTGGTCTCCTGGATGTTGATCTGATGTTGGTTTCGGCCTTCGGGGTTAATATTCAGGGAATCGTTCTCTTACTAATTTACGGTTGGAGTCTGATTTTAAATCAAACGATAGATACCATAATTTTTATAAAATATATTGAATGACAAAAATAGTCACACGTGGACAGTACTCATTCGTTAAGATTAGTCATGTGTTGACAAAAATATAGATTCACGTATTGAATAGAATAAATATTCATTTGTTGAATAGAATAACGGGATTATTGAAATATATAAAGCCGTGTTGATTAGAGATGCGCTATTTTGACGCGAACGATATTTATATCGATTATATTCGTTTTTATTGAATTGAATTGAATATATAACGAATTCGAATTGAATTGAATATAAAACGAATTTAATTTGAATTGAATGGAAAACGAATTGAAATAGAATAAAAATCGATTTGAAATGAATTCAAATTGAATCGAAATTTGAATTTAATTGAAATGAATTTTAAAACGAATTCATAAGGAAAAATCCATTTTTGATTTAAATTGGAAATGGAAGTTGAAATGTTTTTGAAACGAATTTAAAACTATTTATAAAATTCATTTTGAATAGAAATCGACGAAATATATATATATATATATATATATATATATATATATATATAATGGCCTGAATAGAACGCGTCGCGTCGCGGTAGTTCGTAAATTTCGACCATTGACTTCTAATGGACATTACGGGAGATCCGACCGTCGGATTCTCCTAAAACCGGAACCGCTGGGTTCGTATCGAAAAGAGCTTTCTAACGAATATTAGAAATTTGAAATCTAACGGTTGGATTTGGAGATACGTCCAAATCAAATTTGGAAAAGGTTGCTGTAAGTGCAGTTCGATGGCCGTTGACGGAAATCGACTGTACGGGCCTTGATAAAATTATTAAAAATATCAATAATTTGTGTAAAATCATAAGAAATGATTTGGGAAAAATTGGGATGAAAAACTCCATATTTGAAAGGATAAAAATAGATTTTTATCGAAATGAACTAGTTTTGAACTAAAATTAAACCCGTTTATTTTTAAATAAATAAATTGGATTTGAAACGAGTTTTAAATAGAATTGATTTGTGGGTTTATCGTGAACGGTGTTTTAAATAACACTAGTTCTTTAACCCGGTAACAAATAGAATGTGATTTGGGTTTATCGTGAAATGTGTTTTAAATGACATTAGTTCTTTAACCCAGTAAAAGGAGTTTTAATGAATCTGCAATTAGATTGAAATGGGAATTGATAATCTAAATTATCAAATTTGGAAAATGAGCGAGGATGGAGTATTACCAGTTTTGCTCCAAAGTGATAGTTAAATATTTAATTAGATTTGAACGTGAAATGGTAATTAATTTTACCGATAACACCACGGTGTTAGATATGGAGTATTACCAGTTTTTCTTCATGGGATGAATAGGTTGGGATTAGGAAATAAAATAAATAATTACTTCGGTGTGCTTCGCTAATCTCGACTAGTTTGGAAAACCATATTTTGGTTTGAAATGACATCCAAAGGAAGATTAAAGAATAAATTCAAAGAATTTATCTTGGATAAAATTAATGGGAACTTTTCCCTAAGAATGTGAAATTTGGAAACTAGCTGTAGGTTAGTTAAGAAGAATGGTTTCCTGGGTATTGATCTGATGTTGGTTTCAGCTTTCGGGGTTAATATTTGGGGAATTTCTCTTTTACTGATTTACGGTTAGTGACTGATGAATTGGAATGAGGTGTATGTTGTGTTTGTGTAACATTTGTTTTTAATATACGCGGGTTGTTCGAAAAGGCCGGGTTTATACCCATTCTGAATAACCAATTCGACGATAAGTCGAAGATGATGACGGTGGTCGAAGACCGGAAGTCTTCACATCGTTTGGATAATTACTGATGATCCTGATTGGGTTGTACACCCAAGAGGATGGAAATAGTCGGTGGTCGTCCAGACGTACCTGGAGATCGATGGATATGCGAGGAAAGTGCCTGCGGTTTCGTTCAGACCCAGAACGAACTTGTAAATGGATTATGTGTCTGACATTGGATTTTATTCTGTGTTGATTGATTTCTGTTAAATATATATCTGTTTGGCGGCGGAGAATTTATTCTCTTGCTTAACGCCTTTCTCTGAGACGTACGAGCTTAGAGGTTATATATCGATAGATATCAATCGCATGGCATGAATTGCCTGTGTGGCACGCTGAGTTGCATGGATCAAGGCTTCTGTTGAAAAGTAAAGTCTTGTGGTTGATGATCAAAGCACGGCCTTTGTGGCAGCTTTGTGTATAGTGTGGATTCGCGAGCCTCACACCTCGGTATGAGTTAAAAACGGGATAAGGACTGCAGGGAGAGCACGACGTTTCTTTCTAGCTTTGGTGGTGTCAGTGACTTACCAGCCCTGACATTTATATACTTTTCACCTATGTGGTTGTTGGATGAGGCGCCTCGATTTTAGGTCTGTAAGGACCGGGAAACGTGTGTTCAGGAATTGCCAATCCTCAAACGTAAGAGAGGACCGGCCCTGAAGCATCCAGGGGTTACCCAGAGTGCGTAGTCCCGAGGCATTTGCTAGAGTGTCTCGAAGCGGAGAGGAGCTTGCCCCTTGCCTCGACTCATGACGGAAATCCAATTTCCAATACGTGATATTGCGGTTTTAATTGTAGAACTAGTATGGCGACATGATATATGGTACCCATGCCGTCTATGATTTATATTTATGATTGAAAATGTTTTGACACTATAAACTTATTATAGTATCAAATGATTCGTTTTAAACGTATCAAGCATGTTTGGCTATTATAAGGGAAAATCCTATCCTCCGGCTTGCGTTGCATTGTGTGATGGGACCTGGGTCTTATAATAGCTTCATTTTTCGAAAAAGCATTGTGTTGTTTATTCTATGCACTGGTATTCTTGGGAGGAAACCCGTTCCGTGTTATACGGCGTGGTCCCTTGAATTACTCTCTGTAACGACCTAGAAAATCTGAACCAATTTAAAATTTTTAAATTGGCTAAAATAATGGATTTTAAATATTTAAAATAAATATTTTAGATAATGGTAGTGAAAAGTGAGTTTGAATTGACAATTGAAAACGAATATAATTAATTATAATTATAAACAAGGCCTGAAATGGCGTTGTAATTTCAAAAATTGAATTCAAACTTTGTCGGACTGTACCGGGTGCAAAACAAAACAGATTTTAGTGAAACCAAAAATATTTAATTCTGTTAGTGAATACCTTTGTAACGAATCTGAAAAATTGAATTTTCATAACGTAAAAAAAAAGTTATGGCCAAATGAATTTTCAGAAAGGTCGCTATGGAATTTATATAGCCCGTGAAATTGGCCATTTTGCATACGACCTCGGAATTCGACGAAACCACTTTTGTTGGATCCAGGATGTGAAGTTATTGCTAGGTTTCAAATTTCATAATTTTTGAAGCTAGTATATGAGCATGGCAAAAGAAAATGTGTTTTGGTCAATTTCAGTTAAATTGGATCGACCAAAAATGGGCCTTTTTGCAAACGGTCTCAGAATTCGTTGAAACTAGTTTTGTTGGGACCGTATCATCAAAACATAGCTAGATTTATTTTTCTGGAATTTTTCGAATCAGTTTGTGGCCCTGGCAAATTGAAATGCACGTTCAAATTGAATATTGAATGTTTTATATTTTAATTTGAATGGAAACTGTCTGAAACAGTCGAATGGGCCTGCGAAACATATCCCATTGTGTTCGGAATGGGGGTAAAACGCTAGGGATGACAGTCGCTGGGTTTGAATTGGTGTTCGTCTGTATAAGGGGTATTTTAGAGATTTTAAAATATATAAATAAAAAAAAATCTATTGGTCAGCTGACTCTCTCTCTCTCCCCCGATTAAAAATCACGAACGGCGGCTACCCTTCCTCCCTTTCCCTCTTGATTTCCGTCCGATTCCTTCATCGTTGACCCTCGCCGCAGTTGAAGATTTCGAAGACCTCACCGAGAGCTTCAAATCAACGCAAGCCCCACCCTCCACCGTGCGACGAGTTCTGCCAGCTCGAAGTTCGGAGCTTCGAGAAGCCACCGCCGTCGACTGGCATAGTCGAATAGGGCCCCACCTACCTCTTCGGGTGCGCGCCTCCTAGCTCTCCAATGTGGCGAGGTCTGATCGTCACCACGCTCCACGCTTTGGCCAGAAAATCCAACCCTAGTTTCGAACATCAAAGGCAAGTTACGGCTTTGAATATCTGAATTGATTTCGACACCTTTAAAGTGTTGCAAACTTTGAAAAATCGTATCTTGCTCGTTTCTTAACGAAATTCGATGAAACAGGAAACAGTGGACTCGTGTGGACGCCTTCTACATTTTAGAAGAGACCGCATATTTTTCTGAGCCTTCTACTATTTTTGGTGGAGTGGAATCCAATGTGAGATTTCTGATTTAAAAACAATATGGAAAACGACGATGTATAAATTATATAGTCGATGTATGAGTTATATAAACGTTGTACACCTCATGTATAAGCGTTGTATAAGTTGTATGTTCGATGTATAAGTTTTATATGCGTTGTAAAAATTATATATGTGTTGAAATAAAAGTGAATTGCTATATATATATACACACGCCCCTCGTCCACAAACCATGGACGATATTTATTGATTGTGATTGGTGTGAAAATGGATTGATAGCGAATGGTTGTTTGGGATTGTTTGTGGTTGATATTGATTGATTGTGGTTGAAAAATACCCGTTTGTGGTTGAGAAATATTTGGTTGAAACCACATAGGATTAGTTTGTGGAAATGAAATAAATATATACATGCCGCCTGCGTGCGAACTAGATGCATGATCCTCATTGTCAAAAACAGCGAGGTTTTAAGGTAGAGCGAGGAGCCGTACTAGGGACGGTCCCGGTTTTAACTACCTTGCCGTTATGCTGCCGAAATTTTGAATAATATTCGTGTGTTTGAATTATTTTCATTTGCTTAAACTATATTTATTCATTGAATAGAAAACCTTCATGTGTTGAATCTATATTCATTCGTTGATTAGAAATTCATATGTTGAATGGTATTCGCGTTTTAAATATAAAAATCACATTTTTATCTATATATAGAAACTATAGAAAACCTTCATGTGTTGAATCTATATTCATTCGTTGATTAGAAATTCATCTGTTGAATGGTATTCGCGTTTTAAATATAAAAATCACATTTTTATCTATATATAGAAACTATAGAAAACCTTCATGTGTTGAATCTATATTCATTCGTTGATTAGAAATTCATATGTTGAATGGTATTCGCGTTTTAAATATAAAAATCACATTTTTATCTATATATAGAAACTATAGAAAACCTTCATGTGTTGAATCTATATTCATTCGTTGATTAGAAATTCATGTGTTGAATGGTATTCGCGTTTTAAATATAAAAATCACATTTTTATCTATATATAGAAACTATAGAAAACCTTCATGTGTTGAATCGATATTCATTCGTTGATTTGAAATTCATGTGTTGAATGGTATTCATATTTTGAAATAGATTGTTTGATAATAAAAATCACCTTTTATCGACTATATGAACTGTGTAAAATAATCTCGTTTTGAAAGAAATTGTTTTATGAGAAAAATCCTATTTTTATCACCGATATAAACGATATAAAATAATAGTATTTTGAAATGAATTGTTTTACAATAAAAATCACATTTTTATTATATACATGAATCGTTGAAATGTGAAGTGTTAAAAATAGCCAATCGTTCAAATAAGCATATATGAGTTGAAATATTCATTAATTAGCTAGTGATATGATTTTGCCTATACATGCAACGTTAGGATGAATGGTGTTTTTAAACCAAATGGAATCAAATATGAATTTGAATGGAAAATGAAAAATGATAAGAACTGTATATATGTACATGCATATTTATTGAACAGGTTATAGCAAAGGGGCTAGAGAAGAGGAATAAAATTTTGTGCCCGACAAATAGGTACACATTTACTGTTTTGTTTGGGTGATGATTTTATGAGCCTGTTGGCTAGCCGCTTGGCTTTTTCTTTTTCTTTTCGACATGAGACGCCCGTGTGGCTATTTGGGAGTTTTCCCAGCCCTCCCGTACAAAGGAGGTTATGGCGAAATTTTCCAAAATTTTAAGGCGTTAGTGAAATATTTGAAGTGAAAACGATATTGAAATCATTGAATGAACTATATTTATATAAATATATAAATATAAATAAAATTAAAGCGAAACGAGGCTGTGTAGTTCATATTTTGAAACCGTGATTTCAAACAACTAGCGCGGGAAATCCGACCATTGGATTTTCCCGAAACCTCAACCGTCGGGTTCGCCTTGGAAATATCTTTCCAACGGCACCAACCTTGTAAAAATCCAACGGTTGGATTGTCCGGAATGTTTAATTCAAATCTGAAGAAAAACAGCGCCAGAAACGATTATATTTATATTTATATATATATATAATTATATTTAATCGAATAACGACGCTGCAGTTCGTATTTTGAAATCAAAAATTCAAACGATTGTACCGGGAGATCCGACCGTCGGATTTTCCTGAAACTGGAACCGTTGGATTCGTTTTGAAAAGACCTTTATAATGATGTAAATTTTGTGAAGATCCAACTGTTAGATTTTCAGATATGTGTAAATCAATTCAAAAGAAAAACAGCGCCACGGCCGCGTTATGGCCCGAAGCGTCGTTTTGAATAAATAGTCTGTTTTAAAATAAATAAAAATAGTGATAAATCGTTATAAAATATTGTAAACGTTATGGAATGGAAATAAACTGAATTTGCTTGATTTATGTGGTATTTGATGGTTGAATGTGTTTGGTGTGAAAATTACATTAAAGAACAAAATTGGTGTTGTTGAATAATTTAACCATTGAAATAAATTGATTTGAAATTCTAAATATACGTGAATTATTTGAAAAGGCCAGTTAATTCTCATTTCAAATAATCGACCGATGATTGAAAGTCGAAGATGAAGACGGTGGTCGAAGACCGGAGATCTTCACCTCGTTTGGATGGTAACCGAGGTCCTGATTGGGAGGCATCGCGAAATATGGATAATGAGTGGTGATCGTCCAGACGTACGTGGTGATCGATGGGTTTGCGAGGTATTTAGTGCCTCCGGTTTCGTTCAGACCCAGAACGGACTTGTAAAGGGACTGTGTGTCTGACATTGGATTTTATTCTGTGTTGATTGATCTCTGTTAAATATACATCTGGTTGGCGGCGGAGAATTTATTCTTTTGCTTAACGCCCTTGTCTGAGACGCATGAGCTCAGAGGTTGTATATCGATGGACATCAGTCGCATGGCATGGATTGCCGGTGTGGCATGCTAAGATGCAGTGATCAGGGCTTCTGTTGAAAAGCAAAGTCTTGTGGTGATGATCAAAGCATCGCCTGTGTGGCGTAGCTTTGTGTATAACGTAAATTCGCGAGCCTCACACCCTGGTATGAACCAGAAACGGGAGAAGGACCTCAGGGAGGGCATGCGTTTCTTTCTAGCTAGGGTGGTGTTAGTGACCTATCAGCCCTGACATTTATATACTTTTCACCTATGTGGTTGTTGCTGTTGCGAGGCGCCTCGGTTAGATCGGACGATCCGGGTCCGATGGAGCCATTCGTTGGCTCATTTACACCCCAAAGGGTGGGGAAACGCAGTGTTCAGGAATTTTAATCCACATCGGTGGACCGACCCTGACGATCCAAGGGTCACTCGAGCTCTGATCCTGTGGCTCGGGCTAGAGAGTCGCGAATTCGGTAAGGACTATCTTTTGCCTTGGTTCATGACGGAAATCCAATTTCCAAATACAACATCGTGCGGTTTTGATTGTATATATATATTTGGCGACATAGTGGCATGGGACGCTCATGTCGTCTATGATTGATAGTTATGATTTGAAATTGTTTTCGAAGCATATAAACACTAGCAATAATATCAAATACCTTTGTTTTATTCATATCAAGCATATTTTGGCCGTTATAAGGTAAAAACTCTATCCTCCGGTTTGCGTTGCATTGTGTGATGGGAACTGAGTCTTATAATTGCTTCATTTTTACAAAAAGCATAGCGATGTTTATAGGAAAGATTTGTTTTAAAGCACTGGCAATCCAATGGAGTAAACCCGTTCCACGAAAGTGGCGTGGTCCTGTGATTGGCCATATTATATATGTGTTGAATAGATTTCTCATCCCAGTCCCATGACTGACTCGTAGTTTGTTGCACTTTCAAACTCGGGTGCCCCTTTTTCTACACGGGCAGCATTGTATTCAGGTTTAGCTGGTTCTTTCTGGATAGCTGGAGCTGAAGATGGATTCTATCATTTATCTCTTTTTATGTTGTTCAGCTCCTATTGTACATATTTTGTTTGTTTTCCGCTGTAGACATTTATGTATAGCTGAACTGTATTTGTACTAAGTAAGATCCTGTATACTGTGTAACTCTGATGATTACTTTTATCCAATATATTCTATCGTTCATTATCTGGTGTATTTATTTTATTTTGTTCTGCTATTATCTGTTTCTGTGTTATATTCCAAAGATAACCCTTGTCTCCGTCAGAACGGGATTTCTGGTCGTCTCATCGTGGTATCAGAGCTTTGGTTAAGCTTAGTTCTGGAATATAACATTTGAACGAACTCGTCAGAAATAGAACCAGTAGTGTTCTAAGACGGGTAACTCTATACAGATAGGATCAGCAATATCCTAGTATGAGTAAAGCAGAATGAAATTACACCTCGATAGACACATTTACACTTGAAGTATATGTTGCTATGTTTGAAAAATTTCTTTTCTGTGACCTGACACTTGATCTGCTAATTGCAGAAGTACTAGAAAAATGAATGTCAGAAACAGGGGAAATGCAGAACCCGATCTAGAGGCTCTATTAAAGAGATATCAAAATCTGAACGGAGCACAGTTCTCGGGCAATGAATCCATAATTCAGACTCAAGCTTGGATGAGTTCTGTAGAAAGAATTTTTGAGCGTATACATATGAGAGATGACCAGAAACAGTTAGTAGCATCTTGGGCGCTCAAAGAAGAAGCTTTAATCTGGTGGGAAACGATCAACAAAGATAATCCAGAAGGTGATATCACATGGGACAGATTCAAAGTGACTTTCCTAGAAAGATTTACTCCTCCTGAAGCGACAGAGCGACTATGCGACGAATTTTCTTATCTGATACAAGGAGATATGACCATCCCAGAATATCATAAGAAATTCAACGAGCTTTCTCACTTTGCCCCTCATCTAATTGAAAATCTGAAGAGGAAGAATATGAGATTTATCAACGGGCTTCAAAGAAAATATCAGAACAGTGTAATGAGGAACGTGAAGCTCCCCTTTTCAGAAATGATATACATGGCTTATCAGTATGAAGACCTCCATAAGAAAGGAATGTTGCGCGACGAAGAAGAAGTCTGTTGTAGTGACAAAGCAGAGTAGGAAACTGATATTCCTGAAGCCAGTATGAGGTCAGAGGGAAGTAAGAAGCCCAGTGCCAAGAGAAAAAGGGCTGAATCTGGGAAAGAACCCGTAACGACCGCCGTATGCAATAACTGCAATAGGCAAGGACACCTTTCGGTAAGTTGCAGATCTCTCAAGAAACGAGAAAAGGATGGATCTAAATCCGGTAAGAAGTTTCAAGAGATTAGAAAGTGCAGTCATTGTCAGCAGACCGGGCATCTCTCAAAGGCTTGCTCGCTTTTCAGAAAGCCTGAAAAAGTTCAAGTGAATGAAGTAGCAGAAACTTCTTATCCCTCAGCAAGTCAAGAAAGGGCCGATGTTTTAGAAGGAACGCTTACTGTCAAAAACATTCCAGTCAAAGTACTGTTTGACACAGGCGCGTCACGAAGCTTCATTTCCAAAGAGGTAGCTAAGAAGCTGGATTTGAATTTGAAAAAGCTCAAAGAACCAATGACTGTCCAGAATCCGGTTGGGGGTTCAATAGATCTCAGTTGGATTTGTGGGGTGCCGGTTTCTTTCTCTCGTTATCGGTTTCCTACCATTGCAGTCGTCATGAATTTTAAAGAGTTTGACCTTATCTTGGGGTTAGACTAGTTGACCAAATATGAAGCTGAAGTTAAATGCGCCGACAGAGTCGTAAAGGCCAAGATTAAATCAGGTGATTATATAACCATTCCCTGTGAAGGTCAGAATACTAATAGAAAAGACTTCTGGGCAGCTTTGAATGTTTCTCCAGCCCAAATAGAAAATATCCCTGAAATCGCAGAGAATATTCCTGACCTAGTGAAAGATATTCCTGTCGTCAAGAACTATGCGGATGTGTTCGAAGAAGTTGTTCGCTTACCTCCGCAGAGAGAAATAGATTTCAAAATTGCTTTAATTCCGAATGCAAGGCCGGTAGTTCACGCTATTCGAAGAATGTCCTTGAAAGAGAAAGAGGAATTAGACAATCAAACACGACAGCTAGTATGGAATGGTCTGATCAGGCCCAGTTTCTCTGATTGGGGGGCAACAGTGGTTTTTGTCCCAAAATATGACGGTACTCTACGTCTATGTGTGGATTATCGTGATCTGAACAAACAGACAATAAAGAACAAATATCCATTGCCGCGGATAGATGATTTGTTGGATCGATTAAATGGGGCACAAGTATTTTCACGAATGGACCTAGCTACAGGTTTCCATCAACTTCGAATTGCCGAAGAGTGTGTTCCAATGACAGCGTTCAGAGGCCCCGACTTATTCTACGAGTGGTTAGTGATCGTCGCTAATCTATGAATTAGAAAAGCGCGACATTTGTAATAAATTCTGCAAGCATACAGGTGTGTAGCATACAGGTCGAACACAGGGAGGTGAATTAAATCAAATTATTTATCTAATCTCTTGGGCGAGTTAGACAAAACTGGAGGTTGATTTTGAAAATAAAAACAAAACAAAATTAAAACTGTAATTTGATTCAGAACAGATCTAACTGAACCGACGATCAAATCACAATTTCAATGGAAAAGCAACGAAACTATGAATCAGATTCAAATCTAATCAAATCCAATTTAACGCGATTAAAATGCAGAAAATAAAAGTGCAGAATATAAATAACAACAGGAGATAAAATTAGGATTACCGCTGAATCTAATCAGACGTTCAATCACTAATGAAAAGAAATGCAAAATACAAATAGTGTTCTACCGAATCTAATCGTGTAGACAACACTAATTGCTAAGAAACAAAAAAAAATGCAGAAAATAAAAAAAGAAGAAGAACTAGAAACTTTATTAGAAATAGAAAATGGGATATAGGATGGTGGCTACAATGCCATTACAAGGGTATATATAGGGGATAACCAAACCATAACCCTAACCCTAATGATAACTGGGCCTTGTCATTACATCACTAATTAGTTTACAATGAGAAACATAAATGGGCCTTAGAAAAATAAAGCAAATTTGGGCCTTTTCTCTTTTCCTCTTGCTTCCTTGACACTTCTTCATTGATTTGTGATGTGCAAAGCCTTGTTATCAATCCTTTTCTTGTCCAACAGCAACTAGATGTGATATCTTTATCTACAATTCTTCAAAATGCAAATACACAGCAAATTGAACTCTATTTCTCTACATTTCTGGTTGCATGCGGGCTGGGTTGGAATATCTGTAAAAATAACAAAACAATACCCAAGTAATATTTATTTATATACAAAAGATAAGATATAAGAGCATAAAATAAACACATTTCTATGTCAATCAAATACCCCCACACTTATCTTTTACTCGTCCTCGAGTAAAAAGAAAATGAAAAACTAACTAGATAGGTCGCACTTTCGTAGGAAACACGATTGCATTGAGCGTATGCAACAAGCCGTTAAACCTCTAGGTGTCCCTAGTAGGACGAGTGGTGTCTCGTGAGGGTTTTTAGCGGATACTACCCACAAAATCCACATGCAGTATGCTATGATTCTAATGAATGCAACAGACATATGCAAAAATAAAAACGAAAAATGACAACACGACTTATTTCAGGAAAGTGGTACAACAAATTAAGTTAATAATTTCTAACCAGTTGATTTTATTTTAGATACCTCGACTTGTCACAAATTTTCAATATAAATCAAGTTTTCAAATGTTAAATTCCAGTTTAGCCAGTTAGTTCGGTCGATAACATAGTGCAGCCATGAAATAAATTCTTAGTTTGCTTGGCACAGTTTGCAAAGTGGTATTCTAATTTTCTCATGTATGGCTAGTCAAATTAATAAGGTCAAGAAGTGTTTGGATATCATCGCTTATTCTTTATTCTATAAAATTTTAAGATTTATGATTAAGTACATACACCTAACTAAAAAGACCAAGGTTTACCACCCATGCACTGCCTCGCGGACTAACGGAGAGTGGGTAAAGAGCTTGGCGGATTGTGCAGGCCGACTTTGACTTTGTCAACAACGTGTCGGTAATCCTTAGGTGTCCAATCTCATAAAATGAGACCAAGATATTCCAACGCTGACTTTGTCAACAACATATCGGATAGAGCTTGGCGGGTTTGCACACCAACGCTCGATATACAAGCAATGTTGGATACCCTTGGAATACAATTATTATTATTATCGAAAATATAAGCACAAAAGAGAGTTACGCGAATTCAACTTAACACAACTTAGTTTTAAAGATTTGAAAAGCCAAAATAAGTATTTTAAGTCCTCCACTTATTTAAACAAAGTCTACAATATAGAATAGATTTCATGGCCATCACCTAAGAATCTCCCTATGTACCGGTTACACTATTATCCCTCAAAATTAAACTTTTCATTATATTTCCTATTCGATCTAAGTTGAGAGAGAAAAATACTATCAACTGGCTAAAAATTGTAAACTTATTTTGCTGTTATTACAGTCTAAAAAAAATGGCATGTTACTACAGTCTAAAATGCATGATGGTCCTACATGAAAAGAAAGAAAGAAAAATTAAAGAAAAATCAAAATAATGCAATGCAGACTCCCCCCACACTAGAACTAAACAGTGTCCACACTGTGAACATTTCCTAAATTTGAAAGATCGTACCCATAGATGGATTAGATGCAAAATGATTAGCAGAATGAAATGCAGCCTAACTATATGTAAGAATGGATCGTATTTACAATGATATAAGTGTTTGCGATGCATGCGATGCAAAGAATTCCACCAACCTTTTCCCCCACACTTGGTTCTAGCCCTATGAGTCCCATTCCCACAATGTCTAGGCACGTTTTCTAATAAGCAAAGGTTTTTGAAAACCATCTCATCTTTATACCTAGATTTATAGTCCAATAAATGAATGTCCAGGGTCGTCCTAACATGAAGTTTTTCAACCAAGTCAGCATTCCAAAAATAATTCATGTGTTCAACAAATTTGTCAGTGTAATTTTTCAAAAATTTGTGATCGTATGTAAATTCAGTGAAATTTGACATCTGAGTGGTGTTCAAGACTGTGTGATCACATTTCTCATCATTAACTGTCAACGTATATTCAGCACTGACAATCTCAAGTTCATTTGAAATTTCCTCAAAGTTAAAATTTCCGAACTCGTGACATGAAGCCACTTCTTCCTTATTTGGCAATTCATCCTCGTACAAATCAAGAAATTCATGTTCATTAAAATCCATTTCCACTTCTGAGTTTTTGAAAAATTCAACATTTTCATTTGGTTCAATTTCAAAAATTTCAAGTTTCTCACAGCCTGAAAGAGGAAGATCAAAATTTAAGCTTAAATCTTCTTCCTGAAAAGAGTTGAAGTTCAAATCATTGGTTGAATTTTGAAAAACTTCATCAAGATGATTATTCTCAATTTCAAAAGTCGTTATTTGAAAATTTTCAATGTCAGTAAAGAATGGATTATTTCCTGATTCATCGCTTGTTTGAATTTGATTTCGTTGCTCTCGTTGTTCTTTCAAAGATGTCAATAAACAAAGAAGTTCATCCATCTTTCTATCTTTTTCATTAAGCTGTCTATCTAGCCTTTCTACCCTCTCTCTAAAAATGTTAAGATGGTATTCTTCAAAATCGTTGATTTGCGAGCTCTCGTTTTGGATTTCTTGAGTTTCAAAATTATAGTCCATATAAATTTCATAATCAAAATTACTTCCAATGTGGTGGTTGTTTGAATTTTCGTTTTGATATTGGAAATCATTTTGATCATAAAAATTATGTTCGTAACCAAAACTGTTAAAATTCGAGGGAAAATTCCAATCTTGGTTATTCTCAAGATGTGGATATGGGTTGTAATTTTCAAAATTTTGATCGATTTGAAATTCATTTTCATTTTCAAAATTATTTTCGAAGTGATTTACAACCCAGTATTGATGTGGATCAACTCTATATTGAGATTCAAAGCTATTTTGATGTGGATGTGGCCCATAATCGAAATTATTGAAATTTGAATTGAAATCGCAATTTCGATCATTTCTATGATTTTGAAAATGTTGGTCGGTTGGAAAATTTTGAAAATTGTTCACATTGGCCTCACGACATTTTGGAAAATCTTGTTTCATGAGTTGCAATTCATACTCATACTCTTCAAGAGGACGTCTACTCCGATTATTATTCCACGTTTCTCTCAAGGATTTTTTTGAATCAGACATTTGAATGAAGTCAGCAGAAGACAAAAATTATTCTCACTTCAAAATAATATAAAATACCCAGTTGTGCTCTATTGATTAACTGACTCAATTGGAAGGGGAAGAGGGTCTTATGGTCGTTCACGTATAGTATAAAACTAAGGGATACGACCAATGTTTTACGGGTAGTATGCAACCTCTTTTGCTAATAGTTCAATAAATTGAACTACTATATATCCGCGATCCAATTATACGAGACAGTCAACTTCACAAAACACCACTTTTCAATTATATTATTTTGGAATGTCTATTTTTATTGCTGAAAACAATGAGAATGCGGATTTCAGTTATGGAAATATCAGTCCACACCAAATTAATTCAGAAATTTCAGTCATAGAAATATAAATTGCAGAATTAAAATTTTTACATTCAAGCCGCTAACCCTGCAGAAGATTTTTACAACAATTTCTATATATTTTTCTTTGTAGCAGAGCACCTGTAGAGTTCAGAAAATATTACAGTAGGGTATGGCGGTCCTTCCAGAAAATTTGTGTAGTGCTCACGCTTCTAACTCCTCTGTTTGCAAGCTGATTGACCTTTGAATTTCTCGTTCGCTTGTTGAATCTGTTCCTTCACTTTCAACTTTGATTTGTTTTTGGAGATTTTACTTCTTTTTTTTTTGAAAATAAAAGAAATAAAGAAATCAAGTTGCAATCGAAAGGTACTAGAAATAAGAACACAAAACCAAGGAGATTAACGGGGTCAGAAGAAATGAGAAGAACACAAAACCAACTCCATTAAAAAATGAGAAAAATTCATGAAAATGCCACTCCAGTTTAATTAAATAAATAGAACGCCCTAGTCCACCACACACTTGTTGGAGACACACGCACCCAACACCAAGTCTAAATGACGCACTCTGGCTAGTTCTAGAAAGAAATTTCCACGCCCAAGGTAAACTACGCACTCAACAAAAATGGCAACCGGGATACTCAAAAGGAAATGATCAGCAAGAAAGAAAAAATTATCGCCCCCCTTTTCTTATTTCTTTCTTTCAATTACGTTTATACCAAACCAAATCACAGCATCGAATTTTCAATGGATTTCTGGCCTCGTGATAGATCGATTTTTTGGAATTCGATTAAACAAAATCGAAATTTGAGCTTTGCCTTGGGTTTTGGTGTAAGGAGCTGAAGCTGGGTACGGGTTACAGGAGCGATTTGGGTAGGGTGCTACAACTGGGTTCTCTGAATTACGATTAAGGGTTTCAGACGCTGATTTGGGGGTTCTATCGCAGGCTTGTGGTATTCGGATTGATGTGGGCGTAACGGTCTTTGTGGGTTGCGTTGTATGGAGTTGGAGAAGGGAATTGCGATTTCGATGTTGGGGTATGGGTGCGAATTGGATGAGGATGGTGGTTGCTTGCTGGTAAAACGTGGTATGTGGTAGAAGGGTGGCTCTGTGCGTGAAGATGAGGAGGCTTTGGATTGTTGTTCAGATGCAGTTTTTTTGATTTGTTGAGAGGGTTCGATATTCGAATTGGGTGCGTGAATGGATTTTGAGGCTTCTGGCAGAACTTTGGTTGAGTGAAAGTTGAAGATAAGGGGTGGATTTGCTGTGTGGTCAAAGGGGTAGTTTAGGAAGCTTGCTGAAGGATGAACGTGGAGGTTATGTTTGGGGTTGGATTGTGATTGGTGAAGGGGCGTTTGTTTGTGGATGTAGTTGAAGAGGACGTGAGACAGGGTGGGGTTGGAAGAAGAAGTAGGAGTGATGGTTTTAGTGTATGATAGTTGATGGCTTGTGGAAGAAACAAGGACGAGAAGAAGAATATAGAAGGAAGGAAAGAAAAAAAAAATGAATGCAAATTTCACAGAAATTAGGAACTTTTTTTTTGGACTTGTACAGAAAGAAACAAATTTGTACAGAAGAAATAAATGATTGGAAAAAAAAAGAAAGAAATAAAATAAAAAAGAATGGCAAACGCAGAAAATCAATGCAAATGGCAAGTTATTGGCAAAAGCAGAAATAAAAGTGTGGGGGTATTTGATGGTTTGGCAGTACTATGCGTGAACCGATAGTTGATTGGGAACAGAGGATGGTTTATGGACGGTTGGTGACGCGATTTGGTGGCAAGTGAACGGTATGGTGAAGTAGATGGATGATGACAGAGAAGGTGAGATAGAGAAAACAGCAAGAAATCAAAGGAGAGAAAGAAGAAAATTGCAAAAAGGGATTTTTTTTTTATTTGTAAAGAGAAGAGAATGGATGTACAGAAACAGGAAAGAAATCAGAAAAACTAGCAAGAATTTTTTTCTTGTACAGAATATTGGTGAAAAGAGGGAAAGAATTGAGAAAAGGAAGAAACAAAAGAAAAGGGAAAGAAATCAAAAGAAAAAGTGGAATGTTTTTTTATTATTATTATTATTATTTTTTTTTTTTTTGAAGATTATGGCATCAACTATCAATGCCAAATCAACCAAAAGATTTTTTTTTAACGAAATAAATCAATAAAAATAAAACTAACACGAATTAGAATTAAATAAATAATAAAATTTAATTGTTGCCTCCCCGGCAACGACGCCAAAAACTTGATCGTCGCTAATCTATGAATTAGAAAAGCGCGACATTTGTAATAAATTCTGCAAGCATACAGGTGTGTAGCATACAGGTCGAACACAGGGAGGTGAATTAAATCAAATTATTTATCTAATCTCTTGGGCGAGTTAGACAAAACTGGAGGTTGATTTTGAAAATAAAAACAAAACAAAATTAAAACTGTAATTTGATTCAGAACAGATCTAACTGAACCGACGATCAAATCACAATTTCAATGGAAAAGCAACGAAACTATGAATCAGATTCAAATCTAATCAAATCCAATTTAACGCGATTAAAATGCAGAAAATAAAAGTGCAAAATATAAATAACAACAGGAGATAAAATTAGGATTACCGCTGAATCTAATCAGACGGTCAATCACTAATGAAAAGAAATGCAAAATACAAATAGTGTTCTACCGAATCTAATCGTGCAGACAACACTAATTGCTAAGAAACAGAAAAAAAATGCAGAAAATAAAAGAAAAAGAAGAACTAGAAACTTTATTAGAAATAGAAAATGGGATATAGGATGGTGGCTACAATGCCATTACAAGGGTATATATAGGGGATAACCAAACCCTAACCCTAACCCTAACCCTAATGATAACTGGGCCTTGTCATTACATCACTAATTAGTTTACAATGAGAAACATAAATGGGCCTTAGAAAAATAAAGCAAATTTGGGCCTTTTCTCTTTTCCTCTTGCTTCCTTGACACTTCTTCATTGATTTGTGATGTGCAAAGCCTTGTTATCAATCCTTTTCTTGTCCAACAGCAACTAGATGTGATATCTTTATCTACAATTCTTCAAAATGCAAATACACAGCAAATTGAACTCTATTTCTCTACATTTCTGGTTGCATGCGGGCTGGGTTGGAATATCTGTAAAAATAACAAAACAATACCCAAGTAATATTTATTTATATACAAAAGATAAGATATAAGAGCATAAAAAAACACATTTCTAATACAATCAGTTAGTAATGCCGTTCGGCTTATGTAACGCTCCTGCTTACTTCGTCGATCTAATGAACAGAGTATTCAGAGGAGTATTGAATAAATTTGTTCTGGTTTTTATTGATGATATTCTAATCTTCTCTAAATCAAAGGCCGAACATGAAAAGCATCTGGAACAAGTGTTAGAAATCCTCAGGTGAAATGTATTGAAAGCCAAATTTTCCAAATGTATATTCTGGCAAGATGAAGTGAAATTTCTGGGCCACGTCGTATCAAAGGAAGGAATTGCTGTGGACCCAAGCAAAATCACAGCCATTCAGAATTGGAAACAGCCCAGTACCCCCACTGAAGTCCGCAGTTTTCTCGGATTGGCTAGCTATTACCGAAAGTTCGTTAAAGACTTTTCGAAGATATCTGGTCACTTAACAAAGCTTACGAAGAAGCACTCTAAATTCAAATGGACTCCAGAAAGTGAGGAGGCTTTCGAATAGCTAAAGTTAAAATTAACGACAGCTCCAGTGATAACCATCATTGATGGCAACCAGGATTTAAAGGTCTGGACTGATGCTTCTAGAGAAGGCCTCGGCGCAGTGTTAATGCAAAGAGGCCAAGTGATTGCTTATGCTAGCCATCAACTGAAGCCACACGAAAAGAACTACGTAACTCATGATCTTGAGTTATTAGCTATTGTGTTCGCTTTGAAAATCTGGAGACACTATCTTCTGGGTGAGAGATTTGAGCTGTTTACAGATCACCAGTCGTTAAAGTATCTGTTCACTCAGAAGGACCTGAATCTTAGGCAGCAACGTTGGCTGGAGTTTCTTGCAGCATATGATTTTGAAATTCTATACACTCCAGGGAAAGCAAATGTCGTGGCCGATGCGTTAAGCCGAAAGAATGAAATGATCGCCAGTTTCATCTTTGCGACTTCGTTGATTGATAAGATATCGGCTCTCCAAGAAGACGACCAATTTATCAAAGGAATGAGTCAGCGAATTCGTGAAGAAAATGCTTCGGATTTCCAGATAGACAGCGAAGGGATTCTGAGGTTAGAAGGGCGAATTTGCATTCCAGAGATTCCGGAACTCAGAAGAGATGTGCTTGATGAATGTCACAAATCTAAGCTCAGTATCCATCCAGGAGTGAGCAAAATGTATAATGACATCAAACGCACTTTCTGGTGGAAGTCGATGAAAAGGGACATTTCCTTATATGTTAGCCGATGCCCTACTTGCCAACTAGTCAAAAGCGACCAACAGAAATTGGCTGGATTGTTGCAACCGCTGGAAGTTCCAGGTTAGAAGTGGGAACATATTTCAATGGACTTCATCGATGGTCTGCCCAGGACCAGAAAAGGAAATGACAGTATTTGGATGATCGTAGATCGCTTCACGAAGACCGCCCATTTCATACCTGTCAGATCAAATAGAACCGCTCAGCGTCTGGCGCAGATATACTTCAAGGAAATAGTTAGACTACATGCAGTGCCGCTCAGCATAGTCAGTGATAGAGATACAATATTCACTAGCAAATTCTGGGAAGCATTTCAAGTCGAACTGGGAACGAAGTTGAACTTGAGCACCGCTTATCATCCTCAGACAGACGGTCAGACTGAGAGGGTGAATCGTATTTTAGAAGATCTATTGCGGGCTTGTGTTATAGATTTTGGTGGATCATGGGAAGACCATCTGCATTTGGCTGAATTCTCATATAACAACAGCTACCAGGCAAGTCTGACAATGTCGCCATTCGAAGCATTGTATGGTAGACCATGCCAATCTCCTGCTTGTTAGGTCGAACCAGGTAATAGACTTGTGTTGGGTCCTGATATGATCCGAGAAGCTGCCGACAAAGTCGATTTTATTAAGAAGCGATTACTCGCCGCTCAAAGCCGACAAAAGAGCTATGCCGATAGAAGAAGAAGAGATATATCCTTTGAAGTTGGAGACTATGTATATTTGAAAGTATCGCCGATGAGAGGAGTTATCCGGTTCGGTAAAACTGGAAAGTTGGCACCCGAATTCATAGGTCCGTTTTCTATTCTGGAACGGATCGGAACTCTCGCTTATAGGGTCAAACTGCCTAATTGGTTGCCTGGAGTTCATGATGTATTTCACATATCTCAACTTCGAAAGCACGTTCATGATCCAGACTTGATCGTGGAAGAAGCAGCTCAACATGACATTGAAATAACCCCAGAATTAGCTGTGAGAAGAGAGCCGCTAAAGATAATAGGCAAAGAAACCAAAGAGCTGAGGAACAAGAAGGTTCGCTTAGTCAAAGTGCAATGGAGTGGAGATCCGTGAGATTGTACTTGGGAAACTGAGGAGAGCATTCAGAAGGCTTATCCTAGATCCCGAGTAGATATCTCTGATTGACTCCGGTACAAGGTGCATTTACCATACTTTGCACTACCATATAATTCTCTATTCTGTTGCTATTTTCTTCCCATGGATGTGCACTATTTATTCTATACTCTGAATGATTTTTAAAGGAATATAGGATTTGATTAGTATATTTTTGGAAGGTTAAAAACAAATTGGTTGTTGTATTGTGGGATTGTAGATTTATCAAACCACTTTCGACTTTGTTCCTTTTCGGGGACGAAAAGTTTTAAGTGGGGGAGATTGTAACGACCCAGAAAATCTGAACCAATTTAAAATTTTAAATTAGCTAAAATAATGGATTTTAAATATTTAAAATAAATATTTTAGATAATGGAAGTGAAAAGTGAGTTTGAATTGACAATTGAAAACAAATATAATTAATTATAATTATAAACAAGGCCTGAAATGGCCCTGTAGTTTCAAAAATTGAATTCAAACTTTGTCGGACTGTACCGGGTGCAAAACAAAACGGATTTTAGTGAAACCAAAAATATTTAAATCTGTTAGTGAATACCTTTCTAACGAATCTGAAAAATCGAATTTTCATAACGTAAAAAAAAAGTTATGGCCAAATGAATTTTCAGAAAGGTCGTTATGGAATTTATATAGCCCGTGAAATTGGCCATTTTGCATACGACCTCGGAATTCGACGAAACCACTTTTGTTGGATCCGAGATGTGAAGTTATTACTAGGTTTCAAATTTCATAATTTTTGAAGCTAGTATGTGAGCGTGGCAAAAGAAAATGTGTTTTGGTCAATTTCAGTTAAATTGGATCGACCAAAAATGGGCCTTTTTGCAAACGGTCTCAGAATTCGACGAAACTAGTTTTGTTGGGACCGTATCGTCAAAACATAGCTAGATTTATTTTTCTGGAATTTTTCGAATCAGTTTGTGGCCCTGGCAAATTGAAATGCACGTTCAAATTGAATATTGAATGTTTTATATTTTAATTTGAATGGAAACTGTCTGAAACAGTCGAATGGGCCTGCGAAACATATCCCATTGTGTTCGGAATGGGGATAAAACTCTAGGGACGACCGTCGTTGGGTTTGAATTGGTGTTCGTCTGTATAAGGGGTATTTTAGAGATTTTAAAATATATAAATAAAAAAAATCTATTGGTCAGCTGACTCTCTCTCTCCCTCGATTAAAAATCACGAACGGCGGCTACCCTTCCTCCCTTTCCCTCTTGATTTCCGACCGATTCCTTCATCGTTGACCCTCGCCGCAGTTGAAGATTTCGAAGACCTCACCGAGAGCTTCAAATCAACGCAAGCCCAACCCTCCACCGTGCGCCGTGCGACGAGTTCTGCCAGCTCGAAGTTCGGATCTTCGAGGAGCCGCCGCCGTCGACTGGCATAGTCGAACAGGGCCCCACCTACCTCTTCGGGTGCGTGCCTCCTAGCTCTCCAACGTGGCGAGGTCTGATCGTCACCACGCTACACGCTTTGGCCAGAAAATCCAGCCCTAGTTTCGAACATCAAAAGCAAGTTACGGCTTTGAATATCTGAATTGATTTCGACACCTTTAAAGTGTTGCAAACTTTGAAAAATCGTATCTTGCTCGTTTCTTAACGAAATTCGATGAAACAGGAAACAGTGGACTCGTGTGGACGCCTTCTACATTTTAGAAGAGACCGCATATTTTTCTGAGCCTTCTACTATTTTTGGTGGAGTGGAACCCAATGTGAGATTTCTGATTTAAAAACAATATGGAAAACGACGATGTATAAATTATATAGTCGATGTATGAGTTATATAAACGTTGTACACCTCATGTATAAGCGTTGTATAAGTTGTATGTTCGATGTATAAGTTATATATGCGTTGTAAAAATTATATATGTGTTGAAATAAAAGTGAATTGCAATATATAAATATATATATATACGCCCCTCGTCCACAAACCATGGACGATATTTATTGATTGTGATTGGTGTTAAAATGGATTGATAGCGAATGGTTGTTTGGGATTGTTTGTGGTTGATATTGATTGATTGTGGTTGAAAAATACCCATTTGTGGTTGAGAAATATTTGGTTGAAACCACATAGGATTAGTTTGTGGAAATGAAATAAATATATACATGCCGCCTGCGTGCGAACTAGATGCATGATCCCCATTGTCAAAAACCGCGAGGTTTTAAGGTAGAGCGAGGAGCCGTACTAGGGACGGTCCCGGTTTTAACTACCCTGCCATTATCCTGCCGAAATTTTGAATAATATTCGTGTGTTTGATTTATTTTCATTTGCTTAAACTATATTTATTCATTGAATAGAAAACCTTCATGTGTTGAATCTATATTCATTCGTTGATTAGAAATTCATATGTTGAATGGTATTCGCGTTTTAAATATAAAAATCACATTTTTATCTATATATAGAAACTATAGAAAACCTTCATGTGTTGAATCTATATTCATTCGTTGATTAGAAATTCATGCGTTGAATGGTATTCGTGTTTTAAATATAAAAATCACATTTTTATCTATATATAGAAACTATAGAAAACCTTCATATGTTTAATCTATATTCATTCGTTGATTAGAAATTCATGTGTTGAATGGTATTCGCGTTTTAAATATAAAAATAACATTTTTATCTATATATAGAAACTATAGAAAACCTTCATGTGTTGAATCTATATTCATTCGTTGATTAGAAATTCATGTGTTGAATGGTATTCGCGTTTTAAATATAAAAATCACATTTTTATCTATATATAGAAACTATAGAAAACCTTCATGTGTTGAATCGATATTCATTCGTTGATTTGAAATTCATGTGTTGAATGGTATTCATATTTTGAAATAGATTGATTGATAATAAAAATCACCTTTTATCGACTATATGAACTGTGTAAAATAATCTCGTTTTGAAAGAAATTGTTTTATGAGAAAAATCCTATTTTTATCACCGATATGAGCGATATAAAATAATAGTATCTTGAAATGAATTGTTTTACAATAAAAATCACATTTTTATTATATACATGAATCGTTGAAATGTGAAGTGTTAAAAATAGCCACTCGTTCAAATAAGCATATATGAGTTGAAATATTCATTAATTAGCTAGTGACATGATTTTGCCTATACATGCAACGTTAGGATGAATGGTGTTTTTAAACCAAATGGAATCAAATATGAAGTTGAATGGAAAATGAAAAATGATAAGAACTGTATATATGTACATGCATATTTATTGAACAGGTTATAGCAAAGGGGCTAGAGAAGAGGAATAAAATTTTGTGCCCGACAAATAAGTACACATTTACTGTTTTGTTTGGGTGATGATTTTATGAGCCTGTTGGCTAGCCGCTTGGCTTTTTCTTTTTCTTTTCGACATGAGACGCCCGTGTGGCTATTTGGGAATTTTCCCAGCCCTCCCGTACAAAGGAGGTTATGGCGAAATTTTCCAAAATTTTAAGGCGTTAGTGAAATATTTGAAGTGAAAACGATATTGAAATCATTGAATGAACTATATTTATATAAATATATAAATATATAAATATAAATAAAATTAAAATGAAACGAGGCCATGCAGTTCGTATTTTGAAACCATGATTTCAAACAACTAGTGCTGGAAATCCGACCATTGGATTTTCCCGAAACCTCAACCGTCGGGTTCGCCTTGGAAATATCTTCCCAACGGCACCAACCTTGTAAAAATCCAACGGTTGGATTGTCCGGAATGTTTAATTCAAATCTGAAGAAAAACAGCGCCAGAAACGATTATATTTATATATATAAAAATATAATTATATTTAATCGAATAACGACGCTGCAGTTCGTATTTTGAAATCGAAAATTCAAACGATTGTACCGGGAGATCCGACCGTCGGATTTTCCTAAAACTGGAACCTTGGATTCGTTTTGAAAAGGCCTTTCTAATGATATAAATTTTGTGAAGATCCAACGGTTAGATTTTCAGATATGTGTAAATCAATTCTGAAGAAAAATAGCGCCACGGCCGCGTTATGGCCCGAAGCGTCGTTTTGAATAAATAGGCTATTTTAAAATAAATAAAAATAGTGATAAATCGTTATAAAATATTGTAAACGTTATGGAATGGAAATAAACTAAATTTGCTTGATTTATGTGGTATTTGATGGTTGAATGTGTTTGGTGTGAAAATTACATTAAAGAACAAAATTGGTGTTGTTTAATAATTTAACCATTGAAATAAATTGATTTGAAATTCTAAATATACGTGAATTATTTGAAAAGGCCGAGTTAATTCTCATTTCAAATAATCGACCGACGATTGAAAGTCGAAGATGAAGACGGTGGTCGAAGACCGGAGATCTTCACCTCGTTTGGATGGTAACCGAGGTCCTGATTGGGTGGCATCCCGAAATATGGATAATGAGTGGTGATCGTCCAGACGTACGTGGTGATCGATGGGTTTGCGAGGTATTTAGTGCCTCCGGTTTCGTTCAGACCCAGAACGGACTTGTAAAGGGACTGTGTGTCTGACATTGGATTTTATTCTGTGTTGATTGATCTCTGTTAAATATACATCTGTTTGGCGGCGGAGAATTTATTCTTTTGCTTAACGCCCTTCTCTGAGACGCATGAGCTCAGAGGTTGTATATCGATGGACATCGGTCGCATGGTATGGATTGCCGGTGTGGCATGCTAAGATGCAGTGATCAGGGCTTCTGTTGAAAAGCAAAGTCTTGTGGTGATGATCAAAGCACCGCTTGTGTGGCGTAGCTTTGTGTATAACGTAAATTCGCGAGCCTCACACCCCGGTATGAACCAGAAACGGGAGAAGGACCTCAAGGAGGGCATGCGTTTCTTTCTAGCTAGGGTGGTGTCAGTGACCTACCAGCCCTGACATTTATATACTTTTCACCTATGTGGTTGTTGCTGTTGCGAGGCGCCTCGGTTAGATCGGACGATCCGGGTCCGATGGAGCCATTCGTTGGCTCATTTACACCCCAAAGGGTGGGGAAACGCAGTGTTCAGGAATTTTAATCCACATCGGTGGACCGACCCTGACGATCCAAGGGTCACTCGAGCTCTGATCCTGTGGCTCGGGCTAGAGAGTCGCGAATTCGGTAAGGTCTATCTTTTGCCTTGGTTCATGACGGAAATCCAATTTCCAAATACGACATCGTGCGGTTTTGATTGTATATATATATTTGGCGACATAGTGGCATGAGACGCTCATGTCGTCTATGATTGATAGTTATGATTTGAAATTGTTTTCGAAGCATATAAACACTAGCAATAATATCAAATGCCTTTGTTTTATTCGTATCAAGCATATTTTGGCCGTTATAAGGTAAAAACTCTATCCTCCGGTTTGCGTTGCATTGTGTGATGGGAACTGAGTCTTATAATGGCTTCATTTTTACAAAAAGCATAGCGATGTTTATAAGAAAGATTTGTTTTAAAGCACTGGAAATCCAATGGAGTAAACACGTTCCACGAAAGTGGCGTGGTCCTGTGATTGGCCATATTATATATGTGTTGAATAGATTTCTCATACCAGTCCCATGACTGACTCGTAGTTTGTTGCACTTTCAAACTCGGGTGCCCCTTTTTCTACATGGGCAGCCTTGTATTCAGGTTTAGCTGGTTCTTTCTGGATAGCTGGAGCTGAAGATGGATTCTATCATTTATCTCTGTTTATGCTGTTCAGCTCCTATTGTACATATTTTGTTTGTTTTCCGCTGTAGACATTTATGTATAGCTGAACTGTATTTGTACTAAGTAAGATCCTGTATACTGTGTAACTCTGATGATTACTTTTATCCAGTATATTCTATTGTTCATTATCTGGTGTATTTATTTAATTTTGTTCTGCTTTATCTGTTTCTGTGTTATATTCCAAAGATAACCCTTGTCTCCGTCAGAATGGGATTTCGGGTCGTCTCACTCTCTTTTAAAGTAAAGTTTTAAATAACTGTTTTAGTTCTCACACCAGTCACATGACTGACCTGGAGTTTATTGTTTTAACCTAAACTCTGGGTGCCCTTATTTTTGACATGGGCAGCTAGTAGTTTTGGTTTTGCAGATTTATATTCACAGGATCCTGGTTTACGGCTGGAATGATATCTGGAAAGCTCTGTATCCGTATATCACCTTCAGTTGTGCTTTATATTTTTTCCGCTGCTATGTAATTTATTGTAATCTCTGATATTTATCGAATGTAATTTATTCATTTATACTCTGTATATTCTTGCATCTGATGGAATTGTTGTAATAGCAATGAAATGTTCTTCCGTCTGCGTTCCAATTTGTCCTGTTCTCAAAACGTCAGGGGTTTCGAACGGTCTAGATCGGTTTAACGACTGATTCGGATCGAGCGAAATTCCTTGCCGTCACAATTTCTGTCACTAAGTGAATTGAAATCTTGATGTGCACGGTCATGACAATGTCTTAAGTGAATTAGCACTCGCCTATGAGTATTTTTGTGTTAGTACGATATTTATGTTGCTTACACATGTACATTGAAGAAGTATATTTATCTTTTTCAAAGTAACTGTTAGACAATATCATTTTCCATAATATTATAAATTGGAACATCGTATTTATTCTATTTGTTCCAATAGTCCACCAACTCCCATACCTAGGTGTTCTATCTTTCATATCGAACAAATGAGGACTAACTATACTCCTTTCAAATTGCCTGCTAATATTATAGAGAAGCATGTTAAAATTACACATTACATTCCAAATGTTCATGATGTATTCAGATTAAATAAGTTTGTAAGTAAATTCAAGTATAAAATGATCTAATAGGTTCATTGTCTAAAGGTAAGAAAATGAGAACTACACATAAGCGTCAACGGATGAGCAAATGGATATCACTTTACAAGAGCTTATGCAAATAATTTGAATAACACTGTAACCCGCATGTTGCAGGAAAGGATACATATCTAAAAATTATTGTAGAAAGAAACTGCATTAATTCATTTCAAATGAATGATGCTACCTATGCTTTGCATGTTGCGGGGAAAAAAAGTCAGGAGTTTACTCAAAGAGTTCGCTGGAATGACATACATATTCCTGGATAGGCATGTACATGTTCATGATCGACAGTAAACTTGGAGCATGAACTGCATATTTATTCTAGTGAATTGATGATATTTATTCTCTTGTTATAGTATATGTATGATAGAGTAGAAATATGATTAGAAAATATTCTATTTGAAAAAAATGTGTTGTGTGAGAGAAGAAATTGTTATACGTGAGTGGTGTACGAAAATTATAAAAAAAATTGTTGTAATTGTTTGTACTATTAAAAATTTGTTTAAATAAAAAATTTGTTTGTTTATTTTATTTTGTGATATACATTATTACTAAAACGAATACATTTAATATGTAATATCTATAAGCCGTAATAATTTTTTTGATAGATTTATGGATCTATTGCAACATGCATATACTGTTGCAAAATGATCTGTTGCAATAGCAAAAGCCTGTTGCAAAAAAGTATACCACAACATCTTATTACAACAGGCAGAAAATGTTGCGGACTTTTTGCAACTTCGGCTATACCAACAGGCACAGGCCTGTTGCAATAGGTCTACTGCAACAGATATCGCCTGTTGCGAAAAGTGTCTTTTGTTGTAGTGAATGCACCTCAAACGTAGCATGCGCAATGACCTTCACATCCCAAATACCACAATCTCTTATTTAGATAATACATAAATATAGGTTAGAACCTTTCTGCTATAAAAGTACAACAATAACATAGTAACATAAAATTTATTCTTACAAGTGATACATAGGATTCAACATTCCTACTTTCTATCCACTTCTGCATTCAACTCCTACTCTTTCTCTAAAATCTAGAATCTATGCTGATCCAATTGTGCCTTACATGTTAGAGTACTGATGCTTCCTTTCCCTCTAGCAAGTAAGTCATTTAGGCTCTTGAACTATGTAGTACCTACCTAGCAGCTCAAGCATTTTCTCTTGATGCAGCAGCAACTCTCTTTGGCTCTTTCTACGTAGCTATATTTGTCTTTATCCTAAACTACAGTAATATTATTTTTTTGACTGGTCCATTAGGTCGGTTTCATTCTCCCTCATTTGTTAGGCAGTATGTAGCTGAAGAGTAAAATACCCCAAAGCTCTATTAGGCCACTCAGTATGCACACAATCTTACAACTCACTCACAATGTAGCTCTTACGTTTGTAGGTATCTAGTCCAGCTTCAAAGTCTTCACCTTTACTCCTCCAGTTCTTGCACCCACACAACATGTAACCACTTTTGATCTATGTTGTTTTGGACATCGCAAAATGTTGTAGCATGCACTCAAAATTCTTCCATGCTCTCCAGTTCCAACTACAAAGCAGCCTGGAAGATACACAAGCCAACAAGCAGTTTTTCACTGAAAGTAAAGGCCAACCAAAACATGTTATCACGAATTAATATTATCTACTGCCTAACATGTTGTTTTGAATGAATTTCCATTTATAAATGAAAGACATAATAGGGAATCAATCACGTCGAAAAGGACCGTTGTTCACAAAACATTGAATTTCTACATATTTTTTTGTTAGACCATATTAGAGAACAATATAGTTAAACAGTGTGAAGTCTGAACGATTTTTCGTCTAAATTTCTTCATCTTCTTTCTACATAAGGAAAAGTAATTAACTCATCGACATTAAGTAAGAAAATAACTATATATGGCTTATCTGATTGATGTATGCAAGAGTATAACTATTTATGGCATAAATGATTCAATGGATTAGGCACAAATCTCATGATAGAATCACATTCATGAGAATAGAAAACCAAATGATACTCAGTTAGAAAACCGAGCGATGCTCTGTTCTAAAACCGAGCAAAGCTCAATTTTTATACTGTGACGGCCCGCACCGCACCAACCGACATTTCCTCCGAAAGTGCGCTGTACACATGTCTAGCTAGCACGGGACGGTCGCCAGAAGGAAAGAAAGAAGGTGAAGAACTAACACAGAACCTGTAGAATGTCTCACAGCGCATGGAATAAAAATATAATAATCACATAACTTTGACATAAAACAGGCGAGACAGTGCATAAGCTGAAAAACTAAATCATGTCTAACATGGCAGCGGAAATCCAAAATACAGCTTATGATCCAACATCCTTATTACAACTTCAAAAAATACTGTCTCTAAACAAAAGAAAGGAAAAGGTACACTACTAATGCCCAAGCAGTGACCATCGATAACATAGGGAGATAATACATAAATATCATACGTGGAAGCCTCCTGCTCGTCTCCAGTACAGCTACCTGTGCATCCACGTAACCTGTCTCTAGTCTGCTCGTGTGAGCACCCAGAGTAATAAGAAGAGACATAAAACTCTGGGTCAGACATAAATTCTGGTATGAGCGATAAGCATCTAAACAGAATAATAACAGGTATAATCCAATCATACCTGAACCTGGACCTGCAACCAAAGAGTTAGCACTACATACTGTACAACACTCTAAGGTGCCCTTTCAAATGGTGTAAAGATAACGGGGGTGGGGGTGTGCATGTCATAGTGATGTCAAACAATCAAGCATAGCAATCATCCTCACATCCCTCACTTAGTGCGTAAAGCATACGATATCCACTACTTTGGTCACCTAATACTTTGGGCCATGGCGGAATCCAATCCCGTGTAACTATCACTACAAGCCCACTATCCATCTCTCAGTGGTGAACCAAAGTTATGAATACCGACAACTCCTTAGCACACGTCCCGCAGCAAAGCCCAACTATGAAGTGAACTCATTGGTTCCCAACTGGATCCTAAGCTCTAACTTCCCATATTGGACTAACTTTGCATCTCGGGTTATTGGTCAATACTGGGTCGGGTCGGGTTCCTTCTCAAGCCATCGGTTCGGGTCGGGTGTCCTTCATCTGTTCGGGTCGGGTCTTCTCCTGGTGCGGTTCGGGTCGGGTCTTCTCCTAGTGTGGTTCGGGTCGGTTGTCCTCCATCGGTTCGGTTCGGGTGCTTTACCTCGGGTCGGGTCGGGTGTCATCTCCCCTCCAGCTCGTGCCTCCGTTCCGATCCGTGCCCTCGTCCTTCACATGCTCCTATCTGATCCATCCTCATGCCTTCACTCCGATCCGTCCTCCTCGATCCGATCCGTCCTCCTCTATCCGATCCGATCCCAGTTCATCTAGCGTGGCCTTCGTTTTTGCTGTTTTCCCCCAAGTGTTGGGTTCCAATCCGATCGGATTCTTTGCTCAGTTCAACATATCCGATCCGAGCCCTATGTCCTATCTGATCCGAACCTTGCACTGTTTTCTGAGACTGTTCCAGCAAGTGTTTACGCCATTCGACGACGTTTTCGACCATTCTAACTATTGAAATCAATCACAAAGCATTTCATACAGTCATAGCAACATGCATAATCAACCACAAACACCAAAACAACAATATGATAGGTTAAAACGGATCAAACATACCCAAAAATCCATATTTTCCCCTTAAGCATGTTTAAGAACAACTAATGATAGGATTAGTAAAACTTAACCAAATTAGCCAAATTTTCTAACAGAGGTCTAAAACAATATTTATGAATTTCTGAATATTTTTCCAGAATTTTATCACGCTTAATTTCGCTAATTAACACTAATCACCCCTTAATCCCCTAAATTCTGGGATTAACAAAATTAGTCCAAATTAACCCAAATTCATATCAAAGGCATAAAATGATGTTTTAGAATTTTAGGAATTTTTCTAGATTTTTTTGAGCCATAATTTCGCTAATCTTCGCTAATTACCATAATTAGCCGTAATTAGTGAAAAACAATGCAAATCACTCACCTTTGGCACAATTAAACTTTCAGAACTGAAACTCCTCTGATATAGATCCAATCTCTATGTGTTCCAGCAACTCTCTCTCTGATTTGGTGCTAATCCCCTTTGGTTTGATGTAGTTTTGCTTAATCTTTGATTAGAAAGTGATTAGAGGTGATTTGGAGTGAAATTAGAAGGTGGAGGCCATGGCTATACTTGAAGGAATGTCTTAGGCGGCTGGGAAATGAAGTAAAAACCGAAATCATAACCCTAGCAGCCCCTAAGTACCACTAATCCCGAAATCCCCCTTTGGGCCTAGCTGCTAATTACCCGGTTAAGCCCAATTAGCTGAAAATAACCCTTTAAACCTTAATTTAGTCATATCTCCCAAATGGTAAGTCCGTTTGGCTATTATGACCACTCTACGGAAAGAGAAACCATCATCCGGAGCTAATGAAAGTGGTTTCAGGTCAAAATTCCTTTCCAGTCAAAAGTTACGGACGAAACAAGATCAACTAGGGGCAAAACGGTCATTTAAAAATTGGCAAAAATCATGAACATGGTAAATGACCTCACTAGTCGTTTCCCAAAAGTACACGACCATACGACTTACCTAGAAAAAGAAATAAATATTCTACGATCCTAGATGCGTAGAATGTGGGTTGTTACATTCTCCCCCCCTTAAGAAATTTCGCCCCCGAAATTCCTTAACTAAGAAACAACAATGGGTCCCGCATGCCTATCAACCAATTTCAAACAATCAAACATACATGATAGTACAACAAGCATATCCTAGCATGCGGTTTTCTAACAAAGGAAGAATCATCGCCGCTAAGATCTTACCAGACAAAAAGCTTCAAATACGACCTTCTTATGTCATCCTCTACTTCCCAAGTACAGTCGTCCTCTCGCCATCGATTCCCATCTTTATCCTAGAGGCGATTTCCAATAGGTTAGGATCGTTCCTCTGACTGGAACTGTTCCACTCAATCCAAATCGATCTAATCATCAAGCTTACTAGCGTTTCTGAATCCAATTCACACTTAGGTCTGAAGTCATGCCCCATGATATACTCTAGTAGCTTCCATTCCAGAAACATAGCCTCTAAACTGGCATGTCTCCTACCCAATGCATCAGCTACCGCACCTAGTCCGGTACTACGGCATCCGTCCGTACTGTCATCTTCTTAGGTAATCCAACCATATACGTCAAATTACCAACTACATTCCAAATGTCCTTTCAAGTCTAACCCGAATCTTGCCTACATCCATACTGCACGTCCAACGTATATTCACCTCTTAGAGGCAAACTAGATCCATCCAATGACCCTAGGCACTACATCTATATCTGTACTGTACGTCTAACGTACATTCACCTTCTAAAGGTGAACTAGACTCATCTAATGAATCTAGGTACCTTACCCATATCTGTACTGCACGTCCAACGTACATTCACCTTCTAAAGGTGAACTAGACTCATCCAATGAATCTAGGTACCCTACCTATGAGTCCAAGTCCAACTTGAATCTCCTATATCCGCGGAATCTCCAAGATCAACGGACGCTCCACAATGCCCAAACATACTTCAAGTCTAACGTAAAGTATCATACACCCATCATCTCGCTATGATCAACAAACCTATCCTATTTCCATTTAACAGGATCCTTACAGGTGATAGTCTAATCAAGAGAAGAAAGGTAGGAACAAACATAGCAACCATAGCATCCATCAAACAAATCCTATCTATCACCTGCTAAATCCTTGAATACATCAACACCTATATGTCTGGTCCAACCAACATCAATAACTAATGGAAGCCCAGCCTCCAAACGGACTACCGTACGTCCAATGCACGTTTATCCTCCAAGGATAACTAGATCACGTCCAACGGATCCAAGGTAACGGGCGTCCCCAGATACCCCTGCTTTTAGTCCGCCTGAAACACTCGAGTCCCACCCAAGCCTATCCATTATCCTGCTGCCCTCTCGAGTCTAACTCGAGCCAATCCAATTCCTTGCAGCCTCCTCGAGTCCAACTCGAGTCAATCTATTACCCATAACTCAGACCCAGTCTTGAGTATCCATTACCTACAAACTCTAGTCCAACGTGAGTCGTCTCCCTATTCGTTGCATCTCTAAGATCAATCGAACATCTATTTTATTTTACGAGTTCAAGTCCAACTTGAATCGTCCTAAACTTCGTTGCACCTTCCTGGACCAACGAACACATCCTATTCTTTCAAAAAGAACATTAACATATGGTCCTAAACGATTCATTACTTTGCATCTTTCTTGAGTCCCACTCGAGTCATCTCATAA
The DNA here is from genome assembly GCA_030737875.1 of Allium sativum. Classification (NCBI taxonomy): domain Eukaryota; kingdom Viridiplantae; phylum Streptophyta; class Magnoliopsida; order Asparagales; family Amaryllidaceae; genus Allium; species Allium sativum. The sequence goes on from CM060923.1 coordinate 461,955,819, forward strand.
CCCTATCGAGTCCAACTCGGGGCAGTCCATACCATCGAATAGTCTTATCCTGTCACAACTGCCCATCACTCTTCGAGTAAACCAAGATATCATCCAATGAAAATCGCAACAACTACCTATCTCTCATGCAGACCATCCTAGTCGACCTCGACATTCCCTGAGCACAAGTCCCAAAGGCCTAAACCAATATCAGACAAGCACCCAAGGAACATCTCCTCCGAGTTCAGAAGATCTACGTGAGATGACATGAGCAAAACATCCAAACACTCAAGCATCCATAACTGACTTTGGCTATCCTTGCCAATCTTACTTGAAATTATCATCGACCGCATGACCAAGTCCTGACCAACTACTGTACATCCAATGTACATTTTCTTCTCTAACTCCCGTTATCATTTTCATCATAAGGTAGGCGATCCAATACCACCCTTCATCTATCATCCACTCTAACGGTCATCAAAGGCTCTTCACAATCTACTCTCACTCTATACTTTTGGAGTTAATCAGCTCCCAAAATCAAGCCAAACCTAGTAAAGCTCAAAATAAAGCAATCACAACAAACATACATCCATGACTCGATAAGACCAAATTATGACAAATCCTACAAAGGCTAGTCAAACCACCTATCGGGTTTGTCACTACTAAAGGTCTATCGACTATCTCGGGTTCCAATTCCAACCTATCTACCAGGTCACTAGGTACGAAGGAATGGGAAACCTTGTTATTAAAAAAAACTCGAACGGAAACATCTTAAATAGAAAGCATACCTCGAATAACGACACCTTTTTCCTTCTGCGCCGCAGTTGGGGCATTCGACGAAGAAGGAATAGCGTTGATAGCATATGCTTTCACGATCTGCTTCTCCCTAGGAGATTGTGGACATTCATTCTTGTGATGTCCTGCTTGGCCGCAATTAAAGCACTTACTTTCCCCAGGCTTTTCTCGACAATCTATGGCATAATGGCCCTTCTTGCCACAGCTAAAGCACTCGCCATCTTTCTTATTCTTCTTACTCTGACCATCCATGGTTTGGTCTTGTTTCCTCTTAGTCTGGGAATTATTCTTGCCTCCGCCGCCTGCTTGCGGCTTTGGCTCCTTTGCAGATGCATTAGCGACCTCAATCTTAGGCTTAGGGTAAAGACTTTCTGACCTTAATGCCTTTCCTACAATCGATTCAAACGTCTCATCGATGTGGTTTATAAGCCTTTCCCCCAAGTACCCATCTAAACCAGTTATGAACTTCTCGTTCTTCTTCTCGGCAGTGTCGATAAGAGATAACCCATATTTCGATAAAGTATCGAACTCAGCAACATACTCTGAAACTACCCTTCCGTTCTGCTTAAGCTCCAGAAACTTTCTAAACATTTGGTATTTTAGTTTAGACCGTAGGAAATGTAAACACAATATAATTTTGTCATGGCTTTATAAAATGTAAACACAATAGGGCCGTGGCTAATTAGTTTTGTCATGGCTTTAGGCCGTGGCAAAATAGGGTGTGGCAAAATTTTTGCCACGGCTTTGTCACGGCCCAAAGCCGTGGCAAATTGGTATTTTGCCACGGTCCAAAGCCGTGGCTGATTTGTATTTTGCCACGGCTTTAGTCCATGGAAAAATATAATTTTGCCATGGCTCTGAGCCGTGGCAATTTGAAATTGTTTTTTTTTAATATAATTTAGCCATGGTCTTGGACTATGGCTAAATTAAATTAAAGAAGCTGCATATTAATCAGATCCCTCTACCTGAAACATAAAGCTCGATTTGAACAAAATATGAGCAAGTTATACCCACCAATATAAATTTATGAGCAAAGCACACCCATTAATATAAATTGTAATCTTCATAGCCACAAATTTACAAAGTTCCAATGAATAACTCATACTTAATTAGCATAACATTTAGTGCTGTTTCAAAAGTCGAAACACAAACAACTATCAAACAAAGCTAAAACACAATCACATATACAAATGTTGAACTGACAAACAAGGACTTACAATTTAATATCACACGATCAAACTTTGTGGTGTTTTGAAAATCACAGCGCATCCATGGATCCATTCACCAACGCTATTTATTTTCAAACACCCAAGATAACTGCACATACCATTCATTTTCATTGCATTGGTCAGAAAGTGAAGGCCATCAGTGGAAGAGACGAGATGAAGTTGATTGGTTGAAAACCCCAATGTAGTATCAAATCTTTCCCATCGAGCCTATGGCTTAGAGCAATTAGAGAGTAATGCCCATCCCTATTTCCCAACAAGAGCCCTGCTAAATTGACAAAGGTTGATGACTCCCAATCCATTATCATTCTTCAACCTGTAGATTTTATCTAACTATCAAACAACTTTCTAGAGATATAACAAACGAACCCTTCCATAGGAATACCGTTCACAAAGAGTCTATATTCTTAATAACCTAAGTTAGAGCTATGTGGAAAGAGAACACTATGTGCAGAGGGAGGTAAAAACTGAGTTTACTTGGTAAGTCTACCTGCTAAAGACATGAAAGATCCTTTCCGACCAGCCTTCAAGTCATTTTTCTAATACAACTGACCAATGTTCATGGTTTGAACTGGAAAACCAAAGGGATAAGCCAAGTTTAGGAACTGGAAAGAAAAGGGTGGAACAAATAAAGGTAGAAGCAACCAAAGTATAAACAATGTGAATTTGGCAGTTCATCTATTTTGTTAAGGAATATATATCATCTTTTGAGTAGGCTCGTAAAATGTGCAAAAAACCGTGAAATTCATCCGTGTAAACTATGTGTAAAGAACAAAAAATATTTTCTTGATAATACAAGAGCCTGAGACGAAATTCGAAACGGACGGCATATCACATAGTTGTCATCAATTAAACATCATGGATAATTTTGATGGACATTTGTTGTTATCTTCAGCTGCAAACACAAATATATGAAACAAAGTCAGTTAGGGGCAGCAACATAAGTTTCTTTGTTATATAAAAATATATTTTATAGTGCATGTACCAAGTATAGTAAGAAAGAGACAGTAATTTTGAACATGAGTATTGTTTAGAATGAAAAAATATACAAAGTTTGAAAGTACATGTTTATGTATTAATGTTCTTTTGATTGCATTTTTCTTGTATGCCACCATAAATGTTTTTTGATATATTTTCTTAACAAATCTCGAAGCATATGAAAAGAAAATTAATATTTTAGGAGATGATGGTTTTGCACAAACGAATGATAAACATTTGTTTGTGTTTATATTTTAACCTATTTGAAAATGTAATTGTAATCTTTTGTATAATGAATTGTAGTACAGTTATTGCTATTTTAGTTTAGACCGTTTCTTTTTTGCTTTAGCAGGACTTAGCAAAATAATTAGATTCGATTATAACAAAGGGTATTTGAAATTTTACCTCTCCTTTGGAATTCAACTTCTTGGATTTTGTTATGAAGTAGGAGTAGATGATATGAAATGACGTGAACATATTCAGTTACAGTGAAGGATGCTCATTTAAATATTCAATTAAAACTTGGTTACTAACATTGTTAAATAAATCGCAACAGCCAGCTTAGGACAACATCGTTGTAATAGTCGACTTAAGAAAAGAAAAATGTGTGGCTCATGCATGTACGGTGTACCAGATACATTGCCACGCTTTCGAAAGTATTGCTACATGTAATCTAGCAAATATAGTCTAGATCAAATGTCAGGCAAATGTATTTCTATCAAATTGTAGCACATTGAATAACTAGCAATGTATTACTATGCTTTGATGAATCGATGAATCAATTAAATACATGTTTAACATGATAGCCAATTTATACACAAATTACTTTTCAATTGGTAACAACTTGTTTCTTGGTGTTACTATTTGCATCCACTTAAACGCTTACTAATGTCACTGAAACATTAATAATAGGAAATTTTATGATATGTGATTGTTGAATGACGTATGAAATTAGGCTAAAATCAACAGAATATGAATAGCTGAAATAAATATTGAAAGTGGACTGCAAAAACCTGACCTCTGATAAGCATGTTGTAAGGTACATTTCACCTTTAACATGCATTGGTTTTTATGGTAAAAGCATACATCATCATATACACACACTCTGTAATGTTTGTATATGCAAAAAAAACCATACATCATATATATTATACATGTAACGAATAAGAGAAAAATAACCAAAAGATAATAGAAGGATAAGGTGCAAAAGGTTTCTCTAATTTGTTTTCAAAAAAAAAACAATTTTTGGTACAATTTGGCTGAATAAGCTTCAAAACAATTTAGTTATCCTTAATTTTGCGTTATCATACAAATATATTTTGATAAAATTCATTATTGAACATTTACCTTGATACATACATTGAATCCTCCTTTCATTTACAGACCCAAGACCGGAGGGCAAGCTCGATAAGCGCATGAATTATGAACACAACCAGACTTCGCATCTTTTCCTCTTGTGGTTCTTCAAAAAAATATGTTAGTAACTGCAATAAAACCAACACATAACACTCCGAAATTATTTCATCACAGTTATTATAGCATTTACCTAGCTCACCATCGTATCGGTTTTCAAATCACCGGAAAAGGCAACCAGATAACCAAAATTCTTCAAATTTAGGTGATATTACTTAACAGTTGCTGACACATTAAGCCTTTTTTGGTGATTTAAGTCGAGTCATGGGGTATGAAGAAGTACCTAGTGTATGCAATGTGCAGTTAGTCATTTAGAAACCGGTTTCTATGAATATTTTATCGTTAAGTTGTTTTTCATTAACAAAGCTCTCGACACATTGCATACACTAGTCAAAGGGTGGACGACAGTGCTCGTTTTATCAAATTAGGCATGTATACTTACAATTCTGAAATTATAATTCTCAAACAATTAAACAATCCACGATCCCTTTTTGGGTTAAACTCATTTATTTAAATTTGGAATTATGGGCTAAAGATGCCACCAGTATGATAGCCTTTACTGTCACTAAACAATTAGAATGGAGTAAATTAGGAAAAAGAAGCTCGTTTAAACTACACTATAATCCTTTTAGAAGTTGATGTTAAATTTTCTTATCCTCATATGGTAAATGGTTTAAATTTTGATGGTGAATCTTATATGAATACAAGCCTATACTGTATGAGAATTGCTGAGTGTTTGGGAAAAATACACAAAACGGTTCTATTTCTACTCACAAAACATGGTATCCGAAGCAAAGTCACAACAGATAAAAAAATATATAGAAACTGTTATGATGCATCAGTTGCTCTCATATATCCTAGCTACTGGTATTTGCTTCCGGATGGAAAAGCATAACGGCGTACCTGGCTGTTTCTACTGATGGTTCAAAATTCATGCTCAGTCTTCTTTATTCTTACCTTATTCCCAAATTTATATTCCACCGTTTGTTTATTTTTCTACAAGAATAAATGTCATACTTTATTTTCGCCAAATTTCAAAGGTAAGCACTTATTTTGATTTTTCACGAGTTTGAAACCTTGTTAGTTTATTAGAAAAATTATGGCAATCAAATTTGATATTATAAAGTTGAAATCTGAGTGTTTTTCTAGAGAGTGTAATCCCTTTTTTAAACTTCCTTAGAAGGAGGAAATGTTTATTATTGATAGTTGTATATAACATGATACATATCACTGTTGTATTAGTATCAATTTAAGAAAATAAAATTTCGTAGATAAATTCTACTCGTACACTACAAACAGCACGATACATATCACTGTTGTATAATTAGCCTATAACATGTATATCACTATATCTAAATTCCAACATATATCACTATTGTATTAATGTCAGTTGAACAGAAAATATCATAGATTAATTCAACATATTAAAAATCCTATTTAAACTCTTGAAATTAACGGGGGAGGTGGGGGGATGCAACTCTAAAAACATAGGCTAATATAGAATTATAATTTGCGAAGCAGAGATATAATATGAAATTTATGAAATATCAAACATATGAATGATTGAGTCAACCTTATAATTACTCTAAACAAAGTATTGAACAAATTGAGCAGGAAACAAGCCATTCTAATTAGCTTAAGCAGTAAATATGTACGATAAAATCTATAAGTAGAAACATACAGGGAGATGACAACGGACTCAACCTTCGGATGATCAAGCTTCTTTTCAGCTGTCATGCTTTTATTAAAGCACCATCTCCGAATGACTGCATTTCTAAACATTATAAGATTAAGGGATAGACTTGTAATAAATAATCGATTAAACAGTATATTGTGTATTGAAAACAAATCTAGCCGATAATATCCGTTCACCTGGTAGTATACGTAACAGTGTATCACAAGAAAATATTTTCTCAAGAATAGCCATGCAAGCATTGCTTATGAAGGCACACAAGGGATTAGCTCAGAAATAAAGCAGCAGCTGGTGGCACTAAAATGATAGCAAGAAAGGCAGCAAAAGTAAATATATGCATACACTGAAAATAATTGATTATAGTGATTTTGAGGCTAACAATGCTTACAACATTAGAGATACATGTTACTAGCAACTTATGGTGCCACAGGTAATACAAGCTTGATATCCAAAAATGCTAATTCACAACAGACCATTCATCTTTTATAATTGTACATGCACATAGTTTTTTTTAATCGAAGTAGCCACTTATTATCACTCTAATCAGTTTCTTACACATTTGGCTGTCAGGTGCAAGATATGCCAACGTATGTCCTAGCTTACACTCGTCACCCTCAAAACTGCATCCATTTGTATTATCTTGTAAGTTTGCAACTGTTTTGGGTCATTCCAAACGCAAAAACATATGCAAGATTGCAACATATGACAGTACTATAGAAAAAACGAAATAGTTGAATCAAGTGTATACATAATTTAAATAATGTTTACCTCCCTACTACATTGACCTCCACGTGTTTTATCAAGCATCTTGAATCCAGATTCTTGTGGTTCTGCATTGTCAAGTCCAGCTGATGCAATCATGTTCTCAGTGGGATGGCATGAAACCGAGATGACAGTGTCTGTATGCCTTCCAATCTCTGAAGTATATTTTTGTTATTCAGATCTCATAAATACACATAGTTATCCTCAGAGCTGCTTACAATGTATTTACCATTTGTTACAGAGAATGTAGATGTGATGCAGTAAGCCCTGTTGACATGTCCAGTATAGGCTTTCACAATTTTACCTTGATTATAGCTCCATAATTTCAAGGTACTAGCAAATGTAGCAATTAAAACAAACTTGCCATTAGGGGCAAACTCAGCTGTAGAAACTCCAGGAATAGGGCCCTGCATGGCCTTCTCCTCTCCATTATAAACCTTCAAACACTCACTAGTAGAGAAATTCCAAATCCTACAGGTCTCATTGTGACTCCGACTCACAATCACCGCCCCATCCCTGGGACACGCCGCAGCCGTGACAGGCATCCCATGCCCTTTAATCGTCCTCACACATTTTCCGCTCCTCATATCCCAAATCCTCGCTGTCTCGTCAAACGAACCACAGGCAATCAGATCTACCTGAAAGTTGAAAGCACACGAGAATACGAAATTCGAAAGGCCCCATAGTGTGCGGATATAGTAGAAGGAAGGTCCTTGGGTGGAGTATATTTTCAGGGTGGTGTCGTCCGAGGCAGAGGCGTGGGAGTTGGAAGAGATGGAAATCATTGATTCCGGTGGAATGAGTAGGGATTTTGGTAAGAAGAGCGGAAGGGGAAGAATACTGGCGATTTGCGTGGTTCAGGGAGCAGAGGATAATGGTGCAGTCGAGGAAGGCGGTGGCAAGAAGCTGAGAGTCTGGTGAGAATTTGATGCAGGAAAGGGCACGGCTGTGGTCGGCGAGTGTGTAGTAATTAAGCGATAGGGTTTGTATGACGGCACCTGTTGTTTCGATTCAGGCCGAGAGGAGGACATCCCTTACTGTTGATTTAGGGTCTAACCATACATGCACATAGTTTACACAACACAAGGAACCACAAAACAAGAATAAGAATCATCTTCTGTTAAAAGTTCCTTAACTAGTTCAATGTCTGGATGATGGTGTTGTATCATGGGTCAGAAAGGTGATGCTGTAGGTTCTCAAATGGCCCTTTACCCATCAGAATATCTTCTTTTTCAAATAACACAGCACCTCACCATCACAAAACAAAACCTTCACATTAAACAGAACCTCACAATCAAATTAAAAGTAAGTAAAACTTCGATCTCCATTTTAAACAGAACCTCACCATCACATTATGTGACAGGTTTGATAACAACTATTTGTACCCTAAAGAACTTTAAACAATTAAAGACATAAATAGGGTTTCGATTTATTACCTGAAAAGCGCTTGAACCAGAATTTCGAATGAAAGGAAGACGCAGTTTTGTTTTAAAATTTAACCAGCTGTAATTTTTTTAGATCGATTCGCATCGCAAGAAGATTGATCGAATGAGAGGAAGATGCTAATTTTGGGGATAGATTGCTTTTGTTTTGTGAGCGTGAAATAATTGGAACGAACACGTAGTTATAACGTGAAAATTTTCCTATTAGCATTAGAACAGGCATAACCCGTCCCAAAACTAGCACGGCCTATGACCATGCCAATCCATTTTGCCACGGCCCAAAGCCGTTCCAAAATTGCCACGGCCCAAAGCCGTGGCAAATGTTCCGTATTTGGGTGTGGCAAAACTGACATTATGTTGTAGTGTGCGCTGTACACATGTCTAGCTAGCACGGGACGGTCGTCAGAAGGAAAGAAAGAAGGTGAAGAACTAATACAGAACCTGTAGAATGTCTCACAGCGCATGGAATAAAATATAATAATCACATAACTTTGACATAAAACAGGCGAGACAATGCATAAGCTGAAAAACTAAATCATGTCTAACATGGCAGCGGAAATCCAAAATACAGCTTATGATCCAACATCCTTATTACAACTTCAAAAAATACTATCTCTAAACAAAAGAAAGGAAAAGGTACACTACTAATGCCCAAGCAGTGACCATCGATAACATAGGGAGGTAATACATAAATATCATACGTGGAAGCCTTCTGCTCGTCTCTAGTACAGCTACCCGTGCATCCACCTAACCTGTCTCTAGTCTGCTCGTGTGAGCACCCAGAGTAATAAGAAGAGACATAAAACTCTGGGTCAGACATAAAGTCTGGTATGAGCGATAAGCATCTAAGCAGAATAATAACAGGTATAATCCAATCATACCTGAACCTGGACCTGCAACCAAAGAGTTAGCACTACATACTGTACAACACTCTAAGGTGCCCTTTCAAATGGTGTAAAGATAATGGGGGTGGGGGTGTGCATGTCATAGTGATGTCAAACAATCAAGCATAGCAATCATCCTCACATCCCTCACTCAGTGCGTAAAGCATACGATATCCACTACTTTGGTCACCTAATACTTTGGGCCATGGCGGAATCCAATCCCGTGTAACTATCACTACAAGCCCACTATCCATCTCTCAGTGGTGAACCAAAGTTATGAATACCGACAACTCCTTAGCACACGTCCCGCAGCAAAGCCCAACTATGAAGTGAACTCATTGGTTTCCAACTGGATCCTAAGCTCTAACTTCCCATATTGGACTACCTTTGCATCTCGGGTTATTGGTCAATACTGGGTCGGGTCGGGTTCCTTCTCAAGCCATCGGTTCGGGTCGGGTGTCCTTCATCTGTTCGGGTCGGGTCTTCTCCTGGTGCGGTTCGGGTCGGGTCTTCTCCTAGTGCGGTTCGGGTCGGTTGTCCTCCATCGGTTCGGTTCGGGTGCTTTACCTCGGGTCGGGTCGGGTGTCATCTCCCCTCCAGCTCGTGCCTCCGTTCCGATCCGTGCCCTCGTCCTTCACATGCTCCTATCCGATCCATCCTCATGCCTTCACTCCGATCCGTCCTCCTCGATCCGAATCGTCCTCCTCGATCCGATCTGTCCTCCTAGATCCGATCCGTCCTCCTCGATCCGATCCGATCCCAGTTCAGCTAGCGTGGCCTTCCTTTTTGCCATTTTCCCCCAAGTGTTGGGTTCCGATCCGATCGGATTCTTTGCTCAGTTCAACATATCCGATCCGAGCCCTATGTCCGATCCGATCCGAACCCTGCACTGTTTTCTGAGACTGTTCCAACAAGTGTTTACGCCATTTGACGACGTTTTTGACCATTCTAACTATTGAAATCAATCACAAAGCATTTTATACAGTCATAGCAACATGCATAATCAACCACAAACACCAAAACAACAATATGATAGGTTAAAACGGATCAAACATACCCAAAAATCCATATTCTCCCCTTAAGCATGTTTAAGAACAACTAATGATAGGATTAGTAAAATTTAACCAAATTAGCCAAATTTTCTAACAGAGGTCTAAAACAATATTTATGAATTTCTGAATATTTTTCCAGAATTTTATCACGCTTAATTTCGCTAATTAACACTAATCACCCTTTAATCCCCTAAATTCCGGGATTAACAAAATTAGTCCAACTTAACCCAAATTCATATCAGAGGCATAAAATGATGATTTAGAATTTTAGGAATTTTTCTACATTTTTCTGAGCCATAATTTCGCTAATCTTCGCTAATTACCATAATTAGCCGTAATTAGTGAAAAACAATGCAAATCACTCACCTTTGGCACAATTAAACTTTCAGAACTGAAACTCCTCTGATATAGATCCAATCTCTATGTGTTCCAGCAACTCTCTCTCTGATTTGGTGCTAATCCCCTTTGGTTTGATGTAGTTTTGCTTAATGTTTGATTAGAAAGTGATTAAAGGTGATTTGGAGTGAAATTAGAAGGTGGAGGCCATGGCTATACTTGAAGGAATGTCTTAGGCGGCTGGAAAATGAAGTAAAAACCGAAATCATAACCCTAGCAGCCCCTAAGTACCACTAATCCCGAAATCCCCCTTTGGGCATAGCTGCTAATTACCCGGTTAAGCCCAATTAGCTGAAAATAACCCTTTAAACCTTAATTTAGTCATATCTCCCAAACGGTAAGTCCGTTTGGCTATTATGACCACTCTACGGAAAGAGAAACCATCATCCGGAGCTAATGGAAGTGGTTTCAGGTCAAAATTCCTTTCCAGTCAAAAGTTATGGACGAAACAAGATCAACTAGGGGCAAAACGGTCATTTAAAAATTGGCAAAAATCATGAATATGGGAAATGACCCCACTAGTCGTTTCCCAAAAGTACACGACCATACGACTTACCTAGAAAAAGAAATAAATATTCTACGATCCTAGATGCGTAGAATGTGGGTTGTTACATATACCTAAGCTAAGATCGGATTTTATAACTAAGCTATAAGATATTAAACCGAGCTAAGCTCAATTTTCTAATCGAGCTGAGCTCATTTTCATAACTGAGCGAGGCTTGGTTAGAAAATCGAGCTAAGCTTAGTTATAACACTAAGATGAAATTTAGTTAATTTAATTAGTCAAATATTAATAAGTATTTTTAAATAAGTATTACACTATATTTTATTCTATAAGAATACCAAAATTTACTATATATGCTGCTTAAATTCTATTTTAGGGAAAATAATGTTAAAAACTTGGTAAAGAAGATTTTCACCAATTATCACACAGAAGCAGGGGCAGACCTACAGTGCTCCCAGCTAAGGCCAGTGCTGAAGCTGAAATTTGGATACCCAATGTAAAAAATCAATGTTCAGCGGTTTTCCCTTGCTGGAAATACCATACTGCCCTAGCTGGACTGTTGGGCTGGCTCCGCCCCTGCACAGAAAACATAATTGGAAGCATTGCTCATCAATATGTTTAATATCAAAGTCATCAGCTAGTAATATAAATATATAATATTGATTCGAATATAATTTCATACATTTTTATGCTTCATATATTAAGATTAAAATATGCTAAAAATCGTTGTATATAACTTCATTTACAATATTTCATGGCCCAGTCATTTTTCTAAAGAGATTTCTGTGTGAAGTTATCGGTCATGTATAGGGAATAACTTGTAGTGAAGTTTATGATTATTAAGATATTATTTCGAAATATCATAGTAATATAAGTATCCAAAATTAGGAACAAGACTACTTTGCAAGCAACACACACCATCAATAAGTAACTCTATTTCAAACCAATCATTCTTTTTCACAAGAAAGAAGCACATTATATTAATTTAGTGTGCTGCTATTCACACCCCCATTTAGACTACTCGCCACCTTTAAAAAATTAATAGATTGTATTATTTTTGACCTACACTACACCAGAAACGTCATTTTGCAACGGCTTTGAGCCATTGCAAATTGATTTTGCAACGGCTATAAGCCATTGCAAAATCTGGGGTTGCAAAATTTTTGCAACGGCTCATAGCCGTTGCAAATTTTTTGCAACGGAAACATGTATTTTGCAACGGCCTTGACCCGTTGCAATTATTTCCATTGCAACGGCTGAAGTCCGTTCCTATTATAAATTTAGCAATGGTTTTTAACCGTTGCTAATTGATTGTATTTCCAAAAAAAAAAAATCTGCATTTTCTCACTTCTTCTGTACCTCTTATTTAACACAAACATTTATAGATTTGGCATAATACCATAAAAGGAATATCAGTAAATTGAATATTTCTGATACACTCAACATAAAAGACCAAATTTAACAACAAACTTTTAAAGTTCAACAATATATATTGCAAACTTAAAATGTTCTTACAGCATATTTCAACTTCACCACAATAATATTACAACATTAATTGTTCATGTACATACACACACACACACATATATATATATATATATATATATATACATACATATACATACATACATATATACATACATCTCTATATGTATACATACATACATACATATATATATATATATATATATATATATATATATATATATATCATACATTATACTGTTGCATTACTGTTTCACCCTAAAAAGAAGATAGTACCGCACAATTAACCATTACGGATAACGTTTTCACAAGAACAAAAAGACACACAGCAAGGATAATATATAGCTAGAGCAGCCACAAGCTTGGAAGCAATCTTATGCCTGGAAGAACATAGCAAGGCGTAAACACACATCAAGGCATCGGTGTAAACCTACAGACAATTTTTTTTATATTAGATGGGGTTTACATATGAAATTGTTATATGAGTTAGAAGTGCCCACAAGTAACATGCAGTAATGAGTTTGTAATATAATTCACAGCTCTCTAATTCAAAATAAAAATATGCATGCAGTAAGAAAAAAAACAAAATACAGATGCCAAAGTGCAGATTACAGATTAAGAAAATCCTGGTTCTCCCTCACTTCAGATGAAATAGTCAACTACCAAACTGGAGATTGTATATTAAGCAAAGCCATTCAACCATTTAACTGGGAGAAACTTAGTTCTCTGCAAGTAATTCATTCATAATATTCCTGCCACTTGTTATGTGAGGAAGGAGAGGGCGAATAAATCACAGGAACGATAAAGGTTTTCAACTATCTAACAATGATAATAGATACTGAACATGCACATGGATTAAACTTCTACTTTATTCAGATTTTCTACAATATGTATGTACTTTAAAACTGTGCTCAAAATTTGGATTTCAACTTAATTTATAGTGGAAAGCATTGTATATTCATTAAGTACCTGCTTTTCTGTTTTCTGTAAATTGCTGATGAGTTCCATACAAATAATGAAGTCGTATAAACTGTTACAACACCCTAGGTATGATTACGACTTTTAAGACATTGTTGGCATTGATTCGTCATAGGTAATCACTGTTTTGTTACTTTTGTATTTACTGTTTACATTGGATTTTATTTATTTATTTTCGTTCATCAACAATGGGTTGTTTTGATGCAAATTTAACATTGTTGTGGTGATAGAAAAGCTCTGAAAATGCTCTTGGATCTCAATTCTTTTAACAGTTACTGGCTATTAGCCTGTTAGTCAAAAGCTATGGCATGATAAAAATAACATGAGTTGTATACCTCATTTATGCTACCATGTTTAGTTTCTATGATATCATTTATGCTACCATGTTTAGAGGTGAATAATTTTTGATTAATATGAGCATGTGAGAATATATTTTATACTGACACATATATATGAGTTATGTATTCATATAATTTTAACCCTTAAAAGCTTTATTTCATTTAGTTTTTTTTTATTCCGACTGTACTTAGTGTATTTTTGCAAACATTATGTCCTTTGGGTTAAACATTGCAATTATTTTATATCATATTTGTGTATTTAAAAGTTGAGGTCTTCAATTCCTGCACAAAAAAGTTTTTAGGTAGGAATGTTTTTTAACATTTTTATTTGTCTGTGCACTTTAATAGGTGATACAGGACCAAACATAGATAAAATATGTATGTATGTGCGCGCGCGTTCCATCAGTAAATGAAAAGACATGTCAAAGAGGGAAATTTCCGTTGCATCATTTTACCACAGTGAAACTTATATGTATCTAGCTGAAAGATGGACTAAAATTTAATCATCTTAGAGTAGTTAATATTTTAACAGTCTTTTGAATGTTGTCTTCAATGCCTCATTATGCCACCCACCAGTAAAAGCATTCATCTATGATGATCGGGAAATGCCTCATTATGCAACAAAGATGAAGTTTCCATACTACTGGGACGAGGAATGTCTTGAAGAGCCCAAGGATTAGCTCTAATTCTTATAAATGGTTGTAATCAGATTAATGTAAAACTATCAATATGATTGTTTGATGGAAAAAATCTAGAGTAATGAATTTTGATAATTAATCAAACAGTGTTCAAGTTTGCTTTTGAAAAAAAAAGACAGTTTGCATGAAAACGTGGAGTGACTTAAAATGAACCGTTTAACTCCAACAAAAGACTGACTCTAGTTATCAAAGAAAGAAAGCAGAGAAAACACAATTATCACCCCTCTTTCTCATTGACTTCCATGAAAGAAAGATGATGAACTCCCAAATCGAACACAAGCAACAAATAGCACCTAGGAACTGGTGCCGAGAGTACTACAGTGAAGCAAGGAGGAGAAAGATCAGCAGAAGGTAGTCCCCGAACTGTCGAAGAAAGAGAAGTTTCAGTACAGAGGGAGAGAGTATGAACTATAGAACACTTCAAAAAAAGATTTACAGAGGTAAGGAGGATAGCCGGGTATGGCAGTCTCATCAGAAAAGCTTATATGTTCCTTTATAAATTCATGTAAATAAAACACGTAATGAACACAAGGACTTTCTTTATGCAATGTGGTAATAGTTCTAACATGGTCTCAAGGAGGCTGACTCCATGTACTAATTAAATTCTTGTTGGACATAGTTTAAGTTATTATAAAACAAATATTTTCATTATAAAAATACACTTTGAAGCTGCATCACTTTGAGACAGTTATAAAGGATGTCAAACGAGTTGTCAATTCATATATATTTTTAAAGATTGGTCTATGTATAAATGATAAACGATCTTCAATGTAAAGCCAGCATAGAAAATTATCAAATTTTACAGAATTTGATATTTTACATAAGGATAAATATCAATAGATCATAAAATTTGTGAAGAACGTCTAAAATAAAGGTGGTTTTAATATTAAGCATCAGAAAGAAAATCCAAAACCAAAAACACTTTAGATGAGAGGACCATTGAAAATATGGATTTATGTTCATGGAGTTACAAATGATTTTTAAGTTTTCTGCATCGGTGTAAACATAGAAGTACAAAATTGATGTACCTGCTGCTATTGTCCTCTGATTCGATTTGTTTCTTTGATAATCATTGCATGTTTTCCTATTTGCATTCCAGTACAAAAAGCATTGCTATGCTTGATTTAAAGAAAAACTAAGTAGATAAATTTTAAGTATTAGAACACCATTTCTGTTTCATTCGGTGATGTACTAATGCTAACATATGTAAACGAAATAGTATAAACATGTATATTGGGTAACAAAGAAAGCAAAAAAAACGTTGCTCTCGTTTCTTTATTGAAATATAAATTCAAATTTGTATTCAAAACCAAGTACTCCATGCATAAAATCAAACCTTATGGGATATAAGCACTCGGCAAGATCAAATCAAATGGGATATAAGCACTCGGCAAATGAGGACAAGCAAACAAGTGCACTAGGAACGGTAATAGCAAGGAAACAGATATGAACAAGCGAACAAATCAATGGTCATTGGTCAAAATTATTCTACCAGAAGTATGTGCAAAGGGTCGACTATATATGCACACTAACGGATGACAACCATACAAGATTGAAATGCATTTAGATAAAGAACAAGAAGAGATATACCAAACAAAGGTCCAAAAGAACAGAAAAAATAACTACGAACTGAATAGTTAAAATACAAAAGACATCAGGACAAAGATACAACATCAGGCTCAAGGAAACAAAGATCTAGAGAAGGCAGATAATTCAACCAAGGGACGACAGAAAATGCTCATGGAACAGCCATGTACAACAAGGCATGAACACAGAAGGCAGGCAAGCATGAATGGAGTAGTTGTCAAAGTGAAATCGACAAGTATGTGTATAAAAACACGTCGTTCGAGTAGTTGTCAAAGTGAAATCAATAAGTATGTGTATAAAAACACGTCTCAACCGAAACCACACAAAAGGTCAGGCACTACTACTTAATACCTCAAAACAAGCAATAGTATTTTAAGTTTTATACATTTTATTGGTAGGACCTTATAAAACTATAATTATCCAAACTCAAGATAAATGAAGCATGAGTTTAAGTTGATTGATTTTAGATCATTATTTTCTATATCAATTAACTACACCGTGACTTTATTTATCATTATTTTCTTAATCAATTAACTAAGCAATGCGTTTTAAATCAATCACTATGTATTTTTCTTGGTTCTAGTGATGATGTGAGCTACAACGTTTCAATCAATGAAGGGTATGTCCTACCTTATGCAATTCTAAGTCTATATCTTGTTTGTCATTATCTAATCGAGTCCCTCACGAAGATTTTAATTGAACGTGGCAATATGTTCACCATAACTGTTGAACTTGAAATTTGTTGATGACATAAAAGAGAAACTTGACCTATCCGCTGTCACAACTTCCTATTTGTTGTCGAACACAAAGCTTCCCTCTGCTCCTTCAATTACAATCACTATTCAAGTAAAGCACACAGCCAAACAAAGAAACTGCCTTCACTTAAACAATTCAACCATTCAAAATGTCACTTCAGATGAAATAGTTAACGACCTTTTCTGGGAAGCTATTTGGCCCAGGTTGCTTGTTAGAGGCTGGCATTCTAAACAGACTTCGCATATCACTTCCCTCACTGCTAAAGACCTTTTGGTATTCCTATTCCCCGCAGTCAAAAAGTTCTTCAGAAAAAACTACTGAAAGGAAATCACTACTTCGATTCAGTCAGTGATGTACTAAGCAAAGTGGCATCCGACCCCAAACTCATGGATTTAGACTCACTAGACACTGAAAATGTTCCTGAAGCATTACAGAATGATAAAATGAATTTCAAAAAGCCTTCATATCTACAACCAAGGGTCCACGTGCACACCTCCGATTTAATAAAATTTACCATTATTGACAGCCAACACCTCAAACAAACATAAACTAATTTTCAACCACAAACAAGAAATCATCAGCAATGACAGTTCCAGCGATCACTCAAATTCTTATGACTCATCAGTCAAATGCTTAACCACACTATTGTAATATAATAGACGACATTATGATTTCCACTTAAAATTTGATTGAGATGACAGTATGATTTTCGTCCCCCAAGGCATAACTATATGACAATCAGCAATGCAGTGCAAAGGAGAAGTCATAAGAGCAGATTGTACACTCAGAAAATAAAGAAACACGGGTTACTTTATTATATATATTAATGGAATCGTGTTTAAGTGTATATAACATGCACTTTGCGAAGATTACTACAATATAATTAGTTGCCTGTGCAAATACAAAGATGCTTGGTTTACTCGTCATCAAATAATTACTCCAATATCTGTAACCATTACCTTTTTTGGGATTCTATATCAACATAAAATACCTTAAAGATATAAAGATCTAAAACAAATGCCTTGTGAGTCACAAATAACTATAAATTCCTATAATAGATCTCCAAAAGAAAATAAAAAATCAAACTAAAAAGGAAATGACAATAGTTTAAACTTAAGAATATTGCATCCATTTAAGTGCTCGTATTTTCCTAGTAATAAAATATCCTAGTATTTAGTAATAATCATGTCACCCAAACCATAGTAATCTCCGTAGAAAACCCATATTATATTCCAATATCCTCAAATATCTAAACAGACAATCAATAAAGAATAGAGGGATGATAGTCTAAATGAGTTATATATAAGTACATATTCCAACCTTTTGCATGCATTGACGACTAGTAACCATATGATATTAATTAGCTTATTTTAGCATAACTAAATTTGGTCCTAATGCAGTCAAAAATAAACCGGTAGTTTTATACATGATGAACCCAACCACAAGTTTTGTGTGAAGCGCCTTCTTCTTATGTACTCTTACTTTAAATAGTGACCATGTAGACACATCCTTAATTCCTGTGTAACACAAATATTTGCATAATTCTCACATGAATCTTCATTATATCCTAAAATGGATAGATGTATCTATACACATAATGTAGACTGCTATCATCAAGCTAAGTTTGAATTGTGACAGTACATTATGGTAATAGAGTATATCGATTCTTTTTGTGCTTTATGACCCATGTTTTTATCGATATTGTATGTACATTTCAGTTTAAATCGTTTAAACCTGGTTTCATCAAACATACAAAAGAACAAACATACGTATGCTCGAATGCATATAGCATGTAAAACAAAAATATAAGCTATCACAGTATTGCCAATTCATTTCTTAGCCACGTTAGAAATTTTTATGTATATTTGAGACTTATTCTAAAATATAACAACATATTTTCTACGTATAATTCACACTTATCAAGTCAAGTTTCTTTGACAACAAGTAATGCACCTGAAAATTGAAGCATAAAGGACAAGCTATTATAAAAATAGATCCATTTTTAACCTAATCAGAAGCCAACTTACCAATTACGATTAGTATATGAACATTAATGAGTCTCAAAAATACGGGGAAAAAGTAAACATACAGGTAAACTGACAATCAATTTTGCATGATACATGCATATCTGGTGTAGTAAAGTACATAAATGTCCAGCAATCTTATATGCACGAAACAGAGTTTGCTTTTTGGGCAACTCAAAATTGCTCATGTAATTTCCTGAGTTTAAAACATATATTGTGACAATAATTTTGCAAACCTATACGTTTGCAAATAAGGGCTTAAATAAAAATCTGTCCACCACAAACTGGATAATGCAATGCTACTCGAGCTCAAGTACAACCATTTTTTTTTAATGCCAACGATATCGAATTAAATTCAAAAATAAAATAAATTTTAAACCACAATACAAATCCTTGAAAGTGACAATAATAATGAAGCCATGCTATAAAAATTATGTGGCTTCAAAAGGAGGTAAATCTACTAAGGGAGCAACCATCTATCTTATTAGCAGCGTACATGATGCATCAACTGCATATATAACATTGTTGATACATCAATTAATCTTTGAATTACCACAGTTTTTATGTGCTTAAGGCTTTCGTTAAATTTTCTCTATAAGATTGTTGCCTGCTGTTAAATTTTGCCACCAGTTTGATTTGTTGCGGCTGCTGAAATTAAGACTAAATTATTAATTTTAAAATTTTGGTATTTAAAATATATTGGTGAACGATAATCCTTTGATAATTGATCAAATCATCAAATTATATCACAGAGTATAATATGTAAAAGAGTGTCTTATATATATAGTTTTATGTATAATAGGTAAAAGAAGGTCCGAGGATCAATATAATTTTACTTATTGTTTTCTTCAAATTGATAGATTTTCGTATATATATAGTTTTAGTAAAACAATTGGTTAATCATTCCAAACATCACACAAAAGCACATATGTCAGAATCCTAGTAATAATTTTTATTGATAATATCTTAATTCATAAGCGTGATGGTATAATATAATCAAGCAGCAAAAATCATAAAACCTAAAATATAGCTGAAATTTGTAAAATTTAGTAACAGAAATCAAGCAATAATCCATAGATCTAGGGCAATTTGAACCGATTATGGCCTAAATAACAAACTAAAAGAAACCTAAAAATCTCGGATCGATTTGAATAGATTACCTGACGATGGTCGACTGCCGATTACGGTTGAACACAAGATAAACAGGTTAGACAACCGTCTTCAATTTCCGACCAGAAGAAGCAATTAGCGCCTTCGAATATGACGGCCAGATCTATGGGCGCAGGCGTTTTTCATTCTTTTTTTTTCTTTGCGAGGATTAAGGAGAATGAAAGCGTATCATGGGTACAGAGGTGCATTAGATTACGTACTATATTCTAGAATGGATTAAAACCGTTCTGAAATTTAGAACGGGCTGGAGCCGTACTTAACAATTCTGCAACGGTCAAAAGCCGTTACTATTTAGCAACGGCCCAAAGCCGTTGCAAATTTTCTGCATTAGGGAGTTACGAAACTGGCTGTACGGTGTAGTGCTACTTCCCACTACCACTTTATTTCTTTTCACTCAGTCAATAACAGCCGTATTGCCTCTTCTCTTCTCTTCTCAAACAACGTAAATTCTCAAATATCAAACCATAAACCATAAGAAAAAAAATATTTTTTTTGCTGGGTAGAGGATGGAAGATAAGGACAAAAAAGAGGTTAGTTTTGTATATCATGCTGCATAATCTATTATGTTGTTATAGATTTTTTTTAAGGGTTTGTTATTAATTTTTGTGGGAGCTTTCTTTCACTCTTCTCCCTACTTCGAGTATGGAAGACATTAATTTCGATGACGTTGTAATAGAGAATGACATTGTAAGTTATTGAATTTTAGGGTTTTCTTCATACAACAACAATTTATATGTCAAAACTTACAAAAAAATCATTTTAATTATTTTTATTTGTTTTTTGTAGGAAGATAATGTGATTTACGATAAACTTGATAACTATGTGGATGATAACAATAGGCCGGTCGAATGCCGTTGAAGACACAAAAGTTGATTTGACAGATCATTTTACAACTGATGAAGTATGTAGTTTGCGCTTAATTTACAATCACTATTATTCATGTAAAACTAGAAGTATGTTAATTTTTTTGTCAAACGATGTGGTTTCAGGTATTTGATTCGCAGAACGCGCTGATTCGATGGTGTAAAACAACAGGAAAAAAGCTGAATGCTGTTGTAGAGTGATTCGATGGTGTTAATTAGCCGATTGGACGCTTGAAATTGCGTTGATAATCTAGAGAAATCTTCAAGCTTGTAGAGCGATGGAGAAATTTTCAGGAAGAAGATGTTCTTTTTTTGGTTGGAACGATGAAGAATTAAAGGTAGAGGTGGTAGCCGATTAGAAATTGAATAATTTAGGTGGTGTAAAGAAGTAGAGAGGCACAAAAAAGAGGTGACTTTTAGTATAGGTGGTCAGTAGTCTAAATGGAGGTGTGAATAGCAGCACACTTAATTTATACACACCTCACAATTTACATAAACAAAGAGCATTAATCAAAAGCATAGCAGCTTTAACATCCCAAAATGCATTTCCAACTAACAATCACGATAAAAGCTATGGCCATTGATTTCCATACCGAAAACATATGGATCATTGATGCCTACATGCAATGCCTTTTGGTTTTTTATGTCCATCCATGGATAAAATTAAAAAATTTGAAACAACATAAAATATAATAATGAAAAAAAAATGAAACAGTAATGACAGCCAAATGTCATATTCCTATTGTATTCCATACATAAAACATACGGATCATTGATGCCAATGAAAGAATGGTTAGTAAATGAGAAAAGTAATGCAAACAAAATAACGATAA
Organism: Allium sativum; assembly: GCA_030737875.1. Lineage (NCBI taxonomy): Eukaryota > Viridiplantae > Streptophyta > Magnoliopsida > Asparagales > Amaryllidaceae > Allium > Allium sativum. The sequence continues at coordinate 461,977,676 of CM060923.1, forward strand.
TAGTAAATAGTCAGAAAACTTACAGATACAAGGATACATGTTCTTTTATTGACGATAGTGCATGGGACTGGTACATGGACAAGTACCTAACATCATATACTAATAATAATCAACTTTATAGTAAATGTGGAAGATTGTTGAAGAGACAACAACTTGAAAGTGAACGGTAAAGTTGCGGCAGCTAAAGTCTCTCATCATTTTTGTCCATTAAACACAATTCAATTTCAAATTTGGACTTCTAAGCTATATTCTCATTTTAGAAGTTAGATTTGGTAGGTCTGAAAGGTAATAGTACGGGCCTTTTGATTATGAAGACGTAACAAAATAAGTAACAAAGAAATGTTTGTCATTCAATTTCATGGGCACGTTTAGTATTTGACACAATATTTTTAAGCACAAAAAAGCACTATTTTCATTTACATGCTATAATTTAATATGCTACCCCCATATATATGCTCTACGTGAAAGTTATTTAGATCAGTCCTTTTACTGTATATGTAAAATACAACTAAAAGATGATAACATAACAAGTAGCTTTTTATGCTATAATTTGATGCGCTACTAGCATTTCTATGGAATGAAAGTTTGAATTTGGTAGAATTTGAAGGTAATTAGATTGATATTTTTGTTAGATAAAGAAGATATAGAACATAATAACATATAAAGTAACATTCTCCAGTTCATGGTGTTGAGACATTTTGCACTTAACACCAATTTTTAAGTGCTTGATAAAAGACAATACAATCATTTGATACACCATTTAATTCCATTCAATTTCTACATGCTATAATTTATTCACCAATGAACTTCTCTATTTGATAAAAATAGGACATTACTGCCTTTTATATGGAATCCACTTTACTGCACTGATTGAATTCTAAAGTAGGAAAATACATAACAAGTTATATAAACATGTAATTGGCTTCTTAGAAAAAACAAAAAAGTAACAGTTTACCATTCTTTAAAAAAAATTTTTAGCAAAATGTAACTTCTCAATCAGTTTCTAAAATTTATAACTCAAACTAGACTGGTAAACCCTACTCAAAAGGATGTACAATGTACAAGCACAATAAGCAAAGCATACAAAAATCAGAAAAGCATATAGGAGAACAAACCTATGAACGTGGAAAGTAGAAGGAAGAAATAACAATTATCTGCACACTTGAAATGTTGTGACACTTTCAGATATTGTGCAGACAAAGATCTTATATATGAATGAAAAACCTTTTTAGCTCTGAACAAAGTCAGTCCCATTATTCGATGTTTATGGATCGTCAATGTTGATCAGATATTGTTTAAAAGCTCAAAATTTAAGATGTTGAACTTAATAAAATACATGCCTTTACGTTTCTGGTTAACATTTGGAATTATATCTTAATCAAGGCCACGCTAAGCTACATTTAAAAAGAATAGTAGCTTATTGAAAACTAGGAGATCAACCACACTAAGCTACTATATCTTAGTCAAAGCCACACTAAGACTGTTGGTGCTCGATGATCTTGAATTATTGTATTACATAGCCAGTTGCCTACTTGATTAGTACACTTGTAGCTCATTCTGCAGTACAGATCTTAGGACATTGGAAATAACAACCACAAAAACCAAACATTGAACTACCAATCTACTAATGATTCTCATTGTGGGAAAATAACAACGGTGTCAAGTTATACCTGACAAATTATAGTACACTGAAAAATATACGTTTAACTTAATTATCCAAACATCTGAATGATATGCAAAAAGAGAAGATCAAGTCATACTGAACTTTGGAAAAAAAATCTAAAAAATCATTATGAAAAATAGAGATAAAAAGCACAGTTTTCTCAATTTAAAGGATTCTGAATTAAAAGCGAAAAAAGTGAAGAAAATATTTTCTTTATTCAAAACAACAAATAAACCATATTCAAGACCTCATATTATTACATGCACAACATAATTTCCACTTCATATTGAATTTTGTGTAAGAGAACAAAGTAACTTTGAGAATAATGGTACAGAAAAATTGAAGCCAGAATTTATGCTACGAATTTGCATGTTTCAGTGGAAAACAAGTTAAATGAAGAATAAAGCAAAAAATATAACTGTAATTCCAGAAGGATGACAGAGACACAAACTAGAACTTAGTGCACACATAACGACATGGAGACCAAATTTTAGCAATTGCAACGGTGAATCGATTATCAAACAAATAAATTTAGAACTAATACCACTGTCCTATGAGCAGTAAGAACATCAATTGAGAGGAAATAGAAATCGAACCTGATGTTGCTTGGGGATATGAAGCACGAATCCAAAAAATCTCAAGATCCATCATTTTCTAGTGATGTGCCACGTAGTGTGTTGAGCTGTCCCTTAATATCTCCTTGTCTGTGCCTGGATAAGCTATTGATGTCCTTGGAGGTACCAGCAGATGCCGCCGATGCCTCTGCACATGGGGAGAGAAGAGAAACCCTAATTTGGAAATAAAGGGATAGGCAACCAAGGAAGGGATAAGTGTGAGATAATCAGAGATGCACAAAATTACAAGGAAAGGTAACTATAAATGAGCTATTTGCGAGCTGATCATCTATGTAACGAGCTACATTTTTTGACCGTTCAAATCGACAATGATCCTCAAATGTCGACTTAAACAAATCAAAAATGCAGATAGTTATTGGGATTAAAATAAGAAAAAGAGAAGAAGAAAAAAAAAACAATCACAGAATCTCACAACGGAGGGACAAAATATAATAAATGAATAACAATTCATGAAGCTGTTAAAACATATATTTAATTATATTTTACAACAATTATCAGAGTTAACTATCATAAACATACCAATATTTGCAGCAGAAATAAATAATAATACGTCTGTAAAGCCCCATCTTCATCTTCATAACAGTGTCTTCGATAACTGAAATCTCAAGCTGACCCGAGCACAAATGAAAAGACAAAAATACTCGGATCAGAACTAAAATAGCATCATATTAGTTAAATCAAATTTATGCAATAATATGAGTGCAATAACTTAAGAGATGTTACGGGAATTCCATCTCTTAAGGATCCGTTAAACTAGATATTTTATAATACAATATGTTATTATAATAGTATCTATGGTTAATTATAAAATATTTAAATAGCGTAAGCGGGATTACATTTTTACTCTTATACTGTTTATACATTATCGTAAACATTGCATATAAAACACCAGTAACGTCGGTGGATAGAGTTGTATCGCTACACGATAATGTTAAATCAAAATCATAGGGGCTCGATCAGGATAAATATGACAGGGCGTCGAGGCAATACCCATCAGTAGGATTCTACCGGATTGTGGACCCAGGTTGGTGGTAACGCATAGCCGCCAGCTACCGCCCAACCCAGACAATACTCCCAAAATCAAAGGCGCCCAAATCAGTCACAAAGTAATATATATGATATCGAAGAAGCATGCCTGCTAAGAGTATCTAACTCACATTGGCCTGGGTATGACTCCTGTTTTAGTCATTTTAATTATGACCCGAAGGTCAAGGCTATCCATCATCGTTCTCTTTCTTCAAATCCAGTAGTCGGCTCCAAACCAACCTCCTTCATTTTGGATTCTCCACCACGTGCACAGTTGTTAAGCTGGTTTTCGGTATTAGCAGAGAGTATGACAATATCTGATCCCGGTCTCTTTAACAACCAAACGTTTACATTTTTCACACCGGTGAATTCCTTTACATTTCAAAGATGTTTATACTTCATATCAAAATATCATATTTTGCTTAAAAACTCGTTTCAATAGTCGAGACAGAATATTTCATATTAAAATCTCTATTTAAATCCAAATGTAAACCTTGAAACAATTCCAACTTTAAAATAATTTGAATATTAAAATAGTTAAAAATATATTTAAAATAGTTTAGATATATAACTGAAATAGTTTTAAAAATAAATAAATTGTATTTAAAATAGAATTTTCAGATTTAGTAAAAATCTATAGTGAAAATATAAAATAGTTTATAAAATAAAATTTTAATTATTAAAATGGTTATTTAAAATAATTAATAAAACAAAATAGTTAAAAGGTAGTTTATAAAGAAAAGAAATTATTATTAAAATAGTTTATAAAATGGTTTAAAATACTATAGTTGGAATTAGAATCGTTTCTTGAAAATTTAACCAAACTGGAAATCATATTCCAGTTTCAAATCAGTTCGACTAAATTTCGATATGTTAATTCAAAAGGATTTGACTTCCCATTTATATTTCAATTCGATTCAGCAGTTCGATTTCAAACAATTAGATTTAATAATTCGATTCAAATAATTGAATTTCAATTATAATTCACTTTTAATTATTCGTTCATAAAAATTTCGAGTTCACAGTTCAATTATTACTATAAATCAAGTTAATTTAAAGTAAATATCAAAGATGGGTAAACAATTCAATTTTCATAAATTTGGTTCATATTCAATTCAGTTTTAACTTCAGTTATCCACATTTATGAATTCTTTAAAATTTAAAATTTCAAAGCTCAGTGTAACGTCCCAGAAATTTCGACATATGAAATACGGATTTAGTTAAAAATCTAAATATGAATAATAAATTTATATTGATACTTGGAATCCAATATTTAATTCAGGATGATCGTTTGAGAACCAAATATTTGGTATTGAATATCTGGAATTGAATTCGGTTGGATATTTGAATCGGATTGAAATTAGATTGAAATTAAACGTTATGGACATTAAACGAATTGGATATTTGATTTGTCGAAATATATGAAAATTGGTTTGAATATGTATGTATTCGAATGTATAAAGAAATTGGAAATTTAACGTTTCAAATTTGGAAGGAATGGAGTTGTTAATGGTAAACAAACAGAATGAAATCGGTGAACAGATAAATAATATATATGTATGTACATACATACATACATACATACATATATATATATATATATATATATATATATATATAAAATAATGTCGTTTAAAATGGAATTGGTTTATAACCAGACTAATTTTATTGAATTTAAAACACGAAGGAAAAATGCTACATATAATTTTTGTTGCATTTTGAGATGGTATTAACGGTACAAATTTTGGGCGTTCGATGACCGTTCGCGGTAGAATTTAATAATATTTAATCTATTTCGTTATATCCTTCCTTAGATAAATTCGAGCCGACCTATATCTGGGAGAATGCACTACCCTAGTCCTATCGACATTACGTTGATCTTATCGCAAACTTTTCTTCTATAAAAATATCGGTCATCTTCCATTTTTCTCAGTACAAAAACCATTTTTTACCTTTTTCAATTCTTGTAATGGTCGGAGCCGATTGCTTCCTACTCTAGATTTGAATTCGTTTCTTCCCAAATTAAATTCCGTCTGCCCTCAAAATTTAATCATTCCCTTCAAAAAATTGAAAACCCTAAAAGTCGCTCCTTCCACGCCTCCACAAACCGAAGACCCAGCAAGTATCTGATCAAAATCCAGCTCGCCTTACCATTTCTTGCCAAGCTGAAGCCTTCGGCGGAACTGCTGCTCCGCGAATTAGGGCCAAAAGTCATCAGAAACTCGAAAAACCTCTGATTGCGTTCGCTGGTAATAAGGAGAATACAGCGTGAGGTGAGTTGAAATTTCAATTCACGATTACCTCTATTTAAGTAAATTTAATTCGACATATGAAACTATAATATAATGGTTAATTTCGTATGTGTTTGCGCTGATTATTGTTGCGTATTTTTGGGTTATATCGATTGGGTTGCTGCTTGATTTGATTTACACTGATAAACTAATAACCCCATATCAGTTCTTGCTATGCTTGAACTTTAATGACCCCCATGTGTTAATTGTCTAGTTGCTACCCTTTGTATATATATGTCATTATATTGTTGGTATATTCTATAACCAAAGTCCTGCATGTATCCGTGTGCATGAATTATTTAATGTTCCCAGTGGTTAAATTTACTTTGTCTGTATATGTGCGTGTTGCCTTATTGAAATGCTAGTTCCTTGTCACATTTGAATCTGAGTATGCACCTTTCTTATAAATTTGAACATAACAACTTAACGATCATACTTTGAACTTAGACCCATGCTTTCTGAAGGAGCTGTCGTGTTTGCCTTGTTATGTAAACCAGTGTGTATCGAATTTTTTGACATCCTTTTAAACAGTATTGAATATTTTACAAAGGCCATATATGATGTTCACAACTTGAAATTTGGATGGTTGGAATGTTATGTGAATTGCTCTGAGGAATAACTGAAATAAATACACAACATTTCTGTGTATGAGTACACAACAATGTTATTGAACATCATATAACTCTATTTCCATGAATTTCCATTTTGGTACTCCTAGCTTCTGCTGGACCGAGTAGGTCTGTATGCTATGTCAATGTATAAAACATTTTAAAAGGTAACTGCTCATTTTGAATATGAAGGTGTATATCTCCTTTGAAATACAATCCTTCACAGTGATCAAATATAAGGAAATATACATGTTAGACACCCTTTTACTTGGAAACATAACCTACGGTACACTGTCATTGGATAGAATAGTATATACATAAATATATGCATATAAACAAGTCATGTTAGGCACCACCTACTTATATATGTACTGATCGTTGTCCAGAACTGTTTAGAACTTGAATTGTTGTGTTAGTTTTTCTTCTAATGTTATCCCCTGTCGCCTGGAAATTTATTTTGTGTTCAATGGGCAAACCTTGTTTCCGCAGCCTACTTGTTTACTCCCTTAAACCGTTTAGACCAATAAAACTTGTTGCATTTTGCCAGTGCCACTTATACGATTGTTAACTGCATGTATATGATTACTGTCCTACTTACGGCTCTGTTTCTCATTGGAAAACAGAGATTCCCATTACCTTGTATCTGTTCCATTTTAAAATGCCATGTATATCACTATATCATGCATACCATTTGGCTTTCCACTACCATAATCACGTGTGCACTGAACTGGTGGGTACACAAAGTAGATTTTAACACACATCCATGAACTCATCTGTAACTTATTCTGGAATCAGCGTAAAGACGACAATTGTTTTGGGCAGTTCATACACTATTGAAGATTTTGAATAACCTATTCACATATTTGTCGATCCCACTTATTCTTGTTGTGCTTTGTTGACAGCTCCTTGTTGCTTATTAAATAGTAAACACATGTCAGTGTTTGCATCCCTGGATATTTAAGATTTCAGTATAATTCACCTACTACTTTTTTTTTTGGAAATTAGAAATTTTAGTTGATGCCACCCTTGAATACTACTTCACTATACCTTGCAAATTTTTGTGTCACTAGGGCAGTTTGGGTACATTCTTGAATTTGGCATGTATATTTCTAGTGCCTACACTTTACCATTCTACCTGGAGTTGAGCTATTGGCTTGACCATTTTATGTCTTGATACTCTTATGCCCTGTGGCATGAGCATTTCTTCTCTAATTGGAATACATGTGGGAAATATTATTTGCTGCGTTATTTTTCCTTGGCACCAAAATTATCTGTAGGGTATTTGCTTTTCTTTACCATAAATAGGAACCTTAACCTGTTTTGCTTTGTTAACGGGAAACTTACACTCTAGACCTAGGTCAGTCCATGAACAAATGCCCTGTTTTGATTTCTTAATCATGCACACCTGGTGGTCTTCATTGCACGACTATTTTCTTGTTTGCGGGATGCTGAGGCAATGCACACATGTACCTATACACGTGTGTATGTGCAGGTTTCCGTAAACGGTTGTCCTTGAAATAAACTGATATACACATATACTGAACAGATGCTGCACCTGTGTATACTAGATAGTTTGCATATGATATATTTGATATTAGGATTAACCATTATATTTCAGTTTATATTGAATTTAATTTACTTGAACTATGATTTAATCCTGACTTGATTGTTTTATTTTATGCATGGAACGCTCGGGTCAGACCCGAGTAGTACAGATTTTAAAGATCACAGCTTATGATTCGAAGATTGGCAAAGCTGAGAATTTCAAAGACGGCGCACTCTGAAGTTTTAAACTAGTAATATTTTTATTGTATTCAAACTGCATTTTTATTCCACTGTATAGAAAAAATCTTTGTATCAAAAATTCCGATTAATATAAATAAAAGCTTTTATTTTATTGTTCTATATTGCGTTGTTTATTTATTCTGTGTTGATCCTATTTTAAACTCGGTAAACTAATAACGATCCGTCAGTTTGAACGTTTTAAGTTGGTTTTATCCCCAATTTGAAGTGGTCAAAAAGGAGGGACGTTACACTCAGATTTCAAATTCAAAGAAAATCGGTTAATAATATCATTTATTTTTTCTTTAAACCAATATCCCAAATTCAAGGTTAAAACAATTTTTATTTATATAACCGGTGTCCGTATATAATTTTCTATCCTATGCCCAAGTAATACTTAAAATTTAATTTTTAGTATTTTGGGAAAGGATTTGTATCATTTCAATCCAAATCAGGGTCATAGGTATTTATCATTTCAACCTACGTTCTTAATTCATTCTAGTGATTAATCTCTGGTTTATTTGATGTCCGTAACATCTAGGGTAATAGTTGGGATTAATCAACAAAAATCAATATCATATATAAACAATGTCGATAACAAGATGAATTCCATATCAATACATTACATATATAAATACAAGGCATCCATCAAAATCAATACATCTAAACAGTTCAATGTAATATCAGTTTACTGGTCATCAGGTATGCGGTTTTTAAACGAGAATTAATTTATAGTTCTATAATTTATATAATAGTTAAATTAAATTATACAGTCTATGCAGGTTTAACATAAATAAACAATCAAACAACAAACAATACAATCATATCATGACCTGAAATTAATTTAACTAACAATCAAATATTTTAGTTAGGTGTGAGTGGCTTTAATCACTCACCTTTGATTTCAAACGAGATTGAAATTCAAATTTTAGCCCAAAAATCAACAGTCTTAGAATCAGTCCAGAACATCTCAATCTTGTCCGGAATTTCTATTCGAGTTCAGAGGATCCAATCGCGCGTAAAACTGAATTCGCATGCAGAAGTTATAAGCATTTACGCGATTGAAAATTGAATTAATATAAAATAATTAAACAAAACATCACCCACTCACTATTGCCACGTCAACACATGGTTTACTTTCTTCCCAAACCGATTTTCTTCATCGTGAAAACTTTCTAGAACGCAAACAACCCATAGCCGCTCTCTTCCCTTTCATCACGCACGACACCCGAGACCACCAGAGGTGGGTCTTTACCAACTTCAAAATCCGACAGGGAAGAAAAAAGAGGGTCTGGGCACTCTTCATTATTTGACTTCGCACCTCCTCAGAAGTATACTAGATCGGTCATCCCTCCCAAAAATATACTGGACTACTACTGCCATTCGAAGCGCCACGCCAAGCCTCGCCACCGCCCAGAGCGTTATCGAACTCGGTGGTCCCTACAGCCCGGAAAAGCCCTAAAACTGCGAGCCGTATACGTGGAGATTCTGGTAAAATCTGAACCAAAGAACTATCATCATCCGTATGGATTCGAAGCCCTCTTGACGCTCTACAATTTTGCTTCAGAAATCATTGAATTTCATTGATTAGATTGTGAGAAAATAGGAAGAAAGATTCGAAGATTCCCGGCCATCGAAATCATATAAGCGGCGGCCACGAAAATATAATTAGGGTTTCCAAATAAATTAGTAATATTTATCGTTTTGCGTGTATTTAAGACAAAATTCGGACCCAGTCCAAATCAGGTCTGCTTATTACCTAACGCAATAGATTAGGTTTCAAAGCCCAATTCTAAAGTCTTTAATTAGCAGTTTCTTTTAAAACTCAATTATTATATTAAATTATACACACAATTTCTACACGATTAAAATTCTTACGAGGGCTACGAAATTTAGATCATAAAAATAATTTACAATTCTGAGTCCAAAAAAAATTCATCGAATTTAGAGATCGTTTGCAATAACGTCAAATTTTACATATTTATTAATAAAATATTTGGTTTGGATTTAAAAATTGAATTCAACAATTTAAAATCCCTAATCAAATCAAAAATAGAATTCAATTAAATTTCATAAATAAAATTTCTTTTTATGCAAACTTCAATATTGATTATCAAAATACTCCAATTTTTGTTATTTCAATTATAATTTACACAAATCGAAATATTTCTATATTACGTTTATAAACGAATTAAAAAAATTAATATCTAATATAATTTTGTTCAAAAACACATTAAATTTAATAATTGGATTGGGAATCAGAACACATTACAAACTTTTTATAAGAAACCATTCATATTTGCTAACACTTTTTTATATATCCTGACACTTTTTTAGAATTTATAACATTTATAAGTGTTAGATATGGAAAAATGTAAATGTTGCTAAATCATTGATTTGGTGTAGTGTTAGTAAGTAATCCAAGTGATTGTTACGTGGGTGCGTCCCAATTGAACTCGACCTAAAATATAACAATATGTTAATGAGAATTGAGTGAGAAAAGAACATTGTTCATGTACATCAAAGCAAGAGCTTGGAATACATATGACATAAAACTTGGATCATAGATGTAGAGGTGGAACTAATTTTCATACCTAGAAGTAACCTATAAACACAACTGAAGAACTCATTTTGCATTTAAATTTCTATAAGGTATGACAAATAATGCATAAAAATTACTTGGAAATGAAACCATTAATTCACCTCTTATATTAATAGTGTTAGTACGATAATCTTAAACCCACAACTTTCACTTCCGTCTCCTATTACAGAAAGAAGTGATGATCAATCTCTAAAATTCTGCAATATAATAACCACAATGGATCCCAAGGTACTAAAATTGAATGAAAACACTATTAGGTCAAAAAAAATTGTAGTTAAATTTGTCAATCTTTATATTGGGAGCACCATTCTGATATATTCTGCAATTGAAAGTGTGAATCTTAATAGCTTGGATTTAACTAAAAGAAAATCACTTGTATAAAAGAAACAATGTTTAAAATATCCATCTTGGGAAAGTAAATATCTCTGAATGCAATGAACAAATGAGGTTATAACTAAGCGAATAATTTATTCCTTAGCCTCCAAATCATGTTTAGCTCAATGTTTAAATATTTCTTTTTTTTTTCATGGTGCACTAAATACATCGGTAATGAACTATAAACAAACATAAGAGACATATTTAGCAACAACCACTAAGTGTCAAGTTTTTGCATTCCCCGCGGACCCGCTGCTCGTATGTGCTTCACCATATTTATCGGGTTCAACGGTTGAAGTATCCTATGCCGGCGTCTCAATTGAACATCTTCATCGCCACCCATCAAGCATATAACATGATATTAGCAAGCACATGTTGTAACAAAAGGAATCTCTAATGTTATGTGCTACAAAAACCATATTTATGTCAAGATCACTTTTGAATATCCTACCGTGTGGTGTGGGACTATTATTTAATTCAATCCACACACATACTTCATTCCAATGCGAGTCACACCTAACAATCTCCACCTTGACGAGCATTGCTCAAGTCACCTTAGAGTTACGCCTGAGTTCTCTTCGCAGTTTTTCAGGCTATCACCCTGAGTTTTCATAAGCAGTGAAGGCGGGATACCGTATCTCTACCTTGAGAGCATCCCTTGCTCAAGCCCCTTTGGAACCATGCTTTGGTCAAGCTGCACGTACCAGTCTCCTTGAACCATAGAGCTTTGATACCAATGCTGAATTTCAGCATTCCATGCATACTCGCTTCTCGTACACGCTTCATCGTCTCTACCGGGGTAAAGGGTCGATCGACGTCCCGAATGAACATCCACCATCGCCACCCATGGAGCATATAACATAGTATTGGCAAGCACATACTGTAACAAAAGAAGTCTCAAATGTTGCATGCCACCAATATCATATATGTCATGTTCTCTTTCCAATATCCTACGGTGTGGGACTATTATTCAATTCGATCCACGTACCCACTTCATTCCAATGCGAGCCACATATAACGCTAAGTGACTGCCATAGACCATTTTAGCTAAAATCTTGCATTTTATAGTAAATAAGAAAGCATGCATGGTATTATCTATTTTACAACAAAGGCACAAAGCTGGGATATCTTAATTTGCACAATCTATTAATATAAACTTACATAAGTTGAATACCACTAGTTATACCTGAAAACAATGATTCCAGGTTGTACCCTCCACCTAAACACATGACAACCTGTATAGTCAAAATTAAAAATTCCTATTTAATAATTATAGTGCTTAATAAAATCGTACTGATTTATACATCTCTTACACAACTAGTTTTAATTCCAAATTTATTGCACAAAACGATTGTCAAAAGTCAACCATCATCCAAAATTTTTGAAGCCAATTGATCTATTAGATAATAGTAAAGTAGAACCTTTTAGTTATCTCTCCTTAATTCTCTATGTTATCTCTTTCAACTTGAAACTCTCAAGATATTTTGCATTAAATTTAAAATTTACACCATATTTTAGAAAAAGCCTAACCTTTATCTTTATTCACAGTTCAAATCCCTTTAGTTTCACATTTTTTTGCTGTCAACATGAATTGTCAAAACTACATCTTTATAACTGCAAAATGGTGGGAAAACAGACCGTTTGGTTATATAATTTAAAAGAAATTTTTTTATTGTATTTTTAAATTAATCAACTAAAACATGGTTGATTTAAGAATTTGTTGCACTTTTAAAATTTGTTGCATTTTCTAAATAATTTGTTTAGATCATCAAAGGATGTTGTAGTAGAAATATGATATTAACGGTAGATCTAAAGTACATTTAAAATGTAATAAATATTTTAGTAAAATATTAAGCATTAGAATTTGAGTCGTTAAAAACATCGGAGAAAAAAATTCCAAGAAAGTGGGTGTTTTATAGGCTTCACAAAAATTTATTTTGACCAAAAAACAGTAAGCAAACCTTCATATCAGTCAGTTTGATTATTTTGGCCAAGTGACAATAAGCAAAACTCTTCAACGGTCGGTTTGATTAACGAATTTCAATATCCCTATAAAATAAGATCTAACAGTTAAACTTCTTTATTGTTTAAAGATATCACTTCATGCTTTAAAATAGATTCAGCTGTTAAACTTCACAAATTCAAAATATGACTTAATTCTTAAAAATATAATCTCACAAATAAACAGAATTTACAATTTCATTGTCTATTAATTAGATGTATAATTAAAAATTCAAGCTAACAAAACATATTAGATGTTGTAACATAGAAATAAAAATTTACATTAAGTACACAAGATTTCAACATAAAAATAAGGTTAAATATTTATGCAAATTTTTCTATCAAATGTGATAATCACAGATAATTTTAGAAAAACAATTCACGCATGAAACATGCATTATCATCACACGTAAAACGCTTGTCGTAACGTTCATAATAACAAGTGACTTTTTTACAACCGCCAATTCGATATCCAAAAGTACAAGAAATTTTTGCTTTCTTATTAAATTCTAGAAGTTCTTCATTCTTTCCTTGATTGTCTCTAGATATTTACTTAAAATGTTCAATATTTATTCATTATTGTAATTATAGCAATGTCACTAAAAACATATACAATGTTTTTGTTTATTTGGTACGTAAAGTGGATTATGTCATTAACAAAATTTATTATAAATAAATGAAAAGGGTTAATAATATTGTAAAATAAATAAATTCAGTTATTATGTTTTGTAAAAAAGTAAATTTTCTATTATTTAAATTCATAATTTCCGTTAACCAATGGGCAAAAAGTTATATATTTTTTGATTAAAAATATTTTTCTTTTGTATTTCATTGCCTTTTTGAGGTAAATGTTAAATATATACAAATTAAAATTACTAAGTTATAAAGAAACAGATTAAAAATATTTTTTTTACATAACTAAACTGACAACATGATCCATATCCTTTCATACATATTTTCATTACATACTTTTTAGTTATTAAGAAAATATTTTGTTTATCTCTTTGATAATATCATATACTCATTTTCAAAATATGTCCTAATAAAAAAATCAGTGCATAAAAATATATTGATTCACTATAGTCTAATATTTAAGTATTTTCGTTGTTATCCCAAGTAACATTTTAAATTCAATCAATACATATTTTTCTTTCAGTAAAATAAACCACAAACTAAATGTCAACTTCAAATTATGCATGAATATTTGTCTATATTTTATAAAAATATCGATTTCAAAATTAAATAATAATACTAATATCCATTTTTGCCCAACTGTTAAGGACTTGTGTCGAGGTTACAACGATGCGAGTTTGAAACCCGAAATGACATGCTAAAAGGGGTTTACCATGTGCATACGCTAAGATTAGCCACTTATGTGGTATCCGCGGATGTTATGAACCCAAAATCCATGTTTCAATGTTTTGGGTTTATTGGAGATTTTATTGTGGATTTGAACATTTACTAGAGTTCGGTGACATTATGAATCCACGATCTAGTGTTTTTAGCGAATTTGTGATACGTGATTTTGTGTAGTGACTATCAGACATCTAGATGTATAACGCGTTGTACCGGATGTATATGTGTACGTATGTATATCTATGTTTGTTGTTTTGTATTCTGTGTTTGATATTATATCGCACATTATTCTAAATAGACCCTGAAGCCACCGTATGTATTAAGTAATGATTAAATATTTAAAAAAAAAACTCGACATGTTTAATACTTATTCTATACAATATTACCGATGGTCGCTCCTATTATGCCCCCATTCTCCGTATCAGCAGATGGTATTACTAGTTAATACTCTTTGCTAATATGGATCTTTGGGCGGGATAGATTTTCTTAAAAGATATTGAATCTTATGAAATAATAAGTCAATATATAATCTCTTTTACCAAAAATCCTGAAAAATAATAAATCAATATGAAACTCATTTTTATCAAAGAAACAATAATATTATTTTTATTCAAATGTAAAAATATGTTATATGATTAAAAAAAAGTTCAAATAAAAAATTATTTAGAAATACTGTAAATTCAATCTATCTCATTTATCCTAACAATTTCACCATAAATTGCATAATAAATTATATTCTAAATATATTTAGCACATTATTTTTATGCAATATATCGTGCGCAACGTAGCGTTGCACATTAGTATCGTTTTACCATAGGAAATCATGCAGTTAGTTGTGCACCATAGGTACTTCGTTATCTAATATCTAAGTTGAACAAAATTGGGGATGATATTGATCCAAGAAAGAAATCAAGTGAAGGAGACTTGTTTTCTGTTAAACTAAAGGAACAAGGTGAGGTTGATGGATCGGAAAATGGGTGATGGTGTGGCAAGGTAAACCAAACTGTTGTGACTTTAAAGTTAAGAAGCAGACAAAGAGGAAAAAGAAATAAAAAGAAACCGCTAGTATAAAAAGGAGTGACCCTTCAGTTTAGAACTTGAGGAGGCTTGAGAGCCAAGAATGCCCTACTCAATTGTTACAATATTATACACATACAAATGAGCACGCGCGAACGCACGATGAACCCCTATTTGGAAGTACCTTGAAACTTCATTTTCAGCATCTCATTTATTTTTAAATAAGCTAGTGGAAAGAGAAAGAATTAGTAAAATGTGATATAAACGGTATGTATAGTGAAAATCAGAAGGGTTATATAGCATTACTGCACTGTTTAGGGTGTTGCCGATCTTATATATACACACACACACACACACATCATTTCTCATATTAAAGTAAGGGTGAGCAATATTTGGTTCAAACCGAATTAACGGACCAAACCAGTTCATTCCGATCGGTTTGATTTTAAAACTAAATCAGTTTGAATTTGGTTTGTAAACTATATTTTTTGGTTATCGGTTTAACCAAACTTTCTATTTATTATCTAATTTTATGGTACTGTAATACTTTAATAATTAGTTTAGTTATATAATACAAAAGTATTTGTTGCAAATAGATTAAATCTTATCATAAATATAAAATTTATTATGTAAAGTTACTCCAAACATGGATTTATGTTCTGCTTTTAAGTGAACCCATCGTTTGAGTAATAATGCATCCTTCAAGTTTGGTTAAATCGGTTACGGACCAGATTAACCGAAATTAATTTAGTTTAGATCATATCGGTTTGGAAAATTTTCGATTTGAGTTTTTTTACCTCCAAACCAACCGAACCGACCAAACGCTCACCCTACGTCGAAGTACGAAAAATGGTAAACATACCCTTTTAAAACCCCATAAAAAAATATTGAGTTGCACACAGAAATATGAAACTATTATAGCTGCATTTTGATTGAGGGAACTATGTGCATTTATGTCCATGTTTTTTCCCTATGTACACATATGCCAATCGGATCATGCTTCATGCCATAGTGGAAAAAAGCAAGTATAACCTTTTTAAACCCAAAAAAACTTTAGTTGCACACATAAATATGAAACTATTACAGTTACAATCTGATTGCCCTCCGTGATTTGGGAATATTGGATATAT
This sequence comes from Allium sativum, assembly GCA_030737875.1. Taxonomy (NCBI): domain Eukaryota; kingdom Viridiplantae; phylum Streptophyta; class Magnoliopsida; order Asparagales; family Amaryllidaceae; genus Allium; species Allium sativum. The sequence goes on from CM060923.1 coordinate 461,994,162, forward strand.
AATAGTAGTATAGTAGAACTGAAAGTATAATATCCACATTTAGGTAACTATTTAAAGACCAATTTATATTAAGTGGATGTTTTGTATCAATAGATATAGAGATTAATGTGTATTGCAAAATGTTGTATTAATAGAAATAGATTATGATGTGATAGAAACAACGGGGAATCAGCAATGTCCCTTATGATGGAAAAATATGTGCTAAGCACATACGCTTTATATTTTAAATGAATTATCACTTGATTTCTGGAGTTTAAACATATGTTTCTCTTTTATATTTTTGCATGGTACTGCCTTACACGTATTGTTCCTACTTTGTGTCCATAGTATCAACAAAAACACATCTTTCTTGTTTTTTTCCAATGTAGAAAAAAATCCAATATGCATGATAGATTGTTGCACTAACTCATCTACTTTAAGGTTATGAGTACTACTAGAATTAATATCGCTGTTCAGACATAACAATATAAAATATATTTAATCAACAGATCGTTATATCTAAATTTTGGTAAAGGAATGTCTTTATATAACTATTATAATAGAAAAAAATGGTTTATGCCCTTACTGAAACTACTCTTAAAAAAAGGACTACATTCTACTAAGACTCATTCCACCGCAGTCAAAAGTTCGGGCTTTCAATCACCTTTTGCAACATTTTGGTTAAACTACCTCTGCATTTAAGAAAAAGGATACTTTTATATACGTGTTTTAGGCAGTACATAAAATCATACATGGCAAACATGTTAGACCCTCCAAAAGGAAAAAAAACATATGTGCTCTTGCATCATGCCACAGTTTGGACAAGATGCTTGTCATTTCTTTATATTTTCTTATATCAAAAACAAATTCTGGCAAGCACTCCATTGATGGTACTCTTAGTATGGATGCTTCTTAATTTACATATGAAAACCTATATGCATCTTACACCTGCAACTGATAAAGAATGATATCATGCACTACGAACATATCACGTTAAAGAATCTACATATCGCCTCTTCAAGAAGTATTTTTGGAGCAAATCCTTATTTTTAGTTGTTTTAAAGTATAGGATCATAATTTTATCTTCTATCAAGTCAATAAAAATCATTGCTAGAAAATATTATAACATAAGCTGCAACTGATTGCCTAAAATTGTTATAGCAAAAAGGAAGTCTAAACATGTATACATCTGAAATTCAAAGAACAATTGATCACTAATTCTCCATGCCTCTTAAAAATTATGGACATAAAACTATTTTCCATGTACTAGAAGAATTCAAACATATGAATAAATAACCTAATAAAAACCAATGTTTTAAAATGCAAAAGGCGTAAGCGAGGCGTTTTCGGGTTAAGCCTCGATGCGTTGAGGCGTAAGTCTTTCAGGTAAAAAAAAAAGGGCAAAGAAATTATTTTGAGTTGGTAGAATTTGGTATATCTTTAACCCACTTCCATGTAATATCCCGTTTGCTCATTTTTAACTAGCCTGGATATCCACAAAAATGCAAAAACAAATAAAACTGCCGCAGCAATACTGCGTTTAAAAATAAAGACAAAAAAAATTCCATCTCTTTCAGTTCCTCATTGGAATCGAATTGATTCCAGTATACTGGAATCGAACTGGAAACGATTCGATTCCAATATACTAGAATCAATTCGATTCCAATGAGGAATCGAATTCGATTCCGTCACAGGAATCGAGTTCGATTCCTTCACAGGAATCGAATTCGATTCCTTAAGAGGGATCAAACTCGATTCCACTTATGGAATCGAACTCGATTCCAGTTAAGGAATCGAGTTCGATTCCAGTGAGGTAAGGTTTTTTCTTACATATATATATACGTACGCCTCAACTGCTTAAGGCTCTGAGGCGTACGCGATTTTCACGCCTCAATAAACTGAGGCTTAAGCCTCATGAGCAAAACGCCTTTCCAACCATGTCCCTAGGCATTTTACCCTCCGCCTCGCCTTGAGGCATGCCTCAGCCTCGCTTTTTAAAACATTGATAAAAACGTACATTCATTTGTAGCTCAATTGACATGCATACTTAAAAGTCCAATAACAATGTACCATTAATTTTAATTTTATGGAAACATAAACCATCACCATTCTATTTCAAAAGAAGAAAATGAATAAAATAATTATAAAATCAGTCATTCATAACAAAATCAGAATGAAATAATAATAAAAAATCAGAATGAAATAATAATAATGATATTACTAATAAGGGTGAAAACTGGTAATGCGTCGAAGTAAGGAATCTTCTCATGGAACATATAATCCAATTTTATCACATAGAATAAAATTGTATATACTGTGAAAAATGTCATAATGTCATTTATTTCTGAAATGTATGAAGGTTTCCATTTGTATATCATTGTTAACCATAATTTTTTAAATGTTAATCAACTTATCATTTGAAAATATTATTGACTGAAATCATTGTTTTAAAAAACCCGCCTCGATACTCGCCTCAAGGCCTGCCTTGAGGAAATAAGAGATAAAATGCCTTTAGGCTCATTCCAAAAAGCTTTTTACCTCTAAGGCTTACCCCTCGACAACTTGAGGCATACGAAGTGCAGACAACGTATGCCTCGCACGCCTCAAACGGCCGGGGCATACGACTAAAAAATCCTTTTATCTTTAGTTGCAGATATTGACACTGATAAAAATCTTTAAACTTTAATTATTTAATGGAGATAAAAAAGATAAAATTTAAGAAAATAAAAATGAGCAATTTTTATTATCAATTTCAATATCGACATGATCAAGTAAGATTGTTTATGAAATAATGATCATAAGCAATATAATGAACTTTTTCATTGTTATATAAAGAATGTTTTTCAGTGAAATTTGTTAAATCTCGATATAAGTTTTGCAAATCAATTTGAATTGATAGGACGTATCAAAATTGGAGTTTGTTGGAATCTTCAAATAATTTTAAGAAAATCAAAATTTGAATCATATGAGTTTCGAATATTTATTTTTAATTTATAATAAAAATATATACTTGGTAAAAGTCGGATCTTAAATTATTTGTTTTTCATTTTCTGCATGGGTTAATTTAAAATGTTAGAATTTCCTTATTTGTTTTGCATTTTATTTTTACCCGTAAAGCTTATGCCTCAACGTTTCGAGGCTTACGCCTCGCCTTGTAGATCGGAAAACGTCTCAGGTACACCTTTCGCGTTTTAAACCTTTGAATGAACTATGAAATTAGGTGGTTAAAATCACATTCTTTCCAATTATGACCTTACATTCCAAATGTCAAAGCTTTCTAGAAACAAACAAATGAGATTAACTTATCTTGGATGTCTTCAGTCGAAAGTTTGTACAAATAATTTCAATTCGGACAACTATACATGTGGATCTGTGGTGCAATGGTAGCGCGTCTGACTCCAGATCAGAAGGTTGCGTGTTCGATTCATGTCAGGTTCAGTTTTGTTTTTGTGCTCAATCCAACCTACATCGTTGTCTTCATTTCCCCCACCCTACAATATTAGCTCTTTTAGGTGCCACCGAATGTTAAATTTCTAACTGTTATTAGTAGTGTAGTATAACTTCAAGTGCCATGTATACAATTACGATTCAGTACTACTGAGTTGTATGCTGCCTTGTTGAATTTCAGTTCTTATTTGTAACAAATCTACTTCCGACCTGAATGTTACCTTGTTGATTTTCAGTTCTTATTTGCAACAAATCTACTTCTGACCTGAATTTCAGCGTTTTTATTACAAGCTACAATCTCAAGTTTGTACTTTATTTCATTGTTATACTTCAAAAACATTGATTCGTCGTTAGGTTCGCACAAACTATGCAAAGAGCCAGTTACTTCGGTTTTAGGTATGTTGTGGAGTAGTATAATACATTTTTAAGGGACTAAGGTTTGATTCACTACTCTTTTTGTTTGCTATATATGTTGTGAACTCCTCACTTGTGAGAGGAAGTTGTGTGGTTTATACTACTTACTGAAGATTAGTAATGTTGGATGAATAGGCCTCAAGTCAAAATACATGGATTGTTGTGGTTGATATCTTATGTTGATTAGTTAATGATATCATTAGTTTTTATATCCTACACTTTGCATACTGCTTGGGTAGATGGTTTGTTGGTTGTTTAGTGTTTACATTGATGATTAGGTATGCTACGTAAATTTAATGTTTGCCCCCTTATTCGTGCCTAAGGCTATAAGGCAATCACAATTTTCTTTTTGGTGGATGTCAGCGCATCCAAATCTCAAGAAACGGACCTTCGAACTTGCCGACTTGGATAGTGCTTTTATTATTTATTTTATTTTTATTATTGTTGTTGGTAACAATCTAACAAGTAATACGTTTCTTTCATTATAAACACTCTCACTTGGGTACCGTTCTTTTTCGACCATTGGCAGTTAACGTCGACGTCCGCGTGCAAGGTGTCAAGCGCGGACTCCATATAACTGTCATGTTCGGGTGTATCATTGCAAGGTGATGGTTTGCGTCGGACGTGAAAGTTTCGCTTGCCTATTTCTTTCCATTTCTTTCCATTTCTTCCCCTTTTCCTACCTCTTTCTTCCTCTTTTTCTTCACTTTCGCATTATCTCTTTCGTTAAAAGAACACATTCCCTTTTCTTCAACTTACGCCTTCCCAACCCCTTCAATATTCCCTTTTCGGTTCAAAATAGAACGGACTCTTATACATCTTTTTCTTTTATTATCCAACCCACTATACTGACTCGAAGGGCGTTCGTATTTTGTATTATACATTTTGAATTTTGACTATATATTTCATATTATGTATTTTGTGTTCTGTATCAAGTCTTTATCAGTTTTATTTGCAAATAATTAACACATGTAAAATAATAATACAAATAATATTTTTGCCCCTTTCGTAATAATACAAATAACTTTGACTCTAAGTTGAAAAAATGCTACAGCGAGCTTGCAAAGAAGACAAGTAAAATCGTTGATCAATGCTTGATTTATGAGTAATTTTAAAAAATATTTTTTTTTTTTGTTTCTTTGATTAGCATATTGCAAACAAAAATTCTTATATTATGTGTCACTCTACAACTCTTATTTTCTTTATTTACTAGAACTTAGTAATATTTCATGGGGGTCAAATATTTAACAATTGGTTTTAGCTATGGTATTCAATTTTGCAGATTTGATATTATTTATCTTTCTGTTCAGATCCACTATAATGATTTAATTTTCTAAAAATGCTTCTAATTAAAGATACAAATTTAATATTGCGCTATTAGACCAGCTAAGACATGTTTCGTAGTTCATCTGACATGCAACCTTATTATTTTCAATTTGACAATTTTAATTTACTGTCCAGATATCATTTATGGTTAGAAAAATTAAAAAAATTGACAATACTAACTTGTTATGCTAATTTATTGGCAATCATGTTAAATCCCCAATTTCGAAGGTTAGTATACTATTCTAGCTGATGTCATGTTTACTTAATTAAGCAACAATTTGTTGAAAGTTGCATTGTTGCAAAACTAGCTAGTTGCTTTATAATTAATCCATTTTTTTAGTATATTCATTTTTGTTGAAAGCTATGCATATTGCACAACCAAATACTACATAAGTTATCATGTATAATAGATTTTTTTTAATTACATTGCAAAAGATATTATAGCTAAGTTTATTACAGGAATTATACATAAAATAATTGTGAACGCGGTCATTCTCTATACACGTGCACACCTTATAAGTTATGATAAACTCCTAGTAACTTTCTTCTAATCCACCATTTAATCTAGTACATCTGCCATGATTTGAAGCGATAATCCCTATTGTGTGTCAATTTATAATATTTGAATTCTAATTAGCTCTTCTCTCATTCTTGTTGTTTTCATTTTCTCAGTAAGCATTGCCTCACCATTGAAATTCTTTTGGAAAAAATCAATTGATTTTCTTCCCAGATCTGGAAATAAAAAGCTATAACCTATCATATTTAATATTAAATAGAACAAGTAGGAGATTGATAATGTAGATATAATATACAAATCTTAAATATTTGATTTCCAGGTCTGGCATTCAATTTTTCAACTTTCTTTCTTCCTTTCTTGATTGATTCTAATAATTTAATTTTCCTGGATGGTCGATCTCATATGGACACACACATCTCTATAAAATTCATGTTGAGGACAGGAAAGCATAGGATTTTCAAAAAATGGATTTATGAGTTTCCTCTATCAAATTCAATGGAAGTTCCTTTGAATTTGGTTTTCCCAAGAATTTTTAATCTACATTGGAAATGTGCAATTGTATCCATTGTAAATGTGTTTCAAAATCAACGCACATACCATAGCCATTTACACTTTCCAAAGTGAGGACATCATTCCACTATTGGTGGCCATTGTTTGCTTTCGCCTACTTTTTCTAGGGAAAGGAACAAATTTATGTACAGATTATGCAGTTAGTTAAAAAAAGGAATGCAAAGCACAATCGCTAATGAGAAAATGTGCAAAACACTCACTTTCCGATATCTTGTTATATCAGATTTTCAATCTAATGGTGCTATTGTATCTTCCACATGACAGCGACAATCTGTAATCTTGTTGTCATAAGAGTTGACAAAGGTTGCTAAGGGTCATCTTGAAACACATAAAACATGTCACCATGGAAAGGCAGTGCACGGAGAAAGAGATATATGGGTAGAGAAAGTGTTTGATCCAGACATCCCTATTTATGAAACACCACAAATTGGTAATTACAAGATATTTGATATAATGAATGAAGGCTTCATTATCTGGCTTGAATATTGTATTCGCTATTTGTAATATCTAGAATTTATTTCTAAAGTCATGTGAGAAGCTGTAATATTTTGATCTCACTCTTTTGTAATGTATGGCAAACCAGTATAATTTCGAATCATTCTCTCTTTTTTTGAAAAATGAGATTGACATATGCGGAAAACATTAACTACAATCCAATTAGTATGTTGCACAATGCACTTAGTCAGAAAAAGATACATGCTCATGCATTGAAAGCATGCAAATCCACACAAAATTTTGAGGTTATTGTTGGTCCACATAAACAATGGTGAGTTTTCACACAATAAAACCTAGTATTGTGCACAGGCATTGCACGTATGAGATTATGAGCCACATCTTAGTTCACCGAATAAAGTAATTGTTTTGACTACTATTTTTTTTCCTTTTTTTATTCGTTCAATAGGTGGTAACATCAACTTCAACTTGTAATTTAAAATATTAAATTAAAGTGCGGGAATTGCACTTTTAGAACCTATTGTTGTACTGGTAAAAAAATAGTCATTTTGAATAATCAATTAATTGAAATGGTACATAATTGTATATCAAGTGCTTATTTCCTTATAATACTTAACATAATTAACATAATTGTATATCAAGTGCTTATTTCCTTATAATATTGAGCCACATCTTGGAATTGAAAAATATAAATCTCTTTGATTTGAAAATATAAATATCTTTGATATAAAAATATAATCTTTATTAGAAGTAGAGCGATGTAAAAATATGATTTTTATATATAAAACTGAGTAATAAAAATGTGATTTTTACTATGAACAGAGGGAAACCGTGTGTGATAGAACCGACAGGAATCAAATCCAAATCCAAACCGTTTAGAAATAAAGAATGGAGGAGTGGATCCCAAAGGTGAGAACTTCTCACTTTAAATCTTGTTTTCTAGTTAAAATTATATACTAGGATGCAGACGGTGCTTAGCAGCGCCCGACACCCGTCGTCCACAGACCATGGATGACTTGTTTGTTTGGTTGCTATGTTGTGAAATTTGATTGTGTGATGTGAAATGAAATAAAATATTTTATAGTGGAAAATATTTTATAGTTAAAAATATAATTTTTAACGTGTATATAAAATAAATATTTATAAACGAATCGGACGATTTGTTTATATACATTGATTTGACTGATATCGATTGGGACGACAAATTTTATACATCGCCCAACTGCACAAATAAAATCTGTGTTTGATTGATTGAAACCCTACACGGGTATTGGAATGATATATGACATACACTAATCCCAATAATTAGTTGTATGTCGATCGATTGATTGACAGGCTGTTATAAGCGTTAAATATTTATATTTAATGCTTATGCAGTTGTGTGGTGCACTCTGGATGATGGTTGATTATTTATCGTTGTTATTTTATACATGTGTTGTAGAAAATCCATATAATTAACATTATATGGTAATTGATTGGGCCTCATTCCAGTTTTGAAATAGAATATTTGAAATAGAATATTTGAAAAAGAATATTTAAAATAGAATATTTGAAAAAGAAATATTTGAAATAGAATATTTGAAAAAGAAATATTTGAAATAGAATATTTGAAAATGGAAATATATGAAGCCGTGTTGATTAGATTTGCGCCATTTTGACGTGAACGATATTTATATCGATTATATTCATTTTTCAATGAATATTGAAAGTGATTTAAAAATTCGAATTAAATTGAATAGATTTGAAATTTGAATTAAATTGAAATGATTTGAAATTTGAATTAAATTGAAATGATTTGAAATTTGAATTAAACTGAAATGATTTGAAATTTGAATTAAACTGAAATGAATTGAAATTCAAATTAAATTGAATTGAAATCGATTTGAAATGAATTTGAAACGAATTTATATCGAAAGATTCAATTTTGATTTGAATTTGAATGGGAAGTTAAAATCGTTTTGAAAACGAATTTAAAACGATTTATAAAATACGTTTTGAAAGGAAATCGACGAAGTATATATTATATATATAATATAATGGCCTGAATAGAACGCACCGCGCTGCGGCAGTTCGCGAATTTCGACCATTGACTTCGAATGGACATTGCGGGAGATCAGACCGTCGGATTCTCCTAAAACCGGAACCGTTGGGTTCGTATCGAAAAGAGCTTTCTGACGGATATTAGAAATCTAACGGTTTGATTTGGAATTATGTCCAAATCAAATTTGGAAAAGGTCGATGTAAGTGCAGTTCGATGGCCGTTGATGGAAATCGACTGTACGGGTCTTGATAAAATTATTAAAAATAGTAATAATTTGTGTAAAATCATAAGAAATGATTTGTGAAGATTTGGGATGAAAAACTCCATATTTGAAAAGATAAAAATAGATTTTTATCGAAATGAACTAGTTTTGAACTAGAATTATAATTCTATTTCTTTTTAAATAAATAAATTGAATTTGAAAAGGGTTTTAAAAGTAACCCGAATTTCCAATAATTGAATGGGAATGGATTTGAATCGAAATTGTCTTTGGAATATTTCGATGTTGGATTTCGTGATTATACGGATAGCGTTTTGGAAATTTGAAAGATATATAGATATCGTTATTTCCAATACGATATTTGTTGGTCTTAGAATTTGATATTGAATATAAGCCGATATATTTTCTATTCAGAGCCTTGTATTTAATATCAAATGTGATTTGGGTTTGTCGTGAATGGTGTCTTCATTAACACTCCTCTTAAGCCCAGTTGAGAAAAAGATTAAATCTTTTTATTTAGATTTAATGAAGTGTACCAATTAAATAATATTTAATTGGAATTGAATTGGTATTGATTTTTGGGTTTATCGTGAACAGTATTTTAAATGACACTGATTCTTTAACCCAGTTAAAGATTAGAACTAAGTGGAGTTTTAATGAATCTTTAATTAGATTGAAATGACCGAGAATGGAGTATCACCAGTTTTGCTCCAGGCGATAGTTAAATCTTTAATTAGATTTGAACGTGAAATGGTAATTGAATTTACCGATAACATCGTGGTGTTAGATATGAAGTATTACCAGTTTTACTTCATGGGATGAATAGGTTGGGATTGGGAAATTTAACAATTGATTACTTTGGTTAGGTCCGTTAATCCCGACTAGTTTGGATAAACCAAAATTTGGTTTGGATTGATTTTCAAATGATGATTAAAGAATAAATTTAAAGGAATTTATCTTTGATAAAATTAATGGGAATCTATCCCTAAGAATGTGAAATTTAGAAACTAACTGTAGGTTAGCTAAGCAGCACGGTTTCCTGGGTATTGATCTGATGTTGGTTTCGGCCTTCGGGGTTAATATTTGGGGATTTATTCTCTTGTTAATTTACGGTTAGTGAATGATGAATTGGAATGAGGCGTATGTTGTGTTTGTGTAACACATGTTTATTATATACGCGAGTTATTCAGAAAGACCAGGTTTATCCCATTTTGAATAACTGATTCGACATGGTGTCAAAGATGAAGACGGTGGTTGAAGACCGGAGGTCTTCACGTCATTTGGATAATTACTGATGATCTTGATTGGGCCATACACCCAAGAGGAGAGAATCAGTTGGTTATCGTCCAGACGTACTTGGAGATCGATGGATAGGCGGGGTACTAGGTGCCTCCTGTTTCGTTCAGACCCAGAACGAACTTGTAAATGGACTGTGTGTCTGACATTGGATTTCAGTCTGTGTGATTGATTTCTGTTAAATATATATATCTGTTTGGCGGTGGAGTATTTATTCTCTTGCTTAACGCCTTTCTCTGAGACGTACGAGCTCAGGGGTTATATATTGATGGATATCCATCGCATGAAATGAATTGCCTGTGTGGCATGCCTAAGCGGCAATGGATCAAGGCTTCTGTTGAAAAGAAAAGTCTTTTGGTTGATGATCAAAGCACGGCATGTGTGGCGTAGCTTTCTGTAACGTTGATTCGCGAGCCTCACACCCCGGTGGTGAACTAAAAACGGGAGAGGACCTCAGGGAGGACATGCATTTCTTTCTAGTTAGAAGTGGCGTCAGTGGTTTTACACGCCCTGACGAGTTTGACTTATGTGGTTGTTGTTGTTGTTGCGAGGCGCCTCGGATATATCGGTGACTATGTGAAGCCGATGGAATCATTCGTTGGCTCATTTACGCCCTAAAGGGTGGGGAAACGTAGTGTTCAGGCATTTTAATCCACATCGGTAGACTGGCCCTGTCGCTCCAAGGCTTGTCTGCGCGCTTGCCTGAGACGTGGGCTAGATTGTCTCGAATCGGTAGAGGACGATCCCTGGCCTCGGTTCATAGATGGAAATCCAATTTCCATATACGTGACTTTGCAGTTTTGATTGTAGAGCCTAGTATGGCGACATGATATATGGTACCCATGCCGTCTATGATTGATACTTATGTTTTGAAGTTGTTTTATACACTATGCACTTATAATAGTATCAAATGATTTGTTTTAAACGTATCAAGCATTCTTGGTTATTATAAGGTAAAAACCCTATCCTCCGGCTTGTGTTGCATTGTGTGATGGGACCTAGGTCTTATAATAGCTTCATTTTTCTTTATTTAGCATTGTGCTGTTTGTTTTATGCACTGGTATTATTGGGAGGAAACCCGTTCCGTGTTATACGGCGTGGTCTCTTGATTTACCTAACTTTAAAATAAAGAATAATAATTGTTTTAGTTATCGCACCAGTCCCATGACTGACCTGGAGTTTATTGTTTTAACCTAATCTCTGGGTGCCCTTATTTTGACATGGGCAGCTAGTAGTTTTGGTTTTGCAGATTTATATTCACAGGATCCTGGTTTACAGCTGGAATGATATCCGGAAAGCTTTGTATCCGTATATCTCCTTCAGTTGTGTATTGTATTATTTTCTACTGCTATGTAATTTATTGTAATCTCTGATATTTGGTAAATGTGTAATATTGATTTATACTCTGTATATTTTTGTATTCCGATGGACCTGTTGTAATTAACAATGGAATGTTCTTCTGTCTGCGTTCTTTTGTGTGTTGTTCTCGAAGTATCCGGGCTTTCCTTACAGGGGGAAGTAACGAGTCCTTACACTTTGTTTATATCAAAATATAATTTGGGTGAAATTATTCAATTTCCCCTCTTTTCAAAACATACTGTGTCGGTTCATCGTATTCAAGCGTTTAGAAATTCCTATCGATACAGTGGATCAAAACTGATCGACCAGAATTCATAAACAACTCAACCAATAAATCTCCATAATTTTTTTTTAAATAAAATCTACAAATATGTTCACTCGTATATATACACTCAATTCAATCTAGGGCATTACTAACCCCATCTCTATTGAGTTACGCCACAGAGCCAAGGCAATCACTTAACCTTTGCTCTGATACCACTGTAACGAATTGGGATTTTCGACTCCGAAAATCAACAAAAAAATACCATGTTGACTATTCAGACATCGGAAATACCTGATCATTAATAGAAAGAAGTTAGAGGGTGAGAATAAATAAGATAGAAAATTTGAACAAAAGAAGAAGATCACCACATAATAGAATCAGAGCAATACGAATCTCACAGCGGAACGAAAAATATATTATATAACATAACTTTGCAATAAAACAGTGTATATATATAGAATAACATTATCAGAGTACAACACTTACACACAGCGGAAATAACAATAGCTATATAATCTTGAAGCCTCCTGCTTCAAGCTCCTCCAAGTATATCTGTAAAAACCTGAACTACTTGACTACCCGTACAAATTTGGGCACCCAAGAGTTTAGGGAAAACAAAACAAAATAAACTATGGGTCAATCATGGGACTGGTGTGAGTAAACTCAAATCATTTGGTTTAACTTTCCAAAATTCTTTTAAAATAAAAGATAATCGTAAGACCGATCCACACATAAACACGGACGGTTTTTACCTTACGATAACCCGAAACATTTTCAAAATCAATACTTTTCTGATATTATAATAATGTCTAATCACAAGTAAATGCAATCTAGCAGAATGCTTGCATCTCGTGCTCCACATATATAGTATACAAACAAAACCACAAGCGCTTATTGGAGATTGGATTCCGACTATGACTAGGTATGAGACCACCTGCCGATAGTGTATCTCTAGAGGCGAATACACTGGGTTCAACAAGAACGTCTTGCAACCCAGCCCACACATGACCGACCACTCATTTCGCTTGAGTATATCGAATGTATATCACCAATGGTTGGGAGCTACCCACCGTTTCCCGAAAACAGACAGCATTGAAAATAGCTAAAAGAATGAAATGGATTTTCTCTAGATAGGTGATATACTCCCTAATGGGAGCGACCCTCCTAGCCATGCTGCCTGCCCGATTTCTGTCATTTCCTGGTTGATGAGGCTTGAGGTCATAACGTATCTTTTGGAACACCTGACCACCCTTCACTTTTGAATGCCACATTGTCATAACTTCCTAGTCACAAATTGATTTCCCCAAAAATACCATGGGTATAAAGCTAAGAGAAACAAATTCCTTCGCCACCAAACGTATGTACGTTTGAAGAGATCAACTTACGCGATCCGTTAGATATACTTTGTCAGACATTCGTCCATTCACGTTGTCCTGGGACTGGACAAACCGAAGGCACTATTCTGTTAAAAGGACAGCCCTTGCATAACCCCATCTTCAATTATCTTCATCATATTTGATTCGCAACGCTAATGCCTATATAGAGTGGTTTTAGATAATGAATCTGATCCCGGTCTCTCCGTATTGACAACGAAAAAAATGGTCAAAAACTTCGAGAGTCGGTTAGTTAACTATCAAAGAAAAACATGTGTGCAAACAACGATATTACTTCCAGATGGAAATTATATCGATCAAAAATAATTTAACATTTATCTTTTTAGTTCATTTTTCATCTCCTATTTCCATATATGCAACATTTCCTATTTTCTAAATTTAGAAATATACGTTATTAGCATTGGGAAACATTTCCATTTTTTGTTTTCTATATTAGAAAACCTTTCTGATTCTTATTTGGAAAACATTTCCAAAACTTCTACATTTGGATTTTTAAACAGATGTTTAAATAAAACATCTTTATGCCAACTCAAAACATTACACTGATTAACTAATTTCACTTAACCAACCTTCACTATCGAACCTTAACCATTCCTTAGTTAACAACGAAGCCAATCAAGTTGGGGTATAACTACCTCTCAGACCTTAACTGAACAACATTTCTATCTCTCTTTCGAATAAATCTCTGTTCGATAACTCTTTCCTTCGAATAAACTATATTCAATAATCACTCTTCGAATAGCCATATTCGATTACTCTATTCAATTAATACTATTCGATTAACTCTAATCGATTTACTCTTATCAGTTAGATTTATTTGATTAATTCTATTCTATTAACTCTGTTTGATTAACTCTATTTGATTTACTCTATTTGATTAACTCTATTGGATTAACTCTAATCAATTAACTCCCATCGATTAACTCCTTTCGAATAAACTATATTCGATTAACTCTTTTAACTCTATTCGAATGAACTATATTCGATTAACTCCTATAACTCTATTCGAATAAACTATATTCGATTGACTCCTTTAACTCTATTCGATTAACTCCTTTAACTCTATTCGAATAAACTATATTCGATAACTCCCTTAAATCTATTCGAATAAACTATATTCGATAATTCCCTTAACTCTATTCGAATAAACTATATTCGATAACTCCTTTAACTCTATTCGAATAAACTATATTCGATAACTCCTTTAACTCTATTTATTTTCCCAATATATTCCTTTTATCTTGCCCCATTTATGTAACAAATAAATATTCCTTTTTATCTTACTTCATTTATTTAACAAATAAATATTCCTTTTATTTTACTCCATTTATTTAACAAATAAATATTCCTTTCCAATACTATTGTAAATGTTTTACAATATTTCCTTTCATATTATATTTGTGAACGTTTTACACTATTTCCTTTCATATTTTATTTGTAAATGTTTTACAAATATTTCCTTTTATATAATCTTATTTATTATATAAATAATTCCTTTTATAAAATGCTATTCATTTAAAAATACTTCTTTTTATAAAATCCTTTGATTTTATAAATATCTCTTTCTATAAAATCCTTTGATTTTATATATATTTCTTTTTCAATACAACATTGAAAAATTCCCTTTTTAACATTCCAGTATTCCTTATGGTGTTTAAAATACCAAATAAAAATGATCAATATCATTCTAACACACATCATCAACAACAGATTATATATCACGTCATATCACAGTATATGAAATCAAACAGTATTAAATATTGAGGAATCTAGTTGGATCCCTCCAACCTGTTTCCCTGCATCCACAGATGTTACACAATATAATTATCACCAATTTCAGTTCAATATGAAATATTCTGATAACAGAATCAATATATTATATATATATATATATATATATATATATATATATATATATATATATTTATATATAATTTCAACCAACTGACTGGTAGTTCATCCTAACAGTCAACACACAAAAATCAACCAATATTTATTAATTCTAAAAATACGTTACAAAAATATAAACTGTTCAGAGTTAGTGAGATTTACTCACTTTGGACAATCATCGTTAAATAACGATTTTCGGTTGAATCAGACATTGTAATTCCACCGTAAATTGAAACGATCTCCAAATCTTTCCAGGCTAATTCCATTGTGAAACTTGCGTCCACCCGATTCCAACGTAACAAACCGTTCGAAAAACTGAGTTCGTATTCACGAGATATTAGAATTATAAGCTGGTATATTATTTAATTTAATTAAAACTAAATATTTATTGGATCTGGGCCTTACGAATTTTATACGGCCCATTCTCCCCTTCTGAAAACCTATGTGCCGCATACCTTTTCCTCCGTGTTTCAGTGGTGCCATCTTCTCACAACCGCTTCAGCCAAACTCTCCCCCTTTCCTTTTTGAAGACTAAATCCCGTCCCCTTCTAAACTCATCTTTATGGGCCTCTCTCTCAATAGTCGGCCCACCCAATATTAAACAAACCCCAAATCAGCGTGTCCCTCTTAATCTTCCCCAACGTTGAAAACTTTCTGTACAAAAATTACTCCATGTGCCTAAATTTTGAATGCCTTCCCACACAACTCCTTCACGTACACAACATACCCAACTCACATTCTTCCCCGATACACTGCTGCTACTCCTCTAAGTCTTAACATTTTCCTCCACCATTTCTAATACTTTGAAGACTTAAATCTCCCATGTTTCTCTATAGATTTCAAAACCCTCACCATCGTTGCAATCACCGTCCCGACCTCTCCGACCCCGTCACTTGTAACTCGCACCAGGCCCCCTCACTGCGTTCCTCAGCCTCACGCAGTGCTGCGAGTGGAGATCACCGACCCATCCACTTCCCATAACCATGCACTCGCACTCCTCGCAGAAAATCCGATCTGCTCTTTGGTGTTCTCCAGCAGGGGATGATCATGTCAGGTTGCTTTGTTTTGTTCAGGTGCACATCAGTGTGCACGTCATTGACACCAGTTTGCATTTAAACAGTGCGCCTCCCCGTAACTCCCCTTCTCTCTTTTTGTTTCGAAGCCTCCTCTCTTTTTCACGGAAAACAGCATAGCTAACTTCCACTCCTTCTCGCAACACACACAGCGATACTCTACATCAACTTCCAAATCTATCTCTTCACATTATTTAGTTATCACTATTTTTATTTAGTGGCTTGCATGAGTAATAATATAGCAGAGTACGGAAATTTATTTGTTGCCATGAAATGTTTCAGTTTCTATTCCTGAAAACTGGAAAAAGAAGGTTTGCATCATATGTATTTTATAGAGTTAAAATCCTTCGTGGCTAAGGAAAAAGATACAGGGAGCCTTAAAGGGAAGGGGACGTGCATGTGGGATGACTGCAAATTTAGAGGGTGAGTTTGTTCACGTTATATTAACTGATGTTATGGTGACACTTCACGGCGTTAAAGGATTTTAAAGCATTGATCCACACATATCAATAAATGCCAGTTTTCAATGCATAATTGTACAGTTTTCTTTTATGCATCTGTCCCATGCGTTAAATGCTCCAGCATCATTCCCATGCATTTCTGTCACACTCGAAATAACATATACATATTTTATTTTTTTCTTCATCATTTAACATTCTGCACGTTTTATTTGTGTATTTCTTTCTCATCCAAAGACCGATTAGCTCATTTTTTTCTGTCAAGACTCAAACAAAACATGACGATAAATGGTAGATGACCGGAGAAAAGGTAAAATAGCTTCATATCTTTATGTATTCATAGCTAGTTTGGTATAATCATGTTCATATAAGCAAAGTTGGTGTATTTATATATTCACATGTTTAGCTTTCTCCTAAGTTAATACCATAGAAATTTGCAGGTTCTTATATGGATGCAAATAAAAGTTTTTCTCACAAAGAAATGAATATTTTAGACATTGATCTAAATGATGAGATGCCTAATGAATGTGATGAGGACAGTGAAGCCTCAAGTTACAAATTTGAAAAGCCTAAGGTTGGTAAGGTATTTGACTCATTAGAAGAAGCATATACATTTTATAACACATATGCAAGACAAGTTGGATTTAGTGTACGAATAATGAGAACAAATAGCAGAAAATCAAAAGTCCAGAGGCAAGAATTAGTATGCTCGTGTGAGGGAACGTATAAAAAAATTAAGACACCAGAGAAAAAGAGGGAAAATAGACGGTTCAATTGTAAAGCAAAATTTACAGTGAATCGTATTGTCAATGACAAATACAGACTGACTGAGTTTAAAGCTGAACATTCTCATAATCTTGTTCCATTAGAGCTTTCTCATTATTTGAAATCGCAGAGAAAATTTGACTTTTCACAAGCTGAACTTATGAAGAAAATGCATTCTTCCGGAATAAAACAAGGTCAAATTTTCTCTTATATGTGCGAAGAAGCCGGTGGAGCCAACAATTTAAATTTCACTAGGTTGGATAGCAATAATTTAATACAATGAGCACGAAGAGAGTTTCTTAAGAATGGTGATGCTCATTGTCTTCTTGAATTCTTCAAGCAAAAAGAAGCGGAAAATAGACATTTCTTTTACTCTTTTCAAACGCACCAAAATGGTGAGATATGCGGAGTATTCTTTTGTGATGCTAAATCAAGAAGGGATTATGGATTGTTTGGTGATGTGGTATGCTTTGATACAACATTTCGTACAAATAATTATGACATGCTGTGTGCGCCAATTGTCGGCGTCAATCATCATGGACAAACATCACTTTTCGGATGCGGCCTTCTAGATGGTGAAACGGTTGATGCAGTAACGTGGTTATTTACTATTTTCTTGGAACAAATATAGGTGTTACACAGCGGATTCCCAACAAGTATAGGTGTTACAAATAATTTATGTAACACTTTTATGTGTCACCAACGGCCTGTGAGGAATTTCCTGTAACACTTATAAGTGTTACAAACAGAGTGACTGCTAACACTTATAAGTGTTACAAACAGAGTAACTGCTAACACTTATAAGTGTTACAAACATATTCATTACTAACACTTATAAATGGTGGAACTATAAGATATGGTAACACTTATAAGTGTTACAAACATATTCATTGCTAACACTTATAATTGTTGGAACTATAATATATGGTAACACTTATAAGAGTTACAAACATATTCATTGCTAACACTTATAAATGTTGGAACCATAAGATATAGTAACACTTATAAATGTCAGTACATCATCCTACTATCACTTATAAATGTTGGCATACATAAATGGCTAACACTTATAAATGAGTATAACATGTCTTTAATGATTTCCAATCACATATATAGTTCAACAAATCAATTCGATATAAGATTCAGTACACTTCCATATTTCAAATTCAACAATGTCACATCCCCATAATGCTCAAATATTTGTTACATGCTTCAAATTCCAAAACACCGTAATATCATGTTCAAATTATAAAAAAAACAATACAAAATTTTACACTTTCAAAATACCATAATATCGTTGATTTTATTGACACTTGATTCACCACTTGACTTGCAACTTGATTTTGCAATTCCATAGACCATTGACGAAAATCTTCCTTTTTATTCTCCTCGGCAATTAATTTTGAAGCTTGTATCATCTTCACTTGCTTTACGGAAGAATTGGAGCTAATTGCACAACAATAATTTTTCTTTTTATCAAAACCAAAAACTTTGAAGATGGGATCGTTGTCAAGGTCTTATGTATTTGCTTTCTCGTTGACATTACATTCCAAATTCTATTTTTTTCCTCATCCTCTACAAGTGCCTGCAAAATATAAATGCACTCATTTTTACAGAAATTAGAAGTTGCAAAACTGATAAATAACAAGTGTATTTATAAACAACAAAACTGATTCGTTGACCCAGTTTTGCAAAACTGAGCCGCCGACTCAATTTTGCAAAACTGAGTCACCGACCCAGATTGATGGTCTGTTACTTCCCTATATAGGGATTTGCATGTCAACAATCCAAGCACACCGAATTTCAATTAACATTATGGTTTGCGTTATTTTATATTATGGAAGGTGCATCAAATTAATTTGAGAACATTAGAAATTGAAAAATCAACGCAAAGACAAATGCAGAATCAAATTGATTGAACACTATAAATTAGTAGAGGATGAAAAAGCATTTATAACTTTCTCAATTTGACATGCTCCACTGTACAGTCTCTGCATTCCTTCTTCTGTGTACTTTACAATGCTCATTACCTGTTAAATAAATGCAGCTCTCAATATTAAATAAGACACAACTAATCGTTAAGAAGATAAAAATTGACATAATCAAAGGTGCGAACAACTTAAGGAAGTTGAAAGTAAATTTGAAGTAGGCCAATCCACTTACATAAAACAACAAAACAAATGGTAATTGGTTTTTTATGAGCCTTTAGATCATATAGTACTAGACCGTGTGATTACCATCATCGTTATGAGCTATAGCATAACTGTACCAAAGGTAATTTAAACTTTGTTGTTGGTGCAGGTTCATATATGCACCACGGATATAACTAGTGCATAGATTCACGACTGTGCTAATGGTACATATTCATGCTCCTTTTTTCCGTAAACGAAACGACAATGCATAGCAGGTTTATAATACTGAAAGTTAACCATACATGCGTTGTCATCTGCTTTAGTATATTTTTAGCCCGAACATCACCAGATCGCTTATGAATACCATATTGCTGGCAGGAGACCACATATGTAAACTTCATATCAGCTACAGCTTGACACTGGGCCCATAGTGATCTTCCAACTTTAGAATTTTCCTCAGATGCTAACTTTGTAGCTTTATAACCTTCTACAATTTCTGAATGGAATCACATATTTGACTTGTTAGTGACTTAGTGTGCAAGGATAAATACCAGAGCTTAAAACATGGTTACTTAGGTTCAGAATTACCTTCATCCTTGGCCATATCTAGAAAACCTTGAAGCTCCAAAGCCTTTCGATAGTACATCATGCCTCTAACTAGGAAATAAATGATCAAAGTATCAATAATAGTCATTGTTAATTTTCATTTAAAAAGATGAAATTTCACGACACTTGTCAAAAATTAATATTAGGATTAAAATATATCCAGGTCTTTTACTATCCAACATTGTCAAGCCCATGGTGATGATCGAGGAATCAATATTCTAAAAAAAGTTTTGCATACAACAAAAAAGGATTGTTTGACAACCACCTCAATGGTGGAGATAAGCCTCGACGGTAAGAACATTTTTCCCTTCCCGACATTCCCTTTCGCTAACAAGTCCAAAAAGGCCCAAAAAAGGCCTAGGAGTTCATTTTTGTTTTAATAAATATTGTAATTTAATAAATATTGTAAGTTTACTTTCGCTATTAACACTAGGGGTAAAGTCAAAAACACTGGAAAAAAAACAGCCACCGGGACAAATAAGGTATACCAGTTCTTGTCGATGTTTGACCCCTATAAGATGCCCACAGATGAAGCTCCTCTTCTAAATCTTCATTTCCTCTGATTTCATCCTCTACTTTGCATTCTACTCGTTGAAGGAAATTCTTCCATTCATCTAAGATCATACAAAAAAAATTACTACTTTACAAACAGTTTATTATAATCTAAAGCTCCAATAAATGATCACCAACCAGGGAATATCTTTTGCAAGTAAAAAAGTATGGTAACACCATATTCATTTGGCTCACCCAGGCCAAAAGAAGAAAAAAGAACGTCTTCAGTGTAATATGGGGTCAAAACACTGAAACAAAAGTGTAATGCGTTGTAACATAAATGTAGATGGGCAGTAGTAAATAATAAGCTAGAACAACTTTCATATCACTTTAAACGATCACCTGAGATAAATAAATTAAATTTTACATTGTGAACCCAGTTGAGTGAAAATGATCAATGAACTACATAATAAAAGACCAGAACAAGGATAACGTGCACACTATTCACAACTGTTGGAAGACATCAATCAGGGGATGGATCTTCTACAGTTTCATTTCCAATGTGATAGAGGCATCAATGCACTTATTTACTCTCTACAAGATGGATAGTCAGTAAACAAGGTTACTGTCATCCAGTCCACAAATCTGACATATGGACCGTAAAGTGCATAGAAAAGAAGCAAGAAGCACGCTAATGTATCCCAACATGCAAACTAGCGTATCTACTCATTTAACTAATATAATTTAAAAAAAGAAAAACACCAAGTATCAAAACATGAATACATTATTAGTTCTCCCACGACAGAGGCATAAATGGGTATCTATTCTGCATGGAGTTGATCTACATGCCAAAAAAATTGAGCAATCAAACAAGCGTTGCATGAAACATATCAATAACAATTCCAGTACATTATGATTATATCTTTTAATCTTTAAAGGTATTTTCTTACTCAGCAAATGTTTATTAGAATCTTAAGATACGCTTTACAAAGTGTATCAGATGTCAAAATAAACATGTAAAAGGAAAAAATACAAATGTTAGCTATGTTAAAAATAATAAAAAATGGTTGTGTCAAGATAAAGAAATAAGAATGTGTTGATGCAAATACTTACGAAAACGATAACATGTTGCGAACTTTTGCAGCATCAGGCATGTCCATGAACAAAGAATTTGCAAAGAAAGTCATCCGCCTTCTTGCTTCAAGGTTAGTTGGTACATCCCTTGCGGATTCCTTTACAGTTAACAATAGAAAAAGTCTTTTGATCTAGTAAGAGTAACAAATTGTCAGTTTAGATAACACAAGGAAAATGAAAAAAATATTGCTTAAGAAAAAATAACATGCCTTCTCTTTCCATGCATCTGACTCTGGTAGAGGAAAGTTGATAGCCTTAGCAGCAAACAATTAAACTTGCTGATCTGATATCATAACTAAAAGACTGCGTTTTTCAAACAAAAAGGGTGTTATACAATCAAATATAGAGTTATACGCCAAAAGGTATGTAATTACACTAGAGGACAGATTGCAAACTCGTTACGACCAGATTTATGAGGTAAGTCGGTTTTTAATTATTTTCTGCTGTTGAAAATTTGATGTTTTACTTTTAGCGGCATTTAAGTAAATGCTAAAGACACTAGCAATTTATTACCAAAAACAAAAACAGAAAAACATCAGATACGCACACACACAAAAAAAGTAATAAAACGTATTCCCACCTAAGCATTAAAAAAAATGATAGCACCATTGCAATTTCACTTCTTTTAAATAGCAAAGTGACAACAGAAAGAGAAAACTATGAAATTTCCTTGCCTAGAAAAATTTTCCTCCATTACATGTCTTGTGGCCACCTCAAGCATATCTTGGAAAAGAGTAATAACCTGGCCTCTTGCTTTATCTTGATTATCCATCTAAAACAATAAGACAGTTATATACAAGGAAAAAATCATTTACGAATTATGAGCAAGGAACGTAAAAACTCTATACAAAAATTATATACCAATATCTTTATCAACTTGACAACATGGTTGTATAACCCGGGAAGAGCACTCATATTCAAATATTTAATAAGAGAGTCATTGGCTATACACTTATCAACCTCAGCAAATATATGACTGATGACCCTATATAAAGATTAAAAAATGGTCAGCTGATACTTAATAAACGAAAGGTCTGGTTCAGATAATTATTCTTTACTCTTTCTACCGATCTCCCTGAACTAAATAATTGATGATGTTTTTAAATGATGCGTAGCACTCTCGAATAGCACAAAACATGTATCCATCAGTATTGATTCTTTTCTTTAATTCTCGGTCTTTCCCATTGCTGTCCTTGACCATGTTCAGTGCAACTGGAATCTGTAAGTTAAAGATGCACCAGTATACAGAACAAATCAGAAAGTACATTAAATTGCTAATTGTAAGCTATATACACAGACACTTTGCTAGCGAGTAAAAATGGTGGCCACTGGATGAGATCTAGATCTTGATCAGTCCAATAAGGAACAAGAAACAAATCCATTTCCCTGAAACACAAGGGTCAGTACTATCCATCAATGATCAAAACTCAAATAAATAAATAAACTGTGATCTTTCTACTCATTGCTTATCAGATCTTCTTCTCGGAAGCTGCTAATTACTTTATTCCAAAGTTGAGCAAATTTTACTGCTTCCTTCTCCTTATTGCCTGGTATCTGAACCGCTAATAGTGTTACAAACAAAATTTATCCTTTTGAACTTTAAATTATCAACTGAAAACTATTCAACCTTAGCAATTTTAGTGGATAAAGCAGCACGCAAGCCCTTTTTCTTAGAATCAGATTTATTAACTGGGATCAGTCGATTATTGAACACACCAGGCAATGATTGAAACCGCGACCTTAACATTCTTAAGGTTCGAATCTGTTAAGAAGATAAAAATTGACATAATCAAAGGTGCGAACAACTTAAGGAAGTCGAAAGTAAATTTGAACAGCTTAAGGAATCGAAAGTAAATTCCTAGAAGTGAAATCGAATTTTTTACCTCTTATCGTGATTCCTAGAAGCTGCCATGATTCCTAGAATCCCCAATCCCTAGAAGCCCCAATTCGAAGTCAATTCTTTTAATCCAAGATTTCAATTCTTTGATTTCCGTCGTGTCTCTGATGTTGATGATCTAATCGTTGATTTCAATCTTCCAAGTCCATTCTGTTTATTTGTGTATGTTGCGACCTGGAAAGAATAAGCGTTGAGCATCCTATTAGGGTTATGTTTGGCAACTTACCCTTTTGCCCTTAAACAAGAAGAGTTGACCAAGCATAACAACACATAAAAGCGTTGGCACATTTTTGGTGACACATTTTTGCTATTGCAACACATATAAGTGTCACTAGTCTACAACACATATAAGTGTTGGAAGTTGAAAATAATAAGAGTTGCCAATTGGCGATTATGTTGTTGTGGCGTCCAATAGCTAATCAGCTCCAAGTTCCTCCCAACCAACCTTAACAGAATTAAGCAATCAAGGTTGAAAACCTACTTGTTGAAAATGCCGATGTTCATCCCAAGAAGCGCCCATGGCTCCGAACTTCTAGGATGGACCACGACCGCTAAAATCTAGTGAAGGTTCGGCCCGTGGTTCTCACTGACATGGTTCGAAGAATCATGAGAGAAACGCGGGGAATGTCCCTGATGTTTGGGAAACCAGTATGAGGCGCAACCCCTTCACTCAGGCCATCCACAACGCTGAATGGCCTCGACGCTTCAATATGCCTTAACTGACGACTTACTCTGGGAAGACTGATCCATGTAACTTTTTAAACCACTACGAGTGGCATATGTACTCAAGTCAAGAGACCATTAAAGGAAAATGCTTCCCGGTCTTTCTTGAAGGCATCGCTCTCCTTTGGTTCTCCCGACTCCTGGCAAGATCCATTTCTACTTTCGACCAGCTTGCTTCCGAGTTGGTGAAGCAATTCAGAATGCATGTCGCGAGAACAAACAACACCCTAACTCTCTTTATTCTCTACCAAGGCATGGGGGAAACTTACAAGAGTTACCTCGAACACTTCAATAATGCCTTGGTCGAATTCAAGAATCCAAAGCCTCGCACTATCTCGGTTCAGCTTGCTAAGGGTATTCTGCCAAATACTGAATTTATATATTGGACTCGCAGAAAGTAGCCGAAGATCTTGGAGGCTTTCTATGAAAAGGATAATTTGTTACTATGTCAAGAAGAAGCAGGCTGAAATAGGGCAGCTCAGTTTGGCCATCCTCACAACCCACACCCGAGCACCGTTCAAGACAGTTCAAGGGAAAACAAGTTGGGGAATATTACGACAAGGGTAAATGGATCGCCCCCATTCAAGCCCAAGCCTAACAACGACAAGCCAAATGGCCATAACTACAAAGCCTAGAGATCCAAAGAAGCGTGATCGCTATCCAACTTACAAGTCTATACTTCTCTCAATTCTGAGTTGGAGACAATCTATTTAGTGGCCTATAATACTATTTTGTACAAGAAATCCAAACACCAGGGAGTCTACCAATCAGGAGAATTTTTTTGGAAAATATTACAGATTCCCCGATATGTTTGGCCACAATATGAACAACCGACATCACCTAAAGGATGCCATTGAGAAGCTCATCCGAGGGAAATGTCTAGAGCAGCATGTTCAAAAACTACTCCACAAGAAGCGGCCATTGGCCTTTCAAAGCCCGCACTTCCATCAGCTCAAGCGCCCCCTTGACCGTCTAATTCAAGACCTCCTCATAGGGTATCGTTATCACCACCATTTGTTGTGGATGTAACAACCCACATATTTCACGATAATATATTTAAATATTTTATTTAAATGTAATATTGTTAATCGATTGTATGTCCGAAAAGTTACCTTTTTCATACGAATGAATTTAGACTCAAGACCATTTCCATTGACTTCAAAACGCCGTTTGGGTGATTGAAAACTGTAGACAACAATATGTCTAAAGTTCATGAAATTTGGGACTTTGATTGGGCTTTGGGTTAGTAAACTTAGCTCACGCCCTTATAACCCCTCAGCCTCCTCTCCTTATCATTCACTTTCAACACTTAGCGAAAATAGAAATGGGGAAAGGAATAGAGAATTAAGATTCCCTAAGCTTGATCATAGGAGTCCAATTCTTGTTGAAATCAAGTGCACATCCAAGGACAAGATTGGGTAAGTCCGTCTCCGTCTTCTTCATCTTGTTTCCTCTTTAATTTGTGATATTCCCTAAACCTAATTCTTAGAATATATTGTATATTTAGATTGAAGATTAGCAAGCTATATCAAAGAGAGTGTGATCTAACTTGGGTTTGGAGCTTCTCCTTCATTCACTAAGATCAAAAGTGAGTCACCGCGAACTCATATCTACGACGTAAGCTTTAATGCCTTGCTGGTGTTCCTTTAGCACTTATATATTGTGTACGATTTTGTGTGAACTTCCTGATTTGTAAGTTTTCAATTTCATTCTGATGAATTTCTAGTGTAAACTTATGTATTGGCGTTTGTACATGTGCAATAGGGTATTAGGGAGTGCTTTTAACCTACCCAATATTCTAAAGCAAGTATGTATCGACCTAGAGCAATTAAGTGATGTTTTTCACCTTGAAAAACATCTTTAGAGTAGGTCAAACGTCTGAAATAATTTTCAGATGTTTGAATCGGTCTATGAGAATTAGTAGGGACCAATTTTAGATGTCTGAAACGTAATTTTAGACATCTGAACCAAGTCAAATGTCTGAAATTAGGTTCAGACGTTTGATAATCATTGATCCCCTGTATTTTCTTATATCGACCAATGAGGCCACGGTCGATAATTTAGGTTATTCCAGGCTTGTCCATGGTCGAGTTTCAGGCCGATTTCTCTTTTTCTCTAACTTTCAGTTACTTTAATCCATGTATTTCAGTAGTTCGACAAGATGGACTTTCAATTGATTCGTGGCAAACAAAGTTTATAACCGTTATTCTAGGGATTTGATTCATGTTATTAAAACGTGAATTTTGAGATCGATTGTTATTACAATCGATATTTTATGAGATTTGTCACTTTAAATTATAAAGGATTTTATATTTTTAGTTGATACCAAAACTTTTATTAAAATGGTTTCTAACGCTATTTTTCATACAAAGTCATTTCATAAATTGTCTTCTAATTTATATTTATATAAACCTTGTTCTCGTTCGTATGAGAAATCCAATTAAACGCCTTAGTAAAAAAGACTATCCTCGTGTTTGCTTCAACGGTTAATCCTTGGAATCGTTCGATTAAAAAATGTGGCGATGATCATTTTTTCTAGTGGAATACACAACTTATTCATAAATATTTGATTAGAGCAAGTGGTTATAGGACATTTAGCTTGACTCTTATATTTATTAGCTTGGCATAATTTACACTATACTTAATCAATTTTGATCAATATGATCTTCGTATCATCCCAAGGAACTTCAGTTGATCTTGAGTGTCTTCAAACTATTTGTGGAACTTCTGTTCATCTTGAGAATCTTCGGACTATTTGTGGAACTCTGGTTCATCATGAGCGTCTTCGAACTATTTGTGGAAATTGGGTTCATCATGAGTGTCTTCGGACTATTTATAGGACCGTACTCGTGTTTTGATTCATGTTACCAATTTCGAGCTAATTTGATGGAGAACATCATTCCTTGTAAGTAGCTATATCATTTATAATGTGATACTAATTTGTTGCACTGAGATTTCTTTGAGATATTAAGTAGACATCTTCAGGTTCCACATTTTCTTGTGAACTTTTTTTTGGGTATACATCATTATCTGCTTTTATCTCTTTTTCTATCTTAGTTTATTATGATAAGTACAACTAGACTGATCCTTTTATTGTTTATTTTCTTATTATAATACTCGGGTCAGACCAAGGCATTACAGGTGCTTCGCATGACTTCTAGCAAGGGCTACCTCTTAATTTATTGCAACTACATTATCATTGTAGTAATTTTGGGCTATATATATAGGAGACATCTATGTATGCATATTCTTTTGGCTAGAACTTGTACATGTCCTTTTGTTGTATAGTGGATCTTATATGACCACTACTTTTGTACTCTTATGTCATATATTCATATCTATTTCTGCCTTAGTGATATGAATATCTGTGTCTAACTATGATTATACTATTATGTATTTTATATTGTTTTTGAATTATATATATATATAGCCATTATGTAATGGGTTTGAACTTGAATTAAATGTGTTGGATTTCCTCACGAGATTTAAAAAGTAAGACCACATTATTTGAATGTTTAACACTCGTTAAAATCTATCACACATATGGTTGTTCCTTAACAGCCTAATTCTTTGGGTTAATTGACACCATTTCTTACAATGACCTTGGCTAACACGAGTATAGAGGTGGGGTATTACAGTTGGTATCGGAGCCAATTTCGGAACAATATGAGATATTATGGTGAGAATCATTGTCCAAAGTCTCTCTTAGGAAACCATTTTTAGGATTTAACTCAAGTCTTAGGACCAATTATATCCTATCTTATATCATGGTCCTTTGTTTGACCAATCAAGTTTATTTGAGTTCATCTTTGTGAAATTTTGGCCTAGACAAACTTAGAGTCTCGTCCCTTTTGTGAGTAGGAATTCATACTATTTTCAATCTTTTGAGTTAAAATAACCTTTGGGACTTAATTATGAAGATTTTTAAATTATTTCATATAATGGTTTAATAAAATAATTTTGGCGAAGTAAAATACTAATCCTTTTGAGATTAGCTTCGCTAGGTGAAAACAAATAAATTATTTTCACTAAGAACTATGAAATCGATGTTTATTTATTTACGATTACAAATTTAATCTATGAATAAATTGTAACACCCCGCAAATTCTATAACTGTGGAATTAACAAATTAAAGTATAATTAATTTGAAATCAAAGAACTAAGGGAAACGGGATACGCATTGCGTTCGTCTCGGAAAAATACGCGAAATAGAGTCCGAGTTTTCGAAAAACGGAGTCCGTATGAAGAAGATATGGCCTTCGGAAGTTTCTGAATTAAATTTAAATTTCAAACAGAATAAAACAGTTTAAAAAATTAAAAGTGGGGCCCAATGGGCCAGGGCGGAAGAACACCCGCCTCACGCACCCAGGTCGACTGGGCTGTCGACCTGGTCTAACCAGGTCGACAGGCCTGTCGACAGGGCTGTCGACAGGGGTGTCGACCTGGTCCAGACCAGGTCGAACCCAGTCTAACCCGGCTGGCCTATTCTCTGTTGGTCGATTTTCTGTGGTCTGCTTTGTCATTAGGGCTAGGTGGCAAGCTCTAATTGGTCTCTCCTTAGGATGAATGGCTACGATCAATCCAAGCAACATCAATGGTTCTAATCAGTTCATTACCCCTATAAAAAGGACCCTAGACTCTACCTAGGTTTCTTGTACAATTCTCTAGCCTCCATTGCTCTCTTCTTCTAATAAAAAATTAAAAATGGCATCTCTGCTCTGCTGGAATTAAAACTAGAAGATAATCAACATCAGCCTAAGCAACTCAATTCAAACTAGAGATTAAAATTTCTGCAAAGATTCGACAACAAGTTCTTTCTTTAATCCAATCAAGGCAAGTACAGTTATTCTCCGCTATAAACGTTAATTATAATTTTGATATGCATTTAAATCTGAGTTTGAGGTTGTATTCTCTTCTGTTAGATCTGTTTTCTGTGACTGTTCTATATTCCTTTCTTCTTTTCTGTTTCTATAGCCAGGCTACCACGAGCCTGTGCCTAATCTCATAAGAGATGAACGTATGAACGCAAGTTTTGGGATGAATGATGAGAAATTTGACAAAACCAAATTGAATGTATGACTTTAGGACTGAGGCATAAAATATATTGGACATATGACTTGGGATTGGATGCATAAATTTGACTATGAACATAAAATTTATGCATGTTGTATGCATAGTTATGTTGTAATTTAGACCTGTAATTAATTAGAAAAAAATAAGCATATGTTATAAACTAGTTTTAGACCTATGCATATTTTGTGATAAAAGAAGAAGAGGAACCACTGTAAAGATTACATATGATTTGAGACTTTGGACAAAATGCATATAAAAAGGCAAGATCTGATTTTTAGAAGATATGGTTTAAAGATTTATATTATTGGGGATAGTTTGCATAATAATTCATGACATGAAAAGAAGGAAGATATGGAAACTTAAGATTTACATTAATTAGGATATCTATTATTGTGAATACACCTAAATAGGGATTTTTGGATATATGGCATGCATTGAAATTAATGGTTATATTTGGTATAATTTATATGTGAATCTGCTGTAAAATGCTAGTTTAACAAAAATTGGAACATAGGTTATATGGCAAATTATGTCCATATTCTGCGCTTATGCAAACATGGAGTATATGTTGTGAATCATGACAATTATGTAGGCATATGAATTTAAGCTAATTTATGACTAGGCAAGGCATGTAAATAGAACCTTTGGAAATATTAAATTTGCTAAATCTGCTAATTTGCCAAGTTGCCTAAACTGCTAGTTTTGTTATATTGCCTAGACTGCTAATTAGATTGAAATGCCTAATCTGTTAAATTTGTCGGTTGAAATGCCTAACCTGTTATATGCAAAATTCTGCTATGTTGATATAATCATTCTGTTATTGATATAATCTGAATTGGCATATATATTGGGCGTGCGCATAAACGGTAAATTATTAATTAATTGGCCGCAAAGATAAACATGGCTAACTCGAGGTTAGAATGAGTTTGCGGCGTAAATCTGCCCGGAACCGCCCGGCACATCCAGTGGCCGCAAACAATAGGTTCTAATGTGAGAAGTTAGTCATAGCATGCGTAAGACACGAGGTTAGGTCTGGCTTGTGGCAGAAGTCTGCCCGGAACCGCCCGGCATATCCAGCGGCCACAAGCTACCGACCTAATGTGAGAGGTCTATGCATTAGTAATTAATTAATGCAAAATCTAAGATAAGAATGACGTCTAAAACGTATTGGGGAAAATAGGGTTAAACCAAAGGGATTAATAGATGTAGTAAAACCCGTCCATGAATCTGTAGGCCCAATACAAAGTTAGACAAATCTGAAAAATCTGTACATCTGACCTGTTAGTCTGAAAACTTGTTAACTTAATTTGTGAATTAGTAAATCTGAATTCTGTATGTCTGAACTTGTAAACAAGTCAATCTGAAATCTGTTAGTCTGGGGACACAAGGTTAGGAGGGGAATTACTTGTGTCATCTGTTGTTTGGGACCCATATTAGTCAGTAACCCTTTCTGGTATCAAAACTTTGACCCAACAGTAGGTAGGGTCCGGGCACGCTTACTGAACTAATTATAAGTGGTTCATTCTGATAATGGCGAGGGGTGTTGATGGTGCGTTCCAACCGGGTCATGTGCGTGCATGGATCCCGGTCTGCCTCTGAGGATGTAAGACGCCGTGACATCTGTAAATAGGTCTGTGCCAATTGGTTGTCACTTTAGGGAGTGATACACCCTACTGTGGGGCCGACACAGGATATTTATGTATTAGGGAGCCGATCGCTTGGGGTAGGGTTTTAGGGTACGCTTAGTTCTGTATGTTTCTGTTGGTACCGTCTGTTTCTGTTGGGTGGTAACACCTGTCTGTTTCTGTGTGGTACCGTCTGTTCGGGTGGTAAAGGCCCATTACTAGTGTACACATAATTCCACATTCTGTTTCCATAAGGATAAATCTGTTTCTTCTTCTGTCTGTTTCTGATCGGGTAGTAAAGGCCCATTATTAGCATTCTGTTTCTGTTAAAGTATTCTGTACCCGTTCCGGCTTCAATTTAGACGTTAGGGGGACACCTAATTCTGTTATGCTAGTATTAGTGCAGAGAAGTGTAAAACAATAGTTTATATCATTCTGTTTTTCTGTTATATCTGCTACACCTGTTATAGTTATCTCACATCCAGTTTTATGTTCATATCATATTATTATTATCTGTTCATATGCTGAAAGTCACTGGACTTGCCAGACTTTTTGTCTGACCCTTGTTGTTTCGCCTCCTTTCTTCCGTTTCCCCCCAGGTTATCCAAGAAGGGAAATACTTTAGCTTGATCCGGATTTCTCTTTGCTTGAAGTGCTTAAAGTATGGCTTGGCTCTGTATAGCTTCCGTTCCATGGGGATTATGATTTTAAACTATGTGTTTTGAAGGCTTTTGTACAAGACTGATATTTTGTACTTGAATTCTGAAATTGAAAGGATGTAAACATATTAATTTCTGTTTCCGCTGTAATAAAGTTAAAAATTTTCAAGTACTGTTTTATCTGTCTTGTAAGTTTCTGTTCTGTTTACTAAAATGCTCCACCAAAGTTAAGGCATTCCCTTAGTGAGTGACCTTAACGGAGGTGGAGTGTTACACTTGGTATCAGAGCTGAAGGTTACCGGATTTGATAAAGAATTTTTGAAAACTATTTTCAAAAAAAGTTTTGAAAAGGAAGTATTTTCAAAAATAAAGCTTATTTTGAAAAACATGATCCCCAAGAGCCATATATCTTTCTTTCAGTCCTTTTTGTATTGAACCTTTCCTTTTTCGTTCCAGCATGTCTGAAGCATCTGAGATACCAGAGGGTGTTCATGTACCCGGTTGGTTTCGTCAATATCTTGAGGCTAGGACCGCCGCTGCAGGTCCAGCAAATGATCCCCCTCCTCCACCCCCTCCTCGTGCAATTGCTTTCTCAAAGATCTGTAGAGATTTTAGGGCTATGGGTGGGAAGGATTTCAAAGGAACTGAATCATTCGTAGAAGCTAGGAATTGGCTCAAAGAAACTGAGGATCTATTCGTTATCTTCGAGGTGGACGATAGGCAGAAGGTACAGTTGGCAGTATGGCTGCTCAAAGACGAAGCTTCCTACTGGTGGGAGGTCACTAACGCCGAGAGGCCGGTTGAGACATGGATGGATTTCAGAACAAGGTTTGAGACAAAATTCCTCTCGCAAGCTGAACGAAGTTTACAATTGGAAAAGTTCTTGTCTCTTAAGCAAGGAAGTATGACGGTCAAGGAATACGTCAACCAGTTCAACCAACTAGCAAGATTCGGATTGGATTTAGTCAACACTCATCATAAAAAGGCTCTCCGCTTTGTTAAAGGATTGAATGAGCCACTGCACAGCCTAGCCATGACCCATGTACCCATGGGAGCAACTTACGAGAAATTGGTGGATATGGCACTACTGCACGAGGAAGACAAGGGCCCGAAAGAGACCAAGAAGGAAGAAACACAGAATAAGAAGGCGGGGCCCAAAAAGGAAACACAAAAGAAGGATGAGAAGTCTGAAGATAAGAAGGGGAAAAAGTGCTTTACTTGTGGGAGCTCAACTCATCTGAACAAGGATTGCAGAAAAAGGAAGGGCGCTTGCTTCAACTGTGGGGAGATGGGACACTTCACTAGGGACTGCCCGAAGAGACGAGGACAAGGAGGGCAGGCGAACACTCTTGAGGCTAGTGGCTAGGATAGAAATAGGAAAGTTTCTATAGTAGGTTTAATTTCTTTATCTGATTATGGAGTTAAGACTTTTTCTGATTTTGGTATTTTGATTTTGTAATCGATACTCTGCACTTTAATACTAGTATTATTTCTGAATTCCGCTGTAGACTCAGACCCATAAGGGTTATGGATCATCTGTTTGAGATTGGGGTTTGAGGGATATCTGTGTTAGGCGTCAAGTATGACGCATACATTCTGAGTTTTCGTAGGGTATGATTTTATCATGCTTAGCTTCCTAAGGATCATTAGGGAACCTGATTTGTATCAGTAGTCTGTAAATATATGAATAATTCTGATTTCCAGTTTTGACATTGTCTAAAGAAGGTAATCCTCTGAGTGTCAATCTGATATTGATTTCGGTCTTTGGGGTTGATACTTAGGGGAATTATTTTCTCAACCAATGTCTAATGGGAACCAAGTCTTCGTTCTATCTGTACTCGCTTCCATCATTCGACTGTATCCTATCGATCGAATATTTGAACTTTAGGTAGAAACTAATGGGTGTAAACATGTGTTTGAGACATGTTATGTTTGATGGTTGCAAGTGGATGCAAGTGGTTGCTAGTGGTTGCTCGTGGATGCATATACACACACTAGGCACTAGATCGGCTCGAAAGCACTCTCATACTGCATATGGATGTGTGAGCATTTTTAAATTTTTATGGATGCAAAATGGTTGAATCAGCATATGGATGTTGCATATGAATGAGCAGTTGTGCACTCATATAGAAATGATATGTCTCAAGTAGGAAAATTTGCATACATATTGGACTCATGGCACTAACATGATTCGCATTAAGGAGGTCGACTGAATCAGTGGGCCGCCTGATTTTGCATTAGATACGGACATGAACACACACTGTGCATTTAAACATGAAAGCATTAGAAGTCTATAAGGACAATGGATGCCTGTGGTTGATGATTGAGTAGATGGATGATTGGATGGTAGGACACATTCTTCTTAACTTGAAGATTTCGGGGACGAAATCCTTTTAAGTGGGGGAGAATGTAACACCCCGCAAATTCTATAACTGTGGAATTAACAAATTAAAGTATAATTAATTTGAAATCAAAGAACTAAGGGAAACGGGATACGCCATTGCGTTCGTCTCGGAAAAATACGCGAAATAGAGTCCGAGTTTTCGAAAAACGGAGTCCGTATGAAGAAGATATGGCCTTCGGAAGTTTCTGAATTAAATTTAAATTTCAAACAGAATAAAACAGTTTAAAAAATTAAAAGTGGGGCCCAATGGGCCAGGGCGGAAGAACACCCGCCTCACGCACCCAGGTCGACTGGGCTGTCGACCTGGTCTAACCAGGTCGACAGGGCTGTCGACAGGGGTGTCGACCTGGTCCAGACCAGGTCGAACCCAGTCTAACCCGGCTGGCCTATTCTCTGTTGGTCGATTTTCTGTGGTCTGCTTTGTCATTAGGGCTAGGTGGCAAGCTCTAATTGGTCTCTCCTTAGGATGAATGGCTACGATCAATCCAAGCAACATCAATGGTTCTAATCAGTTCATTACCCCTATAAAAAGGACCCTAGACTCTACCTAGGTTTCTTGTACAATTCTCTAGCCTCCATTGCTCTCTTCTTCTAATAAAAAAATAAAAATGGCGTCTCTGCTCTGCTGGAATTAAAACTAGAAGATAATCAACATCAGCCTAAGCAACTCAATTCAAACTAGAGATTAAAATTTCTGCAAAGATTCGACAACAAGTTCTTTCTTTAATCCAATCAAGGCAAGTACAGTTATTCTCCGCTATAAACGTTAATTATAATTTTGATATGCATTTAAATCTGAGTTTGAGGTTGTATTCTCTTCTGTTAGATCTATTTTCTGTGACTGTTCTATATTCCTTTCTTCTTTTCTGTTTCTATAGCCAGGCTACCACGAGCCTGTGCCTAATCTCATAAGAGATGAACGTATGAACGCAAGTTTTGGGATGAATGATGAGAAATTTGACAAAACCAAATTGAATGTATGACTTTAGGACTGAGGCATAAAATATATTGGACATATGACTTGGGATTGGATGCATAAATTTGACTATGAACATAAAATTTATGCATGTTGTATGCATGGTTATGTTGTAATTTAGACCTGTAATTAATTAGAAAAAAATAAGCATATGTTATAAACTAGTTTTAGACCTATGCATATTTTGTGATAAAAGAAGAAGAGGAACCACTGTAAAGATTACATATGATTTGAGACTTTGGACAAAATGCATATAAAAGGCAAGATCTGATTTTTAGAAGATATGGTTTAAAGATTTATATTATTGGGGATAGTTTGCATAATAATTCATGACATGAAAAGAAGGAAGATATGGAAACTTAAGATTTACATTAATTAGGATATCTATTATTGTGATTACACCTAAATAGGGATTTTTGGATATATGGCATGCATTGAAATTAATGGTTATATTTGGTATAATTTATATGTGAATCTGCTGTAAAATGCTAGTTTAACAAAAATTGGAACATAGGTTATATGGCAAATTATGTCCATATTCTGCGCTTATGCAAACATGGAGTATATGTTGTGAATCATGACAATTATGTAGGCATATGAATTTAAGCTAATTTATGACTAGGCAAGGCATGTAAATAGAACCTTTGGAAATATTAAATTTGCTAAATCTGCTAATTTGCCAAGTTGCCTAAACTGCTAGTTTTGTTATATTGCCTAGACTGCTAATTAGATTGAAATGCCTAATCTGTTAAATTTGTCGGTTGAAATGCCTAACCTGTTATATGCAAAATTCTGCTATGTTGATATAATCATTCTGTTATTGATATAATCTGAATTGGCATATATATTGGGCGTGCGCATAAACGGTAAATTATTAATTAATTGGACGCAAAGATAAACATGGCTAACTCGAGGTTAGAATGAGTTTGCGGCGTAAATCTGCCCGGAACCGCCCGGCACATCCAGTGGCCGCAAACAATAGGTTCTAATGTGAGAAGTTAGTCATAGCATGCGTAAGACACGAGGCTAGGTCTGGCTTGTGGCAGAAGTCTGCCCGGAACCGCCCGGCATATCCAGCGGCCACAAGCTACCGACCTAATGTGAGAGGTCTGTGCATTAATAATTAATTAATGCAAAATCTAAGATAAGAATGACGTCTAAAACGTATTGGGGAAAATAGGGTTAAACCAAAGGGATTAATAGATGTAGTAAAACCCGTCCATGAATCTGTAGGCCCAATACAAAGTTAGACAAATCTGAAAAATCTGTACATCTGACCTGTTAGTCTGAAAACTTGTTAACTTAATTTGTGAATTAGTAAATCTGAATTCTGTATGTCTGAACTTGTAAACAAGTCAATCTGAAATCTGTTAGTCTGGGGACACAAGGTTAGGAGGGGAATTACTTGTGTCATCTGTTGTTTGGGACCCATATTAGTCAGTAACCCTTTCTGGTATCAAAACTTTGACCCAACAGTAGGTAGGGTCCGGGCACGCTTACTGAACTAATTATAAGTGGTTCATTCTGATAATGGCGAGGGGTGTTGATGGTGCGTTCCAACCGGGTCATGTGCGTGCATGGATCCCGGTCTGCCTCTGAGGATGTAAGACGCCGTGACATCTGTAAATAGGTCTGTGCCAATTGGTTGTCACTTTAGGGAGTGATACACCCTACTGTGGGGCCGACACAGGATATTTATGTATTAGGGAGCCGATCGCTTGGGGTAGGGTTTTAGGGTACGCTTAGTTCTGTATGTTTCTGTTGGTACCGTCTGTTTCTGTTGGGTGGTAACACCTGTCTGTTTCTGTGTGGTACCGTCTGTTCGGGTGGTAAAGGCCCATTACTAGTGTACACCTAATTCCACATTCTGTTTCCATAAGGATAAATCTGTTTCTTCTTCTGTCTGTTTCTGATCGGGTAGTAAAGGCCCATTATTAGCATTCTGTTTCTGTTAAAGTATTCTGTACCCGTTCCGGCTTCAATTTAGACGTTAGGTGGACACCTAATTCTGTTATGCTAGTATTAGTGCAGAGAAGTGTAAAACAATAGTTTATATCATTCTGTTTTTCTGTTATATCTGCTACACCTGTTATAGTTATCTCACATCCAGTTTTATGTTCATATCATATTATTATTATCTGTTCATATGCTGAAAGTCACTGGACTTGCCAGACTTTTTGTCTGACCCTTGTTGTTTCGCCTCCTTTCTTCCGTTTCCCCCCCCAGGTTATCCAAGAAGGGAAATACTTTAGCTTGATCCGGATTTCTCTTTGCTTGAAGTGCTTAAAGTATGGCTTGGCTCTGTATAGCTTCCGTTCCATGGGGATTATGATTTTAAACTATGTGTTTTGAAGGCTTTTGTACAAGACTGATATTTTGTACTTGAATTCTGAAATTGAAAGGATGTAAACATATTAATTTCTGTTTCCGCTGTAATAAAGTTAAAATTTTTCAAGTACTGTTTTATCTGTCTTGTAAGTTTCTGTTCTGTTTACTAAAATGCTCCACCAAAGTTAAGGCATTCCCTTAGTGAGTGACCTTAACGGAGGTGGAGTGTTACACTTGGTATCAGAGCTGAAGGTTACCGGATTTGATAAAGAATTTTTGAAAACTATTTTCAAAAAAAGTTTTGAAAAGGAAGTATTTTCAAAAATAAAGCTTATTTTGAAAAACATGATCCCCAAGAGCCATATATCTTTCTTTCAGTCCTTTTTGTATTGAACCTTTCCTTTTTCGTTCCAGCATGTCTGAAGCATCTGAGATACCAGAGGGTGTTCATGTACCCGGTTGGTTTCGTCAATATCTTGAGGCTAGGACCGCCGCTGCAGGTCCAGCAAATGATCCCCCTCCTCCACCCCCTCCTCGTGCAATTGCTTTCTCAAAGATCTGTAGAGATTTTAGGGCCATGGGTGGGAAGGATTTCAAAGGAATTGAATCATTCGTAGAAGCTAGGAATTGGCTCAAAGAAACTGAGGATCTATTCGTTATCTTCGAGGTGGACGATAGGCAGAAGGTACAGTTGGCAGTATGGCTGCTCAAAGACGAAGCTTCCTACTGGTGGGAGGTCACTAACGCCGAGAGGCCGGTTGAGACATGGATGGATTTCAGAACAAGGTTTGAGACAAAATTCCTCTCGCAAGCTGAACGAAGTTTACAATTGGAAAAGTTCTTGTCTCTTAAGCAAGGAAGTATGACGGTCAAGGAATACGTCAACCAGTTCAACCAACTAGCAAGATTCGGATTGGATTTAGTCAACACTCAGCATAAAAAGGCTCTCCGCTTTGTTAAAGGATTGAATGAGCCACTGCACAGCCTAGCCATGACCCATGTACCCATGGGAGCAACTTACGAGAAATTGGTGGATATGGCACTACTGCACGAGGAAGACAAGGGCCCGAAAGAGACCAAGAAGGAGGAAACACAGAATAAGAAGGCGGGGCCCAAAAAGGAAACACAAAAGAAGGATGAGAAGTCTGAAGATAAGAAGGGGAAAAAGTGCTTTACTTGTGGGAGCTCAACTCATCTGAACAAGGATTGCAGAAAAAGGAAGGGCGCTTGCTTCAACTGTGGGGAGATGGGACACTTCACTAGGGACTGCCCGAAGAGACGAGGACAAGGAGGGCAGGCGAACACTCTTGAGGCTAGTGGCTAGGATAGAAATAGGAAAGTTTCTATAGTAGGTTTAATTTCTTTATCTGATTATGGAGTTAAGACTTTTTCTGATTTTGGTATTTTGATTTTGTAATCGATACTCTGCACTTTAATACTAGTATTATTTCTGAATTCCGCTGTAGACTCAGACCCATAAGGGTTATGGATCATCTGTTTGAGATTGGGGTTTGAGGGATATCTGTGTTAGGCGTCAAGTATGACGCATACATTCTGAGTTTTCGTAGGGTATGATTTTATCATGCTTAGCTTCCTAAGGATCATTAGGGAACCTGATTTGTATCAGTAGTCTGTAAATATATGAATAATTCTGATTTCCAGTTTTGACATTGTCTAAAGAAGGTAATCCTCTGAGTGTCAATCTGATATTGATTTCGGTCTTTGGGGTTGATACTTAGGGGAATTATTTTCTCAACCAATGTCTAATGGGAACCAAGTCTTCGTTCTATCTGTACTCGCTTCCATCATTCGACTGTATCCTATCGATCGAATATTTGAACTTTAGGTAGAAACTAATGGGTGTAAACATGTGTTTGAGACATGTTATGTTTGATGGTTGCAAGTGGATGCAAGTGGTTGCTAGTGGTTGCTCGTGGATGCATATACACACACTAGGCACTAGATCGGCTCGAAAGCACTCTCATACTGCATATGGATGTGTGAGCATTTTTAAATTTTTATGGATGCAAAATGGTTGAATCAGCATATGGATGTTGCATATGAATGAGCAGTTGTGCACTCATATAGAAATGATATGTCTCAAGTAGGAAAATTTGCATACATATTGGACTCATGGCACTAACATGATTCGCATTAAGGAGGTCGACTGAATCAGTGGGCCGCCTGATTTTGCATTAGATACGGACATGAACACACACTGTGCATTTAAACATGAAAGCATTAGAAGTCTATAAGGACAATGGATGCCTGTGGTTGATGATTGAGTAGATGGATGATTGGATGGTAGGACACATTCTTCTTAACTTGAAGATTTCGGGGACGAAATCCTTTTAAGTGGGGGAGAATGTAACACCCCGCAAATTCTATAACTGTGGAATTAACAAATTAAAGTATAATTAATTTGAAATCAAAGAACTAAGGGAAACGGGATACGCCATTGCGTTCGTCTCGGAAAAATACGTGAAATAGAGTCCGAGTTTTCGAAAAACGGAGTCCGTATGAAGAAGATATGGCCTTTGGAAGTTTCTGAATTAAATTTAAATTTCAAACAGAATAAAACAGTTTAAAAAATTAAAAGTGGGGCCCAATGGGCCAGGGCGGAAGAACACCCGCCTCACGCACCCAGGTCGACTGGGCTGTCGACCTGGTCTAACCAGGTCGACAGGGCTGTCGACAGGGGTGTCGACCTGGTCCAGACCAGGTCGAACCCAGTCTAACCCGGCTGGCCTATTCTCTGTTGGTCGATTTTCTGTGGTCTGCTTTGTCATTAGGGCTAGGTGGCAAGCTCTAATTGGTCTCTCCTTAGGATGAATGGCTACGATCAATCCAAGCAACATCAATGGTTCTAATCAGTTCATTACCCCTATAAAAAGGACCCTAGACTCTACCTAGGTTTCTTGTACAATTCTCTAGCCTCCATTGCTCTCTTCTTCTAATAAAAAAATAAAAATGGCGTCTCTGCTCTGCTGGAATTAAAACTAGAAGATAATCAACATCAGCCTAAGCAACTCAATTCAAACTAGAGATTAAGATTTCTGCAAAGATTCGACAACAAGTTCTTTCTTTAATCCAATCAAGGCAAGTACAGTTATTCTCCGCTATAAACGTTAATTATAATTTTGATATGCATTTAAATCTGAGTTTGAGGTTGTATTCTCTTCTGTTAGATCTGTTTTCTGTGACTGTTCTATATTCCTTTCTTCTTTTCTGTTTCTATAGCCAGGCTACCACGAGCCTGTGCCTAATCTCATAAGAGATGAACGTATGAACGCAAGTTTTGGGATGAATGATGAGAAATTTGACAAAACCAAATTGAATGTATGACTTTAGGACTGAGGCATAAAATATATTGGACATATGACTTGGGATTGGATGCATAAATTTGACTATGAACATAAAATTTATGCATGTTGTATGCATGGTTATGTTGTAATTTAGACCTGTAATTAATTAGAAAAAAATAAGCATATGTTATAAACTAGTTTTAGACCTATGCATATTTTGTGATAAAAGAAGAAGAGGAACCACTGTAAAGATTACATATGATTTGAGACTTTGGACAAAATGCATATAAAAAGGCAAGATCTGATTTTTAGAAGATATGGTTTAAAGATTTATATTATTGGGGATAGTTTGCATAATAATTCATGACATGAAAAGAAGGAAGATATGGAAACTTAAGATTTACATTAATTAGGATATCTATTATTGTGATTACACCTAAATAGGGATTTTTGGATATATGGCATGCATTGAAATTAATGGTTATATTTGGTATAATTTATATGTGAATCTGCTGTAAAATGCTAGTTTAACAAAAATTGGAACATAGGTTATATGGCAAATTATGTCTATATTCTGCGCTTATGCAAACATGGAGTATATGTTGTGAATCATGACAATTATGTAGGCATATGAATTTAAGCTAATTTATGACTAGGCAAGGCATGTAAATAGAACCTTTGGAAATATTAAATTTGCTAAATCTGCTAATTTGCCAAGTTGCCTAAACTGCTAGTTTTGTTATATTGCCTAGACTGCTAATTAGATTGAAATGTCTAATCTGTTAAATTTGTCGGTTGAAATGCCTAACCTGTTATATGCAAAATTCTGCTATGTTGATATAATCATTCTGTTATTGATATAATCTGAATTGGCATATATATTGGGCGTGCGCATAAACGGTAAATTATTAATTAATTGGCCGCAAAGATAAACATGGCTAACTCGAGGTTAGAATGAGTTTGCGGCGTAAATCTGCCCGGAACCGCCCGGCACATCCAGTGGCCGCAAACAATAGGTTCTAATGTGAGAAGTTAGTCATAGCATGCGTAAGACACGAGGTTAGGTCTGGCTTGTGGCAGAAGTCTGCCCGGAACCGCCCGGCATATCCAACGGCCACAAGCTACCGACCTAATGTGAGAGGTCTGTGCATTAATAATTAATTAATGCAAAATCTAAGATAAGAATGACGTCTAAAACGTATTGGGGAAAATAGGGTTAAACCAAAGGGATTAATAGATGTAGTAAAACCCGTCCATGAATCTGTAGGCCCAATACAAAGTTAGACAAATCTGAAAAATCTGTACATCTGACCTGTTAGTCTGAAAACTTGTTAACTTAATTTGTGAATTAGTAAATCTGAATTCTGTATGTCTGAACTTGTAAACAAGTCAATCTGAAATCCGTTAGTCTGGGGACACAAGGTTAGGAGGGGAATTACTTGTGTCATCTGTTGTTTGGGACCCATATTAGTCAGTAACCCTTTCTGGTATCAAAACTTTGACCCAACAGTAGGTAGGGTCCGGGCACGCTTACTGAACTAATTATAAGTGGTTCATTCTGATAATGGCGAGGGGTGTTGATGGTGCGTTCCAACCGGGTCATGTGCGTGCATGGATCCCGGTCTGCCTCTGAGGATGTAAGACGCCGTGACATCTGTAAATAGGTCTGTGCCAATTGGTTGTCACTTTAGGGAGTGATACACCCTACTGTGGGGCCGACACAGGATATTTATGTATTAGGGAGCCGATCGCTTGGGGTAGGGTTTTAGGGTACGCTTAGTTCTGTATGTTTCTGTTGGTACCGTCTGTTTCTGTTGGGTGGTAACACCTGTCTGTTTCTGTGTGGTACCGTCTGTTTGGGTGGTAAAGGCCCATTACTAGTGTACACCTAATTCCACATTCTGTTTCCATAAGGATAAATCTGTTTCTTCTTCTGTCTGTTTCTGATCGGGTAGTAAAGGCCCATTATTAGCATTCTGTTTCTGTTAAAGTATTCTGTACCCGTTCCGGCTTCAATTTAGACGTTAAGGGGACACCTAATTCTGTTATGCTAGTATTAGTGCAGAGAAGTGTAAAACAATAGTTTATATCATTCTGTTTTTCTGTTATATCTGCTACACCTGTTATAGTTATCTCACATCCAGTTTTATGTTCATATCATATTATTATTATCTGTTCATATGCTGAAAGTCACTAGACTTGCCAGACTTTTTGTCTGACCCTTGTTGTTTCGCCTCCTTTCTTCCGTTTCCCCCCCAGGTTATCCAAGAAGGGAAATACTTTAGCTTGATCCGGATTTCTCTTTGCTTGAAGTGCTTAAAGTATGGCTTGGCTCTGTATAGCTTCCGTTCCATGGGGATTATGATTTTAAACTATATGTTTTGAAGGCTTTTGTACAAGACTGATATTTTGTACTTGAATTCTGAAATTGAAAGGATGTAAACATATTAATTTCTGTTTCCGCTGTAATAAAGTTAAAATTTTTCAAGTACTGTTTTATCTGTCTTGTAAGTTTCTGTTCTGTTTACTAAAATGCTCCACCAAAGTTAAGGCATTCCCTTAGTGAGTGACCTTAACGGAGGTGGAGTGTTACATAAATAGTTACACATTTAATTATTTATTTTCAAATTTGCATCCCTATTTGGACGTAATCTTTTTTATTGTGCTGAGTTGACCATTGAGCATGTTAGGAACTCTAATCAGGAGGTGGGACATCCCGATATCGATAGGTGTTTCTGTACACTTCGAGGAGATAATTCTGACACAAAACTTGTATTAAACATTAATGATGAGCATCACCATTGAACCTTAGCATTGTAATTCAATATAAATAAATGGTGAGGAAAATCATTCGTATTGATTCTTAATTTGCAACCTTAGGGATTTTAATAAGATAATGATTTGAGAATGGGATATATACGATCACCATATATA
The DNA here is from genome assembly GCA_030737875.1 of Allium sativum. Lineage (NCBI taxonomy): Eukaryota > Viridiplantae > Streptophyta > Magnoliopsida > Asparagales > Amaryllidaceae > Allium > Allium sativum. The sequence goes on from CM060923.1 coordinate 462,037,917, forward strand.
TATCCTTTACACCTTTCATGGTTATAATTTTAACTATGAAGTTTGGGATTTCTTATTTTATAAAGAAAACTAAAGGTACCTTTCATATGTTCTTTATGATGTTGATTACTGTGATCATCTTATTTGAGTCTTTTGAATTGTGATCATGTACATTCTTTGCATCAAAGTAACTTGGGGACACCATGTCTTAAGATGTTATAGGCTACTTTCTCTCATCTAAGTATGTCAATTTTCCAAGCCTATGTTTTGTGAAAATTCTTACATGCTTTGTTTTTTTTGTTTTACCTATATATTTTGCTATTATGATGTTTTAGCTTTCTTTAGGTAACGATTGAGTATACTCATTTGCTTTAGAGTATTACTTGTTTCAAATGAGTAATCTTGTCTTTTCGAAAGAATAAGGAATTTAATTAAATGTCTTGGTAAAAACGGTGGGTTGGCACGCATATGTTTACTTTGTCGGTTGGTTTTTGGACTTAGTTAGTTGAGGTTTGATTTCATCTTTGGATGAAATCTTAGGACCATGTATGGTTATTTTGTTGCTTCTTGCGTGTTGTATATCTTTATGTACATCGACGGGAACCTTATGTGTTGTATATCATTATATACACTGATGTTGATCATTTCGTTGTGATGTGGAGCCACCTCGTCCTATAATGAAACACTTCGTATGGTGTTAAACCACCTTCTATTATAACGAAATGCTTAGTCAATTTTCCTTGCAGTGTGGAGCCACCTTGTCTTCAGATGGAATGCTTCGTGTGGTGTGGAGCCACCTATTCTTCGGATGGAATACTTCGTATGGTGTTAAGCCACCTTGTATTACGACGGAATGCTTAGTCAACAATACTTGCTGTGTGGAGCCACCTTGTCTTCGAATGGAATGCTTCTTATGGTATAGAGCCACCTTATCTTCGAACGTAATGATTCGTATGATGTTAAGCCACTTTGTCTTATGATAAAATTCTTAGTCAACTTTCCTTGGGGTGTGGAGCCACCTTGTCTTTAAATGGAATGCTTCGTATGGCGTGTGGCCACCTTGTCTTCAGACGGAATGCTTCATATGGTGTGAAGCCACCTTTTCTTTGGACAGAACGTTTAGTGAGGTGTGAAGCCACCTTGTCTTTGGACGGAAAGTTTAGTGAAGTGTGAAGCCACCTTATCCTCGGACGAAACGCTTAGTGAGATGTGAAGTGTGACGACCGGGAATTTTGCTCGATCCGAATCAGTCGCTAAGCCGATCAAGACCGTTCGAAACGCCTGATTGTTTCGAGAACACGACAAAATAGAACGCAGACGGAAGAACATTTCATTGTTAATTACAACAATTCCATCAGAATACAAGAATATACAGAGTATAAATGAATAAAATACATTCGATAAATATCAGAGATTACAATACATTACATAGCAGCGGAAAATAATACAATACACAACTAGAAGTAATACGCGGATACAAAGCTTTCCGAGTATCGTTCCAGCTGTAAATCAGGATCCTGTGAATATAAATCTGCAAAACCAAAACTACTAGCTTCCCGTGCCAAAACAAGGGCACCCAGAGTTTAGGTTAAAACAATAAACTCTAGGTCATTCATGGGACTGGTGTGAGAACTAAAACTGTTATTAATCTTTATTTTAAAGTTAGGTAAATCGAGGGACCACGCCGTATAACACGGAACAGGTTTCCTCCCAAGAATACCAGTGCATAAAACAAATAGCGCAATGCTAAATAAAGGAAAATGAAGCTATTATAAGACCCAGGTCCCATCACACAATGCAACGCAAGCCGGAGGATAGGGTTTTTACCTTATAATAGCCTGAACACCGATGTGGATTATAATGCCTGAACACAACGTTTCCCCGCCCTATGGGGCGTAAATGAGCCAACAAATGACTCCATCGGCTTCACATAGTCACCGATAAATCCGAGGCGCCTCTCAACAGCAACAACCACATAAGTCAAACTCGTCAGGGCGTGTAAAACCACTGACGCCACTTCTAACTAGAAAGAAACACATTTCCCCTCTGAGGTCCTTCGGTAAATTCAATTACCATTTCACGTTCAAATCTAATTAAAGATTTAACTATCGCCTGGAGTAAAACAGGTGATACTCCATTCTCGATCTTTTCAATCTAATTAAAGATTCATTAAAACTCCACTTAGTTTTAATCTTTAACTGGGTTAAAGAATCAGTGTCATTTAAAACACGGTTCACGATAAACCCAAAATCACATTCCATTAATTATCGGGTTAAAGAACAAGTGTTATTTAAAACACTGTTCACGATAAACCCAAAAATCAATACCAATTCAATTCCAATTAAATATTATTTAATTGGCACACTTCATTAAATCTAAATAAAAAGATTTAATCTTTTTCTCAACTTGGTTTAAGAACAGTTTTAATGAAGACACCATTCCCGACAAACCCAAATCACATTTGATATTAAATACAAGGCTCTGAATAGAAAATATATCGGCTTATATTCAATATCGAATTCTACGACCAACAAATATCGTATTGGAAATAACGATATTTATATATCTTTCAAATTTCCATAACAATATCTGTATAATCACGAAATCCAACATCGAAATATTCCGAAGACAATTTCGATTCAAATCCATTCCAATGCAATTATTGGAAATCCTGGTTATTTTCAAAACCATTTCAAATTCAATTTATTTATTTTAAAAATAAATAAATTATTATTCTAGTTCAAAACTAGTTCATTTCGATAAAAATCTATTTTTATCTTTTTAAATATGGAGTTTTTCATCCCAATTCTTCACAAATCATTTCTTATGATTTTACACAAATTATTGATATTTTTAATAATTTTATCAAGGCCAGTACAGTCGATTTCCATCAACGGCCATCGAACTGCACTTACAGCGACCTTTTCCAAATTTGATTTGGACATAATTCCAAATCCAACCGTTAGATTTCAAACTTCTAATATTCGATGGAAAGCTCTTTTCGATACGAACCCAACGGTTCCGGTTTTAGGAGAATCCGATGGTCGGATCTCCCGCAATATCCATTCGAAGTCAATGGTCGAAATTCATGAACTGCCGCAGCGCGGCGCGTTCTATTCAGGCCATTATATTATATATATAATATATACTTCATCGATTTCCTTTTAAAACGTATTTTATAAATCGTTTTAAATTCGTTTTCAAAACGGTTTCAACTTCATAATCAACTTCTAATCAAAATTGAATATTCCAATATAAATTTGTTTTAATTTCATTTCAAATCGATTTCAATTCAATTTCAATTTAATTCGAATTTCAATTCATTTCAATTTCAATTCGAATTCATTTCTATTCAATTTCAATTTGAATTCATTACAAAACGAATTCAATTCTATTTCGATTTAATTCGAATTTCAATTCTATTCGAATTTCAAATCATTTCAGTTTATTTCGAATTTCAAATCAATTCAATTTAATTCGAATTTCAAATCAATTCAACTTAATTTGAATTTCAATTCACTTTAATATTCATTTAATTTGAATAAAATCGATATAAATATCGTTCACGTCAAAATGGCGTCAATCTAATCAACACGGCTTCATATATTCCTATTTTCAAATATTCCATTTCAAATATTTCTTTTTCAAATATTTCTATTTTCAAATATTTCTATTCAAATATTCTATTTCAAATATTTCCTTTTCAAATATTTCTATTTTCAAATATTTCTATTTTCAAATATTTATATTCAAATATTCTATTTCAAATATTCTATTTCGAAACTGGAATGAGGCCCTAACAATTACCATATAATGTTAATTATACGGATTTTCTACAGCGCATGTATAAAATAACAACGATGAATAATCAACCATCATCCAGAGTGCGTTCTACACTGTATAAGCATCAAATATAAATATTTAACGCTCATAACAGTCTGTCAATCAATCGATCGACATACAACTAATTATTGGGATTAGTGTATGTCATATATCATCCCAATACCCGTGTGGGGTTTCAAACAATCAGACACAGATTTTATTTGTGTAGTTGAGCGATGTGTGAAATTTATCGTCCCAATCAATATCAGTCAAATGTTTATATATAAACAAATCGTTCGATTTGTTTATATTAATTTTGTTCACATTTACGTTAAAAATTATATTTTCAACTATAAAATATTTTTAACTATATAAATATTTTAATTCTTTTCACATCACATCACACAATCAACTACACATCAAAATCAAACAAACAAGCATACAAGACGTCCATGGTTTGTGGACGACGGGTGTCGGGTGCTACTAAACACCATCTGCATCCTAGTATATAATTCAACTAGAAATAAATTTAAAGGTGAGGAGTTCTCACCTTGGGGTTCCACTCCGCCATTTCATTTCTGGATTTCTGAACCGTTTGAATTCCACTTTGATTTCAATTCGTTCCATCCCAATTCTTTTCAAGCTGGTCACATTAAAAATCAAATTTTTACATCTCTATATACATAATAAAAATCGTATTTTTATCACAATGAAACATTATACAAATCATATTCTTTTCGATTATAAAAACATAATCCTTTCCTACATAAAAATATATTCCTTTTATTCTCTACATTATATAAAAATTATATTTTCATTCCTTTCATCATATAAAAATTATATTTTCATCCTTCACACCATATAAAAATTATATTTTCATATGATGAAAAATCATACCTTTTCCCTCTCAAAAATCGTATCTTTATATATGTATATATATATATTTTAAAAACCATACGCTAATTTATATTTCTAAATCAAAGGCTATTTTTATATTTAAAACAAAGATATTTATTTTTACATAACTAATGCTAATTTATTTTTACAAATCAATACTAATTTATTTTTACATAACTAAAATAATATTCTTATATTACGCAAAACAATGCTTTATCGATATTTATATTAAAAACTGATTATGAACAATGTGATATTTAAAACTGATTACCGCTTAATCAATAAAATAATAAATGAAAATAACCTTACTTCTTCTTCACTGTGTTAACAGGAACCCATCGCTGACCCTAAAACCCTCGTCCCCGCGCCATATTCCGACCATCAGAGCAGAATCGCCACCCCTCTTCGCCACCGCGGTCCCTCGTTTCCCCCTCCTTGCTGACTGTTGGCGGACTCGCACAAGACCTCGCGTCGATGTACCCAAATATCGAACACCCCAGATGCCCGTCGCTGTAATAACCCGGAAAATCTGGGCCAGTTTAAAATTTTTATTTTGGCAATTTTAGCGAATTTTGAATATTTAAAATAGATTATTTTAAATAATATCGACGAAGAATCTATTTTGAATAGAATTCGACGTATATATTATATACGTCGTCGTTAGAATATAAATATTTATTTTAAATTATAAATAGAATTGAAAATGGCGCGGTAGTTCGATAATTCGATTTCAAACTTCAATTGAATGTAGCGGGTGCAAAACAATCCGGATTTTAGTGAAACCAAAAATAATAGGATCTAATTGATAATATCTTTCCAACGAATCCGACAAATCAAGATTTCATAGCGGGAATCAAAAGATATGTCCAGTTGAAAATTCTGAATAGTCGCTATGGAATTCAGGCCCTTAAAAATGGACATTTTGCAAACGACCTCGGATTTCGACGAAACCAGTTTTGTTGGATCCGCAGTGTCGAATTATTGCTAGGTTTCAAATTTCATAATTTTTCGAATCAATATGTGAGCGTGGCGAAGGAAAACGCGTTTGACCAGTTTCAGTTGATTTTAATCGACTGGAAATTGGCCATTTTTCCAACGGTCTCAGAATTCGACGAAACTAGTTTTGTTAGGACCGTATCGTCAATACGAAGCTAGAAAATATTTTTCTGGAATTTTTCTAGTTAGTATGTGGCCCCGGTAATTTGAAATGTACGTTTAAAATTCAATATAGTGATTTAAATGTAAATTTAACGGAAACTGATTCAAACGATCGAATCAGCCTGCGATACATATCCCATTGTGTTCGGAATAGGGGTAGTATGCTATGGACGACAGGCGGTGGGCCTCGTTTCGAGGTCGTATGTAAAAGTCAATTTTTTGAAATATAAATTAATTAAATAAATTAATTTTTTTCTTTTGCATATACCCCCCCGTTTATTCTTCAACTCATTCAGAAGAAAAAATAAAAAAAAAAGAAAGAAGAAAGGGGGGAAATCGCGATTCCCCCCCCAGTCGATCCGTCGTCCTCCTCTGGCGCGCCGCCACCGCCGGCGTGAGGCGCCGCACCCCCCTCCAACCTCCCCCCCCCCCCGATGCGCTCCGCCGTCGCCAGAGTGGCGAGCCACCCTATCGCCCCTCCCCTAACGCGACGCCCCCTTTCTCCTCCCCTTCTGCTTCTTTGACCTCGACGCGCCGCCCTGAACCCCCAACCACCGCCCCCTCCAGCGAAGTCCGCCACTGCCCCCCCCCCCTTCTGTAAGTTTTTTCTTCTTCTTTTTAATTATTATTTTATTTTTGTTTTATACAAACAGAAAAAAAAAGAATTAAAAACTGTTTTTATTTTTAAGTTTAAAACTAATTTCGATTTTTAGTTTAAAAACTGATTTTTAGGATTATTAAAACTGATTTAAAAGGAATTTTAAAATTGATTTCATTTTAAAGGTTTGAAATAGAAAAAAGGGTTTAAACTTTAAAATAGAAAAGGCGTAATTTTTATTGAGTAAAAAAAGTAAAAATAATTTTTGTATTTTTAAAGTATTAAAAATATAACCTTTACTATATAGAAGTAATAAAAATATGATTTTTATATTTTTAAAGTATTAAAAATATAATCTTTATGGGATAGAGAAAATAAAAATATCATCTTTGTATGTGTAGCGAAATAAAAATCTGATTTTTATTTTATATACGTTGAGATAAAGTGGTAATTTTTATAATGATGAAATCTATATTTTTGAAATGGAATTTTTATCTATATAGTAGTAATGTAGAAATAGAATTTTTATCCATAGAGAGTGATTATAAAAATACGATTTTTAAATTGAAAGTGAATAAATAAAAATGTGATTTTTATTTTAAAGACATCGAAATATAAAAATGTGTGATTTCTATATATGTAGTGGCTACGGGCAAAGAAGATAGCGAAGATACGATAGCAATGAAGATTTCTATCAGTGAAGAGCCGTGAAGTTAGGATAGCTTTCGGTGAGAACTTCTCACTCAAATTCTATTTTTCTAGTTATATATATATACTAGGATGCAGACGGTGCTTAGTAGCACCCGACACAATCGTCCACAGACCATGGACTTGTTTGTTTTGGTTGCATAGATTAGTTAGATGATTTGATCTGAGATTGAATTGTTTGGTGAAATAAATGGATTTGATTGATGTGTGAATGGCGTGGGCCTTCACTAGACCGGGGATAAGGCTAGGCCTCGTCCCGTTTCTAGTATCGTGCCGTTATGCCGCCGAAATTTTCTAAAATATGTTAGAAAAATAAAAATATCATTTTTATTGAATAAATGAACTGAATAGAAATTCATATGTTGAAATAAAATGTTTTATCGTTAAAAATATAATTTTTAACGTGAAGTGAATAAAATAAAATATTCATTTACAAACCAGACGGTTTGTTTATGTACATTGATTTGACTGATATTGATTGGGTCGATAAATTTTACACATCGCCCAACTGCACAAATAAAATCTGTGTTTGATTGTTTGAAACCCCACACGGGTGTTGGGATGAAATTTAAAGTTCACTCATCCTGACTGATTAAATATGTCGATCGATTGATTGACAGGCTGTTATAAGCGTTAGATATCTATATTTGATGCTTATACAGTGTAGCGCACTTTGGTTGATGGTTGATTATTTTTCAATGCTATTATATACATGTGATGTATGAAAATCCATATAATTAGCTTTATATGGTAATTGATTGGGCCTCATTCCAATTAGAAAAATAAAGAATATGTAAAATAAAGGTTCATGTGTTGACTGTACTCATCCGTTGAGATTAGTCATGTGTTGAACGAAATATTTTTAATAATAAAATTTACATCTTTATCAATATTATAAAATAAAGGTTCATGTGTTGACTGTACTCATCCATTGAGATTAGTCATGTGTTGAACGAAATATTTTTAATAATAAAATTTACATCTTTATCAATATTATAAAATAAAGGTTCATGTGTTGACTATACTCATCCGTTGGGATTAGTCATGTGTTGAACGAATTATTTTTATAATAAAATTTACATCTTTATCAATATAAAATAAAGGTTCATGTGTTGACTGTACTCATCCGTTGAGATTAGTCATGTGTTGAACGAAGTATTTTAACAAAAATAGTCACACATGGACGGTACTCATTCGTTGAGATTAGTCGTGTGTTGACAAAAAGAAATATTTGAAATAGAATATATAAAGCCGTGTTGATTAGTGATGCGCCATTTTGACGCGAACGATATTTATATCGATTACATTCGTAATTGAATATATAACGATTTTGAAATGAATTGAATATATAACGATTTCGAAATGAATTGAATTTAAAACGATTTCGAAATGAATTGAATATATAACGATTTCGAAATGAATTGAATTTAAAACGATTTCGAAATGAATTGAATATATAACGATTTCAATTTGAATTGAATTTAAAACGATTTCGAAATGAATTAAATATATAACGATTTCGATTTGAATTGAATATAAAACGATTTCGAATTGAATGGAATAGAAAACCAATTTGATTTCAAATTGAATATATATTGAACTTGATTCAAATAGAAAACGAAACGAATTTGATTTGAATAGAAAATGAATTTGAATCGAATATAAAACCAATTTGAATTGAATTGAATTGAAAACGAATTCAAATTGAATTGAAAGCGAATTGAAATGAATTCAAATTTAATTGAAATTTGAATTGAATAGAAATGAATTTTAAAACGAATTTTTAAAGAAGAATTCAATTTTGCTTTGGATTGAAATAGAAGTTGAAATGGTTCTTGAAACGAATTTAAAACTATTTATATAATTCGTTTTAAATAGAAATCGATGAAATATATATTATATATATAATATAATGGCCTGAATAGAACGCGCCGCGCCGCGACAGTTTGTAAATTTTGACCATTTATTTCAAACGGACATTACGGGAGATCCGACCGTCGGATTCTCCTAAAACCGGAACCGTTGGGTTCGTATCGAAAAGAGCTTTCTAAAGAATATTAGAAATTCAAAATCTAACGGTTGGATTTGGAGATACGTCCAAATCAAATTCGAAAAAGGTCGCTATAGGTGCAGTTCGATGGCCGTTGTTGGAAATCGACTGTACGGGCCTTGATAAAATTATTAAAAATAGTAATAATTTATGTAAAATCATAAGAAATGATTTGGGAAGAATTGGGATGAAAAACTCCATATTTGAAAAGATAAAAATGGGTTTTTATCGAAATGAACTAGTTTTGAACTAAATTTAAAACCCAATTATTTTTAAATAAATGAATTAGATTTAAAAAGGGGTTTTAAATAATCGAATTTCTAATATATTTGATTAAATTTGAAATGGGTTTATCGTGAACAGTGTTTTAAATAACACTAGTTCTTTAACCCGATAACAAATAGAATGTGATTTGGGTTTGTCGTGAACTGTGTTTTAAATAACACCTAGTTCTTTAACCCAGTAAAAGGAGTTCTAACGAATCTGCAATTAGATTGAAGTGTGAATTTGTAATCTAAATTATCAAATTTAGAAATGAGCGAGAATGGAGTATTACTAGTTTTGCTCCAAAGCGATAGTTAAATCTTTAATTAGATTTGAACGTGAAATGGTAATTAATTTTACCGATAACACCGTGGTGTTAGATATGGAGTATTACCAGTTTTGCTTCATGGGATGAATAGGTTGGGATTGGGAAATAAAATAAATAATTACTTCGATACGGTTCGCTAATCTCGACTAGTTGGAAAACCATAATTTGGTTTTAAATGACATCCAAAGGAAGATTACAGGATAAATTTTAAAGGATTTATCTTGGATAAAATTATTGGGAACCTTTCCCTAAGAATGTGGAATTTAGAAACTAGCTGTAGGTTGGCTAAGAAGAATGGTTTCCTGGGTATTGGTCTAATGTTGGTTTCGGCCTTCGGGGTTAATGTTTGGGAAATTGTTCTCTTGCTAATCTGCGGTTAGTGACTAATGAATTGGAATGAGGCGTATGTTGAGTTTGTGTAGCATTTGTTTTTAATATACGCGGGTTGTTCGGAAAGTCCGGGTTTATACCCATTCTGAATAACCGATTCGACGATAAGTCGAAGATGAAGACGGTGGTCGAAGGCCAGAAGTTTTCACATCGTTTGGATAATTACTGACGATCCTGATTGGGCTGTACACCCAAGAGGATGGAAATAGTTGGTGGTCGTCCAGACGTACTTGGAGATGGATGGATATGCGAGGAAAGTGCCTCCGGTTTCGTTCAGACCCAGAACGGACTTGTAAACGGATTGTGTGTCTGACACTGGATTTTATTCTGTGTTGATTGATTTCTATTAAATATACATCTGTTTGGCGGCGAAGAATTTATTCTTTTGCTTAACGCCCTTCTCTGAGACATACGAGCTCAGAGGTTGTATATCGATGGACATCAGTCGCATGGCATGAATTGCCTGTGTGGCACGCTAAGATGCAAGGATCAAGGCTTCTGTTGAAAAGCAAAGTCTTGTGGTTGATGATCAAAGCACGCCTACGTGGCAACTTTGTGTATAGCGTGAATTCGCGAGCCTCACACCTCGGTATGAGTCAAAAACGGGATACGGACTGCAGGGAGAGCACGACGTTTCTTTCTAGCTTTGGTGGTGTCAGTGACTTACCAGCCCTGACATTTATATATTTTTCACCTTTGTGGTTGTTGGATGAGGCGCCTTGATTATAGGTCTGTAAGGACCGGGAAACGTGTGTTCAGGCATAATTAATCCTCTAACGTAAGTGAGGACCGGACCTGAAGATCCAGGGGTTACCCAGTGTGCGTAACCCTGAGGCATTTGCTAGAGTGTCTCGAACGCGGAGAGGAGCTTGCCCCTTGCCTCGACTCATGACGGAAATCCAATTTCCAATACGTGAATTGCGGTTTTAATTGTAGAACTAGTATGGCGACATGATATATGGTACCCATGCCGTCTATGATTTATATTTATGATTGAAATGTTTTGACACTATACACATATTATAGTATCAAATGATTTGTTTTAAACGTACCAAGCATGTTTGGCTATTATAAGGGAAAACCCTATCCTCCGGCTTGCGTTGCATTGTGTGATGGGACCTGGGTCTTATAATAGCTTCATTTTTCGAAAAAGCATTGCGCTGTTTATTCTATGCACTGATATTCTTGGGAGGAAACCCGTTCCGTGTTATACGGCGTGGTCTCTTGAATCACTCTCTTTTAAAGTAAAGTTTTAAATAACTATTTTAGTTCTCACACCAGTCACATGACTGACCTGGAGTTTATTGTTTTAACCTAAACTCTGGGTGCCCCTATTTTCCGCACGGGCAGCTAGTAGTTTTGGTTTTGCAGATTTATATTCACAGGATCCTGGTTTACAGCTGGAATGATATCCGGAAAGCTCTGTATCCGTATATCACCTTCAGTTGTGCTTCGTATTATTTTCCGCTGCTATGTATTTAAATGTAATTTAAATCTCTGATATTTCTGTGTAATATTTATTCATTTATACTCTGTATATTCTTGTAATCTGATGCATTGTTGTGATATACAATGAAATGTTCTTCTGTTTGTGTTCTGATTTGTCATGTTCTCAACGTTCAGGGGTTTCGAACGGTCTAGATCGGTTTAACGACTGATTCGGATCGAGGGAAATTCCTGGTCGTCACATTTGGTATCAGAGCTTTGGTTTACAGAGCTCGAGAACAAGGCACATTAGAACCATACGAAAGAATTCATCAGATATTGGATTAGTAATATCCAATTAGAATGACTCGTTAGAGATAGGATCAGTAGTATCCTAGAACGAGTGTGAAGAGTATATTTTTCAAATGAAAACAATTGTGTTTTGAAAATTTAAACCATTTTATACGTATTTGATTACTTATTTATTTTGAATATGGACGATCGAGTATATATAGATTTCGCGTATACGCGTCATGAACGTATATTCGAAGTTTTAATATACTGGATAGATATAGAATCATACTCTAGTGGCCCGAAGATGATTCTAATGATTGACTAGTTGTCATTAGTATTCATGTTCGAGTAACGAAGGTGTGATATCGATATATTTCCATTCGACTGGTGTGAGAACCAAAACTAATATAGCTAGAACACATTGTTGTGAATTGGCATCAAAAACAGGATTTTTTGTATATATATCAAAATTATGAATTTGAAACTCTAATCCACTAATTGATTGATGTTTGTGTTGTATGTTCATTTGTTTGATAATTTTGAACCATTTAGCCTAATTGAATCAATATTGAATTATATTGAAAATTGGTCGCATTTGCTTGCATATACAAGTACTTACATTGAACAGGTCATAGCAAGGAGGCTAGAGCCGAAGAATAAAATTTGTTTGCCCGACAAATAGGTACATGTTTAATACATAATTTCCGGTTTTGTTTGGGTGATGATGATTTTGTGAGCCTATTGGCTAGCCGCTTGGCTTTTCCTTTTTCTTTTTGAGATCTGAAGGACCGGGGAAGCTATTTGAAATTCCCCGATGCTCCCGGTGCAGGGGAGGTTATGGCGAAATTTTTCAAATATTTAGGGTGTTAGCCAAATTTTTGAAATTTTGAAAATTCTCAGAAACTGAAAAGTTGGAGAATGGAAGCCAGATCGAACGTAGAGTTGATTAATCAAACCACTTTCGACTTTGTTCCTTTTCGGGGACGAAAAGTTTTAAGTGGGGGAGATTGTAATAACCCGGAAAATCTGGGCCAGTTTAAAATTTTTATTTTGGCAATTTTAGCGAATTTTGAATATTTAAAATAGATTATTTTAAATAATATCGACGAAGAATCTATTTTGAATAGAATTCGACGTATATATTATATACGTCGTCGTTAGAATATAAATATTTATTTTAAATTATAAATAGAATTGAAAATGGCGCGGTAGTTCGATAATTCGATTTCAAACTTCAATTGAATGTACCGGGTGCAAAACAATCCGGATTTTAGTGAAACCAAAAATAATAGGATCTAATTGATAATATCTTTCCAACGAATCCGACAAATCAAGATTTCATAGCGGGAATCAAAAGATATGTCCAGTTGAAAATTCTGAATAGTCGCTATGGAATTCAGGCCCTTAAAAATGGACATTTTGCAAACGACCTCGGATTTCGACGAAACCAGTTTTGTTGGATCCGCAGTGTCGAATTATTGCTAGGTTTCAAATTTCATAATTTTTCGAATCAATATGTGAGCGTGGCGAAGGAAAATGCGTTTGACCAGTTTCAGTTGATTTTAATCGACTGGAAATTGGCCATTTTTCCAACGGTCTAAGAATTCGACGAAACTAGTTTTGTTAGGACCGTATCGTCAATACGAAGCTAGAAAATATTTTTCTGGAATTTTTCTAGTTAGTATGTGGCCCCGGTAATTTGAAATGTACGTTTAAAATTCAATATAGTGATTTAAATGTAAATTTAACGGAAACTGATTCAAACGATCGAATCAGCCTGCGATACATATCCCATTGTGTTCGGAATAGGGGTAGTATGCTATGGACGACAGGCGGTGGGCCTCGTTTCGAGGTCGTATGTAAAAGTCAACTTTTTGAAATATAAATTAATTAAATAAATTAATTTTTTTCTTTTGCATATACCCCCCCCCCCCCCCCGTTTATTCTTCAACTCATTCAGAAGAAAAAATAATAAAAAAAAAAAAAGAAGAAAGGGGGGAAATCGCGATTCCCCCCCCCAGTCGATCCGTCGTCCTCCTCTGGCGCGCCGCCACCGCCGGCGTGAGGCGCCGCACCCCCCTCCAACCTCCCCCCCCCCCCCGATGCGCTCCGCCGTCGCCAGAGTGGCGAGCCACCCTATCGCCCCTCCCCTAACGCGACACCCCCTTTCTCCTCCCCTTCTGCTTCTTTGACCTCGATGCGCCGCCCTGAACCCCCAACCACCGCCCCCTCCAGCGAAGTCCGCCACTGCCCCCCCCCCTTCTGTAAGTTTTTTCTTCTTCTTTTTAATTATTATTTTATTTTTGTTTTATACAAGCAGAAAAAAAAAGAATTAAAAACTGTTTTTATTTTTAAGTTTAAAACTAATTTCGATTTTTAGTTTAAAAACTGATTTTTAGGATTTTTAAAACTGATTTTTTTTAAGATTTAAAAACTGATTTAAAAGGAATTTTAAAATTGATTTTATTTTAAAGGTTTGAAATAGAAAAAAGGGTTTAAACTTTAAAATAGAAAAGGCGTAATTTTTATTGAGTAAAAAAAGTAAAAATAATTTTTGTATTTTTAAAGTATTAAAAATATAACCTTTACTATATAGAAGTAATAAAAATATGATTTTTATATTTTTAAAGTATTAAAAATATAATCTTTATGGGATAGAGAAAATAAAAATATCATCTTTGTATGTGTAGCGAAATAAAAATCTGATTTTTATTTTATATACGTTGAGATAAAGTGGTAATTTTTATAATGATGAAATCTATATTTTTGAAATGGAATTTTTATCTATATAGTAGTAATGTAGAAATAGAATTTTTATCCATAGAGAGTGATTATAAAAATACGATTTTTAAATTGAAAGTGAATAAATAAAAATGTGATTTTTATTTTAAAGACATCAAAATATAAAAATGTGTGATTTTTATATATGTAGTGGCTATGGGCAAAGAAGATAGCGAAGATACGATAGCAATGAAGATTTCTATCAGTGAAGAGCCGTGAAGTTAGGATAGCTTTCGATGAGAACTTCTCACTCAAATTCTATTTTTCTAGTTATATATATATACTAGGATGCAGACGGTGCTTAGTAGCACCCGACACAATCGTCCACAGACCATGGACTTGTTTGTTTTGGTTGCATAGATTAGTTAGATGATTTGATCTGAGATTGAATTGTTTGGTGAAATAAATGGATTTGATTGATGTGTGAATGGCGTGGGCCTTCACTAGACCGGGGATAAGGCTAGGCCTCGTCCCGTTTCTAGTATCGTGCCGTTATGCCGCCGAAATTTTCTAAAATATGTTAGAAAAATAAAAATATCATTTTTATTGAATAAATGAACTGAATAGAAATTCATATGTTGAAATAAAATGTTTTATCGTTAAAAATATAATTTTTAACGTGAAGTGAATAAAATAAAATATTCATTTACAAACCAGACGGTTTGTTTATGTACACTGATTTGACTGATATTGATTGGGTCGATAAATTTTACACATCGCCCAACTGCACAAATAAAATCTGTGTTTGATTGTTTGAAACCCCACACGGGTGTTGGGATGAAATTTAAAGTTCACTCATCCTGACTGATTAAATATGTCGATCGATTGATTGACAGGCTGTTATAAGCGTTAGATATCTATATTTGATGCTTATACAGTGTAGCGCACTTTGGTTGATGGTTGATTATTTTTCAATGCTATTATATACATGTGATGTATGAAAATCCATATAATTAGCTTTATATGGTAATTGATTGGGCCTCATTCCAATTAGAAAAATAAAGAATATGTAAAATAAAGGTTCATGTGTTGACTGTACTCATCCGTTGAGATTAGTCATGTGTTGAACGAAATATTTTTAATAATAAAATTTACATCTTTATCAATATTATAAAATAAAGGTTCATGTTTTGACTGTACTCATCCGTTGAGATTAGTCATGTGTTGAACGAAATATTTTTAATAATAAAATTTACATCTTTATCAATATTATAAAATAAAGGTTCATGTGTTGACTATACTCATCCGTTGGGATTAGTCATGTGTTGAACGAATTATTTTTATAATAAAATTTACATCTTTATCAATATAAAATAAAGGTTCATGTGTTGACTGTACTCATCCGTTGAGATTAGTCATGTGTTGAACGAAATATTTTAACAAAAATAGTCACACATGGACGGTACTCATTCGTTGAGATTAGTCGTGTGTTGACAAAAAGAAATATTTGAAATAGAATATATAAAGCCGTGTTGATTAGTGATGCGCCATTTTGACGCGAACGATATTTATATCGATTACATTCGTAATTGAATATATAACGATTTCGAAATGAATTGAATATATAACGATTTCGAAATGAATTGAATTTAAAACGATTTCGAAATGAATTGAATATATAACGATTTCGAAATGAACTGAATTTAAAACGATTTCGAAATGAATTGAATATATAACGATTTCGATTTGAATTGAATTTAAAACGATTTCGAAATGAATTGAATATATAACGATTTCGATTTGAATTGAATATAAAACGATTTCGAATTGAATGGAATAGAAAACCAATTTGATTTCAAATTGAATATATATTGAACTTGATTCAAATAGAAAACGAAACGAATTTAATTTGAATAGAAAATGAATATGAATCGAATATAAAACCAATTTGAATTGAATTGAATTGAAAACGAATTCAAATTGAATTGAAAGCGAATTGAAATGAATTCAAATTTAATTGAAATTTGAATTGAATAGAAATGAATTTTAAAACGAATTTTTAAAGAAGAATTCAATTTTGCTTTGGATTGAAATAGAAGTTGAAATGGTTCTTGAAACGAATTTAAAACTATTTATATAATTCGTTTTAAATAGAAATCGATGAAATATATATTATATATATAATATAATGGCCTGAATAGAACGCGCCGCGCCGCGGCAGTTTGTAAATTTCGACCATTTATTTCAAACGGACATTACGGGAGATCCGACCGTCGGATTCTCCTAAAACCGGAACCGTTGGGTTCGTATCGAAAAGAGCTTTCTAAATAATATTAGAAATTCAAAATCTAACGGTTGAATTTGGAGATACGTCCAAATCAAATTCGAAAAAGGTCGCTATAGGTGTAGTTCGATGGCCGTTGTTGGAAATCGACTGTACGGGCCTTGATAAAATTATTAAAAATAGTAATAATTTATGTAAAATCATAAGAAATGATTTGGGAAGAATTGGGATGAAAAACTCCATATTTGAAAAGATAAAAATGGGTTTTTATCGAAATGAACTAGTTTTGAACTAAATTTAAAACCCAATTATTTTTAAATAAATGAATTAGATTTAAAAAGGGGTTTTAAATAATCGAATTTCTAATATATTTGATTAAATTTGAAATGGGTTTATCGTGAACAGTGTTTTAAATAACACTAGTTCTTTAACCCGATAACAAATAGAATGTGATTTGGGTTTGTCGTGAACTGTGTTTTAAATAACACCTAGTTCTTTAACCCAGTAAAAAGAGTTCTAACGAATCTGCAATTAGATTGAAGTGTGAATTTGTAATCTAAATTATCAAATTTAGAAATGAGCGAGAATGGAGTATTACCAATTTTGCTCCAAAGCGATAGTTAAATCTTTAATTAGATTTGAACGTGAAATGGTAATTAATTTTACCGATAACACCGTGGTGTTAGATATGGAGTATTACCAGTTTTGCTTCATGGGATGAATAGGTTGGGATTGGGAAATAAAATAAATAATTACTTCGATACAGTTCGCTAATCTCGACTAGTTGGAAAACCATAATTTGGTTTTAAATGACATCCAAAGGAAGATTACAGGATAAATTTTAAAGGATTTATCTTGGATAAAATTAATGGGAACCTTTCCCTAAGAATGTGGAATTTAGAAACTAGCTGTAGGTTGGCTAAGAAGAATGGTTTCCTGGGTATTGATCTGATGTTGGTTTCGGCCTTCGGGGTTAATGTTTGGGAAATTGTTCTCTTGCTAATCTGCGGTTAGTGACTAATGAATTGGAATGAGGCGTATGTTGATTTTGTGTAGCATTTGTTTTTAATATACGCGGGTTGTTCGGAAAGTCCGGGTTTATACCCATTCTGAATAACCGATTCGACGATAAGTCGAAGATGAAGACGGTGGTCGAAGACCAGAAGTTTTCACATCGTTTGGATAATTACTGACGATCCTGATTGGGCTGTACACCCAAGAGGATGGAAATAGTTGGTGGTCGTCCAGACGTACTTGGAGATGGATGGATATGCGAGGAAAGTGCCTCCGGTTTCGTTCAGACCCAGAACGGACTTGTAAATGGATTGTGTGTCTGACACTGGATTTTATTCTGTGTTGATTGATTTCTATTAAATATACATCTGTTTGGCGGCGAAGAATTTATTCTTTTGCTTAACGCCCTTCTCTGAGACATACGAGCTCAGAGGTTGTATATCGATGGACATCAGTCGCATGGCATGAATTGCCTGTGTGGCACGCTAAGATGCAAGGATCAAGGCTTCTGTTGAAAAGCAAAATCTTGTGGTTGATGATCAAAGCACGCCTACGTGGCAACTTTGTGTATAGCGTGAATTCGCGAGCCTCACACCTCGGTATGAGTCAAAAACGGGATACGGACTGCAGGGAGAGCACGACGTTTCTTTCTAGCTTTGGTGGTGTCAGTGACTTACCAGCCCTGACATTTATATATTCTTCACCTTTGTGGTTGTTGGATGAGGCGCCTCGATTATAGGTCTGTAAGGACCGGGAAACGTGTGTTCATTCATAATTAATCCTCTAACGTAAGTGAGGACCGGCCCTGAAGATCCAGGGGTTACCCAGTGTGCGTAACCCTGAGGCATTTGCTAGAGTGTCTCGAACGCGGAGAGGAGCTTGCCCCTTGCCTCGACTCATGACGGAAATCCAATTTCCAATACGTGGATTGCGGTTTTAATTGTAGAACTAGTATGGCGACATGATATATGGTACCCATGCCGTCTATGATTTATATTTATGATTGAAATGTTTTGACACTATACACATATTATAGTATCAAATGATTTGTTTTAAACGTACCAAGCATGTTTGGCTATTATAAGGGAAAACCCTATCCTCCGGCTTGCGTTGCATTGTGTGATGGGACCTGGGTCTTATAATAGCTTCATTTTTCGAAAAAGCATTGCGCTGTTTATTCTATGCACTGATATTCTTGGGAGGAAACCCGTTCCGTGTTATACGGCGTGGTCTCTTGAATCACTCTCTTTTAAAGTAAAGTTTTAAATAACTGTTTTAGTTCTCACACCAGTCACATGACTGACCTGGAGTTTATTGTTTTAACCTAAACTCTGGGTGCCCCTATTTTCCGCACGGGCAGCTAGTAGTTTTGGTTTTGCAGATTTATATTCACAGGATCCTGGTTTACAGCTGGAATGATATCCGGAAAGCTCGGTATCCGTATATCACCTTCAGTTGTGCTTCGTATTATTTTCCGCTGCTATGTATTTAAATGTAATTTAAATCTCTGATATTTCTGTGTAATATTTATTCATTTATACTCTGTATATTCTTGTAATCTGATGCATTGTTGTGATATACAATGAAATGTTCTTCTGTTTGTGTTCTGATTTGTCATGTTCTCAACGTTCAGGGGTTTCGAACGGTCTAGATCGGTTTAACGACTGATTCGGATCGAGCGAAATTCCTGGTCGTCACAGTCGCTCCCATAAGTAAAGGTACCCGCTTGAAGCCCTAGGATCCCCGAGTTGAACAGATCCGACCTCCGCCGATTTCGTGAAGATTCGAGCTCGTTTTAACTTCATGAAGATTAGAGCTTGTGACGGCTTGGATTTACAGAAGAGAATATGGATTAGGTTATAAGGAGAAGGGGGTTATTTTATATAGATTTATAATAATATTATTTATTTCACCAAAAAGCAACTTTTAATTTCGACCTCGAAATCGAACCCACCGACTGTCACCCCTAGCTAATTACCCTCATTCCGAACACAATGGGATATGTATCATAGGACAATTCGACCATTTCGATCAGCTTCCATTTAAATCTAAATTTAAATCTATATATTCAATTTTGAACGTACATTTCAATTTACCGGGGCCACATACGGACCCGAAAAATTCCAGAAAAATATTTTCTAGCTTCGTATTGACGATACGGTCCTAACAAAACTAGTTTCATCGAATTTTGAGACCGTTTGAAAAATGACCATTTTCTAGTCGATTAAAATCAACTGAAACTGGTCAAACACGTTTTCCTTTGCCACGCTCACATACTGATTTGAAAAATTTATGAAAATTGGAATCTAGCAATAATTTGACATCGTGGATCCAACAAAAGTGGTTTCGTCGAAATCCAAGGTCGATTGCAAAATGACTATTTTTAATGGCCGAAATTCCATAGCGACTATTCTGAATTTTCAACTGGACATAACTTTTTATCCCCGCTATGAAATTTCAATTTTTCTAATTCGTTGGAAAGATATTCTCAATTAGATTCAAATATTTTTGGTTTCACTAAAATCCGGTTTATTTTGCACCCGGTACATTCATTTGAATTTTGAAATCGAATTATCGAACTACCACGTCATTTTCAATTCCTTTTATAATTTAAAATAAATATTTATATTCCAACGACGCTCTATATAAATATATACGTTCGAATTATATTCAAAATAAATTTATCGTCATTATTATTTAAAATAATTCATTTTAAATATTCAAAATTCGCTAAAATTTCCAAAATAAAAATTTTAAATTGGCTCAGATTTCCGAGTTATTACAATAAGCCACCTAGTCATGAGACGAAATTGCTTCTCAATCCACCAAGTTTAAAACTAATCGATTTGGTGATTTTAGATTTTAAATCAACCATTTCTTTCTTGTGGCTATTTCTTCATTTCATTGATGTTCAAACTCTTTCTTTGTTAATCGATGACGATCACTTTGCGGTTCAGGCCGTTTAAGGGATTGCAACCCACGATGGTGAGCTTTTGGGCTGCTGGGAGTTTTCTGGCCCCCATCTTATGATACACGAATTAATGAGTTTTCAGGCTCCTATTAGTGAGTTTACAGGCTCATCTTGAGTTTTTAGGCTCAAAATGTTAGGTCAGCTACCTAGAGATCGTGTCTTATTTGGAATACATATGTCAGTAAGCTTTTAGGCTACTCGGAGTTCTTAGGCTATGGTCTTGTGGAGTTTTAATCCTCCCACCTTGTGATAGGCAAGCTTTCGAGCTTCTGGGGAATTTACAGGTTCCCATCTTGTGTTGGGCAAGGTTTTGGGCTGCCTAGGAATTTATAGGTTCCCATCTTGTGATAGGCCTCTGCCTTTGTGGTTTATGGATTTGTACGCTCACACTTATTATGGTTTGAGTGTCTTTCCGTTTTATATTCTTTTAGAATTCTTTGCGTGATTTCTAGAATTTGGGTGATTCGAGTTTTTATTGAAACTTATCTCGAATCTTCTTTTGAAAAGTGATGAGCTAAATTTGGCTTATTGAACTTAGTCTCTTGCTTCTGGATTTCGATTCTTGATCTCCGGGCTTTCATGAGGTTGGAATCTTGTGTGATTCCCAATTTTTCATCTTTTTTATACTAAATTAGATTTAGTATTTCGATAGTTCAACATTTTAAAAGTTGTCACTCCTTTATGATATTATTCTTGAGACTAACTTCAGCGGGATGTTGAAATCATATTTTTATGGATATGAGCTCTCTTTTATGTGACTATTCTTTCCATGATTATTTGCACATCTTGTTTGTTCTAGCTTTGCGATGATTTTCGGGAGGGTTTGACCTAACCATTTTGATGCTCGTATTTTACTCTCTGAGAGTATCATTCATCTTCGACATCCTATATCCGTGAGACGGGTTTTTGTTGGTGTTAACGATTCAATTTAGATTCGTTAACTTTCTTTTGTTTTCTAAAATTCTTATAGCAATGAGAATAACATTAAGGAGGACATGTTTCTATAATTCACATTACTCGTGAATTTTGTGCGATCTTTACACCCTTTCTAGGATGACTACCTTAGTAGGTAACTGAGTTTGAAATTGATTTTTTTTTCATTTACCTGACTCAATCTATTTTTGTCCCCCTTAGTGACCGATCTGACCACTAAGGACAAAAGGGAGCTATTTTTTGGGGAGATCCAATGGAATGTTTAAGCTTTACGATAATCACGAAAGCCTAATAATTCCTTACCTTGGACTGATTATCGAATTAATAAGTTATTATTGCTTAAGTCTTTTCCCTTGTGGACTTAGAAATCAGTTTTCACCAACTTTTGATCGAGAAGGATAGATTTCCTTTGGTGTCACTTCATGCTTATTTTGTCATTTGGGGTTAACAAATATTTCAGTTTATTCTGTTAACCTTAGCGAACCAAAATTTTGAGATCATATCTCGATTGGTTTGACCTTATCTTTGTTGGTGATTCTTTTTGGTATTCGAAAACTAAGGTTTTTAAGTTTTGTGAATTTCTTTCAACTTCTACCATTTATCATGTTCACCTGATTCAGAAGTTATTCTTGAAATACCAGAGGACGTGTTAATATTTTTAATTTGGGGTGTGTTACCCGGATTTTGTTACGTGATCTTGTTTCCCCAATGGGATCACTTATCCATGTGAATGAGATATATATGACCATCATATACATCCTTTTTTTATTAAGGAAAAAATTTTATGAGCTAGAAAATTTTTAAGGGATAAAATTTGTAGCTAAAACGTTATAGGAAATGTTCTATGACTTTGGATAGTCGATATTTCCAAGTAGAATTTTAAATTTTAATTAGTTTACGTTGATAACATAAGAGATTAGGTTTATAATATAAACTTATTGAATGTGAAATGAATTAATTAAATTTAATTAAAATAAGCTCATTGCGTACTGAGTGTTCGCGCGAACGAATTGAAGTTCAAATGAGTGTATAGGATCCAATACAAGTCAGAATTCTTTGAAACAAGAATTGTCTGGATTTATTGGATTATAATTTTCTAATTAAAGAGAAAGATTTAATTTTTCCTTATAGATTTTAAAATATTTCTAGTTCAATTTTTCAAAAAAAGTCGCAGTGTGGAAATTCACGATTAAAGTAATTAATGAAATTGAGGTTTAGAACATTTAGAATTTAAATGAGGAAAATTCAAATTTGTTGAAAACACTTATGGGAAGAATAAATTAGTTTCTTGTATATGTTCTCGACTTTTGTTGGAACACTATACGTGCATAGACTTAAGTTCTATAGTGAATTATAAGTCAAAGTTAAATCTTTCTATTAATAATTAGTATAATAACGATATTTGACATGGAAAACTGGTTATTTGCATATGCCAAGCCTCGAGTGTAAGTTTAGCAATAAACTTTTAATGAATATCCAAAGATAGATAAATGTAAAGCGAACACACACCTTTTTATAGTTGTTCGACACTAATGCCTATGTTCACTTCATAATAATCATTCATCGTATAATTGTTGATTACAAAGTTTGTACAAGTTCGGGTAATTTGCTTATACAAAGTTGTACAATTGAATAACAAATGGCTTGTTAACTCATAACTTTGACCAAGATGTCCTTTTTCTTCTTCATTGAGTCAGAGTGTGCGCCAATGTCCAAGAAACAGCTCCATTATACAAAAGTATTAAAATATGTCCAAAAGCATGCCAAAAGTTTAATTAAAAATCTAAAATTTGTAGGCAAACGTTTATGTAACATTTGGAAGTCCAAGCAACGTCCTATAGCCATGAAGATAACGATGACAACCATTAATGGTGCTTGAGAGCTCCAATCATGTATGCCAAAGTGTAGTGGAAGTCCAAAAATGCCAACCCAAAAGAATGCCAAGCAAAGGGATATTTCCAGTGAGTTTTGGAGTCATCAGCCTGAGTTTCGTATCCCAAGGGGATGCAAAATTAGCATCCCGAAAAGATAGCCAAAAAACCAATTTGAAACCAAAATTTCGCATTCCGGAGTTATGTAAATTTAAATCCTAGAAAATTGCCGATTGGCACATGCAGATCAAGTAAAATCATGTGACCTGCACGTTAAAACTTCGTTGCTGTATGTCCTTGCCAAAATCTTCTTTCCGCATTCTGAGGCCCATCTCGAATTTGCATGCTAGATCTCCCAGTGTGCACATTAAAGAATTCATATCCTTGTCGTGCTGGTACATGAATTTAACCTTGCTAAATTCGAACTGGGATTTCACATCCTATGCCAAGCCGAGATTTCGACTCCTAAAACCACGATGCACGCACGAGGGATTTCGTTACCCCACCGAACCAATCCAATATTTTTTGAGTTGCCAGATCTCGTGCCCAAGTCAAGCCAAATTTCGTATCCTCGATGTGGATATGATGATTCGGGGAAGATACGTGATGCACTTAGATAAATTTTGCATCCCGGCCTGATGCGAAATTTGAGGGATGTGAAATCCCTTGAAGTTGAGCCAAAATCCCAGGCTTAATAAGCCTTGCACATGCACGTGAAAATGGGTGAATTTCCTATGCCGATCACATGTTTTCAACATGCCAAATCCAGAGTTTTGCCAAATGCCAGATTTTGATATTGTGAGTTGCTCAAGCCATTTTAAGTGATCATGCCATTCCGCTCAACTGTCATTGAACACGTGAAACAAGAATTTGCCAAAATCCATATATTTTTCGATGACGAGTTTTGCCAAGTTATCGGGATGACACACTCAAGGATTTCGAGCTGATCGGTCCGAGTCGATCACGTATTTTTACCATGTCGATTTTTCCAAGTTTACGAACAAAGGTTTCGCGAATCGACGCTATTTCCAACCTTTTTCGAAACATGTAGCGGCTTCAATCAAATTGCTTTGTGTTTTCTGATGATATTCTTAGGACTTGAGCGCATCGCTAACCATAATCTTAATGTATGATTGCTTTGCCAAAAAGCGCGTCAATACTTTCCCCCCGAAACATGTCTTTCTTGATCGAAGGAAGCCGTGTTTTGCGAGAAAACCAAAAATTCATAAATTCGAAAATCAAAGTCAGGAGAAGTCCAAAGTGAACTTCTATACAGAAAACCGAAGAGCCACAGTCATGCCGGATCGTATTATCAAGAAAACCAGAAAGCCTGGAATCCAATGAAAGTTGACGATTGCTCCGGATCGTTTCTTGAGAGAATACTATGATAGCTAAATGACAAAGAAGGCCCAATATCTAGAATAACCAAAGTAACCAGAATAACTAAAGGACTGCAGAGCCCGAAAAACTGAATAACATGAATAACCATATCCAGGAAATCGGGAAAATCCTAAATCCATGAATCTTGAGTAGTCGATGACCAGATGAGTCCAAGATTATCTTTCCAAGGCAAGATGACCGAGAACAGCCGGATTAGTCCAAGATGGCATTGATGGGATAGGATGACCGTGGATGAGCTAGAAAAGAAATCCAATGACCACTGAGGTCGTATTTGAGTACAAAATTGATGACCAGTGAGATCGTAAAACAATAGGACTTCGATGATTGCAAAGATCGTATTAGTATAGAAATCTATCGATCACTGAGAATGTATTTAAAATGGAAATGTAACGATCACTGAGATCATATTAAGAATAGAAATATAACGATCACCGAGATCGCACTAGAATGGAAATCAGACGATCATTGAGATAGTATTTTAATAGATTGTTGAGCCAATGATGCATGGGATCCAAAAAATAAAAAGCCATGGGCATGTTGAGTCTTTCCGGAGCAAGTACGTACTTGTAAAAAAGGGTTTTGTTACCTGGTGCGCGTTACTTGGTGTGCCAAGTTATGTGATATTACACACTTGGCGGACCGGGCTGTTAAGATTTCCATGCCAAAAGGGTTAAGATGAGGAATTTCAATACTCAGCGAACCAACTTTTGAAGTTATTATGCTTGTTGAAACCATTTGGGGAATCTTGACACTCGAGAGCCCAAGCTTTTGGAAAGTCATAGACCGAAGTCCCAATTTGCGAACCAAAGTTCGAAGCTTGCGAGTGACTGATTAAGCGGGGATTGGAGTCCGGATTTTATACTTGGCGGACCATGTGCGGATTCGGATCCTGAATTTTATACTCAACTGATCGAGTGTGGAAACGGGAGCCTGAATTGTATACTAGACTGATCTAGTGTGGAGTCAAAGCCTGAATTTCGTACTGGATTGATCCAGTGTGGAGATGGAGCCTGAATTTTATACTAGACTGATCCAGTATAGAGCCGGAGCCTAATTTTATACTAGACTTATCTAGTGTGAAGCTGAATCCCATATTTTATACTGAAATGATCGTGTGTGGACCTGAAGCTCTTTTTTATACTTGGTGCACCAAGTGTAGACCTAAGTCCCAATCTTTATTGATACCACAAAAGTACAATGGTAGATAGTCCAACCTACAACATGACTGGAGACCACAAGTCGGTCCCATGCATGTATAAGCTGACGTTGTCACTTCTATTACATGTAGAGAAAGTCAAAAAGGCGACAAGTCACCAAAAACAAGAGCAAACATAAGTAGAGGACCGGAGTTCAGAAATGACAAAGGGACCTATATGGCCGGATCAGTTGATTATAATGCCTTGGGGGTGTAACACCCCGAATTTTCTGTTAACATTAAATTAACAAATTAAAGTATACTTAATTCAAAATGAAAGAATTAGGGAAACGGGTTATGCCATTGCGTTCATCTCGGAATTCTGCTTGAGATAGAGTCTGAGTTTGCATAAATCGGACTCCGTATGAAGTAGTTATGACCTTCGGAAGTTTCAGAATTAATTTAAAATTCAAACAGTTCAAAATTCGGTTCAAATTTCGAAAACAGACCCAAATTGGGCTGGGCGGGAAAATTTCCGCCCAGGACCCAGGTCGACCAGTGTGCCTGTAACACCCCACTCCCGCTATGATCACTCACTAAGGGAATGCCATAGCATTGGTGGAGTATTTTAGTGAATATAGAACAGAAAAATTACAACAAGACAGATATAAATAGTACTTGAAATTTTAAAACATCATCTCATAACAGCGGAAGTAAAACATGTCTGGTTACATCATAAAACCACAATAAAGGTCAAGTACAATATCCATCAAAATAAAGAAGTACATAATCCCACTCTCATACAATAGCCAAACAAAAGAAAAGATAACTGGATAACTGGAGCTTTACATCTATCCAAGCTCCTAAAGACTGGAACAGCAATCCGATCAAGCTCTACTACTGCTAGGATCCACCGTAGGACCTGAGGGTTGGGAAAAAGATAAAAACAACAGGGTCAGACATAAGTCTGAGCGAGTCCTATAACTTTAACAATACAATCGTTAAAGTAACCAGAGAAGACATAAACTGATATACGGTAACATATAGGGATGAATGGCTACCCTAAGCAGTCAACTAAACGAAGATAAAGGATAAAGACGCATCTACCCTCCCTAAGGTAAATTACTAAACTGCACCACACCAGTCGTTCCTAACTTAAAGGTTGATCCCACCCAAGGACTTATAAAATTTACTAATTAGTACCTGCGTACCCCTAGGTGACCAAGTAGGCGCCACGGGGCCCTACAATCCACTAGGTGTACACACTACTTCCCATTCGATCGGCTCCCTAACGTAGATACCCGTGCTGGCCCCACCGTGGGATGTATCATTCCCCAATGTGGCAACCTGATGGAACTAAAGGTGCACGGCTTATATCTACTCGATGCAACAACGGCTTACCTACCAGCCCGGGCCCACTCACGCATATGAAGCCCGTTGGACTTGCGTTGCCACCGCTAACCCGTTTGCCTCTTACAGTCAAGCCCAGTATGCGTGTCCCGTCCTCGACATGGGTCGAGCCCACAAAGATACGTATGGGTTACTGGTTGAAATGGGCCTCCACAAGCTACCCACCTAAGCTTGTCCCTTTTTCTAGTATATCCCACTTAACCCTTTAATCATGTTTTAATTACATGTTCCATTTTGGTTAAGTATTCTAATCGTATTTTCTATTGCCACCCAAGGCAACCACTAGATTTTCTCATGCCACCCGAGGCACCCACTTAACCCCTCATGTCCCTCTACATGCTAATATGGTTAAGTGTTTCTTAATTAATTAATTAAGAACGTAACCTTTGTAAAGACCTCTCACATTAGACTGTCTTTTATGACCGCTGGTTAAGCCGGTTGGGTCCGGGCAGCCTTATGTCATAACAGAGTCTAACCTCGTGTCTTTACATTAATTACGTATTTAGTTTGTGCCTAAGACCTCTCACATTGGGCTAACATTTGTAGCAACTGGTTAAGCCGGTTGGGTCCGGGCAGTTTTACGCTACAACTGAGTCCAACCTCGTGTCTTAGTCAATTAATTACACCTAATTAATCACCCTCATAATTTTATATTAATTATCCCTAATTAATCAAGTTTTCTTAACATGGGTAGACCTAACTTAATAGGTAAATTCCCATGGGGTAGACCTAACTCAATAGGTAAATTCCCAACACATAGTATGGGTACACCTAACCAAATAGGCAAATTCCCATACTATGTTTATTTATTTTGTGTTATGCATAATTATATTAATTTCACACAATCTTATTAACTTATGCATTTAATTACCCCATCGTTCCCACGTAATTTCGTTCATGATATAACACATATAAAAGGTGTCAACTTGCATATGAATGAACATGTTTCAAAGGTGCCATCTTGCATATTAACAAACACATAACTTGCATATGAACTTGCATAACATGTCACATAACTTGCATATAATATGTCACATAACTTACATATTCATTTTGCATAACAAACTTGCATATTAGCTTATAGACTTGCATAATGTGTCATCATGAACTTGCATATTAATAAACATGTAACTTGCATATTTACATACATGTAACTCGCATATTAACAAACATGTAACTTGCATATAAAGAAACATGTAACTTGCATATTTACATACATGTAACTTGCATATTAACAAACATGTAACTTGCATATTTACATACATGTAACTTGCATAGCATATTACCATGAACTTGCATAACATGCATATGATTACATAGCCCACAACTTGCATATTTAGCATCATGCAAACATAACATACATCATATTAAACTTGCATAAGCTTACATACTCAACATGCATAAACATAAGATTAATGCTAACATCATATCATATGATTCAAAGCTCATTAACCCACATACAAAACCATAAATCTCATCACATCTCATCTAATTAGTTTACCAAAAGATCATCAAAGTGATAGAAACTCACAACTAGCAACTTTGAACACCAAATGAAGAAGATTAAGATGCTAAGAAGGGATTAGAAGTTGATTAGAGAGTGATTAGTATGCAACCCTCTTCATAAAATTAGTGGAGGCCATGAGAGCTAGCATTTTGCCATAGTTTAGTCACTAGGTTTAATTATGAATGAATTAGGGTAGGTTAGGGTCTTATTTATAGATTAGGCAAGTGTTTTAGGCCATAGGATTAACCCTAGATTCAATCCAAGCCATCAAAGCATGTCTTGGGGAAGAAGTCAAGTGTAGGAACCATCTAGGGCCTTTAGATTAAAGATGGACCATGAGAACCATTCAAATGCAAAATCTGCACTTGAGCGAATCGGCCCACGGGTTGACAGCCAAACACCCTGGATTAACCCCTAGTCGACCCAGCGGGCTCGGGTCGACTTCAAAAATCGGCCGGTTCGGTTATTCCCCTCTCCCAATTCGCTGTTTTGAGCATTTTTGCATATTTATTTATTAAATTTTCAATTATATATATATATATATATATCAATATATATATATATATATCAATATATATATATATATATATATATATATATATCTACACAACCCATTTCACTTAATTAAGTATACTTTAATTTGGGAATTTTCGTGAAACTTCGCGAGGCCATATCTTGGTCATACGGACTCCGATTTTCGAAAACTCGGACTCTATTTCGCGTATTTTTCCGAGACGAACGCAATGGCATAGCCCGTTTCCCTTGATTCCCATTTTAGAATTAAATTCTGCCTCGATTTATGTTATTACAGGTTATTGAAAATACGGGTTGTTACATTCTCCCCTCCTTAAAGGATTTCGTCCCCGAAATCTTCAAGTTAGGAAGAACGTATCCTACCATCCAATCATCCATCTACTCAAAGCATCATCCACGAGCAATCATTGTCCTTACAAGATTCTAAATGCTGGATGGATATATGCAAAAGTGTGTGTATATGTACTTACCTAATGCAAAAATCAGGCGGTTACTGATACAGTAAACCTCCTTAATGCAAACCATGATAGTGCCATGCATCCAATATGTATGCGAAACCCTATTGACACATACAAATTTCTACATGCGTGCACAACCATACACAAAAATGCATCATCCATATGATAACACAGCCATGATACATCCATCAATCTAACTACCACATCCATTTATGCAATATGCAACATGAAGTGACTGAGCCGATCTAGTGCCTAATGTGTGTGTATATGCATCCACGAGCAACCACTAGCAAACAATTGCATCCATATGCATCCATCAACCATAACATGTTTCAAACACATGTTTCAACCATAGGTTTTACCCTATCTAAAGGTCATAGGTATTAGCGAGAGGATATACTAAAGATAAGATAAGTACTAGACAAGCAATAAAGGAGAAGTTAAAAGACATACTCTCAAAAAGAAATGGATACAAAGAACGCATCTTTGCTTCCGTCTCCCAAGTAGCATTGCTTTCGTCATCTCCCCATTGCACTTTAACTAGCTGAACTTCTCTGTTCCTCAACTTCCTAGTTTCTGACCCAAGGATGCGAGTAGGAGCTCGTCGAATCGTCGCATCACGCTCTACCTCTACATCTCTAAGCAAGCTCGGCTCTACCACCTCCGCGGTCTCATGTAAGCACTTCCTCAAATGTGATACATGGAATACATCATGAACACCACTAAGTCTGTCGGGCAACTCCACCCTATATGCCATCCGTCCAATCCTTTCCTTAATAGGAAACGGCCCAACAAATCTCGGTGCTAACTTCCCTACGGACCCAAAGCGAACAACATTTCTCAATGGAGATACTTTGACAAAAACCATGTCCCCAACCTCAAACTCAAGATCCGTCCTTCTCCGATCCGCATAAGATTTCTGTCTATCTTGCGCTGCTTTCATCCTTTTTCGAATTAAATCAATCTTCTCTGAAGTCTCTCTAACCATATCCGGCCCAAGCAAGATCTTATCCGTAGATTCCCACCAACATGTAGGAGATCGACAAGGCCTTCCATAAAGAGCTTCGAAAGGAGCCATACCAATACTGGACTGAAAGCTGTTATTATATGCGAACTCCACCAAAGGAAGATGTTCTTCCCATGTACCTCCAAAATCCAAGATACAAAGCCTCAAAAGATCTTCTAAGATACGGTTCACCCTCTCAGTCTGACCGTCCGTCTGAGGATGATATGCGGTGCTCAAACACAACTGAGTCCCTACCGCCTCTTGCAAACTTCTCCAAAACTCACTAGTGAAAATAGGATCTCGATCACTCACAATGCTGGATGGTACGCCATGCAATCTAACAATCTCTCTAACATAGACTGAAGCAAGCCATGGAGCGGTCCTCTTACTCTTTACGGGTATAAAATGGGCACTCTTGGTAAGTCTGTCTACCACAACCCAAATTCCCGTATTGCCCTTCCTCGATCTCGGTAACCCGTCGATGAAATCCATCGAGACACTATCCCACTTCCACTGTGGAACTTCCAATGGGTGTAGCAACCCACCGGGTTTCCTTTGCTCCACTTTAACTTGTTGGCACACTAAGCATCTAGCCACATACTCGGCCACATCTTTCTTCATACCGGCCCAGAAGAAAACTCTCTTCATGTCTTGGTACATTTTGTCTCCACCGGGATGAATAGTCATTCTTGAACGATGTGCATCATCCAAAATAGCCTTCTTCAAACCCTCATCTTGCGGTACACAAAGTCTACCGTCTCTATGCAACCATCCCTTATCATCTATGGTGTATCTACCCAAATGGCTGGACGACTCCCCTCTTATAAGCTTCTCTACCAACACAACCAACTGTGGGTCGTCTCGTTGAGCCTCGCCAATCCGTCTCAAAAGAGTAGGTCTAACCTCCAAGGATGCCAACAAACCAGGTACAAAATCAACAGAAGGTCTGAAGTCAAACAAAGAAAGAAACTCCAAGCTTCGTCGTTCCACGAACAATGGACTCAAAGATAGCCTTTTTCTACTCAAGGCGTCTGCCACCACGTTACCCTTACCAGGGGTATACGCTATCTCGAAATCATAGGATGCTAAGAACTCCATCCACCTTTGCTGTCTTAAGTTTAAATCCTTCTGAGAGAATAAGTACTTCAATGATTTATGGTCGGTGAACAACTCGAATCTCTCACCAAGAAGATAATGGCGCCAAGACTTAAGTGCGAAAACAATCGCGGCCAACTCTAGATCATGGGTAGGGTAATTCTTCTCATGCACTCTCAATTGTCTCCCTCCATAGGCTATTACCCTTCCCTCCTGCATCAAGACTGCGCCTAATCCTGTTCCACAAGCATCGGTATAAACAACAAACGGCTTACTCCCATCCGGGAGCACTAAAACTGGAGCGGTGGTCAAAGCTCTCTTTAACCGTCGGAAAGCATCATCACAATCTACATCCCACGAGAAAACCATATTCTTTTTCGTCAAGCGGGTTAATGGGGCTGATATCTTCGCGAAGTCTTTGATGAACTTCCTATAATATCCTGCCAACCCCAAGAAACTTCTTACCTCGGTAGCATTTCTAGGAACTTTCCAATCCTGGATAGATACTATCTTTGCGGGATCCACAGCTATCCCTTCCTTAGAGACCACATGCCCTAAGAATCGCACTTCTCTTCTCCAAAAATGGCATTTAGAGAATTTAGCTTTAAGACTATGCGCTCGAAGAGTCTCCAACACTTCCTTGAGATGTAAGGCATGCTCTTCTTCATTCTTGGAAAAGACCAAGATGTCATCCACAAAAACTACTACAAACTTATTCAGATACTCTCTGAACACTCTACTCATGAGATCAACAAAGTATGCGGGGGCGTTTGTCAACCCAAATGGCATCACTAGCCACTCATAAAAACCATCCGGAGTCCGGAAAGCAGTCTTCTCTATACTGTCCTCCGCCACTCTTAACTGATGAAACCCTGTAGCTAAGTCCATCTGCGAAAATACTGACGCGCCAACCAACTGATCAAAGAGATCATCTATCCTCGGTAATGGGTGTCTATTCTTCTTCGTGAGCTTATTAAGTTCTCTATAATCCACACAAAGTCTGAGGGACCCATCCGCCTTCGTGGCAAACACTACTGGAGCTCCCCACTCCGATATACTTCGCCTTATGAACCCCTTCTCAAGCAACTCCCCTACTTGCTTATGAAGTTCTCTTCTATCACGAGGAGCCATGTGGCGTACTGGCAAAGACACTGGTTTGGCATTATCCACCAAATAAATTCGGAAATCTATCTCCCGCTTCGGAGGCAAACCCTTTACTTCTTCAAACACATCCGGATATTCCCGGACTACTCTGACAGAACACAAACTCTCGACCGAAGCATCGAGCGATTCAAGATAACTTAGCAAAACAGATTCCATGGGATTGCAAGAGATCTCGAGAGTGTTACCCAAGCGGGTCATGAGCCTGACAACTCTCCTTTCGCAATCAAGAACGGCACCATTACTGGATAACCAGTCCATGCCCAAGATCAACCCATAGCCCGTGAAGCCCAATACAAAAGCATCACATCTAAACTCAACGCTAAGTATAGAAATCTTCAAACCCAAACATATCATAGACAGATATATGGAGCCCCCAATTGGGTTTGAGACAACCAAGGGATCATCAACTAGACTGGTGTCTAAGTGCAGTGACTCAACTAACGATGATGAGATAAAAGAATGCGATGCGCCAGAGTCAAACAAAGTACGAACTGGATGATCAAACAGAAAAACCAGACTTTCAACGGAAATAGTTCTACCTCTCTGCTGAATCGGTGGAACTGAGAGAACCTGAACTTGCCCCCCTGACTGAGGTGGTGCTATAAGAGCTTGCACCTGGCCTCTTGAGGTAGACCCCGTCTTCTGCCCCTTCTTTGGGCAGTTTTTCACAAGATGCCCTGCTTCACCACAATGAAAGCAACCGGTTTTCTTCTTTTTGCGACAATCCTTACTAAGGTGTCCTGGTGTTCCACAATTGAAGCACTTCTTCTTCGTCTTCTTTTTGTCACCATTGCCTTTTCCGCCCTTGCCTTGTTGTTGCTGTTGCGGTTTCTTCTGATCCCCCTTTTTCTCTGGTGCCTTAGAATTCTTATCATCCTCATGCATAAGTGCCATGTAGACAAGCTTCTCAAAAGTGGCCCCCATAGGAATGTGAGTCATAGCTATTCCTTGCAATGGTTCGTTCAAGCCTCTAACGAACCTCAAAGCCTTCTTCTCCGGTGTATTCACCAACTCTATGCCAAACCTTGCTAATTGATTGAATTTGTTGACATATTCTTTCACCGTGAGATTCCCTTGCTTCAAATTCAAGAACTTCTCCATAAACAGATTCTCTTCCGCCCTTGAGAGAAACTTAGCCCCAAACCTTTGCTTAAAATCTGCCCAAGAGTCAACAGGGCGTTCTCCATTAGTGACCTCCCACCAGAATGAGGCCTCTCCCTTCATTAACCAAGCCGCCAACTTGACTTTCTTTCCCTCTTCCACTTCAAAGATATCTAGCAACTCTTCCACTTCCTTAAGCCAATCTCTAGCCTCTACGAAAGTCTCTGAACCAAGAAAAGGTTTTCCTCCTATAGCCTTGAACTCCTTGCAAACCTTAGCAAAATTATCCACTCTAGGCTGAGGAGGAGCAGCGGTTGTCTCTGGTGTAGTAGCATTGGCCGGACCCGCAGCCGCGGCCCTAGCCTCTTGCAACCTCCTATACCATAGTGGTATAACTAAACCCTCCGGGATGTTAAGATCTTCAGCCATGCTGAAACGAAAGAGGAAAGATTCAAAAAGGAGATTCCGAAAGATAAAGATATGGCTATTGGGGATTATGCTTTTCTTTTTCAAAAACTTTTTCTCTTAGAAGACATGCTTTTAAAAATCCTTTCTTCGAAAATACTCTTAGAAAGTAGTTTTTCTCAAAAATTTTATCTGTTCTGGTAACCTTAAGCTCTGATACCACGTGTAACACCCCACTCCCGCTATGATCACTCACTAAGGGAATGCCATAGCATTGGTGGAGTATTTTAGTGAATATAGAACAGAAAAATTACAACAAGACAGATATAAATAGTACTTGAAATTTTAAAACATCATCTCATAACAGCGGAAGTAAAACATGTCTGGTTACATCATAAAACCACAATAAAGGTCAAGTACAATATCCATCAAAATAAAGAAGTACATAATCCCACTCTCATACAATAGCCAAACAAAAGAAAAGATAACTGGATAACTGGAGCTTTACATCTATCCAAGCTCCTAAAGACTGGAACAGCAATCCGATCAAGCTCTACTACTGCTAGGATCCACCGTAGGACCTGAGGGTTGGGAAAAAGATAAAAACAACAGGGTCAGACATAAGTCTGAGCGAGTCCTATAACTTTAACAATACAATCGTTAAAGTAACCAGAGAAGACATAAACTGATATACGGTAACATATAGGGATGAATGGCTACCCTAAGCAGTCAACTAAACGAAGATAAAGGATAAAGACGCATCTACCCTCCCTAAGGTAAATTACTAAACTGCACCACACCAGTCGTTCCTAACTTAAAGGTTGATCCCACCCAAGGACTTATAAAATTTACTAATTAGTACCTGCGTACCCCTAGGTGACCAAGTAGGCGCCACGGGGCCCTACAATCCACTAGGTGTACACACTACTTCCCATTCGATCGGCTCCCTAACGTAGATACCCGTGCTGGCCCCACCGTGGGATGTATCATTCCCCAATGTGGCAACCTGATGGAACTAAAGGTGCACGGCTTATATCTACTCGATGCAACAACGGCTTACCTACCAGCCCGGGCCCACTCACGCATATGAAGCCCGTTGGACTTGCGTTGCCACCGCTAACCCGTTTGCCTCTTACAGTCAAGCCCAGTATGCGTGTCCCGTCCTCGACATGGGTCGAGCCCACAAAGATACGTATGGGTTACTGGTTGAAATGGGCCTCCACAAGCTACCCACCTAAGCTTGTCCCTTTTTCTAGTATATCCCACTTAACCCTTTAATCATGTTTTAATTACATGTTCCATTTTGGTTAAGTATTCTAATCGTATTTTCTATTGCCACCCAAGGCAACCACTAGATTTTCTCATGCCACCCGAGGCACCCACTTAACCCCTCATGTCCCTCTACATGCTAATATGGTTAAGTGTTTCTTAATTAATTAATTAAGAACGTAACCTTTGTAAAGACCTCTCACATTAGACTGTCTTTTATGACCGCTGGTTAAGCCGGTTGGGTCCGGGCAGCCTTATGTCATAACAGAGTCTAACCTCGTGTCTTTACATTAATTACGTATTTAGTTTGTGCCTAAGACCTCTCACATTGGGCTAACATTTGTAGCAACTGGTTAAGCCGGTTGGGTCCGGGCAGTTTTACGCTACAACTGAGTCCAACCTCGTGTCTTAGTCAATTAATTACACCTAATTAATCACCCTCATAATTTTATATTAATTATCCCTAATTAATCAAGTTTTCTTAACATGGGTAGACCTAACTTAATAGGTAAATTCCCATGGGGTAGACCTAACTCAATAGGTAAATTCCCAACACATAGTATGGGTACACCTAACCAAATAGGCAAATTCCCATACTATGTTTATTTATTTTGTGTTATGCATAATTATATTAATTTCACACAATCTTATTAACTTATGCATTTAATTACCCCATCGTTCCCACGTAATTTCGTTCATGATATAACACATATAAAAGGTGTCAACTTGCATATGAATGAACATGTTTCAAAGGTGCCATCTTGCATATTAACAAACACATAACTTGCATATGAACTTGCATAACATGTCACATAACTTGCATATAATATGTCACATAACTTACATATTCATTTTGCATAACAAACTTGCATATTAGCTTATAGACTTGCATAATGTGTCATCATGAACTTGCATATTAATAAACATGTAACTTGCATATTTACATACATGTAACTCGCATATTAACAAACATGTAACTTGCATATAAAGAAACATGTAACTTGCATATTTACATACATGTAACTTGCATATTAACAAACATGTAACTTGCATATTTACATACATGTAACTTGCATAGCATATTACCATGAACTTGCATAACATGCATATGATTACATAGCCCACAACTTGCATATTTAGCATCATGCAAACATAACATACATCATATTAAACTTGCATAAGCTTACATACTCAACATGCATAAACATAAGATTAATGCTAACATCATATCATATGATTCAAAGCTCATTAACCCACATACAAAACCATAAATCTCATCACATCTCATCTAATTAGTTTACCAAAAGATCATCAAAGTGATAGAAACTCACAACTAGCAACTTTGAACACCAAATGAAGAAGATTAAGATGCTAAGAAGGGATTAGAAGTTGATTAGAGAGTGATTAGTATGCAACCCTCTTCATAAAATTAGTGGAGGCCATGAGAGCTAGCATTTTGCCATAGTTTAGTCACTAGGTTTAATTATGAATGAATTAGGGTAGGTTAGGGTCTTATTTATAGATTAGGCAAGTGTTTTAGGCCATAGGATTAACCCTAGATTCAATCCAAGCCATCAAAGCATGTCTTGGGGAAGAAGTCAAGTGTAGGAACCATCTAGGGCCTTTAGATTAAAGATGGACCATGAGAACCATTCAAATGCAAAATCTGCACTTGAGCGAATCGGCCCACGGGTTGACAGCCAAACACCCTGGATTAACCCCTAGTCGACCCAGCAGGCTCGGGTCGACTTCAAAAATCGGCCGGTTCGGTTATTCCCCTCTCCCAATTCGCTGTTTTGAGCATTTTTGCATATTTATTTATTAAATTTTCAATTATATATATATATATATATATCAATATATATATATATATATATATATATCTACACAACCCATTTCACTTAATTAAGTATACTTTAATTTGGGAATTTTCGTGAAACTTCGCGAGGCCATATCTTGGTCATACGGACTCCGATTTTCGAAAACTCGGACTCTATTTCGCGTATTTTTCCGAGACGAACGCAATGGCATAGCCCGTTTCCCTTGATTCCCATTTTAGAATTAAATTCTGCCTCGATTTATGTTATTACAGGTTATTGAAAATACGGGTTGTTACATTCTCCCCTCCTTAAAGGATTTCGTCCCCGAAATCTTCAAGTTAGGAAGAACGTATCCTACCATCCAATCATCCATCTACTCAAAGCATCATCCACGAGCAATCATTGTCCTTACAAGATTCTAAATGCTGGATGGATATATGCAAAAGTGTGTGTATATGTACTTACCTAATGCAAAAATCAGGCGGTTACTGATACAGTAAACCTCCTTAATGCAAACCATGATAGTGCCATGCATCCAATATGTATGCGAAACCCTATTGACACATACAAATTTCTACATGCGTGCACAACCATACACAAAAATGCATCATCCATATGATAACACAGCCATGATACATCCATCAATCTAACTACCACATCCATTTATGCAATATGCAACATGAAGTGACTGAGCCGATCTAGTGCCTAATGTGTGTGTATATGCATCCACGAGCAACCACTAGCAAACAATTGCATCCATATGCATCCATCAACCATAACATGTTTCAAACACATGTTTCAACCATAGGTTTTACCCTATCTAAAGGTCATAGGTATTAGCGAGAGGATATACTAAAGATAAGATAAGTACTAGACAAGCAATAAAGGAGAAGTTAAAAGACATACTCTCAAAAAGAAATGGATACAAAGAACGCATCTTTGCTTCCGTCTCCCAAGTAGCATTGCTTTCGTCATCTCCCCATTGCACTTTAACTAGCTGAACTTCTCTGTTCCTCAACTTCCTAGTTTCTGACCCAAGGATGCGAGTAGGAGCTCGTCGAATCGTCGCATCACGCTCTACCTCTACATCTCTAAGCAAGCTCGGCTCTACCACCTCCGCGGTCTCATGTAAGCACTTCCTCAAATGTGATACATGGAATACATCATGAACACCACTAAGTCTGTCGGGCAACTCCACCCTATATGCCATCCGTCCAATCCTTTCCTTAATAGGAAACGGCCCAACAAATCTCGGTGCTAACTTCCCTACGGACCCAAAGCGAACAACATTTCTCAATGGAGATACTTTGACAAAAACCATGTCCCCAACCTCAAACTCAAGATCCGTCCTTCTCCGATCCGCATAAGATTTCTGTCTATCTTGCGCTGCTTTCATCCTTTTTCGAATTAAATCAATCTTCTCTGAAGTCTCTCTAACCATATCCGGCCCAAGCAAGATCTTATCCGTAGATTCCCACCAACATGTAGGAGATCGACAAGGCCTTCCATAAAGAGCTTCGAAAGGAGCCATACCAATACTGGACTGAAAGCTGTTATTATATGCGAACTCCACCAAAGGAAGATGTTCTTCCCATGTACCTCCAAAATCCAAGATACAAAGCCTCAAAAGATCTTCTAAGATACGGTTCACCCTCTCAGTCTGACCGTCCGTCTGAGGATGATATGCGGTGCTCAAACACAACTGAGTCCCTACCGCCTCTTGCAAACTTCTCCAAAACTCACTAGTGAAAATAGGATCTCGATCACTCACAATGCTGGATGGTACGCCATGCAATCTAACAATCTCTCTAACATAGACTGAAGCAAGCCATGGAGCGGTCCTCTTACTCTTTACGGGTATAAAATGGGCACTCTTGGTAAGTCTGTCTACCACAACCCAAATTCCCGTATTGCCCTTCCTCGATCTCGGTAACCCGTCGATGAAATCCATCGAGACACTATCCCACTTCCACTGTGGAACTTCCAATGGGTGTAGCAACCCACCGGGTTTCCTTTGCTCCACTTTAACTTGTTGGCACACTAAGCATCTAGCCACATACTCGGCCACATCTTTCTTCATACCGGCCCAGAAGAAAACTCTCTTCATGTCTTGGTACATTTTGTCTCCACCGGGATGAATAGTCATTCTTGAACGATGTGCATCATCCAAAATAGCCTTCTTCAAACCCTCATCTTGCGGTACACAAAGTCTACCGTCTCTATGCAACCATCCCTTATCATCTATGGTGTATCTACCCAAATGGCTGGACGACTCCCCTCTTATAAGCTTCTCTACCAACACAACCAACTGTGGGTCGTCTCGTTGAGCCTCGCCAATCCGTCTCAAAAGAGTAGGTCTAACCTCCAAGGATGCCAACAAACCAGGTACAAAATCAACAGAAGGTCTGAAGTCAAACAAAGAAAGAAACTCCAAGCTTCGTCGTTCCACGAACAATGGACTCAAAGATAGCCTTTTTCTACTCAAGGCGTCTGCCACCACGTTACCCTTACCAGGGGTATACGCTATCTCGAAATCATAGGATGCTAAGAACTCCATCCACCTTTGCTGTCTTAAGTTTAAATCCTTCTGAGAGAATAAGTACTTCAATGATTTATGGTCGGTGAACAACTCGAATCTCTCACCAAGAAGATAATGGCGCCAAGACTTAAGTGCGAAAACAATCGCGGCCAACTCTAGATCATGGGTAGGGTAATTCTTCTCATGCACTCTCAATTGTCTCCCTCCATAGGCTATTACCCTTCCCTCCTGCATCAAGACTGCGCCTAATCCTGTTCCACAAGCATCGGTATAAACAACAAACGGCTTACTCCCATCCGGGAGCACTAAAACTGGAGCGGTGGTCAAAGCTCTCTTTAACCGTCGGAAAGCATCATCACAATCTACATCCCACGAGAAAACCATATTCTTTTTCGTCAAGCGGGTTAATGGGGCTGATATCTTCGCGAAGTCTTTGATGAACTTCCTATAATATCCTGCCAACCCCAAGAAACTTCTTACCTCGGTAGCATTTCTAGGAACTTTCCAATCCTGGATAGATACTATCTTTGCGGGATCCACAGCTATCCCTTCCTTAGAGACCACATGCCCTAAGAATCGCACTTCTCTTCTCCAAAAATGGCATTTAGAGAATTTAGCTTTAAGACTATGCGCTCGAAGAGTCTCCAACACTTCCTTGAGATGTAAGGCATGCTCTTCTTCATTCTTGGAAAAGACCAAGATGTCATCCACAAAAACTACTACAAACTTATTCAGATACTCTCTGAACACTCTACTCATGAGATCAACAAAGTATGCGGGGGCGTTTGTCAACCCAAATGGCATCACTAGCCACTCATAAAAACCATCCGGAGTCCGGAAAGCAGTCTTCTCTATACTGTCCTCCGCCACTCTTAACTGATGAAACCCTGTAGCTAAGTCCATCTGCGAAAATACTGACGCGCCAACCAACTGATCAAAGAGATCATCTATCCTCGGTAATGGGTGTCTATTCTTCTTCGTGAGCTTATTAAGTTCTCTATAATCCACACAAAGTCTGAGGGACCCATCCGCCTTCGTGGCAAACACTACTGGAGCTCCCCACTCCGATATACTTCGCCTTATGAACCCCTTCTCAAGCAACTCCCCTACTTGCTTATGAAGTTCTCTTCTCTCACGAGGAGCCATGTGGCGTACTGGCAAAGACACTGGTTTGGCATTATCCACCAAATAAATTCGGAAATCTATCTCCCGCTTCGGAGGCAAACCCTTTACTTCTTCAAACACATCCGGATATTCCCGGACTACTCTGACAGAACACAAACTCTCGACCGAAGCATCGAGCGATTCAAGATAACTTAGCAAAACAGATTCCATGGGATTGCAAGAGATCTCGAGAGTGTTACCCAAGCGGGTCATGAGCCTGACAACTCTCCTTTCGCAATCAAGAACGGCACCATTTTTCTTGGTATGCTGAGTGTTACCCAAACGGTTGTTACAGTGCCGCCCTGGGGGTCGACCTGGTCCGGTCTGGACCATTTTTCTTGGTATGCTGAGTCACCCTGGGCCTTTTGGATAATTCTGAACTGATCAGATGGTAGTGGTTACTCCTAGGATTTATCAAACGGCTCTAATCAAATTGAAACTCTATATAAACAACCTAAGACTCAACCTAAATTCACACAAAAAAATAGAACTTGAGCCGTCATGCTGCTGGGAGGAAACTAAGAGTAGCCGTCAGTGGAGAAAGCTTAGAGACGAACAAATCTAATTCATGAACTAAATTCTAACAACGTTTATCTACCCAAAGGAAAGCATTCCAAATTCAGAACTCAGAATCCAAAATTCAAGATCGTCGTTTGTTGTAAGTATAGTTACTATTCCGATGTGAATAAAATTAGGACTGATTTGTTATATGGTGGAAAGGGAATTGTACTGTAATTGTGTAATATCGACGATGCTAATTCATTTCTGTGTATTGCGATGATTCTATCATAATTGGTATTGGATGTTTGTGGTGTAATCTACTTGGTGTTGGATCTATTTGATATTTCAAATGAAAATAACATCACATGCAAGTTATATAGTTCATGTTATAATCTACACCTATATGTTTATGTGATTAATATAGGTTGTATGTGTTATGTCCAAGTTACGATCTCATGTATATACTTTATGCTAAAACCTCTATGCCTACATGATTAAGTTCATATACATGTTCATATGTTCACACAAAAAGTTGCAAGTTCATAATTGGATCCATGCCAAGATCCACTTTATTACAAGTTTCATTTTATAATAGATCTAGTTCACACCTTTGTATTAATGTCAAAACAGACATTTTTATGGACATATAATAACCTTGTCACATGCTAAGTTTGTGTTTGAAGTTATGCCTAGATCAAAATATGTTTAGGCTTATGTTTTATGCAAGTCTAAATTATGCCATTTCATGTGACACCTATTTAATTAGATCCTTATTTTAATGCAAGTTCACTTGACAAGTTGGAACCCCATGATTTATGTTAACTAGATCTCAAAATTGCAAGTTCATATGTCACACACCCTTTATGTTATTTAGATTATTTCATGTTCTTGGCTTTCCCTTCTATGTTTATAAGTTGGGCTGAAATATCGAGCCCAACATTCATTATAATCTTGCGAACGTACAAACGGGGGAATATCGTTGGGGTTAAACATGAAAATATATGGTTTGGCATGTTTGGCACATGCCAATGATTTGTGACATGTAAGCGGTATAAATTGTTATACCCAAAAATAATGAACTTGGAAAGTGGGCCATAATATTTACATATAAAAGTATAAAGGACAAATATGTAAATTTAGAAAATACGAATATGCTTAACCCGAGGTTGGATTGAGTTGTGATGTAAACCTGCCCGGACCCGCCCGACTGTCCAGTAATCACAACAATACCTATCCAATGTGGGAGGTTAAGGCATCAAGCCCAATAAGGACCCGAGGTTAGACTGAGTTGCGGTGTAAACCTGCCCGGAACCGACCAACAATATCTGTCTAATGTGAGTGGTTAGTACTTTAATGAATGAGTTAAAGCTAAGTTAGGATTAATAGGGTTAAGTTAACTAAAACACTTAACCAACTCAATATGTTAACTAAATCTGATGGGTGGGGTTAGGTTAATCTGAACACTTAACCACTTAACATGTTTGACTAGACAACCCTAGTAACGGGGACCCATTTCAGCAGTAACCCAATTAGGTATCATGGTACCCTAAAACTAGGCAGGGTGGGGCACGATTACTGGGCTGATTGTAAGCGGTCAAAAGCGACGGCGAGTGGTGCCGCAGTGTAGGTTCTAACAGAGTGCGGGCGTGCACACACTTCGAAGCAGACAAACAGGGCACTGGGCACCAGTAGTATACACTATGCATTCTAGAATTGTGTCGGGCCACCACCATGGGACTTGATACACCCCATGGTGGGACCAGCATAGGTATCTACAATCATTGGGGCCCGTATAACACATATGATTTTGCGAGTAGGAGCCGATCTTTAGAAAGAGGATCACTTCACCTCAATCATAGGGTGCCAGTCGGAACAAATACAAGTAGGTGCAGAGACATAGTGTGGGTGCGATAGTAGATTCGGTTCTAAACTACTTTATCTTAGTTTATGGTACTTTCCTGTTTTCAGTTTATACCTATCATGCCCTTTTTCTTATTCATATACCGAAGAGTCACTAGACTTACCAGGCTTTATGTCTGACTCTATTTTTCTTTCGTCTTCTTTTCTTCCGTTTCCTCCCCTAGGTCCACAGGGAGGAAACAACCCAGCTTAGTCAGACTCTTTGCAAGCTTCAAGATAGCAGATGTATGGTTTGGATCTCTTTCCTTGGCTATGGCTTTTGGACACATTCTATGGGGATTTATGCAGTTTTAATTATGTTTTATGCTTCTTTATTTAATAATCAAGAGAGAAATGATGATGTAAATGTTTTGAAATTTATTGTGAGACAATTATGGAAATGTTTTGTATGAACACGTATTTATGAAATGAAAGTCTGTTTGTTTTCCGCTGCTTATATATATGTGTTTATATCTGTCTTATGTT
This sequence comes from Allium sativum, assembly GCA_030737875.1. Classification (NCBI taxonomy): domain Eukaryota; kingdom Viridiplantae; phylum Streptophyta; class Magnoliopsida; order Asparagales; family Amaryllidaceae; genus Allium; species Allium sativum. The sequence goes on from CM060923.1 coordinate 462,082,518, forward strand.
TTATCTGTGACTTTTACTTATAAACCTCCACCGAAGTTAAGACATTCCCTTTGTGAGTGACCTCAATGGAGGTGGGGTGTTTCACTTGGTATCAGAGCATAGGTTTACCAGATCTTTTTGAAACTATTTTCAAAAAGAAGATTAAAGAAGCATTTTTTTCAAGAAAAGTGTTATATTTTAAAAGGCATAATCCCCCAAAGCCATATGCACTATCTCTCTATCCTTCGTTTTGAATCTTTCCTTTTTGTTTCAGCATGTCTGGGGATCTTAACCTTCCTGAGGGTGTGCCGGTACCTGGCTGGTTCAGAAGGTACCTAGAGGCTAGGGCCAATGATGTGGGCCCAGCAAACATTCCTCCTCCCCTAGTGGCAGCGGTTCCTCCTCCTCCTCCTCCTCGTGGAAATGCTTTCGCAAAAACATGTAGAGACTTCAAGGCTATGGGTGGAAAGGACTTTTATGGAACTGAATCTTTTGTGGCAGCAAGAAACAGGCTGAAGGAGACCAAAGATTTGTTCATCATCTTCGAAGTTGACGACAGGCAAAAGATACAGCTAGCAGTGTGGTTGCAAAAGGATGAAGCTTCTTATTGGTGGGAGGTCACCAACGCTGAGAGACCGGTGGAAACTTGGGAAGATTTCAGGATGAGGTTTGAGATGAAATTTCTCTCCCAAGCTGAAAGAAGCCTGAAGATGGAGAAGTTCCTAACCCTTAAGCAAGGAAGTATGACGATCAAGGAATACGTCAATCAGTTTAATCAGCTGGCCAGATTTGGGCTGGATTTAGTAAACACCCAACACAAGAAGGCTCTTCGCTTCGTCAAAGGTCTGAATGAGCCTCTACACAGCCTTGCTATGACCCATGTACCCATGGGGGCGACTTCTGAAAGCTTGGTGGATATGTCATTGCTAGGAAGACAAGGGCAAGAAAGAGGCAAAGGTGGAAGTGCCTCAAGAAAAGAAAGAGGGTTTGCAAGCTAAGAAAACGGACTTCATGAAAGGCGGGAAGAACAAGAAATCCCGTGAAAAGAGAAAGTGTAATTTCTGTGGCATTGTTGGACATGTGGTGGAAGACAGCAGAAAGAGGAAGGCAAAGATGAACAGTGGTTGCTTCCATTGCGGAGAACCTGGACACATGGCTAAGGACTGCCCAAAGAAGCGAGGGCAGGGACAGAGGGCTGGATCCACTTCAGGGGGACAGGTTCATGCACTGGTGGCACCTCCACAGGAACGAGGTAGTAATATTTCTATAGAAAGTGTAGTTTATCTTTATGATCATCCAGTTCGCACTCTCTTTGATTCTGGTGCATCACACTCCTTTATTTCATCTACTTTAGTATAATCTCTGCACCTAGACACTAGTATGGTAGAGGATCCCTTGATTGTTTCAAATCCAATTGGGAGCTCAGCTTATTTGTCAATGGTTTGTTTGGATTTGAAAATCTCAATTCTAAGCGTTTAGTTTAGATGTAGTGCTTTTGTTTTGGGCTTCTCGGGATATGGATTGATCTTAGGCATGGACTGGCTATCCAGTAATGGTTCCATTCTTTATTGTGAAAAGAGAGTGGTTAGGCTTTTGACTCGGCTCGGTAACACTCTTGAAATTTCTTGAAATCCCTTGAACGCTATTATGCTTAGTTATCTTGAATCGCTTGACGCTTCTGTTGAGAATTTGCAGTCAGTTAGAGTGGTCTGGGAATATCTGGATGTCTTTGAAGAGGTGAAGGGCTTACCTCCGAGGCGGGAAATAGACTTCCGCATATACCTTGTTGATAATGCAAAGCCCATAACTTTACCTGTTAGACACATGGCTCCAAGGGAGAGGAAGGAGCTCAGCAAGCAAGTTAAAGAGCTTCTCGAGAAGGGGTTCATTAGACGGAGCGTTTCGGAATGGGTTGCCCCAGTGGTGTTCGCAACTAAAGCGGACGGTTCACTTCGCCTATGCATTGACTATAAGGAGCTAAACAAGCTGACCAAGAAGAATAGGCACCCTCTTCCCAGAATAGACGATTTGTTTGACCAGCTTGTAGGTGCGTCGGTTTTCTCCCAACTTGATCTGGCTACCGGGTTTCATCAACTCAGAGTGGCTAAAGATAGCATTGATAAGACGACATTCTGAACCCCAAATGGTTTCTTCGAGTGGCTTGTCATGCCTTTCGTCTTGACAAACACACCCGCTTATTTCGTAGACCTAATGAGCAAGGTGTTCAGAGAGTTCCTCAACAAGTTTGTGTTTGTCTTCGTAGACGATATCTTGTTCTTCTCAAAGAATGAGGAAGAGCATGCTCAGCATTTAAAGAAAATCATGGATACTCTCCGTGCACATCAGCTAAAAGCCAAATTCTCCAAGTGCCACTTTTGGAGAGAAGAAGTAAGGTTTCTTGGGCATGTAGCGTCCAAAGAGGGGTTAGCTGTGGACCCCGCGAAAGTAGTTGCGGTGCAAGATTGGAAGGCACCAAGGAACACAACCGAAGTCCGAAGTTTTCTCGGGATGGCAGGCTTTTACCGAAAGTTCATCAGAGACTTTGCAAAAATCTCAGCTCCGCTTACAAGGCTGACGAAGAAGAACTTAACTTTCGCTTGGGACTTGGATTGCGAGTTTTCTTTTCAACGCTTAAAAAGGGATCTTACAACAGCCCCAATTCTGACTTTGCCAGATGGAAGCAAAATGTTTACAGTATACACGGATGCGTGCGGCACGGGACTAGGCGCTGTATTGATGCAAGAAGGGAGGGTAGTAGCCTATGGCGGAAGATAATTGACCCACGATCTTGAGTTAGCCGCCATCATCTTTGCTCTTAAGTCTTGGTGCCATTATCTCCTAGGTGAGAAGTTCAAATTGTATACTGACCATAAATCCTTGAAGTATCTTTTCTCGTAGAAAGATCTTAACTTGAGACAATAGAGGTGGATGGAGTTCCTTGCCTCGTATGATTTTGAGATTTCCTATACTCCCGGAAAGGGAAATGTAGTAGCAGACGCCTTGAGTAGAAAGAAGCTGACCTTAAGCCCTCTCTTTGTAGAAAGGCAAAGCTTGGAGTATATAGCCAGTTTCGACTTTAGGCCCTCCTCTGATTTTGTACCTGGTTTGTTAGCATCACTAGAAGTGCGGCCCACTCTTTTGGACTCAATAGGAACCGCACAACGTGAAGACCCTCAGCTTGTGGATGTAATTGATAAGCTAATTAGGGGTGAGACTTCTAGTCACCTCAACAGGTACTCCATCGATGATAAGGGTTGGCTGAGGCGAGATGGAAGACTATGCGTCCCACAAGCAAGGGATTTGGTAGAGATGGTTCTCAAGGAAGCTCACCATTCCAAGATGACAATACACCCAGGTGGAGACAAGATGTACAAGGACGTAAAGAGAGTTTTCTTTTGGAGTGGCATGAAGAAGGACGTGGCAGCTTTCGTTTCTAAGTGCATGATATGCCAACAAGTCAAGACGAAGCAGAAGAAGCCTGGTGGTCTGCTCCATCCTCTAGAGGCCCCACAATGGAAGTGGGATAGCATTTCAATGGACTTCATTGATGGGTTGCCTAGGTCAAGAAGGGGCAATACTAGCATTTGGGTAATAGTGGACAGGCTCACAAAAAGCGCCCACTTTATACCTGTCAAGAGTAGAAGGACTGCCTCATCTCTAGCATCTCTTTATCTCAAGGAAATAGTTCGACTCCATGGAATACCCTCCACCATAATGAGTGACCGAGATCCTATCTTTACAAGCGAGTTTTGGAGGAGTCTGCAAGAAGCTGTAGGCACACAGTTATGCTTGAGCACGGCCTATCACCCCCATACCGATGGTCAGACGGAAAGGGTAAACAGAGTATTAGAAGATCTTTTGAGACTGTGCATTCTTGACTTTGGAGGGACATGGGAGGATCATCTTCCTTTGGTGGAATTCGCCTACAACAACAGCTACCAAGCCACCATCGGCATGGCACCCTTCGAAGCTTTATATGGAAAACCATGCCGATCACCAACTTGTTGGTGGGACTCTACAGATAAGCTTATACTTGGGCCAGACAGGAAAAGAGAGACTTTAGAGAAAGTGGTTTTGATACGAAGAAGGATGAAGACAGCCCAAGATAGACAGAAGCCCTACGCCGACAGAAGAAGGACCGACCTTGAGTTTGAGGTTGGAGACAGGGTTTTCCTTAAGGTATCTCCTTTAAGGAATGTCGTTCGTTTTGGATCCACAGGAAAGCTAGCACCAAGATTTATAGGGCCTTTCCCCATCATCAAGAATATTGGGAAGATGGCTTATAGAGTAGAACTACCCGAAAGATTGGTTGGAGTTCACAATGTCTTTCACGTTTCTTATCTCCATGAATGTCTGCATGAGTCTGCGGAAGTGGTGGAGCCAAGCATTCTAGAAGAAGTTGAAATAGAACGAGAAGAAACTAGGAGGAGAGTTCCAACTCGAATCTTAGAAACTGAAGTCAAAAAGCTACGCAACCGTGAAGTCAAACTTGTTAAAGTCCAATGGAGCGATGCCAAGGAAGATGCAACTTGGGAAACTGAGGACAGAATACGCGCGGCCTACCCCTTTCTTTTTTAGGGTACATCTTTGATCTCCCTTTTTCCATAAGTTTATGCTTGTATCTACCTTTTTAGTGTATCTCCTTGGTCCTTTTCCCTAACTCCTTAGGTAGAAACTAATGGATGTAAACATGTATTTGAAACATGTTATGATTGATGGTTGCAAGTGGTTGCTAGTGGTTGCTCGTGGATGCATATACACACACACCCTAGGTTTTAGATCGGATCAGTCACTTCATATTGCATATGCATATATGTATTCATATTTGTATATGGTTGAAACTTGATGTGTTGTCATATGGATGTCGCATTTGTATGAATGGTTGCGCACTCATGTAGCATTATGAGTAGGGAAAAATTTGCATACATGATGGATTCATGATACTTACATGATTTGCATTAAGGAGGTCAACTGAATCAGTAGACCGCCTGATTTTGCATTAGATAAGGACATATACACACACTATGCATATGAACATGACGCATTAGAAATCTTTTAAGGACAATGGACGCCTGTGTCTGTTGGTTGAGTAGATGGACGATTGGATGTTAGGATATACGTTCTCCTAGACTTGAAGATTTCGGGGACGTAATCCTTTAAGGAGGGGAGAATGTAACACCCCGAATTTTCGGTTAACATTAAATTAACAAATTAAAGTATACTTAATTCAAAATGAAAGAATTAAGGGAAATGGGTTATGCCATTGCGTTCGTCTCGTAATTCTGCTTGAGATAGAGTCCGAGTTTGCATAAATCGGACTCCGTATGAAGGAGTTATGACCTTCAGAAGTTTCAGAATTAATTTAAAATTCAAACAGTTCAAAATTCAGTTCAAATTTCGAAAACAGACCCAAATTGGGCTGGGAGGGAAAATTCCCGCCCAGGACCCAGGTCGACCAGGGGGTCGACCTGGGTACCCAGGTCGACTAGTGTGTTGACCTGGGGATCGACCTATGGGTTGACCTGGTCAGGTCTGGACCATTTTTCTTGGTCTGCTGAGTCACCCTAGGCCTTCTGGATAATTCTGAACTGATCTGATGGTGGTGGTTACTCCTAGGATTTATCGGACGACTCTAATCAAATTGAAACTCTATATAAACAACCTTAGACTCAACCTAAATTCACACAAAAAAATAGAACTTGAGCCGTCATGCTGCTGGGAGGAAACTAAGAGTAGCCGTCAGTGGAGAAAGCTTAGAGACGAACAAATCTAATTCATAAACTAAATTCTAACAACGTTTATCTACCCAAAGGAAAGCATTCCAAATTCAAAACTCAGAATCGAGAATTCAAGATCGTCGTTTGTTGTAAGTATAGTTACTATTCCGATGTGAATAAAATTAGGACTGATTTTTAATATGGTGGAAAGGGAATTGTACTGTAATTGTGTAATATCGACGATGCTAATTCATATCTGTGTATTGCGATGATTCTATCATAATTGGTATTGGATGTTTGTGGTGTAATCTACTTGGTGTTGGATCTATTAGATATTTCAAATGAAAATAACATCACATGCAAGTTATATAGTGTTGGATCTAGATTTAACCCTAGAGGGGGGGTGAATAGGGTTTATCACAATTTTTAACTGAAATGAAAAACTGACAGGATATTAAAATAATAAACAGATCACAGAATAAAGCAGAAACTGAAAAACAGAAAATAAATCACACACAGATATACCCAGCTTCGGCAAAACCCTGCCTACTGCTGCATTTCTAAGGTTTCTACTAGGTGATAGAACAGTTCCCGCATACAAGATCGTGTACACTCGCAAATCCTGCTCCTATTCTAGCCCTACGCTCAAAACCATAGACTGATTCAAACCCCTGAATCAGATTTCCCAAATTACAAACCCCTGTAACTTGTAACCCTAGAATTTACAAACTCTAGTGGACTGCCAGTCAACACCCTGACTGGAACTCTAGAATTTTACAGACTTCTAGACAAAACTGTTCAGAATTGTTTACAGAAGAAAATTAAAAACAAAACAAAATTAAATAAACAAAGAAAACCCTAGGAGTTTAAATATGAGGGGTCATCCCCTTTTAAAAAAAAAACTATGTGATTAGGCCGGCCCTTTTGTAATTCCTTTTGCCCGATTGATCCTCTTTCTCTGAAAATGGCGGTTGGCTCTCTAGGGTTTTTGAAATCCACCCAAATCCGAATCGATTGCTTGATGAAAAGACTAATCTCTGAAGCTCGAATTCATTGCTATGTGATTCCTCGATTGCGGCTTTATCTGATTTGGGATTTTTCCCTGGCGATCGAAACTCTTGGAAAATTGTGAGTACCTTCTGATTTAAAATTGATTTCACTGAATTTTTTTGGAGTTGATTTTTTTGTGTGTTACATCTTCTATGCCAGGGATGAAATCGGTGTTAAATAGGGATAAATAGAAACCCTAAATTTGATCTCTGATTTCGCTATATTGACTTGACTGATTGAAAGCTTTCCTCTTTTGGTTTGCCTTCGATTTAATTTTGATTTGCTGCCTTAATATGCCTCGATTTAAACACTGACTTGCTCGAGAAAGAATTGCTGAATTTGTTGCCATGAATGAATCCTTGTGTGATGTTTCTGCGGTTGCCTCTTTTGTGATTTTGGCTTGAATACTGACCTGCATTGTAAATTACTGGAAAAAAAATTCCATTTTTGTCAAAATAAGTACTTGCCAAATTTTGATGAAATTATACTTGCCAAAAAATGATTTCACCATAAATCAAACCGATATAAATTTGAGATTTCAAAACTGGAAAAAAATATGCACTTGCATTTCTGGAAACATATTAAACTTTAGCCCTTCTTGAAACATGATCCTCGATTTACAAAAAGTAAATTTCCTTACGCTGACTTATGCAATTTTGGAAAGAAATCAAATTATTTTGTGCCAAAAATGATGAAGGATTATCACTTGCTTCTTTTAACCATTGTCTAAAGTGATTGCTGTATGATCCCTTCTTTGTTGCCTTGGTTAAAAAATAACATGAATGTGGAATGGTTCCTGCTATTTTCTGGAATGCAAATATTCTTGGCCCATCCAGAAAACGATTGGATCATTGCTTGAAAAAAAAATACTTGCCAAAATATGTGTTTTACATTGCTGATTTGTTGCTTGTATTTCTGTGTGAACCTGAACTTGCAACCTGTAAACATGCTTGACCTCCAGATACTTCGTAAACAGGATCTTGCTATCCATGCTCCTTTATTGACTAATTTTGATCATGTATGTATGATGTACCATTTTGTTGTTTTCATGTAAACATGTATATTGTCCTTCTCTGTTTTCTTTAACATCAAACCATTGCTGTTTGTATATAATCTGCCATGACATGAAAAACATTTTGGTTTTGTGTGCCTCGACCAATTTTGACATGCTCCATAAAGCTGGTTTACTTGTATGTTGGTCACTGCTGCACTTCACTTAATTCTGACCCTTATGTAGTTGCCATTTCCTTGTTCTTGTTCATTTGGTCATGCTGAAACATGTTGAACCTGCTCTGTTTGTGAATATCTTTGCCATGCAGCACTTGTGTTCACTGATTTGCTAGTACTGTGCATATTATACACCTGTCTTTAGCATGCTTGAAATGCCTGTTCATATTTGATGTCACACTCGACCTTGTATTTGACCAAACTTGTATCATTTCTTTTGCTGTTGCATATGCCTCCTTTGGAAAACAAAGTTGCTGAGCATTTTTATTTTACTGTTTTGGTCAAAAATGATGTTCCATGCACATAGTCCATTTGTACATGTTCTTAATCACTTAAGTTATGCTGAACCAATCTGGAACTGTATGCGTTGCCATGCTTGTGTATTTCCATTTGCACACCTGCCATTCAAGTAATTCTGCTGTGTTGTCTTGGTATGTTTTTGCTATTTTCACCATGCATGCTTGACTGACTTCTTGAACTGAGCCTTATGACCTATGTAGTCCATTGTGTTGATCATTTTCTCGACCATATATTTTGTGCCTTCTTGCTCGACTCATGAGTTTGCAGTTTTGACTTGTATTTTTCTGAAAATGTCCACTTTGATTTCTCTTTTGGATTTTCTTATAAATATGACACAAAAAAAAATTAGCAGACTACTACACTGTGTTGAGGCTGGTCAGGATTAGCTAGTTTGACGCTGGTTCTGATCAGCAAACCGGTGTAGTATGTTGAGGCTGATACAAATCAGATCGAGTCAGAAAAATGATGAGAAACACACCGAATACTGAGGCAAATAAATTTTCAAAATAAAATATATCTACCTAGAAATTTGAAATTATTTCTGTCTTGGATACTGTGTGTTTCTATTTTACGTGACAGGTAAGAAGACTGGACTGACTGAACTGGACAGAAGACTGAAGAACAAAGATAGAAGAGAGACAAAGGATGAAGACATTATTGAGCCAGTGTGTGTATATGTCAGTCAATGTGTATGTATATAAAACTGTATAACAGAGTGAAGTGTTGTAGTGATTCTGTAGTAAAGGAGCTGTATATGAAATTGTATTTGATATGTAATGCAGAGATGTACAAATAGTGGAGTTATAAAAAATTTGTACTGTTTGAATATTGAAATAAAATATTATATTTAAATAAAATACTGTGTTAATATTTGAATGTCTGTACAGTAGTATTTCACTTAAATATAAATATTATATTCTTGTTTGATGTGAATATAAAACAGTACAGTGACAAACACATTTAAGATAATATATACTTGTTTGTTATCATCAAACAAAAATCATATAATTGTTATATACAACTACGTTATATACAACAATCTCCCCCTTTTGATTATGACAAACAAATGAAAAGATTTTGAATATAATAAATGTGTTTGTTCGTGAATAGTGAAACTCCCCCTATTTGAATGCTCCCCCTACAACTAAACTCCCCCTAGAACTGTGTATGAGTGAAACAAACGAATTTAATAAATTTCCAAAATTAAAAATATTTATAAAATATTCACTCATAAATCAAAATCTCAATCCATTCTCCCCCTTTTGTTATCATCAAAAGGATTCAGAATTTTAAAATATAGATGAATAGTGACTAGAAATATAATATCAGCATAAGAGGAAGAACAATCATCATAAATCACAATCAGTCAAACAAAAATCATAATATTCTGAGAACAGGTGGCATATTTCACATTGTAGAGAATGACGGATATACAATGAATTTTATATAAAATGGAGAGAGTTTTTTAAAAAACAATTCATTTTCAATTATTTTCAAAAGATTTTTATAAATATAAAGCACAAAAATAGTGATGTATTTGGACTATTAAATTCAACTTAAGTGACAAAATCAGATAGTCTCAAATCCCAGTAGCTATCAATCAACAAAACATAATACTTCATAAGGTATTAACACATTTCACAGATTAGAGAGATGGATTGATAGGCTGGTTTTTACACACCAAGGAGAATTTCAATTTTATTTCAGTTTTTAGCACATTTTTTTTTATTTAAGAGCACACTGACCACGCATAACCAGAACTTGGATTTTTAAATGAGGTCAGTCGCAGCTTAAATTATAAGTTGTCTCTTAACCATGCATGACCAGAGCTTGGATTTTTAAATGAGGTTAGAGACACACTTATATATTTATTATATATATATATATATCATTTCAGCTTTTAAAAAGAAAAACTCCTTGGTATAAAACCAATATATGGATGATAGAAAATGTGGTAGGTACAGAAATGTACTGTGAAATAAATTTCTAAATTAATTATATTATGAAATATGACCAACTGTACCGGGATTATTGGAAAAAATTTCAATTATCACTAATTCTGAATAATAATATAACCACAATTCCATCACAAATATTTTCACTGTTTATTTAAAAATGATTTTAAGAAAAAAATTAAACTCTCCACATTTATATAAAATCATAACGGATGGCAGAAGGATGATAAGTAATGAAGATGGCCGTGAGATAATTGCCAGTTCAAAGATATTATAATAAATATTCAACCATCATGAAAATCTAAATAAAATTCTCCTCTTGTTGTGAAATATACTGCAGTCACAATTCATCACAATTTCTAAATCTGGTTATAATTTTGATGAATTATAAATACAGTTTAATTTGGATATTGATTTCAATTTCTGAAAGAATAATCAATAAATAATTTTAAAATTGAAAATCAATTACAAGAGGAATTTATACAGATTTATACAAGTGGAAAAAATGTGTATGGTGTCTATACAAAGTGACAATTCAAAAACAGATGGGTGAAAAAGCTGATACCAAAAGTAGTCTCCTTTATCGAAGAAATTAATTACACCCTGATGGATTATCATGGACATCTCATACCAAAGAAATTTAAACACAAATTCAGCCAGACAAATTTAGCACATTTATTTGTATAAGGCAAAAAAACTATGTGTGGATCTATACAAGGTGAAGATTTGAATCTCAGTACAGATGGATGAGACAAATATGAGGCGCTTCTGATACCACTTGTTATCTCGCTCTCGAGGATTTTAATCACACCCCGGTGGCTAACAATGGTACCTCAGTCAACAGAAAAGACTTAACTACAAAGCAAGCAACTCAAGCACACAAATTTCATTTATCAGAGCACGATAAACCTTTGATACCAAATCAAGCAGTCCTCAAAAATATTTACACATCAATTTCTTATAATCAGAGCAGTATGATTCCTAAACAAACATTTTTCAAAAAACAGTATCAGAGCAGCACAGAGAAATCAGTATCACAACAGACTTGTCAGACGATGTTTCTGAAGGTCACAAAAAACAATATATTCCATGATCCATGATTATAAAAATTTAGTTTATTTTAAATCATTTGAAGAAATGTGAATATATCAGGATTTAATGAATCAATCACACAATATTATATTTCAGATTCAAGATATGTGCGTGATTCAATAAATTTCAAATGAATTTAAACAAACATATATTAAAATCAAATAACCATGAAATAATAGAGAATTTTAAGACCATATTTTCAAAGAAATTTTCACAAGTATTTTTGACAAACCCAAAAAAAAAAATCAAATCATTTACATCAGGTTTGATAGATATTCATGATCCAAAATAATTTGTTTGGAATCACTTGAATCAATGTTAAGTTTTGAAATATAATGAATCAATCACATAAGGTAGATAATTTCAAATTTAGGAGGTGTGTGATTATTCAAAATATTAATAATTTCAGATGATTTCAAACAAACAAATTCTAACCATGATGATCATGAATAACAATGATTTTCAAGATGTATCACTGAGATTCTAGACAATTTAAAATTTTCAAGCCAATCTGAAAAATAATGAAAATATCACAACTGATAAATAATAGAGTGCTGTAATGAGTGTAATATTTCAAGCTTTTCTAAAATGAATTAGAAGAATCTCAAAACAGCAAAGATGTGTGAATTTCCATTAAACTTTCAGACCTTCAAAAATTTAGAATTCAAATTAACAGTGTTCAAGATATGACAAGAATACATCAACACTGTTATGAATTCAGAAATAAAAAAAAATCTCAAAACAATTGCAGATATTTACAAGATTAAATTCAGGATATGGAAATGATTAACACACGATGATTTTATACAAAATAAAGCATATTTCCAGAAAGATCATGAATTCTGCAACTGGAAGTTTAAGAAGTACAGACAAAGAAGAATATGGCTGTGTTAAATCAAAAACAAAACAACAGAAGGAGATAGAGGAAGGAATAAAAACAGACAATAAAAACAAACAAAGAGAATATACAAAGGTGAGTTTAGAGATCATACCAGAATCCAATGTAAAGCAGGATCTCTAACTCAACAGATCTTGGCCTAAGGAGCTGTAAATGACACAGAATTATAGACAGTCTAGATTTCAAATTTCTTTTCAGCGCAGCAGTTCCTCAGCCACCTTCGGTACCTAACAATTTATAGAATCGAGTGGTCTAACAAAGTTTGTAAAACCACTCACAGTTGTATTCATTTGTTTTGGTACCCAAACTAGTTTATATAACAAACCATTCGAATCTACCTTTGTACCTTTCGGGACCCAAACCTGTTTGAATTTAGTCGAAGCCGTTTTATTTTTATTTGGGATCCAAAATTGTTTAAATGATTTGTTATTAATCAAATTCTCATCACGTTTTTGGTTAGAGTTCAAATTTTTAAAACAAACATTTCCAAAGTGATTTGAAGGATTTTTAAAAACAATTGAATTCCGTTTTTCAAACTCATTTGTTTTTCCAAGAACATCATTTCTCCCGAAGCCAAGACCAGATTTATTTCCAATAGAAACTTGGTTTTGTAACAACATATTCAACGATTTTTCCCATTAGAAAATTTATCCAAAGTTGATTCTAATCGTTGAATTTTGAATTTTAGATCGCTATTTTCTTTTAATAGATTTGAGGAATTATTTGTAGCGATCTTCTGTTCAGCATTGAACTGTTTCAAAACCAAATTCTCATTTTCAAGCAATTTAATTTTGGCTTGGGATTCAGAAATTCCAAGTTCAAATCGTTTTTGTTTTTCAGACTCAAATTTCTTGGATTTTTCAATCTCATTTTCAAGTTCTTCTAAAATCAGATTTGATTTCAACAAGTTCTCCTTTTCAGCAATTTCAAATTTGGAATTTATATCTATTTTAAAATTTTCAAATTCTTTTTGCAGAAGATTATTCATATTTGATAACTCAGTCTTGTTCTCATTTAAGATCAGAATTTCATTTTCAAATTTTTGAATATTTTTATTGAAATGAACAAGATTGGTTTTCAATTTCAAACAATTTTTGCAAACTGAATTTGAAGAATTTTTAACATATTCTAGTTGTGATTCCAAATTATCAATTTTGCTGGTCAACTCAAAATTCTTAGATTTCAGAGACTTATTTTTCAGTTGGAGTTTATCAATAGATTTCGTTAAATCAAGACACATGTAAACCAAATCTTCATATGAGAGATTTTCTATTTCAGCATTTGTTGATTCTCCATCATCTGATTCATCTGAAGTTTCATCTACATGACTTGTTAAACATAGATCTGAATCAGAGTTGACATTCTGGGGCTTTGAGCTGTTGTCAGATTTTCCATACAACTTGTTGAGAGTTCTCCAAACTTCCTGTGCAGATAAACAATGACAGATAAGATTAAACTGTTCAGTGCTAAGATAGTCAAATATAATTTTCATAGCACGAGTATTGAAATTAATATCTATACTATCAAACCCATTGATAATAACATCCCAACATTTAATATTAACAGATTTTAAATAAAATTCCATTTTGGATTTCCAGTTTAAAAAATCTGTTCCAGTGAAAATAGTTGGAGATGAACTGGACTGACTCTCTATCGGTTGACAACCAGGAATCACCATTACTCTAGAGTTAAACAAAAGATACCTGCTCTGATACCACTTGTTGGATCTAGATTTAACCCTAGAGGGGGGGTGAATAGGGTTTATCACAATTTTTAACTGAAATGAAAAACTGACAGGATATTAAAATAATAAACAGATCACAGAATAAAGCAGAAACTGAAAAACAGAAAATAAATCACACACAGATATACCCAGCTTTGGCAAAACCCTGCCTACTGCTGCATTTCTAAGGTTTCTACTAGGTGATAGAACAGTTCCCGCATACAAGATCGTGTACACTCGCAAATCCTGCTCCTATTCTAGCCCTACGCTCAAAACCATAGACTGATTCAAACCCCTGAATCAGATTTCCCAAATTACAAACCCCTGTAACTTGTAACCCTAGAATTTACAAACTCTAGTGGACTGCCAGTCAACACCCTGACTGGAACTCTAGAATTTTACAGACTTCTAGACAAAACTGTTCAGAATTGTTTACAGAAGAAAATTAAAAACAAAACAAAATTAAATAAACAAAGAAAACCCTAGGAGTTTAAATATGAGGGGTCATCCCCTTTTAAAAAAAAAACTATGTGATTAGGCCGGCCCTTTTGTAATTCCTTTTGCCCGATTGATCCTCTTTCTCTGAAAATGGCGGTTGGCTCTCTAGGGTTTTTGAAATCCACCCAAATCCGAATCGATTGCTTGATGAAAAGACTAATCTCTGAAGCTCGAATTCATTGCTATGTGATTCCTCGATTGCGGCTTTATCTGATTTGGGATTTTTCCCTGGCGATCGAAACTCTTGGAAAATTGTGAGTACCTTCTGATTTAAAATTGATTTCACTGAATTTTTTTGGAGTTGATTTTTTTGTGTGTTACATCTTCTATGCCAGGGATGAAATCGGTGTTAAATAGGGATAAATAGAAACCCTAAATTTGATCTCTGATTTCGCTATATTGACTTGACTGATTGAAAGCTTTCCTCTTTTGGTTTGCCTTCGATTTAATTTTGATTTGCTGCCTTAATATGCCTCGATTTAAACACTGACTTGCTCGAGAAAGAATTGCTGAATTTGTTGCCATGAATGAATCCTTGTGTGATGTTTCTGCGGTTGCCTCTTTTGTGATTTTGGCTTGAATACTGACCTGCGTTGTAAATTACTGGAAAAAAAATTCCATTTTTGTCAAAATAAGTACTTGCCAAATTTTGATGAAATTATACTTGCCAAAAAATGATTTCACCATAAATCAAACCGATATAAATTTGAGATTTCAAAACTGGAAAAAAATATGCACTTGCATTTCTGGAAACATATTAAACTTTAGCCCTTCTTGAAACATGATCCTCGATTTATAAAAAGTAAATTTCCTTACGCTGACTTATGCAATTTTGGAAAGAAATCAAATTATTTTGTGCCAAAAATGATGAAGGATTATCACTTGCTTCTTTTAACCATTGTCTAAAGTGATTGCTGTATGATCCCTTCTTTGTTGCCTTGGTTAAAAAATAACATGAATGTGGAATGGTTCCTGCTATTTTCTGGAATGCAAATATTCTTGGCCCATCCAGAAAACGATTGGATCATTGCTTGAAAAAAAATACTTGCCAAAATATGTGCTTTACATTGCTGATTTGTTGCTTGTATTTCTGTGTGAACCTGAACTTGCAACCTGTAAACATGCTTGACCTCCAGATACTTCGTAAACAGGATCTTGCTATCCATGCTCCTTTATTGACTAATTTTGATCATGTATGTATGATGTACCATTTTGTTGTTTTCATGTAAACATGTATATTGTCCTTCTCTGTTTTCTTTAACATCAAACCATTGCTGTTTGTATATAATCTGCCATGACATGAAAAAACATTTTGGTTTTGTGTGCCTCGACCAATTTTGACATGCTCCATAAAGCTGGTTTACTTGTATGTTGGTCACTGCTGCACTTCACTTAATTCTGACCCTTATGTAGTTGCCATTTCCTTGTTCTTGTTCATTTGGTCATGCTGAAACATGTTAAACCTGCTCTGTTTGTGAATATCTTTGCCATGCAGCACTTGTGTTCACTGATTTGCTAGTACTGTGCATATTATACACCTGTCTTTAGCATGCTTGAAATGCCTGTTCATATTTGATGTCACACTCGACCTTGTATTTGACCAAACTTGTATCATTTCTTTTGCTGTTGCATATGCCTCCTTTGGAAAACAAAGTTGTTGAGCATTTTTATTTTACTGTTTTGGTCAAAAATGATGTTCCATGCACATAGTCCATTTGTACATGTTCTTGATCACTTAAGTTATGCTGAACCAATCTGGAACTGTATGCGTTGCCATGCTTGTGTATTTCCATTTGCACACCTGCCATTCAAGTAATTCTGATGTGTTGTCTTGGTATGTTTTTGCTATTTTCACCATGCATGCTTGACTGACTTCTTGAACTGAGCCTTATGACCTATGTAGTCCATTGTGTTGATCATTTTCTCGACCATATATTTTGTGCCTTCTTGCTCGACTCATGAGTTTGCAGTTTTGACTTGTATTTTTCTGAAAATGTCCACTTTGATTTCTCTTTTGGATTTTCTTATAAATATGACACAAAAAAAAATTAGCAGACTACTACACTGTGTTGAGGCTGGTCAGGATTAGCTAGTTTGACGCTGGTTCTGATCAGCAAACCAGTGTAGTATGTTGAGGCTGATACAAATCAGATCGAGTCAGAAAAATGATGAGAAACACACCGAATACTGAGGCAAATAAATTTTCAGAATAAAATATATCTACCTAGAAATTTGAAATTATTTCTGTCTTGGATACTGTGTGTGTTTCTATTTTACGTGACAGGTAAGAAGACTGGACTGACTGAACTGGACAGAAGACTGAAGAACAAAGATAGAAGAGAGACAAAGGATGAAGACATTATTGAGCCAGTGTGTGTATATGTCAGTCAATGTGTATGTATATAAAACTGTATAACAGAGTGAAGTGTTGTAGTGATTCTGTAGTAAAGGAGCTGTATATGAAATTGTTTTTGATATGTAATGCAGAGATGTACAAATAGTGGAGTTATAAAAAATTTGTACTGTTTGAATATTGAAATAAAATATTATATTTAAATAAAATACTGTGTTAATATTTGAATGTCTGTACAGTAGTATTTCACTTAAATATAAATATTATATTCTTGTTTGATGTGAATATAAAACAGTACAGTGACAAACACATTTAAGATAATATATACTTGTTTGTTATCATCAAACAAAAATCATATAATTGTTATATACAACTACGTTATATACAACATATAGTTCATGTTATAATCTACACCTATATGTTTATGTGATTAATATAGGTTGTATGCGTTATGTCCAAGTTACGATCTCATGTATATACTTTATGCTAAAACCTCTATGCCTACATGATTAAGTTCATATACATGTTCATAAGTCCACACAAAAAGTTGCAAGTTCATAATTGGATCCATGCCAAGATCCACTTTATTACAAGTTTCATGTTATAATAGATCTAGTTCATACCTTTGTATTAATGTCAAAAACAGACATTTTTATGGACATGTAATAACCTTGTCACATGCTAAGTTTGTGTTTGAAGTTATGCCTAGATCAAAATATGTTTAGGCTTATGTTTTATGCAAGTCTAAATTATGCCATTTCATGTGACACCTATTTAATTAGATCCTTATTTTAATGCAAGTTCACATGACAAGTTGGAACCCCATGATTTATGTTAACAAGATCTCAAAATTGCAAGTTCATATGTCACACACCCTTTATGTTATTTAGATTGTTTCATGTTCTTGTCTTTACCTTCTATGTTTATAAGTTGGGCTGAAATATCGAGCCCAACATTCATTATAATCTTGCGAACGTACAAACGGGGGAATATCGTTGGGGTTAAACATGAAAATATATGGGTTGACATGTTTGGCACATGCCAATGATTTGTGACATGTAAGCGGTATAAATTGTTATACCCAAAAATAATGAACTTGGAAAGTGGGCCATAATATTTACATATAAGGGTATAAAGGACAAATTTATAAATTTAGAAAATACGAATATGCTTAACCCGAGGTTGGATTGAGTTGTGATGTAAACCTGCCCTGACCCGCCCGCCTGTCCAGTAATCACAACAATACCTATCCAATGTGGGAGGTTAAGGCATTAAGCCCAATAAGGACCCGAGGTTAGACTGAGTTGCGGTATAAACCTGCCCGGAACCGACCGGCACATCTAGTAACCGCAACAATATCTGTCTAATGTGAGCGGTTGATCTTTTAATGAATGAGTTAAAGCTAAGTCAGGATTGATAGGGTTAAGTTAACTAAAATACTTAACCAACTAAACATGTTAACTAAATCTGATGGGTTGGGTTAGGTTAATCTGAACACTTAACCACTTAACATGTTTGACTAGAAAACCTTAGTAACGGGGACCCATTTCAGCAATAACCCAATTAGGTATCATGGTACCCTGAAACTAGGCAGGGTGGGGCACGATTACTGGGCTGATTGTAAGCGGTCAAAAGTGACGGCGAGTGGTGCAGCAGTGTAGGTTCTAACGGAGTGCGGGCATGCACACACTTCAGAGCAGACAAACAGGGCACTGGGCACCAGTAATATACACTATGCATTCTAGAATTGTGTCGGGCCGCCACCATGGGACTTGATCCACCCCTGTGGTGGGACCAACATAGGTATCTACAATCATTCGGGGACATATGACACATATGATTTTGCGAGTAGGAGCCGATCTCTAGAAAGGGGATCACTTCACCCCGATCATGGGGTGCCAGTTGGAACAAATACAAGTAGGTGCAGAGATATAGTATGGGGTGCGATAGTAGATTCAGTTCTAAACTACTTTATCTTAGTTTATGGTACTTTCCTATTTTCAGTTTATACCTATCATGCCCTTTTTCTTATTCACATACTGAAGAGTCACTAGACTTACTAGGCTTTATGTGTGACTCTATTTTTCTTTCGTCTTCTTTTCTTCCCCCCCCGGTCCACAGGGAGGAAACAACCCAGCTTAGTCAGACTCTTTGCAAGCTTCAAGATAATAGATGTATGGTTTGGATCTCTTTCCTTGGCTATGGCTTTTGGACACATTCTATGGGAATTTATGCAGTTTTAATTATGTTCTATGCTTCTTTATTTAATAATCAAGATAGAAATGATGATGTAAATGTATTGAAAGTTATTGTGAGACAATTATGGAAATGTTTTGTATGAACATGTATTTATGAAATGAAAGTCTGTTTGTTTTCCGCTGCTTATATATATGTGTTTATATCTGTCTTGTGTTTTATCTGTGACTTTTACTTATAAACCTCCACCGAAGTTAAGGCATTCCCTTTGTGAGTGACCTCAATGGAGGTGGGGTGTTTCACTCGTTTAGGCCAACCCCTATCCTGAGATATTGTAGGAGGCTGAGCATGTGGTGCTGCTGTTGCTGGATTCTTAACATACCATGGTAGCTCCTCGTCCCTGATGGGTGGCTTGATAAAATGGCGAAACTGACTTGAATGGTCTGTGTTGTGACCCGACAGTTCATGGAATAAATAGTACTTGTGAGAGAATGCTTGTCTTGGAGTCGGTCCCTATTGGAAGGCTTTTTGAAAGGCGCAGCTTCATGGATATCAAGATAAATACATTCCAAGACAAAAGTGAGTTCGGTGTATGTTGGGAACTTTCACTACGCCATAGATGGCCTACGACAACCCTTGAGAAGTGACACAGTAGGTGCCAAAAAGTGTTGCTATAGGCAAAAAATGATCTGTGGCAACACTTTTTTGGGGTTGCCTTTTGCCGCGTTGCCCTAGAGTCAAAGGCAACGCCTTTGCGACTCTATGGCAATATCGGTACAGGTGTTGTCACGGGTACACTAGAATAAAAAAATATCCTTTCACAACTGCATAAAACATTTGTAATATGTCTAGTACAGCTGGCAATCACCTTTTTTACAACTATTTCTAGCAGTTGTTAAAATTTGTTTTATAACTGCTAAAAGTAATTACACCTCAACTGCTATTAATCAAAGATTTCATAACATTATAATAAATATTATTATAACACAGTATTTTATTCGAATAAATATTTTATTTCAAAATTTCAAATGGTACAAATTTCTTGACTCCACTATGCACATTCACTGGTATATTACACAATCATTCATATTTACATACATTTCTCACTACATTGTCACTCGATTCACTCATATACAAAAAAATAGAGGATATACCAATAACTGTTATGTCTGCTCCATATCTTTTGGCCAAAGCAGTAGTAGTTGAAGCTACCTACAAGCATTAGACTATAATAGCATGAGTATTTGATGTGTAAGTATTCAGATTAGCTAGATTTTAGGATGTTGTAAAATTGTAAAAATGAAGTTACCTCAAACACGGTTAGTAAAGAGTTCAAATTAGTTGGTAATCCACTATCGCCAACATAAACCTCTGCTTCTACCTATATATCCTCGAACCTTACCTCATTTGTAAGCATTTCGATCCCAACCCTACAAAAATTAAAATAGATAAATACAATAAAAGAAAACGATATGAGTATCTGACATTTATGCTCCCATAGTTTTGCGCTATGGGTGACCTATCAATCCGATCCTTGAGTTTATACAAAAGCTTCTCATTATCTTCATCTGCAACTTTTATATTTGTATTATGTGTGCATATGCAATTTTATATTTGCAGTTTTGGTAATACAGTACAACAGTAACACCAAACTTGATGCAACTCAAGGTACGGACATGCAACGAAAGTGTAGTCTGGGACATGCTTAATGTCACAGTTTCAAGCAAATAGAAAGAAGTAAGTATTGATGGTAATTAAGCATGAAACAAATCATCCAGTGAATTTACAGTGATTCTCAAGGCTAATCTTATTTTGCATTACATTATCAAATTCACGAAGTTTGTAGGCACCCATATTTTTTGGGTAGTTTTTGAATATGGAAGTCCATTTTGGTGCCTTTGTCGCAAGCATACAACAAAGCACAACCTGCATAGAGGCATCGTAGTCATGCATTGCAGCAACACCAAGAGCAGAACCATTGTCATCTAGTTCTACAATATTCACAAGGGTTTTCTCAACTTGTTTGGCCAAACCAACTACCATTTACATTCACAAGAGGTAAGTTACTTTTAGTATTTACCAAAACAACAACAGCAGGAGAAGAAACACACACAATAGCCAATTCCAAGTTAACTGCTGATTCTAAATTCTCAACCTAACGGGAAGAAATGTTTAAGGCAACAAATAGGTGGGTTAGAAAATTACCTATAGATAGAGGCTGACTATTTGCGTTGCATTGAATCGCTTGAATTGACTCAATCTCAGTCACAAAGGCAGCTGAACAAGTTTATCAACGTGATTTGGATCATTGGCATTGATTCACTCATATGCAAGAGAAACTTCTATGAACAAGAATCCAAAGTACAAACATAAAGATTGTTCGACCAAGAAAAGATGTACCTATAGAGGAGTCTCCACTGCACAGACTCATGTGCACATATCATGAACTGAACTAAAATAACCAAATACTGAAGCACATCTACGTCATATATGTCATGCTTAAGCAGTTCTACATTATTCGTGGCATACAAAGGACAGCCATCTGGGAGCCTTCAGCCTGAATCAAGTAGACTTTTCAAGCAAATAAAATTAAGCGTAAGTATGCTAGGAAAGAAAATACACAACCTATAACATATGTTAGCTGAAAAACTAACCTTAACCAGCTTAATATTCATAAGGTAGTGAAGCTGAGAAGTTCACCATTACTTCAGGGAATATGCTACAGACCAATCAAATTATTAACATAAATGAAGAATCATTCACTCTTATTAAGAAACTAACTAACTAACTAGCCTCTGCTTATAATGCGTATTCAAGTTCCTCTGCTTATAATGTGCATGCAAGTTTAATTAAGTGTATAAAGTAGCTGTATGATTTTTTTTGTTCAAAGCATACTTGAATAATTCGTAAAATCATTTGTAGAGCAGCCAAAATCTGAGAAGAGTGCACTCGAAAACATCATCAATAGAGATTTATTCATTTTGGTATTTGAATAAAAGTTTGCTTTGGCAGTTTTTCACCTTACCTTTTTCCTATGCAATCAATCAAGGGGTATAACAACCACCATGGCAGTTATAACACGTATTAAAGTAAACAAATTTAAGAGAGCGTTCCAAATTTACATATTAAATTCTACAATGTAATTTTCGGTAAAATAAACTAATTTCTCTATATTGATGTTTGGACTCATTGGTTTGACCAAATAAGTGTATTCTTGCTGTTTTTTTCTTTTCAAAACTCAAGTGTAATTGACCTAATCAAACTTTAATTTTTCCACTGGAACAAACACAAACGCTAGCATAACGGCAAATGAGAAACACCTGTTCAGTTTATAATAGAGATGGTAGAACAACCAATCATTTACAAAAATTATACCTCCAATGCGTTATATAAACCGACACATCCTGCTCACTTTCCATCTTCGGAACATCCCTCACTATCTTAGTCTGCTCCTTCACACAAAACCCACTCGACCCTATCGGCTTCCCAAAATCATCAAATTTCAACTCAAAACTTGAATTCTTGGAACTGCCACCAAATTCTCCAGTGCCTCTAGCACCATATGGCTCCCCCTTACCCCCATCATAAGCGTATATACCACTTCCATCGCCAAGCTCGTCACCTCCAAAACTACCAAAATACCCACCGCCGCTTCCTTGATCGGATTGAGCGTGGTTGTCGTAGGGTGGAGGAGGGCCAGGGGCAGGATTGTAATCGTAGGAATAATACAGAATATGAGGGAATTGGGGCTCGGGAAGATTTAGGGTTTTGAGTGGGAATGATTTTGGAAATTTAGGTTTTTGGATTGATTTTGGAAATTTGAACGAAATGAAAAGGGAAGCGCCGAATGAAAATAAAAGAGGGAAAATGAAAATTTGTGAGGTATGGATCGATGATGTGGATGGCAGCTGAGATTTTATTTTAACAAATGATGCGGATCGCTAAGGTGTAGAACTTTTTTTAATTTTTTTAATTAGAATATATCTAAATCTACTACAACATTTTGCTGATTCTATGCTAACATCTTGAAGCGTGCATTGCAATAGACCAAAAACAGCGTAGCAATGGTAACATTGTAGCTAGCAACACCATGGATTTTCGTTGCGGTATGTCATCTATGGCGTAGTGTTTGGCTCAAAGCGAGGCCGTGAGTTCTTATTGTCCCAAGACGAACCCTTTCCTTTTTCAAGCACAGACGGCCCTGCGCCTGCTAAAGAGTTGATTTGATGCACGGGTTTTTCATCATGGGAGTCTTTCTCCCATAGAAATCATTTTGCTTCAAAATAGAATTCAGCGAGATCCCTTGGCAGCTCCCGTCACAATAAGATTTTGAAGTTTGTTTTTATCAAGAATGCCGAAGACGGTATCCATTAGGGCCATAGATGGATCTGGCCTATCGATAGAGGTCACCGCCGCGTTAAATCTTTCAGGAAACTTACGTAAAGTCTTGCCTATCCACTGCCTAACTATTGTCAAAGCCACGACACTCCTTGGTTGTGCTATATGAACTCTGAATTTCCCGATAAACTTTTCAACAAAGAGGTTCCAGCTGTCAATTGATTCTGATTCCAAGTGGCTGAACCATAAAATAGCAATGTCTGTAAGATAAAGGAGGGAAACATTTCTCCATAGTGTTGTTTAGTGCTGAATGTAGCACATAAGATGAACCGTAGGATCCTTCCTACCATTGTAAGCTTTTAATACCAACAATTTGACATTCGGTGGGTTTTGTGAATTCATGATGTCTTGAGAAAAGGGGCTACGAGTAACACAGTCCAAACTTGCATGGGGAGCCCTTACCCGATCATAGATCGAAGAACATTGGCGACTTGACTCCCATTTCCCATGCTAAGAAATTGATTCGAATTTGGTAAGTTGATGTTGGTGCCCCCAACATCGAGTCCAACATTAGCGAACTATCAAGTGTCGAACAAAGTATTTGGCTCTATCTTGATTTGGGGTGCCTCAACGGGCATGAATCCAACGTTCGGAACTATGAGGGTTCCTGCATACAAAGGCGTGCGTACGGTGCTTAAGTAATACCAAGACCTGATTTTGAGACCTGATTGACTAGATCCTAAGCTGAGCCTTGTATGAGATTGGAGGTGATGCCCATGAGCATAGCCGATCCGGTAGCTGTCTGCGGATTGGTGTCGATACGGGGTTGCTCTTCGGGAATTGCCCCAAGTCCTAAGCTAATCCTTGCGGAAAACTAGCATTTGTTCTGATCATGTTTCATTGGTTGGACTTCCCATAATTCCCTCGAGTCGAGGAGAAGAGTGTTCATAGTAGCTTCATGTCAATGGAAATGTTCTTTCTGTTGTTCCAAGCGAGAAGTAAGATCTCTAGTTAAATCTTTTATGACTCCATCGATGCCATTGCTAGTAACGTAATTTGACGGATGTCCGGTTGAGAAGACTTCCTAACTTTCCTCTATGCCTGCTCCTTTTGAATGAGCTAACTGTTTTCTTTTGACCATGGTGGAATCCGAGAAAATTCCAAGCAAATCTGAGAATGAATCTGATAATAAAGACCGAAGTCGAAGTTGAAATTCGAAATAAAATATGAGAATCAAAACCAAAGCAGAGGCCGAAGTTGTGCGTCCCCTTTTCTAGTGCGCCAAAGTGTTGACGTGGAAAATTGGTTATTCATGCACACTAACCCCTGAGTATAAGTTTAGCAGTGGACTTGTAATTAATATCCAAAGATAGAGAAATGTAAATGGAACATACAACTTTTTATACTGGTTCGGCACTAACCCCTACGCCCACTTTATAGTAATCATTCATCACACAATTGACAAAGTTTTTACTAGTTCAGACAATTTGCATATTCGAAGTTGTACAATTGAATAACAAATGAATTGTTAATTCATAACTTTAACCGAAAGGCTCTTCTTCTTCTTCGTTGAGTCGAAGTTTGTGTCAATGTCCTAGGAATAGATTCGATGTCCAAAAGTACGTAAATACGTCCAAATGCATGTCAAAAATCCAATTGAATATCCAAAAGTTGTAAGAAAACGTTTATGTAACGTTTAAAAGTCCTAGCAATGTCCAATAGCCATGAAAATGATGATGCCAACCAGTAATGGTACTTGAGAGCTCCGATCCTATGTTCCAAGGTGTAGCAGAAGTCCAAGAATGCTAACGCCTAAGAATGCCAAGCAAAGGTGTATTTATAGGAGAGTTTCGGAGATATAAGCCCAACTTTCGTATCCCAAGGGGATGCGAAATTCGCATCCCCAAAAGATTGTAAAAATCCTAGTTAAAACCAAAATTTTGCATCCCGGAGTTGTGTAAATTCGAATCCCAGAAGATAGCTGATTAACACGTATGGATCAGGTAAAATCATGTGATCCATAAGTTAAAACTGCAATACCAAATATCCTTGCAAAAACCCAGTTTTCCCATCCCAGGGTCCATCTCGAATTCGCATCCTAGCTCTTCTAGTGCTCACACAGCAGAATTCATATTTGGGCTGTGCTGATCCATGAATTTGGCCTTGCCAAATTAAAATTCGGATTTCGCATCCCCATGCCAAGCCGAGATTTCAACTCTCAAAGCCACGATGTGCGCACAAGGGATTTTGTATCCCCACCGAAGCGATCTAATGTTTTTCGAGTTTCCAGATTCCATGCCCAAGACAAGCCAAATTTTGTATTCGCGATGTAGATATGATGATCCAGGGAAGAAACGTGATGCCTGAGGAAAATTTCACATCCTGACCTAATGCAAATTTGAGGGAGCCGAGCCAAAATCCCAGGCCCGACTGGCCTTGCATGCGCATGTGAAATGGGTGATTTCCCTGTGTTGATCACCTATTTTCAACGTGCTAAATCAAGAGTTTGGCCAAATGCTAGATTTTGATGCTATGAGTTGCGCAAGTCATTTTTAGTGATCGTGCTATGCCAATCAGCTGCCTTTGAGTACGCAAAACCAGAATTTTTCAGAATCCATATATTTTTCCATGATGAGTTTTGCCACGTGATCAAATTGACACACTTAAGAATTTTGAGCTGATTGAACCGAGTCTGTCACATATTTTTACCATGCTATTTTTTCCAAGTTTAATAATAACGATTTCATGAGCAGATGTTATTTCCAACCTTTTCTAAACATGTCATGACTTCGACCAAATCGCTTTGTTTTTTGACAACATTCTCGAGACTTGAGAGCGTCACTAACCATAATCTTGATGTGCGTCTACTTTGCAAAAAAGCATGTCAACAAATGATATATAAATATAATGATAAAAGTGAATTTCTTGAGTTAATCTATTTGTATATATATATACTCTGATGCTTTATTGTTACTTTTTGGGTTTTTCCTTAAGTTATTACTGGGATGCAATTTCTTTAAGGGGGATGTTTATAACAACCCGTATATTTCACGATAATATATTTAAATATAATATTGTTAATCGATGTATGTCCGAAAGGTCACTTTTTACATACAGATGAATTTGGACTCGAGAACACTTTCATTGTGTTCAAAATGACGTTTAGGTGATTAAAAATTGTAAGCATCGATATGTTTGGAGTTTGTGAAATTTTGGACTTTGACTGGGGCTTGGGTTAGTAAACCTAGCCCACACCCTTATAACCCCTTAGATCCCTCTCCTTCTCATTCACTCCTAACCCATAGAGAAATAGAAATGGGGAAAGGAAAGGGGAATTAAAATTCCCTAAGACCTAGCTTGATCTTAGGAGTCCAATTCTTGTTGAAATCAAGTGCAGATCCAAGAACAAGCTTGGTAAGTCCATCTTCATCCTCTCCATATAGTTTTCTCTTTAATTTGTGACATTTCCTAAACATAATTCTTGGGAAATATTATATATTGTTGTTTAGATTGAATAACAGCAAGCTATGTGTAACGACCCAGTTTTTGTCGACTTTGGTTATCGCCATAAACTCAATGATGACTAACCAAACATCGAAAAATACCAGAAGTTAATGAAAGAAATTAGAGGGTGAGGAAGAATAAGATAGAAACTTAGAATAGAAAAAGAAGAAGAATACAACATCAGAGTAACATGAACCTCACAGCGGAACGAATAACATATAATAGATAACCTATCCTTGAAATAATATCAGTATATGTATACAATAACATTTTCAGAGTACAATACTTACAACACAGCGGAAATAAACTATAGTTATATGATCTTGAAGCCTCCTGGTCCAGCTCTTCAAGTATCTGTAAATTCCTGACTACTTGACTGCCCATACAAAATTTGGGCACTCAAGAGTTTAGGGAAACAAAACAAAATAAACTCCGGGTCAGTCATGGGACTGGTATGAGTAAAACAGTTTAAAACAGTTTGAACAGGTAAACGATATCTCATAAGACCACGCCGTATAACGGAACAGGTTTTTCCCTTATGAGAATCCAAAATATCTTTATATCAAAACCTTTTGATATAATAATAATGTATATCAACCACAATTATATTAATCATCTAGCAGAAACGCTTTCATCTCACGTTTCTACATATATAGTATACAATCAAAACCGCAAGCACGTATTGGGTAATGGATCTCTAACTATGACAAGGTATGGAACCACCTTTCGCTAGTGTACCTCTAGAAAGGAATACACTGGGTTCAACACGAACATCTTGCAACCCGGCCACACATGACCGACCACTCATTTCGCTTGAGTGTATCGAATGTATATCAACAACGGTAGGGATCAGCAACCGTTTCCCGAATGGGATCAACAATAGATTTTTAGAAGTAAATGAAACTGTAGATCAGGTGATTATACACCCTAATTGGTGCGACCTACATAGCCATGCTGCCTGCCCGATTTTTATCATTTCCCAGTTGATGAGGCTTGAGGTTACGCTTTATCATCACATCAGATTCACTTCGAATGCTACATTGTCAGATCCATCGAAAATCACTAATTGACGTCTACAACAGTACATTATGTGTTAGCCACAGAAGTTTCCATCTCCGCTTCCACTCTTGGTATGGTTGAAGAAATCAATGTACGTGACCTTTCTGGAAATACTCTGTCAGACATTCATCCATACAAGTTATCCAGGAATAGGATGAACCGAAGGCACTATTCAGTACATCCATCTTAGGCACTGTTATCTAGGACTTATACAATAGCCCTTGCACTTTACTCCGTCTTCAATTATCTTTGGCATATATGATTCGCAACGCTTATGCCAATACAGAGTGGTCCTTTGGATAATAATCCAATCGGTCTCTCCATATTAACAACGTTAAAATGGTCAAAACTTCGATAGTCTGTGATTTAACTATCAAAGGAAAACAGGTGTACAAACAACGATATTATTTCCAGGAGGAAATTTATATCGATCAATCATCATTCAACATTTATCTCTTTATTTCATTAATTTACTTATCTCCTGTTTTCCATATATTCTAAATTCGTATTTTCTATTATCAGAAAACATTTCTGATTCTCGTTTGGAAAACATTTCCAAAACCTCTTAATTGGGATTTAAATAGATGTTTAAAACTATATTCCGATGATGACTCAAACCACTATACTAAATTACTAAATCCACTTAACCACTTCACACTCGAACCGTAACCATTTCTTAATTAAAACGCAGTCAATCAAGTTGGAGTATAGCTACCTCTCAGACCTTAACTGAACCACCTTTCAAATCTCGAAATAGATAAGATTCACCTTTTTAACTCTTTAACTTCCTTACGAACCATCGGATTCTATTTACGAACCACCTTCTTTTACAAGTTTACGTGATTATAACAATGGTGTTATAATCTCCTGCATCCGAAATATATTATCTTTAATATGACTTTTATTTCCTTACTTGAATAATATAACGACAACTAACTTATTTACTCCTATTCGGTTAACTCTAATCTATAACTCTCATTTGAATAACTCCAACCTAATAACCCTTACTGGATTAACTCTTATTCGAATAACTTATATTCGATTTGCTTACTTTCGGATACTTATATTCGATAATCTCTTTCTTCGAGTAAATCTTATTCGATTTAACTCCTGTCGAATAACTAGATTCGATCAACTCACTTCGAATATTTCTGATTCGGTTATCTCACTTCGAATATCTCTGATTCGATTATCTCACTTCGAATATCTACTATTCGATTATCTTACTTCGAATATTTCTGATTCGATTCACTTCTTTGAATAACTAAATTCGATTAACTCATTTCAGCTCTATTCGAATAAACTAAATTTTATTAACTCCATTTGAATAACTCTAGTTCGATTTAACTCTATTCAATAACTCTAGTTCGATTTAATTCTACAGATTAACTCTAACTGATTAAGTCTAACTGGTTTAACCCTAACTGGTTTAACCTAACTGGTTAACTCTAACTGATTAATTCTAACTGGTTAATTCTAACTAGTCAACCCTAATTGATTAACTTTAACTGGTTAACTCTAACTGGTCAACCCTAATTGATTTACTATATTCGATTAACTCTAATCGAATAACTAATATTCGATTAACTCATTTCGATTTACTCTTTCGATTTAACTCCTTTGATTTATTCCTTTGATTTATCTCCTTTGATTTATTTCTTTGAATTTATTCCTTTGTATTATTCCTTTGCATTTATTCCTTTGAATTATTCCTTTGGATAATTCCTTTGAATTGTCCCTTTTGAATTGCTCCTTTTTGAATTATCTTCTTTGAATTAACTTCTTTGATTAATTCCTTAATTAATTCTTTTGATTAATTCCTTTTCTATTTGTTTACTTAACAAATAACTATTACCCTTTTTCCATTCTATTTATTTAACAAATAAATATTTCTTTATCTTTTCCATTTAACAAATAAATTTCTCCTTTATCTTTTCTATTAAATTAACAAACAAATATCTCCTTTATCTTTTCTATTTAACAAATAAATATCTCCTTTATCTTTTCTATTTAACAAATAAATATCTCCTTTATCTTTTCTATTTATTTAACAAATAAATATCTCCTTTATCTTTTCTATTTAACAAATAAATATCTCCTTTATCTTTTCTATTATTCCCTAAATAAATAAATCCTTCTTAATTTATTTGTAAATGTTCTACAAATATTTCTCTTTCTATTTGTTTGACAAATATTTTCCTTTATATTTGTTTGACAAATATATTTCCTCTATATTTGTTTTACAAATATATTTCCTTTTTATTTGTTTTACAAATATATCCCCTTTGCTTTTCTAATTATTTTCCTTCATGAAATTCTTTTCCTTTTATATATAAAATCCATTGATTTTATATAAATAAATTTATTTTCAAAATCAACTTTGAAAATCTCCTTACTACGTTCTGGTATTTCTTACGATATTTACAATACCAATTAACAGTGATCGATACCGTTCAAACACATATAATCAACACAGATTATATATCACACCATACATCACAGTATATGAAAAATAGAAAATATATGTTGAGGAATCCAGTTGGATTCCTTCGACCGATTTCCCTGCATCCAAGATGTTAAAAAATATAATCAACATCATTTTCAGTTCAATATGAAATATTCTGTTAACAGAATCAATAAATATAGATTTAACGGTTATATATATATATATATATAATTTCCACTAACTAATTAGCAGTTCAATCAAGCAGTCAACACACATCATTCAGTCATCATTTATCAGTTCTAAATATACGTTATAAAAATAGAACTGTTCAGAGTTGGTGAGTTTTACTCACATTGGCATTTCATCGTTAAAGAACGATAAACTGTTGTTTGATCTGAATCAAACATTTTATTTCGCCATAAATTAAAACGAGCTCAAATCCACTTCCAGTCAGTTCCATGGCGTAGCCACCGTCCATGCAATCCTAAAGGATCCAACCGTTCGAGATTCTGATATCGTATGGAAAAGTTATACCTTATATAAGATCACATATTTAATTTAACTAAACAAAACAATTTCATTTTCATTTTGGGCTTAAACCTTTTAATCCTTCTTTGGCCCATCTGCAGTGAAACCCGACCTGCCAATAAAGCTTCTTCCCCAAATCCAGATTCTCGTGATTACCAGTATTCCCCAACGCAATTTGATCCTCCACCGAAACTCAAACAATACACCATTGTTTTTCAAATTAACATCACCATCGATCATCTCATGAACACCTCCATCACCTCATACCCTCAAAGCCAAACTCGCACTCAACATTTGAAGTGCGTCGACCAGTAAACTGTCGAACCACGTACAGGTATTTACCAAGATTTCAACCGAACATCCCAAATTTTGGCACACCAGTGCGGTTTTCAACAACAAGGTCAAAACAATACTCGAATTCAGTAATTATTGCTTCCATCTTTACAGATTTTTCTAACCCTAGCTTAGCTGATTTGCGCTCTATACCTTTTTGCAAAAAAATAGAACCCTACGTCGAGCTCAGCAAGGTGCTCACCAGCATGACGAACTCCTCACAACGATTTCAAAAACATTTGGTTTGAGGTTTAAGGACTTTTATTGGAATTTCACTTGATTTTTGTAGAAGAGGATTATATGTATTCTGTTTTAAGTGGCGACTCAGTATTTGATTTTATAGGGGGCACGAAAACTTTGTGTGGTTGAAAAAGGTAAGACGTGGCACCTTGAATGTTCACACAATTTGTTTAGATATTTTATTTATTTTTATTTTTGCTTTCTAAAATTCGTGCGATCACATACGATACCCAAAAATCACGAAACTGGACATGCAACTAGAGTTTGACATTGCGGACCCAACGAAACTGGTTTCGTCGAATTCCGACTCCATTTGCTTACACAACATATTTTTAACCGTCGAAATACTGACTATTTTTTACCCTAAAAATCTGTACGGCCACACAGTGACTCTAAAAATCACCAAACTTGGAATCTAACAATAATTTAATATTGCGGATCCAACAAAATTGGTTTCATCGAATTCTGAGGTCGTTTGCAAAACCGGCTATTTTTAAAGCTTTGAATGACCCATTTAAATATATAAATATATTTAAATATAATTAAATTAAATACAAATAAATTTATATTATCGTATATACTCACAGTGGAATACCATACAGCTCTACGGGGATTTATAACTTGATATTTCAAATCTCGATTAAATCGATATTCGATTTAAAATGAAATTCCTTTTTAAAATATAAATAATTCCTTTATAAATTATAAAGGAATTCCACAGCGACTTTTCTAAAATTTGATTTGGACGTAAATCAAAATCTACCCGACGAAATCCCGATTTTTCTCTTCCACTAGAAAGATATACTCCACCAGCTCCACACGCTTCTTGTTTCACAGAAATCCGGCTTAAAACGAATCTTGTACATTCAGTTGAAGTTCTAATCGCCAAATTACGAGCTACAGCGCCATTTCAAGCTCGATTTTAATTATAATATAATTATACGTTCAAACCGTCGTTCAAATAATATATTCGTTATTCTAATTCAATTCTAAACTGAATTAAATATCACAGATGATCCAGTTCACACTATATCGCCATTTCAGCTAATTCTGATTATTTCATAATTAAATATATTATTTAATTATTATTTAATTATTATTTTAATTAAATATTCACCATTATTTAATTCCACGACCATTAAATCCTTTAATTCACTATTTAAATAATTAAATAAATTAATTATTATGCCGCTGAAAATGCGGGTCATAACATTCTTCCCCACTTAAAATAATTTCGTCCTCGAAACTACTAAGGTAGAGAACAACTCTATTAACTGGTTATAACTTATTTGTTCACTTCTTAACTTCAGTTTCCAACTGGACCAATTTAATTTCAATTAAATTACTTATTCATTCTTATTATCGAAAATTTTCAAAAATCCTGAAAATTTCCTAAATCCTTAACTTTTCGAAAATTTTTGCCAGCACATCCTTTGTACTGCTCAATAGGTCAAACTCCAGCTCGCCTCTCTGGGCCTTCTCCAACCCAAAAGAAAATCAAACAGCCAAGCGGCTTGCCAATTCGGTTCATCAAAATCTCATACCATATGAAATATAAACTTGTACCTTTTTGTCGGGCATATCAACTCTATCACTTCCATATGCTATCTACTCAGCATATACCAGTGTTATCCCAATCAAATTATGAAATCGCTTTTATCTCCAACACAACCATTCGCTTTTTACCAAGCCAAATTTCATTTCAAACTCAAGTTTCGTTCTTGATCCCGAATCCTTAACTCACCAACACAATATTATTTCAAATCAATTTCTATTACCACTTTACTGGCTTTACTTTGATACCAATTTGCTTTTACAAATTCCTATTTGATTTGTCTTTAATTAAACAAACCAAATTCTGGGAGTTCTAAACAACTTTGTTTTTCTCAAAACAATTCAAAAACAAATTCCTTTGGTAGTAATCCGTCACTCAGCAACTCGAAAATGAACACCGATGATGTCTAGCTCATCATCGGGGTTATTTCCCAGCTATCGAAGTGAGTTCAATACTATATCATTTTCAAAATCATTCTTAAACACTTTTATTTTGAAATCAGTTCAAAATATCATTCACAATTTATTGGAATACAATTTAAAATCTCCCAGGATCTTAAAATTTACATATATTTAATCCAAGTCTTATTTACAAACTCTGTTCCAAATTTCCAGGGTTTCAATTTCAATTCTGATTTAAATTTCAGATTTTATTCAATTCATTATACTTATCTGAATTCTAATTGGTTATTTACATAACCATTTCACATTCTTATAATCTTATTCGATTATAATATCAACCAATATATCCAATATGTATCAAAATATACTTTGGGTAAAATTATTTTCATTTACCCTCTTTTCAAAACATATCGTGCCGACCCATCGTATTTGAGTGTTTATAAACTCCTACTGATACAGTGGATCAAACTGATCAATCAGAACTCATAAACTACTCAACCAATAAATCTTCACAATATAAAATTATTTTTATATCATCTACAAATACGTTCACTCGTATATATACACTCAAACTCAATCTAGGGTATTACCAACCTTATCTCTACCGAGTCACGCCACAGAGCCAAGATAATTCACTTAACCTTATGCTCTGATACCAACTGTAACGACCCGGATTTTGTCGACTTTGGTTATCGCCATAAACTCAATGATGACTAACCAAACATCGAAAAATACCAGAAGTTAATGAAAGAAATTAGAGGGTGAGGAAGAATAAGATAGAAACTTAGAATAAAGAAGAAGAAGAAGAAGAAGAAGAAGAACACAACATCGGAGTAACACGAACCTCACAACGGAACGAATAACATATAGTAGTTAACATATCCTTGAAATAAAATCAGTATATGTATACAATAACATTTTCAGAGTACAATACTTACAACACAGCGGAAATAAACTATAGCTATATGATCTTGAAGCCTCCTGCTCCATCTCTTCAAGTATCTGTAAATTCCTGACTACTTGACTGCCCGTACAAAATTTGGGCACCCAAGAGTTTAGGGAAAACAAAACAAAATAAACTCCGGGTCAGTCATGGGAATGGTATGAGTAAAACAGTTTAAAACAGTTTGAACAGGTAAACGATATCTCATAAGACCACGCCGTATAACGGAACAGGTTTTTCCCTTATGAGAATCCAAAATATCTTTATATCAAAACCTTTTGATATTATAATAATGTCTATCAACCACAATTATATTAATCATCTAGCAGAAACGCTTTCATCTCACGTTTCTACATATATATTATACAATCAAAACCGCAAGCACGTATTGGGTAATGGATTTCCAACTATGACCAGGTATGAAACCACCTTTCGCTAGTGTACCTCTAGAAAGGAATACACTGGGTTCAATAAGAACATCTTGCAACCCGACCACTCATTTCGCTTGAGTGTATCGAATGTATATCACCAACGGTTGGGATCAGCAACCGTTTCCCGAATGGGACAGCATCAACAATATATTTTTAGAAGTAAATGAAACTCTAGATCAGGTGATTATACACCCTAATAGGTCCAACCTACATAGCCATGCTGCCTGCCCGATTTTTGTCATTTCCCGATTGATGAGGCTTGAGGTTACGCTTTATCATCACATCAGATTCACTTCGAATGCTACATTGTCAGATCCATCGAAAATCACTAATTGACGTCTACAATAGTACGTTACGTGTTAGATACAGAAGTTTCCTTCTCCGCTTCCACTCTTGGTACGGTTGAAGAAATCATTGTACGTGACCTTTCTGGAAATACTCTGTCAGACATTCATCCAGACAAGTCATCCAAGAACAGGATGAACCGAAGGCACTATTCAGTACATCCATCTTAGGAACTGTTATCTAAGACTTATACAATAGCCCTTGCACTTTACTCCGTCTTCAATTATCTTTGGCATATATGATTCGCAACGCTTATGCCAATACAGAGTGGTTCTTTGGATAATAATCCAACCGGTCTCTCCATATTAACAACGTTAAAATGGTCAAAACTTCGATAGTCTGTGATTTAACTATCAAAGAAAAACAGGTGTACAAACAACGATATTATTTCCAGGAGGAAATTTATATCGATCAATCATCATTCAACATTTATCTCTTTATTTCATTAATTTACTTATCTCCTGTTTTCCATATATTCTAAATTCTTATTTTCTAGTATCAGAAAACATTTCTGATTCTCGTTTGGAAAACATTTCCAAAACCTCTTAATTGGGATTTAAACAGATGTTTAAAACTATATTCCGATGATGACTCAAACCACTATACTAAATTACTAAATCCACTTAACCACTTCACACTCGAACCGTAACCATTTCTTAATTAAAACGCAGTCAATCAAGTTGGGGTATAGCTACCTCTCAGACCTTAACTGAACCACCTTTCAATTCTCGAAATAGATAAGATTCACCTTTTTAACTCTTTAACACTTCCTTACGAACCCTTGGATTCTATTTACGAACCCTCTTCTTTTACAAGTTTACGTGATTATAACAATGGTGTTATAATCTCCTGCATCCGAAATATATTATCTTTAATATGACTTTTATTTCCTAACTCGAATAATATAACGACAACTAACTTATTTACTCCTATTCGGTTAACTCTAATCTATAACTCGAAGAATAACTCCAACCTAATAACCCTTACTGGATTAACTCTTATTCGAATAACTTATATTCGATTTGCTTACTTTCGGATACTTATATTCGATAATCTCTTTCTTCGAGTAAATCTTATTCGATTTAACTCCTGTCGAATAACTAGATTCGATCAACTCACTTTGAGTATTTCTGATTCGATTATCTCACTTCGATTATCTCTGATTCGATTATATCACTTCGAATATCTACTATTCGATTATCTTACTTCGAATATTTCTGAGTCGATTCACTTCTTCGAATAACTAAATTCAATTAACTCATTTCAACTCTATTCGAATAAACTAAATTCGATTAACTCCATTTGAATAACTCTAGTTCGATTTAACTCTATCGATTAACTCTAACTGATTAACTCTAACTGGTTTAACTCTAACTGGTTTAACTCTACGGTTTAACCTAACTGGTTAACTATAACTGATTAATTCTAACTGGTTAATTCTAACTGGTCAACCCTAATTGATTAACTCTAACTGGTTAACTCTAACTGGTCAACCCTAATTGATTTACTCTATTCGATTAACTCTAATCGAATAACTAATATTCGATTAGCTCATTTCGATTTACTCTTTCGGTTTAACTCCTTTGAATTAACTCCTTTGATTTATTCCTTTGAATAACTCCTTTGATTTTTTTCTTTGAATTTATTCCTTTGAATTATTCCTTTGGATTTATTCCTTTGAATTATTCCTTTGGATAATTCCTTTGAATTATCCCTTTTGAATTACACCTTTTGAATTATCTTCTTTGAATTAACTTCTTTGATTAATTCCTTAATTAATTCTTTTGATTAATCCTTTTCTATTTGTTTACTTAACAAATAACTATTCCCCTTTTTCCATTCTATTTATTTAACAAATAAATATTTCTTTATCTTTTCTGTTTAACAAATAAATATCTCCTTTATCTTTTCAATTTATTTAACAAATAAATATCTCCTTTATCTTTTCTATTTAACAAATAAATATATCCTTTATCTTTTCTATTTATTTAACAAATAAATATCTCCTTTATCTTTTCTATTTAACAAATAAATATCTCCTTTATCTTTTCTATTATTCCCTAAATAAATAAATCCTTCTTAATTTATTTATAAATGTTCTACAAATATTTCTCTTTCTATTTGTTTGAAAAATATTTTCCTTTATATTTGTTTGACAAATATATTTCCTCTATATTTGTTTTACAAATATATTTCCTTTTTATTCGTTTTACAAATATATCCCCTTTGCTTTTCTAATTATTTTCCTTTATGAAATTCTTTACCTTTTATATATAAAATTCATTGATTTTATATAAATAAATTTATTTTCCAAATCAACTTTGAAAATCTCCTTACTACGTTCTGGTATTTCTTACGATATTTACAATACCAATTAACAGTGATCGATACCGTTCAAACACATATAATCAACACAGATTATATATCACACCATACATCACAGTTGGATTCCTCCAACCGGTTTCCCTGCATCCACAGATGTTAAACAATATAATCAACATCATTTTCAGTTCAATATGAAATATTCTGTTAACGAAATCAACACATATAGATTTAATGGTTCATATATATATATATAAAATTTCCACTAACTGACTAGCAGTCAAACAGTCAACACACATCAATCAGTCATCATTTATCAGTTCTAAATATACGTTATAAAAATAGAACTGTTCAGAGTTGGTGAGTTTTACTCACATTGGCAGTTCATCGTTAAAGAACGATAAACTGTTGTTTGATCTGAATCAAATAGTTTATTTCGCCATAAAGTCAAACGAGCTCAAATCCACTTCCAATCAGTTCCATGTCGTAGCCACCGTCCATACGATCCTAACGGATCCAACCGTTCGAGATTCTGATATCGTACGGAAAAGTTATACCTTATATAATATCACATATTTAATTTAACTAAACAAAACAATTTCATTTTCATTTTGGGCTTAAACCTTTTAATCCTTCTTTGGCCCATCTGCAGTGAAACCCGACCCGCCAATAAAGCTTCTTACCCAAATCCAGGTTCTCACGATTACCAGTATTCCCCAACGCAATTTGATCCTCCACCGAAACTCAAACAATACACCATTGTTTTTCAAATTAACATCACCATCGATCATCTCATGAACACCTCCATCACCTCATACCCTCAAAGCCAAACTCGCACTCAACATTTGAAGTGCGTCGACCAGTAAACCGTTGAACCACGTACAGGTATCTACCAAGATTTCAACAGAACATCCCAAATTTTGGCACACCAATGCGGTTTTCAACAACAAGCTCAAAACAATACTCGAATTCAACAATCATTGCTTCCATCTTTACAGATTTTTCTAACCCTAGCTTAGCTGATTTTCGCTCTGTAACTTTCGCAAAAAAATAGAACCCTACGTCGAGCTCAGCAAGGTGCTCACCAGCCTGACGAACTCCTCACAACGATTTCAAAAACATTTGGTTTGAGGTTTAAGGACTTTTATTGGAATTTCACTTGATTTTTGAAGAAGAGGATTATACGTATTCTGTTTTTAGTGGAGGCTCAGCATTTGATTTTATAGGAGGGCACGAAAACTTTGTGTGGTTGAAAAAGGTAGGACGTGGCACCTTGAATGTTCACACAATTTGTTTAGATAATTTGTTTATTTTTACTTTTGCTTTCTAAAAATTCGTGCGACCACATACGATACCCAAAAATCAAGAAACTGGACATGCAACTAGAGTTTGACATTGCGGACCCAACGAAACTGGTTTCGTCGAATTCCGACTCCATTTGCTTGCACAGCGTATTTTTAACCGTCGAAGTACTGACTGTTTTTCACTATAAAAATCCATACGGCCACACAGTGACTCTAAAAATCACCAAACTTGGAATCTAACAATAATTTAATATTGCGGATCCAACAAAATTGGTTTCGTCGAATTCTGAGGTCGTTTGCAAAACTGGCTATTTTTAAAGCTCTGAATGACCCATTTAAATATATTTAAATATAATTAAATTAAATACAAATAAATTTATATTATCGTATATACTCACAGTGGAATACCATACAGCTCTACTGGGATTTATAACTTGATATTTCAAATCCCGATTAAATCGATATTCGATTTAAAATGAAATTCCTTTTTAAAATATAAATAATTCCTTTATAAATTATAAAGGAATTCCACAGCGACTTTTCTAAAATTTTATTTTGACGTAAATCAAAATCTACCCGATGAAATCCCTATTTTCTCTTCCACTAGAAAGATATACTCGACCAGCTCCACATGTTTCTTGTTTCACAGAAATCTGGCTTAAAACGAATCCTGTACATTCAGTTGAAGTTCAAATCGCCAAATTACGAACTACAACGCCATTTCAAGCTCGATTTTAATTATAATATAATTATGCGTTCAAATTGACGTTCAAATAATATATTCGTTAGTCTAATTCAATTCTAAACTGAATTAAATATCATAGATGATCCAGTTCACACCATATCGCCATTTCAGCCAATTCTGATTATTTCAGAATTAGATATATTATTTAATTATTATTTTAATTAAATATTCACCATTATTTAATTCCACGACCATTAAATCCTTTAATTCACTATTTAAATAATTAAATAAATTAATTATTATACCGCTGAAAATGCGGGTCATTACACTATGTTGGAAGAGAGTGTGATCTTACTTGGGTTTGGAGCTTCTCCTTCATTCCTTAAGATCAAAGGTGAGTTCTGGCAAACTAACATCTACAACTCAAGCTTTTATGCTTGGCTAGTGTTCCCTTGGCATATATATGTTGTGCATGAACATCGTGATTAGATTATTATGTGTGAAATTCTTGATTTATGATTTTTTGATTTCATTTCAATGAATTCTGGTGTAAACCCCAATATGGTCATTTGTACATATGCAATAGGGTATAAGTGAATGATTTTTAACCTATCCAATAATCTAAAGCAAGTATGTATCGATCCAAAACCATGAAGTGATGTTTGTTACCTTGAAAAACATCTTCAGAGCAAGTTAGATGTTTGAAATAGTTTTCTGGTGTCTAAATTAGTCTTTAGGAATGGACATAGACCAATTTCAGACGTCTAAAACCTAATCTCATATATTGAACCAGGTTAGACATCTGAAATTAGGTTCAGACATCTGAAGTCATGTATTTTCTTTTATCGGTGGTGAAGACCACATTCAATAATTTAGGTTATTCTAGGCTTATCCCGCCCGAGTTTCGGGTCGTTTGCTCTTTTCCTCTTGTTGTTCATTGCTCTAATCCATATAGTTCGGCAGCTCCGTTAGATTGACTTTCGATTGATTTTTGATAAAAAAATTATAATCGTTATTCCGGGGATTTGATTCACTTTCATAAAACATGAATTTTGAGAACGAGTGTTACTACAATCGATATTTTATGATATCTACCACTTTAAACTATAAATGGTTTTATATTATTAGTAGATATAAAAACTTCTATTAAAATAGTTTCTAATGCTATTTTTCATTAAAAAAACATTTTATAAATTGTCTTCCAATCCACTAGTATATATTTATATGAACCTTTTTCTTATTCATATAAGAAATCCATTTAAACTCCTTAGTAAAAATAAAGAATATGAACCCTTGTGTTTGCATCGATGGTAAATTATAGGACTCATTCGATTGAAAACCGTGGCGATGGTCGTTTTATATTTCTAGTGGATTATACAACTTGTTTGTAAATATTCTAAGTAGAGCAAGTGGCTATGGGACATGTAGCTTGACTCTTATATTTACTAGCTTCGTGTAGTTTACACTATACTTGATCAATTGTGATCATTATGATCTTCGAATTATTCTGTGAAACTTCAGTTCATCTTGAGTGTCTTCGGACTATTTGTGGAACTTCGGTTTATCTTGAGAATCTTTGGACTATTTGTGGAACTTCTATTCATTTTGAGTGTCTACGGACTATTTATAGGTCAATATTCATATTTTGATATCGTGTTATCAATTTCTCACTAATTTGATAGATAACATCATTCCTTGTGAGCAGTTATGTCATTTAGAATGTGATATTCATTTGTAGCACTGAGAAATCTTTGAGATATTATGTAGACATTCTTGGGGTTTCACATTTTCTTATGAATATTGTTTCTATTGGGTATACGTCATTATCTGCTTATATCTCTATTCCTATCTCAGTTTATTATGATAAGTATAGCTAGAATGATCCGTTTATTGTTTATTTTAATACTCGAGTTAAACCGAGGTATTACAAGTGCTTCTCATGATTTCTAGCAGGGACCACCTCTTGACTTTTGGTAGCTACATTGTCATTGTAGTAATTTTGGGCTATATGTGTAGGAGATATCCATGTATACGTATACTTTTGTCTAAAACTTGTACCTATCCTTTTGTTGCATAGTGAATCTTGTATGACCACTACTTTTGTGTATGCTCTTATGTCGGATATTCATATCTATTTCCGCCTTAGTGATGTGAATATATGTTTCTGAATCTGATTATATTGTTATGTATTTTATATTATTTCCAAATTATGTAGCCACTATGTAGTAGGTTTGAACTTGAATTAAATGTGTTGGATTCCTCATGAGATATAGAAAGTAAAACCACATTATCTGACATGTTTAATACTCGTTCAGAGATATTACATAGATGGCCACTCGTCAACATCCTTATTCTTCGGGTTAGTTGACATCATTGCTTGCAATGACCATGGTTAACACGAGTATAGAGGTGAAGCATTACAGTGGGCCTCACCTGGAAAATGAAAGCCTCTGGTGTATAGAGGAATACACTAACTCAATAAAGCATAATAACAAAGAAAATTTGGTCTTGTGGGTCGGTCCAATAAGAAATACCCAGGAGACTACTGATGTCTTCTGCACAATAGCACCGGCTGTTACCAGAAAAGTTTTCTTTTCGATCCCTATTATTTATTGGTCTCAGCTATCCAAGGAAGGACTAGAAGATATTTATTACTGCCGTAGAGGATATTTATTCTGTTGACTTGGAAGCATGATCTGCCTAGGACGAATCTGTCTGGTAAGGCTCCAAAGGGCTATGCGTGACGACATAGTTTTCCGCAAGAGAGATGCTATAGGAATGGAGATTCCAATCATATATCCTTTCGTCATTTTTACATGGATAGGCCCTACCTATGTACGAAGGGTCCTCATTGACTCAGGGAGCTCTGTTAATATCATCTTTAAGTCGGCCTATGATAAAATGAGACTTGAGGCCAAAGTCTTAAAGCCATGTCACTTGCTATTCATGGCTTCAGCGACTCCTCAAACCGATCAGTTGCTTTTATAGAACTACTGGTCCAACTAGGAGATGGGGATCATAGAATAGTCTGGATCCTCACCCTCATGGTTATAATCAATGTCACTTCTCGTTACAATGTCTTTCTAGGACATCCTTTCCTTGCAGTATTCCGAGTCTTCATGGCACCATGGTCCCTCTCGAGAAGCTTCCAACTGAGAATGGGATCGGAACCATCAAGGGAGACCAAACTACCATGAGAGCCTTCTATCTTGCAGAATGGAAAGATGCATCAACAAAGAGAAAGGCAAAAGTGTGGAGCCGATCCATTGCACCAAAACCGCGACGATCATCTTTTTGAAGACCCTAATCCATAGGAAGACGAAGAACTTGAGTCCGAAAGGGAAATCCCAGTAGAGCCAACCTTCGATGTCCCAATCTATCCCACCGACCCGGCTCGGGTCTTGAAGATTGGATCCCATCTCGATCAAACGGTAAATGAAGAACTTGTGGGTTTCCTACGGGTCAACCTAAATGTATTCGCTTGGACCCATTCCGATATGTGTGGCATCGACCCAGGAATCGCTTGCCACGTGCTTAGTATTGATCTGAAGCATCTTCCAACCAAACAAAAGCATCGAATCATGGGAACAGAGATATCAATGGCACTTAAAAAGGAGGTGAATAGGTTGCTTGACAATAGTGCCCTCTATCCAGAATGGGTCTCCAATCCCGTCTTGGTCAGAAAATGAAATGGAAAGTGGCGAACATGTATCAACTACTCAGACTTGAACCAAGATTTCCCAAAGAACAACTTCTTGCTTCCAAAGATCAACCAACTCATTGATTAACTTCAGGCTACCAGCTCCTCTCCTTTACGGATGCATACTCGAGCTACAATCAATTTCCAATGTACCTTCCAGATCAGGAGCACACTTCATTCATCACTGACTTTTGGCTCTATTGCTATGTCGTCATGCCCTTCGGTCTCAAGTATGCGAGAGCCATCTATCAACGACTAGTCAACCGAATGTCCAAGGACCAAATAGGGATATCTATGGAGGTCTATGAGGATTATATGCTCATGAAAACGAGGATGTCGAACGACCATGTTTACAACCTCGTAGAAGTGTTATATGTTCTCCATAAATATGGCATGAAACTCAATCCCTTAAATGCTATTTTAGCGTTTTATCAAGAAAATTTCTGGGTTTCATTGTTAATTCACGAGGAATCGAGGATAATCCCGAAAAGAATTCAAGCTATCCCAGATACTCAGGCCCTTAGATCATCAAAGATGTTTAAAGCTTAAACAAAAAAGTTGCTGCCCTAAGTCGATTCATCGCAAAAGCTACCAATAAGTGCATTACCTTCTTCGACTTGCTCATGAAAGGGAAGCGCAACTTTGCGTGGACATTAAAGTGCACCATCGCATTCCAAGACCTCATGAATCACTTGGAATGGATACCCATCCTATCAAAACGTATGAACCACGAAAACTTATTTATCAACCTGGTTATTTTTGTGCAAGAAATTAGCTCGGCGCTAGTGCTTGAAGAAGATCGTGTCCAACGGCCCATTTACTACATCAGCAAGAGACAAATATGTGTTGAAAAGAGCTATCCAAAGCTTAAAAATCTTGCATATTGCTTGTTGATCTCCACCCGGAAGCTTCAGCCAAACATCCAATCCTATTCAATCAAAAATTTATATTGACCAACCACTACTACAGGTCCTACAATGACCTGAGGCGTCTGGCTGACATTTGTAGTGGAACATTGTGCGCAACCAATTTGAGCTTACTTTCATCACCCATCGAGACATCCTCGGACAAGCCCTAGCAGACTTTATCATGGAATTCACTATTCCAAAAAAT
Organism: Allium sativum; assembly: GCA_030737875.1. Taxonomy (NCBI): domain Eukaryota; kingdom Viridiplantae; phylum Streptophyta; class Magnoliopsida; order Asparagales; family Amaryllidaceae; genus Allium; species Allium sativum. Next base: position 462,126,753 of record CM060923.1, read on the forward strand.
CCTTTAGAGGATAGTGAGCCTTCCAACATTCAAAGGAAGATATTCATGGACGGTTCATCTAATAATTAGTGTTTTAGCATCGAAGTTGCATTTATTACTCCTGGGGAACACTTGATTTGTTATGCCTTAAGCTCAACTTTCCTGCCACCTAACAACAAAGAAGAATACAAAGCCTTGATAGCTGGACTGAAGATTGCTATCAAACTCAACATAAAGTCCATCCAAATGTACTCTGACTCACAACTCATCATACTCCAGGTGCAGGGAGAATATCAAGCCAAGGAGCCACGGCTTTCTCCCTACCTAGGTATGTTCATGAACTACTCACCCACTTTAACCACTGCATCATTATGCATGTCACTCGAGAACTAAATGGGAAGGCCTATTCATTGGCCAAACTAACAAGTTTTGGAGATGTGCAACTTTTGGGACTTGTCCAAGTTGAAGTACTTTACTCTCCTAGTATCGATCAGATACAGACTGATTCAATATCAATGACAAAGACATAGCTTGAACCCGAGCCTTATATGACTCTGATCACGAACTACTTGCAACATGGGATCCTCCCCGACAACCGAAATGAAAAGAGAGCACTCGCTCGCAAATCATTATGCTACATCATTTAAGATGGAGAGCTCTACCTAAGAGGATTCTCTATTTCGTTACCCTAGTGTCTAGCCCATAATGAGGTCGACCGTATACTATTGGACATGCACGAAGGCGAGTACGGTGACTACTCTGAGGGGTAAGCTTTAGCAAAAAAAATTCTCCGATATGGCTATTTTTGTCCAACTCTCGAGCAATACGCAACAAAATACATCCTCAAGTGCAACAAATGCTAGGGATTCTCCAGGATTCCAAGGGACCTGCTTACCGAGCTTACACAGATGGTCAGTCCTTGACCATTTGCAATGTGAGGAAACAATATCATCGGAACTCTCCCATTGGCCAAAAGCAGTGATTGTTATGCTATCGTCACAGTTTGATCACTTTACCAAATGGGCCGAAGTCGAACCCCTTACTATAATCACTGCCAAAAAGTAATCATCTTCTTCGTTCGAAACATTATTTGTCATTTTAGAGTTCCATGACTATCATTTTTGATAACGGGACCCAATTCGAAAGTTCTAAGTTTAATAACTTCCATTGTCGCACCACATCGAAAAAAGATTTTTGGTAGTAGCTCATACTCAAGCTAATGGACAAGTCGAGGCTTTCAACAAAATCATTAAATCCATCATTAAGAAGTATTTGGAGAAGGCCAGAGGAAAGTGAGTAGAAAAACTCACTCCAGCTCTTTGGGCTTACCGAACCACCCATAAATCAATGACTAATCACACTCCATTCACTCTCGCATATGGATCTGAAGCCATCATCCCCATTGACCTTGAGCTCCAATCTCAATGAGTTACATATTATGATCTGAAGGCTAACCAACATCTTCTCATAGATTCTCTCGACTTACTCAAAGAGAAAAGAGATGAACCAGAACTCAGAGCAACCGCACACCGTCAACGGATCGCTTGGTATTTCAACTGTAAACTCTTCCCAAAGCACTTTGACATCACAACCTCATCCTAAAGTGCATCTTTCCCACACCGATCTTTTTTTCCCTCCCTGTGAAGGTCCGTACGCCATACAAAGGAGGCTTGAGATGGTACCTTCAAGTTAATGACCTTTGATGTCACCAAACTCCCAAGGGCATAGAATAGCAAGCATCTCCACCCCTACTTTACTTAGCTTATTGTACAAATTTACTGGTTTTCACAAATGTTTTGTTTTCAAGATTCAAGGCATTGTAAGGAGAAGGTCATTACAATGGACAGTTACCAGTAAAAAAATTTAGACAACCATGTTCTTAATATGTTTACTTTCTACATAGTATATTTGAGCTACGATAACTACCATCTCGCATGCGAGCGTACGACACCGGATCGACACCTTAGAACTTGGCATCGATCCGCCACATAGAGTCTTTATAAAGACTCAAACCTTATGATGTAGTCTTCCCTTTACAAGTCAACTCGAGTCTCGAACTAACGACAAGGGAAATACAAATAACTCGCGATGCTCATTAATTTGAGTGTCTAACTCCGTCCTTTAGTCTTCTGACTTGGGGGTAACTCACCAGCCAAGTAAATGCGACATTGGCTGCTTGCTTGCCTAACTTTGATCCATAAAACTTGGATCCGAGTATAAAAGTGGCGAACCGACGACGCCCTTAACTCAAACCTAAAGGAAACGATGGAAGATTATAAAGAATGAAACAATGACATCCGCCAACGAATCCTTAAGACTTGGAACCGGCGATCGTAAGGAGGTTTCGAGATTGGAATCATCGAACTTATACTTTGTATGACTCAGGACCAAACTCCAAAAGGAGGTCGTGAGAACAGAGTTCATACACTTAAACTCTAAGCGACTCAAGATCGACGATCGAAAGGAGATCTTGAGAATGGAGTAAACACACTCGGGCTTCGCGTGACTTGAGTATATTAAGAAATAATCGACAAACAACATTAGTTTAAATATAACGACCAGTACATTTATGCGAGTAGAGAAATTGGAAAGCGTATATGAAAATTTGAATACTTAGAACAATATGTGATATAAGCAAAGCTAAACAACTTTCATTCACAAACCAAAATACAACTATCTTTTCTTTCTAATGACATAATGTACATGAAAACGACATCAGGCCACCAAAAGCGAGGGATGTACTCACATATCCTATTAGCCTCATAACCACAAAGCTATCTATAACAGCCACTTCGACGAGACACCCTTTTTCCTCTTCACGGATTCACCCGTGGGCGGTTTATCCTCATCTTTCATCTTTCTCTTCCTAAAGTTGCTTCCTCTGCTCCCCTTGTTTCTTTTGTCGAGGTCGGCTTTGACTGGAACTTCATCAAGAAATCCTCCTCAAAACCATTAGAGATTCGGTGATCTTTGTTCCAGGGCCGCCAATGGACTCTATAGGCTTAGTTGGGAACTCGCTGGATAGTTCCATCACTGCAGTTATGTCCTCCTCCTTTCCATCTTATTTGGCTATCTTGGCGTCCCTGTCAGCCTTCCTTTCTGTTTTCTTTTGAGCATCGTGCTCGGGCTTCAACTTTTTCTCCTCCTGTTCCTTCATCCTCTTAAGATCATCGTCAGCTCTCTTCTAGGCGGTTCTCTTCCTCGGCTTTTTTTGATTTTCCTTCCCGAACTTTAGCCTGAGCATCCTCTTTAGTATTTGCTCTCGCCTTTTCCTGATCCTGGTAGAGGGCTACCTCATCAGCAGTTTTCTTCGCTTCAAGCTCCTTTGACTTTAATAGTAGCTAAGCTTTCTGTTGTTCGAAAAGCTCGTGCATAATTTTCCCATCTGCCTCCATCGGTCTGGTCACTTGAATTTCCTCTCCCTACTTTTCTTTCTCCAAAGGGAAGTATTTGTCAAGATCCTCCATTTTAAACTCTCACATCTCCAGATCTTTGAGTGTATCTAGGTGATCGAATGCTTCTCCCAGCCGACTGTGATAAGCTTCCATATCAAACTCGGGCATGACTGGCATTGTTGGAGCAGAACATATTGTCGCCTCTTTAAATGCATGAGCAACTATTATGCTCTCAGTAGAAACTATTTTCTCCTTTGCAGTAGTAAGTTATGCCATCCTCTCTGCCTCATCATCTTCTTTCAGCAATGCCCTTCCTTTGGCCAACACCTGGCTCTCTTCCTCAATTAAGACTTGAACCGTTAGAATAGCCTCATCAAGCGAGTCTACCTTTTGCAACTCAGCCTCGTACTCCACCAATTTGTCCCAGGCTTGAGCCAAAGTGCGGGGATAATCTTCGACCTACGAGATTCTGTGGAAACGAAGTGTCTTGATGTAGAAGCCCCATATTGACGGCTCAAATCTGCCTCTGCTCTCTCCTCGACCTCCTTTACGTTGGCCCTAAGCTTCTCCAATTCAACTTGGTGCTAAGTCTTTGCACTATCTACTTGACCTAGCACCTCTTTATTCAAGACCTCAGTGACCTCTTTTCTTTCTTTGCCTGCTTAGCGCGGTTGGAATCTAGAAGTTTCCTGAGATCGTCATTTTCCTTAATAAGTTGCTGCACTCGCTCATTTTCTTGTCGTAGTCTCCTATTCTCCTAGGTCACAGTTGTGTTGCTTTCCTGAAGCCGATGCTTTTCCTCGTTTTTTTCTCACCAGCCATTGGTTCTTGTCGGACGCAGCTTTATTGTCATTTTTGAATGCTGTATTTCGGCCTGAAATAGAGGCCAATGTATCTTTAAATGACTCCCGAGCCTAGATCATCTCTCCCTTGATCTTGAAGATCTCCCTCTTTATATTCCTGTTTTGGCAATATAGAGCTAACACTTATACGTGTTACACGAATACGTAGAAACATGCATTAGTTGAAATGCCATCTTACTCAATTGTGCCTCCCAGTTCTTGAGGCTCTCCTTCTCGAATTGGACTTCAAAATGTAAGCTCTGGATCACCCCGTTCATTTTGAAGATCAATTCTGAGAGCCTCGTCGCGTACTTATTCAACTCACTATACTGATAATAAACATCGTACACCTTGCCATGTACGATATCGTCCATGTCCATTTAGATATGATGTATGCTCAGTAACCATATCAGCTCATTGAAGTAGATGCTGGAGAACGACTTCTTAAGGATGTTTTTTGTTTCTTCCTTGCTGAGCTGTGAGATTGCCGATACATGTCGAACATCGCTGGACCCTGCTTTGTTATGGTTTTCTTTATGTGTCTAGACACTCCAGGCATTGTCTCCTTGCTTATAGACATAGTTACAGGCACCAGGTGGTGCATAGGGGGTATTTTCGATGCCTGTTGCTTCGTGCTAACTATCTTCGACCTTCTCTCTGCTCTGCTTAACTTGACATTTGATGGTGGAAAAGCTGAGAGTCCAGGATTATCCCTGTGCTGCCAGCTACTATTGTGATTGTGATACTTAGGGAGTTGCAGGCACACATCTGCACTCCTCCTAAAGCTACTTACAGTGCCGCTCTTTTGTCGCTAGTGGCTTCCCAACCCTTGACCTCGGTCTTTATCACTCTCTCGAGTCATTTAACCTGCATGGAGAAATCTAAGGTCATAATCGAACATCCCACACATGCAAATAAATGTTATGTCATGCAATGTTTATGAGTTTGTGTCCCAAGTGTTCCCTTCACATGCCATATTTCAGCTTGCTTAAAGGGGTGACATCCCCAATGCTCAGGGTAAGGCTCTCAACATTTGTATCGCTCGACCAAATAATGTTTTCTCAATAAGAACCTTGTCCAAGTCTTTAAAATGGCCTTCCATTTCCAGTGACATGGTCGTCCTAGAAGTGGAAACTAGAGAAATTAGTCTGAGCAACGCTCCTGACCTCGTCTCATCTATTAGAGATGAACAGAGGTGGTTATAAAACCCTCTCCTCTAGTAGGCATATCATCGTCACCATTTTCGCACCCACCAAGTTCTACACGAACTCCAACAATCTCATGTTCTTGGGGCATGACAAGGAGCACTTTCACTTGTAGACCTAGAGAAATGTTTCCTCCCTCAGCTTCCGCCCTTTCTCCATCTCCGTCGTCGTCCAGAAGGCCTGTTGAACAACCTCCGGAAGTAACCCCCTCGACAAAGGAGGCGATCAGTTAGTATATCTTAGGCAAATTAAAATTTAGCAGGAATGACACTTAGCGCTTTAAGTCCTTTGTGGTACACATTGTCTTTTGGGACCGAGAGGAATCCGTTACACAAGTTTCAAGTTAATCTCAAGCTCATGATTCGATTAAATTTGAATCCAAAATAAGAGAGAACTGTTTACTTCCGTCCAGCCATCGTGTAACGTCTCAGAAATTTCGACGACTGGAATATAGCATTAATTAAAGTTTAACTATGGATAATCAATTTTATATTGATATATTTGGGTTAGAAATTAAAAATCAGATATATTTTTTACATAGGAATTGAATTCGATATTTAATGATCGGTTGGAAATCAAATATTTCTTTTTGAATATTTGGATTGAATCTAGATTTGAAATCCGATTGGAGAAAAATAAATGATTGAATTTGGAACTAAACATTATTAACATAAAACAAATTAAAAAAATTATTTGTTGAAATATTTGAAATTTGGCTGGAATATGTGTGTATTTATATATTGAAATTTAACGTTTCAGATTTGAAAGGCGAACAGACTATAGATGAACGATCGGGATAAAATCAAAGAACCGATAAATAAATAAAATAACGCCGTATACGAACGGAGTCGGATGACAACCAGGATAATTTTTACTGGGTTCAGAACGTGAATATGTAGCAGCATATCAGAATTCATTACGATTGGAGTCCGTTTGTGGCAGTACAAAAGTATAACATAAAGGGTGGTAAGAGGTAAGAAGAACCCTAAAGTATGAATTAATTAAATAGGGCCTTGCTTCTCACACACACTATCTAATTCCTTCAACCCCACGTATTTTCGAACGTAGAAACAACCCACCCCAAATTCAGCCTACTTTGATTTCCTTGCTCTCCACGTTTCCTTCTCTATAAATTAAAGCCCTCGGTTCCCCAATTCCATTCAGCAAAACCATTTCTTTTTCATCTTCTAATGACAACCGAGAATAATTTTTCACTTCCTCCAAGTAAAAATTGTTTCTTCCTTCCAAAATTAAAACTGCCAAAAATCCAATCTCTCTAAATCGAACTTTCCTCTTTTAATTTATGGCCACCAAAATCCAATTTTACCATCCAAAAATCCATGGCCTCCTAGGTTCGCGACAGCATTTCCCTCCACCACAAGCATCGTCTGAACCGCCGTTAGCCTCAACCTCGTCCTTGTAAACCCATGGACTCACGCTTGATTCCCAGGCAAAGCTTGCAACCAGCGTCGCCATCGTTTGAATCCAGCACCACCGTGCCACTCTACCCTATTAACCGTAGCCATTCAAGGTGAGAACCTCACTCACGGTTAATCTTAGTTCAAATAGATTGGTTTCAATTTAAATTGGATATAATAGTGTGATTCTTAGATGTTTTGCTTGTGAATGTTTGCAGTAGCTGGTTTTGCTATGGATTATTAGTGTCTGTTCTCTTGCTGCATACTGTCTTAACATTATGTTGCCTTAGTAACGCAGCTTGGCTTATTATACCCTTTTTAGGATTTTCGACTAACCCTTTGATGTTTGAACCATGTGCTTGTTGACATATAATCATCGCATTAAACTCAAATAATTTTACTGTTAGGAGGAAAACCTCTGAAATATAGTTAGGCTGAAGAAAACAAATAGTAGAAACAACAGTGATTTATATGGTGAATAAACTTCAATTCCCCTTTTCAAAAATATTAATTTATAGCTGTATGTATTGTTAGATTTAAGCACATGTTATACATGCCATTGCTATTGAATAACAACTTAGATCCATGTATGCATAATGAGTAGAACCAATGGAGACCTATGGGGAGGACAACGAACAAATATTGACTGTGTAATACATACATTTTTGCGAATCAACCTAACTTGCTCTGTTCCTTAAATACAAGTTGAAATGATTTTGGGATATCAACAAATGCCTACAAATTGTTCATCATAAATATTTGTTAATCAAGACACTATATTGCGGTGTCAAGCAATTGTTCAAGCTTACTAAATATCACCCATTTTTGCTGCAACTTGCTGTAATACATGATCTACTAGCATTTATTTTTTTGTTAGTCAATTACAACCTTTTTGACTAAATCCTGGAATGCTTGCTGGTTACGGTTACTAGTGGGAGTTGATGTATGCATCTGCATATTTAAATATATCTAGATTCACTCATTGCCTAGTTGACTGTGAACACACTATCTGGGAAAAATGAAACGCATTTGTACGTTATCCTAAATATCGAGAAGAAAAAGAAATACATGTTGATAGTTATTCTGCACTCTACATTTGATATTACCATTACCTGAACCTTGCATTTGCATCTTAAATTTTGCATGAAGAAACCGATTTGCTACTATCAGATCCTTGATACTATTTGGAAATTGGACATACTGTTGTATAGGTTTTACTCGTAATTGAGTAGGTTGTACCAACTTGCCTATGATGAGTTCATATAGTGATGACACTCTTGTTATGTACTTGTTTAGATCATTGTTCACGCCTCTTATTGTTTCGTCGCCATTTGTAGTCGTGACTTACAGTGGCACCACCATTTGCCACTATATTGTTGCCTTGACCAATGGGCTTCTGTTCGTATAGCAGCTGTGCCTTTTGCACTTGCATGTCGTGAGGTAGTTTAGATATGACCTGTGGTACACAGTAACTCTTTTGGCCTTTGTATGGCCAATACTTCTAAAAGATTGTGTCATTACTTGCTTTAATTTAGCCCATTCTTAACACTGAACTCACACTGTTGGATGTTATCTAATAATATCCCTAAAAGATAGGGGAATGCATTAGTTCAGTCAAGAAGAGCCTTCATTTTTCGGCATGCATGTTAAATATTGACAGTGGAGGTTATAATTCGTTAAATATTGGCAGTGGGTTTATAATTTATGTATGGTTACCCTGCCGTTCCTGTACACACTTTAAAGATAGACATTTTGTTTTGCTGAAAATTTAGTTGCACCATGGCCTGCACATATACATTTATAAAGCGCCATGTAAATTTTTGAACCTGCTTGTTATGACTTGAGAAGTATTAGTCTGTAGTTGTTCATGCTGCTATGATTAATACTGTAACAACCCAAGATTTCCAGTATATTTTAAATTTGAATTTACTTAAATGAACTGAGTAAAAGTGGTAAAAATTTAGGTTTAATGATTTTGTTATGTAATGACAAACATTAAGTATAAACAGAATTTAAATTAATTCATATTGATTTAGAATTTGAATGTCAAATTTGATATTTTTGAATTTGAATAGGATTGGGAGTCTTAATTTGTAATTGAAATCCTAATTTAACTTATAAATGGTGAAATTTTAAGTTGTTAAGTTAAATTTGGAATTATAATTTAAAATTCGAAATAATTGAATTCGAGGACTTAAAATAGGTGAAGTCCATTTATAACATTTATCTAAGTTGAAATTTGATTTAAATGGAAATTTATTTATATTTTAATTGAAATTAAACAGTTAATTGAGAAATTGAATATTTTATTAATTAATTAACTGTAGAATTTAACGGTTTGGCGACTGTCTCGGAATTTGACGAAACTGGCGCCATTGGATCCGGAACGACGAATTATTGTAGGATTCCAATTTGTAGAATTTTCGGACTTGCTATGTGGCCGTACGGGAGAAATCACGAATGGAATCAATATAATAGAATGATTTGTTGTACTCTTACATTGGGCCTTTATATATGCAAATAAAATTCCTACCTCCATCATACCAGCCCATTTGAGTTATATGTTACTTCTCTTCATCAAAAAATTTCATTTCCATGGCTGAAACTCCAGAACCCTAGATCTAAAAATAAAATCCAAGCTTCGAAATCAAAGTTTTCCAAACCATATCTTATTATATGTTGATTCGAAGATCTTGACGATACGAACTCGCTGGTGTTCTCAGATTCGACATGCAGTGTTTCAGTTGACCAGAAATCGTGGTCAAAGCTATCAGATTTTTTCGAAACCCTAAGTTAAAATTGGGATTTTTCAATTTCGAATCGAATCGCGAAATCTAACTTATGGGTATTGTTGGCCTTGTCGATGCGAACACGTCGGTGGTGCTTGTCAGATTTATAGGGCAGTGATTGGTCGGAAAATCGTGGTTTAAGCCAGAAAAGTTGTTCCGTTCATCTCGACGGAGAAGGCTTCACCGTCGACCGGAATGGGTGGCTCGGGTGCTGGAGGGCGCGGAATTCAAAGGGGAAGGGTTTGGTGGCGGTCTCGCCGACGATGGTGGCCTGAGGCGCAGGCAAAAGCCGGTCAAACGAAGGTGCTTTTGGGTTTTGCTGTTCGTCGACTTACTGTAGCAATTAAAAGAGGGAGCGGGAACAAGAGATGACGTGTCACAGTGGTATAGGGTATTAAGTTATTAAATTTAATTATTTATATATATTAGTATAGACTTATAACGCTAATAACTCTTCCGTTTTAACTCGGATTTGGACGCGGTTTGTTGCGTTGGGATCGTGGTGAGATTGCGGACGTTTTGGCACCGGTTTGGTTGCGATTTGAGACTGTCAAATTTCGGGCTTTGGTTGGACGTTCAATCCGCTAAGGCACCAAAGGTGAGTGATTTTCTCACTCACGAAATACTGAATTATTCCCATATTTATTGAATTAAATTATGAAGTAAATTTGGTTGCATGGTTGTGTTGGATTGTTGATGTGTTGTTAAATTTGACATGCAAGTGTGTTAACATTCAAATTTAAGTCAATAATTAGTTATTTAATTAAATTTAATTTTCTAGTTTGGAATTCGAACCCTTATTAAATCCTGAAACAGTTTAATGCTGATCAGTTGAATTAAATGGTTGTGATGAATGTTGGTTGAAATTTATTTCTGAATTTATAGTGACATTTTTAATGCTCCTTATTTTAGTATATTGTAATGCATGTTGATTGTGACGATAAATCCCATTTACCCTTGATGTTACGGGCATCTAATGAACCCGGGGTTTATCGATAAATAAATTAAGAATACAGAGTGAAATGATAAATCTCTGTGACCCTGATTTGGATTGAAATGATAGATCCATCCCTGAAATATCGAGAAATTAAATTTAAAATCACTTGGCCATTGGATAGATAATTATATACAGGCATCGGTTGGTTAAATGATTTTAAATATTTGAAATGTTATTTGATAGAATTTTATTTAAAAGAATGTGTCGATACTCAATAATTCAATTCTTTAAAGATTCTGAACTGGGATGTTGATAAAAAGGTTAAAGGAATTTTCCAAAACAAAAGGGAAATGTTTAAATTGGGATTTGAGTATGATTAAAAATCTCTTCAAATTAAGAGTTTGGATTAGAAGGAAATAAATTCTTATGGAATCTAAATTTTGGGAAAATTTGGAAATCAAGGGTATCTGAGTTGTTTTAACTCAGTTTGAATATATATTTGAACTCTTGAATCAAATAGTTGTTTTGAACGGGGTTGAAACGAGATATGGAATTAAATGAACTCCGTTGAGACCGGAGGATAGATTCAAGTATTTGGAATTTGGAAGGAAGGAAAGATTTTGATTAGAGAAATTTATTTTAAATATATTTACGCATTTGATTCCAAATAATTATTCTTGCTTTAAATTTATTATTTACCTTTACTTATAACTATTGTATTTAAATAATTTTTCCTTATAATTCATTTTTCCAAAAAAAATTCTAGTAAACCTTATTTTAAGTATATATATAATATTTAAATTACTGATTTATTTTAATTATTCTATTTTATATATATATATCTATATATTTATTTATATAAAATTTATTATTATTATTTTTATATAAACATCTAGTTTACAAATATTTTGAAATTTTAAATTCCTTCTAAATGGAAATGCTTGAGTTTGAACCGCTGGTTCAAATGGAGTGGAGATAAAAATCCGTGATAATTGAAATCTTTGAGATGAAACTATATTCTATTTTGAATATAAGTCGTTTGAAATATTATATGATTATAATATAATGATATGAGATATATTCTAGTTTTAGAATATAATGGGTTTGGGTATGATTATGATATGTCGATATGAAAATTTATTCGTTTGAATATAATTTGGGTTCGAAACAGAAGATGATATTTTGATATGAAAGCGAACCTTTATCAAATATAAAAGAACCGACCGATGTGAAAGATGTAAGCGCTGGTTGTTAAAGAGACCGGAGTCGACATAAGGCATACTCTCTGTCAGTGTCGATACCACTTTGACAACTGTGAACGTTATGACGTATCCAGAAGGAGTACGATGACTTGGAGGCGATTATTGAATCGAAGAAGGTGAGCGATGACGAAATAGCCCTGACCTTCGGGTCAGAATTGAAATGACTAAAACAGGAGCTATACCGTGACTAATTGAGGTTAGCACCTTTGATCGGACACACTTCTTCGATACTATTCCTATGACTATGATGATGATGATTTGGGCCCATTTATGACTTTGGGAGTGTGTTCCGAGGTGGGCAGTAGTGGCTGCTATGCGTTACCACCGGTCCGGGAGTGCAATTGGTAGAATCCTACCATGGGCATTGCCTCGAGTGCCTTGTCATATATATCCATATCGAGCCCCATACGATTTTGATTTAGCATTGCCTTCTATGGAGTGCCCTCTGATAACACCAGTACGGTGAATTTACGGTACTGTATAGACTGTTGATGCCTATAAACGGCGTAAGGGTAATATGGTAATCCCGCTTACGTTATTTTCAGTATTTATACTTTATTGGATAGACACTATCATAATAACGTACTATATTATGTATGTATTAGTTTAATGGATCCTTGAGAGATGGAAAAATCCCGTAACGTCTCTTGAGTTACTGTACCCATGACACTGATGTTATTTCGTATTTTTATTTGACTAATATGAGATGATTTAGTGCTGATCCGAGTGTTTATTGTATTTTCTTTTTATGCAATACGCTCGGGTCAGCAGACGTTGCAGTTACTGAAGATGACTGTGCCTTGGAGATTGAAGAAGAAGATTTGTATACATATTTATCATATATAGGTATTTCCGCTGCTTATTATGTACATCTGTATGTATATGTAACTCTGATATTCATTTGAATGTTATAACCAATGTATACATTTCAACTGCTTTAACTGCTATTTATTTATTATATGTTGTCCTTCCGCTGTGAGATTCTGTGATTTGGTTTTCTCTTCTTTCTTTCTTTTTCTTCTTTATCAAATAACTGCCTGTGTTGGCTATTTGTTTGGGTCGACATGTGTGGTTTATTGTCGATTTGAACGGTCAAAAATATGGGTCGTTACAAATACATTCGCTTACAGCCGTAACCTTTTGTTCTTGGGCTTGACATATATTCATACTCATTTGTACATGCAGAATTTTGTAGCCATGCTGCCTGTTATACTTGGACCAGAACACTCGTACATTGTACATTGTTAAGATTGATCTTGTTTGTGTAAATGCATGCGCCTTGTATTTTGCACTTACCCTGTTGCATTATAACTTGTCGTTTGCCCAGACTATGCTGCCTTGTATGCCTATGCTTGCATTTGGTTATACCCTGGATCCTGGAATGCTGAGGCAGTACACATGGGTATATGTACACGTGTGTATATGTAAGCTTCCAGGATCGCTTGATTTAGCGCCGATATAAGGAATACATTTCTAAAGTTAGAATTGACTGTTATATTTTAGTTTCTATTGAAGTTAATTTATTTGAACTATGATTAATCCCGACCCGAGGATTTTATGTTTTTGCATGGGATGCTCGGGTCAGACTCGAGAAGTACAGATTTAAAGTTTTCAACTTAGGGTTCGAAGATTGGCAAAGTTGGGGATTCCAGAAGACGGCGCACTCTGATGTTTTAAAACAGTAATATTTTCTTGTATTCAAATTTTTGTTTAAAACCGCTATATGGAAAATATTGTATCAAAGATTTTAGTTATATAATAAAGTGTGTTTTGTTGTTTAAGGTTATGTCATTTAATTATTCTGTGTTGATTCTACTTTTAAACTCTGTAAGCTGAATAACAATCCGTTGGTTTGAACGTTTTAAGTTGGTTTAAATCCCAATTTAAACGGTCAAAAAGGCGTGATGTTACAGTTGGTATCAGAGCTTTGGTTTATTCAAAGCTTAGCTTATCGAGTTTAAATGAGTAGGATTGACACTAGAAAAACAAATTTTGAAAATAAAAAGAGTTTTGTAAAATAAATTTATGAAAAGTAAATTATTTTGGAAATATTAAGTGTTTTGAAATCAGTATGTTAAAACTATTATAGCGGAAATAAAAATTTATTTTTGAGATTTAAATTCTTCAGAATCCCCAGTCTTCAGGTCTCGATTTTCTAGAGCTTTTCGTCGATAAGTCTCCTTAGGTTTGAATCTTCAAATCAATCATCGAATAATATCAAAGGAGGATAAGTATAAGAGAATCGATGAATCGATCTCTCTAATCATGTATCTTAGAAATTAAAGACGACTGAAATTATTGAAAATAAATTTTAGATAAGGATTTGAATGAAATGGAAAATTTAGAATCATTTCAAGAAAATGAGACGATGAATTTTTCGATATTCAATATATAAATTAATAAAAATTGGAAAAAGGTTATAATTGGAATTCGATTTGTATCAAAATTGTATTACTAATTTAATTGAATTATTCAGAATATGGTAAGATAATTTATAATTGGTTCTAAACCAATAATGCACAATCGAATATATGAAATCGGTGGTAAGTTAGAAGCTTGTAAATGAGAATTATAAATAAAGAAAATCATAAATGAGATAAAGCGAAATGTGAATGAAGATGTTAAAGAGATTTGAATATGTATTTAATGGGACCCAAGACAAATTTGATGTGACGGGTTTATATTCCTATAAAAGGAGTGATATTCATTTTTAGAAGTAAATAACATTGAAAGCAGAAATAGTGTTAATGAAATTGAAAATAAAAGAAGCGGAGTTGATCGGTATGGTGGGATTATTCTGAAGTTCTGAATATAAATCAATTGAGATTTTTCCGAAGTTCATAATATATTATTGAGAAAGATTATCCGAAAGGAAGTTATTCATGGAAATCAATTATGTCAGATTTCAGAAAAGTACTCTATACTATTTACTTTCCGTTTTGATTCAAAATTTTAAATATATTATTATTAAATTGGTTATTCAGATTAAAGACTAAAGTACATTTTAAAGTTAAATATTTCGAAGGTATAAATTATTGTTATAATCAACGATTATTGTAAAGGAAATAAATTCTTAACTCAAAATCTGAAATTTTGAGAATAAATACTTCCTTAGTGTATTAAGTGGTGAATTTTATCTGTTTCGAAATTAATAATGTTGTTCAGTCAAGGTATGAGAGGTAAATATACCCCAACCGGATTGACTTCATTATTGACTAAGAAATGGTTAAAGTTCGATAGCAAGAGTAGTCAAGCGAAGTAAGTAAATAAGTGTCCGCTGTTACGTGAAAATAGCAGTGTTTAAATTAATATCTGTTTTAATGCAAATAACGAATTTAGAAATATTCCCCCTTAAGAATAAAGTATATTTTTTTACAGAAAATAAAGATTTGTGAATATATGGAAATGTTTTCCATTGGTAATAAGTGATTTTCTGGAACCAAAATCAATAGATATGATAATAGGAAAGGTTTTCCCCAAAAGATTGTGAGAGGGTAATGGGTTTGATAAATCGGAATGGCGAGAACTGAAGAGCGAAAAGCCATACGACGAGAACGAAGTGCGACAGAACGTAAGAGAAGTAGATTCGTAAATTGAATCCGAGAGTTGCATAGAAGACGATTTGATAAGAAATTAAGAAATAGAGTTAACGAATTCAGAAACTGACTGGAGATTGGCTTAGTTGAATGACTTTCTGAGTGTGATCTGATGTTGGTTTCGGCCTTCGGGGTTGATGCTTAGGGAGTTGTTCGCTTTGCTAATTTACGGTCAAAGGATGTAAATATGAAAGAGTAATAGTGCATGAATGAGAAATTGCTATTAGAATGAAAAATTCTGGAATTTAGAGAGAATAAAGTGGTGAACTTAATAATTGAAAATTTGAAGAAAATTTGGTTTATAACAAATGGATTCATAAATTTGGGATTGAAGGATATCAAATATCTTAATTAATTATGAAATTGAAATTAAAATTTTGAGATTTGAATGGAACTTTAGGATATTTGATTTGAGATAGTGGATATAGGAGTTTTTGAAAACATAAATATGAATATAGCGAATCCGGAAACCATTGATTTGGAAGATAATGAATTGAGATAAATTCTATATAATAGAATTTATATAAGACTGAGATGAGATGTTTGGAAATATGATTTGGGATGAAAATCTTATGTAAATAGACATAAGTATGAATTATGATGAGTATGAAATGAAGTGCTATATGTATATTGTATTGTATACTTTCAAAGCAAAATAAGGGAAGTACCTTCCTTCTCTTTGAATTCGAGCTTAGCTGATATATGCTGCTGGTGGCAGTAGGTTGTCCGGACATAAAACTCATGAGTTGCCATTGAGCCTGACTGCCAGCGTAATTTGCAGGGTTGCAGATAGCCTACGGCGGTCAGATGTTTCCTGAGGGTATCAGCCATAACCATTGTGATCGCTGCGATCTAGAGTTGTTGGAATTCGACCGTGTAGCAAAATTCGCAGGGCCGTAGATAGCCAACGGTAGACGGATGTTTCTTAGGGGAACCAAGCGTAATCATTGTGACTGCTGCGATCTACAGTCGAATTATAAGGGCGTAATCCGCAGAGCTGTGAAAGCTTACGGGTATGGATGTTTCCTGGGAGAACCAGGCATAACCATTGTGTACCTGCGGTCCACATGGCATATCTACAAGTGAAAGAGATGTAACCACTAGAGTTACTAAAGGTAGAATGGAACCATGCAATGTTGAGATATCTTAGTGATGTGGAGCCACCTGTTTAATGCAGCAGTTTGTCTTAATGACTTGATCGGTCTTCATGACTTGGGTAAATTTCATTTGATGATTCGATTCCGTGATCCTGAGATAGAGCAACCAATTCACAATGACCTCGGATTGTCTTTTGATTCTTAAATACCTTCTGTTGATCTGTCCATGACGAAATTCACAGGGAAGTGATTTCCTACGGATACGGATGTTTTTGGGGGATCCAGACGAAACCATTGTGTATCTGCGATTCATGAGCAGTCAACATATCAATATCACAGTGGTACTTTCCGTATCTGTTTTTAAAAAGGAATTTTTGAAATATTTTTCACTGGAAGTTGAAGCTAGGATATTCAGTACTTGAAGATTTTAGTCGTGCGCCTGGCCAACGTATGCCTAACATCTGTAAGAACGACAATAGACTTGTCAAACTTCGAGTTATCAAATATTTTTAAATAAATAATTTTGAAATTAAATTATACTTATCATAAGATTGTAAGAAAGTGAATTACAGAATATTTTCAAATCCATAGCTTTGGAATAATAATACAAATATTTTTCGCACAAATTTTGTATAGAAGTTATAAAAGAAATTCAGATTTTTGGAAATTTTCAAGTCAACAATTTGTACTTGAAAAGAGATGTTATTTACAATCTTTTAATGAGTGCTGTGAAAGATTAAATGGATTAAATATAAGGAGATGAGGTTGAACTGATGAAACGATGGACAAGTGAGCATCGACAGATAAGGTCTATAAAGAAATTTAGAATAACTTGAGATGCAGAAATCCAACTTATGCAGAAATTATATTAAAAAAAAAATAAGTTTTAGAAATGGGAAGTTGATTTTTCGAGTTGAGTGAATAAGATGGATGAACGAAGAGGATCGAAATATCGATGGTTAATCTAGTTATGAAAAAAAATCACGAATATGAAAATGTATAACTCTAAGGACCTCTCCTTTTCGAGGATGAAAAGTTTTAAAGGGGGGAAGATTGTAACGTCTTAGAAATTTCGACGACTAGAATATAGCATTAATTAAAGTTTAACTATGGATAATCAATTTTATATTGATATATTTGGGTTAGAAATTAAAAATCAGATATATTGTTTACATAGGAATTG
Organism: Allium sativum; assembly: GCA_030737875.1. Classification (NCBI taxonomy): domain Eukaryota; kingdom Viridiplantae; phylum Streptophyta; class Magnoliopsida; order Asparagales; family Amaryllidaceae; genus Allium; species Allium sativum. Next base: position 462,144,456 of record CM060923.1, read on the forward strand.
AATTCGATATTTAATGATCGGTTGGAAATCAAATATTTATTTTTGAATATTTGGATAGAATTTAGATTTTAAATCCGATTGGAGAAAAATAAATGAATGAATTTGGAACTAAACATTATTAACATAAAACAAATTAAAAAAATTTATTTGTTGAAATATTTGAAATTTGGCTGGAATATGTGTGTATTTATATATTGAAATTTAACGTTTCAGAATTGAAAGCGAACAGACTATAGATGAACGATCGGGATAAAATCAAAGAACCAATAAATAAATAAAATAACGTCGTATACGGACGGAGTTGGATGGCAACCAGGATAATTTTTATTGGGTTTAGAACGTGAATACGTAGCAGCATATCAGAATTCATTACGATTGGAGTCCGTTTGTGGCAGTACAAAAGTATAACATAAAGGGTGGTAAGAGGTAAGAAGAACCCTAAAGTATGGATTAATTAAATAAGGGCTTGCTTCTCACACACACTATCTAATTCCTTCAACCCCACGTATTTTCAGACGTAGAAACAACTCACCCCAAATTCAGCCTACTTTGATTTCCTTGCTCTCCACGGTTCCTCCTCTATAAATTAAAGCCCTCGGTTCCCCAATTCCATTCAGCAAAACCATTTCTTTTTCATCTTCTAATGACAACCGAGAATAATTTTTCACTTCCTCCAAGTAAAAATCGTTTCTTCCTTCCAAAATTAAAATGGCCAAAAATCCAATCTCTCTAAATCGAACTTTCCTCTTTTAATTTATGGCTACCGAAATCCAATTTTACCATCCAAAAATCCATGGCCTCCTAGGTTCGCGACAGCATTTCCCTCCACCACAAGCATCGCCTGAACCGCCGTTAGCCTCAACCTCGTCCTCGCAAACCCATGGACTCACGCTCGATTCCCAAACAAAGCTTGCAACCAGCGTCGCCGTCGTTTGAAGCCAACACCACTGTAACACCCCGCGAATTCTAGAACTGTGAAATTCACAAATTAAAGGAACTAAGGGAAACGGGATACGCCATTGCGTTCGTCTCGGAAAAATACGCGAAATAGAGTCCGAGTTTTCGAAAAACGGAGTCCGAATGAAGAAGATATAGCCTCTGGAAGTTTCTGAATTAAGTTTAAAATTCGAACAGCTCAGAAAAGAAGTTTAAAAATAAAAATCGGGCCCAATTGGCCAGGGCGGGAAAATTCCCGCCTAAGACACCCAGGTCGACTGGGCTGTCGACCTGGTCTAGCCAGGTCGGCAGGGCTGTCGACAGGGTTGTCGACAGGGCTGTCGACCTGGTCCAGACCCAGGTCGAACCCAGTCCACCCTGGCTGGCCTATTCTATGTTGGTCGATTTTCTGTGGTCTGCTTTGTCATTAGGGCTAGGTGGCAGGCTCTAATTGGTCCCTCTTGCGAATGAATGGCTACGATCAATCCAAGCAACATCGATGGTCCTAATCAGTTCATAAACTCTATAAAATGACCCTAGACTCTACCTAGGTTTCTTACACAATTCTCTAGCCTCCATTGCTCTCTTCTTCTAATAAAAAAATAAAAATGGCGTCGCTGCTCTGCTGGAATTAAAACTAGAAGATAATCAACATCAGCCTAAGCAACTCAATTCAAACTAGAGATTATAGTTTCTGCAAAGATTCTACAGCAAGTTAAAGTCCTTTCTTTAATCTAATCAAGGCAAGTACAGTTATTCTCCGCTATAAACGTTAATTATAATTTTGATATGCATTTAAAACTGAGTTTGAGGTTGTGTATATATTCTCTTCTGTTGGATCTGCTTTCTGTGACTGTTCTGTATTCCTTTCTTCTTTTCTGTTTCTATACCCAGGCTACCACGAGCCTGTGCCTAATCTCATAAGAGATGAACGTATGAACGCAAATTTTGGGATGAATGATGCGAAGTTTGACAAGACTGAATTGAATGTATGACTTTAGGTCTGAGGCATAAAATATATTGGACATGTGACTTGGGATTTGATGCATAAATTTGACTATGAACATATAATTTATGCATGTTGTATGCATAGTTATGTTGTAATTTAGATCTGTAATTAATTAGAAAAAAAATAAGCATATGTTATAAACTAGTTTTAGACCTATGCATATTCTGTGATAAAAGAAGAAGGGGAACCACTGTAAGATTACATATGATTTGAGACTTTAGACAAAATGCATATAAAAGTCAAGATTTGATTTTTAGAAGATATGATTTAAAGATTTAGATTGTTGGGTATAGTTTGCATAATGATTCATGACTTAAAAAGAAGAAGATATGGAAGCTTAGGTGTAAAAGATTTACATTAATTAGGATATCTATTATTGTGATTACACCTAAATAGGGATTTTTGGATATATGGCATGCGTTGGAATTAAATGGTTATATTTGGTATAATTTATATGTGAATCTGCTGTAAAATGCTAGTTTAACAAAAATTGGAACATATGTTATAGGGTAGATTATGTCCATATTCTGCGCTATGTAAATGTATGCAAACATGGAAGTATATGATCATATTGTGAATCATGACATTATTTAGGCATATGAACTTAGGCCTAATTTATGTTTAGGCAAGGCATGTAAATAGAACCTTTAAATTTGCTAAATCTGCTAATTTGCCAAGTTGCCTAAACTGCTAGTTTTGTTATATTGCCTAGACTGCTAATTAGATTAAAATGCCTAATTTGTTAAATTTGTCGGTTGAAATGCCTAACCTGTTATATGCCAAAATCTGCTAAGTTGCTAAATCTGTTAAATCCGTTAAGTCATATAAAATCTATTACCTGCTAAAGTCTGTTATCTGCTGTGTTGATATAATCATCCTGTTATTGATATAATCTGAATTGGCATATATATTGGGCGTACGCATAAACGGTAAATTATTAATTAATTGGCCGCAAAGATAAACATGGCTAACTCGAGGTTAGAATGAGTTTGCGGCGTAAATCTGCCCGGAACCGCTCGGCACATCCAGTGGCCGCAAACAATAGGTTCTAATGTGAGAAGTTAGTCATAACATGCGTAAGACACGAGGTTAGGTCTGGCTTATGGCAGAAGTCTGCCCGGAACCGCCCGGCATATCCAGCGGCCACAAGCTACCGACCTAATGTGAGGGGTCTGTGCATTAATAATTAATTAATGCAAATCTAAGATAAGAATGACGTCTAAAACGTATTGGGAAAAAATAGGGTTAAACCAACGGGATTAATAGATGTAGTAAAACCCGTCCATGAATCTGTAGGCCCAGTACAAAGTTAGACAAATCTGAAAAATCTGTACATCTGATCTGTTAGTCTGAAAACTTGTTAACTTAATCTGTGAATTAGTAAATCTGAATTCTGTATGTCTGAACTTGTAAACAAGTTAATCTGAAATCTGTTAGTCTGGGGACACAAGGTTAGGAGGGGAATTACTTGTGTCATCTGTTGTTTGGGACCCATATTAGTCAGTAACCCTTTCTGGTATCAAAACTTTGACCCAACAGTAGGTAGGGTCCGGGCACGCTTACTGAACTAATTATAAGTGGTTCATTCTGATAATGGCGAGGGGTGTTGATGGTGCGTTCCAACCGGGTCATGTGCGTGCATGGATCCCGGTCTGCCTCTGAGGATGTAAGACGCCGTGACATCTGTAAATAGGTCTGTGCCAATTGGTTGTCACTTTAGGGAGTGATACACCCTACTGTGGGGCCGACACAGGATATTTATGTATTAGGGAGCCGATCGCTTGGGGTAGGGTTTTAGGGTACGCTTAGTTCTGTCTGTTTCTGTTGGTACCGTCTGTTTCTGTTGGGTGGTAACACCTGTCTGTTTCTGTGTGGTACCGTCTGTTCGGGTGGTAAAGGCCCATTACTAGTGTACACCTAATTCCACATTCTGTCTCCATAGGGATAAATCTGTTTTTTCTTCTGTCTGTTTCTGATCGGGTAGTAAAGGCCCATTATTAGCATTCTGTTTCTGTTAAAGTATTCTGTACCCGTTCCTGCTTCAATTTAGACATTAGGGTGACACCTAATTCTGCTATACTAGTATTAGTGCAGAGAAGTGTAAAACAATAGTTTATATCATTCTGTTTTTCTGTTATATCTGCTACACCTGTTATAGTTATCTCACATCCAGTTTTATGTTCATATCATATTATTATTATCTGTTCATATGCTGAAAGTCACTGGACTTGCCAGACTTTTTGTCTGACCCTTGTTGTTTTCGCCTCCTTTCTTCCGTTTCCCCCCAGGTTATCCAAGGAGGGAAATACTTTAGCTTGATCCGGATTTCTCTTTGCTTGAAGTGCTTAAAGTATGGCTTGGCTCTGTATAGCTTCCGTTCCATGGGGATTATGATTTTAAACCATGCAATTTGAAGGCTTTTGTACAAGACTGATATTTTGTACTTGAATTCTGAAATTGAAAGGATGTAACCATATTAATTTCTGTTTCCGCTGTAATAAAGTTAAAAATTTTCAAGTACTGTTTTATCTGTCTTGTAAGTTTTCTGTTCTGCTTACTAAAATGCTCCACCAAAGTTAAGGCATTCCCTTTGTGAGTGACCTTAACGGACGTGGGGTGTTACACTTGGTATCAGAGCTGAAGGTTACCAGATTTGATAAAAAGTTTTGAAAACTATTTTCAAAAAGGATTTAAAAAGGAAGCATTTTCAAAAGTAAAGCTTATTTTGAAAAACATAGTCCCCTAAGCCATATATCTATCTTTTGATCCTCTGCTTGAATCCTTGTTTCCTTCTTTCTTGAGTCTCTGGGGCTCCCGATTTTCTGGGAGGTAACCTCATCGAAGGGCAAAGTAGTGCCCGACTTCCATCGATAGCTGTAGTAGTTTCACCTGCGGCTAGTTTTCTTTAGAGCTTTGAAGGATTTTTCCGGGCGATGGAGGCAGCTTTCGAGGGATTGGTCAACATGTTACACAAGGATAGTAAAGATGAGAATGATGAGGTTTGGCTAAGGAGCACAACCCAAAAGGTGAGAAACTCATATAGACTTAGTTCACAATGGAGGCAAAAGGGAAACACAAAAGAAGGAAGGAAAGATTGAAGATAAGGAGGAGGAAAGTGTTTTACTTATGGAAGCTCGACTCATCTGAATAAGGATTACCGAAAGAGGAAGGGGAGGGTGCTTGCTTCAACTGTGGTGAGATGGGGCACTTTACTAGGGACTGCCCGAAGAGACGAGGACAAGGAGGGCAGGCGAACACTCTTGAGGCTAGTGGCTAGGATAGAATAGGAAAATTTCTATAGTAGGTTTAATTTCTTTATCTGATTTTGGAGTTAAGACTTTTTTCTGATTCTGGTATTTTGGTTTTGTAATCGGTACTCTGCACTTTAATACTAGTATTATTTCTGAATTCCGCTGTAGACTCAGACCCATAAGGGTTATAGATTGGGGTTTGAGGGATATCTGTGTTGGGAGTCAAGTATGACGCATACATTCTGAGTTTTCGTGGGGTATGATTTTATCATGCTTAGCTTCCTAAGAATCATTAGGAAACCTGATCTGTACCAGTAGTCTGTAAATATCTAAATACTTTTTATAGGATTTCCAGTTTTGACATTGTCTAAAGAAGGTAATCCTCTGGGTATCAATTTGATGTTGGTTTCGGTCTTTGGGGCCGATACTTAGGACCCATGTCTAATGGGAACCAAACTTTCGTTCTATCTGTACTTGCTTCCATCATTCGACTGTATCCTATCGATCGAATATTGGAACTTTAGGTAGAAACTAATGGGTGTAAACATGTGTTTGAGACATGTTATGGTTGATGGTTGCAAGTGGATGCAAGTGGTTGCTAGTGGTTGCTCGTGGATGCATATACACACACTAGGCACTAGATCGGCTCGAAAGCACTCTCATACTGCATATGGATGTGTGAGCATTTTTAAATTTTTATGGATGCAAATTGGTTGAATCAGCATATGGATGTTGCATATGAATGAGCAGTTGTGCACTCATATAGAAATGATATGTGTCAAATAGGAGAATTTGCATACATATTGGACTCATGGCACTAACATGATTTGCATTAAGGAGGTCGACTGAATCAGTGGGCCGCCTGATTTTGCATTAGATACGGACATGAACACACACTGTGCATTTAAACATGAAAGCATTAGAAGTCTATAAGGACAATGGATGCCTGTGGTTGATGATTGAGTAGATGGATGATTGGATGGTAAGACACATTCTTCTTAACTTAAAGATTTCGGGGACGAAATCCTTTTAAGTGGGGGAGAATGTAACACCCCGCGAATTCTAGAACTGTGAAATTCACAAATTAAAGGAACTAAGGGAAACGGGATACGCCATTGCGTTCGTCTCGGAAAAATACGCGAAATAGAGTCCGAGTTTTCGAAAAACGGAGTCCGAATGAAGAAGATATAGCCTCTGGAAGTTTCTGAATTAAGTTTAAAATTCGAACAGCTCAGAAAAGAAGTTTAGAAATAAAAATCGGGCCCAATTGGCCAGGGCGGGAAAATTCCCGCCTAAGACACCCAGGTCGACTGGGCTGTCGACCTGGTCTAGCCAGGTCGACAGGGCTGTCGACAGGGCTGTCGACCTGGTCCAGACCCAGGTCGAACCCAGTCCACCCTGGCTGGCCTATTCTATGTTGGTCGATTTTCTGTGGTCTGCTTTGTCATTAGGGCTAGGTGGCAGGCTCTAATTGGTCCCTCTTGCGAATGAATGACTACGATCAATCCAAGCAACATCGATGGTCCTAATCAGTTCATAAACTCTATAAAATGACCCTAGACTCTACCTAGGTTTCTTACACAATTCTCTAGCCTCCATTGCTCTCTTCTTCTAATAAAAAAATAAAAATGGCGTCGCTGCTCTGCTGGAATTAAAACTAGAAGATAATCAACATCAGCCTAAGCAACTCAATTCAAACTAGAGATTATAGTTTCTGCAAAGATTCTACAGCAAGTTAAAGTCCTTTCTTTAATCTAATCAAGGCAAGTACAGTTATTCTCCGCTATAAACGTTAATTATAATTTTGATATGCATTTAAAACTGAGTTTGAGGTTGTGTATATATTCTCTTCTGTTGGATCTGCTTTCTGTGACTGTTCTGTATTCCTTTCTTCTTTTCTGTTTCTATACCCAGGCTACCACGAGCCTGTGCCTAATCTCATAAGAGATGAACGTATGAACGCAAATTTTGGGATGAATGATGCGAAGTTTGACAAGACTGAATTGAATGTATGACTTTAGGTCTGAGGCATAAAATATATTGGACATGTGACTTGGGATTTGATGCATAAATTTGACTATGAACATATAATTTATGCATGTTGTATGCATAGTTATGTTGTAATTTAGATCTGTAATTAATTAGAAAAAAAATAAGCATATGTTATAAACTAGTTTTAGACCTATGCATATTCTGTGATAAAAGAAGAAGGGGAACCACTGTAAGATTACATATGATTTGAGACTTTAGACAAAATGCATATAAAAGTCAAGATTTGATTTTTAGAAGATATGATTTAAAGATTTAGATTGTTGGGTATAGTTTGCATAATGATTCATGACTTAAAAAGAAGAAGATATGGAAGCTTAGGTGTAAAAGATTTACATTAATTAGGATATCTATTATTGTGATTACACCTAAATAGGGATTTTTGGATATATGGCATGCGTTGGAATTAAATGGTTATATTTGGTATAATTTATATGTGAATCTGCTGTAAAATGCTAGTTTAACAAAAATTGGAACATATGTTATAGGGTAGATTATGTCCATATTCTGCGCTATGTAAATGTATGCAAACATGGAAGTATATGATCATATTGTGAATCATGACATTATTTAGGCATATGAACTTAGGCCTAATTTATGTTTAGGCAAGGCATGTAAATAGAACCTTTAAATTTGCTAAATCTGCTAATTTGCCAAGTTGCCTAAACTGCTAGTTTTGTTATATTGCGTAGACTGCTAATTAGATTAAAATGCCTAATTTGTTAAATTTGTCGGTTGAAATGCCTAACCTGTTATATGCCAAAATCTGCTAAGTTGCTAAATCCGTTAAGTCATATAAAATCTATTACCTGCTAAAGTCTGTTATCTGCTGTGTTGATATAATCATCCTGTTATTGATATAATCTGAATTGGCATATATATTGGGCGTACGCATAAACGGTAAATTATTAATTAATTGGCCGCAAAGATAAACATGGCTAACTCGAGGTTAGAATGAGTTTGCGGCGTAAATCTGCCCGGAACCGCCCGGCACATCCAGTGGCCGCAAACAATAGGTTCTAATGTGAGAAGTTAGTCAAAACATGCGTAAGACACGAGGTTAGGTCTGGCTTGTGGCAGAAGTCTGCCCGGAACCACCCGGCATATCCAGCGGCCACAAGCTACCGACCTAATGTGAGGGGTCTGTGCATTAATAATTAATTAATGCAAATCTAAGATAAGAATGACGTCTAAAACGTATTGGGAAAAAATAGGGTTAAACCAACGGGATTAATAGATGTAGTAAAACCCGTCCATGAATCTGTAGGCCCAGTACAAAGTTAGACAAATCTGAAAAATCTGTACATCTGATCTGTTAGTCTGAAAACTTGTTAACTTAATCTGTGAATTAGTAAATCTGAATTCTGTATGTCTGAACTTGTAAACAAGTTAATCTGAAATCTGTTAGTCTGGGGACACAAGGTTAGGAGGGGAATTACTTGTGTCATCTGTTGTTTGGGACCCATATTAGTCAGTAACCCTTTATGGTATCAAAACTTTGACCCAACAGTAGGTAGGGTCCGGGCACGCTTACTGAACTAATTATAAGTGGTTCATTCTGATAATGGCGAGGGGTGTTGATGGTGCGTTCCAACCGGGTCATGTGCGTGCATGGATCCCGGTCTGCCTCTGAGGATGTAAGACGCCGTGACATCTGTAAATAGGTCTGTGCCAATTGGTTGTCACTTTAGGGAGTGATACACCCTACTGTGGGGCCGACACAGGATATTTATGTATTAGGGAGCCGATCGCTTGGGGTAGGGTTTTAGGGTACGCTTAGTTCTGTATGTTTCTGTTGGTACCGTCTGTTTCTGTTGGGTGGTAACACCTGTCTGTTTCTGTGTGGTACCGTCTGTTCGGGTGGTAAAGGCCCATTACTAGTGTACACATAATTCCACATTCTGTTTCCATAAGGATAAATCTGTTTCTTCTTCTGTCTGTTTCTGATCGGGTAGTAAAGGCCCATTATTAGCATTCTGTTTCTGTTAAAGTATTCTGTACCCGTTCCGGCTTCAATTTAGACGTTAGGGGGACACCTAATTCTGTTATGCTAGTATTAGTGCAGAGAAGTGTAAAACAATAGTTTATATCATTCTGTTTTTCTGTTATATCTGCTACACCTGTTATAGTTATCTCACATCCAGTTTTATGTTCATATCATATTATTATTATCTGTTCATATGCTGAAAGTCACTGGACTTGCCAGACTTTTTGTCTGACCCTTGTTGTTTTCGCCTCCTTTCTTCCGTTTCCCCCCAGGTTATCCAAGGAGGGAAATACTTTAGCTTGATCCGGATTTCTCTTTGCTTGAAGTGCTTAAAGTATGGCTTGGCTCTGTATAGCTTCCGTTCCATAGGGATTATGATTTTAAACCATGCAATTTGAAGGCTTTTGTACAAGACTGATATTTTGTACTTGAATTCTGAAATTGAAAGGATGTAACCATATTAATTTCTGTTTCCGCTGTAATAAAGTTAAAATTTTTCAAGTACTGTTTTATCTGTCTTGTAAGTTTTCTGTTCTGCTTACTAAAATGCTCCACCAAAGTTAAGGCATTCCCTTTGTGAGTGACCTTAACGGAGGTGGGGTGTTACAACCACCGTGCCACTCTACCCGGTTAACCGTAGCCATTCAAGGTGAGCACCTCACTCACGGTTAATCTCAATTCAAATAGATTGGTTTCAATTTAAATTGGATTTAATAGTGTGATTCTTAGATGTTTTTCTTGTGAATGTTTGCAGCAGCTGGTTTTGCTATGGATTATTAGTGTACGTTCTCTTGCTGCATACTGTCTTAACATTATGTTGCCCTAGTAACGCAGCTTGGCTTATTATACCCTTTTCAGGATTTTCGACTAACCCTTTGATGTTCGAACCATGTGCTTGTTGACATATAATCATCGCATTAAACTCAAATAATTTTACTGTTAGGAGGAAAACCTCTGAAATATAGTTAGGCTAAAGAAAACAAATTGTAGACACAGCAGTGATCTATATGGTGAATAAACTTCATTTCCCCTTTTCAAAAATATCAATTTATAGCTGCATGTATTGTTAGATTTAAGCACATGTTATACATGCCATTGCTACTGAATATCAACTTAGATCCATGTATGCATAATGAGTAGAACCAATGGAGACCTATGGGGAGGACAACGAACAAATATTGACTGTGTAATATATACATTTTTGCGAATCAACCTAACTTGCTCTGTTCCTTAAATACAAGTTGAAATGATTTTGGGATATCTACAAATACCTACAAATTGTTTAAATCATCATAAATATTTTTTAATCAAGACACTATATTGCGGTGTCAGGCCATTGTTCAAGCTTACTAAATATCACCCATTTTTGCTGTAACTTGCTATAATACATGAACTACTGCCATTTATTTTTTTGTTAGTCAGTTACAACCTTTTTGACTAAATCCTGGAATGCTTGCTGGTTACGGCTACTAGTGGGAGTTGATGTATGCATCTGCATATTTAAATATATCTAGATTCACTCATTGCCTAGTTGACTGTGAACACACTATCTGGGAAAAATGAAACGCATTTGTACGTTATCCTAAATATCGAGAAGGAAAAGAAATACATGTTGATAGTTATTCTGCACTCTGCATTTGATATTACCATTACCTGAACCTTGCATTTGCATCTTAAATTTTGCATGGAGAAACCGATTTGCTACTATCAGATCCTTGATACTATTTGGAAACTAGACATACTGTTGGATAGGTTTTACTCGTAATTGAGTAGGTTGTACCAACTGGCCTATGACGAGTGCATATAGTGATGACACTCTTGTTATGTACTTGTTTAGATTACTGTTCATGCCTCTTATTGTTTCGTTGCCATTTGTAGTCATGACTTACAGTGGCACCACCATTTGCCACTATATTGTTGCCTTGACCAATGGGCTTCTGTTCGTATAGCAGCTGTGCCTTTTGCACTTGCATGTCGTGAGGTAGTTTAGATATGACCTATGGTATATAGTAACTCTTTTGGCCTGTTGTATGGCCAATACTTTTAAAAGATTGTGTCATTACTTGCTTTAATTTATCCCATGTTTAACACTGAACTCACACTGTTGGATGTTATCTAATAATATCCCTAAAAGATAGGGGAATGCATTAGTTCAGTTAAGAAGAGCCTTCATTTCTAGGCATGCATGTTAAATACTGACAGTGGAGGTTATAATTTGTTAAATATTGGCAGTGGGTTTATAATTTATGTACCGTTACCCTGCCGTTCCTGTATACACTCTAAAGATAGGCATTTTGTTTTGCTGAAAATTTAGTTGCACCATGGCCTGCACATATACATTTATAAAGCACCATTGTGACACCCCACCTCCGCTAGGGTCACTCACAAAGTGAATGCACTAGCTTTGGTGGAGTATTATCTAGGTAAACATACACAGAAATATTACAAGGCAAAACATAAATAAAACAACGGAAGGAAAACCCAGATTTCATTTGGTATAAAATCTAGTAAGGTCTAAAGCCTTTTACATCAAAATGCTATTAAGTCAATTACATCGAAATCTGTCTTGCAATATTAAAGAAGCATAAATCCATAGTTATGAATCTTTCCCCAATAAAGCAAAGCAAACCATAGCCAAGAGAAATCCAAGCCGTACATGAAAGAGCTTTGGAGCTTGGTAAGATCCGAACTAAGCTGTATTCCCACCCTGCGAACCTGGGGGGGGGGGGGAAACGGAAGAAAAAGAGGCGAAACAAAATGGTCAGTCATAAAGACTGAGTAAGTCCTAGTGACTTTCAGCATAAAAACAGGTAAAGATAACATGGCATGAATAAACTGAAAGTAAACATAAGCATGATGACAAGATAAGCTACAGGAAAGATAACTAAGAATAACCTCATATGGTTTTTGTCAAGTATAACATCGCCAGGTTTCCATTCAAGATAAACTAAGTATAATTTCGCAAGATTTCTATCAAGCATCGCAAGATTTCTCTCAAGCATCGCAAGATTTCTCTACTTTACCATTAAAATATTTCTATGATATCTATTTGCTCTGCACCAACCGTACTAGTATCCCAACCCGTGTTATGTGTTAACTATAAAATGATCCCTTGCCCAATGTCACGAAATGATCCATTACTTGGTTTCACGAAACGATCTATTAATCGATCGGCTCCCTACAAGTCCTATCACGTTCATGTGTCTGTGTCATACGTCCTTATCACGAATGCAGTCACCTGTGCTAGGTGCACTATAGGGTGTATCAAGCCTTAGGGTGCCAACCACCGACACGAATCAAGCACGCACAGTGTAAACCTACTGGTGCCCAATGCCTGCTTGTTTAACTCCGGACTACGTGCACGACCGTAGTCCGCCTGAACCTACAATGGCGCACCAACTCAGTCGTCGTTCTAGTCGCTTACAATCAGCCCAGTAATCGTGCCCCACCCTGCCCAGTTCCAGGGTACCATGATACATCTAGTGGGTTACTGCTGAAAAGGACCGCGTAACTAGGGTTTCCGTCCAGCAGGTTAAGTGTTGTCATTTAAATTCGAGACTTAACCCCATCAGTCTAACTTGTCAAGTTGGTTAAGTGTGGTCATTCAAGTTCGTGACTTAACCCGTCTACGTGTCATGTCAAATTGGCTAAGTGTTGTCGTTCAAGTTCATGACTTAGCCCTACGAATCATGTGTCAAGTTGGTTAAGTATGTTCAAGCGGTTCGTGACTTAACCCTACTAAACCATCGTGTCAAATTGGTTAAGTATATTCAAGTGGTTCATGACTTAACTCTATCAAGTCAGTAATTCATTTATGCACCCCAACCTCTCACATCAGACCTGTTGTTGTGGTCACTGGATATGCCAGGAGGTTCCAAGCAGACTTACACCACAACTCAGTCTGACCTCGGGTTTTCAAGTGCGATATGACCAACTACCCATATTGGATCCTATTGTTTGCAGTAACTGGATTTGCCGGGCGGTTCCGGGCAGAATTACACTACAAACTCAACCCAACCTCGAGTTGGCCATTTTCTAGTTCATTCTAAATGTCATGTCCATGTTCAAGTTTCATGTCAAGTTCGTGTCTAGTTTCATGGCGAGTTTCATGTCAAGTTTCATGTTTTCACTTATGCCTGTTATCAAGTTATTGATTCATATTCATAACCAAATCATGTTTCAAGTTCATAAGCATGTTTACGTGCCTTCTAGATGTCCAATACATACCAACTACCCAAAACCCAACTTAGGCGCTTTCATATTAAACTTTCTCCAAGTCATAAATTATCATATATGTTTCTATTCCAAATTTTTCATAATTAACATATGCCCAAGTTCTAGGTTACATGTCAGTTTTACAAATGCCCAATTCATACCAAATTTACATATGTTCAATTCGTGCCGTTTTACATGTATGCTAGTTTTATGCCAATTTACACATCTATCAAGATCCATGCCAAATTACATATGCCAATTTATATATGTCTAATCCTAGACAATTTACATTTATACCAAATTTCATGCCCTTTTACATATGTCAAGATCTAGCCAAAATTACATGTATTAAGTTTCATATCCAATAAACCCAAATCGTGATTCATGATGTAGTTACCCTAAACCATAACCTTTTTATTACAATACAAGCCAGTTGTCCAATCTTTTGATTTGATTTACATGTTACATTACATAGATCCAAATTTACGCCAAAATCCATGCATATAATATTTATGCAAATTTCCTCATAACAAGATTATACCAAAATTTACATATCAAGCCCAAACTTGCAAATACAATGATAATATCCAATTTCATGTTGCCAATAATTCCATCATATTCATATAGGCTATAATCCCATAGTTCCCCCGTATACATATCGTACGCAAGTCGTGATTTTAGGCCAAGGTTCGAAATTGACCAAGGTTCATCAAAAGAAAATAAATAGGGGAAAGGTAGAATCTTGCATCAAAATAAGATCGGAGAGAAAAACATCATCACAGACATATTAAGATTACAACAGACTGAGTAGACCATGAACTAGACATGAGAATAAAGATGAATAAGTCTCAAAACTCAAGGTTCAAGAAGCAATAGCAATAGAAATAGATCTAAATCGATAAACATACTTAAATCCAATTCCACTTTATTCCATGGTCATATTATAATTAAGCATTTCAATCTAAAATGTAACTAGAACTTACATTGATTGGCTAAGAGAGGACAAATCGATTCGTTGTTGCGTTGAAACGTCTAACTTGATTAATCTTCTGATTTGATTCAATATGGTCTAGGCGTCGTTGCTTGAAGCTTCCATCTCTAGTTTGAATTGAGTTGCTTAGGTTGATGTTGATTAGCTTCTTGTTTTGATTCCAGCAGAGTAGCGACGCCATTTTTATTTTTATTTAGAACAGAGGCAGAGTAGAAGCAGAATAGAATTGTGTGTAGAGAAGGCTAGGTTTGGGGCTGTTTAAATAGGTTTAGGCAGATGAATCTGGACAGAAATCGGACTAGATACATCAGAACGAACACTGGCCCAAAAATGGGCTCGAGGACCAGGTCGACACCCAAGTCGACTGCCCAGTCGACCTGGGTGGGTCGACTGCCCAGTCGACTCCCCAGTCGACCTGGGTTTGGGTGGGAAATTTCCCGCCCAGTCTGTTCTGCATTTGAAATTCGAATTTTGAATTCGAATTCGAGCTGTTTTGAACTCTGAAAATTCCTGAAACTTCGGAAGGTCATATCTCCCTCATACGGACCCCGATTCTCGCAAACTCGGACTCGTTTCCAAGCAGAATTTCGAGACGGACGCAATGGCGCAACCCGTTTCCCTTGATTCTGATCTTAAAATTTAATTCTGCCTTGATTTATGATTTTAACATGTTGTTAAAATTCGGGTTGCTACATTCCCTCCTCCTTAAAGGATTTCGTCCCCGAAATCTTCAAGTTAAGGATAATGTGTCCTACCATCCAATCATCCATCTACTCAATCATCAATCACAGGCATCCATCGTCCTTAATAGATTTCTAATGTTGTATGAACATATGCAGAAAGTGTGTGTATATGTTCCTTGTCTAATGCAAATGATCAGGCCTGATTGATCTTCTTAATGCAAAATACGTCTAGTGCCATGAGTCCAACATGTATGCAAATAGTCCTAGTCACAATAACACTACATGTGTGCACAAACATCCATCCATATGCAACATCCACATGCACATTCAAATTCATTCATAAACAAGTATAAAAACTCATGCATATGCAATATGAAAGGTGACTGAGCCGATCTAGTGCCTAATTTTTGAATGCATCCACGAGCAACCACTAGCAACCACTTGCAGCCACTTGCAACCATCAGTCATAACATGTCTCAAACACATGTTTACACCCAATTGTTCCTACCTAAAGGTATAGCCGAATGATAGAAGCAAGTAAAAACCTTGTGCCCATTAGGCCATGTCAAAACTGGAAATATATGTCATATATATACTGATCAGGAGAAGAACTCCCTAAGCACCAGCCCCGGAGACCGAAATCAACATCAGGCTGACACCCAAAGAATTACTCAATCAAACCAATATACGTTTCGAGGAAACTAAGCATGATGGACTCCTTTTAGGTCACAAGGGAATCCCTTCCTAAAACCAACCTGTATCCTATAAAACCCAAAGAGTTTAGTCAACCCAACGGACACACTCAAGCCCCAAAATGTATTACTAACAGATGAGTCATACTCCCTATGGGGTTTGCAACAGAAATTTGATTGAGAATAGGACCGAGAGGAAAAAGATAACATGCAAGTAAGCTCTACAGGAAAAGAGGGACCAAGGATATACTCTTAAAAAGAGATATGATGCACGTATCTAGTCTTCAATCTTCTAAGTCGTGTTTCCTTGAGCTTAACTCCATTGTGCTTTGACCATCTTTAACTTCACAGATTCTTAATTCTTGTTTCCAAAATATGAGTTGGAACTCATTTCACTGTTGCCTCTCGTTCCACTTTCACTTATCCTCCTTCTAGTATACTCGGCTCAAACTTAACTACGTACTCATGGTTTCATGCAAGCTCTCCAAAATTCACTAGTGAATCTTGGATCTCGTTCACTTACTAGGAGGTATTCCATGCAGAAGAACTATCTCTTGAAAATAACAAATATCAACCATGTTGCCAAATGTACTTACTAAGGTGACTTTCTACAACTCATGCATAAGTGAAATGAACCATCCGCCTTAGTGGTGAACACTACTCGAGCGGATCAATAAATGTATCAAGAGATTCTAGGTAACTAATCATGGGAGAACCCTAAAGGTTACACGCGACTTCGAGGGTATTATCGAGGCAAGTCAAGAGTCTAACTACCCTCTTTTCAAAACCGAGAATGTCACCCTTACCGGATAACTACTCCATCGCTAGAATCAACCCATAGCCCATAAACATAAGCATTACTTCTAAACTCAACACTTAGCCTAGATATTCTCAAATCCAAACAAATCATGAATACATGAGCCGATTCCCCAACAGGATTTGAGACAAAAATGGGATCCTCTACTACGCTAGTACTAAGGTGCAGAGACTCAACTATCGAGGCAGAATTAAAAGGATGCGATGTATAAAAACAAAGTTCCCATGGTATGATAGAAAAGAGAAGCTAAACTTTTAACATAAACATTACCACCTCTCTTAGGTATGCTAGTAGTGAGACCATACAATTGCCCTCTCGACGATTTTGTTCTTTGCCCTTGTCCTTGTCCTATGATACTTAACTACATGTCCCTTTTTACCATACCAACGATGTTCTTTCTTGTCATGGGTTTTATTATTCTTTTACTTTGACCTCTTCCCTTTCACCTTTTCCTCCTTCATGGATTACGCCTTATCAACAAGTTTCTCATCCTTAGGCTTGTGTTCTTTATCCTCGTTCTTACTATCCTTGTATAGCTTGTTGACAAGTTTCTCAAAAGCTACCTCCATCGCACGGCAACCCTACAAAGCTTGAAATAAGATTAGTCGCAGATGGAACTACTTCGGCTTCAGATGGAGGTTGGGCACTACTTTGCCCTCCGACATTTGTTGTATGCCTACAAACAATGGTGAATAAGAAAGAGAGAAGAGAATCAAGGAGAGAATCAAAAGATAGTGCATATGGCTTTAGGGAACATGCCTTACGTAAAATAAAACTTTTCTTTAGAAAAATGCTTCTTTGTAAACGTTTTGAAAATAGTTTCAGAAGGTTTTTTTAAAGCTTTTGCCCAGTCTGGTAACCTTCTGCTCTGATACCAAATGTGACACCCCACCTCCGCTAGGGTCACTCACAAAGGGAATGCACTAGATTTGGTGGAGTATTATCTAGGTAAACATACACAGAAATATTACAAGACAGAACATAAATAAAACAGCGGAAGGAAAACCCAAATTTCATTTGGTATAAAATCTAGTAAGGTCTAAAGCCTTTTACATCAAAATGCTATTAAGTCAATTACATCGAAATCTGTCTTGCAATAGTAAAGAAGCATAAATCCATAGTTATAAATCATTCCCCAATAAAGTAAAGCAAACCATAGCCAAGAGAAATCCAAGCCGTACATGAAAGAGCATTGGAGCTTGGTAAGATCCGAACTAAGCTGTATTCCCACCCTGCGAAACTGGGGGTGGGGGGGGGGAACGGAAGAAAAAGAGGCAAAACAAAACGGGTCAGTCATAAAGACTGAGTAAGTCCTAGTGACTTTCAGCATAAAAACAGGTAAAGATAACATGGCATGAATAAACTGAAAGTAAAGATAAGCATGATGACAAGATAAGCTACAGGAAAGATAACTAAGAATAACCTCATATGGTTTTTGTCAAGTATAACATCGCCAGGTTTCCATTCAAGATAAACTAAGTATAATTTCGCAAGATTTCTATCAAGCATCGCAAGATTTCTCTCAAGCATCGCAAGATTTCTCTGCTTTACCATTAAAATATTTCTATGATATCTATTTGCTCTGCACCAACCGTACTAGTATCCCAACCCGTGTTATGTGTTGACTATAAAATGATCCCTTTCCCAATGTCATGAAATGATCCATTACTTGGTCTCACGAAATGATCTATTAATCGATCGGCTCCCTACAAGTCCTATCTCGTTCATGTGTCTGTGTCATACGGCCCTATCACGAATGTAGTCGCCTGTGCTAGGTCCACCATAGGGTGTATCAAGCCCTAGGGTGCCAACCACCGACACGAATCAAGCACGCACAGTGTAAACCTACTGGTGCCCAATGCCTGCTTTTTCAACTCCGGACTACATGCACGACCATACTCCACCTGAACCTACAATGGCGCACCAACTCAGTCGTCGTTCTGGTCGCTTACAATCAGCCCAGTAATCGTGCCCCACCCTGCCTAGTTTCAGGGTACCATGATACATCTAGTGGGTTACTGCTGAAAGGACCGCGTAACTAGGGATTCTGTCCAGCAGGTTAAGTGTTGTCATTTAAATTCGAGACTTAACCCCATCAGTCTAGCATGTCCAGTTGGTTAAGTGTGGTCATTCAAGTTCGTGACTTAACCCGTCTACGTGTCATGTCAAATTGGCTAAGTGTTGTCGTTCAAGTTCATGACTTAGCCCTATGAATCATGTGTCAAGTTGGTTAAGTATGTTCAAGCGGTTCGTGACTTAACCCTACCAAACCATCGTGTCAGATTGGTTAAGTATATTCAAGCGGTTCATGACTTAACTCTATCAAGTCATTAATTCATTTATGCACCCCAACCTCTCACATCAGACCTGTTGTTGTGGTCACTGGATATGCCGGGCGGTTCTGGGCAGAATTACACCACAACTCAGTCGGACCTTGGGTTTTCAAGTACGATATGACCAACTACCCATATTGGATCCTATTGTTTGCAGTAACTGGATTTGCCGGGCAGTTCCGGGCAGAATTACACTGCAAACTTAACCCAACCTCGAGTTGGCCATTTTCTAGTTCATTCTAAATGTCATGTCCATGTTCAAGTTTCTTATCAAGTTCGTGTCTAGTTTCATGGCGAGTTTCATGTCAAGTTTCATGTTTTCACTTATGCCTATTATCAAGTTATTGATTCATATTCATAACCAATTCATGTTTCAAGTTCATAAGCATGTTTACGCGCCTTCTAGATGTCCAATACATACCAACTACCCAAAACCCAACTTAGGCGCGTTCATATTAAACTTTCTCCAAGTCATAAATTATCATATATGTTTCTATTCCATATTTTTCATAATTAACATATGCCCAAGTTCTAGGTTACATGTCAGTTTTACATATGCCCAATTCATACCAAATTTACATATGTTCAATTCATGCCGTTTTACATGTATGCTAGTTTTATGCCAATTTACACATCTATCAAGATCCATGCCAAATTACATATGCCAATTTATATATGCCTAATCTTAGACAATTTACGTTTATACCAAATTTCATGCCCTTTTACATATGTCAAGATCTAGCCAACATTACATGTATTAAGTTTCATATCCAATAAACCCAAATCGTGATTCATGATGTAGTTACCCCAAACCATAACCTTTTTATTACAATACAAGACAGTTGTCCAATCTTTTGATTTGATTTACATGTTACATTACATAGATCCAAATTTACGCCAAATTCCATGCATATAATATTTATGCAAATTTCCTCATAACAAGATTATACCAAAATTTACATATCAAGCCCAAACTTGCAAATACAATGATAATATCCAATTTCATGTTGCCAATAATTCCATCATATTCATATAGGCAATAATCCCATAATTCCCCCGTATACATATCGTACGCAAGTCGTGATTTTAGGCCAAGGTCCGAAATTGACCAAGGTTCATCAAAAGAAAATAAATAGGGGAAAGGTAGAATCTTGCATCAAAATAAGATCGGAGAGAAAAACATCATCACAGGCATATTAAGATTACAACAGACTGAATAGACCATGAACTAGACATGAGAATAAAGATGAACAAGTCTCAAAACTCAAGGTTCAAGAAGCAATAGAAATAGATCTGAATCGATAAACATACTTAAATCCAATTCCACTTTATTCCATGGCCATATTATAATTAAACATTTTAATCTAAAAAGTAACTAGAAATTACATTGATTGGCTAAGAGAGGACAAATCGATTCGTTGTCACGTTGAAACGTCTAACTTGATTAATCTTCTGATTTGATTCAATATGGTCTAGGCGTCGTTGCTTGAAGCTTCCATCTCTAGTTTGAATTGAGTTGCTTATGTTGATGTTGATTAGCTTCTCGTTTTGATTCCAGCAGAGTAGCGATGCCATTTTTATTTTTATTTAGAACAGAGGCAGAGTAGAAGCAGAATAGAACTGTGTGTAGAGAAGGCTAGGTTTGGGGCTGTTTAACTAGGTTTAGGCAGATGAATCTGGACAAAAATCGGACTAGATACATCAGAACGAACACTGGCCCAAAAATGGGCTCGGGGACCAGGTCGACACCCAAGTCGACTGCCCAGTCGACCTGGGGGGGGGGGGGTCGACTGCCGAGTCGACTCCCCAGTCGACCTGGGTTTGGGCGGGAAATTTTTCACCTAGTCTGTTTTGCGTTTGAAATTCTAATTTTGAATTCGAATTCGAGCTGTTTTGAACTCTGAAAATTCCTGAAACTTCGGAGGGTTATATCTCCCTCATACGGACTCCGATTCTTGCAAACTCGAACTCGTTTCCAAGCAGAATTTTGAGACGGACACAATGGCACAACCCGTTTCCCTTGATTCTGATCTTAAAATTTAATTCTGCCTTGATTTATGATTTTAGCATGTTGTTAAAATTCAGGTTGTTACAACCATGTAAATTTTTGAACCTACTTGTTATGACTTGAGAAGTATTAGTCTATAGTTGTTCATGCTGCTATGATTAAGCCATTCCCTTACAACCGTAACCTTTTGTTCTTGGGCTTGACATATATTCATACTCATTTGTACATGCAGAATTTTATAGCCATGCTGCCTGTTATACTTGGACCAGAACACTCGTACATTGTACGTTGTTAAGATTGATCTTGTTTGTGTAAATGCATGCGCCTTGTATTTTGCACTTACCCTGTTGCATTATAACTTGTCGTTTACCCAGCCTATGCCGCCTTGTATGCCTATGCTTGCATTTGGCTATACCCTGAATCTTGGAATGCTGAGGCAGTACACACGGGTACATTTACACGTGTGTATATGCAAGCTTCCAGGATCGCTTGATTTAGCGCCGATATAAGGAATACATTTCTAAAGTTAGGATTGACTGTTATATTTCAGTTTCTATTGAAGTTAATTTATTTGAACTATAATTATTCCTGACCCGAGTATTTTATGTTTTTGCATGGGATGCTCGGGTTAGACTCGAGCAGTACAGATTTAAAGTTTTCAGCTTAGGATTCGAAGATTGGAAAAGTTGGGGATTCCAGAAGATGGCGCACTCTGATGTTTTAAAACAGTAATATTTTCTTGTATTCAAATTTTTGTTTAAAACAGCTGTATGGAAAATATTGTATCAAAGATTTTAGTTATATAATAAAGTGTGTTTTGCTGTTCAAGGTTATGTCATTTATTTATTCTGTGTTGATTCTACTTTTAAACTCTGTAAGCTAAATAACGATCCGTCGGTTTGAATGTTTTAAGTTGGTTTAAATCCCAATTTGAAGCGGTCAAAAAGGTGTGACGTTACAGTTGGTATCAGAGTTTTGGTTTATTCAAAGCTTAGCTTATCGAGTTTAAATGAGTAGGATTGACACTAGAAAAGCAAATTTTGAAAATAAAAAGAGTTTTGGAAAATAAATTTATGAAAAGTAAATTATTTTTGAAATATTAAGTGTTTTGAAATCAGTATTTTAAAACTATTACAGCGGAAATAAAAATTTATTTTTGAGATTTAAATTCTTCAGAATCCCCAGTCTTCGGGTCTCGATTTGCCAGAGCTTTTCTTCGATAAGTCCCCTTAGGTTTGAATCTTCGAATCCATCATCGAATAATATCAAAGGAGGATAAGTATAAGAAAATTGATGAATCGATCTCTCTAATCATGTATCTTAGAAATCAAAGACGACTGATATTATTGAAAATAAATTTTAGATAAGGATTTGAATGAAATGGAAAATTTAGAATCATTTCAAGAAAATGAGACGATGAATTTTTCGATATTCAATATATAAATTAATAAAAATCGGAAAAGGTTATAATTGGAATTCGATTTGTATCAAAATTTTATTACTAATTTAATTGAATTATTCAGAATATGGTAAGATAATTTATAATTGGTTCTAAACCAATAATGCACAATCGAATATATGAAATCGATGGTAAGTTATGAGCTTGTAAATGAGAATTATAAATGAAGAAAATCGTAAATGAGATAAAGCGAAATGTGAATGAAGATGTTAAAGAGATTTGAATATGTATTTAATGGGACTCAAGACAAATTTGATGTGACGGGTTTATATTCCTATAAAAGGAATGATATTCATTTTTAGAATAAATAACATTGAAAGCAGAAATAGTGTTAATGAAATTGAAAATAAAAGAAGCGGAGTAGATCAGTATGGTGGTATTATTCTGAAGTTCTGAATATAAATCAATTGAGATTTTCCGAAGTTCATAGTATATTATCGGGAAAGATTATCCAAAAGGAAGTTATTCATGGAAATCAATTATGTCAGATTTCAGAAAAGTACTCTATACTATTTACTTTCCATTTTAATTCAAAATTTTAAATATATTATTATTAAATTGGTTATTCAGATTAAAGACTAAAGTACATTTTAAAATTAAATATTTCGAAGGTATAAATTATTGTTATAATCAGCGATTATTGTAAAGGAAATAAATTCTTAACTCAAAATCAGAAATTTCGAGAATAAATACTTCCTTGGTGTTTGAAGTGGTGAATTTTATCTGTTTCGAAATTAATAATGTTGTTCAGTCAAGGTCTGAGAGGTAAATATACCCCAACCGGATTGACTTCATTATTGACTAAGAAATGGTTATAGTTCGATAGCAAGAGTAGTCAAGTGAAGTAAGTAAATAAGTGTCCGCTGTTACGTGAAAATAGCGGTGTTTAAATTAATATTTGTTTTAATGCAGATAACGAATTTAGAAATATTCCCCCTTGAGAATAAAGTATATTTTCAACAGAAAATAAAGATTTGTGAATATATGGAAATGTTTTCCATTGGTAATAAGTGATTTTCTGGAACCAAAATAAATAGATATGATAATGGGAAAGGTTTTCCCCAAAAGATTGTGAGAGGGTAATGGGTTTGATAAATCGGAATGACGAGAACTGAAGAGCGAAAAGCCATACGACGAGAACAAAGAGCGACAGAACGTAAGTGAAGTAGATTCGTAAATTGAATCCGAGAGCTGCATAGAAGACGATTTGATAAGAAATTAAGAAACAGAGATAAGAAATTTAGAAACTGACTGGAGATTGTCTTAGTTGAATGACTTTCTGAGTGTGATCCAATGTTGGTTTCAGCCTTCGGGGTTGATGCTTAGGGAGTTGTTCGCTTTGCTAACTTACGGTCGAAGGATGTAAATATGAAAGAGTAATAGTGCGTGAATGAGAAACTGTTATTAGAGTGTAAAATTCTGGAATTTTGAGAGAATAAAGCGGTGAACTTAATAACTGAAAATTTGAAGAAAATTTGGTTTATAACAAATGAATTCATAAATTTGGGATTAAAGGGATATCAAATATTTTAATTAGTTATGAAATTAAAATTAAAATTTTGAGATTTGAATGGAACTTGAGGATATTCTATTTGAGAAAGTGGATATAGGAGTTTTTGAAAATATAAATATGGATATAGCGAATCCGGAAACCATTGATTTGGAAGATAATGAATTGAGATAAATTCTATATAATAGAATTTATATAAGACTGAGATGAGATGTTTGGAAATATGATTTGGGATGAAAATCTTATGTAAATAGACATAAGTATGAATTATGATGAGTATGAAATGAAGTGCTATATGTATATAGTATTTTATACTTTCAAAGCAAAATAAGGTAAGTACCTTCCTTCTCTTTGAATTCGAGCTTGGCTGATATATGCTGCTGGTGGAAGTAGGTTGTCCAGACATAAAACTCATGAGTTGCCATTGAGCACGACTGCCAGCTTACTTCGCAGTGCTGCAAAAAGCCAACGGCGGTCAGATGTTTCCTGAGGGAATCAGGCGTAACCATTGTGATCGCTGCGATCTAGAGTCGTTGGAATTAGACCGTGTAGCGAAACTCGCAGGGCCGCAGATAGCCAACGGTGGACGTATGTTTCTTGGGGGAACCAAGCGTAATCATTGTGACTGCTGCGATCTACAGTCGAATTATAAGGGCGTAATCCGCAGAGATGTGAAAGCTTACGGGTATGGATGTTTCCTGGGAGAACCAGACGTAACCATTGTGTACCTGCGGTCCACATGGCGTATCTACAAGTGAAAGAGATGTAACCACTAGAGTTACTAAAGGTAGAATGGAGCCATGCAATGTTGAGATATCTTAGTGATGTGGAGACACCTGTTTAATGCAGCGGTTTTTCTTAATGACTTGATCGGTCTTCATGACTTGGGTAAATTTCATTTGATGATTCGATTCCGTGTTCCTGAGATAGAGAAACCAACGCTCAATGACCTCGGATTGTCTTTTGATTCTTAAATACCTTCTGTTGATCTGTCCATGACGAAATTCGCAGGGAAGTGATTTCCTACGGATACAGATGTTTTTGGGGGATCCAGACGAAACCATTGTGTATCTGCGATTCATGAGCAGTCAACATATCAATATCACAGTGGTACTTTCCGTATCCGTTTTTAAAAAGAAATTTTTGAAATATTTTTCACTGGAAGTTGAAGCAAGGATATTCAGTACTTGAAGATTTTAGTTGTGCGCCTGGCCAGCGTATGCCTAACATCTGCAAGAACGACAATAGACTTGTCAAACTTCGAGTTATCAAATATTTTTAAATAAATAATTTTGAAATTAAATTATACTTATCATAAGATTGTAAGAAAGATAATTACATAATATTTTCAAAACCATAGCTTTTTAATAATAATACAAATATTTTCTGCACAAATTTTGTATAGAAGTAATAAAAGAAATTCAGATTTTTGGAAATTTTCAAGTCAACAATTTGTAATTTAAAAGAGATGTTATTTACACTCTTTTAATGAGTGTTGTGAAAGATTAAATGGATTGAATATAAGGAGATGTGGTTGAACTGATGAAACGATGGACAAGTGAACATCGACAGATAAGGTCTATATAGAAATTTAGAATAACTTGAGATGCAGGAATCCAACTTATGCAGAAATTATATATATAAAAAAGATTAGTTTTGGAAATGTGAAGTTGATTTTTCGAGTCGAGTGAATAAGATGGATGAACGAAGAGAATCGAAATATCGATGGTTAATCTAGTTATGAAAAAAAATCACGAATATGAAAATGTATAACTCTAAGGACCTCTCCTTTTCGAGGACGAAAAGTTTTAAAGGGGGGAAGATTGTAACGTCTCAGAAATTTCGACGACTGGAATATAGCATTAATTAAAGTTTAACTATGGATAATCAATTTTATATTGATATATTTGGGTTAGAAATTAAAAATCAGATATATTGTTTACATAGGAATTGAATTCGATATTTAATGATCGGTTGAAAATCAAATATTTATTTTTGAATATTTGGATTGAATTTAGATTTGAAACCCGATTGGAGAAAAATAAATGATTGAATTTGGAACTAAACATTATTAACATAAAACAAATTTAAAAAAATTATTTGTTGAAATATTTGAAATTTGGCTGGAATATGTGTGTATTTATATATTGAAATTTAACGTTTCAGATTTGAAAGCGAACAGACTATAGATGAACGATCGAGATAAAATCAAAGAACCGATAAATAAATAAAATAACGTCGTATACGGACGGAGTCGGATGACAACCAGGATAATTTTTATTGGGTTCAGAACGTGAATATGTAGCAGCATATCAGAATTAATTACGATTGGAGTCCGTTTGTGGCAGTACAAAAGTATAACATAAAGGGTGGTAAGAGGTAAGAAGAACCATATAGTATGAATTAATTAAATAAGGGCTTGCTTCTCACACACACTATCTAATTCCTTCAACCCCACGTATTTTCGCACGTAGAAACAACCCACCCCAAATTCAGCCTACTTTGATTTCTTTGCTCTCCACGGTTCCTTCTCTATAAATTAAAGCCCTCGGTTCCCCAATTCCATTCAGCAAAACCATTTCTTTTTCATCTTCTAATGACAACCGAGAATAATTTTTCACTTCCTCCAAGTAAAAATCGTTTCTTCCTTCCAAAATTAAAATGGCCAATAATCCAATCTCTCTAAATCGAACTTTCCTCTTTTAATTTATGGCCACCGAAATCCAATTTTACCATCCAAAAATCCATGGCCTCCTAGGTTCGCGACAACATTTCCCTCCACCACAAGCATCGCCCGAACCACCGTTAGCCTCAACCTCATCCTCGCAAACCCATGGACTCACGCTCGATTCCCAGGCAAAGCTTGCGACCAGCGTCGCCATCGTTTGAAGCCAACACCACCGTGCCACTCTACCCTGTTAACAGTAGCCATTCAAGGTGAGCACCTCACTCACGGTTTATTTCAGTTCAAATAGATTGGTTTCAATTTAAATTGGATATAATAGTGTGATTCTTAGATGTTTTGCTTGTGAATGTTTGCAGTAGCTAGTTTTGCTATGGATTATTAGTGTCTGTTCTCTTGATGCATACTATCTTAACATTATGTTGCCCTATTAACGCAGCTTGGCTTATTATACCCTTTTCAGGATTTTCGACTAACCCTTTGATGTTCGAACCATGTGCTTGTTGACATATAATCATCGCATTAAACTCAAATAATTTTACTGTTAGGAGGAAAACCTCTGAAATATAGTTAGGCTGAAGAAAACAAATAGTAGACACAGCAGCGATCTATATGGTGAATAAACTTCATTTCCCCTTTTCAAAAATATCAATTTATAGCTGTATGTATTGTTAGATTTAGGCACATGTTATACATGCATTGCTACTGAAAAACAACTTAGATCCATGTATGCATAATGAGTAGAACCAATGGAGACCTATGGGGAGGACAACAAACAAATATTGACTGTGTAATATATACATTTTTGCGAATCAACCTAACTTGCTCTATTCCTTAAATACAAGTTGAAATGATTTTGGGATATCTACAAATACCTAAAAATTGTTTAAATCATCATAAATATTTTTTAATCAAGACACTATATTGCGATGTCAAGCCATTGTTCAAGCTTACTAAATATCACCCATTTTTGCTGCAACTTGCTGTAATACATGAACTACTAGCATTTATTTTTTGTTTGTCAGTTACAACATTTTTGACTAAATCCTGGAATGCTTGCTGGTTACGGCTACTAATGGGAGTTGATGTATGCATCTGCATATTTAAATATATCTAGATTCACTTATTGCCTAGTTGACTGTGAACACACTATCTGGGAAAAATGAAACGCATTTGTACGTTATCCTAAATATCGAGAAGAAAAAGAAATACATGTTGATAGTTATTCTGCACTCTGCATTTGATATTACCATTACCTGAACCTTGCATTTGCATTTTAAATTTTGCATGAAGAAACTGATTTGCTACTATCAGATCCTTGATACTATTTGGAAACTGGACATACTATTGGATAGTTTTTACTCGTAATTGAGTAGGTTGTACCAACTTGCCTATGATGAGTTCATATAGTGATGACACTCTTGTTATGTACTTGTTTAGATCACTGTTCATGCCTCTTATTGTTTCATCGCCATTTGTAGTCGTGACTTACAGTGGCACCATCATTTACCACTATACTGTTGCCTTGACCAATGGGCTTCTATTCGTATAGCAGCTGTGCCTTTTGCACTTGCATGTCGTGAGGTAGTTTAGATATGACCTGTGGTACATAGTAACTCTTTTGGCCTGTTGTATGGCCAATACTTTTACAAGATTGTGTCATTACTTGCTTTAATTTAGCCCATGCTTAACACTGAACTCACACTGTTGGATGTTATCTAATAATATCCCTAAAAGATAGGGGAATGCATTAGTTCAGTCAAGAAGAGCCTTCATTTTTACGCATGCATGTTAAATATTGACAGTGGAGGTTATAAGTTGTTAAATATTGGCAGTGGGTTTATAATTTATGTACTGTTGCCCTACCGTTCCTGTACACACTCTAAAGATAGACATTTTGTTTTGCTGAAAATTTAGTTGCACCATGGCCTGCACATATACATTTATAAAGCATCATGTAAATTTTGAACCTGGTTGTTATGACTTGAGAAGTATTAGTCTGTAGTTGTTCATGCTGCTATGATTAAGCCATTCCCTTACAGCCGTAACCTTTTGTTCTTGGGCATGACATATATTCATACTCATTTGTACATGCAGAATTTTGTAGCCATGCTGCCTGTTATACTTGGAACAGAACACTCGTACATTGTACATTGTTAAGATTGATCTTGTTTGTGTAAATGCATGCGCCTTGTATTTTGCACTTACCCTGTTGCATTATAACCTGTCGTTTGCCCAGCCTATGCTGACTTGTATGCCTATGCTTGCATTTGGTTATACCCTGGATCCTGGAATGCTGAGGCAGTACACACGGGTACATGTACACGTGTGTATATGCAATCTTCCAGGATCCTGGAATGCTGAGACAGTTAGAATTGACTGTTATATTTCAATTTCTATTGAAGTTAATTTATTTGAACTATGATTAATCCTGACCCGAGTATTTTATGTTTTTGCATGGGATGCTCGGGTCAGACTCGAGCAGTACAGATTTAAAGTTTTCAGCTTAGGATTAGAAGATTGGCAAAGTTGGGGATTCCAAAAGACGACGCGCTGTGATGTTTTAAAACAGTAATATTTTCTTGTATTCAAATTTTTGTTTAAAACCGCTGTATGGAAAATATTATATCAAAGATTTTAGTTATATAATAAAGTGTGTTTTGCTGTTCAAGGTTATGTCATTTATTTATTCTGTGTTGATTCTACTTTTAAACTCTGTAAGCTAAATAACGATCTGTCGGTTTGAACGTTTTAAGTTGGTTTAAATCCCAATTTGAAGTGGTAAAAAGGCGGGACATTACACATCGCCTTACGAATCCTAAGGGACATCGAACATAGAACCAATTATACTTGAAATTGCTGAGCTTGTTCCATGCTCCTAAGATGAATCGAGTGTTGGCATGTGCCTCCATGTAAACTAGAAAAGACGTAACAGCCGCTCCCCTCTTCTTCTGAAATAGAAACTGAATTTCCTCTCTAGTCGATCCCCTATATAGGTATTCTAAGAATAAGATGCAGGTAGAAAGCATGAAGGCGTACGCGTTCAAATGGAACTGTGTCGACTCTAAGCGAAAGTAGCGCAGCATATCCCGGATGAATATGCAGGACATGCATCTGATAGCATACATATACCTATTCCAGGCAGTGTATGCTTTCGGAGGTGTGCGCTCCCTATGCCCTTCCTTAGGGATAAGAACGTTGTTCAAGGATATGTTGTACTTCTACAAATTCATTTCAACGCAGCTTCATCCATCCGCGAAGGAATCAAATCCCATGGATTGTCGACTATAGTGGAATCTGCCATTATGTTGTTGCCTTGGAAACATTTTACTACACGATATCCACATCCTCTTTTTCTTCTAGTCCATTCTCTAAACTTTCAGCCCCTTCCATTAACATTGGTTTGACTGTACTCTCAACCGATTGTCGCGATCCTTCTAACTGCCTACTTGGTCTGACGTGACAAATAGGCTTACACGCTAGGAAGGGGTGGAAGCCTCGGAGTTCTCAAGCTTGTTTCACAATAGACAGGAATTGTAGGACGACCCATTCATAGACGATTGGAGTTTTGTGGTTCCAGCTTCCAAGCCTTTAAGTCTTTGAAAAGTTCTCGATACCATTGCAAACTATACTTTTAAGATAGTCGCATTAGTCACCATATTGAAAGACCTTACACTTGTGTTGGTGCAAACAAATGTGAACATGTGGTATCGTGAGTGATGATGCAATTATAGTAAAAGGAACTTAGGACGCGATGACGACCTTTAGTCCTTAGAACTAAAACCATCGCCATCGTTAACCATTATTGTCGGACTCGCCTCGAGTCATGGTTACATCATGGTTGAGATCTAAAATCCAGTCCATGAATCGGTAGTTCAGTTGTATGTACATAATTCAAGTTTATGCTCTAATCCTATGTGCATGTCCAAATTGTTAGTTCTCGTTCAAGCTTAAAGGCATTGTTGGTCAATGCGCTCAAGTCCAAATTTGATCTGGTCACGTAACGTCGCGAAAACAAGCCAAGTACGATGATGGAGTTTTAGGAGTCAAATCTTTCTTCAAGCATGTGGGGATGGGAAATTTCTTATCCAGCTATAAAGGGATTCAAAATTTTGCTTAATTCCCAAGGATACGAAAATCATAATTTTGTACCCCTAAGCTAGGCAGTTTCATATCCCCAGGCTCAGAAGCTTCGTATCCCCTTTTACTCAAAGAGAATTCACATCCTTGTAACAACCCGAATTTTTGAGAACCTAGACTTAACAGATTATATTTTGTTTTCTGCATTTTAAATCTGAAGAGGATAAAATATGAGTTTGGGAGTCCAACTTTTTAGTGTTTTAAAACAAGAAATGAGAAATTTGGAAGTTGTGTGTTTTTGGAATAAAATAAGTGTCCTTAATTACTTAGTAATTTATTCCAATGTATGTGTATAAAACATTTTTTGTTGATTAAAGAGAATATTTAAAATATATAATATTGACTGAGAATCAATATTTAGGTGGAAATATATTTTCAGTATTATTGAAGAATGATTGTTTGTAATAATTATTAAATTTTTGATATATGGTTTAATTTTAAGTTAATAACATTAATAACAACAATTAGTGATTCAGAGAAGTTGCTGATAGTTAAAAATATAAATATTGAATGTAAATCAATATTTTTGGTTTTGAAATATCTATTACAGTTAGTTGATTTAAATTGTTAAATCAATAAAGGATGTAAACCTCGTTGTTAAAATATAAATATGTTTCTTAATAAATATTATCAAATTGTGTTATGTAAAAATTAATATTATAGCATTGTTTAAATTGTTTTATGTTTTACAAATGAAACATAATTTAATTAGTGTGTTAAGGTTTATATGGATGAAATAACAATGTAGTAATAGTTAAGTAAGCTAAAATTGCTTAACCAATAAACATTTGGGCCTAAAGTAAAAGATTAGATCAAATGTGAAATAGTGAAATTTGGTTTGTAATTTTTTTTAAGAAGGGAGGATTTTAATGTAATTTTCCACCTTATCCCTTGCTTGAGAAAACACTACTTCATTTTCCTTCTTACTCTAGCCAATTAATTGTCTCCTTCTTCAGTGACTAGAAAAAACTTAGTCTTCCCAATTATGAAAACCCAAGTTTGCATCTGAAATTAGAATGAAATAGCTAGCATTTATCAGCTCAGCTAATCCTAGCACAAAATGAAGGGGAAAAACTTTTCTCAATCTCTGAATTTAGGAAGGGAGATCACAGTAAGATTTGGGAGTTGCATATCACTTTTTCTTGTTGTTGTAAGCCGTAGGGAGCTTGATTCATCCTCCAAATCCAAGCAAGGTGAGTGTGTGCTCACATCTATATAGTTTACATCTATTAGAGGTTTAAATCGTTGGTTTGATTTATCGTTACTGTGAAATATTGGTTTATTGTAACTTGAGAAGCTACAATAAATATTTTGCTTTAAAAATTGCAATTTGGTGATCTTTGAGGCCTCTAATCTCCCTTGATTCTAGTGTGTTTTGAGCGATCTTAATCTCAATTTGTTGTCATTATTATGTTCTTGTTGCTCATTCCATTACGTGTATATTTTCACATCTTAAGTCTTTCAAATTTTGGTGCAAAAAAAAGATGAAGCAGGTTTTCAAACTGCTCTAACTCGCGTGAACTGGGTCTACCTAATGGTCAACCCAAGCTTGAAAGGGGTTGACTCCAGGATTGACACCTTCAAGACATGGATTGACCCCTAGGTCGATCTGTGTATGTGAAACTATGCGCAAAGCCCTGCATTTTGATTATGTTTGTTCATGTTAATTTTTGCATTGCTGAAGCTTGTTTTTGGGGTTGAGCTTCCTAATGTTCAACTTTGAGTTTTGCCATTGCTAGAGCTTGGTGAATCAAGCTATTTAAGACATAATCTAGATGCTGGATTTTTAGTGTCTGTAGGCGGAAACATAGAGACAGGAGGAGGAATTTTTTCCTCTTACTGAGTCACGTGTTTGTTTCTTTTTTTTGTTGCCTCTTGTATTGCGAAGCCCTAGTCTATGGCCTCTATCGCCTAGTGCCTACGCCGGGCCTGGATTTCTGATGGAGTACCGCAGCCTAGGATGCGTGAGGAGCTCAAGTCGAGGGAGAAGGAGTTTGGTGGAGGCGCGGCAGTGGTTAGCGAAGAGGGGAAGCTTCGACGAGAAGTGTCGTTCAGGTTATAGAAGTTGTTATTACCAAAATTAGCACCGAGACAAGCTGTCGGTGAAGGGGTGTTGAACCGTCATAGACAAAGATGAGTAATCCGTAAGAAGAAGCCAATCACACGGTAAAACCAAGAGCCTAAAGGAAGCATCCGAAAGGGCAAGCAACCGACACCATCAACAATGAAGGAACCTCAAATCTGATACGAAGAAAGACTACTAGCAGGATGGTTCCGGCAGGAAGGATAAATAACAAGAAGTCATCCAAAACTGGGAGCTAATAAAGAGAAAGACCAAGAACACTACAACCCGAGACCCAGAAGGACGAAAAGGATATCGGTATTAACTTGCTTAACGCCAACACATTAAAAGGTGCAAGCCTGCAAAGGCATGAGGACCCAGAACGTCAAGAGATCATTCTAGAAGCTAGCTACCATGACCCCACTCGGATGGTCACCAAGAGACCATTTTAGCAAACAATCAACAAAGCACCGGAAGCACCATCGCGGAAGGCCGAGCATGTATCAGAGATCCACCGGAAGACAGGTTAGAGCCTCCGAGAAAGGAAAGCTGTCCACACTAATCTACTTAGTGTTGATACCGGCATGGGTGGCGGATCCGATAACCATACACTAAAAGCATGAAGGCAAGTTTCACAAAGAACTAATAGCCTGACCGGAAGCCTATATCTAGAAACCTATATCTAGGAGCTTATATCTGGAAGCTATTCCAAGGCTATCCACATCGACAGGCTTGGTATCGATACAAAGAAGATGAATATGACATCAAACGAAAGCCCCAAGGACCGAGACCTTCTTTCCGGGAACCAAAACCGACATCCTAAAGACAATGAACAAAGCCGAAAGAGCATCCGAGAGCTAAAGCGTCCAGAACCGAAGGGAAAAGCGGCCAATAGGGACCTCTGCTGCCATTGACAAAAAATGGCCCAATTTGTCTATAAATAAGACTCTATGGGTCTCATTTTCAGGACCGATTTCTCATTCTTATACTCTTTTTCTCTAGCATAAACCCTAATTTCTAAATCAATTTGGGGATTTCTATTGTAATCACTTATGTACTCCAAATCAAAGATCAATAAAGAGCAGATCGACACTTAGCATATTTTGTTGTGAGATTCTTATCCATTTCCTACACAACCTATTATAGACTTCCTACATGGTCACGGGTTACTACTAAGGCCTAGACCCTTCTGCAGAGTTCTTACATAATCCCTTCCTATAAGCCGTTTAGCCTTTTGTCGAGGTTTGTGCTTAGGGAACCCTTATCGGAAGATAAATGTTGTTTTTAGAGTTGCTTAAGTGTGATGCTCACCCCATTTAGGAAGATTACCTAATCATTCGAGCTCTAAACCATGATATTTGGGATGTGAACTAACTCAGACTCGTGATAAATATCCCCATTTTCCCCTTAGGCCCACTTCCATAGACCTATCTTCGGTGTTGACGAAAAATATCATTAACATTTTTGCGCTAGAAGGAGGGCATAAACCTCCGACCTTGTGATTAACAACCACATATCTAACTGCGTTGTTCCGTCCCGGGTTGAACTAAGCTTTGAAGAAGCAAGACTTTGATTGAAAATGGATAAGCATGAAAGGGAAAGGAACAAAGTTCCAATGCATTTCTCGCCCCAAAAGGTAGAACACCATCAAAGCCTAATATGATGAGCTTGGAAGTTGAAGGCCCCTCGAAACCAACAAGGGAAGTAAGTGATAAGTTGGAAATATTACGGTTGGCTATGAAAATTGAATCTTCCAGAAGGGTTATTGAAGTGGACTTAATTCAAAGGTCCTCCAACGTGGAACCCCACAAAATGAAGGCCAAATCTGTAGTACTGCAAGGATTCGACAGCCAAGTTAAATTCCCTCCAAACTTTCAAGACAACGTAGATTGGCAAAATGGCAGTCAAGCCACCAAGAGAGTAATCGACTTAGGAGAAGGCAGGAATGACCTTCTCCAAAGGAATAACGAAGGCCGAGATTTCAACTAGTATAGAAATGCCTTATTTCACATATGATGTAACTATAGATCCAGAAAGCCAAATATGTAGGTTTGAAAGTTATATGGATGTACATAATGCTTCCGAAGCACTTCGATGTAGAGTTTTCCTAGCAACTCTTCGAGAGGAGGCTGGAAGGTGGCACAGGCAATATCGCGGCCTAACCATCACATCCTGGAGACAGCTATCCACTACATTCAGCGTATAGTTTCATGATTTAAAAGACTCAACCTTAAGCATTTTTGAACTGGTCAATATCAAACAGAAGATAGAAGAATCACTTGCTATCTATCTAAAGAGATTTAGAACCAAATCACTCAGAGTAGAAGGAGAAATGGATAGAGAAAAGTTAATACCCTCTCAATCGGGGCTGCTTATACCCTCTCCCCTTGGAAAGAACTCTCTCTAAAAGAGTGCAAAAGCTTAGCAGACCTTTATTCTAAAGCCAACAAGTTCATTTATACGGAAAAGATAGTCAACGCAAAGAGAAGTTTGACACTGGAACAAAAGGTCGGAAAATTTGGTTCTAATCCCTCTATGAAAGATTCTTTGAAGCTAGATCGAGAAAAGAAATTATGTTCCTATCATAAGACATATGGACATAAAACTAGCCAATGACGTGATCTAATGAAAAAGAAGCGAAGCCAAAAGAAAAAGAAAGCACATTTGAAAAAGGTGAAGGGCATCCCATGAAAGACGATCAGAAACATTGCCGCATCACGATAAATTTGAACTATAAGTTTCTTAGCTCAAACAACTTCCTTCATTAATGGCCTAACTTGGCCCCTTTCTATTTGTAAGTACGCCAATATTAACATATGTATAAGTATCATTACAGGTATGAGACAGGTGACGGAGAAAAGGCTAATCAAATAGAGCTCACGATGGGAGATTTCCTGTTTTCGTATTCCCTCGCGAAGGGCTGTTAAAATTAACAATATTTTAATCTCCAATAAACAGAGTACCTCCTAAGTGGGGCTAATAATAATAAGTGCATTTTACTGAATAAGGGAGTTAATGTTACTCCCTTGTAAGGTGATCATTCATTCGCACATCACCAATCATTCACATATTCTCATTCATTTTTTCATATCACTGGGTTAAAAGTGAGTTAAGCGTTGGCCTCCCGATAACTGGGTTGTCAAGTGTAGCTAGTTGGATGAATGAACTGAAAACCAAGAGGGCCTAATAAACTTATTCTGAGGATTAGGTTTCTTGGTACTCATCATAATGAATCGATTTTATGAAGAGGGTATTAACCAACGAGAGACGTTAAGGGATAAGCATCAGATTCCTACCTCGGTCATCACGAATCAAATGTTCAGGAGGAAGAATACATAGCCTCCTATCTAGAAGATATAACCTTTGGGAGGTAGGTTTAGGTAGTTAAAGGAAACATATAAAGATATCAGCGGAATGAAGGTTGGGAAAATTAAGTTAACAAAAAGGAATTATCAACCGCCAATTGTCAATCAAGTAATGGAGCATAATATGGAATGTGAAATGTGTCAACAAAACCATGAAACCCTGGAGAGGCCTAGGAGACTTAATAACCATGTCAAGCTTGTGACCTTTTTATACAAGGAAAAGTAAATTTGGGTGACACACAAATGGGGCTAGGTGGAGAGCTTTTCATACGATGATAACAAGTGATTATTGTACTCATTTGAGTTTAAACGGAAACCCTTCTGACTATCTTATCGGAGAAAAGGCATAAGGAATTTGTGATAAGGAATACGATCACAGTTTTGAATCTCTTATAAGGTTGTATAAACAATGGCATGAAGCGTGAAAACTCACACGACACTGTGATAACGATGGAGATCGTAAAGAACTCATCTTCCATAGCACACATAAGGGCAAACGGAATAGTTAAGGTCGCAAGAAAAAACCACCAACACAAGAAATGACTGGGACCAAGCTAAAGGAAATTGGGTCGGGGAGTTTCCCTTAGCACCCTAATCAAAGAACCTCCGCCAAGACAACAACGAGGCGTACACCTCTCTTCCAACTTAAGGACAAGGAACCATGTTTCCAATTGGGAATGAGATTCCCTCACTACAAAAGGATAGCTTATGCATTCGAGTCGAGTCAAGATTAAAAATGAAAAGGAGAGCCCTTAGACCTAAATCAAGGGATGAGAAATGAGAAAACCATTGGAATGACCAAGTGTCGAAAAAACAATAAACCTCCAAACATTATAATTCAAGGGTTAAGACTAGAACCCTCAAAAATTTTGGTTTCACAAAACGAAATGGTAAACGTAAAGATTCCATCAGAGGATCAGCTGAGCCCAAGCTGGGAGGAATCCTGGATTATGAAAGTTTATATTTAGGGTTTTACCAACAAATTAGCAGCATAATTAATAACCCTAAATGGATCTATTACAAAAACAATAGATTGAAATAAACAAAATTATACCGAGGGTTCTTTCAAAGTCGATTAGTCCCAAATTTCTTTGAATCTGGAATCTCGCCGGTAGTTGGATGATCGAATCATAGCACGAAAAAGCGTCGCCCCTCCATAAGTATCCACACGAACACTTCCTTTTTTCGATCATCGAGTAAAGATGAGGAGTTAGGTGCTAGCCGCCATAGGTTTGGGATTTTATCGAAAAGGAATTAGGTTAGGTTATGGCCGATATTTTTCTATCCTTTTGACTATGGTTTTATATTGTTTATTCAAAGGATCGCCTGTCCCCTTAAAACCATACGTGTACCATCAAATATGGAGTTAACCGGCATACCCTTTCAACACATAATAAAATATCAACAGATTGATATTTTATTTACACAAACAATGGTTTCCTCTTTATAATGTCCTAAGTGTGTGACCTTATAGGTTATTACAACGTTTGCAATAATTAATATCGTACTTGAATTATAAACAATGTTTGGCATCTAGCAATACGTCGCTGCTACCCAAGTTTTAATAAGATCAACGATTCGATACAACCTTTCTTTGACCAGTGTATCAATGTAATATAATCCTTTTAACAAATATATCCAAGATTAAACTCAAGGCATGGATCATATCATCCCCTTTATAATTTAATCCATTTTTCTTGATCGATGAGTAGACTGTTCAAAACAAATCAACATTTGAGCACGACCATGCATTTCACAGTCTCACTCAATCAAGAGGCCCATGGATATCACCAAAAATAAATTGTGGGGTTAAATTCCATCTAGATCATTCATAATTTCCATTCGATTCGAGATGTATCCAATAATCAACATTATCGTATACCCTGTAACAAGTAACTTTAGATGATATCAAAACACAAATATCTTCAAACAAAATTATAATGATTTCAGGTCTAAGGACCATTACATCACTGTTACAATGAGAATAACTTATGATACTGTTAATTATATTCCATGTAGTTATCTCACGATGGTCAACCCAATATGCTATTCTCCAATACGTATTTATGTCTTAACATTAATATCACGTATATTAATGATCAATGAGATGTGATCATCAGTCAATCAAGATACTAGTCTCAACGTTTTATTGTTGTCCTTTGTATACAATAAAACTTGGCTAGGGACATTTAAGAATCACAATACTTAACATATTATATAATCTCAAATTCAAATCTTACTCGAACTATATAATTGCGTATTATTGTTCTAGGGACTTCTATTATGTTAATGTGTATATTACGCAGTAAATAAAACATAACAGAATATGTTTATTCCAAATAAAACAATAGCATCATCATTGTTATCACTTACATCAAATGTATTGCCTCCAGGGAATAAACTCTAATAGATTATTCACCAGAAAGCCATATCTAAATATATGGTAATCATGCAAACCAAATGGTAGCCTTACGCCCAAGGCATGAAATGAAAAACATCTGAAACCACACTTCTCAACAATAAACAAATGAAGGTGTTAATCCCTAAAAATCCATACGTGCATTTGGTAAAGAGTACAAGGCGGGTATCATCAGGATCGGCCGTTCGCAACACAATCGCACAGAGCAAGATCTAAAGCAGATCAAGCTTGCTAGAACGACCGGGCTGTGAGGAAGCGCATCTCGACAAAATGTGAAGGCCGCACATCCTGATCGATCAAGCATTAAAACAATGACAGGTCTGCCGTTCTGCACGAGCAAAGGCAATCTCATAAACATAACCATGAAACCAAGCAGCACCATGCAAAGATGGCAAGAAGACGAGCCCCTCGGTTCGAGAGGAACAGTCGCACAGGGAACAAAGGAGGGTCGATCTCGGCTCTTATGAAGTCTCCCAGAGCTCCCGCATTTAAGGACTCGCTCAGCTATTCAAGACACTCAGCAAGTCGCCCGCACACTATGCTGGATACAGCCACAGACAGCTGGCTACAGTTGTCCAGTGGCATGATCGTAATTAGTAGAATGAACGACTCATAGCCTGGATAAACGAATTTCAGATCATTTACCAAGGAGGATTCACCTATAAATAGACCATGATACCAACATTAAGAGGTGGCTCTTCCGTAAAGACCACGAAGTGCTGCTAAACTTTATACTCAACTACAGATCCGGCCATGGCGTCGAGTACCCTCTTCGAATAAGGGCATCTTCTCTTTCAAATCATTCATCCGTCCTCCTCCTCAAACTCCATTATTCTCTTGTATAGTTCTCTAGATCAAAATATATAAAGGAGGGTATATTGAGTGAGTATAGAGATGTATGAGGTTAAAGGGTTGATGTATTTTGTAATTCTCATTAAAAGGCAGGAAATCATCTTCATAGTGGACGTAGGCCTCATTAACAGCTGAACCACTCTAAATCTCGCCTCTACTTTACTTTTTCTCGCATTTTTACTTTTTATTGTCAGTTAAACATGGTTCCACTTATTTCTTACCAAATTGGTGAAGTACAGTTTAGTACCTTGGGTGTTTAGACCATTTTTGGTGTAAACATTTTGGCGCCCACCGTGGGGCCGTGTTCATAATTTCCTTCTGTAATTCATCAATTGAAGCATCCCAAAATTGTCTTCTCCTTTGAAATCATGGCTAGATCAAAGAAAAGCGGTAAATCCGCTAAAGTTGCTGCGGTCATCAAGGATGATAATGCTAACAAAGCTACACCTCAGATCTTGAACCAAGGGGCTGGGAAAACTCCCGAGCCATCTATTACGCGAGATGAATAGAATGTGGTCGTAATCGGCTTGAACGAGAAAATGGATAATATAACAAAGATGATAATGGAAAGGTTCGATGTTCTGACTAACAGTCAAGCCAATTTTTTACCACCAAACGATATGGATAATGCTGATGAAAAAGGGGACTCATCAGCCTCAGACCCTAGATGACCTCACATCCCAGTGAGAGACAGGGAGGAGGCCGGCATTGAGAATCCTGAGGTCAGATCTCCACAGCGTAAAGAAGGACGTGCAGCGAGTCGTACCAATATAGCCTCCCTCAAGAAGGATTCGAGGCAGCGGAGCTTAAACCATGGCCATGCTAATTAAAACATTAACATTGATTCTGATGAACAGGTAGGCGATGAAATGCGCATTACATATTTAATTCAGCGAGTAATGAAGGCGAAGGCAGCCCAGGAGGATGAGGAAAAAGAATGGGAGTTCTCCCCCAGCAAAACTCTATTCACGGAGGAGATACGTCAAGCAAAATTCCCGAAGAAATTTATACCACCAACAATAGCACCTTACAGCGGAGTCGGAGATCCAACTATTTTCCTGTTCAAATATGACTAGCACATGAATAGGGCTAGAGCCACTGACAAAATCAAGTACTTGTACTTCCCGTTTTCCTGGAAGGTGTGGCCTCGCTATGGTTCACCAGCCTCCAACCTAGGTGTATCGACCAGTTTGCAGATCTGGCGAGGAGATTTCAGGATCAATTCCGGTTGCAGGCCACTAAAGCAAGGGACGTGATGTCGCTCGGCGAGATGGAATAGCGGCCTGGAGAAACCATCAGAGCTTTCCTTACAATCTTTTGCGCTGCGGCAGCGGAGGTCGTAGAACCAGAACCTTGGTATTTGCTTGCGACCTTGAGAGGAGCCATCGATAAGAAATCAGAATTTGGAAAGTGGCTTAAAATGAAGAAACCAAAGACCTTGAAAAAGTTTTACAAGAAAGCTGAAGAGTATATGAGCGTGGAAGATGAATCTTAGGTTCCCAGAGGACTATAGAAAATAACACGACCAGAGAAGGGAAGAACAATGGGTCCAGGGCTCAGCAGAGGAACGATCTAGGACAAAAGAGGGGGAACGATGAGGGGGATAGCAAAGCTTATAAGAAGACACGGAAGTATAAATCATCTGAGCTAACTCTCCTAAACAAAACCCCAGAGAGGATTTATCAAGCTGCAAAGGACTCAGGCCTTTTCCCTCAGATGAAGTCGTAGAAGGTAACTGAATAGCAGGCAAATTCCGGGAAGTTTTTCCATTTCCACGGCCAGCCAGGGCACAACACTAACGAATGTCGCCATCTGAAGAGCTTGATTGAAGAACTCATCAGGAAGAACCGACTCTAGCAGTATGTGAAAAATCCCCGAAATTCTCCAATCCGTCAGGGGCATAATAATACAGCTAGCCAGCCCAACTCAAACAAAGAGGACCAAGTGCCAGTCGATTCGAGACCAGTAATCAATATGATATTTGGGGGTCCTCATCCAGCCGGGAACAGCTGGGCAGATATGGAAAGATACGCTAACGAATTGAAGGATGTCACGGAAAAGGAAGGGTGTATGATCTTGAACAACGAACTTCTGGCGAAAATGCGCAAAACCTCGACCGAGGACGTGATATTCCAAAATAAGGATGCAGAAGGCTCAATTACGCCAACTATTGATGCCATGGTGATCACAATCGGCCTTGGACCCGCAGTGGTGAAAAGGGTCCTGGTTGACACCGGGGCATCAGTTTATGTGATCTTCATAAACGCTTTCCAGAAGATGAATCTCTCCATAGCAATAGTGCGTGCGTACGCACATAAGATCCACGGCTTTACAGGTCAACCTACGCAACCCATCGGGACGATCGATTTGCCTGTCGAATTAGCAGACGGGGAGCGTCAAGTTTCCATGATGCAGACCTTTGTCATAATAGACGAGTTCTCATCTTATAATGCATTCCTTGGAGGCCAACTCTTTCGGACTTTAGGATTGCTTTAGCTCCCTGGTGTTTGATTATGAAGTTTCCAACCGAGAAGGGAATCAGTGTAATTAAGGGCGATCAAATGGCCGCAAGAGACTGCTACATGGAGGAACTGAAAGAGGCCAAGAAAAGAGAATCAGGAAAGGATGCAGAGGTTCTCCCTCGCATCCAAAACCCTCCCTTATATCAACTAAAGAAAGGTCCATGCACTGGCGAGCATAGCGGAATGAAGAAGGAGATCGATACCAGAGAAGCCAGTGCAGAGGATCAAAGGGCGACCTCGGCCGAAAATACGATTCCTATAGTTGTCGATCCGAAGGACCCAAACCGTATGTTGAACATAGGGTCTCGGCTGATCCCCGAATTGAAAAATCAATTGATTGTCTTTTTAAGAGCCAACTTAGATGTATTCGCGTGGAACCATTCCGACATGTGCAGAATATCTCCGGATGTTGCGGTCCACAAGCTAAACATTGACCCGTGCGTTCCAGCTGTCAAACAAAAATGGAGAACCCAGGGGCCGGAGAGGTCGCGCGCCCTAAAAGAAGAAGTCGATAGACTAATGGAAAATGGTTTCATTAGAGAGTTTACCTACCCAAAATGGGTATCCAACCCAGTGCTCGTGAAGAAATCAAACGGAAAATGGCGAGTTTGTGTAGATTATTCGGACCTAAATAAATTCTGTCCAAAGGACAGCTTCTCTCTCCCTAGAATCGACCAACTGGTAGATTCCACGGCTGGCCATGAATTGCTATCTTTCATGGACGCATATTCCGGCTACAATCAAATTATGATGTATGACCCAGACCAAGAAAACACTAGTTTTATTACCGATCTCGGCCTATACGTTATAAGGTGATGCCATTTGGTCTAAAAAACGCAGGAGCAACTTACCAACGATTGGTAAACGCTATGTTTAAGAAACAAATTGGTAGGACGATGGAGGTTTATGTTGACGACATGTTGGTCAAGTCAAAGAAAGCAATCGACCATTTGGAGGACCTAGCCCGAATGTTTGACATCTTGCGACAATATGGCATAAAGTTGAATCCTATGAAATGTAGTTTTGGTGTTGGCTCAGGCAAGTTCCTTGGGTACATGGTCAACGCTAGAGGTATAGAAGCTAATCCAGCCAAAATATCGGCTCTGAGAGAAATGCGCGCCCCAGGGACCAAGAAGGAACTTCAGTGTTTAAATGGGAAGATTGCGGCGTTGAATCATTTCATATCTAGGGCAACGGACAGATGTCTCCCGTTCTTCGATGCCCTTAGAAAAGGTAAAAAAGAGATACAGTGGACCCCTGAGTGCTAAAAATCCTTCGAAGAATTGATCCAACATATGGCAACGCCACCTATGATGTCGAAGCCTAGTGACAGCGGAGACTTGTTCCTATACTTGGCGGTTTCTGCTCATGCTCTAGGCACAAAACTAATCAGGGAGGATTTGAAGATACAAAAACCGGTCTATTACATTAGCAAGAGGTTATCTAGAGAGGAACTTAATTATCCAAAACTCGAAAAACTTGCCTATTGTTTTCTCATTGCGTCGAAGAAATTTCGCCCCTAATTCCAAGCTCATCCCATCAAGGTGCTCACCGACCAACCCCTGAGGCAAGTCCTGTCCCGACCTGAGACCTCTGGAAGATTGCTAAAATGGAATATAGAACTCAGTCAGTACGACATTACGTATCATCCCCGAAAAGCGATCAACGGACAAGCACTGGCTGACTTTATTGCAGAGTTTACCGATCGAGGGGAA
Source organism: Allium sativum (assembly GCA_030737875.1). Taxonomy (NCBI): domain Eukaryota; kingdom Viridiplantae; phylum Streptophyta; class Magnoliopsida; order Asparagales; family Amaryllidaceae; genus Allium; species Allium sativum. Next base: position 462,188,154 of record CM060923.1, read on the forward strand.
GTAAAGGAGCAGGACGATATTAAAACTAATGCCCAGTGGAAGCTTTTTGTAGATGGAGCATCGAACGACCGCTGTTCTGGGCAGGGGTAGTTCTCGAAATCCCTGAAGGAAGGCCCATGTGCTATGCATTAAGGTTGGAATTTGCAGCAACCAACAATGAGGCCAAGTACGAAGCCCTTATCGCAGGAATAAAACTTGCAAAAGAATTATAAATAAAAACTATACAGAACTTCAGCGACTCCCAGCTCGTGGTAAGCCAGATTATAGGAGAATTCCAGGCAAAAACGGATAACTTGCCGGATTATCTTACAAGGGCCTTGGAACTATTGGAATCTTTTGATCACTACACCATATCTCGTATTCCCAGAGAAGAAAACACTAAGGCTGATCTATTGGCCAAATACGCGAGAACAGGAGATGCGCAGCTAATGGGGTTAGTTCCAGTAGAAGTCCTATCCAATCCAAGCACAAAACAGACCGAAGTGGGTTGGGTCATGGAAACAACTGATGAATCGAACTCATGGATGTCGCCGATTAAAGAATACCTCACAACCGGAGCACTCCTAGTCGAAGCCAAACTCCGAAGAAAGATATTACGAAAGGCCCATTTATACATTATTCAAGATGGACGATTGTATAGACAGGGATTTTCTATACCTCTAGTTCGCCGCGTCACAAAGAAGGAGTCTAAAGCAATTATGGCGGAGTTGCACGAAGGGGAATGTGGAGGCCATAACGGAGGACAAACTTTGGCCAAAAAGATTCTACGATATGGTTATTTCTGGCCAGACGTCAACAAAGATTCCACAACTTACACCAAAAAATGTGATAGGTGTCAAAGATTTGCCAATATCCCAAGGCTACCGTCTACAACCATAACACACATGGTCAGCCCATGGTCGTTCGCTATCTGGGGCATCGACCTCATAGGAGCCCTGCCCACTGCAAAATCTGGTTTCAAATATGCAATTGTTGCTGTTGACTATTTTACAAAATGGGCTGAAGCAGAACCGTTGGCTACCATAACTTCAAAGAAGGTTATTAACTTTGTCTTGAAAAACATCATATGCAGGTTCGGGGTACCACAGAAGATAATCACGGACAACGGGACCCAATTTGAAAGTGAAGAGTTCCAAAGCTTTTATGCCAAGTATAAAATCCAAAAAAGCTTTTCAGCGGTCACTCATCCACAAGCGAACGGGCAGTAAATAAAATCATCAAGACTACCATCACGAAGCAACTGGAAAAGGCTAAAGGCGCATGGGTGGACGAACTCAAATTGGCACTATGGGCGTATCGCACTACGCATAAGACTGCAACGGGGCATACTCCCTTTTCTTTATCTTATGGCTCTGAGGCTATGATACCAGTGGAATTGGAAGTCCCTACCCATCGAAGGCTACATTTTGACTCCAAGGAAAACGAGAAGCTACAGCTCGAGGAAAGAAGAAAAGAAGCGAAACTCAGATTAGCCGCGCACCAAAGAAGAGTGGCCAGGCACTTCAATTCAAAAGTCAAGCATAGAACCTTTGAAATTGGAGACCTAGTTCTGAAAAAGATAATGACTGGCACCGGAGTCTTCGGCCCTAATTGGGAAAGACCTTATGTTATAAGCCAAAAACTCCAAGATGGAACTTTCAAATTGGCCACCACAGACGAGAATCAGATTCCACGAGCATGGAACAACGATCATATCCACCATTATTTCTTATAGCGTGTTATTCAAACATATATAGAAAGTATTGTAAAGATTCTTCAAATCTTTGCATCTTAGTGATGCACATGAAGTGACTGAATATGAAATCTTAATTACATGTACATGTCACTCATTCACCATCCTACACTAAAAGTTGATTTCCTTGTGTAGGAAAACAAGCGACAGGGGAGCAACAACTCGAGGAAACTCCAGTTTCCGTTAGGAAGCACTGGACCTCTCAGTACAGAACCAGCAAAAGCTTGGTGCCAGATTAAAAAGTCAATGCTGGAGCAAAAAACAACTCAAAAGTCCCGCGAATTAGATTGCTAAAGCCCATCGAAGAAGCACCTTCTTAGGTGACCTTCCTAGGTGCTGGACACGGGTTTTCCAACTTGAGGAAGAAAATACAAGGAGGCAAACCAACGTCTGTGTCCTCGGCCAAAGCATGAAGTCGGAAGAACCGACATGTCCCGAAATGGAAAAATTGCCAATTTCAAAGGATGCCTACCTTGGTAGGTAAAAATACAAATTCTTCCTTCTGAGCCGAAGGCTCGATGAAATGAACTAGTCTTCGTTCCTCGAATGAAGCATAAAATGAGGAAGGATTAAAAATGCTGGAAGGACCAGCGCAAAACAGAAACCCGACCGAAAGGAGGTGGCCATCCTTGTCTCTGTTATTAACCAAGTCAAGCAGAGCCAAGGAAGGACTTCAACAGCAGAAATCCTAGCTGTATGGGGGCACCCACTCTTGTTCTTTGTTGTTAACCAAGTCAACCAAAGCCAAGAGTACAAAATCAGAAATCCTAGCCATATGGGGCTGTCCGTTCTTGTTCTTTGTTGTTAACTAAGTCAAATGAAGCCAAGTTCGGATTCTACATTGGAGCCCAAGTCCTCCCACGGTGGCACACATAAAAATGCATCACGAAAATACCAAACAAATAAAGCAGGATACTTAATAAAAAATCTAAATGGTTGACTTGCCAAAGCTAAAACAACTAAAACTAACCAATCAAAATAGAATACTGAAAATTAGGTAACCCCAACCTAAATATGAGTAATACGAGATTAACCGTGTTACGACATTAACAAACGTGCATTCCGCAAGACAGTATTAATGTACGAACGAACGCCGCGTGACACGACGCTAACGCACGCACGACTGCCGTAAAAAAAACTTTTTAAAGGAGAATGCATGTGTATTGTCATAGCAGGGTAAAGTGGCATGACATGGCACGGACATGGAAAGCACTGCAAAAATGGCTAGGCAATCATTCATCAAAAGCACAATAGAGTCACAAGTCAAACATAAAGTCACCAGATGGCAACCAGCATAATGTCATGGGAGAGGACCAGCACCCGCTTACACATCCGATCTTAAAAGTTCAAAATAAGAAACGACCAAGAAAGAGGATTATAGATCTCTGACCTCCCTTGGCTTACCTACCTTCCTTCTAGCTGGAGCAGGACAAGATGAAGACCCTTCAGCACGTATCAGAGTAGCCGACTCAACCCCTCCGGGGGTAAAAGAAGCAACCGTGCTATCCTTTGACCTAAGGGCCTGGATTAACTTTGCCTTATCATATTCCAAAGCAGAAATGCGCTCGAGGTTATCCTTGTGGAGTTTCTGAAGGTCAGAAGCCAACTTATGCCAGCCAACCATCCGCTTAGCAGAGTGATTCTTCAGCAAATCCATCTGTTTTCCAAATTGATGAACAACAGTCTCAAGACGAGCCATCATCTGATCTTTCGCTGCAGTCGTATCATAAGCAAAATTCAGAGGATCAGCCGGGGGCACGTCTGCATTCGAAGGAATACCTTGTAAGCTCCATCCCCGAAATCGCTTAGCAAACCTGGGATTGCAGGGCCCGGGAGCATAACGAGGCATGTTGATAATAGCTTGGAGTTCAGTATAAGAAGGGTAGGAAGGAGAGTTTACGGACGGTTGGCCAACTGACTGAATCCCATCCTTTGAAGTGCTCAAATCAACGAAGGTTCCCTTTTGGCGTTGCTCCGAAGATGAAACCATTCTGCAAATGGACCAGGAAATAACCGTGAGGCTCAAGGGAAGAAGAAAAAGTCAATCAACGACAAACCTGAGTAATAGTAGGAAAAGATGTGGAGTTATTCTTTTCAAATTCAAAAATTCCTTTTGGGGAGGTAAACAAAAGTGAAATCGAATGGCAAATGAGAGGACAGAGGGGTGATTAAAAGGTACAAAAGAACTTTTCGCCACGTCATCATAATACTTGAGTGCTAAAGAAGGTGTCTTGTCAAAAGACCAGCTGGCGTATCCATTTCCCCATGACCTGGTCATATACAACAAAAACAAGGCAAGCCAAGCGCCTCGCCCAAAGATAAAGATGCTAGTCAGCTTTAACAGAATGATCTCGGTCTCTGCACGAACGACCTCTCACCAAGACAGGATAAACCCACCAAGCAATGTGCGATCAAGTAAATCGAAGCCCGCAATTCCCTCTTAAAGGGAGATTGCGAACTTCGATGGGCAAGTGTTAATCCCTAAAAATCCATACGCGCATTAGGTAAAGAGTACAAGGCGGGTATCATCAGGATCGGCCGTTCACAACACAATCACACAAAGCAAGATCTAAAGCAGATCAAGCTTGCTAGAACGACCGGGCTGTGAGGAAGCGCATCTCGACAAAAGGTGAAGGCTGCACATCCTGAAAACCGATCAAGCATTAAAACAATGACAGGTCTGCCGTTCTACATGGGCAAAGGCAATCTCATAAACATAACCACGAAACCAAGCAGCACCATGCAAAGATGGCAAGAAAACGAGCGCCCTCGGTTCGAGAGGAACGGTCACACAGGGAACAAAGGAGGGTCGATCTTGGCTCTTATGAAGTCTCCTAGAGATCCCGCATTTAAGGACCCGCTCAGCTATTCAAGACACTCAGCAAGTCGCCCGCACACTGTGCTGGATACAGCCACGGACAGCTGGCTACAACTGTCCAATGGCATGATTGTAATTAGTAGAATGAACGACTCACAGCCTGAATAAACGAATTCCGGATCATTTACCAAGGAGGATTCACCTATAAATATACCATGGATACCAACTTTAAGAGGGGGCTCTTCCGGAAAGACAACGAAGTGCTGCTAAACTTTATACTCAACTACAGATCCGGCCATGGCGTCAAGTACCCTCTTCGAATGAGGGCATCTTCTCTTTCAAATCATTCATCCGTCCTCCTCCTCAAACTCCATTATTCTCTTGTATAGTTTTCTAGATCAAAATATATAAAGGAGGGTATATTAAGTGAGTATAGAGATGTATGAGGTTAAAGGGTTGATGTATTTTGTAATTCACATTAAAAGGCAGGAAATCATCTTCATAGTGGGCGTAGGCCTCGTTAACGGCTGAACCACTCTAAGTCTCGCCTCCACTTTACTTTTTCTTGCATTTTTACTTTTTATTGTCAGTTAAACACGGTTCCACTTATTTCTTACCGAATTGGTGAAGTACAGTTTAGTACCTTGGGTGTTTAGACCATTTTTGGTGTAAACAGAAGGAGACCCTTATCTTGAATACCCATACAAATAAGGGTACGGAAACCCTCTCAAACTTTGGAAAATCTCGAAATACCCCAAGGTGGTTCAAATCACAGATGGATAAAAAAACCTTGTCACCGCCAAGGATGGTCAGTGAAAGGCACCCACCGAAAAGAGGGTAATGTGTTAGTCTCTCTCGATGCCCAAATCAGAGGGGGCTAGGTTAAAGCATCAAAAGCATAAGCCTCCGATCAATGCCAGAAATGGTCATGGTGGAGCGTCTTAATGAGCACGCCCTGCCTCTACTCGTAGAAGAATATGCCCTGCCTATGCTCGAGCTAAGCACGTCCTACCTCTGCTCGTAGAAGAGCATGTCCTACCTCTTCTTAAGTCCTTTGTTCCCGCAGAAGGAAATGAATAAGCACACTTTAGCTTTGCTCATAGACGAGTACGCTTTACCTCTGCTTTGGCCAAACACGTCCTGCCTCTACTCATAGACTAATACGCTCTACCTCTGTTTGTGTCAATCCCGCAGAAGGGAATAAATGCTCTAAAGGAGCATGGTGAGCATGTACATCCTCTGATCACATCTAATCCTAACAAAGGAGACAAAGCTCTGGAGGAGCCGTCTAACCACATTCCTCATCTCAACTTATGCATCATCCCGTAGAAGGGAACCAAAATTCGAAGGCACATATAACCAACGCTTGGGGAACAAGGCTAAAACGGTCGATTGAAGCCCATAGAAGCGTCTCTTTGAATCCAATAAAAGACACCAAAATAATGATTCCTTAAATTTAAAGAAGAAAAGGTGATTTGTCAAATCAAAAACCTGAAGCGAGAATGGTATAGGAGTTCTATTATTCCCAAATGTGGATATCTGATCTCCTATCAAACACCCAAATCTAGGTTGGTTTGGGATTCCTTCATTTTGAAGAGATGATTTGTGGTCTTCAATTCTTATTAACCTAAAACTAGATTGGTTTAAAAACTTCCATTATAGGTAAAGGCGAATTTCCGGCCCACTACTAAGTACTCAACTCAGGGTTGATATGAAACATCTATTGTTGTTAGAAGTAGATTTCTGGCCTCTACTCAAAAACCCAAATCTGTGACCTATAGTTAATAACAGAAAAGAGTTTTTGGTCTTCCATTCGTAACACCTAGATCAGAGATGGTTCAGAGCTTCTACCGAAATCAAGGATGGATCCTTAAGTTTATTTCAAAGACCCTAATCTAAAGTATGAATCATAACTACATTATCACCAGAAGGGGGTTTCTGGAATCTTAACTTTAATACCCTCACCTATGTCATAAGATCCTTAATCCTAAAGAAAGGAATCAACTACCAATGTTCAGGATGACGGCCTAGTCCTACTTCTTCGAAGCCTTCAAACGAAAACTACTATGCATGTCTTATGAAGTCAACCCAAGGAAATGTGCAAGGCTCGCGTAGAACGGTATGACAAGACCCTGGGGAAAGGGTCGTTCCTAATAAAGGAAGCATCACATATCAAGACTACAATCTCGAATCCCAGTCACAACAATATCAACCACACTCTCCGAAAGACAGAAACCCTAGAACTACAAGTCTTCTAGAGTAAAAATTCCAAACAGTGAAAATTCCCTAATTAATAAGAGAATAGGCACTTCGAATCTCTTTAGCAGAAACCTTCCGGTATAAGCCGTGTGCCACAACACCTCATAAGGGATTTTTTTCTAAAAACTTGCATTATGAACAATCGGTATTCTAAAATAACCAACTATTTTTCCCTATCAAAAGTTCATTCATATGCGAAGCTATGGATATTTCACTTAGGTTACCTAAGTCTCCATACATATCATATACAAAAAGGTTATGCATCGAACTATGTGTGGCATAATATGGTAAAACCCTATATAAGGATATTTTAAAACACTGAGGTCGAAACTCGAAGGGCTTTATTGTCTTTGGAGAGAAATTGACTTTCTATCCAAAAAATTTATGCATAATTTTATGTTATTCTGATTATGTTTCAGAGATTAGATTTCAAAAACCACAACTATAGGAGTTTAAGCCTCGTATCTAAATCCACCAATTCCGTGCAACCAAAGAGGGAATCCTTAAGTTCCCAAGCACCCACCTTGAGAAATACAAATGGAAAGTTTATTAGTCATAGGGAAAACATAATCCCGGGTTTAAGATTTTAACGCTAAAGAAACCTTATATTTAGATTCACATTATAATTTTGATACATAAGGCTAATATCTCCTGAATTGCAGAAGGGAAATGCAGGAATTTGCAGTGGTCACTTATAATCATGCAAATACCTTGGAAGCCATAAAAAATAGAAGGACTGAAGCAACAAAATCTAAAAAAGCAAGAGAAAGCTTAAGGAGCAGACACATCGATGCCAACAAAGGCAGAGTTGGTCCTAGAATTCGACTAGGACGTATTCCCCACCTTGCCAAAGTGTGTCCCCGCCCCTGGATAACAGAGGCAAAGAGTAAAGGATACAAATTCAATATCAGAGAACGAAAAGCCCTTGGGAACAACAACAATAATGGAGGGAAATTGAGAAAATACAATTAAAATGACACTGATTTTGCAAGTGAAAGAAAAGATCAAAAACATAGTGTCAACATTAGTGCATGATAAATAGACAGCCTTATGTTAGTGTCAGAACAAAGTGTAGTACGAAAGGTTGACTTGGAAAGTCGAAAATATCCCTACACTAGGAGGGAAGCAAATGTTACTACCAAAATTAGCACCGAAACAAGCTGGCGGTGAAGTGGTATCGAACCGTCACAGACAAAGTGGAGTAATTAGTATATATAAGCCAAGAATAGGATAAAACCGAGAGCCTAAAGGAAGTATCTGGAAGGGCAAGCAACCAACACCATCAATAAGGAAGGAACCTCAAATCCAATACGAAGAAAGACTGCTAGCAGGGTAGTTCCGGCAGGAAGAATAACTAACAAGAAGTTATCCAAAACCAGGGGCTAATAAAGAGAAATACCAAGAACACTGCAACTCGAGACCCAGAAGGATGAAAGGGATATCGGTATTAACTTGCTTGACACCGATACATTAAGAAGTGAAGCCTGCAAAAGGCACGAGGATCCAAAACATCAAGATATCATTTCGAAAGCCAGCTACCATGGCCCCAGTCGGATTGTCACCAAGAGACCATTTTAGCAAACAGTCAGCAGAGCATCGAAAGCACCTTCCCAGAAGGCCGAAGCATGCATCATAGATCCACCGAAAGACAAGTCAGAGCCTCCAAAAAAGGAAAACTATCTGCACTAATCTACTTAGTGTGGATACCGACATCGGTGGCAGATCCGGTAACCATACACTTGAAGAATGAAGGAAAGTTTCACAAAGAACTAATTGCCTGACCTGAAGCCTATATCCGGAAGCTTATATCCAGAAGCTATTCCAAAGCTATCCATACCAACAGGCTTGGTATCGATACAAACAAGATGGATATGACATTAAACGGAATCCCCAAGGACCGAGACCTTCTTTCCGAGAGCCCAAATCGACACCCTAAAGACAATAAACAAAGCCGAAAGAGCAACCGAGAGCTAAATTGTCTGGAACCAAAGGGAAAAGCGGCGAACAGGGGCCTCTGCTGGCCCAATGACAAAAAGGGTCCTGATTTGTCTATAAATAAGACCCTAGGGGTCTCATTTTTGGGACCATTTCTCATTTCTCATTCTTGTACTCTTTTTCTCTAGAGTAAACCCTAATTTCTAAATCAATTTGAGTATTTCTATTGTAATCACTTATGTACTCCAAGTCAAAGATCAATAAAAAACAGATCGACACTTAGCATTTTTTTCTTATGAGTTTCTTATGTGATTTCTTAGTTATTTCCTACAGATCCTATTATAGACTTCCTACACGGTCACGGGTTCCTACTCAAGCTTAGACCCTTCCGCAGAGTTCTTACATAAGCCCTTCCTATAAGTTGTTTAGCCTTTTGTAGAGGGTTGTGCTTAGGGAACCATTGTCCCAATATAAACGTTGATTTTAGGGTTGCTTTAGCATGATGCTCACCCCATTGAGGGAAGAGTAACTAATTTTCGGGCTCTAAAATTTGATATCTAGGAAAGTGTGAACTAACTCAGAATCGTGAAAGCTAAATACCTCTATTTTTCCCTTAGGTCCACTTCTGTAGACCTATCTCCGGTGTTGATGAAAAATATCATTAACAGAAGTGTCAACTGGTTGAGAACAAACGTAATAGCTGCAGAGAGGTTGCTATGATGGGTGAGATGAGCCTAGTGGCATGAGGTGCTGGAAAAGAAAGGATGGAAGAAATTAAAAATATTCATGATAGGAAGGGAGAAGGAGATAACTAATGTAAAAAGAAAGTGAAATAGAGAAAGGACAATGGATATGTACTATGAATCGTTCCAACAATCCAATATTATAATGATATATGAGTTTGGCTACATTTGTATAATACCGATATAGAGCATCTGTTAACATATTGGGCTTAGCCCACTATTTTTTGTTTTTCTTTTGCATGTGCGTTAGGCTATATATAGCCAATGCTTTGTACAGTTTCATTGATCAAATCAATGAACAATAATACAATTTCGCAACATCTTCTTTCTCTCATCAAACTCAATCTACAACATATCTTCATTAAATATTAATGTGCTATCAGAGCATCTTGCAATGCCTAACGGCCTTAGTGCTTGTGCTATTGATTTCTGAATTGAATACAGTCATCAAAAAGTTCTCACTATTTGTGTATTCTCTCATTAGTGATTACTAACATGATTTGAGAGTTTGAACATAGTGCGGGTAATTAGTGCCTCACGTAAATTCATTTGCATTTAGTAGGAATTAATCAAACATGTCGAGCTCGTTTATATTTCAGATTCAATCACCAATAAACTAATACAAGAAAATCACAAAAACCAGTCAAAGCCTTGCTAGAAAGATTCTTCACCTCATCATCAAATTCGTTCTAGCTGCTTCATACCTGATTTCGGTTTTTACTTCATTTTCAATTAACTTCGGCATCTGATCTTCTTTTCAGCCGGCTTCTTGAGCTATTTGCATCATGAGAGATGAAACCACATCTATTATGTCTGCCATAGGAGTTAATCCAGAAAATCCCATAAAAATATTTCCTGAACAATTAGTTAAAACTGTTGTCGGTCCTCAAAGTCAATTGATTATTGTACATCTTAAAGAAGAAAATTATCTACCTTGGAAACTACAAGTAGAAACAGCCATACTAGGATATGGTCTATAAGGGTTCATTCTTGGAACAATGGTTATGCCAGCAAAGTTTATTATAGATTAGAATAATAGAACAATGGCTAATGAAGCGTATGTTTAGTATCACAAAAAGATAGGTTAACAAGCTCATGGCTTCTATCTTCGATCAGTGAAAATTTACTGCCAACTGTTATTGGTTGTAGTTAACCAAATGACATATGGACAATAGTAGAGAAAGAATTCAATAACCAGTCCTCTGCTAAGGTGTTGCATTACAAAAGATAACTCCAAAATATAAGAATGAAGAATCTGAATAGGAGAGAGTACATCACTAAGGTAAAGAAATCATGTGACATACTCAACGCAATAGGGAATACAGTGAAAAATGGAGATTAGGTACTGTATTTGTTAAATGGTTTGAATGATGATTATGAAGTTGTACATCACAAAGAATTGTATCCCCAATTAATGAAGTTCACTCTATCCTACTGTCCCATGAGGCAAGAATTAGCAGTAAGAGAATTCAAGAAACAGATTATAGTGCTAATCTTGCTACTAGTTATAAAACAAAGAATCAAAATACTAACAAAGCTAAAACTTCTTACTAAAGAGGTAGCAATACCGACAGAGGAACGGGTAGAGGCAGATGGAACAATAGTAACAGACCAAATTACAAATTTGTGAGAAGATTGATCATACTGCCCTGAAGTGTTATTTCATATACAATTCCGACTACTCAAACAATCAGAATCAGAGAGGAAACGGCAATCCTAATGAAAATGTTGCATAGATTAATCAAGAGACCAACAGTCAAGACAGTTTTGTCAAAGGTATTAATCAAAATGACGCTGTCAGGTTGGAGATATTCCTAAGACACTGCCAGATTTGTCAAAGGTATGAATTTTTCCTAAGATACTTTTTAGTTAGAGATATTCTAACTAGGAAAATTATCTTACAGGGTGATGTCATCCACGGTTTGTACAAATTTATTTTTGTTAGGTGATAAAGTGTTGTTAGTGAAGAAAAATGTTATGTTGTTAATGAAAGAAATGATGTAATTTGAATGTGAAAGACAATGCTTAAAGCAGTAAAAATGTTTTTGATCTCTGGCATTGTAAACTTGGACATCCATGTGTTAAGATTGTTCAGAAAATATTGAATGATAATGAAATCAAGCCTGATCCTGCATCCTTATAAGAAGTAGTTTACATCACCCAGGTTTTTAATAGAAAATTGTTGTTCCAAAAATTGTGTTAATTCATTTATGTCTGTAATACTATTGCCAGTGATTATCAGATCATCTATATATATTGGTATGTAGATTACTGAAGACTTATTGGTTTTTTTAAATAATGAATTGTCTGATTTGGTAGACTGAAAACCCAATTTGGATAAAGTACCTTTCAATCTATCAAACCATACTCATAGTGCTTGTTTGAGGCCATATATGGCTTTGTTTAGTTTACAGACATAGTTTGGATTTTCATTGTATCTTGGGGGTTGATTCATATAAATTTCTTTTACAAAAATACCATTCAGGAAGGCATTGTTAACATCTAAATGTTTAACATGCCAATTTTTGCACAATGCTATGGTAAGTATAAGTCTTACAGTAATGGGTTTTATAATAGGAGAGAAAGTTTGATTGAAATCAAATCCATACTTTTGCGTAAAACCTTTGGCTACTAACCTAGCTTTGTACTGGTTTATTGAACCATCTAAGTTCCTTTTTAATTTGTATGTCCATCTGTATCCTACTATATTTTTATTAGCAGGTGGACATACTAGACTCGATGTTTTATTTCTGATGAGAGCATTATACTCATCATCCATTGCAACCTTCCATTTCTTATTTTTAATAGCCTAATCAAAGGATTCAGGTTCACTTGAACAGGATATGGATGCAAATACTTTTGGTTTAAAGATACCACCTTTGGCCCTTGCAAACATAGGATGACCAACTTGAAATACCTATTCAGTTGGTGGTGAGTGATCAGTATTTCCAGAGTTTTCTGATGAAGTTTGTTGAGCGTTTGACTCATTCTCTCCACCTTCTTGACTTTGATTTTTTGTTTGAGCAGGTAGGTGACATATGTTGTTGGGTGGCTCGATGCTTTCCTGACCATCATTGATTAGGGGTAGTGAACCTTGAGCATCAACACTTTAACTCATCGCCATCTACTGTCAACTTTCAATGATGTATGTCACAACAAGTATTGATACCTTGGGATTTCTAACTTTATCTGCAGTCTTTGTATCTTTTCTTCTATATGAAAAACATTTTCATCGAACACAACATGCCTGCTAAATATATTCTTCTTGTGTCATCAATGCACTTATATCCTTTTTTTCTTAGTAGTGTATCCAAGAAAAATGCACTGTTTTGACCTAAAATTCAACTTGTTAGCATTGTAAGGTCTTAAGTATGGAAAAAACAAGCAAGTAAAGGTCTTTAGGCCTTTGTAGTCTGGTTTGACATTGTAAAGTTTTTCCAATGGTGAACAGTCCTTTAATAAACTTGTTGGTTATCTGTTAATCAGATAAACAACAGTATTAAAGGCCTTTGGCCAGAATTTTAAGGGCAAATTAGCTTGTGCTAGTAATATCAAGTCAGATTCAACTACGTGTCTATGTTTTCACCCTACTAGTCCATTTTATTGAGAGGTGTATGGATAAGTGGTCCTATGAATAATACCTCTTTACTAAAATTACTTACATAGATTTTTGAATTCACTTCCACTATCTGATTGCAAAATTTTCACTTAAAAATTAACTTGTTTCTCTATCATAGTTATATAGCTGATGATTACAATGTGTGTTTCAGACTTGGTTTTTAGAAAATATATCTATGTAAACCCAGTGTAAGCATCAACAAATGAAATGTAACATTCATAACCAAAGTCAAAATAAATGGGTGCTAGTCCCTATAGATCTATGGCAACCAATTGAAGTGGTTTAGTGTACACAGTATTTGAATCACTAAATAGTTATCTATGACTTTTGCCCAATTGGCAGTATTCACACATATATGGTATGTATAGAAGTAACGAGGACTGACAATGAAATGGTTCTATACCAAAGAAAGTATATTATTGAATTACTTAGTAAACCCTAGATGTTGAATGCTAATCCCCAACCAACACCTATGGTAAGCAGTCAACAAAACTCAAAATTTAGGAGAGAAGCAGTAACCAACATCACAGAATGCGGAAGGGTTGTAGGAGCATTACAATATGCAAGTATAAACCAGACCTGACATTGCTTTCAGTGTTAATAAAGTATCTCAATTTATGCAGAATCATCTTGACACACATTGAATAGCAGTGAAAAGAATCTTAAGGTATCTTAAAAGGACAGCATATTATGGGTTAACTCTAATGACCGGCCAACATCTAAACATAGTGGAATATGCATATGCTGACTGGGCATCTGACCATGATGATAGAAGATCTATAAGTGGATAGTGTGTCTACATTGGATGTGGTTTAGTTTAATGGAATTCTAAGAAACGACCTCTATTTCTAGATCCAGTACAGAGTTTGAGAACAAAAGCATAGCTAATGCCACTACAGAGATAAAATGATTACAACCTATACTGGAAGAGTTAAAGCTGAAGTCTAAAGCAAGGCTTATTTTATGGTGTGACAACAAGAGTGTCGTTTAGGTGTCAGATAATCCAACTCAACATGCTCAAACAAAACACATGGAAATTGACATGCATTTCATCAGAGAACTTGTTCAAAGAGGAGAAATAAAGACAAATCATATATTTGGAGCTTATCAAAGAGAAGATATACTGATTAAAGCCATTATAGCTAAGAATTTTATTAGATTTCATGCTGAGATCAACGTTGCCAAAAGAGAAGAACAAGCAGACCAAGGTAGCAAGCTCTCAGATGTTGGCCTGGAAAATAAAAGGGAGAAAAGCTCAACATATCATCAAAAATCCACTCCGAACAACTCCAAAAAAGGAGTAGCATCGTTGAAAGCTACAAATCTGACGCTACAAGCTTATCTCATCTCAGATCTGATACCATCCAATTTAGAAACTTAGTTGATAATCAGTTACAAAGAGAGTACTTCAAAGCGCCGCCATGGAAATCGGAAACTAATGTTATAGGAACCTTAGTTTTGAGAAGGTTGCAACAGAATGAAATATGAGTTCAGCTATATCTGTATGATACCCAATATAGCACATCTGTTAACATATTGGGCTTGGTCCATTGTTCTTTGTTTTTGTTTTTCGACGCACTGAGCTATATGTTGCCAATGCTTTGTATTGTTTCATTGATCAAATCATTAAGCAATAATACAATTTCGCAACATCTTTTTTCTCTCATTAAATTCTATCTAACATATCTTCATCAAATTTTAGTTTCCAATACAACAAGCAACATACACAAATCAATTGCACCCATAAATTTCAAATTCATAATATAGGGTACCATAACCAATATTTCCAAACTCCTGAAATCTTAATTGAAAGTCCAAAACCAAAAAAAAAAAAAATCAATTTTCTTAGCATTCGGAGATTTTAAAATTTAACATCTGCACTAGAATTCAATGTTTGTTCTCGCTAATTCACTTCACATACGTACAAACATCAAATTGCAATAAATGAAAATAGCAAGATCAGGAATTGAGGAAATGGGCTTAGACGTCTTACTTAAAAAACCAAAAATCTTTAGACTATTTTCATGCAAAATTATTTATCTTCCAAACAATAATATTTTTAGTTCAAATTTCACAGGTTTTGAAGTGAAATTTAAAACATAATAGATTTTCCCGAAATTGAGAAAAAAAATTAACTCCATTTTCGTTTCATATTAAACGTATCGAAACACATTTTAATTGAATAATTTTTTGTGCTTAGTATTAAAATCAGTTTCGTATCATCTGCGATTGTTATTCAATGACCGCAAAATATTATTTTTAAATTCAATTTTTTTTTCATTTTATAAAATTTTACTTGCAATCAAGATAAAAACATATATTTTTATTTTCACAAAAAATTCTTTTGATTTCATTAAAACACTCATTAATTAAACACAATCAATTTAATTATAATCTATTTATTTTAAGAATTTTGTATAAGATTCAAATTCCGCTGACAAATCTTATATTATCATTTCTAATCATTTTTATTCATAATTTCATTCCTAATTGACCGAATATATGAATTGTTACAAAATTCTCTTCAAACATTAGTTGTATTACTCTTGCCACTAGTTGATGGTTGAAGAAGTTGAAAAGCACACCCAAAAAAGCATTAGTAAAATTAGATGTTTTTATTTGTGAAAATTAGTGTCTCGTTTTATTTTCAAGTTTGGTATAAACGGCCTCCCCTCCAAAGATTAAATTCAAAGCGGTCCCTATTTTAGGGGGATACGTGTTTTTCGAAAAATAATGCGCTGCTATGCAAAATAAAAGCAAATATTCATAGAAGCATGCTAAAAAAAATAAAAAATCAGCAAATTAGTTTGCAAAAATAACCAAAAATTGCATACATGTATGCAACAATTCATCCAGAGTTTAATTGAAAATCAGGATGAATTATTGCATACATGTGTGCAATTATTGGTTATTCTTACATTCATGTACGCAATTAAAGTTGAATGACCTTCAAGGCATGGTGAATATCTGTAGAAATGTATGTAATTATCGTGTATAATTTCATATATATATATGCAACAATGTTAAAACGGATGAAGGCTTATCAATATGTACATATATGTATGCAATTGTTGCTTAAAAGTGCATGAATATATGCAATAATGTATAAACTAGTGTATGGCTGAAAAAATAGGTGAGGAATGAATTATTGCATCAAATGATGCAGCCATTACGTATTACTGCGTACATTTGTGCAATAATACTGTAGTTTGATACATAACTGCAATATATGCAGAAATTGCAAATAAATGCATCGTCTGATGCAATATACTAGAAATTCGCTTTTTTTGATGCGTTTTTGGTTGTTTTAACACATGAATTTGATGACGATTAGTTGTTGTATTTAATAATGAATTGGCATTTTTTTTGCTGAATTTTTTGATGATTTACGGAATAGGGACCTAATTAATAAAAATTTAAAGGAGGGATGTGAACCTAATTTCGAAACCATTTAGGGACCTGAGACAAACTAAACCTAAATATTTTATCAAAGTTTCCATGCTAAACTTATTTCCTGAGGTCCTCAAACGGTAGGAATACGTGGGTACTTGCATATATGATCACAGTTATCAGAGGTGGTCCGGGTGTAAGGCCACTAAGACAGCCGATTAGGGCCTATGATCTCATACTACGTATACTTGGACATGTTATGATAACGTAGGGCCTCTGATATCCAGATTTGCCTAGGGCCTCTGACAATTTTTTTGCATTTCAGAGCCGGTCCTGACGGTTATATTTAGTCTGGCCGATTCTACAATATTCATAAACATAATTATTTTCATATTCTCGATATTTATACAGTTAAATAGTTGGAACAAGAGACCTCTTGATGTGCGACCATTTCAAAGTTCAAACTGTTTAATGTCTACATGATACTCAAAAAATGAATTCCACCAGCAATTTTGGCATATTGTACATAACATACTTGTGCAAGCCTTTTCTAAGCCTTTTATCAATGGCTACATTCTACTCATATACAACCCAGTCTTCACTTATATAACATACTTGTGCAAGCCTTTTCTGAGCCTTTCAGGCATGCCCTCAGAGCCGTCCACGTAGGTTTCTGGGTCCGCGGCTCATCCACGTCCTCATAGCTTCTGTTAAAGAGGCGGTCATGGCGTTAGTTCTTTTGCTTGTGCTGACATTAAGATGAAATTTCACCAATGCAGTCTGTTAAAGAGCTGCTTCCGCTGCCAGTCAAAAAGAAGTTGCAGCTTCCCCATGCAACAACAAACGTTTATACGACCTACATCGAAACATTAGCACACCTCTTGCACGCTTTCAACAAAACATTACTCTTCTCAATCTCTTGACGGCCGTGACCTGTAGAGGACATATTTTAATTCTTAGGCATTGGCTACTAAATTTAGAGAAAATTAAATAGTTGGTTTCCGTAAAAGAATTTAAAGAGAAATGAATATTAAATTGAAATGATCAAATTTGAGATTATAATATATGGTCTCTATAGTGATAAAACAATCCCCGTGATGTTTCACGTACAATTATCATGGTATATAGTGTAATTCTCACTGGAATATTATTGAAATAATCTTTGCATCAGATAAAATAGAATGAAACTTAATAGTGGTGTGCTTGATTTTCTAGCACGGGTGATTCTTTTCAGGTTTTTGCATCTATCATTGTTGTTTTGACGACTTAGATTAACTCATTTTGAAGTTATGGTGTCAGTTATCTATCAGTATTTTAATCCAACCTATACGGTCAACTAGGTTGGACACACTCTTAAAAGCTAGATTGTAAGGAAAGGTGCCTAATGTGCTATTTACTAGCATCATATCTTTTATTTTACGATATGGGACATATCAGATACCTAAGAATAGGTCACTAAAAGTACTTCCTGATGCATATGGTTAAGCGGTCAAGCTGCATCAAATATGATAGTTGGAAGTAACCCAGTTAAAATTGTAATTACATAATGGATATAGGTGGTGGAAGTTGGGGGTATAAACATGGTTTTTGCATGCTTTTGGTGCTGACTACAACAATCCAGAGTATGCAGTAGACTGTTTACATTATATAAGTTATGTTGTTTCGCTCTTAAGCTTATCTAGTGTACTATATGATAATACTTTCTAGCATAGCTTTTCATAATATTTCTAAACAATACATATGCGCCCGCTCACACATTAATTACTAGCTCTTATTTTAAGTATATGGTCTGCTCTGAAACCAATAACCCATCTTTGCGATCCTCGGATTCAATGGTCCAGCAGTATCGACACATCGAGAGAAAAAATGATGAATCTTTGTTATATGATAACAAAAAACAAATGCAATTCTGACCAATAACCTTCAAAGTCTCATAGTACACTACAATGGAAACAGCTTACTACATCTTAAATTTCACAGGGTTTAACTAAAATATTGTAAAAGCGCCTTATGCAACTAGCTCTAGTTTATGATGTCTTTGAAACAAAAGTTGTAATTCATATTTTTACAACTGTTATATATATGAACTTGTAAAAAAAACCTATCTTTTACAATGTTTTAATGACAAATGTTAACTGGATTTCTGACCCAGCAGAACAAATGGAAGCTAGAATATAAAACAAAGTGACTTGAAACTTAGCAAGCATTCCACAGTCCTTAACTTGGTACCGAGTTAAGGATTCTTAGGCTGGTACGGAGTTGAGGAGCCTTACCAAAACAACATGAATTGACAAGCACATTTAGAAGAAGAAAAGAAAAGGCTCGGAGAAGTTTCACATTAGTTGGAGCTAACTGTTGGAGAATTTTCAAATTCAGCCCTAACCCTAATCAATTCAAGAGAAATCAAAACCGTACACAAAAATAAATTAGTGGAAGCGTACCAGAATCGATAGAGTTATTGACTAAAGCTTAGATCTTCCAAGAATACAGTGTCTCTTTTCTTCTGAATGTTTCTCACCAACGAGGAAGAGAGAAAACGAAAAGAGCGTTACTGTTTTCTCGGGGACCGAACCGCTTTTTATTAACTGATAAAAATCAGTTATGTCACATTTACAATTTGACCCCTCAACAAATTGTAAATTTCACTTGTTGTTTATACCTTTATAGTATAGCAATTATACATACGTGCCCACATATGATTTTTAATCCAACAATCTCCCACTTGAGCAATATATGTTTCCTTATAACTGTACAACCTTATAAGCTCAAAATTTTGCTATTTAATAAAGATAATCTTGAACAATCTCGTCCATCAACTATATTTATATAGAATTATAGTGGTTTTTGCCATATTAATCATGACTAAACCCATCAATGGTCACATACATATATATAGTTAAATGACATAGATAAATCCTGAATACGTAGCATTAAAATCACATGTAATGTGAATCAAACACGTATATATTTCAATCGGTCCTCCTTAAACTTCAGAATCAAAATAGTAAGCAGAGTGAATGAACTGAATACTTTACTTCTGATTAGAAAACCGAATACATAAATGTCTCAAGGTAAATATAAAGCATATAAAATACAAACTCCCACTAAACCATGGTATACTCTAACTGTACAACACCCATATGAGCAGTGTGATCATGAAAGATCTTGGATGGTAAATATTTTATGAGCGGATCCGCTATCATGAAGTTTGTTCCAATATGCTCTATAGAAATATGTACACTCTGCACTCTCTCTTTCACAACTAAGATTTTTTATGTCAATATGCTTTGACTTAGTTGAGCTTCTATTATTAATAGAATATGGAACTGCTAACTTATTATCATAATATAGCTTCAATGGTTTTTCCATATTTTCCAAAATGCGCAGCCAATGACAAAATTACGTAGCCATATTTCATAATGTACTACCTTATGTTTTCCTTGCTTCTGAACTTTGTGAAAATAAGTTTCTTTAAAAGAGCATTTGCTTCCGCCTTATCGCTTTTCGCAAAGCGTTTCTCAATTTCAGCAAGGAAGATTGTGGCATCAGTGATCATAAGACTCATGCAATTTAAACGGTCCTATTTCTCAAAAATCCTCCTTTCCTCGGAGGTACTAGCATATATAAGAGAAATAGGTCGATTCATTCTTAATGCAAGGTCAAGATCCATGCAGCCAAGAACATTTAATATGTTCTTCTTCCAGTCCTTAAAGTTATTACCATTAAGGACCGCTACCGAATTAAGGTAAGCTGATACAGTAGCAACACC
The DNA here is from genome assembly GCA_030737875.1 of Allium sativum. Taxonomy (NCBI): domain Eukaryota; kingdom Viridiplantae; phylum Streptophyta; class Magnoliopsida; order Asparagales; family Amaryllidaceae; genus Allium; species Allium sativum. Next base: position 462,208,419 of record CM060923.1, read on the forward strand.
GAAATCCGTATAAATAAATAAATTCAAATAATGGTTAATCTCATCTCAAGATACCAAACACATCATTAATATCAAGTTTTTAGACAGTAATATTAACTGTAGACGGTACTCTTGTTGCAGCGATCAAATATTGACAATAAGTTTTGTCAAACAATATGCAATCTTTGGATAAACATATTGCTCACATAAAATACCTTATAATCATCACATATTTATCCCCACAAGCATGCATGAAATTCTGCCAAATATTAATTCACCTTTGGGCTCGTTAATAAATGCATGAACTACATACACATAATTAGTTTGATATTTTATATAGTTTAATCTACACAAAAGTGATCGTTTTGGCGATATTTTGTTTAATTAATCTATTTGAAATATCAAATTTTCACAGAAACCAAATTTGAATTTATTATTGTACTAATTATTTCATTAATGTAAATTCACAAATATTCGATAGTGATTGCAAAACATGTTGATTCAATTCTACACTTTAATTGTCAACAACACTTGATATTACTTAATGAACCAAAGAAAACTTGTTTTCAATATGCCCAGAATCCATGCATTATTAAATAAGTGTCAGGTCTATGTAGATTTGAGCGTGACTATAACAAACAAAACATATCCTTGGACACGTTCACAACCATAAAGCATACATCCCTGGTGTAACAATGATTTTGAAGAACAGAGTCCATATTTTCATGTACTTATCTGCATGCCAATCTAGTGGTGTAAAAAATAATTCCAATATTTGTACACCACTTCCTATATATGTATGACATAAGCAGCACATCACATATTTATGGCCATATGAAATGAAATATGAGAAGTAACAGGGATAAAACAAAGGCCATCATCTAAATCCAAGATAGGAAATTAGGGTGTTGCCAAATATGGTCTGACCGTCTGAGCAACAGCCTCCTGTAGGGATTAGCATGGATAGAATAACAAACACATCATGACACCCATACTTAAGATCATACCATTTTACCACCCTTAGAGTGATGTGATGTGCTCCTTTAACAACAATGATTCTTTAATGCATGCCCGCATACACTTAAATGCAATAATATGAATCCACGTTGTATATATAACATAATGAAAGCTTGACTTTTATACCCTTTTTTTATTATTATTATTACTTGATAAAAAGGCATCCGATCATTATGTGATACCAAACTTGGAACTGCAAATATCACAATCATACTGCAGCGAAGAATTCCAGTACAGACGTATTAATCAAAATAATATCCTTTGCTACAGTTTTGCTTCCATCCATGTAAAAGAGTCAGGTTATAATCACACAAATCTGAACGAAATAACATGGAGGATTATAATTCTATTACCGTAAATTCTCATGAACTAATATAGGGTTGCTATGATACCAATTATAGAAGAATTTTCAAATTCAGCCCTAACCCTAATCAATTCGAGAGAAATCAAAACCGTACACAAATATAAATTAGCGGAAGCGTACCAGAATCGATAGAGTTATTGACTAAAGGTTAGATCTTCCAAGAATACAGTGTCTCTTTTCTTCTGAATGTTTCTCACCGACGGAGAAGAGAGAAAACGAAAAGAGCGTTACTGTTTTCTCGGGGATCGAACCGCTTTTTATTAACTAATAAAAATCAGTTATGTCACATTTACAATTTGACCCCTCAACAAATTGTAAATTTCACTTGTTGTTTATACCTTTATAGTATAGCAATTATACATATGTGCCCACAAATGATTTTTAATCCAACACTAACCCCTTAACTCAGTACCGACTTAAGGACACTTAGGCAAATACCAAGTTATCGATTGTTCTTTGATTACCTTAGGTCAAAAGCTTATCATCAGCACCATCCAACAGTCAACTCACAGTGACACAGAAAAACTTAGGGACGTACGAGCTAAGTCCTTAAGTCGGAACTCACATTTAAGAAAGTCCATCCATCCAAATCATTTAAATTGGATCTCTATTATTTCACAGAACATCGTTATACATTTAAGAATGTCCATCATCCAATTTTAACGACGAACACATTTAAATTCTGTAATTGTACAGCAATCATATTTGTGACCCAGTGAACTGGAACTATATATGGCTCATGCTCATAAATTGGTTTAAGCAGGAGTAATTTAGACTAAAATAATAATAATAATTGACATAAATATTATGAGTTCTACTGAATATATAATATTGACTGTAATCAAAGTTTGTTTCTAAAATGGTTCAAAATGTCTGATATTTTAGATTGCAGCAATGGCCTGTCATTCTTCAAGCTCGACATCGACGATGGTAGAAATCTTTGTATGTCAAGAATTCGACTTAAGTTGATTATAATATGGGTTAAAGTTGATTATAGTGTCTATCTTGGGAATTAAGATGTGTTCAGTATTTTATTTGCTAATCAACAACAATAAACTTGTTTTTAAATAGATTATGATACTTCTCTACATTTTAGGGTTTATGGGAAAGTTTATCATGATTGAGATTTAATTTTGAGGTATAGCTCGAGTTTTATGAGATATAAAGAAATATTTGAAGCATGACTTCTATAGAGAATATAAAGAAATATAGTTTGAGATATCACAGACATTACAGATCTTTCGAAGGTAACAAAGGCATAAGAGCAAGGCTAGACGAAAGAAAAGAGATCTTTTATTTGTTCAAGGATAGTAAATTAAAAGATCAACCCTATCAAGGTATTCTATACCGAAATCAACTGAAAAATAAATTTCTACACTTGATATTTTGAGCTTTAATCCGATTCAACAGAATCTTCGTCTTACTTTTAAACAGATTCCGAAGTATGTATTCTTACCAGTGTATTAAAAAACGCGCCAGAGGCGCGCCTCGAGGCGAGGCGTTGACAAAAACGCCTTGAGGCACATCTCAAGAGGCGTTTTACCTCTGAGGCTTAAGCCTCAACCAATTGAAGCGTAGAAAAATGAAAAAAAAAGTAAAAAAACGTTAAAAACGCAAAAAAAAACGTTAAAAAACTCTGGTTTAAAAGATTTTTTTTTGTCTTTTTTACTTTTTTTTGTCTGTTTATTGTGTTTCATTGAAAATCCATTTTAATCGTTTCCTCATTTCTATTGTTGGCTAGGCTAATTTAAAATGAGCAAATGTGATATTGCATGGAAGTGAGTCAAAGATTTACCGAATTCTACAAATTCAAAAAAATTTCTCTGTGGACTTTGTGATCATATATGCACCGGAGGAAGATATCATTTTATCTTTTGCAATTTATATTAAATGTGCAAGGATGATTGTATTTTGTTTGAATTGGTTTGAATGCTTTATGGTTTTGACTTGCTATTTGACGCTTAACGTTACTCCATATTAAAAATTAAGTATATGTGTTGCGCTTTTCTTTTACTCGAAAGGCTTACGCCTTAATGCTTCAAGGCTTACGCCCCGCCTCACGGACCCGAAAACGCCTCACGTACGCCTTTTTCGTTTTAAAACATTGTTCTTACAAAGTTAATTTTGTGCATTTTTTTCCTCTTGAAAAGCATTTGCTTTTTCATTTATGGTTTTATTTGTGATAACTATTATAATATTTTTGGGCTTTTGGCCATCTTATTCCTTAGATGAATCTGATACATTTTTGTTGCTTTCCTTTTACTTGCTTTTCCCTTTACTCTAATTTTGTACTAAGATTACTGTTCAACTCAAGAATCAAGTGACCAATTTTAAGAACAATGCCATCAAATTTATTATTTTATTCACTTTTTTAAATGAATCATGCAAATGAATATAGCTCATTCGTTAAATTTCTAGCACTATTTGAATGTAATGCTATGAAGGCCGATATATTTGGTTCCTTTTAATAAGACTAGTAGTTTCCTAGTTCCTATAGGCAGTTTCAAAGTTACTTGCAAAGAAAATCAAACTACAGAATTAATATATACAATGGACATATGGCCTAACCAATACGGTGTGATGGTATATCATAAATGAATGTGCTGCATGCAACTGAACAATAAGGTTTCATAAAATTACCAAACAATAGCAAATATGAATGTGAAAGAAAATGATCTTGATGCATGCTAACCTCTATAAAGAGACATTGTTGCAAGAAACATCCTCAAACCCTACATTCAAGAATGTTTAAAATTGTAAAATGGTCTAAAATGATACAGTTGTGAAATAAGTAAATAAAATGGGAGCAAGAGAATTAACTGCAACTATGTTTGAATCTCCAATCTTAACATGAAATGTTTGAATTTTGTATTCTTTAATTATAAACACCATCATCATGACGACTGCCTCTTCTCCATGTCTCTTACCACGGCCATATTAACACATAAAAATTACATCATAAAAATTACATCATATTGTGGAATCAAGTGGCCAATTGCCAAGAAAATTCGCAAGATTTAACACTAACCGTAGCAAGTATCGAATTTTTTGATTAAATGGTTGAATATATATTTTGAATGCTTTCTGCTTGTTGTTTCAAAAGATAAATTAATCATTATCTTATCACTGTTTTGAACCTAGAATAAGCCAGAGCAGTTGTTCATTGAGATCTGAGAACAACATTGATCATTGCCTTAACTATAAATATAGATTTCTGATTTGATTCTTTATTTATATTATGACATGTAACGACCCAGATTTTAGCAACTTTGGTTATCGCCATAAACTCAATGACGACTAACCAAACATCGAAAAATATTGGTAGTTAATAAAAGAAAATAGAGGGTGAGGAAAGATAAGATAGAAACTTAGAATAGAAGAAGAAGAAGAACACAACATCAGAGTAACACGAACCTCACAGCGGAACGAATAACATATAATAGATAACATATCCTTGAAATAAAATCAGTATATGTATACAATAACATTATCAGAGTACAACACTTACAACACAGCGGAAATAACTATAGCTATACAATCCTGAAGCCTCCTGCTCCAAGCTCTTCACGTATCTGTAAAATCCTGGCTACTTGACTTCCCGTACAAAATTGGGCACCCAAGAGTTTAGGGAAAACAAAACAAAATAAACTCTGGGTCAGTCATGGGACTGGTATGAGTAAAACAGTTTAAAACAGTTCGAACAAGTAAACGATACCTCATAAGACCACGCCGTATAATGAAACGGGTTTTTCCCTTATGAGAATCCAAAATATCTTTATATCAAAACCTTTTGATATTATAATAATGTCTATCAACCACAATATATTAATCATCTAGCAGAAACGCTTCCATCTCACGTTCTACATATATAGCATACAATCAAAACCGCAAGCACGTATTGGGTAATGGATTTCCAACTATGACAAGGTATGGAGCTACCTTTCGCTAGTGTACCTCTAGAGAGGAATACACTGGGTTCAACAAGATCATCTTGCAACCCGGCCACACATGAACGACCACTCATTTCGCTTAAGTGTATCGAATGTATATCACCAACGGTTGGGATCAGCAACCGTTTCCTGAATGTGACAGCATCAACAATAGATTTTTAGAAGTAAATGAAACTCTAGATCAGATGATTATACAACCTAATAGGTGCGACCTACATAGCCATGCTTCCTGTCCGATTTTTGTCATTTACCGGTTGTGAGGCTAGAAGCTACGCTTATCTTTTTACATATCATATCTTCATTCACTTAGAATGCCACATCGTCATACCCGCCAAATCACTAATTGATTTATCCCAAAATAACACGGGTATACAGCTAAGAGAAACGAATTCCTCCGCCACCAAACGTGAATACGTTTGAAGAGATCAACTTACGTGATCTATTGGATATACTCTGTCAGACCATCTTCCATACAAGTTGTCCTGAGACTGGACAAACCGAAGGCACTATTCAGTATATCCATCTTAGGCACTGTTATATAAGATTTATACAACAGCTCTTGCACTTTACTCCGTCTTCAATTATCTTTGGCATATATGATTCGCAACGCTTATGCCAATACAGAGTGGTTCTTCGGATAATAATCCAACTGGTCACTCCATATTAACAACGTTAAAATGGTCAAAAACTTCGATAGTAGGTGAGTTAACTATCAAAGAAAAACACGTGTGCAAACAACGATATTATTTCCAAATGGAAATTATATCGATCAGTCATCATTTAACATTTGTCTCTTTAGTTCATTAATTTACTTATCTCCTGTTTCCATATATTCTAAATTCTTATTTTTTATTATTAGAAAACATTTCTGATTCTTGTTTGGAAAACATTTCCAAAACTCCTTCACGATCAAACCTTACCCTTCCTTAGTTAAGAAGGAAGTCAATCGAGTTGGGGTATAATTACCTCTCAGACCTTAACTGAACAACGTTTTAACTTTCGAAATGGTCAAAGTTTATCTTTTAAACCTTTAACAAAATTATTTGCGTCTCTCTCGGATTCAATTTACGAATCCACTTCTTTATTGAAAACATTGGTTATAACGATAACGTTATAATCCCTACCTTCGAAATATCCAACTTCAATTATAACTTTTATTCGTTAATGTGAATAAATAAATAAACACCTAATTTATAAATAAACAAATCTTGTTTTAAACACCGAAAAGTACAAGTACTTTCCCGAATTCGATATAATCGAATTTGCCGATTTACTCTCTTCGAGTAATCTCTATTTGATTAACTCTTCTTCAAATAACTTACATTCGATTTTCTTTCCTCGAATAACTTATATTCGATTACTCCTTTCGATTAAACTAATCGATAACTCCTTTCGAATAACTAAATTCGATTAACTCCTTTCGATTTAAACTAATCGATAACTCCTTTTGAATAACTAGATTCGATTAATTCCTTTCAAATAACTAGATTTGATAACTCCTTTTAACTTGATTCGAATAACAAATATTCGATAACTCCGTTTAACTCGATTCGAATAACTAATATTCGATAACTCCTTTTAACTCGATTCGAATAACTAATATTCGATAACTCCTTATACGACTAACTCTAATCGATTTATTCTAATTCAATTAACTCTATTTAAATTCTCTATTAGTTAATTCTAACTCCAACTGGTTAACTCTAACTGATCAATTCTAACTGGTCAACTCTAATTGATTTACTCTGACTGATCAACCCTAACTGATTAACTCTGACAGGTCAACCCTAACTGATTAACTCTGACTGGTCAACCCTAACTGATTAACTCTGACTGGTCAACCCTAACTGGTTAACTCTGACTGGTCAACCCTAACTGATTAACTCTGACTGGTTATCTCTGACTGGTCAACCCTAACTGATTAACTCTAATTGGTTAACTCTAACTCTAACCGGTAAATTCTAACTGATTAACTCTAACTGGTTAATCCTAACTCTAATCGATTTATTCTAACTCTAATCGATCATGTCTAACTCTAATCGATTTCTCTTATTCGAATAACTCCTATTTGATAACGTTTATTCATTTATAAAGATTTACTTTTAGTAACGGTTCTTCACTTTATAAATGTTCTCTTTAATAATGTTACTCCACTTATACAAGTGTTGTGTTCCCATTCTATTTAAAACTATCGGTGTTAAAACCAATATCTCTTCTCTATATAAGTTCAGACTAATATATTCCATTTATCGAATGATAAATATTTTAATTTAATTTATAAACTGTTATTTATAAATTAATCCTTTCCATTTATCTGTTAAAAACAGCTTTCCATTTTCTATTCATTTTCTAAATATTCCTTTGATTCTATTCTATTTATTTATCAAATAAATACTCCTTTGATTTAATTCTATTTATTTATCAAATAAATATTCCTTTGATTTAATTCTATTTATTTTCTAAATAAATAATCCCTTTACTATTATTTCCTAAATAAATAATCCTTTTATTTTATTTATTCCCTAAATAAATAAATCCTTTAACTTTTATTTATTCCCTAAATAAAAAAATCCTTTTATTTCTATTTGTAAATGTTCTACAAATATTTCCTTTTTATCTCTATTCTATTTGTAAATGGTTTACAAATATTTCTCTTTCTATTTGTTTGACAAATATTTTTCTTTATATTTGTTTTACAAATATTTTCCTTTATATTTGTTTAACAAATATTTTCCTCTATATTTGATTCACAAATATATTTCTTTTTTTCAAAAATCCTTTTTCTTTTATATATATGAAATCCATTGATTTTATAAAAATAAATTATTTTCAAAATATACTTTGAAAATCCCTTTTCTACACCCCAGTATTTCTTACGGTATTTAAAATACTAAACAACGGTGATCGATAACATTCAACCCATATAATCAACAACGGATTATATATCACATCATATACACAATATATGAAAAATAGAAAAATATATGTTGAGGAATCCAGTTGGATTCCTCCGACCTGTTTCCCTGCATCCACAGATGTTAAACAATATAATAACATCGATTTCACTTTGATATGAATTATTCTGAAAAATAGAATATATATTTGATTAATGATTTATATAAACATCGTTATCTATAATTTCAACCAACACATAAGCAATTCAACCAAACAGTTAACACACAGGAATCAACAGAAGATTAACAGTTCTAAAAATACGTTATAAAAATATAACTGTTCGGAGTTGGTGAGTTTTACTCACATTGGCAGTTCATCGTTAAAGAACGATAAACTATTTGTTTGATTTGAATCAAACAATTTATTTCGCCATAAATTCAAATGAGCTCCATTCCCTTCCAAACCAGTTTGTTTGTGTAGTACTTTTCGATACGATTCCAACGTGACCTGTTTTGCTGAATTTCGTTTACATACGAACAAGTTATTGAACTCACAAGTTTGAACTCTATTTAAATTTTAAACTAAAACAAAATAGAATTTATTGGGCTTACTATTAACAAGGCCCATCACCAAAACTTAATTACCAGGCCCGCACCATCTTTCTTCTTCCCCGAACCAGAAATGCCGTCACCTCCTGTTGTAACCACTCCATTTACATGACTTCAATCCCCTTTCTCTCCTTGTATACACTACCGATATAAAATCTGAAATTACCAAAGCTCATCTCCTCAAAATCTCTTCGATCCTATACCCGTACGACCAACCTCGCACACCCATACAAGATTCCGACGTCGACCCTAAACCACGCCTACCGTAAAAACATTGAACTATTTCGACCTTCATTTCCACCAAAATCTGTGTACGAGTCTCAAATCACTCCACAAACTCAAATACAACATCAAAAACTGAAATCAAAACTTGTAAAAATCAAAATCATGAACCCTAGACCATAACCCCTTTCATTGGAAACATGTCGAGATTCCCAAAAACCTATCGAGCTCCAAAACTTTCATACCAGAACAGAACTCTTCGAATGGTGATCACAGATATATATATATATATATTAGAATTTTTAATGTTTTATTTGTTTTTCCTTTGATTTCTTTTGATCGAACTTTTTTTCCTAGAACCAACAAATGTTACGGGGGAACTTGACTTCCGAATGAACTGAATTAAGTTAGGAAAAATTAAGGATATTATATAGGCGATTTTTAATATTTTAATAATCGATTTAAATATTTTATTTTAAGCCGTCGCTAATTTAATTCATCCTCTAAAATCCCTGTGATCACACACGATACCCAAAAATCACGAAACTGGACACGCTGCTACAGTTCAACATTACGGTCCTAACGAAACTGGTTTCGTTGAATTCCGACTCCGTTTGCTCACACAGCATATTTTTAACTGTCAAAATATCGACTGTTTTTCACTCCACACAGTGACTCTAAAAATCACGAAACTTGGAATCTAGCAATAATTTGATGTTGCGGATCCAACAAAATTAGTATCGTCGAATTCCGACTTCGTTTGCAAAAGTGGCTATTTTTAAAGCTCTAAATAACCCATTTAAATATATAAATATATTTAAGTATAATTAAATTAAATATAAATAAATTTATATTATCGTATATATTCATAGTGGAATACCATACAGCTCCCATTGGATTTATAACTCGATACTTCAAATCCCGATTAAATCGATATTCGATTTAAAATGAATTTCCTTTTTAAAATATAAATAATTCCTTTATAAATTATAAAGGAATTCCGCAGCGACTTTTCTAAAATTTGATTTGGACATAAATCAAAATCTACACGACGAAATCCCGATTTTTCTCTTCCACTAGAAAAATATACTTCACCAGCTCCTAACGTTTCTTGTTTCATAGAAATCCGATTTAAAACGAACCCTGTACATTCAGTTGAAGTTCAAATCGCCAAATGGCGAACTGCCGCGCCATTTCGTGCTCGATTTTAATTATAATATAATTATACGTTCAAACTCCATTTGTATAATATATTCGCTAATATATTCCAACTCTAAACTGATATATATATTTTAAATAATCCAATTCACCCTATATTATGAATTCCGTTATTTTTTATTATTTCTGAATTAAATATATTATCCTATTATTTAATTTAATTAAATATTCACTTTATTTAATTCAACAAATAATTTAATTCCCTAAATCACTATTTTAAATAATTAAATAAATTAATTATAACCTGTGAAAATACGGGTCGTTACATTCTTCCCCACTTAAAATAATTTCGTCCTCAAAATTGCTAAGGAGAAAACAAGACCTATCGACTGGTTAGAACTTATTTGTTCACTTCTTAAATTCAGTTTCAACTGAACCAATTTAATTTCGATTAATTTATCAATTCAATTTTATTAACGAATATTTTCAGAAATCCTGAAATTTTCTAACTCCCTAAATTTCTGAAAAATTTCGCCAGTACCTCCTTTGTACTGGTCAATAGGTCAAACTCCAACTCGCCTCTCTGGGCCTTCTTCAACCCAAAAGAAAATCAAACAGCCAAGCGGCTTGCCAATTCGGCTCATCAAAATCTCATACCCAATATATAATATAAACTGGTACCTTTTTGTCGGGCATATCATTATATCCTTTACATCTGCTGCTAATTCAGCATATACCAATGTCATCCCAATCAAATTCCAATCTGTTTTTATCCACAATTCCAACCATTCGCTTATACCTAAGTCGAATTCAATTTCAAATCAAAGTTCCATTCTCGAATTTTAAATTCTCAACTCATCAATCCAAATTTCTCGATATCCTTCTAATCCAATTCAACTACAATTTGCTTTTGCAAATTTCAATTCAATTTCCACTTATCTGGCTTTAATTCAATTCCAATTTGCTGTCACAAGTATTATTAACTTGTTTTCATTTTAAGCAATCTCTGCCTGGGAATTTTCAAATAGCTTACCTTTTCAAAAGTCAAATATTCTCTTTCAGGATTCTTAACAATCTTGTTTCCTCAAAACAATTCAAAAACAAAATCTTTGGTAGTAATCTGTCACTTAGAACTCGAAAATGAACACTGATTATGCTGCATTCATTATCAGAATTATTTTCCAGTTATCGAAGTGAGTTCAACACTATATCACTTTCAAAATCATTCTTAAACACTTTTGAAATCAGTTCGAAATATCATTCACAAATGCTTGGAATACAATTTAAAATCTCCTAGGATCTTTAAAATTTACATATATTTAATCCAAGCCTATTTACAAACTCTGCTCCAAATTTCCAGGGTTTTAATTTCAATTCTGATTCAAATTCAGATTTAATTCATTTCGTAACACTTATACGAATATTATTTGGTTATATACGTAACCATTTCCCTTTTTATAATCTTACTCGATTATAACAACAACCAATATAAATCCTTTTATATCGAAATATAATTTTTGGTAAAATTATTTTCATTTACCCTCTTTTCAAAACATATCGTGCCGACCCATCGTATTTGAGTGTTTATAAACTCCTACCGATACAGTGGATCAAACTGATCAATCAGAACCCATAAACAACTCAACCAATAAAACTCCACAATATAAATCAATTTTATATTGAATAACAAATACGCTATCGTATATATACACTCAAACTCAATCTAGGGTATTACTAACCCTATGTCTACTGAGTTATGCCATAGAGCCAAGGTAATTCACTTAACCTTAAGCTCTGATACCAACCGTAACGACCCGGATTTTAGCGACTTTGGTTATCGCCATAAACTCAATGACGACTAACCAAACATCGAAAAATATTGGTAGTTAATGAAAAAAATAGAGGGTGAGGAAAGATAAGATAGAAACTTAGAATAGAAGAAGAAGAAGAACACAACATCAGAGTAACACGAACCTCACAGCGGAACGAATAACATATACTAGATAACATATCCTTGAAATAAAATCAGTATATGTATACAATAACATTATCAGAGTACAACACTTACAACACAGCGGAAATAACTATAGCTATACAATCCTGAAGCCTCCTGCTCCAAGCTCTTCACGTATCTATAAAATCCTAACTACTTGACTTCCCGTACAAAATTGGGCACCCAAGAGTTTAGGGAAACAAAACAAAATAAACTTCGGGTCAGTCATGCGATTGGTATGAGTAAAACAGTTTAAAACAGTTTGAACAAGTAAACGATATCTCATAAGACCACGCCGTATAACAGAATGGATTTTTCCCTTATGAGAATCCAAAATATCTTTATATCAAAACCTTTCGATATTATAATAATGTCTATCAACCACAATATATTAATCATCTAGCAGAAACGCTTCCATCTCACGTTCTACATATATATCATACAATCAAAACCGCAAGCACGTATTGGGTAATGGATTTCCAACTATGACAAGGTATGGAACCACCTTTCGCTAGTGTACCTCTAGAGAGGAATACACTGGGTTCAACAAGAACATCTTGCAACCCGGCCACACATGACCGACCACTCATTTCGCTTGAGTGTATCGAATGTATATCACCAACGGTTGGGATCAACAACCGTTTCCCGAATGGGACAACATCAACAATAGATTTCTAGAAGTAAATGAAACTCTAGATCAGGTGATTATACACCCTAATAGGTGCGACCTACATAGCCATGCTGCCTGCCCGATTTCTGTCATTTCCCGGTTGTGAGGCTAGAAGCTACGCTTATCTTTTTACATATCATATCTTCATTCACTTAGAATGTCACATCGTCATACCCGCCAAATCACAAATTGATTTATCCAAAAATAACACGGGTATACAGCTAAGAGAAACGAATTCCTCCGCCACCAAACGTGAATACGTTTGAAGAGATCAACTTACGCGATCTATAGGATATACTCTGTTAGACCTTCTTCCATACAAGTTGTCCTGGGACTAGACAAACCGAAGGCACTATTCAGTATATCCATCTTAGGCACTGTTATCTAAGATTTATACAACAGCTCTTGCACTTTACTCTGTCTTCAATTATTTTTGGCATATATGATTCGCAACGCTTATGCCAATACAGAGTGGTTCTTCGGATAATAATCCAACCGGTCTCTCCATATTAACAACGTTAAAATGGTCAAAAACTTCGATAGTCGGTGAGTTAACTATCAAAGAAAAACATGTGTGCAAACAACGATATTATTTCCAAATGGAAATTATATCGATCAGTCATCATTTAACATTTGTCTCTTTAGTTCATTAATTTACTTATCTCCTGTTTCCATATATTCTAAATTCTTATTTTCTATTATCAGAAAACATTTCTGATTCTTGTTTGGAAAACATTTCCAAAACTCCTTCACGATCAAACCTTACCATTCCTTAGTTAAGAAGGAAGTCAATCAAGTTGGGGTATAATTACCTCTCAGAACTTATCTGAACAACGTTTTAACTTCGAAATGGTCAAAGTTTATCTTTTAAACCTTTAACAAACTTATTTACGTCTCTCTTGGATTCAATTTATGAATCCACTTCTTTATTGAAAACATTGGTCATAACGATAACGTTATAATCCCTACCTTCGAAATATCCAACTTCAATTATAACTTTTATTCGTTAATGTGAATAAATAAATAAACACCTAATTTATAAATAAACAAATCTTGATTTAAACACTGGAAAGTATAAGTACTTTCCCGAATTCTATATAATTGAATTCGCCGATTTACTCTCTTCGAGTGATCTCTATTTGATTAACTCTTCTTCAAATAACTTATATTCGATTTTCTTTCCTCGAATAACTTATATTCGATTACTCCTTTCGATTAAACTAATCGATAACTCCTTTTGAATAACTAAATTCGATTAACTCCTTTCGATTTAAACTAATCGATAACTCCTTTCGAATAACTAGATTCAATTAATTCCTTTCAAATAACTAGATTTGATAACTCCTTTTAACTCGATTCGAATAACTAATATTCGATAACTCCGTTTAACTCGATTCGAATAACTAATATTCGATAACTCCTTTTAACTCGATTCGAATAACTAATATTCGATAACTCCTTATACGACCAACTCTAATCGATTTATTCTAATTCGATTAACTCTATTTAAATTCTCTATTGGTTAATTCTAACTCTAACTGGTCAACTCTAAGTGGTCAACTCTAATTGATTTACTCTGACTGATCAACCCTAACTGATTAACTCTGACTGGTCAACCCTAACTGATTAACTCTGACTGGTCAACCCTAACTGATTAACTCTGACTGGTCAACCCTAACCGGTTAACTCTGACTGGTCAACCCTAACTGATTATCTCTGACTGGTTATCTCTGACTGGTCAACCCTAACTGATTAGCTCTAACTGGTTAACTCTAACTCTAACTGGTAAATTCTAACTGATTAACTCAAATCGATTTATTCTAACTCTAATCGATCATGTCTAACTCTAATCGATTTCTCTTATTCGAATAACTCCTATTTGATAACGTTACTCTTTAATAACTGATTAACTTTTATTCTAATTCTAACTGATTAACTTTTAGTAACGGTTCTTCACTTTATAAATGTTCTCTTTAATAACGTTACTCCACTTATACAAGTGTTGTGTTCCCATTCTATTTAAAACTATCGGTGTTAAAACCAATATCTCTTCTCTATATAAGTTCAGACTTATATATTCCATTTATCGAATGATAAATATTTTAATTTAATTTATAAACTGTTATTTATAAATTAATCCTTTCCACTTATCTATTAAAAACAGCTTTCCATTTTCTGTTCATTTTCTAAATATTCCTTTGATTCTATTCTATTTATTTATCAAATAAATACTCCTTTGATTTAATTCTATTTATTTATCAAATAAATATTCCTTTGATTTAATTCTATTTATTTTCTAAATAAATAATCCCTTTACTTTTATTTCCTAAATAAATAATCCTTTTATTTTATTTATTCCCTAAATAAATAAATCCTTTAACTTTTATTTATTCCCTAAATAAAAAAAATCCTTTTATTTCTATTTGTAAATGTTCTACAAATATTTCCTTTTTATTTGTATTCCATATGTAAATGGTTTACAAACATTTCTCTTTCTATTTGTTTGACAAATATTTTCCTTTATATTTTTTTTACAAATATTTTCCTTTATATTTGTTTAACAAATATTTTCCTCTATATTTGATTCACAAATATATTTCTTTTTTTCAAAAATCCTTTTTCTTTTATATATATATAAAATCCATTGATTTTATATAAATAAATTATTTACAAAATATACTTTGAAAATCCCTTTTCTACACCCAAGTATTTCTTACGGTATTTAAAATACCAAACAACGGTGATCGATATCATTCAACCCATATAATCAACAACAGATAATGTATCACATCATATACACAATATATGAAAAACAGAAAAATATATGTTGAGAAATCCAGTTGGATTCCTCAGACCTGTTTCCCTGCATCCACAGATGTTAAACAATATAATAGCATCGATTTCACTTTGATATGAATTATTCTGAAAAACAGAATCAATATTTGATTAACGATTTATATAAATATCGTTATCTATAATTTCAACCAACACATAAGCAATTCAACCAAACAGTTAACACACAGCAATCAACAGAAGATTAACAGTTCTAAAAATATGTTATAAAAATATAACTGTTCAGAGTTGGTGAGTTTTACTCACATTGGCAGTTCATCGTTAAAGAACGATAAACTATTTGTTTGATTTGAATCAAACAATTTATTTCGCCATAAATTCAAATGAGCTCCATTCCCTTCCAAACCAGTTTGTATGTGTTGTACTTTTCGATACGATTCCAATATGACATGTTTTGTTGAATTTCGTTTACATACGAACAAGTTATTGAACTCACAAGTTTGAATGCTATTTAAATTTTAAACTAAAACTTAATAGAATTTATTGGGCTTACTATTAACAAGGCCCAACACCAAAACTTAATTACCAGGCCCGCACCATCTTTCTTCTTCCCCGAACCAGAAATGCCGTCACCTCCTGTTGTACACCACTCCATTTACACGACTTCAATCCCTTTTCTCTCCTTGTATACACTACCGATATAAAATCTAAAATTACCAAAGCTCATCTCCTCAAAATCTCTACGATCCTATACACGTACGACCAACCTCGCACACCCGTACAAGATTCCGACGTCGACCCTAAACCATGCCTACAGTAAAAACATCGAACTATTTCGACCTTCATTTCAACCAAAATCTGTGTACGAGTCTCAAATCACTCCACAAACTCAAATACAACATCAAAAACTGAAATCAAAACTTGTAAAAATCAAAATCATGAACCCTAGACCATAACCCCTTTCGCTGGAAACATGTCGAGACTCCCAGAAACCCATCGAGCTCCAAAACTTTGATACCAGAACAGAGCCCTTCGAATGGTGATCACAGATATATATATATTAGAATTTATAATGTTTTATTTGTTTTTCCTTTGATTTCTTTTGATCGAACTTTTTTTTCCTAGAACCAACAAATATTACGGCGGAACTTGTTGACTTCCGAATGAATTGATTTAGGTTAGGAAAAATTAAGGATATTTTATAGGTGATTTTTAATTTTTTAATAATCGATTTAAATATTTTATTTTATGCCATCGCTAATTTTATTCGTCCTCTAAAATCCCTGTGATCACACACGATACCCAAAAATTACGAAACTGGACTGCAGCTACAGTTCGACATTACGATCCCAACAAAACTGGTTTCGTCGAATTCTGGCTCTGTTTGCTCACACAGCGTATTTTTAACTGTCAAAATATCGACTGTTTTCACTCTAAAAATCCGTACACAATGACTCTAAAAATCACGAAACTTGGAATCTAGTAATAATTTGATGTTGTGGATCCAACAAAATTAGTTTCGTCGAATTCCGACTTCGTTTGCAAAAGTGGCTGATTTTAAAGCTCTAAATAACCCATTTAAATATATAAATATAATTAAATTAAATATAAATAAATTTATATTATTGTATATATTCACAGTGAAATACCATACAGCTCCCGTTGGATTTATAACTCGGTATTTCAAATCTCGATTAAATCGATATTTGATTTAAAATGAATTTCCTTTTTAAAATTTAAATAATTCCTTTATAAATTATAAAGGAATTCCACAGCGACTTTTCTAAAATTTGATTTGGACATAAATCAAAATCTACACGATGAAATCCCGATTTTTCTCTTCCACTAGAAAAATATACTTCACCAGCTCCTAACGTTTCTTGTTTCACAGAAATTGTAACAACCCGTATTCTACCCATCATAGGATTGTAGAATATTTATTTCTTTCCCATGTGAAGTCGTATGGTCATGTAACTTTGGGAAACATACATTAGAGTCATTTCCCATGTTCATAATTTTTGTTGATTTTTAAATGACCATTTTGCCCCTAGTTGGTACTGTTTCGGCCATAACTTTTGATTGGAAAGGAATTTTGACCTGAAACCACTTCCATTTGATTCGTTTGATGGTTTACCTTTCCGTAGAGTGGTCACAACAGCCAAACGGACTTGCCGTTTGGGAGATATGGCTGAAACAAGGTTTGGAGGGTGAAAAACTGCTTAACCGGGCCAAATCGGGTGATTAGTGAGTAGGCCCATAACCCATTTCGGGATTAGGGTTATGGGAGGGCTGAAATGAGATGGAGAATCATTCTATTTCAGTTTTCTAGCCTTCACTTATCACCAAGGATCCCTAAAATTGGCCTCCAACCTCTAAATCACCTCCAAATCATCTTTTGGTCAAGGATTAAGCTTAACAACCCCTAATCAAGGAAGATCTACACCAAATCAACATAGGAGCTGCTGTTTAGCATAGAGATTCACATCAAATCAGAGAATTATTTCAGATCTTAGTTTATTTGTGGCTAAGGTGAGTGATTTGCATAGTTTTACACTAATTATGGCTAATTAGGGGTGATTAGTGCTAATTAGTGAATTTAAGCATGATAAAATTCGGGAAAAATGTTCATAAATTCCTAAATGATGTTTTAGACCTCTGATATGAATTTGGGTTAATTTGGTTAAGTTTTGTTAATCCTATCATTAGTTTCA
Source organism: Allium sativum (assembly GCA_030737875.1). NCBI lineage: Eukaryota > Viridiplantae > Streptophyta > Magnoliopsida > Asparagales > Amaryllidaceae > Allium > Allium sativum. The sequence goes on from CM060923.1 coordinate 462,226,779, forward strand.
CCTAAACATGCTTAAGGGGAAATATGGGATTTTGGGTATGTTTGATCCATTTTAACCTATCATATTGATGTTTTGATGTTTGTGGTTGATCATGTATGTTGCTATGACTGTATGAAATGCTTTGTGATTGATTCCAATAGTTAGAATGGTCGAAAACGTCGTCGAAGGGCGTAAACACTTGCTGGAACAGTTTCATAAAATAGTGCAGGGTTGGAATCGAATCGGATAAGGGGGCTCAGATCGGATATGTTGAACTGAGCAAAGAATCCGATCGGATCGGAACCCAACATTTGGGAAAAGTGGCAAAAAGGAAGGCCACGCTAGCTGAACTGGGATCAGATTGGATAAAGGAAGACGGATCGGATCGAGGAGGACGGATCGGATCGGAAGCACGAAGACGAATCAGGGAGGGAGCATGAAAACGGATCGAAAGCAAGAACCAAGAAGGGACACCCGACCCGACCCAAAGAGAAGCATCTGACTCGAACCCAGAGGAATACCCGACCCGAACCGCACCAGAAGGAGACCCGACCCGAACGGAGGAAGGACACCGACCCTAACCGATAACTTGAGGAGGAATCTGACTCGACCCAGTATTGACCAATAACCCGAGATGCAAAGGTAGTCCAATAAGGGAAGTTAGAGCTCAGGATCCAGTTGGGAACCAAGGAGTTCACTTCATGGTTGGACTTTGCTGCGGGACGTGTGCTAAGGAGTTGTCGATGTTCATAACTTCGATTCACCACCAAGAATGAGTGATGGCTACTTATCAGTGCAGTAGGGTCATTATGACCTGAGGGGCAAAGTGATGGTAGCAAGACTACGTTATCAGTGCAGTAGGGTCATTATGACCCGAGGGACAAGGTGATGTGTAGTAAGATTATGAGCCAGTGCAGTGGGGTTCTTGTGACTCCATGGGGCAGAGTGGACATAGTAAGGATTGGTAAGGCTATGAGCCAGTGCAGTGGGGTTCTTGTGACTCCATGGGGCAAAGTGGACATAACAAAGGATTAGTGGCTACGTTATCAGTGCAGTGAAGCCATTTACGACTTCATGGGGCAGAGTGATCGTAGCAAGGTATGTTGGGTGATCGAAGTGGTGAATATCGTATGCTTTATGCACTGAGTGAGAGATGTGAGAATGGATGATATGCTTGATTGTTTGCCATCATTATGACATGCACACCTCCCCCATCTCCGTATCTTTACACTGTTTGATATGATACCTTAGAGTGTTGTACAGTATGTAGTGCTAACTCTTTGGTTGCAGGTCCAGGTTCAGGTATGTTTTTAGTCTACCTGTTATTGTTCACTTTAGATGCTTATCGCTAATACCAGGCTTTATGTCTGACCCAGAGTTTTGTGTCTCCTCTTATTACTTTGGGTGCTCACACGAGCAGACTAGAGACAGGTTAGCTGATGATGCACGAGTAGCTAATTCGGAGGCGGGCAGGAGGCTTCCACGTATGATATATATATATATATACACATTCTCCCTGTGTCGTTGGTGGTCGCTACTTGGGCATTAGTAGTGTACCTCTTTTATCTTGCTTTTGCTTTGAGACAGTTTGAAAGTTGTAATAAGCTGTATTCTGAATTTCCGCTGCTATGATGTTTTAGTTCTGATTTTCAGCTTATGCACTGTCTCTCCTGTTTTATGTCAAGTATGTTATTATTATATTTTTTTCTATGCGCTGTGAGACATTCTACAGGTTCTTTGTATGTTCATTTTCTTCTTCCTTTTCCTTCTGACGACCCGTTCCGTGCTAACTGGACGTGTGTACAGCGCACTTTTGGAGTGAATGTCGGTTGGTGCGGGGCGGGCCGTCACACTTGGTATCAGAGCTCTAGGTTGCGTAGTTAACCTAGGGAAAGACACTAGGGAGAGATAGTACGTATATGAGAGCGCGTATTTGTGATTACTTTGGTTTTCAAAAGCTATGTATGTATATACTATTAGTAGTATAAGAATGAAGTCGCACCGCACTAGCACCACTATGGGGTCGTTAATCGTTTCCCTTTTTCAGATTGACGATGAGCCGAGACACGAGGGGTGCTGGTAGAGGGACCAACCAAGGGAATGCCACTGACATGAGGGCAATGTTTACTAACCTCATGAGAGACATGCTTAGAGAAGTGCAAGGGGCAATTCCCAATCCCGGAGTTGGTGTTGGCCCAGTAGTGCAGGCGCCTAGGGTCGATTTCGCCAAGTTGTGCAAGGATTACACTAATCTTGGTGGGAAGTCGTTCCACGGAACGGAGTCGGCCACGGATGTTCAGGACTGGATGGATAGCTGTGACCGTATCTTTGATGACTTGGGTCTCGAGGATGCGATGAAGAGAAGGCTAGCGTCTCGTCAGCTGCAAGGGCGAGCGATGAATTGGTGGAATGCTATTAGAACAGCTACTCCAGAGGATCAGGTTACTTGGGATCAGTTCAAGGCTCGCTTTAGCGAGAAGTTCATTCCAGCTGCCCAGAAGTCAGTGTTGTTTAAGAGGTTCTTGGAACTCAAGCAGAATGGAAGGGCAGTTTCTGATTATATTGCTAAGTTCGACACTTTGTCGAAATATGGACTGTCTCTTATCGACACTCCTGAAAAGAAGAATGAGAAGTTCATTACTGGTTTGGATGGATACTTGGGGGAAAGGCTTATCAACCACATCGATGAGACTTTTGAATCGATTGTGGGGAAGGCTTTGAGATCAGAGAGCCTTTACCCTAAGTCAAAGACTGAGGCTGCATCTGCCGAAGGGCCAAAGCCGCAAGCAGACGGTGGAGGCAAGGATAACTCTCAGAATAAGAGGAAGCAGGACCAATCAAAAGGTGGCCAGAAAAAGAGCAAGAAGGATGTTGAGTGCTTCAGCTGTGGTAAGAAGGGCCATTATGCTAAGGAATGTCGGGCCAAGCCAGCGGAAAGGAAGTGCTACAACTGTGGTCAAGTGGGACATCAGAAGAATAAGTGTCCGCAACCTCTTAAGGAGAAGCAGATTGTGAAAGCATATGCTATTGATGTTGTTCCTTCTTCGTCGAATGCCCCAACTGCGGCGGAGAAAGGAAAGAATGTTGTTATTCAAGGTATGCTTTCTATTTATGATATACTAGTTCGAGTTTTGTTTGATACTGGGGCTTCCCATTCCTTCATATCTAGTGACCTGGTAGATAGGTTGGGACTAGAACCCGAGATAGTCGATAGACCGTTGATTGTGACGAACCCGATTGGTGGTTCGACTAGCCTTAGTATTATTTGCAGGAATTTGGTCTTATCGAGTCATGGATGTACGTTTGTATGTGATTGCTTTGTTTTGGGCTTTACTGGGTATGACATTATATTGGGAGTCGATTGGCTCCAAAGATACAGGGTGGTGGTAGACTGTGAGGGCTTTTTAGCGACAGTGAGGGCGGATGATGGGCGGAGGGTAGTGTTTGGTAGTCTACCTAGTGATGGGGTTATGGCTAGTTTTGTAAATTCCCTCGACATCCCGCAGGATGAGTTGTCAGATGTGCCCGTGGTTGGCTAGTATCCGGACGTCTTCGAGGAGGTGACCGGGCTTCCACCACACCGAGAGATTGAGTTCCGTATTGATTTAGTGAAAGATGCCAGACCTATAGTGATGCCACTTCGTCGTATGGCACCAAGGGAGCAGCGAGAGCTCGGGGTGCAAGTCAGCAATCTTTTGAAGAAGGGATTTATTAGAAGGAGTGTCTCCGAGTGGGGAGCACCAGTTGTGTTTGCCACTAAGGCAGATGGTTCCCTTCGTTTGTGTGTGGACTATCGCGAGTTGAATAAGGTGACGAGGAAGAATAAGTATCCTCTATCACGGATAGATGATTTGTTTGATCAGCTGGAAGGAGCTAGAGTGTTCTCCCAGTTGGACCTCGCGATAGGATTTCATCAGCTTCGAGTAGCAGATGAGAGTGTTCCGAAAACGGCATTTAGGACGCCGTCTGGATTTTATGAGTGGTTGGTCATGCCGTTTGGGTTGACCAATGCACCAGCCTATTTTGTGGATCTTATGAATCGAGTATTCAGAGATCAGTTGAATAAGTTTGTTCTTGTGTTCGTAGATGATATCCTTGTTTATTCGAGGACAGAGGAGGAACACAAGGGACACTTGAGGATAGTGATGGAGGTGTTGAGGAAACACCAATTGAAAGCCAAATTCTCTAAGTGTCATTTTTGGAGAAGGGAAGTGAGATTCTTGGGTCATGTTGTTTCCGAGAATGGTATTGCCGTGGATACTGCGAAGGTGGCTACGGTACAGGATTGGCCTACGCCCAAGAATGCAACAGATGTAAGAAGTTTCTTGGGATTAGTTGGATATTATCGTAAGTTTATCCAAGACTTCTCCAAGATAGCAGCATCGTTGACTCAATTGACTAAGAAGAATCAGTCCTTCGTCTGGGACGGTGTGTGCGAGGATGCCTTCAAGATTCTAAAGGAGAAGTTGACGCGTGCGCCAGTGTTAGTCATTCCTAAAGGGAATGAAGAGATGACGGTATACACAGATGCTTGTGGCACCGGACTGGGTGCAGTATTGATGCAAGGAGGTAGGGTTGTAGCTTATGCTAGTCGACAGCTAAAGCCGCATGAGAAGAAGTATCCTACCCATGATTTGGAATTAGCAGCGATTGTATTTGCGCTGAAGATGTGGAGACATTATCTCTTGGGAGAAAGATTTGAGTTGTTTACCGATCATAAATCGTTAAAGTATCTTTTCTCTCAGAAGGATCTGAATCTCCGTCAGCAGAGATGGTTAGAGTTCTTGGCTTCGTATGATTTTGATATCGCATACACACCTGGGAAAGGTAATGCGGTAGCCGATGCCTTGAGTAGGAGACATGCTAGCTTAGGGGCAATGTTTCTTGAAGGAAGCAACTGGAGTATATCGCGGGGTTTGATTTCAGACCAAAGTGCGAATTGGATCCAGTTATGCTAGCTAGTTTGGCGATCAGACCCACTTTGATAAAGCGGATTGGTTTTAGCCAGAGGGACGATCCTAATCTATTGGAAATCATCTCCAAGTTAGAGATGGGTATCGATGAGGAGATGAATGTGTATGGGCTTGATCGAGATGGATGGCTTCGGAAGAATGGAAGACTAGTTGTGCCCAACGTGAATGGTTTGAGAGATGTAGTGCTTAGAGAATGTCATCACTCGAAACTAACTATACATCCCGGTGGTAATAAGATGTATCGAGACATGAGACAGACTTACTACCGGGAAGGGATGAAAAGAGACGTTGGGAAGTTTATATCTAAATGCCTGAATTGCCAGCTAGTTAAAGCCGAGCAAAAGAAGCCTAGTGGGTTGTTGCAACCATTAGAAATTCCCGAATGGAAATGGGAGCAAGTCTCGATGGATTTCATCGATGGCTTACCAAGAACTAGATCGGGGTATGATAGCATTTGGATAATTGTGGATCGATTGACTAAAAGTGCAAGATTTATACCAGTCAAATCGACCAGAACGGCAGCCAAGTTGGCAGAATTGTATATGAAGTGGGTAGTGAGATTTCATGGAGTACCCAAAAGCATTGTGAGTGACCGAGACCCGTTGTTCACTAGTGGGTTTTGGAAGAGCTTACAAGAGGCTCTAGGGTCAGGATTACATCTCAGTACCGCATATCATCCTCAGACCGACGGTCAGACGGAGAGGGTGAATCGTATATTAGAAGATCTCTTGAGAGCGTGTATATTGGATTTTGGTGGATCATGGGATGACCATTTGCATCTAGTAGAGTTTGCATATAATAATAGCTACCAATCCAGTATCGGTATGGCTCCATATGAAGCTTTGTACGGAAGACCGTGCAACTCACCATCATGTTGGATAGAGACTGGCGAGAAGTTTGTGCTTGGACCAGATGTGGTGAGAGAAACTTCAGACAAGATTAAGATCATTCAACAAAGAATGAAAGCTGCCCAAGATAGGCAAAAGAGTTATGCTGATAAGAGGAGAAGAGACTTGAAATTTTCTGTTGGTGACTTGGTGTTCGTCAAGATCTCTCCGTTAAAGAGCGTGATTCGATTTGGCAGGAGAGGCAAGTTGGCACCAAGATTTGTTGGCCCATTCCCTGTTCTTGAATTAGTCGGGAATTTGGCGTATAGAGTTGGCTTACCAGAGAAAATGGCGGGAGTTCACAATGTATTTCATGTTTCCCAACTAAGGAAGTTCGTTCACGACTCAGATGTGACTATTTCACCTGATCAGTTAGAGGACTTCGAAGTAGAACCCGAGGCGGTTGGGAACCGCAAGCCGATTCGTATTGTGGGGCACGATACGAAGCAACTTCGAAGGAAGGCGGTGAAGCTAGTCAAGGTTCAGTGGAGCGAGAACGAGAATGATTGTACTTGGGAGACAGAGGAGAGCATTAGGAAGGCATATCCAGAACTCTTTACCTGGTAAGATTTACTTTACGATTTAGCTTTTCCGCATGCTAGGGTAGATTTGTTTTGCTTGTTTTGCATGTTTGGTTGTTGTTTTATGGTTGATAGGCATGTAGGACCTTTGTGTGTGTTTTGATTAGGGAATTTCGGGGGCGAAATTTCTTAAGGGGGGGAGAGTGTAACGACCCGTATTCTACCCATCATAGGATTGTAGAATATTTATTTCTTTCCCATGTGAAGTCGTATGGTCATGTAACTTTGGGAAACATACATTAGAGTCATTTCCCATGTTCATAATTTTTATTGATTTTTAAATGACAATTTTGCCCCTAATTGGTACTGTTTCGGCCATAAATTTTGATTGGAAAGGAATTTTGACCTGAAACCACTTCCATTTGATTCGTTTGATGGTTTACCTTTCCGTAGAGTGGTCACAATAGCCAAACGGACTTGCCGTTGGGAGATATGGCTGAAACAAGGTTTGGAGGGTGAAAAACTGCTTAACCGGGCCAAATCGGGTGATTAGTGAGTAGGCCCATAACCCATTTCGGGATTAGGGTTATGAGAGGGCTGAAATGAGATGGAGAATCATTCCATTTCAGTTTTCTAGCCTCCACTAATCACCAAGGATCCCTAAAAATGGCCTCCAACCTCTAAATCACCTCCAAATCATCTTTTGGTCAAGGATTAAGCTTAGCAACCCCTAATCAAGGAAGATCTACACCAAATCAACATAGGAGCTGCTGTTTAGCATAGAGATTCACATCAAATCAGAGTAGAGAATTATTTCAGATCTTAGTTTATTTGTGGCTAAGGTGAGTGATTTGCATAGTTTTACACTAATTATGGCTAATTAGGGGTGATTAGTGCTAATTAGTGAATTTAAGCATGATAAAATTCGGAAAAAATGGTCATAAATTCCTAAACGATGTTTTAGACCTTTGATATGAATTTGGGTTAATTTGGTTAAGTTTTGCTAATCCTATCATTAGTTTCACCTAAACAAGCTTAAGGGGAAATATGGGATTTTGGGTATGTTTGATCCATTTTAACCTATCATATTGATGTTTTGATGTTTGTGGTTGATCATGTATGTTGCTATGACTGTATGAAATGCTTTGTGATTGATTCCAATAGTTAGAATGGTCGAAAACGTCGTCGAAGGGCGTAAACACTTGCTGGAACAGTTTCAGAAAATAGTGCAGGGTTCGGATCGGATCGGATAAGGGGGGGGGGCTCGGATCAGATATGTTGAACTGAGCAAAGAATCCGATCGGATCGGAACCCAACACTTGGGAAAAGTGGCAAAAAGGAATGCCATGCTAGCTGAACTGGGATCGGATCGGATAAAGGAAGACAGATCGGATCGAGGAGGACGGATCGGATCGAGGAGGACGGATCGGAGCGGAAGCACGAAGACGAATCAGGGAGGGAGCATGAAAACAGATCGAAAGCAAGAACCAAGAAGGGACACCCGACCCGACCCGAAGAGAAGCATCTGACTCGAACCCAGAGGAATACCCGACCCGAACCGCACCAGAAGGAGACCCGACCCGAACGGAGGAAGGACACCGACCCGAACCGATAACTTGAGGAGGAATCTGACCCGACCCAGTATTGACCAATAACCCGAGATGCAAAGGTAGTCCAATAAGGGAAGTTAGAGCTCAGGATCCAGTTGGGAACCAAGGAGTTCACTTCATGGTTGGACTTTGCTGCGGGACGTGTGCTAAGGAGTTGCCGATGTTCATAACTTCGATTCACCACCAAGAATGAGTGATGGCTACTTATCAGTGCAGTAGGGTCATTATGACCTGAGGGGCAAAGTGATGGTAGCAAGACTACGTTATCAGTGCAGTAGGGTCATTATGACCCGAGGGGCAAGGTGATGCGTAGTAAGACTATGAGCCAGTGCAGTGGGGTTCTTGTGACTCCATGGGGCAGAGTGGACATAGTAAGGATTGGTAAGGCTATGAGCCAGTGCAGTGGGGTTCTTGTGACTCCATGGGGCAAAGTGGACATAGCAAAGGATTAGTGGCTACGTTATCAGTGCAGTGAATCCATTTATGACTTCATGGGGCAGAGTGATCGTAGCAGGGTATGTTGGGTGATCGAAGTGGTGAATATCGTATGCTTTATGCACTGAGTGAGAGATGTGAGAATGGATGCTATGCTTGATTGTTTGCCATCATTATGACATGCACACCTCACCCACCTCCGTATCTTTACACTGTTTGATATGATACCTTAGAGTGTTGTACAGTATGTAGTGCTAACTCTTTGGTTGCAGGTCCAGGTTCAGGTATGTTTTTAGTCTACCTGTTATTGTTCACTTTAGATGCTTATCGCTCATACCAGGCTTTATGTCTGACCCAGAGTTTTATGTCTCCTCTTATTACTCTGGGTGCTCACACGAGCAGACTAGAGACAGGTTAGCTGGTGATGCGCGAGTAGCTAATTCGGAGGCGGGCATGAGGCTTCCACGTATGATATATATATACACATTCTCCCTGTGTCGTTGGTGGTCGCTACTTGGGCATTAGTAGTGTACCTCTTTTATCTTGCTTTTGCGTTGAAACAGTTTGAAAGTTGTAATAAGCTGTATTCTGAATTTCAGCTGCTATGATGTTTTAGTTCTGATTTTCAGCTTATGCACCGTCTCTCCTGTTTTATGTCAAGTATGTTATTATTATATTTTGTTCTATGCGCTGTGAGACATTCTACAGGTTCTTTGTATGTTCATTTCCTTCTTCCTTTTCCTTCTGACGACCCGTTCCGTGCTAACTGGACATGTGTACAGCGCACTTTTGGAGTGAATGTCGGTTGGTGCGGGGCGGGCCGTCACAGAAATCCGATTTAAAACGAACCATGTACATTCAGTTGAAGTTCAAATCGCCAAATGGCGAACTGCCGTGCCATTTCGAGCTCGATTTTAATTATAATATAATTATACGTTCAAACTTCGTTTATATAATATATTCGCTAATATATTTCAACTCTAAACTGATATATATATATATATTAAATAATCCAATTCACCCTATATTGTGAATTCCACTATTTTTTATTATTTCTGAATTAAATATATTATCCTATTATTTAATTTAATTAAATATTCACTTTATTTAATTCAACAAATGATTTAATTCCCCAAATCACTGTTTTAAATAATTAAATAATTTAATTATTACCCGTAAAAATATGGGTCGTTACATGACATTTCATTGTAACGTTCTAAAGTTAATCATGTATTTACAATTTGTTACACATTATAACCTTAACTTTTAAATCGTATAATCACACTCAGCATTCGCTATAAAAGTTTAGTGTTGATGTTGATTCATGTGTTAGCAACAAATAAGAAACACTGATCATGTAAACAATTTTGTAGAAAAAAACATACTTCCACGAAAGGGCTAAAAATTAATACCTTTTATGTTCAACAATCATGATTCCAATCTCTGCTCACTGTATGTCGTCCAGATCATTGATATATATTTTCAAATCACCAACCATTGCTGAAACATAGAGTAAAATGTCAATTTTAACAAATACAACACCTTGTAGATGTATCACTATGATAACCACCTTTTGTTCACTAAGATTATCAGATCATTTCCATTAACTGCTGATTTACTATATCATTTAGATTCAGAGTATGTTTATTACCGATAATACCCTTAAATATCATACTCAGTAAATATGATGTGTTTCATAACTGTCTTTTGGGGCAGCTTAAGCACACCACACATCTAATAGCTTCACTAAAGAATAATACATGGAAATATACATTATATTATTATATATTCAAAAGGCCTGCACTAAAAGATGTGCATTTGATTCCAGAGCATGCTAATCATTTTAATATATATATATATATATATATATATATACATACATATATATATATATGAGCAATGCTTCAACCATATGCATTGTTTGAATTGGTCTGACACGGGCAATATATATTAGTTAACAGGGTATATAAACTAAGAGACAAAAGCAATAGTTGTCTTCCACTCGAAATTGTGATACTGTCATGGATAACATGCAAGCTAGACTATAATCGTAACCGGTTATCCACTTTAAACTTCAATTTCACTAAGCGACCACAATTATGTTCACCCACCTTCACACTGGCCCATAGCAATATTAGCACTAACCACATTAGCCAGCATTATTTATGGCATTCAATCAATTTTTTTGATACATGTCGCAAAAGATCACAATCACACATTAATTCCTTATTATGCTGAATAGTGCCTTTAATTAATGCAACATCATGTACAAAATTGTACAAGTAGAACCTGCAAAAGAATATAATACATAACAAAAGCAAACAATAAAAAAGTAACATTATCTACTAAGGAGAAGTTTAAGCTTAACAACTCATGTTATACAACCAACGAACGTACCATGTCATGCAACCAACGAATACGCTGATTATGTTCCTTTTACTTTCGCTTGCATGACACAGTTCATTTTTTTTAATATTGATAACTGGGACAAATACAAAAGTTAATTTTATTTTTCTGCTTATTTGTTATAGTAAACATGGTACCTTCGTTGGTTGTATAACATGAGTTACTTATTTTTTTCCCTGTGTCAAAGACCTTATTTGCCTCGGCCATCTCACCGTAACAAACAAATACGTCTAATATATTTTTATAAACATAAGAAGTTAACTAATCCCTCGTTTGCTGGTATCTTCAATAACCCACAAAATCCATTAACCGATCTGAACGTAAATTTGAATCTAACAACATTCGTCCAAGTGTATAAACATAAGAAGTTAACTAATCCCTCGTTCGCTGGTATCTTCAGTAACCCACAAAATCCATTAACCAACCTGAACATAAATAAGAATCTAACAACACTCGTCCAAGTGTTCCAAAATTTATCGTCGCCACTCTTTACTCACCTCAATTAATAGTTTATTATAAACAGCCTCAGATGTCCAATTTTAACCCTATTACAGAAGGTTTTACAAACGAGCAGCAAAAAGGGGAAAAACAGATTAAGAGAATGATGATAGTGGGATTTGAACCCACGCCCTTTCGGACCAGAACCTTAATCTAGCGCCTTAGACCAACTCGACCATCTCATCAGGTAACAACATAGCTTATTTATCACCATGTTTCAATTGCTTTTCCTGATTATGTTTCCAATACAGTTGCAACTTGGTTAAGATCTTTAGTCATTCAGTATGATATGATTATGCTTATGCGATGTTTGTTTCTTAAATATGAAAGTTGACCCGATTCCTAGTTAATATTACCCTGTATATTGGCAGATGATGGAGGAAAAACTCAGATGCATTACCTTGCAAGAACATTCAACCTGCTGCAACTTCTTTCGACAATAATTTTGTTTGTAAATAGCACCTGTGTGCTATGATTGATGAATGTGTGCGAGGTTGACAAACAACTCGGTAACTACAATTTTCAATAACACCTGCATATAAATAAATCAGAATACCACTAATTCTACATGAACCCAATATTTAGACCAACCGAGCCATCCCAACAACTGATGGTCAATATTTAAATTTGACTTGTTTCTATTTTCAATTATATTTCAGTAATTTTTTGAATTATAATTTTGAAAATACAGCATCTAGGTTGTGATCTTTAGTCATTATGCATGCTAAGGAATAATAAATAATCAGGATTAGTGCAGACACGTTCTTCGTTAATACCACCTAGTATGTTGGCAGAAGATGGAGCAAAAATATTGAGATATATAACCTTATATGTACATTGAATTTTCTGGCACTTCTTTCAGCATCAGTATGATCTTTGTTTGCAAATTGATGAAGTTTTCATGCAAGCTGATGTAAGACAGGAAAAACTAAGTTATGAACGACTAAGACAGAATAAAGTTTGAACCATACACGCAAACAACTAAATTAAAACAAAACAGTAAAAATATAACCACTTTATTCTATGTTCGTATTCAATTTCCTGCTCAATAAATCAAGACATATACAACAACACACATTAAAATATAACAAGCACAAAGTAGTGATAAATGTAATGCTTGATGAAGTTGTTTTCGAGCTACAAGTTAAATTTTCAACTTGAAGCTCGAATTTGTTTGGAGATAAGGAAAGCGAACAATGACAGGTAAATCAATAAGTAGGAGTTGGTTGCACAGCCGTTTGAAATTCTATTTTACTCAGAATTGCTACATAATATTTTTTTCTTAGAAAAAGGACAATGTTCGAACGAAAGTAAGTAATTTTCTATTCCATATTCAAGAATAAACAACAAAGGAACCATGTTATAAAACCATAGAAGGTACCATGTTATGCAACGTATTTGTCCATCTTTTGATTTGCTCTTTGCAACTCATGTTATACAACCAATGAAGGCACCATGTTTATGTTGGGATCCCCCCTTAATTGGAGAGTTTCTAGAAAATTCTAGATCTTTCTAGAGAAATATAGAATTTTCTAGAATGTTCAGGATAACTCTGGAGAAGTGTAGAACCCTCTGGAAGTTTGTGGAATAGTGTGGAATCCTTTGGAACATTACGGAGATGTGTGAAACCTTCCGGAACATTATGAAAGAGTATGGAAGGATGTAAATGGAAATGGAAGATTGTAGAGATTCCTCGAGAGTATGGAGGATTTTAGAGAATCAATCTCCACCCTTGGATGCAAGTAGTCTCCACCATTCATTATGGAGGTTGAGTAGTATAAATAGGAGAGGAGTCTTCATTACTATATATCCAAGAAAAAAGCCACTTCTTAGAGTGAGGAAAACTTGAGAGTTAGCGATTTGAGTGAAAAAAGAGAAAGCTTGGGATATAACTATCTTTAAGCTTGAGTGAGCCACCAAGTGTGAGTTACTTTTGTAATCATATTCTTGTAATCCTACTATTCTTTTGTATAGTGGAAGAATCTCCATATTGGAGAATTATAAACACTTGTTCTTCCGTTGCTACTTTTAATCTTAAGGGCCTATCTTAACTTCACGAAGCGGGACAGACCGAGATTCCCCAACAGTTTACAATAAGAAATAAGTAGAAAAAAAAATTAACTTCTTGTATTTGTCCCAGTTATCAATTGAACCGCGTCATGCAAGATAAAGTAAAAGGAATACCTTAAGGTATATGAAAAAGTTGTTACCATAATATGGTAACACATTGACTACTTCAGCCAAGCTCATTTCTAGAACATAAGAATTCAAATGCATTTAACATCTCTTTATTCTCCTTCATCACCACCTCTACTAATAATAATAGTAATAATCAAAACATGTAATTTCCAATTTATTTATACATATAATATACTCCCAGTTTTGATACATGTAATTTCTGAAAATAAATTCTCCGTGATTTTATTACATATATACTAAATTTAAATTATTACATACTGTTTATTTTGGGTTGTAATTAATTAATTTCAATTCATTTTACTTATGAATAATTACTATTACCTGTTTTCGGAACACATACAAAAGAACATTTTTTTCGTCTATGATTTTTCCAATTTAGTTTTGACTTTTATAATCTCAAGTTCAATATGCATTAAATATCATCCTCCTTATTTTTATACACTCAAACATCTAGCATTATATTAATACATTTGTGTGATTAACAGCTCTTTTTATGAAAACCTTTTGAAAAAAATAAATTTGAAAATTGAGGATTTTAGTTTCGACTTCCTTTATATCAAAAACAGTTTTATAAAAATGTGCCTCTCACCTTCCATAGTAATTGTAGTGCTTTCATAGTTTTTTAGTTCTACAACAAATCTTTCAAAATGTCTATATTGTCTGGAACCATACTCAACCCAAACACACCAAATCCATGCAGCCCAAGACTACTTCCCATGCCCACTCATCCGGACAGAACACCCCATCGTCAACCAGGCCCCCAATTCCAGCCCGCCACCCAATTGCAACACATCTGGCCTACTAGTCACAACCTATCAAATAAATATGGTTCCTCATATACCCTTTGCTTAATTTAATTAGACACCCAAGTTCTGTGTCAGTGCCAATAAATATGGCAAAACCCAGTAGCTGCAAACAATATCGACGGGGAAAGAACTAGATTTCGCTTTTCCACACAGTAATAAAGGCCAAAAATTCCGATGGAAAAAAATTTGATAACATAAATACTTAGTTAATTCGTAAGCTCTATTGAATAAGGTAAGAAACATTCAATTATAGATCAGAAATCTAACCAAAAAAAAGAAGGCTACTAAGAAGAAATTAGAACTTTGTAAGAAAACTAAACTCATTAGCCAAATTGAAGAAACTAAACTATTTGTAAGCTTACCACCGTAATTATTGAACAGTAAATTTGGGTAGTTTTGTCATATAATATGTGAAAAAGAAGAAAAAACATTCCATGGTCATGGAAATAAGAAATAAACATCACTATTGTTCTTTAACTTTTGACAATAATGAATGATTACTAAGTTCTTTTGAACTGAATCAATTGGTGCGGTAATCCATAATGAGTATCTTAATATACAATTACAACTGAATATTGTAATGATGGTTAATGACATTTGTTAAGACATTCAATAATATCATTCAGTATAACTTTTATAGTGTTATTTGTTTGTTATCATAACATTTAATTAAAGCATTTATCTATGACATTTATTACAGGGTTTTTCATTTATTTGTAATGTTTGATACAGTGTGCTCTATCTCATATTTAAAATAAAAAGGGTGATTATGATTACATCATGTTTTATAATAGTTAAAATTTACATTTCTAACAGCATCATATAGACATAAATAATTTAAAGGTTGTCTAACATTTCAAATGATCTAATTCGAGCAACATGCCACCAAAGTGGTTTTGGTAGTGTGTTATTAGCAAGTGCATCCGATATTTATGTCATGATTACTCTGTGGTGTAATAATTATTTTACTGAAGACTATACACAAATAAGAATTTGATGATTAAAAATAAACTACATCCTGAAATGTACCTTTTTCCATGTGAGAAGAGTTGGAAAGAAACTAAATGTGACATATAAATAAATAAGAAAATTAGAAGAAGAAAAAAATGACTTACCGATGGAAGATAACATGTTCATAGAAGGTAAAAGAATAAAAAGAGATTAAGTTGACATAGCTAGAAGACATAAAAATGATTTAACAATTTAATTAGTCCTCTCATGCAACCGATAAAAATTACGCAATATGAGAACTCATGCGACCGACTTCAATCATTTGAAAAAAGACAAAAATAATGACGATCTTGACCATATCGGCAAAAACAAGCAAATTATGTTGTTATGATATGGTAACATTAAATTTCTCATTACCATACAATTATCAAGTAGTTGATCATTTTTTATTAAAGTCAGAATGTTAGTATAGTTGGTAAAGTAAATTTACAGTTTTCTTCTAAAACACCGGCAATATTTTCCAAAATCAATGGCGACAATAATCTACCAGTTTATTTAAAATATTATGAACATTTATGTAATATGTTGCTTTGTATGCATTTAGAAACAAACAAACGATTAAATTTAGTTTCATAATTTAGTTCAAATGGTGATGATTAATTAAGTGAGTAATGAAATGTATAATGAAAAATTGTTAGAACGTAAAGATGTGTCATGTTTTTTTAATAAACAACAATTTATCATTATTACTGCAACGTTTATAGGCTTATCAGTATATACATTCAGTATTATAGATTAAATTACACACCTTGCACTATGGACAATTTGTGCGATAGCGCACACTATGATAACTCTGAATATATGGGTCTTCAATACATCTGTCAATCATTAACGATAACAGTAAGTTATTTTAGCTCACCAGGAAAATATGAGAATGTTGTTTGCAAAATCATAGTGGTAACTGTTGACAAGGGATTCTGGTCAATCAAAAGCCAACACCCAATTCGCATGCAATTCATAGTAAAAATCACAGTGCAGTAGAGTACGTAAAAGTAACTGGAGATACAAATTTATAGTGGTTTAGTGAGTGTGACGACATCAACTGAGGTGTAATCGATTATTTATATTGTTTAATTACAAATGGACAAAATTTTGAAGTAAGCTTATGAAAATAACTTATTGTAAAATAGGATTGTTTCATAACTTATTATGAAACTAAACCTGTTTTGAGTTAGGTCAATAAGCTATGAGCGTTCTGAAAACGCGCATGAACAGAAATGTTCATGCGCATTTTCAGAATGTGCTTTTTTTTTGCTCTTGCGCATTCTGAAAACGCTCATGAACAATTTTGTTCATGCGCATTTTTGGAATGCACATGAACCAAAAAAAAAAAAAAAATTGTGCGTCCTGAAAACGCACATAAACAAAATTGTTCATAAGAGTTTTCAAAACATTATTTGTCCTTGTAAAAAACAGACATAGTTTCATAATAAATTATGAAACAGGCCTATTTTCAGAATAAGTTATTTCCACGAGCTTACTTCAAAAATTTGTCCACTACAAATACATTAAGATCCAATCTTAATAATATAGAGAAAATGTAGTTTTTGTTTGGCTACACCAATGTCCTTGTGCAGTAGTGGCCAAAAACCAAGAGAAAATCCCTAAATAAGCCATTTAGTGTCCTATTTAGCTGTAAAAGCGCAGGGATCGATCACAAATCAAGAATAGGATGATACTGACTTGTGCTTCGGAAGGATCGGACTGGATCGGTATCGATCCATTTGAGCAATCGATACCGTACCTAATGACTCGATCCCCTATCTTGTATAAGTGCCAAAGTTTAAGTCGCCTTGCTTGATCTCTTCATTTATGTGACGATCACTGTGTTGATCAACCATTTCTGTTGGAACTTACTTGATGTAATAGAGCCGATCTGATCTGAGTTTAAGTGATCTAAAACCAAGTTAATCGTTGATCACTTATTTTTGCTTATTTACTTCATGCCTGAAGAGGATCTGAGTCGATCCCTTTTTAATCATTTTGACCGATCTGATCGCAGAGGGATCAGATAAGTATAAAGTGTTGGGATCCAAAGGTCTGATCCATGCTTTTTCCATGATCCATCCGAGCTGATCCTTCCTTTTTTTTCTCTGACCAATCTGATTCCTCTAGCGATCGATCATTTGCCACATGCCTGAACTTCGTAGCCTGATCCACATGATTTCATGATTAGCCTAATGTTCCGAAGTGATCCATTCTTGAAGTCCTTAGATGATCGATCAAGTGTACGATTGTGAACCTGTGAACCGATCATGCTTTTTCCAATGATCGGTCAAGCCCGACCAAGTGTCCAAACACGCGATCGATCTGAGTTGCGTATTTTCCGAATTCCAAGCATACATCGAGTTTGATGCTTTAGTACAAGCATTTTCAAGTTTGTGCAACTCCGTGCTCCAGCCACGAGCAATCTAGTGATAAGAATTACAAAATGTGACGGTCTTATCAAAAAACATGTCAACACTTTCCCTCAAAAATATATTTGTCTACGAAAGACGTGTTTTGTATTAGTCTAGCATCTACAATCTTTTCGGATTGATCCCAAGTTCCATGAGCGTTCTGAGTCGTAACCATGATTTCACCGGATCGTTTATATGTCCAATAGCCTCTCCAAGCTAGTATTGATGTTGAACATTCGCGGTCGCACCAGGTCGATTCCTTGGCAAGCGTCGTACGCACTTGACAATCCAAGTTTTGTCTGCACCAACCATAATCCATAGCTAGCAATTCGAGCCTAGTTGGGTTTTAAGCATAAACTCATTGCATTAAAACTACACAGGGTTTTTGTTATGTATCAATCGTACATGATGGTTTGAAGCCTCGCCGAACTACTTCTACCCCATCAAGCATCGATCATTCTTAAGGTTCACGGTTTGATTCATCTCCACTAAGCATTAGTCATGCTAAGTGGTTCTCGGTTTGATTGGACTGTCAAGCATTAGTCATACTTAAGAGTCCTTGGTTTGGATTCCCACCAAGCATCAATCGTACTTGGCAGTTCACCGTTTTGTTCGTGTTCTATCAAGCATCAGCCATACTTGATAGTTTATAGTCTCGTCGAACTCTTGTTGAGCATCAGTCATACTCGGCAATCCATAGCCTCGTCGGACTCTTGCTACGCTTCAGTTATATGTGACGATCTAGTCAATTAAAAGGTTTCAAACTTGATGAGCATCAATCATATTCGCCAAGTAGAAATCATTTTTACATCTAATGAGCATCAACTATACTCATCGAGTGATGTCATTAGAGTTATCTAATTGTAGATTCCACAATTGACGAGCATCAGCCATACGAGTCAAGTGATCTTATTAAAGTAACAAACGCAAAATCCATGTCTCACGAGTATCAGCCACACATGACAAACAATTTTATTAGAATAGAAAAGATAAATTTTATTGCAAAACTAATGGTTTTTACTGTCCATATCTTGTTTAGGGATCTCGTCAGTTCTCGTACAAGAGTAAACAGATTAGCCTTTTTTATTACAAATTGGTTGAGAAATAATAAAAATAAAGCTGGTGATTCATCATCGTCCAAAAGCTTGTATATGGATCTCGTAGGATCCTGTATATAGATAGAAGACTTAGCCACCAACATTTTCCGATTTACACTTGTCAATTGATGACAAGGTCCCGACAAAAGCTAGACTCATTTATGTCCCTTACAGTCGATGGTTGTGGTTTGATTCTGGATGTATTACCGCAGTTGTCCATTTCTCACTTGCTCTTCGATTACATCTCACAAGTGCTTGCATTCATTTATTTCATGTTCAGCTATCTCATGAAACAAGTTAATTTTTTTCGAAAGTTGTCATTATCAGTGGGCTCCAATCTAGTTCGTTTTTCTTTTTGAAAGGCGGTCTTTGGTATCCATGAAAATTTGTTCTGGACTCGCACTCAGCTTTGTATACGAGTCATAATTCGACCCTTTTTTGATTCGGATTCGAAGGCATGCCTTGCTTTCCGCTTTTTGCTTTCCTAAATTTGGGTTTGCAGAAGGATTAAACATCAGGTTAGCATAACTGGGGGACTGCCTCATGTTTCCATGGGATCCGTACTGATCCCTCTGATGGGATTGGTACCAAGTTCTCTAGGTGCGAGGGCAGTTGCCCCTAGCTCCAGCATGAGGTTCCTTGTGTTGATAGTTTCGATTCCAACAGATGTGTTCTCGTTTTCAAAACTAATTGATTGTTCAATTTGATTGAAGAACATAGCCATCATTTCCTCTTGTAGTTTAGCAAATTTTCCTGATACTGAAGACAATTTTGCAAGTCGTTCACCACCTCGTCTATATCCTCCCTTATAAGACACAGAGAAGGATTTCCTACAGAAGAAGCCTCTTGACTCCCTCCTTGAATTGTTACGTCATCTGGTTGTTTGTTGATATTATTCTTTCTCAAAATCATTTCATAAGAAGAGAGAATCCTTTTGTTCAAGTAGTAGCCCCTAACTGAGACGCCAAAATTAACACTGGACTTTGGTCAATTGAATGCCAACACCTAATTCATATGCAATTCATAGTAATAATCACAAAGTACGTAAAAGTAAATGAAAACAAAAAATTATAATGGTTTGGAAAGCATGCCAACGTCCATTGAGGTGTAATTGATTGTTTATATTGTTTAATTACAAATACAGTTCAATTTAATCTTAAGAATGTAGGAGGAAAAATAATTTTATTAGGCTATAACAATATCCTTGCGTGATAGTATCCAAAAGCTAAGAGAAGATCCCTAAATGAGCCATTTTGATGTCCTGTTTATAGCCATATAACAGCTGAGATTGACCACAAATCAAGGATCAAAAATAGGATCTGATGGCCAATTGCGCTTGGGGAGGGATTAGATCGAATCACCCGATCCTATTAAGGGATCTGTACGGATATAATGATCTGATCACTTTTTTGCAAGTGCTAAATTTAAGTTGTCTTGTTTGATCACTTCGTTTTGTGTTGATCGCTGTGTTGATCAACCATTTCTACGGGACCCGACTTGATGTAATAAAGCTGAATGCAGTCTTTGATTGCCCAATCCAATCTAAGTTTAAGTGATCGAAAGCCAAGTTGTAGCGATGATCACCTATTTTTGCTTAATCAATTCGTACCTGAAGAGGATCCAACTGAGTTGACCCATTTTTAATCATTTGACCAATCCGATCCCCGGAGGGATCAGATAAGTTAAAGTGTTGGGGTTCGAAGGTTTGATCCATGCTTCTCCCATGATCTGACTGAGCAAATCCCCTCTTTTTGCTTTGACTGATCCAATTCCTCTAATGATCGATCATTTGCCAGATGCGTGAACTCCGTAGGTTGATCCATGCGATTTTCGTGATCAATCTGATGCTCTGGGGTGCTCTTGTTTTGAAGTCTTTAGATAGTCAATCAAGTGTATGATCATGAACCTGTAAGCCGATCAGGCTTTTTCCGGTGATCGATCCGACAAGATCAAGCATCCAAACACATGACCGATTTTTCGAATTTCAAGTACACGTTGAGTTCGACGCTTTAGACCGAGGATTTCCGAGTTTGTGTAAGTCCATGCTCGAGCCATGAATGATCTAGTGATAAAAATTCCAAAGCTTGACGGCCTTATGAAAAGACGGATCAATGTTTTATAACAGCCATATACTAAAAAGCATACTATTATTTCAACGAGATGTGATAGCATTTACTTAGGTCACAACTTAATAAACAACACTAAGTTTATCAAACCCAAATATCTACACTTCTACAAGCAAATCATGTGGCCCATTAGCCCAGTTGGTTAGAGCGTTGTGCTAATAACGCGAAGGTCGCAGGTTCGAGACCTGCATGGGCCATGTTTTGATTTTTTTACTATTATCTTTATTTTAACCCTGTATTTTAATGCGAATTATTATTCTTATTGAATACAATTTTGGAATAAAATAATAGAACCCTAATTTTATTGAAATTGGTTTTGCATATGGATACATTTCATACATCATAAGACTTTTACCTGTAATTGTCAAAGGGTTATTAACATTTCTTCTTTCTTCATAGTAAACAAATCAACACCTTTCAATAAAGAATCGTAAATTTTCCAACATAAATGTTATTTAAATAAATAATCTTTAGTTTCTTTCCAAATTTATCTATGTTTGCTATAATTTCAGTTTCGATATGTGCTTTTTTTTGGTATATATGTCAAACCGAACCGAAAGTAATGTGCTCAATTCATATTTAATAAGTACCTTGGTCGAGCATAGGCATGGTGCAAGTTATGTTCGAACAATCTTCAGATAGACCAACGCACAAAAAATATATCAAATGAGCATAATTTTGTATATTCACTTGCCCATCCTAAACGAAAATAGAGGATCATTACCTTTTAATATAGGATCATAAATTTTCCAACATGTGCATTACTCAAATGGATAATCTTCAATACAAATGGATCATAATTTTCAATATGCGCATTATTTTTTAGCATATATGCTGAATCAAACCGGAAGTAACCTGCTCAATTCATGTTTAATAAGCAATTTGGACGAACATAGGCATGTTGCAACTTATGTCTGAACACTCTTCGAATAGACCAGACAACCTACAAATAAGAAAATATCAAATAATTCAAATGAGCATAATTGTGTAGATTCACTTGCCCTAATACGTATCCTAAACGAAAATAAGATGGTGAAATATCATATTCGTACAAAATTTACAAACCTAATGAGAAAACATGACATGATATTCTTAAGTTTTTTACTACTATGTTTATTTTAACATTGTATTTTAATGCGAATTATTATTCTTATTAAATACAATTTTGGAATAAAATAATAGAACCCTAATTTTATTGAAACTAGTTTTGCATGTGGATACATTTCATACATCATAAATCTTTTACCTGTAATTGGCAAAGGGTTATTAACATTTCTTATTTCTTCGTAGTAAACGGATCAACGCATTTCAATAAAGAATCATAAATTTTCCAACATGTGTGTTATTTAAATAAATAATCTTTAGTTTTTTTCCTAATTTCTCTATGTTTGCTATAATTTCAGTTTCGATATGTGCTTTTTTTTGGTATATATGTCAAACCAAACCGAAAGTAATGTGCTCAATTCATGTTTAATAAGCACCTTGGACGAGCATAGGCATGGTGCAAGTTATGTTCGAACACTCTTCGGATAGACCAACGCACAAAAAATATATCAAATGAATAATCTTTAATAGAAATGGATCATAATTTTCAATATGCGCATTATTTTTTAGCATATATGCTGAATCAAACCGAAAGTAAGCTGCTCAATTCATGTTTAATAAGCAATTTGGACGGACATAGGCATGATGCAACTTATGTTCGAACACTCTTCGAATAGACCAGACAACCTACAAATAATAAAATATCAAATAATTCAAATAAGCATAATTGTGTAAATTCACTTGCCCTAATACGTATCCTAAACGAGAATAAGATGGTGAAATATCATATTCGTACAAAATTTTCAAACCCAAAGAGAAAACATGACATGATATTCTTGAGTAAAAGTGAGATTTAAGATTGTATTACAAAAATCTAGGAAATAGATAAGTAACTCATATGTATGCTTGTAGATACAAAGTTGTTAGAGAACCCCAAATTACCACAAAACCAATTGGCAGTGTGAAGGGAGGACTCTTGATATTTATACATAATTTACTTTATAATTCTCCGATTTGGGACTTGTCTCAACACACCCCTGCACGTGTGGCATATTCTAAGTCTAACACGTGGATCTTATTGGGTGACGTGGACAAGTGTGACAGTTATGTGCACACGAATTAGCGTAACAAGGTATACATATAGAAGTAAAAAACATTTAGAAGAAATGGACAAGCTGTAAGCACACATTAGATGGAAAAAAAATAAGATACTAAACACAACCGGCATAGCTTCCTTAGATGAAAAAAAAAAAGAGGGAATTAGCGTAACAAGGTATACATATAGAAGTTTAACTTAACAGATGATTTCACACTATTTACATTAATAGATAAAAAACATATTTAGTAGCCTAGCAAGTGGCATTTGCAACTACCAACTGACACATTTGGAATGAGAAAGTAAATGTAAGTTTAAAAACCAACAAATGGACAAGTTGTAAGCACACATTAGCATGTTAACTATAATAACTCTTAAAAAGAAAGTGATTAATTAACATGCTCTTGAGCATATTTACTAGTATGACTCTTCGATGTATTAGTTCTTATATGTAGTACTTTGTATTATTTTGAACAATATACTAGCTTGAGTATTAAGATTACCAAGTTTTTCCTCTAATAAAGTAAATATTTGGGTATTACTTTTAAGTTTTCATAAATGCTCTGTTGGCAGTCCAACATGTTGAGCATATAAACATAAAGTCGTCAATGTGAAAAGCCCCAAACAACACAAGGCCAACACCAAGCGCTTTTCGTGCCTGGCCTTTTTTACGTGCCTTAAGCATGGCTTTTCATGGTTTCAGTACATAAAAACTGCACTTTAAAATTGAACTTAATGAGTGTCAGATAGAAATTCACATAAAGTTTGGGCTTATAGGTCAAATTTAAGCTAGATTTTGGGCTAAAAAAAATTATATTCCTCAAATTGACCAATAAACACGCTTTTCAGCTCTTTAGACAAACCCTACAGCATTCTCCTCGCCTTTATCACGCCTCCAGGATGAGTAGCATATCAACAAGCAAAAAAAGCTCAAAGCTGGTGTCTACAGTTTTTTGGCGCATAGGTCAACGCCTTGACAACACCGATCAAACATGTATCTATTAAAGCAAGAAATGAGAAACTAAAAATATATAAGTTACAGATTGATTGGATATTTATTTTTATTGTGGGTGTTATATCGTATTATTAGCTTAAGGAAAAACAACCAATAGTGTAGGTTAATAGTATAATTGTACTGTATGATCTAAATCATATTACATGATAAAAAAACTGCACGTATGACAATGACACATCGGGTTGTTCTAGAATAAAGGTGAGATGTAAAGATAATCTTATCAAAATTAAAAAAAAGAATACGTAATCCATATATAAAAATTAAAAGACACTGCATTTATAACATATAGAAGATGTCAAATAGTAAGTTATAAGATACTGGACATTAAATAAACTGCAAAGGATATAAAATATGCATGACACGGGTCCGTTTAGATGTAAAACAGAACCCAACATAACATGGTTTGATTTCATAATATTGTCTAGTCTTAAGTTCAAAGAAAAGTGACCTAGCTAGTGCAGCATTTACAATACCATGTGGCATAGTATATGGAATGAAAAACATGCAGGTAAGTTATAAATTAAAAAAAAAACTTTCTAGAAATGTTTTGATTACACAATATTTCACTTGTAGCTGCATCAGTGTGCTATATATTATTTGTAAATTGATTTTGTTCTAGTGATAAGTTGACAAAGTTTTTCCAAAGATGAAATACCTAAACATTATCTATTAGCTGTTGCAGGTGTTATATTGTTAACCCAATACATTAAGTACATCAAAGATGTTATTAACAAAGATAAAAAATGATAAACTACCAATAATATAAGTTTTAAATTGCTTGAATTTTTTTTTCCGTAGTTTGAGATGGTATGGTTTTGTTATTTAACTAAAGGATAAACTACCAACAATTATTCCAAATACCAAACCACAGAACAAGCCGAGTTGGTCTAAGTTTGATCAAACTATCAGCACGATGTTCATTCTATGTTATCACTATGGTTCAAAGTTCGAAAACAGTGCCTTTCTCTATATGGTTTGATGCTTAATCTCTTAGCGTTATCAGATTTAAAGGTAGCTTTTAACTAATGCACATACGAGAAAATAAACACATACAAATAAAATAAATTTGAATTAAAAGCTATAATCATGCGCAATAATATAAATAATATTTTATAACAATTTTCGTATAAAAAGATTGCTTTTGCATTATTTTTTATGTTAAAAAAAACATTCAATGGCTTAAATATATCTTAACAACCACAAATTCATGAATTCCATTAATGTAACCATCTAATTTACTAGGAATAGCAATCCAAGATGTTACCTTGCAATCGGAAAAAAATTACCCAAGGAACATATAAGTAGAACCGTTCATTGTTACATTAGAAAGGGCAAGGACCTAAGTGAAAAAGGGAAACAGATACATGTTTCAAGTCCTGCAACACTTGTACACAAATAAATAGAAAATCATCCGTAAAGCATGATGTGTTGAACATGAAAAATAAAGTTTCATATGCCATTGCAAATAAAATATTAGTTTTGTAATACTCGCTGCCATTGTTGTATAATAGAGATCTATGTCATGTTATTTTATATAGATGTTGCTGTATCAAACGGAATAACAAGCGAAAATAGTCACTATTATACTAAATATATACACACACACACACCTAGTTATCTACGTCTATGATTTCTATTTGCATTTAGATTTATAAATTGCCTTACGCATTTACATATCTCTATGTTCAAGGAATTGCTCTAACATTATTTTGTTCTTATCCAATACAAGCTTTGTCTGCTTCATCATGAACAACAACAAAGTCGTTGTAGTATAATGGTGGGTATTCTCGCTTGTCACGTGGGTGATCCGGGTTCGATCCCTGGTTACGGCGTATGCACACTATTTTACATCCACAACATATTTTTGACCACAACTAATCATTCTTCTCATTTTTCATAATGCAAACACTTAAGCTATTGTGAGCAATTATGTATCTGGCTGGATCCTGAATTCAAAGTTTTATATGCTCGTGATTTAATTCCTAAAATTTTCTCCAACTATGTCTGATAGGCCTAGCGACCGCTGTAGCTTTGAGCTTGCAAGTTTAACGGCTAACCCGGGTCACGCGGGTGACCCGGGTTCGATCCTCGACAACGGCGTATGCACACTTTTTTACATCCACAAAATATTTTTGACAACATCTAATCATTCTTCTCATTTTTCATAATGCTAACACTGAAGCTATTGTGAGCAATTATGTATCTGGCTGGATCCTGAATTCAAAGTTTTATATGCTCGTGATTTAATTCCTAAAATTTTCTCCAACTATGTCTGATAGGCCTTGCGAACGTTGTAGCTTTGAGATTGCAAGTTTAAAGGCTAACATTTTTAGTATTAAATGATTTCCTCACACCACTAACTGCTTCTTCAGGCAACATTACCGCAAGATACAACAAAACAGAGTATGGAAGCAAGTGGGTAAATGTACTCCAAAGGATTTCTGGAAAATCAGCAGATATTGCAAACTTGAACAATGAACCGAGCTACTCTAGTCAGACCGATGAAAATGTTCATGATGTATCATGTATGGGATGTTGACGCTATGAGCCAAGGTGCCCAGGATAATAGCAAGGATTTGCCTTGCATGTTGCATCTGTCTTTTGCTCCGTACGCGTTCCTGCCCTTGATTCTCGATGGCAATTTCTATGAGAAACTCTTTCAAATATTATTTTCTTGAATGCGTTTGGCTAATGTGGCGAATTAATCGATATGATATGATATTAGTTTAAAAAATCTTACAGCTACTTCAGTAGACCTTCATTATCATCTTGCTCTCTTCAATCCTTGAAATCACTTTCTCCAGATTCAGACCAAGTACCTCTGCAATGAGCTGCATGCATGAAAATGAATTGAAATTACATTGAATTACAAGAAATGGCATGAGTTGTATAGGATGAAAACAAGTCTACTCACAATAACATTGAGCTTGATATTATCAAGCACAAACATTTTATTTACAACCTCAAGCAATTAAAATACATAATTAAATAACAATGATAACAAGTCCTTTGGAGTATATTTACCCACCGGAACATACCGCTAACTGCTTCTTCAGGCAAAAACTACTACCAAATACGGAACTCACGCATGGAAAACTAGATATGACCCAAGCAACCCAAATCGAATCAGCGAAAGGGACTTTTCCATGATCTTCCCCGAAAGCAAATGCAAGGTTATACAACTTCCAAACTCTTGTTTCCCAATTTGATACCTTTGTTTGAATTAAGGTTGCTGGAAGCTTCTTCTCTAATTTGTATAGGAATTCCGTTAATTTTTTGCATACGTTTAGAGATTCTTCTTTGATCCGTGAGGAATATAATTTGCTAGGTTTAGGGATTTTAGGAAAGAAGGCTTTGGGAATGGCGGGACTGCTTTGAAGCGTGTGCAGTAGAGATTTCGACAGGGTTTGGGATTCACCGATTCGGAATAAAAGGTTTGAACAGCGGGAATCCGAAAATCTACACTGAGCAAGTCTTCTGGTTGCATTGCAGTCCAATTATGTATGGCCCAAAACATCGGATTTTTTTAAAAGAAAATTGGTATTTTACAACAGAATAAAATAAGCGAAGCTTTACACTAGTATTACCATACAACGGTGAAAAAACCGACCGTTAAGGTACATAATATAAAATAAAAAAATACTAAATAAATTTTATTTTAAGTTAGATTTAAATGAAAAAATTATAACAGGAAAATAGTGTGAAGGACAAAATTAACAATAAATTTATTCATAAGGACAAGGGGCAAAAAAATTTAACCACAAGGATAAACCTTAGTGTAAGTATGAAATGATAGCGGACCCCTGAATTCCTCCCTTTACACTAAAAAGTGTCTTTGTGGTTAAAATTTTAGCCTCTTGTCCTTATAGATAATTTTTTTGTTAAGTTGGTCCTTGTGCCTAAAAACCCCAAATTATAATGTAATTTTAGAGAAAATGCAGTACATGTAAACCAACTATCGATGAACTATAACAAATCAGATACTAATACCAATACACAGACAATTTCATTTTTATTGTCATACTACATGTTATATAGAGAACTTGTCTAACAGCCTGCCAAGTTTGCTTTCCAAACATGAGCAGACCTATTCATATTGGCTATCCCAACATACTCCATATTGGCTATCCCAACATACTCCGTCATAAGAGCATTCAATTTCAGCATCCCAGAAATCAGCAACATAGTGAGCCACCTCATTTGGTGAGCTTCAAGTTCTAATACCATTCTAACCATGTGTTTAGCATGGTCATCTAGAGTTCACCAAATAATCACCAATAATTTGTCTTGTTTCCTTTGATTTAGATTTATTTTTCATTATAATAATATTTTCAAAAGCTTACTGTTAAAGAATAAGGTAATGTTTGGTTTCATTTTAAATTTTCAATTTTGACTTTCCATAATCATTTTCAATTTTTCATTTTGAATATTATCGCTCTTTCTCAATATGCATTTGGATTCGTCATTTTCGAAAACATGCTTTCAAAACTAAAATTTATAAAATGCGTGTGGCTTGAAATATAATTTTCAAATTTTGAATTTTCATTTTGGCGGTTCAAATAAATTTTACATTTAAACATAATACGTAATACATAACATATAATACTCAATTTTCATGTTCGCATGAGCATACAATAGCATGTTGTAAATCAAACAAAGAACAAAAGCGAAAATTTCAAATAAAATTAAATTATATAACGGTCAAGCATTAAAGAGAATGACAACTTGTCAAACAAAGTACTACATAAAGTGTACAAATTCACATCGCTTACATAACTCAGTTCAAGTTAATATCAAAAAAAAATCGATGAATTTTCATTTCAAGCAGCTACAAACATATACAACTTATTATTCACCATATGTACAAAAACTGCAGTAGCCGTGTTATTTTAAATCAATTTTAGATAGCTTCTTATGCTTCCGATGCCTGAAATATATCAGTCCTTGTTACTATTCCTGCATTATAATTAGAAAGAACAATCACTATAAATAAGCTTCATAAAATATTTTCTGGATTTTAGTTCAGTAATGATCTATTCCACCTATGACTTTGCTTTTCTGATCCGGAATTAGGATTCTACATGTCTTCATCTTGAGCATCAAAGCTGCTTCATCTGCCAATTTAAATTATCACCAAAGGTTTTCGTTAATAACAAATTTATATTAAAAGTTCAGTAATTCTTACTAAAAGGGAAAACTAGTTTTATTTTATAAACCGACAATAATCTATTTCAATATTTAACAGCTACAAAACTAAATGCTTGATCCAGGTTATGAGCATTCATTCATTCATTAGCTAATTTATCCAACTTATTGAAAATAAGTCTCATTTAGCAAACTTAATTTTTTTGGGATTTATTCTTAATCAACTGCAAATGAAAGTATATATATTGTCTGGCACAATTTTAGTAGGAGACAAAGTAATAGCAGGAGAAGACATGATTTCTCCAACCTTTGACTTTTGCTCCACCAAACAACATAATTAATTTTCAGAACAATAGAACAGGGAAAAAAAACTTTAATACAACATTAAAAGAACATAGTAAAGGTTTCATTAAAAGAACACAGTGTAACATCTACTTCTCCAAAACCATGTCATTTTATGTTGGCATTACATGTTTGATCTTGTACTTAAAAGAAAGACAGAGTGCAGAAATGAAATCTGGATAAGCTTGCAACATGGCAGGCATTTATACGACCATTATTACTAAAATATAAATTAAAGGTGCCAAGGCATTCGATTTTGACATTTTGCCTGCAAAGTTTTGTCACAACATCTAATGACCCACTACAGGCAACTGTAAATACACCACATAAAGTTAATCAATATCACAGCTCTAAAATATATTTGGGTCAATATCCAACTTATAAGATGAGAAGAGGATCGCGTGCAAAACATAGAGGTTAAGAATCCAATCTGCACTAATAATAAATAGATGAGAGGCCATTTTTAAAATTTTGCATAAAGAAATGGACTTCACAAGTTGTAACGGTTTTAAAGTCATGTTCGTTGTGTTTTGGCCCCTCTTCGGCGAGCACCACAGCGATATGCGCATTCGATTCAGCACAGATTAGTACCACTCAACAAAATTCCAATCTCCACAACTATACATGTATATGATACAAATATATTCTTATATTATCATTTTATTTTTAACTTTAATACAACATTAAAGAAACAGAAAAAAAAGTTTCATTAAAAGAATACCAGTAGCAACGCAATCTTTCCTTCAAATCTGATGAAGTTATTGCTGAAGATTGTAACAACAATGAGCATAATACAGAAAAATACTATCCAGTAGCAGAATAATTTTTCGACAGCCCTACTCAACAATTGGTAAAAAGATTAAGAGAGAGTAGTTACTATATGGCATGCTTCTATTTTTAACTTTGTTAAGACGTAACTGATTCCATGTAGTTTAACGTACATAGTTCTACACTCCCACTCTTTGGTTTTAATATCTTCGCTCATGGTGTGTCAACTAGGTTTTTTTTCTTTTCTTTTTTTGTGGCTTTCGTTAAAACATCTGCTCTATGAATTATTTTCAGATGAAGAAACACACTAGTTCCGAACTAATATTTTAACTCAAACGTATCATTCAAGCGTTGCCATATCAAAAACTACTCATCATACTAATAAAAATACAAAAATCAACGTCATTGATAGAATTTTCAACTAGGATTTGTTGGATTAAAGAAATTGAGAATTATGAGACTGACACTATCAGAGGGTACTAAAACAAGTTATAGAAAAACAATTATGATAACCCATTTCAAGGAACTAACATAGAAAATGTACAAACAATTGGTTATAATTATAACAAGAGCTCACAAAATGTTTGTGTTATTAGTTATCCTTTATTTGCTGCCTATTTGTTTCTTTAAGTAGAACTTGATGAAGAAACTTCGAATGCTACTATTAAATTAGAACTTACATCATACGAATGAAGCTTGTTAATCTTAAATGGCAGCACCAGAATCATCCAATTTGCCTTTTACAGATGTCTTCATTAACTGTAAATACTTTATAAAAGTACTATTTGTCAAAGGCAAATATAAAATTCCTACTCTCTTGAATACAGAAATACAACATATTCTCCCAAAAATTTATATCAATGGTCATTAAAGAAAACATAATATCACTAAAACTATATATGCATAATTCTGAGTTGCACCCATGTCAATATGCTCAATCTGAACAATCTATTTTCTCATTTTTAAATTGATACAGCCTAATAATGCTTAAAATAGAATATAAACCATTTTATGAATCAAGCAAATATATTTCCACTTAACGATTACCCACTTTTAAGTAAGTATAACTCTGGTCGTCAAACAGAACTATCCTACTAGCAACCTCACTGTAAAAACATCATTAGCAATATGCTAATAACTTTTAAATTAAATGATCAAAACTGTATTAAACATACTCATAACTATGTAAATGCAAACCAAGTCATGAAGCTAATATATCACACTTGCAAGCAATGACAACCCAGTCATATTTTGGGTTAGAAGCAAAAAATATATAACAGGATATGTTCTAAGAAAATTTGAAGTGTACACATACCTTTTCTTGGCATTTAAAGTGAATTCCACTTAATTTAAACGTGAACTGAAACGTGTTTGTGCAACTATTCAATCCGAATAGTCCTCAAATACCAATGCTAAAGACAGGCAAACTATTAAAACAAAAATTAAAATTTGAAAATACTTGCAAACAAAAGCAAACTGCAATAGGACTTACGTGTAGTAAGCTGGCGAACGAAGGCAGTGTAATCGCTTCAAATTAGGTTGGCGAATTCTGTGATTTGCAAACAATGATGGAACAGACTTTGTCTTTGTCGAATATCAAAGGAAACGCCACTTTTTCCTATCATCTTTTGTTGAATCCGAAGAAACGACCCTTTTTTCTATCGTGATTCGATGGGTAAGGTTATCATGCTTTGTAGATTTGAGTGTAAATTAGGATAAAATCTGAAAAATCATTGGCGTCACTAAAATCAAACTGCTCACCCTTGGTATCATGGATTTGGGTTTAAAGGGTTTATCAAACCCCGATTTGAGAGGATGATTCGATAGGAGAAAGATCGAAGAAGAAAAATTCGCTTTGAAGGAACGTTTTGACTACAAATGAAACACTAATTGACTATTCAAACATTATTCAAATTTAATATTTCATTTAACCTGGAACTTACTGAATTTTATTAGGATCTAATTAATCAAATTTCAAACTAAAATAAATAAATAAATTCAAGAAGAAGCATTAAAGAGGTAAAATCATACAAAATAAAACATATCAAAAGGAAGATATGAAAATGGAAACTAGATTTTTTTTTTTGGAACTTTGGATAATTTAGCAATTTACATAGCACAATCTATGCACATATTGAAACAATAGTGCAATCTCCTACAAAAGTTAAAATTTAACTAACATATCAAATGTATATAACTATAATAATAAAACAAGTAACAAAAATGTAAACCAGATTAGAACTTCTCATGAACCCATAACAGCGACATTTTAGGAGAGACCAAAATAAAAAAAACGATGAATTAAGAAAAGGAAACAGCTGGTTTTTTCATTTTCATATGGTTAAAAATATCCAATTTTTAGGTATCTTTATATGCTACCAATCACAATTAATAATAAGAAAAACAATGCTAAAAAGGTGAAATCAAATAACCATGGTATTTTCTCCATATTTTGATGACCAACTGAAACTAGTCACTAATTTTCAATCATCTTCTTACAATTTTTTGTATGCTATCGTCTACCAAAAAATTGAATTGAATAATAAAACCATAGAACAACTGAAAAAAATCATTACCATATTTATGTAGGCCTAACGACGACAAGTAAGTGACAAGGCAAGCAGTTTAATGAACCACGACCGACAAGTGAGATGGTTTCTTGAAGCTCAGATCTAAGGAATAAACAATAAGCAATGTAAAAAAATCGAGGAAATACCAGAGTTGACGGATAAAAGGTCAAATCGGGATTGGAGACAAGAAGATCGGTGACGAAGAGGTGTAAGGATCGGCGACAAGCGATGGTTAGGGAATAGATTGGGTTAGGCAGTGTTAGACCGAAAATTGGGCCTAACACCCAAATGCATATCACAAATCACAGAGTGCAGAAAAAAGTATATAAAGAGGAGACACATGGGATTTCTATAGTGGTTCGGCTCAATCCAAGCCTACGTCCACTTTATAGTTTCTTAAATCCTAAGAAGCTATTACAATACACTTTGCTTGTGGTTTACACACGAAATCCTCGTGTTTTCAATGAAAAGTAGTAAGAAAAGGGAAGATTATACATGAAATCCTCGTGTTTTTGTGTGGAATTTGGCTTCTTTGCTGCTGAAAATATTTTGCAAAGAGCAATGGTGGAAGCCGTGAGGAGATAGAGCCAAGAAAAGATCCCTCTAATTGCCAAGGAGTGGTGTATTTATAGCTGTAGAGAAGCTCTGGACGGTTCCGTTTCGGATGGGCCACGTGGCGTGACCAGAGGAGATTTAGAAGTAGTGGAGAACGTGGAAAAGTCCTTCCCAGTTCGTTCTTTGCCAAGTGTAAGCTGATCCGGATTAATAGAAGGCGGTTACTCCTTAAGAAACAGTCAAACTTGTGAGCAGAAGCAGGTCGAGGCGGTTCGGTTCGGGTCCGATCCGAACCGGGCTGATGTCTCCGATCCGAGGATTAGAAACACTACAGTGCAGAATACTTCAGGCGGGTCGGGTCTTCTGTGCTCCGATCGGGGAGTTCTAAATTTCCTTTCCCAAAGTTATGCCAATGGGTCCTCTCACCGGATCCGAACCGTAAATCCGATCCGAATGGGTTATGCCAATTCCATATTCCAAGTTCCCGGTCCTACACGCGTTCACGGAAACGGGCGTAACTTTCAAACTGTAAGTCCGTTTTAGCCAAACGAAAGCTCAATTTGAAGTTGATTCAGAGGGCTACAAGAGTTACAGAGCTCAGCTTCGTAATTGCTGTTTTATGGCCCAAAAGAGGTCGTTTGATAGGAGTTTCGGGTCAATCTTTGTCTGTGATGCGACTTCAACCAAATCACTCTATGTCTTATGACGATATTCCCAATACTTGAGCGTATTGTTTACTAGAAATTCTATGTGTGACTGCTTTGACTAAAAAGCGGGCCAACATTTTGCCACCCAGAACATATCTTGCTGGTTGAAGGAAGATGTGTTCTGGATAATCCAATGCCACGCCGGGCCTGCCAGCTGCAAGTATAATCCATACCTGCGAAGAAAAGAGAGCAAAAAGGTGTGTCAAATCCTGACAAAACTGATTACACTTTCGAGCATAAACCATGCTTGGGTGTTTGCCTGAGCATAAACCATACTCGAGGGACGTTCGAATCATCCTGCCAAAACCTGGCGAGGGACCTAACCTTCCGGGTATAAGCCATACCAGGAAGTTCAAACTGAGCATAAGCCATACTTGAGTTTTATTGAGTTCCTTTGCCCAATCCTAACAAGATCGTTTGTCGTTCCAGAGTATAATCCATACTTAAGCATCCTAGTGAGTACAATCCATACTCATGTCGGGATAGAGCTATACTTGCCAAAACCTGACAAGACAGTCTGTCCTTAGGCATAATCCATGCCTAGGGTTCCGAGATAAGTATAAGCCATACTTTAATTGAGAATGAGAATCCTGCCAAAACTTGACAAGACACTTAAATTCGCCAAACATAATCCATGCTCGGAAAGTCCTTCCTTATTCAACTCAAAGTACAAAACCAAAGAAAATCCTGATTGGTTTATCATCGAGTGCAGAGCACGCTTTGGAGCTAAATCCAAATCCCGAACGTGTGTACTCCGATTTAGCCAATCGGAAAACCTAAAGAAAGCAAAGAGACATATCTTAAATCCTCAGAAATGCTGAAAACGCAGAGTGATCCAATCCAGATCAGTTGATGATGAGCCCTCGAGAGCTCGATCCAGGATCATTCCCTCTCCGGGGAGCAGGTGGTGGCAGCGTGGGTGCAGGCGCTGTAGGTTATTTCACATACTCGGATAGCTCTCCACGTCTAACCCGTTCCTCAATCAAGTCTCGCAAGTGCCTGCAGTCATTCGTGTCATGACCGTCCATATCTTGGAATATGCAATGCTTTCCAGAATCGCGTTCTCTTTGCGATGGCTCCCTCCTGGGAGGCTTTGGATAGGAGACGTCACCGTTTATGTTTATGTAGATGTCAGTCAGCGTTGAATTGAGTTCGGTGTATTTTCTTATCTGGGCCCTCTACGAGGCTGAGTGTTGTGGTCATTCTTGACAGCAGCTTTCCCTTTGCCTTTACCAGAATCAGACGGTTCTCTGTCTTTGAGCATGTTAACATCGAGAATTTTCTTTTCGGACGTTTCATCTTCTTCACGCAGAAATCTATTCGATTCAAGGTAAAATTCGCTGAGATTCCACGGTGGGTCTCGATATAAGGATTTTTTGAACTCCGAGTTGTCCAGAACGCCGGATATTGCCGCCATCAATACCATAGATGGCTCAGGTCGATCAACTGAGCTGCTGCAACGTTGATCCGTTCCAAAAATGAGCGCAGAGTTTCTCTGGGCCTCTGCTTGATTGTAGTGAGAGACATGACATTTTTAGGTCGAGCAATGTGGACCAGAAACTGGTCAATAAAGAGAGCGACCAACATGTTCCGACTGTTGATCGATTCAGATTCCAGCTGCTGAATCCACATAGCAGCTATATCGGTTAAAAAGAGAGGGAAGCACTTTTCCATGACATTATCCGATGCCGATTGAACTTCCATATGACGTTTCTAGCGCCTGAGATGCACGGTAGGATCCGTCCTGCCGTTATATGGTTCCAGAACTGGAAGTTTGAAATCCGGTGGGTTGCGTGAATTCCTGATTTCTTGTGTGAATGGATGGTGATTGACATCATCCATGTCGCTCTGATAAGTGCGGCCTCGAGAGAGGCGTTCAATGAGATTGGCGAGCCGATCACCTTCAAAGAGCTGTTGCAAACTACCAAGATCAGAGCTAGTGCCCCAGTGTTGAATCCAGAAGAGTGTGGAAGTGTATAGGGATCTTGGAAGGCTATCCGATTCGGTTCAGAGGTGCCCCCATATTGCAGGTCGTGGAGGCCAAACAGGTCCGGTTCGTGGGGCCCGATCCGAACCGATGCTTAGTTGCCATTCTTAGCTGCTTCGTGCTGCTGCACTCGCGTGGGTTCTATCCGAACCGGAGCGGATGTGGGTCGTGCTCGACCCATGCCATGATTTCCAGGGGGAAGCTACTGGCCCCGAGCTCAGGTAACGATGCGGTTCGGATCGGACCTGATCTGACCTGATGTGGATTGCCCCTTGTTTCCATCTGAACTGGGTTCTGATTTGCTGTGATGTTCTCCGGTTGGATAAATACCGATCTGATCTGGTTCGCTTCCGCTGCTCGAGCCGTTTCCATGTTATTTCCTGCGAGTTATGTGTTGCCGCTTGGCCTGCCTTCCATCCGAGCGAAGAATTGGTCGATCATCTCCTGTTGTTTGCGGAGATGATCATCTTGCCTTTCCATCTGGGTTCTCAATTCAGCGAGAACGCTGCCCATTTCGTCTCTGGTTAAGTATGCTGATAGATCACCATGAGAGGAAGCCTCCTGGCTCGCCTCATTCCTCGCACCTTCTGTACTAATGCCCTCAGTACGAGAGAAGGTTCCATCTTTCTTTCGTTTAACGATTGATCCAACAGTCGAGCAATCCAATTCCTTTTAGGTTAGAGAATGAAATAGTATCGTGTGCCCCCTTCCTGGCGCGCCAAAATGTTAGACCGAAAATTGGGCCTAACACCCAAGTGCAGATCACAAATCACAGAGTGTAGAAAATGTATGTAAAGAGGAGACACACGGGATTTTTATAGTGCTTCGGCTCAATCCAAGCCTATGTCCACTTTATATTTTCTTAAATTCTAAGAAGCTATTACAAATACACTTTGCTTGCGGTTTACACACAAAATCCTCGTGTTTTCAATGAAAAGTAGTAAGAAAAGGGAAGATTATACACGAAATCCTCGTGTTTTTGTGTGGAATTTGGCTTCTTTGCTGCTGAAAATGTTTTGCAGAGAGCAATGGTGGAAGCCGTGAGGAGTTAGAGCCAAAAAAAGATCCCTCCAATTACCAAGGAGTGGTGTATTTATAGCTGTAGAGAAGCTCTGGGCGGTTCCAGTTCGGATGGGCCACGTGGCGTGACCAGAGGAGATCTCAGAAGTAGTGGAGAACGTGGAAAAGTCCTTCCCAGTTTGTGCTTTTCCAAGTGTAAGCTGATACGGATTAATAGAAGGCGGTTAGTCCTTAAGAATTGGTCAAACTTGTGAACAGAAGCAGGTCGAGGCGGTTCGGTTCGGGTCCGATCCGAACCGGGCTGATGTCTCCGATCCGAAGATTAGAAACACTTCAGTGCAGAATACTTCAGGCGGGTCGGGTCTTCCGTGCTCCGATCCGGGGAGTTCTAAATTTCCTTTCCCAAAGTTATGCCATTGGGTCCTCTCACCCGATCCGAACCGTAAATCCGATCCGAATGAGTTATGCCAATTCCAGATTCCAAGTTCTCGGTCCTACACGCGTTCACGGAACCAGGCGTAACTTTCAAACCATAAGTCCGTTTTAGCCAAACGAAAGCTCGATTTGAAGTTGATTCAGATGGCTACAAGACTTACAGAGCTCAGCTCCGTAAGTTCTATTTTCGGGCCCAAAAGAGGTCGTTTGATAGGAGTTTCGGGCCAATCTTTGTCTGTGATGCGACTTCAACCAAATCTCTCCATGTCTTCTGACGATATTCCCAATACTTGAGCATATTGTTTACTAGAAATTCTATGTGTGACTGCTTTGACTAAAAAGCGGGCCAACGGGCAGGAAGCAGCAAACAGCGACAACGATGGTGAGGCGAACAAAGGAGGGGTTGTGGGCGTGGGCATTAGTGTTTCAAAACAGAGTGGAACGAATTACCTAGAATTATAGAGAATACTGAGAGCCAGAGAGTCGGATGAGTAAGACTTGCATCGGAGTGGAAATAGGATCAGAAAATGGAGGGAAATGGGGAGCGTGAATCCAGTTGGAACACGGGAGAGAAAGCAGGCGTGTTATTTTGGCTTCAGAGAAATTCATTTTGGCCACTGCTCACAGTAAGCAAACCTCCCTAACGGTCGGTTTGACTAGTATTACCGTACAACGATGGGAAAACCGACCGTTGAAAATTGTTATATAATTTTAAAAAATAATTTAAATTTTTTCTAACATCCTTTGATATATGATTAATCCAGGAAGACATGAGATTGTGAAATAAGCTATAGACCATTATTGGATTTAAAAAATAAAATGATCAATTACAAGTGTACATCAGAACATACCATCATATTTGAAAAGATAAAAAATGCAAGAATAATGTTATATATAAATAACTTTTTACCGAACAATATTATTTAAATAAATAATATAAAAATATCACTGCTATTAAAAACAACCACATTAACGGTAATTCTTAATAAAGGAAAGTCTGTAAATGCAGTTGAACATCGTAGATGTAAGCAAGCAAGAGATACAATGTTTTTTAAAAAGCTGGAGAATATTTGAACAAAAAGTTTTTGTAGTTTGCAATATATAAAACTTAATGTCATAGCTAAAGTGCTTAACGTTGGTTTTTAGTTTTTTCCTTGCAATCGCTGCCGCTGCTGAATTGAATTAGTACAAGAATCACTAATATTTTCCATAGCCAAATATCAATGCAGTGATTTTAGACCAAATCGCTTATATTACTTGATCTCTATTTCATTATCACTTTATAAAATAAATATATTTGAAATAATTTTTAATGTTTGCTACACCAGTATAGACTATAATTAAATGATAAAATAAATGCACTATACAAAATGCATATATTTATGTCATGGCACGTGAGATAGACATAATTCATGCATGCATTTATTGTTTAAAGTAAGCAACATAAAATACCTTAATACCTAGCATTTGATTGCTATTCTGAGGTGATTGGTGATATGTAAAATAAAGTACCAACACACAAAAATTAATGTTCTAGTATAATCCTTGAATATCATCCAAAACTCTTTGGTCCTTCAGTAAAAACCTACAGTTCCTTATTCATTCTATTAGTCAGTAAAAGTAAGCAACAGAAAATGTATAATTTAGTTGACGGATCCAATTCTATTAAACCATGGCAACAAATAATGCTAAAACTTGTCAAAACTAATGTCTCTTGTTTCCTTATTCGTTCTATTATTAAATATACAAAGAAATATAGCATCCTTGTGTAAAGGAGAAACTGACATATTCTAATCATGGAAGCCACAACCACT
Source organism: Allium sativum (assembly GCA_030737875.1). NCBI lineage: Eukaryota > Viridiplantae > Streptophyta > Magnoliopsida > Asparagales > Amaryllidaceae > Allium > Allium sativum. The sequence continues at coordinate 462,266,224 of CM060923.1, forward strand.
GTGAATTCAGAGAAATCTACAAAATTAAGTAGTAAATGTATCATTCTTTAACCACACACCTAAGGTACAGAGGTTTAACTAATCCATTTTCATCTACTTTGAACATGAAGATTTTAGTAAACACTATTTTAAAACACCATTGCTGAGACACTGTCCTAAACTATACCATTGGCCATTGCATTCTTGCTTTTCTCGTCCATTTAAATGTACACCACCTAAATTTTGTAATAAAATTTGCCAAGGCTCAATCGTAAGCTATGATGACATTCTTTTTTCTCATCCTGTTCAAAAAATTCTTGGGTAGAAATATTTTGGACTCGTTATAATTCAAAATTTTGTAGTACACCATTATTTATTCAACATATTACATCGCACATATGCTTCTATACAAATATAGTATAACTTATTAATTCTTACTTCTTTTCCACGATTGTTCAAAATGATTAAGCTTGTATTGTACATCCTTTTAATACTTTGTGAGAAATTAAAAATAGCATGCAAAAATACGACCATGTAAATTGTTGGAAAACAATGGCTGAGTCACGTACTTCGTCGCTTTCTTGAAGACGATTCGGCGATCTGGCCGGTGGTGCAAAACCAGTTTGTACTTCCGCCGCCGCCTCTACGATAAAACAGCCTCTCTCTGATTAATAACTGATCTGCTTTGCACAAACAAATCAGGGCAGATTTGCACTTTCTGATTTTACTGCTCGAAAATTTCTTAAGATTATTTTAATGGCGGAGAAAGAGAACGCAGAATTTTTTTCTATGTGTAGATCTCGTCTAATCTAATGATAATATATGGACGGGGATTAGGGTATTCGAAAAATCTGGTCAGTGGAGGAAAATCGGATCTGCGAAAATACTTGGTCAAAGTTTTACCGCGTCATATAAAAATCGGTTCAGAAATTATTTTCCTGATTTAAAAACTGGTTCGAAAATAGCAGTGTTTTCTGGACCAAAAATATAAGTGTCTACACCACATAGCCAGGGCCCAAAGCCCAAAGCCCGAGCCCGAGCCCGAACCGAACCGAGCCGAACCGGGTCGGGTCGAGTCGAGTCGGGCGGGCGCGCGCGCGCGTGTGTGGTGGTCATGATGCATGGGCTCCCTCCTTACAACAAAGCATGCATTGGGAGCCCAAGGCCCCATCAAAGCTTCTTAGAAACAAGTATATAAGCTTGCCTCTTCCATATAATCCCATGATGTGGGACTATTCACAAATAGGAGCCATCATACACTTATTTCATGTTTTAAATAATTCACAATATTTCCAACAATCCCCCACTTGAATTTTTTAAAATATTATCGAGCAGTTTCTAAACACATAAGACTGTGCATAAACAAAGGTGTCATCCGACTTGAACCTTTGCGTAGTGAATAAGATTCAGTTTTTACTAGAGTGACACGTAGTCTTGAACTCTATTCCTGACATCAAACCATACACAATCTTTTCCATAGTGCAATCAAATAAGCCCGTGCATTTATGGCCATACACGTCTATCCCAGTTTAGTGAACGCTCTAGAAGTTCTGCCCAAAACTCCATAGGAAACGGCCTCATTTCCACATTCACATAGGTGAGTCTATCAAGAGTACTCCTGAAGGTAGGTACTCCACTCCAAATAGAGTATAGATCTCATTAAGAGTTTCTATTAACTCATCCTCTATCACTTCAGGAATACATGCTTCTTAGTTTATTATATAGCATGTTCAACTTCTATCACTACACAACTTGTTATTACCCATTGAACCTATTTCTTGGGATCTCCAGTCATTTAGGTCGGGTTACCATTGTGCGTGAGTCAACAATCTAAGGGCAATAGTCCCATTCTTTTAGAAGAATTATGGACTTTCTCTCTTGACAGTCCTTTCGTCAAAGGATCTGCCAAATTTTCTTCACTACGTACGTAATCTACTCTAACGGTACCTGTAGAAAGTAGCTCTCTAACCGTGCTGTGCTTACGACGTATTTGTCATCTCTTATCGTTATAATAACGGTTCTGAACTTTTGCAATAGCCGCGGTACTATCACAATGTATCAACACAGCCGGTATCGGTTTTTCCCATAAGGGAATCTCAGCTAGCAGATTTCTCAAATATTCTGCTTCTTCACTAGCTGTGGCTAGTGCAATCATCTTAGACTCCGTAGTGGACTGAGCCAAAATAGTCTGTTTCTTGGATTTCCAAGAAACAGCTCCTCCAGCGATGCTAAATATATAGCCACTGGTCGCTTTAGAATCATCAGATAAAGTATTCCAGTCTGCATCTGAATATCCTTCAAGTACAGCTGGAAACTTTTCATAATGTAATCCAAGGTTCATTGTTCGTTTAAGGTATCTCATGACCCTTTCAATAGCATGCCAGTGCTCTATACTAGGTCTACTGGTAAACCTGCACAATAATCCCACGACATAGGCAATGTCGGGTCTAGTACAATCAGTGGCATACCGAAGGCTGCCAATGATGCTCGCATAATCAGACTGTCTTACACCTTCACCAGTGTTCTTAAATAACTTTACACTTGGATCGTATGGTGTACATGCGGGTTTACAGTCAAAGTAATTATATTTCTTTAGTATCTTCTCAATGTAATGAGACTGATCCAAAGAAATTCCCTTTTCTGACCTAGTAATTTTAATACCGAGGATTACACTCGCTTCACCTAGATCTTTCATATCAAAATTGGCACATAATAAGGATTTGACTGAATTTATGGCATGAATGTTTGACCCAAAGATGAGTAGGTCATCTACATAAAGGCATATAATAGTGCAAATGTCATTCTCATATTTGTAATAAATGCATTTGTCACTTTCATTAACTTTAAAATCATTTGAAATGATTAAGTTATCAAATTTTTCATGCCATTGTTTAGGTGCTTGTTTTAAACCTTATAATGATTTATCTAACTTGCATACTTTATGTTCTTGACCATGTACTACAAATCCTTCAGGCTGGTCCATATAAATTTCTTCGTCTAATTCACCGTTCAAAAAGGCAGTTTTAACATCCATTTGGTGTATTAGTAAGTTATGAATGGAAGCAAGTGAGATCAATACCCGAATGGATGTTATTCTAGTTACAGGTGAAAAAGTGTCAAAGAAATCTATATTTTCTTTTTGTCTAAAACCTTTAGCTACTAGTCATGCTTTGTATTTATCTATAGTACCATCAGGTTTTAGTTTCTTTTTAAGCACCCATTTACAGCCTATAGATTTACAACCAGGGGGTAAATCTGCCAAATGCCAAGTCTTATTGGATTCCAGAGAATCCATCTCATCATTTATAGCCTCTCGCCAAAAATCGGCATCTAAAGAAGATAAGGCCTCTTGGAGGTTTAATGGATCCTCCTCTATAGTAAAAGCACAAAAATCCGAGCCAAAGTTTTTCTCGGTTCTTGCTCTTTTACTTCTTCTAGGTTCAGCTTCAGAACTTTTATCAAGTTCTGTTCTTATAGGCGTACTTGATGTGCCCCCACTATTCCTTAATTTAAAAGGAAATTTAGTTTCATAAAAATCGGCATCATTTGATTCAATTATATTATGTGCATTTAAGTCATAAAATCTGTATGCTTTGCTATTAATAGCATAGCCTATAAATGCACATTCATATGCTCTACTTGCCAATTTTATTCTCTTAGGGTCTGGAATGCGAACATATGCTAAACAACCCCAAGTTCTAAAGTATGAGACATTGGGCTTATGATTCTTTAAAATTTCATAAGGTGAAATTTTATTCTTAGATTTAGGGATTCTGTTCAGAACATAGCATACAGTTAATAAAATATCCCCCCACCAATGTTTTGCTGCACCAGAATTTAGTAGGATGGCCACTACTAATTCGGTAAAAGTCCTATTTTTTCTTTCAGCTTTACCGTTCATTTCAGGTGAATAGGGTGCAGTTCTCTCATGTACAATACCATGTAATTTATAGAAGTCCAGAATTGAATTAGATTCATATTCTGTTCCTCTATCACTACGAAGTTTCTTAATCTTTCTATTTACTTGATTCTCAATTTCAGTTTTGAATGTTTTGAACATTTCAAAGGCATCACTTTTATATTTCATAAGATATACATATGTGAAATCAGAACAATCATCGATAAAAGTGATAAAATAACGATGTCCATGTCTAGTCAAAGTACCATCAAGTTCACATATGTCAGAATGAATCAAGTCTAAGGGTTCAGATTCTCTATCAACAGACTTGTGAGGTTTCTTAGTGATTTTTGCTTGTGTACAGAATTCACATTTATCAGATTCAGATTCTGCTATCTTAGGTATCATATCTAGAGTGCTCATGTTATTAATTATTCGTTTATTAACATGACATAATCTAGAATGCCAAATATTAAAATCACACAACATATAAGCAGAATTATTCACTTTATTCAATTCAACATTTAATTTGAACATTCCCTCACAAGCATAACCCTTTCCTACAAAGTTTCCCTTATACACTATAGTATACAAGTCAGCACCAATAAATTGAGTGAACCCTGCCTTATTGAGAAGATAGCCAGAAACCAGATTCTTCCTCATCTCTGGAGTATGCATAACATCTTTGAGGATTACAGTCTTTCCAGAGGTAAACTTGATCTCCACGTTTCCAACCCCAGCAACTTTAGTGGTGTGAGAATCTCCCAGCAGCACTTTCTGATCATCAGCAGCCGTGTATGTGGAGAACATAGCACGATCATAACAGACATGGCGAGAAGCACCAGTGTCTATCCACCAGCCATCTGATCCACCAACAAGGTGAATCTCAGAAATCATAGCCATAAGTGGCTCATCCTCAGTCAAGTTAGCCTGTGGTACAGAGCTAGGCTTGTTCCGACACTTTCGTGCCATATGACCTGGTTTGCCACAGTTGTAACATAGAAACAACTGTCCAGAGTCATTCTTTTGGGCTGGTTTTTGCTGTCCTTTTGGGTTTCCCTGCGGATTCCCATTGTTGCGTCTGTTCTGATTCTTAAAAGATTTCTGATTTGGTTTCAGAACTGCGGGCTTGGTCTTTTTAGTGTTGTTGTTTGAAACAAACAACACTTCCTCTTTCTGGTCCTGTTTGCGTGCTGCCTCCTCAATGCGAAGGCGAGTAATCAGACTCTCGAAGGAGAATTCCTTAGTCTTATGGCGCAAGAAATTCTTAAAGTCTTTCCAACCTGGGGGAAGTTTGTCAATAATAACAGCAACTTGAAACTGTTCATCTAAAACCATACCTTCGGAGATGATCTCATGAGCTATTTTCTGCAGCTCATGAGACTGCATCTCTACTGATCTATCGTCTGTCATCTGATACTTCAGATAGCGGCTCACAGCATACTTCTTCGCCCCTGCCTCCTCTGTATCGTATTTCTTCTGCAGTGCTTCCCAGATCTGCTTCGCTGTCTTGTCTTCTGAATTAAAGTAATCATACAGATCATCGCTCAATCCGTTCAGAATAAAATTTTTGCACAAATAATCCTGTTCTGTCCAGCTTTGCAACTGCTTCGATTGTTCGTTCCAGGATGTCATCTGCGCTGCGTCAGTTCCGTCAGGCTTGTCTGGCAACTGCGGTTTCTCGGTGGTAAGAGCAGCAGCCACCTTCCTCATCGTCAGATAGAACTCCATCTTTTGACGCCAGCGTTTGAAGTGCAGACCTTCGAAACGAAATGGAGCAGCAGTCACCAATGGGATCTGGAATGAAGAAGCAGGAGCAGCATCATCTACAGTTGTGGTCGAAGCCATTGTTTCTGTTCGTCTTCAAATTGTTGGAAAACAATGGCTGAGTCACGTACTTCGTCGCTTTCTTGAAGACGATTCGGCGATCTGGCCGGTGGTGCAAAACCAGTTCGTACTTCCGCCGCCGCCTCTAGGATAAAACAGCCTCTCTCTGATTAATAACTGATCTGCTTTGCACAAACAAATCAGTGCAGATTTGCACTTTCTGATTTTACTGCTCGAAAATTTCTTAAGATTATTTTAATGGCGGAGAAAGAGAACGCAGAATTTTTTTCTATGTGTAGATCTCGTCTAATCTAATGATAATATATGGACGGGGATCAGGGTATTCGAAAAATCTGGTCAGTGGAGGAAAATCGGATCTGCGAAAATACTTGGTCAAAGTTTTACCGCGTCATATAAAAATCGGTTCAGAAATTATTTTCCTGATTTAAAAACTGGTTCGAAAATAGCAGTGTTTTCTGGACCAAAAATATAAGTGTCTACACCACATAGCCAGGGCCCAAAGCCCGAGCCCGAACCGGGCCGGGTCGGGTCGAGTCGAGTCGGTCGGGCGCGCGCGTGTGTGGTGGTCATGATGCATGGGCTCCCTCCTCACAACAAAGCATGCATTGGGAGCCCAAGGCCCCATCAAAGCTTCTTAGAAACAAGTATATAAGCTTGCCTCTTCCATATAATCCCTTGATGTGGGACTATTCACAAATAGGAGCCATCATACACTTATTTCATGTTTTAAATAATTCACAATATTTCCAACAATAAATTAGTAGTGCAGCGGGACTGGGCTCAGAGCCACTCATGACAGAAGCAGACAGAGCAACACCAGTCAAGGAAGGAGGTACAACAAACGCTAGCACAATGGAGACGTTAGAAGTGACTGCCATGGAGGCAGAGGGTCACACGGCGCCGCGTCTGAAAACACTAGCATCTGTTGCTATGAGGCCCCAAAAAAACATGAATGCCTTTAACTGATACCAACTTCAAAATACAAAATTAACTGATTACTTCAAAATACAAAATAAAAACTTAGATTTTCTTAAATTCCCATGCATGATTTGTCAGTTTTTAGCATATAAAACTAACATATCAGTACAACCACTTCCAAATAAATGATTTCATGACTGGAATTGCTAATTAAGTAGGGTTAAAGGTTATTCAAACATTATAAATAATATAAAACATAGAATTCATTTCGTAATTCACCTTCAACGATGACAGAAAAATTAGCGTTGAGTAATGTGATTCTTCCTTCCTTTCCTTTTGTGTTTCCCCCCTTTATGTCGTTTTTCTGTGATTGATGCTCCCTTATAACCTTCGATGCCCTTTTATGACCTTTAAGATTCAGCTAAATTTTTTAATCTTTTAGGGTTGTACACAAATTGAATCGCGATTTGTACTGAAGTTTGAAGTTGATATCATGGGTTTTGGGAGCGAAGGTTGGGATTCGTTGATTCGGAAGCTTAGATCAGGAAGAAAGAGTTCCGCAAAAGGAGAGATACGAGATTTAGGTTTCTATTAATAAAATAACTGCGGAAACAGTTGCGAAGGCGAAGAAGAAGGAACGCGAAAATCGGCTCCGTGTAAAATTGGCTTTAAGAGAGTTTTATTTTGGCCAGTGAATTCTCCCTGTCGGTTTGATTACAACACAAAAATCTCCCAAACGATCGGTTTGATAAACAAGAAAATATGGCACAGTAAATCGCAACCACTAGATTTTCCTATGAATTACACTTTCCACGAAAAGATAAACAAATCTAACGATCAAGAGTTCGTGTCTCTAACTTTGTGTTTAATTTTGTATCCTTATAGTCGCTCCCATAAAATAATAATGTATACAATAGTCGTTGATCAAATTCAAACAAATGAATGGTATTTTAACACACCTGAAAACTCACTTGTACTGAAATATATATCAATGACGTATATAAACCAACCCAGCCAGCTGACAAAACAGCATAAGACATCACTCTAAAACATGCATGTTAGCTCAGCAGACTAATGACACACTCCTCACTATGTAGAATAATTTCCACCGTCACGCTATGAATTCATTCCACCCAAAAAACTTCGTGTTCTTCCCTAACTGGAAAAACCTCCCGCATCTGATGTGAACTCGCACCCTAATTTAAATTTTCTATTTCCTAAATTTTTCCCTCCATACAAAGCCTGACACGCATTTCCCCTCAGATATTTGAAAAGGACACAAAGAGAGAATGATTCACGAAATGACAATGCTTTACACGACACGAAGTAGTGTGTTTTTTTGTCATCAAAAAAATGGAACTCTCTGAAAGGGCATTAATAATTAGTTATGAAATAACCAATAATGGTTGTTGATCGTCTATATTGTTTTAAAAAAGACGTATATTCAAAATGTAATTAGTTATGAAATTATGACAATTCTACTATAATAATGGTACAAATACAATTGCACAATTATACTAATTTCAAGTTACGAATACAGTAACAATACAGGTGCAGTTACAAAATACAAACTATAAATGAAGTTCAGCAGCAACTATTTGATCCTGTATGTTACCTCAAATGATTATCATAGAATTGTTGTATTTCTTTAACATGGTCCATCATCTTCATTGTCAAACATTCGAATATCATAGTACTCTTACAGAAATTCTTCCAAAATTAGATAAAGAACATCATCATATGCCATAAGCTCAAGATTTTCTTTATTGTGTCACCATATGAAATTATGAATAGTTATTGTAGAGCAGTCATAGTCTTTATGTAACAACCCCAGTTTTTGGGTATCCGGACTAAATCAATTATAACATGTGTGATTTGAAGACCCAGAATTGTAAAATACAAGTCCGAGAGCCTAACTCGTTTAATATTTGAAAATAAAGAAATCGTATATGTTAGAATAAATTAAATTCACTTTATATAATAAGGAAATTTATTCTAACCCATGTTTGTAAATTATATTTGATGGTTTAAATAAATATTGAAAATATAAAATATTGATTACCAACTAAGTGGAAGTATATTTTCAATATGAAGTGTTAAATTATTTTAACAAAATTATAAATTGTGGATTTTAGGAATTAATTCGGAGGAATATTGGATTAAGTGATTATTTAATCCTTTAAAATGGTTAACATGGAGTATTGGGAAAACTGGATTTAGGTCGAAATAATCATGAAAACAGGCTTAATAATGTACTTTGAGAGAAATTTGGGGAATGTAACGTCCCGGATATTTTGACCATTTAAAATGGAATATTTAAATCAGTTTATATATTATATTTGAAATATAATGGATTTTTAATTAAATTTATTTATTTATTTAAATTAGAGTTCGAATATATATATTTATTAATTAAAACGAGTTTATATAGATGGCATATTATTTTAAACTGGAATTTTTAATGTTGAGTTTTAAATTATATACTGATCGAAATTTAAAGTGTTGTTTTAGTAAAATACAATGACATCAATTCATTTTTCGTTAAATTTGGTTGTTTGAATATATATTTATCAGCGTTTCACTTGGTTCAACGAAACAAAGAAGCCCGAATATATTATACTTGTGCAACAAACCAAAAATACTACATGATTATAAGGAAAAAAGAACTGGAACTCGTACAATACGACAGAAACTATAATATATATGTTTGGTATGAAAACTGGAGCCAAACAGCTACAATACATATTAAATAATTACAACTATATATATTACACATTCAAAAATCTGTATACAGGAGATTGTCCTTACAACACAAGATCAACATGTATATTTTGTACAAATTCTCAAATACAAACACAGAAAAAGTAATCAACATTGGTAAACCAACTTCTGCAGTGTCTTGCTCTTTCCAATACTAGTGAATCCATCTCGGTCCAGAACGATCTGCGAAAATAAAAAAAATAAAAAAAAAACCCATTAAAAGGGAAGAAAAAAATAAAATAAAAATGTTACCTGAAACTGGAAAGGGATCAAATCAAAACATGAGATCATGCATATAGTCTGTGCAACACAAAACTAAAGTGTTCACATTATAAAAAATATCATGACTTGTCTTCTTTCAAAGAAGAGAGAAAGCTAGCAGCAAAATAATATATATTTTTTATATAACTTTATGTACATGTTTTGACCATTCAAGAAAAAAAAAACAGTAACAGTTAAGTCACATGCACAAATCTACTGTTGCATTGAAAACTGAACAGAAAGCAACAGGACATGTATGGCCGTATAATAAAATGAATGTATGATATAAACAAAATCTTGAACTGGTGTGATATGAGAAACAGAAAAGAAATCATCAAAATCCATAGCTAGGAAATGTACATCTAACCTGTAAGGCCAAATTGAACAGCTAAAGATATGTATATATCATACACCAAATTGGTACAGTCAAATCAAAACAGAAAAAAGAGAAAAAAATTATAATAAAACAGCTATAAGAAACCTAGGTAGGAAAACACAGCTATAATATATATGCATACAAAGCTGAGCACATTCATTTATAACAACTGATGAACAACTAAAGAATATAACCAAATCTATAAGGGCATAATCGAACAGCAGGTATGTACACAGCTATAACAGCTAGGAGAAGTACAAGAACAGCTAATGAAAGGGAAAGTAACAACTAAGAAAGAGAAATCTGTATACATCATAATCTATGGTTGATTTGAACAGCTCATATAGATATCCACATATATATACGGAATTTCATGTGCTATTCACTAATATAGTGTATATAAAAATGAAATGTAAAATCTAATAATGTAGTTCAAATCTTGGATTTGATAAAACCATTCATAACTGCACCAAATCGATTTCGAACAGCCAAGTTTTGGATATGACTGAACAGGAACAACACATAGAAATCCAACATAAATCTGCACTTATACATTGTACAGAAATCAAATATTACCATCACAAACAGTTAGATCCTACAGCCGTAACAAATAGGAAACAACACCTAAGGAGGATACTGCTAAACCTATGATTTCACCATTCAATTGTGAGTTTGACGTTGAACCCATCTAAATCTAACCGCAAGTATAAATAGGCATTCACGCAGTAGTGTTCATCACCCATTCAAGCCACAGTCAACCAAAGAAGAAAACCATATTCAAAACCAGGGAAAAATCAAAGCAAGTATTACTGTAATAAAAAGAAATCAGGGAAAAGGAAAACTTAGCTTTTGACTAATCCCTGCTGAAGCCGTAATCTGCTACGGTGGAGTTCATGCTGGCTCGCTCGGCGTGGAGATGGAGGACTCACGAGATGGCGATGATCATAAAGTAGTACGAGAGGTTGATGAGGGGAGGGGCGCGACGCCATGGTTTTGGTTGAAGAATTAAAAAGGGGATTAGGGTTTGTGATTTTGGGAAGGCGGCTATATGAATGGACAAAGAGAACGGGATAGGGTTTTTAAGGAGCAATCGGGTCGGGTTGGAAAAGGATGGGCCGAGATGAAGGTAAGAGAGGCCCAAGTTTATATTCAAATTAAAATCCATGTTATAATTTAAATTATAAATTTGTTTATACAATTTCGGGCTCATATGTTAACAGATTTCAACGCGGTCAGTTGCGTTAGGACCGTGGAGACGAGTACTACGAGATGGAGTGAGTCTAGGCCGGATCTGAAGTGACTGGACTTTCTATTCGAATTAGACGTCAGTTTAATTTGGTTAAAACAGACTGTTATCAACGGATTTCAAATCGAGGTGAGTTAAACTCACTCAGCTCTTCCAATTTATATTTTATATAAATTGGATTTTTATTTTCATGTTTTGATTGATAGTGTTTGACTGTTTGCCTGTTATATAATTATGGATTCAATTAGTAGAAATTAAACGGTCAGTTAATTTCAAAAAAAAATACAGATCATTTCGATTTGACCCGAACAAGGGAATTTCCCTTTATTGATCACCTTTATAAACGTGCTGGAATTGGTTGAATTGGTTGAATTGGCCGTAAATTGATTGATTTTATTGTTGATGGATGGACCGTATTGCAACGTTTGTTCTGATATAGACCAATGGATGGTATGTGTTGGGAAATTAGCATCACCTGGTCGATGAATAAATCGATTTTTAAATATGAATTTTTATCGACTGTAAGTCGACAGAGTGAAGTTATAAATATATTTTATAACTGGAATAAGTTTTTGGAAGTTGTTACTTTAAATAAAAGTTATTAAAAAGGAAATAAATATAAATTATTTACTTAGTAAAGTTTACAAGTGATTATGGAATTTGTTTATTTAAACAGTTCTTATGTTGGTGAGAATTATAAACAAATGAAAATAACCTAACAGTTACGTATTTGAGTAATCGTGAACGATTAAATAAAGTTATTAATTTTATTTTAATTTAAAGGGGGAATTAAATAGGATTGGTCAGAAGAGAAATCATGTTTGAGTTGATTAGGTCGGCCATTTAAAACTAAGTTAGATTTTTAAATTAGCAAAATAACTTAGCAAATAATGGGTTAATCTTAAGAGTTTAAAAAGGAAATTTATTGTTTCAAAGTGGTTAATAAATTTTCAATGATTTATGTCGAAGTAGATAATCTCTTCTTGAATACAATATATTTAAGTAAACTAGTTTTTGAAATGTATGGTTGAGTGTTGGGGAAAGGCTAGGAATGAGTTTATTTGAAGAAATTAAAAGATTTAAGCATACGTAGCATAAATGAAGGGTCAGCCTGACGTTTGCATTAAGTAAAGGGAGGTGGAAATATAAAGGATTTATATTAAACCGGGAATTTATAAACAAGGATTATAAATGGAATGAGAATTTAAACGTTGATTTAAATTTGAAATACTTAAAAAGGGTATTAAGTTAAACCGATGGATTCAAAAGGGAATTTTCTGAGAAAAAGGAAATTGGGCAAAAGGAGTTTATTTAAGCTTGGTAAAACCAGGATGGAAATGGAATTTGTAATTTAGCTGTGGAACGAAGTCATTTGGACAAGTCCAAAGTAAATAAAGTGATGCGTAATAAGGAATTATTTTTAAAAGAGGAATTTCCAAAAGATAAGAAGTACTGTAAAGCGATATTTTAACTAGTGGAATATGTTTTGATATGAAATTGAATATCGGTTTTCGAATTACAACTCGTATTCACCTGAGGATAAGAACGTTGTTGATCAAGGTCTGAGAGGTAATTAAAATACCCCAACTTGAACGACTTCGGGACTATCCAAAGATAATACTAGTTGGTAATGGCAAGAGTGAGATAAGATTTTCCAAAGTAAAGGAAATGATACGAGATGATATTTTCCTAGTAACAGAATTGGGCGATAAATTTTGAAAGACAAGTGATGCTGAATGCTAGACCAGTGAATCTATTTTTATTTTTATGGATGTTTACTTGATAGTTAAATCACCGACTATCAAGTCTGACCTTTACGATTGTTGGTATGGAAAGACCGGGATCGAATATATATTCGAAAACCATTCCAACCAACAAATACGAATATAAAGAAGAAATCGAGCGACGATCGAGATGGAGCATGTGAAGACCATAGATCTTCATAAAGCGGAAGAACCACTTACAATCTCTGATTCGACCCGGAGATATACTGGGGTTCTGTCGTGGTTGAAACTGTGGATTGCAAGGACTATCGCTACTGATCCATGGGGTGATTCCTGTATTGGATGCAGTAGGAGAGTACCTTCGGTTCATCCTGTTCCTGGGTGACTTTTATGGACGAATGTCTGGCGGAGTATTTCCTTAAAACCACTACGTTGATTTTTACAAATATAACAAGTTGGTAGCAAAGAAATGGCCCTTCTTTGAAACCCGGAGTATATTTGTGGACGTCAATTAGTGATTTGACGGATCTGACGATGTGGCATTCAAAGTGTATGATGACCAGATGTGTTCTGACCTCAAGCCTCATCAACCAGGAATGACAGAAATCGGGCAGGCAGCATGGCTATGTGGGTCGCTCCCATTAGGATGTATAATCACCTATCTAGAGAAATTCCTTTTGTTTCTTATTCTATGGATTCTGCCCATTCGGGAACGGTGGTTTGAGTACAACCGTTGGTGATATACATTCGATAAACTCAAGCGAAATGAGTGATCGGTCATGTGAGGGCCGGGTTGCAAGACGTTCTTGTTGAACCCAGTGTATTCGCCTCTAGATATACACGAGCGGCAGGTGGTCCCATACCTTGTGAAGGTCGGAAATCCAATCTCCAATAAGTGCCCGTGGTTTTGTTTTTATATATATATATATATATATATATATATATACGTGGAGCGTGAGATGCAAGCGTTCCACTAGATTGATATTTACTTGTATTTAGACACTATGATAATATCAGAAAAGATATTGATTCTGAAAACTGTTTTGGGTTATCGTAAGGTAAAAACCGTCTGTGTTTATGTGTGGATCGGTCTTACGATTATCTTTTCTTTCGAAAGGATTTTAACTTTAAAATCAAGTTGTGTGATACCTTAATACTGTGCGAGTTTTTCCTCACTCTGGTTCACCAGACTGACCCGGTGTTTTGTAAATGCTCGGGTTAGACCGAGGTGTACAGGTTCAGGTTACCAGGTACCGAGAAGTCCAGAGACGAGCTGAAGATGTTCAGATGAATGATATTCCGCTGTGTGATTATATATATGAGGACATATTTTCAAAACTGTCCAGATGTGTGTTGTACTCTGATATTGTAAGTATTTAAAATTTTCAGTAAAGATTTATTTCTGTGTTATTTTTTGTTCCGCTGCGATGTGAGACTCTGTGTTGGTTTTTTCTCCTTCTTCTATTCTAATATTTCTTTCTTTCTTATCTCACCCTCTAATTTCTTTCTATAAACGTTCCAGTGTTTCCGGCGTTGGAAGGTCTGCATGAGTACGATAAAGGGTATTTATGTCGATTTCCGGGGCAGGAAATTATTGGGTCGTTACAGTGGTATCAGAGCTATTGGTTGAGTAGTAACCTTGGCTCTGTGGCGTAACTCGATAGAAATATGGTTAGTAACACCCTAGATCGAGTTTGAGTGTATATATATGAGAGCGTATTTGTAAAATTCTATATAAAGATGGTTTGTATTGTGTTATTTGACTGGTTCAAGTGTTGAGAAGCATTGAACTAGTGAATTGACACGATATGGTTTTATAAAGAGGGTAAATGAAATAATTTTACCCAATGTATATTTTATATGGAAAGAAAAAAAAATATTTTCTATATTATAGTGATGTGGATGTTTGTTTGTTTGTTCTGATTGATTTGATTTGAAATCAAAATTGAATTATGAAATAAAATTGAATTGATTAAAAAAAATCGTCAATTTAATCGATATGAGAAATGGAACTGCACCTGGTTAAGAGAAATAAATTTAAGAATGAATTCAAATTAAATGAATTCAAATAATTTGGATTTAAAAAATTTGTTGGATAAATAAATTGGGATTCAAATTAAGTGGGTTGCCATTTGGATTTGGAATTTTCTTTTCGAATGAGTTGAGGTCCAGAGTGGCAGTCGTAGTCGTACCGATCGAGCCAGGCAAAGGAAGTGCTGGAATCGAAAATTTTTAGAGTTCGAATTTATTTTTGAATTTAATTCAAAGGAAATGATTTTAAAATAATTCGAGGCGGAATATTCTTCTTACCTTGCAATTTCGAGGACGAAATTATTCTAAGGGGGGAAGAATGTAACGTCCCGGATATTTTGACCATTTAAAATGGAATATTTAAATCAGTTTATATATTATATTTGAAATATAATGGATTTTTAATTAAATTTATTTATTTATTTAAATTAGAGTTCGAATATATATATATTTATTAATTAAAACGAGTATATATATATGGCATATTATTTTAAACTGGAATTTTTAATGTTGAGTTTTAAATTATATACTGATGAAATTTAAAGTGTTGTTTTAGTAAAATACAGTGACATCAATTCATTTTTCGTTAAATTTGGTTGTTTGAATATATATTTATCAGCGTTTCACTTGGTTCGACGAAACAAAGAAGCCCGAATATATTATGCTTGTGCAACAAACCAAAAATACTACATGATTATAAGGAAAAAAGAACTGGAACTCGTATAATACGACAGAAACTATAATATATATGTATGGTATGAAAACTGGAGCCAAACAACTACAATACATATTAAATAATTACAACTATATATATATATATATATATATTACACATTCAAAAATCTGTATACAAGAGATTGTCCTTACAACACAAGATCAACATGTATATTTTGTACAAATTCTCAAATACAAACACAGAAAAAGTAATCAACATTGGTAAACCAACTTCTGCAGTGTCGTGCCATCTCGGTCCAGAGCGATCTGCGAAAAGAAATAAAAGAAAAAAAAAACCATTAAAAGGGAAGAAAAGTATAAAATAAAAATGCTACCTGAAACTGGAAAGGGATCAAATCAAAACATGAGATCATACATATAGTCTGTGCAACACAAAACCAAAGTGTTTACATTATAAAAAATATCATGACTTGTCTTCTTTCAAAGAAGAGAGAAAGCTAGCAGCAAAATAATGTATTTTTTTAATATAACTTTATGTACATGTTTTGACCATTCAAGAAAAAAAGAAAAACAGTAACAGTTGAGTCACATGCACAAATCTACTGTTGCATGCATTGTAAACTGAACAGAAAGCAACAGGACATGTATGGCCGTATAATAAAATGAATGTATGATACAAACAAAATCTTGAACTGGTGTAATATGAGAAATAGAAAAGAAATCATCAACATCCATAGCTAGGAAATGTACATCTAACCTGTAAGGCCAAATTGAACAGCTAAAGATATGTATATATCATACACCAAATTGGTACAGTCAAATCAAAACAGAAAAAAAGAGAAAAAAATTATAATAAAACAGCTATAAGAAACCTAGGTAGGAAAACATAGCTATAATATATATGCATACATAGCTGAGCACATTAATTTATAACAACTGATGAACAACTAAAGAATATAACCAAATCTATAAGGGCATAATCGAACAGCAGGTATGTACACAGCTATAACAGCTAGGAGAAGTAAAAGAACAACTATTGAAAGGGAAAGTAACAACTAAGAAAGAGAAATATGTATACACCATAATCCATGGTTGATTTGAACAGCTCAAATAGATATCCACATATATATACGGAATTTCATGTGCTATTCACTAATATAGTGTATATAAAAATGAAATGTAAAATCTAATAATATAGTTCAAATCTTGGATTTGATAAAACCATTCATAACTGCACCAAATCGATTTCGAATAGCCAAATTTTGGATATGACTGAACAAGAACAACACATAGAAATCCAACATAAATCTGCACTTATACATTGTGCAGAAATCAAATATTACCATCACAAACAGTTAGATCCTACAGCCATAACAAATAGGAAACAACATCTAAGGAGGATACTGCTAAACCTATGATTTCACCATTCAATTGTGAGTTTGACATTGAACCCATCTAAATCTAACCGCAAGTATAAATAGGTATTCACGCAGTAGTGTTCATCACCCATTCAAGCCATAGTCAACCAAAGAAGAAAACCATATTCAAAACTAGGGAAAAATCAAAGCAAGTATTACTGTAATAAAAAGAAATCAGAGAAAAGGAAAACTGTGACGAGAAGGAATTTCGCTCGGCCCGAACCAGTCGCTAAACCAACCCAGACCGTTCGAAACGCCCTATCGTTGAGAACACGACAAAATAGAACGCATATAAAAAGAACATTTCAATGTATATTACAACAATGCATCAGATTACAAGAGTATACAGAGTACAAATGAATATTATACAGAAATAAATATCAGAGGTTTTAAATTACATTTAAATACATAGCAGCGAAAAATAATACAATACACAACTTGAAGAGATATACGGATACAAAGCTTTCCGGATATCGTTCCAGCTGTAAACCAGGATCCTGTGAATATAAATCTGCAAACCGAAACTGCTAGCTGCCCGTGTCAAAATAGGGGCACCCAGAGTTTAGGTTAAAACAATAAACTCCAGGTCAGTCATGGGACTGGTGTGAGAACTAAAACAGTTATAATTCTTTATTTTAAAGTTCGGTAAATCAAGGGACCACGCCGTATAACACGGAACGGGTTTCCTCCCAAGAATACCAGTGCATAAAACAAACAGCGCAATGCTAAATAAAGAAAAAATGAAGCTATTATAAGACCCAGTTCCCATCACACAATGAAATCGCAAGCCGGAGGATAGGGTTTTTACCTTATAATAGCCAAGAATGCTTGATACGTTTAAAACAAATCATTTGATACTATAATAAGTGCATAGTGTATAAAACAACTTCAAATCATAAGTATCAATCATAGGCGGCATGAGCGCCCCATCCCACTATGTCACCATACTAGGTTCTACAATAAAAACCGCAAATGTCACGTATTTGGAAATTGGATTTCCATCTATGTACCGAGGCAAAAGATAGTCCTCAACCGATTCGTGACTCTCTAGCCCGAGCCACAGGCAAGCCTTTAGATCGTCAGGGCCGGTCCACCGATGTGGATTATTATGCCTGAACACTACGTTTCTCCACCCTATGGGGTGTAAGTCTGGTCCGTCTGCCGACCAGAATGCATCGGCCGAAACCGATATAACCGAGGCGCCTCGCAACAGCAACAACCACATAAGTCAAACTCGTCAGGGCGTGTAAAACCACTGACGCCACTTCTAGCTAGAAAGAAACGCAAGTCCTCCCTGAGGTCCGTCTCCCGTTTTTGGTTCATACCGGGTGTGAAACACGCGAAGTAAACGTTACACAAAGCTACGCCACAAAGGCCGTGCTTTGATCATCACCACAAGACTTTGCTTTTCAATAGAAGCCTCGATCAATTGCCACTTAGGCATGCCACACAGGCAATTCACTCCATGCGTTTGATATCCATCAATATATAACCCCTGAGCTCGTATGTCTCAGAGAAGGGCGTTAAGCAAGAGAATAAATTCTCCGCCGCCAAACAGATATATATTTAATAGAAATCAATCACACAGACTAAAATCCAATGTCAGACACACAGTCCATTTACAAGTCCGTTCTGGGGCTGAACGAAACCGGAGGCACCTAGTACCCCGCATATCCATCGATCTCCAAGCACGTCTGGACGATCACTAACTGTTTCCATCTTCTTGGGTGTACAGCCCAATCAAGATCATCAGTAATCACCCAAACGACGTGAAGACTTCCGGTCTTCGACCACCGTCTTCAACTTCGACACCACGTCGAATCAGTTATTCAGAATGGGATAAACCCGGTCTTTCTGAATAACTCGCGTATATATTATAAAAGTGTTACACAAACACAACATACGCCTCATTCCAATTCAGAATATTCTTTTATTCGAATATTCCTATACTTTGGGAAAAGTTCCCATTAATTTTATCCAAGATAAATTCTTTAAATTTATTCTTTAATCTCCTTTGAATATCAATTCAAACTAGTCGGGATTAGCGAACCACACCGAAGTAATCATTTATTTTATTTCCCAATCCCAACCTATTCATCCCATGAAGTAAAACTAGTAATACTTCATATCTAACACCACAGTGTTATCGGTAAATTCAATTACCATTTCACGTTCAAATCTAATTAAAGATTTAACCATCGCCTGGAGCAAAACTGGTGATACTCCATTTTCGATCATTTCAATCTAATTAAAGATTCATTAAAACTCCACTTAGTTTTAATCTTTAACTGGGTTAAAGAATCAGTGTCATTTAAAACACTGTTCACGATAAACCCAAAAATCAATACCAAATCAATTCCAATTAAATATCGTTTAATTGGTGCACTTCATTAAATCTAAATAAAAAGATTTAATTTTTTTTCCTCAACTGGGTTCAAGAACAGTGTTAGTGAAGACACCATTCACGACAAACCCAAATCACATTTGATATTCAATATCAGGCTCTGAATAGAAAGTATATCGGCTTATATTCAATATCAAATTCTACGACTAACAAATGTCGTATAGGAAATAACGATATAAATATATATCTTTCAAATTTCCATAACAACATCTGTATAATCACGAATTCCAACATCGAAATATTCCGAAGACAATTTCGATTCAAATCCACTCCAATGCAATCATTGGAAATTTTGGTTATTTTCAAAACCCTTTTCAAATTCAATTTATTTATTTAAAAATAAATAGAATTATAATTCTAGTTCAAAACTAGTTCATTTCGATAAAAATCTATTTTTATCCTTTCAAATATGGAGTTTTTCATCCCAATCCTTTCTAAATCATTTCTTATGATTTTACACAAATTATTACTATTTTTAATAATTTTATCAAGGCCCGTACAGTCGATTTTCATCAATGGCCATCGAACTGCACTTACAGCGACCTTTTTCAAATTTGATTTGGACGTAACTCCAAATCCAACCGTTAGATTTCAAATTTCTAATATTCGTTAGAAAGCTCTTTTCGATACGAACCCAACGGTTCCGGTTTTAGGAGAATCCGACGGTCGGATCTCCCGTAATGTCCGTTTGAAATGAATGGTCGAAATTCACGAACTGCCGCGGCGCGGCGCGTTCTATTCAGGCCATTATATTATATATATAATATATATTTCGTCGATTTCTATTTAAAACGAATTACATAAATAGTTTTAATATTCGTTTCAAAAGCAATCTCAACTTCCATTTCAATTCAAATCAAAATTGAATTCTTCTTTATAAATTCGTTTTAAAATTCATTTCTATTCAATTCAAATTTCAATTCAATTTGAATTCATTTCAATTCGCTTTCAATTCAATTTGAATTCGTTTTCAATTCATTTCATTTCGGAATCGTTTTCAATTCAATTCATTTCGAAATCGTTTTCAATTCAATTCATTTCCTTTCGAAATCGTTTTCAATTCAATTCATTTCGAAATCGTTTTCAATTCAATTCATTTCGAAATCGTTTTCAATTCATTTCCTTTCGAAATCGTTTTCAATTCAATTCATTTCGAAATCGTTTTCAATTCAATTCATTTCGAAATCGTTTTCAATTCAATTCATTTCGAAATCGTTTTCAATTCAATTCATTTCGAAATCGTTTTCAATTCAATTCATTTCGAAATCGTTTTCAATTCAATTCCTTTCGAAATCCTTTTCAATTCAATTCATTTCGAAATCGTTTTCAATTCAATTCATTTCGAAATCGTTTTCAATTCAATTCATTTCGAAATCGTTTTCAATTCAATTCATTTCGAAATCGTTTTCAATTCAATTCATTTCGAAATCGTTTTCAATTCAATTCATTTCGAAATCGTTTTCAATTCAATTCATTTCGAAATCGTTTTCAATTCAATTCATTTCGAAATCGTTTTCAATTCAATTCATTTCGAAATCGTTTTCAATTCAATTACTTTCGAAATCGTTTTCAATTCAATTCATTTCGAAATCGTTTTCAATTCAATTCATTTCGAAATCGTTTTCAATTCAATTCATTTCGAAATCGTTTTCAATTCAATTCATTTCGAAATCGTTTTCAATTCAATTCATTTCGAAATCGTTTTCAATTCAATTCATTTCGAAATCGTTTTCAATTCAATTTATTTCGAAATCGTTTAAAATCGATATAAATATCGTTCACGTCAAAATGGCGTCAATCTAATCATCACGGCTTCACATATTTCTATTTTCAAATATTCTATTTCAAATATTTCCTATTATCAAAATATTTGTTATTATCAAAATATTCTTTATTTTCACGATTGGAATGAGGCCCAATCAATTACCATATAAAGTTAATTATATGGATTTTCATACAACACATGTATATAATAGCAACGATAAATAATCAACCATCAACCAAAGTGCACTACACCGTATAAGCATCAAATATAGATATCTAATGCTTATAACAGCCTGTCAATCAATCGATTGACATATTTAATCAATCAGGATGAGTGAACTTCAAATTTCATCCCAACACCCGTGTGGGGTTTCAAACAATCAAACACATATTTTATTTTTGCTGTTGGGCGATGTGTAAAATTTATCGTCCCAATCAATGTCCTTCAAATAGGTGTACATAAACAAACCGTCCGGTTTGTAAATGAATATTTTATTTTATTCACTTCACGTTAAAAATTATATTTTTAACGACAAAACATTTTATTCCAACATATGAATTTCTATTCAGTTCATTCTTTAAATAAAATGATTTTTTTTATTTTTCTAACATATTTTAGAAAATTTCGGCGGCATAACGGCACGATACTAGAAACGGGACGAGGCCTAGCCTTATCCCCGGTCTAGTGAAGGCCCACGCCATTCACACATCAATTAATCCATTCATTTCCCCAAACAATTCAATTTCACCAAACGATTCAATTTCACCAAACAATTCAATTTCAAATCAAATCATCTATCTAATCTATGCAACCAAACAAACAAGTCCATGGTCTGTGGACGATTGTGTCGGGTGCTACTAAGCACCATCTGCATCCTAGTATATATATATATAACTAGAAAAATTAAAATGAAAGGTGAGAAGTTCTCACCTATAGCTATCCAAGTATCTTGACTCTTCTTCGTTCTCGCCTTTTTGTTACCTTCGTTGTCCGCTTTCACTACCTATGTAAAAATCGAATTTTTACTCCGCTATTCCATATATAAAAATCATATTTTTATTTCGAAGATCAATATATAAAAATCATATTTTTATTTCTAAGTTCAATATACAAAAATCATATTTTTATTTCGAAGATCAATATATAAAAATCATATTTTTATTTCGAAGTTCAATATATAAAAATCATATTTTTATTTCGAAGTTCAATATACAAAAATCATATTTTTATTTCGAAGATCAATATATAAAAATCATATTTTTATTTCGAAGTTCAATATATAAAAATCATATTTTTATTTCGAAGTTCAATATATAAAAATCAAATTTTTCTATTATGAAAAATCTAACCTTTCTTTAGTGAAAGATCATAACTTTCTACTTCTCATATAAAAATTGAATTCTTATCACTAATAAAGATTATATTTTTACTACCCTAATTAAATAAAAAAATTATATTTTTATTGTTCTAAAAATATAAAAACCATATTTTTAATACTCTAATTAAGTAAAAATAATATTTTTATATCTTCTATTATATAAAGATCAAATTTTTAATTCGCTACAAGTATAAAAATCATATTTTACTATCTCTATACTATAAAAACCAAATCTTTCCTCGCTAATCTCTTATACAAATGAAAACCCTTACTTTATCCATAGAAAACTGTTTTTAAAATAATACGATGTTATTTAAAATAGAAAGGGAGAAGGAACTCACTGTTTTCTGTGGAGGAGGTGTTGCAGAGGTCGTCGGAGGTGGCAAATCTGGTGGAGACAGCATCGGCAAAAAGGGGACGTGGCTGTCGATGGTTTTGGAGGGGGGCTCGGTGTTTGAAATCGGGAGGAAGGTGAGGGGAAGGAGAAGGGTGACGGTGGAGGGTATGATGATGGGCGGCGCACCAACGATGGGGCTAGGGTTCGCGGCAGTTCAGGCAGCGTGCTCGCGAGGGGGGGGCGGTTCTGCTGCGCGGTGCGAGGATAGAGGAGAAGGGGGAGAGAAAAGGGGCACGAGGGTTGGTGGGGCAGCGTCACGCCTGAGGCGGCGGTGATAAGGGGGGAGGAGGAGCGTGGATCGTGCGGGGGTTTTTTTTTTTTCTTTTTCATCTCTCTGAAATGAAATTGAAACGGGGGGGGGGGGGGCAAAAATTATAGAAGGAAAAGGAGAGAGAAAAGATTTATTTTTATTTTTAATTTCAAAAAGTTGACTTTTACATACGACCTCTAAACGAGGCCCACCGCCTGTCGTCCATAACGCATTACCCCCATTCCGAACACAATGGGATATGTATCGTAGGTTGATTTGATCGTTTCGATCAGTTTCCTTTGAATTTACATTTAAATCACTATATTGAATTTTAAACGTACATTTCAAATTACCGGGGTCACATACTAACTAGAAAAATTCCAGAAAAATATTTTCTAGCTTCGTATTGACGATACGGTCCTAACAAAACTAGTTTCGTCGAATTCTGAGACCGTTGGAAAAATGGCCAATTTCCAGTCGATTAAAATCAATTGAAACTGGTCAAACGCGTTTTCCCTTGCCACGCTCACATATTGATTCGAAAAATTAGGAAATTTGAAACCTAGCAATAACTTTACTTCACGGACCCAACAAAAGTGGTTTCGTCGAAATCCGAGGTCGTTTGCAAAATGTCCATTTTTAAGGGCCTGAATTCCATAGCGACTATTCAGAATTTTCACTTGGACATATCTTTTGATTCCCGCTATCAAATTTCGATTTTTCGGATTCGTTAGAAAGATATCATCAATTAGATCCTATCATTTTTGGTTTCACTAAAATCCGGATTGTTTTGCACCCGGTACATTCAATTGAAGTTTGAAATCGAATTATCGAACTACCGCGCCTTTTCAATTCTATTTATAATTATATATAAATATTTATATTCTAACGACGACGCGTATAAATATATACGTTCGAATTATATTCAAAATAAATTTCTCGTCGATATTATTTAAAATAATCTGTTTTATATATTCAAAATTCGCTAAAATTGCCAAAATAAAAAATTTAAACTGGCCCAGATTTTCGGGTTATTACAATCTCCCCCACTTAAAACTTTTCGTCCCCGAAAAGGAACAAAGTCGAAAATGGTTTGATCAATCAACTCTACGCTCGATCTGGCTTCCATTCTCCAACTTTTCAGTTTCTGAGAATTTTCAAAATTTCAAAAATTTGGCTAACACCCTAAATTTTTGAAAAATTTCGCCATAACCTCCCCTGCACCGGGAGCATTGGGGAATTTCAAATAGCTTCCCCGGTCCTTCAGATCTCAAAAAGAAAAAGAAAAAGCCAAGCGGCTAGCCAATAGGCTCATAAAATCATCACCCAAACAAAACAGTAAATTATGTAGTAAACATGTACCTATTTGTCGGGCAAACAAATTTTATTCTCTGCTCTAGCCTCCTTGTTATGACCTGTTCAATGTAAGTAAAGGTATATGCAAGCAAATGCGACCGAATTTCAATACAATTCAATATTTGATTTAGTTAGTCATAAAGGTTCAAAATTATCAAGCAATTAAACAAACAACACAAACATCAATCAATTAGTGAATTATCATTTGAAATTCATAACTTTGATATCTATAAAGAAAATCATGTTTTGATGACAAATCACAACAATGTATTCTAGCTATATTAGTTTTGGTTCTCACACCAGTCTAATGGAAATATATAGAAAATCACACCTTCGAAACTCGAACATAAATGTTGATGATGCGATCGCTATCATCAATATCATCTCCGGGCGACTAGAGTGTGATGCTATATCTATCCAACATATTAAACCTTTGAATATACGTTTGCAAGGCGTATATGCAAATTCTTTATATACTGGACTGTCCAAATCAATACAGATAAATAATCAAATACGAATAATTGATTTAAATTTTCAAAACAAAATTTGTTTTCATTTGTAAAATATACTCTTCACACTCGTTCTAGGATACTACTGATCCCATCTCTAACGAGTCATTCTCATTGGATATTACTAATCCAATATCTGATGAATTATTTCGTATGGTTCTAATGTGCCTTGTTCTCTGCTTTGTAAACCAAAGCTCTGATACCAACTGTGACGAGAAGGAATTTCGCTCGGCCCGAACCAGTCGCTAAACCGACCCAGACCGTTCGAAACGCCCTATCGTTGAGAACACGACAAAATAGAACGCATATAAAAAGAACATTTCAATGTATATTACAACAATGCATCAGATTACAAGAGTATACAGAGTACAAATGAATATTATACAGAAATAAATATCAGAGGTTTTAAATTACATTTAAATACATAGCAGCGAAAAATAATACAATACACAACTAGAAGAGATATACGGATACAAAGCTTTCCGGATATCGTTCCAGCTGTAAACCAGGATCCTGTGAATATAAATCTGCAAACCGAAACTGCTAGCTGCCCGTGTCAAAATAGGGGCACCCAGAGTTTAGGTTAAAACAATAAACTCCAGGTCAGTCATGGGACTGGTGTGAGAACTAAAACAGTTATAATTCTTTATTTTAAAGTTCGGTAAATCAAGGGACCACGCCGTATAACACGGAACGGGTTTCCTCCCAAGAATACCAGTGCATAAAACAAACAACGCAATGCTAAATAAAGAAAAAATGAAGCTATTATAAGACCCAGTTCCCATCACACAATGAAATCGCAAGCCGAAGGATAGGGTTTTTACCTTATAATAGCCAAGAATGCTTGATACGTTTAAAACAAATCATTTGATACTATAATAAGTGCATAGTGTATAAAACAACTTCAAATCATAAGTATCAATCATAGGCGGCATGAGCGCCCCATCCCACTATGTCACCATACTAGGTTCTACAATTAAAACCGCAAATGTCACGTATTTGGAAATTGGATTTCTGTCTATGAACCGAGGCAAAAGATAGTCCTCAACCGATTCGTGACTCTCTAGCCCGAGCCACAGGTAAGCGCGCAGGCAAGCCTTTAGATCGTCAGGGCCGGTCCACCGATGTGGATTATTATGCCTGAACACTACGTTTCCCCACCCTATGGGGTGTAAGTCTGGTCCGTCTGCCGACCAGAATGCATCGGCCGAAACCGATATAACCGAGGCGCCTCGCAACAGCAACAACCACATAAGTCAAACTCGTCAGGGCGTGTAAAACCACTGACGCCACTTCTAGCTAGAAAGAAATGCAAGTCCTCCCTGAGGTCCGTCTCCCGTTTTTGGTTCATACCGGGTGTGAAACACGCGAAGTAAACGTTACACAAAGCTACGCCACAAAGGCCGTGCTTTGATCATCACCACAAGACTTTGCTTTTCAACAGAAGCCTCGATCAATTGCCACTTAGGCATGCCACACAGGCAATTCACTCCATGCGTGTTATATCCATCAATATATAACCCCTGAGCTCGTATGTCTCAGAGAAGGGCGTTAAGCAAGAGAATAAATTCTCCGCCGCCAAACAGATATATATTTAATAGAAATCAATCACACAGACTAAAATCCAATGTCAGACACACAGTCCATTTACAAGTCCGTTCTGGGGCTGAACGAAACCGGAGACACCTAGTACCCCGCATATCCATCGATCTCCAAGCACGTCTGGACGATCACTAACTGTTTCCATCTTCTTGGGTGTACAGCCCAATCAAGATCATCAGTAATCACCCAAACGACGTGAAGACTTCCGGTCTTCGACCACCGTCTTCAACTTCGACACCACGTCGAATCAGTTATTCAGAATGGGATAAACCCGGTCTTTCTGAATAACTCGCGTATATATTATAAAAGTGTTACACAAACACAACATACGCCTCATTCCAATTCAGAATATTCTTTTATTCGAATATTCCTATACTTTGGGAAAAGTTCCCATTAATTTTATCCAAGATAAATTCTTTAAATTTATTCTTTAATCTCCTTTGAATATCAATTCAAACTAGTCGGGATTAGCGAACCACACTGAAGTAATCATTTATTTTATTTCCCAATCCCAACCTATTCATCCCATGAAGTAAAACTGGTAATACTTCATATCTAACACCACAGTGTTATCGGTAAATTCAATTACCATTTCACGTTCAAATCTAATTAAAGATTTAACCATCGCCTGGAGCAAAACTGGTGATACTCCATTTTCGATCATTTCAATCTAATTAAAGATTCATTAAAACTCCACTTAGTTTTAATCTTTAACTGGGTTAAAGAATCAGTGTCATTTAAAACACTGTTCACGATAAACCCAAAAATCAATACCAATTCAATTCCAATTAAATATCGTTTAATTGGTGCACTTCATTAAATCTAAATAAAAAGATTTAATTTTTTTTCCTCAACTGGGTTCAAGAACAGTGTTAGTGAAGACACCATTCACGACAAACCCAAATCACATTTGATATTCAATACCAGGCTCTGAATAGAAAGTATATCGGCTTATATTCAATATCAAATTCTACGACTAACAAATGTCGTATAGGAAATAACGATATAAATATATATCTTTCAAATTTCCATAACAACATCTGTATAATCACGAATTCCAACATCGAAATATTCCGAAGACAATTTCGATTCAAATCCACTCCAATGCAATCATTGGAAATTTTGGTTATTTTCAAAACCCTTTTCAAATTCAATTTATTTATTTAAAAATAAATAGAATTATAATTCTAGTTCAAAACTAGTTCATTTCGATAAAAATCTATTTTTATCCTTTCAAATATGGAGTTTTTCATCCCAATCCTTTCTAAATCATTTCTTATGATTTTACACAAATTATTACTATTTTTAATAATTTTATCAAGGCCCGTACAGTCGATTTTCATCAATGGCCATCGAACTGCACTTACAGTGACCTTTTCAAATTTGATTTGGACGTAACTCCAAATCCAACCATTAGATTTCAAATTTCTAATATTCGTTAGAAAGCTCTTTTCGATACGAACCCAACGGTTCTGGTTTTAGGAGAATCCGACGGTCGGATCTCCCGTAATGTCCGTTTGAAATGAATGGTCGAAATTCACGAACTGCCGCGGCGCGGCGCGTTCTATTCAGGCCATTATATTATATATATAATATATATTTCGTCGATTTCTATTTAAAACGAATTACATAAATAGTTTTAATATTCGTTTCAAAAGCAATCTCAACTTCCATTTCAATTCAAATCAAAATTGAATTCTTCTTTGTAAATTCGTTTTAAAATTCATTTCTATTCAATTCAAATTTCAATTCAATTTGAATTCATTTCAATTCGCTTTCAATTCAATTTGAATTCGTTTTCAATTCATTTCATTTCGGAATCGTTTTCAATTCAATTCATTTCGAAATCGTTTTCAATTCAATTCATTTCCTTTCGAAATCGTTTTCAATTCAATTCATTTCGAAATCGTTTTCAATTCAATTCATTTCGAAATCGTTTTCAATTCATTTCCTTTCGAAATCGTTTTCAATTCAATTCATTTCGAAATCGTTTTCAATTCAATTCATTTCGAAATCGTTTTCAATTCAATTCCTTTCGAAATCGTTTTCAATTCAATTCCTTTCGAAATCGTTTTCAATTCAATTCATTTCGAAATCGTTTTCAATTCAATTCATTTCGAAATCATTTTCAATTCAATCGAAATCGTTTTCAATTCAATTCATTTCGAAATCGTTTTCAATTCAATTCATTTCGAAATCGTTTTCAATTCAATTCATTTCGAAATCGTTTTCAATTCAATTCATTTCGAAATCATTTTCAATTCAATTTATTTCGAAATCGTTTTCAATTCAATTCCTTTCGAAATCGTTTTCAATTCAATTCATTTCGAAATCGTTTTCAATTCAATTCATTTCGAAATCGTTTTCAATTCAATTCCTTTCGAAATCGTTTTCAATTCAATTCATTTCGAAATCGTTTTCAATTCAATTCATTTCGAAATCGTTTTCAATTCAATTTATTTCGAAATCGTTTTCAATTCAATTCATTTCGAAATCGTTTTCAATTCAATTCATTTCGAAATCGTTTTCAATTCAATTCATTTCGAAATCGTTTTCAATTCAATTCATTTCGAAATCGTTTAAAATCGATATAAATATCGTTCACGTCAAAATGGCGTCAATCTAATCATCACGGCTTCACATATTTCTATTTTCAAATATTCTATTTCAAATATTTCCTATTATCAAAATATTTGTTATTATCAAAATATTCTTTATTTTCACGATTGGAATGAGGCCCAATCAATTACCATATAAAGTTAATTATATGGATTTTCATACAACACATGTATATAATAGCAACGATAAATAATCAACCATCAACCAAAGTGCACTACACCGTATAAGCATCAAATATAGATATCTAATGCTTATAACAGCCTGTCAATCAATCGATTGACATATTTAATCAATCAGGATGAGTGAACTTCAAATTTCATCCCAACACCCGTGTGGGGTTTCAAACAATCAAACACATATTTTATTTTTGCTGTTGGGCGATGTGTAAAATTTATCGTCCCAATCAATGTCCTTCAAATAGGTGTACATAAACAAACCGTCCGGTTTGTAAATGAATATTTTATTTTATTCACTTCACGTTAAAAATTATATTTTTAACGACAAAACATTTTATTCCAACATATGAATTTCTATTCAGTTCATTCTTTAAATAAAATGATATTTTTATTTTTCTAACATATTTTAGAAAATTTCGGCGGCATAACGGCACGATACTAGAAACGGGACGAGGCCTAGCCTTATCCCCGGTCTAGTGAAGGCCCACGCCATTCACACATCAATTAATCCATTCATTTCCCCAAACAATTCAATTTCACCAAACGATTCAATTTCACCAAACAATTCAATTTCAAATCAAATCATCTATCTAATCTATGCAACCAAACAAACAAGTCCATGGTCTGTGGACGATTGTGTCGGGTGCTACTAAGCACCATCTGCATCCTAGTATATATATATATAACTAGAAAAATTAAAATGAAAGGTGAGAAGTTCTCACCTATAGCTATCCAAGTATCTTGACTCTTCTTCGTTCTCGCCTTTTTGTTACCTTCGTTGTCCGCTTTCACTACCTATGTAAAAATCGAATTTTTACTCCGCTATTCTATATATAAAAATCATATTTTTATTTCGAAGTTCAATATATAAAAATCATATTTTTATTTCGAAGATCAATATATAAAAATCATATTTTTATTTCTAAGTTCAATATACAAAAATCATATTTTTATTTCGAAGATCAATATATAAAAATCATATTTTTATTTCGAAGTTCAATATATAAAAATCATATTTTTATTTCGAAGTTCAATATACAAAAATCATATTTTTATTTCGAAGATCAATATATAAAAATCATATTTTTATTTCGAAGTTCAATATATAAAAATCATATTTTTATTTCGAAGTTCAATATATAAAAATCAAAATTTTCTATTATGAAAAATCTAACCTTTCTTTAGTGAAAGATCATAACTTTCTACTTCTCATATAAAAATTGAATTTTTATCACTAATAAAGATTATATTTTTACTACCCTAATTAAATAAAAAAATTATATTTTTATTGTTCTAAAAATATAAAAACCATATTTTTAATACTCTAATTAAGTAAAAATAATATTTTTATATCTTCTATTATATAAAGATCAAATTTTTAATTCGCTACAAGTATAAAAATCATATTTTACTATCTCTATACTATAAAAACCAAATCTTTCCTCGCTAATCTCTTATACAAATGAAAACCCTTACTTTATCCATAAAAAACTGTTTTTAAAATAATACGATGTTATTTAAAATAGAAAGGGAGAAGGAACTCACTGTTTTCTGTGGAGGAGGTGTTGCAGAGGTCGTCGGAGGTGGCAAATCTGGTGGAGACAGCATCGGCAAAAAGGGGACGTGGCTGTCGATGGTTTTGGAGGGGGGCTCGGTGTTTGAAATCGGGAGGAAGGTGAGGGGAAGGAGAAGGGTGACGGTGGAGGGTATGATGATGGGCGGCGCACCAACGATGGGGCTAGGGTTCGCGGCAGTTCAGGCAGCGTGCTCGCGAGGGGGGGGGCGGTTCTGCTGCGCGGTGCGAGGATAGAGGAGAAGGGGGAGAGAAAAGGGGCACGAGGGTTGGTGGGGCAGCGTCACGCCTGAGGCGGCGGTGATAAGGGGGGAGGAGGAGCGTGGATCGTGCGGGGTTTTTTTTTTTTTTTCATCTCTCTGAAATGAAATTGAAACGGGGGGGGGGGGGGGGCAAAAATTATAGAAGGAAAAGGAGAGAGAAAAGATTTATTTTTATTTTTAATTTCAAAAAGTTGACTTTTACATACGACCTCTAAACGAGGCCCACCGCCTGTCGTCCATAACGCATTACCCCCATTCCGAACACAATGGGATATGTATCGTAGGTTGATTTGATCGTTTCGATCAGTTTCCTTTGAATTTACATTTAAATCACTATATTGAATTTTAAACGTACATTTCAAATTACCGGGGTCACATACTAACTAGAAAAATTCCAGAAAAATATTTTCTAGCTTCGTATTGACGATATGGTCCTAACAAAACTAGTTTCGTCGAATTCTGAGACCGTTGGAAAAATGGCCAATTTCCAGTCGATTAAAATCAATTGAAACTGGTCAAACGCGTTTTCCCTTGCCACGCTCACATATTGATTCGAAAAATTAGGAAATTTGAAACCTAGCAATAACTTTACTTCACGGACCCAACAAAAGTGGTTTCGTCGAAATCCGAGGTCGTTTGCAAAATGTCCATTTTTAAGGGCCTGAATTCCATAGCGACTATTCAGAATTTTCACTTGGACATATCTTTTGATTCCCGCTATCAAATTTCGATTTTTCGGATTCGTTAGAAAGATATCATCAATTAGATCCTATCATTTTTGGTTTCACTAAAATCCGGATTGTTTTGCACCCAGTACATTCAATTGAAGTTTGAAATCGAATTATCGAACTACCGCGCCTTTTCAATTCTATTTATAATTATATATAAATATTTATATTCTAACGACGACGCGTATAAATATATACGTTCGAATTATATTCAAAATAAATTTCTCGTCGATATTATTTAAAATAATCTGTTTTAAATATTCAAAATTCGCTAAAATTGCCAAAATAAAAATTTTAAACTGGCCCAGATTTTCGGGTTATTACAATAACTTAGCTTTCGACTAATCCCTGCTGAAGCCGTAATCTGCTACGGTGGAGTTCATGCTGGCTCGCTCGGCGTGGAGATGGAGGACTCACGAGATGGCGATGATCATAAAGCAGTACGAGAGGTTGATGAGGGGAGGGGCGCGATGCCATGATTTTGGTTAAAGAATTAAAAGGGGATTAGGTTTTGTGATTTTGGGAAGGCGGCTGTATGAATGGACAAAGAGAACGGGTTAGGGTTTTTAAGGAGCAATCGGGTCGAGTTGGAAAAGGTTGGGCCAAGATTAAGGTAAGAGAGGCCCAAGTTTATATTCAAATTAAAATCTATGTTATAATTTAAATTATAAATTTGTTTATACAATTTCGGGCTCATACATTAACAGATTTCAACGCGGTCAGTTGCGTTGGGACCGTGGAGACGAGTACTATGAGATGGAGCGAGTCTAGACCGGATCTGAAGTGACTGGACTTTCTATTCGAATTGAACGGTCAGTTTAATTTGGTTAAAACAGACTGTTATCGACGGATTTCAAATCGAGGTGAGTTAAACTCACTTAGCTCTTCCAATTTATATTTTATATAAATTGGATTTTTATTTTCGTGTTCTGATTGATAGTGTTTGACTGTTTGCCTGTTATATAATTATGGATTCAATTACTGGAAACTAAACGGTCAGTTAATTTCAGAAAAAAATACAGGTCATTTTGATTTGACCCGAACAAGGGAATTTCCCTTGATTGATCACCTTTATAAACGTGCTGGAATTGGTTGAATTGTTTGAATTGGCCGTAAATTGATTGATTTTATTGTTGATGGATGGACCGTATTGCAACATTTGTTCTAATATAGACCAATGGATGGTATGTGTTGGGAAATTAGCATCACCTGGTCGATGAATAAATCGATTTTTAAATATGAATTTTTATCGACTGTAAGTCGACAGAGTGAAGTTATAAATATGTTTTATAATTGGAATAAGTTTTTGGAAGCTGTTACTTTAAATAAAAGTTATTAAAAAGGAAATAAATATAAATTATTTATAGTAAAGTTTATAAGTGATTATGGAATTTGTTTATTTAAACAGTTCTTATGTTGATGAGAATTATAAACAAATGAAAATAACCTAACAGTTACGTATTTGAGTAATCGTGAACGATTAAATAAAGTTATTAATTTTATTTTAATTTAATGGGGGAATTAAATAGAATTGGTCAGAAGAGAAATCATGTTTGAGTTGATTAGGTCGGCCATTTAAAACTAAGTTAGATTTTTAAATTAGCAACATAACTTAGCAAATAATGGGTTAATCTTAAGAGTTTATAAAGGAAATTTATTGTTTCAAAGTGGTTAATAAATTTTCAATGATTTATGTCGAAGTAGATAATCTCTTCTTGAATACAATATATTTAAGTAAACAAGTTTTTGAAATGTATGGTCGAGTGTTGGGGAAAGACTAGGAATGAGTTTATTTGAAGAAACTAAAAGATTTAAGCATACGTAGCTTAAATGAAGGGTCAGCCGGACGTTTGCATTAAGTAAAGGGAGGTGGAAATATAAAGGGTTTATATTAAACCGGGAATTTATAAACAAGGATTATAAATGGAATGAGAATTTAAACGTTGATTTAAATTTGAAATACTTAAAAAGGGTATTAAGTTAAACCGATGGATTCAAAAGGGAATTTTCTGAGAAAAAGGAAATTAGGCAAAAGGAGTTTATTTAAGCTTTGTAAAACCAGGATGGAAATGGAATTTGTAATTCAGCTGTGAAACGAAGTCATTTGGACAAGTCCAAAGTAAATAAAGTGATGCGTAATAAGGAATTATTTTTAAAAGAGGAATTTCCAAAAGATAAGAAGTACTGTAAAGCGATATTTTAACTAGTGGAATATGTTTTGATATGAAATTGAATTTCGGTTTTCGAATTACAAATCGTATTCACCTGAGGATAAGAATGTTGTTGATCAAGGTCTTAGAGGTAATTAAAATACCCCAACTTGAACGACTTCGGGACTATCCAAAGATAATACTACTTGGTAATGGCGAGAGTGAGATAAGATTTTCCAAAGTAAAGGAAATGATACGAGATGATATTTTCCTAGTAACAGAATTGGGCGATAAATTTTGAAAGCCAAGTGATGCTGAATACTAGACCAGTGAATCTATTTTTATTTTTATGGATGTTTACTTGATAGTTAAATAACCGACTATCAAGTCTGACCTTTACGATTGTTGGTATGGAAAGACCGGGATCGAATATATATTCGAAAACCATTCCAACCAACAAATACGAATATAAAGAAGAAATCGAGCGACGATCGAGATGGAGCATGTGAAGACCATAGATCTTCATAAAGCGGAAGAACCACTTACAATCTTTGATTCAAACCGGAGAAATACTGGGGTTTTGTCGTGGTTGCAACTGTGGATTGCAAGGACTATCGCTACTGATCCATGGGGTGATTCCTGTATTGGATGCAGTAGGAGAGTACCTTCGGTTCATCCTGTTCCTGGGTGACTTGTATGGACAAATGTCTAGCGGAGTATTTCCTTAAAACCACATACGTTGATTTTTACAAATATAACAAGTTGGTGGCAAAGAAATGGCCCTTCTTTGAAACCCAGAGTATATTTGTGGACGTCAATTAGTGATTGGACGGATCTGACGATGTGGCATTCAAAGTGTATGATGACCAGATGTGTTCTGACCTCAAGCCTCATCAACCAGGAATGACAGAAATCGGGCAGGCAGCATGGCTATGTGGGTCGCTCCCATTAGGATGTATAATCACCTATCTAGAGAAATTCCTTTTGTTTCTTATTCTATCGATTCTTCCCAATCGGGAACGGTGGTTTGAGTCCAACCGTTGGTGATATACATTCGATACACTCAAGCGAAATGAGTGGTCGGTCATGTGAGGGCCGGGTTGCAAGACGTTCTTGTTGAACCCAGTGTATTCGCCTCTAGAGATACACGAGCGGCAGGTGGTCCCAAACCTTGTCAAGGTCGGAAATCCAATCTCCAATAAGTGCCCGCGGTTTTGTTTATATATATACGTGGAGTGTGAGATGCAAGCGTTCCACTAGATTGATATTTACTTGTATTTAGACACTATGATAATATCAGAAAAGATATTGATTCTGAAAACTATTTTGGGTTATCGTAAGGTAAAAAACCGTCCGTGTTTATGTGTGGATCGGTCTTACGATTATCTTTTCTTTCGAAGGGATTTTAACTTTATAATCAAGTTGTGTGACACCTTAATACTGTGCGAGTTTTTTCTCACTCTGGTTCACCAGACTGACCTGGTGTTTTGTAAATGCTCGGGTTAGACCGAGGTGTACAGGTTCAGGTTACCAGGTACCGAGAAGTCCAGAGACGAGCTGAAGATGTTCAGACGAATGATATTCCGCTGTGTGATTATATATATGAGGACAGATTTTCAAAACTGTCCAGATGTGTGTTGTACTCTGATATTGTAAGTATTTTAAAGTTTTCAGTAAAGATTTATTTCTGTGTTATATTTTGTTCCGCTGCGATATGAGACTCTGTGTTGGTTTTTTCTCCTTCTACTATTCTAATATTTCTTTCTTTCTTATCTCACCCTCTAATTTCTTTCTATAAACGTTCCAGTGTTTCCGGTGTTGGAAGGTCGGCATGAGTACGATAAAGGGTATTTATGTCGATTTCCGGGGCCGGAAATTGTTGGGTCGTTACAGGGAATAAGTGCAATTTTATATTAATTTGGAAATTTAGGAATAAGTGGAATTTAAATATTCAATAATCGAGTAAATAATTGGAAAATGTTACAATAAAGTTTTAAAAACTTTATTATGTGTAAATTTGTTAATAAGTAGGAATTTATACAATTCCTAAGAGTTTATTGTAATAATTGAGTAAATGGTATTTTTTGGAATAAACCGTGTAAAACTTGTGTAGAAATCAAATTAAAACATATAAATATTGTTGGGAAATATTTAAAACGGATTTGCACAGAAATCCGATTTAATACGGATTCTGTATATTCGTTTAAAGTTCGAATCACCAAATTACGAACTACCGCGTCATTTCGAGCTCGATTATAATTATAATATAATTATACGTTCAACTATCATTTATATAATATATTCATTAATATAATTCAACTCTGTGACGGCAAGGAATTTCGCTCGGTCCGAATCAGTCGCTAAACCGACCCAGACCGTTCGAAAACGCCCTATCGTTTGAGAACACGACAAAATAGAACGCATACAAAAGAACATTTCATTGTATATTACAACAATGCACCAGATTACAAGAATATACAGAGTATAAATGAATATTACACAGAAATATCAGAGATTTAAATTACATTTAAATATATAGCAGCGGAAGATAATACAATACACAACTAGAAGTAGATATACGGATACAAAGCTTTCCGGATATCGTTCCAGCTGTAAACCAGGATCCTGTGAATATAATCTGCAAAACCAAAACTACTAGCTGCCCGTGTCAAAATAGGGGCACCCAGAGTTTAGGTCAAAACAATAAACTCCAGGTCAGTCATGGGACTGGTGTGAGAACTAAAACAGTTAATCTTTATTTTTAAAGTTTGGTAAATCAAGGGACCACGCCGTATAACACGGAACGGGTTTCCTCCCAAGAATACCAGTGCATAAAACAAACAGCGCAATGCTAAATAAAGAAAAAATGAAGCTGTTATAAGACCCAGGTCCTATCACACAATGCAACGCAAGCCGGGGGATAGGGTTTTCCCTTATAACAGCCAAAGAATGCTTGATACGTTTAAAACAAATCATTTGATACTATTATAAGTGCATAGTGTATAAAACAACTTCAAATCATAAGTATCAATCATAGGCGGCATGGGTACCATATATCATGTCGCAAAACTAGGCTCTACAATCAAAACCGCAAATGTCACGTATTTGGAAGCTGGATTTCCATCTATGAACCGAGGCAAAAGATAGTCCTCTCCGACTTCGAGACTCTCTAGCCGAGCCTCAGGGTCAGAGCGCATTGACCCTTGGATCCTCAGGGCCAGTCCACCGATTTGGATTAAACTTAAACCCTGAACATGCGTCTCCCCACCCTATGGGGTGTAAGTGAGCCAACTAAATGACTCCATCGGTTCGAGAACGACCGATCAATCCGAGGCGCCTCGCAACAGCAACAACCACATAAGTCAAACTCGTCAGGGCGTGTAAAACCACTGACGCCACTTCTAGCTAGAAAGAAACGCATGCCCTCCCTGACGTCCTCTCCCGTTTTTGGTTCATACCGGGTGTGAAACTCGCGAAGCAAACGTTACACAAAGCTACGCCACAAAGGCCTTGCTTTGATCATCACCACAAGACTTTGCTTTTCAACAGAAGCCTCGATCAATTGCCACTTAGGCATGCCACACAGGCAATTCACTCCATGCGTTTGATATCCATCATTATATAACCCCTGAGCTCGTACGTCTCAGAGAAGGGCGTTAAGCAAGAGAATAAATTCTCCGCCGCCAAACAAATATATATTTAATAGAGATCAATCACACGGACTAAAATCCAATGTCAGACACACAGTCCATTTACAAGTCCGTTCTGGGGCTGAACGAAACCGGAGGCACCTAGTACCCCGCATATCCATCGATCTCCAAGTACGTCTGGACGATCACCAACTATTTCCATCTTCTTGGGTGTACAGCCCAATCAAGATCATCAGTAATCACCCAAACGACGTGAAGACTTCCGGTCTTCGACCATCGTCTTCATCTTCGACACCACGTCGAATCAGTTATTCAGAATGGGATAAACCCGGTCTTTCTGAATAACTCGCGTATATATTATAAAAGTGTTACACAAACACAACATACGCCTCATTCCAATTCAGAATATTCTTTTATTCAAATATTCCTATACTTTGGGAAAAGTTCCCATTAATTTTATCCAAGATAAATTCTTTAAATTTATTCTTTAATCTCCTTTGAATATCAATTCAAACTAGTCGGGATTAGCGAACCACACCGAAGAAATCATTTATTTTATTTCCCAATCCCAACCTATTCATCCCATGAAGTAAAACTGGTTATACTTCATATCTAACACCACGGTGTTATCGGTAAATTCAATTACCATTTCACGTTCAAATCTAATTAAAGATTTAACTATCGCCTGGAATAAAACTGGTGATACTCCATTCTCGATCTTTTCAATCTAATTAAAGATTCATTAAAACTCCACTTAGTTTTAATCTTTGACTGGGTTAAAGAATCAGTGTCATTTAAAACACAGTTCACGATAAACCCAAAGTCACATTCCATTGATTATCGGGTTAAAGAACGAGTGTTATTTAAAACACTGTCCACGATAAACCCAAAAATAAATATCAATTCAATTCCAATTAAATATTATTTAATTGGTACACTTCATTAAATCTAAATAAAAAGATTTAATCCTTTCTCAACTGGGTTCAAGAACAGTGTTAGTGAAGACACCATTCACGACAAACCCAAATCACATTTGATATTCAATACAAGGCTCTGAATAGAAAATATACCGGCTTATATTCAACATCAAATTCTACGACTAACAAATATCGCATTGGAAATAACGTATATATATATATATATATATATATATATATATCTTTCAAATTTCCATAACAACATTTGTATAATCACGAAATCCAACATCGAAATATTCCGAAGACAATTTCGATTCAAATCCATTCCAATGCAATCATTGGAAATTTTGGTTATCTTCAAAACCATTTCAAATTCAAT
The DNA here is from genome assembly GCA_030737875.1 of Allium sativum. NCBI lineage: Eukaryota > Viridiplantae > Streptophyta > Magnoliopsida > Asparagales > Amaryllidaceae > Allium > Allium sativum. Next base: position 462,305,474 of record CM060923.1, read on the forward strand.
TTATTTATTTAAAAATAAATAGAATTATAATTCTAGTTCAAAACTAGTTCATTTCGATAAAAATCTATTTTTATCTTTTCAAATATGGAGTTTTTCATCCCAATTCTTTCTAAATCATTTCTTATGATTTTACACAAATTATTACTATTTTTAATAATTTTATCAAGGCCCGTACAGTCGATTTCCATCAATGGCCATCGAACTGCACTTATAGCGACCTTTTTCGAATTTGATTTGGACATAATTCCAAATCCAACCATTAGATTTCTAATTTCTAATATTCGTTAGAAAGCTCTTTTCGATACGAACCCAACGGTTCCGGTTTTAGGAGAATCCGACGGTCGGATCTCCCGTAATGTCCGTTTGAAATAAATGGTCGAAATTCACGAACTGCCGCGGCGCGGCGCGTTCTATTCAGGCCATTATCTTATATATATAATATATACTTCGTCGATTTCTATTTAAAACGAATTATATAAATAGTTTTAAAGTCGTTTCAAAAGCAATTTCAACTTTCTTTTCAATTCAAATCAAAATTGAATTCTTCTTTATAAATTCGTTTTAAAATTCCTTTCTATTCAATTCAAATTTCAATTCAATTTGAATTCATTTCAATTCACTTTCAATTCAATTCGAATTCGTTTTCAATTCAATTCATTTCGAAATCGTTTTCAATTCAATTCATTTCGAAATCGTTTTCAATTCAATTCATTTCGAAATCGTTTTCAATTCAATTCATTTCGAAATCGTTTTCAATTCAATTCATTTCGAAATCGTTTTCAATTCAATTCATTTCGAAATCGTTTTCAATTCAATTCATTTCGAAATCGTTTTCAATTCAATTCATTTCGAAATCGTTTTCAATTCAATTCATTTCGAAATCGTTTTCCATTCAATTCATTTCGAAATCGTTTTCAATTCAATTCATTTCGAAATCGTTTTCAATTCAATTCATTTCGAAATCGTTTTCAATTCAATTCATTTCGAAATCGTTTTCAATTCAATTCATTTCGAAATGAATAAAATCGATATAAATATCGTTCACGTCAAAATGGCGTCAATCTAATCAACACGGCTTCATAAATTTCTATTTTCAAATATTCTATTTCAAATATTTCCTTTTTCAAAATAGTTGTTATTATCTAAATATTTCGTTCAACACATGATCAATCTCAATGGATGAGTACTGTCAACACATGAACCTTTATTTTATAATATTCTTTATTTTCTAAATTGGAATGAGGCCCAATCAATCACCATATAATGTTAATTATATGGATTTTCATACAACACATGTATATAATAGCATTGGAAAATAATCAACCATCAACCAAAGTGCACTACACTGTATAAGCATCAAATATAGACATTTAACGCTTATAACAGCCTGTCAATCAATCGATCGACATATTTAATCAATCAGGATGAGTGAACTTCAAATTTCATCCTAACACCCGTGTGGGGTTTCAAACAATCAAACACATATTTTATCTGTGCAGTTGGGCGATGTGTGAAATTTATCGACCCAATCAATGTCCTTCAAACAAGTGTACATAAACAAACCGTCTGGTTTGTAAATGAATATTTTATTTTATTCACTTCACGTTAAAAATTATATTTTTAACGATAAAACATTTTATTTTGACATATGAATTTCTATTCAGTTCATTCTTTAAATAAAATGATATTTTTATTTTTCTAACATATTTTAGAAAATTTCGGCGGCATAACGGCACGATGCTAGAAACGGGACGAGGCCTAGCCTTATCCCCGGTCTAGTGAAGGCCCACGCCATTCACACATCAATCAAATCAATTTATTTCACCCAACAATTCAATTTCAAATCAAATCATCACTAATCTATGCAACCAAACAAACAAGTCCATGGTCTGTGGACGATTGTGTCGGGTGCTACTAAGCACCGTCTGCATCCTAGTATATATATAACTAGAAAAAGAAATTGAAAGGTGAGAAATTCTCACAAATAGCTATCCTAGCTCCACGGCACTCCTATTGTAGAGATCTTCGTCGTTCTCGCCTTTTCTTCCATCTTCGTTGCCCGTAGTCACTACATATATAAAAATCACACATTTTTATATTTTGATGTCTTTAAAATAAAAGTCACATTTTTATTTGTTTACTTTCAATTTAAAAATCATATTCTTATAATCACTTCATATATTTAAAAATCGAATTTTTACTATGTTCAATATATAAAAATCACATTTTTATTTCGATGTTCAATATATAAAAATCACATTTTTATTTCGATGTTCAATATATAAAAATCACATTTTTAATTCAACGTACATATAACAAAAATCAGATTTTTATTCCTCTACATATACAAAGATGATATTTTTATATTCTCTATCACTTAAAGATTATATTTTTAATCCACTACATAAGTAAAAATCAAATTTTTATCGCTACTACTTCATATAGAAAAATTATATTTTTACATTGCTAAAAATCACGTCTTTCTAACATGAAAAATCATATTTTTGCATTTTAAAAATCTGTTCTTTTGCATTTTAAAAATCTGTTTTTTTGCATTTTAAAAATCTGTTCTTTTGCATTTTAAAAATCTGTTCTTTTGCATTTTAAAAATCTGTTCTTTTGCATTTTAAAAATCTGTTCTATTAAATCACATAAAAATCAGTTTGAAAATCAAATATATATCAGTTTTAAAACTAATAGAATTCAGTTTCTAGACTAAATCAACATGAGTTTTTAAATAGAAAAAAACCATAAAACTTACCTTGTAAATTTAGCCACAAAATCGAAGCTATCGGGGGGGGGGGTTTCGCCGTCGTGCTGCGTGGTCGGGAGGGGGGCGCTGGAGGGGAAAAGCTTCAGGGGGGAGGCGCTCGAGAGTTGGAGGGGTGGTGGAGTCGAAGGGAGGCGGGTGTGGTGGAGGTAGGGCGCAGGGTTTGGGGTTTCGGGGGGGGGGGGGGGGGTTCGATCGCGATCGTTTCTGGCGAGGGGGGGGTTTCGCCGCGGCACTGGGGGGGGGGGGGTTCGCCGCGGCACTGGGGGGGGGTTTCGAGCGAGGTGGCGGGAGGAGCGGCGGCTCCTCCCCCTTCCTTCCCCATCGCCTAAATTTTTTCCTGAGTAATGAAATCGACGGGGGAAGGAAAGTAAAGGGGGAGGGGGTCTTTGTAAAAGTAATTTTATATTTTAATTTATATATATTTTTCGAAAAGGGTTGACTTTATCTCCGAACTGCAAACGAGGTCCAACGACTGTCGTCCATAGCTAACTACCCCCATTCCGAACACAATGGGATATGTATCGTAGGCTGATTCGACTGTTACAATCAGTTTCCATTACATTTACATTTAAATCACTATATTGAATTTTAAACGTACATTTCAAATTACCGGGGTCACATACTAACTAGAAAAATTCCTGAAAAATATTTTCTAGCTTCGTATTGACGATACGGTCCTAATAAAACTAGTTTCGTCGAATTCTGAGACCGTTAGAAAAATGGCCATTTTCCAGTCGATTAAAATCAACTGAAACTGGTCAAACACGTTTTCCTTTGCCACACTCACATATTGATTCGAAAAATTATGAAATTTGGAATCTAGCAATAAATTGACATCACGGATCCAACGAAAGTGGTTTCGTCGAAATCCGAGGTCGTTTGCAAAATTTCCATTTTTAAGGGCCTGAATTCCATAGCGACTATTCAGAATTTTCAACTGGACATATCTTTTGATTCTTGCTATGAAAATTTGATTTTTCGGATTCGTTGGAAAGATATCATCAATTAGATCCTAATGTTTTTGGTTTCACTAAAATCCGGATTGTTTTGCACCCGGTACATTCAATTGAAGTTTGAAATCGAATTATCGAACTACCGCGCCATTTTCAATTCTATTTATAAATATATATAAATATTTATATTCTAACGACGACGCGTATAAATATATACGTTCGAATTATATTCAAAATAAATTTCTTGTCGATATTATTTAAAATAATCCATTTTAAATAATTAAAATTCGCTAAAATCGCCAAAATAAAAATTTTAAACTGGCCCAGATTTTCGGGTTGTTACAATCTTCCCCACTTAAAACTTTTCGTCCCCGAAAAGGAACAAAGTCGAAAGTGGTTTGATTAATCAACTCTACGTTCGATCTGGCTTCCATTCTCCAACCTTTCAGTTTCTGAGAATTTCCAAAAATTTCACTAACACCCTAAATTTTCGAAAAATTTCGCCATAACTTCCCCTGCAATGGGAGCATCGGGGAATTTCAAATAGCTTCCCCGGTCCTTCAGATCTCAAAAAGAAAAAGAAAAAGCCAAGCGGCTAGCCAATAGGCTCACAAAATCATCATCACCCAAACAAAACAGTAAATTATGTAGTAAACATGTACCTATTTGTCGGGCAAACAAATTTTATTCTTCGGCTCTAGCCTCCTTGCTATGACCTGTTCAATGATATACATGTATATGCAAGCAAATGCGACCAATTTTCAATACAATTCAATATTTGGTTCAATTAGGCATAATGGTTCAAAATTATCAAACAACTAAACAAACAACACAAACATCAATCAATTAGTGAATTAGAGTTTCAAATTCATAATTTTGATACATATACAAAAATCATGTTTTTGATGCCAAATCACAACAATAGGCCCTATCTAATTTTGGTTCTCACACCAGTCAATAGGAAATATATAGATATTACACCTTCGGAGCACGAACATAAATATTGATGATGCCATGGTCATTATCAACATCATCTCCGGGCGACTAGAGTGTGATTCTATATCTATCCAGTATATTAAAATTTCAAACACACGTGGATCAGACGTATACGCAAAATCTTTATATACTGGACTGTCCAACTCAATATATATAGATAATCAAATACGAATAATTGTTTTAAATTTCAAAACTTAATTTGTTTTCATTTTCAAAACTATACTCTTCACACTCGTTCTAGGATACTACTGATCCTATCTCTAACGAGTCATTCTCGTTGGATATTACTAATCCAATATTAGTAGAATTCTTTCGTATGGTTCTAATGTGCCTTGTTCTTGAGCTCTGTAAACCAAAGCTCTGATACCAACTGTGACGGCAAGGAATTTCGCTCGGTCCGAATCAGTCGCTAAACCGACCCAGACCGTTCGAAAACGCCCTATCGTTTGAGAACACGACAAAATAGAACGCATACAAAAGAACATTTCATTGTATATTACAACAATGCACCAGATTACAAGAATATACAGAGTATAAATGAATATTACACAGAAATATCAGAGATTTAAATTACATTTAAATATATAGCAGCGGAAGATAATACAATACACAACTAGAAGTAGATATACGGATACAAAGCTTTCCGGATATCGTTCCAGCTGTAAACCAGGATCCTGTGAATATAATCTGCAAAACCAAAACTACTAGCTGCCCGTGTCAAAATAGGGGCACCCAGAGTTTAGGTCAAAACAATAAACTCCAGTTCAGTCATGGGACTGGTGTGAGAACTAAAACAGTTAATCTTTATTTTTAAAGTTTGGTAAATCAAGGGACCACGCCGTATAACACGGAACGGGTTTCCTCCCAAGAATACCAGTGCATAAAACAAACAGCGCAATGCTAAATAAAGAAAAAAATGAAGCTGTTATAAGACCCAGGTCCTATCACACAATGCAACGCAAGCCGGGGGATAGGGTTTTCCCTTATAACAGCCAAAGAATGCTTGATACGTTTAAAACAAATCATTTGATACTATTATAAGTGCATAGTGTATAAAACAACTTCAAATCATAAGTATCAATCATAGGCGGCATGGGTACCATATATCATGTCGCCATACTAGGCTCTACAATCAAAACCGCAAATGTCACGTATTTGGAAGCTGGATTTCCATCTATGAACCGAGGCAAAAGATAGTCCTCTCCGACTTCGAGACTCTCTAGCCCGAGCCTCAGGGTCAGAGCGCATCGACCCTTGGATCCTCAGGGCCAGTCCACCGATGTGGATTAAACTTAAACCCTGAACATGCGTCTCCCCACCCTATGGGGTGTAAGTGAGCCAACTAAATGACTCCATCGGTTCGAGAACGACCGATCAATCCGAGGCGCCTCGCAACAGCAACAACCACATAAGTCAAACTCGTCAGGGCGTGTAAAACCACTGACGCCACTTCTAGCTAGAAAGAAACGCATGCCCTCCCTGACGTCCTCTCCCGTTTTTGGTTCATACCGGGTGTGAAACTCGCGAAGCAAACGTTACACAAAGCTACGCCACAAAGGCCTTGCTTTGATCATCACCACAAGACTTTGCTTTTCAACAGAAGCCTCGATCAATTGCCACTTAGGCATGCCACACAGGCAATTCACTCCATGCGTTTGATATCCATCAATATATAACCCCTGAGCTCGTACGTCTCAGAGAAGGGCGTTAAGCAAGAGAATAAATTCTCCGCCGCCAAACAGATATATATTTAATAGAGATCAATCACACGGACTAAAATCCAATGTCAGACACACAGTCCATTTACAAGTCCGTTCTGGGGCTGAACGAAACCGGAGGCACCTAGTACCCCGCATATCCATCGATCTCCAAGTACGTCTGGACGATCACCAACTGTTTCCATCTTCTTGGGTGTACAGCCCAATCAAGATCATCAGTAATCACCCAAACGACGTGAAGACTTCTGGTCTTCGACCATCGTCTTCATCTTCGACACCACGTCGAATCAGTTATTCAGAATGGGATAAACCCGGTCTTTCTGAATAACTCGCGTATATATTATAAAAGTGTTACACAAACACAACATACGCCTCATTCCAATTCAGAATATTCTTTTATTCAAATATTCCTATACTTTGGGAAAAGTTCCCATTAATTTTATCCAAGATAAATTCTTTAAATTTATTCTTTAATCTCCTTTGAATATCAATTCAAACTAGTCGGGATTAGCGAACCACACCGAAGAAATCATTTATTTTATTTCCCATTCCCAACCTATTCATCCCATGAAGTAAAACTGGTTGTACTTCATATCTAACACCACGGTGTTATCGGTAAATTCAATTACCATTTCACGTTCAAATCTAATTAAAGATTTAACTATCGCCTGGAGTAAAACTGGTGATACTCCATTCTCGATCTTTTCAATCTAATTAAAGATTCATTAAAACTCCACTTAGTTTTAATCTTTGACTGGGTTAAAGAATCAGTGTCATTTAAAACACAGTTCACGATAAACCCAAAGTCACATTCCATTGATTATCGGGTTAAAGAACGAGTGTTATTTAAAACACTGTCCACGATAAACCCAAAAATAAATATCAATTCAATTCCAATTAAATATTATTTAATTGGTACACTTCATTAAATCTAAATAAAAAGATTTAATCCTTTCTCAACTGGGTTCAAGAACAGTGTTAGTGAAGACACCATTCACGACAAACCCAAATCACATTTGATATTCAATACAAGGCTCTGAATAGAAAATATACCGGCTTATATTCAACATCAAATTCTACGACTAACAAATATCGCATTGGAAATAACGATATATATATATATATATATATATATATATATTTCAAATTTCCATAACAACATTTGTATAATCACGAAATCCAACATCGAAATATTCCGAAGACAATTTCGATTCAAATCCATTCCAATGCAATCATTGGAAATTTTGGTTATCTTCAAAACCATTTCAAATTCAATTTATTTATTTAAAAATAAATAGAATTATAATTCTAGTTCAAAACTAGTTCATTTCGATAAAAATCTATTTTTATCTTTTCAAATATGGAGTTTTTCATCCCAATTCTTTCTAAATCATTTCTTATGATTTTACACAAATTATTACTATTTTTAATAATTTTATCAAGGCCCGTACAGTCGATTTCCATCAATGGCCATCGAACTGCACTTATAGCGACCTTTTTCGAATTTGATTTGGACATAATTCCAAATCCAACCGTTAGATTTCTAATTTCTAATATTCGTTAGAAAGCTCTTTTCGATACGAACCCAACGGTTCCGGTTTTAGGAGAATCCGACGGTCGGATCTCCCGTAATGTCCGTTTGAAATAAATGGTCGAAATTCACGAACTGCCGCGGCGCGGCGCGTTCTATTCAGGCCATTATCTTATATATATAATATATACTTCGTCGATTTCTATTTAAAACGAATTATATAAATAGTTTTAAAGTCGTTTCAAAAGCAATTTCAACTTTCTTTTCAATTCAAATCAAAATTGAATTCTTCTTTATAAATTCGTTTTAAAATTCCTTTCTATTCAATTCAAATTTCAATTCAATTTGAATTCATTTCAATTCACTTTCAATTCAATTCGAATTCGTTTTCAATTCAATTCATTTCGAAATCGTTTTCAATTCAATTCATTTCGAAATCGTTTTCAATTCAGTTCATTTCGAAATCGTTTTCAATTCAATTCATTTCGAAATCGTTTTCAATTCAATTCATTTCGAAATCGTTTTCAATTCAATTCATTTCGAAATCGTTTTCAATTCAATTCATTTCGAAATCGTTTTCAATTCAATTCATTTCGAAATCGTTTTCAATTCAATTCATTTCGAAATCGTTTTCAATTCAATTCATTTCGAAATCGTTTTCAATTCATTTCGAAATCGTTTTCAATTCAATTCATTTCGAAATCGTTTTCAATTCAATTCATTTCGAAATGAATAAAATCGATATAAATATCGTTCACGTCAAAATGGCGTCAATCTAATCAACACGGCTTCATAAATTTCTATTTTCAAATATTCTATTTCAAATATTTCCTTTTTCAAAATAGTTGTTATTATCAAAATATTTCGTTCAACACATGACCAATCTCAATGGATGAGTACTGTCAACACATGAACATTTATTTTATAATATTCTTTATTTTCTAAATTGGAATGAGGCCCAATCAATCACCATATAATGTTAATTATATGGATTTTCATACAACACATGTATATAATAGCATTGGAAAATAATCAACCATCAACCAAAGTGCACTACACTGTATAAGCATCAAATATAGACATTTAACGCTTATAACAGCCTGTCAATCAATCGATCGACATATTTAATCAATCAGGATGAGTGAACTTCAAATTTCATCCTAACACCTGTGTGGGGTTTCAAACAATCAAACACATATTTTATCTGTGCAGTTGGGCGATGTGTGAAATTTATCGACCCAATCAATGTCCTTCAAACAGGTGTACATAAACGAACCGTCTGGTTTGTAAATGAATATTTTATTTTATTCACTTCACGTTAAAAATTATATTTTTAACGATAAAACATTTTATTTTGACATATGAATTTCTATTCAGTTCATTCTTTAAATAAAATGATATTTTTATTTTTCTAACATATTTTAGAAAATTTCGGCGGTATAACGGCACGATGCTAGAAACGGGACGAGGCCTAGCCTTATCCCCGGTCTAGTGAAGGCCCACGCCATTCACACATCAATCAAATCAATTTATTTCACCCAACAATTCAATTTCAAATCAAATCATCACTAATCTATGCAACCAAACAAACAAGTCCATGGTCTGTGGACGATTGTGTCGGGTGCTACTAAGCACCGTCTGCATCCTAGTATATATATATAACTAGAAAAAGAAATTGAAAGGTGAGAAATTCTCACAAATAGCTATCCTAGCTCCACGGCACTCCTATTGTAGAGATCTTCGTCGTTCTCGCCTTTTCTTCCATCTTCGTTGGCCGTAGTCACTACATATATAAAAATCACACATTTTTATATTTTGATGTCTTTAAAATAAAAGTCACATTTTTATTTGTTTACTTTCAATTTAAAAATCATATTCTTATAATCACTTCATATATTTAAAAATCGAATTTTTACTATGTTCAATATATAAAAATCACATTTTTATTTCGATGTTCAATATATAAAAATCACATTTTTATTTCGATGTTCAATATATAAAAATCACATTTTTAATTCAACGTACATATAACAAAAATCAGATTTTTATTCCTCTACATATACAAAGATGATATTTTTATATTCTCTATCACATAAAGATTATATTTTTAATCCACTACATAAGTAAAAATCAAATTTTTATCGCTACTACTTCATATAGAAAAATTATATTTTTACATTGGTAAAAATCACGTCTTTCTAACATGAAAAATCATATTTTTGCATTTTAAAAATCTGTTCTTTTGCATTTTAAAAATCTGTTCTTTTGCATTTTAAAAATCTGTTCTTTTAAATCACATAAAAATCAGTTTGAAAATCATATATATATCAGTTTTAAAACTAATAGAATTCAGTTGCTAGACTAAATCAACATGAGTTTTTAAATAGAAAAAAAAACCATAAAACTTAACTTGTAAATTTAGCCACAAAATCGAAGCTATCGGGGGGGGGGGTTTCGCCGTCGTGCTGCGTGGTCGGGAGGGGGGCGCTGGAGGGGAAAAGCTTCAGGGGGGAGGCGCTCGAGAGTTGGAGGGGTGGTGGAGTCGAAGGGAGGCGGGTGCGGTGGAGGTAGGGCTTCAGAATTATTTTCCAGCGATCAAAGTGAGTTTAATACTATATCACTTTCCGCAACCATTTTTAAACACTTCCATTTTGAAATCAGTTCAAAATATCCTTCACAATGCTTGAAAAACAATTTAAAATCTACCAGGATTTTAAAATTCTCTATATTTAATCCAAATTCATTTACAAACACCTTTCCAACTTTCCAGAGTTATAATTTCAATCCTGCTCCAAGCTCTCAGTATATCTGTAAAATCCTGACTACTTGACTGCCCGTACAAAATTGGGCACCCAAGAGTGTAAGGAAAACAAAATAAAATAAACTCCGGGTCAGTCATGGGACTGGTGTGAGTAAAACAGTTTAAAACAGTTTGAGAAATTAAAAGATATCTCATAAGACCACGCCGTATAACACGGAACGGGTTTTTCCTTTATGAGAATCCAAAACACTTGATTTAACTTTCAAAATCACTTTGAAAACTATAATCTTTATATTAAAAATCCTTTTGATATTATAATAGCGTATATCAACCACAATGTAATAATCATCTATCGAAACGCTTTCATCTCACGTTCCACATACATAATATATAATCAAAAACCGCAGGCGCTTATTGGGTAATGGATTCCAACTGGCAAGGTATGGGACCACCTTCCGACAGTGTATCTCTAGAGAGGAATACACCGGTTTCAACAAGAACATCAGGCTAAACATGACTGGTCACTCATTTCGCTTGAGTGTACCGAATCTATTATCACCAATGGTTGGGATCAACAACCATTTCCCGAAAGGAACAACATCGAAATAGGTTAAAGAAGTAAATGAAATTTCTCTAGATTAGGTGACAATACACCGTAATTGGCAACTAACCACTTAGCCATGCAACCTACCCGATTTTATACCATTTCTTGGTTGTGAGGCTAGAGGCCATTACGTATAGATCACATTTTTTATTTACTTTGAATGTCACATCGTCATACCCGCCAAATCACAAATTGATTTCCCCAAAAATACCACGGGTATACAGCTAAGAGAAACGAATTCCTTTTCCACCAAACATAAATACGTTTGAAGAGATCAACTTATGCGATATATTAAATATACTCTGTCAGATATTCTTCCATACAGGTCGTCCTGGGACTGGACAGACCAAAGGTACTATTCTGTAAATCCATTTTAGGAAATTTCTTCCTAGGATTTACTGAACAGTTCTTGCATAACTCCATCTTCAATTATCTTCATCATGTTTGATTCACAATGCTAATGCCATACAGAGTGGTTTTCAGATAATATATATGATCCTGGTCTCTCCGTATTGACAACGGAAATGGTCAAAAACTTTGATAGTCGGTGATTTAACTATCAAAGAAAACATGTGTACAACAACAGTCATTTTTCCAAATGGAAATCTTACCGATCAATCATCAATCAACTTTCTTTCTTTTTAAACTAATTTAACATTAATTTATTCAGTTACCCATTCCCCTATCTCCATTAATTCTTATTTTCTAAGTTTAGAAAATATACCTTATTAACATTGGAAACGTTTCCATTTCTTATTCACGCATCACTATCATTCCATGTCCATCAGTCTCTAACTTTAAACTAGTAAGAAAACAATTCCTTGCATATCAATCCCGAAGGCCGAAACCAACATCAGATCGATACCCAGAAAACCATTCAACTTAACTAATCTCCAGTCGGTTTCTAATTTCCTTAACTCCGTTTAAATCCCTATTCAAATCATTGCTTACGCAACTCCCGGATTTAGTTTACGATTCCATTTCTTTTGTGAAACACATTGGCTATCGCTATAGCGTTATAATCCATACTTCCGAAATATCTAACTTTAAAACATAACTTTTTTTCTTAATATGAATAAATAAATAAACAACTAATTTATAAATAAATAAACCTTGATTTAAAAACCGAAAAGTAAATAATACTTTCGCGAGTTCGATATAATTGAATTCGACATACAACTCTCCTTCGTGTAATCTCTATTCGATTTACTCTCCTTCGAATAGCCTATATTCGATTAACTCACTTTCGAATAACTTTTATTCGATTATCTCTCTTTGAATAACTCATATTCGATTAACTCACTTTCGAATGATCTATATTCGGTTTAACTCTATTTCGAATAACTATATTCTATTTTTATTTGAATTCCTATTTCAAAATTCCAACCTTCTATATAAATGTTTTTATTTTCAAAACATCTATTTTAATCCATTATTCATATCAAATATGAATAACATTTCTATTATAAATCTTCTTAGCAAAATACTTTCCTTAATCCATTATTCATATTAAATATGAATAATATGTTCTTTATATAAATTAAACAGTTTGGTTTCGTATTTAAAACGATATCTTATTATCAAATTCTATTTATACTTCTATTTATAACAATTCATGTAAAATCTTATCTTATTTCCAACACTTAATAATTCCATCTAAAATTCTCGTTACAACTCTACGTTTATATCCCGTTTCAATTATCGATGTTAAAATCGATTCTTACTCCTCTATAAAAGTTCTGACTTATATATTCCATTTAACCACTGATAAATAATTAACTTAATTTGTAAAATATTATTTATAAATTAATCTGCTCCCTTTATCTGTTTTACTTCTTTATATAAGTTCAGACTTATATACCTTTATTTATCCAATGATAAATATTTTCCTTATTTTATAAAATATTATTTATAATTTATTCTTCTCAATTCATCTGTTAAAACATATTTTTATTTAATATCTATTTTAAATAAATCATCTCAAATTTCTTTTATAATTCGAAATCTCCTTTTTAATAATTCTACTCATTTTCCAAATATTCCTTTTTATAAAATCTGTTGATTTTATGAAATACTTTTATTTCGATATACAGTTTGAAATCTTCCTTTTATATAAAATCTTTCGATTTTATATAATATTTTATTTCAATATGCTTATTGAAATTTTCCTTTTTCATCCTACGGTTTCTTATGGTATTTAAAATACCAAATAACAATGATCAATGCCATTCAAACACACATAATCAATAACAGATCATATATCACAATATATGAAAATAGTGAAATAAATGTTAAGGAATCCAGTTGGATCCCTCCAACCTGTTTCCCTGCATCCATAAATGTTAAACAATATAAATAACATCGATTTCATTTCAATTTGAAATATTCTGAAAAACAGAATCAATATTTGATTAATGATATATATATATATATATATATATATATATATATATATCATTCAACCAATAAATCAGCAATTCAACCAAACAATCATCATATAGCAATCAATCATAATTGATCAATACTAGATTATATTTATAAAAATATAAACTGTACAGAGTTAGTGCGATTTACTCACATTGGTCGGTTTATCTTTAAATAACGATAACCGTCGTTGATTCCGATCAGATAATTTATTTTGCTATAAATTTTAACGGACTCCAATTCACTCCCAGTCGGTTGCACTGTGTAGCCACCATCCATACGGTCCCGAAGGATCTGACCGTTCAAAATTCTGATATAGTATGTAGAAGTTATGATATTACGAAGTTAATATACATTAAAATTAAATAAACTCTTAAGAGTTTTAATTCCATTGGGCCTCACCCATTTAAAAACCCTGGCCTACCTTCAATATCACACCCTACCACGCTACAGTGTCTCCTTCCTCCAGGAATAAACACGTGATTCCTCCTTCAAACAGTTAAAATCGCAAGCCATTTCCACAACTTCACATGACTTGTTCTCCATCTCCATGCCACTAAACACCAAACTGAAACCACCATAGTTCTTCTATCTCCGGCCCCTGCCTCGCTGACATCATTTGAACTAGCTCGCACGCCTCAGGCGTTTTTCGTCCTCAGCCCCAAACCCGCGCTAAAGGAACACGCGCATCACATTTTTACATCGAATCCCCCATTTTTTTGCCGACAAGCTCCACATCCTACCACCAAATCAATTCCAATCTCCAAACTGAAGATCGTTGCTTAAATCACTTCTGAATTCCAACCCTAGAACACGTCGATGGAATAACAGCGATGAAAACCAGTGTCGAGTTCAACGAAACCATAGCATGTTGAAGAGAACGAGCGCATGAATCCATATATATATATATATATATACATATACATATATATATATATATATAGTGATTTATAGATTTTACTTTGAATTGTTTGATTTTGGTGAAGAAGAAAGATCTCATGTTGGTATGAAATATTGATGCGGCGGATTTTAGTTTGACCACTGAGGAAATAAAAATTTAGGGTTAGGATGTTAGGATTATATAGGATAGTTTTAATATTTTTTATTGATTATTTTATTCCATTTTAAACAATCATCGTTCGTATTTAACATTTAAAAATTCCTATGATCGCACCCAATTTCCAAAAATCATGAAAATGGGCATGCAGCTACAGTTTGACATTACGAACCCAACGAAACTTGTTTCGTCGATTTTCGAATCCGTTTGCTCACACAACATATTTTTAAAGTCAAATTATTGACTATTTTTCACATTAAAATCCCATACGGCCACATACGAATTCCGAAAATTACGAAAATTGAAATCTGACAATAATTTAGTATTCCGGATTCAACAAAATTAGTTTCATCGAAAATGGAGTTCATTTGCAAAACTGGCTATTGTTAAAGCTCTAAATAAACCAATTAAAATATTAATATATTTAAAAATAATTAAATATAATATTAATAAATTAATATTATCATATATATTCACATAATATATTACCCAGCTCCAAAATATACATATTTGGATTAATAACTCGGTATTTCAACTCCGAGTTAAATTGATATTCCATTTATATTGAAAATCCATTTATAATATAAATAAATCGTTATAAATTATTAAGGAATTCCATAGCGACTTTTCCAAAATTTGATTTGGACACAACTCACAATCTACACGACGAAATCTCAATTTTTCTCTTCCATTAGAAAAATATACTTCACCAGCTCCGAACATTTCTTGTTTTACAGAAATCCGATTTCAAATGGAGTCTGTATATTCATTTAAAGTTCGAATCGCCAAATTACGAACTGCCGCGCCATTTCGAGCTCGATTATAATTATAATATAATTATACGTTCAACCGTCGTTTATATAATATATTCATTAATATAATTCAACTCTAAACTGAATTATATTTTATAAATGATCCAATTCACACAATATTGTGAATTCCACTATTTCCGACTATTTCAGAAATTAAATATATTATTTTATTATTTATATTAATTAAATATTCAATATTATTTTATCAAGCAACTATTTAAATCTCTAAATCATTATTTAAATAATTAAATTAATTAATTCGTATATCGCTAAAAATACGAGTCGTTACAAAAAATGCGGATTATTTCAAATTCCCTTCCTTAAAGAAGTTGCATCTCCGAAATTATATATGTAATAACCAAAAAATAGAAACCAAGCATCATAACTGTTATACTTAAATTCTAAATATTCTAAGCTTCCATTTCCGTAAATATTTTAATTTTAAATCACGGACAACCATACCGTGATTTTTCTAAAAAAAATTGATTTATACATATCTCACAATCTACAAGATGAGATTAAAATCTTTCTCCTCCATTAGAAAACTATAATCCAATAGATCTAGATGATTCTTATTCCAGAGAATTCCGCCTTGTATTGGATCCTACACATTCATTTGAACCTCAATTCAAAAAAACACCAACTGTTGCTACATAATGAGCTCATTTTAATTAAATTTATTTAATTCATTCAACATTCATTAAGTTTATAAATTATAAAACTATTCTCTTCCAACATAAACTAGTTAAACATCCAGATTCAACTTGGAAATATCGACTAACCAAAATCGTCGAACATTCCATTTCATTAAAAGATGAAATCTATCAAACATCATATCGACATAAGATGCAACTATTTACTCATGAATTAATTTTTTTAATCATAAATAAGAAACAATTTCATAGTGCTCAACGAAAATAATTTATTCGCTTTCGACTCACAAAGCTAATCTCAAATGGATTAGTATATTACTTGGCCAGAATTATTTAATTAAATCATTTTATAAAATGATTTAAAAGTCTTCACGAATAAGTCTCTAAGATGATTTAAACTCAAAATAGGAAATGACTCTTAATTCTGACTCATGATAGGGACATGATTCTAAATTTGTCTAGACCAAGATTCACTAAGATGAACTTACGTAAATATTATTGGTTGAACAAGGGATCATAAAATAATATAGGATATAACGGGTCTTAAGACTTGAATTAATCCTAACACACGACTTCCTAAGAGATATTTGGGACAATGATCCTTATCATAATATCTTATATTGTTCCGAACTTGGCTCTCATACCAAGATGTGATGCCCTATCTCAATACTCGCATTTGCTAAGGACATTACGAAGTAATGTTGTCAACTAACCTGAAGAATGAGGTTGTTGAAGAGCGGCTGTCTGTATAATAGCTTTGAACCAGTGTTAAACATGCCGGATACTGTGGTCTTACCTTTTCTTTCAAGTGCTGACACATCCAACTCAAGTTCAAACCAACTGCAAAATGGCTATATATAATTCAGAATCAATATAAAATAACATAACAATATAATCAGAGTAAGAAACATATATTCACATCATGAAGGTAGAAATAAATATAAGTATATCACAAAAGCGTGTACACAAAGATAGTGGCCATACTCAATTCACTATACAACAAAAGAAGTGGTACAAGTACTATCCAAAATAATACGTATACACAAGGAGTCTCTAACTCATATACAAATAACCAAAAGCTACAATACTAATGTAGTTAGCCAAAAGTCAAGAGATGGTTCTTGCTATAAGTCACGTGGAAGCACCTGCAATACCTCATCCTGAATCAAGCATTATTTACAAGAAAATAAACAATAAACGGGTCGGTCTAGTTGTACTTATCATAATAAACTGAGGAAGATAGAGCGATATAAACAAATACTGGCATATATGTAATAACAACAATGTTCACATGTAAATGTGAAGCTTCAAAAATGCCCATATAATATCTCAAAGAAATCTCAGCGCTATACATCACACAAGATAAAACGAAATTCCCAGTGAATCCGAAGATCGTCACACACCGCACAAAATGAACTAGAGTTCCCCGTGAATTTGAAGATCGCCACATGCCACACATGTTGAACCAAAGTTCCCTGCAAATCTAAAGATTTCCACACACCATCAAGATGAATCGATGTTCCCGCGAATCTGAAGATTTCCACACACTACACAAGATGTACCAAAGTTCCCTGCGAATCCAAAGATCACCACATACCACACAAGATGAACCGAAGTTTCCTAAAATAGTATAAATTACACCGATCTAGAAAACATAAGAGTTAAGCCGCATGTCCCATAATTGGTTTCTCTACTCGAATATTTACGGACAAGTTGCATATTCCGCTAGAAACACAAGACGATCATTGCCACAGTTTTCAATCGAACGATTTCAGGAATACACCATCGAAGAAAACGCCAGCATTACATACCACTTGTTTTACTAAGGCATTTAATTGGATTTCTCATGCGAGTGAAGATTTTTTTTTTAAATACATACTAGTAGATTGGATGATAATTTGTAAAATGACTTTGTTTGATGAAAGTAGCGTACGAAACCATTTTTAATAAAAGACTTGATATTTACTAATATCATAAAACCCTTTATATTTTTGAAGAGGTAGAACTCATAAATATGATTGTAAGAACAATCGACCTAAGAATGCACGTTTTAATAATGTAATTTAAATTTCATAAATTTCGATCACAAATTCGTTCACAACGAATAAATAGAAAGTACATATAATCAAGTTACTGAAATTCATGAACTAAAGCAACCAAGAAAACACATGAAAAGAGCAAATAAGCCAAAACTCGATCGGGAAGAAGCCTAAAATAACGTAAATTGTTGACCGTGTTCTCCACGGGTCAACAGCAGGAAACATGTTTCACATGTCTGAACCCAAGGGTTATGTAACACCCTTTTTAAGATAATAAAATATGACTAACTTAATTAAATAATGGAAACTAAGTAAAACGGACTGTGCCATTGCGTCCTTCTCGGAATTCTAGTTAAGATAGACACCTGGTTTGCGTAAAACGGACATCGTATGAAGAAGTTATTAAGCCCAGAAGTTTGTATACGCGCAAGAGAACTATATATACAAACAGATAAAAATATTAAAAAATAATTCAAAAATAGCGATCGGAAGACCCAGGAGCCGAACCTCCCCATTTTGGGGGTCTGCCCAGCGACCTATGGTGTTTAGGGGTCGACCCCGGGGTCGACACCATAAGAAGGGGGTCGACCCCGGGGTCGGCACCATGTGAAGGGGGTCAACCCCTATTCAAATCTAGGCAGATTCCGGTTTTTGAACGTGGACTCGTTTCTTGACCAAATACGTTGCTTAAAACCTATAAATAAGCCTATAGAGCCTACCCTAAGTCTCATATTCTGAGCAAACGCACAGGCTCTGCCATTCCTCTTCCTCCTCAAGTCTCTTTAGAAAATTTAGATTATTAGTTTAGGAAAAATTCTGAATCTAGATCTAGAAGAAAAGAATGAAAACCAATTAGAAGATGTTCATATCTCTTATAGAAGTGAGGTAATTTTCTAGATCTGGTCTATTTAAATTTTCTTTTCTTTCCTTCCTTTTTCTTGTGGTAAAGATTGTAGGTCCATGGTTGTTAGGTTCCGAATCCAATTAAGGGAAAAACCATGGAATCCTATATCTAGACCAGATCCATGATTTGGAAAGCATATAAGGTGAGTGGATTTAAGTTATATCATTTTAGATAATAATATATTATCGTGTAGCATTCCTCATTATCATGAAATGTGAATTTGTCAGAATAATTAAAAGTGTTAAGATGCTATTATAACAAGTTGAGATATTACTATAAATATGTTGGAAAATTCATATGTTGAATCGGTTAAAGTGTTGAATGTTTACATGTTGAAAAACAAACTTATTAGAATATGAGTAGCGACTACTATTGTTATAATTACATAATTCACTTGTGGTGTATTATGTATTTGAATTATTAGATGTAGAATTGAGAAAACGACATGTTAACTTGTCGGATTTGAACAACTATCCGATTAAATGATTACATATCAGGATAGAATTAAAAACGTGTCAAAAAGGACATGCGACATAATATAGGCATAATTTGATGACATGTAAATTAGATTACAGTAAACATGTGAAAAGGATAATATGCCTAAAATTTACAGCAAATAGGAAATCGTAACCACGCTTCAACACAAGGTTAGATTACACTTATGGTAGAAGTCTGCCCGGAACTGCCCAGCACATCCAACATCCACAAGTGGTAAATCTAATGTGAGGGGTCTAAGTGCATAAATAAAACATGTAATGGTGTTAAGACATGAGGTTAAGTCAACTTGTGGAAGAAGTCTTCCCGGAACCGCCCGACAAATCCAGCATCCACAAGTGTAGGCTTAATGCGAGAGGTCTAGTGCATAAATATATACACATATATAATATATGTAAATTGCAAGACTGATAAATAACATTAATTGCAATTAATGGAAATAAATTGAATTGAAAGAAAGTTACAACAGTAAAAAGGAACAGAATGAACAGGGAATAATAATAACTTATTATAAATAAATTACATTATAAGAATGTTGTATAATAGGTAGACTTATCCAAGGGACAAGTGAAGATTATAACTTAGGTTATAATAAACTAGTAAGGACATGAGATAACTGGTGAAATGAGATAAGTGACACTTAATTATAAATTAAATAATCAGTAAATGGGAAAAACTGAAACCAGTTGTTTGTAATAAGTAGAGAAAAGGGGGAAAGTTTATGAAATGTAAGAAGTTGTACTTAATTATAAATTAAGTAATCTGTAAACTTGGAAGTATGAAATCTGCTGATAAGAATACCATGTTTAGGCTTGTCCTAGGGACAAGTGGAAATTATAAATTAGGTTATAATAAACGATAAAAAGAATGGAATAATTTATGTAAGGAGATAAGTTGTACTTAATTGTAAATTAAGTTATTTATAAGAACAAGAATCTGAAATCAACGGATGAGGACAACATAAGTTATATTTATGGGAAGAGAAACTTATTAGTGGACCTTAGTTAAGAGAACTAAGTTAATAAGCAAACAACGATAAGTTGTAGTGACAATGAAAGATGGAATTATGATTAAATAGGAAAGGATGAGGCAAACTTATATGAAATAAGTAATATTTAATCATAAATGATAAGTGACATGTTAAATAGAAAACATTTGATTGAGATATACTTAATTACAGATTAAGTAGAACATGTTATTGTAACCTTGAATCAAACAAGAATATAAAAGAGATTGTGGGTTATAGACCTTGAACCACAATCTAGAGAATAACATGTTGTGGACTTATTACACTACAAGAAAACACTGATCTAGAGTTAGATATTTAGAAGCGGAAATTTTCGTCGCTAATTTTTGACGGATTTCCATGTGATCTGCAAGGGATAGTTTTTTGTTTTTTCAACTTTTTTGTTCTTTTATTTGTTACCGTCGTCTTCTGTCATCCCTCACTAATCCGTCGCAAATTATGTCAAATTACCGACAGAAAATTTCTACCGCTATTTTTCGTTGCAAATTTAGCCAGAATAGCGACGAATATTTATCGAAGCTATTTTGCAGCAGAATTCCAACAGATTTGCAAGAGATTTTTATATTATTTTTTTACGATATATGTAATGTTTATTTTTAATAATTAATAACATGTTCAATAGATAATAATTAATTTGTTCTAATTAATGATTTATAAGTAGTAATAAATAATAATTTACGCTCTATAATAAATAACTTATAATCATTGCTTATTGAGAATGAACAAAATAATCTTTGCTTATAGCCAATGTAACTACTAAATTCTTTGTTAAGTCATCTGCTTTCATCATAAATTTCAGTCAGTATGCCAGTATGTCTTACGGTAAATCCCAAAATTTTAAGTTGTTCTTTTATAATTATTTCCCTAAATAATGAAAATATCAGTTTACTATATTAATTATTTAATAATTAATAATAAAATTTAATATTTATGAAATGATATCTAGTATTCAATAATTAATTTTAAATATTTATATTTAATAATTACAGTTGACAATTATAGTTGATACTTATATTTTATAATTATAGTTGATAATTACATTTTATATTTCAAAAAACTTAAAAATTTAAATCATCTTTAATAGATTTGAAATAAATCATAAAGTTTATATAACCAATTTTTGTTTGACACGAAATAACCAATATTCCTAAACTTTAAAATATTGAAAAAGTTCATTTAATACTTTAATTTTTGTATAATACTTCGTATTCTAATATTATAATTTTCTATAAATTCTGACTAAGATAAAGTACATTTAACAACATTTATCAAATATTATATGCACAAACTTAGACAACAACAGAAGTGAACGATTGTGAATTCCAGTTTTTTAATTATAACATTCGCAATTTGTATTTGATAATTTCACATTTTTACCAATATTATACTTAATAATTTTTGGCTAATGTTATTAATTATCGTATTTCAACAATTTATTATTAACATTGTCATTGGTATATTTGATAACTCCCGTATGGTGTTGTTAAAGGTTATAATAAAGACAAGCAGCTGTAAATATTGCCAAAAAACAATTTAATCCACAACCTTAATACTATAATTCTTGAAGCATAAAAAGGTCACTATAAAAAATATAACATTTTACACTAGTGTTTTTAAAGTTAGCGATACATGTCATAACAAAATAACATGCCGGAGATAACTATTTTGAATCATTAGATCATTTAATTTAAACGGTGGATATGAGCTCTGATCAAATGAGATAAATCGCTGGTACTCTGTAGAGAAAAAAATCTCGATTTTCCCGCTGCTCTTTTCGCTCCCTCCATCTTCCTCATTCCCAAATAGCAAATACCCTAATTCGACTTCCAATTTCCCTAATCACTTTTAGTTCACATCGATCGGTTCCCCCGTGCCCTTCTGTTTCCTTTCCCCTCTTTCAGTTGTTACACAAGTTCGATCCCCTCACCTTCCAATCCACAACGATAAAAAAATTGACCCCAAAATTGGCCTCTAACTCAGCAAAATACACCAGTAGGGTTCGTTCATTGGTAGGGGTCCCAGTCTTCCGCCATTGTTCTATTCTGATTCTATCGTGCTCTGCCTTGGTCCGACTCCTTCGAAGATTGCGCTGCCGATTAGATCCCACCTTGGCTTCGGTGATCTAATTCTCTAGCCTGATAGAGGTAAAAGTTCTTCTTCGTTTTCAGTTTAAACGATATTATTTGCACCAACTCACTAAGCTTTGTGGTTGCTACATTTTTTAACTGGTTTCATATTTACATATTTGTTAATCCACATCCGTTCTGCAGTCGGGCTCATTTTCACCTATGGGTTTGCAATAGGTCAGAATATTCAATATTTTTACAAAGCATGTTCAAATACATGTCCTTTTCAATTGTAATTTTGTTCCAGGTTTATGTATCAAATCTCCCAAACTGAATCAAACATAGAAATGGTAACCCTTGCTCTTATTTGTGCATATAATCCCTACGTCTGGCACAGTAGTATATATGTACAGTCGAAGCCAATATAGAAAAATAGAAATCTTAATTCCAATTTCTCAAATAAGTGTACTGATTAAGCAGTATGTTTGTAATCACATATTCAATGATTCATCTAAGACAAATACATATAATAATTTGAAAATTTTCTTTATGAATCTAAAGAATAATATTTATATGGGAGTTCCAAATAGGTGTTCCAAACATTCCCGAGTATAAGTATAATAATTTGTAAACATTATTGCTAATCTAATGCTGGTTTACTTTCTTCAAAATCGCTGCTTTAGCGGAGCAAAAGTCAGGTGCAGATTCTTATCATATGCAGAAAAACATTAGTTTGTATAACTATAATAAAAAATTAAAGTCTATTTTATGCTGAATTTATATTTACAAGTTTCTTCTACTTAATTTGTGGTTAACTACAAGTGGATATCATATTTTTTTACTTGGCCTTGCGATTAGTGTAATCGTTTTTGGATGAGTCATGCATTGTATGCTTACAAACACACTGCTGAACCATTACACTTATCTGGTAATTTGGATTATTGGTTGTTGATGCTCGAATATTTTTGTGGCTCTCTTATTTTGTTTTACATACGATATAAGTGTACTTTATTAAAATCTTAATTATCCAACCGCTTTTAAAAAATTTACTCTGCTCGCTTTTATTCCTTGTGTAAACGGCTTCGCCATCATTTTTAAAAATATGAAATTCCACCATGTTGAATACGTTAATTTGACTCTACTATGTATTGCTTTTGCTATAATAGCAATAAGAGTAATTAATTTTATGGTGAAAAATGCATCTTTAGGATATTATGCTATTGAACATGCGAACCATAAATAATTTTACATGAAGATTTTAGATGTAATAGCAATAAGTTTTTAACAGGAGTTTATTTTCAATAATTTCCAGTTTCATTATTAGGAGTTTATTTTTAATAGGTTTTGACTGGTGTTTGGATTGCTTTAGGAGTTTGTTTTCAATAGGTTTTGACTGGTGTTTGGATTGCTTTGTATTTCAGCTATTACCATAACACTTGCCTGGAAGTCTTTTTTTTCATATCTGTAGTCGTTGGTTATAAAATCGAAGAAAGTCAATGTAGTGTAATTTTAATTGCAATTTACAGCTCATCAAATCGGGATATTTTGACGATTATAATCTTTTTTCCAATCATGTCTCTGCTAATTATGTTCTAAATTTAGCTTTCACAAACAAAATAATAAATACAAGAATATAAATGACATGTTACTTTAATGGGAAACTCTCAAAATTGATACGTAAACTCTCAAGTATGGATTGATCGGTTATAACAACACTTTATGTAAACTATTCAATGCCGCCGTGGTCATCCACAATTGAAATTCTCAAGACCTTTTGTATCTCATAACTCCCAAGTGGATCCTCATAGTTTAGAGGTTCCACCGTGTTCTTATAAAGAACATTCAAAGAAAAATAATAACAATTGTCATTTTTAACATGTACCATATTGTCCAGCTTCATTTGTATTAATCTCCGTATGTTCTCTGAAGGTTTGTTACAAGAATATAATGATTTCCTTTTGTTTTTTTAACATAATTTTTGTTTCGGTCAATGATCTTTTACCTTGATGTTGATGTATGCAACAGCAATACGACAATTTTGATTTAAATATTACAACATACCAAGCATGTACATGACCAAATCCGGATGTGCGTCATGGCCTAAACTTTATTAAACACGGTATTAGTCAAGTTGCTTGCAAATTGCTTTATGCACGCCAATACATGACGTATTTTTAAACTTGTTAATTGCAGGTCGATCATTTACACATCAGTAACTGAAGTTTGCATTGAATCTGTAAACTCAAGTGGCTATTATGTACCCTTGACCGGACAAACCAGCCCTACAAGTCTAGGTTCAACTCTTTTTTCTATGTTAATTAATTTCATTAATCTGATCTTATTGTTTGATGCATTTGTACATTTTTTTGCTAAGGTCTATCCATGCAGTTTATAAACTTGCATACCTAATCAAGACCGGCCATAGGACTACAGATAAATAGACGACCGTATAGGACAACCCCTTTCGAAGGGGCACTGCATCCATTATAAAATATATACTCACGGTGAATATTAAATCAATATGTACATAAATATATTGATGCACATTATTATTGTTGCTGTGCTCCAAAAAATTAATCAATAGACAACATACCACGGTCGTATTACTTCTTTCGATCCTGCGGCTAGTTTTATATTCAAATTTGACCTTGTACTTAAACGAGGTTAGGTTGATCATTCTTTACAATGGACAATTTTAGATCGTTTCATATGTAGTCCTTTAGAGTTGGCGAGCTACCAAAGGCACGAAGGAAGGAATATGGGTAAAGAATTACCTAAAGTTAAGTGTTGATTTAGCCAGATTTTAATTATATATACACAAAGGGTAGAATTAGTTTGTGTTCTCTATGATTAGCAGTTGAGTTTATATTGATATTGGGGTGATATCACTGTTAATTTAGTCTGATATGTTTTTTAGGTGGGGCATCAACGTTTTGAAAGATAAACACAAATGAAAGAATAAGTGTCGAAAGGAAAAAGAAAAGAAAAACAGAGAAAAGGAAAAAAGTAAATGATAATATGTACATTGCATACTATATCATATTATTGCAGCAGGTACATGTAAACTATTTCTGAAAAGCATTTAATATTTCACTTGCATGATTGATGATTCATGATAGTATACAACTATATTTGAAAATCATGCATATAGCTATGTTAACATGTCAAAAAATGTTAATGATAAATAGTATTTATTTATCAAAAGACAAGCAAAATTATTTAAAAATACTTATTTTACATCTATATTAGAAATTGATATGTAAGAATTAAAGAGTTATTTATATAATTTAACAACCTTAGAGAAAATTATCGCAGGTTGGCGGTCAGTTGTAATAACCCGGAAATCTGAGCCAATTTAAAATTTTTATTTTGGCAATTTTAATGAATTTTGAATATTTGAAATGAATTCTTTTAAATAATAACGACGGAAAATTTATTTTCGATGATGTTAAAACGAATAAATTTATTTTAATTATATAACGAGCCTGAAATGGCGCTGCAGTTCGAAAATTCGATTTCGAATTTCAAATGAATGTACATGATTCAAAATAAATTGGATTTCAGCGAAGTAAGAAATATTTTAATCTGTTTAATCATATCTTTCTACCGGATCTAAGAAACTGGGATTTCGTTTTATAAATTGAAAGATATGTCCAGTTTAAAATTCAGAAAAGTCGTTGTGGAATTTATATATTTTTTAATATATATAAAGGCCTTTAAAAATGAAAATTTTGCAAACGACCTCGGTTTTCGATGAAACCGCTTTTGTTGGATCCGGGATGTCAAATTATTGCAAGGTTTCAAAATTCATAATTTTCTGAATCAATATGTGAGTGTGGCGAAGTTAAACGTGTTATAACAGTTTCAGTCAATTTGGATCGACCAGAAAATAACCATTTTTCAAACGGTCTTCAAATTTGATGAAATTAGTTTTGTTAGAACACTATCGTCAATACGAAGGTAGAAAATATTTGTGGGGAATTTTTAGAGTCCGTATGTGGCCCCGGTAAATTGAAATGTGCGGTCAAATTGAATATATACTGATTTATATTTTAATTTTGATAAAAACTAATCGAAATAGTCGAACTGGTTCACGAAACATATCCCAATGTGTTCGGTATGGGGGTATTTGGCTAGGGGCGACAGTCATTGGATTTGATTTGGAGTTGGGAGATTAAACGAATTAATTTCCAAGTTAGAATAATATTTAAATATTTATATAAAAGCTTATAAAGGATATTTCTAAACCCTAATACACCACTACGTTCTACCCGCCACAAGCTCTTGGACGGCCCTCATCGTCCCGATTTCTTCCATCTCGTTCTTTCAATCCAGGAAATATTCTTCAGATCCTCCAACGCAAATATCATTGTACTCTTTTAGCTCTACAAATTGATCTCAGGTTGATCGAAATTAGTGCAGCCGTTTGTGAGTAATCATTGGCCAAAGTACCATCGCTCACCTTCGATTTCAGAGCCCTAGTCGAGCTCGAGTTGGCCTCCCTCATCAGTGATAGTGGGCGATGCAAGGGGCTACCGTGAGGCGTCGACGGATTGAACTCCGACGGCTTTGAGTGGCGACGCACTTGGGCAATCGAAGTCGAGACTCTTCTTGGAGCAAACAGACGTGAAAACAAAGAAGGTTAATTACATTTTTATTTGTTTATCTAGTCTAATTAAATTAGCATTAACATAAAACATTCTCAAAAATGTAATTAGCATTAACATAAAACATTCTCAAAAATGTAATTAGCATTAACATAAATCAGTTTTAAAAATCAAATTAACATTTATATAAATCAGTTTATACATATGTAGCATTAAATAAAAATGGGATTTTATATACATATGTAGCTTTAAATTAATTACGATTTTTATATATAGGTTAGCGAATAAAAAATACGGTTTTTATGTATATAGTTTAAAAATAAAAATATCATTTTTATTATACGAATGGCATGTAAAAATACAATTTTTATTATGAAGTTAGCGTGATAAAAATATGATCTTTATTATATGAACACCGTTGTAAAAATAGAATTTTTATCTATATAGTAGCGGTGTAAAAATAGAATTTTTATCTATATAGTAGCGGTGTAAAAATAGAATTTTTATATAGTGAGCAGTGTAAAAATAGAATTTTTATCTATATAGTAGCGATGTAAAAATAGAATTTTTATCTATATAGTAGCGATGTAAAAATAGAATTTTTATCTATATAGTAGCGGTATAAAAATGTGATTTTTATCCATAGACAACGATTATAAAAATGTGATTTTTATACACATAGCAACAATATAAAAATGTGATTTTTATATATGTAGTGGCTACGGGCAACGAAAGTGACAAAAGGCGAGAACGGCGAAGACTCCTACATATGAAGAGTCGTGGTGTATTGGTTTAGCTAGTCGGTGAGAACTTCTCAATTTAAATCTTGTTTTTCTAGTCAAAATATATACTAGGATGCAGACGGTGCTTAGTAGCACCCGACACCCGTCGTCCACAGACCATGGATGGCTTGTTTGTTTGATTGCTATATTATGAAATTTGATTGTGTGATGTGGAATGAAATGAAATATTTTATAGTGGAAAATATTTTATAGTTAAAAATATGATTTTTAACGTGTATATAAAATAAATATTTATAAACAAATCGGACGATTTGTTCATATAGACTGATTTGACTGATATTGCTTGGGACAGTAAATTTTACACATCGCCCAACTGCACAAATAAAATCTGTGTTTGTTGATTTGAAATCCCACACGGGTATTGGGATGATACTTGACGTACGCTTATGCCGATTGTTTAGCTGTATGTCAATCGATGGGTTGACAGACTGTGTAAGCGTTCATTATTTATATTTAATGCTTATGCAGTTGTGTGGTGCACTCTGGATGATGGCTGATTATTTATCGTTGCTATTATATACAAGTGTTGTAGAAAATCCATATAATTAACATTATATGGTAATTGATTGGGCCTCATTCCAATATAAAAAATAAATTCATGTGTGGAATTGAAAATAAATTCATGTGTTGAATTGAAAAATATTCATGTGTTGAATAGAATAAACATTCATGTGTTGAATAAAAGCCGTGTTGATTAGATTGACGCCATTTTGACGTGAACGATATTTATATCGATTTTATTCATTTTTCAATGAATATTGAAAGTGATTTCAAAATTCGAATTAAATTGAAATTCAAATTAAATTGAATAGATTTGAAATTTGAATTAAATTGAAATTCAAATTAAATTGAAATAAATTGAAATTCGAATTAAATTGAAATGAATTGAAATTCAAATTTAATTCAAATGAATTGAAATACGAATTAAATTGAAATTCGAATTAAATTGAAATGAATTGAAATTCGAATTAAATTGAAATTGAATTGAAATCGATTTGAAATGAAAGTAAAACGAATTTATGTTGAAAAAAATTCAGTCTTGATTTGAATTTGAAAAGGAAGTTGAAATCGTTTTGAAAACGAATTTAAACGTTTTATAAAATACGTCTTGAAAGGAAATCAACGAAATATATATAATATTATATATATATATATATAATGGCCTGAATAGAACGCGCCGCGGTAGTTCGCGAATTTCGACCATTGACTTCGAATGGATATTACGGGAGATCCGACCGTCAGATTCTTCTAAAACTGGAACCGTTGGGTTCGTATCGAAAAGAGCTTTCTAACGAATATTAGAGATTTGAAATCTAATGGTTGGATTTGGAATTATGTCCAAATCAAATTTGGAAAAGGTCGCTGTAAGTGCAGTTCGATGGCCGCTGATGGAAATCGACTGTACGGGCCTTGATAAAATTATTAAAAATAGTAATAATTTGTGTAGAATCATAAGAAATGATTTGTGAAGAATTAGGATGAAAAACTCCGTATTTGAAAAGATAAAAATAGATTTTTATCGAAATGAACTGGTTTTGAACTAGAATTAAAATCCATTTATTTTTAAAATAAATAAATTGGATTTGAAATGGTTTTAAAAGTAACCTGAATTTCCAATAATTGAATTGGAATGGATTTGAATTGAAATTGTCTTTCGAATATTTCGATGTTGGATTTCGTGATGATATAGATATTGTTATGGGAATTTGAAAGATATATTTATATCGTTATTTCCAATATGATATTTGTTGGTCGTAGAATTTGATATTGAATATAAGCTGATATATTTTCTATTTAGAGCCTTGTATTTAATACCAAATGTGAGTCGTGAATGGTGTCTTCATTAACACTGTTCTTAAGCTCAGTTGAGAAAAAGATTAAATCTTTTTATTTAGATTTAATGAAGTGTACCAATTAAATAATATTTAATTGGAATTGAATTGGTATTGATTTTTGGGTTTATCGTGAACAGTGTTTTAAATAACACTTGTTCTTTAACCCGATAATTAATGGAATGTGATTTTGGGTTGTCGTGAACGGTATCTACAATAATACTGTTCTTAGACCCAACGGAGTTAAGAAAATCAGAAACTGACTGGAGATTAGTTAAGTTGAATGGTTTCTTGGGTATTGATCTGATGTTGGTTTCGGCCTTCGGGCTTAATACTTAGGAAATTGCTCACTTGCTATTTTACGGTTAAAAGCTGATAGAATGGAATGTGATTTTGGGTTTATCGTGAACCGTGTTTTAAACGACATTGATTCTTTAACCCAGTTAAAGATTAAAACTAAGTGGAGTTTTAATGAATCTTTAATTAGATTGAAAAGATCGAGAATGGAGTATCACCAGTTTTGCTCCAAGCGATAGTTAAATCTTTAATTAGATTTGAACATGAAATGGTAATTGAATTTACCGATAACACCGTGGTGTTAGATATGAAGTATTACCAGTTTTACTTCATTGGATGAATAGGTTGGGTTGGGAAATTAAAACAAATGATTACTTCGGTAAGGTTCGTTAATCCCGGCTAGTTTGGATAAACCATAATTTGGTTTGAATTGATATTCAAAAGAAGATTAAAGAATAAATTTAAGGAATTTGTCTTTGATAAAATTAATGGGAATGTATCCCTAAGAATGTGAAATTTAGCAACTAACTGAAGATTAGTTAAGATGAATGGTTTCCTGGGTATTGATCTGATGTTGGTTTCGGCCTTCGGGGTTAATATTTAGGGAAATGTTCTCTTACTAATTTACGGTTAGTGACTAATGAATTGGAAAGAGGCGTATGTTGTGTTTGTGTAACACTTGTTTATTATATACGCGACTTATTCGGAAAGACCGGGTTTATCCCATTCTGAATAACTGATACGACGATAAGTCGAAGGTGAAGACGGTGGTTGAAGACCGGAGGTCTTCACGTCGTTTGGATAATTACTTATGATCTTGATTGGGTCGTATACCCAAGAGGAAGGAATCGGTTAGTGGTCGTCCAGGCGTACTTGGAGATCGATGGATATGCGAGGTACAAGGTGCCTCCGGTTTCGTTCAGACCCAGAACAGACTTGTAAATGGACTGTGTGTCTGACATTGGATATCATTCTGTGTGATTGATGGATACCGGTTGCATGGAGTGGTTTGCCTGTGTGGCATGCTAAGATGCAATTGATCAAGGCTTCTGTTGAAAAGCAGAGTCTTGTGGTTGATGATCAAAGCACAGCCTGTGTGGCATAGCTTTGTGTAGTGTTGATTCGCGAGCCTCACACCCCTGTTGTGAACCGGAAATGGGAGAGGACAACAGGGAGAGCATGCGTTTCCTTCTAGCTAGAGGTGGTGTCGGTGCTTAAACTGGCTGACATTTATATTATTTTCACCTGTGTGGTTGTTGTTGTTGCGAGGCGCCTCGGTTATATCGGTTTCGGCCGATGCATTCTGGTCGGCAGACGGACCAGACTTACGCCCCAAAGGGCGGGGAAAACGCATGTTCAGGGTTTAAGTTTAATCCACATCGGTGGACTGGCCCTGCATGTTGCCTAGGTACAGTTGCGGCTGAGTCCGGAGGCTCGGGCTAGAGAGTCTCGAAACGGTAGGATTGCGCCTTGCCTTGGTTCACAGATGGAAACCCAACTTCCAATACGTGACATTTGCGGTTTTGATTGTAGAGCCTAGTATGGCGACATGATATATGGTACCCATGCCGTCTATGATTGATATTTATGATTAAAATTGTTTTGGCACTATACACTTCTAATAGTATCAAATGATTTGTTTTAAACGTATCAAGCATTCTTGGCTATTACAAGGTAAAAACCCTATCCTCCGGCTTGCGTTGCATTGTGTGATGGGACCTGCGTCTTATAATAGCTTCATTTTTCTTTATTTAGCATTGCGCTGTTTGTTTTATGCACTGGTATTCTTAGGAGGAAACTCATTCTGTGTTATACGGCGTGGTCCCTTGATTTACCTAACTATAAAATAAAGATTAATAACTGTTTTAGTTCTCATACCAGTCACATGACTTACCTGGAGTTTATTGTTTTAACCTAAACTCTGGGTGCCCTTATTTCGACATGGGCAGATAGTTGTTTTGGTTTTGCAAATTTATTTCGACAGGATCCTGATTTACAACTGGAACGATACCCGGAAAGCTCTGTACCCGTGTATTACTTCTAGTTGTGTATTGTATTATTTTCTGCTGCTATGTAATGTATTGTAATCTCTGATATTTTATAATGTGTTATATTTATTCATACTCTATATATTCTTGTATTCTGATGGAATTATTGTAATATACAATGTAATGTTCTTCTGTTCGCGTCCCGATATGTCTTGTCCTCGAAGTATCCGCTCTTTCCTTATCGGGGAAGTCACGGGTTCTT
The DNA here is from genome assembly GCA_030737875.1 of Allium sativum. Taxonomy (NCBI): domain Eukaryota; kingdom Viridiplantae; phylum Streptophyta; class Magnoliopsida; order Asparagales; family Amaryllidaceae; genus Allium; species Allium sativum. The sequence continues at coordinate 462,338,076 of CM060923.1, forward strand.
ATAGTTGGTATCAGAGCTCTGGTTTACAGAGCTCGGAGAACAAGACACGTTAGAACCAAACGAAAGAATTCATCAGAGATTGGATTAGTAATATCCGATGAGAATGACTCGTTAGAGATGGGTTCGGTAGTATCCTAGAACGAGTGTGAAGAGTATATTTTTAAAATGAAAACAAGTTTTGATTTGAAATTTAAATCAGTTATTCGTATTTGATTACTTATTTTATATTGAATTTGGACAATCCAGTATATAAAGATTTTGCATATATGCCTTGCAAACGTGTATTCGAAGTTTTAGTATACTGGATAGATATAGAATCACACTCTAGTCGCTCGAAGATGATTCTGATGATCGCTCGAGCATCATCAGAATTTATTTTCGTGTTTTGAAAGTGGGTTTTCTATATGATTCCAATTGACTGGTATGAGAACCAAAATTAGATAGGGCTTATTGTTGTGATTTGGCATCAAAAATGTGATTTTTGGACTATGTATCAAAGTTATGAATTTGAAAAGCTAATCAACTAATTGATTGTTGGTTGTGTTGTTTGATTATTGTTTGATTAACTAAATGTTGAACCTTTAGCCAAAATTGTATCAAATAGTGAGTGTATTGAAAATTTGTCGCATTTGCTTGCATATACATGTACTTACATTGAACAAGTCATAGCAAGGAGGCTAGAGCAGAAGAATAAAATTGTTTGCCCGACAAATAAGTACATGTTTATTGTATTTCTTGGGTTTTGGATGATTTTATGAGCGGATTGGCTAGCCGCTTGGCTTTTTCTTTTTCTTTTGGATTGAAGAAGGCCATGGGAGGCTATATGAAATATCCCCAAGTCCCCGGTGCAGGGTAGGTTATGGCGAATTTTTTCGAAAATTTAGGGTGTTAGCCAAATTTTTGAAAAATTTGAAAAGTTTTTAGAAACTGAAAAGTTGAAGAACTTAAGCCATAAAGAAAACAATGGAAGTTGAGTTGGTCTGTTAAACAACTTTCGGCTTCGTTCCTTTTCGGGGACGAAAAGTTTTAAGTGGGGAATTGTAATAACCCGGAATTCTGAGCCAATTTAAAAAAAAAATTGGCAATTTTAATGAATTTTGAATATTTGAAATGAATTATTATAAATAATAACGACGGAAAATTTATTTTCGACGAAGTTAAAATGAATAAATTTATTTTAATTATATAATGAGCCTGAAATGGCGCTGCAGTTCGAAAATTCAATTTCGAATTTCAAATGAATGTACATGATTCAAAATAAATCGGATTTCGGTGAAACAAGAAATATTTGAATCTGTTTAATCATATCTTTCTAACGGATCTAAGAAACTAGGATTTCGTTTTATAAATTGAGAGATATGTCCAGTTTAAAATTCAGAAAAGTCGTTGTGGAATTTATATATATTTTAATATATATATAAAGGCCCTTAAAAATGGAAATTTTGTAAACGACCTCGGTTTTCGACGAAACCACTTTTGTTGGATCCGGGATGTCAAATTATTGCTAGGTTTCAAAATTCATAATTTTCTGAATCAATATGTGAGTGTGGCGAAGTTAAACGTGTTATAACAGTTTCAGTCAATTTGGATCGACCAGAAAATAGCCATTTTTCAAACGGTCTTCTAATTTGACGAAATTAGGTTTGTTAGAACTGTATCGTCAATACGAAGGTAGAAAATATTTTTGGGGAATTTTTAGAGTCCGTATGTGGCCCCGGTAAATTGAAATGTGCGGTCAAATTGAATATATACTGATTTATATTTTAATTTTGATAAAAACTAATTGAAACAGTCGAATTGGTTCATGAAACATATCCCATTGTGTTCGGTATGGGGGTATTTGGCTAGGGGCGACAGTCGTTTGATTTGATTTGGAGTTGGAAGATTAAACGAATTAATTTCCAAGTTAAAATAATATTTATATAAAAGCTTATAAAGGATATTTCTAAACCCTAATACGCCACTACACTCCAGCCGCCACAAGCTCTTGGACGGCCCTCATCATCCCGATTTCTTCCATCTCGTTCTTTCAATCCAGGAAATCTTCTTCAGATCCTCCAACGCAAATATCATTGTACTCTTTTAGCTCTACAAACGAATCTCAAGTTGATCGAAATTAGTGCAGCCATTTGTGAGCAATCATCGGCCAAAGTACCATCGCTCACCTTCGATTTCAGAGCCCTAGTCGAGCTCGAGTTGGCCTCCCTCATCAGTGATGGCGGGCGATGCAAGGGGCTATCGTGAGGCGTCGACGGATTGAACTCCGACAGCTTTGAGTTGCGGCGCACTTGGGCAATCAAAGTCGAGACTCTTCCTGGAGCAAACGGACGTGAAAACAATGAAGGTTAATTACATTTTTATTTATTTATTCCGGTCTAATTAAATTAACATTAACATAAAACATTCTCAAAAATGTAATTAGCATTAACATAAAGCATTCTCAAAAATGTAATTAGCATTAACATAAATCAGTTTTAAAAATCAAATTAACATTTATATAAATCAGTTTATACATATGTAGCATTAAATAAAAATGGTATTTTATATACATATGTAGCTTTAAATAAATTACGATTTTTATATATAGGTTAGCGAATTAAAAATATGGTTTTTATGTATATAGTTTCAAAATAAAAATATCATTTTTATTATACGAATGACATGTAAAAATATATTTTTATTATGAAGTTAGCGTGATAAAAATATGATCTTTATTATATGAACACCGTTGTAAAAATAGAATTTTTATCTATATAGTAGCGGTGTAAAAATAGAATTTTTATCTATATAGTAGCGGTGTAAAAATAGAATTTTTATATAGTGAGCAGTGTAAAAATATAATTTTTATCTATATAGTAGCGATGTAAAAATCGAATTTTTATCTATATAGTAGCGATGTAAAAACAGAATTTTTATCTATATAGTAGCGGTATAGAAATGTGATTTTTATCCATAGAGAGCGATTATAAAAATGTGATTTTTATACACATAACAACAATATAAAAATGTGATTTTATATATGTAGTGGCTATGGGCAACAAAAGTGACAATGGCGAGAACGGCGAAGACTCCTACATATGAAGAGTCGTGGTGTATTGGTTTAGCTAGTCGGTGAGAACTTCTCACTTTAAATCTTGTTTTTCTAGTCAAAATATATAATAGGATACAAACGGTGCTTAGTAGCACCCGACACCCGTCGTCCACAGACCATGGATGGCTTGTTTGTTTGATTGCTATGTTGTGAAATTTGATTGTGTGATGTGGAACGAAATGAAATATTTTATAGTGGAAAATATTTTATAATTAAAAATATGCTTTTTAACGTGTATATAAAATAAATATTTATAAACAAATCGGACGATTTGTTTATATACACTGATTTGACTGATATTGCTTGGGACGATAAATTTTACACATCGCCCAACTGCACAAATAAAGTCTGTGTTTGTTGATTTAAAACCCCACACGGGTATTGGGATGATATTTGACGTACACTAATCCCGATTGTTTAGCTGTATGTCAATCGATGGGTTAACAGACTGTGTAAGCGTTCATTATTTATATTTAATGCTTATGCAGTTGTGTGGTGTACTCTGGATGATGGTTGATTATTTATCGTTGCTATTATATACATGTGTTGTAGAAAATCCATATAATTAACATTATATGGTAATTGATTGGGCCTCATTCCAATATAAAAAATAAATTCATGTGTTGAATTGAAAATAAATTCATGTGTTGAATTGAAAAATATTCATGTGTTGAATAGAATAAACATTCATGTGTTGAATAAAAGCCATGTTGATTAGATTGACGCCATTTTGACGTGAACGATATTTATATCGATTTTATTCAGTTTTCAATGAATATTGAAAGTGATTTTAAAATTTGAATTAAATTGAAATTCAAATTAAATTGAATATATTTGAAATTCGAATTAAATTGAAATTCGAATTAAATTGAAATAAATTGAAATTCGAATTAAATTGAAATGAATTGAAATTCGAATTAAATTGAAATGAATTGAAATTCGAATTAAATTGAAATGAGTTGAAATTCGAATTAAATTGAAACTAAATTGAAATCGATTTGAAATGAAATTAAAATGAATTTATATTGAAAAAATTCAATCTTGATTTGAATTTGAAAAGGAAGTTGAAATTGTTTTGAAATCGAATTTAAACGATTTATAAAATACGTTTTGAAAGGAAATCGACGAAATATATATAATATATATATTATATATATAATGGCCTGAATAGAACGTGCCGCCGTAGTTCGCGAATTTCGACCATTGACTTCGAATGGATATAACGGGAGATCCGACCATCGGATTCTCCTAAAACCGGAACCGTTGTGTTCCTATCGAAAGACCTTTCTAACGAATATTAGAGATTTGAAATCTAATGGTTGGATTTGGAATTATTTCCAAATCAAAATTGGAAAAGGTCGTTGTAAGTGCAGTTCGATGGCCGTTGATGGAAATCGACTGTACAGGCCTTGATAAAATTATTAAAAATAGTAATAATTTGTGTAAAATCATAAGAAATGATTTGTGAAGAATTGGGATGAAAAAATCCATATTTGAAAAGATAAAAATAGATTTTTATCGAAATGAACTGGTTTTGAACTAGAATTAAAATCCATTTATTTTTAAAATAAATAAATTGGATTTGAAATGGTTTTAAAAGTAACCAGAATTTCTGATAATTGGAATGGATTTGAATCGAAATTGTCTTTGGAATATTTCGATATTGGATTTCGTGATGATACAGATATTGTTATGGGAATTTGAAAGATGTATTTTTATCGTTATTTCCAATACGATATTTGTTGGTCGTAGAATTTGATATTGAATATAAGCCGATATATTTTCTATTCAGAGCCTTGTATCTAATGTCGAATGTGATTTGGGTTTGTCGTGAATTGTGTCTTCATTAACACTGTTCATAAGCTCAGTTGAGAAAAAGATTAAATCTTTTTATTTAGATTTAATGAAGTGTATCAATTAAATAATATTTAATTGGAATTGAATGGTATTGATTTTTAAGTTTATCGTGAATAGTGTTTTAAATAACACTTGTTCTTTAACCCGATAATTAATGGAATGTGATTTTGGGTTGTCGTGAACGGTATCTACAATAATACTGTTCTAAGACCCAACGGAGTTAAGAAAATCAGAAACAAACTGGAGATTAGTTAAGTTGAATGGTTTCTTGGGTATTGATCTGATGTTGGTTTCGGCCTTCAGGGCTAATACTTAGGGAATTGTTCACTTGCTATTTTACGGTTAAAAGCTGATAGAATGGAATGTGATTTTGGGTTTATCGTGAACCGTGTTTTAAATGACATTGATTCTTTAACCCAGTTAAAGATTAAAACTAAGTGGAGTTTTAATGAATCTTTAATTAGATTGAAAAGATCGAGAATAGAGTATCACCAGTTTTGCTCCAGGCGATAGTTAAATCTTTAATTAGATTTGAACGTGAAATGGTAATTGAATTTATCGATAACACCGTGGTGTTAGATATGCAGTATTAACAGTTTTACTTCATAGGATGAATAGGTTGGGGTTGGGAAATTAAAACAAATGATTACTTCGGTAAGGTTCGTTAATCCCGGCTAGTTTTGATAAACCATAATTTGGTTTGAATTAATATTCAAAAGAAGATTAAATAATGAATTTAAGGAATTTATTTTTCATAAAATTAATGGGAACTTATCCCTAAGAATGTGAAATTTAGCATCTAACTGAAGATTAGTTAAGATGAATGGTTTCCTGGGTATTGATCTGATGTTGGTTTCGGCCTTCGGGGTTAATATTTAGGGAGTTGTTCTCTTACTAATTTACGGTTAGTGACTGATAAATTGGAAAGAGGCGTATGTTGTGTTTGTGTAACACTTGTTTATTATATACGCGAGTTATTCGGAAAGACCGGATTTATCCCATTCTGAATAACTGATACGACGATAAGTCGAAGGTAAAGACGGTGGTTGAAGACCGGAGGTCTTCACGTTGTTTGGATAATTACTGATGATCTTGATTGGGCCGTACACCCAAGAGGAAGGAAGCAGTTAGTGGTCGTCCAGGCATACTTGGAGATCGATGGATATGCGAGGTACAAGGTACCTCCGGTTTCGTTCAGACCCAGAACGGACTTGTAAGTGGACTGTGTGTCTGACATTGGATATCATTTTGTGTGATTGATGGATATCGGTTGCATGGAGTGGTTTGCCCGTGTGGCATGCTAAGATGCAAATGATCAAGGCTTCTGTTGAAAAGCAGAGTCTTGTGGTTGATGATCAAAGCACAACCTGTGTGGCATAGCTTTGTGTAGCGTTGATTCGCGAGCCTCACACCCTGGTTGTGAACCAGAAACGGGAGAGGACAACAGGGAGAGCATGCGTTTCCTTCTAGCTAGAGGTGGTGTCGGTGCTTAAACTAGATGACATTTATATTATTTTCACCTGTGTGGTTGTTACTGTTGCGAGGCGCCTCGGTTATATCGGTTTCGGCCGATGCATTCTGCTCGGCAGACGGACCAGACTTACGCCCCAAAGGGCGGGGAAAACGCATGTTCAGGGTTTAAGTTTAATCCACATCGGTGGACTGGCCCTGCATGTTGCCTAGGTACAGTTGCGGCTGATTCCTGAGGCTCGGGCTAGAGAGTCTCGAAACGGTAGGATTGTGCCTTGCCTTGGTTCGCAAATGGAAACCCAACTTCCAACACGTGACATTTGCGGTTTTGATTGTAGAGCCTAGTATGGCGACATGATATATGGTGTCCATGCCTTCTATGATTGATATTTATGATTAAAATTGTTTTGGCACTATACACTTATAATAGTATCAAATGATTTGTTTTAAACGTATCAAGCATTCTTGGCTATCATAAGGTAAAAACCCTATCCTCCGGCTTGCGTTGCATTGTGTGATGGGACCTGGGTCTTATAATAGCTTCATTTTTCTTTATTTAGCATTGCGCTGTTTGTTTTATGCACTGGTATTCTTAGGAGGAAACCCGTTCCGTGTTATACGGCGTGGTCCCTTGATTTACCTAACTTTAAAATAAAGATTAATAACTGTTTTAGTTCTCACACCAGTCACATGACTAACCTGGAGTTTATTGTTTTAACCTAAACTCTAGGTGCTCTTATTTCGACACGGGCAGCTAGTAGTTTTGGTTTTGCAGATTTATTTTGACAGGATCCTGATTTACAGCTGGAACGATACCCGGAAAGCTCTGTTTCCGTGTATTACTTCTAGTTGTGTATTGTATTATTTTTCGCTGCTATGTAATGTATTGTAATCTCTCATATTTTATAATGTGTAATATTTATTCATACTCTGTATATTCTTGTATTCTGATGGAATTGTTGTAATATACAATGAAATGTTCTTCTGTTCGCGTCCTGATATGTCTTGTTCTCAAAGTATCCGCTCTTTCCTTACTGGGGAAGTCACGGGTTCTTACATCAGTCAAATGAGCATAACACATGAATATAAGACTTTCTAGACCCAACATACTGTTAGAAAACATATATCTTTGTTTTCTAATTTTTTTTTAAAAAAAAAGAAAAAAACCAAGAGACATCATCATCCTCCTAACGTTAGACTGAGTCCCACACCCATTAGCTTCTTTAAATTAAGCATTTATTCCAAATTTTCTAAGTAAACAATAAAAAAAGTGAAAAACTCCAATTTCTTCTTCCTTGTTCTCATCATGACCCTATCCTCAATCTTGGTCTGTGGATCCAACCACAATCTCCAGTGGGCACACAAGTGCGGCAGCGGTACAATAGGTGACTGTGCCACCATGAACGAGTTTGAGTTTGATTTGGACTCTGAACCAAACAGGCGTTTCCTAGCAACTACAAAATGTTAGAATTTTTGGGGAGGAAGAGGAATAGATTAATGAGAAAAAGGAATATTTGGAAAAGAGGAAAACTTTTAAATTGCTTTATTACTCTTTTCTTTTCTTAATTCTTCCTTCATACATGCATACAAATGAGACAAACTCTTATTTATAACATACAATGCATCTTTCTAGATTTGCAGCATTAAAACCTCTCATTAATGAATAACTATCTTTTTCCTAATTAACAACAATATTAAAATCTTTCTAGAAATCTTCAATCTTTAATGGCTTGACAAAAGACCATTTCAAATTATATTCCAACACAAAATACATATGCTACCAGCGTTGAAACGAGATTCTACTCCGTGCAGTCAGAACGGTGCTTCCTACTATAACTGCAGGCCTGCGGCTCAATCAAACCCTTATTCGCCTAGGTGCAGCGCTATCACTTGCTGCAAAAGCTAGGAATGATCTCACTTCCTTGTGCTTTCTTCCACAGAGTATGTACCTTTTCATTTTAGTTGTGTTGATATAAAATCTACTAGTTGTTGTGTACTGTGATTGATATGCCTGTAAAATCCTGAAATGTTTTTACTTTTCAGCAATAAGGTTGTGATATTAGATTGTCTGGTTGCAGTACATACCCAAACAATTTATGGATCTATTTGGTGCAGTAACTTCGTTCTTTCATATATCATATTCCTACGTCTCATCACTTTTTTCATTTTAATGAATAGACAAGATAAGTTTGATATATAGTCCCACTTCTTCTCTTCATCTTCGTGACCAAAAGCTAAAATAATGGAGTAGGATGAGTTGAGAATCCAACTGGTTCTGAGTTTTCTGACAAAGGGGGAGTCTACAAGAAGAAACACAACTTTGATATTTTCTAAGTAGTGAAAAAAAAAAAGAAATATTATTTTCAAACTTATATATTAAAATCGTTTTCCTAGAGTTTTCCATTTTCTCCGGCTGAGCATATTACAGGAGACAGTTATGAAAATGCAAAATACAACTTATTTTTAAGCCAAAAGCTACATAAGATTTATTTATTCATTTTTATCTTTTGTCTAGTCAAAACCTATTGAAAATAAACACCAGTCAACTAATTTGATTATTATTCAATTTGTATTTCTACTGCAGGCTAGCTGAACAGATTATGACTAACAAATTTCATATAACCTATGGTTTAGTCAACGGTTAAAAAGTAGCTGCGTTGAGTAGTGCAAGATAGGAAAACATCAAAATTGGAATACTGGTGCTGACAAATAAAGTACATCTATATTTTATTTTCAAAAATTGAAACATGCGTAAAAATTATTTTACAGTCATAACTCAAGCCATCTACACTTGTTAACTATACAGAATAAGTACAAACTATTTTACAGTAAACCATTTTTCCTGTCATTGTGCAGATGTGATAACACATATAATGAGGGACATGCAAGCTGGTAAAAGAACCTGAACCTAAAGATGACATGTGCAGTATGCATGAAACAACAAATTGGATTAGTTGTGAACAAATTTTAATCAATGAAAAAGGATAATATGAACTAACCTATGACAGTAATGACGACGAATTTTATAGTTATAAGTAATGATAGTTGTGAGAAATTTGACTATAGCATTGATGTATATGTGTGTTTGTGTGTGTGCACGCGCGCATCCAGGTGTCATCGTTTATTAAAAATTTCACAAAAAAAGAAAACCTCATAATGAGATGAAATAAATTCTCGACCATATTATAATATAACTTTGGTTCTTAATCCCAGGAGTTACCCTATATCTGAGTGCATTTTTTAACATCCAATTTCTGCACTGACAGTAGTCATTTACATATTACAATAAATGGATGAAAGCAGCCCTTCTATTATTGTCTTTAATCCTTATGGTGTGCACTATAGCTGGACCCTCTGTGTGATGTCCCTAATGGTGCTAGTGTTAACCATGCTAAATTATCAGCATGAGCAAAACTGTGGTATACAGCAGTACTAACATCGATGAGTCGAAAATACGAGGATACCGAGTTATCGATACATATTCTAGCACAAATAAAAAGGTCGAATACGATAGAATAACTATAATTTTGAATAACTTCACAAATAACTAAGCATATAAATGATTAAAGGCAATAAAACAAATAAAAACACAGTTTGGAATGCGATACCGAGGATAATACCTTTGAATCATCATAGGGTTGTTGATTCCGTAGATCTGCCTGTAAATACAACAGAGCAGCGGTCAATCATTTCCAAATTATTCTGGAGAAAAAGTAGACTAATAGAAAATCATAAAAAGAAGCATAATAGGTTTGAAATATTCTGGTAATAGAGAGCTATGGGTCACAGTGATATGGATGTTTGGATATCAGAAATTGGGTGGCCTTCTAAAGGCGACTTATGTGGTTTTGTTTATGTGAACGCATAAAGATATCATACTGACATGCTCGAAGAAACAGGTTTGTTATGGTTACCTAATAGTTGTGTTCGTATGGCTTCTTTATTGTTTCAGTGTTTATTCTGTTGCTATTATATGAGCTCATCAAGCTATAAGCTTTATGAAGAATAAAAAGATGGTCCAAAGTACTGACAGCTTTAAGCAACGTAAATTTTTGAAACCAAATGATATTTGTAGCCCTTAAAATATGTTGCATCATTTCGCATTTTTGTTTACAAAAATTAGCTTGAGCTTTGGTATGAGTTTCCAGTTTCTGTTATATTCCTCCTTTTTAAAAAAAAAAAAAAAAAATCAAAGACGCTTTGAATATAATTGCAACTTACTATCACTAGAAGCTTGACCGATGACAAGAAGAATGCATCCGTAACAGAACTTCTAGATGCCACGACTTAATGTAAGCAAGTAAAAAGGTCTGATTTCATGCTGGTGGATGCTTACTGTGCAGTATTTATCGTCAAATGATTTCTTCTCTACTTTGATTTTAGGAGAAAAGTTTGTAGGTCTGTAAACAGTAGTATGTGTGTGTGTAAATGTAATTCAAAATGAAAATTTTGAATCAATTTGGTCAGTGTGGTTCATTGTCTTATAAATGGATGCTAGGATATTGTAATCTTGTTACAGGGGCAAATGTACATTGGTGTTGGTTTTAAATGGCGATCAATAGCAGCAAATCGCAAAATGACTTAATTTGTCATAAGTTTATACAAACCTGTTCTTTGTTGAAATATACACAGGTGGCCTCATTTATGTTTTTCCTTGTAAACAGTGTGCGTTGTTGGAATATAGAAGTATAGTTTAACGTACAATCGTTCTTTACGCAGGGATTATCGTTCATTGTATATTGGAAAAACCCTTGCCGAGCTTGCAGAAGAGGGTATGTCATTAAACAAATTTTTAGAAACAATAATTTGAAATGTCTTTGTCATTAAACCAATTCAGCAGAATCACAGCAAAGCCATGAGGAAAACTGGAAATGGGCGAGGTTAGGTTATGAAACCAACAAAGTCGGGACTACTTTTTATTCTTAAAACTTATTGTGGTGTTATGTTACATACTTACATTTCCAAGATCAAGGAGCAAATTAGAGGACAAGCATTCATGCCTTGTCAGGATAGATCCATGCAGAAAATGAGAAGCTTATATATATATATATATATATATATATATATATATATATATATATATATATATATATAATGTGCAGGTTCTTTTTTTTCTTTTTTTTTTGAACTTCAGACATTATGATGCATAGATCCATCAACACATAATTTTTGTTTATGTGAAATTGGTTTTAAGTTGTATCGGATAATGTTATGAATGTTGGGTGTTATGTGAATATTTTATCAATTATTATAACTTTTTTTATTGTTATATAATGTTTTGTGACATAATTTTTTCTAGTTGATATATATATATATATATATATATATATATATATATATATATATATGTAAGTATATGTATGTATATGTGTGTGTGTGCGCGTGCGCGTGTGTCTGTATATGTTTCATTGCACGATGAGTATTGAATGTTGAGTATTGTTGAAATGAATGTATTTGATGTTTAGATTGATGGTTAGAAATGTTGTAAAATGTTTGCAATATATTTCCGTCGGTAATCCGTCGCTATATAGCTAGGATTTACTGACGGATAACTGGAATGTAAAATGTTTGCTACATATTTCTGTCGGTAATTCGTTGCTATATAGCTAGGATTTACCGACGGATATCTGGAATGTAAAATGTTTGCTATGTATTTCCATCGGTAATCCCTTGCTAAATAGCGTGTATTTTGCAACAGAAATATATTTATTGATTTTATCATGTTATATATATCCATCGGTAAAACGTCGGTGAAATATTTTAAAATGAAATGATAATATATTAGAAAACGATGGTGAAGTGATGGAGAACCGACGCTAATTTCCGTTGCAAAATTGTGCCTAAAATACCAACGTATTTTTTAGCGACAACCTTATTCTGCTGCAAATTCGTCGCTAACCGGCCTTTAGAGATGGTTTAGCGACGGATTTTTCCACTGCAAAATCAGTGTTTTCTTGTAGTGATATTTATAAAATCAAAGGATTTTATAAAAGATAAAAGGAATATTTATTTAGGAAATAAATAGAATTATATAAAAGGATTTATATAGAATAAATAGAATTTTATAAAAGGATTTATATAGAATAAATAGAATTATATAAAAGGATTTATACAGAATAAATAGAATTATATAAAGGTGATTATAAATGGGATTATAAGTGTTAGAAGAATAAAATGAGATTTTATATAAATAATTCTATAATTAGAAGTATAAATAGAAATTGGATTTGGGATATTATTTTAAATACGAAATCAAATTCTTTTGATTGCAAAGAAGAAATATTATTCACATTTAATGTGAATAAAGGATTTAAGTAAATATTTTGCAAATAAAATATTATAAAGGAATTTGGGGTTTGAATTAGGAATTTAAATGGAATTACTGAAATTAGAAACTGACTGGAAATTAGTTGAGTTGAATGACTTTCTGGGTATCGATCTGATGTTTGTTTCGGCTTTCGGGGTTTATGCTTGGGAAGTTGTTCTCTTACTAGTTTACAGTTAGAGATTGATAGAGGTGGGAAGATATTGATGCGTGAATCAGAAATGGAAACGTTTTCCAAAGTTAATAATGTATATTTTCTATATTAGAAAATAAGGATTTTATGAATATATGGAAACGAGAAATAGGGAGATAAGTAAATGTTGATTGATAATTAATCGATAGAATTTCCATCTGGAAATAATATCGTTGTTTACACACATGTTTTTCTTTGATAGTTAAATCACCGACTATCAAAGTTTTTGATCATTTTTCCATCGTCAATACGGAGAGACCGGGATCAGATTCATTATCTGAAAACCACTCTGTATGGGCGTTAGCGTTGCGATCAAATATGATGAAGATAATTGAAGACGGAGTTATGCAAGGGCTGTCCTGTTTACAGAATAGTACCTTCGGTCTGTCCAGTCCCAGGACGACATTTATGGAAGAATGTCTGAAGGAGTATATTTAATAGATCGCGTAAGTTGATATCTTCAAACGTATTTACGTTTGGTGGCAGAGGAATTCGTTTCTCTTAGTTGTATACCCGTGGTATTTTTGGGGAAATCAATTTGTGATTTGGTAGGTATGACGATGTGACATTCAAAGTAAATAAAGGTGCGATCTATATGTAATGGCCTCTAGCCTCACAACCGGAATGGTATAAAATCGGGTAGGTCGCATGGCTAAGTGGTTAGCTGCCAATTAGGGTGTATTGTCACCTGATCTAGAGTTTCATTTGGTTCTATAATCTATTTCGATGCTGTCCCTTTCGGGAAACAGTTGCTGATCCCAACCGTTGGTGATAATACATTCGGTACACTCAAGCGAAATGAGTGACCGGTCATGTTTAGCCTAGGTTGCAAGATGTTCTTGTTGAACCAGGTGTATTCCTCTCTAGAGATACGCTGTCGGAAGGTGGTCCCATAACTTACCAGTTGGAATTCATTACCCAATAAGTGCTCGCGTTTTTTGATTATATATATTATATGTGGAACGTGAGATGAAAGCGTTCCGCTAGATGATTATTTAGTTGTAGTTGATAGACACTATTATAATATCAAAAGAGTTTTGATATAAAGATTAACGTTGTTTCAAAAGGATTTTGAATGTTCAATCAAAGTTTTGCATTTTCATAAGAGAAAAACCCGTTCCGTTATACGGCGTGGTCTTATGAGATATCGTTAAATTGCTCAAACTATTTTAAATGGTTTTACTCATACCTGTCCCATGACTGACCCGGAGTTTATTTTGTTTTGTTTTCCCTAAATTCTTGGGTGCCCAATTTTGTACGGACAGTCAAGTTGTTAGGATTTTACAGATATACTTGAGAGCTTGGAGCAGGAGGCTTCAAGATTATATAGAAATTGTTTATTTCTGCTGTGTTGTAAGTGTTATACTATGATAAAGTTACTGTATACATATACTGATTTTATTTCAAAGTTATGTATCTATTATATATTGTTCATTCCGCTGTGAGATTCGTGTTTACCTTGAAGTTATATGTTCTTCTTCTATTCTAAGTTTCTATCTTATCTATTCTCACCCTCTAATTTCTTTCATGGACCATCCGGTGTTTCGATGCTTGAATAGTCGACATTGAGTCTGTGGCAGTTACTCAGGATCGCGAATTCCCCGGGTCGTTACAACCATAACACAGGAACATGACATAACCCAATCCCTTTAGCATACTTACTTGCAACAAACTCACTTTACAAAGCACAACATTCCCTTGAACATCATACCAAACTCGTAAATGACAAACCTAAACCCAGCAAGCCAACAGTGGAAAGTAGCATTCACAAAAAAAACACAACGCCGCACCAACACATGGTCAGCAGTAACCCACAACATACACATCAACGGAAATAAACTGAATATCCAAGATGAAATACCATCATCCAAAAACAAACACCCAAACACAACCGAAATTCACCACAAACCAACCAACACCAACATCACAAACCGACATAAAGAATTTACCAGAAAAGGAGCCATAAATCCGTACCAGCACGTCGACGAGTCGATCCACAACCAGAGATGGTCTGCCTTTCAGTAGGGTTCGTAGTACTGAGCTAGTGAGTTTAGAATAAGGAAAGGGTGTAGGAGTAGTCGTGATAGGTAGCAGAAAAGAAAAATTATAAGAGGGCGTCAGAAAAGGAGGAAGGGAACTTAGACGAGTGTAAACATAAGAGTCGAGAGTAATATGGTTGGGGATTGGCAAAGTAGATCCGATGAGGAAAGCAAATATCCACATTTCAAATTTCGATTTATCATTTAAATTAAACTTCAAATTCAATTCAAATCAATCTTAAATTCAAATGGTATAAATTATTATTAATTTACAATTAGAATTACAATTCTAAACCACTACTTCAGTTTGGTTTAAAACTTTAAATTCTAAATTTATTCGTTATTTTTCAAACATCATTCCAAGTTTAGTTATCAAGTAAATTTCTCAAATCAAAATTTCAATTTTAAAATTTATTAATCTTTGTAACCTTCTTTAAATTAAGTTTATTAAAGTTATTACATTAAATTGGTTAATAAATTAAATTAAATCTTTTAAAAACAAATTAAATCCTTTAAATCAAAAAATCTTAACTTTAAATCTAAAAATTTAATTTAATTTATAAATTATTTTTAACAACAAATATGGTTTCAATATCTTACTAAATTCTTCATTAAATCAATTTAACTTTAATTTCATTAATAAAGTTAAATACATAAGTTCATAAAAAATCATTTTTGTTGACCAACATTATCCGCACTTAAATTTTCTAACTTATGGTTAAGTGAATCGGGTATGTACCATTTCAAATCATTTAATTAGATTTCCAGATGTATATCATTTCAACATGCATCCCAATTAGATGTCAAAATGGTACAGGTATGTACCATTTCAAAGGAGTCGTCACAAGTCATCAACCAACCCGAGAGTGAGTTTGTTCACACTTTTTAGGGTAGTGTGAACATAACACCGGTTTCCATTGGTGGAAATCAGGGGGCCCCTTATGGGTCCCCCTTATTTCCACCAATCAAAAGTAGTGTTTTGTTCACACTACCAAAAAGTAGTGTTGTGACGGTCCGCCCCGCACCAACCGACATTTACTCCGTAAGTGCGCTATACACATGTCCAGCTAGCACGGGACGATCGTCAGAAGGAAAGGAAGAAGACGAAGAATCAACAAGGAACCTGTAGAATGTCTCATAGCGCATGGAACAAAATATAATAATAACATAATCTTGACATAAAACAGGCGAGACAGTGCATAAGCTGAAAACTAAACCAACATAGCAGCGGAAATCCAAATACATCTTTTGATCCAACATCATTATTACAACTTAAACTGTCTCTAAAGCAAAAGAAAGCTAAAGTAGAAGATGCACTACTAATGCCCAAGCAGTGATCCTCAACAACACAGGGAGAATATCTATATGTATCATACGTGGAAGCCTCCTGCTCGTCTCCGGATCAGCTACTCGTGTATACCCAACTAACCTGTCTCTAGTCTGCTCGTGAGAGCACCCAGAGTAATAAGAAGAGACATAAAACTCTGGGTCAGACAAAAAGTCTGGTATGAGCGATAAGCAGCTAAACAGAACAATAACATGTATACTAAACCATACCTGAACCTGGACCTGCAACCAAAGAGTTAGCACTACATACTGTACAATACTCTAAGGTGCCACTGAACATATGGTGTAAAGATAACGGGGTGGGGGTGTGCATGTCATAATGATGGCAAACAAATCAACCATAACAACCATCCTCACATCTCTCACTCAGTGCGTAAAGCATACGATGTCCACCACTGTCAATCACTAGACCCATCGAAGTAGTGACGGAGTTCGACTTGCACAACTACTGCTACTACCAAGCTTACCACATGGAGTCATGACCAATCTTTACAAATGACCCCACTTCATTGGTCTATAGCCTTTTAGTCATACCTAGGCCGTTGTGGCTCTGAATCCATTTACGTTCTCCCTACACATAGTGATTCAAAGTTACAGACATCGACAACCCCTTAGCACACGTCCCGCAGCAAAGCCCAACTCATGAAGCCCACTCATTGGTTCCCAACTGGATCCTGAGTCAATGCTCCTCATTTGGACTTCCTCTGCATCTCGGGTTTTGGTCGAATTGGAGTTGGTCTTCAAAAGAGTCGTCGCGTAGAAGTGGTCCTGAATTCGGTTCGGTTCGGATATATACATATAACCTGGTCCAGTTCGGTGCAATGCTTCATAGTATACCCCTGGATGCGGTTCAGTTCGGTGGTTGCTCTCTCCTGGATGTCCCGATCCGATCCGGTGCTTCGCTCCGATCCCAACTCCAAATTTGGTTCTCCGATCCGATCCCTACACTCTTGCTTCCAATCCGCTCCCTACGCCCTTGCTTCCGATCCGATCCCCTGCCCAACTCCAATCCTAAGCCAGTGGCCTTCCTTCTTGCCAATTCTCCTCTAGTGCGAGGTTCCGATCCGGTTCGGTTTCTCTGCCCAGTTCACCATCCGATCCGAGCCCCTTATCCCGATCCGATCCGAAACCCTGCACATTTTCCTACAACTTTTTTCCAGCGACTTCTTTACGCCATTCGACGACGTTTTCGACCAATCTAATTTTTCTAAACAACTACAAATCAATCCAAACAGTCATAGCAACATAGCAAACTAACCACAAATACCAAACCAATGAATTAACATGTCAAAACGGATCAAATATACCCAAAAAACCATATTTTCCCTTAAGCATGTTTAGGCAAAACTAATGATTGATTTGATGTAGATTAAGCCAAAACTTGATTAGAAAGTGATTAGAAGTTGATTTGGGTGTTGGAAGCCATTGTTATGGTTTAAAGAATGAAAGTGGTGGCTGAAAAATGAAAATAAGATCGTCCTCTAACTGATTTCAGCCTCCTCATAACCCTATTCCCGAAATTCCCTATTGGGCCTAGCTGTTAATCACCCGGTTAAGCCCAATTAAGCCGTTTTTCACTATCTGAAACTTGTTTCAGCCATATCTCCCAAACGGTAAGTCCGTTTGGCTAATGTGACTACTCTACGGAATTGTAAACCATCAAACAAATCTAATGGAAGTGGTTTCAGGTCAAAATTCCTTTCCAGTCAAAAGTTATGGCCAAAACAGTACCAGCTAGGGCCAAAATGGTCATTTAAAAATGGAAAAAATCACGAACATGGGAAATGACCCCAATAGTCGTCTCCCAAAGTTATATGACCATACGACTTCGTATGTGAAAGAAATAAATATTCTACGATACCGCGATGTGTAGAATGCGGGTTGTTACATTCTCCCCCCCTTAAGAAATTTCGTCCCCGAAATTCCTTAACCCAAAACATTCAAAGGATCCCGCATGCCTACCAATCGCATACAACAATCAACCATGCAAAACAAACAAACAAGCCTATCCTAGCATGCGGAAAGACTAAATCGAAATCTTACCAGGCGAAGAGTTCTGTATACGTCTTTCTAATGCTCTCCTCTTTCTCCCAAGTACAGTCATCCTCATTCTCGCCCCACTGGACTTTGACTAGATTCACCGCTTTCCTTCGGAGTTGCTTCGTATCATTCCCAACAATACGTATAGGCTTGCGGCTCCCAACCGCCTTGGGTTCAACTTTGATATCATCCAACTGATCAGGTGAAATAGTCATATCTGGGTCGTGCACGAACTTTCTTAACTGGGAAACATGAAATATGTTGTGAACTCCTGCCATCTTCTCTGGTAATTCAACTTTATATGCTAAATTCCCAACTTGTTCAAGAACTGGGAATGGACCAACAAATCTTGGTACTAACTTGCCTCTCCTGCCAAATCGTATTACACTCTTCAACGGAGAAATTTTGACAAAAACCAAGTCGTCAATGGAGAACTTCAACTCTCTTCTCCTCTTATCGGCATAACTTTTCTGCCTATCTTGGGCAGTCTTCATTCGCTGTTGGATAATCTTAATCTTAGCTGAAGTTTCTTTTATCACATCGGGTCCAAGCACAAACTTCTCACCATTTTCTAACCAACATGACGGTGAGTTGCACGGTCTTCCGTACAAAGCTTCAAATGGAGCCATGCCAATACTGGATTGGTAACTATTATTATATGCAAACTCTACTAGATGCAAATGGTCATGTTAGATCGAAATTTGGACCTAACACCCAAATTGTTATGAACAATAGAGAATTTCAAATGAAGAACAAGGAAAAAGAAAATAACACTCAGAATTTATAGTGGTTCGGCGTTAACGAGCCTCGTCCACTTTATATATTATTGATTATGCTTTGAAAGCTAATACAACAAGGATTTCTCTCAATATTTCAGTAGTTTGACAACAATGGCGGATTTAGTACTCAATATTGCCAAAAGGATCCCGAAAAATGCCAAGCTCTGGGCTATTTATAGCTGATTTTGCCAGGCGGATCGTGGACACGTGGCACGAATCCCGAGAGCATCGGATCGCATCGCCACCGTTGGAGGAATAGTCAAATTAGCCGTTGTGGACAGGTGTCGTGATCTGCTTGAAAATCGGATCGTGCAGATGGGGAGAATCGGTCCAAGTGACGGTTAGGGACACGTGTCGCCAGATCCGTGCGATTCGGATCGTTGAAGACTAGCTCGCGCTTGAACAGGTCAGAGGGTTCGCCATGCACCAGGGGATCGGATCGGTTCACTCGGGGTAACAATATAAGTTTGGATCGGATCGCCCGGATGTGTCGTTCGCTGATGAGATGGGGCGATCCGTAGAGACGCGAATCGATATTGGGCGAGACGATGGTACGCGATTCGATATTGGGCGAGACGATGGTGCGCGATTCGATATTGGGCGAGACGTTGGTGCGCGATCCATTCCTTCATGTCCTTAGATATCGTGGTTTCCTGCTTTCCTTTTACGAATGATCCTGGGTGGCTTGGTCAAAAAGCAAGCCAACATTTTGCCCCCTCGAAGTATGTTTTATCGATGATGGAACATGCTTCGAAGATTCTGATCTACCTTTTCCTGAAGGGACGCAAATCATCAGTCGCATTGGTTCAAATCAACGTATGCACGAATCGGATCGCCATAGAGCGCCACGGTTCGAGTGGTCACGTGCTCGTCTCGAGCTGAGTATCTAGGCCTTTGTGCGAAACGCGGCGGACTTTCCTTCGAGCCGTGTCGGGCTTTGAGCTTGGTGGGCCATCATTTGAGGCGGTCCGTGGGCTTCTATGCGATACAAGCTTTGGATCGTGGCCTGCGTGGTGTTTCGTGGACCGAATAGGACAAAGAAAGGGAGACAAACGGTCGCCCTATTTGCCTATATAAGCCGACCCTCTCCTCTTCATTCCCCTTCTTCTTTCTTTCTGCCGAATCGTTTCGCATTATTGAAGAACGAACCCAAATTTTCCAAACCTTCGAAAATCCGAGCATTCTCTCAATCTTTAGAAAGGTAACTCCACAAAAAGTATTCTTATTCGTGAACGCCGCTTTTTCATGAACTTTCTCGACTAGAAACGATGGAAATTTGTGCTTTTCTAACGAAATCATCAAAACGCCATGGCTAACTGGTGTGGAGCTCGGAGTTCGAGGATGGAAAGGAGAGGAGGAAAACGAAGGAGGAAGAAGAAGAAGAGGGAAGGCCGGTTCGGTTCGTGGTCAAGAAGAGAAGACGAAAGCGAGTGGCGAGACGAAAGATCGTGGTGGCAGCAAGGGACGTATCGTGGGGGTCGCAACGGTTCGTGAAGGAGCGATACCTTCGCCCGACGATTCGATGGGGGGCGATTCCTCTACACTGCGATCCGAAAGGGGCGATCCCTCTGCCATGCGATCCGAAAGGGGCGATCCCTCTGCTTTGCGATCCGACTCATAGCTGACGATACGAAGAAATTTCAGACTTTAATCAACGCCTTGTCACCATAAAACTCTGAACAGTTAGGCTAGAGCCGTGACGTTGGACTTTCTGGACTAAATGACCTCATAATTTGACTGCATATGACGACTAATGCTTCTGATAACCTTGATTGCTTTCATGCTTTATTTTTAATACGCACACACAAGCACACACACCGGCACTTGCACACATGGGGGACGGGTAGTGTTAATCTTATTGTTCATATTTTCTCGTCCTAGCAGCAATGTCGAATGATCATTCTTCTTCAAGATCCGTGACAAAAGCGGAATCCGAGATTCCTGAACAGTACAACCCTGAAATTCCTCCAGTCAATCCGGGAGGTGAAGATTCTGGGTCTGAGTACGAAGCCACAGAATCAGATCCGACAGAAAGTACTTCATCCAGCAACAATTCTGAGACTGATGAGCGAGCTCCTGACGAGATCCCAGGCGCACTTGGGATAGATAAATTTTCTAATTCTTTAGCATCCAAGTTTGACGAGATAAAACTTAAAAGAATCTGCTTAAGACACGACATTCCTTGGGACGATGTCTTGACGCCTGGAAGCGAAGATAGACCCCACCTAGCACCGGAAGGGTATATGGCGATTAGTCGAACAATGTGTCTAGTAGGAGCTATCCCTCCGTTTCCCCCGATTGCCATCGAAACTTTAAGACGACTAGGCATTGCTCCAATGCAGCTTCATCCAAACGCCTACGCATCTCTATACTCACTATATGTTGCATATGCGGAGATCCTGCATGCCGAACTTAAATTCAGAGATCTGGTATTTTTCTTTCTTTTCAAGCACCGTTCTTCGGCAACTCCAAACTTTTCTTTCTTCGAATCAGTGGCGAACAGAAAGATTCTGTACGATGGGTATAGCAATATAGGGGACCCTAAATCTGATTGGTTTTATATAAGGAAACAGGCCGGATGCTCACGAAGATGGCTCAAATCAAGTAAACTTCGATCTCCTAATCGAACATCTTGCTCAAGGAGTCTAAGTATTAACATTTTTCTGCCTTTTTCTTTGTCTTAAACAGATCATATCTTCCCGAAAACGGAGGGTCCGCTATATAACCATCGGTTATCCATCCTTTCACAGAGCAGATCCGACTTTCTAAGGATCAAAAAATGCATTACAGATGACAATCTTCACAAGCATCGTCTTCTAGACAGAAGATTTGGACTTGGCACTGGCGGCAAACCTTATAAGTATGTGCCTCCAATAGAAGGAGAGGGGACTTCGCAAGCGGCAGAAACGACTAAGTTTCGCAAGAGCCCTTCTCCGATAGTCATCCAAGACGATGAGGACCTGAACATATACAGAGGGGATGAGGTCCACGATGACGTGTCCAAGGAAATTCCTATCTCTGCTCCAATTGAAACCGCTGCTCCTGATGACTTGACAGAAGAGCAGTTATTTGACGAGCTAAATAAAATCCCTCTACCTGATGTTGTATATACAGAAAAAGACTTCGGATAGGAGCCTTTCTTCTCTATTTCCGAAGAGGCGATCGCTTCAACTAGGGGATGAGAAACTGGTCAGATGAGCCTGTCTCCAGGCCCGGGTCTGTTAGGGGGAATTATGTGGGATGCACACATCACACACGCTGTCTGACCCTGCACTATTATATCGTGGGTATTCAAAGTTTTAATATGCTCTTCTTTCTTTTTTACAGGAACGATGTCCCGCAGGAAATCTTATTCGTATCGTTCTCTTCGCGAGGGCACACCTAGCCTTCGCCCGGATACTGAGCGCTCTCGCGGTCCTTCTCATAGGCCGAGTTCCTTGCAACCTCGATCTCCCCCAAAATCGACCTCCACCAAACCTTCCAGTCTCCCAGCAGTTCCTACAGGGGGAAAGAAGCTTCCTAAAGAGTTAACTCCTCCAAAGAGTGCTCCTTCTCACAGCCGGTCATCCAAGAGGCATCACGAATCTAAAGATAGGGGCAAGGATTTGTCCAAAGAGTCAGAAAAGGAGAGAAGTGATGTTGTTCTTTCTAGTCAGCCAGAGTTGCTCCCCCAGGGTCACGGGATTACATGCATGGTTCCGAGATTCAAGGCAGGTTGGAAAAGCTTCGGGAACAATTCCCAGACATATTCTTTGACCGGATGACATTTGTTCCAGCCTTGGAACCGGTCCCCAAGAACTGGGATAGCGAAGTTATCAGACACATCCGCCATGTTGCCAGATAATACGAGATGATGAAAAAACACGCAGTTAATCTTTCGGAAGTCATCCGAACACTTGAAATAGAAGCTCACAGATCTAAAGCAAAACTTGAAAATAACGAGAGGGCTAGGACAAAATTGGAGAAGGACCTGGAAGATGCTCAGGCCCAGCTTGCTTTATCACGGAGGGACGCTGAAAATTATAAGACTGAATTAGAGAATGCCAAGCAGCGCTTTCATTCAGAGTTGGACTCCAATAGTCAAGAGAAAATGGCGTTAAAGAAGGAGGTTGAAGATCTCAAAATGGCCAACATCGAGTTGAAAACAGCACAAGGCCATTTTGAAGCTGAGAGGGCTGCTTGGGAGGCGGAAAAAGCGAGTTTAAAAGAAAGTTTGGCTCTGGCAAAAGCAGAAAAGGTGATCTTGAATGACCAGGTCTCGGACGCGGAGAGAAGGGCAGCCCTTACCGAAAAGAATGTTGAAAGTGCCATCGAGTTGGCCACTGCTTCTAACAACAAGCTCCTCGAAAGAGAGAAGGAGATCGAGGGGTTTGAAGAAATGATTTTCGATTTCCTTGGCCAGGTTCTCAAAACTCGCAACATCTCATGGATCCCGGATTACCATGTTACTTTGGCCAACTTATGGGATGCCACTGTGGAGGGTGAAAAACATAGACTGGGAGTCGAAGAAATCAATGAGGATGAATTGATGAAGAGCATCCTAAGAGACAATGAGCCTGAGGACCTGGCAGAGGGTCGTCGCCTAATCCTGGCGGAAATGGAAAAGGAGAGAACCTTGGCTAAAGGTTAAAACAAAATTGATGAAGGTTCCAGTTCCGCCGCGAAGCCTAAAACCTCCGGAGTTGAGGAGTACCATCCTGATGATCCGCTAATCCCTTTGGGCCTAACTCCCGTGGTTGTTGGAGCCTCTGGAACTACTCAAGAGGGAGCATCTGCTGAAGGTATCTCTCTCTTTTCCCCGCAAATTGCTAAAGCAATTGTGAATTGTCGTCGTCTGGCAGAACAACCGATTGAATTAGTAATGTGTGTCTCTCGTAATGCAGGTGGCGAGCCCATCGATAAGGGTGCTGAAAAAGAGAGAGAAGTGGAGAAGGAGGCTGTCCTGCCGGGTGCTGGTATTGATGTTTCAGAGCGGGTCGAGGTCACAACAGTAGAAGGAAGCATCCCGGCACCTAGCACCGATGTACCCAAAGATGCTGAGACTATCGAAGCTTTAAAAGACATGGATGGTCGTCATGTGGATGACGAAGAGGACATTACCGGCATCAAAAAGGCCGATGATGATGATGACGAGGAACCCCTGGCCAGCCAAAAAGCCAGACAGGAGAAAGAGTTGGCTTCAAAGAAGATGGGAGATGAGGCTTTGGACGTAGTCCCTCTTGCAGAATTCGATCCCAAAACTGGGATGATTGTGAAAATCCAGCCCAAGTCCATCAGCCGGCAGCTTCACTTCGCAAACCCCGATGACTTCCCGGCTTCTCTCTCTAGTAGAAGCAAGAGAAAAGAGGTGGAAGAGGGGACTTCAGAGGAGTCGGATGTTCCCCTCGTGGACAAGCGGAAGAGGAAGAAAGGGGATCCATCTGAAGCCGACAAGGAGAGGCTGGAGAGGCAGAAGCAAGAGAAAAGGTCAAAGCGTAAATAGGATGTTTGTTGTTTGTTGATATTTTGTCTTTAGGCTTTCCACTGGCCAGGAAGTGTAATTGTGAGACTGGTCCTCACTTTTGTTTCTAGGTTGTTTTTCACTTTGTTGATTCGCAGTATATAAACAAGGGTTTATCTCTCC
The DNA here is from genome assembly GCA_030737875.1 of Allium sativum. Lineage (NCBI taxonomy): Eukaryota > Viridiplantae > Streptophyta > Magnoliopsida > Asparagales > Amaryllidaceae > Allium > Allium sativum. Next base: position 462,362,840 of record CM060923.1, read on the forward strand.
TTGCATCATTGTGTACATGTATTCAGAGAAACTTTCCATGTTTAGTCATTAGCCAACTATTAATAATTACAAATCAGTCAATCAACAGGAAGAAGAATGTTCATGCTATGTTACACTGCTGTATCAAAGTTTAGTGTTTGCATATGAGTGCATGGTGCCCCCCAATCAGTTGTTACCGTAGCATCTGACTGGGGTTTACTAGGGATTGATTAGTACTGTTGGCAAGTTGCCCCCTATTTCTGAATACGGGGGTATAGGAGATTTCATGGGATAACAGTAGTTCAGTCAGCCCTTGTTTCTTTAGCAGGGAATAAGTACTTTCTCAGCGCTCAATCGGAGACGCTTTTATACTGTCTCTCTCTCTGAAGAGTTAGAGTTTTGTGCTCGGCGATTCATTCGCTCCCCGATCCTTCAGCGGGGAAGGAGCTATTTCTCAGCGCTCAATCGGAGACGCTTTTATACTCTCTCTCTCTCTGGGGAGTTAGAGTTCGAGCTCAGCGATTCATTCGCTCCCCGATCCTTAAGCGGGGAAGAAGCTATTTCTCAGCGCTCAATCGGAGACGCCTTTATACTCTCTCTCTCTCTCTGGGGAGTTAGAGTTCGAGCTCAGTGATTCACTCGCTCCCCGATCCTTCAGCGGGGAAGGAGCTCTTTCTCAGCGCTCAATCAGAGACGCCTTTATACTCTCTCTCTCTCTCTGGAGAGTTAGATTTTATGCTTAGGCAGCTTCGATCATGGTACACCGCCGTTATTTGTGGATGTCGATTTTCGTGTCCTTTATACTCTCTCTCTACTCTGGAGAGTTAGAGTCACGGATCAAGCAGTCTGCAATCATGCATTCTCAACAAACTCATCCTAGGTGTACACTTTAACCCATGCTCCGTGGATTAAAACTAGTCGGACAAGCAGTTGGAGCCTTTGCCAAGGCTTTAGGTTCCTTCGATTAGTCTACGGGGGGAACGGTTGGCACCGGACTTCGGGTACCTGCATTATTCACATTGATTTTCATAAAAATAAACAGGCAAATAAATAAAGATGCAATAAAGGCAAATGACACACAGTATTTTTATAGTGGTTCGGTCGAATCATGACCTACGTCCACTTTATAATCTCTTGCTTTAAGGAATCAGACTGTTCTAGGCAAGTCATGCCCTGTACATAGTTTTTTAACAAAGCAAAAGAATAAATTTGAAACTTCTCATGTTAAATATGGCCGTAAATGTTGGGCATTCCACACTCTGGGGATTTCCTTTCCATCTACGGTTGCCAGCTTGAAGGTTCCATTATCAAGCTTGCTCAAAATGGAGAACGGTCCTTCCCACTTCGCTCCCATATGAGTTGGGGGTGGAAAGACACGTTTCAGAACCAAGTCTCCAGGTTCCCAGGTCCGGGCTCGGACCTTTTTGTTGTAATATCGGGCGACCTGTTGTTTGCATCTCAGGGCACGCAGGTCTGCTTCATCCCTCTTTTCTTCGATCATATCCAGGGACACAAGGAGCAATTCATTATTGGTCATTGGATCATAATAGGTCACCCGATGAGAAGGTACCTTTATCTCAACCGGGATGACTGCTTTCGTTCCAAAAGCAAGGGAGAACGGGGTATGTCCTGTTGCCGATTTATATGTTGTCCTGTAAGCCCATAGTGCCAAGGGCAATTCATCAGCCCACATGGCTCTAGCCCGCTTCATTCTTCTTTTCAGAATGGACATAATTACTTTATTTGCCGCTTCGACTTGCCCGTTCGATTGTGGGTGCGCCACAGAGGTGTACCGATTCTCGATGTGGTATTTTTGGCAGAAGTTTCTAAATTCAGCACTATCGAACTGAGTTCCGTTGTCTGTTATCACAATCTTTGGAATCCCAAATCGACAGATGATGTTTCTCACGATGAGGTTGATCACTCGTTTAGTTGTGATTGTGGTTAGTGGTTCTGCCTCGACCCACTTAGTGAAATAATCTACGGCCACAATAGCGAACTTTGCTCCGCCCCTTGCTATGGGGAGACTTCCTATGATATCAATTCCCCACATAGCGAAAGGCCATGGACTCATCATTGTTTTTAACTGACTTGGAGGCACTCTAGGTATTTTTGAAAATCTCTGGCATGCATCACATCGTCGCGCATATCTTACTGCATCCTTGTTTATGGTAGGCCAGAAATAACCATGCCGTAATACCTTTTTTGCCAAAGTTTGCCCTCCAGTGTAGTCGCCACATTCGCCTTCGTGGACTTCTTGCAGCACACGTTTAATGTCATCGTGGGCTACACACCGAAGGAGGGGCATTGAAAACCCTTGTCTGTAAAGAACTCCGCCTTGCAAAACGTATCGGGCGGCTTTACGAATCACTTTACGCCTCTCGCTTTTCTTGGTCGGGAGCGTTCCATTCATCAGGAAATTCTTTAGAGGGGTCATCCAGGACTCCCTTTCTGGTTCCGTCTCTAGTACTAGATCGATTTCCATCTGATCTATGCTAGGGGACCGAAGTACTTCAACGGGGGCTAGTCCAGTCACTTCAGGATCGTTAGAACTAGCCATCTTTGCTAACTTATCTGCCTGCTGATTCTCTGACCGCGGAATATGAGATATGCTGTAGTGATCAAAATCATTCAGCAGTTCTTTCACTTTCTTTAGGTATAAAATCAATCTTGCACTTTTAGTTTGGAATCTTCCAGTGACTTGATTCACAACTAAATTTGAGTCGCAGAAGATGTTCAGCTTTGTGACTTCTAGTTCCTTTGCAATCTTTAATCCGGCTATCAGAGCTTCATATTCGGAATCGTTGTTAGTGGCCTGAAACTCCATTCGGATTGCATAGGTTATCAATCGTTTCTCGGGGGTTTCAAGCACTATTCCAGCGCCGGATCTTTCGTCGTTCCTAGCGCCATCAGTGTGCAATCTCCAAGCATTAGGATCGAAAAGTAACTTTGAAGGATCCACTTCTTCGTTTGCTATATCTTCTTCAGGGACAGTGAACTCTGCTATGAAGTCGGCTATCACTTGCCCCCGAATTGACCGTCTGGGCTGAAAGTTCAAGTCAAATTGACTTAACTCAATATTCCATTTGAGTAACCTTCCAGATGCCTCCGGTCTCTGTAAAACTTGCTTGAGTGGATAATCAGTGTATATGGTGATAGGATGTGCCTGAAAATAGTGCCGAAGTTTTCTAGAGGCAATCAGTAAACTATACGCCAGCTTTTCTATCCGTGGATAATTACGCTCTGCTGCTGTCAATTTTTTGCTCACATAATACACAGGTCGTTGGACCTTATCCTCTTCCCTTACCAATGCTGAGCTGATTGCATGGGACGACACTGCCAAATACACGAATAAATCCTCGTGATCTATCGGCTTAGATAAAATCGGAGGTTTCTCTAAGTGCCTGAGCAAATTCTGAAACGCTTCTACGCAGTCAGGTGTCCATTTAAAGTGGCGTTTTCCTCGCTTTATTAATTCGAAGAATGGGATGCACTTATCCGTAGCCCTGGAGATAAATCTGCTTAGTGCGGCCACTTTTCCGGCAAGGCTTTGCACATCCCTAATTTGCCTAGGTTCCTGAATGTTTCTGATTGCCGCGATCTGGTCTTGATTAATCTCGATACCGCGGGAACTGACAATGAATCCCAAGAATTTTCCAGAAGCAACACCGAATGAACATTTGGTTGGATTGAGTTTCATTCCATACTTTCGGAGAATGCCGAACATCTCTGCCAAGTCAGTAGTGTGTTGAGAAGATTGTTTGGACTTAACCAACATATCATCGACGTATACTTCCATTGTTTTCCCGATTTGGTTATAAAACATCATGTTGACCAAACGCTGATATGTAGCGCCCGCATTCTTCAAGCCAAAGGGCATTACCACATAACAATATAATCCCAGATCAGTGATAAAACTAGTGTGCTCTTGATCTGGAACATGCATCGGAATCTGGTTGTATCCTGAATAAGCATCCATAAATGAGAGAAGCTTGTGACCTGCCGTTGAGTCTACCAACTGGTCAATCCGAGGTAATGGGAAACTATCTTTTGGACAGGCTTTGTTCAAATCCGAGAAGTCGATACACGTTCGCCACTTCCCGTTGGCCTTCTTTACCAGGGATGGGTTCGAAATCCAGTCTGGGTAGGTTGAATCTCTGATAAACCCATTACTCTTTAGCTTTCCAACCTCTTCTTTCAAGGCAGCGGACCTCTCTGGGCTCGGCATTCGCCTTTTTTGCTTTACTGGAGGATGTTTTGGGTCAATGCTCAAGGAATGGCTCATGATTGATGGGGATATCCCACACATGTCCGCGTGGGTCCAAGCAAATACATCCAAATTGTTCTTTAAGAAATCCGTCAATTCTTTAGCAAGGTTCGGACTTAACTTGGATCCAGTCTTTAGGACCTTCTCTGGGTCACTGTCATCGATCGGTACATCCACAGTTGTCTCGTTGGGAGTCGCCATTCTGCCCCCGGGTTCTTGATCCTCTCTGGGATCTATGTCCTCGGGCATCTCTCTGGGCGACTCTCCAACGATTATCTTCTTTGGTTGCTATAAGGTCTCTGCCCCCGAAGGGGGAGAGGTGCCTTTAGTCTCGATATCCCTTCCATTGCGAAGTAAATTTAGTTCGGCAACGTAACACGCTCGCCCAGCAACTTGATCCCCTCTGACGATACCAATGCCAGCTTCTGTGGGGAATTTCAATAACAAGCACCAGGGGGCTATACAGGCTCTGAACTTTGCGAGGGCCGGTCGGCCCAAGAAGGCATTGTATGGCGATTCAACATCCAAAACCACAAAGGGAAGGATTCTCACTCTCTGGCGTTCTCCTTCCCCAAGTGTAACTGATAACTCTACATAACCCATTGGAGCGGTGGATGCTCCGTTGAACCCACGGATCCATCCTTGGCAGGGTTTCAAGTCTTTTATTTCAAGATTCATCTGGTCAAAGGCCTTTTTGAAAAGAATATTTACGGAACTCCCATTGTCCACCAGAACCTTATGAACAATGGCTGGCCCAATGGGTACTGTAATTACAAGTGGATCTTCAGTTGGAGCATGGACTCCGATGCTTTCTCGTTCTCGGAAAACAACATCATCAGTCATCATCTTCTGCTGCTTCACCGGGGTACTGTCCTCGGGGTTGCTACATTCCCCCACCTCGAGGTGTTGTTTGGCCGCATTGACGTATTGATCCAATGCTTTGGAACTGTGCCCAGCAAGATAAAGTCCTCCGATCACGGTATTGATAACAATATTCTTTCCTTTCTGCTGAGCAGTCGGCCTAGCAGCAAGTTGATTTTGATTCTGATTCGGGGCCTGCACTGCTTGCCCCCTGTCCCTGGGCGTTACTCTGTATTCATCTAGCTTTCCTTCTCAAAGAAGCCTTTCGACTACATCCCTCAGGTGACGACATTCATTCGTCGAATGGCCGTGGACTTGATGAAAGAGACAAAACTTCCCTGTTTCACGCTCTTTCTCTGTCGACTCTCTGGGAGGTGGCCTCTTATTTTGGAGGACTTCGTACGCATCCATGAAGATATTTTCCAGAGTATCACTTATGGGTGTATAACTTTCAAAGGCCTTGGGACGAGTCCTTCTCTGGGAGTCGTTCCCTCGGCCCCTCTTCCGGTTGTTGCCGTTACCATTGTTATTGTTGTTACTTGGCTGGCGACCACCCTGATTCTGATTTCCGACGTTAACTTCAACTTTCCCCGAGCTGTCTCCAGTCTGTTTGATGGCGACATTGCTCTGAATTTCCTCCTTATCAGTTGTTTTAACCTTTCGGTTCGCGTATACCTCTTCTCGGCGTAGATGTACGTTGGCTTTCTCGTAGAATAACTCTCTAGTGTGGGGCGGTTTACCTGCCAGGTACCTCCCGAATTCAGTGTCCTTATCTACTCCGTCAATCAGTGCTGCGACAATGGTCGGTTCATGAGGATCTTTAACCTCAGTAGCGGCCAAATTGAAACGATCCAGGTACATCTTTAAACTCTCGCCTGGTCGCTGTTTGACAAGGAACAAATCGATCACACTTTTTGTCTTCTGTGCGTAGATACGGAATTGTTCTGCGAACTTCTCGCTCAGCTCCCTGAAGCTAGAAATCGACCTCGCCGGCAGGCGAGTAAACCATAACAAAGCCACGTCCTCCAGGAATATGGGAAACGATTTACACTTAACCGCGTCAGAAGCGGCGGCAGCGGTCATCGACCAAGAGTATCTCATTAGGTGCTGGACATGATCAGATCTTCTCGCATATCGGTTCATTTGTGGCATGTTGAAACGCCTTGGAAAAGTCGCATCCAAAATATCGTCAGTAAAAGGAGTATGACTGCGGTCGATCCCCCAATCTTCGTTCCGCTGTCCACGGCTGTCGGCCAGAATCTGGTGGACCATGGCTGCAACATTTGCACTGGTCAAAGGAGGTTCAGGGTCAGTGCCTCTGGCCCGACGAGGTTCTCTGATCTCTCTTCGGGAAGCATCCACAAAATTCGGGGCTCGGACAGGGCTTCGCTGCCCCCTGTTATCATGAGTATGCGTGCGGCGACGGGGCTGAGGTGGTCTGTTATGCACAGGACTGTTCACATCTCGAGTCCTGAGAGTCGTTGCTTGACCATTCACATTACGGTTTGTGGGCCCCGCCCCTAGCTCTTCTTCTTCTTGTGAGGGCAGGGTTCCGAACCGAAGCTGATCTATGTTTTCGGCTCTCTCATACGATCGCCATGGAGGTCTCGGCGATTCTTCAGACGAAGAAGAATATACTGGAGTGAGTGGACGAACCGGCGATGCTCTTTGCCTTGCTAGCTCATCAAGTCTTCTATCCATAGCCGTTAAATTTTGCCGCAGGATGGAACTTTCCTGCCTTTGGGCAGCCAACTCATCAAACAACCTATCCCACATTTCGGCGAAGCGAGAGAGATCCCCCTCAGTGACAGGAGCAGCAGGATCATAGTGGTCATCATCACTCTCTCTTATGCGCAAAGAGCTCGAACCGGGTCGAGCAGAGGTTCCAGGACGATAGGAGTGGGTCATACGTTCTTTTCCAGGTCGAGTTGTAGTCTGACCATCAGTTCGGATAGTTGCGGTTCGTGGATGGCGATTCGCTGCGCCCCCCTGAGATCGACTCGTGGTCGTGGTACGCGGAGGCTGCGAGGTGTTACCTCGGGATCGAGTAACAACCCCTTCAGTGGCACGGATCGTCTCGTTTTCATCGACTCGGAACGTGGTGTCTTCGTCGGATCGGTTCGCCCCCTGCGCTCCGCGATCCAGAGTTTCTTCGTTGCCCAGTTCGTGCACACTCTCCTCAATCGTTTCGTTGGTCTGTGAAGCTTTAGATCTTTTTCCAGCCATGATATCTGAATCGCTGGAATCCTCAAAGAAGCGAATAGTGAAACTTTAGGACTGAGTTCTCAGTGAAAGCACCAAAAATGTTAGATCGAAATTTGGACCTAACACCCAAATTGTTATGAACAGTAGAGAATTTCAAATGAAGAACAAGGAAAAAGAAAATAACACTCAGAATTTATAGTGGTTCGGCGTTAACGAGCCTACGTCCACTTTATATATTATTGATTATGCTTTGAAAGCTAATACAACAAGGATTTCTCTCAATATTTCAGTAGTTTGACAACAATGGCGGATTCAGTACTCAATATTGCCAAAAGGATCCCGAAAAATGCCAAGCTCTGGGCTATTTATAGCTGATTTTGCCAGGCGGATCGTGGACACGTGGCACGAATCCCGAGAGCATCGGATCGCATCGCCACCGTTGGAGGAACAGTCAAATTAGCCGTTGTGGACAGGTGTCGTGATCTGCTTGAAAATCGGATCGTGCAGATGGGGAGAATCGGTCCAAGTGACGGTTAGGGACACGTGTCGCCAGATCCGTGCGATTCGGATCGCTGAAGACTAGCTCGCGCTTGAACAGGTCATAGGGTTCGCCATGCACCAGGGGATCGGATCGGTTCACTCGGGGGTAACAATATAACTTTGGATCGGATCGCCCAGATGCGTCGTTCGCTGATGAGATGGGGCGATCCGTAGAGACGCGAATCGATATTGGGCGAGACGATGGTACGCGATTCGATATTGGGCGAGACGATGGTGCGCGATTCGATATTGGGCGAGACGATGGTGCGCGATCCATTCCTTCATGTCCTTAGATATCGTGGTTTCCTGCTTTCCTTTTACGAATGATCCTGGGTGGCTTGGTCAAAAAGCGAGCCAACGGGTCATCCCATGATCCACCAAAATCCAATACACAGGTTCTCAAGAGGTCTTCTAATATACGATTCACCCTTTCTGTTTGACCGTCGGTTTGAGGATGATACGCGGTACTGAGATGTAATTCTGATCCTAACGCCTCTTGTAAGCTCTTCCAAAATCAACTAGTGAACAACGGATCTCGGTCACTCACAATGCCCTTGGGTATTCCATGAAATCTCACTACCCACTTTTCATATAGTTCAGCTAGCTTAGCTGCCGTCCTGTTTGACTTGACGGGTATAAACCTCGCACTCTTAGTCAATCGATCCACAATCACCCAAATGCTATCATGGCCCGATCTAGTCCTTGGTAACCCATCAATAAAATCCATTGAGACTTGTTCCCACTTCCATTCTGGAATTTCTAATGGTTGTAGCAAACCACTAGGCTTGTTTTGCTCAGCTTTAACTAGCTGGCAATTCATGCATTTGGATATAAACTTCCCAATGTCTCTTTTCATCCCTTCCCAGTAGTAGGTCTGCTTCATGTCTCGGTACATCTTGTAACCACCGGGGTGTATAGTCAGTTTTGAGTGATGACATTCTCTAAGCACTTCATCTCTCAATCCATTGACATTGGGTACAACTAGCCTTCCATTCCTTCTAAGCCATCCATCTCGATCAGGCCCATACTTGTTCATCTCTCCGTCGATTCCCATCTCTAACTTTGAGATGATTTCCAATAGGTTAGGATCGCTCCTCTGACTGGAACCAATCCGCTCAATCAAAGTGGGTCTGATCGTCAAATTTGCTAACATTTCTGGATCCAATTCGCACTTTGATCTGAAATCATACCCAGCGATGTACTCCAGTTGCTTCCATTCTAGAAACATAGCCCCTAAACTGGCATGTCTTCTACTCAACGCATCAGCCACTGCATTTCCCTTTCCTGGTGTATTTGCGATGTCGAAATCATAGGAAGCTAAGAATTCTAACCATCTTTGCTGTCGAAGATTTAGATCCTTTTGAGAGAAGAGACACTTTAACTTCGTAAGTGCGCTGTACACATGTCCAGCTAGCACGGGACGGTCGTCAGAAGAAAAGGAAGAAGATGAAGAATCAACAAGGAACCTATAGAATGTCTCACAGCGCATGGAATAAAATATAATAGTAACATATCTTGAAATAAAACAGGCGAGACAGTGCATAAGCTGAAAACTAAACCAACATAGCAGCGGAAATCCAAATACAGCTTATGATCCAACATCATTATTACAACTTAAACTGTCTCTAAAGCAAAAGAAAGCTAAAGTAGAAGAAGCGCTACTAATGCCCAAGCAGTGATCCTCAACAACATAGGGAGAATATCTATATGTATCATACGTGGAAGCCTCCTGCTCGTCTCCGGATCAGCTACTCGTGTATACCCAACTAACCTGTCTCTAGTCTGCTCGTGAGAGCACCCAGAGTAATAAGAAGAGACATAAAACTCTGGGTCAGACAAAAAGTCTGGTATGAGCGATAAGCAGCTAAACAGAACAATAACAGGTATACTAAACCATACCTGAACCTAGACCTGCAACCAAAGAGTTAACACTACATATCGTACAATACTCTAAGGTGCCACTGAACATATGGTGTAAAGATAACGGGGTGGGGGTGTGCATGTCATAATGATGGCAAACAAATCAACCATAACAACCATCCTCACATCTCTCACTCAGTGCGTAAAGCATACGATGTCCACCACTGTCAATCACTAGACCCATCGAAGTAGTGACGGAGTTCGACTTGTACAACTACTGTTACTACCAAGCTTACCACATGGAGTGATGACCAATCTTTACAAACGACCCCACTTCATTGGTCTATAGCCCTTTAGTCGTAACTAGGCCACTGTGGCCCTGAATCCGTCCACGTACTCCCTACACATAGCGATTCAAAGTTACAGACATCGACAACCCCTTAGCACACATCCCGCAGCAAAGCCCAATTCATGAAGCCCACTCATTGGTTCCCAACTGGATCCTGAGTCAGTGCTCCTTATTTGGAATTCCTTTGCATCTCGGGTTTTGGTCGAATTGGAGTTGGTCTTCAAAAGAGTCGTCGCGTAGAAGTGGTCCTGAATTCGGTTCGGCTCGGATATATACATATAACCCGGTCCAGTTCGGTGCAATACTTCATAGTATACCCCTGGATGCGGTTTGGTTTGGTGGTTGCTCTCTCCTGGATGTCCCGATCCGATCCGGTGCTTCGCTCCGATCCCAACTCCAAATTTGTTTCTCCGATCCGATCCCTACACTCTTGCTTCCAATCCGCTCCCTACGCCCTTGCTTCTGATCCGATCCCCTGCCCAACTCCAATCCTAAGCCAGTGGCCTTCCTTCTTGCCAATTCTCCTCTAGTGCGAGGTTCCGATCCGGTTCGGTTTCTCTGCCCAGTTCACCATCCGATCCAAGCCCCTTATCCCGATCCGATCCGAAACCCTGCACATTTTCCTGTAACTTTTTTCCAGCGACTTGTTTACGCCATTCAACGACGTTTTCGACCAATCTAACTTTTCTAAACAACTACAAATCATTCCAAATAGTCATAGCAACATAGCAAACTAACCACAAACACCAAAACAATGAATTAACATGTCAAAACGGATCAAATATACCCAAAAACCCATATTTTCCCTTAAGCATGTTTAGAAAAAACTAATGATATGATTAGTAAAACTTAATCAAACCAAACCAAATTTCTAATAGAGGTCTAAAACATTATTTTTGAATTTATAAATATTTTTCCAGAATTTATTAATGTATAAATTCGCTAATTTTCACTAATTACCCTTAATTAACTGTAATTAGTGTCAAAAAAATGCTAATCACTCACCTTGGCCACAAATGAAATTTTCAAAACTGAAACCTCGCTGATTTGGGCGAATACTGACGTCTAACAACAGCTCTAATACTGATTTGGTGAAGATCTTCTTTGATTTGATGTAGATTAAGCCAAAACTTGATTAGAAAGTGATTAGAAGTTGATTTGGGTGTTGGAGGCCATTTTTAGGGTTTCAAGAATGAAAGTGGCGGCTAAAAAAATGAAAATAAGATCGTTCTCTAACTGATTTCAGCCTCCTCATAACCCTAATCCCGAAATTCCCTATTGGGCCTAGTCACCCGGTTAAGCCCAATTAAGCTATTTTTGACTATCTGAAACTTGTTTCAGCCATATCTCCCAAACGGTAAGTCCGTTTGGCAAATGCGACCACTCTACGGAATTGTAAACCATCAAACAAATCTAATGGAAGTGGATCCAGGTCAAAATTCCTTTCCAGTCAAAAGTTATGGCCAAAACAGTACCAGCTAGGGGCAAAATGATCATTTAAAAATCGGGAAAAATCATGAACATGGGAAATGACCCCAATAGTCATCTCCCAAAGTTAAATGACCATACGACTTCGTATGTGAAAGAAATAAATATTCTATGATCCCGCGATGTGTAGAATGCGGGTTGTTACAAGTGTGACTCACATTGAACTAACCCAAGCTTCTAACACAGCAAAACAGAAAAGGCAACATAGCCTCTAGAAGATTTCAACACAAAAAACATTTCACCTTTTAAAAAAAAGATAAAATGGGAAAGAAAGAGTACTCAGCAAAGCATATCTCTACAGCAAACACGAAGGTTTAAGATCAAAAAGAAGCAAACCTCCTTTTATTTTTAATGTATATAAAGAAAAAAGGGTAGAAAGCACTGTTTCAGCAAAATAAACCAAAAATATCATGGCCAGATAAATGAATACCAAGTGGCAGTTGTGTTAAAAATAGACATGGCACTCTACTCTTTCACATATCCATAAAAAAAATACCAAGTATTAAAATCGGACCTTTTTAGTCTATGCCATGGAATTCAAAATTTAAATTTACTTGTTTATATAATTAGTAAGCCTGGTTTCCATATACACCGTAAGTCCGAAGAGGAGATTGAACAAGCTTGCTCGTTTCGGAAATTAAAGATTCAAAAAGGTAAATGTCCAAATTTCGCATAACGGAAAATAATGTTTTGATCTAAAAAAATTCTAGTATTTCAGAAAGAAAATGTCTCAATTTCAAAAACATCTTATTTTCAAAATGATTTATTCAATTTAATTAGTATAACGTAAATGGGATAAAATTGCTTATTTTACTATGAAATTAATTCTTACGATCTCAAATATAATTTTTTTTGAAATCTAATTTAAATTTTAAGTTTTTAACGTTGATTGAGCTATATTGGTTGTCACTACCATAAATCGATTGTGTAAATCGATTTAAAAAAAGCGAGCGAATTTTAACGTTTTCGTTATAAAATTTACAGGTCGGTTATGTGAAAAATATTATGTTTGTCTGCACTGGAAGTCTGCATGCTTCCATGTGTCAACAACAAGGATTGTATCCTTATCTGTTTCCTTGCATAGTACATGCACTGGTTCCTCCTCCTTGAGATACCGCTGCATGCCAAGTGGGGTGAGATAGAACAATATTTGACTCTGCCATGTCTGAAAATTATTATCACCACCCCTTTAAAAGCACGAGGCTTAAAAAAAAATTAATCTAAGAACATACCAAGTGGAGATGAAGCTGACTTGAATGCACAACGAATCAGGTTTATAAACAAAGTAATTTAAGAACCAACAATCAACTGTAAAAATAAAAAATTAAGATTGTTAGTTGTATGTGTAACAGAAACAGATACAATAATAATGTAGAAAAACTTCTGCAACTCGCTTGCAGAACTATGTAAACTGTAACACTTATGATGTAGAAAAATATTTGCAAGATCTTCGTAATCAAACTATAATGAGAATTCTGAGGCTTTTTTTAGCAATTTCCGTAAAACTTTTATTTGTAAAGTTTTCCAAGATACATCCGAATCTATCTACTCGAAATTGAAATCAGTATGCCCACTATATATTGAAAATGGTAGCGGATATTTTTAGAACAGTAAAAAGAAGACTAAAATTCGAATCGATTAGGGATGTGATCGATATCCATTGTTTTTTTATAGTAGCGCATCTCTTCCAAATAGACATGCATGTTAATCGGGTCGCACCCGTTACTGTTGGAAATTGTTGTCCATCAAAGACAATGACCATTCATGTAATAACCCGGAAAATCTGGGCCAGTTTAAATTTTTTATTTTGGCAATTGTAGTGAATTTTGAACATTTAAAATACATTATTTTAAATAAAATCAACGAGAAATTTATTTTGAATAGAATTCGAACGTATATATTATATACGTCGTCGTTTGAATATAAATAATTATATATAATTATAAATAGAATTGAAAATGGCGCGGTAGTTCGATAATTCGATTTCAAACTTCAATTGAATATACCGGGTGCAAAACAATCCGGATTTTAACGAAACCAAAAATGATAGGATCTAACTGATGATATCTTTCCAACGAATCCGAAAAATCGAAATTTCATAGCGGGGATAAAAAGATATGTCCAATTGAAAATTCTGAATAGTCGCTATGGAATTCAGGCCCTTAAAAATAGCCATTTTGCAAACGACCTTAGATTTCGACGAAACCACTTTTGTTGGGTCCGTGATGTCAAATTATTGCTAGGTTTCAAATTTCATAATTTTTCGAATCAATATGTGAGCGTGGCAAAGGAAAACGCGTTTGACCAGTTTCAGTTGATTTTAATCGACTGTAAAATGGCCATTTTTCCAACGGTCTCAGAATTCGACGAAACTAGTTTTGTTAGGACCGTATCGTCAATACGAAGCTAGAAAATATTTTTTCTAGAATTTTTCGAGTCAGTATGTGGTCCCGGTAATTTGAAATGTGCGTTAAAATTAAATATATACTGATTTATACTTTATTTTTGATGGAAACCTATCGAAACAGTCGAATCAGCCTACGATACATATCTCATTGTGTTCGGAATGGGGGTATTTGGCTGGGGGCGACATACATTTGGTTCGATTTGGAGTCCGATGCATGAAGTTTCATTAAAAAGAAATAAAAGAATTAAAATATTATAAAAAAATATATAAAAAAACTAAATCTAAACCCTAACTCCTCATTCAATAACAGCCACCGCCGTTTCTCAAAACCAAAGGCCCCGATAGCTCAGAAATTAATCCCCAAATTACTTTCAATCCATTCCGAAATATACCCCCTTCCCAAAGAAAAAAATGAAGAACATCTCGAGCTCTCCCGTCCCAATAGTGATGATCGAGTACTATCGCCTGGACGTCCAGATTTTGGGGCACAAAGCCGCCACGTTTCACCGCAAATCCCGAGGGCGCCGTGGGTTCGAGTTCACCGTCGTTCTGACGGTTGGGGGTGCTGGCGTGGGAGGTTCGTGGGCGAGCTCAGATCATCGACCGACGATGTCTGGTGGCGCACGCATGGGGTTTTTGAAATCGATGATGGGTTTAAATGCCTCGGCTACAGACCTGGAGCAGCAAGAAGAACGAAGGGTAATACCCTTAATGGCATGATTAGGCTTAACCAAGGTAATTTTTATTTTATTTTATTTATTTTTATTTAAATATACATAGTTATTTTCAGGGCAAAGGAAAAGAGAAATATAAAGAATTGATGTTTTAAAAATATAAAGAATTGATGTTTTAAAAATATAAAGAATTGATGTTTTAAAAATATAAAGAATTGATGTTTTAAAAATATAAAGAATTGATGTTTTAAAAATATAAAGAGCATGGATGTTTTGAAAATAAATTAGCAATGTTTTGAAAATATGAAATGCATTGTTTTTGAAAAATAAAATACCATTGTTTTTGAAAAGATAAATAACATTGATTTTAGAAAATAAATAGAATTGATATTTTAAAATATGATATACTTTGTTTTAAAATATAGAAGAAGACTTTGTTTTAAAATATAGAAGAAGGCTTTGTTTTAAAATATAGAAGAAGGCTTTGTTTTTAAATATAGAAGAAGGCTTTGTTTTTAAAAATAGAAGAAGGCTTTGTTTTTAAAAATAGAAGAAGGCTTTGTTTTTAAAAATAGAAGAAGGCTTTGTTTTTAAAAATAGAAATAGGATATGATTTTAAAAATATAAAAGCAAGGAGCTTTAAAAATATAAAAGGATTTTTAAAATAAAAATAGCCTGGGTTTAAAAATTCGATTTTTATATATTGAATAGCAAAATAAAATTTCAATTTTTATATATTGAATAAGAAAGTAAAAATTCGATTTTTATATATTGAATAGTAATATAAAAATGTGATTTTTATATATATAGTGGCTACGGGCAACAAAAGCGACAAAGGGCGAGAATGGCGAAGATTTCTTAAAATGAAGAGTCGTGGTATTGGATAGCTATCGGTGAGAATTTCTCACTCTTCAATTTCTTTTCTAGTTATATATATATACTAGGATGCAGACGGTGTTTAGTAGCACCCGACACAATCGTCCACAGACCATGGACTTGTTTGTTTGGTTGCATAAATTAGCTAGATGATTTGATTTGAATTTGGTTGTTTGGTAAATTTGATTGATATGTGAATGGCATGGGCCTTCACTAGACCGGGGATAAGGCTAGGCCTCGTCCTGTTTCTAGTATCGTGTCGTTATGCCGCCGAAATTTTCTAAAATAAGTTAGAAAAATAAAGAAATCATTTTATTTAATAAATGAACTGAATAGAATATTTTCATAGGTTGAATAAAATGTTTTATCGTTAAAAATATAATTTTTAACATGAAAGTGAATAAATAAATATTTATAAACAAATCGGCCGATTTGTTTATATACACTGATTTGACTAATATTGATTGGGTCGATAAATTTTACACATCGCCCAACTGCACAACTAAAATCTGTGTTTGATTGTTTGAAACCCCACACGGGTGTTGGGATGAAATTTGAAGTTCACTCATCCTGATTGATTAAATATGTCGATCGATTGATTGACAGGCTGTTATAAGCGTTAGATATCTATATGTGATGCTTATACAGTGTAGTGCACTTTGGTTGATGGTTGATTATTTTTCAATGCTATTATATACGTGTGATGTATGGAAATCCATATAATTAACATTATATGGTGATTGATAGGGCCTCCTTCCAATTTAGAAAATAAAGAATAATATAAAATAAAGGTTCATGTGTTGACAGTACTCATCCGTTGAGATTGGTTATGTGTTGAACGAAATATTTTAATAATAAAATTTACATCTTTATCAATATAAAATAAAGGTTCATGTGTTGACAGTACTCATCCGTTGAGATTAGTCATGTGTTGAACGAAATATTTTAATAATAAAATTTACATCTTTATCAATATAAAATAAAGGTTCATGTGTTGACAGTACTCATCCGTTGAGATTAGTCATGTGTTGAACGAAATATTTTAATAATAAAATTTACATCTTTATCAATATAAAATAAAGGTTCATGTGTTGACAGTACTCATCCGTTGAGATTAGTCATGTGTTGAACGAAATATTTTAATAATAAAAATATTTGAAATAGAAATATTTGAAAAGGAAATATTTGAAAAAGAAATATTTGAAATAGAATATTTGAAAATAGAAATATATGAAGCCGTGTTGATTAGATTGACGCCATTTTGACGTGAACGATATTTATATCGATTTTATTCATTTTAAAATGAATATTGAAAAGTGATTTCGAAATCAAATATTTTGAAATGAAATTTGAATTAAATTGAATAGAAAACGAATTCGAATAGAAAGTGAATTGAATTTGATTTGATAGAAAATGAATTGAATTTGATTTGAATAGAAAATGAATTGAATTTGATTTGAATAGAAAATGAATTGAATTTGATTTGATTAGAAAATGAATTGAATTTGATTTGATTAGAAAATGAATTGAATTTGAATTGAATAGGAAAACGAATTCGAATTGAATTGAAAAGAAAACGAATTCGAATTGAATTGAAAAGAAAATGAATTCGAATCGAATTAAAATCGATTTGAATTAAAATCAAATAGAAATGAAAGTAAAAAGGATTTATAATAGAAAATTCAATTTCGATTTGAATTTGAAATAAAGGTTGAAATTGTTTTTGAAACGAATTCAAAACCATTTATAAAATTCGTTTTAAATAGTAATCGACGAAATATATATTATATATATAATATAATGGCCTGAATACAACGCGCCGCGCCGCGGCAGTTCGCGAATTTCGACCATTAACTTCGAACGGATATTACGGGAGATCCGACCGTCGGATTCTCCTAAAATCGGAACCGTTGGGTTCGTATCGAAAAGAGCTTTCTAACGAATATTAGAAATTTGAAATCTAATGGTTGGATTTGGAGATACGTCCAAATCAAATTTGGAAAAGATCGCTGTAAGTGCAGTTCGATGGCCGTTAATGGAAATCGACTGTACGGGCCTTGATAAAATTATTAAAAATATCAATAATTAGTGTAAAATCATAAGAAATGATTTGGGAAAAATTGGGATGAAATCTCCACATTTGAAAAGATAAAAATAGATTTTTATCGAAATGAACTAGTTTTGAACTAAAATTAAAACCCATTTATTTTTAAATAAATAAATTGGATTTGAAATGGGATTAAATAGAACTGATTCATGGGTTTGTCGTGAACTGTGTTTTAAATAACACCTAGTTCTTTAACCCAGTAAAAGGAGTTTTAACGAATCTGCAATTAGGTTGAAATGTGAATCTATAATCTAAATTTTCAAATTTAGAAATGAGCGAGAATGGAGTATCGCCTGTTTTGCTCCAAAGCGATAGTTAAATCTTTAATTAGATTTGAACGTGAAATGGTAATTAATTTTACCGATAACACCATAGTATTAGATATGGAGTATTACCAGTTTTGCTTCATGGGATGAATAGGTTGGGATTGGGAAATAAAATAAATAATTACTTCGTTGTGGTTCGCTAATCACGACTAGTTTGGAAAACCATAATTTGGTTTGAAATGACATCCAAAGGAAGATTAAAGGATAAATTTTAAAGAATTTATCTTGGATAAAATTAATGGGAACCTTTCCCTGAGAATATGAATTGGAATGAGGCGTATGTTGTGTTTGTGTAACATTTGTTTTTAAAATACGCAGATTGTTCGGAAAGGCCGGGTTTATACCCATTCTGAATAACCGATTCGACGATAAGTCGAAGATGAAGACGGTGGTCGAAGGTCGGAAGTCTTCACATCGTTTGGATAATTACTGACGATCCTGATTGAGCTGTACACCCAAGAGGATGGAAATAGTTGGTGGTCGTCCAGACGTACTTGGAGATGGATGGATATGCGAGGAAAGTGCCTCCGGTTTCGTTCAGATCTAGAACGGACTTGTAAATGGATGGTGTGTCTGACATTGTATTCCTTTATATTGTATTTGTTGATCTCCGCTAAATATATATATCTGTTTGGCGGCAGAGAATTTATTCTCTTGCTTAACGCCCTTCTCTGAGACATATGAGCTCAGAGGTTATATATTGGCAGAAATCAGTGGTACGATATGGATTGATAGTGTGGCATGCTGAGATGCAGTGATCCAGACTTTTGTTGAAAAGCAAAGTTTGGTGGTTGATGATCAAAGCGCAGTTGATATAGCATGGCTTTGTGTATAGCGTTGATCCGCGAGCCTCACACCCCGGTATGGTGGTAAACTGGTGGTTTGATCAGTATGCTTTTTAGTGGATGGGCACCTTAGTGGTGTCGTGGATTCGGTCGACCGAGATGAGCCTAGTGCTCAGGGATATATAGAGTAGGCGGTGTTTTCTCTCGCTGGGACGTAAGCCGCGGTGGTACTCTGGTCCCAAATGTGCGGATGTGCAGACGGTGTTTTCTCTTGTTGGGACGTAAGTCGTGGTGAATTGCATTATGCGATCGATCTTTCGAATCAGGAGCCACCATGATGGAAATCCAATTTCCAATACGTGTATTTCGATTTTATTTGTAGAGCCTAGTATGGTGACATAATGGGATGGGGCACTTATGCCGTCTATGATTGATACTTATGATTTGAAGATATTTTATACAGTATGCACTTATAAAAGTATCAAATGATTTGTTCTAAACGTATCAAGTATTCTTGGCTATTATAAGGTAAAAACCCTATCCTCCGGCTTGCGTTGCATTGTGTGATGGGACCTGGGTCTTATAATAGCTTCATTTTTCTTTATCTAGCATTGCGCTGTTGTTTCATGCACTGGTGTTCTTGGGAGGAAACCCGTTCCGCGTTATGCGGCGTGGTCGCTTGATTTACCTAACTTTAAAAATAAAGATTAATAACTATTTTAGTTCTCACACCAGTCACATGACTGACCTGGAGTTTATTGTTTTAACCTAAACTCTGGGTGCCCCTATTTTCGACACGGGCAGCTAGTAGTTTTGGTTTTGCAGATTTATATTCACAGGATCCTGGTTTTCAGCTGGAATGATATCCGGAAAGCTTTGTATCCGTATATCTCTTCTAGTTGTGTATTGTATTATTTTCCGCTGCGATGTATTTAAATGTAATCTAAATCTCTGATATTTCTGTGTAATATTTATTCATTTATACCCTGTATATTCTTGTAATCTGATGCATTGTTGTAATATACAATGAAATGTTCTTTCGTCTGCGTTCTGTTGTGGTTTGTTCTCGAACTATCCGCGCTTTCCTCACCGGGGAAGTTACGGGTTTTCACAATTCATTTGATTTTGAACGCTGCGTCGTTTTAGAAAAAATTTTGCGAAAAAAAACATTTTTTCTGGTAAAAATAAAACATCACAGTGGATTGAAGTCCGGTCCGAAACAGGATGGGGAAATGGAACAAGCGTGTAGTCATGGGATTTCGGTACTACCCCTCACATAAAAATATAAAAATTGAGAATTTAGTGTATATATACATGACTCTTGTCTTAAATTTGGAAATGTAGGACTAATGTATATTTCATTCATTTGGTAATTTCAACAGTGAATGCTATGAAATTTCAATTTTTCGGATTCGTTGGAAAGTTATTCTTGAACAGATTCAATATTTCTAGTTTAAAAAAATCCGATTTATTTTGAATCCTGTACAATCATTTGAAATTTGAAATCGAATTTTCAAACTACCGCGCCATTTCCAATTCCTTTTATAATTAAAATAAATATTTATATTCTAGTTTTTATTTAAATAAATTTATATGTTCTAATTCTTTTCAAAATAAATTTCTCGTCGTTATTATTTAAAATAATTCATTTTAAATATTCAAAATTCATAAAAATTGCCAAAATAAATTTTTTAAATTGGTTCTGATTTTCCGGGTTGTTACAATCTCCTCCAATTAAAATCTTTTCGTCTTCGAAAAGGAACGGAGCATAAAGTTGTTTAACTAATCAACTCAACTTTCATTCTTCAACTTTTCAGTTTCTAAGAATTTCTAATTTTTCAAAAATTCGGCTAACACCCTAAATTTTCGAAAAATTTCGCCATAACCTCCTTTGCACGGGGAGCACTGGGAAAATCCCCAAACTACCACACAGGCCCTCTCATCTCAAAAAGAAAAAGAAAAGGCCAAGCGGCTAACCAATCGACTCATAAAATCATCCAAACCCAAGAAATTAGTAAACATGTAACTATTTGTTGGGCATAAAATTTTATTCCTCTTCTCTAGCCTCCTTGCTATGACCTGTTAAATGTATATGCATGTACATGTATGCAATTTCTACCAATTTCAGTTCAGTTCAATATCTTACTCAATTTGGCTTAATGGTTCAAAATTTTAAATAATCAAACAACACAACCAGCAACCAATTTGTTGATTAACTTTTCAAATATATATAACTTTTATATATTCAGAAATCATATTTTTAAAGCCAGATTATATATATATATATAATCACAAATACGTTATTTATGAACATATAACTCTCAACTCATTCTAGGGCATTACTAACTCCATCTCTAATGAGTTTCTCATTCTAGAATGCTACAGATTCCATCTCTAATGAGGATTCTTCCATAGGATATTACTAATCCTACCTCTGATGAGTCTTTTTTTATGTTCTAACGAGTTGTACCCCCAAAGATTTGAGTTAACCAAATCTCTAATACCATATGTAGTGACCCGAAAATCCCCGCCCTCCGAATCGACCGCAAGGCCCTACTCGAAAGTCGGAAATCGTCGGTTCGCTAAATCTGGGCATACAACACATCATAATAATGTTACATCAGAGTACAGAATATCAGAGTACATCGAAAATAATAATACAGCTGAAGATTTATTTACAATAAATGTAATACAATGCGCAGTGGAAAATAAATAAACTAGCACAGCGGAAGACTATCAACGCTCTGGACACATCTTAAAGCTTCAATCCAGAATCCTGCTCAATAAATAAATATCTGCAAAACAAACCACTCGACTGCCCGTGTGGAAAATAGGGGCACCCGAGTTTGCAAAGAAAAAGCAAACTACAGGCCAGTCATGGGACTGGTGTGAGAAACTCTACAGTTAAAATTAACTTATTTCAATGATAAGGCAAATCACAGGACCACGCCGTATAACACGGAACGGGTTTACCCCCATGAACGCCAGTGTATAAACAACAATAAGTAATATAAATATAGATCTACTATGCATCAATCAACATGAAATATCCCAATCTACCCATTTAGATTAATCACGACACTTAGATTTTCCAAAATCCAATTCAATTTACAGAAATTATTCCTTCGGACTTTATTCCCGATTTCTATTTCAAATCATTTGAAATACCTATCTAGCTTTTATGTCAAAGTAGATTTCACTTCGGGTTCTCAAATCAAATCATTTGGAAATATGAATTTCAAAACATAACAATGCATACAAACAAGTATGCAAACCAAATACCAAGCACGAGCAGGCTACACTACTAACCACTCAATCTAAGGCATTGGATCCAGCCCCATACTATTAGTCGCTCTCGGGTTACCCAAATATTTAGCCACATACTTGCGATATCATTTTTTTATCCAGAAGTGGGGAAAATCATTTCACAACATAATAATCACAAGTACCTTCAAACTATATTACTTCACATAAGCAATTCACACATACGATTAGTCATTATTAATCACATAACCTTTGAGCTCGTATGTCTCAAAGAAGAGTGTTAAGCAAGAGAATAAATTCTCCGCCACCAAACAGATACATCATTAATAGCAACTAATCGAATATGTGATGAACTACAATGTAAAACCATAACACACTTCCAAATCATTTCGAAATCATCGGGTTTTAGCCCTCGAAATCCTTTCTGTTTTATAAATCATTTTTATAAAACATTCCCTATCCAAAATCGGGAATACATGTCTTTTCACTTAAGAAAAAAATATCATTTCAAAATCATTCATTGAATTTGAAATGAACACAACAACATCGCCACACATCTCATAATCAAATCGTGAAGTGTTTCACAAGATGTTAGCATACCAGTATTTCTACCCAACCCAATGCTAAATATAAACGCATATCTTGCTCATAAACTGGTCGAGCACAATCCAAATAATCAATCAAACACAATCAATATAAGCAACCAAGTAAATTTGATTCAATCGCATTTCATGTTTTGGTAATTTAATTACCATCTATACATTCACAATCTAATTAAAGATTTATTCAAACTCCAATTGGTCTCGTCTCTGAAATCATTTCTTATTGATTATTCAACTCTCTGGAAATTAATCCTGCTTTTACTCGGGTAAAAGAACCAATGTCATTTAAAACACAGTTCATGATAAATCCAAATCACATTCCATTAATTATGGAATCTTCACGGAAAAACATATCAATATATAATCGATATCAATTTCCGTATCCAACTAACAATATAAATGGAATAATGGCAAGGCCTTTTAAATTCCACATGTATTAACAGTCTTCCTCCACAGAAATTCACTTCGATTATTATCCAAACTAATTCCATTCAATTCCAATTTAATATATTAAATTGGAAAACTTTACATTGGAAAAGTCCCGTTAAATCTTAATAAAAAGATTTATAAATTTCAAATCTCATTTCACTGTAAATCGGGTTAAAGAACGAATGTCGTTAAAAACACAGCTCACGATAAACCCAATTCACATTCCATCTGTCTCTAACCGTAAATTAGTAAGAGAACAATTCCCTAAGTATTAATCCCAAAGGCCGAAACAAACATCAGATCAATACCCAGGAAACCATTCAACTTAGCTATCTCCAGTTAGTTTCTTATTTTCTTAACTCCACTAGGTTTAAGAACAACATTTTTAAAGAAACCATTCATGACAAACCCAAAATTCAATTTGATTCAATTTTAATTAAATATTAATTAATTGGTAAACTTCATTAAATCTTAATAAAAAGATTTAATCTTCTCTCAACTGGGTTTAAGAACAGTGTTAATGAGGACACCATTCACGACAAACCCATAATCCAATTCAAAATTAAATACAAGGCCCTGAATAGAAATTATATCTGTTGTATATGACGTAGTTGTATACACAATTATATGATTTTTGTTTGATGATAACAACCAAAGAAATATTATTTTAAATGTGTTTGTTACTGCACTATTCTATATATACATCACAGACAGGAATATAATATTTGTATTTAAATAGAATACAACTGTATAGACATTCATATTTTCATACAGCATTCTACTTAAATTAAATATTATATTTCAAACATTCAAACAGTACAACTATTTATAGCTCCACTATTTATTCAATTCACTTGAGATTGTACTTATAAATAAACTGAATACGATAGACAAGTTTGTTTGACAACAATAAAATAATATTTTATTTCAATCAAATTTATTTATTACATATAATCAGTACAATTCTCTCGCAGCTCCTCACTACAGTTCATTCATCACTCAGTACATTTTCATATACACCACACTCAGTTTACAGACTCACTCATATATTGATATTCTTATATATTTTTCTCTATAATCTTCAGTCTTCTGTCTTCACAGCTTTCAGTCAGTACTGTCTTCATACCCGTCATATACAGAAACACACACACAGTAAACTGGAACAAAAATAAAATTAAATACAAACAAATAAAAAAATTATTTTTAAATTTTATTTTCCTCAGAATTACGGTGTGTTTCTCATCATTTTTCTAGACTTGGTCCGATATGCAGGGACAGAAAAATTGTCTGATAGTTGCATGTACACACGTGTATAAATATACACGTGTGCACTGCCTCGCCAATCAGCGTACGACTAAGGAGTAGCCACGTGGACCATCCCTACTCAGTGCACAATGCAAATCAGTGTGCAAATATTTCAGCATGGTGTTTCAAAGTCAATGGTCAACATAGTCAAGCAACATAAATGTACAACTCAAGCATGTGATAACTCTCAGTTCTACAAGTTCATATGAAAAATCTAAGTGCCAAAGTGGTCAAGGACAAAATATGGTGCAGGAAGATGCACAAATATGAAGCAACAACAAGGATGCTCAGATTCATGTGTACAAGATAAACAGCTCAAAGTAATATACATAAATGGACAAAGCAAGTGCCAAACTGCATACAAGTATGGATGAGCTCACATGCAAAGTATTGGCAGCACGATCAAAACCAAGGAACACAGCAACCTTTATGTACAAGTAGTTCGGCTCAAATAAAAGTAACATGGTACAACATGGTGCATGAGTTATGGACACAGGCAACACAAGTATGAATCTATGGTGCACAGGAGAAATCAAGTTACCAAAAATGTTCAAGGGTAGTATCTATTCTTATCAAGTTAAATCTGCTCAAATATTCACGACAAGGGCAAGGGTACTTTGGCAACTCAACACAAAGATAGGAAAATCAGGCAGTTCGAATATTTTTGCATATGTACAAGGCTATATAGTACAAGCATAGTATTTGTTTAGTTTTTAATCAACATTCAATCCAAAAATGGAGCAGCTAATAAAATGTGGACTAACATTAAGTGCTCAAGCCAAGTGTTCGAGTTACATATCAAACATGCCCAAACGACAAGTAAAGTATTATGTTCGAGCAAAACCAAAGGCACAGTTGAGTATAAACAACAATATACAGGTGCAAGTAAAACAGATTTAGTTTTGGTCAAGACAAAAGTACAACAGATCGAATACAAGTATTCCCAGTGTTCGAGCAAGCAGAAGTATTAAATGTCAATGGCATTACAAAAGTGGTACAAAATCCATACAAGAAATGGCAACATCATCAATTAAAATATATGGGAAATCAGGGTAGTAACTGTTTTTATCGGAGCATAAAGTGTCGAAAATATCTGGCAAGTTCAAGTGTTGTTCGGTTCAAAGGAAGATCTGGACAGTAATTGTTTGTATCAGTTTTTTTAAGAGCAATATTGAAGAAGTCAAGCCAATAAGGAATCAATTCCAGAATTAAAAATCAATTCAAAGTCGAAAACTTATCAGTTATCACACAAGTTTTTTTTTGAAACCACGCTATATCAAAGGACCAATTCAAAGCAATGGAAACCTCACGCAAGTTTTCAGATTATTTGAAGATTTCAAATCCATCAAATAAAAGGCCGAGAATTTTATTAACCCAAAATTTACCCAAATATCAGACCAAATCTAATATGAAATCATAGCAAGTTTTAAAGAATTTTAATACTATAAATACATCAATCATCATCGACAGATAATAATCCAAGTTTAAACAAATCAAAGAAAAATTCAATTTGAAATAACATACCAGAGATCGACGGTAGCTTGGATCGAACCATCCTAAATCGATAAAACAACAAGGGCAACGCGAGAATACAGAGAACCACAAATTCCAGAAGTCATCGAAGACGAGATTTGGGAAAAAGAATCAAAACCCTAGGAGCCGTCATTTCTATTTCCAGAGAGACAAAGGAGATCGGACCAAAAAGTGTAGTGGTGAAGCAAATAAAAAAGAGGCCGGCCAAGTTTTCAAATAAAGGGGATAACCCTTATTTTGATTCCGAGGGTTTTTTAAGTGTTTTTAGGGATTTTTATTATTTGATTTTTATTCAATTTGTAATCGAATTAGAGTTTTCTAGTTTGTCTCTAAAACTAGGGAGACGAATTACGGGGTTTGTAATTCGGGGAAATCTTGTTTCGGGGATAGAAACCAGTGCATGGTTTTGAGCGTAGGGTTAA
Source organism: Allium sativum (assembly GCA_030737875.1). Taxonomy (NCBI): domain Eukaryota; kingdom Viridiplantae; phylum Streptophyta; class Magnoliopsida; order Asparagales; family Amaryllidaceae; genus Allium; species Allium sativum. The sequence continues at coordinate 462,389,119 of CM060923.1, forward strand.
AAACAGTTGGGAGCGAGTGTTGCGAGCTTACAGGGGATTGTAAGCAAAGAGATTGTTTTAACTCCTAGTAGAAACCTTGGGGAATGCAGCAGTAGGCAGGGTTTTGCCGAACCTGGGTATATCTGTGTGTTATTTATTTTCTGCATTTATTCTGATTGTTATCTGTGTTGTTATTATTTAATTACTCAGCAAAAATCCGCGATTAACCCTATTCACCCCCCTCTAGGGTTTATTTAAGATCCTCCATGTTGTATCAGAGCAGGTATTTTTTTTATTTTATTTTAACTCTAGAGTCATGGATTTCCCTAACGGTGAGTCTTCAAGTTGTCAATCTAGCAAGAGTTTTTCCAGTAAAACCCCAGCTATTTTTGATGGAACAGATTTTTTAAATTGAAAATTAAAAATGGAAATTTATTCAAAATCTGTTAATACAAGATGTTGGGATATTATTAAAAATGGATATGATATGGTAGATAAGTATGACATTATAATTAATTCTCGTGCTTTTATATTCTTATATTAATGACGATCACTATAACCATATCTCCCAATGTTTAACTGCATAGGAAATCTGGAAAACTCTCGATGCGTTGTTTGGAAGAAAAGACAATAATAGCTCAAAACCTCCGATTGCCAACTCAGTTTCTGAATTATGCTTGGCAAGATTTAAAGAAGATGGATCGGATGATGACAGTGACGAGGACTCAACAGATGGCGAGCACGATGAATTTCCTTTTGAAAAGATCATTTTTCTTTGTGATAAATTAACCAAAACTGTTGAGAGTCTTAAACTGACAAATAAAAATTTAAAATCTGAAAATGTTGAGTTGAGCAATAAAAATCATGATTTGGAATTAAATCTTGAAAACTTTAAAAAGGTTGAAAATTTGAATTGCAAAAAATGTTTAGATATGGAAAATGATTTAGTTCATCTTAATGAAAAATTTCAAGAGCTTGAAAAGGGAATGGTATTTCTAAAAATAAACGAGATTGAACTAAAAAAAAAAAGATTTTTTGCAAAAAGAGATAGATAGGTTTAAGAAGATTAAAAATTCCAAACATGAAACTTTAGAGAAAAGGAGTTTATTGAAAACTGCATCGATTTTGAACGAACTTGAAATTGAAACCAAGAAAATCAAAAATCTCAAATGTGATAAATGCATGACTTTTCAAAAAGAATTGCTTGAAATAAAAGAAAATTTCAAAACCCTTGAAAAATAAAACGTGATTTTAAAAAATAACGAATCTGAAATTACTCGTATAAATCACGATTTGGAAAAAGAAATTGAAAAATTCAAGGATTTTGAAGAACTTGAAATTGAAAAGCGTAAACAATTTGATAGTGAGATTTTTGAGTCCAATGCGAAAATTAAAATGCTTGAAAATGAAAATATGGTTTTGAAACAAAATGATTCTGAAAAGAGGAAGATCGCTATAAATTGTTGTTCGAATTTAATAAAAGAAAATAGTGATCTTAAATCTAAAATTCAACGACTTGAATCAATATTGGTTAAGTTTTCTAAAGGTGAAAAATCGTTGAATATGTTGTTTAAAACCAATTTTTTTGTTAAGAGTAAGAAAGGACTTGGTTTTGAAAATTTTGATCAAATTAAAAGGCAAGATTTTAATGATTTTAAAATTCCTTCAAACCGCTTTGGAAAAATTGATCTTTTAGAGAAGCTAAATTTTAATGATTTTGAAAATCCTACAAATATCTTTGAAAAAGGTCAAATTGGAATTTCGAATTATAATAATTTCAAAAGGTTTTCAAATCATAAATAAAATGAAAACTCGTTTAAAAACAATTCAGTTAAACAATTTTGGATCCCAAAAGAAATAAGATGAATTCAATTAAGATTAAACGAATTTGGGTTCCAAAGGGTACTTTAGTGGATAATAATGGATTGTTATATAAATGGGTTTAGGTACCAAAACGTGTAAATGAAGATACGAGTGGTAAAATAATTTTGTTAAACCACTCGATCCTATAAACATTTAGTACCGGGGATAGGCAAAGGAACAATTGTGTTTAAAAGATAAAAATTCAAATTGTTTCATTTTATTGAATTATTTGAAGTTCCTTAGCCATAGATTCAGAGTTGGAGATTCACTGGATCATGTTAACCCTCTTTTTGGCAAGAGTCTCAACGAACAGGACCAAAGTCCAAACGTGCAAATCATATGCAAGTCACGCTTCAGGAGGCCCAGCAGGGGCGCAACCTAAAGCAATGGCACATCGGTCCAAGTCCAACTCAGTCAGATTGACTGTGCATTACCGGAAGAATCGCTCACCAGGACGACCGAGTTTTCCGCCTCCAGAAAGAACTCGTCGACCGATTATCTCGGGCCAGCGTAGAAGATTTCTGCAGAGCTAGTCCAAATAATATTCTGACTTCCAAGGAAATAAAGGCGGTCAAACCATATACGGATAAAGCTATACCTTTAATTGAACCTCTCCGTGGATGCCACGTCAGCCACAACTTCCGAGGATACTATTTATGAACAGTGGAATCGGTCCTTCAGCCGCAATTCTAGCCAATAGATGGATTCCACGTGTCCAAGCTTTCCCGAAATGGCCGGACCATACTGCAACAACCCAAGCTGCATTCTCCACCTATAAATACCCCTAATCTTAAAGAGGAAAGGGAACTTTTAGGGACATTTGGCCAGACGGCTCTCTCCAAGCTTTTCATCTCTACGCTTCTCCATAACTTCAATCTCTCTAAAAGAAAGAAGAAGGGAAGACAATCATTTTCTTTCTCTTCTTCAAATAGAAAAAACATTGTACTTGTAATTAAAAAAAGAGAAATAATATATAAAGTGGACGTAGGCATCGTCTTTGCCGAACCACTGTAAAAATTCTGTGTGTGCTCCCCTCTCTTTTACTTTTTATTGCATTTTTAATCTTTATTCGTGTGTTGATCACGCGATTGGGGGTTGATCGTCATTATTAACCAACTTTTGATGTCAACACTTTGGCGCACCGGGAAGGGGTAGCGCACCGACATCGCCATCGAACTCTTGCTTATCTCAGGTCATGGCAAACAAACGAAAGAAAGATGCCACATCCTCTCGTCCCGCAAACGCCGATGCAGCCGACACCAATGCTGCAGAAGTAAGCCACGAAGTTTCCTCTCATGACGACATGTCTCGATTCCTTACCCAGGATGACATGGATAAAATCATGGTCGAACTCAGAGACCATATGACATCTCAGGGTAAAGTCCTCGAACGACAGCAGCAGTTGATGGATCACCTACTCGGTCGATAGGAAATAGGGTTGAACGCTTCAACATCAATTCCTCCACAGGTCAAGATTGGGACAACAGCTGACCCTCATTTTACTCGAAATCATGTCATCGATCGGGTTACACCTTTATTTCATCCTAATTTGGTCCCACCTGCCAATCAAGCCCAGCGAGGAGTATCGCTTCTAGCGACCAGCGCAGTTGCGGCCACAGAACATCAGGAGACAGACGATTAAGATCTAGGTCGTCTGGCAAATATGCCTTCGCTCTTTGGAACATATCGACCTGTCGAATGGGTCGAGCTACCTTCGGGTCCCTCATAGTCAACGCCATTCCCCTTACAACCCGGGATCTTGCCACAGGCCAGTCTAACCACTCTTCCTTTTCAACAATGAGTTGGAGTAACCTTTCCTTCGAACGAGGAAAGCCAGCCTACCATGCTGGCCCTCACCGTAGCAGAAGAAAACGCTACCGCAAACCCTCCTAACCTCGCTTCAAGCAGGGGCAACCCTGGCCTCCGAACATCACATGCTATGCTGGATCAGCCCAGACCCTTTGTTATAGGCATGGCTCGACCCACGACTCATTAGGTTCAAGAGGGGCCATTCTTCCCAGAACCACCCGCCAGATCTCACCTTCCTTCACACCTTCACTCAAATCTCGGAGGTCGAGCCCAGCCAACGGTCACCCTTCCGAGCATGCTTTTGCCGGATCCTCATGCAGAACTCTCACAGGATGCAGAACTAAGTTCATGGAAACAACTCCTCGGAGATGGGAGCCAGCTTGTAAGCATTCGTCCGACGCTTCACTAGGGGCAACTCTTCGTAGCAAGACATAGACAATATCAATCGCAGTCCCTTCACTAGAGAAATCAGAAATTCTCGAAATCCTTCAGACTTCAGGTTCCCAGCCATCGAGCCATACAACGGTCGCACTGACACGACCATTCACCTCATGCGATACATGCGACATATGGAAGTACTTGGTGCATCGACCAGCTTCATGGCTAAGTGCTTTCCTCTCTTTCTCACAGATATAGCTGGTATGTGGTTTCGACAGCTAACAACGGAGTCGATCAGTAGCTGGAATACTCTAGTCACCCGCTTCATCGAACAGTTTCGAGTGCATATCTCTCGACCGAAAAGTGTCATGTTTTTATCTACCATCAAGAAGCGATCCGGAGAGACGCTAAGATCCTTTCTCGAAAGATTCAACACAGCTGTAGCATTTGTCGATCGGCCCGAGCCATATATGGTGCTGATGGCAGCCATCGCGGGAGTTTAGAAGAGATCAGAATTCTCAAACTCCTTAACCAGAGATCCCCCAAAGAGATAGATGATTTTTACTCCGAGGCCGAGAGATTCCTCCGACAAGAGGATGCCAGCCTTGAAATGGAGAGCCTTGAAGTTTTAGCAGCCAAACAACAAGGTCCACTCAACGGCAATGGCCAGAATAAAGGAGGAGGAAAGGCCCCGAAAAAGGATGAACGCAATGTGCGACCTCTAAATGAAAACAAATATGATCGATACACCAAGCTCAATTCTTCTTTGCTCGATATTTACCTCGATATACGCGAATCCTTGCCTACTCCAACACCACCTCGACGAGAACCGACCCAGATGGAACTCGATTTTGGAAAGCATTATATATTCTACAACGTAGCTGGACATAATACAAACGATTGCCGACATCTGCGCGATCTCATCGAAGGACGAGTCAGGAAAGGGGAACTCGCCGAATATGTCAAAGATCGTGTCCTTACCATGCCGCCGCGACCCTCTTCTCAAGCTCCTCAGGCTGGTCCGCGAGCTCCTAGAAACGGAAAGGACCCTGAGACTAGCACTCGCGACATTATCATTAATTAGATTTTTTATCTTTTCATTTGATGTATTTCTTTCAATAACAAGGATGCCTTGATTTTAGCTCTTGAGATTGCTCTGTAATCAATCGCTGTCCTCGTAGAATTTCTTTTCTTTAGTTGCTTAGCAGTTATGAATTTTACTTTTTGTAAAAGTAGATCATGTTGTGAAGTCCTTAAGCCAAGCATGGATAGTGCTCGCCCCCCTATTTTGTGTGGTCAGCGCGAAAGCACACCACCATTTCAAACACCTACTCCTTCAAGTGAGTGAGGTCATATTTTCTAAATACGAGTGTAGACAACTCTCTCTTCTTTACACCACGAGCATGCATAGCTCGCTAAACTAACCAACCTAGCATGAGTCAAGCATAAGAAAAACTTGCCCTAAGCCGAGCATGGTTTATGCTCGCCCCTAAGCCGAGTATGGTTAATACTCTCCCTCCCTAAGCCGAAAATGGTTTATGCTCGCCCCTAAGCCGAGCATGGTTAATACTCTCCCTCTTTAAGCCGAGCATGGTTTATGCTCGCCCCTAAGCCGAGTATGGTTAATAATCGCCCTCTCTAAGCCGAGCATGGTTTATGCTCACCCCTAAGCCGAGCATGGTTGATGCTCGCCACCATCTAAAGCCAAGTAGGATAAAATGCTCGACCCATTGCCCTCCTCCAAAACGAGGATAGTTTGTTTTGTATTTGCAGGAACCAACTCTCGTACAAATGGCGATCAACATCTCAGCCTTAATACGGTTCCCGATGGTTGTAGGTTTTCTGACCTTAATACGACCTGGCATGGTCGTCGGGATTCCGGCCTTAATACAACATCGGACCGTCGGTTTTCTGGCCTCAATATGGTATGGCGCGACAATAGCAGCTCAAGCGTTTGTGCTTCGGTTCGGATTTCAGAAAACACCTCCCTTTGTCGATGAAGATGCATTCTGAGGGGCAAAGTGTTAACCCTCTTTTTGGCAAGAGTCTCAACGAACAGGACCAAAGTTCAAACGTGCAAATCATCTGCAAGTCACGCTTCAGGAGGCCCAGCAGGGGCGCAACCTAAAGCAATGGCACATAGGCCCAAGTCCAACTCAGTCAGATTGACTGTGCATTACCCGAAGAATCGCTCACCAGGACGACTGAGTTTTCCGCCTCCAGAAAGAACTCGTCGACCGATTATCTCGGGCCAGCGTAGAAGATTTCTGCAGAGCTAGTCCAAATAATATCCCGACTTTCAAGGCAGTAAAGGCGGTCAAACCATATATGGATGAAGTTCTACTTTTAATGAACCTCTCCGTGGATGCCACGTCAGCCACAATTTCTGAGGATACTATTTATGAACAGTGGAATCAGTCCTTCGGCCGCAATTCAAGCCAATAGATGGATTCCACGTGTCCAGGCTTTCCCGAAATGGACGGACCATACCGCAACAACCCAAGCTGCATTCTCCACCTATAAATACCCCTAAGCTTAAAGAGGAAAGGGAACTTTTGGGGACATTTGGCCAGACGGATCTCTCCAAGCTTTTCATCTCTACGCTTCTCCATAACTTCAATCTCTCTAAAAGAAAGAAAAGGGAAGACAGTCATTTTCTTTCTCTTCTTCAAACAAAAAAAAACATTGTACTTGTAATTAAAAAAAGAGAAATAATATATAAAGTGGACTAGGCATCGTCTTTGCCGAACCACTATAAAAATTCTATGTGTCCTCCCCGCTCTTTTACTTTTTATTGCATTTATAATCTTTATTCGTGTGTTGATCAAGCGATTGGGGGTTGATCGTCACTAGTAACCAACTTTTGACGTCAACAGATCACATCGATTATGGTAAGTCAGGCATGATCTCTAAACTCGTATTTTTATTTTATTTCCTTTTTAGTTTATTTTCCTTTTTTATTTTTTTATATATGCTGATTTTTATTGATAAGTTCACATTTTTTTAGCATATCTTGAACACGGTAAATTGGAATTTTAAAATTTATAATGTTCTTGTATGCAAATGATATTTCACACATTTTTAGTTGTTTTGAGTTCTTCTTATTCACTTTGGAAAATATTGAAAAATCGAACTCAATACAGTATACTACTTGAAAGCCTTGATTGACTAGTTGTGAAAAATTTCATTTTTACTTTGCTTGATTTTGAATTCATTCATTATTGATTGTTGAATTTCTTGGATTATATAAAAAAAATTGATTTTTTTTAAAAGTCATTTCAAATAATTATCTTCAGATTTGATCGTTGACTGTTTCTTATGCTTGTTTAAAAAATTTCTGAAAAATTCACTTGTGATTCTTACTTTGAAAATGATCTTGTGCTGCTCTGATAAGGAAATTGATTTGATTTGTTTGAATACCTTGGTGACTGGACGATGAGTGGAAAAATCAGTGATTAGATTTCTTTAAATTTGAATTTCATAAACAAGCATCTTTTAAAATTGTCTAGGAGTAATCAGTGGTAGAAATATTAGAAAATTCCATATTCTACTGATTGATTTTTGAAACCGGTTTTCAACTGGCATTGAAATTTTCAAAAACTCCTCTTGAAATTGATATTTTCAATTTTAAAATTATTTATTTAAAAATTGAAATTATTGATTAATTTGAACCTTTTTGTGACTCATCAAAATTATTAATAGATTTATGAATTTATGATGAGTTTTGACTATGGTATAATTCATAACTAGAGGAGATATTATTTTAAATCTCATGATGATTGGACAGATTTTACAATATCTTTGAATTAGAGCTTATTTCACGACCATCTTCTATATCTACCATATTTCTGTCGTTCATCATGGTTTTGTTAAATTTGGGGAGTTCTAATTATTCTTGGAATAAAAATTAAAAAAAAAGAAAAATAAAAATAAATAAATAATTTATCCTTGGTATTCATTCCCATTTAAAAGTCATCGCGGTTATGCGGGGGTGAATTACCTTAATCTCTATGTGCTTCCATCCTCACTTAAAAGACCTTTGGGCTATGCATGGATGGAACTCATTAGAGAGGATAAAGTTAAGTTACTACTAACCCCATTTAAAAGACCTTTGGGCTATGCGTGGTTAGCAAGTGCTTAACACATTTTTAAGTTTATTTAAAATCTTCGAAATTCATATTCAAATATTCAATTTTATTGAACTCTCCTCATTCTATAAAATCCATCGTTAATCCATTCATTCTGAAAGTGAAATTTGCTTCTGATTTAAAGATTATTATGATTTTTGTTTGATTAAATGGAATTTGCGATATATATTCTCTCTCTTAATTTGAATTTATATTTATGGTCTAAATTCGTCACTGTTTCGATCTTTATTATTCTTTTGATGATAACAAAAGGGGGAGAACAGTTAAGATTTTGATTGATGAGTATTTAATTCAAAAATATTTTAATATTGGAAATTAAATATCTAGAGGGGGAATGGTCAATTGGATTTCATCATTCATATTTTCCACATATATAGGGGGAGTTCAGTTGTAGGGGGAGCTAATAAATAGGGGGAGTTCAATATTCACTGTCAAACACATTTATTGTGCTCAAAATCTTTTATTTGTTTGTCATCATCAAAATGGGGAGATTGTTGTATATGACGTAGTTGTATACACAATTATATGATTTTTGTTTGATGATAACAACCAAATAAATATTATTTTAAATGTGTTTGTTACTATATTATTCTATATATACATCACAGACAGGAATATAATATTTATATTTAAATAGCATGCGATTGTACAGACATTCATATATTCATATAGTATTCTATTTAAATTAAATATTATATTTCAAACATTCAAACAGTACAACTATTTATAACTCCACTGTTTATTCAATTCACATAAGATTGTACTTATAAATAAACTGAATACGATAGACAAGTTTGTTTGACAACAATAAAATAATATTTTATTTCAATCAAATTTGTTTATTTCATATAATCAGTACAATTCTCTCATAGCTCCTCACTGTAGTTCATTCATCACTCATTACATTTTCATATACACCACACTCAGTTTACAGACTCTGTAACAACCCGCAAATTCTAAACCAACCTAAATTTTTTATTTTAGAACTTTTAATGGAAATTTAATAGTTAAAATGATTTATTTTAAATAATAACAAGTAAAAAATTATTTAAATTGAAGTTAGAATGAATAATTTTATTATAATTTTAAAAGGGAGTTAGAAATAGCACGGTAGTTTGAAAATTTGAACTTTGACTGACCGTACAGATGTAAAATTTATCGGATTTTAGTGAAACCAAAAATATTAGAATCTATTTAAAAATATCTTCCCGATGAATCTGAAAAATCGAAATTTCATAGCGGGAATCAAAAGTTATGTCCAGTTTAAAATTCAAAATAGTCGCTATAGAATTTATATATATATATATATATATATATATATATTAATATTAAAAATAGCCATTTTCCAAACGATCTCCGTTTTCAATGAAACTACTTATGTTGGAACCGGAATGTCAAATTATTGCTAGGTTTCAATTTTCATAATTTTTAGAAATAATATGTGAGTGCGGCAAAGGAAAATGTGTTTTGTTAATTTTAGTCAAATCTGATCGACTAGAAAATGGCCATTTTTCAAACGGTCTCAGAATTCGATAAAATTAGTCTTCTTAGAACTGTATCGTCAAAACATAGCTAGAAATAAATTTTCTTTAATTTTTAGAGTCCGTATGTGGCCTCGATAAATTTAAATGTACATTTAAATTTAATAAAGAGATGATTTATATATTAAATTAAAGAAAAACATATCGTAACAATTGAATTAGGTTACGAAACATATTCCATTGTGTCCGGAACGGGGGTATTTAGCTGGGGGCGACAGTCGTTGGGTCTCGTTTGGAGTTTGTATGGGTAATCAGGTAATTTTTAGAATGAAATGAATTAAACAATTAAATAATATGTGAAATACGGTATAAATACTATTGGAATACGCAAACCGTAATCACTAAAACCCAGCCACCGTTTATAGAACGAATGGCCGACGAGCTCCCATGTTCTTCCTCCTTTTTCTTCCAATTCTTTCAATAATCGAGAAACTTTCTTAAGCAAAAATCATTCAGCTCCTCTAGATCTTCGCGTTCAACGGTTAAGATCATGTATGGTGCCACGGATTCCTGGTATTTCACCCCTAAACTAGCCTAAGTTGGAGTGGATTTCGAGGCCCACATGGGTGCGAGTTGCACCTCGTTGGGTGGCCCCGACAGGGTGTTGAACGGCGGTCCTGGTGGTTGCGTCAGATCGGAGAATCGTCGAGCGAGGAGGCGCGCGTGAGTGGGTAGTTGAAGTGGACAATGGGTTCAGGAAATTGAACGATGAAGAAGGTGTTAGGGAGGAAGGTTAATTGTTATTTAATTAAATTAATTATATATTTAAAATTCAAATATTTAAATGATCATAACTCCTTCGTATGGAATCGAAATTCTGAAATTTTAGATGCGTTGAAATCAAGAAAATGAGCTTCATGATGAAGCAATCTTGATCTAAAATAGAGCACTTTGAAATTTCAGACAAATCGCTATGAGATTTCTTTTATATATATATAATTGATTAATTTATCTAATTTATTTGATATGTGGTGATTGTATGTGTATGATTCCGATCTGTTATGTGATGATATTGTGGATGATTTATCTGTTTGTGGGTGATGTGTAAACACAAATTTGTATGTGTTCAATAAAAATAACCATATTGTTTATTTATTGATTTGGATTAGAACTTCCATCTCGATAAAAATAAATCATATTGTTGGGTTATTAGTTTGGATTGAAATTTCCCTAAAAAAACATTATTTTGATCATTTTATTGAATTGAATTAGATTATCAATTCAATATAAAAACATTATTTGGATTATTTTATTGAATTGAAATAGAATTACCAATTTAATATAAAACATTACTTTATCATTTTTATTTTAATTAAAATAGAATTGTCAATTCCACATAAAACATTATTTCACCATTTTTATTTAATTGAAGTAGAATTGTAAATTCAATGTAAAATATTATTTTGTCAATTTATTAGATTTAATAGAATGATCAATACAATTATGAACATGTCATTGAATTGAGATAGAAATATATATATATTGAAAAATAAATATGGTTCTTTTATTTGCATTTTTTTATGCAAATATACATAAAAATATAAAATGATCTTTTATTTGCATTCTTTTGTGCAAATATACATAAAAATATAAAATGATCTTTTATTTGCATTCTTTTATGCAAATATACATAGAGATACATAGAGATATAAAATGATTTTTATTTGCATTCTTTTATCCAAATGTACATAGAAATAAAAATGTTCTTTTATTTGCATCCTTCTATGCAAATATGCATTAAAAAAAAAAGTGTTCCTTTGTTTACATTAGAAGTAAAACTATATTTTTATTTGAAATTTTTGATGCAAACAAACATTAGAGTTAAAATTACATTTTTGCAATTATAAATGCAAACAAAAACACTTGAATGAATATGACATTTTTATTTTGTATTTTAGACGGAAATAAAAATATGATTTAAAGAGTTACATTTTTGTTTGTAAATTTAGTTGCAAACAAAGCAAAAAAAAGGATTATAATTTTATTTAGATGCAAATAAACATCGTAGGTAAAAGATTATATTTTTATTTGCATTCTTTGATGCAAATAAACACCGTATTTAAAAGTCGAATTTTTATTTGCATTCTTTGATGCAAATAAACCACTGTATTAAAAGTTGAATTTGTATTTGCATTCTTTGATGCAAATAAACTATGAAATTAGAAGTTGCATTTTTATTTGCAATTTTAGATGCAAATAAAATATTGAATTAGAAGTTGCATTTTTATTTGCAATTTTAGATGCAAATAAAATATTGAATTAGAAGTTGCCTTTTTATTTGCAATTTTAGATGCAAATAAAATATTGAATTAGAAGTTGCATTTTTATTTGCAATTTTAGATTCAACTAAAATATTGAATTAGAAGTTGCATTTTATTTGCATTCTTGGATGCAAATGAAACATGAAATTGAAAGTTGTATTTTTAATTGCATTCTTTGATGCAAATAAATTATAAGTTAAAATATTACACTTTCATTACAATTTAGATATAAATAAAAGAATAGGATTAAAAATATCATTTTTAGTTTTAAACTAGAGAAAATAAAAAAAAGAGGATTATGATAAAATGTATTCACTTTTGTCATTTTAAAGGAATGAGGTAAAATATTCATTTTTGTGTCACTTGAAAAGAATGAAGCAAAATAATCACTTTTGTCAATTTACATTAGTTGAAACAAAATAATCACTTTCGTCAATTTATACTGGTTGAAACAAAATTATTCACTTTTGTCAATTTATATTAGTTGAATCAAACATTCGTTTTGTCAAATTATATTGGTTGATGCCAAAGAGGAAATTTTTGTCAAATAAGAATTAAACACAAATAGCATTTTGATAAAATAGAATTGTCGGCAAATGAATGTATCGCTCTTCTTATACATTTTGTTGAGATAGAATTTACATGCAAATATAATAACCCTTTTTATTTGCATAACACAGCATAGAATTTATATGCAAATATAAAAATCATTCTTATTTGCAAACTTACATTAGAATTCGTATTCAAATATAAGAATCATATTCTTGGTCTAAACACAGATTAGAATGTATAGGTGAGATAAAATTACATCCATATATGTTAATGCACACATTAGAATTTGTATGCAATTTAAAATAAATATTTTTATGTGTTAGTTTATACATTGAAACATATACAAATGAGATTATTTCTTTTACGTTAAGAATAATTACATACAAATTAAGTATAATGAAAATTATCCTTTTATTTGTCATCCACAATAATGTCATATAAATAAATTACAGTCTATTAAATATTAGAAATGTATAATGAAATTATGCAAGTCAAATATATTTTATTTCGACATTAGGAATAAAATATCATTTTTGTCCATCATTATCAACATTTTGGTAGTATCAAAATTGGTTAAATTCATTAATCAATTATTTATTTATATGTATTGTTGTTGGCTGAAAACCCCACACGGGTATTGGGATGATAATTGATATACATTAGTCCCAATATTTAGTTGTATGTCAATCGATAGATTGACAGGCTGCGATGAGAGTTATTATTTTATTTTAATGCTCACATAGTTGTGAACTTCACTCTGGATATTGAATGAATGATTTTATGATTATTTATCAACTGTTGTCATTTACATACGATGTATGAAATCCGTATAACCAAAGTTATACGGTAAATGATTGAGTCGCTTTCCGATTCAGAATATCCTTCATATAAAGAATATTTTTAAGCAAAGAATTTATTTTAAATAAAGAATAAATCTTTCAACTAAGATTATTGGTATTTCAATTTATATTTATTTATTGGAAAATGATTTTAGGTTTATCGTGAACAATGTTTTTAAATAACATTGATTCTTTAACCCAATTAAAGATAAGATTTATTTCTTAAATTGGAATAATCGTAAAGTAATGATTTTGGGTATAAAAATTGAATTGGAATTTTAATAAATCTTTGAAAATAAGATTTAAGATTAAATTTAAAAGAATTTATCTTTGATAAAATTAATGGGAACCTTTCCCTAATAATAGGAATATTTTATTTAAAGAATATTCTGAATTGGAATGAGGCGTTGGATGTGTCTTTACAACACTTATTTTTAATTATAAAAATACGCGAGTTATTCGGAAAGACCGAGTTTAACCCATTCTGAATAATTACTACGACGATTAAAAGTCAAAGACATCGAAGACCGACGATCTTCACATCGAATGGATGTGTTGCTACTGAGGCCCATGATAGGAGTAGCTACCCTGAAGGGGCTTCAGTGGTAGTCGTCCGGACGTACGTGTTGATTGTCCAGATACGCGAGCACCTAGGTGACTCTGGATTCGTTCAGACCCAGAACGGACTTGTAAATGGATGTGTGTCCGACATTGAATTTCATGCTGTGTAATTAAATTGATAACTATTAATATATATCTGTGGTGGCGGAGGATTTATTCTCTTGCTTAACACCCTTCTTTGAGACGCACGAGCTCGAAGGTTATATATTGATAGTTATCGATCGCAAGGTGTGATCTGTCAATGTGACATGGTAAGATGCAATTGATCGGGGTTTTTGTTGTAAAGCATAGCCCTGTGGGTAATGATCAAAGCATAGCCTATCTAGGCATAGCTTTGTGTATTTCGCTACCTCGCGAGCCTCACACCCCGGTAGAGTCAAAAACGGAGCAAGGGAAAGCAGGTAGTGAACACATTTCTTTCTAGCTAGAAGTGGTGTTTGGGTTTAACACGGCCTGATATTTTACTTATGTGGTTGATGGATTTTGAGGCGCCTCAGATATTTTTATTGGTCGCCAATGGCCAATTTATAGGTCCAATAGGATTGGGAAGCGTATGTTCAGGCATAACTAATCCAACCCATTGCACTATTGGGGGACCGGCCCTGCTGTAACCAAGGGTTCTTCAGCGTTCGAATCCTGAGACATTGCTAGAGTGTCTCAAATCGGTAAGGAGTTCGTTCCTAGCCTTGACTCTTAATGGAAACCCAATTTCCAATACGACATCATGCGGTTTTGATTGTAGAACTAGTACGGCGACATAGAATATGGTAGTTATGCCGTCTATGATTAATACATTATGATTGAAAGGTTTTTTTAAACATATATACACTAATAATAATATCAAATCCGTTTTTATTGTATCAAGCATTTTTGACCATTATAAGATAAAACTCTATCCTGGGGCTTGCGTTGCATTGTGTGATGGGACCTGAGTCTTATAATGGTTTCATTTTTTCTAAAAATAATTGCGTAGTTTTAACAATTTACTTTATTTATGCACTGGCAATCCAATGGAATAAACCCGTTCCACGGTAGCGGCATGGTCCTGTGATTAGCCTTATTACTAGTTAAGTTAAGTAAAGATTTCTCACACCAGTCCCATGACTGACCCGTAGTTTGTTTCAGTTTGCAAACTCAGGTCCCTCTTTTTCACACAAGCAGTCGAGTAGCTTATTTTGCAGATATATGGAGCATGTGACACCCCGTATGTTTACATTTTTAAAAAGTAAGAAATTTACATACGTATATGGTGATACGCAAAGCCTATAAATCAGTAAAGCATGAAGATAAAAGATGTTATGTTTAAACTTCTAGAATTAAGGTAAACAGTATTCACTATGGCGTTCGTCTCGGAAAAATACGCGAAATAGAGTCCGAGTTTTCGAGAATCGGAGTCCGTATGACCCGTTAAAGGCCCAAGGAAGATTAGTGAAAATTTGAAATTCGGAAATCAGTTTGAAAATACAGATCTGGGGCTAGGCGGGAATTTTCCCCGCGTAGGCCATGTCGACTGGGCTGTCGACAGGCCCGTCGACTTGGGCCCAGACCAAGTCGACAGCCCTGTCGACATGCCAGTCGACAGGGGGTGGCCGGGCTAAATTGCCTGGTGCACCTGCTTGTCTCACCTGGGCTTGCTCTTGGGCTGATTCTGGAAGCTTCCGAGATCTGATGGTCCTAATCTATCCTAGATCTAATCCTATGGCCTAAAACACTCCTGATCTCTATAAAAACACCCCTAAGCCCCCCCTAAACCCTCATAACTCACCCTCTCCACGAAGTGCTGCCCAAATGCAAAGTGATCATGGCCTCCATCTCAAATTCCTAAAGCCTATGCACTCAAATCGGGTTCAAATCAAAGGATGCAAGCTTGCTACACCAAATAGAGGCCAAATCAACATTTCTATGCGAGTTTCGTGATGGTTCTTCATCAAAGAAGCCACCTTTCTTCATCATGATGATGCATGGTCCCTTTCCTAAGCCTTGCCTAGGTAAGTTCTAGCTACTTTTAGATGGAAACGGTAGTTTTGATAATGACATGGGATAAAATGTGGCTAAACATGATTATGCGAACCTATATGAGCCTTACCTTGCCTCTTGTGTCCATGTTTATGGTTTTAGGCCATGTGAGTGGCTTAATCATGCTTCTCATGCTATGCATAACCTAGTTTAACTTGCAAGTTTGGATCTTTATGCATGAAATGCAAGCATGAACCTTTAGGAACCATTTTTACTTGTGAAACATTGGCTAAGATTATAGTTTGGGGCTTATGCATGTTTATGAACCTAAACCCCTAGTGTTAACATGCAAGTTTGTGGCCAAATCCTTTATGACATTATGCATACTTATGGCCAATTCCCTTTGTTTTCATGTTATGCATGCTTGTGGCCAAACCTTTATGAACCTATATATGTCTTAAGCCAAACCCTCATGATGTTATGCATGTTTGGGGTCATTGTGTAGCATAGTACCTTTGCGATGTGACTTCTTGCGTTGGAACACGATTTGGGTTGAGGATATACAAGCGCGATCGTAGCATGAAAAACTTAACGTGAAGTTATGTGAAAATATGTTAGGCGAGCTAAACTGGGCATGAACCATAATTTGGGAAAAAGGGTATAAACATGATAACATGCGACGATAAATATGACATGTGAATACTTGAAAGCATAACTTGTAATGTAACATGGAAGTTGACATGTAAGTATGCATAAAAACATAAGCTTGGGAATTTACCTATTAAGTTAGGTCTACCCATTGGGAATTTACCTATTAAGTTAGGTCTACCCAATTGCTTGAAAACTTAACTATGAACATGATACTAGACTAAACATGAAAGTGGCCAACTCGAGGTTGGGTTGAGTTTGCAACGTAAAACTACCCGGAACCGACCGGCCTAACTAGTAGTTGCAAACAATAGGACTCAATGTGAGAAGTTGGTCATGTTGTGCTTGAACCCGAGGTTAGACCAAGTTGTGGTGTAAATCTACCCGGACCCGCCCGGCTTAACTAGTAACCACAACAAAGTCTAATGTGAGAGGTTGGGGTGCATTAAATAATTAATGCCACATAATAGGGTTAAGTTAATTTGATTAATGAGGCTTAACCAAATATGATATGGACAAATGGGTTAAGTAATTTGATTAGGCTAATGATACTTAACAAAACATAAATAAGCTTGGGTAGGTTAAGTAACTCGATTTGCCTAATGACGCTTGACCGATTTGACTCGATAAATTGACAAGGGCAAGTTAATTTATATAATTAACCAACCTAAAATGATAATTAGACGAGGTTAAGTTATGGATTGCTTGATATACTTAGCCAGCTTGACACATGGTATGTGGGGTCAAGTCTTGGACTTGGATACTTAGCCAATTTTGACATGGTTGGTAGACGGGCTAAGTTATGAACTTAAGTGACACTTAACCCATTAGATAAACCCTAATTCAGAGAATTAGGAGAATAACCATAGTTAGCAAGGGTAATGGAAATAAGGCTAAGTGGTAAACCTTAGTTAAAGGAAACTAAGTAATCTGGACCACTTCTTAGACAGATTAGCAACCCGATACGTTAGGTCAACGTTTAAGTATGCGTGGAGGAGCAGGCTATCTGATTTAGATAAAGGCTCCAACGAACTGGGTAACGAAGCAGCGGCTTCGGGGAACGTGAGGATATTCTTGGGATCCCTCCGTGAGCTGCCAGGTCATTATACTAGGCTCACGGGAGGTTGAGGTCTGCGGTAGAAGAACCAAGAATATGCCTTGGTTGCTATGCGAGCGACCTAAAGACTGGGGTGGATAGCAGTGAGCCGACGAACACATAAGGTGCCCGAGATAGCAAGTTCGTCGATCATCTACCACCTTGAGTCAAGCGTATACGTACGGAAAGGCAGGGAACACCCAACAGACCATAATTGCTATCTAATTATGGGTGAGGTAGGCCGTAGGATGTGGGCTGGCCGGAGTGTAGTTCTCATGCAAGATTCTCTCTTGTGTTGCCTTTCACTAGTTGAGGGAGGGGTCTCGTGGGACCATAGCCACGTGTAGAAAAGCAGACCTTAGTATCTGCATCGGCAGATAAATCTAAAGCTCCCGACCGAGTCCTGTATTTCTTGGTTTGTCCTGTGACAGGACTCGGATGGCACGATGTGGTACATGTGCATACAGTTATAGAAAATGATTCACGGTGAATGCGTGGGAAAAAGGGCGCGGTTGAGGGTTAGCGTAATCCCTAGCGGCCTAGGTGGTTTAACCCAAACCGAAACGCGAAAGCGTGCGATAGGTAAGCGTAATCCCTAGTGGTGCTAGGTGGCGTAGGTCCTAGTAGCTCAAACGATGATTCATGTGGAAGAGCCTAGCTAGAATAAGGGTGACAGTCAAAACGAGCTCAAGGATAATACGACATGAGGAAGCCCGTATGAAGTACGGCAAAGGACTGAACCTATATACATGGAAAGAAACATATGACTTGAGTAACCTATATACATGCGATATAGTAGGCTGACATGGACCATTACACGACTTCGAGTAAGGGACATTCCTGGTTAACACATAACAAGGCTGGGATACTAGGGCGGAGGGTGTACAGCAGATATATGTGTCAGAATTAGGAAGAATATACATAATAGATACCGGGGAATGTTAGACGGGGCGGATACCTTGGGATAAGGTACGCGATAGAGGTCTAGTGATGTGATACCTTGGCTTATCATAACACCATAGTCGTCATGATACCTCAGTTCACCTTGCCACAGGAGTCAACCGGCTACCCTGGCTTAGTTTATCTATCTTGTAGTTATCCTTATGTTTACTTCAGTTTATGCATGTCATGTTACCTTTATCTGTTTTTATACTGGAAGTAGATAGGACTTACTCAGTCTTTTTGACTGACCCGTTTTGTTTCGCCTCTTTTCTTCCGTTTCCCCCCCCCCCCCCCAGGTTACAGGGAGGAAACGATGCTGTTTGGTTCGGACTTCTTCTGTTGAAGGTCATCATGGATGGCTTGGACTTTCTTGGCTATGGCTACTTTACTGTTTTATTTGGGGAATAATTTATTAAAAAGTCTTTATGCTTCTCTGCTATTGCAAGACAGGTTTTGATGTACTCTGATGTAAAAGGCTTTAGACCTTATTTGTCCATGTTTATGAAAGTTTGATTTTACTTCCGCTATTTATATATGCTCTGTCTTGTGATATTTCTGTGCATGTTTACCAATAATGCCCCTCTAAAGCTAGTGCATTCCCTTGCGAGTGACCCTAGCGGAGGCGGGGTGTTACATTTGGTATCAGAGCAGAA
The DNA here is from genome assembly GCA_030737875.1 of Allium sativum. NCBI lineage: Eukaryota > Viridiplantae > Streptophyta > Magnoliopsida > Asparagales > Amaryllidaceae > Allium > Allium sativum. Next base: position 462,408,405 of record CM060923.1, read on the forward strand.
GGTTACTAGACTGGACAAAAGTTTTTTAAAAAAAAAACCTTCTGAAAATTATTTGAAAAACTGTTTACAAAGAAGCATTTTTCAAGAAAAACTTTGTTTTAGAAGTTATTCCCCAAAAGCCATTAGCAATGTCCTTGTTTTATTAGTTGAATTCTCTTTTCCTTTCTCTCTCCCATCGATAGTCACGTCGGCTCCGGTTACAAGTAGTTTTTGAGTTAGAAGAGTGGTTTTAGTATGATGGGGGAATAGTCTCGGGAAAATGGAGTTGGGTCAGGGGGGAAATAAGGAAATGGAAGGGTGGAAGGGTAAGCAAGGGAAAAAAAATAAAAATAAAAATAAAAATAAAGGGGGCCAGTCGACAGGCCTGTCGACAGGGCAGTCGACATGCCCCCCCCCCCTGTCGATAGGGCTGTCGACACGTCGAGCCTGCAGAAAAAAAAATATATAAACCCGAGGCCGAGAGCATCGGCTCATAACCCCAACCCCTTTTCTCCTTCCTCCCAGCCACCAAAACCGAAATTCCCCAACTCCACCACCTCCCATCACCTCGTTTCTCCACCGTTCTTCGTAAAATTAAGCTTAAATCAAAGCTAGAGGCTCTCTCCATCCGGATCTATAGTTCCCCTCTTCCAATTCGTGTTTAAATCGCCATGGCCAATCAACCCAATCCCTACGAGCTTTACCCCCAACTAACCGCGCAAGAGGTTGAGTGGTGTGACGAGAAACCAGGAATAATTGAGCACTACATGCAGCTTGCCACTAGGAATTTGCTTCTAGGCCGACCGGTGAGGTTTGCGGATTTTGCGGGAACCGCCGTGGAAGGCTTGTTTGTTAGTGCGGGTCTTATTCATATTCTGGATACGCACACAGCCGAGAGGAGGGGCTACAAGCGTATGGTAAGACTTTTTGATGCTCGTTTGCAAATTGATGTGGATGATAATGGGTTGATAACTTATGGTTCATGGGTTAAGGGTACCCATATATTTATGAATGAGGTCCAATTTGGGGAAATTTTGAATATCTGGGGTACGGGACTTGATATAAATGACCTGGAGATGGATGATTTGAATGTGTGGGGAAGGATTTTTTTTAATGGCCTGGATAGGCAATGGGATAGTACGCATTTGCGCCCCCTAGCTAGGTTTGTAATTAGGATATTGCAATATAATATTGCGGGGCAGAATCATGGGTTTGACAGAGTCCCCGTAGTTGTTAAGGCCGCCACTTATGCTATTTTTGGGGGCATACAAATAAACTGGGCAAGGACCATCCTGCAGCAATACCAGATCTTTAGGGGAGCAAGACACTCCAATATTTGTTTTGGGAACTTATGGACTATAGTTTTCCGCTGGTTCGGGGTGGATTTGCATGATGAGGATTATGTGACGCTTTCTAACCATCCCTCTGTTATCATCACTGAAGCCGCACTAGGGAGGATGAGTATAGATATGCAGGAGCTGCAAGGGGAGCCTCAGCCTATGGAGCATGAGGGATTAGATGAGGAAGAGGATGAGGGTAACGAGGAGGAGGAGCAAGAGGAGGAGCCACATGATGATCAGTTTGGACACTTTGAGGACCCCCATCAGACACCACAGCATGATGGTGAGCAGGCCGGGGATGGAGCCTGGGCTCATCAGGGCCCGGCACAGGGGGCTCCGGACACAGGTGCCTGGGATCCATGGGCTACTAGGGATCCAGACTGGAGGACCGAGCTGAGATATATTTCACAGCAGCAGGCTCGCTTGATGAGGAGCCACCAGGATATTTTGAGGTCACAGCAGCAGACACTGGAGTCACAGGTAGCCATGGCTCAGACACAGCAGCAGATGCTTCAGGATATGAGTTCCTCTTATGACCAGTTAGGGGCTGGGATGCAAGACCTACAGTTAGAGCTTAGGCAAGGGAACCGACGGCAGGAGGAGAGGCTTGACAGCTTAGAGGAGCTCATCCGTAGCTATTTCCATCGGGATTGACCTCTATCAGTTATCCGTAGGATAGTATTTTATTTTCAGTATTGTTTAGCTGTTCCTTTTTGTTGTCTGGTTGTAACGATGTACTAAAACTATCTTAATAAAGTTTGTACGTTATTTGTTTACGCAATTGGTTGTGCCTAATGTAATTATGAAATAACGAACGATAATGTCTGATAACGAAGAACAATGAAAACAACAAAACGGGATTATCTCTCCGTTACATAAAAATTTAGAAAATTAGATTTTTCTAAATTAATAATGGATGGTAGGATTCTGGATGCTCAAATTGGATGAACTTCACTCTTATTTTATAAGGGTGTGGGAAAATTTGGATGAAAGTACTTTTTCAAATTTTTGCATTCATATAGAACTGCAAGTATATTTAGGATGAGAGCATCATGGTTTGAAAAAGAAATTTTTAAGAAATTGCATTCATGTAGGTGGTACCACAAGTTAGGCATACATATTTTTCTATGATGTGATTCACTTTTGCACATGTGCACATGTTTGCAACAATTGGCTGAACACTTCTGGATGCTAATATGGGGACATAAATCGTACTACTATTGAATTTCGGGGACGAAATTCTTTAAGGGTGGGAGGATGTGACACCCCGTATGTTTACATTTTTAAAAAGTAAGAAATTTACATACGTATATGGTGATACGCAAAGCCTATAAATCAGTAAAGCATGAAGATAAAAGATGTTATGTTTAAACTTCTAGAATTAAGGTAAACAGTATTCACTATGGCGTTCGTCTTGGAAAAATACGTGAAATAGAGTCCGAGTTTTCGAGAATCGGAGTCCGTATGACCCGTTAAAGGCCCAAGGAAGATTAGTGAAAATTTGAAATTCGGAAATCAGTTTGAAAATACAGATCTGGGGCTAGGCGGGAATTTTCCCCGCATAGGCCATGTCGACTGGGCTGTCGACAGGCCCGTCGACTTGGGCCCAGACCAAGTCGACAGCCCTGTCGACATGCCAGTCGACAGGGGGTGGCCGGGCTAAATTGCCTGGTGCACCTGCTTGTCTCACCTGGGCTTGCTCTTGGGCTGATTCTGGAAGCTTCCGAGATCTGATGGTCCTAATCTATCCTAGATCTAATCCTATGGCCTAAAACACTCCTAATCTCTATAAAAACACCCCTAAGCCCCCCCTAAACCCTCATAACTCACCCTCTCCACGAAGTGCTGCCCAAATGCAAAGTGATCATGGCCTCCATCTCAAATTCCTAGAGCCTATGCACTCAAATCGGGTTCAAATCAAAGGATGCAAGCTTGCTACACCAAATAGAGGCCAAATCAACATTTCTATGCGAGTTTCGTGATGGTTCTTCATCAAAGAAGCCACCTTTCTTCATCATGATGATGCATGGTCCCTTTCCTAAGCCTTGCCTAGGTAAGTTCTAGCTACTTTTAGATGGAAACGGTAGTTTTGATAATGACATGGGATAAAATGTGGCTAAACATGATTATGCGAACCTATATGAGCCTTACCTTGCCTCTTGTGTCCATGTTTATGGTTTTAGGCCATGTGAGTGGCTTAATCATGCTTCTCATGCTATGCATAACCTAGTTTAACTTGCAAGTTTGGATCTTTATGCATGAAATGCAAGCATGAACCTTTAGGAACCATTTTTACTTGTGAAACATTGGCTAAGATTATAGTTTGGGGCTTATGCATGTTTATGAACCTAAACCCCTAGTGTTAACATGCAAGTTTGTGGCCAAATCCTTTATGACATTATGCATACTTATGGCCAATTCCCTTTGTTTTCATGTTATGCATGCTTGTGGCCAAACCTTTATGAACCTATATATGTCTTAAGCCAAACCCTCATGATGCTATGCATGTTTGGGGTCATTGTGTAGCATAGTACCTTTGCGATGTGACTTCTTGCGTTGGAACACGATTTGGGTTGAGGATATACAAGCGCGATCGTAGCATGAAAAACTTAACGTGAAGTTATGTGAAAATATGTTAGGCGAGCTAAACTGGGCATGAACCATAATTTGGGAAAAGGGGTATAAACATGATAACATGCGACGATAAATATGACATGTGAATACTTGAAAGCATAACTTGTAATGTAACATGGAAGTTGACATGTAAGTATGCATAAAAACATAAGCTTGGGAATTTACCTATTAAGTTAGGTCTACCCATTGGGAATTTACCTATTAAGTTAGGTCTACCCAATTGCTTGAAAACTTAACTATGAACATGATACTAGACTAAACATGAAAGTGGCCAACTCGAGGTTGGGTTGAGTTTGCAACGTAAAACTACCCGGAACCGACCGGCCTAACTAGTAGTTGCAAACAATAGGACTCAATGTGAGAAGTTGGTCATGTTGTGCTTGAACCCGAGGTTAGACCAAGTTGTGGTGTAAATCTACCCGGACCCGCCCGGCTTAACTAGTAACCACAACAAAGTCTAATGTGAGAGGTTGGGGTGCATTAAATAATTAATGCCACATAATAGGGTTAAGTTAATTTGATTAATGAGGCTTAACCAAATATGATATGGACAAATGGGTTAAGTAATTTGATTAGGCTAATGATACTTAACAAAACATAAATAAGCTTGGGTAGGTTAAGTAACTCGATTTGCCTAATGACGCTTGACCGATTTGACTCGATAAATTGACAAGGTCAAGTTAATTTATATAATTAACCAACCTAAAATGATAATTAGACGAGGTTAAGTTATGGATTGCTTGATATACTTAGCCAGCTTGACACATGGTATGTGGGGTCAAGTCTTGGACTTGGATACTTAGCCAATTTTGACATGGTTGGTAGACGGGCTAAGTTATGAACTTAAGTGACACTTAACCCATTAGATAAACCCTAATTCAGAGAATTAGGAGAATAACCATAGTTAGCAAGGGTAATGGAAATAAGGCTAAGTGGTAAACCTTAGTTAAAGGAAACTAAGTAATCTGGACCACTTCTTAGACAGATTAGCAACCCGATACGTTAGGTCAACGTTTAAGTATGCGTGGAGGAGCAGGCTATCTGATTTAGATAAAGGCTCCAACGAACTGGGTAACGAAGCAGCGGCTTCGGGGAACGTGAGGATATTCTTGGGATCCCTCCGTGAGCTGCCAGGTCATTATACTAGGCTCACGGGAGGTTGAGGTCTGCGGTAGAAGAACCAAGAATATGCCTTGGTTGCTATGCGAGCGACCTAAAGACTGGGGTGGATAGCAGTGAGCCGACGAACACATAAGGTGCCCGAGATAGCAAGTTCGTCGATCATCTACCACCTTGAGTCAAGCGTATACGTACGGAAAGGCAGGGAACACCTAACAGACCATAATTGCTATCTAATTATGGGTGAGGTAGGCCGTAGGATGTGGGCTGGCCGGAGTGTAGTTCTCATGCAAGATTCTCTCTTGTGTTGCCTTTCACTAGTTGAGGGAGGGGTCTCGTGGGACCATAGCCACGTGTAGAAAAGCAGACCTTAGTATCTGCATCGGCAGATAAATCTAAAGCTCCCGACCGAGTCCTGTATTTCTTGGTTTGTCCTGTGACAGGACTCGGATGGCACGATGTGGTACATGTGCATACAGTTATAGAAAATGATTCACGGTGAATGCGTGGGAAAAAGGGCGCGGTTGAGGGTTAGCGTAATCCCTAGCGGCCTAGGTGGTTTAACCCAAACTGAAACGCGAAAGCGTGCGATAGGTAAGCGTAATCCCTAGTGGTGCTAGGTGGCGTAGGTCCTAGTAGCTCAAACGATGATTCATGTGGAAGAGCCTAGCTAGAATAAGGGTGACAGTCAAAACGAGCTCAAGGATAATACGACATGAGGAAGCCCGTACGAAGTACGGCAAAGGACTGAACCTATATACATGGAAAGAAACATATGACTTGAGTAACCTATATACATGCGATATAGTAGGCTGACATGGACCATTACACGACTTCGAGTAAGGGACACTCCTGGTTAACACATAACAAGGCTGGGATACTAGGGCGGAGGGTGTACAGCAGATATATGTGTCAGAATTAGGAAGAATATACATAATAGATACCGGGGAATGTTAGACGGGGCGGATACCTTGGGATAAGGTACGCGATAGAGGTCTAGTGATGTGATACCTTGGCTTATCATAACACCATAGTCGTCATGATACCTCAGTTCACCTTGCCACAGGAGTCAACCGGCTACCCTGGCTTAGTTTATCTATCTTGTAGTTATCCTTATGTTTACTTCAGTTTATGCATGTCATGTTACCTTTACCTGTTTTTATACTGGAAGTAGATAGGACTTACTCAGTCTTTTTGACTGACCCGTTTTGTTTCGCCTCTTTTCTTCCGTTTCCCCCCCCCAGGTTACAGGGAGGAAACGATGTTGTTTGGTTCGGACTTCTTCTGTTGAAGGTCATCATGGATGGCTTGGACTTTCTTGGCTATGGCTACTTTACTGTTTTATTTAGGGAATAATTTATTAAAAAGTCTTTATGCTTCTCTGCTATTGCAAGACAGGTTTTGATGTACTCTGATGTAAAAGGCTTTAGACCTTATTTATCCATGTTTATGAAAGTTTGATTTTACTTCCGCTATTTATATATGTTCTGTCTTGTGATATTTCTGTGCATGTTTACCAATAATGCCCCTCTAAAGCTAGTGCATTCCCTTGCGAGTGACCCTAGCGGAGGCGGGGTGTTACAGAGCAGAATTCTGGATCGAAGCTTAGAGCTGTGTCCAGAACATTGATGGTCTTCCGCTGTGTTAATTTAAATTATTCTGCTGCAATATATTACATTTATTGTAATTTAATCTTCCGCTGTATTATTTATCCAATGTACTCTGATATTCTGTGCTCTGATGTAACATTATCATAATGTTTATAAAAGTATGTTGTTATCTATTCTAATGTGTTGTATTCTCAAAGTTAAAGCATTCGAAGATTTCCAATTTTTGGTTCAGACCTGTTTGGTTTATGGTCAATTCAAAGGGCGGGAATTTTCGGGCCTTTACAGACTCACTCATATACTGATATTCTTATATATTTTTCTCTGTCATCTTTAGTCTTATTTCTTTCAGTCAGTCCTGTCTTCATACCTGTCATGTACAGAAACACAGACGCAGTAAACTAGAACAAAAATAAATTTAAATACAAAAAAATAAAAAATTATTTTTAAATTTTATTTGCCTCAGAATTACGGTGTGCTTCTCATCATTTTTCTAGACTTGGTCTGATATGCAGGGACAGGAAAAATTGTCTGATGTTTGCATGTATACATGTGTATAAATATACACGTGTGCACTGCCTTACCAATCAGCGTACGACTGAGTAGCAGCCACGTGGACCGTCTCGACTCAGTGCACAATGCAAATCGGTGTGCAAATACTTCAGCATGGTGTTTCAAAGTCAATGGTCAACATAGTCAAGCAACATAGATGTACAACTCAAGCATGGGATAACTTTCAGTTCTACAAGTTCATATGAAAAATCAAAGTGCCAAAGTGGTCAAGGACAAAATATGGTGCAGGAAGATGCACAAGTATGAAGCAACAACAAGAATGCTTAGATTCATGTGCACAAGATAAACAACTCAAAGTAATATACATAAATGGACAAAGCAAAAGCCAAACTGCATACAAGTATGGATGAGCTCACATACAAAGTATTGGCAGCATAATCAAAACCAAGGAACACAACAACCTCAATGTACAAGTAGTTCGGCTCAAATAAAAGTAACATGGTACAACATAGTGCATGAGTTATGGACATAGGCAACACAAGTATGAATCTATGGTGCACAGGGGATATCAAGTTACCAAAAGTGTTCAAGGGTAGTATCTATTCTTATCAAGTTAAATCTGCTCAAATATTCACGACAAGGGCAAGGGTACATCGACAACTCAACACAAAGATGGGAAAATCAGGCAGTTCGAATATTTTTGAATATGTACAAGGCTATACAGCACAAGCATAATATTTGTTCAGTTTTTAATCAGCATTCAAACCAAAAAAGGAGCAGCTAATAAAATGTGGACTAACATTAAGTGCTTAAGCCAAGTGTTCGAGTTACATATCAAACATGCGCAAACGAAAAGTAAAGTATTATGTTCGAGAAAAAACAAAGGCACAGTCAAGTATAAACAGCAATATACAGGTGCAAGTAAAATAGTTTTAGTTTTGGTCAAGACAAAAGTACAGCAGCTTGAATACAAGTATTACTAGTGTTCGAGCAAGTAGAAGTACTAAAGGTTCAATAATGGCATTACAAAAGTGGTACAAAATCCATACAGGAAATGGCAACATCATCAGTTAAAATATATGGGAAATCAGGGTAGTAACTGTTTTTATCAGAACATAAAGTATCAAAAATATCTGGCAAGTTCAAGTGTTGTTCTGTACAAAAGAAGACCAAGGCAGTAATTTTTTGTATCAGTTTTTTTAAAAGCAATATTGAAGAAGTCAAGCCAATAAGGAATCAATTCCAGAATTAAAAATTAATTCAAAGTCGAAAACTTATCACGCAGGTTTTTTTTGAAACCACGCTATATTTAAGGACCAATTCAAAGCAATGGAAACCTCACGCAAGTTTTCAGATTGTTTGAAGATTTCAAAGGCATCAAATAAAAGGCCGAGAATTTTTACAGACCCAAAATTTACCCAAATATCAGACCAAATCTAATATGAAACCAGAGCAACTTTTTAAGGATTTTAATCCTATAAATACACCAATCATCATCAGCGGATAATAATCCAAGTTCAAACAAATCAAAGAAAAATTCGATTCGAAATAACATACCAGGGATCGACGGTAGCTTGGATCGAACCATCCTAAATCGATAAAACAACAAGGGCAACGCGAGAATACAGATAACCACAAATTCCTGAGGTCATCGAAGATGAGATTTGGGACAAAGAATCAAAACCCTAGGAGCCGCCATTTTTATTTCCAGAGAGACAAAGGAGATCGGGCCAAAAAATGAAGTGGCAAAGCAAATAGAAAAGAGGCCGGCCAAGTTTTCAAATAAAGGGGATAACCCTTATTTTAATTCCTAAGGTTTTTAAACTTATTTTTAGGGGTTTTTATTGTTTGATTTGTATTCAATTTGTAATCGAATTAGAGTTTTCTAGTTTGTCTCTAAAACTAGGGAGACGAATTACGGGGTTTGTAATTTGGGGAAATCTGGTTTCAGAGATAGAAACCAGTGCAAGGTTTTGAGCATAGGGTTAAGAACAGTTGAGAGAGAGTGTCGCGAGTTTGAAGGGGATTATAAGCGAAGAGATTGTTTTAACTCCTAGTAGAAACCTTGGGGAATGCAGCAGTAGGCAGGGTTTTGCTGAAGCTGGGTATACCTGTGTGTTATTTATTTTCCGCATTTATTCTGATTATTATCTGTGTTGTTATTATTTAATTACTCAGCAAAAATCTGCGATTAACTCTATTCACCCCACTCAAGGGTTAATTTAGTTCCTACAATATTGGCTTATATTCAATATCAAATTATGAGATCAACAAATATCGTATTGGGAATAACGATATATATATCTTCCAAATTCCTCCACAATATCTGTATAATCATAGAATCCAATATCAAAATATTCCAAAGATAATTTCGATTCAAATACATTCCAGTTCATAATATTGGAAAATTCTGGTAATTTTAAAACCATTTCCAATCCAATTTATTTATTTTAAAAATAATTGGATTATAATTCTAGTACATAACTAGTTCATTTTGATAAAAATATATTTTATCTTTTCAAATATGGAATTTTTCATCCCAATTATTTCCAAATCATTTATTATGATTTTACACAAATTATTAATATTTTTAATAATTTTATCAAGGCCCGTACAGTCAGTTTCCAATAACTGCCACTGAATTGCACTTACAACGACCTTTTCCAAATTTGATTTGGACATAATTCCAAATCCAACCGTTGGATTTAAAATCTCTTATATTCATTGGAAAGCTCTTTTCGATACAAACCCAACGGTTTTAGTTTTAGGAGAATCCGACGGTCGGATCTCCTGTAACGTCAATTCAAAGTCAATGGTCGAAATTTCGCGAACTACCGCGGCGCGTTCTTTTCAGGCCATTAAATATATATTGTAATAACCCGAAAATCTGGGCCAGTTTAAAAAATTTATTTTGGCAATTTTAGCGAATTTTGATTATTTAAAATGAATTATTTTAAATAATATCGACGAGAAATTTATTTTGAATTGAATTCGAATGTATTTATTATATAGATCATCATTAGAATATAAATAATTATTTATATATATAAAAGGAATTGAATATGACGCGGTAGTTCGATAATTCGATTTCAAACTTCAAATGAATGTACCGGGTGCAAAATAAACCGGATTTTAGTGAAACCAAAAATATTTGAATCTAATTGTGACTATCTTTCCAACGAACCCGAAAAATTGAAATTTCATAGCGAGAATCAAAAGATATGTCCATTTGAAAATTCTGAATAGTCGCTATGGAATTCAGGCCCTTAAAAATGGAAATTTTGCAAACGTCCTCGGATTTCGACGAAACCACTTTCGTTGGGTCCGTGACGTAATGTTATTGCTAGGTTTCAAATTTTGTAATTTTTCGAATCGTTATGTGAGCGTGGCAAAAGAAAACGCGTTTGACCAGTTTTAGTTGATTTTAATCGACTGGAAAATGGCCATTTTTCAAACGGTCTCGGAATTCAACGAAACTAGTTTTGTTAGGACCGTATCGTCAATACGAAGCTAGATAATATTTTTCTGTAATTTTTAGAGTTCGTATGTGACCCCGGTAAATTGAAATGCGCGTTCAAATTCAATATATAGAGTTATATGTTGATTTTAACGGAAACTGATCGAAACGATCGAATCAGCCTACGATACATATTCCATTGTGTTCGGAATGGGAGTAATTAGCTATGGACGACAGGCGGTGGGCTTGATTTCAAGTTCGAAATAAAAGTCAACCCTTATGGATTTAAAAATTAAAATTAAATTATTATATAATATAATTCTTCCTGATAACCCCCTCCCCTTTTCTCCTTTTCTTCGATCAGAATTGTTTCCCCAAATAAAAAAAAAAAAAGAGAAAACCATCGCAGCCCCACGTCGCGCCTCCCCTCGGAGCGCCGCCCCACCAGAGATCGACCGCCGCCAGGAGGCGTGCTTCCCCCTGCTTCCCCCTTCTTCCGCCGCCTTAGGGGAGCCGCCCGATGCCGCCTGAAGCCACTCCCTCCTCCGAACGATGAAAACAGTAAGCTTCTACTTTTACATTATTTTAAACTCAGTTTTATTTTGTTTAAGGGGATTAGTTTTATATATATATAAATCAGTTTTTATAAAAATTAGCATTAAGTTTATTTTCAATTTTTATAAGGCAAAGTTATGAATTTTTATAATGCAAAGATTAGGATGTTTATTTATAGTAAAAATTCGATTTTTATTTATGAGGATAACATATAAAAATTTGATTTTTATTCTTATATATAACAACGATGCAAAGAGGTGATTTTTATATGTTATAACACAGAGAAAAATATGATTTTCATTATATAAAAGAATATTTTCAGTTGTGTAACAATACAATATTTGCGATTATGAAAAGATATAAATTTTCCTTATGAGAAGAAATGATTTTTAAATAGATAAAGAAGCGATTTTTATGGGCATGAAGTCAAGATTTTTATTTGAGTAAAAATTCGATTTTTATATATTGAATAGCGAAGTAAAAATTTGTTTTTTTTATATATTGAATAGCGAAGTAAAAATTCATTTTTTATATATTGAATAGCGAAGTAAAAATTCGATTTTATATATTGAATAGCGAAGTAAAAATTCGATTTTTTTATATTGGATAGCAAAGTAAAAAAATTCGATTTTTACATATGTAGAGAATACGGGCAGAGAAAGTGACAAGAAGCAAGAACGGCGAAGATTTCTACATAAGAAGAGCCAAGGCGTTGGATTTAGCTAATCAGTGAGAACTCCTCACCTTTTATTTATTTTTCTAGTTGAAATATACATACTAGGATGCAGACGGTGTTTAGTAGCACCCGACACCCGTCGTCCACAGACCATGGACGGCTTGTATGCTTGTTTGTTTGATTTTGATGTGTAGTTGATTGTGTGATGTGATGTGGAATAAAATATCTATATAGTTGAAATAAAATATTTTATAGTTAAAAATGGAATTTTTAACGTATATATGAAATGAAATAAAAATAAACAAACCGAACGGTTTGTTTATATACACACATTTGACTGATATCGATTGGGACAATAAATTTTACACATCGCCCAACTACACAAATAAAATCTGAGTTTGATTGTTTGAAACCCCACATGGGTATTGGGATGATATTTGACGTACACTAATCCCGATTGCTTAGCTGTATGTCGATCGATTGATTGACAGACTGTTATGAGCGTTAAATATTTATATTTGATGCTTATACAGTGTAGAATGCACTTTGGATGATGGTCGATTATTCATCGTTGTTATTGTATACATGTGTTGTAGAAAATCCATATAACTAAAATTATATGGTAATTTATTGGGCTTCATTCCAGTTTTGAATAGAAATATTTGAAAAGAAATATTTGAAATAGAAATATTTTAAATAGAATAGTTGAAAATAAAAATATATGAAGCCGTGTTGATTAGATGGACGCCATTTTCACGTGAACGATATTTATATCGATTTTATTCATTTTATAATGAATATCGAAAGTGATTTCAAAATCTGATATTTTGAAAAGAAATGAATTCGAATTGAAATTGAATAGAAATGAATTCGAATTGAAATTGAATAGAAATGAATTCGAATTGAAATTGAATAGAAATGAATTCGAATTGAATTGAATTGAAAAGGAACTGAAATTGAATTAGAAATCAATTTGAAATGAATTTAAAACGAATTTATATTGGAATATTCAATTTTGATTTGAAATTGAATATGAAGTTGAAACCGTTTTGAAAATGAATTTAAAACGATTTATAAAGCACGTTTTGAATTGAAATCGATGAAGTATATATTATATATATAATATAATGGCCTGAATAGAACGCGTCGCGGCAGTTCGCGAATTTCGACCATTGACTTCGAACGGATATTGCGGGAGATCCGACCGTCGGATTCTCCTAAACCCGGAACCGTTGGGTTCGTATCGAAAAGAGATTTCTAACGAATATTAGAAATTTGAAATCTAACGGTTGGATTTGGAATTATGTCCAAATCAAATTTGGAAAAGGTCGCTGTAAGTGCAGTTCGATGGCCGTTGATGGAAATCGACTGTACGGGCCTTGATAAAATTATTAAAAAAATCAATAATTTGTGTAAAATCATAAGAAATGATTTAGAAAGAATTGGGATGAAAAACTCCATATTTGAAAAGATAAAAATAGATTTTTATCGAAATGGACTGGTTTTGAACTAGAATTATAATTCTATTTATTTTTAAATAAATAAATTGAATTTAAAATGGTTTTGAAAATAACCAGAATTTCCAATGATTGCATTGGAATGGATTTGAATCGAAATTGTCTTCGGAATATTTCGATGTTGGATTTCGTGATGATACAGATGTTGTTATGGAAATTTGAATGATATAGATATATATATCGTTATTTCCAATACGATATTTGTTGGTCGTAGAATTTGATATTGAATATAAGCCGATATATTTTCTATTCAGAGCCTTGTATTTAATATCAAATGTGATTTGGGTTTGTCGTGAATGGTGTCTTCATCAACACTGTTCTTGAACCCAGTTGAGAAAAGATTAAATCTTTTTATTTAGGTTTAATGAAGTGTAACAATTAAATGATATTTAATTGGAATTGAACTGGCATTGATTTTTGGGTTTATCGTGAATAGTGTTTTAAATAACACTTGTTCTTTAACCCGATAATTAATGGAATGTGATTTTGTGTTTATCGTGAACCGTGTTTTAAATGACACTGATTCTTTAATCCAGTTAACGATTAAAATTAAGTGGAGTTTTAATTAATCTTTAATTAGATTGAAATGATCGAGAATGGGGTATCACCAGTTTTACTCCAGGCGATAGTTAAATCTTTAATTAGATTTGAACGTGAAATGGTAATTGAATTTACCGATAACACCGTGGTGTTAGATATGAAGTATTATCAGTTTTACTTCATGGGACGAATAGGTTGGGATTGGGGAATAAAATAAATGATTACTTCGGTGTGGTTCGCTAATCCCGACTAGTTTGAATTGATATTCAAAAAGGAGATTAAAGAATAAATTTAAAGAATTTATCTTTGATAAAATTAATGAGAACCTTTCCCGAAGTATATGAATATTTGAATAAAAGAATATTCTGAATTGGAATGAGGCGTATGTTGTGTTTGTGTAACACTTATTTAAAATATACGCGAGTTATTCGGGAAGACCGGGTTTATCCCAATCTGAATAACTGATTCGACGTGGTGTCGGAGATGAAGACGGTGGTTGAAGACCGGAAGTCTTCATGTCGTTTGGGTGATTACTGATGATCTTGATTGGGCTGTACACCCAAGAGGAGGGAATCAGTTAGTGATCGTCCAGACGTATTTGGAGATCGATGGAGATGCGGGGTACTAGGTGCCTCCGGTTTCGTTCAGACCCAGAACGGACTTGTAAATGGACTGTGTGTCTGACATTGGATTTTAGTCTGTGTGATTGATTTCTATTAAATATACATCTATTTGGTGGCGGAGAATTTATTCTCTTGCTTAACGCCCTTCTCTGATACGTACGAGCTCAGAGGTTATATATTGATGGATATCAATCGCATGGAGTGAATTGCCTGTGTGGCATGCCTAAGTGGCAGATGATCAAGGCTTTTGTTGAAAAGCAGGGTCTTGTGGCTGATGATCAAAGCACGGCCTGCGTGGCATAGCTTTGTGTAGCGTTGATTCGCGAGCCTCACACCCCGGTTGTAAACCAAAAACGGGAGAAGGATCCAGGGAGGGCATGCGTTTCTTTCTAGCTAGGGTGGTGTCAGTGACCTACCAGCCCTGACATTTATATACTTTTCACCTGTGTGGTTGTTGCTGTTGCGAGGCGCCTCGATTTGATCGGACGATCCGGGTCCGAAGGGGTCATTGGACTCATTTACGCCCCAAAGGGCGGGGAAACGCAGTGTTCAGACATTTTAATCCACATCGGTGGACCGACCCTGTGGCTCCTAGGTGCAGTTGCGGCTGTTCCTGAGACATGGTAGGCTAGATTGTCTCGAATCGGTAGAGGACTATCTTTTGCCTCGGTTCACAGATGGAAAACCAATTTCCAAATACGTGACTTTGCGATTTTGATTGTATAACCTATATATGGCGACATAGTGGTATGGGGCATTCATGCCGCCTATGATTGATACTTATGATTTGAAATTGATTTCTTCACTTACAGCGATAATAAAAGATTTGTTTTAACGTATCAAGCATTCTTTGGCTATTATAAGGTAAAACCCTATCCTCTGGTTTGGGTTGCATTGTGTGATGGGACCTGGATCTTATAATAGCTACATTGTTCTTTATTTAGCATTGCGCTGTTGTTTTATGCACTGGTGTTCTTGGGAGGAAACCCGTTCCGTGTTATACGGCGTGGTCCCTTGATTTACCTAACTTTAAAAATAAAGATTTATAACTGTTTTAGTTCTCACACCAGTCCCATGACTGACCTGGAGTTTATTGTTTTAACCTAAACTCTGGGTGCCCTTATTTTGACACGGGCAGCTAGTAGTTTTGGTTTTGCAGATTTATATTCACAGGATCCTGGTTTACAGCTGGAATGATATCCGGAAAGCTTTGTATCCGTATATCTCTTCTAGTTGTGTATTGTATTATTTATGCTGCGATGTATTTAAATGTAATTTAAATCTCTGATATTTCTGTGTAATATTCATTTATACTCTGTATATTCTTGTAATCTGATGGAATTGTTGTAGTATACAATGAAATGTTCTTCCGTCTGCGTTCTAATTTATCTTGTCCTCACAACAATCCGCGCTTTCTCTTTCTCTTCGGAGACCGGGGAAGTTCAGGTCGTTTCATATATAATATATATTTTCGTCGATTTCCATTTAAAACGTATCTTATAAATCGTTTTAAATTCGTTTCAAAAACGATTTCAACTTCCATTTCAATTTTAAATCAAAATTGAATATTCCATTATATGATAATTTTATCCAGTGCATATATATATATATATTCACATCGTACATATATTATTTTCACATCGTATATAAATATTCTCATCGCATATTTTTTTCTTCATTTACATCCCATAAATATACTCATTTACATCGCATATATATTTTCATTTACATCGCATATTTTTTTTCCTTTCATATATATATAATTTTCATTTCATATATATTTTATTTTCATTTCAAATATATATATTATTCACATTCCATATATATATTATTTCCATTTAATATATTTGTACATCACAATCACAATCACAACACAATCAAATAAATCGTCCATGGTCTGTGGACGACAGGGAGGTGATCTAACAGAAAATAAATAACTGTACAAAAATTTATAGAGAGAGTATTTCTCACTTTGGTTTTGAATTTTTCTAAATTCGTAGCAAGCTCCTAATGTGTTCCAGTCAGCTTCAGAATGTAGCACACGCGGTCACGAGTCTAACGGTTCTTGTTTCACTACATTCCGACACCGTAGGAGAAAGATACGTCAATTTAAAGCTTAATGACATTTTTAAAGTAATTAATTAATTAAAATTTAAACACCTTCTCCTTCATATTTCTTCAGGCCGACGCTTCCAGAAATCGTTCGCCCTCTAGGGTTTGATTTAGTCGCCGCCACGAAGCCTGCGCCTCCGATCAGTCGTCGCCACCTCCTTCCTCATCACGTCAGCTTCCTCCGCCACCCAACAACACCCAACTCGATACCACCGATTTCCAGAAAACCCTGCTCGAAGTCGGCGGGTTTGAGATAAAAAATTGATCATCTCGGTGATGAAAACCCCATCAAAACCGTACCATTTTAAAGCTTGCTGAAATATCTGAAATTTTCTTTTTGAAATCGGGTTTTATTTTGATTCGGATTAGAAGAAATCGTAGGAGGAAAATCAGATGTTCCTAGCTGTTGAAAAGTGGATAGCGGCGGCTTGGACTAGGGTTTACAGAAAGAGGGTTATATATATTTTTTATATGATATTATTTAATTCAATTTATCTAATAAATGAGTTTTTTCATTCAAACTCCAAATCAAACCCAACGACTGTCGTTCTTAGCTAAATACCCCCATTCCGGACACAATGGAATATGTTTTGTAAGCCCATTCGACTGTTTCGGTCAGTTATTCTTCAAATTAAAATATAAAACATTCAATTTTAGATTTGAATGTAGTTTTTAATTTGCCGGGGACACATACTGATTCTAAATATTCTCGAAAATTAAATCCAGCTATGTTGGGATGATACGATCCCAATAAAACTGATTTCATCGAATTTGGAGACTGTTTGAAAAATGGTCATTTTCCAGTCGATTAAATTCAAACTGAAATTACCAAACGCGTTTAAATCCACCACACTCACATATTGATTCCAAAAATCATGAAAATTGGAAACAGGCAATAATTTGATTTTCCGGATCCAACAAAAGTAGTCTCGTCAAAAACGAAGGTCGTTTGTAAAATCGCTATTTTTAAGGGCTGTATTTCCATAGCGACTATTCTGAATTTTCAGTTGGGCATAACATTTTATTCCCGCTACGAAATTTCAATTTTTCGGATTCGTTGAAAAGATATTCTTGAACAGATTCAAATATGTCTGGTTTCACTAAATTCCAGTTTATTTTAAATCCTGTACATTCATTTGAAATTTGAAATTGAATTTTCAAACTACCGCGCCATTTCTAATTCCTTTTATAATTAAAATAAATATTTATATTAATTTCGATTTAAATAAATTTATACATTCTAATTCTTTTAAAAATAAATTTCTCATCATTATTATTTAAAATAATTAATTTTAAATATTCAAAATTGATTAAAATTGCCAAAATAAAAATTTTAAGTTGGTTCTGATTTTCTGGGTTGTTACAAAAGTCAAAGCAAAGAACCGATTCATCATCATATCCGCTCCAAAAGAAACAAGTCCCTTTATTAAATGGCATCATAGAGGCTCTCCCGTATTAGGGCTATACACCTTAACTCTTCATTCATTATTGCCAAATTTTCTGCAAAGCCTAACCACTTTGTAATCGTCGCTTTTGACAACAAAACCAAATCCTAACGAGGTTTCCATTCCTAGAGAAAATGTAGACGACTGTGGGAGAACTCTTGATTGTCTAGTTGCAGGGTTCCAAACACAAGTACAATATTGTCTTGCACAGTTAACAAAATTAAAACAAATAATGGCATTATAACTCATCGCATCAGATATATTAAGAGGTTGGTATTTGCGTAGGTATGATAAGTCCAGTTGTACGCATGCATATGGCTCTTCGAAACCATCTATCGAGATTAACGGAAAAGTGAAGGGCGACTCCTTACATCCGACTATATGAATTAGACTGTGATTTTCACCCTTTAGATTAGGATCGTGATGATGATGATGGAGATGCTGTTTGATAAAATCGTTACTTTCAATCATTGCACGCCATTTTCTGCATACTAGTTTGAACCGTAATAGAGATACCACATGTAACCATTGCAGGATTTGATGCACCACATCGTCGTGAAGTAACATTTTGATCTTCCTTGGCTCCATTGCAGTTTCTAGTTCAGCTCTTTCTACCTCCTGAAATGTTAATCGACAATATAACCATAATTTTATGTGTGAATGAAATTATAAACATAATCAAATTTAATTCAAGAATTACAAAATTAAGAATTTTGAGCAACAAACATATCGCTACTAAAAAAATTATAAACTTATGATCCAGCAATTCACTGATGCTGACCATCATAACTCAGTTGACCAAAAACCATATGGAAATATCATGGAAGAGCACAAAAAGGACAAAAAAAGAAAAAATATGATAACACAATCATTGTTATTCTTGTTGAAAAAAATAACGATATGGAGAAAAGGTAATAAAAATGATACACAGTGTCGATCCACTAGATAGTTATAAGTTAGAAATTGTAGTGAATAAAGACTGTAATGCAGAGGAAGAACCTTACCTGAAGGTAAGAAGACTCCACTAATACAAATGTTCAGCTTATGTTAATGATAAAGCTTAGGAATATAGATGTTACATCCTGACGCACATGAAAGAATAATCAGATTCTGGTGTTTTTGAGATAAATTTTGTTGGTGTTTCAAATGTAAAAAAATGTACACGCATATCCAAATATTGACTAATATTCTAACTCCTTACTGAAAATACTGTAGGTGACATTGCAACAAACTTTGCAGTAATTTCACATCCTTTTTTTAAACCTATTATCTATGCCACAAAAATTAAAGTACTCAGTTAGCTGTCCAATGAGTTGTATTGAACGTATCAAGCTATATATTTGGCTAAGAAAACAAGCTGTTGTTTTGGATCGAGAGAATTGTTTATACTTATTATTTATATTATATTACAAACATTGCTCCGCTTGAGTGTTGATAGGGCAAACCCACGAATTAAAGAATGTGGATGCTACTGCATTTATGTCTTCTTCAGAAAAATATTCTTTGATTGTACTGTCAATTTTGCTTCAACTACAAAGCACAAATAAAAAACAGAAAAATTTTCCGGGATAATTTTACTTCAAAAAATATCAAAATTTACTTTTCAAAACAAACTATGGGAAAAAGCGTGATCTTCAAAACCAGCTACTGATTATACTTCATCTTTACTGTGCTAGACTCTAGATTAAATAAAATCATCCATCAAATATAACCTAAATAAAATGTCTTATAGTTTGTTATTATTTGGGCTTGGGGAAAAACACTATACTAATAATAAGCATCATTTCAAAGTGGCAGCCGGCTTGACAACACCAGGCATTGAAACCATGCTGGTCGTTGAAAATAAATTGTTTTCCTAAGTCTGTTTGTAAAATTTGACCTATTTTTAATAGTTCCGTGTTTTAATCGTCAACAGGTATTAGTAAATAAAGTTAACTACTAATAACAACATATAAGAGCACTTATTTCTAACTATAATTAGTAACATAATTAGTTGATTGAATCAGCCAAAAATACAATATCGCTTTTAACAAGTCGGGGACATATTCAAACGCAAGCAAAAACAAATAGAGGAACATTTTGAATCAAATACTAATCGATTTCTAACTATTCAGCTGACCAGCAATTACCCGTAGTTGAAGCTAGCAGCAGGTGAACTGAAGTGAGCCAAGCAGCGATTTTGCGATGCACTGAAAAAAGCTCGAGATTGAGACGAGTGAAGTAGTTGGAAACTGGGTCGATCAAGCGGAAGGGAATAATTGCAGAAACCCTAATTCGGACAAGGGATTTAGTAAAGTGTTCGAATTCATAAAAAGTAACAGGCGACAATGGCATGGGCTGAAACCCATTAACAATACGGGCACGATATTTTAATATTCTAATACGACCACAGCGATCAACGCTGATCAAAACCAGAGTTGATAGTCGAAAATTGTACAAGAAAAAAGAGAGACCACTACTCCATAATTTAAAATGAAAATCAACAAAGGATTGTAGTCCATGCACTTCGTTGATATTTTTATTTTTTAGATTCAAAATCGGCCGCTGGATAAGGTTTGAGGAAAAATTGATGTTTTAAATGAAAACAAAACTGATTGCATAGATGTTCGTAAAAATAAATTATACATATAACCGTTAGTTCATACATCCATCATGATAAATTATGAAATCAATATGTTCAGTATTTGTAAACCTAAAAAATGTTTAACATCTTAAATAGTATCGATGTTATTGACCGTGAATTAGTATAACATACATAAAGTCGATGCAAGATGTTATGTCCGAAAAATGACCATAACACCATTGGTTTCATAAATAATTACAAGATAATTTAAAATAAGTTATAAGTTCATAAGTCATATAGGCAAAATAGATGAATTGTGTCCTTAATTTGAAAACATTCATATACTTGACTTTCTAGTATAAGTATATGTTTCAAAACCCTTATGGATGATTCTTGTTCCAAGATCACTTTAAATGGGTTGTTGGAACCCAAGCTCTTATATTTTAAACTTTAAAACTTAACATCTAATTATTAAATACTTCAAAAATCAACTTGCGATTTTATAGTATCATTCCTTTGATAACGGTGAAGCAGTTCAAGTTGAGGTATTTGTTTACCTTTCTCGAACTTTTACTTAACAACACTCAAACCTTCAGAACATAAAGAAATTTGTTATCTCAAGTATAAATATCTAGTTTATGTTTCCTCTAATTTCGATTGTTAGTCATTTCCAAGTTAAGGTTTTATGGAAAACCAAATTTGAATTCATAACACAATTTTTTTTGTTAAGTAATTCCTTGTTCCAATGGGCTTGTTAGCTTTAAATCCATTTCCATAATGCATTATTGAATTAAATTGCATTATCAAGTTAATCATATTGACATAAACACAATTAGTTAATTAACTAATTATAAATAAGTTGTCTTAATTACAATTAATAATAGTGACTAATATAAATTTCATGGTTAACTAAACTAACCAACTTTTAAATCCCCATTTACAAAGTAATTAACAAGTCTTAGCCTTGTTCTAACAATTAATTAGCTTAAATACCTTATTTAAAATAATTAATCAACTTATAAACTACATTAGTTAAAAATAAATTAACTTAAGATAATCGTTAATAAAATGAGATCAACTTAATCCATTTTAATTAGAAAAGGACAAATTTCCAAGGCAGGTTTCTTTTTGAAACAATTTCGCATTATGTTGGTTTTGAGACTTATTACCAAATAGGGTTGGTTTCTGCTCGTTCAGCTGCTAAATCAGCAGTTTAATTGTTGCCTCGTCTAGGAACAACTCATAGTTGTACCCATTTTTTTCATGTGAACTTATTTTTCCTTTTTAGTTAAAAAAATAGAGTTTCATGTGGCTCAACTATGAGTTACACCACTAGCAACTTGTATTTCCTTTATAAAAATATGAAGTTTGGTCATATATAGTAAAAAAGAAATTTTGGGTGCAACTATGAGTTGCGCCCAAAGGATTCAGTTACAAAACTACTGATTTGATTGTTGATTGGGCAAAAACAAGCTTAGTTTGGTAATAGGTTTGCACTAACCTCAAACATCAAATTGGTTCAAAAAGAAGTATACCTCGAAAATTTGCAACCTTAAACAATTATAAATTATATTGTCAACCAGCCTTTTGGCTCGGTTCCCAAAATTAATACAGACCCACACAACTCAGCCCATCGCGTGGTTCAACGATTCGAAGTGTCGCCAACATACTCCGGATTCAAGCACGGAAGGAGTCGTGCAAGTTTAGACCTCACAACTCTTCAAAACTCAGACTAATGCAAATTTTGTATCCCACAAATACACAAAATTCCCATATTTCGTATCTCCATGATACAAAAATGCCAAACTCGTATCCCTCAGGATACGATTTTGTATCCTCAAGATACGAAAATTCGTATCCCTCAAGATACGAGAAAAGGAACTCTAAAGGCGGATGCGTAATGGGAGAATTAGGGGGATACGAAATGATACTAGATGGGGATTCAAAGTTCCAGAGAGATGGATAATCGATTTGGATAAGTATTTGGGAGTCGTTCTGATCCTCGTATCGGATGACTCCCGAGATATGAAAATTGGCTAATGGGCCCCAATTCTCACCTACTCCTACCTACTCCACTGTCTATAAATACCCCTTCATTTGCAACATGAAAAAGGTTGGCATTTGGCTGATTTGACATCTTGAAAATGAAATACTTGACCTTGGACACTATTAAAGCACCTTGAAGCTTTGGGGAGAAGAAACTCCATATTTCTCAAAGCTTTGACTTTCGAACAGCAAAGAATACCTAGAATAAGGATTAGTAGGACTTAATTAATTATTGTAATCACTTGTAATTATGATGTCCACCATTGTACTCCTTCAATAGTGAATAAAATCAGTAAAGCACTCAAAGTGGACGAAAGTTCAATCCAAACTGAACCACTGCAAACACCATGTTCATCACTTTCCGTATATTTTTCTTACGCAATTTTTTTTGATAACTCGGTAATCTTTGGTGTTGTGCCAATTTTACGGGTCAACATTTTGGTACTTTCAATGAGAGCTCAAAGACCCGAGACCTTACCTATTTTCGACTGTCTTCCATTTCGAACTAGAAGTGTTACTTAAGTCCCTTAAATTTACCACTTGAGTTCACTTACAATGGTTAGAAAAGGAAAGAATATCATAATTGTAACTTCCAATGCTACTGGCACAGAAACTTCCCCTCAGCCTCAACCTTCGGAAAATCCGATCGATATGGAAATCGCTCCCTCCTTCAACCTTAAGGCTCAGGTTACTCAAGCCTAATTTCTCAAAATTAGTAGGAAATCGGAGAAAAGGACCAAACAACTAAATCAAATGAAACCAGACATTGAGTTGATGCGACGACTCCAAGAAAATGCTCAATGCGACGTTTCTCGCCTTGAAGTCTCATCCTCAATAGAATGTCTCGGAAGTCTCTTCTTCCGACACCCACCACGAAAACCATAGCCAAAGGAGGAGGATAAATGGCAACGAAAAGGATAATGGAACTACCATCACCTTTAGTAAGGGAATGTGTCAACGTGACCGTTCCTTGTTAGGTCATAACGATAAACTAGGATCTAGTACCCAACCCCTCCATGATAAAACCTTTTTGTGGTCGCTTAGAACTTGGCAACTACGCGTGCAGTAACTAATTAGGCCCAAGTTCTTCCCAACCAATGTTAACAGAATCAAGAAATTGAGGTTGAAGACCTACCTGATGATGATGCCGATGTTCATCCCATGAAGCACCCACTACAAGAAATGTTTACTTTCTTAGCGCAAGGGTACAGCGTTTTTGAGTTGACTGTCGTACTTGATGGTAAATTATTAGCTCATTTAATATTCACGTTATGCACACCGCCGTGAAAAGGACGAAGGCGGTAAATTTATTTCATTTCCCTCAATTAATACAATCCTCATTTAGGGAAAAACTTTCCCTAAATATCATTTCCCGATCTAAATTTAATTACGGAATATTATCCCTTCTGAAGAAAATTTCGTCGCCTGTAGCCCTTCCTGCTGCGGACGATTAGCCCCATTACAGTCATACTTATCCCCACCAGAAGCTCATCCCTTTCTGCCCTCGGCCCATTCCAGTTACAGGCTCGTCGGTGGAAGCAATTCTAAACCCTAATTTCGCTGCATACCTCTAATAGGTGAGAAAATAAATTATCCTCTTTCGAGTTGTTCATAACATGTGGCGGATTAATTAGATTTGATCGATGTGGTCTAAAAATGGTGCTTGTTTCAACTTTTTTCCTGTAGTTTAAAAAGGGTGCAATTTGATTTCTATACTCTGTTAGTTTCTGTTTTTGTGTGATTACCCACTTTAAAGTGAACATTTTTGTTGCAGTTTGGTTGGTATTCAATCTTAATGAGTATTAACTTTTAAATGATGTATTTTCTATTTGGGATCTACAAGGCTTCCATAACAGTAGTCAGTTTCAAAAGCATATATTTTAATTATTTAATATGCATATATAGAAACACACAAAAAACCAAATTATTCTTTATGCATGTTGCATTTTTATTTTGAAAAATGCGTAGTCTATTAATCTGAGTATGAATTCTTTTATATGAAAGAATAAGAGAACATTTGCATGTGGTGAATGGATTCTGCTGGAGGGAAAAATAGGTCAGCTAAGAATAATAAATTTAATGTTTGTACTTAAAGCACATCACGTCCATTTCATATTAGATGGCATTGAAAGAAAAAATAGAAGTATTAAGGGTCTTAAGTGGATATGTATGTATTGCATAGATTTCTTTCGCAAAGCCTAACTCTGTCCGTTGTACAATATTTTTTTTTGGAGGTATCAACTGGTTTCTAAGCAATTCAAGTTCAAAAAACCTATTATTGTGTTTAGTCTCTTTGAATATTCAGTATATAAATCTTACCATATTTTCTGGTTAGATGGTCACTAGCAAGTTATTGATTTAATAGATAAAAAAAGGTTGCATATGAGAATGATGCGCTAGTGAAACTTAAAGGAAACGATTGGAGTTTGAAAATCAAGATGGAAGTTTTAGAAAATATGAAAGTATATGCTTTAGCTTACATTCCGAAATTTGTATAAAGGAATTCAAAACTTGCGAAGCTAGGCAAAATTATTATGCCCAGCCAATGTGATCTGTACTATTATAATAATTGTCTGTTAGCAAGTTTAATGGTTACTATACTTGCAAATGTGGAAAAAGGACTAATGTGGATTATGTTATTAATTTTTAAAGTCTTACAACTGCTATTTTGACAAAATTTTGATAAGGATATGGACACACACACACACACACACACACACACACACACACACACACACACACATATATATATATATATATATCAGTTCTCTAACAACATGAAAAATGTTCAATTACCATTTGAATTGACTTTCAAACTTATTTGAACTATTAAATACTCAACTTTTAGCATATACAAACATACTCCATGCATACTACTCCCCATGGTATTATTTATCTTCCTCTCTCACCTTACTTTCTCCATGAATCTGGCCATTTCCCCAAGTTGATGAATCACAAGAAAAATGGACGGTTCACATAGTCCATGTCCGAAGTAAAGCCTATTCGGCACTGTGTCCAACACCAAGTAGCAGTTTTATAAAATCGGACAGTTTTAAGTTGCTCTCATTCTCTTTTCGATGTTTCATTTACAACATCTAAATGCCTCACTCCATTGAACTCTCTCCATTTGTGATATGTTTCAACATGCATTTTCTGGATCCCCTGTTCAATTTTCAAAAAATACACCCTAGATGACCAAATAAAAAACAAATATATGGTATGAGTGCATCTATCCATTCAGTCGTGCACTGATATAGTTCTCAACAAATGGTAAAGCCGTGCTTTGGCTTTATTGCATGTAAAAGGATGGATTGCCCACTACAAATGATTTATTGCATATAAACAAATATAAAACAAATATTTTGTCATTTTCACTTTTTACTAGTAAAGCCGTGCTTTGGCTTTATTGCCTGTAAAAAGATGGATTGGCAATTACAAATGGTTTATAAATAAAAACATTATAGTTGGGGAACAAAATACCTAAAATCACCATTTCTGGGTACGTTCATTAGTTTTTACTGGCTGAGGGTAAGTAAGCTTGATGATTTAGCATCGATATCTATATTTTCAGTTTATTCTTTTGCATGCCTATCACCTGATTCAGATTTGATTACATTGTGACACAAGATGTTTACTATAGTAGTTTCATATTGGCTTTCCCTTCACAAAGAGAAGTTATAATATATTTATATTGGTTAAGCAGGACAAGATGTGAGTTATGAAATTGTGTAGGCTATAAATTAGGGAAGTTGAAAGTTGTGTGATTCCTTATTTTACTAATCAACTCATTGGATGTAGGTATTATGGGTAAAACCAAAATAATTGTACATATTCTCATTGCCTTAAAGATTGTTGATTCAGTCAATCTTATATGATATGTATGCTGCTCCGTGCAAAATTGGTGGAACTCCTACAATCATTTTCATTTTGTTTATTCCCCTTTTGAAAAGTTTGATTTAACCTTTAAATAAATTCTCTGCATTCATTCACCTTTGCAAGACTCGATGGACCCTGTAATTTAGGATCAAAAATAAATCTGATTGTTTTACAGATTTTCTGGGTAGTGCAAATTAAACTACAGTGCAGACTGAATTATACATTTACGTTAACAATTAAAATCTGGTGTGAATTGAACTAACCAGAAAATTATACTTTTTTGCTTTATTTCATTCTAAACAAGCTCATTTGGAACTTATCAAAACTTACAATTGCTCTTGTTTAGTCTCTGGTCTGTAGAGAAAAGAATGACTTAATTGAGATGCCGGTTTGTAAAGTGAGAACATACTATCTTAGATTTTGTCAGATTCTTTGTTATACAATGAAAACATATTGATTATCACACATAACTGATCAAGTACATTATGAATCAGTTTGTGGGTTTCATAGCATCCAAGAAGTAATTCCTTTTTATTGTTATAGTTGGTACATATTGATTTTATGTTACAAGTACTAACGGCTTTGTTTCTTTTTTCAATATTAAGAAATTGCCAGCCATTCACGCAGGCTTTTCTACTGGGAAAATGAAAGATCGACATAGTTTGGCACTACCTATTTGGACAATCTTCTTTGTGTTGGCTTTGGATGGTAGGAGGTAGAACTAAGGTATACTGCTTCAGCACTTATATATATATATATATATATATATATATATATATATATATATAGATATATAGATATATGTGTGTGTGTGTGTGTGTGTGTGTGTGTGTGTGCGCGCGCGCGTGCGTGTGTGCATATACCGAAGACATATATGTATATATACGTCCATACAGAATTATGAGTGAAATTTATATCATGCCATATTTAAATTAAGTGCTTGAATTCCTGGAGAAAATCAATCTACTATTTTTAGCCAAACTCTATTCACATGCCACTATATCTAAGCAACTGTACAACTAGCTTCAACTTTGCTCCTCAATTTAGTACCGCATTATATATGTAAGATAAGTCGAATATATATACATCTCTTGTGCTTCACTAAATAAATCACGTGTGGCTTTCATTGGAAGTTTGTAGATATGTACTAGGGGCATTTGAGAAATTACTTATAACCTGCTGGATATTATAGCTTATGACTAGCAGCCTACATGCGCGTATTACCCTTTGGTTTGATCTTCCGTGCTTCACTTTAGATCAGTAGTAGACAAACTCACATAGTTGCATATATATATATATATATATATATATATATATATATATATATATATATATATATGTGCGAACCCATGCTTCGCACACGGAATTGAGTGATTTAAGAAACATGTAGATTACATATACCTTAAATTATCAAATGGAATCTAATAAAAGAAACAAAGAGAAATTTACTTGTAACATTGAGTTTAAAAAACATTAGTACAAACTGTAGTCAAGCTGTTAATCTTAAAAAATACAAAGTACGACAGTATGGAATTCATGGTTATCATTCAACTATAATTTTTGATTGCATTAATTTTGAATTTATCAGTTTGGGTATTTTCTTCGCATCAAATCATTAGCTTTGTTCTGATAATAATAATTGTAACTTACACACACACACACACACATTTGGTTTGTCTATCATATGAAGCTAATTATATCATCTATAAATCTGCTACAAAACTATCTTGTGTATATTAGCTTTTTATTCATAAGAGGCATTTGAATAACTTTTAGATAGCGATAAATAATTATTTATGAATGAAATAACTTGCATGACAAATTACTTGGCAATGTCATAATCCACAAGGTTTGGTTTGGTAGTACATTATTGCTCTCAATTTTGTTGTTGTTGCAGATTAAATATCATAATTGTAACTCCAGATTTACTATACACTGCTCTAGTATGTTCTTTAATTTCGTGTTTTCTATACACTGCTCTAAGTATATATGGTTCTCTAACTTATTCTACAGTACGGTCCCTGTTACCGGAACCCATTCTTACTTTCTTGCAAACACATGCTTTGTGCGTATGTTCTTTAATTTCGTGTTTTTATACACTGTTCTAGTACATATGCTTCTCCAACTTATCCTACAGTGTTTTGTATGTTGTAATTAACTTAGGTTTTCCGATGCTATTTTTTGTTAGAATTGTCCAGTTCCAGCTGTTTACTACGCACACTTGGTTGCCTTTCGAGCTCGCTATTACCTGTGCATCAATGATATATCTCATGTTGGTCCAAGTAATGTTGTGCAGCCCTATCAGGTATTTTAATGTGTGAATGATTTACAAGGAAATGATTTTCTTTGCTTCTTGCTTTGTTTCTTAACTTTTGCCTGTGGATGCTGCTGCAATGGATATTGGTGTATCTTTTATAATATGAATTAATATTATATGGATTTTATGATGTAGATGTATATAAACTACACACACAGTATATAAATTATATCTATATAAACAGATACTATAAAATATTATGTAATTATAATCCATTTACTGTATGAAACAATGATATGTAAATTTTACAAGTGTACACGTCATTATTTTTTAGTTGTGCATTTGGTTGTAACATGGAGTGGCTTGTATTTGGTTGGAACATGTTGAAGTCCTTATATTCTTCCATGTCAGATTTCTAATTCATGTTGTTGTATATTAGGGCATCATTTTTGAAGACATCCTCGGGTAATTACTCGTATGAAGATTTTCTTCCTTTTCCCGGGTGTGGAGTCCTGTTTTATTTGTTGATCATTTAACACATAGAGGTATCTTATTGTGACATTTCAAATGCGGTTCAATATTTTTATATTCAGAGAATGTTGTTACTACAGTAAAATTTCAGTCTTGCAATAAAAGTGCTACTTAGTAATCTTAGGATCAGTGTTTTGAAAACCGAACCGGACCGATGGTCCGACCGGAAAAACCGTGAACCATGGAAAAAGCCGATCCGGAATCCAATAAAACCTTGATTTCCAATGAATCAAAAACAACCGAGGTCCAACCAGAATTCAACCTTGAAAATTTGGTTTAAACATATATAAAAACAGTAGGTTAAAACTCCAGTTACTGCGGAAACAACCAAAAATTTGACCACGAGTGCCAGCCACAATTGACTGTCAAGTAGTTGCGTATATTTATACATAAAGTATGCAAATGCCCTCTCTTATTTCAAGATATGGGATATATTTATTTGGCTGAAGTTCAATGTTTCCTACATACTATTTATATTAGATGCTAGTCTTTTGCTGATAGCATATTTCATATATGCTTGGTCTAGAAACATTATATTTTCTATTATTTTCTTATCAAATTCAAAATTCTATACATTATTATACTAGTTTTAATTAAAGTTTATATGTGCATGGTTCTTACGGTTCGACCGATCGAACCATTAAAACCTTCCACCTTGGACTATCATGGTTCGATGTGCGGCACGATCATAAAAACTATGCTTAGGATATATAAATTAACAAAGTATTTTAAAATTTTAACTGAATTAAATAAATTTTATGAAATCTAACTAAATTTTAGCTAACTTGACTAAAGTTTACATAAATAACCAAGCTTGTACAAATTAATTATTTTCTATATAATCTAACTAAGTTTTATAAAAATTAACTAATTTAAATAAATTTTATAAAAATTAAACAAGTTTTGTAAAAAATTAATTATTTTTTGTATAATTTAATCAAGTTTCATAAAGAATTGACTAATTTAAATAAGCTTTATGAAAATTATTCTATTAACAAAAATTAAATAATATCTATAAAACTAATTAAATCATATAAAAATTAAGTGATTAAATAAACTTTATAACAATTAAACAAGTTTTCAAATTTTGACTAAGTAAACTCGGTTTTATAATAATTAATAAGTTTATAAAAGTTAACGAAGTTTTGTAAAAATTATTAAAATTAAACCGTAAATCGTGATCGATATATATATATATATATATATATATATATATATATATATATATATATATATATATATATATATATATATATAGCTCACACATACTTATTCTAATTTGAGTTTAAATTTGGAATAACCGGTAAGGCAAACATTCTTTGATTGTGGTAAAATCACGTATTTGACATAATTATGTAGTGCATGTATCGATATTAAGCATGTCAATATGTCTAATATGTAATTTTTTCATGTCTTTTCATTTCTGTCTTCATCTACATGTTTAAATGCTCTCTTTTTTCTTGTAGGATGTTGGATGTTTGAAGATGATAAACATGGAAGATAATTGTATTTTGGTATTTTCTTTTGTATAGTCCTAGTGGTACTTCAATCATATGTCATAAAATATCAATTGTGAAATATTATGTACAACATTGAATTTTGTGTCATGTTGATTACATATAATATATCATATGCTTCGATTATCAAAAGATTTATAATATTATTGTTTGAGCTGATGGAATTATTCATGGATTAAGACAAATATATTTTATTATTAGATGTTCTAATATATATAAAATGTATAGCAAACGCCAAGTGAGGACAAGGGAAAACTGCTTCAGCAAATGTTCAGAAAATTAATAACAGCATATTTTGTATGCCATTAGAAAATCCACAACAGCGTTTAATAGGCGCCATAAATTGTTTTAGCTTTTCACAGCATTTTTCCATATGCTATTAAAACTTCCATGAAAATCCCATAAAATATATTTAGCGTCGACTGAAATGCTATAGGAAAGTACTCATAGCATTGTATAGATGCTATGAAAAAAATATACTGGGGCTGGAAAAATGCTGTAAAATGTTTTAAAAGCATGAAACAAACGCTGTTAAATTGACCTTTTGACAGCGTTTCACCTATGCCATAGAAGGTTCCTGACTTTTAACTGCATGTTGATATACAGCGTCAAGAAAAACGCTATTATAGCCTTTTATAGCGTTTTTTAAATGCTGTTAAAAGTCCTAAATGTTGTAGTGACCCATGGCTCCGAACTCCTGAAATGGACCATGATCGCTAGAATCCAGTAAAGGTTCAGCATGCGGTTCTCACTGACAGGGTTCGAAGAATCATGAGTGAAATGAGGGGAATGCCCCTGACATTTGGGAAACCAATACGAGGTGTAACCCCTTCACTCAGACCGTCCAGGACATTGAATGGCCTCGACGCTTCAATATGCCTCAACCGATAACTTACTCTGGGAAGACTGATCCGTGTAACTTCTTAAACCACTATGAGTGGCATATGTACTCAAGTCAAGACATCGACGCCATTAAAGGAAAATGCTTTCCGGTCTTTCTTGAAGGCAGCACTCTCCTCTGGTTCTCCCAACTCCCGGCGAGATCCATTTCTACTTTCGGCCAGCTTGCTTCCGAGTTGGTGAAGCATTTCAGGATACATGTTGCAAGAACAAAGAATACCCTAACTCTTTCTAACCTCTACCAAGGAACTGGGGAAACTTACAAGATTTACCTTGAATGCTTCAGCAATGCCTTAGTAGAATTCAAAGGTCCAAAGCCTCACACTATCTTGGTTCAGCTTGCTAAGGGGATTTTACCCAATACTAAATTTAGATATTGGACTGGCAGAAAGCAACCGAAGATCTTGGAGGCTTTCTATGAAAAGTATAACCTGTTTACTATGTCAAGAAGAAGTAGGCTTAAATAAGGCATATCAAACTGGCCATCCTTCCAACCATTCCCGATCACCGTTCAAGACAACTCAAGGGAAAACAAGCCGGGGAATATTACAAAAAGGGTAAAGGGATAGACCCATTCAAGCCCGAGCCTAACAACGGCAAGCCAGATGGCCATAACTACCAATAACCTAGAGATCCAAAGAAGAGGGATCGCTATCCAACTTGCAAGTCTATACTTCTCTCAATTCTGAGTTGGAGACCATCTATTTAGTGGCATGTAATACTATTTTGTACAATAATCCGAACACCAGGGAGTCTACCAATTAGGAGAAGAATTTTGGCAAATATTACAGATTCCCTGACATGTTTGGCCACAGTATGAACAATTGTCATCACCAAAAGGATGCCATTGAGAAGCTCATCAGAGATAAATGTCTAAAGCAGTATTGTTAACGATATTTTTCGTCAACACCGGAGATAGGTCTACGGAAGTGGACCTAAGGGGAAAATAGGTTTATTTAGCTTTCACGAGTTTGTGTTAGTTCACCGTTTCCTAGATATCAAGGTTTTGAGCCCAAAATATTAGTTACTCTTCCGTCCATGGGGTGAGCATCATGCTTAAGCGACTCAAGAACCAACAGTTATCTTGGGATAAGAGTTTCCTAAGCATAACCCTCGTAAGGGCTAAATGGCTTGTTGGAAGGGGTTCCGTACTGACTTTGCGGAAGGGTTTAGGCTTGGGGAAGAACTTGTACGCATGTAGAAAGCACACAACATTCAACACCAACAATAACTAACAAATCAAATGAGAGACTCATAAGAAAATGTTCTAAGTATTGACCCACTCTTTATTGATCTTTGATTTAGAATATACAAATGATTACAATCTAAACCCCCAATTTGATTTAGGAATTAGCGTTTACTCTAGAGAAAAGAGTACAAGAATGAGAATGAGAAAATTGCCTCGAAAATGAGACCCCTAGGGTCGTATTTATAGACAAATCGGGGCCCTTTTTGCTATTGGGCCAGCAGTACCCCTCACTACACCATAATAGCCATTTGGTAACCCTTTTTTTTTCAATTGTCAACACTTATTTCTGTTGCCGTGTAATAACCAAAATAAGCGTTGCAATGTTCAAAAAGTGTTGCCAAAAATACATTAATTCAATTTTTTTATTGCCAACCCATATAAGTGTTGGCAAGGCTGATTTGTTGGGGTAAAAAAGTAAACTTACATCATATAACCCTATTTTCCTTTTCTTTTGATTTGGCCAACGCTTTCTTGGATGTCGGCCGCATATATCACATTCTCTTTCTCATCGAACTGACGAAAAGAAAAAAAAATCGAATCGAGATCTTTCTCCAATCGAAATAAATGTCCAATCGTATTGAAATCCGCTCTCCAATCGGCTCGGATTGAAATCCGCTCTCCAATCGGATCGAAATCTGCAAATCGAATTCAATTAGGGATCTCGCGATTCAGGTAAAAATTTCGATTTTCTTGTACTTATTAGATGATGTGTGTTGTGCTCTGTTCATGTATTTATTAGATGTTGTGCTCTATTCAGGTAAAAATTTCGATGTTGTGCTCTATTTACGTAATTGAAAACTGTAAAACTAGATCTTGTACATATGGCGTAGGATGATGGGTTGAACAAGTTTTTAGTTTATTTAACACCCTTAGTATGATGCTATCTTATGATTATTGTATCTATCAATCCCTTAAAAGTTCACGGATGTCTAGTTGTTCCCTTCCATTTAGGAGGTTGGGATACGATGAGGGAACCCTCTATTTTGATTTTTGGGTTAACCTTTTTATTATGTTTGTCCATTTTGGTTGAATTTATCACATTAATTTAATTATTTCTAGATCTTATTATATTACATTGTTGTTTGATAAATTATTTGCAAAATGTAGTTGCTTGTTTGCCAAGGACTACTTATTAATTTCGCGTCATGCTTATTTGAATTATTTCCTTATGTTAGAATTATGATTAACTAGATTGTTTGTTGTCAACTAGCTGATTTGATGTTTACCTATTAATTCATATCCTGGTTGTTGGAATTAGTCCCTTTTAGTTAAATTGGTCGTTGTTAATTGTTTATTCAATATATTTAGCTTGTTTGTTTACTACGTTCGTTAATTTTACGATCAGATCTATATCTGTTACAGACTTTTAATTAAATTTACAATGGAAATAAGAGGAATGATAGGGGACATACTGATTTATTCGTAGTGTGATAAGATAATTTCCTAAGCTAAGATTACATGTATTCAGAATGACTAAAGGATTCAAAGATGTTCCTTTAACTTGAGGGTATTAATTGGACAATTTTTTGTGATTAAAGAATTAATGTTTATCTTTGAGGAATCAAAATGACAGTTGGAGCGGTTTAAAACACATATATGTCTGATTATACATTTTTCAAACATTACCAGCTTCCATAATCTACGTTTTTTGGGGTTTGAAACTAATTTAAAAAGTGAGTTTTGTGAAATCGAGATGCTATTTTTTGCTAAAAAGATTTTTCCTTAAACATAGATGGAAGCTTTGGTTTGGAAATAAAATGTGTTATTTTATGGAGCACTCCTCACTAGCGGATTTGTAACAAACCAGTAATTTCAATGTATTAAAATATAAAATTTATAAATGGTTTGATGTCATAAGTGAATGTTTATAATCTTAATTTGAATTTGAAACTTGAAACTTCGATTTACGTTGAAAGTGTGCATTTGAATTCTAATGAATAATTGAACTTATGTGTTGTTTGAAAAATATATAACGTAAAACGGTAAGTAACATTTAATATTTATTCTTTGAGATAAACACAAATTGATAAATTAGAAAAATAAAAAATACTAAGTTTGAAATTTGAATACGTTACATAAAAGTAATCTAAACAATTTTGTAACGTAAACGTCTAAAATGACAAACGATTTTAGCTCAAATGCAAATTTAAGTACAACAGAGACTATTGAACTTCAACCACCCAAAGGTAAAAAGTACTTTATAACGGTTGGTGTTGAGGGTGCAATAGGGGAAGATTCAGCTAAATGGAGTACACGTTGTGCTGAGTTAATCCGTTGTCATATACCGGTTGGCTACAAAGAATGGAGGGCCGTAGATAGCTTCTACAAGGATAAACTATGAGAAGGGCTTTTGGTATTTTCACTCATATCAATTTCACTATCAAGTTTAAATTATG
This sequence comes from Allium sativum, assembly GCA_030737875.1. Taxonomy (NCBI): domain Eukaryota; kingdom Viridiplantae; phylum Streptophyta; class Magnoliopsida; order Asparagales; family Amaryllidaceae; genus Allium; species Allium sativum. The sequence continues at coordinate 462,443,857 of CM060923.1, forward strand.
ATATATTTGATTGGTTCATGATTTTTTTTTCCTCGTGATAGGAAGAATTTGACATGGATGTAGATCCTACCATAGCTCGACCGTTATTAGAGAAACATTTCCCACCATACTATAGATCAATGAAGTCAACATTAAGAAAAAGTCTTCTTAAAGTTGATAACACTAGGATTCCTAAACGTCTTGCCATTGATAGATGTCCAAATGATATAGATAGAGTATGGTGGGAAAAGTTCCTTGATATTGAGTATACGAATGAAAAGATGGAGCAATGTAAAAAAAATGCAAACAACAAAGCGAAAAACAAAATCACTCATACTCTAGGAAGGAAACCTTACCATAGAGTGCACCATGAAATGGTAATAAAATTATCTTTCGTAAATGTTGTTTGTAGAATGTTATATTAACTATGTGTTGTCAACTTTGATATTTCTTGTAGGTCGTAGCCAATCCAGAAGCAAATATTTCACGAACGACGATTTGGAAGGCTGGACATAAAAGAAAATCGGGAGAAGTACTACCATGTGCTGCGGAAACATATGTAGGTTTGCATATATATTATTTTTTCACAAGCACTATTTTTTTCCAGTGTTACACTACTTCATAGTTAAGTTAGTACATCGGTTTGAGCATATATCCCATTTTATTCATATTTATATGTCATTCAGCTTTTAAATTACTACCATGTGTTGTCTACTGTAATTCATAGTTAAACGTATGTGCTTTTGGTACGTGCTTTCATCAAAACTGAGCTGAGCCAAACTGAGCCACGGCTCAGCGAAAACTGAGCCACGGCTCAGCGAAAACCGAGCCTGTGGCTCAGCAAATCTGAGCCACGGCTCAGCGAAAACTGAGCCTGTGGCTCAGTTTTTTCTGAGCCATTAGGCTCAGTTTTGCTGAGCCACAAGGCTCAGTTTTGCTGAGCCTGTGGCTCTGCAAATCTGAGCCACGGCTCAGCGAAAACTGAGCCTGTGGCTCTGTTTTTTTCTGAGCCATTAGGCTCAGTTTTGCTGAGCCACAAGGCTCAGTTTTGCTGAGCCTGTGGTTCAGCGAAAACCGAGCCTGTGTGGCTCAGTTTTGCTGAGCCACAGGCTCAGCGATTCTGAGCCACGGCTCAGCGATTCTGAGCCATTAGGCTCAGTTTTGCTGAGCCACAAGGCTCAGTTTTGCTGAGCCTGCGGCTCAGCAAATCTGAGCCATTAGGCTCACGGCTCAGCAAAAACTGAGCCTGTGGCTTTTTTTTTTCTGAGCCATTAGGCTCAGTTTTGCTGAGCCTGTGGCTCAGCGAAAACCGAGCCTGTGTGGCTCAGTTTTGCTGAGCCACAGGCTCAGCGATTCTGAGCCATTAGGCTCAGTTTTGCTGAGCCACAAGGCTCAGCTTTGCTGAGCCTGCGGCTCAGCAAATCTGAGCCATTAGGCTCAGCGAAAACCGAGCCTGTGTGGCTCAGTTTTGCTGAGCCATAGGCTCAGCAAATCTGAGCCACGGCTCAGCGAAAACTGAGCCTGTGGCTCAGCTTTTTCTGAGCCATTAGGCTCAGTTTTGCTGAGCTTGTGGCTCAGCAAATCTGAGCCATCAGGCTCTGTTTTGCTGAACCTTGTGGCTCAGCAAAACTGAGCCTTACGACTCAGTTTTTCTGAGCCCATGGCTCAACAAAAACTGAGCCTGTGGTTCAGTTTTTCTGAGCCGTATTATTGATCACTCCATGCCTGCAAGTTTATATTATTTTGTGTGAGATGTAAACTCATGTTTTCTGTATTTTAACAAGAAACTGAAATTTTCAATTTAATGTGATATTCAATTAATGCAGGCACTTCTAGAGGCAGCGGAAGAAAAGAGAAAATTGGATGGTAGTTCTAGTGGCGCAGTAGATGATCTTGATAATGATCCAATTGCAGAAGTTTTTGGTTCCGACATGAAGAAAAATTATTGTCGAGCAATTAGTTCTACTTCTTCTTTAAAACAAGTAAAGGTGGCTCGAGCTGTAAAAGCTGTAGCTGATAAAAAACAAGCCGTGGATTTGTCCGTTTGGAAATTGGAGATAGAAAGGCAAGTAGCTACTCAAGTTGATAAGGCCATCAATTCAATTACTTCAACTTTTATGAAATTTATACCTAATTTGCAAGAAAAAATTATTGCAAGTCCTTCAAGTACTACTCCTCATACAGAAGGTGCTTCTAATTTAAGGGATCCTCCTATAATCAATAATGTAACCGTTACTCCAAATGTGTCACTTAATGATCTTCATTCTTCTACAATGGAAAAGAAATATGTAATGCTATTGTCCAATGATCTAGAGAAGGAGGTAGCAAGAGGTTATCTTGGAACACAAACAATTTGTCATTTTAGGAAAGTGGTACCGAATATAGAGAAAGTAATTTGGGTTGTTGAAGTTCTTGAACCGGATGCACCAATTTATGATGGTCCTCAAAATGGAATGTACAAGTTATGCGAATTTTCAGATGGAGGCTTCGTTATATGGCCAGAGTTTCGTATTCGGTATTTGTAGGATCTAATTTATGTATTGAATTTAGCAAACTAATTATGTATTGAGTTCGACATCTTAATTATGTATTGTGCTTGTTTATTGTTAACTGATATTCTATATCGCTATGTGATTATGAATGTTATCCATTAGTATGCATTGAGTTTAATATTAGTTTTTGGTTCATATTAAATATCGTCTATATTATCGTTATGTTGGTTATTAATTGACTATTAATGTTAGAATATGCAAGTTGTTAATACATATTTCTGTTTTTATTGAAATTTATATTTGTTGTGAATTACAATTTTGTAACATGTATAGGCGTTGCGAACAAATATATTGCAACATGTATAAGCGTCGCAAACATAAATCTACCAACGCTAATAAGCATTGGTAGAGAAAATCTACCAACGCTTATAAGCGTTGCGACTTAAAATATACCAACGCTTATAAGCGTTGGGACAGAAAATATACCAACGCTTATAAGCGTTGGGACAGAAAATATACCAACGCTAATAAGCGTTGGCACAGAAAATTTACCAACGCTTATAAGCGTTGCTACTACAATGCCACGCCCCCGTAGCAATGCTAATAAGTGTTGCGGAAATTGTTTGCGACGGTTATACTCGTTGGCTATCGCCTGTTTTGGTGTAGTGCCTGTCGGTCGCTTTTCCCTTTGGTTCCAGAAGTTTTGATTCTCAACCGCCTTTTCTTTAGGTTCCGAAGTCTTTGCTAATGGCTTTTTGAGGTGTCGGTTGTAGCTCTCGGCGGAATGGTCCCGGTTTTTGGAACTTTTGGCTAATATTATGTCTACCTTCTTTTGCATTGGTGATGAGCATGACGGTGCGAATAGCTTTCGGAAGGTCTCTGCTTCCGGTCATGGGTTCTTGATCTTACCACTTACACTTTGTGGAGCTTGCCTTTGTTATTCAGGTGAAAGGTTGTCGGGTCTGCCACACCTACCGGTATCGACACTAAGCAGATTAGTGTGGGTAGCTGGTCTTTCTTTGGTGGTTCCGATTTTCCTGTCAGTAAACTTCTGGAGTGCACCCTTGCCTTTTCGGGAGGTTGTTTCTGGCGCTTTGCAAATTACTTGTTGGAGTAGCTTCTTAGGAACTAGCTAATAGTGGTTTTGGAAAATGGCTCCGGATAATCCTCATATGCTTTAAACTCGGTGTCTTTGGTCCTTCCGTCTCCTTATGTATCTGTATTAAGCGAGTTATACTGATAGCCCCTTCGTCCCTATGGATCCTGGTTGGTAGGATTCTTGGTTTCTCTCTTCGTTGATTTCCGGTCTTGGGTGACCTTTTACCAATCGTGGCGGCATTACCTTGTCGGTATTCCATTTTGTATAGATTTTGAGCTTTTCAATTCGATGATGGTGTCGGTTGCATATCTGCTGGAATATTTATTCATGCTGTCAGCTTTTTCTTGTGATGGGCTTTGTTGACGGAAGACTCCTTTCTGGTTATGGTGATCAGTTACCCCTTCACTGCTAGTCTATTCCAGATGCTTTATTTCGGTAGTAACATTTGCCCTCTGGTGAAGGGGCAATTTCGACTTTCCAAGTCAAACTTTTCTTGATTTTGATGTTGTACGAGTCTAGTTGTGGAGGATTCCGCTTTTTGCCTTTTTTAGGGCAGATCGGTCCATTAGCTTTCTCCTACTTGTGTGGTTTAGATTAAAAGCTAGTCTTTTGTCAGAGGCTTTTCCTTCTTCCTCTTCTTTCCTACACAATACATTTCCCAAGCAAGGTTACTATTCATCGCAACTCCTTAAATTCTTTCAAGATTTTCAAACTCGATTCTTTTGTAAGTACTTCAAACTCAGCACAGATTCGAGCCTGCACCATTTTTCGAATCACCTGTGGCATTTAAATGTAGCTTTGTGTATTAATTTATGACAAAGTTACATGTAACTTTACATGTAACACAGTACAACATTTTTTTGCACTTCCTGCATCACTTCTCTGGGATTTCCGTATGCAATCTATGGTGTAGTGGCAGAAGTTTGCAATAACACTTCCGTCACTAATCGGCACCCATTGGGTTGGAAGCTAAAACCCATTGATATCGACAAAATCAAGAAGCTAATTAAATAAACAATAAGGATATGGGGTTCACTTATACCGGTATCACAGAATATAGTTTATTTAGCAAAACAGTCATCGAACAGTAACTTTGCATCCTTAATCGTAAGTACTTCAAACTCAACACAAATGCGAGCCCACATGCATTAATTTATGGCAACACTATATCATAGCTACGACAACATTTAACATTACATACTACAACATTATATCATAGCTATTGCATCATTATATAACATACTGCAACATAACAACAATTAACATCACACACTGAAATTAATAAACAACTTTTCATTTCAAATTAACCAGTAACACAAATACTATTTAGTCAACTACAGAATAACCAAAAATAGCCAATAAATTCAGTTTTACAGAGTACTTACAAACAGAGCCGGTACTAAATTCATGTTTATATCAAACTAAAACAGTTTCAAATTAATAAAGTGCGAGCCTCTAGTGCATTCAGTACCTCTACTGCCTCCTTCACCTGCAAAATAAAGAAGTTTCCAAAGTCATGCATTTCAGCAAAAGCCTTTAGTACAACTAATACATTTCAGCACAACCAAAGTCATGAATGCCTCGGCTACAAACTGATGCAATGCCTCATTTACATTGCAACACAAAATGGAAGACATGCATGCCTTAGTTGCATTTCAGTACAAACTATGGCCATAGTATAACTGACTTGCACTTTAGCACAAAAACATTTCAGCACAAACTATGGTCAGAGTTGCTTTTCAGCACAGAGTTGCATTTCACAATCTATGGCTGAGTTGCAAATTGATGCAATGACTCAGCTTGTTCAAAGCACGAACGATATCAAGGAATGCAATAGTATGCATGAGGCACTAAAAATTTAGACATGCCACGACTCGTTCAAGTACAAACTCAACCATTGCATCAATTACGAACTGACACGATCATTACTGATTGAAGAGAAAATAAATTTCTTAAAATTCTGTAGTTCATTACTGAAGCATTAGTCTTGTACATGATTAGTTATATACTAGCATTGAACTATAGAATTGTAAGAATAAGACTAATGCTTCAGCAAGCGGAAATTATAAGAATTATGAAGCATACCTCCAGTCAACCATAAAAATAAGCAAAAATACATATCAGTAGTGTGTGTGTGTGTGTATACGATCTCCGATTTGCACAATTTGTAAGGCCTTGGACTACAAAAACGTGAAATTAAGAAGCCATGTTTTTCACTTTGCAAGGTGGAAGGCGGATTCGTCTTATTGGGACATCATCTCTACACCAACGAACATCAAAATCTTGATTTCTCATTCCATAAGCAGGCTGAATATCATTCAAATCTTCATTTTCATATTCTCTTTCGAGTTCACACCAGTCTTTTGGCAATTTCTTGATGACATTGTGGCACATCTTATCAATTTAATCTTCTATATAAAACACCTATTTTACTTGTGAAGCCATAACATAAGGATCAGATTTATGGCACAATCGATTAAAATTGACACGAGTCAACCCATATAAATCTTTCTCTTCTTGGTACCAACAACACTTAAATAAAACCACACTAAATTCTCTCCAATAATCTAGTTCTAATATTTCTTTAATTGATCCATAGTAATTAACTTCACCAACCAATGGATTTTGATCTTTCGAACTTGCAAAGCTAGTGGGGGCTGTCAAAAATACACCACTGTTTTGTGTTGTACATTTGGCATCTCTGAACCTTGTATAAAATCTATATCCATTGATAACATATCCAGTAATCCACTTACCTGTTGGAAGAGGCCCCATTGCAAGCAGTTGTACTTCTTTTGAAATGTCCTCCTTTTTCCCAACCTTTTCCTTTAACCACTTCCAAAATTCTTCAGTGTTCTCTCTCTCTCTCTCACTTTTATATTCTTTTGATGATGCATGACCATCAATTAAAGCTCGATGTTCCCTAGAATAAAGACCAGGTTAATAAAAGATAGAAACAAATTTGGATGGATCTATTACTAAAGCTGAAACTGACCATACCAAAAACAATTCTGTATGAATGAGAACATAGCTTAAGTACAAATCATGGCTGAAATCCCTGAAAGTGCTGAAACTTGGAATTTACAACTAACACTACGTGAGGCTAGAATCAATAACATGTTTGTAGATTGTTTAAAAGAACTGATTTTGCTGGCAAAAGGATGACATCAAAAATAGTTTTTTTTTAATCTAGTTGACATCATTTCACAAGCTACGCGAAGAATATTATTACTGATGTTAACCAAACTTGTCCACTTTTCTAATTAAATAAACCATTGTAAACTTTAATTGCATAAAATTCCATCTGCCAGGATAAAAAAGGAAAACATTATTTATTATGAAAAAAGGAACAAAATAACTAATAAAGAATTCATAAAGATAGGGATAATACTTCAATACTTACTAAAATAAAATTACTTACCCAAGTAAACTCTCTATTTTCTTGTTACAACAATGGAATACAATGTAACGGTGACATTCCTTCCATTGAGAATTTTTAATATGAATAGTTTTTTCTATTTTTGTTTCTTCTTGTGCCAATAGGATATACCAAATTTTGTGGACATGTTTCAAATTGCATTTTTCCTGCTCCATCACCACCTAAGAACCTTGAACAGAATATCAAATGTTTCTCTGCAAGATAACCTTCAGCAATGGCCGCCTCGGGTTTACTTTTGTTGTGAACATATGATTTCAGTTTACAAAGATAACGCTTAATAGGAAACATACAACGAACATGTGCAGGTCCACCATATTCAAATTCCTTGCATAAATGAACTAGCAAGTGCACCATTGTATCGAAGAAAGCATTTGGGAATAACATCTCAAATTGACAAAGAATTTCCACAATTTCTTTTTGTAGCCTCTTGAGATCAGCCAAATCGATATTTTTACTCCAAAGACTTCTTAGAAATGCACCTAATCTTATCATAAGTAACTTCAGGTTTTACATATTTCTTCACGGCAAACTGCAGCAAGTAGTGGAGAAGAAAATGAGCATCGTGGCTCTTATACCCTGCAATTTTCCTCTCTTTCTTGTTTACATATTGGTTGATATTAGTTACACAACCATAAGGCAATTTAGCATTCTCCAACACCGAGCAAAATAGTTCTTTCTCCATGTTCATCATTTCAAATATGGCAGCCCTCATCTCAAGGTAATTCCCATCAGTTGATAGAACCGGATGAAGACCTCCCTGATGCCTATCTCTTGTAAATCATGCCGAGCATTTAAATGGTCTTTCGACTTCCCATCAATATTTAGTAAAGTACCAAGTATGTTATCACTAATGTTTTTCTTTGTGTGCATAACATCAAGGTTATGTCGACATACATTTTGACTCCAATATGGTAAATTAAAAAATATTGACTTTTTTGAAAGGAGATTCATTTTTATGCTTCTTGACCTCTTTCTTCCCAAAAATATTTTCATAACCAGCCAACAATTCTTCAATGTCAGTCCCGGATAAAATACCGGGAGGTGTTCCCATTTCAATTTCACCACTGAACCTTTTCTTATCAAACCTCCACTTGTGCCCCAGGTCTAAAAATTTCCTATGATTCATGCAACATATTTTTCTACTATGTTTCAAGTAAGTTGAAGAAGTCCCAAAATGGCATATGGGACAAGCTAAATAACCCTTCGCGCTCCAGTCGGATAACATTGCATAGCCCGGAAAGTCGATGATCGTCCATAACACGCTTGCACGTAATGTGAAATTATCACCAGTGAAGGCATCATAATTTTGTATGCCAAGATCCCATAATTCTTTTAATTCTGCGATAAGAGGCTACATGTAGACATCAATGTAATTGTTAGGAGACTGTGAACCGGGGATAAGGGTTGAGAGTATCAAATTTTCTGTCTTCATGCATAACCAAGGTGGAAGGTAATAATTTACCAATATGATCGGCCATGTGTTGTGTTGTGTTGTCATTGTACGAAAAGGACTAAATCCATCAGACGCTACTCCTGACCTGATATTTCGGTTTTCTAATGAAAAATGAGGATAATTGGTATCCATCATCTTCCATACCTCGCCATCAGCTGGATGTCGAAGTCTACCATAATTTTTTCGTCCCACTGCATGCCATAACATAAGTTCTGCATACTCCTTTGACATGAACATCCTTTGCAACCTTGGTTTTAGTGGAAGATAACGCATCACTTTTGCTGGTACTTTGTGAATCCGCTTCTCCGAATCTTTATCAGTAGCCACTCTCTCTTCCGGTATAACCCACCTTGAAAAACCACAAGTTTTGTAGTTATTTTCCTTTTCATTTTCTGCCCAATATAGCATGCAGTCATTTGGACATGCGTGTATTCTTTGGTAATCGAGGCCTAAATCTTTAATGATATTTTTGGTAGCATTGAAAGATAAAGGGATGTGGACTTGTGGAAAAGCTTCTTTCATCAACTCTAATAAATCGGTGAATGCAGACTCAATGATTCTATGTAGGCATTTTAAAGAATAAAGCCTGACAATGAAACTTAATTGCGAAATTTTAGTACACCCGGGATATAATGGTTGTTTTCCCTCTTCAACACGTTGATGAAATTTTCTAGCATCGACATCTATTTCATTTGACCCATCAGAAGATCCATCTTCATTGTTCTGCATATTTCCACAAGTACGTTGCAACATCTCATCGAGATTGTCTCCAAAATTTATTCCTGCTTCACAATCCATATCGTTACCACTCCTTTCAGGATCTAAACAGGAAACTTCACAAATCCATTTCATGTACAATTCAGATGGACCATTCCAAATCAGATGGTTGTAGACTACTTCTTGACAATGCCACTTGCGATTATGACACTTTTTGCAAGGGCATGTAATTTTATCACCTGCCACAAATCTAGAAAAAATATTTTGAATAAAAAAATTCACTCCACTGATGTACCCTTCACTGAACTTAGGAAGTTATGCCCATAGTTTTTCCTCGTCGATCATTGAGTGATACCTTAAAGCAGTAAATTAGGCACAAGTAAAGCAGTACATTACGCAACACAACAATCAAATCAGAAAAAATTGGAATATACATTGGGTGATACCTGAAGCAGCAGATTAAATCGAAACCCTAACTGAAATCTGAAAACCAAACGAACCTCAATTGAAGACCTAATTGAAACACCGAAGCCTTAATTTAACTTGAACTCAAACCTGCCCTACTTGAACCCTAATTAAGCTTGTAAACTTGAACTTTTAGCCCTAATTGAACCTGAGAGTGAGTGTTTGAGAGGTTGAGCGGCGGAGTATTTTGTTAAATTTTGATTGAAACTTTCAATATTTTGTTAGCTTCCCCCCTTTGTTTTTGCTTCCCGCCGTAAACATTATTTCATGCGCATTGTAGTGGTTTAGTGTACACAACATTTGAATCACTAAATAATTATCTATCACTTTTGCCCATTTGGCAGTATTCATGTATATATGGTATGCATAGAAGTAACGAGGACTAACAATGAAATGATTCTATACCAAAGAAAGTATATTATTGAATTACTTAGTAAAACCAAAATGTTGAATGCTAATCCCCAACCAACACCTATGGTAAGTAATCAAAAATACTCAAATTTTAGGGGAGAAACAGTAACCGACATCACAGAAGGGTTGTAGGCGCATTACAATGTGCAAGTATAACCAGATATGACATTGCTTTCAGTGTTAATAAAGTATCTCAATTTATGCAGAATCCTCTTGACACACACTGAAAAGCAGTGAAAAGAATCTTAAGGTATCTTAAAAGGACAACAGATTATGGTTAACTCTATAGACCAGCCAACATCTAAACACAGTGGAATATGCAGATGCTGACTGGGCAACAGACCATGATGATGGAAGATCAATATGTGGATATTGTGCCTACACTAAACATGGTTTAATATCATGGAATTCTAAGAAACGACCTCTATTTTTAGATCCAGTATAGAGTTTGAGCATAAAAGCATAGCTAATGCCACTACAGAGGTAAAATGGCTTCAGCCTATACTAGAAGAGTTAAAGCTGAAATCTACAGCAAGGCCTATTATATGGTGTGACGACAAGAGTGTCGTTTACATATCAGAAAATCCAACTCAACATGATCAAACAAAACACATAGAAATGGACTTGCATTTTATCAGAGAACTTGTTCAAAGAGGAGAAATAAAGACAAATCATATATCTGGAGCTTATCAAAGAGCAGATGTACTGATTAACGCCATTACAACTATTTTTTTTACTAGATTTCATGTTGAGATCAACGTTGCCAAAAGAGAAGAACAAGCAGACCAAGGTAGCAAGCTCTTGGATGTTGGCATGGAAAAGAAAAGGGAAAAAAGCTCAACAGATCATCAAAAATCCACTCCGAACAACTCCAGAAAAGGAGTAGCATCTTTGAAAGATACAAATATGATGCTACAAGCTTATCTCATCTCAGATCTGACACCATCGAAGTTAGAAACTTAGTGAATAATCAGTTACAAAGAAAGTGCTTCAAAGCGCCGCCATGGAAATCGAAAACTAATGTTATGGGAACCTTAGTTTCGAGAAGGTTGCAATAGAATGAGATATGAGTTCATCTATATCTGTATGATACCCAATATAGCGAATTTGTTAACATATTGGGCTTGGTCCATTATTCTTTATTTATGTTTTGCCGCGCGTTGGGCTATATATAGCCAATGCTTTGTACTGTTTCATTGATCAAATCATTAAGCAATAATACAATTTCACAACACCTTCTTTCTCTCGCCAAATTCTGTCTATAACATATCTTCATCAAATCTTAGTTTCCAGTACAGCAAGCAACATATACAAATCAGTTGCACCCATAAATTTCAAATTCATAATATAAGGTACCCTAACCAATGTTTCCAAACCCCTGAAATCTTAATCGAAAGTCCAAAACAAAAAAAAACAAAAAAATATCAATTTTCTTAGCATTCAGAGATTTTAAATTTTAACATTTGCACTAGAATTCAATGTTTGTTGCTCGCTAATTCACTTCACAAACGTACGAACTTCAAATTGCAATGAATGAAAATAGCAAGATCAGGATTTGAGGAAATGGGCTTAGACGTCTTACTCAAAAAAACAAAAATCTTTAGACTATTTTCATGCAAACTATTTATCTTCCAAACAATATTTTTTTTACTTCAAATTTAACCGGTTTTGAAGTGAAATTTGAAACATAATAGATTTTCCCAAAATTGATACAAAAATTAAGTCCATTTTCTTTTCATATTAAACGTGTTGAAACACATTTTAATTGAATGATTTTTTGTGTTTAGTGTTAAAATCAGTTTCATATCATCTACGATTGTTATTCAACGACCGTGAAATATTATCTTTAAATTCTTTTTTTTTTTCATTTTATAAAATTTAACTTGCAATCAAGATAAAAACATACATTTTTATTTTCACAAAAAATTCTTTTAATTTCATTAAAACACTCATTAAATTAAGCACAATCAATTTAATTCTAATCTATTTATTTTAAGAATTTTGTATAAGATTCAAATTCCACTGACAAATCTTAAATTCTCATTTCTCATCGATTTTATTCAAAAGTTCATTCCTAATTGACCGAATATATGAATTGTTACAAAATTCTCTTCAAACTTTAGTTGTATTACTCTTGCCACTAGCTGATGATTGAAGAAGCACTACAAGAAACGGCTGAAATAGCGACGACAAACAGCCATCACAAGCGGTCGTAAGCCGTCGCCAAATGCCGTCACAAATAAAGTGGACGCTAAGTAAATAGCGTCGGCTATGGCGACGACTTTGGACACCGCTTTAGCGACGGCTAGCGACGACAAGGTTGCCACGTGGACAAAACGGCTATAATTCATACAACCGTTACAAACCGTCACCAAATGGCCCTGACAAGTCGTCGCCAACCGTGGCTACAAAGCCCTCGCCATACGTGGCAAAACTGGGTAAAAAACCCTCGCCAGCCGTCGTCCGCCGTCGCCAAGCTTGACCAGAAAGCCGTGACCAGCCGTCGCCAAACTGTAAAAAAAAAATTTGCGTTTCAGCAGCTAACAAGCCATCAAACCATACAAACTCAAAATGCAGTTCATCGGCAACTCATATACACTCAATTTCACATTCCATCAACTCAAATTCACATTCAATCACCTCATCAGCACTATAAATCAACTCATACCATCAACACATCCAAAATATAAACGATAAACTATCAAAAAACCATCACCATATCCACATCAAACAAACCATGTCCAAAATACCATCAAACAAACCATGTCTCCACAAAATACCACAAACATCTCAAGTCCATCACCAACAACTAGTTTGTATTTACAAAACAAGTCCAAAATAAAAAAAAAGACAAGTACCTACCTACTCATCATCATCAGTCTCACCGTCCTCATCGTCCTCCTCCACGGGCTCACTTGGCGGCATCACACCATGCTCCTGAAGATATGCAGCAATCCGCGCATCCAGCACTGTCTCGAGCCTGTTCTTCTGAAAATCTTCTAAGGCTGCAACCCGTTGTCGAAGCATGTTGATCTCCTCCTCATCCTGACGCCTCGTATAAGAGGCCCGAGTGCCTGCTATCTGTAATTGTATTAAAAAAGTTAGAAACCATTGTCAAAAGTTTTTTTATACACTTTACATGCTTTATACAATTATTCTAATAGAGTTGTCGATATAAAACGCTTTACCTCTATGTTTCCGAAGCCATAGCGTCTACCCCTGATAGGCAGGTCGATGATTCTGTTCCAGATGCGATTGCACTCCTCCTCGTCCGGCTCTTGACCTAACTGCGTCGCTCGAGCATCTAAGACCGCCCTGTATTTGTCCTGCGATAGCGGACAATTATGGAATACATTAAATACTTCAAATTAACAATGTGAAATACAAATTATTACAAATGCTAACCGTCGTTTCGCAGGACTTAGGGTCCGACCAGGTATATGAGGTGATACCCTCCTCATCTGTATGCTCGACGGCATTAGTCTGTGTAAATACCTCAGCAAATGTAGGCTCCCGTTGGAGCGTCGACATCTGAAATGATAAAATATATATTTGGAATTAATCAATACGATTTAAAAAGTTTAGAACTATTTGTAAATGTAATTTATCATTTGTACCAGTTCGCGACGATGCTGGGAGAAGGACCTAGACCCAACCCGATGCAAAGCAGGATTTTTGAGCCTGTTTGCTTTATTTCGCTCTGAAAGCTCCTGTATATTTAATTATATGATTAATTGATGGATATACAAAATAAAATTTTAAAACAAGCTTAAGTAATTTACCCTCGCAGCTTCCGTGCCCACAATTTCTGGAAATCGGCGTAGACCTCCTCGCTCATCCATTGAGGCCTCTTTTTCACTTTTTTTGCCTTGTATACATTGCCTAAATAATTTTTCCTCATCTTCTGGTTCCATCCGGTGAGGAAAACATCCATATCTTCATACCGGACAAGTACAGAACACTATAAATTAACAAACAAATTGTATTACATATTTTATATAATTTTGCAAATGAGAAATATATTTGTACTTACAAGAACCTCCGCGAGGATGGCATTCCTAATCTGCATAGGAATATCGTCCCAGTGAGGCCACGCCTCTGTCCATCTAGCGACATATGCTTGTCTAGACACACGTAAAACAAGCTCTCCTGGAATAATATCAAACCCCCTGCAGAAAGTACGATATTAGCATTTAATAACTTTTGAATACTAAGCATTTACGAAATTAAAAACTTACCCTGCGGACTTGGGCACGAGCTCTACGACCGGACGTGTATCCGGTGTTGTACCGCTCGCACCTGCCTTTGAACTATGGGTAGTTCGGCATCTAGGAGGCATATCTGTCACAAACAGATTATTTTGTATAATAATAACTCATACATCATTATGCACATCCATTATCAAATAAACTCATACAACATATATTATCAAATGCAACTACAAGACCCATTTACATAAAAGAAGAAGAACCAGCTAATAAATAACCATAGCACATCATATATAAGTTCACAAAATAGTACATCACATAAGTTCACAAAATAGCACATCATATAAGTTCATAACATAGCACATTATATAAGTTCACAACATAGCGATACAAATAATATTATTCTTCTTCATTTTCTGATTCAGTCTCGGTCTCATACTCTATATCGTTGTCTTCTGTACTCTCAAAAGCTTCTATTAATTCATTTGATTCATCGTTTAAAGACTCTAAATTAACATCATTAGCAATTATTATTTCATCGTTTTGATTTGCATCCGTTTGATACGCTGCATCGTCTGGAATAGCAATTCCTTCAAAGGTAAATCTTGCCTTTGTTTTAATTACAACAGACCAATCTGCTTTATCTCTTTTTAAGGACGGATACGGAGCAAAGTAAACTTGTAATGCTTGCGTTATCAATACAAAAGGATCATACTTATAGTAATGCGATGTGTGCTTTATTTCTATAAGCTTGTAATCTTTATGCATGTTGATTCCAGTACCAGGAACATTGCTGAACCAGTTGCACTTGAATAGAACAACTTTTTCAATGGGTTGTACATAATATGTCAACACTAAAATCTGTGTCAAGACGCCATAAAAGTCTTTTATATGCTCTTCGGGATCATCACTACCTTTGACAAATACACCACCGTTATATGTTAATCTGTCAGTACCATGGTCTTTGGTGTTGAATTTAAATCCATTGACGAAGAATATTGGATAAGTCTTAACATTTCTTTTTGGTCCAAGCGCAAGATGTTGCAAACCCTCGTCATTGACGCAGTTTATTGGATCGAAAACGTACTTCGAGAACCATTTAGCAAAATCTTTACTGAGATCGCCATTTGGATTTTCTGATTCGTAAATACTGCAAATATAAATGATTTTATTAGTAGCAAACAATTTATGTACACATAACTGTAATAAAGTTAAAAATTTAGTACCTAACAAATGGTGCAACTTCAGCACAATTTAGAAGAACATATGTGTGTGCTACATGGTGATCTCTATGTACGGCTCCTCGCGCTACCTTAAAGCCTCGCAGCTTTTGACAAGGGTGATTTCAATAATCTATTTCGTACGCAGACGAATTTTTTTTCCACAAACTAATCCTATTTGGTTTCAACCAAAATAAACCATCAACCACAATTCTACTTGCACCATACATAGTCATTCCATTCCAATAATTTTCACAACACAATTCATTTTCAAGCCCCGTCTACAACCCAACAATTTCACAACCATCGCTTTTAACTAGCTATATCCAACAACATGTACACCAATCTCATATCCAATAATTACATACGCACAAAATAACGGTTCATTAACACATACATTAACACAAAATCAAACATCACACCGATAAACAACTAAATCAACAATTTAGGGTTCCAATCATTACTAAATCAACTACATTAATTCAACAACCATTGTATAATCAACTAACACATACATTTATATCATTATTAAACAATTAATTCATGAAATTATGTTAGAATTCATACCTTAGAGAGAGAGAAATTGGTTTGGAAGAATGGAGAGGGCTTGAGAAGGCCGAAGGGGGAAGGAGACAGGTGGAGGAATCAGATCAGCGGCGGCGGGGGTGACGGGTCTGGAAGGGTTTTGATGATCGTGGGTTTTGATTTGGAGGGGGGCTCGTGGATGTTATTTGTTCCTGTAGCCTCGCGGTTATATTCATTTTAGGCGACGGCTAGCGAGGGCCGCTTTTTTTGCCGTCGTCAGCCGTCGCTATGCTCCGTAACCAATTTGAGCATTTCTTGTAGTTAAGTTGAAAAGCACACCCAAAGCAGCATTAGTAAAATTAGATGTTTTTATTTGTGAAAATTAGTATCACGTCCTATTTTCAAGTTTGGTACAAACGGCCTCCCCTTCAAAGATTAAATTCAAAGCGGGTCCCTATTTTAGGGAGTTACGTGTTCATTAAAAAAAAAGCGATGTTGTGCAAAAAAATTGCAAATATTCACAGAAGCATGCTAAAAAAACAAAAAAATAAATCAGCAAAGTATGTAATAGTAACCAAAAATTGCATACATGTATGCAACAATTCATCCAGAGTTCATATTGAAAATCTGGATGAATTATTGCATAAATGTGTGCAATTATTGGTTATTCATGCATATATGTACACAATTAAATTTGAACGACCTTCAAGGTGGGGTGATTATCTGTAGAAATGTATGCAATTATTGTGTATAAATGCATATATGTATACAACAATGTTAAAACGGATGAAGACTTATCAATATCGACATTGATACAACGGTAGCAATTTTCTCTTTGGACTAGTTAGAACACACCCTTAGAAGCTACATTGTAAGGAGAGACGCCTAATATGGTGTATACTAGCATCATATTTTTTATTTTATGATATGGGACATATCAGATACCTGAGAATAGGGCACTAAAAGCACTTCCTGATGCACATGGTCAAGTGGTCAAGCTGCATCAAATATGGTAGTTGGAAGTAACCAGTTAAAATTGTAATTACATAATAATGGATAGGTGATGGAAGTTGGGGGTATAGACATGGTTTTTGCATGCTTACATTATATAAGTTATGCTTATTTTTTACTCTTAAGCTTATCTACAGCACTATATGATAATACTTTCTAGCATATCTTTTCATAATATTTCTAAACAATACAGATGCGCCTACTCACACATTACTAGTTCTTATTTTAAGTATATGGTCTGCTCTGATACCAATAACCCGTCTTTTCGATCCTCGGATTCAATGGTCCAGCAGTGTCAACACATTGAGAACAAAAAATTGATGAATCTGTGTTATATGATAACAGAAAACAAATGCAATTCTGACCAATAACTTTCAAAGTCTCATAGTACACTACAATGGAAATAGCTTATTACATCTTAAATTTTACAGGGTTTATTAAAAATATTGTAAAAGCGCCTTATGCAACTCTAGTTTACGATGTTTTTGAAACAAAAGTTGTAATTCATATTTTAACAGCTGTTTTTTATATAAACTTGTAAAAAAACCTATCTTTTACAATGTTTTAATGACAAATGTTAATTGGATTTCTGATCCAGCAGAACAAACGGAAGCTAGAACATCGATACGAAAACAAAGTGACTTGAAACTTAGCGAGCATCCCACAGTCCTTAACTTGGTACCGAGTTAAGTCTTCTTAGGCTGGTACGGAGTTGAGGAACCTTACCAAAACAACATGAATTGACAACTGACAAGCACGTTTAGAAGAAGAAGAGAAAAGGCTCGGAGAAGTTTCGCATTAATTGGAGGCTTGGAGCTAACCTCTTAACTCACTACCGACTTAAGAACCCTTAGGCCAATACCAAGTTATCAATTGTTCTTTCATCCTCCATCAAAATTTAATTACTCCTACATAGCTCCAGTGTGTCGTATCGAATGTTTTCTTCAAAGTTTGTACGACAAATCCTGAGATTGACCATATGACATTAGAGAAGTCAGCATAACTCGAGTATTATCAAAATCATCAACGCCAGGATTAACTCAAAAACAATAGATATGGACTTGAGATACATCCATTAAGATATGAAAGGGAAGAGCAAATTACCAAAGTTTGTTTGCACCAAATTCCTTGACTCAAAACCAAGTTAAGAGTTAGGTTGGTGCCGAGTTCCAACTTAAACAGCTTAGCTCGTACGCCCCTAAGTTTTTCTGTTTCACTATGAGTTGACTATTGGATGCGGCTAAGGCCTCTACCTTTGGCTATGAGTTGACTATTGGCTACATGCAACGAGAGAATGGATCTTCGAAGACCATATGCGATTACTCTACTAAAATCATTCATCACCTTCTTCCTCCACAAGATAGTCACACAGGAAGCTATTGTTGGCGTCCCTTGTCAAATTCTATTACTAATGGCTTTTCTAGTTCATTTATAACTCATTAAAATATTGTAACTTTTGCAGACAGTCAGTTAATAATAACTATAAATTAAGGTAGGCCAAGTTTAGCTAGACCATTATAAAAAATTCGTGTGTTCCTACCTGTTTTTTCCTTTCATTTTTACTGCATGCTGCTAGATCTATAAGTCTCATAATCTTATCTTGGACGTTGATCCATTTTTGGGGTTAACAGTGTTTATCACATTAAAATCCAATTTAAAGCATATCGATACCATATATCGATTGATATATTTATAACTACTATAGATATCGTTGAACAAATAAAAAAATAAAAAAAAATCATGTTTTCAAAAGAGTTGAAAATTTCAATTGTGTGACTCAACTTGCTACAATTGAATTGCTCAGCGTATGCATGTTCAGTTACTCGCTTCAGCCAGCATATACAAGTAAGCTATCAGCATCATAAGTGAAACTAAAATGCCTGGAATCCTAAGATAAGTCCAGAAGTAGATGTAAACTGAGACTTACTCAGTTACGTAAACTGAGCAATGCCCAGTCTGTCCAAACTGAGCATATGCCCAGTTTGTCCAAACTGAGCTATGCTCACATAACCACATAAGCATATGCCCAGTTTGTCAAAACTGAGCTATGCTAGGCTATGAACACTGAAACTACCACAGTCTATCTAACCTGAACTATGCCCAGCTATACAGCACAGATATCCAATTTGATTTTCTGTGCATAATAATTATTATATGCATAAATAATCAACGTATGGATAGGGTTTTCTGTTGAATTGATAAAAAAGAAGACTGATTTTCAATTTTTGCGGACAATATCAAGACAACAGGAATATACGTCTTGAAAACAAGAAAGAAAGCCAAAGTAGTATCATGCAGAAAGACACAATGCTATGATGCTAACAAAATGAAGTGCAGACCTGATTATGTTATTCATGAGGTCTAATTGATTAAGGTAATGTTGGTTAAGCGGTTCCACTAATAATATTTTTTGATTAACCAGAAGACGGATTGACATACAGACGATGACAGATGTTCGTTTGCCATCGGTAATTTATACAAATGAATAGTTTCTGATTTTGTTTATTTATATATTTTGTTCATATGAAGGTGGTGTCTGGCGCGGCGGTAAGGTTATCCGGCTGGTAATCTGGAGCGCGCAGATTCGAGTCCCGGCCTCTTCACATATGTGAAGGAAAGGTTGTGCGCACTAATCGACCACCCCCAGAGCCCGGAAAGCCGTGAGAATAGTACCAGGACGAGGAGACTGACCTGGGAAGTCCTCTCGCGCTTGAGTACGGGAGCCTTTGGCATTGGGTATCCACCTATGTATTTTGTTCATATGTTCCTCAGTTGTAACTTTGATGCCATATTCTTGTAGGCACAGATGTCGTACAAAGTGTGCAATTAACGTTGAATTCAAGAGGCATAAAGGGTGAAAATTGATGTTTCTATGGATCCAACCAGTAGTGTTGGGTGCTGTTGTCAAGAGGCAACCTCAACTGGACTTACAACCACCAGCGATGACCTTCCTAATGAAGGGGATAAGATTGGACCGCACAATAATGCAAGGAATGTAGATGCTAATTTCTATGATATGATTTCCTCTTCTGACTTACATGAAATGCAGTATACTAACAACAACTCTACTTGGAGAGGGGGAAGTAACCATTCGACACACAAACAGTAAAATAGATAGAACTTTGGTAAACAATAAATTCATAGAAAAAATTCCCCATTCTTATGTCCAGATTTTGAATCACTCCACAATTGATCATTGTCCAATGCTAGTTAAATTGAATCAAGATTTTGGATTACCGAGAGGCGCTCCTTTCATATTTGATAATGCTTGGATAAAATGCAAATGGATATCACACCATTGTTAGCAACTTAGCAGTGTAGGATGGTGCTTCTTTTGGCAATCCTTTACTCATACAGCTATTAATTTGTCGTTTAATATATATCATCATGAATTTTCTACTTTGTGATTATTATTATGTAGTGCAATTGTGTTACACAAAGTACGTGAAGTATGATATACCATGAATTTCCTATTCACTAATCACATTTTAGTTCGAACTTTGAAGATTTATGATTGTCATCTATTTTGCAAGTCTGCTAGAATTGAGAAAGCAAGGTAAAGATGTTCTTCCTAATTAGTTTCCATTAAAATAGCACTGGAATATATTGTCCGTTGAATGTCCAAAAACGTTATGCCACTTAGCAAAAACGTTGCCGTACAAGATATGATACAACTCTCCTGCTTTAAGTGTAATGCTATGGAGACTGCTTATGATAGTAAAATGCAGATGTATTGGCAAAATAAAAATGTATTAAGTGCTGACTGCTGACCAATAATACTAGGACTTGGTTTTTAGGGGTATATGTCAGAGCATAGGATTTTTGAGACCACTGAGACGCGGGTTGATAACAGAACATAATTTTATGAATAGAACTTTCCACGAGACTCAGCCCATAAGAGTTAAGAAAATGTTATTTCACCTTACTGTGTCACAATCAAGCCCATTATGTGTTTTGTTTAAAGACTAAATTAAAATATCCCTAATAGTTCAATGCTCATGTGCATAAACAGTGCTTAATTATCTAACAAATAAACATTGATTTGAATATTCAAAAGACTAAATGGAACAAGGAGAACTTATCTTTTTTTACTCCTCAGACACTAGAGTCAAAAATTGAACTTTCAAGATCAAGAAAGATTTATGCAAATTAAAACCATAACTTAAAGAACGGAAACTCTTGACTTAGCACGTTGGCAAGCTCTTGGAAAATGTTAGCATGCAGTTTACCCAAGAACTCCTATATTTCCTGTCTAGTCCGCAATTGACGCAAATAACTTCCATGAACACCGCTTTTAAAGTAGCAATCCACATAGATCTAATTCAGTAACGGCTTATTTCAAATTTATTTTCACATATAAAATCAAAATGCGATGATTTGATTTCTGCTACCAGCATTCTTCAATACTATCTTTAATTTCATACTACAATACAAATACACACAGAATATTTGAAAGCCAAACATTTTGGTACTATTTTGTTATAATTATAAAAATAGTAAACTACGTTAAACGCAAATTATTAACTTAAATAATAATAATGGAGTTTGAACTCAAATCATTTAAACTGGATCTCTATTATTTCACAAAACATCGTTATACATTTAAGAATGTACATCCATTCAATTTTAACGATGAACACACATTTAAATTCTGTAGTTGTACAGCAATCATATCTGTGACCCAATGAACTGGAACTATATATGGCTCATAAATTGGTTTAAGCAGGAGTAATTTAGACTAAAATAATAATAATGATTGACATACATATTATGAGTTATACTGAATATATAATATTGACTGTAATCAAAGTTTGTTTCTTAAATGGTTCAAAATGTCTGGTACTTTAGATTGCAGC
Organism: Allium sativum; assembly: GCA_030737875.1. Classification (NCBI taxonomy): domain Eukaryota; kingdom Viridiplantae; phylum Streptophyta; class Magnoliopsida; order Asparagales; family Amaryllidaceae; genus Allium; species Allium sativum. The sequence goes on from CM060923.1 coordinate 462,465,732, forward strand.
AATGGTCCGTCATTCTTCTAGCTCGACATCAACGATGGTAGGAAAAAAATCTTCCTCTGTGCTTTTTCATTTACTAATTTCAGATTTCTTCATATTTCAAGAATCCGACTTAAGTTGATTATAATATGGGTTAAAGTTGATTATAGTCTCTGTCTTGAGAAATCAGATTTGTTCAGTATTTTATTTGCTAATCAACAACAATAAACTTGTTTTTAAATAGATTATAATACTTCTCTACATTTTAGAATTTGTGGGAAAGTTTATCATGATTGAGATTTAATTTTGAGGTATAGCTTGAGTTTTGTGAGATATAAAGAAATATTTGAAACCTGACTTCTATAGAGAACATAAAGAAATATAGTCTGAGATATCACAAACGCTACATATCTTTCAAAGGTAATAGAGGCATAAGAGTAAGGCTAAACGAAAGAAAAGAGAGCTTTTATTTGTTTAAGGATAGTAAATTAAAAGATTCTTTATCAAGGTATTCTATATCGAAGTCAACTGAAAAATTAATTTCTACACTTGATATTTTGAGCTTCAATCTGAATCAACAGAATCTTCATCTTACTTTTAAACAGATTCCGAAGTACGTATTCTTACAAAGTTAATTTTGTGGATTTTTTTCTCTTGAAAAGCATTTGCTTTTTCATTATGGTTTTATTTGTGATAACTATTATTATATTTTTGGTCTTTTGGCCATTTTATCCCTTAGGTGAATGTGATACATTTTTGTTGCTTGCCTTTTACTTGCTTTTCCCTTTACTCTAATTTTGTACTAAGATTATTCAACTCAAGAATCAAGTGAACACTTTTAAGAACAATGCCATCAACTTTATTATTTTATTCACTTTTTTAAATGGATCACGCAAATGGATATAGCTCATTCGTTAAATTTCTAGCATTATTTGAATGTAATGCTACGAAGGCCGATATATTTGATACCTTTTAATTAAGACTAGTAGTTGAATCACCTTTTGGAGTTTCCTAATTCCTATAGGCAGTTTCAAAGTTACTTGCAAAGAAAATCAAATTATAGAATTTTGCATGAACTAATATATACAACGGACATATGACCTAACCAATACTATGTGATGGTATATCAAAAATGAATGTGCTGCATGCAACTGAACAATAAGGTTTCATAAAATTACCAAACAATAGCAAATATGAATGTGAAAGAAATTGATCTAAATGCATGCTAACCTCTATAAAGACGTTGCAAGAAACATCCTCAAAACCCTATATTCAAGAATGCTTAAAATTATAAAATGGCCTAAAATGATACGGTTGTGAAATAATTAAATAAATTGAGAGCAAGAGAGGGCCAATTTACAAAGAAAATTAACTGCAACTATGTTTGAATCTCCAATCTTAACATGAAATGTTTGAATTTCGTATTCTTTAATTATAAACATTATCATCACGACAACTGCCTCTTCTCCATGTCCCTTTCCACGGCCATATTAACACGTAAAAATTACATCATATCGTGGTGAAAGAATATAAGTTATGCAACTTTTCACTGTTATTAAGAATCCAGATTCAAAATGAGAATGCCAAGAAAATTTGCAAAATTTAACACTAACTGTAGCAGGTATCTAATTTTTGGATTAAATGGTTGAGTATACATTATGAATGATTTCTGCTTGTGGTTTCAAAAGATAAATTAATCATTATCTTATTATTGTTTTGAACCTAGAATAAGCCAGAACAGTTGTTGATTGACATCTCAGAACGACATTTAATCATTGCCTTAACTTATAAACACCGATTTCCTATTTGATTCTTTATCTATATTCTGACATTTCATTGTAATGTTCTAAAGTTAACCATGTATTTAGAATTGTTACGCATTATAACCTTAACTTTTAAATCGTATAATCACATTCAGCATTCGCTAAGAGTAAAGTGTGCGTGATGATTCATGTGTTAGCAACAAATAAGAAACACTGATCATGTAAACAATTTTGTAGAAAAAAACATACTTCCACGAAAGGGCTAAAAATTAATACCTTTTATGTTCAGCAATCATGATTCCAATCTCTGCTCACTGTATGTCGTCCAGATCATTGATACATATGTTCAAATCACCAACCATTGCTGAAACATAAAGTAAAATGTCAGTTTTAACAAATACAACACCTTGTAGATGTATCACCATGATAATCACCATTTGTTCACTAAGATTATCAGATCATTTCCATTAACTGCTGATTTACTATATCATTTAGATTCAGAGTATGTTTATTGCCGACAATACCCTTAAATGCCATACTCAGTAAATATGATGTGTTTCGTAACTTTCTTTTGGGGCAGCTTAAGCACGCCACACATCTAATAGCTTCACTAAAGAATAATACATGGAAATATACATTATAGTATTATATATTCAAAAGGCCTGCACTAAAAGATGTGCATTTGATTCCAGAGCATGCTGATCATTTTAACATATATATATATATATATATATATATATATATATATATATATATATATATATGAGCAATGCTTCAACCATATGCATTGTTTCAATTGGTCCGACACGGGCAACATAAATTAGTTAACAGGGTATATAAACCAAGAGACAAAAGCAACAGTTGTCTTCCACTCGAAATTGTGATACTGTCATGGATAACAAAGCAAGCTTGACTATAATCGTAACCGGTTATCCACTTTAAACTTCCATTTCACCAAGCGACCACAATTATGTTCACCCACCTTCACACTGGCCCATAGCAATATTTGCACTAACCACATTAGCCAGCATTATTTATGGCATTCAATCAATTTTTTTGATACATGTCGCAAAAGATCACAGTCGCACATTAATTCCTTATCATGCTGAATAGTGCCTTTAATTAATGCAGCATCTTGTACAAAATTGCACAAGTAGGACCTGCAAAAGAATATAATACATAACAAAAGCAAACAATAAAAAAGTAACATTGTATGCCATGGAGAAGTTTAAGCTAAGCAACTCATGTTATACAACCAACGAACGTACCATGTCATGCAACCAACGAATACGCTGACAAAGTTGCTAAAAACTGGGTCGTTACGGTTGGTATCAGAGCTTAAGGTTAAGTAATTACCTTGGCTCTGTGGCGTGACTCAGTAGAGATAGGGTTAGCAATACCCTTGATTGAGTTTGAGTGTATATATACGAGTGAACGTATTTGTTATTCAATATAAAATGGTTTTATATTGTGGAGTTTTGTTGGTTGAGTTGTTTATGGGTTCTGATCGATCAGTTTGATCCACTGTATCGGTAGGAGTTTCTAAACACTCGAATACGATGGGTCGACACGCCCCGATTCCGTTGCTATCGCGGGCCTTACGCAATCGATGGGATCATATAGATATCCCTTCAACACAACATAGGTCATCGAAAGGATCTCGGACGACTCACCAAAGCACGAAAGCCAGGATTTTTCAGAAAATGGATTCCTATTTGAAAAGATGTTCCTTTTACTTTCGCTTGCATGACACAGTTCAATTTTTTTTTTAATATTGATAACTGGGACAAATACAAAAGTTAATTTTATTTTTCTGCTTATTTGTTATAGTAAACATGGTACCTTCGTTGGTTGTATAACATGAGTTGCTTATTTTTTTTCCTGTATCAAAGACCTTATTTGCCTCGGCCATCTCACCTAACAGACAAATACGTCTAATATATTTATATAAACATAAGAAGTTAACTAGTCCCTATTACAGCCTCAGATTAATAGTTTATTATAAACAATTAACAGTTAACTCGTCCAAGTGTTCCAAAATTTATCATCGCCACTCTTTACTCACCTCAATTAATAGTTTATTATAAACAGCCTCAGTTGTCCAATTTTAACCCTATTACAGAAGGTTTTACAAACGAGCAGTAAAAAGAGCAAAATAGATTAAGAGGATGATGAGAGTGGGATTTGAACCCACGCCCTTTCGGACCAGAACCTTAATCTGGCGCCTTAGACCAACTCGGCCATCTCATCAGGTAACGGCATAACTTATTTATCACCACATTTCAATTGCTTTTCCTGATTATGTTTCCAATACAGTTGCATCTTGGTTAAGATCTTTAGTCATTCGGTATGCGTATGACATGATTGTGCTTATGGGATGTTTGTTTCTTAAATATGAAAGTGGACCTGATTCCTAGATAATATTACCCTATATATTGGCAGATGATGGAGGAAAAACTCAGATGCATTACCTTGCAAGAACATTCAACCTACTGCAACTTCTTTCGACAACAATTTTGTTTGTAAATAGCACCTGTATGCTATGATTGATGAATGTGTGTGAGGTTGACAAACAACCCAGTAACTACAATTTTCAATAACACCAGCATATAAATAAATCAAAATACCACTAATTCTACATGAACCCAATCTTTAGACCAACCGAGCCATCCCAACAACTGATGGTCAATCTTTAAATTTGACTTCTTTCTATTTTCAATTATATTTCAGTGATTTTTTGAGTTATAATTTTGAAAATACAGCATCTAGGTTGTGATCTTTAGTCATTATGCATGCTAAAGAACAATAAATAATCAGGATTAGTGCAGACAAGTTCTTCGTTAATACCACCTAGTATGTTGGCAGAAGATGGAGCAAAAATATTGAGATACATAACCTTATATGCACATTGAACTTTCTGGCACTTCTTTCAGCATCAGTATCATCTTTGTTTGCAAATTGATGAAGTTTTCATGCAAGCTGAAGTAAGACAGGAAAAACTAAGTTATGAACGACTAAGACAGAATAAAGTTTGAACCAGACATGCAAATAACTAAATTAAAACAAAACGGTAAAAAATATAACCACCTTATTCTATGTTCGTATTCAATTTCCTGCTCAATAAATCAAGACATATACAACAACACACATTAAAATATAACAAGCACAAAGTAGTTATCTATGTAATGCTTGATGAAGTTGTTTTCGAGCTACAAGTTAAATTTTCAACTTGAAGCTCGAATTTGTTTGGAGAAGAGGAAAAGTGAACAATGACAGGTAAATCAATAAGTAGGAGTTGGTTGCACGACCGTTTGAAATTCTAATTTACTCAGAATTGCTACATAATAATTTTTTCTTAGAAAAAGGACAATGTTCGAGTGAAAGTAAGTAATTTTCTATTCCATATTCAAGAACAAACAACAAAGGTACCATGTTATATAACCAACGAAGGTACCATGTTATGCAACGTATTTGTCCATCTTTTGATTTGCTATTTGCAACTCATGTTATACAACCAACGAAGGCACCATGTTTATGTTGGGATCCCCCTTAATTGGAGAGTTTCTAGAAAATTCTAGATCTTTCTAGAGAAATCTAGAATTTTCTAGAACGTTCAAGAGAACTCTAGAGAAGTGTAGAACCCTCTAGAAGTTTGTGGAAGAGTGTGGAACCCTCTGGAACATTATGGAGATGTGTGAAACCTTCCGGAACATTATGAAAGAGTATGGAAGAATGTAAATGGAAATGGAAAAGTGTAGAGATTCCTAGAGAGTATGGAGCATTTTAGAGAATCAATCTCCACCCTTAGATGCAAGTAGTCTCCACCACTCGTTATGGAGGTTGAGTAGTATAAATAGAAGGGGCCTTCATTACTATCCATCCAAGAAAAAAGCCACTTCTTAGAGTGAGGAAAACTTGAGAGTTAGCGATTTGAGTGAAAAGAGAGATAGCTTGGGATATAACTATCTTTAAGCTTGAGTGAGCCACCAAGTGTGAGTTACTTTTGTAATCATATTTTTGTTATCCTACTATTCTTTCTATAGTGGAAGAATCTCCATATTGGAGAATTATAAACACTTGTGCTCCCGTTGCTACTTTTAATCTTAAGGGCCTATCTTAACTTCACGAAGCGCGAAAGACCGAGATTCCCCAACAGTTTACAATAAGAAATAAGCAGAAAAATAAAATTAACTTCTTGTATTTTTCCCAGTTATCAATTGAACTGCGTCATGCAAGCTAAAGTAAAAGTAATACCTTAAGGTATATGAAAAAGTTGTTACCATAATATGGTAACACAACGACTACTTTAGCCAAGCTCAGTTCTAGAACATAAGAATGCAAATGCATTAAACTTCTCTCTATGATCCTTCATCACCACCTCTACTAATAATAATAGTAATAATCAAAACATGTAATTTCCAATTTATTTATACATATAATATACTCCCAGTTTTGATACATGTAATTTCTGAAAATAAATTCTTCGTGATTTTATTACATATATACTAAATTTAAAATGTTACATACTGTTTATTTTGGGTTGTAATTGATTAATTTCAATTCATTTTACTTATGAATAATTACTATTACCTGTTTCTGGAACACTAACAAAAGAACATTTTTTTCATCCATGATTTTTCCAATTTAGTTTTGACTTTTATAATCTCAAGTTCAATATGCATTAAATATCATCCTCCATGTTTTTATACACTCAAACATCTAGCATTATATTAATACATTTGTGTGATTAACAGCTCTTTTTATGAAAACCTTTTGAAAAAATTAAAATTGAAAATTGAGGATTTTAGTTTCGACTTCCTTTATATCAAAAACAGTTTTATAAAAATGTGCCTCTCACCTTCCATAGTAATTGTAGTGCTTTCATAGTTTTTTAGTTCTACGACAAATCTTTCAAAATGTCTATATTGTCCAGAACCATACTCAACCCAAACACACCAAATCCATGCAGCCTAAGACTACTGCCCATGCCCACTCATCCGGACAGAACACCCCGTCGTCAACCAGGCCCCCAATTCCAGCCCGCCTACACCCAATTGCAACAAATCTGGCCTACAGGTTCACAGCCTATCAAATAAATATGGTTCCTCATATACCCTTTGCTTAATTTAATTAGACACCCAAGTACTGTGTCAGTGCCAATAAATATGGTAAAACCCACTAGCTGCAAACAATGTCGACGTGGAAAGAACTAGATTTCGCTTTTCCACAATAAAGGCCAAAAATTCCGATGGAAAAAAATTTGATAACCTAAATACTCAGTTAATTCATAAGCTCTATTGAACAAGGTAAGAAACATTCAATTATAGATCAGAAATCTAACCAAAAAAAAGAAGGCTACTAAGAAGAAATTAGAACTTTGTAAGCAAACTAAACTCATTAGCCAAATTGAAGAAACTAAACTATTTGTTGGCTTACCACCGTAATTATTGAACAGTAAATTTGGGTAGTTTTGTCATATAATATGCGGAAAAAAAAAAACATTCCATGGTCATGGAAATAAGAAATAAACATCACCATTGTTCTTTAACTTTTGACAATAATGAATGATTACTAAGTTCTTTTGAACTGAATCAATTGGTGTGGTAATCCATAATGAGTATCTTAATATACAATTACAACTGAATATTGTAATGATGGTTAATGACATCTGTTAAGACAATCTGGCCTACAGGTTCACAACCTATCAAATAAATATGATTCCTCATATACCCTTTGCTTAATTTAATTAGACACCCAAGTTCTGTGTCAGTGCCAATAAATATGGCAAAACCCACTAGCTGCAAACAATGTCGACGGGGAAAGAACTAGATTTCCCTTTTCCACAATAAAGGCCAAAAATTCCAATGGAAAAAAATTTGATAACCTAAATACTCAGTTAATTCATAAGCTCTATTGAACAAGGTAAGAAACATTCAATTATAGATCAGAAATCTAACCAAAAAAAAAAGAAGGCTACTAAGAAGAAATTAGAACTTTGTAAGCAAACTAAACTCATTAGCCAAATTGAAGAAACTAAACTATTTGTTGGCTTACCACCGTACTTATTGAACAGTAAATTTGGGTAGTTTTGTCATATAATATGCGGAAAAAAAAAAACATTCCATGGTCATGGAAATAAGAAATAAACATCACCATTGTTCTTTAACTTTTGACAATAATGAATGATTACTAAGTTCTTTTGAACTGAATCAATTGGTATGGTAATCCATAATGAGTATCTTAATATACAATTACAACTGAATATAGTAATGATGGTTAATGACATCTGTTGAGACATTCAATAATATCATTCAGTATAACTTTTATAGTGTTATTTGTTTGTTATCATAACATTTAATTAAAGCATTTATCTATGACATTTATTACACGGTTTGTCATTTATTTGTAATGTTTGATACAGTGTGCTCTATCTCATATTTAAAATAAGAAGGGTGATTATAATTACATCATGTTTTATAATAGTTAAAATTTACATTTCTAACAGCATCATATAGACATAAATAATTTAAAGGTTGTCTAACATTTCAAATGATCTAATTCGAGCAACATGCCACCAAAGTGGTTTTGGTAGTGTGTTATTAGCAAGTGCATCTGATATTTATGTCATGATTACTCTGTGGTGTAATAATTATTTTACTGAAGACTATACACAAATAAGAATTTGATGATTAAAAATAAACTTCATCCTCAAATGTACTTTTTTCCATGTGAGAAGAGTTGGAAAGAAACTAAACGTGACATATAAATAAGAAAATTAGAAGAAGAAAAAAATGACTTACCGACGGAAGATAACATGTTCATAGAAGGTAAAAGAATAAAAAGAGATTAAGTTGACATAGCTAGAAGACATAAAAATGATCTAACAATTTAATTAGTCCTCTCATGCAACCGATAAAAAAAAATACACAATATGAGAACTCATGCGACCGACTTCAATCATTTGAGAAAAGACAAAAATAATGACGATCTTAAACATATCGGCAAAAACAAGCAAATAATGGTTGTTATGATATGGTAACATCAAATTTCTCATTACCATACAATTATCAGGTAGTTGATCATTTTTTATTAAAGTCAGAATATTAGTATAGTTGGTAAAGTAAATTTACAGTTTTCTTCTAAAACACCGGCAATATTTTCCAAATTCAATGGCAACAATAATCTACCAGTTTATTTAAAATATTATGAACATTTATGTAATATGTTGTTTTATATGCATTTAGAAACAAACAAACAATTAAATTTAGTTTCATAATTTAGTTCAAATGATGATGATTAATTGAGTAATGAAATGTACAATGAAAAATTGTTACAACGTAAAGATGTGTCATGTTTTTTTAATAAACAGCAATTTATCATTATTACTGCAACGTTTATAGGCTTATCAGTATATACATTCAGTATTATAGATTAAATTACACACCTTGCACTATGGACAATTTGTGCGATAGCGCACACTATGATAACTCTGAATATATGAGTCTTCAATACATCAGTCAATCATTAACGATAACAATAAGTTATTTTAGCTCACCAGGAAAATATGAGAATGTTGTTTGCAAAATCACAGTGGTAACTGTTGACAAGGGATTTTGGTCAATCAAAAGCCAACACCCAATTCGCATGCAATTCATAGTAAAAATCACAGTGCAGTAGAGTACGTAAAAGTAAATGGAGATACAAATTTATAGTGGTTCAGCGAGTGTGACGACGTCCACTGAGGTGTAATCGATTATTTATATTGTTTAATTACAAATGGACAAAATTTTGAAGTAAGCTTATGAAAATAACTTATTGTAAAATAGGATTGTTTCATAACTTATTATGAAACTAAGCCTGTTTTGAGTTAAGTCAATAAGCTATGCGCGTTCTGAAAACGCGTATGAACAGAAATGTTCATGCGCGTTTTCAAAATGTACTTTTTTTTTTGCTCTTGCGCATTCAGAAAAAACTCATGAACAATTTTGTTCATGCGCGTTTTTGGAATGCACATGAACCAAAAAAAAAAAATGCGTCTCTTGAAAACGCGCATAAACAAAATTGTTCATAAGCGTTTTCAAAACATGTAAGGCTTATTTGTCCTTGTATAAAACAGGCATAGTTTCATAATAAATTATGAAACAGACCTATTTTCACAATAAGTTATTTCCAGGAGCTTACTTCAAAAATTTGTCCACTACAAATACATTAAGATCCGATCTTAAGAATATAGAGAAAATGTAGTTTTTGTTAGGCTACACCAATGTCCTAGTGCAGTAGTGGCCAAAAACCAAGAGAAAATCCCAAAATAAGCCATTTAGTGTCCTATTTAGCTATAAAAGCACAGGGATCGATCACAAATCAAGAATACGATGATACTGACTTGTGTTTCAGAAGGATTGGACCGGATCGGTATCGATCCATTTGAGCGATCGATACCGTACCTAATGACTCGATCCCCTAACTTGTATAAGTGCCAAAGTTTAAGTCGCCTTGCTTGATCACTTCGTTTATGTGTTGATCACTGTGTTGATCAACCATTTCTATTGGAACTTACTTGATGTAATAGAGCCGATCTGATCTGAGTTTAAGTGATCTAAAACCAAGTTAATCGTTGATCACTTATTTTTGCTTATTTAGTTCATGCCTGAAGAGGATCTGAGCCGATCCCTTTTTAATCATTTTGACCAATCTGATCCCAGAGGGATCAAATAAGTATAAAGTGTTGGGATCCAAAGGTCTGATCCATGCTTTTTCCATGATCCATCTGAGTTGATCCTTCCTTTTTTTTCTCTGACCAATCTGATTCCTCTAGCGATCGATCATTTGCCACTTGCCTGAACTTTGTAGCCTGATCCACGCGATTTCATGATTAGCCTAATGTTCCGAAGTGATCCGTTCTTGAAGTCCTTAGATGATCGATCAAGTGTACGATCGTGAACCGGTGGACCGATCAGGCTTTTTCCAATGATCGATCAAGCCCGATCAAGTGTCCAAACAGGCGATCGATCTGAGTTGCGTATTTTCTGAATTCCAAGCATACATTGAGTTTGATGCTTTAGTCTGAGCATTTTCAAGTTTGTGCAACTCCGTGCTCCAGCCACGAGCAATCTAGTGATAAGAATTACAAAATGTGACGGTCTTATCAAAAGACATGTCAACACTTGCCCTCAAAAACATATTTGTCTATGGAAGACGTGTTTTGTATTAGTCTAGCATCTACAATCTTTTCGGACTGATCCCAAGTACCATGACCGTTCTGAGTCGTAACCATGATTTCACCGGATCGTTTATATGTCAAATAGCCTCTCCAAGCTAGTATTGATGTTGAACATTAGCGGTCGCACCGGGTCGATTCCTTAGCAAACGTCGTCCGCACTTGACAATCCAAGTTTTGTCCGCACCAACCATAATCCATAGCTAGCAATTCGAGCCTAGCTGGGTTTTGAGCATAAGTCATACTCATTGCATTAAAACTTCACCGGTTTTTTGTTATGTATCAATCGTACATGATAGTTTGAAGCCTCGCCGAACTAATACTACCCCATCAAGCATCAGTCATTCTTAAGGTTCACGATTTGATTCATCTCCACTAAGCATTAGTCATGCTAAATGGTTCTCGGTTTGATTGGACTGTCAAGCATCAGTCATACTTAAGAGTCCATGGTTTGGATTCCCACCAAGCATTGATCGTACTTGGCAGTTCACCGTTTTGTTCGTGTTCTATCAAGCATCAGCCATACTTGATAGTTTATAGTCTCGTGACTCTCGTCGAACTCTTGTTGAGCATCAGTCATACTCGGCAATCCATAGCCTCGTCGGGCTCTTGCTACGCTTCAGTTATATGTGATGATCCAGTCAATTAAAAGGTTTCAAACTTGATGAGCATCAATCATACTCGCCAAGTAATTAAAGTTGTTTAAAATCATTTTTACATCTAATGAGCATCAACTATACTCATCGAGTGATGTCATTAGAGTTATCTAATTGTAGATTCCCCAATTGACGAGTATCAGCCATACGAGTCAAGTGATCTTATTAAAGTAACAAACGCAAAATCCATGTCTCACGAGTATCAGCCACACATGACAAACAATTTTATTAGAATAGAAAAGATAAATTTTATTGCAAAACTAATGGTTTTTACTGTCCATATCTTGTTTAGGGATCTCGTCAGCTCTCGTACAAGAGTAAACAGATTAGCCTTTTTATTGCAAATTGATTGAGAAATAAAAAAAATAAAGCTGGTGATTCATCATCGTCCAAAAGCTTGTACATGGATCTCGTCGGATCCTGTACATAGATAGAAGGCTTAGCCACCAACATTTTCCGATTTACACTTGTCAATTGATGACAAGGTCCCGACAAAAGCTAGACTCATTCATTTATTTCATGTTCGGCTATCTCATGAAACAAGTTAAATTTTTTCGAAAGTTGTCATTATCAGTGGGCTCCCATCTAGTTCGTTTTTCTTTTTGAAAGGCGGTCTTTGGTATTCATGAAGATTTGTTCTGGACTCGCACTGAGCTATGTATACGAGTCATACTTCGACCCTTTTTTGATTCGGATTAGGAGGCATGTGTTGCTTTCCTCTTTTTGCTTTCCTAAATTCAGGTTTGCAGAAGGATTAAACATCAGGTTAGCATCATCGGGGGATTGCCTCATGTTTCCATGGGATCCGTACCGATCCCTCTGATGGGATCGGTACCAAGTTCTCTAGGTGCGAGGGCAGTTGCCCCTAGCTCCAGCATGAGGTTCCTTGTGTTGATAGTTTCGGTTCCAACAGATGTGTTCTAGTTTTCAAAACTAATTGATTGTTCAATTTGATTGAAGAACATAGCCATCATTTCCTCTTGTAGTTTTAGCAAATTTTCCTAATACTGAAGACAATTTTGCAAGTCGTTCACCACATCGTCTATATCCTCCCTTATAAGACAGAGAAGGATTTCCTACGAAAGAAGCCTCTTGACTCCCTCCTTGAATTGTTACGTCATCTGGTTGTTTGTCGATATTCTTCTTTCTCAAAATCATTTCATAAGAAGAGAGATTCCTTTTGTTCAAGTAGTAGCCCCGAACTGAGACGCCAAAATTAACACTGGACTTTGGTCAATTGAATGCCAACACCTAGTTCATATGCAATTCATAGTAATAATCACAAAGTACATAAAAGTAAATGAAAACAAAAAATTATAATGGTTTGGAAAGTGTGTCAACATCCATTGAGGTGTAATTGATTGTTTATACTGTTTAATTACAAATACAGTTCAATTTGATCTTAAGAATGTAGGAGGAAAAATAATTTTATTAGGCTATAACAATATCCTTGCGTGATAGTATCCAAAAGCTAAGAGAAGATCCATAAATGAGCCATTTTGATGTCCTGTTTATAGCCATATAACATCTGAGATCGACCACAAATCAAGGAGCAAAAACGGGATCTGATGGCCAATTGCGCTTGGGGAGGGATCAGATCGAATCCACCGATCCCATTAAGGGATCTGTACGGATATAATGATCTGATCACTTATGTGCAAGTGCCAAAGCTTAAGCTGTCTTGTTTGATCACTTCGTTTTGTGTTGATCGCTGTGTTGATCAACCATTTATGCGGGATTCGACTTTTTTTTTTGAGCAAACGGATATGTAGCGCGAGGCTACACAGCCGGTTAAATAGTAGATAATAGTGTATATCCAACTGACATACCCAGTTGGTGGTCCAAAATACAAACAACATCATACAACACACATAGAGAGTAGTGAGGATATAAGTACAAAAGCGATCAGAGTAAGCTGAAAACCATCATAATTATACAAGTATTAAGCCAAAAGATAAGGCTCCCTTCGTCAGACATCACACGAGATCCATACTAGTCTCAGTATCATTGCTGTCGACCGAAGAAGCTGGTGAAGAGGCCGCCGGCAGAGCAAACCGGAATGTATCTGCATGATTGGCACCAGAACCTGAAGCAGATGAATAAATATGAATGATGCGGTGACAGATAGAAGTGATTGAATTAGCCTTGTTGTTAAAAATTCGTGCGTTTCTTTCTTTCCAAATACACCAACTATAAGCGGTCAGCAAAGTATCAAGAGTAGGACTAGAGTCGGATTCCCAATAGGCAAAGAAAGAAGAAATAGTGGGGATGCAACCAATTAAATGTGAGCTCGCTGCTGCCCAGATTGGGAAGGAAAAATCACAGGAGAAGAAGAGATGGTGGATGGATTCAGGATGAGTATTACAGAAAGGGCAATTGGGATCAGGGACGACGTTGTATTTGAAGAGTTTTTCTCTTGTATTGACCTTTTCATGAATCAAACACCATTGGAAGAAGAGAATTCTCGGAGCCAGCTTGCATTTCCATAGTCTTGAGAATTTAAACCGTCTACCCGAAAAATTCAGGTACTTGTAACATGATGAAACAGAAAAACCTTTAGAAGGAGAGAGCACCCAGACATAATGATCATCTGTATTATTTAACTGAGTAATGCTAATGAGAGTAAAGATCTTAAGCAACTGCGAAAGGATACTCCTATCAAAAAGTGAACCTGGAATTAAGCTTACATAATCATTACTAACTGCATCAGCAACAGACAGTGAAGGATTAGTTTGAAGAGAAAAGAGTGAAGAAAATGAAAGAGAGAGAGGTAACTGACCAGACCAAATATCATGCCAAAATAAACAGGAAGAACCACCCCCCAAAGAGACATGAAACAAGAATTTAATACGAGGAAGACAGGATAGAATCCCATGCAAGAAGGGAGAGATTAAAGAGGAAGGACGATGATGCAAAACGAGGTGAGGGTTAGAAGAAAAGTAGCGAGCTAAAATCCAATCTTTCCAAATGAAGTTTCCAGTATTTAGGAGTCTCCAGACCCATTTAGCCAATAGTGCAGTATTGAAGTGGTTTAGGTCAAGAACACCAAGTCCCCCCTGCGGGATTCGACTTGATGTAATAAAGTTGAATGCAGTCTTTGATTGCCCAATCCGATCTAAGGTTAAGTGATCGAAAGCCAAGTTGTAGCGATGATCACATGTTTTTGCTTGATCAATTCATACCTGAAGAGGATCCAACTGAGTTGACCCATTTTTAATCATTTGACCAATCCGATCCCCGGAGGGATCGGATAAGTTAAAGTGTTGGGGTCCGAAGGTTTGATCCATGCTTCTCCCATGATCTGACCGAGCAAATCCCCTCTTTTTGCTTTGACCGATCCAATTCCTCTAATGATCGATCATTTGCCAGATGCGTGAACTCCATAGTTTGATCCATGCGATTTTCGTGATCAATCTGATGCTCTGGGGTGCTCTTTTTCTGAAGTCTTTAGATAATCGATCAAGTGTACGATCATGAACCTGTAAGCCGATCAGGCTTTTTCCAGTGATCGATCCGACAAGATCAAGCGTCCAAACACACGACCGATTTTTCGAATTTCAAGTACACGTTGAGTTCGACGCTTTAGACCGAGGATTTCTGAGTTTGTGTAAGTCCCTGCTCAAGCCACGAATGATCTAGTGATAAAAATTCCAAAGCTTGACGGCCTTGTGAAAAGACGGATCAACGTTTTATAACAGCCATATACTAAGAAGCATACTATTATTTCAACGAGATGTGATAGCATTTACTTAGGTCACAACTTAATAAACAACACTCAGTTTATCAAACCCAAATATCTGCACTTCAACAAGGAAATCATGTGGCCCATTAGCTCAGTTGGTTAGAGCGTCGTGCTAATAACGCGAAGGTCGCAGGTTCGAAACCTGCATGGGCCATGTTTTGATTTTTTTACTACTATGTTTATTTTGACACTGTATTTTAATGTGAATTATTATTCTTATTAAATACAATTTTGGAATAAAATAACAGAACCCTAATTTTATTGAAATTGGTTTTGCATATGGATACATTTCATACATCATAAGTCTTTTACCTGTAATTGTCAAAGGGTTATTAACATTTCTTCTTTCTTCGTAGAAACAGATCAACACCTTCCAATAAAGAATCGTAAATTTTCCAACATGAGTGTTATTTAAATAAATAATCTTTAGTTTCTTTCCTAATTTATCTATGTTTGCTATAATTTCAGTTTCGATATGTGTTTTTTTTTTTTTTTTTTTTTGGTATATATGTCAAACCGAACCGAAAGTAATGTGCTCAATCCATGTTTAATAAGTACCTTGGACGAGCATAGGCATGGTGCAAGTTATGTTCGAACACTCTTCGGATAGACCAACACACAAAAAATATATCAAATGAGCATAATTTTGTATATTCACTTGCCCATCCTAAACAAAAATAGAGGATCAATACCTTTTAATATAGGATCATAAATTTTCCAACATGTGCATTACTCAAATGGATAATCTTTAATACAAATGGATCATAATTTTCAATATGCGCATTATTTTTTAGCATATATGCTGAATCAAACCGGAAGTAACCTGCTCAATTCATGTTTAATAAGCAATTTGGACAGACATAGGCATGATGCAACTTATGTTTGAACACTCTTCGAATAGACCAGACAACCTACAAATAAGAAAATATCAAATAATTCAAATAAGCATAATTGTGTAAATTCACTTGCCCTAATACGTATCCTAAACGAAAATAAGATGGTGAAATATCATATTCGTACAAAATTTACAAACCTAATGAGAAAACATGACATGATATTCTTAAGTTTTTTACTACTATGTTTATTTTAACACTGTATTTTAATGCGAATTATTATTCTTATTAAATACAATTTTGGAATAAAATAATAGAACCCTAATTTTATTGAAACTGGTTTTGCATGTGGATACATTTCATACATCATAAGTCTTTTACCTGTAATTGTCAAAGGGTTATTAACATTTCTTCTTTCTTCGTAGTAAACGTATCAACACCTTTCAATAAAGAATCGTAAATTTTCCAACATGTGTGTTATTTAAATAAATAATCTTTAGTTTCTTTCCTAATTTATCTATGTTTGCTATAATTTCAGTTTCGATATGTGCTTTTTTTTGTATATATGTCAAACCGAACCGAAAATTTTCCAACATGTGATTTTTTTACTACTATGTTTATTTTGACACTGTATTTTAATGTGAATTATTATTCTTATTAAATACAATTTTGGAATAAAATAACAGAACCCTAATTTTATTGAAATTGGTTTTGCATATGGATACATTTCATACATCATAAGTCTTTTACCTGTAATTGTCAAAGGGTTATTAACATTTCTTCTTTCTTCGTAGAAACAGATCAACACCTTCCAATAAAGAATCGTAAATTTTCCAACATGAGTGTTATTTAAATAAATAATCTTTAGTTTCTTTCCTAATTTATCTATGTTTGCTATAATTTCAGTTTCGATATGTGTTTTTTTTTGGTATATATGTCAAACCGAACCGAAAGTAATGTGCTCAATCCATGTTTAATAAGTACCTTGGACGAGCATAGGCATGGTGCAAGTTATGTTCGAACACTCTTCGGATAGACCAACACACAAAAAATATATCAAATGAGCATAATTTTGTATATTCACTTGCCCATCCTAAACAAAAATAGAGGATCAATACCTTTTAATATAGGATCATAAATTTTCCAACATGTGCATTACTCAAATGGATAATCTTTAATACAAATGGATCATAATTTTCAATATGCGCATTATTTTTTAGCATATATGCTGAATCAAACCGGAAGTAACCTGCTCAATTCATGTTTAATAAGCAATTTGGACAGACATAGGCATGATGCAACTTATGTTTGAACACTCTTCGAATAGACCAGACAACCTACAAATAAGAAAATATCAAATAATTCAAATAAGCATAATTGTGTAAATTCACTTGCCCTAATACGTATCCTAAACGAAAATAAGATGGTGAAATATCATATTCGTACAAAATTTACAAACCTAATGAGAAAACATGACATGATATTCTTAAGTTTTTTACTACTATGTTTATTTTAACACTGTATTTTAATGCGAATTATTATTCTTATTAAATACAATTTTGGAATAAAATAATAGAACCCTAATTTTATTGAAACTGGTTTTGCATGTGGATACATTTCATACATCATAAGTCTTTTACCTGTAATTGTCAAAGGGTTATTAACATTTCTTCTTTCTTCGTAGTAAACGTATCAACACCTTTCAATAAAGAATCGTAAATTTTCCAACATGTGTGTTATTTAAATAAATAATCTTTAGTTTCTTTCCTAATTTATCTATGTTTGCTATAATTTCAGTTTCGATATGTGCTTTTTTTTGTATATATGTCAAACCGAACCGAAAATAACGTGCTCAATTCATGTTTAATAAGTACCTTGGACGAGCATAGGCATGGTGCAAGTTATATTCGAACACTCTTCGGATAGACCAACGCACAAAAAAATTATCAAATGAGCATAATTTTGTATATTCACTTGCCCATCCTGAACGAAAATAGAGGATCAAAACCTTTTAATATAGGATCATAAATTTTTGAACATGTGCATTACTCAAATGGATCATAATTTTCAATATGCGCATTATTTTTTAGCATATATGCTGAATCAAACCGAAAGTAACCTGCTCAATTCATGTTTAATAAGCAATTTGGGCGAACATAGGCATGATGCGACTTATGTTCGAACACTCTTCGAATAGACCAGACAACCTACAAATAAGAAAATATCAAATAATTCAAATAAGCATAATTGTGTAAATTCACTTGCCCTAATACGTATCCTAAACGAAAATAAGATGGTGAAATATCATATTCGTACAAAATTTACAAACCTAATGAGAAAACATGACATGATATTCTTGAGTAAAAGTGAGATTTAAGATTGTATTACAAAAATCTAGGAAATAGATAAGTAACTCATATGTATGCTTGTAGATACAAAGTTGTTAGAGAACCCCAAATTACCACAAAACCAATTGGCAATGTAAAGGGAGGACTCTTGATATTTATACATAATTTATTTTATAATTCTCCGATTTGGGGTTTGTCTCAACACACACCCGCACGTGTGGCATATCCTAAGCCTAACACGTGGATCTTATTGGGTGACGTGGACAAGTGTGACAGTTATGTGCACACGAATTAAACCGCTCTGATACCATGTTAGAGAACCTCAAATTATCACAAAACCAATTGGCAATGTGAAGGGTGGACTTTTAATATTAAATACCTAATTTATTTTATAAATTCCCCGATGTGGGACTTGTCTCAACAAAAGCAAATATCAAAACCCAAATCAAAGAATGTTCCCTTTTACTAGGCAAAATAGTTTTAAAATGATTACATGGCACTAGTATTATTAGAAGTTAAACAAATTTGAGATGGACTGACTAAAATTAGGGATACAAAAAAGAAAAGAATATATTCTTTCCTTTGAGACACAAATCAGTAGATAGTACTTTTTATAAGACATAATAGCCGTAAAATAGTCCTTTATTGGTAAAAAGTTGAAAACAAAATATTAAATATGTGGTATGGCTTTTTGTATTGCTAAGCAAAATTCGACATAACATGTGCATATATAGAATATTTAGTTCCATTGACAGGTTCATGTTATCTAAGTTTAATAAGTATTCTATTTAAATCAACCTTGTGGAACATTAAAAATGTTAAAAGTTGTGTAAGTTTAAGCACCTAGAAAGGAAAAGGCTATGTATACGTGTTTACATTACAGTAATAAACTTAGAAAGGAAAAGGGTACGTATACATGTTTACAGTAATAACACCTGAAAAGAAAGTGGTTAATGATACTATTGGCAACATGATAAACATTACTATCAGCTCCACAGTTGTAAAGATATATGAGTTTTACTTATATTATACTTTATTATTTTCGAAGTAATAAGATTATCGATTCTTTTCAAAAGATAAATACCTATATGGTGGATATTATTTATTAGCTCTTGTAGGTGTTGCGATTCAACCAATTTGAAGCTTGCTGTTAAAGCTAAAAATGAGGTAACCACCAACATAAGTTACCAATTGTTTCTATTCTGTTTTTCACTGGTGGAGATAATAATGTACAGTTAGTTTAAGAAAAGCTGAACTACAAGCAACATACGTTACAAAGAGTACCAAGTATACCATATGAATTGAATTGAACCATCTAAATTAAAACATTGTGCACAGCATGAATCATTAGTTCTCTCTAAAAAAGAGGGAATCAGCGTAACAAGGTATACATAGAGAAGTTTAACTTAACAGATGATTTCACACTATTTATGTTAACAGATAAAAAATATTGTTAGTAGCCTAGCAAGTGGCATTTGCAACTACCAACCGACATGTTTGGGATGAGAAAGTATATGTAAGTTTACAAACCAACAAATGGACAAGCTGTAAGCACACATTATCATTTTAACTATAATAACTCTTAAAAAGAAAGTGATTAATTAACATGCTCTTGAGCATATTTACTAGTATAGACTCTTCGATGTATTAGTTTTTGTATGTAGTACTTTGTATTACTTTGAACAGCATACTAGCTTGAGTATTAAGATTATCAAGTTTATCCTCTAATAAAGTAAATATTTGGGTATTGTTTTTTAGTTTTCGTAAATGCTCCGTTGGCAGTCCAACATGTTGAGCATATAAACATAAAGTCGTCAATGTGAAAAGCCCCAAACAACACAAGGCCAACACCAAGCGCTTTTTCGTGCCTGGCCTTTTTTAGGTGCCTTAAGCATGGCTTTTCATGGTTTCAGTACATAAAAACTGCACTTTAAAATTGAACTTAATGAGTACCAGATAGAAATTCACATAAAGTTTGGGCTTACAGGTCAAATTTAAGCTAGATTTTGGGCTAAAAAAATTATGTTCCTCAAATTGACTAATAAATACGCTTTTTTAGCTCTTTAGACAAACCCTACAGCATTCTCCTCGCCTTTATCACGCCTCCAGGATGAGTAGCATATCAACAAGCAAAAAAAGCTCAAAGCTGGTGTCTACGGTTTTTTGGCGCATAGGTCAGCGCCTTGACAACACCGATCAAACATGTATCTATTAAAGCAAGAAATGAGAAACTAAAAATATACAAGTTACAGATTGACTGGATATTTATTTTTATTATGGGTATTATATTGGATTATTAGCTTAAGGAAAAACAGCCAATAGTATAGGTTAATAGTATAACTGTACTGTATGATCTAAATCATATTACATGATAAAAAAAACTGCACATATGACAATGACACATCGGGCTGTTCTAGAATAAAGGTGAGATGTAAAGATAATCTTATCGAAATTTAAAAAAAAGAATACGTAATCCATATATAAAAATTAAAAGACACTGCATTTATAACATATAGAAGATGTCAAATAGTAAGTTATAAGATACTGGATATTAAATAAACTGCAAATGATATCAAATATGCATGACACAGGTCCGTTTAGATGTAAAACAGAACCCAACATAACATGGTATGATTTCATAATATTGTCTAGTCTTAAGTTCAAAGAAAAGTGACCTAGCTAGTGCAGCATTTACAATACCATGTGGCATAACATATGGAACGAAAAACATGCAGGTAAGTTATATATTTAAAAAAAAAGTCGTTGTAGTATAGTGGTGATCAAGGAATTGATCTAACATCAAGGTAAGTTATACCATTTACAATACCATGTGGCATATCTCTATGATCAAGGAATTGATCTAACATTATTTTGTTCTTATCCAATACAAGCTTAGTATGCTTCGACACAAACAACAACAAAGTCGTTGTAGTATAGTGGTGAGTATTCCTGCCTGTCACGCCGGTGACTCGGGTTCGATCCCCGGCAACGGCGTATGCACACTTTTTTACATCCACAACATAATTTTTACCGCGTCTAATCATTCTTCTCATTTTTCATGATGCTAACACTGAAGCTATTGTGAGCAATTATGTATCTGGCTGGATCCTGAATTCAAAGGTTTATATGCTCATGATTTAATTCCTAAAATTTCTCCAACTATGTCTGATAGGCCTTGCGACAGTTTCTAACTAAATACAAATTATCAACATGTAGCATTGAGCTTGCAACTTTAAAGACTAACCGTTTTAGCATTAAATGATTTCCTCACACCACTAATTGCTTATCGAAAAGTCGCTCTGAGAAATTCGACGACTCTCGACTTTTTCATTGAGCTTGCAAGTTTAAAGACTAACTGTTTTAGCATTAAATGATTTCCTCACACCACTAATTGCTTATCGAAAAGTCGCTCTGAGAAATTCGACGACTCTCGACTTTTTCATTTCGACGATGGTGGGCCAAATCGAGCCCTAATTCGAGCCCAGAACCCTAAATCGAGCCCTAATTCGAGCCTTGAGCTGAGTCGACATCCATAATTTTGCTTGTTTAATCCATCGATCAGTAAATCGACCATCGATTAAAAAAACCTAATTGCATCTTGTGACTTCGCTGTTGCCTTGCCGTTGCTCCTCCGCCTGCTCGTTTGCCGCCAACCCTAAGTGCATCGATCAGAAGCAGTTTTTAATTAACTCATCAGTTTTTATTTAACTGATTTGTTGCTTAACTGATTTGTTTTTAATTGACTGAATTGTTTTTAATTAACTGATAAGTTTATAACCTAATTAAATAATTAAATGATTTGTTTTTAAATTTTAATTATATACGCAGCAGTTGAAATGGAGAGTAACACAGAAAATACTTGGCATGAGATGGCTAAAAATCCTAAGAGAAAAGCAATGCCAATGTTGAAGAAGGAGATGGATATGATACTGAGATAAATGATTTTGCTTGAGTTCATACTCATTTTATGATCTATTATGGATGTTATGGGTATTATTATGTTGTGACTAGGATCTATTATGGATATTTGTTAAATTTGAACCTATTATTATGTTATCTTTGTTGAATTGGAACCAATTATTATGTTATCTTTATATCTAATTATATTATATATTTAAGTCTAATAAATATATGCATATAAAAGACTTGTCGACTAGTCACGACTTGTCGACTAGTCTTCTAGACGGTAGTGGCTCGACTTGGCGTCGTAATAACCTTGCCGCAAAATACAACAAAACAGAGTTGGAGTGAATTTTAGAATTGAATCATGACAGTGTTATTAATCATAGTTGTCATAGCGAGCGCTATAGCGCAAAGTAGCGTATAGCGCACAGGTTGCGCTATTTTGGTTCTTATAGCGCAGGGGTACCGTGTAGCGCAAAAATAGCGCACTATTTTATCATAGCGCAGCCATGAATAGCGCGCTATTTTGCTTTTTCTTTTTTGAACATGCATTTTCGTTTTTTTTTCCTTTTTTGGAGATTTTAAACATACAGTTTTTTCCTTTTGTGCCTTTTTCCTGTGTGTGTTTTTTTTTAAAGAACTTCTTTTCTGTAAACAAAACAAAACAAAAAAAAAACATTATAGCGCGCGCTATAGCGCATAGCGCAGACCTTGCGTTATTCGCTATTGACAACACTGTTATTAATGGCGTACGGCGCAAAAAGGCGCAAACCCTCTCTGGAGCCTTGGCGCACGGCGCGGCAAAAGGCGCGCGCCTTTTTAATTTATTGCGCATGTTTATTTTTTTTAATATAATTAATATTTTAACAAAAGATTTAAAAAAAAACTATTTTTGGCTAAAACATATGCAACAAAGATTTTTATGCATTTTACCAAAAAAAATAAAGCATAAAATTTCAAACACAATAGTTTTCAAATTAAAAATAATAATACACATTAAAGATGAGCTAAAAAACTAAATCTCTCCACTCTTGCTGCTCTAACAGCAACACCCCAAGTCAGGTCATCCTCATCGTCGAACACAAGCTCATCTTCAGCATCGGCCATATATTCAATTAACCATTAATTACAATCATCAATATCATTCAAAGATACTGGATCGACAGTGTCGCAAATATTATGCATTCTTTTTTATGCTTGATTGTATTTAACAAATATCAAATCATGAAATATTTTTATGTTACAGACAAATCGTACAAAGACATTGGACATATTCACCTATATGCAAAAATAAAATAAAATTCAAGGGTATGTTTCAGAGCCGCTTAAATGCTTATCTTATGAGAATATTTTTTCTTCCTTCAAAATTACTTTTCTTGATACATCGTTCATGGGTTCAGAGTTTCATTCCTTTGCTTTTGCATCAATGCTAGACAATATTTTATGATCTTTTATACATTAAATTATATATTTCTGACAATATTATAAGGAATCTAAATTAAGTTGGATAATAAAACATATGTCAGTTCTAAATATCGGCATGCTAAAATCAGCTAATTACATAATTGTAAGGTTATTAACTCGATGATGATAATCGAATAGGAAATAATAATGATGTAATTATGTTTTCATATAACTAAAAAAAAGATATTAACAAATTTTTCATATTTCATATCATTATGATAATAATAGTAATAGTAGTTGTGATGGTGGTTGTAGTGATGATAAGAGTATTTGTAGTAATATTTATAGCAGTTTGAAATGTGAAATAAAACCATAAAATAAAGATAAGGCGCGTCATTTTGCGCCGTGCACCATTTATGCGCCGCGCGCCATTTGCGCCATTTGGTGCGCCTTTTCATATGCGCCGCGTCACAAATAAAAATGGCGCAAACACCGCGCCTCGCCGTGCCGTGCGCCATGGCGCGCGCCGTAGCGCGCCTTTCATAACTATGAACCATGAGCATATAAACCTTTGAATTCAGGATCCAGCCAGATACATAATTGCTCACAATAGCTTCAGTGTTAGCATGCATGGAAAATGAGAAGGATGATTAGATGTGGTAAAAATTATGTTGTGGATGTAAAAAGAGTGCATACGCCGTTGCCGAACCTGTAGCTTTGAGCTTGCAAGTTTAAAGGCTAACCTTTTTAGTATTAAATGATTTCCTCACACCATTAACTGCTTCTTCAGGCAACATCACCGCAAGACACAACAAAACAGAGTATAGAAGCAAGTGGGTAAATGTACTCCAAAGGATTTCTGGAAAATCAGCAGATATTGCAAACTTGAACAATGAACCGAGCTACTCTAGTCAAACTGATGAAAATGTTCATGATGTATCATGCATGGGATGTTGACGCTATGAGCCAAGGTGCCCAGGACAATAGCAAGGATCTGCCTTGCATGTTGCATCTGTCTTCTGCTCCGTACGCGCTCCTGCCCTTGATTCTCGATGGCAATTTCTACGAGAAACTCTTTCAAACGCTATTTTCTTGAATGCATTTGGCTAATGTGGTGAATTAATCGATATGATATTAGTTTAAAAAAACTTACAGCTACTTCAGTAGACCTTCATTATCATCTTGTTCTCTTCAATCCTTGAAATCACTTTCTCCAGATTCAGACCAAGTACCTCTGCAATGAGCTGCATGCATGAAAATAAATTGAAACTACATTGAATTACAGGAAATGGCATGAGTTGTATAGGATGAAAACAAGTCTACTCACAATAACATTGAGCTTGATATTATCAAGCACAAACATTTTATTTACAACCTCAAGCAATTAAAATACATAATTAAATAACAATGGTAACAAGTCCTTTGGAGTATATTTACCCACCGGAACATACCACTAACTGCTTCTTCAGGCAGAAACTACTACCAAATACAGAACTCACGCATGGAAAACTAGATATGACCCAAGCAACCCAAATCGAATCAGCAAAAGGGACTTTTCCAAGATCTTCCCCAAAAGCAAATGCAAGGTTATACAGCTTCCAAACTCTTGTTTCCCAATTTGATACCTTTGTTTGAATTAAGGTTGCCGGAAGCTTCTTCTCTAATTTGTATAGGAATTCCGTTAACTTTTTGGCATCCGTTTAGAGATTCTGCTTTGATCCGTGAGGAAGATAATTTGCTAGGGTTAGGGATTTTAGGAAAGAAGGCTCTGGAAATGGCGGGACTGCTTTGAAGCGTGTGCAGTAGGGAATTCGGCAGGGTTTGGAATTCACCGATTCAGAATAAAAGGTTTGAACGGCGGGAATCCGGAAATCTGCACTGAGCAAGTCTTCTGGCTGCATTGCCGTCCAATTTTGTATGGCCCAAAACATCGCATTTTTTTAAAAGAAAATTGGTACTTTACCACAGAATAAAATAAGCAAAGTTTTACACTAGTATTATCGTACAACGGTGAAAAAACCAACTGTTAAGGTACATAATATAAAATAAAAAAATACTAAATAAATTTTATTTTAAGTTAGATTTTAATGAAAAAATTATAATGCAATTTTAGAGAAAATGCAGTACATGTAAACCAACTATCGATGAACTACAACAAATCAGATACTAATACCAATACAAAGACAGTTTCATTTTTATTGTCATACTACATGTTAAATAGAGAACTTGTCTAACAGCCTGCCAAGTTTGCTTTCCAAACATAAGCAGACCTATTCATATTGGCTATCCCAACATACTCCATATTGGCTATCCCAACATACTCCGTCATAAAAGCATTCAATTTCAGCATCCCAGAAATCAGCAACATAGCGAGCCACCTCATTTGGTGAGCTTCAAGTTCTAATACCATTCTAACCATGTGTTTAGCATGGTCATCTAGAGTTCACCAAATAATCACCAATAGTTTGTCTTGTTTCCTTTGATTTAGATTTATTTTTTGTTATAATAATATCTTCAAAAGCTTACTGTTAAAGAATAAGATAGTGTTTGGTTTGCATTTTAAATTTTCAATTTTGATTTTCCATGATCATTTTCAATTATTCATTTTGAATATTATTGCTCTTTCTCAATATGCATTTGGATTCGTCATTTTCGAAAACATGCTTTCAAAACTAAAATTTATAAAATGTGTGTGGCTTGAAATATAATTTTCAAATTTCAAAATTTTGAATTTTCATTTTGGCGGTTCAAATAAATTTTACATTTAAACATAATACGTAATACATAACATATAATACTCAATTTTCATGTTCGCATGAGCATACAATAGCATGTTGTAAATCAAACAAAGAACAAAAGTGAAAATTTTCAAATAAAATTAAATTATATAACGATTAAGCATTAAAGAGAATGACAACTTTTCAAACAAAGTACTACATAAAGAATACAAATTCACATCGCTTGCATAACCCGGTTCAAGTTAAAATCAAAGAAACGTCGACGAATTTTCATTTCAAGCAGCTACAAACATATACAGCTTATCATTCACCATATGTACAAAAACTGCAGTAGCCGTGTTATTTTAAATCAATTTCAGACAGCTTCTTATGCTTCCGATGCCTGAAATATATCAGTCCTTGTTACTATTCCTGCATTACAATTAGAAAGAACAATCACTATAAATAAGCTTCATAAAATATTTTCTGGATTTTAGTTCAGTAATGATCTATTCCACCTATGACTTTGCTTTTCTGATCCGGAATTAGGATTCTACGTGTCTTCATCTTGAGCATCAAAGCTGCTTCATCTGCCAATTTAAATTATCACCAAAGGTTTTTCGTTAATAACAAATTTATATTGAAAGTTCAGTAATTCTAACTAAAAGGGAAAACCAGTTTTATTTTATAAACCTACAATAATCTATTTCAATATTTAACAGCTACACAACTAAATGCATGATCCAGGTTATGAGCATTCATTCATTCATTAGCTAATTTATCCAACTTATTGAAAATAAGTCTCATTTAGCAAACTTAATTTTTTTTGGGATTTATTCTTAATCAACTGCAAATGAAAGTATATATATTGTCTGGTACAATTTTAGTAGGAGACAAAGTAATAGCAGGAGAAGACATGATTTCTCCAACCTTTGACTTTTGCTCCACCAAACAACATAATTAATTTTCAGAACAATAGAACAGGGAAAAAAATCTTTAATACAACATTAAAAGAACATAGTAACAGTTTCATTAAAAGAACACAGTGTAACATCTACTTCTCCAAAACCATGTCATTTTATGTTGGCTTTACATGTTTGATCTTGTACTTGAAAGAAAAACAGAGTGCAGAAACGAAATCTGGATAAGCTTGCAACATGGCAAGCATTTATACGACCATTACTAAAATATAAATTAAAGGTGCCAAGGCATTCGATTTTGACATTTTGTCTGCAAAGTTTTGTCACAACATCTAATGACCCACTACAGGCAATTGTAAATACACCACATAAAGTTAATCAATATCACGGCTCTAAAATATATTTGGGTCAATATCCAACTTATAAGATGAGAAGAGGATCGCATGCAAAACATAGAGGTTAAGAATCCAATCTGCACTAATAATAAAAAGATGAGAGGCCATTTTTAAAAATTTGCATAAAGAAATGGACTTCACAAGTTGTAACGGTTTTAAAGTCGTGTTCGTTGTGTTTTGGCACCTCTTTGGCGAGCACCACAGCTATATACGCATTCGATTCAGCACAGATTAGTACCATTCAACAAAATTCCAATCTCCACAACTATATATGTATATGCTAAAAATATATTCTTATATTATCATTTTATTTTTAACTTTAATACAACATTAAAGAAACAGAAGAAAAAAAAATTCATTAAAAGAACACCAGTAGCAACGCAATATTTCCTTCAAATCCGATGAAGTTATTGCTGAAGATTGTAACAACAATGAGCATAATATAGAAAAATACCATCCAGTAGCAGAATAATTTTTCGACAGCCCTACTCAACAATTGGTAAAAAGATTAAGAGAGAGTAGTTACTATATGGCATGCTTCTATTTTTAACTTTTGTTAAGAAATAACTGATTCCATGTAGTTTAACGTACATAGTTCTACACTCCCACTCTTTGGTTTTAATATCTTCGCTCATGGTATGTCAACAAGGTTTTTTTTTTTTGTGAGGCTTTCGTTAAAACTTCTGCTCTATGGATTATTTTCAGATGAAGAAACACACTAGTTCCAAACTAATATTTTAACTCAAACGTATCATTCAAGCGTTGCCATATCAAAAACTACTCATCATACTAATAAAAATACAAAAATCAACGTCATTGATAGAATTTTCAACTAGGATTTGTTGGATTAAAGAAATTGAGAATTATGAGACTGACGCTGTCAGAGAGTACTAAAGAAAGTTATAGAAAAACAATTCTGATAACCCATTTCAAGGAACTAACATAGAAAATGTACAAACAATTGGTTATAATTATAACAAGAGCTCACAAAATGTTTGTGTTATTAGTTATCCTTTATTTGCTGCCTATTTGTTTCTTTAAGTAGAACTTGATGAAGAAACTTCGAATGCTACTATTAAATTACAACTTACATCATACAGATGAAGCTTGTTAATCTTAAATGGCAGCACCAGAATCATCCAATTTGCCTTTTACAGATGTCTTCATTAACTGTAAATACTTTATAAAAGTACTATTTGTCAAAGGCAAATATAAAATTCCTACTCTCTTGAATACAGAAATACAACATATTCTCCCAAAAATTTAAATCAATGGTCATTAAAGAAAACATAATATCACTAAAACTATATATGCATAAGTCTGAGTTGCACCCATGTCAATATGCTCAATCTGAACAATCTATTTTCTCATTTTTAAGTTGATATAGCCCAATAACGCTTAAAATAGAATATAAACCAGTTTATGAATCAAGCAAATATATGTCCACTTAACGATTACCAACTTTTAAGTAAGTATAACTTTGGTCGTCAAACAGAACTATCCTACTAGCAACCTCACTGTAAAAACATAATTAGCAATATGCTAATAACTTTTAAATTAAATGATCACAACTGTATTAAACATACTCATAACTATGTAAATTCAAACCAAGTCATGAAGCTAATATATCACACTTGCAAGCAATGACAGCCCAATCATATTTTGGGTTAGAAGCAAAAAAAATATAACAGGATATGTTCTAAGCAAATTTTAAGTGTACACATACCTTTTTTTGGCTTTTAAAGTGAATTCCACTTAATTTAAACGTGATATGCTAAACACAGGCAAACTATTAAAACAAAAATTAAAATTTGAAAATACTTGCAAACAAAAACAAAAACAAAAGCAAACTGCAATAGGACTTACGTGTAGTAAGCTGGCGAATGAAGACAGTGTAATCGCTTCAAATTAGGTTGGCGAATTCTGTGATTTGCAAACAATGATGGAACAGACTTTGCCTTTGTCGAATATCTAAGGAAACGCCACTTTTTCCTATCATCTTTTGTTGAATATCCGAAGAAACGTCCCTTTTTTCTATCGTGATTCGATGGGTAGGGTTATCATGCTTTGTAGATTTGAGTGTAAATTAGGATAAAATCTGAAAAATCATTGGCGTCACTAAAATCAAACTGCTCACCCTTGGTATCATGGATTTGGGTATAAAGGGTTTATCAAACCCCGATTTGAGAGGATGATTCGATAGGAGAAAGATCGAAGAAGAAAAATTCGCTTTGAAGGAACGTTTTGACTACAAATGAAACACTAAATGACTATTCAAACATTATTCAGATTTAATATTTCATTTAACCTGGAACTTACTGAATTTTATTAGGATCTAATTAATCAAATTTCAAACTAAAATAAATAAATAAATTCAAGAAGAAGCATTAAAGAGGTAAAATCATACAAAATAAAACATATCAGAAGGAAGATATGAAAATGGAAACTAGATTTTTTTTTTTTTTTTTTTTTGGAACTTTGGATAATTTAGCAATTTACATAGCACAATCTATGCACATATTGAAACAATAGTGCAATCTCCTACAAAAGTTGAAATTTAACTAACATATCAAATATATATAACTATAATAATAAAACAAGATCTATAAAACAATCTAAAATCTAATAACAAAAATGTAAACCAGATTAGAACTTCTCATGAGCCCATAACAGCGACATTTTAGGAGAGACCAAAACAAAAAAAAACGATGAATTAAGAAAAGGTAACAGCTGGTTTTGTTCATTTTTTACGGTTAAAAATATCCAATTTTTAGGTATCTTTGTGTGCTACCAATCACTATTAATAATAAGAAAAACAATGCTAAAAAGATGAAATCAAATAACCATGGTATTTTCTCCATATTTTGATGACCAACTGAAACTAGTCACTAATTTTCAATCATCTTCTTACAATTTTTTGTATGCTATCATCTGCCAAAAAATGAATCGAATAATAAAACCATAGAACTGAAAAAAAAAATCATTACCATATTTATGTAGACCTAACGACGACAAGCAAGTGACAAGGCAAGCAGTTCAATGAACCACGACCGACAAGTGAAATGGTTTCTTGAAGTTAAGATCTAAGGAATAAACAATAAGCAATGAAAAAAAATCGAGGAAATACCAGAGTTGACGGATAAAAGGGCAAATCGGGGTTGGAGACGAGAAGATCAGTGACGAAAAGGTTTAAGGATCGGCGATAAGCGATGGTTAGGGAATAGATTGGGTTAGGCAGGAAGCAGCAAACAGCGACAACGATGGTGAGGCAAACAAAGGAGGGGTTGTGGGCACGGGCATTAGGGTTTCGAAACAGAGTGGAACGAATAACCTAGAATTATAGAGAATACTGAGCCGGAGAGTCGGATGAGTAAGACTTGCATCAGAGTGGAAATAGGATCAGAAAATGGAGAGAAATGGGGAGCGTTGAGTAATTCAAACATTATAAATAATATAAAACATAGAATTCATTTCGTAATTCACCTTCAACGATGACAGAAAAAATTAGCGTTGAGTAATGTGATTCTTCCTTCTTTTCCTTTTGTGTTTCCCCCCTTTATGTCGTTTTTCTGTGATTGATGCTCCTTTATGACCTTCGATGCCCTTTTATGACCTTTAAGATTCAGCTGAAAATTTTAATCTTTTGGGGTTGTATACAAATTGAATCGCGGTTTGTACTGAAGTTTGAAGTTGATATCATGGGTTTCGGGAGCGAAGGTTGGGATTCGTTGATTCGGAAGCTTAGATCAGGAAGAAAGAGTTCCGCAAAAAGAGAGATACGAGATTTAGGTTTCTATTAATAAAACAAATGCGGAAACAATTGCGAAGGCGAAGAAGAAGGAACGCGAAAATCGGTTCCGTGTAAAATTGGTTCTAAGACCAACCCCAACGCGGGGTTGGTTGATGGGCAACTGACCCCCAACGCGGGGTCAGTTGCCCTGTTTGGGGTTGCTTTGGCAACCGCGGAGGTTGCCAAAGCAACCAGGTCAGTTAGATTAGATGGAGGGCTTAGCCGGCTTTTTAAAAGCCGGTTAAACAAACACACCTTTGGATTTGCATCAAGGGTCACGCGGATTACTATCGGATGGTGATTAGTGGAGCATAATATTGGCCGGCTAAAAATTAACCGGGTAAGAAAATTGTGTTGGGGGTCGGTTGGAATAGTTGCTTTATGGATTTGACTGAAATGATGTTTGCCAACCCATTTGCGTTGGAGATGCTCTAAGAGAGTTTTATTTTGGCCAGTGAATTCTGCTAACGGTCGGTTTGATTACAGTAGGGAAACCTTCCTAACGGTCGGTTTGACAAACACAAAAATATGATACAGTAAATCTCAACAACTAGATTTTCTTATGAATTACACTTTCCATGAAAAGATAAACAAATCTAACAATCAAGAGTTCGTGTTTCTAACTTTGTGTTTAATTTTGTATCCTTATAGTCGCTCCCATAAAATAATTGTACTGAAATATAGATCAATGACGTATATAAACCAACCCAACCAGCTGACAAAACAGCATACAGCATCACTTTAAAACATGCATGTCAGCTCAGCAGATTAATGACACACTCCTCACTATGTAAAATAATTTCCACCGTCACGCTGTGAATTCATTCCACCTAAAAAACTTCGTGTTCTTCCCTAACTGGAAAACCTCCCGTGTCTGATGTGAACTCGCACCCTAATTTAAAATTTCTATTTCCTAATTTCTCCCTCCATACAAAGCCTGACACGCATTTCCCCTCAGATTTTTGGAAAGGACACAAAGAGAGAATGATTCACAAAATGACAATGCTTTACATGACACGAAGTAGTGTGTTTTTGTGTCACCAAGAAAATTAGAACACTCTGAAAGGGCATTAATAATTAGTTATGAAATCACCAATAATGGTTGTTGATCGTCTATATTGTTTTAAAAAAGACGTATATTCAAAATGTAATTAGTTATGAAATTATGACAATTCTACTATAATAATGGTACAAATACAATTGCACAATTATACTAATTTCAAGTTACGAATACAGTAACGATACATGTGCAATTACAAAATACAAACTATAAATGAAGTTCAGCAGCAACTATTTGATCTCGTATGTTACCTCAAATGATTATCATAGAATTGTTGTATCTCTTTAACATGGTCCATCGTCTTCATTGTCAAACGTTCGAATATCATAGTAGTCTTAAAGAAATTCTTCCAAAATTAGATAAAGATCATCATCATATACCATAAGCTCAAGATTTTCTTTATTGTGTCATCATATGAAATTATGAATAGTTATTGTAGAGCAGTCACGATCTTTATGTAACAACCCCAGTTTTTGGGTATCCGGACTAAATCAATTATAACATGTGTGATTTGAAGACCCAGAATTGTAAAATACAAGTCCGAGAGCCTAACTCATCTAATATTTGAAAATAAAGAAATCGTATGTGTTAGAATAAATTAAATTCACTTTATATAATAAGAAATTTATTCTAACCAATGTTTGTAAATTATATTTGATGGTTTAAATAAATATTGAAAATATAAAATATTGATTACCAATTAAGTGAAAGTATATTTTCAATATGAAGTATTAAATTATTTTAATGAAATTATAAATTATGGGTTCTAGGAATTAATTCGGAGGAATGTTGGATTAAGTGATTATTTAATCCTTTAAAATGGTTAAAATGGAGTATTGGGAAAACTGGATTTAGGTCGAAATAAGCATGAAAACCAGGCTTAATAATGTGCTTTGAGAGAAATTTGGGGAATAAGTGCAGTTTTATGTTAATTTGGAAATTTAGGATTAAGTGGAATTTAAATATTCAATAATCGAGTAAATAATTGGAAAATGTTAAAATAAAGTTTTAAAAACTTTATTATGTGTAAATTTGTTAATAAGTAGGAATTTATACAATTCCTAAGAGTTTATTGTAATAATTGAGTAAACGGTGATTTTTTGGAATAAACCGTGTAAAACTTGTGTAAAAATCAATATTAAAACATATAAATATTGTTGGGAAATATTTTTATGTGTGTTAAATTAAGTATGTGCTAGGTAATTTAATTATGTTAAATAATGTGTTTTGAACATTAAAAATGTTTATTTTGGTTATAATGAATGAAAAAATGTTCATTTTCGAATGAATTAAGAAATTTGACTGTAGATAAGTTTAAAAAATAAAAAGATGTTTAAATGTGCTAAAACACATTTTAGTATTTATACCGAAGCCAAATACAAAACTTTCAAATAGAAGTATTTAGAACTTATGTTAAGTAGAAGAGATAACATAAATTTGTGTTAATGGTGTCCCTTATTCCCTAACTACCGTCCTAAGACCAAACCCTCACCTAATTACTCAATTAAGGCATAATTAGCCTATTAACAAGTGATTAAGTAAGGAGAATTCTGGAAATGTACATGCAAAACTCTTTCTTCTTCACTTTACAGTAAAGAGAGAAACAAGGGTCTCTTCTTACAAAATTAAATCCTAGCTTTCTAAACTAAGTCTAAAGTGAAAACTAAGGCTAAATCAGATGCTAATCATGGGTAACCTATCAAAAAAAAATAAGCTTGATCTCATTTCATCTCAGATTCATAAATCTAAGTTACTGTGCGTCAAAAAATCTTTTACATGTCAATGTATATTGAAATACAGGTGTTAAAAGTTAAAAAAGACCAAAAAACATATTTTTAATCTAATTTCAAGCAACATTTTGTCCTTCTTCACTGCAAAACTAAGGTGAGAGTTCCTTTGCACATTCTAATTTGAGTTCATGTTTTGCTGATGATTAAGGTCGTATTTAATTGAAATCGTTTTGTGCAATTTGACTTTCCTGAAAATAGTGCAAACATGGCATGGGTCAATATTTGTGCTACCATATCTTGACTAATTCTTGATGGATTCTTGCGATTTTTATTTCTGTTGATAGTCAATATTGTATATTGTATGCATGTCAAGTTTCATGTAAATTCAAGGTCTATTGCACCTCCATTTTATTGTGTCAAACTTCAACCCGAGAGGGTTTCTTCATTTCTAGTGCTCTGTCGTTTGTGTTGACACGGGAAGCACCTATGTCGACACATGTGACTCCCTGAGTCGACATAGCCTAGTAAAATACCCAGGAAATGTCTATGCTCTAGTGCACTTTTATACCAGTTTTTGATGCCTTCCCTTGTGTTTTCCGAGCATGGTTTGGTGCTTATTTCAGTGCAAATATTGAGAGCGGTACATCACACATGTTCTAGTATCGAATTATGAACTTTCTTGGTTTATTCGGCATGGTTTTGATGAGAAATTTGAGTATGAATCTTGAGTATTTGAAAGATTTTATATAAGGGATAAACCATGTTATCTGTGGCTGTTTTGGATTGTTTATACCACATAGAAGCCCAAATTTTCGCAAATCAGTAGTTTAGGGTTTTAATAAATTTTAATGATTCATTGTGTTGTATTCTTGGTGATTTCTAATTCACATGTCCATGACTTTATAATTATTTATTTTTGAAGGCATTTTATAATAAATTCCTACCATTTTTAGTAAAATAATTTCAAAATGGTTGTATATAAAATATATTAATACTGATATTTTTCTAAGTTATAAAGAGATTTCGAAGTTGCTTTTACGTAATATTTTCCAAAATAAAACCTAATATTTTGCAAGGTATTTTCTTATATAAAATCATATAATTTTGCATCCTTCAAGAAGGCAAGGTTGGTATTTACACAGTTTAGTGAACCGTGTAGTATAGGGCATATAAGTTTACTATTTCGCTTAATTCAAAACTTTTTCATTCGAAGCTAATGTGTTTCTGTAATTCTGTGTTTATTTTCCTAATGCGGAGTTAACTTGCGGGGCGTAAACCGATAAGTAAGGACAGGCGGTATGGGGCACATGAATTTGTGTTATTTCCGTGTTTTTTGTTCTCTTATGATTTCACCATTATTTTGGGAAGGGATGTGTGTGTGTGTTTGTGTGTGTGTGTGTGTGTGTCTTAGAGCTTTCTGTGGATTTTGTAAATTTGGTGATTTCATTTCTATGTTTTGAACTCTTAAATGAGTTCCAATGTTTATGATTTCTATGGCTTTTGTGGTTTCCTTCCCGTGTTCCTGAGATTTAAATTATGTGATAAATAAAGTCTGAGCTATTAAACTTGTAGTAAACATCTGTATTTATTCATGAGTTGATTACTGCGATCCAAGCACATCTGATTCATTTCATTCTTTTATAAATAAAGGAATCTTTCCCTTACTTATATTTCATATTATCATTACCAACAATCATCATATTCAAACTAGACTAGTCCATGTATTCATTACTCGGGTCAGACCGAGTTGTTTCAGGTCATAACTTACTGTTGATTTGGGTTTAGCAGTTTTATCCCGGACTATCTCATTTGAAGCTATTACCTTAGTTGTGTAGTCATGTATTTGTATCACCTATATATGTACTCTTATGACACATGATGAATGTGTATATGGTTCATATGAAACCATTCGAATATATAGCACATGTATTTGTTGTATTCTATGCCTATATGTAAAATATTTAGTGATCAGTTATTAGTGATATGTTATAATTTGCTCTGAATACTGTCCTTAGCCATCGTAGTTTTATATTAGGTGAATTAAGTATGTCAATCCACTTGAGGTAAGAAAAAATATTATACATCCAATCGACATATTCGATACTAATCTAATACAAGGTTACAAATGGCTCACAAAATTTGATATGCATGAGATAGGTAATCCAAACTATCAACATAAGCAGGAATTACTGAAATTCATCAAGAGTCGGAGAAGACATAACAACCCAAACATGAACTCAGGCCATGTTTGCACTGCTTTCACAAAATTCAGGTTATAGCTAGTTAAACGATTTCAGCAAATTTACCACTATAAATCATCAACAAATACTCGAATTCAAACTAGAAAGTGTGAGGGAACCCTCACCTTAGATTTCCAACAAGATTTGAGTTGAAAACTTCACCAACTTTGATCAATTTGGATGCTAGCCTCAGCACCTGTAGTTGCCATTACAGTAAGATGCAAAGAGAGTTTTCAACAACCAGTAATAAAACATCACAATTCAGAAAGAAACTGAAACATACACGTTACTACCAGATTTCGATACTGAAACCAAATATAGATGAAGGGGTATCAGAGTACATTTAGCACCAGGAGAAGGCCTCGAAAGCATATGATCGACGCCAAAGAACCGATACCGAAAGCAAGAAAGGAGGAAATTCAGTCCACATGCTATTGGTACGAACAAGGGCAGCGGAATCTTGGTATCGATATAGGAAGGATAGGGCAAGGTAGTGCCGGAGCCAACAAACAGCAAGCAATCAAAAGCGGTTACAACACTGACACCAAAAACAATCTACCTGATTCTAACTCTGGAAGCATAAAGATCGATACCGAAGCTCAAAGCCATAAAAGGGAAAGTACGAGACCAACTTGGTTTCGAATAAAGGGCTATCAATGCCAATGTACGTGGTATCGATACCGCTACCAAAAAGCAGCATCAAGGCCATAAAGAAAGAAATGAGAATTGGTATTCATAAGACGCTGCATAAGAATGCTATCCATGCTAATATACCCAGCATCGATACCGAAGATAGTATTCAGAAGCTACTAAAGCGAGCTAGAGCTTAGGATTTGCTACCGGCACAAAGGCATATTATCGAAACTAAAAGCGGCAAAGGAAGTTATCCATACCAATTTACTTAGTATTGATACATTACATGAAGGCAGCACCAACATCATGTTCAAGGCGGAGATGATATCAACACTTAGAATAGAAAAGAAAGGCTAGAACTCAGAAACCAACAACGAAAGCCACTAATGAGTGCCGATACCGACAAGCGTTGCCGAAGCCGGGAGCAACCCAAACTGGGCTTCTATTGACCGAAACCGAAAGGGAGTCCAATTTGCTTTTAAATAAGACCCAAGGGTCTCATTTGGGGAGACTTTTCTCATTCCACAATCTTGTATCAATTTCTTAGAGTGAAAACTCTAATTTGTAAATCGATTAGGAGATTTTGCTTTTAATCACGTATGTACTTATGCAAATGATCAATAAAGAGAGAAATCAACACTTATCACCAATTTCATATATTTCCTCATCACATGTCTTCGGCAAAGCTTCTTAAGCCAAAACAATGCTTCATACCTAAATGCAAATTACCGAAATAATCCTCCTCAAGTCTTTTTGCCTCCTAACTTGTCTTGCGCTTAGGGAAGCCTTATCCCAAGATAATTGTTGGTCCTTGAGTCTCGTAACCGTGATACTCACCTATTAGAAGGAAGAGTAACTAATCTTCAGGCTTAAGACCTTGATATCTAGTACACGGTGAACTAACTTAAGCTTGTAGGAATCCTTAGGTATCCCTAGGTCCATACCCTTATTCAGTTATTTCGGTGTTAACGAAAAATGTCGTTAACATTTTGGCGCTAGAAGGAGGGCCTGAACCTCCGATCCTTTGAATAATCCGACCACATCCTTTGTTGTTCCGTCCTGGATTGGAATAAGCTTTGAAGAAGTAACGCCATGCGTAAAAGGTCTCGACAAGGGTCTTCTGAATCTCGAATGGCTAGGTGAAGCATCAGTGATCCAAGAATTATTGAAGAACAAAGACCGAGAATGGAAGCTTCAAGAATTATAAACAAGAAAAAGGAAGTGGAACAATATGAACCTGGCCGTTGGAGCATTGATCCTTTCCACATAGGACCAACCCCAATCTTTGATTTAAGTAGTTCTACATCAAAGGAACAGAACCTATTTTCTCACATTAAGGAAGTCATCCATGCACATACTAAGGGAACTATATACCAGCAAGGAATAATGAGATATTTCAACCTCTTTATTTCTAACTGGTCTAAAAGAATGGCACTTATGACTCAAGATACATTTAAAAGAAGGTTCAAAGATATAGATGAAGCAACAAGGCTAAGTTAAAAATGGGCTAAGTTCCAACGTCGAAAGAGTATCTTTGAGTGAAAACTACCTAAAGAATGCAACCTTATCAAATCAATCGAGAATATCTACTTCCTAACCAAACACGAGCTTAACTTTTGCCATCAACAAAGAAGAAACCCAAGTATGAAAGAAAATTAGGAGGGCCATACTGCCATTACCACATGATGAATGGGCATGAAACCAACCACTGCAGAGTTCTAGAAGGAATGATCATCAAGTTCTTTAATCAAGGCCAATTGCAAAGATTTGTAAAATGATCAAATTAATTTTGATAAAGAATTTTTGGAAGAAAAAATGTCTACATGGACAGGAATATGGAACTCCTTAAAAATTGGAACCACCTGAAGCGGGTGAAGCTACCTACGATGGTAAAAAACCTTGTCACCATCAAGATGGACATGGAAAGGCATCCTTCGAGGTGGGAGTGTGTAAGCCTTTAACCGAGTCCAATTTAGTAAGGGCCAGGTAAAGCATCAAAAGTGTAAGACTCCATCACCGGCGAGGAGCAGCTAAAACCCTTACTCCCGCCTACGATGGCCTGGGTAAGACACCCCTTGGAGGGGGAGTAAGCGTAAGCCTTTATCCGTGTCCAAATCAGACAGGGCCAGGGTAAGGCATCGAAAACCCTTATATGCGCCTACGATGGCTAGGTTAAGGCACCCCTTGGAGGGAGTGGTGTGTAAGCCTTTATCACCGTCTACGATAGCCAGAGTAGAGCATCAAAATAGTAAGCCTTTATCCGCGCCTACGATGGCCAGGTTAAAGCGTTTAAGCCTTTATCACCGCCTACGATAGCCAAGGTAAGACGCCTCTTGGAGGGAGGTTGAGTAAGTCCTTGGGCCCTGCTTAAGAATAAGCTAGCCAAGCACACCAGACACACAAGCTCAGAAAGTGGCTAACAAAGCACGTACATCCCCTCCTTTAAAAATCAAAAGCCTAGATAGTGGATCGGTAAGCACGTACATCCTCTGCTTACATCTAACCCCGCAGAGGGGAAAAAGCTCTAGACGAGTGCTCTAAGTACACAATCGCCTCTGCTTACATTAATATCTTGTGGAAAGGGAACAAAAGCTCGGAAGAAGAGCACTTAAGGCATATACAACCTCTGCTTTAAAGAATAAGCCTGAAATTAACACAAAAAACATCAAATTAATACTCGAATCTGGGTTTGGGTCGGGACTTCTATTAAATACCAGAAGCGGATTTCTGATCTTCTATCAAATACGCGAATCTTGGTTTGGTTTGGGACTTCTAATTAATACCATAAGTGGATTTCTGGTCTTCTATTATATACCTGAATCCGGGTTTAGTTTGGAACTTATAATTAAATACCAAAAGTGGATTTTTGGTCTTCCTTAAATGTATGAATCTGGGTTTGGATCAGGACTTCTATTTGTTGTTAGAAGAAAATTTATGGCCTTCCATAACCATTGCCTGAATATAGGTCGTATAACTCCTATCTATACTTCTAGAAGAGAATTTGTGGAATATTACTCTAAATAACCAAATATGGGTCTCTAGACTATAATTCTCATTTCTAAAAAATGATGTATTAAATAATACCTGGATTGACATCACAAGTCTCCAACACTAATACCTTTTGATGGAAGGTCATGATTTCTCATATCTCACACAGGGAGATGTTCTAAACCTAAAGCATATAGAATTGCTATTTATTATTCTACTAGAATATAGAGCGCAAATTGTCACATTAACCTATCACAAAAGTTTATATACTTCTTGTCTTACAACTCAGATAGGGATTCATATGAATTAAGAAAATTATAGTTTACATCTTACTTATAACAAAAGACTAACATGAAAAGTTTTATGACGAGTCTTATGCAGAATAACACAGAAGAGATCCCAGAAGGGGATGTTCAAAACATAGCAAAGATATACATCGGGTGACATCTACATAGTATATAAAATTATTTACGAATTCATTTCATTAGTTATCATAACGCAAAAGTTAGACAATAGTATTACAAATACATCAAATTCCCTTCGCCTCTCCACTTATATAGTCATCGGTTAAAGGAGGATTAATGGTGTGACGGATTTCAACACATAAAAGCTCTTTGAACCTTTTCTCCTTTTTCCTGACTTCATCAGGGCTATCTAGGGGCTTGACTAGAAACTTTAGAGCTCTATTGAAAGCTTTACAAATGGCTCTTAAAGTCTTGTTTTCTTTCTCCAAATTAAACACACTTTTTGCAAATCATATGTCTCCTTCTGTAGTTGCTTAACTTTAAAGACATAATAGTTGATATGTCGAAGTGTGTCCTCGTTACGTTCTTTGTCGTAAAAACCCTTAGTTCCAGCTTTGATTTTTCTGCACCACCTATTGACAACTGATTCATCTAACCCGCGAGGGGGATTCCTCAAGTTATAATATTTGTCAAACCCTGAACTTCAGGTTTGGTCTTAGCTTTGCTAAGCATAGACACAGATACGTTAGTAGTATATCCAAAAGTAAATTCCCAAGCTTTGCAGCTTGCTTGTGCATTATCTCGCTCAATCTCTAGATCGCAATCTGTTGATGCAGTCTACATATTTCTTCATCAAAATCGATAGAGGCATTGGTTTTTTCACCTCTTTAATTGAAGAATAGTTTCATCCTTATCTTTCAATCTACCTTTCAGAATAGTTATTTGCTCATTCAAATGCATAATAGTCAACTTTTGAAGTAGGATCGTTCTTCCTTGAGTCATATTGGGAACTTCTTTCGGAACATCTCTTGGCTTTGCAATATTAAATATCCATCCGTAGAGTGGGAGGGTGAAATTTCAAGTTGGTTTCCCTGTTTACAAAAAAGAGCTATGATAAACAAACCCTATTTACAAAAGTTAATAAATACAGCATCGTACTTCACAAAGAGGTTTATTACACAAACCCTTAAATTCACCCGAACAAGCTTCAAATCATTTTATCAACACACACAGAAAGTTACATGCTTTGGTTCTGTTTGCCAAAACACCTATTGTGTATATTATATATCAATTGGTCCGACACGCAAATGGATATTATTTTATTCACTTTTTTAAATGGATCAAGAAAGTGGATATAGCTCATTCGTTAAATTTCTAGCATTATTTGAATGTAATGCTACGAAGGCCGATATATTTGATTCCTTTTTAATAAGACTAGTAGTTGAATTACCTT
Source organism: Allium sativum (assembly GCA_030737875.1). Taxonomy (NCBI): domain Eukaryota; kingdom Viridiplantae; phylum Streptophyta; class Magnoliopsida; order Asparagales; family Amaryllidaceae; genus Allium; species Allium sativum. The sequence continues at coordinate 462,507,745 of CM060923.1, forward strand.
TTGGAGTTTCTTAATTCCTATAGGCAGTTTCAAAGTCACTTGCAAAGAAAATCAAATTATAGAATTTTGCATGAACTAATATATACAACGGACATATGACCTAACCAATACCATGTGATGGTATATCATAAATGAATGAGCTGCATGCAACTGAACAATAAGGTTTCATAAATTTACCAAATAATAGCAAATATGAATGTGAAAGAAATTGATCTAAATGCATGTTAACCTCTATAAAGACGTTGTTGCAAGAAACATCCTCAAAACCCTACATTCAAGAACGCTTAAAATTATAAAATGGCCTAAAATTATACAGTTGTGAAATAATTAAATAAACTGAGAGCAAGATAGGGCCAATTTACAAAGAAAATTAACTGAGAGCAAGGTGAGCAAACTTGGCTATAATCATAACTGGTTATCCACTTTAAACTTCCACTTCACTAAGCGACCACAATTATGTTCCCCCACTTACACACTGGCCCATAGAAATATTTTCACTAACCACATTAGCCAGCATAATTTATGGCATTCAATCAATTTTTTTATACATGTCGCATAAGATCACAGTCACACATTAATTCCTTATCATGCTGAATAGTGCCTTTAATTAATGCAGCATCATGTACAAAATTGCACAAGTAGAACCTGCAAAAGAATACAATACATAACAAAAGCAAACAATAAAAAAGTAACATTGTCTGCCATGGAGAAGTTTAAGCTTAGTAAATCATGTTATACAACAACGAACATACCATGTCATACAACCAACGAATACGCCGATTATGTTCCTTTTACTTTCGCTTGCATGACGCAGTTTTTTTTTTTTTTTTTGAATATTGATAACTGGGACAAATACAAAAGTTAATTTTATTTTTCTGCTTATTTGTTATAGTAAACATGGTACCTTCGTTGGTTGTATAACATGAGTTGCTTATTTTTTCTGCTTATTTTTTTCACTGTATCAAAGACCTTATTTGCCTCGGCCATCTCACCGTAACAGACAAATACGTCTAATATATTTGTATAAACATAAAAAGTTAACTAATCCCTCATTTGCTGGTATCTTTAGTAACCCACAAAATCCATTAACCAATCTAAACGTAAATTTGAATCTAACAACATTTGTCTAAGTGTATAAACATAAGAAGTTAACTAATCCCTCGTTTGCTGGTATCTTCAGTAACCCACAAAATCCATTAACCAACCTGAACGTAAATAAGAATCTAACAACACTCGTCTAAGTGTTCCAAAATTTATCATCGCCACTCTTTACTCACCTCAATTAGTAGTTTATTATAAACAGCCTAAGATGTCCAATTTTAAATCTATTACACAAGGTTTTACAAACGAGCAGTAATAAAGGCAAAACAGATTAAGAGGATGATGAGAGTGGGATTTGAACCCACGCCCTTTCGGACCAGAACCTTAATCTGGCGCCTTAGACCAACTCGGCCATCTCATCAGGTAACAGCATAGCATATTTATCACCATGTTTCGTTTGCTTTTCCTGATTATGTTCCCAATACAGTTGCATCTTGGTTAAGATCTTTAGTCATTCGGTATGCGTATGATATGATTGTGCTTATGAGATGTTTGTTTCTTAAATATGAAAGTGGACCTGATTCCTAGTTAATATAACCCTATATATTGGCAGATGATGGAGGAAAACTCAGATGCATTACCTCGCAAAAACATTCAACCTACTGCAACTTCTTTTGACAACAATCTCATCTTTGTTTGTAAATAGCACCTGTATGCTATGATTGATGAATGTGTGCGAGGTTGACAAACAACCCGATAACTACAATTTTCAATAACACCTGCATATAAATAAATCAAAATACCACTAATTCTACATGAACTCAATCTTTAGACCAACCGAGCCATCCCAACAACTGATGGTCAATCTTTAAATTTGACTTCTTTCTATTTTCAATTATATTTCAGTGATTTGTTGAGCTATAATTTTGAAAATACATCATCTAGGTTGTGATATTTAGTCATTATGCATGCTAAGGAACAATAAATAATCAGGATTAGTGCAGACAAGTTCTTCGTTAATACCACCTTGTATGTTAGCAGAAGATGGAGCAAAAATATTGAGATACATAACCATATATGCATATTGAACTTTCTGGCACTTCTTTCAGCATCAGTATCATTTTGTTTGTAAATTGATGAAGTTTTCATGCAAGCTGAAGAAAGACAGGAAAAACTAAGTTATGAACGACTAAAACAGAATAAAGTTTGAACCAGACACGCAAATAAGTTAATTAAAACATAACAGTAAAAATATAACCACCTTATTCTATGTTCGTATTCAATTGCCTTCTCAATAAATCAAGACATATACAACAACACACATTAAAATATAACAAGCACAAAGTAGTGATTTATGTAATACTTGATGAAGTTGTGTTTGAGCTACAAGTTAATTTTTCAACTTGAAGCTCGAATTTGTTTGGAGAAGAGGAAAAGCGAACAATGATAGGTAAATCAATAAGTAGGGGTTGGGTGTACGGCCGTTTGAAATTCCAGTTTACTCAAAATTGCTACATAATAATCTTTTCTTAGAAAAAGGACAATATTCGAGTGAAAGTAAGTAATTTTCTATTCCATATTCAAGAACAAACAACAAAGGTACCATGTTATATAACCAACGAAGGTACCATGTTATGCAACATATTTGTCCATCTTTTGATTTGCTCTTTGCAACTTATGTTATACAACCAATGAAGGTACCATGTTTATATTGGGTTCCCCCCTTAATTGGAGTGTTTCTAGAAAATTCGAGATCTTTCTGGAGAAATCTAGAATTTTCTAGAATGTTCAGGAGAACTCTAGAGAAGTTTAGAACCCTCTAGAAGCTTGTTGATGAGTGTGGAACCCTCTGGAACATTATGGAGATGTGTGAAACCTTCTGGGACATTATGAAAGAGTATGGAAGGATGTAAATGGAAATAGAATAGTGTACAGATTCCTAGAGAGTATGGAGCATTCTAGAGAATTAATCTCCACCCTTGGATGCATGTAGTCTCCACCATTCATTATGGAGGTTGAGTAGTATAAATAAGAGAAGGAGCCTTCATTACTATCCATCCAAGAAAAAAGCCACTTCTTAGAGTGAGGAAAACTTGAGAGTTAGCGATTTGAGTGAAAAGAGAGATAGCTTGGGATATATCTATCTTTAAGCTTGAGTGAGCCACCAAGTGTGAGTTATTTTTGTAATCATATTCTTGTAATCCAACTATTTTTTTTGTATAGTGGAAGAATCTCCATATTGGACAATTATAAACACTTGTGCTCTCGTTGCTACTTTTAATCTTAAGGGCCTATCTTAACTTCACGAAGCGGGAAAGACCGAGATTCCCCAACAGTTTACAATAAGAAATAAGCAGAAAAATAAAATTAACTTATTGTATTTGTTCCAGTTATTAATTGAACTGCGTCAAGCAAGCGAAAGTAAAAGGAATACCTTAAGGTATATGAAAAAGTTGTTACCATAATATGGTAACACAACGACTACTTCAGCTAAGCTTGGTTCTAGAACATAAGAATGCAAATGCATTAGACATCTCTCTGCGCTCCTTCATCACCACCTCTACTAATGATAATAGTAATAATCAAAACATGTAATTTCCAATTTATTTATACATATAATATACTCCCAGTTTTGATACATGTAATTTCTGAAAATATATTCTTCATGATTTTATTACATATATGCTAAATTCAAAATATTACATACTATTTATTTTGGGTTGTTATTTCAATTCATTTTACTTATGAATAATTACTATTACCTGTTATTGGAACACTAACAAAAGAACATTTTTTTTCGTCCATAATTTTTCCAATTTAGTTTTGACTTTTATAGTCTCAAGTTCAATATGCATTAAATATCATCTTCCATGTTTTTATACACTCAAACATCTAGCATTATATTAATACATTTGTGTGATTAACAACACTTTTTATGACAACCTTTTGAATAAATTAAAATTGAAAATTGAGGATTTTAGTTTCGACTTCCTTTATATCAGAAACAGTTTTATAAAAACGTGCCTCTCACCTTCCATAGTAATTGTCGTGCTTTCATAGTTTTTTAGTTCTACGACAAATCTTCCGAAATGTCTATATTGTCTATAACCATACTCAACCCAAACACACCAAATTCATGCAGTCCAAGACTACTGCCGTGCCCACTCATCCGGACAGAACACCCCGTCGTCAACCAGGCCTCCAATTCCAGCCTGCCTATACCCAATTGCATCAAATCTGGCCTACAGGTCACAACCTATCAAATAAACATTGTTCCTCATATACCCTTTGCTTAATTTAATTAGAAACCCAAGCAAGTTCTGTGTCAGTGCCAACAAATATGGCAAACCCCACTAACTGCAAACAATGTCGACGGGGAAAGAACTAGATTTCGGTTTTCCACACAACAATAAAGGCCAAAAATTCCGATGGAAAAAACTTTGATAACCTAAATACTCAGCTAATTCATAAGCTCTATTGATCAAGGTAAGAAACATTCAATTATAGATCAGAAATCTAACCTAATAAAAAAAGGCTACTAAGAAGAAATTAAAACTTTGTAAGCAAACTAAACTCATTAGCCAGATTGAAGAAACTAAACTATTTGTTGCCTTACCGCCGTAACTATTGAATAGGAAATAAGAAATAAACATCACCATTGTTCTTTAACTTTTAACAATAATGAATGATTACTAAGTTCTTTTGAACTGAATCAATTGGTATGGTAATCCATAATGAGTATCTTAGTATACAGTTACAACTGAATATCATAATGATGGTTAATGACATCTGTTAAGACATTCAATAATATCATTTAGTATAACTTTTATAGTGTTATTTGTTTGTTATCATAACATTTAATTAAAGCATTTATCTATGACATTTATTACAGGGTTTGTCATTTATTTGTAATGTTTGATACAGTGGGCTCTATCTCGTATTTAAATTTAGAAGGGTAATTATAATTACATTATGTTTTATAATAGTTAAAATTTACATTTCTAACAGCATCATATAGACATAAATAATTTAAAGATTGTCTAACATTTCAAATGATCTAATTCGAGCAACATGCCACCAAAGTGGTTTCGGTAGTGTGTTGTTAGTAAGTATATCTGATGCTTATGTCATGATTACTCTGTGGTGTAATAATTATTTTATAAAGACTATACAAAAATAATAATTTGATGATAAAAATAAACTTCATCCTCAAATGTAGTTTTTTCCATGTGAGAAGAGTTGGAAAGAAACTAAATGTGAAATATAAATAAGAAAACTAGAAGAAGAAAAAATGACTTACCGGCGGAAGTTAACATGTTCATTAAGGTAAAAGAATAAAAAGAGATTAAGTTGACATAGCTAGAAGACATAAAAATGATTTAACAATTTAATTAGTCCTCTCATGCAACCGATAAAAAAATTACACAATATGAGAACTCATGCGACCGACTTCCATCTTTTGAGAAAAGACAAAAATGATGACGATCTTGAACATATCGTCAAAAACAAGCAAATTATGGTTGTTTTGATATGGTAACATCAAATTTCTCATTACCATACAATTATCAGGTAGTTGATCATTTTTTATTAAAGTCGGAATATTAGTATCGTTGGTAAAGTAAAGTAAATTTACAGTTTTCTTCTAAAACGCCGGCAATATTTTCCAAAATCAATAGCGATAATAATCTACCAGTTTATTTGTAATATTACGAACATTTATGTAATATGTTATTTTATATGCATTTAGAAACAAACAAACGATTAAATTAGTTCAAATGATGATGATTAATTGAGTGGTACAATGAAAAATTGTTACAACGTAAAGATGTGTCATGTTTTTTTAATAAACGGCAATTTATCATTATTACTGCAACGTTTATAGGCATATCAGTATATACATTCAATATTATAGACTAAATTACACACCTTGCACTATGGACAATTTGTGCGATAGCGCACGCTATGATAACTCTGAATATATGGGTCTTCAATACATCAGTCAATCATTAACGATAACAATAAGTTATTTTAGCTCACCAGGAAAATATGAGAACGTTGGTTGCAAAATCACTGCGGTAACTGTTGACAATGGATTTAGTCAATCAGAAGCCAACACCCAATTCACATGCAATTCATAGTAAAAATCACAATGCAGTAGAGTACATAAAAGTAAATGGAGATACGAATTTATAGTGGTTCGGCGAGTGTGACGACGTCCACTGAGGTGTAATCAATTATTTATATTGTTTAATTACAAATGGTCAAAATTTTGAAGTAAGCTTATGAAAATAACTTATTGTAAAATAGGACTGTTTCATAACTTATTATGAAACTAGGCTAGGCCTGTTTTGAATTAGGTAATAAGCTATGCGTGTTCTGAAAACGTGCATGAACAAAAATGTTCATGCGTGTTTTCAGAACGCACTTTTTTTTTGTTCTTGCGCATTCTGAAAACGCTCATGAACAATTTTGTTCATGCGCGTTTTTGGAATGCACATGAACAAACCAAAAAAAAAAAAAAATTGTGCGTCCTGAAAACGCGCATAAACAAAATTGTTCATAAGCGTTTTTGTTGGGTTTTTGGCCCAAACTTCATGGCTTATGTCAACATCCACATTAGTAGTTCAGAATTCAAGAAACTTTTCACTTCCTACAACATTAATGCTTTAGTCAAAGAAGCTTTTCACTATCCACTACATTAATGCTTTAGTCAAAGAAGTTTTTCACTTTCTACTTTGACCGACATGTATTTGTATCTATTTATATGTTGTACATTGTTTGGAGTTTGTGATGAAAAGCAACTGCTTTTCATATTGGCTTTTCATACTCTAATTTCACTCTCCTTCTTGTAAACAAATCATAATTTCAAAATAGAAATTCCTAAATTGTGCGAGTTGTATTGTATTACTTATCTTGCATCTAATTTCATTTCTCGATCCTAATTACTGCTTTCGCTGCAGTCATTAACCCTTACAAGTGGTATCGGAGCTGTGGTTCACTATGTCAACAGTGAAATTAGACATTGAGAAATTTGACGGCAAGCTAAGTTTTAGCATTTGGAGAGTCCAAATGAAAGCAGTCCTCATCCAGAACGGATTAAAAAGGGCTCTTGACGGAAAAGCCAACAAGCCGGCAACAATGATGGATGAGCAATGGCAGGAGATGGATGAGAAAGCTATGACAGCTGTTCAGTTATGCTTAACCAAGCAGGTACTACGTGAGGTTATTCACGAAGAGACAGCAACAGGGCTATGGTTAAAGCTCGAGTCTCTCTACATGACCAAAAGTCTCGCCAACAAACTATGCATTAAGGAAAGGCTATATACAATTCGCATGGCTGAAGGTACTTCCATTCAAACTCATCTTAATGAGTTCTATTCTATTATTATCGATTTAGAAAATCTGGAAGTTAAAATCGAGGATGAGGATAAGGCTGTTTTATTAATTGTCTCCCTACCACCTTCTTACAAGCACTTCAAGGAAATTATGCTATACGGTAATAATGACACTCTGTCTTTTGAGGATGTTAAATCACATTTACTGTTAAAGGAAAAATTTGATCTTGAAGTACATTCTAATGATAAAGGAGAAGGATTAAATGTAAGAGGGAGTTCACATTATAAAGGCAACAACCATAAAAAGAACTCAATGCCAAAATCCAAGGGACATAGATCAAACACTACCTGTCGTTATTGTAAGAAATCAGGGCATGAAATTTGTGATTGTTAAGTTAAAAAATAAAAAGGAGAAAGATGAATAAACTAATCCACCTCAAAAAACTGCGGAAGCAATTTTTCTTGAAAACAACTCTGATTGTGACTCAGTGTTAGTTGCAGCTACTTCCGAAAGGAATAGTTTTAATGGATGGGTTCTTGACTCTGGGTGCTCCTATCACATGTGTCCTCATAGGAACTGGTTTACTACTTATGAATCTATTGAGTGTGGTATTGTCTTAATGGGAAACGACGCTTCCTGCAAGGCTATAGGAATAGGTTCAATCAAAGTCAAGACTGACGATGGTGTTCTAAGGACCTTAACTAATGTCCATCATATTCCTGATTTAAAGCGCAACCTAATCTCACTAGGTACGCTCGAGTCCCTTGGCTATAAATTCTCAGCTGAAGGTGGAGTCTGAAAGTCACCAAAGGTGCCTTGGTTGTCTTAAAAGCCAGTAAAATTGGTAGTTTGTATGTTTTACATAGACATACAGTGACAGGTTCAACTGCTATTACATCCTCACTTTCTGATCCTGATCTTACTCGTTTGTGCCATATGCGTTTAAGCCATATGAGTGAGAAAGGCATGGACATTCTAAGCGAACGTGGTCTTCTTGGTTCACCCGACACAGGTAAGCTTGAATTTTGTTAACATTGTGTTTATGGGAAACAAAAGAAAGTTAGTTTCTCTGCTGCTACCCACACCATTAAGGGTATAATTTACTATGTTCACTCTGATTTGTGGGGACCTTCTAGGGTCACCTCTTAGTATGGAAAAAATTGTATGATGACCATTATTGATGATTTCTCTAGAAAAGTATGGACTTATTTTTTGAGGAATAGAAATGAAGCTTTCCTACATTTAAGAATTGGAAAGCTCTTGTTGAAAATCAAACTGGGAGAAAAGTTAAAAAGCTTAGGACTGATCGAGGTCTAGAGTTTTGTAATGATGAATTTACAAAATTCTGCACTGAATTTGGAATTTCTAGACATAAAACATTACCTGGAAAGCCTCAACAGAACAAGGTTGCAGAACGTATGAACAAGACTCTTCTTGAGAGAGCACGTTGTATGATCTCTAATGCCAAATTGTGGCATCGCCGTGATATGTGGACAGAAGCTATTTCCACTGCTGCATATATTATCAACCGCTCTCCACACTCTTCTACTGACTTCAAAATTCCACAGGAAGTATGGTATGGCTCACCTATGAACTACTCATCTCTCAAAGTATTTGGTTGTACCGCCTATGCTCATATTAATGATGGAAAATTAGCTCCTCGTGCTGTAAAATGCATTTTTGTTGGTTATTCTTCGGAATCAAAAGGTTATCAATTATGGTCTCTTGAATCTAAGAAGATTATTCTTAGTAGAGATGTCACCTTCAATGAAAATGCTATGCTGGAATCATCTAGTTCAGTGACTTTTAATTCGTCTCCGAACACATATGATCATGATAATGGCGGTAAGAAGGTGGAGATGGAAGTTAGTAGCCAACCGCTTGTTGTTCATATTGATCCTTCCTCAAATTCTCAGTCAGGTGATGATTTACATCCTGATGACCATGAGCCCGTTACCACTAGTTCAAGTAGCCAACCACAACCATCTAATTATATTCTTACAGGAGATCGTTCGAAAAGGCTACACACTAAGTCCTCAAGATATCCCGAAAAGGATTATGTGGTTGCTTATGCCTTAACAATTTGTGAAGAAACTCCAGGTTTGGATGAACCACTTCCTACCAATAAGTTTGATCATTGTTTAGAGTTGGTCGGAATTCATTCTTGCTATCACTTCAGACTACTTACGTCGAGTATCCATGAATTTGGTCCAAGGTGGAGATTGTTGGGTTTGTGGCCCAAACTTCATGGCTTATGTCAACAGCCACATTAGCAGTTCAGAATTCAAAAAGCTTTTCACTTCCTACAACATTAATGCTTTAGTCAAAGAAGCTTTTCACTATCTACTACATTAATGCTTTAGTCAAAGAAGCTTTTCACTTCCTACTTTGAGCGACATGTATTTGTATCTATTTATATGTTGTGCGTTGTTTGGAGTGAGTGATAAAAAGCAACTGCTTTTCATATTGGCTTTTCATACTCTAATTTCACTCTTCTTCTTGTAAACAAAAAAGAAATTCAAAATAGAAATTCCTAAATTGTGAGAGTTGTATTGTATTACTTATCTTGCATCTAATTTCGTTTCTCGATCTTCATTACTGCTTTCGCTGCAGTCATTAACCCTTACTGTTTTCAAAACACGTAAGGCTTATTTGTCCTTATATAAAACAGACCTAGTTTCATAATGAGTTATGAAACAAGCTTATTTTCACAATAAGTTATTTCCAGGAGCTTACTTCAAAAATTTGTCCACTACAAATACATTAAGATCCGATCTTAAGAATATAGAGAAAATGTAGTTTTTATTAGGCTACACCAATGTCCTTGTGCAGTAGTGGCCAAAAACCAAGAGAAAATCCCCAAATAAGCCATTTAGTGTCCTATTTAGCTGTAAAAGCGTAGGGAATGATCACAAATCAAGAATAGGATAATGCTGACTTGTGCTTCGGAAGGAACGGACCGAATCAGTATCGATCCAATTGGGCGATCGGTAACATACTTAATGACTCGATCCCCTAACTTGTATAAGTGCCAAAGTTTAAGTCGCCTTGCTTGGTCACTTCGTTTATGTGCTGATCATTGTGTTGATCAACCATTTATGTTGGAACTGACTTGATGTAATAGAGCCGATCTGATCTAAGTTTAAGTGATCTAAAACCAAGTCATATCGTTGATTACCTATTTTTTGCTTGTTTAGTTCATGCCTGAAGAGGATCTGAGCCGATCCCTTTTTAGTCATTTTGACCGATTTGATCCCAAAGGCATCAGATAAGTATAAAGTGTTGGTATCCAAAGGTCTGATCCATGCTTTTTCCATGATCCATCTGAGTTGATCCTTCCTTTTTTTTATCTGAGCAATCTGATTCCTCTAGCGATCGATCATTTGCCACATGCCTGAACTTCGTGGCCTGATCCACGCGATTTCATGATCAGTCCCAATGTTCCGAAGTGATCCATTCTTGAAGTCCTTAGATGACCGATCAAGTGTATGATCGTGTACCTGTGAACCGATCAGGCTTTTTCCAATGACCGGTCAAGCCCGATGAAGTCTCCAAACACGCTATCGATCTAAGTCGCGTATTTTCCGCATTCCAAGCATATATCGAGTTTGATGCTTTAGTTTGAGCATTTTTAAGTTTGTGCAACTTTGTGCTCGAGCCACGAGCAATCTAGTGATAAGAAGTACAAAATGTGACGGTCTTATCAAAAGATATGTCAACACTTGCCCTCAAAAACATATTTGTCTACAGAAGACGTGTTTTGTATTAGTCTAGCATCTACAATCTTTTCGGATTAATCCCAAGTTCCGTGACCGTTCTGAGTCATAACCATGATTTCACCGGATCATTTATATATCCAATTGCCTCTCCAAGCTAGTATTGATGTTGAACATTCTCAATCGCACCGGGTCGATTCCATGGCAAGCGTCGTCCGCACTTAATATCCAAGTTTTTTCCGCACCAACCATAATCCATAGCTAGCAATTCGAGCCTAGCTGGGTTTTACGCATAAGCCATGCTAATTGCATTAAAACTTCATTGGGTTTTTGTTATGTATCAATTGTACATGATAGTTTGAAGCCTCGCCGGACTACTACTACCCCATCAAGCATCAGTTTGATTCATCTCCACTAAGCATTAGTCATGCTAAGTGGTTCTCGGTTTGAGTGGACTGTCAAGCATCAGTCATACTTAAGAGTCCATGGTTTGGATTCCCACCAAGCATCAATCGTACTTGGCAGTTCACTGTTTTGTTCGTGTTCTATCAAGCATCAACCATACTTGATAGTTTATAGTCTCATCGAACTCTTGTTGAGCATCAGTCATACTCGGCAACCCATAGCCTCGTCGGGCTCTTGCGACGCTTCAGTTATATGTGATGATCCAGCCAATTAAAAGGTTTCAAACTTGATGAGCATCAATCATACTCACCAAGTAATTAAAATTGTTTGAAATTATTTTTACATCTAATGGTCACAACTATACTCATCGAGTGATGTCATTAGAGTTATCTAATTGTAGATTCCACAATTAACGAGCATCAGCCATACGAGTCAAGTGACCTTATTAAAGTAACAAATGCAAAATCCATGTCTCACGAGTATCAGCCACACACGACAAACATTTTTATTAGAATAGAAAAGAAAAATTTTATTGCAAAACTAATGGTTTTTACTGTCTATATCTTGTTTAGGGATCTCGTCAGCTCCCGTACAAGAGTAAACATATTAGCCTTTTTATTATAAATTGATTGAGAAATAATAAAAATAGAGCGGGTGATTCCTCATAGTCCAAAAGCTTGTATATGGATCTCGTCGGATCCTGTACATAGATTGAAGACTTAGCCACCAACATTTTTCGATTTATGTCCCTTACAGTCGATGGTTGTGGTTTGATTCTGGATGTATTACCGCAGTTGTTCATACCTCACTTTCACTTTGATTACATCTCACAAATGCTTGCATTCATTTATTTCATGTTCGGCTATCTCATGAAACAAGTTAAAAAATTTCGAAAGTTGTCTTTATCAGCGGGCTCCTGTCCAGTTCGTTTTTCTTTTTGAAAGGCGGTCTTTGGTATCCATGAAGATTTTTTCTGGACTCGCACTCAGCTATGTATACGAGTCATACTTCGACACTTTTTTGATTCAGATTAGGGGGCGTGTGTTTCTTTCTACTTTTTGCTTTCCTAAATTCGGGTTTGCAGAAGGATTAAACATCAGGTTAGCATCACCGGGGGAATGCCTTATGTTTCCATGGGATCCGTATTGATCCCTCTTATGGGATCGGTACCAAGTTCTTTAGGTGCAAGGGCAATTGCCCCTAGCTCCAGCATGAGGTTCCTTGTGTTGATAGTTTCGGTTCCAACAGATGTATTCTAGTTTTTAAAACTAATTGATGTTCAATTTGATTGAAGAACTTAGCTATCATTTCCTCTTGTCATTTTGGCCAATTTTCCTAATACTAAAGACAATTTTGCAAGTCATTCACCACCTCGTCTATATCCACCCTTATAAGACATAGAGAAGGATTTCCTATGGAAGAAGCCTCTTGACCCCCTCCTTAAGTTGTTACGTCATCTGGTTGTTTGTCGATATTCTTCTTTCTCAAAATTATTTCATAAGCAGAGAGATTCCGTTTGTTCAAGTAGTAGCCCCTAACTGAGATGCCAAAATTAACACTGGACTTTAGTCAATCAATGCCAACACCTAATTCATATGCAATTCATAGTAATAATCACAAAGTACGTAAAAGTAAATGAAAACAAAAAATTATAGTGGTTTGAAAAGTGTGCCAATGTCCATTGAGGTGTAATTGATTGTTTATACTGTTTAATTACAAATACAGTTTAAATTTGATCTTAAGAATGTAGGAGGAAAAATAATTTTATTAGGCTATAAAAATATCCTTGCGTGATAGTATCCAAATGCTAAGAGAAGATCCCTAAATGAGCCATTTTAATGTCCTGTTTATAGCCATATAATAGCTGAGATCGACCACAAATCAAGGAGCAAAAATAGGATCTGATGGCCAATTGCTCTTGGGGAGGGATCAGATCGAATCCACCGATCCAATTAAGGGATCTGTACGGATTCAATGATGTGATCACTTTTGTGCAAGTGCCAAAGCTTAAGCTGTCTTGTTTGATCACTTTGTTTTGTGTTGATCATTGTGTTGATCAACCATTACTACTGGATCCGACTTGATGCAATAAAGCCGAATGTAGTTTTTGATTGCCCAATCCGATCTAAGTTTAAGTGATCGAAAGCCAAGTTGTAGCGATGAACACCTTTTTTTGCTTGATCAATTCGTACTTGAAGAGGACCCAACTGAGTTGACCCATTTTTAATCATTTGACCAATCCGATCCCCGGAGGGATCGGATAAGTTAAAGTGTTAGGGTCCGAAGGTTTGATCCATGCTTCTCCCATGATCTGACCGAGCAAGTCTCCCCTTTTTGCTTTGAGCGATCCACTTCCTCTAATGATCGATCACTTGCCAGATGCGTGAACTCCGTAGCTTGATCCATGCAGTTTTCTTGATCAGTCTGATGCTCTGGGGTGCTCTTTTTTTGAAGTCTTTAGATAATCGATCAAGTGTATGATCATGAACCTGTAAGCCGATCAGGAATTTTCCAGTGATCGATCCGACAAGATCAAGCGTCTAAACACACGACCGATTTTTCGAATTTCAAGTACACGTTGAGTTCAACGCTTTAGACCAAGGATTTCCGAGTTTGTGTAAGTCCCTGCTCGAGCCACGAATGATCTAGTGATAAAAATTCCAAAGCTTGACGGCCTTGTGAAAAGACGGATCAACGTTTTATAACAGCCATATACTAAAAAAACATACTATTATTTCAATGAGATGTGATAGCATTTACTTAAGTCACAACTTAATTAGAAAAAAACACTCAGTTTATCAAACCTAAATATCTGCACTTCTACAAGCAAATCATGAGGCCCATTAGCTCAGTTGGTTAGAGCGTCGTGCTAATAACGCGAAGGTCGCAGGTTCGAGACCTGCATGGGCCATGTTTTGATTTTTTTACTACTAAGTTTATTTTAACACTGTATTTTAATGTGAATTATTATTCTTATTAAATACAAATTTGGAATAAAATAATAAAACCCTAATTTTATTGAAATTGGTTTTGCATATGGTTACATTTCATACATCATACGTCTTTTACTTGTAATTGTCAAAGGGTTATAAACATTTCTTCTTTTTTCGTAGTAAACGAGTCAACCCCTTTCAATAAAGAATCATAAATTTTCCAACATGTGTGTTATTTAAGTAAATAATCTTTAGTTTCTGTCCTAATTTATCTATGTTTGCTATAATTTTAGTTTCGATATGGGCTTCTTTTTGGTATATATGTCAAATCGAACCGAAAGTAATGTGCTCAATTCATGTGTAATAAGTACCTTGGACGAGCATAGGCATGGTGCAAGTTATGTTTGAACACTCTTTGGATAGACCAACCCACAAAAAATATATCAAATGAACATAATTTTGTATATTCACTTGCCCGTCCTAAATGAAAATAGAGGATCAATACCTTTTTATACAGGATCATAAATTTTCCGACTTGTGTATTATTCAAATGGTTAATCTTTAATACAAATGGATCATAATTTTCAATATGCGCATTATTTTTTTATCATATATGCTGAATCAAATCGGAAGTAACCTTCTCAATTCATGTTTAATAAGCAATTTGGACAGACATAGGCATGCTGCAACTTATGTTTGAACACTCTTCGAATAGACCAGACATGCTACAAATAAGAAAATATCAAATAATTCAAATAAGCATAATTGTGTAAATTCACTTGCCCTAATACGTATCCTAAACGAAAATAAGATGTTGGAAAATCACATTCGTACAAAATTTACAAACCTAATGAGAAAACATGACATGATATTCTCGAGTAAAAGTGAGATTTAAGATTGTATTACAAAAATCTAGGAAATAGATAAGTAACTCATATGTATGCTTGTAGATACAAACTTGTTAGAGAACCCCAAAATACCACTAAACTAATTGGCAATGTGAAGGGTGCACTCTTGATATTTATACATAATTTATTTCATAATTCTCCAATTTGGGACTTGTCTCAACACACTCCCGCACGTGCGACATATCTTAAGCCTAACACGTGGATCTTATTGCGTGACGCTGAAAGTGTGATAGTTTTGTTCACAAGAATTAAACCCGCTCTGATACCATGTTTGGGAACCTCAAATTATCACAAAACCAATTGGCAATGTGAAGGGTGGACTTTTAATATTTTATACATAATTTATTTTATAAATTCCCCGATGTGGGACTTGTCTCAACAAAAGCAAATATCAAAACCCAAATCAAAGAATATTCCCTTTTACTAGGCAAAATTGTTTAAAAATGATTACATGGCACTAGTATTATTAGAAGTTAAACAAATTTGAGATGGACCGACTAAAATTAGGGATACAAAAAAGGAAAGAATATATTCTTTCCTTTGAGACACAAATCAGTAGATAGTGCTTTTTATAAGACATGATAGCTGTAAAATAGTCCTCTATTGGTAAAAGTTGAAAACAAAATATTAAATATGTGGTATGGCTTTTTGTATTGCTAAAAAAATTCGACATAACATATGCACATGTAGAATATTTAGCTCCATTGACAGTGTAAAGACCCGCAACTTCCCCGTAAAGGAAAGCGTCGGATAGTTCGAGAACAAACCACAACAGAACGCATACAGAAGAACATTTCATTGTTATTTTACAACAATGCATCAGATTATAAGAATATACAGAGTATAAATGAATATTACACAGAAATATCAGAGATTTAAATTACATTTAAATACATAGCAGCGGAAAATAATACAATACACAACTAGAATGAGATATACGGATACAAAGCTTTCCGGATATCGTTCCAGCTGTAAACCAGGATCCTGTGAATATAAATCTGCAAAACCAAAACTACTAGCTGCCCGTGTCAAAATAAGGGCACCCAGAGTTTAGGTTAAAACAATAAACTCCGGGTCAGTCATGTGACTGGTGTGAGAACTAAAACAGTTAATCTTTATTTTTAAAGCTAGGTAAATCAAGGGACCACGCCGTATAACACGGAACGGGTTTCCTCCCAAGAATACCAGTGCATAAAACAAACAGCGCAATGCTAAATAAAGAAAAATGAAGCTGTTATAAGACCCAGGTCCCATCACACAATGCAACGCAGTCGAGGATAGGGTTTTCCCTTATAACAGCCAAAGAATGCTTGATACGTTTTAAAACAAATCATTTGATATTATTATAAGTGCATAGTGTATAAAACACTTCAAATCATAAATATCAATCATAGGCGGCATAAGCGCCCCATCCCACTATGTCGCCATATATAGGATTACAATTAAAACCGCAAATGTCACGTATTTGGAAATTGGATTTCCTTCTATGAACCGAGGCAAAAGATAGTCCTCAACCGATTCGTGACTCTCTAGCCCGAGCCACCGGAACAGCCGCAACTGCCCCTTCGATCGTCAGGGCCGGTCCACCGATGTGGATTATAGTGCCTGAACAATACGTCTCCCCACCCTATGGGGTGTAAGTCTGGTCCGTCAGCCGACCAGAATGCATTCGGCCGAAACCGATATAACCGAGGCGCCTCGCAACCGCAACAACCACATAAGTCAAACTCGTCAGGGCGTGTAAAACCACTGACGCCACTTCTAGCTAGAAAGAAACGCAAGTCCTCCCTGATGTCCTCTCCCGTTTTTGGTTCATACCGGGTGTGAAACACGCGAGGTAAACGTTACACAAAGCTACGCCACAAAGGCCGTGCTTTGATCATCACCACAAGACTTTGCTTTTCAACAGAAGCCTTGATCATTTGCATCTTAGCATGCCACACAGGCAAACCATCCTATGCAACCGATATCAGTCACACAGAATGAAATCCGATGTCAGACACACAGTCCATTTACAAGTCCGTTCTGGGTCTGAACGAAACCGGGAGCACCTAGTACCCCGCATATCCATCGATCTCCAAGTACGTCTGGACGATCACTAACTGTTTCCATCTTCTTGGGTGTACAGCCCAATCAAGATCATCAGTTATCACCCAAACGACGTGAAGACCTCCGGTCTTCGACCATCGTCTTCATCTTCGACTTATCGTCGTATCAGTTATTCAGAATGGGATGAACCCGGTCTTTCCGAATAACTCGCGTATATTTTAAATAAGTGTTACACAAACACAACATACGCCTCATTCCAATTCATTAGTCACTAACCGTAAATTAATCAAGAGAATAATTCCCCAAATATTAACCCCGAAGGCCGAAACCAACATCAGATCAATATCCAGAAAACCATTCTGCTTGGCTAACCGACAGTTAGTTTCTAAATTTCACGTTCAAATCTAATTAAAGATTTAACTATCGCCTGGAGCAAAACTGGTGATACTCCATTCTCGATCTTTTCAATCTAATTAAAGATTCATTAAAACTCCACTTAGTTTTAATCTGTGACTGGGTTAAAGAATCAGTGTCATTTAAAACACGGTTCACGATAAACCCAAAGTCACATCCCATTAATTATCGGGTTAAAGAACAAGTGTTATTTAAAACACTGTTCACGATAAACCCAAAAATCAATATCCATTCAATTCCAATTAAATATTATTTAATTGGTACACTTCATTAAATCTAAATAAAAAGATTTAATCTTTTCTCAACTGGGTTCAAGAACAGTGTTAGTGAAGACACCATTCACGACAAACCCAAATCACATTCGATTAATTATCGGGTTAAAGAACAAGTGTTATTTAAAACACTGTTCACGATAAACCCAAAAAAAAATCAATACCAATTCAATTCCAATTAAATATCATTTAATTGGTACACTTCATTAAATCTAAATAAAAAGATTTAATCTTTTCTCAACTGGGTTCAAGAACAGTGTTAGTGAAGACACCATTCACGACAAACCCAAATCACATTCGATATTCAATACAAGGCTCTGAATAGAAAATATATCGGCTTATATTCAATATCGAATTCTACGACTAACAAATGTCGTATTGGAAATAACGATATAAATATATATCTTTCAAATTTCCATAACAACACCTGTATAATCACGAATTCCAACATCGAAATATTCCGAAGACAATTTCGATTCAAATCCACTCCAATGCAATCATTGGAAATTTTGGTTATTTTCAAAACCATTTCAAATTCAATTTATTTATTTAAAAATAAATAGAATTATAATTCTAGTTCAAAACTAGTTCATTTCGATAAAAATCTATTTTTATCTTTTCAAATATGGAGTTTTTCATCCCAAACTTTCACAAATCATTTCTTATGATTTTACACAAATTATTACTATTTTTAATAATTTTATCAAGGCCCGTACAGTCGATTTCCAACAACGGCCATCGAACTGCACTTACAGCGACCTTTTTCGAATTTGATTTGGACGTATCTCCAAATCCAACCGTTAGATTTCAAATTTCTAACATTCATTAGAAAGCTCTTTTCGATACGAACCCAACGGTTCCGGTTTTAGGAGAATCCGATGGTCGGATCTCCCGTAATGTCCGTTTTAAATAAATAGTCGAAATTCGCGAACTGCCGCGTCGCGGCGCGTTCTATTCAGGCCATTATATTATATATATAATATATATAATATATATTTCGTCGATTTCTATTTAAAACGAATTATATAAATAGTTTTAAATTCGATTCAAAAGCAATTTCAACTTCCGTTTCAATTCAAATCAAAATTGAATTCTTCTCTATAAATTCGTTTCAAAACTCATTTCTATTCAATTCAAATTTCAATTCAATTTGAATTCATTTCAATTCACTTTCAATTCAATTCGAATTCGTTTTCAATTCAATTCATTTCGAAATCGTTTTCAATTCAATTCATTTCGAAATCGTTTTCAATTCAATTCATTTCGAAATCGTTTTCAATTCAATTCATTTCGAAATCGTTTTCAATTCAATTCATTTCGAAATCGTTTTCAATTCATTTCGAAATCGTTTTCAATTCAATTCATTTCGAAATCGTTTTCAATTCAATTCATTTCGAAATCGTTTTCAATTCAATTCATTTCGAAATCGTTTTCAATTCAATTCATTTCGAAATCGTTTTCAATTCAATTCATTTCGAAATCGTTTTCAATTCAATTCATTTCGAAATCGTTTTCAATTCAATCCATTTCGAAATCGTTTTCAATTCAATTCATTTCGAAATCGTTTTCAATTCAATTCATTTCGAAATCGTTTTCAATTCAATTCATTTCGAAATCGTTTTCAATTCAATTCATTTCGAAATCGTTTTCAATTCAATTCATTTCGAAATCGTTTTCAATTCAATTCATTTCGAAATCGTTTTCAATTCAATCCATTTCGAAATCGTTTTCAATTCAATTCATTTCGAAATCGTTTTCAATTCAATTCATTTCGAAATCGTTTTCAATTCAATTCATTTCGAAATCGTTTTCAATTCAATTCATTTCGAAATCGTTTTCAATTCAATCCATTTCGAAATCGTTTTCAATTCAATTCATTTCGAAATCGTTTTCAATTCAATTCATTTCGAAATCGTTTTCAATTCAATTCATTTCGAAATCGTTTTCAATTCAATTCATTTCAAAATATTCGATTTCGAAATCACTTTTCAATATTCATTTTTAAGATAAATAAAATCGATATAAATATCGTTCACGTCAAAATGGCGTCAATCTAATCAACACGGCTTCATATATTCCTTTATTTTCAAATATTCTATTTCAAATATTTCTTTTCCAAATATTTCTTTTTCAAAACTGGAATGAGGCCCAATCAATTACCATATAAAATTAATTATATGGATTTTCATACAACACATGTATATAATAGCATTGAAAATAATCAACCATCAACCAAAGTGCACTACACTGTATAAGCATCAAATATAGATATTCAACGCTTATAACAGCCTGTCAATCAATCGATCGACATATTTAATCAATCAGGATGAGTGAACTTCAAATTTCATCCTAACACCCGTGTGGGGTTTCAAACAATCAAACACATATTTTATTTGTGCAGTTAGGCGATGTGTAAAATTTATCGACCCAATCAACGTCATTCAAATAGGTGTACATAAACAAACCGTCTGGTTTGTAAATGAATATTTATTTATTCACATTCACGTTAAAAATTATATTTTTAACGATAACACATTTTATTTTAACATATGAATTTCTATTCAGTTCATTCTTTAAATAAAATGCTATTTTTATTTTTCTAACTTATTTTAGAAAATTTCGGCGGCATAACGGCACGATACTAGAAACGGGACAAGGCCTAGCCTTATCCCCGGTCTAGTGAAGGCCCACGCCATTCACACATCAATCAAATCAATTCATTGTGCAAACCACAAAATTTGGAGTAAGAGTCTAACCTAGCCTTACTCCTTCGCCTTATAACGGCGCACGTCTAATCCTAACCAATTCATCGATTCGATTTTTCATACCACAAATCACATTCAAACCAATATCGCAATCAATCACCAATCAATCAAACAAACAAGTCCATGGTCTGTGGACGATTGTGTCGGGTGCTACTAAGCACCGTCTGCATCCTAGTATATATATATATAACTAGAAAAATAAATTGAAAGGTGAGAAATTCTCACAGAAAGCTATCCTAGCTCCACGGCACTTCTTTTGCAGAAGTCTTCGTCGTTTCGCCTTTTTGTCACCTTCGTTGCTGCTTTCTCTACATACGTAAAAATCACATTTTTACTTCGAAGTTCAATATATAAAAATTCTATTTTTCTATCGAAGTTCAATATATAAAAATTCTATTTTTCTATCGAAGTTCAATATATAAAAATTCTATTTTTCTATCGAAGTTCAATATATAAAAATTCTATTTTTCTATCGAAGTTCAATATATAAAAATTCTATTTTTCTATCGAAGTTCAATATATAAAAATTCTATTTTTCTATCGAAGTTCAATATATAAAAATTCTATTTTTCTATCGAAGTTCAATATATAAAAATTCTATTTTTCTATCGAAGTTCAATATATAAAAATCGAATTTTTCTATCGAAGTTCAATATATAAAAATCGAATTTTTCTACTAAAAAGTTTTCCTCTTTTCCTTTTTAAAGTTAAAATCTTTTTCTTATTTCAAAGTTAAAACCTTTAGATAAAATCAGTTTTAAAATCATTATAAAATCAGTTTTCAAAATCTAAAATCAGTTTTAAAATCATTATAAAATCAGTTTTCAAAATCTAAAATAAAAACCGTATTTAATCTTTTAAAATAAAAACAGGAATAAAATAATAAAAAAAAAAAAATAAAAAAAAAAAAAGGGACTTACAGAAAAAGGGGGGGGGTTGCGGCTGTCGATTAGGGCAGGGGGGCGTCGGAGGTGGCCTCAGGGCGGCGTGAGGGAGGCGGGAGTTGGTGGAGGGGAAGTGGTCTGACGATGAGGTGGCGGGGAGGGAGGCGGCTTCGTTGCGTCAGGGTTTGGGGGATTACGAGATGGAGGACGGAGGAGAGGTGAGTGGAGAGGCTGGCGTCAGCTACTGAGGAGGTGAGGGGGCCCAGCGTCTCCGGCGACGATGGTGGAGGCGGCCACGAGGGCGGCGACGGGATCGGGGGGGGAAGGGGTCTGGGCACGACAGGTTTTTGGTTTTTTTTATTTTATTTTATTTAATGAATGAGGAGAGAGAACTGAAAAGGATGGGGGCTATTATAATAAAATATATATTAATTTATTTTAATTTCTCTTCAAAAGGTAACTTTTTATTTCGAATTCGAAATTGAACCCACCGACTGTCGCCCCTAGCGTTTCACCCCCATTCTGAACACAATGGGATATGTATCGCAAGCTGATTCGACCGCCTCGATAAGTTTCCGTTGAATTTACATTTAAATCTTTATATTGAATTTTAAACGTACATTTCAAATTACCGGGGCCACATACTAACTAGAAAAATTCCAGAAAAATATTTTCTAGCTTCGTATTGACGATACGGTCCTAACAAAACTAGTTTCGTTGAATTCTGAGACTGTTTGAAAAATGGCCAATTTCCAGTCGATTAAAATCAACTGAAACCGGTCAAACGCGTTTTCCTTTGCCACGCTCACATATTGATTCGAAAAATTATGAAATTTGAAACCTAGCAATAACTTTACATCCCGGACCCAACAAAACTGGTTTCGTCGAAATCCGAGGTCGTTTGCAAAATGTCCATTTTTAAGGGCCTGAATTCCATAGCGACTATTCAGAATTTTCAACTGGACATATCTTTTGATTCCCGATATGAAATCTTGATTTTTCGGATTCGTTGGAAAGATATTCACAATTAGATCCTAATGTTTTTGGTTTCAATAAAATCCGGATTGTTTTGCACCCGGTACATTCAATTGAAGTTTGAAATCGAATTATCGAACTACCGCGCCATTTTCAATTCTATTTATAATTATATATAAATATTTATATTCTAACGACGACGCGTATAATATATATGTTCGAATTCTATTCAAAATAAGTTTCTCGACGATATTATTTAAAATAATTCATTTTAAATAATCAAAATTCGCTAAAATTGCCAAAATAAAAATTTTAAACTGGCCCAGATTTTACGGGTTGTTACAATCTCCCCCACTTAAAACTTTTCGTCCCCGAAAAGGAACAAAGTCGAAAGTGGTTTGATTAATCAGCCCTACGCTCGATCTGGCTTCCATTCTCCAACTCTTTAGTTTCTGAGAATTTTCAAAACTTCAAAAATTTGGCTAACACCCTAAATTTTTGAAAAATTTCGCCATAACCTCCCCTGCACCGGGAGCATCGGGGAATTTCAAATAGCTTCCCCGGTCCTTCAGATCTCAAAAAGAAAAAGAAAAAGCCAAGCGGCTAGCCAATAGGCTCACAAAATCATCATCACCCAAACAAAACAGGAAATTATGTAGTAAACATGTACCTATTTGTCGGGCAAACAAATTTTATTCTCTGCTCTAGCCTCCTTGCTATGACCTGTTCAATGATATACATGTATATGCAAGCAGATGCGACCAATTTTCAATATAAGTCAATATATGATTCAATCAGGCTAATTGGTTAAAAATTATCAAACAATTTAACAAACAACACAAACATCAATCAATTAGTGAATTTAACGTTTCAAATTCATAATTTGATATATATACAAAAATCATGTTTTTGATGCCAAATCACAATGATGAATTCTAGCTATATATAAGTTTTGGGTTCTCACACCAGCCTAATGGAAATATATAGAAAATCACACCTTCGAGACACGAACATAAATACTGATGATGTCATGACAATCATCAGTACCATCTTCGGGCGACTAGAGTGTGATGCTATATCTATCCAATATATTAAAATTTCGAATACGCGCGGATCAGACGTATACGCAAAATCTATATATACTGGATTGTCCACATCAATATAAATGGATAATCAAATACGAATAATTGATTTAAATTTTCAAAACAAAAGTTTGTTTTCATTTTAAAAACATACTCTTCACACTCGTTCTAGGATACTACTGATCCTATCTCTAACGAGTCATTCTCGTTGGATATTACTAACCCAATATCTGATGAATTCTTTCGTATGGTTCTAATGTGCCTTGTTCCCTGAGCTTTGTAAACCAAAGCTCTGATACCAACTGTAAAGACCCGCAACTTCCCCGTAAAGGAAAGCGTCGGATAGTTCGAGAACAAACCACAACAGAACGCATACAGAAGAACATTTCATTGTTATTTTACAACAATGCATCAGATTATAAGAATATACAGAGTATAAATGAATATTACACAGAAATATCAGAGATTTAAATTACATTTAAATACATAGCAGCGGAAAATAATACAATACACAACTAGAATGAGATATACGGATACAAAGCTTTCCGGATATCGTTCCAGCTGTAAACCAGGATCCTGTGAATATAAATCTGCAAAACCAAAACTACTAGCTGCCCGTGTCAAAATAAGGGCACCCAGAGTTTAGGTTAAAACAATAAACTCCGGGTCAGTCATGTGACTGGTGTGAGAACTAAAACAGTTAATCTTTATTTTTAAAGCTAGGTAAATCAAGGGACCACGCCGTATAACACGGAACGGGTTTCCTCCCAAGAATACCAGTGCATAAAACAAACAGCGCAATGCTAAATAAAGAAAAATGAAGCTGTTATAAGACCCAGGTCCCATCACACAATGCAACGCAGTCGAGGATAGGGTTTTCCCTTATAACAGCCAAAGAATGCTTGATACGTTTTAAAACAAATCATTTGATATTATTATAAGTGCATAGTGTATAAAACACTTCAAATCATAAATATCAATCATAGGCGGCATAAGCGCCCCATCCCACTATGTCGCCATATATAGGATTACAATTAAAACCGCAAATGTCACGTATTTGGAAATTGGATTTCCTTCTATGAACCGAGGCAAAAGATAGTCCTCAACCGATTCGTGACTCTCTAGCCCGAGCCACCGGAACAGCCGCAACTGCCCCTTCGATCGTCAGGGCCGGTCCACCGATGTGGATTATAGTGCCTGAACAATACGTCTCCCCACCCTATGGGGTGTAAGTCTGGTCCGTCAGCCGACCAGAATGCATTCGGCCGAAACCGATATAACCGAGGCGCCTCGCAACCGCAACAACCACATAAGTCAAACTCGTCAGGGCGTGTAAAACCACTGACGCCACTTCTAGCTAGAAAGAAACGCAAGTCCTCCCTGATGTCCTCTCCCGTTTTTGGTTCATACCGGGTGTGAAACACGCGAGGTAAACGTTACACAAAGCTACGCCACAAAGGCCGTGCTTTGATCATCACCACAAGACTTTGCTTTTCAACAGAAGCCTTGATCATTTGCATCTTAGCATGCCACACAGGCAAACCATCCTATGCAACCGATATCAGTCACACAGAATGAAATCCGATGTCAGACACACAGTCCATTTACAAGTCCGTTCTGGGTCTGAACGAAACCGGGAGCACCTAGTACCCCGCATATCCATCGATCTCCAAGTACGTCTGGACGATCACTAACTGTTTCCATCTTCTTGGGTGTACAGCCCAATCAAGATCATCAGTTATCACCCAAACGACGTGAAGACCTCCGGTCTTCGACCATCGTCTTCATCTTCGACTTATCGTCGTATCAGTTATTCAGAATGGGATGAACCCGGTCTTTCCGAATAACTCGCGTATATTTTAAATAAGTGTTACACAAACACAACATACGCCTCATTCCAATTCATTAGTCACTAACCGTAAATTAATCAAGAGAATAATTCCCCAAATATTAACCCCGAAGGCCGAAACCAACATCAGATCAATATCCAGAAAACCATTCTGCTTGGCTAACCGACAGTTAGTTTCTAAATTTCACGTTCAAATCTAATTAAAGATTTAACTATCGCCTGGAGCAAAACTGGTGATACTCCATTCTCGATCTTTTCAATCTAATTAAAGATTCATTAAAACTCCACTTAGTTTTAATCTGTGACTGGGTTAAAGAATCAGTGTCATTTAAAACACGGTTCACGATAAACCCAAAGTCACATCCCATTAATTATCGGGTTAAAGAACAAGTGTTATTTAAAACACTGTTCACGATAAACCCAAAAATCAATATCCATTCAATTCCAATTAAATATTATTTAATTGGTACACTTCATTAAATCTAAATAAAAAGATTTAATCTTTTCTCAACTGGGTTCAAGAACAGTGTTAGTGAAGACACCATTCACGACAAACCCAAATCACATTCGATTAATTATCGGGTTAAAGAACAAGTGTTATTTAAAACACTGTTCACGATAAACCCAAAAAAAAATCAATACCAATTCAATTCCAATTAAATATCATTTAATTGGTACACTTCATTAAATCTAAATAAAAAGATTTAATCTTTTCTCAACTGGGTTCAAGAACAGTGTTAGTGAAGACACCATTCACGACAAACCCAAATCACATTCGATATTCAATACAAGGCTCTGAATAGAAAATATATCGGCTTATATTCAATATCGAATTCTACGACTAACAAATGTCGTATTGGAAATAACGATATAAATATATATCTTTCAAATTTCCATAACAACACCTGTATAATCACGAATTCCAACATCGAAATATTCCGAAGACAATTTCGATTCAAATCCACTCCAATGCAATCATTGGAAATTTTGGTTATTTTCAAAACCATTTCAAATTCAATTTATTTATTTAAAAATAAATAGAATTATAATTCTAGTTCAAAACTAGTTCATTTCGATAAAAATCTATTTTTATCTTTTCAAATATGGAGTTTTTCATCCCAAACTTTCACAAATCATTTCTTATGATTTTACACAAATTATTACTATTTTTAATAATTTTATCAAGGCCCGTACAGTCGATTTCCAACAACGGCCATCGAACTGCACTTACAGCGACCTTTTTCGAATTTGATTTGGACGTATCTCCAAATCCAACCGTTAGATTTCAAATTTCTAACATTCATTAGAAAGCTCTTTTCGATACGAACCCAACGGTTCCGGTTTTAGGAGAATCCGATGGTCGGATCTCCCGTAATGTCCGTTTTAAATAAATGGTCGAAATTCGCGAACTGCCGCGTCGCGGCGCGTTCTATTCAGGCCATTATATTATATATATAATATATATAATATATATTTCGTCGATTTCTATTTAAAACGAATTATATAAATAGTTTTAAATTCGATTCAAAAGCAATTTCAACTTCCGTTTCAATTCAAATCAAAATTGAATTCTTCTCTATAAATTCGTTTCAAAACTCATTTCTATTCAATTCAAATTTCAATTCAATTTGAATTCATTTCAATTCACTTTCAATTCAATTCGAATTCGTTTTCAATTCAATTCATTTCGAAATCGTTTTCAATTCAATTCATTTCGAAATCGTTTTCAATTCAATTCATTTCGAAATCGTTTTCAATTCAATTCATTTCGAAATCGTTTTCAATTCAATTCATTTCGAAATCGTTTTCAATTCAATTCATTTCGAAATCGTTTTCAATTCAATTCATTTCGAAATCGTTTTCAATTCAATTCATTTCGAAATCGTTTTCAATTCAATTCATTTTGAAATCGTTTTCAATTCAATTCATTTCGAAATCGTTTTCAATTCAATTCATTTCGAAATCGTTTTCAATTCAATTCATTTCGAAATCGTTTTCAATTCAATTCATTTCGAAATCGTTTTCAATTCAATCCATTTCGAAATCGTTTTCAATTCAATTCATTTCGAAATCGTTTTCAATTCAATTCATTTCGAAATCGTTTTCAATTCAATTCATTTCGAAATCGTTTTCAATTCAATTCATTTCGAAATCGTTTTCAATTCAATTCATTTCGAAATCGTTTTCAATTCAATTCATTTCGAAATCGTTTTCAATTCAATTCATTTCGAAATCGTTTTCAATTCAATCCATTTCGAAATCGTTTTCAATTCAATTCATTTCGAAATCGTTTTCAATTCAATTCATTTCGAAATCGTTTTCAATTCAATTCATTTCGAAATCGTTTTCAATTCAATTCATTTCGAAATCGTTTTCAATTCAATCCATTTCGAAATCGTTTTCAATTCAATTCATTTCGAAATCGTTTTCAATTCAATTCATTTCGAAATCGTTTTCAATTCAATTCATTTCGAAATCGTTTTCAATTCAATTCATTTCAAAATATTCGATTTCGAAATCACTTTTCAATATTCATTTTTAAGATAAATAAAATCGATATAAATATCGTTCACGTCAAAATGGCGTCAATCTAATCAACACGGCTTCATATATTCCTTTATTTTCAAATATTCTATTTCAAATATTTCTTTTCCAAATATTTCTTTTTCAAAACTGGAATGAGGCCCAATCAATTACCATATAAAATTAATTATATGGATTTTCATACAACACATGTATATAATAGCATTGAAAATAATCAACCATCAACCAAAGTGCACTACACTGTATAAGCATCAAATATAGATATTCAACGCTTATAACAGCCTGTCAATCAATCGATCGACATATTTAATCAATCAGGATGAGTGAACTTCAAATTTCATCCTAACACCCGTGTGGGGTTTCAAACAATCAAACACATATTTTATTTGTGCAGTTAGGCGATGTGTAAAATTTATCGACCCAATCAACGTCATTCAAATAGGTGTACATAAACAAACCGTCTGGTTTGTAAATGAATATTTATTTATTCACATTCACGTTAAAAATTATATTTTTAACGATAACACATTTTATTTTAACATATGAATTTCTATTCAGTTCATTCTTTAAATAAAATGCTATTTTTATTTTTCTAACTTATTTTAGAAAATTTCGGCGGCATAACGGCACGATACTAGAAACGGGACAAGGCCTAGCCTTATCCCCGGTCTAGTGAAGGCCCACGCCATTCACACATCAATCAAATCAATTCATTGTGCAAACCACAAAATTTGGAGTAAGAGTCTAACCTAGCCTTACTCCTTCGCCTTATAACGGCGCACGTCTAATCCTAACCAATTCATCGATTCGATTTTTCATACCACAAATCACATTCAAACCAATATCGCAATCAATCACCAATCAATCAAACAAACAAGTCCATGGTCTGTGGACGATTGTGTCGGGTGCTACTAAGCACCGTCTGCATCCTAGTATATATATATATAACTAGAAAAATAAATTGAAAGGTGAGAAATTCTCACAGAAAGCTATCCTAGCTCCACGGCACTTCTTTTGCAGAAGTCTTCGTCGTTTCGCCTTTTTGTCACCTTCGTTGCTGCTTTCTCTACATACGTAAAAATCACATTTTTACTTCGAAGTTCAATATATAAAAATTCTATTTTTCTATCGAAGTTCAATATATAAAAATTCTATTTTTCTATCGAAGTTCAATATATAAAAATTCTATTTTTCTATCGAAGTTCAATATATAAAAATTCTATTTTTCTATCGAAGTTCAATATATAAAAATTCTATTTTTCTATCGAAGTTCAATATATAAAAATTCTATTTTTCTATCGAAGTTCAATATATAAAAATTCTATTTTTCTATCGAAGTTCAATATATAAAAATTCTATTTTTCTATCGAAGTTCAATATATAAAAATCGAATTTTTCTATCGAAGTTCAATATATAAAAATCGAATTTTTCTACTAAAAAGTTTTCCTCTTTTCCTTTTTAAAGTTAAAATCTTTTTCTTATTTCAAAGTTAAAACCTTTAGATAAAATCAGTTTTAAAATCATTATAAAATCAGTTTTCAAAATCTAAAATCAGTTTTAAAATCATTATAAAATCAGTTTTCAAAATCTAAAATAAAAACCGTATTTAATCTTTTAAAATAAAAACAGGAATAAAATAATAAAAAAAAAAAATAAAAAAAAAAAAAAAAGGGACTTACAGAAAAAGGGGGGGGTTGCGGCTGTCGATTAGGGCAGGGGGGCGTCGGAGGTGGCCTCAGGGCGGCGTGAGGGAGGCGGGAGTTGGTGGAGGGGAAGTGGTCTGACGATGAGGTGGCGGGGAGGGAGGCGGCTTCGTTGCGTCAGGGTTTGGGGGATTACGAGATGGAGGACGGAGGAGAGGTGAGTGGAGAGGCTGGCGTCAGCTACTGAGGAGGTGAGGGGGCCCAGCGTCTCCGGCGACGATGGTGGAGGCGGCCACGAGGGCGGCGACGGGATCGGGGGGGGAAGGGGTCTGGGCACGACAGGTTTTTGGGTTTTTTTATTTTATTTTATTTAATGAATGAGGAGAGAGAACTGAAAAGGATGGGGGCTATTATAATAAAATATATATTAATTTATTTTAATTTCTCTTCAAAAGGTAACTTTTTATTTCGAATTCGAAATTGAACCCACCGACTGTCGCCCCTAGCGTTTCACCCCCATTCTGAACACAATGGGATATGTATCGCAAGCTGATTCGACCGCCTCGATAAGTTTCCGTTGAATTTACATTTAAATCTTTATATTGAATTTTAAACGTACATTTCAAATTACCGGGGCCACATACTAACTAGAAAAATTCCAGAAAAATATTTTCTAGCTTCGTATTGACGATACGGTCCTAACAAAACTAGTTTCGTTGAATTCTGAGACTGTTTGAAAAATGGCCAATTTCCAGTCGATTAAAATCAACTGAAACCGGTCAAACGCGTTTTCCTTTGCCACGCTCACATATTGATTCGAAAAATTATGAAATTTGAAACCTAGCAATAACTTTACATCCCGGACCCAACAAAACTGGTTTCGTCGAAATCCGAGGTCGTTTGCAAAATGTCCATTTTTAAGGGCCTGAATTCCATAGCGACTATTCAGAATTTTCAACTGGACATATCTTTTGATTCCCGATATGAAATCTTGATTTTTCGGATTCGTTGGAAAGATATTCACAATTAGATCCTAATGTTTTTGGTTTCAATAAAATCCGGATTGTTTTGCACCCGGTACATTCAATTGAAGTTTGAAATCGAATTATCGAACTACCGCGCCATTTTCAATTCTATTTATAATTATATATAAATATTTATATTCTAACGACGACGCGTATAATATATATGTTCGAATTCTATTCAAAATAAGTTTCTCGACGATATTATTTAAAATAATTCATTTTAAATAATCAAAATTCGCTAAAATTGCCAAAATAAAAATTTTAAACTGGCCCAGATTTTACGGGTTGTTACAGACAGGTTCATATTATCTAAGCTTAATAAGTATTCTATTTAAATCAACCATGCGGGACATTAAAAATGTTAAAAGTTGTGTAAGTTTAAGCACCTAGAAAGGAAATGGCTATGTATACGTGTTTACAATAGTAATAAACTTAGAAAGGAAAAGGCTACGTATACATGTTTACAGTAATAACACCTGAAAATAAACTGGTTAATGATACTATTGGCAACATGATAAACATGACTATCAACTCCATATTTGTAAAGATATCCGTGTTTTACTTATATTATACTTTATTATTTTCGAAGTAATAAGATTATCGACTCTTTTCAAAAAATAAATACCTATATGGTGGATATTATTTATTAGCTCTTGCAAGTGTTGTGCCAACAATTCAACTAATTTGAAGCTTACTGTTAAAGCTAAAAATGAGGTAACCACCAACATAAGTTACCAATTGTTTCTATTCTATTTTTCACTGGTGGAGATAATAATGTACTGTTAGTTTAAGAAAAGGTGAACTACAAGCAACATACGTTACAAAGAGTATAAGTATACCATATAAATTGAATTGAACACTCTAAATTAAAACATTGTGCACAACATGAATCCTTAGTTCTCTCTTGAAAAGCTAAAAAGGTAAGATTGTTGTATCAGAATTGGTTGTATCAGAATTTTCGGATAAGAATAAGAAATGGATATTTGAGTTTTATTCTAAGATTCGAATTAAAAGATATTGTCATTTACAAGAGGATAATTTTCAAATAGACGTTGGTATGGCTTTTTTTAGATGTTAAACAGAAATAAGATGGCCTAATTAAGAAAAGGGATATAAAAAATGCATGTATATCTGCTTTTAAGATACCAATTAAAGGATATTTATTTTAATACGATGCAAAAACTGTAAAATGCTTGCTTAAATAGGACATTGGGTATCAGCTAAAAAATAAATAAGATACCAAACACAATCGACATAGCTTCCTTAGATGGAAAAAAAGAGGGAATCGGCATAACAAGGTATACATGTTGAAATTGATGATTCAAATATTTGTAGAGAAGGAAAGAAATTGATTGATTGGCAATCAATTAATTGGCTCGTATATGGAAAGATATAAGAGGAAGTTTTCTTTTTGGAAGAAAAATAACAAGCTAATCAAGCAATTAATGAAGAATCAATTTACTAAGGCAAAGAGATTGAGACCGTGATTGCGCCAACCATTTATGCTCCAATCAAATCAAGAAAGATATTATATTTATTTTTCTTTATGTCCAAGTAATCTAGAAACTTCTCTTCTTTATCTCCAAGAAATCCCCCTATAAATAGGGGTCATGTTATTGTATGAACGCAAGCAATCCACCATTAATCTTCTCTCTATTGTAATCTTATATACTCATTTCTTCGTTGAGAAATAAAAGTTGTTGGGTCTCCGTGGACGTAGGATATTCATATCTGAACCACGTTATATTGGTGTGTCTTTTCCTCTCTTTTCTGTTTTTGTTCTCTCTATAATTTGTGCCACTTGATTTTAATTTTTGCCATTGTTGAAATTGTTGACAGACTAGATCATTCAGTTTATTCGTATTCCACTGCCCAAATCTTTGATTTTGCACTACAGATTGGTATCAGAGCTAGTTGTCCTGTTCAAATACTTTTTCAGCCATATCAAATTCCGCAAAGAATAACGGCGGTAGAAGCGCTACAAATTATGGAGTTGCTAGATTTTATGGAAAGGGGGATTTTGGCACATGAAAGATGAAGATGGAAGTGGTGTTGAAGAAAGAGAGGACATTTAAGGTTGTCTCAGATCCAGAGAAATTGAAGAAATTAGCACCTGAAGAGATAGAAGAATTGGAAGTGGATGCTCTTACTATCATCCAACTTAGCCTTTCTGATGAAGTACTTAGAGAGTTCTCTCATGTGAAAACTGCTAAGGGATTGTGGGATGCTCTTCAAAGAATGTTCTACGACAAGTCTCTCTCCGACCGCATCTTATAGAAACAACTTTATTCTTTCAAAATGAGGCCCGAAACAGATGTATTTGCTCATATAGATTCCCTCAACACACTTGTCATGGATCTTCGAGCAACTGATGTAAAGATTATGGATGAGGCGCAAGCTGTTATTCTTTTATGTTCTTTACCTGCAGAGTATAACACTTTTGTTAACTCTATGATCTATGGGCGTTTGTCTATTTGCTTGGAGGATGTGAAGACAAATTTGCATAACGAGATGTTGAGAGGAAAGCTAGCGAGCATGAGCATGGAGAATGATTCTGAATGCCTTGTTGCACAAAGAGGAAGAAGTAAAAGTAGACCCAAATACGGTGGAGATAGAGCTATGTCCATATCTTAGTCAAGAGATGCCCGAAAGGGAGTTTGTCATTATTGCAAAAAACCTAGATATTATATTGCAAGTTGCCCCAAGTTGGAGAACAGAAACAAAGCTGTTCCGCAGAAGGCTTCAGCATCTACAGCGGAGACATCAGATTCAGATAATGATCCTGACATTTTTACACCTTCCGCTTCTCCTATGAAGAGTACTATGTGGATTGTTGACTCGGGAGCATCATATCACATGACACCTGATAGGCACTCTTTTTCCACTTATCGTCAACTTGATGGAGGAGAGGTTCTCATGGGAAATAATGCTTCTTGTCGCATAATTGGTATTGGAACAGTAAAAATAGGATGTTTGATGGTGTTGTTCGTACTTTATGTGATGTCAGGCATGTGCCTGATTTAAGGCGTAGTTTGATTTCCATTGGAGCATTGTGCAATTTTGGCTTAAAGTGTGTAAAAGAAAAAGATTCATTAAAAATTACAAATGGCGCATTGATAGTAATGAAAGGGGTAAAAGCTGGAAATCTATATTTGCTGAAGGGTACAACTGCTGTTGCGGAGACTGCTTCGGTTATTGATTCAGTTGATCCTGATTCTACTAGATTGTGGCATATTCGTATGGGTCACATTGGAGAGCGCAGTTTAGAAGTATTGAGAAAGCGAGGCTTGATTGACGGTGTTCATCATTCAAAACTCGACTTTTGTGAAGGATGTGTACTTGGAAAGCAGACGAAGGTTTCTTTTGGCATTGCAGAGCATAAGTCTAAAGATGTTTTAGAGTATGTTGATACTGATGTTTGGGGACCCGCACCATGCCTATCTTATGGAGGAGCCATGTATTTTGTTTCATTTGTGGATGATTTTTCTAGAAAAGTGTGGGTTTACTTTATAAAGTCCAACGATGAAACTTTTGATAGGTTTCAAAGTTGGAAATCCCTTGTTGAGAAGTAGTATGGAAAGAAAGTGAAGGTTCTTTGTTTAGATAATGGTGGTGAATTCACTTTTTTTTGTGAGTCCGAGGGAATCAAAAGGCACTACACCACACCTGGATACCCTCAGTTAAATGGGGTTGCAGAGAGAATGAATCATACTTTATTGGAAAGAACTCATTGCTTACGGCTGACTGCGGGATTAAATAAGAGATTTTGGGCAGAAGCATTATCTACAACGGTTTTCCTTATCAACCGCACACCTTCTACCGCCATAGATATGAAGATTCCTGAAGAAGTGTGGAAGGGAGAGCTTGTATCATATTCCTTTCTCAAAGTGTTTGGTTGTCCAGCTTATGTGCATGAGAGAAAAGGGAAGTTGGATCCAAGATCGCGCAAGTGTATTTTTCTTGGCTATAAGAAAAGAATTAAGGGTTATAGGATGTTGTGTCCTACTACCCAGAAGATTGTTACTAGCAGGGATGTTACATTTGATGAGAAGGCAATGTTGAAGGTGGAGCCTTCTTCTTTAGTTAATGATGATGTTGATAGGACAAATTCAGAATATCAAACACAAGGCAGATCATCAGACTTCCATACGAGTAAAAATGGTGATTCCGATGACACCGTGGTTGATAGGGAAGAGACAGAAGATCAATCTCAAGGTGGAGCTCAAATTCAAACTCGACCAACGAGAGAGAAGAAAAGACCTACATGGATTGATGATTTTGTTGGATTAAGCATTGAAGATATTGACTTTGATGACATGGAAGCTTATGCATTAAGCATATTTCATGATGAACTAAGAGACTACAGAGATGCCATTAGTTCAGTTGATAGCTCCAGTTGGCTAGTAGCAATGGAGGAGGAAATTGAGTCTTTGTACAAAAATCACACTTGGGATTTAGTGCCACCTCCTTCCGGCAAGAGACCAATTGGATGTAAATGGATCTATAAGGTGAAAGATGGCAGCAATGGTGACTTAAGGTACAAAGCAAGATTAGTGGCGAAGGGTTATGTTCAGAAGAAAGATGTGGAGTTTCATGATATTTTTTCTCCAATTGTTAGACACACTTCCATTCACATTCTTTTGGCATTAGTTGATCACTTTGACATGGAGTTGGAACAACTAGATGTCAAAACAGCATTCTTTCATGGTTATCTTGAGGAGAACATTTACCTACAGCAGCCAGAGGGGTTTATTGATAGCAGCAGGCCAGGTCATGTTTGTAAACTTAACAAATCTCTTTATGGCTTAAAACAGACTCCTAGACAGTGGTATAAGAAATTTGATAAGTTTACGATCTCACATGGTTACTCTTGAAGCTTTAAGGACCAATGTGTCTATTTTAAAAATGTAATGATGACAATCTATTTGTTACTTTATGTTGATGATATGTTGATAGCTTATAAGAGCATGTCTAAAATTTCGAAGTTGAAGATGGAGCTCAGTAAGGAATTTGAGATGAAAGATTTGGGAAACGCACAAAGAATTTTGGGAATGGAGATTCAGAGGGATAGAAAGCAAAGAGTTTTGAGGCTCACTCAAACTCAATACATCGAGAAAGTCTTATCTCGATTCGGTATGGAGAATGCTAAAACGGTGGCTACTCCATTAGGCCCTCAATTCAAGCTATCTAGAGATATGTGTCCCACATCGGATGAAGACAAAAGGGATATGCGTAATATACCTTATTCTAGTGATGTTGGTAGTCTCATGTATGCAATGGTGTGCACGAGACCAAATTTGGCCCATGCAGTTGGTGTTGTCAGTCGATATATGTCTAACCCAGGTAAAGAGCATTGGCAAGCAGTGAAGTGGATACTCATATATCTTCGTGGCACTTCTTCAGTTGGCTTGTTATATGGTGGAGTAGATGGAGACATCTCTCTTAGAGGATACTGTGATTTAGATTATGCCTGGGATAGAGATGGACGGAAGTCGGTGTCGGGCTATGTTTTTACACTTGGCATATGCCTGATTTCATGGAGATCAAAGTTGCAGTCTATCGTAGCTTTGTCGACTACCAAAACAGAGTTAATATCGATTGTGGAAGCAACAAAGGAAGGATTATACGTACTTCAGTTGTTGGATGATCTTTCAATGGCGCAGCAGACAGTGGAGCTATTTTCAGTCAGTCAGGGTGCGATTCATCTTGTTGAGAATCAGGCTTATAGTTCACGGACGAAGCACATTGATGTTAGAGGTTTCTTTCTTATGCTTGAGGAAGAACAAAGAAATATCAAATTATTGAAGGTGGGTACTTCGGATAATCCTTCAGATATGATGACCAAGTCACTTCCAAAGGACAAGTTTGAGCTTTGCTCAAACTTGATCAGTTTGCTTCCTGTTACTTGAGCGCCATGGGGCGCTGGCCCAATAACTTCTATGTTGATTGTTAAAGGTGAGACGATGAAGAAAGATTGTCATATTTGAATCAAGGTGGAGTGTTGAAATTAATGATTCAAATATATGTAGAGAAGGAAATAAATTGATTGATTGTCAATCAATTAATTGGCTCGTATATGGAAAGATATAAGAGGAAGTTTTCTTTTTGGAAGAAAAAGAACAGACCAATCAATCACTTATGAAGAATCAATTTACTCAGGGAGAGAGATTGAGACCGTGATTGCGTCAACCATTTATGGTCCAATCAAATAAAGGAAGATATTATATTTATTTTTCTTCATGTCCAAGTAATCTAGAAACTTCTCTTCTTTATCTCCAAGAAATCCCTCTATATAAATAGGGGTCAGGTTATTGTATGAACGCAAGCAATCCACCATTAATCTTCCCTCTATTGTAATCTTATGTACTCATTTCTTCATTGAAAAATAAAAGTTGTTTGGTTTCCGTGGACGTAGGATATTCATATCCGAACCACGTTATATTGGTGTGTCCTTTCCTCTCTTTTCTGTTTTTGTTCTCTCTATAATTTGTGCCACTTGATTTTATTTTTTTCCATTGTTGAAATTGTTGACAGACTAGACCATTAGGTTTATTCGTATTCCGCTGCTCAAATCTCTGATTTTGCAATACAATACATATAGAAGTTTAACTTAACAGATGATTTCACACTATTTATGTTACTAGATAAAAAATATTTCTAGTAGCCTAGCAAGTGGCATTTGCAACTACCAACCAACACGTTTGGGATGAGAAAGTATATGTAAGTTTAAAAACCAACAAATGGACAAGCTGTAAGCACACATTAGCATTTTAACTATAATAACTCTTAAAAAGAAAGTGATTAATTAACATGCTTTGAGCATATTTACTAGTATAGACTCTTCGATGTATTAATTTTTGTATGTAGTACTTTGTATTATTTTGAACAATATACTAGCTTGAGTATTAAGATTATCAAGTTTATCCTCTAATAAAGTAAATATTTGGGTATTGTTTTTTAGTTTTCGTAAATGCTCCGTTGGCAGTCCAACATGTTGAGCATATAAACATAAAGTCGTCAATGTGAAAAGCCCCAAACAACACAAGGCCAACACCAAGCGCTTTTTCGTGCCTGCCTTTTTAGGTGCCTTAAGCATGGCTTTTCATGGTTTCAGTACATGAAAATTGCACTTTAAAATTGAACTTAATGAGTATCAGATAGAAATTCACATAAAGTTTGGGCTTACAGGTCAAATTTAAGCTAGATCTGGCTAAAAAAAAATATATTCCTCAAATTGACTAATAAACACGCTTTTCCAGCTCTTTAGACAAACCCTACAGCTTTCTCCTCGCCTTTATCACGCCTCCAGGATGAGTAGCATATCAACAAGAAAAAAAAAGGCCAAAGCTGGTGCCTACGGTTTTTTGGCGCATAGGTCAGCGCCTTGACAACACCGATCAAACATGTATCTATTAAAGCAAGAAATGAGAAACCTAAAATATATAAGTTACAGATTGATTGGATATTTATTTTTATTGTGGGTATTATATTGGATTATTAGCTTAAGGAAAAACAACCAATAGTATAGGTTAAATTGTATAATTGTACAGTATGATCTAAATTATATTACATTATAAAAAAAACTGCACACATGACAATGACACATCGGGCTGTTCTAGAATAAAGGTGAGATGTAAAGATAATCTTATCAAAATTTTGAAAAAGAATACGTAATTCATATATAGGTTTCTTTTAGAGATAAAAAATTAAAAGACACTGCATTTATAACATATAGAAGATGTCAAATAGTAAGTTATAAGATATTGGATATTAAATAAAATGCAAAGGATATCAAATATGCATGACACAGGTCCGTTTAGTTGTAAAACAGAACCCAACATAACATGGTATGATTTCATAATATTATCTAGTGTTAAGTTAAAAGAAAAGTGAGCTAGCTAGTGCAGCATTTACAATACCAAGTGGCATAACATATGGAACGAAAAACGTGTAGGTAAGTTATATAGAAAAAAAACTTTGTAGAAGTGTTTTGATTACACAAAATTTCACTTGTAGCTGCATCAGTGTGTTATATATTATTTGTAAATTGATTTTGTTCAAGTAATAAGCTTGCAAAGTGTTTCCAAAGATGAAATACCTAAACATTGTCTATTAGCTGTTGCAGGTGTTATATTGTTAACCCAATACATTAAGCATATCATAGATGTTATTAACAAAGATAAAAAATGATAAACTACCAAAAATATAAGTTTTAAATTGCTTGAAAAAAAATTATTCTGTAGTTTGAGATGGTATGGTGCTGTTATTTAACTAAAGGATGAACTACCAACAATTATTCCAAATACCAAACCACAGAACAAGCCGAGTTGGTCTAAGTTTGATCAAACTATCAGCACGATGTTCGTTCTATGTTATCACTATGGTTAAAAGTTCAAAAACAACACCTTTCTCTATATGGCTTGATGCTTAATCTCTTGGCGTTTGTGCTTATTTTCAAAAAAAAAAAAATCTGGTATAAGTGTAGCGTTATCAGATTTAAAGATAGTTTTTAACTAATATACATATGAGAAAATAAACACATACAAATAAAATAAATTTGAATTAAAAGCTATAATCATACGCAATAATATAAATAATATTCTATAACAATTTTCGCATAAAAAGATTGCTTTTGCATTATTTTTTATGTAAACAAAACATTCAATGGCTTAAATATATCTTAACAACCACAAATTCATGAATTCCATTAATGTAACCATCTAATTTACTAGGAATAGCAATCCAAGATGTTACCTTGCAATCGGAAAAAATTACCCAAAGAAAATATAAGTAGAACCGTTCATTGTTAAATTAGAAAGGACAAGGATCTAAGTGAAGAGGGGAAACGGATACATGTTTCAAGTCTTGCAACACTTGTGCACAAGCAGATAGAAAATCAATCGTAAAGCATGATGTGTTGACCATGAAAAATAAAATTTCATATGCCATTGCAAATAAAATATCAGTTTTGTAGTACTCGCTGCCATTGCTGTATCATAAAGATCTATGTCATGTTATTTTATATAGATGTTGCTGTATCAAACGGAATAACAAGCGAAAATTGTCACTACTATGCTAAATATATGTACACACACACCCCTAGTTATCTACGTCTATGATTACTATTTTCATTTAGATTTATAAATTGCCTTACGCATTTACATATCTCTATGATCAAGGAATTGCTCTAACATTATTTTGTTCTTATCCAATACAAGCTTTGTATGCTTCGACATAAACAACAACAAAGTCATTGTAGTATAGTGGTGAGTATTCTTGCTTATCACGCGAGTGACCCGAGTTTGATCCATGGCAACGGCGTATGTACTCTTTTTTACATCCATAACATTTTTTTTACCACATCTAATCATCCTTCCCATTTTTCATAATGCTAACACTTAAGCTACCGTGAGCAATTATGTATCTGGCTAGATCCTGAATTCAAAGGTTTATATGCTCATGATTTAATTCGTAAAATTTTCTCCAACCATGTCTGATAGGCCTTGCGACCGTTTCTAACTAAATACAAATTATCAACCTATAGCTTTGAGCTTGCAAGTTTAAAGACTAACCTTTTTAGCATTAAATGATTTCCTCACACCATTAACTGCTTCTTCAGGCGACATCACCGCAAGATACAACAAAATAGAGTTGGAGTAAATTTTAGAAATGAATCATGATCATATAAACCTTTGAATTCAGGATCCAGCCATATACATAATTACTCACAATAGCTTCAGTGTTAGCATGTATGGAAAATGAGAAGGATGATTAGGTGTGGTAAAAATTATGTTGTGGATGTAAAAAGAGTGCATACGCCATTGCCGAACCTGTAGCTTTGAGCTTGCAAGTTTAAAGACTAACCTTTTTTGTATTAACTGATTTCCTCACACCACTAACTACTTCTTCAGATATTACAAGTGGGTAAATGTACTCCAAAGGAATTCTGGAAAATCAACAGATATTGCAAACTTGAACAACGAACTGAGCTACTCTAGTCAAACTGATGAAAATGTTCATGATGTATCATGTATGGGATGTTGACGCTATGAGCCAAGGTGCCCAAGATAATAGCAAGGATCTGCCTTGCATGTTGCATCTGTCTTCTGCTCCGTACGCGCTCCGGCCCTTGATTCTCGATGGCAATTTCTATGAGAAAATCTTTCAAACCTTATTTTCTTGAATGCATTTGGCTAATGTGTTGAATTAATCGATATGATATGATATTCGTTTAAAAAACAGGAAATTTGTGTTAGGGGCTTAATGTTTAGCCCCAATTAATTTGTAGGACACGGGTTTTAAAATATTAGTTTCTAGGACAAAAATCAAAGCGTACGTCTTCTTCTTCTCAAATGACTATCGTAATTTTTGAAATCATGTGCTCGTGAAAATTAGGTCAAAATTAAGCCGTTGTTTATTGTTTAATTAAATCGCTTGTTTGTTTTTTCGAAAAAAGTTAGTCATTAATTTCTTCTTAAATCAAACTCAACTTTAATTTTGTGAAATCGTGATTCGAATTTCTTCATTTGGATTGGCTAATCGATTTTCTCAGTCGTTAATTTCTTCTTAAATCATTTGGTAAATCGTGATTCGAATTTGTTCATTTGGATTGGCTAATCGATTTTCTCTGTTTGATTTTTTGTTCTTTGGTGAGTGTTTTAATTTTTTGGTATTTTTATTTGTTAATTTGATGTTTTATGTCATTGTTGATGCTTTTGTATAATTTTTATTAAGGAACGCATTTTTGATCTATCAGACGAAGGTTTCGTTTGCTATAGTTGGAATAATAAACTCTTAAAGGTATTCTTGTGATAAAACAAGCAATGTGTTTTTAGCCTGGTTGAATCATTAAGTTTTGATTATGATTTTTGCATTTATACTATGACTTTAGATTTGGCTTGAGTAATCAAATAATTTATTTTTGCCAGTTAATTCTATTTTTACTCACTTTGGTTATGTAGTTGGATCTTAAATATTATTAGTTGACGACGCGTGTTATTTAGGTTTTTCTGATTTGTGATTTGTAAAAGATATTTAATTATATCTTTTTTCAAAAATTGTGACAAAAAATAAAAATGTAAGACATTATTTACAGGAAATAATAAGTGGGACGAAAAATGATAAATAATTTCATTGATAACTGCATTTTTATGTTTATTTAGAGAAAATTATAATGAGCAACGTCCTAATGCTCAATTCATTAGCAAAAATACATGATTTTTATTTTTTGCCCTTATAGCGTAGGTTTATTGATTTTGATGAATATTAACAGTGTGTGACATTTGATTTTGTATAGTCCTGATAATATAACATAACATATCTTATATGATTTAAAAAGATAAATGATTATATCTTTTTTCAGTATGACATAAATTGTATAATGCAAAGAATTTTTTTTGTAAATTTCGTATGGCCTAATATAGTTGATTGTATATTATGTTACAGTTTTCTAGTTAACATTAGATATTAGTATATTATAAATTAATTGTTATTTGGAGAACGTTGTTTGTAACTTGTAAGTATGTAAAAAAGATAAAATGATTTATATTTTATATTTTAATTGCAACACAGTTTACATTGGACAATAAGTTAAAAAAAAATCTGTATTACAAGACAAGCTGTATATCAGTTTTATATACTATAATTATTAATTGTAAAACAAACCATAAGTATAGCTTTGTATCAGCTGCAAAATCATAAAGATAAATGATTATATATTTTTGGGTAGTGAAAGATAAATTGATATATCAAATAGCGATTTAATTAAATATATTTATACAACTTGAACAAATTAAGGCATTGAATTTATAATGCAGTTAGAATATATTGAAACAGTGCAGTTAAACCTTGAAGTATTACCATAATTGTCACAATCCAACGCAATAGACAAACAATAAATATACTAAAACAATTAACAGTCATTAACATTGTATCTACAAATAGTACAAATAAATAAATCCATCACGTCTACAAAAAAATTATGCATTGTTCACCATCAAGCATTATGAACCACAAACAAAGTTGTTATCTTCAGCAGATGACTTATCCTTTTTCCACCATAACTCTTCAGTATGCAATATTCCGGATGCAATACTAGCTCTTAGATGATTAATTTCTGTTTGAGATATGGTTGGAATAAGACATCTATCTTGAGAGAGTCTTGTAATGTTCATAATCACATACATTCCGCAATCATATCTGTTGTATGAAAGATAAATCCTTTTTAAGATGGTTAAATTTAACATAAGTTTATAATTCTTATTACAAAATTAATATATATATATATGTATAAGTTAATGTATAAAAAAACAGAAATTACTAAAAAAGATAAATACATTTATTTAAGTGAATATTAGGCACACATCCCTAAAACGAAACTTAATTAGGCTCACATCCGGTCATAAACTTATTGTAAATTTAGTCCCTATTTTCAAAAACATATAAAAAAATATAAAAAAAATATTAAAAAACCATGTAAATTCGTATTTAATTAAAACAATTAATCGTGAAAAAAATCAGATCAAAAAAACATTAAAAACAACGTCGAAATCACGAAATACAGAAAATCAACGAAATGCAGTAAATTGCATCAAAACATGCATATAAGT
This sequence comes from Allium sativum, assembly GCA_030737875.1. Taxonomy (NCBI): domain Eukaryota; kingdom Viridiplantae; phylum Streptophyta; class Magnoliopsida; order Asparagales; family Amaryllidaceae; genus Allium; species Allium sativum. The sequence continues at coordinate 462,551,195 of CM060923.1, forward strand.
CGATTAGTTGCATACATGTATGCATTTATTTCAAATCTGCGTCAAAACTGCAGTATAAATGCATACATGTATGCACATATTGTTAAAACATGCATCTGCCGATGCATTTGTTTAAAAACTGCATACCTACGTGCAACTTATTCACGTTTGCATGTATTTTGACATATATGCACACATGTATGCAGTTATATAGAAAAACTGCATACATGTATGCAAATTTTCAAACAGGCGTGCATAAATATATGCATGTGTATTCGAATAGTTGCATAAATGTATGCAACTATTCGTAAAAGTTGCATACATTTATGCAATTTTTTTTTTAATTTCTGTGGACTTCCGAGAATATTTACAGATTTTAGAAATTTTTTTTTTTTTTTTTAAGTGATAGCGCCTGAAAATTTGGACAGAAAACGAAAGAGGCGGAGGTATGGAAAGTGGCAGGCGGAAGATTCCAGGCGGCAGCTAAAATAGGGGGCGGGTTTACAGAGAAAACATTAATTACAGGGATGTATTGTGAATTTAAAAACATGCAAATAGTTGCATACATGTATGCAACTTTTGCCAATAGTTGCATACATGTATGCAAGTATTTCTGAAGCTGTTTTAGTTGAAAATGCATGCAGAAACTTGCATACATGTGTGCAACTATTTGAAATACTTGCACACATGTATGCAAGTATTTACATGTGAAAATAAAATGTGTGCAGAAACTTGCATACATGTATGCAACTATTTTAAATACTTGCACACATGTATGCAAGTATTGCATGTAAAAATATAACAGAGAAATACTTGCACAGATGAATGCAAGTATTCCAAATATGTGCATGATTTGATGCAAATTACTGCATTTTTCGTTGTTTTCTGTATTTTTTCGATTTTGATGCATGTTTTGATTTTATTATGATCTGAATTTTTGGGCGAGTACATGTTTAATTTAAATACGAATTATCGTGATTTTTTTATATTTTTTTCATATTTTTTTGATGACTTTTCAGAAAATAGGGACCTAATTTACAATAAGTTTATGACCGGGTTTTTTTTTATATTTTGAAACTTAATAGGGACCTCTAAAAAACGCACCCTTTATTTAATTTAATTTTTAATTAAAAATGAATATATATTTATTTTATAGTAGCAAAGACTAATTTATTATTATAATATAATTTAATATAGTATTAAAATATTTAGTAAATAAGTTTTTCTCTTTTAAAGAATGTAATTTTTTGTATGTGTGTTAAACATAAACAACAGATTTTGAAAAAGATAAAATTATTTATCTTTTGGTGTTGATGAATATATGTGGGAAAGAAAATTAAAATATTAGGAAAGATAACTAAATTTATTATTTTTTAAACTTCATTTGAAATATAAGTACTAAAACTAATATACATGTGTTGTAAACTAACAAATATACCGATTTTTTTTTAAAAAAAGTTGGAATTATGTATTTGAATGCATATATTAAAAAACAAATTAATAAACTAAACAATAAAGCAATTATGTAGTATTACCCATTACGCTGTTGAGCACATTCTCCAACTATAAGTACAGATGATTTTTTGGCATTCTCCTTGGTTTGTTCCTTCTGAAGCTTCTTGTTTATGTCATTGACTAAATTTTGCTATATACAATAATAAGAATATTTATTAATTTATTTAACTGTAATAACCCGGAAATCCGAGCCAATTTAAATTTTTTATTTTGGCAATTTTAGTGAATTTTGATTATTTAAAATGAATTATTTTAAATAAAAACGACGGGAAATTTATTTTGAATAGAATTCGAACGTATATATTTATATAGCTCGACGTTAGAATATAAATAATTATTTATAAATTTAAAAGGAATTGAAAATGGCGCGGTAGTTCGATAATTCAATTTCAAATTTCAATTGAACGTACCGGGTGCAAAATAAACCGGATTTTAGTGAAACCAAAAATATTAGAATCTAATTGAGAATATCTTTCCAACGAATCCGAAAAGTCAAAATTTCATAGCGGGAATCAAAAGATATGTCCAGTTGAAAATTCTGAATAGTCGCTATAGAATTCTAGCCTTTAAAAATGGAAATTTTGCAAACGACCTCGGATTTCGACGAAACCACTTTTGTTGGATCCGTGACGTCAAATTATTGCTAGGTTCCAATTTTCATAATTTTTTAATTCAATATGTGAGCGTGCCAAAGGAAAACGCGTTTGACCAGTTTTAGTTGATTTTAATCGACTGGAAAATGGGCATTTTTCAAACGGTCTCGGAATTCGACGAAACTAGTTTTGTTAGGACCGTATCGTCAATACGAAATTAGAAAATATTTTTCAGGAATTTTTAGAGTTCGTATGTAGCCCCAGTAAATTGAAATGTGCGTTCAAATTCAATGTATAAAGATTTATAATTTGATTTAAACAAAAACTGATCGAAACGATAAAATTGGCTAACGATACATATCCCATTGTGTTCGGAATGGGGGTAATTAGCTATGGACGACAGGCGGTGGGTCCCGTTTCGGGGTCGAAAATAAAAGTTGCTTTTTGAAATAATTAAATAAAAAAGGAAGCTCTCTCTTTCCCCTTATCCCTCTTACCTCAGGCCCCCACCGTAGGTTTCCTTTCAAAATTTATTTCTGAAAAAAAGGAGGGAACAAGGGCACGAAGCCCTAGCCCAGGCCGCCGCCGCGCGAGGCGCCTCCTCGCTCCGCCCCAGGTGATGGCGCCCCCCTCCGATCCTTCTCCTTCTTCTTGCTTCCTCCTCTTCTAGCGAAAACGACCCAAAACCGCTCCTCCACCGCAACCCAACAGCCACCGCCAGACCTCTTCCCCCTTCCGCCGTCATACCTCCCCAGCAGCGTGTTCCGACGCCAACCCCTCCCTCATTTGCTGTAAGCCCTTCTCTTTATTCGTATCTTTACTTTATTTATTTTGTTTTAATTTATTTTAAATATTTAGCTTACTTTAATCAATTTAAATTCTGATTTGTATATGAATAGATTAGAGTTCGAAATACGATTTTATACTATGAAAGAAAAGTTTGATTTTTACAAAGCAAAAATTTGATTTTTATATATTGAATAGCAAAGTAAAATTTTGATTTTTATATATTGAATAGCAAAGTAAAAATTTGATTTTTATATATTGAATAGCAAAGTAAAAATTTGATTTTTATATATTGAATTGCAAAGTAAAATTTTGATTTTTATATATTGAATAGCAAAGTAAAATTGTGATTTTTATATATGTAGTGAATACGGATGACGAAAGTGATGAAAGAAGAAACGGCGGAGATTTTCTACATATGAAGAGTCGAGACGTTTGGTTTAGCTAATCGGCGAGAACTTCTCACCTTTTAATTTTGTTTTCTAGTTAATAATATATACTAGGATGCAGACGGTGTTTAGTAGCACCCGACACCCGTCGTCCACAGACCATGGACGACTTGTATGCTTGTTTATTTGATTTTGATGTGTAGTTGATTGTGTGATTTGAAATGAAATAAAATATTTATGTAGTTAAAAATATTTTATAGTTGAAAATATAATTTTTAACATGAATGTGAATACATTTTTATAAACAAATCGGAGATTTGTTTATATACACTGATTTGATTGATATTGATTGGGACGATAAATTTTACACATCGCCCAACTGCACAAATAAAATCTGTGTTTGATTGTTTGAAACCCCACACGGGTATTGGGATGATATATGACATACACTAATCCCAATAATTAGTTGTATGTCGATCGATTGATTGACAGACTGTTATAAGCGTTAAATATTTATATTTATTGCTTATACAGTGTAGAATGCACTTTGGATGATGGTTGATTATTTGTCATTGTTGATATATACATGCGTTGTATGGAAATCCATAGAAATAAAATCTATGGTAACTGATTTGGCCTCATTCCAATATTTGAATAGAAATATTTGAAATAAGAAATATTTGAAAAGAAATATTTGAATAAAAATATTTGAAAAAGAAATATTTGAAATAGAGTATTTGAAAATAGAAATAAATGAAGTCGTGTTGATTAGATTGACGCCATTTTAACGTGAATGATATTTATATCGATTTTATTCATTTTACAATGAATATCGAAAGTGATTTCAAAATCTGATATTTTGAAATGAATTGAAATTCGAATTGAATTGAATTTGAATTTGAATTGAAATTGAATAGAGTTGAATTCGAATTGAAATTGAATAGAAATGAATTCGTATTGAAATTGAATAGAAATGAATTCGAATTGAAATTCAAATAGAAATGAATTCGAATTGAAATTGAATTGAAAACAAACTGAAATTGAATTAAAAATCAATTTGAATTGAAATCAATTTGAAATGAATTTAAAAAGAATTTATAAGGAAAAATTCAATTTTGATTTGAATTTGAAATAGAAGTTGAAATCGTTTCCAAAACGAATTTAAAACGATTTATAAAATACGTTTTGAAAGGAAATCGACGAAATATATATAATATATATATTATATATATAATGGCCTGAATAGAACGCGCCGCGCCGCGACAGTTCGTGAATTTCGACCATCGACTTTGAATGGATATTGCTGGAGATCCGACCGTCGGATTCTCCTAAAACCGGAACCGTTGGGTTTGTATCGAAAAGAGCTTTCTAATGAATATTAGAGATTTGAAATCTAACGGTTGGATTTGGAATTATGTCCAAATCAAATTTGGAAAAGGTCGTTGTAAGTGCAGTTCGATGGCCGTTGATGGAAATCGACCGTACGGGCCTTGATAAAATTATTAAAAATAGTAATAATTTGTGTAAAATCATAAGAAATGATTTGTGAAGAATTGGGATGAAAAACTCCATATTTGAAAAGATAAAAATAGACTTTTATCGAAATGAACTAGTTTTGAACTAGAATTATACTTCTATTTATTTTTAAATAAATAAATTGAATTTGAAAAGGGTTTTAAAAGTAACCAGAATTTCCGATAATTGAATTGGAATGAATTTGAATCGAAATTGTCTTTGGAATATTTCGATGTTGGATTTCGTGATTGTACAGATGTTGTTATGGAAATTTGAAAGATATATAGATATATCGTTATTTCCAATACGATATTTGTTAGTCGTTGAATTTGATATTGAATATAAGCCGATATATTTTCTATTCAGAGCCTTGTATTTAATATCAAATGTGATTTGGGTTTGTCGTGAATGGTGTCTTCATTAACACTGTTCTTAAGCCCAGTTGAGAAAAAGATTAAATCTTTTTATTTAGATTTAATGAAGTGTACCAATTAAATAATATTTAATTGGAATTGAACTGGTATTGATTTTTGGGTTTATCGTGAACAGTGTTTTAAATAATACTTGTTCTTTAACCCGATAATTAATGAATGTGATTTTGGGTTTATTGTGGGCCGTGTTTTAAATGACATTGGTTCTTTAACCCAGTTAAAGACAGGATATTGATTTATGTGAAGATTAAAACTAAGTGGAGTTTTAATGAATCTTTAATTAGATTGAAATGATCGAGAATGGAGTATCACCAGTTTTGCTCCAGGCGATAGTTAAATCTTTAATTAGATTTGAACGGGAAATGGTAATTGAATTTACCGATAACACCGTGGTGTTAGATATGAAGTATGACCAGTTTTACTTCATGGGATGAATAGGTTGGGATTGGGAAATAAAATAAATGATTACTTCGGTGTGGTTCGCTAATCCCGACTAGTTTGAATTGATATTCAAAGAAGATTAAAGAATAAATTTAAAGAATTTATCTTTGATAAAATTAATGGGAACCTTTCCCAAAGTATAAGAATGTTTGAATAAAAGAATATTCTGAATTGGAATGAGGCGTATGTTGTGTTTGTGTCACACGTGTTTATTATATACGCTAGTTGTTCAGAAATACCGGGTTTATCCCATTCTGAATAACTGATTCGACGTGGTGTCGAAGGTGAAGACGGTGGTTGAAGACCGGAGGTCTTCACGTCGTTTGGGTGATTACTGATGATCTTGATTGGGCCGTACACCCAAGAAGAGGGAATCAGTTAGTGGTCGTCCAGACGTACTTGGAGATCGATGGATAAGCGAGGTACAAGGTGCCTCCGGTTTCTTTCAGACCCAGAACGGACTTGTAAATGGACTGTGCGTCTGACATTGGATTTTATTCTGTGTGATTGATTTCTATTAAATATATATCTGTTTGGCGGCGGAGAATTTATTCTCTTGCTTAACGCCCTTCTCAGAGAAGTACGAGCTCAGGGGTTATATATTGATGGATATCAAACGCATGGAGTGAATTGCCTGTGTGGCATGCCTAAGTGGCAATTGATCAAGGCTTCTGTTGGAAAGAAAAGTCTTGTGGTTGATGATCAAAGCACCGCCTGTGTGGCATAGCTTTGTGTAGCGTTGATTCGCAAGCCTCACACCCCGGTTGTGAACCAGAAACGGGAGAAAGACCTCAGGGAGGGCATGCGTTTCTTTCTAGCTAGAAGTGGCGTCAGTGGTTTTACACGCCCTGACGAGTTTGAATTATGTGGTTGTTGCTGTTGCGAGGCGCCTCGGTTATATCGTTCGATCCGGGACCGATGGAGTCATTCGTTGGCTCATTGACACCCCATAGGGTGGGGAAACGCAGTGTTCAGGCATTTTAATCCACATCGGTGGACCGGCCCTGACGATCCAAAGGCTTGACTGAGTACTTGCCTGAGACACGGGCTAGAGCGTCTTGAATTCGGTAGAGGACTATCTTTTGCTTCGGTTCACAGGTGGAAATCCAACTTCCAATATGTGACATGTGCGGTTTTAATTGTAGAGCCTAGTATGGCGACATAGTAGCATAGGATGCTATGCCGTCTATGATTGATACTTATGATTTAAAGTTGTTTTATACGCTATGCACTTATAATAGTATCAAATGATTTGTTATAAACATACCAAGCATTCTTGGCTATTATAAGGTAAAAACTCTATCCTCCGGCTTGCGTTGCATTGTGTGATGGGACGTGGGTCTTATAATAGCTTCATTGTTCTTTATTTAGCATTACGCTGTTGTTTTATGCACTGGTGTTCTTGGGAGGGAACCCGTTCCGTGTTATACGACATGGTCCCTTGATTTACCGAACTTTAAAATAAAGATTAATAATTGTTTTAGTTCTCACACCAGTCACATGACTGACCTAGAGTTTATTGTTTTAAACCTAAACTCTGGGTGCCCTTATTTTGACGCGGGCAGCTAGTAGTTTTGGTTTTACAGATTTATATTCACAGGAACCTGGTTTACAGCTGGAACGATATCCGGAAAGCTTTGTATCCGTGTATCTTCTTCAGTTGTATTTTGTATTATTTTCCGCTGCTATGTAATGTATTGTAAAATCTGATATTTTATAATGTGTAATATTTATCTATACTCTGTATATTCTTGTATTCTGATGGAATTGTTGTAATATACAATGAAATGTTCTTCTGTCTGCGTTTCTAATTTGTCGCGTTCTCAAAACAATTAGGCATTTCGAACGGTCTTGATCGGTTTAGCGACTGGTTCGGATCGAGCGGAATTCCTTTTCGTTACATTTGGTATCAGAGCTTTGGTTTACAAAGCTCAGAGAACAAGACACGTTAGAACCATACGAAAGAATTCAGCAGAAATTGGATTAGTAATATCCAATGGGAATGACTCGTTAGAGATAGGATCGGTAGTATCCTAGAACGAGTGTGAAGGGTATATTTTTAAGGTTAAAACAAATCTTGTTTTGAAATTTAAATCAATTATTCATATTTGATTATTTATTTTATATTGATTTGGACTATCCAGTATATACAGATTTTGCGTATACGTCTGATCCGCGTGTATTCGAAATTTTAATATACTGGATAGATATAGAATCACACACTAGTCGCCTGGAGATGATTCTGATGATGAGGCCTCATCATCAATGTGTATATTCGAGTGACGAAAGTGAGATTTCTATATATTTCCTATTGACTGGTGTGAGAACCAAAATTAGGTAGGGCCTATTGTTGTGATTTGGCATCAAAAATGTGATTTTTGACTATATATCAAAGTTATGAATTTGAAAAGCTAATTAACTAATGGATTGATGGTTGTGTTGTTTGATTAATTAAAATTTGTACCCTATAGCCTAATTGTATCAAATAGTGAATTGTATTGAAAATTAGTCGCATTTGCTTGCATATACATGTACTTACACTGAACAGGTCATAGCAAGGAGGCTAGAGCAGGAGAATAAAATTTTTTGCCCGACAAATAGGTACATGTTTACCATAATTTTCTGTTTTGTTTGGGTGATGATGATTTTATGAGCTGATTGGCTTTTTCTTTTTCTTTTGGATTGAAGAAGACCATGGGAGGCTATATGAAATATCCCGAAGTCCCCGGTGCAGGGGAGGTTATGGCGAAATTTTTCGAAAATTTAGGGTGTTAGCCAAATTTTTGAAAAATTTGAAAAGTTCTTAGAAACTGAAAAGTTGAAGAACTTAAGCCGTAGTGAAAATATTGAAAGTTGAGTTAAATTGTTAAACAACTTTCGGCTTCGTTCCTTTTAGGGGACGAAAAGTTTTAAGTGGGGGAGATTGTAATAACCCGGAAATCCGAGCCAATTTAAAATTTTTATTTTGGCAATTTTAGTGAATTTTGATTATTTAAAATGAATTATTTTAAATGAAAATGACAGGAAATTTATTTTGAATAGAATTCGAACGTATATATTTATATAGCTCGACGTTAGAATATAAATAATTATTTATAAAGATAAAAGGAATTGAAAATGGCGCGGTAGTTCGATAATTCGATTTCAAATTTCAATTGAACGTACCGGGTGCAAAATAAACCGGATTTTAGTGAAACCAAAAATATTAGAATCTAATTGAGAATATCTTTCCAACGAATCCAAAAAATCAAAATTTCATAGCGGGAATCAAAAGATATGTCCAGTTGAAAATTCTGAATAGTCGCTATGGAATTCTGGCCTTTAAAAATGGAAATTCGGATTTCGACGAAACCACTTTTGTTGGATCTGTGATGTCAAATTATTGCTAGGTTCCAATTTTTATAATTTTTGAATTCAATATGTGAGCGTGGCAAAGGAAAACGCGTTTGACCAGTTTCAGTTGATTTTAATCGACTGGAAAATGACCATTTTCCAACCGGTCTCGGAATTCGACGAAACTAGTTTTGTTAGGACCGTATCATCAATACGAAGTTAGAAAATATTTTTCGGGAATTTTTAGAGTTCGTATGTGGCCCAAGTAAATTGAAATGTGCGTTCAAATTCAATGTATAAAGATTTATAATTTGATTTAAACAAAAACTGATCGAAACGATAAAATTGGCTAATGATACATATCCCATTGTGTTCGGAATGAGGGTAATTAGCTATGGACGACAGGCGGTGGGTCCCGTTTCGGGGTCGAAAATAAAAGTTGCTTTTTGAAATAATTAAATAAAAAAAAGGAAGCTCTCTCTCTCCCCTTATCCCTCTTACCTCAGGCCCTCCCCGTAGGTTTCCTTTCAAAATTTATTTCAGAAAAAAAGAGGGAACAGGGGCACGAAGCCCTAGCCTAGGCCGCCGCCGCGCGAGGCGCCTCCTCGCTCCGCCCCAGGTGATGGCGCCCCCCTCCGATCCTTCTCCTTCTTCTTGCTTCCTCCTCTTCTAGCGAAAACGACCCAAAACCGCTCCTCCACCGCAACCCAACAGCCACCGCCAGACCTCTTCCCCCTTCCGCCGTCAGACCCCCCCTGCAGCGAGTTCCGACGCCAACCCCCTCCCCCATTCGCTATAAGCCCTTCTCTTTATTCGTATCTTTACTTTATTTATTTTGTTTTAATTTATTTTGAATATTTAGCTTAGTTTAATCAATTTAAATTCTGATTTGTATATGAATAGATTAGAGTTCGAAATACGATTTTATACTATGAAAGAAAAGTTTGATTTTTACAAAGTAAAATTTTGATTTTTATATATTGAATAGCAAAGTAAAAATTTGATTTTTATATATTGAATAGCAAAGTAAAAATTTGATTTTTATATATTGAATAGCAAAGTAAAAATTTGATTTTTATATATTGAATAGCAAAGTAAAAATTTGATTTTTATATATGTAGTGAATACGGATGACGAAAGTGATGAAAGAAGAAACGGCGGAGATTTTCTACATATGAAGGGTCGAGACGTTTGGTTTAGCTAATCGGTGAGAACTTCTCACCTTTTAATTTTTTTTTCTAGTTAATAATATATACTAGGACGCAGACAGTGTTTAGTAGCACCCGACACCCGTCGTCCACAGACCATGGACGGCTTGTAGGCTTGTTTGTTTGATTTTGATGTGTAGTTGATTGTGTGAATTGATGTGAAATGAAATAAAATATTTATGTAGTTAAAAATATTTTATAGTTGAAAATATAATTTTTAACATGAATGTGAATAAATTTTTATAATAAATCGGAGATTTGTTTATATACACTGATTTGATTGATATTGATTGGGACGATAACTTTTACACATCGCCCAACTGCACAAATAAAATCTGTGTTTGATTGTTTGAAACCCCACACGGGTATTGGGATGATATATGACATACACTAATCCTAATAATTAGTTGTATGTCGATCGATTGATTGACAGACTGTTATAAGCATTAAATATTTATATTTAATGCTTATACAGTGTAGAATGCATTTTGGATGATGGTTGATTATTTGTCATTGTTGATATATACATGTGTTGTATGGAAATCCATAGAAATAAAATCTATGGTAATTGATTGGGTCTCATTCCAATATTTGAATAGAAATATTTGAAATAAGAAATATTTGAAAACAAATATTTGAATAGAAATATTTGAAAAAGAAATATTTGAAATAGAATATTTGAAAATAGAAATATATGAAGTCATGTTGATTAGATTGACGCCATTTTAACATGAACGATATTTATATCGATTTTATTCATTTTACAATGAATATCGAAAGTGATTTCAAAATCTGATATTTTGAAATGAATTGAAATTCGAATTGAATTGAAATTGAATAGAATTGAATTCTAATTGAATAGAAATGAATTCGTATTGAAATTGAATAGAAATGAATTCGAATTGAAATTCAAATAGAAATGAATTCGAATTGAAATTGAATTGAATTGAAAACGAACTGAAATTGAATAAAAATCGATTTGAATTGAAATCAATTTGAAATGAATTTAAAACGAATTTATAAGGAAAAAATCAATTTTTATTTGAATTTGAAATAGAAGTTGAAATTGTTTCGAAAACGAATTTAAAACGATTTATAAAATACGTTTTGAAAGGAAATCGACGAAATATATATAATATATATTATATATATAATGGCTGAATAGAACAAGCCACGCCGCGGCAGTTCGTGAATTTCGACCATTGACTTCGAATGGAAATTGCGGGAGATCCGACCGTCGGATTCTCCTAAAACCGGAACCGTTGGGTTTGTATCGAAAAGAGCTTTCTAATGAATATTAGAGATTTGAAATCTAATGGTTGGATTTGGAATTATGTCCAAATCAAATTTGGAAAAGGTCGCTGTAAGTGCAGTTCGATGGCCGTTGATGGAAATCGACCGTACGGGCCTTGATAAAATTATTAAAAATAGTAATAATTTGTGTAAAATCATAAGAAATGATTTGTGAAGAATTAGGATGAAAAACTTCATATTTGAAAAGATAAAAATAGACTTTTATCGAAATGAACTAGTTTTGAACTAGAATTATACTTCTATTTATTTTTAAATAAATAAATTGAATTTGAAAAGGGTTTTAAAAGTAACCAGAATTTCCGATAATTGAATTGGAATGGATTTGAATCGAAATTGTCTTTGGAATATTTCGATGTTGGATTTCGTGATTGTACAGATGTTGTTATGGAAATTTGAAAGATATATAGATATATCGTTATTTCCAATACGATATTTGTTAGTCGTAGAATTTGATATTGAATATAAGCCGATATATTTTCTATTCAGAGCCTTGTATTTAATATCAAATGTGATTTGGGTTTGTCGTGAATGGTGTCTTCATTAACACTGTTCTTAAGCCCAGTCGAGAAAAAGATTAAATCTTTTTATTTAGATTTATTGAAGTGTACCAATTAAATAATATTTAATTGGAATTGAACTGGTATTGATTTTTGGGTTTATCGTGAACAGTGTTTTAAATAACACTTGTTCTTTAACCCGATAATTAATGAATGTGATTTTGGGTTTATTGTGGGCCGTGTTTTAAATGACATTGGTTCTTTAACCCAGTTAAAGACAGGATATTGATTTATGTGAAGATTAAAACTAAGTGGAGTTTTAATGAATCTTTAATTAGATTGAAATGATCGAATGGAGTATCACCAGTTTTGCTCCAGGCGATAGTTAAATCTTTAATTAGATTTGAACGGGAAATGGTAATTGAATTTACCGATAACACTGTGGTGTTAGATATGAAGTATGACCAGTTTTACTTCATGGGATGAATAGGTTGGGATTGGGAAATAAAATAAATGATTACTTCGGTGTGGTTCGCTAATCCCAACTAGTTTGAATTGATATTCAAAGAAGATTAAAGAATAAATTTAAAGAATTTATCTTTGATAAAATTAATGGGAACCTTTCCCAAAGTATAAGAATGTTTGAATAAAAGAATATTCTGAATTGGAATGAGGCGTATGTTGTGTTTGTGTCACACGTGTTTATTATATACGCGAGTTGTTCAGAAAGACCGGGTTTATCCCATTCTGAATAACTGATTTGACGTGGTGTCGAAGGTGAAGACGGTGGTTGAAGACCGGAGGTCTTCACGTCGTTTGGGTGATAACTGATGATCTTGATTGGGTCGTACACCCAAGAGGAGGGAATCAGTTAGTGGTCGTCCAGACGTACTTGGAGATCGATGGATAAGCGAGGTACAAGGTTCCTCCGGTTTCGTTCAGACCCAGAACGGACTTGTAAATGGACTGTGTGTCTGACATTGGATTTTATTCTATGTGATTGATTTCTATTAAATATATATCTGTTTGGCAGCGGAGAATTTATTCTCTTGCTTAACGCCCTTCTCTGAGACGTACGAGCTCAGGGGTTATATATTGATGGATATCAAACGCATGGAGTGAATTGCCTGTGTGGCATGCCTAAGTGGCAATTGATCAAGGCTTCTGTTGAAAAGAAAAGTCTTGTGGTTGATGATCAAAGCACCGCCTGTGTGGCATAGCTTTGTGTAGCGTTGATTCGCGAGCCTCACACCCCGGTTGTGAACCAGAAACTGGAGAAGGACCTCAGGGAGGGCATGCGTTTCTTTCTAGCTAGAAGTGGCGTCAGTGGTTTTACACGCCCTGACGAGTTTGACTTTTGTGGTTGTTGCTGTTGCGAGGCGCCTCGGTTATATCGGTCGATCCGGGACCGATGGAGTCATTCGTTGGCTCATTGACACCCCATAGGGTGGGGAAACGCAGTGTTCAGGCATTTTAATCCACATCGGTGGACCGGCCCTGACGATCCAAAGGCTTGACTGAGTACTTGCCTGAGACACGGGCTAGAGCGTCTCGAATTCGGTAGAGGACTATCTTTTGCCTCGGTTCACAGGTGGAAATCCAACTTCCAATATGTGACATGTGCGGTTTTAATTGTAGAGCCTAGTATGGCGACATAGTAGCATGGGATGCTATACCGTCTATGATTGATACTTATGATTTGAAGTTGTTTTATACACTATGCACTTATAATAGTATCAAATGATTTGTTTAAACGTACCAAGCATTCTTGGCTATTATAAGGTAAAAACCCTATCCTCCATCTTGCGTTGCGTTGTGTGATGGGACCTGGGTCTTATAATAGCTTCATTGTTCTTTATTTAGCATTGCACTGTTGTTTTATGCACTGGTGTTCTTGGGAGGAAACCCGTTCCTTGTTATACGACGTGGTCCCTTGATTTATCGAACTTTAAAATAAAGATTAATAATTGTTTTAGTTCTCACACCACTCACATGACTGACCTAGAGTGTATTGTTTTAAACCTAAACTCTGGGTGCCCTTATTTTGATGCGGGCAGCTAGTAGTTTTGATTTTCCAGATTTATATTCATAGGAACCTGGTTTACAGCTGGAACGATATCCGGAAAGCTTTGTATCCGTGTATCTTCTTCAGTTGTATTTTGTATTATTTTCCGCTGCTATGTAATGTATTGTAAAATCTGATATTTTATAATGTGTAATATTTATCTATACTCTGTATATTCTTGTATTCTGATGGAATTGTTGTAATATACAATGAAATGTTCTTCTGTCTGCGTTTCTAATTTGTCGTGTTCTCAAAACAATTAGGTGTTTCGAACGGTCTTGATCGGTTTAGCGACTGGTTCGGATCGAGCGAAATTCCTTGTCGTTACATTAACAAAAAATAAACATTCAAAATGTTTTACGATTTTTAATGCGCTATCTTTGTGCTTGGTGGTAGATCTTCCAATTTTACATCTGTTTGATAAAGAATCATACAGTGTCCAGTCTGAAAATTCTGGTTCAAATGTTAAAAGTACCCAGTGTGACCCTTCGTGGACTGGAAATGAGAGTTATGACATCGTGAATCTTGTAGTGTTGTTGTCAAATCTGGAATAAAGGAATGAGTTTTGACATTTTCTATGTCGATTGCAGCACTTTTCTATATAAACAAAGTTATATTGTAGTTATACAAACCAGATTTATTAATTATTCATTACGTATATGTATATAATAAAGATCTTACTGTCATTGTGGTATTAAAGTAAGCTACGTTTGAATTAACATCCCACGATTTTGCTACTTTATACCAGAACCAATCAATTATCTGCACAGGCATTATATCAGAGAAGTTTCAATAATATATATATATATATATATATATATATAAAGCAATTTTAAATTGTTTTTATACGCTAGTAATGGATAATTATATGTGGCAGAAATTAAAATTTATTGACATAAAGATAGTAAAACACTTTGCATTTGTCATAATATATGTGCATTTTTGCTTTGTAAGTTTTAATTTATAAAAAGATATATGTATTTATATTTTTTGTATTGACAAAAATATTAAAAAGATATTAGCAATTGAAATTATTTGTTTCACCATTTGGTTAATTCTATTACTCAATATCATATAAAAACCTTTCATATGATATAAAATTATTTAAAATATCTGTATGTAAACATTATTTTTATTAAAAGATATATGTTTTTATCTTTTTATATTGTTAAAAGTATGAAAATTATGTGATCATTAGAGCTTCTATGTTTCAGTAATCAGTATAAATATCATGTGTACATATTCATTAGTGTCATAAGTCGAATTATATTATATACTTACCTGGCCAGAAACAAATTCACCGAAAATCAGTTCTTCAATCATGTCCTTATGTATGACAATATTGTTTTCGTTGTTTGAATTGTAAATCTCTACACTGTAAAGTAAACAAAGTTATAACTTAAGAAAATTGTTTTTATTAATTTATAAAGTATATAATTTAAACAGTATATAAGCTTACTTATCATCACCAACTTTGTTAAAGTAATCTGCTATGAACTCCTGTTCGTCATCGGGCAATTGCTTAAAAAATTCAGAACATACTATTTTCCTTTTCCTTTTTCTCATTTGTATACTTTTTGATGTGTTGAAAGTATCCACATCTATTGTTTCTTGCATTTCACACTTTCGCTTTTTTTTGGGTTTCTCTTTATCTGTTTATTTTTTTTCATCAAATTCTTCAGGGTCTTTATGTCGGTTTTCTTCAATTGTGTCGGTTTCATTATGTTCCATATCTTTTTCTTCATCTTTGTTTTCTTCATCATCCTTTTTGTCACATTCTTTTTCTGGAATTTCGGTTAAATTGTGGTGAGTATTTAACAAACTTTCCAATTCCTTTCTCTTCTTTTTTCAGCTTGTAATTGATTTTCTCTGGACTGAAGCTTTTTTTTTTTAACTGCTCAACTTTTGTTTTTAACTTTGCAATTTGTTTAACTTTGTCTTCGACTTGTGTTTGAAGACAGTTTTCTTCTTCAATTTTTTTCGTACCCTCTTCTAAAGTCTTATTCACTTCCAGCATAAGAAATTTTTCATCTTTCGTAATTTTGTTGAATCTCTTTGCGAACCGAAAAAATACAATTAGGAAATCAATATTGTTAATTCATTTAATTTGTGCAAATATATTTGACTTCTATGTGAAAATACACAATAATGATTAATCTGCATTAGATTATTCAAAGGTGTAGTTAATAACAACAGGAAATTATTAAAAAGATAATAGTTCTTATCTCTTTACACGTGTGTTAAAAACTAAGTTTAAATTTAAAATTAACAGTAAAATGGTATAATCATCAAGGAAGAATACATAAGAAATTTACCTCTTCTGACTTGATGGATTGAATTGATTTGTGTCTTTTCATTTTCACATCCCTCTTTAACCTTAATGATTTGTGTCTTTTCACAAAGCCAATACTGTAAAAAAAATTACAATATGTTAATTTTTGATATTAAATAAATTCAATGTACAGTATTAAATATAAATACATGCCAATAATATCAAGGAGCATCCGGGCGTATTTCTTGGGTCTTTAGCAAATTTTTCAACATTCTGGGATACGTGTGTGTGAATAGATTTTGCCCAAGAAATTGAATTTATGTTCTTCAAATTCAACAATTTGGGAATAATTCCCCATTGTAAGTAGAATTGGTTGTTGGGGAAGATGAATGTGATAATTAGTAACAAAAGAAGTAATTTCACTAAATCTTCACTTCCGTTCCTTTCTTCAATTAGTATTTTGATTCTCTTACTCAAACTTTTCTTATTTATCCTTTCATTCAACTCAAAATGTCGATTTAAAAAACTTATGTACTCCTCATCCAGGTTATTCCTACTAATAATTCCAATTGGGAATATATTCTTTCTGGTTAATGGAATTCCAAGTATTAAACTAATATCCTCTTCAGTCAATTTAACACTTGCATCTCCTATTTTAAATGTTTCCTCTTCCCTATCGTATGATGTAATGACTTCTTCTAAACTTTTTGCACTTTTTCTAATATCCTTTCTTTTGATTTTACCGTCCAAAAATATATGAAATAATTTCTTGAAAGGTGTTCTATATATATATATGATATTGCATGAGAAGAGAATATGTTTTTTCTTTTATTGTAGTCATCACCTTGTAGAATGCATTTAAATTACACCAATAAGTACCCTTAATTTTTTCCTCACCCCTTTTTTGCACTTCATAATTATCTGCATCATCTTCAGTGTCGAGGTCGGAGTTATTGTCCAAATTTGCATATAAGCATTCTTTTGGATGATAGTGGACACATTCCTGTAGCTGTGGGGCTGACTGCAGTATTCGTTTCTCTGCTTCAGTGAAGTTGATTGTATGAACCTGTTATACAAAATTATTAAAAGGAAATAATTTAAATTTAAATACAGAATAATATTTTTATTTAGCTTTTGGTTAAGAATGCAGGAAGTCAATTAGACTAAGTTTAAATGACCACATGAATAATATATCTTTTTTACAAAAAGATAAACAAATTTATCTTTTAACACAATTTATATGTTAACTCACAATATGCTATACAAATTTTGTCTTTAACAATGGTTACGTAATCATCTGTTGTCTGTTAATAAAATTATTATCTAAGAATATAACGATAATATTGTCTAAATATTGCAGTTAATAGTGTAAAAATTTGTTTACTTACAATAGGAGTCCGTGGAGGTGTTGTTGTATTTTGCATTGTCTGGCTATGTATATGACAAAAAGAATCTGATTGATTCGTCATATGTGAACACTTCTCTCCTTTAATGTCGATAAAGATACATTGTTGTGTATCTTCAAGTGCTGTGTTTTGATTAGCGTAACTAGAATTTTTTGTACACATCTTTCCTGCATTGAAATATCAATTTTGTTAGTAATTTAACAAAACTTCTATAATTACTTGTATATTTGATTGTTTAAAGACAATAATCATTTAAAATTCAATATTTTTATAGAAAGATAAACTTGTTTATCTTTTTAAAACAAATTCATTTACATCTTCAAAATTATTCATAAAGATAGTTTATATTAATTTTTTTATTTAGTAATTTAAAAAAAAATCTTTAATAAATTGTATATCTGATTGTTTACGGACAATAATCATATAAATTCAATATTTGTATAGAAAAATAAACTTATTTTTCTTTTTAAACCAAATACATTTATATCTTCAAAATTATTCATAACGATAGTTTTTATAAAATATTTTTTATTTATTATTTTAACAAAACTTTTTTAATAATTTGTACATCTTATTGTTTACAAATAATAATAATTTAATATTCAATATGTGTATAGAAAGATAATCTTGTTTATCTTTTTAAAACAAATACATTTTTAGCTCAAAAAATATCCATAAAAATATTTTTAATATTTTTTTCATTATTAATTTAACAAAACTTCTTTAATAGCTTGTATATTTGATTGTTTAAAGACAATAATCATTTAAAATTCAATATCTGCATAGAAAGATATTGTTGTATATCTTTTTAAAACAAATATATTTATGGCTTCAAAAATATTCATAAAGATATCTTTTATAATATTTTTCGTTAGTAATTTAACAAAACTTCTTTAATAACTTGTATATTTGATTGTTTAAAGATAATAATCATTTAAAATTCAATATCTGTATAGAAAGATAATGTTGTATATCTTTTTAAAACAAATTTATTTATAGCTTCAAAAATATTCATAAAGATATTTTTTTTAATTTTTTTCGTTAGTAATTTAACAAAACTTCTATTATAACTTGTATATTTGATTTTTTAAAGACAATAATCATTTAAAATTCAATATCTATATAGAAAGATAATGTTGTATTTTTTTTAAAACAAATATATTTATAGCTACAAAAATATTCATAAAGATTTTTTTTAATTTTTTTCGTTAGTAATTTAACAGAACTTCTATAATAACTTGTATATTTGATTGTTTAAAGACAATAATCATTTAAAATTCAATATCTGTATAGAAAGATAATGTTGTATATCTTTTAAAAAAAATTATAACTTCAAAAATATTCATAAAGATAGTTTATATTGGTATAAAGATAAATATGATTAGTTTATAATGACGATTACTGTCTTGCTATAAAGTAATAATAATTATTGTATTAACTGTAAAAACTTAAAGATATTTTCTTTTATATTTTTTATACCAAAATATAAAATGATATCTCTATCAGTTATTTAGTTAAATATATTTGTGCAGTTTGTAAATAATGAAGCAGTTATGTAACAATGCGGTTTGGACATACTGAACAAGTGTTGTTAAAACTGGCAGTTTTACGATAATTTTCATAATCTAAGTTCTCTATTTTGGTAAAAAGTATGTCAAGCATGCACTCAAGTAGTAGTTCAGCTTAGTTAAACTTAAAAATTACTCATAATTACTTAAAAGAGAATAATAGTAGAAAAAACTGTCAGTAATAATCAAACAACCAAAAACAGGACTTACAAGCACACAAAAAAAGAGAATAATAATTGAAAAGTAGTGATTTATAATGCTTAGTTGCTTCGGTTAATGTTGAATGGCAAAAGAAGAAAAAGTAGATTCTGACCTGTAGGGTATTAGCGATTTTACGATTTTACTTCGTTTTATAATGCCGACTTGTATGAGAAGATCAAATCGTTTGAGAAGATCGAATTTGGGATCTAGGGTTTAATGGAATCGCTTGTTTTGAGAAAAATGAGACGCGATGGGCAAGCGTTTTTTTAATTTGTCCTGGAAAATAATTATTCACCGCCTGTGTCCTAGAAATAAATTTTTAGCATAAAGGAAGCCCTTTAAGTGAAAATCCCCTTTAAAAAATCTTACAGCTACGTCAATAGACCTTCATTATCATCTTGTTCTCTTCAATCCTTGAAATCACTTTCTCCAGATTCAGACCAAGTACCTCTGCAATGAGCTGCATGCATGAAAATAAATTAAAATTACATTGAATTACAAGAAATGGCATGAGTTGTATAGGATGAAAACAAGTCTACTCACAATAACATTGTGCTTGATATTATCAAGCACAAACATTTAATTTACAACCGCAAGCAATTAAAATACATAATTAAATAACAATGATAACAAGTCCTTTGGGGTATATTTACCCACCGGAACATACCACTAACTGCTTCTTCAGGCAAAAACTACTACCAAATACAGAACTCACACATGGAAAACTAGATATGACCCAAGCAACCCAATCGAATCAGCGAAATTGACTTTTCCATGATCTTCCCCGAAAGCAAATGCAAGGCTATACAGCTTCCAAACTCTTGTTTCCCAATTTTATACCTCAGTTTGAACTAAGCTTGACGGAAGCTTTTTCTCTAATTTGTATAGGAATCTTCCGTTAATTTTTTGGCATCCGTTTAGAGATTCTATTTTGATCCGTGAGGAAGATAATTTGCTAGGGTTAGGGATTTTAGAAAAGAGGCTTTGGAAATGGCGGGACTGCTTTGAAGCGTGTGCGGTAGAGAATTCAGCAGGGTTTGGGATTCATGGATTCAGAATAAAAGGTTCGAACGGCGGGAATCCGAAAATCTGCACTGAGCAAGTCTTCTAGCTGCATTGCGGCCCAATTTTGTATGGCCCAAAATATTGGATTTTTTTTAAAGAAAATTGGTACTTTATCACATAATAAAATAAGCGAAACATTATATGAACACAAAATTACGACATAGTAAATCTCAACCACTTGATTTTCCAATGAATTGCAATTTCCATAAAAAGACAAACAAATCTAACAGTCCAGAGTTCGTGTCTCTAACTTTGTTTTAATTTTGTATCCAGATAGTCGCTTCCATAAAATAATAATGTATACAATAGTCGTTGATCAAATTCAAACAAGTGAACAGTATTTTAACACACTTAAAAACTCACTTGCATTGAAATATAGATCAATGACGTATATAAACCAACCCAACTAGCTGACAAAATAGCATACGACATCACTCTAACACAGACATGTCAGCTCAACATACTAATGACACAATCCTCACTATGTAAAATAATTTCCACCATCATGCTGTGAATTCATTCCACTCGAAAAACTTCGTGTTTTCCCTAAGTGGAAAAACCTCCCACGTTCGATGTGAACTCACACCCTAATTTAAAATTTCTATTTCCCAATTTTTCCCTTCATACAAAGCTTGACACACATTTTCCCTCATTTTTTTGAAAAGGACATAAAGAGAGAATGATTCACGAAATGAGAATGCTTTACATGACACAAAATAGTGTGTTTTTGTGTCACCAAGAAAAATGGAACATCTGAAAGGGCATTAATAATTCGTTATTACCAATAATGGTTGTTGATCGCCTATTTGTTTTAAAAAAGACGTATATTCAAAATGTAAGTAGTTATGAATTTTTTGCAATTCTACTATAATAATGGTACAAGTACAATTACACAATTATACTAATTTCAAGTTACGCATACAGTAACGATATAGGTGCAGTTATAAAGTACGAATGATAAACAAAGATCAACAACAACTATTTGATCCCGCATGTTACCTTAAACGATTATCATAAAATTGTTGTATTTCTTTAAACCGGTCCATCATCTTCATTGTCAAACATTCGAATATCATAGTACTCTTATAGAAATTTTTCCAAAATTAGGTAAAGATCATCATCATATACCATAAGTTCAAGATTTTCTTTATTGTGTCATTATATGACATTATGAATAGTTATTGCAGAGCAATAACAGTCTTTATGTAACAACCCCAATTTTTTGGGTATCCGGACTAAATCAGTTATAACATGTTGTGTGATTTGAAGACCCAGAATTGTAAAATACAAGTCCAAGAGACTAACTCGTTTAATATTTGAAAATAAAGAAATCCTATGTGTTAGAATAAATTAAATTCACCTTATATAAAAAGAAATTTTATTCTAACCCGTGTTTGTAAATTATATTTGATGGTTTAAATAAATATTGATTAACAACTAATATTTAAGTGAAAATGTATTTTCAATATGAAGTGTTAAATTATTTTAATGAAATTATATTGTGGGTTATAGGAATTAATTTGAAGAAATACTGGATTAAGTGATTATTTAATCCTTTAAAATGGAGTATTGGGAAAACTGGATTTGGGTTTAAATAAGCATGAAAAATAGGCTTAATAATGTGCTTTGAGAGAAATTTGGGTAAAAAGTGCAGTTTTATGTTAATTTGGAAATTTAGGAACAAGTGGAATTTAAATATTCAATAACCGATTAAATAATTGGAAAATGTTAAAATAAATTTTTGAAAACTTTATTATGTGTAAAATTGTTAATAAGTAGGAATTTATACAATTCCTAAGTGTTTATTGTAATAATTGAGTAAACGGTGATTTTTTGGAATAAACCATGTAAAACTTGAGTAGAAATCAATATTAAAACATATAAATATTGTTGGGAAATATTTTTATGTGTGTTAAATTAAGTATTATGTGTGCTAGGTAATTTAATTATGTTAAATAATGTGTTTTGAACATTAAAAATGTTTATTTTGGTTATAATGAATGAAAAATGTTCATTTTCGAATGAATTAAGAAATTTGACTGTAGATAAGTTTAAAAAATAAAAAGATGTTTAAATGTGCTAAAACACATTTTAGTATTTATAGCGAAGTAGGCAAATACAAAATTTTCAAATAGAAGGTTTTAGAACTTATGTTATGTTGAAGAGATAATACAAATTTGTGTTAATGGTGTCCCTTATCCCTTAACTACCGTCCTAAGATCAAATTCTCACCTAATTACTCAATTAAGGCTTAATTAGCCCATTAGCAAGTGATTAAGTAAGGAGAATTTTGGAAATGTACATGCAAAACTCTTTCTTCTTCACTTTACAGTAAAGAGAGAAATAAGGGTCTCTTCTTACAAAATTAAATCCTAGCTTTCTAAACTAAGTCTAAAGTGAAAACTAAGGCTAAATCAGATGCTAATCATGGGTGACCTATCAAAAAAATAAGCTTGATCTCATTTCATCTCGGACTCATAAATCTAAGTTACTGTGCGTTGAAAAATCTTTTACATGTCAGTGTATATGGAATACATGTGCTAAAAGTTAAAAAAGACCAAAAAACATCATCTTTAATCTAATTTCAAGCAATTTCTGTCCTTCGTCGTTGCAAAACTAAGGTGAGAGTTCCTTTGCACAATCTAGTTTGAGTTCATGTTTTGTTGATGATTAAGGTGGTATTTAATTGAAATCGTTTTGTGCAATTTAAATTTCCTGAAAATAGTGCAAACATGGCATGGGTCAATACCAATGCTACCATATCTTGATTAATTCTTGATGGATTCTCGCGATTTTTGTTTCTGTTGATAGTCAATATTGTCTATTATATGCATGTCAAGTTTCATGTAAATTCGAGGTCTATTGCATCTCCATTTTGTTGTGTCAAACTTCAACCGGAGAGCGTTTCTTCTTTTCTAGGTGCTCCGTCGTTTATGTTGACGCAGGAAGCACATGTGTCGACACATGTGAATCCCTGAGTCGACACAACCTAATAAAATTCCCAGAAAATTTCTGTGCTTTGGTGCACTTTTACACCAATTTTTGATGCCTTCCATTGTGTTTTCCGAGCATGGTTTGGTGCTTATTTTAGTGCAAGTATTGAGAGAGGTACATCACACATGTTCTAGTATCGAATTATGAATTTTCTTGGTTTATTCAGCATGGTTTTGATGAGAAATTTGAGTATGAATCTTGAGAATTTGAAAGATTTTATTTAAGGGATAAACCAGGTTATCTATGGCTGTTTTGGACTGTTTCTACGACATAAAAGCCCGAATTTTCGCAAATCAGTAGTTTAGGGTTTTAATAAATTTTAATGATTCATTGTGTTGTATTCTTGGTGATTTCTAATTCACATGTCCATGACTTTATAATTATTTATTTTTGAAGGCAATTTATAATAAATTCTTACCATTTTCAGTAAAATAATTTCAAAATGGTTGTATATAAAGTATGCTAATGCTGATATTTTTTTAAATTATAAAGAGATTTCGAAATTGCTTTCACGTAATATTTTCCAAAATAAAACCTGATAGTTTTGCAAGGTATTTTCTTATATAAAATCATATAATTTTGCATCTTTTAAGAAGGCAAGGTTGGTATTTAAACAATTTAGTGAACCGTGTAGTATAGGGCACATAAGTTTACTATTTCGCTTAATTCAAATTTTTTTCATTCGAAGCTAATGTGTTTCTATAATTTTGTGTTTATTTTCCTAATGCGGAGTTGACTTGCGGGGCGTAAACCGATAAGTGAGGACAGGCGGTGTGGGGCACACGATTATCTTTTTTCGTGTTACCATCCGAGGGTCTATGTAACACCCCGTATTTTTGTTAACACTAATATTCACAAATTAAAGAATAACTAATCTCAGATGAGAGAATTAAGGGAAACGGGTTGTGCCATTGTGTTCGTCTCGGAATTCTGGTTGAGATAGAGTCCGAGTTTGCGTGAATTGGACTTCGTATGAAGAAGTTATGGTGATCGGAAGTTTCAGAAAATTCAAAACAGATTTCAGATTTCAAACATTCAGAGTCAAACAGGCTAGGCGGGAAAATTCCCGCTAGGGCCAAGTCGACCATAGTGTCAACCTGGGGGTCGACCTACCCTGACCAGGTCGACCATAGTGTCGACCTGGGGGTCGACCTGCCCCCCCGGGCAAAATTGATTTATGACCTGTAGATGACTGTGTGCTGACTCATTAGGGTTTCTGATATGCTCTGATTGGCTGGGATTAATTCTGGGTTGATCGAACGGCTTAAACTAATCCTAAACTCTATAAAAACACCTATAGACCCAAACCCTAAAATCAAAATAAAATTGGATTCATGGCCTCCATGCTGTCACCTAGCAACTCAGCATAGCCGCCACTAATTAGAGAGGAAGAAAGCAAATCAAATTCAATCCTTTTCAACTCTAACAACGAATCTTCATCAAAGGAGCGCTAATTCAACTCCAGAAATAAGAATTCAGAACTCAAGACTGCTTTTGAGTTGTGAGTTCGATAGTTTTAACAAGATAATTAATAAATGAATTGGATTGAGTTATAATGCGGATAATTTGGATGTGATATGAATTGTTGATTTCCTGTTGTAATTATGTTGTAGAATTATGTTGTAATTTCTATGATATTATGTTATGATGCTATCATCTAAGATGTAAAGTTATGATGCTATCACCCATGTTATAGTCCTATGATTGGTTTATGTCTAGTTGAATTATCATGTTTCTTATGCTAGTTTGTTATATTGATTCATATGATAAATCATATATAGGAAAGTTTAGATGTTGATTCAAACATGAACCATACACAAGTTTGGGTAGAATTATATGTGACCTTACATGGCTATGGCACCTAATTTATGTGAGAATTTAATTGAAAGTTAGGCTATGACATATGCTACTTTACATGTCTACACCATTGTTGCGATGTATGAATCACATATGTAAGTTTATGAGTTGGATATGAATCATGTTATGCAAGTTTAGGATTATTACCTATGCAAATATAGAACTATGACATATGTTATTTATGCAAGTTTGTGGCCATTATTTCATCAAGTTCACACCTTTAGATTTGGATCCATGACATATGATGTTTATGCAAGTTTGTGGCCATTATCTCATCAAGTTCACACCTTTAGATTTGGTTATATGACATATGTTGTTTGTGCAAGTTGTAACTTTGGCCTATGCAAGTTTTAGATGTAGAACATCATTCACATATGCAAGTTCACCCCTATGTTAGATTTGTGATGTTTTCTTTTATTTTATGAGTTAGACTATTCGAGTCTAACGTATAATTTTACGTTAAATGAACAAACGTACTACGTGGGGGTAAAAAGGGGATAATATTAAAAATAATTGGCATAAATGCCTTAAAAGGCATAAAATATAATTGTGGTGAAAATTGGTATGATTTTACATACCATAAATGGATGGACATAATTGAGTCAATTATGGACATCATTAATTGATTGATAATTTGAATAGGGAAAGTAATTCAAATTTGGGGAATGATTAATTAGGAGTAATTAATCATCTAAGACACGAGGTTAGGCTCTTTTGTGGTGTAAGACTGCCCGGACCTGCCCGACAAATCCAGCTGCCACAAATGCCAGTCTAATGTGAGAGGTCTTACGCACAAACTAAATATGTAACAGTTGTAAAGACATGAGGTTAGGCTCTTTTGTGGTGTAAGACTGCCCGGACCCGCCCGGCAAATCCAGCTGCCATAAATATCAGTCTAATGTGAGAGGTCTTTATGGAGTTACGGTCTTAATGAATTAAGAAACACTTAACCATATAAGCATGTAGTGGGACATGAGGGGGTTAAGTGGGTGCCTTGGGTGGCATGTGGAATCTAGTGGGTGCCTTGGGTGGCATTTGGAAATACGATTAGAAACACTTAACCAAAATTGAAACATGTAACTGAAACATGAATAAGAAGTGGGTTAAGTGGGATGTACTAGAGGGGACCAAGCTTAGGTGGATAGCTTGTGTCAAGTAATGGGGGCCAGTTTCAACTAGTAACCCATACATATCTTTGTGGGCTCGACCCAAGTCGAGGACGGGACACGCATACTGGGCTTGACTGTAAGAGGCCAAACCGGGTTAGCGGTGGCAACGCAAGTCCAACGGGTTCATATGCGTGTGTGGACCCGGGTTGGTAGGTAAGACGTTGTTGCATCGTGTAGGTATAAGCCGTGCATTCTCAAGTTGTATCAGGTTGCCACTTTAGGGGAGTGATACACCCCACTGTGGGACCAGCACGGGTAGCTACGAGTAGGGAGCCGATCGAAAGTGGGTAGTGGGGTACATCTAGTGGAGATAGGGGCAGGCGGCACCTATGTAGTCAGTTAGGGGTACGCAAAGCTATTTATATAATTTCTAAGTGAAGCAAGTGGGATCAACTTTGAGGGTGACTGGTGTGGGTACACCTAGTGGAGATATGGGCAGACGACACCTATGAAGGTAGCTAGGGGTGCACGAAACTACCAATATCATTATTAAGTCTGTAGGCAGGATTAACCTTAGGGTGACTAGTGGTGGTGCAGTATACTAGTGGCGGTGCAGTATAGCAATTATCCTATAGTGTTGGTGTAGTTTAGTAAATTTATCTTAGTGGGTTAGGTGCGCTTTAACGATATCGTTGTTCATCTTGTTTCCTTGTTTACTCTGTCATACTCAATGGTTCATGATCATTTCCTTATTTTCCAACTTATGCCTTAGCCTAGTTACTTTGTTAATTATATTGTTAGAATTATCGCACTCGCCAGACTTTATGTCTGACCCCCCATTTTCCATCTCTTTCCTTTCCCCCCAGGTGCTCAGGTTGGAACTAGCACCAGTGGAGCTTGATTTTGGACTGCTTTTAGAAGATTTCTTGGACCGCAGAAGTAAAGTTCAGCTTCTCTTTATTTATGGCTATTTTAATGTTAGGGATTATGTCTTTCAGTTTATGTACTTTGTTTTATCAAGATGGATATGATGTACTTGACTTTGGTTTATGGTTTTGATGATGTAATCAAACATATGGGTTTATCCGCTGCAATGAAATAAAGTTTTAATTTTCAAGTACTGTTTATATCTGTCTTGTTGTGATTTTCTGTTCTATACTTACTTAAAACGCTCCACAGAAGTTAATGCATTCCCTTTGTGAGTGACATTAATGGATGTGGGGTGTTACAGTCTATGACACATTCTATGGTAATGTTAGTACTAGACCTTCGGGTTATCGGTGTTAGGCTTTCGAGCCATCTGTGCTTGACTTCAGGTCATTTGTGCAAGGCTGTCGAGCCATCTGTGTTTGATCCTTGGGTCGTTTATCTTGGTATTAATCTTAGATATAGTACTTGGCAGGCTTCAGGCAACTGTGATTTGCACGTGTGGTTTAGCTTTAGCTGACCAATCTGAATTGGATTCAAATCTATGTTATTTCTATGTTTTGTGTTCTCTTATGATTTCACCATTATTTTGGGAAGGGATGTGTGCGTGCGTGTGTGTGTGTGTGTGTGTATCTTAGAGCTTTTTGTGGATTTTGTAAATATGGCGATTTCATTTCTATGTTTTGAACTCTTAAATGAGTTCCAATGTTTTTTATTTCTATGGTTTTTGTGGTCTCCTTACCGTGTTCTTGAGATTTAAATTATGTGATAAATAAAGTCTGAGCTATTAAACTTGTAGTAAACATCTGTATTTATTCATGAGTTGATCATTGCGATCCAAGCACATCTGACTCATTTCATTCTTTTATAAATCAAGGAATCTTTCCCTTACTTTATTTCATATTATTATTACCACCAATCATCATATTCAAACTAGACCGGTCCATGTATTCAGTATTCCGGTCAGACCGAGTTGTTTCAGGTCATAGCTTACTGTTGATTTGGGTTTAGCAGTTTCATCCCGGACTATCTCATATGAAACCATTCGAATATATAGCACATGTACCTGTTGTATTCTATTGTTGTGCCTATATGTAAAATATTAATTGATCAGTTATTTGTGATATGTTATAATTTGCTCTGAATATTGTCCTTAGCCATCATAGTTTTATATTAGATGAATTAAGTACGTCAATCCACTTGAGGTAAGAAAAAATATTATACATCCAATCGACATATTCGATAATCATCTAATACAAGGTTACAAATGACTCACAAAATTTAATATTCATGAGATAGGTAATCCAAACTATCAATAGAAGCAGGAATTTCTGAAATTCATCAAGAGTCAGAGAAGATATAACACCCCAAACATGAACTCAGGCCATGTTTGCATTGCTTTCACAAAATTCATGTTATAGCTAGTTAAGCTATAACAACACGGATTTCGCCTAGACCTAATCGATCGCTAAATCAACCAAGATTGTTTGAATCCCACATACGCTAATTCTGGGCATATAACACATCAGAACAAATAACATAAGACTTTTATAAATGTTATAAAAGTGTTACATCAGAGTACAGAATATCATAGTACATCGAATATAATACAACGGAAGATTAATTTACAATAATTTTAATACAATGCAGCGGAACAAATAAACTAACACAGCGGAAGACTATCTTTGCTCTGGATACAACTTTAAGCTTCAATCCAGAATCCTGCTCAATAAATAAATATCTGCAAAACAAATCACTTGACTGCCCGTGTGGCAAATAGGGGAACCCGAGATTGCAAGTGAAATAAACTACGAGTCAATTGTAACAACCCAGAAAATACGAGCCAATTTAAAATTTTTAAATTGGTTATTTTAATGAAATTGGAGCAATCGAAATAGAATATTTCAATAAAATAATGAATTAGAAATGGTGCGGTAGTTTGAAAATTTGAATTCAAACTTTGATTGACTGTACCAGGTGCAAAATAAAACGGATTTTAGTGAAACCAAAAATATTTAAATCTATTTATGAATATCTTTCTTACGAATTTGAAAAATCGAAATTTCATAGCGAGAATCAAAAGTTATGGCCAAATGAATTTTCAGAAAGGTCGCTGTAGAGAATATATAGCCCTTGAAAATAGACATTTTGCAAACGACCTCAGAATTCGATGAAACCACTTTTGTTGGATCTGGGATGTCAAATTATTACTAGGTTTCAAATTCCATAATTTTTGAAGTTAATATGTGAGCGTGGCAAAGGAAAATGTGTTTGGTTGATTTCAGTTAAATTGGATCGACCAGAAAATGGCCATTTATCAAACGGTCTCAGAATTGGACGAAAGTAGTTTTGTTGGGACCGTATCATCAAAACATAGCTAGATTTTTTTTTCTGGAATTTTTGGGATTAGTATGTGGCCCCGGCAAATTAAAATGTACGTTCAAAACAGAATTTGAATGTTTTATGTTTTAATTTGAAGGATAACTGACTGTAACAGTCAAATTGGCCTATGAAACATATCCTATTATGTTTGGTATGGGGGTATTTAGCTAGGGGCTACAGTCGTTGGGTTTGGATTGGAGTTCGTATAGAAAAAACCCTATTTTCGAATTTATATAAATGTCAGTGTAACACCCCGTAATTCTGTTAATATTAATATTCACAAATTAAAGAATAACAAATTTCAGACGTGAGAATTGTGGGAAACGGGTTGCGCCATTGTGTTCGTCTCGGAATTCTGGTTGAAATAGAGTCCGAGTTTGCGTGAATTGGACTTCGTATGAAGAAGTTATGGCCATCGGAAGTTTCAGAAAATTCAAAACAGATTTCAGAAAATTTAAAATTCAAATTTCGAAGTCAAACAGGCTAGGCGGGAAATTTCCCGCCCAGCACCCCAGGTCGACTGGGGAGTCGACTGGGCAGTCGACCTGGGTGTCGACCTGGTCCAGTCGGCTAGGGTTTGACTGAGCCCAATCTTGAGCTGTTGATGTGTCTTTAGGGCTGAGTTGGCAAATTTAACGGTTCAGGTTAGTTCTGAGTTAATCTGACAGTCTAAATAAATCCTAAACTCTATAAATACCTAGGTAGTCTCTCACTCTAAACTCACATGAAAAATAGATTAGCCACCGTCATACCACCGCCATGGAACTCAGTCTAGCCGCCGCCAACTAAGAAGGAAGAAAACTAATCAAAACTCTAATTCTACTCAACTCTAAAGCAAATCAAGACTCTCTTTCTCTTCTAATTGTAAGTATGATGACCTTAACAAGATTATTGCAAACTAATTAGATTAAGTTGTGATATGGATCATAAGAAAATGATGTGAATTGTCATATATGTTGTTGTAAACCTTATGTTATCATGTATGTTGTAAATCCTATGTTATGTGATGATGATATCCTATATGTTGTAAATCATGCTATGATGATATTGTATAGGTTGTAACTTTCTATGCTAAGTTGTGATAAATCATACATGTTATAAAGTCATGATGTTATTATCTATGCTAATTAGTTCATGTTAATCATCAAAATGTTGATAATATTTGGGCTATGTTGATCTATATGACAAATCACATATGCAAGTTTAGATTGATTAGTAAAGATTATGAACATATGCCATGACATCTATTTAGA
This sequence comes from Allium sativum, assembly GCA_030737875.1. Taxonomy (NCBI): domain Eukaryota; kingdom Viridiplantae; phylum Streptophyta; class Magnoliopsida; order Asparagales; family Amaryllidaceae; genus Allium; species Allium sativum. The sequence continues at coordinate 462,582,295 of CM060923.1, forward strand.
TCTAGAATTGTGCTATGACATGTGTGAGTTCTATGTGTTAGATGCTAGTTCACACCATCATCATGTTGCATAAACCATCTATGCAAGTTTATACATGGATTTGGATTATGACCATATTATGTAAATTGTGACATTTAACCAAATAAGTTGACACCTTTAGATCCATAACATGTATAGTTTTATGCAAGTTTCACCCCTATTATGATTAGATCTAATTTTTTTGTCTATATGTTGTGATAATTTATCTTTGTGCTATGAGTTAGACTATTCGAGTCTAACGTATATTTTGCGTTGAATAAGCGAACGTATAACGTGGGGTAGGGGTAATATTAAGGATTTAATATTAAGAAATTGGGGTGCAATTGATATGATTTTGCATACCATAAGTGGATGCCCATAATAGAGTCAATTATGGACATCATTAAAATTGGAAGTAATTAGTGATTTGAATAGGGATATATTCAAAACTGGGGTAAAAGATTATAAGTGATAATCAATGCTTAGGACACGAGGTTGGACTCGTTTGTGACGTAAACCTGCCCGGACCCGCCTGGCAAATCCAGTGGTCACAAATGTCAGCCCAATGTGAGAGGTCCTAGGCCCAAATTAAAGCATAACAGTTGTAAAGACACGAGGTTAGACTCTTTTATGGTGTAAGACTGCCCGGACCCGCCCGGCCAATCCAGCTGCCATAAAGGCCAGTCTAATGTGAGAGGTCTTTATGAGGTTATGGCCTGAATGAATTAAGAAATACTTAACCAGATAAACATGTATGGTGGGACATGGGGGTTAAGTAGGTGCCTTGGGTGGCATAAGGAATCTAGTGGTAGCCTTTAGTGGCATTTGAAATACGATTAGTAAGACTTAACCAAACACACATGTAAATGAACATGACTAAGAGGGTTAAGTGGGATATACTAGTGGGGACAAGCTTAGGTGGATAGCTTGTGGGGGCCCATTTCAACCAGTAACCCAAACGTATCTTTGTGAGCTCGACCCAAGTCGAGGACGAGACACGCATACTGGGTTTGACTATAAGAGGCCAAACGGGGTAGCGGTGGCAACACAAGTCCAACGGGTTTCATATGCGTGTGTGGACCCGGGCTGGTAGGTAAGACGTTATTGCATCGTGTAGGTATAAGCCGTGCATTCTCAAGTTGTAACGGGTTGCCACTTTAGGGGAGTGATACACCCCACTATGGGACCAGCACGAGTATCTACGAGTAGGGAGTCGATCGAAAGTGGGTAGTGGGGTACACCTAGTGGAGATAGGGGCAGGCGGCACCTATGTAGTCAGTTAGGGGTACGCAAAGCTATTTATATAATTTCTAAGTGAAGCAAGTGGGATCAACTTTGAGGGTGACTGGTGTGGTGCAGTGTAGTAATTATTCGTTAGTAATTAGGTGTGCCTTTAACGTTATCTTTATCTGCTCTTCCATACCCAATAGTTCATAGACATTTCCTTGTTTTCCAGCTTATGCCTTAGTCTAGTTATTTTAATAATAGTATTGTTAGAATTATCATACTCGCCAGACTTTATGTCTGACCCCCTCTATTTCCATCCTTTTTCTCCCTCCAGGTCCTCAGGGTGGACCCAGCTCTAGCGGAGTTTGATTGGATTGCTTTATCTCTCTTTTGGAAAGCTTGGACCGTTGAAGTAAAGTCCAGCTTGTTATCTTCTTTAATGGCTATTTATGTAATGGGATTAAGTATTTTGTTTTATCAAGATGGAAATTGTACTTGACTCTGATTTATGGTTTTATGATGTAACAAACATGTTTAATTTCCGCTGCAATAAAATGAAGTTTTAGATTTCCAAGTACTACTTATTATCTGTCTTGTTGTAATTTTTCTGTTCTATATTCACTTAAAACCTCCACGGAAGTTAATGCATTCCCTTTGTGAGCGACATTAATGGACGTGGGTGTTACACGTGGTATTAGAGCTTGAGGTTACCAGAACAGATAAATTTTTTAGAAAAACTATTTTTCTAAAGTATTTTTGGAAGGAGTGTTTTCAAAAACATGTCTTAATGAGTAATTTAAAGAGGAAAGTTTTTAAGAAAAACATAATCCCCAATAGCCATATCTTTGTCTTTCGAATTCTCCATTTTGAATCTTTCCTTTTCCGTTTCAGCACGGCTGAAGATCTTAACCTTCCGGATGGTGTAACGATACCAGGATGGTATAGGAGGTGATTAGAGGCTAGGGTCGCTGCAGGTCCAGCCAATGTTCCTCCACCACCAGTTGCACCCGCTCGTCCTCCTCCTCGCGCTGATACTTTTGCAAAGACATGCAAGGAATTTAAGGCTATGGGTGGAAAACCTTTTCAAGGGTCAGAAACGTTTGTGGAAGCTAGAGATTGGCTTAAGGAGGAGGAAGAATTGCTAGAAATCTTTGAAGTAGAAGAAGGGAGGAAAGTCAAATTAGCAGCTTGGTTAATGAAGGGAGAGGCCTCGTTTTGGTGGGAGGTCACTAATGGGGAGCGCCCTGTTGATTCTTGGGCGGATTTCAGACGTAGGTTTGAGGCGAAGTTTCTCTCAAGGGCAGAAGAGAATCTATATATGGAAAGGTTCTTGACATTAAAGAAAGGAAGCTCATCAGTGAAAGAATATGTCAACAAATTTAATCAGTTAGCAAGGTTTGGCTTGGACTTAGTGAACACGCCGGAGAAGAAGGCTCTGAGGTTCGTTAATGGATTGAATGAACCGTTGCAAGGGTTGGCTATGACCCACATCCCTATGGGGGCCACCTTTGAGAAGCTAGTAGACATGGCACTCATGCACGAGGAGAAAAGCGCTAATGCTAATAAGGCACCCGAGAAGAAAGGGGATCAGAAGAAACCACAACAACAAAACAAGACGGGTGGTAAAGACAATAATGGAAAAGGAAAGAAAGGATGCTTTAACTGTGGGACACCAGGCCATCTCAACAAGGATTGCAGAAAGAAAAAGAAGACTGGCTGTTTTCACTGTGATGAAGCGGGACATCTAGTGAAGGACTGCCCAAAGAAGGGGCAGAGGGCAGGGTCTACCTCGGGAGGACAGGTGCAGGCTCTCATGGCACCAGGGCAGGCAAGGGGACAAGTTCAGGCTCTCGCGGTCCCACCGCTGCAAGAACGAGGTAGAACTATTTTTGTTGAAAGCTTAGTTTTTCTGTTTGATCATCCTGTCCGTACTTTATTCGATTCAGGCGCATCACATTCATTTATCTCTACATCATTAGTTGAATCACTGCACTTAAACACCAGTTTAGTAGAGGATCCCTTAGTTGTTTCGAATCCAATTGGGGGCTCAGCTTATTTGTTCATGATGTGTTTGGATTTAAAAATTTCTATACTTAGCGTTGAGTTTAGATGTGATGCTTATGTTTTGGGCTTCACGGGCTATGGTCTAATTTTAGGGATGGATTGGTTATCCATAAATGGGGCCGTTCTTGATTGTGAAAGGAGAGTAGTTAGGCTCATGACTCGCCTTGGTAACGCTCTCGAAATCTTTTGTAATCCCATAAATTCCGTTATGCTGAGTTATTTAGAATCGCTTGACGCGTCGGTGGAAAATCTACGATCTGTTAGAGTGGTCCGAGAATACTCGGATGTGTTTGAGGAGGTGAAGGGCTTGCCTCCGAAGCGGGAGATAAATTTTTGAATATATCTTGTGGATAATGCAGAACCAGTATCTTTACCAGTACGCCACATGGCTCCTCGTGAAAGGAGGGAACTCAATAAGCAAGTGAAAGAGTTGCTTGAGAAGGGGTTCATAAGACGAAGTATATCGGAGTGGGGTGCTCAAGTAGTATTTGCCACGAAGGCGGATGGGTCCCTTAGACTTTGTGTGGACTATAGAGAACTTAATAAACTTACTAAGAAAAACAGACACCCACTGCCGAGGATTGACGATCTCTTCGATCAGTTAGTTGGCGCCTCAGTGTTTTCGCAGTTGGACTTAGCCACTGGTTTCCATCAGTTAAGAGTGGTTGAGGATAGCATTGACAAGACTGCCTTTAGGACTCCGGACGGTTTCTATGAATGGCTAGTGATGCCCTTCGGTTTTACAAACGCCCCCGCATACTTTGTTGATTTGATGAGTAGGGTGTTTAGGGAGTACCTTAATAAATTCATGGTAGTCATTGTAGACGACATCTTGATCTTTTCTAAGAATGAAGAAGAGCATGCCCTACATCTTAGGGAAGTGTTGGAGACCCTACCAACGCATAACCTTAAAGCTAAATTTACTAAGTGTCACTTCTGGAGAGAGGAAGTGCGGTTCTTAGGGCACGTGGTTTCCAAAGAAGGGATAGCTGTGGATCCCGCGAAGGTGGTGGCCATCCAAGATTGGAAGGTCCCTAAAAATGCTACCGAAGTGAGAAGTTTCTTGGGGTTGGCTGGCTACTATAGGAAGTTTATCAAAGACTTCGCAAAGATATCAGCTCCATTAACACGCTTGACGAAGAAGAACCTAGTTTTCACATGGGACGTAGATTGTGATGATGCGTTCCAACGTTTGAAGAGAGCTTTGACCTCAGCCCCAGTCTTAGTGCTGCCAGATGGGAGTAAGCCATTTACTGTTTATACCAATGCTTGTGGGACAGGTCTAGGCGCAGTCTTAATGCAAGAGGGAAGGGTAATAGCCTATGGTGGAAGGCAGTTGAGAGCGCATGAGAAAAATTACCCTACACATGACCTAGAGTTGGCCGCTATTGTTTTCGCGCTTAAGTCTTGGCGTCATTATCTTCTTGGCGAGAAATTTGAATTATTCACTGACCACAAATCTTTAAAATACTTATTCTCTTAGAAGGACTTGAACTTAAGGCAGCAAAGGTGGATGGAGTTCTTAGCGTCCTACGATTTCGAAATAGCATATACTCCTGGCAAGGGTAACGTGGTGGCAGATGCCTTAAGTAGAAAAAGGTTGTCCTTGAGTCCATTGTTTGTTGAGCGGTGAAGCTTAGAATTCATTTCGATGTTTGACTTTAGACCTTCCGTTGACTTTGTACCCGGTTTGCTAGCATCCTTGGAGGTCAGACCTACGCTTTTGGGACGGATTGGTGAGGCACAGTGAGACGACCCACAGTTGGTTGAGTTAGTAGAAAAACTCAAAAGAGGGGAGTCATCAAGCCATCTCCGTAGGTATACCCTAGATGATAAGGGTTGGTTACGTTGGGATAGTAGACTTTGTGTACCTCGAGACGAAGGTTTGAGGAAGGCTATTCTTGACGAAGCACATCGTTTGAAGATGACCATTCATCCCGGCGGGGACAAGATGTAAAAAGACATGAAGCGAGTTTTCTTTTGGGCCGGTATGAAGAGGGATGTGGCCGAGTATGTCGCTAGATGCTTGGTGTGCCAACAAGTAAAAGCGGAGCAAAAGAAACCCGGTGGGTTGCTTCACCCATTGGAGGTTCCACTATGGAAGTGGGAAAGTGTCTCGATGGATTTTGTAGATGGGTTACCAAGATCAAGGAAGGGTAATACGGGGATTTGGGTTATAGTAGATAGACTTACTAAGAGCGCCCATTTTATTCCCGTGAAGAGTAAGAGGACTGCTCCATGGTTAGCTTCTGTGTACGTCCGAGAGATAGTTTGTTTGCATGGTGTTCCTTCTAGCATAGTAAGCGACCACGATCCTATCTTCACTAGCGAATTTTGGAAGAGCTTGCAAGAGGCGGTAGGGACTCAGTTATGTTTGAGCACCGCGTATCATCCTCAAACGGACGGCCAGACTGAGAGGGTGAATCGCATTCTAGAGGATCTTTTGAGGCTATGTATCCTAGACTTTGGGGGTACATGGGAAGAGCATCTTCCGTTGGTAGAGTTCGCATATAATAACAGCTTTCAATCTAGCATTGGCATGGCACCTTTCAAAGTTCTTTATGGACGACCTTGTCGTTCACCTACATGTTGGTGGGAATCTACGGATAAGATCTTACTTGGGCCCGATATGATTAGGGAGACTTCGGAGAAGATCGACTTGATTCGAAGGAGGATGAAAGCAGCACAAGATAGGCAGAAATCTTATGCAGACAAAAGGAGGACAGATCTTGAGTTTGATGTTGGGGACATGGTCTTTATCAAAGTGTCTCCATTACGGAACGTTGTTCGCTTTGGGTCCGTTGAGAAATTATCACCAAGGTTCGTAGGGCCGTTTCCTATTAAGGAGAAGATTGGACAGATGGCGTATAGAGTGGAGTTGCCTGAGAGACTTAGTGGTGTACACGACGTATTCCATGTATCACATTTGAGGAAGTGCCTATACGAGACTGCGGAGGTGGTAGAGCCGAACTTGCTTAGAGAGGTGGAGATAGAGCGTGATGCGATGATTCGACGAGCTCCTACGCGCATTCTTGGGTCGGAGATCAAGAAGTTGAGAAATCGAGAGGTCAAACTAGTCAAAGTACAATGGGGAGATGATGAGAGCAACGCTACTTGGGATACGGAAGAGAAGATGCGTTCGTTGTACCCTTTTCTTTTTGAGGGTATGTCCTTTAATTTCTCCTTTATCGCTTATCTTGTACTTATCTTACCTTTAGAGTATCCTCTCGCTAGTATTCTTGACCTTTAGTTAGGATAATCCAATGGTTGAAACATGTGTTTGAGACGTGTTATGTATGATGGATGCAAAGTGGATGCAAGTGTTTGCTAGTGGTTGCTCGTGGACGCATATACACACACTATTAGGCACTAGATCGGCTCAGTCACTTCATATTGCATATATATGGATGCATTTAGTAAAATGGATGTATGAGGATTTTTTTTATCATATGGATGCTGCATTCGGATGATGATTGTGCATGCATATAGAGATAATATGTAGCATTAAGGAACTTTTGCATACATAATGGACGCATGACACTATCATGATTTGCACTAAGGAGGTCAACTGAATCAGTGGACCGCTTGATTTTGCATTAGATATGGACATATACACACACTGTGCATTTAAACATGAAAGCATTAGAAGTCTATAAGGACAATGGATGTCTGTGTTTGATGGTTGAGTAGACGGACGATTGGATGTTAGGATATACATTCTTCTTGACTTGAAGATTTCGGGGTCGAAATCCTTTAAGGAGGGGAGAATGTAACACCCCGTAATTCTGTTAATATTAATATTCACCTATTAAAGAATAACTAATCTCAGACGTGAGAATTGTGGGAAACGGGTTGCGCCATTGTGTTCGTCTCGGAATTCTGGTTGAAATAGAGTCCGAGTTTGCGTGAATTGGACTTCGTATGAAGAAGCTATGGCCATCGGAAGTTTCAGAAAATTTAAAATTCAAAATTCGAAGTCAAACAGTCTAGGCGGGAAATTTCCCGCCCAACACCCCAGGTCGACTGGGGAGTCGACTGGGCAGTCGACCTGGGTGTCGACCTGGTCCAGTCGGCTAGGGTTTGACTGAGCCCAATCTTGAGCTGCTGATGTGTCTTTAGGGCTGAGTTGGCAAATTTAATGGTTCAGGTTAATTCTGAGTTGATCTGATGGTCTAAATAAATCCTAAACTCTATAAATACCTAGGTAGTCTCTCACTCTAAACTCACATGAAAAATAGATTAGCCACCGTCATACCGCCGCCATGGAACTCAGTCTAGCCGCCGCCAGCTAAGAAGGAAGAAAGCTAATCAAAACTCTAATTCTACTCAACTCTAAAGCAAATCAAGACTCTCTTTATCTTCTAATTGTGAGTTTGATGATCTTAACAAGATTATTGCAAACTAATTAGATTAAGTTGTGATATGGATCATAAGAAATTGATGTGAATTGTCATATATGTTGTTGTAAACCTTATGCTATCATGTATGTTGTAAATCCTATGTTATGTGATGATGATATCCTATATGTTGTAAGTCATGCTATGATGATATTGTATATGTTGTAACTTTCTATGCTAAGTTGTGATAAATCATACATGTTATAAAGTCATGATGTTATTATCTATGCTAATTAGTTCATGTTAATCAAATCATAATGTTGATAATATTTGGGCTATGTTGATCTATATGACAAATCACATATGCAAGTTTAGATTGATTAGTAAAGATTATGAACATATGCCATGACATCTATTTAGATCTAGAATTGTGCTATGACATGTGTGAGTTCTATGTGTTAGATGCTAGTTCACACCATCATCATGTTGCATAAACCATCTATGCAAGTTTATACATGGATTTGGATTATGACCATATTATGTAAATTGTGACATTTAACCAAATAAGTTGACACCTTTAGATCCATAACATGTGTAGTTTTATGCAAGTTTCACCCCTATTATGATTAGATCTATTTTATTTGTCTATATGCTGTGATAATTTATCTTTGTGCTATGAGTTAGACTATTCGAGTCTAACGTATATTTTGCGTTGAATAAGCGAACGTATAACGTGGGGTAGGGGTAATATTAAGGATTTAATATTAAGAAATTGGGGTGCAATTGATATGATTTTGCATACCATAAGTGGATGCCCATAATTGAGTCAATTATGGACATCATTAAAATTGGAAGTAATTAGTGATTTGAATAGGGATATATTCAAAACTAGGGTAAAAGATTATAAGTGATAATCAATGCTTAGGACACGAGGTTGGACTCGTTTGTGACGTAAACCTGCCCAGACCCGCCCGACAAATCCAGTGGTCACAAATGTCAGCCCAATGTGAGAGGTCCTAGGCCCAAATTAAAGCATAACAGTTGTAAAGACACGAGGTTAGACTCTTTTATGGTGTAAGACTGCCCGGACCCGCCCGGCAAATCCAGCTGCCATAAAGGCCAGTCTAATGTGAGAGGTCTTTATAAGGTTATGGCCTGAATGAATTAAGAAATACTTAACCAGATAAACATGTAAGGTGGGACATGGGGGTTAAGTAGGTTCCTTGGGTGGCATGAGGAATTTAGTGGTTGCCTTTAGTGGCATTTGAAATACGATTAGTAAGACTTAACCAAACACACATGTAAATGAACATGACTAAGAGGGTTAAGTGGGATATACTAGTGGGGACAAGCTTAGGTGGATAGCTTGTGGGGGCCCATTTCAACCAGTAACCCAAACGTATCTTTGTGAGCTCGACCCAAGTCGAGGACGGGACACGCATACTGGGTTTGATTATAAGAGGCCAAACGGGGTAGCGGTGGCAACGCAAGTCCAACGGGTTTCATATGCGTGTGTGGACCCAGGCTGGTAGGTAAGACGTTGTTGCATCGTGTAGGTATAAACCGTGCATTCTCAAGTTGTATCGGGTTGCCACTTTAGGGAAGTGATACACCCCACTGTGGGACCAGCACAGGTATCTACGAGTAGGGAGCCGATCGAAAGTGGGTAGTGGGGTACACCTAGTGGAGATAGGGGCAGGCGACACCTATGTAGTCAGCCAGGGGTACGCAAAGCCATTTATATAATTTCTAAGTGAAGCAAGTGGGATCAACTTTGAGGGTGACTGGTGTGGTGCAGTGTAGTAATTATTCGTTAGTAATTAGGTGTGCCTTTAACGTTATCTTTATCTGCTCTTCCATACCCAATAGTTCATAGACATTTCCTTGTTTTCCAGCTTATGCCTTAGTCTAGTTATTTTAATAATAGTATTGTTAGAATTATCATACTCGCCAGACTTTATGTCTGACCCCCTCTATTTCCATCCTTTTTCTCCATCCAGGTCCTCAGGGTGGACCCAGCTCTAGCGGAGTTTGATTGGATTGCTTTATCTCTCTTTTGGAAAGCTTGGACCGTTGAAGTAACGTCCAGCTTGTTATCTTCTTTAATGGCTATTTATGTAATGGGATTATGTATTTTGTTTTATCAAGATGGATATTGTACTTGACTCTGATTTATGGTTTTATGATGTAACAAACATGTTTAATTTCCGCTGCAATAAAATGAAGTTTTAGATTTCCAAGTACTACTTATTATCTGTCTTGTTGTAATTTTTTTGTTCTATGTTCACTTAAAACCTCCACGGAAGTTAATGCATTCCCTTTGTGAGTGACATTAATGGATGTGGGGTGTTACAGTCAGCGAATAGGAATTTTCCATTCATTAATTAATTTTATAAAAAAACCCGCCCCCCTCTGTTATCGACGACGGAAGCTTCATCTTCCTTCCCGGCCACTTTCCGATCAAACCAAGCTCCATTACCCTAGGCCCCTTTGCAACTTTTGAAAGCTCTCTTCCCCCTCTTCAAATCAGTACCGGCCTCGACCTCCCTAGTGCTGTGTTCGAGGAGAACCGTGCCCTCAAAGACCGGGACTTTGGAGCGCCACCGCCGCCTGTACAGGCCTTCGAACTGGCCGTGACCCCTGGCGCCGGAAACCCCTTTCCACCCTCTTCATCGTCATATAAACTGATCTGAATGAAGTGCTACGGATTTTGCTAGAAATCTAAACCTAGGTTTGAAGCTTTTGCTGAGGTAACGGCCTGAAGAAATTTAAAAGGCTATAACACTTTTAAGTGTTGCAATTTTTGATTTTCAAATAAAAATCGTATCTTTTTGCTATGTTGATGAAATTCGATGAAACAGGAGACATCGGGACCGTAAGGACGCTTTCTACATTCTAAAAGAGTCCGGGGATTTTTCTTAGCTAGCTACGATTTTTAGCATCTCGAAAACCAATGTGAGATTTCTAAACTGAAATGTGAATGGAAATGTGATGTATAAATTATATAAGCGAAGTATAAATTATATACACGTTGTATACCTCATGTACATGTGTTGTATAAGTTATATGAGCGATGTATAAATTATATATGCATTGTATAAATCATATGTGCGTTGTAATGGAAATAAAATATACTTATATATATATATACACTCCCCTCGTCCACAAACCATGGACGATATTTATTGATCGTGAATTGGCATGAAAAATTTGGTGAATAATGCGAATGGTTGATAGGATTGTTTGTGGTTGATACTGTTGGATTGTGGTTGAAAAATACCATTGTGGTTGAAAAATACCCGTTTGTGGTTGAAACAAAATTAGAATAGGTTGTGGAAAAGAAAAACAAACTCGTCTGCGTACGAACTAGATGTATGAAATCCCCATTGTCAAAAACCGCGAGGTTTTAAGGAAGAGCAAGGAGCCGTACTCGGGACAGTGCCGGTTTTAAATACCCTGCCGTTATGCTGCCGAAATTTTCAATAATATTCATGTATTGAAACTATATTCATGTGTTGAATAGAAATTCATGTGTTGAATAGAAATTCATGTATTGAATAAATTCTTTGAAAGATAAAAATAACATTGTATCACATATATAGACTATATAAATTATTCGTGTTTTAAATAAATTGTTTTAACAATAAAAATCACATTTTTATTATATATATAAACTATAGAAAACATTCATGGGTTGAATAAAGGTCTAGAATGATAAAAATCGTATTTTTATCGTATGTGTGAAGTCGAAAACATTAATGTGTTGAATATAAGAATTGAACAATAAAATTTACATTTTTATTGTGAATATGAAGTGCTAAAAACATTCATGTGTTGAATAAATATTTCTGATGATAAAAATATCATTTTTATCATATATACGACTCACTAAAAATACACAAGTGTTGAAATAAATATGGGTTTGCTATAAATCTTATTTTTAACATGTATATGAACTAAATATAATAGTCATGCGTTGAAATATATTTTGTTCGCTAAGAATATCCATTTTATACGAAATATGAAGTGTTAAAAATAACCACTTGTTCAAATAAATATTTGTGGGTTGAAAATATTATTTTTAACATGTGTAGGAAGTGTTAAAAATAACCATGTATAGAAATAAACCTTTGTTCACTAGAAATATTATTTTTAGCTTAGATTTGCACATATATACATATGCTAAACAGGAAAATGGATTAGCTGTTGAGTAAAGAATTTATTTGCGTGCCCGACGAATAGGTAAACCTTAATGAGTTGGAAGCGCATTTTATTATTATATCAACTCCTGTGAATGCCATTGGATGCGGAGTGCTGGTTGTTCTGTGTGTAATAATAAACGTCGCCATAGGACAGTAACAATTAATTTTGAACTACACTACATGGCATACTTCATGAAGATAGGCATACTTCATCATATACCACATAAGCATTTGGAGCTTATGTGACGAGATTGAAGAATCGCCATACGAGCGAGAGGCTTGTATGGCGATGACTATATATTACAGGTTGAACTGATGACTGATATGGACTATATAAATTGTAATGGTAAATTACAAGATTAATAAAAACCCCACACGGGTCTGGAGATGACAATAAACACGTCTCTCTGATCATTAAGGCACAAAAACCATTTATAGGGTGACGAGAATTTATTCTCCGTAGTTATGATCTATACACACTCCTATGTGGACACCGGAATATATCACTATAAATATGGGCATGCTTATTAGGATTTATTGGGTACCTAATATGGCCCAATAAATTTCCAAACCCCTTCCCATACAAAGGAGGTTATAGCGAATTTTTCTGAAATTTAAAGGCGTTAGTGCAATATTTGAAGTGAAAACAATATTGAAATCGTCGAATAAATTATATATATATATATAAATATAAATAAAATAAAATGAATCGAGCGCCTGCAGTTCGCGTTTTGAAATCGTAACTTTAAACGATTATACCGAAAGATCCGACCATCGGATTTCCACGAAACTGGAACCGTTGGGTTCGTTTTGGAAATATCTTTCCAACGATATAAACTTTGTTGAGATCCAATGGTTAGATTTTCATATATGTGTAAAAAAATTTGAAGAAAAACAGCGCTAGTGCCACAGCACGACCTGAAACATCGTTTAATTAAATAGGGCCATTTTTAAATAAATAAAAATGGCGATATATCATTATAAAACATTATAGACGATATGGAATGGAAATAAACCGATTATACTTGGTTTACTTGTCATTTGATGGTTGAGTGTGTTTGACATGAAAATTATACTAATGAACTGAATTGTGGATGTCGAATAATTTGACCATGAACAGAATTGATTTGAATTCTAAATTACGTGAATTATTTGAAAAAGCCGAGTTAATTCTCATTTCGAATAATTGATCGACGATTAGAAGGCGAAGATATGAAGACGGTTCAAGACCGACGATCTTCATATCGGATGGATGGGTGCTACCGAGGCTCATGATTGGAGTAGCTACCTTGAAGGGGCTAAAGTGTTAGCCGTCCGGACGAACTTGTTGATTATATGGATATGCGAGGAATATGGTGCCTCCGGCTTCATTCAGACCCAGAACGAACTTGTAAATGGATGCGTGTCTAACATTGGATTTTGTTCTGTGCTGATTGATCTCTATTAAATATATATCTGGTTGGCGGCAGAGAATTTATTCTCTTGCTTAACGCCCTTCTCTGAGACGTACGAGCTCAGAGGTTATATATCGGTAGAAATCAGTCGCATGGAGTGAATTGCCTGTGTGGCATGCCTAAGTGGCAGATGATCAAGGATTCTGTTGAAAAGCAAAGTCTTGTGGTTGATGATCAAAGCACGACCTACGTGGCACAACTTTGTGTATAACATTGATTCGCGAGCCTCACACCTCGGTATGAGTCAAAAACGGGATAGTGACTGCAGGGAGAGGGCGACGTTTCTTTCTTGCTATGGGTGATGTCGGTGACCTACCAGCCCTGACATTTATATTATTTTACCTGTGTGGTTGTTGGAATGCGAGACGCCTCGGGTAAAGGTATGATAGGACTGGGAAACGTGCGTTCAGGAAGTGCCGATCCTCCAAAGTAAGAGAGGACCGGCCCTGAAGGTCCAGGATCGCTGTGTGTGGTCCTGAGACATTTGCTAGAGTGTCTCGAATCGGAGAGGAACTTGCCCCTTGCCTCGACTCATGATGGAATCCAATTTCCAATGCGAAATTACGAATTTGATTGTAACTTATATATGGCGACATGATATATGGTACCCATGCCGCCTATGATTGATATTTATGATTGAATTTGCTTTTGAAACATATATGCACTAGTAATAATATCAAACACTTTTGTTTTATACGTATCAAGCATTTCTTGGCCATTATAAGGCAAAACTCTATCCTTCGACTTGCGTTGCATTGTGTGATCGGGCATGAGTCTTATAATGGCTTCATTTTTATAAAAAGCATAGCGATGATTAAATAATTTACTTTATTTCATGCACTGGCAATCTCTGGAGTAAACCCGTTCCGCGAAAGTGGCGTGGTCCTATGATTTGCCTTATTATTGTTGTTTAATTAGTTAAGTAGATTTCTCATACCAGTCCCCTGACTGACTCGTAGTTTGTTTCACCTTGCAAACTCGGGTGCCCTTATTTTCACACGGGCAGCCTAGTGACAGGTAGCAGGATATATTTTGGCTTTTGCACTACAGCATGGAGTGCATCTTTTGGCTTGTATGGCGAGGACCTGACTTTTCAGTATTTTGGCTATTGATATTCCGCCATTATTATCTATGTATATGATTCCGCTCATCGCGATGTAGACAGATTTACTTCTTTTATGTACTCTCTTATGTATATGTACCACTTATGGATATGTAGACTGATATCTCTATTATGTCTCACTTTATGTATATGTACCGCTTATGGCGATGTAGACTGATCGTTTCCTTTTATGCACTAAGTTGTATCCTACACTGTGCTACTCTGATGTTGTTACATGTTATGATTCCGCTGTCATATTTATGTAAAGTTGTTCTATTTTCTGCTAATGATGATTAATGTGTTATATTCCAATGATTATCCTTAACACCGTCATACGGGGTTTTGAGATAGTCACAGGTGGCATCAGAGCTTTGGTTAATCTTAGTTCTGGAATTTAACACATTAAACACCTCGTCAAAATAGAATCAGTAGTGTTCTAAGGCGAGTAGCTCATTAGAGATAGGATTAGTAATGTCCTAGAATGAGTTAAGCAGAATAGCAAAAATAATTTGATCAGTACATCATTGTCTTTCCTTAGGTTCTTCTGCTATACCATATATTAAAATTATCATTTCTGTGGGCTTGACTCTTTTCTTGCTTATACAAAACATGATAGATGGCTACCCGAGCAGCTACAGCTAGAGGAGGCCAAGGAGGCCGAGGTAGAGGACGGGGGAATATCCCTGTTGTGGAAGAGCCTTTGATACAACCATCAGCCCCTCAGCCATTCGACCTAGATCGAGTGGCGAAGAAATACAAGAATCTCGGGGGATAAACCTTTTTCAGGCACTAGCACAGTGATAGAAGCCTTGGCATGGTTGAAAACTTGTGAAAAGATCTTAGGTGGCTTAAGACTCGGAGACCACGATAAGGCATTTATGGGTGCATGGCTTTTACAGGAAGAGGCAGAATTATGGTGGGATGCCATCACTGCTGAGGAGCAAGATGTAGTGAGGACTTGGGATGAGTTCAAGGCATTGTTTAAGGAGAAGTTCATCCCCGAGCAAGCGATGGAGCGTATGCACAATGAATTTGCCAATCTAAAACAGGGAAACCGCTCCATCCAGGATTACCTTAACAAGTTCATGCAGCTATCTCGTTACGCACCAGAGCTTGTCATGACTGCAAAGGCAAAGAATAAAAGGTTCATACATGGACTTAAGCGTAAGTATCAGGATAGAGCCATGAGCCACATCAAACTTCCATTTGCAAAAATGGTGGAAATGGCCTGCAACTATGAAGACTTGGACCAGAGGAACCTCGATCTAGACCGCGCCAAGAATCAAGCGGGAAACAAGCGCAAGGCTTCTGGGAACCAACCCGAGTCCAGCAACGCAGCAGCCGAAAATCAGCAAGCTAGTAAGCCACCCAAGGGAAGCTGTTTTAATTGCGGTAAGATGGGACATTACTCCAATGTGTGCACCGCTCCAAAGCAGCAAAAGACAAACCCACAAAGCTCAAGTCAAAACCCTCATAGTTCTAGATCATGCTTTAACTGCTGCCGAACAGGGCATCTCGTCAAAGATTTTCCATTGCTAAAGAAGGCAGAAGTTGCTCATGTTTATGATGGGGTGAACCCGCCAGCTACTTCAGATGGAGCAGGTAAACCCGATGTTTTGGGAGGTACCCTTACTATTAAAAATATTCCTGTTTCTATACTATTTGACACTGGTGCATCAAAAAGTTTTATTGCAAGTAACACAGTCAAAAAGTTAAAGTTAAAAGTAAGAAAGCTTAAAGAATCAGTAAGAGTTCATAATCCAATAGGGGGTTCTATTGTTCTCAGTTCATATTGTAGAGTGCCAGTCTCTTATTCTAGCTACAAGTTTTCTTTTGATTTGATAACCATGAATTTTCCCGAATCTGATATTATACTTGGACTGGATTGGTTAACAAAATACGAGGCCGAAGTAAATTGTGCGGAAAGAATAGTAAAAATTAAAACGAAGCTTGGATATATTACTATACCATGCCATGGTTCAGATCCGGATAGAAAAGAATTTTGGTATGCGCTAGAAGTTATTCCCACTTCATTAGAAAAGATTCATGTTGTTAAAACTATGTGGATGTGTTTGAAGAAGTCGGAAATTTAACTCCGCAAAGAGAAATTGAATTCAGAATCGATCTAATTCCGAAAGTCAGACCAGTGGTACATCCAATTCGAAGAATGACTCTAAAAGAAAAAGAAGAATTAGGCAATCAAACTCGTCAACTGCTATGGAAGGGTCTGATCAGACCTAGCTTTTCTAATTGGGGTGCATCTGTAGTGTTTGTTCCTAAGTCAGACAATACTCTCCGATTATGTGTTGATTACCGAGACCACAACAAGCAGACGCTCAAAAACAAATATCCACTACCCCGCATCGATGATTTGTTAGACCAATTGAATGGGGCACGAGTATTTTCCAGAATGGACCTAGCTACAGGTTTCCATCAGCTGAGAATTGCCGAAGAATGTGTTCCTTTGAAAGCCTTCAGAGGTCCAGACATATTTTATGAGTGGTTAGTAATGTCGTTCAGCTTGTGTAACGCTCTAGCATACTTCATCGATTTAATGAATAGAGTGTTCAGAGAAGTCTTGAATAAATTTGTTCTGGTGTTCATCGATGATATTTTAATCTACTCCAAATTAGAAACCAAGCATGAAAATCATTTAGAACAAATATTGGGGATTCTAAGAAAGAACGTCTTCAAAGCCAAATTCTCTAAATGTATCTTCTGGCAGGAAGAGGTGAAGTTCCTTGGCCATGTGGTGTCAAAGGAAGGAATTTCTTTAGATCCAAGCAAAATTATAGCAATTCAAGAGTGGAAGCAACCTACTACACCCACAGAAGTTCGAAGTTTTCTTGGATTGGCTAGTTATTATCGGAATTTCGTTAAGGATTTTTCGAAGATATTTGGTTCATTGACAAAGCTTACGAAGAAGCACGAGTGTAACGACCCAGATTTTTGAACAGTTTATTTTAAATATTTAGTATGGTTTTAAATATTGAATTCGTAATATAAATGAATTTTATATTGGATTTGTCAATTTAATTATCGATATATGATTTAATATCGAATATATTTAATTATCGTAATAGTAACAATTGAATTCCCAGTGTAACACTAAATCAGAACAATTCAGTCGACTAATATAAATTCTGTATTGACTTAAAAAGATAATAATTTATTTTCGATGAATTTATTTGTTCAGAAATCGATTTACATTCTAAACGGTTTAACTTAATTTAATAGTGTTATTTCATTTTAAACCGATTCTGTTAAGTTCAAATTATTGTATAAGCTTGAAAACGTCGGTCGTTGCGACTAAATAGCGGTTCAGGATTTTAAAATAAGGGACTGTGATATATTTTAGTTTTTAATTTAAAACAAGGTCAAATCAATTACTTAATGAATGTACTTATGTAAAACAGGCCGACCTAAATTTCTACATCGCAGACCTAGTTTTCTTCGAGCAGTAAGAATGGTCTCCCTTCTTCTTGACAAAGTAAAACAAGAATTAATGGCGTGTTGGTTTTTCTCCTGTACACCCTATATCGCCGACCTCTTCTTCCTATATGCAGACCTAAACCATTACATCACACAGATTATTTTCTCCTCGAGCTGTAAAACATGTCTTTCTTGTTCGGTATCAAAGAAACAACAAGTTAATGAAGCTGTACATCTTGTTCACCCTTCGCATTCTATATAATAAGCTGACCCCTTTGATTCCTCCTCATCCCAATTCTCACGAAGATTTCAAGCCCAAAATCCCCTTCGTTCCTCAACACAGAAACCGTTTCTCCTTCTTTCAAATCAAATTGAAAATATATAGAAAATCAAATACTTGATTAAAACAATCAATTCTTGATTCAATTAGTTTGTCCGCGCTCAAGCTTCATGCTCATACCATTCAATCTGAATCCGATCATCCTTCCAGTCACACTTCTTCATTCAGCGACGCCTAGGGTTCCGTGCTTCGTTGTGGTGTGCGAGTGGGTGAAAGGTCGATGTGGTTTTAGAAGAGGTCAGAGCTGTTTTTGGGGTGCGATTGGGTGGGAACGGTTGAAGGGAAGGACGAGCGATTGTTGGTTGCAATTTGGTGAGGGTTGACACTGGTAAGGGATGCGAACTGGATTATGATGGTGATTCAAGGGTATGAAGGGGCGACTGTATTGTAATGGGTTGGAGCTGGTCTGGTCGTTTGGACGCTGCTTTTTGATTGGGCAGTAAGGTTTTGGAGGTTACACGAACTTGGTCAGGGTCTGTAGGGATGATAGAATGGAGGCACAAATTTTTGTACTAAGTTTGTGGTGAGGTCAAAATGATGAACGCAGATTTTTGAGTACTGGGAAGATGAGGAGGGGTGCTGCAAAGGATGGTAAGAGCTGTTGTCGAGGGATGGAGGGTTTGTCAAGCATGGAGGTGGTCCGAACAACATGGATGATGAAGTTTAGGCATTTCGGTGGCATTAAGTGGTGATCGGATGCTGATCCGATAGTGAGAATAGTTTCAAAAGAAAATCGAGGGGACGGGGACTGAAAACATTCAAAGATGGTGAGTTGATTTGGTAGTGTAGTAGCCATTGGCAGTAGCTGTAAGTGATTAAAAGGGAGTAAGGTATAATTTAATAATTAATCTAATCAGTTAGCTTGATTTAAATTAATACCATTTAATCGTTAAATGAAAATTTAATAATCGTAGGTGCTATATAAATTCGTCGAGTAGATCCGTAGCCGCGATGACATAGAATGTAATTGGATATTCGGCAGACAAGGTGAGTAAATCTCACTCACCTTTTATTTAGAATTATTTTTATTCGTTAAAAATAATTGTTTGATGCTTGTTTGAATGCTTCCTGGTTGTTTTAAATATATTAGTTATTTAGGGTGACTACTATATATATATTGGTTTGGTGGTTGGATTTCCCACAGTATCATTAGCGGATGCCCGCAGTTTCATAGCGGATGATTACCCTATACGCCCCACACTATGATTAGTGGATGACCTTCTATACCACGATATTCTGCCACGAAGCAGAATGGGTATTATTTATGTGCTAACATCTGTGGATGCAGGAAAACAGGTTGGAGGAATCCAACTGAATTCCTCAAAAATATATTATCGGTTTGTTTATTTATTTGCATATATATTGTTATATATGATGTGTTAGAAAAATAAATAATTGGTTGCTTTGTGTGTTTAAATATCACTGGGCTTAAGTAATGATATTTAAAAATATCATGAAAAAGGATATTTGAGAATTAGAAAGAAAATTCAAAGAGGAATTCAAAAGGGATTTGAATAAAAGAATTTGGAATAAAAATTTTGAATATAGAAATTCAAATGGAAACTTAATAAAGGAATTTGAATATAGAGAATTCAAATAGAATTGAATATATAATTTGAATATAGAAGATTCAAACAGAATTGAATATAGAAATTTGAATATAGAGAATTCAAACAGAATTGAATATAGAGAATTCAAACAGAATTGAATATAGAATTTGAATCGAGAATTCAAAAAGAATTGAATATGGAATTTGAATATAGGAATGTGAATAAAGGAATGTGAATAGAGGAATAAAGGAATTTGAATAAATGAATTTGAAATATTGAATTTCAAAGAAGAATTGAATTGAATTTGAAATATAGAATTTCAAAGAAGAATTGAAATAGAAATTGAATAATAGAATTCAAATGGAATTTCCAAGTATTGAATTTGAATATGAAATGGAAATAGAAATTCAAGTATTGAATTTGAATATGGAATTGAAATAGGAATTCAAGTATTGAATTTGAATATAAAATAGAAAAGGAAATTCAACTATAGAATTTGAATATAGGAATTTAAATGGGAGTTGAATAAAGGAAATTTAAATATATAATTTGAATAATAGAAAAGGAAATGGAAATTTGAATTTAGAATTCAAATAGAAAAGGAAATAGAATTTGAACATAGAATTCAAATAGAAAAGGAATTGGAATTTGAATATAGAATTCAAATAAAAGCGAGATTGGAATTTGAATCAAGAAATTCAAATAGAGTTAAAATGGAGTTGGATTCATTTTAACGAAGTTTAAAAGTTTATATATATATATATATAAATATAATTAAAACGAACTCGCCGCAGCGCTGCAGTTCGTAAATTGGCGACTCGAACTTCAATTGAGTATACAGGACTCAATTGAAGTCGGAATTCTTTGAAACAAGAATCGTCAGGACCGGTTGAATAATAATTTTCTAATGGAGGAGAAAAATCTGGATTTCGTCGAATAGATTTTGAGTTATGTCAAAATCAAATTTTTAAAAGTGCAGCGCCAGAAACCATTAAAACCATAATGGATTTTATATAATAAATATAGGGATTTTTAAGCAAATAAAAATCCGAATTTCCATTTAAAAACCTGGTCTTGAGTTAGAACATAAAGGTGAACTCAAGTGAAGTAAGAAAAGTGATTTTTGAAATAATAATCATATTTTTGATTATTGAATAGAATTAACTAAGTCAAAGAAGAATTAGTTAATCGAGTGGTGAATTGAAGTCGAACCTTGAAAATTGAATTTTTGAACTGTAAACATATATTTGAAATCAAATATAGAACTTAAATTAAAATTTAAATTCAATTAGTTGATAAGTAAGTTGAAATATATTTGAAACGTGTTATATTCATATATACAAGCGAAATGGGCAAAGAGTTAGTTAAAGAGTTACTTTAACGAATTGAATCGAAACGAGTGTATGAAGTTGAAATGAATTGTACAGGTATAGATATACCGGAGACAGTTATGGGATAAAGTGATGAAGGTATATAATTAGTGTGCTCGACAATAAGGTACATGTTTAATTCATATATGAGATTTTATGCGCCGTATCGGCAAGCCGCTTGGCTTTTTTCTTTTTCTTTTTGAGATGAGAAGTTACCGGGAAGCTATTTGAAATTTCCCGATGCTCCCGATACAGGGGAGGTTATGGCGAATTTTTCCGAAAATTTAAAGAGTTAGAATATTTTTAAGAAAATTTGATAACTAGAAATCCATATATCGATATATATAGAGAATTAGATAATGAAACAAATTTAAATAGAATATTTGAAACAAGAAGGAGAACTATAACTTAGATTTGTTAAAAATAACAAGGGAAAGGTATACGTGTTTTAAAAATAGATAATTGGTTTGTATAGTATTGATTATTCGAGTAAATAGTCTTGTCTGTTTTGACGTTATGAATGTTATTCAGTCAAGGTCTGAGAGGTAATTATACCCCAACTTGATTGGTTTCATTAACAACCGATAAATAGCAAAACTCAGTCTCGAAGATCAGCGTTTAAAGAGATTTAGTTGAATGTATATATTTGGGTTGTCATAACGATGTTTTACACAACATCCGTTTTAACCCAAATAAATATAAACTTGGAAATAAAATAACAAATGTTTTCTAAGTATAGAACTAAATGAGTTCGTGGAAGAGATAAGTGATTGGAATGTTTTCCAATTAAAATCGAAAATATTTTCTAACTATAGAAAATAAAAGGAGGCGATACTTGTAAATATTTGGGTAACAAATATTGATAAGGAAATGGAGAAGAGATTTAATTAATGAAATATTAATTAAAGAGCCCAGTGATTTGTTTGATATGTTTGGATGAACACTTGTTTTTATTCGATAGTTAAATCACAGACTATCGAAGTTTTGACCATCGTTGTCAATATGGAGAGACCGGTTGGATTATTATCCGAAGAACCACTCCGTATCGGCATAAGCGTTGCGAACCAAGTATGCTGAATATATTGAAGACGGAGTAAAGTGCAAGGACTCTTTCTATTAAATAGAAATAGTGCCTTCGGTTTCGTTCAATCCCAGAACGAACGTAAATGGACGAATGTCTGACAGAGTATTTCCAATGATCAAATGGGTTGGTCTGTATAAATATATATGGTTGCAACGGATTTATTCCCTTAGCATAACATCCAGAATATTTGTGCAAACTCAACTAGTGATTAACGGATCTGACAATGTGGCATTCAAAGTGATTGTGCTATCAATAAATGGTAAGTATTCGTAGCCTCAGGCCTCAACAACCGGGAAAGGACAAAAATCGGGCAGGTAGCATGGCTATGTGGGTCGCACCCATTAGGATGTATAATTACCTATCTAGAGGTTCATTTAATTTCTTATTCTATTCGATGCTGTCCCAGTCGGGAGGCGGTTGCTGATCCCAACCGTTGGTGATATACATTCGATACACTCAAGCGAAATGAGTGGTCGGTCATGTGTGGGCCGGGTTACAAGATGTTCTTGTTGAACCCAGTGTATTCCTCTCTAGAGATACACTAGCGGAAGGTGGTTCCATACCTTGTCATGTTGGAAATCCAATCTCCAATAAGCGCCATGCGGTTTTTGATTTTATACTATATATGTGGAGCGTGAGATGCAAGCGTTCTGCTATTTGGTTATTTACTTGATGTAGACATTATTATAATATCACTGGATTTTCGTATCAAAGTGTTTTTGGGTTATAGTAAGGTAAAAACCGTCCATGTTTATGTGTGGGCTGGTCTTACTATTATCTTTTCTTTTGAAAGGATTTTTAAAGTTAAACAAGTGGTTGGAGTTTACTCACACCAGTCCCATGACTGACCCAGAGTTTATTTTGTTTGTTTTCCCTAAACTCTTGGGTGCCCAAATTTGTACGGGCAGTCAAGTAGTCGGGATTTTTCAGATTCATTTGGAGGAGCTGGAAGCAGGAGGCTTCACCAGTTAGCTATAGACTATCATATATTCCGCTGTGAACCATGTTTGAAACTGGAAACAGGTGTTTATGACTGTTCCAGGAATAACTGTTGTGCTCTGATGATGGTATGTATATAAAGTTACTGATTTGTATTTCAAAAATTATGTTATATAATATATTTTATTCGTTCCGTTGTGAGACTTGTCTTCTTTGTTTTCTTCTATTCTAATATTTCTTTCTTTCTATTTCTCATCCTCTAACTTCTTTTTAATAATGATTCGTATTTCTGTGCAGTTGGGTTGGACGTGTAGTGTTATTAGTCAACTCAAATAGTACGGATTTGCGGGCCTTTACAGTTGGTATCAGAGCTTAGGTTGAGCGAATACCTAGGCTTTGGTGGAAATGTGCTCATTAGAGATGGGGTCAGTAGTACCCTAGAATGAGTTGAGTGTATATATACGAGAGAGCGTATTTGTTAATTGATATAAAATTTGTTTTATATTATGTTGGCTTGTCTGTTGAGTGGTTTATGAATTCTGATCGAATCGTGGGACGCCACGAAGTCGATAGGAATTTCTGAACACTTGAACAGAGAAATTCAACATAATAATGTTTTAAGGTGGGTAGATGAAATAATTTTACCCAAAATTCTATTTTGATATAGAAAGAATAATTTTTGAAATTATTATATTATATGGATGTGTTGATTGATATCATTATAATCAGATAAGATTATAAAAATTGAAATGGTTATTTATAACCAAACTGAATTTGTATATGAATAAAATAAACAAATGAGGTGAATCAAAATGGAACTCAGAACCAGGAGTTGAAATTTAAATCCTAGGAAGTTGGAAAATATTTTCAAAGTACATTAAAAGAATATAGCTTTGTTTTGAAAAGACCGCTTGAATAAAAATCATATTTGAATGGATTTTGAAATAGATAAAGCACTGAACTCACTTCAGTGGCTGGAAAATAATTTTGATGATGACTGCAGCTACATCAGTATTCATTTTCGAGTTCTAAGTGACGAATGGCTACCTTAGAAAAGTTTTGATGAAATTTGTTTTGAAAGAAAACAAGTGATTTGAAAATTCAAATGTTTTGAATTTAAAGTGGTTATAATTATAGGTGTATATATTTATGTGATTTCAGAAGGATTCGAAAGGAAAACCCAGAAATTTGAATTCTGAAGTTTAAATTTAACTGAAGTAAGTTAAATGGATCGAGGTAAATAAATTAATGAAATTCAACTTGAATAAGATTGAATAGAATTTGAATTGGGTGAAGATCATTTAGATTGAATGTGTGAAAACCAAAAGTTTTGGTTGGAGATAATTTGTTGAAATATGAAGAGGTGAGTTTCAACATAAGTGAATTTTTGAAAAGTAATAGATTTGTACCATTTTTCCTACCTTAGCAATTTCGAGGACGAAATTATTTTATGGGGGGAAGAATGTAACGACCTAGATTTTTGAACAGTTTATTTTAAATATTTAGTATGGTTTTAAATATTGAATTCGTAATATAAATGAATTTTATATTGGATTTGTCAATTTAATTATCGATATATGATTTAATATCGAATATATTTAATTATCGTAATAGTAACAATTGAATTCCCAGTGTAACACTAAATCAGAACAATTCAGTCGACTAATATAAATTCTGTATTGACTTAAAAAGATAATAATTTATTTTCGATGAATTTATTTGTTCAGAAATCGATTTACATTCTAAACGGTTTAACTTAATTTAATAGTGTTATTTCATTTTAAACCGATTCTGTTAAGTTCAAATTATTGTATAAGCTTGAAAACGTCGGTCGTTGCGACTAAATAGCGGTTCAGGATTTTAAAATAAGGGACTGTGATATATTTTAGTTTTTAATTTAAAACAAGGTCAAATCAATTACTTAATGAATGTACTTATGTAAAACAGGCTGCCCTAAATTTCTACATCGCAGACCTAGTTTTCTTCGAGCAGTAAGAATGGTCTCCCTTCTTCTTGACAAAGTAAAACAAGAATTAATGGCGTGTTGGTTTGTCTCCTGTACACCCTATATCGCCGACCTCTTATTCCTATATGCAGACCTAAACCATTACATCACACAGATTATTTTCTCCTCGAGCTGTAAAACATGTCTTTCTTGTTCGGTATCAAAGAAACAACAAGTTAATGAAGCTGTACATCTTGTTCACCCTTCTCATTCTATATAATAAGCTGACCCCTTTGATTCCTCCTCATCCCAATTCTCACGAAGATTTCAAGCCCAAAATCCCCTTCGTTCCTCAACACAGAAACCGTTTCTCCTTCTTTCAAATCAAATTGAAAATATATAGAAAATCAAATACTCGATTAAAACAATCAATTCTTGATTCAATTAGTTTGTCCGCGCTCAAGCTTCATGCTCATACCATTCAATCTGAATCCGATCATCCTTCCAGTCGCACTTCTTCATTCAGCGACGCCTAGGGTTCCGTGCTTCGTTGTGGTGTGCGAGTGGGTGAAAGGTCGATGTGGTTTTAGAAGAGGTCAGAGCTGTTTTTGGGGTGCGATTGGGTGGGAACGGTTGAAGGGAAGGACGAGCGATTGTTGGTTGCAATTTGGTGAGGGTTGACACTGGTAAGGGATGCGAACTGGATTATGATGGTGATTCAAGGGTATGAAGGGGCGACTGTATTGTAATGGGTTGGAGCTGGTCTGGTCGTTTGGACGCTGCTGTTTGATTGGGCAGTAAGGTTTTGGAGGTTACACGAACTTGGTCAGGGTCTGTAGGGATGATAGAATGGAGGCACAAATTTTTGTACTAAGTTTGTGGTGAGGTCAAAATGTTGAACGCAGATTTTTGAGTACTGGGAAGATGAGGAGGGGTGCTGCAAAGGATGGTAAGAGCTGTTGTCGAGGGATGGATGGTTTGTCAAGCATGGAGGTGGTCCGGACAACATGGATGATGAAGTTTAGGCATTTCGGTGGCATTAAGTGGTGATCGGATGCTGATCCGATAGTGAGAATAGTTTCAAAAGAAAATCGAGGGGACGGGGACTGAAAACATTCAAAGATGGTGAGTTGATTTGGTAGTGTAGTAGCCATTGGCAGTAGCTGGAAGTGATTAAAAGGGAGTAAGGTATAATTTAATAATTAATCTAATCAGTTAGCTTGATTTAAATTAATACCATTTAATCGTTAAATGAAAATTTAATAATCGTAGGTGCTATATAAATTCGTCGAGTTGATCCATAGCCGCGATGACATAGAATGTAATTGGATATTCAGCAGACAAGGTGAGTAAATCTCACTCACCTTTTATTTAGAATTATTTTTATTCGTTAAAAATAATTGTTTGATGCTTGTTTGAACGCTTCCTGGTTGTTTTAAATATATTAGTTATTTAGGGTGACTACTATATATATATTGGTTTGGTGGTTGGATTTCCCGCAGTATCATTAGCGGATGCCCGCAGTTTCATAGCGGATGATTACCCTATACGCCCCACGCTATGATTAGTGGATGACCTTCTATACCACGATATTCTGCCACGAAGCAGAATGGGTATTATTTATGTGCTAACATCTGTGGATGCAGGAAAACAGGTTGGAGGAATCCAACTGGATTCCTCAAAAATATATTATCGGTTTGTTTATTTGTTTGCATATATATTGTTATATATGATGTGTTAGAAAAATAAATAATTGGTTGCTTTGTGTGTTTAAATATCACTGGGCTTAAGTAATGATATTTAAAAATATCATGAAAAAGGATATTTGAGAATTAGAAAGAAAATTCAAAGAGGAATTCAAAAGGGATTTGAATAAAAGAATTTGGAATAGAAATTTTGAATATAGAAATTCAAATGGAAACTTAATAAAGGAATTTGAATATAAAGAATTCAAACAGAATTGAATATATAATTTGAATATAGAAGATTCAAACAGAATTGAATATAGAAATTTGAATATAGAGAATTCAAACAGAATTGAATATATAATTTGAATATAGAGAATTCAAACAGAATCGAATATAGAATTTGAATCGAGAATTCAAAAAGAATTGAATATGGAATTTGAATATAGGAATGTGAATAAAGGAATGTGAATAGAGGAATAAAGGAATTTGAATAAATGAATTTGAAATATTGAATTTCAAAGAAGAATTGAATTGAATTTGAAATATAGAATTTCAAAGAAGAATTGAAATAGAAATTGAATAATAGAATTCAAATGGAATTTCAAGTATTGAATTTGAATATGAAATGGAAATAGAAATTCAAGTATTGAATTTGAATATGGAATTGAAATAGGAATTCAAGTATTGAATTTGAATATAAAATAGAAAAGGAAATTCAACTATAGAATTTGAATATAGGAATTTAAATGGGAGTTGAATAAAGGAAATTTAAATATATAATTTGAATAATAGAAAAGGAAATGGAAATTTGAATTTAGGATTCAAATAGAAAAGGAAATAGAATTTGAACATAGAATTCAAATAGAAAAGGAATTGGAATTTGAATATAGAATTCAAATAAAAGCGAGATTGGAATTTGAATCAAGAAATTCAAATAGAGTTAAAATGGAGTTGGATTCATTTTAACGAAGTTTAAAAGTTTATATATATATATATAAATATAATTAAAACGAACTCGCCGCAGCGCTGCAGTTCGTAAATTGGCGACTCGAACTTCAATTGAGTATACAGGACTCAATTGAAGTCGGAATTCTTTGAAACAAGAATCGTCAGGACCGGTTGAATAATAGTTTTCTAATGGAAGAGAAAAATCTGGATTTCGTCGAATAGATTTTGAGTTATGTCAAAATCAAAATTTTAAAAGTGCAGCGTCAGAAACCATTAAAACCATAATGGATTTTATATAATAAATATAGGGATTTTTAAGCAAATAAAAATTCGAATTTCCATTTGAAAACCTGGTCTTGAGTTAGAACATAAATGTGACGGCCTCGAATTTCGCTCGATCCGAATCAGTCGTTAAACCGATCTAGACCGTTCGAAACCCCTGATCGTTTGAGAACAAGACAAAACAGAACGCAGACATGAGAACATTTCATTGCTATTACAACAATTCCATCAGATACAAGAATATACAGAGTATAATTGAATAAATTACATTCGATATATATCAGAGATTACAATAAATTACATAGCAGCGGAAAATAATACAAAGCACAACTGAAGGTGATATACGGATACAGAGCTTTCCGGATATCATTCCAGCTGTAAACCAGGATCCTGTGAATAAAAATCTGCAAAACCAAAATTACTAGCTGCCCGTGCGGAAAATAGGGGCACCCAGAGTTTAGGTTAAAACAATAAACTCCAGGTCAGTCATGTGACTGGTGTGAGAACTAAAACAGTTATTTAAAACTTTATTTTAAAAGAGAGTAATTCAAGGGACCACGCCGTATAACACGGAACGGGTTTCCTCCCAAGAATACCAATGCATATCAATAAACAACGCAATGCTTTTTCGAAAAATGAAGCTATTATAAGACCCAGGTCCCATCACACAATGCAACGCAAGCCGGAGGATAGGGTTTTCCCTTATAATAGCCAAACATGCTTGGTACGTTTAAAACAAATCATTTGATACTATAATAAGTGTATAGTGTCAAAACAATTTCAATCATAAATATTAATCATAGGCGGCATGGGTACCATCTATCATGTCGCCATACTAGTTCTACAATTAAAACCGCAATACACGTATTGGAAATTGGATTTCCGTCATGAGTCGAGGCAAGGGGCAAGCTCCTCTCCGCGTTCGAGACACTCTAGCAAATGCCTCCGGGTTACGCACTCTGGGCAACTCCGGATGCGGCTGGGCCGGTCCTCACTTACGTTAGAGGATTAATTATGCCTGAACACACGTTTCCCGGTCCTTACAGACCTATAATCGAGGCGCCTCATTCCAACAACCACAAAGGTGAAAAGTATATAAATGTCAGGGCTGGTAAGTCACTGACACCACCATAGCTAGAAAGAAACGTCGTGCTCTCCCAGCGGTCCGTATCCCGTTTTTAACTCATACCGAGGTGTGAGGCTCGCGAATTCACGTTATACACAAAGCTGCCACGTAGGCGTGCTTTGATCATCAACCACAAGACTTTGCTTTTCAACAGAAGCCTTAATCTATGCAATTCAGCATGCCACACTGGCAGTTCATGCCATGCGATTGATGTCTATCGATATATAACCTCTAAGCTCGTACGTCTCAGAGAAGGGCGTTAAGCAAGAGAATAAATTCTCCGCCGCCAAACAGATATATATTTAACAGAAATCAATCAACACAGAATAAAATCCAATGTCAGACACACTATCCATTTACAAGTTCGTTCTGGGTCTGAACGAAACCGGAGGCACTTTCCTCGCATATCCATCCATCTCCAAGTACGTCTGGACGACCACCAACTATTTCCATCCTCTTGGGTGTACAGCCCAATCAGGATCGTCAGTAATAATCCAAACGATGTGAAGACTTCCGGTCTTCAACCACCGTCTTCATCTTCGACATATCGTCGAATCGGTTATTCAGAATGGGTGTAAACGCGGACTTTCCGAACAATCCGCGTATAATAAAAACAAATGTAACACAAACACAACATACGCCTCATTCCAATTCATTAGTCACTAACCGCAAATTAGCAAGAGAACAATTTCCCAAACATTAACCCCGAAGGACGAAACCAACATCAGATCAATACTCAGGAAACCATTCTTCTTAACCAACCTACAGCTAGTTTCTAAATTCCACATTCTTAGGGAAAGGTTCCCATTAATTTTATCCAAGATAAATTCTTTAAAATTTATCCTGTAATCTTCCTTTGGATGTCGTTTCAAACCAAATTATGGTTTTTCCAAACTAGTCGAGATTAGTGAACCACACCGAAGTAATTATTTATTTTATTTCCCAATCCCAACCTATTCATCCCATGAAGCAAAACTGGTAATACTCCATATCTAATACTATGGTGTTATCGGTAAAATAAATTACCATTTCACGTTCAAATCTAATTAAAGATTTAACTATTGCTTTGGAGCAAAACTGGTGATACTCCATTCTCGCTCGTTTTCTAAATTTGATAATTTAGATTGTAAATTCACATTTCAATCTAATTGCAGATTCGTTAAAACTCCTTTTATTGGGTTAAAGAACTAGGTGTTATTTAAAACACAGTTCACGATAAACCCACAAATCAATTCTAGTTCAATTCAAATCAAATATATTTGGAATTCCGATTATTTAAAACCCCTTTTTAAATCTAATTTATTTATTTAAAAATAAATCGGGTTTTAAATTTAGTTCAAACTAGTTCATTTTGATAAAAATCTATTTTTATCTTTTCAAATACGGTGTTTTTCTTCCCAATTTTTCCCAAATCATTTCTTATGATTTTACACAAATTATTGATATTTTTAATAATTTTATCAAGGCCCGTACAGTCGATTTCCAACAACGGCCATCGAACTGCACTTACAGCGACCTTTTCCAAATTTGATTTGGACGTATCTCCAAATCCAACCGTTAGATTTCAAATTTCTAATGTTCGTTAGAAAGCTCTTTTCGATACGAACCCAACGGTTCCGGTTTTAGGAGAATCTGACGGTCGGATCTCCCGTAATGTTCGTTTGAAATAAATGGTCGAAATTCACGAACTGCCGCGGCGCGGCGCGTTCTATTCAAGCCATTATATTATATATATAATATATATAATATATATTTCGTCGATTTCTATTCAAAACGAATTTTATAAATAGTTTTGAATTCGTTTCAAAAACAATTTCAACTTCCATTTCAATTCAAATCAAAATTGAATTCTTCTTTATAAATTCGTTTTAAAATTCATTTCTATTCAATTCAAATTTCAATTCAATTTGAATTCATTTCAATTCGCTTTCAATTCAATTTGAATTCATTTTCAATTCAATTCAATTCAATTCCAAAGTCGTTTTCTATTCGATTCAATTCAAATTGGTTTTCCATTCGATTCATTTCAAATTGGTTTTCTATTCGAATCAAATTCGTTATATATTCAATTGAAATCAAATTCGTTTTCTATTCAAATCAAATTCGTTATATATTCAATTGAAATCAAATTCATTTTCTATTCAAATCAAATTCGTTATATATTCAATTGAAATCAAATTCGTTATATATTCAATTCATTTCGAAGTCGTTTTCTATTCAATTCATTTCGAAATCGTTATCTATTCAATTCATTTCGAAATCGTTTTCTATTCAATTCATTTCGAAGTCGTTATCTATTCAATTCATTTCGAAGTCGTTATCTATTCAATTCATTTCGAAGTCGTTATCTACTCAATTCATTTCGAAAACGTTTTCTATTCAATTCATTTCGAAATCGTTTTCTATTCAATTCATTTCGAAATGAATAAAATCGATATAAATATCATTCACGTCAAAATGGCGTCAATCTAATCAACACAGCTTCACATATTTCTATTTCAAATATTCTATTTCAAATATTTCCTATTATCAAAATATTTGTTATTATCAAAATATTTCGTTCAACACATGACTAATCTCAACGGATGAGTACAGTCAACACATGAACCTTTATATTATATTGATAAAGATGTAAATTTTATTATAAAAATATTTCGTTCAACACATGACTAATCTCAACGGATGAGTACAGTCAACACATGAACCTTTATATTATATTGATAAAGATGTAAATTTTATTATAAAAATATTTCGTTCAACACATGACTAATCTCAACGGATGAGTACAGTCAACACATGAACCTTTATATTATATTGATAAAGATGTAAATTTTATTATAAAAATATTTCGTTCAACACATGACTAATCTCAACGGATGAGTACAGTCAACACATGAACCTTTATATTATATTATTCTTTATCTTCTAAATTGGAATGAGGCCCAATCAATCACCATATAATGTTAATTATATGGATTTTCATACATCGCACGTATATAATAGCATTGAAAAATAATCAACCATCAACCAAAGTGCACTACACTGTATAAGCATCAAATATAGATATCTAACGCTTATAACAGCCTGTCAATCAATCGATCGACATATTTAATCAATCAGGACGAGTGAACTTCAAATTTCATCCCCATACTCATGTGGGGTTTCAAACAATCAAACACATATTTTATTTGTGCAGTTGGGCGATGTGTAAAATTTATCGACCCAATCAATGTCCTTCAAATAGGTGTACATAAACAAACCGTCCGGTTTGTAAATGAATATTTTATTTATTCACATTCACTATATTCATATTCACGTTAAAAATTATATTTTTAACGATAAAACATTTTATTTTAACATATGAATTTCTATTCAGTTCATTCTTTAAATAAAATGATATTTTTATTTTTCTAACATATTTTAGAAAATTTCGGCGGCATAACGGCACGATACCAGAAACGGGATGAGGCCTAGCCTTATCCCCGGTCTAGTGAAGGCCCACGCCATTCACACATCAATCAAATTCACCAAACAACCAAATTCAAATCAAATCATCTAACTAATCTATGCAACCAAACAAACAAGTCCATGGTCTGTGGACGATTGTGTCGGGTGCTACTAAGCACCGTCTGCATCCTAGTATATATATATATATAACTAGAAAAGAAATTGAAAGGTGAGAAATTCTCACATATAGCTATCCAATCATCTTGACTCTTCTTTTATAGAAATCTTCGTTGCTATTGCATTTTTGTCATCTTCGTTGCTGCTTTCACTACATATGTAAAAATCACATTTTTACTTCGCTATTCAATATATAAAAATCGAATTTTTACTTCGTTGTTCAATATATAAAAATCGAATTTTTACTTCGTTGTTCAATATATAAAAATCGAATTTTTACTTTACTATTCAATATATAAAAGTCAAATTTTTACTATCACGCTATTCACTATATAAAGTTTCCGCCTTTTCAAAAATAGATCTTTCACCTTTTCTACAATAATGATTTCGCCTTTATAAAAATATAGATTTCGCCTTTTCTATTATAAAGATTTCGCCTTTTCAAATATTAAAAATCCGAACTTCACGAAAGCAAAAATCTTATTTTTTCTCTAAAAATATATCCTTTCCTATTTAAGCAAAAATCATATTTCTACATCTTCTAAATAGTAAAGATTATATTTTTTATACTTTAAAAATATAAAAATCATATTTTTATTACTTTAAAAATATAAAAATCATATTTTTATTACTTTAAAAATATAAAAATCATATTTTTAATATGGTTATTATATATACGAAAGACTATATTTTCATATTTTTAAAACCCTGCTCTTTATACTTTTAAAAATCCTGCTCTTTATATTTTTAAAAATCCTGCTTATTTATATTTTTAAAAATCCTGCTTACTTATATTTTAAAAAAAATCCTGCTTACTTATATTTTAAAAACAAAGTATATTTTCTTTTCAAAAAAAAAAAAAGATTATTTTCTTGCCCTTTTCTATTTTCAAAAACTACATTTAAAACAATGTTCTTCATATAATCAGGAAAATAAAACAATGCTAGTTTTCACCTTTCTGCTGTTTGAACCCGTAGCCGACCCTTAGCCGAAAACCTAGGGTTCAGATTTTCGCATGTCAGCAGCCGCCTGGATCGGATCGAACCCCGCCACTTCGTCCTCTTACGCAGCCGCTACCTCCAGCTTCAACAACGGTGAACTCGGCCACCTCCTCAGACCAGAAATCGCTTCGAATTGGCGCCAGTTCGAGCTGGAAAAGCTCCCAAATCACGTAGCTAAAATTCATCAAAAAAGTAGGGATGGAAAGCTTGTGGAGAGGGCTTGGATCTTCGTTTGATAAATATCTGAAATCACTCATTGGATTGGAAGAAAAATCAAAGAGAAAGGGGAACGAATTTCCGCCGTGGGTTCTGAAAAGGGGAGGCGGGTTTGAGGTGTTGATCACGGCTTTGATGAATGGCCAGGGTTTGACCAAAGAATTCATAACCCCTTTTTATTATTTATATTACTTTAACTTGAAAATTATTCCAGTATGATCTTGTATTCTAATTTAAACCAAACGACTGTCGCCCCCAGCTAATTACCCCCATTCCGAACACAATGGGATATGTTTCGTAACCCATTTCAGCTGTTACGATAAGTTTTGCTTCAAATTAAATTATAAATCATTATATATTTAATTTAAATGTACATTTTAAATTACCGGGGTCACGTACTAACTCTATAAATTGCAGAAAAATATTTTCTAGCTTCGTATTGACGATACGGTCCTAACAAAACTAGTTTCATCGAATTCTGAGACCGTTGGAAAAATGGCCATTTTCCAGTCGATTAAAATCAACTGAAACCGGTCAAACGCGTTTTCCTTCGCCACGCTCACATATTGATTCGAAAAATTATGAAATTTGGAATCTAGCAATAATTTGACATCACGGACCCAACAAAAGTGGTTTCGTCGAAATCCGAGGTCGTTTGCAAAATTCTCATTTTAAGGGCCTGAATTCCATAGCGACTATTCAGAATTTTCAACTGGACATATATTTTGATTCCCGCTATGAAATCTTGATTTTTCGGATTCGTTGGAAAGATATTCTCAAACAGATCCTATTGTTTTTGGTATCACTAAAATCCGGATTGTTTTGCACCCGGTACATTCAATTGAAGTTTGAAATCGAATTATCGAACTACCGCGCCATTTTCAATTCTATTTATAATTATATATAAATATTTATATTCTAACGACGACGCGTATAAATATATACGTCGAATTATATTCAAAATAAATTTCTCGTCGATATTATTTAAAATAATCTATTTTAAATATTCAAAAATTGCCAAAATAAAAATTTTAAACTGGCCCAGAATTTCGGGTTGTTACAATCTCCCCCACTTAAAACTTTTCGTCCCCGAAAAGGAACGAAGTCGAAATTGGTTTGATTATTCAGCTCTACGTTCGATCGGGCTTCTATTCTCCAAATTTTCAGTTTCTGAGAATTTTCAAAATTTCAAAAATTTGGCTAACACCCTAAATTTTCGAAAAATTTCGCCATAACCTCCCCTGCACCGGGAGCATCGGGGAATTTCAAATAGCTTCCCCGGTCCTTCTAATCTCAAAAAGAAAAAGAAAAAGCCAAGCGGCTAGCCAATAGGCTCATAAAATCATCATCATCCAAACAAAACAGTAAATTATGTATTAAACATGTACCTATTTGTCGGGCAAATAAATTTTATTCTCTGCTCTAGCCTCCTTGCTATGACCTGTTCAATGTAAGTATATATATATATATATATATATATATATATATATATATATATATATATGCAAGCAAATGCGACCAATTTTCAATATAGTTCAATATTTGATTCAATTAGGCATAATGGTTAAAAATTAGCAAACAAATAAACAAACAACACAAACATCAATCAATTAGTGGATTAGAGTTTCAAATTCATAATATCGATATATATACTGAAAATCTTGTTTTTAATGCCAATTCACAACAATGTGTTCTAACTATATATGTTTTGGTTCTCACACCAGTCTAATGGAAATATATAGAAATCAAACCTTTGAAACACGAACATAAATTCTGATGATGTAGCTACAATCATCAGAATCATCTCCGGGCGTCTAGAATGTGATTCTATATCTATCTAATATATTAAAACTTCGAATATACGTTCATGACGCGTATATGCAAAATCTTTATATACTAGATTGTCCATATCAATATAAATAAATTATTCAAATACATTTTAAAATGGTTTAAATTTCAAAACAAAATTGTTAACATTTGGAAAATATACTCTTCACACTCGTTCTAGGATACTACTGATCCCATCTCTAACGAGTCATTCTAATTGGATATTATTAATCCAATATCTGATGAATTCTTTCGTATGGTTCTAATGTGTCTTGTTCTCGAGCTCTGTAAACCAAAGCTCTGATACCAAATGTGACAGCCTCGAATTTCGCTCGATCCGAATCAGTCGTTAAACCGATCTAGACCGTTCGAAACCCCTGATCGTTTGAGAACAAGACAAAACAGAACGCAGACGTGAGAACATTTCATTGCTATTACAACAATTCCATCAGATACAAGAATATACAGAGTATAATTGAATAAATTACATTCGATATATATCAGAGATTACAGTAAATTACATAGCAGCGGAAAATAATACAAAGCACAACTGAAGGTGATATACGGATACAGAGCTTTCCAGATATCATTCCAGCTGTAAACCAGGATCCTGTGAATAAAAATCTGCAAAACCAAAACTACTAGCTGCCCGTGCGGAAAATAGGGGCACCCAGAGTTTAGGTTAAAACAATAAACTCCAGGTCAGTCATGTGACTGGTGTGAGAACTAAAACAGTTATTTAAAACTTTATTTTAAAAGAGAGTAATTCAAGGGACCACGCCGTATAACACGGAACGGGTTTCCTCCCAAGAATACCAGTGCATATCAATAAACAACGCAATGCTTTTTCGAAAAATGAAGCTATTATAAGACCCAGGTCCCATCACACAATGCAACGCAAGCCGGAGTATAGGGTTTTCCCTTATAATAGCCAAACATGCTTGGTACGTTTAAAACAAATCATTTGATACTATAATAAGTGTATAGTGTCAAAACAATTTCAATCATAAATATTAATCATAGGCGGCATGGGTACCATCTATCATGTCGCCATACTAGTTCTACAATTAAAACCGCAATACACGTATTGGAAATTGGATTTCTGTCATGAGTCGAGGCAAGGGGCAAGCTCCTCTCCGCGTTCGAGACACTCTAGCAAATGCCTCCGGGTTACGCACTCTGGGCAACCCCGGATGCGGCTGGGCCGGTCCTCACTTACGTTAGAGGATTAATTATGCCTGAACACATGTTTCCCGGTCCTTACACACCTATAATCGAGGCGCCTCATTCCAACAACCACAAAGGTGAAAAGTATATAAATGTCAGGGCTGGTAAGTCACTGACACCACCATAGCTAGAAAGAAACGTCGTGCTCTCCCAGCGGTCCGTATCCCGTTTTTAACTCATACCGAGGTGTGAGGCTCGCGAATTCACGTTATACACAAAGCTGCCACGTAGGCGTGCTTTGATCATCAACCACAAGACTTTGCTTTTCAACAGAAGCCTTGATCTATGCAATTCAGCATGCCACACTGGCAGTTCATGCCATGCGATTGATGTCTATCGATATATAACCTCTAAGCTCGTACGTCTCAGAGAAGGGCGTTAAGCAAGAGAATAAATTCTCCGCCGCCAAACAGATATATATTTAACAGAAATCAATCAACATAGAATAAAATCCAATGTCAGACACACTATCCATTTACAAGTTCGTTCTGGGTCTGAACGAAACCGGAGGCACTTTCCTCGCATATCCATCCATCTCCAAGTACGTCTGGACAACCACCAACTATTTCCATCCTCTTGGGTGTACAGCCCAATCAGGATCGTCAGTAATAATCCAAACGATGTGAAGACTTCCGGTCTTCAACCACCGTCTTCATCTTCGACATATCGTCGAATCGGTTATTCAGAATGGGTGTAAACGCGGACTTTCCGAACAATCCGCGTATATTAAAAACAAATGTTACACAAACACAACATACGCCTCATTCCAATTCATTAGTCACTAACTGCAAATTAGCAAGAGAACAATTTCCCAAACATTAACCCCGAAGGCCGAAACCAACATCAGATCAATACCCAGGAAACCATTCTTCTTAACCAACCTACAGCTAGTTTCTAAATTCCACATTCTTAGGGAAAGGTTCCCATTAATTTTATCCAAGATAAATTCTTTAAAATTTATCCTGTAATCCTCCTTTGGATGTCGTTTCAAACCAAATTATGGTTTTTCCAAACTAGTCGAGATTAGTGAACCACACCGAAGTAATTATTTATTTTATTTCCCAATCCCAACCTATTCATCCCATGAAGAAAAACTGGTAATACTCCATATCTAATACTATGGTGTTATCGGTAAAATAAGTTACCATTTCACGTTCAAATCTAATTAAAGATTTAACTATCGCTTTGGAGCAAAACTGGTGATACTCCATTCTCGCTCGTTTTCTAAATTTGATAATTTAGATTGTAAATTCACATTTCAATCTAATTGCAGATTCGTTAAAACTCCTTTTATTGGGTTAAAGAACTAGGTGTTATTTAAAACACAGTTCACGATAAACCCACAAATCAATTCTAGTTCAATTCAAATCAAATATATTTGGAATTCCGATTATTTAAAACCCCTTTTTAAATCTAATTTATTTATTTAAAAATAAATCGGGTTTTAAATTTAGTTCAAACTAGTTCATTTTGATAAAAATCTATTTTTATCTTTTCAAATACAGAGTTTTTCATCCCAATTTTTCCCAAATCATTTCTTATGATTTTACATAAATTATTGATATTTTTAATAATTTTATCAAGGCCCGTACAGTCGATTTCCAACAACGGCCATCGAACTGCACTTACAGCGACCTTTTCCAAATTTGATTTGGACGTATCTCCAAATCCAACCGTTAGATTTCAAATTTCTAATGTTCGTTAGAAAGCTCTTTTCGATACGAACCCAACGGTTCCAGTTTTAGGAGAATCCGACGGTCGGATCTCCCGTAATGTTCGTTTGAAATAAATGGTCGAAATTCACGAACTGCCGCGGCGCGGCGCGTTCTATTCAGGCCATTATATTATATATATAATATATATAATATATATTTCGTCGATTTCTATTCAAAACGAATTTTATAAATAGTTTTGAATTCGTTTCAAAAACAATTTCAACTTCCATTTCAATTCAAATCAAAATTGAATTCTTCTTTATAAATTCGTTTTAAAATTCATTTCTATTCAATTCAAATTTCAATTCAATTTGAATTCATTTCAATTCGCTTTCAATTCAATTTGAATTCGTTTTCAATTCAATTCAATTCCAAAGTCGTTTTCTATTCGATTCAATTCAAATTGGTTTTCTATTCGATTCATTTCAAATTGGTTTTCTATTCGAATCAAATTCGTTATATATTCAATTGAAATCAAATTCGTTTTCTATTCAAATCAAATTCGTTATATATTCAATTGAAATCAAATTCGTTTTCTATTCAAATCAAATTCGTTATATATTCAATTGAAATCAAATTCGTTATATATTCAATTCATTTCGAAGTCATTTTTTATTCAATTCATTTCGAAATCGTTATCTATTCAATTCATTTCGAAATCGTTTTCTATTCAATTCATTTCGAAGTCGTTATCTATTCAATTCATTTCGAAGTCGTTATCTATTCAATTCATTTCGAAGTCGTTATCTACTCAATTCATTTCGAAAACGTTTTCTATTCAATTCATTTCGAAATCGTTTTCTATTCAATTCATTTCGAAATGAATAAAATCGATATAAATATCGTTCACGTCAAAATGGCGTCAATCTAATCAACACGGCTTCACATATTTCTATTTCAAATATTCTGTTTCAAATATTTCCTATTATCAAAATATTTGTTATTATCAAAATATTTCGTTCAACACATGACTAATCTCAATGGATGAGTACAGTCAACACATGAACCTTTATATTATATTGATAAAGATGTAAATTTTATTATAAAAATATTTCGTTCAACACATGACTAATCTCAACGGATGAGTACAGTCAACACATGAACCTTTATATTATATTGATAAAGATGTAAATTTTATTATAAAAATATTTCGTTCAACACATGACTAATCTCAACGGATGAGTACAGTCAACACATGAACCTTTATATTATATTGATAAAGATGTAAATTTTATTATAAAAATATTTCGTTCAACACATGACTAATCTCAACGGATGAGTACAGTCAACACATGAACCTTTATATTATATTATTCTTTATCTTCTAAATTGGAATGAGGCCCAATCAATCACCATATAATGTTAATTATATGGATTTTCATACATCGCACGTATATAATAGCATTGAAAAATAATCAACCATCAACCAAAGTGCACTACACTGTATAAGCATCAAATATAGATATCTAACGCTTATAACAGCCTGTCAATCAATCGATCGACATATTTAATCAATCAGGATGAGTGAACTTCAAATTTCATCCCAATACCCGTGTGGGGTTTCAAACAATCAAACACATATTTTATTTGTGCAGTTGGGCGATGTGTAAAATTTATCGACCCAATCAATGTCCTTCAAATAGGTGTACATAAACAAACCGTCCGATTTGTAAATGAATATTTTATTTATTCACATTCACTATATTCATATTCACGTTAAAAATTATATTTTTAACGATAAAACATTTTATTTTAACATATGAATTTCTATTCAGTTCATTCTTTAAATAAAATGATATTTTTATTTTTCTAACATATTTTAGAAAATTTCGGCGGCATAACGGCACGATACCAGAAACGGGACGAGGCCTAGCCTTATCCCCGGTCTAGTGAAGGCCCACGCCATTCACACATCAATCAAATTCACCAAACAACCAAATTCAAATCAAATCATCTAACTAATCTATGCAACCAAACAAACATGTCCATAGTCTGTGGACGATTGTGTCGGGTGCTACTAAGCACCGTCTGCATCCTAGTATATATATATAACTAGAAAAGAAATTGAAAGGTGAGAAATTCTCACATATAGCTATCCAATCATCTTAACTCTTCTTTTATAGAAATCTTCGTTGCTATCGCATTTTTGTCATCTTCGTTGCTGCTTTCACTACATATGTAAAAATCACATTTTTACTTCGCTATTCAATATATAAAAATCGAATTTTTACTTCGTTGTTCAATATATAAAAATCGAATTTTTACTTCGTTGTTCAATATATAAAAATCGAATTTTTACTTCGTTGTTCAATATATAAAAATCGAATTTTTACTTTACTATTCAATATATAAAAGTCAAATTTTTACTATCACGCTATTCACTATATAAAGTTTCCGCCTTTTCAAAAATAGATCTTTCACCTTTTCTACAATAAAGATTTCGCCTTTATAAAAATATAGATTTCGCCTTTTCTATTATAAAGATTTCGCCTTTTCAAATATTAAAAATCCGAACTTCACGAAAGCAAAAATCTTATTTTTTCTCTAAAAATATATCCTTTCCTATTTAAGCAAAAATCATATTTCTACATCTTCTAAATAGTAAAGATTATATTTTTTATACTTTAAAAATATAAAAATCATATTTTTATTACTTTAAAAATATAAAAATCATATTTTTATTACTTTAAAAATATAAAAATCTTATTTTTATTACTTTAAAAATATAAAAATCATATTTTTAATATGGTTATTATATATACGAAAGACTATATTTTCATATTTTTAAAACCCTGCTCTTTATACTTTTAAAAATCCTGCTCTTTATATTTTTAAAAATCCTGCTTATTTATATTTTTAAAAATCCTGCTTACTTGTATTTTAAAAAAAAATCCTGCTTACTTATATTTAAAAAAAAAAGTATATTTTCTTTTCAAAAAAAAAAAGAATATTTTCTTGCCCTTTTCTATTTTCAAAAACTACATTTAAAACAATGTTCTTCATATAATCAGGAAAATAAAACAATGCTAGTTTTCACCTTTCTGCTGTTTGAACCCGTAGCCGACCCTTAGCCGAAAACCTAGGGTTCAGATTTTCGCACGTCAGCAGCCGCCTGGATCGGATCGAACCCCGCCACTTCGTCCTCTTACGCAGCCGCTACCTCTAGCTTCAACAACGGTGAACTCGGCCACCTCCTCAGACCAGAAATCGCTTCGAATCGGCGCCAGTTCGAGCTGGAAAAGCTCCCAAATCACGTAGCTAAAATTCATCAAACAAGTAGGGATGGAAAGCTTGTGGAGAGGGCTTGGATCTTCGTTTGATAAATATCTGAAATCACTCATTGGATTGGAAGAAAAATCAAAGAGAAAGGGGAACGAATTTCCGTCGTGGGTTCTGAAAAGGGGAGGCGGGTTTGAGTTGTTGATCACGGCTTTGATGAATGGCCAGGGTTTGACCAAAGAATTCATAACCCCTTTTTATTATTTATATTACTTTAACTTGAAAATTATTCCAGTATGATCCTGTATTTTAATTTAAACCAAACGACTGTCGCCCCCAGCTAATTACCCCCATTCCGAACACAATGGGATATGTTTCGTAACCCATTTCAGCTGTTACGATAAGTTTTGCTTCAAATTAAATTATAAATAATTATATATTTAATTTAAATGTACATTTTAAATTACCGGAGTCACATACTAACTCTATAAATTGCAGAAAAATATTTTCTAGCTTCGTATTGACGATACGGTCCTAACAAAACTAGTTTCGTCGAATTCTGAGACCGTTGGAAAAGTGGCCATTTTCCAGTCGATTAAAATCAACTAAAACCGGTCAAACGCGTTTTCCTTCGCCACGCTCACATATTGATTCGAAAAATTATGAAATTTGGAATCTAGCAATAATTTGACATCACGGACCCAACAAAAGTGGTTTCGTCGAAATCCGAGGTCGTTTGCAAAATTCTCATTTTAAGGGCCTGAATTCCATAGCGACTATTCAGAATTTTCAACAGGACATATCTTTTGATTCCCGCTATGAAATCTTGATTTTTCGGATTCGTTGGAAAGATATTCTCAAATAGATCCTATTGTTTTTGGTTTCACTAAAATCCGGATTGTTTTGCACCCGGTACATTCAATTGAAGTTTGAAATCGAATTATCGAACTACCGCGCCATTTTCAATTCTATTTATAATTATATATAAATATTTATATTCTAACGACGACGCGTATAAATATATACGTCGAATTATATTCAAAATAAATTTCTCGTCGATATTATTTAAAATAATCTATTTTAAATATTCAAAATTCGCCAATATTGTCAAAATAAAATTTTTAAACTGGCCCAGAATTTCGGGTTGTTACAATAAAGGTGAACTCAAGTGAAGTAAGAAAAGTGATTTTTGAAACAATAATCATATTTTTGATTATTGAATAGAATTAACTAAGTCAAAGAAGAATTAGTTAATCGAGTGGTGAATTGAAGTCGAACCTTGAAAATTGAATTTTTGAATTGTAAACATATATTTGAAATCAAATATAGAACTTAAATTAAAATTTGAATTCAATTAGTTGATAAGTAAGTTGAAATATATTTGAAACGTGTTATATTCATATATACAAGCGAAATGGGCAAAGAGTTAGTTAAAGAGTTACTTTAACGAATTGAATCGAAACGAGTGTATGAAGTTGAAATGAATTGTACAGGTATAGATATACCGGAGACAGTTATGGGATAAAGTGATGAAGGTATATAATTAGTGTGCTCGACAATAAGGTACATGTTTAATTCATATATGAGATTTTATGCGCCGTATCGGCAAGCCGCTTGGCTTTTTCTTTTTCTTTTTGAGATAAGAAGTTACCGGGAAGCTATTTGAAATTTCCCGATGCTCCCGATACAGGGGAGGTTATGGCAAATTTTTCCGAAAATTTAAAGAGTTAGAATATTTTTAAGAAAATTTGATAACTAGAAATCCATATATCGATATATATAGAGAATTAGATAATGAAACAAATTTAAATAGAATATTTGAAACAAGAAGGAAAACTATAACGTAGATTTGTTAAAAATAACAACGGAAAGGTATACGTGTTTTAAAAATAGATAATTGGTTTGTATAGTATTGATTATTCGAGTAAATAGTCTTGTCTGTTTTGACGTTATGAATGTTATTCAGTCAAGGTATGAGAGGTAATTATACCCCAACTTGATTGGTTTCATTAACAACCGATAAATAGCAAAACTCAGTCTCGAAGATCAACGTTTAAAGAGATTTAGTTGAATGTATATATTTGGGTTGTCGTAACGATGTTTTACACAACATCCGTTTTAACCCAAATAGATGTAAACTTGGAAATAAAATAACAA
Organism: Allium sativum; assembly: GCA_030737875.1. NCBI lineage: Eukaryota > Viridiplantae > Streptophyta > Magnoliopsida > Asparagales > Amaryllidaceae > Allium > Allium sativum. Next base: position 462,626,389 of record CM060923.1, read on the forward strand.
ATGTTTTCTAAGTATAGAACTAAATGAGTTCGTGGAAGAGATAAGTGATTGGAATGTTTTCCAATTAAAATCGAAAATATTTTCTAACTATAGAAAATAAAAGGAGGCGATACTTGTAAATATTTGGTAACAAATATTGATAAGGAAATGGAGAAGAGATTTAATTAATGAAATATTAATTAAAGAGCCCAGTGATTTGTTTGATATGTTTGGATGAACACTTGTTTTTATTCGATAGTTAAATCATAGACTATCGAAGTTTTGACCATCGTTGTCAATATGGAGAGACCGATTGGATTATTATCCGAAGAACCACTCCGTATCGGCATAAGCGTTGCGAACCAAGTATGCTGAATATATTGAAGACGGAGTAAAGTGCAAGGACTCTTTCTATTAAATAGAAATAGTGCCTTCAGTTTCGTTCAATCCCAAAACGAACGTAAATGGACGAATGTCTGACAGAGTATTTCCAATGATCAAATGGGTTGGTCTGTATAAATATAAATGGTTGCAACGGATTTATTCCCTTAGCATAACATCCAGAATATTTGTGCAAACTCAACTAGTGATTAACGGATCTGACAATGTGGCATTCAAAGTGATTGTGCTATCAATAAATGGTAAGTATTCGTAGCCTCAGGCCTCAACAACCAGGAAAGGACAAAATCGGGCAGGCAGCATGGCTATGTGGGTCGCACCCATTAGGATGTATAATTACCTATCTAGAGGTTCATTTAATTTCTTATTCTATTCGATGCTGTCCCAGTCGGGAGGCGGTTGCTGATCCCAACCGTTGGTGATATACATTCGATACACTCAAGCGAAATGAGTGGTCGATCATGTGTGGGCCGGGTTACAAGATGTTCTTGTTGAACCCAGTGTATTCCTCTCTAGAGATACACTAGCGGAAGGTGGTTCCATACCTTGTCATGTTGGAAATCCAATCTCCAATAAGCGCCATGCGGTTTTTGATTTTATACTATATATGTGGAGCGTGAGATGCAAGCGTTCTGCTATTTGGTTATTTACTTGATGTAGACATTATTATAATATCACTGGATTTTCGTATCAAAGTGTTTTTGGGTTATAGTAAGGTAAAAACCGTCCATGTTTATGTGTGGGCTGGTCTTACTATTATCTTTTCTTTTGAAAGGAGTTTTAAAGTTAAACAAGTGGTTGGAGTTTACTCACACCAATCCCATGACTGACCCAGAGTTTATTTTGTTTGTTTTCCCTAAACTCTTGGGTGCCCAAATTTGTACGGGCAGTCAAGTAGTCGGGATTTTTCAGATTCATTTGGAGGAGCTGGAAGCAGGAGGCTTCACCAGTTAGCTATAGACTATCATATATTCCGCTGTGAACCATGTTTGAAACTGGAAACAGGTGTTTATGACTGTTCCAGGAATAACTGTTGTGCTCTGATGATGGTATGTATATAAAGTTATTGATTTGTATTTCAAAAATTATGTTATATAATATATTTTATTCGTTCCGCTGTGAGACTTGTCTTCTTTGTTTTCTTCTATTCTAATATTTCTTTCTTTCTATTTCTCACCCTCTAACTTCTTTCTAATAATGATTCGTATTTCTGTGCAATTGGGTTGGACGTGTAGTGTTATTAGTCAACTCAAATAGTACGGATTTGCGGGCCTTTACAACGAGAGATTTAATTGGACCTCCGACTGTGAGGAAGCTTTCCAGGAACTAAAATTAAAATTGACAACCGCTCCAATATTAACAATTATCGATGGCAATCAGGATTTGACGGTTTGGACAGATGCTTCGATCAGAGGTCTTCGTGCAGTATTAATGCAAGGAGGCCAAGTGGTCACTTGTGCTAGCCGTTAGTTGAAGCCGCATGAGAAGAATTATGTAACTCATGATCAAGAATTATTGGCCATCGTGTTTGCTTTGAAAATCTGGGGACATTACTTATTGGGTGAGAAGTTCGAACTATTTACAGATCATCAATCATTGAAGTATTTGTTTACCCAGAAAGATCTGAACATGAGACAACAACATTGGCTAAAATTTCGTGTAGCGTATGATCTAGATATCCTATATACGCCGGGAAAAGCTAATGTGGTAGCGGATGCGCTTAGCAGAAAAACTGCAATTATTGCCAATCTGATAATTACGCTTTCATTGATTGATAAAATATCTGCTCTTCAGAAGGATGATCACTTCATTCATAGAATCAGAGAGAGAATACAAAAAGGCGAGCCCTTGAGTTTTCAGGTGGATAATGAAGAAGTTCTGAGATTAAAAGTGAGGATCTGTGTTCCCAACATCCCAGAGCTCAAAAGGGAGGTGCTTGATGAATGTCATAAATCCAAGCTTTGCATTCATCCCGGGGTAGGTAAGATGTACAATGATCTCAAGCGCACATTCTGGTGGAAATCGTTGAAAAGAGATATTTCCTTATATGTTAGCAGGTGCTCTACTTGCCAACTAGTCAAAAGTGACCAACAGAAACTGGCCGGATTGTTGCAACCGTTGGAAATTCCAAGTTGGAAGTGGGAACAGATTTCCATGGATTTCATAGATGGTTTGCCCCGAACCAAGAAAGGAAATGACAGTATTTGGGTGAATGTAGATCGCTTCACGAAGACCGCCCATTTCATACCTGTCAGATCCAATCGAACCGCTCAAAGTCTAGCATAGATTTATCTCAAGGAAATTGTTAAGCTACATGGAGTGCCGATCAATATAGTCAGTGATAGAGATCCATTATTTACTAGCAAATTCTGGGAGGCATTTCAAGTAGAACTGGGGACAAAACTAAACCTAAGCACTGCATATCACCCTCAGACAGATGGCCAAACTGAGAGGGTGAACAAAATTTTAGAAGATTTACTGCGGGCTTGTATTATTGATTTTGGGGGGTCATGGGAAGACCACTTGCATTTGGCCGAATTCTCATACAACAACAGTTATCAAGCAAGCTTGGAAATGTCGCCATTTGAAGCATTATACGGTAGACCGTGCAGATCTCCCGCATGTTGGGTAGAACCTGGCAACAGACTTGTGTTGGGACCCGATATGATTCGAGAAGCTTCAGACAAAGTCGATTTCATTAAGAAAAGATTGCAAACAGATCAAAGCCGACAGAAAAGTTATGCAGATTCTAGAAGAAGAGATTTAGCATTTGTTGTTGGTGATTATGTTTATTTGAGAGTTTCTCTGATGAGAGGAGTAATCCGATTCGGTAAAACTGGGAAGCTGGCACCCAGATTTATTGGTCCCTTTCCTATACTTGAACGAATTGGAACTCTCGCTTATAGGGTTCAATTACCTGATTGGTTGCCTGGAGTACATAATGTGTTTCACGTATCTCAACTTAGAAAACATGTGCATGATCCGGATCTTGTTGTAGAAGAAGCAGCGCAACAGACTTGGAAATTACTCTAGAATTAGCAGTCAGAAGAGAGCCGTTAAAAATTATTGGCAAAGAAACTAAAGAGCTAAGGAACAAGAAGGTTCATTTAGTTAAAGTGCAGTGGAGATCCTAGAGACTGTACTTGGGAGACAGAAGAAAGCATTAGGCAAGCTTACCCCAAATGCAGAGTGGACATCTCTGACTAACTCCGGTGCAAGGTACCTTTACAATACTTTGCATTTCCGTTTTTGTTTCCTACTTTACTGCTAATTCCTTTTCGGGGACGAAAAGTTTTAAGTGGGGGAGATTGTAACAACCCGGAAAATACGAGCCAATTTAAAAAATTTTAATTGGTTATTTTAATGAAATTGGAGCAACTGAAATAGAATATTTCAATAAAATAATGAGTTAGAAATGGTGCGGTAGTTTTAAATTTTGAATTCAAACTTTGATTGACTGTACCGGGTGCAAAATAAAACGGATTTTAGTGAAACCAAAAATATTTAAATCTGTTTATGAATATCTTTCTAACGAATCTGAAAAATCGAAATTTCATAGCGCAAATCAAAAGTTCTAGACAAATGAATTTTCAGAAAGGTTGTTATAGAGAATATATAGCTCTTGAAAATAGACATTTTAAAAACGACCTCAGAATTCGACGAAACCACTTTTGTTGGATCTGGGATGTCAAATTATTGCTAGGTTTCAAATTCCATAATTTTTGAAGTTAATATGTGAGCGTGGCAAAGGAAAATGTGTTTGGTTGATTTCAGTTAAATTGGATCGACTAGAAAATGACCATTTTTCAAATGGTCTCAGAATTCGACGAAAGTAGTTTTGTTGGGACCGTATCGTCAAAACATAGCTAGATTTATTTTTCTGGAATTTTTGGGATGGGTATGTGGCCCCGGCAAATTAAAATGTACGTTCAAAACAGAATTTGAATGTTTTATGTTTTAATTTGAAGGATAACTGACTGTAACAGTCGAATTAGCCTACGAAACATATCCCATTGTGTTCGGAATGGGGGTATTTAGCTAGGGGCGACAGTCGTTGGGTTTGGATTGGAGTTCGTATGAAAAAAAACCCTATTTTCGAATTTATATAAATATCGGCGAATAGGAATTTTCCATTCATTAATTAATTTTATAAAAAAAACATTTCCCCCTCTGTTATCGACGACGGAAGCTTCATCTTCCTTCCTGGCCACTTTCCAAACCAACCAAGCTCCATTACCCTAGGCCCCTTTGCAACTTTTGAAAGCTCTCTTCCCCCTCTTCAAATCAGTACCGGCCTCGACCTCCCTGGTGCTGTGTTCGAGGAGAACCGTGCCCTCAAAGACCGGGACTTTGGAGCACCGTCGCCACCTGTACAGGCCGTCGAACTGGCCGTGACCCCCGGTGCTGGAAACCCCTTTCCACCCTCTTCGTCGTCATATAAACTGATCTAAACGAAGTGCTACGGATTTTGCTAGAAATCTAAACCTAGGTTTGAAGCTTTTGCTGAGGTAACGGCCTGAAGAAATTTAAAAGGCTATAACACTTTTAAGTGTTGCAATTTTTTATTTTCAAATAAAAATCGTATCTTTTTGCTATGTTGACGAAATTCGATGAAACAGGAGATATCGAGACCGTAAGGACGCTCTCTACATTCTAGAAGTGTCCGGGGATTTTTCTAAGCTAGCTACGATTTTTAGCATCTCGAAAACCAATGTGAGATTTCTAAACTGAAATGTGAATGGAAATGTGATGTATAAATTATACCTCATGTACATGTGTTGTATAAGTTATATGAGCGATGTATAAATTATACATGCATTATATAAATCATATGTGCGTTGGAATGGAAATAAAATATACTTATATATATATATACTCCCCTCGTCCACAAACCATGAACAATATTTATTGATTATGAATTGGCATGAAAAATTTGGTGAATTATGTGAATGGTTGATAGGATTGTGTGCGGTTGATACTGTTGGATTGTGGTTGAAAAATACCATTGTGGTTGAAAAATACCCGTTTGTGGTTGAAACAAAATTAGAATAGGTTGTGGAAAAGAAAAACATACTCGTCTGCGTACGAACTAGATGTATGAAATCCCCATTGTCAAAAACCGCGAGGTTTTAAGGTAGGGCGAGGAGCCGTACTCGGGACGGTGCCGGTTATAAATACCCTGCCGTTATGCTGCCAAAATTTTCAATAATATTTGTGTGTTGAAACTATATTCATGTGTTGAATAAATTCTTTGAAAGATAAAAATAACATTTTATTACATATATAGACTATATAAATTATTCATGTTTTAAATAAATTGTTTTAACAATAAAAATCACATTTTTATTATATATATAAACTATAGAAAACATTCATGTGCTGAATAAAGGACTAGAACGATAAAAATCATATTTTTATCGTATGTGTGAAGTCGAAAACGTTCATGTGTTGAATATATGAATTGAAAAATAAAATTTACATTTTTATTGTGAATATGAAGTGCTAAAAACATTCATGTTTTGAATAAATATTTCTGATGATAAAAATATCATTTTTATCATATATACGACTCACTAAAAATACACAAGTGTTGAAATAAATATTGGCTTGCTATGAATCTTATTTTTAACATGTATATGAACTAAATAAAATAGTCATGCATTGAAATATATTTTTTTTCGCTAAGAATACCATTTTTATACGAAATATGAAGTGTTAAAAATAGCCACTTGTTCAAATAAATATTTGTGGGTTGAAAATATTATTTTTAACATGTGTAGGATGTTAAAAATAACCATGTATAGAAATAAACCTTTGTTCACTAGAAATATTATTTTTAGCTTAGATTTGCACATATATATAATATGATGGACGGGAAAATGGATTAGCTGTTGAGTAAAGAATTTATTTGCGTGCCCGACAAATAGGTAAACCTTAATGAGTTGGATGCGCATTTTATTATTATATCAACTCCTGTGAATGCCATTGGATGCGGAGTGCTGGTTGTTCTGTGTGTAAAAATAAACGTCGCCATAGGATAGTAACAATAAATTTTGAACTACACTACATGGTATACTTCATGAAGATAGGCATACTTCATCATATACCACATAAGCATTTGGAGCTTGTGTGACGAGGTTGAAGATTTACCATACGAGCGAGAGGCTTGTATGGCGATGACTATATATTACAGGTTGAACTGATGACTGATATGGACTATATAAAATGTAACAGTTAATTGCAAGATTAATAAAAATCCCACACTGGTCTGGAGATGACAATAAAAACGTCTCTCTGGTCATTAAGGCACAAAAACCATTTATAGGGTGATGAGAATTTATCCTCTGTAGTTATGATCTATACACACTCCCCTGTGGCCACCGGAATATATTACCATAAATATGTGCATGCTTATTAGGATTTATTGGGTACCTAATACGGCCCAATAAATTTCCAAACCCCTTCCCGTACAAAGGAGGTTATGGCGAAATTTTCTAAAATTTAAAGGCGTTAGTGAAATATTTGAAGTGAAAACGATATTGAAATCATCGAATAAATTATATATATATATATATATATATATATATATATATATATATATATATATATAACTAAAATAAAACAAATCGAGCGCCTGTAGTTCGCGTTTTGAAATCATAACTTTAAACGATTATACTGAAAGATCCGACCATCGGATTTCCACGAAACTAGAACTGTTGGGTTCGCTTTGGAAATAAATAAAAAGGGCGATATATCGTTATAAAATATTATAGACGATATGGAATGGAAATAAACTGATTATACTTGGTTTACTTGTCATTTGATGGTTGAGTGTGTTTGACATGAAAATTATGCTAATGAACTGAATTGTGGATGTCGAATAATTTGACCATGGACAGAATTGATTTGAATTCTAAATATACGTGAATTATTTGAAAAGCCCGAGTTAATTCTCATTTCAAATAATTGATCGATGATTAGAAGGCGAAGATATGAAGACGGTTCAAGACCGATGATCTTCACATCGGATGGATGGGTGCTACCGAGGCTCATGATTGGAGTAGCTACCTTGAAGGGGCTAAAGTGGTAGCCATCCGGACGTACTTGTTGATTGTACGAATATGCGAGGAATAAGGTGCCTCCGGCTTCGTTTAGACCCGGAACGAACTTGTAAATGGATGCGTGTCTGACATTGGATTTTGTTCTGTGCTTATTCTATTAAATATATATCTGTTTGGCGACGGAGAATTTATTCTCTTACTTAATGCCCTTCTCTGAGACGTACGAGCTCATAGGTTATATATCGATAGAAATCAGTCGCATGGAGTGAATTGCCTGTGTGGGATGCCTAAGTGGTAGATGATCAAGGCTTCTATTGAAAAGCAAAGACTTGTGGTTGATGATAAAAGCAAGGCCTACGTGGCATAGCTTTGTGTATAACGTTGATTCGCGAGCCTCACACCTCGGTATGAGTCAAAAACGGGATAGTGACTGCAGGGAGAGCACGACGCTTCTTTCTAGCTATGGGTGATGTCAGTGACCTACCAACCCTGACATTTATATTATTTTACCTGTGTGGTTGTTGGAATGCGAGGCGCCTCGAGTATAGGTCTGATAGGGCCGGGAAACGTGTGTTCAGGAAGTGCCAATCCTCAAAAGTAAGAGAGGACTGGCCCTGAAGATCCAGGATCGCTGTGTGTGGTCCTGAGACATTTGCTAGAGTGTCTCGAATCAGAGAGGAGCTTTCCCCTTGCCTCGACTCATGATGGAATCCAATTTCCAATACGAAATTACGGATTTGATTGTAACTTATATATGGCGATATGATATATGGTACCCATGCCGCCTATGATTGATATTTATGATTGAATTTGCTTTTGAAACATATATGCACTAGTAATAATATCAAACACTTTTGTTTTATACGTATCAAGCATTTCTTGGCCATTATAAGGTAAAACTCTATCCTCCGGCTTGTGTTGCATTATGTGATGGGACCTGAGTCTTATAATGGCTTCATTTTTATAAAAAGCATTGCGGTGATTAAATAATTTACTTTATTTCATGCATTGGCATTCTCTTGAGTAAACCCGTTCTGCGAAAGTGGCGTGGTCCTATGATTTGCCTTATTATTGTTGTTTAATCAGTTAAGTAGATTTCTCATACCAGTCCCATGACTGACTCGTAGTTTGTTTCACCTTGCAAACTCGGGTGCCCTTATTTTCACACGGGCAGCCTAGTGACAGGTAGCAGGATATATTTTGGCTTTTGCACTACAGCATGGAGTGCATCTTTTGGCTTGTATGGCAAGGACCTGACTTCTCAGTATTTTGGCTATTGATATTTCGCCATTATTATCTATGTATATGATTCCGCTCATCGCGATGTAGACAGATTTACTTCTTTTATGTACTCTCTTATGTATATGTACCGCTTATGGCGATGTAGACTGATATCTCTATTATGTCTCACTTTATGTATATATACCACTTATGGCGATGTAGACTGATCAATTCCTTTTATGCACTAAGTTGTATCCTACACTGTGCTACTCTGATGTTGTTACATGTTATGATTCCGCTGTCATATTTATGTAAAGTTATTCTATTTTCTGCTAATGATGATTAATGTGTTATATTCCAATGATTATCCTTAATACCATCGTACGGGGTTTTGAGATCGTCACATCAGTCATGGGACTGGTATGAGAAATCTTACTTAACCTATTTAATATTAAGGCTAATCACAGGACCACACCGCTAACGCGAAATGAGTTTACTCCATTGGATTTCCGGTGCATAAAATAAAGTAAATCATTAAACAACGCAATGCTTTTTAGAAAAATGAAACCATTATAAGACTCAAGTCCCATCGCACAATGCAACAAAAACCGGAGGATGGAGTTTTACCTTATAATGGTCAAAAATGCTTGATATGATAAAATGGATTTGATATTATTATTAGTGTATATATGTTTCAAAAACATTTCGATCATAATGTATCAATCATAGACGACATAGCTACCGTATACTATGCCGCCATACTAGCTATACAATCAAAACTGTATGGTGTCTTATTGGAAGTTGGATTTCCATCATGAATCTAGGCAAGGGTTCGTCCTTACCGAATTCGAGGCACTCTAGCCCGTGCCTCAGGATCAATCGCAACTGCACCTAGGAGCGCCAGGGTCGATCCACAAATATGTTAGTGGATTAGTAATGCCTGAACATTACATTTCCCCGCCCTATGGGGGTAAATCAAGAGCCACTAGGGATTCAAATCCGAGGTACCTCGCTTTCCATCATCCACATAAGTAGAAATGTCTGGGATTCATACCATGACACCACTTCTAGCTAGAAAGAAACGCATATTCTCCCTGGGGTCCTTCTCCCGTTTCTGGTTCATACCGGTGTGTGAGGCTCGCGAAGTAACGCTATATACAAAGCTATGCCAATTAAAGCTGTGCTTTGATCATCAACCACAAGGCTCTGCTTTTCAACAGAAAGCCTTGAACATTTGCATCTTGGCATGCCATACTGACAATTCACGCCATGCGACTGATGTCTACCAATATATAACCTCTGAACTCGTACGTCTTAGAGAAGAGTGTTAAGCAAGAGAATAAATTCTCCGCCACCAAACAGATATATAATAAATAGAAATCAATCTACACAAAACGAAATCCAATGTCAGACACGCATCCATTTTCAAGTCCGTTCTGGATCTAAACGAAACCGGAGACACCTTATTCCTCGTCCCATATGTCCAATACAGGAGAGAGGTTCTCGCATATCTGTCGATCTCCAAGTACGTCTGGACGATCACCACTTATTACCTTGTCTTGGGATGCCTCCCAATCAAGACATCAGTAATCATCCAAACGATGTGAAGATCTCCGGTCTTTAACCACCGTCTTCATCTTCGACTTTTAATCGTCGTAGTAATTATTCAGAATGGGTTAAACTCGGTCTTTCCGAATAATTCGCTTATAATCAACAGTTAAATGCTATAAAAACACATCATACGCCTCATTCCATTGAAGAATATTCTTTTAATAAAATATTCACATTATTAGGGAAATGTTCCCATTAATTTTATCAAAGATAAATTCTTTTAAATTTATTCTTTTAATCATTTAATTGTCTCTTTCCTATATTTAACCTTACCAAAGATTCATTAAAACTCTATTTTAGTTTTAATCTCAAAAATCATTATTTAATGATTATTCAACTTTAAGAAATTAATCTTGTCTTTAATTGGGTTAAAGAACAAATATTATTTAAAAACATTGTTCACGATAGACCCAAATTCATCTTCCATTAAATATGGAATCTTCATAGAAATCAGATCAATATATAATCGATATAAATTTCTGTATTAGACTAATAACATAAATGGAATAACGACACAACTTTTTAAATTCCATATATAGAAACGACCTTCATCCACAGAAGCTCATCTCGATTATTACCAAATTGAATTCCATTCAATTCCAATTTAATATATTAAATTGGAAAACTTAATTTTGGAAAATTTTCATTTAAACCTTAATAAAAGATTTATAAATTCCAAATTATATTTTCACTGTTAATTGGGTTAAAGAACAAATGTCATTTAAAATACAGTTCACAATAAACCCAATTCACATTTTATTTTATTCCAATTACTAAATATAATTGGAAACTCTAATAATTTTAATTGAAAGATTTATTCTTTTCTCTGCTGGGTTTAAGAACAGTGTTATTCAAGACACCGTTTACGACAAACCAAAAAATCCATTATATTTTATTTAATTCCAATTTAATATTAATTAATTGGAAAGCTTCATTAAATCTTAATTTAAAGATTTATTCTATTTAATAACTAGTTCATTTCGATAAAAACATATTTTTATCTTTTCAAATATGGAACTCTTCATCCAAAATCTTTCAAATCATTTATTATGATTTTACATAACTTTTTCATATTTTTAATAATTTTATTAAGGCTCTTACAGTCGGTTTCCAATACGGCCACCGAACTGCATCCATAACGACCTTTTCCAATTTGATTTGGACATAATTCCAAATCCAACTGATAGATTTCAAATCTCTTATATCCATTGGAAAGCTCTTTTCGATACAAATCCAATGGTTCCTGTTTTAGGAGAATCCGACGGTCGGATCTCCCGTTACATCAATTTGAAGTTAATGGTCGAAATTCGCGAACGGTCGCTGCGCTGCGCGTTCTATTCATGCCATTAAATATATATAATATATATTATATATTTCATCGATTTCTATTTTAAACGTATTTATAAATCGTTTATATATTTATTTTGAAACGATTCCAACTTCATTTTCAATTTTAAATCAAAATTGAATATTTTATATCTTTATCATATTAAAATATTAATATTTTCAAAATATTAGATTTTGAAATCATTTCTTTTTTATATTCATAATAAAATGAATAAAATCGATCGATAAAACGTTTGGGTTAAAAATGGTGTTTCTATACTTAACCCAGCTTCATATTTTTATATCTTTGTGTCCACCCAAATTTAGACATCAAAATCATAATTTTATTCTTCACTAAATTTATTTTAAAATATTCGTTATTTTAAAATATTCTTTGTTTTAAAAATTCTTTATTTCTGAATATTCTTTATTTTAAAATATTCTTTATCTTAAAATATTCTTAATCGGAATGCGACTCAATCAATTACTATATAATTTCAGTTATATGGATTTCATACATCGCATGTATATAACAATAATGATAAATAATCATTAAACAGTCCATTTACATCCAGAGTGAAATTTACAACTGTGTGAGCATTAAAATAAATAAATAACGCTCATCGCAGATTGTCAATCCATCGATTGACATATAGCTAAATATTGGGAGTTGTGTATGTCAAATATTATCCCAATACCCGTGTGGGGTTTTCAGACAACAACAGTTTATTTAAACACATCATTGGTTAATAAATTTAACCAATTCTAATTCGGTTTGAATTATTTTATATTTAACAAATTTCCACTGTTTAAATTATAAATAAATATTTATAATTTATTTTCAAACAAAACATATACTTTAACAAGTGATTATTTTTACTCTTGCCTAACATGATAAAGGTGACATTTTGTCTAACGAAACATTTATTCTAACAAGTAATCCTTTTATTTATCAAAACGTATTCTAACAAGATGACATTTTATTTCACAAAACACTATTCTAAATAAATGACATTTTAATTTCACAAAACCTTATTCTTAATAAAGGACACTTTTATTTCACAAACATGTTTTCAACATATGATTATTGTTCTAACTTTGCTACATGTTTCTAATCTCGAATAAAAAGATAATTTATTTACGTGACATGTTCCCAATGTTCTAATGACAAGTAAAAGAAGTATTTATTTGCTACAAGTTCAAATGTCAAATAAAAAGAAATTTCTTTACATGACATTTTTCTATGTCGCTAATGATAAATAAAAAGATAATTTTCATTTTCATTATTTGTATACAATTTCTATTTTTAACTGAACAAATAAAAAGGAATATTTTTATTTGTATAAAATATCAATGTTTAACTTGACAAATAAAAATGAATATTTTAATTTGTATACAATTTCAATGTATAACCTGACACATAAAAATCACTATTTTAATTTGTATACAAATCTATTTTAACATAATAGATAAAAATGACATTTTTTATTTGTTTACAATTCTTACATTAACATGTAACATAAAATTGATATTTTAATGTGTTTTACAATTCCTATATTAACATGTAACATAGAAATGGTATTTTTATGTTTTTTTTTACAATTCTATTTTCAACATAACAAAAATAAAAATGATATTTTCATTTTGCTTACAAATCTATTCTAACATAACAAATAAAAATGACAATTTTTTTTATTTGTTTACAATTCTATTTCAACAAAACAATTGAAAATGATATTTTTATTTTGTTGACAAATCTATTTCAACAAAACAATCAAAAATGATATTTTTATTTTGTTGACAAATCTATTTCAACAAAATAATCAAAAATGATATTTTTATTTTTTTGGCAAATCTATTTCAACAAAACAATCAAAAATGATATTTTTATTTTGTTAACAAATCCATTTCAACAAAACAATCAAAAATGATATTTTTATTTTGTTGAAAAATCTATTTCAACAAAACAAATAAAAATGATTCTTTTATTTTGTTGATAATTCTATTTCAACAAAACAAATAAAATTGATATCTTTATGTTGTTGACAATTCTATTTCAACAAAACAAATATAAATGATAATTTTATTTTGTTGACAATTCCATTTCATATAAAAATGATATTTCTATTTTGTTGACAATTTTATTTTAACAAAATGACACTTTTGTTTTGACCATTCTATTTCAACAAAAATGATATTTTTGTTTTCATACAAATCTATTTCAACAAAATGATACTTTTGTTTTGACACAAATCTAATTCAACAAAAATGATACTTTTGTTTTAACTATTTTTTTTCAACAAAAATGTTATTTTTGTTTTGACAATTTTTATTTCAATAAAAATGTTGTTTTTGTTTTGACAATTTTTATTTCAACAAAAATGTTGTTTTTGTTTTGACCATTTTTATTTCAACAAAAATGTTGTTTTTGTTTTGGTAATTTTTATTTCAACAAAATAATCCACCAAATCAACAGATCAGCATATCAGCATCAGTCAACCCAAATCAAATCACGTATAACAACAAACTGAAATTAACATCGTATTTGTAGAAATTTCTAACACGATCATAATTAGTTAATTTTAATTATAAATAAAAGAAATAACACACATAAGCAAAGTAATATCTTTGGCGAACAAATATTCGTGATGACCATATACTAATGAAAATCATGGTAGTTTATAATAAATAACTGTATAAGAAAATTTAGTGAGAGAGTTCTCACCTTGATCGGATTCAGGAATTGTTTATATAATGATTGTTTTTAATAAAATTAAACCCGCCATTTAATTTTATCAAAAATCCAAACTGCTTCGTTTTCTATTCTGGTTTGTTCCATATCATAGTGTTCTTCGACACGATTCCAACGGTTCTGAAATCACTGAATTCTGATTTCGTTTGAGAGAGATATCATTGTTTATCCTTTAATGACATAAGTTAAATAGTATTAAATAAATTAATGAATTTAATTACATTTCTTTTAACAAGTCTTCCCCCTTTCTCACTTCTGTACAAGACACGAACAACTGAACCCATGCTTCCAAACAAGAATCCACCTGCGCTCGATAATCTAGGATGCTAGAGTAAGATTGGAGGATGCCACTTTGAAGTGCTCGACACACTCCCCTTTCGCCTAGAATGGCATGCCACTCGGTGGCCATTGGAGCTCCAAATTCACGCACAAAGTCAGCTGGTTCGAGGAGAAAATTCTCCCAAATTATAGCGCCAAACTTGATCAATCCCGTACGGATTGAAAGATCAAAGAAAGCCGTTTGATTTTTGTTTGCAAAGTTTGTTGAATTAGCTATTTAATTTCGTGAAAATTAAGGGGATATTTTCGAGCAACAATGGCCATTATTTAAGTGCTGGCGGCTGATCCGATTAGGGTTAGGGTTTTGTTATAGATAAGGGGTATTTATAATATTATTTTATTATTTTATTATTATTTTTATTCCAATAATCTTTGTTTACTGATCCGAACTCCAAATCAAACCCAACGAGAGTTTCCCCTGGCCAAATATCCCCGTTCCGGACACAATGGGCTAGGTCTCATCAGCCCATTCGATCATTTTCAGCTTATTTTCTTCAAATTAAAATATAAATCATTTAATTATTAAATTTTATCGTACATTTAAATTTACTGGGGCCACATACGGACTCCAAAAATTCCCGAAAAATAAATCTAGCTATGTTTTGACGATACGGTCCTAACAAAATTAATTTCGTCGAATTTGGGGGCCATTTGAAAAATGGCCATTTTCTGGTCGATCCAATTTAAATTTAAATTACTAAACACATTTAAATTTACTGCACTCACATATTATATCCAAAAATTATGAAAATTGGAATCTAGCAATAATTTGACATTCCGGATCCAACAAAACTGGTTTCGTTGAAAACGAATGCCGTTTGCAAAATGGTTATTTTTAAAGGCTATATATATTATATTAAATTCCATAGCAACTATTCTGAATATTTAACTGGCCATAACTTTATATTCCCGCTATGAAATTTCAATTTTTCAGATTCGTTGGAAAGATATTTTTAAGCAGATTTAAATATTTTTGGTTTTACGGAAATCCGATTTATTTTGAATCCTGTACATTCAATCAAAGTTCAAATTCAAATTTTCAAACTACCACGCTATTTCTAACTCCTTTTATAATTAAATAAATATATTCTTTCTAAATTCGATTTAAATAAAATTTTAATCATTATTAATTAAAATAAATCGTTTCAAATATTTAAAATCCATTAAAATTGCTAAAATAAAAATTTTAAATTGGTTCAGAAATTCCGGGTTGTTACATTCTCCCCCACTTAAAATCTTTTCGTCCTCGAAAAGAAATGGAGATGAAAGTTGTTTAATTAACCAACTCAACTTTCATTTTTTTATTGGTTTCAATAATTTTATTAGTGGACTAATAATCACACAACACGATCATCAATCAATTAGTTGATTAGCTTTTTAAATATATAATTTTTATATATTCAAAAATCATATTTTCTAAGATTGGATTATATATATAATCACAAATACGTTAATTATAAACTTGTCACTCTCAACTCATTCTAGGGCATTTCTAACCCCATCTCTAACGAGTTTTTTTCCTCATTTTAGGATACTACTGATCCTATCTCTAATGAGTATTCTTATTGGATATTACTAATCCAATCTCTGATGAATCTTTTGTTCAGTTCTAACGAGTTATACCCCAAATATTTGAGTTAACCAGGCTCCGATACCAGCTGTAACAACACGGATTTCGCCCGGACATAATCGATCGCTAAATCGACCAAGGCCGTTCAAATCCCGCATATGCTAACTCTAGGCATACAACACATTAGAACAAATAACAGAAGACTTTTATAAACATTATAAAAGTGTTACATCAGAGTACAGAATATCAGAGTACATCGAATATAATACAGTGGAAGATTAATTTACAATAATCTTAATACAATGCAGCGGAACAAATAAACTAACACAGCGGAAGACTATCTTTGCTCTGGATACAGCTTTAAGCTTCAATCCAGAATCCTGCTCAATAAATAAATATCTGCAAAACAAATCAATCGACTGCCCATGTGGAAAATAGGGGCACCCGAGTTTGCAAGTGAAACAAACTACAAGTCAGCCATGGGACTGGTATGAGAAATCTTACTTAACCTATTTAATATTAAGGCTAATCACAGGACCACGCCGCTAACGCGAAACGAATTTAGTCCATTGGATTGTCGGTGCATAAAATAAAGTAAATCATTAAACAACGCAATGCTTTTTAGAAAAATGAAACCATTATAAGACTCAAGTCCCATCACAAAATGCAACGCAAACCGGAGGATAGAGTTTTACCTTATAATGGTAAAAAATGCTTGATACGATAAAACTGATTTGATATTATTATTAATGTATATATGTTTCAAAAACATTTCAATCATAATGTATCAATCATAGACGACATAACTACCATATACTATGTCGCCATACTAGTTATACAATCAAAACTACATGGTGTCGTATTGGAAGTTGGATTTCCATCATGAACCAAGGCAATGGATCGTCCTTACCGAATTCTAGACACTCTAGCCCGTGCCTCAGGATCAGTCACAACTGCACCTAGGAGCGCTAGGGCCGGTCCACAAATATGTTAGTGGATTAATAATGCCTGAATAATATGTTTCCCCGCCCTATGGGGCGTAAATCAAGAGCCACTAGGGACTCAAATCTGAGGTACCTCGCTTTCCATCATCCACATAAGTAAAAATGTATGGGCCCCATATCATGACACCAGTTCTAGCTAGAAAGAAACACATGCTCTCCCTGGGGTCCTTCTCCCATTTCCGGTTCATACCGGGGTGTGAGGCTCGCGAAGTAATGCTATACACAAAGCTATGCCAATTAAAGTTGTGCTTTGATCATCAACCACAAGGCCCTGCTTTTCAACAAAAAGCCTTGATCATTTGCATCTTGGCATGCCACACTGACAATTCACGCCATGCGACTGATGTCTACCAATATATAACCTCTGAGCTCATACGTCTCAGAGAAGGGTGCTAAGCAAGAGAATAAATAGAAATCAATCTACACAAAACAAAATCCAATGTCAGACACACATCCATTTACAAGTCCATTCTGGGTCTGAACGAAACCGGAGACACCTTATACCTCGTCCCATATGTCCAATACAGGAGAGAGGTTCTCGCATATCCGTCGATCTCCAAGTACGTCTGGACGATCACCACTTATTACCTTGTCTTGGGATGCCTCCCAATCAAGACATCAGTAATCATCCAAACGATGTGAAGATCTCCGGTATTCAACCACCATCTTCATCTTCGACTTTTAATCGTCGTAGTACTTATTCAGAATGGGTTAAACTCGGTCTTTCCGAATAATTCGTGTATTTTATAATCAATGGTTAAGTGCTATAAAAACACATCATACGCCTTATTCCAATGCAGAATATTCTTTTAATAAAATATTCACATTATTAGGGAAAGGTTCCCATTAATTTTATCAAAGATAAATTCTTTTAAATTTATTCTTTTAATCATTTAATTGTCTCTTTCCCATTTTTAATCTTAACAAAGATTCATTAAAACTCTATTTTAGTTTTAATCTCAAAAATCATTATTTAATGATTATTCAACTGTAAGAAATTAATCTTGTCTTTAACTGGGTTAAAGAACAAATGTTATTTAAAAACATTGCTCACGATAGACCCAAATTCATCTTCCATTAAATATGGAATCTTCACAGAAATCAGATCAATATATAATCGATATAAATTTCCGTATCAGACTAATAATATAAATGGAATAACGGAACAGCCTTTTAAATTCCATATATAGTAACGGCCTTCATCCACTGAAGCTCATCTTGATTATTACCAAATAGAATTCCATTAAATTCCAATTTAATATATCAAATTGGAAAACTTTATTTTGGAAAATTTTCATTTAAACCTTAATAAAAGATTTATAAATTTCAAATTATATTTTCACTATTAATTGGGTTAAAGAACAAATATCATTTAAAACACAGTTCACAATAAACCCAATTCACATTTTATTTTATTCCAATTACTAAATATAATTGAAAACTCTAATAATCTTAATTGAAAGATTTATTCTTTTCTCGACTGGGTTTAAGAACAGTGTTATTGAAGACACCATTCACGACAAACCCAAAAATCCAATTTATTTTATTTAATTCCAATTTAATATTAAATAATTGGAAAGCTTCATTAAATCTTAATTTAAAAATTTATTCTAGTTAATAACTAGTTCATTTCGATAAAAATATATTTTTATCTTTTCAAATATGGAATTCTTCATCCAAAATCTTTCAAATCATTTATTATGATTTTACATAACTTTTCCATATTTTTTAATAATCTTATTAAGGCCCTTACAGTCGGTTTTCAATAACGGCCACCGAACTGCATCCATAGCGACCTTCTCCAAATTTGATTTGGACATAATTCCAAATCCAACCGATAGATTTCAAATCTCTTATATCCATTGGAAAGTTCTTTTCGATACAAACCCAAGGGTTCCTGTTTTAGGAGAATCCAACGGTCGGGTCTCCCGTTACATCAATTTAAAGTTAATGGTCGAAATTCGCGAACAGTCGCTGCGCAGCGCGTTCTATTCAGGCCATTAAATAAATATATATATATATATATTATATTTCGTCGATTTCTATTTAAAATGTATTCTATAAATCGTTTACATATTTATTTTAAAACGATTCCAATTTCATTTTCAATTTTAAATCAAAATTGAATATTTTATATCTTTATCATATTAAAATATTAATATTTTTAAAATATTAGATTTTGAAATCATTTCTTTTTTATATTCATTATAAAATGAATAAAATCGATCGATAAACCCGTTCAGGTTAAAAATGGCGTTTCTATACTTAACCCGACTTCATATTTTTATATCTTTGTGTCTATCCAAATTTAGACATCAAAATCATAATTTTATTCTTCACTAAATTTATTTTAAAATATTCGTTATTTTAAAATATTCTTTATTTTAAAAGATTCTTTATTTTAAAAGATTCTTTATTTCTGAATATTCTTTATTTTAAAATATTCTTTATCTTAAAATATTCTGAATCGGAATGCGATTCAATCAATTACCATATAATTTCAGTTATATGGATTTCATACACCGCATGTATATAACAATAATGATAAATAATCATTAAACAGTCCATTTACATCCAGAGTGAAATTTACAACTATGTGAGCATTAAAATAAATAAATAAATAAATAACGCTCATAACAGGCTGTTAATCCATCGATTGACATATAACTAAATATTGGGAGTAGTGCATGTCAAATATCATCCCAATACCCGTATGGGGTTTTCAGACAACAACATTTTATTTAAACACATCATTGGTTAATAAATTTAACCAATTCTAATTCGGTTTGAATTATTTTCTATTTAAAATATTTCCACTGTTTAAATTATAAATAAATATTTAATTTATTTTCAAACAAAACATATACTTTAACAAGTGATCATTTTTACTCTTGCCTAACATGATAAAGGTGACATATTGTCTAACGTGTTGTAATGTATATGAGTGAATATGCTTTTGTCATATTCTGTTTAGTCCCACATTGTGGGATAAATTTTACTCCAAGCTTCCAAGCCTTTTATATAAGGAACTCATGTATTGTAAATAGTGTACCGATTGATGAATGAATAAAAAAGTATCCTTTTTCTCCTCCTCTAATGGCTTTCTTATTGTATATTATTTACAACACGTTATTAGCACGAAGCTCTATTAAAGCTATTGTTTGAAATATTCTAGATCTATATCTATGGATCTATCAAGTAAATAATTTTTATTTGAAGATATCAATTCATGAATTTATATATTTGTTATACAGTTATTTTCTGTTTGAGATTATTAGATCAATGGATCTATGAATTTGTCATATCTTCAGTTCTTTTAGATCCGACTCAAACTTCTAGATCTCTTTTCCTATATTTTTTTGTAGACCTAGATTATATTCTAATTGATCTAACTTTTTAGATCTAATTATTTTTGTTGATCCTAAATATGTGTAGATGTATTCCTTCATTTCTTTGCGGATCTAATTTTGAATTTTCCAAATCCAATTTGATGGAAATTCGATTGTATATGTATTATTTACATTATTGATGATGTAGAGTTACATCTAGTTTTATCCTTTCCGATCTACTATTACTTTTCGTATGTGATTCTTTTGGATAGACTGAAGATAAAATATGTATGATTTTTTTTATGTACACCCAACAGAATTATGGGTATAAAATATGATGATGTAGCATTTAAACTCAATAGCAATATTGATTTATCACTAGAAGTGAAATTGAAAACTCATGATGTAAACAAAATATGCAAATAAGGAACCTGAAGTTCATATGCAAATAAGGAACCTGAAGTTCATATGAAAATAAGGTACCTGAAGTTCATATGCAAATGAGGAACCTGAAGTTCATATGCAAATAAAGAACTTGAAGTTCATATGCAAATGAGAAAGATGAAACAAAAGCCCGAAGCTTTCTTAAAAGTTGTGACATAAAAAGATTGTATTTCCAGAAGAAGTTAAAAGAGACACACACATTATAATATGTGACAAAAACATTAGATTCAATAGAAAATCTCTAAACATATTTCATTTAACTGACATCTTTCATGTACAGCTTATATTAACTGAATATCCTGAAGATATAGTATACATATTAATCTCTTGAAGATATGTTTTAGAAATTTAACTTTATATAGCGAATCCAATATCCTAGAAGAGATGTTAATTTTTTTTATTGCATTACAATTACATAAGTAAAAGATATGTTCCCTGAAGGAATATCATACACTCCAGAAGTAGTGATTTCTTTTCTCTCTTGAATCTTATTTTTGTTTAATGCTCCTAATTGTGTTAATGCATTTAAGGTTTGAATGTATTTTTGTATATTGATATGACATTTCAATAGTTTGTATATATTTATCTCTAGAGGAGATAAGTTCATCCCAGAAGTGGTGATAACAAAATATCTTTAGAGGATATTTGTATATTTGGAAATGGTAAAATATCTCCAAAAGAGATCTATTTATTTGAAAATAATAAAATATCTCTAGAAGAGATTTCTACAATTAAAGGCGATAAATATTTGTAGAAAAAAAATATATGTATTAAACCTCCATAAATGGTATTTATGGAATATCCCAGAAGCGAAATTATATTCTGATATGTCTATAAAAGAATTTTCATCGAAATATTTTCAAATATCAAAGATGATGATACAAATTTAATGACTAAATAAAATATGCATCTCGAAGATCATATTAAGTTAAGATCTAAATATTGATCTTAATTTTGCACACCGGAAGTGAATGCAAAAGTAATTTTTGTTAAAAAAAATGGAAAACTTAGAACCTACAGTTTCTATGATGGTAAGAAGTAATTTTGAAATAAAAAGAAAGATCTATATATGGACTGTATAATTTGAAACATGTAATTTTTTTTTGGTTGTGAATTTTATGTATAGATTTGCAAGTTTTTCGAATCATTCATATTAAAGAATGTAAATCTCGGTTCTGTAATTATGCATTTCTACTCAATTCTAGATCAGATATTATGCATGTATATGGTATTTTGGAAAATATGATTATTGGGAATGCAGTACAACTATAAGTAGTTTATTTCAGTTTTGTCGTTGACCAATTCTGTAGCTAGATTAAAATTTTATTATGTTGATTTAAGTAAAATTTATTTATTTGATTCATATATTTAGACCGTACAATGGCTATTTCCGTTATTTTTATAATAAATGCATTATATGCATCGTTATGGTAATATATATTATATTACCGTATCATTATAAATGTATTAAAAGCATTGGCTATTGTAAGTTAAATGATGTATGATTGTGTTCGGAATAAGAATAGACATATGCATTATTAGTCAATGTATTTGGCAACTAATATCTAATGTAATGAAAAAAAATTGTATAACTCAGATCTAAGACCTGAAGTCTTGGATTATGAAAAAAGAAATTTTTGATGAAGTTTACAATCTGAAATCTTGACAATTAACAAGAATGTAAAAGCCTCTAAATTAAAAGTATGTTAAAAGATTGAGAACCAGAAGTTCATCGTAAATTTATAAAATTGATATACATATGTATGTGTATATATATGCATAGGAACTCGAAGTTCCTCAATCAATGAATTTGAAATACTTCATAATTTAAAAGCCTGAAGCTTTATTCCAACCATATGAAATAATAACACTACACTTCTTAAAGAAGTTAAATCATAGGCGACAATAGTAATGCATCCAAAGATTGCACAATCTTCAAAATGAGCTATATCTTGCTTATATATTTATATTTACATATTGTATTGAAGAATAAATTTTAACAACTCGAAGTTGTTATATATTTTATTTGAACCAGAAGTTCAATACATGGAACCAGAAGTTCAATACAGTGGAACCAGAAGTTCAATACAGTGGAATCATAAGTTCAATACAGTGGAACCAGAAGTTCTATATAGTTGAACCAGAAGTTCAATACAGTTTAACAAACTTGAAATCGTTTATATATTATTTGAACCAGAAGTTCAATATGGATTAACAACTCGAAGTTGTTCACATATTTCATTTGAACCATAAGTTCAATACAGTTTCAAATCAGATATTTTGGATATTATGAAACGATCTTTAAGATTCACGTTGACATTGCTTGATAAGCAAAAATTAATGATTGGAACATTATAAACAATTTGTTCTAAAATCAATAACTTGAATGAGAAAGAATATGCAAATCAATTACATATGTAATACGTGGACGCACGTATATACACATATATGCGATATTTAATTAACAACCTGATGTTGTTATGAACTCATATTATAATTTATGCAGTCGATTGACATCAATATTGAATGACCTGAAGTCATGTGCGTATTCAAATGGTAGAAAATTCCTCCAAGTCATTAGATCATTGAAAGGGAATAAGCAATACAATATGAATGCATTTTATCAACTAATAAGAGCATTATCCTCCTACAATTGAAATACATCTAATGTATTTGCTAGCTATGATGCTATAATGGATCAAAAATGAATCCAAAGTAGGTTTATTATTTAAAGTGAAAATATTTGTCAACATTGAGGGGGAGGATAAAGGAATCATCAATGTTAAATATTTGCTAACATATAAAATTATGCAAAGTATTAAGTAACTTGCATAAATTATCAATTATGTCCCTAAGAGATTTTCTCCAATATAAATTTGAATCCCCGAAGGATCAAAAGGTGTAAATCATAGCTGAAAATATGGTTTAAAAGTCAGTTCAAAATATCTTTGGAGTAAGTCATAAATATGCAAAACAAAGAAGGTGAGTGTTCCTGAAGAAACACTTAAGGCTACTTTGAAAGAAACACATGACATGATTGTCAAAATAACCCCAGAAGTGGTTTAGGTACCTAAAGCATGATAATTTTTGAGATCTCAATAAATCATGTATAGAACTGACAGAAAATAATCATCGATGATAAATTAATAAATAATAAAGCGCTTATATTTATAAATGGATTAAAAACTCATATTAGAGAGAAACATGATTGGCCATCATGAAATTCTCCTAAATAAGATATATGGACCTGTAGTCCATAAGATATGAACCTGTAGTTCATAAGATAAAATAAAAATATAGATAATGACAAAAGCACATGGAAGTTACTGAAGCACCATAGAGTGTCAGGTGCCATGAGCATTGTATTTTTCAGAGATAATTGAACTGATTAAAGTGGTGAAAGTGTTTAAAACACATACAATACCCTGAAGGTATAAACGATGAAAGTATACAAATTCCAGAAGAATTTAAATAACTTTGGTAGTGATAAAGAGCAAAAAATGTAGATTACAACATTCTTTTAAGTATTGTTGTGATGAAAATCTTGAAATAATTCATGGTAAGTAGATCACTTCCTGCTTTCAAGAATTGTTGTAACAAAACTCTTAATATCCATTGAAGTGGTAGTTGCGATATGAAAAACTTATTATAATGTAAAAGTTCCTGAAGAACATAAATAACATTTGTTATTATAAAGAATACCAAGAACATGGATGATAGATTGCAACATTCTTCTAAGTATTGTTGTAATGAAAATCTTGATATACTTCATGATGAGTAGATTACTTCCTGCTTAGAAATGAAAGTTGTCTTATTCATCAAATATATATTGCAACATGCAAATCCGATTGAAAAAGAAAATTATAAGCAGCTGAAGTGTATTCATAAATGAATATTAGTATCATACAAATCACAAAAGGGTGGCGTTTTAAATAGAAAAACATGCCTGAAGCATGAAAATGCACATGAAGTTTTAAAAGAAGAAGAAAACTTCATTAAGAAGTATTTGTAAGCAATTTGAGTTACTGAAAGAAGAATACGAATTCAGAGAAAATTATAAAATCAGGGGGAGCATCCATAAGTATGATATAATGCACTCTTTTTCCTTAACTAAGTTTTTCCCCACTGGGTTTTCTTAGTAAGGTTTTAATGAGGCATGGGTCATGATCCAGAAGTATCAACCCAAAAGTAACATACAAAAATAAGTTATAATGTACTCTTTTTCCTTATTTAAGATTTTTCCCACTGGGTTTTTCTTATTAATGTTTTAATGAGGCATAACATTGATCCAGAAGTATCATACTACTTTTGACGTAGTAAATATGACATTGTATATTGTACTCTTTTTCCTTCACTAAGATTTTTCCCATCGGGGTTTTCTTAGTAAGGTTTTGATGAGGCACATTTTGATCCAAAAGTATCAAACATCTTTTGATGAAGTAAACTATTATTTATGAAGAAGATAAGGCAGTTTGCATGACTCAGATTCAAGTGAATTCTATCAAGGCTGATAGGATGGAGCAAATTTCTTCTAAAATTCTCTTCACGCATGAATGGAAGGATAACAAGAATGAGGAGAAACAAAATCAGTTCAAGAAAAGCAGGCAGATCTGCTCTCAAAGGCAATTTCCAAATCAACATTCCAGAAGATGATGTACAAAATTGGCATGCATCGATTACATCAATAGACTAATTGAATAATGAGTTATAAATAAGGGGGAGCATATAAAAATATGCTGTAATGTACTCTATTCCTTCACTAATATTTTTCCCACTGGGTTTTTGTTAGTAAGGTTTTTAATGAGGCATTATCTTGATCCTGAAGTATCAACCCTTACTATAACATTGTAAAACATGTTACCTAAAGATGGAATGAATTTGCACTCTTTTCCTTGTTTATGATATTTCCCACAAGGTTTTTCATAAAAAGGTTTTTAATGAGGTATTGTTTTGATCCTGAAGAATCAAACTCTTTTAAGGAATATCATTTTAATATGATGTTCATAATGTCAGATGCTGTATTCTTTTTCTCGTTTAAGGTTTTTCCCATCGGGTTTTCCTGATAGAGTTTTGGAGGCAACAAACAATAGTTGTATCGACTGAACGGATAATTATAAGGGGGAGCAATCATTATATATGTTTTAAAAGGGACAACTTCAAGTTAGCAGAGCATTCAAGATTTTGAAGACGCATACTCAAGGGGAAGTGTTGTAATATATATGAGTGAATATGCTTTTTCATATTCTGTTTAGTCCCACATTGTGGAATAAATTTTACTCCAAGCTTCTAAGCCTTTTATATAAGGAGATCATGTATTGTAAATAGTGTACTGATTGATGAATGAATAAAAAAGTACCCTCTTTCTCCTCCTCTAATGGCTTTCTTATTGTATATTATTTACAACATAACGAAACATTTATTCTAACAAGTAGTCCTTTTATTTATCAAAATGTATTCTAACAAGATGACATTTTATTTCACAAAACATTATTCTAAATAAATGACATTTTAATTTCACAAAACCTTATTCTAAACAAAGGACATTTTTATTTCACAAACATGTTTTCAACATATGATTATTGTTCTAACTTCGCTACATGTTTCTAATGTCAAATAAAAAGGTAATCTTATTTACCCGACATGTTCCCAATGTTCTGATGACAAGTAAAAGAAGTATTTATTTGCTACATGTTCTAATGTCAAATAAAAAGATAATTTCTTTACATGACATTTTCTATGTCGCTAATGATAAATAAAAAGACAATTTTCATTTTCATTATTTGTATACAATTTCTATTTTTAAATTAACAAATAAAAAGGAATATTTTTATTTGTATAAAATTTCAATGTTTAACTTGACAAATAAAAATGAATATTTTAATTTGTATACAATTTCAATGTATAACCTAACACATAAAAATGACTATTTTAATTTGTATACAAATCTATTTTAACATAACAGATAAAAATGACAATTTTTATTTGTTTACAATTCTTACATTAACATGCAACATAAAATTGATATTTTAATGTGTTTTACAATTCCTATATTAACATGTAACATAGAAATGGTATTTTTATGTTTTTTTTACAATTCTATTTTCAACATAACAAAAATGAAAATGATATTTTCATTTTGCTTACAAATCTATTCTAACATAACAAATAAAAATGACAATTTTTTTTATATGTTTACAATTCTATTTCAACTAAACAATTAAAAATGATATTTTTATTTTGTTGACAAATCTATTTCAACAAAACAATTAAAAATGATATTTTTATTTTGTTGACAAATCTATTTCAAAAAAACAATTAAAAATGATATTTTTATTTTGTTGACAAATCTATTTCAACAAGACAATTAAAAATGATATTTTTATTTTGTTGACAAATCTATTTTCAACAAAACAATTAAAAATGATAATTTTATTTTGTTGACAAATCTATTTCAACAAAACAATTAAAAATGATATTTTTATTTTGTTGACAATTCTATTTCAACAAAACAAATAAAAATGGTTCTTTTTTTTTGTTGACAATTCTATTTCTACAAAACAAATAAAATTAATAACTTTATTTTGTTGACAACTTTATTTCAATGAAATAAATAAAAATGATAAATTTATTTTGTTGACAATTCCATTTCATATAGAAATGATATTTCTATTTTGTTGACAATTCTATTTTAACAAAATGACGCTTCTTTTTTGACCATTCTATTTCAACAAAAATGATATTTTTGTTTCCATACAAATCTATTTCAACAAAATGATACTTTTGTTTTGACACAAATCAAATTCAACAAAAATGATACTTTTGTTTTAACTATTTTATTTCAACAAAAATGTTGTTTTTGTTTTGACAATTTTTATTTCAACAAAAATGTTGTTTTTGTTTTGATAATTTTTATTTCAACAAAAATGTTGTTTTTGTTTTGGCAATTTTTATTTCAACAAAAATGTTGTTTTTGTTTTGACAATTTTTATTTCAACAAAATAATCCACCAAATCGACATATCAACATCAATCTTTGACAATTTTTATTTCAATAAAATAATCCACCAAATCAACAGATCAACATCAATCAACCCAAATCAAATCACGTATAACAACAAACTGAAATTAACATCGTATTTGTAGGAATTTCTAACACGATCATAATTAATTAATTTTAGTTATATTAAAAAAAGAAATCTCACACATAAGAAAAGTAATATATTTAGCGAACCAATATTCGCGATGATTAAATACTGATGAAAATTATGGCAGTTTATAATAAATAACTGTATAAGAAAATTTAGTGAGAGAGTTCTCACCTTGATCAGATTCAGGAATTGTTTATATAACGATTGTTTTTAATAAAATTAAACCCACCGTTTAATTTTATCAAAAATCCAAATTGCTTCCTTTTCTGTTCTGGTTTGTTCCATGTCATAGTGTTCTTCGACACGATTCCAAAGGTTCTGAAATCACTGAATTCTGATTTCGTTTGAGAGAGATATCATTGTTTATCCATTAATGACATAAGTTAAATAATATTAAATAAATTAATGAATTTAATTACATTTCTTTTAACACGTCTTCCCCCTTTCTCTCTTCTATACTAGACATGAACAACTGAGCCCATGCTTCCAAACAAGAATCCAGCTGCGCTCGATAATCAAGGATGCTAGAGTAAGATCGGAGGATGCCACTTTGAAGTGCTCGACACACTCCTCTTTCGCCTGGAATGGCATGCCACTCGGTGGCCAGTGGAGCTCCAAAGTCGCGCGTGAAGTCAGCTGGTTCGAGAAGAAAATCCTCCTAAATTATAGCGCCAGACTTGATCAATCCCGTATGGATTGAAAGATCAAAGAAAGCCATTTGATATTTGTTTGCAAAGTTTGTTGAATTAGCTATTTAATTTCATGAAAATTGAGGGGATATTTTCAAGCAACGATGGCCATTGTTTAAGTGCTGGCGGCTGATCCTATTAGGGTTAGGGTTTTGTTATAGATAAGGGGTATTTATAATATTATTTAATTATTTAATTATTTTTTTATTCCAATATTCTTTGTTTACTGATCCGAACTCCAAATCAAATCCAACGAGAGTTGCCCCTAGCCAAATATCCCCGTTCCGGACACAATGGGCTAGGTCTCATTAGCCCATTCAATCATTTTCAGCTTGTTTTCTTCAAATCAAAATATAAATCATTTAATTATTTAATTTGATCATACATTTAAATTTACCGGGGCCACATACGGACTCCAAAAATTCCCGAAAAATAAATCTAGCTATGTTTTGATGATACGGTCCTAACAAAATTAATTTCGTCGAATTTGGAGACCGTTTGAAAAATGGCCATTTTCTGGTCGATCCAATTTAAATTTAAATTATTAAACACATTTAAATTTACTGTGCTCACATATTAATTCCAAAAATTATGAAAATTGGAATCTAGCAATAATTTGACATTCCGGATCCAACAAAAGTGGTTTTGTCGAAAATGGAGGTCGTTTGCAAAATGGTTATTTTTAAAGGCTATATATATTATATTAAATTCCATAGCGACTATTCTGAATATTTAACTGGCCATAACTTTTAATTCCCGCTATGAAATTTCAATTTTTCAGATTCGTTGGAAAGATATTTTCAAACAGATTTAAATATTTTTGGTTTTACTGAAATCCGATTTATTTGAATAATGTACATTCAGTCAAAGTTCAAATTCAAAATTTCAAACTACCGCGCTACTTCTAACTCTTTTTATAATTAAAATAAATATGTTCGTTCTAACTTCGATTTAAATAAATTTTAATCGTTATTATTTAAAATAAATAATTTTAAATATTTAAAATCCATTAAAATTGCTAAAATAAAATTTTTAAATTGGTTCAGAATTTCCGGGTTGTTAGATTTCAGCAAATTTACCACTAGAAATCATCAACAAATACTTGGATTCAAACTAGAAAGTGTGAGGGAACCCTCACCTTAGATTTCCAACAAGATTTGAGTTCAAAACTTCACCAACTTTGATCAATTTGGATGCTAGCCTCAACACCTGTAATTGCCATTATAGTAATATGCAAAGAGAGTTTTCAACTACCAGTTACAAAACATCACAATTCGAAAAGAATCTGAAACGTACATGTTACTACCAGATTTCGGTACCGAAACCAAATAGAGTTGAAGGGGTATCGGAGTACAACTAGCACCAGGAGAAGGCCTCAGAAGCATATGATCAACACCAAAGATAACCTATACCGAAAGCAAGAAAGGAGGAAATTCAGTCCACATGCAATCGGTACCAACATGGGAAGCGGAAGCTTGGTATCGATATAGGAAGGATAGGGCAAGGCAGTGCCGGAGCCAACAAATAACAAGCAATCAAAAGCGGTTACGACACTGACACCAAAAGCAATCAACCAGATTCTAACTCTGGAAGCATAAAGATCGATACCGAAGCTCAGAGGCATAAAAGGGAAGTATGAGACCAACTTGGGTTTGAATAAAGGGCTATCAATGCCAATGTACGTGGTATCGATACCGCTACCAAAAAGCAGCATCAAGGTCATAATAAAAGAAATGAGAATTGGTATCCAGAAGACGCTGCATAAGAATGCTATCCATGCTAATATACTCAGCATCGATACTATAGAGAGTACTCAGAAGCTACTAAAGCGAACATGAGCTTACGATTTTCTACCAGCAAAATGGCATATTATCGAAACCAAAAGCGGCAAAGGAAGCTATCCATACCAATTTACTTAGTATTGATACATTACATGAAGGCAACACAAACTTCATGTTCCAGGCAGAGATGATATCAACACTCAAGAATAGAAAAAAGGGATGGAACTCAGAAACCAACAACGAAAGCCACTATTGCGTGCCAATACCGACAAGCGTTGCCGAAGCCGGAAGCAACCCAAACCAGGATTCTACTGACCGGATCCAAAAAGGGGTCCAATTTGCCTATAAATAAGACCTAGGGTGTCTCATTTGGGGAGACTCTTCTCATTCCACAATCTTGTATCCATTTTTTAGGGAGAAAACTTTAATTTGTAAATCGATTAGGAGATTTTGCTTGTAATCACGTATGTAATTATGCAAATGATCAATAAAGAGGGAAATAAACACTTATCACCAATTTCATGTATTTCCTCATCACATGTCTTCAGCAAAGCTTCATAAGCCAAAACAATGATTCATGCCTAAATGCAAATAACCGAAATAATCTTCCTTAAGTCCTTTAGCCTCCTAACTTGTCTTGTGCTTAAGAAACCCTTATCCCAAGGCAATTGTTGTTCCTTGGGTCTCGTAAGCATGATACTTACCTCTTAGAAGGAAGAGTAACTAATCTTCAGTTTTAAGACATTTATATCTAGGAAATGATGAACTAACTCAAGCTTGTAGTAGTCCCTAAGTACCCCTAGGTTCATGCCCTTATTCACTTATTTCGGTGTTGACAAAATATGTCGTTAACATTTTGGCACTAGAAGGAGGGCCTGAACCTGCGATCCTATGAATAACCCGACAACATCCTTAGTTGTTCCGTCCCGGATTGGACTAAGCTTTGAAGAAGCAACGCCATGGGTAAAAGGTCTCGACAAGGGTCTTCTGAATCTCAAATCGCTACGTGACGCATTAATGATCTAAGAATTATTGAAGAACAAAGGCTGAGAATGGAAGCTTTAAGAATCATAAACAAGAAAAAGGAAGTAGAACAATATGATCCTGGCCATTAGAGCATTGACCCTTTCCATATAGGACCAACCCCAATCTTTGATTTAAGTGGTTCTACGTTAAAAGAACATAACCTATTTTCTCACATTAAGGAAGTCATCCATGCACATACTAAGGGAACAATATTCCAACAAGGAATAATGAGATATTTCAACCGCTTTACTTCTAAATGGTCTAAAAGAATGGCACTTATGACTCAAGATACATTGAAAAGAAAGGTCATATGATTTAATAAAAGTTTATCTACTTCTTGTCACATTAACCTATCATAAAAGTTTATCTACTTCTTGTTTTACAACTCAGATAGCGATTCATATGAATTAATAAAATTATAGTTTACATCTTACTGCTAACAAATGACTAACATGAAAAGTTTTGTGACGAGTCTTATGCAGAATAACATAGAAGAGATCCTAGAAGGGGATGTTCAAAACATAACAAAGATATACATCGGGTGACATCTACAAAGTATATAAATTTATTTATAAATTCATTTCATTGGTTATTAGAATGCAAAAGTTAGACACTGGTATTACAAATACATCAAATTCCCTTCGCCTCTCCACTTATATAGTCATCAGTTAAAGGAGGATTAATGGTGCGATGGACTGCAACACATAAAAGCTCTTTGAACTTTTTCTCCTTTTTCTTGACTTCATCGGGGCTGTCTAAAGGATTGACTAGAAACTTTAGAGCTCTATTGAAAGCTTTACTAATGGCTCTTTAATTATTGTTTTCATTCTCCAAATTAAACACACTTTTAGCAAATCTTGTCTATCCTTCTGTAGTTGCTTAACTTTAAAGACATAATAGTCGATACACCGAAGCGTGTCCTCATTACGTTCTTTGTCGTAAAAACCCTTAGTTTCAGCTTTGAATTTTCTGCACCACCTACTGACAACTGATTCATCTAACCTGCGAGGGAGATTTCTCAAGTTATAATATTTGTCAGACCCTGAAGCTTCAGGTTTGGTTGTAGCTTTGCAAAGCTTAGACACAGATACATTAGTAGTATATCCAAAAGTAAATTCCCAAGCTTTGCAGCTTGCTTGTGCATTATCTCGCTCAATCTCTAGAGCGCAATTTGCTGACGCAGCCTACATATTTCTTTATCAAAAACAATAGAGGGATTGGTTTTTTCCCCTCTTCAATTCAACAATAGTTTCATCCTTATCTTTCAATCCACCTTCCAGAATAGCTATTTGCTCATTCAAATGCATAATAGTCAACTTTTGAAGTAGGATCGTTCTTCCTTGAGTCATATTGGGAACTTCTTTCGGAACATCTCTAGGCTTTGCAATTATTAAATATTCATCCGTAGAGTGGGAGGGTGAAATTTCAAGTTAGTTTCCCTGTTTACAAAATAAGAGCTATTATACACAAACCCTATTTACAAAAGTTAATAAATATAACAACATACTTCACAAAGAGGTTTATTACACAAACTCTTAAATTCAAACAAGCTTCAAATTGTTTTGTCAACACACACAGAAAGTTACATGCTTTGGTTCTGTTTGCCAGAACACCTATTGTTCATATTATATATCAATTCTGCATGACAGGTTCTATGTCTTTTTAGAATTATTTCTCCATCATCTCCCAGAAAGTGAAAGGGAAGGTGTGGATATTTCATATAAATACACTAGAGGTCCCCTAGGAAACAATCCCTTCTATATAAAGATTTTGATGAATACTGCCTCCTTAATTTAGAGAATGAATGTAAAGCATCTTTCGGTATGACATCTTTTTGGAATATGAGATTCTGACATAACATGAAATAGAAAACACAAATATAAGATGGCATCATCAAAAGCATATAGTTTTACAAGTACTCTTGTTCATAAAATATCGACCTTTAAAAAAACTTGGTGATAAATATGTTCTTGTTGTACTTAAGCTTCTCTCGGGTAAGTCCCGGGAATTGAAAGAACCCTTGGTAGGTTCCAACATGACCCAGGATGAAATTCGGTCCCACATTCACCCAAACACCACCCGTGTAAACATCGATGTAAATAACCGCTAAACTCCACTAAGAAAGTGAAGTCCAATGTTTCAAATCTACTATAAACCTTATACAAAATGTCTATTTAAATATCCATGTCCTCTATTAACATCTAAAATAAAGCCATCAGCTCCTTATTTTCCTCAAGAATTGTCTCTCTTCGGATTCGGGATGCTTTCAATCTTGGGGAAGCTTCATGTTCTTTATAAAACATAAGTTTAGAAGCACGTTTATCAAGATCATGATATTTTCGAGATAGGGCATTTTGATCTTTCAGTAACCTCTCATGCTCAAGATGTGACCAAGTGATTTCCTTCTGTTTCCTGTCTAACTTTGCCTTATAATATGATGCAATGTTTTTCTTTGTCTATATGGTATCATAGGAAACTAATTACCATGGAAACTCTTTAAAAGTGAAAGCTATACCTGGGAGGCAAGATTTTCAGATTGAATGGGTTGTTCCTTTTCTTTTTTCTTAGAAAGACCAATATCCTTGGCAGAAGCATCCACTAAATCTTGAGTAATGGAGGTGCCCGGAAGGTCAGGGTTTGTTTCCTCAGGACCTCGTGTCTCATCAGCGACAGAAGGAGAGATACCACCTTCTTTATCAAAGTCATTTCAACGACCATTGCCTCCAGGACCAAAGTCATTACCGTCGTCATCATCACCATCATCATCGTCGGAAACAACATTGTTTGCCTCTTCCCCTTCATAAATATCAAAGTCATCAGAGAAATCCTCAATATACAAAAGGTCTTCAAGCTTCATCTTGTCTTTCTTAGGGAATTCAACTCCCTACTTGGTCAACTCAATTCTTTTCATGACTCTGCCCGCAACAAAAGGATCTATGGAGAGAAATTCAATTTGGGAAACTTTTGGAAGTTGTCAAAATGTGCTAAATAGAGAGCGTCTTCATAATATTCCAACGTTGCTTCGGGAAAATGGTTTCTCAAGAATGAATTTTTTTTGTTTTTGGCTTCATAGA
Source organism: Allium sativum (assembly GCA_030737875.1). Classification (NCBI taxonomy): domain Eukaryota; kingdom Viridiplantae; phylum Streptophyta; class Magnoliopsida; order Asparagales; family Amaryllidaceae; genus Allium; species Allium sativum. Next base: position 462,661,141 of record CM060923.1, read on the forward strand.
TTATCCGTTTTGCATTGAAGAGTGTATCATCCTTCTTTTTCAGTTCATCGACGTGGTCAACTCCCATTTTCGCCTAATCATTTTTGAGCTCTTGCTTCGACTGCTCCAAAGATGAAACCTTGTCAAATAGAGAATACTTTTCCTTCCTCTTCTTTTAAAGCTCCGACTCTGCTTTTTCAAGTGAAGCGTTCGGCCTTGCACATTCTTGTTCACTTTATTCTTTCACCTTAGTCAGGGTATTAACTTTGGATTCCAAAGTGGCCCTCTCTTGTTTAATTTTAACAGTCTCGGAAGAGGTTGAGGAAGTGATCTCTTAGAGCGAGAACCACCCTTTGGTTACCTAAAAAGAAGAAAAACCAAATCAGTGTTTACATGATACCAAAATAAAGGAAGTTAAGAGGAATAAGACTACACCAAAAGTTATTGTTTGATGAGATATTGAAGAAAATTTGCCAAGTTCAAAGATGTGGAAGGCAGAGAGATGTTGGAAATATCATTGAAAGAGAGAGCAAGCTTTATAATTTCATCAAAATCTGAGGTTGGTAAAGAAGACCTCAGGGTATTATCATGTTAAGGAGACAGGAGTGGGGTTAACTCATGTTCTCTCAAATTTGAAGCTCCCAAACGACCAAATGTCAAAAGACTAGTGACAAAATCACTTTCTATGGTATTAGTTTGGGAAGAACCAACATTAGGAGTAATGTCAACAGAAAGAGCTATAGGGGCAGGACTTGGTTTCTCCACAATCATAGCAACCACTATTTTTGTAACGACCCGAATTTCTGTACCCTTTTGGGTCGACTAATAACAACACACGTCCAACCCAAATGACACAGAAATACGAATCATTATTAGAAAGAAGTTAGAGGATGAGAAATAGAAAGAAAGAAATATTAGGATAGAAGAAAATGAAGATCACAAACTCACAGCGGAACGAATAAAATATATTAGATAACATAAACTTTGAAATACAAATCAGTAACTGTATATACATACCATTATCAGAGCACAACGGTTATCCCTGGAACAGTTATAAACACCAGTTTTCAGATACGAATATAATACATAGCGGAAAAATATGATAATCTATAGCTAACTGGTGAAGCCTCCTACTTCAAGCTTTTCCAAGTGAATCTGAAAAATCCCGACTACTTGACTGCCCGTACAAATTTGGGCACCCAAGAGTTTAGGGAAAACAAACAAAATAAACTCTGGGTCAGTCATGGGACTGATGTGAGTAAACTCCAGCCATTGATTTAACTCTTAAAAATCCTTTCGAAAAATAAAAGATAATTGTAAGACCGATCCCCACATAAACACGGATGGTTTTTACCTTACGATAACCCAAAACATTTTGATATCAAAATCTGGTAATATTATAATAGTGTCTAAATCAAATAAATAGAATCTAGCGGAACGCTTGCATCTCAGCTCCATATATAATATATAATCGAAAACTGCAGAGCGCTTATTGGAGATTGGATTTCCAACATGACAAGGTATGGAACCACCTTCCGATAGTGTATCTCTAGAGGCGAATACACTGGGTTCAACAAGAACATCTTGCAACCCGGCCCTCACATGACCGACCACTCATTTCGCTTGAGTGTATCGAATGTATATCACCAACGGTTGGGATCAGCAACCGTTTCCCGAAAGGGACAGCATCGATAGATTAAAGAAAAAATGGAATATCTCTAGATAGGTGATTATACATCCTAATGGGAGCGACCCACCTAGCCATGCTGCCTGCCCGATTTTTGTCAATTTCCGGATGTGAGGCTTGAGGTTTGAATTATCTTCCAGAATATCTGGCCACCATTCACTTTGAATGCCACATCGTCAGATCCATCGGAAATCACTAATTGATTCCCACAAAAATACTCAGATTGTTAGTCTAAAGAAGTTTTCCTTCTTTGCCCCCAACTTCGTACGTTTGAAGGAATCAACGTACGTGATCCCTTTGGAAATACTCTGTCAGACACTCGTCCTTACAAGTTGTCCTGGGTCTGGACAAACCGAAGGCACCATTCTATTAATCCATCTTAGGCAATTTCTACCTAGGGTTAACAGAACAGCACTTGCATTTCACTCTGTCTTTAATTATCTTCAGCATAAGTTGATACGTAACGCTTATACCAATACAGGGTGGTTTTCAGATATTGAATGTGATCCCGGTCTCTCCGTATTGACGACGGAAAAATGGTCAAAAACTTCGATAGTCGGTGATTTAACTATCAAAGAAAAATAAGTGTACAACCAACGATCTTATTCCCAGATGGAAATTCTATCGATCAATCATCATTCAACAGTGGCCACTTTAAATCAATTCCTTATTATATTATCATTCAAATCCCTGTTTCCCATCTTTCGTATTCTTTTGAAGCTCGATTTACCCTCTCGATTCTTTGAAAAAAAACATTTTCAATATTATAATTCCTTTAGTCGAGAAAATATCTCTTATTCCAGTTAGAAAACATTTCTAATATTCACTAATCCTTATTTTCTATATTCAACAAATATACGTTATTAATATCGGAAAATATTTCCGAATTCCCTTTCTTAATTCCTCGTTGACCAATTCATTTCAATTTAATAACAACATTACAATCGCTGTTTCCCAATATTTGATTTATAAAACATTTCTTTTAACAACAACGTTACAATCGCTGTTTAGAATTATAGAACACTTATTATAACGATAGTGTTAAGATCGCTATTAAAACAGTTATTATAACGGCAACGTTAAAATTCCTATTTAGATTTACCAAAACATTTTTTATAACGGCAGCGTTTAAAATCGCTATTTAAAAATATTTGGTTTATCAAAATGCAACCTGTATTTATTTATTTCAATAAATAAATTAATAAGTAAATAAATCAATTATTAAATTTGATTCAAACGGGAAGTAAAATAACTACTTCCCTAATTTCGATCTAATCGAATTCCAATAAACAACTCTCATTCGAATAATCTATATTCGATTAATATTCCGAACTTTGAACTAAAACTCATCGTTTCTTTTAAAACGATTACCATTTTCCCTTTCCACTCAATTTTCAATTTGGATTTATATTTCAAATCATCTAAATTCCTTTATAAATATTTCATTTGCAAAATATTTCCTTTAAACCATTATTCACTTTAATCCTAAAAATATTTCTTTCATATACAATCATTTGGTTTCGTTTTTATAAATATTCTTTTAAACCAAATTGTAACATCCCATATTTTTCGGCCATTTAAATTCGAATATTTAAATTTGTTTATATATTATATTTGAAATATAATGGATTTTTAATCAAAATTATTTATTTAAAATAGAGTTCGAATATATATTTATATATTAATTAAAACGAGCTCGAAACGTCGCGGTAGTTCAAAATTTTTGATTTGAACTTTGATTGGATATACATGATCAAATATAAGTCGGATTTCTGTGAAACGAGACACGTTTGAACCGGTTCGATTATATTTTTCTAATGAAAGAGAAAAATTGAGATTTCAGCTTATAGATTTCAAGTTACGTCCAATTCAAATTTTCAAATAGTCGCTGTGGAATTCGTTTTTAAATTATAACGATTTAATTATTTATATTATACGATTTTATATAGTTGAAATATTATTTAAAGCTAAACCATACAATATGAAACTGGAAAGAGTTAATAAAAATACTTTGAATCTACGATTTTCAGTTTAAATCCCGCTTCAATACAAAATTTAAACTTTACGATTTAAATTCATTTGTGAAAACCTTAGTTCGGATGGTAGGTGCAAACAACTATGCCATGTTTACTTCCTAACATTTTGGGTGCATCGAGCAGTTAGGAATCCTAACATCTTTTTGGTAACTCATACTTTAGTCAACTGCATAAGCCGTATGTTGTTATCCAACAACAATGGTTATTATATGAAACAATACAGATCATTGCAATCATGTACCACCACATGGATATGTATGTTGCAATGAACGACAACAAATAAGAAGTTGCAAAGCCATTTAACTAAAGGCCACAACACTTCATTAGGTATATATATATATATATATATATATATATATATATATATATATTTACAACAGCAAATCTTAACAACACAAGAACAGAAAATATAACAGCTAAATACTAACAAAACAACTATATATATATATAAAATGAACAACTACCAATCAATATTAAGGAACAAAATATATGTATATCTTTATATATATATATATATATATATATATACATATATATGAGCTGATTGAACAATACAGTGGGACAGCACAGGAAATAATCTTTGACAAGCTAAGCAACCAGAAACTGTACAATGGAATAGAAAATAAACAACTAAGACATCAGACAGAATTCATATACAGTAATCTCAGATTTCAAAACCAATGACAAGAAAAAACAATACAAACAACTAAAAGGATCCATTCTTTTATATCAGCAGCCCTTTTGTTCTTTCAAACCAATGAATCCATCATCTCAATCAGTTTGATCTGAAAATGAAAGAAGAGGAAAGAAAAAAGATATGGTTAGAATAGTATATATTCCCATCAAAATAGCTAAGAAATTGAGATGAACAGCTAATATGGATTTTATATCCATACATCAAGTACAAGGAACAACAACTAAACAGTTGGAAATATGTATATCATGATACGTCAAATCTACACAGATGGAAACAGCAAATTATATATTCATGTACATAGTAAAATTCATATGCAAAGGTCATACAAGGCTATTTTTTTAGATCTGACCACAAAATCTACATACAGATTCAATATATGTATTGAATAGACAATACATAGCTTAATAGCTAAAAAAAATCGTACAAATAAACAACAAAACAGATATGGATATATTTATCCAAGATATACGGCCAAATCAAACAAGTAAAATGTATATATGTTTTTTTTACATTTGATCTACATTGTTAAAATCCAGAAATGGTTCGAAACCGCAAGAAAAAAAAACAAAAATTCGAAATCAATTTAAAAACTTATCTCTGATCGTGGCTTTTGACGAATTCGAGGACCTAGGGTTGCCTCGTGTTGATTTTCTAAAGCATGTAGTAGGAAGCCGCTGGAATTTTAGGGGTTTGGGGTGGACTGGCGAAACTGTGGTGGCTGTGGAAGTGGTGGTAGGGTTCATTGTGAATCGTTGGAAGAAGCTGCAAGGGGGAGCCAGGTCCGGTGTTGCTGAAGACCGACGGGGGGCATAGGGTTTCAGATTTCGGCCAGGAACGATGAATTAGTGGAGGTGATGGATAAATGAGGCTTAGGGTTTTCGATTTGAGGCAATAAATCCTGGAGGCGGCTGTTGAATGAAAGAGGTCACGGTGGTAGGGTTTAAAAGGGGGCAACCGGGTAGTGGGCTTTGGGCTGAAGGATTAAAGGTTAGGCCTGTTTTAAATAATTATAATCTAGGTTTTTAATTTAATTAGTTTATAAATTTGTTTATGCGATATTTCGTGCATACGTTATCAGATTTAAGCACGGTCAGTTGCGTTGAGACCGTAAAGACGAGAACTTTGAGATGTAGCAGAGGATGGTCAGGATCAGAAACAACTGGGAATTTTAGTCGAATTAAATGTCAGTTTAATTTGACTAAAAACAAACTGTTTATCGACAAATTCAAACCCAGGTGAGTTAAACTCACTTAGCTCTTCCCATTTATATTTTATATAAATTGGGTTTTTATTTTGCGTGTTCTAATTGTTAGTGGTTGACTATTTGTTAATTATATATATTTATTGTTAATTCAATAAATGAAATTAAACGGTTGTTTAATTTCAGTAAAACACCAATCGTTATGATTTGACCCAAATAAGTAGTTCCCTTGATTGGTCACGTTTATAAACATGTTTGAAATTGTTTGAATTGGCTGTTAATTGATTGATGATCGTTGTAGAAATTATCAGTCAAATAAAAGGAATGGTTGATTATTATTGATTGTTGAACCATGTTTCAACATTTGTTCTGATGTTAACCAATGGATGGTATGGGTTGAGTAATTGGCATCACCTGGCCTATAAATCAGTCTATTTATAAAATATGGGTTTTATCGACAATGGATCGATAATATTTAAGTTATAAATATATTTTATACTAAAAATAGGTTTTGAAAGTTATTACATTGAAAGGTTATTTAAAAAGGAAAAATATTAATTATTTAAAGTTTATAAGAAATTATGAAATTTGCGTTATAAAACGAATTCTTATGTTAATAAAAATTATGCGCAAATAAGTAGGAAATAACCTAGCAATTAAGTATTTGATTAATCATGGCTGAGGAACGATTAAATGAAGTTATTTAAATTAATTATATTTTTAACTAATTTAAAGAAGGAATTAACTGGAGTTGGTTAAAGAAAAATCATGTTTTGAATTGACCGAGTCAACCATTTTAACAAAGTTAGACCCTTTTATTAGTTTTTGTTAAATAAATGACCTGACGGAAAATTGGTTAATTTTAAGAAGATTCTTTTAAAAGAGATTTTGTTATTATTTATTTTCATAAATATAGTGTTTAACTGATTTTACTAGAGTGAATTATTTGTTCTAATTTAAGTAATTACTTCTTAAAAACATTTAAGCAAGTAATTGTTTTGGAATATAGTGGGTTTTCCAAAAGACGTTATGAATAAGTTTTAAACTCGAGACTTATAACGTTTTACTTAACGGTTGAATTAAGTAAAAGGAGATGAAGGTGTAAAGGGTTTATGCTAAACCTGAAATTTATAAACAAGGTTTTTAAATGGAATGTGAGGTAAACGTTGTTTTAAATAGGAAATACTTAACAATGGTATTTCAATGGATTGGAAAGGAGATCTCCTAAAAGAAAAAGGGTATTGGGAAAAAGGGATTTAAAGTTGGGGTTTGATAAAAGAGGTTGGAAAAAGGATTTGTAATAATCCAGTTTAAGAAACAAAATTATTTGAATAAGTCGAGAGTTAATAAAAGTGATGTTTAGTTAACGAATTAAGCGATATTAATTATATTTAAAGGAGAACTATAAAGATATTTTTACTGGTGGGATATGTTTTCTTGAATTACAACACGTATTTATCCGAAGATAAGAACGTTGTTGATCAAGGTCTGAGAGGAAATTAAAATACCCCAACTTGAACGGCTTCGTGACTATCCAAGGGTAATACTAGTTGGTAATGGCAAGAATGTATGTTAAAATTTCCAAAGTAAAGGAAATGATATGAGATGATATTTTCCTTAGTAACGGAATTACAAGGAGATTGGGCGATAATTTTAAAAAAACCAAGTGATGCTGAGTACTAGACCAGTGAATCTATTTTTATGATTTCATGGATGTTTACTTGATAGTTAAATAACCGACCATCAAGTCTGACCTTTACGATTGTTGGTTGGGAAGACCGGGATCGAATGTATATTCGAAAACCATTCCGACCAACAAATACGAAAATATAGAAGAGATCAGACGACGATCGAGATGGAGCATGTGAAGACCATAGATCTTCATAAAGAGGAAGAACCACTTACAATCTATGATTTGACCCGGAGATATACTGGTGTTCTGTCGTGGTTGGAGTTTGTGGATTGCAAGGACTACTCGCTACTGATCCATGGGGTGATTCCTATTTTGGATGCAGTAGGAGAGTACCTTCGGTTCATCCTATTCCTGGATGACTTGTATGGACGGATGTCTGACAGAGTATTTCTTAAGGGTCACGTACGTTGATTTTTACAAACGTATCTCTGTTAGTGGTGGAGAGGGGCACCTATCTAGCTTAACGACCAGAATATTTTTGTGGACATCAACTAGTGATTTGGCGGATTTGACAATGTGGCATTCAAAGAATATGATGACCAGATGTGTTCTGACTTCAAGCCTCAACAACCAGGAAATGACAGAAATCGGGCAGACAGCATGGCTATGTGGGTCGCTCCCATTAGGGTGTATAATCACCTATCTAGAGAAAATCCATTTCATTCTTTAATCTATTCGATGTTGTCCCTTTTCGGGAAACGGTGGTTTGAGTCCAACCGTTGGTGATATACATTCGATACACTCAAGCGAAATGAGTGGTCGGTCATGTAAGGGCCGGGTTGCAAGACGTTCTTGTTGAACCCAGTGTATTCGCCTCTAGAGATACACTATCGGCAGGTGGTCCCATACCTTGTCATAGTTGGAATCCAATCTCCAATAAGTGCCCACGGTTTTGTTTGTATATATATACATGGAGTGTGAGATGCAAGCGTTCCATTAGATTGTTATTTACTTGTATTTGGACATTATTATAATATCAGAAAATATATTGATTTCAAAACTATTTTGGGTTATCGTAAGGTAAAAACCGTCCGTGTTTATGTGTGGGTTTGGTCTTACGATTATCCTTTTCTTTCGAAAGGATTTTAACTTTAAAAATCAAATTGTGTGATACCTTAATACTGTGCGAGTTTTTTACTCACTCTGGTTCACCAGACTGACCCGACGTTTTGTAAATGCTCGGGTTAGCCCGGGGTGTACAGGTTCAGGTTAACAGGTACTGTGAAGACCAGTGACAAGATGAAGGTGTACAGATGTATGATGTGATTACTATTCCGCTGTGTGATTATATATAAGGACAGATTATTATAACTGTCCAAAGATATTGATGTACTCTGATATTGTCTGTATTTTCAAAAGCTCTCAATAAAGATTTATTTCTGTATTCCGCTGTGATGTGAGACTCTGTGTTGATTCTTCTTCTTCTTCTTCTATTCTAACTTTCTTTCTTATCTCACCCTCTAATTTCTTCCTAATAACTATCCAGTGTTTTTGGTGCTTGGAGGATCGGCATAAGTTATGGTAAAGGTATTTATGTCGATTTCCGGGGCTGAAAATCCCTGGGTTGTTACACAAATTCTATTTATACCTCTGTTTACAAATGTTTATGAAAATCTCACTTTTAACTTCAAATATTTATAATCTCATTTATAATCCCCTTTAAAATCACTAAGATCAAATCTAGTTACAAAAATCGGTTTCAAAACCGATTCTGGCTTTCTATGTAAATCCCAACTTGAATTTATATTCCAAGTTGTCAAATGATAAATCTTATACTAAATTTATACGTGTCGTTTATAAACAACTTCTTGTTTTATTCATTAAACAAGTTTACTATTTCCAACTCCCTTCAAAATATAACTTTTATTTTGGAAATAAATTTGCTTTTTAAATCTCCAATTTATTTTCTACATTTGAAAATATTTTCGGTATCTAAAATACCAAGTTTCTAAGGCCAGGGTAAACCAACACACAAAGTCAATCACTGACTATATAATCACACCACACATCAAAATCAAGGAAAAACAGTAATATAAATATTAAGGAACCCAGTTGGGCCCCTCAAACCTGTTTCCTTACATCCACAGATGTTAATAACATCAATTATTTCACATCAATATGAAATAACAGAACTAATAACCGATCAACCATGTAATCATATCAACCAATTTTATCAACTATTCAACCAAGCAACTACCACACATTATAAAACAAATTTAAAAACTCGTTTATATAAAAATATAGATGAGTCAGAGTTAGTGAGTTTACTCACCTTGATTCGTAGTTGACGGTTCTGCTTTTATTTTGTTTACAATCAAATAGACGTTTGATTTTATCACAAAGTTCCAACAGCTTTATTTTCTACCACATCAGTTCCATCACCTAAAGCTCATTGTTATGATTCCAACGGATCTGGTCACATTGAATTCTGTTGATAATGAATAAATTACGCATGAACAATATTTGATTTAAAAATTTGAAAATTTATTTAATCTACTAATTGCCTTAAATCTCTTAGTCACCTTTAGTTTTATAATTGGCTTGTTAATTACCATTCTTCTCTTGTATAATCTTTCCTTTCCCCATGAACAATCTGAAACCGCTACTGTATCCTTCCCAAACTCGTTTCCAGATGCTTTTCCTACTGCAAATCTTTCAAGTCTTCGTTCACCCTTAATACGCCATAACCACAGAAACCAACTCCATACTCCAATATTCCAACTGCTCTAGTAAAATAAAACTATCATTATACTAGAAAAAAAATCCCAGTTTGCCCTTTATTTCCTTCAGATGCAAGAGGTAAACACGTATCCCTTCCTGTTTAAAACACTTTGTCCTCCTCCTTCTTTTCCGTATGACCTTCTTCCCAAAATGAAACATACGCCTCCTCTATAGCACCTAGCCATTGCTGCTCCTTCCTCTATCCCGTTCACCCTTCCTTTTTAATAAAAAAAAATGAGTTTTAGACCTCGCTAGAATGAATGACACTCAGACACCCACACTCCCATTGTCAGTACTCACCAACTCCACCCCCATACCAATCCAGCGAACGCACCCTTGAAACGACGCACCAGCCCATTCGTCGACTGTTAAAGTCGGCCTCCCCAAAAGCTGATTGAGTTTAGAGCTAGGTATACCATCGCGATCCCTAACCTATATGAATTTCACGACTATGATTTCACTCAATCCCATTTCATATTGGATTTTTAATTTAATTATTTCAAAGTGGATGGATTTGCTTTCATGATTTACTGAAACAAATAGAAGAGGGAAGATGTAGAAGTGAGTTGGGAGATTTAGGGAGTTTATTTTAATTTCTGTGGATTTGTGTGGAGTGAAGGTGCAGGATGTTAATTTATAAATGAAGTAGCCTTGGTAGTCACGGATTATAACAGCTTGGACAACACGGTTTTAAATTCCTTGGCATACACGGCTTGATAACTTGGCAGGCACACTGCTTTGAAATGTGGAGAGCACGATGGTGTACAGGGAAAGGCAGTACTGTTTTTATTGAATATTATTTTTACGTAGATGCGCTTTTAATTTGTTAAGAATGTTTTCCTTTACACAAATAAAACTCAACGCACATGTGTACATGACTGTATATTATAGGAACCACCCCTCTTATTTCTAGTACAATATCATACCATCGAGTATTATTTTATTTGTAATTATTATGTGCCATAATGACTTATTTGAATATCTTAGTTATCCTTTATCAGAAATTATTTATTAACCATTGTACCATGTCTTGTTAAGATATATGTTTATATAGGTTTTCTTTCATGTCCGAACTGCTACGGACAGAAATAAGAGTACGGTCGTGTCCAGCGAGGTACCACGATCCCAAAAATATAATAATATCGGTAGTTTAACTTATATTATGAAACCCCAAAATATTGATATAGGGTGCAAAATACTCCAAATAAAAAGTTGTGTATTTAATTAATTAAAAATTACAGTAAAATTCTAAAAATTAAATTATAACTACGTCTCAAAGGGCTTGTCCAAATTCAAGACCAATATTTAAATATATTTAAATAATTGTTATGGCTCATATATGATTCCATAGCGACTTTCTGAAAATTTGATTTGGACGTAAAACAAAATCTACAATACGAAATCTAATTTTTTTCTCTTCCATTGGAAAGATACAGTTTAATAGATTCAAGTGTTTCTTGTTTCACAGAAATCCGACTTATATTGGATTCTGTATATTCAGTTGAATTTTAAATCGTAAATTACGAACTATCGCGACTATTTCGAGCTCGTTTTAAATTATTTTATAAATTATACGTTCAAACTTCGTTTTATTAAATAAATTCCTATATATAATTCAAATAAAATATTTAAAACAAATTTAAATATTCAGAATTCAATGGCTGAAAATCCGGGTCGTTACATTCCTTCCCCCTTAAAATAATTTCATCCTTGAAATTGCTAAGGTAGGAAAAGATGTTACATACCCTATTTACTAGGTCCAAAAATCTTTTTTGTTCACTTATTAACTTCAGTTTAACTGGACCAATTTATTTCAAATAAAATATTATTTTATTCTTACTAACGAAAATTTTCAAAAATTCTGAAAATTTTCTAACACTTTAAATTCTGAAAAATTTCGGCAGCATCTCCTCTGCACCACAACTCGCCTTTCTAGGGCTTCGCCAATTCAAAAGAAAATCAAAAAGCCAAGTGGCTTGCCCTATAGGCTCATAAAATCATCAAACCCAAGTAATATCGTAAACATGTACCTTTTTGTCGGGCATAATTCTATCTCTTGCATTTGCTTCCACTCAATATCTGCTCAGCATATATATATATATATATATATATATATATATATATCCATTTCCAGTTGGTTTCAAATTAATCCAACTTCCAGTTCTTAACTCTCTAATCAACTTCTGATTATTTCACTTTCATTCTATCAATTCAAATCTGATTTCTATTTAAGTCAATCCACCTATTATACTTGAATCCAAATTTATCGCAATTCAATTTCAATTTCAATTAACAACATCCAATATATATTCATCTTGCTTATTCGTGAGTCGAATTCCTATTTAAAAATTCGAATCTCAACATTTCTCTTTATTTATTTAATTCCATTTGGAATTATTTATGATCCAATCAATTTTATTTAACTTAACTTAAGTTAAATTTAAATTCATTTGATACATTTTTACCATTTCAATCTATTCAACTTATACAAGTTAAATTTAAATTTCAGAATTCAAATTCTCGGGTTTTATTTCAAATTAGTTTGAAATCATATATATTTATACACATATGTTTATAATCAATTCAATTCAAAACATTTGAATTTCTAAAATATATTGTCCTTTTCGAACAAATTTTTCATTCCCAAATTATTATGCTAGCAATCCGTCACTCAGAAACTTGAAAATGAATACTCATAATGTCGCGATCCATTATCAGAATTATTTTCTTGCCACTGAAGTGATTTCAGTGCTTAATCCCTTTAAAAATCCATTTAAACCATTTTTACTCAAAAATACTTTAAAGTAATGTTATATTACTTTATAATATTTCAGAAAATACTTTCTAAACACCCAAAGTTTAAATTCCAATTCTGGTTTGAACTTAATCTTGGTTTATCTCATTTGTATACATTATCCGTATACAAATTATATAACCATTTCAATATTTCATAATTCCATTTGATTGTAATAACAATCAACACATTCATATATAATAATTCATAAATTATTCCTTTTATATCAAAATAATTTTTGGGCAAAATCATTTTATTTACCCATTTTAAAACGATATTCTATCGAATTGCTTTGTTCGAGAGTTTAGGAACACCTATCGATACAGTTGTACATCCTGTATCGACCAGAGTTCATAAATACTCAACGAACAATATAAAACAATTTTATATCAAATCTACAAATACGCGCTCATATATATACACTCAAACTAAATCTAGGGTATCACTAACCCCGTCTCTACTGAGTTACGCCACAGAGCCAAGGTTATCACTCAACCTTCAGCTCTGATACCAACTGTAACGACCCGAATTTCCATACCCTTTTGGGTTGACTAATAACAACACATGTCCAACCCAAATGACACAGAAATACGAATCATTATTAGAAAGAAGTTAGAGGATGAGAAATAGAAAGAAAGAAATATTAGGATAGAAGAAAATGAAGATCACAAACTCACAGCGGAACGAATAAAATATATTAGATAACATAAACTTTGAAATACAAATCATTAACTGTATATACATACCATTATCAGAGCACAACGGTTATCCCTGGAACAGTTATAAACACCAGTTTCCAGATACGAACATAATACACAGCGGAAAAATATGGTAGTCTATAGCTAATTGGTGAAGCCTCCTGCTTTGAGATTTTCCAAGCGAATCTGAAAAATCCCGACTACTTGACTGCCCGTACAAATTTGGGCACCCAAGAGTTTAGGGAAAACAAACAAAATAAACTCTGGGTCAGTCATGGGACTGGTGTGAGTAAACTCCAACCATTGATTTAACTCTTAAAAATCCTTTTGAAAAATAAAAGATAATCGTAAGACTGATCCCCACATAAACACGGATGGTTTTTACCTTACGATAACCCAAAACATTTTGATATCAAATTCTGGTAATATTATAATAGTGTCTAAATCAAATAAATAGAATCTAGCGGAACGCTTGCATCTTACGCTCCATATATAATATATAATCGAAAACCGCAGAGCGCTTATTGGAGATTGAATTTCCAACATGATATGGTATGGAACCACCTTCCGATAGTGTATATCTAGAGGTGAATACACTGGGTTCAACAAGAAAGTTTTGCAACCAGACCCTCACATGACCGACCACTCATTTCGCTTGAGTGTATCGAATGTATATCACCAACGGTTGGGATCAACAACCGTTTCCCGAAAGGGACAACATCAATAGATTAAAGAAACAAATGGAATATCTCTAGATAGGTGATTATACATCCTAATGGGAGCGACCCACCTAGCCATGCTGCCTGCCCGATTTTTGTCAATTCCCGGTTGTGAGGCTTGAGGTCTGAATTGTCTTCCAGAATATCTGGCCACCATTCACTTTGAATGCCACATCGTTAGATCCATTGGAAATCACTAATTGATTCCCACAAAAATACTTAGATTGTTAGGCTAAAGAAGTTTCCCTTCTTTGCCCCCAACTTCGTACGTTTGAAGGAATCAACGTACGTAATCCCTTTGGAAATACTCTGCACTCGTCCTTACAAGTTGTCCTGGGTCTGGACAAACCGAAGGCACCATTCTATTAATCCATCTTTGGCAATTTCTACCTAGGGTTAACAGAACAGCCCTTGCATTTCACTCCGTCTTCAATTATCATCAACATAATTTGATACGTAACGCTTATACCAGTACAAAGTGGTTTTCAGATATTGAATCTGATCCCGGTCTCTCCGTATTGACGACGGAAAAATGGTCAAAAACTTCGATAGTCGGTGATTTAACTATCAAAGAAAAATAAGTGTACAACCAACGATCTTATTCCAAGATGGAAATTCTATCGATCAATCATCATTCAACATTGGCCCCTTTAAATCAATTCCTTATTATATTATCATTCAAATTCCTGTTTCCCATCTTTCGTATTCTTTTGAAGCTCGATTTCCCCTCTCGATTCTTTGAAAAAAACATTTTCAATATTATAATTCCTTTATTTGAGAAAATATCTCTTATTCCAGTTAGAAAACATTTCTAATATTCATGAATCCTTATTTTCTATATTCAGCAATTATACATTATTAATATCGGAAAATATTTCCGAATTCCCTTTCTTAATTCCTTGTTGACCAATTCATTTCAATTTAACAACAGCGTTACAATTGCTGTTTCCCAATATTTGATTTATAAAACATTTCTTTTAACAACAGCGTTACAATCGCTGTTTAGAATTATAGAGCACTTACTATAACGATAGAGTTAAGATCGCTGTTAAAACAGTTATTATAACGGCAATGTTAAAATTCCTATTTAGATTTACCAAAACATTTATTATAACGGCAGCGTTTAAAATCACTATTTAAAAATATTTGGTTTATCAAAATGCAACTTGTATTTATTTATTTCAATAAATAAATTAATAAGTAAATAAATCAATTATTAAGTTTGATTCAAACGGGAAGTAAAATAACTATTTCCCTAATTTCGATCTAATCGAATTCCAATAAACAACTCTCATTCGAATAATCTATATTCGATTAGTATTCCGAACTTTGAACTAAAACTCATCGTTTCTTTTAAAACGATTACCATTTTCCCTTTCCACTCAATTTTCAATTTGGATTTATATTTCAAATAATCTAAATTTCCTTTATAAATATTTCATTTGCAAAATATTTCCTTTAAACCATTATTCACTCTAATCCTAAATATATTTCTTTCATGTACAATCATTTGGTTTCGTTTTTATAAATATTCTTTTAAACCAAATTCTATTTATACTTCTGTTTACAAATGTTTATAAAAATCTCACTTTTAACTTCAAATATTTATAATCTCATTTATAATCCCCTTTAAAATCACAAAGATCAAATCCAGTTACAAAAATCGGTTTTTAAACCGATTCCGGTTTTCTATGTAAATCCCAACTTGAATTTATATTCCAAGTTATCAAATGATAAATCTTATACTAAATTTATACGTGTCATTTATAAACAACTTCTTGTTTTATTCATTAAACAAGTTTACTATTTCCAACTCCCTTCAAAATATAACTTTTATTTTGGAAATAAATTTGCTTTTTAAATCTCCAATTTATTTTCTACATTTGAAAATATTTTCGGTATCTAAAATACCAAGTTTCTAAGGCCAGGGTAAACCAACACCCAAAGTCAATCACTAACTATATAATAACACCACACATCAAAATCAAGGAAAAACAGTAATATAAATATTGAGGAACCCAGTTGGGCCCCTCAAACCTGTTTCCCTGCATCCACAGATGTTAATAACATCAATTATTTCACATCAATTTGAAATAATAGAACTAATAACCGATCAACCATGTAATCATATCAATCTATTTTATCAACTATTCAACCAAGCAATCATCACACAACATAAAACAAATTTAAAAACTCGTTTATATAAAAATATAAACGAGTCAGAGTTAGTGAGTTTACTCATCTTGATTCGCAGTTGACGGTTCTGCTTTTATTTTGTTTACAATCAAACAGACGTTTGATTTTATCACAAAATTCCAACAACTTTATTTTCTACCACATCAGTTTCATCACGTAGACCTCATTGTTATGATTCCAACGGATCTGGTCACATTGAATTCTGTTGACGAATGAATAAATTACACATGAACAATATTTGATTTAAAAATTTGAAAATTTATTTAATCTACTAATTGCCTTAAATCTCTTAATCACCTTTAGTTTTATATTTGGCTTGTTAATTACCATTCTTCTCTTGTATAATCTTTCCTTTCCCCTTGAACAATCTGAAACCGCTACTGTATCCTTCCCAAACTCGTTTCCAGATGCTTTTCCTACTGCAAATCTTTCAAGTCTTCGTTCACCCTTAATACGCCATAACCACAGAAACCAACTCCATACTCCAATATTCCAACAGCTCTAGTAAAATCAAACTATCATTATACTAGAAAAAAAATCCCAGTTTGCCCCTTATTTCCTTTAAATCCAAGAAGTAAACACGTATCCCTTCCTATTTAAAACAGTCTGTCCTCCTCCTTCTTTTCCGCATGACCTTCTTCCCAAAATGAAACATACGCCTCCTCTGTAGCACCTAGCCATTGCGGCTCCTTTCTCTATCCCGTTCACCCTTCCTTTTTTATGAAAAATGAGTTTTAGACCTCGCTAGAATGAACAACACTCAGACACCCACACTCCCATTGTCACTACTCACCTACTCCACCCTCATACCAGTCCAGCGAACGCACCCTTGAAACGACGCACCAGCCCATTCGTCGACTGTTAAAGTCGGCCTCCCCAAAAGCTGATCGAGTTTAGAGCTAGGTATACCATCGCGATCCCTAACCTATATGAATTTCATGACTTTGATTTCACTCAATCCCATTTCATATTGGATTTTTAATTTAATTGTTTCAAAGTGGATGGATTTGCTTTCATGATTTACTGAAACAAATAGAAGAGGGAAGACGCAGAAGTGAGTTGGGAGATTTAGGGATTTTATTTTAATTTCTGTGGATTTGTGTGGAGTGAAGGTGCAGGATGTTAATTTATAAATGAAGTAGCCTTGGTAGTCACGGATTATAACAGCTTGGACAACACGGTTTTAAATTCCTTGGCATACACGGCTTGATAACTTGGCAGGCACACTGCTTTGAAACGTGGAGAGCACGATGGCGTACAGGGAAAGGCAGTACTGTTTTTATTGAATATTATTTTTACGTAGATGCGCTTTTAATTCATTAAGAATGTTTGCCTTTGCAGAAATAAAACTCAACGCACATGTGTACATGACTGTATATTATAGGAACCACCCCTCTTATTTCTAGTACAATATCATACTATCGTGTATTATTTTATTTGTAATTATTATGTGCCATAATAACTTATTTGAATATCTTAGTTATCCTTTATCAGAAATTATTTATTAACCATTGTACCATGTAATGTTAAGATATATGTTTATATAGGTTTTCTTTCATGTCCGAACTGCTACAGACAGAAATAAGAATACGGTCGTGTCTAGCGAGGTACCATGATCCCAAAAATATAATAATATAAGTAGTTTAACTTATATTATGAAACCCCAAAATATTGATATAGGGTGCAAAATACTCCAAATAAAAAGTTGTGTATTTAATTAATTAAAAATTACAGTAAAATTCTAAAAATTAAATTATAACTACGTCTCAAAGGGCTTGTCCAAATTCAAGACCAATATTTAAATATATTTAAATAATTGTTATGGCTCATATATGATTCCATAGCGACTTTCTGAAAATTTGATTTGGACGTAAAACAAAATCTACAATACGAAATCTAAAATTTTATCTTCCATTAGAAAGATACAGTTTAATAAATTCAAATGTTTCTTGTTTCACAGAAATCCGACTTATATTGGATTCTGTACATTCAGTTGAATTTTAAATCGTAATTTACGAACTACCGCGACTATTTCGAGCTCGTTTTAAATTATTTTATAAATTATACGTTCAAACTTCGTTTATTAAATAAATTCCTATATATAATTCAAATAAAATATTTAAAACAAATTTAAATATTCAGAATTCAACGGCTGAAAATCTCGGTTGTTACAACTTTACCAAGAGAATAAGGGGCGGAAGTGTCACCCTTATGCCTCTTAGGCGCCAGATATTCTGCAGTGGAAGCAAGCCTTTTTTCATCTGCATTGGTAGATTTGGCCAAGGCGGCTACGGTAGATGTCTCTTCAGTGGCCTGAGTAGCCGATCAAAGCAATTATAACAGGAAAACAAAGCAAAGAAAGTTGTAACATGAATAAAGAATTTGAAATCACTCTAGCAAGACAATCTTGCCCAAAGTACCTGGAAATAAAGGAGTCAGGGGAGTAAACGTGTCAGAACCCGAAGACAAATATTTAACACCAGGAAAATGGACAGCCGTGTTTGGGATTGCGGAATGGATCGTTATGGCAAAACAAACACTAGAGGGGGAGGGGGGTGAATAGTGTTTTTGAGAATTTAAACAAAATCTAAAATTTATGTGAACTTCTATATGAATAAAACACCACAGAGACAATCACAGACACAGAATCAAAATAAACGCAAATATAAACAAAAATAAAGTGCAAAAAACGAAAGAACACACCGGATTTTATATTAGTTCGGAATTGCTCGTACGTCCAGTCCCACGGAACGCTGGATTGCGCAGAGTTTTATTGCTATATCAATAGTCAATTACAACCTTTGTGATTTCACAGCTACAAGGGATACCATCAATTCCAACCTCCTTGATTTCACGGCTACAAGGGATACCACCAATTACCCATCCTTGATTTCACGGCTACAAGGGATAACACCAATTACTTTACTCAACCCAAACAATTACGAACAACACTATAACTCTTCAATAGCACTTGATTCAAGAGTAATGAGTAGAGAGTGTAGAGAGAAGAAGTTTAATGAAAATAGAATTGAATTCGGTAGAGTATAAGTGTAGAAATCATAAAAATTAAAAAGAATAATGGTGTAATTAAAGAGAATAAGCAATCAACCAAATCAACCAAATTAAATAATATGTGTTAATAAACACTTCCTGAACCTTCAATTAATCCTAGAAACTATAAAATACCCCTTAATCTAATATAAGACTAAACCTAGCCTGTACTCTAATTCCCTTAAAACTATAATAAGACCTTAATCTAGACTTAGAAATAACTCTGATAAGATATCCTTAAAATTACGATATAATTAAAGCAATTCAATCCAATCCAATCAATCAATTTAATTTTTGTTGTCACAAAACATCAACTCAAATATGAAACCAAACATTTCTCGTAACTTCTATTTATCCTAAAACCTATAAAGCTCCTATCAACTATAAATACAAAAGTATATTTCTAACAAACCTATCAACCCCTAATGAAATTAACCAAGTCAAGTTATTCAAGTCAAATAAATCAAACAAACCAAATAAGCCAATCAATCCAATCAATTCAACCAAGCCAAACAAATCAATCAAGTTAATTAAGACATAGTAAATATGTTATGTATTTGATTAATAATCCTATATTTCTGATTAGATAAAAACTTTTCATACTATATACTTGTTATGTGTGGAATTAAAGTTAACATGTAATGTAGTGTGTTGGTTATAATGTAGTACGTCATATGCAAATCTATATGAAGTATTATATTTAATGAAATCTAATTTCTGATGTGAATGATTCTAATTTGAGATGTACTGTAATTTATGTTAATGATGTATGAAATGAAATAAGATGTGTAATGATAGTATGCAAAACGGTTTGGTAATTATATTTATTTAGGTAAAATATATTCAAAGTACTATCTAACTATTATGTATATACATATATATTACAAATTATTTTAATTAAACAAGGATAATATATATTAATTTATAGAATTAGGTTAATGATACTTATGAAAAAGACTGAAAGGATAATAAAGATAAAAGTTTTATGGTATTCATAATATATAATAAAATATTTAAAACAATTCTATAAGAAATGTGGAGTTAAATAATCTTAGTAGGATGCTTCTTTAATATAATAAAGATTGAGGATCCTTTTAAAGAGAATATAGAATTGCATCATATAAAGTAAAATATATTAATAATTGTGTGTATATATATATATGTTGAGATCGAAATTCATCTTCAACACCAAAGGTGCATAAAAACACTTCACCAATCCGGTAAGGAAAAATAAAGTGAGGCCACAATCACAAACATACAAAAAGCATAAAAATAAGAACAGAAAGATTTTATAGTGGTTCTATCCAATGAGGATCTGCATCCACTTTCCTATAAGGTTCCATTATCAATATATCGATTACAAGGTTTGATTCACTCTTACAACAAGTTTTATCACTCACTCACTTATAGATCTCACTTGAATTTTCAAAAAGTGATGGAGAAATGGAATGACCAGTAGAGATATGGTGTAATTAGAGAAGAATTGGAAGGATTTCTTCTAATGCTTGAACTTGAATGATGAACCTTCAACTCCTAAATCACTTAGATGGATTTGATGGAAGCCATGATCAGTGAATGATTGAATCTTCAATTGATGATGATGGATGAGTGTTATAATTCTTTGAAATAGTTGTGGAGAGATTTTAGCAGCACTTCGTGGCCAAGAAATTCGATCCCCCTCAATGAAGAAGTGAGGGGGTATTTATAGGTGATTTTCGGACCGGTGGCAATTCTATAATTATCCAGGAAAAACGCCTTGACTAATGGCACTGGGACGCCATGACTCATACCGCAACATTATGCCACTCAACGCCTGGAGCTTGCGACAAGACATGATTCTCCTCGACATGGTTTATCTCGTTCGGATGATAGCTGTTAATAATTTGGTAATAGCTGGATGCGGCATGAGTAGGTTACGACATGGTTCATCTTGAAGTCTTAAGTAGCAGCTTGCACCTTATGTCGCTGAACGACATGGAGGCAGGGCGGCATGGCGTGTTTCTTGAGCTTGACTTAACTCTCACAACATGGTTTAAGTCCGACATGAATGATAGACGAGATAACGACTTGCGCTATGATAACATGACTTCTAGGTGCTTTTACTTTACTTTGTCGCTATGAATGAAATGCGGTATGACTTGGGTTCGACCCGGTTTCCTCAAAGCGACATGGTGAGGTACGACCTGCCTTAAAAAGTGACTTGATGTTGTTCCCTTCCTTGCGACATGGCCTTGAAGCGTCTTGGCTTTCACATCATGAATCCGAGTTCGACTTGGTTGATTTCATATGAATCCAACGACTTGACTAATATCAGCATGACTTTTATATTATATCTAACTTATATTTTATGGGTTAACATTTTGCCCCTCGAAGTTCGTGTTATTAAAAATAACATTTGCTTCGAATCATGATATTTCTGATGCCTTTCTTATGCATTTCTAGTTAAGTTGTTAACTGCTTTTCATGAAGGAATGAAGTCGCTCTCGGATTTATGTCGCAAGCTATCACCATGTCACAACCTGCTTTAGTCTTCCATGTTGTGTGAGACTTTCTAAGTTGGGCTTCAATCTGAACCGAACTTGGCCCAGTCATGTCAGCACCCCTTATATTATCTCTAACCCGTATGTCCCTTCTCATTCCTCGTTACATCCTGAAGCTTTACTCGTTAATGGTGGATAGGGTTGGAGAGACAACATCGCCTTCCTTGTGAGTGACATACCTAATCAATCTGACGCCTTTACCAAAGTCATTCCGTTCAGATTCAGGCCGGCTTCGACAAACTCCGGCAATCACCATCAATTACATCCAATTCATCACTTACACCCTCGACTTTGAAGAATCCTTCGTTCGGCGATCATTCAGAAATTATTGCAAGTAATTTTTAGATATAAATTCCGCTTTGTCTCTCTGAATGCTAGGACTTGTATAGAATTCAAGGATTTTCATTCGCTTTTGACACAGTGATGATCTCATAAATTGATTTTGATTTTTTTGTATTATTGAGATGTTTGTGAATCAAAAACGATTTGGATTGGAATGGTTAAACCGTGTATGAGGGCATTGAAATTCTTTGATTCGCTTTGAACCCCGATTTATGTAACGCATACAAGTTGTTTGTGAAAGAGTCTAAACAGCGGTAGGATCTTATATTATGGAGTATAAGCAGGATATAATGTAGATAATAATAGTAGCAGTAAGTAAATTCACACAGTCGATTTATACTAGTTCGGATCACCGTCCTACGTCCAGTCCCAGACTCCCTTCTGGAATTTCACTAACGCAACAACCCTCACTTCACCCGGAGGAATAGGTTCACAATTACCCGAACAGCCGAACGGGATTTCTTGCCTCAACTGTTGAAGAGGTCTTCACTAGTACAAAGATAAATGTTGACTTAGTGTGTTCTTGATAACACGAATTGTCAAATAGTAAGTACAACCTTCCTATAGTCTTTTCTTGATGATTATCGTGAAGCTTGTGAAAGATTATGGAAGTTTAAGATCTCAAAATGTTTGTAAGTAGTATGCTTTGAGAAATCAGAATTCTTTTAGAATAATAGAGAGTTAGAATAAGGATTAGTGATCAAAACAATTGTTGAAACCTCTATTTATAATATTCAAAGAATTGCAACTGATCATGAAAGGATTCGATGAAGAGAAGTAAGTTGTATCTCTTCAATATAGATGCATCCTTTCAGAAACAGAAGTCTTAGTTAAAATTTTCAGAAGTCTCTTTTGATTTGAATTCAAAATAGGAAGAATAGTATGTTTGTCTCCAGAAACAGACGTCTGGTAGAATTATGTCAAACGTCTGAAAATTCATACTGAATTTTCTTTGTTTCAGCAAACAGACGTCTGGTCTGATTATGTCAGACGTCTGTTTCTGTAAACAGACTACTTCTTGCTTCCTTGTTCATTGTTGCTAACATATAATCATAAATACTTTGTGTGTGTATAATCATCAGGAAAGACTTTAACATATCTTATCTAAGACTAATCTAGACTCATACAAATAATATTTCCCTTGAGTTCTTGAATCCGATTGTCAATAAAGTTTCATCTTCTTGCAAAACAAAGTTAGTCGATAGCATATGAACATATATAGTTGTCATAGTCAAAACGCTATACTTAGCGATTCAACATTCTCCCCCTTTTTGACTAATGACAACTAAGTATACTCCCCCTGTCAATATGCATAAATATTATTTTATGTTTTCTCTCCCTTTGGCATTTGACAAAAAGGAATACTTTAAAGAAAACAAACTTAACATTCATGAAGTTAATATCAAAGCATACTACACCAAAACAAAACATCACAACCCAATATCACAACCACAGAAATGCACATATAAGTGTTTTGTGCATGGAGTAGTAAAATATTACATTCCCAAAATATAGTTTTTCAAAAGAAAAGATACCATACCCATACCATCATCAAATATTCATAGATTCCTCCGAGTCATGATCATCTGGAGAAGCACTGCCTTCCGAATCTTCAACTACTTCTTGAGAGCTAGTAGACCAATGAAACGGTGATGACTCTTGAGCTTGTGTCGAAGTAGTTCCAGAACAAGACACCGCATTTCAAATTTGATTTAAAAACTTTTTAATCGAGTCAAACTTCTTATTAGTTTTTGAGTCACTGTCCAAGCCGAATATTCAGTAGTAGGTGCTGTGAATTCTTTTTGAGTAGCATTCCATGCAATAAAGCCATTTTCTTGCATATAAATTCTCATTCTAGTAGCCCATTAGTTGTAGTGTAATCCGTTAAATAGTGGTGGTCTTTGAGTAGATTGTCCTTCGGCAAAAGTAGTTGAGCTAGCACTTGGGTTATTCTCCATTTTATC
Source organism: Allium sativum (assembly GCA_030737875.1). NCBI lineage: Eukaryota > Viridiplantae > Streptophyta > Magnoliopsida > Asparagales > Amaryllidaceae > Allium > Allium sativum. Next base: position 462,685,459 of record CM060923.1, read on the forward strand.
AAAATATCGAATAACGGTGTTACGGTTATAGGATGTCCTTGCTCTGATACATAATAATTGAGATATGGGTTCCAAAAACAAATAATAATTTGATAAGGAACAAACATATCAAATCATTTATGGAATCTGTACATAATAATAAAAATTATTTATACAAAAGGGATACTAAACCCACATGGGTTTGGCTTCCTAAGATCTAACTCTTAGGACCCTATCAAAAGTGGGTACCAATGTGATTATTAATATTTTTTGCAGGTACCACTCAAGAAAAGAAAATGGATTTTAGACAGTGGTTGTTCAAAACACATGACTGGAGACAAAGATATGCTTACAAATATTACATACTTTGATGATGGCTCTGTTACCTTCGGAGATAATTCAAAAGGTTTTATCATTGGCAAAGGAGATGTATGCAACTACGGTACTTCAAATTTACCTATCATTAAAAATGTTTCTTTAGTTAAAAATTTAAAACATAATTTACTCAGTATAAGTCAATTATGTGACAAAGGATTTAAAATAATGTTTTCTGAAAATAAATGTAGTATTTTTGATGAAAACCAAAATATTATATTTGAAGGAAATAGAGATAGAAATATTTATGTATTAAATATGAAAATTAACAATAATAGACAAATGTGTTTAATAGCTAGTGAAAATGATTCTTGGCTATGGCACAAACGGTTTTGTCATATAAATTTCAAAACAATTCAGAAAATTTCTAAAAATGATTTAGTAAGAGGTTTACCAAATATAAATTTTAAAGTAAAAAATCTTTGTGAAGATTGTCAAATAGGAAAATTAACAAAATCTTCTTTTAAATCTAAAAAGGTTATTTCTACTTTACAACCTCTAGAATTATTACATATGGATCTATTTGGTCCTACTCAAATTCAATCATTAAATCACAATCGATATGTTTTTGTAATAGTTGATGATTTTTCAAGATTTACATGGACTATATTTATGAAAAATAAAAGTGATACGTTCGATCATTTTAAACAGTTTAAAAAAAGAATTCAAAACTCTAAAGATTTAAAAGTCAAAAACATTCGAAGCGATCATGGAGGAGAATTCGAAAATGAATCTTTTGAAAATTTCTGTAAGAAGAAAGGAATTAATCATAACTTCTCTTTCCCTAGAACTCCACAACAAAATGGAGTTGTTGAAAGGAAAAATAGAACATTACAAGAATGTGCTAGAACGTTATTAAACGGAAGTACATTGCCAAAACAATTTTGGGAAGAAGCTGTTTCAACAGCATGTTATGTTCTAAATCGTATTTCTATTCGTCCTCTAACCAAAAATACACCATACGAACTTTTCAATGGAAGAAAACCAAATATTTCTTACTTTAAAGTTTTTGGTTCAAAATGTTTTATTCTTAATACGAAAGATCAACTAGGGAAATTTGATGCAAAAGCTGATCATGGAATTTTCGTTGGATATTCAGAACGAAGTAAAGCTTATCGTATTTTCAATAAACGTACTAATTGTATAGAAGAATCATTACATGTATCTTTTGATGAAAATTTTACTAAAAATATTCAAAATAATGACGATGATGAAATTACTGAAAATACAAATTCTGAAAATATTGAAAATAACACAACGGGAGATATTAGGTCACCTCCGAGAGTTTTAAAAGATCATCCTACACAAAATATTATTGGAACAATAAATTCAAATGTACAAACTAGAAATCAGTTAAATCAAATGGGACATTTTGCATTTATTTCAACTATTGAACCTAAAAATCCGAAAGAAGCATCTACAGATGATTACTGGATAATAGCTATGCAAGAGGAATTAAATCAATTTGAACGCAATAACGTCTGGGAATTAGTACCTCGACCAAATGATCAATCAGTTATTGGAACCAAATGGGTATATAAAAATAAAGCTGATGAATTTGGAAATATCACAAGAAATAAAGCAAGATTGGTTGCTCAAGGATATAATCAAGAAGAAGGAATTGACTATGATGAAACATTTGCACCTGTAGCACGATTAGAAGCAATAAGAATACTTTTAGCATTTGCTAGTTATCATAATTTTAAACTTTATCAAATGGATGTTAAAAGTGCTTTCTTAAATGGTTTCATTAAAGAAAATGTTTATGTAGAGCAACCACCATTATTTATACATGAAAAATATACAGATTATGTTTACAAACTTAAAAAGGCATTATACAGTCTAAAACAAGCACCTCGTGCTTGGTATGAAAGACTTAAAACCTACTTAATAAATTCCGGATTTAAAATTGGTAAAGCTGATCAAACTTTATTTATTAAAAATAAAAATAAAGATATTTTAATTATACAAATATATGTAGATGATATTATTTTTGGATCTACAAATGAGAAATTATGTGAAGAATTTTCTAAAATTATGACAAGCGAATTTGAAATGTCACACATGGGTGAACTATCATATTTTCTAGGATTACAAATTAAACAAACAGAAAATGGAACTTTTATTAATCAAGAAAAATATTGCAATAATCTAGTTAAACATTTTGGTTTAGATAAAACATCCGGCAAACCAACACCTATAAGTACAACAACTCATTTAGAAAAAGATGAAAACGAAAAAAATGTTGATAAAAAACTATATAGGAGCATGATCGGATCACTACTTTATCTAACAGCAAGTAGACCAGATATAATGATGAGTGTGTGTCTATGTGCACGATTTCAAGCCAATCCGAAAGAATCACACTTACGAGCTGTTAAACGTATTTTACGATACCTTAATGATACTAAAGATTTTGGACTATTCTATCCAAAAGGATGTATGTTTGAATTAGTATCTTACAGTGATGCTGATTTTGGTGGATCCTGAACGGATAGAAAAAGTACGAGTGGAACATGTCATTTTATCGGAAAATCATTAGTATCTTGGTTTAGCAAGAAACAAAATTGCGTTTCACTTTCTACATGTGAAGCTGAATATATATCAGCAGCTTTAGCATGTGCTCAAGTAATTTACATGCAACAAACATTAAAAGATTTTGGAATAAATTTAATGAATTCTACAATTTATTGTGATAATACAAGTGCTATAAATTTATCTAAAAATCCAATTAACCATTCACGAACAAAACACATAGATATAAGACATCATTTCCTACATGATAACATAGAAAAAGGAATAATTAATTTAAAATATGTATCAACCGACAATCAAATTGCCGATATATTCACTAAACCTTTGATAGAATCATCCTTTATAAAACTTAGAAGAGAACTAGGAATTATATCTGCTAAAGACTTATAATTAACTAAAGTTAGCTTCTCATGTTTTAACACTCGTAAACTAATTTTTTTTAAAACAAAAGGTTTACTAAAAATAACTCTTTACCTAAGATTACTCATAACTAGTTATTATTTCTGGTTATAAATATACTTAAGTTTTTTACCATTCATATAACTTAGTTATTCTCCTATTTAAAGAATTGTCTAAAACAAATCAAATACTAAAAACATAAGAAAACAATGTCTTCAAAAAGTTCTTCACCTTCCATCAACATTACTGTATCAACTGATAGCTCAGCTGAAACTCCAGTTCTTCCTACTCCTACTCCCGAAAATGAACCAACATATAAGTGGGGAGAATATCATACTGGCTATACTCCGGAATCAAAGAAAACCAAACGATCATTATTTACCTCTCCGGATACTAAACGGAAAATCGATGAGATTCATCATTATCAGCGACAGCAAATCGAACTTCAGAGAGAATTGTATTTCGAACAAAAAGCAACTTCAACTCGCTTAAGTACACTTCGAAAAATGATATCAAAGCTTTGCCGATCAAATGAAAAAGATGTTGTCTCACCTTTACCAAGCCCAACAAATCCTATCGATCCATCAGCTGCATATCGAACTGAAAATGATCCGGTGAATTATGCAAAGGAGAAATACTATACCTTCTCTCCTCAACGTCCACTGTATAGTCCAAACTCTTGGGACAAGAATTATAATAAAAATGAAGGGACAAGTTACTCCACTCCGAAGACAACACCTCCTTCAAAATAAAGTTTTGTTTATCCCTAAAAAATAATTTGAACTTTATAGTGTTTTTGATATTAATGTATGTTTATTTTTCAAATATATATGTCTGTTATAAAACAGACGTCTGAAAAAATCAAATCAGACGTCTGGCTTCAAAACAACTATTTGTTTTAACAAGTAAAACAGACGTCTGACAAGAATATATCAGACGTCTGAAACAAGGCTAAAATGAACTAATTCTTTGCTGCCTCGTAAAGCACTAAAAACAGACGTCTTTCTTTTTATAAACAGACGTCTGTTTCTGAAGAACCAACTAAAACTTAAGCGAAAACAGACGTCTGTTTCGTTAAAAAAAGGACGTCTGAAATGGTTCCAAAATGAACTAAAAGCTTGCTGGCTTAAAATTACTTAGCAACAGACGTCTCCTTCATTTCAACCAGACGTCTGAATTAATGACGGGACATTTTTTTTAAAAGACACGTCGGTTCCAAAGGAGTATATCTCCTCATAAACACCTTCTATCTTTTCACTTTTTACTTTCACCTTTTCACCCACTATTAAAAAAAAACCCTAAATCCCCAATTTAAAATTACTTCAAAATCTTCAATCTTTTTATAATAATCATGACTACTAGAGGCAAACGCACACGAGAACAAGAAGCTCTACCTCCATCAGAAGATCAAATCCAAAAATGGCTTCATGGAGACATTGCAAAGGCTAGGTACAAAGCAATGAAGAATTCCAAGTTTTTCGAAGGTGCTTTCGTTAAATTTGATGCCTTTTCTAATTATAGACTTCTCCAATTCGCTAGACATTTCAACTTTGAATCTTTGGTAGAATATAATACAAACAATGTCAAAATATACCCTTTGCTTGTTAAGTTGTTCTTAGCCAACATGAATCTTGACCATATGAAACCTCAAAACACAACCGATTGCATTTGGACAATGGTTTGTGGAAAAAGGATTTTACTTCCTCTTCAAAGGTTGGGACAAATCTTAAAATGTGCTTGGCAAGGTTTGGATATTGACGATATAGAAGTTAATAGGACTCAAAGAGATGAAGTATCTCATAAATTTATTTCCGACGATCTTATTGATATGAGAAAACTAACTTCTACCAATCTTCGTCCACAAGCTAGACTTCTTAATCGTGTTTTAGTCCGAACAATAAATCCACGAAAAGGAAGTTATGAGAAGCTTTATAAAAGGGATTTCCAAGCATTGTATGCCATCTACTCTCGAAAACAGATCAATTGGGCAAAAATAATTATGGACGAGTGGTTAGACATCACCTATAAAAGGAAATATAAGACTTTGCATTACGGTGTCTACATTACTCGAATTTTAACAGCTGCTGAAATTCAAATCCCTGATGCTATTCCAACAAAGACAATTAAAGAAATTGGTTACAAGACATTGAAGTTAATGGATATTGATCCCAACCCATCGACTTTGTACCATCTGTCTTTCGAAGAATGGACTCAACATCTTGCTTCTAATCCCAAATCGCTTGTTCCTGAACCTTCACACCGTCAACGAACTAGGGACGATGGAGGAATTCAAATTATTTCTCCGGAATCTTCTTCAAAACAAGCTCTTGTCATTCTTTCGCAAAATCAGTCGAAACTTCATCGTCAACTTAACACTTTTGAAACAAAAACTAATAAGAAGTTTGACTCGATTAAAAAGTTTTTAAATCAAATTTGGAATGCGGTGTCTTGTTCTGGAACTACTTCGACACAAGCTCAAGAGTCATCACCGTTTCATTGGTCTACTAGCTCTCAAGAAGTAGTTGAAGATTCGGAAGGCAGTGCTTCTCCAGATGATCATGACTCGGAGGAATCTACGAATATTTGATGATAGTATGGGTATGGTATCTTTTCTTTTTGAACAATTATATTTTGGGAATGTAATATTTTAGTACTCCATGCACAATACACTTATATGTGCATTTCTGTGGTTGTGATGTTGGGTTGTGATGTTTTGTTTTGGTGTAGTATGCTTTGATATTAACTTCATGAATGTTATGTTTGTTTTCTTTAAAGTATTCCTTTTTGTCAAATGCCAAAGGGGGAGAAAACGTAAAATAATATTTATGCATATTGACAGGGGGAGTATACTTAGTTGTCATTAGTCAAAAAGGGGGAGAATGTTGAATCGCTAAGTATAGCATTTTGACTATGACAACTATATATGTTCATATGCTATCGACTAACTTTGTTTTGCAGGAAGATGAAACTTTATTGACAATCGGATTCAAGAACTCAAGGGAAATATTATTTGTATGAGTCTAGATTAGTCTTAGATAAGATATGTTAAAGTCTTTCCTGATGATTATACACACACAAAGTATTTATGAATATATGTTAGCAACAATGAACAAGGAAGCAAGAAGTAGTCTGTTTACAGAAACAGACGTCTGACATAATCAGACCAGGCGTCTGTTTGCTGAAACAAAGAAAATTCAGTATGAATTTTCAGACGTCTGACATAATTCTACCAGACGTCTGTTTCTGGAGACAAACATACTACTCTTCCTATTTTGAATTCAAATCAAAAGAGACTTCTGAAAATTTTAACTAAGACTTCTGTTTCTAAAAGGATGCATCTATATTGAAGAGATACAACTTACTTCTCTTCATCGAATCCTTTCATGATCAGTTGCAATTCTTTGAATATTATAAATAGAGGTTTCAACAATTGTTTTGATCACTAATCCTTATTCTAACTCTCTATTATTCTAAAAGAATTCTGATTTCTCAAAGCATACTACTTACAAACATTTTGAGATCTTAAACTTCCATAATCTTTCACAAGCTTCACGATAATCATCAAGAAAAGACTATAGGAAGGTTGTACTTACTATTTGACAATTCGTGTTATCAAGAACACACTAAGTCAACATTTATCTTTGTACTAGTGAAGACCTCTTCAGCAGTTGAGGCAAGAAATCCCGTTCGGCTGTTCGGGTAATTGTGAACCTATTCCTCCGGGTGAAGTGAGGGTTGTTGCATTAGTGAAATTTCAGAAGGGAGTCTGGGACTGGACGTAGGACGGTGATCCGAACCAGTATAAATCGACTGTGTGAATTTACTTACTGCTACTATTATTATCTACATTATATCCTGCTTATACTCCATAATATAAGATCCTACCACTGTTTAGACTCTTTCAGTTTGCACACTTCTATTTTAACTGAAAGTCCATGATTTTGCATAAGACAATCACTACTTGTTGCTTTGAACTTGTAGCATGTTTAGAATTTTTTGCTCCATTATCACAATTTCGAGTTGTCGACATGGTTTTAAACCCTAAGTCGTGTGAATCGACATGATAGACATAAAAACATCGCGAATCCCAAGATGTGTGAGTGATATGATACCCATAAGCCGTAATAACGACATGAATCTTAAATCAGAGTAGCGACATGAGTCTTTATTCATTGCAACGACATAGGTTTTGTATCGGGGAAACGACATGAGCTTTAACTTGTGATAACAATATGAGTTTTCAATAGTGTTTGAATGCTTCTTTTGATGCAAAAACCCTTGTATTGATGTTGAGTTACCTTTAAGGTCCTAAATCGTAAGAATGACATGATACTCACGTTGTCATGACATCTCATGTCGTAGAGACAATATGATCCGCCAAACCCGTGAAAGTAATATGAGTTCTGACCCCATGAATTGTATGACTCCCAAGACGTGGACCGATATGAGTCTCATGCCGTAGATCGACATGAGTCTCAAGTCACGGTAATGACTTAGGTCTTAAGTCATAGCAACGATATGAGGCTTAGGTCATGTTCCAAGTGGCTTGAATCCTTCTAACAACTTAAGTCTTATGTCGTCCCAACAACATGAGCTTCAAACCATGCTTTGTCGACTTAAGCGTCTCTAATGACTTGGGTTTCCCTTCACTTTACGTACTTGCACTGTTGTCACAGTTTGTTCATGTCGCTGATTCAGCATGAGTAACCATGCTCGAGCGACTTAACTTTAACGTCAATAAATGCCTTGTTTTTGTAACAACCTGGAAAATCAGAACCAATTTAAAATTTTTATTTTGGTAATTTTAATGGATTTTGAATATTTAAAATGATTTATTTTAAAAAATTACGACGAGAAATTTATTTTGAATAGAATTCGAACATATATATTTATTTAAATCGAAGTTAGAATATAAATATTTATTTTAATTATAAAAGGAATTGAAAATGGCGCAGTAGTTTGAAAATTCAATTTCAAATTTCAAATGAATGTACAGGATTCAAAATAAACCGGATTTTAGAGAAACCAGAAATATTTGAATCTGTTTGAAAATATCTTTCCAACGAATCCGAAAAATTGAAATTTCATAGTAGGAATAAAAAGTTATGTCCAGTTGAAAATTTAGAATTGTCGCTTCAGTTTTGGTCTTTGACACCTTTGTTTCAATGCTTTGATGTGTTTGCACATCTCTATTCTTCAAGTCCCGTTGAAAACTGGAGATTTCTCTTTATGTTCCCTGTCTAATGACCATTCATATATTTCGGACTTATACATCACTACCGATAGTTCATCTTGATAACGGTTTAGACAAATGATGAACTATATCATAACAACATCTAGTTTTTTTAACCATGTGGGGTGTGTGTGTGCAAGCTTACTTTCATGACCATTTCATGACCTTTTACCCTTTCTTACACACATTTTCCATTTGTTAGTGATGGTGCTTGAGATGTGTTATGAATGATTATACTTGTGTAGAATGACTACTAGAAAGCGAGCTCTCCTTCAAAACGAAGAAACCTCTTTGGCTCAAACCAATCCTTCTTTAACCACGGCCTCTGAAACCATAGCAACCATAACTTCTGGTCAAGTTTCTACCTCACTACCTTTGGAACTTCACCCGATTAATGCTAGGAATCAGGAGAGGCAGTCTACCACACTAACTCTGGATAAATACGAGCAATTGTGCGGTCAATATGGAATTCCCGTCACAGATGCAATATTAATAGTAGAGGGTGTCTTTGCTGATGAACCTCCAGCTGGATACATTGTTGTAAACAAACATATGTTAGCGGCTGGTGCTATCCCTCCATTTAATCCTTTTCTAGAGCGAATCTTAAATCGTCTAGTCATTTCTCCTTTCCAACTTCATCCTAATGGTTATTCCGTTTTACTGGGACATTATATCCTTTTTATGGACATAAAAAGGCAAGAGCCTACTTTTCAAGAACTCCATTACTTATGTTCTTTTAAGAGTAGAAAGGACACTCCTTCTATTATCCACGTTGAAGGTGCTAGAAATCAGAAGCTTAATCTCTAACTACCAGATAGTGTTTCTGGATTTTTAAACCTGTTTTTCTTTGTTAGATTCCCCGAGACATTCCGAAGGTGTTGGACAGATGGAGGTGAGCACAGCTTACTAAGTAATTTTAACTTGTATTTTTCTTCAAGTCATATGTTCTTTCATTGTTTCCTTTAGAATGCAGTCGTCCTTGCCTCGATCAAGGATAACAAAGCGTCTACCTCTCTCAAGGCTACATATAAAACAATGGAAGCTATTAATGAGACGAAGAGAAACAGAAAATCTTTAGTTATGAAAACTCTTCATCATCAATACGAATTACTCCATCCTTTGAGGAAGTTTTTGTGTAGAGTAGGGCCTCCAACCCCCAAATCTAATCCTGCAGAGCTGGACATTGGCAGTTCCGGTGGCGGGAATGTGACTTAAGACCAAACTATCGATCAAGACCCAACTATTGATCCTTTCCTAAAAAAGTCCTCAGAGCCTACTAGTGGTAGAGTGTGGCCCTCGACAATGACTTTAAAGAAGGGTGAAAATTTTAGCTGATGTAGGGGCAAGGATCCTATAGCATCAACTAAACTGGTAGGAAAAGAAAATACCTCCCCGAATTCTGAGTCAGAGACGATCTGAACAGGTCGAGGATGGTAAAATGGAGGTGAATACTTCAGAATCTGAGCATGAGACTGGGTATGGTGGGGAAGATGAAACTGCATTAGAAATTGACCCAAATGTTGAAATGACAACTGAGGGCCCTCTCGTGCAAAATGTAAAAAGGGAAGATTCTGCAAGTACCTTTGATAATTTGGGGATCTTAATACAGCTAAGTATCTTAGCCAAGACGACATTGTAACCCAGCCTCTTGATTCCCACAACATAATCACAACAGCTAGCATAATGGAGAATCCCGCCTCTAAGATAGGAAAGTTGTTGAAATCCTTAGGTATTCCTTTAGAACCAATTAGGAAGACCGCTTAGTTAGCAACAACTTATTTTTAGAAAATATTTTAAACATATAACATCTTTAATGATCATATTTTATGATTTTCCTTTAATACTTGGCAAGCCAATTATTGAAATTAATTTTGATCTTATTTCAGGTGGTTTAGATATGCATAAGAAACATTCATCAAGTTTTAGATAGGACTTTAGCAAGAAAAGCAAAGCCTTTAATTCAAAGCACCTATTACACTCTGATCCTCCGCGACCATCCCATCATCAAAACCATCTTCCCCCGCCTCCGAAGTCTTCACACTAGCCCTTACACGTACCAGAATCAAACTTAACTAAAGAGCAAAGGCGGAGGATTCGTGAGGAAGAGGACGAGGAAGCGAGAAGACGTACATGGTACAAAAAGGATACCCCGGATGAAGAGAGCCGAAGGAAAAAATAAAGAAGAGACGATCCGGGAAAAGGTGGCTCACACAAATATCCTCGAATAGAGAGGCTTCCTATTAGGCCTCGTTCAACTTCATCTTCTGGCCCTCCCGGTCCTCTGAATGAAATCCATTCTATCATTCACAAACCTCGCCATGATCTCGGACCAACAAGTGTTCCTATCTCCGAACGACTCCCAGGCTTGAATCTTAAAAGGCTTATGTACGATCGTGGTGTGAGTTTAACCAATGCTGATGACCTATCCGAGGAGATAGATGCAGTAATATGGCAGACACATACTCAACTTGATAATGCTAAGAGCCAGCTTGATATATAGTGGAATATCGTCAAAGACAGTGCCAGGTGAAAGTTGTACGGATGGAACAAATTTTGTGATGATCTCCAAAAATGTCATGATGCTAACCTTGCTAAAATCGCCGAGTTGGAGAGTGACAAGGTCAAAGGGGAAATTTTTTTGGATTCTCATGATGCTACTATTGCGGTACTCAATAAAAGGGTTATGGAGTTAGAAGCATTAGATAATGAAAACAAAAAACTCCGAGAAGAACTTGAAGCTGCCAAACAAAGAGGAAAGGAAGCCTTAATCGCCAAATGCAATGTTGAAGCTACACTATCTGTGGAAAAGGATTTTTCCAAACAGTATTTGGATGAAGCTGCCCAACTTAGGAAAACCATTGACTCGTTAAAGGCTTCCAACCAAACACTGACAGCTAAAGTTGAATCTCTCGAGAAAGACAAGACCACCGTCAAGGAAAATCTTAAGCAAGCCATAGATGAGACTGAGGATGACATGTTTCGATTTTACATCTTCAGCGTCATGAGTCATGGGAGTTTGCACTACTTGGAGGATAGATTTTCCACCACTTTAGCGCTTGTCTGGAAACGAGTGCTTAAAATCAATGGTGACGACTGTAGTGAGGATGAACCCATTAATAGAATTTTAGATGATAAATCTAAAAGGCTTTAGCAGATGGAAAGATTCTATTAGTAAACGAGAGGGATGGTACTTCTGGAGAGCCAATTCAAAACCAACCTGATACCAATCCTTCTACTGATCCCGTGGACCCCGGAGCTTTTGGTTTGTAGACATTGGTCAACCCTCCTGATATTCCGAAAGAGAAAGAAGTGGTTACTGAGGGGAATGCCAATATAGAGAATATTACTGAGGAGCATCATGGAAATGATGAAAACCCTGAGAATTGGAGAATTGAGCATAGCAATGCCCAGGAAAATCTTCTAGATGCAGGTAAAATCGAAACCAATTATACCGTGTCATGCTTAGAGTCCATTTTTGATTCTCCTGGGTCTATTGCCTCTTATGCTCATTATCACCATAATCTAGGTTTAATTTCACCTCTATCTTCTCCCACTATAGGCAATGCAACAACAATCAAAGCTGCTATAACTAATTCGTCCTTAATCACCATCCCTCTTGCTTCCGTTATCACTCCCCTTCATCCTAATAACACTTCCCTGCTTGTGATTACAACTCCGGGGTCACAAGATGCAAGAATCGGAGCTTTCTCAGATTTGGATGACGTTGATTACAATCTTAGTGATGATCTTGGGGCTAATGGAATGGATGAAAGCCCAAAGGATGTTGCTAAGGATAAAGGCAAGAAGGCTGCCAAATCTTCATCATCTAAGAAGCTCAAGAGGAGGAAGAAGAAAGACACGGAAACTATTACTTTATCTTCTCAGGAAAATATGAGTAATGTGGAAGAGACGCCTCCTCCTTCTTTTAACAAACCATCTTTGAGGTCAGGTGATAGGAAGAAGTAGTAGTGATTGGAACCGACTTATTTTGCTTCTCGATCATTACCTTCTACATTTTGTATTCAGACCAGTTGTATATGTAGGTGTCGGTCCCTGCTTATTACTTTATGCTTATCTGTGTCTGATACTTTTGTGATGGATTCATGACTCTGTGACTTTGTGACTCTGCCATCTGATTATGGGATGCTGAAATGAAATTGTGTTCTGCTTTTTGCACTTAAGCTTTTACTTTTAGCTTTGTTGTACTTTCCTGTTCTGCATCGCAAATTATTTATATCACAAGTCATTTGTTTTTGGTATAACAATGATCTTAATGTACTTTTCTTCTTTATTAACTAAGGATTTTCCAGTTGTGACCATGAATCATTATCGGTTGTACCTAACTTGACCAATTTTGCTGGATTTCCTTGATTCTGACTGTGGCAATTTTTGAGATTAATATGAATAACCACCTTTATGCTTGTCACAATACCATGGTTATCAATTTCGCCTTCATTATTTCAAATTTCATCTTTATTGGTCAAATCAGTTCTTGTAGGTGCTTAACCCTTAAGTTTGAAATTGTGACGAGTTTGTGGTATGTCTCAAGAAGTGAGCATCATTAAATTTCTTTAATACGGTGGTGATGCCACCATACCAATATTCGTTACAATTTTAAAGGTTTAGTGTGGCGTTGTGTGACCAACTTTGGTTGGAATCTTTTGACCATGTGTATTTGCCTTTGTTGAATTTCTTGGCTCAGTTCTGATCAAAGGTTTCCAGTTTTGTTGGTCCTACTCATGCCCTTTTATGGAGATGGGCGCCTATTTTTGTGCCCCTGCTCGAGAGGTCTTATATTCCGTTCTTCCGAGGAGGTATTTGTAAACCCATTATTCGTTGTGATTGAATGACTTAGTCACTTGTAGAATCTGTAGGATGCCTTCGAAAAAGACTTTGGATCCGTCAGTAACTGGATTTGGAAGACCTAGAATCAATAGCTAGATTTGGAAGACCCAACATCTGATCGGATGCCCATGAAGGGGTCTTTTAGATCTCAGTGTTTGTATCGTTATCCAACCATGTATCAATGGTTTCGACGATTAACCGAGTGCTCCTCGGGGAAGTCTTTTGTTTTAGAGCTCAGTGTTTATATCGCTATCCAGCCATGTATTAATGGCATCGACGATGAACCGGGTGCCCCTCGGGGAGGTCTTTAGTTTACAAACCCAATATTTGTCGCAATCTGACCATTTATTATTGGCGTAGGCGATCAACTGGGTGCCCCTTAGGGAGGTCTTTGTTTTTAAAATTGCGTTGTTTCTTGGGGCAGACGCTAGTTTATTTATCGGGTTTTACCACGATTTGTCAGAACTAAGGCCTGGAACATTGTAATTAAGAAGGTGCCCCTTTTATGAAACTTGCAGTTTTATCTCTGACTTTGAAAACCACGTCATTTGACCATTCAATCCCTGGTGTTTCTTCCTTGCATTTCTATGCTCTACATCATCGAGTTGATTGCGAATGATGTTTCAAGCATTGAGCAATGGATACTTGAGCTATGGATAATCGAGATGTGCTATAATAATCACCAGGTCTTATTTGGTCAAAAATGCGTTAGCACTCTTTAAATGGACCTACAATAAAAATCGAATCTTAGAAAACAGTTTGCAGATCATACGATTTAGGCAAGTAAAGCAATTTCTTTCATTAGTATGTACAAAGCTTGTAATGATATTGCATGGTTTACAATGCATGGTATTAACAAATTTTTCAGATCAAATGAAAGAAACATTAAGTGAAGTAGTGACGGAGGTGTATGGCATTCCATGCTCTCGGAAGTTGGATTCCGTCCGTCGTTTTCAGCTCAAAAGTACCATCGGAGAATTTTTGGCTAATCATATATGGCCTCTCCCAATTAGGCCCAAGTACCCTAGTTCCTGTCATAATTCTTTTTAGGACAAGGTCCCCAACCTGGAAGGTTCTGCATTTTACTTTAGCATTGAAATGGCGATTCTTCTCTGATGCACCATAACTCTGAATTCTGCTTCTCTTCTCCTTTCTTCAAGAAAATCAAGTGCTTCGAGTTACAGTTTCTCATTCTCTTCTTGGTTGAAGTGGATTCTTCTATAAGTTGGAACCTCTAGTTCTACTGGAATCATAGCCTCGGATCCAAATGCAAGTGAGAATGAAGTATGCCTTATCGCAGTTTTATAAGTGGTACGGTATGCCCATAGTGCAAGCGAAAGCTCGTCTACCCAAGCACCCTTAGCTTTTTCGAGTCGCTTCTTAATGGTTGACTTCAAGATTTTGTTGATTGCTTTGACTTGCCCGTTGGCCTGCGGATGAGCAATGGCCGCAAAACTCTTCTTGATTTTGTACTTGGCACAGAAATCTAGAAATTCACTGCTCTCAAATTGAGTTCCATTGTCGATGATTATTTACTGCGGTACACCGAAGCTACAGATGATGTTCTTCAAGACAAAATTGATCACCTTATTTGAAGTAATAGTAGCTAGCGGTTTAGTTTCATCCCAGTTAGTGAAATAGTCAACTGCCACTATTGCGTACTTCATATTCGATTTAGTTGTAGGTAATTCTCTGATCAAGTCTATGCCCCCAAATGGAAAATGGCCATGGGCTAACCATTTGAGTCAATTCGGTGGGAGGCACTGTTAGTATTTTTGCAAACCTTTGGCATATGTCACACTTTTTAACATTGGTCATCGCATCCAGGTTCACATCGGGCCAAAAGTAGCCATATCGCAGAATTTTCTTGGCTAGTGTTTGACCACCTATGTGACCTTCACAATCTCCCCTATGTAACTTTACCAAGATTGCTCTTGATTCCTCCTTTGTTACACATCGAAGCAATGGCATAGAGAATCCTCGTTTGTATAACTTGCCGTCCTGAATAAGATATAGTGGAGCCTTGCATAATATCTTCCTTCGCTTTTTTGGCTCTTTGGGGAGTGTCCTATTGAGGATATATTCCTTGATTGGAGTCATCCATGACATGGGCTCTTCAACCGTCTCCATGATCCAGTCAACATCTGCTTCGTCAATGGCGGGAGTTGAAAGGACTTCTATAGGAATAAGACCCAGCTATTGTGCATCTGAAGAACTGGCATATTTGGCAAGAGAATCTGCCTTTGCATTTTCTTCCCTCGAAATTTGAGATATAGTGTAGTGGTCGAGGTCATTGAGAAATTCCATGGCTTTGATAAGATAAGAAGGGAGGTTTCGGACTTTAGTCTGGAATTCTCCGAGGACCTGACACACTACCAGTTGAGAATCACTAAAGATTTGCAAAGTTTTCAGATTTAGCTCCTTTGCTAACTTCAGCCCTGTTATTAATGCTTCGTATTCAGCCTCATTATTTATCGATGGGAATTCCAATCTCAAGGCATAACATAGAGAATTCCCCTCCGGAGTTTCTAAGATAGTTAAGGCCCCTGAACAATAATCATTCTTGGACCCATCAAAGTATATCTTCCAGCTAGCCACTGTCTCTGCTGGCTCTTCAGTTTCTTCTCCCCTGTCCATGAACTCAGCAATGAAATCTGCTAAGGATTTCCCATTAATAGCTCTTCAGAGGTGATAAGTGATGTCATATTGGCTAAGCTCAATGCTCCACTTCAATAACCTACCCGAAGTTTCTGGGTGAAATAGAACTTGTCTTAGCAGTTGATCGGTGATAACTTTTATCGGATGAGATTGGAAATACAATCTTAACTTTTTCGAGGCAATAAGCAGACAGTATGCAAGTTTCTCCAACTTTGGGTAGTTTAACTCTGCTCTGGCGAGCCGCTTGCTAATATAATAAACTGGTCTTGGACTTTGGCATCCTCTCGGACAAGTGCAGCGCTCAAGGCATGTGATGATACGGCCAAATATAGGAACAACTCCTCTCCATCTCTAGGTTTGTAAAGCATCGGTGGCGAATCCATGTGCTTTATCAACTCTTCGAAGGCTGTTTGACATTCAGGAGTCCACTGGAAATCTTTCTTCCCTTTTTTTAAAGCATGGAAAAAGTGGGACGCACCGATCTGTTGCTTTGGAGATGAACCGGTTAAGGGCAGCAACTTTCCCATTCAAGCTTTGAAGCTCTTTCTTTGTCCTTGGAGCTCGCATTTTCCGTAATGTTGTAACCTGAGAAGGATTCGCCTCAATGCCCCCTAGCGTTAACTATAAATCCGAGAAATTTCCCTAACGAAACTTCGAATGAGTATTTTAGAGGATTTAACTTCATACCGTACTTTCTAAGGATATGAAACATCTCAGCTAGATTCTCCAGATGATTCTTTGCCTTCTTTGATTTTACCAACATATTATCTACATAGAACTCCATAGTGTTCCCGATTTGAGATTTGAACATGGAATTCACAAGGCGTTGATAGGTTGCTCCCGCATTCTTTAGTCCAAGCGGAATAACTTTATAGCAATATAAGCCTTTATCCGTTATGAAACTCGTGTTTTCTTCGTCCGGCTTATGCATCATGATTTGATTATACCCAGAGTATGCGTCCATGAATGATAACAACTAATGCCCCGCAGTCGCATCGACAAGTTGGTCAATTCTCGGTAATGGAAAACTGTCTTTGGGACATGCTTTGTTAAAGTCCAAGTAATCTATGCCCACTCTCCATTTACCGTCGGATTTTTTTAACCAGGACCGGATTGGAAACCCAAACGGGATATGTAGATTCTCTTATAAAATTATTTTTTAACAATCTATCTACTTCTTCTTTTAATGCCACAGATCTTTTAGGTCCTTGCATTCGTCTTTTTTGTTTCACAGGAGTCAAACTAGGATTAATATTCAACTTGTGAACAATTACATCTGGTGATATTCTGCACATGTTAGAATGCATCCATGCAAAAGCATCTAAGTTTACTTTTAAAAACAATATCAAATCCTTCTGCAATTTCAGGCCCAACTAAGAACCTATCTTTAGGACTCGATCAAGATCTTTATCGTGTACAGGAACGGAGATGGTGTCCTTAGCCGGTGCCGCTCTGTTTTCCCCTATACCGGTTTTCCTTGGATCAATTTCCTTCTGGGTTCCGCTATGCACGCCAATATGAGGACCCCTCCTTAATTGCTATAAGGGGGAATCGCGAGTGCGGAGTGGAAGCTCCACATCCTTCTTCACTTCTTTCTTCCTTGCCTTGGCAAGTTCAACCAGATAGCACCCCCTCGCTGTTTGTTGGTCACCCTTGACTGCGCCAATTCCGTTTTCAGTAGGGAAGTTCATCGTGAGACACCATAGAGTCATCGTTATTCTAAACGTTGCGAGGGTTGGCCTTCCAAGGAAGGCGTTGTAAGCAGAGAACTCATTTATTATGACAAAATCTTGTTTTAGTGCCGCCTTACACTCTCATTCTCCAAGCTCGATGAGCAAATTGATGACACCAACTGGTTGAACGGCTTGCCCCGTGAATCCGTGAATTTTATTTTGGAAGGCTTTCACATCGTCCACGGAGAGTTTCATTCTATGAAATTCACTGATGAATAGGACGTTGGCCGATGCCCCACTATCAACTAAGACCCTTCTAAAAATGGCTGGACCCAAACCGATGGTTACCACCATGGGATCCACCGTCGGAGTTATGAGCCCGTTTGTATCCTCATCTTTGAACACAATGTCATCCCATGGAATTCTCAGCATCTTTGCATACAAAGCTCAATTCATGATCATGAGCTCTTCCTCTTTAGGAAGGATCTTCGTTTCACTAGAGTATTTCACAATGTTCCCCAGCTTCTCCCTGCTGGGTGTGGTCCACCTGATATAGTATTGACAATCAACCTTGGAATAGCAGTGACCGAAGCATTCTCATTCTGCTTAGGTTGTTCCGCAGAGGTTCCTTGGCCTTGAGCATTCTGGGTATTCTGCGGGTTCTTTGTATACTAGTGAAGTCTGCTTTTCCTTATCAGTTCCTCAATTAAGCTTTTCAGGTGTCTACGCTCGTTTGTATTATGACCTGGGTGGTTATGAAACTGGAAGAAACTTCCTGACTTGATTGCTGCATCACTGACCTTCACTTGTTTTGTTACTGGATAATCTTCAGTATCTTTGGTTGGCACGAAGATGTTTTTGATAGTATCATTCAAAGGAGTCAATTCTGAATTCTTAAAGAAACGAAGCTTTTTATTAGGTTGGTTGTCTCTTTCGTCATTCCCTCTTTTCTGATTGTCGGGATTCTTCTAACCACTTTCTGCATTATTATTCTTCTTCTCGGGCTGTATACTGCTTTCTGGAACATCCATAGTATAGGTCGGATCCTCATCCACACCTATATACTCCTCGGCTTTACCGAATAGTTCCTCTAGAGTACTCGGTTTCTTCTTCTTAATCCATCGTCCGAGCTTGGTTTTCTTGCTTATGGCTCCCATCAAAGCCACTAAAATCAAATGTGGCTCATAGTTTCCAACTTCAGCCGCGACGGTGTTGAAGCGAGTGAGAAAAGCCCTTATTGATTCCCCTTGCCTTTGCTCAAGCTCGTTTAACTCCATGACATCTCGCACTTTCGTCGCTTGGAGTCTGAATTGCTCTCGAAAGAGTTTGGCCAAGGTAGCAATGTCATCCACAGATCTGGGCGGTAGCTTTGTGAACCAAAGCGATGCCACTCCTTCGAGATAAGTTGGAAAATACAAGCATTTCAACTCGTTAGTGCCCCGTGCCCCGTCCATATGCTGATCGTATTTGAACAGAAATATGTTGGGATCACTAGTTCCATTGTAAGCCTGGACTATTGGTGGTTTAAATTTGTCCCGATATGGTGCCATTTTTACCCTTTCTGTGAGCGGGGTTTTGGTGGGAGCAAATCCCCAGTCCTTCTCGTCATCCGGCTTCCTCGCAATCTTTTCCATAATTCTGCGCACTATTTCAGTTACATGCTCTTCTTCATTGAGCTGGACCACGGAGAGGACGCCATCATCTTTACTGGATGTTTTCCTAAACAAACGGTCGCGGTTCAGATTGCGGGGCCCTGGGCCTCCTACTTGAGGAGGTGCCCCTTTGGTGGTTCCAAGCGCTTGTCGAGAAGTCGCTTTATCAGTATGGTTACGCATGGGTGACTTAGCTTCCTTATGTCAAGGATCTTTGGAATTGGTAATCTCTTGAACAGAATCTCCTTGGTTTGGGCTCGAAGAAGAGGAGCCCGCGTTCTCCGTACAATTTAACTAGGCACGAGCGACATTCATAGTAACTTTCGCCGTAGCGGCTTGCATGGTGAACATGGATTCAAGTTTCTTCAGCATGACATTATTAGCAATGTCTATTTGGCTCGTTAAAGTTGCAGCAACTTCATCCAATTCTCATCTTGTTACAGCGGCTCTGGCCTTAGAACTTTCCCCAACTTCAAATTGGTTGGTGAGGGGACTATTCTCGTTGTTGGCGGCATTATCATCATTCTCGACATTTTGACTAGTGGTCCTCTTTGATGGTTTACCTAGTTTACCCATGATTTCAGGAAAGGACTTGAACTCGATTGTAGTGAGATAGGCTTAGGTTCTTAATGCAAGGTGTTGAACCTTGTGAGGGAGTGTGAGAGAACAGAAGATTGAATCGGCCCCACGGTGGGCGCCAAATGTTGAGATAGAAATTCGTCTTCAACACTAAAGGTGCATAAAAACACTTCACCAATCCGGTAAGGAAAAATTAAGTGAGGCCGCAATTACAAACATACAAAAAGCATAAAAATAAGAACACGGAGTTTTTATAGTGGTTCGATCCAATGAGGATCTACATCCACTTTCCTATAAGGTTCCATTATCAATATGTCGATTACAAGGTTTGATTCACTCTTACAACAAGTTTTATCACTCTCTCACTTATAAATATCACTTGAATTCACAAAAAGTGATGGAGAAATGGAATGACCAGCAGAGACATGGTGTGATTAGAGAAGAATTGGAAGGATTTTTTCTAATGCTTGAACTTGGATGATGAACCTTCAACTCCTAGATCACTTAGATAGATTTGATGGAAGCCATGATCAATGAATGATTGAATCTTCAATTTGTGATGACGGATGAGTGTTAGAATTCTTTGAAATAGTTGTGGAGAGATTTTTGCAGCACTTCGTGGCCAAGAAATTATATCCCCCTCAATGAAGAAGTGAGGGGGTATTTATAGGTGATTTTCGGACCAGTGACAATTCTGTAATTATCCAGGAAAAACGCCTTGACTATTGGCGGTGGGACTCCCTGACTCATACCGCAACATTATGCCACTCAACGCCTTGAGCTTGCGATACGACATGATTCTCCTCGACATGGTTTATCTTGTTTGGACGATAGCTGTTAACAATTTGGTAATAGCTGGATGCAGCATGAATAAGTTACGCATGGTTCATCTTGAGGTCTTAAGTAGCGGCTTGCACCTTATGTCGTTGAACGACATGGAGGCAGGGCGGCATGGCGTGTTTCATGAGCTTGACTTAACTCTGCGACATGGTTTAAGGACGACATGAATGATAGACGAGATAACGACTTGCGCTATGACGACATGACTTCTAGGTGCTTTTACTTTACTGTGTCTCCATGAATGAAATGTGATATGACTTGGGATCGACCCGGTTACCTGGGAGCGACATGGTGAGGTACGACCTGCCTTAAAAAGTGACTTGATGTTGTTCCCTTCCTAGCGACGTGGCCTTGAAGTGTCTTGGCTTTCACGTCATGAATCCGAGTTTGACTTGGTTGATTTCATATGAATCTAACGACTTGACTAATATCAGCATGATTTTTATACTATATCTGACTTATATTTTATGAGTTAACAATGTATAAACTATTTTAAAAAGAACTCAAATTTTAATTTATTATGAAATATAAATCAATCTTTTGATACGAATAAATTTTAAATTTAAACTTTTAGAAATCAAAATCAATTAATTTGTTAAGAAACCATTTATATGTTAAAACTTTAAAAAGAAATCTATAGTCATAACAAAATTATGAAATCTTGATATAAATTAAACTATAAACTATAATTTCTTATATTAAAGACATAAAACCATATATTATTATTATTATTATACCAAAATATTAGGTTAAATATTTTAGCTTTTATAAATCTTAATAAGAAATCAAAATAAGTATTTAAGTTACAAATATTATTTGTGATAATTTTACTCAAAATTGCTATGAAATCATATGAATAATATATAAGTTAAACTATGCATGTTTAATCTATATAAAGATGAATAAATTTATATTTTATAACAATATCAGAAAGTTATATTAACTTTGTATATCATATTAACATGTTTATATAATTTTGTTAATATATATACTTTTAATATATATATATATATTTTGAAACAAGATATAAGAAAATAAATAGACAAACAAAGTTAATAACTAGAGTTTGAATTGGCATTTTTTTATTGGAAAGATGGAGGGAAGTTTTAAAGTTTGAATTTTTGAAATTCAAAATTTAAATTTCATTATGTCGACATGACCATTTATGTATGTCGATATACATGTAGAAAATCAAAAACATATTGTTTTGACTTCTTGGTTTTATTATATTAGCGATTTACATTTCAGGTTTAACTATTTCGTGAAATAATATTAATCCTAACAAACATCCAAAATTTGTTATTATATTTATTATTATAGTATTATTATTTTGAGTTCAAAATTCATGTTTCAAATGTGAATTTTAAATTTTAGGTTTTAATTTTAAAGTTTATATTTCAAGTTCAAAACTAGGAAAACAAAACTGTAACACCACGTGTTTTCTAAGAATATTAAAATAACATATTAAAGAATAATTAATTCGAAAAAGAAGAAATAGGTGAAACGGGTTGCGCCATTGCGTTCATCTCGGAATTCTGCTTGAGATAGAGTCTGAGTTTGCGTAAATTGGACTCCGTATGAAGAAGATATCTTTAAATTAAATATTGCAGCAAAACATGAAAAAGAAGAATGAGAAAAGAATAATTTTTAGCATTGTTATAAGGTTTGTAAGTAAAAGACTTAGTAACTCATTTGGTTAGAACATGTGACTTGCATACAAGAGGTACAAAGTTCGACCCCCGCTAGCGCCATATTTTTGTTTTAGGGGAATGGCTAAAAAGTGGCTTAGTGTGAACGCAGTTCAAAAAGCCGTTTAGTGTGAAAATGGTTAATTGGAAAAATAGATAAAAAGAAAAATATATATATATATATAATATATATATATACACACATATATATATATATATATATATATGACGTATACGCATCATGTGGCGCACGTGGCGCATTTTATTTGTTGGTCAAGGATTGTCTTTTTTTACGTGGCCTTCTCTGATTGGCTTTGTGGAAAATTCTGAGGTGTTAGGGCTTATGTGTCATGCTATGATTGGCTGAGTGACACATTGCTTTAGTTAGATGTCTCTGATTACTCCTAAACTGATCTAATGGCTAGAATTAAACCTAGACTTCTCTATAATCAACTCAAATCCTAAACCTAAAACATATAAACACATTCTTTGTAGCCACCATGCTATCCAATTCAAATCTTGTCTAGCCACCTTCTTCTTAAACAAATTATAATCTAATTAGAAAGCTTCAAGTTAGAGAAAAAGGTTTTTGTTTCAAAGCAAGGGATTTCTGCTTCAAATCAATAGTCAACATCAAAGGATAAGCTTTACAAATTCAGAAAACAGATCCCACAAAACAAGACTTTCTTTTCTTTGTAAGTCCTGTTATTATTTAGATGTGAACGATTAAAAGTTGTGATTTGTAATAAAATGAAAACTAGAGTAATTCCTAGTTGTAATATAATGACGGTGCTGAATTATGCCTATTCTTGTAACGATTCTATCGTATATGCTTGTGAGATTATTGTGGTTATTATGTTGATGTTAAACCCATCGTATATTATGTAAATTTGGTGACTTTTTCATGTTATGTAACATGCAAATTGTTTAGATCTACATTTAGATCTATGTTTATTGAATCATGCAAGTTGTTTAGATCTAGTTTTAGATCTATTTTTATTGAATCATGCAAGTTGTTTAGATCTACATTTAGATCTATGTTTATTGAATCATGCAACTTGTTTAGATCTACATTTAGATCTATTTTTATTGAATCATGCAAGTTGTTAGGCTAAGACATGTATTATGTTTAGATCTACATTTAGATCTATGTTTATTGAATCATGCAAGTTATTAGGCCAAGACATGTATTATGTTTAGATTACATTTAGATCTATGAAAATTGGATCCAAGATTAAAGTTCACACTCACATGCCTTGTTAAACTTGTGTAAAACCATATGCTTAAGATTCATGTTTGTTGGATCCAAAATAAAAGTTCGAATTTACATGCCTTGTTAAATTTGTGTAAATCCATATGTTTAAGATTCATGATTATTGGATCCAAATTAAAAGTTCACATTCACATGTCTAGTTGAACTTGTGTAATTCTATATGCTTAAGGTTTATGTTTATTGGACCTAAAATAAAAGTTTACATTTATATGCCTAATTGGATTTGGGTAATTTCATATGCTGAAAGACTCATGTTAGTTGGATCCAAAAATGCAAGTTCACTATATTATGCCACGTTTACATGACACATGTTTAGTTAGTTCCTTATTATTTTATGTTATGTGAATGATACATGCTCCCTTCTTTCCCTTTTTGTATATAAGTTAGGCTAAGTTACGAGCCTAACATTCTATGTGAATTTTGCGAACGTATGACGGGGGTAACATTGGGAAAACCTTAGAAATTATTATTGGCATAATTTAGCCCATAGATAAATGAATGGTTAGTGGCATAAAAATGGTATAATTTATATACCAAAAATCTTGAATATGATTTAGAGGAAAAATCGGGCATGGCTTGAATGGCAATAATTGTGGAAAATTTACATATAAATTTGAAAGATAAATATGTAAATTAAGAAAAAGACGAATGTGCCTAACCCGAGATTAGATTGAGTTGTGGTGTAAAACTGCCCGGAACCGCCCGGCACATCCAGTAACCACAACAACACCTATCTAATGTGAGGGGTTAGTGCATCATGCCCAAGGAAAACCCGAGGTTAGATTGAGTTGTGGTGTAAAACTGCCCGGAACCGCCCGGCACATCCAGTAATCGCAACAACACATATCTAATGTGAGAGGTTGGTGCATTAATAAATCAATTAATGCTAACAAGATGGATGACTAGGGTTAAGTTCATAGGAACACTTAACCAATATAACAAGATGAATGACTAGGGTTAAGTTCATAGGAACACTTAACCAATATAAAAAGATGAATGACTAGGGTTAAGTTCATAGGAACACTTAACCAATATAACAAGATGAATGACTAGGGTTAAGTTCAAAGGAACACTTAACCAATATGAATGACTAGGGTTAAGTTAATGAGAAACACTTAACCAATATAACAAGATGAATGGGTAGGGTTAAGTAATAAGAAACACTTAACCAATATAACTTGATTTGTGGTAAGGTTAAGTAAAAACAAGAGGGCAACACTTAACCAATATAACTTGATTTATGGTCGGGTTAAGTTAACCAAGAAGGTAACACTTAACCAAAGTAATATGACAAGTGGGTGGGTTAAGTTAACTTGAATTGATTGATGACACTTAACCAATACAACATGATGAACACGTGGGGTTAAGTTAACAAGAAACACTTGACCAATACAACTTGATGGACGAACGGGGTTAAGTTAATAGAAAACACTTAACTAATCCAACATGATAAGCGATGAGGGTTAAGTTAATAAGAAGCACTTAACCAACATGACATGATGAATGGGTGGGATAAGTTAACATGAATGGACAACACTTAACCAATACAACATAATGTACGGGAGGGTTAAGTACATATCAGGTTGGTGGGTAATATTAGTACATATAGGCCCACAAAACTTAACCGTTAAATAAATATGCTTGAATCGATGGGAGGGTTAAGTACATCTCGTGTAGGTGGGTAATATTAGTACATATAGGCCCACAAGACTTAACCGTTAAATAAACATGCTTGAATCAGTGGGAGGGTTAAGTACATATCAGGTTGGTGGGTAATATTAGTAAATATAGGCCCATAAACTTAACCAGCAGGAAACCCTAGTAACGGGGACCCATTTCAGCAGTAACCCACATAGATGTATCATGGTACCCTGAAACTAGGCAGGGTGGGGCACGATTACTGGACTGATTGTAAGCGGTCAAAGCAGCGGCATGGGGTACGTCAGTGTAGGGTGGGGCACGATTACTGTTGTTTTAATGCTTCTTTATGTTTTAATTCAAGACAGAAGTTCTATGTATTACTTTTAAGTATGATTGAGACAACTGTTGTAAAAGCTTGACTGAACCACATTGTTTATAAAATGATTTTTATTTTCCGCTACTTTATTTGTTTGTCTTGTAATTCACCTGCATCTTTTACCTAAAATGCTTCACCAAAGTTAAGGCATTCCCTTTGTGAGTGACCTTAACGGAGGAGGGGTGTTTCACTTGGTATTAGAGCTGAAGGTTACCAGATCAGATAAAAGATTTGAAAATAAATTTTCAAAACGATTTTAAAAGAAGCATTTTCAAAAGAAAGGTTTTGTTTTAAAGGCATACTCCCTAAAGCCATATGCACTATCTTTTTGATCCTCTATTTAGATCCTTGTTTCCTTCTTTCCTGAGGCTCCGGGGCTCCTGGCTTTCCGGGAGGTAACCTCATCGTGGCATGGTTCCGTAGGCTTGATGAGACTACGACACCTGTCAAAGGGCGAAGAAGTGCCCAACTTCCATCTATAGCCGCTGTAGTCCACCTGCGGCTAATTTTCTTTCGAGCTTTGTAGGATTTTCCATGCGATGAAGGCAGCTTACGAGAGACTTGTCAACGTGTTACACAAGGATAGTAAAGATGAGACTGAGGGAGTTTTGCTAAGGAGAACAACCCAAGGATGAGGAACTCATGGATATGGACTTGGTTCACAAAGGAGCCGGTGTAAGTGGAAGAATCACAAGACAAGAGGACGTATCTTTATTATGGTATAACGGAACAAGGGCAAGAACTAAGGACAGAATTTTTCGAAGGGCAAGTGCATGCTCTCACCGCCAGCATATCTGAGAGAGAGAGGTAGTAAGGTTTTTCCTTTTTGATCATCCTGTTAGTACTCTTTTTGATTTTAGCGCTTCACATTCGTTTATATCTGCTTCCATATTTGTGTCTCTACACCTTAGTACTTGTATAGTAGAAGATCCCATTATTGTCTCAAATCCAATTTGTGGTTCGGCTCATTTATCTTTGGTTTGTAAGGATTCAAGATACTTATGTTTTTGGTTTCATGGGCTATGGGTTGATTCTAGGCGTGGATTGGTTAGCTAGTAATAGTGAAAGGAGGGCAGTTAGACTTTCGGCTTGCCTCGGGAATACCATCGAAATTTCGTGCGATCCTAAGGGATCAGTTTGTCTTAGCTACCTAGAATCACTTAATGTATTTATCGATGATTTTCGATCCATTGGAGTAGTCCATGAGTACGCATATGTTTTTGATTAAGGTTAGGGGTTTGTCCCCTAAAACGTGAGGTAGACTTCCACATATATCTAGTTGACAATGCAAAGCCGGTTATGCGATCAACGATAGTTTTGGAGTAAGATTGGTGAGGATAGCCAGAGTCGGTTATGTGCTCAATTGTTTGGTTGTTTTGCTAGTATCATCTCACATAGTTCGTCCAAATTTGGAGGAGGTATTCCTTGGATGCTTGTCTGATATTGGTTTAGGCCTTTGGGGCTTGTACTTGAGGGATTTCAAGTTCGACTAGGATGGTTTGCGTGAGAGATATTGACCCTCAGATTTGTGACATGATGGATAAGCTAAGTAGAGGAGAGACCTATAATCATCTTAGTATATACACTTGGTACCATGGTTAACATCTGTTTATCTTGGAAAGATAGTTCGACTACATTTGATACCCTCTAGCATAGTAAGTGATCGAGGTCATATCTTTACTAGTGGGTTTTGGAAATGGAGGTCAAGAAGCTTCGCAATCGTAAAGTTAAATTAGTTAAGGTACAATGGAGTGAATCCCAAGATGATGCGACTTAGAAGACTGAAGACTAGATACGCGCATCATACCCTTTTTGAGGGTATATCCTTGATTCCTCTTTTTCTCTAAAGTTAATTTGCATGCTAGTCTTTATCTTTTAAGTATATCCTCTCGGTCCTATTCCGGATCCTTAGGTAGAAGCCAATGGATGTAAACATGTGTTTGATACATGTTATGTTTGGTGGATGCAAGTGGTTGCAAGTGTTTGCTCGTGGATGCATATACACACATTAAGCACTAGACCGGCTCAGTCACTTTCATATTGCATATGCATGAGTGAATTTTTGAATTGAAACTTGTTGTGTTATCATATGAATGTTGCATTTGTATGAATGATTTTGCACTCATGTAGAAGTTATAAAGTACAATTAGGAATAATTGCATACATGATGGACTCATGGCATCGACATAATTCGCATTGAGGAGGTCAACTGAATCAGTAGACCGCCTGATTTTGCATTAGATAAGGACATGTACACACACTATGCATATGATCACGAAAGCATTACAAATCTTTTTAAGGACAATGGACGACTGTGATTGAATGGTTGAGTAAATGGATATTGGATGTTAGGATATGCATTCTTCTTAATTTAAAGATTTCGGGGACGAAATCCTTTAAGGAGGGGAGAATGTAACACCCTGTATTTTTTGAGAATATTAAAATAACAAATTAAAGAATAATTAATTTGAAAAAGAAGAAATAGGTGAAATGGGTTGCGCAATTGCGTTCATCTCGGAATTCTGCTTGAGATAGAGTCCGAGTTTGCGTAAATCAGACTCCGTATGAAGAAGATATCTTTAAATTAAATATTGCAGCAAAACATGAAAAAGAAGAATGAGAAAAGAATAATTTTTAGCATTGTTCTAAGGTTTGTAAGCAAAAGAATTAGTAGATCATTTGGTTAGAACATGTGACTTGCATACAAGAGGTACAGAGTTCGATCCCCGCCAGCGCCATATTTTTGTTTTAGGGGAATGGCTAAAAAGTGGCTTAGTGTGAACGCAGTTCAAAAGTGGTTTAGTGTGAAAATGTTAATTGGGAAGACAGATATAAAGAATATATATATATATATATATAGAAAATATATGTATATATACATATATACATGTATACATATATACATACATACATATATATATATATATATATATGACGTGTACGCATCATGTGGCGCATGTGGCACATTTTTTTGTTGGTCAAGGATTGTCTTTTTTTACGTGGCCTTCTCTGATCGACTTTGTGACAAATTCTGAGGTGTTAGGGCTTATGTGTCATGCCATGATTGGCTGAGTGACACATTGCTTTAGTTTGATGGCTCTGATTACTCCTAGACTGAACTATTGGCTAGAATTAAACCTAGACTTCTATATAATCAACTCAAATCCTAAACCTAAAACACATAAACACATTCTTTGTAGCCACCATGATATCCAATTCAAATCTTGTCTAGCCACCTTCTTATTAAACAAATTATAATCTAATTAGAAAAATTCAAGTTAGAGAAAAAGGTTTTTGTTTCAAAGTAAGGGATTTTTGCTTCAAATCAATAGTCAACCTCAAAGGATAAGCTTTACAAATTCAGAAAACAGATCCCAGAAAACAAGACTTTCTTTTCTGTGTAAGTCCTGTTATTATTTAGATGTGAACGATTAAAAGTTGTGATTTATAATAAAATGAAAACTAGTGTAATTCCTAGTTGTAAGATAATGACGATGCTGATTTATGCCTATTCTTGTCAAGATTCTATCGTATATGCTTGTGAGATTATTATGGTTATTATGTTGATGTTAAACCAACCGTATATTATGTAAATTTGGTGACTATTTCATGTTATGTAACATGTAAGTTGTTTAGATCTACATTTAGATCTATGTTTATTGAATCATGCAAGTTGTTTAGATCTACATTTAGATCTATGTTTATTGAATCATGCAAGTTGTTTAGATCTACATTTAGATCTATGTTTATTGAATCATGCAAGTTGTTAGGCTAAGACATGTATTATGTTTAGATCTACATTTAGGTCTATGTTTATTGAATCATGCAAGTTATTAGGCCAAGACATGTATTATGTTTAGATTACATTTAGATCTATGAAAATTGGATCCAAGATTAAAGTTCACACTTACATGCCTTGTTAAACTTGTGTAAAACCATATGCTTAAGATTCATGTTTGTTGGATCCAAAATAAAAGTTCGTATTTACATGCCTTGTTAAACTTGTGTAAATCCATATGTTTAAGATTCATGATTATTGGATCCAAATTAAAAGTTCACATTCACATGTCTAGTTGAACTTGTGTAATTCTATATGCTTAAGGTTTATGTTTATTGGACCCAAAATAAAAGATTACATTTATATGCCTAATTGGATTTGGGTAATTTCATATGCATAAAGACTCATGTTAGTTGGATCCAAAAATGCAAGTTCACTATATTATGCCACGTTTACATGACACATGTTTAGTTAGTTCCTTATTATTTTATGTTGTGTGAATGGTACATGCTCTCTTCTTTCCCCTTTTGTATATAAGTTAGGCTAAGTTACGAGCCTAACACTCTATGTGAATTTTGCGAACGTATGACGGGGGTAACGTCGGGAAAACCTTAGAAATTATTATTGGCTTAATTTATCCCATAGATAAATGAATGGTTAGTGACATAAAAATGGTATAATTTATATACCAAAAATCTTGAATATGATTTAGAGGAAAAATCGGGCATGGCTTGAATGGCAATAATTATGGAAAATTTACATATAAATTTGAAAGATAAATATGTAAATTAAGAAAAAGACAAATGTGCCTAACCCAAGGTTAGATTGAGTTGTGGTGTAAAATGCCCGGAACCGCTCGGCACATCCAGTAACCACAACAACACCATCTAATGTAAGAGGTTAGTGCATCATGCCTAAGGAAAACCCGAGGTTAGATTGAGTTGTGGTGTAAAACTACCCGGAACAGCGCGACACATCTAGTAACCGCAACAACACATATCTAATGTGAGAGGTTGGTGCATTAATAAATCAATTAATGGTGGTGAACAAGATGGATGACTAGGGTTAAGTTCATGGGAACACTTAACCAATATAACAAGATGAATGACTAGGGTTAAGTTCATAGGAACACTTAACCAATATAACAAGATGAATGACTAGGGTTAAGTTCATAGGAACACTTAACCAATATGAATGACTAGGGTTAAGTTAATGAGAAACACTTTACCAATATAACAAGATGAATGGGTAGGGTTAAGTAATAAGAAACACTTAACCAATATAACTTGATTTGTGGTAAGGTTAAGTAAAAACAAGAGGGCAACACTTAACCAATATAACTTGATTTATGGTAGGGTTAAGTTAACACAAAAGGTAACACTTAACCAAAGTAATATGACAAGTGGGTGGGTTAAGTTAACTTGAATTGATTGATGTCACTTAACCAATACAACATGATGAACACGTGGGGTTAAGTTAACAAGAAACACTTGACCAATACAACTTGGTGGACGAACGGGGTTAAGTTAATAGAAAACACTTAACCAATCCAACATGATAAGCGAGGAGGGTTAAGTTAATAAGAAACACTTAACCAACATGACATGATGAATGGGTGGGTTAAGTTAACATGAATGGACAACACTTAACCAATACGACATAATGTACGGAAGGGTTAAGTACATATCGGGTTGGTGGGTAATATTAGTACATATAGGCCCACAAAACTTAACCGTTAAATAAATATGCTTGAATCGATGGGAGGGTTAAGTACATCTCATGTAGGTGGGTAATATTAGTACATATAGGCCCACAAAACTTAACCGTTAATTAAACATGCTTGAATCGGTGGGAGGGTTAAGTACATATCGGGTTGGTGGGTAATATTAGTAAATATAGGCCCACAAACTTAACCAGCATGAAACCCTAGTAACGGGGACCCATTTCATCAGTAACCCACATAGATGTATCATGGTACCCTGAAACTAGGCAGGGTGGGGCACGATTACTGGGATGATTGTAAGCGGTCAAAGCAGCGACTTGGGGTACGTCAGTGTAGGTTCCGACGGTTTACGGGCGTGTACGTACTCCGGAATGGGAAAAAGCAGGCACTGGGTACCAGTAGTTATACGCTGTGCATCTTGAATCGTGTCGGGTTTCTATCATTAGGATTGATACACCTTATGGTAGGACCAGCACAGGGTCTCTACACGCAAGAGAGGGCCGATTGACACAAACACATGGAACGTTAATGCAAGGAGCCGATCGATAGGGTAGTAAGGGTACATCTAACACATTCATGGCAATTAGGCAGATTGAGGTGGAATCCTCATAATAGATGTACACCTGAAGGCTACCACAATTGCGGGGATTGGGATCACGTTATCATATGATCATTTTATATAGATTACTAGTTGGGACACTAGTTAAGTGGTGCAGAGAAGTAAAGTGGGTGCGATAGCATATTCAGCCTTATTATCTTATTTCTAGGGTGATGTCCTAGATTCAGTTTATTCATGTCATAACCCTTTTCTTGTTTGCATGCTAAATAGTCACTGGACTTACTAGACTTATGTTTGATCCATTTTCTTTCGTCTTCTTTTCTTCCATTTCCCCCCTCCCCCAGGTCCGTAGGGAGGGAATACTTCAGCATAGATCGGATCATTTCCAGCTTGAAGAAAGTAGATGTATTGCTTGGAATCTTTTTCCTTATGCTACGGCTTCAGATACTCTCTTATTGGAGATTTATGATGTATTACTGTTGTTTTAATGCTTCTTTATGTTTTAATTCAAGACAGAAGTTCTATGTATTACTTTTAAGTATGATTGAGACAACTATTGTAAAAGCTTGACTGAACCACATTGTTTATAAAATGATTTTGATTTTCCCTTGCTTTATTTGTCTGTCTTGTAATTCATCTACATCTTTTATCTAAAATGCTCCACCGAAGTTAAGCATTCCCTTTGTGAGTGACCTTAATGGAGAAGGGGTGTTTCAAAAACAGAGCAAACAAAACATCCATTCAACAAAAAAAGAACTTAAAAATTAATTATGGTGTACCTGGTTTTTAGAACCATTTCTTAGATATTTTCTGATTTGCTGTGAAATACATATTTGAATTTCTGATTTTAGGTTCTTCATCGTTTGATGATGAATCTGAATCATATTTGCATCTTTCGGAATTTGATGATGCGATCGATGATTTAGTAGTTTAACCAAGTTAACGTCAAATTTTTGAATTTGAATTTTGAATGAATGGACACTTCAACTACTATAAGCCCAAAAGTCATATCCCTTCATAAATTCTTCTTTTCTTGATTGATGAATGGTCATCTTGGCGTCTCTTGGCCAACAGTCATCAAAGATAACTTCTTTTTCTGCAAAACATCAAACCTTTTCACAGAATCAAGTGACTTTTCAAAATAACTACTTGTAATTTGAGATAATAACATCATGATGATTCTATGATATATCTATTTAAACTTTCAAGAAATCATATCATGATAACCTGATTTTTCAATAAAATTGAATGCAGACTCATCTAATACTGATGCAATACATGAACTAAGACTAGGTTCAACAATTATTTTAAAATTTGCCTTTTAAAAATTTTCAAAAATCAAATTATGAACTTTTTGAAAGACCTTCCCTCGATACCAATTATTAGGGATTGCAAAATGAATCATTAAGGCAAAATAAACATTAGAGGGAAGGGGATGAACAATGTTTTTGAGAATTTAAAAATATCTAAAATTTATGTGAACTTCTATATGAATCAAACACCACAGAGACAATCACAGACACAGAATCAAATACAAACACAAATATAAACAATAATAAAATGCAGAAAACAAAAGAATACGCCGGATTTTACACTAGTTCGGAATCGCTCGTACGTCCAGTCCCACGCAACGCTGGTTTACGCAGAGTTTTATTACTATATCAATAGTCAATTACAGCCTCCTTGATTTCATGGCTACAAGGGATACCACCGATTTTAACCTCCTTGATTTCTCGGCTATAAGGGATACCACCGATTACCCATCCTTGATTACGCGGCCACAAGGGATACCACTGATTACTTTACTCAACCCAAACAATCACGAACAGCCCTATAACTCTTCAATAGCACTTGATTCGAGAGTAATGAGTAGAGAGTGTAGAGAGAAGAAGTTTAATGAAAATAGAATTGAATTCGGTAGAGCATAAGTGTAGAAATCATAAAAATTAAAAAGAATAATGGTGTAATGAAAGGAGATAAAGATGGAGAAGAAGAATTAATTAAAAAAATTGAAATCAGCCCCTATTTATAACATTTGAAAGGTTGCAACGTTTCTGGAAGGTTACAAATGGTGAAAAGACACTTCCCTTCAAATTTAAATTTCTGATAGTTATATGTTGACATAGCCTTAAATATATGTAGGCATATCCATCATTTTTATGATTTTAAAGCATTTTTAAAGTATTTAAATCAATATTTAAATTCTGGAAATTCCTGAAACAAAACTAGTTGCTAAAACATTATTTTCAAGTATAAAAACATAAGAAAACATTGTTTAAACATATGATTAAATACTTAATATATTTGATATAAAATCTATATATAATATAATTATAAACATATATAATATAATAATAAACTTATATATATATAGGAATTTATAAAGAAATATTCATAAGTGAAGATAAGGCTCAGGTCCCTAAAACTTATTAAAATAGATGCCATATCCCTGTCATGTTTCTTCTGTAAACCCGCCCCCTATTTTCACTTGTGCCTCCTTCATTTCAGGGACTTCCACCTTTCAGGTTTGTTTACTTCCGTCTTCTTCAATTTCTACCAAAAAAAAAAGTGCCACTGATTAAAAAATATATTCTAAAATCTGGAAATAATCCCAGAAGTCCACGCAAAGAAAAAAAATAGTTGTATATATGTATGCAACTATTGCAAATAGTTGCATCCATATATGCAACTATTTGAATACGCATGCACATATTTACGCACGCCTCTTGAATAACTGCATACATATATGCAGTTTTTCCGTATAACTGCATATATGTGCGCATATATGTGAAAATATACGCAAAAGTGAAAGAACTGCATGTATGTATGCAGTTGTTAAATAAATGCTTGAAAAGTTGCATGTATTTAAAATATGTGCATACATGTATGCGTTTATACTACAGTTTTGACGCAGAATTGAAACAAATGCATACATGTATGCAACTAATTGAATTATATGCATCTTTTGATGCATTTGACTAAATTTCGTTGTTTTTGTGTAATTTTTGATTTTGATGTTTTTTCGATTTGATTTCTTTCACGATTAATCGTTTTAATTAATTATGAATTTACGTATTTTTTTTATTTTTTAGCGAATTTTTGAAAAATAGGG
Organism: Allium sativum; assembly: GCA_030737875.1. Lineage (NCBI taxonomy): Eukaryota > Viridiplantae > Streptophyta > Magnoliopsida > Asparagales > Amaryllidaceae > Allium > Allium sativum. Next base: position 462,720,377 of record CM060923.1, read on the forward strand.
ACTAAATTTACATTAAGTTTATGACCGGACGTGAGCCTAATTTAAAACCTTAACAGGGACCTATAAAAAACGCACCCTATTTATAAACTATATATAAACAAAAGGTTATATGAAAACTTAGAATTTAAATAGCGTTATAATCAAATATAAACTTAGTAAAACATATTTAATAAAACTATAAAAATAAGAGTGCTTGTAAATTAGGTAATATATTTGAAAACATAAGTTTGAAATTCTTGGAAGATTAAAAATTATTTTGAGAGAAGTTTGAAATCAATTTGAAAATAGTTTTGAGTTTGAAAAGAGATAATTTAAAAAACAGAGTTTGAACCTAGAGTGCTATTCGGAGTCTTATATAAACTAGACTATATTACTATATTTACCTTGTACTCTTGAAATCTTGATTACTCATGAGTTTTGAATCTACTCTGAATTCTGAATCTCTAAAAGCTCTTAAACTGTACAGTCTTCAGTATTAATTCTTATACACAAATCCTGCATATGTGTATATATATATATTCTATATAAAGGAGTTAGTATATATATATTTATAATCATTTAATATTGAAATAAGGTTTTTCTCATCAAAACTCCATTCTCCAACAAGCTGGTTGCCCAAAGTCTTTTGTTCGGAAAGAAGAAGAGCATGCTTGCGTAGGTTGTCCAAGGTCAACAAAATTTATCGTTGTCCCATCTCCTCAACTTCCTTGTAAAGGACATTAATGACTTGAGCTTCCACCTTCCTTAAACTTTTCTTCTTGGGGTATAAAAAGAAACAAGATCAGACAGATCATGAAAAATGACATAGTAATTCTAAAAAGACAGAAAGCTTACTAGGACTAGAAAAGTGCCTAAAATATCAGAAGGACACCTAATATAGAAAAATTGATTCTCCCAATCTTTAGACTTATTAATGCTATAACCAATTAACTTCCTTGTAGGATTCGCGTGGAGAATAAACGAATCCACACCTTTAGAAAGGTGAAGCAAACGATGGAGAAGGTTAGCACTGACAGAAGGTTAACCCGACTCGAGTGCTAAAACCTCAAGGCATAAAAGAAGAGTATATATGTTCGAGGGAAGCTGAATATTCCCAAGTGACACAAAAGTCTAGAAATAAAGTCAGTGAAGGGGAAGAAACCTCCATCCTAGATATGAATGGTTGTATATGCAAAGAATCCCTTTGGCAGGTTATGAATGGTACCTTGGTCAGAAGCAGGAATGGCCTCAACTTCAGTCATACCAAACCTCTTAAAAATGGTATCCACTTCATCTTAGGTATTGATAAAAGAACGTTATGGAATAGCTGCCTCCTTTAACCAAGGCGTAGCAGAAATACTTAACTTCGATTTATCAACACCTTGCTTCTCAGAAATGATGCTGCCAGGTGATATCGTTCCATACAATATATTAGCATAATATTAAGAAGATATAAATTGTTTATAGGTTTAAGGCCATCATGAAAAATCATTGACATTAGTAATTATATATTCCTATAAAAATTGGAACATATCATGAGTCATTGGGATCAAGTCCACAAGAAAATTCACATATGATCGTACATTCTATGTATGCCCGAAAATGGTTAAGTGTTTGGTGTTGTTCATACCAATTATCCCGACCCCAAAACCAAAATAACAAAACGTTATGGCGTCAGAGAAGTCAAAATTGGAACAACCGAAATACTTGATGTCGGCCTAGCCGAAACCAAATATTAGAGTTTCGACATGGAAAACTTAGAAGATATTAGGAAAAGTTTAAAGCTTGATACCGGTGAAATCAAAATAAAAAATATTTCAATTTCGGTAGTGGAAAACCTATTCCAAGGTGAAACGACCCAAACTTCCCCGATCCCCGAGGAGACAGAGGATCCCGGATTGTTTTGAGAACACGACACATCAGAACACAAACATAGAACATTTCATTGCTGTTACAACAATTTGCATCAGAGTACAAGAATAAATCAGAGTATTAATAAATATTACACAACGGAAAATATCAGAGATTTAAAATACATAGCAGCGGAAATAAAATGTATAAATATAATACATAGAGGAAATACTTCAACTGACACAACTGAATGATATAGACGGATACAAAGCTTTCCGAATATAGCTCCAGCTGTAATCCAGGATCCCATGAAAAGAAATATCTGCGAAAACCAAAACTACTAGCTGCCCGTGTGGAAAATATGGGCACCCAGAGTTTAGGTAGAAACAATAAACTCCGAGTCAGACATGGGACTGGTGTGGGAACTAGAACAGTAATTAAATCTTTACTTTAAAAGTTGGGAAATCATGGGACCATGCCATAGAACACGGAACTGGTTTACTTGACGTGAATCCCAGTTTAAAATAAATCAACACAATTCTTTTTGGAAAATGAAGCTATTATAAGACTCAGGTCCCATCACACAATGCAACGCAAGCCGGAGGATAGAGTTTTACCTTATAATTGCCAAACATGCTTGATACGCTCTAAAACAAATCATTTTGTCATTACTATAAGCACATAGCGTAAAAGTCGTTCTTCACAAATAAATATACCAGTCATAGCTGACGTAATGTACTATGACTACATACATAGGTTACAATTAAAAACCGCAAAGGTTTGTATTGGAAATGGATTCCATCAATGACTGAGGCTTTCTTTCCATCTCTACATTGAATCCAAGACTCGAAAGAAATAATATCGACATGCATTCAATTATTACATTAAATCCAAGGCTCGAAATAGTGATTTCATATCGACATGCACTCAATGTCTTACCCTGACCAGGGGCCTATCTGGTATCCTTCACGATATGACAGTGGAGTACACCTTAACGGGCTCCCTGATCCCATAGCCCACATTGGAGAATCACCTATATTGGTGCTCCCAGATACCAGATTCACTCTTGCCATTTATTATCCGGCCTCAATCATTCACGGTTTGTGAAACTCGTCGAAGTCACGTCTCGACACACAAAGCTATGCTATATTAAATCTATGCTTTGATCATCATCCGCAAGACTCTGCTTTTCAACAAAAGCCTTGATCCATGCAACTTAACATGCCACCTTGTCAATCCATACCGTACCATTGATTTCCACCAATATATAACCTCTAAGCTTGTACGTTTCAAAGAAGGGTGTTAAGCAAGAGAATAAATTCTCCGCCACCAAATAGATATATATTTAGCAGAGATCAACGAATACAATACAAAAGAATACAATGTCAGACACAACATCCATTTGCAAGTCCGTTCTGGGTCTGAACGAAACTGAAGGTATCTTATTCCTCGTCCCATATGTCCAATACAGGATAGAGGCCCTCACATATCCCGTTAATCTCCAAGTACATCTGGATGATCACCACTTATTACCTTGTGTTGGGTGTATGACCTAATCAAGACATCAATAATCATCCATTCAATGTGAAGATCTCCGGTCTTCAACCACCATCTTCATTGTTGACTTTTAATCGTTGTATCAGTTATTCAGAATGGGTTAAACCCGGTCTTTCCGAATAACTCGTGTATCTTAAAATCAAGTGCTATAAAAACACATCATACCCATCGTTCCAATTCAGAATATTCTTTTATTCAAATATTCATACCTTAGGGAAAAGGTTCCCATTAATTTTATCAAAGATAAGTTCTTTTAAACATATTCTTCCTTCAGGAATCAATTTCAAAAGATTTTGCTTTACCTTTTAACAATTTTAAACCAAATTAAGGTTTATAACACTAGTCGGGATTATCAAATCTTATTGAAGTGATCATATATTTATTAGTCCCAATCCCATCCTATTCATCCCATGGAGCAAAACTGGTAGTACTCTATATCTAACACCTATGGTGTTATCGGTAAATTTAATTACCATTTCACATTCAAATCTAATTAAAGATTTAACTATCGCATGGAATAAAACTGGCGGTACTCCATTCTCGAACATTTCATGAATTCGATAAATTTAATTATCCCATTCTCATTTTTTTATCTACTTAAAGATTCATTAAAACTCTAGTTCAGTTTTAATCTCCCAAAATCATTGCTTAATGATTATTCAAACTTTAGGAAATTAATCCTGCTTTTAACTGGGTTAAAGATCCAATGTCATTTAAAACAAAGTTCACGATAAACCCAAATCATATTCCATCGAAATGGAATCTTCACGGAAATCATAACAGTATATAATCGATGTATCAAATCAATACTATAAATGGAATAGTGGCAAGGCCTTCAAAGTTCCATAAATAGTCACGGTCTTCATTCACATAAGCTCATCTCGATTATTAAAAATTCCATTCAATTCCAACTCAATATATTAAATTGGAAAACTTTACTTTGGAAATTTTTCATTAAATCTTAGAATAAAGATTTATAAATTCCTAATCATATCTTCACTGTTAATTTGGTTTTAAAAACAAATGTTATTTAAAACATCGTTCACAATGAACCCAAATTCATCTACCATTTAATTCCAAATTATAATTATAAATTGGAAAACTTCATTAATCTTAATTAAAAGATTTATTCCTTTCTCAACTAGGTTTAAGAAAAGTGTTATTTAAGACACCATTCACGACAAACCCAAAATCCAATTTGATATTAAATACAAGGCTCTAAACAGAAATTATATCGGCTTATATTCAATATCAAATTCTAAAATCAACAAATATCGTATTGGGAATAACTATATATATATCTTCGAAATTCCTCAATAATATCCGTATAATCACGGAATCCAATATCAAAATATTCCGGAGATTTTTTCCTATTCAAATCGATTCTTTCATACGTTGGAAAAATTCTGGTTATTTCATAAAATCATTTACAAATCCAAATTATTTATTTAAAAACATTGGATTATTATTCTAGTTAATAATTAGTTCATTTCGATAAAAATATCTTTTGTCTTTTCAAAGCTTGGAATATTTAATCCAAAATCTATCCAAATCATTAATTATGATTTTACAAAAAAATTCCATATTTTAAAAATTTATGAAGGCCCTTACAGTCAGTTTCCAATAACGACCAACGAACTGCATTTACAACGACCGTTTCCAAATCTGATTTGGACATACCTTAAAATATAACCGTAAGATTTCAAATCTCTTATTATCATTGGAAAGATATTTTCAATACGAACCCAATGGTTCTGGTTTTAGGAGAATCCGACGGTCGGATCTCCCGTTATGCCAATTTGAAGTTAATGGTTGAAATTCGCGAACAGTCGTTGCGCGGCGTGTTCTATTCAAACCATTTATATATATATTGTCGATTTTTATTCAAAACGTATTTTATAAATCGTTTATAAATTCATTTTAAAAACGATTTCAATTTGCATTTCAATTTTAAATAAAAATTGAATGTTCCATATCATTATAAATTTAAAATGATAATATTTTCAGAATATCTGATTTTGAAATTCATTTCCTTTTCATATTCATTATAAAATGAATAAAATCAATCGATAAACCCGTTCGGGTAAAAATGGCGTTTACTACTTAACCCAGCTTCATATTCCAATATTTTCATGTCCATCCAAAATCGGACAACAAAATCATATTTTGATTATTCACTGGGTATTATTTTAAAATATTCGTTACTTTAAAATATTCATTATTTTAAAATATTCGTTATTTTAAAATATTTGTTATTTCTTAATCGGAATGCGAGTCAATCAATTACCATATAATTTCAGTTATATGGATTACATCGCATGTATTCGACAATAATGATAAATAATCACTCAACATTCAAACATCATCCAGAGTGCATTTTACAACTGTATAAGCATCAAAATACATAAATAACGCTCATCACAGCCTATCAACCCATCGATCGACATACAACTAAATATTGGGATTAGTGTATGTCAAATATCATCTCAATACCCGTGTGGGGTTTTCAAACAACAACAGTGTTTAAATAAATCATTGATTAATAAATTAAACCAATTCTAATTCGGTTTGAATCATTTTTCTAATTAACCAATTTTACTGTTTAAATTATAAATAGATATTTATAATTTTAATTTCAACTACCATTTTTGTAACAACCCGGAAAATCTGAACCAATTAAAATTTTTTATTTTGGTAATTTTAATAAAATTTGAATATTTAAAATGAATTATTTTAAATAATAACGACGAGAAATTTATTTTGAATAGAATTAGAACGAATATATTTATTTGAATCGACGTTAGAATATAAATATTTATTTTTAATTATTAAAGGAATTGAAATGGTGCGGTAGTTTGAAAATTCGATTTCAAATTTCAAATGAACGTATAGGATTCAAAATAAACCGGATTTTAGCGAAAACAAAAATATTAGAATCTATTTGAAAATATCTTTCCAATGAAGTCGAAAAATTGAAATTTCATATCGGGAATAAAAAGTTATGCCCAATTGAAAATTCAGAATAGTCACTATGGAATTTTGGCCCTTAAAAATAAATTTTTTGCAAACGACCTCCGTTTTCGATGGAACCACTTTTGTTGGATCTGTGATGTCAAATTATTGCTAGATCCCAATTTTCATAATTTTTGAAATCAATATGTGAGTGTGGCAAAGGAAAACGTGTTTTGTCAGTTTCAGTCAATTTGGATCGATCAGAAAATGGTCATTTTTCAAACGGTCTCCAAATTTGACGAAGTTAGTTTTGTTGGAATCGTATCGTCAATAAGAAGCTAGAAAATATTTTTTGGGAATTTTTAGAGTCCGTATGTGGCCCCGGTAAATTGAAATGTGCGTTCAAATTCAATATATAGATTTATATTTTGATTTTGACGGAAACTGATCGAAACGATCGAATTAGCCTACGATACATATCCCATTGTGTTCGGAATGGGGGTAATTAGCTAGAGACGATAGTCGTTGTGTTTGAATTGGGGTTCGAAATTAAAAGTAACTTTTTGGTTCTGAAATTAAATTAAATAATTATATTTAAATCCTTCAGTCAAGCCCCCCTCACTATTCTCTCTCCCCGTTTGGTTTCAGAGCGACGAAAGAAAAAATATATTAAAAAAAGAGCGATGCCTCGCCGCCACTTGGCACCAGCCGCCGCCGACCTCCAAGGCGCACCCCCCCTCTTCTGCCGATCCTTCTCCTTCCCTTTCCCCTTCTCCAATTCATGAACCCCAGCCTCCACCATGCCAAAACTCCGCAATTCCACCGAAGCCCTAGCCGTCCGCAGCTTCGACAAGCCACCCACCACCAACGCGAGTGACTATGACCCCCTACTCTCTCCAATTTCAACAACGAACCCCTTTTCCCCTTCGTTGTGAGTTTTTCTATTTAATTCTCTTCGAATATGATTTTTTTAGGCTATAAAATTATAATTTTTGTTCATATGGTTTTTATATATATAATTTTGGGTAAAAATATATTTTTTATTAATATATATATGTACAACATTTTTTTTAAATGTGAAAGATTATATTTTTAAACATGAAAGCTCAGATTTTTATATCATGAAAGTTTATATTTTTCTAATAGGAAAAGATCTGATTTTTCTATAGGAAAAAATTTGGTTTTTCTATATGAAGAATATGATTTTTTTATTTATGTAGAGTAATAAAAATATGATCTTTGTTAAGTTAAAAATATGATCTTTGTTTAGTTAAAAATACGATTGTTAGTAAGAAGAAAAATACAATTTTTATAGTTTAAAGGATTTGAATTTTGAAAACAAAAAGGTCTAGTTTATATAGAAAGATATGATTTTGTTTATATAACAGAGAATACAAAAATATTATTTTTATATGAGTAGCGAATTAAAAACAGAATTTTTTATATAATAGAGAATATAAAAAATATGATTTTTATTTATGTAGCGAAATAAAAATCTGATTTTTATTATATATACAGTGAGATAAAAATGCGATTTTTAATATGAACGGCGTAGAAAAGGACTGCGTTGAATATCGGGCTAAACCAAGTTATTCAGAAATTCAGAAATGAAATGGCGAAGTGGAACCCAAATGTGAGAACTTCTCACTTTATATTTTATTTTCTAGTTAAAATATATACTAGGATGTAGACTGTGCTTAGCAACACCCGACACCCATCATCCACAGACCATGGACGACTTGTTTGTTTGATTGATTGTGTTGTGAAAATTTATTATGTGATGTGGAATGGGGTAAAATATTTTATAGTTAAAAATATAATATTTAACGTGTATATGAATAAATAAATATTTATAAACAAATAGGATGATTTGTTTATGTACACACATTTGACTGATATTGATTGGGACGATAAATTTAACACATCGTCCAACAGCACAAATAAATATGTGTTTGTTGATTGAAACCCCACAAGGGTATTAGGATGATATTGGACATACACTAATCCCAATAATTAGCTGTATGTCGATCGATTGATTGACAGACTGTGTAAGCATTGAATATTTATATTTAATGCTTATACAGTGTAGAATGCACAATAGATGATGGTTGACTGTTGTAACAACTCGGAAATTCTGAGCCAATTTAAAAATTTTATTTTGGCAATTTAAATGAATTTTGAATATTTAAAATGATTTATTTTAAATAATAATGACGAAAAATTTATTTTGAATAGAATTAGAACGTATATATTTATATAGATCGTCGTTAGAATATAAATAATTATTTTTAATTATAAAAGGAATTGAAAATAGTGCGGTAATTTGAAATTTCGATTTCAAATTTCAAATGAACGTACAGGATTCAAAATAAACCGGATTTTAACGAATCCAAAAATATTAGAATCTATTTGAGAATATCTTTCCAATGAATCCAAAAAATTAAAATTTCATAGCTGGAATCAAAAGTTATGCCCAGTTGAAAATTCAGAATAGTCGCTATGGAATTCTGGCCCTTGAAAATGAAAATTTTGCAAACGACCTCGTTTTTCGACGAAACCACTTTTGTTGGATCTGTGATGTCAAGTTATTGCTAGGTTTCAAAATTCGTAATTTTTCGGATCAATATGTGAGCGTGGCGAAGGAAAACGCGTTTGACCAGTTTTAGTTGATTTTAATCGACTGGAAAATATCGACTGGAAAATGACCATTTTTCAAACGATCTCAGAATTCAACGAAATTAGTTTTGCCACGACCGTATCGTCAATACGAAGCTAGAAAATATTCTTCGGAAATTTTTAGAGTCAGTACGTGGCCTCGGTAAATTGAAATGCACGTTCAAATCCAAGATATAGATTTATATTTTGATTTTGATGAAAACTGATCAAAACAGTCAAATTATCCTGCGATACATATCCCATTGTGTTCGGAATGAGGTTAATTAGCAATGGACGACAGTCGGTGGGTTCAATTTCGAGTTCGAAATTAAAAGTTGCATTTTGAAAATAAACAAATAAATATGTATATATATTAATATACTCTCTCCCCCTCCTCCCCCTTTATTCTCTCAGTCGAAATCAAAATAAATAAAAAACCGATTCCTTTACTCAAATCGCCGCTCGCCGCCCTAGGTGCTCCATCGCCGCGCCGCACCACTGAAGACCCGCCGCCACCCCCTCGGATGATCGACGCCACCCTCTTCTCCTCCTCCTACGCCCCAATTCCCCCTTCCCCGAACCCAAGACCCCCAACCAGGTAGAAATTCCCCATGTTGACCATCCGCTAGCCCACCACAGACCTCCGCACCACCCCACGAACCTCCAGCAGCCACCCCGATGGGCTGCGCCGACCCTCAGCCACCCACCACCCACTATGGACCCCCACTCCATGTAAAAATTCGATTTTTACCGTCTCCAGCGTGTGTATTTCAGTACCCGACCTGTTTCAGCCCTCCCCCAAGCCTCCTCCGCCTCTCGACAACGCCGGTGAGCATTTATCTCCTTTTTTTTATTCATGAATGCGATTAAAATTATGATTTTTACCATCGGTTTTAATATAAAAATGTGATATTTCTTATACATGAAGTGATAACATGAAAGGTTTGATTTTTAGCATATAAAAAGATATGATTTTTATAATTAAAGAGATTTGATTTTTGAACTAGAAAAGTTATGATTTTTATTTGTTAAAGATTTGACTTTTAAATATGAATAACGATATGAAAATATTATTTTTAGTTGGATAAAAATATAATTTTTATCGTATAGATAAAGATGTGATTTTTATATATGTAGCGAATTAAAAATATGATTTTTATTATATGAACACCGGAATAAAAATAGAATTTTTATCTATATAGTAGCGGTATAAAAATGTGATTTTTATCCATATAGAGTGATTATAAAAATGTGATTTTTATATACATAGCAGCAATATAAAAATGTGATTTTTATATATGTAGTGGCTACGGACAATGAAATTGACAAAAGGCGAGCACGACGAAGATTTCTACATATGAAGAGTCATGGTGTTTGGTTTAGCTAGTCGGTGAGAACTTCTCACTTTAAATTTCATTTTCTAGTTAAAATATATACTAGGATGTAGACGGCGCTTAGCAGCACCCGACACCCGTCGTCCACAGACCATGGACGACTTGTATGCTTGTTTGATGTGTTGTGAAGTTTGTTTGTGATGTTGATGTGAAATGGATAATAAAAAATTCATGTGTTGAAATAAATTAATTATCCTTAAAAATATAATTTTTAACATGAATGTGAATAAATAAATTTTCATTTACAAACCAGACGGTTTGTTTATGTACACCTATTTGAAGGATATTGATTGGGACGATAAATTTTACACATCGCCCAACTGCACAAATAATATTCAGTGTTTGTGGATTGAAACCCCACACGGGTGTTGGGATGATATTTGACGTACACTAATCCCAATTGTTTAGTGGTATGTCGATCGTTTGATTGACAGACTGTATGAGCGTTAATTAGTTATATTTAATGCTTATGCAGTTGTGTGGTGCACTTTGGATGATGGTTGATTATTTATCATTGCAATTATATACATGTGTTGTATGGAATCCATATGATTAGCATTATATGGTAATTGATTGGGCCTCATTCCAATTGGGAAAATAAAGAATATTATAAAATATATATTCATGTGTTGAATAGAATAAAGAATATACATGTGTTAAATAAAATATATATTCATGTGTTGAATAAAATATATATTCATGTGTTGAAAGAAATATAGATTCATGTGTTGAATAGAATAAATATTCATTTGTTGAATAGAATAATGAAGTTATTGAAATATATAAAGCTGTGTTGATTAGAGATGCACCATTTTGATACGAACGATATTTATATCGATTATATTCGTTTTTATAATGAATATAGAAAAGGAAGTGATTTCAAAATATAACGTTTTGAAAATATTATCATTTGTATATCGATGATGTGGAATATTCCATTTTGATTCGAAATTGAATGTGAAGTTGAAATCGTTTCGAAAACGAATTTAAAACGATTTATAAAATACGTTTTAAAAGGAAATCGACGAAATATATAATATATATATATATATATCTATTATATATATAATGGCCTGAATAGAACGTGTCGCGCTGCGGCAGTTCGTGAATTTCAACCATTGATTTCGAATGGACATTACGGGAGATCCGACCGTCGGATTCTCCTAAAACTGGAACCGTTGGGTTCGTATCGAAAAGAGCTTTCTAACGAATATTAGAGATTTGAAATCTAATAGATGGATTTGGAATTATGTCTAAATCAAATTTGGAAAAGGTCGTTGTTGGTGCAGTTCGATGGCCGTTGATGGAAATCGACTGTACGGGCCTTGATAAAATTATTAAAAATATCAATAATTGTGTAAAATCATAAGAAATGATTTGTGAAGAATTAGGATGAAAAATTCCAAATCTGAAAAGATAAAAATAGATTTTTATCGAAATGAACTAGTTTTGAACTAGAATTATAATCCCATTTATTTTTAAAATAAATAAAGTGGATTTGAAATGGTTTTGAAAATAACCAGAATTTCCAATTTATAAAGTGGAAACTGATTTGATTCGAAATTGGCTTTGGAATATTTCGATGTTGGATTTCGTGATTATACAGATATTGTTATGGAAATTTGAAAGATATATTTATATCGTTATTTCCAATACGATATTTGTTTGTCGTAGAATTTGATATTGAATATAAGCCGATATATTTTCTATTCAGAGCCCTGTATTTAATATCAAACGTGATTTGGGTTTGTCGTGAATGGTGTCTTTATTAACACTGTTCTTAAACCCAGTTGAGAAAAAGATTAAATCTTTCTATTTAGATTTAATGAAGTGTACCAATTAAATAATATTAATTGGAATTGAATTTAAATTGGTTTTTGGGTTTATCATGAGCGGTGTTTTGAATAACACCAGTTCTTTAACCCGATTAACAATGGGAAGTGATTTTTGGGTTTATCGTGAGCGGTGTTTTGAATAACACCTGTTCTTTAACCCGATTAACAATGGGAAGTGATTTTTGGTTTATCGTGAACCGTGTTTTAGATGACATTGGTTCTTTAACCCAATTAAAGACAGGATATTGATTTTTAGGAAGATTAAAACTAAGTGGAGTTTTAATGAATCTTTAATTAGATTAAAGTGATCGAGGATGGAGTATCACCAGTTTTGCTCCAAAGCGATAGTTAAATCTTTAATTAGATTTGAACATGAAATGGTAAATAATATTTACCGATAACACCATGGTGCTAGATATGGAGTATTACCAGTTTTGCTCCATGGGATGAATAGGTTGGGATTGGGAAATAAAATAAATAATTACTTCGGTGCGGTTCGCTAATCCCGACTAGTTTGGAAAACCTTAACATGGTTTGAAAAGATATCCAAAGGAAGATTAAAGAAAAAATTTAGAAGAATTTATCTTTGATAAAATTAATGGGAACATTTCCCTAAGACTGTGATTTTTTTTGAATAAAAGAATATTCTGAATTGGAATGAGGCGTATGTTGTGTTTGTGTAGCACTTGTTTATTATATACGCGGGTTATTCGGAAAGGCCGGGTTTATACCCATTCTGAATAACCGATTCGACGATAAGTTGAAGATGAAGACGGTGGTTGAAGACCGGAAGTCTTCACATCTTTTGGATGATTATTGATGATCTTGATTGGGCTGTACACCCAAGAGGAAGGAATCAGTTGGTGATCGTCCAGACGTACTTGGAGATCGATGGATATGCGAGGAAAGTGCCTCCGGTTTCGTTCAGACCTAGAACGAACTTGTAAATGGACTATCTATCTGACGTTGGATTTTATTCTGTGTTGATTGATCTTTATTAAATATACTTCTGTTTGGCGGCGGAGAATTTATTCTCTTTCTTAACGCCGTTCTCTGAGATGTACAAGCTCAGAGGTTGTATATCGATGGACATCAGTCGCATGGAGTGAATTGTAAGTGGCAAATGATCAAGGCTTTTGTTGAAAAGCAAAGTCTTGTGGTTGATGATCAAAGCACGGCCTGTGTGGCATAGCTTTGTGTACAGCGTTAACTCGCGAGCCTCACACCTCGGTATGAGTCAAAAACGGGATAGTGACTGCATGGAGAGCACGACGTTTCTTTCTAGCTACGGGTGATGTCAGTGACCTACCATCCCTGACATTTATATAATTTTTACCTGTGTGGTTGTTGGATGCGAGGCGCCTTGGATATAGGTCTGTTAGGACCGGGAAACGTGTGTTCAGGAATTGCCAATCCTCAAAAGTAAGAGAGGACCGGCCCTGAAGATCCAGGATCGCTGTGTGTGGTCCTGGTACATTTACTAGAGTGTCTCGAACGGAGAGGAGCTTGCCCCTTGCCTCGACTCATGATGGAATCCAATTTCCAATACGTGATAATTCGGTTTTATTTGTAGAACCTAGTATGACGACATAGTAGATGGTAGCTATGCCTCCTATGATTGATACTTATGATTGAAATTGTTTTGACACTATACACTTATAGAAATATCAAAATAATCTGTTTTAAATGTATCAAGCATTCTTTGGCTATTATAAGGTAAAACCCTATCCTCCGGCTTGCGTTGCATTGTGTGATGGGACTTGGGTCTTATAATAGCTTCATTTTTTCTTTATTTAGCATTACGCGGTTTGTTTTATGTACTGGTATTCTTGGGAGGAAACCCGTTTCGTGTTATACGGCGTGGTCCCTTGATTTACCTAACTTTAAAATAAAGATTAATAACAGTTTTAGATCTCACACCAGTCACATGACTGACCTGGAGTTTATTGTTTTAACCTAAACTCTGAATGCCCTTATTTTCGACATGGGCAGCTAGTAGTTTTGGTTTTGCAAATTTATATTCACAGGATCCTGATTTACAGCTGGAACGATACACGGAAAGCTCTATATCCGTGTATTTCTTTCAGTTGTGTGTTGTATTATTTTTCCGCTTCTATGTATTTATTGTAATCTCTGATATTTGTCAAATGTGTAATATTTATTCATACTCTGTATATTCTTGTTTTCTGATGGAATTGGTGTAATACACAATGAAATGTTCTTCTGTTTGCATTCCGATGTGTGTTGTCCTCAAAGAAATCCGTGCTTCCCTTACCGGGGAAGTTACGGGTTACTACAGTGGTATCAGAGCTTTGGTTTACAGAGCTCGAGAACAAGACACATTAGAACCATACGAAAGAATTCATCAGATATTGGATTAATAATATCCTATTAGAATGACTCGTTAGAGATAGGATCAGTGTCCTAGAACGAGTGTGAAGAGTATATTTTTCAAATGAAAACAAATTTTGGTTTGAAATTTAAGTCGTTTTATACGTATTTGAATATTTTAATTTGTATTGAATTTGGACAATCCAATATATAAAGATTTTGCATATACGCGTCATGAACGTATATTCGAAGTTTTAATATACTTGATAGATATAGAATCACACTCTAGTCGCCCGGGGACAACTCTGATGATGATTGCAACATCATTAATATTTGTGTTCGAGTTTCGAAAGTGGGATTTCTATATATTTCCATTGACTGGTGTGAGAACCAAAACTTACATAGGGTTATTTGTTGTGATTTGGCATCAAAAATATGATTTTTGACTATGTATTAAAGTTATGTGTTTGAAATTCTAATTCACTAATTGATTGATGGTTGGGTTGTTTGATTATTGGTTTGATATTTTTAACCATTTAGCCTAATGCAACCAAATATTGAATTGTATTGGAAAATGATTACAATTGCATGCATATACATGTACTTACATTGAACATGTCATAGCAAGGAGGCTAGAGCAGAAGAATAAAATTGTTTGCCCGACAAATAGGTACATGTTTACAAATTTATTGGGTTTGGATGATTTTATGAGCCGATTGGCGTTTTCTTTTTCTTTTGGATTGGTGAGGGCCATGGGAGGCTATTTGAAATATCCTGAAGTTCCCGATGCAGGGGAGGTTATGGCGAAATTTTTCGAAAATTTAGGGTGTTAGCCAAATTTTTGAAGAATTTGAAAAGTTCTTAGAAACTGAAAGGTTGAAGAACTTAAGCCATAATGGAAATAATGAAAGTTGATTTGATTAGTAAAACAACTTTCAGCTTCGTTCCTTTTCGGGGACGAAAAGTTTTAAGTGGGGGAGATTCTAACAACCCGGAAATTCTGAGCCAATTTAAATTTTTTATTTTGGCAATTTTAATGAATTTTGAATATTTAAAATGATTTATTTTAAATAATAATGATGAATTTTGAATATTTAAAATGATTTATTTTAAATAATAATGACGTAAAATTTATTTTGAATAGAATTAGAACGTATATATTTATATAGATCGTCGTTAGAATATAAATAATTATTTTTAATTATAAAAGGAATTGAAAATGGCGCGGTAATTTGAAATTTTGATTTCAAATTTCAAATGAATGTACAGGATTCAAAATAAACCTGATTTTAGCGAAACCAAAAATATTAGAATCTATTTGAGAATATCTTTCCAACGAATCCGAAAAATTGAAATTTCATAGCGGGAATCAAAAGTTATACCCAATTGGAAATTCAGAATAGTCGCTATGGAATTCTGGCCCTTAAAAATGAAAATTTTGCAAACGACCTCGGTTTTCGACGAAACCACTTTTGTTGGATCCGTGATGTCAAGTTATTGCTAGGTTTCAAAATTCATAATTTTTCGAATCAATATGTGAGCGTGACGAAGGAAAACGCGTTTGACCGGTTTTAGTTGATTTTAATCGACTGGAAAATGGCTATTTTTCAAACGGTCTTAGAATTCGAAGAAATTATATTTGTCAGGACCGTATCAACAATACGAAGCTAGAAAATATTTTTCGGAAATTTTTAGAGTCAGTACGTGGCCCCGGTAAATTGAAATGCGCGTTCAAATCCAAGATATAGATTTATGTTTTGATTTTGATGAAAACTGATCGAAACAGTCGAATCAGCTTGCGATACATATCCCATTGTGTTCGTAATGAGGGTAATTAGCTATGGACGACAGTCGGTGGGTTTCGATTTCGAAATTAAAGGTTGCTTTTTGAAATTAAATAATTAAATAAATATATATATTAATATACTCTCTCTCCCTCCTCCCCCTTTATTCTCTTAGTCGAAATAAAAAAAAAAACAAAAAAAAACCGATGCCTTCACTCAAATCGACACCCGCCGCCCTAGGGGCTCCATCGCCGCGCCGCACCACCGGAGACCCGCCGCCACCCCCTCAGATGATCGGCGCCACCCTCTTCTCCTCCTCTTACGCCCCAATTCCCCCTTCCCCGAACCCAAGACCCCCAACCAGGTAGAAATTCCCCACGTTGACCATCCGCTAGCCCACCACAGACCTCCGCACAACCCCACGAACCTCCAGCAACCACCCCGATGGGCTGCGCTGCCCCTCAGCCACCCACCGCCCACTATGGACCCCCCTCCATGTGAAAATTCGATTTTTACCGTCTCCAGCGTGTGTATTTCAGTACCCGACCTGTTTCAGCCCTCCCCCGAGCCTCCTCCGCCTCTCGACAACGTCGGTGAGCTTTTATCTCCTTTTTTTATTTTTTTTATTCATGAATGCGATTAAAATTATGATTTTTACCTTCGGTTTTAATATAAAAATGTGATCTTTCTTATACATGAAGTGATAACATGAATGGTTTAATTTTTATAAACATGAAAGGTTTGATTTTTAGCATATAAAAAGATTTGATTTTTATAATTAAAGAGATTTGATTTTTGAACTAGAAAAGTTATGATTTTTATTTGTTAAAGATTTGACTTTTAAATATGAATAATGATATGAAAATATTATTTTTAGTTGGATAAAAATATAATTTTTACCGTATAGATAAAGATGTGATTTATATATATGTAGCGAATTAAAAATATGATTTTTATTATATGAACACCGGAATAAAAATAGAATTTTTATTTATATAGTAGCGGTATAAAAATGTGATTTTTATCCCTATAGATTGATTATAAAAATTTGATTTTTTTATACATAGCAACAATATAAAAAATGTGATTTTTATATATGTAGTGGCTACGGACAATGAAATTTACAAAAGGCGAGCACGACGAAGATTTCTACATATGAAGAGTCGTGGTGTTTGGTTTAGCTAGCCGGTGAGAACTTATCACTTTAAATTTCATTTTCTAGTTAAAATATATACTAGGATGTAGACGGCGCTTAGCAGCACCCGACACCCATCGCCCACAAACCATGAACGACTTGTATGCTTGTTTGATGTGTTGTGAAGTTTGTTTGTGATGTTGATGTGAAATGGATAATAAAACATTCATGTGTTGAAATAAATTAATTATCGTTAAAAATATAATTTTTAACGTGAATGTGAATAAATAAATATTCATTTACAAACCGGACGGTTTGTTTATGTACACCTATTTGAAGGATATTGATTGGGACGATAAATTTTACACATTGCCCAACTGCACAAATAATATTCAGTGTTTGTGGATTGAAACCCCACACGGGTGTTGGGATGATATTTGACGTACACTAATCCCAGTTGTTTAGTGGTATGTCGATCATTTGATTGACAGACTGTATGAGCGTTAATTAGTTATATTTAATGCTTATGCAGTTGTGTGGTGCACTTTAGATGATGGTTGATTATTTATCGTTGCTATTATATACATGTGTTGTATGGAATCCATATGATTAACATTATGTGGTAATTGATTGGGCCTCATTCCAATTGGGAAAATAAAGAATATTATAAAATATATATTCATGTGTTGAATAGAATAAAGAATATTCATGTGTTGAATAAAATATATATTCATGTGTTGAAAGGAATATAGATTCATGTGTTGAATAGAATAAATATTCATTTGTTGAATAGAATAACGAAGTTATTGAAATATATAAAGCCGTGTTGATTAGAGATGCGCCATTTTGACGCGAACGATATTTATATCGATTATATTCGTTTTTATAATGAATATAGAAAAGAAAGTGATTTCAAAATATAACGTTTTGAAAATATTATCATTTGTATATCGATGATGTGGAATATTCAATTTTTTTCCGAAATTGAATATGAAGTTGAAATCGTTTCGAAAACGAATTTAAAACGATTTATAAAATACGTTTTAAAATGAAATCGATGAAATATATATATATATATATATACTATATATATAATGGCCTGAATAGAACGCGCCGCGCTGCGGTAGTTCGTGAATTTCGACCATTGACTTCGAATGGACATTACGGGAGATCCGACCGTCGGATTCTCCGAAAACCGGAACCGTTGGGTTCGTATCGAAAAGAGTTTTCTAACGAATATTAGAGATTTGAAATCTAACGGTTGGATTTGGAATTATGTCCAAATCAAATTTGGAAAAGGTCATTGTAAGTGCAGATCGATGGCCGTTGATGGAAATCGACTGTACGGGCCTTGATAAAATTATAAAAAATATCAATAACTTGTGTAAAATCATAAGAAATGATTTGTGAAGAATTGGGATGAAAAATTCCAAATTTGAAAAGATAAAAATAGATTTTTATCGAAATGAACTAGTTTTGAACTAGAATTATAATCCCATTTATTTCTAAAATAAATAAAGTGGATTTGAAATGGTCTTGAAAATAACCAGAATTTCCAATAAATAAAGTGGAAATGGATTTGAATCGAAATTGGCTTTGGAATATTTCGATGTTGGATTTCGTGATTATACAGATATTGTTATGGAAATTTGAAAGATATATTTATATCGTTATTTCCAATACGATATTTGTTGGTCGTATAATTTGATATTGAATATAAGCCGATATATTTTCTATTTAGAGCCTTGTATTTAATATCAAACGTGATTTGGGTTTGTCATGGATGGTGTCTTCATTAACACGGTTCTTAAACCCAGTTGAAAAAAGATTAAATCTTTCTATTTAGATTTAATGAAGTGTACCAATTAAATAATATTAATTGGAATTGAATTTAAATTGGTTTTTGGGTTTATCGTGAGTGGTGTTTTGAATAACACCTGTTCTTTAACCCGATTAATAATGGGAAGTGATTTTTGGGTATATCGTGAGCGGTGTTTTGAATAACACCTGTTCTTTAACCCGATTAACAATGAGAAGTGATTTTTGGTTTATCGTGAACCGTGTTTTAGATGACATTGGTTCTTTAACTCAATTAAAGAAAGGATATTGATTTTTAGGAAGATTATAAGTAAGTGGAGTTTTAATGAATTTTTAATTAGATTAAAGTGATCGAGGATGGAGTATCACCAGTTTTGCTCCAAAGCGATAGTTAAATCTTTAATTAGATTTGAACATGAAATGGTAATTAATATTAACCGATAACACCGTGGTGCTAGATATGGAGTATTACCAGTTTTGCTCCATGGGTTGAATAGGTTGGGATTGGGAAATAAAATAAATAATTACTTCGGTGCGGTTCGCTAATCCCGGCTAGTTTGGAAAACCTTAACATGGTTTGAAAAGATATCCAAAGGAAGATTAAAGAATAAATTTAGAAGAATTTATCTTTGATAAAATTAATGGGAACCTTTCCCTAAGAATGTGATTTTTTTAATAAAAGAATATTCTGAATTGGAATGAGGCGTATGTTGTGTTTGTGTAGCACTTGTTTATTATATACGCAGGTTACTCGGAAAGGCCAGGTTTATACCCATTCTGAATAACCGATTCGACGATAAGTCGAAGATAAAGACGGTGGTTGAAGACCAGATGTCTTCACATCGTTTGGATGATTATTAATGGTCTTGATTGGGCTATACACCCAAGAGGAGGGAATCAGTTGGTGATCGTCCAGACGTACTTGGAGATCGATGGATATGCGAGGAAAGTGCCTCCGGTTTCGATCAGACCCAGAACGAACTTGTAAATGGGCTATGTGTCTGACATTGGATTTTATTCTGTGTTGATTGATCTTTATTAAATATACATCTGTTAGGCGGCGCAGAATTTATTCTCTTGCTTAACGCCCTTCTCTGAGACGTACGAGCTCAGAGGTTGTATATCGATGGACATCAGTCGCATGGAGTGAATTGCCTGTGTGGCATGCCTAAGTAGCAAATGATCAAGGCTTTTGTTGAAAAGCAAAGTCTTGTGGTTGATGATCAAAGCACGGCCTGTGTGGCATAGCTTTGTGTATAACATTAACTCGCGAGCCTCACATCTCGGTATGAGTCAAAAACGGGATAGTGATTGCAGGGAGAGCACGACGTTTCTTTCTAGCTATGGGTGATGTCAGTGAGCTACCAGCCCTGACATTTATATATTTTTTACCTGTGTGGTTGTTGGATGCGAGGCGCCTCAGAAATAGGTCTGTTAGGACCGGGAAACGTGTGTTCAAGAATTGCCAATCCTCAAAAGTAAGAGAGGACTGGCCCTGAAGATCCAGGATCACTGTGTGTGGTCCTGATACATTTGCTAGAGTGTTTCGAACGGAGAGGAGCTTGCCCCTTGCCTCGACTCATGACGGAATCCAATTTCCAATACGTGATAATTCAGTTTTATTTGTAGAACCTAGTATGGAGACATAGTAGATGGCAGCTATGCCGCCTATGATTAATACTTATGATTGAAATTGTTTTGACACTGTACACTTATAGTAATATCAAAATAATCTGTTTTAAACGTATCAAGCATTCTTTGGCTATTATAAGGTAAAACCCTATCCTCCGGCTTACGTTGCATTGTGTGATGGGACCCGGGTCTTATAATAGCTTCATTTTTTCTTTATTTAGCATTGCGCTGTTTGTTTTGTGCACTGGTATTTTTGATAGGAAACCTGTTCCATGTTATACGGCGTGGTCCCTTGATTTACCTAACTTTAAAATAAAGATTAATAACTGTTTTAGTTCTCACACCAGTCGCATGACTGACCTGGAGTTTATTGTTTTAATCTAAACTTTGGGTGCCCTTATTTTCGACACGGGCAGCTAGTAGTTTTGGTTTTGCAGAGTTATATTCATAGGATCCTGGTTTACAGCCGGAACGATACTCGGAAAGCTCTGTATCCGTGTATTTCTTTCAGTAGTGTGTTGTATTATTTTTCCGCTGCTATGTATTTATTGTAATCTCTGATATTTGTCAAATGTGTATTATTTATTAATATTCTGTATATTCTTGTATTCTGATGGAATTGTTGTAATACACAATGAAATGTTCTTCTGTTTGCGTTCCGATGTGTGTTGTCCTCAAAGCAATCCGCGCTTTCCTTACTGGGGAAGTTACGGGTTACTACAACTGTGTTTGGTTGTTGTTGTGTACATGTGTTGTATGAAATCCATATAAATCAAATTATATGGTAATTGACTGTGTCTGATTCCAGTTCAGAAAGAATGAATATTTTAAAATAACGAATATTTTAAAATAACGAATATTTTAAAATAATATTCAGTAAAAGATCAAAATTTGGTTTTGATGTCTGATTTGGGATGGACACGAATATATTTAAATATATAAAGCCGTGTTGATTAGATTAACGCCATTTTGACATGAACGATATTTATATCGATTTTATTCATTTTTACAATGAATATTCAAAAGGAATTGATTTCGAAATATAATGTTTTGAAAATATTATCATTTACATATCGATGACATGGAATATTCAATTTTGATTTGAAATTGAATAGGAAGTTGAAATCGTTTTGAAAACGAATTTAAAACGATTTATAAAATACGTTTTAAAGGGAAATCGATGAAATAAATATTATATATAATATAATGGCCTGAATAGAACGCGTCGCGTTGCGCCAGTTCGCGAATTTCGACCATTGACTTCGAATGGACATTATGGGAGATCCGACTGTCGGATTCTCCTAAATCCGGAACCGTTGGGTTCGTATCGAAAAGAGCTTTCTAACGAATATTAGAGATTTGAAATCTAACAGTTGTATTTGGAATCATGTCCAAATCAAATTTGGAAAAGGTCGCTGTAAGTGCAGTTCGATGGCCGTTTATGGAAATCGATTGTACGGGCCTTGATAAAATTATTAAAAATATCAATAATTAGTGTAAAATCATAAGAAATGATTTGGAAAGAATTGGGATGAAAAATTCCATATTTGAAAAGATAAAAATAGATTTTTATCGAAATGAACTAGTTTTGAACTAGAATTATAATCCAATTATTTTTAAAATAAATAAATTAGATTTGAAATGGTTTTAAAAATAACCAGAATTTCCAATATATAAATTGGAAATGGATTTGAATTGAAATTGTCTTCGGAATATTTCGATATTGGATTTCGTGATTATACAGATATTGTTATGGAAATTTAAAAGATATATATATATATATATATACATATATATATATCGTTATTTCCAATACGATATTTGTTGATTTCAGAATTTGATATTGAATATAAGCCGATATATTTTCTATTCAGAGCCTTGTATTTAATATCAAATTGGATTTTGTGAATGGTATCTTTAATAATACTGTACTTAGACCCAATGGAGTTAAGAAAATTAGAAACTGACCGGAGATTAGTTAAGTTGAATGGTTTCCCGGGTATTGATCAGATGTTGGTTTCGGCCATCGGGGTTAACACTTAGGGAATTGTTCTCTTACTAATTTGCGGTTAGAGACCGATAGAATGTGAATTGGGTTTGTTGTGAACTGTGTTTTAGTGACATTCGTTCTTTAACCCGATTTTACAGTGAAATGAGATTTGGAATTTATAAATCTTTTGTTAAGATTTAAAGGAGATTTTTCCAAAGCAAAGTTTTCCAATTTAACATATTAAATTGGAATTGAATGGAATTCGATTTGGTAATAATCGAAGTAAGCTTCTGTAGAGGAAGACGGTTAATATATATGGAATTTAAAAGGCCTTGTCGTTATTCCATTTATATTATCGGTTGGATATGGAAGTTTATATCGAGTATATATATCGATTTGTTTTCCATGAAGATTCCATTGTTAATGGAATGTGATTTTGGGTTGTCATGAATGGTATCTTTAATAATACTGTTCTTAGACCCAATGGAGTTAAGAAAATCAGAATCTAATTGGAGATTAGTTAAGTTGAATGGTTTCCTAGGTATTGATCTGATATTGGTTTCGGCCTTCGGGGTTAATACTTAGGGGATTGTTCACTTGCTACTTTATGGTTAGAGGCTGATGGAATGGAATGTGATTTTGGGTTTATCGTAAGCCGTGTTTTAAATGACATTGGTTCTTTAACACAGTTAAAGGCAGGATATGATTTCCCAAGTTAATCAATCGTTAATATTGATTTCTAGGAAGAATAAAACCAAGTGGAGTTTTAATGCATCTTTAACTAGATTGAATTGATATACAAAGGAAGATTAAAAAATAAATTTATAGAATTTATCTTTGATAAAATTAATGGGAACCTTTCCCAAAGTATATGAATATTTGGTTAAAGAAATAATCTGGATTGGAATGAGGCGTATGTTGTTTTTTTATAGCACTTGTTTATTACATACGCGAGTTATTCAGAAAGACCGGGTTTATCCCATTCTGAATAACTGATTCGACGATGTGTCGAGAATGAAGACGGTGGTTGAAGACTGGAGGTCTTCACATCATTTGGATGATTATTGATATCTTGATTGGGCTGTACACTCAAGGCAAGGTAATAAGTGGTGATCGTCCAGACGTACTTGGAGATCGATGGATATGCAAGGGCCTCTCCCCTGTATTGGACATATGGGGGAGGAATAAGGTGCCTTCGGTTTCGTTTAGACCCAGAACGAACTTGTAAATGGATGTGTGTCTGACATTGGATTTCATTCTGTGTGATTGATATACATCGGTTGCATAGCGTGAATTGCCTGTGTGGCATGCTGAGATGCAAATGATCAGGCTTCTGTTGAGAAGTAGAGTCTTGTGGTTGATGATTAAAGCACGGCTCTGATATAGCGTAGCTTTGTGTAGCATTAATTCGCAAGCCTCACACCCCGGTGTGGACCAGAAACGGGAGAGGACTTCAGGGAGGACATGCGTTTCTTTCTAGCTTGGAGTGGTGTCAGCGTTTTGCATGCCCTGACATTTTACTTATGTGGATGATAGATAGCGAGGAACCTCAGTTATGTCGGTCGATCCGGGACCGATGGTCTGGTCGGTATATGACCAGTTTACGCCCCATAGGGTGGGGAAACGCATTGTTCAGGTATTTTAATCCACTCCGTATGGACCGGCCCTGAGAATCCAAGGTGCAGTTGCGGCTGTTCCTGAGACATGGTAGGCTAGATTGTCTCGAAGCGGTAAGGACGATCCCTTGCCTTGGTTCACAGATGGAAATCCAACTTCCGATACGTGACATCTGCGGTTTTGATTATAGAGCCTAGTATTGGCGACATGATATATGGTACCCATGCCGTCTAGGATTGATACATTTATATTTGAAGTTGTTTTACACACTGTGCACTTATAATAGTATCAAATGGTTTGTTTTAATGTACCAAGCATGTTTGGCTATTATAAGGGAAAACCCTATCCCCGGCTTGCGTTGCATTGTGTGATAGGACCTGGGTCTTATAATAGCTTAATTTTTCCAAAAAGCATTGCGCTGTTTTGATATATGCACTGGTATTCTTGGGAGGAAACCCGTTCCGTGTTATACGGCGTGGTCCCTATATATCTGATTTAAAGTAAAGTTTTAAATAACTGTTTTAGTTCTCACACCAGTCACATGACTGATCTAGAGTTTATTGTATTAACCTAAACTCTGGGTGCCCCTATTTCCACACGGGCAGCTAGTAGTTTTGGTTTTGCAGATTTGTATTCACAGGATCCTGGTTTACAGCTGGAACGATATTCAGAAAGCTCTGTATCCGTATATTCTTTTCAGTTGTGTTTTGTATTATTTTCCGCTGCATTATAACTTGTAAATCTCTTATATTTAGTAAATGTGTAATATTTATTCATACTTTGTATATTCTTGTATTCTGATGGAATTGTTGTAATTAACAATGAAATGTTCTTCCGTTTGTGTTCTGATTCATCTTATCCTTAGTAAATATGTGCTTTCCCGTAAGGGGGATTTCTGGTCGTCTCAACTTTAATGTTAACATTATTTTAATATGTTAATCATCACAATCACCACACAAATCATCAAATCATCCATATAAATAAATATTCAACTATCCAATGCTATTTACGGAGCCATAAGTGGCCATTCGGGGAGAATGAAATCCAAAAGTCGGTAATATCCATACATGGCTTCCAATATATGTTATTTGAGTGAATTCATGTGTTGAACTCCATACAATAGATGAAAATCAATACTGGCAATTTCTATACATTTACTGTTATATAAAAAAAATGTACAAATATTTTAGTGAGAGAATTCTCACATTGGGATCCACTCCGTCATTCTTTAACTGATGATTTCAGTACTGTTATGATTTAAATTCGCCTCAAATTCTAATTTGCTCCAAATCGCTTATAGTTAGTTCTATAATGCAGAGCTTGTCTTCACGATTCCAATGGCTTTGAAATCATTAAATTCTGATCTAATATGAGTAAATTACAGACATTTAATCATCAAACAATTAAAAATATTATTAACTTAATAAAAAAATTACTTAACTACCATTACTCACTAACTAACCCCATGTTTAACATTTAAATCCTCCTTCTCCAAACTCCAGTACGCTGAAATGAAGAACACGCCCATGACCAACATATCTTCCCACTTCAATACCCTTTTCCATGCTATAAAAAATTAAATAAAAATCACTAAAATTCTTATCTCTAACTCCTCTTCCTTTTCATATAACTACTATCAAGTTTGAACTCCCATAATGATTTGTGAATATCTGCTACTCCCCCCTCCCCCCCAGCTACGCCAATGTCGCATTCCCCTACAAGAAACCGCACCACTCCAGACTTCGCACCAAGGTGTGTCTCCTTGCCTCAAACCCGATTCCACCCTTTGTTTGATCCAACGATGCTCCGCTTCCAGGAAAAGCCATGCCCTAGCTTCGATTGTTACTAGATGAGCACGACAAAAACCCTGTCGAACTGAGAAAACACATACTAGGCTGAAGAGAACCCTAATAGCAATCCATATATATGTATATAATATTTTAGGAATTTTTTTCGAATTTGTTATGATTTTATGAAAGTTGTGAAATTTTCTTGAAAGTAGAAGGCATGGCGGCGGATTTTGTTTAAACGTGGAATGAAGTAGTTAGGGTTAAAGCCTTGATTATAATAACAGAGCAGGGAAAAATAATTATTTATTTTAGTAGTATATTTATTTTATTCTATCATTGTTTATATTTACTGTTTAAAATTTGTGTGATCACATACATATCCCGTTTTCAACGAAAATTGACACATTGCTATATCTTGATAGTACGGACCCACCAAAACTTGCTTTTTTTTTTTGAATTCCGATTCCGTTTGGTCTGGTAGCGCATTTTTAAAGTCAAAATATTGACCGTTTTACATTAATATCCTGCACGGTCACATACTGACTCCAAAAATTACGAATATTGAAATCTAGCTATGTTTTGATGATACGATCCTAGCAAAATTAATTTCGTCTAATTCGGAGATCGTTTGAAAAATGGCCTTTTTAAGTGGTCGATTAAATTTAAATTGAAATTGAAAACGCGTTTAAATTTACTGTTCTCTCATATTAATTCCAAAAATTATGAAATTTTAAACATGACTATAATTTGACATTCCAAATCCGACAAAAATGGTTTCGTCGAAAACGGAGGTCGTTTGCAAAATGGGGCTATTTTTAAGGGCTATATATTATATTAAAATATATATAAATTCCATAGCGACTATTCTAAATTTTAAACTGGATATAACTTTCAATTTATATTATGAAATCTAAATTTTCACATTCATTAGAATGATATAATTAAACAGATTCTAACGTTTCTAGTTTTACCGAAATTCGACTTATTTTACATCTTCTACATTCAGTTGAAATTAAAAATCGAATTTTCAAACTACCGCGCCATTTCAAACTCCTTTTATAATTAAAATAAATTTATACGTTCTAACTTCGATTTAAATAAATTTTTAGTCGTTATTATTTAAAATAAATCATTTTAAATATTAAAAACCCATTAAAATAGCTAAAATAAAATTCTTAAATTGGTTCAGAAATTCCGGGTTGTTACAATCTTCCCCACTTAAAATGTTTTTGTCCTCGAAAAGGAACGGAGCTGAAAGTTGTTTAACTAACCAACTCAATTTTCATTATGGCTTTCGTTCCTCAACTTTTCAGTTTCTAAGAATTTTCTAATTTTTCAAAAATTTGGCTAACACCCTAAATTTTCGAAAAATTTCGCCATAACCTCCTTTGTACGGGTTGATCAGTAAAACCACAACTTGCCTCACAGGGCTCTCATCAATCAAAAAGAAAATTCCAAGCGGCTTGCCAATCGACTCATAAAATCATCAAAACCCAATAAATACAGTAAATATGTACCTATTTGTCGGGCATACAATTTTATTCCTCTTCTTAGCTTCCATGCTATGACCTGTTCATACATATATATGTACATGTGCGCAATTTCAATCAATTTTCAATCCAGTTCAATATTTGATTCGTTTTGGCTAAATTTAACCTTTTATTTGCATATTGGTTTCATTAGTTGAACTAATAATCAAATATCACAACCAGCAATCTATTAGTTGATTAGCTTTTCAAATATATAACTTTTATACACTCAAAAATCCAATTTTCATTGTCAAATCACAAACGATAAATTCTAACCATGTTTTGGTTCTCACACTAGTCAATTGGAAATATATAGATATCCACCTTCGAAACTCGAACATAAATACTGATGATGTAGCTACAATCATCAGAATCATCTCCGGGCGACTAGAGTGTGATTCTATATCTATCCAGTATATTTGAAACTTCGAATATACATTTGCAAGGCGTATATGCAAAATCTTCTTATACCCGATAGTCCAATATCAATATAAAATACTCAAATACGTATAATATGATATACTTCTCAAAATTAAATTCATTTTTAGAAATAATACTCTTCGAACTCATTCTAGGGTATTACTAACCCTATCTCTAACGAGTCATTCTTATAGGATATAACTAATCCTAGCTCTGATGAATTCTTTCGTTTGGGTCTAATGTGCCTTGATTTCCGAGCTTGTAAACCAAAGCTCTGATATCAAACTGAAACGAACCAAACTTCCCCGATCCCCGAGGAGACGGAGGAACTCGGATTGTTTTGAGAACACGACGCATCATAACATAAACATAGAACATTTCATTGCTATTACAACAATTTGCATCAGAGTACAAGAATAAATAAGAGTATTAATAAATATTACACCACGGAAAATATCAGAGATTTTGCGTAGCGGAAAGACTTCAATTAACACAACTGAAAGACATAGATGGATACAAATCTTTCCGAATACAGCTCCAGCTGTAATCTAGGATCCTGTAAGAAGAAATATCTGCGAAAACCAAAACTACTAGTTATCTGTGTAGAAAATATGGGCACCCAGAGTTTAGGTAGAAACAATAAACTTCGAGTCAGTCATGGAACTATGTGAGAACTAAAACAGTAACTAAATATTTACTTTAAAAGATGGGAAACCATGGGACCACTCCGTATAACACGGAACAGGGTTACACCACATGAATCTCAGTTTAAAATAAAACAACGCAATGCTTTTTGGAAAACGAAGCTATTATAAGACCCATGTCCCATCACACAATGCAATGCAAGCCGGAAGATAGAGTTTTACCTTATAATAGCCAAACATGCTTGATACGCTCTAAAACAAGTCATTTTGATATTACTATAAGTGCATAGTGTAAAAGTCATTCTTCACAAATAAATATATCAATCACAGCAGACGTAGTTTACTACGACTACATACATAGGTTACAATTAAAAACCGCAAAGTTTGTATTGGAAATGGATTCCATCAATGACTGAGGCTTATTTGCCACCTCTACATTGAATTCAAGACTCGAAAGAAATCATATCAACATGCATTCAATTATTACATTAAATCAAAGGCTCGAAATAGTGATTTCATATCGACATGCACTCAATGTATTACCCTGATCAGGGGCCTATCTGGTATCCTTCACGCTATGACAGTGGAGTACACCTTAATGGGCTCTCTGATCCCATAGCCCATAGTGGAGAATCACCCCTATCGATGCTCCTAGAAACCAGATTCACTCTTGCCGTTTATTATCCAGCCTCAATCATTCATGGTTTGTGAAACTCGTCGAAGTCACGTCTCGACACACAAAGCTATGCTATATTAAAGCTATGCTTTGATCATCATCCACATGACTCTACTTTTCAACAAAAGCCTTGATCCATGCAACTCAACATGCCACCTTGTCAATCCATACCGTACCATTGATTTCCACCATTATAGAACCTCTTAGATCGTACGTCTCAAAGAAGGGTGTTTAGCAAGAGAATAAATTCTCCGCCACCAAACAGATATATATTTAGCAGAGATCAACAAATACAGTATAAAGGAATACAATGTCAGACACAACATCCATTTGCAAGTCCATTCTGGGTTTGAACGAAACTGGAGGCACCTTATTCCTCGTCCCATATGTCCAATACAGGAGAGAGGCCCTCGCATATCCGGTCGATCTCCAAGTACGTCTGGATGATCACGACTTATTACCTTGTCTTGGGTGTACGGCCCAATCAAGACATCAGTAATCGTCCATTCGATGTGAAGATCTCCGGTCTTCAACCACCGTCTTCATCGTTGACTTTTAATCGTCATATCAGTTATTCAGAATGGGTTAAACCCGGTCTTTCCGAATAACTCGCGTATCTAAAAATCAAGTGCTATGAAAACGCATCATACGCCTCATTCCAATTCAGAATATTCTTTTATTCAAATATTCACATCTTAGGGAAAAGGTTCCCACTAATTTTATCAAAGATAAGTTCTTTTAAACTTATTCATTATTCTTCCTTCGGATATCAACTTTAAACCAAATTAAGGTTTATAACACTAGTTGGGATTATCAAATCTTACCATAGTGATCATTTATTTATTAACCCAATCCCATCCTATTCATCCCATGAAGCAAAACTGGTAGAAGTCCATACATAACATCCACGGTGTTATCGGTAAATTTAATTACCATTTCATGTTCAAATCTAATTAAAGATTTAACTATCGCATGGAATAAAACTGGCGGTACTCCGTTCTCGAACATTTCATGAATTCGATAAACTTAATTATCCCATTCTCAATTTTTATCTACTTAAAGATTCATTAAAACTCAGTTCAATTTTAAACTCCCCAAATCATTACTTAATGATTATTCAAACTTTAGGAAATTAATCCTGCTTTTAGCTAGGTTAAAGAACCAATGTCATTTAAAACAAAGTTCACGATAAATCCAAATCATCTTTCATCGAAATGGAATATTCATGGAAATCATAACAGTATATAATCTATATAAATTTCCATATCAAATCAATACTATAAATGGAATAGTGGCAAGTCCTTCTAAATTCCATAAATAGTAACGGTCTTCATTCACAGAAGCTCATCACGATTATTAAATCGAATTCCATTCAATTCCAACTCAATATATTAAATTGGAAAACTTTACTTTGAATTTTTTTCATTAAATCTTAGAATAAAGATTTATAAATTCCAAATCATATCTTCACTGTTAATTGGTCTTTAAGAACAAATGTTATTTAAAACATCTTCACAATGAACCCAAATTCATCTTCCATTTAATTCCAATTTATAATTATAAATTGGAAAACTTCATTAATCTTAATTAAAAGATCTATTCCTTTCTCAACAGGGTTTAAGAACAATGTTATTTAAGACACCATTCACGGAAAACCCAAAATCCAATTTGATATTTAATACAAGGCTCTAAATAGAAATTATACCGGCTTGTATTCAATATCAAATTCTGAAATCAACAAATATCTCATTGGGAATAACTATATATATCTCTTCCAAATTCCTCAATAATATCCGTATAATCACGGAATCCAATATCGAAATATTCCAAAGATATTTTTTTATATTCAAATCCACTCCACTTCATACATTGGAAAAATTCTGGTTATTTCATAAAACCATTTACAAATTCAATTAATTTATTTAAAAACATTGGATTATTATTCTAGTTAATAACTAGTTCATTTCCATAAAAATATCTTTTATCTTTTCAAAACTTGGAATATTTAATTCAAAATCTTTCCAAATCATTAATTATGATTTTACACAATTTTTCCATATTTTTAAATTTTTTATTAATGTCCTTACAGTCGGTTTCCAATAACGGCCACCGAACTGCATTTACAACGACCTTTTCCATAACTGATTTGGACATACTTTAAAATTTAGCCATTAGATTTCAAATCTTTTATTATCATTGGAAAGATCTTTTCAATACGAACACAACGGTTCCGGTTTTAGGAGAATCCGATGGTCGGATCTCCCGTTATGCCAATTTGAAGTTAATGGTTGAAATTCGCGAACGGTCACTGCGCGGCGTGTTCTATTCAAACCATATATATATATATAATATATTTCATCGATTTTTATTTAAAAGTATTTTATAAACCATTTATAAATTCATTTTAAAAACGATTTCAATTTCCATTTCAATTTTAAATCAAAATTGAATGTTCCATATCATTATAAATTTAAAATGAAATTATTCTCAAAATATCTGATTTTGAAATTCATTTCCTTTTCGTACTCATTATAAAATGAATAAAATCGATCGATAAACTCGTTCGGGTAAAAATGGCATTTTGCTACTTAACTCGGCTTCATATTCCAATATTTTCATGTCCATCCAAAATCGGACATCAAAATCATATTTTGATTATTCACTGGATATTATTTAAAATATTCGTTATTTTAAAATATTCGTTTTTTCTGAATCGGAATGCGACTCAATCAATTACCATATAATTTCAGTTATATGGATTTCATACATCGCATGTATGCAACAATAATGATAAATAATCATTCAACATTCAAACATCATCCAGAGTGCATTTTACAACTGTATAAGCATCAAAATAAATAAATAACGCTCATTATAGCTTGTCAACCCATCGATTGACATACAACTAAATATTGGGATTAGTGTATGTCAAATATCATCCCAATACCCGTGTGGTGTTTTCAAACAACAACAGTCTATTTAATTAAATCATTGGTTAATAGATTTAACCAATTCTAATTTGGTTGAATCATTTTTCTAAGTAACCAATTTTACTGTTTAAATTATAAATGGATATTTATAATTTTGATTTCAACTACCACTTTAATGTTAACATTATTTTCATTTGTTAATCATCACAATCACCACACAAATCATCAAATCATCCGTATAAATAAATACTTAACTTCTCAATGCTATTTACAGCGCCATAAGTAGCCATTCACGAAGTATGAAATCTGATTGTTGGTAATATCCATACATCACTTCTAATTTATGTGATTTGTGCGAATTCGTGTGTTAAACTCCATACAACAGATAAAAATCAGTACTGGCAATTTCTATACATTTGCAGTTATAAAATAAATAAATAACTATACAAATATTTTAGTGAGAGAATTCTCACATTGGGATCTACTCCGTCATTCTTTAACTGATGATTTAAGTAATGTTTTGATTTAAATTCGCCTCAAATTCTAATTTGCTCCAGATCGCTTATAGTCAGTTCTATAATGCAGAGCTCGTCTTCACGATTCCAACGGCTTTAAAATCGTCAAATTCTGATCTAATATGAGCAAATTACCGATGTTTATTCATTAAACAATTAAAAATATAATTAACTTAATAAAAAATTACTTAACTACCATTACTCACTAACTAACCCCACGTTTAACATTTAAATCCTCCTTCTCCAAACTCCAGTACGCTGAAATGAAGAACACGCCCATGGCCAACATATCTTCCCACATCAATCCCCTTTTCCATAATATAATAAATTAGATAAAAATCACCAAAATTCTTATCTCTAACTCCTCTTCCTTTTCATATAACTACTATCAAGTTCGAACTCCCATAATGATTTGCGAATACCTGCTACTCCCCCCCTCCCCCGCTATGCCAATGTCGCATTCCCCCACAAGGAACCGTACCACTCCAGACTTCGCACCAAGGTGCGTCTCCTTGCCTCAAACCCAATCCCACCCTTCGTTTGAACCAACGATGCTCCGCTTCCAGGCAAAGCCATGCCCTAGCTTCGACTGTTAATAGATGAGCATGAAAATAACCCTGTCGAACTGAGAAAAACACATACTAGGCTGAAGTGAACCTTAATAGCAATCTATATATATGTATAATATATTTTAGGATTTTTTTTTGAATTTGTTATGATTTTATGAAAGTTGCGAAATTTTCCTGAAAGTAGAAGACATGGCGGTGGATTTTGTTTGATCATGGAATGAAGTGGTTAGGATTAAAACGTTGATTATAATATACAGAGTATGGAAAAATAATTTATTTATTTGATTAGTATATTTATTTTATTCTATCAATGCTTATATTTACTGTTTAAAATTTGTATGATCACATATGTATCCCGTTTTAAACAAAAATTGGCACACTGCTATATCTTGACAAGACGGACCCACCAAAATTTGATTTTTTGATTTTCAATTTTGTTTGCTCTGGTAGCGCATTTTTAAAGTCAAAATATTGACCGTTTTACATTAAAATCTCGCACGGTCACATACTGACTCCAAAAATTATGAATATTGAAATCTAGCTATGTTTTGATGATACGATTCTAACAAAAT
Organism: Allium sativum; assembly: GCA_030737875.1. Lineage (NCBI taxonomy): Eukaryota > Viridiplantae > Streptophyta > Magnoliopsida > Asparagales > Amaryllidaceae > Allium > Allium sativum. The sequence continues at coordinate 462,754,552 of CM060923.1, forward strand.
TAATTTCATCGAATTTGGAGACCATTTAAAAAATGGCCTTTTTAACTAAACTGCTCGATTAAATTTAAAATGAAATTGAAAACACGTTTAAATTTACTATGCTCACATATTAATTCCAAAAATTATGAAATTTTAAACATAACTCTAAGTTGATGTTCCGGATCCAACAAAAGTGGTTTTGCCGAAAACAGAGTACGTTTGCAAAATGGCTATTTTTAAGGGCTATATATTATATTAAAATATATATAAATTCCATAGTGACTATTCTAAATTTTAAACTGGACATAACTTTCAATTTATATTATGAAATATGAATTTTTCACATTCATTAGAAAGATATAATTAATCAGATTCTAACTTTTCTGGTTTTACCGAAATCCTACTTATTTTACATCCTGTACATTCAGTTGAAATTAAAAATCGAATTTTCAAACTACCGCGCCATTTCAAACTCCTTTTATATTTAAAATAAAGTTGTACGTTCTAACTTCAATTTAAATAAATTTTCAGTCGTTATTACTTAAAATAAATCATTTTAAATATTCAAAACCCATTAAAATAGCTAAAATAAATTTTTTAAATTGGTTCAAAAATTCCGGGTTGTTACACAATGTCTCGGGATTACCGATACCGAAATAGAGGAAAATATGACTTTCAGTAACATTTTTTATACTGTTTCGGTATCAGTTAAGTCAAAGCTAAAAACAAACATCAGTCTCGATATCAGTAAAACCTGAACTAAAAGGAAGTGGTAGTAGGTTGATACTTAATTCATCGGTACCGAAAGAGGAACATCATCTTCATAGTAAAGTTAAAATCCTCTGTATGTGAGTTTTGCATTTTAGACCCTGAAAAACATGTTAGGGGGTAAATGATAAATCATATCATTTGCCATTGATGACCCTTCAAGCTACATACTATTTATTCAAATTCATTCTAACGAGAAATTAAAAGCTAGCAAGTCGCGGTCGATTTTGTAATTGAATTACGAATATGATTTTTGAACTCGAATCTGAATTGGTTAAAAACTTGCAATGATAAGGATTGAATTTATGAATCTTGTAAGTATTCAAAGAACAGTGATTGTGTGAAAATGGTTTCTTGAAAGTGAAGAAAATAAAAAAGAAGAAGAAGAACTATTATACTAAAAGTACTTCTTAATCCTGACCACACAAACTATTATAAGCAGACGACCTAGATTAATTCTAGAAGACCAAAAGGCGGGAAACACTGTGCATTCAGAACAGTACAGTACGAAGGTCGAAGATTTAAATTGGAAAGTCGAAAATACCCCATCATAAGAGGGGGCAAATGTTACTACCATATTTTGACACCGAAGCCAAATAGAGATAAAGGGATATCGGTGTACAATTAGCACTAGGAGAAGGCCTCGTAAGTATATGATCAACACCAAAGCACCAAAGATGACCGATACCGGAAGCAAGAACGGAGGAAATTCAAACCACATGTTTTCGATACTAATACGGGCAGCGGATGCTTGGTATCGACAAAGGAAGGATAGCGGAAAGGCAGTGCTGGAGCCAACAAACAACAAGCAATCAAAAGCGGTTACGACACCAACACATAAAAAAATCAACCTGATTCTAACTATGGAAGCATAAAGATCGATACCGAAGCTCAGAGCCATAAAAGGGAAAGTACGAGACCAACATGGTTCGAATAAAGGGCTATCCATACCACTGTACTTGGTATCGATACTGCTACCAAAAAGCAGCATTAAGGTCTCAGAAAAAGAAATGAGAATTTGTAGCGACCCGAATGCCCTGGATGGCCTGAACCGAACAAGAAGGTTGATAGATTTAAGAACATGACTGTAAGACCCGGCTTTTTGCTTGGTTTTTGCCGGTAATTAAACCAACTTAAACCGTTTATAATGACCGATTGTTAGGGGAGCTTACACATTTGCACAAAATAAAAAGAACTTTTCCTTTATCATTAAAATAATATTACATCAGAGTTACAAGAGGTACATTAGAGTACATCGATTACATAGCGGAAAAGATACTAAACTCAGTGGAAGAATGTGAATGCTCTAAGACATAATTGCTCCAGCTAAAACCATAATAGTGTTCCAACCAACTCCAAGACTAATTCTGCGAACCAAACTGCTATTCTGGTTATGTAAAAATTATGGGCACCCAGAGTTTAGGCATGGGAACAATAAACTCCAGGCCATTCATGGGAGTGGTGTGAGGACTAAAAATAGTTGTTTTTAGGGTTTATTTTAAAGTTGGGTAATTCATCGGACCACGCCGCTAATGCGGAACGGGTTTACTCCATGTGAATACCAGTGCATAGAAATCCGCAATGACTTTTTGAAAAATGAAGCTATCATAAGCTTGTCCCACATCACACATTCCAAGCACACACCAGATGGGCGAGTTTTGCCTTATGATAACCAAAAATGCCTTCATATGTGAAAATCCTCTTTTACTACTATATATAGTGTGAAAACCATTTTATCAAATAAATGTATTAATCCTAGCTAGCATAATGCCCCATCCCATTATACTGACGTAATCCTGCTAGTAACCAGCAGGCTATACAATCAAAACCGTATGGGCTTGCAGCGGAGATTGAGTTTCCAACATGATGGTTCCTGAAAGAAAGATCATTCGTGGGCTCACAAACTTTCATGTGTGCATCATCCCAGTACTCGCGGATAACGTCCAGACTCAGACTACGTTATACTAGCCCACCATACATGAATTAGAGTACCTAACAAATAGTGTCCCAGACTAGGGACTTCATAGTACCCTTTCATCATCACATCCCGGTGCACCGAACGTACGAAACGAACATAAAAATACGACCACCAGTTTACCATCAAGCCGGGGTGTGAGGTCCGTCGAGGTCATGATATACACAAAGCTACGCTTAAATAATCCATGCTTTGATCATCCATAGCTCATCACATAACTTAAGTATGCCATATTGTCCATTCACTACGCATCACTGATTTCCATCAATACATAACCTCTAAGCTCATACGTCTTAGAGAAGGGTGTTAAGAAAGAGAATAAATTCTCCGCCACTAAACAGATATATATTAATAAAGATCAGTGCTACATAGTCAATTACAATGTCAGACACATAATCCATACATGTCTGTTCTGGTCTGAACGAAACAACAATCCGGAATTCCTTCACATGCGTTCGGGCTTCTTGCCACTTAACTGATATACAAAATTCATTTGCGAACGGGAGCCAGCCATTCGAGACATTCAGCAAGTCACCCTTACGACATGAAGGATCCGGTCTTCAATGCCATATCCAATGTTTTCAATTTCTCACAACATCGTATTATTACTTGGAATGGTTTTCGGACATACATCCAATTCCGGTCTTTCCAAATAATAAGTGCAATCTAAAACAAAATACAATTACGGAACACGCAGGCTTTCAACCAATCTTCTTCCATCTTAGATTTTGTCAAAATTAAACTTATTTAAACCCATTTACAAAATCCATATTTAACCTTTCTCTTTTAAAACACATCCCTTAAATCAAAGATGATTTAGCCTAAAAGCCTTAATTAATTTTCCATTTGATAACTCGTTATCAAAATCCAGTTTCCTTTGAAAATCATTAATCCACATTTCAACCATAGTTTCCAATTAAATTGGTCTCCGAACATTTAATTCTGTAATCTTAACTAAAAGATTATTCTTCCTTCCCAATTCCTTGTTTTTAATTTCCTCAAATCAAAGATTTGGTTAAATCCCCCAATTACAATATGAATTTACCTAACTCAATCTCATTGGGTTTCAAGAATGATATTATTGAAGATATGATTCACAACAAAACCCAGATCAATCAATATTGAACATAAGTTACACAGAAATTGTATCTACTTATATTTGATATCAATTCCCATAATCAATGAATACTATAAGTGGAATAATGATATAATAATAATATCTTCCAAATTCCTTAAATAATACATGTTTACACCAAAGAATTTCGTATCAAATATCCGAAGATTATTTCAATCCAACTTATCCCAATCAAATTGGTAAACCCATATCTAAATTAAAATATTTATCCAACTCTTTGACATTAGACCTGGATAGAAATATCATCCACTTATACTTAATATTAATCTATGTATCCAACTCACATTATAAGCGGAATAATGATGAACTACCTTTTAAATTCCTCTAACAGTAAGAGTCATCATCTACCGGATTAATATCAAACATCCGAAGATTTATCTCCGACCATATCCAATTATTTAAAATTGAAAACCCCGTTTTAGTATCAAATAAATTAATTTAATTTCCATATAAAACATTTTCAATACTTTTAAATCTTTGAAAACATTCCACCAATCATTTACAAATGTTTACTTATAGTTCGGAAAACAACTCACGGTTTACAACTTCAAAATAGATTGTTTTCAAAGAAAGAGTTACCATAGTGTTTCAAAAGCATTACAAAATAGTTACCTTACTTTGATCAAAATAGTGTTTATCTTAGCTAAAATTTAAACTTTATGATTCAAAACACTTTTACATAATTTATAATGATTTTACAAAAAAAATCCATATTTTTAAAACATTTAAAATAGTTGTTTATAGTTATGATCGACAACTGCTCTTACAACGACCTTTTCCAAAACAGTTTTAAAAGCTCTTGTTAATATAAATCAAATGTTTTTCGTTTCTTGGAAATCCGATTTAGATTGCAAAAGTTATAAGCATTTACAGTTTGTAACTAAAATACGCAAATTGCCATTGTGCGAGAAGCTCTATTTTGATCGAAATAAAAATTATTTTTCAATATTTCAAAATACCTTAGAAAACCATTATATACCATTTAAAATTATTAGGTAATTTATATTGACTTTCCAAATTTTCTCGGATTCAAAATTCAACTTTTATTTTTCATTTAATTAAATATTAAATTAAAAATCCAATTTATTTCTAAATTCAAATAACTTCAATTAACCATCCCATCCGTCGGATCAGTTAAGGATATCCAAGGAGAGCAGGAAACTATATTTCCAAACCCAAGCCTAGACACTATCCTCTCTGTCATCCTAGAATGTTGCGGTATTTATTTATTCATTTAAATAACTTTATCAATATATATGAATTCATACATATGGTCTTTCCCAATTATTAACCTTCATTTTCAATAATGATATTGCTTCTAATTATGAATGAGATTTCTCGTTCACCAATGTGATACCATAATTGTTGTGTTATTGTGTGTGCGAAACAACATCAACAACCATTATAAACAACCATAGCAACCATCATTAACATGATTAAATAAATCATTATTCTGCACAAGCGTTATAACACTAATGCTTAATAGTGTGTGTTCTAAACTACGCATCCATCATCCATCACAACAAACATCAACCATCATTAACCACTAATAATCCATCACTATATTTAAATTAGTCTAACTACTAATTAAATACGTAAATTGTGGTTAAAGAGTTCTCACCAAATAGCTTTCCTAATCTTCACGGTAGGCGAGCCCAACTGAGCGAACCGTCGAACAATATTTCAGCGCTACGTCTTCTTCACCAATATATATACATACACACACACACACACACTATATATTAATCTCTCTCTTTATAAGGGAAGAAGGAAGAGGAGGATGACGACGAACTTTGGCAAGGTGGTGGTGGAAAAGAGGAAGACTTATGCTATGGAAACCATGGCCATAAGCTTTAAGAAGAAGGTGGAAATGGAATGGAATGGTAAGAAAATGGAGAAAGGCCTCCTTATATAGGAATGGAGAGTTAAGGAGGTAATGACACCAAAGGATGCAAGTGGAAGGAATGCATGGAAGGAGGCATGCAAAAATACAAGTGTCCTTACACTTGTCTTATGGAGAGAAGGTGAACTTTTGTAACATTTTCCCTTAAATGCTATGAAAACTAAGGGAAACACTTAATTCTAACGCTACCAGTTCATGTTATGGTTTGACAAATCCGATCGAACGACAAATAGTATCAATAAATCCAAACTCATTAATAATCATTCTCATTTATAATTTAAGTAATATCATACAACTTATCAAAATTATTAAATATTCTTAACCATATATATTTATGTCAAATTTAAATTCAAATTAAATAATAAAAATTCCAATTTTAAATTGGTTAAAAATTCTGGATCGTTACAATGACTCTTCAGAACACAAACAGGAGAACATTTCATTGCTATTACAACAATTTACATCAGAGTATAAGATATTAGAGTACAAATAAATAATATACAGCGGAAAATATTAGAGAATTAAATTACATAGCAGCAGAAATATAATACATTAATATAATGTGCAGCGTAAAAAAACATCAACTAACATAGCTGAAGGAAATACACGGATATGAAGCATTCCGAACTATATCTCCAGCCGTAATCCAGGATCCTATGAAAAGAATTATCTACAAAAACCAAAACAACTAGCTGCCCGTAGGGAAAATATGCGCACCAAGAGTTTGGTTGGGAAAACAATAAACGCCGAGTTAGTCATGGGGCTGGTGTGAGAACTAAAACAGTTACTAAACTTTATTTTAATGTTGGGTAAATCAAGGGTCCACGCCATATGAAACGGAATGGGTTTTCTAGAATACCATAAAACAAACAACGCAATGCTAAAAGGAAAAATGAAGCTATTATAAGACTCATGTCCCATCACACAATGCAACACAAGCCAGAGGATAGAGTTTTACCTTATAATAGCAAAACATGCTTGATACGCGAAATTTATCTTTTATTATTATAAGTGTATAAATCAATTTCAAATATAAATGTATCAATCCTATATGACATGAATGTCCCATACCACTATGCCGCCAATAGTATACAACTAAAATTGTAAAATCACGTGTTAATGATATTTTTCGTCAACACCGGTGAATAGGTTGGTGGAAAGAGATCTAAGGGAGAATTAGGTCGTTTACTCTACATGAGCTTGAGTCAGGTCAAGGTCTCCTAGTATCTGGATTGATCTCACAGAGGGAGTGAATCCTATAGATGGGACTTAAGCTTGCTGGGAGGATTTATGTTGTTAGAAGGGGATGTTTCCTCCGATCATCAGTAAAGACTTGGGTAAAAGTCCATGCATACATAGGTAGCAAACAGTAAATTATAACAAAAAAATTAGGGAAAATCATGACTAACTCACAGATAGAATTATAGATGTGCAGTTGCTCTTTTTTATTCTCTTCACTTTTCATACAGGAACAAAATCGAAGAAATTTATCGATCTACTTCAATGTTAGGGTTTAAAGAGGATGAATACAAGAATTTGAGCTAGAGTTCCAGCTAATTTTAGGATTAGAATCTTCCTTGGCCTTGAGAGTCTAAGAATCCGAAAAAAGTCCCCCCTTAAGTGTAACACTTGGGGTCTTATTTATAGTGGATCTAGAGTCCCTTTTGTTATTGGGTCGCCAGACCTGCAAGGGCCTTTGTTAGCTGCTTTTCTCCTGGGTTTCAGATGCTTTTGCTTTCGGTCGCTTTGTTGTGTTAATCACAGCTTCCGTAACGAAGGTCTCGGCTAGTCGGGAGTTTCCTTGAGATTGGAATGTGCCTATTAATACAGTTGTGTAACAACCCAGATTTTTAACCATTTAGTTCAATATTTAAATATGGTTTAAATATCGTTTTGGAATTTAATTAGCTTGAATTTAATATTTTTAATATTTTATTAATATAAATAATAAATTAATAAATTAAATTCTGGGATAGTCAGGATTTGCAATATAATGTGAACTAGCAATTTAAAAGAATTAATGTTGTTTAGTTTTGAATTATATTTACGATTTCGTTTATTAAACGAAGCTAGAACATTTAATTTATAATTTAATTAAAAAAAGAACTGCAGCGGCGCGATAGTTCGTAATATTTCGAATTGAACTTCATTTGACTGTACGTGATTCAATGTAAGTCGGATTTCTTCGAAACAAGAAACGTCTGAATCTATTGGATAATATTTTTCTAATGGAAGAGAAAAATTAAGTTTTAATGATATGGATTTTGTTTTATGTCCAAACCAAATTTTTAGAAGATCGCTATGAAATTTCGTTTATAAATTATGACGTTTTATATATATTATAGGAATTTTATTATGAAATTATTATCATTTTAATCTGCAATGTCAATATTGAAACCAGAACTAATTTATTTTTAAGCTAGAATTGTCGGTGGTGGTACTCTAATTGAAGTCCAGAACTGCTAGATATTTTATAAGAGTTATTTTCTGAATGGTTGTTTTTTAGCACATCGTTTCAAACTCCTGATCGTATCTTATCTAAGCCTCAGCCATCATTTTTGAAACCCGCAGAAAATATTCGAAAAAAAAATGGTAAAATCCCACAGCATGGCATGTGCACATTAGAAAAAATCTGTGTCAAAACAACAATTCTGCAAATAAAAAAATCTCTGGCCAAACTCCTACTGTTCCAAATCTCAGCAACAATTTCGGCTAGCCTATAAGTGGCCTGACAATAAAATAAATGCTCGTCACCTCATCAAAACATGTCTGCAAATGTTTCTTCCACGCTAATCTGCACATCATCCATTTTCATACTGCATATGGGTTTAGCAGTGAAAACCAGGTGGCATATGTATAATAAAAGAAAAATATCCCTGCTAACCTATCGCGTCTGCATCCTACCTATCTGCTGCGCCCTACCTGTCTACCCATCGCACATGAATTGTTCCGGCGAAACCACGTGAAAGGGAAAAATCTTTAGTCATATCTCTCAAAATGGGAAACACAACTGGCATGCTTCTGTACTAAGCCAACACTTTATTTATATACATACACACTATCAAACCCAATTCTTCCCATAAAAACAATACTTTCTTCCCTAGAAATACACAGCACCTTAGGAATTTGAAAAAAAGATGAAAAACTTCATAAACCATTTTAAAATACAAATCTCGATGAAAATCGCATGGAATTGAATTCGTTGGAATCACGAGCTCGAGTGCTTTCTCTCCATTATACTCATGAAAGGCTTGGTAAAATATGTGATGCTGTTATTTTCAAACCAGCATGATCTTTTTGAAAAGGGAGGCGAGCTAGGGAAACCGGAGAAGCATGTTGGTGGTGTGCGTGACATCCAAGCGGGCTTGGAGATCTTGTTGACGAAGTTCTAAGGGAAAAAGTGGTGAAAACAGTCGCTACATAGTAGAAGCTGCTGCGTGAAGGAAGGAGCATGGATTTTAGGGGGATGGCGCGCGTGTTGGTTAAGGAAGGGTTGAGGAGAGGAGCGGGTCAGGCAGTGGTGGTCGGAGGCCATAGGGCGGATTGTGGCAGTGTGTACGGGGAGCTGAACGAAGGGGATTCAAATGGAATTTCTAGGTGATGGGTTTCAATCATTTTCAGGCTATTGGAGCAAACGTAAAGGGGGTCTGGTTCATGTATTTTCGAACTATAGCATCAGGGTTTATGGTATTCCGGAGACTAAGAGTCATTTCGTATGTAGGGGAGCCACTGACTGCTGGGTGGTGGCAGGGGAGTTCGTCAGAATAAGGAAGGAGGGGAGTTCAAGTGTGCACATGGGAAGGTTCGGTTATCGAGTGGGTTGCAGGCGAATACATGACAGCAGGGGAGGACACGAGTTTGCATGGGGGAGGCACTGTTTTACTAGAGCGGTTGTTTATATTGTAGAAGGAGAAGAATACTGGAGAGATTGGCTAAAGATATATTGTTGGGCTTGGGCCTCATTCATGAGTAAAGGAAGAAAAAAATGGAGAACTTCCAAGGAAACAAAGAGGGTTAATAACGGTACGTGAGAATAGGAGTTTGTAGGTAGTGGGGAAATTCAGGGAAAAGCGTGTTTGAGGAAGTTTGTTTTCAGATGGCACGAAAAAAAAACATGTGGACTTAATGAAGATATTAACGGTAAAACATAATTAATAATAATTTATAATTATATTTTGTCAAATTATGTTAGTTAAAATAAATTCAAGGGAATATCGTAATAGTCATATCTTTTCCATTTGTGTACAGAACTATGCGAAACAAGATTCGTAAGAATTGTGACGCCGAGTACTTCATGCTAAAGCTGGTTCAGGATAATTTGGAAGCAACTGGAATTCTATTTAATTTTAAACGTTCGTTTAAAATTAAATGAATGACCTGAACCCATCGTCAATCAAAACGCATCGTGAGTTAACTCTCACACAATTGTGGAATTCTATGATGTGATAAATCCATATAATTATAATTTAATCATTGATAGTATAAATTGGTTGATTGGTTTCCTTGGATGCTATTTGTTTGTTATTGGTTGACGTTAAATATATTCACATCATTTGAAGTGTATGGGCTGAAATTTCCATATTATTATAAAATATTATAATGAACTGTGATGCAGGGAAGGACAAGTTGGAGGGATCCGACTAGATTCCTCAAATATTATGTATGTTGTTTATTTTTATATTGTTCATATATGAACTGATTGGACCCCATTGACATTGAAAACCTGTTTGAATGTTGAGTTGAATGATAATTCAACGTTATTGTAATTTAAATCAATAAATGGTATAGACTAAGGAATTGGCAACAAATGGCCTTGAATCCACATTTTTGTTAAACATTGTTTTGTCGTCAGGCGAATTAACGAAATTTGGTTATAAAATATATTTTATAACTGAAGCAGAGTTTTTAATTATATTTTATATGCTTTTAAAAATAAATTGATATTTATAAATTGGTTTATAATATTATAAAATGATTTGTTTTGACGTTAAATAAGTTTGTTAGTGAACAAAGCTATAGTTAACCTACATGTTAATATATTTGGAATAAGTATTTTAAAATAAACAATTGAGAGACATTATTAGATTAATTCCATTAATCTAATGGAAGGGGTAGTGAAAATCAATTAACAAAATTAACTGATGGATTAGAGTCGACTAAGTCAACTATTTTTACTGAAATAGGTTACTAATGAATAATTGTTTAACTTAATAAGATTTCTTAGGTTGTAATTTACTTTTATTAATGATGTTTAAAATATCATTGAAATAATTAATTAGTGTTTATAATACAAAAAGAGATTAACTATATATTTGGTAAATAAAGAAGTAAATTACTATCACTTAAATAACCGGTGATAGCGAGTTCTTCTTAAACAAGATTATTTTAAGAAGTAATTGAGTAAGTGAATTTTGAAAGGACGTATGAAGGGTTAAATCCGAATTTCATCAACGAAGATAGGTTGAGTTAACGTGATTGTTTAAAATGAATATTTTATTTAAATTGAGTTTTTAATTAAAAAGGAAGTTTCCGATATGGAAAGGGATTTATGGCGGGACTGAATAAAATAAACAAAGTTATTAAAAGAAGATTGAGTTAATGCGATAAGTATTGAGTTAAATATTTTATTCAAAACTTGAATTGAAGTAAAGGGGATGTTTTCCGAAATATAAGGGCAGTTATTTATCAGTTTGGCAGAAAGTTGAAATGTATTTGGTTATAAACATCCAAGATTTAGTTTTATTATATAAAAAGGGTTTTGGGAAGAAATATTTGATAAGTGGATTGTCGTATTATAGTTCCAAATGAAATTGATGAAGTTTAAATAGAGGGTTAATATTAAGTAAATGATTTGAAGTAAAAGAAAGGGTTGTAAAGACAACAAAGGATGACATTAATGATTTTAAATCGTTAAATGGATTTTTAATTATAAAATCCAAAATTTAGTTATACTATGATATTAAAGGGTTTTGGGTAAATTATGTAAATGAATTGTCGTGGAAAATTCCGTTTATAAATGGACTGTGAATAAGGAAGTTAAAGTGAAATGTTGATATTTTAAATGGGCATAGTCGATTGAGATTCTCAAAAGTAACGATATGGGTTATAAAACCATAATTTAATTAAAGAAATAAGATTTGATTAATATTATGAATAAGATGAGTTTTGAGTTACAACCTTCTATTTATTCTAAGATAAGAACATTGTCGATCAAGGTCTGAGAGGTAAATAAAATACCCCAACTTGAACGACTTCACTATTATCGACGGATGATATTAGTTCGTAACAGTAGTGGATAACGAGATTTGAAATGTAAACGTTAGCTACGAGGTTTTGGAATATAAACAGGACCATTTGGTTTTGATGGAAAATTGACATTAATGATTGTTTGGCCCAAGTTTAAAATATGATACTATTTGGTTATATATATAGATATATTATATATCACTATTTTCTAGAAAAAGAAAATAGTTGGGTTCAGAAATATCTTTATTCAAGTAGTAAGAAAAGGGCAATGAGGATTATTTTGAGATGAAACAAAATGTTGAAAATTTATGTGTATCCCATAAGTACTCGTAATAATTTATAACTTCAAGATTCAGGGATTTAATGAAGTCATTAAAGTTTATATAATAATAAGTACGTCATTTGACATTGTTTGGCCATATAAGATATGACAATTGGTTTTATACCATAGACTTAGTAATAAGTAAAGAAAAATAAGATATATTTGAATATTAGGTAATATTCCAAGATTAAGGAAATGGAAAGGGTTTTGGAAATGTGGTGGTATTTTTGAAGTGAAGGAAATAAATGGGAGATCGTTGAATATGTTGTTCTTAAACGACAAGAATATAGTTTTATTGAGATAAGTATTTAAATCGATTAAATGATTCCAAGAGTTTTAATGAATGATTTTGAATAATAAGACCTAATTTTCCAATATACTAGATCATACTGTTTTTGATTGATAGTTAAAACACCGACTATCAATGAAATATTATTGGACCTTTTTGACGTGTTGTTTCGAAGATACCGGGATGAGAATTAGACCCCAAACCACTTCAAATCAACGTTGCGGACGTAACTAATATGCAGGGTTAAAGATGGAGCAATGAAGAATGTAAATCTTCATAAGCAGAAGAACTACCAGTTGAATTTCTCTGGCTGATCCCTAGAGATATTTCGGTAGAGATTCTGTCGTGATTGTAATCTACGGATTGCAAGGACTACTCGCTATCGATTCTTTGGGGTGATTTCTAGGATGTGATAGAAGGTACCTTCGGTTCATCCTATTCCTGGATGACTTGTATGGAAGAATGTATGAAAGAGTATTTCCTTAAGAATCACGTACGTTGATTTTTACAATTATTCCAAGTTTGGTGGCAGAGAAATTCTCTTGCTTAACACCAAGAGTATATTTGTGGATGTCAATTAGTGATTTGGCGGATCTGATGATGTGGCATTCAAAGTGAATGGAGATGTGCTATTCGAAAAAGATAAACGTGACCTCAAGCCTCATCAACTAGGAATGGCACAAAATCGGGTAGGAAACATGGCTATGTGGGTCGCACCCATTAAAAGGGTATATCATTACCTAAAATTAAATGCCTTTGGTTGTCCTTTTTAATTTTATATGTATGCTATCAGTTCGGTTGGCTGGCCCCCAACCATGGTAATGATTCGGTACTCTTAAGAGAAATGAGGGGCCGGTCATGCGTAGCCGAGTTGCAAGACGTTCTTGTTGAACCCCCAATGTATTCATCTCCAGAGGTACATTGTTGGAGAGGTGGTCCCATACCTTGCCAGGAAATATGTTCTTCGATAAGTGCCCGCGGTTTTGATTGTATACTAATTATGTAGAGCGTGAGATGCAAGCTTTCTTCTAGATTGATATTTATTTGTATTTAGACACTATTATAATATCAGAAATATATTGTTTTTCAAAAATGTTTTGGGTTATAGTAAGGTAAAAACCATCCGTGTTTATGTCTGGGTTGGTCTTACTATTATCCTTTTCTTTCAAAAGGATTTTCAAAGTTAAACAAGTTGTTGTGCTATGAATTTATCACTGAAAGTATTTCAGACTGATCCGGGTGAATTTTGCTTTACTTCAAATGTGCTCGGGTCAGACCAAGTATATTTACTGGTTAGGTTCCACTTAGAGTTCCAGGAGCTGGAAGCAGGAGGCCTCACCGTTAGTTATTTAAAGTTTTTTTCCACTGTGATAGATATATGATGTACTCTGATGATTGATATGTATATACAGTTCTTTCTGTATAAAGAGATTTGATATATTATATTTATTCATTCCGCTGTGAGATTCTTATGTTCTTATTATTTCTTCTATTCTAATGTTTCTTTCTTTCTTCTCTCACCCACTAACATTTTCTATTAACAATATGGGATTCGATACTTGGGTTTTTGGCAAGTAATACAGAGTTAATGTGTTATTGTCAAAAATTCGAGCGTCAAATTTCCCGGGCTTTTACAAGTTGCTTCTTCGGAAGGTATCTCGAGTCTCTGATTGTATGCTTTTGGTGATAGGCCATCGGATATAGGCCTCCCGTTTTCTCGTGAATACTTAGAGGAGCTTGTCCTCATTATGTATGTGGGTAGCTGCCAGTTCGGAATCACTATCGGAGTCGGTGCTAAGTAGACTAATGTGGATAGCTTGTATTCCTTCCGGGGTTCCAATCTGCTTTCCATGGGAGTTCCAGGTATCGCCTGATTCTTCAGAAGGTGGCTTTAGACGATTTGTCTGATGCTTATCGACGTAACCTTTCTGCGTTTATGCAGTTGATGATTTGGAAACTAGTTCCAGATAATCGTTGTGTGTTTCTAACTTGATGCTCTTAGTGTTTCAACCTCCTGTCATATCGGTATTAAGTGTATTAATACAGAAGGTCCTTTCAGGTCCCAAAAGGCAAAGCTCTTTCTTTCGTTTTTTTCTTAGCTCCTGTCCTACGTGACCATTCGCGATAGAATTTCCTGTTGAATAGGTTCTGTCAGAGGGACCCTGTCGGATGCTCTATGTTGGCATTTTATAAACTTTGATCTTCTTCCTTTCGGGCAGATGCCGGTTTATGCTACTTTCCAATTATCCTTTCCGGCTTTCGGTTCTTTCTATTGCTTGGCTTTCCGCTTCCGGAACACTTTTCTGTGCTTGTGTTCTTCCGACACCCCCTCACCGTCAGCTAGTCCCAGAGTTAATTTTGGTAGTAACATTTTCCCCCTGTTGAAGGGGTGTTTTCGACTTTTCAAGTCAGTATTTTTTTTAATCGTTTCCAAAGCGTCAGTTCTATGTCTTTTGATCTCCCTTGATTGGATGCGCTGATTGGTCTATATTTGTAGGTATGAATTTGAAGTAATTTTTGTATAAGTACTATAGCTTCTTCCTCTTTAACTTTTACCTGAAATATTAATTTTTCGGACCAGATTATTTGTTCACTAAAGACTGAAAATTTGTCTCAAGAATTTCTCGATCGAGCTTCTAGTAAATACTTCTGCTTTAAACTTTAATTTGGTGTTGCGTCGCTCTGTTTAGTTTAATTTGGGCCTTGGGGGACAAATGTATGCCATTAGAATGTTAATGACTAGGATTAGCATCCATGGCAGGCTACACATATACCCTTTTCCCGAAATGTCAATTTTTAGGGTTCGAGGTATGAAATTTACATAGAAAAATCATTTTTTTTCAAAACTAAATGACGAAAATAGTGTTGCTAGCTCCACCGATTTTGCTGGCTTCGGAAATCAATCAGGTCTACGGTGTTGATTTAGGGGTTAATGACTCTGGTTCAGTCGTTACCCCTCTTCTGAACCCTTTAAGTGTTATCCTTAGGAAATAAAATGATTCCGTCATTCAAAGGTTTTTTTTTTGACAAATGTGATATTTGTTATGTGCCTTATCTAAACTGGTATTTGGAATCGTTTAATGTGCACTATTTTAGTCACTCATTATTAGTGGGCTTATGTTTATCATTCCATAATATTCCAATTAGCAGAATATGAATTTTACATATTGATGGAATTATATCACCTGGCAGCGTTATGTCTGACGAAAGGAGTTCCAATCCATCATCAATTGGTATTTATAGCATTTCTCAGAGGAGGAAATCTTTTACTTTGAAGGATTCTTTGATATCCTCCCAAGATGAAGTAAACTCTATCCTCGTCAGCTTTGGAATGGACAATGTGGAGGCCGTCCCTGCTGCTTATTATGATAACATCAAGAATCCTCCTGAAGGATACTTCTCTTACTCAGCTGCACATATTTGGCATGGAGGCTTCTTCCCTTTCCCATCCTCCGTGTTTTGGCTTCTACAGGATTTAGAGATTGCGCCCATCCAACTATTTGAATCGGGCCAGGCTTCTCTTACTCCTAACCTTATTCAACACCTGATGTGTTTTTCAAGAGGTGCTGACTTCCTTATATTCCATGCTACTCCCTTGCAGAAAATCGTTAATGAATGTACGGGTAAAGCTATATCCTGGGAGGATCAATTTTTCTTCGTCAGATGCCATATCGGCATTTTCGGCAAATTTGCCGATTATGGTGAATTCCTTAACCCTTTGCAGGAGATTATTCTTCTCATCGGTGATTTTTCTTTAATCGTTTTCTTTTAGATCCTGCTTCTAAGAAAGTGCCCTTGATCGAAAGCGAATCCTATGTATTTGAGCTTATTTTGAAGCTACTCGAAAAGCCGCCAGATCGGTCTACTCTGCCAACCAAGGACAAGTTGTGTCCCTGTAACCTCCTCCCATGCGGACAGAAGGTCTTGGGGTATCCCTGTATTTGTCTTCCTGGCTCTAAGCGTTTATTGTTATGTTCGGAAGTGTTTGCTTCCTTGACTCCCTTATTTCCGGGTATGTTTTGTCAATTCGATAATTCCATTATTGAGATCTTTTTGGTACCAAAATTCTATGTTCTTGAATCTCTCTATGGTTTTCATTGGACTAAGAGTTTTGACTGCGGAAGCCCCTATTTTTACTGATGCTTTGAATCGATCTACTACTGTTGTTGTTAAGATATTGGCTGAGTTACTTATTGACCCGCCAACTAAGAGGCTAAAGCTTGATATTCCTGCTTTTGTGATTTCTGGGAGTGCTTCCGGTAGAGGATCAGAAAGTGGTGTTTTCCTATTATCCTTTCCAAGTACATCAGGAGCGGGTGAAGATGTTGAGCCACATATTCCAGCTTCTCGGTCCGCTGAGCCTTCGAGGCCCCTTGATTCTCCAACGGAGTTTACTGATTCTGTGAAACTTGTTCTTTCTAGGCTAGAATTTTCTGACATCCTGTTACCCTCCACTTTTTCAAACATGGTGGACTTCTACCAGCATTTGATAACCCGACATCTTAAGGTACAACATTTCCTTTCCATTTTGGACTTTCCATTTATTGCGACTATATGCTGAATGCTTCTAATTTCCCAGATTATCAAGGAATGGCACTTGTCTAAGCCCCTTCTTTCCTGCTCTGCTGATGAAATCATTCGGCTTCGGGAAGAGAACGCAGCCTTGAGCGATGAGTGTGAGAGGTTGAAAGCTTCCTTGGAACATCCCGAGTCAGCTTTAGAGAAAGAGAGGCATACTAGGGAAGTAACCCCTGACAAGGTGTCGGCCTTAGAGCACCAGATAGCGGAAGATGTGATTACTCATGCCAATGAGCTTCAGAAGAAAGATGAGAAGCTTTCTCGTGCTGCCCACATAATCTAAGCAGCTGAAGACATATTTTATAATTTCTTGCAAGTCCACCTTCCGTAGATCAAGTCTGACTGTTATGAAGATGGCTTATTTCACCTTCTTTTCGATAACCTCCAAATTCTTCCTAAACTCCGAACTACCAAAGTTCCCCCTTTCGTCAGGGATTAGGTTATGGGAAGAATTAAGTTGGACGAAGAAGGCATTGAGATACAGCAGAGGACTAAATCCAAAGTCGAGGACCTTTTATATATTGACCATCTTCCGGATGATTTAGGCGAAGGAGGGGAAACTCTCACTTTTGTTGGCAACAATGGAGAGAATAACGATGATGGTTCCGGAGGTAGTGGCCGCCAGGATAAGCATATTGTCTGCAACTCCGAATCGTCATTGCTCGAAGAAGGTGGCCCCTCTAGTCTTTCGGGAGAGAAGAAATCTGTTGGTCATGAATTTCCTTCTCCTCGGGTATAATTCTTACTACGGACATGTTCTTCTCTTTCCCTGAATATTTGACTATAACTAGATTTATATCATAACAATAGACAACAAAAAAGATTTTTCCTTCCTTAAGCAGAGTTAGGTAACAAACGAAAGGATTCAAACCATATGTAGAGCAGTTGGCACACTTGTAAACTTAATTCAATGACCTATGTAACATTTGTATGGGGGGTCCCCTTTATCACGTGTAAAGGCTAATATGTTTGTTTGCATCATAACAAAATTTTGTTTATTATGAGGATGCATTGCGCATGATTTGTAGATTGAAAAAGGAGTTTTGAATGACACCTACTCATGCTTTTAAGGAAAAGCATTTTCTAGAGGAACTAAAGAGCGTTTACACCGCATTCCCTTAGTTCTCTAACTTTCCGAGCGGGGATCGTGAAGCGATACTAAAGAGTTTGAGGGTTAAACATGCTGAGATGCTATGTAAATAATAGATGTATGAAAAAGTGATCTTCTTGTAATTCTCTTTTTGTCTATATGTCATAGTAGATTGGCTTCACGAAGCTTTTTATATAAGAATAAAGTTTTACTTTTTGTAGACCGAAGAAGACATAACCGAGGCTATTTTTCTTTGTTTTTGCAAGTAGGTAGATCATCGTGAAGATTCGCCGCCTTAGGATGAAGCACCCTTATCAATAGAACAACCTTCTATGTCTCAAAGAAGGTAGATTTTTCATCAGAGCTTAACCATAAAACATTTGAATGAAAGAATTAATGCCTTAAAAGATTTTTGGGGAGAAAAGGATAGGACTGTTCTTGGAATGAGGACATATATAAAGACTAAACCTTCTATCGAGTTCGAGGATGAGCTAAGGAGCTTACGTCAACGTATCGTCGACTTGGAAATTGATTTAAACAATGCTACTACAAAGTACGAGATGTAGGAACATGGTTTCAAGAATATCCCTATAATGACGAGTTCTTCGTCTCCTAGTGTTACGACGGATCGTAAGGCTCTCGCTCTTCAGAAGTATTATTACTTGAATAACCCTGCTCTGGGGTTAAAGGAATCAATTATTTATAAGTGGTGTAAAAGAGTGGTACCCGAGATGAAAGGAATCTATGATACTAAGTTAATTAAGGATTCTCACGATCGTGTCATCAGGTATGCCGACCAAGTTAGACACTTGCAAAAAGAAAATCATGATTTGTGTATAAACATTTTTAAATTGGAAAAGGAAAATAAGTCTCTCAGGGGTAATGTGTAGGGCTTACAATAGAGCATTGAAACTTCAGATTGAACCTTCTGATCATTTAGAAGAAATAAGTAGGAAGGTGCAGAGACTTAACGAATTACTAGGCGTTGCACTTCGTCATGCCATTGACCCTCCTTTTCCTGAGTATGGAGAGGATCTAGATATTTAGTAACATTTTGTAATGGCGACATATAATTATACCCATAATCAGGGAATTGAGAATGTAACTTTTTGGTGAATGAACTTGTGTATTGATAATGTCTATTATGTAAATAATCGTCGGTATAAAACATGGGTAATAATTGCTTGCATAATAAATGATTTAAGAGGTTTCCCTAAGCAAGAGAAGAGATAACCCTTTTGTTCGGACTTGCTTTTGATGGTGAGCTTCTCGTCTCCTTCCCAAATTTTGTTTTGTGTCCCTTCTCCTGCGAGTACATCTATGGTTGCTTTAATTTGAGATAATTACTTCAGATATCTTCTATTGGTAAATTCTTATCTTTCGGATCCATTTCAATTCAAGATGGTTTAGATTTAGGTATCGGTGTAAGGCCGACAATCCTCTTTCGGTGTTTGATGTAGACCAAAAGATCCTATATTTGGATATAAAACAGAGGATCCGAATTAATCCTTGTTTAGGTAATTGGAGATTGGATATCGGAAATCTGCTTCCGGTATTAATAGAAGTCCCGGTCCAACACTCATTCGAATAATGATGTACCGACGACCGAAAATCCTCTTCTGGCATTTGTGAAGAGCCGACTCAACCCAGATTCGGGTTTTGGAGGCCGGAAGCCCTTTCGCATTTGATGAAGAGCCGAATCAACCTAGATTCGGGTATTTAAAGTTTGGAGACCGGAAGCCCTTCTGGCATTTGATAAAGAGCTGAATCAACCCAGATTCGGGTATTTAAAGATTGAAGAACGGGAACCTCTTCTGGCATTTTTGTTTTTGGCATCCGCCTTAGATTTGATTTGTGAAGCAGAGGTTGTACGTGCTTCCTGAGACACTCTCTGGGATTTTGATGTCAAAGCAGAGGATGTACGTACTTTGTTGGCCACTCTCTGGACCTGTGCGTCCGGTGCGCTTGGCTAGCTTATCCAGAAGCAGGGCCCAAGGACTTACCCGTTCTTTCTCCAGGAGGCGCCTTTTCCTGACTATCGTGGGTAGTGATAAGGTCTTAGAAACTTAGACGGGGCCATTGTAGAAACATAACTAAGGTTTACTCTTTTGATGCTCTATACTGACCATCATAGGTACTGATAGAGGCTTACACGCCACCCCTTACGAGTGGTGCCCTATCCTGACCATCGTAGGTGGTGATAGGGGTTTGTGTTCCCTTCTACGGGTAATGCGAGACATAAGAAGAGGAAGGAAGTGCTCTTTAGCGAGCATAGGCAGGACGTGCTTAGTTCTAGTAGCGGCAGGGCGCACTCTTCTGTGAGCAGAGGCAAGGCGTGATAATTTTTAGATGCACTACCACGACCATTTTTGGTGTGAAACGGAGGCTTATGATTTTGGTGCTTTAACCTATCCCCCTCTGATTCGGGCATGGAGAAAGACTAACACACCACCCCCTCCCCCGGGGGATGCCTTGCCCTGACCAACTTTTGGTGGTGACAAGGTTTTTTCCTCTTATTTTATCCATTTGTGGCTTGACCTGTCCTTGATCATTTTCGAGTTTGTAAGGATCTTTTTCTTTGCAACCAAGCAGAGATCCTTTTCTTTTCTTTCTAAAAAATATTGCCAGCGCAATTTCCTATGCTTCTTTACGTATCTTTGTAGTTTTCCTTGGCCTAAGAAGTTGATGATCATTCCCCCTAAGACTCTGCAATGGTTTGTTTCGTGTCCGTTTACCATATGGTAGTAACAATATGGCCCTTTCCTTTTAGCTTTGTTTTTGGGTTTCTTCTTTAATGATGGAAAAAAGTTTAACTCGTGTCTAGTTAGAAAGTAGATGCCCATAATTGACGTCGTGAGCTTACAACCCTTTGGAAATATGGACTCGAAAGCTCTCTTTCGTTGTTCTATTTTGGCCTTTTTACCACTTAATTTTGTTGTTCCTTCTTCATTTCTAAACTTTCTTTTAACTGCCTTTCGACATGGGGGTATACCATTCTCAGACTTTTTGTTGGTAAGAGGGGTAAAAGAGTTCTCAACCTTCTGTTCGAATAGGGTTCCTCTAGCCTGTGTTAGGATAACTTCCTTAATGTGGAGAAAGGAGTTATATCTTTCCATTGAGGGTTTATTCAAGGCAAAAATTGGAGTCGATCCTAAGTGGAAGGGGTTAATACTCCAACGATCAGGGTCATAAGATTCTACATCTTTCTCTTTCACTTGGATATGAAGGGTTTCTAACTTAAACCTTTCGATTTCCCAAGGTTCGTCAATACTCGTCCCAACAATGGTAAATCTATTAGTGAGTGGTAGAGGTCTTTTACTCATAATGTTCACCTCTTCAATGCCTTAGTCCAATCCGGGACGTATCAACACAGGTAGATATGCGGTAGGGTTTACCTAAGGATAGGAGGTTTAGGCCCTCCTTCTAGCGCTAAAATGTTAACGATATTTTTCGTCAACACCGGTGAATAGGTCGGTGGAAAGGGATCTAAGGGAGAATTAGATAGTTTATTCTACACGATCTTGAGTCAGGTCAAGGTCTTTGAGTATCCGGATTGATCTCACGGAGAGATTGTATCCTATAGATGGGACTTAAGCTTGTTGGGAGGATTTAAGTTGTTAGAAGGTGATGTTTCCTCTGATCATCGGTAGAGAATTGGGTAAGAGTCCATGCATATATAGGTAGCAAACAGTAAATTATTACAAAAACAATTAAGGAAAATCATGATAAACTCACAGACAGAATCATAGATGTGGATTTGCTCTTTATTAATCTCTTCACTTTTCATACAGGAACATAATCGAAGAAATTTATCGATCTACTTTAATGTTAGGGTTTAAAGAGGATGAATACAAGAATTCGAGCCGGAGTCTCCAGCTAATTTTAGGATTAGAATCTTCCTTAGCCTCGAGAATCTAAGAATCTAAAAAATTCCCCCCCTTAGGTGTGACCCTTGGGGTCTTATTTATAGTGGATTTGGAGTCCTTTTTGTTATTGGGCCGCCGGACTTGCAAGGGCCTTTGTCAGCTGCTTTTCTCGTGGGTTTCGGATGCTTTTGCTTCTGACCGCTTTTTTGTGTTAATCACAACATCCATAATGAAGATCTCGGCTAGTCGGAAGTTTCCTTGAGATTGGAATGTGCCTGTTGATACAGTTGCTTCTTCGAAAGTTATCTCGAGTCTCCTACTGTATGCTTTTGGTGATAGACCATCAAATATAGGCCTCTCGTTTTCTCGTGAGTACTTAGAGGAGCTTGTCCTCATTACGTACGTCGGTAGCTGCCGGTTCGGAATCACTGTCAGTGTCTATGCTAAGTAGACTAATGTGGATAGCATGTATCCTTCCGGGCTTCCGGTCTGCTTTCGAGTGGGAGTTCCAGGTATAGCCTGATTCTTTAGGAGGTGGCTTTAGACGATTTGTCTGATTCTTATCAATGTTACCTTTCAGCATTTATGCAGTGGATGTTTTGGAAACTGGTTCCAGATAATCGTTGTGTGTCTCCAGCTTGATGCTCTTGGTGTTTCATCCCCCTGTCGAATCGGTACTAAGCGGGTTAATACCGAAGGTCCTTTTGGGTCCCAAATGGCGGAGCTCTTGCTTTTGTTTTTTCATTAGCTCCTATCCTAGGTGGCCTTTCGCGGTAGAATTTCCTGTTGAATAGGTTCCGTCGGAGGGACCCTGTCGGATGCACATCGTTGGCATTTTGTAGACTTTGATCTTCTACCTTTCGAGCAGATGTCGGTTTATGCAACTTTCCAATTATCCTCTCCGACTTTCGGTTCTTTCTATTGCTTGGCTTTCTGCTTTTGGAAGACTTTTCTGTGCTTTTGTTCTTCTGACACCCCTTCACCATCAGCTAGTCCCAGAGTTAGTTTTGGTAGTAACATCACATATTGGAAATTGGATTTCCATCGATGAACCAAGGAAAAGGATATTCTTTTCCAATTCGAGACATTCTAGCACATGCCTCAGGATCACACCTCTGGGCAACCCTTGCATCTTCAGAGCCGGTCAACCATCGCTGATTGGTTATACCATAAACAATACATTTCGCGGTCCTATCGGACCTGTTACATGGTCAGCATGTCCACCGTCAAGGGCCACTAGCTATCCAAATCAAATCCAAGGTACCTCGCTTTCCATCAACCAACATCCACATAAGTAAAATGTCTGGGCTCTATACCATGACGTCACTTGTAGTTAGAAGGCAACGTATGTCCATTTCTCTGTAGTCCCTAATCCTGTTTTAGGTTCATACCAAGGAGTGAAGCCCGCAAATTAACACTACATAAACTTATGCTATATTAAAGTTGTGCTTTGATCATCAACCATAAGGTTCTTCTTTTCAACAAAAGTCTTGATCTATGCATCTCATCATGCCACACTGTCAATGCATACCATACCATTGATTTCCACCAATATATAACCTCTAAACTCGTATGACTCAGAGAAGGGGGTTAAGCAAGAGAATAAATTCTCCGCCACCAAACAGATATATATTTAGTAAAGATCAACGATTACATCGCGAAGTACAATGTCAAACATACAATCTATTTGTAAGTCCGTTCTGGGTCTGAACGAAGCCAAAGGCACCTTATTCCTCGTCTCATATGTCCAATACAGGAGAAAGACCCTCACATATCCGGTCGATCTACAAGTACGTTTGGACGATCACCACTTATTACCTCATCTTGGGTTTACATCTGAATCGATACATCAACAATCATCCCAACGATGTGAAGATCTCCATTCTTCAACCATGTCTCCAAATCTTCGACTTCTAATCGTCATATTAATTATTTAGAATGAGTTAAACCGGTCTTTCCGAATAACCCACGTATCTTATAATCATGTGAAATACAAACACATCATACACCTCATTCCAATCCAGAATATTCTTTTATTCATATATTCTTGGAAATCATCTCAAAAGATTTTATAATATCTTTTCACACTAAAACCAAATTGGGGTTTCTCAACTAGTCGGGATTAAGGAGCCTTACCAAAGTAATCGTTCGTTTTATTATCCCAATCCCAACCTATTCATCCTATGGAGAAAAACTGGTAGTACTCCATATTAACACCCATTGTGTTATCGGTAAAATTAATTACCATTTAATGTTTAAAATCTAATTAAAGATTTATTTATCGCATGGAGTAAAACTGTGGTACTCCATTTTGAACATTTCTTGAATTTGGAAAATTTAATTACCTCATTCACATTTCAATCTAATCAAAGATTTATTAAAACTCCAATTTAGTTTTAATCTCAAAAATCATCATTTAGTGATTATTCAATTTTAGGAAATTAATCATGTCTTTAACTGGATTAAAGCACCAATGTCATTTAAAACACAGTTCATGATAAACCCAAATATGGAATCCTCGCGGAAATCTGATTAGTATATAATCGATAAAAGTTTCTGTATCAGACTAATACTATAAGTGGAATAATGGCAAGGCCTTTTGAATTTCGTAAATAGTAATGGACTTCCTTCACAGAAGCTTATTTCAATTATTAATAAATCGAATTCCACTCAATTCCAATTTAGTTTATTAAATTGGAAAACTTCTCTTTGTAATTATTCCATTAAATCTTAGTTAAAAGATTTATAAATTCCAAATCATAACTTCACTGTTAGTTGGATTAAAGGACGAATGTTATTTAAAACATTGTTCACAATAAACCCGACATCATCTTCCATTCAAAATGGTATCTTCACGAAAATCAAATTAATCGTAATTAATATAAATTTCTGTATCAGATCAATAATATAAATGGAATAATGACAAAGCCTTTTAAATTCCATAAACAGTAACGATGTTCCTTCATAGAAGCTCATCTCGAATATCAATAAATCGAATTCCATTTAATTCCAATTTAATTTATTAAATTGTAAAACTTAACTTTGGAAAAATTGCATTAAATCCTAATTAAAAGACTTATAAATTCCAAATCATAAATTCACTGTTAATTGGGTTAAAGAACTAATGCTATTTCAAACATCGTTCACGATAAACCCAAAATCAATTTACATTAAATTCCAATTATATCTATTAATTCAAAAATCTCATTAATCTTAGTTAGAAGATATATTCTTTTCATAACCGGGTTTAAGAACAGTATTAACAAAGATACCATTTACGACAAACCCAAAATCTAATTTGAAATTAAATACAAGGCTCTAAATAGAAATTATATCGGCTTATATTCAATATCAAATCTGAAACCAGCAAATATCGTATTGGGAATAATGATATCTATATCTGTATCTTACAAATTCCTCAACGATATCTGTATAATCACAGAATCCAATACCAAAATATCCAAAGATAATTTACATTCAAATCCAATCCAATTTATATATTGATAATTCTGGTTATATTAAAACCATTACTATTCTTTTATGTTCTTTTACTCAAGTTGAAAAACCACTTATTCAGATAAAAATATCTTTTATCTTTAGAAACATGGAATATTTCATCCAAAATCATTTCAAATCATT
This sequence comes from Allium sativum, assembly GCA_030737875.1. Taxonomy (NCBI): domain Eukaryota; kingdom Viridiplantae; phylum Streptophyta; class Magnoliopsida; order Asparagales; family Amaryllidaceae; genus Allium; species Allium sativum. The sequence goes on from CM060923.1 coordinate 462,780,342, forward strand.
TATTATGATTTTACATAATTTATTCATATTTTTAATATTTTTATTAAGGCCCTTACAGTCGGTTTCCAATATCGGCCACCGAACTACATCCAAGCGACCTTTTCCAAACTAATTCAGACATATTTAAAAAAATACAACAGTTGGATTTTAAATCTCTTTATTTTATTATATAGCTTATTTCAATACGAACCCATCGGTTCTAGTTTTAGAAGAATCCGACGATTGGGTCTCCCGTCACATTAATTCAAAGTTATCGGTTAACGTCCACGAACTGTCACTACGCGACGCGTTCTATTCACGTTTATAAATTCATTTAAAAACTATTCCAACTTCCATTTCAATTTTATATCAAAATCGAATAAACCATATTATTATAATATCAAAATAATAATATTTTCAAAATATCAGATTTTAAAATTAAATCTTTTCGATATTCATTATAAAAATGAATAAAATCGATATAAATTTCCTTTCGAGTTAAAATGGCATATATCTACTTATCTTGGCTTCATATATTTCAATATTTTTGGGTCCATCCAAAATTGGACATCAAAATCATATTTTGACTCTTCACTGAATACTATATTAAAATATTCGTTTATACTCTGAATCGGGATGCGAATCAATCAGTTACCATATAATGTTAATCATATGGATTTCATACATCGCATGTATTCAACAACAGTATAATTGACTATTAATCATCCAAATAACATCTAGAGTGCATATACAATTGTATAAGCATTATATGATTTAATAATGCTTATAACGGTCTGTCAATCAATCGGTTGACAAACAGTTAAAAACAAGGGAGACGTGTAAATTAATTATCATCCTGAGACCCATGTGGGGTTTTCAACCAACAAATAATCAATTATTATTTGTACACTTGGGGGATGTGTAAAATTATCCGCCCAATACCGATGTGGGGTTTACACCACTGTTCATATGAACATAACTACATATTTGGGAGACGAGTGAGTAAATTGTCATCCCATAATAATTTATAATATAAGCATTTTATTTATCAACACTTATAATCATTGTTTAATAATGATAATATTAAAAGTGTAAACATCCATCAATCACCAAACAAACATTGCAATTAAAGGCAGTCAATATATATTTAGTTATAAAAATAAATAACTACACAAAATATTCAAGTGAGAGAGTTCTCACATTGATCGGTTCTGAAATAGTTAAATAACAATTGTTTTTAACTAAATTAAACTGGAAGTTTAATTTAGTCAAAATATCTAACTGCTTCCATTTTCGTTCTAGTCAGTTCCATAGCGCAGATATTTTCATCACGATTCAAATGGATCTAAAATTATGCGATTCTGTTTCCAAACGAAAAAGATATTAAGCCTTATACGTTAATTACATTATTTACTGAACTTAATTAAGCTTTTAATTAAGCTTTCCCCTTAATCATTTTTCCACTGTCTTCGTTTACAACCATTCAACATTTGAAACCGTCGTTCACCATTTAGGGCTTCACCTCGCACACGCCAGAGAGGATCGGGTGGCCATCCATCATGCCCACATAACATGCCTTCGAACTCTCCACCCACGGCTGGCGGCGCGCTGAATTCGAGATCCCCCAGTCTCTAGAAAAGGCGTTCGAACACCACAGCTTTGAGCACGTGGATCTTGAAAATCACATCACCATTTTTGATCAAGGACGTATGGAATTAAAGCTCCTAGAACGATCTACAAACTTTGTTTTGAAAGTTTTTCGAATTAATTTAGGGATTGAAAGAATTAAGGATCGAGAAGATGATGGCCATTAAAATCGTTTCTGGCGGCGGCCTGTATAAGTGGGGATCGTGTTTCGACATAATTGCTTATATATATTTATTTAAATAATATTTTATTCCATTTTTACTCATTTAACGTTCAGACTCTAAACGAAACCCAACGACTTTTGCCTCTAGCCATATACCCCCATTTCAGACACTATGGAATATGTTTCGTAAGACAATTCGACTGTCTTTGTAATGACCCATAAATTTTAGAACCAATTTAATATCGATTTCTCTTAAGAAATAGCAGTTTCTTAAGGAAGTAGTAGCTAACGAACTCGGATTTCAATGAAATCGATTTCAAAAAATCCGGAAATATGAAATTAGGTAACTAACAAAGTTACGTCAAAAATGGCATCCATTAGATATGTTACATTCGCAAAAGATTCAAAATTTAAACTAAAAGCAGACGATTTTGAGGATATCTTGAGAACGGGATATCGCTAGATAGTGAGATCACCTCCGTTGGATCCGAAATAGTGAATTTTAGTACTCAGGGAAGTTTCGCATAAAACGACATCCGTATGTGGAAAAGAAAAAAATAAAAGGCCAGAATTTGAACTAAATTTTGACGATAATTGGAATTTGATAGTCCTAACGGCAAAACTGGAACATGAGACCTATCCAGAAAAATTTAGAACATAGAATATTAGCTATGTATGAAGTCTAGGAAAATCCCGTATCAAATATAGAAAGTTATTAAGAAAACAAAATTAAAATAAATTATTTGAAAATCCAAACAAACTCCGAATTTGGATTTGAACATATAGGATTGAAGTACGTTAGAAACTGGACAACATGGTTGAAAATTTTCTGAAAACCGTTATTGTTTGATACCCGGAAATGAGATTGGAAAGTCGATGTGAAAACACAAGAGAAAGCACACTTTTGGATAAGTATGAAAATGGATAAGGATGAATCTAAGCCATTCATTTCACTTCCCTTAGATTTGTGACATGTCACCAATCCATGTGACTTTCTAAGCTATAAAAGGACCTTACCCCTCCACTTTAATCTCCCTTCCATCTTCTTCCTCCTCCCTCTCCGTTAAGCTCATGGCCATGGCCGAAATTCAATTATAAAAAATAAAAAATAAAAACAAAGGAAAAGGAAGAAAAGGAGAAAGGAGGGCAGGACTAGAAGCCAGGGATCCTTAGGCAAAAGCTTGGACTTCACGGGGTGAGTAAAACTTCTTATTTAAAAGGGTTTTAGTTGATCTGATCATCTAAGTGTAGATCTAATTGCTGGTATATAGATTTGGTTGAATATATATATATATATATATATGGTTAATTGTGAGAAAATTTGAACTTTTAAAGGGTTTTGTAGCTTGATTTAATGATTGCATGTATGATGTTTGTTATGATGGATAATGGTTGTGTAGTTTAGAACACACAAACAATTAAGCATTAGTGTTATAACGCTTGTGCACAATTATTATTTAATTATGTTAATGATGGTTGTTATGAATGTTTATAATGGTTGTTATTTCACACACACCATAATACATCAATTATGACATTACATTGATGATCGACAAACCTCCTTCGTAATTAGAAGCAATATTTTTTGAAGTTGAAGGATAATAATTTATGATGAAGTCTCTTTGAATGAATAAATAAATACCGGAACATTCAAGGATGACAGAGAGGATAGTGTCTAGGCTTGGGTTTGGAAAATATAGTTTTCTGCTCTCCCTGGCTATCCCTGACTGATCCGACAGATGGGATGGTTAATTAAAAATCTGATTTGGAATTATTTGAATTTAGAAATAAATCGGGATTTAAATTATTAGTGAAAATAAAACTTGAGTTTTAAAACCTAAATGATTTGGAAAGTCAATTTAAATGATTTATATAAGTATATAACAATTTTCCAAGGTATTTTAAAGTATCGCAGAATTGCAATCAAAATAGTGTTTATCGCAGAACAGCAGTTCACATATTTTAGTTACAAACTTTAAATGCTTATAACTTTTGCAATTTAAATCGGATTTCCACGAAATAAAGTACGTTTGATTCCTATTTACGAGTGCTTTCAAATGAGTAAAAGCAGATTTCAATTTTGGGTTATAATTTTCAAGTTATAAAGGGGTTTATTTGCTAGTTTTATATGATGCCTATAAGGTGCTTGATGATATATCTCTTAGGAAATTAATGGTTTAAGTGTGGTTTTATTGATTATATATGTTTGCTAATGATTCTTAAATAGATTCATGGAATAAAAATGACACCTTTATTGAAATTGGAAGTGAAACACCTTATGTTAAGTTCACAAAGTTACACCTTTAGGAATATCATAAATATACATGCTCTGATTTAATTTTGGAAATATGGTTAAGGGTGTTAAATCCCTAAAAATTCGACCTAGTTCAATATCGATAATTGTTAGTGAGCTTATATGATTATATGTGGTTGATAATACAATTTAATTATTGTGATTGATTGATTGGTTGGATTGTGCTCGACTAGTTTATGAGCAAATAATTGCTTTTTTATTTAGCATGGGGTTGGGTAGATAATATTTATATGCTAACACCTTGTGAAACACTTCACGATTTGACTGTGAGGTGTTTAGCGATGCTTTTGGGGTTCATTTCAATTTATTGAATGTTTTTTAAATGGGATTTTCATAAGTGAAAAGAAATGTTTTTCCCGATTTTGGATAGGCAATGTTTTATAAAAATGTTTTATAAAACAGAAAGGATTTCGAGGGCTAAACCCAATGATTTCGAAATGATTTAGAAACATATTATTTGTTTGACATTGTTGTTCATCAAATAATCGAATAGTTGCTCTTGATGATGTATTTGTTTGGTGGCGGAGAATTTATTCTCTTGCTTAATACCCTTCTTTGAGACGTACGAACTTAAAGGTTATATGAATAATAGTGACTGATCATATGTGTAAATTGCTGATGTGAAGCACTATAGTTTGAAAGTATTTGTGATTATTGTTGCGAAATGGTTTTTCCCACTTCGGATATAAAAATGATTTCTATGTGTTACCAGTGATCGGGTAATGGCGCTGGTGATGAAAAGTCCGAGATGTATATGGAAGGTATGGTTCACTTTCGAGGTGGAGAGAGGACGTACCTGGATTATTATCATGACGGTAAGGTGTATCTGGATCCTGATCATCCGGAGGATCTCCCGATCAAGTGGAATATATATTGATATGCTTATATAGTAGATATTTGAGGTTTTCAAATATGTTTTGGATTGAGATCCCGAAGTGACAGCTAATTTGATATGAAAGCTATATATGTATTTCAAATGGTTTGAAATAAGAATTCGGTTATAAAGTCCAAAGAAATAACTTCTGTAAAGTTAATTGGATTATAAATATAAGTTTGGGAATTAAACCTGAATGGGTAGATTGAGAGATTTTATATTGTTTTTGTATTATTAGCTTCATAAGTCTATCTTTTTTGGTAGTTGGTTGTGCACGTATCATTGGGAGGAAACCTGATCCGCGACATGCGGCGTGGTCTCGAGATACCTTTTTCAAAATAAGGCTAAGTATCAGACTAGTTAATAAAGTTTTCTCACACCAGTCCCATGACTGATTCGTAGTTTGTTTTTCCTTGCAAACTGCGGGTGCCCACAATTTCCTCATGGGCAGTCTGTTAGTTTGTTTTTCGATTTTAGAGATTGGATTCGAGCTTGAAGACCTGGAGTTTCAGAGAAAGTTGGAGTTTCATATGAAGGCCGGGCGTACTTTATTATCGATATATTATGTTAAGTCTTTATGGAGTAATGGTATGTAAAACCAGATTTTGTATTCAAAAATGTTTCTGTTGCAATAGCATATTCTTATTATATTTTATCTGTTCCGCTGTGAGTTTTGTATTCCGCTGTGTTTGCTCTGACAAACCCTAACGAATCGTACTTTTTCTTACCTTGAATCGTCGTGGATTTGGATTTTTGGTCGGTTTGAAGTGGGTGGAAGTGCAGGTCGTCACAGTTGGTATCAGAGCTATAGTTAGATAAACCTTGGCTCTGTGGGATATAGACTTGTCAAATGTGACGAACCCCAAATCCCGTACTAACGGTGACAAGGGTAATCTTTGGAATATAACACATAAATAGATAATAACAGAACAAAATAAAATAAATACACCGGATAATGAACAAATAATACACTGGATAAGCGAAATCATTAGAGTTACACAGTATACAGGATCATACTTAGTACAGATACAGTTCAGCTATACATAAATGTCAACAACGGAAAACAAACATAATATGTACAATAGGAGCTGAACAACATAAAAAGAGATAAATGATAGAATCCATCTTCAGCTCCAGCTATCTAGAAAAAGCCTGCTAAACCTGAACACAAGGCTGCCCATGTAGAAAAAGGGGCACCCGAGTTTGCAAGTGAAACAAACTGCGAGTCAGTCATGGGACTGGTATGAGAAATCTACTTAACACATTTTATACTTTGGCTAATCACAGGATCACGCCACTTTCGCGGAACGGGTTTACTCCATTGGACTGCCAGTGCTTTAAAACAATTAAATCTTTTAAACATCGCAATGCTTTTTATAAAAATGAAGCCGATATAAGACTCAAGTCCCATCCCACAATGCAACGCAAACCGGAGGATAGAGTTTTACCTTATATCGACCAAAATATGCTTGATACGAGCAAAACAAATCATTTGATAATTAGACTCCAACTGTATACTAGCAAGAGGACGACCCCTTAAGTATTAACCCCGAAGGTCGAAACCAACATCAGACCAATACCCAGGAAACCACCCATCTTAGCTCGTTTCCAGTTAGTTTCTAATTTTATAAAACAATCATAAATATCAATCATAGATGGCATTAATGCCCCATACCACTATGTCGCCATATATAGGTATACAATCAAAACTGCACAGTCGCGTATTTGGAAATTGGATTTCCGTCATGAACCAAGGCAAAAGATAGTCCTTACCGACTTCGAGACTCTCTAGCCCGAGCCTCAGGATCAGAGCTTAAGTGACCCTAGGAGCGACAGGGCCCGTCCACCGATGTGGTTTAAATTCCTGAACACTACGTTTCCCCGCCCTTTGGGGCATAAATAAGCCAACGAATGACACCATCGGTCCCGGATTGACCGATATATCCGAGGCGCCTCGCAACAGCAACAACCACATATGTGAAAATAATATAAATGTCAGCCAGTTTAAGCACTGACACCACCTCTAACTAGAAAGAAACGCATGTCCTCCCTGAGGTCCTTCTCCCGTTTCTGGTTCATACCGGGGTGTGAGGTTTGCGAATTAACGTTATACACAAAGCTATGCCACATAGGCGGTGCTTTGATCATCAACCACAAGACTTTGCTTTTCAACAGAAGCCCTGATCATTACATCTTAGCATGCCACACAGGCAATTCACGCCATGTGACTGATGGCTATCAATCACACGGAATGAATTCCAATGTCAGATACACAGTCCATTTGCAAGTCCGTTCTGGGTCTGAACGAAACCGGAGGCACTATATACCTCGCAAACCCATCGATCTCCACGTACGTCCGGATGGTCACCACTCATTATCCATATTTCGGGATGCCTCCCAATCAAGACATCAGTTACCATCCAAACGAGGTGAAGATTTCCGGTCTTCAACCACCGTCTTCATCTTCGATTTCTTATCGTCGATTTAGTTATTCAGAATGGGATAGACCCGGTCTTTCTGAGCAACTCGCGTATATAATAAACAAGTGTTAACAAACACAACATACGCATCGTTTCAATTCATTAGTCGCTAACCGTAAATCAGTAAGAGAACGATTTCCCAAATATTAACCCCGAAGGCCGAAACCAACATCAGATCAAAACCCAGAAAACCATTCGACTTAGCCAACCTTCAGTTAGCTTCTAAATTTCATATTCCATATCGTTTATAATATTTTATAATGATTTATCGCTATTTTTATTTATTTAAAAGTAGCCAATTTATTTAAACGACGCTTCAGGCCATAACGCGGCCGTGGCGCTGTTTTTCTTTAGATTTGATTTACACATATCTGAAAATATAACCGTTGGATCATCACGAAATTTACATCATTAGAAAGATCTTTTCAAAACGAATCCAACGGTTCCAGTTTTGGGAAAATCCAATGGTCGGATCTCCCGGTACACTTGTTTGAAGTTTCGATTTCAAATTATGAAATGCAGCATCGTTATTCGATTTAATTTAATTATATATATATATAAATATAATCGATTCTGGCACTGTTTTTCTTCAGATTTGAATTAAACATTCCAGACAATCCAACCGTTGGATCTTTGCAAAGTTGGTGTCGTTGGAAAGATATTTCCAAAGCGAACCCAACGGTTTCGGCTTCGGGAAAATCCGATGGTTGGATCTCCCGCACAAATCGTTTGAAATAACGGTTGCAAAACACGAACTGCAGCTTCGTTATTCGATTTATTTTAATTATATTTATATATATATATATAATCGATTCTTCGATTTCAAAACCATATTCATTTCATATCTTTGATAAAAATGATATTGTTATCAAACTAACTTCTATTTCGACACTTCACCATTTTTAACAATTCATGTATATAATAAAAATATGATTTTTATTGTTAAACAATTTATTTCAAAACACGACTATTTTATATAGTTCATATAGATGGTAAAAACATGATTTTTATTATAAAACAATTTCTTTCAAAACACGGATATTTTATATAGTTCATATAGATGATAAAAATATGATTTTTATTATAAAACAATTTATTTCAAAACACGAATATCATTCAACACATGAATTTCCATTCAACGAATGAATTTCTATTCAACACATGAAGGTTTTCTATAGTTTATATATATAGATAAAAAGGTTATTTTTATATTTAAAACACGAATACCATTCAACACATGAATTTCTATTCAACGAATGAATTTCAATTCAACACATGAAGGTTTTCTATAGTTTATATATATATAGATAAAAAGGTGATTTTTATATTTAAAACACGAATACCATTCAACACATGAATTTCTATTCAACGAATGAATTTCAATTCAACACATGAAGGTTTTCTATAGTTTATATAAATAAAGTAAAAATGTGATTTTTATTGCAAAACAATTTATTTCAAAAAATGAATGTCGTTCAATAGATGAATTTCTATTCAACACACGAATATAGTTTCAACACATGAAAATAATTCTAACACATGAATATTATTCAAAATTTCGGCAACATAACGGCAGGGTAGTTAAAACCGGGGTCGTCCCTAGTACGGCTCCTCGCTCTACCTTAAAGCCTCGCAGCTTTTGACAATGGGGAATCATGCATCTAGTTCGCACGCAGGCGGCATGTATATATTTTTCATTTCCACAAACTAATCCTATGTGGTTTCAACCACATAATTCTCAACCACAAACGGGTATTTTTCAACCACAATCAATAATTTCAACCACAAACAATTCTAATCAACCATTCGCTATCAACCAATTTTCACATCAATCACTACCAATAAATATCGTCCATGGTTTGTAGACGAGGGGCGTATATATATATATATATATATATATATATATATATTATATAAGCATTTCACTTCTATTTCAACACATATATAATTTTTACAATGCATATATAACTTATATATCGAACGTACAACTTATACAACGATCACACATGAGGTATACAACGCTTATATAACTCATACATTGACTATATAATTTATACATCGTCGTTTTCCCATATCGTTTATAATTTAGAAATCTCACATTGGGTTCCACTCCACCAAAAATAGCAGAAGGCTCAGAAAAATATGCAGTCTCTTCTAGAATGTAGAAGACGTCCACACGAGTCCATTGTCTCTTGTTTCACTGAATTTCGTCAAGAAACGAAAAAGATATGATTTTTACAGTGAAATCAAAAACGGTAGCGCTTTAAACTGCTATAATATAGTTTAAAATTAAATAGGCCGTACCTTTTTAAACCTGTTCAAAATTAGGGTTTAGTTTTTCGCGAGATCCGAGGCACGAGAGGACGATCGGGTTGCGCAGCGTCGAAGGGGGAGGAGAGAGCTTCTCGGTGCTGGTGGTGGGGTCCAGTTCGACGCTGGCAGGAGGTGGTGGCGGCAAGTTGAAGTCGCCAACTTCCAGGCGTCGATCCAGGCGCTACAGGCCACGAAAAAATCCAATCATTATATGGATGTGAAGATCGTGAGGAGCCCTACGAAATTCTCAAAAGGGGCATGGGTTTTTATTGAGCGGATTAGAAGAAATCGAGGAGAGAAGGAAAGAAAGGCTTTCCGTCGTCGCACCTGAAGCAATCGGGGAGAGAGAAGATATTATTGGCCAATCAGATTTTTTTGTTTATTTATATATTTTAAAAATCCGAAAATACCCCTTGTCACACACGAACACCAATCCAAACCCAACGACTATCGTCCCTAGCGTTTTACCCCTATTCTGAACACAATGGGATATGTTTCGTAGGCCCATTCGACTGTTTCAGTCAGTTTTCCTTCAAATCAAAATATAAAACATTCAATATTTAATTTGAACGTACATTTCAATTTGCCTGGGCCACAAACTGATTCGAAAAATTCCAGAAAAATAAATCTAGCTATGTTTTGACGATACGATCCCAACAAAACTAGTTTCATCGAATTCTGAGACCGTTTGTAAAATGGCCCTTTTCTGGTCGATCCAATTTAATAGAAATCGACCAAACACATTTTCCTTTGCCCCGCTCACATACTAACTTCAAAAATTATGAAATTTGAAACCTAGCAATAATTTGACATCCCGGATCCAACAAAAGTGGTTTCGTCGAATTCCGAGGTTGTTTGCAAAACGGCCATTTTCACGGGCTATATAAACTCCATAGCGACCTTTCAGAAAATTCATTTGGCCATAACTTTTGCTTCCCGCTATGAAACTTCGATTTTTCAGATTCGTTAGAAAGATATTCACTAACAGATTTAAATATTTTTGGTTTCACTCAAATCCGTTTTGTTTTGCACCCGGTACAGTCAGTCAAAGTTTGAATTCAAATTTTGAAACTACCGCGCCATTTCAGGCCTTGTTTATAATTCAAATTAATTATTTTCATTTTCAACATCGATTCAAACATACATTTCATCGCTATTATTTAAAATATTTATTTTAAATAATTAAAATCCACTAAAATAGCCAATTAAAAATTTTTAAATTGGTTTAGATTTTCCCGGTCGTTACATCAGAGATAGGATCAGTAGTATCCTAGGACAAGTAACTCGTTAGAGATATGGTTAGTAATACTCTAAAATGAGTTGTGATTGTGTGTGTGTGTATATATACATACATGTACGAGAGACGTATTTGTAATTTGATATATAAATGGTTTTGTGTTAGCTTAATTTGTTGGGTGGGTTATGAGCATTGGTCGGTACAGTAAGAGCTCACTGTATCGATAGGTGTTTCTAAACACTTGAACAAAGCAGTCTAACCCAGTTTTATGGATGAATGAAATAATTTTTTCCAAAAGTATATTTATGTAAAAAGGATATATGTTTTGTTGAAAATTATGTTGTGGAAAATTCAATCCACTAATTGATGGCTGGAGATAATAGTTAGTATAACTAATTCAAAAATTTTAATTCTCGACGATTTTGAACAGTCGAGGTCTTTGGTAAAAAAAATTATAAAACTTTTTGGTAAAATATTAAAAGTTGTAGGGTATAGATAACTGTGGTCTATCTGGAATTAAACCTAAGATGATGAGTTGAAAACAAGCGAAAAGAATTTATGAGTTGATAAAAGAAGGAAATAGGTTGAACTTATGCAAGTATATTCGTAGCTACTCCAGAAAGGATAAGGATAAAGGAAAATTTATGGGTGTTTGCAATTATAAAGAGGTATATTATGCAGTCCTATGCCCAATGAATAAACAGATAAAGTCAAATAGTGGAGTTAACCAATAAAATTCTAGGGTTAATAATCGAGGTATTGGTTAGGTATTTGACCCTTAGTTCCGACTTCGATTTCGAGGATGAAATCATTTTTAAGTGGGGGAGAATGTAACGACCCAGAAATTTCAGAACCAATTTAATATCGATTTCTCTTAAGAAATAGCAATTTCTTAAGGAAGTAGTAGTTAACGAACTCATATTTCAATGAAATCGATTTCAAAAAATCCGGAATGATGAAATTAGGTAACTAACTAAGTTACATCAAAAATGACATCTGTTGGATATGTTAAAGTCACAAAAGATTCAAAATTTAAACTAAAAACAGACGATTTTGAGGATATCTTGAGAACGGGATATCGCTAGATAGTGAGATCACCTCCGTTGGATCCGGAATAGTGAATTTTAGTACTCAGGGAAGTTTCGCGTAAAACGGCATCCGTATGTGGAAAAGATAAAATAAAAGGCCAGAATTTGAACTAAAATTTGACAATAATTGGAATTTGATAGTCCTAACGGCAAAACTGGAACCTGAGACCTATCCAGAAAAATTTAGAACACAGAATATTAGCTATGTATGAAGTCTAGGAAAATTTCGTATTAAATATAGAAAGTTATTAAGAAAACAAAATAAAAATAAATTATTTGAAAATCCAAACGAACTCCGATTTTGGATTTGAACACATAGGATTGAAGTACGTTAGAAACCAGACAATATGGTTGATTTTTTTTCTTCTGAAAACCGATTTCGTTTGATACCCGGAAATGATATCGGAAAGTCGATGAGAAAACATAAGAGGAAGCACACTTTTGGATAAGTATGAAAATGGATAAGGATGAATCTAAGCCATTCATTTCTCTTCCCTTAGATTTGTGACATGTCACCAATCCATGTGACTTTCTAAGCTATAAAAGGACCTTCTCCCTCCACTTTAATCTCACTTCCATCTTCTTCTTCCTTCCTCTCCCTTAAGCTCATGGCCATGGCCGAAATTCAATTATAAAAAATAAAAAGCAAAGGAAATGGAATAAAAGGAGAAAGGAGGTCAAGACTAGAGGCCGGGGATCCTTAGGCAAAAGCTTGGACTTCACGGGGTGAGTAAAACTTCTTATTTAAAAGGGTTTTAGTTGATCCGATCATCTAGGTGTAGATCTAATTGCTGGTATATAGATTTGGTTGAATCTATATATATATATATATATATATATATATATATATATATATATATATATATATATATATATATGTATGTATGTATGTATGTATGTATAAATTGGTTAATTGTGAGTAAAACTAAACTTTTAAAGGGTTTTGTTGCTTGATTTAATGATTGCATGTATGATGGATGATGGTTGTGTAGTTTAGAACACACAAACAATTAAGCGTTAGTGTTATAACGCTTGTGCACAGTTATTATTTAATTATGTTAATGATGGTTGTTATGAATGTTTATAATGGTTGTTGTTTCACACACACCATGATACAACAATTATGACATTACATTGATGATCGGCAAATCTCTTTCGTAATTAGAAGCAATATTTTTTTGAAGTTGAAGGATAATAATTTATGATAAAGTCTCTTTAAATGAATAAATAAATAGCGGAACATTCAAGGATGACAGAGAGGATAGTGTCTAGGCTTGGGTTTGGAAAATATAGTTTCCTTCTCTCCCTGGATATCCCTAATTGATTCGATAGATGGGATGGTTAATTAAAAAAAATCTGATTTGGAATTATTTGAATTTAGAAATAAATTGGGATTTAATTTATTAATGAAAATAAAACTTGAGTTTTAAAACCTAAATGAAAGTCAATTTAAATGATTTATATCAGTATATAACAATTTTCCAAGGTATTTTAAAGTATCGCAGAATTGTAATCAAAACAGTGTTTGTCGCAGAACAGCAATTCGCATATTTTAGTTATAAAATTTAAATGCTTATAACTTTTGCAATTTAAATCGGATTTCCACGAAATAAAGTACGTTTGATTCCTATTTACGAGTGCTTTCAAATGAGTGAAAGCAGATTTCAATTTCGGGTTATAATTTTCAAGTTATAAAGTGGATTATTTTGCTAGTTTTATATGATGCCTATAAGGCGTTTGATGATATGTCTCTTAGGAAATAAATGGTTTATATGTGGTTTTATTGATGATATATGTTTGTTAATGATTCTTAAATAGATTCATGGAGTAAAAATGACACCATTATGGAAATTGGAAGTGAAACACCTTATGTTAAGTTCACAAAGTTACACCTTTAGGAATATCATAAATATACATGCCCTAATTTAATTTTGGAAATATGGTTAAGGGCGTTAAATCCCTAAAAATTCCACCTAGTTTAATATCGATAATTGTTAGGGAGCTTATATGATGATATGTGGTTGATAATACAAGTTCATTATTGTGATTGATTGATTGATTGGATTGTGCTCGACCAGTTTATGAGCAAATAATTGCTTTTATATTTAGCATGGGGTTGGGTAGATAATACTTGTATGTTAAAATCTTGTGAAACACTTCACGATTTGACTATGAGGTGTTTAGCGATGCTTTTGGGGTTCATTTCAATTTATTGAATGTTTTTGAAATGGGATTTTCATTTAGTGAAAAGAAATGTTTTTCCTGATTTTGGATAGGCCATGTTTTATAAAAATGTTTTATCAAACAGAAAGAATTTCGAGGGCTAAACCCAATGATTTCGAAATGATTTAAAAATATATTATTTGTTTGACATTGTTGTTCATCACATAACCGAATAGTTGCTCTTGATGATGTATCTGTTTGGTGGCGGAAAATTTATTCTCTTGCTTAACACCCTTCTTTGTGACGTACGTACCCAAAGGTTATATGATTAATAGTGACTGATCATATGTGTGAATTGCTGATGTGAAGCACTATAGTTTGAAAGTATTTGTGATTATTGTTGCGAAATGGTTTTTACTACTTCGGATATAAAAATGATTCCTATGTGTTACCAATGATCGGGTAACGGCGCTGGTGATGAAAAGTCCGAGATGTATATGGAAGGTATAGTTCACTTTCGAGGTGGAGAGAGAACGTACCTGCATTATTATCATGACGGTAAGGTGTACCTGGAGCCTGATCATCAGGAGGATCTCCCGATCAGGTGGCATATATATTGATATGCTTGTATTAGCGCTGCACAAAGTATGAGTTGGGTTGGGTTAGACCAAATACTTTATCCGATCCGCATAGGTATGGGTTTAAGGTAGCTCAACCCGTACCCGACCCTATATGAGGTTGGATATGAGTTGGGTTGAAGTATGAGTTGGGTCAGGTTAAGTAAGTTTGGGTTGGGTCACTTGAATACAATAAAAAATGAGAATATGAGGGATTTTTTCTAAAAATTATATCAAAATATTCAGCATAATATATCAGATTTTAGCTAGCATAATGCATTTAAAATAACCGATTCATTACAAGACATATAATTAAAATTTCATTGTAAAACACATCATATGAAATTAATTTACTACATAGTTGAGCAAGTGTTTCATTTTAAAATACATTAAAATGCTCTTTAAAATATATTTATCAAATTCTATCTAGTTTGGATTGACATGAAATATTTTTTTGTATATTTATTATAGAATACATAAACATTATTCTAGGATTATACTATTCTAATTTTAATTGGATGGATATTAAATTAGTTTTTTTTTTAAATAGGTTTGGGTTGGGTTAAAATGAGGTTGGGTTGAACAAAATGTCAAACCCGACCCGCATATAGTATGGGTTACAAATTGTAACCCATATCCGATCCGAACTAGGATGGGTTGGGTTGGGTTTATATGGGTTGGGTCGGGTTGGTGGGTTGGGTCGGGTTGGATATGGGTTGTGTGCAGCCCTAGCTTGTATAGTAGATATTTGAGGTTTTCAAATATGTTTGGATTGAGATCCCGAAGTGAAAGCTAATTTGATATGAAAGCTATATATGTATTTCAAATGATTTAAAATAAGAATTCGGTTATAAAGTCCAAAGAAACAACTTCTATAAAGTTAATTGGATTTTAAAATCTAAGTTTGGGAATTGAACCTAAAGGGGTAGATTGAGGAATTTTATATTATTTGTTGTATTAATAGCTTCACAAGTCTATCTTTTTTGGTAGATGGTTGTGCACGTATCATTGGGAGGGAACCCGTTCCGTGACATGCAGCGTGGTCCCGAGATGCCTTATTCAAAATAAGGCTAAGTATCAGATTAGTTAATAAAGTTTTCTCACACCAGTCCCATGACTGATTCGTAGTTTGTTTTTCCTTGCAAACTGCGGGTGCCCAAAATTTTCTTATGGGCAGTCTGTTAGTTTGTTTTTCAGTTTTAGAGATCGGATTCAAGCTTGAAGACCTGGAGTTTCAGAGAAAGTTGGAGTTTCATATGAAGGCCGGACGTACTTTTTACTTAAGTCTTTATGGAGTATTGGTATATAAAATCAGATTTTGTATTCAAAAATGTTTCTGGGGAAATAATATATTCTTATTATATTTTATCTGTTCCGCCGTGAGTTTTGTATTCCGCTGTGTTTGCTCTGACAAACCCTAACGAATCGTAGTTTTGCTTATCTTGAATCGACGTGGATTTCGATTTTTGGTCGGTTTGAAGTAGGTGGAAGTGCGGGTCGTCACAGTCTTAATCAGTTTTTATCAAAATTAGAATATAATTCAATATAATGTTAAAGATTGAATTTAAATGTACATTTTAATTTGCTACGATCACATACTGACTCCAAAAATTACGAAAATTGAAATCTAGCTATGTTTTGCAAATACGGTTCTAACAAGACTAATTTCGTCGAATTTGGAGATCGTTTAAGAAATAACCCTATTCTTAACTTATTAAATTTATAACTAAAATTGAACAGGCGTTTAAATTTACTATGCTCACATATTAATTTCAGTTGACTTGAAATTTTAAACATGACAATAATGCGACTATTTTATATTTTAATTTGGACGCAACTTACAATTTATAATATGAAATCTCAATTTCTTACATACGTTAAAAAGATATTATTAATTATATCCTAATATTTCTTGTTTTACTGAAATCCGATTTATATTGCATTCTATACATTCATTTAGGGTTCAAAACTAATTTTTCAGACTACCTCGATGTTACGAGCTCGTTTTAATTAAATTTTAAATTTATACGTTCGAACTTCATTATAATTAAATTTTAAATCATTAATTCTCAATATAAATCATTTAAAATACTTAAAATTCATTGAAATCAATTAAAAATAAATTTTAAATTGGTTCTAAAAATCAGGGTTGTTACAATCTCCCCCACTTAAAAACTTTTCGTCCCCGAAAAGGAAGATAAAACTGAAGGTCATTCACTTAACCAATTCAACCTTCATTCTAGCTCAAGTTCTTCAACTTTTTAGTTTCTAAGAACTTTCCAATTTCTCGAAATTTTGCTAATGCCATAAATTTTCGAAAACTTTCGCCATAACCTCCTTTGTACCGGTTGATAGGTACAACTACAACTTGCCACTCTGAGCTCTCATCGATCAAAAAGCCAAGCGGCTAGCCAATCGGCTCATAAAATCATCAAACCCAACCAATACAATAAATATGTACCTGTTTGTCGAGCATACAATTATATTACTCTTCTTAGCTTCCATGTTGTGGCCTGTTCATTATATATAATCATTTAATTCGAACAAAATTTCAATTTAGTTCAACATTATATTCGATTCGGCTTAAATTACCTTCCATTTTCATATTGGTTTTATTATCCCATCATTTTATTAGTTAAGCTAATAATCACACATCACAACCAAAAATCAATTAATTTATTAGTTTTTCAAATATATAACTTTTATATATATTCAAAAATATAATTCCAGTGGCAAATCACAAACATTAAATTCTATCTAAGTTTTGGTTCTCATACCAGTCAATTGGAACCATATAGATATCCCACCTTCGAAACTCGAAAATAAATACTGATGATGTGATTGCTACCATCAGAATCATCCCTGGGCGACTAGAGTGTCATTCTATATCTATCCAGTATATTCAAGACTTCATATATACGTTTGCAAGGCGTATATGCAAAATCTTCTTATATTCGAAGTCCAAATTCAATATAAAATAAAATACACAAAATACGTATAATAAGATATAATTTTCAAAACTAAATTTGTTTTTGTAAATAATACACTTGAAACTCATTCTAGGGTATTACTAACCGTATGCCTAACGAGTTATTCTTATAGGATATCACTAATCATATCTCTGATGAATTCTTCCATTCAATTCTAATGTGTATTATTCTCGGGCTTCGTAAACCAAAGCTCTGATACCACCTGTAGCGACTCGAACTCCCCGGTCGGCTTGAACCGAACATGACGGCAGATTGCTTTGAGAACACGACTCATCAATACACAAACAGGAGAATATTTCATTGCTATTACAACAATTTACAGTAGAGTACAAGATATCAGAGTACAAATAATAATATACAGCGGAAAATATCAGAGAGTTAAATTACATAGCAGTAAAAATATAATGTGCAACGGAAAAAAAAACATCAACTAACACAGCTGAAGGTAAAACACGTGTACAAAGCATTCCGAAGTATAGCTCCAGCTATAATCCAGGATCCTATAAAAAGAAATATCTTCAAAAATTAAAACTACTAGCTGCCCGTGTGGAAAATATAGGCACCCAGAGTTTAGGTGGGAAAACAATAAACTCTGAATCAGTCATGGGACTAGTGTGCGAACTAAAATAGTTATTAAACTTTATTTTAATGTTGGGTAAATCAAGGGACTACGCCATATGACACGGAATAGGTTTTCTCCCAAGAATACCATAAAACAAACGACACAATGCTAAAAGGAAAAATGGAGCTATTATAAGACTCAGGTCCCATCAAACAATGCAACACAAGCCGGAGGATGGAGTTTTACCTTATAATAGAAAAACATGCTTGATACACGAAATTAATCTTTTATTATTATTATTATTATTATTATAAGAGTATAAGTCAATTTCAAATATAAATGTATCAATTCTAGACGACATGAATGTTCCATTATGTAATGACCCGGAAATTTAGCGATCTTGGTTATCTGATATACAACACATATCGAACATCCAAGGATCAAAAATACCGGATGATTAATGAAAGAAATTAGAGGGTGAGGATATATAAGATAGAAACTTAGAATAGAAGAAGAACACAACATCAGAGTAACACGAATCTCACAGCGGAACGAACAACATACAAATAGATAATATATCCTTGAAATAAAATCATTATATGTACACAATAACATTATCAGAGTACAACACGTACAACTCAGCGGAAAAAATAATAGCTATAGAATCTTGAAGCCTCCTGCTCCAAGCTCTCCAAATGTATCTGTAAAATCCCGACTACTTGACTGCCCATACAAATTTAGGCACCCAAGAGTTTAGGGAAAACAAACAAATAAACTCTGGGTCAGTCATGGGACTGGTATGAGTAAAACAGTTTGAACAAGTAAAGGATATGTCATAAGACCACGCCGTATAACGGAACGGGTTTTTCCCTTATGAGAATCCAAAATATCTTTACATCAAAAACCTTTTGATATTATAATAATGTCTATCAACCACAACATAATAATCATCTAGCAGAAACGCTTTCATCTCACGTTCTACATATATAGTATATAATCAAAACCGCAAGCACGCATTGGGTAATGGATTTCCAACTATGACAAGGTATGGAACCACCTTTCGCTAGTGTACCTCTAGATAGGAATACATTGGGTTCAACAAGAACATCTTGCAACCCGGCCACACATGACCGACCACTCATTTCGCTTGAGTGTATCGAATGTATTATCACCAACGGTTGGGATCAGCAACTGTTTCCCGATTGGGACTGTATCGACAATAGATTTTTAGAAATAAATGAAACTCTAGATCTGGTGATTATACACCCTACTTCGGAGCGACCGACTTAGCCATGCTGCCTGCCCGATTTCTGTCATTTACCGTTTGATGAGGCTTGAAGCTACGCTTTATCATCACACCAGATTCACTTCGAATGTCACATCGTCAAATCCATCAAATCACCGATTGACGTCTACAACCATACATTACGTGTCAGCTAAAAGAAGTTTCCTTCTCCGCTTCCACTCTTGGTACGGTTGAAGAAAACAATGTACGTGACCTTTCGGGAAATACTCTGTCAGGCATTCATCCATACAAGTCATCCAGGAACAGGATGAACCGAAGGTACTATTCAGTATATCCATCTTAGGCACTGTTATCTAAGATTTATACAATAGCCCTTGCACTTTACTCTGTCTTCAATTATCTTTGGTACATATGATTCGCAATGCTTATGCCAATAAAGAGTGGTTCTTTGGATAATAATCCAACCGGTCTCTCCATATTAACAACGTTAAAATGGTCAAAACTTCGATAGTCTGTGATTTAACCATCAAAGAAAAACAGGTGTGCAAACAACGATACTATTTCCAGGTGGAAATTATATCGATCAATCATTATTCATATGTATATCTATATATACATATATTCATATTCTCCTTATTTCAATATTTGATTACGTTTCTGATTCTATTTGGAAAACATTTCCAGATCTTCTATACTTGGATTTAAACAGATGTTTAAATCAACATCGCGACAACAACTCAAACCACTATACTTATTTACTAAATTCACTTAACCACTTTCACTCTCGAACCTTAACCATTTCTAAATTAAAAACGAAGTCAATCAAGTTGGGGTATAACTACCTCTCAGACCTTAACTGAACAACATTTCAAATTTCGAAATAGGGTAAGTTCATCGTTAAATTTTTAACACTTCCTTACGTAACTCTCGTTCGAATACATCTCTATTCGATAACTCCTCCCTTCGAATAACTATATTTGATAATTTCCCTTACGAATAACTAGATTCGAAAACCTTTCTTCGAATAAACCAAATTCGATTAACTATATTTATTTAACCCTAATCGATTAACTCTTTTTACTTAACTCCTTACTCAACTCCTTTCAAATAACTAATTCGATAACTCCCTTCGATTAAACTATAATCGATAACTCCTTTCGATTAAACTATAATCGATAACTCCTTTCGAATAAGTAATTCGATAACTCTTTTCGAATAACTAATTCGATAACTCCTTTCGATTAAACTATAATCGATAACTCCTTTCGAATAACTAATTCGATAAATCTTTTCGATTAAACTATAATCGATAACTCCTTTTGAATAACTTATTCGATAACTCCTATGTGTTTAACTCTATTCGAATAACTAATCCGAATAGCTCTTATTTATTTAACTCTATTCGAATAACTAATTCGAATAACTCTTATTTATTTAACTCTATTCGAATAACTAATTCAAATAACTCTTATTTATTTAACTCTATTCGAATAACTAATTTGAATAACTCTTATTTATTTAACTCTTATTCAATAACTCTTACTGGATTAACTCTTATTCGAATAACTTATTCGAATAACTTATATTCGATTTGCTTACTTTCGAATACTTATATTCGATAATCTCTTTCTTCGAATAAATCTTATTCGATTTAACTCCTGTCGAATAACTAGATTCGATCAACTCTCTTCGAATATCTCTGATTCGATTATCTCACTTCGAATATCTACTATTCGATTATCTCACTTCGAATGTCTCTGATTCGATTAACTCATTTCAACTCTAATCGAATAAACTAAATTCGATTAACTCCATTTGAATAACTCTAGTTCGATTTAACTCTATCGATTTACTCTAACTGGTTTAACTTTACTTATTTAACTTAACTCAATCCACTTAACTTAATTCATTTAACTCGATTCACTCCCATCGATTAACTTAACTTGATTCACTTAACTCGATCACTTAACTCGATTACTTAACTCGATTAACTCCTATCGATTTAACTCAACTTGATTCACCTAACTCGATCACTTAACTCGATTAACTCGATTACTTAACTCGATTAACTCCTATCGATTTAACTTAACTTGATTCACTTAACTCGATCACTTAACTCGATTAACTCGATTACTTAACTCGATTAACTCCTATCGATTTAACTTAACTTGATTTACTTAACTCGATCACTTAACTCGATTAACTCGATTAACTCGATTACTTAACTCGATTAACTCCTATCGATTTAACTTAACTCGATCACTTAACTCGATTACTTAACTCGATTAACTCCTATCGATTTAACTTAACTCGATCACTTAACTCGATTAACTCCTATCGATTTAACTTAACTTGATTCACTTGACTCGATTACTTAACTGGTTAACTCTAACTCTAATTGATTAACTCTAATTGTTTAATCCTAACTCGATTAATTCTAATCAATTAATTCTTTTATATAATCCATTAAGTATCTAACACTTAAATCTTATTTAAAATTCCCTTTTATCTTTATTTATTTACCAAATAAACACGTCCTTTTGTGATTCTATTTGTAAATGTTTTACAAATATTTCCTCTTTCTATTTGTTTTACAAATCTTCCCTTTTCATTTGTTTTACAAATCTTTTCCTTTGTATTTGTTTTACAAATCTTTTTCTTTGTATTTGTTTTACAAATCTTTTTCTTTTATATTTGTTTTGCAAACAATTTCTTTTATATTTGTTTTGCAAAACAATTTCTTCCTTTATAAAACTCTATTTGTTTTATAAATAATCCCTTTTGATTATCTTATTTATTTACTAATAAATAACTCATTTAATATATATCCTATTTATTTAACAAATAAATATCTCATTTAATATCTCCTTTATTTTCAATGTAAAAATCCCTATTTAATATTTTATTTATTTAACAAATAAATAATCCATTTTATAGTATCTTATCTATTTATCCTAAATAAATACTTCACTTTATAAATATTCCATTTATAAAGATTTTCCTTTATTTATAATTCCACTTAAATGTATTTTCTATTTATAAATATTCCATTAAATATTTCTATTTATAAATATTCTAAAATATTCTCTCTTATAAAATCCTCTTGATTTTATAAATATTTTCTTTTATAAAATCCTCTTGATTTTTTAAACATTCTCTTTTCAATATTCCGGTATGTCATGGTGTTTAACATATCAAATTACGATGTCCCATATCGTCCATACACACACAATCAACAACAGGTTATAATTCGCATCATATATCAAAATATATGAAAAACAATAAAATAACCGTTGAGGAATCTAGTCGGATTCCTCCAACCTGTTTCCCTGCATCCACAGACGTTACACAATATGATTATCATCACTTTCAGTTCAATATGAATTAGTCTGTTAACAGAATCAATATATATGGATTTAACGGTTTATATATATATATATATATATATATATATATATATATAATTTCCACTAACTGGCTAGCAGTTCAATCAAACAGTCAACACACAATCAATTAGACAATTTTTAACAGTTCTAAAGATACAACATGAAAATATAAAATATTCAAAGTTAGTGAGATTTACTCACTTTTGCAGTTCATCGTTAAAGAATGATAAACTGTGGTTTGATTTGAATCAAACAATTTATTCCGCCATAAATTCAAACGAGCTCCAATCCACTCCCAGTCAGTCCCATTGGGTAGTGTCCGTCCATACGATCCCGACGGATCCTGTTTTGTTCAATTTCGTTTACGTATAAATTAGATATGCATTACATAAGTTGTTAATCTATTTAAAATTAAAAATAAACTTAAACATATTATATGGGCCTCACCCTTCCTTTACCGGCCCATCAACACAAAAGAACCAACCCGTAAAACACGTCTTCCCCAAACCCTTTTCAAAGCCGAACCTCTCCAGTAATTGAAATACCCAAACCCGACATGTTGACTTCACCGTTGACCACCACTTTACATCACTCCGGCCATCTACCTCGACTGCAACCACCTCCATCTGGTTTACTATCAAAAACCGCATCTTCCAGTCCCAAACCCATCAAACTCGACGCTCCCCTGGTACCCCACTGTAGCCGACTTCAACTGTCCACCGTTCACCGAGTGTCCTCTCGTCGTCACCATTGGGGGTGCCTTGCCACCCCAAGTCGGAATATCACCTCGATTTGGCAAAAACTCCACCCTATCAGCGCTGTGCTTCAGCCCTAGACGCACGACATCATTTTGGTAGCAAGCTGGAACCCCTCGAGTTCAGAAAGACCCACACAGAAACGATGATAACCCCTTTTCGAACTCAGAAATATCGTTCTCAGGATTTATAGAATTATATTCAAATTGATCTTTATTTTTGAAGTTGAGTTCTTCATGTTTGATTTTATTTGAAGAAGAGAAAAACCTGCAGTGTATTTTCTGAAGTTGGAATTAGGTTTAAATGAGTTAAGGTGTTTATATAGGAGTTTTTTTTATTTTTATATTGAATATTTTAAGCGATTGCTATTCTACTCATCTTCTAAAAATCCTCATGATCACATATGATATTAAAAAATCATGGAAATTGACGTGCAACTACAGTTTGACATTACGGTCTCAACGAAACTGGTTTCGTCGAATTCCGACTTCGTATACTCACACAGCGTATTTTTAACCGTCGAAATACTGACTGTTTTTCACTTTAAAATCCCGTACGGCCACATACTGACTCTAAAAATCACCGAACTGGAAATCTAACAACTATTTGACATTGCGGATCCAACAAAATTAGTTTCATCGAATTCCGACTTCGTTTGCAAAAGTGGCTATTTTTAAAGTCCTAAATAACCCATTTAAATATATAAATATATAAATATATTTAAATATAATTAAATTAAATATTAATAAATAAATATTATCGTATATATTCATAGTGGAATACCATATAGCTCTAGAATATTCCTATATGAATTTCTAGCTTGATATTTCAAATCCCGATTAAATCGATATTCGATCTAAAATGAAATTCCTTTTTAAAATATAAATAATTCCTTTATAAATTATAAAGGAATTCCACATCGACTTTCCTCAAATTTGATTTGGACATATCTCAAAATCTACACGATAAAATCCCGATTTTTCTCTTCCACTAGAAAGATATACTCCACCAGCTCCACGCGTTTCTTGTTTCACAGAAATCCGGCTTAAAATGAATCCTGTACATTCAGTTGAAGTTCGAATCGCCAATTTACGAACTGCAGCGCCATTTCGAGCTCGATTTTAATTATAATATAATTATACGTTCAAACTGTCGTTTAAATAATATATTCGTTATTCTAATTCAATTCTAAACTGAATTAAATATCACAGATGATCCAGTTCACACCATATCGCTATTTCAGCCAATTCTGATTATTTCAGAATTTAATATATTATTTAATTTATTATTTTAAATTAAATATTCACCATTATTTAATTAAACCACCATTTATTTCACTATATCACTATTTATATAATTAAATAAATTAATTATAATACCTCTGCAAATGCGGGTCATTACATTCTTCTCCACTTAAAATAATTTCGTCCTCGAAATTGCTAAGGTAGAGAACGACCCTATCGACTGGTTAGAACATATTTGTTCACTTCTTAACTTTAGTTTCAACTGAACCAATTTAATTTCAATTAAATATTAATTAATTCTTATCAAGGAAAATTTTCAAAAAAAAAATCCTGAAAATTTTCTAACTCCTTAACTTTTCGAAAAATTTCGCCAGCACCTCCTTTTGTACGGGTCAATAGCTCAAACTCCAACTCGCCTCTCTGGGCCATCTCCAACCCAAAAGAAAATCAAATAGCCAAGCGGCTAGCCAACTTGGCTTATCAAAATCTCATACCGTATGAAATATAAACTTGTACCTTTTTGTCGGGCATATCAACTCTATCACTTCCATATGCTATCAACTCAGCATATACCAATGTTATCCCAATCAAATTCTGAAATCACTTTCATCTCCAACACAACCATTCGCCTTTTTACCCAACCAAATATCATTTTAACTCGAGTTTCTTCTCGATTCCCAACTCTTAACTTGATTATCACATTACACTTCAAAATTTGAATCTCACAATCCAATTTGTCTTGATATCATTCTAATTCAATCTCAGTTACCACTTTACTGACTCTACTTTAATTCAAAATTGCTTTCAAATTTTTTTGTTAAATTTGTTTTTAATTCAACGGTCTTTCCCTGGGAGTTGTTAAACAGTTTACTCTTTTCAAAAATCAAATTTTCCTATTTGAAATTCAACACAACTTGTCTTTCCCAAAACAAATTCAAAACAATATCTCTAGTAGTAATTCGTCACTTACAACTCGAAAATGAATACTGATGATGTATCTGTCATCATCAGAATCTATTTTCCAGCGATCGAAGTGAGTTCAATACTATAAAACCATTTCTAAATATTTCCACTTTGAAATTCATTTCAAAATATAATTCACACGGCTTGTAAAACAATTTAAAATCTCCCAGGATCTTAAATTTTCCTTATTTTTAATCCAAATCCATTTACAAACACTTATCTAATTTTCCAGAATTTTAATTCAATTTCTGGTTTAAATTTCAGATTTAACTCATCTGATTTCACGTATTTCACTTATATGAATTCTGATTGGTTATTTACATAACCATTTAATGTATAATCTTACTCGATTATAATAACAACCAATATATCCACTATATTATAATTTTGATATATATATATATATATATCTTCTCTATATCAAGATATACCTTGGGTAAACTTATTTTAATTTACCCTCTTTTCAAAACATATCGTGTCGAACCATCGTATTCGAGTGTTTATAAACTCCTACCGATACAGTGGATCAAACTGATCGACTAGAACCCATAAACGACTCAACCAATAAATCTCCACAATATAAAACCATTTTATATCAAATTACAAATACGCTCTCTCATATATATACACTCGACTCAATCTAGGGTATTACTAACCCTATCTTTACTGAGTCACGCCACAGAGCCAAGGAAATTCTTAACTTAAGCTCTGATACCAACTGTAATGACCCGGAAATTTAGCGATCTTGGTTATTCAATGTACAACGCATATCGAATATCCAAGGATCGAAAATACCGGATGATTAATGAAAGAAATTAGAGGGTGAGGATAGATAAGATAGAAACTTTGTAACGAACCGGGATTTTCGACTCCGAAAATCAACATCAAAATACCATGTTGACCATTCAGACATCGAATATTCCAGATCATTAATAGAAAGAAGTTAGAGGGTGAGATAAGAAAGAAAGAAATATTAGAATAGAAGAAGAAGAAGAAACAACACAACACAGAGTCTCACATCGCAGCGGAACAAAATATAATATAGAAATAATCTTTATTGAAAGCTTTCAAATACTTACAGTATCAGAGTACATCATACACTGGGACAGTTATACCAGCTTGTTCCCATATACAACACACAGCGGAATAGCAGCTATATAATATCATACGTCTGAACACCTCCAGCTCGTCTCTTCACAACAGTCGATAACCTGAACCTGTACAACCCGGTCTAACCCGAGCATTTACAAAACACCGGGTCAGTCTGGTGAACCAGAGTGAGATAAACTCGCACAGTATTCGGGTGAGCATCCAACTTGATTTTAAAGTTCAAAATCTTTTCAAAAGAAAAGGATAATCGTAAGACCAAATCCACACATAAATACAGACGGTTTTTACCTTACGATAACCCAAAACAGTTTGAAACTAATATCTTGTCTGATATTATGATAATGTCTAAACACAAGTAAATAGCAATCTAGTGGAACGCTTGCATCTCACGCTCCACATATATAGTATACAATCAACACCCGCAAGCGCCTATTGGAGATTGGATTCCAACTTGACAAGGTATGGGACCACCTGCCGATCGTGTATCTCTAGAGACGAATACACTGGGTTCAACAAGAACTTCTTGCAACCCGGCCCTCACATGACCGACCACTCATTTCGCTTGAGTGTATCGAATGTATATCACCGACGGTTGGGATCAGCAACCGTCTCCCGACAAGGGACAGCATCGAAACATAGATTTAAGAAACAAATAGGACTTCCTCTAGATAGGTGATTATACACCCTAATGGGAGCGACCCACATAGCCTTGCTGCCTGCCCGATTTTTGTCATTTCCCGATGGATGAGGCTTGAGGCCAGAATTAACTCTTGAACATCTGGTCGTCATTCACTTTGAATGCCACATCGTCAGATCCGTCAGATATCACTAATTGACGTCCACAAAAATACTCTAGCTGGAAGCTAAGAGAACGGCGATTCCCCGCCAACAACTATCGCACGTTTGAAGAAATCAACGTACGTGACCCTTTGGAAATACTCTGTCAGACATCCGTCCATACAGGTCCTCCAGGAACAGGATGAACCGAAGGCACTCTCCTACTGCATCCAATATAGTAATCACCCCATGGATCAGTAGCGAGAAGTCCTTGCAACCCGTAGAATCCAACAACGACAGAATCACAGCTTATCTCTGCTTGCCAGGCAGAGAATATTAGTGGTTCTTTCGTTTGTGAAAATCCACGGTCTTTACAGCACCATCTCGACCATCTTCTGATATCTTCACGTATTTGTTGGTCGGAATGGTTTTCGAATATAAATTCGATCCCGGTCTTTCCATACCAACAATCGTATTGGTCAGATTTGATAGTTGGTGTTTTAACTATCAAAATATACAGTGTTTCAATCATGACACTCCAATGAGTTCACTGGTTAAGTATTCAGCACCACTTGGCCTTTAACAAACTGATTTACTTTTGTTAAATTAAAACTTCTAACTCTTTTAGTATTCAAAGATACAATATTTGAATAACTCTAATTCGATTTAACTCTAATCGATTAACTAATACTCGACTTCACCCCATTCGCTTGACTCTAGATCACAGCGATCACAATGGTTACGCCTGGTTCCCTCAGGAAACATCCGACCGCCGTAGGCTATCTGCAGCCCTGCGAATTACGCTAGCAGTCGTACGAAATGGAACTCATCTTGAAAAAAACTATGTTTGACTAACTCTTGCTCGAATAACTATATTCAATTACCCATTTAAATCTTCCTTCCAATCATCTTTTAAATTCGGAAATCCATTAGTTTTAACAAAGAAATTTATAACATATATGTTATAACAATAGCGTTATAATTACTATTTAGATTTACAAAACAACAGCGCTATAATCGCTGTTCAGGTTTACAACCCATTTACTATAGCAAAAGCGCTACAATCGCTATATTAGATTTACAAAACATATATTATAACAACAGCGCTAAAATCGTTGTTTTAGATTTTCAAAACATATCCACTAACGTCTCTTACGATTTACCAACTAATACTATCTTCAGATAATCCCGATGTTGTTCAAGTTGGGGTATTATAATTACCTCTCAGACCTTGATCAACAACGTTCTTATCCTCAGATAAATGTCAGTTGTAATCCAACACCAAAATTCCACTCCAGTCTCAAAACAAATCCCATTTTATAAATTGGGTTTATTTATACAATCTTATGACCCATTTCTTTATCCCCAAACTTCGCTTTCTATCGATCCCCCTTCAATTATTTTCAACCCTTATCCACTTTGGAGATCTTATTCCCATTTGTCCCATTTTTACTTGATTTCACTCTCACGTAACGTTAATGTAAAGTTAACGCTTTACACTTTAAATCTCACTTAAAACCTCTGGTTTATAATAAACCCTTTTATCGTAATCTCCTTTCACTTAATTCATATAATTTAGTACGTTTATTTCCTTTCACCATTCAATTGGCTTGCATCTCACATTCGGCAACTTTTTAAATGAATTTCCATTAAAAATATATTCCTAAATTTATCATTAATTAAAATAATAACTTATTTCAAACATTAACTACTTTAGTAGTTAATCCCTTTATTAACTAAATTAAATATTAAATCCCTTTTAAATCCTTATTTAAATTCAAACAATATTCATTTAACTATTTTAGTCAAAACACATTAACTTGATAAACAATTCTAATTCCAAACGGTCGATTTAATTAACTCAAAAACTTGATTATCTCATTAACCGATTTCAACAATCCTCGCTTTAAATTAATTAAAAATATAATTAATTTAGATAGATTCTAATTATTTGTTTCCTTTACAAAACAAATTTCCAAGGTTTTACCATTTAATTCATTTCTTATTCTTCCACTGGTAAATCTGATTAACATCAGCATTTGTTTTGCAAAATAAATTCATAACAAATCAAAGTCTTAAACAAATAAAATATTTATTTATTTTTCTTAGATAACTTTTATTCAAATAATATAATTCAAATCTAACTCTGGTTATAAAATAAATTTTTATAACCTCAACTCTATCGATTCACCTGATGGTGAATCAATATCTATAACTCGATTGGTTTTAAAGGCCATACTCTGCCAAACACTTAACGAATATCGCCCATTGGTTTAAACCAAACAGATGTTGAATATCCAGTCAATAATCAACCATCGAATCAATCACACAAACAGATCAGTTCATATATGATCATATGAAAATAAATAATACATTTGAGGAATCCGGTTGGATCCCTCCAACCTGTTCTGCCCTGTATTCACAATGGTTTTTCTCAAATCAGACGGTTCAGTTTTTGTTTAACTGATAACACTAAATAACAACCATTTAACATTAACCACAAGCAATTCAAACAATGCAACCATTTTAAACACGTTTATAAATAAACGTGACCAACCAAGGTGAGTTACCTTTATTGGAACCAATCGTTAAAATATAACGATTTGGAATTTCACTGAAATTAAACACGGTTTAATTTCATCGGTTAAATTAACAGTTAAATAGATAACTAGCAAAACAGTCAACTATTGGCAAGCAGAGCACACAAAATAAAACACCCAATTTATATAAAATATAAAAAGGGTAACTGAGTGAGTTTAACTCACTTGGACTGGTTGGGTCGTTGAACACCGGCTTTTCAATTAAATTAAACATCGTTTAATTTAATTAAAAATTATTCTTGCATCCAGTCCTGCCCGATCCTGCTCCATCACGAAGCCCCCGTCTCTACGGTTCCAACGAACCCAACTGTGCTTTAAACTGATAACTTATACGGAAAATATCATATAAACAAGGGGATAAGGTAATTTAATTATTTTGAAACTTAAATTTTAAAAACAAAAAGGTTTGGGCCTTTACCCATCGTTCAGCCCGCTTAACCCAAGCCTACTTATCAACGTGAAATCCCTATCACCCGTAACCCTCCCTTCATTTGTCAGCCGCCTCCAAAATTTCCAGAGAAAGAAAAAAATGGAAACCCTAATGCCCAAATCGGATCCCCTTCACCTTTCTTGCTTCGGCTATGTCGGAGATCACTGCTTCGCAACCCCCCCATGGCATCAGACCTTCGACGATCAACCTCCGCTTTGCCAAACACCACCGAGCCTCTCGTCAATGATGCAGCTTCCTACAACATCAACTACAGAACAACCCGAGACTCCCCCTCGTCTTCGAGCAACTACGGTTCGTCATCAACAATCGAGGCTTCAAATTTGAAGCTTTCGGCCAAACCCTAGACCAGCGGCTCCGACAAAACATCAGTGGATCCCTCATCTCCAAGCTAAGTTTTCTACTCAGTTTTTGTTTCTTCGTTTTCATTTTGATAGTATTTTAAACAGTTTTCTTCTGTTTACTGTATTTGTTTGTGTGTGTTCTGGAGTGAGAAACACCCTTATGTGACTGTGTATTTATAGTTGTAGTTGATCTTAGATAACAACAACGTCCATCACAATTGTCATAGGTAGATTCGGCTACCATATCTTTAGGTCGATTGTTTTTCTTCTCCTCTTGGATTGTGTGTACTGGTGATCGGACATGTGATGGCTGCGTGAAAATTTTATAGAGATTTTTGTTGAGTTAAAAATTGAATTCCCATTCTGTTGGTCTGTTCGAAAAATAGTGATTGAACCCGTATAGATTTGGTGGGATTTTGGCTATGACTTGTCTATTATACAGATTTTTGAGACTATAAATTTTGCGTTGGATTATGTATTCGAGATTGATTTCATACATACATATATATGAATATATATGTTAGCAGATCTGCCTAGCTTGGTTGTATACAGATTTTTCCTTACTTTAGCATGTGCCTTGAACTGGTAGGATTTGATGTATGCGTGTACCTACAAATCTGTGTTTACCAGCTACCCATTGTACAGTTTTCCTTAGCTGTTCACCTCTATACAGCCTTGATATATGACTATACATATACATCTATGTATTGTACTGTCCTTAGCTGTTTCTATTACTTTTTCTTAACTGTCCTTTTATCTTTTTGTACCTAGTTGGTTTTTTTTTTCTAATGGAAAATCTTCTTATTGTTACAGGAAAGGGACTAGACAAGAGCGAGGCCTACAAGGAAGATAGTGGTATCCATTCGGCTTTTAATTGGACAGAGAATTTATTTATATTTTGTATTGTACCAACTGTTATGTACAAGTTTATTTAGTTTTCCCTTTTGTATGCACATTTGTACATCAATGCTATAGATAATATGTTGTTTTCAAATAAAATTTCAGTTTTAAGTATTTCGGTTTTACATTTGTGCATACATGTTTATGGAGCTACTTTTATGTATTCATTTACGCTGTGTACTGTTTGTTTTAGTTTACAAGGTTGGTAAATGAATTGTCCTTACTTTGTTTTATTTTCTTCTTTTAGTTTTACATTTGATGGTGTATATATATGTATACACACACACAGCTACATGAGGTATGGTTTAAGAATATAAATTGTGTTAAGATGGGTCTAATATTTTAAATCTTCTATGATCTCGATACAAGTTAGGTTAAGTTTTAAATGACTAACTCATCGATAATAAATTTATACCATTGTGATAAAACAAACATCTTCCATACAGTATAAAATTTTAAAACTCAACAATTAATGGTCTGGGTTTTAAAACGATTTTTTTTTCTATATAAAAATCCCTTTATATTTATAATATAAAACGCTATAAATTCAAAACAGTTCTACAGCGATTATTGAAAATTTAAATTAGCCAAACCTCGTTTTTAACCAACGATTTAAATATTAAAACTCATTAATATTTCAAATACAATAATAAATTAAATATTTTACTGTCAAATACACGGGATGTTACATTCTTCCCCCCTTAAAATAATTTCGTCCTCGAAATTGCTAAGGTAAGAATGAACGTTATAAAGTACCTCCTCTGTACGGCTCAATCAGTACAACTCCAACTCGCCTTTCTGGGCCTTCTCCACTTCAAAAGAAAATAAAACAGCCTAGTGGCTTGCCAAATCGGTTCATAAATCACCAAACCCATATAAAATAAACGTGTACCTTTTTGTCGGGCATATCACTATATCTTTCCCGTCTGCCACCCTGTCAGCATATACAAATGCATTTCCAACCAAATTCCAATTTCGAACTAAATTTTCCACGTGTCTAAGCCAAATTCCATTCTTAGCTCAATCCTCATCCATTATCAATTTCATCTCTTAACTTATCAGTCCACCACCATTTCAGATCCCTGTCTCCCAATTCAAAATCTAATTCAACTTGATATATTATATCCTGATTCAATTTCCAGTTAATTGGTTTCAATTCATTTCATATTTGCTTTCACAAATTTCTATCTAATTTTGTCTTTATTCAACAATTTCCCTGGGAGTTTTCAAACAGTTCAGCTCTTTCAAAAATCAAATAATCTTTTTTTCAGGATTCAAACTTGTCTTTCTCAAAGCAATTCAAAATAAAACCTTTGGTAGTAATCCGTCACTTAGAACTCGAAAATGAACACTGATGATGCGGCCGTCATCATCAGAATTATTTTCCAGCGATCGAAGTGAGTTCAATACTATATCATTTCAAAACTCCAATTTTAAACACTTCCATTTTGAAATCTATTTCAAAATACCAAACACAATGCCCGTAAAACAAATTAAAATCTCCCAGGATTTTAAAATTCACATATATTTATTCCAGATTCATTTACACACACTTTTCACATTTCCACCATTTTGATTTCATTTCTGATTTAAATTCAGATTTAATTCATCTGATTTCATATATAATACGAATTCTAATGGGTTATTTATATAACCATTTCAATTTTAAATCAACCAACACAACCAATATATTATAATACTTTAAATAATAATCATTCTTTTATATTAAAATATAATTTGGGTAAAATTATTTCATTTACCCTCTTTCAAAAACATACTGTGTCGAATTATTCTGTCCAAGAGTTTAGAAACACTTATCGACACAGTTTGCATTACTGTATCGACCAGAATCCATAAACTACTCGACAAACCAATCAACACAATATAAGACAGTTTTTATAACAATTTACAAATACGCGCCCATATATATACACTCAAACTCAATCTAGGGTATTACTAACCCCATCTCTACTGAGTCACGCCACAGAGCCAAGGTAATTTACTTAACCAATAGCTCTGATACCACTGTAACGAACCGGGATTTTTGACTCCGAAAATCAACATCAAAATACCATGTTGACCATTCAGACATCGAATATTCCAGATCATTAATAGAAAGAAGTTAGAGGGTGAGATAAGAAAGAAAGAAATATTAGAATAGAAGAAGAAGAAGAAGAAACAACACAACACAGAGTCTCACATCGCAGCGGAACAAAATATAATATAGAAATAATCTTTATTGAAAGCTTTCAAATACTTACAGTATCAGAGTACATCATACACTGGGACAGTTATACCAGCCTGTTCCCATATACAACACACAGCGGAATAGCAGCTATATAATATCATACGTCTGAACACCTCCAGCTCGTCTCTTCACAACAGTCGATAACCTGAACCTGTACAACCCGGTCTAACCCGAGCATTTACAAAACACCGGGTCAGTCTGGTGAACCAGAGTGAGATAAACTCGCACAGTATTCGGGTGAGCATCCAACTTGATTTTAAAGTTCAAAATCTTTTCAAAAGAAAAGGATAATCGTAAGACCAAATCCACACATAAATACGGACAGTTTTTACCTTACGATAACCCAAAACAGTTTGAAACTAATATCTTGTCTGATATTATGATAATGTCTAAACACAAGTAAATAGCAATCTAGTGGAACGCTTGCATCTCACGCTCCACATATATAGTATACAATCAACACCCGCAAGCGCCTATTGGAGATTGGATTCCAACTTGACAAGGTATGGGACCACCTGCCGATCGTGTATCTCTAGAGACGAATACACTGGGTTCAACAAGAACTTCTTGCAACCCGGCCCTCACATGACCGACCACTCATTTCGCTTGAGTGTATCGAATGTATATCACCGACGGTTGGGATCAGCAACCGTCTCCCGACAAGGGACAGCATCGAAACATAGATTTAAGAAACAAATAGGACTTCCTCTAGATAGGTGATTATACACCCTAATGGGAGCGACCCACATAGCCATGCTGCCTGCCCGATTTTTGTCATTTCCCGGTTGATGAGGCTTGAGGCCAGAATTAACTCTTGAACATCTGGTCGTCATTCACTTTGAATGCCACATCGTCAGATCCGTCAGATATCACTAATTGACGTCCACAAAAATACTCTAGCTGGAAGCTAAGAGAACGGCGATTCCCCGCCAACAACTATCGCACGTTTGAAGAAATCAACGTACGTGACCCTTTGGAAATACTCTGTCAGACATCCGTCCATACAGGTCCTCCAGGAACAGGATGAACCGAAGGCACTCTCCTACTGCATCCAATATAGGAATCACCCCATGGATCAGTAGCGAGAAGTCCTTGCAACCCGTAGAATCCAACAACAACAGAATCACAGCTTATCTCTGCTTGCCAGGCAGAGAATATTAGTGGTTCTTTCGTTTGTGAAAATCCACGGTCTTTACAGCACCATCTCGACCATCTTCTGATATCTTCACGTATTTGTTGGTCGGAATGGTTTTCGAATATAAATTCGATCCCGGTCTTTCCATACCAACAATCGTATTGGTCAGATTTGATAGTCGGTGTTTTAACTATCAAAATATACAGTGTTTCAATCATGACACTCCAATGAGTTCACTGGTTAAGTATTCAGCACCACTTGGCCTTTAACAAACTGATTTACTTTTGTTAAATTAAAACTTCTAACTCTTTTAGTATTCAAAGATACAATATTTGAATAACTCTAATTCGATTTAACTCTAATCGATTAACTAATACTCGACTTCACTCCATTCGCTTGACTCTAGATCACAGCGATCACAATGGTTACGCCTGGTTCCCTCAGGAAACATCCGACCGCCGTAGGCTATCTGCAGCCCTGCGAATTACGCTAGCAGTCGTACGAAATGGCACTCATCTTGAAAAAAACTATGTTTGACTAACTCTAGCTCGAATAACTATATTCAATTACCCATTTAAATCTTCCTTCCAATCATCTTTTAAATTCGGAAATCCATTAGTTTTAACAAAGAAATTTATAGCATATATGTTATAACAATAGCGTTATAATTACTATTTAGATTTACAAAACAACAGCGCTATAATCGCTGTTCAGGTTTACAACCCATTTACTATAGCAAAAGCGCTACAATCGCTATATTAGATTTACAAAACATATATTATAACAACAGCGCTAAAATCGCTGTTTTAGATTTTCAAAACATATCCACTAACCTCTCTTACGATTTACCAACTAATACTATCTTCAGATAATCCCGATGTTGTTCAAGTTGGGGTATTATAATTACCTCTCAGACCTCGATCAACAACGTTCTTATCCTCAGATAAATGTCAGTTGTAATCCAACACCAAAATTCCACTCCAGTCTCAAAACAAATCCCATTTTATAAATTGGGTTTATTTATACAATCTTATGACCCATTTCTTTATCCCCAAACTTCGCTTTCTATCGATCCCCCTTCAATTATTTTCAACCCTTACCCACTTTGGAGATCTTATTCCCCTTTGTCCCATTTTTACTTGATTTCACTCTCACGTAACGTTAATGTAAAGTTAACGCTTTACACTTTAAATCTCACTTAAAACCTCTGGTTTATAATAAACCCTTTTATCGTAATCTCCTTTCACTTAATTCATATAATTTAGTACGTTTATTTCCTTTCACCATTCAATTGGCTTGCATCTCACATTCGGCAACTTTTTAAATGAATTTCCATTAAAAATATATTCCTAAATTTATCATTAATTAAAATAATAACTTATTTCAAACATTAACTACTTTAGTAGTTAATCCCTTTATTAACTAAATTAAATATTAAATCCCTTTTAAATCCTTATTTAAATTCAAACAATATTCATTTAACTATTTTAGTCAAAACACATTAACTTGATAAACAATTCTAATTCCAAACGGTCGATTTAATTAACTCAAAAACTTGATTATCTCATTAACCGATTTCAACAATCCTCGCTTTAAATTAATTAAAAATATAATTAATTTAGATAGATTCTAATTATTTGTTTTCTTTACAAAACAAATTTCCAAGGTTTTACCATTTAATTCATTTCTTATTCTTCCACTGGTAAATCTGATTAACATCAGCATTTGTTTTGCAAAATAAATTCATAACAAATCAAAGTCTTAAACAAATAAAATATTTATTTATTTTTCTTAGATAACTTTTATTCAAATAATATAATTCAAATCTAACTCTGGTTATAAAATAAATTTTTATAACCTCAACTCTATCGATTCACCTGACGGTGAATCAATATCTATAACTCGATTGGTTTTAAAGGCCATACTCTGCCAAACACTTAACCAATATCGCCCATTGGTTTAAACCAAACAGATGTTGAATATCCAGTCAATAATCAACCATCGAATCAATCACACAAACAGATCAGTTCATATATGATCATATGAAAATAAATAATACATTTGAGGAATCCGGTTGGATCCCTCCAACCTGTTCTGCCCTGTATTCACAATGGTTTTTCTCAAATCAGACGGTTCAGTTTTTGTTTAACTGATAACACTAAATAACAACCATTTAACATTAACCACAAGCAATTCAAACAATGCAACCATTTTAAACACGTTTATAAATAAACGTGACCAACCAAGGTGAGTTACCTTTATTGGAACCAATCGTTAAAATATAACGATTTGGAATTTCACTGAAATTAAACACGGTTTAATTTCATCGGTTAAATTAACAGTTAAATAGATAACTAGCAAAACAGTCAACTATTGGCAAGCAGAGCACACAAAATAAAACACCCAATTTATATAAAATATAAAAAGGGTAACTGAGTGAGTTTAACTCACTTGGACTGGTTGGGTCGTTGAACACCGGCTTTTCAATTAAATTAAACATCGTTTAATTTAATTAAAAATTATTCTTGCATCCAGTCCTGCCCGATCCTGCTCCATCACGAAGCCCCCGTCTCTACGGTTCCAACGAACCCAACTGTGCTTTAAACTGATAACGTATACGGAAAATATCGTATAAACAAGGGGATAAGGTAATTTAATTATTTTGAAACTTAAATTTTAAAAACAAAAAGGTTTGGGCCTTTACCCATCGTTCAGCCCGCTTAACCCAAGCCTACTTATCAACGTGAAACCCCTATCACCCGTAACCCTCCCTTCATTTGTCAGCCGCCTCCAAAATTTCCAGAGAAAGAAAAAAAATGGAAACCCTAATGCCCAAATCGGATCCCCTTCACCTTTCTTGCTTCGGCTATGTCGGAGATCACTGCTTCGCAACCCCCCCATGGCATCAGACCTTCGACGATCAACCTCCGCTTTGCCAAACACCACCGAGCCTCTCGTCAATGAAGCAGCTTCCTACAACATCAACTACAGAACAACCCGAGACTCTCCCTCGTCTTCGAGCAACTACGGTTCGTCATCAACAATCGAGGCTTCAAATTTGAAGCTTTCGGCCAAACCCTAGACCAGCGGCTCCGACAAAACATCAGTGGATCCCTCATCTCCAAGCTAAGTTTTCTACTCAGTTTGTGTTTCTTCGTTTTCATTTTGATAGTATTTTAAACAGTTTTCTTCTGTTTACTGTATTTGTTTGTGTGTGTTCTGGAGTGAGAAACACCCTTATGTGACTGTGTATTTATAGTTGTAGTTGATCTTAGATAACAACAACGTCCATCACAATTGTCATAGGTAGATTCGGCTACCATATCTTTAGGTCGATTGTTTTTCTTCTCCTCTTGGATTGTGTGTACTGGTGATCGAACATGTGATGGCTGCGTGAAAATTTTATAGAGATTTTTGTTGAGTTAAAAATTGAATTCCCATTTCTGTTGGTCTGTTCGAAAAATAGTGATTGAACCCGTATAGATTTGGTGGGATTTTGGCTATGACTTGTCTATTATACAGATTTTTGAGACTATAAATTTTGCGTTGGATTATGTATTCGAGATTGATTTCAATATTACATATATATATGAATATATATGTTAGCAGATCTGCCTAGCTTGGTTGTATACAGATTTTTCCTTACTTTAGCATGTGCCTTGAACTGGTAGGATTTGATGTATGCGTGTACCTACAAATCTGTGTTTACCAGTTACCCATTGTACAGTTTTCCTTAGCTGTTCACCTCTATACAGCCTTGATATATGACTATACATATACATCTATGTATTGTACTGTCCTTAGCTGTTTCTATTACTTTTTCTTAACTGTCCTTTTATCTTTTTGTACCTAGTTGGTTTTTTTTTCTAATGGAAAATCTTCTTATTGTTACAGGAAAGGGACTAGACAAGAGCGAGGCCTACAAGGAAGATAGTGGTATCCATTCGGCTTTTAATTGGACAGAGAATTTATTTATATTTTGTATTGTACCAACTGTTATGTACAAGTTTATTTAGTTTTCCCTTTTGTATGCACATTTGTACATCAATGCTATAGATAATATGTTGTTTTCAAATAAAATTTCAGTTTTTAGTATTTCGGTTTTACATTTGTGCATACATGTTTATGGAGCTACTTTTATGTATTCATTTACGCTGTGTACTGTTTGTTTTAGTTTACAAGGTTGGTAAATGAATTGTCCTTACTTTGTTTTATTTTCTTCTTTTAGTTTTACATTTGATGGTGTATATATATGTATACACACACACAGCTACATGAGGTATGGTTTAAGAATATAAATTGTGTTAAGATGGGTCTAATATTTTAAATCTTCTATGATCTCGATACAAGTTAGGTTAAGTTTTAAATGACTAACTCATCGATAATAAATTTATACCATTGTGATAAAACAAACATCTTCCATACAGTATAAAATTTTAAAACTCAACAATTAATGGTCTGGGTTTTAAAACGATTTTTTTTTCTATATAAAAATCCCTTTATATTTATAATATAAAACGCTATAAATTCAAAACAGTTCTACAGCGATTATTGGAAATTTAAATTAGCCAAACCTCGTTTTTAACCAACGATTTAAATATTAAAACTCATTAATATTTCAAATACAATAATAAATTAAATATTTTACTGTCAAAAACACGGGATGTTACAAACTTAGAATAGAAGAAGAAGAAGAACACAACATCAGAGTAACACGAATCTCACAGCGGAACGAACAACATATAATAGATAATATATCCTTGAAATAAAATCATTATATGTATACAATAACATTATCAGAGCACAACAGGAAAAATAAATAGCTATAGAATCTTGAAGCCTCCTGCTCCAAGCTCTCCAAGTGTATCTGTAAAATCCCGACTATTTGACTGCCCGTACAAACTTAGGCACCCAAGAGTTTAGGGAAAACAAACAAATAAACTCCGGGTCAGTCATGGGACTGGTATGGGTAAAACAGTTTAAACAGTTTGAACAAGTAAACGATATCTCATTAGACCATGCCGTATAACAGAACGGGTTTTTCCTTTATGAGAATCCAAAATATCTTTATATCAAAAACCTTTTGATATTATAATAATGTCTATCAACCACAACATAATACTCATCTAGTAGAAACGCTTTCATCTCACGTTATATATATATATATATAGTATATAATCAAAACCGCAAGCACGTATTGGGTAATGGATTTCCAACTATGACAAGGTATGGAACCACCTTT
Organism: Allium sativum; assembly: GCA_030737875.1. Lineage (NCBI taxonomy): Eukaryota > Viridiplantae > Streptophyta > Magnoliopsida > Asparagales > Amaryllidaceae > Allium > Allium sativum. The sequence goes on from CM060923.1 coordinate 462,821,167, forward strand.
CGCTAGTGTACCTCTAGAGAGGAATACACTGGGTTCAACAAGAACATCTTGCAACCCGGCCACACATGACCGACCACTCATTTCGCTTGAGTGTATCGAATGTATTATCACCAACGGTTGGGATCATCAACCGTTTCCCGAATGGGACAGTATCGACAATAGATTTTTAGAAATAAATGAAACTCTAGATCAGGTGATTATACACCCTACTTCGGAGCGACCGACTTAGCCATGCTGCCTGCCCGATTTCTGTCATTTACCGGTTGATGAGGCTTGAAGCTACGCTTTATCATCACACCAGATTCACTTCGAATGTCACATCGTCAAATCCATCAAATCACCGATTGACGTCTACAACCATACATTACGTGTCAGCTAAAAGAAGTTTCCTTCTCCGCTTCCACTCTTGGTACGGTTGAAGAAATCAATGTACGTGACCTTTCTCGAAATACTCTGTCTGACATTCATCCATACAAGTCATCCAGGAACAGGATGAACCGAAGGTACTATTCAGTATATCCATCTTAGGCACTGTTATCTAAGATTTATACAACAGCCCTTGCACTTTACTCTGTCTTCAATTATCTTTGGCATACATGATTCACAACGCTTATGCCAATACAGAGTGGTTCTTTGGATAATAATCCAACCGGTCTCTCCATATTAACAACGTTAAAATGGTCAAAACTTCAATAGTCTGTGATTTAACCATCAAAGAAAATAGGTGTGCAAACAACGATACTATTTCCAGGAGGAAATTATATCGATCAATCATCATTCATATATATATATCTATATATACATATATTCATATTTTCCTTATTTCAATATTTGATTACGTTTTTGATTCTATTTGGAAAACATTTCCAAATCTTCTATACTTGGATTTAAACAGATGTTTAAATAAACATCGCGACGACAACTCAAACCACTATACTTATTTACTAAATTCACTTAACCACTTTCACTCTCAAACCTTAACCATTTCTAAATTAAAAACGAAGTCAATCAAGTTGGGGTATAACTATCTCTCAGAACTTAACTGAACAACATTTCAAATCTCGAAATAGGGTAAGTTTATCTTTTAACTTTTCAACACTTCCTTACGTAACTCTCGTTTGAATACATCTCTATTCGATAACTCCTCCCTTCGAATAACTATATTTGTAATCTCCCTTACGAATAACTAGATTCGAAAACCTTTCTTCGAGTAAACCAAATTCAATTAACTCTATTTATTTAACCCTAATCGATTAACTCTTTTTACTTAACTCCTTACTCAACTCCTTTCGAATAACTAATTCGATAACTCCCTTCGATTAAACTATAATTGATAACTCCTTTCGATTAAACTATAATCGATAACTCCTTTCGAATAACTAATTCGATAACTCCTTTCGATTAAACTATAATCGATAACTCCTTTCTAATAACTAATTCGATAACTCCTTTCGATTAAACTATAATCGATAACTCCTTTCGAATAACTAATTCGATAACTCTTTTCGAATAACTAATTCGATAACTCCTTTCGATTAAACTATAATCGATAACTCCTTTCGAATAACTAATTCGATAACTCTTTTCGATTAAACTATAATCGATAACTCCATTCGAATAACTAATTCGATAACTCCTATGTGTTTAACTCTATTCGAATAACTAACCCGAATAGCTCTTATTTATTTAACTCTATTCGAATAACTAATTCGAATAACTCTTATTTATTTAACTCTATTCAAATAACTAATTCGAATAACTCTTATTTATTTAACTCTATTCGAATAACTAATTTGAATAACTCTTATTTATTTAACTATTATTCAATAACTCTTACTGGATTAACTCTTATTCGAATAACTTATTCGAATAACTTATATTCGATTTGCTTACTTTCGAATACTTATATTCGATAATCTCTTTCTTCGAATAAATCTTATTCGATTTAACTCCTGTCGAATAACTAGATTCGATCAACTCTCTTCGAATATCTCTGATTCGATTATCTCACTTCGAATATCTACTATTTGATTATCTCACTTCGAATATCTCTGATTCGATTAACTCATTTCAACTCTAATCGAATAAACTAAATTCGATTAACTCCATTTGAATAACTCTAGTTCGATTTAACTCTATCGATTTACTCTAACTGGTTTAACTTTACTTATTTAACTTAACTCATTCCACTTAACTTAATTCATTTAACTCGATTCACTCCCATCGATTAACTTAACTTGATTCACTTAACTCGATCACTTAACTCGATTACTTAACTCGATTAACTCCTATCGATTTAACTCAACTTGATTCACCTAACTCGATCACTTAACTCGATTAACTCGATTACTTAACTCGATTAACTCCTATCGATTTAACTTAACTTGATTCACTTAACTCGATCACTTAACTCGATTAACTCGATTACTTAACTCGATTAACTCCTATCGATTTAACTTAACTTGATTCACTTAACTCGATCACTTAACTCGATTAACTCGATTACTTAACTCGATTAACTCCTATTGATTTAACTTAACTCGATCACTTAACTCGATTTAACTTAACTCGATTAACTCGATTACTTAACTCGATTAACTCCTATCGATTTAACTTAACATGATTCACTTAACTCGATTACTTAACCGGTAAACTCTAACTGGTTAACTCTAACTCTAATCGATTAACTCTAATCGTTTCCTAACTCGATTAATTCTAATCAATTAATTCTTTTATATAATCCATTAAGTATCTAACACTTAAATCTTATTTAAAATTCCCTTTTATCTTTATTTATTTACCAAATAAATATGTCCTTTTATAATTCTATTTGTAAATGTTTTACAAATATTTCCTCTTTCTATTTGTTTTACAAATCTTCCCTTTCCATTTGTTTTACAAATCTTTTTGTAATAACCCGGAAATCCGAGCCAATTTAAAATTTTTATTTTGGCTATTTTAGCGAATTTTGATTATTTAAAATAGAATATTTTAAATAATAACGACGAGAAATTTATTTTGAATAGAATTTGAACGTATATATTCGTTTGAATCGTCAGTAGAATATAAATAATTATTTATATTTATAAAAGGAATTAGAAATGGCACGGTAGTTCGACAATTCGATTTCAAATTTCAAATGAATGTACCGGGTGCAAAATAAACTGGATTTTAGTGAAACTAAAAATATTGGAATCTTATTGGGAATATCTTTCCAAAGAATCCGAAAAATTGAAATTTCATAGCGGGGATCAAAAGTTATGTCCAGTTGAAAATTCTGAATAGTCGCTATGGAATTCTAGCACTTAAAAATGGCCATTTTGCAAAGGACCTCGGTTTTCGATGAAACCACTTTTGTTCAGTCCGGGATGTCTAATTATTGCTAGGTTTCAAAATTCGTAATTTTCTGAATTAGTATGTGAGCGTGGCAAAGAAAACGCGTTTGACCAGTTTTAGTTGATTTTAATCGACTGGAAAATGACCATTTTTCAAATGGCCTCAAAATTCGATGAAACTAGTTTTATTAGGACCGTATCATCAATACGAAGCTAGAAAATGTTTTTTTCTGGAATTTTTCGAGTTAGTATGTGGCCCCGGTAAATTGAAATGCGCGTTCAGATTCAATATATAGAGTTATATTTTGATTTTGATGAAAACTGACCGAAAAGATTGAATCAGCTTGCGGTATATATCCCATTGTGTTCGGAAAGGGGGTAATTAGCTATGGACGACAGTCAGTGGGTTCAATTCTGAGTTCGAATTAAAAAGGTGCTTTTAGGAGGAGATATAAAATAAATTAATAATATAATATTTATATAAATATCTCACCCCCTTTTTTCTTTCATTACAGTCGAATCGAAATAAAAAAAATTAATTAAAACCTCCCGCCGTTGACCTAGACCCCCCCCTCAACCCACCGACGACCACCGCGCGCCACCCCAGTTCATCGCGCCGCCTCCCTCCTCCAAGCTCTGATCTCCTCTACCCTCGACCCCCTCCTCCTCCGTCCCTCTCTCCTCAATTACTCCACCTCGATGCGTGATTTCCCCCTACGATTGACGACCCAACGCCACCCTCGAGCTTCAGCTCGCCCGACCGTGGTTTCCGACGCCGCCAGCCCTCCCCTAGGCCCTGCGGCACCTGCGACGCTCCCCCATCACCCTACGCCGACGTGGCCCCCTCCAACAGTCGGGATCCGATTTCTGCAGCAAAGTGTGGGTAATTTTATCAATTAAAAACATTGTTTTTTATATGTGAACTCTTTTTCTGAAATGGATTGAAAGGGATAAGATTTGTTTTTTTTAATGTAAAGAGGCGATTTTTAGAATATAGAAATTCGATTTTTATAAAGAAGATTGCGAAGTAAAAATTCGATTTTTATAAAGAAGATTGCGAAGTAAAAATTCGATTTTTATTTAGAGAAAAGAATAGATTTTTATTTAGGAAAAATAGTGATTTTTAAACTAAAAAGATAAGATTTTTATAAATATATAAAGATGAGATCTTTATATACAAGAAGTGATAACATAAAAATGTGATTTTTATCTCTATAGCGTAGGAATAAAAATGTGATTTTTAATGTGAACAGTGTGAAAAGGACTATATTGGAATTTCAGACAGATCCAGACGGTTCAGCAGTTCAAAAGCAAAGCACGGCGGTGGAACCCTCTGTGAGAACTCCTCACTTTTAATTTATTTTCTAGTTGAAATATATACTAGGATGCAGACGGTGTTTAGTGGCACCCGACACCCGTCGTCCACAGACCATGGACGGCTTGTATGCTTATTGGTTTGATTTTGATGTGTAGTTGATTGTGTGATGTGATGTGAAATGAAATAAAATATTTATGTAGTTAAACATATTTTATAGTTGAAAATATATTTTTTAACATGAATGTGAATGAATAAATATAAACAAATATGATGATTTGTTTATATACACACATTTGACTGATATTGATTGGGACAATAAATTTTACACATCGTCCAACTTCACAAACAAAATCTGTGTTTGATTGTTTGAAACCCCACACGAGTATTGGGATGATATATGACATACACTAATCCCAATAATTAGTTGTATGTCGATCGATTGATTGACAGACTATCATAAGCGTTAAATATTTATATTTAATGCTTATACAGTGTAGAACGCACTCTGGATGATGGTTGATTATTTATCGTCGTTATTTTATACATGTGTTGTAGAAAATCCATATAATTAACATTATATGGTAATTGATTGGGCCTTATTCCAGTTTTGAAATAGAAATATTTGAAATAGAATTTTTGAAAATAGAAATATATGAAGCCGTGTTGATTAGATTGACGCTATTTCAACGTGATCGATATTTATATCGATTTTATTCAATTTTCAATGTATATTGAAAGTGATTTCAAAATTTGAATTATATTGAAAGTGATTTCGAAATTAAAATTATATTGAAAGTGATTTCGAAATTTGAATTATATTGAAAGTGATTTCGAAATTTGAATTATGTTGAAAGTGATTTCGAAATTTGAATTATATTGAAAATAATCGAAATTTGAATTATATTGAAAAGAATTGAATTCAAATTGAGAATTGAATTCAAATTGAAATTGAAAAGAATTGAATTCAAATTGAAATTGGAAAGAATTGAATTCAAATTGAAATTGAATTGAATTCAATTCAAATTGAAATCGAATAGAATTGAATTCGAATTGAAATTAAATAGAATTGAATTCGAATTGGAATTGAATCAATTTGAAATTCAAATTGAATTGAAAACGAACTGAAATTGAATTAAAAATAGATTTGAATTGAAATCAAATTGAAAGGAATTTAAAACGAATTTATAAGGAAAAATTCAACTTTGATTTGAATTTGAAATGAAGTTGAAATCATTTCGAAAACAAATTTAAAACGATTTATAATATACGTTTAAAAGGAAACAGACGAAGTATGTATTATATATATTATATATATAATATAATGGCCTGAATAGAACGCACCGCGCCGCAGCAGTTCGAGAATTTCGACCATCGACTTCGAATGGATATTGCGGGAGATCCTCCTGTTGGATTCTCCTGAAACTGGAACCGTTGGGGTCGTATCAAAAAGAGCTTTCTAACAAATATTAGAAATTTGAAATCTAACGGTTGGATTTGGAATTATGTCCAAATCAAATTTGGAAAAGGTCGCTGTAAGTGCAGTTTGATGGCCGTTGATGGAAATCGACTGTACGGGCCTTGATAAAATTATTAAAAATAGTAATAATTTGTGTAAAATCATAAGAAATGATTTGTGAAGAATTGGGATGAAAAACTCCATATTTGAAAAGATAAAAATAGATTTTTATCGAAATGTACTAGTTTTGAACTAGAATAATATTTTATTAATTTTTTGAAAATAAATAAATTGGATTTGAAATGGTTATGAAAATAACCAGAATTTCCAATAATTGCGTTGGAATGGATTTGAATCGAAATTGTCTTCGGAATATTTCGATGTTGGATTTCGTGATTATACAGATATTGTTATGGAAATTTGAAAGATATATATATATATCGTTATTTCCAATATGATATTTGTTGGTCGTAGAATTTGATATTGAATATAAGCCGATATATTTTCTATTTAGAGCCTTGTATTTAATATCAAATGTGATTTGGGTTTGTCATGAATGGTGTCTTCACTAACGCTGTTCTTAAGCCTAGTTGAGAAAAAGATTAAATCTTTTTATTTAGATTTAATGAAGTGTACCAATTAAATAATATTTAATTGGAATTGAATTGGTATTAATTTTTGGGTTTATCATGAACAGTGTTTTAAATAACACTTGTTCTTTAACCCGATATTTAATGGAATGTGATTTTGGGTTTATCGTGAACCGTGTTTTAAATGACACTAATTCTTTAACCAAGTTAATGATTAAAACTAAGTGGAGTTTTAATGAATCTTTAATTAGATTGAAAAGATCGAGAATGGAGTATCACCAGTTTTACTCCAGGCGATAGTTAAATCTTTAATTAGATTTGAACGTGAAATGGTAATTGAATTTACCGATAACACCGTGGTGTTAGATATGAAGTATTACCAGTTTTACTTCATGGGATGAATAGGTGGGGATTGGGAAATAAAATAAATGATTACTCCGGTGTGGTTCACTAATCCCGACTAGTTTGAATTGATATTCAAAGAAGATTAAAGAATAAATTTAAAGAATTTATCTTTGATAAAATTAATGGGAACCTTTCCCAAAGTATAAGAATATTTGAATAAAAGAATATTATGAAATGGAATGAGGCATATGTTGTGTTTGTGTAACACTTGTTATTATATACGCGAGTTATTCAGAAAGACCGGGTTTATCCCATTCTGAATAACTAATTCGACGTGGTGTCGAAGACGAAGACGGTGGTTGAAGACCGGAGGTCTTCACGTCGTTTGGATAATTATTGATGATCTTGATTGGGCCGTACACCCAAGAGGAGAGAATCAGTTGGTGATCGTCCAGATGTACTTGGAGATCGATGGATATGCGGGGTACTAGGTGCCTCCGGTTTCGTTCAGACCCAGAACGAACTTGTAAATGGACTGTGTGTCTGACATTGGATTTCAGTCTGTGTGATTGATTTCTATTAAATATATATATCTGTTTGGCGGTGGAGAATTTATTCTCTTGCTTAACGCCCTTCTCTGAGACGTATGAGCTCAGGTGTTATATATTGACGGATATCCATCGCATGGAATGAATTGCCTGTGTGGCATGCCTAAGTGGCAATGGATCAAGGCTTCTGTTGAAAAGCCAAGTCTTGTGGTTGATGATCAAAGCACGGCCTGTGTAGCATAACTTTTTGTAGCGTTGATTCGCGAGCCTCACACCCCGGTTGTGAACCATAAACGGGAGAGGACCTCAAGGAGGGTATGCGTTTCCTTCTAGCTAGAAGTGGCGTCAGTGGTTTTACACGCCCTGACGAGTTTGACTTATGTGGTTGTTGCTGATGCGAGGCGCCTCAGATATATCGGTGACTATGTGAAGCCGAGAGAGTCATTTGTTGGCTCATTTACTGTGACGGCAAGGAATCTCGCTCGGTCCGAACCAGTCGCTAAACCGACCCAGACCGTTCGAAACGCCCTATCGTTTGAGAACAAGACAAAACAGAACGCATACAGAAGAACATTTCATTGTATATTACAACAATGCATCAGATTACAAGAATATACAGAGTATAAATGAATATTACACAGAAATATCAGAGATTTAAATTACATTTAAATACATAGCAGCGAAAAATAATACAATACACAACTAGAAGAGATATACGGATACAAAGCTTTCCGGATATCATTCCAGCTGTAAACCAGGATCCTGTGAATATAAATCTGCAAAACCAAAACTACTAGCTGCCCGTGTCAAAATAGGGGCACCCAGAGTTTAGGTTAAAACAATAAACTCTAGGTCAGTCATGTGACTGGTGTGAGAACTAAAACAGTTAATCTTTATTTTTAAAGTTAGGTAAATCAAGGGACCATGCCGTATAACACGGAACGGGTTTCCTCCCAAGAATACCAGTGCATAAAACAAACAGCGCAATGCTAAATAAAGAAAAATGAAGCTGTTATAAGACCAAGGTCCTATCACACAATGCAACGCAAGCCGGGTGATAGGGTTTTCCCTTATAACAGCCAAAGAATGCTTGATACGTTTAAAACAAATCATTTGATACTATTATAAGTGCATAGTGTATAAAACAACTTCAAATCATAAGTATCAATCATAGGCGACATGAGCGTCCCATGCCACTATGTCGCCATATATAGGTTTACAAATAAAACCGCAAAGTCACGTATTTGGAAATTGGATTTCCGTCTATGAACCGAGGCAAAAGATAGTCCTCAACCGATTCGAGACTGCCTAGTCCGAGCCTCAGGAACAGCCGCAACTGCCCCATGGATCGTCAGGGCCGGTCCACCGATGTGGATTATTATGCCTGAACACTACGTTTCCCCGCCCTTTGGGGCGTAAATGAGCCAACTAAATGACTCCATCGGTTCGAGAACGACTGATCAATCCGAGGCGCCTCGCAACAGCAACAACCACATAAGTCAAACTCGTCAGGGCGTGTAAAACCACTGACGCCACTTCTAACTAGGAAGAAACGCATGCCCTCCCTGAGGTCCGTCTCCCGTTTTTGATTCATACCGAGTGTGAAGCTCGCGAATTCACGTTACACAAAGCTGTGCCACACAGGCTGTGCTTTGATCATCACCACAAGACTTTGCTTTTCAACAGAAGCCTTGATCACTTTCCACTTAGGCATGCCACACAGGCAATTCACTCCATGCGTTTGATATCCATCAATATATAACCCCTGAGCTCGTACGTCTCAGAGAAGGGCGTTAAGCAAGAGAATAAATTCTCCGCCGCCAAACAGATATATATTTAATAGAGATCAATCACTATGACTAAAATCCAATGTCAGACACACAGTCCATTTACAAGTCCGTTCTGGGTCTGAACGAAACCGGAGGCACCTAGTACCCCGCATATCCATCGATCTCCAAGTACGTCTGGACGATCACCAACTGTTTCCATCTTCTTGGGTGTACAGCCCAATCAAGATCATCAGTTATTACCCAAACGACGTGAAGACTTCTGGTCTTCGACCACCGTCTTCATCTTCGACTTATCGTCGTATCAGTTATTCAGAATGGGTTAAACCCGGTCTTTCCGAATAACTCGCGTATATTTTAAATAAGTGTTACACAAACACAACATACGCCTCATTCCAATTCATCAGTCACTAACCATAAATTAATCTAGAGAATAATTCCCCAAATATTAACCCCGAAGGCCGAAACCAACATCAGATCAATATCCAGAAAACCATCCTGCTTAGCTAACCGATAGTTAGTTTCTGATTTTCACATTCATAGGGAAAGGTTCCCATTAATTTTGTCCAAGATAAATTCCTTGAATTTATTCTTTATTCTATTTTTGAATATCAATTCAAACTAGTCGGGATTAGCGAACCTTACCGAAGTAATCATTTGTTTTAATTTCCCAATCCCAACCTATTCATCCCATGAAGTAAAACTGGTAATACTTCATATCTAACACCACAGTGTTATCGGTAAATTCAATTACCATTTCACGTTCAAATCTAATTAAAGATTTAACTATCGCCTGGAGCAAAACTGGTGATACTCCATTTTCGATCATTTCAATCTAATTAAAGATTCATTAAAACTCCACTTAGTTTTAATCTTTAACTGGGTTAAAGAATCAGTGTCATTTAAAACACAGTTCACGATAAACCCAAAATCACATTCATTAATTATCGGGTTAAAGAACGAGTGTTATTTAAAACCCTGTCCACGATAAACCCAAAAATCAATATCAATTCAATTCCAATTAAATATCATTTAATTGGTACACTTCATTAAATCTAAATAAAAAGATTTAATCTTTTCTCTACTGGGTTCAAGAACAGTGTTAGTGAAGACACCATTCACGACAAACCCAAATCACATTTGATATTCAATATAAGGTTCTGAATAGAAAATATATCGGCTTATATTCAATATCAAATTCTACGATTAACAAATGTCGTATTGGAAATAACGATATAAATATATCTTTCAAATTTCCATAACAACACCTGTATAATCACGAATTCCAACATCGAAATATTCCGAAGACAATTTCGATTCCAATCCACTCCAATGCAATCACTGGAAATTCTGGTTATTTTTAAAACCCCTTTCAAATTCAATTTATTTATTTAAAAATAAATAGAATTATATTTCTAGTTCAAAACTAGTTCATTTCGATAAAAATCTATTTTTATCTTTTCAAATATGGAGTTTTTCCTCTCAATTCTTTCTAAATCATTTCTTATGATTTTACACAAATTATTACTATTTTTAATAATTTTATCAAGGCCCGTACAGTCGATTTCCATCAATGGCCATCGAACTGCACTTATAGCGACCTTTTTCAAATTTGATTTGGACATAATTCCAAATCCAACCGTTAGATTTCTAATTTCTAATATCCGTTAGAAAGCTCTTTTCGATACGAACCCAACGGTTCCGGTTTTAGGAGAATCCGACGGTCGGATCTCCCGTAATGCCCGTTTGAAATAAATGGTCGAAATTCACGAACTGCCGCGGCGCGGCGCGTTCTATTCAGGCCATTATATTATATATATAATATATATTTCGTCGATTTATATTTAAAACGAATTATATGAATAGTTTTAAATTCGTTTCAAAAGCAATTTCAACTTCCTTTTCAATTCAAATCAAAATTGAATTCTTCTTTATAAATTCGTTTTAAAATTCATTTCAATTCAATTCAAATTTCAATTCAATTTGAATTCATTTCAATTCACTTTCAATTCAATTTGAATTCGTTTTCAATTCATTTCGAAATCGTTTTCAATTCAATTCATTTCGAAATCGTTTTCAATTCAATTCATTTCGAAATCGTTTTCAATTCAATTCATTTCGAAATCGTTTTCAATTCAATTCATTTCGAAATCGTTTTCAATTCAATTCATTTCGAAATCGTTTTCAATTTAATTCGATATAAATATCGTTCACGTCAAAATGGCGTCAATCTAATCAACACGGCTTCATAGATTTCTATTTTCAAATATTCTATTTCAAATATTTCTTTTTCAAAATAGTTGTTATTATCAAAATATTTCGTTCAACACATGACCAATCTCAATGGATGAGTACTGTCAACACATGAACCTTTATTTTATATTGATAAAGATGTAAATTTTATTATCAAAATATTTCGTTCAACACATGACCAATCTCAACGGATGAGTACTGTCAACACATGAACTTTTATTTTATAATATTCTTTATTTTCTAAATTGGAATGAGGCCCAATCAATTACCATATAAAGTTAATTATATGGATTTTCATACCACACATGTATATCATAGCATTGAAAAATAATCAACCATCAACCAAAGTGCACTACACTGTATAAGCATCAAATATAGATATCTAACGCTTATAACAGCCTGTCAATCAATCGATCGACATATTTAATCAATCAGGATGAGTGAACTTCATATTTCATCCCAACACCCGTGTGGGGTTTCAAACAATCAAACAAATATTTTATTTGTGCAATTGGGCGATGTGTAAAATTTATCGACCCAATCAATGTCCTTCAAATAAGTGTACATAAACAAACCGTCTGGTTTGTAAATGAATATTTATTTATTCACTTTCACTATATACATATTCACGTTAAAAATTAAATTTTTAACGATAAAACATTTTATTCCAACATATGAATTTCTATTATTCATTTACACAATAAAATGATATTTTTATTTTCTAACATATTTTAGAAAATTTCGGCGGCATAACGGCACGATACTAGAAACGGGACAAGGCCTAGCCTTATCCCCGGTCTAGTGAAGGCCCACGCCATTCACACATCAATCATATCAATTTCAATTTCACTAGAACAATCAAATCCAAATCAATTAATCTAACCAACTACACAACCAATCAAACAAGTCCATGGTCTGTGGACGGGTGTCAGGTGCTGCTAAACACCGTCTGCATCCTAGTATATATATATAACTAGAAAAAGAAATTGAAAGGTGAGAAGTTCTCACCAATAGCTATCCAATTATCTTGACTCTTCTTTGATATAAATCTTCTTCGTTCTCGCCTTTTTGTTACCTTCGTTGCCCGCTCACTACCTATGTAAAAATCGAATTTTTACTTCGCTATTCAATATATAAAAATCATATTTTTAACTCGAAGTTCAATATATAAAAATCCTATTTTTAATTCGAAGTTCAATATATAAAAATCATATTTTTTTTATAACGCCATTTTCAATATAAAGATTATATTTTTTTTTCCTTTTCTATAACATAAAAATTATATTTTTATTATCTATAACTATAAATAAAAATCGTTTCTTTATCTACCAAAAATCAAATCTTTTTATATTTAAAAATATAATCTTTTCTAAACTAAAGACCAAATCTTTTTCATATCAAATATCGAACCTTTTTCATATTAAAGATCAAATCTTTTCTTTTACTTTTTAAGTTTAAATCTTTTCTATTTTAAAGTTTAAATCTTTTCTATTTTAAAGTCTAAAAATAAAATCAGTTTTTAAATGCTTTTTCAAAATCAGTTTTTACTTCTTTTTCAAAATCAGTTTTTATACGTAATAAAAATCAGTTTCTTACTGTTTATATAAAATAAAAATAAAATAAAATAAATAATAAAAAAACTTACAGAGGAGGGGGAGAATTTTGCAGTGCTGCCGAGGTCGGGGGGGGCTCTGACGCGAGGAGGGCGCTCGGATGTCGGAGGTGGGGCCTGCGGTGGCTGGCGGCTCGAAAGGGGGGGTCCAGATGAAGTCGCGCGATGCGCGATGCGGAGGGGAAGAAGACGATGGGGGGCGCGCGATCGTTGGCCAGAGGAGGGGGGCCTCGCACCTGAGGTGCGGCGGCGACAGGGCGAGGGGCGGCGGCGTGGAGATTAGGGCGCGATCCCTTTTTTTTTTTCTGAGAAATGAAATCGAACAGGGGGGGCCAGAGGGAAGTTAAGGGAGGAAAGAGAATTTTTTTTTCTTATTTTCTTATTTTATTTTTTTAATTTCAAAATGTTGGCTTTTACATACGACCTCTAAACGAGGCCCACCGCCTGTCGTCCATAGCGTTTTACCCCCATTCCGAACACAATGGGATATGTATCGTAAGCTGGTTCGACTATTTCGATCAGTTTTCGTTGAATTTACATTTAAATCACTATATTGAATTTTTTAAACGTACTTTTCAAATTACCGGGGTCACATAACAAAACTATAAATTCTCGAAAAATATTTTCTAGCTTCGTACTGACGATACGGTCCTAACAAAACTAGTTTCGTCGAATTCTGAGACCGTTTGAGAAATGGCCAATTTCCAGTCGATTAAAATCCACTGAAAATGGTCAAACGCATTCTCCTTTGCCACGCTCACATATTGATTCGAAAAATTATGAAATTTGAAACCTAGCAATAACTTGACACTGCGGATCCAACAAAACTGGTTTCGTCGAAATCCGAGGTCGTTTGCAAAATGTCCATTTTTAAGGGCCTGAATTCCATAGCGACTATTCAGAATTTTCAACTGGACATATCTTTTGATTCCCGATATGAAATCTTGATTTTTCGGATTCGTTGGCAAGATATTCACAATTAGATCCCATTATTTTTGGTTTCACTAAAATCCGGATTGTTTTGCACCCGGTACATTCAATTGAAGTTTGAAATCGAATTATCGAACTACCGCGCCCTTTTCAATTCTATTTATAATTATATATAATTATATATATTCTAACGACGACGCGTATATAATATATACGTTCGAATTATATTCAAAATAAATTTCTCGTCGATATTATTTAAAATAATTCATTTTAAATAATCAAAATTCGCTAAAATTGCCAAAATAAAAAATTTAAACTGGCCCAGATTTTGCGGGTTATTACAATCTCCCCCACTTAAAACTTTTCGTCCCCGAAAAGGAACAAAGTCGAAAGTGGTGTGATTAATCAACTCTACGTTCGATCTGGCTTCCATTCTCCAACTCTTTAGTTTCTGAGAATTTTCAAAACTTCAAAAATTTGGCTAACACCCTAAATTTTCGAAAAATTTCGCCATTACCTCCCCTGCACCGGGAGCATCGGGGAATTTCAAATAGCTTCCCCGGTCCTTCAGATCTCAAAAAGAAAAAGAAAAAGCCAAGCGGCTAGCCAATAGGCTCATAAAATCATCATCACCCAAACAAAACAGTAAATTATGTAGTAAACATGTACCTATTTGTCGGGCAAACAAATTTTATTCTCTGCTCTAGCCTCCTTGCTATGACCTGTTCAATGATATATATGTATATGCAAGCAGATGCGACCAATTTTCAATACAGTTCAATATTTGGTTCAATTGGGCGTAATGCTTCAAAATTATCAAACAACTAAACAAACAACACAAACATCAATCAATTAATTGATTAGAGTTTCAAATTCATAATTTTGATACATATACAAAAAATCATGTTTTGATGCCAAATCACAACAATGAATTCTAGCTATATTAGTTTTGGTTCTCACACCAGTCTAATGGAAATATATAGAAAACCACACCTTCGAAACTCGAACATAAATGTTGATGATGCGATCGCTATCATCAATATCATCTCCGGGCGACTAGAGTGTGATGCTATATCTATCCAATATATTAAAACTTTGAATATACGTTTGCAAGGCATATATGCAAATTCTTTATATACTGAATTGTCCAACTCAATATAAATAGATAATCAGATACGAATAATTGATTTAAATTTTCAAAACAAAAATTGCTTTCATTTGAAAAATATACTCTTCACACTCGTTCTAGGATACTACTGATCCTATCTCTAACGAGTCATTCCCATTGGATATTACTAACCCAATATCTGATGAATTCTTTCGTATGGTTCTAATGTGCCTTGTTCTTTGAGCTTTGCAAACCAAAGCTCTGATACCAACTGTGACGGCAAGGAATCTCGCTCGGTCCGAACCAGTCGCTAAACCGACCCAGACCGTTCGAAACGCCCTATCGTTTGAGAACAAGACAAAACAGAACGCATACAGAAGAACATTTCATTGTATATTACAACAATGCATCAGATTACAAGAATATACAGAGTATAAATGAATATTACACAGAAATATCAGAGATTTAAATTACATTTAAATACATAGCAGCGGAAAATAATACAATACACAACTAGAAGAGATATACGGATACAAAGCTTTCCGGATATCATTCCAGCTGTAAACCAGGATCCTGTGAATATAAATCTGCAAAACCAAAACTACTAGCTGCCCATGTCAAAATAGGGGCACCCAGAGTTTAGGTTAAAACAATAAACTCCAGGTCAGTCATGTGACTGGTGTGAGAACTAAAACAGTTAATCTTTATTTTTAAAGTTAGGTAAATCAAGGGACCACGCCGTATAACACAGAACGGGTTTCCTCCCAAGAATACCAGTGCATAAAACAAACAGCGCAATGCTAAATAAAGAAAAATGAAGCTGTTATAAGACCCAGGTCCTATCACACAATGCAACGCAAGCCGGGGGATAGGGTTTTCCCTTATAACAGCCAAAGAATGCTTGATACGTTTAAAACAAATCATTTGATACTATTATAAGTGCATAGTGTATAAAACAACTTCAAATCATAAGTATCAATCATAGGCGACATGAGCGTCCCATGCCACTATGTCGCCATATATAGGTTTACAAATAAAACCGCAAAGTCACGTATTTGGAAATTGGATTTCCGTCTATGAACCGAGGCAAAAGATAGTCCTCAACCGATTCGAGACTGCCTAGTCCGAGCCTCAGAAACAGCCACAACTGCCCCATGGATCGTCAGGGCCGGTCCACCGATGTGGATTATTATGCCTGAACACTACGTTTCCCCGCCCTTTGGGGCGTAAATGAGCCAACTAAATGACTCCATCGGTTCGAGAACGACCGATCAATCCGAGGCGCCTCGCAACAGCAACAACCACATAAGTCAAACTCGTCAGGGCGTGTAAAACCACTGACGCCACTTCTAACTAGGAAGAAACGCATGCCCTCCCTGAGGTCCTTCTCCCGTTTTTGATTCATACCGATTGTGAAGCTCGCGAATTCACGTTACACAAAGCTGTGCCACACAGGCTGTGCTTTGATCATCACCACAAGACTTTGCTTTTCAACAGAAGCCTTGATCACTTTCCACTTAGGCATGCCACACAGGCAATTCACTCCATGCGTTTGATATCCATCAATATATAACCCCTAAGCTCGTACGTCTCAGAGAAGGGCGTTAAGCAAGAGAATAAATTCTCCGCCGCCAAACAGATATATATTTAATAGAGATCAATCACACTGACTAAAATCCAATGTCAGACACACAGTCCATTTACAAGTCCGTTCTGGGTCTGAACGAAACCGGAGGCACCTAGTACCCCGCATATCCATCGATCTCCAAGTACGTCTGGACGATCACCAACTGTTTCCATCTTCTTGGGTGTACAGCCCAATCAAGATCATCAGTTATTACCCAAACGACGTGAAGACTTCTGGTCTTCGACCACCGTCTTCATCTTCGACTTATCGTCGTATCAGTTATTCAGAATGGGTTAAACTCGGTCTTTCCGAATAACTCGCGTATATTTTAAATAAGTGTTACACAAACACAACATACGCCTCATTCCAATTCATCAGTCACTAACCATAAATTAATCAAGAGAATAATTCCCCAAATATTAACCCCGAAGGCCGAAACCAACATCAGATCAATATCCAGAAAACCATCCTGCTTAGCTAACCGATAGTTAGTTTCTGATTTTCACATTCATAGGGAAAGGTTCCCATTAATTTTATCCAAGATAAATTCCTTGAATTTATTCTTTATTCTATTTTTGAATATCAATTCAAACTAGTCGGGATTAGCGAACCTTACCGAAGTAATCATTTGTTTTAATTTCCCAATCCCAACCTATTCATCCCATGAAGTAAAACTGGTAATACTTCATATCTAACACCACAGTGTTATCGGTAAATTCAATTACCATTTCACGTTCAAATCTAATTAAAGATTTAACTATCGCCTGGAGCAAAACTGGTGATACTCCATTTTCGATCATTTCAATCTAATTAAAGATTCATTAAAACTCCACTTAGTTTTAATCTTTAACTGGGTTAAAGAATCAGTGTCATTTAAAACACAGTTCACGATAAACCCAAAATCACATTCATTAATTATCGGGTTAAAGAACGAGTGTTATTTAAAACCCTGTCCACGATAAACCCAAAAATCAATATCAATTCAATTCCAATTAAATATCATTTAATTGGTACACTTCATTAAATCTAAATAAAAAGATTTAATCTTTTCTCTACTGGGTTCAAGAACAGTGTTAGTGAAGACACCATTCACGACAAACCCAAATCACATTTGATATTCAATATAAGGTTCTGAATAGAAAATATATCGGCTTATATTCAATATCAAATTCTACGATTAACAAATGTCGTATTGGAAATAACGATATAAATATATCTTTCAAATTTCCATAACAACACCTGTATAATCACGAATTCCAACATCAAAATATTCCGAAGACAATTTCGATTCAAATCCACTCCAATGCAATCACTGGAAATTCTGGTTATTTTTAAAACCCCTTTCAAATTCAATTTATTTATTTAAAAATAAATAGAATTATATTTCTAGTTCAAAACTAGTTCATTTCGATAAAAATCTATTTTTATCTTTTCAAATATGGAGTTTTTCCTCCCAATTCTTTCTAAATCATTTCTTATGATTTTACACAAATTATTACTATTTTTAATAATTTTATCAAGGCCCGTACAGTCGATTTCCATCAATGGCCATCGAACTGCACTTATAGCGACCTTTTTCAAATTTGATTTGGACATAATTCCAAATCCAACAGTTAGATTTCTAATTTCTAATATCCGTTAGAAAGCTCTTTTCGATACGAACCCAACGGTTCTGGTTTTAAGAGAATCCGACGGTCGGATCTCCCGTAATGCCCGTTTGAAATAAATGGTCGAAATTCACGAACTTCCGCGGCGCGGCGCGTTCTATTCAGGCCATTATATTATATATATAATATATATTTCGTCGATTTATATTTAAAACGAATTATATGAATAGTTTTAAATTCGTTTCAAAAGCAATTTCAACTTCCTTTTCAATTCAAATCAAAATTGAATTCTTCTTTATAAATTCGTTTTAAAATTCATTTCTATTCAATTCAAATTTCAATTCAATTTGAATTCATTTCAATTCACTTTCAATTCAATTTGAATTCGTTTTCAATTCATTTCGAAATCGTTTTCAATTCAATTCATTTCGAAATCGTTTTCAATTCAATTCATTTCGAAATCGTTTTCAATTCAATTCATTTCGAAATCGTTTTCAATTCAATTCATTTCGAAATCGTTTCCAATTCAATTCATTTCGAAATCGTTTTCAATTCAATTCATTTCGAAATCGTTTTCAATTCAATTCATTTCGAAATCGTTTTCAATTTAATTCGATATAAATATCGTTCACGTCAAAATGGCGTCAATCTAATCAACACGGCTTCATAGATTTCTATTTTCAAATATTCTATTTCAAATATTTCTTTTTCAAAATAGTTGTTATTATCAAAATATTTCGTTCAACACATGACCAATCTCAATGGATGAGTACTGTGAACACATGAACCTTTATTTTATATTGATAAAGATTTAAATTTTATTATCAAAATATTTCGTTCAACACATGACCAATCTCAACGGATGAGTACTGTCAACACATGAACTTTTATTTTATAATATTCTTTATTTTCTAAATTGGAATGAGGCCCAATCAATTACCATATAAAGTTAATTATATGGATTTTCATACCACACATGTATATCATAGCATTGAAAAATAATCAACCATCAACCAAAGTGCACTACACTGTATAAGCATCAAATATAGATATCTAACGCTTATAACAGCCTGTCAATCAATCGATCGACATATTTAATCAATCAGGATGAGTGAACTTCATATTTCATCCCAACACCCGTGTGGGGTTTCAAACAATCAAACAAATATTTTATTTGTGCAATTGGGCGATGTGTAAAATTTATCGACCCAATCAATGTCCTTCAAATAAGTGTACATAAACAAACCGTCTGGTTTGTAAATGAATATTTATTTATTCACTTTCACTATATACATATTCACGTTAAAAATTATATTTTTAACGATAAAACATTTTATTCCAACATAAGAATTTCTATTATTCATTTACACAATAAAATGATATTTTTATTTTCTAACATATTTTAGAAAATTTCGGCGGCATAACGGCACGATACTAGAAACGGGACAAGGCCTAGCCGTATCCCCGGTCTAGTGAAGGCCCACGCCATTCACACATCAATCATATCAATTTCAATTTCACCAGAACAATCAAATCCAAATCAATTAATCTAACCAACTACACAACCAATCAAACAAGTCCATGGTCTGTGGACGGGTGTCGGGTGCTACTAAACACCGTCTGCATCCTAGTATATATATATAACTAGAAAAAGAAATTGAAAGGTGAGAAGTTCTCACCAATAGCTATCCAATTATCTTGACTCTTCTTTGATATAAATCTTCTTCGTTCTCGCCTTTTTGTTACCTTCGTTGCCCGCTCACTACCTATGTAAAAATCGAATTTTTACTTCGCTATTCAATATATAAAAATCATATTTTTAACTCGAAGTTCAATATATAAAAAATCCTATTTTTAATTCGAAGTTCAATATATAAAAATCATATTTTTTTTATAACGCCATTTTCAATATAAAGATTATATTTTTTTTCCTTTTCTATAACATAAAAATTATATTTTTATTATCTATAACTATAAATAAAAATCGTTTCTTTATCTACCAAAAATCAAATCTTTTTATATTTAAAAATATAATCTTTTCTAAACTAAAGACCAAATCTTTTTCATATCAAATATCGAACCTTTTTCATATTAAAGATCAAATCTTTTCTTTTACTTTTTAAGTTTAAATCTTTTCTATTTTAAAGTTTAAATCTTTTCTATTTTAAAGTCTAAAAATAAAATCAGTTTTTAAATGCTTTTTCAAAATCAGTTTTTACTTCTTTTTCAAAATCAGTTTTTATACGTAATAAAAATCAGTTTCTTACTGTTTATATGAAATAAAAATAAAATAAAATAAATAATAAAAAAACTTACAGAGGAGGGGGGAGAATTTTGCAGTGCTGCCGAGGTCGGGGGGGGGGGGGGGGGGGGCTCTGACGCGAGGAGGGCGCTCGGATGTCGGAGGTGGGGCCTGCGGTGGCTGGCGGCTCGAAAGGGGGGGTCCAGATGAAGTCGCGCGATGCGGAGGGGAAGAAGACGATGGGGGGCGCGCGATCGTTGGCCAGAGGAGGGGGGCCTCGCGCCTGAGGTGCGGCGGCGTGGAGATTAGGGCGCGATCCCTTTTTTTTTTCTGAGAAATGAAATCGAACAGGGGGAGGGGGGGCAGAGGGAAGTTAAGGGAGGAAAGAGTAATTTTTTTTCTTATTTTATTTTTTTATTTTTTTAATTTCAAAATGTTGGCTTTTACATACGACCTCTAAACGAGGCCCACCGCCTGTCGTCCATAGCGTTTTACCCCCATTCCGAACACAATGGGATATGTATCGTAAGCTGGTTCGACTATTTCGATCAGTTTTCGTTGAATTTACATTTAAATCACTATATTGAATTTTTTAAACGTACTTTTCAAATTACCGGGGTCACATAACAAAACTATAAATTCTCGAAAAATATTTTCTAGCTTCGTACTGACGATACGGTCCTAACAAAACTAGTTTCGTCGAATTCTGAGACCGTTTGAGAAATGGCCAATTTCCAGTCGATTAAAATCCACTGAAAATGGTCAAACGCATTTTCCTTTGCCACGCTCACATATTGATTCGAAAAATTATGAAATTTGAAACCTAGCAATAACTTGACACTGCGGATCCAACAAAACTGGTTTCGTCGAAATCCGAGGTCGTTTGCAAAATGTCCATTTTTAAGGGCTTGAATTCCATAGCGACTATTCAGAATTTTCAACTGGACATATCTTTTGATTCCCGATATGAAATCTTGATTTTTCGGATTCGTTGGAAAGATATTCACAATTAGATCCCATTATTTTTGGTTTCACTAAAATCCGGATTGTTTTGCACCCGGTACATTCAATTGAAGTTTGAAATCGAATTATCGAACTACCGCGCCCTTTTCAATTCTATTTATAATTATATATAATTATATATATTCTAACGACGACGCGTATATAATATATACGTTCGAATTATATTCAAAATAAATTTCTTGTCGATATTATTTAAAATAATTCATTTTAAATAATCAAAATTCGCTAAAATTGCCAAAATAAAAATTTTAAACTGGCCCAGATTTTGCGGGTTATTACAATTACGCCCCAAAGG
Source organism: Allium sativum (assembly GCA_030737875.1). Classification (NCBI taxonomy): domain Eukaryota; kingdom Viridiplantae; phylum Streptophyta; class Magnoliopsida; order Asparagales; family Amaryllidaceae; genus Allium; species Allium sativum. Next base: position 462,843,243 of record CM060923.1, read on the forward strand.
GCGGGGAAACACAGTGTTCAGGAATTTTAATCCGCATCAGTGGACCGGCCTTGACGATCCAAGGGTCACTCGAGCTCTGATCCTGAGACTCGGGCTAGACCGTCTCGAATCGGTGAGGACTATCTTTTGCCTCAGTTCACAGATGGAAATCCAATTTCCAAATACGTGACTTGCGGTTTTGATTGTAGAGCCTAGTATGGCGACATGATATATGGTACCCATGCCGCCTATGATTGATATTTATGATTTGAAATTGTTTTGACACTATACACTTATAATAGTATCAAATAATCTGTTTTTAAACGTATCAAGCATTCTTTAGCTATTATAAGGTAAAATCCTATCCTTCGGCTTGCGTTGCATTGTGTGATGGGACCTGGGTCTTATAATAGCTTCATTTTTCTTTATTTAGCATTGCGCTGTTTGTTTTATGCATTGGTATTCTTGGGAGAAAACCCGTTCCGTGTTATACGGCGTGGTCCCTTGATTTACCTAACTTTAAAATAAAGATTAATAACTGTTTTAGTTCTCACACCAGTCCCATGACTGACCTGGAGTTTATTGTTTTAACCTAAACTCTGGGTGCCCTTATTTTGACACGGACAGCTAGTAGTTTTGGTTTTGCAGATTTGTATTCACAGGATCCTGGTTTACAGCTGGAACGATATCCGGAAAGCTTTGTATCCGTATATCTCTTTCAGTTGTGTATTGTATTATTTTCCGCTGCGATGTATTTAAATGTAATTTAAATCTCTGATATTTCTGTGTAATATTTATTCATACTCTGTAATATTCTTGTAATCTGATGAATTGTTGTAATTAACAATGAATTGTTCTTCTGTCTGCGTTCTTTTGTGGCTTGTCCTCAACTCAATACGGGCTTTCCTTACCGGGGAAGTTTGGGTCCTTTCAGCTGGTATCAGAGCTTTGGTTTACAAAGCTCAGAGGACAAGACACATTAGAACCATGAGAAAGAATTCATCAGATATTGGATTAGTAATATCCAATGGGAATGACTCGTTAGAGATGGGATCAGTAGTATCCTAGAACGAGTGTGAAGAGTATATTTTTGAAAATGAAAACAAATTTTGTTTTGAAATTTAAATCCTTTTATACGTATTTGAATATTTATTTATATTGATGTGGACAATCCAGTATATATAGATTTTGCATATACGTCTGATCCGCGTGTATTCGAAGTTTTAATATACTGGATGGATATAGAATTACGCTCTAATCGCCCGGAGATGATTTTGATGATGGAGCTCCATCATTAGAATTTATGTTCGAGTGAAGAAAGTGAGGTTTCTATATATTTCCAATTGACTGGTGTGAGAACCAAAATTAGATAGGGTCTATTGTTGTGATTTGGCATCAAAAATATGATTTTTGACTATGTATCAAAGTTATGAATTTGAAACGTTAATCAACTAATTGATTGTTGGTTGTGTTGTTTGATTTGTTTGAATTAATTAAATGTTGAACCGTTTATCCAAATTGATCAAATAGTGAGTTGTATTGAAAATTTGTCGCATTTGCATGCATATACATGTACTTACACTGAACAGGTCATAGCAAGGAGGCTAGAGCAGAAGAATAAAAATTGTTTGCCCGATAAATAGGTACATGTTTACCATAATTTACTGTTTTGTTTGGGTGATGATGATTTTATGAGCCGATTGGCTAGCCGCTTGGCTTTTTCTTTTGGATTGAAGAAGGCCATGGGAGGCTATATGAAATATCCCAAAGTCCCAAGTGCAGGGGAGGTTATGGCGAAATTTTTCGAAAATTTAGGGTGTTAGCCAAATTTTTGAAAAATTTGAAAAGTTCTTAGAAACTGAAAAGTTGAAGAACTTAAGCCATAAAGAAAATAGTGAAAGTTGAGTTGATTTGTTAAACAATTTTCGGCTTCGTTCCTTTTCGGGGACGAAAAATTTTAAGTGGGGGAGATTGTAATAACCCGGAAATCCGAGCCAATTAAAATTTTTTATTTTGGCTATTTTAGCGAATTTTGATTATTTAAAATAGATTATTTTAAATAATAACGACGAGAAATTCATTTTGAATAGAATTCGAACGTATATATTCGTTTGAATCGTCGTTAGAATATAAATAATTATTTATATTTATAAAAGGAATTAGAAATGGCGCGGTAGTTCGATAATTCGATTTCAAATTTCAAATGAATGTACCGTGGGCAAAATAAACCGGATTTTAGTGAAACCAAAAATATTGGAATCTTATTGGGAATATCTTTCGAACGAATCCGAAAAATTGAAATTTCATAGCGGGGATCAAAAGTTATGTCCAGTTGAAAATTTAGAATAGTCGCTATGGAATTCTAGCCCTTAAAAATGGCCATTTTGCAAACGACCTCGGTTTTCGACGAAACCACTTTTGTTCGGTCCGGGATGTCTAATTATTGCTAGGTTTCAAAATTCGTAATTTTCTGAATTAGTATGTGAGTGTGGCAAAGGAAAACGCGTTTGACCAGTTTTAGTTGATTTTAATCGACTGGAAAATGGCCATTTTTTAAATGGCCTCAGAATTCGATGAAACTTGTTTTGTTAGGACCGTATCGTCAATATGAAGCTAGAAAAAAAAAATTTGGAATTTTTCGAGTTAGTATGTGGCCCCGGTAAATTGAAATGCGCGTTCAAATTCAATATATATAGTTATATTTTGATTTTGACGAAAACTAACTGAAACGATCAAATCAGCTTGCGATACATATCCCATTGTGTTCGGAATGGGGGTAATTAGCTATGGACAACAGTCGGTGGGTTCAATTCTAAGTTCGAATTAAAAAGGTGCTTTTAGGAGGAGATTTAAAATAAATTAATAATACAATATTTATATAAATATCTCACCCCCCCTTTTTCTCTTTCATTACAGTCGAATCGAAATAAAAAAATATTTAATTAAAACCTCCCGACGTTGACCTAGCCCCCCCCCCTCAGCCCACCGACAACCACCGCGCGCCACCCTAGTTCATCGCGCCGCCTCCCTCCGCCAAGCTCCGATCTCCTCTACCCTCAACCCCCTCCTCCTCCGTCCCTCTCTCCTCAATTACTCCACCTCGATGCATGATTTCCCCCTACGATTGAAATCCCAATGCCACCCTCGAGCTTCCGCTCGCCCGACCGTGGTTTCCGACCCCGCCAGCCCTCCCCTAGGCCCTGCGGCACCTGCGACGCTCCCCCGTCACCCTACGCCGACATGGCCCCCTCCAGCAGTCGGGATCTGATTTCTACAGCAAAGTGTGGGTAATTTTATCAATTAAAAACATTGTTCTTTACATCAAAAATCAAGAACAATTCGAATATAATTCTATAAATCCTGAGAACGATATTTCTGAGTTCGGAAAGAGGTTATCATCGTTTCTGTGTGGGTTTTTCTGAACTCGAGGGGTTCTAGCTTGCTACCAAAATGATGTCGTGCGGCTAGGGCTGAAGCACAGCGCCGACAGGGTGGAGTTTTTGCCAAATCGAGGTGATATTCCGACTTAGGGTGGCAAGGCACACCCAACGGTGACGACGAGAGGACACTTGGTGTACGGTGGACAGTTGAAGTCGGCTACAGTGGGTACCAGGGGAGCGTCGAGTTTGATGGGTTTGGGACTGGAAGATGCAGTTTCTGATGGTAAACCAGATGGAGGTGGTTGCGGCCGAGGTAGATGGCCGGAGTGATGTGAAGTGGTGGTCAACGGTGTGGTCAACATGTCGGGTTTGGGTATTTCAATTACTGGAGAGGTTCGGCTTTGAAAAGGGTTTGGGGAAGAAGTGTTTTACGGGTTGGTTATTTTGTGTTGATGGGCTGGTAAAGGAAGGGTGAGGCCCATTTAATATGTTTAAGTTTATTTTTAATTTTTAAATAGCGTATCAACTTATGTAATGCATGTCTAATTCATACGTAAACGAAATCGAACAAAACAGGATCTGTCGGAATCGTATGGACGGACACTACCCAATAGGACTGACTGGGAGTGGATTGGAGCTCGTTTGAATTTATGGCGGAATAAATTGTTTGATTCAAATCAAACCACGGTTTATCGTTCTTTAACGATGAACTGCAAAAGTGAGTAAATCTCACTAACTTTGAACAGTTTATATTTTCATGTTGTATCTTTAGAACAGTTAAAAATTGTCTGATTGACTGTTTGATTGAACTAGTAGCCTGTGACGGCCTGGAATTTCGCTCGATCTGAATCAGTCGTTAAACCGATCTAAACCATTCGAAACCCCTGAACGTTGAGAACATGACAAATCAGAACACAAACAGAAGAACATTTCATTGTATATTACAACAATTCCATCAGAATACAAGAATATACAGAGTATAAATGAATAAATTACATTCGATAAATATCAGAGATTACAATAAATTACATAGCAGCGGAAAATAATACAAAGCACAACTGAAGGTGATATACGGATACAGAGCTTTCCGGATATCATTCCAGCTGTAAACCAGGATCCTGTGAATATAAATCTGCAAAACCAAAACTATTAGCTGCCCGTGCGGAAAATAGGGGCACCCAGAGTTTAGGTTAAAACAATAAACTCCAGGTCAGTCATGTGACTGGTGTGAGAACTAAAACAGTTATTAAAACTTTACTTTAAAAGAGAGTAATTCAAGGGACCACGCCGTATAACACGGAACGGGTTTCCTCCCAAGAATACCAGTGCATAGAATAAATAACGCAATGCTTTTTTGAAAAATGAAGCTATTATAAGACCCAGGTCCCATCACACAATGCAACGCAAGCCGGAGGATAGGGTTTTACCTTATAACAGCCAAACATGCTTGGTACGTTTAAAACAAATCATTTGATACTATAATAAGTTTATAGTGTCAAAACAATTTCAATCATAAATATAAATCAAAGACGGCATAAGTGCCCCCATCCCACTATGTCGCCATACTAGGCTCTACAAATAAAACCGAAATACACGTATTGGAAATTGGATTTCCGTCATGAGTCGAGGCAAGGGGCAAGCTCCTCTCCGCGTTCGAGACACTCTAGCAAATGCCTCCGGGTTACGCACTCTGGGCAACCCTGGATGCGGCTGGGCCGGTCCTCACTTACGTTAGAGGATTAATTATGCCTGAACACACGTTTCCCGGTCCTTACAGACCTATAATCGAGGCGCCTCATTCCAACAACCACAAAGGTGAAAAGTATATAAATGTCAGGGCTGGTAAGTCACTGACACCACCAAAGCTAGAAAGAAACGTCGTGCTCTCCCAGCGGTCCGTATCCCGTTTTTAACTCATACCGAGGTGTGAGGCTCGCGAATACACGTTATACACAAAGCTGCCACGTAGGCGTGCTTTGATCATCAACCACAAGACTTTGCTTTTCAACAGAAGCCTTGATCCTTGCATCTTAGCGTGCCACACAGGCAATTTATGCCATGCGACTGATGTCCATCGATATACAACCTCTGAGCTCGTACGTCTCAGAGAAGGGCGTTAAGCAAAAGAATAAATTCTCCGCCGCCAAACAGATGTACATTTAATAGAAATCAATCAACACAGAATAAAATCCAGTGTCAGACACACAATCCATTTACAAGTCCGTTCTGGGTCTGAACGAAACCGGAGGCACTTTCCTCGCATATCCATCCATACCCAAGTACGTCTGGACGACCACCAACTATTTCCATCCTCTTGGGTGTACAGCCCAATCAGGATTGTCAGTAATTATCCAAACGATGTGAAGACTTCCGGTCTTCAACCACCGTCTTCATCTTCGACATATCGTCGAATCAGTTATTCAGAATGGGTGCAAACCCGGTCTTTCCGAACAACCCGCGTATATTGAAAACAAATGTTACACAAACACAACATACGCCTCATTCCAATTCATTAGTCACTAACCGCAAATTAGCAAGAGAACAATTTCCCAAACATTAACCCCGAAGGCCGAAACCAACATCAGATCAATACCCAGGAAACCATTCTTCTTAGCCAACCTACAGCTAGTTTCTAAATTCCACATTCTTAGGGAAAGGTTCCCATTAATTTTATCCAAGATAAATTCTTTAAAATTTATCCTGTAATCTTCCTTTGGATGTCATTTAAAACCAAATTATGGTTTTTCCAACTAGTCGAGATTAGCGAACCGTAACGAAGTAATTATTTATTTTATTTCCCAATCCAACCTATTCATCCTATGAAGCAAAACTGGTAATACTCCATATCTAACACCACAGTGTTGTCGGTAAAATTAATTACCATCTAGGGATGGCAATGGGGCGGGTCTAGAGTCCAAACCCGCTTGAACCGCCCCTGTTTTGACCCATTTAGACCCGCCCCATAGGGTCTTCGGGGCGGGTAGACCCGCGACCCGCTTTTGGAAGTCCGGGTCTAGGGTCGGGTCTGGGGCATGGCTAACCCGCCCCAACCCGACCCGCATGATCGAAACATCACTCAAACACTTTATAACTATCACTATTACTTGTTAGTCTTCTTAAATTTACATGGTTATAACTTGAATATTATATTCTTTCAATTGACAAACTATAAAATTTTCATTGTATTACATTGCATCAATGATAATCAAACAATAACAAATGCATATATTTTGAACTATTATCTTACAACTCATTTTATAATATTCTCTTGTCATTGTGAACACATTATAATATGCATATAATTTATCATTTATTGATAAAAAAATATAAATATATAAATTTGTGTACACTAGAACATAATATCACCGGGTCGCGGGGTGGGTCGGGTCTACCCTGACCCGTACGGGTTTCGGGTACGGGGCGAAATTCCAGACCCGCATCGGGTCTACGGGGCGGGTCTGGGGCGGGGTTTAAAAAGTCCGGGTCGGGTCTGGGGCACGAGAAACCCGCCCCAACCCGCCCCATTGCCATTCCTATTACCATCTCACGTTCAAATCTAATTAAAGATTTAACTATCGCTTTGGAGCAAAACTGGTGATACTCCATCCTCGCTTATTTGTCAAATTTGATAATTTAGATTATCAATTCGGATTTCAATCTGATTGCAGATTCATTAAAACTCTTTTTACTGGGTTAAAGAACTAGGTGTTATTTAAAACACAGTTCACGACAAACCCAAATCACATTCCATTTATTATCGGGTTAAAGAACTAGTGTTATTTAAAACACCATTCACGATAAACCCATTTCAAATCCATTTAAATATATTAGAAATTCTGACTATTTAAAACCCCTTTTTAAATCTAATTTATTTATTTAAAAATAATTGGGTTTTAAGTTTAGTTCAAAACTAGTTCATTTCGATAAAATCTATTTTTATCATTTCCAATATGGGGTTTTTCACCCAAAATTTTCCCAAATCATTTCTTATGATTTTACACAAATTATTTATATTTTTAATAATTTTATCAAGGCCCGTACAGTCGATTTCCAACAACGGCCATCGAACTGCACCTATAGCGACCTTTTTCGAATTTGATTTGGACGTATCTCCAAATCCAACCGTTAGATTTCAAATTTCTAATATTCGTTAGAAAGCTCTTTTCGATACGAACCCAACGGTTCCGGTTTTAGGAGAATCCGACGGTCGGATCTCCCGTAATGTCCGTTTGAAATAAATGGTCGAAATTCACGAACTACCGCGGCGCGGCGCGTTCTATTCAGGCCATTATATTATATATATAATATATATTTCGTCGATTCCTATTTAAAACGAATTATATAAATAGTTTTAAATTCGTTTCAAAAGCAATTTCAACTTCCATTTCAATTCAAATCAAAATTGAATGCTTCTTTATAAATTCGTTTTAAAACTCATTTCTACTCAATTCAAATTTCAATTCAATTTGAATTCATTTCAATTTGCTTTCGATTCAATTTGAATTCGTTTTCAATTCAATTTCAAAGTCGTTTTCTACTCGATTCATTTCGAAATCGTTTTCTATTCAATTCATTTCGAAATCGTTATATATTCAATTCATTTCGAAATCGTTATATATTCAATTCATTTCGAAATCGTTATATATTCAATTCATTTCGAAATCGTTATATATTCAATTCATTTCAATATCGTTCACGTCAAAATGGCGTCAATCTAATCAACACGGCTTCATATATTTCTATTTTCAAATATTCTATTTCAAATATTTCTATTTGTCAACACACGACTAATCTCAATGAATGAGTACCGTCCACGTGTGACTATTTTTGTTAAATTATTTCGTTCAACACATGACTAATCTCAACGGATGAGTACAGTCAACACATGAGCCTTTATTTTATATTGATAAAGATGTAAATTTTATTATAAAAATATTTCGTTCAACACATGACTAATCTCACGAATGAGTACAGTCAACACATGAACCTTTATTTTATATTGATAAAGATATAAATTTTATTATAAAAATATTTCGTTCAACACATGACTAATCTCACGAATGAGTACAGTCAACACATGAACCTTTATTTTATATTGATAAAGATGTAAATTTTATTATAAAAATATTTCGTTCAACACATGACTAATCTCACGAATGAGTACAGTCAACACATGAACCTTTATTTTATATTATTCTTTATTTTTCTAATTGGAATGAGGCCCAATCAATTACCATATAAAGTTAATTATATGGATTTTCATACATCACATGTATATAATAGCATTGAAAAATAATCGACCATCAACCAAAGTGCACTACACTGTATAAGCATCAAATATAGATATCTAACGCTTATAACAGCCTGTCAATCAATCGATCGACATATTTAATCAATCAGGATGAGTGAACTTCAAATTTCATCCCAACACCCGTGTAGGGTTTCAAACAATCAAACACAGATTTTATTCGTGCAGTTGGGCGATGTGTGAAATTTATCGACCCAATCAATGTCCTTCAAATAGGTGTACATAAACAGACCGTCTGGTTTGTAAATGAATATTTATTTTATTCACTTTCACTATATTCATATTCACGTTAAAAATTATATTTTTAACGATAAAATATTTTATTTCGACATATGAATATCTATTCAGTTCATTTATTCAAAAAAAATGATATTTTTATTTTTCTAACATATTTTAGAAAATTTCGGCGGCATAACGGCACGATACTAGAAACGGGACGAGGCCTAGCCTTATCCCCGGTCTAGTGAAGGCCCACGCCATTCACTCATCAATCAAATCCATTTCAATTCACCAAACAATCAAATTCAAATCAAATCATATAACTAATCTATGCAACCAAACAAACAAGTCCATGGTCTGTGGACGATTGTGTCGGGTGCTACTAAGCACCGTCTGCATCCTAGTATATATATATAATTAGAAAAGAAATTGAGAGGTGAGAAATTCTCACCTTTGGGATCCACTACGCCGTGCTTTACTGTCGCTCAGATTCGTTGTTCTGGATTTCAACGTAATCTGTTTCACGAAATATTATATTAGAAATCATATTCTTAACACTGCTATTCATATTTTCAGATCAAAGTATATTTTTTTAACAAGGTATATTTTTCTTTCCTGAAAATCGAATTTTTCTAACCTAAAAATCTTATCTTTATATGATTGAAAATCATATATTTTCCTTGATGATAAAAATCACGTTTTTATAACTATAACATAGATAAATTTCAGATCTTTATTGTGTTAATGATATTATTGAATAAACTAATGGAGTAATTAACCAAAATTAATCACCTTTCTAAAAAAAAACGCTGCCTTTCTTCTTCAATTCGCCATTCACTGTTTGCTTCCTCCCGAACCCATCACGCTAAAACAAACCACCTGCTGCCACGCCTTTCAGGAGGTCAAACCCAAATCGGAATACACCATGTTGAGCGTCATCGAAGCACCTCCCACCGCCATGAGTAAGAGGTCGCTCGCACCCCCCTTGTTCTCGGAATTTATGCTAGAACGTGGCCACTTCGAGGCCAAAAATCCAATAACACGCAACGCCAGGGTTGATCACAGCCGCTTCCTCTATAGATCCCGTTGAGTTGATTGATTTTGCAGTGGAAACCATCCCATTTAATTGCGTGGAGAAGGAGGAATTTGAAGGGGATGGATCGAACGATTTCGTTCGTTTATTATCGCTGGAGGCAGAAGGAAAACGTTGACCGCGGTTTAGAGATAATAGGGCTTTGACCCGGTTTGACCAGTACTTATAATTTATATTTTTATTATTTTTATTCCAATAATACCCGTATTTGCATTCAGACTCTGAATCGGACCCAATGACTGTCGCCCCTAGCGAATTACCCCCATTTCGAACACAATGGAATAAGTTTCGTAAGCTGATTCGATCCTTTCGATCTGTTTCCGTTTAAATCAACATATAACTCTGTATATTGAATTTAAACGCGCATTTCAATTTACCGGGGTCACATACTAACTAGAAAAATTCCAGAAAAATATTTTCTAGCTTCGTATTGACGATACGGTCCTAACAAAACTAGTTTCGTTGAATTCTGAGACCGTTGGAAAAATGGCCATTTTCCAGTCGATTAAAATCAACTGAAACCGGTCAAACGCGTTTTCCTTTGCCACGCTCATATATTGATTCGGAAAATTTTGAAATTTGAAACCTAGCAACAACTTAACATCCCGGACCCAACAAAAGTGGTTTCGTCGAATTCCGAGGTCATTTGCAAAATGTCCATTTTTAAGGGCCTGAATTCCATAGCGACTATTCAGAATTTTCAACTGGACATATCTTTTGATTCCCGCTATGAAATCTTGATTTTTCGAATTCGATAGAAAGATATTACCAATTAGATCCTAAGGTTTTTGGTTTCACAAAAATCCGGATTGTTTTGCACCCGGTACATTCAATTGAAGTTTGAAATCGAATTATCGAACTACCGCGCCATTTTCAATTCTATTTATATATATAAATAAATATTTATATTCTAACGACGACGTATATAATATATACGTCGAATTATATTCAAAATAAATTTCTCGTCGATATTATTTTAAATAATCTATTTTAAATAATCAAAATTCGCTAAAATTGCCAAAATAAAAATTTTAAACTGGCCCAGATTTTCCGGGTTATTACATAGCCAGTTAGTGCAAATTATATATATATATATATAAACCGTTAAATCCATATATATTGATTCCGTTAACAGAATAATTCATATTGAACTGAAAGTGATGATAATCATATTATGTAACATCTGTGGATGCAGGGAAACAGGTTGGAGGAATCCGACTGGATTCCTCAACAGTTATTTTATTGTTTTTCATATATTTTGACATATGATGTGAATTATAACCTGTTGTTGATTGTGTGTGTATGGACGATATGGCACATCGTAATTTGATATGTTAAACACCATGACATATCGGAATACTGAAAAGAGAATGTTTAAAAAAATCAAGAGGATTTTATAAAAGAAAATATTTATAAAATCAAGAGGATTTTATAAGAGAGAATATTTTAGAATATTTATAAATAGAAATATTTAATGGAATATTTATAAATAGAAAATACATTTAAGTGGAATTATAAATAAAGGAAAATCTTTATAAATGGAATACTTATAAAGTGAAATATTTATTTAGGATAAATAGATAAGATACTATAAAATGGATTATTTATTTGTTAAATAAATAAAATATTAAATATGGATTTTTACTTAGAAAATAAAGGAGATATTAAATGAGATATTTATTTGTTAAATAAATAGGATATATATTAAATGAGTTATTTATTAGTAAATAAATAAGATAATCAAAAGGGATTATTTATAAAACAAATAGAGTTTTATAAAGGAAGAAATTGTTTTGCAAAACAAATATAAAAGAAATTATTTGCAAAACAAATACAAAAGAAAAGGATTGTAAAACAAATCCGAAGGAAAAGATTTGTAAAACAAATACAAAGGAAAAGTGAAAGGACCCGAACTTCCCCGGTAAGGAAAGCCCGGATTGAGTCGAGGACAAGCCACAAAAGAACGCAAACAGAAGAACATTTCATTGTTAATTACAACAATTCATCAGATTACAAGAATATTACACAGTATGAATAAATATTACATAGAAATATCAGAGATTTAAATTACATTTAAATACATCGCAGCGGAAAATAATACAATACACAACTGAAAGAGATATACGGATTCAAACCTTTCCGGATATCGTTCCAGCTGTAAACCAGGATCCTGTGAATACAAATCTGCAAAACCAAAACTACTAGCTGCCCGTGTCAAAATAAGGGCACCCGGAGTTTAGGTTAAAACAATAAACTCCAGGTCATTCATGGGACTGGTGTCAGAACTAAAACAGTTATTAATCTTTATTTTAAAGTTAGGTAAATCAAGGGACCACGCCGTATAACACGGAACGGGTTTCCTCCCAAGAATACTAGTGCATAAAACAAACAACGCAATGCTAAATAAAGAAAAATGAAGCTATTATAAGGTCCCATCACACAATGAAACGCAAGCCGGAGGATAGGGTTTTACCTTATAATTGCCAAAGAATGCTTGATACGTTTAAAAACAGATTATTTGATACTATTATAAGTGTATAGTGTCAAAACAATTTCAAATCATAAATATCAATCATAGGCGGCATGGGTACCATATATCATGTCGCCATACTAGGCTCTACAATCAAAACCGCAAGTCACGTATTTGGAAATTGGATTTCCTTCTGTGAACCGAGGAAAAAGATAGTCCTCACCGATTCGAGACTATCTAGCCCGAGTCTCAGGATCAGAGCTCGAGTGACCCTTGGATCGTCAAGGCCGGTCCACCGATGTGGATTAAAATTCCTAAACACTGCATTTCCCCACCCTTTGGGGCGTAAATGAGCCAACAAATGACTCCATCGGCTTCACATTGTCACTGATATATCCGAGGCGCCTCGCAACAACAACAACCACATAAGTCAAACTCGTCAGGGCGTGTAAAACCACTGACACCACTTCTAGCTAGAAGGAAACGCATGCCCTTCTTGAGGTCCTCTCCCGTTTCTAGTTCACAACCGGGGTGTGAGGCTCACGAATCAACGCTACACAAAGCTATGCCACACAGGCCGTGCTTTGATCATCAACCACAAGACTTTGCTTTTCAGCAGAAGCCTTGATCCATTGCCACTTAGGCATGCCACACAGGCAATTCATTCCATGCGATGGATATCCATCAATATATAACCCCTGAGCTCATACGTCTCAGAGAAGGGCGTTAAGCAAGAGAATAAATTCTCCACCGCCAAACAGATATATATTTAATAGAAATCAATCACACAGACTGAAATCCAATGTCAGACACACAGTCCATTTACAAGTTCGTTCTGGGTCTGAACGAAACCGGAGGCACCTAGTACCCCACATATCCATCGATCTCCAAGTACGTCTAGACGATCACCAACTGATTCTCTCCTCTTGGGTGTACGACCCAATCAAGATCATCAATAATTATCCAAACGACGTGAAGACCTCCGGTCTTCAACCACCGTCTTCATCTTCGACACCACATCGAATTAGTTATTCAAAATGGGATAAACCCGGTCTTTCTGAATAACTCGCATATATAATAACAAGTGTGACACAAACACAACATACGCCTCATTCCATTTCATAATATTCTTTTATTCAAATATTCTTATACTTTGGGAAGGGTTCCCATTAATTTTATCAAAGATAAATTCTTTAAATTTATTCTTTAATCTTCTTTGAATATCAATTCAAACTAGTCGGGATTAGCAAACCACACCGGAGTAATCATTTATTTTATTTCCCAATCCCCACCTATTCATCCCATGAAGTTAAACAGGTAATACTTCATATCTAACACCATGGTGTTATCGGTAAATTCAATTACCATTTCACGTTCAAATCTAATTAAAGATTTAACTATCGCCTGGAGTAAAACTAGTGATACTCCATTCTCGATCTTTTCAATCTAATTAAAGATTCATTAAAACTCCACTTAGTTTTAATCTTTAATTGGGTTAAAGAATCAGTGTCATTTAAAATACGGTTCACGATAAACCCAAAATCACATTCCATTAATTATCGGGTTAAAGAACAAGTGTTATTTAAAACACTGTTCACGATAAACCCAAAAATTAACACCAATTCAATTCAAATTAAATATTATTTAATTGGTACACTTCATTAAATCTAAATAAAAAGATTTAATCTTTTTATCAACTGGGCTTAAGAACAACGTTAGTGAAGACACCATTCACGACAAACCCAAATCACATTTGAAATTAAACACAAGGCTCTGAATAGAAAATATATCGGCTTATATTTAATATCAAATTCTACGACCAACAAATATCGTATTGGAAATAACGATATATATATATCTTTCAAATTTCCATAACAATATCTGTATAATCACGAAACCCAACATCGAAATATTCCGAAGACAATTTCAATTCAAATTCATTCCAATGCAATTATTGGAAATTCTGGTTATTTTAATAACCATTTCAAATCCAATTTATTTAGTTATTATTCTAGTTCAAAACTAGTTCATTTCGATAAAAAATATATTTTTATCTTTTCAAATATGGAGTTTTTCATCCCAATTCTTCACAAATCATTTCTTATGATTTTACACAAATTATTATTATTTTTAATAATTTTATCAAGGCACGTACTGTCGATTTCCATCAACGGCCATCGAACTGCACTTACAACGACCTTTTCCAAATTTGATTTAGACATAATTCCAAATCCAACCATTAGATTTCAAATTTCTAATATTCATTAGAAAGCTCTTTTCGATACGAACCCAACGGTTCTGGTTTCAGGAGAATCCGACGGTCGGATCTCCCGCAATATCCATTCGAAATCAATGGTTGAAATTCACGAACTGTCGCGGCGCGTTCTATTCAGGCCATTATATTATATATATAATATATATAATATATACTTCGTCGATTTCCTTTTAAACGTATATTATAAATCGTTTTAAATTCGTTTTCGAAATGATTTGTAATTTCATTTCAAATTCAAATCAAAGTTGAATTTTTCCTTATAAATTCGTTTTAAATTCCTTTTAAATTGATTTCAATTCAAATCGATTTTTAATTCAATTTCAGTTCATTTTCAATTCAATTTGAATTTCAAATTGATTCAATTCCAATTCGAATTCAATTCTATTCAATTTCAATTCGAATTCAATTCTATTCGATTTCAATTTGAATTCAATTCTATTCAATTTCAATTTGAATTCAATTCTTTTCAATTTCAATTTGAATTCAATTCTTTTCAATTTCAATTTGAATTCAATTCTTTTCAATATAATTCAAATTTCGATTATTTTCAATATAATTCAAATTTCGAAATCACTTTCAATATAATTCAAATTTCGAAATCACTTTCAATATAATTTAAATTTCGAAATCAATTTCAATATAATTCAAATTTTGAAATCACTTTCAATATAATTCAAATTTCGAAATCACTTTCAATATAATTCAAATTTCGAAATCACTTTCAATATAATTCAAATTTCGAAATCACTTTCAGTATAATTCAAATTTCGAAATCACTTTCAATATACATTGAAAATTGAATAAAATTGATATAAATATCGATCACGTCAAAATGGCGTCAATCTAATCAACACGGCTTCATATATTTCTATTTTCAAATATTCTATTTCAAATTTTTTTTTTCAAATATTTCTATTTCAAAACTGGAATGAGGCCCAGTCAATTACCATATAATGTTAATTGTATGGATTTTCTACAACACATGTATAAAATAACGACGATAAATAATCAACCATCATCCAGAGTGCGTTCTACACTGTATTTAATGCTTATGACAGTCTGTCAATCAATTGATCGGCATACAACTAATTATTGGGATTAGTGTATGTCATATATCATCCCAATACCCGTGTGGGGTTTCAAACAATCAAACACAGATTTTTTTTTGTGCAGTTGGGCGATGTGTAAAATTTATCGTCCCAATCAATATCAGTCAAATGTGTGTATATAAACAAATCGTCATATTTGTTTATATTTATTCATTCACATTCATGTTAAAAATTATATTTTCAACTATAAAATATTTTTAACAACATAAATATTTTATTTCATTTCACATCACATCACACAATCAACTACACATCAAAATCAAACCAACAAGCATACAAGCCGTCCATGGTCTGTGGACGACGGGTGTCGGGTGCAACTAAACACCGTCTGCATCCTAGTATATATTTCAACTAGAAAATAAATTAAAAGCGAGAAGTTCTCACAGAGGGTTCTACTCCGCCGTGCTTTGCTTTTGAACTACTGAACCGTCTGGATCTGTCTGAAATTCCAATACAGTCCTTTTCACGCTGTTCACATTAAAAATCACATTTTTATTCCAATGCCATAGAGATAAAAATCACATTTTTATGTTATCACTTCTTGTATATAAAGATCTCATCTTTATATATTTATAAAAATCTTATCTTTTTAGTTTAAAAATCACTATTTTTCCTAAATAAAAATCTATTCTTCTCTCTAAATAAAAATCGAATTTTTACTACGCAGTCTTCTTTATAAAAATCGAATTTTTACTTCGTAATCTTCTTTATAAAAATCAAATTTCTATATACTAAAAATCGCCTCTTTACATTAAAAAAAACAAATCTTACTACCAAAATGATGTCGTTTGATTTTATTTGAAGAAGAGAAAAATCTGCGGTGGATTTTCTGAAGTTGGAATTAGGTTTAGATGAGTTAAGGTGTTTATATAAGAGGTTTTTATTATTATTATTTTTATATTGAATATTTTAAGCGATCGTTATTCTACTCGTCTTCTAAAAATCCTCATGATCACATATGATATTAAAAAATCATGGAAATTGACGTGCAGCTACAGTTCGACATTACGGTCCCAACGAAACTGGTTTCGTCGAATTCCGACTTCGTATGCTAACACAGCGTATTTTTAACCGTCGAAATACTGACTGTTTTTCACTTTAAAATCCCGTACGGCCACATACTGACTCTAAAAATCACAGAATTGGAAATCTAACAACTATTAGACATTGCGGATCCAACAAAATTAGTTTCATCGAATTCCGACTTCGTTTGCAAAAGTGGCTATTTTTAAAGTCCTAAATAACCCATATATATATAAATATATTTAAATATAATTAAATTAAATATTAATAAATAAATATTATCGTATATATTCACAGTGGAATACCATACAGCTCTAGAATATTCCTATATGAATTTCTAGCTTGATATTTCAAATCCCGATTAAATCGATATTTGATTTAATATGAAATTCCCTTTTAAAATATAAATATTCCTTTATAAATTATAAAGGAATTCCATAGCGACATTCCTCAAATTTGATTTGGACATATCTCAAAATCTACACGATGAAATCCCGATTTTTCTCTTCCACTAGAAATATATACTCCACCAGCTCCACACGTTTCTTGTTTCACAGAAATCCGGCTTAAAACGAATCCTGTACATTCAGTTGAAGTTCGAATCGCCAATTTACGAACTGCAGCGCCATTTCGAGCTCGATTTTAATTATAATATAATTATACATTCAAACTGTCGTTCAAATAATATATTCGTTATTCTAATTCAATTCTAAACTGAATTAAATATCACAGATGATTCAGTTCACACCATATCGCCATTTCAGCCAATTCTGATTATTTCAGAATTTAATATATTATTTAATTTATTATTTTAAATTAAATATTCACCAATATTTAATTAAACCACCATTTAATTCACTATATCACTATTTATATAATTAAATAAATTAACTATAATACCTCTGCAAATGCGGGTCATTACACATTACCACTATGTCGCCGATAGTATACAACTAAAATCGTAAAATTGCGTATTGGAAATTGGATTTCCATCTATGAACCAAGGCAAATTATATTCCTTTTCGATTCGAGACATTCTATCACATGCCTCAGGATGGGTCATCCACTATCATATTGTGGGGCGCATAGAGTCATACGCTAATGATATCGTGGGCATCCGCTAATGGTACTACGGGAATCCAACCACCAATATATATATATATATATATATATATAATAGCCACAAACACCGAGCCGAAATAACTAATATATCTAATAGCCACAAAAATATATAAACGCATCCAAACAACCAACAATAATTATTTTTAATGAATAAAATAATTCTAAATAAAAATATGAGTGAGATTTATTCATAGTGATTTTAAACTGCAGATCCGAGCAATTTTAATTTAAATCGAATGATACTCAGCTTAAATTAAAATTCCATAGTTAAAATGGCTTCAAAATTTCCAAACTCAATTCCATCGCGAAGCTTAAAACTTTTTTATTCCAAGTGAATCTCGTTTCCATCGGAACTGTTATCGTACACAAGTGTTATTATTAATGTTATTTTTCCTAGTTTGTGTGTGTGTGTATTTATAAAGTAAACATTATAGGTTAACTTAATAAACTAACCATTTTTATTTATTTATTTACCTTAATCAAGTTTGAAATCCTCCTTCTCCTTCTTCACGCTATCTCACCATCTATACCCAACCACTCATTGTTTCAACAACACCTGATATTCACATTGCATGCTCCTTCCATATCGATAATGCCTTTTTAACCCTATCGTTAGTCAACCAATCTCCAGAAATCCACTGAAAATCGCATGCTTGAGATGACGTGAAATTCCTCCATACCAGAGTTGGCCAAACTCTTGTTCACCTGAGACCAACCCTAGAACTCCTCATCCAGTGGGCATCTTCCATGACGCCAAGTCCTCAAACTTCATTGACTATAGGACATCGCGATAATTTCCTTACCATAATCCCCCTTCGAACCATTAGTACGAACACGATACAAAATCTCAGATTCCCATTCCCAAATCGCGACTTGCTTCACCCCACCAGTACACGCGCAACAATCCCCTTGCTCATGCCACTTCGAGCCCTAGCCCGACTGTCAAAGATTTGAGCTCTAAAGATTCAAGACCGAGCTGATCACATCTGTGCGTTGATTAGGAATTGCGATTTATCCTTCTTCTTTTTATTAACCAAATGAAATAGCAGTTCGAATCGGAAAAGAGGACTTCGATCTTCAAATGAGTACACGACTTAAATTTTGATTTGAGGAACAGAAAAAATAAAGGGTGGCTTTAAAATAGGTTTTGCTGGAGAATGAGAATAAAAGGTAAAATGCGATCTTAAAGGGAGCATCAGTTTCCTTTTAATTCAAAGCTTCCATCATTTTTTTTCCCAGAGAACGGAAATGTAAAGAGAAGAAAAAGGAGAACGACATCGCAATTTATAGAAGAAAAATACTTAGTTGCCAAGTAATTTAGGTCTACGTTTTAACTTAGCTAGGGTGACTTTTGTGTACTTTAGTTGGGATGACTTAGCATGGAAGGAATTATATTTTTGTGTTTTAATTTGTTTTTAACCGGTAAGATTTATTTAATCTAAAATACCCCATGTTTCTTAACTCCTTTCTGAACACAACATCCAGCATTTCCAGGGTTATACCACTATCCTGAACACACTGGAACAGGTTTCGAAGCCTTATTCGAACGTATGGAGAAGATATTAATTTAAGTCAATATAAATTAAATTCAAACAAATTATTCCTTGATAATAATTTATTTTCGTCTATATTGAAATGGAATCTATAACGATCATCTAAGTGGTTTCAATTTAGTTCTAATTTTGAATTCAATTAAAATTTGTTTTTTTTCGCATTTACGATAATCATATATATTCGAAATAAATCGTATTTAGATTATTAAATCGATAATTCAATATAAAATTGATTTATATTATCAATTCAATATTTAAAACCATATTAAATATTTAAAATTAATTGACCAAAAATCTGGGTCGGTACACAGTACGTCGACCCTATGAGCATACAGCCCTATATCCGAGGTGCCTCGCTATCCATCATCCACGTAAGTAAAATTGCCTGGGCTTTGTACCATAACACCACTTCTAGCTAGAAAGAAACGCAAGTTCTCCCTACGATCACTATTCCGTTTTTGACTCATACCGAGTGTGAGGTTCACGAATTAACGCTATACACAAAGCTATGCTAATTAAAGCCGTGCTTTGATCATCATCCACAAGGCTTTGCTTTTCAACATAAGCCTTGGTCATTTGCATCTTAGCATGCCACATTGACAATTCATGCCATACAACTGATGTCTATCAATATATAACCTCTAAGCTCGTATGTCTCAGAGAAGGGTGTTAAGCAAGAGAATAAATTCTCCGCCACCAAACAGATATATATTTAATAGAAATCAATCAACGCATAATAAAATCCAATGTCATACACACATCCATTTGCAATTTCGTTCTGGGTCTGAACGAAACCGCAGGCACCTTATTCCTCATCCCATATGTCCAATACATGAGAGAGGCCCTCGCTTATCCGGTTGATCTCCAAGTACGTCTGGACGATCACCACTTATTACCTTGTCTTGGGTGTACAACCCAATCAAGATATCAGTAATCATCCATACGATGTGAAGATCTCCGGTCTTCGACCACCGACTTCATTGTCGACTTTTAGTCACCATATCAGTTATTCAGAATGGGATAAACCCGATCTTTCCGAATAACTCGCGTATTTTATAATCAATAATCAAGTGCTATAAAAATACATCATACGCCTCATTCTAATTCAGAATATTCTTTTATTTAAATATTCATATCTTAGGGGAAAGTTTCCTATTTAAATTCATCAAAGATAAGTTCATTTAAACTTATAGTTTAATCTTCCATTGAATATCATTTCCAAAGGATTTTATTATCTTTTCTCCACTTAAACCAAATTAAGGTTTATAACATAAGTCGGGATTATCGAGCCTTACTGAAGTAATCCTTTATTTTATTATCCCCAACCTCAACCTATTCATCCCATGGAGAAAAACTGGTAGTACTCCATGTTTAACACCCATAGTGTCATTGGTAAATTTAATTACCACTTAACGTTCAAATCTAATTGAAGATTTAACTATCGCATGGAGGAAAATTGGTGATACTCCATTTTCGAACATTTCTTGAATTTGATAAATTAAATTATCTCATTCCCATCTCAATCTAATTAAATATTTATTACAACTTCATTTTAGTTTTAATCTTTCCAAAAAATCATCATTTAATGATTATTTAACTTTAGGAAATCAATCCTGTCTTTAATGGGGTTAAAGAACGAGTGTCGTCTAAAACACAATTCATATTAAACCCAAAATCATCTTCCATAAAAATGGAATCTTCACAGAAATCCAACATCATATAGTCGATATAAATTTCTGTATCAAACTAATATTATGAATGGAATAATGGCTAGGCCTCTGAATTCCATAAATAATTACGGTCTTCATTCACAGAAGCTCATCTCGGTTATCACTAAATCGAATTCCGTTCCATTCCAACTTAATATATTAAATTGGAAAATCTTATCTTGGAAAATTTCATTCAATCTTAATTAAAATATTCATAAATTCCAAATCATAACTTCACTGTTAATTGGGTTAAAGAACAAATGTCATTCAAAACACTGTTCACGACAAACCCAAAATCCAATTTGATATTAAATACAAGGATCTGAATAAAAATCATATCGACTTATATACCATATCAAATTCTGAAACCAATGGATATCGTATTGGGAATAGCGATAAATGTATCTTCCAAATTCATCAACAATATCCATATAATCACGGAATCCAATATCGAAATATTCTGAAGATTATTTCCATTCGAACCCATTCCAATTCATATGTTGGAAAATTATGGTTATATTAAAACCATTATAATTTCTTTCAGTTCTTTATTCTAACAAGTTCATTCAGATAAATATCTTCTATCTTTCCAAAATTGGAATATTTAATCCAGTATCTTTTTAAATCATTATTATGATTTCACATAACTTATTAATATGTTTAAAAAAATTTAATAAGGCCCTTACAGTCGGTTTTCAATATCGGCCGCCAAACTGCATTCATAGCGACTGTTTCCAAAACTGATTTGGACATATCTTAAAACCTAACCATTAGATTTCAAATCTTTTGTTATCATTAGAAAGATATTTTCAATACGAACCTAACGGTTCTAGTTTTAGGAGAATCCGACGGTCAGATCTCCTGTTATGCCAAATTGAAATTAATGGTTGAAATTCGCGAACGATCGCTGTGCGATACGTTCTATTCAAACCATTTAAATATATATAATATATTTCGTCGATTTCCTTTCAAAATGTATTTTATAAAACATTTATAAATTTGTTTTAAAAACAATTCCAACTTCCATTTCAATTTTAAATCAAAATTGAATATTCCTTACTAGTAAAATGTCAAAACAATAATATTTTAAAAATATCTAATTTCGAAATCCATTTTCTTTTTGTATTCACTATAAAATGAATAAAATAGATTGATAAACCTATTCGAGTTAAAAAGGCGTTTAACTACTTAACTCGGCTTCACATTTCAATATTTTTGTGTCCATCCAAAATCGGACATCAAAATCATAATTCAATTCTTCACTGAATATTATTTTAAAATATTCGTTCAGATTCTGAATCAGAATGCGACTCGATCAATTAACATATAATTTCAGTTATATGGATTTCATACATCGCATGTATTTAACAATAATGATAAATAATCATTAAACATTCAAACATCATCCATAGTGCATTCTATAACTATATAAGCATTATAATAAATGAATAACGCTCGCAACATACAACTAAATATTGGGTTTCGTGTATGTCAAATATCATCCCAATACCCATGTGGGGTTTTCATCCAACAAATAGTAACTATTATTTGTGCACATGGGCGATGTGTAAAAATTACCGTCTCAATCAATATCACTTAAATAGGTGTACATAAACAAGTCGTCCGACTTGTAAATGAATATTTATTTCAATTTTAACTATCGCATGTATAATTTTATACACCCCTGTTTTCAAAAAAAATCGTCATTATAACGGCGCTAATTTGTTGCATCAGAATAATGTCTATGCATTACCCCTCTCCTGACTTGGCTTGCACCATAAACAACAATTATCAATCATCAACCATCACTCGCATACAATGCATACACCATAACCATACATAAATAAATACTCTCAACTATCAAATGCCATTTAAGGCGCCACAAGTGTCCATCCACGATGTATGTCATGCGAGTGTCACATATTCATAATACGCTTCTAATGCAGATGATTTGTGAAGAGTTTAAGTGTTGAACTCCAAAAGGAAAATATAACTACATGATGCAATTTCTAACTTGCAACCTAAAATGCATAACTAACCAACTACTCTGCTTCACTAATTTAAGATAAAAGTTTTTAGAGCTCTCTCCCAAGCTAAACCAAACACCGCGACACTTCTAATGTAGAAATGTTGTCGTGTGCTCATCGTTTTGTCATTCCTAGCACTTGAATTCGCCATTTACTCTAGAATTTGCATACGATCCTTAGCATAAACACACCATTCCGGACAACTTTTTCCTAGTGGACTTTCTTCCAAAAATGCACCTATTCGCCAGAAATCATGGTTTTTTGCATCAAGTCCGCGATCTTCAAACGCGTTTCCGGGCATCTCTGCACTCCAAAATTCGATTGTGATATGTCCAAATCAAAGAGAAAAACGAGATCTACAACTTTGGTACTATGGAGTTTCGACCATAAATGCACGGTCTGGAAGTTATTAAGGAAAGAAGGACAAGGAGTTATTTGCAAAACGGGAATTTTGTAAAAAAAAGGTTTTTTTGGGTGAAATGGGGCCCACGGCCGGAGGTGGTGGCCTGAGGGGTGGCGGCGGGCCTGACTGGCATGGGGGGTGGCGGAGGGGTAGCGGCAGTGGTGGTGGTTGGTGGTGGAATGAGCTCTAGGGTTTGTAGGAGAAATTAGAAAGGGGAGAGGAGGAGGAGGGAGAAACACTGGCCGACGGCGGCGGCGGGGGAGGAGGGAGGAGGCGACAGCGACAGTCTAGGGGGCCGTGACCATTTTTGAAGAAAGAGGGAGAAAAGGAGGAAAAGTTAATGAAGGAAAGGAGGAAAATAAAATTATATGATAGTTTCTCACCTATCGTCGAAATTTCAACGATCTCCAATTGTCGCGGATTTCGGATACGAAAAAATACACGCCAAGACGAGTCCAACGAAACAAGTTTCGTCGAATTCCGATTTCGTTTGACCTTCCGTTTAATTTCTCAAACAGGCTCAAATAATATTCAAAAATGCGATTTTAGTGTACATTTTCTTCTTGCACGCCCACATGTTAACTCCAAAAATTATGCCTTTTGGATTTAACCATTATTAGACGATCCTTTGTAAAATGACTGCCTATTTTTGAACAAATGGTTTTGCTTTGCACGACCATATACTGACTCCGTTCGACACGCATTTTAGAACTCAACAATGATTTGTCATTATGAATCCAAAAAAAATTTATCTCGTCGAATTCTGAGCTTCCTAGCAAAATTTCACTTTTAAGGGCTATGCGATGATTTTAAAAATCGAATTTTCAAAATTCTAAAAACAAAGCTTATAAATCATTTTTTTTTACTGAGTTTAAATTAAGTCAAATAAAATATGAAAACTAATTTTAAAAATTATTATCAAATTTTATTTAGCAAAAATAACCAATTTATATTCGCATACTCCTTAAAATAGCTTAAATCAAAATTTTAAATTGGTTCTGAAAATACGGGTTGTTACAGTCTCGGGTTGTAGAATCCTTTGTCTTTCTCTTTTCTAGCTCCCAATTTATGATGACTTCTTGTCGTTACCCTTCATGCCAAAACTACATTGTTGGTAGTCTTTTGTCGTGTCAGATTTTAGGTTCCTTCTTTGTTGATGGTGTCGGTTATTTCCTTCCGGATACTTCCTTTAAGCTTTCGGAATTGAGCTTTGCCTTTTGTATCGACACTACCTTGCCGGTATCCTTTCTTCTCATTGATTCCAACCCCTACTTTTCTATGATGATGTCGGATCCATGCTTTTGGTAACGCGCTAGCCTTATTTAAGTCCCTATTTTTCATAGTTCAGGTTTCACCACCCAAAACCCTTTATTTTTCCTATTTTGGACCTTTTGCTTCTTTATATTTGGCCAATGCGAATTTTGGTGTTAACAGCTGACAATGGTAACAGACCGTCCATCGATTAACTGGTAAATTGGGTGCTCGTTTCTCCCTTTTTACCTTAGGGAAATTGTTAAAAAAATGCCCCTTCTCTTTACACTTGAAACAAACAATCTCAAAGTGAGCACACGGTCTTCCACATCCCTTCTCTTCCTCTTTTCTCGGCACATAGCAGCATAATGTCCCTTCTCGTGACATCGATAACATACGTTGTTATCCTAGAGGCCAGGTTCTTATCGCTCCCTAACTCTCCTTTCGGTTTCCTCAAATGCCTCTTCTGCCTCTTTACGGGTAATTTCTATTCGTTTCTGACGTGCCTCCTTCAGAGCTTCAGTTTTTACCATTTCAGAATTTGAAACGATCTATAGAAATTTCCTAAAATTTGGATTTCTCATTAGTTTGCATTTAAATTTAGATAAATTTGACTAAATATAATATTCCTCTTTGAATGGTTTAATTTCACTGGTTAATTTATTTATTAGTTAACAACTTCAAACTATTAAGCCATTCATCATACATTGGTTAATAATCCCAAAATTTCAATGAATCGTCTTACTCCACTATTTCTTTTACACTAGATATTTCCATCTAATTAATGAATAGCTAATTTTATCAATTCATTTAACTTATCAAAAAAGAGCTTCGAGTGGAGATTTGAAAAGGAATTTCCAAAAGACTATATTTTCCAAAAATATATTTTTTAAATAATTTTAGAGCAATTTATATTTTTCAAAACTCTTTATTTTCAAAAGCAGCTCTCTTTGGAGTAATTCAAGGGTCAATTCCACTCATTCTAAGGCATTGCTACCCTATCTCTAATAAGCTATTTTAAATCCAATAAGCTAAGCTTTGTTAAACTATAGCTCTGGTAACAAATGAAATGACCCGCCTTTTTGATTGGTTCAAACCGAAAATTAAACCAACTCAAAGCGCTTACGAAGACGGATTGTTATTTCTTATCAGGTTTAAAACAAAATAAACACACAATCACAGACAGAATAGATAACACAATATCTCACAAATGGAAATTTTATTAACAAATCAGAGTTTATACAATATTTCCATTATACAGCGGAATATTTAAATATAAAAGTAATTATATAACTTGAGACGAATCCCCAAAGCGAATGCGTCTTCCCCACTCTCTAACTTCGATAGTTGTAGTCGTTAAAATCTGCAACACTCGGGTCTGACCCGAGCGTTCGATGCAAAAATATAAAACACTCGAGTCAGGATTAACTTTATTCAAGTAAATCAACTTCAATAAAACACTGAAGTATAATAATTATTCCTAGCATCAAATATATCATATGCAAAATATAAGTAATGTATATATCAGTTTATTTCTAGGGACAAGCCATTATGGAGGATTGCATATACACACATGTAGATGTACATGTATGCATTGCCCCAACATCCTGAAAACCCAAGATATACAAGTACATAAATGGATGAGTGGACAGTAGCCATAACATGGATTTAAAAGCAGGTTGCTACAAATGGCCACAACAACAAAGTATTGTCCAGATTTTTTTTTCGGGAGATAAATTTAAGTGGCAGCATGTATTTGTGTAGGGGTGGCAACTCAACTTAAATGACAAATTAAAGTAGGTGGAATAGGTATGAAGCAAAATAAAGCAGTTATCACAAGTATTAAATATAAATGCACTTACAAGTTATAGGTAGCGGGTTATGATGCAAAACAGGGGCAGTACAAAAATATAAGGCCCAAAATGAATGCATGAGCACACACCAATACTACACACACACACACACACACACACACACACATCAACCATGACACACACATGCAACATACACTAATGCGCAACCCCTAATACACACGCACAACATAGAGAGCGTGCAAACACCCATACTAAAATACACATTCAAACATATACCTATGTATATAAATACACTCATGCATGAACACGTGCAAACAATATGTATAGATCGTTTCCAGGTTAGGCAAAAGTATGAACAAAAAGGTGTAGGCAAATGTGCAAAAGTTATCAATATATGCCTATAAATTTATGTATACCCATGCATACATGAAAATGATAATTATAACAAGTCATGGCAACGTCAAGAAACCCAAACACACACATGCACCAATCACTCAATAAACACCCGCATGCAAACGTATACACTAACCAGGTCCAAGATCTCAAATACACACTTCTCTTTTATTTCTATTTCTAAATGCTTGGACCAAAAATCATTGCAAAAATGTAATGACCCATATTTTATGGATAATAAATAATTTATTTAATTATTTAAATAAAGGTTTGGCAATTTAAAATGACCAGAATTAAATAATAAGGAATATTTAATTAGTATAATAATTAAATAGTATATTTAAATTACAGAATAGTCGAAAATAGTAGAATTCACAATACGATGTGAATTGGATCATATATAAGCTATAATCTAGTTTGGAATTGAATTAGAATAACGAATATTATATTTTAACGACGTTAGAACGTATTAATTATATTATGATTAAAATCGAGCTTGAAATGGTGTGGCAGTTCGTTGTTTGGTGATTAAAACTTCAACTGAATATACAGGGTCCGTTTTAAATCGGAATTATGTGAAACAAGAAACATTCGGAGCTGGTGAAGTATATTTTTCTAGTGGAAGAGAAAAATCAGGATTTCATTGTGTAGATTTTGATTTATGTCCAAATCAAATTTTAGAAAAGTTGCTATGGAATTCCTTTGAAATTTATAAATATATATTTATATTATAAATGGATTTTATATATAAATCGAATATCGATATAACTGGGAATTTTGAAATATCGAGTTATAAATCCAATTGGAGTTATATGATATTCTAGTGTGAATATATAGGATAATATTTATTTTTTAATATTTAATTTAACTATTTTTAAATATATTTATATATTTAAATGGGTTATTTAGAGCTTTAAAAATAGCCAGTTTTGTAAACGAACTCCGTTTTCGACGAAACTAATTTTGTTGGATCCGTAACATTAAATTATTGATAGATTTCAAGTTTCGTGATTTTTTGAGTCAGTATGTGGCCGTATGGATTTTTAATGTGAAAAACAGTCAGTATTTCGATGGTTAAAAATACGCTGTGTGAGCAAACAGAGTCGGAATTCGACGAAACCAGTTTCGTTGGGTCCGTAATATCGAACTGTAGCTGCATGTCCAGTTTCATGATTTTTGGGTATCGTATGTGATTATAGGAATTTTTAAACAACAAACACATATTATGATTAGTTAAATTTAATATTATAATCGAATATAAAAATAATATAAAACTCCTATAAATACTCCTTAAATCTTCTAACCCTAATTTCACTCTTCCTTTGGTCAACTGAAAAACACGCCGTAGTCTTTCTTTTGTTTCTAGCAAAACATAAACTTTGAAAGTGAAGAAAGAAAATCTTAGAAAATTCTATTAATCTCGAAATATTTATATTCGTAATCCTCTTTGTATTCTCTTCAATCTAGTAAGCGAATTTGTGGGTTCGGTCTTCACTTCTGTGTTCGATTTACAACACCGAAACCTAGGGTTCAACTTATTCTAAGATATAAGCATGGATTCATGAATTTGAGGACAGTTTTGCGGTTGTGATGAAATTCTGCAAGTTTTGGGTCAAGTTTCAAAAGGTGCGATGCCGGTTCTTGTGGTTCGAAGGTCAGCAGCAGCTCGAGGTCGCATTTCCGAGGGGTGGTGCGAGTGGTGTAAATCAGTGATGAGGACGTAGTATTCGAGAAGAGGATCATAGTGGTAATCTCAGTATTTGAATTCGTTAACTACTGGAGGAGAGAGGGTGGTTCAAGAACGCCGAAATGTCTTGCTTTCACGATCTATAAATACTGGAGCGGAAATTCGATTGGGGAAGAAAGGTATATGCGGTGATGGGCTTGAATGGGAGTAGATGGGCCTTTAGTGTTGGTGTGGCCCAAGTTTTTAAAATGGAATTTAATTTTAAATAAAAATAAGTATATAACTTCTATAAGTCATAACTTGATCGTACGTGAATGACATTCAGTGAAACAAGATCCATTGGGATCGTATGGATGGTGGCTACGCAATGGAACTGACTAGGAGTGGACTGAAGCGCGTTACAATTTAAATCAAAATAAATTGTCCGATCTGAATCGACAACGGTTATCGATATTTAACGATAAACCGCCAATGTGAGTAAATCTCACTAACTCTACTCAGTTTATATTTTCATAACGTATTTTTAGAACTGATAAATATTGGTTGATTGGTTGGTTGAACAGCTAATTGATTAGTTAAAAATATCGATATAGTTATATACATATCGTTAATTAAATATTGATTCTGTTGATCAGAATATTTCATATGGGAATGAAATTGATGTTAATTATATTGTTTAACATCTGTGGATGCAGGAAAACAGGTTGGAGGGATCCAACTGGATTCCTCAATATTTATAATACTGTTTTTCATATATTGTGATATATGATGTGGTATATAATATGTTATTGATTTTGTGTGTTTGGATGATGACTGATCCTTTGGATTTGGTATTTTAAATACCATATGAAATACTGGAATGTAAAAAGGTAATTTTCAATGTGTATTTTGAAAATAAAATATTTATATAAAATCAGAGGATTTTATATAGAAAGAAATATTTACATGAAATAAATATAATTATAAAAAGTAATATTTTGGAAAATAAACAAAATTAGAAAAGGGATCATATAGGATTACATAAAGGAAATATTTGTAAAACAAATAGAATTGAAAAGGTAATATTTGTAAATCTTTACAAATAAAATTGAAAAGAAAATATTTGGAACCATTTATAAATAGAATTATAAAGGGGATATTTATTCAGAAAATAAATAGGAGTTATAAAAGGGAGTATTGTATAAAATGAATAAAACTTTATAAAAGAAAATAAGTGGGAAATAAATATTAAATGGAAATATGTTTTTAACAGATGAATGGGAAAGATTAATTTAAAGTAGAATTAATTAGAAACCCGTTTTAACAGATAAAATGTAGAAGATTAATTTATAAATAATGTTTTATAAATTAAGTAAATAATTTATCATGGGATAAATTGAATATATAAGTCTGAATTTATATATGGAAGTAAAAATCGGTTTTAACATCGGTTTTTTAAGATTGAAATTGAATGTAGCAATTATAAAAGGATTTACAAACGATATTTAAGTGTTAGAAAAAAAAGGAGATTTCGTATGAATAATTCTATAAATAGAAGTATAAATATAATTTGGAAATGGAATATTATTTTTAAATACGAAATCAAACTGAATTGGTATATATATAAGAAATATTTTTCACATTCGATGTGAATAATGGATTAAAATAAATATTTTATAAATTAAAACATTTATAAAGGAAACTGGTTTTGGAATAGGAACATAAATTAGAGCTATATGAATATTAGTTGTTCGAATTAGAATTACTCGATTAGAATTAATCGAATTAGAATTAATCAAATTAGATTATCGAATATTAGTTATTCGAAGAGAGATTATCGAATATAAGTTATCCGAAGAAAAATGATATTATCAAATATAGTTTATTCGAAGAGAGATTATCGAATATTAGTTTATTCGAAGAGAGATTTTCGAATATTAGTTATTCAAAGAGAGATTATCGAATATTAGTTTATTCGAAGAGATATTTTCTAATATTAGTTATTTGAAGAGATATTATCAAATATTAGTTTATTCGAAGAGAGATTTCGAATATTAGTTATTCAAAGAGATATTATCGAATATTAGTTATTCGAAGATAGATTATCGAATATAGTTATTCGAAAAAGTGATAATCGAATATAGTTTATTCGAAAGAGAAATAATCGAATATTGTTTATTTAAAAAAGAGTTATCGAATAGAGATTATTCGAGAGAGAATTATACATTTGGATTCGACTATATCGAATGAAGGAAAGTACTTTTTACTTTTCGATTTTTAATCAAGAGTTATTTATGTAATAAATTAGTTGTTTAATTATTTATCTAAATTTAATAAATAAAAGTTATATTTAAGTCATTATATGTATATATATGAAGTATGGGATTATAACACTATTATTATAATCAAATGAATTCTATAAAGGAAGTGGATTCGTAAATAGAATCCGAGAGTTACGTAAGGAAGTTTGTTGAAGATTTAAAGGGTGAACTTTGTTTATTTCGAGGTTAGAATTGTTGTTCAGTTAAGGTCTGAGAGGTAATTATACCCCAACTTGATTGACTTCATTTTTAATTGAGGAATGGTTAAAGTTCGAAAGTGAAGGTTAATTAATTGAATTTAGTTAATAAGTGTTAATGGTTCGAGTCAACGTAGCGCTATTTTATTTAAACATCTGTTTAAATCCAAATGAAGGAGTTTGGAAATATTTTCCAAATAAGAATCAGAAATGGTTTCTAATGTAGGAAATAAGAAATGGAAACAAATGTGGAAATGTTTTCAAATGATTAATAACGTATATTTTCTAATATAGAAAATAAGGATTTACGAATATATGGAAATGGGAAATCGAGAAATGAATAAATAAATGATAAATTAATTAAGAAGGGGATCAGTGTTGATTGATGATTTGCTTGGTAAGATTTCCATTTGGAAATATAACCGTTGTTTGCACACTTGTTTTCCTTTGATAGTTAAATCATCGACTATCAAAGATTTTTGACCATTTCCGTTGTCAATACGGAGAAATCGGGATCAGATTTATTATCTGAAAACCACTCCGTATGGGCATTAGCGTTGCGAATCAAATATGATGAAGATAAATTGAAGACGGAGTTGTGCAAGGGGGGTTCTGGCAATCCTAGGTAGAAATTGCCTAAGATGGATTTATAGAATAGTGCCTTCGGATTGTCCAGTCCGAGGACAACTTGAATGGACGAATGTCTGATAGAGTATATATAATGGATCACATAAGTT
The DNA here is from genome assembly GCA_030737875.1 of Allium sativum. NCBI lineage: Eukaryota > Viridiplantae > Streptophyta > Magnoliopsida > Asparagales > Amaryllidaceae > Allium > Allium sativum. The sequence goes on from CM060923.1 coordinate 462,875,292, forward strand.
CATCGCTCCAAACGTATCCACGTTTGGTGGCGGAGGAATTCGTTTCTCTTAGCTTTATACCCGTGGTATTTTTGTGGAAATAGATTTGTGATTTGGCGGGTATGACGATGTGGCATTCAAAGTAAATTTGAGGTGTGATCTGTCAAAAGATACGTTATGACCTCAAACCTCATCAACCAAGAAATGAAAAAAAATCGGGAAGCCAGCATGGCTATGTGGGTCGCCCCCATTAGAGTGCATTGTCACCATCTAGAGAATATTCATATTTGTTACTTCTTTTCGCTTCTGTATCTCCCGGGAATGGTTATGTTGCTAGCAACTGTAGGTGACAATATATTCGATACACTCAAGAGAAATGAGTGGTTGGTCATGTGTGGGCCGGGTTGCAAGACGTTCTTGTTGAACCCAGTGTATTCCTCTCTAGAGATACACTATCGGCAGGTGGTCCCATACCTTGTCATAGTCGGAATCCATTCTCCAATAAGAGCCGCGTTTTTTGATTGTATACTATATATATGTGGAGCGTGAGATGCAAGCGTTCTGCTAGATTGTTAATTATTTTTTATTAGACATTATCATAATATCAGAAAATTATTGATTTTGAAAAATGCTTAGGGTTATCGTAAGGTAAAAACCATATGTATTTATGTGTGGATCGGTCTTACGATTATCCTTTCTTTTGAAAAGGATTTTGAAAAGTTAAACCGAATGGTTGGAGTTTACTCACACCAGTCCCATGACTGACCCAGAGTTTATTTTATTTTGTTTTCCCTAAACTCTTGGATGCCCAAATTTGTATGGGCAGTCAAGTAGTCAGGATTTACAGATACACTAGATGGAGCTTGGAGCAGGAGGCTTCAACAACATTTTATAGCTATTGTTTATTTCCGTTGTGATGTAAGTGTTGTACTCTACTACACAAATACAGATTTGTGTTTCAGTGTTATTTTGTATACTATATTTTATTCGTTCCAATGTGAGATTCGTGTTACTCTGATGTGACGGCAAGGAATTTCGCTCGGTCCGAACCAGTCGCTAAACCGACCCAGACCGTTCGAAACGCCCTATCGTTTGAGAACACGACAAAATAGAATGCATACAGAAGAACATTTCACTATATATTACAACAGTGCATCAGATTACAAGAATATACAGAGTATAAATGAATAAATATTACACAGAAATATCAGAGATTTAAATTACATTTAAATACATAGCAGCGGAAAATAATACAATACACAACTAGAAGTAGATATACGGATACAAAGCTTTCCGGATATCGTTCCAGCTGTAAACCAGGATCCTGTGAATATAAATCTGCAAAACCAAAACTACTAGCTGCCCATGTCAAAATAGGGGCACCCAGAGTTTAGGTTAAAACAATAAACTCCAGGTCAGTCATGTGACTGGTGTGAGAACTAAAACAGTTATTAATCTTTATTTTAAATCATTAGGTAAATCGAGGGACCACGCCGTATAACACGGAACGGGTTTCCTCCCAAGAATACCAGTGCACAAAACAACAGCGCAATGCTAAATAAAGAACAATGAAGCTGTTATAAGACCCAGGTCCCATCACACAATGCAACGCAGCCGAGGATAGGGTTTTCCCTTATAACAGCCAAAGAATGCTTGATACGTTTTAAAAACAAATCATTTGATACTATTATAAGTGCATAGTGTATAGAACAACTTCAAATCATAAGTATCAATCATAGGCGGCATGAGCATCCCATGCCACTATGTCGCCATATATAGGTTTACAAATAAAACCGCAAAGTCACGTATTTGGAAATTGGATTTCCGTCTATGAACCGAGGCAAAAGATAGTCCTCAACCGATTTGAGACGCTCTAGCCCGTGTCTCAGGAACAGCCGCAACTGCCCCCTGGATCCTCAGGGCCGGTCCACCGATGTGGATTATTATGCCTGAACACTACGTCTCCCCACCCTATGGGGTGTAAGTCTGGTCCGTCAGCCGACCAGAATGCATCGGCCGAAACCGATATAACCGAGGCGCCTCGCAACAGCAACAACCACATAAGTCAAACTCGTCAGGGCGTGTAAAACCACTGACGCCACTTCTAGCTAGAAAGAAACGCATGCCCTCCCTGACGTCCGTCTCCCGTTTTCGGTTCATACCGGGTGTGAAACACGCGAGGTAAACGTTACACAAAGCTACGCCACAAAGGCCGTGCTTTGATCATCACCACAAGACTTTGCTTTTCAACAGAAGCCTCGATCAACTGCCACTTAGGCATGCCACACAGGCAATTCACTCCATGGGTTTGATATCCATCAATATATAACCCCTGAGCTCGTACGTCTCAGAGAAGGGCGTTAAGCAAGAGAATAAATTCTCCGCCGCCAAACAGATATATATTTAATAGAGATCAATCACACGGACTAAAATCCAATGTCAGACACACAGTCCATTTACAAGTCCGTTCTGGGTCTGAACGAAACCGGAGGCACCTAGTACCCCGCATATCCATCGATCTCCAAGTACGTCTGGACGATCACTAACTGTTTCCATCTTCTTGGGTGTACAGCCCAATCAAGATCATCAGTTATCACCCAAACGACGTGAAGACCTCCGGCCTTCGACCATCGTCTTCATCTTCGACTTATCGTCGTATCAGTTATTCAGAATGGGATGAACCCGGTCTTTCCGAATAACTCGCGTATATTTTAAATAAGTGTTACACAAACACAACATACGCCTCATTCCAATTCATTAGTCACTAACCGTAAATTAATCAAGAGAATAATTCCCCAAATATTAACCCCGAAGGCCGAAACCAACATCAGATCAATATCCAGAAAACCATTCTGCTTGGCTAACCGACAGTTAGTTTCTAAATTTCACGTTCAAATCTAATTAAAGATTTAACTATCGCCTGGAGCAAAACTGGTGATACTCCATTCTCGATCTTTTCAATCTAATTAAAGATTCATTAAAACTCCACTTAGTTTTAATCTTTATCTGGGTTAAAGAATCAGTGTCATTTAAAACACGATTCACGATAAACCCAAAATCACATTCCATTAATTATCGGGTTAAAGAACAAGTGTTATTTAAAACACTGTTCACGATAAACCCAAAAATCAATACCAATTCAATTCCAATTAAATATCATTTAATTGGTACACTTCATTAAATCTAAATAAAAAGATTTAATCTTTTCTCAACTGGGTTCAAGAACAGTGTTAGTGAAGACACCATTCACGACAAACCCAAATCACATTCGATATTCAATACAAGGCTCTGAATAGAAAATATATCGGCTTATATTCAATATCGAATTCTACGACTAACAAATGTCGTATTGGAAATAACGATACAAATATATATCTTTCAAATTCCCATAACAACACCTGTAATATCACGAATTCCAACATCGAAATATTCCGAAGACAATTTCGATTCAAATCCACTCCAATGCAATCATTGGAAATTTTGGTTATTTTCAAAACCATTTCAAATTCAATTTATTTATTTAAAAATAAATAGAATTATAATTCTAGTTCAAAACTAGTTCATTTCGATAAAAATCTATTTTTATCTTTTCAAATATGGAGTTTTTCATCCCAAACTTTCACAAATCATTTCTTATGATTTTACACAAATTATTACTATTTTTAATAATTTTATCAAGGCCCGTACAGTCGATTTCCATTAACGGCCATCGAACTGCACTTACAGCGACCTTTTTCGAATTTGATTTGGACGTATCTCCAAATCCAACCGTTAGATTTCAAATTTCTAACATTTATTAGAAAGCTCTTTTCGATACGAACCCAACGGTTCCGGTTTTAGGAGAATCCGACGGTCGGATCTCCCGCAATGTCCGTTTGAAATAAATGGTCGAAATTCACGAACTGCCGCGGCGCGGCGCGTTCTATTCAGGCCATTATATTATATATAATATATATAATATATATTTCGTCGATTTCTATTTAAAACGAATTATATAAATAGTTTTAAAATCGTTCCAAAAGCCATTTCAACTTTCTTTTCAATTCAAATCGAAATTGAATTCTTCTTTGTAAATTCGTTTCAAAATTCATTTCTATTCAATTCAAATTTCAATTCAATTTGAATTCGTTTTCAATTCAATTCATTTCATTTCGAAATCGTTTTCAATTCAATTCATTTCGAAATCGTTTTCAATTCAATTCATTTCGAAATCGTTTTCAATTCAATTTGAATTCGTTTTCAATTCATTTCATTTCGAAATCGTTTTCAATTCAATTCATTTCGAAATCGTTTTCAATTCAATTCATTTCGAAATCGTTTTCAATTCAATTCATTTCAAAATCGTTTTCAATTCAATTCATTTCGAAATCGTTTTCAATTCAATTTGAATTCGTTTTCAATTCATTTCATTTCGAAATCGTTTTCAATTCAATTCATTTCGAAATCGTTTTCAATTCAATTCATTTCGAAATCGTTTTCAATTCAATTCATTTCGAAATCGTTTTCAATTCATTTCATTTCGAAATATTCGATTTCAAAATTACTTTTTAATATTCATTTTAAAATGAATAAAATCGATATAAATATCGTTCACGTCAAAATGGCGTCAACCTAATCAACACGGCTTCATATATTGACATTTTCAAATATTCCATTTCGAATATTTCTATTTCAAATATTTCTATTTCAAATATTTCTATTTTAAAACTGGAATGAGGCCCAATCAATTACCATATAAAGTTAATTATATGGATTTTCATACAACACATGTATAATAGCCTTGAAAAATAATCAACCATCAACCAAAGTGCACTACACTGTATAAGCATCAAATATAGATATCTAACGCTTATAACAGCCTGTCAATCAATCGATCGACATATTTAATCAATCAGGATGAGTGAACTTCAAATTTCATCCCAACACCCGTGTGGGGTTTCAAACAACCAAACACAGATTTTATTCGTGCAGTTGGGCGATGTGTAAAATTTATCGTCCCAATCAATGTCATTCAAATAGGTGTACATAAACAAACCGTCTGGTTTGTAAATGAATATTCTATTTTATTCACTTCACGTTAAAAATTATATTTTTAACGATAAAACATTTTATTTCAACCTATGAATTTCTATTCAATTCATTCTTTAAATAAAATGATATTTTTATTTTTCTAACTTATTTTAGAAAATTTCGGCGGCATAACGGCACGATACTAGAAACGGGACAAGGCCTAGCCTTATCCCCGGTCTAGTGAAGGCCCACGCCATTCACACATCAATCAAACCATTCAATTTCACCCAAACAATTCAATTCAATCACATAATCAAACTAATCTATGCAACCAAACAAACAAGTCCATGGTTTGTGGACGATTGTGTCGGGTGCTACTAAGCACCGTCTGCATCCTAGTATATATATATATAACTAGAAAAGAAATTGAAAGGTGAGAAGTTCTCACAGATAGCTATCCTAGCTCCACGGCACTTCATTGATAGAAATCTTCATCGCTATCGCATCTTCGTCATCTTCGTTGCCCGTAGCCACTACATATGTAAAAATCGAATTTTTACTATGTTATTCAATATATAAAAATCACATTTTATTTCGAAGTTCAATATATAAAAATTCTATTTTTCTATCGAAGTTCAATATATAAAAATTCTATTTTTCTATCGAAGTTCAATATATAAAAATTCTATTTTTCTATCGAAGTTCAATATATAAAAATTCTATTTTTCTATCGAAGTTCAATATATAAAAATTCTATTTTTTTTTGACTTCGCTATTTAATATAAAGATTATATTTTTATCATTCTCATGATGTAAAAATTATATTTTTATCACTTTAAAAATATAAGAATCATACCTTGCTCCTTCTACCCAATAAAAATTCCATCTTTTCTATTCTTAAAAAATATGATCTTTATTTTTACAAGTTCAAATCTTTTTCTATTAAAAGATTAAACCTTTTTCTTTTAAAAACTTAAACCTTTTTCCTATTTTAAAGTTCAAAATAAAATCAGTTTTATAATTCCTTTTAAAACAGTTTTTATTATTCTTTTAAAACTGCTTTTATAATTCTTTTAAAACTGTTTTTAGTTTCTATCAAAACAGTTTTTGCCTTTTAGAAAAATCAGTTTTTCTTTCTTTAAAAATTACAGTTTATATATTTTAAAAAAACAGTTTTTAAAACCTTTAAAAAAAACAGTTTTAAAACCCTAAAACAATCAGTCTTTAAATTCTTTAAAAATGCAGTTTTTATCTTTTTAAAAATGCAGTTTTTATTTTCTTTTCAAAACAGTTTTTGTTTTCTTTTCAAAACAGTTTTTAAATTATTATCAAATCAGTTTTTAAAACTTTAACAAATCAGTTTTATTCTAAAGAAAAAAAACTACAGTTTTAAATCTAAAGAAAATACAGTTTTTATATTTAAAAATAAAAAAACAAATAAAATAAAATGGCTCACCGATCTTGCGAAGGGGAGGAGGAGGAGTCGGCGGCTCTGGTGGCGTTCGGAGGTTCGCGGCAGGGTTCGACTGGGGGCTGCTTCGATTTGCGAGGATGTCTGGAGGGAGGAGGCGCTGCTTCGATTTGCGAGGATGTCTGGAGGGAGGAGGCGCTGCTTCGATGCGATGCGATGATGTTCGTCGATGAAGGCGGGTCTTCGGGGTGAGGCGGCGCGGCGTCGAGGTCTTGAGGGGCGGCGGCGATTAGTTTTTAGGTTTTCTTCCTTTTTTTTTTATTTTGCTTTCTGGTAAGTGATTCGGGGGGGGGGGGGGGCAATGAAGGAGAAAAGGGGAAAATATTTTTTATTTTATTTTATTTTATTATTTAATTATTTAAATTTGCCAAAGGGTTGACTTTTACATACGACCTCGAAACGAGGTCCACCGCCTGTCGTCCATAGCGTTTTACCCCCATTCCGAACACAATGGGATATGTATCGTAAGCTGGTTTGATCGTTACAATCAGTTTCCGTTGAAATTACATTTTAAATCCTTATATTGAATTTTAAACGTACATTTCAAATTACCGGGGTCACATACTAACTAGAAAAATTCCAGAAAAATATTTTCTGGTTTCGTATGGACGATACGGTCCTAACAAAACTAGTTTCGTCGAATTCTGAGACCGTTTGAAAAATGGCCAATTTCCTGTCGATTAAATTCAACAGAAACTGGTCAAACGCGTTTTCTTTTGCCACGCTCACATATTGATTCTAAAAATTATGAAATTTGAAACCTAGCAATAGTTTGACATCACGGACCCAACAAAACTGGTTTCGTCGAAATTCGAGGTCGTTTGCAAAATGTCCATTTTTAAGGGCCTGAATTCCATAGCGACTATTCAGAAATTTCAACTGGACATATCTTTTGATTCCTGATATGAAATCTTGATTTTTCGGATTCGTTAGAAAGATATTCACTATTAGATTCCATTATTTTTGGTTTCACTAAAATCCGGATAGTTTTGCACCCGGTACATTCAATTGAAGTTTGAAATCGAATTATCGAACTACCGCGCCATTTTCAATTCTATTTATAATTATATATAATTATTTATATTCTAACGACGACGTATATAATATATGCGATCGATTTATATTCAAAATAAATTTTCTCGTCGATATTATTTAAAATAATTCATTTTAAATATTCAAAATTCGCTAAAATTGCCAAAATAAAAATTTCAAACTGGCTCGCATTTTACGGGTTGTTACATCTGATGTTGTGTTCTTCTTCTTCTTCTATTCTAATTTTCTATCTTATCAATTCTCACCCTCTAACTTCTTTCTATTAACTATCTTGTATTTCCGATATCTGAATAGTCGACATTGGTATTTGTGTCGATTTTCGGAGCCGAAAATCTCGGTTCTTTACAGCGGTATCAGAGCTGAAGGTTAAGTGATTACCTTGGCTGTGTGGCGTGACTCAGTAGAGATGGGGTAGCAATACCCTAGATTGAGTTTGAGTGTATATATATGAGCGTGTATTTGTAGTTCAATATAAAATGATTTTTTATATCGTGGAGATTTATTGATTGAGTTGTTTATGAGTTCTGGTCGATCAGTTTGATCCACTGTATCGGTAGGGGTTTATAAACACTCAAATACGATGAACCGACACAGTATGTTTTGAAAAGAGGGGAAATGGAATAATTTCACCAAAATTATATTTTAATATAAAGGATTGATTAATATTTGAAATATTATAGTATATTTGATGTGCTGGTTGATTATAATTGAAATGGTTATATAAATAACCAATTAGAGTTCGTATAATATCAAAATCAGATGGATTAAATCTGAATTTAAATCAAGGTTGAAACTAAAACTCTGGAAATTTGAATAAGTGTTTATAAATGGATTGAATTAAGTATATAAGAATTTTAAAATCCTGGGAGATTTTAAATTGTTGTACAAGCAGTGTGAATGGTATTTTGAAATGTATTTCAAAATCGAAGTGTTTAGAAAGGGTTTTGAAAGTGATATAGTATTGAACTCACTTCGGTCGCTAGAAAATAAATTCCGATGTTGATCCAGACATCATCGGTTTTCATTTTCGAGTTTCTAATGACGGATTACTACCGAAGATATTGATTTCGAATTGTTTTGGCAAAATAAGTTGTTTTGAGTCCTGAAAAGGATTGTTTGATTTTCGAGGAAAGCGAAGCTGTTTAAAACTCCCAAGGAGAGATTGTTGAATTAAAAACAAGTTAATTAATACTTGTGAAAGCAAATTGGAATTAAAGTAAAGCCAGTTAAGTGGTAACTGAAATTGAATTGAAATAGAATGATGGGATTATGAGATAGGAGTCTAGAACAATATTGGACTGGTAAGTTAAGAGTTGAAATTGGTAATAACATTTGAGTGAGAATGAAATTTGGTTTGGATATAAGCGAATAGTTGTGTTGAACAGATATTGATTGAAAATTGGTTGAGATGACATTGGTATATGTTGAATTGATAGCAGGTGAAAGTGATAAAGTTGATATGCCCGAAAAAAGGTACAAGTTTATATTTCTATTGGGTATGAGATTTATGAGCCAATTTGGAAAGCCGCTTGGCTATTTGATTTTCTTTTGGGATGGAGAAGGCCTAGAGAGGCGAGTTGTGGTTATCGATTGAGCCATACAAAGGAGGTGTTGGCAAAAAAATTCGAAAATTTCGGGTGTTAGAAAATTTTCAGAAATTTTGAAAATTTTCGTTAATCAAAATAAGTTAATAATTAATTAAAATCAAATTGGTTTAGTTAAAACTGAAGTTAATAAGTAAACAAATCAATTTTACCTAGTTAATAGGTTTTGTTTTCTACCTTAGCAATTTCGAGCACGAAAATATTTTAAGGGGGGAAGAATGTAATGACCCGTATTTTACGGATAATAAATAATTTATTTAATTATTTAAATAAAGGTTTGGTAATTTAAAATGACCAGAATTAAATAATAAGGAATATTCAATTAGTATAATAATTAAATAATATATTTAAATTCCAGAATAGTCGAAAATAGTAGAATTCACAATACGATGTGAATTGGATCATATATAAGCTATAATCCAGTTTGGAATTGAATTAGAATAACGAATATATTATTTGAACGACGTTAGAACGTATTAATTATATTATAATTAAAATCGAGCTTGAAATGGCGCGGCAGTTCACTGTTTGGCGATTTGAACTTCAACTGAATATACAAGGTCCTGTAACATCCCGCATTTTTGTCGGTTGGTATTTGAATATTTAAATCAGTTTAAATATTGAATTTGTAATATAAGTGGATTTATATATTAATTAAAACGAAGTTGAACGTATAAAGATATATATTAATTATAATCGAGCCCATAACGACGCTGCAGTTCGTAATTTAACGTTTTGAACTTCAACTGAGTGTACCAGACTCGTTTTGAATCGGATTTCTTCGAAACAAGAAGCGTTGGAATCTGTTAAACTGTATCTTTCTAATAGAAGTGAAAAACCAAGATTTCGTGTGACCGAGTGAAAGATATGTCCAAATCAAATATTCAGAAAGTCGCTGTAAAACCGTTTATCGACCGTAATGGTTATTTGAATATAACTTGATATCGATTGCAAATCAGGACAAGGTTCTTTTGAGGCGTAGCGATAATTTAATTTTTAGAATTTTATAGTAATTTTTAATTAATTAAATATGCAACTTTTTATTTGGATTAATGTGTACCCTGTATCGATATTTCGGGATTTCAAAACATGAGTCAATCTACCGGTATTATTATATTTTTTTGATCGTGGCACCTCACTGGACACGACGGTATTCTTACTTCAGTCCGTAACAGCTCGGAGTTCACGAGATAGGGTTAGTGGATATGAGCTCTTCACGCCGAATAAAATCATATATTGTATTCAATCACCCATCCTTCATTGATCGCACATGCCTGGTCTAGGAGATAGAACGTGGGAAATCAGTACTAAAGCCATGCTGAAGTTGACGCATAGCATACCCTGTCCCTTTCAAGTATATTCTATCGGAATTAGTGAAGCAAATCAAACGCGTGATGACCACGTCTGAACCATCACCCTATATTGTAAGTATTAAAGTTATTTAAGCTAAGCTACCTAATATAAAAATGAAACGTGACCCAAGCCAATACTTCATACCAAAGCAACAATCATTTCATGGCCACACCCTATCAGCTAGCAGCTACCCATACTTAGCCAGTAAGCATGTTCATTCTCATCACCAATAAATGCTCCCACGTCCTTTTGTTTTCTTAACAATGAAGAAATAGTTAAATAATGTACAAAAACAAATACGGCCTACTGAATAAGGTAACATCATCCCACGCCTATGACCTTGGAAATGTAAAACCACCAATGTGCTAACCTATAGTAAGCTACAGCACCCCTAATACTTGGTCACCAAGGTTCTAAACATATAAATACATCGCAAGTTTTGTCTCACCGAAAAGGTTCAAAAAGCAAAGCAAAAATTAGAGCTTCCGTACAAACAAAAGAATCACGCTTGCTGGAAATTGCTGGGTAAATTCGTAGATTGGAAATGGCGTGCAAGTTTTGAGCATGGGGAGCTGTGGGTTGCTTGATGCGTGAGTATTAACGAACCGGAGGAGGAGGAGCTGCGCTGGATACATGCGGCAGTATTGATTGGGTTAGTGCAAGGATCGCACCTTATTTTGCATGTGCATGGGTCGGAAACAGTAAGGGTCGAGACAAAAGGTGGGAAATGGTTTGGTTCTTTACTGGTGTCGTGTTTCGTTTATGCAAAGGTAGGAGAAAGAGTAACTAACGTAAGGAACAAGAAATAACATGAAGGGAGTCGCTGCCTGTATATGTGCTCGAATCTGATGTGAATAGTGAAGTTGTGTATGAAGGATATTGAAGTGAATGAAGTATAGAAAGGTGGCATTTGCTGTGGGGATGTGTATTAGCAGATGGTTGTGTGTAAATAAGTGGGGCGCGAGAAGCAAAAGCAGCATGTATGGGGCAGCGGTAAAAGTGAAGTCACGAGCCAGAGAAGATGTAGCGTAGCAGTTTCATGAAAGGGACGAAGCGGTGAGGTTTTAAATGGAGAGATCGGTGGTTACATTACGTGTAAATATGCATGAACGGACGTGAGGAGAAGATGGAGAAGTGGGGAAGTTGTTGGTAAAGGAAGCTGCGGATTGGGGCATGGAGCTGAAGCACGAAAAGGTGAGATAGCATGGGGTGTAAATGAAGATGTACAGGAGTGCCGCGTTTAAAATGGAGTTGCTGGCCATTCTAATAAACTGAAGTAGGCGTGTCTTTTAAAAGGAAGAAGGAGGTATTTGTATTATATATATACAAGAGGAAAAAGTGGAAAGGCCAGAAAACATGGACGTTAAGTTAGAAATGAAAGATGGGTGCAAGGTCAAGGGAAGAAGCAAGAACCGTTGTATTGGGGGCGACATCATGCAGAAGTACAGGAGTGTGACTGCGGAGGACATTGGCGCGGGTTTTGTTGAATTTCGTGGAAGAAGAGATGCTGTGAAATCCAGTCAGGAGGAGAGTAAGTACAGACGGATTGAATTATTCTAAGTCAGGTTAAAAATGAACAAAGAACAGGCAGATTCATTGGAACCATAAGAAGGCGTACTATGTTATAAAGCCAGTCCGGATCCATTTGAAGCTTGTTTAGCACGAAACAAAACGGTTGTTTGATACTGGATGGACGCAAATCGTTATTTAACGGTTAACGCGCTAAGGTGAGTAAAATCACTAACTCTGATCTATTTCAATTATATTTTAATGTTGTTTGAATGTTGTGCGATGGTCGATTAGGTAGATTACAATTAATTTGGTTAAATATTATATACCGTTACATATGTACACATCATCGGTTGGACACTGATTCCATCGATTAGAATATCCCCTAGTATAGATTTAGTGTAAATTGTGTTGACTGACATCTGTGGATGCGGAAACCGGTTGGAGGAATCCGACCGGATTCCTTGATAATTATATGTACTGTTTGTTTTGTATGAACCTGAATTATATTTAAACCCCATGTGAATATTGATGTTGAACGGAAATTCAACATCTGTTTCGATAAATCAATAAACGATATCAATTTAGAAAGTGATAACAGTCGACCGTAAAACCATCGTTTTGTTAAGAAGTTGATTGGCCATCAGGCAAATCAAAGAGGTTAATTATAAAAATTATATTTTTATAATTAAAAAGAAGATTTAAATTTATAATAGAAGTTCTATTATAAACCAGTATTTTAGAGTTCGTTTTTATAAAATAAATAAAAACGATTGTTGATATTTAAATAAGTTTATAAAGCAGAAATTATCCGATGATTAAGTATTTGGATAATTATATTTAAGATAAACAATTTTAGAAATATTATTAGATTAATTATATTAATCTAATGAGGAGTAATTAAGATCAGTTAACGAATTTACCGATGAAATGAAGTTGATTTAATCAACTGTTATTTGGAAAATAGAATGCAAACTTGTATCGGTTCTAAGGTAAGAACGTTGTCGATTAAGGTCTGAGAGGTAAATAGAATGCCCCAACTTGAACGGCTTCACTATTATCGAGGAACGATAACAGTTGTAACGGAAAGAGATGTCAAGATGTGTATAAAAGGAATACGGCAGCGTATTGCCAGTCTTAGAATTATAGGGATAAAATAACGATGTTGATAAGATAAGTGTGACTGTTATGTCAAGATTAGTTATAACAAAGAATATTACAGCGTATGACAAGTTGAACTATAGCAATAAAATAACGTTGTTGATAAGGTAAGTGTGACTGTAATTAGTTATAAGGAGAATATTACAGCGTATGACAAGTTTAGAACTATAGCGACAAATTAATTGCTGTTGATTTGACTTAAGCATGACTTTTATATATAGCAGCACTTCCTAGGAAACGTAACAGTTTGGTTTGAAATCCACTTATTCTAGAGTAATAAGTAACGACGTTTGTTCAAAGAAATATAAGAAAATGTTTAGAAAAAGAATTGGGGAATCGTATAAGAAACTAATGACAGCATTTCGATGTTCGAAATGTGATTAGAATTAAACCATTAGGATTTGGAACTAGGATTCGACGATGTCGAATGTATTAAAAGTAAATTATTTTTAGGAATTATAATATGATAGGATAATTAACATTTAGTTTTAAACAAATAAATGTTAATAGGATAAGAATCAATATTTAGTTATCAACTGGATATTGATAAGAAGTTGACTTAGAGAACAGAGTTTATAAAGTGGATTGTGAATATAAAGTATGAAAGAGATTTTGGTAGACGAGATAATGTTATTGATTTTCTAAATAAAGAGTTATTTGATAAAGGTATTCAGATTTCTATAACAGGAATGGTATTCACATTTTTAAGTGAATAATGTTTTTAAAGGTAAACGGTTGGCCGATTAAAATATTTATAATGAAATTGGGAATATTTTCCAATATAAAGAGGGTAGATTATCCAAGTATAGAAATAAAGAATGTGAAATTAATGGAAATAGTTCGAACGGTAATAACGTATGTTTCTGGAACATGAAAGAATAAGAGTTTATAATAACTGGAAATGTTTTCCAAGAAGTATGAAAAGGCTAAAACGGGATTTGAGAAATATCTAGTAAGATATGGGAATTCGAACAATGAAACGAATGTTAAATAAAAGCGCCCGTGATTGTATGATGTTTAGTTATACATTAGAATGGATGTTGTTTTAACTCCGATAGTTAAATAACCGACTATCGAAGTGTTTGACCGTCGTTGTCAATACGGAGAGACCGGTTGGATATGTTATCTGAAAACCACTCCGTATAGACATAAGCGCTGCGAATTAGATATGCTGAAGATAATTGAAGACGGAGTTAAATGCAAGGGTCGTCCAGTTCTAGAATGATGTTTATTTGTTTGGCCAGTCCCAGGACAACTTGTATGGACGAGTGTCTGACAGAGTATTTCCAACGGTCATGCCGTTGATTTTATGAATATACCAAGTTGGTGGGGAGAAAGTAACTTCTCTCTATTCTACACCCAGTGTGCATTTGTGTAATCAACGTGTGATTACGGATTTGACGATGTGACATTCAAAGTGAATGGTGATCATATGTTCTGAAGATAGACGTAGCCTCTAACCTTACAACCAGGAATGACAGAAGTTGGGCTAGGCAGCATGACTAGTTGGGTCATCCCCAAGCAGGGTGTATTGTCACCGATCTAGAGAAAATTCATATTTATACTTCTTTTCGATTCTGTATCTTCGGATGGACGGTTGGATGGCCTACAACCGTGGTGGCAATATATTCGTGACACTCAAGCTAAATGAGTGAGCGGTCATGTGTGGTCGGGTTGCAAGACGTTCTTGTTGAACCCTGAGTGTATCCCCTCTAGAGTACACTATTCAGAAGGTGCTCCCATACCTTATCTGTTGAAATCCATTCTCCAATAAGCGCCCTGCGGTTTATGATTTTATACTATATATATGTGGAGCGTGAGATGCAAGCGTTCTACTACTTGTATAATTATTTGGTTAGACATTATCATAATATCACTGGGTTTTGATATCAAGAATATTTCGGGTTATAGTAAGGTAAAAACCGTCCATGTTTATGTGTGGGCTGGTCTTACTATTATCTTCTTGTTTTGAAAAGGATTTTCAAAGTAAAACAGTATGGTTGGAATTTACTCACACCAATCCCATGACTGACCCAGAGTTTATTTTGTTTGTTTTCCTTAAACTCTTGGGTGCCCAAATTTGTACGGGCAGTCAAGTGTTTCAGGCTTTGCAGATTCACTTGGAGGAGCTCAAAAGCAGGAAGCTTCACCATAAATTAGTTAGAGATTATTTCCGCTGTGATACGATGTATTGTACTCTGATATATGGTATGTATTCATACAAATACAGATTTGTATTTCAAAGTTATGTTGTAATAAAATTTATTCATTCCGCTGTGAGTTTCGTGATTACTCTGATTCTGATGTTCAGTGAGTTCTTCTTCTTCTTCTATTCTATTAGTTCTATCTTTTCTATCTCATCCTCTTAATTCTTTCAATAATGACATGGTTTTCAAGGTATCGAAAATCGCGCCATTATAGTTGGTATCAGAGCATAAGGTTAAGTGATTACCTTGGCTCTGTGGCGTAACTCAATAGAGATGAAGTTAGTAATACTCTAGATTGAGTTGAGTGTATATATATGAGCGCGTATTTGTGATTAATATAAAAACTATTTTATATTGTGTTGACTGGTCAGTCGAGTGGTTTATGAATTCTGGTCGAAACAGCAATGCAAACTGAGTCGATAGGTGTTTCTAAACTCTTGAACAGAGTAATTCGACACAGTATGTTTTGAAAAGAGGGTAAATGAAATAATTTTACCCAAAGTATATTTTGATATAAAAAGAAGTGTATATCTTGATATTAATATAATATATTGGATATGTGATCATTATTATGATCGAACAGGATTATAATTGAGTTGGTTATATAAACTACCAATCGAAATATTATATAAGTATGATATGCAAAATCAGATGAGCTGAATTTGAATTAAAAACCAGAATTGAAATAAAACTCTAGAAACTTGGAAAAGAATTGAAATTGAAATTGAATTAAATATAAGGGAATTTTAAAATCCTGGGAGATTTGAAAATTTGTTTTCCAAGTGCTATGAAAGATATTTTGAAGTAATTTCAAAAATAGAGTGATTATAAATGAGTTTTTAAAGCAATATAGTATTGAACTCACTTCGATGGTTGGAAAATAAATTCCGATGATGATCGCGACATTATCGGTGTTCATTTTCGAGCTGGTAAGTGACGGATTACTACCAAAGATTTTGTTTTGTATTGTTTGAGAAACAAGTTGTCAGAAATTCAAATGTTTTGAATTATATATGATTTCAAACTGATTTGAAATAAATCACAGGAATTTGAATTCTGAAATAAAAATTTAACTTATGGGGTTAAAATGGTAAAAATGGAATTTAAACAAAGATAACAAAACTGGACTGAATTTGGAAAGATCCAGAATGAAAATTATAAAAGAAAAATATTGGAGATTCGAGTTATTAAAAATGAATTGATTCTTGGAGAATAAGAATCGAATTTTGAATTAGAGATGGAGATAACTGATTTGAGAAATAAATCAGTAAATGGAATGTCGTAATAAAACTTAACAAGGTTAAGAACTGAGAGTGGAATCGGAGTTGAAATAGAAATTTGGCTTAGTAAAAGCGAAAGACTGGTTTGAGAACGGATTGATGGGAGATCAACCAAGGATGCTTGGTTATGCTGGTTTAACAGCAGATGGAAGAGATAGAGTTGAATGCCCAACAGAGAAGGTACACGTTTATATACGAGTATGAGATTTTTTATGAGTCAGTTTGGGCAAGCCGTTTGGCTGTTTGATTTTCGTTTGGATTGAAGAAGGCCCGGAGTGGCAAGTTGTTGTAGTACCGAGTGAGTCGTGCAGAGGAGATGCTGGCGAGATTCAATGAAAATTTAAGCTGTTAGGAAATTTTCAGAAATTTTGAAAATATTCGAAATAATAAGGAATTAATATTTTAATTGGAAATAATCAGTTCAGTGGAAACTGGAATTATGAAGTAAACCAAAAAGATTTTTAACCATGTTATAACAGAGATTGTAGCATTTTCCCTATCTTAGCAATTTCGAGGACGAAATTATTTTAAGGGGGAAGGTCTGTAACGTCCCGCATTTTTGTCGGTTGGTATTTGAATATTTAAATCAGTTTAAATATTGAATTTGTAATATAAGTGGATTTATATATTAATTAAAACGAAGTTGAACGTATAAAGATATATATTAATTATAATCGAGCCCATAACGACGCTGCAGTTCGTAATTTAACGTTCTGAACTTCAACTGAGTGTACCGGACTCGTTTTGAATCGGATTTCTTCGAAACAAGAAGCGTTGGAATCTGTTAAACTGTATCTTTCTAATAGAAGTGAAAAACCAAGATTTCGTGTGACCGAGTGAAAGATATGTCCAAATCAAATATTCAGAAAGTCGCTGTAAAACCGTTTATCGACCGTAATGGTTATTTGAATATAACTTGATATCGATTGCAAATCAGGACAAGGTTCTTTTGAGGCGCAGCGATAATTTAATTTTTAGAATTTTACAGTAATTTTTAATTAATTAATTAAATATGCAACTTTTTATTTGGAGTAATGTGCACCTTGTATCGGTATTTCGTGATTTCAAAACATGAGTCAATCTACCGGTATTATTATATTTTTTTGATCATGGCACCTCGCTGGACACGACGGTATTCTTACTTCAGTCCATAACAGCTCGGAGTTCACGAGATAGGGTTAGTGGATATGAGCTCTTCACGCCGAATAAAATCATGTATTGTATTCAATCACCCATCCTTCATTGATCGCACATGCTTGGTCTAGGAGATAGAACATGGGAAATCAGCACTAAAGCCATGCTGAAGTTGACGCATAGCATACCCTGTCCCTTTCAAGTATATTCTATCGGAATTAGTGAAGTAAATCAAACGCGTGATGACCACGTCTGAACCATCACCCTATATTGTAAGTATTAAAGTTATTTAAGCTAAGCTACCTAATATAAAAATGAAACGTGACCCAAGCCAATACTTCATACCAAAGCAACAATCATTTCATGGCCACACCCTATCAGCTAGCAGCTACCCATACTTAGCCAGTAAGCATGTTCATTCTCGTCACCAATAAATGCTCCCACATCCTTTTGTTTTCTTAACAATGAAGAAATTGTTAAACAATGTACAAAAACAAATACGGCCTACTGAATAAGGTAACATCATCCCACGTGTAACGACCCAGAAAATCTGAACCAATTTAAAATTTTTAAATTGGCTAAAATAATGGATTTTAAATATTTAAAATAAATATTTTAAATAATGGCGATGAAAACTGAGTTTGAATCAACAATTGAAAACGAATATAATTAATTATAATTATAAACAAGGCCTGAAAGGGCGCTGTAGTTTCAAAAATCGAATTCAAACTTTGTCGGACTATACCGGGTGCAAAACAAAACGAATTTTAGTGAAACCAAAAATATTTAAATCTGTTAGTGAATACCTTTCCAACGAATCTGACAAATCGAAATTTGATAGCGGGAATCAAAAGATATGTCCAGTTGAAAATTCTGAATATTCGCTATGGAATTCAGGCCCTTAAAAATGGACATTTTGCAAACGACCTCGGATTTCGACGAAACCACTTTTGTTGGATTCGTAATGTCAAATTATTGCTAGGTTTCAAATTTCATAATTTTTCGAATCAATATGTGAGCGAGGCAAAGGAAAACGCGTTTGACCGGTTTCAGTTGATTTTAATCGACTGGAAATTGGCCATTTTTCAAACGGTCTCAGAATTTGACGAAACTAGTTTTGTTAGGACCGTATCGTCAATACGAAGCTAGAAAATATTTTTCGAGAATTTTTCTAGTTAGTATGTGACCCCGGTAAATTGAAATGCGCGTTCAAATTCAATATATAGAGTTATATGTTGATTTTAATGGAAACTGATCGAAATGGTCGAATCAGCTTACGATACATATCCCATTGTGTTCGTAATGGGGGGTGAAACGCTATGGACGACAGTCGTTGGACTCGATTTGAGATTCGTATGTAAAAGTCAACTTTTTTGAAAATAAAATAAGAAAATAAAAAAAAAACCTTTCTTCCCTTAAACTCCTCCAGGCCCCCCCTTTCTGAAATCATTTTCGATTGGAAAAAAAAAAAGAACCGCTCCAGTTTCTCGTCGCTCCCTCCTCCGCCAGACCCTCGACCGACCGTCGCTCCTCCGATCAACACCCCCGCACCCTTCGCCGTTCCCCTCCACCAGGCGCGAGAACGAAACCCTAGCACCCCCTTTAAAACCCCTTCCCAAACCGTTGACGACTGTGCCGCCGCCGCCTGATTGGGGCTTCCTCCGACTGCTGCGCACCAGAGACCATTCCCCCCCTCGATTTCTACAGTGAGTATTTTATTTATTTATTTATTTGTTTATCTATTTTCTATATATAAATATAAAGACTGATTTTGTATATGTATAAAGACTGATTTTGTATATGTATAAAAACTGATTTTCGTTCATATAAAAACTGATTTTCGTTCATATAAAATCTGATTTTGTATATGTATAAAAACTGATTTTCGTTCATATAAAAAAAACTGATTTTTGTCTACATAAAAACTGATTTTTACTTGGTGATAAAGCTATGATTTTTCTTACATGAACACAAGCAAAAAGATTAGATTTTTCTTTATAGAAAAGTTGAGATTTTGAAATTAGAAAAGTTGAGATTTTTAAAACTATATAGATTTGATTTTTAGAAACAAAAAGCTAAGATCTTTAACGCTATGAAGCTACGATTTTTATATATCGAATAGCAAAGTAAAAATTCGATTTTTATGTATTGAATAGCATAATAAAAATTCGATTTTTATATATTGAATAACGAAGTAAAAATTCGATCTTTACATATGTAGTGAATACGGGCAACGAAAGCGACAAAAGGCGAGAACGGTGAAGATTTATGCAAAGAAGAGTCGTGGGATTGAATTAGCTAATCGGTGAGAATTTCTCACTCTTCAATTTCTTTTTCTAGCTATATATATATGTGTTGAAATAAAAGTGAATTGCTATATATAAATATATATATATATATATATATATACGCCCCTCGTCCACAAACCATGGACGATATTTATTGATTGTGATTGGTGTGAAAATTGATTGTTAGCGAATGATTGTTTGGGATTGTTTGTGGTTGATATTGATTGATTGAGGTTGAAAAATACCCGTTTGTGGTTGAGAAATATTTGGTTGAAACCACATAGGATTAGTTTGTGGAAATGAAATAAATATATACATGCCGCCTGCGTGCGAACTAGATGCATGATCCCCATTGTCAAAAACCGCGAGGTTTTAAGGTAGAGCGAGGAGCCGTACTAGGGACGGTCCCGGTTTTAACTACCCTGCCGTTATGCTGCCGAAATTTTGAATAATATTCAAGTGTTTGAATTATTTTCATTTGCTAAAACTATATTTAGTCATTGAATAGAAAACCTTCATGTGTTGAATCGATATTCATTCGTTGATTAGAAATTCATGTGTTGAATGGTATTCATATTTTGAAATAAATTGTTTGATAATAAAAATCACCTTTTATCGACTATATGAACTGTGTAAAATAATCTCGTTTTGAAAGAAATTGTTTTATAAGAAAAATCCTTTTTTTATCACCAATATGAAATATATAAAATAATAGTGTTTTGAAATGAATTGTTTTACAATAAAAATCACATTTTTACTATATACATGAATCGTTGAAATGTGAAGTGTTAAAAATAGCCACTCGTTCAAACAAACATATATGAGCTGAAATATTCATTAATTAGCTAATGATGTGATTTTTGCCTATGCATGCAATGTTAGAATGAATGGAGTTTTTTAAACCAAATGGAATCAAATATGAAGTTGAATGGAAAATGATAAATGATAAGAACTATATATATGTACATGCATATTCATTGAACAGGTTATAGCAAAGGGGCTAGAGAAGAGGAATAAAATTTTGTGCCCGACAAATAGGTACACATTCACTGTTTTGTTTGGGTGATGATTTTATGAGCCTGTTGGCTAGCCGCTTGGCTTTTTCTTTTTCTTTTTGAGATTAGAAGGACCGGGGAAGCTATTTGAGATTTCCCGATGCTCCCGGTGCATGGGAGGTTATGGCGAAATTTTTCAAAATTTTAAGGCGTTAGTGAAATATTTGAAGTGAAAACGATATTGAAATCGTTGAATGAACTATATTTATATAAATATATAAATATAAATAAAATTAAAACGAAACGTGGCCGTGCAGTTCGTGTTTTGAAACCGTGTTTTCAAACAACTAGTACGGGAAATCCGACCACTGGATTTTCCCGAAACCTCAACCGTCGGGTTCGCCATGGAAATATCTTCCCAACGGCACCAACCTTGTAAAAAATCCAACGGTTGGATTGTCTGGAATGTTTAATTCAAATCTGATGAAAACAGCGCCAGAAGCGATTATATTTATATATATATATATAAATATAATTATATACTTAATCGAATAACGACGCTGCAGTTCGTATTTTGAAATCGAAAATTCAAACGATTGTACCGGGAGATCCGACCGTCGGATTTTCCCGAAACTGGAACCGTTGGATTCGTTTTGAAAAGACCTTTCTAATGATGTAAATTTTGTGAAGATCCAACGGTTAGATTTTCAGATATGTGTAAATCAATTCTGAAGAAAAACAGCGCCACGGCCGCGTTATGGCCCGAAGCGTCGTTTTGAATAAACTGGCTATTTTAAAATAAATAAAAATAGCGATAAATCGTTATAAAATATCATAAACGATATGGGATGGAAATAAACCGAATTTGCTCAATTTATGTGGTATTTGATGGTTGAATGTGTTTGGTGTGAAAATTACATTAAAGAACAAAATTGCTGTTGTCGAATGATTTAACCATTAAAGTAAATTGATTTGAAATTCTAAATGTACGTGAATTATTTGAGAAGGCCGAGTTAATTCTCATTTCAAATAATTGACCGACGATTGATAATCGAAGATGAAGACTTTGGTCGAAGACCGGAGATCTTCACCTCGTTTGGATGGTAACCGAGGTCCTGATTGGGAGGCATCCCGAAATATGGATAATGAGTGGTGATCGTCCAGACGTACGTGGTGATCGATGGGTTTGCGAGGTATTTAGTGCCTCCGGTTTCGTTCAGACCCAGAACGGACTTGTAAATGGACTGTGTGTCTGACATTGGATTTTATTCTGTGTTGATTGATCTCTATTAAATATACATCTGTTTGGCGGCGGAGAATTTATTCTTTTGCTTAACGCCCTTCTCTGAGACGCACGAGCTCAGAGGTTGTATATCGATGGACATCAATCGCATGGCATGAATTGCCTGTGTGGCATGCTAAGATGCAGTGATCAGGGCTTCTGATTGAAAAGCAAAGTCTTGTGGTGATGATCAAAGCACCGCCTGTGTAGCGTAGCTTTGTGTATAACGTAAAATCGCGAGCCTCACACCCCGGTATGAACCAGAAACGGGAGAGGACATCAGGGAGGGCCTGCGTCTCTTTCTAGCTAGGGTGGTGTCAGTGACCTACCAGCCCTGATATTTATATACTTTTCACCTGTGTGGTTGTTGCTGTTGCGAGGCGCCTCGGTTTGATCGGACGATCCGGGTCTGATGGAGTCATTCGTTGGCTCGTTTACGCCCCAAAGGGCGGGGAGACGTAGTGTTCAGGCATAATAATCCACATCGGTGGACCGGCCCTGACGATCCAAGGGGCAGTTGCGGCTGTTCCGGAGACATGGGCTAGATTGTCTCGAATTCGGTAAGGACTATCTTTTGCCTTGGTTCATAACGGAAATCCAATTTCCAAATACGTGATCGTGCAGTTTCGATTGTATAGATATATGGCGACATAGTGGCATGGGACGCTCATGTCGTCTATGATTGATAGTTATGATTTGAAATTGTTTTCGAAGCATATAAACACTAGCAATAATATCAAATGCCTTTGTTTTATTCGTATCAAGCATATTTTGGCCGTTATAAGGTAAAAACTCTATCCTCCGGTTTGCGTTGCATTGTGTGATGGGAACTGAGTCTTATAACGGCTTCATTTTTATAAAAAGCATAGCGATGTTTAAAAGAAAGATTTGTTTTAAAGCACTGGCAATCCGATGGAGTAAACCCGTTCCACGAAAGTGGCGTGGTCCTGTGATTAGCCAAACTATATATGTGTTGAGTAGATTTCTCATACCAGTCCCATGACTGACTCGTAGTTTGTTTCACTTTCAAACTCGGGTGCCCCTTTTTCTACACGGGCAGCCTTGTATTCAGGTTTAGCTGGTTCTTTCTGGATAGCTGGAGCTGAAGATGGATTCTATCATTTATTTCTTTTTATGCTGTTCAGCTCCTATTGTACATATTTTGTTTGTTTTCCGCTGTAGACATTTATGTATAGCTGAACTGTATTTGTACTAAGTAAGATCCTGTATACTGTGTAACTCTGATGATTCCTTTTATCCAGTATATTCTATTTTTCATTATCTGGTGTATTTATTTAATTCTGTTCTGCTATTATCTGTTTCTATGTTATATTCCAAAGATAACCCTTGTCTCCGTGAGAACGGGATTTCGGGTCGTCTCAACGTGGTATCACCTATGACCTTGGAAATGTAAAACCACCAATGTGCTAACCTATAGTAAGCTACAGCACCCCTAATACTTGGTCACCAAGGTTCTAAACATATAAATACATCGCAAGTTTTGTCTCACCGAAAAGGTTCAAAAAGCAAAAAAAAATTAGAGCTTCCGTACAAACAAAAGAATCACGCTTGCTGGAAATTGCTGGGTAAATCCGTAGATTGGAAATGGCGTGCAAGTTTTGAGCATGGGGAGCTGTGAGTTGCTTGATGCGTGAGTATTAACGAACCGGAGGAGGAGGAGCTGCGCTGGATACATGCGGCAGTATTGATTGGGTTAGTGCAAGGATCGCACCTTATTTTGCTTGTGCATGGGTCGGAAACAGTAAGGGTCGAGACAAAAGGTGGGAAATGGTTTGGTTCTTTACTGGTGTCGTGTTTCGTTTATGCAAAGGTAGGAGAAAGAGTAACTAACGTAAGGAACAAGAAATAACATGAAGGGAGTCGCTGCCTGTATATGTGCTCGGATCTGATGCGAATAGTGAAGTTGTGTGTGAAGGATATTGAAGTGAATGAAGTATAGAATGGTGGCATTTGCTGTGGGGATGTGTATTAGCAGATGGTTGTGTGTAAATAAGTGGGGCGCGAGAAGCAAAAGCAGCATGTATGGGGCAGCGGTAAAAGTGAAGTCACGAGTCAGAGAAGATGTAGCGTAGCAGTTTCATGAAAGGGACGAAGCGGTGAGGTTTTAAATGGAGAGATCGGTGGTTACATTACGTGTAAATATGCATGAATGGACGTGAGGAGAAGATGGAGAAGTGGGGAAGTTGTTGGTAAAGGAAGCTGCGGATTGGGGCATGGAGCTGAAGCACGAAAAGGTGAGATAGCATGGGGTGTAAATGAAGATGTACAGGAGTGCCGCGTTTAAAATGGAGTTGTTGGCCATTCTAATAAACTGAAGTAGGCGTGTCTTTTAAAAGGAAGAAGGAGGTATTTGTATTATATATATACAAGAGGAAGAAGTGGAAAGGCCAGAAAACATGGACGTTATGTTAGAAATGAAAGATGGGTGCAAGGTCATGGGAAGAAGCAAGAACCGTTGTATTGGGGGCGACATCATGCAGAAGTACAGGAGTGTGACTGCGGAGGACATTGGCGCGGGTTTTGTTGAATTTCGTGGAAGAAGAGATGCTGTGAAATCCGGTCAGGAGGAGAGTAAGTACAGACGGATTGAATTATTCTAAGTCAGGTTAAAAATGAACAAAGAACAAGCAGATTCATTGGAACCATAAGAAGGCGTAGTATGTTATAAAGCTAGTCCGGATCCATTTGAAGCTTGTTTAGCACGAAACAAAACGGTTGTTTGATACTGGACGGACGCAAATCGTTATTTAACGGTTAACGCGCTAAGGTGAGTAAAATCACTAACTCTGATCTATTTCACATTATATTTTAATGTTGTTTGGATGCTGTGTGATGGTCGATTAGGTAGATTACAATTAATTTGGTTAAATATTATATACCGTTACATATGTACACATCATCGGTTGGACACTGATTCCATCGATTAGAATATCCCCTAGTATAGAGTTAGTGTAAATTGTGTTGACTGACATTTGTGGATGCGGAAACCGGTTGGAGGAATCCAACCGGATTCCTTGATAATTATATGTACTGTTTGTTTTGTATGAACCTGAATTATATTTAAACCCCATGTGAATATTGATGTTGAACGGAAATTCAACATCTGTTTCGATAAATCAATAAACGATATCAATTTAGAAAGTGATAACAGTCGACCGTAAAACCATCGTTTTGTTAAGAAGTTGATTGGCCGTCAAGCAAATCAAAAAGGTTAATTATAAAAATTATATTTTTATAATTAAAAAGAAGATTTAAATTTATAATAGAAGTTCTATTATAAACCAGTATTTTAGAGTTCGTTTTTATAAAATAAATAAAAACGATTGTTGATATTTAAATAAGTTTATAAAGCAGAAATTATCCGATGATTAAGTATTTGGATAATTATATTTAAGATAAACAATTTTAGAAATATTATTAGATTAATTATATTAATCTAATGAGGAGTAATTAAGATCAGTTAACGAATTTACAGATGAAATGAAGTTGATTTAATCAACTGTTATTTGGAAAATGATTATTAGATTAATTGGCCTTTAATTAACCTAATGAAAACAGTTTAGAAATAAATGAGATTTAATTACCTTGTAATTTAAGAAGTTATAAATAGAACTGTGGGATGGAGAAAGCGAAGAGTTAATATAAATAATCATAAAACACAAGAGATTTCAAAGTAAAGATATGGTGTTATAAAAACATAGTTAAAAATAAACATGAAAATACGATCTGATAGATATTATAAGTAATAAGGGATTAGAGTGCAGACTTGTATCGGTTCTAAGGTAAGAACGTTGTCGATTAAGGTCTGAGAGGTAAATAGAATGCCCCAACTTGAACGGCTTCACTATTATCGAGGAACGATAACAGTTGTAACGGAAAGAGATGTCAAGATGTGTATAAAAGGAATACGGCAGCGTATTGCCAGTCTTAGAATTATAGCGATAAAATAACGCTGTTGGTAAGATAAGTGTGACTGTTATGTCAAGATTAGTTATAACAAAGAATATTACAGCGTATGACAAGTTGAACTATAGCAATAAAATAACGTTGTTGATAAGGTAAGTGTGACTGTAATTAGTTATAAGGAGAATATTACAGCGTATGACAAGTTTAGAACTATAGCGACAAATTAACTGCTGTTGATTTGACTTAAGCATGACTTTTATATATAGCAGCACTTCCTAGGAAACGTAACAGTTTGGTTTGAAATCCACTTATTCTAGAGTAATAAGTAACGACGTTTGTTCACAGAAATATAAGAAAATGTTTAGAAAAAGAATTGGGGAATCGTATAAGAAACTAATGACAGCATTTCGATGTTCGAAATGTGATTAGAATTAAACCATTAGGATTTGGAACTGGGATTCGACGATGTCGAATGTATTAAAAGTAAATTATTTTTAGGAATTATAATATGATAGGATAATTAACATTTAGTTTTAAACAAATAAATGTTAATAGGATAAGAATCAATATTTAGTTATCAACTGGATATTGATAAGAAGTTGACTTAGAGAACAGAGTTTATAAAGTGGATTGTGAATATAAAGTATGAAAGAGATTTTGGTAGACGAGATAATGTTATTGATTTTCTAAATAAAGAGTTATTTGATAAAGTTATTCAGATTTCTATAACAGGAATGGTATTCACATTTTTAAGTGAATAATGTTTTTAAAGGTAAACGGTTGGCCGATTAAAATATTTATAATGAAATTGGAAATATTTTCCAATATAAAGAGGGTAGATTATCCAAGTATAGAAATAAAGAATGTGAAATTAATGGAAATAGTTCGAATGTTAATAACGTATGTTTCTGGAACATGAAAGAATAACAGTTTATAATAACTGGAAATGTTTTCCAAGAAGTATGAAAAGGCTAAAACGGGATTTGAGAAATATCTAGTAAGATATGGGAATTCGAACAATGAAACGAATGTTAAATAAAAGCGCCCGTGATTGTATGATGTTTAGTTATACATTAGAATGGATGTTGTTTTAACTCCGATAGTTAAATAACCGACTATCGAAGTGTTTGACCGTCGTTGTCAATACGGAGAGACCGGTTGGATATGTTATCTGAAAACCACTCCGTATAGACATAAGCGCTGCGAATTAGATATGCTGAAGATAATTGAAGACGGAGTTAAATGCAAGGGTCGTCCAGTTCTAGAATGATGTTTATTTGTTTGTCCAGTCCCAGGACAACTTGTATGGACGAGTGTCTGACAGAGTATTTCCAACGGTCATGCCGTTGATTTTACGAATATACCAAGTTGGTGGGGAGAAGGTAACTTCTCTCTATTCTACACCCAGTGTGCATTTGTGTAATCAATGTGTGATTACGGATTTGACGATGTGACATTCAAAGTGAATGGTGATCAGATGTTCTGAAGATAGACGTAGCCTCTAGCCTCACAACCAGGAATGACAGAAGTTGGGCTAGGCAGCATGACTAGTTGGGTCATCCTCAAGCAGGGTGTATTGTCATCGATCTAGAGAAAATTCATATTTATACTTCTTTTTGATTCTGTATCTTCGGATGGACGGTTGGATGGCCTACAACCGTGGTGGCAATATATTCGCGACACTCAAGCTAAATGAGTGAGCGGTCACGTGTGGCCGGGTTGCAAGACGTTCTTGTTGAACCCTGAGTGTATCCCCTCTAGAGTACACTATTCAGAAGGTGCTGCCATACCTTGTCTGTTGAAATCCATTCTCCAATAAGCGCCCTACGGTTTATGATTTTATACTATATATATGTGGAGCGTGAGATGCAAGCGTTCTACTACTTGTATAATTATTTGGTTAGACATTATCATAATATCACTGGGTTTTGATATCAAGAATATTTCGGGTTATAGTAAGGTAAAAACCGTCCATGTTTATGTGTGGGCCGGTCTTACTATTATCTTCTTGTTTTGAAAAGGATTTTCAAAGTAAAACAGTATGGTTGGAATTTACTCACACCAGTCCCATGACTGACCCAGAGTTTATTTTGTTTGTTTTCCCTAAACTCTTGGGTGCCCAAATTTGTACGGGCAGTCAAGTGTTTCAGGCTTTGCAGATTCACTTGGAGGAGCTCAAAAGCAGGGAGCTTCACCATAAATTAGTTAGAGATTATTTCCGCTGGGATACGATGTATTGTACTCTGATATATGGTATGTATTTATACAAATACAGATTTGTATTTCAAAGTTATGTTGTAATAAAATTTATTCATTCCGCTGTGAGTTTCGTGATTACTCTGATTCTGATGTTCAGTGAGTTCTTCTTCTTCTTCTATTCTATTAGTTCTATCTTTTCTATCTCATCCTCTTAATTCTTTCAATAATGACATGGTTTTCAAGGTATCGAAAATCGCGCCATTATAGGTCCGTTTTAAATCGGATTTCTGTGAAACAAGAAACGTTCGAAGCTGGTGAAGGATATTTTTCTAGTGGAATAGAAAAATCGGGATTTCATTGTGTAGATTTTTGATTTATGCCCAAATCAAATTTTAGAAAAGTCGCTATGGAATTCCTTTGAAATTTACAAATATATATTTATATTATAAATGGATTTTATATATAAATCGAATATCGATATAACTAGGAATTTTGAAATATCAAGTTATAAATCCAATTGGAGTTGTATGATATTCTAGTGTGAATATATATGATAACATTTATTTTTTAATATTTAATTTAACTATTTTTAAATATATTTATATATTTAAATGGGTTATTTAGAGCTTTAAAAATATCTAGTTTTGCAAACGAACTCCGTTTTTGACAAAACTAATTTTGTTGGATCTGTAACATTAAATTATCGTTAGATTTCAAGTTTCGTGATTTTTGGAGTCAGTGTGTGGCCGTACGGATTTTAATGTGAAAAACAGTCAGTATTTCGATGGTTAAAAATACGCTGTGTGAGAAAACGGAGTCGGAATTCGACAAAACCAGTTTCATTTGGTCCGTAATGTCGAACTGTAGCTGCATGTCCAGTTTCGTGATTTTTGGGTATCGTATGTGATCATAGGAATTTTTAAACAAAAAACACATATTACAATTGGTTAAATTTAATATTATAATCGAATATAAAAATAATATAAAACTCCTATAAATACTCCTTAAATCTTCTATCCCTAATTTCACTCTTCATTTGGTCAACTGAAAAACACGCCGCAGTTTTTCTTTTGTTTCCACCAAAACATAAACTTTGAAAGTGAAGAAAGAAAATCTTAGAAAATTCTATTAATCTCGAAATAATTATATTCGTAATCCTCTTTGTATTCTCTTCAATCTAGTAAGTGAATTAGTGGGTTCGGTCTTCATTTCTGTGTTCGATTTACAACACCGAAACCTAGGGTTCAACTTATTCTAAGATATAAGCATGGATTCATGAAATTGAGGACCGTTTTGCGGCTGTGATGAAATTCCGCAAGTTTTAGGTCAAGTTTCAAAAGGTGTGATGCCGGTTCTTGTGGTTCGAAGGTCAGCAGTAGGTCGAGGTCGCGTTTCGGAGGGATGGTGCGAGTGATGCAAATCAGTGATGAGGACGTAGTATTCGAGAAGAGGATCGTAGTGGTAATCTCAGTATTTGAATTCGTGAAATACTGGAGGAGAGAGGGTGGTTCAAGAACGCAGAAATGTCCTGCTTTCATGGTCTGTAAATACTGGAGCAGAAATTCGATTGGGGAAGAAAGGTATATGTGGTGATGGGCTTCAACAGGAGTAGACGGGCCTTTAGTGTTAGTGAGGCCCAAGTTTTTAAAATGAAATTTAATTTTAAATAAAAATAAGTATATAACTTGTATAAGTCATAAGTAGATCGTATGTGAACGAAATTCAGTGAAACAAGATCCGTTGGGATCGTATGGACGGTGGCTACGAATGGAACTAACTGGGAGTGGATTGGAGCTTGTTACAATTTATAGCAAAATAAATTGTCCGATCTGAATCGACAACGGTTATCGATATTCAACGATAAACCGCCAATGTGAGTAATTCTCACTAACTCTACTCAGTTTATATTTTCATATCGTATTTTTAGAACTGATAAATATTGGTTGATTGTTGTGTGTTGATTGGTTGGTTGAACTGCTAATTGATTAGTTAAAAATATTGATATAGTTATATACATATCGGTAATTAAATATTGATTCTGTTGATCAGACTATTTCATATTGGAATGAAATTGATGTTAATTATATTGTTTAACATCTGTGGATGCAGGAAAACAGGTTGGAGGGATCCAACTGGATTCCTCAATATTTATAATACTGTTTTTCATATACTGTGATATATGATGTGGTATATAATCTGTTATTGATTTTGTGGGTTTGGATGATGATTGATCCTTTGGATTTGGTATCTTAAATACCATATGAAATACTGGAATGTAAAAAGGGAATTTTCAATGTGTATTTTGAAAATAAAATATTTATATAAAATCAGTGGATTTTATATAAAAAGAAACATTTATATGAAATAAATATAATTATAAAAGTAATATTTTGGAAAATAAATAAAATAAGAAAAGGGATTATATTGGATTATATAAAGGAAATATTTGTAAAACAAATAGAAATGAAAAGGTAATATTTGTAAATCTTTACAAATGGAATTGAAAAGAAAATATTTGGAATCATTTATAAATAGAATTATAAAGGGGATATTTATTCGGAAAATAAATAGGAGTTATAAAATGGAGTGTTGTATAAAATGAATAAAAATTTATAAAAGAAAATAAGTGGGAAATAAATATTAAATGGAAATCTGTTTTTAACAGATGAACGGGAAAGATTAATTTAAAGTAGAATTAAGTAGAAATCTGTTTTAACAGATAAAATGTAGAAGATTAATTTATAAATAATGTTTTATAAATTAAGTAAATAATTTATCATGGGATAAATTGAATATATAAGTCTGAATTTATATATGGAAGTAAAAATCGGTTTTAACATCGGTATTTGAGATTGAAATTGAATGTAGCAATTATAAAAGGATTTACAAACGAGATTTAAGTGTTAGAAATAAAAAGGAGATTTCGTATGAATAATTCTATAAATAGAATTTGGAAATGGAATATTATTTTTAAATACGAAATCATACTGAATTGGTATATATATATATATATATAAGAAATATTTTTCACATTCGATGTGAATAATGGATTAAAATAAATATTTTATAAATTAAAACATTTATAATGGAAACTGGTTTTGGAATAGGAACATAAATTAGATCTAATCGAATATTAGTTATTCGAATTAGAATTAATCGATTAGAGTTAATCGAATTAGAATTAATCAAATTAGATTATCGAATATTAGTTATTCGAAGAGATTATCGAATATAAGTTATTCGAAGAAAAATGATATTATCGAATATAGTTTGTTCGAAGAGAGATTATCGAATATTAGTTTATTCGAAGAGAGATTTTCGAATATTAGTTATTCGAAGAGAGATTATAGAATATTAGTTTATTCGAAGAGAGATTTTCGAATATTAGTTATTCGAAGAGAGATTATCAAATACTAGTTTATTCGAAGAGAGAATTTTGAATATTAGTTATTCGAAGAGATATTATCGAATATTAGTTTATTCGAAGAGAGATTTCGAATATTAGTTATTCGAAGAGATATTATCGAATATTAGTTATTTGAAGAGAGATTATCGAATATAGTTATTCGAAAAAGTGATAATCGAATATAGTTTATTCAAAAGAGAAATAATCGAATATAGTTTATTCGAAAAAGACTTATCGAATATAGATTATTAGAGAGAGAATTATACATTTGGATTCGACTATATCGAATGAAGGAAAGTACTTTTTGCTTTTCAATTTTTAATCAAGAGTTATTTTTGTAATAAATTAGTTGTTTAATTATTTATCTAAATAACTTAAATAAAAGTTATATTTAAGTTATTATATGTATATATATGAAGTATGGGATTATAACACTATTATTATAATCAAATGAATTCTATAAAGGAAGTGGATTCGTAAATAGAATCCGAGAATTACGTAAGGAAGTTTGTTGAAGATTTAAAGGTTGAACTTTGTTTATTTCGAGGTTAGAAATGTTGTTCAGTTAAGGTCTGAGAGGTAATTATACCCCAACTAAATTGACTTCATTTTTAACTGAGGAATGGTTAAAGTTCGGAAGTGAAGGTTAATTAATTGAACTTAGTTAATAAGTGTTAATGGTTTGAGTCAGCGTAGCATTGTTTTATTTAAATATCTGTTTAAATCCAAATGAAGGAGTTTGGAAATATTTTCCAAATAAGAATCAGAAATGGTTTCTAATGTAGGAAATAAGAAATGGGAGCAAATATGGAAATGTTTTCAAATGATTAATAACGTATATTTTCTAGTATAGAAAATAAGGATTTACGAATATATGGAAATGGGAAATCAGGAAATGAATAAATAAATGATAAATTAATTAAGAAGGGGATCAGTGTTGATTGATGATTTGCTTGGTAAGATTTCCATTTGGAAATACAACCGTTGTTTGCACACTTGTTTTCCTTTAATAGTTAAATCACCGACTATCAAAGATTTTTGACCATTTCCGTTGTTAATACGGAGAGACCGGGATCAAATTTATTATCTGAAAACCACTCCGTATGGGCATTAGCATTGCGAATCAAATATGATGAAGATAAATTGAAGATGGAGTTGTGCAAGTGCTGTTCTAGCAATCCTAGGTAGAAATTACCTAAGATGGATTTACAGAATAGTGTCTTCGGATTGTCCAGTCCAGGACAACTTGAATGGACGAATGTCTGACAGAGTCTATCTAATGGATCACGTAAGTTGATCGCTCCAAACGTATCCATATTTGGTGGCGGAGGAATTCGTTTCTCTTAGCTTTATACCCATGGTATTATTTGGAAATCAATTTGTGATTTGGAGGGTATGACGATGTGGCATTCGAAATAAATTTGAGGTGTGATTTGTCAAAAGATACGTTATGACCTCAAACCTCGTCAACCAGAAATGACAAAAATCGGGCAGGCAGCATGGCTAAGTGGGTCGCCCCCATTAGAGTATATTGTCACCATCTAGAGAATATTCATATTTGTTACTTCTTTTCACTTCTATATCTCCCGGGAACGGTTATGTTGCTAGCAACTGTAGGTGACAATATATTCGATACACTCAAGAGAAATGAGTGGTCGGTCATGTGTGGGCCGGGTTGCAAGGCATTCTTGTTGAACCCAGTTATTCCTCTCTAGAGATACACTATCGGCAGGTGGTCCCATACCTTGTCATAGTCGGAATCCAATCTCCAATAAGAGCCGTGGTTTTTGATTGTATACTATATATATGTGGAGCGTGAGATGCAAGCGTTCTGCTAGATTGTTAATAATTTGTGATTAGACATTATCATAATATCAGAAAAGTGTTGATTTGGAAAATGCTTTGGGTTATCGTAAGGTAAAAACCATCCGTATTTATGTGTGGATCGGTCTTACGATTATCATTTCTTTTCAAAAGGATTTTGAAAAGTTAAACCAAATGGTTGGTGTTTACTCACACCAGTCCCATGACTGATCCAGAGTTTATTTTATTTTGTTTTCCCTAAACTCTTGGGTGCCCAAATTTGTACGGGCAGTCAAGTAGTCGGGATTTACAGATACACTAGATGGAGCTTGGAGCAGGAGGCTTCAACAGGATTTTATAGCTATTGTTTATTTCCGCTGTAATGTAAGTGTTGTACTCTAATATACAAATACAGATTTGTGTTTCAGTGTTATTTTGTATACTATATTTTATTCGTTCCGCTGTGAGATTCGTGTTACTCTGATGTTGTTGTGTTCTTCTTCTTCTATTATAATTTTCTATCTTATTTATTCTTACCCTCTAACTTCTTTCTATTAACTATCCGATATTTCTGATGTCTGAATAGTCGAAATTGGTATTTGTGTCGATTTTCGGAGTTGAAAATCCCGTTTCGTTACAAAAAATCTATGCAAAATCTATGAAAAAATTGTAAAGCACATATGTTAGGGATACGTGACATCCCCTGGATATGTTCAGGGGAATAAACACATCACCTATATATATATGTGTGTGTGTGTGTGTGTATATATATATATATATAAAGTTTCGAAACAACCCATTGATGTTTCCAGTTTTGTGGCAGCAGTTGACAGTAGAATGTGAGTATATTTATTGACAAGAGAATCTAATAATTGATGACAAACAATTAATTACTATATGACCAAGCAATTAATCCATATGTGGTTTGAACATAGGTTTAAGCATGGGTTCGAAATAGCCATGGTTCATTAGCAAAATGGGTAGTGAACACACATATGCCTATATGCATTTCGTGCATACACATAGCAAGGCAAATAGGTGAAATAAGTATCATAGTTTCAGTTCAGGATACAAGGTAGTAACATGGTCAAGTTCAAAGCAAAGTCGTAAAATAAGGCAATTTCCAATTTCTCACATATGTCTATATGAGCCAGCACACACATGTATACATATAACACATAAATACACACACATGCACACACACACACACACATATATATATATATGTGTGTGTGTGTGTGGTCACTGCATATCAATGGTTTCATGCTCAGTATAATACATATAATTCAATTCTAGTGCACAAGACCAACGAACAAAGGTGGCAAAGGTAAGTATCAAGATATATAAATCCATATATACAGTAAGTAGTGGTACATGCATTCAAGAGATACACAACAAACATAGCAAGAATGCCATATTATAGACATGGCAGGTGTACATCAGTATATCACAATTATCAGGTTAATCATGTGACCAATTTTTTTTTCTACTCAGCAAGGCATAGGAGAGTGCAACAGACTCAAAGGAGTTCATGAACCAAAACAACCAATAAAGGCAGCCAAGAAGAGAGGAATAGGCTATTATATTCAGTTGAAGTTAAAGTGCTTGAAATAGGAAAATTGTGAGCTGGAAATCACCTAAAGGAAGAACTGCAATGAAACGCAGGCATAGGCGGCAGGAAGGATGGTGTGTTGGGAACTGCGGTGTTCGGATGGAAGCAGCAATCCATGGGCTGGAAGCGCAAGCAGGCAGTGGAGCTCAAGAATAGAGGAGTAAGCGATCTGAAAGGGACCGAAGAACATAATCAATTTGGATTTGGAGTAGTGGATAGTGGGCTCGGTAACGAAAAAGGCACGAGCACGGGGAGGCGAATTTGACGGCGAGCAGGTCGGGGTCGTGTGTGTGGCGGTCTCGGTGTCATATGGAGGAAGTGAATTAATTTTTTTTTGGGAGAGGTGGAGGAACGATTTCAAGAGGAGGAGGCCATCACTGCACCATAAATTCCAATTAGGAAGCGCTTATGACCGTATCTAATTCGATTTGGCAGTGCTATGGGCTGTATCAAATTTTGGTGTCTTTGTCAATTTGATACGGCCATTAGCCGTATCAAATTGAGAATTTGATAGGGCTAAGGGCCGTCTCAAATTTAAAAATAGATACGGCCATTAGCTGTATCAAATTCTCAATTTGATACGACTAATGGCCGTATCAAATTTAAAAAAAGATATAGCCAATAGATGTATCTTTATTTAAATTAGATACGACTATGAGCCGTATCTAATTTAAAAAAAATACATTATCCTACTAGAATATCAATGATCAATACAAGCATTTATTTTAGAACATCAATGATAAATTTAAATACGGTTATGCATTTAACCTTATAACTGGGCATATTAAAAAAAAGAAAATTTCAAAGTTTAATCTTTATTGTAAAACTAATCTCTTGTTGTCCCAATATTTGATAAACGATTTGAGCAGTGATTCTTCGAACTATGAAGAAGCTGCATATCAAATGGATCTTCTTCCACAGAGGCACTTTCTGTATTTATATGCAAGAGTTGGTTAACTGAGTTTTGTTATAAATACAAAATTAATATTAGATAACAGCGAAAGAGTTAACACCTTTGCTTGATGTATCTCTGTCAACATCTTTCTAAATAGGTTTGCAGGTTCACAAGACCCTCTAAACTGCTGATTTATGTGCGCCTTAAATGTGCTCGACAATTCACTATTGACCTATACAAAGTGTTGAGCTCTTGATAAAAAAATATGTTTAGTTATACTGAATCTAAATGTGAAAGGAAAGTGTGGTGAAATTAACTTTATGTTGCCAACATATATGAATTTCCAATTGCTGAGAGTGGCTCGAGTTGCTAACTCCATATCTTCTACAGTGGTTCGGTCTTTCCACCCTCCAAATTCGTTTATTACCGATATCCTCCAAGCACTAGAAATCCCTTTACACTTCCAGCATTAAGGATATGTTTATATTGTGTATAAAGTGTAAACTACCAGAATTTATGCAGTTAATTGTAACTTGTGAGTATTTTTGCAAAGTCTGTTCATTTTCTACTCACCATTGAAACCAAATAGCTTGAACAATGTAGAACTGGATTCTTGTTCAACTTTGAAATGATAGTCCATCGACATTTCCTGTATCCTCGTAATCAAACACTCACTTGCATTAACTAAAATAACAAAATATAGTTCATAAGAACTAAATATCGATGACAAACAAACTGCTAAATTGAAAAACAGTTCCTGTTGTTTCCAATCAGCAGCAACTGCAAACATGTTCTTTCCAGTTGGAAGAATCTGCATCAGTGTTGTTTGATATACTAAGAATAGAAGTTGGTGTCTCATATGTAGACTATGGTTATCCTCCAAGTGGCATTATATTTTTGTGTGCCATTGATTGTGCTTGAGTCCTGTCAATGAACAAACAATGAACTGAAATGTTCCACCGGTTTTGACCAAGATGACCGCCTTATTGTCATACGAAACTAAAGAGGGAAGCACACATATTTTCATTAGGGTCATATCAATGGAACATCGTATACCATTAAGCAGTGAGTTGAATAGACAAATTACTATCTATCAATATATTATTGGACAAAAATAATTGATTATTATTTTACATTCTAGTGCTCAACTTGAACAATTGGATTTTTAGTTTTAATCAAACGGCAATCATAAGACATCAGTTTTCGGCACCTAAGATCTAATTTCTAATGCTTTTTTAACGGTGTTAATACTTGCACTCGTTATTTCCGACATGTTCTTAATATTCAAAAGCATTTCTGTAATAGCCCGCATTTTACGTATTGAAGAATCGTAAAATATTTATATATTTTTTCCTTGAGGGTTGTAATATTCTCATATTTTGATATGTTGTTTAAGGGGATGTGAGACATGTCCATAATTTTTACCAATTTTGTTTGTGACCATTTTTCCCCTATCATTCTTGTATAGGGAATAACTTTTGACTCGGATCAATTCAGGTGCTGAGATAGTTCTCATTGGAAAAGAAACGATGATTCCCATTCCATATAGTGGTCACATTAAATATTTGGCTCAGTGGTTTGGGAGGAATCATTGTTTTAAGGTTTTACAGTTAGTTGTTTAGGTTTTTAAAGCCATAATGGGCTGATTTGGAGAGGCCCATTAGTGGGCTGGTGGAAGGCTATAAATAGGGGGTAAGAGGCATGGAGAATAGTTTACTTTCTCCATTCTCTCATTTTGGAAGAGCTTGTGATCCTCCATTCCTCCATCTTCTTCATCTTTTCACCATTAAATCTTAGAGAA
The DNA here is from genome assembly GCA_030737875.1 of Allium sativum. Taxonomy (NCBI): domain Eukaryota; kingdom Viridiplantae; phylum Streptophyta; class Magnoliopsida; order Asparagales; family Amaryllidaceae; genus Allium; species Allium sativum. The sequence continues at coordinate 462,913,261 of CM060923.1, forward strand.
TTGAAGATCTACATCATCTGAAGCTACATCTACGCCATTCCAAGAGAAAGTTCATCGAATCGAAAAGTTTAGAGCAAATTCTTCATTATCCGGATCTATATCTAAGTGTTTTTGGGTTGTTTTACATATTTGGTGAGTGATATGCATCTCTCACATGGATTCAACCAAATATATGATTTGGTCTTTTTTCATCAATTTAAAGTATTTTTCCTAGATCTACGTCATGGTAAGTCTATTTTTATATGAATCGCCATAGGATCTAATTTAACAAATTAAAACTGGTAATTTCCATATAGTTTCATATGTTATGCAAGTTAGATCCATAATTTCGTTAATATGTTCATTTATCATGATTTTGCTAAGTTTTCCATAATTATCGATGAAATTATCGTTCTCATGTTGTTAGTGATTTCATAACATGTTTATGGTTAAACTGAACGAATTGGATGAGTTGGTTTCATCAAATCCGTCATTTGGCGAAGTTTTGGTCAAATTTGGAGAAGATTTGTGTAACGAAAAGGAATTTCACTCGATCCGAATCGATTGCTAAACCGACCAAGACCGTTCGAGACCCCTGATTGTTTTGAGAACACGACAAATTGGAACGCAAACGGAAGAACTTTTCATTGTTAATTACAACAATTCATCAGATTACAAGAATATACAGAGTATGAATAAATATTATACATCACAAAATTATCAGAGATTTAAATACATTAATTACTGCAGCGGAAAAATAATACAATACACAACTGAAAGAGATATACGGATACAGAGCTTTCCGGATATCATTCCAGCTGTAAACCAGGTTCCTGTGAATATAAATCTGCAAAACCAAAACTACTAGCTGCCCGTGCGGAAAATAGGGGCACCCAGAGTTTAGGTTAAAACAATAAACTCCAGATCAGTCATGAGACTGGTGTGAGAACTAAAACAGTTATTAATCTTTATTTTAAAGTTCGGTAAATCAAGGGACCACACCGTATAACACGGAACGGGTTTCCTCCCAAGAACACCAGTGCATAAAACAACAACGCAATGCTAAATAAAGAAAAATGAAGCTATTATAAGACCCAGGTCCCATCACACAATGCAACGCAAGTCGGAGGATAGGGTTTTTACCTTATAATAGCCAAAGAATGCTTGATACGCTAAAAACAAATCATTTGATACTATTATAAGTGCATAGTGTATAAAATAATTTCAATCATAAGTATCAATCATAGACGGCATAAGTGCCCCATACCACTATGTCGCCATACTAGGCTCTACAAATAAAACCGCAAAGTCACGTATTGGAAGTTGGATTTCCATCTGTGAACCGAGGCAAAAGATAGTCCTATACCGATTCGAGACTGTCTAGCCCGAGTCTCAGGAACAGCCGCAACTGCCCCATGGATCGTCAGGGCCGGTCCACCGATGTGGATTATTATGCCTGAACACTACGTTTCCCCGTCCTTTGGAGCGTAAATGAGCCAAATGACTCCATCGGCTCCACACAGTCACCGATATATCCGAGGCGCCTCGCAACAGCAACAACCACACAGTGAAAATAATATAAATGTCAGGGCTGGTAGGTCATTGACACCACCCTAACTAGAAGGAAACGCATGCCCTCCCTGTTGTCCTCTCCCGTTTCTGGTTCACAACCGGGGTGTGAGGCTCGCGAATCAACGTTACACAAAGCTGTGCCACACAGGTTGTGCTTTGATCATCAACGACAAGACTTTGCTTTTCAACAAAAGCCTTGATCATTTTCCACTTAGGCATGCCACACAAGAAATCAGCTATAAAAATCCACAGTCGGATCTGCTTTGTAAAAGAATAGACAATCGATGGTTGTATAATGGACCCTCTGTTTTCGGGAAGACGTGATCTGTTTAAGACAAAGAAAAAGGGGGAAGAATGTTAATGCTTTGACTTCTTGAACAAGATACTCAGTTAAAAGCTTAAAGTTTACTTGATTTAAGCCATCTTCTTGAGCATCCGGCCTGTTTCTTTATATAGAACCAATCAGACTTAGGATCCCCTATATTGCTATATCCATCGTACAGAACCATCCTATTCGCCACCGATTCAAAGAAAGAGAAATTTGGGGTAGCCGAGGAGCGATGCTTGAAAAGAAAGAAGAATGTCAAATCTCTGAATGTGAGTTCGGTGTGTAGGATCTCCGCGTATGCAACATATAGGGAGTATAGAGATGCGTAGGCATTGGGATGAAGCTGCATCGGGGCGATACCCAGTCGTTTTAAAGTCTCGATGGCGATTGAGTATGGGGGGCTTAGAAAATTTCATAAGATAACTGTTCTTGCGGTACTGAACTTCTGACACCTTTCTCAGTGCCTAATCATAGACTCCTTTATACTCTCCTGGCGGTTGCCAGGGTTAGAGTTCAAATTCAATAGTTCAGTTGGTCCCTGTTCCTTCAACAGGGAAGGAGCACTCCATGCGATTGATATCCATCAATATATAACCCCTGAGCTCGTACGTCTCAAAGAAGGGCGTTAAGCAAGAGAATAAATTCTCTATCGCCAAACATATATATATAATAGAAATCAATCACACATAATAAAATCCAATGTCAGACACACAGTCCATTTACAAGTCCGTTCTGGGTCTGAACGAAACCGGAGGCACCTTGTACCTTGCATATCCATCGATCTCCAAGTACGTCTGAACGATCACAACGGATTCCCTCCTCTTGGGAGTACAACCCAATCAAGATCATTAGTAATCACCCAAACGATGTGAAGACCTCCGGTCTTCGACCACCGTCTTCATCCTCGACACCACGTCGAATCAGTTATTCAGAATGGGATAAACCCGGTCTTTCTGAATAACTCGCGTATATAATAAACAAGTGTTACACAAACACAACATACGCTCAATTCCAATTCAGAATATTCTTTTATTCAAATATTCTTATACTTTGGGAAAGGTTCCCATTAATTTTATCAAAGATAAATTCTTTAAATTTATTCCTTAATCTTCTTTGAATATCAATTCAAACTAGTCGGGATTAGCGAACCACACCGAAGTAATCATTTATTTTATTTCCCAATCCCAACCTATTCATCCCATGAAGTAAAACTGGTCATACTTCATATCTAACACCACGGTGTTATTGGTAAATTCAATTACCATTTCACGTTCAAATCTAATTAAAGATTTAACTATCGCCTGGAGCAAAACTTGTGACACTCCATTCTCGATCACTTCAATCTAATTAAAGATTCATTAAAACTCCACTTAGTTTTAATCTTCCAAAAATCAATATCCTGTCTTTAATTAGGTTAAAGAACCAATGTCATCTAAAACACGGTTCACGATAAACCCAAAATCACATTCCATTAATTATCGGGTTAAAGAACAAGTGTTATTTAAAAAACCGTTCACGATAAACCCAAAAATCAATTCCAGTTCAATTCCAATCAAATATCATTTAATTGGTATACTTCATTAAATCTAAATAAAAAAGATTTAATCTTTTTCTCAACTGGGTTTAAGAACAGTGTTAATGAAGACATCATTCACGACAAACCCAAATCCCATTTGATATTAAATACAAGGCGCTGAATAGAAAATATATCGGCTTATATTCAATATCAAATTCTACGACCAACAAATATCGTATTGGAAATAACGATATAAATATATCTTTCAAAATTCCATAACAATATCTGTATAATCACGAAATCCAACATCGAAATATTCCAAAGATAATTTCGATTCAAATCCATTCGAATTCAATTATTGGAAATTCTGTTTACTTTCAAAACCATTTCAAATCCAATTTATTTAAAAATAAATAAATTATTATTCTAGTTCAAAACTACTTCATTTCGATAAAAAACTACTTTTATCTTTTCAAATTTAGATTTTTTCATCCCAATTCTTCACAAATCATTTCTTATGATTTTACGCAAATTATTACTATTTTTAATAATTTTATCAAGGCCCGTACAGTCGATTTACATCAACGGCCATCGAACTGCACTTACAGCGACCTTTCCCAAATTTGATTTGGACATAATTCCAAATCCAACCTTTAGATTTCAAATCTCTAATATTCACTAGAAAGCTCTTTTCGATATGAACCCAACGGTTCCGGTTTTAGGAAAATCCGACAGTCGGATCTCCCGCAACGTCAATTTGAATTCAATGGTGGAAATTCGCGAACTGCCGCAGCGCGGCGCATTCTATTCAGGCCATTATATATATATATATATATATACATATATATATATATATATATTTCGTCGATTTCCTTTTAAAACGTATTTTATAAATCGTTTTAAATTCGTTTTCAAAACGATTTCAACTTCATATTCAATTTCTAATCATAATTGAATATTCCATATCATCGATATATAAATGATAATATTTTCAAAATATTATATTTTGAAATCACTTATTTTTCTATAATCATTATAAAAACGAATATAATCGATATAAATATCGTTCGCGTCAAAATGGCGCATATCTAACCAACACGGCTTTATATATTTCAATAACTTCGTTATTCTATTCAACAAATGAATATTTTCTTCAACACATGAATATATATTTTATTCAACACATGAATATATATTTTTATTCAACACATGAATTTTTATTCTATTCAACACATGAATTTATATTTTCTATTCAACACATGAATATTTATTTCTATTCAACACATGAATTTATATTTCTATTCAACACATGAATATATTTTCTAAATTGGAATGAGGCCCAATCAATTAACGTATAATGTTAATTATATGGATTTTCTACAACATGTGTATATAATAGCAATGATAAATAATCAACCATCATCCAGAGTGCACCACACAACTGCATAAGCATTAAATATAAATAACTAACGCTTACATAGTCTGTCAACCCATCGATTGACATACAACTAAACAATCGGGATTAGTGTACGTCAAATATCATCCCACTACCCGTGTGGTGTTTCAAATCAACAAACACATATTTTATTTGTGCGGTTGGGCGATGTGTAAAATTTATCGTCCCAATCAATATCAGTCAAATCGGTGTACATAAACAAATCGTTCGATTTGTAAATGAATATTTATTTTATTTCAACTCATGAATATATATTTTATTTCAATACATCACAATCACTTTTCACAACACAACCAAATCAAACAAATCGTCCATGGTCTGTGGATGACGGGTGTCGGGTGCTGCTAAGCACCGTCTGCATCCTAGTATATATTTCAAACTAGAAATAAATTAAAAGTGAGAAGTTCTCACCGATTAGCTAAACCAATACACCGCGACTCTTCATATGTAGAAATCTTCCTCGTGCTCGCCTATTGTCAATTTCATTGTCCGTAGCCACCACATATATAAAAATCACATTTTTATACCACCACTATATGGATAAAAATTCTATTTTTACATCGCTACTATATAGATAAAAATTCTATTTTTATTCTTCGCACTATATAAAAATTATATTTTTGGTTTAATACTTATATAAAAATCATATTTTTATTCTTTACATTATATAAAAGTTATATTTTTATTCTCTATGTCTTCATAAATAAAAATCCCATTTTTACTTCACCATTTCAACTATATAAAGATTCAAACTTTTCTAATATAAAAATTCGACCTTTTCTATTTGATTAACTATATAAAAATCTGACCTTTTCTATTTGATTAACTATATAAAAATCTGACCATTTCTATTTGATTAACTATATAAAAATCTGACCATTTCTATTTGATTAACTATATAAAAATCTGACCTTTTCTATTTGATTAACTGTATAAAAATCCGACCTTTTCTATTTGATTAACTATATAAAAATCCGTCCTTTTCTATTTGATTAACTAAATAAAAATCCGACCTTTTCTATTTAGAAAAATATAATCGTGTTATATATAAAAACCCTAGCTCTATATATAAAATATCCGAACTTTATACAATAAACAGATTTTATAAATTAAAATAAAATAAAATCAGAAAAGAAAAAGGACTTACAGCTAATCGGAGGAGGAAAAGGGGTTGGTGGCGCGTTTCAGATGAGGAAGGAGGAGAGAGGAGCAAGGGGGTACGGAGGAGGAAGGGCGGTGGGGGCTCGCGATGGGGGTTTGGATGTGGGGCCTCGCGGTTTCAAGCGTTGCGATCGGGGGGAGTTCGCGCTCGATGGGAGGAGCTGGAAGAAGGAGGAGGCGGAGCAGAAGGGGGCGACGGCGGCGGGTGGAAGCAGGAACGTGTGGCGTCGGTCGCTGGACTGGGTGGAACGTCGTCTGCCATTGATTTGGTCGAGCGGGATTTTTGTTGATTTGGGGGAAATAAAGAAAACAGGGGGGGTTTAAGTGAATATATATTTTATTTTATTTTTAATTCTCATAAAGTTGATTAGTAATTTGACTCCCAAATCGAGCCCAACGACTGTCGCTCCTAGTTGAATACCCCTACCCCGAACACAATGGGATATGTATCATAAGCTGATTCGATCGTTTCAATCAGTTTTCGTCAAAATCAAAATAAAACTCTATATATTGAATTTGAATGCACATTTCAATTTACCAGGGTCACATACGGACTCTAAAAATTCCCGAAAAATATTTTCTAGCTTCGTATTGACGATATGGTCCTAACAGAACTAATTTCGTCAAATTCTGAGATCGTTTGAAAAATGGCCATTTTCCAGTCGATTAAAATCAACTGAAACTGGTCAAACACGTTTTCCTTTTCCACGCTCACATATTGATTCGAAAAATTACGAATTTTGAAACTAGCAATAACTTGACATCACGGATCCAATAAGTCAAAAACCGAGGTCGTTTGCAAAATTCCCATTTTTAAGGGCCAGAATTCCATAGCGATTATTCTGAAATTTCAACTGGGCATAACTTTTTATCCCCGCTATGAAATTTCAATTTCTCGAATTCGTTGGAAAGATATTTTCAATTAGATTCAAATATTTTTTGTTTCTCCAAAATCCGGTTTATTTTGAATCCTGTACATTCATCTGAACTTTGGAATCGAATTTTCAAACTACCGCGCCATTTTCAATTCCTTTTATAATTAAAATAAAATATTTATATTCTAACGACGATTCAAATAAAACTATACGTTCTAATTCCATTCAAAATAAACTTCTCGTCGTTAATTTTTAAAATAATTCATTTTAAATATTCAAAATTCACTAAAATTGCCAAAATAAAAATTTTAAATTGTCTCAGATTTCCGGGTTATTACAATCTCCCCCACTTAAAACGTTTCGTCCCCGAAAAGGAACGAAGCCGAAAGTTGTTTCACAAATCAACTCAACTTTCATTATTTTCTTTACGGCTTAAGTTCTTCAACTTTCCAGTTTCTAAGAACTTTTCAAATTTTTCAAAAATTTAGCTAACACCCTAATTTTTCGAAAATTTTCGCCATAACCTCCCCTGCACCGGGAGCTTCGGGATATTTCAAATAGCCTCCCATGGCCCTCATCAATCCAAAAAAAAAAAGAAACAGCCAATCGGCTCATAAAATCATCCAAAACCCAATAAATTAGTAAACATGTACCTATTTGTCGGGCAAAAAATTTTATTCCTCTTCTCTAGCTTCCTTGCGATGACCTGTTCAATGTAAGTACATGTACATGCATGCAAATGCGACAAATTTTCAGTACAACTCACTATTTGATCAATTTTGCTAAATGGTTCAAATTTATTTAATCAAACAATAATTAAACAACACAACCAGCAATCAATTAGTTGATTATCATTTCAAATTCATAACTTTAATACATAGTCCAAAAAATCAGATTTTTGATGCCAAATCACAACAATAAGCCCTATCTAGTTTTGGTTCTCACACCAGTCAATTGGAAATATATAAATATCACACCTTCGAAACTCGAAAACAAACTACTGATGTCGTACGTCATCAGTAGAATCATGCCCGGGCGACTAGGGTGTGACTCTATATCCACCCAGTATATTAAAACTTCGAATACACGTGGATCAAACGTATATGCAAAATCTTTATATACTTGATTGTCCAAATCAATATAAAAATAATATTCAAATACGGATAAAAGGTTTAAATTTTCAAAACAAAAATTGTTTTCATTTTAAAAATATACCCTTCACACTCGTTCTAGGATACTACTGATCCTATATCTAACGAGTCATTCCTATTGGATATTACTAATCCAATCTCTGATGAATTCTTTCGTATGGTTCTAATGTGTCTTGTTCTTCGAGCTTTGTAAACCAAAGCTCCGAACCAAATGTAACGAAAAGGAATTTCGCTCGATCCGAATCGATCGCTAAACCGACCAAGACCGTTCGAGGCCACTGATTGTTTTGAGAACACGACAAATTGGAACGCAAACGGAAGAACTTTTCATTGTTAATTACAACAATTCATCAGATTACAAGAATATACAGAGTATGAATAAATATTATACATCACAAAATTATCAGAGATTTAAATACATTACTACAGCGGAAAAATAATACAATACACAACTGAAAGAGATATACGGATACAGAGCTTTCCGGATATCATTCCAGCTATAAGCCAGGTTCCTGTGAATATAAATCTGCAAAACCAAAACTACTAGCTGCCCATGCGGAAAATAGGGGCACCCAGAGTTTAGGTTAAAACAATAAACTCCAGGTCAGTCAAGGGACTGGTGCGAGAAATAAAAAAGTTATTAATCTTTATTTAGAAGTTTGGTAAATCAAGGGACCACGCCGTATAACACGGAATGTAACACCCCACCTCCGTTAAGGTCACTCACAAAGGGAATGCCTTAACTTTGATGGAGCGTTTTAGTAGATAGAACAGAAACTTACAAGACAGATAAAACAGTACTTGAAAAATTTATAGCTTTATTACAACAGAAACCGAAGTAAGTTTGGTTACATCCTTTCAAATCACAATATCAAAATTCAAGTACAAAATATCAGTCTTGTACAAAAGCCTTCAGAATGCATAGTTTTTAAAATCATAATCCCCAACATAAACTGAAATGCCAAAGCCAGACGATACTTCAAACAGAGAAGATCCGAATCAAGCTCCTAGATTTCCACCCTACAAACCTGGGGGGAAACGGAAGAAAAAGGGGCGAAAACAAGCAAGGTCAGACATAAAGTCTGGCAAGTCCAGTGACTTTCAGCATATGAACAGATAATAATAATTATGACATGAAAATAAATCTGGATGCGAGATAACAGTAACAGGAGTAGCAGATATACTTAGGTTAAACAGAAAAAGAACAGAATAATGTAAGCCACTACTTTTCACCTCTCTGCACTAATACTAGTATAACAGGATTAGGTGTCACCCCAATGTCTAAACTGAAACAGAAACAGGAACAAAATAATTTCCACAGAAGAGAATGCTAGTAAAGGGCCTTTACCACCCCAACAGAAACAGAATGCTAATAATGGGCCTTTACCACCGAACAGAAGGTACAGAAACAGAAACAGATTAATCCCTACGGAAATAGAATGTAGAATTAGGTGTACACTAGTAAATGGGCCTTTACCACCCGAACAGACGGTACCACGCAGAAATAGACAGGTGTTACCACCCAACAGAAACAGACGGTACCAACAGAAAAAGACAGAACTAAGTGTACCCTAAAACCCTACCCCAAGCGATCGGCTCCCTAATACATAAATACCCTGTGCCAGCCCCACAAAAGGGTGTATCACTCCCCAAAGTGGCAACCTTTAAATGACACAGACCTATTTACAGATGTCACGGCGTCTTACATCCTCAGAGGCAGACCGGGATCCATGCACGCACATGACCCGGTTGGAACGCACCATCAACACCCCTCGCCATTATCAGAATGAACCACTTATAATTAGTTCAGTAAGCGTGCCCGGACCCTACCTACTGTTGGGTCAAAGTTTTGATACCAGAAAGGGTTACTGACTAATATGGGTCCCAAACAACAGATGACACAAGTAATTTCCCTCCTAACCTTGTGTCCCCAGACTAACAGATTTCAGATTAACTTCTTTACAAGTTCAGACATACAGAGTTCAGATCAACTAGTTCACAGATCAGACAAGTTTTCAGACTAACGGATCAGATATACGGATTTAACAGATTTACAGATTTGTCTAACTTTGTAATTGGGCCTACAGATTCACGAAACGGGTATGTTAAATTCATTAGTCCAATTGGTTCAACCCTATCCACCCAACACGTTTTAGACATCATATTTATCTTAGATTTGTATTAATTAAAAATTAATGCGCAGACCTCTCACATTAGACTGACAGTTTGCGGCCACTGGTTAGGCCAGTTGGTTCCGGGCAGATTTCGGTCGCAAACTGAGTCTAACCTCGGGTTTTAAGCACGTTATGACTAACTTCTCACATTAGAACCTATTGTTTGCGGCCACTGGATGTGTCGGGAGGTTCCGGGCAGGATTACGCCGCAAACTCATTCTAACCTCGAGTTGGCCATGTTTCATGTTTAGCCAATGCATTCATTCACAGACAGTGCTAATATCAGACTAATCATGCTAATTTAACAAATTAACTTCTGTACAAGTTACAGCAGATTATTCGTGATTCTATTAACAAGTTTTGCTCAATTTTAAATCAAGCCTACAGATTTACATACTTCAAATTTCAGCATTTCAGTTCCAACAGATTCGCCATTCAACAGATTAAACAGATAACAGATCTTGCAGATTAGGCGAAGGCAATTCAATCTAATTAGCAGTTTAGGCAATATAACAGAACTAGCAGATTAGGCAATATAACAGAACTACCAGATTAGGCAATATAACAGAACTAGTAGATTAAGCAATATAACAGATTTAATCATTCCTTAAATTTTCATTGACATATCTTGCCTAATTATAAATTTGGCTTAAGTTTGCATGCCTAAATAATTGTCATGATTCACAATATGTTCGTATACCCCACGTTTGCATTGAATTTACATGGCATAGATTAGGGTCATAATTTACCATATAACACATGTCCCAAATTTAGTTAAACTTGCCTAGTACAAAAGATTCACATATAAATTATACCAAATATAGCCATTGATTTCAATGCATGTCATATATTCAAAAATCTCCCACTTAGGTGTTATTCACATTTAATAGTTATCTAATCTTAATATAGATCTTCACACCTAAGTCATATTCTCTTTTTATCTCAAGTCATGAATCGTTATATAAGCAATATGCCCAACAATCTAGAACTTTAAATTATAACAGATCTTAATTCAAAATATGTGTTATGTCCAATGTCTCAAGTCACATGTTAACATACAATGGTTCCTCTTCTTCCAATTCACAGAATACGCATAGATCTAAATCTAGTTTACAACATCAGTCACAGATTGGTCGTATCCAATTATGCCATCATTCATTATTTGTCCCAAAGTTTACCGTTCGTGCGTTAATCTCTTATGAGATGTGGCGCAGGCTCGTGGTAGCCTGGCTATCGAACAGAAAGAAGAAGGAGATACAGAATAATATATATATCAGAACAAAACGTACACAACCTCAAATTCAGATTTACAATCATGTCACAATTATAATTAAAGTTTATATCGGAAAATAACTGTACTTGCCTTTCGTGGTTTTAAGAAAGGATAATAAACTGTTGTTGATGCAGAAATGCTAAATTACTCCTCTTTAATTGTTGTTGTAGCTCTAAACTTTGATTTGAGATTTGATTTAGCTTTTAATTCTATTCAGGTTGGAAGAAGGTGCATCAGTCCAAGTTTTGATTCCAGCAGAGTAGCGACGCCATTTTTATTTTTTATTTAGAACAGAGACAGAGTATAGACATAATGAAATTGTGTAGAGAAAATGAGGCTAGGGGGCTGTTTATAAAGGATTAGGTGGACGAATCTAGACAGAAAACGAGACCGGATACATCAGAATGAACCAGGTTCAAAAACTGGGTTTCGGGAGCAGGTCGACCCCCAGGTCGACTCCCCAGTCGACCTGGTCATGGGGAGGTCGACACCCCAGTTGACCTGGTTAGGGGAGTCGACTCCCCAGTCGATCTGGGTATATGGACGGGAATTTTCCCGCCAACCTTCTCTGGGTTTGAATTTCGAATTTCTGGCTTTATTTTCGAGCTATTTTATTTTATTCAAATTCCTGAAACTTCTGAGGGTCATAACTTGGTCATACGAACTCCGATTTTCGAAAACTCGGACTCGATTTCATGCAGAATTCCGAGACGAACGCAATGGTGCAACCCGTTTCCCTTGATTCTTATTTTAAAAATTAATTATCCTCTGATTTTTTACTTATACGATCATAGAAAATACGGGGTGTTACACGGAACGGGTTTTCTCCCAAGAACACCAGTACATAAAACAACAGCGCAATGCTAAATAAAGAAAAACGAAGCTATTATAAGACCCAGGTCCCATCACACAATGCAACGCAAGCCGGAGGATTGGGTTTTTACCTTATAATAGCCAAAGAATGCTTGATACGCTAAAAACAAATCATTTGATACTATTATAAGTGCATAGTGTGTAAAACAATTTCAATTATAAGTATCAATCATAGACGACATAAGTGCCCTATACCACTATGTCGCCATACTAGGCTCTACAAATAAAATCACAAAGTCAAGCATTAGAAGTAGGATTTCAATCTGTGAACCGAGGCAAAAGATAGTCCTCTACCGATTCGAGACTGTCTAGCCCGAGTCTTAGGAACAGCCACAACTGCCCCATGGATCGTCAGGGCCGGTCCACCGATGTGGATTATTATGCCTGAACACTACGTTTCCCCGCCCTTTGGGGCGTAAATGAGCCAAATGACTCCATCGGCTCCACACAGTCACTGATATATCCGAGGCGACTCGCAACAGCAATAACCACACCGGTGAAAATAATATAAATATCAGGGCTGGTAAGTCACTGACACCACCCTAACTAGAAGGAAACGCATGCCCTCCCTGTTGTCCTCTCCCGTTTCTGGTTCACAACCAGGGTGTGAGGCTCACGAATCAACGTTACACAAAGCTGTGCTACACAGGCTGTGCTTTGATCATCAACCACAAGACTTTGCTTTTCAACAAAAGCCTTGATCATTTTCCACTTAGGCAAGCCACACAGGCAATTCACTCCATGCGATTGATATCCATCAATATATAACCCCTGAGCTCGTACATCTCAAAAAAGGGCGTTAAGTAAGAGAATAAATTCTCCGCCGCCAAACAGATATATATTTAATAGAAATCAATCACACAGAATAAAATCCAATGTCAGACACACAATCCATTTACAAGTCAGTTCTGGGTCTAAAAGAAACCGGAGGCACCTTGTACCTCGCATATCCATCGATCTCCAAGTACGTATGGATGATCACCAACTGATTCCCTCCTCTTGGGAGTACAGCCCAATCAAGATCATCAGTAATCACCCAAACGATGTGAAGACCTCCGGTCTTCGACCACCGTCTTCATCCTCGACACCACGTCGAATCAGTTATTCAGAATGGGATAAACCCGGTCTTTCTGAACAACTCGCGTATATAATAAACCAGTGTTACACAAACACAACATACGCCCAATTCCAATTCAGAATATTCTTTTATTCAAATATTCTTATACTTTGGGAAAGGTTCCCAATAATTTTATCAAAGATAAATTCTTTAAATTTATTCCTTAATCTTCTTTGAATATCAATTCAAACTAGTCGGGATTAGCGAACCACACCGAAGTAATCATTTATTTTATTTCCCAATCCCAACCTATTCATCCCATGAAGTAAAACCGATCATACTTCATATCTAACACCACGGTGTTATTGGTAAATTCAATTACCATTTCACGTTCAAATCTAATTAAAGATTTAACTATCTCCTGGAGCAAAACTGGTGACACTCCATTCTCGATCACTTCAATCTAATTAAAGATTCATTAAAACTCCACTTAGTTTTAATCTTCCAAAAACCAATATCCTATCTTTAACTGGGTTAAAGAACCAATGTCATCTAAAACACGGTTCACGATAAACCCAAAATCACATTCCTTTAATTATTGGGTTAAAGAACAAGTGTTATTTAAAACACCGTTCACGATAAACCCAAAAATCAATTCCAGTTCAATTCCAATTAAATATTATTTAATTGGTATACTTCGTTAAATCTAAATAAAAAAGATTTAATCTTTTTCTCAACTGGGTTTAAGAATAGTGTTAATGAAGACACCATTCACGACAAACCCAAATCCCATTTGATATTAAATACAAGGCTCTGAATAGAAAATATATCGGCTTATATTCAATATCAAATTCTACGACCAACATATATCGTATTGGAAATAACGATATAAATATATCTTTCAAATTTCCATAACAATATCTGTATAATCACAAAATCCAACATCGAAATATTCCAAAGATAATTTCGATTCAAATCCATTCCAATTCAATTATTGGAAATTCTGTTTACTTTCAAAACCATTTCAAATCCAATTTATTTAAAAATAAATAAATTATTATTCTAGTTCAAAACTACTTCATTTCGATAAAAAAAACTACTTTTATCTTTTCAAATTTGGAGTTTTTCATCCCAATTCTTCACAAATAATTTCTTATGATTTTACATAAATTATTACTATTTTTAATAATTTTATCAAGGCCCGTTCAGGCGATTTACATCAACGGCCATCGAACTGCACTTACAGCGACCTTTCCCGAATTTTATTTGGACATAATTCCAAATCCATCCGTTAGATTTCAAATCTCTAATATTCATTAGAAAGCTCTTTTCGATACGAACTCAACGGTTCCAGTTTTAGGAGAATCCGACGGTCGGATCTCCCGCAACGTCAATTCGAATTCAATGGTCGAAATTCGTGAACTGCCGCAGAGCGGTGCGTTCTATTCAGGCCATTATATATATATTATATATATTTCGTCGATTTCCTTTTAAAACGTATTTTATAAATCGTTTTAAATTCGTTTTCAAAACGATTTCAACTTCATATTCAGTTTCTAATCAAAATTGAATATTCCATATCATCGATATATAAATGATAATATTTTCAAAATGTTATATTTTGAAATCACTTCTTTTTCTATAATCATTATAAAAATGAATATAATCGATATAAATATCATTCGCGTCAAAATGGCGCATATCTAACCAACACGGCTTTATATATTTCAATAACTTCGTTATTCTATTCAATAAATGAATATTTTCTTCAACACATGAATATATATTTTATTCAACATATGAATATATATTTTTATTCAACACATGAATTTTTATTCTATTCAACACATGAATTTATATTTTCTATTCAACACATGAATACTTATTTCTATTCAACACATGAATTTATATTTCTATTCAACACATGAATATATTTTCTAAATTGGAATGAGGCCCAATCAATTACCGTATAATGTTAATTATATGGATTTTCTACAACACGTGTATATAATAGCAACGATAAATAATCAACCATCATCCAGAGTGCACCACACAACTGCATAAGAATTAAATATAAATAATTAATGCTTACACAGTCTGTCAACCCATCGATTGACATACAACTAAACAATCGGGATTAGTGTACGTCAAATATCATCCCACTACCCGTGTGGGGTTTCAAATCAACAAACACATGTTTTATTTGTACGGTTGGGTGATGTATAAAATTTATCGTCCCAATCAGTATCAGTCAAATCGGTGTACATAAACAAATCGTTTGATTTGTAAATGAATATTTATTTTATTTCAACTCATGAATATATATTTTATTTCAACACATCACAATCACTTTTCACAATACAACCAAATCAAACAAGTCGTCCATAGTCTGTGGACGACGGGTGTCAGGTGCTGTTAAGCACCGTCTGCATCCTAGTATATATTTCAAACTAGAAATAAATTAAAAGTGAGAAGTTCTCACCGATTAGCTAAACCAATACACTGCGACTCTTCGTATGTAGAAATCTTCCTCGTGCTCGCGTTTTGCCAGTTTCATTGTCCGTAGCCACTACATATATAAAAATCACATTGTTACTTCACCATTTCAACTATATAAAGATTCAAACTTTTCTAATATAAAAATCCGACCTTTTCTATTTGATTAACTATATAAAAATTCGACCTTTTCTATTTGATTAACTATATAAAAATCCGACCTTTTCTATTTAAAAAAGTATAATCATGTTATATATAAAAACCCCAGCTATATATATAAAATATCGGAACTTTATTGAAACACCCCACCTCCGTTAGGGTCACTCTCAAAGGGAATGCCATAATTTTGGTGGAGGTTTATAAGTACAAGTCACAGATATACAAGACAGATATAAGAACACATATTTGTAAACAGCGGAAGAACAACAACAAACTTTTATTTCATAAAGTCAAATACGTGTTACAACAACATCCTTTCCAAAATCATAACATAACACTTTCATAATCTGTCTTGAGTACATTATTTTAAAGAAGCATAAATAAAACATAGATAAACTGCAAAAGCCCCATAGTGGATTTTCCAAAGCCATAGTTCAAAACAGGAAAGTCCAGGCAATACATTTTCTCTTCTTCAAGCTGGATGTTGAGGTAGGTCAAGCTGCTGTGTTCCCTCCCTGAGGACCTGGGGGGGGGAACGGAAGAAAGAAGACGAAAGAAAAATAGAGTCAGACATAAAGCCTGAGTAAGTCTAGTACTACTTTGTCTATGAATAAAGAACTGGGTATGATAAGTAAAACAGGAAGTGGGAAACATTATAAACTTGGTTAAGTTATCTAGGGTCGAACATACTATCGTACCCCATGTTAATCTCTGAACCCATATAAACTAGTTTCCAATTTGCACCCCATATTCAGGGTGATGTGATCCATTCTACGATGATCGGCTCCTACTCGCATAGTTACATGTGTCTTACGGCCCCCGATGTCTGTAGTTACCTATGCTGGCCCCACCATGGGGTGTATCAAGTCCCATAGTGGCAACCCGACACAACCTTAGAGTGCACAGGTATGCTACTGGTGCCCAGTGCCTTATTTTTCTGCGCCGGAGTGCGTGCACGCCCGCACACCGTTAGAACCTACACTGCTACACCACCGCCGTCGATTTGACCTCTTACAATCAGCCCAGTAATCGTGCCCCACCCTGCCTAGTTTCAGGGTATCCTGATACACCTTTTAGGGTTACTGCTGAAAAGGGTCCCCCGTTACTAGGTTTTCTATCTCTAGCCAACATGCTAAGTTGGTTAAGTGTTTCCTACCTAACCCCCACCAGTCCGTTTAGTTTAGCATGTTCCATTTTGATTAAGTCTTTAGTCCACTTAATCCTAACAATCCTGACTCAGCCTTAATTGTCTTATTAAGGCCCTGACCTCTCACATTAGACAGGTATTGTTGTGGCTGCCTGTTGCCGGTTGGTTCCGGGCAGTCTTACGCCACAACTCAGTCTAACCTCGGGTCCTTGCTGGGCTCCATGTTTAACCTCCCACATTGGATAGGTATTGTTGTGACTACTGGATAGCCGGGCGGTTCCGGGCAGGTTTACATCACAACTCAATCCAACCTCGGGTTAAACACATCGTCTTTTCTACATTTACATATTTTGTCATTCTTCTTTATTTCTTATATGTAAATATTTGCGGCCCATTATTATGTTAATGGTGTAAAGGTTACACCAACCATGGGCCCAACCCATACTTGAATTTGGGCCCTTCTATTTTATATTTTCATTCATTAGTAATTTTTAACCCAACGTTATTTTCCCCCGTTTTACACGTCCGTTTATATATATTGGGCTTAGCCTTTTAAAGCCCAATTTAGCCATGCGAAAAGGGGAGGCTTAAAGCGTGATTACATACACAAAGAGGGGAAGGTGAGCGCATGAACTTGCATATGACGTTGGAAATACATAATAGAAACTGGTGTACTTGCATAGTGGTAACATAGGTGACATGAATCAAAGCATGTGAACTTGTAATTGAGATATCATTATTGACCCATGAACCTATATTTTTACTTAGGCATAATGTCAAACATAAGCATGGCATAAATACTTTTAGCATAAACATGGCATAATGTCAAACATAAGCATGGCATAAAATACTTCTAGCATAAACAGGGCATAATGTCAAACATAAGCATGGCATAAATACTTCTAGCATAAACATGGCATAATGTCATGTTCATAAGGTTTCTACATGTTTACAAAGAGGATACTTTGTTACTAACACAAAAGCATAGTTCAACTTAATTAAATTTAATCACATAACGATGGTATACTTATGCATAAATATTCCTAATCATGGTGTTTGCTTTTAACTTGCAAAAAAGGGATTTTTGTGTCTAACTTAGCCATGTCTCACATATGTCATCATATAATTCTTTTAAACAAGATAGACTTAATCATGAATTTCAATTATGCCCAATATCATTCATAGCCTAGCCATATTCATAAGTTTTGCAAAAGCATGACTTAATACATGGATTATGGTGTCAAAATTCCAACATAGTTTCATATGAACTATAACAACCAAACTTGTCTCAATTACTTGCAAAATGATTTATGCACAAAATAGACATCATGATGGCATAATAACAAAGCCCCAAACTTGCATAAATTTCACTCAACTACATACATGTAGCTTCAACATAGATTACATAATTTGCGCAATATTCCAAACGTATATTTGCATAGAACTACCGCATGTAGTTCTTTATAATGAATAACATAATTTTGCACAAACATGAATTACTTCCATTGCCACAATTCAAGCATACACATCAACACAGTTGTTTATTATACCAAAGTAATACTCTACTTACTATGGTTGCGGCGAATTCTCTAATTAAGAGACACGATTCCTTTGTTGAATTGATTATCTTTAGGTTGCTTGAATTGCTTTAGGCTTTAGAACTTTCTTCCTAACTCTCTCTCTAGTCGGCGGCTACTCTTTGTCGTTCCTCAGCAACATGGCGGCTATAATCTTATTTTGAATGAATAGATTAGGGTTTAGTCTAGGGTTGTTTATATAGAGGTTAGGAATTGATTAGGACCATTGATGTTGCTAGGTTAGATCGTAGCCATTCATTAGATAGAGAGACCAATTAAAACTTGCCACCTAGCCCTAATGACAAAGCAACCCACAGAAATTCGACCAAACACAGACCAGGCCAGCCAGGAGGGACTGGGTTCGATTTTCAAAAATTAAACTTTAAATTGAGCTGTTTTAGTCTATTTGAATTTTATCTATTGTATACATATATTTTTGCATATATATATATATTCTCATATATATACATATATTTTCTTTATTTCCTTATATGTACGTTCTTATCCTTTCAAAATTTGAATTTGTATACGTACATGTATTTGCATGCTCAGTTGGCCCTCTCTAAAACAGAGATAAAAATTATGTCGCCGCCGGGGTTCGAACCCCCGACCTCCATGCTACAAATCCAATGCCTTAACCAACTGAGCTACAGAGGCTTTTGTTAATAAGTCTTAGAATAATAATAATTATTGTCCTCTCCTTACTTCTCTTTTTTCATGTTTTGCTGTAATATTTAAATTAAAGATATCTTCTTCATACGTTATCCGTTTTGCGCAAACTCGGACTCTATCTCAAGCAGAATTCCGAGACGAACGCAATGGTGATGTCCGTTTCCCTTAATTTTTCTGTTACAATTTAATTATACTTTAATTTGTTAATTTACTGTTAACGGAAAAATCCGGGGTGTTACATTCTCCCCCACTTAAAAGGATTTCGTCCCCGAAATCTTCAAGTTTAGGAAGAATGTAAATCCTAACATTCAATCATCCATCTACTCATCCATCAAACACGAGCATCCATTGTCCTTAAAAGACTTCTAATGCTTCATGATCATATGCGAAGTGTGTGTGTTCATGAACTTATCTAATGCAAAATCAGGCGGTCTACTGATTCAGTTGACCTCCTTAATGCGAATCATGTAAGTGCCATGTATCCATTATGTATGCAGATTTTTCCTATTCATGATTCTACATGGGTGCACAATCTTTCATACAAATGCAACATCCATATGACAACACATTACAATTCAACCATATACGAGTGCAAACATATATGCATATGCAATATGAAGTGACTGAGCCGATCTAAAACCTAGATTGTGTGTGTATATGCAGCCACGAGCAACTACTAGCAATCACTTGCAACCACTTGCAACCATCATACGTAACATGTTTCAATTACATGTTTTCATCCAAAAGGTTTCTATCTAAAAGATAAGGTCGAGGAGATATTCCTAAAAAGATAGATAAAAGCGCAACTTAAGGAAAAAGAAAGGTCAAGGACGTACCCTCGAAAAGAAAAGGGTAAGCAGTGCGTATTCTAGCTTCAGTTTCCCAAGTCGTGTCTCCCTCGGCGTCGCTCCACTGAACTTTGACGAGTTTGACTTCGCGGTTGCGTAGCTTCTTCACTTCCGTTCCTAGTATGCGGGTTGGAACTTTTCTTATGGTTGCTTCGCGTTCCACTTCGGCCTCTTCGAGGATATTTGGCTCTACCACTTCAGCAGACTCATGTAGACATTTTCGGAGATGTGAAACGTGAAAAACGTTGTGGACTCCGGCCAATTTCTCGGGTAGCTCTAATCTATAGGTCATTTTCCAAATTTTCTCAATGATAGGAAATGGTCCTACCTAAAGGTATAGTCGAATGATAGAAGCAAGTAAAAATTTTGTGCCCATTAGGCAATGTCAAAACTGGAAATCTATGCCACATATATATTGATTAGGAGAAGAACTCTCTAAGCATCAGCCCCGAAGACCGAAATCAACATCAGACTGACACCCAAAGAATTAATCAACCCAACCACCACATATGATTCTAGGAAACTAAGCATGATGGACTCCTTTTAGGTCACAAGGGAGTCCCTTCCTAAGTCCAACTATGTTGCCAAATGTACTTACTAAGGTGATTCTTTACAACTCATGCATAAGTGAAATGAACCTTCAGCCTTAGTGGCGAACACTCCTGGAGTGCCCTATTCTGAAATGCTCCACCTAATGAACCCCTTCTCTAGACGCTCTTTAATCTGTTTACTGAGCTCTTTTCTTTCTCGTGGAGCCATGTGTCTAACGGGCAACGCAATGGGCTTTGCATTATCAACAAGATATATGCGGAAGTCTATTTCCCGCTTCGGAGGCAAGCCCTTCACCTCTTCGAAGACATCCGGATATTCCCGGACCACTCTAACTGATTGCAAATTTTCAACAGAGGCATCTAGCGACTCAAGATAACTAAGCATAACCGCATACGAGGGATTACAAGAAATTTCCAAAGTGTTACTGAGCTGGGTTAGGAGCCTAACAACCCTTTTCTCACAATCAAGGATGGCCCCATTACTGGATAGCCAATCCATACCCAAAATCAAACCATACCCCGCAAAGCCCAAAACAAAGGCACTACATTCAAATTCTACACTTAGAATAGAAATTTTCAAATCCAAACAGATCATAGACAAATGAGCTGGGCCCCCAATTGGGTTTGAAACAATTAAGGGGTCCTCTACCATACTAGTTTTTAGGTGCAGAGATTCTACTAAAGCAGACGAGATAAAGGAGTGTGATGCGCCAGAATCAAATAAAGTGCGAACGGGGTGATCATAAAGATAAACTACATTTTCTACAGAAGTGTTTGTACCTCGCTGTTGCAAAGGTGGCGCTTCCAGCACATGAACCTGTGCCCCTGGAGTGGATCCAGACCCCTGCCCCTGCCCTCGTTTCTTTGGGCAGTCCTTAGCTCTGTGGCCTGTCTGACCGCAAGAAAAGCACCCACCATTCTCCTTGGCCTTCTTTTTCCGGCAGTCCTTTACTAAGTGCCCCACTTTGCCACAGAAATTACACGTCCTCTTCTCTTTGTTGCCTTCCCCGCATTTCTTAAAGTCTGTCTTCTTAGGCTGCAAACCCTCTTTCTTCCCTTGAGAGCTTTCTGCCATTGCCTCCTTCTTGCCCTTATCCTCCTCATTCAGCAATGCCATTTGCACCAATCTTTCATACGTGGCTCCCATGGGTATATGGGTCATGGCCAAACTGTGTAATGGCTCATTTAACCCTTTGACAAAACGGAGAGCCTTCTTGTGCGGGGTGTTGACTAGGTCAAGCCCAAACCTAGCCAGCTCATCAAACTGATTCACATACTCTCTAACAGTCTTGTCTCCTTGCTTAAGAAATAAGAATTTCTCCAACTGCAAACTTCTTTCCGCATCTGAGAGAAATTTGGTCTCAAACCTTGCCCTAAAGTCCTCCCATGTTTCTACTGGTCTTTCAGCATTAGTGACTTCCCACCAGTAGGAAGCCTCGCCCTTCAATAGCCACACTGCTAACTGTACTTTTTGTCTATCCTCTACCTCAAAAATGATGAATAGGTCCTCCGTTTCTTTCAGCCAATTCCTAGCTGCCACGAAGGACTCAGTTCCATGGAAATCCCTTCCTCCCATAGCTTTAAAGTCTTTACATATTTTAGCGAATGCGTTTCCCCGAGGAGGAGGTGGAGGAAAAGGTGCTGCTGCAGCTGGATGATTTTCTTCAGCTGGGGGAGGAGGAATGGTAGGACCTGGCTGAGTGGCCCTTGCTTCTAAGAACCGTCTAAACCAACCAGGTATGGGTACCCCTTCAGGCAAGTTAAGTTCTTGGGACATGCTGAAACAAAAAGGATAGATTCAAAACGAAGGATAAGAGATAATACCTATGGCTTTAGGGAGTGGACTTTGCCTTTTTAGAATAAAATAATATTTTTCTTTTTAAAAATGCTTCTTTAAACCTCCTTTTTGAAAATAATTTTTCAAAACTTTTTATCTTATCTGGTAAACCTATGCTCTGATACCAAGTGAAACACCCCACCTCCGTTAGGGTCACTCTCAAAGGGAATGCCCTAATTTTGGTGGAGGTTTATAAGTACAAGTCACAGATATACAAGACAGATATAAGAACACATATTTGTAAACAGCGGAAGAACAACAACAAACTTTTATTTCATAAAGTCAAATACGTGTTACAACAACATCCTTTCCAAAATCATAACATAACACTTTCATAATCTGTCTTGAGTACATTATTTTAAAGAAGCATAAATAAAACATAGATAAACTGCAAAAGCCCCATAGTGGATTTTCCAAAGCCATAGTTCAAAACAGGAAAGTCCAGGCAATACATTTTCTCTTCTTCAAGCTGGATGTTGAGGTAGGTCAAGCTGCTGTGTTCCCTCCCTGAGGACCTGGGGGGGAAACGGAAGAAAGAAGACGAAAGAAAAATAGAGTCAGACATAAAGCCTGAGTAAGTCTAGTACTACTTTGTCTATGAATAAAGAACTGGGTATGATAAGTAAAACAGGAAGTGGGCAACATTATAAACTTGGTTAAGTTATCTAGGGTCGAACATACTATCGTACCCCATGTTAATCTCTGAACCCATATAAACTAGTTTCCAATTTGCACCCCATATTCAGGGTGATGTGATCCATTCTACGATGATCGGCTCCTACTCGCATAGTTACATGTGTCTTACGGCCCCCGATGTCTGTAGTTACCTATGCTGGCCCCACCATGGGGTGTATCAAGTCCCATAGTGGCAACCCGACACAACCTTAGAGTGCACAGGTATGCTACTGGTGCCCAGTGCCTTATTTTTCTGCGCCGGAGTGCGTGCACGCCCGCACACCGTTAGAACCTACACTGCTACACCACCGCCGTCGATTTGACCTCTTACAATCAGCCCAGTAATCGTGCCCCACCCTGCCTAGTTTCAGGGTATCCTGATACACCTTTTAGGGTTACTGCTGAAAAGGGTCCCCCGTTACTAGGTTTTCTATCTCTAGCCAACATGCTAAGTTGGTTAAGTGTTTCCTACCTAACCCCCACCAGTCCGTTTAGTTTAGCATGTTCCATTTTGATTAAGTCTTTAGTCCACTTAATCCTAACAATCCTGACTCAGCCTTAATTGTCTTATTAAGGCCCTGACCTCTCACATTAGACAGGTATTGTTGTGGCTGCCTGTTGCCGGTTGGTTCCGGGCAGTCTTACGCCACAACTCAGTCTAACCTCGGGTCCTTGCTGGGCTCCATGTTTAACCTCCCACATTGGATAGGTATTGTTGTGACTACTGGATAGCCGGGCGGTTCCGGGCAGGTTTACATCACAACTCAATCCAACCTCGGGTTAAACACATCGTCTTTTCTACATTTACATATTTTGTCATTCTTCTTTATTTCTTATATGTAAATATTTGCGGCCCATTATTATGTTAATGGTGTAAAGGTTACACCAACCATGGGCCCAACCCATACTTGAATTTGGGCCCTTCTATTTTATATTTTCATTCATTAGTAATTTTTAACCCAACGTTATTTTCCCCCGTTTTACACGTCCGTTTATATATATTGGGCTTAGCCTTTTAAAGCCCAATTTAGCCATGCGAAAAGGGGAGGCTTAAAGCGTGATTACATACACAAAGAGGGGAAGGTGAGCGCATGAACTTGCATATGACGTTGGAAATACATAATAGAAACTGGTGTACTTGCATAGTGGTAACATAGGTGACATGAATCAAAGCATGTGAACTTGTAATTGAGATATCATTATTGACCCATGAACCTATATTTTTACTTAGGCATAATGTCAAACATAAGCATGGCATAAATACTTTTAGCATAAACATGGCATAATGTCAAACATAAGCATGGCATAAAATACTTCTAGCATAAACATGGCATAATGTCAAACATAAGCATGGCATAAATACTTCTAGCATAAACATGGCATAATGTCATGTTCATAAGGTTTCTACATGTTTACAAAGAGGATACTTTGTTACTAACATAAAAGCATAGTTCAACTTAATTAAATTTAATCACATAACGATGGTATATTTATGCATAAATATTCCTAATCATGGTGTTTGCTTTTAACTTGCAAAAAAGGGATTTTTGTGTCTAACTTAGCCATGTCTCATATATGTCATCATATAATTCTTTTAAACAAGATAGACTTAATCATGAATTTCAATTATGCCCAATATCATTCATAGCCTAGCCATATTCATAAGTTTTGCAAAAGCATGACTTAATACATGGATTATGGTGTCAAAATTCCAACATAGTTTCATATGAACTATAACAACCAAACTTGTCTCAATTACTTGCAAAATGATTTATGCACAAAATAGACATCATGATGGCATAATAACAAAGCCCCAAACTTGCATAAATTTCACTCAACTACATACATGTAGCTTCAACATAGATTACATAATTTGCGCAATATTCCAAACGTATATTTGCATAGAACTACCGCATGTAGTTCTTTATAATGAATAACATAATTTTGCACAAACATGAATTACTTCCATTGCCACAATTCAAGCATACACATCAACACAGTTGTTTATTATACCAAAGTAATACTCTACTTACTATGGTTGCGGCGAATTCTCTAATTAAGAGACACGATTCCTTTGTTGAATTGATTAGCTTTAGGTTGCTTGAATTGCTTTAGGCTTTAGAACTTTCTTCCTAACTCTCTCTCTAGTCGGCGGCTACTCTTTGTCGTTCCTCAGCAACATGGCGGCTATAATCTTATTTTGAATGAATAGATTAGGGTTTAGTCTAGGGTTGTTTATATAGAGGTTAGGAATTGATTAGGACCATTGATGTTGCTAGGTTAGATCGTAGCCATTCATTAGATAGAGAGACCAATTAAAACTTGCCACCTAGCCCTAATGACAAAGCAACCCACAGAAATTCGACCAAACACAGACCAGGCCAGCCAGGAGGGACTGGGTTCGATTTTCAAAAATTAAACTTTAAATTGAGCTGTTTTAGTCTATTTGAATTTTATCTATTGTATACATATATTTTTGCATATATATATATATTCTCATATATATACATATATTTTCTTTATTTCCTTATATGTACGTTCTTATCCTTTCAAAATTTGAATTTGTATACGTACATGTATTTGCATGCTCAGTTGGCCCTCTCTAAAACAGAGATAAAAATTATGTCGCCGCCGGGGTTCGAACCCCCGACCTCCATGCTACAAATCCAATGCCTTAACCAACTGAGCTACAGAGGCTTTTGTTAATAAGTCTTAGAATAATAATAATTATTGTCCTCTCCTTACTTCTCTTTTTTCATGTTTTGCTGTAATATTTAAATTAAAGATATCTTCTTCATACGTTATCCGTTTTGCGCAAACTCGGACTCTATCTCAAGCAGAATTCCGAGACGAACGCAATGGTGATGTCCGTTTCCCTTAATTTTTCTGTTACAATTTAATTATACTTTAATTTGTTAATTTACTGTTAACGGAAAAATCCGGGGTGTTACATTTATACAATCAACAGATTTTATAAATTAAAATAAAACAAAATCAGAAAAGAAAACGGACTTATAGCTAATCGGAGGGGGAAAGGGGTTGGTGGCGCGTTTCAGATGAGGAAGGAGGAGAGAGGAGTAAAGGGGTACGGAGGAGGAAGGGCGGTGGGGGCTCGTGATGGGGGTTTGGATGTGGGGCCTCGCGGTTTCAAGCGTTGCGATGGGGGGGTTCGCGCTCGATGGGAGGAGCTGGATAAAGGAGGAGGCGGAGTAGAAGGGGGCGACGGGGGCGGGTGGAAGTAGGAGCGGGTGGCGTCGATCACTGGACTGGGTGGCGCGTCGTCTGCCATTTATTTGGTCGAGCGGGATTTTTGTTGATTTTGGGGAAATAAAGAAAACAGGGGGAGTTTAAGTGAATATATAATTTATTTTAGTTTTAATTCCCATAAAGTTGATTTTTAATTTGACTCCCAAATCGACCCCAACAACTGTCGCCCCTAGCTGAATACCCCTACTCCGAACACAATGGAATATGTATCGTAGGCTGATTCGATCGTTTCGATTAGTTTTCGTCAAAATCAAAATATAACTCTATATATTGAATTTGAACGCACATTTCAATTTACCGGGGTCACATACGAACTGTAAAAAATCCCGAAAAATAATTTCTAGCTTCGTATTGATGATACGGTCCTAACAAAACTAATTTCATCAAATTCTGAGACCGTTTGAAAAATGGCCATTTTCCAGTCGATTAAAATCAACTGAAACTGGTCAAACGCGTTTTCCTTTGCCATGCTCACATATTTATTTGAAAAATTATGAATTTTGAAACCTAGTAATAACTTGACATCACGGATCAAACAAAAGTGGTTTCATTGAAAACCGAGGTCATTTGCAAAATTCCCATTTTTAAGGGCCAGAATTCCATAGCGACTATTCTAAAATTTCAACTGGGCATAACTTTTTATCCATGCTATGAAATTTCAATTTCTCGGATTCGTTGGAAAGATTTTTTCAATTAGATTCAAATATTTTTGGTTTCGCCAAAATCCGGTTTATTTGAATTTTGTACATTCATCTGAACTTTGAAATCGAATTTTCAAACTACCACTCATTTTCAATTCCTTTTATAATTAAAATAAAATATTTATATTCTAACGACGATTCAAATAAAACTATACATTCTAATTCTATTCAAAATAAACTTATCGTCGTTAATATTTAAAATAATTCATTTTAAATATACAAAATTCACTAACATTGCCAAAATAAAAAAATTAAATTGGCTCAGATTTCCGGGTTATTACAATTTGGGTCTGTCTAGGTGATGGATCGGCCGGAATGGAGATGGATCGGTCGATCTCAAGATGAGGGGTCGGGTCGGTCTCAAGATGAGGGGTCGGGTCGGTTTCAAGATGAGGGGCCAGGTCGGTCTCAAGATGAGGGGTCGGGTTGGTCTCAAAGTGAAGAATTTGGTCGGGATCAAGTTGATGATTCGGGTCGGGCTGAAGTTGATGGGTTGGGTCGAGCTCAAGTTGATAGGTCGAGTCAGGCTCAAGTTGATGGGTCGATCATGGCTCAAGGGTATGGATTGGTCGATTGCAAGCATGGATCGGTCAGGCTCAAATGGATCGGTCGGACTCTGATGGGTCAGTCAGTTCTTTTGAGAGATGAATGTGGCCTCGACAAGAGTTCAAGTGAGAATGTCGAAGTGTTGTGATGTGGTCGTTGTTTGTTGTATGCAACGAATGCGAAGACAACTCAAGGTAGTGAGTTCATGGTGAAGTTGCTCGAGAAGGTTGCTTGGGCTACGACTCAAAGTAGTGAGTGGATGGATAACTGTTGCTCGAGAAGGTTTCTCGAGCTATGAAAAAGTCATCAAGTCAGATGACTAGAGATGCGAAGGCCAAGAGGTTATCATTGTCGTAAGTTCTAGCAGGCTCAAAGCAGGGGTATAATAGGGGCACCTAAAAGACCAGAAGGTTGTTGGTCGAGTACCCTGGGTAGTCGTGAAGGGCCTAGTTGTCAAGGCTGGACAAACATACGTATCGTTGAAAGGCATATGGATTTTATGCTAGAACTGGGGTTACCATTAGCCCTTGAAATATGGTAAGGTCGACCGTCATACGATTAATGATAGTTTCAATGCAGGATTGACTGTGATAGCCAGAGTCAGTCATGGGTGTTTGGTTGTTTGCTTGTATCATCTCATGTAGATTGTCTGAAGTCGAAGGTGTTGTTTCTTGGGTGCTTGTCTAATATTGGTTTAAGCCTCTGGGGCTTGTGCTTGAGGGGTATTGATCTCGATTAGGATGGTTTACGTGAGATATAATTAGTTGTTGGTTGTTATTGTTTGGTTACTTCCAGTTGCCATGGATGTTTAACTGTTGGTTGTTCTTTGATTTCCATGGATGAATGGTTGTTCTCAATTACATATTTTGTAAAGGCTATTACTGTTGGATGTGGGGAAGGCGGGTTTGGATTCTTCTCTGGTGTTGGTAGGTTGACTTGTTAATCTACCTATTCTCATATTCTTTGTTGATGATGTTGTTAGCTGTTTTATTGCTCACTAAGTCTGTTATGTTTCCCTCTTTTTACCTTGGGTTGTTCATCCGGTTTTGGATGGGCAGACTAGGTGACAGGCGATTATTGAGGATAATGTTGTTGTGCGAAGGCGAGCAGAAGGCTGGCATATTATCTTTGCTACTATCTAGTATTTTGGTTTCCGCTGTCATGTTTTCTTGATTGTTGTAGTGAGGCTATTTATATAGACATTTACTGATGTGATCCTAATATGTTGTGGATATTTCCTTGATGATGTGGAAGTTTAAATTTCTATGCAATTATCCTTTACTATTACTGCCTGTTGTATATGTTCTATTATATTTTATCCTTGCGCTATAAGTTATACGACAAGCTCCATTTGTATTATCATACCTTGATGATCATCCATAGCTGCCTAGCACGTCTTTCAGCGCATTATTCCTCTTGTTTAGTGCAGGGGTTGTGGGCTATCGTCACATTTGGTATTTGAGCTCTAGTTAATGATTTTAGCCAATGTTTGTAGACATGATTACGTATGAGAGACGTATTTGTAGATTTATGATGGATGAATACCATATATATGTTTATATAGTAGTAGCATTTGAACTCCATTTAGCAATTTTTCTTGGAAATGGTTAATTATTCTAAACTGCAGATTCGGAATGAATAAAAGATCATCAATACATGCTTCTAGGGAGGAAGCTGGTACTGGAGGGGGGAATGGCGGTACACCAGATTACCCAGCCATGTTCAAAGCCATAGTGGTCGCGATCATGAGAAGGGCTCTCGCTCCAGATACGGCTGCGGTTGATGTAGGGGTTTAAGTGCAGGTACCTAGAGCTGTGGATTTTTGAAGCTATGCAAGGATTATACATCTCTTAGAGGAAATCCATTCAAAGGAACGGAGCAACTGAAGAGGTTCAGAGGTGGATAGATTCTTGTATTCGTATTTTTGGAGACATGGGCATAGATGATGCAACTAAGAGAAAGCTTGCATTAAGGATGCTACATGTTAGAGACATGGATTAGTGGAATTCAGTTATGCTTGTGACTCCAGAGGACGAGATCATGTGGAATCAGTTCAGAGTCAAGTTTGAAACCAAGTTCTTTTGTGTCGCCCAGAAGTCCATTCTGTTTAAAAAACTTGTGGAGCTGAAACATAATGGTTGACCAGTGCTTGAGTATATCTCTGATTTCAAGGCTTTGTCCTAGTATGCTCATATGTACATTGATTCTCTGTATCAGAAGAACAAGAAGTTCTCGACGGGTTTGGATACCTATATTGGAAGTCCATTAGTTAATCATTTGGAAGATTCGTTTGAGAAGATAGTGGAAAAAGCTGTTCGTCATGAGAGCTTGTTCCCGAAGGAAGCAAAATTTGTTGTTGCAACCAAGGAAGTTCAGAAACGACATCAAGATGGTAATAATAAGAAGGAAAAGAAGCAACAACAGAAAGGAAAGGATGGCCAGAAGAAGCCAAAGAGTGAGGTGGTTTGCTTTAACTGCCAAAGAAAGGTCATTTTGCAAATGAATGCAAAAATCCTAAGGCTGAGAAGAAGTGCTTCTAGTGCGGAAAGCCTGGGCATGAGAAGAAGGATTGTCCAGAACCGGATAAGGGAAAGGAGGTTGTGAAAGCATATGCTTTGGAAGCCGTGTCATCTTCTTCAAGAGTTCCTACGGTAGAGGAAAAGGGTGCCGTCGTCAAGATATTCTTTCCGTTCGAGGTGTTTCAGTATGTGTGTTGTTTGATAATCATCGCACTCATTCATTTGTAATGAGCTTGTGTGTCGCTTGGGTTTGGAGATTTGTAATAGACCTTTGATCATGACTGATCCAGTTGGGTGTTCGTCCATTTTGTGTATGTCGTGTCGTGGTCTAGTGTTGTCGAGTCATGGTTGATCTTTTGTGTGTGATTGCTTTGTGTTGAACTTCATTGGGTTTGGGATCATCTTGGGCATGGATTAGCTTAATAGGTATGCGGAAAGAGTGAATTGCGAGAATCTAGAGGTGAGAGTTTGTGATGTGGAAGGGAGAAAGGTGTTGAACAGATGTAAACCCAAAGATGGGGTCTTCGTAAGCTATCTGTATTCGCTCTGGATTCCACATGAAGACTTGTCATCAGTGCTAATTGCAAATGAGTTTGAGGATGTCTTTGACGAGTTCGAAGGGTTGCTACTGCATCGTGAGATCGAGTTTTAAATTGATTTGGTTGAGGGTGCTAGACCAATCATTATGCCTCTTAGGCGGATGGCGTCTAAGGAACAACTAGAGTTGGAGGTGAAAGTTCATGACCTTCTAGGGAAAGGATTCATTTGGAGAAGTGTTTCCGAGTGGAGTGCACCATATATAGTATTTGCAACCAAAGCAGATGACTCATTGATATTGTGTGTTGAGTATAGTGAGCTGAAGAAGGTGACAAAGAAGAACAAGTATCCATTGCCGAGGGTTGATGACTTGTTCGACCAACTTAATGAAGCCAAAGTGTTTTCTCAGATGGATTTGGCAACGGGAATTCACCAGTTAAGGGTGGCAAAGGATAGTGTGCCGAAGATAGCTTTTAGGACACCATCTGGTTTCTTCGAATGGTTGGTGATGCCATTCGGGTTGACTAACATGCCAACATATTTTGTGGGTCTTACGAATAGAGTTTTCAGAGATCAGTTGAACAGGTCCGTGCTTGTGTTCATGGATGATATTCTGGTTTACTCCCGGAATGAAGAAGAACATATGACTCACTTGAGAGTTGTGTTGGAAATCTTGCGAAAGCATCAGTTGAGAGCTAAGTTTTCGAAGTGTCACTTCTAGAAGAGCGAAGTGAGGTTCTTAGGCTAGGTTGTTTTTGGAAATGGAAAAGCGGTTGACCCTGCTAAAGTGGCAGCAATCCAGGACTGGGATAGACCTAAGAATGCAACGAATGTGAGGAGTTTCCTTAGGTTGGCGGGATATTATCGCCATTTTATAAAGGATTTCTCCAATATAGTTGCATCATTAATAGGATTGACAAAGAAGAATCAGGTGTTCACATGGGATGCAAAGTGTGAGCAAGCTTTTGGGACCTTTAAGGAGAGACTAATGAGTGCTCCTGTATTGACCATTCCAAGTAGGAATGAAGAAATGATGGTATATACCGATGCATGCAGTACTGGGCTTGGAGCAGTACCGATGCAGAAAGGTAAGGTTGTGGCCTACGCAAGTCGACAGCTAAAGCCACATGAAAGGAATTACCCAATTCATGATTTGGAGTGGGAAGAAAATGTAATGACCCGCATTTCCGACGGTATAATAATTGATTTATTTAATTATTTATATATTTGAATAAGGGGATTAAATAGTCGTTAATTCAATTATATAGAATAATTAATTTAATTAAATAATATATTTAATTCAGAAATAATCAAAAATATTGGAAATCACAATATTCTATGAACGGGGTCGTCCCTTAGATTTAATTCAGCTTAGAGTTGAATTATATTGACGAATATATTCAATCGACGACAGTTTGAACGTATAATTATATTATAATTAAAATCGAGCTTGAAATGGCACTGCAGTTCACAAATTGGCGATTCGAACTTCAAATGAATGTACAGGATTTGTTTTAAGCCGGATTTCTGTGAAACAAGAAACGTGTGGAGCTGGTGGAGTATATCTTTCTAGTGGAAGAGAAAAATCGGGATTTCGTCATGTAGATTTTGATGTACGTCCAAATCAAATTTCAGAAAAGTCGTTGTGGAATTCCTTTATAATTCGTAACGCTTTATATACGTTATAAAAGGATTTTCAATGTAAATTGAATATCGATTCAATCTGGACTCGGAATAGCGAGTATATAATTATACTGGAGCCGTATGATATTCCTCGGTGAATATACACAATAATATAAATTTATTTATATTTAATTTAATAATATTTAAATATATTTATATATTTAAAAGGGTCATCCAGAGCTTTAAAAATAGCCACCTTCGCAAATGAAGTCGGAATTCAACGAAACTAATTTCATTGGATCCGCAATGTCGAATAATTGTTAGATTTCCAGTTTCGTGATTTTTGAAGTCAGTATGTGGCCGTACGGATTTTTAGAGTGAAAAACAGTCAGTATTTTGACAGTTAAAAATACGCTGTGTGGGCATACGGAGTCGTAATTCGACGAAACCAGTTTCGTTGGGACCGTAATGTCGAACTCTAGCTACATGTCAGTTTTCGTGATTTTTGGGTATCGTGTGTGATCACACGGATTTTTAGAAAGCGAAACGAATTAACAAAAAGGGAATATACCGGGAATATTCCTTCTGTAAAATATCTAGATATTTATATCCCTTATAAATACCCCCCCCCCCTTAACCAATTCTAAACCTAATCACTTCTCTGGTATGCGCCATTGTTTTCATTTCATAGAGAAAACAAAATGGCGAGCTAAAGAAATCAAATGAAATTCAAATCAAACTCTATAAAATCAAATACAAGTGTTGTTGAGTTCAGCGTGAGATTCTCTTCGTTTCTGTACAAGTTTCAAGTGGTGCGATAAACAATTTTTGTTCGTCAGGTTTACACAGCGCGACTAGGGCTTTGATTTGTGGGTAATTGGATCATCGAGGTGAGCAATGGGTTTTGAAACTGGCCCTAGGAGGGAAAACCGCACCTCCCTGAAGTGTTCGAACAGATTCCATGAATTAAAGTGTCGATCGACACTATACCTACTGCGCGAGGTGCCGAAGTCGCATAGAGGAGGCATGGCTCGAACATGGTGAAAATGGTATAGACGGGTAGAGGATCGAACGAGATTTATTATGGTGATTTTAGTTCGATTTTTCATTGAGAAGTGGAAGTGCGGTGGAGTGTTGAATTTGGAAAATGTCTGTAATGAGGAGCGGTTGATTTGGTATTCACGATTTGGGGGAGATGAAGAAATGCGGGTCTGGGCTGAGTTCAAAGCAAGGGGTAATGGGCCGGAGATGAAAGTTAAGCCCGTTTAGTTTAAAACCTTGTTTTATATTTTTATTTAAAAGTGTACTAACTTCAAATGTGTATAACTCGATCATACGATGTCAGAATCTCATGAAACAAGTTGCATTGGGACCATATGAACGAGAGCTTCACATTGAAGCTGACTGGGAGTGAATCTGAGCTCGTTACAATTTATGGTGAAATAAATTGTCCGTCGAAATCAAATAACGCAAACCGTTATTTAACGGCTAACGCGCAAATGTGAGTAAAACTCACCAACTCTGAACAGTTTATAATTTCATGTTGTATTTTTAGAACTGTTAAATATTGTTTGATTGACTGTGTGTTGATTGTTTGATTGAACTGCTAGACAGTTAGTGGAAATTATATATATATATATATATATATATATATATATATCTGTGTATACATATATATATATAACAGTTAGATATTTATATGTTGATTCTGTTGATCAGAATAATTCATATCGAATTGATTCCTCAACATTTATTTCACTGTGATTTATATATTGTGTTATATAATGTGATATATAATTTGACATTGATTATGTGTGTTGGACGATATTTATCGTTGTTATATGGTATGTTAAGAACCATAAGAAATACCAGAATGTGAAAAAGGGATTTTCAAAGTATATTTTGAAAATAATTTATTTATATGAAATCAATGGATTTTATATTATAAAAGAAAAAGGATTTTGAATAAAATAAATATATTTGTAAATCAAATATAAGGGAATTATATTTGTAAATCAAATATAAGGGAATTATATTTGTTAATCAAATATAAGGGAATTTATTTGTTAATATAAAGGAATTAAATTGTTAATCAAATATAGAAGGAATTTATTTGTAAATCAAATATAAAGGAGATATATTTGAAATGAAATATAAAGGAGATATATTTGAGATCAAATATAAAGGAGATATATTTGAAATCAAATATAAAGGGAATATATTTGAAAGCAAATATAAAGGAATTATTTATTTAGGAAATAAATAAAGAGTATAAAGGAATTATTTATTTAGGAAATAAAAAAAGAGTATAAAGGAGTTATTTATTTAGGAAATAAATAAAGAGTTAAAAGGATTTATTTATTTGGGGAAATAAATAAAAGTATAAAGGAGATATTTATTTGATAAATGAATAGGATTAAATAAAAGGAATATTTGTTTGTTAAATAAATAGGATTTAAATAAAGGAATATTTAATTGGAAGATAAATAGAATTAAGCAAAAGGAATATTTAGGAATAAATGGAAATCTGTTTTAACAGATAAATCGAAAGGATTAATTTATAAATAACAGTTTATAAATTAAATAAAATATTTATCATTCGATAAATGGAATATATAAGTCTAAACTTATATAGAGAAGAGATATTGGTTTCAACACCGATAGTTTTAAATAGAATGGGTACACAACACTTGTATAAGTGAAGTAACATTATTAAAGAAAACATTTATAAAGTGAAGAACCGTTACCAAAAGTAAATCTTTATAAATGAATAAACGTTATCAAATAGGAGTATTCGAATTAGAGAAGTCAATTAGAGTTAGAATAAATCAATCAGTTAGAATTTACCAGTGAGGGTTAATTAGTTAGAATTAACCAGTTAGAGTTAATCAGTTAGGGTTGACCAGTTAGAGATTACCAGTTAGAGTTAAATCAGTTAGAATTTACCAGTGAGGGTTAATCAGTTAGAATTAACCAGTTAGAGTAAATCAGTTAGGGTTGACGAGTTAGAGATCACCAATTAGAGTTAAATCAGTTAGAGTTAATCAGTGAGGGTTGACCAGTTAGAGTTAGAGTTAACTAAATATAGTTTATTCAAATGGAGTTAATCCAGAGGAGTTATCAAATCTAGTTATTCGAAGTGAGTTAATCGAATATTGGTTATTCGAAGTGAGTTAATCGAATATTGGTTATTCGAAGTGAGTTAATCGAATATTGGTTATTCGAACTGAGTTAATCGAATATTGGTTATTCGAAGTGAGTTAATCGAATTTAGTTATTCGAAAAGGAGTTATCGATTTGTTAAATCGAAAGGGAAGATTATCGAATATCGTTTATTCGAGAGGAGATTATCGAATATAGTTTATTCGAAGGAGTTATCGATTATTAGTTAATCGAAGTGAATTATAGAATATTAGTTAAATCGAAGGAGTTATCGAATATAGTTTATTCGATGGAGTTAATCGAATATAGTTTGTTCGAATAGAATTAAATGAGTTAATCGAATATAGTTTATTCGAATATAATTAAATGAGTTAATCGAATATAGTTTATTCGAATAGAGTTAAAGGAGTTAATCGAATATAGTATGTTCGAATAGAATTAAATGAGTTAATCGAATATAGTTTATTCGAATAGAATTAAATGAGTTAATCGAATATAGTTTATTCGAATAGAATTAAAGGAGTTAATCGAATATAGTTTATTCGAATAGAATTAAATGAGTTAATCGAATATAGTTTATTCGAATAGAATTAGATGAGTTAATCGAATATAATTTATTCGAATAAAGTTAGAGGAGTTATCGAATATAGTTTATTCGACAGGAGTTAAGTGAATAGAGTAAATCAAATAGAGTTAAGCAAAAAGAGTTAATCCAAACGTAGGAGTTTTGGAAATGTTTTCCAATAAGAACCAGAAATGTTTTCTAATATAGAAAACAAGAAAGGGAAATGTTCCAAATGTAAATAACGTATATTTTCTAAATTTAGAAAATAGAAAATGTTGAATATAGGGAAACAGGAGATGAAAAATGAACTAAAGAGATAAATGTTAAATGATGTTTGTTCGATATAATTTCCATCTGGAAATAATATCTTTGTTTGCACACTTGTTTTTCTTTGATAGTTAACTCACAGACTATCGAAGTTTTGACCATTTTAACGTTGTTAATATGGAGAGACCGGTTGGATTATTATCCAAAGAACCACTCTGTATTGGCATAAGCGTTGCGAATCATATATGCCAAAGATAATTGAAGACGGAGTAAAATTGCAAGGGCTATTGTATAAGTCTTAGATAGCAGTGCCTAAGATGGATATACTGAATAGTGCCTTCGGTTTGTCCAGTCCCAGGACAACTTATATGGACGAAGGTCTGAAGATTATATCCAATAGATCGCGTAAATTGATCTGTTCAAACGTATTCAAGTTTGGTGGTGGAGGAATTCGTTTCTCTTAGCTGTATACCCGTGTTATTTTTGGATAAGTCAATTTGTGATTTGGCGGGTATGACGATGTGACATTCTAAGTAAATGAGGATGACTTGTATGAATGAATGTCTGACAGAGTATTTCCAGAAAGGTCACGTACATGGATTTCTTCAACCGTACCAAGAGTGGAAGCGGAGAAGGAAACTTCTTTAGCTAACACGTAATGTACTGTTGTAGATATAAATTAGTGATTTTAGATGGATCTGATAATGTGGCATTCAAAGTGAATCTGATGTGATGATGAAGCGTAACCTCAAGCCTCATCAACCGGTAAATGACAGAAATCGGGCAGGCAGCATGGCTAAGTCGGTCGCACCGAAGTAGGGTGTATAATCACCTATCTAGAGAATATTCATCTGCTTCTTTAATCTATCAATGTTGTCCCATATATATATACGGGAACGGTTGCTGATCCCAACCGTTGGTGATATACATTTGATACACTCAAGCAAAATGAGTGGCCGGTCATGTGTGGCAGAGTTACAAGATGTTCTTGTTGAACTCCAGTGTATCGTTCCTAGAGTACACTGATCGAAAGGTGGTTCCATACCTTGTCATAGTTGGAAATCCATTACCCAATACGTGCTTGCGATTTTGATCGTATTCTATATATGCAGAACGTGAGATGAAAGCGTTTCTGCTAGATGATTATTATATTGTGGTTGATAGACATTATTGTAATATAAAAAGGTTTTGATATAAAGATATTTTGGATTCTCAAAAGGGAAAAATCCATTCCGTTCTGCGGCGTGGTCTTATGAGATATCGTTTACTTGTTCATATACATGTTTAAACTGTTTTACTCACACCAGTCCCATGACTGACCCGGAGTTTATTTTGTTGTTTTCCCTAAACTCTTGGGTGCCCAATTTTGTACGGGCAGTCAAGTAGTCGGGAATTTACAGATATACTTGCAGAGCTTGGAGCAGGAGGCTTCAAGATCATATAGCTATAGTTTATTTCTGCTGTG
Source organism: Allium sativum (assembly GCA_030737875.1). NCBI lineage: Eukaryota > Viridiplantae > Streptophyta > Magnoliopsida > Asparagales > Amaryllidaceae > Allium > Allium sativum. The sequence goes on from CM060923.1 coordinate 462,951,290, forward strand.
GTGTAAGTGATGTACTCTGATAAGTTCTATTGTACACATAACTGCTATATTTCAAAGTTATGTTATCTATTATATGTTATTCGTTCCGCTGTGAGGTCCGTGTTACTCTGATGTTGTGTTCTTCTTCTTCTTCTATTCTAAGTTTCTATCTTATCTATTCTCACCCTCTAATTTCTTTCATTAATTACCGGGATTTTTCAATGTTTTGGTTATCAACATCGTGCTTATGTCGATAACCAAAGTCGCTCAAAATCCGGGTCATTACAGTTGGTATTAGAGCTTAAGTTAAGAATTACCTTGGCTCTGTGGCGTGACTCAGTAGAGATAGGGTTAGTAATACCCTAGATTGAGTTTGAGTGTATATATACAAGTGCGTATTTGTATTTGATATAAAAAATGGTTTTATATTGTGGAGATTCATTGGCTGAGTTGTTTATGAATTCTGGTCGATCAGTTTGATACACTGTATCGGTACGGGTTTATAAACACTTGAATACGATGGACCGACACAGTATGGATCTGTGATATATTATCATATATAGGTTGTGATTATAATCGAGTAAGATTATAACATGTGAAATGGTTGTATATAACCCATCAGAATTCATATAAGTGAAATACGTGAAATAAGATGAATTAAATATGAATTTAAATCAGATTTGGAATTAAAATAAGGAAATTTTAAGTTACTGGGAGATTTTGAGATGTTTTCAAAATGGATGTATTTAGTAAGGGTTTTGAAATGATATAGTATTGAAACCACTTGGGTTGCTGGAAAATAATTCCGATGATGACTGCGCAGTATCATCGGTGTGGTTTTCGAGTTCTAAGTGGTGGATTACTACCAAAGATTTTAATTTGAATTGTTATGAGGAAACAAGTTGTTTAGAAAATTCAAAGGTTTTGAATTGGCAGTATGATTTCAAACTGATTTGAAATTTACCCAGGAATTTAAGTTCTAGAAAATAAAATTTAACTTGTGAAGTTAATTCAAATGGGATGGTAAAAGTAAATAATAAACCAGAATTTAACTTGAGATGATAGGTTAAGAAAAACTGGAAGTGATTAGAGAATAATCTGGATTTGGATTTGAAATGATAAGTTGAGAGTTTGGAATTTGAAACTCGAATTTGAAATTGAATTCGTCTTGAATAAGCGAATGGTTGTGTTAAGAATAACTTGGTTGGAGTTGATTGGGATGGCATTTGTATATGCCGAGTTGATAACAAATGGTAGGGATATAATGATATGCCTAACAAAAAGGTACAAGTTTATATTTTATATGAGTTTGGAATTTATGAGCCGAATGGGCAAGCCGCTTGGCTGTTTGATTTTCTTTTGGGTTGGAGAAGGCCTAGAGAGGCGAGTTGTGGATTTACCGATAGGGCTGTACAAAGGAGGTTATGGCGAAATTTTCCGAAAATTTAAAGTGTTAGAAAATTTTCAGAATTTTTGAAAATTTTAGTTAGTCGGAATGAGTAAATATTTTAGTCGATATTAATTGGTTCAGTTGAAATCAGAAATAAGGGGTAAACAAATCTTAGGAATTTCAATAGATAGGGTCGTCGTCTACCTTAGCAATTTCGAGGACGAAATTATTTTAAGTAGGGAAGAATGTAATGACCCGCATTTCCGACGGTATAATAATTGATTTATTTAATTATTTATATATTTGAATAAGGGGATTAAATGGTCGTTAATTCAATTATATGGAATAATTAATTTAATTAAATAATATATTTAATTCAGAAATAATCAAAAATATTGGAAATCACAATATTCTATGAACGGGGTCGTCCCTTAGATTTAATTCAGCTTAGAGTTGAATTATATTGACGAATATATTCAATCGACGACAGTTTGAATGTATAATTATATTATAATTAAAATCGAGCTTGAAATGGCACTGCAGTTCGTAAATTGGCAATTCGAACTTCAAATGAATGTACAGGATTCGTTTTAAGCCGGATTTCTGTGAAACAAGAAACGTGTGGAGCTGGTGGAGTATATCTTTCTAGTGGAAGAGAAAAATCGGGATTTCGTCGTGTAGATTTTGATGTACGTCCAAATCAAATTTCAGAAAAGTCGCTGTGGAATTCCTTTATAATTCGTAACGCTTTATATACGTTATAAAAGGATTTTCAATGTAAATTGAATATCGATTCAATCTGGACTCGGAATAGCGAGTATATAATTATACTGGAGCTGTATGATATTCCTCGGTGAATATACACGATAATATAAATTTATTTATATTTAATTTAATAATATTTATATATATTTATATATTTAAAAGGGTCATCCAGAGCTTTAAAAATAGCCACCTTTGTAAACGAAGTCGGAATTCGACGAAACTAATTTCATTGGATCCGCAATGTCGAATAGTTGTTAGATTTCCAGTTTCGTGATTTTTGAAGTCAGTATGTGGCCGTACGGATTTTTAGAGTGAAAAACAGTCAGTATTTTGACAGTTAAAAATACGCTGTGTGGGCATACGGAGTCAGAATTCGACGAAACCAGTTTCGTTGGGACCGTAATGTCGAACTCTAGCTGCATGTCAGTTTTCGTGATTTGTGGGTATCGTGTGTGATCACACGGATTTTTAGAAGGCGAAACGAATTAACAAAAAGGGAATATACCGGGAATATTCCTTCTGTAAAATATCTAGATATTTATTTCCCTTATAAATACCCCCCCCCCTTAACCAATTCTAAACCTAATCTCTTCTCTGGTATGCGCCGTTGTTTTCATTTCATAGAGAAAACAAAATGGCGAGCTAAAGAAATCAAATGAAATTCAAATCAAACTCTATAAAATCAAATACAAGTGTTGTTGAGTTCAGCGTGAGATTCTCTTCGTTTCTGTACAAGTTTCAAGTGGTGCGATAAACAATTTGTGCTCGTCAGGTTTACACAGCGCGACTAGGGCTTTGATTTGTGGGTAACTAGATCATCGAGGTGAGCAATGGGTTTTGAAACTGGCCCTAGGAGGGAAAACCGCACCTCCCTGAAGTGTTCGAACATATTCCATGAATTAAAGTGTCGATCGACACTATACCTGCTGCGCGAGGTGCCGAAGTCGCACAGAGGAGGCATGGCTCGAACATGGTGAAAATGGTATAGACGGGTAGAGGATCGAACGAGATTTATTATGGTGATTTTAGTTCGATTTTTCATTGAGAAGTGGAAGTGCGGTGGAGTGTTGAATTTGGAAAATGTCTGTAATGAGGAGCAGCTAATTTGGTATTCACGATTTGGGGGAGATGAAGAAATGCGGGTCTGGGCTGAGTTTAAAGCAAGGGGTAATGGGCCGGAGATGAAAGTTAAGCCCGTTTAGTTTAAAACCTTGTTTTATATTTTTATTTAAAAGTGTACTAACTTCAAATGTGTATAACTCGATCATACGATGTCAGAATCTCACGAAACAAGTTGTGTTGGGACCATATGGACGAGAGCTTCACAATGAAGCTGACTGGGAGTGAATCCGAGCTCGTTACAATTTATGGTGAAATAAATTGTCCGTCGAAATCAAATAATGCAAACCGTTATTTAATGGCTAACGCGCAAATGTGAGTAAAACTCACCAACTCTGAACAGTTTATAATTTCATGTTGTATTTTTAGAACTGTTAAATATTGTTTGATTGACTATGTGTTGATTGTTTGATTGAACTGCTAGACAGTTAGTGGAAATTATATATATATATATATATATATATATGTGTGTGTGTGTGTGTGTGTGTGTATACATATATATATATATATAACAGTTAGATATTTATATGTTGATTCTGTTGATCAGAATAATTCATATCGAACTGAAAGTGATGTTGATTATACTGTTTAAACATCTGTGCTGCAGGGAAACAGGTTGGCGGAATCCAACTGGATTCCTCAACATTCATTTTACTGTGATTTATATATTGTGTTATATAATGTGATATATAATCTGATATTGATTATGTGTGTTAGACGATATTTATCGTTGTTATATGGTGTGTTAAGAACCATAAGAAATACCAGAATGTGAATAAGGGACTTTCAAAGTATATTTTGAAAATAATTTATTTATATGAAATCAATGGATTTTATATTATAAAAGAAAAAGGATTTTGAATAAAATAAATATATTTGTAAATCAGATATAAGGGAATTATATTTGTAAATCAAATATAAGGGAATTATATTTGTAAATCAAATATAAGGGAATTATATTTGTTAATCAAATATAAGAGAATTTATTTGATAATATAAAGGAATTTATTTGTTAATCAAATATAGAAGGAATTTATTTGTAAATCAAATATAAAGGAGATAAATTTGAAATGAAATATAAAGGAGATATATTTGAGATCAAATATAAAGGAGATATATTTGAAATCAAATATAAAGGAAATATATTTGAAAGAAAATATAAAGGAATTATTTATTTAGGAAATAAATAAAGAGTATAAAGGAACTATTTATTTAGGAAATAAATAAAGAGTATAAAGGAATTATTTATTTAGGAAATAAATAAAGAGTATAAAGGAGTTATTTATTTAGGAAATAAATAAAGAGTTAAATGGAATTATTAAATAAAAGGAATATTTATTTGTTAAATAAATAGGATTTAAATAAAGGAATATTTAATTGGAAGATAAATAGAATTAAGCAAAAGGAATATTTAGGAATAAATGGAAATCTGTTTTAACAGATAAATCGAAAGGATTAATTTATAAATAACAGTTTATAAATTAAATAAAATATTTATCATTCGATAAATGGAATATATAAGTCTAAACTTATATAGAGAAGAGATATTGGTTTCAACACCAATAGTTTTAAATAGAATGGGTACACAACACTTGTATAAGTGAAGTAACATTATTAAAGAGAACATTTATAAAGTGAAGAACCGTTACCAAAAGTAAATCTTTATAAATGAATAAACGTTATCAAATAGGAGTATTCGAATAAGAGAAATCAATTAGAGTTAGAATAAATCAATCAGTTAATCAGTTAGAATTAACCAGTTAAAGTAAATCAGTTAGGGTTGACCAGTTAGAGATTACCAGTTAAAGTTAAATCAGTTAGAATTTACCAGTGAGGGTTAATCAGTTAGAATTAACCAGTTAGACTAAATCAGTTAGGGTTGACCAGTTAGAGTTAAATCAGTTAGAGTTAATCAGTGAGGGTTGACCAGTTAGAGTTAGAGTTAACTAAATATAGTTTATTCAAATGGAGTTAATCCATAGGAGTTATCGAATCTAGATATTCGAAGTGAGTTAATCGAATATTGGTTATTCGAAGTGAGTTAATCGAATATTGGTTATTCGAAGTGAGTTAATCGAATATTGGTTATTCGAACTGAGTTAATCGAATATTGGTTATTCGAAGTGAGTTAATCGAATTTAGTTATTCGAAAAGGAGTTATCGATTTGTTAAATCGAAAGGGAAGATTATCGAATATCGTTTATTCGAGAGGAGATTATCAAATATAGTTTATTCGAAGGAGTTATCGATTATTAGTTAATCGAAGTGAATTATAGAATATTAGTTAAATCGAAGGAGTTATCGAATATAGTTTATTCGATGGAGTTAATCGAATATAGTTTGTTCGAATAGAATTAAATGAGTTAATCGAATATACTTTATTCAAATAGAACTAAATGAGTTAATCGAATATAGTTTATTCGAATAGAATTAAAGGAGTTAATCGAATATAGTTTGTTCGAATAAAATTAAATGAGTTAATAGAATATAGTTTATTCGAATAGAATTAAAGGAGTTAATCGAATATAGTTTATTCGAATAGAATTAAATGAGTTAATCGAATATAGTTTATTCGAATAGAATTAGATGAGTTAATCGAATATAGTTTGTTCGAATAGAATTAGAGGAGTTAATCGAGTATAGTTTATTCGAATAAAGTTAGAGGATTTATCGAATATAGTTTATTCGATAGGAGTTTAGTGAATAGAGTAAATCAAATAGAGTTAAGCAAATAGAGTTAATCCAAACGTAGGAGTTTTGGAAATGTTTTCCAATAAGAACCAGAAATGTTTTCTAATATAGAAAACAAGAAAGGGAAATGTTCCAAATGTAAATAACGTATATTTTCTAAATTTAGAAAATAGAAAATGTTGAATATAGGGAAACAGGAGATGAAAAATGAACTAAAGAGATAAATGTTAAATGATGTTTGTTCGATATAATTTCCATCTGGAAATAATATCTTTGTTTGCACACTTGTTTTTCTTTGATAGTTAACTCACAGACTATCGAAGTTTTGACCATTTTAACGTTGTTAATATGGAGAGACCGGTTGGATTATTATCCAAAGAACCACTCTGTATTGGCATAAGTGTTGCGAATCATATATGCCAATGATAATTGAAGACGGAGTAAAATTGCAAGGGCTATTGTATAAGTCTTAGATAACAGTGCCTAAGATGGATATACTGAATAGTGCCTTCGGTTTGTCCAGTCCCAGGACAACTTATATGGACGAAGGTCTGACAGAGTATATCCAATAGATCGCGTAAGTTGATCTGTTCAAACGTATTCACGTTTGGTGGTGGAGGAATTCGTTTCTCTTAGTTGTATACCCGTGTTATTTTTGGATAAGTCAATTTGTGATTTGGCGGGTATGACGAAGTGACATTCTAAGTAAATGAGGATGACTTGTATGAATGAATGTCTGACAGAGTATTTCCAGAAAGGTCACGTACATGGATTTCTTCAACCGTACCAAGAGTGGAAGCGGAGAAGGAAACTTCTTTAGCTATCACGTAATGTACTGTTGTAGATATAAATTAGTGATTTTAGATGGATCTGACAATGTGGCATTCAAAGTGAATCTGATGTGATGATGAAGCGTAACCTCAAGCCTCATCAACCGGTAAATGACAGAAATCGGGCAGGCAGCATGGCTAAGTCGGTCGCACCGAAGTAGGGTGTATAATCACCTATCTAGAGAATATTCATTTGCTTCTTTAATCTATCAATGTTGTCCCATATATATACAGGAACGGTTGCTGATCCCAACCGTTGGTGATATACATTCGATACACTCAAGCAAAATGAGTGGTCGGTCATGTGTGGCTGAGTTACAAGATGTTCTTGTTGAACTCCAGTGTATCGTTCCTAGAGTACACTGATCGGAAGGTGGTTCCATACCTTGTCATAGTTGTAAATCCATTACCCAATACGTGCTTACGATTTTTATCGTATTCTATATATGCAGAACGTGAGATGAAAGCATTTCTGCTAGATGATTATTATATTGTGGTTGATAGACATTATTGTAATATAAAAAGGTTTTGATATAAAGATATTTTGGATTCTCAAAAGGGAAAAACCCGTTCCGTTCTGCGGCGTGGTCTTATGAGATATCGTTTACTTGTTCATATACATGTTTAAACTGTTTTACTCACACCAGTCCCATGACTTACCCGGAGTTTATTTTGTTGTTTTCCCTAAACTCTTGGGTGCCCAATTTTGTACGGGCAGTCAAGTAGTCGGGAATTTACAGATATACTTGGAGAGCTTGGAGCAGGAGGCTTCAAGATCATATAGCTATAGTTTATTTCCGCTGTGTTGTAAGTGTTGTACTCTGATAAGTGCTATTGTACACATAACTGTTATATTTCAAAGTTATGTTATCTATTATATGTTATTCATTCCGTTGTGAGGTTCATGTTACTCTGATGTTGTGTTCTTCTTCTTCTTCTATTCTAAGTTTCTATCTTATCTATTCTCACCCTCTAATTTCTTTCATTAATTACCGGGATTTTTCGATGTTTTGGTTATCGACATCGTGCTTATGTCGATAACCAAAGTCGCTCAAAATCTGGGTCATTACAGTTGGTATCAGAGCTTAAGTTAAGAATTACCTTGGCTCTGTGGCGTGACTCGGTAGAGATAGGGTTATTAATACCCTAGATTGAGTTTGAGTGTATATATACGAGTGCGTATTTGTATTTGATATAAAAAAATGGTTTTATATTGTGGAGATTCATTGGCTGAGTTGTTTATGAATTCTGGTCGATCAGTTTGATCCACTGTATCGGTAGGGGTTTATAAACACTTGAATACGATGGACCGACACAGTATGGATATGTGATATATTATCATATATAGGTTGTGATTATAATCGAGTAAGATTATAACATGTGAAATGGTTATATATAACCAATCAGAATTCATATGAGTGAAATACGTGAAATAAGATGAATTAAATATGAATTTAAATCAGATTTGGAATTAAAATAAGGAAATTTTAAGTTCCTGGGAGATTTTAAGATGTTTTCAAAATGGATGTATTTAGTAAGGGTTTTGAAATGATATAGTATTAAAACCACTTGGGTTGCTGGAAAATAATTCTGATGATGACTGCGCAGTATCATCGGTGTGGTTTTCGAGTTCTAAGTGGTGGATTACTACCAAAGATTTTAATTTGAATTGTTTTGAGGAAACAAGTTGTTTAGAAAATTCAAAGGTTTTGAATTGGCAGTATGATTTCAAATTGATTTGAAATTTTCCCAGGAATTTAAGTTCTAGAAAATAAAATTTAACTTGTGAAGTTAATTCGAATGGGATGGTAAAAGTAAATAATAAACCAGAATTTAACTTGAGATGATAGGCTAAGAAAAACTGGAAGTGATTAGAGAATAATCTGGATTTGGATTTGAAATGATAAGTTGAGAGTTTGGAATTTGAAACTCGAATTTGAAATTGAATTCGTCTTGAATAAGCGAATGGTTGTGTTAAGAATAACTTGGTTGGAGTTGATTGGGATGGCATTTGTATATGCCGAGTTGATAACAAATGGTAGGGATATAATGATATGTCCAACAAAAAGGTACAAGTTTATATTTTATATGAGTTTGGAATTTATGAGCCGAATGGGCAAGCCGCTTGGCTGTTTGATTTTCTTTTGGGTTGGAGAAGGCCTAGAGAGGCGAGTTATGGATTTACCGATAGGGCTGTACAAAGGAGGTTATGGCGAAATTTTCCGAAAATTTAAAGTGTTAGAAAATTTTCAGAATTTTTGAAAATTTTAGTTAGTCGGAATGAATAAATATTTTAGTCAATATTAATTGGTTCAGTTGAAATCAGAAATAAGGGGTAAACAAATCTTAGGAATTTCAATAGACAGGGTCGTCCTTTACTTTAGCAATTTCGAGGACGAAATTATTTTAAGTATGGAAGAATGTAATGACCCGCATTTCCAACGGTATAATAATTGATTTATTTAATTATTTATATATTTGAATAAGGGGATTAAATGGTCGTTAATTCAATTATATGGAATAATTAATTTAATTAAATAATATATTTAATTTAGAAATAATCAAAAATATTGGAAATCACAATATTCTATGAACGGGGTCGTCCCTTAGATTTAATTCAGCTTAGAGTTGAATTATATTGACAAATATATTCAATCGACGACAGTTTGAACGTATAATTATATTATAATTAAAATCGAGCTTGAAATGGCACTGCAGTTCGTAAATTGGCGATTCGAACTTCAAATAAATGTACAGGATTCGTTTTAAGCCGGATTTCTGTGAAACAAGAAACGTGTGGAGCTGGTGGAGTATATCTTTCTAGTGGAAGAGAAAAATCGGGATTTCGTCGTGTAGATTTTGATGTACGTCCAAATCAAATTTCAGAAAAGTCGCTGTGGAAATCCTTTATAATTCGTAACGCTTTATATACGTTATAAAAGGATTTTCAATGTAAATTGAATATCGATTCAATCTGGACTCGGAATAGCGAGTATATAATTATACTGGAGCTGTATGATATTCCTCGGTGAATATACACGATAATATAAATTTATTTATATTTAATTTAATAATATTTAAATATATTTATATATTTAAAAGGGTCATCCAAAGCTTTAAAAATAGCCACCTTCGCAAACGAAGTCGGAATTCGACGAAACTAATTTCATTGGATCCGCAATGTCAAATAGTTGTTAGATTTCCAGTTTCGTGATTTTTGAAGTCAGTATGTGGCCGTACGGATTTTTAGAGTGAAAAACAGTCTGTATTTTGACAGTTAAAAATACGCTGTGTGGGCATACGGAGTCGGAATTCGACGAAACCAGTTTCGTTGGGACCGTAATGTCGAACTCTAGCTGCATGTCAGTTTTCGTGATTTTTGGGTATCGTGTGTGATCACACGGATTTTTAGAAGGCGTAACGAATTAACAAAAAGGGAATATACCGGGAATATTCCTTCTGTAAAATATCTAGATATTTATTTCCCTTATAAATACCCCCCTTAACCAATTCTAAACCTAATCTCTTCTCTGGTATGCGCCGTTATTTTCATTTCATAGAGAAAACAAAATGGCGAGCTAAAGAAATCAAATGAAATTCAAATCAAACTCTATAAAATCAAATACAAGTGTTGTTGAGTTCAGCGTTAGATTCTCTTCGTTTCTGTACAAGTTTCAAGTGGTGCGATAAACAATTTGTGCTCGTCAGGTTTACACAGCGCGACTAGGGCTTTGATTTGTGGGTAATTGGATCATCGAGGTGAGCAATGGGTTTTGAAACTGGCCCTAGGAGGGAAAACCGCACCTCCCTGAAGTGTTCGAACATATTCCATGAATTAAAGTGTCGATCGACACTATACCTGCTGCGCGAGGTGCCGAAGTCGCACAGAGGAGGCATGGCTCGAACATGGTGAAAATGGTATAGACGGGTAGAGGATCGAACGAGATTTATTATGGTGATTTTAGTTCGATTTTTCATTGAGAAGTGGAAGTGCGGTGGAGTGTTGAATTTGGAAAATGTCTGTAATGAGGAGCGGCTGATTTGGTATTCACGATTTGGGGGAGATGAAGAAATGCGGGTCTGGGCTGAGTTCAAAGCAAGGGGTAATGGGCCGGAGATGAAAGTTAAGCCCGTTTAGTTTAAAACCTTGTTTTATATTTTTATTTAAAAGTGTACTAACTTCAAATGTGTATAACTCGATCATACGTTGTCAGAATCTCATGAAACAAGTTGCGTTGGGACCGTATGAACGAGAGCTTCACAATGAAGCTGACTGGGAGTGAATCCGAGATCGTTACAATTTATGGTGAAATAAATTGTCCGTCGAAATCAAATAACGCAAACCGTTATTTAACGGCTAACACGCAAATGTGAGTAAAACTCACCAACTCTGAACAGTTTATAATTTCATGTTGTATTTTTAGAACTGTTAAATATTGTTTGATTGACAGTGTGTCGATTGTTTGATTGAACTGCTAGACAGTTAGTGGAAATTATATATATGTGTGTGTGTGTGTGTGTGTATACATATATATATATATATATATATATATATATATATATATATATGTATGTATGTATGTATAACAGTTAGATATTTATATGTTGATTCTGTTGATCAGAATAATTCATATCGAACTGAAAGTGATGTTGATTATGCTGTTTAAACATCTGTGATGCAGGGAAACAGGTTGGAGGAATCCAACTGGATTCCTCAATACTTATTTTACTGTGATTTATATATTATATTATATAATGTGATATATAATCTGACATTGATTATGTGTGTTGGACGATATTTATCGTTGTTATATGGTGTGTTAAGAACCATAAGAAATACCAGAATGTGAAAAAGGGACTTTCAAAGTATATTTTGAAAATAATTTATTTATATGAAATCAATGGATTTTATATTATAAAAGAAAAAGGATTTTGAATAAAATAAATATATTTGTAAATCAAATATAAGGGAATTATATTTCTAAATCAAATATAAGGGAATTATATTTGTAAATCAAATATAAGGGAATTATATTTGTAAATCAAATATAAGGTAATTATATTTGTTAATCAAATATAAGGGAATTTATTTGTTAATATAATGGAATTTATTTGTTAATCAAATATAGAATGAATTTATTTGTAAATCAAATATAAAGGAGATATATTTGAAATGAAATATAAAGGAGATATATTTGAAATCAAATATAAAGGAAATATATTTGAAAGAAAATATAAAGGAATTATTTATTTAGGAAATAAATAAAGAGTATAAAGGAATTATTTATTTAGGAAATAAATAAAGAGTAAAAAGGAATTATTTATTTAGGAAATAAATAAAGAGTATAAAGGAGTTATTTATTTAGGAAATAAATAAAGAGTTAAATGGAATTATTTATTTAGGAAATAAATAAAGAGTATAAAGGAGTATTTATTTAGGAAATAAATAAAGAGTTAAAAGGATTTATTTATTTGGGGAAATAAATAAAAGTATAAAGGAGATATTTATTTGATAAATGAATAGGATTAAATAAAAGGAATATTTGTTTGTTAAATAAATAGGATTTAAATAAAGGAATATTTAATTGGAAGATAAATAGAATTAAGCAAAAGGAATATTTAGGAATAAATGGAAATCTGTTTTAACAGATAAATTGAAAGGATTAATTTATAAATAACAGTTTATAAATTAAATAAAATATTTATCATTCGATAAATGGAATATATAAGTCTAAACTTATATAGAGAAGAGATATTGGTTTCAACACCGATAGTTTTAAATAGAATGGGTACACAACACTTGTATAAGTGAAGTAACATTATTAAAGAGAACATTTATAAAGTGAAGAACTGTTACCAAAAGTAAATCTTTATAAATGAATAAACGTTATCAAATAGGAGTATTCGAATAAGAGAAATCAATTAAAGTTAGAATAAATCAATCAGTTAGAATTTACCAGTGAGGGTTAATCAGTTAGAATTAACCAGTTAGAGTAAATCAGTTAGCGTTGACCAGTTAGAGATTACCAGTTAGAGTTAAATCAGTTAGAATTTACCAGTGAGGGTTAATAAATTAGAATTAACCAGTTAGAGTAAATCAGTTAGGGTTGACCAGTTAGTGATTACCAGTTAGAGTTAAATCAGTTAGAGTTAATCAGTGAGGGTTGACCAGTTAGAGTTAGAGTTAACTAAATATAGTTTATTCAAATGGAGTTAATCCAGAGGAGTTATCGAATCTAGATATTCGAAGTGAGTTAATCGAATATTGGTTATTCGAAGTGAGTTAATCGAATATTGGTTATTCGAAGTGAGTTAATCGAATATTGGTTATTCGAAGTGAGTTAATCGAATATTGGTTATTCGAAGTGAGTTAATCGAATTTAGTTATTCGAAAAGGAGTTATCGATTTGTTAAATCGAAAGGGAAGATTATCGAATATCGTTTATTCAAGAGGAGATTATCGAATATAGTGTATTCGAAGGAGTTATCGATTATTAGTTAATCGAAGTGAATTATAGAATATTAGTTAAATTGAAGGAGTTATCGAATATAGTTTATTGGACGGAGTTAATCGAATATAGTTTGTTCGAATAGAATTAAATGAGTTAATCGAATATAGTTTATTCGAATAGAATTAAATGAGTTAATCGAATATAGTTTATTCGAATAGAATTAAAGGAGTTAATCGAATATAGTTTGTTCGAATAGAATTAAATGAGTTAATCGAATATAGTTTATTCGAATAGAATTAAATGAGTTAATCGAATATAGTTTATTCGAATAGAAATAAAGGAGTTAATCGAATATAGTTTATTCGAATTGAATTAAATGAGTTAATCGAATATAGTTTATTCGAATAGAATTAAAGGAGTTAATCGAATATAGTTTATTCGAATAGAATTAGATGAGTTAATCGAATATAGTTTATTCGAATAAAGTTAGAGGAGTTATCGAATATAGTTTATTCGACAGGAGTTAAGTGAATAGAGTAAATCAAATAGAGTTAAGCAAATAGAGTTAATCCAAACGTAGGAGTTTTGGAAATGTTTTCCAATAAGAACCAGAAATGTTTTCTAATATAGAAAACAAGAAAGGGAAATGTTCCAAATGTAAATAACGTATATTTTCTAAATTTAGAAAATAGAAAATGTTGAATATAGGGAAACAGGAGATGAAAAATGAACTAAAGAGATAAATGTTAAATGATGTTTGTTCGATATAATTTCCATCTGGAAATAATATCTTTATTTGCACACTTGTTTTTCTTTGATAGTTAACTCACAGACTATCGAAGTTTTGACCATTTTAACGTTGTTAATATGGAGAGACCGGTTGGATTATTATCCAAAGAACCACTCTGTTTTGGCATAAGCGTTGTGAATCATATATGCCAAAGATAATTGAAGACGGAGTAAAATTGCAAGGGCTATTGTATAAGTTTTAGATAACAGTGCCTAAGATGGATATACTGAATAGTGCCTTCGGTTTGTCCAGTCCCAGGACAACTTATATGGACGAAGGTCTGACAGAGTATATCCAATAGATCGCGTAAGTTGATCTGTTCAAACGTATTCACGTTTGGTGGTGGAGGAATTCGTTTCTCTTAGCTGTATACCCGTGTTATTTTTGGATAAGTCAATTTTTGATTTGGCGGGTATGACGATGTGACATTCTAAGTAAATGAGGATGACTTGTATGAATGAATGTCTGACAGAGTATTTCCAGAAAGGTCACGTACATGGATTTCTTCAACCGTACCAAGAGTGGAAGCGGAGAAGGAAACTTCTTTAGCTAACACGTAATGTACTGTTGTAGATATAAATTAGTGATTTTAGATGGATCTGACAATGTGGCATTCAAAGTGAATCTGATGTGATGATGAAGCGTAACCTCAAGCCTCATCAACCGGTAAATGACAGAAATCGGGCAGGCAGCATGGCTAAGTCGGTCGCACCGAAGTAGGGTGTATAATCACCTATCTAGAGAATATTCATTTGCTTCTTTAATCTATCAATGTTGTCCCATATATATACGGGAACGGTTGCTGATCCCAACCGTTGGTGATATACATTCGATACACTCAAGCAAAATGAGTGGTCGGTCATGTGTGGCTGAGTTACAAGATGTTCTTTTGAACTCCAGTGTATCGTTCCTAGAGTACACTGATCAGAAGGTGGTTCCATACCTTGTCATAGTTGGAAATCCATTACCCAATACGTGCTTGCGATTTTGATCGTATTCTACATATGCAGAACGTGAGATGAAAGCGTTTCTGCTACATGATTATTATATTATGGTTGATAGACATTATTGTAATATAAAAAGGTTTTGATATAAAGATATTTTGGATTCTCATAAGGGAAAAACCCGTTCCGTTCTGCGGCGTGGTCTTATGAGATATCGTTTACTTGTTCATATACATGTTTAAACTGTTTTACTCACACCAGTCCCATAACTGACCCGGAGTTTATTTTGTTGTTTTCCCTAAACTCTTGGGTGCCCAATTTTGTACGGGCAATCAAGTAGTCAGGAATTTACAGATATACTTGGAGAGCTTGGAGCAGGAGGCTTCAAGATCATATAGCTATAGTTTATTTCCGCTGTGTTGTAAGTGTTGTACTCTGATAAGTGCTATTGTATACATAACTGTTATATTTCAAAGTTATGTTACATAACTGTTATATTTCAAAGTTATGTTATCTATTATATGTTATTCGTTCCGCTGTGAGGTTCGTGTTACTCTGATGTTGTGTTCTTTTTCTTCTTCTTCTATTCTAAGTTTCTATCTTATCTATTCTCACCCTCTAATTTCTTTCATTAATTACCGGGATTTTTCGATGTTTTGGTTATCGACATCGTGCTTATGTCGATAACCAAAGTCGCTCAAAATCCGGGTCATTACAGCAATCGTATTTGCTCTAAAGAAATGGAGACATTACCCGTCGAGAGTTCGATTCGAGTTGTTCACAGATCATAAGTCGTTGAAGTATCTTTTCTCCCAAAAGGATTTGAATCTTTTGCCGCAAAGGTTGCTAGCATTTCTGGCATCGTATGATTTTGGTATCACCTATACTCTTGGCAAAGGCAACGCAATTGCAGATGCGCTAAGTCGAAAACATGCAAGTTTAGGAGCGATGTTTTTAGAATGGAAGAGCCTCGAGTTTTTGGCAGGATTTAATTACAGGCCAAGTTGTGAGTTGGAACCTAAAATGTTGGCAAGCTTATCGATAAGCCCTAGTCTCATCGAAAGAATTAGCGAAACCCAAAAGCGAGATACAAAGCTTGTCGATTTTATCCAAAAGCTAGAACCAAATAATAAAGAGTTCGAGGTCGATTGAGAAGGTTGGCTTCAAAAGCAAGGACGACTGATTGTTACTGATATCAATGGATTAAGAGATGAGGTTCTGAGGGAATGTCATTGTAACACCCCGTAATTTTAAAACAGGACAAAAGAGATAATTAAAGAATAATTAATTATTAAAAGAAGAATTAGATGAAATGGGTTACGTCATTGCGTTCGTTTTGGAATTCTGCTTGAGATAGAGTCCGAGTTTGCGTAAAACGGATAACGCATGAAGAAGATATGGACAAACGAAGTTAGGCAGAAAAACCGGAAGTCGACCGGAATGCACTGCCGCACTTCACAAGTGCGCTAGTACAAAAATGCACCGGCGCACCTGCCAAATGTGCCCATACTGATCCAGCACAGAAATCTGGAGTGTTCTGTGATGATGTGCATTCTTCTGAGTGGCCGGATGATGTGTATTTGAGCTGGGTAGTTCTGATGGACTCCTAGTTCATCTAAGGGCTCTAAATAATCCTAAACTTCTATAAAAACACTCCCAAACCCTCAACCCTAATCACACTAATTCATACCAAGAGTCGCCATCCCATCAATGGTGAACCTAGAGTAGTCGCCGTTCTCTTTCAATTCAAAAGCAATATAGAAGCAAGAATCAAAATCAAATCTAATCTAAATCAGAATAACAATTAGTCTACATCAAAGGCGAGCAATTCAGTTTCAGAATACAGATTCCAGAAAAACAAGACTGTTCTTTTGTTTGTGAGTACTATTCCTTTCACAATATAATTAATAAATTAATTATGATGGGCTGTAATTAGATTATGAGAACATGTCTGTTGAATCATGTGGTGTTATTGTTTGTTTGTGAACATATGACAGTTTTGTTATCGTATATTGGTAGATCTATTTATATGTACAATTATACTTGATTTATTTTATGCAAGTTTACATATGCTAATTTGTATATGAATCTTATGCAAGTTTGGGATGTTAAAATATATTTATGCAAGTTTGGGATGTTAAAACATATGTGAATCAAGTATATACATATGCTAGTTTATATCAAAACATGTGACATTAATTTACATGTTTAGATCCATATGCAAGTTTGTAGGAATCTATATGCAAGTTCACATTTTTATATTAGATCTATATTTAAGATCCATGGGTTTAGGTGAAAAACCATATTTATGCACAAGTTCACATTTTTATTAGATCTATATTTAGATCCATGGCAGTAACTTACTTATGTAAATTTATGACCATTTCCTATGCTAGTTTTGTATGTGAATCATATGCTAGTTTAAATGTAAGTTTGTATGAAATTCATATGCAGATTATAGGAAAACCATATCCATATATGCAAGTTCATGATTACATGTTTAAATCTATATTTAGATCCATGATAGTTTATGCAAATTTATGTTGCCTTTGCAAGTTATTTGCTATGCAAACTTATGTTATGATTCTTAGATCTATTTTATGTGTTATGCGAGTTGTAATGTTGTTTTTCTTTTTATAAATTAGACTTTTTGCGAGTCTAACATATATCGTATTAAAACGAACGAATAGCGTGGGGACCATGGGAAAATGTTAATTTAGCAAATTTGTGAATTGGCATAAAATGGCTCTAAAGGCATATAAAGTGAGACATTAATTGGTATAATTTATATACCTAAAAAGTAAGGACATAATTTATGTAACACCCCGTATTTTATGTGAACGTATAAGTAACAAATCAGAGAATAATTACTTTTTAAAATAAGAATCAAGGGAAACGGGTTGCGCCATTGCGTTCGTCTCGAAATTCTGCTTGGAAATGAGTACGAGTTTTCGAGAAACGGAGTCCGTATGAGGGAGATATGACCCTCCGAAATTTCAGGAATTTTCAGAACCGAAAACAGCTCGAAATTCGAATTCAAACGCCAGCGCAGACTAGGAGGGAATTTTTCCCGCCCAGGACCAGGTTGACCTAGGGGTCGACACTATGGTCGACCTCCCAGGGACCAGGTCGACCCTA
Source organism: Allium sativum (assembly GCA_030737875.1). NCBI lineage: Eukaryota > Viridiplantae > Streptophyta > Magnoliopsida > Asparagales > Amaryllidaceae > Allium > Allium sativum. The sequence continues at coordinate 462,969,388 of CM060923.1, forward strand.
TGGTCGACCTAGGGGTCGACCTGGTGACAGAACCCAGTTCTGAGCCTGGGTTCGTTCTAATGTATTTGGTCACGTTTTCTGCCTAGGTTCATCCACCTAATCCTATATAAACAGCCTCCTAGCCTCATTCTCTTTACACCATTTCATTCTCTCCTTATGCTGCCTCTGAAATATTATAAATAAATAAAATAATGGCATCGCTACTTTGCTGGAATCAAAACTAGAAATAGTGCAACTTATTCTAAATCCGAATAAGATTAAAAAGAGAACAACTGCAACTCTTTTTCTATAATCCAATCAAGGCAAGTGCAGTTATTTTCCGATTTGAAGTTAATTATGATCTTGACATAATTATAAAACTGAATTTGAGATTATGCCCTTTTTCTATTTATCAGATCTGTTTCTCTGTTTTATTATTCTGTTTGTTCTGTCTTTCTTCCTCCTTTCTTTCTTTTTGTTTGATAGCCAGGCTACCACGAGCCTGAGCAAAGTCTCATAAGAGATAAACGCATAAACGCTAAATTTGGGAAGAATGTTGAATGAGGCATATTTGGGCATAATTGACTTGTAATTAGTTTGAGGATACAACGCATGTTGTAATTCTGGACATAAATTTGTGGCATATTGCAAAAGACGATCTATGACTTAGAAGAAGAGGACTATTGTGACTTAGAACGTAAATCTGAGGCATGTTGTATTTAAAACATAAGGTGTATTTAACATATGTCTTGAGTTTTGAGGCATAAAGAATATTGGACATATGACTTAGGATTTGAGAGTAAAGATTTAACTGTAAATAAGTAATTGATTTAGATGCATAGCACATGTTGTAATTCAGGACATAAGTTGGAGGCATATTATATGAAATTGTTTATGACTTAGAATATAAAGGACATAAGTTGTAATTCTGGATCTGGACATACTTTATATATTATAGTCTGTAATTTAGAAGAAGGAGGATTATTTTGTATATAACTTAGGCGTAAAGACCTATATTAAATAGGATAACCATTAAAGTGAACACGCCTAAAAGTGGGTTTTTGGATATATGACATGCATTGTAATCCATGGCTATATTTGGTAAAATTTATATGTGAATCATGATTAGGGCCTTTGGAGAATATTCTGAACTATGCAAGTTTAACCAAAACTTGAGACATATGTTATATGGTAAATTATGACCATAACTTAGGCATGTAAGTTTAGGCTCACTCCATGATTAGGCAAGATATGTGAATAAGACTTTGAGAAATGTTTAAATCTGATATCTGCTTAATATGTTAAATTTGCCTAATCTGCTAAATCTGTTACTTGTTTAATTGCCTAAACTGTTAAATATGTTGAATCGCCTAATCTGCTAATTATGCCTAATCTGTTAAATCTGTTGAGTTGCCTAGTCTACTAAATCTGTTGAACCGTCTGAGCTGCTAAACCTGTTACATCTGTTGAAAAGCTGAATGATTGTAATTTGTGTAGGCTCGATTTAAGACTGTGTAAAACATGTTAATTTGTTTAATCTGCTGCGACTTGAAAAGAAGTCAAATCGGTTAAATTGACATTATTAGTCTGATATTTTTAATGGAATAAATGGGTTATAATAAAAATGCTGAGACACGAGGTTAGACTCATGTTTGCGGTAGAAGTCTGCCCGAAACCGCCCGGCATATCCAGCGGCCACAAGCTACCGACCTAATGTGAGAGGTATGTGCATTAATATTTAATTAATGCAAATCTGAGATAAATATGACGTCTAAAACGTGTTGGGTAGAAAGGGCTAAACCAACTGGACAGATGAATTAATAAACCTGTTTCGTGAATCTGTAGGCCCACTACAAAGTTAGACAATCTGTAAGTCTGTTAAAACTATACATCTGATCCGTTAGTCTGAAAACCTGTTAACCTGATTTTCTGATCTGTGAACTAGTTAACTTGAACTCTGTATGTCTAAGAACTTGTAAACAAGTTAATCTGAAATCTGTTAGTCTGGGGACACAAGGTTAGGAGGGAAGCTACTTGTGCCATCTGTTGTTTGGGACCCATATTAGTCAGTAACCATTTCTGGTATCAAAACTATGACCCAACAGTAGGTAGGGTCCGGGCACGCTTACTGAACTAATTATAAGCGGTTCATTCTGATAATGGCGAGGGGTGTTGATGGTGCGTTCCAACCGGGTCATGTGCGTGCATGGATCCCGGTCTGCCTCTGAGAATGTAAGACGCCGTGACATCTGTAAATAGGTCTGTGTCATTAAAAGGTTGCCACTTTGGGGAGTGATACACCCTTCTGTGGGGCTGGCACATGGTATTTATGTATTAGGGAGCCGATCGCTTAGGGTAGATTTAGGGTACACTTAGTTCTGTCTGCTTCCGTTGGGGTACTGTCTGTTTCTGTTGGGTGGTAACACCTGTCTGTTTCTGCGTCGTACTGTCTGTTGGGGTGGTAAAGACCCATTTACTAGTGTACACCTAATTCTAACATTCTGTTTCCGTAGGGATTATTATGTTTCCGTTTCTGTCTCTGTACGGGTGGTAAAGGCCCATTACTAGCATTCCGTTTCTGTACTTTCTGTTCGGGTGGTAAAGGCCCATTATTAACATTATGTTTATGTACCTTCTGTTAGGGTGGTAAAGGCCCATTATTCTGTTTCTGTTTAGACATTAGGGTAACACCTAATCCTGTTATACTAGTATTAGTGCAGAGAAGTAAAATATAAGTAAGAAGCATAACTTGGGCTATATCATTCTGTTTCTTCTGTTTAGCTTAAGCATACCAGTTACTCATGTTGCTGTTGTCTCTTATCCAGCTTTATTTTTATGTCATGATATTATTATCTGTTCATATGCTGAAAGTCACTAGACTTGCCAGACTTTATGTCTGACCTTGCCTGTTTTCGCACCCTTCTCTTTCGTTCCCCCCCCCCCCCCCCAGGTTTGTAGGGTGGAAATCTAGGAGTTTGATTCAGATCTTCTCTGCTTGAAGTATCGTCTGGCTTTAGCATGGCTGTTTATGTTGGGGATTATGATTTTAAAAACTATGCATTCCGAAGGCTTTTGTACAAGACTGATATTTTTGTACTTGAATTCTGATATTGTGATTTGAAAAGATGTAACCAAACTTGCTTCGGTTTCTGTTGTAATAAAGTTATAATTTTTTTTTAAGTACAGTTTTATCTGTCTTATAAATTTCTGTTCTGTCTACTAAAATGCTCCATCAAAGTTAAGGCATTACCTTTGTGAGTGACCTTAACGGAGGAGGGGTGTTACACTTGGTATCAGAGCTGAAGGTTACAGGATTTGATAAATAGTTTTTGAAAACTATTTTCAAAAAGGTTTTAAAAGGAAGTATTTTCAAAAGTAAAGTTTATTTTGAAAACATAATCCCAAAAAGCCAGATATCTTTCTTTCGATTCTTTGTTTTGAATCCCTTCCTCTTTCCCTTTTTAAATCTCTTCTTCCGCGTATAGATGTTTTTTTCTAAGATACGTAAGAACTTTCGTACGATGGGCAGAAAATCGCTTCATGAGACTTAGACGGTTATCAAAACTAGAAGGAACGGGAGGACTTGTTGGTACCTTTGAGGTAGGAAAATTTCTGAGAAGGTTTAACTTCCTTATCTGATTAGTAAGAAGAGCTCTTTTCTGATTCTGGCATTTTGATTCTGTAATCGATACTCTGCACTTTAATACTAGTATTGTTTCTGATTCCGTTGTAGACTCAGACCCATAAGGGTTATGACTCATCTAAGTGTGGTAAGTTGGGTATCTGTGTTGAGCGTTAAGTTGACTATGACGCATGCATTCTGGGTTTTTATCATGCTTAGTTTCCTAAGAATCATTCGGTAATCTGATCTGTACCAGTAATCTGTAAATATATTTCTGATAAGGTTAAGATTTCCAGTTTTGACATTGTCTAAAGAGGGTAATCCTCTGGGTGTCAATCTGATGTTGATTTCGGTCTTCGGGGTTGATACTTAGGGGAATTATTCTCTCAACCAATGTCTAATGGGAACCAAGTTTTTGTTTCATCTGTACTCGCTTCCATCATTCGACTGTATCCTATCGATCGAATCTTCGAACTTTAGGTAGAAACTAATGGGTGTAAACATGTGTTTGAGACATATTATGTTTGATGGTTGCAAGTGGGTGCAAGTGGTTGCTAGTGGTTGCTCGTGGATGCATATACACACACTAGGCACTAGATCGGCTCGAAAACACTCTCATACTGCATATGGATGTGTGAGCATTTTCAATTTTTGTGGATGCAAAATGATTGACTCATCACATGGATGTTGCATATGAATGAATGGTTGTCACTCATATAAGAATGATATGTATCAAATAGGAAAATTTCATACATGTTGGACTCATGACACTGACATAGTTCGCATTAAGGAGGTCAACTGAATCAGTGGACCGCCTGATCTTTGCATTAGATAAGTACATATACACACACTCTTGCATAAGTTCATACAGCATTAGGAATCTTTTAAGGACAATAGTTGCTTGTGGATGATGTGTGAGTAGATGGATGATAGGATACATTCTTCTTAACTTGAAGATTTCGGGGACGAAATCCTTTAAGGAAGGGAGAATGTAACACCCCGTATTTTCTGTGAACGTATAAGTAACAAATCAGAGAATAATTAGTTTTTAAAATAAGAATCAAGGGAAACGGGTTATGCCATTGCGTTCATCTCGAAATTCTTCTTGGAAACGAGTCCGAGTTTTCGAGAAACGGAGTCCGTATGAGGGAGATATGACCCTCCGAAGTTTCAGGAATTTTCAGAATCGAAAACAGCTCGAAATTCGAATTCGAATTCAAACGCCAGCGCAGACTGGGCGGGAATTTTTCCCGCCCAGGACCAGGTCGACCTGGGGGTCGACACTATGGTCGACCTCCCAGGGACCAGGTCGACCTGGGGGTCGACCTGGTGACAGAACCCAGTTCTGAGCCTGGGTTCGTTCTGATGTATTTGGTCACGTTTTCTGCCTAGGTTCGTCCGCCTAATCCTATATAAACAGCCTCCTAGCCTCATTCTCTTTACACCATTTCATTCTCTCCTTATGTTGCCTCTGAAATATTATAAATAAATAAAATAATGGCGTCGCTACTCTGCTGGAACCAAAACTAGAAATAGTGCAACTTCTTCTAAATCCGAATAAGATTAAAAAGAGAACAACTGCAACTCTTCTTCTATAATCCAATCACGGCAAGTGCAGTTACTTTCCGATATGAAGTTAATTATGATCTTGACATAATTATAAAACTGAATTTGAGATTATGCCCTTTTTCTATTTATCAGATCTGTTTCTCTGTTTTATTATTCTATTTGTTCTATATTTCTTCCTCCTTTCTTTCTTTTTGTTTGATAGCCAGGCTACCACGAGCCTGAGCAAAGTCTCATAAGAGATAAATGTATAAACGCTAAATTTGGGAAGAATGTTGAATGAGGCATATTTGGGCATAATTGATTTGTAATTAGTTTGAGGATACAACGCATGTTGTAATTCTGGACATAAATTTGTGGCATATTGCATAAGACGATCTATGACTTGGAAGAAGAGGACTATTGTGACTTAGAACGTAAATCTGAGGCATGTTGTATTTAAAACATAAGGTGTATTTAACATATGTCTTGAGTTTGAGGCATAAAGAATATTGGACATATGACTTAGGATTTGGGCGTAAAGATTTAACTGTAAATAAGTAATTGATTTAGATGCATAGCACATGTTGTAATTCAGGACATAAGTTGGAGGCATATTATATGAAATTGTTTATGACTTAGAATATAAAGGACATAAGTTGTAATTCTGGATCTGGACATATTTTATATATTATAGTCTGTAATTTAGAAGGAGGATTATTTTGTATATAACTTAGGCGTAAAGACCTATATTAAATAGGATAACCATTAAAGTGAACACGCCTAAAAGTGGGTTTTTGGATATCTGACATGCATTGTAATCCATGGCTATATTTGGTAAAATTTATATGTGAATCACGATTAGGGCCTTTGGAGAATATTCTGAACTATGCAAGTTTAACCAAAACTTGAGACATATGTTATATGGTAAATTATGACCATAACTTAGGCATGTAAGTTTAGGATCACTCCATGATTAGGCAAGATATGTGAATAAGACTTTGAGAAATGTTTAAATCTGTTATCTGCTTAATATGTTAAATTTGCCTAATCTGCTAAATCTGTTACTTGTTTAATTGCCTAAACTATTAAATATGTTGAATCGCCTAATCTGCTAATTATGCCTAATCTGTTAAATCTGTTGAGTTGCCTAGTCTGCTAAATATGTTGAACCGTCTGAGCTGCTAAACCTGTTACATCTGTTGAAAAGCTGAATGATTGTAATTTGTGTAGGCTCGATTTAAGACTGTGTAAAACATGTTAATTTGTTTAATCTGCTGCGACTTGAAAAGAAGTCAAATCTGTTAAATTGACATTATTAGTCTGATATTTGTAATGGAATAATGGGTTATAATAAAAATGCTGAGACACGAGGTTAGACCCATGTTTGCGGTAGAAGTCTATTCGGACCCAACCGGCTTAACCAACAACCGCAAACTGCTAGTCTAATGTGAGAGGTCGTAGGCATAACTAAGATATGCTTAGACACGAGGTTAGGTCTGGCTTGTGGCAGAAGTCTGCCCCGAACCGCCCGGCATATCCAGCGGCCACAAGCTACCGACCTAATGTGAGAGGTCTGTGCATTAATATTTAATTAATGCAAATCTGAGATAAATATAATGTCTAAAACGTGTTGGGTAGATAGGGCTAAACCAACTGGACTGATGAATTAATAAACCTGTTTCGTGAATCTATAGGCCCAATACAAAGTTAGACAATCTGTAAGTCTGTTAAAACTATACATCTGATCCGTTAGTCTGGAAACCTGTTAACCTGATTTTCTGATCTGTGAACTAGTTTAGTTGAACTCTGTATGTATGAGAACTTGTAAACAAGTTAATCTGAAATCTGTTAGTCTGGGGACACAAGGTTAGGAGGGAAAATACTTGTGTCATCTGTTGTTTGGGACCCATATTAGTCAGTAACCCTTTCTGGTATCAAAACTATTACCCAACAGTAGGTAGGGTCCGGGCACGCTTACTGAACTAATTATAAGCGGTTCATTCTGATAATGGCGAGGGGTGTTGATGGTGCGTTCCAACCGGGTCATGTGCGTGCATGGATCCCGGTCTGCCTCTGAGGATGTAAGACGCCGTGACATCTGTAAATAGGTCTGTGTCATTTAAAGGTTGCCACTTTGGGGAGTGATACACCCTTCTGTGGGGCTGAGACAGGGTATTTATGTATTAGGGAGTCGATCGCTTGGGGTAGATTTAGGGTACACTTAGTTCTGTCTGCTTCCGTTGGGGTACTGTCTGTTTCTGTTGGGTGGTAACACCTGTCTGTTTCTGTATGGTACTGTCTGTTGGGGTGGTAAAGACCCATTTACTAGTGTACACCTAATTCTAACATTCTGTTTCCGTAGGGATTATTCTGTTTCCGTTTCTGTCTCTGTACGGGTGGTAAAGGCCCATTACTAGCATTCTGTTTCTGTACTTTCTGTTCGGGTGGTAAAGGCCCATTATTAGCATTATGTTTCTGTACCTTCTGTTAGGGTGGTAAAGGCCCATTATTCTGTTTCTGTTTCTGTTTAGACATTAGGGTAACACCTAATCCTGTTATACTAGTATTAGTGCAGAGAAGTAAAATATAAGTAAGAAGCATAACTTGGGCTATATCATTTTGTTTCTTCTGTTTAGCTTAAGCATACCAGTTACTCATGTTGCTGTTGTCTCTTATCCAGCTTTATTTTCATGTCATAATATTATTATCTGTTCATATGTTGAAAGTCACTGAACTTGCCAGACTTTATGTCTGACCTTGCTTGTTTTCGCCCCTTCTCTTTCGTCCCCCCCTCCCCCCCCCCCCCCGGTTTGTAGGGTGGAAATCTAGGAGCTTAATTAAGATCTTCTCTGCGTGAAGTATCGTCTGGCTTTGGCATGGCAGTTTGTGTTGGGGATTATGATTTTAAAAACTATGCATTCCGAAGGCTTTTGTACAAGACTGATATTTTTGTACTTGAATTCTGATATTGTGATTTGGAAAGATGTAACCAAACTTGCTTCGGTTTCTATTGTAAAAAAGTTATAATAATTTTTTTTAAAGGACAGTTTTATATGTCTTGTAAATTTCTGTTATGTCTACTAAAACGCTCCATCAAAGTTAAAGCATACCCCTTGTGAGTGATCTTAACGGAGGAGGGGTGTTACAATTTAGGTGACAATTATGGACATGGATTAATTTGGAAGTTATTGACAATTTGAAATATGGATATTAATTCAAATTGGGGTTGAATAATAATGTGTACTAATAAATGCCTAAGACACGAGGTTAGAATCGTTTGTGGTGTAAGACTGCCCGTACCCACCCGGCAAATCCAGCAACCACAAACGGTAGTCTAATGTGAGAGGTCAAAGGCATAAATTAAATGAGTAATAAAGGCCTAAGACACGAGGTTAGACTCGTTTGTGGTGCAAGACTGCCCGGAACCGCCGGCAAATCCAGCAACCACAAACGGTAGTCTAATGTGCGAGGTCAAAGGCATAAATTAAATGATGCTTAGACACGAGATTAAGTCTGGCTTGTGGTGGAAGTCTGCCCGGAACCGCCCGGCATATCCAGCGGCCACAAGAAATCGACTTAATGTGAGAGTTTTGTGCATTAATAAGTAATTAATGATGATCAAAGACGGATATGAATGATAAACAGAAGATTTGGTTGAGTGAGTGATTCTCTGAGTACCAATCTAATGTTGATTTCGGTCTTCGGGGTTGATACTTAGGGAGTTATTCTCTTAACCAATGTATCTATGATAAATTAAGTAAAACATGGTAAGTGGATAGGGTTAAGACAAGTGGGTAGGGTTAAGACAAACTTAACCAATAATATATATTGATCTGATAGGGTTAAGACAAACTTAACCAATAATATATATTAATCTGATAAGTGGATAGGGTTAAGACAAACTTAACCAATAATATATATTGATCTGGTAGGGTTAAGACAAACTTAACCAATAATATACATTGATCTGATAAGTGGATAGGGTTAAGACCAACTTAACCAATAAGATATAAGTGGATGGGGTTAAGACCAGCTTAACCAATAATATATTGATCTGATAAGCGGATAGGGTTAAGACAAGCTTAACCAGTAACACATGTTGATTTGTTAAGTGTGTAACATGGATGACATGTGAAATACGATTAGAAACACTTAACCAAATTGAAACATGTAAGAAGACATGAATAAGAAGGGGTTAAGTGGGAAATTCTAGTGGGGACCAAGCATAGGTGGAAAGCTTGTGTCAAGCATGGGGGACCCTTTTCAAACCAGTAACCCATTTAGTATCTTTGTGAGCTCGAGTTAGATCAGGATGGGACACGCTTACTGGGTTTGATTGTAAGAGGTCAAAACGGGTTAACGGTGGCAACGCAAGTCCAACGGGGTCATGTGCGTGCGTGAGCCCGGGCTGGTAGGTAAGACGTTGTTGCATCGTGTAGATATAAGCTGTGCATCTTTAGTGGTATCGGGTTTCCACTTTGGGGAGTGATACACCCCATTATGGGACCAGCACGGGTATCTACGAGTTAGTGAGCCGATCGAATGGGGAAGGTAGTGGGTACGACTAGAGGAGATAGGAGAAGGCGGCACATATGAAGACAGCTAGGAGTATAGCTACCATATTATGAATAAACATTGTAATTAGAATGGGGAGGGTAGTGGGTACAACTAGTGGAGATAGGGGCAGGCGACACCTATGAAGACAGCTAGGGGTACACGAACTACCATTATTATTATTTTATTCAGTGGGCGGGATCAACTTTTAGGGTGACTAGTAATGGTGCGGTGTAATTAACATTGGTGCAGTATAGTAATTATCCTATAGTGATTAGGAACGAGATTAACGCCAGAATATTCCTCTTGTTTGTTTGCCCACTTGTTTTACCAGTTTATGCCTTATCCTAATTACTTTAATAATTGTATCGTTAAAGTTATGGTACTCGCCAGACTTCATATCTGACCCCCTTTGTTTTCGCCTCTTTTCTTCCCCCCCCCCCCCCCCCGGTTCTCAGGGTGGAACTAGTACTTGTGGAGCTTGATTTGGATCTCTTTCTTTTGGAAGTGCTTGGATTGCTGAAAGTAAAGTTCAGCTCATCTCTTTTATGGCTACTTATGATTGGGGTTATGCTTTTTTACTTTATGTACTCAGAAAACAATTTGTCAAGATGGTTACTAAGTCTACTTGGTTTTACTGTTGGTTTATGAAGTTGTTGTAATCAAACTAGTTCTCCGCTGCAATAAAAGTTGTTTTGAATTTTTCAAGTACCAATATATGTATCTGTCTTGTTATATTATGTTCAATACACTAATAATACTCCATGGAAGTTAATGCATTCCCTTTGAGAGTGACATTAATGTATATGGGGTGTTACACGTGGTATTAGAGCTGAAGGTTACCAGAACAAATATGAATTTTGAAAAACTGTTTTTCAAAAACATTTTATATATAAATACTTTCAAAAATATGTTTTAAGGAAAGTATTTTCAAGAGAAAAGTTTTTAAAAAAAACATAACCCCCAAGAGTCATATATCTTTCCTTCGGTTCTCCGTTTTGATTCTCTTCCTCTTTCCTTTTTTTGAATTTCTTCCTCCACATATAGACGCTTTTTCTAAGATATGTAAGAACTTCCGTACGATGGGCGGAAAACTGCTTCATGGGACTGGGACGTTTGTCAAAGCTAGAAGGAAGCGCAGGACTTGTTGGTACCTTTAAGATGGACGATGGGAGGAAGGTTCAATTGGCCACTTGGTTATTGAAGGACGAAACCTCATTTTGGTAGGAGGTCACGAATGGAGAATGTGCAGGAGAGACATGGATAGTACACACGATAAGAAAGTAGATCAAAAGAAAGGTGGTAAGGATAACAAGGGGCCAAGGCAAAAGTAAGGGTCACACTTGTGAAATACCTGACTACTTAAATAAAAACGTTAGAAAGAAGAAGAAGACTAGTTGTCATCGTTACGGAGAAACAGGACATCTTATTAGGATCGTCCAAAGAAGCAAAAGGCAAAGGTAAGGGCAAAGTACAGGATCTTCTGGAGGGCAGACGCGTTCCCTCACGGCTGGCATACCTAATAGAGGTAGAAGTATCTTGGTTGGAAGTTTGGTTTTTCTTTTTGATCATCATGTTCGAACCTTGTTTGAATTCTGGCACTTCACACTCGTTTGTATCTGCTTTGTCAGTTGAAAACACTGCACCTAAGTACTAGTCTAGTTACGAATCCCATAGTAGTCTCAAATCCCACTGGTGGTTCGGCTCATCTTTCGATGATTTGTCGAGATTTGAGAATGTCTATCTTAGGCATTGGGATTGAATGCAACGCCTTCGTTCTTGGTTTCATGGGCTACGGCTTGATTCTAGGCATGGATTGGCTAGCCAGATACGGTGCCATCCTAGACTGTGAAAGAAGGGTAGTTAGATTGTTGACTCGTTGTTGAAAGACCCTTGATATTTCTTGTGACCCTAGAGGTCCGGTAATCCTTAGCTACCTAGAATCCCTTGACGCATTCAAAGATGATTTGGAATATGTTCGTGTGGTCCGTGAATATAGTGACGTCTTCCATGAAGTTCGGGCTTTACTCCGAAGCGCAAGATAGACTTTTGAATATACCTAGTAGATAATGCAAAGCCAGTTGCATTTCCAGTGCGCCACATGGCCCCGAGAGAGAGAAGAGAACTTAGTAAGAAAGTAAAAGAGTTGATTGAAAAGAGGTTCATAAGAAGAAGTACTTCGGAATAGGGTGCTCCAGTTGTTTTTGTTACGAAAGCTAATAGTTCACTTAGACTGTGCGTGGATTATGGAGAGCCGAATAAGCTCACCTAGAAGAACAGACACCCATTGTCGAGGATAGATGATTTGTTCGATCAGTTGGTGGGTGCTTCAGTTTTCTCGCAACTGGATTTGGCTACAGGATTTCATCAACTAAGGGTGGCTGAAGACAGCATCGATAAGACTACATTTAGAACTCCTGACGGTTTCTTCAAGTGGCTCGTCATGCCTTTTGGTTTGACGATGCACCCGCATACTTCGTTGACTTAATGAGTAGGGTGTTTAGGGAGTTTCTAAACAAGTTTTTGGTAGTCTTTGTGGACGATATCTTGATTTTCTTTAGAAGCGAAGAGGAATACGCCCTACATCTTAGGAAAGTCTTAGAGACCCTATGAGTGCATCAACTCAAAGCTAAGTTCTCCAAGTGCCATTTTTGGAGAAAAGAAGTGAGGTTCTTAGGACACGTAGTCTCTAAGGAAGGGATAGCTGTGGATCCCGCAAAGGTGGTAGCAATCCAAGATTGGAAAATTCCTAAGAACACAACAGAAGTAAGAAGCTTTTTAAGGCTAGTTGGTTATTATAGGAAGTTCATTAAGTTCTTCACGAAGATATCAGCCCCACTTACTCGGTTAACGAAGAAGAACTTGAATTTTTCTTGAGGACATTGATGGAAACTCCAGATTTAGTTTTGCCAGATGGAAGTAAGCCATTCCCAGTGTATACCGGTGCTTGCGGGACAGGGCTTGGAGCAGTTTTCGGTGCAAGAGGAAAATGTGATATGCAAAAGGCGGCAAGTATGAGTATCGCTTTTCATCCACATATGGATGGACGGAAAGAGATGGGTGAATAGAATCCTTGAAGATCTTTTGAGGTTATGTATCCTAGAGGGACATGAGAAGAGGCAACGAGCTTAGTGATGTTCATGACATGTTTCACGTATCGCACTTGCGGAAGTGTTACAAGATACCGCGGAAGCAGTGGAGCCGAGCATGCTTAGAGAAGCAGAAGTAGAGTGAGATGCCACGATTAGATGTTCTCCTACATGCATCCTTGGGATGAAGGTATTAGAGCTACGCAACAGAGAGGTCAAATTGGTCAAAGTGGAATGGGTAGATGATCAAGGAGACGCGACTTGAGAAACGGAAGATGAGTTTTTTAACTTCTCCTTTTTTTCTACCGCTTTGTTGATACTTGTCCTATCATTTAGTATGTCTTTGCGATGATATCTTCAATCTTTAGTTAGGAAAAACCCTATGGTTGTAAACATGTGTTTGAGACATGTTATGTTTGGTGGATGCAAATGGGTGAAAGTGGTTGCTAGTGGTTGCTCATGGATGCATGCATGCACACACATTAGACACTAGACCGGCTCAGTCACTTACATATTGCATATAAATATGTGTGCATGTTTAATTAATGGATGTATAATGGTTGTGTTATCATATGGATGCTGCATTTTGATGAACGATTGTGCACACATGTAGAAATAATATGTATCGTTAGGATTCTTTCGCATACATAATGGACGCATGGCACTATCATGATTGCATTAAGGAGGTCAACTGAATCAGTAGACCGCCTGATTTTGCATTGGATAAGGAACATATACACACACTATGCATATGTTCATGAAAAACATTAGAAACCTTTTTAAGGACAATGGATTCCTGTGATTGAATGGTTGAGTAGATGGATGTTGGATGGTAGGATATACATTCTTCTTAACTTGAAGATTTCGGGGACGAAATCCTTTAAGTAGGGGGGAATGTAACACCCTATAATTTTAAAACGGGACATAAGAGATAATTAAAGAATAATTAATTATTAAAAGAAGAATTAGATGAAACGGGTTACGTCATTGCGTTCGTCTCAGAATTCTGCTTGAGATAAAGTCCAAGTTAGCGTAAAACGGATACCGTATGAAGATGATATGGACGAACGAAATTAGGCAGAAAAACCGGAAGTCGACTAGAATGCACTGGCGCACTTCACAAGTGTGCCAGTACAAAAATGCACTGATGCACGTGCCAAGTGCACCCATACTGATCCAGCACAGAATTCTGGAGTGTTCTGTGATGATGTGTCTTCTTCTGAGTGGCCGGATGATAAGTATTTGAGCTGGGTGGTTCTGATGGACTCCTAGTTCATCTAAGGGCTCTAAATAATCCTAAACTTCAATAAAAACACTCCCAAACCCTCTACCCTAATCACACTAATTCATACCAAGAGCCACCATGCCGTCAATGGTGAACCTAAAGTAGTCGCCGTTCTCTTTCAATTCAAAAGCAAGATAGAAGCAAGAATCAAAATCAAATCTAATCTAAATTAGAATAACAATTAGTCTACATCAAAGGCGAGCAATTCAGTTTCAGAATACAGATCCCAGAAAAACAAGACTGTTCTTTTGTTTGTGAGTACTATTCCTTTCACAATATAATTAATAAATTAATTATGATGGGTTGTAATTGGATTATGAGAACATGTCTGTTGAATCATGTGGTGTTATTGTCTGTTTGTGAACATATGACAGTTTTGTTATTGTATGTTGGTAGATCTATTTATATGTACAATTATACTTGATTCATTTTATGCAAGTTTACATATGCTAATTTGTATATGAATCTTATGCAAGTTTGGGATGTTAAAACATATGTGAATCAAGTATATACATATGCTAGTTTATATGCAAAACAAGTGACATTATTTTACATATTTAGATCCATATGCAAGTTTGTAGGAAGCTATATGCAAGTTCACATTTTTATATTAGATCTATATTTAAGATCCATGGGTTTAGGTGAAAAACCATATTTATGCACAAGTTCACATTTTTATTAGATCTATATTTAGATCCATGGCAGTAACATACTTATGTAAATTTATGACCATTTCCTATGCTAGTTTTGTATGTGAATCATATGCTAGTTTGAATGTAAGTTTGTACGAAATTCATATGCAAATTATGGGAAAACCATATCCATATATGCAAGTTCATGATTACATGTTTAGATCTATATTTAGATCTATGATAGTTTATGCAAATTTATGTTGCCTATGCAAGTTATTTGCTATGCAAACTTATGTTATGATTCTTAGATCTATTTTATGTGTTATGCGAGTTATGATGTTGCTTTTCTTTTTATAAGTTAGACTATTTTCGAGTCTAACATATAGCGTATTAAAACGAACGAATAGCGTGGGGACAATGGGAAAATATAAATTTTGCAAAATTGTGAATTGGCATAAAATGGCTCTAAAGGCATATAAAGTGAGACATTAATTGGTATAATTTATATACCTAAGAAGTATGGACATAATTTAGGTGACAATTATGGCCATAGATTAATTTGGAAGTTATTGACAATTTGAAATAGGAATATTAATTCAAATTGGGGTTGAATAATAATGTGTAATAATAAATGCCTAAGACACGAGGTTAGACTCGTTTGTGGTGTAAGACTGCTTGGACCCGCCTGGCAAATCCAGCAACCACAAACGGTAGTCTAATGTGAGAGGTCAAAGGCATAAATTAAATGAGTAATAAAGGCCTAAGACACGAGGTTAGACTCATTTGTGGTGTAAGACTGCCCGGAACCGCCCAGCAACCACAAAGGGTAGTCTAATGTGAGATGTCAAAGGCATAAATTAAATGATGCTTAGACACGAGGTTAAGTCTGGCTTGTGGTGGAAGTCTACCCGGAACCGCCCGGCATATCCAGCGGCCACAAGCAATCGACTTAATGTGATAGGTCTGTGCATTAATAATTAATTAATGCTGATCAAAGACGAGTATGAATGACAAACAGAAGATTTGGTTGAGTGAGTGATTCTCTGAGTACCAATCTGATGTTGATTTCGGTCTTCGGGGTTGATCCTTAGGGAGTTATTCTCTTAACCAATGTATCTGTGAACTAAGATGTACTTAATCATAAATTAAGTAAAACATGGTAAGTGGATAGGGTTAAGACAAGTGGGTAGGGTTAAGACAAACTTAACCAATAATATATATTGATCTGATAGGGTTAAGTTGTTGATCCTTAGGGAGTTATTCTCTTAACCAATGTATCTATGAACTAAGATGTACTTAATCATAAATTAAGTAAAACATGGTAAGTGAATAGGGTTAAGACAAGTGGGTAGGGTTAAGACAAACTTAACCAATAATATATATTGATCTGATAGAGTTAAGACAAACTTAACCAATAATATATGTTAATCTGATAAGTGGATAGGGTTAAGACAAACTTAACCAATAATATATATTGATCTGATAGGGTTAAGACAAACTTCACCAATAATATACATTGATCTGAAAAGTGGATAGGGTTAAGACCAACTTAACCAATAAGATATAAGTGGATGGGGTTAAGACCAGCTTAACCAATAATATATTGATCTGATAAGCGGATAGGGTTAAGATAAGCTTAACCAATAACACATGTTGATTTGTTAAGTGGGTAACATGGGTGACATGTGAAATACGATTAGAAACACTTAACCAAATTGAAACATGTCAGAAGACATGAATAAGAAGGGGTTAAGTGGGAAATTCTAGTGGGGACCAAGCATAGATGGAAAGCTTGTGTCAAGCATGGGGGACCCTTTTCAAATCAATAACCCATTTAGTAACTTTGTGAGCTCAAGTTAGATCAAGGATGGGACACGCTTACTGGTTTTGATTGTAAGAGGTCAAAACGGGTTAACGGTGGCAACGCAAGTCCAATGGGGTCATGTGCGTGCGTGGGCTCGGGCTGGTAGGTAAGACATTGTTGCATCGTGTAGATATAAGTCATGCATCTTTAGTGGTATCGGGTTGCCACTTTGGGGAGTGATACACCGCACTGTGGGACTAGCATGGGTATCTACGAGTTAGGGAGCCAATCGGATGGGGAAGGTAGTGGGTACGACTAGCGGAGATAAGAGCAGGCGGCACCTATGAAGACAGCTAGGAGTATAGCTACCATATTATGAATAAACATTTAATTAGAATGGGGAGGGTAGTGGGTACAACTAGTGGAGATAGGGGCAGGCGGCACCTATGAAAAGAGCTAAGGGTACACGAAACTACCATTATTATTATTTTGTTCAGTTGGCGGGATCAACTTTTAGGGTGACTAGTAACGGTGCGGTGTAATTAACATTGGTGCAGTATAGTAATTATCCTATAGTGATTGGGAACGAGATTAACGCCAGAATATTCCTCTTGTTTGATTGCCCACTTGTTTCACGGTCTTTCCTTGTTTTACCAGTTTATGCCTTATCCTAATTACTTTAATAATTGTATCGTTAAATTTATGGTACTCGCCAGACTTCATGTCTGACCCCCTTTGTTTTCGCCTCTTTTCTTCCTTTCCCCCCTCCCCCCAGGTTCTCAGGGTGGGACTAGTACTAGCAGAGCTTGATTTGGATCTCTTTCCCTCTCTTTTGGAAGTGCTTGGATTGCTGAAAGTAAATTTCAGCTTATCTCCTTTATGGCTACTTATGATTAGGGTTATTCTTTTTACTTTATGTACTCAGAAAACAATTTGTCAAGATAGTTACTAAGTGTACTTGGTTTTACTATTGGTTTATGAAGTTGTAATCAAAATATTTCTCCGCAGCAATAAAAGTTGTTTTGAATTTTTCAAGTACCAATATATGTATCTATCTTGTTATATTCTGTTCAATACACTAATAATACTCTCAAACTATTTCTCCGCTGCAATAAAAGTTGTTTTGAATTTTTCAATTACCAATATATCTATCTATCTTGTTATATTCTGTTCAATACACTAATAATACTCCATGGATGTTAATGCATTCCCTTTGAGAGTGACATTAATGGATGTGGGGTGTTACAGTCATCACTCGAAGTTGACAATTCATCCTGCTGGTAATAAGTTGTATCAGGACATGAAGCGAGCCTACTACTGGGAGGGGATGAGAGAGATATTAGAAAATTCATTTTCAAGTGCATAAACTGTCAGTTGGTGAAAGCTGAACAAAAAAAGCCGAGTGGGTTGCTTCAGCCATTGGAAGTTCCTACGTTGAAGTTATAACAAATATCGATGGATTTTATCAATGGATTACCAAAAACAAGGGCAGGAAATAAAGGAATTTGAGTCATCATAGATCATTTGACCAAAAGTGCAAGGTTCATTCCTGTCAGATTAACTAGGACATCATCGAAGTTGGCTGAGAATTATATTAAATGGATAGTTTGATTCCACGGTATCCCAAAAAGCATAGCGAGTGATTGAGATCCATTGTTCACGAGTGGATTTTGGAAGAGTTTGCAAGAGACTTTGGGAACCAACTTGTGTTAAAGTACAGCTTATCATCCCCAAACTGATGGTCAAACCGAGAGGGTTAACCAAGTATTAGAAGATCTCCTAAGATCTTGTGTATTGGACTTTGGGGGATCATGGGAAGACTATCTACATATAGTTGAGTTTGCGTATAAAAATAGCTACTAGTCGAGCATTGGGATGGCACCATACACGACGTTGTATGGTAGACCTTGTAATTCTACAGCATGTTGGTTAGAAACTAGACAAAAGTTGATACTTGGGCCAGAGATGATTAGAGAAACCTCGGATTGTAACGAGATCATTCGGCGGCGAATGAAAGCAGCCCAAGATCGTTAGAAGAGTTATGCTGATAAGCGTCGAAAAGATTTGAAAATCGACGTTGGTGATAGGTTTTCATGAAGATTTCGCCACTGAAGCATGTGGTTCAATTCGAAAATAAAGGGAAGTTAGCTCCAAGGTTTATTGGACCGTTTCCGATAATCGACCAAATAAGAAAGCTCACATATAGATTGGAGTTACCCGAAAAGATGTCGAGTGTGCTTAATGTTTTCTATGTGTCATTTTTACAGAAGTTTGTGCAAGATTCGAATGTGGTGGTATCTCCAGAGTAGTATGAAGACCTAGAGGTTGAGACCGTAGTTATGAGACCTCATAAGTCGCTTCGTGATGCGGGAAATGACACGAAACAACTTAGGAGGATTAAGCTAGTTAAGGTACAATGGAGTGAGGATGGCGCCAATTGCACGTGGGAGACGGAATAGAGGATGAAAGCGAACCATCCAGAACTCTTCATCGGTATGACCCATTGATGTCGTGTCACCTTACATCATTGTAAATTGTAATATTGTATTTAGAATTCCACGTGCTAGGATAAGGCTATGGACATGGCTTGATGGCTACTAGTTTGGGTGATTGAATTGGCTGCTAGTTTGGGTGATTGAATTGGCTACTCATGGATGTTAGGCATGCAAAATTGTTTTGGTTGCTTATGTTTGCTTGGAATTTCGGGGGCGAAATTCTCAAGAGGGGAGAATGTAATAGCCCGCATTTTACGTATCGAAGGCTCATAAAATATTTTTATTTTATTCCTTGAGGGTTGGAACATTCTCATATTTTGATATGTTATTTATGGGGATGTGAGACATGTTCATAATTTTTACCAATTTTGTTTGTGACCAATTGCCACAGGGCATAGCTATTGATTCGGATTGATTCAGGTGTTGAGATCGATCTCATTGGAAAGGAAATGATGATTCCTATTCCACAGAGTGGTCACATTAAAGATTTGGTTCAGTGGTTTGGGAGGAAACTCTTTTTTAAGGTTTTACAGTTTGCTGTTCAGGTTTTTAAAGCCATGATTGGTTGATTTGGAAAGGCTCATTAGTGGGCTGGTGGAAGGCTATAAATATGAGGTAAGAGGCATGGAGAATAGTTTACTTTCTCCATTCTCTCATTTTGGAAGAGCTTTTGATCCTCCATTCCTCCATCTTTCCACTACTAAAGCTTAGAGAATCGAAGATCTGCATCATTCGAAGCTAGATCTATACCATTCCAAGAGAGAGTTCATCCAATTGAAGAGTTTAGAGCAAATTCTTCGCTGTCCGGATCTATATCTAAGTGCTTTGGGTTGTTTAGTGATTTGGTGAGTGATATGCATCTCTCACATGGATTCAACCAAATAGATGAGTATTTGGTCTGGTTTTTCATCAATTTCAAGTATTTTCTCCTAGATCTACATCATGGTAAGTCTATTTTCATATGAATCACCATAGGATTTAATTTAACAACTTAAAACAGGTAATTTCCATATAGTTTCATATGTTTACGCAAGTTAGATCTATAATTTCGTTCATATGTTCATTTATCATGATTTTTGTGAGTTTTACATAATTATTGATGAAATTGTCATTCTCATGTTATTAGTGATTTCATAACAAGTTGTGCTAAATTGGATGAATTGGTTTCGTCGAATCCGTCGTTTGGCGAAGTTTTGGTGAAATTTAGAGAAGATTTGGGTATGTCCTGGTGATGGATCGGCCGGAATGGAGATGGATCGATCGGGTGGGAATGGATCGGTCGATCTCAAGATGGGCGGTCGGGTCGGTCTCAAGATGTGGGTCGGGTCGGTCTCAAGATGCATGTTTGGGTCGGTCTCAAGATGAGGGGTTGGGTTGGTCTTAAGATGAGGGGTCGGGTCGGTCTCAAGGTGAGGAGTCGGGTTGGTCTCAAGGTGATGGGTCGGGTCGGGCTCAAGTTTGATGGGTCAGGTCGGGCTCAAGTTGATGGGTCGGTCAGGACTCAAGGGTATGGATCGGTCGGTTGCAAGCATGGATTGGTCGGACTCCGACGGGTCTGTCGATTCTTTTGAGAGATAAATGTGTCCTCGATAAGAGTTCAAGTGAGAATGTCGAAGTGTTGTGATGTACTCGTTGTTTGTCATATGCAACGAATGTTAAGATAACTCAAGGTAGTGAGTTCGTGGTGAAGTTGCTCGAGAAGGTTGCTTGAACTACAACTCTAAATAGCGAGTAGATGGATAGTGGTTAGTCGAGAAGGTTTTTCGAGTTACGAAAAAGTCGTTAGGTCGGATGACTAGAGATGCGAAGGCCTAGAGGTTATCGTTGTCGTAAGTTATAACAGGCTCAAAGCAGGGGTATAATAAGGGCACCTAAAAGACCGGAAGGTTGCTAGTCAAGTACCCTGGGCAGTCATGAAGTGCCTAGTTGTCAAGGTTGGACAAACATACGCATCGTTGAAAGGAGTATGGAGTTTATGCTAGAACTGGGGTTACCATTAGCCCTTGACATGTGGTAAGGTCCGTCGTCATACGATTAACGATAGTTTCAAAGCAGTATTGGCAGTGATAGCCAGAGTCAGTCATGGGTGTTTGGTTGTTTGCTTGTACCATCTTACGTAGATTGTCTGAAATCGAAGGAGAAGTTCCTTGGGTCCTTGTCTAATATTGGTTTAGACCTCTGGGGCTTGTGTTTGAGTGGTATTGATCTCGATTAGGATGGTTTACGTGAGATATAACTAGTTGCTGGTTGTTATTGTTTGCTTACTCCTGGTTGCCATGGATATTTAACTGTTGGTTGTTCTTTGATTTCCATGAATGAATGGTTGTTCCCAATTACATGTTTTGTAAAGGCTACCACTGTTGGATGTGGGGAAGGCAGGTTTGGATTCTTCTCTGGTGTTAGTAGATTGGTTGATTAATCTACCTATTCTCATATTCTTTGTTGATAATGTTGTTTCTTGTTTTATCGTTAACTAAAACTGTTGTCTGACTCAAGGTTTTATGTTTCTCTCTTATTACCTTGGGCTATTCATCTGGTTTTGGATGGGCAGACTAGGTGACAGGTGATTAGTGAGGATGATGTTGTTGTGTGAAGGCGAGCAGGAGGCTGGCATATTATCTTTACTACTATCTAGTATTTTGGTTTCCGCTGTCATGTTTTCTTGATTGTTGTAGTGAGGTTATTCGTACAGACATTTACTGATGTGATCCTAAGATGTTGTGGATATTTCCTTGATGATGTGGAAGTTTAAATTTCTATGCAATTATCCTTTACTATTACTGTCTGTTGTATATGTTCTATTATATTTTATCCTTGCGCTATAAGTTATACGATAGGCTCCATTTGTGTTATCATATCTTGATGATCGTCCATAGCTGCCTAACACGTCTTTCAGCGCATAATTCCTCTTGTTTAGTGCAGGGGTTGTGGGCGGTCATCACAATTTTCCAACGTTGCACCGTATCATTAGCAAATAATCTTAATATTTTATTGTTATGTTTTTGCACCACATAATGGTGCTACCCATGGCACCATGGCCCAGTAGCACCACTGCAGTATGGATTTTTTGTACCAATAAACTGACTGCCTAGTAGAAATAAATGCTGGAAGTGGAATGAAAGAGTGGACAAAAAGTGTACTTTGCAAAAAGGACCCATAATACATTGATTACTTTGCAAGAAGGAACCAGAATGTATCTAGAAGACTATGCTCTAATGATTTTCTAACTTTAGAAGACTATGCTCTAATGATTATCATCAAGCAAATCCTAAAAATATGTTAAATCATCTGGTACAAAATTAAAATCAAGGAGGAAATCAACATAAATTTTATTATGCTATTATAATTGGAATAGTTGAGAGCAGAAGAAATAGCTGACAAACCTGTGTAAATGGCATTCAAATTTTCTACACTGCAGTTGGATGCAAGCTTCTGCTTTTTCTTTAAAATATCTGCTATCAATTTGTTAACACTTTCTAGTGCTTTTCTCAAATCACCTTCTGAAATGTTATAAACATGGCACAATTAGGAAATAAAATTTATGCCGATGTCAGCTTCTTTAACTGGACACAAAAAAACGATATAAAACATAATTCAATAATAAAATAAGACTGCATATTAAATTAAGAGAGGAGAGATTGGATGCAATACCAAAGATCGATGAACTTTCGACAGATATACTTCTGTGGTATTTAGGAACATGGAGAATGAGCACAGCCAGTACATATCAAACCATTATTAGAATAATTAATTGTTGTGTTCATCAAATTTTATAATAAAATACATGTGATAACAAAAAAGGCTAACCAATATAGAAACCAATTCATTTGTAGGTGCAACCAGATCTTTAAAACGACTAACTGAATGAACATGAAGTTCCAAGAAAATCAACCAACCAAATCTGTGATAGTCTGAGATGAAACAAGCATTGCTTGAATTTGATGAATTGTTAGGTGTACCGCTTGCTATTTGATGAACTGTTAGGTGTACCGCTTGCTTGAAAGAATTAAAGGTATGCTCGCTTGTAAAAGCTAGTAAAAAATATGCTGGTTGAGTATCAATGATATTTATGATCAAAATCATAGTGATAATGATTCATGTTAGAAGCAAACATTAGGACTAGAAGGAATAGAAGGGAGAACCTTAGAATGTACCCTCAAGAAGCTATAGTTATATGAAAAAAACTACAAAAACACAACTAACTACAATAACACTCTCTATTGTTTTAACTTGTAGATTATAAAAGGAGATTTATCAAAAGGTGAGATAACAATCGGCTTTATTGCCATATTATCATGGAAAATGTAAATTTTGTTTGTTGCGCTATCATAGTTATAATAGCTCCAACATCCTACTTTGTCGTCAATGTAACAAACATTTAGTCATATATAATCATGCTTCTGACAAAGGTTACTCAAACTTCAAAAATTATTATTTACAATCGATGGGACAGAGTTTCACCTGCGGAGATGATACAACTGAGTGACACTTGCTAGCAGCTACTTCAACTAATCATCCAAATACAAAGCCAGATATAGTGATGAGATACTAGAATAGTAAATTATCAACAAGGTAATAATATAAAAGTAAGTCACCTCAATTTTTTTCTCCCAATCGGAGCTATACATGCTACAAAGGATAAGGCTAATCTTAAGTGATAATTGTGGTGCTTCTTTAAAGGACTCCATTGCACTAAATATCAATAAAAGATAAATTCAGTGACTTGTTTCATATCAAAATCAGCCATGAATTCACCTCAGCATACAAGCTATCTTCGTTTGTGACTACACTTTCACGAATCAAGATACATTCAACAATAAAATATACACCGATTATAGAAAGTTGGAACCTGTCACAGTAAAACCGATGCCCAAATAAGAGAACGTTATTTCCAATAATAAAATATACACTGGTTGAAGAAGAACAAGATCCATCAATTATAGACGAAGTTATGGAAGAAGCAGCAACAAACCTGAATGGCGGTTTCGAATTTGGCGAAGCAGTCTTGATTCAGAGAAGAGGGGAGAGCCATCGCGGTTTTAAGGGAGAAGAGGGGAGAGCATTCAATTTTAACACAAACAAGCAGTCTTGATTTGGAGACGCCATTTTTTTGGTTTGGGAAATTTTGTATTTCGGCCGAAAGGAAGAAGTGAAGAGAGAGAAGCGAAAAATAAAAATGAGAAAGGACCGGGGAAAATATCATGTCGTTTTGATACGGCTCCAACTTGTATCAAATGAACTAATCCGAAGCTTCGGAGATCAACGGTTAGATTTTATAGGTTGGGGGAGGTGTAGATCGGTTGAGTTGTAGCAAATGAAATTTGATACGGCTATGAGCTATATCAAACTTGATACGGCTTAAAACCGTATCAAATCTTCGCATCCTAGTGTGCTAAATTTGTTGTTTTGGTGTAGTGCATGGCGATTTGGAGGACGCCGTTATTTTCGAATTTTGAGGGAAGGAAAGATTTCTCGACTGAAAGAATAACGAAATAAAAAGGGAAAGGAAGAAATAAAAACTAAAGACAATGAATACGTGTGAAAAACAAGGACACATGGTGCAAATTATCAAAGCAACGCTAACACATGGTTTTCAAGTATGGTTAAATTTCAACAAATGTTATGCTTCAGCGAGCATTGAACAAGAGTTCGAGCTTATCAAGGAAGTATTCATTTATTTTTCTAAGTGTATACTATACTATTTATTCTATACCCTAAGTATAAAAACAACATACAAGTTTGATTTATAATTTCTTAAGCTAAAATTCCAAATCCTATATTTACAAATATTTTAAACAACATATTTATCCATTAGCTAAAGGTTTAAAGATGTTTAAATTTAGCTAAACCATTTAAATTCAAATATTGAAATTAAATTTATGTTCACAAAACTAATCCAAAACCAAGTTAAAATAGAAATGATTCCAAATTCTACACAAACTCAAAGTATAAATATCAATCTTAAATCCTAAGTCTAAATTAACTACATATTTTAAAACGTCCAAAAATCTGGGTCGTTACAGAGGGTATGGAGAATCATACTTGTCATGCCCTTGCATCCACAGAGTTAGTACATAATAGTCGATATGTGCTACAAGATGATAAACATCATATAAATAGGGTGTAATAGATGTCAACTACTAATTTTTGATAAATAAGTAAACAACCATAACATCCAATAACCATCCTCACATTCATTCACTCAGTGCATAAAGCATATGGTATATGGTACTCCGATCACCCAATCAAGAAAGGCACCGGCAGGCCCCACCTCTTGACCTCCACTAAACTATCGTTATGCCTCACTATGGACTATAGCCGATAACTTTCCCCAGTCCACGCCGCATTAGCTCTGATTTGTCATATTGTCACTCTCTCAAAGGTTTACCAAAGTGGCAAAGTCAAAAATACCAATAACCCATTTGCATACATTCTCCACTGCAGAATTCATGTCTTGACTGTCAATAACACTCCCATCTAAAATCGTCCAACAAGTGGGCTATCCTCGGCGAACAACAATGTCGTGAGACCTCATCAGTTTCGCTCTAGGTAGTAACAATTACATATCATCTCATCCTCAAATGACATCACCTCAATAAGACTTAAAGTCATCTTTTCTACATCTCGAAGAAAATGATCCATCGTAACAACCTTGCTCCTCATCCTGGAACATCATCGTCGAATGACGATCAACCATCCAGAAGCACTACATCCTCGCCTTAAGACAAAGCTACTAATCAAAGAGCCATCGTGTCGAAATCACTATCAAATGAACCAACATATCCTGCTCCTCGAATCAAACCATCATTCATGTCAAATTGGCTAGGGTAGTCAATAACAATAGTATCCGATATTGACCACTTTGTAGTAATCTATAACGACCACTCAGGTCGCTTTTTTATCCAGAGTTGGTTAAATATGCATCCAGGGGAAATGTCCGACATTCTTTGCGAAATATAGCTCGTCGCCAAGTCCATCCTTCGTCTTTTGATCGACTACCAAGCTTCAATGTCGCTTCATCTTCAAATCTTTCATCAACCTCCAATGTTACTTTTTCGTCAAATCTGTCTCTAAACTCCAATGCAACTCCGTCGTAGAATCCGTCCTCGAGCTCCAATGTTGCTCCGTCATCGAATCCATCCATGCGCTCTGAAGCTCCTTCGAGAATTTTCTCATTCGTTCGAGTGTACCATCCTTGTGCACTCAATCAACACATCATAGCATGTGTGTTTGATCGATAAACACCCCAAACTCTAATGAACAAGATTCTATGATACTAGATTGCTTACACACGGCGTTTTAATCTAAACTAAGCAAACAATTCAACTATACAACGAATAGTCATTCAAAGTCCTAAACTAATATATAAACATCCATAATAACAATAGTAAATCAAATAGAACCTATTTATAGCAATCAAAGTGAAATAAGTGTCCAAATAACATATATCTGATAATGTGGTCAAAATAGCGTGTAAATGGATAAATAGAGCGTAGTAGCGCGCAAATAGATAAAATGTGATGATAATGGCTAAAATTGCTTAAATCACTTTCTAATATTTTTATTAATTAATTATGAGGTTCAAGAATCCTAAATGTTACATTTTATAATTATGTCAAATTTATATTACATAAACAAATATAGTCCAGTGATAGATAATATCACTCACTTCAACAAAATTTGACCAAACAAGTTCCACAACATATAGCTTGTTAATACAAGTTCATATAAAGAAACAACGTCTAATTCTGACTTTGTATGCAATATATATGATAAATATAAGGTTCGCAGATTAATTTAACAATTAAATGAACTAATTAACTAATGAATAAACTAATCACCTCCTTAATCCCTTCTTCCCACTTGCCAAGCATAGGCATAGGACATAGTCGTGCATTTCAACCCAACTTCATGAAACTTTCAGAATCAATTCCTAGCCACCCGATCAACGAAATGCCAAACCATCTTCACTCACGCACTCCTCGATCCATCCTCTGTGCAATGATCACAACTTAGCCAAGCTCGATCCAAAAGGGAAAAACGTGACCCTTGTAGCCGTGTCGTACAGGCCATGGACGAGATTTCAAAGGAGGAGTCATACACAATGAAACTTGAGGGGGAGGTGTGGTTTTCGAAGAGGATCACAATGATGGTCTCGAATCCATCTATCTCCACCTCTATCAATCTCAAACGGTAACCCTAGCTAGCCAATAACTCATTGTCACCCTAAAGTCATCGAATGTTTCAAGATTGACATGGATATGTGGAGATTTGTTACACGATCTCAACGAACTCGGATTCGGGATTTTTAGTGGTCTGGATCGCTTGATTTCTATTTTTGAATCAAAAAGAAAAGGGGCGACCGTGCTCTTCAATCGAACAGTAACCAGAAAGAGTGGAGGACAATGAACAGTACCCGACCAAAAGCAATTGGATTTTAGGATAATGTTATATAATATAATACTTATTTATTGTCGAATAGGTCCGAAAACTCTCAAACTACATTCGACATGTGCTGTTTGTCGTCATCTATGTAAAAATGACTTTTAAAAGTATGAGACCAGCCTCGAGACCTAAATTAATCATACATGGAAGATAGCTTTCAAAACTCGAATAACAATGTTAGTTTCTTACACAAATTGACATACGTTTAATTCATGCGCGGTCTAACCGCACGTCCGTTTGCTACGAAACTTGATGGCAAGCAACAACTCTTTACGATAATCTCAGAAATATAAATTTCGTCATTGGAAGTTTGAATGCTTCTGTGTTTCAACAATAAGGGTTGCATATAGCTTTCAAAACTCGAATAACAATGTTAGTTTCTTACACAAATTGACATACGTTTAATTCATGCGCGGTCTAACTGCACGTCCGTTTGCTACGAAACTTGATGGCAAGCAACAACTCTTTACGATAATCTCAGAAATATAAATTTCGTCATTGGAAGTTTGAATGCTTCTGTGTTTCAACAACAAGGGTTGCATCCTTGCTAGTTTCCATGCCTAGTACATGCACTAGTTTCTCCTCCCCGAGATACCATTGCAGACCTAGTGTGGTGAGATTGAACAACATTTGGCTCTTCCATGTCTAAAAATCATCACCGTCTCTTTTAAAAGGATGATGCATGTTGTACGTAGCACTTTTGTTATCTGTTCCGTTGTCATTTCCTTTCGCATGAAGAATAGTACGTAAAATGATAAACAGATGAACCTGACTTGAATGCACAATAGATCGGATCTAAAGATAAAGTAATTTAGGCACTAGCAATCGGCCATAAAAGTTTTAAGACTGTTAGTTGTATGTGTAACGGAAACATGTACAATTATAATTTAGAAAAACTTCGGCAACTCATTTGTAGAACTATGTAAAAGGTAACACTTTTGATGTTGGAAAAAGTTTGAAAAATATTTGTAAAATTTTCTATTTTAAGAATTGTTTGCAAAAAAGTGTGTATGTAAAAGGAGACAATAGAAAAGAAGAGGGGAAAAATAGAGTAATCAAACTGTGATGGGAATTCTGAGGCTTGTCTTTGCAATCCCCTTATAAATTTTATTTGCAAATTTTTCCAAGATACAACAGTGTTATCTACTTGAAACTGTAATGAGTATGTCCGCTATGTACTGAAAATGACAGCGGATAGTTTTTGAAGAGGAAGAAGAAGATTGGAATCTGAATCTATTAGAGATGTGATCAACATTTGTTTTTTTTTTTTATAGTAGTTACCATCTTTTCGGAACAAACATACATGTTCGTCGGGTCACAATTGTTATTATTCGTCACTACAGCCTAGTAAAGATCGCGACCGTTTGTTTGATTTTTAAAGTCGCAACTTTTTAGAAAAATACTGCAAAAAAAGCCTTTTATTTTTGGGTAAAAATAAGATATCACATTAGACTGGAGTGGAATGAGACGGGCAAACGGCGCGGTTTAATCATGAGATTTAAGTCCTCTTCCTTGCACAAAAGTATCCTATGCTAAGGATCCATATAAAAAGTGAAAATTTAGTATATATTCACGACCCTGTCTTTAATTTGGTAATATAAGATTAATGTATATTTCATTCGTTTTAGAATTCCAATAGTGAAAGAAAGAAAGCGTCAATTAGCTCTTGTTGTCCTTGGTAGGCGATGTTTAAGGAGGAGAAGAGGAGAACTATTCCTGGGAGGAAGAAAGAAAATAATCTCTATTGGACCAAAAAGGAGAGAGAGTGCCGGTCAAAGTATAAAGCTAACAATATGGAGCATTTTAGTGGAAAAAGAATTACACGGGATGAAATTTTCTGAACTATACACCTGAACTCTTCCTTCATTACTGTCAAATTACACGGGAATCTAAATGGAAAAACAGTAGTTACACTACTCCAAGAATCCGTGTCAGAGCTATACACCTGAACTCTTCCTTCATTACTGTCAAATTTTCTGCAAAGAGTAACCACTTTATAATCATAGTTTTTGACATCAAAACCAAATCCTAATGAGATTTCCATTCCTAGAGCGAATGCTGGCGACTGTGGGAGAAATCTTGATTGTCTAGTTGCAGGGTTCCAAACACATATACAATATTGTCCTGCACAGTTTGCAAAACGAAAACAAATTATGTCATTATAACTCACCACATCAAGTTACATTAAGAGGGCAGTATTTAAGCAGGTGTGATAAGTCCAGTTGTACGCGTGCATATGGCTTTTCAAAACCATCTATCGAGATTATCGGAAAAGTGAAGGACGACTCCTTACATTCGACTATACGAATTAGACTGTGATTTTCACCCTTTAGATTTGTTAAATTTGGTGATACAAAATCACAAATTGATTGGAACAAATTTGCAAAGAATGGAAAGTAAATATTTTTATAATGGAAATGCATTGATAGCATTTGATGAGGTGGTAGAGAAATAAATGAAGGGATTAATTTCTTCCATCTATGCTAAAGAAACGGATTGATTTACTTCCTATGTTTGCACATTTGTTATGATAATTTGCCTCCATTATATTATTACCATATGTTGGTAATTTAATTGATACTCACATAGATTTGCACTAGCTATATATTGAGGGGTAGACTTTAGTGTAAACTCATCCTGTCCTGGAGCCAGTGATCCTCAATGGTGTCTCTTCTTGTTAAACCTGATTAAGGTTTGGATATGTAAACTCTTATCTTGTAATCTCTTGTAATTCTCTCATGTGGAATAAAATCTCTCTCTGTTGGACTGGACGTACACTATCTCGAGGATAGTGGAACCAGTATAAATATTTTGTCTCTTTGTTTCTCTGATATATTTATTTACTATTTTGTTGATGTAATAGAATAATTGCTATCAGATTAGATTGGTGTTCAATTGGCAAATCCACATCCTGCTTATTACGCTTCCGCATTTATGCCAATTTTTGCACAACAGATTGGTATCGGAGCGAGGCGATTTGTTTTAAATTATGCATCAATTATTTCTACAAAGGTTGGTAGATTCAGTGGTGATTATGCTATTACTATTTTGGAGAAAAGGAGACTTTGGTGGAGGAAATTATGTCGAGAGTGAAGAGCTTTCCAATATGGGAACTTTGACATGATATGGAGTTTATTGTGAAGAAGCCCTCTGATATGGATGAGGGAAGATGGAAGAAGACGAAGAAGAAGGCAGTTGACGGTTGAAGAACATAGTCCACAACAAGGTGGAGAGGTTAATATGGTCACTGCTTATGGTCCTAAGGTGGAGGATCATGGTATCGACAAGGGTCTAGATGTTGATGATGCTCGAGGGATCTCGAAGATGAAGAGATATGTCAAACGGAAGACGGACGTCGAGTTTTGAAATCCATAAAGACGATGGAGATCTTATGATATTGCAAGCATTATTTAGACCGTTGGTTTATGCACGGTGCAGCTCAGGTGATAGATGCATCTTTTGCAGGTGGTGGGTTGTGTTTGTAATTGAGGTGTGGTCATAGTCCTTTCAAATCGACTGAGTGTATCTCGTTGCCCTGAAATCGAGGTTGGTTTTAATTGAGAGAATAATTATTTTGGTCTTGGTGGTATTGAGATTACTTTGGAATCTGCCTTTTTTTTATTTTGGATATTTGCAACATTTTGTTGGCGGGCGGGGACGTAGTCTGAGCTCGTTAACAATTGTGTGATGGGGGTGGCTATGCTGGAACCCATTTGGTACATATTCATTTTTTGGTGTATCTCGTTGTGAGATTTTGATTGAAGGTGGAGTTCTTTTGAAAAGTTTTATGATGAGAAGAGAATTTGACTCAAGGTGGGGTGCTGGAGATATGTGATTTTGCATCAAGGTGGAGTGTTAAATTTGGTGATACAAAATCACAAATTGATTGGAACAAATTTGCAAAGAATGAAAAGTAAATGTTTTTATAATGGAAATGCATTGATTGCATTTGATGAGATGGTAGAGAAATAAATAAATGAATTAATTTCTTCCATCTATGCTAAAGAAATGGATTGATTTACTTACTATGTTTGCACATTTATTGTTATGGTAATTTGCCTTCATTATATTATTATCATATGTTGGTAATTTAATTGATGACTCACATAGATTTGCACTTGCTATATATTGAGGGGTAGACTTTAGTGTAAACTCATCCTAGCCTGAAGCCAGTGATCCCCAATGGTGTCTCTTCTTGTTAAACCTGATTGAGGTTTGGATATGTAAACTTTTATTTTGTAATCTCTTATAATTCTCTCATGTGGAATAAAATCTCTCTCTGTTGGACTGGACGTACACTATCTCGAGGATAATGGAACCAGTATAAATATTGTGTCTCTTTGTTTCTCTGATATAGTTATTTACTATTTTGTTGATGTAATAGAATAATTGCTATCAGATTAGATTGGCGTTCAATTGGCAAATCTAGATCCTGCTTATTACGCTTCCGCATTCGCTCAATTTTTGCATAACAAGATTAGGATCGTGGTGATGAAGGTAAAGATACTATTTGATAAAATCATTACTTTCAATCATTGCATGCCATTTTCTGCATACTAGTTTGAACCGTAATAGAGATACCACATGCAACCATTGCAGGATTTGACACACCACATCATCATGAAGTAACATTTCGATCTTCCTTGGCTCCGTTGCAGTTTCTAATTCAGATCTTTCTACGTCCTAAAACGACGATCCATGATATAACCATAATTTTACATGAAAATGGAAATTATTAACATAATCAAATTTAATTCAAGAATTACAAAACTAAGAATTTTGAGCAACTAACATACCCCAGGGTAAGAAGTCTCCACTAATACAAATGTTCAGCTTATGTTAATGATAAAGCTTACAAATATAGATGTTACGTCCTGGCGTGCAGGAAAGAAATATTCAAATTTTGATGTTTTTGAGACAAGTTATGTTGGTGTTTCAAATGTAAAAAAAAAAAAGTACATGCATATCCAAGTACCGACTAATATTCCTACTCCTTATTGAAAATACTATAGCTGACATTGTAACAAACTTTGCAGTAATTTTCCAAAGAGTTGTATTGAACGTATCAAGCTATATATTTGGCTAAGAAAACAAGCTGTAGTTTTGGATCAAGAGAATTGTGTACACTTAAATTTACGTTATATCACAACATTGCTCCTCTTGAGTGTTGATAGGAAAAACCGACGAATTAAAGAATGTGAATGCTATAGCATTTATGTCTTCTTCAGAAATTTTTTCTTTGATGAGCAGTGCTAGAAGGCCCGACGAAAGCAGAGGCGGGTTTGGGTAGAATTAAAGGGAAGAGTCAGATTGAAATGCATATTTCGTGCCGGGAGAGGGGGGGGGGGGGGGGGGTTCCATCTGGATGATGCACAGGTTTCTACCCTTATTTTCAGGCTTTATAGCTTTGCTGTTCTTGGATTGTACTGTCAATTTCGCTTCAACTACAAAGTACAAATGGAAAATAGAAAAAAAAATCTCTAGGATAATTTTACCGTAAAAAATGCATCTTCTCAAAACAAACTAAGAGAAAAAGGGTGTTTTTCAAAACTAGCTTCCAATTATGCTTCAGCCTTACTGTGCTAGATACTTGTCTAAATAAAGTCGGATTCCTTAACCGAGAATCTAATCCATCAGTTTTACCTAAAATAAAATGTCTTGCGGTTTGTAATTATCATAGTTTAGGACAAACTGTACAATAGTGCTTAGGGAAAACACTATACTAACAATAAGCATTGTTTCAAACTAATTACATATCTGGTTTTCATCAGGGCATAGCTTACGCTTGCGCACTTGAGCACAAACGTAAATGTGCACTTTTAAAGCAAGCATTTACCAAATCTACTTACTCTATTTGTATTTGCACAATCTGTGCTCCAAAGTGGCTGCTAGCTTGGCAAAACCAGGCATTGAAACCATGCTCGTTGTTGAAAATAAATTGTTTTCTCAAGCCTGTTTGTAAAATTTGACCTGGTTTAAATAGTTCTATGTTTTAATCGTTAATAGATATGAATAGTGTCCTGCTATTCACACCCCCACTTCCCTCTTCCGGCCACCACACATTTTCGTTCGGCCGTTAACGACCGAACCTCCTTCACGTTCGTCTGCCGTAAACGACCGACCAAAAGTGTAAATTTTAAGGGGTAAGTCATTCGGTGGCCGGAAGAGAGAAGTGGGGCGTGAATAGCAGGACACTGTTAATAACTAAAGTTAACTAATAATAACAATATATAAAAGCGCTTATTTCTAACTAATTGGTAACATAATTAATTGATTGAATCAGCCGAAATCGCAATATTGCTTTTAACCAGTCAGGGACATATTCAAATGCAAACGAAATCAAATAAAGGAATGTTTTGAATCAAGCACTAATCGATTTCTAACAACTCAACTGATAAGGAATTACCAGTAGTTGAAGCTAGCAGCAGGTGAACTGAAGTGAGCCAGCAAGCAGCGATTTGCGATGCACTGAAAAAGGCGCGGGATTGAAATGAGCAAAGTAGTTGGAAACAGGGCCTATCAAGCTGAAAGGTAATAATGCAGAAACCCTCACTCGGATTAGGGTTTTGTAAAGCGTTCGGATTCATAAAAAGTAATAGGCGACAATGGCATGGCCTGAGGCACATTAACAACATGGTCACAACAGTTTAATATTATAAACACGACCAGCTCAACACTAGTGTTGAGAGTGGAAAATTGTACAAGAAAAATATTAGTATTCCATAATTTAAAATGAAAATCAACAGAGGATCGTAGTCCATGCAATTCGTTGATCTTTTTAATCTTTTCGATTCAAAACTGACCACGGGATTAGATCTAAAAAAATTTGATGTTTCAAATGAAAACAAAACCGATTGCATTGGTGTTCGTAAAAATAAAATATACATATAGTATAAACTGCTATTTCATACATCGGTAATGATAAATTATGAAATAAATATATTTAGTATTTGTAAACCTAAAAAATGTTTAACATCTTAAAAAGTTTTGATGTTATTAACCGTGAATTAGTATAACGTGCAAAAAATTGATGCAAGATGTTATATCCGATAAAATGACCATAATATCATTGGCTTCATAAATAATCACATGATAATTTAAAATAAGTTATAAGTTCATATGTCATATAGGCAAAATAGGCAAAGTGTGTCCTTTATTCCAAAACATTCATATACTTGACTTTCCGGTATAAGTATATATTTCAAAACTCTTATGGATGATTCTTATTCCAAGATCACTTTAAATGGGTTGTTGGAATCCAATCCCTTCTATTTTGAACTTTAAAACTTAACATCTAAAAGTAAGAAAATATGTATGGAATTTTTATGTACTTCAAATATCAACTTGCGATTTTGAACTAATATCATTCCTCGGATAACAGTGAAGCAGTTCAAGTTGAGGTATTTTATTTACCTTTCTCGGGACTTAACTCAACAACACTCTTACCTTTAAAAAATAAAGAAGTTTGTTATCATAAGTATAAATATCTAGTTTATGTTTCTCCCAGTTCTGAGTGTCAGTCATTTCAAGTTAAGGTTTTATGGAAAACCACATTCGACTTCATAAAACATTTCTTAATTCTTTTTGTAAAGTAATTCCTTGTTCCAGTGGGCTTGTTCACTTTAAATCCATTTCCATAATGCAATATCAAATTAAATCGTATCTACAAGTTAATCATATTGACATTAAACACAATTAGTTAATTAATTAACTGAATATAAAAAATTATTTGTCTTAATTATAATTAATAAAAGTGATTAATTTAAATCTCATGGTTAACTAAACTAACCAACTTTTAAATCCCATTTACAAAGCAATTAACATGTCTTGGCCTTGTTATCAAAACAGTTAATTAGCTTAAATGCCTTATTTAAAATAATCAATCAACTTATAAACTACAATAGTTTATAAATAAATTAACTTAAGATAATCATTAATAAAATGAAATCAACTTAATCCATTTTACTTAAAAAAGGATGACGTTGGCTTCTTTTCGAAACAATTTCGCATTATGCTAGTTCCAAAACTTATTACCAAATAGGGTTGGTTTGTACCTAGTCAGTTGCTAAATATCCAGTTTTGTAACTACCCCGTCCAGATACAACTCATAGTTACGTCAAGATTTTTTTTCCATGTGAACTTATTTCTCTTTTTTAATTAAAAATAGTTTAAGTTTCATGTGGCACAATTATGAGTTGCACCATTACCAACTTGTGTTTTCTTTATAAAAATATGTAGCTTAGCCACGACATAGTAAAAAAGAAATTATGGATGCATCTCCGAGTTTTGCCCAGACAAGGCAGTTACAAAACTACCGATTTGACGGCTGACTGGGCAGAAACAAGCCCAGTTTGGTAACAAGTTTGCAAACAAGCTTCAAACATGAAATTGGTTCGAAAAGAAGCATACTTCGAATATTTATAACCTTAATCAAATATAAACTATACAATAATTAACTATTGTATAAATAATTATAATCATTAACTTCAAAATAGGTAGGTAAATATTTATTTAACCATTGAATAAATAATTAAATACTAGTTAATCTTCAAATAGTTAATTTAAAAATCAAAATAAATCTTTAATTAATAATTAAACAATAATTTAAACATGAATTAATGATTAAATAAATAATTAAAATCTCTATTTGAATTAAATAAATATGTTTTGAACTTAAATAATAATAATTAATCTTTAAATAAGTCATTAAATAATAATTGAACTTTAATTAGTTGTAATAATTATAATTGACTTCGTAATTTAAAACTTAATTAAAAATTACATTCCAAACATCATTACTGATTTACTAGTAAATC
Organism: Allium sativum; assembly: GCA_030737875.1. Classification (NCBI taxonomy): domain Eukaryota; kingdom Viridiplantae; phylum Streptophyta; class Magnoliopsida; order Asparagales; family Amaryllidaceae; genus Allium; species Allium sativum. The sequence continues at coordinate 463,005,657 of CM060923.1, forward strand.
GAAATATCATTAATAAACAAATTCTTTAGCTTTAAGACATGACTAATATTACTATCAAGCTGAAGGGAAATATGCAGAATCCCTAATTCGGATTGATTGACAAGAATCAGGCGATTACATAAAAAAAAGAACACAAATAGTAGATTATTATTTAATTCAGATTAGGAATTTAGTAAAGTGTTTAGATTTTGAAAAAGCAATAGGCTACAATTACATGCGCTAAAGCCCATTAACAATAAGGGCATAGTTTAACATTCTAACACGACCATAGTTATCAACGCAGCTCCAGACCAGCATTGAAAGTGGAAAATTGCATAAGAAAGAGATCAGTATTCCATAATTTAAAATGAAGTGAACAAAGGATCATAGTTCATGCAATTCGTTGATCTTTTTATTCTTTTCGATTCAAAAGTAGTCATTCGGTTAGATTTGAGGAAAACTTTAGATAAAGTTTTGGATAAAAACAAAACCGATTGCATGGATGTTCATAAAAATAAGATATACATATAAACTGATAATTCATACATCAGCAATGATGGACATGATTGGTATTTATTAACCAAAAAAAGGTTTAACATCTCAAACAATTTTGATATTGTTTGTCGTGAATCAGTTTAGCCTGTATAAAGTCGATGCAAGGTGTCATGTTTGAAAAAAATGCCATAAGACCATTGGCTTCATGAATAACCACAAGATAATTTAAAATAAGTTATAAGTTCACAAGTCATATAGGCAAATTTTGCAAAGCGTCTCCTTTATTCCATTATGAATATGTTGCAATTTAACAAATATGCAATTTATTAATTGTTTATGCCCTTACGTGCTATAGCGTTGGGTTTAATGCCATTAATCATCCTTAAGCTCTTCGAATGTAGAAAGCATGGACAAGATCGCAAACGAAAAGTTTTTATCTCAAAAGAGGGGGGAGAGAGAGAAAGATAGAGAGAGAGAGGTTAAGCTCCCTTTTCATGAGGGGTTGTAACAATCCATTTTTTCGACCATTAGTTTCTACACTAATACTTTCTTCGTATTAGTATGAGAATATCCAAATGGCGTAAAATCAAATCGTTGGAGTTGAAGAAAATTAAGATAGAACAAAATGTCATAATCACATGGAGTAATCTATAATATGAAACATGTCTTTACAAAAGAAAAGTGAACTCTATTAATACACATACGTAACGTTAGAGTACTAACTTAATATCGGTCTTAGTTATAACAACATGTCTTTACGAACACTGATAACTAGAAACAAGCACACAGCCTAAAATAAGAAATGTACGAATGTAAATCTTGGGACTCCAATTCCTATCCTAAACTCCAAAGAATCTAAATTTAACCTGAAAAATATGTTATGTATTACCGAAGCATTATCGTAATAAAACGCCCAAATCAGTTTAAAAAACAATGTGAGAAAACTCATACCATGAGGAATTTAACTCTTTTAATTTATATAGCATTTTAAAATAAAAAAAATCTCGTAAGTCCATGTCGCACATAAGCATGGCTGAATTTTTACCTTACGTTAACCAAAACATTCATATCTACATCCAATAATATTATAATAATGTATAGGAAAAGAACTTATGAATGTTAGCCAAAATTGTTATATTAACTGAATTCTAGCATAATATGTGTATAATTAAATCTGTAAAGGTAGGTATTGGAGTTCGGATTTCATACAATGATAGGTACCGGGGAGCCACCCAAGTGATATAGCCCTAGAAAATGTATCTGAGGACCACAAGAATGTCTTTCTTTTCGATTATGCAAGACTGGTCTATCACTCAATATAGTGTCGAATATTTCACAACCGCAGCTGTGATAAGCAATCACATTGAATCTCAAGCATATAAAAAAGGAAAAATATCAAATCCAAAATTGGTGGTGATAATACCTTTATGACGACACGCTTTACATCGTCGATGCTTATAGCTAAAAAATTGCGTTGTACAAGCACCCGATCGATGTAAAGTGATCATTAAAAGAAAAAAATAGTTGAAAAGAAGAGGAAAGAGAAAGAAAATGAAGAAATAGAGAGAAGTGTAAGAAGAGAACGGAAAAATAAACGCAATTACATAATATGTCGTATATTTCACAGCGCATCAAATAACATATAATAACTAATCTCAGATATAAAAAAAAAAGACAGTAATGACTATATAAATCATCTAATCAGAGTAGGCAGACCCATATAGTTATACAGAACAATAATAAAGTTTTTACAATGAATAAATAAACTCAACGGATACACTGTCTCTAACATAACACATAACAATATCAAGACTCCACAATCGACGGTGCAACATAGTGGGATAAACAATAATGATACAAGTACAAATATATAAAATGTCGCCTCTTGCAAATCCTCCTGTACAACTGCAAGCAATACCTATCTCTTGGTTTGCTCATCAGCATTGTCGTTGAGCACTTAAGGTGATAAGTGGAAAATAAAACCTTAGGTTAGACAAAAGTCTGGGTGAGCGATAAACAAATCTCAGAGAACTTTAAAAGTCATAATGGTATATGTGGCACGAAGGGTATGGAGAATCATACTTTGACTGCCCCTGCATTCACAAAGTTAGCACATAATAGTCGATATGTGCTACATTACGATAAACATCATATGAATAGGGTGTAATAGATGTCTACTACTAATAAACAAGTAAACAACTATAACATCTGTTAACCATCCTCACATTCATTCACTCAGTGCGTGAAGCATATGGATTATTGTACTCTGGTCACTCAATCTAGAAAGGCACAAGCAAGCCCTATCGCATAAGCTCCACTAAACTATTGTTATGTCTCACTGCATGGACTATAACCAATAACCATACCTAGTCCGCACCGCATTGGCTCTAGGGTCCAGGCCGATCATTCCACACTGCATTAACTCTGACCCGTCTGTGTGCCACTCTCTCAAATGTGTACCAAAGTGAAAAATACCAATAACCAATTCACATATGTTCTCCATGGTAGAATCCATGTCTTGAATGCCAATAACACTCCCATCTAAAGTCATCCAACAAGTGGGTTTTCCTGGCGAACAGTAGTGCTATGAGACTTCATCAATTTCCCTTTAGATCATAACAACTACATGTCATTTTATCCTCAAATGATAGCACCTCAATAAAACTTAATGTCGTCTTTTCTGCATCTCGAAGAAAACTATCCATCGCAGCAACCTTGCTTCTCATTCTAGAATCATCTTCGTTGAATGACGAACCGTAGTCTAGAAGCCTTAAGCCAAATCTACTAATCAAAGAGCCATCATGTCGAAATCGCTATCAAACTTACCAACATATCTTGCTCCTCGAAATCGAACGATCATCCATGTCAAATTGGCTAGGGTAGTGAATAACAATAGTAATCAACATCGGCCACTTCATAGTAATCAATAACGACCAGTTGGCTCACTTTTTTGACCAGGATTGGTTAAATACGCATCCAGGGGAAATGACCAGCAAACGTTGCGAAATACAGCTTGTCTCCAAGTTCATCCTTCGTCTTCTAATTGACTACCAAGCTTCAATGTCGCTCTATCTATAAATCTGTCATCAACCTCCCATGCTACTTGTCGTCAAATCTATCTCCAAACTGCAATGCTACTTCGTCGTCGAATCCATCATCGAGATCCAATGTTGATCCGTCATTGAATCCATCCATGTGCTCTGAAGCTCCTTCGAGAGTTTTCTAACCTATTCGAGCGTACCATCCTTGAGCACCTAATAAACACACTAAAACATGTGTGTTTGATCAATAAACACCCCCAAACTCTAACGTACATGATTCCATTAAACTAGATCGCTTACGATTGGCTTTTTAATATAAACTAAGCAAATAATTCAACCATACAATGAGTAGTCATTCAAAGTCCTAAACTAACATAAAAAGATTCAAAATAACAATAGTAAATCAAACAGAACCTATCTACAGTAATCAAAGTGAAATAAGTGTCCAAATAACATATGTCTAACAGTGTGGCCAAAATAGTAAGCAAATGGGTAAACAGAGCACAGTAGCGCACAAATAGATAAAATGTGATGATAATGGCTAAAACTGCTTAAATCACTTTCTAATATGTTTATTAATTAAGTACTAAGTTCAGCAATTCTAAATGTTATGTTTTATAATTTAAAATCATATAAGCCGTCAAATTTATATTATATAAACAAATATATTCCAATGAAAGACAATATCACTCACTTCTACCAAATTAGTCCAAACAAGTTCCACAACATATAACTTGCCAATATGAGTTCATAGAAAGAAACGACATCCAAGTCTGACTTCGTACACAATAGATATGACAAATATAAGTTACACGGATTAATTTAATAATTAAATGAACTGATCAACTAACGAATAAACTAATCACCTCCTTAATCCCTTCTTCCCACTTGCAAAGGCATATGACATAGTCGTGCATTTCAACCCAACTTCATGAAACGTTCCGAATCTAATCCTAGTTATCCTATCAACGGAATGCCAAACCATCTTCACCTTCATGCTCCTCCATCCATCCTCTATGCAATGATCACAACTTGGCCAAGCTCAGACCAAAAGGAAAAAACGCGATCATTGTAGCCGTGTCGTATAGGCCACGGACAGGATTTCAAAGGAGGAGCCATATGCATTGAAACTTCAGGGTGAGGTGTGGTTTTCAGAGAGGACAACAGCGATGGTCTCGAATCCATCTATCTCCACCTCAATCAATCAAAAATGGTAACTTTAGCTAGCCAACAACTCACGGTTACCCCCAAAGTCATCGAACGCTTCAAGATTAACATGGATATGTGGAGATTTGTTATGTGATCTCAATGAACTCGAATTTGGGATTTTTAGTGGCCTGGATCACTTGATTTCTATTTTTGAATCAAAGAGAAAAGGGGTGACAATGCTCTTCAATCGAATAATAACTAGAAAGAGTGGAGGACAATGTACAGTACCCAACCAAAAGCAATTAGGTTTTAAGTAATGTTATATAATATAATATTTATTCATTCATTCTCAAACAGGTCTGGAAACCCTTGAACTCCAATCGACATGTGTCGTCTGTCATCATCTATGTAAAAATGACTTTTAAAAGTAATGAGACTGGTCTCTAGACCCAAATCAACTGTCTGTTGAAGACAGCTTCTAAAACTCGAATAACAATGTCATATTCTTACATAAATTGACATAGTTCTAATTTATGCAATGTCTAACTATATGTTCGTTCGCTAAAAAGCTTGATGACGTGCAACAACTCACCGTGATGATTTCAGAAATATAAATTTTGCTACAGGAAGTTTGAATGCTTTTGTGTATCAACAACAAGGATTGTATCCTTGCCAATTTCCCTGCCTAATGCATGCACTAGTTCCTCCTCCTGGAGATACCATTGCAGACCCGTGTGGTGAGATTGAACAAAATTTGACTCTTCCATGTCTGAAAATCTTCACCATCTCTTTTAAAAGGATGACGTCTGTTGTATGTAGCACTTTTGTTATCTTTTTTGCTGTCATTTCCTATCGCACGAAGAATAGTTCAGGAAATGTTAAACAGATTAGCATGACTTGAATGCACAATAGATCAGATCTAAAAACAAAGTAACTAGGCACTATCAATCGGCAATAAAAGTTTTAAGATTGTTAGTTGTATATGTAACTGAAATATGTACAACTATAATGTAGAAAAACTTTAGCAACTCATTTGCAGAACTGTGTAAAAGGTCACACTTATGATGTAGGAAAACGTTTGCAAAATAATCATTGTTGACATTAATCTGACAATGTGAGATTAATGTATGTTTCATTCATCTTAGAATTTCAACAGTGAATTAACCATTATTGGATGGCCAGGTTTCATTCATCTAAACCTGGGCAATTAGTTAACACTGATTTGGGGTCCATCTCCAATATTTCCTGCTTATGGGTATAAATACTACATATCATTTGTTGATGCTTACTCTAGATATACATGGATATACTTATTAAAAGCTAAGTCTGGCACTAAAATTGCAGTCATTAGTTTTATCAAAATGTTTGAAAATCAAGTAAACTGTCTAATTAAAATCATGCAATCTGATGGAGGGTTAGAATACAAACCTCTAGCTGATTACTTCAAAAATAAAGGCATTATACACAGAATGACATGTCCCTATACCTCTGAGAAGAATGGCATAGTTGAGATGAAACATAGACACATAGCTGAATCAGATTTAACTCTACTAGCTCAAGCATCTTTCCCACTTAAGTTTTGGCCTGCTGCTTTCAGTACTGCAGTATATCTAATAAATTGAATGCCCACTAGAGTACTGAAAGACATCACTCCTCTTGAAGGGCTATTTAATGAAAAACCTTATTACAATAGTCTAAAAACCTTTGCTTGTTTATGTTTTCCTTACTTAAGGCCTTATAACAATCACAAACTTGACTATAGTCTAAACCCTGTACATTCATAGGTTACTATAATAATCAAAAAGGGTTTAGATGTATAGATAAGTCTGGTAGAATATTTACAAGCAGACATGTTATTTTTGAAGAGTATATCTTCCCTTATAGCATATCAAATATACAAACCACAAACAAGATATACAATGCAATGATTAGTATACCTGATCTGCATAGTAATGCTGACATGTGGCATCATGAGAAAGGTGACAAGGCTACTAGTAACTCTGAAGGCCACCACAGTAATAATGATACTGGTAATGATTTGCCAAGGCAAACTAGCCATGTCATTCGATCACCTACAAAAACAAGTTGCAGACAATCAGAATCAGTGAGAGAAGAAATCAGCAATGATAGCAACGAAAATACTGGCTGCAGAAAAATGACTCATCTACTCAACCACCACAACATCAAATTGGACATCTAATGATAACCAGATCCAAAAGAGGAATATTTAAACCAAAGACTTATACTGCAATCATCACTGAAGAAGAACCAAATAGTCATCAACAAGCAGTTAAACACAAAGAATGGAGAAAAGAAATGGATGAAGAATATCAAGCATTGATGAACAACTGTACATGAGAACTAGTGCATCCACCAAGCAACAAGAATATTATTGGGTGCAAGTGGGTATATAAACTGAAAAAGAACCCAGATGGGTCCATTAATAGATACGAAGTAAGACTTGTTGCAAAGGGGTTCACACAAGAATTTGGTTTTGATTACAATGAAACTTTCTCACCAGTTGTAAAACCCTCAACTATTAGAATTATACCGACAATAGCATTAAATAATAATTGGAAAATCAAGCAGCTAGATGTTAACAATGCATTCTTAAATAGCAATCTACATGAAGAAATATTCATGCAACAACCACAAGGTTATATACAAGATCCAACACTATATGCAAACTAAACAGAGCTATCCATGGTCTGAAGCCAACACCTAGAGTATGATTTGAAAGACTCAAAGAAAGATTAACAGCATTGGGATGTTCACCTACTAGATCTGACACATCTCTATTCACAAAAATCATTAAAACATCTACCACATATGTATTAATATATCTGGATGATTTAATTATCACAAGCAGCAGTAAAACTAAAATCAGAAAGCTAGCAGAATACTTAAACAGTTAGTTCTCAATAAAAGATTTGGGTGAATTATCTTATTTTCTTGGAATAGAAGTCAAAAGGAAATCATATAAAGAAATTCATCTTTGTCAAAGAAAGTACATTGCAGAACTTCTGAACAAAACAAATATGATTGAAGAAAATGGTTAACCCGCTCCTATGATCTCAAATCAACACTTATCAAAGAACAAGGGGGAGGCTATCTCAAATATTAAACAATACAGGAGTGTTGTAGCAGCACTACAATATGCTACTATAACATGACCCGACATCTCTTTCTATAGCGACCCGGACTACCCGGTCGGCCTAGACCGAATATGAAGGCGGATTGCTTTGAGAACACGACACATCAGAACCCAAACATAAGAACATTTCATTGCTTTTACAACAATTTACATCCGAGTACAAGAATATCGTAGTACAAATAAATATTACATAGCGGAAAAATAATATTAGAGATTAATAATTTACATAATAGCGGAAATTAAAGGTATAAATACAATGCTTAGCGGAAATACATCAACTGCCACAACTGAAAGAAATATACGGATACAAAGCTTTCCGAATATAACTCCAGTTGTAAACTAAGATCCTGTGAAAATAAAGAATATGCAAAACCAAAAATACTGACTGCCCATGTGGAAAATATGGGCACCCAGAGTTTAGGTAGAAACAATAAACTCCGAGTCAGTCATGCAACTGGTATGAGAGCTAAAACAATTATTAAACTTTACTTTAATAATGGGTAACTCACGGGACCATACCGCATAACACGGAACGGGTTTACTCCCATGAATACTCTGAAACAAAACAATTTATAAACAATGCAATGCTTTTTGGAAAATGAAGCTATTATAAGACTCAGGTCCCATCACATAATGCAACACAAACTAGAGGATAAAGTTTTACCTTATAATAGCCAAACATGCTTGATACGCTTTAAAATCAAATATCTTTGATATACTATAAGTGCATTGTGTCAAATACAACTTCAAATATAAATGTATCAATCATAGGCGACATATGTACTATTATATTATGTCGCCATATAAGTTTACATCTAAAATCATAAAATCACGTATTGGAAAGTTGGATTTCCATCACGATGGCTACTGATTCGGAAGATCGATCACATAGTGTATGTCGATGGCTTATGTCTAGGACTTTGGAAAACACCGTAATACACATCTGCACTATATCCAGGACTACAAGTAATGCCGCTGCATACGTCCAGGGCATTGGAAAACACTGCTTACTCTATCCATCTGGGAATTAGGTATAAGCTCTATCCCTACTAGGTGTGGTGCGACCACACCCAGTCCATCTCAGCCTTATTTATATGTATAACCACTATAAATAAGACCCCAGATGTCACATTATGGGGGATCTTTTTCCTAACTTTTCGTAACTTTAAAAACAACTTGATAAAGAAGATCATTAGAGAATTCCTCCCTATAACATTCATGTACTCTCAATAAAAGTTTAATGAAAAGGGGTCTGCCTATATGAAAACTGCCCTGTAAGTGTGCATTATTATTTCTTTAGTCATAGTAGTCGCAGTTTTATATTGATTCTGCAGAGAAACATGGGTTACACCCCTCAATATCCTCGAATGGCGATCGGACCTCGTTCACAGAGCCTAGACCCGACCTGATAGTCCCTAGCGATCCTACACCCTTGAGCCTTAGCCTATAAAGTTCCCACTAAAATCGATTGAAGAAGTGAGCCAATCCTCTTGATTCCCCTTTAGGTCTATCCCTGTTAACCTACTTCCGGTGTTGACGAAAAATATCATTAACAACTTGCTTTAGAGGTTGATCCATGAGGACTCTAATAGGGTGGCCTTGGAAGTATTGTCGGAGTTTCTTTAGGGCAACTATACGCAAGCTTCTCCAATGTAGGATAATTCAGTTCTTCCCCAGTAATCGCTTACTAATGTAATACACTTGCCATTAAACCTTGTCTTCTTCTCGGATTAGAGATGCACTTAATGCATGAGATGATACTGTCAGGTATAGGAATAAGCTTTCTCCATCTTTAGGCTTTGATAACACAGGTGGTGATTCCATGTGTTTAATTATTTTCTTGAAAGCAGCTTGGCATTTGGTAGTCCACTGGAAATATTTCTTCCCCTTCTTTAATGCATCAAACAGTGGAGTGCACTTGTTTGTCGCTTTTGAGATGAATCGACTCAAAGCAGCTACCTTGTCATTTAGGGTTTGAAGTTCTTTCTTTGTTCTCGGAGCGCACATCTCTCATAGAGCTGAGATCTGAGATCTAAGTAGATTGGCTTCAGTCCCCCTGACATTGACCATAAACCCAAGAAATTTCCCAGATGCGGCTCCAAAGAAATATTTGAGCGGGTTTAACTTCATCCCATACTTCCTGAGAATGTGGAACATTCTAGAAAGATTCTCCAAATGATCTTCTGCCTTCTTCGACTTTACCAACATGTCGTCAAGATACACTTCCATGGTTTTTCCAATTTGCGCTTTAAAGATTGCATTCACAATACGTTGGTAAGTCGCTCCTGCAATTTTCAATCCGAACGGCATGACCTTGTAACAAAATAAGCCTAGATCTGTTATAAAGCTCGTGTTTTCCTGGTCTGACATGTGCATCATTATTTGGTTATACCCCGAATAAGCATCCATGAAAGATAGAAGCTCATTCCCTGCGGTTGCATCAACAAGCTGGTCAATCCTAGGTAGTGAAAAACTGTCCTTTGGGCATGCTTTATTGAGATCAGTATAGTCGATACACACTCGCCATTTGCCATTGGATTTTTTGACAAGTACCGGACTAGAGACCTAATTTGGATATGTGGATTCTCGTATGAAGTCATTCTCGAGTAACCTATCTACTTCTTCTTTGATTGCTCTAGATCTTTCAAGTCCTTGAGTTCATCCTTTTTGTTTTACTGGAGTCATGCTTGGATCGATATTCAACTTGTTCACTATTATATCAGTAAAAATTCCACACATATTGGAATGATTCCAAGAAAAAACATCCATGTTCGCTCTTCAAAACATAGTTAAATCTTTTTGCAGATTAAGACCCAGCTGAGATCCTATTTCCAATACTTTATCTGGATCATCGACGTGATCTAGAATTAAAATTGTGGCTTTAGCTGGAGCTGCACGGTTCTCCCCTGTACTAGTCTTCCTTAGATCCATCCCCTCTTCGGTTTCACTATGTTCACCAGTACACGGGCCTCGCCTTAGTTGCTATAAGGCAGTGTCGCAAATGCGGAGGAGATCCCCTGCATTCTTTCCCATTTCCGTCTTTTTGGCTTCAACTAACTCTGCCATATAGCATTCTCTAGTCGTCTTCTGATCTCCCTTAATTACACTGACCCCTCTTTCAGTCGAAAATTTCATGGTTATACACCATGGAGCTAATGCAATCTTAAAGGCGGTTAGGGCTGGCCTTTCGAGGAATGCGTTATAAGCTGAAAGTTCGTCCACCACAATAAAAGTCTACATCATTGCAGCCTTCTTCTCTCCTTCACAAAGTTCCACAAAGAGATCTATTGAATCCGTGTATTTTATTCAGACAGGCCCGCATATTTAACATATAAATGTTCATTTTACAGAAGGCATTGATGAAAAGCACATTGACGGATGCTCCACTATCGACCAACACCCTTTTTACCGTAGTGAGACCAATACCGATGGTGACAATCATGGGATCAACCGTTGGCATTAGCAACCCATCAGAGTCCCTATCCTTGAACACCATGTCCTCGTCTGATGTCTTCGGTATCTTTGATGGAAATGTATTGCTTAAGATCATAAAATCTTCCTCTTCTGAAGGGTTTTTCAACTCATTAGCATACTTCTCCATATCCTCCCAGCTTCATCCGGCCGGATGAGGACCTCCTGAGATCGTATTAATGATTGGCTGAGGATTGTCAGGTGGCTGGGCTCTTTCCTTTTATCCAGATTGGTCCTTAGGAGTGTTTTGCCCCTGACCAGCTGGAGCATTCTGTGGATTCCTTACATATTGTTGTAGCCTATTTTTCCGGATTAGCTCTTCAATCAAGTTTTTAAGATGCCTACATTCATTTGTGTTATGAACCGACTGGTTATGAAAGCGACATAACGTTCCTGAGCTTATGTTAGCATCAATGATTTTCTGTGGATTTGGCTGAGGATAGTCTTCGGTATCTTCCGTAATGAGAAACACATTTTCCAAAGTATTCGTAAGCAGAGTCAACTCGGAGTTATAGAAAAAGAGGAGTTTCTTGCAGTTTCGATTGTCCTTAGCATCTTTGCTCCTTTTCTGACCTCCGGAGTTCTTTTGATTATCTGGAAGATCGCTCTCGTTCGTTGACGAAGCCTTGCTTCCCTCAACTACATCCACGGCATAGGACGAGTCATCTTCCACTTCGATATATTCCTCGGCCTTTGCATAAAATCTTTTAAAGTTTTCAGCTTTTTCATTTTGAGCCACTTCCCGAAATTTGATTTCTTGATTAGCGTGCCTTTCAATGCCATTAGCACCAATCGCGGTTCCGGGTCCGCCACTTCCATCGTTGTGGCATTGAATCGATCCAGGAAAGCTTTGATTAATTCCCCTGGCCTTTGCTCCATGTCGTTCAGCGACATCACGTCTTTAAATTTTGTAGACTGCAACCTGAACTGTTCCCTGAATTTTTTGGCCAAAGAGGATAAGTCAATTATTGATCTCGGTGGAAGCTTTGTGAACTAGAGAGAAGCTACCCCCTCCAAGTACACAGGGAAGTATAGGCACTTAAGCTCATCCGTGGCCCTTTTCCATCCATATGTTGATCGTATTTATATAGGAACAAGTTGGGATCCCCAGTCCCATTATAAGCTTGAATGGTTGGTGGGTTGAACTTTCGTGGGAACTTTGTGAACTTGATCCTATCTGTGAGCGGAGTTTTGGATGGAGCAAATTCCCACTCTTTTTCTTCATCCTTTCTATCAACACTCTCTTTCATGATCTGTCAGACCATATCCTCGAGATGCTCTTTCTCATTGCGTTGATCCTCAGGGCATATGCCGTCAGCTTCACGGGATTTTAGCTTATGCGAGCAATCTCAGCTACAGATCTGGGGCCCAGTACCTCCCTCATGGGGAGGTGGCCCTTTGGCGAAGCTTCTCACATTATGAGAAGTTGCTTTCTCAGTATGGTTCCGAGCTGGTGGTTTTGAATCTTCAACATCGGCCTCGTCCGAATCATCAATCTCATGAATGGACTGATTTCGATTTGGACTTGTGGCGAAAGAATTAGCAGCTTCTGAACGGGTGGCATTGGTAATGACTTTTGCTATGGCGGCCTGAACGGGTGGCGTTGGTAATGACTTTTGCTATGGCGGCTTGAAGAGCGAACATAATTTCTAGTTTCTTCATCATAGCTTTCATTGAGATTTCCATTTTACTTGTCAAACCAGCGACAGCTTTATCAAATTCTTCCCTTGTTACTCCATCTCCGGCTCGAGAGGTTTTGCCAACTTCAAAGTGGTTGGTAAGTGGCATAGTTTCGTTGGCAACATTGTATGTTTCAACAGTCTTATTGGCAGTTTTCTTCGATCGACCCATTATCTCGGAGAAGTTCCTGAACTTTGAACAGAGTTCGTCGTGTAATAACCCAGAAATCTGAGCCAATTTAAACTTTTTATTTTGGCAATTTCGACGAATTTTGAATATTTAAAATGAATATTTTAAATAAAAACGAGAAATTTATTATGAATAGAATTCGAACGTATATATTTATATAGATCGTCGTTAGAATATAAATAATTTATTTTTAATTATAAAAGGAATTGAAAATGGCGTGGTAGTTTGAAATTTCAATTTCAAAGTTCAAATGAATGTACAGGATTCAAAATAAACCGGATTTTAGCGAAACCAAAAATATTCGAATCTAATTGAGCATATCTTTCCAACGAATCCGAGAAATCAGAATTTCATAGCGGGAATCAAAAGTTATGTCCAGTTGAAATTTCAGAATAGTCGCTATGGAATTCTAGCTCTTAAAAATGGGAATTTTGCAAACGACCTCAGAATTCAACGAAATTAGTTTTGTTAGGACCGTATCGTCAATACAAAACTAGAAAATATTTTTCTGGAATTTTTAGAGGCCGTATGTGGCCCCAGTAAATTGAAATGCGCGTTCAAAATTAATATATAGAGTTATATTTTGATTTTGACGGAAATTGATCAAAACGGTCGAATCAGCTTACGATACATATCCCATTGTGTTCGGAATGAGGGTGATTAGCTAGGAGTGACAGTCGTTGGGGTCGATTTGGAGTTAGTATCGTTAAACTTGTATAAAGGAATCAAGAGAATAAAATAAAATAAGATATTAATTATATATACATATACATCCCCCTAAAATCACAACCCTAATTTCTAAAATCAAACCAAAAAAAACCGTCGTCGTGCTCATTGAAGCCCCTTTCCTCCTTGTCGCGCCACGCTTTGGGCCGCCAGTGGCCTCGCCACCACCCTCCGATGGTCGGCGCTTCTTCTTCCCCCTCCTCCTCCAGTCGCAAGCCCTCCGCCCCTTCTCTGTGAACCCGTCGCCCTCGTTCATCAAACCATCGCCACCTAACGGTCGCCGCCAACCCCTTCAGACCGTCGTGGGCCCCCCATCCGATTGTCACGCGCCAAAGAACCCCCCAGCAGCTTCGATTTTAAATTGAAAGTAAGTTTTATAACTTTTTACTTACATAAAAACTGATTTTTTTACTTGCGTAAAAACTGATTTTTAACTCGCATAAAAACTGATTTTTAACTTGCATAAAAATTGATTTTTAACTTGCATAAAAAAAACTGGTTTTTAATAGTGATAAAACTGATTTTTAGCAGTAATATAAAAAAAATCGATTTTTACATATATGTTTATTTTAGATTTTTATAAACAAAAAGATTTGATTTCTATCGCATAAATGATTTGATTTCTATTGCATAAAAGTTTTGATTTTTAATTATATACAAATACGTTTTTCATATAAGGGGTAGCGAGATAAAGATACGATTTTTATTATAAGAACACCATTATAAAAACACGATTTTTATATATGGAGTAGCAGTATAAAAATATGATTTTTATCATATGAAGAGTATTATAAAGGTATGATCTTTATATAAGAAGTAGCGATGTAAAAAAATAATTTTTATATAAAAGGAAGCGTTGTAAAAATATATAATTTTTATACATAAAGTGCCATTAGAAAAAGGTTATTTTTAAAATGAACATCATGTTAAAAATATGATTTTTACTATGAACAGCATGAAAAGAAATGAGACGGAACGGATTGAAATCAAAAAGGAATTCAGATGGTTCAGAAATTCAAAAATGAAATGGCGGAGTGGAACCCCACGATGAGAACTCATCACCTTTAATTTATTTCTAGTTTGAAATATATACTAGGATGCAGACGGTGTTTAGTAGCACCCGACACCCGTCGTCCACGGACCATGGATGGCTTGTTTGTTTGATTGCTGTGTTGTGAAATTTGATTGTGTGAAGTTGAATGAAATAAAATATTTTATAGTGGAAAATATTTTATAGTTAAAAATATGATTTTTAACGTGCATATAAAATAAATATTTATAAACAAATTGGAGATTTGTTTATATACACTTTTTTGATTGATATTGACTGAGACGATAAATTTTACACATCGCCCAACCGCACAAATAAAATATGTGTTTGTTGATTTGAAACCCCACACGGGTATTGGGATAATATTGACGTACACGAATCCCAATTGTGTAATAGTCTGTCGACCGATGGGTTGACAGACTGTTTAAGCGTTAATTATTTATATTTAATGCTTATGCAGTTGTGTGGTGCACTCTGGATGATGGTTGATTATTTACCGTTGCTATTATATACATGTGTTGTAGAAAATCCATATAATTAACATTATATGGCAATTGATTGGGCCTCATTCCAATTTAGATAATAAATTCATGTGTTGAATTAAAAATAAATTCATGTGTTGAATAGAAAATAATTTCATGTGTTGAAATAAAATAATTTCATGTGTTGAATAAAAGCCGTGTTGATTAGATTGACGCCATTTTGACGTGAATGATATTTATATCGATTTTATTCATTTTTATAATGAATATAGAAAAGGAAGTGATTTCAAAATACAATGTTTTGAAAATACTATCATTTGTGTATCGATGATGTGGAATATTCAATTTTGATTAGAAATTGAATATGAAGTAGAAATCGTTTCGAAAACGAATTTAAAACGATTTTTTAAATACGTTTTGAAAGTAAATCGACGAAATATAATATATATATATACATATATATATAATGGCCTGGATAGATCGCGTCGCGCTGCGGCAGTTCGCGAATTTCGACCATTGACTTCGAATGGATATTACGGGAGATCCGACCGTCAAATTCTCCTAAAACCGGAACCGTTGGCTTCGTATCGAAAAGAGCTTTCTAACGAATATTAGAGATTTGAAATCTAACAGTTAGATATGGAATTATGTCCAAATCAAATTTGGAAAAGGTCGTTGTAAGTGCAGTTCGATGGCCGTTGATGGAAATCGGCTGTACGGGCCTTGATAAAATTATTAAAAATAGTAATAATTTGTGTAAAATCATAAGAAATGATTTGTGAAGAATTGGGATGAAAATTTCCATATTTGAAGAGATAAAAATAGATTTTTATCGAAATGAACTAGTTTTGAACTAGAATTATAATTCTATTTATCTTTAAAATAAATAAAGTGGATTTGAAATGGTTTTGAAAATAACCAGAATTTCCAATAATTGAATTAGAATGGATTTGAATCGAAATTGTCTGTGGAATATTTCGATGTTGGATTTCGTGACTATACAGATATTGTTATGAAAATTTGAAAGATATATATATTGTTATTTCCAATACGATATTTGTTGGTCGTAGAATTTGATATTGAATATAAGCCGATATATTTTCTATTAAGAGCCTTGTATTTAATATCAAATGTGATTTGGGTTTGTCGTGAATGGTGTCTTCATTAACACTGTTCTTAAACCCAGTTGAGAAAAAGATTAAATCTTTTTATTTGGATTTAATGAAGTATACCAATTAAATGATATTTAATTGGAATTGAATTGAAATTGATTTTTGGGTTTATCGTGAACGGTGCTTTAAATAACATTTGTTCTTTAACCCGATAATTAATGGAATGTGATTTGGGTTGTCGTGAATGATATCTTTAATAATACTGTTCTTAGGCCCAACGGAGTTAAGAAAATCAGAAACTAACTGGAGATTAGTTAAGTTGAATGGTTTCTTGGGTATTGATCTGATGTTGGTTTCGGCCTTCGGGGTTAATACTTAGGGAATTGCTCACTTGATATTTTACGGTTAGGGACTGATTGAAATGTGATGTGATTTTGGGGTTTATTGTGAACCGTGTTTTAAATGACATCGGTTCTTTAACCTGGTTAAAGATTAAAATTAAGTGGAGTTTTAATGAATCTTTAATTAGATTGAAAAGATCGAGAATAGAGTATCACCAGTTTGCTCCAGGCAACAGTTAAATCTTTAATTAGATTTGAACGTGAAATGGTAATTGAATTTACCGATAACACCGTGGTGTTAGATATGAAGTATTACCAGTTTTACTTCATGGGATGAATAGGTTGGGATTGGGAAATAAAATAAATGATTACTTCGGTGTGGTTCGCAAATCCCGACTAGTAAGATTAGTTAAGATGAATGGTTTCCTGTGTATTGATCTGATGTTGGTTTCGACCTTCGGGGTTAATATTTGGTGAATTGTTCTCTTACTAATTTACGGTTAGTGACTAGTGAATTGGAATGAGGCGTATGTTGTGTTTGTGTAACACTTGTTTATTATATACGCGAGTTATTCAGAAAGACCGGGTTTATCCCATGCTGAATAACTGATTCGACGATGTGTCGAAGATGAAGATGGTGGTTGAAGACCGGAAGTCTTCATGTCGTTTGGGTGATTACTGATGATCTTGATTGGGCCGTACACCCAAGAGGAGGGAATCAGTTAGTGGTCGTCCAGACGTACTTGGAGATCGATGGATATGCGAGGTACAAGGTGCCTCCTGTTTCGTTCAGACCCAGATCGGACTTGTAAATGGACTATGTGTCTGACATTGGATATCATTCTGTCTGATTGATGGATATCGACTACATGGAGTGGTTTGCCTATGTGGCATGCTAAGATGCAAAGGATCAAGGCTTCTGTTGAAAAGCAGAGTCTTGTGGTTGATGATCAAAGCACAGCCTGTGTGTCACAGCTTTGTGTAGCGTTGATTCGCGAGCCTCACACCCCGGTTGTGAACCAGAAACGGGAGAGGACTTCAGGGAGGGCATGCGTTTCTTTCTAGCTAGAAGCGGTGTCAATGGTTTTACACGCCTTGACGAGTTTGACTTATGTGGTTGTTGCTGTTGCGAGGCGCCTCGGATATATCGGTGATTATGTGAAGCCTATGGAGTCATTTGTTGGCTCATTTACGCCCCAAAGGGCAGGGAAACGCAGTGTTCAGACATTTTAATCCACATTGGTGGACTGGTCCTGACGATCCAAGGGCTTACCTGTGTCTGGGTCCTGAGACATGGGCTAGATTGTCTCGAATCGGTGAGGACTATCTTTTGCCTCGGTTCACAGATGGAAATTCAACTTCCAATACGTGACTTTGCGGTTTTGATTGTATACCCTATATATGGCGACATAGTGGGATGGGGCGCTTATGCCGTCTATGATTGATATTTATTATTGTATATAAAATCAGAAACTAACTGGAAACGAGCTAAGATGAGTGGTTTCCTGGGTATTGGTCTGATGTTGGTTTCGGCCTTCGGGGTTAATACTTAGGGAATCGTTCTCTTACTAATTTACGGTTGGAGTCTGATTAAGAATCAAAAGATGAAATTTAGCGTATCAAGCATTCTTTGGATATTATAAGGTAAAAACCCTATCCTCCGGCTTGCGTTGTATTGTGTGATGGGACCTGGGTCTTATAATAGCTTCATTTTTCTTTATTTAACATTGCACTGTTTGTTTTATGCACTGGTATTCTTGGGAGGAAACCCGTTCCGTGTTATACGGCGTGGTCCCTTGATTTACCTAACTTTAAAATAAAGATTAATAACTGTTTTAGTTCTCACACCAGTCCCATGACTGGCCTGGAGTTTATTGTTTTAACCTAAACTCTGGGTGCCCTCATTTTCCGCATGGACAGCTAGTAGTTTTGGTTTTCAGATTTATATTGACAGGATCCTGATTTACAGCTGGAACGATACTCGGAAAGCTCTGTATCCGTGTATTACTTCTAGTTGTGTATTGTATTATTTTCCGCTGCTATGTAATGTGTTGTAATCTCTGATATTTTATAATGTATATTATTTGTTAATACTCTGTATATTCTTGTATTCTGATGAATTGTTGTAATAAGCAATGAAATGTTCTTCTATTTGCGTTCTGATTCGTCTTGTCCTCAATTCAATCCGGGCTTTCGTTACCGGGGATGTTCGGGTCGTAACAGCGTGGTATCTGAGCTTTGGTTTACAAAGCTCAGAGAACAAGACACATTAGAACCATACGAAAGGGTTCATTAGAAATTGGATTAGTAATATCCAATAAGAATGACTCATTAGAGATGGGATTAGTAGTATCCTAGAAAGAGTGTGAAGAGTATATTTTTAAAATGAAAACAAGTTTTGATCTGAAATTTAAATCAATTATTCGTATTTGATTATTTATTCGTACTGAATTTGGACAATCCAATATATAAAGATTTTGCATATACGCCTTGCAAACGTGTATTTGAAATTTTAATATATTGGATAAATATAGAATCATACTCTAGTCGCCCGGAGATGACTCGTGATTGACATGTCAACATCAGTAGTTTATGTTCGAGTTTCGAAAGTGGAATTTCTATATATTTCCAGTTGACTGGTGTGAGAACCGAAACTAGATAGGGCTTATTGTTGTGATTTGGCATCAAAAATGTGATTTTTGACTATATATCAAAATTATGAGTTTGAAATGATAACCAACTAATTGATTGATGGTTGTGTTGTTTGATTATTGTTTGATTAATTAAATGTTGAACCTTTAGCCAAATTGAATCAAATTGTGAGTTGTATTGGAAATTTGTCGTATTTGCATGCATATACATGTACTTACATTGAACAGGTCATAGTAAGAAGGGTAGAGCAGAGGAATAAAATTGTTTGCCCGACAAATAGGTAAAATGTACATTGTATTTCTTTGGGTTTGGATGATTTTATGAGCCGATTGGCTAGCTGCTTGGCTTTTTATTTTATTTTTGGATTGAAAAAGGCCATGGGAGGCTATATGAAATATCCCGAAGTCCCCGGTGCAGGGGAGCTGATGGCGAAATTTTTCGAAAATTTAGGGTGTTAGCCAAATTTTTGAAAAATTTGAAAAATTCTTAGAAACTGAAAAGTTGATGAACTTAAGCCGTAGTGAAAATAGTGAAAGTTGAGTTGATTAGTTAAACAACTTTCGGCTTCGTTCCTTTTCGGGGACGAAAAGTTTTAAGTGGGGGAGATTGTAATAACCCGGAAATCTGAGCCAATTTAAAAATTTTATTTTGGCAATTTTGACAAAATTTGAATATTTAAAATGAATATTTTAAATAAAAACGACGAGAAATTTATTTTGAATAGAATTCGAATGTATATATTTATATAGATCGTCGTTAGAATATAAATATTTTATTTTTAAATATAAAAGGAATTGAAAATGGCGCGGTAGTTTGAAATTTCGATTTCAAAGTTCAAATGAATGTACAGGATTCAAAACAAACCGGATTTAGCAAAACCAAAAATATTCGAATCTAATTGAGCATATCTTTCCAACGAATCCGAGAAATCAGAATTTCATAGCGGGAATCAAAAGTTATGTTCAGTTGAAATTTCAGAATAGTCGCCATGGAATTCTAGCCCTTAAAAATGGGAATTTTGCAAACGACCTCAGAATTCGACGAAATTAGTTTTGTTAGACCGTATCGTCAATACGAAGCCAAAAAATATTTTTCTGGAATTTTTAGAGGCCGTATGTGGCCCCAGTAAATTGAAATGTGCGTTCAAAATCAATATATAGAGTTATATTTTGATTTTGACGGAAACTGATCAAAACGATCGAATCATCTTACGATACATATCCCATTGCGTTCGGAATGGGGGTGATTAGCTAGGGGTGACAGTCGTTGGGGTCGATCTGGAGTTAGTATCGATAAACTTGTATAAAGGAATCAAGAGAATTAAATTAAATAAAATATTAATTATATATACATATACACCCCTCTAAAATCACAACCCTAATTTCTAAAATCAAATCAAAAAAACCCACCGTCGTGCTCATTGAAGCCCCTTTCCTCCTTGTCGCGCCACGCTTTGGGCCGCCAGTGGCCTCGCCGCCACCCTCCGATGGTCGGCGCTTCTTCTTCCCCCCTCCTCCTCCAATCGCAAGCCCTCCGCCCCTTCTCAGTGAACCCGTCGCCCTCGTTCATCAAACCATCGCCACCCAACGGCCACCGCCAACCCCCTTCAGACCGCCGTGGGCCCCCCTCCGACTGTCGCGCGCCAAAGAACCCTCCCAGCAGCTTCGATTTTAAACTGAAAGGTAAGTTTTATAACTTTTTACTGACCTAAAAACTGGTTTTTTTTACCTGCATAAAAACTGATTTTTAACTCGCATAAAAACTGATTTTTAACTTGCATAAAAATTGATTTTTAACTTGCATTAAAAAAACTGGTTTTTAATAGTGATAAAAAATTTGATTTTTAGTAGTTATATAAAAAAAATCGATTTTTACATATATGTTTATGTTAGAAAGTTTAGATTTTTATAAACAAAAAGATTTGATTTCGATCGCATAAAAGATTTGATTTCTATCGCATAAAATATTTGATTTTTAATTATATACAAATGTGTTTTTCATATAAGGGGTAGCCAGATAAAGATACGATTTTTATTATAAGAACACCGTTATAAAAAAATGATTTTTATATATGGAGTAGCAGTATAAAAATATGATTTTTATCATATGATGAGTATTATAAAGGTATGATATTTATATAAGAAGTAGCGATGTAAAAATATAATTTTTATATAAAAGGAAGCGTTGTAAAAATATACAATTTTTATATACAAAGTGCCATTAGAAAAAGGTGATTTTTAAAATGAACATCATGTTAAAAATATGATTTTTACTATGAACAACGTGAAAAGAAGTGAGATGGAACGGATTGAAATCAAAAAGGAATTCAGATGGTTCAGAAATTCAAAAATGAATGGCGGAGTGGAACCCCATGGTGAGAACTCCTCACCTTTAATTTATCTCTAGTTTGAAATGTATACTAGGATGCAGACGGTGTTTAGTAGCACCCGACACCCGTCGTCCACAGACCATGGATGGCTTGTTTGTTTGATTGCTGTGTTGTGAAATTTGATTGTGTGAAGTTGAATGAAATAAAATATTTTATAGTGGAAAATATTTTATAGTTAAAAATATGATTTTTAACGTGTATATAAAATAAATATTTATAAACAAATCGGAGATTTGTTTATATACACTGATTTGATTGATATTGATTGGGACGATAAATTTTACACATCGCCCAACCGCACAAATAAAATATGTGTTTGTTGATTTGAAACCCCACACGGGTGTTGGGATAATATTGACGTACACGAATCCCAATTGTGTAATAGTATGTCGGCCGATGGGTTGACAGACTGTGTAAGCGTTAATTATTGATATTTAATGCTTACGCAGTTGTGTGGTGCACTCTGAATGATGGTTGATGTGACGGCCCGCCCCGTACCAGCCGGCATTTCCTCCGAAAGTGCGATGTACACGTGTCCAGTTAGCACGGGACGGTCGTCAGAAGAAAAGGAAGAAGATGAAGAATTAATAAAGAACATGGAATATGTCTCACAGCGCATGGGATAAAATATAATCATAACATATACTTGGCATAAAACAGGTGAGACAGTGCATAAGCTGAAAACAAACTATCATAGCAGCGAAAAATCCAAATACAGCTTATGTTTCACAGCATCATTATTACAACTTTTAAAACTGTCTCTAAAAGTAAGATAAGGAAGGTACACTACTAATGCCCAAGTAGTGACCACCAACGACACATGGAGAATATATATATATATATATATCATGCGTGGAAGCCTCCTGCTCGCCTCCGGATCAGCTACTCGTGCATCACCAGCTAACCTGTCTCTAGTCTGCTCATTTAGGAGCACCAGAGTAATAGGAAGAGACATAAAACTCTGGGTCAGACAAAGTCTTGTGTGAGCGATAAGCAGCTAAACCAAACAATAACAGATATACTAAACCATACATGAACCTGGACCTGCAACCAAAGAGTTAGCACTACATACAGGACAACACTCTAACGTGCCACTAACATATGGTGTTCAAGCCTACAGGGGTGCGAGTGTGCATGTCATAGTGATGGCAAACAATCAAGCATAGCAACCATCCTCACATCTCTCACTCAGTGCGTAAAGCATACGATATCCACCACTTCGATCAACCAATACTTTGCTATGATCACTCTGCCCCATGAAGTCACAACGGCTTCAATGCACTGATTCATAGCCACTAATCCTTCGCTATGTCCACTTTGCCCCATGGAGTCGTATACACCCCACTGCACTGGCTCATAGCCTTACTAATCCTTTACTATGTCCACTCTGCCCCATGGAGTCGCAACGGCTCCACTGCTCTGGCTCATAGTCTTACTGCGATCACTTTGCCCCTCGAGTCATGATGACTCTACTGCACTGATACGTAGCCCGTCATTCCTTTTCAGTGGGGAATCGAAGTTATGAACGTCGACAACTCCTTAGCACACGTCCCGCAGCAAAGCCCAACCATGAAGTGAACTCATTGGTTCCCAACTGGATCCTGAGCTCTAACTTCCATTTGGACTACCGTTGCATCTCGGGTTATTAGTCATCACTGGATCGGTTCAGATCCTCAGTCCTTCTTCTCTGTCGGTTCGGATCGTCCTCCTTCCAAGTGCTCCGGGTTGGGTCGTGGCCTCCAAGTCCCTTCGTGGTACATCGGTTCGATTCAGATGCCCTTTGGCGGGTCGGATCGGGTAGATGCATCTTGGTTCGGTTCGGTAACTCTCCTCCTTTAGATGTTGGTCCCTTCGGTTGTGATGCTCCGATCTGATCCCAGTTTAACCATAATGGCCTTCCTTTTTTGCCAAACTTTCTCTTATGCCATGCCTCGGTTCGGTTCGGTGATCCCTTGCCCAACCCATTATCCGGTCCGAGCCCATCCATCCGATCCGATCCAAAAACCTGCACCGTCTTCCTATAACTTTTCCAACGAGTGTTTTTCGCCATTCGACGGCGTTTTCGACCATTCTAACTATCCTAATCAATCACGAAGCATACCGTAGAGTCATAGCAACAAGTAAAAGTGACCTCAAACACCAAAACATTAATATGATAGGTTAAATGGATCAAACATAGCCAAAACCCCATATTTTCCCTTAAGCATGTTTAAGCAAAACTAGTGACATGATTAGTAAAAATTAACCAAATCAAACCCAATTTCTAACAGAGGTCTAAAACATTATTTTGAAATTTATCAATATTTTTCCAGATTTTTAACATATATAAATTCGCTAATCAACACTAATTACCCTTAATTAACCATAATTAGTGAGGAACGATGCAAATCACTCACCTTAGCCACAAATAAACTTTAGATCTGAAATAAATCTCTGATATGGCGCAAATACCAATGCCAAACAGCAGCTCTAATTTTGATTTGGTGAAGATCTCCCTTAATTTGATGTTGCTAGAAAGTGATTTGGAGGTGATTTAGAGGTTGGAGGCCATTTTTAGGGTTTCTAAGAGGTAAGTGGAGGCTAGAAAACTGAAATGGAATGAAACCCTAACTCTTTTCCGCCTCCCCATAGCCCTAATCCCGAAATGGGTTATGGGCCCATTCGCTAATTACCCTATTTGGCCCGGTTAAGCAGTTTTTCACCTTCCAAACCTTATTTCAGTCAATTCTCCCAAACGGTAAGTCCGTTTTCCACATGTAACCACTCTACGGAAAGGTAAACCATCATCCGAAGCCAATGGAAGTGATTTCAGGTCAAAACTCCTTTCCAATCAAAAGTTATGGCCAAAACAAGATCAGTAGTGGCAAAATGGTTATTTAAAAATCAGCAAAAATCATGAATATGGGAAATGACCCCAATGGTCGTTTCCCAAAGCCACATGACCATACGACTTCATATAAGAAGGAAATAAATATTCTACGATTCTCCGATGCATAGAATGTGGGTTGTTATATTCTCCCCTCCTTAAGAAATTTCGCCCTCGAAATTCCCTAACCAAAACACATAAAAGGTCCCGCTTGCCTATCAGCCATAAAACAACAATCAAACATGCAAAACAAGCAAAACAAGTCTATCCTAGCATGCGGGATAACTAAATTGCAAAGAAAATCTTACCAGGCAAAGAGTTCTGGATACGTCTTCCTAATGCTCTCCTCTGTCTCCCAAGTGCAGTCATTCTCGTTCTCGCCCCATTGAACCTTGACTAGCTTCACCGTCTTCCTTCGTAGTTGCTTCGTATCGTGCTCGACAATACGAATTGGCTTGCGATTCCCAACCGCCTCGGGTTCCACTTCGAAATCCTCTAACTGATCAAGTGAAATAGTCATATCCGGGTCGTGCACGAACTTCTTTAGCTGGGAAACATGAAATTCGTTGTGAACTCCCGCCATCTTCTCTGGTAATTCAATTCTATATGCCAATTTCCCAACTTGTTCGAGAACTGGGAATGGGCCAACAAATCTTGGTGCCAACTTGCCTCTCCTGCCAAATTGTATCACGCTCTTCAACGGAGAAATCTTGACAAACACCAAGTCATCAACGGAGAATTTTAGGTCTCTTCTCCTCTTGTCAGCATAACTCTTCTGCCTATCCTGGGCAGCCTTCATCCATTGTTGAATGATTTTAATCTTATCCGCAGTCTCCCTTACCAAATCTGGTCCAAGCACAAACTTCTCACCGATCTCTATCCAACATGATGGTAAGTTGCACGGTCTTTCGTACAAAGCTTCATATGGAGCCATACCGATACTGGATTGGTAGCTATTATTATATGCAAACTCTACTAGATGCAAATGGTCATCCCATGATCCACCAAAATCCAATATA
Source organism: Allium sativum (assembly GCA_030737875.1). NCBI lineage: Eukaryota > Viridiplantae > Streptophyta > Magnoliopsida > Asparagales > Amaryllidaceae > Allium > Allium sativum. The sequence continues at coordinate 463,031,453 of CM060923.1, forward strand.
CAAGCTCTCAAGAGATCTTCCAATATACGATTCACCCTCTCTGTCTGACCATCGGTTTGAGGATGATACGCGGTACTGAGATATAATTCCGGCCCTAGAGCCTCTTGTAAGCTCTTCCAAAACCCACTAGTAAACAACGGGTCTCGGTCACTCACAATGCTTTTAGTTACTCCATGAAATCTCACTACCCATTAGTCAATTGATCCACAATTACCCAAATGCTATCATGTCCCAATTTAGTCCTTGATAAAACCATCAATGAAATCCATCTAGACTTGCTCCTATTTCCATTCGGGAATTTCTAATGGTTGCAACAAACCACTAGGCTTCTTTTGCTCGGCTTTAACTAGCTGACAATTCATGCACTTGGATATAAACTTCCCAACGTCTCTTTTCATCCCTTCCCAGTAGTAAGTCTGCTTTATGTCTCGTTACATCTTATCTCCACCAGAGTGTATAGTCAGTTTTGAGTAATGACATTCCCTAAGCACTTCATCCCTCAAACCATTCACGTTGGGTACAACTATTCTTCCATTCTTTCGAAGCCATCTTTCTCGATCAAGCCCATACAAATTCATCCCCTTACCATCAATATTCATCTCTAACTTGGAGATGATTTCCAATAGATTAGGATCGTCCCTCTGACTGGAACCAATCCGCTCAATCAAAGTGGGTCTGATCATCAAACTAGCTAACATCTCTGGATCAAATTCACACTTTGGTCTGAAATTAAACCCTACGATATACTCCAGTTGCTTCCATTCAAGAAACATAGCCCCTAAACTGGCATGTCTCCAACTTAAGGCATCGGCTACCGCATTGCCTTTTCCAGGTGTATATGCGATTTCAAAATCATACGAAGCCAAGAACTCTAACCATCTCTGCTGACGGAGATTCAGATTCTTTTGAGAGAAGAGATACTTTAACGATTTATGATCGGTAAACAACTCAAATCTTTCTCCCAGGAGATAATGTCTCCACATCTTCAATGCGAACACGATCGCTGCCAGTTCCAAATCATGGGTAGGATACCTTTTCTCATGCGGCTTTAGTTGCCGACTAGCATAAGCTACAACCCTACCTCCTTGCATCAATACAACACCTAGTCCGGTACCACAAGCATCCATGTATACCGTCATTTCTTCATTCCCTTTAGGAATGACTAACACTGGCGCACGCGTCAACTTTTCGTTTAGACTCTTGAATGCATTCTCACACACTCCGTCCCAGACGAAGGCTTGATTCTTCTTAGTCAATTGAGTCAAAGGTGCTGCTATCTTGGAGAAGTCCTGGATAAACTTACGATAATATCTAGCTAACCCCAAGAAGCTTCTTATGTCTGTTGCATTCTTGGGCGTAGACCAATCCTGTACCGTAGCCACCTTCGCAGGGTCCACGGCAATACCATTCTCTGAAACAACATGGCCCAAGAATCTCACTTCCCTCCTCTAGAAGTGACATTTAGAAAATTTTGCTTTTAATTGGTGTTTTCTCAACACCTCCATCACTATCCTTAAATGTCCCTTGTGTTCTTCCTCTGTCCTCGAGTAAACAAGGATGTCATCTATGAACACAAGAACAAACTTATTCAACTGATCTCTGAATACTCGATTCATTAGATCCACGAAATATGCTGGTGCATTGGTCAACCCAAATGGCATGACCAACCACTCATAGAATCCAGACGGCGTCCAAAATGCCATTTTCGGAACACTCTCAGCCGCTACTCGGAGCTGATGAAATCCCGTCGCGAGGTCCAACTTGGAGAACACTCTTGCTCCTTCCAGTTGATTAAACAAATCATCTATCCGTGAAAGGGGATATTTATTCTTCCTCGTCACTTTATTCAACTCGCGATAGTCCACACACAAACGAAGGGAACCATCTGCCTTAGTGGCAAACACAACTGGTGCTCCCCACTCGGAGACACTTCTTCTAATAAACCCCTTCTTCAAAAGATCGCTTACTTGCACCTCGAGCTCTCGCTGCTCCCTTGGTGCCATACGACGAAGTGGCATCACTATAGGTCGGGCATCTTTCACTAAATCAATACGGAACTCAATCTCTCGGTATGGTGGAAGTCTGGTCACTTCCTCGAAGACGTCCGGATACTGGCCAACCACGGGCACATCTGACAACTCATCATGCGGGATGTCGAGGGAATTTATAAAACTAGCCATTACCCCATCACTAGGTAGACTACCAAACACTACCCTCCGCCCATCATCCTACCTAACTGTCACCAAAAAGCCCTCACAGTCTACCACCACCCCGTACCTTTGGAGCCAATCGACCCCCAATATAATGCCATACCAGTAAAGCCCAAAACAAAGCAATCACAAACAAACATACACTCATGACTCGATAAGACCAAATTTCGGCAAATCATACTAAGGTTAGTCGAACCACCAATCGGGTTCGTCACAACCAACGGTCTATCGACTATCTCGGGTTCCAGTCCCAACCTATCTACCAGGTCACTAGATATGAAGGAACGGGAAGCCCCAGTATCAAACAAAACTCGAACAGGTACATCAAGAATAGAAAGGATACCTTGAATGATGACATTCTTTCCTTTCTCCGCCGCAGTTGGGGCATTCGACGAAGAAGAAATAACACCGATAGCATATGCTTTCACAATCTGCTTCTCCTTAAGAGGTTGTGGACATTTATCCTTATGATGTCCCACTTGGCCACAGTTGTAGCACTTCCTATCCGCTGGCTTGGCCCGACACTCTTTGGCATAATGGCCCTTCTTACCACAGCTGAAGCACTCAACATCCACTACACCATAATGGCCATTTGGCAACCCTTTTTTTTCACAATCGCCAACACTTATTTGTGTTGCAGTGTAATAACAATAATAAGCGTTGCTGTATTAAAAAAGTGTCGCCAAAAATACATGATTATAATTTTTTATTGGCAACGCTTATATGGGTTGGTAGTGCTGATTTCAAAAGGTAAAAACGTAAACTGCCTTCCGTAAACCTATTCACCATATGCCAATCATTTGCCCAACGCTTATCCAAGAAGCGGCCGCCTAAATTGAATTATCCAAATCCGATTTCAGAGGAAAAAAAAACCCAGCTTGCCGAAGATTCATCCGCGAGTAGATTTCATCCTCAATTTTTATCCGATTTCTTCGTATAACCTTCAATGAATTATCTCTTCGTAATTCACTGATAAGACATCAGTTTTATATTTTTTTTGCCATCCAAAATGTCGGATCTAGATCGACATCAGATTATCGTATTGCGATTTGAAGCAACCCCAGATCTAATGCGGATTTTATTAACAGCCTTGAGATCTAGGAGCCGATTCTTTCTTCCCAATATCGTCGGATCTAATTAGCTCGGTTATGGGTAAGTTTAATCTGGTTTTGGTCTTGGGTTAGTGGTTAATGGCTTCGTCTGCAGTTTGATTTTCGCTTAGTTCTAAGACATAATAATTACAGTATGCTATTTTTTTTGGATTCTATACATAGTTCATTTTAAGATCTGGTTATATTGGTTTAAACAGCTAAGAAGAAGTTGGCCTCCTCCTGATTTTTACACCAATTTCTGTTTGGTTTTCAGCACGTTTTATGTAAAAGTTTCCCTAATATCCGATTATGTTTTGTTCTTGTTGAGTGAGCAGACCCATAAAGTGGATGATATAAGGGCTAGGGAATATACTTGTTGGTTTGTTTTTATGGGTTGATGGTGAGTTCATCCTGGAACTCGGAATTGGTTTTCGCTGATCATTATTTTGCCTCTCACCGTAAATTTGTTATGTTAAAGACTTGATTTGTCAGATAGTAGTTTACTATCCACTAGCCTTTCCACTCTCATGTTTGGTTCTCTGGAAGGTCAGATATGCGATTGGATTATGTTGGACGATTTTTTTTGGGCAATCAAGTCAGTGATGCCCTGTTCAATTAAATAGGATAGTACATATGCCACGTTACTGAATGGCGGTTACTGTATACAGCTATGAGTTAAGGTCAACATTAAATACCACCTTTAACAATTTTGGTTTTAAGTTGATTCATCATCGGTGATGGTTTAATTGGGGCAATTTATGCTGATGTAGAAGACAATATGATCCGCGGTCTTGCAATATTTTCGCAACTGATTTCAATTCATTCTTACCCTTTTATGTTTTGAAATTAGTAATCAGAATACATGAGTTTAAATGGATGCTGGGGTTGTTTTATGAGTTAAGAGTTGCTACTGTAGAAGCATTGCAGAGAATCTTAGCCCACATATACATAGGGGGATGGTTATTGGTTGCTGTAGACACTTATATATTCTGAGAATCATACAGTGGAGCACACACTTATAGATCCAAGTTGCTTCTTAGCAGCATGAAGTGGAGACTTTCACATATGTACACTTATTGTTATGTAATGTATGTGCGCACACACTTATATATTCTGAGAATCATACGGTGGAGCACACACTTATCGATCCAAGACACTTATATATTCTGAGAATCATATGTACACTTATTGTTATGTAATGTATGTGCGCACTGCACTGTATATGCTGAGGTCATATGTACTACATTGTTATGATAAACTGATGTAAATGTTTCAGTATACATATGTACACTATGGGTAATAATTAGTTCATTTATGATAAACTTTAAAGTATTTTTCTAACGATTCATTTTTTCCTATGTAAAGATCAAACCCCAGAGCAAATTGAACGAATGAGAGAAACATGCTGGGTGAGATTTGGTAATGACACTTGTTCTGGGGAAACTTTCTGGTACAGTATTAATGCAATGGATTCGAAGTCTCGGAAGATTCTGCAGCTCCTTCGTCTATGACAGGTTAGCGTTTCAAGTCCAAACTAGTGTAGAACACTTGTATTTCCCTGCTATAATCGTCTAATTTATCCAAAATGTGCAGATATTTAACGGAGTGTTTATGTAATTTATTCATTATTTATCCTACATTTTACCGTAAGGATAGGGTAATGTATAGGAACAAATAATGTTTATGTCCCTTGTATAGGAACAAACAATGTTAGTGAAAGCATGTTGTGTACATGGTAGTGAAAAGGATCAGTGAACTTAAAAGGAACAAAACTGAGCCTGTCTAAGTTTCGGATTCGAAACTGAGCTGGAAAGGCGCAGTTTCTAAACTGAGCCACTCAGTTTAGAAACTGAGCCTATCCGGCTCAGTTTCGGATTCGAAATCGAGCTAGAAAGGCTCAATTAAACTGAGCCTGGCTCAGTTTTGAACTGAGCCTTTCTGGCTTGGTTTCGAATCGAAACCGAGCTAGGCTCAGTTTAACTCAGTTTGCAAACTCAGTATGAAACTGAGTTTGCAAACTCAGTTTCCGAACTGAGATAAACTCAGTTTTGATGTGGTCACATTGATAGATGCATTATAGTTCAATGCCTTAAAAGAATTTAGTTAACTTACCCAACAAAAACACAAATAAATGCCAAGCCAAATAATTGGTATTAAAATTATCTTTTGTAAATTGTTTATAGAATGTTATATTAATTATTGTTGTCAACTTTGATCTTTCTTGTAGGCCTTAGCAGATCCAAAAGCAAATATTTCACGAACGACGATTTGGAAGGCTGGACATAAAAGAAATTCGAGAGAAGTACTGCCATGTTTTGTATTCGGTATTTGTAGAATTTCATTTATCTATTGAATTTTGCGACTTAATTATGTATCGAGTTTAACAACTTAGTTATGTATTATACTTGTATATTGTTAACTGATATTAATTCTATGTCGTTACTTAAATATGAATGTTGTCTATTGGTATTCATTGAATTATACTTTTTAAATTGAGAATAATATCTATTTTGGATTTATATTAAATATCTTCTATATTATAATCATGTAAGTTATTATGAATGAAAATCTTACAACATGTATAAGCGTTGCAAACAAAAATATTGCAACATGTATAAGCATTGCAAACAAAAAATTACCAACGCTTATAAGCGTTGCGAATGAAAATATACCAACGCTTATAAGCGTTGGGAGAGAAAATCTACCAACGCTTATAAGCGTTGGTACTACATTGCCACGCCCTCGTAGCGACACTATTAAGCGTTGTTGAAATTGTTTGCGATGGTTATACTCGTTGGGAATCACCAGTTTTGGTGTAGTGATCTTTCTTGCTCTTTTTCTGGCCATCCTTAGTTTGGTTCTGCTTCCTCTTGTTCTGAGTGTTATTCTTGCCTCCACCGCCTGCTTGCGGCTTCAGCCCTTCTGTAGATGCAACCTCAGTCTTTGACTTAGGGTAAAGACTCTCTGATCTCAAAGCTTTCCCCACAATCGATTCAAAAGTCTCATCGATGTGGTTGATAAGCCTTTCCCCCAAGTATCCATCCAGACCAGTAATGAACTTCTCATTCTTCTTCTCAGGAGTATCGATAAGGGATAATCCATACTTTGACAAAGTGTCGAACTCAACAATATAGTCCGAGACTGCCCTACCATTCTGCTTAAGCTTTAAGAACTTCCTAAACAATTCCAACTTCTGAGCAGCTGGGATAAACTTATCGCTAAAGCTAGCCTTAAACTGATCCCAAGTAACCTGATCCTCTGGAGTGGCTGTCTTAATAGCATTCCACCAATTCACCGCTCGCCCTTGCAGCTGACGAGACGCTAGCCTTCACTTCATCGCATCCTCGATACCCAAGTCGTCGAAGATATGATCACAGCTATCCAACCAATCCTGAACATCCATGGCCGACTCCGTTCCGTAGAACGGTTTCCCACCAAGGTTAGTGTAATCCTTGCACAGCTTGGCGAAATCGACCCTAGGCGCCTGCACTACTGGACCACCACCATTACCGACATGGGGAGCTGCCCCTTGCACATCCCTAAGCATTTCTCTCATGAGGTTAGTAAACATCGCCCTCATGTCAGCAGCATTCCCATTATTGGCTCCTCTACCAGCACCTCTTGCGTATCGGCTCATCGTTCAATCTGTAAAGAGGAAACGATTAACCATCTTCATAGTGGTGCTAGTGCAGTGCGACTTCATCCTTAGCCATAGTAATAGTATATATATATAGCTTTTGAAAACCAAAGTAATCACAAATACACACTCTCATATATGTACTATCTCTCCCTAGTGTCTTTTCCTTGGTTAACTACGCAACCTAGAGCTCTGATACCAAATGTGACGGCCCGCCCCGCACCAGCCGGCATTTCCTCCGAAAGTGCGCTTTACACATGTCTAGTTAGCACGGGACGGTCGTCAGAAGAAAAGGAAGAAGATGAAGAATCAATAAAGAACCTGTAATATGTCTCACAACGCATGGGATAAAATATAATCATAACATATACTTGGCATAAAACAGGTGAGACAGTGCATAAGCTGAAAACAAACTATCATAGCAGCGGAAAATACAAATACAACTTATGTTTCACAACATCATTATTACAACTTTTAAAACTGTCTCTAAAAGCAAGATAAGGAAGGTACACTACTAATGCCCAAGTAGTGACCACCAACGACACAGAGAGAATATCTATATATATGTATCATACGTGGAAGCCTCCTGCTCGCCTCCGGATCAGCTACTCGTGCATCACCAGCTAACATGTCTCTTGTCTGCTCGTTTAGGAGCACCCAGAGTAATAAGAAGAGACATAAAACTCTGGGTCAGACAATGTCTGGTGTGAGCGATAAGAAGCTAAACAAAACAATAACAGGTATACTAAACCAGACCTGAACCTGGACCTGCAACCAAAGAGTTAGCACTACATACTGTACAACACTCTAAGGTGCTACTAGCATATGGTGTACAAGCCTACGGGGGTGGGAGTGTGCATGTCATAGTGATGGAAAACAATCAAGCATAACAACCATCCTCACATCTCTCACTCAGTGCGTAAAGCATACGATATCCACCACTTCGACCACCCAATACTTTGCTATGATCACTCTGCCCCAAGAAGTCACAACGACTTCACTGCAATGATCCATAGCCACTAATCCTTCGTTATGTCCACTTTTCCCCATGGAGTCATACACACCCCATCGCACTAGCTCATAGCCTTACTAATCCTTTACTATGTCCACTCTGCCCCATGGAGTCGCAACGGCTCCACTGCACTGGCTCGTAGTCTTACTACGATCACTTTGCCCCTCGAGTCAAGATGATTCTACTGCACTGATACGTAGCCTGTCATTCCTTTTCAGTGGTGAATCGAAGTTATGAACGTCGACAACTCCTTAGCACACGTCCCGCAGCAAAGCCCAACCATGAAGTGAACTCATTGGTTCCCAACTGGATCCTGAGCTCTAACTTCCATTTGGACTACCTTTGCATCTCGGGTTATTGGTCATCACTGGATCGGTTTGGATCCTCGGTCCTTCTCTGTCGGTTCGATCGGCCTCCTTCCAAGTGCTCCGGGTCGGGTCGTGGCATCCAAGTCCCTTCGTGGTACATCGGTTCGATTCGGATGCCCTCTGGCGGGTCGGATCGGGGGTAGATCATGCATCTTGGTTCGGTTCGGTAACTCTCCTCCTTTAGACGTTGGTCCCTTCGGTTGTGATGCTCCGATCCGATCCCAGTTTAACCATAATAGCCTTCCTTTTTTTGCCAAACTTTCTCTTATGCCATGCCTTGGTTCAGTTCAGTGATCCATTGCCCAGCCCATTATCCGGTCCGAGCCCATCCATCCGATCCGATCCGAAAACCTGCACCGTCTTCCTGCAACTTTTCCAACGAGTGTTTTTCGCCATTCGACGGCGTTTTCGACCATTCTAACTATCCTAATCAATCATGAAGCATACCATATAGTCATAGCAACAAGTAAAAGTGACCTCAAACACCAAAACATTAATATGATAGGTTAAAATGGATCAGACATAGCCAAAACCCCATATTTTCCCTTAAGCATGTTTAAGCAAAACTAGTGACATGATTAGTAAAACTTAACCAAATCATACCCAATTTCTAACAGAGGTCTAAAACATTGTTTCGAAATTTATCAATATTTTTCCAGATTTCTAACATGTATAAATTCGCTAACCAACACTAATTAACCATAATTAGTGAGGAACGATACAAATCACTCACCTTAGCCACAAATAAATTTAGATCTGAAATAAATCTATGATATGGCACGAATACCAGTGCCAAACAACAACTTTAATTTTGATTTGGTGAAGATCTCCCTTAATTTGATGTTGCTAAGCTTAATCCTTGATTAGAAAGTGATTTGGAGGTGATTTAGAGGTTGGAGGCCATTTTTAGGGTTTCTAAGAGGTAAGTGGAGGCTAGAAAACTGAAATGGAATGGAACCTTGACTCTTTTCAGTCTCCCCATAACCCTAATCCCGAAATGGGTTATGGACCCATTCACTTATTACCCTATTTGGCTCGGTTAAGCAGTTTTTAACCTTCCAAACCTTATTTCAGTCATTTCTCCCAAACGGTAAGTCCGTTTTCCACATATGACCACTCTATGGAAAGATAAACCATCATATGAAGCCAATGGAATTGGTTTCAGGTCAAAAATCCTTTCCAATCAAAAGTTATGACCGAAACAAGATCAGCTAGGGGCAAAATGGTCATTTAAAAATCGGCAAAAATCATGAACATGGGAAATGACCCCAATGGTCGTTTCCCAAAGCCACATGACCATATGACTTCATATAAGAAAGAAATAAATATTCTACGATTCTCCGATGCGTAGAATGCGGGTTGTTACAGTTGATTATTTACCGTTGCTATTATATACGTGTGTTGTAGAAAATCCATATAATTAACATTACATGGCAATTTATTGGGCCTCATTCCAATTTAGATAATAAATTCATGTGTTGAATTGATAATAAATTCATGTGTTGAATAGAAAATAATTTCATGTGTTGAAATAAAATAATTTCATGTGTTGAATAAAAGCCGTGTTGATTAGATTGACGCCATTTTGACGTGAACGATATTTATATCGATTTTACTCATTTTTATAATGAATATAGAAAAGGAAGTGATTTCAAAATATAACGTTTTGAAAATATTATCATTTGTGTATCAATGATGTGGAATATTCAATTTTGATTAGAAATTGAATATGAAGTTGAAATCATTTCGAAAACGAATTCAAAACGATTTATAAAATACGTTTTGAAAGGAAATCGATGAAATATATATATATATATATATATATATATATATATGTATATTATATATAATGGCCTGAATAGAACGCGCCGCACTGCGGCAGTTCGCGAATTTCGACCATTGACTTCGAATGGATATTACGGGAGATCCGACCGTCGGATTCTCCTAAAACAGGAACCATTGGGTTCGTATCGAAAAGAGCTTTCTAGCGAATATTAGAGATTTGAAATCTAACGATTGGATTTGGAATTATGTCCAAATCAAATTTGGAAAAGGTCGCTGTAAGTGCAGTTCGATGGTCGTTGATGGAAATCGGCTGTACGGGCCTTGATAAAATTATTAAAAATAGTAATAATTTGTGTAAAATCATAAGAAATGATTTGTGAAGAATTGGGATCAAAATTTCCATATTTGAAGAGATAAAAATAGATTTTTATCGAAGTGAACTAGTTTTGAACTAGAATTATAATTCTATTTATCTTTAAAATAAATAAAGTGGATTTGAAATGGTTTTGAAAATAACCAGAATTTCCAATAATTGAATTGGAATGGATTTGAATCGAAATTGTCTGTGGAATATTTCGATGTTGGATTTCGTGACTATACAGATATTGTTATGGAAATTTGAAAGATATATATATCGTTATTTCCAATACGATATTTGTTAGTCATAGAATTTGATATTGAATATAAGTCGATATATTTTCTATTCAGAGCCTTGTATTTAATATCAAATGTGATTTGGGTTTGTCGTGAATGGTGTCTTCATTAACACTGTTCTTAAACCCAGTTGATTAAAAGATTAAATCTTTTTATTTGGATTTAATGAAGTATACCAATTAAATGATATTTAATTGGAATTGAATTGAAATTGATTTTTGGGTTTATCGTGAACGGTGTTTTAAATAACATTTGTTCTTTAATCCGATAATTAATGGAATGCGATTTGGGTTGTCATGAATGGTATCTTTAATAATACTGTTCTTAGGCCCAACGGAGTTAAGAAAATCAGAAACTAACTGGAGATTAGTTAAGTTGAATGGTTTCTTGGGTATTGATCTGATGTTGGTTTCAGCCTTCGGGGTTAATACTTAGGGAATTGCTCACTTGCTATTTTACGGTTAGGGACTGATTGAAATGCGATGTGATTTTGGGGTTTATCGTGAACCGTGTTTTAAATGACATCGGTTCTTTAACCTAGTTAAAGATTAAAACTAAGTGGAGTTTTAATGAATCTTTAATTAGATTGAAAAGATCGAGAATGGAGTATCACCAGTTTTGCTCCAGGCGACAGTTAAATCTTTAATTAGATTTGAACGTGAAATGGTAATTGAATTTACCGATAATACCGTGGTGTTAGATATGAAGTATTACCAGTTTTACTTCATGGGATGAATAGGTCGGGATTGGGAAATAAAATAAATGATTACTTCAGTGTGGTTCTCTAATCCCGACTAGTTTGAATTGATATTCAAAAGAAGATTAAAGAATAAATTTGAGGAATTTATCTTTGATAAAATTAATGGGAACCTCTCCCTAAGAATGTGAAATTTAACAACTAACTGACGATTAGTTAAGATAAATGGTTTCCTGTGTATTGATCTGATGTTGATTTCGGCCTTCGGGGTTAATATTTGGGGAATTGTTCTCTTACTAATTTACGGTTAGTGACTAGTGAATTGGAATGAGGTGTATGTTGTGTTTGTGTAACACTTGTTTATTATATACACGAGTTATTTAAAAAGACCGGGTTTATTCCATGCTGAATAACTGATTCGACGATGAGTCGAAGATGAAGACGGTGGTTGAAGACCGGAAGTCTTCACGTCGTTTGAGTGATTACTAATGATCTTGATTGGGCCGTACACCCAAGAGGAGGGAATCAGTTAGTGGCCGTCCAGTGGTACTTGGAGATCGATGGATATGCGAGGTACAAGATGCCTCCGGTTTCGTTCAGACCCAGAACGGACTTGTAAATGGACTGTGTGTCTGACATTGGATATCATTCTGTGTGATTGATGGATATCGGTTGCATGGAGTGGTTTGCCTGTGTGGCATGCTAAGATGCAAAGGATCAAGGCTTCTGTTGAAAAGCAGAGTCTTGTGGTTGATGATCAAAGCACAGCCTGTGTGGCACAGCTTTGTGTAGCGTTAATTCGCGAGCCTCACACCCCGGTTGTGAACCAGAAACGGGAGAGGACTTCAGGGAGGGCATGCGTTTCTTTCTAGCTAGAAGTGGCACAAGTGGTTTTACACGCCCTGATGAGTTTGACTTATATGGTTGTTGTTGTTGCGAATATATCGGTGACTATGTGAAGCCGATGGAGTCATTTATGGCTCATTTACGCCCCAAAGGGCGGGGAAACGCAGTGTTCAGGCATTTTAATCCACATCGTTGGACCGACCCTGACGATCCAAGGGCTCACCTGTGTTTGGGTCCTGAGACATGGGCTAGATTGTCTCGAATCGGTGAGGACTATCTTTTGCCTCGGTTCACAGATGGAAATCCAACTTCCAATGCGTGACTTTGCGGTTTTGATTGTATACCTTATATATGGCGACATAGTGGGATGGGGCGCTTATGCCGTCTATGATTGATATTTATGATTGTATATAAAATCAGAAACTAACTGGAAATGAGCTAAGATGGGTGGTTTCCTGGGTATTGGTCTGATGTTGGTTTCGGCCTTCGGGGTTAATACTTAGGGAATTGTTCTCTTACTAATTTACGGTTGGAATCTGATTGAGAATCAAAATATGAAATTTAGCGTATCAAGCATTCTTTGGCTATTATAAGGTAAAAACCCTATCCTCCGGCTTGCGTTGCATTGCGTGATGGGGCCTGGGTCTTATAATAGCTTCATTTTTCTTTATTTAGCATTGCGCTGATTGTTTTATGCACTGGTATTCTTGGGAGGAAACCCGTTCCGTGTTATACGGCGTGGTCCCTTGATTTACCTAACTTTAAAATATTAATAACTGTTTTAGTTCTCACACCAGTCCCATGACTGACCTGGAGTTTATTGTTTTAACCTAAACTCTGGGTGCCCTCATTTTCCGCACAGGTAGCTAGTAGTTTTGGTTTTGCAGATTTATATTCACAGGATCCTGATTTACAGCTGGAACGATACTCGGAAAGCTCTGTATCCATGTATTACTTCTAGTTGTGTATTGTATTATTTTCCATTGCTATGTAATGTATTGTAATCTCTGATATTTTATAATGTATATTATTTGTTAATACTCTGTATATTCTTGTATTCTGATGAATTGTTGTAATAAGCAATGAAATGTTCTTCTATTTGCGTTCTGATTCGTCTTGTCCTCAATTCAATCCGGGCTTTCCTTACCGGGGAAGTTCGGGTCGTAACACGTCGATTGGCCCAGACTTTAGATTTGAAGGATCTATAGTAGGAACGGGCTTCCAATGCTATCTCCACGAAACACTTAGAGAATGGAAGTGCGAAGGTGGCCCCACGGTGGGAGCCAAAAGTTGTAACCAAAAAATGGCCACAACACCAAAGGTATCTTCGCAATACTTCATCAAAAGGTTAGAAATAAGAAAACGAGGCCACAATCACAAAATAAAAGGAAAAAGTAGAGAACACAAAGTTTAGAGTGGTTCGGCTTTAAAAGTAGCCTACATCCACTATAGAGTCGCTTCTCATTATCGTACTTGAGTTTATGTAGCATGGATTTTCTCTCATTACATTCATTCTCTCTCCTCACAAATATTTCTCTTCGATCTACTCAAATTAACCAAGGAACTTGATGGAATCCTCCAAATGTAGTGAGTGGTGATATAGATCTACAACTTCTTGGACATTTGATTGATTTTGAATGATTCCATGGCAGATTTGGTGTTTGATCTTCGTTTGGAGATGATTAGTGAACGTAGAATCACTTAGAATGGTGAAGAAAAACAGTTGGACAGCCCTTCGGGTTCATGGAAATCGATCCCCATTAATGTGGGGTTCATGGCCTATTTATAGATGTAAGGAAAGGCTGAAATATATATAGTGTGCAGATTTTGGGTCGGCCTCAAAGTTATTTACACTACAACAAAAAACACTTTTCGCAACAGGCAATATCTGTTGCAGTAAACCAATTGCAACAGACCCGCGCCTATTGGTATAGCTGAAGTTGCAAAAAGTTTGCAACATTAACTGCTTGTTGCAATAACCTGTTGCGGTAGACTTTTTTGCAACAGGCTTTTGCTGTTGCAACGGATCCTGCCCGTTGCAACAGATTCATAAATATGTATAAAAAAATATTATAGCTTATAGATATTATATATTAAATGTATTTATATTAGTAATAACGTATATCATAGAATGAAATAAACAAATAAAATTTTTATTTTAACAAAGGTTTAATAGTACAGACAATTACAGCAAAAATTTCTACAATTTTCATACACCATTCATGTACAACAATTTCTTCTCTCACACAACACATTTTTTTCTAATAGAGTGTTTTCTAATCATATTTCTACTCTGTCATACATATACTATAACAAGAGAATGAATATCATCGGTTCATTGGAACAAATTTGCGGTTCATGCTCCAAGTTTGTTGTCGATCATAAACATGCACATACCTATCCAGGAATATGTATGTCGTTCTAGCGAACTCTACATCAAATAAAAGCTTAGAACTGACAACACTTTCTATACTTCCTTACAACCCATTAATGTGCAACACTGCAAAATCCAACTATTTTGACTGACTTGTTTTAACAAATCTATGATGCTTTCTTAACAAAAAAGGAAGTAAATTACCTGGCGGTGACCAAAATCAATTGCTTTAACAGATAAAACATTCAGTTGCTTCCCATAACGGCACAACCACAGGCGATGTAATACATACGCTGCAAGACCAAAGAAAAGAATAGAATGAGCAAACAAAATAGTTTTGAATCAACAAAAATAGAAGAGTTGCGAATAGAGAAAAGCAAATCGAACAAGTTATAGGGTTATATATAGTGCTGGTTACAAATCAACCTGGTTTGAAAGGAATATACAAACAATGAAACAAATATAAATAATGTTCAGGTGGATATACAAGTGCGTGTAAAGAGGAAGATACGGCATGCAGGACAAGTAGTATTGCTGGCTTTGATGAGTATTGAAACAGAGAGTATTTAACAAGTTATACGACTATACCCACCTTGATTTCGGCAGTTACCTATATCTCTCTTAGTACCATATCCTTCTTTATTGCCCATTTTTAGTCTCACCATCTGTCAAACATTTGATTTATAATTCCAACTAATTTATATTGTACTTCATTAATGGTATTAATGTATCTAGCTACAACATTTTATCCATATAATTAACAGTATAATGGTTATGAAAATTTATTAGAGGTTGAATATTACATTTGTTTATATCAAAATTGTACAATATTTTTTCTGAAGAGAACTGATTTTTTTTCATTGGAATGACTTGGATGCCAATTGGTGTGATATGCATTTTTGTCCATGATCAGTTATAAAAAAAGTATGCTAAAATTATGACTCAAACTAGTACATATAAGTTGTGTGACATGGTAGCAAACTATGTGACTGCTATCATATGAAATTTCTAGTGGTATTCATTTTGCATTAGAGTAAATTTGAGAGTTGATTACTATATGATTAAAATCCAAACAAACTTACAATATATTTCATTTTTCTCTTCATTTACCCATTTCCTTCTACAAATTATTCTTGTCGTGATTCCACTCCTTGATCTTTCTTTTCATCATTTTTGAACTTATATAAGTGATTTAATGCTTATGGAATGGTAAGGTACTCCTCTGCTGCTACCTTTTATTCATCGTACTGGCAATAGTCGCAATATTTGAGTGGTTCGATACCTTTCACAATATGATACTGAACTAACCAAAAACTAATTAGATACTGGTCGATTAACATTGAATTAATTAAATTGCTGCTAATTGAGACAAATTAATCTAGAATAAACAAAATTCCCTCGAAATAACCTCACCCCACAACTCAACAAAACGATAAGACGCAAATTGGTAAACTCATAGTCAAACACAAAAGATACACCCAAAATCCAACACCAAATAACGTACCTAACCATCAACCTGTTGGAAGCCAGTCACGTGAGAGGGACAGTAGAACTTAAATCGTCCTTGAAGGAATCCAAGCAGATCTGGTTCGCCGTGCAGGATTGAAGGTCGAAGATCATCGAACAAAATCGTGAGTGTGAAGGTAGCAAACCGAGACGAACCCATGAAATAAGGACTGAGGATTGAGAGGAGTGCTTCAATAAGATAACAGGCGTGATGAAAGCAAGAAGAATGTTTGACGGAGAAAGGAATTGAAGAGCGAAGGTTATCGAAGAGGGAGACTGAACGGAGGGAGAAACAGGCGGCTTCTTGTCGCCATTTCTGATATGTTGGAATAAGATTTAGAACGAGGATTTGGGGGAGGAGAGAACCGACAACTTGGATTTAGATTTAGAATGAGGAATTGGAAATACCAAGCAAAGCAGGCACGAAGTATTAGTGCAAAGCGGTATTGAAATTTCTGGAGCACCCGCCATTTAATTTTCGTAACCCGCCATTTCATTTTCGTAACCCGCCATTTCATTTTACACTATGAGTGCCAAGCGGTCAAAATTTGTATCCTAAACTTTTGCTAAGCAACTATAAATTAAATTTGTTTTAAAATAATATTTCAAAAGAACATTTAAGAGAAGTTATAAAATAAATCTAATTAATAATAAATAATAAATAGTAAATATTAGTTATTAAACATTAGACTAGTGTTAATTACAAAACTATTTAACAGTATTTATTTTTTAAAATACCAAAAATTGAATATAATCACCAATTATAATTATTAAGTTAAAGATATGATTATTGCAACCAGTACGAAAAGATAATTGCTAAAAATATGTTTATTTCATTTGGTAAAAAAGGATGATTGCTAAAAAACCGTTTATTGCAACTGACTTATGCTACCATTATATAATATTATTTGTTAATAATTATATTCATATATTATAATTAGTGGTTATAAGTCATTTATTACTAATTATACATTGTTTATAAATTATATATAGTGTTTATAATTTTTTCAATAATAATTACTGGTTAAAATTATTCATCAATTAGTAAATTAATTATTAAAAAACTATGATAAATATTAATTACTAATATATTAAATTACTAAAATATTAAATATTAACTTATTAAATTAAGTACATATTAATTATTATCCATTAGTTTTTATTGTTATTTAATAACTAATTAGTTAATTAATTTTTTAATGTTAGTTATTATTATTTATTTATTATAAATTATTATTATTTAATTCTCTGTTATAAATATCACTTTATAATACTTAAATTTTATTTATTATTAATTATTAAATATTAAATTATTATTTGATTACTAGTAGTTAATCATATAATAATAACTATTTAAAACTAATTATTAAAAGCTAATCATGAAAAGCTGATACTTTTTTTTAATAGTTTGTTTTTGCAACTGCCTTTACAAGTTGTAAAAAATACAGTTATTGCAAGTGGCCAAAACAGTTGCTAAAGATATTTATTTGCAACTGGCTTGGAAGCGCAATTGCAAATGATATATTTGTTGCAACTGTTATGGAAGCATAGTTGCTAAAAGTATGTTTTTGCAACAGGAAGAGAAGCGCAGTTGCTATAAATATGCTTTTTGCAACAGGAAGAAAATGTCTGTTGCTAAATCTCATCTATTACAATAGCTATAATAGGTCTGTTGCTAAATATCATTTACTGCAACTGTCATGTGTCGCATGTTGCAAATAGCTAGTTGCAATAGGTTAATTTTCTTGTAGTGTTACGAAAATGCCACTGCCAGCTGTTGCTTTCCTGAACGACCAGAATGGTACCGACCGAGCCAAAACGAGACCGATCGACCCATTTGCGGTGTAGTCGACCGACCCATTCTGAAGACCGACCCGCTCAGCCTTGGAGCCAACTGACCTGTATTACTCCGGTGATGTTTGATCCACTGCCCTGTTAACCAGACTGACCAGCTCAGTTTTGGAGACGACCAACAAGGGGATTTCAAACTGATCGACCAGGATATGAGAACCGGACCGAACCACATGGTTTTAAGGACGACCGGCCAATGTGAATAGGACCGATCCAAACCCTTTATTGTCCCGGCCAATCTGAGCCTGGGGTCTACCTCCTGGATATTTTGATCATGCAATTGGTTTTGTTTCTGATTTTCAGTTACGGTTCTTTAATCCCCATTCTTTTCCTCTGGTTTAGAATAATCTTAAGTTAGAACAATGTGGATATGCATCTAATTTGTAACTTACTTGCACACCTCTGCTTGTCATACCACTGTATAGTCTTGTTGCACACCTCCACATTTAATTTTCCTTAAAAATTCTCATGCAACCTGTTAAATTTAATGTCTTCAAAATCATTCAGTGTTTCGTTACAGTCAAGATAACCCTTCCAAACTTTTTATACCCGGTGACCTCTTTGTCTTACTAAACAATATTTCATTTTAATAAGGAGAAATAATTAGAATTTCAGCTTATCATAACAGAAAAATAGTAATTCATTTTTATTTTATTTTTAACCTTAAACAAGTTTTTAATTAATATCGACCATATGTTCCTAAAATTCAAAATAAAATTTTGCATACTGCAGAGTGCATTTATTTAAAGAGGAAGCTAATTACTAACTTTGTACTGACTTTGTTATTGATATTGAAGTCTTGGCATTTGGCACAGAAGCATAAAACATGCATGTCAGAGATTGCCATTGGTCATTACTTAATGATTCTCCAACAAACATTATTTTCTTCCCTTTGTATTCTGTCACCTATGACCAAAACTTACGTATTACTACTGCATAATTTCACCTCTAAAATTCAATGTCAATGACCATAAATAATGCATGAGATTCGAGTTGTTTTTTATATTTATTTGTTAACTAGTCATTAATTAATAATAAGCGGTTGCATTCAAACTTGTGAACTATACTATGAAGATTGTATATTACAACTTTTATTTTTAAGATATTCGATATTTATGCACAAGTGTATCATAGTAATTTATGGGGGACACGCATGATTCCTTATATCTAGTTTTGACCAAAGTTTGAATGTCTATCGTTGCTTGTTTTATATTTATTTATGTAAAAGTTTACCTTTCGTGGTAGTCCAACTCAGTAAACATAAAAGATTTTGATTTACTGTTATAGCTAACAGATCATGTTGGAAAACAATGGCAGAGTCACGTACTTTGTCGCTTTCTTGAAGACGATTCGGCGATCTGGCCGATGGTGCAAAACCAGTTCGTACTTTCGCCGCCGCCTCTAGGATAAAACAGCCTCTGAAAAAATATAACTGATTTGCTTTGCACAACAAATCAGTGCAGATTTGCACTTTCGAAGTTAACTACTCGAAAGTTTCTGGTTAGAATATTTTAATGGCGGAGGAAGAGAAAGCAGTATTTTTTCTGTATTGATCTCGTCTAATCTGAAGATAATATATAGACGAAGATTAGGCTATTCGAAAATACTGGTCAGTGGAGGAAAATATGATCTGCGAAATACTTGGTCACGTTTTACCGCTTCATATCAAAGTCAGTTCAGAAAATATTTTCCGTATTAAAAAAAACTGGTTCGAAAAATGCAGTGTTTTCTGGGCCAAAAATATAAGTGTCTACACCACATAGCCAAGGCCCAAAGCCCAAGCCCGAACCGAACCGAACCGAGCCGGGCCGGGCCGGGCCGGTCGGTCGCGCGCGTGTTTGGTGGTCATGATGCATGGGTTCCCTCCTCACAACAAAGCATGTATTGGGAGCCCCAAGGCCCCATCAAAGCTTCTTAGAAATAAGTATAAATACTTGCATCTTTCTTATAATCCCATGATGTGGGACTATTCACAAATAGGAGCCTTCATACAATTATTTTTATATTTTAAACAATTCACAAACACAAAATTTCCAACAATCCCCCACTTGAATTTTTTAAAATATTATCGAGCAGTTTCTAAAAACATAAGACTGTGCATAAACAAAGGTGTCATCCGACTTGAACCTTTGCATAGTGAATAAGATTCAGTTTTTACTAGAGTGACACGTAGTCTTGAACTCTATTCCTGACATCAAACCAAACACAATCTTTTCTATAGTACAATCAAATAAGCCCGTGCATTTATGGCCATACACGTCTATCCCAGTTTAGTGAACGCTCTAGAAGTTTTGCCCAAAACTCCATAGGAAACGGCCTCATTTCCACATTCACATAGGTGAGTCTATCAAAAGTACTCCTGAAGGTAGGTACTCCATTCCAAATCGAGTATAGATCTCATTAAGAGTTTCTATTAACTCATCCTCTATCACTTCAGGAATACAGCTTCTTAGTTTATTATATAGCATGTTCAACTTCTATCACTACACAACTTGTTATTACCCATTGAACCTATTTCTTGGGATCTCCAGTCATTTAGGTCGGGTTACCATTGTGTGTGACTCAACAATCTAAGGGCAATAGTCCCATTCTTTTGGAAGAATTATGGACTTTCTCTCTTGACGGTCCTTTCGTCAAAGGATCTGCCAAATTTTCTTCACTACGTACGTAATCTACTCTAACGGTACCTGTAGAAAGTAGCTCTCTAACCGTGCTGTGCTTACGACGTATTTGTTGTCTCTTACCATTATAATAACGGTTCTGAACTTTTGCAATAGCCGCGGTACTATCGCAATGTATCAGCACAGCCGGTATCGGTTTTTCCCATATGGGAATCTCAGCTAGCAGATTTCTCAAATACTCTACTTTTTCACTAGCTGTGGCTAGTGCTATCATCTCAGACTCCATAGTAGACTGAGCCAAAATAGTCTGTTTCTTGGATTTCCAAGAAACAGCTCCTCCAGCGATGCTAAATATATAGCCACTGGTCGCTTTAGAATCATCAGATAAAGTATTCCAGTCTGCATCTGAATATCCTTCAAGTACAGCTGGAAACTTTTCATAATGTAATCCAAGGTTCATAGTTCGTTTAAGGTATCTCATGACCCTTTCAATAGCATGCCAGTGCTCTATAATAGGTCTACTGGTAAACCTGCACAATAATCCCACGACATAGGCAATGTCGGGTCTAGTACAATCAGTGGCATACCGAAGGCTGCCAATGATGCTCGCATAATCAGACTGTCTTACACCTTCACCAGTGTTCTTAAATAACTTTACACTTGGATCGTATGGTGTGCATGCAGGTTTATAGTCAAAATAATTATATTTCTTTAGTATCTTCTCAATGTAATGAGACTGATCCAAAGAAATTCCCTTTTCTGACCTAGTAATTTTAATACCAAGGATTACACTCGCCTCACCCAGATCTTTCATATCAAAATTGGCACTTAATAAGGATTTGAATGAATTTATGGCATGAATAATGTTTGACCCAAAAATGAGTAGGTCATCTACATAAAGGCAAATAATAGTGCAAATATCATTCTCAGATTTGTAATAAATGCATTTGTCACTTTCATTAACTTTAAAACCATTTGAAATGATTAAGTTATCAAATTTTTCATGCCACTGTTTAGGTGCTTGTTTTAAACCATATAATGATTTATCTAACTTGCATACTTTATGTTCTTGACCATGTACTACAAATCCTTCAGGCTGGTCCATATAAATTTTTTCGTCTAATTCACCATTCAAAAAAGCGGTTTTAACATCCATTTGGTGTATTAGTAAATTATGAATGGAAGCAAGTGAGATTAATACCCGAATGGATGTTATTCTAGTTACAGGTGAAAAAGTGTCGAAGAAATCTTTATTTTCTTTTTGTCTAAAACCTTTAGCTACTAGTCGTGCTTTGTATTTATCTATAGTACCATCAGGTTTTAGTTTCTTTTTAAGCACCCATTTACAGCCTATAGATTTACAACCAGGGGGTAAATCTGCCAAATGCCAAGTCTTATTGGATTCAAGAGAATCCATCTCATCATTTATAGCCTCTCGCCAGAAATCGGCATCTAGTGAAGATAAGGCCTCTTGGAGGTTTAAGGGATCCTCCTCTATAATAAAAGCACTAAAATCTGAACCAAAATCTTTTACGGTTCTTACTCTTTTACTTCTTCTAGGTTCAACTTCAGAACTTTTATCAAGTTCTGTTCTAATAGGCGTACTTGATGTACCCCCACTATTCCTTAATTTAAAAGGAAATTTAGTTTCATAAAAATCGGCGTCATTTGATTCAATTATATTATGTGCATTTATATCATAAAATCGATATGCTTTGCTATTAATAGCATAGCCTATAAATACACATTCATATGCTCTACTTGCCAATTTTATTCTCTTAGGGTCTGGAATGCGAACATATGCTAAACAACCCCAAGTTCTAAAGTATGAGACATTGGGTTTATGATTCTTTAAAATTTCATAAGGTGAAATTTTATTCTTAGATTTGGGGATTCTATTCAGAACATAGCATACAGTCAATAAAATATCCCCCCACCAATGTTTTGCTGCACCAGAATTTAGTAGGATGGCAACTACTAATTCGGTAAAGATCCTATTTTTTCTTTCAGTTTTACTGTTCATTTCAGGTGAATAGGGTGCAGTTCTTTCATGTACAATACCATGCATTTTATAGAAGTCCAGAATTGAATTGGATTCATATTTTGTTTCTCTTTCACTACGAAATCTCTTGATTTTCCTATTTGTTTGATTCTCAATTTCAGTTTTGAATGTTTTAAACATGTCAAAAGCATCACTTTTATTTTTCATAAGATATACATATGTGAAATCAGAACAATCATCGATAAAAGTGATAAAATAACGATGTCCATGTCTAGTCAAAGTGCCATCAAGTTCACATATGTCAGAATGAATCAAGTCTAAGGGTTCAGATTCTCTATCAACAGATTTATGAGGTTTCTTTGTGATTTTTGCTTGTGCACAAAATTCACATTTATCAGACTCAGATTCTGCTATCTTAGGTATCATATCTAGAGTGCTCATGTTATGAATTATTCGCTTATTAACATGACATAATCTAGAATGCCAAATATTAAAATCACACAACATATAAGCAGAATTATTCACTTTATTAGATTCAACATTTAATTTGAACATTCCCTCACATGCATAACCCTTTCCTACAAAGTTTCCCTTATACACAATGGTATACAAGTCAGCCCCAATAAATTGAGTAAACCCTGCCTTATTAAGGAGATAGCCAGAAACCAGATTCTTCCTCATCTCTGGAGTATGCAAAACATCTTTGAGGATCACAGTCTTTCCATAGGTAAACTTGATCTCCACGTTTCCAACCCCTGCAACTTTAGTGGTGTGAGAATCTCCCAGCAACACTTTCTGATCTTCAGCAGCCGTGTATGTGGAGAACATAGCACGATCATAGCAGACATGGCGAGAAGCACCAGTGTCTACCCACCAACCCTCTGATCCACCAACAAGGTGAATCTCAGTAATCATAGCCATAAGAGGCTCCTCTTCAGTCAAGTTAGCCTGTGGTACAGAGCTAGGCTTGTTCCGACACTTTCGTGCCATATGACCTAGTTTTCCACAGTTGTAACATAGAAACAACTGTCCAGAGTCATTCTTTTTGGGCTGGTTTTTGCTTGCCTTTTGGGTTTCCCTGCGAATTCTCATTCTGTTTGTTGCGTCTGTTCTGATTCTTGAAAGACTTCTGATTTGGTTTCAGAACTGCGGGTTTGGTCTTTTTAGTGTTGTTGTTTGAAACAAACAACACTTCCTCTTTCTGGTCCTGTTTGCGTGCTGCCTCCTCAATGCGAAGGCGAGTGATCAAACTCTCTAAGGAAAATTCCTTAGTCTTATGCCGTAAGAAATTCTTAAAGTCTTTCCAACCCTCTCTAAGGAAAATTCCTTAGTCTTATGCCGTAAGAAATTCTTAAAGTCTTTCCAACCTGGGGGCAATTTATCAATAATAACAGCAACTTGAAACTATTCATCCAAAACCATACCTTCGGAGATGATCTCATGAGCTATTTTCTGTAGCTCATGAGACTGCATCTCTACTGACCTATCGTCTGTCATCTGATACTTCAGATAGCGGCTCACATCATACTTCTTCGCCCCTACCTCCTCTGTATCGTATTTCTTCTGCAGCGCTTCTCAGATGTGCTTCGCTGTCTTGTCTTCTGAGTTGTAGTAATCATACAGATCATCGCTCAATCCGTTCAGAATAAAATTCTTGCACAGATAATCCTGTTCAGTCCAGCTCTGCAACTGCTTTGATTGTTCAGTCCAGGATGCCATCTACGCTTCATTAGTTCCGTCAGGCTTGTCTGGCAATTGCGGTTTTTCGCTGGTCAGAGCAGCAGCCACTTTTCTCATCGTCAGGTAGAACTCCATCTTCTGACGCCATCGTTTGAAGTGCAGACTCTCGAAACGAAATGGGGGCAGTAGTCACCAGCGGGATCTGAAAGGCAGAAGGAGGAGCAACATCATCTACGGTTGTTGTCGAAGCCATTGTTTCTGTTCGTCTTCAATTTGTTGGGAAACAATGGCTGCGTCACGTACTTTGTCGCTTTCTTGAAGACGATTCGGCGATCTGGCCGATGGTGCAAAAACAGTTCGTACTTTCGCCACCGCCTCTAGGATAAAACAGCCTCTGAAAAAATATAACTGATTTGCTTTGCACAACAAATCAATGCAGATTTGCACTTTCGAAGTTAACCGCTCGAAAGTTTCTGATTAGAATATTTTAATGGCGGAGGAAGAGAAAGCAGTATTTTTTTCTGTACTGATCTCATCTAATCTGAAGATAATATATAGACGAAGATTAGGCTATTCGAAAATACTGGTCAGTGGAGGAAAATAGGATCTGCGAAATACTTGGTCAAGTTTTACCGCTTCATATCAAAGTCGGTTCAGAAAATATTTTCCATATTAAAAAAAACTGGTTCGAAAAATGCAGTGTTTTCTGGGCCAAAAATATAAGTGCCTACACCACATAGCCAAGGCCCAAAGCCCAAGCCCAAGCCCGAACCGAACCGAACCGAGCCGGGCCGGGCCGGGCCAAGTCGAGTCGGTCGGTCGGTCGGTCGCGCGCGTTTGTGGTGGTCATGATGCATGGGCTCCCTCCTCACAACAAAGCATGTATTGGGAGCCCCAAGGCCCCATCAAAGCTTCTTAGAAACAAGTATAAATACTTGCATCTTTCTTATAATCCCATGATGTGGGACTATTCACAAATAGGAGCCATCATACACTTATTTCTATATTTTGAACAATTCACAAACACAAAATTTCCAACAGATCATCAAGCGGTGACTGTTATAGCTAAAGATCTTACTGTAATGTGGAATACAATTTTCTGGAATTTTTCTTTTACAGCTAAAGATCATCAAGCGGCCACTGGGGTATTACATAATGCCGGTGGTCTCGATTTACTTTATACAACTATGTATGGATAACATTCTTAATCTAAAAGAATTTCTATTTGGGATCATATTAATATGATATCTAATTCTGCTTCGATTCCATGGATTATGGCAGAAGATATCAATGCAGTTCTATATGACTACTAGTGCATTGGTCCTTCAAACAGTGATAGAAATGCAAATGATATTTTTTTTGCACACCATAAACATTGTTGGACTTATAGAGATTAATGCAACATGAAATAGTCATTGTACTCTTTTGTTAAGTGTGTTCTATTTCATTAAGTGTGTTCTTAGGTTTTGGACTATATTATTATTGTACCATAATTTTATTTTGTTAATTATACACTTAATTCAGTGTTTAACTTTGGTAATCTGTTATATTGCAGGGTAGATTTAAATTGGATGCGGAATGACAAAAATCGAGCATATTCCAGCAAATGAGGTGCATTTTTAGAGATTCAAAAGCTAGATTAGTTCACAAAATAGCAGATGCAAAGAACGAAGAAAAAAGAATTTGGATGAAACCTGACAACCTATGTATGAATAAGTGGAAGAAGTTTGTCAAGTCTAAAACAACTTCAGAGTTTAAGGTATTTTAGTATTGATTTGTTTAGAAGATATCTACAACTGATAATTAACTTTTTAAACAAATTCTTCAAATAAAAATGTTTATTTATTGTCACGTTGGCTTAAAGTTGTGAAGTTTGAATTAGTAAACGAACATAAATAATGTATTATTTTTTCTTAGGAATTGAGTCAGAAATTCAAACCTATTAGAAAGAATCAGATACCACCAGTGTTTTCATAACCCAACCCTACCACGGTCCGGCCTCGAATAACCACTACAAGAAAAACAACATTTAGCAGTGGCAGAATCCGCTTCTAATCTGTCGCTAAATAGGCCTTAGCGACGGATTTCCTGCATAGTGGGGTGATCGGTAAAAACATGATGTTATCTGTGTCAGATTTTGCGATGGAATTTAGCATCAGTTTTCCGTCATTTTACTAATTATATATTAAAAATAAAATTTTAATTTTAATTTATATGCCGACTATTTACCGACAGATAATTATTTTATTATAAACTATTATTTATAAAAGGCATTGGTAAACCCATACTAATTGCCAAGAGATCAGCAATGAATTTTAATTTATGTAAATATTTAATCTAGCATCATCTATTAGTAATCTGTCGCTATTCCCCTTCTAATATGCAAATATATATTATATATGCTTATATATATATATATATTATATATGCTTATATATATATATATATATATATATATATACACACACACACATTCATATATACACACACACATACATACATACATACATGTATATTTATCGAACTAAAATCAATCAACTATGAACACTGAAATAATTAGCATATCCAAAAATACAAAGATAAATTTACAGTAATGATTTATTTCTTCACCCGGTACGTTCAACTTTGATAATTACATAATATCTTGAACTTTTTAATACATCCAAGCATACACCGATAATATACATTAAAGCAAAAGTAGTTTGATCGGTAACCTCCTAACATTATACTTAATGTAACAACCATCCAAAGAAGATGTTCTTTGACTCGAGATCCTGCTTTTGTGGTCTATCTCTAGACCTACAAATGAAAGAAGACGATTTAACTATTGCCATTTTCTTTTGGGATAGGTTCACAATACTATAGAACTGCCTTAAGGCACTTTACTGTATATAAGTATCTGAACAAAAACAATGAAAGCAAAAGTCAAATAAGAAGAACAGTAGTTTACCAGAGAGGGAAGCATAGAAAACGAAGTTCAAATAGGAAGAACAATAATATCATACCTGAAACATAGGAGATTATAAGGTTCAAAACTTCCACTCAAATGAAGTATAGAGAACGCCCCACATGTACTAATCACATATAACTACAAATGAAGGATTAATTGCAAAACAATAAAGATTTCCATATAAGATATACCTTGGGAGATAAACAAACTTCGGCTCATAGTCCAATCGAGTCTCCTTCTCTTTCAGTTGTCGTTGAGGAGTTATTAAAGAGGATCCGAATTGAAAAACACACGGAAGCTGCATATTACAAAGTAACTATGTCATGATAAAACTCTATTGTTCATCTATAAAAGATGAATTATTATTTACAGAGCAAACATAAAAGCACTTCTTTTTGAGCTGAAGCACATTTAAATATGCTTTACTTTAAATTGTGCATCTATAAAAAGGAGTATTTAATCCTTTCAAGCTTGACTCCAATTCATACAAAACAAAACTGCATAAATTTCTAATGTATGCCAAAACTGACATTCAAGTCAACATGTTTTTTGCTCATTCTTGTAAGATGAAGTGTATTTCTAAGTGTATTTAGCTAGATCAAAGTACGTTGGGTGATTACAAAATAATGATATATTATACATTTAGAGGCCTTGGAATGGAAAATTACCTTGGTATAAATTAATCAACAAAATAATAATAATAATGCGACTATTAGTATATAAACAGAGGCTCAACCTTCTCTTTATGTGTAGCATCAAGACTGACAAAATCTGCCCAACTCTTCCACTTCCACCCCCAAATTGGAAGCTCTTTTACAAACTGCATTGGCAACAAGACCAACCTCTCTAAATAAAATAAGGCCAACAAGCCCTAAGTGTAAAAGATCTTGTTTTACTATTGTAAGACCTATGCAACCAATTAGAACCTTGTCAGCAAGATAGAGCGGATTGCGTGTCTGAGGCGCAGATGGGTTACGGATGATGATTTCGAATTGGCATTTTCGAGGATGGATTGTTTTATGATTCTCATAAATGGTGTCGATTAGCATTACGTTTGACATGTTTGTTTCCAACAACAAGTACACCCCTAAATGGATGTTTCAGATGCCGATCTGAGATCTGTAAAAGGAGCAGGCTTCAACGATGTGAGCTCCTTCGCGAAATTTTCTACCTGATGCCATCGAATAAATGTTCCACGTATTCCTAACCAAACATGGAATATAGAAATTTGTTTCCAGCAACATTGTGTTCAAGTAAAGTTTCAAGTGCTACTGCTAACACATATGGTACATATAATGTCAATAAAGCCAAATAATTTGTTAAATTCATCAAATAAGCGTGAAAATAAGAAAGCTTGATTTTCTCACCCTTCGAGCAATGTAATGATGATGATCAAACATAGTCAAAAGCCCAAGTCTGTACACAGGTTCTGTGCAATAAACAGGTGTCGAATAAGCATACTAGATATAAGTTTTATAATACATCAAAGCAAGTAAAATGTGTCAGGTCCAACATTTCGTCCCTAACAAGGTATAATTAATGGCTGCTAGTTGTTTTATTAAATAGTTAAACCACATATTGTTGTTAAACAAAAAAATGTGACCACGTTGTTCAACACAAAGTTATAAACTGTTTTGAAATTTAAACGAGCTAATATGCTTTTGTGTAAATCCATTTTTTTTCTTGAACTAAATCATAGTACAACTAAAATCTTGATTCCCATAAATAAGAATTAACTTTTGCTTTTAAAATACAAACCATTGTTGAGTTTCAGCTAGTTTGTTCAAATAGCATGTAATAGTTAAATGTTTATATTTTAAATCATCAAAATGATGCCAACACAAAGTGTATAGTAGATACAAAACAAACAATGCAACATGATAATATGACCAGAGCATGTTATAACATACAAATGAATAGAGCACCTTATACGTAATTAGGTTCTCTGTCTAATTCATGTGCTAGAATATCAAAAATAGCTAAGGGACTAGCACAAAATTGAACAACCCAAATACTCAGATCATAGTGCATATAGATAGGTCCCTAAATGGTCAACCAAGGGAAAATAACTGGACAAACTATAGGCAATAAACATTGAACTTGAGAAAACTCTATGGTCACACATGTATATAGTTCATGTTTATGGAACAATATGCACAATCTGTAGGCACATACGTAGGCTGAATCAAAGTCAAAGAGAAATGTTCAAAGGCAACAAAACATGAAACAACAAGGTAAAATAGATTAACTTATGTTTAGTTAAACAAAAAACAATCAGTGAAAAATTCAACTCGGTTTAATTAAATGCATTCATTACCGTATCGTTGTCACTGGTTTTTCAAGCTGTCTGTCCCATGTCCTAGTATACCAGCGTTCTGGAAGAAGGTTCAACTCTTGCATCAACATTTATGCACAGCCAGAGGCTGACGTTGCTTAAATCGAATCAACACAAGGTATGCCGGATCAATCAATTGATGCTTTCTCCATGGATTTGTAAATCAAAATAAGTAGATATATACCAACAGCAAAAGTATCTAAAATAATTCACAAAACACAAACTGTATAAGATGTTAAATAAAAGTTTCCTAGGCAAAAAAAAGGCATAAATGTCGATGCTCAAAAATTAAAATTCAGTCAATAAAAGTGCAGTACCAAGCAATCGCATTCAGAATAAATTAATTCCAATTATTTCTCAAGAAGCAAGCAATTAAACCTATGAACAAAATATTAATTAATTCACCTGAACCGCATACTTTTCGATATGCTACGATTTGGAATCAGTCCTCATCAATCATTGGAGTAGGAGGCGCAATTGGAAGGCGAGGCACATTAGAGTCGGGCAGATTTGGATGAGCTGAAGTCGGTGGCCTCTGGTCAGGTGGAGATGCGTGAGTTGTCATCAGTGGCATAGAATTGAAGCCGTCAATAGCTAGGGTTTCCATTTGTGAAAATTAGGCAGACGCAGCGGACGGATGAGTCGGGGGGTTTAGGCGGGGGCTTATCTGGTTAAGCAGTGGTTGGACGAGGCAAAGGAGGCGGTTCGAAGGCTGAGCGGTGATTGCCCTCCCGATGAGTTTTGGAGATTGGACTAGAAGGAGGCAGAAGTGAATTCAGGATCTGGGTTAGGTAAAGTGTGGATTTGTGGAGTGCGATAGAGTAAAATATCTGAAAGTGGAAAAGTTTCGTAAGTTGGAGCCAGAATTTTAGCTATTTGGAGCCCAAATTTTAGCTGTTTAAAATATTAGTTGAAGTTTAATAAATTTTAAAGTAGATTATTAACTGCAAATTTAAGTGCAATTTAAAGTATTATAAACCTAAACCAAACTTACTTTTAAATATTGTATAAATATTTATTCATATTCAACAAGATTTATCAATCGTTCATTATTATTATTTAATTGCTATAATTATTAATTATTCAACATTGACTAATACTTATAATTATTGTTAAACATAATTATCAATTATAATTATTAAATTTTAGATAATAGATAATAAATTCTACTTCGTAATTATTAAAAATTACTTATTAATCATTGAATATTAAAGAATACTTATTAATCTATATTATTAGTTATTAATTATTATTATTACCTCTTAATATTTTAGTAATTATTAATTAACCAATACTAACTATTGAACTTTATGTTTTAATTTTTTGAATTTCGAAATTCTTTAATATTTTTTCAATTTCTTATTTTTAAATTTTGAACACTTTATTTTTCTTAATTACTATTTATTTATTAATTAATACATACTAATCATTGACAATCAAAATAAATTTAATTAAACAGCGAATATTGATCTATTTTATTAATTATTATTACCTCATATTTATATTTTTTGATAACTAATAATGAATCAATACTAACTAGTGAATATTATTTATTTTTAATATACTATTAAAATTAATTATTTAAAATTTATATTTACTTATTAATTACTAAGTAAAAACACAAATGTAAAACATTTGATAAATAATAATTATTAAAGTCCTTTTTAAATCTCTTGAAAAACTGCTGCAAAAATAGCGTCAAAATTTTGATGATGGTAAACAGCCTCTATCTACAACAGAATTTGGCGTCAAATTTTTTATGACGATAAAGTGCTGCAATTTCTAATGATTTTGCGACATAAATTAGATTCGATGGTAATAATTTAAAATAAATTGACATATAAAATCCAAAATTTTATCCCTTACAAAGTCCGCGAAAATCCATCGCTAATTTGCGATGGAATTTTCCGCTGCTAAAAATCTGTCGCTATATACAACTTTTCTTGTAGTGAACCCTGAACCTTGAATCATCATGGCGTGGAACTCAATCAGACCTCATTCAGGCATGAACCCCGGTCGGACCTTCAAACCAGCGGTCCAACTTTCGATTTTACAGGGTTAAACCATGGTTCTTTTTTCCCTACTTCTTATTGTGTAATTCTATATGATCATTTCATCTTTTGTATTATTTTGAAAATAATGACTAAAGTATTTCAAAAAAGCATAATTGTTCCAACATCTAAACGTAAACTTCACCATTTCGTTCTAAAAAACATGTGCGTTTGTTTGTACCTTTGCTATTTAATTATATCATGCAATCTATTAATGTGAATAGATGACTTTTAAACTTTATTATTCATTTGTTTGAGTACACATTAAACTTGATTATTCATATTTTCACTATTAACAAGCATGTGCGGTTCTTGACGGTTCGACCGGTCAGACCTTCAAAATCTTGGACCCTGAGTCCTTACAGTTTGACTCATGGTCTGGTTATGAAAACATTGGATACCACACACATGTAGCCGTAAATGAATGACTCGTGTAGCTGATGATTTCGTAAGAATTGCCAATTTATTTTCTGCAATATTTGTTAACTAGTTAGTTAATGTGTTGTGTTGTAATAAATATTCGTCAAACATAGAAATATACTAGTCCTCATGCATCTTCTATCTCTCGAGTTCAAGTTTGGATCAAATCTCACACTCGAAAAAGTGGCGAACCAATAAATGTGACTCCTGTAGATGTTATCATAGGTACTCTGATATTTTATTAGACAACAATTTGTTAGCTATTTTGATATTTCAATTGTGTATAATATGCATAAATGACAACATGTGTAGGAAAAAAATTAAACAAATCGAGAATGATTCAAATTTTGGCTCAATATCTAATTACAAAGAAGATGCGCTTGCACAAGTGCTGGAACAAGACAGACCCGAACGATTGAGAGGCATGGGAAGGGGTATAACTTACACAAAGGCAATATGGTCACACGTAAGGGATAAAGAGACAGTCAACATGCAAAACAAAATTTTAGAATTAGATGAGCTAGTCCGTATGCTTCTGAAAAATTACACAAACCTTGGTTAGAAGGTAGAGAAATGGGGTTTTACGAGATGTTCATGTCTTCTCAAAACATTGATGTACCCAGACTAGACATTTATAATTCTGCACCTGTAATATCCCGAGATTTTGCGACAATATGAAATATATTTAACGTGATTTTGAACAATGTTGGTTTAAATATTAAAATTTAATGTTTTGTCTCATGAATTGCTAAGATATGAACTTAATTTGACTTGTTAAGCAATGAATTCCAATGGCTATATATGATAAAGACTTCTGTTTGATAATTTAATTATATGAAAATTTGAAGTTAATGTTGGATTAACAAAATATAATGGATTAACTAATTTTGGAATTTCATATATGTTGAAAATTTTATTGTGTTTAATACGGTAATAATATAGATCCTTTTGATTGTATAAGGAATTGCAAACCAGTTCTAACTGTAACAGCCTACATTGATTGAAAATGTTACTATAGTTGGTTTGTACTGTTAAATATTGAGATTTGAAACTTAATATTGAACTATTTACATTAAATTGAGTTAATAAAATTATAATTTAATTTTAATAATTTGATTGTGAAAATTTATGGTGGAAACTTAGGTTAATTGCTTAATTAATTAAACTCAACTTATTTTGAAGGTAGATACTCGTATTGATTGCAAACAAACTTGTGATTTTGTTTTATGGATAATCATTGAGAAGTCGGAGTTTAATATTATATTTAATAAAATTGATTTGGGTAATATATAATTGAAATAAAATTTGAATTTGGTAAATAATGAAAACTGAATTCACGGTAAACGAAAGTACTACTTATAAGTTTATATGAATTATATTTTTGGTTTAGTTAAATTTACAAACCTTTGAATTTAATTTATAGGTGAATAAACGAAAAATGAATATATTAATATATTAATGAACTGGTTTTGAACGGTTACTTTTGAATACAATGGAATTAAGACACGAGACCCGTTCTAATTAATTCAAAAATGTCGAAAACGTTATTTTCAATATATAGATTGTCGGGGTTTTCAATCGAAATTATGGATGCGCAAAATATGATCGTTTTCAACGATAAAAGGACTATCTTGGGCTAATCGGGTATATATATCTAAACCTATTCGATGAACACTATAATTATCATTACCAGCCCTACCAGCAGCCTCTATTTCAATTTCTCAGCCCTAATCCCGAAATTCAACACTAATCTCTGTCTAATGGCAATTATAGATTTGAAACAACGTCAAAATGTAAAATGTCCCAAACCCTATCGAATTATATATCGTTGGAAAGGTCTCGATGGTAAGAACTGACGGGAAGCGTCCGCTACACGAAACAGTGTTCGGCAGCGGGAAACCGCAGTCAAAGTTCTAAAAACGCGAAATTAGGGTTGGATTTGGGTTTTTTTTATTCGTGCGACGTTTGGCATTGGAACCAAAATTAAAGTTGTAGTGCTCGAGCATACGAATCCGGAGGTATATTCAATTTGATAAATCATTGTCTAGATTGTTCGAATTTGTCGAAACAGTAGCCGAAAACCCTATGGCATCAAGCGGCTGCACGAGCTCGTGGGGCCACCAAGGCGGACCGAAATCCGACTGGAGGTGCGCCTCGATGAGTGCTTCACGTTAGCGGTGGTTTTGCGTTGAACAGTGGTCAGAACTGGTGGATTGAGGCAGTCAAAGTCGGATATTTTCAGGCGGTGATGGGTTCACTGGAACGATATAATGCGGGTTGAAATCTTTTGTGCGCAGGTAGGAGAATGAACAAAGGTGATGTGGCATGATAGTGCCCTTTTTTATGGCCATTTTTATTTACTTAATCATTTAATTTTACATCGCGTTATCGTGAATAACTTCTTCATACGACCTCAGATTGACACGCAGTTGGATCCGTTGGGATCGTATCGAAATTCCGGATAACTTAGAGCTATTTCGGACAGATTCAGAGACTGTTAAAATTTGGGCCTCAATTTGGATTACAAACGAGTTCGAGATCAAGGTGAGTGATTAAACTCATTCACACCTAACTGAAATATTTAATTGTTAGTTAAATTAAATTCATGTTATGATATGATTGTATTGTTTGCTATTTGATTGTTTGAATTGCTTATTTGTGTTAACCTGCATAGACAGTATAATTTAATTTAAATGTTAATATAAATTGTGCAGTAAGAATTTTATTTCTAGTTAAAAAAACCTCATAACTGATGACTAGTAAACTGATATTATATTGAACTGTTTAGATGTACTGATTTTGACGGATGCCTTGGATTTATATATTTAATGTATTGATGTGTAATTCATCTTGTTCTTGACATTGTTTGTATATGCTTATTGATTTTTGTTGATTAATCCCAACCATTACCCTAGATTTTATGAGCATCAAATAAACCGGGGATTAATCGTTGAAATGAATTAAGAACGTAGGTTGAAATGATAAATACCTATGACCCTAATTTGGATTGAAATGATATATATCCTTTCCTAAAGTACTAAAATTAAATTTTAAGTGTTATTTAGCCATCGGATAGAAAATTATATACAAACACCGACTAGTTATATAATTTTTGTTTGAACTTTGAATTATATACAAACATCAACTGGTTATATAATTTTTGTTTGAATTTTGAATTATTGTTTTAAAAGCAGTATAATGAGATTTTTATGAGTTGATTTCCTTCGAAATTGAACTTTAAAATTTTGGAGTTTAAAGTTAAGTGGTTATATTTTTTTTTTTTGTAAATCGAGGCTAAAGGTTGTAATTTAGCATGAATTGAAAGTATTGAAATTGAATTGTTTAAAAATCTAAACTGTGGTCCATTTTAAAATTTACATTAAATTAAACCCATTTAAAGTAATATTTGATTTGTGAACTCTAGGTTTGCTGCAAATTGAAGTGATTCCAAATGAGAATTCTATGTTAAAACTTTAAAATTTTGAGTTTGATTGTCTTAATTGAATTGATTTGAAAAAAAAGGTTGAATCGAATTGAAATACTGAAAATGAGTTGCGTTGATTTGAAATTAAAACATGACTTCAGGTTATTCAGTAGGAACAATACCAATTCCAATTATAATATTTTAAACCATTTTATAAGCAATTTTACTAAATATTTATTTTATTTTATAAACTGTACTATTTAACATATATTTATGTTGTACTATCTTTATAAACTTTTTTTTTACTTATATATATTTACTATTTAAATAAACAATTTTGATAACCAATTATTTATTTTGCAACTACTTTATACTTTACTACATATATATGTATCTTACAAATTTTGATAAACACTATTTTATTTTTTAAAACTTCTATTATCTAACTATTTATTTCAAAACTATTTTTATAAACATCTAAATTATTTTAACATACTTTTCTATTATTTTAAATATTCAAACTACTTGGAATTGGAAGTATTTCAAGATTCTAAGTTTGGTTTTAAATGAGGATTTTATTATGAAAATATTATATCTTGGCTATTGAAATGAGTTTAAAGTTAAAATTTTATATTTGATATGAAGTATGAACCTTTTTGAAATGAAAAGAACTGATCGGTGTGAAAACTGTAAGCGTTTGGTTGTCAAAGAGACCGGGATCCGATATTGTCATACTCTCTACCAATACCGAAAATCACTTTAACAACTGTGCACGAGGTAGAGAATCCAAAATGAAGTAGGATGATTTAGAGGTGATTACTGGATTTGAAGAAAGAGAACGATGATAGATAGCCTTGACCTTCGGATCATAATTGAAATGAATAAAACCGAAGCCATACCTAGTCCACTGTGAGTTAGGTACTCTTAGTAGGCATGCTTCTTCGATACCATATATATATTACTTTGTGATTGATTGGCGCCTTTGATTTTTGAGAGTATTGTCTGGGGTTGGTGGTAGCTGGTGGCTATGCGTTACCAACAGCCTGGGTCCGCAATCCGGTAGAATCACTGCTGATGGGTATTGCCTTGATGCCTTGTCAAATTTATCTTGATCGAGCCATATACGACTTTGATTTGTACCGTACCTATGGAGTGCCCTCTGATAGCCACTAGTTTATAGTGGAATTTACGGTATCTGTATAGACTACGATATTATAAACAGTGTAAGAGTAAAATTGTAATCTTCTTACACTATTTTGATATTTTATATTTAACCATAGACATTATTATAATAGTGTATTGTATTATATAGTATCTAGTTTAACGGATCCTAAGGAGATGGAAATTATTATAACGTCTCTTAAGTTATTGCACTCATATTATCACATGTATTTGAGTTAACTGATATGAGAATATTTTAGTTCTGATTCGAGTGTTTTTGTCCTTTCGTTCATGCTCGGGCTAGACTGGGTTTTCAATTATTGAAGATACTGTTACGTAGATGAAGATGGAGCTTGACAGACGTATTATTATTAGTATTCCACTGCAAATATTGGTATTTTGTATAACACATAACTCTGATAATCGTTGTAAGCGTATAATCAAAAGTATGTTTTAACAGCTTCATGAACTATTATTTATTTATTATATTTTGTCCTTCTGCTGCGAGATTTTGTGTTTGTTTTTTCTTTCTTCTTTCTTCTTTTTCTTATATTAATCCCAATAACTATCTATATTTTTAATTTGTATAAGTCAATACTGGTTTTGAAATAATATAAAAGTTGTACCGATGCTTTTGTTTTATAAACTATGTAAAAAGGCATGACTTGCCCAGAACAGTCTAGTTGATATAAACAAAAGATTATAAAGTGGACGTAGGCTACGATTTGGCCGAACCACTATAAAAATATCGCAAGTCGTTTACTTTTCTTGCATTTATTTCTTTATGTCCTGTGACTATTTTGATATTGGTTTGAAACATAGGACTTGAGTTAAAATAGAGGGCGAAAACGACGCTCAAACAGGTGAGAACCCACCCTTTGAAGTAGAGTGCAGAAGGGAAGCCAAAGCAAACGAAATGATTGTTCGTGTGATTAACTCTAATTCTCGTAATTCAAGAGAGAGTATAAAGGATGGGAAGACGATGTCCCCAGGATGTGATGGTGCACCACGATTAAAGATCGCCTTGACCACACTTTAACCTAGGCATACGACAGGAGAGTATAAAGGCGCTGAGAGCAAGCACCAACGAATATGGTTTCCTACTCCACTAAAGGATTGGGGGTAAGAATGAAAGCTGAGCCCGCTGTGACGACCGCCCATAACCCCCGCACTAAACAAGAGGAATAATGCGCTGAAAGGCGTGCCAGGCTGCTATGGACGATCATCATAGTAAGTGAACACATCGAAACCTGTCGTAGAACTCACAGCGCAAGGATAAAATATAATAGAACATATACAACAGGTGATAGTAATGAGGTATCATATAGCAAACTTTTGAAACTCTTTCAAACATCCAGAAAGATTATCCAACTGATATCCAAGTTTGTACATAAGGCCTCACTACAACTCTCAAGCAACTCAAACAGCGGAAACAGAAATACTAGATAGAATAAAACTGGTACGCCAGCCTCCTGCTCGTCATCGCTCAGCTTCCTCGTATCACTAAGCTCCATTACCTGTAACCTGCTACTTAGTCTGCCCATCCACAACCGGATGAACAACCCAAGGTAATAAGAGGAGACATAAAACCTTGAGTCAGACAATAGTCTTAGTGAGCGATAATACAGCTAACAAACTTCAACAAGAAAGCATATGAGAATGGGTAAATGAACAACTTATCTACCCACATCACCAGAGAAGAACTCAACCTTATCTTCCCCACATCGGACAGTGATAGCCTTTACACCAAGCATTTCAACCATTCATCCATAGAAACCAGAACACCCATTCAATCATAGAAAACAGAAACAACCAACAATAGCAATTTTGGTATCCAGATTATATATATCTCACGTAGATCTTCCTAGTCGAATTCGACATCCCTTGAATACAAGCCCCAGAGGCCGAAACCAATATCAGACAAGCACTCAAGGAACATCTACTTCGATGTTGGATAACCCACGTGGGATGGCACATGCAAAACATCCAGCATACATGACAGACTCTGGCTATCACCGCCAATCCTGCTTCGAAACCATCATTATCGTATGACGGCCAACCTTGCCATATGTCAAGGGCTAATGGTAACCCCAGTTCTAGTATGAACTCCATATGCCCAACCTTGGCAATGTCCAACCTTGACACTAGGCCTTTCCCCAACCGGAAAGACCCAGGGTACTCGACCAACAACCGGTCTTTTGGGCCTTTCAACGATACCCATCGTACCCCTGCTTTGAGCCTGCTAGAACTTACGACAACGATGACTTCTCGGCCTTCGCATCTCTAATCGTCCAACCTTGACGATGTTTCATAGCTCAAGCAACCTTCTCGAGCAGCCATTATCCACCAACTCACGACCTTTGAGTTGTCTCCGCATTCGTTGTTCCACCTTGATCAACGAACACATTCATCACCTCGAGTCTTCCTACTTGAATCACCTCGAAGTCACACCATCACCGAACCAAAACACATCACTGCGCTGCGGCTAGGGTTCGGGGGTTGCCCCCGAAAAATATTTTTTTCAGACCTTTTTGGTTCGTACCCGAGTTGTACCCGAAAACGTACTTTTTCAGAAAACGACCCTGCCAAAACCGACCAGAACCTTGCTTCAGAATGACCAGCCAAAAACCGACCAGCCTTGCTCCAGAACGACCCGCCAAAAACCGACCAGCCTTGCTCCAGAACGACCCGCCTCCATGCAGCTTTGGATCGACTCGACCTCCTTGCAGTTTTGGATCAACTCGACCTCCTTGGGACCAACCAGCTTTGGATCGACCCCGTCAAGACCGACCAGATTTTGCTCCACCTGACCGACCAGCTCCTTCAGAGCGACCAGGATTTGCTTCCAGTAAAAACCAACCAGAATGCCACCATCTGAAACCGACCAGAATGCCACCATCTGAAACCGACCAAAAACACTTCTGCTCCTTCTGGACCGACCAGGTTAAACCGACCAGAATGCCACCATCTGAAACCGACCAAAAACACTTCTGCTCCTTCTGGACCGACCAGGTTAAACCGACCAGCTCCCTGACTTGCTTCCCAAGCCATACTATGACCGACCACCTCATTCCAGACCGACCCGACCAACTCCAGGACGACCAGAAACCTGCACATCTCCAATTCGACTCCGATTTCGACCAAAACTTCGCCAAACGACGAATCCGACGAAACCAGCTTATCCGATTCATCCAAACGCAATCACAAACATGTTATGCAACCAACAATATCATCAATCTAACAATTTCCATCAAAACACATAAATTTCCCAAAAACATGATAAGTGAATCATATGAACATAAAAACGGATCTAACTTGCATAATCTTGAGAAAAATCATAAAATTAACCATTTAAATTGTCTAGATCAGATCCTAAGGTGATTCATATATAAAATGGACTTAGCATGGTGTGGATCTAAGGAAAATAACATGGAAATGATGAAATTAACATCCTAAAACCCATATACTTGCATGAATCCGAATGAGAGATGTAAATCACTCACCAATTATCCAAATCTAAGCAAAAGCAATGAAAACGCAATCCGGACAGCGAACACTTCGAATCAAACTCTTCAATCCGATGAATTCTCCCTTGAGACGATGTAGATCTAGCCTCTTATGGTGTAGATCTTCGATTTCCCTCCTTGGATTTTGGAATTTTAACGGTGGAAAGATGTTAGAGGAAGAAGGAGATCAAAGCCTCCCCATAAGAGAATGGAAAATGCCAACCTTTCTCCATACCCCTTACCCCCTATTTATAGTCTCCACCCACCCTCTAATGGGCCTTCTCCAAATCAGCCCATTAGCCTTCCAAAACCTGAACAGCCAACTGAAAAACCTTAAAACAGCGATTTCTCCCAAACCGCTGAACCAAAT
This sequence comes from Allium sativum, assembly GCA_030737875.1. Classification (NCBI taxonomy): domain Eukaryota; kingdom Viridiplantae; phylum Streptophyta; class Magnoliopsida; order Asparagales; family Amaryllidaceae; genus Allium; species Allium sativum. Next base: position 463,072,004 of record CM060923.1, read on the forward strand.
CCTTAATGTAACCACTCTACGGAAAGGGAATCATCAATTCCTTTCCGATGGCACAGGTCTCACCCTCTGATTCGACCTGAGTCAAAAGTTATGCCCAGTACAAGACTGACAGGAGCAAAATGGTCACAAACAAAATCGGTAATAATTATGGACATGTCACACATCCCCATAAGCAACATATCAAAAGATGAGAATGATCCAACCCTCAGGGAATAAAATAAAAATATTTTACGATCTTCCGATACGTAAAATGCGGGCTGTTACACCCGCAATCCCCATAGATGGATTGGGGGCAATCTAATATCGATCTTAATCAACCCGAACAAGCTATGACCAGGCACTTTATTCAAGATTGATTGGGGGCATACACACATCACATCCTTTGTTGTTTACTACTTAGCCTAGTAATGATTTTTTATTGTAGAAATTTTTGTTTGTAGGGATGCTAGATGATATCCATGTGATGTGATTTATTGTTTAATACTTAGATTTGTAATGTTTTGACTACGAATACACTTAATTTAAATAAATGACAAGCTTACAAATATCCTACATTGCAAGGAAGCAAACTACTTTATTTACATAAGTGCAGGATTACATTAAGGAACTAATCAAAAGCGCGTAGGTCGCACTCGCTACAACAACAGAAGGCCAATGGAAAACAAAATGAAAAGACTAGACCACATTTTACTCGGGCTTTGGAGAAGACTTGGATTTTTTTGTAAGCTTTAAGCTTCTCTTTCTCCTCTCGCTCGGCATCAGCAAGGATACATTTCTTCCTTTTCTTGTCTGAGGGAGTCGCATTTGGATCGAAAGAGGACTTCTGAGCCGACTCCCCAGTGATTGACCAAGTAGAAAGCTTGTGTGAAAACCCTAAACTCCCATGCCACAAAAGTAAGGATAATCATTCAGAATATAACACATTAATCAACATCAGCAGATTACAGATAATAGCATAAACATGAAATAAAATAATTTACATCAATATGATAGCGGAATCATAAAATGTAATAAACATCGGAGTTGCACAGTCATAGGATACAACTTAGTGCATAAAGGAAATGATCAGTCTACATCAAGATCAACGGGACATATACATGATAGAATACATAATAGAGATAATCGGCCTACATCGCGATCAGCGGTACATATACATAAGAGAATACAGGCGGAAATGTCAATAATCCAAAATACAAATATAAACGAGTCTTCGCCATCATCCAAAAATGCACTCCATGCTATGGTGCAAAGGAAAAATACATCTTGTAACCTGTCACTTGGTTGCCCGTGTAAAAATAAAGGCACTCGAGTTTGCAAGTGAAACAAACTACGAGTTAGTCATGTGACTGGTATGAGAAATCTACTTGACTGGTTTAACAATAATAATAAGCCAAATCATAGGACCACACCCCTAACGTGGAATGGGTTTTATGCAGTGATTGCCTGTGCATGAAATAAAGTAAAACATTAAAACAACGCAATGCTTTTTACAAAAATGAAGCCATTATAAGACTCAAGTCCCATCACACAATACAACACAAGCCGAAGGATAGAATTTTACATTATAATGGCCAAAATATGTTTGATACATATAAAAAAAGCATTTGATGTTTTTACTAGTGCATATATGTTTCAAACACAATTTCAGTCATAACGTATCAATCATAGACGGCATGGGTACCATATATCATGTTGTCATATATAGGTTTACAATCAAAACAGAAATATCGTATTAGAAATCGAATTTCCGTCAGGAGTCGAGGCCAGAAATGGCTCCTCACCGCTTCTAGACATTCTAGCAAATGTCTTAGGATTACACACTCTGGGAAACCCTATGATGCTTCAGGGCTGGTCCTCTCTTACATTTGAGGATTAATTATTCCTGAACACATGTTTCCCGGTCCTATTGGACCTATCCATCGGCTCTGTAGTAACCGATATTTCTAAGGCGCCTCGCAATCCAACATTCACATAGGTAAAATATAATCAATGTCTGGGCTCCATACCATGGCATGATCCCGTTTATGACTCATACCGAGGTGTGGGGCTCGCGAATTAAAGCTATACACAAAGCTATGCTATATTAAAGCCGTTCTTTGATCATCAACCAAAGGCTCTTCTTTTCAACAAAAGCCTTGATCATTTGCATCTCAGCATGCCATATTGACATTCCACGCCATGTGACTGATGTCTATCGATATATAACCTCTAAGCTCGTACGTCTTAGAGAAGGGTGTTATGCATGAGAATAAATTCTCCACTACCAAATATATATATATATATATATAATAGAGATCAATCAATGCAGAACGAAATCCAACATCAAACACACATCCATTTACTAGTCCGTTCTAGGTCTGAACGAAACCGGAGGCACCTTATTCCTCGTTCCATATGTCCAATACGGAAGAGAGGTCCTCGCACATCCAAACGACCAACAAGTACGTCCAGACCGCTACCACTTTAACCTCATCAAGGGAGCCACCCATATCTAAGGCATCGGTAACAATCCATACAATGTGAAGATCACCATTCTTGCACTGTCTTCATATCTTCGACTTTTAATCGTCGATCAATTGTTTAAAATGAGAATTAACTCGTCCTTTTCAAATAATTCATGTATATATATATATATATAATTCAAATCAATTCTTTTCATGGTTAAATTATTTGACATTTACGTTTCAATTCAATATAATTATTTCATGTCAAATACATTTAACCCTCAAAATATCCAATAAACCAAGTAAAATCGGTTTATTTCCGTTCCGTATCGTTTATAATATTTTATAACGATTTAATGCTATTTTTATTTATAAAAAAATTGCAAGTTTTAATTAAACGACGCTTTAGGTCATAACGCGACCTTAGCGCTGTTTTTCTCCAAATTTGAATTACACATTTCTCAAAATCTAACCATTGGATCTTAATAAATTTTATATCTTGGAAAGATCTTTCCAAAGCGAACCCAACGGTTTCAGTTTCGGGAAAATCCGACGGTCGGATCTCTCGGTATAATCGTTTAAAGTTACGATTCCAAAACGTGAACTATAGCGGCGTGATTCGTTTTAATTTTTATATATATATGTATATATATGTATATATATATATATATAATTCATTCGACGATTTCCAAACCATTTTCTTTTAAAAAATTTGGCTAGCGCCTTTAAATTTCGAAAAATTTCGCTATAACCTCCTTTGTGCGGGGAGGGGTTTAAATTTTTTTTGAGCCGTATTAGGCACCCAATAAATCCAATATAAGCATACACAATTTCTAGTGACTAATTTAAGCCCAAGGGAGAGTGTAAAAATCATTTCTCAAGAGAATAAATCTTGTCACCTTGGCCTGTGTTGGAAAAATAAATAATCCATGTGCCGTATCTAATAACTACAGAGATGTGATTATTGTCAACTCCAGACCCGTGTGGGATTTTTATTTAATCTGGAAATTACCGTTATATTTTATTTAGTCCAAATCAGTCCTCAGTTCAACCTGTAATTCAGTCATCGCCATACGAGCGTCTTGCTCGTATGGTAATCTCAACCTCGTCATATAGGCACTTACTGCTTATATGGAATATGATATGCTATGACATCAATAGTTCGTCTTCGGTTCAACCTGAAATGCAGTCATCGCCATCAATCTTCTCGCTTGTATGGTAATTCCAACCTCGTCATACAAGCACCAAATGCTTATATGGGATATGATAGAGTATGTTATCTTCACGAAGTATGCCATGTAGTGTAGTCCAAAATTAATTGTTATTATCCTGTGGCGTTGTTTATAATCTCACACAGAACAACCAGCACACCGCATCCAATGGCATTCACAGGAGTTTGTATAATAAATAAAATTGCGCAGCTAACTCATTAAGGTTTTCCTATTTGTCGGGCACGCAAATAAATTCTTTACTCAACAGCAAATCCATTTACCTATTTAACATATGTCTATATATGCATATCTAAGCTAAAAATAATATTTTTCGCGAACAAATAATTATTTCCATGCATGAATATTTTTAACAGTTCATATACATGTTAAAAAATAATATTTCTAATGAACAAGCATTTATTTCGACCCGTGGTTATTTTTAACACTTCATACATGTGATAAAAATAATATTTTTAGCGAACACAAATATTTTTCAACACATGACTATTTTTAACACTTCATATACATGTTAAAAATAATATTTTTCAAATAACAAATATTTATTTCAACACGCGGTTAGTCTTAACACTTCATACATATGACAGAAATGATAATTTTTTCTAACAAAAATATTCTTCAACATATGTCTATTTTTAACACTTCATATACATGTTGGATATAATATTTTCAATGAATAAATAATTATTTCAACCCGCGGTTATTTTTAACATTTCGTACAAATGATAGAAATGATATTTTTGGCGAACAAAAATATTTTTCAACACATGACTATTTTTAACACTTCATATACGTATTAAAAATAATATTTTCAATAAACCAATATTTATTTCATTACACGACTATTTTATATAGTCATTAACACGCTAAAAATGATGTTTTTAATGTTCACATATTTATTTGAACCAATAACTATTTTTAAAGGTTCATGCATACAATAAAAATGTGATCTTTATTGTTCAAAAAATCTATTTCAAAAACGAATATTTTATATACTTCACACTTCCAATAAAAATGAGATTTTTATTGTTTAAACAATTTATTTCAAACATGAATATTTTATATACTTCATACATTCAACAAAATTATGATTTTTGTTATTTAAACAATTTATTTCAAACATGAATATTTTATATACTTCATACATACAATAAAAATGTGATTTTTATTGTTTAAACAATTTACTTCAAATATGAATATTTTTCGACACATGAATATTTCAGAAAATTTCGGCATTACGACCCGGCACCGTGTTAGCACGACTCCTCTGCTATCCTAGGCCTTGCGGCAATACAATGGTTTCATTTCAATGATTTCTAAAATATCATTCATTTCCACAACACAATGAATATACCGCAAATACAACCAATTTTGTTGCAACCACAATCAATCATTCACAATCACAATCCAAACAATTTATATCGTCCATGGTTTGTGAACGAGGGGAGTGTGTGTGTGTATATATATATGTTTCATTTCTATTTCAATTTCATTTCAATTCCATTCAACGCATACATGATTTATACAATGTATATATAATTTATACATCACATATATAATTTGTACAATGCTTGTATGTGAGATATACAACGCTTATATAATTTATACATCGCTTGTATAATTTATACAACGCATATCCATTCCAATTTAAATTTAGAAGTCTCATACTGGGTTCCACTCCTTCATAATACGTAAAGAGCTCCAAATGTGTTCTAGCCTCTTCTAGAATGTAGTGTACGATGTCACGGTCCTAATGTCTCATGTTTCACTGCATTTCGACAACATACGAAAAAGATATGATTTTTATACGATAATCAAATTTCGCAACGCTTAAACGTGTTATAAACAGTTTAAATATTATCATCCGTTACCTTTCCACTTCGATTCAAAACTAGGGTTCGATTTATCTTGAAATCTGTGAAGTATGAAGCCAATCAGAATATTTCACGTCCTAGGGCTTGGAATGGCGCACCGATCGAGGGTGGTTACATCGAACTCGACGCTGGCACGTCGGCGCAAATGGGTGCAAGGCGGCGTGAGTTTCAAGGCTTAGATCTCGACTACGACAGAATGATGGAGGGTGTAATTTATATGGATTTGAAGAGGATGAGAAGATCTACACAGAAGCATTGAATTTTACTAAGTGGTTTGGGAGTTAATGAGGAGAGAAGTTCTGAAGAGGAAACCGCCATTCGTTTCTTTGGGTATCGAGTTTCTCAGAGAAGTGACAGAGAATTCTGATTGGTTCTTGAATATATATTTAATTTATTCAATTTATTTAATTCCAAAAATATTTGTTTCTCTATACGATCTCCAAATCAAACAGAACGATTGTTTCCCCTAGCTAAATACCCCAATTAAAGACACAATGGAATATGTTTCGTAAGCCCATTCGACTGTTTCAGTCAGTTATTCTTCAAATTAAAATATAAAACATTCAATTTTAGATTTGAACGTACATTTTAATTTGCCGGGGCCACATGCTGATTTCAAAAACTCCTAAAAAATAAATCTAGCTATGTTTGGATGATACAGTCCTAAAAAAATTAATTTCGTCGAATTTGGAGACCGTTTGAAAAATGGACATTTTCTGGTCGATCCAATTCAAACTGAAATTACCAAACACGTTTTGCTTTGGCACGCTCACAATTTAATTCCAAAAATTATGGAATTTTAAACCTAGCAATATATTGACATTCTGGATCCAACCAAAGTGGTTTTGTCGAAAACGGATGTCATTTGCAAAATGGCTATTTTTAAGGGCTTTGTTGTTATTTAAAAATGGAAATTTTAAATTCTGACCATATTCTGTTAAAACTAATCGAAATTAAAATTTTAAATTGGTTCTGATTTTCCGGGTTGTTGCAATCTCCCTCACTTAAAACTTTTTGTCCCCGAAAAGGAAATAGCAGTAAAGTAGGAAACAAAACGGAAATGCAAAATATTGTAAATGTACCTTGCATCAGAGCTAATCAGAGATGTCTACTCTGCACTTGGGATAAGCTTGTTTAATGCTATCCTCTGTCTCCAATGTACTGTCCCTAGGATCTCTGCTCCGCTGCACTTTGACTAAGTGAACCTTTTTGTTCCTTAGAACCTTGGTTTCTTTGCCAACAATTTTCAGTGGCTCTCTTCTCACTGCTAATTCTGGAGTAATATCCAAATCCTGTTGCGCTGCTTCTTCAACAATCAGATCTGGATCAAGCACATGCCTTCGAAGTTGAGACACGTGAAATACATCATGGACTCCAGGCAACCAGTTAGGCAATTGAACCCTATAAGCAAGAGTTCCAATCCTTTCAAGCATGGGAAATGGACCAATAAATCTAGGCGTCAACTTCCCTGTTTTCCCCGAACCGGACTACTCCTCTCATCGGAAAAACTCTCAAATATACGTAATCACCAACAGCAAATGCTAAATCTCTTCTTATGGAATCTTCAAAACTCTTTTATCGGCTCTGAGCTGTTTGCAGTCGCTTCTTAATGAAATCGACTTTATCCGAAGCTTCACGAATCATGTCGGGACCCAATACTAGTCGATTGCCTGATTGTACCCAACATGCGGGAGATCTACACGGTCTACCATACAATGCTTCGAATGGTGACATTTTTAAGCTCACTTGATAGCTGTTGTTATATGAAAACTCAGCCAAATGCAAGTGATCTTCCCACGATCTGCCAAAATCGAGAATACATGCCCGCAACAAGTCTTCTAATATGCGATTCACCCTCTCAGTTTGGCCATCAGTTTGAGGATGATATGCGGTGCTCAGATTCAACTTTGTTCCCAACTCTTCTTGGAATACTTCCAAGAATTTACTAGCGAATTTTGGATCACAATCACTGAAAATACTACTGGGGACTCCACGTAGTCTCACGATTCCTTTAAAATAAATTTGCGTCAGACTTTGAGCCATTCTAGTCGATCTGACAAGAATAAAATGGGCGATCTTTGTGAATCGATCTACAATCATACATATACTGTCATTACCTTTCCTGGTTTAGGGAAAACCATCTATGAAACCCATGGAAATTTGATCCCACTTCCAATCTGGAATCTCCAATGGTTGCAACAGTCCGGCGAGTTTCTGTTGATCACTTTTGACTTGTTGACAGGTGGAACACTGGCTAACATATATAGAAATGTCCATTTTCATAGATCTCCACCAGAAAGTGCGCTTGATATCATTATTCATTTTACTCACCCTTGGATGGATACTAAGCTTGGACTTGTGACATTCGTCTAGTACTTCCTTTCTAAGCTCAGGAATATTCGGAACGCAAATTCGGCCTTTTAACCTCATAATTCATTTGCTATCGATCTGGAAACTCGAGGCCTTGCCTTCCTGAATTCTTTTACTGATCCTCTCGATGAAGTGATCCTCTTTCTGAAGAACAAATATTTTGTCAATCAACGAAGGCGTAATAATAAGATTAGCGATGATCGCATTCTTTTTGCTGAGCGCATCACAACATTGTCTTTCCTTGGAGTATACAAAATATCGAGATCGTATGCTGCAAGAAATTCTAGCCAACGTTGCTGTCTCAAATTCAAATCCTTCTGGGTGAACAAATACTTTTACGACTTATGATCAATGTATAATTCGAATTCTCACCCAATAAATAGTGCCTCCATATTTTTAAAGCAAACACGACAGCTAACAACTCAAGATCATGAGTAGCGTATCTCTTCTCATGCGGTTTCAACTGACGGCTAGCATAAGCAACTACTTGGCCACTTTGCATTAATACTGCACCAACACCTTCAAGCGAAGCATCTGTATAGACTGTCGAATCTTGATTGCCATCAATAATAGTTAACACTGGGGCAGTTGTCAATCTTAATTTCAGCTCTTGGAAAGCCGCCTCACTTTCTGGAGTCCAATTAAATCTTGCATGCTTCTTAGTAAGCTTTGTTAATGAACTGGATATCTTCAAAAAATCCTTAACGAATTTCCGATAATAACTAGCCAAACCTAGGAAATTTCGAACTTCTGTGGGTGTACTAGGTTGCTTCCAATCTTAAATAGCCGTAATTTTACTTGGATCAACCGAAATTCCTTCCTTTTATACTATGTGACCAAGGAACTTCACTTCCTCTTGCCAGAATATGCATTTAGAAAATTTGGCTTTTAAGACATTCTTTCTCTGAATCTCCAACAATTGTTCTAAATGATTCTCATGCTCATTAGAGGACTTAGAGAAGATTAAAATGTCATCAATGAAGACCAGTACGAATTTATTCAATACTTCTCTGAATACTCTGTTCATTAAATCAACAAAATAAGCTGGAGCGTTACATAAGCTGAACGGCATTACTAACCACTTATAGAATATGTCTGGACCTCTGAAAGCTGTCAAAGGAACACATTCTTCAGCAAGTCGCAACTGATGGAAACTTGTAGCTAGGTCCATTCTAGAAAATACTTGCGCTCCATTCAAACGATCCAATAAATAATCGATGCGGGGTAATGGATATTTATTCTTGAGCGTCTGCTTGTCAAGGTCTCGGTAATCAACACATAATCTGAGAGTACCGTCTGACTTAGGAATAAACACTACGACTGTTCCCCAACATGAGAAGTTAGGTCTGATTAGACCTTTCCATGGCAATTGTCGATTTTGATCGCCTAATGCTTTCTCTTTTAATGTCATTCTACGAATAACGTGCACAAATGGCCTTGCATTCGGAATTAAATCGAATTTGAAGTCAATTTCTCTTTGCGGAGGTAATGTATCAACTTCTTCAAACACATCCGCATAATTTTTAACGACAGGAATATTTTCTAATAAAGTGGGAGTAACTTCTAGCGTAGACCAAAATTCTTTTCTATCTGAGTCTGAGCTATGAATGGAATATACATATTCCCGAGCTTCGTTTCAACTTTAACAATTCTTTCGGCACATCTAACTTCGGCCTTATATTTCGTTTACCATTCTAACCCGAGGATAACACCGAATTCAGAAAAATTCATGACGATCAAATTAATGGGAAACTTGTAGCAAGAATAAGAGATCGGCACTCTGCAATATAAACTAAGAACAAGAGATCCTCCTATCGGATTATGAACTCTAATCGATTCTTTAAGGTCCCTTGGTTTTAACTTTGATTTTTTAACTGTGTTTCTTGAAATGAAACTAAGTGATGCACCAGTGTCCAATAATACTGAAACAGGAATATTTTTAATAGCAAGGGTGCCTCCCAAAACATCAAGTTTACCTCCTCCCTCAGAAGAAGCTGGCAGATCCGCCTCCTCATACACGTAAGCCACTTAGGAGATTTTGAGCAATGGACAATTCCTCCTAATATGCCCCGTCTTGTAGCAGTTATAGCACTCACTAGAATTGCGGAGATTCTGACTTGAGCCTGATTGATTGGTCTTTTGCCGCTTTGGAGCGTTGCACTCATTAGTTCAATGTCCGAGCTTGTCACAATTGAAGCATTTACCCTTTGGCTTTCTGTTTGCTTGAGGCTTTGCTGCTGCTGTGTTGCTTGCCTCAGGTTGCTTACCATAAGATTTCCATTTGTTGTTGACTTGCTTCTTCTCGATGTCCTCTTGAATGTTGCTGTTGTCCAAACTTTCATATTTGCATGCCATCTCAGCCATCTCGGTGAATGGAAGGTTAATATGTCCAGTTGGTCGGCTCTGGTACCTACGAAGAAGTCCATGGATAAATCGCTTGCTCTTCTCAATAGGATCCTAAATAAGCTCGGGCGCATAGCGAGATAATTTGGTGAATTTGTTGAGATACTCATGGATAGTGCGATCTCCTTGATAGAGATTAGCGAACTCGTCATGTAAGAGCTCGACTTCCTGTCAAAGGATGGATTACTCATTGAATAACTCCTTGAATTTGGCTCATGTCATATCTACCTCAATCTCGCCTAATGTGATGGCCTCCTACCATATCAGTGCCTCATCCTTCAACAACCAGGATGCCATGAACCTCTTCCTATGACCATCAAGCTCTAGGCTTGCAAAGATTCATTCGCATGTCTTCAACCAAGCTTGGCAATAACCACTGTACCATTGCCAGAGAATGGAAGGCCACCTAGATTCTTGTATTTCTTAGCCACCCCATCGAGATCAAATGGTTGCGGGGATGGTGGTTGTGGTACTGCAGCCTCAAGATTAGGCTGATTCTGAGTAGCAGGGATTTCACCCCTTCCTTGGCCTCTGTCTGCTCTACCTCTGCCTCTAGCTCTGGTACTCATCTCAGTCAGTACTGTACAAGCAAGAAATGAGTCAGACCAACAGAAATGATAATTTTAAGGAATGGTAAAAGTAGAAGGACATGAGGAAAAACATTGGTGTACAGATCAAATTATTATGCTATTCTGCTGTGCTCATTCTAGGACATTACTGATCCTATCTCTAATGAGCTACTCGCCTTAGAACACAACTGATTCTATTTTTGACGAGGTATTTAATGTGTTTAATTCTAGAACTAAGATTAACCATAGCTCTGATACCAACTGTGAAAATCCCAAACTCCTGTGCCATGGAAGCAAGGATAATCATTCAAAATATAACACATTAATCAACATCAACAGATTACAAATAATAGCATAAACATGAAATAGACTAATTTACATCAATATGACAACGGAATCATAAAATGTAATAAACATCAGAGTTGCACAGCCATAGGATATAACTTAGTGCATAAAGGAAATGATTAGTCTACATCAAGATCAACAGGACATATACATCAAATAATATATAATAGATATAATCAATCTATATTGCGATCGGTGGTACATATACATAAGAGAATACAGGCCGAAATGTCAATAGACCAAAATACAGATATAAATTAGTTTTCGCCATCATCCAAAAATGCACTCCATGCTATGGTGCAAAGCCAAAACACATCCTGTAACCTGTCACTTGGCTGCCCGTGTAAAAACAAGGGCACCCGAGTTTGCAAGTGAAACAAACTACGAGTCAGCCATGGGACTGGTATGAGAAATCTACTTGACTGGTTTAACAATAATAAGGCAAATCATAGGACCACGCCGCTAACGCGGAACGGGTTTTCTCCAGTGATTGCCCGTGCATGAAATAAATTAAATGTTTAAACAACGCAATGCTTTTTAGAAAAATGAAGTCATTATAAGACTCAAGTCCCATCACACAATGCAACGCAAGCCGGAGGATAGAGTTTTACCTTATAATGGCCAAAATATGCTTGATACATATAAAACAAAAGCATTTGATGTTTTTACTAGTGCATATATGTTTCAAACACAATTTCAATTATAATGTATCAATCATAGATGACATGGGTACCATATATCATGTCGTCATATATAGGTTTACAATCAAAACCAAAATGTCGTATTGGAAATCGGATTTCCGTCATGAGTCGAGGCTAGGGATGGCTCCTCACCGCTCCGAGACACTCCAACAAATGTCTCAGGATTACACATTCTGGGCAACCCTTGATGCTTCAGGGCTGGTCCTCTCTTACGTTTGAGGATTAACTATTCCTGAACACACGTTTCCCGGTCCTATCAGACCTATCCATCGGCTCCGTAGTAATCAATATATTCGAGGAACCTCGCAATCCAACATCCACATAGGTAAAATATAATAAAGGTCTGGGCTTATACCATGACACCACCCATAACTAGAAAGAAATGTTGTGCACTCCCTGCAGTCACGATCCCGTTTTTGACTAATACGGAGGTGTGAGGCTCGTGAATTAATGTTATACACAAAACTATGTTGTATTAAAGTCGTGCTTTGATCATCAACCACAAGACTCTGCTTTTCAACATAAGCCTTGATCATTTACGTCTCAGCATGCCACATTAACGTTCCACGCCATGCGACTGATGTCTATCGATATACAACCTCTAAGCGCGTACGTCTTAGAGAATGATGTTAAGTAAGAGAATAAATTCTCTGCCACCAAACAAATATATATTTAATAGAGATCAATCAACACATAGCGAAATCCAACGTCAGAAACACATTCATTTACTAGTTCATTCTGAGTCTGAAAGAAACCAGAGGCACCTTATTCCTCATTCCATATGTCCCATACGGAAGAGAGGTCCTAGCACATCCGAACGATCAACAAGTACGTCCAGACCGCTACCACTATGGCCTCATCAAGGGAGCTACCCAAATCTAAGGCGTTAGTAGCAATCCATACGATGTGAAGATCACCGATCTTGCACCATTTTCATATCTTCGACTTTTAATTGTCGATCAATTATTTGAAATGAGAATTAACTCGGCCTTTTCAAATAATTTACGTATATATATATATGTAGAATCCAAATCAATTCTTTTCATGGTTAAATTATTTGACATTTACGTTTCAATTCAATATAATTATTTCATGTCAAATACATCTTACCCTCATAATATCCAATAAACAAAGTAAAATCGGTTTATTTCCATTCCATATCATTTATAATATTTTTTAATGATTTAACGCTATTTTTATTTATATTAAAATAACCCGTTTTAATTAAACGATGCTTCAGGTCATAACGCGGCCCTAGCGCTGTTTTCTCCAGATTTGAACTGCACATTTCCCGTTATCTAACCATTGGATCTTAACAAATTTTACATCGTTGGAAAGATCTTTCCAAATCGAACCCAAGGTTCCGGTTTTGGGAAAATCTGACGGTCGGATCTCTCGGTATAATCGTTTAAAGATACGATTCCAAAACGCGAACTGCAGCTGCGCGATTCGTTTTAATTATATATATATATATATATATATAATTCATTCGAAGATTTCCAAACCGTTTTCACTTCAAAATTTGGCTAACGCCTTTAAATTACGAAAAATATCGCCATAACCTCCTTTGTATGGGGAGAGGTTTGGAAATTTATTGGGCCGTATTAGGCACCCTATAAATCCAGTATAAGCATTTACAATTTTTAGTGACTAATCTAATCCCAAGGGAGAGTGTAAAAATCATTTCTCAAGAGAATAAATTCTCGTCACCTTGTCCAGTATTGGAAAATAAATAATCCATGTGCCGTATCTAATAACCAGAGAGACGTTATTATTGTCAACTCTAGACCCGTGTGGGGTTTTAATTTAATCTGGCAATTTATCGTTATATTTTATTTAGTCTATATCAGTCCTCAGTTCAACCTGTAATTCAATCATCGCCATACGAGCGTCTTGCTCGTATGGTAATCTCAACCTCGTCATATAAGCACCTATTACTTATATGGAATATGATATGCTATGACATCAATAGTTCGTCTTCGGTTCAACCTGAAATGTAGTCATCGCCATACAAGCTTCTCGCTTGTATGATAATTCCAACCTCATCATACAAGCTCAAAATGCTTATAGGGAATATGATAGAGTAAGTTATCTTCACGAAGTATGCCATGTAGTGTAGTCCAAAATTAATTGTTACTATCCTATGGCGTTGTTTATAATCTCACATAGGACAACCAGCACACCACATCCAATGGCATTCACAAGAATTTGTATAATAAATAAAATTGCACAATCAACTCATTAAGGTTTACCTACTTGTTGGGCACGCAAATAAATTCTTTACTCAACAACAAATCCATTTACCTATTTAGCATATGTATATATATGCATATCTAAGTTAAAAATAATATTTATATATATGCATATCTAAGTTAAAAATAATATTTTTGGCGAACAAATAATTATTTCCATACATGACTATTTTTAACAGTTCATATACATGTTAAAAATAATATTTCTGATGAAAAAGCATTTATTTCAACCCATGGTTATTTTTAACACTTCATACATGTGATAAAAAAATAATATTTTTAGCGAACAAAAATATTTTTCAACACATGACTATTTTTAACACTTCATATACATGTTCAAAATAATATTTTCAATTAACAAATATTTATTTCAACATGCGGTTATTTTTAACACTTCATACATGTGATAGAAATGATATTTTTGGCGAACAAAAATATTTTTCAACATATGAATATTTTAACACTTCATATACATATTAGAAATAATATTTTCAATGAACAAATATTTATTTCAACACACGGTTATTTTTAACACTTCATACATATGATAGAAATGATATTTTTGGCGAACAAAAAATATTTTTCAACACATGACTATTTTTAACACTTCATATACATGTTAAAAATAATATTTTCAATGAACCAATGTTTATTTCATTACACAACTATTTTATATAGTAATTAAAACACTAAAAATGATGTTTTTAATGTTCACATATTTATTTCAACCAATAACTATTTTTAAAGGTTCATGTATACAATAAAAATGTGATTTTTATTGTTCAAACAATTTATTTCAAACACGAATATTTTATATACTTCATACTTACAATAAAAATGTGATTTTTATTGTTTAAACAATTTATTTCGAATATGAATATTTTATATACCTCATACATACAATAAAAATGTGATTTTTTGTTGTTTAAACAATTTATTTCAAACACGAATATTTTATATACTTCATACATACAATAAAAATGTGATTTTTATTGTTTAAACAATTTATTTTAAACATGAATATTTTTCAACACCTGAATATTTCAGAAAATTTCGGCATTACAACGGCAGGGTATTTAACACCGGCACCATGTCCAGCATGGCTCCTCTACTATCCTAGGCCTTGCGGCAATACAATGGTTTCATTTCAATGATTTCCACTATATCATTCACTTCCACAACACAATGAATATACCACAGACACAACCAATTTTGTTGCAACCACAATCAGTCATTCATAATCACAGTCCAAACAATTTATATCGTCCATGGTCTGTGGACGAGGGGAGTGTGTGTGTGTGTGTGTATATATATATATATATATATATATATATATATGTGTGTGTGTGTGTGTGTGTGTGTGTGTGTGTAAATATATTTCATTTCCATTTCAATTTCATTTCAATTCCATTCAACGCATATATGATTTATACAACGTATATATAATTTATACATCGCATATATAATTTATACAATGCTTGTACGTGAGAAATACAACGCTTATATAATTTAGACATCGCTTATATAATTTATACAACGCGTATCCATTCCAATTTGAATTTAGAAGTCTCACATTGGGTTCCACTCCTTCGTAATTCGTAAAGAGCTCCAAATGTGTTCTAGCCTCTTCTAGAATGTAGTGTACGATGTCACCGTCCTAATATCTCTTGTTTCACTGGATTTCGACAACATACGAAAAGATATGATTTTTATATGATAATCAAACTTCAAAGCCAGGGTTCGATTTATCTCGAAGTCCGTGAAGTATGAAACCGATTAGAATATACCACGTCCTAGGGCTTGGAATGGCGCATCGATCGAGTGTGGTCACGTCGAATTCGACGCTAGCACAGTAGCGAAAATGAGTGTGAGGCGGCGTGAGTTTCGAGGCTTAGATCTCGACCAAGACAGAACGATGGAGGGTGTAATTTATATGGATTTGAAGAGGATGAGAAGATCTACACAGAAGCATTGAATTTTATTGAGCAGTTTGGGAGTTAATGAAGAGAGAAGTTCTGAGAGGAAGCCGCCGTTAGTTTCTTTGGGTATCGGGTTTCTCAGAGAAGTGACGGAGAATTCTGATTGGCCCTTAAATATATATATACTTAATTTATTCAATATATTTAATTCCAAAAATATTTGTTTCTCCATACGAACTCAAAATCAAACCCAACGACTGTCGCCCCTAGATAAATACCCCATTCCGGACACAATGGAAAATGTTTCGTAAGCCAATTCGACTGTTTCAGTCAATTATTCTTCAAATTAAAATATAAAACATTCAATTTTAGTTTTGTATGTACATTTTAATTTGCCGGGGCCACATACTGATTTCAAAAATTCCCAAAAAATAAATCTAGCTATTGTTTGGACGATACTGTCCTAAGAAAAATGATTTTGTCGAATTTGGAGATTGTTTGAAAAATGTTCATTTTCTGGTTGATCCAATTCAAACTGAAATTACCAAATGTGTTTTCCTCTGCCACACTCACATATTAAATCAAAAAATTATGGAATTTTAAACCTAGCAATATATTGACATTCTGGATCCAACCGAAGTGGTTTCATCGAAAACAGATGTCATTTGCAAAATGGCTATTTTTAAGGGCTTTGTTGTTATTTAAAAATGGAAATTTTAAATTCTTTACAAATTTCTGTTAAAATTAATCGAAATAAAATTTTTAAATTGGTTCTGATTTTCCGGGTTGTTACAGCTTGACAACCAATCTAGACCGGGGAGCAATTGCCTGGAGAGGATCAATGTTGAGGGGTTCTTCGAATTCTTCCTCAATTTTGGCTTTCAAAAGATTATCATTCTTCGCCTTTGTCTCTGCCAAAGTCATGTTCTCAGTCTCGCCCGAGTCCCCGGTCACAACAAAATCGTCATTTCCCTCTCCTTCATCGTCGTCAATGTATTTTAAAGCTTCTGTCACATCCTTATCCTCGGGAACTTCAGCACTGGATGGCACGACGGCTTTGTCAGCAACCTCTTCTTGTTTCTTTTTGGTCTCATCAGCATGATTTACACCTAAAGAACGAGAAATAATAGCTATTAGCTTGGGAGAGAACATGGCTTTTCTATTGTTTGCCCTATAATACCACGACAGACTACAATAGGTTTAGCAAATTGAGGCAAAAAGGTAGAGATTCCTTCAGACGACTTGTCGTTAGAAGTAGCGGAAGTTTCAGGAGCTGATTCGATGATTGGAGATAGGAGGGCTGCCTTTGGAATCTCAGGACGATCAGTATCATACCCCTCTGTCTCACTAGCTCCGGGGGCAGCAGATGAAGAACTAGAGCCTATTTCGAGGATTTCCTTCCCTTTGTCTTGGCGTCTCTCCTCCTTCATAGCTACATGGATCAGTATCCTCCCCTCAGCCAAACGCTCCGGCTCCTCGCCTCTCAAATATTTCCTCTTGAGTTCTTCCTTGTCAATAGTATATACCTTAAGCTGTCGCTTTTCCCAATCAACAATTTGGTCCCATACATCGACCAGGGTCATCAGATAGTCCTGGATCCAGGAAATGTTTCGGTATCAGATCACTTGAGCAAAGAACTCTATCATAAGCTCGCTATATTCATCCAACTCCTTTTGGGCTTCGGCAAGTTGCACACTAGAATCAGCGGCGAACTTAAGAGCGATATTTGTATTCCTCTTAGCTAGAACTACCCTCGCTTCAACTTCTGCCATCCTAGCCTCCAGTTCGACATTCCTCCTTACTAATTCTGCCTTTTCCTGTTCAAGACGAGAACAAAATAACTTCGCATCGGTGCTCTCTGACTTTGCATCCACTACTTGCTTTTTCAAGGCAACATGCTCTTGACTATGAGAGTCAGGCTCAGAATAGTAGCGCTTTTGCAGTTGTTCAAATTGTTTCTTATTGGTATCGATGTCACGCTGCGCTAAAGCAAGTTGGGCTTGTGCATCCTCAAGTTCTTCCTCTGTGTTCCTTATGGCTTTCTCATCATATTCGACCATCTTCTTCATGTGACTCACATTGGCTAACAAGTCTCGGTTGATTTTGGAAAGATTTCGTGAGTACTTGCGCATTTTCGTATAATTCTTACCCGTCGATATACTTAGCCTTAACTTCATCTGCCCACTTCGAAGGTACTGGCTCAAGAGCTGGAATGAAATGCATGTTCCCAAAATGATGATCTGGAAATTGCTTCCTCAGAATTTTTAGTTTCCTTCATTCTCGGTGTCAAGTATCACCGACCACGTCATAGTGATATCGATGTTTCATCGCTTGGTGGGCACGAGAGCCATTTTTGCTTTTTTCCTTTCCTTTACCCGAATCCTTGGTTTTGTCCTATGGATTAGGGCGCTTCGGTAATGGCTTGTCCTGAGAATGTCTTTCCTTTGGAAGACTTAGAGCCTTAGATGGTGGCTTATCCCCTTCACGACGATCTTGATGGCTCTTATGCTGTATCTGACTTGAGAGGGGAGCGAGAACGTGAAGAGTAAGGATGGTGTGAATCATAACATTTCCTAACATCCCTCCCACGCTATCGCCTCGATCATACTCTATATCTGAATCGAACCTAGGCATACTTGAACGAACATCTTTGAGGGAATAACCACGACGCGACATCTCTCCTACAAAATGACACAACTAAGCATTAGTTGTCGGGATTAATATATTACTCAAGTGTCGTGACGTGTAGTGCAAGTAGTATATGTCCTAAGTGATCCCCGCGACAGATCAGGGCCCAGAGTTAGGCTTGTCTGTGTAGTCTTCCCGGCTTTTACAGGAGTAGTTTCTTCCTCGTAGAAAGGAAAAAGGATCCCATGCCAATATCCTTAGAAGTATAGATTTTTTTCAGGCAGAGGAAGTTTTGATAAGCCCCCATGTATGGGAACTATGGGAGAAGATCCACCAACAGGAGACCTAGCAGGAGACGGAGTCCTTGGAGAAGGCTGCCTTTAAGTATCAGAAGTATCTTTCGTATTATCGTCTAGTTGTTTATCTCTGGCAGGTATGTTCAAAGCTTCATCATCTTGAATCGACAATGGAGAAGGACTTTTTGGGAGTACAATTGGGTTCTCCTCTTCTGTTGCCTCTTTATCTCCCGAGTGTAGTTCCTGACTAGAACCTGTGTCTCATTGACCTCTTGAACTCTCCCCTTTCTCGATTGGAGTTATAATCTTCCCCTCGACTAGGGGCATGTTTCCGGTTTCTACCTGAGCTGTAGGAACTTGGGCTGGAGGCACATATTTGTAAGGTTTGCCTCCTTGACCGAGACTCCGACTTATAGCAAGTAGACGATGTCTGTGCAGAACCTCGTCTACTAAACACTTTAGTCAAAGTTTCCACTCAGTAAACAACTTAATCGATCTTCGTATGGTTGACCCTATTCCTTCTTGGGATTCGAAACTGCAGAGAGAGTGGAATGATCAGTACACTTGTTAATATGATCAAAACGAATGCTTGGAGGTCTAAAACTTATTAGATTGTAACCATCTTCGTGCACAAGCCTCTAGATCTTTGAGGTAAAACCATTTGGGCTTTATATCTCCCGCATTGTTGTAACCTTCATTCATGACTTTCTTGTTGAGCACCGACTCAAATAAAACAAAGGACGGAGTCCCCTTTGAGCGATGCTAGAAGTGATAGAACAAGTTTAAGTCTTCAAAAGTGAGCTCTGTACCCAAGATCTCCATTTACGCCACATACAAAGTATACAAATAAGCATATGTATAGGGGTGGAGCTGCATAAGAACTATATGCAATCGTCTTAGGCACTCGACGACGAATGGCGAAAATGGATGAATGGCTCTCACTGTGCATATTATCTTGCTAATGGCCATATATCCTTCAAGGGGGTTATGAGGTCTATCGGCACCGATTGCAACTGAGATGTCTCTCTAGGGTATTCCTTGCTTTAAACATATTTTTCTAAGCTTTATTTCATCAATTGTCGACTTCACGGAATCTTTGAGGGCATTTAAGATGACAACACTTTCAAACTAATCATGGGCTCGGTTGTCCCCTACTCCCCCTTCCTTTTCTTCATCAAACGATACTTCTCCTGGTGATGTTGCTTCTTCATGAATATCTACTTCAAATTCCGAGTCTGAATCTTCCCAGCCTGAATTTGACAGGAATGCGTCAGGATTAAAATAGCTAGTAGATTCTGGATCTATGTTTTTATCTGACAATCTTGTTGAGCGTCTACTAGACATGTTCGCTGTAATAATGAATAAACATCAGAGATTAGAGTGTAGTTGCTCGTGACCCCCCGTGTATGTCAGTGCTAGTGTGTAACAGTGTGTGCAATACTAAAAAGGGAAGATACGAAGAAAACAGATAAACATGAGAATGGTCAGCATATATTATCAAGTTATGTGCTCGCTCAATCCAGAATGACCAGTTCAGAGGAACTATCCTAACTGTTCACTAATTCATTGGAATTACAGTTGATTTCTCTCGAAATACGTGTTAGCATGTTTAGTTGAGTTGCATAGCTAAATTGGATGAAGCCGCAGACAGTGGCTGGCTAGAGAATGGGAGTTGGTACATGTGTTAAATTCGCTCGCAGGTGAAGTATGGTATACACATCTTGGTCGAGTTGCAAAGATGCATCGGCTCGTACCTCAAGACTGGGTCATAACTAAGGCCAAGGTTATATGATTGGGTCGGCTCGCACATTCGAGGGACTCGCGCTCCAAAGCCCGCTCGCAAGGAAAATTTGACTTGCATATCAGGGACCGACCGTGTCCTTAGATGGGATCACATCTTTGATCGGCTCGCATATTTTGGGTTAGCCACGAATGGGGATCGGGTCGTTGAGGTTCGACCTTACCCACCATCTTCTCGACCCGCTCCCACTGAAGCACACTTTTTCCCCAAACCTTCACATCCAACTCCATAGCCGAAACTTGAGCGCAAGTACAATCATTAGTGCCTCATCACTTCATCCTCGTCCTTCGAACCTGTACTTCTACAGCTCTCTTACATCTCTCTCTCCAAATCATGGAAATGGTTAACCTTCGGCTCGCTGCCTAAAGGTGAGGAACACCACCAACGTCGGTGGCGGCCTAGAGATGAACAACAATTACACTACTGACAGGAGGCGGTAAAGATTGACGTAGAACTTACATCAAATTCGTATATGATTCAAATCGAGGGCAATATTAAAAAAATGGAAGATGATTGAGGTGTTCATAACTATGGAAATCAGATCTGAATATTGGTGCAATTGGGGAAATTGAAATTAGGGTTTCGGAAAAATAGTAAAGTGTTTTGGCAGTAGTAAAAAGAAAAGTGAAAAATAAAAGAAAATAAATTGGCTTATACAACCCTTTAGTGGGCTTTTGGTATTCCTCCTGATGTGATGGGACGGCTCAACCCAGCGGCCCGATAGCAGATGAAATACGAAACTACTTGACTCTAATACCTTGCAGTCCGCACAAGGGCGACCCGACCTGCTATAGAGAATATGTGGTAAAGCTGAATTTGTCCCTATCGATTACACGCAATAACGATTCGAATATATTTGTCCATATTGGAAGATCCCAAGACCGTACGAAGATGAAAAGAGTTGCGAGAAGTTGTTGTAGATCGTGTGTGTACATATGGGAAAAAGGTCAAGAAAGCAGCACATCAAATAATTTGAGAGCTTTTAATTTAATTTAAAAGGAAGTCAAGGGATTTACTGAGAAATTGTTTGTGCTCAATTGAGATTTAAAAATATTGGAAAACATTATTAAAATGATAGAGGATTCGATCCTGTATTTATAAATGTCCTAGAAATCAGAAGGTACATTTCGTCAAACGTCACGACTATACGGACAGACACAACCATTAGAATTCATCGATTCAAAAACATACATCATTATTTGTTTCAAAGCACATCTCATCTGCAATAAAACATACTTCAAGGGGGAAAAAAGTTGGCCTGCTTCGTGACCAGGCCACGTAGACTCAAAGTACCCACGAACAACTTTGAGGAATCGTTCGCATCATCACAATCTTAAGAAACATGGCTCAATTTGAGATGGGTTGTTCGATATCAGTGGGTTAAGACCATTGGCTCGCAAAAGACCCACTCGCATGATGGGAAAACATGATTAAAAGCAAGTTCATTGGTTCGGGTCGAGACACAGCGATCGAACCCCACTTGCGGCTAAAGGAAATGACGTAGCCAAAGCACCATCACCGAGTCAGATCGAGGTGATGGCGACCCGACCCCATCAAAGCAATTAATGAAACTAACCCACGATCCCCCACTACGGAGAAGAATGGATCTAGAGACACGTGTTACAAACCACCTCTGAAATTACCTCTTCACTCACCCATGAACCGCTCCGAGATTTCAGGGATGAGCGCCACATCAACCCGCGACCCGCCAGCAGTTTTTGCCTGTAAATAGCCCAGGACTTATCATTTTTGGGATCTTTTGGCATTCGAGAGACTCTACTTCCACCATTATAATATTTCCTCAACTTTATTCATATTTTAATCCAAATTGTTGAGTATAATTTGATTGACATCAAGAGATACGTCATTGTTACTGTGAGGTTGATTGGATATTTGCATTGTATTTGTAATCAAATAATCAGAAACATATAAAGTGGACATTGGCTCATTAACGCCGAATCACTATAAATCGTGTTGCTCGCTACTTTTCTTTCTGTTTTTGAGTTATAATTCTCTACGATTTGTTGACTATTTGGTGTTAGAACCACTTTTTGGTCTAACAAATCCCAATAACTATTTGTATTTTTGATTCGTATAAGTCTAAACTGAGGATCATTGTCGATTTGAATGGTCAAAAATCCAGGTCGTTACAGCACGTGTCTTTTTGTTTGACATATTTATTCTCACGTTATGATTGGTCAATCCTATTGATATATTGATCAATGCTAAGGGAAAGCGTAGTATGTGATTTTCAGATTGATATTCCAGCTTTGGATTAAAATTAAGTCATGAAATACGAGGCTAATGTGGAAGACGTAGCCTACAGTTCTACATTTATAATTCTATCTTGTTTAGGTGTTTGCAATGTCTTGTTTATGCAGTGTTATTTGATGTGTTGTAGCCAAATTAGTTGAACTGTGTTTAGTCTGTGTTTGATTGAATTGTGTTTGCCTAAAATTTACTTTTGTTATTTGTTTGCCAAAGAAAAGAAAACTTGGATGAAGCAAATGTATCTTAACTGGTAAAAATTATTTATAGTTCTAGAGTTATATCATTATATTTGACATTTGTTTTAATTAATAATAAAATTTGTTTTAAGTTATTTGTAGAATAGACATAGTGAAAATATGACACATATGATTTATGGATTGGAGAGGGACATGTGAAATTGTTGCGCAAGGAAGACTTGTGTTAAGTGACCCTATAATGGTACTACGATAGCTTGGCCTGCTGCGAACGTTATTCGAAATCAATTTCTAGTAGGTAAAAATAAAATTGTGTTTAGATGTGACACTATTATTTCTTTTTCTTGGCATCTTTGTTGTGTTCTTCATATGGCAAGAATTAGATGTACATACGATTAAACAAAAAAAGAAGCTATGAAATTTTAGATGATTTTCATGATATGAATAGAAATGTAAAGTACATGTAAAGAGTCTATGCATACAAAGAGAAATTGGTGCATAGTAGCATAGAACCAAAACTCTGAATATAAATCAATCAGCCTAGAAGTGTTTTAAAGTTTTTATACTTGGGTCTGAAAAGTTTTGTACACTAGCAACTAGGTGGTGATTAGGCTTATATATTGTACTGGGTGGTGAATAGGCCTATATATTATACCTGGTTCCGAAATTTTTTGATTTCAGTCTCCATTTGTAATGTAACGTCCTAGAAATTTCATCTACTGAAATAAGGAATTAATTAGAAATTTAATTATTTATAATCAACTTTTAATTTGATACTGGGATTACAAAATTAAAAATCAAATATATTGTTTGTGTATGGATTAAATTAGATATGTATTTCAGAACGGTTGACTAGGACTTAATTATTTATTATCGAATGTTTGAATTGAATTTGAAATTCGACTTAAGAATATAAACAGTTGGATATAAAAATAAACATTATTAACGGTGAATAAATTGAAAAATTTATTTGTTGAAATATATCGAAAATTGGCCTTTTTATGTGTGTATTTGTGTATATAAGGAAACTGAAATTTGATGTTTCAAATTTGGAAACGAACGGAGTTGTTAGTTAGCAAACGAAATGAAATCAATGAACCGATAAATAATTTTTATTGGATTCAGAGCGCGAAGACGAATGAGCACGTATAAATTTGGTTGCATTTAGATATTTTGTTAGAGATACGTTTATTTTCGTCACCTTTGTAGATTATGGTTGTGGTACGAATTTAAAGTGTTAACGGTAGAATTTAAAATAAACCAAAATAATCTTCCCCAGTTAACTTCACGCCGACCTACTTCTGATCTATGCCGTCACCCTATAACCTGTGATCAGACATTTTTTCTTATCTCTAAAAACTTTTCTTCTATGAAAATGAAGTCCCTCGTTCCATTCTCTTCAGCAAATCCCCAAGCTAAAGATGGCAGCCTTCAAAAATCGAAGTGAAAGTAAATCCCCAAATTCATCTCCTCCTTACGCGTGACCCTTGATTAACCTTCACACTTAACGCAGAACCCCGGCTTACTTGAAGCCAAGACCGAACGTTGCCCTAGTTATCATCAGCGAACCCAATACATCCACCACCATCATCAAATCACCTTTTTTTCATTTAGGAGTTGTACCTTTGCAAGCCCTCACATTGAAGCCAAGCTTCGGCTCTCGTCACCCATCGCCTACCGTTCTAAGGTGAGTATTCAACTCACGATTAACCCAAGCTTAAGTAATTTAAATTTTTAGGAACTTGAAGGTAGTTATCGTAATTTCTGTTGGATTGATTTGCGTATGTTTCCTTGTTGTTGTGATTTTTGGTATTTGTAGGAAGCACATGTTTTTGCCGCATTTTTACCACGACCTGTAGCATTAGTACCAAAATACCCTATTGCAAAGTTAGTAAACGTGAATACACATATTTCTGGGTTTGTCTTGTTTTAATATGATGTAATATCTGCCGTAATTTTGATCAATTGCCTTAAGGTGTCCTAGTTTTACCATGCTTACCTTGTGTATAAAACTGAGATACATATTGATCCATGTAATATAATCTCATGCACTGATATCCACGAGACGGAGATATGTCATTGGGTGCACATACAAAATGTTTTAGTTATGTAGTTGATTTTTACCTCATTAATGAAAATGCAGTCAGGGGTCTCAACAGGAAATTTGGAAGCAAGAGGAGAATTTAAAAAAAAAACACTAAACTGAGGAAAGATAATAATATCAGTAAAACGAGCATTCTTAGGTATTGGCTATTTTTAAATGTTACACACCTTTATCCAAATATACCTGCTTGGCTATTTTCAAATGTTGCACACCTTTCTAGATCAACCATGAATCATCGTATGTAAAACTTGGCCATAAAGTATATCATTATTCAATTCTGTAGTGCTTTGACATGCTATATTATATTCACAAGATTGTGTTCTTTTTCCCTATTGCGCATCATCAAATTGCTGGTTAGTTGTTACTTTTATATATGAAGTAATAATAATAATAATAATAATAAGGTTACGTTATTTATATCATCCTTGCTTTGTTGCTTCTTTAACCTTAACCCTTTTAATTAGGAACAGTTTGCCATGTTTCGAAATGGGTACTACACCATTGTTTTAGCAAACAGAATGTACTTTGGAGCCTTGAATTTGGTCCACTCTTTGCTTTGACTTATGTTTACATTTTGTTTTAGTTACCCTATTACGTTGCCCTGTTCATTTGGATACATGCTGACATGTAGTAGTGCCTTGCATACATGTATGGACTTCACCTGTATATTAGCTCACCCCATTATGTTCAATTCTATGATTGAAAAATATGGACTTCACCTGAATGATTGGAAAGTATGGACTTCACCTGTGTATTCAGTTCTATGATTTGGTATAGTTACAACATTCAGTTCGAAAATAAGTATGCCTTGTTGAATAAATAAATACGTAGTGTACCTAGAATTTACTGTTAGTCCCTTGGTACACATAATTATACACACTTCATTGTGCTATTGAGTTTAATTTCTTTGTTTTGTCCTTTTTATGTTTTCAATACTTCATCTAA
Organism: Allium sativum; assembly: GCA_030737875.1. Taxonomy (NCBI): domain Eukaryota; kingdom Viridiplantae; phylum Streptophyta; class Magnoliopsida; order Asparagales; family Amaryllidaceae; genus Allium; species Allium sativum. The sequence goes on from CM060923.1 coordinate 463,098,349, forward strand.
GATAAAATGCATTGCAACTGAGTACCTATTATATGCGATTGTATTCAAACAAGTCTTGATGCTATGGTTGAAACTGATACTACTTTGATTTACTAGAACCTGATGTTATATGTAAAAATGGAGCCACTTTTGTTTTGCTAAAGGGCTGATGCTATACTCGAAAACTAATACTATTTTGGCTTGTTAAAAAGTTGGTTCTACATTTGAACACTTAGTGGTTTGAACCTGTGTGCACACGTGACACTGCACATACCAGATCCTTGTTAGCCATCTAACTGTTGACCCGCTCAGTGTCGTATTCGGCACCGAACTGAGCTAGCTCACTTCGATGTTTTAACTTGTTTTTTTGTTTTACCATAGACCCGAATGGTTGCACGTTACCCTAAGGTTTGATGCTACATTTCCATTGCCTGCTCATGTGTTTTCCCTTTAGCATGTGTTGTTTTCCATTGCGTGGGTTCACTTCTTAAGAATGGTTAATATATATTGGGTGATCGATGGACACATGTGTATATGCATACTATTGTGTGTGTATACACATGTCATCAGCATACATATATATTAAATCCACACGCTGTTTCGGTTTGTTTCGTCCTAAGTTGATTTCGAAAATTCGTCATGGGTTCGATGTACTTGAAATTTAGTGAATTATAGGGTTAACTATTTACTTTAATTTCTATTGAAATCAATTTACTTGAACTATGATTTAATCCTGACTCGAGTGTTATATGTTTTTGCATGGAATGCTCGGGTTAGACCCTGAACGTTACAAATTTAGAGATTACAGCTTGAGATTCGAAAGCTGGCAAAGCTGGGATTCCGAAGAGGCGCACTCTAAAGTTTGAAACCAGTAAAGAATTTTATTGTTTTTAAATTCCTCTGTATAGAAAAATTTCTTGTATCAAAGACTCTGATTATATATAAAAGTTTATTTTGCTATTCAAATATTATGTTATTTACTTATTCTGTGTTTTCTATGTCGATTCTGCCTTTTAAACCCTGTAAGCTAAATAACGATCCGTCGATTTAGACGTTTTAAATTGGTTTAATTACCAATTTGAATCGGTTAAAAAGGCGGGACGTTACAAGTGCTACTAGAGCTTTGGTTTATTCAAAGCGTAGCTTATCGAGTTTAAATGAATAGGATTGACACTAGAAAAGCGAATTTTTGGGAATAATTTTTTTTTTTGAAATATAAAATTAGAAAGTATAAATAATTTCTGAAGGTTAACCTATTTCGGAAATATTATTTTGGAATTGATACAGCTAAAAAAAATTATTTTGGGATTCAAAAGTTGTTTGGAATCCCCAGTCTTCGAATCCAGATTTGCCAGAGCTGTTCTTCGATTAGTTCTCTTAGAATTGAATTTCGAATCCATCATCGAACGATATCAAAAGAAGATAAGTATAAGAAAATCGATGAATCAATCACTCTAATCGTGTATTTTAGCAACCTAAAGATAACTAAAATTGATTGGTAATAAGAATTCCGACTGAAATTTAAGAGAAAAGGGGAAATTTGTAATCGTTCCAGAAATGGAACGCCGAATTTTATTTTGATATTCGGGGTAGAAATAAATGAAAATAAAATCGAAAAAGAATATGAGCGGAATACGACTGTGCTAAATTTTATTAATTTATTTGAGTTATTCAGAATTTGGCAAGATGATTTATAATTGGGTTTAAACTAATTGTGTATAAAAAATACAAGAATTCGATAGTGAAGTATGAACTTGTTAATTGACTAACAAGAAGAAAATTGTGAACGAGAGTTATAAATGAAGCAATATATGAATGAGGATTGTGAAGAGATTTGAATCGATATTTGAATAAAATCAAAATTAATTTGATGTCAAGAATTCAGATTCCGATAAAAGGAATGATATTTACTTTTTAGAAGTAAATAACGTATGAAAGTAGAAATGTGCAAATGAAATTGGGATAAGAGAAATGGAGTTGTCCAGTATGGCAAGATTATTCTGAAGTTCAGAATATAAATCAAATGAGATTTTCCGAAGTTCGGAATGTATTATCGAATAGGAGATTATTCGAAAGGAAGTTATTTATGCGTGTCAACTATGTCGAATTTCGAGAAAATACTGTTTACTTTTTGTTTTAATTTAAAAATTAAAATATTATTAATTAGTTGTTTATATATTCAGATTAAATAATAAAGTATATTTTTAAAAGTTACAAATCTTGAAGGCGTGAATTATTGTAAAGGAAATAAATTCTTAACATAAAATCATAAATATCGAGAATAAATGTTTTGTTGGTGTATGAAGTGGTAAATTTTATCTGTTTCAAAGTTAATAATGTTGTTCAGTTAAGGTCTGAGAGGTATGTATATTCCAACTTGATTGACTTCGTGGTTAACTGGGAAATGGTTAAGATTCGATAACAATAATTGATTAAGAGAAGCCAGTTAATGAGCGACAACAGTTGAGTGGGAATAACAATGTTTTATTTAACATTTGTTTTAATCCAAATAACGAATTTAGAAATGTTTCCCTGGATGAATAAAATATATATTTTTATGGAGAATAAAGATTTGTGAATATATGGAAATGTCTTCCAATAAAAATTATAGGAAATAAATATGATAATTGGAAATGTTTTTCAAAAGACCATGAGAGGCTAACGGGTTTTGATAAATCAGAATGGCGAGAACTGAAGAATAAAAAGCCATATGACGAGAACGAAGAGCGGCAGAACGTAAAGAGAAGCGGATTCGTAAATTTAATTTGAGAGTTGTATAAGAAATGATTTGATAAGATATTAGGAAATGAAGTTAAGGAATTTAGAAATTGACTGGAGATTGTTAAGTTGAATAATTTCCTGAGTGTTGATCTGATGTTGGTTTCGGCCTTCGGGATCGATACTTACGAAATTGTTCACTTGCTAATTGACGGTCGAAGGATATGAATGTGAAGGAGTGATGATGCATGAAGGAGAAATTTGTGATAAAAAGACATATTCTAGAATTTGGAGGGAATAAACATGTGAATGAAGTGAAGAATTAAATAATTAAGGATTTGGAAGAAAATTTGGTTTATAACCAATCGAGGCAAAAATCTGAGTTGATTGAAAAGATCGAAACTGAAATTTTGAAATCAGAATGAAATTGGAGAATATTCGAGTTTCCGAAATGTATATGGAAAAATATATAAGAATGTAATGAATTAGAAAACCAGTGATTTGGAAAGAAATCGATCTGAGATAAAATCGTATATAAAGGATTTGAATAAAAACCAAGATGTTTGAAAAAATGGTTTGGAAAGAAAATCTTATGTAAGTTGACATAAGTATGATTTATGAGGAGGTTGGAATAAAATAATATATGTATTTAGTATTATATGTTTTCAAAGAAAAATAAGGAAAGTACCTTCCTTTTCCTTTGATTTTCGAGCTTAATAAGATGTGCTGCAGGTAGTAATAGGTTGTCCTGACATAAAACTCGAGTTGTCTGAAAGAACACGACCGGGTAACGTAATTCACAGGGCAGCACATGGCTTATGGCGGACGGATGTTTCTTGGGGGAATCAAGTGTAACCATTGTGTCTGCTGCGATTTACAGTCGTGATAAGGGCGTAATCCGCAGAGCTGTGAAAGCTTACGGGTATGGATGTTTTCTGACGGAATTAGGCGTAACCATTGTGTACCTACGGTCCCCATGGCATATCTACAAGTGAATGAAATGTAACGACTAGAATCACTAAAGGTAGAATGGAGCCATGTAATGTGTGAAATATCTTAGTGATGGAGCCACCTGTTTGTTGCAGCACCGTTTCTTTGAGATCTGATTTGTCTTCATGACTGGATTTTTCTTTATGACTCGATTTGTCTTCGTGACTTGATTGGTCCTCGTGACCTGATTCATTTTCACCATTTCAAGATTTTTTTTTTCCGTGACTCTGAGAGAGAGCAACCAATGCTCAATGACCTCATATTTTCTTCTAATTCGAAAATATTTTCTGTTGATTTGTGCATGACGAAATTCGCAGGGAGGTGATTTCCTGCAGATACGGATGTTTTTTGGGGGATCCAGACGAAACCATTGTAACAACCCGGAAAATTCTGAGCCATTTTTTTTTTTGGCAATTTTAGCGAATTTTGAATATTTAAAATGAATTATTTTAAATAATATCGACGAAGATTTTTATATATGAAGAGTCGTGGTGATTGGTTTAGCTAGGCGGTGAGAACTTCTCACTTTAAATCTTGTTTTATAGTTAAAATATATACTAGGATGCAGACGGTGCTTAGCAGCACCCGACACCCGTCGTCCACAGACCATGGACGGCTTGTATGCTTGGTTAATGTGTTGAAATAAATTAATTATCGTTAAAAATATAATTTTTAATGTGAATGTGAATAAATAAATATTCATTTACAAACCGGACAGTTTGTTTATGTACACCTATTTGAAGAATATTGATTGGGACGATAAATTTTGCACATCGCCCAACTGCACAAATGATATTCAGTGTTTGTTGACTTGAAACCCCACACGGGTGTTGGGATGATATTTGGCGTACACTAATCCCAATTATTTAATTATATAATTATTTATATTTAATGCTTATACTGTTGTGTGGTGCACTTTGGATGATGGTTGACTATTTATCGTTGTTATTATATGCATGTGTTGTATGGAATCTATATAATTAACATTATATGGTAATTGATTGGGCCTCATTCCAATTGGGAAAATAAAGAATATAATAAAATATATATTCATGTGTTGAATAGAATAAATAGTCATGTGTTGACGATGCTCATGTGTTGAGAATATTCATGTGTTGAAGCTTATCATGTGTTGAGTAAAATATTTTAACAATAAAGTTTACATCTTTATCATATTTAAGATTAGAAACTAACTGAAAACTAGATAAGATGAGTGGTTTCCTGGGTATTGATCTGATGTTGGTTTCGGCCTTCGGGGTTAATGCTTAGGGAATCATTCACTTACTACTTTACAGTTGGAGTCTGATTAAAAATCAAACGATAGATACCATAATTTTATAAAATATATTAAATAATAGAAGTAGTCATGTGTTGAGAAAATTCATGTGTTGAAAGAAATATAGATTCATGTGTTGAATAGAATAAATATTCATTTGTTGGATAGAATAACGAATTTATTGAAATATATAAAGCCGTGTTGATTAGAGTTGCACCATTTTGATGCGAACGATATTTATATCGATTATATCCGTTTTTATAATAAATATAGAAAAGGAAGTGATTTCAAAATATAACGTTTTGAAAATATTACCATTTGTATATCGATGATGTGGAATATTCAATTTTGATTCGAAATTGAATATGAAGTTGAAATCGTTTCAAAAACGAATTTAAAACGATTTATAAAATAGGTTTTAAAAGAAAATCGAAGAAATATATATTATACATATTATATATATAACGGCCTGAATAGAACGCGCCGCGCTGCGGCAGTTCGTGAATTTTGACCATTGACTTCGAATGGACATTACGGGAGATCCGACCGTCGGATTCTCCTGAAACTAGAACCGTTGGGTTCGTATCGAAAAGGGCTTTCCAATGAATATTTGAAATTTGAAATCTAACAGTTGGATTTGGAATTATGTTCAAATCAAATTTGGAAAAGGTCGCTGTAAGTGCAGTTCGATGGCCGTTGATGGAAATCGACTGTACGGGCCTTGACAAAATTATGAAAAATATCAATAAATTGTGTAAAATCATAATAAATGATTTGGGAAAAATTGGGGTGAAAAATTCGACATTTGAAAGGATAAGAATATATTTTTATCAAAATGAACTAGTTTTGAACTAGAATTAAAAATCCAATTATTTTTAAATAAATAAAATGGATAGAAAGTGGTTTGAAATTAACCAGAATTTCCAATATATAAAGTGGAAATGGATTTGAATCGAAATTGTCTTTGGAATATTTTGATGTTAGATTTCGTGATTGTACAGGTATTGTTATGGGAATTTGAAAGATATATTTATATCGTTATTTCCAATACGATGTTTGTTTGTCGTAGAATTTGATATTGAATATAAGCCGATATATTTTCTATTCAGAGCCTTGTATTTAATATCAAATGTGATTTGGGTTTATCGTGAATGGTGTCTTCATTAACACTGTTCTTGAACCCAGTTGAGAAAAGAATTAATCTTTTAATTAAGATTTAGTGAAAGTGTACCAATTAAATAATATTTAATTGGAATTGAAATTAAATTGGTTTTGGGTTTATCGTGAGCGGTGTTTTGAATAACACCTATTCTTTAACCCGATTAACAATAGAATGTGATTTTGGGTTTATCGTGAACCGTGTTTTAGTTGACATTGGTTCCTTAACTCAGTTAAAGACAGGATATTGATTTTTGAAAAGATTAAAACTAAGTGGATTTTTAATAAATCTTTAATTAGATTGAAATGTGAATTGATAATTTAAACTGTCAAATTTGGAAAGTGATCGAGAATGGAGTATCACCAGTTTTGCTCCAAAGCGATAGTTAAATCTTTAATTAGATTTGAACGTGAAATGGTAATTCATTTTACCGATAGCACCATGGTGTTAGATATGGAGTATTACCAGTTTTGCTCCATGGGATGAATAAGTTGGGATTGGGAAATAAAATAAATAATTACTTCGGTGTGGTTTGCTAATCCCGACTAGTTTGAAATGATATCCAAAGGAAGATTAAAGAATAAATTTAGAAGAATTTATCTTTGATAAAATTAATGGGAACCTTTCCCTAGGAATGTGAAAATTTGAATAAAATAATATTCTGAATTGGAATGAGGCGTATGTTGTGTTTGTGTAACATGTGTTTATTATATACGCGGGTTATTCGGAAAGGCCGGGTTTATACCCATTCTGAATAATCGATTCGACGCTAAGTCGAAGACGGTGGTTGAAGATCGGAAGTCTTCACATCGTTTGGGTGATTACTGATTATCTTGATTAGGTTCTACACCCAAGAGGAGGGAATCAATTGGTGATCGTCCAGACGTACTTGGAGATCGATATGCGAGGAAAGTGCCTCCGGTTTCGTTCATACCCAGAACGAACTTGTAAATGGACTGTGTGTCTAACATTTGATTTTATTCTGTGTTGATTGATCTCTATTAAATATACATCTGTTTGGCGGTAGAGAATTTATTCTCTTGCTTAACGCCCTTCTCTGAGACGTACGAGCTCAGAGGTTATATATCGATGGACATCAGTCGAATGGAGTGAATTGCCTGTGTGGCATGCCTAAGTGGCAGATGATCAAGGCTTCTGTTGAAAACCAAAGTCTTGTGGTTGATGATCAAAGCATAGCCTATGTGGCATAGCGTGAATTCGCGAGCCTCACACCTCGGTACGAGTCAAAAACGGGATACGGACCGTTAGGAGAACACGACGTTTCTTTCTAGCTATGGGTGATGTTAGTGACCTACCAGCCCTGACATTTATATACTTTTTACCTGTGTGGATGTTGGAATGCGAGGCGCCTTGGATATAGGTCTGTTAGGACCGGGAAACGTGTGTTCAGGAATTGCCAATCCTCAAAAGTAAGAAAGGACCGGCCCAGCTGATTCCAAGGACCGCTGTGTGTGATCCTGAGGCATTTGCTAGAGTGTCTCGAACGGAGAGGAGCTTGCCCCTTGCCTCGACTCATGATGGAATCCAATTTCCAATACGAAATAGTGGATGTGATTGTATTACTAGTATGGCGACATAGTAGTATAGGTCATTCATGCCGCCTATGATTGATATTTATGATTGAAATTGTTTTGAAACTATACACTTATAGTAATATCAAAATGATTTGTTTTAAACGTACAAAGCATGTTTGGCTATTACAAGGGAAAACCCTATCCTACGGATTGCATTGCATTGTGTGATGGGACCTGGGTCTTATAATAGCTTCATTTTTCCAAAAAGCATTGCGCTGTTTTGTTATATGCACTGGTGTTCTTGGGAGAAAACCCGTTCCATGTTATACGGTGTGGTCCCTTGAATTACTCTCTTTAAAAATAAAGATTAATAACTGTTTTAGTTCTCACACCAGTCACATGACTGACCTGGAGTTTATTGTTTTAACCTAAACTCTGGGTGCTCCTATTTTCTACATGGGCAGCTAGTAGTTTTGGTTTTGCAGATTTATATTCACAGGATCCTGATTTACAGCTGGAATGATACTCGGAAAGCTCTGTATTCGTGTATTACTTCTATTTGTGTTTTGTATTATTTTCTGCTGCTATGTAATGTATTGTAATCTCTGATATTCTCTGTTGTATAATATTTATCCATACTCTGTATATTCTAGTATTCTGATGGAATTGTTGTAATAAACAATGAAATGTTCTTCTATTTGGGTTCCGATGTGTGTTGTTCTCAAAGCAATCCGGGCTTTCCTTTCCGGGGAGGTTACGGGTTATCAGAACCATTGTGTATCTGCGATTCATGAACAATAAACATATTAGTATCACATTGGTACTTTCTGTATCTGTTTTAAAAGAATTTTTGAAATATTTTCACTGGAAGTTGAAACAAGGATATTTAGTATTTGGGGATTTTAGTCGTACGCTTGGCCAGCGTATGCCTAACATCTGTGAGAATGACAATACTCTTGTCAAATTTCGAGTTATCAAACATTTTCAAATAAATAATTTGAAATTAAAATATACCTGATTTAATAAGCAAGAAAACGGATTTTGAAGTATTTTCAAGTCCATAGCTTTGTAATAATATTTTTGCGTGGATTTCATATTATGTGTAAATATTACAAAAGATTGCGGATTTTGAGAAAAAAAAATCAAGTCGACAAATTGCAACTTAAAGAAGCGATATTATTTACACTCTTTAATGAGTATTAAAAAAGATTAAACATATTGAATGCAAGGAGATTGGCTTGAGGGTTGCTAAGCCTAGACCCATTATAGTTGCAACGATGGATAAGTAAACATTGACAGATGAGGCTCATAAAGAAATTTGGACTAATTAGAGATGCATAAATCCAACTTGTGCCGAAATTGAAATTACAAAAAGAGATTGGTTTTGAAAAGAAATTATATGGGTTTGAATCTCTTAAAATATTAGATAAAATGAGAAGTTGAGAAATATCTCAAAATAATTTGAGATAGAACTCGGTATAAGAAAATTGATTGTTTAAAGAGCATGAAAATAAAAGATCAGTCGTATTTGATCAAAATTGATTATTGAAAGGAAATTTGACTTTTTTGAGTTAATTGGATATGATAGATTAACGAAGAGGATCGATGACTTAAATACGATGTTTAAATTAGCTATGGAAAAATTTCACAGATATGAGAATTTGAAGTATACGTTGGTAAACATTAATGATCTCTCCTTTTTGGGGAAGAAAAGATTTTTAAGGGGGGAGACTGAAACATCCCAGAAATTTCATCTACTGAGACAAGGAATTAATTAAAAATTTAATTATTTATAATCAATTTTTAATTTGATACTAGGATAAGAAATTTAAAAATCAAATATATTATTTGTGTATGGATTAAATAAGATATTTATTTCTGAACGGTTGGCTGGGACTTAAGTATTTATTATCGAATGTTTGAATTGAATTTGAAATTCGACCTAAGAATATAAAAGTTGGATTTAAAAATAAACGTTATTAACAGTGAATAAATTCAAAATTTTATTTGTTGAAATATATTGAAAATTGGCCTAGATATGTGTGTATTGTGTATATAAGCAAATTGAAATTTGACGTTTCAAACTTGGAAACGAACGGAGTTGTTGGTGAACAAGCGAAATAAAATCAGTGAACTGATAAATAATTTTTATTGGATTCGGAATGCGGAGACGAAGGGGCATGTATAAATTTTGTTGCATTTAGAGATTTTGTTAGAGATACGTTTATTTTCGTCACCTTTGTAGATTATGGTTGCAGTATGAATTTAAAGCGTTCGCGGTAGAATTTAACATAAACCAAAATTACCTTCCCTAGTTAACTTGACGTTGACTTACTTTTGATCTATGCCATCACCCTATAAACTATGATCAGACGTTGTTCTTATCTCCGAAAACTTTTCTTCTATAAAAATGAAGTTCCTCGTTCCATTCTCTTCAGCGAATCCCCAAGCTAAAAATGGAAGCCCTCAAAAATTGAAGTGAAAGAAAATCCCCAAATTCATCTCCTCCTTACGCGTGATCCTTGATCAACCTCCACCCTTTACGCGGAACCCCGGCTTACCTGAAGCCAAGACTGAACATTGCCCTAGCTATCATCGGCAAACCCAATACGTCCACCGCCATCATCAAGTCACCTTTTTTCCATTTTGGACCTGTACCTTCGCAAGCCCTCACATTGAAGCCAAGCTTCGGCTCTCGTCACCCATCGCATATTCTAAGGTGAGTATTCAACTCACGACTAACCTAAGTTCAAGTAACTAAATTTCTTATGAAATTGAAGGTAGTTACCGTAATTTTTGTTGGATTGATTTGCATATGTTGCCTTGTTATTGTGATTTGTGGTATTTGTAGAAAGCTCATGTTTTTGCCGCATTTTTACACGACCTGTAGCATTAGTAACAAAATACCCTATTGCAAAGTCAGTAAACATGAATACACATATTTCTGGGTTTTATTTGTTTTAGTACGATGCAGTGTCTACCGTAATTTTGATCAATTGCCTTATGGTGTCCCAGTTTTACCATGCTTAACTTGTGTAAAACTGAGATACATACTGATCCATGTAATATAATCTCATGCACTGATATCCATGAGACGAAGATATGTCATTGGGTACACACGCAAAATGTTTTAGTTATTGTAGTTGATTTCTACCTCATTAAAGATAATGTAGTCAGGGATTTCAACCGGAAATTTGGAAGCAAGACAAGTTTTTTTTTATAAAAAAAAAGCAAATACTAAACTGAGGAAAAATAATAATATCAGTAAAACGAGCATGCTTAGATATTGGCTATTTTTAAATGTAACATACCTTTATCCAAATATACCTTCTTGGCTATTTTCAGATGTTGCACACCTTTCTAGACCAACCATGAATCATCGTATGTAAAGCTTGGCTAAAAAAGTATATCATTATTCAATTCTGTAGCGCTTTGACATGTTATATTATATTCATAAGACTGTGTTCTTTTTCCCTATTGCGCATCACCAAATTGCTACTTAGTTGTTACTTTTGTATATAAATTAATAATAATAATTATAAGGGTATGTTATTTATATCATCCTTGCTTTGTTGCACCTTTAAGCTTAACCCCTTTAATCATGAACAGTTTGCCATGTTTCGAAAGGGGTACTACACCACTGTTTTAGCAAACAAAAAGTACTTTGGAGCCTTGAATTTGGTCCACTCTTTGCTGCGACTTATGTTTACATCTTGTTTCAGTCACCCCATTATGCTGCCCTGTTCGTTTGGATACATGCTGACATATAGTAGTGCCTTGCATACATGTATGGACTTCACCTGTATATTAGCTCACCCAATTATGTTCAATTCTATGATTGAGAAATATGGACTTCACTTAAATGATTGGAAAGTACAGACTTCACCTGTGTATTCGGTTCTATGATTTGGTATAGTTACAACATTCAGTTCGACAATAAGTGTGCTTTGTTGAATAAATAAATACATATATATTTTTATGTACCTAAAATTTACTGTTAGTCCCTTGGTACACATAATTATACACACTTCATAGTGCTATTGAGTTTAATTTCCCTGTTTTGCCCTTTTTATGTTTTTAGTACTTCATCTAAGATGAATGCATTGCAACTGAGTACCTATTACATTCGATTGTATTCGAACGAGTCTTGATGCTATGATTAAAACTGAAACTACTTTGATTTACTAAAGACCTGATGCTATATGTAGAAATGGTGCCACTTTTGTTTTGCTAAAAGGCTGATGCTATACTAAAAAAACTAATACTATTTTGGCTTGTTAAAAAGTTGATTCTACATTTTGGTGGTTTGAACCTGTTTGCACACGTGACACTACACATACCGGATCCTTATTTGCCACCTAATTGTTGACCCGCTCAGTGTCATATTCGGCACCGAACTGAGCTAGGTCACTTCGATGTTTTAACTTGTTGTTTTTGTGTTTCATCATATACCTGAATGGTTGCACGTTACCCTAAGGTTTGATGCTATATTTCCATTGCATGCTCATGTGTTTTCCCTTTGGCATGTGTTGTTTTTCCATTGTGTGGGTTCGACTTCGTAAGCATGGTTAATATATATGGGGTGATCGATGGGCACATGTGTATATACATACTATTGTGTGTGTGTATACACATGTCATCAGCATATATATATATATATATATATATATATATATATATATATATATATATATATATATATATATTAAATCCATACGCTGTTCCGGTTTGTTTCGTCCCAAGTTGATTTCGAAAATTCATCACGAGTTCAATGTACTCAAAATTTAGTGAATTATAGGGTTAACTATTTAATTCAGTTTCTGTTAAAATCAATTTACTTGAACTATGATTTAATTCTGACTCGAGCGTTTTATGTTTTTGCATGGAACACTCAGGTCAGACCCTGAGCGTTACAGATTTAGAGACTACAGCTTGGGATTCGAAGACTGGCAAAGCTGAGATTCCGAAGAGGTGCACTCTGAAGTTTGAAACCAGTAAAGAATTATTTTTTTAAAATTCCGCTGTATAGAAAATTTTCTTGTATCAAAGATTCTGATTATATATAAAGTTTATTTCGTTGTTCAAATATTATGTTATTTACTTGTTCTGTGTTTTCTATGTTGATTCTGCATTTTAATCTCTGTAAGCTAAATAACGGTCCATCGAGTTGGGCGTTTTAAATCGGTTTAATTACCAATTTGAAGCGGTCAAAAAGGCGGGACGTTATATGTATAAACAACACCTCTTAAAAATTTGAAACCGTTTTAAAAGTTATGGTGGAGATTAGGCTTATATGTTGAAGATTAGGCTTATGTATTGTACTGGATGGTGACGTACATGGTACAATTAATATTGTGGATGTGATTTTATAATTTCATCAAGAATAGAATATAAGAGTAGTAATAGTGGGAAGATATAAAAAAATTGCATTCGTTTCTTGTAACACCCCACATCCTTTAGTGTCACTCACAAAGGGAATGCACTAAGTTCTGTGGAGCATTTAGGGTAAAAGATGCAGATAAATCTCAAGACAGACAAAATTAAAACAACGGAAAATAAAACTTTACTTTATTGATAAAATAGTTTGTACAACAATTGTTTTCCAATATCAGAGTATCATCTGTCTTACAAAATAAAGAAGCATAAAATAACATTTATATTCCCCAACGTAGCATAAGCCAGCCATAGCAGCAGAAAAAGAGAGTCCAAAGCACTTTGTCAAAGAATCTTTGAGCTTGGGAAGAGTGACGATCCAATCTAACCTGAGCTATACTATTCCCTCCTTAACTACCTTGGGGGGGAACGGAAGAAAAGAAGACGAAAGAAAACTGGGTCAGACATAAAGTCTGGTAAGTTCAGTTACTTCTAGCATGTGAACAAGGAAAAACAATACGACATGAATTAACTGAATACAAGACAATACCATGATGATAGGGCCAACAAGATAGGATAAGATTAACACAAGATATGCTAAGACAAGATAAACTGGCTATGCTTTAATACTTTCTCCGCTACGCTATTAACCTGTTATTATGGTTTCTATGTCTCTGCACCACCTATCTAGTGTCCCAACCAGTAATCTGTCTAAAATGATAACGCGATCCCAATCCCAATAATTATGGTTGCCTTTAGGCATACATTTATTATTTATTACCTAGATCTAATCTAGGGTTTTATATCAAAGTGCTTCCTAGATTCCACTCGGGTTTACGCGGCTTATCTAATGCTTCACAGATTCAGGGTTTATGCCACCTAGGTCCAACTAGGGATTACGCTACCTGTCGAACGATGCCCCTAGTCTAGGACACACTACCTAGAGCGGTATATGTTCCCAGACTTTCCCCACGTATGTGTTGCGAATCGTTTATCGCTGTCTAGATGCACATGTCCTAAAATGTGCGACCCGAGTCCAGTGGCAGGGCTGCTCTAGAAACACGGAACTCGGTCGGGAGCTTTCAGATATCTGCCGATGCTGATGCTAAGGTATGTTTTTCCAGTGGCTATGGTCCCACTCGACCCCTCCCTCAACTAATGAAAGGCATACCATGAAAAATGAGAACTATACGCAGGCCCTCTATGCCCCACTAACCTATGGCCATCCTCACCCATAACTAGATAGCAAGTATATGGTCTTTTGGAGTTCTCCGCCTTTCCGCTTTACGTATCTCGACTGACTCAAGATGGTAGATAGACGACGAGTCGCTATCACAGGGCTACTGATCTCGCCGAATCACGTTGGTCCATCCTAGTCTTTAGGTTGCCATATATTGCAACCAAGGCATACCCTTGGTTCTTCTCACGCAGACCTTAACCTCTGTGAGCCCAGGCGGATCATCTGCATTCTCACAGAGGGATACCAAGAGTACCCTCACGTCCCCTAGAAGCCTCGGGCTTCGTAACCCAATTCGTTGGAGCCTTCTTTAAGATCGTTCGCTCCTCCTCGTGTTATACTAAGGATTACTACTTAGTTTTTCTAACTAAGGTTTACCACTTGGTTTCCTGAATCGTCGTTTTCTTAACTAAGGTTTACCACTTAGTCCTTTTAACTAAGGTTTACTACTTAGTTCTCTTTCTCGTCAAGTTGGATTGGTTAAGTGTCATTAGTCGATACAAGTTAACTTAACCTATTCATTTGTCATGTTAAACTGGTTAAGTGTTACCAGAAATTCACGTTGACTTAACCCTACCAGCATCAAGTTATATTGGTTAAGTATTTACTTAACCCTGCCCATTCATCTTATATTGGTTAAGTGTTCCTTTTTAACTTAACCTTGCCTATCTGTTTTAACTAACATGTTATAACGGTTAAGTGTTCCCTTAGTTAACTTAACCCTAACATTGGTTTGATTAACATGTTCTAATGGTTAAGTATTGTCCCTTCATGTTTTTAACTTAACCCTATTCATTTATCACACTCTGATGGTTAAGTGTTCAAGCTTACTTAACCCTACGGTCTAGTCCAACTAACATATTAAATTGGCTAAGTGTATTAAATTTACTTAACACCAACCTCTAGTCTAGTTAGCATGTTAAATTGGCTAAGTGTACTAACTTTACTTATCTCCAACCTCTAGTCTAGTTAACATGTTAAATTGGCTAAGTGTATTGAATTTACTTAACCCCCACTTTCTAGTCTGGTTAACATATTAAATTGGCTAAGTGTTTTTCTTAGTTACTTAACCCCTACAAATCTTGTCTTGTTACCTTGTTAAGTTGGTTAAGTGTTCTAGTTAACTTAACCCTATCGTTCTAACTTAACTGTGTTAAGTTGGTTAAGTGTTCTTATAGACTTAACCCTCCCATTCTAGCTTAACATTAATTGTCTTATTAAAGCACCAGCCACTCACATTAGATAGGTATTGTTGTGGCTGCCGGTATGCCGGTTGGTTCCGGCCAGTCTTACGCCACAACTCAGTCTAACCTCAAGCCTTTATCGGGCTTAATGCCTTAACCTCTCACATTGGATAGGTATTGTTGTGATCACTGGACAGCCGGGCGAGTCCGGGAAGGTTTACATCACAACTCAATCCAACCTCGGGTTAAGCATGTTCGTATTGTCTAAATTTACTTTTCTCATTTAGGATAAATTCTATAAGTAAATTTTCCCTAATTTACTTATTCCATTATTACACTTTTAATGTACATTGTCAACATTTATTATTATGGCCCATTTTCCCTATATATCATATTTATAGTTTTTGGTATGTAAATTATACCAAATTAAGTGTCACTAACCATGATTGTTCTAAACATGACAATTACTCACAATTATGACTAAATTCAAAATTTGTGCTAATATACTTATTATGCCAGATTTACTTTAATTGACCCAATTCTGATTTAACATCCTAATTTACAGTTTATGGCAAGACTAGAATTATTATTCTAGTTTACCGTTTACGCCTAAAACTTAGCTTACTTGCCAATAATAAATTTAATATGTCAAATTACATATCCCATAATTCATGTCAAATTTTCAAATTTGCGTTCTAATAAACATGCCATAATACATGTTCTAAATTATGTCAATCATAATTATTTTCATGTTCCACATTATGCCAATTTCCAAGTTTACAACCATGTTTAAGTCAAATTTATGATTTGCCCAAATCGTATTCCCATCGTTCGTGTAATCGTGATTTCATCCTAGATTATAGATAAATCTAGATTCGTGGATAAAAAGGGAATGAACCAAAATGCCATGAAAAGATGGACATAATGACTGGCAGAAGATGATAATTCACTAATCACAGATCTAACAAATTACACTGAATAAATTGATTAAAGCATCGAAGGCCTATAGATCTGATAATATTATGACATTAAAAGGGTTGAACAAATAACATAGGTTCAAGTATATGGGTAGATCTAACTTAATAGATAAATTACCATAATCAAGATTCAAGGATAATTAAGAATAAACTGAATAGATAATCAAGTTTAGATCCAATCTCATAGTCATAAACCTAGGCAATAATATCATGTTCATGAATCATAGGTAATTATCCACTATTGTCATAGTCATAGGCATTGGTTTATGCTCCTAGTCAAAGGCTTATGTTCATAGTCAAAGGCTTATGTTCATAGTCAAAGGCTTATGTTTTCAAAGGCCACAATTCCATAGTCATAATCTTAAGCATTGGCAATTTAGTCACAATGTGTTCTAGGCCATAATCAAGAATCAGATCCAAAGTCATAAACAAGCACAGATTCAATGAAATTGTAAGGCATATTTCTTATATTCTTTTAATTTCATGTCACAAATAGAAAAGGCGTTCAAATCTAAAAAGTAATCGACTTACATTGATTGGATCTAGAAAAGAATAGAAAGATAGCATTGCTTGAAGCCGTTGAATCTTTACTTGAATCCTAACTTGTTTTGAATCTTCTCTTGAAAGACTTGAGCAGCATATCCTCGTCTTGATTTATATTTTATTTTAATCTATTTATTTAGATTTAGAGGAAGAAGAAGAATCCATGTCCATCAAGAATTTGTGCAGCATAAGGTTAGAGAAGAATGGTGCAAAGAGAAGGAGACTAGGGGGCTGTTTATATAGGATTGCAAGTTAATTTGAGCCGTCGATGAAGCCAAGGTTAATAAAAGCCATCCGTTCTAAAGAGAAGCCAATTATGTTCACAATTACTTTCTTAATGTACATTATTAACATTTATTATTAAATTTGTATGCACATTAGATACATCCCCCTTTTACACATTTATTATTAAATTTGTATGCACATTAGATACATCTCCCCTTTACACATTTATTATTAAATTTGTATGCACATTAGATACATCTCCCCTTTACACATTTATTATTAAATTTGTATGCACATTAGATACATCTCCCCTTTACACATTTATTATATTAAGCATTGGTTATTCTTAAATTAGTAACTTTAGTGTTAACAGAAATACGGGGTGTTACATTCTCCCCTCCTTAAAGGATTTCGACCCCGAAATCTTCGAGTCAAGAAGAATGTAAATCCTACCATCCAATCATCCATCTACTCAACCATCAAACACAGGCATCCATTGTCCTTAGAGACTTCTAATGCTTGTATGTTCATATGCATAGTGTGTGTACATGTCTTTATCTAATGCAAAACCAGGCGGTCTACTGATTTAGTTGACCTCCTTAATGCAAATCATGTTAGTGTCATGCGTTCAATATGTATGCAAATCCTAATGATACATATTATTTCTATATGAGTGCACAATCATTCACTCAAATGCGACATCCATATGATAACACATTAAGTTCAATTCATAAACAAATACATATATGTAAATGTAATATGAAGGCGTCTGAGCTGATCTAGTGCCTAATACGTGTGTATATGCATTCACGAGCAACCACTAGCAACCATTCACAACCATAAACCATAACATGTTTCAAATATATGTCTACATCCAAAAGGATTTCTACCTAAGGATCGATGATAAGTCCTAGAGGATATACCTTAAAAGCTAGAAACTAGTATGCATAGAATTCCTAGAAAAAGGAATCAAGGATGTACCCTTAAGAAAAAGGGTATGAGGCGCGTATGCCTTATCTTCAATCTCCCGTATCACGTCTTCTTGAGCTTTACTCAATTGTACCTTAACAGATTCAACTTCACGATTGCGAAGTTTCTTGACCTCCGTTTCCAAAATAAACAAATGTCAACCATGATACTGAGTGTATATACTAGGATGATCAGAGGTCTCTCCTCTTAGCTTATCCATCATGCCATAACTATGTAATGACCCGCATTTTTAGAATTTTATAATTAATTTATTTAATTATAGAATTGGTGATTTAGAGAAGTTAATGATCGTTTAGTTAAATAATATTGAATATTGAATATTTAATTGATAATTATAATATAATAATATATTATAATGTCGAGATAGTCGGAAATAGTAGAATTCACAATAGAGTGTGAATTGAATAGTATACGAGATGTGGTTGAGTTTCGATTCAGAATATAATAACGTATATATGGAATCGACGGTGTTAGAACGTATAGTTTATAATATATTTATAAACGAGCTCGAAATGGCGCTGCAGTTCGCTATTTGGCGATTTGAACTTCAACTGAATATACAGGGTCTGTTTTAAGTCGGATTTCTATGAAACAAGAACCGTCAGGACCGATTTGATAATAGTTTTCTAATGGAAGAGAAAAACCGGGATTTCGTTGTGTAGATTTTGATTTACGTCCAAATCAAATTCCAGAAAAGTCGCTGTGGAATTTCCTTTATAATTTATAACGATTTATAAAAGGAATTTCAATTTATATTGAATATCGATATAATATGGATTTGGAATAACGAGCTATAAATCCATATACGAATATTTTGGAGCTGTGGTATATTCTATGGGGATATATACGATAATATTAAATTATTTATATTTAATTTAATTTATTTAAAATATATTTATATATTTAAATGGGCTATTCAAAGCGTTAAAAATAGCCACTTTTGCAAACGAAGTCGGAATTCGACGAAACCAGTTTTGTTGGATCCGCAATATCAAATAGTTGTTAGATCCCAAGTTTGGTGATTTTTAGAGTCACTATGTGGCCGTACGGATTTTTAGAGTGAAAAACAGTCAGTATTTTGACGGTTAAAGATACGCTGTGAGCAAACGGAGTCGAAATTCGATGAAACCAGTTTCGTTGGGACCGTAATGTCGAACTGAAGGTGTATGTTCAGTTTGGTGATTTTTGGGTATTATATGTGACCATGGGGATTTTTAAAGACGGATATAAACAGCGTTGAATATAAAATTGAATATAAAAATAATATAAAATTCCTATATAAACACCTTAAAAATCCCTAAACCTAATTTTCCATTTTTCAAGGTCAACCAGAAAATGCGCCGCATGTTTCAAGCTTCCAGTAAATAGTTTCCATCTTCTAAAATCAAGATAAATTCCAAACAAAATCCTAAAATCATCACACCAGAGTATTTGAGTTCCTGTAATCCTTCTCTACGTCCCTGTGTTCGTTTTAGTGGGTTCGACGAACATTGCTGCGCACGCGAAAGGTAGCAGTAGAGTTAGGGTTGGATTTGTTTTGTCAATGGGTTATCGATGTGGACATCTGAGTTCAGTTTTGGGATCAACGAGGAAATCCACACCTAGTGTGCTGGAATTGGCGAATTTCGTGGTGATAACTGTCGATCGACAGTGTACTGGAGGGTTCGACGGAAGGGGATTTGGAGGTGCGAGTTGGGGTCCGTGGTAATGAGGTGATGGAGTTTTAACAGAGGAGTTTGTTGGTGATCTTTTTCTTGAGTTCGGTTGAAGAACGAGAGGGTTGGGAAGCTCAAAAATAGGAAACGCGAGATAAAGGAGGAGCAGGAGTTCGAGATTTCAACGGGGAAGAAGGTAGTAAATGAAGTGAGCGGGTCTTCTTTTAAGTGGATGGGCCTTAAGTCAAAGAGGGAGCACAAATTCTTTTATTTAGGAAGTTAAGTTTTTAATTTGAATTTAATTAATAGTTTACAAAGTTTGAAAAGGGATAACTTTATCATATGGTATCGAAATCAGACGAAACAAGATCCGTCGGGATCGTATGGACGGGAGCGTCACAATGGAACTGACCGGGAGTTGATCGGTGCTCGTCACAAATTATAGCAAAACAAATTGTCCGAACCAAGCGATGGTTATCGTCATTGACGATGATCGTCCAAAAGTGAGTAAATCTCACTAACTCTGAACAGTTTATATTTTCATGCCGTATTTTTAGAACTGTTAAATATTGACTGATTGACTGTGTGTTGACTGTTTGATTGAACTGCTAGTCAGTTAGTTGAATTTCTATATTGATTCTGTTTAACAGAATATATCATATGGAACTGAAAGTGATGTTGATTTTATTGTGTAACATCTGTGGATGCAGGGAAACAGGTTGGAGGAATCCGACTGGATTCCTCAACAGTTATTTTATTGTTTTCATATATTGTGATATATGACGTGATTTATAATCTGTTGTTGATTATATGTGTATGGACGATATTGGACACCGTAACTTGATATGTTAAACACCATGACATACCGGAATATTGAAAAGAGAATATTTATAAAATCAAGAGGATTTTATAAAAGAGAATATTTATAAATAGAATATTTATAAATAGAAATATTTATAAATGGAATATTTATAAATAGAAAATACGTTTAAGTGGAATTATAAAAGAAGGGAAACCTTTATAAATGGAATATTTATAAAGTGAATTATTTATTTAGAATAAATAGATAAGATACTATTAAATGGATTATTTATTTGTTAAATAAATAAAATATTAAATAGGGATTATTTACTTAGAAATAAATAGGAGATATTCAAAAAGGAAATAATTTCAAACCATTTTCTTTCTGAATGAAAAGGCCTGTGTGGCGGGGTTTGGGGATTTTCTCGATGCTCCCGATACAAAGGAGGTTATGGCGAATTTTTCCGGGAATTTAAGGAGTTAGAATATTTTTAAGAATAAATTTGAAAAGGAAATATTTAGAAAATAAATAGAGTTATAAAAAGGAAATTTGTTTATAACTGAATAGGATGTTATAAAAAGGAAAACGTTATAAAAAGGAAATCATTTGTAAAGTGAAGAACCGTTACTAAAAGTAAATCTTTATAAATGAATAGTTTATTCGAATAGAGTTAAACAGTTAGAGTTAATCGGTTAGAGTTAACCAGTTAGAGTTAATCGGTTAGAGTTAACCAGTTAGAGTTAAACAGTTTAGTTAAATAGTTAGAGTCTGATAGTTGTGGAAGGATAGTGATACGTAAATAAACAATGGAAATGTTTTCCAACGTTGATAACGAATATTTTCTAAATATAGAAAATAAGGAAATATGAATATATATAAATATAAATATATGTTTGATGATTGGGTCGATAATTCCATTTGGAATTTATATCGTTGTTTGCACACAGACATTTTTCATTTGATAGTTAAATCACAGACTATCAATGTTTTGACCATTACGTTGTTAATATGGAGAGACCGGTTGGATTATTATCCGAAAAACCACTCCGTATTAACATAAGCGTTGTGATCAAATGCGATGAAGAAAATTGAAGACGGAGTAAAGTGCAAGGGCTATTGTATAAGTCTTAGATAACAGTGCCTAAGATGGATGTACTGAATAGTGCCTTCGATTTGTCCAGTCCCAGGACAACTTGTATGGACGAATGTCTGACAGAGTATTCCCAACGAATCATATATGTTGATCTCTTCAACGTATTACGTTTGGTGGCGGGGGAATTCGTTTCTCTTAGCTTCATACCCGTGATACCGTTAGAGAAATCGATAATGATTTGGCGGGTATGACGATGTAGCATTCTAAGTGAATGAAGATATGATGTGTAAAAAGATAAACGTAGCTTCTAGCCTCACATCCGGTAAATGACAGAAATCGGGCAGGCATCATGGCTAAGTCGGTCGCACCGAAGTAGGGTGTATTATCACCTATCTAGAGAATTTTCATTTGCTCCTTTAATCTATCAATGCTGTCCCATATATATATATATATATATATATATATATATATATATATATACGGGAACGGTTGCTGATCCCAACCGTTGGTGATGTACATTCGATACACTCAAGCGAAATGAGTGGTCGGTCATGTGTGGCTGAGTTGCAAGATGTTCTTGTTGAACTCCAGTGTATCGTTCCTAGAGTACACTGATCGGAAGGTGGTTCCATACCTTGTCATAGTTGGAAATCCAATCATCCAATACGTGCTTGCGATTTTGATTGTATACTATATATGTAGAAGCGTGAGATGCAAGCGTTTCTGGTAGACTGATATTTATTGGTATTTAGACATTATTATAATATCAGAATGATATTGCTTTGCAAACATGTTTGGATTCTCATAAGGGAAAAACACGTTACGTATTCACGGCGTGGTCTTATGAGATATCATATACCCTTTTAAATGATTTGAGTTTACTCACACCAGTCACATGACTGACCCGGAGTTTATTTGTTTGTTTACCTGAACTCTTGGGTGCCTAAATTTGTACGGGCAGTCAAGTAGTCAGGATTTACAGGTATACTTGAAGAGCTTGGAGCAGGAGGCTTCAGCAGTCGATAGCTATTATTATTCCGCTGTGTTGTAAGTGTTGTACTTGATCATGATATGTATATTCAAGTACATATTTATATTTCAAAGTTATGTTATATTTTATTCGTTCCATTGTGAGGTTCGTGTTACTCTGATGATGTTGTATATTCTTCTTCTTCTATTCTAAGTTTATGTCTTATCTATTCTCACCCTCTGTTTTCTTTCTATTTATTTCCCGGTTTTCAGTTTAATTTGGGGTTGGACTTGTGTTTTTGGTCAGCTCAAATTGGATCGGATTTTCGGGTCACCATAGTTGGTATCAGAGCGAGGTTAAGATTTACCTTGGCTCTGTGGCGTAATTCAGTAGAGATGGGATTAGTAATATCCTAGACTGAATTTGAGTGTATATATACGAGTGCGTATTTGTTAATATAAAGTGATTTATATTATGGAGACTCATTGGTTGAGTGGCTTATGAATTCTGGTCGATCAGTTTGATCCACTGTATCGATAAGGGTTACTAAACACTCGAATACGATGAACCGTCATGGTATGTTTTGGAAGAGGGTAAATGAAGTAATTTTACCCGAAATATATTTGATTATATGAAAAATATATTGAAATTACGATATGTATTGGATGTGTTGGTTGTTATTATAATCGAATTAGATTAAAAAAAAGTGAAATGATTATAAATAACTAATCAGAATTCATATAAGGAAATATATGAAATAAGATGAATTAAATCTGAATTTAAATCAGATTTGGAATTAAAATAAGGAAATTTTAAGTTCCTGGGAGATTTTGAAAATGATTTTCAAATTGAAAATGATATATTATTGAACTCACTTCGATAGCTGGAAAATAGATTCTGATGATGAATCTAGACATCATCGGTGTTCATTTTCGAGTTCTAAGTGACGGATTACTACCAAAGGTTTTGTTTTTGAATTGTTTTGAGAAAACAAGTTGTTTAGAAATTCAAAGGTTTTGAATTGGCATTATGATTTCAAATTGATTTGAAAGAAACCCAGGAATTTAAGTTATGGAATTAAAATCTAACTAATGAAGTTAAATAAAATGAGATGGTAAAAATAAATTGAAATTTAACTTGAACTGAGTTAAATAAAATTGAATTGGATTAGAGATATTCTAGAATGGAACCAAATTGATAAGTCAATAATTTGGAATTTGATATTAGAGTTCGAATGAAATTCGATTTGGATTTGAGGATATGAACTGATTGGAATTTGATTGAGATGACACTGGTATATGCTGAGTTGATAGCATATGGAAGTGATAGAGTTGATATGCCCGACCAAAAGGTACCAGTTTATAATATATATGGGTTTGAGATTTTGATGAGCCGAATTGGCAAGCCGTTTGGCTGTTTGATTTTCTTTTGGGTTAAAGAAGGCCCAGAGAGGCCAGTTGGAGTTTGAGATATTGACCAGTACAAAGGAGGTGCTGGCGAATTTTTTCGAAAATTTAAGGCGTTAGAAAATTTTCATGATTTTTGAAAATTTTAGCTAGACGAAATAAATTAATAATTGAATTGAAATTGAATTGATTTGATTGAAATGGAAGTTATTAAGTAAACCAAAAGATGTTCGAATCTAATTAGTAGAGTTGGTAACATTTTCCTAGCTTAGCAATTTCGAGGACGAAATTATTTTAAGCGGGGAAGAATGTAATGACCCGCATTTTTAGAATTTTAGAATTAATTTATTTAATTATATAATTGGTGATTTAGAGAAGTTAATGATCATTTAATTAAATAATATTGAATATTTAATTAATAATTATAATATAATAATATATTATAATGTCGAGATAGTCGGAAATAGTAGAATTCACAATAGAGTGTGAATTGAATAGTATACGAGATGTGGTTGAGTTTCGATTCAGAATATAATAACGTATATATGGAATCGATGACGTTAGAACGTATAGTTTGTAATAAATTTATAAACGAGCTAGAAATGGCGCTGCAGTTCGCTATTTGGCGATTTGAACTTCAACTGAATATACAGGGTCTGTTTTAAGTCGGATTTCTGTGAAACAAGAACCGTCAGGACCGATTTGATAATAGTTTTCTAATGGAAGAGAAAAACCGGGATTTCGTCGTGTAGATTTTGATTTACGTCCAAATCAAATTCCAGAAAAGTCGCTGTGGAATTTCCTTCATAATTTATAACGATTTATAAAAGGAATTTCAATTTATATTGAATATCGATATAATATGGATTTGGAATATCGAGTTATAAATCCATATACGAATATTTTGGAGCTGAGGTATATTCTATTGGGATATATACGATAATATTAAATTATTTATATTTAATTTAATTTATTTAAAATATATTTATATATTTAAATGGGCTATTCAGAGCGTTAAAAATAGCCACTTTTGCAAACGAAATCGGAATTCGACGAAACCAGTTTTGTTGGATCCGCAATGTCAAATAGTTGTTAGATTCCAAGTTTGGTGATTTTTAGAGTCACTGTGTGGCCGTACGGATTTTTAGAGTGAAAAACAGTCAGTATTTTGACGGTTAAAAATACGCTGTGTGAGCAAACGGAGTCGGAATTCGACGAAACCAGTTTCGTTGGGACCGTAATGTCGAACTGAAGGTGTATGTTCAGTTTGGTGATTTTTGGGTATTATATGTGACCATGGGGATTTTTAAAGACGGATATAAATAGCGTTGAATATAAAATTGAATATAAAAATAATATAAAATTCCTTTATAAACACCTTAAAAATCCCTAAACCTAATTTTCCATTTTTCATGGTCAACCAGAAAATGCGCCGCATGTTTCAAGCTTCCAGTAAATCGTTTCCATCTTCTAAAATCAAGATAAATTCCAAACAAAATACTAAAATCATCACACCAGAGTATTTGAGTTCCTGTAATCCTTCTCTGCGTCCCTGTGTTCGTTTTAGTGGGTTCGACGAACATTGCTGCGCACGCGAAAGGTAGCAGTTGAGTTAGGGTTGGATTTGTTTTGTCAATGGGTTATCGATGTGGACATCTGAGTTCAGTTTTGGGATCAACGAGGAAATCCACACCTAGTGTGCTGGAATTGGCGAATTTCGTGGTGATAACTGTCGATCGACAGTGTACTGGAGGGTTCGACGGAAGGGGATTTGGAGGTGCGAGTTGGGGTCCGTGGTAATGAGGTGATGGAGTTTTAACAGAGGAGTTTGTTGGTGATCTTTTTCTTGAGTTCGGTTGAAGAACGAGAGGGTTGGGAAGCCCAAAAATAGGAAACGCGAGATAAAGGAGGAGCAGGAGTTCGAGATTTCAACGGGGAAGAAGGTAGTAAATGAAGTGAGCGGGTCTTCTTTTAAGTGGATGGGCCTTAAGTCAAAGAGGGAGCCCAAATTCTTTTATTTAGGAAGTTAAGTTTTTAATTTGAATTTAATTAATAGTTTACAAAGTTTGAAAAGGGATAACTTTATCATATGGCATCGAAATCAGACGAAACAAGATCCGTCGGGATCGTATGGACGGGAACGTCACAATGGAACTGACCGGGAGTGGATCGGTGCTCGTCACAAATTATAGCAAAACAAATTGTCTGAACCAAGCGATGTTTATCGTCATTGATGATGATCGACCAAAAGTGAGTAAATCTCACTAACTCTGAACAGTTTATATTTTCATGTCGTATTTTTAGAACTGTTAAATATTGACTGATTGACTGTGTGTTGACTGTTTGATTGAACTGCTAGTCAGTTAGTTGAATTTCTATACTGATTCTGTTTAACAGAATATATCATATGGAACTGAAAGTGATGTTGATTTTATTATGTAAGATCTGTGGATGCAGGGAAACAGGTTGGAGGAATCCGACTGGATTCCTCAACAGTTATTTTATTGTTTTCATATATTGTGATATATGACGTGATTTATAATCTGTTGTTGATTATATGTGTATGGACGATATTGGACACCGTAACTTGATATGTTAAACACCATGACATACCGGAATATTGAAAAGAGAATAATTATAAAATCAAGAGGATTTTATAAAAGAGAATATTTATAAATAGAATATTTATAAATAGAAATATTTATAAATAGAAAATACGTTTAAGTGGAATTATAAAAGAAGGGAAACCTTTATAAATGGAATATTTATAAAGTGAATTATTTATTTAGAATAAATAGATAAGATACTATTATATGGATTATTTATTTGTTAAATAAATAAAATATTAAATAGGGATTATTTACTTAGAAATAAATAGGAGATATTCAAAAAGGAAATAATTTCAAACCATTTTCTTTCTGAATGAAAAGGCCTGTGTGGCGGGGTTTGGGGATTTTCCCGATGCTCCTGATACAAAGGAGGTTATGGCGAATTTTTCCGGGAATTTAAGGAGTTAGAATATTTTTAAGAACAAATTTGAAAAGGAAATATTTAGAAAATAAATACAGTTATAAAAAGGAAATTTGTTTATAACTGAATAGGATGTTATAAAAAGGAAAACGTTATAAAAAGGAAATCATTTGTAAAGTGAAGAACCGTTACTAAAAGTAAATCTTTATAAATGAATAGTTTATTCGAATAGAGTTAAACAGTTAGAGTTAATTGATTAGAGTTAACCAGTTAGAGTTAATCGGTTAGAGTTAACCAGTTAGAGTTAAACAGTTGAGTTAAATAATTAGAGTCTGATAGTTGTGGAAGGATAGTGATACGTAAATAAACAATGGAAATGTTTTCCAACGTTGATAACCAATATTTTTTAAATATAGAAAATAAGGAAATATGAATATATATAAATATATATATGTTTGATGATTGGGTCGATAATTCCATTTGGAATTTATATCGTTGTTTGCACACGGACAATTTTCATTTGATAGTTAAATCACAGACTATCAATGTTTTGACCATTTTACGTTGTTAATATGGAGAGACCGGTTGGATTATTCTCCGAAAAACCACTCCGTATTGACATAAGCGTTGTGATAAAATGCGATGAAGAAAATTGAAGACGGAGTAAAGTGCAAGGGCTATTGTATAAGTCTTAGATAACAGTGCCTAAGATGGATGTACTGAATAGTGCCTTCGGTTTGTCCAGTCCCAGGACAACTTGTATGGACGAATGTCTGACAGAGTATTCCCAACGAATCATATATGTTGATCTCTTCAACCTATTACGTTTGGTGGCGGAGGAATTCGTTTCTCTTAGCTTCATACCCGTGATACCATTAGAGAAATCGGTAATGATTTGGCGGGTATGACGATGTGGCATTCTAAGTGAATGGATAAATGATGTGTAAAAAGATAAACGTAGCTTCTAGCCTCACATCCGGTAAATGACAGAAATCAGGCCGGCAGCACGGCTAAGTCGGTCGCACCAAAGTAGGGTGTATTATCACCTATCTAGAGAATATTCATTTGCTCCTTTAATCTATCAATGCTGTCCCATGTATATATACGGGAACGGTTGCTGATCCCAACCGTTGGTGATGTACATTCGATACACTCAAGCGAAATGAGTGGTCGGTCATGTGTGGCTGAGTTGCAAGATGTTCTTGTTGAACTCCAGTGTATCGTTCCTAGAGTACACTGATCGGAAGGTGGTTCCATACCTTGTCATAGTTGGAAATCCAATCATCCAATACGTGCTTGCGATTTTGATTGTATACTATATATGTAGAAGCGTGAGATGCAAGCGTTTCTGGTAGACTGATATTTATTGGTATTTAGACATTATTATAATATCAGAATGATATTGCTTTGCAAAAATGTTTGGATTCTCATAAGGGAAAAACACGTTCCGTATTCACGGCGTGGTCTTATGAGATATCATATACCCTTTTAAATGATTTGAGTTTACTCACACCAGTCACATGACTGACCCGGAGTTTATTTGTTTGTTTCCCTAAACTCTTGGGTGCCTAAATTTGTACGGGCAGTCAAGTAGTCAGGATTTACAGGTATACTTGAAGAGCTTGGAGCAGGAGGCTTCAGCAGTCGATAGCTATTATTATTCCGCTGTGTTGTAAGTGTTGTACTTGATCATGATATGTATATTCAAGTACATATTTATATTTCAAAGTTATGTTATATTTTATTCGTTCCATTGTGAGGTTCGTGTTACTCTGATGATGTTGTATATTCTTCTTCTTCTATTCTAAGTTTATGTCTTATCTATTCTCACCCTCTGTTTTCTTTCTATTTATTTCCCGGTTTTCAGTTTAATTTGGGGTTGGACTTGTGTTTTTGGTCAGCTCAAATTGGACCGGATTTTCGGGTCACCACAAACGATGAGGGTCAAAAGGTCACTACGTACTTTTTACCTCTCTTAAGGTTAGTCCTTCTCTATATAGAGCGCCTGCCACAACTATTCATCTCTCAAGCAAACCATCCTAGTCGAACTCGACATCCTTCAAGTACAAGCCCCAAAGGCCTAAACCAATATCAAACAAGCACCCGAGGAATGTCTCCTCCGAATTTGGACGATCTACGTGAGATGATCTAAGCAAAAACAACCAAACACTTGAGCACTAGTTGGGATCTTTTACTATACAAGTACTAAGGTGCAGAGACTCAACTATGGAAGTAAATATGAACAAATGCGAAGTGCTAAAACCAAAAGAAAGAGTACAAACAGAAAAGCTAGACTCTTCCAACATAACTTTACTACCTTTCTCCTAGGTACGCTTAGTGGTGAAAGCATGTACTTGCCAATCTGAAAATCTTGTCCTTTGTTCTTAATTATATGCCCTATTCTGCCATAGTAAAGATACTTCCTCTTGTCTTAGGTTTTATAATCCCTTCCTCCTTCGTGAGCCAAGTCTACATCCATGAATTCCTCATCCTTGGATTGTGCTCCTTAGCCAAACTCCTCATCCTCTTTCATGTGTAATCATGTTGACAAATCTCTCGAAAGCTGCCTCTATCGTACAGAAAACCCTACTAAGCTTGAAAGAAAACTAGCCGCAGGTGAAACTACTACGGTTATAGATGGAAGTCGGGCACTACTTCGCCCTTCGATGAGGTTACCTCCCAGAAAGCCAGGAGCCCCAGAGACTCAAGAAAGAAGGGGACAAGAATTCAAACAGAGAATCAGAAGATAGTGCGCATGGCTTTTGGGGAATATGCCTTTAAAACAAAACTTTTCTTTTGAAAATGCTTCTTTTAAAACTGTTTGAAAATAATAATTTTTTTTCAAATCTTTTATCTGATCCGGTAACCTTCAGCTCTGATATCAAGTGTAACACCCCACATCCTTTAGTGTCACCCACAAAGGGAATGCACTAAGTTCTGTGGAGCATTTAGGGTAAAAGATGCAGATAAATCACAAGACAGACAAAATTAAAACAACGGAAAATAAAACTTTACTTTATTGATAAAATAGTTTGTACAACAATTGTTTTCCAATATCAGAGTATCATCTGTCTTACAAAATAAAGAAGCATAAAATAACATTTATATTCCCCAATGTAGCATAAGCCAGCCATAGCAGCAGAAAAAGAGAGTCCAAAGCACTTTGTCAAAGAATCTTCGAGCATGGGAAGAGTGACGATCCAATCTAACCTGAGCTATACTATTTCCTTTTTAACTACCTGGGGGGGAATGGAAGAAAAGAAGACGAAAGAAAACTGGATCAGACATAAAGTCTGGTAAGTTCAGTTACTTCTAGCATGTGAACAAGGAAAAACAAAACGACATGAATTAACTGAATACAAGACAATACCATGATGATAGGGCCAACAAGATAGGATAAGATTAACACAAGATATGCTAAGACAAGATAAACTGGCTATGCTTTAATACTTTCTCCGCTTCGCTATTAACCTGTTATTATGGTTTCTATGTCTCTACACCACCTATCTAGTGTCCCAACTAGTAATCTGTCTAAAATGATAACGCGATCCCAATCCCAGTAATTATGGTTGCCTTTATGCGTACATTTATTATTTATTACCAAGATCTAATCTAGGGTTTTATATCAAAGTGCTTCCAAGATTCCACTCGGGTTTACACGGCTTATCTAATGCTTCACAGATTAAGGGTTTATGCCACCTAGGTCCAACTAGGGATTATGCTACATGTCGAACGATGCCCCTAGTCTAGGACACACTACCTAGAGCGGTATATGTTCCCAGACTTTTCCCACGTATGTGTCGCGAATCGTTTATCGCTGTCTAGATGCACATGTCCTGAAATGTGCGACCCGAGTCCCGTGGCAGGGCTGCTCTAGAAACACGGAACTCGGTCGGGAGCTTTCAGATATCTGCCGATGCAGATGCTAAGGTCTGTTTTTCCAGTGGCTATGGTCCCACTCGACCCCTCCCTCAACTAATGAAAGGCATACCTTGAAAAATGAGAACTATACGCAGGCCCTCTATGCCCCCACTAACCTATGGCCATCCTCACCCACAACTAGATAGCAAGTATATGGTCTTTTGGAGTTCTCCGCCTTTCCGCTTTACGTATCTCGACTGACTCAAGATGGTAGGTAGACGACGAGTCGCTATCACAGGGCTACTGATCTCGCCGAATCACGCTGGTCCATCCTAGTCTTTAGCTTGCCATATATTGCAACCAAGGCATACACTTAGTTCTTCTCACGCAGACCTTAACCTCTATGAGCCCAGGCGGATCATTTGCATTCTCACAGAGGGATACCAAGAGTACCCTCACGTCCCCTAGAAGCCTCGGGCTTCGTAACCCAATTCGTTGGAGCCTTCTTTAAGATCGTTCGCTCCTCCTCATGTTATACTAAGGATTACTACTTAGTTTTCCTAACTAAGGTTTACCACTTGGTTTCCTGAATCTTCATTTTCTTAACTAAGGTTTACCACTTAGTCCTTTTAACTAAGTTTTACTACTTAGTTATCTTTCTCGTCAAGTTGGATTGGTTAAGTGTCATTAGTCGATACAAGTTAACTTAACCTATTCATTTGTCATGTTAAACTGGTTAAGTGTTACCAGAAATTCACGTTGACTTAACCCTACCAGCATCAAGTTATATTGGTTAAGTATTTACTTAACCCTGCCCATTCATCTTGTATTGGTTAAGTGTTCCTTTTTAACTTAACCTTGCCTATCTGTTTTAACTAACATGTTATAACGGTTAAGTGTTCCCTTAGTTAACTTAACCCTAACATTGGTTTGATTAACATGTTCTAATGGTTAAGTATTGTCCCTTCATGTTTTTAACTTAACCCTATTCATTTATCACACTCTGATGGTTAAGTGTTCAAGCTTACTTAACCCTACGGTCTAGTCCAGCTAACATATTAAATTGGCTAAGTGTATTAAATTTACTTAACCCCAACCTCTAGTCTAGTTAGCATGTTAAATTGGCTAAGTGTATTAACTTTACTTATCTCCAACCTCTAGTCTAGTTAACATGTTAAATTGGCTAAGTGTATTGAATTTACTTAACCCCCACTTTCTAGTCTGGTTAACATATTAAATTGGCTAAGTGTTTTTCTTAGTTACTTAACCCATACAAATCTTGTCTTGTTACCATGTTAAGTTGGTTAAGTGTTCTAGTTAACTTAACCCTATCGTTCTAACTTAACTGTGTTAAGTTGGTTAAGTGTTCTTATGGACTTAACCCTCCCATTCTAGCTTAACTTTAATAGTCTTATTAAAGCACCAGCCACTCACATTAGACAGGTATTGTTGTGGCTGCCGGTATGCTGGTTAAATCCGGGCAGTCTTACGCCACAACTCAGTCTAACCTCGGGCCTTTATCGGGCTCAATGCCTTAACCTCGCACATTGTATAGGTATTGTTGTGATCACTGGACAACCGGGCGGGTCCGGGCAGGTTTACATCACAACTCAATCCAACCTCGGGTTAAGCATGTTCGTATTGTCTAAATTTACTTTTCTCATTTAGTATAAATTCTATAAGTAAATTTTCCCTAATTTACTTATTCCATTATTACTCTTTTAATGTACATTGTCAACATTCATTATTATGGCCCATTTTCCCTATATATCATATTTATAGTTTTTGGTATGTAAATTATACCAAATTAAGTGTCACTAACCATGATTGTTCTAAACATGACAATTACTCACAATTATGACTAAATTCAAAATTTGTGCTAATATACTTATTATGCCAGATTAACTTTAATTGACCCAATTCTGATTTAACATCCTAATTTACAGTTTATGGCAAGACTAGAATTATTATTCTAGTTTACCGTTTACGCCTAAAACTTAGCTTACTTGCCAATACTAAATTTAATATGTCAAATTACATATTCCAAAATTCATGTCAAATTTTCAAATTTGCATTCTAATAAACATGCCATAATACATGTTCTAAATTATGTCAATCATAATTATGTTCATGTTCCACATTATGCCAATTTCCAAGTTTACAACCATGTTTAAGTCAAATTTATGATTTGCCCAAATCATATTCCCATCGTTCGTGTAATCGTGATTTCATCCTAGATTATAGATAAATCTAGATTCGTGGATAAAAAGGGAATGAACCAAGATGCTATGAAAAGATAGACATAATGACTGGTAGAAGATGATAATTCACTAATCACAGATCTAGCAAATTACACTGAATAAATTGATTAAAGCATCGCAGGCCTATAGATCTGATAATATTATGACATAAAAAGGGTTGAACAAATAACATAGGTTCAAGTATATGGGTAGATCTAACTTAATAGATAAATTCCCATAATCAAGATCCAAGGATAATTAAGAATAAACTAAATAGATAATCAAGTTTAGATCCAATCTCACAGTCATAATCCTAGGCAATAATATCATGTTCATGAATCATAGGTAATTATCCACTATTGTCCTTGTCATAGTCATAGGCATTGGTTTATGCTCCTAGTCAAAGGCTTATGTTCATAGTCAAAGGGTTATGATTTCAATGGCCACAGTTCCATAGTCATAACCTTAAGCATTGGCAATTTAGTCACAATGTGTTCTAGGCCATAATCAAGAATCAGATCCAAAGTCATAAACAAGCACAGATTCAATGAAATGATAAGGCATATTTCTTATATTCTTTTAATTTCATGTCACAAATAGAAAAGGCGTTCAAATCTAAAAAGTAATCGACTTACATTGATTGGATCTAGAAAAGAATAGAAAGATAGCGTTGCTTGAAGCCGTTGAATCTTTACTTGAATCCTAACTTGTTTTGAATCTTCTCTTGAAAGACTTGAGCAGCATATCCTCGTCTTGATTTATATTTTATTTTATTTTAATCTATTTATTTAGATTTAGAGGAAGAAGAAGAAGCCATGTCCATCAAGAATTTGTGCAGCATAAGGTTAGAGAAGGAGACTAGGGGGCTGTTTATGTAGGATTGCAAGTTAATTTGAGCCGTTGATGAAGCCAAGGTTAATAAAAGTCATCCGTTCTAAAGAGAAGCCAATTATATTCACAATTACTTTCTTAATGTACATCATTAACATTTATTATTAAATTTGTATGCACATTAGGTACATCCCCCTTTACGCATTTATTATTAAATTTGTATGCACAATAGATACATCTCCCCTTTACACATTTATTATTAAATTTGTATGCACATTAGATACATCTCCCCTTTACACATTTATTATTAAATTTGTATGCACATTAGATACATCTCCCCTTTACACATTTATTATTAAATTTGTATGCACATTAGATACATCTCCCATTTACACATTTATTATATTAAGCATTGGTTATTCTTAAATTAGTAACTTTAGTGTTAATAGAAATACGGGGTGTTACATTTCTTTCCAATTATATTAAGCAACTTGCAGTGTTGATGTCCTATTGAAACCAATTTTGTTAAATAGCACCTCTTAAAAATTGTGAAAACTGGTGCATAAAATAAAGTGAGTTAATTTGCTTTATCTTATCTTGATTTTGTAGAAAGTAAACTTATTTCCTTCCCTGTTACGATTTTTCCATGTCTCCACGGTTCCATCAGTACATCACCTATTGTAGTTAGGAAACAAGAAGAATCATGGTAAATTACTTATACAGCTAGGTAAATTACGGTCTTGAGTTATTTGAAAATTTTAAATACACTACGCCATAAATGGCCTACTACAACGAAAATTCATGATGTTGCTAGCTATAATGTTGCTATAGCTATGTTGTTTTTTGTCTATTGCAATGCACGCTTCAATGTGTTAGCATACATATCAAACTGTGTTGTAGTAGCTATAGATATATTCAAATTAAAAAAAATAAAAAATAAAAATGACACCTCAGCGATCCACACCTTTAGTTAAAAACAAAATCTCAAGCGTCCACCCACTATATAATCCACTATCAGCTAGACTGCTACGTTTCCTCTCTTGCCGCTAACATTTTCATTCCTGCTAACATTTTCATTTCGTTCTCCCCCAAAATTGCTAATTCTAGATTAGGGTTCTTTGGAGAATCAAAAATGGAGCCAATTTCTGAGCCCTACAATTCAAATCACCTCATCCTCATTGTTTACACTTCCTCCTCATCCCACAGTGAAAAAGCAACCAAAAATTGAATCGCCTCCTCATCTAAATTGTAAGCTACGCTTCTTCATCAGTCCAAATCATAGTCCAAAACAAATCACTCCTCTAATAGTTGCAACCTCCGAAGCCACCACCTCGGATCTAAAACGCGATTCAGAGATTATTTAATGTTACCCAATCGGCGTTTAGTGGTGATAGTTTTGTTACAGATGCGGGTGATGTTAAATTTTTGCGGATGTTTTAAGGTTTGGTTTTCTTACTTCACTTTCTTTTAGTTGATTTGAATTGATTCATTGACTAATCTGAAGTTATCGAATATTTGTATATGGAGGATAAAATGAAACATGAAGATTTTGGGCTAAGCACTGATTGCTAATTCTTCAGGGCTTCGAGCCTAGAAATAAGGAGTCCGACAATTAATTACTAATTCTTCAGTGAGATGCTTTCGCGATAGATCCTCATAAACCTAAGGCGTGTTTTCTTTTTTGCTTTCCTTTTAAGTTTGGTGTTCACTATATTTGCACGTATTCTTCTTTCTTATATTGTTCTTGGTTTTGGTGCTCCAAACATTAATACAGGATTGTGCTTGTTAGCTATAACTACCAGCCCAATAGCTAATTAAAGTGAGCTTATTTGAAATTATTGTTGTATTAATGGATTTTGTTATATGTATGCTTCCTCAAGATGGATCTCTGAAGGAGAAGTCAATCACGACTTTTAATATATGAAAGAGACTACTGTGAAGTAATTTGGTAAGAGCATCTGTAGAGTGATTTGCTGAGGAACATGAATAACATGAAAAACTCCCACTGAATATGTTTTACAAAGATAACTAGTTACGCAAAAGGTGACACTAAGTTATGTCAGAAGAGAGGAAATCCAATTGATTTCGGAAGCAGCGGCGGCGATTGCTCGATGCTTAACTTTAAATGATGATCAATCAATGATACATCACTTCTTAGATGACCGGAAAGTAGAATGACAATTAAGATAAACAATATATGAGCTTATTGAGGTATGATTATTTCTGTTGCTAGACATAAAAAGAGTGGATTTTCCTTATGAATATATCCCAAGAGTTAATGTGCTACACAACTATTCAAATAGTCATTTTGCCACATTTTGCAGTTCAGAAGTGGACAATGCATATATAAAGCACAAGTTACATATATGCAACTTGATCCACGTATTGTATATGGTTATATAGAAATCCTTCATGCATCCTGCCATCAAAATTTGATTTATATGCATTATTACCATGAACCTAATTATTTGTAACATTAATTTATATGCATTATTTTTGCTATAATTGATTATTACACACAGAAAGGACAGAAATGATGGACTGCTGCTTGTTTGGATTCAAGAATTGAATCATTGCGCAGTGGGAAGAAAAGTTGTCAACTCGATGAAAAGAATAAGATATCAACTAATAATTTTGGCAAAAAGGATGATCAATTCTGCAACGTTCAACATATTTCTGTAAATGGATCTTCAGAAAAGGTACACCTATCAATACAATTTTTACCAAAATCGATATTTTCATGGAAAGTGATTGTAACACCCCGTATTTTCTATGAACATTAAAGTAGCAAATTAAAGTATACTTAATTTTTAGAAGAAGAATTAAGGGAAATAGGTTACACCATTGCGTTCGTCTCGGAATTCTGCTTGAGATAGAATCCGAGTTTGCGTAAATCGGACTCCGTATGAAGAAGTTATGGCACTTAGAAGTTTCAGGAATTTAAAATAAATTAAAACAGTTCAAATTCGAAATTCAAATCACACACCCGGGCTGGGCGGGAAATTTCCCGCCCAGGACCCAAGTCGACCAGGGGGTCGACCTAGTCACATAGGTCGACCATGGTGTCGACCTGGGGGTCGACCTCCCCCCATTTTCCAGATCCGTGGACAGATTCGTTTTTCTGCATTCAGACGCCCGTTATGACCAGATTCGTTGCTCCTAAGCTATTTAAACACCCTTAAACCTCACTTTCTCTCCACACAACTTCATTTTGCCTATACTCTACCCTAATTCATATCAAAATAAATCAAAGACAGGGTTATGTTGCTCAAGCTCTTCGTAGAAATCAAGTTTAGAACTCAAGTAGAGACTCAACGACTTCAACAACTATTTCTAAGAATCAAATCAAATCTAAATTAGAAGAACAAATAGTCTACTTCAAGGAAGAGCTATTCAGTTTCATAATATAGAACCCAGAATTCAAGACCGTTCTATAATTTGTAAGTTCACGTTACTTTCAGAAATAAAAGTTAATTGTGATTCTAACATTGTAATAAATCTGGATCTGAGATTATGCCTGTCTTTCTATATACTTTGGATCTATCTCATTGATAATATTATGTCTGTTCTTTGTCTCTTCTTTCCTTCTTCCCTTTTGTTTTATAGCCAGGCTACTGCGAGCCTGGGCCAAATCTCATAAGAGATGAACGTAAGTTGGATAGAAAATTGGGTATAATATATGATTTGGACATGACTAGTGCTAAAATTGGAAAAAAGAATTAAATTGTGCATAATTGGGCATAATTGAGTTGTAGCTGATTTGAGGCATAAAGTATTGGACATATGACTTGAGATTTGAGACAAAAAGTATTGGACATATGACTTGAGATTTGAGGCATAAAGTATATAAGACATATAACTTGGGATTTGGGGCGTAAATCGAACTGTAAACATGTAAGTCCAAGTTAATTTCAGATTTAAACACTAATAGTGATTTTGGCATGTACTGAAATGGATCTAAGTCCATAATACAAATCTTTCAGATTAGTTCCTATCTTTCTATTGAATCAATGATTTACATGCCTAGGAAGTTATTATTCAATCATGCCTAGCTTTGTTGGACATCTGATATATAATCCTTTTTAGGTTCATGATATTATTTATATCAGATTCTATATGTCAATGAGATTTTTTCTGTCAGTTTGTTTCAGATCTATCTTTGTTTTACCTTAACTCTATTAGATCTGTAATCCTCTTAGGTCCATAATATTATATTTGACAGATCTACCATTTTAACACCTGTTTTATGCCTACTCTCGTTTATATTCCTCTTTCTTCCACTTTTATTTTATGAATCTAGATTAACCTCGAATCTAGACTGAAATTTATTGTACGTGCGCAGGGGTATTGGGGGATAGTCTATTAGGTAATAGTGGAACATAATTTTGTAACTTATGATTTGGGCATAATTGTCTTTGTTGCGAACTTGGGGTAAATAGAAATATTAAATCTAGATTTGGCACAAACTGTAAATTGGAATATTAATCTGGATTGGGCATAACCATTGTTTAAGATGCCAAGCATAATGTATACTGGAATATTGGGGCATGACTATTATTGCAAATTTAGGAAAATTCGGTGTAGTCTATTTTGAGTGATAACTCGAAATTGAACTTGGGGGCCATATCTTGCAATTATTTTTGGTTGGGCATAACTTGAGAATTGGAATATGACTGGTTGGCATAATTAGCATATAAATCTAGACTTGGACATTTATGGAAAATATGGCATAATCTGAAATTGACAACAATTGTGAATAATTTACATATAATATGTAAATATGTGAAAAGACGAATGTGCCTAACCCGAGGTTAGATTGAGTTATGGTGTAAAACTGGCCGGAAGCGCCCGGCACATCCAGATTCCACAACACCTATCTAATGTGAGAGGTTAGTGCATCATGCCTAAGAAAAACCCGAGGTTAGATTGAGTTGTGGTGTAAAACTGCCCGGAACCGCCCGGAACATCCAGTAACCGCAACAACACATATCTAATGTGAGAGGTTGGTGCATTAATAAATCAATTAATGCTAATATAACAAGATGAATGACTAAGGTTAAGTAATAAGAACACTTAACCAGTATAGCATGATGAATGGGTAGGGTTAAGTAATAAGAAACACTTAACCAATAAAACTTGATTTGTGGTAGGGTTAAGTTAAAACAAGAGGGCAACACTTAACCAATATAACATGGATGACTAGGGTTAAGTAATGAGAAACACTTAACCGATATGACAAGATGGACGACTAGGGTTAAGTTAATAGGAAACACTTAACCGGTATAGCATGATAAATGGAAAGGGTTAAGTTAACATTTAACCAATATAACTTGGTTTGTGGTAGGGTTAAGTTAACACAAGAAGGCGACACTTAATCAAAGTAACATGACATGATGAGTAGGTGGGTTAAGTTAACTTGAATTGACTGATGACACTTAACTAATACAACAAGATGAACACGTGGGGGTTAAGTAACAAGAAACACTTGACCAATATAACTTGATGAACGAATGGGGTTAAGTTAATAGGAAACACTTAACCAATATAACATGAGAAGTGGGAAGAGTTAAGTTAATAAGAAAGACTTAACCAATACGACACGATGAATGAGTGGGTTAAGTTAACATGAATGGACAACACTTAACCAATATGACATAATGTGCAGGAGGGTTAAGTACATATCGGGTTGGTGGGTAATATTAGTACATATAGGCCCACAAAACTTAACCGTTAAATAAATATGCTAGAATCGGTGGGATTGTTAAGTACATCTCGGGTAAGTGGGTAATATTAGTACATATAGGCCCACACAACTTAACGGTTAAATAAACATTCTAGAATCGGTGGAAAGGTTAAGTACATCTCGTGTAGGTGGGTAATATTTGCATATATAGACCCACAAACTTAACCAATAAGAAACCCTAGTAATGGGGACCCATTTCAGCAGTAACCCACATAGATGTATCATGGTAACCTGAACTAGGCAGGGTGGGGCACGATTACTAGGCTGATTATAAGCGTCAAAACAGTGGCGGGGGTACGTCAGTGTAGGTTCCGACGGTTTATGTGAGTGCACGTACTCCTGAGTGGGAAAAAGCAGGCACTGGGTACTAGTAGTTATACACTGTGCATCTTGAATCGTGTCGAGTTGCTATCATAAGGATTGATACACCTTATGGTGGGACTAGCACAGGGTATCTACACACAAGAGAGGGCCGATTGATATAGACATAAGAGAAATTAATACAAGTAGGGAGCCGATCGATAGGGTAGTAAGGGTACATCTAACATGTTCATGGCAATTAGGCAGATTGAGGTGGAATCCTCACGATAGATGTACACCTGAAGGCTACCACAATTGCGGGGATTGGGATCATGTTGTAATATTATCATTTTATACAGATTACCAGTTGGGACACTAGTTAGGTGGTGTAGAGATAGATATAGAAATAAGAATAACAAAGTAGTAGCGAAGCAGAAAAAGAGTAGAAGCGCATTCGGTTTATCTTGCCTTATCATACCTTATGCTTATCCTATGTTATCTTGTTATCCCTGTTATCACGGTATTGTCTTATATTCAGTTTATTCATGTCATGATGCTTTTGCCTATTTATATGCTGAAAGTCACTGGACTTACCAGACATATGTCTGACCTAGTTTTGTTTCGCCTCTTTTCTTCCGTCCCCCCTCCCCCCAGGTTCTCAGGGAGGAAATGTTTCCACTTAGCTCAGTTTTCTTTCCAAGCTCGAAGATAGTCAATGTATTGCTTTGGACTCTCTCTTCCACTGCTATGGCAGGTTCATGCTTTATTGGGGAATAACATTGTTATTTTTATGCTTCTTTTATACTTGGAAGTTTTTGAATCAAGACAGAATTTCTATATATTACTTTTAAGTATGATTGAGCCAATTGTTGTAAAAGCTTGACCGAATTAAGTTGTTTATAAAATGACTTTATTTTCCGCTGCTATATTTGTTTGTCTTGTAATTTATCTGCATCTTTTACCTATAATGCTCCACCGAAGTTAAGGCATTCCCTTTGTGAGTGACCTTAACGGATGTGGGGTGTTTCAGTGATTAGCATTTATCTCTTGTACATAGTTTTGTTTTTTGCCTAAAACTGATCTTCGTATGACATTGAATTTCCTACAAGTTCTCTGTACTCTTTTGACTAAGATCATCGGCTTCGTATTATTATCATCTCTTGTTTCCATTTGTTGGAAAGTAAAATACAAAATTATAACTTATTTTTCCTGGTATACTTGTAAAGTAGTTAATATATCATGTAAAATACAAAATCTAACTTATTAAAATGAAGTTAATTACGTGTTAGGAAGAACATGCGACATGATAATTAGAGATGAACTTAATATGACATGTAAAAATAGATTACAGAAAATTTTGGAAGAATGGATATGCCTAAATTTACAGTAAATAGAAAACTGTAACCGCACTTAGACACGAGGTTAAATTCAACTTGTGGTAGAAGTCTGCCTAGAACCGTCCGTCAAATCTAGCGTCCACAAGTTGTTAATTTAATGTGAGGGGTCTCGTGCATAAATGTACGTGTAACGGTGCTAAGACATGAGGTTAAGCCCAACTTGTGGTAGAAGCCTTCCCGGAACCGCCCGGCAAATCCAGCATCCACAAGTGGTCAGCTTAATATGAGAGGTCTAGTGTATAAACATATATATGAATATATGTATGTAAACGGATAGTAATAAATGGCACCAATTGTGATCAATGGAAATGAATAGGAAACAAATGAAAGTGACAACGGTAAAAGAAGTGGGATAAACAGGGAATGATAATAATCTATTATTGATAAACTTGAAGGGGAAAAAGGAAAGATAATAGGTAGGCTTGTCCTAGGGACAAGTGGAAATTATAACTTAGGTTATAATTAACGATAAAGAAAATGGGATAACATATGTAGTGAGATAAGTTGTACTTAATTGTAAATTAATTTATCTGTAAAATCAAGAATCTGAAATCTACTAATAAGAATAACATAAGTTATAATAAATGGAAAGAAAACTTATTAGTAAACCTTAGTTAAGAGAACTAAGTTAATAAGTAAACAAAGACAAGTTGTAGTGACAGTGTAAGATGGAATTATGATGAATAAGTTATATTTAATCATAAATAATAAGTGACATGTTAAATAGAAAACATGTGAATTGAGATATACTTAATTACGTATTAAGTAGAACATGTTATTGTAACTATGAAATCGGACAATGAATAATATAAAGAGATTGTAGATTACAGACCTTGGATTATAATCTAGAGAATAACATGTTATGGGCTTACTAATTAACATAAAAGTGTTAAGTTTTGTTACCAATATTAATAAGAAAGAGGGGTCCATTCCTTAGAGATATAAGGGGCTTGGAAAGAACTTGGTAACTTGAACAAGAAGTTAATATAATTGGAAATAACCAAATTAACTGGAAACCTGATGAGGTAGAGCAAGCGCAAAATTGAATGTTTAGACATAGGGTCTAATGACATATTAAAATGAGGCGCTTGGACCAGTCTGCACGTTTGAGGGTGAATAACCCAACGGGGTAGATCAACGTGGTATTATGAGGCACAAGGGGAGCGCACGTCCATCTGATTATTCTGTTATTCTAATGATATTTGGCTAGCTTCGAAGGACTGGAAGAGGAAGCACGTGGCTTCCTGGGACGTGGAAGGTGCTCTTAGGAGTCCTCTGTACGGTGGTAGTGTTTAGGCTGTGCTCGCAGAGGTTGGGTCCGCGTGTTACTACCTGGTGAATATGCCTTGACTGCAAAAGTAGTTTTGCAATCAGAAAGTTGACATTAGGGTGATTCGGCGATCGCCTCGACGAGAGGCTGGGTCAGGACCAACATAGGATAGTAGATCGTCGGGTATCCGTCATCGGCAACCAGTGCGATGCGAAAAGACTATAGCTATCCCAAGAAACCATCGAACTTTCACTATCGATGCAAGGTGGTTGAGGGAGACACCAAATCGATGTTTAGATTGTTTGATTAGGGGCGAGTCTCTTAGCTCTTGTAGTCTTTACTAGTTGAGAGAGGGGCCTAGGTAGGGCCATAGCCAACGTGAAAACAGACCATATTGAATATCTGTATTTTGAGGTCCTTAAAGGAGGGCTTGTATAGATATCAAAAAGCTCCCGATCGAGTTTCGTGTTTCTTGTACAACCCTGCCGCGGAACTCGGTGCACTGTAGAGGATATGTGCGGTTAAGGCATCGAGTACGATTGATGATACGTACGTGGGAAAGTCTAGATACATGCATGTCTGCCTTGAGTGGTTTATCGTAGACTCTAGGGCATTGCACGGTGATCTGATTTGATCAAAGGTGGCAGTCTGTATGCTTACTTAGCATGGCGATAGTGGTTCTATGCGGAACGTAGCATTGCTATACAGAGATCCGTACGTCACTCTGGCGTAAGATAAGGGATTATGTATATTTCTGTGGCGTTACAGCAAGTGGGGTACCAGGGGTGTACCTTAATTTGGGGGTAGCTACATATATAGTGTATTAGGTTAATGTACTAGGGAGTAGATGGGCACGACGTGTGTGTAAGCCTTGAGTGTTGTTAACTCAAGTAACCTAATAAATAAGAAAATGTAACTGA
This sequence comes from Allium sativum, assembly GCA_030737875.1. Classification (NCBI taxonomy): domain Eukaryota; kingdom Viridiplantae; phylum Streptophyta; class Magnoliopsida; order Asparagales; family Amaryllidaceae; genus Allium; species Allium sativum. The sequence goes on from CM060923.1 coordinate 463,141,993, forward strand.
AAGGTATATGTAGGGTTATCCAAAATGTGTAATTTAAATCTAGTCACCAGAACTTGTGTTCTGACCCCCTTCTCATAACATACTCACATGTTAGATTTGTGGCAAAGATATGATAGCTTGGGATACTGGTTAGGCAGTATTATTATTTGGGTAATGTTATATTTTGATTATATTATATTTTATCCATTCCGTTGTGAGATGTTTTCTGACTCTGATATATTTTATATCTCTGTCTTTTCTGCAGGATACCAAACAAACCAACACGACTTTCGATAGATTAGAATTTAAAAAACAATCGATCTGTGGAAATTCAGGTTGTTACATATTATATCTCTATCTTCAATCAACATCCAAAATAAGGTCATCAATTCCTTGTTTTTCTCCCTAAGGGCTTCCCTATGCTTGCGGGCTTTCCATAGTCTGGGTGTAGCCTCTTGCTCCTTGTAACGCATAAGCTTAGATGCGCTATTCTCTAAATCGTGATATCTCCGGGATAATGTATAATAATCTTTTAGTAACCTTTCTTGTTCTACATAAGAACGAGTTATTTCCCTCTGTTTTTCATCTAATTCTGCCCTAAGTCATGAGATGATATTTCTTTTGGTCTATTTAATGAGACGACAAGCTGGTTACCATCATATACGTAAAAAAGGAAAGAACATTGCAAAAACATAAGCTATACTTGAGAAAAAGAAACCCCAAGTTGAGTAGGTTGTTCTCTTCCTAAAGCCCAAAAGTATCACCTTTCTTGGTGGGAGGAGCTTCAGAATCTTGAGCAGCATGAGTACCTCCAACATCAGGACTATATCATGTGGAATCATGCGAGACATCAGGAGCCACAGAAGGATCGCTCCCGTCCTTGCCATGCTCGTCTCGGCGGTCAATACCATTGGGACCACCACTACCATCGTCTCCGTCATCATCAACAGAAACCGAATGCTCCTCTTCCTCACTCGAGTCGTCAGAAAGGTAATCAATATATAAGAGAACTTCAGGTTTGAATGTGCCTTTCCTTAGCATCTCGACTCTTTGCTGGTTCGACCTTATCCTTTCCATGACTTTTTCCATGATGAAAGAAGGGACGGTATTAGTTTAAATCTCAGGAAGAATTCGAAGGTTATCAGAGAATATGTGAAATAAGGAATTCTCGCAGTATTCAGTCTGGAACTGTGGAAGATGAACTTCTGAAAAATTAGAAATCCTGCCCTTGGGATCATAAATTATCTATGCTGCTGGGAAAGCTTCTCATTCTTCCTCTTAAGTTCATCGGCATGACTAATTACATTTTCGGATATTTATTGCTCTAAGGCAGAAACATGGTAAGGTATTAAATTCTTCTCCTACCTTTCTTTTTCAAAAGCTACTTCGACATGTTCTAAGGAAGCCTTCAATCTCTCGCATTCATCCCTCAAAGCCTCATTTACTTCCCGAAGGCGAATAACCTCGGGAGAAGATGAGGAAGGAGTTGCTTTAGGAAAAAGCCATCTTTTAGTGACTTGTGAAGGGAATAGAATCCAATTATTCATCATAGAAAATTAAGGATAAAAGAAGGATTAAGAAAGAAAAATCTATACCGAGAGCTGTCGATTGACTAAACGTTAATAAAAATCTTCCTTGTCTGAAGAAGTGAAAGTTAACGAAATGTTCATAGCTTCAGGAAAAGAAAGAGCAAGCTTCTTGAGGTCATCAAAACTCATTGAGGATGCAGGAAACCTCAAGGGGTCGACATGTTGAGAAGTGGAGGTTTGAGTCAAGGCATGCTTGTCCACATCTGGAGTACTTGGAAAGGTTGACGGTAGAACACAACCCTCATCTCACGACCAAGGGTACCCTTGGGAGAGACAGTAATAGACACCACGGTAGAATTGACAGCAGGGGTTGCAGAAAGGAAACTTCCTGATTAACAACCTCAACAACGGTATCCCGAGGGAGAGGAACAGAAGTGTCATGTTTTAGTCTTTTAGCCGATAGCTCAACGGTTGATTCGGCCAGCCTCTTGATAGCAACAAAAGTGGATTGATCTAAGGCATCAGTGAGAGTTACAACTCTAGAAGCCCAGGCCCCTGATCAAATGTAAATACAAAAGTAGATTTAGGAATGAATATCTTGTAAATTAAAGTTGTTTAAAAAAAAGCAGCAATCCTAATAAGGATACCTGGAACAAAGGGGAAGATGTAGTGAACGCGTTCGAACCCAAAGTCAAATGCTTGGATCCTAAGAAATGAATGGGTGGGCACCCCAAGATCTTTTCCCGATCGGGGAGAAGGTTATATTGACACAATTTATCCAAGGTCAACAAAGCTTACCGACTCCGTGGTTACTCAAATGCTTTAAAGATAATTCCAAGTGCGCGAGACTCACTCTTCGTTAAAGCAACCCTCTTGGAAGCAGGATCTGGAAGGCAAATAAAGTTAAAACAATGCCCAGGAAAAGCATGATTACTCATAGAAAAATAAAGGAACTCGCCAAAGTCATTAGTCATATGCCATCACTAATGATTTTCTTCAAGATCTTGGCACACAAAATGGGCAAATCTGCTCTTTTTGAAAACCATACTAAATGCTGAATAAGATTAGAAGTAAGGGAAGACTGACCCGATTCAAGTGCCACAACCTCGAGACATAGAAGCAAAGTGTAGGTGATCAGCAGAAATTGGATAGGTGCAATTTCCAGGTCCCGTAAAAGTTGAGATATAAAAGTCGGAAAGGGAAAGAAGCCCCCATGCTGGATATGGATGTTTGAATATGCAAAGTAGCCTTCCAGAGGATTCCTGATATTATCCTGATTAGTGGCAGGAATAACATCCACGTCAGACATCCCAAAGCTGTTAAGGATGTAATCCACTTCATCCTCGGAAGTAATTAGAGATTTCTTCAAAGAGAATTGCTTCTTCTTCCGAAAGGTGTTGGGAACACCAGGCTTTAATTTACTAGAGCTCTTTTTATTGGACATAGTGCCGCCAGGTGATATAATTCATAACACGTGAATTAGTACTACTTTCATTAATACGAAATGGGTAGATAACCTATAAACCTATTAATGATGGGAACTCAAACTATTGTATATCAAGATATTCCTAAATAGTAATCCGAACAGGATTCATGCAAAGTTTACATTCACTTAGAAACAATCAAGCCTTAAATGATGACAAAACTAGCCATCTTGGTACCAAAGACAAATAGAAATAAAAGAATGGTGCTGGGAAGACTAAGAAGGGACTGGTAACGATTAATCAGGAACTAAAATGACCCTAAGTCATCATCGGAAGCCTGATTGGCCGTCGGGACCGGCACACGAAACCAAAGTCTAAAGGTTACGACAATAAAACTTGATCCTAAACTTTACCGATACCAAAACCGGAGAAATAATTATCTCTTCGATTTCCCTTTCGGATGATTCACCATTCTTGGGTTGATTTGGCACTTACATACGACATAAATGTTGGGATTGGTGTCAGTAAAGTTGGAACGATCGAGTCGGCAACTTTGGTGGTGAATTCACCAGTACTGAAGGCATAAATTTCACATTTTAGCTGTAAATAACCTTTCTTATGAAAATTGTTCAGCTCAACCCCTAAGAAATAACATTGAAGGAAAGAACATTCGTGTAGTACACCATGGATCACAATCTAAATCTCCTATAATTAAGTAACTTGCATTTAGCACGCAAAACCCTAGTTGATCCAGGTGGTTAGCTTAAATTCCTGCTCGTAATTTAAAGTAGGAATACTCACCAGGGATTAAATCAGAAATTTTCGAAAAAACTTTGGTAATTCTCGATGAACAACAATCTGGTTTGAGTAATTAATGTTGTAGGTAAAAATGAGGAAGAAGAAGCGATGGTAATTATACCAAATTACCTCTAAATCCAAGTCGTACAAGGAAGAACCAATCAACAGGTCCGATCGAGGAAGATCAAGAGACATGGAATCAAAACACTGAAAGGACATCGAAGTTTTACTTGGAAAGTCAAAATTACCTCTTCACTAGGGAAAAATGTTACTACCAAAATTAGCACTGAAACAGGCTGACGGTGAAGGGGTAGCGGACCACCATAAGCATAAAATAATCCTCCGAAAGCAAAAGCCAAGTGCCAGGTAGAGCCAAAAGCATAAGGGAACAATCCGACAGCCATGCGACTGACACCATCACTAAAGAAAAGAGCTCAGAAGCTATATAAAGAAAGTGTATAGGCGGGGTGGTTCCAACACGATAGGTAAGCAACGAAGGGTCAACTAAAACTGGAAGTCAATGAAGAGAGAGACCAAAAATCCTACAAGCCTGGACCTAGAAAGACGGAAAGGCTATCAGTATTAACTTGCTTAATGTCGATACATGAAGAGATGAAAGCATCAAAGGCACATAGTTCAAAGTGTAAGAGGATTATTCGGGAACTAGCCACCGGAACCCCTATTAGATGAATGCCGAAAGTCCCCTCTAGTAAACAACTAATGAAGCACCGAAGCAACCCTCCGGAAGGACACGATACATTTAGGAAATCAACCGAAAGGCAAGCCAAAACCTTGAATAGAGACAAGCTATCCACACTAATCTTCTTAGTATCAATACCGACAGGGGTGGCAGACCCAACAACTATTCACTTGAATCATAAATGCAAGCTCCACAAAGTGTTGATAGGAAGACTAGAAGTCCATATACGAAAGCCGAAACCAACCGAAAGCTGCACACACCGATAGGCTCAGGATCAATACAAAGAAAATGGACAGGACATCAAAAAGAGCTTCCGCAGACCGGAACCATCCTTCTGAGAGCCGAAACCAGCACCTTGAAATGTCGTAAGCAAAGCTGAAAAATGACCGAGAGCCAAAACAACCGGGACCAAAGGGAAAAGTAGCTGACAGGGGCTTCTGTTGGCCCAATAGAAAAAGAGGGCCCGATTTGTCCGAATTTCTCATTTTCGGGACCGATTTTCTCATTTTCGGGACCGATTTGTCTATATATAAGACCCTAGGGGCTTCTACTGGCCCGGTAGAAAAAGGAGGCCCGATTTGTCTATAAATAAGACCCAATGAGTTTCTTATGTGATTTCTTAGATATTTCCTACACAACCTATTATAGACTTCCTACACGGTCACAGTTTCCTATCCAAGCTTAGACTCTTCCGAAGAGTTCTTGCAGAACCCCTTCCTACAAGTCGTTTAGCCTCCTTACTAAGGATTGTGTTTAGGAAACCCTTAACCCATGATAACTGTTGGTTCTTGAGTCACTTAAGCGTGATGCTCACCTCGTTGAGGGAAGAACAACTAATATTTTGGGCTCTTAACCTTGATATCTAGGAAACGATGAACCAAATCGGACTCATCAAAGCTAAATAACCTCATTTTTCTCTTAGGTCCACTTCCGTAGACCTATCTCTAGTGTTGAAGAAAAATATCGTTAACAGCTCCCGTTAAGAATAATCCATACTTAGCGTTCCGAATTTGGGTTGACCCCCATTAGTCATACTTAACGGTTCACGGTTTGATTGATCAGCAGCAAGCATTAGTCATGCTTAGTGGTTCTCGATTTGGTTGGGCTGCCAAGCATCAGTAATACTTGAGAGCCCATGGTTTGGGTTCCCGTCAAGCATCAGTCATACTTGACAATTCACCGTTTTGTTCACGTTCTATCAAGCATCAGCCATACTTGATAGTTTACAGCCTCTTCGAACTCTTGTTGAGCATCATCCATACTCGAAGATCCATAGCCTCATCGGGCTCTTACTACGCATTAGTCATACGTGAAGATCCAACTAATTGAAGTGTATCATACTTGATGAGTATAAGCCATATTCACCAAATAATTAAAGTTGTTTCAAATCATTTTTTACATCCCAAGAGCATCAACTATACTCGTCGAGTGATGTTATTAAAGTTATCTAATTACAGATTTCACACCTGACGTGCATCAGCCATACACTTCAAGTAATCTTATTAAAGTAACAAATGCAAAATCCATGTCTGACGAGCATCAACGATACACGCCAAACAACTTTATTAGAGTAGAAAAAGATAAATTTTATTGCTAAACTATTAGGTTTTTACTATCCATACCTTATCTAGGGATCTCAGCGGTTCTCGTACAGAGGTAAAAAACTTAGTATTTTTATTACAAATTGATTGAGAAATAAAAGAAATAAAGTTGGTGATTCATCATTGTCTAAAAATTTGCTTAGGGATATCGTCGGATCTCGTACACAGAAAAAAGACTTAGCCACCATTATTGTCCGATTTACCCTTGTCAATTGATGACAAGGTCCCAACAAAAGCTAGACTCACCTCGTCCCTTATAGCCAATAGTTGTTCCTGTTGAGTTGTAGTTTGATTCTGGATTGATCATTTCCTCACTTGCTCTTCGATTACATCTCGCACGTGTTTGCATTAATTTGTTTCAGGTTTGACTATCTCATGAAATAAGTAAAATTTTCCGAAAGTTATGTCTTTATCAGTGAGCTCCCATCTAGTTCGGCTTATTTCTGGAAGGCGGTCTTTGATATCCGTAAATATTTGTTCTAGACTCGCACTCAGCTATGTATACGAGTCATACTTTGGCTCTTTTTGATTCGGATTTAGGAGCATGTGTTGCCATTCGCATTTTTTGATTCGGATTTTGAACCTTGCAATTGCATGCAAACTGCAAGTTGTAGTTGCTTGCATAGCAACCTGAATGCTGCAACTAACTTGTAGGTTTGCAACCCATAAGAAACTTACGCCAAATTAGCAAGCTCTTACGTTGCAAGCTCAAGCTTGCAACTTGTTAGCATGTTGCAAGCTCAAACTTGCAACTTGTGAGCATGCTGCAAGCTCAGACTTGCAATATTTAGGCCTGCAACTTGTAGGATGTACAAGCTTAGGCAATAACTAATCAAGGGGATTCTTCCACATGAGGAGCATGACCGACATTTTGATTTACTAATGATGCTTGTTACCATGTAATCAAAAATTAGAACTATAGTTTAAAAGCATTATTAACACAGAAAAGAAGTATATTGAACTCATTATTGGCTACTTGCTACCATGTAATCAAAAATGGTTATTCTAAAACTATCATGACAAACAAAATATTTAAGCAACATATCCAAACAACAAATTTATACTATCTACAGATTTAAACAGCATATTCATACAACAGATTTATACTATCTAAACTACAAATTTAATTAGGTATAGGTTTATAACCATTTAAACAACATATTCTAGCTACATACTTAAACAACTGCAGATAGCTAAGAAAATTGATCTAACCAAGCTCAATATAGAACAATTGATTTATAACCATTTTAACAGATGCAGATTTAAACAACTGTAAATGTCATCATTATCATGAAATCTTAAGTGATCTATTAAAGTTGAGCAGGGTTTGATAGGTCAGCTATGAACAAGTATGCATTGGTAATAACTTTGGCTAATTAATGGATTTTGTTTCAGTTTGGATTTAGGTTGACTGTATTTGTACCATGAATCACGTTCATGTTTCCAAATAGTATATATGTTTGTGTTTAATAGGAAATGCAACATAATCAGTTCCTAGGTAATACTCCAACTGACAGAATGCATTCCAACTTCAAAGATATGCTTATACGGATTCTATTAAACTTAACTACTTGATTGAATGAAATCAAAATAAGCATAGCTTAGGATAGTACAACATAAGTGGACCTATAGAATTACATTATTGCTCTTAATGTAAATATACGATAATATAATCGGTTGAAACTAAAGCAATGTACAAAACAAACATAACCATATTACAGGAATTTCACAAACAATGCAAACTTAAACAGAGGTTTATCGAAGACGGGGTAAAATCAGGCTCTCACTAGCATAACTTAATCCCAACCACGGCAAAAGCCCTCGCTTTGTGTACTGTAACTAGATGGAAATTATTGGACCTCTTCATCTAGAAGACGTGACTGACTAGATTATATAAGTGAATTTCTAACAAGTCTTTGAAAAACAGGACTTTTTCTTTTCCATTGTATTAAGCAACAAAAATCAAATCCAACAGGAAGTCAATGTTCAAATGCAGCTCCACTAATAAAGTATCTTGTTATTCCTTTATCATACAATAACTAAAGGAAACAAAATTTGGGATCTGCTTGAAAAATAAATAGGAAACTAGACACACGGTGTGATAAATTTATCAATACAAGTAAAAGATTAGCAGAAGTCGCCCAAATCTATTACCTACCAAACTAAATGCATATATTAAAACATCTTGAGGTAAGTTAAGTTCGCAACATCAAATGGAGTAAAATCTTAATATGAAAATATATATTGTTATCTTATGCAAAAGTGGAAATATTACTAACTTTTATCTTGATATGTTATTTGTTGCACTGTCTAATGATCACTTTTACTTTCCATTAAAGAAAATATTACAAACTTTTACAACAGTATGCTTATTTCAGGTATAAACATTTAACTTAGCATTACTAGCTGGTGATATGGGCATACATCTAATGGCAGCTAAAATGGTATGTGCAGATGATGCAATGAAAGAAAAACAGCCAATAACTTATGGTTGCAGCTCTGGTAATGCATTAAAGAAATGAGCTGTTGGGCACTGAAATTTTAGGAAAAATTAATGGGGAAACTTTGAGATCTACATTGAGTACCATGACGCTACATCACTTGCATCATTTTAGTACATAACGGGTGAAACATTTTTCTGCCCTACAGTACATATTATTGCACTACAACATGACTTGTAAATCAATAAGACTTTTTGGTTTGCATAAAATTGTGATTACTGTTTGCTTTTAATTATTAATTTGATGGCATGACTCCAACAACTAGCAGATGTTCTTCCTCCTTATCATTCAAATAGTTAGTTTTCAGTTTACATTATACTGCATGTTAGTGGGGAGTTTAGTTGTGCAACCACGCTGTTTGTCATTCGTTCTGTTTTTCATGTTTGATTTTTTTTTTTTTTGGTTAAATAAACTGTCTTACATGGATACATTTCTACAAAGACCTTGTAATAATCGGTTTGTGATCGTCCAGGTTTCTAAAAAAAATTCACTGCTACACCAGTGAGGTTTCACCTTTTATAAATATGCACCAATTTGTATTCGGATATAATAAGACTCATAGATTTTGGTATCAGCAATGGCGTTTGACCAAAAAATTATTTACAATCTCTCTGTGTTATTTTTTCTGTTGGTTTCAAGTAATTACTTTTCTTGCTTTTTTATAAATCTTTCCATTAAAAGAATTAACATAAATAGCATGATTGAATACCTAAAAATAGAAAACATGGTAAAAGCATACCGCAACTAATTGGTAGAATATACCTAGAAATGCGTTAAATTAGAAGCAGCAGAAACAAAAAAGAAACCCTAACTCATATCCAAGAGAAGGAGTTACTGCGGTAAATAACAATGTAAACTTGATGGTCTAATTAAACTAAACCAAGGGAGGCATGAAAGAAACAACAAGAAATGCATACATACAGAATATTACAAGTTCAGTTGGTCATCATTTCTTTGGATCCTTTTCCCAACTGACAGCAAACTTTCCTTGAAGTCCACCAAAATCTCACCCACGTGATCCCAGCTAATTGTTAAATCATTGGAACTTCGCTTCTTAAAATCAGTCTCGACACGTGCCGCTACCGCTACGGTAGACAAAATCTTTAATTCTTTGGTGACCACATTGTATCCGCACACCATTTCAATTGCATCCTTTACGCTGTTTCCCCCACTGCAATCCAATGCTTTAAAGAAAAGACAGTTCTCGTTCATGAAAAGCCACTTCGCCAACTTTCCCCCCCTCAGTATTGTCGAAAGGGGATCAACTGTATAAAGTTCAACCCAAGACTCGTTTGCACTCCCATATCCATTTAACACCCAAATTGTAGTTTGCCCCCCATGTCTACGGGAAACACATGCAATTTTGTCACTTGAAACAATCGCACAACGGGGACCATGGTCACCGACATCCGGGAAAGGGATGGAACGAAGCTTCTCGGAGCTAAAGTCAAAGCAAATAACCATTTTATTGTTATATCCGCTCCAAAAGAAACTAGTCCCATTATTAAATGGTATCGTAGAGGCTCTCCGGAATCTAAATGGAAAAGCACTAGTTACACTACTCCAAGAATCTGTATTAGAGCTATACATCTTAACTCTTCCTTCATTACTGTTAATCTTCCGGCAAAGCCTAACCACTTTGTAATCGTTGCTTTTGACATCAAAACCAAATCCTAACGAGGTTTCCATTCCTAGTACGAATGCTCGTGACTGTGGGAGAACTCTTGATTGTCTAGTTGCAGGGTTCCAAATACAAATACAATATTGTCTTGCACAGTTTACAAAACTAAAACAAATAATGCCATTATAACTCACCGCATCAGATATATTAAGAGGATAGTATTTGTGCAGGTGTGATAAGTCAAGTTGTACGCGTGCATATGGCTCTTCAAAACCATCTATCGAGATTAACGGAAAAGTGAAGGGCGACTCCTTACATCCGACTATACGAATTAGACTGTGATTTTCACCCTTTAGATTAGGATCGTGATAATGATGATGGAGATGCTGTTTGATAAAATCGTTACTTTCAATCATCGCACGCCATTTTCTGCATACTAGTTTGAACCGTAATAGAGATATCACAGGCAACCTTTGCAGGATTTGGTGCACCGCATCATCGTGAAGTACCATTTTGATCTTTCTTGGCTCCGCTGCAGTTTTCTAATTCATCTCTTTCTAACTCCTGAAATGATAATCCATGATATAACCATAATTTTACATGTAAATGGAAATTATTAACATAATTAAATTTAATTCAAGAATTACAAAACTAATAATTTTGAGCAACAAACATACAGCTGCTAAAAAGCTTCTACACCTATGATACAGCAATTCATTGATGGTGACCGTAATAACTCGGTTGACCAAAAACCATATGGAAATACCATGGAAGAGCACAAAAAGGACAAACAAGGAAAAAATATGGTAATGACACGGAGAAAAGGTAATAAAAATGACACACAGTGTAAGCTACTAGTTAGGAATTGTTGTGAATAAAGACCGTAATGCAGAGGAAGAACCTTACTCGAAAATAAGAAGTCTTCACTGATACAAATGTTCAACGTATGTTAATGATAAAACTTAGGAATATAGATGTTACGTCCTGACGCACATGAAAGAATAATCAGATTCTGATGTTTTCTAGACAATTTTTGTTGGTGTTTCAAATGCAAAAAAATGTACACGCATATCCAAATACTGACTAATATTCTAACTCCTTAATGAAAATATTGTAGGCGACATTGCAAAAAACTTTGCAGTAATTTCACATAATTTTTTTAACCTATTACATATGCCACCAAATTAAAATATTCAGTTTGTTGTCCAATGAGTTGTATTGAACGTATCAAGCAATATATTCAGCTAAGAAAACAAGCTGTTGTTTTGGATCGAAAGAACCGTGTACACCTATAATTTACATTATATCACAGCATTGCTCCTCTTGATAGTTGATAGGACAAACCACAAATTGAAGAATGTGGATGCTACTGCATTTACGTCTTCTTCAAAAAAATATTCATTGATTGTACTGTCAATTTCGCTTCAGCTACAGAGCACAAATGAAAGAAAAAAAAAAAAAAAAAAAAAAAAAAAAAAAAAAAAACAAACAAACTCCGGGCTAATTGTTACTGTAAAAGTAATATCAAAAATACTTTTCAAAACAAACTATGGGAAAAAGGGTGATTCTCAAAGCCAGTTACCGATTACACTTCAGCTTTACTGTGCTAGACTTTAGTTCAAATAAAATCAGATTCCTCAACCGAAAATCTAACCCATCAAATATAACCTAAAATAAAATGTCTTGCAGTCTGTAATTATTTGGGCTTGGGGAAAAACGCTATACTAATAATAAGCATCATTTCAAACTGGCAGCCAGCTTGACAAAACCAGGCATCGAAACCGTGCTCGTCTTTGAACATAAATCGGTTTCCCAAGTCTGTTTGTAAACTTTGACCTGTTTTTAATAGTTCTGTGTTTTAATCGTTAACAGGTATTAGTAAATAAAATTAACAACTAATAACAATATATAAGAGCGCTTATTTCTAATAACATAATTAATTGATTGAATCAGCCAAAAATACAATATCGCTTTTAACAAGTCAGGGGCATATTCAAACGCAAACAAAAAAAATAAAGGAACGTTTTGAATCAAACACGAATCCATTTCTAACTATTACCCGTAGTTGAAGCTAGCAGCAGGTGAACAGAAGTGAGCCAAGCAGCGATTTTGCGATACACTGAGAAGAGCGCAGGATTGAGATGAGCGAAGCTGAAGGGAAATAACGCAGAACCCCTAATTCGCATTGGGACTTTGCAAGTGTTCGGATTCACTAAAAAAAATGTAGGCAAATTCTATTCAACCCTTTTTCAGTTGTTTTCGATTAGCAGTACCTTAAAAAATTAAAATTTTAATGACTAAATTGCCTTTTAAGATTTATCTTCTCATGTAAACTCAGAACATCGTAACTTTACTGTCAATAAAAACACCTAAGCTCCAAAAAACCCTAGATTTCAAATCACTCAAGAAAAATTTGATTTGCAAACAAGAATACAATGGATTTTGAAGGAGAAGATGATTCCTCATCCCAATCGCAGCAGGTAATTGAAGAAAAATTTAGAATTTGAGTTTTTTTTTTTCACTTTTCAAGTATAGCCGATGCAGTGCGATATGAGTGAATTAGTAATAAACCGCGTAGGGAACCTACTAGGAAAGTATATAAACCACGTAGTCATACAACGTGGAAAGAAACAATACCACGTTTGACCAATACGAGGTTTCCAGATATTCCTCGTGTTCATTATACGTGGTTTTATTATATACCACACATAATTGGGTAAGTTATATTTTTCTGGTTTGAGCTTAAAGTTTGTTGTATATGTTTTGTGCAGATTGTAGCATTATCTAGTGATGAAGAAAAGGATGATGAGATAGTATTGGATTATTCAAATGAGTTCACGACTTATGATGTACGTTTTCTTTGATTAATGCTGAAATAAATTGTGAATACTTACATTTTATATAACATTTTAAATGCAGATATATCCTTCACGGAAAAAATTAGTTGATTGGGTTCGTGATACTGGAAAGCGTCTTGGTTTTGTTATTATATCTTGAAATCGAATACCGGTGCTTCAGTCAAGAAACCAAGAATCACGTTTGCTTGTGAACGAAGTGGCGTTTACAAGAAGCGAAAAGATTTTCAACCGAAAAATCTCCGACTTACGGATACAAAAAAATGCAATTGCCCATTTAGACTGAAAGGCGAGAAACTTGGAACTTTAGATGATTGGCGATTGCATGTTGTCAATGGTGTGCACAATCATTCCGAATTGAAAAATACAGAAGGTCACTCGTATATTGGTCGACTAACCGAAGCTGAGATCAGGTTAGTTATAGAGATGCATAAGAATTTGGTAAAGCCAAAAGAAATTTTAGTCACCCTTAAACGAAATGATACTTCAAATTCTACCACAATCAAAACAATCTACAATGTGATAAAAGCACAGAATGCTATTAAACGGGCAGGGCGATCACAAGTTCAATACTTGCTTAGTAAGTTGAAAGAATTTGATTACTTTGAATGGCATCGTAAGACATTAGATGATACTGATATTATTAAAGATATCTTTTGGGCACATCCTGTTAGTTTGGATTTTTTACGTACATTTCCTACGGTTATCATATTAGATTGTACGTATAAAACCAATAGATACAAAATGCCGTTACTTGAGATTGTTGGAGTTACTAGCACGGATCTTACATTTTGTATAGCCATTGCTTATTTAGTTGCCGAAAAAGAGGAAAATTATATGTGAGCATTAGAGAGGTTGAAATCAGTGTTGGTTGATTCTGAAGTGGAAATGCCACCATTCTTTATTTCTGATAGAGAAACGGCAATAATTAATGCTATTGGATTTGTGTTTCCTGAGTCTGCTCATATGTTATGCACGTGGCATATTAAAAATAATGTTCTCACTTATATGCAAAAAAAAAAAAGTAAAAGGTATGGAGCTTGAAGAAAAGAAGTCTTTCTTATTTGATTGGAATGAATTAGTGTGTTCAAAAAATATCGTTGCCTATAATGAGAATTTACAAGTGTTGCACGAAAAGTATGCAAGCCATACTTCACTTCTGAAGTATATTCACGAGATATGGTTGGATACTTACAAAGATAGATTTGTGCAAGCATGGACTGACGACTACAAGCATTTTGGAAATTACACGTCTAATCGGTAATTTTGTTTACTAATTGTTGTAACAATTACTGAAAGAGTAATTGTTGTGATTAGTTCTAACTTATGTACATGTGTCAATGCAGGGCTGAGTCTGCTCATTCAAAATTGAAGAAACATTTAGCTAGTAGTTTATGCAATTTTGAACAAGCCTGGACGAAGATGCATTCATTATTGGAACTCTCGTTCACCGAACTTAAAGCATCATTTGAGCAAAGTATAACCAAAGTAAAGCACATATTTCATATATGAGAGTTCAGAAATTTACGAGGTTTTGTTTCTATTAAGGCACTTGATTTGTTGCATTCCGAACTTCAGAGAGTAAAAGATGTTGGTGACGAAGAAATGTTATGTGGATGTGTTCTTCGTAGAACACGTGGATTGCCTTGTGCGCATGAGTTAGCTCAACTTGGACCTGCTACGGCAATATCGCTTGATATGATTGATGTTCATTGGACGAGACTTCACCTTGTTGAAATAAGTGGAAAGAAAGATGCGGGGATAGCGGAGAAAATGGAAAAATTAATAAACGATGTGAAAAAAATGGATGCTCCGTATCAAATGCAAATTTATAAAAAAATGTTGGAGATTGTAGAACCGCGAACGACGTCTCTTGCATCTCCGAAAAGCAAAATAAAGACACGTGGAAGAGAAAGCAAAAAAAGTTCTAATACTTCAACTAAACGGATGGCTTCGCCATTTGAGCTTGTTGAAAGTGTTTATTCCCAAAGTTCTTATACTTCAAAAAAGCTCGAACGGATAAGCTTCCTATTCGTAAACCAAAAAAGGTAATAATCATTTTATTTGAATGCACATGAGTTGTATAATAACCTACTTTATTAAATTTGCAGCTGGACGAACAAACTAAAGGCATGAGAATGTATCTGCATCAAATTCCATTAGAGATGAGGGCTTTTGTCACAGATATTGTGGACGTTCGATCGGACGGTAATTGTGGATACCGATGCGTGGCTGCTTTGCTTGGATTGGGAGAATCTAGATGGAGCGAAATTAGAACACAATTGCACGACGAGCTATATGAGCACCAGAGTATGTACGATAAAGTTTTTGTAGAACATAGTAGAAGTTCAGTTATTCTCAAAAGCCTTTTACACGAAGATGAAGATTTTGCACCAATGGAAAAATGGATGTCAATGCCTGATGTTGGATATATTATTGCAACTAGATACAATGTTGTGCTATTCAGCATTAGTGAAAGGCTTATTATGACAATACCACCATTGAGAGGAAAGATACCTCCACCAGTACTACGCAAAGAAATTGCGATAGCTTTTGTCAACCAAGATCATTTTGTTCAGGTATGTAACGTTTATATTCATAGATTATAAAATATGACGAATATTTTCAAGCCTCACGGTTCATGGCTTGCAGGTTAAACTTGAGGACAAACATCCCGTGCCACCTATTTACATAAAATGGTTCAAGGCTCGAGACCGGGATGCTAGCGACTGGGAGCATGTTTACAACGATAGGAGACAAGCTTGGGAGGAAAGAAATTCGTATGCAAAGTGGAAATAGTTTGGTTGGCATACGTTTGATTGGTTGTACTTTTGTTCGTCTAATTAAATGAGAATGTATTAGGAAATTGGTTGTTCTTTGGATATTGTATTAAATCACTATTTGGCAATTGGAAAGTGTGTTATTAATTATTATTTTTCGTTCTGTGTATATAATATGTGTTATTTGTTGATACAGTTTGGTTGACATATTTTTTTTGAAATTCTGGGCACACACGGACTGACAAAACGTGGTATGCAAGCCATCCACGTTGAGGACCTACGTGGTTAGAAGAATAACCACGTTAGAAACATACGGGGTAAAACAATGAACCACGTGTAGTCAATACGTGGTTACTGCTGAAACCACGTTTTTACAGAGCGAGAGGACTTCCAGAAACTCTTTAAAAAAATTGTGTCCACCCTTTCTGCGCGGTTGGTTAGAAAACCGCGAATTAGTCCTACGTGGTAATCCAACCAACCACGTAGTGGTAAAACGTGGATTACCTTCTGACCACGTATAGTCTCTACGGGGTTTTCTTCCCGACCACGTTTTTACAGAGCGTGGCTGTAACAGAAGAAAAAAAAACTGTCAAACATGAAAAATTACATAACAGTGTACTGAACAACTGGAAAACATTAATATGAAAATCGACCACAATTAAACCACTAGATCAAATTAAACAATCCAAAAGCCATTACATTAGCATTCTATTTTCAAAATACATCACATGATCAAACATGTCCATCCAAATTTAAACAACACTTAAATAAAAGTTACATTACATATCACGTCCAAAATAAAAGTTCATCAAACTTAAACTAAACAACACTTAAACATGAGGCCTATAGTAGCGTCCAACGGCAATCCGAGCATTATCAATTTGAGGGTTTGGTTCATTCAACATCCCATGCACGTCTTGAATGGTCTGTAGAAAATAAATCAAACTGAAATTAAAACATAGTGTAGAGCTAGAAAATAAAAATTAAACAAGGATATTATCCTGGAAAACAAATCTAAAGTAAATAAATAATTGAAACATACCGAGTATAACTGATTGTAGGTAGGCTGAAAATGTGGAGCTCCAAGCACAACATCATCCGGTAGGTGTAGCGGATTGTGAACACGCAAGACACCGTGTTCTCTATACCACTCCATATAATCGTCTGTGTAACTCAAGGAGGATTGTTGTAGTAGTATTGATCTACGCCCTTCTGCTATCACATGATTGTACCAATTCTCCCATATACTTTCCAAGAATTGATATCGTACTCGGGTGTATGTCGTAGATGTAGTACCACGACGTGCATTTATTGCTACAGGAGGAATAGGTGCGGCGGGAATGTTCTGAACTCTGCCAAACTGCCTGAGTACTCTGTCGGGATGATATGGTTCTACAACATTCATACAGAGAATGCAACCACTATACCAAGATATAGGATGGAACGGATGATAGTGTCGTGCATAAATATAAGGATCATAGATAACCTATTCAAAGATATAGAAAATTATTACTACTACATGTAATTAATAATTATTAGTTATTTGTGAAATGAAGTAATTTACCTGATCTTCTTGAATGTTATCAAGGAATATACGAAGTTCAACTAGTGAAGCGCCACAATCTATAGACGGATTCCACTGAGCAGCACGTGGTAAATTCTCATAGTAAAGATTTGTTGACGGATGAAAGCAAGGAAAATGCTCAAAAATCCACGACTCAAGTAAACAAAGAAATCCGGCAATTTGTTTCACGCCCATACGAGTTGCTAATCCAAGCTGCCTGCACAAAAAAGCAAGTGTTGCCGAACCCCAAGAGTATGTGCTAACAGAATCCAAATGTTTAAGTGGTTCTAGAAGGCAGACGTGCACATGAGTCTTGCTTTTATCCGCAAACAACGTGTTGCCAAGCAAAAACAACAAATACGCCCGAGCGGCACGTCTAATAGCTCGATCAGTCCACTCATCGCTTACATCTTCAAATACACCATGCAACGCAGACAAACTTAGCTTATAACCAACCCGGTCATTCATTTCCATCCTAGCTACTTGTTTTGAAATTCCAAGATACTTGTGAACAAGGCTAACCGCCTGTTCCTTGTCATATGTCATGCTCTGTATCGGTTTGCCTTCAATTGGAATGTGTAATAGAGACGCGACATCATCAAAAGTAATTGTCATCTCACCGAATGGCAAATGGAAAGTGTTAGTCTCTGGATACCATCGCTCCACGAAAGCCGATATCAAGTTCTTGTTGACGCTCTTGTAGCAAGTGCTCACAATAGGATATAAACCTGACATCTCAACGACGGCTTTAAATCTAGTAGCATCATGGTATCTTCCACTCCGTTACCTTTTGAGCATGATTTACACATGTTAGTCGTCCTCGGTCCTACACAAATTTATTGGAAAGTTATAAAAATGAAATAATTATAATTCACTTTAATATAAATAATAGCCACGTACCTGATCGAGCCATATCATAGAAGCTACATGAGTATCAAACTCTCTAATCACATCATTATTTCTTGGCCCTCCTTTCTCATTTAAAGCTTCTTCATCACCTTCTGTAACAACCCGTAAAATGCGAGCCAGTTTGAAATTTTTATTTTGGCTATTTTAGCGAATTTTGATTATTTAAAATGAATTATTTTAAATAATATCGACGAGAAATTTATTTTGAATATAATTCGACGTATATATTATATACATCGTCGTTATAATATAAATATTTGTATATAATTATAAATAGAATTGAAAATGGCGCGGTAGTTCGATAATTCGATTTCAAACTTCAATTGAATGTACCGGGTGCAAAACAATCCGGATTTTAGTGAAACCAAAAATAATGGAATCTAATAGTGAATATCTTTCCAATGAATCCGAAAAATCCAAAGTTCGTAGCGGGAATCAAAAGATATATCCAGTCGAAAATTCTGAATAGTCGCTATGGAATTCAGGCCCTTAAAAATGGACATTTTGCAAATGACCTCGGATTTCGATGAAACCAGTTTTGTTAGGACCGTATCGTCAATACGAAGCTAGAAATTATTTTTCGGGAATTTTTCTAGTTAGTATGTGGCCCCGGTAATTTGAAATGTACGTTTAAAATTCAATATAGTGATTTAAATGTAAATTTAACGAAAACTGATTGTAACAGCCGAATCAGCTGACGATACATATCCCATTGTGTTCGAAATGGGGGTAATGCGCTATGGACGACAGGCGGTGGACCTCGTTTAGAGGTCGTATGAAAAAGTCAACTTTTTGCAATTAAATTAATTAAAAATTAATTTTCTTTTCCCTCCCCTTTAACCCACTTTGGCCCCCCCTATTCCATTCGTTTATTTCTGGAAAAAAAAAAAAAAGAAGAACAGCGGAGGACCGCCGCCCCCCTCTGATGAGCCACCGCGCCTAGGCGGCGCAACCACCGCAAGTTCCCCAGCCCCCCCTCCTCTACGCCTCCCTCTCTTCTTCGATTTTCCCAGAAAACCCGTAACCCCCTCTTACCCACAAAACCGATCTGAAACCGCTACCCCCTCCTTGAGAGAGACCGCCTCCGACTGCCACCACCAGCCACTGCTCCGGCCGTCCGTTGCGGCCAGCGCCCCCCTTGGCCTCCTCAACCGCGGTGAAGACCCCCCCCCCCCTTCAACAACTTCGATTTTAGCAAAGTAAGTTTTATAATTTTTAATTTTCATTTTAAAACTGATTTTTCTGCTTATTAAAAACTGATTTTCTTTGCTTGCTAAAAACTGATATTTTTTGTAATTATTAAGACTGATTTTTACTTTAAAAGATTTGGTTTTTTTACTTTAAAAGATTTGATTTTTATCTTAAGAAAAGAACCAATTTTTATAACGAGGAAGGATTGATTTTTATAGAAGAAAGAACTGATTTTTAAAGGTGAAAAGGCGAGATTTTTAAAGGTGATAAAGAGGGCGGAGCGAGTTCGTGAAATCAACTACAGAAAGAACAGTGAGTTATTTCTCCACTGTTACTTTAGTTTAACTAACATTGATTCTTTTCAGTTTTTAGTATAAATTTGAGTTGTATTTTATTTTCTGTTTTTAATTATATATATAGATAAAAATATGGTTTTGGCTTAAATAAAAAGACTCGATTTTTAAAAATAAAAAGCTTCGATTTTTGAAAACAAAAAAATATGATTTTTATATGTTGAACTTCGAACTAAAAATTCGATTTTTATATATTGAATAGCGAACTAAAAATTCGATTTCTATATATTGAACTTTGAAGTAAAAATTCGATTTTTATATATTGAATAGCGAACTAAAAATTCGATTTCTATATATTGAACTTTGAAGTAAAAATTCGATTTTTATATATTGAATAGCGAACTAAAAATTCGATTTCTATATATTGAAAATTCGATTTTTACATATGTAGTGGCTACGGGCAACGAAGATGACGAAAAGGCAAGAACGTTGAAGATTTCCTGCATTAGAAGTGCCGTGGAGCTAGGATAGCTATATGTGAGAACTTCTCACTCTTCAATTTAAATTTCTAGTTATATATATATATACTAGGATGCAGACGGTGTTTAGTAGCACCCGACACAATCGTCCACAGACCATGGACTTGTTTGTTTGGCTGTTTGGTGATTGATTGCGATATTGGTTTGAATGTGGTTTGTGGTGTGAAAAATCGAATCGATAAATTGGTTAGGATTAGACGTGCGCCGTTATAAGGCGAGGGAGTAAGGCTAGGTTAGACTCTTACTCCAAATTTTGTGGTTTGCATAACGAATTGATTTGATTGATGTGTGAATGGCGTGGGCCTTCACTAGACCGGGGATAAGGCTAGGCTTCGTCCCGTTTCTAGTATCGTGCCGTTATGCCGCCGAAATTTTCTAAAATAAGTTAGAAAAATAAAAATATCATTTTATTTAAAGAATGAATTGAATAGAAATTCATATGTTGAAATAAAATGTTTTGACGTTAAAAATATAATTTTTAACGTGAAGTGAATAAAATAAAATATTCATTTATAAACCGGACGGTTTGTTTATGTACACCTATTTGAATGACATAGATTGGGACGATAAATTTTACACATCGCCCAACTGCACAACTAAATCTGTGTTTGATTGTTTGAAACCCCACACGGGTGTTAGGATGAAATTTGAAGTTCACTCATCCTGATTGATTAAATATGTCGATCGATTGATCGACAGGCTGTTATAAGCATTAGATATCTATATTTGATGCTTATACAGTGTAGTGCACTTTGGTTGATGGTTGATTATTTTTCAATGCTATTATACATGTGTTGTATGAAAATCCATATAATTAACTTTATATGGTAATTGATTGGGCCTCATTCCAATTTGAAAAATAAAGAATATTATAAAATAAAAGTTCATGTGTTGACAGTACTCATCCATTGAGATTGGTCATGTGTTGAACGAAATATTTTAGTAATAAAATTTAAATCTTTATCGATATAAAATAAAGGTTCATGTGTTGACAGTACTCATCCATTGAGATTGGTCATGTGTTGAACGAAATATTTTGATAATAACAACTATTTTGAAAAAGAAATATTTGAAAAAGAAATATTTGAAAATAGAAATTTATGAAGCCGTGTTGATTAGATTGACGCCATTTTGACGTAAACGATTTATATCGATTCTATTCATTTCGAAATGAATTGAATTGAAAACGATTTCGAAATGAATTGAATTGAAAACGATTTCGAAATGAATTGAATTGAAAACGATTTCGAAATGAATTGAATTGAAAACGATTTCGAAATGAATTGAATTGAAAACGATTTCGAAATGAATTGAAAACGAATTCAAATTGAATTGAAAGTGAATTGAAATGAATTCAAATTGAATTGAAATTTGAATGGAATAGAAATGAATTTTAAAACGAATTTATAAAGAAGAATTCAATTTTGATTTGAATTGAAAAGAAAGTTGAAATAGCTTTTGAAACGATTTTAAAACTATTTATATAATTCGTTTTAAATAGAAATCGACGAAGTATATATTATATATATTATATATATAATATAATGGCCTGAATAGAACGCGCCGCGTCGCGGCAGTTCGCGAATTTCGACCATTTATTTCAAACGGACATTACGGGAGATCCGACCGTCGGATTCTCCTAAAACCGGAACCGTTGGGTTCGTATCGAAAAGAGCTTTCTAACGAATATTAGAAATTTGAAATCTAACGGTTGGATTTGGAGATACGTCCAAATCAAATTCGAAAAAGGTCGCTGTAAGTGCAGTTCGATGGCCATTGATGGAAATCGACTGTACGGGCCTTGATAAAATTATTAAAAATAGTAATAATTTGTGTAAAATCATAAGAAATGATTTGTGAAGATTTAGGATGAAAAACTCCATATTCGAAAAGATAAAAATAAATTTTTATCGAAATGAACTAGTTTTGAACTAGAATTATAATTCTATTTATTTTTAAATAAATAAATTGAATTTGAAATGGTTTTAAAAATAACCAGAATATCCAATGATTGCATTGGAGTGGAATTGAATCGAAATTGTCTTCGGAATATTTCGATGTTGGAATTCGTGATTTTACGGATGTTGATATGGAAATTTGAAAGATATATACTTATATCGTTATTTCCAATACGACATTTGTTAATCGTGGAATTTGATATTGAATATAAGCCGATATATTTTCTATTCAGAGCCTTGTGTTTAATATCAAATGTGATTTGGGTTTGTCATGAATGGTGTCTTCACTAACACTGTTCTTGAACCCAGTTGAGAAAAGATTAAATCTTTTTATTTAGATTTAATGAAGTGTACCAATTAAATAATATTTAATTGGAATTGAATTGATATTGATTTTTGGGTTTATCGTGAACAGTGTTTTAAACAACACTCGTTCTTTAACCCGATAATTAATGAATGTGATTTTGGGTTTATCGTGAACTGTGTTTTTAAATGACACTGATTCTTTAACCCAGTTAAAGATTAAAACTAAGTGGAGTTTTAATGAATCTTTAATTAGATTGGAAAAAAAATCGAGAATGGAGTATCACCAGTTTTACTCCAGGCGATAGTTAAATCTTTAATTAGATTTGAACGTGAAATGGTAACTGAATTTACCGATAACACTGTGGTGTTAGATATGAAGTATTACCAGTTTTACTTCATGGGATTAATAGGTTGGGATTGGGAAATTAAAACCAATGATTACTACGGTAAGGTTCGCTAATTCCGACTAGTTGAATCGAAATTCAAAGGAAGATTAGAGAATATATTCAAGAAATTATCTTGGATAAAATTAATGGGAACCTTTCCCTATGAATGTGAAATTTAGAAACTAACTGTCGGTTAGCTAAGCAGAATGGTTTTCTGGATATTGATCTGATGTTGGTTTCGGCCTTCGGGGTTAATATTTGGGGAATTATTCTCTTGATTAATTTACGGTTAGTGACTGATGAATTGGAATGAGGCGTATGTTGTGTTTGTGTAACACTTATTTAAAATATACGCGAGTTATTCGGAAAGTCCGGGTTTATCCCATTCTGAATAACTGATACGACGATAAGTCGAAGATGAAGACGATGGTCGAAGACCGGAGGTCTTCATGTCGTTTGGGTGATAACTGATGATCTTGATTGGGCTGTACACCCAAGAAGATGGAAACAGTTGGTGATCGTCCAGACGTACTTGGAGATCGATGGATATGCGGGGTACTAGGTGCCTCCGGTTTCGTTCAGACCCAGAACGGACTTGTAAATGGACTGTGTGTCTGACATTGGATTTTAGTCCGTGTGATTGATCTCTATTAAATATATATCTGTTTGGCGGCGGAGAATTTATTCTCTTGCTTAACGCCCTTCTCTGAGACGTACGAGCTCAGGGGTTATATATTGATGGATATCAAACGCATGGAGTGAATTGCCTGTGTGGCATGCCTAAGTGGCAATTGATCGAGGCTTCTGTTGAAAAGCAAAGTCTTGTGGTGATGATCAAAGTACGGCCTTTGTGGCGTAGCTTTGTGTAACGTTTACTTCGCGAGTTTCACACCCGGTATGAACCAAAAACGGGAGACGGACCTCAGGGAGGGCATGCGTTTCCTTCTAGATAAAAAGTGGCGTCAGTGGTTTTACACGCCCTGACGAGTTTGACTTATGTGGTTGTTGCTGTTGCGAGGCGTCTCGGATTGATCGGTCGTTCTCGAACCGATGGAGTCATTTAGTTGGCTCATTTACGCCCCAAAGGGCGGGGAAACGTAGTGTTCAGGCATTTTAATCCACATCGGTGGACCGGCCCTGTCGCTCCAAGGGTCACTCGAGCTCTGATCCTGAGACATGGGCTAGATTGTCTCGAATAGGTTGAGGACTATCTTTTGCCTCGGTTCATAGACGGAAATCCAATTTCCAAATACGTGCCATTTGCGGTTTTATTTGTAAACCTATTTATGGCGACATAGTGGGATGGGGCACTTATGCCGCCTATGATTGATACTTATGATTTGAAGTTGTTTTATACACTATGCACTTAATATAGTATCAAATGATTTGTTTTAAACGTATCAAGCATTCTTGGCTATTATAAGGTAAAAACCCTATCCTCCGGCTTGCGATTGCATTGTGTGATGGGAACTGGGTCTTATAACAGCTTCATTTTTCTTTATTTAGCATTGCGCTGTTTGTTTTATGCACTGGTATTCTTGGGAGGAAACCCGTTCCGTGTTATACGGCGTGGTCCCTTGATTTACCTAATGATTTAAAATAAAGATTAATAACTGTTTTAGTTCTCACACCAGTCACATGACTGACCTGGAGTTTATTGTTTTAACCTAAACTCTGGGTGCCCCTATTTTCGACACGGGCAGCTAGAAGTTTTGGTTTTGCAGATTTATATTCACAGGATCCTGGTTTACAGCTGGAACGATATCCGGAAAGCTTTGTATCCGTATATCTCCTTCTAGTTGTGTATTGTATTATTTTCCGCTGCTATGTATTTAAATGTAATTTAAATCTCTGATATTTCTGTGTAATATTCATTTATACTCTGTATATTCTTGTAATCTGATGCATTGTTGTAATATACAATGGAATGTTCTTTTGTATGCGTTCTGTTTTGTCGTGTTCTCAAACGATAGGGCGTTTCGAACGGTCAGGATCGGTTTAGCGACTGGTTCGGACCGAGCGAAATTCCTTGCCGTCACAGTTGGTATCAGAGCTTTGGTTTACAAAGCAGAGAACAAGGCACATTAGAACCATATGAAAGAATTCATCAGATATTGGGTTAGTAATATCCAATTAGAATGACTCGTTAGAGATAGGATCAGTAGTATCCTAGAACGAGTGTGAAGAGTATATTTTTCAAATGAAAACAATTTTTGTTTTGAAAATTTAAATCAATTATTCGTATTTGATTATCTATTTATATTGAGTTGGACAATCCAGTATATATAGATTTTGCGTATACGTCTGATCCGCGTGTATTCGAAATTTTAATATACTGGATAGATATAGAATTACACTCTAATCGCCCGGAGATGATTTTGATGATGGAGCTCCATCATTAGAATTTATGTTCGAGTGACGAAGGTGTGATTTTCTATATATTTCCTATTGACTGGTGTGAGAACCAAAATTAGATAGGGCTTATTGTTGTGATTTGGCATCAAAAATGTGATTTTTGAATATGTATCAAAATTACGAATTTGAAACTCTAATTCACTAATTGATTGATGTTTGTGTTGTTTGTTTATTTGTTTGCTAATTTTTAGCCATTTAGCCTAACTGAATCACATATTGAATTATATTGAAAATTGGTTGCATTTGCTTGCATATACATATATATCATTGAACAGGTCATAGCAAGGAGGCTAGAGCAGAGAATAAAATTTGTTTGCCCGACAAATAGGTACATGTTTACTACATAATTTACTGTTTTGTTTGGATGATGATGATTTTATGAGCCTATTGGCTAGCCGCTTGGCTTTTTCTTTTTCTTTTTAAGATCTGAAGGACCGGGGAAGCTATTTGAAATTCCCCGATGCTCCCGATGCAGGGGAGGTTATGGCGAAATTTTTCAAAAATTTAAGGTGTTAGCCAAATTTTTGAAATTTTGAAAATTCTCAGAAACCAAAAGGTTGGAGAATGGAAGCCAGATCGAGCGTAGAGTTGATTAATCAAACCACTTTCGACTTTGTTCCTTTTCGGGGACGAAAAGTTTTAAGTGGGGGAGATTGTAACAACCCGTAAAATGCGAGCCAGTTTGAAATTTTTATTTTGGCTATTTTAGCGAATTTTGATTATTTAAAATGAATTATTTTAAATAATATCGACGAGAAATTTATTTTGAATATAATTCGACGTATATATTATATACGTCGTCGTTATAATATAAATATTTATATATAATTATAAATAGAATTGAAAATGGCGCGGTAGTTCGATAATTCGATTTCAAACTTCAATTGAATGTACCGGGTGCAAAACAATCCGGATTTTAGTGAAACCAAAAATAATGGAATCTAATAGTGAATATCTTTCCAATGAATCCGAAAAATCCAAAGTTCGTAGCGGGAATCAAAAGATATGTCCAGTCGAAAATTCTGAATAGTCGCTATGGAATTCAGGCCCTTAAAAATGGACATTTTGCAAATGACCTCGGATTTCGATGAAACCAGTTTTGTTAGGACCGTATCGTCAATACGAAGCTAGAAATTATTTTTCGGGAATTTTTCTTGTTAGTATGTGGCCCCGGTAATTTGAAATGTACGTTTAAAATTCAATATAGTGATTTAAATGTAAATTTAACGGAAACTGATTGTAACAGCCGAATCAGCTGACGATACATACCCCATTGTGTTCGGAATGGGGGTAATGCGCTATGGACGACAGGCGGTGGACCTCGTTTAGAGGTCGTATGAAAAAGTCAACTTTTTGCAATTAAATTAATTAAAAATTAATTTTCTTTTCCCTCCCCTTTAACCCACTTTGCCCCCCCCCCCTATTCCATTCGTTTATTTCTGGAAAAAAAAAAAGAAGAACAGCGGAGGACCGCCGCCCCCCTCTGATGAGCCACCGCGCCTAGGCGGCGCAACCACCGCAAGTTCCCCAGCCCCCCCTCCTCTACGCCTCCCTCTCTTCTTCGATTTTCCCAGAAAACCCGTAACCCCCTCTTACCCACAAAACCGATCTGAAACCGCTACCCCCTCCTTGAGAGAGACCGCCTCCGACTGCCACCACCAGCCACTGCTCCGGCCGTCCGTTGCGGCCAGCGCCCCCCTTGGCCTCCTCAACCGCGGTGAAGACCCCCCCCCCCCTTCAACAACTTCGATTTTAGCAAAGTAAGTTTTATAATTTTTAATTTTCATTTTAAAACTGATTTTTCTGCTTATTAAAAACTGATTTTCTTTGCTTGCTAAAAACTGATATTTTTTATAATTATTAAGACTGATTTTTACTTTAAAAGATTTGGTTTTTTTACTTTAAAAGATTTGATTTTTATCTTAAGAAAAGAACCAATTTTTATAACGAGGAAGGATTGATTTTTATAGAAGAAAGAACTGATTTTTAAAGGTGAAAAGGTGAGATTTTTAAAGGTGATAAAGAGGGCGGAGCGAGTTCGTGAAATCAACTACAGAAAGAACAGTGAGTTATTTCTCCACTGTTACATTAGTTTAACTAACATTGATTCTTTTCAGTTTTTAGTATAAATTTGAGTTGTATTTTATTTTCTGTTTTTAATTATATATATAGATAAAAATATGGTTTTGGCTTAAATAAAAAGACTCGATTTTTAAAAATAAAAAGCTTCGATTTTTGAAAACAAAAAAATATGATTTTTATATGTTGAACTTCGAACTAAAAATTCGATTTTTATATATTGAATAGCGAACTAAAAATTCGATTTCTATATATTGAACTTTGAAGTAAAAATTCGATTTTTATATATTGAATAGCGAACTAAAAATTCGATTTCTATATATTGAACTTTGAAGTAAAAATTCGATTTTTATATATTGAATAGCGAACTAAAAATTCGATTTCTATATATTGAAAATTCGATTTTTACATATGTAGTGGCTACGGGCAACGAAGATGACGAAAAGGCAAGAACGTTGAAGATTTCCTGCATTAGAAGTGCCGTGGAGCTAGGATAGCTATATGTGAGAACTTCTCACTCTTCAATTAAAATTTCTAGTTATATATATATATATATACTAGGATGCAGACGGTGTTTAGTAGCACCCGACACAATCGTCCACAGACCATGGACTTGTTTGTTTGGCTGTTTGGTGATTGATTGCGATATTGGTTTGAATGTGGTTTGTGGTGTGAAAAATCGAATCGATAAATTGGTTAGGATTAGACGTGCGCCGTTATAAGGCGAGGGAGTAAGGCTAGGTTAGACTCTTACTCCAAATTTTGTGGTTTGCATAACGAATTGATTTGATTGATGTGTGAATGGCGTGGGCCTTCACTAGACCAGGGATAAGGCTAGGCCTCGTCCCGTTTCTAGTATCGTGCCGTTATGCCGCCGAAATTTTCTAAAATAAGTTAAAAAAATAAAATTATCATTTTATTTAAAGAATGAATTGAATAGAAATTCATATGTTGAAATAAAATGTTTTGACGTTAAAAATATAATTTTTAACGTGAAGTGAATAAAATAAAATATTCATTTATAAACCGGACGGTTTGTTTATGTACACCTATTTGAATGACATAGATTGGGACGATAAATTTTACACATCGCCCAACTGCACAACTAAATCTGTGTTTGATTGTTTGAAACCCCACACGGGTGTTAGGATGAAATTTGAAGTTCACTCATCCTGATTGATTAAATATGTCGATTGATTGATCGACAGGCTGTTATAAGCATTAGATATCTATATTTGATGCTTATACAGTGTAGTGCACTTTGGTTGATGGTTGATTATTTTTCAATGCTATTATACATGTGTTGTATGAAAATCCATATAATTAACTTTATATGGTAATTGATTGGGCCTCATTCCAATTTGAAAAATAAAGAATATTATAAAATAAAAGTTCATGTGTTGACAGTACTCATCCATTGAGATTGGTCATGTGTTGAACGAAATATTTTAGTAATAAAATTTACATCTTTATCGATATAAAATAAAGGTTCATGTGTTGACAGTACTCATCCATTGAGATTGGTCATGTGTTGAATGAAATATTTTGATAATAACAACTATTTTGAAAAAGAAATATTTGAAAAAGAAATATTTGAAATAGAATATTTGAAAATAGAAATTTATGAAGCCGTGTTGATTAGATTGACGCCATTTTGACGTAAACGATTTATATCGATTCTATTCATTTCGAAATGAATTGAATTGAAAACGATTTCGAAATAAATTGAATTGAAAACGATTTCGAAATGAATTGAATTGAAAACGATTTCGAAATGAATTGAATTGAAAACGATTTCGAAATGAATTGAATTGAAAACGATTTCGAAATGAATTGAATTGAAAACGATTTCGAAATGAATTGAATTGAAAACGATTTCGAAATGAATTGAAAACGAATTCAAATTGAATTGAAAGTGAATTGAAATGAATTCAAATTGAATTGAAATTTGAATGGAATAGAAATGAATTTTAAAACGAATTTATAAAGAAGAATTCAATTTTGATTTGAATTGAAAAGAAAGTTGAAATAGCTTTTGAAACGATTTTAAAACTATTTATATAATTCGTTTTAAATAGAAATCGACGAAGTATATATTATATATATTATATATATAATATAATGGCCTGAATAGAACGCGCCGCGTCGCGGCAGTTCGCGAATTTCGACCATTTATTTCAAACGGACATTACGGGAGATCCGACCGTCGGATTCTCCTAAAACCGGAACCGTTGGGTTCGTATCGAAAAGAGCTTTCTAACGAATATTAGAAATTTGAAATCTAACGGTTGGATTTGGAGATACGTCCAAATCAAATTCGAAAAAGGTCGCTGTAAGTGCAGTTCGATGGCCATTGATGGAAATCGACTGTACGGGCCTTGATAAAATTATTAAAAATAGTAATAATTTGTGTAAAATCATAAGAAATGATTTGTGAAGATTTGGGATGAAAAACTCCATATTTGAAAAGATAAAAATAGATTTTTATCGAAATGAACTAGTTTTGAACTAGAATTATAATTCTATTTATTTTTAAATAAATAAATTGAATTTGAAATGGTTTTAAAAATAACCAGAATATCCAATGATTGCATTGGAGTGGAATTGAATCGAAATTGTCTTCGGAATATTTCGATGTTGGAATTCGTGATTATACGGATGTTGATATGGAAATTTGAAAGATATATACTTATATCGTTATTTCCAATACGACATTTGTTAATCGTGGAATTTGATATTGAATATAAGCCGATATATTTTCTATTCAGAGCCTTGTGTTTAATATCAAATGTGATTTGGGTTTGTCGTGAATGGTGTCTTCACTAACACTATTCTTGAACCCAGTTGAGAAAAGATTAAATCTTTTTGTTTAGATTTAATGAAGTGTACCAATTAAATAATATTTAATTGGAATTGAATTGATATTGATTTTTGGGTTTATCGTGAACAGTGTTTTAAACAACACTCGTTCTTTAACCCGATAATTAATGAATGTGATTTTGGGTTTATCGTGAACTGTGTTTTTAAATGACACTGATTCTTTAACCCAGTTAAAGATTAAAACTAAGTGGAGTTTTAATGAATCTTTAATTAGATTTAAAAAAAATCAAGAATGGAGTATCACCAGTTTTACTCCAGGCGATAGTTAAATCTTTAATTAGATTTGAACGTGAAATGGTAACTGAATTTACCGATAACACTGTGGTGTTAGATATGAAGTATTACCAGTTTGACTTCATGGGATTAATAGGTTGGGATTGGGAAATTAAAACCAATGATTACTACGGTAAGGTTCGCTAATTCCGACTAGTTGAATTGAAATTCAAAGGAAGATTAGAGAATATATTCAAGAAATTATCTTGGATAAAATTAATGGGAACCTTTCCCTATGAATGTGAAATTTAGAAACTAACTGTCGGTTAGCTAAGCAGAATGGTTTTCTGGATATTGATCTGATGTTGGTTTCGGCCTTCGGGGTTAATATTTGGGGAATTATTCTCTTGATTAATTTACGGTTAGTGACTGATGAATTGGAATGAGGCGTATGTTGTGTTTGTGTAACACTTATTTAAAATATACGCGAGTTATTCGGAAAGTCCGGGTTTATCCCATTCTGAATAACTGATACGACGATAAGTCGAAGATGAAGACGATGGTCGAAGACCGGAGGTCTTCACGTCGTTTGGGTGATAACTGATGATCTTGATTGGGCTGTACACCCAAGAAGATGGAAACAGTTGGTGATCGTCCAGACGTACTTAGAGATCGATGGATATGCGGGGTACTAGGTGCCTCCGGTTTCGTTCAGACCCAAAACGGACTTGTAAATGGACTGTGTGTCTGACATTGGATTTTAGTCCGTGTGATTGATCTCTATTCAATATATATCTGTTTGGCGGCGGAGAATTTATTCTCTTGCTTAACGCCCTTCTCTGAGACGTACGAGCTCAGGGGTTATATATTGATGGATATCAAACGCATGGAGTGAATTGCCTGTGTGGCATGCCTATGTGGCAATTGATCGAGGCTTCTGTTGAAAAGCAAAGTCTTGTGGTGATGATCAAAGCACGGCCGTTGTGGCGTAGCTTTGTGTAACGTTTACTTCGCGAGTTTCACACCCGGTATGAACCAAAAACGGGAGACGGACCTCAGGGAGAGCATGCGTTTTCTTCTAGATAAAAAGTGGCATCAGTGGTTTTACACGCCCTGACGAGTTTGACTTATGTGGTTGTTGCTGTTGCGAGGCGCCTCGGATTGATCGGTCGTTCTCGAACCGATGGAGTCATTTAGTTGGCTCATTTACGCCCCAAAGGGCGGGGAAACGTAGTGTTCAGGCATTTTAATCCACATCGGTGGACTGGCCCTGTCGCTCCAAGGGTCACTCGAGCTCTGATCCTGAGACATGGGCTAGATTGTCTCGAATAGGTTGAGGACTATCTTTTGCCTCGGTTCATAGACGGAAATCCAATTTCCAAATACGTGCCATTTGCGGTTTTATTTGTAAACCTATTTATGGCGACATAGTGGGATGGGGCACTTATGCCGCCTATGATTGATACTTATGATTTGAAGTTGTTTTATACACTATGCACTTAATATAGTATCAAATGATTTGTTTTAAACGTATCAAGCATTCTTGTCTATTATAAGGTAAAAACCCTATCCTCCGGCTTGCGATTGCATTGTGTGATGGGAACTGGGTCTTATAACAGCTTCATTTTTCTTTATTTAGCATTGCGCTGTTTGTTTTATGCACTGGTATTCTTGGGAGGAAACCCGTTCCGTGTTATACGGCGTGGTCCCTTGATTTACCTAATGATTTAAAATAAAGATTAATAACTGTTTTAGTTCTCACACCAGTCACATGACTGACCTGGAGTTTATTGTTTTAACCTAAACTCTGGGTGCCCCTATTTTCGACACGGGCAGCTAGAAGTTTTGGTTTTGCAGATTTATATTCACAGGATCCTGGTTTACAGCTGGAACGATATCCGGAAAGCTTTGTATCCGTATATCTCCTTCTAGTTGTGTATTGTATTATTTTCCGCTGCTATGTATTTAAATGTAATTTAAATCTCTGATATTTCTGTGTAATATTCATTTATACTCTGTATATTCTTGTAATCTGATGCATTGTTGTAATATACAATGGAATGTTCTTTTGTATGCGTTCTGTTTTGTCGTGTTCTCAAACGATAGGGCGTTTCGAACGGTCAGGATCGGTTTAGCGACTGGTTCGGACCGAGCGAAATTCCTTGCCGTCACACCTTCTTCTTCATCACCCTCTTCTTCATCTTGTTGTTCTTCATCCTCTTCTTCATCGTGTTGTTCTTCTGCTTCTGGCCGTTGGACGCCACTTCCCCTTACTACAATTCTGAACTGATCCTCAACTTCACTGTGTCGCTCTTCATCCGTCCCCACATTCATGTATCCACTTGTGCCTTCGGCTGCCTTGCCCGCTCTTCTTCTTCTTTCTGAAGCAGTCATTGGTTTACGAGGAGGCATCTATAAATTTACAAATAGATTGGGTTAGTTAAAGTCATCGTCTAAATTTTTTTCAAAATTACAGGTCCCCACGCCATAGTCATACGTGGTACGTACACAAACCACGTTCAGCCATTACGTGGTTTGAAACCATTCCTCGACTTTTCTTCTCGTGGAAAAAGTGTAATCCTCGTATGTGTTATACGTGGTTTACCCTATTTCCACGTTTTTACAGTGCGTGGTTGCCTCGAACAATTATAAAAAAATCCCAATTCTGCAGATTCAAAAGCACCACAAACATCAACAAAATCATCGATTTCCATTCACAAATACCACAAAAAACAACAAAAACGAGTCAATCTTCAATCCTATCACTTACTCCACAACTATAAACTCAAAACCCTAACTACAAAACCCTAAATTATTAAACTTTACATGTACCTTACCTTCTACTTGCTGAATTCGAGCTGATTGCGACCAGATAAAGGAAAGAAAACGCGATGGAAAAGGAGTCGAAAGAAAATGCGATGGAAAAGGAAAGAAAATGCGATGGTAAAGGAGTCGCGGTGGTTTTTATTTTTGGGGGAGATGCGAAAACGAGAGAGAAGAGAAGTGAAGGGAGGGGGAACTTTGGAAAATAGGGGGCTACTTACTAATTTTAGGGGTATACGGTTTTTGTCTTGTTTTGGGGGGCTACTACCTAAAAACGTGGGTTGCAATAGAATTTGCCAAAAAAGTAAAGTAACAGGCGATAGTGACATGGGCTGAAGCCTTAGGGTGCGTTCGCAGCAAATAAATGGCACGCTGAGGTTTTTGTTCGCGTCCGACGCGTCGGACGCGAACACCATTTTCCACGTTCAAATGAAACGATTGCTGAACGTTGAAAATCAAGCCGTAACACACCTATAAAACCCTCTCACCTACACCTTCCTCTTCATCCACACTGCACTCCTCCATTCCTCTTCTAAAATTTTGTTCCACATTATTAAATTTTCCATTTTTTAGTATGACCAATCGAAAGGTTGCACATCACTGGTCGTTTACTGCAACTCAGATTATGCTGCAATGTTCGGTTGATGCATATGGTGCTTGTGGCATCAACAAAAAAGGTGTACATAAAGCAATTGCAGAAAAGTTCGACAATGCAATAGAAACCATTCCAAACATCGTACCGATTGACGAAACCAAAATCCGAAACAAATATGACAGTCTTCGACGGGATTGGATGAAATGGGATGCACTGATGAACAAGACTGGCGCGGGTTGGGATGCATACAAAGGAACGGTCTCTGGAAGCGATGAATGGTGGGAAGATCGTGTTAATGTCTGTAAATTTATTTTGTTACCATTCCTTTGTAGACAGTTTCTTACAATTTATTTCTTACATTTAGGAATTTGGAACGAGTGTCTTGAAATATAAGAAACGACCAATAGAAAACTTAGAGCTGATGCAACAATTATTTCATGGGACGAATGCAACTGGTCAATCGTCGTACACTCCTGCTGCTAGTGTACAACTGTCGCAGACTGACACGCCGCCATCAACACAAAGCACGTTTGACAGGACATGGAATTTCGACGGGTTTTTGGAACCATTGGAAGACACGCAAAATAATCATATTCCAAACTTGAATTCACCATCAAATCCTCCACTGCAACAAACTTCAATGAATACACCAAATTGTGAAGCTCCAAGAATCCCTCCGTCAACCCAAATTCCAATGAATCCGCCCATTCAACCAACTGCACGTCAAAATTCAAGAAGAAAACGTGGTGAAAGTGACGATAAGATGGCTATGCTCATTGACCTAATGCACGAGAGATAGATGAAAAAATCTCGGACGCACTCTGATAGTCCTAATACGGGTACTAGCGTGGAATCAACGGGAAGTTCTACAACTTATGCAAATACGGTAGCTCGTATGCAACGTCTTGGAGCAACGGGTGAGTTTGATGTTGCAGACGCACTATTATTTGTGTTGGACCCTAAAATAAATGATATGTTCACTGCTCTTCCGGATGAGATAGCGAAAAGCTGGTTGATTAGAGGGCTTGCAGACAAACGCCACGACCAAGAATACCAAACTTATCTGATAAATAGCAACAAGTAGGAAGTTCATGTCATCGTGTTATTATATTTCTATCGTATTTATGTTTGTATTTCTTTTGTGTAATGAAATGTAGTCATTTTGTTCAACCGAAATTAGTATTTAATTAACTCAAAACAAACAAATTAACAATTAAAATACCACGCTCAAATACCCGTTCGTAGCTAAAACACATTTCCCCTTCGCTACAGTACCATGCTCAAATGACACGCTCAAATGCCATGCTCACGTTCGTTAAGAACGCACCCTTAATAATACAGGTACGATTGTTCATACATCGGCAATGATAAATTATAGAATCTATTTGTAAACCCAAAAAAAAGTTTAACATGTTACCACGTTGTTATCCATCACTTAGTATAATGTGCATAAAGTCGATGCAAGATGCTATGTCCGTAAAAATGACATTAATATCATTGGCTTCATAGATAATCACAAAATAATTTAAAATAAGTTATAAGTTCATAAGTCATATAGGTAATATAGGCAAAGTTTGTCTTTTATCTTAAAACATGCATATACTTAACTTTTGGGTATAAGTATATATTTCAAAACCCTTACTTTTATGTTTTAAACTTTAAAATTCAACATCTAAAAGTTAGAAAATCTGTATGGAATTATTACGATTTTAAACCAATATCATTCCTCGGATAACGGTGAAGCAGTTCATGTTAAGGTATATTATTTACCTTTCTCGGACCTTAACTTAACAACACTCTCACCTTCAGAACATAAAGAAGTTTGTTATCTCAAGTATGAACATCCAGTTTATGTTTCCCCCAAATCCGAGTGTCAGCTATTTCCAATTTAAGGTTTTATGGAAAATCACATTCGAATACATAACACATTTCTTAATTCTTTTTGTTAAGTAATTATTTGTTTCAATGGGCTTGTTAGCTTTATATCCATTTCCATAATGCAATATTAAATTAAATCATATCCTCAAGTTAATCATAGTGACATAAACACAATTAGTTAGTTAATTAATTAATTAATTTAAAAAAGTTATCTGTCTTAATTACAATGAATAAAAGTGATTAATTTAAATCTCATGGTTAACTAAACTAACCAACTTTTAAATCACATTTACAAAGTAATTAACAAGTCTTAGCCTTGTTATAAAAACAATTAATTAGCTTAAATACCTTATTTAAAATAATTAATCAACTTATAAGGTACATTAGTTTATAAAAAGAAATTAACTTAAGAAAATCAATAATAAAATGAAATCAACTTAACGCATTTTAATTAAAAAAGGACAAATTTTCGAGGTAGACTTCTTTTCGAAACAATTTCGCATTACACTAGTTTCAAAACTTATTACCAAATAGGGTTGGTTTCTACCTAGTCTGCTGCTAAATCAACAGTTTTGTAACTATATTGTCCTGGTACAACTCATAGTTGCATCCAATTTTTTTTTCATGTGAATTTATTCTTTTTTTTGTTAAAATAAAGTTTATGTTTCATGTGGCACAACTATGAGTTGCACCACTACCAACTTGTATTTTCTTTATAAAAATATGTAGCTTAGCCACGCTGTAGCAAAAAGGAAATTCTGGATGCAACTATGAGTTGCGCCCCTGACGAGGCAGTTACAAAATTACCGACTTGACAGTTGATTGGGCAGAAACAAGCACAATTTAGTAATAGGTTTGGCAACTAGCTTCAAACCTATGCAGTTAAAGCCCGCAAAATCCCCGCTATAGCTCGTAGCGCTCTCCAACCGCTACGCTATTTCAATTTAGCATTGATGAACAATACTTCCGCTTTAAGCCCCGCTTTTTTCCGCTGCACCCGCTAAATCAACACTATTTAACACCCGCTTTAGCAATATTAATATATAGACGATGATTTGACCAGTTCCCTTTTAAAATAAATCAAAAAAGTTAATGTAAAGAGCTAATTTTAAGTCATATATGACTTGTATAAGATAGTAATCTATTGTAATCCTCGAATCTAGTGTGCATAACCTTGATATTCTTTGATTTTGTTATATAATATTAATAAATATTCATTTCTTCTACATAAATGATGCAAGAATGATAATTAATTAATTTTAATTATATAGTTTTACATCTAATTAATATTTT
Organism: Allium sativum; assembly: GCA_030737875.1. Taxonomy (NCBI): domain Eukaryota; kingdom Viridiplantae; phylum Streptophyta; class Magnoliopsida; order Asparagales; family Amaryllidaceae; genus Allium; species Allium sativum. The sequence goes on from CM060923.1 coordinate 463,179,103, forward strand.
TGCACATCCGCTATAGCCCCGCTATTTCCCCGTTTGATCACCGCTACAACTTTTTACACCTCCACCGCAACAGAAACGCTAAGCGCTTTAACTGCACAGCTTCAAACGTGAAATTGGTTGAAAAGAAGCATACTTTGAAAATTTATAACCTTAAACAATTATAAACTATACAATAATTAACTATTATAAAATTATTTATAATCATTAACTTTAAAATAGATAGGTAAATATTTACGTAACCATTGAATAAATAATTAAATAATAGTTAATCTTCAAATAATTAATTTAGAAATCAAAATAAATCTTTGATTATTAATTAAACAATAATTTAAACCTGAATTAATGATTAAATAAACACTTAAAGTCTCTATTTGAATTAAATAAATATATTTTGATCTTAGATAATAATAATTAATCTTTAAATAAGTCATTAAATAACAATTAAATGTTAATTAGTTGTAACAATTATATTTGACTTCGTAATTAAAATTTAATAAAAAATTACATTCAAAACATCAGTACTATTAGCTCGTAAATAAAAATATCATTAATAAAGAAATTCTTTAGCTTTAAGACATTATTAATAAAAATTAATATTTTAATTACCAAGATTAGTCTTAAATAAATAAATCAGCATGAACTTTTAAAAAAATACTTAATTAATTCTTAAAATCTTTGATAAGTTCATTACAACAACTTATTACAATGCCCTTTTTACAATAGGCACTGGTTGCTAGTTGTAATAGAATGCTATTACAATGGTCATTTCTGGGCCGTTGTAATAGATGTCATGTACAATGTCTTTTTTACAACGGGTAAGGATTTCCCGTTGTAACAGAATACTATTACAATGGTCATTTCAGGTTCCTTGTAATATATGTTAATTTTACAACGTTCACAAAATGCCCGTCGTAATAGCTGTCTATTTTACAACGGCCATAAAATGTCTGTTGTAAGTGGTGCCAATTTACAATAGGTAATGCTTGTTGTAATAGGTGCTAATTTTACAACGGTCATAAAATGCTCATTTTAACTACTAATCAATAATTACAATACTTTCTTAAAATTAATATTGATTATATTTATCATTTAACAATTAATCATTAATTACATTACATTATTAATAATAAATCATTAATAATAGACTTAGTTTTTTACTTCTAGAAGTAATTTAGTATAATACGATGGTAGGTTTCGATTATGTATTTTCGAAATTTGGATGCAATATCAAATATCTACACATTTTAGAAATCCAGTTTTTTAACTGTGTTCATTAAAAAGAAAACAAATTGGATGGTAAACATTAAAAATGACAGAGCTTTTCTTTTTCAAGATGACTAGGTATTTCTTTCTTTTTCCCATCTTCCTTCAGCTTCTTCCAGTTCCATCCTTCTCCGCTGCCTACTTTCTTCTTCCCCTATCATGTTTCCTAGCTTTCACCTTCGTGGTTTGTGGCTCCTTCCTTACCAGATCTAGATCTACCCATCGTTTTAATTTCTGTCAGATCTAGGGTTTATTCAATGCTTCCTCTGTCAGCTTTCTTTGTTGTTACTTTCGTCGCCCTCTCCCGTTGTCTCTTTTTTGACAGCACAACGAACCTCACCTTTCTATATCTTCCCTTTAACCTTAATTTGAATCATTCGTCTCCTCTCCTCCTCACTGGCTACTGACCCTAACTTTCTGGCTAACTGATAGCTACTTGTAGGCTCCACTGGCTATAAATGATGCTTTTTATTATATATGTTGGATTTCTTTCTAGTCCACCATCATTTTCCACTCTTTCCCCTCTGACCTTCTGTTGCTTACAACAAATGGTATTTTCTTGTGCAGTTTTTCGGTAAGTACTAGGGTCTGTTTATTGCTAGTTTGTTGTGGAGTTGACCCTCCTGGTTTTAGTTTATTGATTCTCTATGAGTAGTAGCACCTTTCGTGTGTGCCGTCTTAGTGTATATATGGGTTTATGTTGAGTGGTTTTTTGGTATTCAGTGTTTTTTATTCTGTTTATTTGTGGCTTCCTGGATCTGATTTGCGTTGAGGAATGCCATGGAGCTGCATCCTTCCTTGTGTTGTTTTTCTAAGCCATTCCTTCATTGCTTCCTCCTTACACTCTTTGAACCTATATTCTCTTCAATCTTATGCATTACACTTCATTATACTCTACTAGATTTCCTTATGCTTTGCAGTATATGCAGTTTTGTTTTTTGGCTTGTCTGATACCGTCGCCGTTATTAAATATCTGTGAAATGTTGCTTAACATCTTGCTCTTGGGTATTCAATATCTGCCTGATCTTCAATCCTCTACTTTATCCTGGTGCTGGCTGCTTTAGTGTCTATGTTATGACTTGGTTAAGAGTTGCTCAGCTGTAGTATTACCTGATTTGCTTCTGGGTTTGGAGGACATAACTAATGTATTTCTTTATTGTTGGCTAACAAATGTAATATAGATCATGTTGTATAAATGCATGGATCAATAGGATCATTGTGATGTATTGAGATATTATTTCTGCGTAATCTATAGGAACTGATCATAACCTGCGTGGTTTTGATTTTACAATTATATAGTAGACCGTCTCAGAATGTCTGTAGCGGATAAGCGGTTAGCTTATCTCCTATTATATTTTGTACTCATTATTTTCTATAATGAAAAAATGGTACTGTCCACTATAAAAACCTGCTGGCTTTGCACAAAAAAAAAACTAATCGTGAAATTTTATTTAACCATCACTTCAGAAATATTGCAGAAATATGAAATAATCAAATGTCCTATGGTTAAGGATGTCCGGCTTCATAAAATATCAATTTGTAACACACATTGCAAAAAAAATCAGTTGTCTTATCTTTTGGATGTTCTATGTCTTGGGAACGTTGCTCATAACATCATGCATTCAACCGCAGCCTGACACAAATTGTATGCGAGTGAATCTAGATATTATACATTTTGCTTGGATAAGATTTCAAATGTCCACTTTAGCATTGTTACTACCAGATTTCGGTACCGAAACCAAACAATGGTGAAGAGGTATCGACATGGAACTAGCATCAGAGCGAAAGCGAAGAAGGCCTATAGCTGATACTAGAAGATAAAAGGGAAATGTTTTGGTCCAAGTGCAATTGGTACCAATGTGGGAGACAGAAGCTTGGTATCGAAATAGAGAAATAACAGCGAGGCACGGTACCGGCACCAACGTGCAATGAGCAACCCAGAGTGGTGTCGATACTGACACCAAAAGCAATTCAGTATCAACGGAAAGCAATCCGCCTGATCTCCAAACCAGAAGCATGTAGTCCGATACCGAATCCCAGAGCCATAAAAGGGAAGCAGGAAACCAACATGGAAGCATGCAAGTGTTATCGATACTGACAGGCTTGGTATCAATACAGTCACAAAAGGTAACACTGAAGTCATCAGGAAGAATCCATAAGAATCACTGATTTGAAGCCGATATCAGAACCCAAGACTAATGATGGGAACTAAGGTTCATAAGACCATGCAAGAAGGGAAGCAATCCACACTAACGTGCTTAGTGTCAATATCGATACCAAGGCAACATCAGATCTACAAAGAAAGGAGCACGAAAGCAAAATTGTTGGTGACATGTGGAAGAAGAGTTAATGCACTCGATATCGATACTCCTATAAAGACAACACAAGGGCTCCAAAGTCCAAAGCGGGTCGAAACCAGAATTACAGGGGGCAAAAAATCAGAGGTCGCTACCAAAGCCAAGAACCATTAAAATAGGACCGATACCCAAGAACCGACACCAGAAACAACAAAAGTGGTTCGACATCGAAAGCATGAACTGGAAGCAGGCTTCCTACGGAACCGCTACCAAAAGGGGCCTTAAGTTTCTATAAACAAGACCTCAGGGGTCACATTTTGGGTGGCTTTTACCTTATTCCACACTCTTGTATTTATTTCGTGGAGAGAAAAACCTGATTTGGGGATTTTAATTATAATAATCGATGTACTAATGTGAATGATCAATAAAGAGAGAATTTCCATTTGTCATCTTGTTCATATATTTCTTTGTTTCTCTTCAATGACAAAGCCTTTTACTTTTGCATAATTACCGAAATAACCTTCCTTAAGTCATTTAGCTTTCCAACTTGTGTCAACTTTATGAAACCCTTATCCCAAGGTAATTGTTGGCCCTTGAGTCTCGTAAGCATGATACTCACCTCTGAGTAACTAATCTTCGGGCTTCAGACCTTGATATCTAGTAAGTGGTGAACTAACTCAAACTTGTAGGAACTAAACAATCCCTTGGATCACCTAGGTTCATATCCATATCCTTATTTTTGGTGTTGAAGAGAAATGACATTAACATTTTGGCTATAGAAGGAGGGCTTAAACCTCTGACCATGTGGTTAACAGCCACATCCCTAGTTATTCCACATATTGGTTTAACCTTGAAGAAATAAACCATTGACGAAAGGATTCAACTAGGATCTTCTAAACTTTGGATCTCTATTTCAAGCACCATTGATCCGAGGCCTTTTTGACCTTAAACCTCTGACCTTGTTCCATATTCCGTCATTACAAGATACTCTCAGAATCAGTCGAAGATGGCCAAATGAAGAGAAAATTGGAAATAGGATTCCAATGTGTTGCCCACTCCAGAAAGTAGAATGCTTCTGAAATTCGACACAACGAAATCAGAAATTAGAGGACCTTCGATCTCAGTGAAGGAAGCAAATAATAAGTTGGAAAATTTCCATTTGCTATGTAGATCAATTCACTAGAAGGGTTATTGATGTAGATTTAGCTCGACGATCCTCTAGGGTAGACCCTATAAAGTGGAAATAATAACAACGACACCACAAAGGTTTAAGGACCAAGTTAAGTCCCTATAAACCTTTATGACAGTGCAGTTTTGCAAGAAAATGGTTAAGCATTCAAAGAGATGATAAATTCTAAAGGATGTAAGAACCTAGTGTCACAAGGAGATAGGAAGTTACAAGGATAGGGAAGGTTAAAGTTCCAACTAATATGGAATTACCACAACTGACATATAATAGGACTATAGATCTCGAAAAGCACCTTATTGTTTTTAAGATATACAGATTTATATAATGCTTCTGAGGCACTTCGATGCAAATTATTCCTGGCGACTCTTCGTAAAGAAGCTAGCAAATGGTGTAGACATTATCATGTCCCGATTATCACATCTTAAAGAAAATTATTTATTTCATTTAACACACGGTTTCATGAGTGAAAAAACCCAGCAATTAGCATTTATGATCTAGCCAGCATTAAACAGAAGCCAAAAGAATCACTTGATAGCTATCTAAGGAGATTTTGTACCAAGTCGCTCAAGGTAGAAGGGGAGACAGATAAAGAGAAGCTAATAACCACTCGATCAGGATTATCTATACCATTCCCTTTTTGAAAAGAGCTTGCCCTAAAGGAATACAAAACCTTAAATGATTTTTATTCTAGAGCCGGCAGATTCATCCAAATGGAGGAAATGTTTAACACGAAGAAAAGCTTGAAGCAAGATCAGAAGGTGGAAAAGCTTGGTTCCAATTCCTCTATAGAAGGTTCTTCAAAATGAAAAAATGGAAAAATTACGGTTCCTATCATAAAGCACAAGGACACAAAGCAAGTCAATGTCATAATCTAATGAAAAAACTAGGCCAAGAAACAAAGAAAGCATATTCGAAAGGGTTGTAGGATGACCAGTAGAAAATGGTCAGAGATACTGCAACATGAGGGTAGATTTAAATGATAAGTCTCCTCTCCCAAATAATTTCTTACATTAGCAGTCTAACTTTGTCTCTTTGCTTAAAATCAAATAGATATTAACATAAATCCAAGTGTTATTACAGGTAAAAGCCAAACACCGGAGAAAAGGTGAATCAAATGAAGCTCTCTAGAAGAGAAACTACATATTTTTATATCCCCCTAAGCGGGGTTATATTAATTGAAATGACCCAAACTACCCGGTAAAGGAAAGCTCGGATTGAGTTGAGAACACGACGAATCAGAACACAAACAGAAGAACATTTCATTGCTTATTACAATAATTTCATTAGAATACAAGAATATAACAAAGTATGAATAAATATCTCACAACAGAAAATATCAGAGTTTAAATTACATTAGCAGCGGAAAAATAATACATAACACAACTAAAAGAAATACACGGATACAGAGCGTTCCGAATATAGCTGCAGCTATAAATCCAGGATCCTGTGAATATAATATCTGCAAAACTGAAACTACTAACTGCTCGTGTGGAAAATAAGGGCACCTAGATTTAGGTTAAAACAGTAAACTCCAGGTCAGTCATGTGACTGGTGTGAGAACTAAAACAGTTATAAATTTGATTTTAAAGTTAGGTATATCAAGGGACCACGCTGTATAACACAAAACAGGTTTCCTCCCAAGAATACCAGTGCATAAAACAAACAACGCAATGCTAATTAAAGAAAATGAAGCTATTATAAGACCCCGGTCCCATCACATAATGCAACGCAAGCCGGAGGATAGGGTTTTCCCTTATAATAACCAAATATGCTTGGTACGTTTAAAACAAATCATTTGATACTATTATAAGTGTATAGTGTTAAAAACAACTTCAAATATAAATGTATCAATCATAGACGGCATGAGTACCATATATCATGTCGCCATACTAGGCTCTACAAATAAAAAAGAAATGTCACGTATTGGAAATTGGATCTCCGTCATGAGTCAAGGCAAGGGATGTACTCCTCGCCAACTTCGAGATACTCTAGCAAATGCCTCAGGGTCTCCCGCAGTAGGCCCCTAGATCCTGTAGTGCTGGTCCACACCTACGTTAGTGGATAAGTTATTCCTGAACACAAGTTTCCCAGTCCTATCGGACCTATATCCATCGGCTTCATAGTAACCGATATATCTGAGGCGCCTCGCATTCCAGCAACCAGATTTGTAAAAATATTATAAATGTCAGGGCTTGCAAACGCTGACACCACCCATAGCTAGAAAGAAACGTCATGCACTCACTGAGTTACCTTATCCTGTTTTTGACTCATACCGAGGTGTGAGGCTCGCGAATCAATGCTATACACAAAGCGATGCTATATTAAAGCTGTGCTTTGATCATCAACCACAAGACTCTGCTTTTCAATAAAAGCCTTGATCACTGCATCTCAGCATGCCACACATGCAATTCATGCCATGCGACTGATGTCTATCGATATACAACCTCTGAGCTCGTACGTCTCAGAGAAGGGTGTTAAACAAGAGAATAAATTCTCCACCACCAAACAGATGTATATTTAATAGAGATCAATCAGCATAGAATAAATTCCAATATCAGACACACAATCCATTTACAAGTTCGTTCTGGGTCTGAACGAAACCGGAGGCACCTTATTCCTTGACCCATATGTCCAATACAGGAGAGAGGCCCTCGCATATCCGTCGATCTCCAAGTACGTCTAGACGATCACCACTTATTACCTTGTCTTAGGTGTACAGCCCAATCAAGACATCAGTAATCATCCAAACGATGTGAGGACCTCCGGTCTTCAACCACCATCTTCATCATCGACTTATCGTCGAATTGATTATTCAGAATGGGTACAAACCCGACCTTTCCGAATAACTAGCGTATATTATAAACAAGTGCTACACAAACACAACATACGCCTCATTCCAATTCAGAATATTCTTTTATCCAAATATTCACATTTTAGGGAAAGGTTCCCATTAAATTTATCAAAGATAAATTCTTTTAAATTTATTCTTTAATCCTCCTTTGAATATCAATTCAAACCATATTAAGGTTTATCCAAACTAGTCCGGATTAGCGAACCACACCGAAGTAATCATTTATTTTACTTTCCAATCCCAACCTATTCATCCCATGGAGCAAAACTGGAAATACTCCATATCTAATACCACGGTATTATCGGTAAATATTAATTACCATTTCACGTTCAAATCTAATTAAAGATTTAACTATCGCCTGGAGCAAAACTGGTGATACTCGATTCTCGATCATTTTCGCAAATTTGATAATTTAAATTATCACATTCACTTTTCAATCTAGTTAAAGATTCATTAAAACTCTACTTAGTTTTAATCTTCCCAAAAATCAATATTATTGATTATTTAACTTTGGGAAAAACATATCCTGTCTTTAACTGGGTTGAAGAACCAATGTCATTTAAAACACAGTTCACGATAAATCCAAAACCACTTTCCATTATCTATGGAATCTTCACGGAAAAGCAGATCAATATATAATCGATATTAATTTCCGTATCCGACTAATAATATAAATGGAACAACGACAAAGCCTTTTAAATTCCATATATATAAACAGTCTTCCTCTACAGAAGTTCACTTCGATTGTTACCAATCGAATTCCATTCCATTCCAATATATTAAATTGGAAAACTTTACTTTGAAAATTTTCCAATAAATCTTAATTAAAAGATTTATATATTCCAAATCACCTTACACTGTAAATCGGGTTAAAGAACGAATGTTGTTAAAAATACAGTTCACAATAAACCCAATTCACATTCCATTTCAATTCCAATTAAATGTTAATTAATTGGTAATTCTTCTTTAAATATTAATTGAAAATTTTATTCTTTTCACACGGGGTTCAAGAACAATGTTATCTAAGACACCATTCGCGACAACCCAAAATCCAATTCAATTCAATTCCCATTAAATATTAATTAATTGGTAGACTCCTTTAAATCATAATTAAAAGATTTAATCTTTTCTCAACTGAGTTTAAGAACAATGTTAATAAAGACACCATTCACGACAAACCCAAAATCCCATTTGATATTAAATACAAGGCTCTGAACAGAAAATATATCGGCTTATATTCAATATCAAATTCTGAAATCAACTAATATCGTATTAGAATAACGATATATATATCTTCCATATTCCTCCACAATATCTATATAATCATGGAATCCAATATCGGAATATTCCGAAGATAATTTCGATTCAAATCCATTCCAATTCATATATTGGAAATTCTGGTTATTTTTAAAAACCACTTCAAATCCAATTTATTTATTTAAAAATATTGTATTATAATTCTAGTTCATAAATAGCTCATTTCGATAAAAATATATTTTTATCTTTTCAAATATGGAATTTTTCATCCCAATTCTTTCCAAATCATTTTATGATTTTACACAAATTAAAAATATTACTAATAATTTTATCAAGGCCATTTCAGTCGATTTCCATTAACGGTCATCGAACTGCACTTACAACGACCTTTTCCAAATTTGATTTGGACATAATTCCCAATCCAACGGTTAGATTTCAGTTCTCTTATATTCGTTGGAAAGCTCTTTTCGATACGAACCCTAACGGTTCTTGCTTCAGAAGAATCCGACGGTCGGATCTCTCGTAATATCAAATCGAAGTCAATGGTTGAAATTCGCGAACGGTCGCGGCGTGGCGCGTTCTATTCAGGCCATTTAATATATATATATATATATATATATATATATATATATATTTCATCGATTTCCATTTAAAATGCGTTTTATAAATCGTTTTAAATTCGTTTTAAAAATGATTTCAACTTCATATTCAATTTTAAATCAAAATTGAATATTCCATATCATTAATATATAAATGATAATATTTTCAAAACATTAGATTTTGAAATCACTTCTTTTTCGATATTCATTATAAAAATGAATAAAATCGATATAAATATCGTTTGCGTTAAAATGGCGTAAATCTAAACAACACGGCTTCATATATTTGAATATGTTCGTGTCCATCCAAAATCGGGCATCAAAATCAGATTTTTAATCCTTTACGGAATATTATTTTAAAATATCCGTTATTTTATTTTATTCAATACATGAATATTTTTAATCCTTTTCGGAATATTATTTTAAAATATTTCAATCAATTACCATATAATGTTATCTATATGGATTCCATACAACATATGTATATAATAACAATGATAAACAATCATCAATCATCCAAAGTGCATCACATAACTGCATAAGCATTAAATATAAATTATTAACGCTTACAAAACCTGTCAACCAAACGATCGACATACATCTAAATAATTAGGATTAGTGTACGTCAAATATCATCCCAATACCCATGTTGGTTTCAAACAACAAAAACAGGTTTTATTTGTGCAGTTGGGCGATGTGTAAAATTTATCGTCCCAATCCATATTAGTCAAATGGGTGTACATAAACAAATCGTCTGATTTGTAAATCAATATTTATTTTATTCGTATTCACGTTAAAAATTATATTTTTAATGATAAATTATTTACTTCAACACATGAATATTATTTTCCATTCCACATCACAATCACAATCAATTTTCACAACACAACACAATCAAACAAGTCGTCCATGGTCTGTAGACAACGGGGAGTAGTTCATATATGCAGTTATAAAATAAATAACTGTATAAGAAAGTATAGTGAGGAGTTCTCACTATAGGTTCCACTCCTCCATTCTTTACTTCTGAACAGCTTGGATTTATCCGAAATTCCAACGCAGTCTTTTTTTTCATGTTGTTCATAGTAAAAATCACATTTTTAATATGATGTTTATATTTTAAAAATCACATTTTTATTTCAATGTCTTATGTCACTACACCATATCAGCCAATTTGGCAGAGATGGATGCGGACATGTAATATGGGTAAAAGCCGTATCATATTTGATGGTGCTTAGATCCGTATCAAATAACATTTTGTGATCCGCATCACCCCAAGCGCCCTAAATCTGACCATCCATCAACGAAGCCCCGGATTAGATATTTTGATATGGCTTTGGGCCAAATTGTATCTGTATCATATTGTGCATCCCATTGGGCACTCCAAATAAAAGTTTTGGCTGCTTCCTTTTCCATTTGCTTTACTTTAATGGTGACCGAAAACCAAAATTATGGTTTTCGGTCACTAAATCGTGCCTCCACCTTCGACAAGGACGAACAACCCTGTCTTTCGCCAGAAACGCAACAACCCTACATCTCCCTAGCCTTCCTTCGACAGTGCAGGTATGTGTTTCAATTGAATTTTGGCATGCATGACTGATAGTAGGGAACAAATTGAAATCTTTGTGTGATAGTTGATTGCTATTTTGTGTTAGTACTTCGTGTGTTAGCTGTTTTAATTGAATTGGTTTGTGTAAGTGTGTTTGTATCTGTGGTTATACCCTAAAATCAGAGAAATCAAATTTGAATCATGTTTTATGATAATGTAAAAAACATCTGAATGTTTGTTAGATAGCGGTATAATTTTTGTTAGAATTGCCATTGGATGTATGGTATAATTTTAGATTGCGGTATACAGTGGCGGAGTTAAGACCAGAATTTGGCGAGGGAACTATCTAAATAGTCGGGGTTTCAAGGGAGGTAGCCTAAAAAAAATGGTATTTTGTAGGCAGTCTGCAAATCTGGATATAGACTTAATGTTAGGAAATATTCGATATGTGTTCCGATACAACATCTCGATGTAAAATACATACTAGCAAAAATCAATTTTTTTATGGTGATCTATGCATCATCTATATTCTTTAACAAAAGAATGCACTCATTTATAACCCTATTATCTAATGTTAATTTAACAGGTTTGTTGAAAAATTTGGTCGATGGATTATTACTAGACTTTCTGGTTAATATTTTAATAGGCGATCCACCAGGTGGATGCATTTTAGCTTACGTGTAGGGTCGGGTATCCACGCTTATTAGCTTTATCCAAATGTCGGATGTTGTTGCACTTAACCTTAGTAAAAAGCTTCTTTCACTAGCAACTTTTCCCTTACTTTGTAGCAGAGACTTTAGTGTAAGTAATCTTGCACTACACAGTCTGCTTCAAAGAAATTGAAAATTGCAAGTGAAAGCACCTTTTTCCAAAGGCTAAGTGAAGCAGCATTCAACATTTGAATAAAGCTAATAAGCATGGATTACTGACCCTGCGCGTGAGCTAAAATGCATCCATCTGGTGGATCGCCCAGTAAATTCTTAATCAGAAAAAGTCTAGTATGTGTGTCATCCTACGATGATGATTCGATATCTTTAGACATTGGAGCAGGTATATATTATTTTACACTTATCTCTACCTAGTATCTTACATAAGAATTGAATGGACATGTACTTGTGTGAACATCTTGAATATTCTTTTCGTTTATTTGTTCTTTTTTGTGTGTATAGGTGGATGTTCTGTATGCTAGGGTACGAACTACCAGTGTTGCACATGGACTACACTTCAGGCGATTCTTCTTTTGGGTTTGCATTTTTAATGACTTTCAATTTTCCACTCCTATGTCGTATGTACAGTTAATTTCATTTAAACGATATGGTCACATAGTAAAACCAGTTTACAATGTGTATTCATTAATTTTTGAGACATATACTGATCAACTACACAAACATATGGACGACGCTCGACTAGTCGTCGACTAGTCTACTAATCGAGATCAAACTATCGACATGAAGTCTGGACTTGCTTTTTGTATGAATTTAGGCCATATGGGTAGAAATTAGTCGACTAGTCGATTCGACTAGGTTGTTATTGGGCCAGTGAAGTATTTGTACACAAACAAACTGATCGACTACCGTTAAATTACACAAACACACTGATCGACTACCGTCAACTATACATCCAACTCTGATTCCCTCAACTATATACCCTGCGACATTGATTTTTTGTTACCATTGTTGTTATCACTTTTTCTACCAGAATTAACATTCAATGACGCATTCTGAACGTACTCTGCTGAATACAGATCTTGTAAAGAAGAGTCCTTGTAAAGAAGAGTTCTTGTATTTCATATTTTGGACTGATTTTACAGCAAGATAAATCTTTGGAAAACAAAACTCAATTAGTTTCATTTTATATCTTTATTAACATACAGTACTTAGCTCTTTATTCATGTTTGCATCTCAGTCACAGTGAGTTACAATGTCGATCTACTGTCCAGCTGTGAAGTATTTGTAACTTATTTCTTGTATTTTATAGGCAGTCCTGTTGAAGAGTATGGTGCTTTTGTGTTACTAGAACTCAGGCTGCAGGCTATATATCACGATTCAGTTTTGTTGCCAAAGGAAACTTGAACTCCAGGCCGTTGACTATCGCGCTCAATCTACCCGGCCGCGACTGGAGTTTTATCAAGCTGTTATCTTTTTACCTCATTTTTTTTACTACGTAATGTGATGAAAATCTTTGACAGTTTCCTTTCATTGTATATGTTTGTATGTACATCGTGTTATATGACAAACCTTGTAAAGCTTTAAGTATATATATATAAATTGTGTTATTCCTATGTATACTTTGTGGTATGTATGCTCCATGTTATGAAACATATGCGATACAGTTTCTGTTTTATATATATACACATATATGATATATATATATATATATATATATATATATATATATACATGGGTATATATATATGTGCACACACACACATATAATTAGACACGGTCAAAGACCGTGTCTTATTAGACTTTAGATACGGCTAAAAGCCGTATGATAATATATTGAGATACGGTTGGTAGCCGTATCTAATAATTAGACATGCCACTTTTTGATATGGCTTTTTACCGTGTCCAACGGCTTTAGATGCGGCTAAAAACACAGCCTAATCAGCATATATGGTGTAGTGTGTATAAAGGTCGCATCTTTATTACAAAGTCATATGTATAAAAATTGTATTTTTATACCGCTATATTATATTAAAGATCATATTTTTATAATACGATTCATATAATAAAAATCATATTTTTATTTCAAATCCATATATATATAAATCGTATTTTTATCATGCTTCAATCTATATAAAAATCAATTTTTCTTCATACAAAAATTCAAACTTTCTTCATATTAAAAAAATCAAACCTTTTTCATATTAAAAATCAAATCTTTTTCTAATTTATAAATCCTAACTTTTATAAATTAAAAATCCTATAAAAATCACTTCTTTTTATTCCATTTTATTATAAATCTGATTTAAAACCCTTTTTAAAATTAATTACTTTAATTAAATAAACAAAAATGAACAAAAAAACTTACAGTTAGTGAAGGGGGTGAGAATGGGTGGCGCTGGGTTGGTGGAAGGTCGAGGGAGGCGGATAACGGCGGCGGAGGTGGTCCAATGGTCAGCGTGGGCCCCATGGCGGCGGCGGTTTCTGAAAAGGGGGCTAGGGTTTCTCGGTTCTCGAGTTGGAGAAGGGGGAGCGAGTAGAGAGGGCGGCGGTGGCGTGGGTGGACGGCGGCGGGGCGGTCTAGGAGTGGTGCACGGTGGTGGGGCAGTGGCAGATAGGGGGAGGGAGCGACAGGGAATCGATTGACATGTTTTTTTTAAAGAAACTGACTGGAGAGATAAAGTGAAGAGAGAGAGAGAAGGCATTGACTGTATATATATATGTATATATTTAATTTATCTCCACAAAGTTAATTTTTCGTTCGAACCCCAAATTGGGCCCAACGACTGTCGCCCTAGCTAATTGCCCCCATTCCGAACACAATGGGATATGTATCGTAAGCCAATACGACTGTTACGATTAGTTTTCATCAAAATTAAAATATAAATCAATACATATTGAATTTGAACCCACATTTTAATTTACTGGGGCCACATACTGACTCTAAAAATTCCCGAAAAATAAATTTGGCTATGTTGGGATGATACAATCTCAACAAAACTGATTTCGTCAATTTTGAAGACCGTTTGAAAAATGGCCATTTTCTGGTCGATCCAAATTGACTGAAACTGTTAAAACACGTTTTCTTTTGCCACGCTCGCATATTAATTCCAAAAATTATGAAAATTGAAATCTAGCAATAATTTGACATCCCGAATCCAACCAAAGTGGTTTCATCAAAAACGGAGGTCGTTTATAAGATCGCTATTTTTAAGGGCTATATATATTAATATATATATATATATATATAAATTCCACAGCGACTTTACTGAATTTTAAACTTGACGCAACTTTCAACTTATAAAATGAAATCTCGGTTTGTTACATTCGTTAGAAAGATATAGTTAAAAAGATTCGAATATTTCTTGTTTCGTCCAATTCTAACTTAAATCGAATTCTGTATATTCATTTGAAATTTGGAATCAAAATTTCAAACTGCCGTGCCATTTCAGGCTCATATTATATTTAAAATAAAATTATTCATTTTAACTTCATCGAAAATAAATTTTTAGTCATTATTATTTAGAATAAATCATTCTAAATATCCAAATCCATTAAAATTTCCAAAATAAAAAATTTAAATTGGTTCTGATTTCCCGGGTTGTTACAATCTCCCCCACTTAAAAAATTTTTCGTCCTCGAAAAGGAACGGAACTGAAAGATGTTTTTCTAATCAACTCAACTTTCATTCTGGCGTTAATTCTTTAACTTTTCAGTTTTTAAGAATTTTCAAATTTTTCAAAAATTTGGCTAACACCCTAAATTTTCGAGAAATTTTTCCATAACCTCCTTTATACGAGGAGATATTTAAAATTGCAACAAGCCTCACAGGATCCTCATCAATCCAAAGGAAAAATAAAATGCCAAGCGCCTAGCCTTAGGCTCATAAACTCTTTAAAAGAAAAGGAAAATGCCAAGCGGCCAGCCTTAGGCTCGTAAACTCTTTTTTTTAAGAAGAAGAAAACTAGTAAACACGTACCTATTTGTTGGGCATAAAATTTTATTTCTGTTCTCTAGCCTCCTTGCTATGACCTGTTCAATGTATATATATGTATATGCATGCAATTTCAAACAATTTCAGTTCAGTTCAAAATTTGATTCAATTTGGCCTAATGGTTCAAAATTTTAATTAATCAAACCAATAATCAAACAACACAATCAACAATCAATTAATGAATTATCATTTCAAACACATAAATGTTATATATATATACTAAAAATCCATTTTTGGTGCCAAATCACAACCATAACCCTATCTAGTTTTGGTTCTCAACCAATCCATTGGAAATATATAGACTTCCTACTTTCGAAACTCGAACATAAATTTTGATGATGTAGCTACAATCATCAAAATCACCTCCGGGCGTCTATAGTGTGATTCTATATCTATCCAGTATATTAAAACTTTGAATATATGTTCATGACACGTATATACAAAATCTCATATACTCGATTGTCCAAAATAAAATAAAATAATATACTCAAATTCGTATAATTAGATTAAATTTTCAAAACAAAATTGTTTTTTTTTTCTTTTCTTTTATTTTAAAAATAACATTCGTCGGACTCATTCTAGGATACTGCTGATCCCATCTCTAACGAGTCATCCTCATTGGATATTACTAATCCAATCACCGATGAATTCTTTTGTTTGGTTCTAATGTGTCTTGTTCTCGAGCTCCGTAAACCAAAGCTCTGATACCTACTGAAATGACCCAAACTTCCCCGTAAAGGAAACCACTTCAAATCCAATTTATGTATTTAAAAATATTGGATTATAATTCTAGTTCATAACTAGTTCATTTCGATAAAAATATATTTTTATCTTTTAAAATATGAAATTTTTCATCCCAATTCTTTCCATATCATTTATTATAATTTTACACAAATTACTAATATTTTAAATAATTTTATCAAGGCCCTTTCAGTCAATTTCCATAAACGGTCATCGAACAACACTTACATCGACCTTTTTCAAATTTGATTTGGACATAATTCGAAATCCAACTGTTAGATTTCAAATCCCTTATATTCGCTGGAAATCTCTTTTCGATATGAACCCAACGGTTCCGGTTTTAGGAGAATCCGACAGTCGGATTTCCCGTAATATCGATTCAAAGTCAATGGTCGAAATTCGCGAACGGTCGCGGCGCGGCTCATTCTATTCAGGCCATTTAATATACATATACATATATATATTTCATAGATTTCCATTTAAAACGCATTTTATAAATCGTTTTAAATTCATTTTAAAAACAATTTCAACTTCATATTCAATTTCAAATCAAAATTGAATATTCAATATCATTAATATATAAATGATAATATTTTCGAAACATTAGATTTTGAAATCACTTCTTTTTTGATATTCATTATAAAAATGAATAAAATCAATACAAATATCATTTGCGTTAAAATGGCGCAAATCTAAACAACACGGCTTCATACATTTAAATATGTTCATGTCCATCCAAAATCGGACATCAAAATCAGATTTTAATCCTTTACTGAATATTATTTTAAAATATTCGTTATTTTATTTTATTCAACACATGAATATTTTTAATCCTTTTCGGAATATTATTTTAAAATATTCTTGACTTTCCAAATTGGAATGAGACCCAATCAATTACCATATAATGTTATTTATATGGATTCCATACAACACATGTATATAATACAATGATAAACAATCATCAATCATCCAAAGTGCATCACATAACTGCATAAGCATTAAATATAAATAATGCACGCTTAAACAACCTGTCAACCAATCAATCGACATACAACTAAATAATTGGGATTTGTTTACGTCAAATATCATCCCAATACCCGTGTGGGGTTTCAAACAACAAACACAGACACCACTACAAAACATGTCAGTTGCTTCGGTTATTTCCCCCTGTTGCTTCAGTTCTGCAACCGAAGCAACTGCAGTAGACGCAACAGGCCAAACAGTTGTTGCTTCTGACAAGCAACCAAAGAAAATATTGCTCTGTTGCTTCGATTATTTCCTATTGTTGCTTCGGTTTAATAACAGAAGCGACTGAAGAAGGCGCAATAAAGGGAAGTTTGTAGCTTCGGATGGATAACCGAAGCTAAAAATAATTTATTGTTTCGGTCATCAACAACCGGCGTACAAAAGAGGAGGGGGCATATAATAAACTTCCTTGTTGCTTCAGGTGTTACCACAACCGAAGCAAAAAATCCTCTTTGATAAAACCTACTCCCCTATATATATCACCAATATTATCAATATATCAAAACAAATAATTAATGATAGTCAGGCTATATAACAATACAAATTGAACAATTCGGGAATAAAAGTAATAATTTCATCGATAATATTAATAATCCTCACATTTAATAGCAACATCATATTAATAAGAAAACAATAACTCATAGATAGTATCAATAATTTGGTCTTACTACAAGAAAGAATCAAATACGTACAACATATATAAATCAGTCATACTCCAAGAAAGAACCAAATACAACATATATAATCCAGTCTTACTAACTAATTCCCAACTTACAAAAACAAACCAATCGCCTTGTCGAATATCAGCTATGCAATAATATATATCTACCTACAAAATTTTAAAAACAAACTTTCAATAAACTGCAGTATTACAAAGAAAACAAAAGTGAATTGAGCACAAAATACAGTATAAATCCAACCTCAATATTACAGATATGCGATCTGTAATACTGCAGTATTATAGATGCGATACTGCAGTATGCTACACAGTAGTATTACAGATGTGATACTGCAGTATGCTATACTGCAGTATTACAGATGCGATACTGCAGTATTACAGATCGCATATCTATAATACTACGGTTGAATTTATGCTACTACTCTTTTCGGATGGTTACTGATGCAATACTGCTACTATTTTGTAAACTGCAATATTACAGTATGCCTTATAGACAGCAAAAACATTTGTGCCATTGCTCGAACCGCGTACATGATGCAAACAAAGTGAATTGAGCATTCCTCTTGCAAACAAAGTGAACTGAGCTGGAGATGCAACCTGCTGCAAACTGGAAGATATGAGCATAGGAAAAAGTGCAAACATAGGAAGATAAAGCATGTGTCATGTATGAATAAAACAACTCAAATACTGTTAAAAACAACTCAAATACTGTTAAAAACATAGGAAACATCATCGATAACATTCACATTACCTCCATTAAGTATTAAGTTCTTGTTAAATATACAACCATGTACTATTATTTTCTCAGAAAAAAGTATAATCTTGTAGAATTTTTGTAGGGAGGGAGGAAAAAAATGGAGATAATAGATATAATGGAACTTCTAAAACAAGCGACACCCATATCATTTGTGAAGTCATCATTCAACTAAAATTGCATGCTAAATGTTATGGCTTCTACAGTTTTTTGATTTGCATATTGATTTTAATGATATTATCAAGGTATCAATGCTTATATCACTTGTCATAGAAACCAGGTAATAACATCAAATTGGAGAGATATTAAATAATATCTTAGGGATTAATTACTATGTCAATATCCCATGTTAGTTTAGTGAAAATTCCAACTTTTGATGCGCACATTTCACTTTATGCAATTTTGATTTGGAAACAGGCAAGTTTGAGAAGAATATCCTAATTTTGAGGGTTTTTATTTTATTTCTACACTGCTGATTTTTTTGGGAAGTTCTGGTTGGTCTGAAATTTCCTTGTTATCAATTGCCAAACGACTATTATTAAACTGAGCAATGTGATTTTCCTTTTTATCTTGAAGCAAGTTATATTTTTGTCTTGATAAGTCTTTTACATATTTTTAGTTTAAGATCTAAAAAACATATTATCTCCAAATAATTCCTTTTACAATAAATTTAAATGTTCTCCAGACAGTTTGCTTTTTTCTCGTTTTGCCATAATACTGTTATTAAATCAATCATGGTTTTGAAGTAAATTAAATCTCTTTTTTTGAGTAAATATTTACATTTTTAGTTCAAGATTTAGAAAACCATATAATATGAAAAAATAAGTCCAATAATTTTGTAATAGATAAATCTAAATATATCCTGACAGCTTACAATGCTTTTAAGAAAAGTTACTATTCTCCTAATAAGCATGTGCCTTTATTTTACTTTAATTTTCTGCAAATTGATAACTGGTGTCAAAGAGATTTAATCCCAAATGATCTAGTCTTACAGTTTGGAATTTTACTGCTTCATCGGTATTAACCATTGACACAAATTTGTTATGTTCTAATTACTACCATGAATATTTAATTTTAACAATCTATCTATACTTTTTTTTCTCCATTTTAATTAATCTAAATTATTTTAAAAAACAGATTTGTTAAAGGACAATTGTATTGAATTTGTTTCTATCACTAAAACCGCGCATAAATTTTCCATTTTAAGTAGCACTACCCCTATTCTTTACGAATTTGTGTGTGAGTCCAGTATATATATTTTAAGTGTGTGTGTGTATGTGCACGTGTGTGTTTATATATCGAGGACCGTATAATGACTCCCCAAATAGTGCAGCACCCCAATCATATATATATATATATACATATATATACACGTACATGTATATATATATACACACACACGCACATACATACATACACACTAACATATATATATATATATATATATATATATATGTATACACACACATTTATATATTTATATATTTGAGTTCTAATATATGCTGGTTGCATAATTCATCACAGGCTTGGTTGATATCATTGGGGTAAATCCGCCATATGTGCCAACCTCAGATGACGAAGTTGGTCAAGAAGGAATAACTTCATTATGGGCCGGTGGCGAGAACGGTTGAAAAGTAATCGATCGCATACTTCCTATTGCGGACAAGCTGCTACCATAAAAAGGCTGGCTTTACATGCTCACGCTCGCTGCAAATAATCCGTCCCAAATTTGTAATAGTCCTTCGAACGAACTTCGTTTATAGGTATTGGTAGTCATTTTGTTACTACTGAAGATACTATTTTCAGTTTTGTTCTTAAATTTGTAGTCTTTCAGTTTTGTTCAGACAAGGTTGCATCATGAGCTTTCTTCTATGAAGGAAAAAAAGCTTCAAAGTAGTTGTTATCTTCTTGCATCCAAAACTTTGTTTATAGTATTCATGAGAGAGTGGGCAGGTTTGAAAGATGGAATATGTTTTACTCAAAAACACAAAAAAGTTATAGCATTTCTTTTATTCATGTGGTCAGCGCATGTTCAATAGAAGGTCCCAAGCGTCGTGTTTTTGTAATGACCCGCATTTGCAGAGGTATAATAATTTATTTATTTATTTATTTAAATGGTGAATTAAAGGATTTAATGGTCGATTAATTAAATAATGGTGAATATTTAATTAAAATAATAAATTAAATAATATATTTAATTCTGAAATAATCAGAATTGGCGGAAATGGCGATATGGTGTGAACTGGATCATCTGTGATATTTAATTCAGCTTGGAATTGAATTTGAATAACGAATATATTATATAAACGATAGTTTGAACGTATAATTATATTATAATTGAAATCGAGCTTGAAATGGCGCTGCAGTTCGCGATTTGGTGATTTGAACTTCAACTGAATGTACAGGATTCGTTTTAAGCCGGATTTCTATGAAACAAGAAACGTGTGGAGCTGGTGGAGTATATCTTTCTAGTGGAAGAGAAAAATTGGGATTTCGTCGGATAGATTTTGATTTACGTCCATATCAAATTTCAGAAAAGTCGCGGTAGAATTCCTTTATAACTTGCGACGCTTTATTTACGTTATAAAAGGATTTTCGATATAAATTGAATATCGATAAATCTAAAAATCTGAAATATCAAACTGTAAATTCTGATATGATATTCTGGAGCTGTACGATATCATATGTGGAGATATACGATAATATAAATTTATTTATATTTAATTTAATTATATTTAAATATATTTATATATTTAAATGGGTCATCCAGAGCTTTAAAAATAGCCAGTTTTGCAAACGGAGTCGGAATTCGACGAAACTAATTTTGTAGGATCCGCAATGTCAAATAGTTGTTAGATTTCCAGTTTCGTGATTTTTAGAGTCAATATGTGGCTGTACCGATTTTTAGAGTGAAAAACAGTCAGTATTTTGACGGCTAAAAATACGCTGTGTGAGCATATGAAGTCGAAATTCGACAAAACCAGTTTCTTGGGACCGTAATGTCGAATAATACCTACATGTCCAGTTTCGTGATTTTTGGGCATCGTGTGTGATCACACGGATTTTTAGAAGGCTAAAAAGAATATAAAATGAATATAAAACGAAAATATCTCGACACCAAAAAATATCTAGATATTTTTAACTGCCTATATATACTCCTTAACTACTCCCTTATAACCTAATTTCTATTTTTCATCAGTCAAAAACAATCCGCCGTCGCCTTCATTTTTCATACAGTAAAAAGAGTGAGCAAAACAAATCAAAGAAATACAAATAAATTAGCATAAATCCTAGTATGTATATGTATGGAATCAGCAAGGCATCTGTTTCATTTCTATATACGTTTTTGCCGGCTCGACATCAATTCCGTTCACTGCAATTTTGTAGTGAATACTAGGGTTTGCTGATTCTGAAACTTTGAGCCTCGATTCATGGTTTGGTTGCCATATTTGGGTTTATCACGAGATTCCTCATCAACGCTGGGTTTTTGGTAAGGATCGGTGGCAGAACTGTTCGCAGGTTATACTGTAAGATGTGGTTTCAACCGCAAGTCGCGATCTCCACGGTGATGTGCAAGTTCGATTTGGAGATGCCGGGGAGTTGGGGATTTTGATAAGAAAGAAGTTGATAGTTTCGATTTGGGAGAAGGTGAAGTAATGAAGGGGGAAAGGTAGTAGAAAGTAGCGGCAATGGCTTGACTGAGGAGTAGCAGCGTGAAGTTTAATTCGGGAAGGAGATGTCTTGTGGAGGCGGGTCTGAAACTTAGGTGGGCCAAAGTTTTAAATTTGGGTAAGGCCCAAATTCTAAAAGTGAATTAAGGTTTTTAATTCAAACAATGTATATAAGCTTGAAAAGTCAATATCTCCATCATACTATATCAGAATTTGACGCCGTCAGTTGCGTTGGGATCGTATGGACGGGAGCAACACAATGAGACTGACCGGGAGTGAATCTAAGCTCGTTACAATTTATAGAAAGTAAATTTTCCGTCTAAATCAAAGACAGTTATTCGTTTTTAACGATAACAGTCCAATGTGAGGAAAACTCACCAACTCTGAACAGTTCTATTTTTATAATGTATTTTTAGAACTGTTAATCATCTGTTGATTGTCGTGTGTTGGTTGATTGACTGAACTGCTAGTCAATTAGTGATATATATATATAAACCGTTAAATATTTATATATTGATTCTGCTATCAGAAAAATTTATATTGGACTGAAAGTGATGATAATAATATTGTGTAACATCTGTAGATGCAGGAAAACAGTTTGGAGGAATCCGACTGGATTCCTCAACAGTTATTTTATTGTTTTTCATATATTTTGATATATGATGTGAATTATAACTTGTTGTTGATTATGTGTTTATGGACGATATTGAACATCGTGATTTGATATGATTGAATACCATAACATACGGGATGTTGATAAGGGAATTTTCAAAGTGATATTTAAGAATAAGAAATATTTATAAATTGGAATATTTATAAATAAGAGATATTTATAAACTGGAATATTTATAAATAGGAGATATTTAGAAAAAGAAAATATTTCTAAAACCAATTTCTTTTTGAATGGAAAAGCCTGTGTGGCGGGTTTGGGGATTTTCCCGATGCTCCCGATACAAAGGAGGTTATGGCGAATTTTTCCAGGAGTTTAAGGTGTTAGAATATTTCAAGAATAAATTTGAAAAGGAAATATTTGTAAACCATTTACAAATAGAATTGAAAGGGAAAACGTTATAAAGCAGAAACCGTTATAAAGAGGAAAACGTTATTAAAAGGAAATCATTTTTAAAGTGTAGAACCGTTATTTAAAAGTAAATCTTTTCAAATGAATAAAACGTTGTTAAAAGGAAATCTTTATAAAGTTAATAAAGTAAATCGAATATGGTATTCGAAAGGAGTTAAATCGAATATGGTATTCGAATGGAGTAAATCGAATATGGTATTCGAAAGTTAGAAAAACGAATATGCTATTCAAAAGGGGTTAGTCTGTAACAACCCGTAAAATCTGGGCCAGTTTAAAATTTTTATTTTGGCCATTTTAGCGAATTTAGATTATTTAAAATGAATTATTTTAAATAATATCGACGAGAAATTTATTTTGAATATATTCGAACGTATATATTATACGCGTCGTCGTTAGAATATAAATAATTATATATAATTATAAATAGAATTGAAAATGGCGCGGTAGTTCGATAATTCGATTTCAAACTTCAATTGAATGTACCGGGTGCAAAACAATCCGGATTTTAGTGAAACCAAAAATAATGGAATCTAATAGTGAATATCTTTCCAACGAACCCGAATGATCAAAATTTCTTAGCGGGAATCAAAAGATATGTCCAGTTGAAAATTCTGAATAGTCGCTATGGAATTCAGGCCCTTAAAAATGGACATTTTGCAAACGACCTCGGATTTCGACGAAACCAGTTTTGTTGGGTCCGTGATGTAAAGTTATTGCTAGATTTCAAATTTCATAATTTTTCGAATCAATATGTGAGCGTGGCAAAGGAAAACGCGTTTGACCAGTTTCAGTTGATTTTAATCGACTGGAAATTGGCCATTTTTCTAACGGTCTCAGATTTCGACGAAACTAGTTTTGTTAGGACCGTATCGTCAATACGAAGCTAGAAAATATTTTTCTAGAATTTTTAAAGTTAGTATGTGACCCCGGTAAATTGAAATGTACGTTTAAAATTGAATATATAGATTTATACATTAATTTCAGCGAAAACTGAGCGTAACAGCCGAACTGGCTTATGAAACATATCCCATTGTATTCGGAATGGGGGTAATTAGCTAGGGACGACAGTCATTGGGCCTCGTTCGGAGATCGAAATTTAAAGTTACTTTATGGAGAAATTAATTATTTAAATAATTAAAATATTATATAACCCCCTTGAGCTCTCTCTTTCCTCACAAGTCAAACCACGGTCAAAATATAAAAAAAAAAAAAAAAAAAAAAAACCCCTTCCAGTTTCAGATCGCGACGCCTCTTCCTCCCCCTTGCTGACGCCGACGATGGACCGCCGCTCCCCCCTAAAGTCGCGCCTTCCTCTCCCCTCTAGCTCATCTCCTTCCTCCCTTCGAATCGAAGACGAAAACGCCAGAGCTTTCCCCCCCCACAGTGATGACCGCCGACGAACTGAAGGCCGCCCCAACCCTCCGCCTCCTCCTGCCGCCGACCCAGAGCCACCCGAAGCCTCTCCGATGGTGGTGAACCCCCCCCTTTCGAACTGTAAGTTTTTACTTTATTTATAAAACTGATTTTTACTTAATTTATAAAACTGATTTTGTTAATATTAAAAACCGATTTTTATGTTTTTAAAATTCTGATTTTAGGTAGGTTTAAAACTGAATTTTATTTTAGGTTTAAGACTGAATTTTATTTTAGATTAGAAAACTGATTTTTAAATGATTTTTAAACTGAATTTTTAAATAAGGCAAAAACTGTATTTTTATTTTTTAAGTTATGAAAAAACTGCATTTTTATGAAAGCGAAAAACTGATTTTATTTTGAACTTTAAAATAGGAAAAAAAGTTTAATCTTTTAGTAGAAAAAGATTTGAACTTGCAAAAGAAAAAAATTCGATTTTTATATATTGAATAGCGAAGTCAAAATTCGATTTTATATATTGAATAGCATAGTAAAAATTCGATTTTTACATATGTAGTGGCTACGGGCAGCGAAGATGACGAAGATGCGATAGCGATGAAGATTTCTATCAATGAAGTGCCGTGGAGCTAGGATAGCTAATCGGTGAGAATTTCTCACCTTTCTATTTATTTTCTAGTTATATATATATACTAGGATGCAGACGGTGCTTAGTAGCACCCGACACAATCGTCCACAGACCATGGACTTGTTTGTTTGACAGTTTGGTGATTGATTGCGATATTGTTTGAATGTGGTTTGTGGTGTGAAAAATCGAATCGATAAATTGGTTAGGATTAGACGTGCGCCGTTATAAGGCGAAGGAGTAAGGCTAGGTTAGATCCTTACTCCAAAGTTTGCGGTTTGCATAACGAATTGATTTGATTGATGTGTGAATGGCGTGGGCCTTCACTAGACCGGGGATAAGGCTAGGCCTTGTCCCGTTTCTAGTATCGTGCCGTTATGCCGCCGAAATTTTCTAAAACATGTTAGAAAAATAAAAATATCATTTTATTGAATAAATGAATTGAATAGAAATTCATAGGTTGAAATAAAATGTTTTATCGTTAAAAATATAATTTTTAACGTGAATATGAAAATAGTGAAGTGAATAAATAAATATTCATTTACAAACCAGATGGTTTGTTTATGTACACTTATTTGAATGATATTGATTGGGTCGATAAATTTCACACATCGCCCAACTGCACAAATAAAATCTGTGTTTGATTGTTTGAAACCCCACACGGGTGTTAGGATGAAATATGCAGTTCACTCATCCTGATTGATTAAATATGTCGATCGATTGATTGACAGGCTGTTATAAGCGTTGAATATCTGTATTTGATGCTTATGCAGTGTAGTGCACTTTGGTTGATGGTTGATTATTTTTCAATGCTATGATATACATGTGTTGTATGAAAATCCATATAATTAACTTTATATGGTAATTGATTGGGCCTCATTCCAATTTGAAAAATAAAGAATATTATAAAATAAAAGTTCATGTGTTGACAGTACTCATTCATTGAGATTGGTCATGTGTTGAACGAAATATTTTGATAATAACAACTATTTTGAAAAAGAAATATTTGAAATAGAATATTTGAAAATAGAAATTTATGAAGCCGTGTATGGACGCCATTTTGACGTGAACGATATTTATATCGAATTGAAAACGATTTCGAAATGAAATGAATTGAAAACGATTTCGAAATGAATTGAATTGAAAACGATTTCGAAATGAAATGAATTGAAAACGATTTCGAAATGAATTGAATTGAAAACGATTTCGAAATGAATTGAATTGAAAACGAATTCAAAATAAATTGAAAACGATTTCGAAATGAAATGAATTGAAAACGATTTCGAAATGAATTGAATTGAAAACGATTTCGAAATGAAATGAATTGAAAACGATTTCGAAATGAATTGAATTGAAAACGAATTCAAATGGAATAGAAAGCGAATTGAAATGAATTCAAATTGAATTGAAATTCGAATTGAATAGAAATGAATTTTAAAACGAATTTATAGAGAAGAATTCAATTTTGATTTGAATTGAAATGGAAGTTGAAAATGTTTTTGAAACGAATTCAAAACTATTTATATAATTCGTTTTAAATAGAAATCGACGAAATATATATTATATATATTATATATAATATAATGGCCTGAATAGAACGCGCCGCGCCGCGGCAGTTCGCGAATTTCGACCATTTATTTCAAACGGACATTACAGGAGATCCGACCGTCGGATTCTCCTAAAACCGGAACCGTTGGGTTCGGATCGAAAAGAGCTTTCTAATTAATGTTAGAAATTTGAAATCTAACGGTTGGATTTGGAGATACGTCCAAATCAAATTCGAAAAAGGTCGTTGTAAGTGCAGTTCGATGGCCATTGTTGGAAATCGACTGTACGGGCCTTGATAAAATTATTAAAAATAGTAATAATTTGTGTAAAATCATAAGAAATGATTTGTGAAAGTTTGGGGTGAAAATCTCCATATTTGAAAAGATAAAAAAATGGATTTTTATCGAAATGAACTAGTTTTGAACTAGAATTATAATTCTATTTATTTTTAAATAAATAAATTGAATTTGAAATGGTTTTGAAAATAACCAAAATTTCCAATGATTGCATTGGAGTGGATTTGAATCGAAATTGTCTTCGGAATATTTCGATGTTGGAATTCGTGACATTACAGGTGTTGTTATGGAAATTTGAAAGATATATATTTGTATCGTTATTTCCAATACGACATTTGTTAGTCGTAGAATTCGATATTGAATATAAGCCGATATATTTTCTATTCAGAGCCTTGTATTGAATATCGAATGTGATTTGGGTTTGTCGTGAATGGTGTCTTCACTAACACTGTTCTTGAACCCAGTTGAGAAAAGATTAAATCTTTTTATTTAGATTTAATGAAGTGTACCAATTAAATGATATTTAATTGGAATTGAATTGGTATTGATTTTTGGGTTTATCGTGAACAGTGTTTTAAATAACACTTGTTCTTTAACCCGATAATTAATGGAATGTGATTTTGGGTTTATCGTGAATCGTGTTTTAAATGACACTGATTCTTTAACCCAGATAATGATTAAAACTAAGTGGAGTTTTAATGAATCTTTAATTAGATTGAAAAGATCGAGAATGGAGTATCACCAGTTTTGCTCCAGGCGATAGATAAATCTGTAATTAGATTTGAATGTGAAATTTAGAAACTAACTGGCGGTTAGCCAAGCAGAATGGTTTTCTGGATATTGATCTGATGTTGGTTTCGGCCTTCGGGGTTAATATTTGGGGAATTATTCTCTTGATTAATTTACGGTTAGTGACTAATGAATTGGAATGAGGCGTATGTTGTGTTTGTGTAACACTTATTTAAAATATACGCGAGTTATTCGGAAAGACCGGGTTTATCCCATTCTGAGTAACTGATACGACGATAAGTCGAAGACGAAGACGATGGTCGAAGACCGGAGGTCTTCACGTCGTTTGGGTGATAACTGATGATCTTGATTGGGCTGTACACCCAAGAAGATGGAAACAGTTAGTGATCGTCCAGACGTACTTGGAGATCGATGGATATGCGGGGTACTAGGTGCCTCCGGTTTCGTTCAGACCCAGAACGGACTTGTAAATGGACTGTGTGTCTGACATCGGATTTCATTCTGTGTGACTGATATCGGTTGCATAGGATGGCTTGCCTGTGTGGCATGCTAAGATGCAAATGATCAAGGCTTCTGTTGAAAAGCAAAGTCTTGTGGTTGATGATCAAAGCACGACCTTTGTGGCGTAGCTTTGTGTAACGTTTGATTCGCGAGTTTCACACCCGGTATGAATCAAAAACGGGAGACGGACCTCAGGGAGGGCATGCGTTTCTTTCTAGTTAGAAGTGGCGTCAGTGGTTTTACACGCCCTGACGAGTTTGACTTATGTTGTTGTTGCTGTTGCGAGGCGCCTCGGTTATATCGGTTTCGGCCGAATGCATTCTGGTCGGCTGACGGACCAGACTTACACCCCATAGGGTGGGGAGACGTATTGTTCAGGCATAATAATCCACTCCGTGTGGACCGGCCCTGACGATCCAAGGGGCAGTTGCGGCTGTTCCTGAGGGGCGGGCTAGAGCGTCTCGAATCGGTTGAGGATCTTGCCCCTAGCCTCGGTTCATAGATGGAAACCCAATTTCCAAATACGTGACATTTGCGGTTTTATTTGTAAACCTATATATGGCGACATAGTGGTATGGGGCATTCATGCCGCCTATGATTGATACTTATGATTTGAAGTTGTTTTATACTCTATGCACTTATAATAGTATCAAATGATTTGTTTTAAACGTATCAAGCATTCTTTGGCTGTTATAAGGGAAAACCCTATCCTCGACTGCGTTGCATTGTGTGATGGGACCTGGGTCTTATAACAGCTTCATTTTTCTTTATTTAGCATTGCGTTGTTTGTCTTATGCACTGGTATTCTTGGGAGGAAACCCGTTCCGTGTTATACGGCGTGGTCCCTTGTTTTACCTAGCTTTGAAAATAAAGATTTATAACTGCTTTAGTTCTCACACCAGTCACATGACTGACCTGGAGTTTATTGTTTTGACCTAAACTCTGGGTGCCCTTATTTTGACACGGGCAGCTAGTAGTTTTGGTTTTGCAGATTTATATTCACAGGATCCTGGTTTACGACTGGAACGATATCCGGGAAGCTTTGTATCCGTATATCTCATTCTAGTTGTGTATTGTATTATTTTCCGCTGCTATGTATTTAAATGTAATTTAAATCTCTGATATTTCTGTGTAATATTCTTTTATACTCTGTATATTCTTGTAATCTGATGCATTGTTGTTATATACAATGAAATGTTCTTCTATATGCGTTCTGTTGTGGTTTGTTCTCGAACTATCCGACGCTTTCCTTTACGGGGAAGTTACGGGTCTTCACAGTTGGTATCAGAGCTTTGGTTTACAAAGCAGAGAACAAGACACATTAGAACCGTACGAAGGAATTCATCAGATATTGGATTAGTAATATCCAATGGAATGACTCGTTAGAGATGGGATCAGTAGTATCCTAGAACGAGTGTGAAGAGTATATTTTTAAAATGAAAACGATTTTTGATTTGAAAATTTAAATCAATTATTCGTATTTGATTATTTATTTTATATTGATTAGGACAATCCAAAATATAAAGATTTTTGCGTATGCGCCTAGCTAGCGTGTATTCGAAGTTTTAATATATTGGATAGATATAGCACCACACCCTAGTCGCCCGGAGATGATATTGATGATAGCGATCGCATCATCAACATTTATGTTCGTGTTTCGAAGGTTTGATATCTATATATTTCCTATTGACTGGTGTGAGAACCAAAATTAGATAGGGCTAATTGTTGTGATTTGGCATCAAAAATCTGATTTTTGTATATATATCGAAATTATGAATTTGAAACGTTAATCCACTAATTGATTGAAGTTTGTGTTGTTTGTTTAATTGTTTGCTAATTTTGAACAATTATGCCTAATTGAATCAAATATTGAACTCTATTGAAAATTGGTCGCATTTGTTTGCATATACATATATATCATTGAACAGGTCATAGCAAGGAGGCTAGAGCAGAGAATAAAATTTGTTTGCCCGACAAATAGGTACATGTTTATTACATAATTTACTGTTTTGTTTGGGTGATGATGATTTTATGAGCCTATTGGCTAGCCGCTTGGCTTTTTCTTTTTCTTTCTGAGATCTGAAGGACCGGGAACGCTATTTGCAATTTCCCGATGCTCCCGGTGCAGGGGAGGTTATGGCGAAATTTTTCAAAAATTTAGGGTGTTAGCCAAATTTTTGAAATTTTAAAAATTCTCAGAAACTAAAGAGTTGGAGAATGGAAGCCAGATCAAATGTGGAGCTGAATAATCAAACCACTTTCGACTTTGTTCCTTTTCGGGGACGAAAAGTTTTAAGTGGGGGAGATTGTAACAACCCGTAAAATCTGGGCCAGTTTAAAATTTTTATTTTGGCCATTTTAGCGAATTTAGATTATTTAAAATGAATTATTTTAAATAATATCGACGAGAAATTTATTTTGAATATATTCGAACGTATATATTATACGCGTCGTCGTTAGAATATAAATAATTATATATAATTATAAATAGAATTGAAAATGGCGCGGTAGTTCGATAATTCGATTTCAAACTTCAATTGAATGTACCGGGTGCAAAACAATCCGGATTTTAGTGAAACCAAAAATAATGGAATCTAATAGTGAATATCTTTCCAACGAACCCGAATGATCAAAATTTCTTAGCGGGAATCAAAAGATATGTCCAGTTGAAAATTCTGAATAGTCGCTATGGAATTCAGGCCCTTAAAAATGGACATTTTGCAAACGACCTCGGATTTCGACGAAACCAGTTTTGTTGGGTCCGTGATGTAAAGTTATTGCTAGATTTCAAATTTCATAATTTTTCGAATCAATATGTGAGCGTGGCAAAGGAAAACGCGTTTGACCAGTTTCAGTTGATTTTAATCGACTGGAAATTGGCCATTTTTCTAACGGTCTCAGATTTCGACGAAACTAGTTTTGTTAGGACCGTATCGTCAATACGAAGCTAGAAAATATTTTTCTAGAATTTTTAAAGTTAGTATGTGACCCCGGTAAATTGAAATGTACGTTTAAAATTGAATATATAGATTTATACATTAATTTCAGCGAAAACTGAGCGTAACAGCCGAACTGGCTTATGAAACATATCCCATTGTATTCGGAATGGGGGTAATTAGCTAGGGACGACAGTCATTGGGCCTCGTTCGGAGATCGAAATTTAAAGTTACTTTATGGAGAAATTAATTATTTAAATAATTAAAATATTATATAACCCCCTTGAGCTCTCTCTTTCCTCACAAGTCAAACCACGGTCAAAATATAAAAAAAAAAAAAAAAAAAAAAACCCCTTCCAGTTTCAGATCGCGACGCCTCTTCCTCCCCCTTGCTGACGCCGACGATGGACCGCCGCTCCCCCCTAAAGTCGCGCCTTCCTCTCCCCTCTAGCTCATCTCCTTCCTCCCTTCGAATCGAAGACGAAAACGCCAGAGCTTTCCCCCCCCACAGTGATGACCGCCGACGAACTGAAGGCCGCCCCAACCCTCCGCCTCCTCCTGCCGCCGACCCAGAGCCACCCGAAGCCTCTCCGATGGTGGTGAACCCCCCCCTTTCGAACTGTAAGTTTTTACTTTATTTATAAAACTGATTTTTACTTAATTTATAAAACTGATTTTGTTAATATTAAAAACCGATTTTTATGTTTTTAAAATTCTGATTTTAGGTAGGTTTAAAACTGAATTTTATTTTAGGTTTAAGACTGAATTTTATTTTAGATTAGAAAACTGATTTTTAAATGATTTTTAAACTGAATTTTTAAATAAGGCAAAAACTGTATTTTTATTTTTTAAGTTATGAAAAAACTGCATTTTTATGAAAGCGAAAAACTGATTTTATTTTGAACTTTAAAATAGGAAAAAAAGTTTAATCTTTTAGTAGAAAAAGATTTGAACTTGCAAAAGAAAAAAATTCGATTTTTATATATTGAATAGCGAAGTCAAAATTCGATTTTATATATTGAATAGCATAGTAAAAATTCGATTTTTACATATGTAGTGGCTACGGGCAGCGAAGATGACGAAGATGCGATAGCGATGAAGATTTCTATCAATGAAGTGCCGTGGAGCTAGGATAGCTAATCGGTGAGAATTTCTCACCTTTCTATTTATTTTCTAGTTATATATATATACTAGGATGCAGACGGTGCTTAGTAGCACCCGACACAATCGTCCACAGACCATGGACTTGTTTGTTTGACAGTTTGGTGATTGATTGCGATATTGTTTGAATGTGGTTTGTGGTGTGAAAAATCGAATCGATAAATTGGTTAGGATTAGACGTGCGCCGTTATAAGGCGAAGGAGTAAGGCTAGGTTAGATCCTTACTCCAAAGTTTGCGGTTTGCATAACGAATTGATTTGATTGATGTGTGAATGGCGTGGGCCTTCACTAGACCGGGGATAAGGCTAGGCCTTGTCCCGTTTCTAGTATCGTGCCGTTATGCCGCCGAAATTTTCTAAAACATGTTAGAAAAATAAAAATATCATTTTATTGAATAAATGAATTGAATAGAAATTCATAGGTTGAAATAAAATGTTTTATCGTTAAAAATATAATTTTTAACGTGAATATGAAAATAGTGAAGTGAATAAATAAATATTCATTTACAAACCAGATGGTTTGTTTATGTACACTTATTTGAATGATATTGATTGGGTCGATAAATTTCACACATCGCCCAACTGCACAAATAAAATCTGTGTTTGATTGTTTGAAACCCCACACGGGTGTTAGGATGAAATATGCAGTTCACTCATCCTGATTGATTAAATATGTCGATCGATTGATTGACAGGCTGTTATAAGCGTTGAATATCTGTATTTGATGCTTATGCAGTGTAGTGCACTTTGGTTGATGGTTGATTATTTTTCAATGCTATGATATACATGTGTTGTATGAAAATCCATATAATTAACTTTATATGGTAATTGATTGGGCCTCATTCCAATTTGAAAAATAAAGAATATTATAAAATAAAAGTTCATGTGTTGACAGTACTCATTCATTGAGATTGGTCATGTGTTGAACGAAATATTTTGATAATAACAACTATTTTGAAAAAGAAATATTTGAAATAGAATATTTGAAAATAGAAATTTATGAAGCCGTGTATGGACGCCATTTTGACGTGAACGATATTTATATCGAATTGAAAACGATTTCGAAATGAAATGAATTGAAAACGATTTCGAAATGAATTGAATTGAAAACGATTTCGAAATGAAATGAATTGAAAACGATTTCGAAATGAATTGAATTGAAAACGATTTCGAAATGAATTGAATTGAAAACGAATTCAAAATAAATTGAAAACGATTTCGAAATGAAATGAATTGAAAACGATTTCGAAATGAATTGAATTGAAAACGATTTCGAAATGAAATGAATTGAAAACGATTTCGAAATGAATTGAATTGAAAACGAATTCAAATGGAATAGAAAGCGAATTGAAATGAATTCAAATTGAATTGAAATTCGAATTGAATAGAAATGAATTTTAAAACGAATTTATAGAGAAGAATTCAATTTTGATTTGAATTGAAATGGAAGTTGAAAATGTTTTTGAAACGAATTCAAAACTATTTATATAATTCGTTTTAAATAGAAATCGACGAAATATATATTATATATATTATATATAATATAATGGCCTGAATAGAACGCGCCGCGCCGCGGCAGTTCGCGAATTTCGACCATTTATTTCAAACGGACATTACAGGAGATCCGACCGTCGGATTCTCCTAAAACCGGAACCGTTGGGTTCGGATCGAAAAGAGCTTTCTAATTAATGTTAGAAATTTGAAATCTAACGGTTGGATTTGGAGATACGTCCAAATCAAATTCGAAAAAGGTCGTTGTAAGTGCAGTTCGATGGCCATTGTTGGAAATCGACTGTACGGGCCTTGATAAAATTATTAAAAATAGTAATAATTTGTGTAAAATCATAAGAAATGATTTGTGAAAGTTTGGGGTGAAAATCTCCATATTTGAAAAGATAAAAAAATGGATTTTTATCGAAATGAACTAGTTTTGAACTAGAATTATAATTCTATTTATTTTTAAATAAATAAATTGAATTTGAAATGGTTTTGAAAATAACCAAAATTTCCAATGATTGCATTGGAGTGGATTTGAATCGAAATTGTCTTCGGAATATTTCGATGTTGGAATTCGTGACATTACAGGTGTTGTTATGGAAATTTGAAAGATATATATTTGTATCGTTATTTCCAATACGACATTTGTTAGTCGTAGAATTCGATATTGAATATAAGCCGATATATTTTCTATTCAGAGCCTTGTATTGAATATCGAATGTGATTTGGGTTTGTCGTGAATGGTGTCTTCACTAACACTGTTCTTGAACCCAGTTGAGAAAAGATTAAATCTTTTTATTTAGATTTAATGAAGTGTACCAATTAAATGATATTTAATTGGAATTGAATTGGTATTGATTTTTGGGTTTATCGTGAACAGTGTTTTAAATAACACTTGTTCTTTAACCCGATAATTAATGGAATGTGATTTTGGGTTTATCGTGAATCGTGTTTTAAATGACACTGATTCTTTAACCCAGATAATGATTAAAACTAAGTGGAGTTTTAATGAATCTTTAATTAGATTGAAAAGATCGAGAATGGAGTATCACCAGTTTTGCTCCAGGCGATAGATAAATCTGTAATTAGATTTGAATGTGAAATTTAGAAACTAACTGGCGGTTAGCCAAGCAGAATGGTTTTCTGGATATTGATCTGATGTTGGTTTCGGCCTTCGGGGTTAATATTTGGGGAATTATTCTCTTGATTAATTTACGGTTAGTGACTAATGAATTGGAATGAGGCGTATGTTGTGTTTGTGTAACACTTATTTAAAATATACGCGAGTTATTCGGAAAGACCGGGTTTATCCCATTCTGAGTAACTGATACGACGATAAGTCGAAGACGAAGACGATGGTCGAAGACCGGAGGTCTTCACGTCGTTTGGGTGATAACTGATGATCTTGATTGGGCTGTACACCCAAGAAGATGGAAACAGTTAGTGATCGTCCAGACGTACTTGGAGATCGATGGATATGCGGGGTACTAGGTGCCTCCGGTTTCGTTCAGACCCAGAACGGACTTGTAAATGGACTGTGTGTCTGACATCGGATTTCATTCTGTGTGACTGATATCGGTTGCATAGGATGGCTTGCCTGTGTGGCATGCTAAGATGCAAATGATCAAGGCTTCTGTTGAAAAGCAAAGTCTTGTGGTTGATGATCAAAGCACGACCTTTGTGGCGTAGCTTTGTGTAACGTTTGATTCGCGAGTTTCACACCCGGTATGAATCAAAAACGGGAGACGGACCTCAGGGAGGGCATGCGTTTCTTTCTAGTTAGAAGTGGCGTCAGTGGTTTTACACGCCCTGACGAGTTTGACTTATGTTGTTGTTGCTGTTGCGAGGCGCCTCGGTTATATCGGTTTCGGCCGAATGCATTCTGGTCGGCTGACGGACCAGACTTACACCCCATAGGGTGGGGAGACGTATTGTTCAGGCATAATAATCCACTCCGTGTGGACCGGCCCTGACGATCCAAGGGGCAGTTGCGGCTGTTCCTGAGGGGCGGGCTAGAGCGTCTCGAATCGGTTGAGGATCTTGCCCCTAGCCTCGGTTCATAGATGGAAACCCAATTTCCAAATACGTGACATTTGCGGTTTTATTTGTAAACCTATATATGGCGACATAGTGGTATGGGGCATTCATGCCGCCTATGATTGATACTTATGATTTGAAGTTGTTTTATACTCTATGCACTTATAATAGTATCAAATGATTTGTTTTAAACGTATCAAGCATTCTTTGGCTGTTATAAGGGAAAACCCTATCCTCGACTGCGTTGCATTGTGTGATGGGACCTGGGTCTTATAACAGCTTCATTTTTCTTTATTTAGCATTGCGTTGTTTGTCTTATGCACTGGTATTCTTGGGAGGAAACCCGTTCCGTGTTATACGGCGTGGTCCCTTGTTTTACCTAGCTTTGAAAATAAAGATTTATAACTGCTTTAGTTCTCACACCAGTCACATGACTGACCTGGAGTTTATTGTTTTGACCTAAACTCTGGGTGCCCTTATTTTGACACGGGCAGCTAGTAGTTTTGGTTTTGCAGATTTATATTCACAGGATCCTGGTTTACGACTGGAACGATATCCGGGAAGCTTTGTATCCGTATATCTCATTCTAGTTGTGTATTGTATTATTTTCCGCTGCTATGTATTTAAATGTAATTTAAATCTCTGATATTTCTGTGTAATATTCTTTTATACTCTGTATATTCTTGTAATCTGATGCATTGTTGTTATATACAATGAAATGTTCTTCTATATGCGTTCTGTTGTGGTTTGTTCTCGAACTATCCGACGCTTTCCTTTACGGGGAAGTTACGGGTCTTCACATAGTCGAGTCGAGTTGGTTGAATAGAGTTAACCAGTTCAGTAGAGTTAACCAGTTCAGTAGAGTTAACCAGTCAGTAGAGTTAACCAGTTCAGTAGAGTTAACCAGTTGGGTTAAGTAAGTCGAGTTAACCAGTTGGGTTAAGTAAGTCGAGTTTACCAGTTGGGTTAAGTAAGTCGAGTTTACCAGTTGGGTTAAGTAAGTCAGGTTAATCAGTTATAGTTAACTAGTTAGAGTTAACCATTTAGAGTTAATCAGGTAGAGTTAATCAGGTAGGGTTAACCAGTTAGAGTTAATCAGTTAGAGTTAATCGATTAGAGTTAAAACGAACTAGAGTTAATCAAATATAGTTATTTGAGACAGAGTTAGTCAAACATAGTATTCAGGGTAAGTTGCCATCTCGTACGACTGCTAGCGTAATTCGCAGGGCTGTAAATAGCCTAAGGCGGTCGGATGTTTCCTGAGGGAGTCAGGCGTAACCATTGTGATCGCTGCGATCTAGAGTCAAGCGAATGAAGTTAAATCGAATATTAGTTATTCGATAGGAGTTAGATTATCGAGATAAGTTAATCGAGTTAAGTTCTTGAGTTAGATTATCGAGATAAGTGAGTCGAGTTAAGTTCGTCGAGTTAAATTTATCGATGTTAGTTTCATCGAAATGAGTTAATCGATGTTAATTTCATCGAAAGGCGTATCGATGTTAGTTTCGTCGAAAGGAGTATCGATGTTAGTTTCATCGAAGGGAGTTATCGATTAGTTAAATCGAAAGGAGTTATCGATTAGTTAAATCGAAAGGAGTTATCGAATTCAGTTATTCGAAAAGGAGTTATCGATTTGTTAAATCGAAAGGGAAGATTATCGAATATCGTTTATTCGAGAGGAGATTATCGAATGTAGTTTATTCGAAGGAGTTATCGATTATCAGTTAATCGAAGTGAGTTATAGAATATTAGTTAAATCGAAGGAGTTATTGAATATAGTTTATTCGATGGAGTTAATCGATTAGAGTTAAATCAAAGGAGTTAATCGAATATAGTTTATTTGAATAGAGAAAAGGAGTTAATCGAATATAGTTTATTCGAATAGAGTAAATGAGTTAATCGAATATAGTTTATTCGAATAGGGTTAGAGGAGTTATCGAATATAGTTTATTCGATAGGAGTTAAGTGAATTAGTTAAGTTAAACTAAGTGAATTAGTTAAGTGAATTGGTTAAGTTAACCAAAGTGAATTAGTCAAGTTAATCAAAGTGATTAGTTCAGTTAATCGAGATAAGTAAATCAAGTTATGTTAATCGAGTTGAATTAGTCAGTCGAGTTAATAAATTGAGTTAGTCAAACCAAGTAAAACCAGTTAGAGTTAATTAATTAAGGTTGACCAGTTAGAGTTGATCGGTTAGAATTAACCAGTTAGAGTTAATAAATCAAAGTTAATCAAATAGAGTTAAGTAAAATTAGAACTGACTAGAGATTAGTAAATTGAACGGTTTTCTAAGTGCTTATCTGATGTTGGTTTCGGCCTTCGGGATTTATACTTAGGGGATCGTTCTCATACTAGTTTACAGTCAAAGACTGATAGTTGGGGAAGAGTAGTGATTTGTAAATAAGCAGATGGAAACGTTTTCCAGTGTTAATAACGCATATTTTCTAAACATAGAAAATAAGGGAATATATATATATAGATATATATATGAATGATGATTGATCGATATAATTTCCATCTGGAAATAATATCGTTGTTTGCACACTTGTTTTTCTTTGATAGTTAAATCACATACTATCAAAGTTTTGACCATTTTAACGTTGTTAATATGGAGAGACCGGTTGGATTATTATCCAAAGAACCACTCTGTATTGGCATAAGCGTTGCGAATCATTTATGCCAAAGAAAATTGAAGACGGAGTAAAGTACAAGGGCTGTTGTATAAGTCTTAGATAACAGTGACTAAGATGGATATACTGAATAGTGCCTTCGGTTTGTCCAGTCCCAGGACAACTTGTATGGACGAAGGTCTGACAGAGTATATCCAATGGATCACGTAAGTTGATCTGTTCAAACGTATTCACGTTTGGTGGCGGAGGAATTCGTTTCTCTTAGCTGTATACCCATGTTATTTTTGGATAAGTCAATTTGTGATTTGGCGGTATGACGATGTGACATTTTAAGTGAATGAAGATGGATGTCTGACAGAGTATTTCCAGAAAGGTCACGTACATTGATTTCTTCAACTATACCAAGAGTGGAAGCGGAGATGGAAACTTCTTTTAGCTGACACGTAATGTACTGTTGTAGACGTCAATTAGTGATTTTCGATGGATCTGACAATGTGGCATTTGAAGTGAATCTGATGTGATGATAAAGCGTAGCTTCTAGCCTCATCAACCGGTAAATGACAGAAATCGGGCATGCAGCATGGCTAGGTCGGTTGCACCGAAGTTGGGCGTATAATCACCTATCTAGAGAATATTCATTTGTTTCTTAAATCTATCAATGTTGTCCCATATATATACGGGAACGGTTGCTGATCCCAACCGTTGGTGATATACATTCGATACACTCAAGCAAAATGAGTGGTCGGTCATGTGTGGCTAAGTTGCAAGATGTTCTTGTTGAACTCCAGTGTATCGTTCCTAGAGTACACTGATCGGAAGGTGGTTCCATACCTTGTCATAGTTGGAAATACATTACCCAATACGTGCTTGCGGTTTTGATTGTATACCATATATGTAGAACGTGAGATGAAAGCGTTTCTGCTAGTTGATATCTATTTGTACATAGACATTATTATACTATCAAAAGGTTTTTGATATAAAGATATTTTGGATTCTCATAAGGGAAAAACCCGTTCCGTTCTGCGGCGTGGTCTTATGAGATATCGTTTACTTGTTCATATACCTGTTTAAACTGTTTTACTCACACCAGTCCATGTTGCGTGCTTTGCATGTGTCGCATGATAGGGGGTTCTCGCTTTTCGTTAGGTGGCGAACGGGAAACTCTTACTCCTACATGTCCCTTTGGTAGGGTTGGTTGTGAAGTCGAAAGGCTGGCCGTAAAATATGGTATTGGGGTACCAGTGTAAGCCACAGTGGGTTATACCTGCTGCTTTGGAGGATGGGGACGGTTGCAAAGCCTACTCAAAATCCGGGTCGTTACAGTTGGTATCAGAGCTTAAGTTAAGAATTACTTGGCTCTGTGGCGTGACTCGGTAGAGATAGGGTTAGTAATACCCTAGATTGAGTTTGAGTGTATATATACGAGTGCGTATTTGTATTTGAAATAAAAATGGTTTTATATTGTGGAGATTCATTGGTTGAGTTGTTTATGAGTTCCGGTCGATCAGTTTGATCCACTGTATCGGTAGGAGTTACTAAACACTTGAATACGATGGGTCGTCACGATATGTTTTGAAAAGAGGGTAAATTAAAATAAGTTTACCCAAGGTATATCTTGATATAGAGAAGATATATATATCAAAATTATAATATATTGGATATATTGGTTGATAATATAATCGAATAAGATTATAAAAAGTGAAATGGTTATGTAAATGATAAGTCAGAATTCATATAAGTATAATATATGAAATCTAGATAAATTAAACCTGAATTTAAATCAGAATTGGAATTTAAAATAAGGAAATTTTAAGTTCCTGGGAGATTTTGAAAACTCTTTTCAAACTGAAAGTGATATAGTATTGAACTCACTTTGATTGCTGGAAAATAGATTCCGATGGTGAAGCATGCCATCATCGGTGTTCATTTTCGAGTTGTAAGTGACGGATTACTACCAAAGATTTTGTTTTCAAATTTGGTTTGCGAAAACAAGGTGTTCAGAAATTCAACGGTTTTTGAATTGTGATTATGATTTCAAATTGATTTGAAATAAAACCCAAGGATTTAAATCCTAGAATTTAAATTTTAACTTGTGAAGTTAAGTAGAATGAGATGTTAAAAGTTAAGTAAAACTGAAAATGATTAGAGAATAATCTGGGATGGAATCGAGGGATAAGTTAAGAATTTGGAATCGAGAATGAAACTCGAGTTTGAAATGATATCTGGCTTGGATATAAGCGAATGATTTGGTTTTGAGAATGAACTGATTGGAGATCAAGTTGGTAATGCATTGTTATATGCAGAACTGGTGACGAATGGTGGGGATAAATGATATGCCCGGCAAAAAGGTACAAGTTTATATTTCATATGAGTTTGGTGATTTATGAGCCGAATTGGCAAGCCGCTTGGCTGTTTGATTTTCTTTTGGGTTAGAGATGGCCCAGAGAGGCGAGTTGGAGTTTGAGATATTGACCAGTACAAAGGAGGTGCTGGCGAAATTTTTAGAAAAGTTAAGGCGTTAGAAAATTTTCAGGATTTTTGAAAATTTTCGTTGATAAGAATTAATTAATAATTTTAATTGAGATTAAATTAGTTCAGTTGAAACTGAAGTTAAGAAGTGAGCAAATATGTTCTAACCAGGCGATAGGGTCGTTCTCTACCTTAACAATTTCGAGGACGAAATTATTTTAAGTGGGGAAGAATGTAATGACCCGCATTTGCAGAGGTATAATAATTAATTTATTTAATTATTTAAATGGTGAATTAAAGTATTTAATGGTCAATTAATTAAATAATGGTGAATATTTAATTAAAATAATAAATTAAATAATATATTTAATTCTGAAATAATCAGAATTGGCGGAAATGGCGATATGGTGTGAACTGGATCATCTGTGATAATTCAGCTTGGAATTGAATTTGAATAACAAATATATTATATAAACGACAGTTTGAATGTATAAATATATTATAATTAAAATCGAGCTTGAAATGGCGCTGTAGTTCGCGATTTGGCGATTTGAACTTCAACTGAATGTACATGATTCGTTTTAAGCCGGATTTCTGTGAAACAAGAAACGTGTGGAGCTGGTGGAGTATATCTTTCTAGTGGAAGAGAAAAATCAAGATTTCATCGGATAGATTTTGATTTACGTCCAAATCAAATTTTAGAAAAGTCGCTGTAGAAATCCTTTATAATTTGCGACGCTTTATTTATGTTATAAAAGGATTTTCGATATAAATTGAATATCGATAAATCCAAAAATCTGAAATATCAAACTGTAAATTCTGATATGATATTCTAGAGCTGTACGATATCATATGTGGAGATATACGATAATATAAATTTATTTATATTTAATTTAATTATATTTAAATATATTTATATATTTAAATGGGTCATCCAGAGCTTTAAAAATAGCCAGTTTTGCAAACGAAGTCGGAATTCGACGAAACTAATTTTGTTAGATCCGCAATGTCAAATAGTTGTTAGATTTCCAGTTTCGTGATTTTTAGATTCAATATGTGGCTGTACCGATTTTTAGAGTGAAAAACAGTCAGTATTTTGACGGCTAAAAATACGCTGTGTGAGCATACGAAGTCGAAATTCGACAAAACCAGTTTCGTTGGGACCGTAATGTCGAACAGTACCTACATGTCCAGTTTCGTGATTTTTGGGCATCGTGTGTGATCACACGGATTTTTAGAAGGCTAAAAAGAATACAAAATGAATATAAAACGAAAATATCTCAACACCAAAAAATATCTAGATATTTTGAACTGCCTATATATACTCCTTAACTACTCCCTTATAACCAAATTTCTATTTTTCATCAGTCAAAAACAATCCGTCGTCGCCTTCATTTTTCATACAGTAAAATGAGTGAGCAAAACATATCAAAGAAATACAAATAAATTAGCATAAATCCTAGTATGTATATGTATGGAATCAGCAAGGCATCTGTTTCATTTCTATATATGTTTTTGTCGGCTCGACATCAATTCTGTTCACTACAATTTTGTAGTGAATACAAGGGTTTGCTGATTCCGGAACTTTGAGCCTCGATTCATGGTTTGGTTGCCATATTTGGGTTTATCACGAGATTCCTCATCAACGCTGGGTTTTTGGTACGGATCGGTAGCAGAACTGTTCGCAGGTTATACTGTAAGATGTGGTTTCAACCGCAAGTCACGATCTCCACGGTGATGTGCGAGTTCGATTTGGAGATGCCGGAGAGTTGGGGATTTTGATAAGAAAGAAGTTGATAGTTTCGATTTGGGAGAAGGTGAAGTAATGAAGGGGGAAAGGTAGTAGAAAGTAGCGGCAATGGCTTGACTGAGGATTAGCAGCGTGAAGTTTAATTCGGGAAGGAGATGTCTTGTGGGGGCAGGTCTGAAACTTAGGTGGGCCAAAGTTTTAAATTTGGGTAAGGCCTAAATTCTAAAAGTAAATTAAGGTTTTTAATTCAAACAATGTATATAAGCTTGAAAAGTCAATATCTCCATCATACTATATCAGAATTTGACGCCGTCAGTTGCGTTGGGATCGTATGGACGGGAGCAACACAATGAGACTGACCGGGAGTGAATCTGAGCTCGTTACAATTTATAGGAAATAAATTGTCCGCCTAAATCAAAGACAGTTATTCATTTTTAACGATAACAGTCCAATGTGAGTAAAACTCACCAACTCTGAACAGTTCTATTTTTATAATGTATTTTTAGAACTGTTAATCATCTGTTGATTGCTGTGTGTTGGTTGATTGATTGAACTGCTAGTCAGTTAGTGAAATATATATATATATATATATATATAAACCGTTAAATATTTATATATTGATTCTGCTATCAGAATAATTTATATTGAACTGAAAGTGATGATAATCATATTGTGTAACATCTGTGGATGC
Organism: Allium sativum; assembly: GCA_030737875.1. Lineage (NCBI taxonomy): Eukaryota > Viridiplantae > Streptophyta > Magnoliopsida > Asparagales > Amaryllidaceae > Allium > Allium sativum. The sequence continues at coordinate 463,222,977 of CM060923.1, forward strand.
AGGAAAACAGGTTGGAGGAATCCGACTGGATTCCTCAACAGTTATTTTATTGTTTTTCATATATTTTGATATATGATGTGAATTATAACCTGTTGTTGATTGTGTGTGTATGGACGATATTGAACATCGTGATTTGATATGATTGAATACCATAACATACGGGATGTTGATAAGGGAATTTTCAAAGTGATATTTAAGAATAAGAAATATTTATAAATTGGAATATTTATAAATAAGAGATATTTATAAACTGGAATATTTATAAATAGGAGATATTTAGAAAAAGAAAATATTTCCAAAACCATTTTCTTTTTGAATGGAAAGGCCTGTGTGGCGGGTTTGGGGATTTTCCCGATGCTCCCGATACAAAGGAGGTTATGGCGAATTTTTCCAGGAATTTAAGGAGTTAGAATATATCAAGAATAAATTTGAAAAGGAAATATTTGTAAACCATTTACAAATAGAATTGAAAGGGAAAACGTTATAAAGCAGAAACCGTTATAAAGAGGAAAACGTTATTAAAAGGAAATCATTTTTAAAGTGTAGAACCGTTATTTAAAAGTAAATCTTTTCAAATGAATAAAACGTTGTTAAAAGGAAATCTTTATAAAGTGAATAAAGTAAATCGAATATGGTATTCGAAAGGAGTTAAATCGAATATGGTATTCGAAGGGAGTAAATCGAATATGGTATTCGAAAGTTTTGAAAACGAATATGCTATTCAAAAGGGTTTAGTCGAGTCGAGTTGGTTGAATAGAGTTAACCAGTTCAGTAGAGTTAACCAGTTCAGTAGAGTTAACTAGTTCAGTAGAGTTAACCAGTTGGGTTAAGTAAGTCGAGTTAACCAGTTGGGTTAAGTAAGTTGAGTTCACCAGTTGGGTTAAGTAAGTCGAGTTTACCAGTTGGGTTAAGTAAGTCGGGTTAACCAGTTAGAGTTAACCAGTTAGAGTTAACCATTTAGAGTTAATCAGGTAGAGTTAATCAGGTAGGGTTAACCAGTTAGAGTTAATCAGTTAGAGTTAATCGATTAGAGTTAAAACGAACTAGAGTTAATCAAATATAGTTATTTGAGACAGAGTTAGTCAAACATAGTATTCAGGGTAAGTTGCCATCTCGTACGACTGCTAGCGTAATTCGCAGGGCTGTAAATAGCCTAAGGCGGTCGGATGTTTCCTGAGGGAGTCAGGCGTAACCATTATGATCGCTGCGATCTAGAGTCAAGCAAATGAAGTTAAATTGAATATTAGTTATTCGATAGGAGTTAAGTTCTTGAGTTAGATTATCGAGATAAGTTAATCGAGTTAAGTTCTTGAGTTAGATTATCGAGATAAGTGAGTCGAGTTAAGTTCGTCGAGTTAAATTAATCGATGTTAGTTTCATCGAAAGGAGTTAATCGATGTTAATTTCATCGAAAGGAGTATCGATGTTAGTTTCATCGAAAGGAGTATCGATGTTAGTTTCATCAAAGGGAGTTATCGATTAGTTAAATCGAAAGGAGTTATCGATTAGTAAAAATCGAAAGGAGTTATCAAATTCAGTTATTCGAGAAGGAGTTATCGATTTGTTAAATCGAAAGGGAAGATTATCGAATATCGTTTATTCGAGAGGAGATTATCGAATGTAGTTTATTCGAAGGAGTTATCGATAATTAGTTAATCGAAGTGAGTTATAGAATATTAGTTAAATCGAAGGAGTTATCGAATATAGTTTATTCGATGGAGTTAATCGATTAGAGTTAAATCAAAGGAGTTAATCGAATATAGTTTATTCGAATAGAGAAAAGGAGTTAATCGAATATAGTTTATTCGAATAGAGTAAATGAGTTAATCGAATATAGTTTATTCGAATAGGGTTAGAGGAGTTATCGAATATAGTTTATTCGATAGGAGTGAAGTGAATTAGTTAAGTTAAACTAAGTGAATTAGTTAAGTGAATTGGTTAAGTTAACCAAAGTGAATTAGTCGAGTTAATCAAAGTGATTAGTTCAGTTAATCGAGATAAGTAAATCAAGTTAGGTTAATCGAGTTGAATTAGTCAGTCGAGTTAATAAATTGAGTTAGTCAAACCATGTAAAACCAGTTAGAGTTAATTAATTAAGGTTGACCAGTTAGAGTTGATCGGTTAGAATTAACCAGTTAGAGTTAATAAATCAGAGTTAATCAAATAGAGTTAATTAAATTAGAACTGACTAGAGATTAGTAAATTGAACGGTTTTCTAAGTGCCTATCTGATGTTGGTTTCGGCCTTCGGGATTTATACTGAGGGGATCGTTCTCATACTAGTTTACAGTCAAGGATTGATAGTTGGGGAAGAGTAGTGATTTGTAAATAAGCAGATGGAAACGTTTTCCAGTGTTAATAACGCATATTTTCTAAACATAGAAAATAAGGGAATATATATATATATATATATAGATATATATATATATATATGAATGATGATTGATCGATATAATTTCCATCTGGAAATAATATCGTTGTTTGCACACTTGTTTTTCTTTGATAGTTAAATCACAGACTATCAAAGTTTTGACCATTTTAACGTTGTTAATATGGAGAGACCGGTTGGATTATTATCCAAAGAACCACTCTGTATTGGCATAAGCGTTGCGAATCATTTATGCCAAAGAAAATTGAAGACGGAGTAAAGTACAAGGGCTGTTGTATAAGTCTTAGATAACAGTGACTAAGATGGATATACTGAATAGTGCCTTCGGTTTGTCCAGTCCCAGGACAACTTGTACGGACGAAGGTCTGACAGAGTATATCCAATGGATCGCGTAAGTTGATCTGTTCATACGTATTCACGTTTGGTGGCGGAGGAATTCGTTTCTCTTAGCTGTATACCCGTGTTATTTTTGGATAAGTCAATTTGTGATTTGGTGGGTATGACGATGTGACATTTTAAGTGAATGAAGATGGATGTCTTACAGAGTATTTCCAGAAAGGTCACGTACATTGATTTCTTCAACTATACCAAGAGTGGAAGCGGAGAAGGAAACTTCTTTTAACTGACACGTAATGTACTGTTGTAGACGTCAATTAGTGATTTTCGATGGATCTGACAATGTGGCATTCGAAGTGAATCTGACGTGATGATAAAGCATAGGTTCTAGCCTCATTAACCGGTAAATGACAGAAATCGGGCAGGCAGCATGGCTAAGTCGGTCGCACCGAAGTAGGGCGTATAATCACCTATCTAGATAATATTCATTTGTTTCTTAAATCTATCAATGTTGTCCCATATATATACGGGAACAGTTGCTGATCCCAACCGTTGGTGATATACATTTGATACACTCAAACAAAATGAGTGGTCGGTCATGTGTGGCTGAGTTGCAAGATGTTCTTGTTGAACTCCAGTGTATCGTTCCTAGAGTACACTGATTGGAAGGTGGTTCCATACCTTGTCATAGTTGGAAATCCATTACCCAATACGTGCTTGCGGTTTTGATTGTATACCATATATGTAGAACGTGAGATGAAAGCGTTTCTGCTAGTTGATATCTATTTGTACATAGACATTATTATCATATCAAAAGGTTTTTGATATAAAGATATTTTGGATTGTCATAAGGGAAAAACCCGTTCCGTTCTGCGGTGTGGTCTTATGAGATATCGTTTACTTGTTCATATACCTGTTTAAACTGTTTTACTCACACCAGTCCCATGACTGACCCAGAGTTTACTTTGTTGTTTTCCCTAAACTCTTGGGTGCCTAAATTTGTACGGGCAGTCAAGTAGTCGGAATTTTACAGATATACTTGAAGAGCTGGAGCAGGAGGCTTCTGGATCATATAGCTATAGTTTATTTCCGCTGTGTTGTAAGTGTTGTACTCTGATAAGTGCTATAGTATACATAACTGTTATATTTTAAAGTTATGATATATATTATATGTTATTCGTTCCGCTGTGAGGTTCGTGTTACTCTGATGTTGTGTTCTTCTTCTTCTTCTTCTATTCTAAGTTTCTATCTTATCTATCCTCACCCTCTAATTTCTTTCATTAACTATCAGGATTTTTCGATGTTTTGGTTATCGACATCGAGCTTATGTCGATAACCAAAGTTGTCGAAAATCCGGGTTGTTATAGTTTTCCATGGGAAAAAAGGCACAATGTGAGCATCATGTTTTCCATTCCACAGTTTTAACATGTTTTTAATTAAGAAAATGAGATAAAATATATTCGATATACGGGAATTCTTGCATTCTGATTGCTCAACATTTAACTTATCAAAGGGTGATTAGCTCATGTGATAAAGGCATTAAGGAATGTCAACCCACAGTGAACGTTAAGCGCTAAAGGCGACTACAGATTTTTTATATTCTACTGTAAGTTAATTTAATAGCTTTGTTGAAAGAGGTTTCAATTATAAAAAACAAGGGAATAACTAATATGATCTCGTCTAATTTCTCATTACTTGGTTTTGACATAGATTCTCATTACTTTGTTTTGCATTTCCCATTGCAATCACACCATAACTTGCATATGAGTGGTTTTCAATAAAATACATTATACAATGAAGCAACTAAACTAAACACATGGTTTGATAAATGAAAATAAATTGAACATATATTAACTCTAGAAACCCATACTTTCATATTAATATGATGCAACTAAAAGAGACATGAATAAGCTCACAATATTGTAGCATATACGACGACTACATCCTGTTATGCATGATATAAGTAGCTATATTATCTCAAATCTCGTCCATCTCTTTTTGACCATACGAAACAGCTTGTAAAAAGTCCTACAATAACGAGATTTTTTCAAAATAATTAATCATACAATTATTTATATTGAATATAAAAGGAAAAAAATAAAACTAAGAAAGCGGTACCTCATGAAAATCAATTCTTTGATGGTGGTTTTTTTATTATATTATGCATATACCTCATCACATAATACACACAATCCGTTGGTCCTAATTGTTTGGGACAATAACAATATTTCAAAAATAAAAGTCAAGTTATAATGAATTTATTCCCAAACAACATACAAATATTTTTTTTGTTACATAACAATTCACCTTAACGATATTCCATTTCAAGTTAGTTCCTCGAGATGACTTGCCACCTAATGCTTTGTAAGTTTTGAAGGCCTTGAAAATGCAACAAATGAACCCATAATCTTAATCTAAAGAATTGTCATGCAACGTGCATGTGACCTCTACACAAATAATGTAACAAAAGACATATCTGAACAAAAGGCAAACAAATAAAACATACACATTTACTTGTGGCTTGATCTCTAGAATGAGTTTGATTTCACCCCGGGGCTCAAAAACATAAACCTCGTTTTTTTCGATACGGAAAACAAGCAGCAGGCAATGCTTCCTACAATATCAGTTTATAAAAAATAAAATAAACAACAAACTGGTAACTATTTACTAAAAGTCTAATATTCATACCCTTCGTAGTATAGAGCTAAGAATAAGCATCTAGACTGTGATACATGCCACGAGTTTGAGATATATCTATTTGTCGCATCTGGATGTTTCCATACTTGGGAAAGCAACTGAGGACACATAAACGCAATGTTCTTCACTTCGAGATTATTGCACATATGATTTAACCATCTACACATTATTTAAACATGTAATTAACATTATTTTTATTCGTTCAGAAAAAAATGTAAATACTTACAAGATGCAAATCTGTAACCATGATGCATTCAGCCATGCCATACTAAGAAATTGGATAATGTCATCCTTCTTTATATGAATTTCAAAGTCCTCGTCAGATGTAAATAAATCCTTATTCACGTGAATTGCAATGATAACACCATCATCAGTTGGCATTTGAACTATCAAGTCGTGGAAATATTTACACTAATCCGTCAAATTTTTCAGGATATCTTCTCCCACGATTGCCTTATGCTTCACAAATTGATTGGACATTGTATTCATGACCATTTCGTTCTTATTGAGGGTCGTGGCACCATATTGTTTCACATTGTTTGTGCTTGCTATAGGTGTAGCCTGCACATAAAGTTATAATTGATTTACATTATCAAATGTTGCCCTTTCTACCATTTCCTGCATATCAAGAACTTATATAATGGCGAAGAAATTAGCCAATAAAAAAATTAGTTTGATAATGGAAAGGAGTTTATATAGTAAAAGACATCCTAGTTATAATATTCGTGTGACGATCCCAAAACCCCGTGCTACGGTGTTAAGAATAATCATTGGAACATAACACATTAATCATCAATTGCAGAGTACAGATAATAGCATAAGCAGAAAATAGAATAATTTACACAAATATGACAGTGGAATCATACATATCACAACATCAGAGAGCACAGTGAAGGATACTACTTAGTGCATAAAGATACATGATCAGACTACATCGCAATAAGCGGTACATATACATAGAGAGTACATAAAGAAACATCAATCTACATCGCCAGAGGCGGAATCATATACATATAATAACAATGGCGGAAAATCAATAGTCAACACCGTGAAGTCAAGCCTCGCCATGATCCAAAAGGTGAACTCCTGTTGCAGTGCAAAGCCAAAATAGGTCCAGCCACCTGATACTAGGTTGCCCGTGTGAAAATAAGGGCACCCGAGTTTGCAAGGTGAAACAAACTACGAGTCAGTCATGGAACTGGTATGAGAAATCTACTTAACTAATTAAACAACAATAATAAGGCAAATCAAAGGACCACGCCACTTTCGCTGGACGGATTTACTCCAATGATTGCCGGTGCATGAAATAAAGTAAATTATTAAATCATCGCAATGCTTTTTATAAAAATGAAGCCATTATAATATTCAGGTCCCATCACACAATGCAACGCAAGTTGAAGGATATATTTTTACCTTATAATGGCCAAGAAATGCTTGATACGTATAAAACAAAAGAGTGTTTGATATTATTACTAGTGCATATATGTTTCAAAAGAAAATTCAATCATAAATATCAATCCTAGACGGCATAGCTACCATCTACTATGTCGCCATTCTAGTAATACAATTACATCCGCAATTTCGTATCGAAAATTGGATTCCATCATGAGTCGAGGCAAGGGGCAAGCTCCTCTCCGTTCAAGACACTCTAGCAAATGTCTCAGGATCACACACAGCGATCCTTGGATCTTCAGGGCCGGTCCTCTCTTACTTTTGAGGATTAGTTGTTCCTGAACACACGTTTCTCGGTCCTTACAGACCTATAACTGAGCCGCCTCGCTTTCCAACAACCACACAGGTAAAATAATATATAAATGTCAGGGCTGGTAGGTCACCGACATCACCCATAGCTAGAAGGAAACGTCGTGTTATCCCTGCAGTCACTATCCCGTTTTTGACTCATACCGAGGTGTGAGGCTCACGAATCAACGCTATACATAAAGCTACGCCACACAGGCCATGCTTTGATCATCAACCACAAGACTTTGCTTTGCAACAAAAGCCTTGATCATCTTAGGCATGCCACATAGGCAATTCACTCCATGCGACTGATTTCTATCGATATATAACCTCTGAGCTCGTATGTCTCAGAGAAGGACGTTAAGCAAGAGAATAAATTCTCTGCCGCCAAACAGATATATGTTTAATAGAGATCAATCAGCACAGAACAAAATACAATGTCAAACGCACAATCCATTTACAAGTTCGTTCTGGGCTTGAACGAAGCTGGAGGCACCATATTCCTCGCATATCCGTACAATCAACAATATGTACGGACGACTACCACTTCAGCTCCTTCAAGGTAGCTACTCCAATCATGAGCATCAGTAGCGCCCATCCTTCTAATGTGAAGATCGTCGGTCTTGAACCATCTTCAACTCTTCGACTTCTGACCGTCGATCGATTTTTTGAAATGAGAATTAACTCGGCCTTTTCAAATAATCCACGTATATTTAGATTTTCAAATCAATTCTTCACCTGGATAAATCATTCGACATTCACATTTCAGTTTTTTAGTATAATTTTCATGTCAAACACATTCAACCACCAATTATCAAGCAAACCAAGCAGAATCGGTTCATTTCCATTCTATATCGTCAATATTATTTTATTATGATATATCGCCATTTTTATTTATTTAAAAACGGCCATATTTAATTAAACGACGTTTCAGGTCGTGCTGAGGCACTGGCGCTATTTTCCCCTAATTTTATTTTACACATATCTGAAAATTTAACCGTTGGATTTCAACAAAATTTATATCATTGGGAAGATATTCCCAAAGCGAACCCAACGGTTCCAGTTTCGTCAAAATTTGATGGTCGGATCTTTCAGTATAATCGTTTAAAATTACGATTTCAAAACGCGAAATGCATGGTCTCGAGTCGTTTTAATTTAATTTATATTATATATATATATAAATATAATTCATTCGACGATTTCAATATCGTTTTCACTTCAAATATTTCACTAACACCTTTATATTTCGAAATTTTTTGCCATAACCTCCGTTGTACGGGAAGGGGTTTGGAAATTTATTGGGCCGTATTAGGTACCCAATAAATCCTAATAAGCATGCACATATTTATAGTGATATATTCCGGTGTCCACAGGGGAGTGTGTATAGATCATAACTCCAGAAAATAAATTCTCGTCACCCTATAAATTGTTTTTGTGCCTTAATGACCAGGGAGACGTGTTTATTGTCATCTCCAGACCCGTGTGGTTTTTATTAATCTTGCAATTTACCATTACAATTTATATAGTCCAGATCAGTCATCAGTTCAACCTGTAATATATAGTCATCGCCATACAAGCCTCTTGCTCGTATAGTAAATCTTCAACCTCGTCACACAAGCTCCAAATGCTTACGCGGTATACGATGAAGTATGCCTATCGTCAAGAAGTATGCCATATAGTGTAGTTCAAAATTAACTGTTACTATCATATGGCGACGTTTATTATTACACACAGAATAACCAACACTCCGCAACCAATGACATTCACATGAGTTGATATAATAATAAAATTGCACATCCAACTCATTAAGGCTTACCTATTTGTCGGGCACGCAAATAAATTCTTTACTCAACAGCTAATCCACTTCCTGTTCAACACTTGTATATATATGTGCAAAACTAAGCTAAAAATAATATTTCTAGCAAACAAAGGTTTTATTTCCACATATGGTTATTTTTAACACTTCCTACACATGTTAAAAATAATATTTTCAACCCACACGTATTTATTTGAACAAATGGTTATTTTTAACACTTCATGTTTCGCATAAAAATGATATTTTTGGCGAACAAAAATATATTTCAACACATGACTATTTTATTTAGTTCGCCTACATGTTAAAAATAATATTCATAGCAAACAAATATTTGTTTCAACACTTGTACATTTTTAGCGAGTTGTTTACATGATAAAAATGATATTTTTATCATCTAAAATATTTATTCAACACATGAACATTTTTAGCACTTCATATTCACAACAAAGATATAAATTTTATTGTTCAATCTATATATTCAACACATGAATATTATCCACTTCACTCATATGATAAAAATATGATTTTTATCGTTCTAATCCTTTATTCAACACATGAATAATTTCTATAGTTTATATAAATAATAAAAATGTGATTTTTAATGTTAAAATAATTTAAAAACACAAATAGTTTATATAGTTTAGATATGTGATAAAATGTTATTTTTATTTTTCAAAGAATTTTGTTCATCACATGAATTTCTATTCAACACATGAACTTCTATTCAACACATGAATATGGTTTCAACACATGAATTTCTATTCAACACATGAATATTGTTCCAACACATGAATATAGTTTCAACATATGAAAATAATTCTAACATATGAATATTATTGAAAATTTCAACAGCATAACGACAGTGTATTTAAAACCGGCACCGTCCCGAGTACGGCTCCTCGCTCTACCTTAAAACCTCGCGGTTTTTGACAATGGGGATTTCATACATCTAATTCGCACGCAGGCGAGTATGTTTTTCTTTTCCACAATTTATTCAATTTTGTTTCAATCACAAATGGGTATTTTTCAACTACAATGGTATTTTTCAACCACAATCCAAACAATATCAACCACAAACAATCCTATCAACCATTCACATTATTCACCAAATTTTTCACACCAATTCACAATCAATAAATATCGCCCATGGTTTGTGGACGAGGAGAGTATATATATTCGTATATAAATATATTTTATTTCCATTCCAACACACATACGATTTATACAATGCATGTATAATTCATACTTCATTCATATAAGTTATACAACGCATGTACATGAGGTGTACAACACGTATATAATTTATATTTTGCTTATATAAGTTATACAACACATGTCCATTTACATTTCAGTTTAGAAATATCACAATTTGTCGCTTTTCTAAAAATCCTAGCAAGCTGAGAAAAATCCAAGGACACTTCTAGACTGTAGAGAGCGTCCTTGCGGTCACGATTTCCTGTTTCATCGAATTTCGTTAATACACGATAAAGATACGATTTTTCAAAGTTTGCAACACTTAAAAGTGTTATTTTCTATTTAAAATTAACACTGTCGTGCCTCAGCAAAGGGGTTCAAATCTAGGTCACGGATTTTTGTAATATCTGCGAGGTTTGGACATGATCAGGTTGTACCACCACCTAGAGCGTCGGAAGGCACACAGAACAATGGTAGGGTGGTCAGGTGCAGTGGCAGGGCTTCGAACGGCGCAGCTTTGTGGGGGCAAAACACGAGAATCAGTCAATGATATTGGGCGAGAAGAGTATGGATTTGTAGAGGAAGGAAGGATCTTCAAATAATTACAAAGAGGCGATGGGTTCTGGTGCGTGGATCGAGCGGAAAGGAGGAGAGAAGGAAGAAAGGGGAAGTCTCCGTCGATCAGAAGGGAGCGAGGTTTTTTTTTATTTTAAAATAAATTATGAAAGGATTAATTTCATTGGCCCATGCTTTATTTAATTTTTAAAATAGGGTTTTCCAATTATGAACACCAATGCAAACCCAACGACTGTCGCCCCTAGCTATACACCCCCATCCCGAACACAATGGGATTTGTTTCGTAGGCCAGTTCGACTGTTACAGTCGTTTATTCTTCAAATTAAAATGTAAAACATTCAATATTCGATTTGAACGTACATTTCAATTTGCCAGGGCCACAAACTGATTCAAAAAATTCCAGAAAAATAAATCTAGCTATGTTTTGATGCTACGGTCCCAACGTTCGTCGAATTCTGAGACCGTTTGAAAAATGGCCATTTTCTGGTCGATCCAATTTAACAGAAATTGACCAAACACGTTTTCTTTTGCCATGCTCACATACTAGCTTCAAAATTATGAAATTTTAAACCTAGCAATAATTTGACATCCCGGATCCAACAAAAGTTGTTTCATCGAATTCCGAGGTCGTTTGCAAAATGTCTATTTTCAAGGGCTATATATTCTCTATAACGACCTTTATGAAAATTCATTTGGCCATAACTTTTGATTCCCGCTATGAAACTTCGATTTTTCAGATTCTTAGAAAGATATTCATAAACAAATTTAAATATTTTTGGTTTCACTAAAATCCGTTTTATTTTGCACCCGGTATAGTCAGTCAAAGTTTGAATTCAAATTTTCAAACTGCCGCACCATTTCTAACTCTTTATTTTATTGAAATATTCTATTTCAATTGTTTAAATTCCTTTAAAATATCCAATTCAAAAACTTTAAATTGGCTCGTATTTTCTGAGTTGTTACAATTCATTATCCCTAATAGTAGTACGGCCTGTTATTTATTGATCTGCTAAAGCTTCACTTATATGATTAACATGCTTGTGTACAAAATCAAATCAATAATGATATATTAGATAAGCATAATAATGCACATCCATAAGAGATTTTACCGCATCGTTTTCTCCTAAAAGCACAAGATTTTTAGGACACTGAACAAAACTACCAACCGCTTCTCCTATTGTGGTGCGATATTGAGTTGGAACTGGAAGTGAGACTCCTGCATGAATAGGCTCCACTGCGTCAATCTCAACCTTTACATGATCAGCCAAGAGTTGTTGATTGTGGCATCGATCACCGGATCTTGAAGTAGGATGTACCCTACCACGACGCACTACGATAATTTTGAAGTTGAAATTCACAGCTAGATGACATTTTGTTGGTTCCTAAGGATGACAATAACAAAACAAATATTTTTCATTCATATATTAGATGCATAAAATGATATATATTTACAGAAGCAAACGTTTGAATTGAGGCATAATGATTCATGCCTACTTTGTTCAACTCAACCACATTTGGTATGCTAAGAGGCATATCATAATTAAGAAAACCATGGAGCTAATGCGAATCGAATTTAAACTTTTGTAAGAACTGATTGCTAAAGCTATTGATATGCAACGAATAAACATAGTTAAAACTTCAATAATTCATATTTAACCACGAAAATATATGTTATGATTTTTGTGCGCAACGAAAGTTTGACAAAATGCCAAGAAAAATAGGATCTTTATCACCTAATCACTTGAAGATGAATTTGATTGAAAAAATAAATAACACCACAAAAATATCGGAAATATGAGCACACAATATTCCACCCTACCACCCTCTTTATGGATTCACTAATAAAAAATTGTTTACAATCGATCTCAACTATCGTTATGAACAATTACAACTCAAACCAATAACCTTATTGAGAAATAGGTAGAGAATATCTAATGGCTAAAAACTTTGAAGGAGAACACTCAATTTGGAATAGCTAGAGTGATCACTCTTGGTGGCTCTCACCCACCACTCTTGGTGGCTCTCACCCACACTTTTGGTGGCTCTCACCCACACATGGTGAAGATGTTAGCTGGCCCTTTTTATAGAGAGAATTGCTTCATGCCCAAGAAAACTTGGCATCCAAATTATCTTCATATATGTTATAAAACTATTTGGATAGGCACCAAAAATCCTTGCAATAAATGTCCACAAATATAGCAACCAATATCTCTCCATAAAATCTAGCACCAAATCTCTTCATCAAATCTTGCACCAAATCTCTTCATCAAATCTAGCACCAAATCTCTCCATAAATTCTAGCAACAAATCTCTCCACAAAATATGTAAGGTTATTTGTTGCCCAAAATTGTGATTTGCGTATCACCAATTTCAACACTCCACCTTGATACCAAATCACAACTTATCCTCCGCTCAAACAATAGCCCCTTAGCTCTCACTTTCAACCTCTTATTTCTCAATTAACACCATTACAAACCTCCACCATCGCCTACTAATGATGCACCTCCCTTATCCGTGCACCACGCCACTAGCGATCTTCAAAAGCATTTGTAATACCACAAAGACCTCCATCTCATCTTTGTGGATTTCACAACTCGACATCCGTTTTCCACTTGACATGATCTCTTCATCTCCGGGATTCCTTGAGCATCATCAACATCCAGACCCTTGTCGACACCATGATCCTCCACCTTAGGACCATCAGCGGTGATCATATTTACCTCTCTACCTTGTTGTGGACTTGGTTCTTCAACCGTCACCCGCCTTTCATTATTGACCACCGAACCAACCAAACTGTACACGTTTCCCTCCTCCAAAACTCCTCACATCTTCACACAACCACCCTTCTTCATTCTCAAAACTCCTCCTCGAGTCTCACAAGTGCAACCGCGGCGATCTAACTGACCGAGAGATATGAGGTTATGCAAACAAGTGGGTATGTGCCTCACACTGGCCACTTCTCTCACCACTCCATCATGCATCCAAAACCTAACAGCTCCAACTCCACAAATTGGTAGCTCTACTCCATTGGCCGTCTTTATCATGCCAACACTCTTCTCATACGAAGGGAAACTTTTCACATCACGGCATATGTGAAAACTGGCTCCTGAATCCAACTTCCAAGGCTCTACAACACTAAACAGGACATCACATGAAGAATCGCTTTTGGTACCTTCAGCAAAACCTGCTTGTGCCAAATCATTATTATTATCACCTTGCGCCTTCTTCTTCTTCTTCTTCTTCATATCTCGTATATATGAATAGAAATCATTGTGCTTGTGACCTTCCTTACCACAATAATAAAAAGCACCTTTACCATTATCCCCTTTCTTCTTCCTTCTTGTATCTTTCTCCGAGTCCCTTGCTACCATCGCCTCAGTTTGGACCGATTTCAACTTCGACCCTTTTCTCCTTAGCTCCTCATTCAAAGACTGCTTCGAACCGTTTCTAAAGAGATAGTTCCATTAGCATTGGAATTACTCAATAAACAACCAAAGTCTCCCAACTTTCCAAAAGAGAACTCATCAATAAAAGAGCCTGCTACTCATTATCAAAATTGACCTTCATATTTGCCAATTGATTGATGATGTCCTAAAACTCGTTGAAATACTCTGGAACAGACTTCTCCTCATCCAATCGAAGTTGCACCAACTTTCGAACCAGAAAAGCCTTACTTGTAGCACTCCTCGACTCATACAAAGATACTAATTTATCCCACAACACCTTCGCGGATTCACAATTAGCAACATGATGGAATACAAAATCATCCAAATATTGGCGAATTAATGCAATCGACTTTTTGTCCATTTTCTTCCACTTTTCCTCATCCATATTCGCGGGCTTCACCCCATCTCCATCAATGGGATCATACAAATCATTGAGATATAGAATGTCCTCCATCTTAGGCTTCCATATACCCCAATTCTTCCCATTTAAAATAGCCATCTTTGAAAACATCATCATCTCCGACATCTTCAATTTTCAATCCAATAAATACTCCAAGCTATGCGATGATCTACATCCAATACCAAACTATTATGATTTTTGTGCATAGCGGAAGTTTGACAAAATGCCAAAAAAAAAGGATCTTTATCACCCAATCACTTGAAGATGAATTTGATTGAAAAAATAAATAACACCACAAAAATATCGGAAATATGAGCACACAATATTCCACCCTACAACCCTCTTTATTGATTCACTAATAAAAAATTGTTTACAATCGGTCTCAACTATCATTACAAACAATTACAACTTAAACCAATAACCTTATTGAGAAATAGATAGAGAATATCTAATAGCTAAAAATTGAGGAGAAAGACAATGAAGAATAATGGCAAATTTTCCACACCTGATGAAGAGATTAGCTAGCCCTTTTTATAAATAGAATTGCTTCATGCCCAAGAAAACTTGGCATCCAAATTATCTTCATATATGTTATAAAACTATTTGGATAGGCACCAAATATCCTTGCAATAAATGTCCACAAATATAGAAACCAATATCTCTCCATAAAATCTAGCACCAAATCTCTTCATCAAATCTTGCACCAAATCTCTTCATTAAATCTAGCACCAAATCTCCCCATAAAATCTAGCAACAAATCTCTCCACAAAATATGTAAGATTATTTGTTGCCCAAAATTGTGATTTGCACATCACTAATTTCAACAATCAACGCATCGTATTTTTTTAAACAAATAAAGAGTACGCCAATTAGCTCCAAAGAGTAGCGTGGTTGGTCATGACATGTGGTTCTCACAAGCAACGTCAAGGGTTTAATCCATGCCAATTTCATATGCTTATGCTTATTCAAAGTGTATATTGGGAGTTCAATATATTCTTCTTCCTAGTTTATAGCAAGCTTATCATAAATATAATTATCTGCCAATCATAAATATTTTGTTAACTGCCATCATAACTATAATTATCATCAGAAACTCGTAAGGATTCAATCTGTTTTTAATTATGTCTTTTAACACTGGTACAATTATTTGGTGAATTCTACTCATATATCATGAGCTGCTTTACCTACTCCATGAAAATTCATAATAAATTTAAGACAAAAAAACACCCACATAAAAGAAAATTAAAGCCAGTAGAAAATGTAGGTTCATAATAACCAAATCATCTTTGTAGAAGGCAAAAGAACATAAAACATCAGCATAACCAGCAAAGTGCTGTTTATAGCAAGCTTATCACTTTGCTATAAACAACACTGATTTAGCAAACAACACTGATTTAGCAAAGTGTTTGTTCTTCAATAATTCTATTTTCTAGTTTCGCATAACCAGTAAGATGCTTATCACTTGCATGGTAAACTGAAGGACATTAAAATTGCTACGGTAATTTGATATTTTGACTTCGATATTTGAAATACCTGCAATTCTACAAAAGGATCTATATCCTGAGTTTTGGTTGTAGATTGTAATTTATCCATGTGTACTGATTGACAGCTACTACGAATACCAATTGAAGGTATGCTGCCTTCCCCAATATCATTTGGCACCTTCGTACCCATCATGTTCAAAATAGTAGTAATCTTTTTCTCAACCATTGTATTCACCATAGATTCAAATTTTTGATTCATTTTAGCTTCTAAATCCTGAGTGATAACATGTAGGTCATCTACCGATATTATGCCATTTGGACCTTTAGTTCTTTGAGCCTCCCCAAATACATCTTTAATACCGATCAATCCACCAATTCCCCTAACTTGGCCTGGATGATCTTTTTTTTCAAGAGCACGATTTAGCACATCGTCGTGTCTATTTGGAATCCAAGCTCCTTCTACGGCTTTTTCTCTCCAATCATTCTATAAACAAAAACATAATTACATAATAATGTATTATTATGTATTGCAAGACATTAATGTAAAGAGATACAATGAATGGATAAAAACTAATCATACCGCTTTTTCTGCAACTTTCCTAGTTTTCTCATTTGGGATTGTATAATTTCCATCAAGTCCCTTTTCCGATCTTGCCAAAACCCAACTAATACTTCGATCCAAGATAGAACCACTAGGCAATGTCGTCCAGGAATTATAGCCTCTGGATATCCATTTAGCTTTTTTTCCGGCATATCCAGCTTGCCCTAAATAGTGAGGATGCACATTGCACATCTGACTCTGTCTAGCTTTCTCACTTGTTCGCTGTTTAGTAGCATAAGTACGTACACAATTATGGACATTAAGGCTGAACTAACACAGATTCATCTAATAATCTTAAAACAAAAAGGCTAAATCAAACATCCTCAACGCATGGTCAAAATTGTATATATTTACATGGTATTTTACATGTGTATTTACTTTTACATGGTCAAAACTGTGATAGTATAAACCATTAACAGTAAAAACTGTGTATGGTTTACCATTAACAGTAAAAACTGTGTATTTTTCATTGAGGATAGCGTAAACCATTAGCATCAAGTGGGTATTTTAACATCATAAATATAGCATTGTAGTCAAAACTGGTTTACTGTTAATGGTTTACACTATCATTGTAGCCGTTAAAATACACAGTTAAAATACACAGTTTTACTGTTAATGTGTAAACCATTTTTACTGCATTTTTCATTTCAACAGTTAAAATACACAGTTTTTACAGTTAATGGTTTACACATTTTTTACTGTATTTATTTCAGTTACATGGTCAAAACTATGTATATTTAGATGGTATATTTATGACCATCCTCAATGGCATATTTATGATATATTTATGACCATCCTGAATGAAATATACCATGCATTGAGGATGTTTGATTTAGCCTTTTTATTTTAGCCTCAATGAAATATACCATGCAAAAGGTAAATCAAACATCCTCAATTAAATATACCATGTAATTAGGTGTGAAACACAAAGTAATCGCCTTTTTGAATGAAGATAAAAACTTATATCTGAAACAGCCTTGTTTCTAAATTTAATAAAAGTCATACCTTAAAGTCATCGGTTTCACAATTTTTTTTGAATGTTTCCCAATTTTCTTGTGTAATTCCATCGTAGAACTCGTATGGCTCTTTATGGCCCTCTGAAAGTTGTCTTGTCTTTGGGATCCAACCACTAACCAATTTGGTTTTGAAATCTTTCCATCATTCCCAAATATTCTTTAGCACAATGCTTTTCATTTTATCATCAATATGGTATGGTATTCTGTCTGTAGTAATTAAAAATGAACAATTTTATACAAAAATATGCTTCCCCCACCTACTGTTATTTTCCCCAAAAGTTGACAGAATTTTTCCCAAAAGTAATGAGCGATGAATATAGTACTGAATTGTCGAATGGACAAGTGATTATTACTAAACTAAATGGACAAGTCATGACATGAAGGAAAACACCTTGTGAGCAATGCTTATTTTATTTTTAACTACTTGTCACATATTATTCTTTGCAAATCTACATATGGATGGTGTGGTGTGAGATCAAATTTGAATGTGTGTGCATGCACGCCTGTGTGTGTGGTCAAGAAATTCATATGCCTGAAATGCAATTTCAAGTTGGTCGAGAAATTCATATTTTAGAGTTGCTACAGGAAAGTGGGCATATCGAAGGGTATGCACAATTATATAAACTAAAATTATTTTTGTTGTATGCTATAGAGATATATAAACATTTTTCGTGTAGAAATCAAGCCCTATAACCTGTTTGACTTCAGGTTAAATTTTTTTTTTTAAATTATAGAGTATGAGCTTTTCTTCTATTTTTATATTTATACAGAGGCATGTTTTTTCCCAAATGTTTACAATATACACCCCAATCCTCATATCCACACACACACACACACACACACACACACACATATATATATAATATTTGAGTTACTACATATACCAACCAAAATTTAAACAACTTGCAGGAATCAATGTTAAGTAAAAATGACCACGTCATGATTTATAACATAGAAGCAGTGGGTGTTTTTCCTATGCTCTTGTTATATGCATATACAGGGGTTTTATGCTTATGTTAATCATAGATCAGTATGAAAGGTTTAAAAAATGAATACATAAACAATTAATAACAAACAAGGTAAAGATTTTCAAGGTATTAAAAGTTGAGTTTACTCACCTTCTTAACTTTGCCCTGTTTTTAGAAACTCTGCTATCCTAGTTCGATTTGTATGCAGGGTTTAATTTTTTTGTCTTGTATGCTTAGAGAATGGCTTGCATCAGCCACATCTTTTCTTGTTCTTTTCCAATGTTTTAATCACATTAGGGGTTTATCTCCCTTTGTGTTGTTTTATGCACACAACAGTTTTTTCTTATGGTGACAATTTCATATAAAAAAACATGTTTATTTATTCGTAGATGAGTTCAGGTCTAACCTTGCAGTCTTATGCTAGATGATTTCAGGTCAGCGTTACTAATTTTAAAACACATTTTGATCCCACACCACGATATTATAGTTCCACTACTTCTAAATTTAAGCCTTCTGTTCATTTATCCTGAATCGTCGTGTTAGGTGGATGTAATTACTAATTAAAGAAACCAAATAATTACATCTCAAGCTTATGATGAACAAGCAAATATAAATGAAATCATAATACCTTAACATCTTCCCAAATAGTGTCCTTAAGCCCTTGGCTAACGTCATCCCAACTCTTAATATTGATATCGATTTTGGATCGAGCTACGTCGCCCACATATGCTTTGTAAGACTTCCCCCACTTCCCAGTGGGTTTGCCATTATCGCTCCACTCGATATATTGGCTCTTGTGTTCTACAATATTTTTTTCCTGTTGTAGGACCTCCTTGCCTCTTCTTAGAGAAAGACTGGGTAGAAGAACTGTTTTGCTCTTCATTGTGTCTATATGGTTCCAATTCCATTATTGCTGTATCAATGGAAATAAAGCACTGAAATAATATATTACCGGTAAGAAATTAATGGTAGATCTATGCATTGTGAAATTAATGGCAGATATGTTTATTAATAGAAATAGGAGATCATAAATATATCATTGTAGTTAAAACACATATTTTACTCTATAGGTTCTTGAGCTTAGCCTTTCGCATTTCCTGTTATTGGTTTACACTAAACCGTTAAAATTTCAAATTTCGAATAGTGCGTGCAAGGAAGTTGCTAAAGAAACTTATTGTACTAGAAAGCAACCGAATGACATAATATTATGCTCATTTGATAATTCTAGTGATTAAGTTAATAAAAAGTTAATGTGAAATATACATTATGCTCACTTGATAATTCATCCCCTATAGAATTCTTTAGAAAAACCCCATTTCTTCAACACAAAAATAAATCATTAAAACTGTGAAGTATTTTAAAACAAATTCGATATCTCCGTCTCCAATAAAATCAATGTCGGCTATTATGATTAAACAACAGACGCACTGCATTCCATTTTTGTTTTCTCTTCAGCATGGAATTATATTGAAACGTCTCCAAGTAGCCTATAATAATGCATGCCTCAAAGCACATGAAAATTATGGCCTTTCGTTCTTTGATATAGCATCATTTATGAAAGTTACTAAGTTCCATTTTTGGTGATACAGATACCAATTGATAGGAAATTTACAAGCCTCTTTACATGAATGGACATTGTTTGAATAATACAATATTTTTGCACAAACAAATTTGTATATATTGTTTTTTTGTTCTAATTCGCATTCGAAATGAAAACCTGCAGTACAAGGGTTTCACGTTTTAGCACCTTGACTGAGCCAGACATGCTACAATCCTACAAAATTAATAGCCAAGCTATTCCTTTCACTATGGTTTTCCATAATGAAGCGGAAACACAGCTAGACCTCATGAATTGGAACTGCTACAAGAAATTTTATTTGGAGAACTGGTATGAATTCACACAGTATCATTGAACAAAATAAAATGAAGGGATGCCTTTTTTCTTATGCTAGGTGCTAAGTAGACTGAGTAGTATAATATGGATTTAAATGTCACGCTAATAAAACCATATTACTTGAGCTGAATTGGAAAAAGATGGTTGTCCCAAAATGATAAAGTATATTTATTTGTAAAAGTAACTTATTGTTTTTTATCATGAAGGCTCAAGAGAAAAAAATAACTTAAAAATAATTCAGTGTATAGCCATGTCAGAATTCCCAATGTGTGGATTCTTGATTAATTATTCAAAGTACCATGTTTATAAGCGTAGTGACATAAAAATAGGTCAGAATCAATAAAAACAAATGGCTAGCCAAGTGGGTTTTGGATTATTGTTAGTACTTATAATACTTTATTTGAAGTACAACTTTCATCCTTACCAGAAAAAAGATCAGAAACACCATTAAGTCATTTGTTTAACTATTAGAGCAGGGTAGGATTACCGACTCACTTTGACAGTTGATTTTTTTTTTACTCCAGTACATTTTTTAAAGGGTGCGTTTTTTACAGGTCCCTGTTAAGGTTTTAAATTAGGCTCACATCCGGTTATAAACTTATTGTAAATTAGGTCCCTATTTTCTGACAATTCATCAAAAAAATATAAAAAAAATCACGTAAATTCGTAATTAATTAAAATAATTATTCAGGAAAAAAATTAGACCTAAAGAACATCAAAAACAACGTCAAAATCAAGAATTACATAAAAACAACGAAATGCAGTAAAATGCATCAAAAGATGCATATAATTCAATAAGTTGCATACATGTATGCATTTATTTTGACTCTACGTCAAAACTGCAGTATAAACGCATACACGTATGCACATATTGTAAGAACATGCATCTACCCGTGCAATTATTTGAAAACAGCGAACTGTAGTGGAACTTTTCACTTTTGCATATATTTTCACCTATATGCATACATATATGCAGTTATACAGAAAAACTGCATATATGTATGCAGTTATTCAAGAGGAGGGTCTGTCTACGTGCAAGTATATTCAAATAGTTGCATATATGTGCAACTTATAGCAATAGTTGCATACATATATGCAACAATTTTTTTTTCTTCGCGTGGACTTCTGGGATTATTTCAAGATTTTAGATTTTTTTTTAAAAAAAAATCATAGCCGCTTTTTTTTGGCCAGAAAATGAAAAATGCGTATCATATAAAGAGGGAAGGCGGAAGTACATGAAAAGGTGGAGGTGGCAGCGAAAACAGGGGGCGGAAGTGAATATAAAACTATGACTGGATGTGAGGTGTATTAAGTTTGGAAATAGGGATGTGAGCCTAATATTCACTTTTTTAAACTCCAATATGACATGAGTTATGCTAATGGAACTACTTTGTGGTATAAATCGAGGAATTAAACCACTGTTAGAAAGATAATACTCTACGATTGAACTAGTTACCTTTAAAATTGCCGGTGGATGGTTGAGATCACGGATCTGTATCTCTATCTCTGCAAATACAAAAGTATTAATTATTTAGTAAACAAACATTATGTAACAAATAAGACACAAACATACTAACATTTAATTTTAGATGCAGTTTTATTTTATGAGACGCTAGATAAAAAAAAGTGCACTCTATTGTCATACTATGTGCCCAAGAAATAAACAAACAAGAAGCACGCCAATTTGACAGCAACAAATTTTTCTTTAAGCTACATATTTAACTCAACTTGTACTAGTTATTCTTTAAAAAGTATTGTAGAAAATGTCAAATGTCATATCTACGCTTTCAAATGAAAACTAAAAGCATGAAACATAGAAGAAAAGAATACCCCGCTAGCCAAACTCCTTCGTTATGGTCAGAACGTGCATAATTTGCATTTAACTCAACTTCCTCTTCTTGTAGACTTATGCCAACGGAGAAAGGTGGGTTCTCATCAAATTGATCATATTCTTCTTTGTCTACCACGTTACTAATCCTAACAATACATCTTTTGCTATGAAGAACAACAAACCACTTATTGTTAGCTAGATCAGTCACATAAAAAACTTGTTTTGCTTGAAATGCCAAGATGAGTGGATCATTATCATGACTCGCTCGACTAAAGTCAACAAGCGTGAATCTATGTTCATCTACTCGTACACCACGATAATTGTCAACCCATCTACATCGAAATAATGGAATCATGAAGTCCTTATAATCAAGCACTCAAATATCCTCAATTATCCCATAATATGGCATTGTCACACTTATTGGTTTGTTATCTTTAGCACTAGCGAATTCTCGAGAAGAAGCCACGACACTAACTCCGCTATTTTGCATTTTACTCTTCTCGTCCCTGGCATTTCGTATAAAAGAAGTAACCATTAATATCATATCCTTCATAAGAGTGAACTTGAAATTGAGGCACATATACTAACCATCTTAATGTACCAGAAATATTATAATTTGTTTAAGTTAATCGATCTATTACTTTGGTTTTAAACCATTCGACAAAAGTGCAATTATGTTCATTTATCAACCATCTTTCATTTTTTGGAGGATCCTTAGACTTTAGAGGTGTCATGTGCTCCTCCAAGTATGGGTGAACCTCAATAAGGTGTTGTAAAACAAGTAATTGAGCTTTGAAACATTTCATCACCAATAGAAGTCATTTTAAACCCAATTATGCCATGACCGTCAAGTCGGTCTTCATGCCGAGACTTTCGAAGTCCAATAGGTTCAACACTAGGTATGTATTGAGTGACAAATTCAATAACCTCCTCAGCCACAACACCTTCTACAATACTAGCTTCGGATCTATATCTGTTTTTTGTTTTACTTTTTAAAGTTCTCATGTGCATTTCAAACGGATACATATATCTCATGGAGACATGACCACAAATTTTGAATTCTCTTACAAGATGAACAATCAAATGCACCATAATATCAAAAAATGAAGGAGGAAAATACATCTCAAATTGGCATAAGGTGACAATAACAACAGCTTATTGAGCATCCAACATATCAGGATCAATCACCTTACTACAAATTGCATTAAAAAAGATACACAGCTTCGTAATAACATGTCTAACATGTTTAGGCAATATACCTCAAATTGCAACAGGTAACAAATGTTGCATTAATACATGACAATCATGAGACTTCATGCCAGTCAATTTCAAATCCTTCATTGATACATGACTGGTAATATTTGAAGAATAGCCTGCTGGAACCTTCATACCACGAAGACATCACATAAACTGGTTTTCTCTTTTTTTGATAACGTATAACATGCAGGGGGCAAATAAGTACGTTTACCTCCCTGCATCGGTGCTAGCTCCTTCCGAATACCCATTTTCAAAAAATCTTGTCTAGCTTTCTCGCCATCCTTTGTCTTACCAGGTATATTCAAGAGTGTCCCAATGATACTGTCACAAACGTTTTTTTCTATATGCATTACATCTAAGCAATGTCTAACATCTAAATGTTTCCAATATGGAATCTCCCAAAATATAGATTTCTTCTTCCATGAGCCTTCACGAAGAGGAAGGACTTTGCAAAATGCATTTTCAATATTCATGACTCGTTCATAAACATCATTTCCCATTAATGGTAAACGAGCAACACCATTTTCTATTTCTCCATTAAAAGGCTTTTTTCCTACGATAATAATGATTAATAGGAAGAAATCTACGATGATGCATATACACATTCTTCTTGCAAAAATGCAAACGCTCAACAACCATATCATCTTGACAAATTGTACAAGCTTTGGCACCTTTAGTACTATATCCAGACAAGTTACCATAGGTAGGAAAATCATTTATAGTACAAAAAATCATGGCACGCAATGTGAAATCACTTTTACTATATGCATCAAACACACGCAAATCTTTATCCCATAGAAGTTTTAGATCATCAATAAGAGGAGCTAGGTAAACATTGATGTCATTTATTGGTTGTCGTGGTCCAAAGATTAGAAGAGACAGCATGATATACTAGCGCTTCAAACTCAAGTAAGGTGGCAGATTGTAAATCACCAAAAGAACAGGCCAAGTACTATGTTGACTGCTTAGGTCTCTGAATGGGTTTATGCCATCCGTGCAAAGACCAAGTCTGAGATTCCTACTTTCCTCACCGAAATCAGGATATGTTACATCAAAATTTCTCCACTGCGGAGAATCTGCTGAATGCCTAAGTAACTCATCATTTTTTCTTACATCTGCATGCCATCTTAAGTTTTTTGCGTTTTCTTTATTTGCAAACAAGCGTTTAAACCTTGGAATAATTGGCAAATACCATAAGACCTTTGCGGGAAGCCATTTCTTATTTGAATTGTTATGAGCATTTCCCCAGGACTTGTAATGGGATAATCTACACTTGGGACACTCATTTAAATCCTCATATTCATTTCGATACAATATACAGTCATTTGGACATGGATGTATCTTTCTGTACCCTATACCAATAGGGCACATAATTTTCTTTGCCTCATAGTTAGAAATAGGAACCTCATTACCTTCTGGAAGCATGTCTTTCTGAAGTTTCAATAAAGAAGTAAAACTTATATCACTCCACCCATGCTTTGATTTCAAATTAAAAAGCTTGTGCACCGCAGACAATACCGTAAAAGAACTAGTATTAAACAAAGGCTTTTCGGCATCTATTAATATTTTTTCGCATAATTGTGGCTCCTCCATTAGATGATCTTCGACATCACGAAACATCTCATGCATACAATCATTATCTTTATTCATCTCATTATTCCCATTATTCTCCGGTTCATTCTCAACAGTCTCATGAGCACTAGAACTAGGTCTTCTAAGTATACTTTCACCATGCCATATCCACTGCATATAATTTTGCTTGAACCCACTGCGAATTATATGATCTCTAATTTGATCTATGTTACGGAATCTTCTGGCATTTTTGCAGAGTCTACAAGAACAAAAAATATGTTCATCCCCTCTTCTTGATTGATTGGTTAATGCAGAATTGATGAACTCTTCCATTTTATTGAGAAATTCGTCATCGCAACATTTTACATTGTACATCCAACTACGATCCATGTGAGAATACTGCAAACAAGCTACACAAAAAAATAAAAATAAAAGCCAAATAACAAAAAACAAAACAAAACATGCCAATCATTTAGTACAAGTAATATGCGATGATCTACATGCCAAGATTCATTAAGAAGGTAAAAATTAATTTTGAATTACTGATAATGGGCTCATTTCTCTTGTTCCTAAATTACATATTTCCATATGCTATGGGAATCACATCCAGTTTTTTTTATCAAAATATGAAAATTTAAATATCAAATGCAAAATGAATGGACATAATTTATTGAGTAAATCATGCATAAAAGAAAAGAGATAGACATATTGATGTGCTCTTAAGGTCATTTTTGTATGTTTTTTATTCTAATTCATGTCTTAGATGAGAATTATAAGAATACAACCCAAACATCTTGCTCTCTCGAATAAAGATGGATGTCAAACAAACTTAATTATTTTAGATCTTTAATTTTGATCAGTTTTTCTTGCTGACTTCGACTTTACATTTTTGAATGATTCTTGTGATGATTCGACTGTTATATCGTGAGGCTCATAGTAAATAGCCTGCAATATCTAAAAATAAACATTTTGATTTTACTGATTTGCAGTTGGACTTCAACCAAATTCGAAATCAACCAACTTGACTTTCACATTTTCTTTGGCAAAATGCACTTGGACTCGGTAATTTGCTGAATTACCATGCGTTTTATTAAAAAACAAGGATATTTATCACTTACTGTAACACCCTGTATTTTCTGTGAATATTAAATTTAACAAATCTAAGAACACTTAATTTTTAAAAGAAGAATTGAGTGAAACGGGTTACGCCATTGCGTTCGTCTCGGAATTCTGCTTGAGACAAAGTCCGAGTTTGCGTGAATCAGACTCCATATAAAGAAGTTATGGAGGTTAGAAGATTTCTAGTGTAAGCATAAATTAAATTAAAATTAATAATTAAATAATCAATTCAGTTCGAAATTCAAAAACTCAGAAATCGGCTGGGCGGGAAATTTCCCGCTCAGGGGTGTCAAACCCTCCGGGGGTGTCGACATGGGATTCGACCCCCCTATAGGGGTGTCGACATAGGTGTCGAGCCCCCCTTCCGCGTAGAGGTTGACCCCTGCCAACTATGCTGGACAGTGATGATTTTCTGAGTCATAGGGCTACGTGGCAAATTCTGATTGGCCTGATGGCACTCCGGGACTGGACGGCTTTGATGACTCCTAGCTTGATCTAAAGGCTCATATTAATCCTAAAATTCTATATAATCACCCCAAACCTCAACCCTAGACCTCATAATCCTATTCTATGAAGCCGTCATGCTATCCATGTCTAAGCTAGCCTAGCTCCATCTTTTCCAAACTAGAAATCAAGTTAGAAAGCTCCAAATCAAATCCAAACTAGAGAATCAAACGTCTACATCAAGGGTTAAGCTTAACAAATTCAGAAATCAGATCCCAGAATACAAGATCCATTCTTTTTCTGTTAGTTTAGTTATTATTCAGATTTAAACACCTAATAGAAATCATGATTGTAGTAATCAGATCTAGAACTATGCTTAATTTTGATTCATGCCTATCCTTTTGTCAAAACTGAATTTCCTATGCCTACGAGACTATTGTGATTGATGTAATAACACTTATCATGCCTATGAGACTGTTGTGACTGACATAATGTAACCTATCATGCCTATGAGACTGTTGTGATTGACATAATGGAACCTATCATGCCTATGAGACTGTTGTGATTGATATGATGGAACCTATTATGTTGTACATCCTATGCCTATGAGACTATTGTGATTGATATAATGGACTTATCATGTTGTACATCAAAATTAGTGATTCTCTTAAATCCAATTCTATCTAATTTTTATACCTATGGTGTAAATTGCTTAGCTTGTCCACACTTATTATTAATGTACAACATGCCTATTGAAACATGATTCTTGAATTGGGTACACCTTTACATGCCTATTTTTCCTTATGTCAGTTCTTATGCTCCTTCTCTATTTTTTCCCATTTTTATCTTCTTTTATGAATACTAAGTTCATTCGGAACTTATGATTGAATCTCGTCGTACGTGCGATTATAACGCAGGAAAATAGGGTATAATTTAATTGAGTAAATTTTGGGCATAGCAAGTGAATGTGGCATAAAACTTGTACTGATTACACTTGGGAAATATTGACATAAAAAGACCTAAACTTGGACACATATGAAAAATATGTAAAATGACTAAAGATGATCATGCCTAACCCGAGGTTAGATTGAGTTGCGGTGTAAGACGGCCCGAAACCGCCCGGCACATCCAGCGACCACAACAATATAGATCTAATGTGAGAGGTTAGCGCATTAAGCCCAAAAACCCGAGGTTAGATCGAGATGCGGTGTAAGACAGCCCAGAACTGCTCGGCACATCCAGCGACCGCAACAATATAGATCTAATGTGAGAGGTTGGTGCTTTAATGAATAAATTAAATCTAAGGGACAGACATGCTAAGAATGGTAGGGTTAAGTTAATTAAGGTAACACTTAACCAAAACAACATGTTAATTAGACAGATGGGTGGGGTTAGGTTAATTTGAGAACACTTAACCGTTATAACATGTTGATTAGGAAACCCTAGTAACGGGGACCCATTTCAACAATAACCCACATAGATGTATCACGGTACCCTGAACTAGGCAGGGCGGGGCACGATTACTGGGCTGATTATAAGCTGTCAAAATAGCGGCGGGTGGTGCAGTAGTGTAGGTTACGGCGGAGTATGCGCATGCACGTACTCCGAAGTGGAAAAAGCAGGCATTGGGCATCAGTAGTATACACTGTGCATCTAGAATTTGTGTCGGGTTGCCACCATAGGAACTGATACGCCCTATGGCGGGACCGACACAGGTATCTACAATCAAGCGGGGCGAATGACAAAAGTAATAAATGCATGTGAGTAGAAGCTGATCGGAAAAGGGATCACTTTGTTATGAACACATGACGGTAGTTGAAACATTCGTTAGTAGGTGCAGAGAAAAGGAAATGGGTGCGGTAGTATATTCAGTTTATCTTGCCTTATCTTATGTTATCTTATTTCTATGGTATTGTCCTATGTTCAGTTTATTCGTGCCATGATCCTTTTACCTGTTTACATGCTGAATAATCACTGGACTTACCAGGCTTATGTCTGACCCATTTTCTTTTGCCTTCTTTTCTTCCGTCCCCCCCCCCCCCCCACCGGTCCGCAGGGATGGAATACTTCAGCTTAGTGCAGACTATTTCCAGCTAGAAGAGAGTAGATGTATTGCTTGGATTCTCTTTTCTTGGGTTATGACTGTAGTTACACTTTTATGGGGGATTTATGTTGCTTTACTACTGTTTTATGCTTCTTTATGTACTTGGAGTTTTAAATAAAGACAAATGTTTTATTGTAATAATTTAAAAGTTGGGTTTTGAGACAATGCTTGTAATGTTTTGTCTGAACCACGCTATTTATGAAATGATTTTAGTTTTCCGCTATTTATATGTCTGTCTTGTAAATTATCTGTGCCTTTTACCTAAAATGCTTCACCAAAGTTAATGCATTCACTTTGTGAGTGACCTTAATGGAGGTGGGGTATTTCACTTGGTATCAGAGCAATGGTTTTCCAGATCAGATAAAAGTTTTTGAAAGCTTTTTTCTTTTTAAAAAGAGGTTAAATAAGCATTTTCAAGAAAAGTGTTGTTTTAAAGGCATAATCCCCAAAGCCATATGCACTATCTTTCTATCCATTGTTTTGAACCTTTTCTTTTCGTTTCAGCATGCCTGAGGATCTTAATCTTCCCGAGGGCGTACCGATACCTGGCTGGTTTAGAAGGTATCTAGAGGCTAGGACGAATGACGCAGGCCCAGCAGACGTTCCTCCTCCCCCAACTGCAGCCGTTCCTCCTCCTCCTCTGCATGTGAATGATTTCTCGAAGATATGTTGAGACTTTCGAGCTATGGGTGGAAAGAACTTTAATGGTACTGAGTCATTTGTGGAAGCAAGAAACTGGCTCAAGGGAACAGAAGATTTGTTTGTTATCTTCGAAGTGGACGATAGGCAGAATATACAATTGGCTGTATGGTTACTTAAGGACAAAGCCTCTTATTGGTGGGAAGTTACTAATGCTGAGAGACCAGTTGAAACTTGGGAGGATTTCAGAATGAGATTTGAAATGAAGTTCCTCTCGCAAGCTGAACGAAGCCTACAGATGGTGAAGTTCTTAGCACTCAAACAGGGAAGCCTATCGGTTATGGAATACGTCAACCAATTCAACCAGCTGGCTAGATTCGGACCGGAGTTGGTAAACACTCCACATAAAAAGGCTCTCCATTTCGTGAAAGGATTGAATGAGCCACTGCATAGCCTAGCTATGTCCCATATACCAATGGGTGCGACTTTTGAGAGACTGGTAGACATGGCACTGTTATAGGAGGAAGATAAGGTGGCAAGAAAGAGGCAAGGTGGAAGAACCTCTAGACAAGAAAGTGGAGGGATCGCAGAATAAGAAGACTGATTCCAAGAAAGGTAGGAAGAATAACAAACCCCATGACAAGAGGAAGTGTAAGTTTTGTGGCATACCTGGACATCTAATTAAAGACTGCAGGAAAAAGAAGAGGAAGATGAGTGGTTGTTTTCAATGCAGCGAGACAGGACATATGGCTAAGGATTGCCCAAAAAGGCAAGGGCAAGGGCAGAGGACTAGATCTTCTTCTGGAAGGCAGATTCACGCTCTGATAGCACCTCTGCAATAAAGAGGTAGAAATATTTCTGTTGTGAGTTTAGTTTATCTTTCTGATCATCCAGTTCGTGCTCTTTCTGATTCTGGCGCATCGCACACTTTTATATCTACTGCTTTAGTTAAATCTCTGCACCTGGATACCAGTATAGTAGAGGATCCCATGGTTGTTTCAAATCCAATTGGGTGTTCAGCTTATTTTTCAATGATATGTTTGGATTTGGAAATTTCTATACTAAGCATTGGGTTTAGATGTAATGCTTATGTTTTGGGCTTCACGAGCTATGGGTTGATTCTAGGCATGGATTGGTTATCCAGTAATGGTGCCATCCTTGATTGTGAAAGGAGGGTGGTTAGACTTATGACTCGGCTCGGTAACACTCTCAAAATCTCTTGTAATCCCATGAATTATGTTATGCTTAGCTACCTAGAATCTCTTGATGCGTCTGTTGAAAGCTTGCAATCTGTTAGAGTAGTCTGTGAATACTCAGATGTCTTTGAAGAGGTGAATGGTTTACCTCCGAAGCAAGAGATAGACTTCCGCATATACCTTGTTGATAATGCAAAACCTGTTGCTTTTCTCGTTAGACACATGGCTCCAAGAGAAAGGAAAGAGCTCAGCAAGCAAGTTAAAGAGTTGCTTGAAAAGTGGTTTATAAGGCAGAGTATTTTTGAATGTGGTGCTCCAGTGGTGTTTTCAACCAAAGCAGATGGTTCACTTCGCCTATGCGTGGACTATAGGGAGCTAAACAAGCTGACTAAGAAGAATAGGCACCCACTTCCTAGAATAGACGACTTGTTCGACCAGCTCGTAGGTGCCTCAGTTTTCTCCCAACTAGATCTGGCCACCGGATTTCATCAGCTAAGAGTGGCTGAAGACAGCATAGATAAGACCACGTTCAGAACCCCAGATGGTTTCTTCGAATGGCTTGTCATGCCTTTCGTCTTGACAAACGCACCCGCCTACTTCATAGACTTGATGAGTAGGGTGTTCAAATAGTTCCTTAATAAATTTGTAGTGGTCTTCGTGGACGACATTTTGATTTTCTCAAAAAGTGTGGAAGAACATGCTTTGCATTTAAGGGAAGTTATGGATACTCTTCGAGCACATCGGCTGAAAGAAAAATTCTCCAAATGCCATTTTTGGAGAGAAGAAGTAAGGTTTCTTGGACATGTGATGTCCAAAAAGGAGATAGCTGTGGATCCCGCAAAAGTAGTTGCGGTGCAAGATTGGAAGATTCCACGGAATGCAACCGAGGTACGAAGTTTTCTCGGACTAGCGGGCTATTACAGAAAGTTATTTAAGGACTTTGCGAAGATCTCAGCCTCACTTACTAGGTTGACAAAGAAGAACCTAACTTTTACTTGGGAATTGGATTGTGATGTTACTTTCCAACGACTGAAAAGGGCTCTGACAATGGCCCCATTTTTGACATTGCCTAATGGGAGTAAGATGTTTACAGTATACACAGACGCATACGGTACCGGACTAGGCGCTGTCTTGATGCAAGAAGGCAAAGTAGTTTGTTATGGGGGAAGGCAGTTGAAGGTACATGAGAAAAACTACCCAACTCATCATTTAGAACTAGCTGCCATTATTTTCGCTCCTAAGTCATGGCGTCATTACCTGCTAGGAGAAAGGTTTGAATTGTTTACTAACCATAAATCGTTAAAGTACCTTTTCTCATAGAAAGATCTTAACTTAAGACAACAAAGGTGGATGGAATTTCTTGCCTCATACGATTTTGAGATTTCTTATACCCCTGGCAAAGGCAACGTGGTAGCAGACGACTTAAGTAGGAAGAAGCTGACCTTAAGTCCTCTCTTTGTAGAAAGGCAGAGCTTGGAGTATATGGCAAACTTTGACTTTAGACCCTCCTTTGAATTTTTATATGGGTTGTTAGCATCGCTAGAGGTGCGACCTACGCTTTTGGACTCAATAGGAACCGTGCAACGTGAAGACTCTCAGCTAGTTGATGTGATGGATAAGCTAATTAGAGGTCACATCAATAGATACTCCATCGATGATAAGGGTTGGTTGAGACGGGACGAAAGACTATGCATCCCACAAACAAGGGATTTGGTGGAAACCGTTCTCGAAGAAGTACACCATTCTAAGTTGACCATACACCCAGGTGGGGACAAGATGTATAAAGACATAAAAAGGGTTTTCTTCTGGAATGGCATGAAGAAGGATGTAGCTGAGTTTGTCTCTAAATGCATGATATGCTAGCAAGTCAAGGCAGAGCAGAAGAAGCCTGGTGGTTTGCTTCATCCTCTAGAGGTCCCATAGTGGAAATGGGAAAGCATTTCGATGGACTTTATTGATGGGTTGCCTAGGTCAAGAAGGGGCAATACCAGTATTTGGGTAATAGTGGATAGGCTCACTAAAAGCGCTCACTTTATACCTGTTAAGAGTAGGAAGACTGCCTCATCGTTAACATCCATTTATCTTAAAGGGGTGGTTCGACTACATGGAATACCCTCTAGCATAGTAAGTGATCGAGATCCTATCTTTACGAGTGAGTTTGGAAGAGTTTGCAAGAGGCTGTAGGCATACAACTATGCTTAAGCACTGCCTATCACCCTCAAACCGATGGTCAGACGGAAAGGGTAAACAGAGTATTAGAAGGTCTTTTGAGATCGGGCATTTCTGATTTTGGAGGAACATGGGAGGATCATCTTCCTTTGTTGCAATTCGCATACAACGATAGCTACCAAGCCACCATAGGCATGGCACCCTTTGAGGCTTTATATGGAAGACCATGCCGATCACCAACTTGTTGGTGGGAGTCTACAGACAAGCTCGTACTTGGGCCTGACATGATAAGAGAAACTTCAGAGAAGGTGGACTTGATACGAAGACGAATGAAGACCGCACAAGATAGACAGAAGTCCTACGCTGATAAAAGAAGGACCAACCTTGAGTTTGAGGTTGGAGACATAGTTTTTCTTAAAGTATCTCCTTTGAAGAATGTCGTTCGCTTTGGGTCCGTAGGAAAATTGGCACCAAGATTTGTAGGGCCATTTCCTATCATTGAGAGGATTGGGAAGATGGCTTATAAAGTAGAGCTGCCCGAAAGATTGGCTGGAGTTCATAATGTTTTTCATGTCTCTCATCTACGGAAGTGCTTACATGAGTCTGCGGAAGTTGTGGAGCCGAGCATACTAGAGGAAATAGAAGTGGATCGAGAAGCGACGGTGAGAAGAGTTCCAACTCGTATCTTAGGTACAAAAGTTAAAAAGTTACGCAATCATGAGGTCAAGCTAGTTAAAGTACAATGGAGTGACGCTGAAGGAGATGTGACTTAGGAGACTGAAGACAAGATACGCGCATCCTACCCTTTTCTTTTTGAGGGTACATCCTTGATCTATTTTTCCATAAGTTTATGCATGCTTGTATCTATCTCTTAAGTATATCTCCTCGGTCCTATTCTTTATCTTTAGGAAAAAACCAATGAATATAAACATGTATTTGAAAACATGTTATGATTGATGGTTGCAAGTGGTTGCTCGTGGATGCATACACACACACAATAGGTACTATATTGGCTCAGTCACTTTCATATTGCATATGCATATATGTATTTATATATGGATTGAAACTTGATGTTTTATTATGTGGACGTTGCATTTGTATGAATGATTGTGCACTCATGTAGAAGTTACAAAATAAGATTTGGGATAATTGCATACATGATGGACTCATAGCACCGACATGATTCGCATCAAGCAGGTCAACTGAATCAGTAGACCGCCTGATTTTGCATTAGATAAGGACATATACACACTCTATGCATATGATCATGAAAGCATTAGAAATCTATTTAAAGACAATGGATGCCTGTGATTGATGGTCGAGTAGATGGATGTTGGATGTTAGGATACATTCTTCTTAACTTAGAGATTTCGGGGACGAAATCCTTTAAGGAGGGGAGAATGTAACACCCCGTATTTTCTATGAATATTAAATTTAACAAATCTAAGAACACTTAATTTTTAAAAGAAGAATTGGGTAAAACGGGTTACGCCATTGCGTTCATCTCGGAATTCTGCTTGATATAGAGGCCAAGTTTGCATGAATCGGACTCCGTATGAAGAAGTTATGGAGGTTAGAAGATTTCTAGTGTAAGCAAAAATTAAATTAAAATTAATAAATAATAATTCAGTTCGAAATTCAAAAACTCAAAAATCGGCTGAGCGGGAAATCTCCCGTTCAGGTGTGTCGACCCCCCAAGGGGTGTCGACATGGGAGTCGACCCCCCTATAGGGGTGTCGACATAGGTGTCGACCCCCCGTAGGGGTCGACCCCTACCAACTGTGTTGGACAGTGGCGATTTTCTGAGTCATAGGGCTACGTGGCGACTTCTGAGTGGCCTGATGACGCATTTTCTAGGACTGGACGGCTTTGATGACTCCTAGGTTGATCTAAAGGCTCATATTAATCCTAAACTTCTATATAATCACCCCAAACCTCAACCCTAGACCTCATAACCCTATTCTATGAAGCCATCATGCTGTCCATGTCTAAGCTAGCCTAGCCTCCATCTTCTCCAAACTAGAAATCAAGTTAGAAAGCTACAAACCAAATCCAAACTAGAGAATCAAACGTCTACATCAAGGGTTAAGCTTAACAAATTCAGAAATCAGATCCCAGAATACAAGGTTCGTTCTTTTTTTGTAAGTTTAGATATTATTCAGGTTTAAACACCTAATAGAAATCATGACTGTAATAATCAGATCTAGAACTATGCCTAATTCTGATTCATGCGTATCCTTTTGTCAAATCTGAATTGCCTATGCCTACGAGACTATTGTGATTGATGTAATGACACCTATCATGCCTATGAGACTGTTGTGACTGACATAATGTAACCTACCATGCCTATGAGACTGTTATGATTGACATAATGGAACCTATCATGCCTATGAGACTGTTGTGATTGATATGATGGAACCTATCATGTTGTACATCCTATGCCTATGAGACTGTTGTGATTGATATAATGGGACTTATCATGTTGTACATCAAAATTAGTGATTCTCTTAAGTCCAATTCTACCTAATCTTTATACCTATGGTGTAAGTTGCTTAGCTTGCCCACACTTATTATTAATGTACAACATGCCTATTGAAACATGATTCTTGAATTGGGTACACCTTTACATGCCTATTTTTCCATATGTCAATTCTTATGCTCCTTCTCTATTTTTCGCCTTTTTATCTTCTTATATGAATACTAAGTTCATTCGGAACTTAGATTGAATCTCGTCGTACATGCGATTATAACGCAGGAAAATTGGGTATAATTTAATTGAGTAAATTTTGGGCATAGCACGTGAATGTGGCATAAAACTTGTACTGACTACACTTGGGAAATATTGACATAAAAATACCTAAACTTGGACACATGTGACAAATATGTAATGGCTAAAGATGATCATGCCTACCCCGAGGTTAGATTGAGTTGCGGTGTAAGACTGCCCGGAACTGCCCGGTATATCCAGCGACCACAATAATATAGATCTAATGTGAGAAGTTAGCGCACTAAGCCCAAAAACCCAAGGTTAGATTGAGTTGCGGTGTAAGACCGCCCGGAACCGCCCGGCACATCCAGCGACCGCAACAATATAGATCTAATGTGAGAGGTTGGTGCTTTAATGAATAAATTAAAGCTAAGGGACGGACATGCTAAGAATGGTAGGGTTAAGTTAATTAAGGTAACACTTAACCAAAACAACATGTTAATTAGACAGATGGGTGGGGTTAGGTTAATTTGAGAACACTTAACCGTTATAACATGTTGATCAGGAAACCCTAGTAACGGGGACCATTTCAACAGTAACTCACATAGATGTACCACGGTACCCTGAACTAGGCAGCGTGGAGCACGATTACTGGGCTGATTATAAGCGGTCAAAATAGCGGCGGGTGGTGCAGCAGTGTAGGTTCCGGCGGAGTATGGGCGTGCACGTACTCCGGAGTGGAAAAATAAGACACTGGGCATCGGTAGTATACACTGTGCATCTAGAATTTGTGTCGGGTTGCCACCATAGGAACTGATACACCTTATAGCGGGACCAACACAGGTATCTACAATCAAGCGGGGCCGAATGACACAAGTAATAAATGCACGCGAGTAGAAGCCGATCGGAAAAGGGATCACTTTGTTATGAACACATGATGGTTGTTGAAACATTCGTTAGTAGGTGCAGAGAAAAGGAAATAAGTGTGATAGTATATTCAGTTTATCTTACCTTATCTTATTATATCTTATTTCTATGGTATTGTCCTATGTTCAGTTTATTCATGTCGTGATCCTTTTACATGTTTACATGCTGAATAATCACTGGACTTACCAGGCTTATGTCTGACCCATTTTCTTTCGCCTTCTTTTCTTCCGTCCCCCCCCCCCCCCCCCCATGGTCCGCAGGGAGGGAATACTTTAGCTTAGTGCAGACCTTTTCCAACTTGAAGATAGTAGACATATTGCTTGGAATCTCTTTTCTTGGGCTATGGCTGTGGTTACATTTTATTGGGGATTTATGCTGCTTTACTATTGTTTTATGCTTCTATATGTACTTGGAGTTTTAAATCAAGACAGATGTTTTATTGTAATAATTTAGAAGTTGGGCTTTGAGACAATGCTTATAGTGTTTTGACTGAACCACGCTATTTATGAAATGATTTCAGTTTTTCCCTGTTTATATGTCTGTCTTGTAAATTATCTGTGCTTTTTACCTAAAATGCTTCATCAAAGTTAATGCATTCTCTTTGTGAGAGAACTTAATGGAGGCGGGGTGTTTCACTTACTTTCTACTGAAATTTATGTTTCTTTTTTTATTTTATTTTCAATATGTAATGACATGCAAGATGCTTTGAAGTCTCAATATAGTGTCGATATAGATGTACTACGTCAAGCCACCACGTGGTATCATAAAGATACCAAATCAGTGTGATAGTAAATAAGAGAGAGATTTCTTTTTTTAATTTTCAACCCGGTCTAACTAGGGGAATCAAAGTGTTTTCATTTTTTGTGAAGATCAGGGGGACAACTAAGAAACTTTTTGTGTGATAATTTACCTTTTTTTCTTTTTATTAATTAAAAACTCAAATCTCGTATTTGTCTTGTGATTGGGCTACAATTGTAATATCGATCAGTAATAAAGTTTCTTCCATCAGTCAATCTGCACATAAAATTTTATTATCAGTTATTTTAAATGAAGGAAGTTTCTGCAATTGTAATATCGATCAGCAATAAAGGAAGTTTATTCCGTCAGTCAATCTGCACATAAAATTTTATTATCAGTAATTTTAAATGAAGTTTCTGCCAGGCGTTTTCGGAACTTTAAATTATAAACGTTTCCATTTACTTAGAACTAGAAATTTTATGATTGTTCATGTCACATGAAGAGGTTATCCCCCCCTTCGCTCTCTCTTCCTCATAACTAATAATTATTGAAATGAAGTCTTTTTTTATTATTAACCAAAAAAAGATTATGGTTATGTATCAAAAAGATAAATAAAAAAATCTCAAAACTACAGCTCTTAAAGCACTCTCCATAAAAAATAAAATAGAATTCATTTTATATGTTAATATCACATTCATTTTAATAACTGGTTCATGGCTTCACATATTCAGTCCTCTAATGCTGCCTTTGACTCTATTGATGAAGTCTAAAAAAAGGAAAAAAATCAAATCAACAACGCACTTTATTTATATCTGATCATTTTCATTATTTAAGCACAAATTTAATTTAGTAACAGTTCCTTTTTCCTATGTAATAGTTCATAGTATCTGATCATTCATATTAATATTTGACGTTCATAATATTAGGTTGGTCCATGGAAATTGATTTTAAGGCTGCATTATGTGTGTATATATAATATAATTTAGAACCACGGTGCTGTTTTACTTTGTTCTTTGCAGGATAAACTGGGGATGTATGTACCAATCATTGTTTCCTTATTTTAAAGTCTAATATCATTGGATCATCTATTGAATTGAATAAGCAGGATAACATTACTACATATAACTGTTTGAATTGAATATTGTATATATGAAATCAATACAATACAACTGTTTGGTATAAATTTTTGAAAAACATCTTATATAAGTCAGATTATGCTACTAGCAATGCGCGTGTGAATTTCCTAGCTAAGAAATATTGGTTCGCCAATAAGTAAAGAAAAGTAATCGTTTTAGTGAGGAATAGTGCATTTTCTTACATTGAAAAATGTTAAATGCCATGTTGCATATACTCAAAGTCGATATTTGTAATTGTGTATTATTGAAATCTATAAATACAGATTATAAAAAGGTAAATATTTCTGCCACTACATTATGAAATTTGCCTGGAATTAATGAGAAGAAAAAGAGGCCTATTTTCGAAGTAGATGTTTGTCCTACCTTACGCATTGTCGGATGCTTTATATACTGCACAAAATCAGATATCTCATTTATATGTTATGGTTACAGAAACCGTGCGATTGAGACTCGTCTCAAACTGAAAAACAAAAGAAAAAAGAAAGATATTAATATGTTGGGAGGTTGAGCTTTCTTAGTCTGAAACGTATACAAGGGCGCTATGTTTCTTATATCCCCTTTTCAAGGATAATATAAAACAAAACGATATGAATCCATTATTATACTTTAATTTTCTCGTCAAATACTATGTTAATTTCTGATTATTTTGTAATGCATGCAGAAGGTAATTTCATTTTATTTTGTTCGTCAAATACTTTATTTTGCTCGTCAAATTCATG
Organism: Allium sativum; assembly: GCA_030737875.1. Classification (NCBI taxonomy): domain Eukaryota; kingdom Viridiplantae; phylum Streptophyta; class Magnoliopsida; order Asparagales; family Amaryllidaceae; genus Allium; species Allium sativum. The sequence goes on from CM060923.1 coordinate 463,262,091, forward strand.
TTAATTTTACATTTTATCTTAGTAATAGTTCCTTTTTCCTATGTTAAAACGTTCTTCATGCAAGTCTAGCTACGGTAAAATTCGAAGATGTTGAGCAATAGAAAACAGCCCTTAGATCTGGTAATAAATCCACGTTCAAGTCTTGCCACGAATGTATTTTTTGTAGAAAAGGAACATATATTACATGTATAATGAATTGAAACGGACAGACATAACTTAAATTTCATTTTGATCGACCTATCAGGTTTTCCTAAATATAGAAAAGAAAATCCAGGGTTAAACAAGCTATGACCATGTTTACATAGGAATGTAGATTGCAGAAAAGTCATGTAGATTGCAGAAAAGTCATGTAGCTATTAAACAGAACTTAAGAGATAAATGAGATATCTTTTATTTCTATTGATTCAGGTGTACAAAAAAATGTAAACAATTTACATGTTATGTAGATTTTCGCTCTGGTTAAGGAAGGCTAGATTACTATTATTTTTGTCAAAATGAGCCTTTTGGTTGATTTTTTGTGCACAAAATCCTATGTTAGCTTATAAGCAGGAGTAAAATGATAATAAATCATAAAATGTAAATATAAAAGTTTATACTATCCATCTAGAAGTTTAAATCCATTCCTCCATTGAGTCCTTGATAAATTATTGCGTTTTCATGGTTTTAAAATATTTTTGTTCATCGATTTCGGTTTAACTGTATCAATTCATCATGTTTCTATAAAGAATAGCTTGTTTTTTGATGGGTTTGAGAACAAATGGTTTAAGCAAACAGGCTTTGGTTAAGCAAATTATTTTTAGTAAGTAAACCAAAACACATAAATCTATCATCACTTATAAGCCACTTTGGAAAGCATACTATTTTATTTCTTGAGACTTTATTGTGACAACTAAAACAGCAATGCAAATCTTGCAAGCCTCTACATGGTAGCTAGTTTAAAGGCAACTTTCTGTTAGACAGTGTGCTAAATTATTAGTGGTAAGTTGCCAGTTATGTCCAACACAACATTAAATATACACCCCCAACCCCACTACATTAGTATCATGCATAATAATCAGCCCAGCTTAAAAAAATTATCTAGCCGGTTACCAGAAACATTGACAAGGTGTAGTGGCCCGCAAATCCATAACATCAGAGTTGACTACATACACCATACATCCAATCCAAATATCACAAAAATACGAATCGTTTCTTTTTAGAAGAAAAAGGTAGAAGAATAATAGAAACGACACAACAAAATCTCACATCGCAGCGGAACAAAATATAATATATCATATCTTTGAAATACAAAATCTCAACTGTATAACATATACTTATCAGAGTACAATACTTACAACACAGTGGAACAAAACTCTATATAACTAATGCTGAAGCCTCCTGCTCCAAGCTCCTTTAGATAGATCTGTAAAATTCCGAACTACTTGACTGCCCGTATAAATTTAGGCACCCAAGAGTTTAGATAGAACAAAACAAAATAAACTCCGGGTCAGTCATGGGACTGGTATGACTAAACAGTTTAAAACAGTTTTAGAAAAACTAAATGATATCTCATAAGACCACGCCATATAACACGGAACGGGTTTTTCCCTTATGAGAATCCAAACACTTGACTTATCTTTCAAAATCCTTTTGAAAGGAATAATAATCTTTATATCAAAACTCTTTTGATATTATAATAATGTCTAAATCAAGTAAATAACAATCTAGTGGAATGTTTGCATCTCACGTTCCACATATATAATATACAATCAAAACCGCAAGCACTTATTGGGTAATGGATTTCCAACTATGATAAGGTATGGAACCACCTTCCGCTGGTATATCTCTAGAGGAGAATACACCGAGTTCAACAAGAACATCTTGCAACTCAGCCACAGATGACCGACCACTCATTTCGCTTGAGTGTATCGAATGTATATCACCAACGGTTGGGATCAGCAACCGTTTCCCAAATGGGACAGAACTAACAATAGATTTTTAGAAGTAAATGAAACTCTAGATCAGGTGATTATACATCCTAATAGGTGCGACCTACATAGCCATGTTGCCTGCTCGATTTCTTCCATTTATCGGTTGATGAGGCTTGAGGTTACGCTTTATCATCACATCAGATTCACTTCGAATGCCACATTGTCAGATCCATCGAAAATCACTAATTGACGTCTACAACAGTACATTACGTGTTAGCTAAACAAGTTTCCTTCTCTGCTTCCACTCTTGGTATGGTTGAAGAAATCAATGTACGTGACCTTTCTGGAAATACTCTGTCAGACATTCATCCAGGAACAGGATGAACCGAAGGCACTATTCAGTACATCCACCTTAGGCACTGTTATCTAAGACTTATACAATAGCCCTTGCACTTTACTCCGTCTTCAATTTTTCTTGGCATATATGATTCACAACGCTTATGCCAATACAGAGTGGTTCTTTGGATAATAATCCAACCGGTCTCTCCATATTGACAACGATCATCAAAAACTTCGATAGTTTGTGGTTTAACTATCGAATAAAAACAAGTGTTTCGATAGTCGATGATTTAACTATCGGAGAAAACAAGTGTTCATCCAATTATCAAACAATCACTGAGCCCTTAATTAATATTCCATTAATTAAATCACTTCTCTATTTCTTTATCAATATTTGTTAACCAAATATTTTCAATAACCATATTGGCCTTTTACGTTATTTGGAAAACATTTCCGAATATCGCCTTCCTTTATTTTCTAAACTCGAGAAAATATATGTTATTTATAATTGGAAAATATTCCAATTACTTATCTCTTTTCCGATCTTGTTTATTTCTATACTTAGGAAATATTCTTTATTATATTTCCAAGCTTACACTTATTTGGGTTAAAACGGAAGTTGTGTTAAACATCGTTACGACAACCCAAATACTATATTCAACTAACTCTTATCCAACACTGATCTTCGAGCCTGGAATCTTACTATTTATTTGTTAATAATGAAATCAATCAAGTTGGGGTGTGACTACCTCTCAGACCTTGACTGAAAACATTTATAACGTCAAAACAAATATGACTACTTACTCGATTAATCAATACCATACAACTACTTATTCACTTTAAAACACGTATACACTTCTCCTTCTATTCTTACCGGATTTTATTCTTAGACTTCCTTTTTAATTACACTATTCTATTTTTAAGTTCGCTTCCTTATCGACTTCTATATATATTGATATATAGAATCCTAGTTATCAGATTTTCTTAAAATATTCTAACTCCTTAAATTTTCGGGAAAATTCGCCATAACCTCCTTTGTACCGAGAGTATCGGGATATTTTAAATAGCCTCCCATGGCCCTCACCAATCCAAAAGAAAAAGAAAAAAAAGCAAAGCGGCTAGCCGATACGGCGCATAAAATCTCATATATGAATTAAATGCGTACCTTTTTGTCGAGCATTCTATTTATATACCTTCATTATCCTTATCCCATACCTGTCTCATGTATGTCTATACATGTCCAATTTATTTCCAATCTAATCCAATAGTTTTACTCAATTCGTTAATTAACTTCCTAGTTTACTCCTTTTCCTATTTTACTTTTATATGTGAACATAACAAGTTCAAATAAAATTCTAACTCGCTTATAAATTCTTTGGATTCGATTTTTAATTTAAGTTTCATATTCGATTTTGAATATGAAATCCACACATCCAATTCACCTTTCAAAGTTCACTTCAACTCCAAACTCGATTAACTAATATCTCTTTGACTTAATTAATTCTATTCAAAAATCAAAATATGATTATTGTTTCAAAAATCATTCTACTTACTTCACTTGAGTTCACATTTATTTTATAATTCAAATCTAGATGTTCAAATGGCAATTCGGATTTTTATTTGCTTAAAAATCCTTATATTTATTTAAATAAACCCTTATGGTTTTTAAACGATTTCGGCGCTGCACTTTTAGAAATTTGATTTTGACATATCTCAAAATTTATTCAACGAAATCCAGGTTTTTCTTTTCTGTTAGAAAATTATTATCTAACTGGTCCTAATGGTTCTTGTTTCAAAGAATTCCGACTTAATTTGACTTCTATATACTCAATTGAAGTCTGAATCGCCAATTTACGAACTGCAGCGCTGCGGCGAGTTCGTTTTAATTATATTTATATATATATATATATACTTTTAAACATCGTTAAAATGAATTCAACTCCATTTTAACTCTATTCAAATTATAATATTCAAACTCCATTTCATTTCTGTTTGAATTCTAATATTCAAACTCCATTTTAACTCTATTTAAATTTTCTTGATTCAAACTCCATTTTCACTTTTATTTGAATTCTATATTCTAATTCCAATTTCACTTTCATTTGAATTCTATATTCAAATTCCAATTCCTTTTCTATTTGAATTCTATAATTAAATTCCATTTTAACTCTATTTGAATCCTATTTTCAAATTCCATTTTAACTCTTTAAATTCTATATTCAAAGTCTATTTCTATTTGAATTCTATATTCAAATTCTCATTTCAATCTATTTGAATTCTATATTCAAATTCCATTTTAACTCAATTTGAATCCTATTTTCAAATTCCATTTTAACTCTTCAAATTCTATATTTGAATTCCTTTATATTTTCTATATTCAAATTCTATATTTGAATTCCATTTGAATTTCTATATCAAAACTCTATTTGAATTTCTGTATTCAATTTCTATTTGAATTTCTATATTCAAATTCTATTTAAATTTCTATATTCATTCTTTAAACAAGTCTCGATTTCAATTCCTTTTGAAATCGATATTTCTACTTTTGGAAAATAGATTTCCCTTTTCAATTTCACACTTGTATTTTTATTTCTGAATTATCCAATGATAATTCTTTTTACTTCATTTATAAACTTCGTTTATAAAAGAACTATTTGTAAACTTCGTTTATAACGGAACTACTTATTTTATTTTTCAAAACAAGTTTATAATTCAAATTCTATTTTAGAAAAAATAGAATTTCCTTTTTAAATCACAAATACTCCTTTTTAGGGTATTTTTATTAATTAACGCTTAGGCCCAGTGATATTTAAACACCAAACAACCAATTATTTATTTCAGGTTTTCTAGAACACCATATATGACAGTATATATGCAAACAAATAAACAAACAAATAATATATATTTTTGAGGAATCCAATTGGATTCCTACAACCTGTTTTCCTGCATCCACAGACGTTAGTCAACAAGTAATACCCATCCTGCTTCGAGGCTGGATATCGCGGTATAGAAGGTCATCTACTATCATAGCGTGGGACGCATAGGGTAATCATCCGCTAATGAAACCGCGGGCATCCGCTAATGAGACTGCGGGAATCCAACCAATCACCAAACCGATATATATATATATATATATATATATATATATATATATATAATAGCAAGCCTATATAACTATATATATATATATTTAAACATGCTACAGTAATATTTTAACGCAACCAACAATCAACAGACAATTATTTTTAACTGATAAAAATAATTCTAAATAAAAGGTGAGTGAGATTTACTCACCAGGGTTTAATTCGTTGAAGCAGCGATTTATTTCGATTAGATTAAACATAAGTTTAATTTAACCGAAAACTCTTATTAGCTCCAAATCACTTGGAATAAATTCCACTGCGAAGCTTTTACCAATCCGAATCCAACATAATTGGTTTCACTTGAACCTAAGAACGTATGAACATGTTATAAACAAGTTTACGAGAGTAAAATATATATTAATTTTGTTCATTACCGATTATAACTAATTATTTTTAGTTAATACCTTAATTTTATAAGTCTACACATTTATTTTACTTACCAACTAATTCCCTTTTTATAAACCAATTATATAAACTAATTATATAAACTAACTCTATACATTTAATCAAATTACTAATTATATATATATACATACCATTTTCTATTTAAATTTTAAAACGAAATATACCTTAATCTTATACTCATCTGATTTGTTTACAATTTAATTTCTTCCATATCTAGATATGTTGTTTTATACCAATTAATTAAACTAGCTACTGATTTTGTAATTGAAATCCATACCTTAATTCGCATTTAAAACTCCTTCCCAGATGATTCAAGCAAAGACACAGCATCCATGCTGTTACTTATTCCATGGTCACGCCGAAAATCTTCACAGTCCCTCCCTACTTCCTCACATTGACTAATCATCTTCCCCAAAAGCAGCACTTCACGCATCACTCTGCTCCTCTCTTCCATGCTAATATCACCACATCGAACTGGAGCATCCTATTCTCTGTAGTCGCGACTTCAGCCTTCTGTAGTATCGCAACAGTGAACTCGCATTTTAGTTTGAAAAGAAAACCATCACTGCGTTCAGTGTCAGAACATCGCGACTTTCTACTTGTCGAGCTACAGGCTGCGACAATCCCACTCACGAAATCTCCAACAAACTCACTTTACAGGTGCGCCACTTCTCCAATATCACCCCGCCATCCCTCGTTTCACACTACTCCGCCTCATTTAAAACTGATGCCTCAATCCTTAGGAGGATGTAGGATAAATCGATTTTCCCCAAATCAGTATCGCAACCAGAGCATTCGTACTATGGAGAGGAGCAGCTTGATTCAAGCTCAAGAATGATGTTTCGATTTAAAACTTTCGGTGATAATGGAAGAGGGCTGATTTTTCTAAGGAACAAATGAACATAAAATAAGGGAGACTAGAAGCGATTTTATAAGGAAGGATGGCCCTTCGTTTGTGTGGAGTTGAAGTGGAGAATATGTCTTATTTTCTCCCTTTTGATTTGTGCGGCCCATATCTTTCCTTGTTGTTTTTGTTTCGGACCACAAGTATATGATATTTTTGTTTTAATTTAATTTGTTTTAGGACACGTGTCCTTAAATTAAAGCACCAACCTGATCCAGAACTCCTTTCTGAACCCAACCACTGACACTAACCATCTGAACTATTCTGATTCAAATTATAATTCGAATTCAATTATTTCATATTCATGATAATTATATAAATTATAAATAAATCATATTTTGATTTTTAAATTGATAACTAAATATTAAAATTTTCATTTATATTCTCAGATCAATATTTAAATCCGTATTAAATATTTAAAATTAACCCATAAGAATCCGGGTCATTACAATCCCCACTCAAAATAATTTCGTCCTCGAAATTGCTAAGGTAGAAAAAGTGCTACAACCCCATTTATCTTTTCAAAATTTATTTATGTTGATACTCAACATTTCAAACTTCCTTACGTAACTCTCTTTCGAATAAGTCCCTATTCGATAACTCCTCCCTTCAAATAACTATATTCGATAATCTCCCTTTCGAATAACTAGATTCGAAAACCTTTCTTCGAATAAACTATATTCGATTTACTCTATTCAATTTACTCTTATCAATTAACTCTATTGGATTAGCTCTTTTCACTTAACTCCTTCCGAATAAGCTATATTCGATAACTCTTTTAACTCTATTCGAATAAACTATATTCGATAACTCCTTTTATTCTATTCGAATAACTAATATTCGATAACTCCTTTTAACTTTATTCGAATAAATAATATTCGATAAATTCTAATTGAATAACTAATATTAAATTAACTCTACGGATTAACCCTAACTGATTAACTCTAACTGGTTAATTCTTACTCTAATCGATTTATTCTAACTCTAATCGATTTATTCTATTCGAATAACTCCTATTGGATAACGTTTATTCATTTATAAAGATTTAATTTTAGTAACGGTTCTTCACTTTATAAATGTTCTCTTTAATAACGTTACTTCACTTATACAAGTGTTGTGTACCCCTTCTATTTAAAACTATCGGTGTTAAAGACCAATATCTCTCCTCTATATAAGTTCAGACTTATATATTCCATTTATCGAATGATAAATATTTAATTTAATTTATAAACTGTTATTTATAAATTAATCTTTTCTATTTATCTGTTAAAAACAGATTTCCATTTTCTATTCATCTTTTAAATATTCCTTTGATTAAATTATATTTATTTAACAAATAAATATCTCATTTATAACATTCTATTTATTTTCTACAAATAAATATTTCCATTGAATCTATTTGTAAATGTTTTACAAGTATTTCCTTTTAAATTCTATTTGTAAATGTTTTTACAAATATCTCTCCTTCTATTTGTTTGTACATAACTTCCTTTATATTTGTGTTACAAATATAATTCCTTTATATTTTTTTTACAAATATATTTTCTTTTTAACTCTTTTGGTTTTTCCTTTATTCACACCCAATTCATATTTCATTCACATTGATTTTACTCAATTTATTCATTTCAATCCATTTAACTTACTTAAGTTAAATTTAATTTCAGTCATTCAAATTCCCAGGGTTTTATTTCAAAACTCCTTTGAAGTAATATAAATATATACATATATTTATATCCATCTCAAATTCAAAACATTTGAATTTTCAAACAACTTGTTTTCTTTTCAAACAAATTTCCCATCAAAAACTTTTCTAAGGCAGTAATTCATCACTTAGAAACTCGAAAATGAACACTGATGATGTTGCGACCATCATCAGAATTATTTCCCAGCCATTGAAGTGAGTTCAGTGCTATATTTCTTTGATATTCATTTAGAAAAATATTTTCCAAACTCCCAGGATTTTAAATTCTTAATTCTGGTTTGAATTCAATTTTAATTCATCTCATTTGTATATATTTCATTCTTATACAAATTTCTAATTGGTTATACATAACCATTTAAATTTTATAATCTCATTCGATTATAAGCCTAACAATCAACTCAACCATCTAAAAATAATATCGTGTCCAATCTTCTGTTCAAGTGTTTATAAACTCCTATCGACATCGTGGTGTCCCACGATTCGATCAGAATTCATAATTCACTCAACAGACTAGTCAACACAATATAAAACAGTTTGTATATTAAATAACAAATACTCTCTCTCGTACATATATACATATACACTCAACTCATTCTAGGGTGCTACTGACCCTATCTCTAATGAGAACATGCCACACAAGCCTAGATATTCGCTCAACCTAAGATTTGATACCAACTGTAATGACCCGCAAATCCATAACCATCAGAGTTGACTACATACACCATACATCCAACCCAAATATCACGAAAATACGAATCATTTTTTTAGAAGAAAAAGGTAGAAGAAGAACAGAAACAACAACACAGAATCTCACATCGCAGCGGAACAAAATATAATATATCATATCTTTGAAATACGAAATCTCAACTGTATAACATATACTTATCAGAGTACAATACTTACAACACAGCGGAACAAAACTCTATATAACTAACGCTGAAGCCTCCTGCTCCAAGCTCCTTTAGATAGATCTGTAAAATCCTGAACTACTTGATTGCCTGTACAAATTTAGGCACCCAAGAGTTTAGGTAGAACAAAACAAAAAAAACCCCGGGTCAGTCATGGGACTGGTATGAGTAAACGGTTTTAGAAAAAGACTACGCCGTATAACACGGAATGAGTTTTTCCTTATGAGAATCCAAACACTTGACTTATCTTTCAAAATCCTTTTGAAAGGAATAATAATCTTTATATCAAAACTCTTTTGATATTATAATAATGTCTAAATCAAGTAAATAACAATCTAGTGGAACGTTTGCATCTCACGTTCCACATATATAATATACAATCAAAACCGCAAGCACTTATTGGGTAATGGATTTCCAACTATGACAAGGTATGGAACCACCTTCCGCTGGTATATCTCTAGAGGAGAATACACCAAGTTCAACAAGAACATCTTGCAACTCAGCCACACGTGACTGACCACTCATTTCGCTTGAGTGTATCGAATGTTTATCACCAACGGTTGGGATCAGCAACCGTTTCCCAAATGGGACAGCATCAACAATAGATTTTTAGAAGTAAATGAAACTCTAGATCAAGTGATTATACACCCTAATAGGTGCGACCTACATAGCCATGCTGCCTGCCCGATTTCTGCCATTTACCGGTTGATGAGGCTTGAGGTTACGCTTTATCATCACATCAGATTCACTTCGAATGCCACATTGTCAGATCCATCGAAAATCACTAATTGACGTCTACAACAGTACATTACGTGTTAGCTGGAGAAGTTTCCTTCTCTGCTTCCACTCTTGGTACGGTTGAAGAAATCAATGTACGTGACCTTTCTGGAAATACTTTATCAGACATTCATCCATACAAGTCATCCAGGAACAAGATGAACCGAAGGCACTATTCAGTACATCCACCTTAGGCACTGTTATCTAAGACTTATACAATAGCCCTTGCACTTTACTCCGTCTTCAATTTTCTTTGGCATATATGATTCGCAATGCTCATGCCAATACAGAGTGGTTCTTTGGATAATAATCCAACCGGTCTCTCCATATTGACAACGATGGTCAAAAACTTCGATAGTATGTGATTTAACTATCGAATAAAAACAAGTATTTCGATAGTCGATGATTTAACCGAAGAAAACAAGTGTTCATCCAATTATCAAACAATCACTGAGCCCTAAATTAATATTCCATTAATTAAATCACTTCTCTATTTCTTTATCAATATTTGTTAACCAAATATTTTCAATAACCATATTGGCCATTTACGTTATTTGGAAAACATTTCCGAATATCGCCTTCCTTTATTTTCTAAACTTTAGAAAATATATGCTATATATAATTGGAAAATATTCCAATTACTTATCTCTTTTCCGATCTCGTTTATTTCTATACTTAGGAGATATTCTTTATTATATTTCCAAGCTTACACTTACTTGAGTTAAAACGGATGTTCTGTAAAACATCGTTATGACAACCCAAATACTATATTCAACTAACTCTTATCCAACACTGATCTTCGAGCTGAAATCTTACTATTTATTTGTTAATAATGGAATCAATCAAGTTGGGGTATAACTACCTCTCAGACCTTGACTGAATAACATTTATAACGTCAAAACAGATATGACTACTTACTCGAATAATCATTACCATACAACTACTTATTCACTTTAAAACACGTATACACTTCTCCTTCTATTCTTACCGGATTTTATTCTTAGACTTCCTTTTTGATTACACTATTCTATTATTAAGTTCGCTTCCTTATTGACTTCTATATATATTGATATATAGAATCCTAGTTATCAGATTTTCTTAAAAATATTCTAACTCCTTAAATTTCCGGGAAAATTCGCCATAACCTCCTTTGTACCGAGAGCATCGGGATATTTTAAATAGCCTCCCATGGCCCTCACCAATCCAAAAGAAAAGGAAAAAAAAGCTAAGCGGCTAGCCGTTATGACGCATAAAATCTCATATATGAATTAAATACGTACCTTTTTGTCAAGCATTCTATTTGTATACCTTCATTATCCTTATCCCATACCTGTCTCCTATATGTCTATACATGTCCAATTTATTTCCAACCTAATCCAATCACTTTACTCAATTCGTTAATTAACTTGCTAGTTTACTCCTTTTCCTGTTTTACTTTTATATGTGAACATAACATGTTCAAATAAAATTCTAACTCGCTTATAAATTCTTTGGATTCGATTTTTAATTTAAGTTTCATATTCGATTTTGAATATGAAATCCACACATCCAATTCACCTTTCAAAGTTCACTTCAATTCCAAACTCGATTAACTAATTTCTCTTTGACTTAGTTAAATCTATTCAAAAATCAAAATATGATTATTATTTCAAAAATCATTCTACTTACTTCACTTGAGTTCACATTTATTTTATAACTCAAGTCTAGATGTTCAAATGGCAATTCGGATTTTTATTTTCTTAAAAATCCTTATATTTATTTAAATAAACCCTTTCGGCGCTGCACTTTTAGAAATTTGATTTTGACATATCTCAAAATCTATTCGACGAAATCCAGGTTTTTCTTTTCTATTAGAAAACTATTATCTAACTGGTCCTGATGGTTCTTGTTTCAAAGAATTCTGACTTAATTTGTCTTCTATATACTCAATTGAAGTTCGAATCGCCAATTTACGAACTGCAGCGCTGCGGCGAGTTCATTTTAATTATATATATATATATAAAAACTTTTAAACTTCGTTAAAATGAATTCATCTCCATTTTAACTCTATTCGAATTCTAATATTCAAACTCCATTTCATTTATGTTTGAATTCTAATATTCAAACTCCATTTTAACTCTATTTGAATTTTCTTGATACAAACTCCATTTTAACTCTATTTGAATTTTCTTGATTCAAACTCCATTTTCACTTTTATTTGAATTCTATATTCAAATTCCAATTTCACTTTTATTTGGATTCTATATTCAAATTCCAATTCCTTTTCTATTTGAATCCTATATTCAAATTCCATTTTAACTCTATTTGAATCCTATTTTCAAATTCCATTTTAACTCTTTAAATTCTATATTCAAAGTCTATTTCTATTTGAATTCTATATTCAAATTCTCGTTTCAATGTATTTGAATTCTATATTCAAATTCCATTTTAACTCTATTTGAATCCTATTTTCAAATTCCATTTTAACTCTTCAAATTCTTTATTTGAATTCCTTTTTATTTTCTATATTCAAATTCTATATGTGAATTCCATTTGAATTTCTATATCCAAACTCTATTTGAATTTCTGTATTCAATTTCTATTTGAATTTCTATATTCAATTTCTATTTGAATTTCTATATTCGTTCTTTAAACAAGTCTCGATTTCAATTCCTTTTGAAATCGATATTTCTACTTTTGGAAAATAGATTTCCCTTTTCAATTTCACACTTGTATTTTTATTTCTGAATTATCCAATGATAATTCTTTTTACTTCATTTATAAACTTCGTTTATAAAAGAACTATTTATAAACTTCGTTTATAAAAGAACTATTTATAAACTTCGTTTATAAAAGAACTATTTATAAACTTCGTTTATAACGGAACTACTTGTTTTATTTTTCAAAACAAGTTTATAATTCAAATCTATTTAAAAATTCAAATTCTATTTTAGAAAAAATAGAATTTCCCTTTTAAATCTCAAATACCCCTTTTCGGGGTATTTTTATAAATTAACGCTTAGGCCCAGTGATATTTAAACACCAAACAATCAATTATTTATTTCAGGTTTTCTAACACACCATATATGACAGTATATATGCGAACAAATAAACAAACAGATAATATATATTTTTGAGGAATCCAGTTGGATTCCTCCAACCTGTTTTCCTGCATCCACAGACTTTAGTCAACATAGTAATATCCATCCCGCTTCAAGGCAGGATATAGCGGTATAGAAGGTCATCCACTATCATAGCGTGGGACGCATAGGGTAATCATCCGCTAATGAAACCGTGGGCATCCGCTAATGAGACTGCGGGAATCCAACCAATCACCAAACCAATATATATATATATATAATAGCAAGCCTATATAACTATATATATATATATTTAAACATGCCACAGTAATTTTTTAACGCAACCAAACAATCAACAGACAATTATTTTTAATTGATAAATATAAACCTAAATATAAGGTGAGTGATATTTACTCACCAGGGTTTAATTTGTTGAAGTAGCGATTTATTTCGATTAGATTAAACATAAGTTTAATTTAACCGAAAACTCTTATTAGCTCCAAATCACTTGGAATAAATTCCACTGCGAAGCTTTTACCAATCCAAATCCAACATAATTGGTTTCACTTGAACCTAAGAACGTATGAATATGTTATGAACAAGTTTACGAGAGTAAAATATATATTAATTTTGTTCATTACCGATTATAACTAATTACTTTTAGTTAATACCTTAATTTGATAAGTCTACACATTTATTTTACTTACCAACTAATTCCCTTTTTTATAAACCAATTATATAAACTAATTATATAAACTAACTCAATAAATTTAATCAAATTACCAATTATATATATACCATTTTCTATTTAAATTTAAAAACGAAATATACCTTAATCTCATACTCATCTGATATGTTTAGAATTTAATTTCTTCCTTATCAAGATATATTAGTTTATACCAATTAACTAAACTAGCTACCGATTTTATATTTTAAATCCATACCTTAATTCGCATTTAAAACTCCTTCCCAGATGATTCACGCAAGGACACAGCATCCACTCTGTTACTTATTACATAGTCACGCTGAAAATCTCCACAGTCCCTCCCTACTTCATCACACTGACTAATCATCTTCCCCAAAAGCATCACTTCACGCATCACTCTACTCCTCTCTTCCACGCTAATATCACCACATCGAACTGGATCATCCCATTCTCTGTAGTCGCGACTTCAACCTTCTGTAGTACCACAACAGTGAACTCGCACTTTAGTTTGAACGGAAAACCATCACTGCGTTCAATGTCAGAACATCGCGACTTTCTACTTGTCGAGCTACAGGCTGCGACAATCCCACTCACGAAATCTCCAACAAACTCACTTTACAGGTGCGCCACTTCTCCAATATCACCCCGCCATCCCTCGTTTCGCACTACTTCGCCTCATTCAAAACCGATGCCTCAATCCCTAGAACGATGTAGGATAAATCGATTTCCCCACAAATCAGTATCGCAACCAGAGCATTCATACTATGGAGAGGAGCAGCTCGATTCAAGCTCAAGAATGATGTTTCAATTTAAAACTTTCGGTGATAATGGAAGAGGGCTGATTTTTCTGAGGAACAAACGAACGTAAAATAGGGGAGACTAGAAGCGATTTTATAAGGAAGGATGGCCCTTCGTTTGTGTGGAGTTGAAGTGGAGAATGTGTCTTATTTTCTCCCTTTTGATTTGTGCGGCCAGTATCTTTCCTTGTTGTTTTTGTTTCGGACCACAAGTCTATGATATTTTTGTTTTAATTTAATTTGTTTTAGGACCTGTGTCCTTAAATTAAATCACCAAGCTGATCCAGAACTCCTTTCTGAACCCAACCACTGACACTGACCATCTGAACTATTCTGATTCAAATTATAATTCGAATTCAATTATTTCAGATTCTTGATAATTATATAAATTCGAAATAAATCATATTTCAATTTTTAAATTGATAACTAAATATTAAAATTTTCATTTATATTCTCAGATCAATATTTAAATCCATATTAAATAGTTAAAATTAACCCATAAGAATCCGTGTCATTACACAAGGACAAGGCCTGTTTCATAAATTACATTAGACCCCAACTGATTACACTTAGCTAATCCTCCTTGTAGTTGTGGTTCCAGAGATGGACTTGCATATGAATTTATTTTGGCTTCGTTGCTTTTAGCAACTAAACATAGTCAGTTAGTTTGAGTTAAAATGTGTTTCAGCACGCAATGTCACATGTATGACTACTTGCAAAGATAAAAGAAAAATTTACATCTGAAACACCTAATTGACCCGTAATGATTACTATTTATTTGTTCCACATGTCTATCTAAAACAACTTTGCATTCCAACTGATTTTCCTCATATGTTTATAGGACGATCTACGTGCAAAAACCAAAGTTCAGAAACTAGTCTCCAATTCTTCGAGCGTGAACAACTCAAGTAACAGTGAAGAATTGTCTACGGATCTCAACACCAAGCATGACCATAAACCGAATGAATACTTTCCATGCCCTCGCTGCAAAAGTAAAAACACTAAATTCTGCTACTTCAACAACCAAAACATTATCCAACCTCGACACTTCTGCATAAAAAGGTACTGGACATCAAAGGTAAGCGAAAATCATGAGACTTCATACCTCGATTCATTTACTGTAGGCTCGACAAAAGTTCAAATACATACCACTCAACCAAAGCTTTCTTCTAAATCTTCTTTTCCCAATTTTCCCCCATTCTCTTGTTTTTAACACTATTCATCTAGTAGTTTAGTTATCCACATTAACATATTCAATGAAAATATCATGTTTATTTACTTGCATGACCAATATTCCACTTGAAGGTGTAAAGTGGTTTGATTATTATATGGTAAAACATTACTCTTATTTATTTATAAATGGTTTTCTGTAAAACAATGAGAATAAAATCCTAAACGAGAAACAAAAAAAACATTTTAAGTTATAAACTGATATCCGTTTTTCGTTTACAAGTCATCATTTAAAGAACAAAGAAAAATAAAGCTTTATTTATTTTGCTTTTACACGTTCAAATTCACGTATATACTTTCTCATTTTTGGCGTTCTCCCTTCATGCTGGAAAAGCTCTAATTCGTATTTTTGTTTAGCAAACATTAATGTCACTTTTGTTACGCATAATATGAGACTGTACTACTTGATTAAAGATAATCTCATTCAAGACTAAACTCAGCTAAATAACCAACAATATTAAAGTAGCTGATTTCCAGATAGCACGTCTAAAAGTTTGCAATTCAAGCTTCCAAAACCATAGGCATAAAAGATGAAAGCTAACGTAAACGAAAGATACCTTCTGATCAAAAACACACCAAAACAAAGAAATAAGGGTTTACTAAATTTACCGATACTGATCCAGTGGATTATCTGAGAAGCGATCCAGGGGCTCGACAATGTGAAATTGGGCGTTGAGAATCAGAGATCCGATAGCGAGGGGGCTTTTGCAAGATTCGATGCGGATTGAAGACGCCATGGATTATCTGACAGCTTGACTGGATTATCGATTTAGAAAAGGAAGAAAAAAAATCTGACTTAGTCAAAGACGGAAGAGTATGTGGCAGGAGGCCAAAAAAATGCGGTAAACTGGCTTTGGCCAAAAAAATCTGACCGTATATATTTATATTTATATTTTTTTATTTAATTTATCTCCACAAAGTTAATTTTTCGTTGAACCCCAAATTGGGCCTAATGACTATCGCTCCTAGCTAATTACCCCCATTTCGAACACAATGGGATACGTATCGAAAGCCAATACGACTATTATGTTCAGTTTTCGTCAAAATTAAAATACAAATCAATACATATTGAATTTGAATGCACATTTTAATTTACTAGGGCCACATACTAGCTCTAAAAATTCCCGAAAAATAATTCTGCCTATGTTAGGACGATAGGGTCTCAAGAAAACTGATTTTGTCAAGTTTGAAGACCGTTTGAAAAATGGCCGTTTTCTAGTTGATCCAAATTGATTGAAACTGTTAAAACACGTTTTCTTTTTCCACGCTCAAATATTAATTCCAAGAATTATGAAAATTGGAATCTAGTAATAAATTGACATCTCAGATCCAGCCAAAGTGGTTTCGTTGAAAACGGAGGTCATTTACAAGATTGTTATTTTTAAGGGCTACATATATATAAATTCCACAACGACTTTTCTGAATTTCAGACTGGACGTAAC
The DNA here is from genome assembly GCA_030737875.1 of Allium sativum. Classification (NCBI taxonomy): domain Eukaryota; kingdom Viridiplantae; phylum Streptophyta; class Magnoliopsida; order Asparagales; family Amaryllidaceae; genus Allium; species Allium sativum. Next base: position 463,279,413 of record CM060923.1, read on the forward strand.
TTTCAACTTATAAAATGAAATCTCTGTTTCTTACATTTGTTAGAAAGATATTGTTAAACAGTTTCGAATATTTCTTGTTTCGTCCAGTTTTGACTTAAATCAAATTTTGTATGTTCATTTGAAATTTGAAATCGAATTTTCAAACTGCCATGCCATTTCAGGCTCATTTTATATTTAAAATAAAATTATTCATTTTAACTTCATCGAAAATAAATTCTTAGCCGTTATTATTTAAAATAAATCATTTTAAATATTCAAAATCCATTAAAATTGCCAAAATAAAATTTTTAAATTGGTTCTGATTTTCCGGGTTGTTACATTAATGGTAATATTTACACCTCCAGTAAATGGACTACCCCCTAAGTGGGGTTGCATCATTTTTAGAGAGTGACCATTCATTTGCATATCATCATTCATTTGAATAACATCATTCATTTGCATATCATGTGGGTTACGAATTAGACTAGGAATTAACAATCCGAAAAATGAATAATTGAGCAGGAATATCTGGACAAATGAGTAAATAGCTGGGTGACCTAAGCGAAACTGCTTTGATGGATGATCAAATGAATGAGTTATTGGACAAATCTCATAGCAAATTAACTTGTGAATAGAATATTACCTATCGATAGACAATATGCGAAGGAGACTAAGCATCAAGCTCCAACATTGGTTATCATAAATAAAACACTACATAAAAGAAGATATTCTCTCCTCTAACCAAGAGGTATCAGACTTGAGAAATTGGCCCAGGTTGTTAAAGGAAATACATGAGGATCCCTACGGGAACCAGCCTAATAAAATCAGGTTAGTAGAAAGGATAACACAATAAAGTTCCTATTTCCCATAGATAATCAGTCGAGTAATATAGCATGATAAGAAGTGTAAGAAATATCAAAGAGATTTTAGGGTACCTTAGTACCCCCTTAAGCACCTTAGGTAACATATACATCATCTCCAACCCATGGCCTTTCCGCAAATGTGAAAATAATTTAAGTAGACCCCTACCTATACTGGGGAAGGGACTAGATACGCAGTGGTAGAAGTCGATTACTTTACCAAATGGGTAGAAGCGAAGTGACATCCAAACATAACATCTGAAAAGGGTACCGAGATTTATGATAAAGAGTATTGTCCCTAAATCTAGAGTTTCACGTAAAATCATATCAGATAATGGAACACAGTTTGAAAGTTAAGAATTGACATGATTTTACAATGAAAATGGAAACATAAAGAGTATCTCTTCCGTAGCACGTCCAAGGGAAAACGATGCTGTTAGGGCTAAAAACCAAACCATAAAAACAATTTTAAGGAAAACAGTTAAATCAAGCCAAAGGAAATTGGGAAGACGAATTGCCATGGGTACTTTAGGTATATAGAATCTCCGCTAAGGCTGCAATAGGGTACACTCCACGTTCACTGACATACCAATGTGAGGCTATCCTTCCGCTCGAAGATGAGATTCCCCTCATGTAATGTCCCATATTTTTATAAGGTATAATAATTAATTAATTTAATTATTTAAAATAATGGTTTGGTAATTTAAATGGTTTAAGTTAAAATAACTATTGAATATTTAATTAAAATAATAATTAAATAATATTTTTAATTATGAAATAATCAGAATTTGCTGAAATGGAAATATGGTGTGAATTGGGCAATTCAAAATATATATAATTCAGTTCTAAATTGAGTTCAAATAACGAATATATTATATAAATGACAGTTAAACGTATAATTATAAAATAATTAAAATCGAGCTCGAAATGGCGCGGCAGTTCGCTATTTGGCGATTCGAACTTCAACTGAATATATAGGGTTTGTTTTAAATCAGATTTAATCAAATTTTAGAAAAGTCGCTATGGAATTCCTTTGAAATTTATAAATAAATATTTATATTATAAATGGATTTTTAATATAAAACGAATATCGATATAACTGGGAATTTTGAAATATCGAATTATAAATCCAATTGGAGTTGTATGATATTCTGTTATGAATATATATGATAATATTTATTTTTAAATATTTAATTTAATTATTTTCAAATATATTTATATATTTAAATGGGTTAGTTAGAGCTTTAAAAATAGCCAGTTTTGCATATGACCTCTGTTTCGATGAAACTAATTTTGTTGGATCCCCAATGTTAAATTATTGTTAGATTTCAATTTCAGTGATTTTTAGAGTCAGTGTGTGGCCGTACAGATTTTTAATGTGAAAAACCGTCAATATTTTGATGGTTAAAAATACATTGTGTGAGCAAACGGAGTTGGAATTCGACGAAACCAGTTTCGTTGGGTCCGTAATGTCGAACTCTAGTGGTATGTCCATTTTCATGATTTTAGATATCATGTGCGTTCGTAGGAATTTTTAGAGTGCAGAAACGGATATAAAATGATTGAAATAAAATATCCTAAAATATCTAAAAATATCTAAATTCCCTATATATACCCCTTTAACACTTTTAATCTAATTCACTTTCTCAAAATTTCCGCTGTCATCTTATGAAATGAGAAAACTAAATTCTGCCACTTCAAAATATTCAAAACAAATGAAATCAATTCATATAAATCAATCTCTAAATAGTTTTGAACTCTTGGAATGTTAAGCTTCAACCTCATGTGTATATTGTTGGGTTCGACTTCGGTTCTTCACGCTGGAAATTTCATAGCGTATATTTGGGTTCGCAAAATCAAATGATTGTAGCAACGATTTGAGATTTTGGGTTTTTATTCGGGTTTATCATTGAAAACCGCACTTGTTGTTGAATTTTGGTGGAATTTGACATTTAAAACTGTCGCTCGAACACTGTGGTGCGTGGAAGAAGGGCAGGCGATGGATATTGCCTGGGCAATGCGAGTTCGAATCTTTTAGTATGGGTTGGTGGAGAGTATGGAGAGAAACGAAATGGTGGTGTTGCTTTGGATTTCAGTTTAGTAGTGATTGAGATAAGAGGGTGGAAAGATGGCACAATGAACATTTGAAGGAGGAGCAGTGTGCGCCCTTCTGAGTTCGGGGAAAGAGGTTAGCGGGTTGGAAGGAACTGGGCCGGGTTTGAAAGGTGTGAGGCCCGTTAAGTATATAATTTAGATTTAACTATTTATAACTTGTATTCAAACTTTAAAAATGTGTAACTTTGTCGTACGATATCAGAATCAGACGAAACAAGATCCGTTGGGATCGTATGAAAGAAGGCTACACGATGGAATTGACTGCGAACGAATAAGTGCTCATTACAATTTATACCAAAATAAATTGTTCGTTTGAGTCAAGCGATGGTTATCGTTATAAACAATGATCGTCCAATGTGAGTAAAACTCACCAACTCTGAACAGTTATATTTTTATAACGTATTCTTAGAACTGATAATTATATGTTGATTGCTGTGGGTTAACTATTTGGTTGAATTGCTTATGTATTGGTTGAAGTTATAGATAATAATATATATATATATATATCATTAATCAAATATTGATTCTGTTTAACAGAATAATTCATAGTGAAATGAAATTGATGTTAATTATATTATTTAACATCTTTGATGCAGGGAAACAGGTTGGAGGGACCCAACTGGGTTCCTCAATATATAAAATACTGTTTTATTTCATATAATGTGATATATGATATGTTGTTGATTATATGTGTTTGAATGATATCGATCACTGTTGTTTGGTATTTTAAATACCGTGAGAAATACTGAGATGTAAAAAGGGGATTTTCAAAGTATATTTTGAAAATAAATTATTTTTATAAAATCAATGGATTTTATATATAAAAGGAAAAGGATTTTATAAAAGGAAATAATTATAAAATCAAAGAGTTGAAAAGGGAATTATTTGTAAAACAAATATAAAGGAAAGTACTTGTAAAAAAATGTAAAAGTATTATTTATTTAGAAAATAAATAGAAGTACAAAAGGATTATTTATTTAGAAAATAAATAGAAGTGTAAAAGGGATATTTATTTAGAATGTAAATAGAATAATTTTTAAAAGGAAATATTTATTTAGAAAATAAATAAAGTTATAAAAATAAATATTTATTTAGGAAATAAATAGAATTATAAAAGGGAATTGTTTGATAAATAAATAGAATTGTATAAAAAGAGAAATTTACACTAGGAAAGTTTAGACCCGTGCTTCGCAAACGGGTATAACAGAATATGAATTTAAAGAAGATTTTAAATAGAAATCTATTTTAACAAATAAGTGGAGAAGATAAATTTATAAATAATATTTTTTAAAATAAATAAAATATTTATCATTGGATAAATAGAATATATAAGTCAGGACTTATATGGAGAAGTCAAAATCGATTTCAACATCGATATTTGAAACTGAATATTGACGGAGAGTGAATTGGATAGAGTTAATCAGTTAGAGTTAGCCAGTTAGAGTTAACCAGTTAGAGTTAACCAGCTAGAGTTAATCAGTAGAGTTAATTGAATATTAGTTATTTAACTAAAGTTAATCGAGTATTAGTTATTCGAATAAAGAGTTAAGAAGATAGAGTTAATTGAACATAGTTAATCGAATTAGGATTTAACTGAATATTAGTTATTCAATTAGAGTTGATTGAATATAGTTATTTGAGATAGAGTTAGACAAACATAGTTATTAAGGATGAGTTGCCATTTCGTACGACTGCTAGCGCAATTCGCAGGGCTGCAGATAGCCTACGGCAGTCGGATGTTTCCTGAGAGAATCAGGCGTAACCATTGTGATCTCTGCGATCTAGAGTCAAACGAATGGAGTTAAATCGAATATTAGTTATTCGAAATAAAGCTAAAATAGACATAGTTTGTTCAAATAGAATTAAAAGAGCTAATCGAAAATAGTTTGTTCGAATAGAATGAAGGAGTTAATCAAAAGAAGTTAATCGAAATGAGTTAATCGAATTAGAGTTAATCGATTTAGAGTTAGTCGAGTGTTAGTTAATCGAGTTAGAGTTCGTCGAGTATTGATTAATCGAAGATAAGAATTTATCGAATAGAGTTAATCAAATATTAGTTATTCGAAAGGGGTTATCAAATATAGTTTATTCAAAAGGAGTTAAATCGAACATAAGTTATTCGAATGGAGTTAAACCGAATATAAGTTATTCGAAGAGAAGAGTTATCGAATATTAGTTATTTGAAGAGAGTAATCGAGTATAAGCTATTCGAAGTGCGTTAATCGAATATTAGTTATTCGAAGTGAGTTAATCGAATATTAGTTATTCGAAGAGAGTTAATCATCGAATTCGATTATATCGTATTCGGGAAAGTACTTATACTTTCCGGTGTTTAAATCAAGATTTATTTATTTATAAATTAGGTGTTAATTTATTTATTCAAATTAAAGAATGAAAGTTATATTTGAAGTTAGATATTTTGAAAGTAGGGATTATAACATTATCGTTATAACTAATGTTTTTATAAAAGAAGTGGATTCGTAAATAGAATCCGTGAGGTTCGCAAGGAAGTTGTTAAAGGTTTAAAAAGATATATTTTGTCTATTCCGAAGTTAAAACGTTGTTCAGTTAAGGTCTGAGAGGTAATTATACCCCAACTTGATTGGCTTTCTTCTTAACTAAGGAATGGTTAAAGTTTGATAGTAAAGGTAGGTTAAGTGAATTTAGTTAATGAGCGTAATAGTTTGTGTTGGCATAACGATGTTTATTTAAACATCAGTTTAAATCAAATGAAGGAGTTTTGGAAATGTTTTCCAAATAAAAATCAGAAATGTTTTCTGATAATAGAAAATAAGAAATGGGAATAAATATGGAAACATTTTCCAGTGATTAATAACGTATATTTTCTAAATTTAGAAAATAAGGATTTACGAATATACGAAAACGGGAAATAAGGAAATGAATAAATTAATGATAAATTAATTTAAAGGGATAAATGTTGAATGTTGATTGATCGATTAAATTTCCATTTGGAAATAATATCTTTGTTTGCACACGAGTTTTCTTTTGATAGTTAAATCACAGACTATCAAAGTTTTGACCATTTTTCTGTCGTCAATACGGAGAGACCAGTTGCGTTATTCTCCAAGAACCACTCCGTATGGGCATTAGCGTTTCGAATCAAATAGATCGAAGACAAATACAAGATAGAGTTATGTAAGGGCTATCCTATTTACAGAATAGTGCCTTCGGTTTGTCCTGTCCCAGGACAACTTGAATGGACAAATGTCTGACAGAGTATATCCGGTAGATCGCGTAAGTTGATCGTTTCATACGTATTTACGTTGGTGGGGAGGAATTCGTTTCTCTTAGCTTATGCCCGTGGTATTTTTAGGGAAATCAATTTGAGATTTGAAGGGTATGACGATGTGGTATTCAAAGTAAATGAATGAGTAATCTATTGAAAGATAGGTTATGACCTCCAGCCTCATCAACAGGGAAATGACAGAAATCGGGCAGGCAGCATGGCTAAATGGGCTGCACCCAAGTAGGATATATTGTAACCATCTAGAGAATATTCATATTTTTTACTTCTTTCAATTCTTTATCTCCCGGGAATGGTTATGTTTGTTTACCAACTGTAAGGTGACAATATATTCGATACACTCAAGCGAAATGAGTGGTCGGTCATGTGTGGCCGAGTTGCAAGATGTTCTTGTTGAACTCCAATGTATCACTTCTAGAGTACACTGAGCGAAAGGTGGATCCACACCTTGTCATAGTTGGAATCCATTACCCAAATAAGAGCCCGCGGTTTTGATTGTATATTATATATGTAGAACGTTAGATGCAAGCGTTTCTACTAGATTTCTATTTACTTCATCTTGAAATTATTATAATATTAGACAAGTATCATTTTAGAAATATTTTGGGTTATCATAAGGTAAAAGCCATCCGTGTTTATGTGTGGATCGGTCTTATGATTATCCTTTGTTTCAAAAGAATTTTGAAAATTAAATCAAATGATTTGAGTTTACTCACACCAGTCACATGACTGACCCAGAGTTTATTTTGTTTTGTTTTCCCTAAACTCTTGGGTGCCTAATTTTGTACGGGCAGTCAAGTAGTCGGGATTTACAGATACTTGAAGAGCTGGAGCAGGAGGCTTCAGGATTATATAGCTATTGTTATTTCCGCTGTGTTGTAAGTGTTATACTCTAATAATGGTATTGTATACAGATACTGTTTTATTTCAAAGTTATGCTATGCAATATATTTATTTGTTCCGCTGTGAGATTCGTGTTTACTCTGATGTTGTATGTTCTTCTTCTTCTTCTATTATAAGTTTCTATCTTATCTATTCTCAACCTCTAATTTCTTTCATGGACTATTCGGTATTTACGATGCTTGAATAGTCGACATTGTGTTTATGTCGAGTACTCAGGATCGCAAAAAACCCGGGTCGTTACAATGGTATCAAAGCTTAAGGTTAAGTAATTACCTTGGCTCTGTGGCGTGAATCAGTATAGATAGTGTTAGTAATGCCCTAGATTGAGTTGAGTATATATATACGAGTGAACATATTTGTAGATTTTATAAAAATTGTTTTATATTGTGGATATTTATTGGTTGAGTTGTTTATGGATTCTGGTCGATCAGTTTGATCCATTGTATCGGTAGGGGTTTATAAACACTCGAATACGATGGGTCGACACGATATGTTTTGAAAAGAGGGTAAATGAAAATAATTTTACCCAAAGTATATTTTGATATATAGAAAATATATATATTGGAATTATAATATATTGGATACATTGGCTGTTATTATAATCGAATAAGATTATAATTGGAATAGTTGTGTAAATAACCAATTGGAATTCATATGAATATAATATATGAAATAAGATGAAGTAAATCCAAATTTAGAATCATAATTGGAATTAAAAGTTGGAGAAATGTTTGTAAATGGAATTGGATTAAATATTTGTGAATTTTAAAATCCTGGGAGATTTTAAATTGTTTAAAGCATTGCAAACGATATTTTGAAAATAGATTTCAAAATGGAAGTATTTAAATATGGATTTAGAAAGTGATATAGTATTGAACTCACTACAATAGCTGGGAAATAATTCTAATACTGACTGCAACATCATCAGTATTCATTCTGAGTTCTAAGTGATGGATTACTACCAAAGATTTTGTTTTTGAATTTGTTTTGAGAAAACAAGTTGTTTTGAATTCAAAAAAGAGATATTTGATTTTGAAAAGATAAGTGATTTAAACTTACCAGGGAGAGATTATTTAAAATAAAACCAAATTGAATGGAAATTTGGGAAAGCAAATTGGAATAGAATATATCAAGAAGAATCAGATTTTGGATTGTGAGATAAGAATCTGAAATGGTATTGGGTTGGTGAGTTAGAGTTTGAAATCGAGATTGGAACTCGAATTTAAAATGAAGTTTGACTTGGGTATAAGCCTATGATTTGGTTTGAGGATAAATTGATCAGAGTTTGATTGGATTGATATTGGTATATGCTGAATTGGTCGTAGATGGAACGGATATAGTGATATGCCTGACAAAAAAAGGAACAAGTTTATTTGGTATAAGCATGAGATTTATGAGCCTGTTGGCAAGCCGCTTGGCTGTTTGATTTTCTTTTGGGTTAAAGAAGGCCTAGAGAGGCAAGATTGAGTTTGAGCTACTGACCAGTACAAAGGAGGTGCTGGCGAAATTTTTCAAAAAGTTAAGGTATTAGAAAATTTTCAGGATTTTTGAAAATTTTCGTTGATAAGGATTAATTGATATTTAATTGAAATCAATTAATTCAGTTAAAACTGAAGTCAAAGGTAAACGAATAATTTTTAACCTAGTTAATAGAGTTGTTTCCTACCTTGGCAATTTCGAGGACGAAATTATTTTAAGGGGGGAAGAATGTAATGTCCCGTATTTGTAACGACCCGGGGTTTGTGTCGACCTTGGTTACTGACATAAACTCAATGCCGACACTCCAAGCATCAGAAAATACTGGATAGTCCATGAAAGAAGTTAGAGGGTGAGAATAGATAAAATAGAAACTTAGAATAGAAGAAGAACATACAATATCAGAGTAAACACGAAATCTCACAGTGGAACGAATAAATATATTTCATAACATAACTTTGAAATAAAACAGTATCTGTATACACTACCATTATTAGAGTATAACACTTACAACACAATGGAAATAAACAATAGCTATATAATCTTGAAGCCTCCTGCTCCAGCTCTTCAAGTATCTGTAAATCCCGACTACTTGACTGCCCGTACAAAATTGGGCACCCAAGAGTTTAGGGAAAACAAAACAAAATAAACTCTGGGTCTGTCATGTGACTGGTGTGAGTAAACTCAAATCATTTGTTTAACTTTTAAAATCTCTTTAAAAGAAAGGATAATCTTAAGACCGATCCACACATAAACACGGACGATTTTTACCTTATGATAAACCAAATTATTCTTTATATCAAGTCTCTTCTAATATTACAATAATGTCTAAATACAAGTACTTAGCAATCTAGTAGAAACACTTGCATCTAACGTTCTACATATATAACATACAGTCAAAACCGCGGGCTCTTATTTGGGGAATGGATTCCAACTATGACAAGGTATGAGTCCACCTTCCGCTCAGTGTACTCTAGAAGAGATACATTGGAGTTCAACAAGAACATCTTGTAACTCGGACACACATGACCGACCACTCATTTCGCTTGAGTGTATCGAATATATTGCCACCCCTCGGTTAGTATTCTAACATAACCATTCTTGGGAGATATAGAATTGAAAGAAGTACAAATATGAATATTCTCTAGATGGTGACAATATACCCTGATTGGTTGCGAAACACTTAGCCATGTTGCCTTCCCAATTTCTGTCATTTCCCAGTTGATGAGGCTCGAGGTCAAAACATATCTTTTAACAGATCACTCCTCCATTTACTTCGAATGTCACATCGCCATACCCGCCAAATCACAAATTGATTTCCTCAAAAATATCACGGGTATAAAGCTAAGAGAAACGAATTCTCCCACCACCAAATGTATATACGTTTGAAGAGATCAATTTACGCGATCTATTAAATATACTATGTCAGACATTCTTCCATACAGGTCGTCCTGGGACTGGACAAACCAAAGGCACTACTCTGTAAACAGGACAGCCCTTGCATAACTCCGTCTTCAATTTGTCTTCAATTTATTTGATTCGAAACGCTAACGCCCATACGGAGTGGTTCTCGGATAATAACCCAACCGGTCTTTCTATATTGACGACGGAAAAATGCTTAAAACTTTGATAGTCTATGATTTAACTATCAAAAGAAAACTCATGTGCAAACAACGATATTATTTCCAAATGGAAATTTTATCGATCAATCAACATTCAACATTTATCCCTTTAAATTAATTTATCATTAATTTATTCATTTCCTTATTTCCTGTTTTCATATATTCGTAAATACTTATTTTCTAAACTTAGAAAATATACGTTATTAATCACTGGAAAACGTCTCCATATTTATTCCCATTTCTTATTTTCTATTATTAGAAAACATTTCTGATTCTTATTTGGAAAACATCTCCAAAACTCCTTCACTTGATTTAAACTGATGTTTAAATAAACATCGCTATGCCAACACAAACCATTACGCTCATTAACTAAATTCATTTAACCTACCTTTACTATCAAACTTTAACCATTCCTTAGTTAAGAAGGAAGTCAATCAAGTTGGGGTATAATTACCTCTCAGACCTTAACTGAGCAACGTTTTAACTTCGGAATAGACAAAGTTTATCTTTTAAACCCGTAACAAACTTCTATACGTCTCTCTTGGATTCAATTCTCGAATCCACTTCTTTATTGAAAACATTGATTATAACTATAGCGTTATAATCCCTACTTCTGAAATATCTAAATTCAAAATATAACTTTTATTCCTTAATTCGAATAATTAAACAAAACACTAATTTATTAGTATATACTCTTGATTTAAAAACCGGAAAGTAAATATTACTTTCCCGAATTCGATATAATTAAATTCGACGTATAACTCTCTTTTGAGTAATCTCTATTTGATTAACTCTTCTTCGAATAACCTATATTCGATTATCTCTCTTCGAATAAATTATATTCAATCATCTCTCTTCGAATAACTTATATTCGAAATCTCTCTTCAAATAACTTATATTTGATAATCTCTCTTCGAATAACTTATATTCGATCATCTCTGTTCGAATAACTTATCTTCGATTTACTCACTACGAATAACTTATATTCGATTACTCCTTTAATTCTTATTTGAATAAACTATATTCGATAACTCCTTTAACTCTATTCGAATAAACTATATTCGATTACTCTTTTCGAGTAACTAATCTTCGATAACTCCTTTCGAATAACTAATATTCGATAACTCCTTTAATTCGACTAACTCTAATTCGATCAACTCAAATTAATTAACTCTAACTCCATTAGCTTTAACTCGATTAACTTTATTCAATTAACTCTAACTCGATTAACTCTAATCGATTAACTCTAACTCGATTAACACTAATCGATTAACTCTAATCGGTTAACTCTCCTCTAATAACGTATATTCGATTATCTCACTTCGAATAACTTATATTCGATTAACACTCTTTGAATAACTAATATTCGATTAACTTACTTCGAATAACTAATATTCGATTATCTCACTTCGAATAACTTATATTTGATAACTCTAATCAATTAACTCTAACTGGTTAACTCTAATCGACTAACTCTTATTCAAATTAATTATATTTGATAACTATATTCGACTAACTCTATTCGATTACAAATACTTCCTTTTCTATTTGTCATATTTATGTCATATAAATATTTCCTTTATATAATTTTATTTATTTCATAAATATTTCCTTTTATAACTTTATTTATTTTCTAAATAAATATCTCCTTTTAACTCCATTTACTTATCAAATAATTCCCTTTTTATCTTTAATTATTTTTTTAATAAATAATTCTTTTTCAATTCTATTTGTAAATGTTTTACAAATATTTCCCTTTCTATTTTATTTGTAAATGTTTTACAAATATTTCTCTTTCTATTTTATTTGTAAATGTTTTACAAATATTCCCTTTTCATCTTTCTATTTATTTAACAAATAAATATTTTACTTTTCTATTTGTTTCACAAATAGTTTTGTTTATAACTCTTATTTATTTCACAAATAAATAATCCCTCTATACTTCTATTTATTTCTTAAATAAATATTCCATTTAAATTCTATTTATTTATCAAATAAATATTTCTTTTCAATTGTTTTACAAATATTTATCTTTTATAACTCTTTGATTTTATAATTATTTCCTTTTATAAAATCATTTTCCTTTTATATATAAAATCCATTGATTTTATATAAATAATTTATTTTCAAATATACTTTGAAAATCCCTCTTTCACATCCCAGTATTTCTTACGGTATTTAAAATACCAAATAATAGTGATCGATATCATTCAAATACACATAATCAATAACAGATTATATATCACATCATATATCACAATATATGAAACAAAACAGTATTTTATACATTGAGGAACCCAGTTGGGTCCCTCCAACCTGTTTCCCTGCATCACAGATGTTAAACAATATAATTAACATCGATTTCATTTCAATACGAAATATTCTACTAAATAGAATCAATATTTGATTAACGATTTATATATATATAGCATTCTCTATAATTTCAACCAATACATAAGCAATTCAACTAATACGTAAGCAATTCAACCAAACAGTTAACACACAACAATCAACAGATAATTATCAGTTCTAAAAATATGCTATAAAAATATAACTGTTCAGAGTTGGTGAGTTTTACTCACATTTCGCGTTAACCGTTAAATAACGATTTGCGTCTGTTGATTCAGACGTACAATTAATTTGGTATAAATTGTAACGAGCCCTGATTCGCTCCCAGTCAGTTCCATGGTATAGCCACCATCTATACGATCCCAATGGATCTAGTTTTGCTGGATTTCGATAACGTATGACCAAGTTATTGATTTTACAAGACAAAACATTAATTAAAATTAAAAAGGGTAAATGGGCTCCTCACATCTAAACCGGCCCACCTCTTAAACCCGGGACCGAACTCTTCTTCCCCAAATGAAGAAAATATCTCACCACTCCAGTAAATCCCGAATCCACCATCACTGTCCTCTCCCATTCATTCCTCCACTGAATCCAAAGTAAACACCACCGTCTTGCTCCTCTCGACATTCTCCATCTACCCATACCTAAGGCACTGAACTCGCACCCCCCATTTCAGTTTCCTCGAACTGCAGTACTTCACGTAGTTGAAATCGATTGACACTATATCACCTCGAATCCACCCAAAAACTCACCGCAAGTGCGGTTACTCACCACAAACCCGAATCTAGAATCAAAATTGCATTCGATGCTCCCATACGATTTCAAACCTCAATCCTAAGTTTACTGTTATATTTCGACTTCTGCCAAATACCACCGAGTCTGATAAAATGAATACCGGCTTGAAGCTCTTGCTTCAACAATTCCAAATATACGTGTTTTGAAACTGTTTGGATTTTATTTTGATTTACTTTGACTTTTGAAGTTGCGATTTTGCTTGAGGATGAAAAAAATACTGACGGCGGAAAAATTTGAGTAGAGTAAAAGTAAAGTTAGGTTACAAGGAATTAAGGGTATTTTATAGGGTAGTTTTATTAATTTTATATTGATTATTTTATTTGTTTTCAAGAAAATGTTATATATATTTGTCCTTTAAAATTCCTATGATCACATGATACCCAAAAATCACGAAACTGGACATACGACTAGAGTTCGACATTACGGTCCCAACGAAACTGGTTCGTCGAATTCCGACTCCGTTTGCTCACACAGCGTATTTTTATGCCGTCAAAATATCGATTATTTTTCACATTAAAATCTCGTACGACCACCTACTGACTCTAAAAATCACGAAACTTGGAATCTAACAATAATTTGACATTGCGGATCCAACAAAGTTAGTTTCGTCGAAAACATAGGTCGTTTGCAAAACTGGCTATTTTTAAAGCTCTAAATAAACCCTTTTAAATATTAAATATATTTAAAAACAATTAAATTAAATATATATACATAAATATTATTGTATATATTCACAACAGAATATCATACAGCTTCAGAATAATCCTATATGAATTTCTAACTCGATATTTCAAATCCCGATTAAATCGATATTCGATTTATAATGAAATTCCTTTTATAAATATAAATAGATCGTTATAAACTATAAAGGAATCCCATAGCGACTTTTCTAAAATTTGATTTGGACATAAATCAATATCTACACGATGAAATCTCGATTTTTCTCTTCCATTAGAAAAATATACTTCTCCAGCTCTGAACGTTTCTTGTTTCACAGATATCCGACTTAAATGGCTTCTGTATATTCGTTTAAAGTTCGAATCGCCAAATTACGAACTGCCGTGCCATTTCGAGCTCGATTATAGTTATATTACAATTTATGTTCAAACTTCGTTTAAATAATATATTCGTTATTATAATTCAATTCTAAACTGGATTAAATATTATAAATAATCCAATCCACATAGTATTGTGAATTCCACTATTTTTTATTATTTCTAAATTATATATTATTCTATTATTTATATTAATTAAATATAAATACTATTCAACTCAAGTTATAGATATCGCCAAATCAGTATTTAATAATTAAATAAATTAATTATTCTACAGTAAAAGTAAGGGACGTTACAGTATTTTTATACAGTATAATAATTAATTAATTTAATTATTTAAAATAATGGTTTGGTAATTTAAATGGTTTAAGTTAAAATAACTATTTAATATTTAATTAAAATAATAATTAAATAATATATTTAATTCTGAAATAATCAGAATTTGCTGAAATGGCAATATGGTGTTAATTGGGCAATTCAAAATATATATAATTCAGTTCGGAATTGAATTCTAATAACGAATATATTATATAAACGACAGTTGAACGTATAAATATAAAATAATTAAAATCGAGTTCGGAATGGCACGGCAGTTCGCAATTTGGCAATTCGAACTTCAACTAATATACAAGGTCTGTTTTAAATCGGATTTCTGTGAAACAAGAAACGTTCGGAGCTGGTGAAGTATATTTTTCTAATGGAGGAGAAAAATTAGGATTTCATTATGTAGATTTTGATTTATGTTCCAAATCAAATTTTAGAGAAGTCGCCATGGAATTCCTTTGAAATTTATAAATATATATTTATATTATAAATGGGTACATAAAACGAATATCGATATAACAGGGAATTTTGAAATATCGAATTACAAATCCAATTGGAGTTGTATGATATTCTGTTATGAATATATACGATAATATTTATTTTTAAATATTTAATTTAATTATTTTTAAATATATTTATATATTTAAATGGGTTATTTAGAGCTTTAAAAATAGCTAGTTTTGCATATGACCTCCATTTTCGACGAAACTAATTTCGTTGGATCCGCAATGTTAAATTATTGTTAGATTTCAGTTTCCATGATTTTTAGAGTCAGTTTGTGGCTGTATTGATTTTTAATGTGAAAAACAGTTAGTATTTTGACGGTTAAAAATACACTGTGAGCAAATGGAGTCGAAATTCGATGAAACCAGTTTCGTTGGGTCCGTAATGTCAAACTCTAGTGGTATGTTCGTTTTCATGATTTTTAGATATCTTGTGTGTTCGTAGGAATTTTTAAAGTGCAGAAACGGATATAAAATGATTGAAATAAAATATCCTAAAATATCTAGAAGTATCTAAATTCCCTATATATACCCCTTTAACACTTTTAACCTAATTCATTTCCTCAAAATTTCCGCCGTCATCTTCTGAAATGAGAAAACTAAATTCGACCACTTCAAAAAATTCAAAACAAATGAAATCAATTCCTATAAATCATTCTCTAAATAGTTTTGAACTCCTGAAATGTTAAGCTTCAACCTCATGTGTATATTGTTGGGTTCGACTTCGGTTCTTCACGCTGGAAATTTCACAGTGCATATTAGGGTTCGCGAAATCAAATGGTTGGAGTAGCGATTTGAGATTTTGGGTTTTTATTCGGATTTATCATTGAAAACCGCACTTGTAGTTGAATTTTGGTGGAATTCGACATTTAAAACTATCGCCCAAACACTGTGGTGCGTGGAAGAAGGGCAAGCGACGGAAATTGCCTGGGCAATGCGAGTTTGAATCTTTTGGTACAGGTTGGTGGAGAGTATGGAGAGAAACGAAATGGTGGTGTTGCTTTGGATTTCGGTTGAGTAGTGATTGAGATAAGAGGGTGGAAAGATGGCGCAATGGCCATTTGAAGGAGGAGCAGTGTGCACCTTTCTGAGTTCGGGGAAGAAGAGGTTAGCGGGTTGGAAGGAATTTGGTCGGGTTTGAAAGGGGTGAGGCCCGTTAAGTATATAATTTAGATTTAACTATTTTTAACTTGTATTCAAACTTTAAAAATGTGTAACTTCCTCATACGATATCAGAATCAGACGAAACAAGATCCGTTGGGATCGTATGGAAGAAGGCTACACAATAGAACTGACTGGGAATGAATCAGAGCTTGTTATAATTTATAGCAAAATAAATTGTCCGTCTGAGTCAAGCGATGGTTATCGTTATTAACGATGATCGTCCAACGTGAGTAAAACTCACCAACTCTGAACAGTTATAATTTTATAACGTATTCTTAGAACTGATAATTATCTGCTGATTGTTGTGGGTTAACTGTTTGGTTGAATTGCTTATGTATTGGTTGAAACTGTAGATAACAATATATATATATAAATCGTTAATCAAATATTGATTTTGTTTAGCAGAATATTTCATAGTGAAATGAAATTGATGTCAATTATATTGTTTAACATTTGTGATGCAGGGAAACAGGTTGGAGGGACCCAACTGGGTTCCTCAATATATAAAATACTGTTTTGTTTCATATATTGTGATATATGATATGATATATAATATGTTGTTGATTATGTGTGTTTGAATGATATCGATCACTGTTGTTTGGTATTTTAAATATCGTAAGAAATACTGGGATGTAAAAAGGGGATTTTCAAAGTATATTTTGAAAATAAATTATTTATATAAAATCAGTGGATTTTATATATAAATTATAAAAGGAAAAAATTATAAAATCAAAGAGTTAAAAAGGGAATTATTTGTAAAACAAATATAAAGGAAAATATTTGTAAAACAAATATAAAGGAAAATACTTGTAAAAGAAATGTAAAAGGATTATTTATTTAGAAAATAAATAGAAGTACAAAAGGATTATTTATTTAGAAAATAAATAAAAGTGTAAAAGGAATATTTATTTAGAATGTAAATAGAATAATTTTTAAAAGGAAATATTTATTTAGGAAATAAATAGAATTATAAAAAGGGAATTGTTTGATAAATAAATAAAATTGTATAAAAAGAGAATTTTACACTAGGAAAGTTTAGATCTGTGCTTCGCACATGGGTATAATAGAATTTGGATTTAAAGTAGATTTTAAATAGAATTATACTTTAACAAATAAGTGGAGAAGATAAATTTATAAATAATATTTTATAAATTAAATAAAATATTTATCATTGGATAAATAGAATATATAAGTAAGGACAAATAGGAGAAGTAAGAATCGATTTCAACATCAATATTTGAAACTGTATATTGATGGAGAGTAAATTGGATAGAGTTAATCAATTAGAATTAACAATTTAGAGTTAACCAGTTAGAGTTAATCAGTAGAGTTAATTGAATATTAGTTATTCAATTAGAGTTAATCGAATATTAGTTATTTGAATAAAGAGTTAACCAGATAGAGTTAATTGAACATAGTTAATCGAATTAGGATTTAATTGAATATTAGTTATTCAATTAGAGTTGATCGAATATAGTTATTTGAGATAGAGTTAGTCAAACATAGTTATTCAGGATGAGATGCCATTTCATACGACTGCTAGCGCAATTCGCAGGGCTGTAGATAGCCTATGGCGGTCGGATGTTTCCCGAGGAAATCAAGCGTAACCATTGTGATCGCTACGATCTAGAGTCAAGCGAATGGAGTTAAATCGAATATTAGTTATTCGTAATAAAGTTAAAACATACATAGTTTATTCGAATAGAATTAAAAGAGTTAATCGAATATAGTTTATTCGAATAGAATGAAGGAGTTAATCAAAATAAGTTAATTGAACTGAGTTAATCGAATTAGAGTTAATCGAGTTAGAGTTAGTCGAGTGTTAGTTAATCGAGTTAGAGTTCGTCGAGTATTAATTAATCGAAGATAAGAATTTATCGAATAGAGTTATTCGAAATGAGTTAATCGAATATTAGTTATTCGAAAGGGGTTATCAAATATAGTTTATTCAAAAGGAGTTAAATCGAATATAAGTTATTCGAATGGAGTTAAATCGAATATAAGTTATTCGAAGAGAAGAGTTATCGAATATTAGTTATTCGAAGAGAGTAATCGAATATAAGCTATTCGAAGTGCGTTAATCGAATATTAGTTAGTCGAAGTGAGTTAATCAAATATTAGTTATTCGAAGAGAGTTAATCGTCGAATTCGATTATATCAAATTCGGGAAAGTACTTATACATTCCGGTGTTTAAATCAAGATTTATTTATATATAAATTAGGTGCTTATTTATTTATTCAAATTAAAGAATGAAAGTTATATTTGAAGTTAGATATTTTGAAAGTAGGGATTATAACGTTATCGTTATAACCAATGTTTTTATAAAAGAAGTGGATTCGTAAATAGAATACGTGAGGTTCGCAAGGAAGTTGTTAAAGGTTTAAAAAGATAAACTTTGTCTATTCCGGAGTTAAAACGTTGTTCAGTTAAGGTCTGAGAGGTAATTATACCCTAACTTGATTGACTTCCTTCTTAACTAAGGAATGTTTAAATTTTGATAGTAAAGGTAGGTTAAGTGAATTTAGTTAATGGGCATAATGGTTTGTGTTGGCATAGCAATGTTTATTTAAACATCAATTTAAATCAAATGAAGGAGTTTTGGAAACGTTTTCCAAATAAAAATCAGAAATGTTTTCTGATAATAGAAAATAAGAAATGGGAATAAATATGGAAACGTTTTCCAGTGATTAATAACGTATATTTTCTAAGTTTAGAAAATAAGGATTTACGAATATATGAAAACGGGAAATAAGGAAATGAATAAATTAATGATAAATTAATTTAAAGGGACAAATGTTGAATGTTGATTGATCGATAAAATTTCCATTTGGAAATAATATCGTTGTTTGCACACGAGTTTTCTTTTGATAGTTAAATCACAGACTATCAAAGTTTTGACCATTTTTCCGTCGTCAATACGGAGATTCCGGTTGGGTTATTATCCAAGAACCAATCCGTATGGGCGTTAGCATTTCGAATCAAATAAATCGAAGACAAATTGAAGACAGAGTTATGCAAGGGCTATCCTGTTTACAGAATAGTGCCTTCGGTTTGTCCAGTCCCAGGACAACTTGAATGGACAAATGTATGATAGAGTATATCTGGTAGATCGCGTAAGTTGATCGTTTCAAACGTATTTACGTTGGTAGCGAAGGAATTCGTTTCTCTTAGCTTATACCCGTGGTATTTTTGGGGAAATCACTTTGTGATTTGATGGGTATGACAATGTGGCATTCAAAGTAAATGAATGAGTAATTTGTTGAAAGATACGTTATGACCTCCAGCCTCATCAACTGGGAAATGAAAGAAATCGGGCAGGCAGCATGGCTAAGTGGGCCGCACCTCAGTAGGGTATATTGTTACCATCTAGAGAATATTCATATTTGTTACTTCATTCAATTTTGTATCTCCCGAGAATGGTTATGTTGGTTTACCAACTGTAAGGTGACAATATACTCGATACACTCAAACGGAATGAGTGGTCGGTCATGTGTGGCCGAGTTGCAAGATGTTCTTGTTGAACTCTAGTGTATCGCTTTTAGAGTACCCTGAGCGGAAGGTGGATCCATACCTTGTCATAGTTGGAATCTATTCCCCAAATAAGAGCCCGCGGTTTTGATTGTATATTATATATATAGAACGTTTAGATGCAAGCGTTTCTGCTAGATTTCTATTTACTTGATCTAGACATTATTATAATATCAGACAAGTATCGTTTTAGAAATTTTTTGGGTTATCATACGGTAAAAGCCATCCGTGTTTGTGTGTGGATCAGTCTTATGATTATCCTTTGTTTCAAAAGAATTTTGAAAGTTAAATCGAATGATTTGAGTTTACTCACACCAGTCACATGATTGACCTAGAGTTTATTTTGTTTTATTTTCCCTAAACTCTTGGCTGCCCAATTTAGTACGAGCAGTCAAGTAGTCGGGATTTACAGATACTTGAAGAGCTAGAGCAGGAGGCTTCAGGATTATATAGCTATTGTTATTTCCGCTGTGTTGTAAGTGTTATACTCTAATAATGGTATTGTATACAGATACTGTTTTATTTCAAAGTTATGCTATGAAATATATTTATTCGTTCCGCTGTGAGATTCATGTTTACTCTGTTACTCTGATGTTGTATGTTCTTCTTCTTTTTCTATTCTAAGTTTCTATCTTATCTATTCTCACCCTCTAATTTCTTTCATGGACTGTCCGGTATTTACGATGCTTAAATAGTCGACATTGTGTTTATGTCGAGTACTCAAGATCGCAAAAACCCCAGGTCGTTACACCTCACATAGAAGAATAGCTTATGTATCTGATTCAAGTCAATAGTTGAAAGAAGGACTCCTTGGATTAAATCCAAGGATTAATAGATGAAACGATTAGTTAAACAATAGGATGTCAAAGATGAATCACTAAGCACTATAATTCCAAAGAAAGAGCAAGAACTTTTCGAAAATGAAAATTAGCCTTGTAAAAGAAAATGAAAAATACCAAGAATCCACTGAACAGACACTTTTTCTCAAACCGGAAAGAACCCTTGGCAGTTCATTAGGAAATTATACCCGGAACATATCGATTCTGCAAACCAAATGGAAATCTTGTACTTAGAACATGGAATCGAGAAAGTCTAAGATCATAACTTTTCAGCGGTAAATGGATGAAAAGAGTTCTTTAGAATATCTCCATAACAAGGAGTATGGATACTCCTAAAAATCCAGAATGGGTAAAAACAACTTACAATGGTTAAAAAATACTTTGTCACTGCCAAGATGAGCAGGGTAAGGCATCTCCTGGAGGTAGGTGGAGTGCAAGCCTTTAGCCGCGTCCAAATCAGAAATGGATAGGTTAAAGCATCAAAAGCGTAAGCCTCCGATCCACACTAGAAACGGTCAGGACAGAGCATCTACATAAGCACACCCTACCTTTGCTCGCAGAAGAGCAGGCCTTGCCCCTACTTCAATTAAGCACATCCTGCCTTTGTTTGCAGAAGAGCACGCCTTACCTCTGCTTATGTCTTCGTTTCGCAGAAGGGAACGAATGCTCAGGAGGAGTACAATAAGCATGCCCTGCATCTTCTCATAGACGAGCACACTCTGCCTCTATTTTGACTAAGCACGTTCTGCCTCTACTCTAGGGATGAGCACGCTCTACCTCTGCTTATGTCTCATCCTGCAGAAGGGAACGAATGCTCAAAGGGAGCACTATAAGCACGTACATCCTCTGCTTATACATTATCCCACTAAAGGAAACAAAAGCTCGAAGAAAAAGCTCGAAGGGAGCACTATAAGCACATACAACCTCTACTTAGAAAACAAGGCTGAAACGACAAATCAAAGCCCAAGAGGAGGATCGCCAAATCGAATCAAAGTTCCAGGAGTGGTTTGCAAATCAATGAAAACTCCAGAGATTGGCTCACAAAACCCAATTGTCAACTCAAAGCAAAAACCTAATACCTAAATCCAGATTTCGATTCGGGACATCTATTATTGCAAGAAGTGAATTTCTGGTCCTCTATTTCTAAATATCTGAATCTGGGTTTAGATTCAGGCCTACTATTATTACCCGATATGGATTTCTGGTCCTTTATTTATTATACCCAAATCCGGGCTTTGAGGCTTCCATCTGTTATTTCCAAATATGGATTTCTTGTCTATTATTAGAAATATGAATCAAAGCTTTGGTTCGGGATTCCTGCCTACTATTGACAGAAATGGATTTCTTCACTTTTACCATGAATAGTTGAATATGAGTTTTGGAGCTTCTATCTATACTTCTAAGATAGAATTACTGGCTGCTACTTTTATCACCCAAATTCGGGTCTTATTACTACAATACTCAAGATGGTTTTCTAGAACTCTATTATGCAAACCCAAGTCAGAATTTTGAACCTTTCTCATATTCCAAGATGGGAATTATGGACTAAAAATACCCGAGAGAAATGGATTCTTACAATGGCATATTCAGCACCTGGATCTGGGTGATGGTCTTCCCATTTTAATTTCTGAATAAAGCTTTTTGAGTTCTTATTCTCATGCCCAAGTAAAGGGCTCGAGCTTGATATCTTATTTCCAAAAGATGATTTCTTAATTAGTGTCGAGGTTGGTACCTCAAGCCTACTATTCAAAGCTATGTAGTGAAAGTTACATCTCCTCAACACCTTACAAACGGAGGTTCTCTAATCTTACATTAAGCAGAATTGTTGTTTAAACAAAAATGACCATGCCTCTTTATTCAAGCTCAACTATAATTTGGTTATAGTTCAGATGATGTCTTATATGGGTTGTGCAAGTTATCATACATATCCAACAAGATTAACACAAAAATTTTATGTCTTAAGCTTGATACCAAATAATGGAAAACGATCCTAAATGAGGATATTCAAAACATAAGTGAAGGTTACACAACAAGTAGCATCCCCACAATTTTCAAATCTATTCTCAAAAGTCATTCCATGGATAGTTAAATGCAAAAATTAGTCATTTATGCTACGTTCATCCCATTTACTATGCAAACTTCATCAAAATGACACTTGACATAATGTGAGTAAAATGTTAAACACTATGCAAAGGACTAACACAATAAATGTTAGTTGTTACAATTTAAGAAGGAAAGCACAAAGGAAAATGGTATGGAGGTTGACATATCTTTGTCAAGATTTCTGTTATTTACAGAAGTGAAATTCTGGTTCTTTATAATTGATACCTGAGTCAAAACTTTAGGAGTTCTATTATTCCAGAAAGAAATTTCTGGTTTTTTATCCATATACTTGTATATGAGTTTATGTTTCTCTGATTGAATCTCCAAAAGTAAACTTCAGAATTTCCATTACATATGTCTAAATCTTGATCTTAGAACTACTATCCTACATTGTCAAGAATGGATCCCTGTTAATAAATACTTGAATTGAAATCTTAGGTTTCCTATTCTTATTAGGAGAAGAAGATCCTAAGTTTGCGGATTTTCATCAAAAAAACCTAAGTGCATATGTTATTAGATTCGCACACTATATATTCAAGTTCATGGAAAGTTCATAATTTCGGATTTAAGATTCCAATACCGGGGAAACTTCATGTTCACTCTCGTATCATTAGTTTAGGTTATATAAAACTAATAATGAAAATTTCTATAATGCTTCTTGACAAATAGAAGGGCAATACAGGAATCATGTTAACACCAAAATTTGCATTGGCCAATTATGAGGAAGTGGAAGCTTCAAGACCTGAAGAGTAATAGGCTTGAGACAAGGAAACCGAAACTAAGCAGGAAAAGCTTTAAGGACGGCCATGTCGACGCCGAGAGCAAGGAATAAAAAATATGAATCTGATACCAGAATGTAAAGAAAAGGCTATTAAGATCAACATCAAAGGGTAAGCTTAAAAGGTGTAAAAGCCAACAATGACAGCAGAAAGCACAAAGAAGAAGATATAAGAATAATACCGATAACAAAAAGTTCGTAAGAAATAATGGCAGGGGTACCAAAATAAAAAGAGTAAAAAAGGTATGACATTGACACTAACATATGGCGAGCAATTAGCTCAATATCAACATCGGAACAGGGGTGCAAATATACAGACCGATACAGAAAGAGAAATGAAGCATACAAAAACAATGAAAGAATCATTTGAGCAGAGCGATATGAAAGTGATACAGAACCAAAGCCTCAAAGGTGGAATCATGAATTTGGTAATTAATAAGACAACAAGATATTGGGAATTTATGTTGTGGGAAGCAATACTACCTACTAAGCAAAAAAAAGCAAATGAGTCGACACCAGATGCTAAGGGGAGGAACACAATACCAAAACCAAGTTCATGAAGAAAGAAGAGGAAGAATCTTTTATACTAAAAAGCGCAACTTATCCTGACCATACAAGCAAGCATAGATCAACGAACCAGATCAATTCTAGAAGATCGAGAGGAGGGAAGTACTATACTTTCAAGACATACAGTAAGAAGGTCAAAGTTTTGACTTGAAATGTCCAAAATATCGCTTCACTAGGGCGGGAAAATTTACTACCAGATTTCGATACCAAAACTGAACAGTGATGAAGGGGTATCAAGATGGAACCATCATCAGAGAGGAAGCCAAGAAGGCCTATAGCCGATACCACAAGCAAAAAGGGAAAGTGTTTGGTCCACATGTTATCGGTACTTATATGGGAGGCAGAAGCTTAGTATCGATACAGGGAAATAACAACGAGGCACGGTACCGACACCAACATGCAATTAGCAACCCAGAGTGGTGTCGATACTGATACCAAAAGAAATTCAAAATCAAAGGAAAGCAATCAGCCTGATCTCAAATTCGAAAGCACATAGTCCGATACCGTAGCCCAGAGCCATAAAAGGGAAGCACGAAACCAACATGGAAGCATGCAAATGTTATCAATACCAACAGGCAAGATATCAATACGGTCACAAAAGGTAACACCAAAGTCATCTGGAAGAATCAATAAGCATCACTGATTTGAAGCCGACACCATAACCAAAGACTATCGATGGGAGCCAAGGCTCATAAATAGTGCAAGAAGCGAAGCTATTCACAATAACATGCTTAGTGTCAATACCAATACGAAGGCAACATCAGATCTACAAAGAAAGGAGCATGAAAGCAGAATCAATGGCGAAATGAGGCAGAAGAGAGCAATCCATACTAATGCATTGGGTATTGATATTCCTACGAAGACAACCCAGGGCTCCAAATTCCAAAGCGGGTCGAGACCCAGAATTGCAGGGGATAAAGAACCAGAGATCGTTACCAAAGCCAGGAACCACTAAAAGAGGACCAATAACCAGGAACCGACACTGGAAATCACAAAAGCGGTTCAACACCAAAAGCATGAACCAGAAGCGGGATTCCTACAGAATGATTACCAAAAGGGGCCCAAATTGTCTATAGATAAGACCTTAGGAGTCTCATTTTGGTGTAATTTTTCCTCATTCCAGAATCTTATATTCATTTCCTAGAGAGAAAATCCTAATTTGTAAATCAATTTGGGGATTTTACTTATAATATTCTATGTACTTATGCGATTGATCAATAAAGAGAGAATTAACATTTTTCATCTATTTAACATATTTATTTGTTGCTCTTCCATGACAAAGCCTTCTACTTTGGCAAAATTACCAAAATAACCTTCCTTAAGCCATTTAGCTTTCCAACTTGTGTTGATTTTATGAAACTCTTATCCCAAGGTAACAGTTAGTTCTTATGTCTCATAAGCATGATACTCGCCTTTCGAAGGAAAAGTAACTAATCTTCGGTCTTAAAACCTTGATATCTAAGAAACATTGAACTAACTCAAACTTGTAGGAACTAAATAATCCCTTGGATCACTTAGTTGCATATCCATATCCATATCCTTGTCTCTCAATGTTGATGAAAAATAACGTAAACTGGCATGGTTTTGGTTCGCACCTACGCCCTTAATTTTTTCACTATAATTTTGGTTGCTCGCTAATACATTTCAAAGTCTACCTAAAACAAATCTCAACTTAATTCTTAAATGATAAATCCCTAAATCTAAAAAAAGCATAAAAAAATATTCCCAAATCTATTTCGATTGCGACTTCAATGGCATTTCGATGTCGAGACTTCCACGAGTTCGAGGATACAGCGTCGTTCATACATGTTTAGCTTGATCATAGATCTACAGTAGATATTGTCCAGTTTTGAGGTTCGATCTTGTCTTCTTGAAGTATACCAGGTATGTATCGATACGCTTTTTGGTTAATGATGTTATCACTGATTACTCCTTTTTATACATTATATTTCTTGTCAGTTGATAAATTATCGGTTTCGTTAATTGAAGTTGGGGGTGTGGTGGTTTTGCATTTGGTTTTGATTCAGAAGCGATGGTCTAAGAGAATTTATGAAGGAGGCTGCAATTAGAGGGTGTATGAAGCAGGTCGGAATTTCAGTGAGATTGAAGGTAGAAGTGGATTTGCATTAGTAGATGACGATTTTGCCAGATACCAATATAATTGAAGAAAACGAAGAGCTGCTTCCTCAACTCAAGTGAATAGTGGAATGAAGTGGAGTTCTTTATGTGTTGGGATCCCTACTTAATTGGAGAGTTTCTAGAAAATTCTAGATGTTTCTAGAGAAATCTAGAATTTTCTAGAATGTTCCGGAGAACTCTAGAGAAGTGTAGAACCCTCTAGAAGCTTGTGGAAGAGTGTGGAACCCTCTAGAATATTCTGGAGACGTGTGGAACCTTCTGGAACCTTACGGAAGAGTATGGAAGAATAAAGAAGGGAATGGAAGAGTGTAGAGATTCCTAGAGAGTGTGGAGCATTCTAGAGAATCAATCTCTACCGTCGGATGCTAGTAATCTCCACCATTCATTATGGAGGTTGAGTAGTATAAATAGGAGAAGGAGCCCTATTACTAGCCATCCAAGAATTCAAGGAAGAAAGCCACTTCTTAGAGTGAGAAAAATACTTGAGAGTTAGGAAGCCTCTTTGAGTGAAAAGAGAGATAGCTTGAGAAGTATATATCCTTAAGCTTGAGTTGAGTGTGAGTTACTTTTGTAATCATATTCTTGTAATCCTACTATTCTTTTGTATAGTGGAAGAATCTCCATATTGGAGAATTATAAACTCTTGTGCTGCCGTTGCTACTTTTAATCTTAATTGCCAATCTTAACTTTCACGAAGTGGGAAAGACTGAGATTTCCCCAACAGTGGTATTAGATCCAGGTTCATCTGTAGCCGTAATCAAGCTCGTGTAAGTTCAAGATGGAGGATAATGTCGCTCATGATGGAGACATGTTCAAGCTCACAGCCAACAACTACTCCTATTGGAAGCCAATGATGGAGGACCACTTGTATTGTAAGGATTTGCATGAGCCCATCATCTACAAAGATAAAGTGGCAGGGAAGAGTGATGCTCAATGGGAACTGTTGAACCGGAAGGCAGTTGCTATGATCCGTAAGTACATTGACAAAAATCTCTTCGAGCATGTTTCTACTTATACAAATGCCTATGAATTATGGACAAAGCTTGAGTCCATGATTCAGAAGAAAACGCCTCGCAACAAGGCCAATTTAGTTCGACAGTTGGTGAAATTGGAGTATAAGGATGGTCATAGTATGATTAAGCACTTGAATAACTTCAAGGGGCTCGTAAATCAACTAACAAAAATTGACATGAAGATTGATGATGAGTTACAAGCTCTTCTACTCCTCAGTTCCTTCCCGGAAAGTTGGGACACACTTGTTGTTACACTTAGTAACTCAGCTCCGGAAGGAAAGTTAACTATGGAAACCGTCAGTGACAGCCTTCTTGGTGAAGAAGCAAGGAGAATGGAACGAGATGAGTCTATTCATCCCGAAGCTAATGTTGTTGACAATCCGGATAGGAATGAAACTCGTGGATGTAGTAAGAGCCGAAATCCACATCAATCTCGAGGAAGATCCAAGTCACGCTCGAAGATTACATGCTATTACTGTGGAAAGATAGGTCACAAGAAAATGGAATGTCGAAGCTTCAAAAGAGACCAAAAGGCCGGTAATGTTAAGCCTGACCAAATAAGCCTAATGAAGAAGCAAGAAGAAAAGAGTACTACTGCCATAGTATTGAAGGAAGATCTTCTATATCTCGTTGGTGAAAGTAACATTCTAAACATTGCTTGCGATGAGAGTTCTTGGATTATTGATTCTGGTGCTTCCTTCCATGTTACTCCACATGAAAACTTCTTCTCATCCTACCAAAGAGGTGACTTTGGCACGGTGCAAATGGGAAATCAAGATAGAAACAAGATTGTTGGAATATGAGACATCACTCTGACGACAAGCACCGGGTGCAAGCTTATTTTGAAAGATGTGAAGCATGTCCCAACTATGCGCCTCAGTCTTATCTCCGCTGGAAAGCTAGATGATGATGGTCCGATGAATTACTTTGGTGAGGGGAAGTGGAAGCTCACCAAAGGAAGTTTGACGATGGCTCGAGGAAAGAAGGTAGGCTCATTGTATGTACTGCAAGCTAAGCTACGCAAAGAAGAAGTAAATGTCTCTACTGATGATATGGACATATGGCATCAACGACTTGGGCACATTAGTGAGAAAGGTCTTCATATACTCATTCAGAAACAGCTCCTCCCTAACGTCAAAGGTAAACCACTTCATCCTTGTGCTCATTGGTTAGCTGGAAAACAACACAGGGTTGCTTTCCAAAGTTCTTCTCCTCCCACAAGGAGAAAGAACATTCTAGACCTCGTGCACACTGACGTATGCTCGATGTCTGAGAGATCCATTGGTGGTGCTCTACATTTTGTCACCTTCATTGATGATCATTCAAGAAAAGTATGGTTGCACCTGTTAAAATCAAAGGATCAAGTGCTTGATGCCTTCAAAGAATTCCATGCTCTAGTGGAGCGTGAGACTGGACGGAAGATCAAGTGTGTACGATCAGATAACGGAGGTGAGTATAGAGGCCTTTTGAAGTCTATTGCAATAAATATGGCATTAGGCTAGAGAAGACTCCACCCAAGACACCACAATTGAATGGGCTAGCTAAGAGAATGAATCGAACCATTGAAGAAAGAGTTCGTTGTTCGCTCTCTCATGCTAAGTTACCCAAATCATTTTGGGGAGAAGCTATAATGGCTGTGATCAACATTGTCAACCTCACACCATCGGTTCCTTTGGATGAGGCCATTCCTGAGGAAGTTTGGACGGGCAAGAGGGCTTCATATAATCATCTCAAAGTGTTCGGGTGCAGAGCATTTGTTCACATCCCAAAAGATGAGAGAGCTAAGCTTGATGCAAAGACAAAGGAGTGTATCTATCTTCGTTCACCTAAGGATAAATTTGGGTACAGGTTGTGGGATCCAATTAACAAGAAGGTTATTCGCAATAGAGATGTTGTATTTTTCGAAGACCAAACAATTGAAGATATCAAGAATTTAGAGAGGCCAAGGTTTAGAAGCTATAAGAATACTGAAACTACTTTGGTTCGACATGAAGATAATAACACCCAAGAAAGTAGTGATGCTGAAGATCATGAAAATCATGATGAACCGGTCCAGGAAGAACCTCAATCTAGCAATCCAATCGCACCGGAGCCAAGACGATCCTCAAGGGACAGATGAGCATCCAGCCGATACAACACAGAGGAGTACGTTACGCTCACTGATGAGGGGGAGCCTCAAAGCTATAAAGAAGCAATGAGTGGTTGTCATAAAGAAGAGTGTAGAATACCCATGCAAGAAGAAATGCAATCCTTGCATGAGAATAATACATATGAACTAGTGGAGCTACCAAAAGGGAGAAGAGCTTTGAAGAATAAGTGGGTTTATAGAATCAAGACCGAAGAGAACTGTTCAAAGCCTCGCTACAAAGCTCGGTTAGTCGTTAAAGGATTTGGACAAGAAAAAGGTACTGACTTTGAAGAGATATTCTCTCCCGTGGTAAAGATGTCATCAATCTGAGTTGTCCTTAGCCTAGCAGCCGTGCAAGATTTGGAGATTGAACAACTCGATGTCAAGACGGCATTTCTACATGGTGACCTAGAGGAAGAGATCTACATGGAACAGCCTGAGGGATTCAAAGTTCCAGGCAAAGAAGATCTAGTGTGCCGCCTCATAAAGAGTCTATATGGACTTAAACAAGCACCAAGACAATGGTATGAGAAGTTCGACGCATTCATGGCAGAACATGACTTCAAAAAGACGGAAAGCGATCATTGTGTCTTCATAAAGAGGTATGTAAGTGTTGACTTTCTCATATTTCTGCTCTATGTTGATGATATGCTAATCATTGGACAAGATCGCATAAAAATAGCTGCTTTAAAGAAAGATCTAAGCAAGAGCTTTGCCAAGAAAGATTTGGGACAGGCTAAACAAATCCTTGGAATGAGACTAACTCGTGATAGATCAAAAAGACTATTGTGGCTATCCCAAGAGAGATATATTGAGAAAGTGTTGGAAAGGTTCAACATGCACAAATCAAAGCCGGTTAACACTCCACTAGCTGGGCACTTCAAGCTAAGTTCGAAGCAGAGTCCGACAAGTGAAAAAGACAAGGAGGAGATGAAGAAGAAACCATACTCATCTGTAGTATGCAGTCTCATGTACGCAATGATATGCACAAGACCAGATATCGCTTATGCAGTTGGTGCTGTCAGTCGCTTCTTGGCTAACCCAGGGAATGAGCATTAGGTTGCAGTCAAATGGATCCTCCGATATCTACGTGGAACTTCCAAAAGATGTTTATACTTTGGAAAAGGAAAACCTGTGTTGGAAGGATATACAGATGCAGACTTGGCTGGTGACATTGATTCAAGGAAATCAACATCGGGATACTTAACCACTTTTGCAGGGGAAGCTATTTCATGGCAATCAAAACTGCAAAAGTGTATTGCATTATCCACTACAGAGGCAGAGTATATCGCAGCTACTGAAGCTTGCAAGGAGATGTTATGGGTGAAGAACTTGTTGCATGAATTGGGAGTGGATCAAGAAAAGTATGTCTTGAAGTGTGACAATCAAAGTGCAATTTACTTGGCAAAGAATTCAACATTTCATTCCCGCACAAAGCACATTGATACAAGATATCACTGGATCCGAGGAGTTCTCGAGGAAAAGCAAATACACCTTGACAAGGTTCACACGGATGAGAACTGGTCTGATATGATGACCAAGGTAGTACCAACAAAGAAGTTTGAAGATTGTTGTCAAGGTGTCGGCGTACTACTACCCCCCAATTAAGTCGGGAGGGGAAGATTTGTTGGGATCCCTCCTTAATTGGAGAGTTTCTAGAAAATTCTAGACGTTTCTAGAGAAATCTAGAATTTTCTAGAATGTTCCGGAGAACTCTAGAGAAGTGTAGAACCCTCTAGAAGCTTGTGGAAGAGTGTGGAACCCTCTAGAATATTCTGAAGACGTGTGGAACCTTCTGGAACCTTACAGAAGAGTATGGAAGAATAAAGAAGGGAATGGAAGAGTGTAGAGATTCCTAGAGAGTGTGGAGCATTCTAGAGAATCAATCGCTACCGTCGGAAGTAATCTCCACCATTCATTATGGAGGTTGAGTAGTATAAATAGGAGAAGGAGCCCTATTACTAGCCATCCAAGAATTCAAGGAAGAAAGCCACTTCTTAGAGTGAGAAAAATACTTGAGAGTTAGGAAACCTCTTTGAGTGAAAAGAGAGATAGCTTGAGAAGTATATATCCTTAAGCTTGAGTTGAGTATGAGTTACTTTTGTAATCATATTCATGTAATCCTACTATTCTTTTGTATAGTGGAAGAATCTCCATAGTGGAGAATTATAAACTCTTGTGCTGCCGTTGCTACTTTTAATCTTAATTGCCTATCTTAACTTTCACGAAGCAGGAAAAACCGAGATTTCCCTAACATTATTTACAAACTTTCCAAGCATTCTTTCATTTAATGACCCTGGCTCTCCAGTTGAACTACAAGCAGGGCCCACTGTTAAGAAAAATCCCAAATGACACCAAACTGCACATAATAGGGATGAGTTTGCCAACCCTGGATACGTAATTGCTAAAAGGAAAATAAGTGAGAGAGTCAGTGGAAATTTGTTCACATTGTCTGGTCTTGTACCTAGTTTGAAGAAGGTGCTTTTTTCCCCATAAATTTAGCATCTTAATTACTCTGTGTTTCCAATTTCATATTTACTACGTTACTTATGCTTGAAGCCTTGGATACAATATTTAAGTAGGAAATATGTAAATCAGTGTTTATGGATTTTTTTTGAAAAGGTAATAATAAAATATGATACAAAAAACTGGAACAAGTGATAGGCAAGTAATAATACCACATGGATTAACAATTTGTTAGCATTTTAGTTTGCCTCTTTATGAATTGCTGTAAAATACAAAACTTGGTAAGCTTTTACTCTTCGTTAAACATGCTTTGAATGAGAAGATTGCATTTTCAATATGGAACGAGATATGTTGTAGGATACTTTTGTAGGTATTTGCTCAAAGAAAGATATCTAATGTTGTAGTTGAGGAGGAAGAAAAAACCATCGATTAGTAGCACCTTTTATAGAAGATATTGTTCAAAAGTAAATGCGTAGATTTGGTCATATACAACTAAATATCATATGGTCATTTTGGTAACGCAGAGAGACAAGGCATCGATGCTTACAAAGACAATTGAATACATGAAGCAACTGCAAGAAAAATTGAAAATTTTTGAGGAGCAAATAACGGCTAAAGACCCGAATATTGAGGCTGAGCATACAAGCAAAATGTCTAAGCTTGTTTTAGTTTCAAGCACTAATGATAAAACAGAGAAAATCGAGTTAAAATTTTTGGAAACGCATATTTAATAAAAATTCATTGCACTGGAGCAAGCAAAGATACAATGGTTAAAGCTCTTAATGTTACTAAAAGCCTTCATTTGAAAAGGTCACCACAAATTAAACCCAATTTTCTGAACGGATACTTGATATAACAATTACTTCTCAGGTAATTCTAGTTGTATTTTTTAGAAAAAAATATGTAAATGCGTAAAATGAGTATTATTTATTTTGCTAATATAATTTTTGTTTAAAATATTTATAGGTGGAAGAAGGGCTTAAGGCAGCAATGAATGATCTTTTCAAGAAGCTGAAGTCAGCATTAGAATAATATGAGCCTTTATACCAGTAACAAAGGAGAAGGTGCAATCATTGTATCATGTATTTTAACTTCAGTGCAATCAACAGTTACATGAAAAAAATTATGAAAAAACAGTAATTGCAAAACAGTGTGACTGGGAGTTGGCAAAAGAAACCAAACCAATTTGGGTAATCAAGCAAAGACTTAACTTAGTCTAGATGCACTAAGTTTTACAGCCTTTGTTTGAGGCCTTATCATTTTTTTGATCAATTCCTGTAGGCCATTCCATCGTGCCAGATTCTGAATGAACTGGTTGGATAAAGGAAGTCATAGTAGTCGTGGTGGTCACTTGTAAATCATAGTAGTGCATACATGGATTCCTACCTCAGTTAAAGATATTCAGATCGACGAATTTTATTCAGATGTATCCATATACGCATGCAATATCATCAATTCTATGTTAATATTTTATTACCTTTGCATTCTCAGTGTTAGTTCTTTTTCTGTCCAAAATAGACTTTCTATCGTGTTAACTGTGTATAGATAAGAAACTCAAAGGAAGATCAGAAGGAGCATGATGAAATTTATAAGAAAACATTCAACGAATTTCTAGAACAATTGGCATATGCACACTTCTGGACAGAGGTATCATGGTAGTACAATTTGTTTAGATTTTGTGGTATTTTATGTTATAAATATGTTGATAGTCATGTTTACTATTGAATAGGACGAAGAAGTGTCACTACAAAAGGAACAGTGAATAGCGACGACAAATAGGCGTTGGCGGCCGTCGCATCCCGTCGCTATAAATGTCGTCGCGAGAGGAAAAAGTGACGGAAAAAGCGACGGCTCCGTCACTCGATTAACAACGGCTTACAACGGATACTTGCCACGTGACATCATCAAAAGTCAGGTGGTTTTTTTTGCCGCGAAGCCGTTGCAAAAGCCATGGCTATTTTTGTCCAAAACGCCGTCGCTATCCGTCGCTCTTCTGTGTTGTTAGCCGACGCTTTCCGTCGCAAGCCGTCGCAAAGTAATGACCAAAATTCCGTCGCTACCCGTTACTAGCCGTCGCAAATCTGGAGCATTTTTTCTGCACTACACAGCCATACCTTTCCAACAAGCCTCCACATCAAACCCAATCCACTACCAATCCATCAATATCATTCCAAATCCATCAATATATCCAAAACATTACTGAATTCATCACTATACCATAACATACCATCGTCATACATCCAAAAAACAATATCATCACCGTATATCATCGTCCCATCATCACAAAACATCAAAATACACACTACCGTCATCAAATATCATCGTACGTACATAAAGCAAATAAAAAAGTAAGTGTATATACATACCCAAGCACAAGAACAAACAAACTACTCGTCGTCTTCTTCTTCTTCGCTTGTAGCATCCCCGCCATCGTCCTCGTCTAGCATCGATCCATGCTCGTCATAATAGCGTGCAATGCGCTCGTCTATCTCCTTAGCCAGCTGGCTTCTTCTCCAATCATTCATCTCTTCCAGTTGCTCCTTCAACTGAGCTATAGTCTCCTGCTCCACGGACTTCCTATATCCTCGCTGAAAATCAATAGCCTACGAAATAGTTCAATTTCACATTTATAAATGGACTTGTAATATATACATGGACTTTGAAGATCAATACACATGTCAATTTGAAGCTTCTATATTTATAATGTCAATTTAACATGTTAATATAAAAAGAAGGTAAAAGAATGCATGTTAATTGAATACATTTTAAATGTAAACTTAAATTAAAAAAGGTACCTCCTGATTGCCGAAGCCGTATCGCCTATTACGAGTAGGCGGCTTAATAATAGCATCCCAAATACGATCGCACTCTGCAACCGTAAGCTCATCTCGTCCACTGGACTGCGTCACTCTAGCTGACTCTGCATCATATCTCTCCTACAATACCAATATAATTTCAATACAAATGTCATATAATTTAATAATATAATGTGATATGAACGAATATGAAATATTTTAATTATTAATAAGTATATTTACCATTACGCCCGCAGCATTGTTATCCGCCCAATCATATGTCACGTTCCCTTCGTCATCAGTATGCTCCACCGCATGAGTATGCCTGAAAACCTCTGCCATCGTAGGCTCCCTTCTATACTTTGCCATCTGAGTATATATACAGTAATAAAATTACTAAAAATAAAAATGAATGATATGCACTCAATTTTTACGTGAACATATGCTAAAAACTATTTCAAATTTATACCAATTCTCTCCTATGCTGCTGGAATGATTTTGAGCCACCGCGATGTAAACCAGGATTCTTAGCTCTATTTTCTTTATTCCTTTGTGCTACTTCCTATTAAATTTGATACATTATTAAATAAAAGAATGCAATCAACATAAATGTGATTATTTTCATTATATCTTACTTTCGCTGCTTCAATATCCCAATATGCTAGAAATCCAGCCCAAACATCGTCAGCCATCCATTTAGGCTTCTTCGCTGATGTCTTCGCCTTGGAAATTGTTTCTCGGTAATTCTTTCGCATTTTGATATTCCAGTGTGTCAAAAAAACCTGCATGTCCCGCTCCTCTACACGGACAGCCGCCTGCAAATTAAATTTATTTTGAATTATTTATAGTATATATGAATTTCTAATAATAAAATAAATAAATACTTACTAGCACATCGGCTAGAATGACGTTCTTGATGTGGGGTGGGATACTATCCCAATGAGGCCAAGTCCCAGACATCCTACTCGTGTACGACTGCTTCGACACTTTTAAAATGAATTCCGCTGGCTCGATTTCAAACCCGGTGCTGCGTACATGTTTACATAGATAAAGCATATATTTTTAACTAATTTAAACTGAAATAAATTAGATACTTACCCAGCACTCTTCAGAACAACCTCTGCACATTTCCGCAGATCTGGCTCAGAGCTGCTAGGACCTACACCTGGCGCAGGAGATGGTGAAGGAGTCGGCTGAGATGAACTCCTCGAGCGGCGTCTATCTGACATATCTGTTACAATCATATAATGCATACAAAATAACTTGAATTATTAACATCAGTCATCATTATCATTACATAGCTCAGAAGAGTACACAACATTAACATTGTTATTACATAGCTCACAAGAGTACACAACATGATACATAGCTCATAATTGTACATAACATAACATAACATAGCTCATAATTGTACATAAATAAATAACATCAGTCTTCATCATCTTCGGATGCAGACTCAGTCTCATACTCTATATCATTTTCTTCAGTACTTTCAAATGCATCTACTAACACATTCGCTTCATCATTCAACGACCTGACATCAATGTCATCAACTATTGTAATTTCGGTATTCGGCTCAAGATCCGCTTGATACGCTGCTTCGTCTAGAATATTATTTCCATCAAATGTAAATCTTGCCTTTGTTTTAAAAACTGCCCACCAATCTGCTTTATCTTTTTTTAAGGATGGATACGGAGCAAAATACACTTGTAGTGCTTGCTTGGCTAACACGAAAGGATCATACTTATAGTAACGTGATGTATGCCTTATCTCTATTAGCTTGTAATCTTTGTGCACGTTAACTCCAGAACCAGGAACATTGCTAAACCAGTTGCATTTGAATAGATAAATTTGCTCTAAGGGACGAACATAATAAGTCAACTCTACAACTTGCGTTAAGACGCCATAAAAATCTTTTATATGCTCCTCTGGATCATCACTACCTTTGACAAATACACCGCTATTATACGTTAATTTTTCAGCTCCGTAATCATTGGTGTTGAATTTAAATCCATTGACAAAGTATATTGGATAAGTCTTGACATTTCTTTTTGGTCCAATAGCAAGATGTCGTAATCCTTCGTTAACAACACAGTTTTTGGGATCATGAACAAAGTCTGAAAACCCTACAGCAAATTCTTTGCTGAGATCACCAGATGGATGTTGTGATTCGTATATACTGCAAATATGTGTTATGTTCCTTTTCTATTAATATAGACAAATAAATATAGATGTATATATAATTGAATTGAACATGAATTCTATATAACCTGACAAAAGGTGCAACTTCCACACAATTTAACAGAACATATGTGTGTGCCACTTTGTAGTCTTCATCGCTTAACCATATTTCTACACATTTTCCAGCAGGTCTTCCGTGTTGTCTAAAAATAGATAACATTGTCTGAGAAGACTTCTGTTCAACGGCTTATTCATTACGAGGAACAGATATGAAAGACAAGTTCACATCTTCACTGAAGTAATGAGGAAAAAAAATGAAGCTTCTTCTTCAAGGTACGATTTGCAAATCGAACCTTCTACTCGAGCTTTTTGCCTAATTTTTTTCTTCAAATGATTCAAGTACCTATAATAAGAGTAATTTAATTTATATGTTGGTACAAAAATCTAAGTTGTATTCTATCAACAGTATTGAGTATACACAAAATTACCTCTCAAATGGATACATCCATCCATATTGCACTGGACCTAGAAGGAGTGCTTCGGACGGAAGATGAATAGGTAAATGTTCCATTACATTAAAAAAACCCGGTGGAAATATTTTCTCAAGTTTGCAGAGCAGTACAGGAATTTCTAATTGAAGCTTACGTAAACGATCTATCTTCAACGTCGTTGAACAGAGTTGTTTATAAAACATACTTAATTCTGTTATAACACTCCATATTTTTGTGGGCAACAGTTCCTTGAAAATCACAGGTAAAAAGTATTCCATCATTATATGACAATCATGGCTTTTCATCCCACTCAATTTACTGTTTTTATAGTCCACACATCTACGGAGGTTAGAAGAAATCCCATCAGGACATCGTAATCCTTCCACCCACTTTAGCACAAGTTTTACTTGCTTGTTGTCTAGCTCATAGCATGCTTTGGGTTTTTTATTCTCGGCATACAAGTGAAGTTCCGGCCGTTTACAGAAGTGTAATATATCACGTCGTGAATTCACGTCGTCCTTAGTTTTCCCCTTTATATTCAAAACTGTATTAAAAACGTTATCAAAAACGGTTTTTTCATTATGCATGACGTCAATATTATGCCGAAGTTTTAGATTTTTCCAGTAAGGTAACTCCCAAAATATACTTTGTTTGCACCAATTATGAATGTCCGATTTACCTGGAATTTCAACCTGCTTACCATTTTCGTGTATCTTTGGGTACTCACTTACAATTTCATATATCTCTTCACTTGTCCAAACTTTAGGCGGTAGCATATTCTCTACTCTGTTAGCTTTGAAGTTCTTTTTATCCGTTCTAAATTTATGATTAGGATGTAGAAAGCATCGATGACAATCAAACCAAGATATTTTTTTCCCATACTTTAATGAAAATGCTCGTGACTCATCCATACAATGAGGACAAGCCAGACGCCCGGATGTGCTCCAACCTGAAAGCATTCCATACGCAGGAAAATCACTAATAGTCCATAATACAGAAGCAAACATACAAAAATTCCTTTTTCTCGAAATATCGTATGTTTCGACCCCTTCATTCCACAGTGTTTTCAACTCTTCAATCAACGGTTGCAGATAAACATCAATTCCTTGTGTCGGATCATCGGGACCAGGGACGACAACCGTTAGAAACATATATGGATTTTTCATACACATCCATGGAGGTAAGTTATATGGAGTAACAATGATAGGCCATGATGAATATTTACTACCAAATTGAGAAAACGGCGAAAATCCATCCGTACATAAACCGAGCCTAACATTACGGCTCTCTGCAGCAAATTCAGGATAAGTCCTATCAAAGTGTTTCCATGCTTCACCATCAGACGGATGTATCAAAGTTCCTTCTTCTGCTGTTCTCACGCTATGCCATCGCATATGACACGCTGTAGCAGAAGATGCATACAGTCGTTGAAGTCTGGGAGTTATCGGTAGATAATGCATTCTTTTATATGGAACTTCTTTTCCTTTCTTTTTCCTTGGTTTATATCTATCTTCATTGCAAAATTTGCATTTTCTAAGATAAGCGTCTTCTTTCCAATACAACATGCAACCTTTAACACATGTATCTATCTTCTGATACGGTAGTCCAAAAGCAGACATAAGTTTTTTCACTTTATAATGACTATCGCACATCAAATTATTAGGTGGCATATGACGTTTTGCAGTTTGTACAACTGCTGTAAATGCAGCTTCTGTAAGATTGAATTTTGATTTCATAGTGATGAATTCAGCGGTTACAGATAATTCGGTTCCGCTTGTACACCCTTCCCACAACGGCCTCTTAGCAGAATTCAATAAATCATAAATTTTTTTTGCTTCCTCCGTTGGTTCTTCAGCATTTTCATTCTCATCGCCGCCTTGATCAATGGTGGGAAACATTGATCATGCTGCATCTTGCACCATATTTTCTATCAGATTGGTCGTTGTATTATCGTTCATCATTGTACTATCGTCCTCTACCACTACAGGGTTAGACGTAGGTTGAACAAGCTCTCCATGACGATCCCATAAGTAATAATTCGACACAAAACCAAATTTATACAAATGTACTTCTACTACATCTGGCTTCCAATGCCTCAAATGTTTGCACTTACTACACGAACATCGAATGTCTAGGTTACTCCGATTATTAGATTTAGCGAATCTAATAAATTCTTGGACACCGTTACAAAAATGTTCCTTTATCGACCCTTTCTTACCGGTACGCGGTTGATACATCCAACTACGATCACGAAAATAATCGAACATTTTCCTGATTTGCAACAAAAATGTTAGAAAATTCGATCAAACACTTTGTATTAATTGAAATCTTGTACAATTTCATTTACAACTACATGTTTTCAGTTTTTTTTGTTTATTTCTTTCTACTTTGACGGCAGGTCTACCTACTTCCCATTACAAATATAATAACGTAAGCATATTTTATAAGTCCTTTCAGGTTAAACGGTTCAACAAAATTTCGGCAGCACTTCCCTTTGGTCCCTGTATCATACACAAATGCGTGTACACAGGGAAAAAAAAGGAAGTGCCATCGAAATTTTGTTAACCGTTTAAACTGAAATGTTTTATAAAATATGGTTACGTTATTATATTTGTAACTTATCCAATTCAAGGACAAATCCAACGAATATTGTATCAGATGAATATAGATTTCCGTTTTATGGAAAAACGAATATCCATATAACGATCATATACAACACTTGTCGGACGGGGCCAAATTTATCTAAGGGGTTCACATAATTAGTCAAAACACACTCAACCTAAGTTTAAAACAAGAAACACACACATCAAATGAAAAAGCACGCCTTTTGCGCTTTGGACCTTTTTGCGCTTCAGTAAAAGATGCGTCTTAAACTTCAAAAAAGACCCGTACTTGCGCCTTACGCCTTTTTGCGTCTATGTGCGCGCCTTGACTATATGGCGTCTACATAATAAGTTTTCATAATTTCAATTTGTAAAGTAACATGACAATTAGTTTTAGTAAGTTTTGATTCATTTTAGTTTAATGTATAAATTATAAAATTAATTTTAGTTAGTTTAAATTTTTGAAAGATAAACTAAGCTTTCAAGTTAATTATTTCAATTCATAAAAAATTCAAAGAGTTGAGTAATATGATTTTCATCACATTTAACAAGATTCTTACCGATCTAAACTTAAATTAAGAACTATTTTGAATTAACATTTTTAATCAACATTTGATTACTAAATATTATAGTAACAAAACAATTTTTTTTCAATTGCAAGTGCATTCTTTTGGACCGACCATTCTTGCATCCGATGGGGACATAACAGTGCATGCATGTAGGCTAGGGACATCGTTGCACCATTTGAATAATAATCAATTTACTACCATTAAACAATTACATAAATTCCATTCATTTTCAAATCATCATACCACACATTCTACATACAACACAATCATCGTATGTCTAATTAAACACGTGATAATCATTGTTTTCAACTTCCTAAATCAATTACATATGTAATATTCATCGATTTTACCCTCCTAATCAATTACACTTATCCCCAAATCAACTCACAACACAACCGTTATCATAAACATCCCTCGAGACAACCAATTTCATATCCATAAACATTCAATTTTGCAAACTCATATAAATTAGCAACCAAAACCTCTAATTAACCCTAATTAAGCATAAACTAGAGTTAGAAGACATAGAAGAATGAAATCAATACCTTGGAAGTGAAATTGGAGGCTTGGAATCGGAGCAGCAAGAAATGGCGACGGGTAGGGTTTAGGACTGATTTTGGGGAAAAAAAATATAATGAGGAAGAGGATGGTTCGGCAGTTATTATTCTGCAAATCGAGCAACGGTTTGCGACGGCAAGCGACGCCCGCTTTTTTAGCCGTCGCTAACCGTTGCCCCACCCCGTCGCTATTTAAGCTGCCTTTTGTAGTGTGTGTTCCATACATACCAGGGATGGCATCAATGAATAATGAAGATGCAGCTAATATGAAGACAAAAATACACCTGTATGTCAAGCGAGTTTTCATTTTGGATGATTTTTATGGTGAATTGGTAAGCAATTATTAATCGTTGTGCGATAGCTTTTAGTTTCTTGATGTGCACATTATTATCCTGTCATGTGTTTCTTTATAATATATGTGGGTGGATACCCAGTGCCAAAGGCTCGCGTACTCCAGCGCGAGAGGATTTCCCAGGTCAGTCTCCCGCCCTGGTACTATTCTCACGGCTTTCCGGGCTCTGGGGGTGGTCGATTAGTGCACACAGCTTGGATTTGGTCGTTGCTATAGTTTTGAAAATCTCGTTGATGGATGGATCTGATATTAACTGTATATACGGAGTGAGCCTCGCTAATTAGATGCTGACAACCATGTTTTTAGGTTGTTGGTTTCGATTTATTTTGAATTTGACCATGGGTGATGATGCTGGAATCAAAGATTTTCACCTTTCATGAAACCTGATCGTGAATAACAATGTCGTCAGCAAAGATGAAGCTTTGGTTTTAGGTTAAGCCACTGGATAATTATTTGGAAGCTGACGCTTTGATTGTCGAGATGCTGAGGTCTAGACCTGTCAAATCTGACCCTAACCCTTTTACCCAGCCCATTTACCCTAATATTAAAAGGATTGGGTTTGACCCAATTAATTTTTCCCATTTTCAAACCCAACCCGCATCAGCCCATGAAACATAGGGTCTAAAATCAACGCAACCCGTTTAACCATTTACCCTAATTTCCCTTCAGATCTACGAGACACCGTAACCCTAGTCTTCGAATCACGATAGAAAAAAAGAGCGCTTCCTCAGATCTTCTCTTCTTTAGTTGTTTGAAAATCGCCGACTTCATCGACTTTGTT
This sequence comes from Allium sativum, assembly GCA_030737875.1. Taxonomy (NCBI): domain Eukaryota; kingdom Viridiplantae; phylum Streptophyta; class Magnoliopsida; order Asparagales; family Amaryllidaceae; genus Allium; species Allium sativum. The sequence goes on from CM060923.1 coordinate 463,321,717, forward strand.
CGAAATCAATTCTAGCTTGATACACGTAAGTCTGGTTGTAGTTTGTTTTTGTTATTGTTTTTGTTTGCAGTTTTTTTCGACTTTTAATTTTGGTTGTTGTTGTTTCTGAATAGCAAGCGGTAAAGGCAGCTACTGGAGGAATGCTCCTTTCTAGTGAACTCTAGCCTTTCGTCGCAGCGATTTTCTCGCTTGTGCCTCCTTCAACGTATTTCAGTGAGTGCTCCTTCGTAAAGGTATTAATTTTTTTATTTTTTATTTATTTACCTATAATTGGTTGTTTGCATTTCTTACAACTGGGCTAGTTCTGTTTATTTATCATGAATTTTTTTTAAATCTGATCCAAGTTCAATTATTATTATTCCTTTTTCCTTCGGGGGATACTGAAAATAATTTTGAAGTAGATTAGATTGTGAATTAAATATTTGAAGAGATTGTATGCATTATATGGTTAGAATCTCAAGTAAACATTGATTTCCTTATGCTTAGCTTTTAACTACTTTTGCTTGGTTTTCTATAATGATTTCATATAAAAATGTTAATTACCTTTTCTGAGGATACACTCTTTGAACTGCTTTTAACTGCTTAGCTTTTAACTGCTTTTAACGGCTTAGCTTTTAACTGCTTTTAACTGCTTTTGCCATGCAATTCCACAGCACACCATGCCTACTCTAATGCAATCTATGGCGGTTTTCAAAAGCAATTTGTTTTCCTTCTCTACTTACTTGGTACAACAGTTAAAAAATAATAATAATTCTTCGTTCCTATTTTGTAGACTGTTTGCAAGATCAACAAATAATGGAAGTAATTGTTTACCTTATCTATAAAAGTGATATGTTTTAGGAAGGTCATACTCACTGATGTAAATAAAATTTCAAAACATGAATCAGGGCACTAATTATGCTCTACTTCTTTCCGTTCACTTATTCAGCACCTATAAATGCGTTTGAATTTTTTATATTGCATACAAGTTCATTTACTTTCTTTGTAACTGTCCAGCCTCAACGTAGTCTGCTACCGTATTTTGATTTTATTTTGTTGTAATAATGTCAAGCTAAATGTGGCAACTGTGATTATCAGACTTGTTTATAACTCATAACATTTTGTAATTAATATTTTCTTGTGATTTTAAGGTGATAAATTATGGATTCGGTAGAGCATGATAATGTTGTTATGGAGGATATGGAGAATGAACCTAATTCGGTAAATAGTTCCGTAGGAAAAAAACGAGTTAGGAGTACGCATTCTGAAGTTTGGGAATATTTTCAAAAAAATGAAGTTGCTGAAGGGGAAAAACAGACATGCTATTGTAAGGAATGCAAGACATCATACATATGGGGGGTAAATATGGTACTTCTAATCTAAGAAAACACATACCGAAATGTTCGATGATAAGTGCCAAAGCATTGAAACAAAGTCAGACTATTTTCAATCAGAATAAATATAGAGAATTAATGGCCAAGGCAGTCATTAGACATAATCTGCCATTTATGTTTGTTCATTATGAAGGCATTCGTGATATACATTCATATCTTAACAATCGAGTTTTATCCTTTTCGAGAAATACATCCCGTGTAGATGTTTTAAAAATATTTGAAAAGGAAAAATCCAAGCTTAAATGTTTTTTGAAAACTTGTACGGGGAGGGTTAGTTTGACAACCGATTTATGGACATCGGTTAATACAGATGGCTATATCACTCTAACTGCACACTTTATAGACAACGGATGGAAATTGCAGAAAAAATTGCTTAGTTTTTGTCTTATGCCACCACCGCATTCCGGAGCTGCTATATTTGGAAAGATATCTAGTCTTTTACTTAGTTGGGATATTGAAGATAAAATATTTGCTTATACGTTGGATAATGCTTCTTCCAATGACAAATTTGTAGAGCTATTAGAGTCCCACCTAACATATCGTAATGCCTTGATGGCAGATGGACAGTATTTGCATGTGCGATGTACAACACATATTTTAAATTTAATGGTACAAGATGGTTTAAAGTGCATTGCTTCATGTTTAAGTAATATAAGAGAAAGCATCAAGTATATTAAAGGTTCACAATCAAGAAAGAAAAATTTTATAGAATGTATAGGGGATCTATCTTTGAATAATAATAATAAAGGATTGCGTCAAGATGTGCCAACAAGATGGAATTCGACATTTATTATGTTAAAAAGTGCTATATATTATAAACAAGCGCTTGGTCGTTTAAAGCTCGCTGATAAGAATTATATTTATTGTCCTACACAAGAGGAATGGATGAAAGCAAAAAAAATTGCTGATTTTTTGGAAGTATTTTATGATGCCACTTGTTTATTTTCCGGAACGAAGTATCCAACTTCAAATTTGTTTTTCCCAAAAATTGTTATGGTATTGTTCACATTGCAAAAATGTATGGGATCTGACGATTTTATGTCTGAAATGGCAAGTAGCATGTTTTTAAAGTTCAATAAATATTGGAGTGGATTTAATACATTGATTTGCATTGCTTGCATTCTTGATCCCCGATATAAGATGGATTTTGTCAAGTTTTGTTACAAAAAGCTTTATGGAAATGATTATGGTGAAAGAATTGAGATGGTAGAGGCAAAATTAAAAGGTCTTTATGAGGAGTATAAAAAAAATTAGAGAAGGAATCTAACAATGAAGCAATTGGGTCTAAAGAATTAGATTCTAGCGATTTGTTTATAGGACCTTACTCTCAAGAGTGTGCCGATGTAATGGAAGAATTTGACATATTTAGAAATTCCGAATTTGCTGAAAGTTCTCATAATTCGGAACTTAAGTTATATCTAGAAGATAGGTTGTTGGATCGCAAGTTACCATTGGATATACTCTCATTTTGGCAATCTCAACAACTCAAATATCCTATTCTCTCACTCATGGCGAAAGATGTTCTAGCCGTGCCTATTACTACCGTTGCCTCCGAAAGTGCATTTAGCATTAGCGGAAGGGTTTTAGACGATTATCGTACTTCTCTTAAGGATGATATTGTGGAAGCATTACTTTGCACGCGGGATTGGTTGTATGGAAATGCTATTGCATCGGAAGTGGAACAAGAAAATGAAGATATTTCAAAATTTCATGTTGATTCCGAGCAGCTTATTGAAGTTTCTACTCCATCCGAGTGTCGTAGTATAAGCCTATAAGGTGCTGACATATTTTTTCACCTGAAATATTAAATGTTTTATTCTTGCTATGATCTTGGTTTTAATAACTTGAAAAATTAGATAGTTGCCTCTCTATCTGTTTTGACTAACTTGCCTGAAATATTTTACAGATACTGGAGCAAACATGACTTCTACAGATGTTGTGAGAGGACAACCAAAACATGATGTAGCTCGAACTTTCTCTACTTTATTGCAGCTGGTAAATTCTTCTTTAGAATTTTTGCTGGAAGCTTGTTAGTTGTGACAGCCCATTTAGTTAATTATATTTGCTATAGCCTTTGATAAAGTGAAATTGTGTTTTTGTCACCTTTTCATTTTCACATATATTTATGTCGAATTTTAGGTAATAGTTACAATTTTAGTTATGATCTGAAAATAACAGTTTAAATCTTAAAAGATAACGATTGGACTAATTAACAGTCTGGTTATCAAAGTATGATTCAGGGCAACGATTATTTTCTGTGCATTCAATGAGGAATTGACACATTAATTCCAGACTCTTACGTTCAATTTGTATATGTTTCTTGATAACGTAGTCCTGAAGCATGTTACTGTTACGAATTCATCTTCTTACATTTTACAAACAGAAGTACGGTATATTTGCTATATACATATGTTGCCAAGCATACAAAATCTTAGATGTATATTTTTTTTTTCTATACATGCTTTGGGAAGGCTTCAAAGAAAGCCAAGGAAGATGAGGCAAAGATCAAAGTAGATATGCTTACAGTAACATGAATAAATATGGAGCTATCTTTGATGGTTAATAAATTATTCTTTTGTTGTGGTCACACCTTGAATTAGCTGTATATGTTGTCTAGCCTGAGGTAATAGCCATTGGTCAGATGGTATTATGGATGATCTCGTCCATTTTCGAAAATTATTTTCCAGTGCATTTGTATTATGTGAAAAGTAAAACTGCTTGAACTGAAATGTGGTTATTTATTGTTGTTACAGATATAGTTACTCATTTTGATGCGACTACACCTAGATGTATCCACTTGGCTAATGGATTGCTTCCTTTTCTCTATCAGGTTTTACCTTTTTCATGCTCCATTTTTGGATTTTAGATAATCAGTGTTTCTTATTAGGCTTTGCTATTGCGTTTTGAACTTACTACATAAATAGGACTCTAATATTGTCACATGTCATCAAACACCATAACTTGGTATGTTGTAAGATGTAGTCTTTTGTACAGTTCGTTACTAAAATAGTTGGATTTTTGCATTTATGTCCGACTTAATGTCACTATGGTGCTTATAAATTATATTGAGTTCTTGCGAATAACACTGATCAGGTAAATATGTTAAAGTGTTTTTAAACATCCACATATGCACACAGTTTCATTAATCATTTCGAGAAAAACAAGGTGGTGTCTTGTATCATCTTAGGCTATATAACTACATGTTCTCTTACCATATAGGATTATTTATATCAGCATGTATTAAGTGAGATGACTGTATATAATATATATTGACTCACTCTATGGAATCTTTGAAGCAAACATGCATTCTTTTTCTTCGCTTTTTTTAGTGGCAGTTACTTTACTGTATTGTTATAAACAGTTCTGCTGGAAATAGAATTCTGTATATTCTTCAAGTAAATAAAATTAATGTGGGTGCACACGCATTTCTACAAAAAAAGCAAATGTGTGGTGAAGTTAATATTAGGTTTTGTTACCGAAAGGTAAATTAATTTGCCTACCATCCATTGATATTGTCCTCTATGTCAAATAATGTCTCACCGACTTAAAATTTATATTCGTCTCCATAGAAGTATTAGTTGGTTTAGCTCCTAATTTGCCTGTCTCTTTTAACAGATCAGTAACATGAAAATAATGGAACTATCTTTGATGGTTAATAAATTATGGTGATTTAGATTCAAAGATAGTCATAAACATGATTTATTTACGTAATAAGAAAAAACTACAAAAACAAAAATACAAGGAGAAACATTTGGAAAATGAATCTCAATAAAACTACAAAAACAAAAACAGAAACCAAAGGATAATTTAGCAAAAGGATTTTCCTTTTTCATTCTTGACATTATAGAAAAAAAATTCAGATCCAGAAGAAAAGTAAAATATATTGAAGAAATATTTAAAAATTCATAAAAACAGAGAAAGCAAAATGAAGTTTAAACTAAAAGCTCCAGAAGTTTATAATCCAAAAGATATTTTGAGTAGAAAAATAACAAAAATAATTACCCACTTGCATATTACCTTCTATTTTCATGTTAACAAAGACATTTGTTCCTTTTGCTTCATTTAGTCGACCAAAACAAAAATAACAGAGCTGTTGCATTCCATTTTACTCTAGATGGTGTTGGTGCATGTTGCATATTCCTTTGAAAATTGTATTCCAAACGGGCCCTAATATTATATGCATGTACATTTTTTTCTCAGCTTAATGATCAATCAACCGTTATTTCCCATCAGTTATGCATGTATGTAAATGTAGTGCCAATTTCATGAAACTTTTAGTTGGTATTAAGGCTAATTGTAGCTAAAATCAATGTGTAACTAAAAATAAGCAATTATTCAATGCTCTCTTGTTAATTTGATGATAAAAATTGCTATGATTTATGTATACCATTTTGATTGCTATTTTCTTGCTGAGAATGCCTACTACGGTAAAATAATGAATGTTAATCTAATTATTTTATGTTTCCTGAAGTTTAATATGTGTTTCATTTGCCCACCGTTTTCATTTCTACCGATAGCCTGCATGTCATATTTCAATAGCCTGCATATCATTCATATCCAGCAGAAACATATACTTGCAGCAGACTTGTGAAATTATGGTTGTATCTTAGCATTATGGATTTCTTAGGAAACAACTACCTACTTACCATCAAAGTACAATTTCAATCTCTCTGCCAAGTTTTCTGATTAGGGTCTCTAACTTTACTTTCATTATTATTTTTTAGGTGGCTTGGGTTCGGAAGCTGGACAAAAGCAGTGGAACTTCCTGTATTTTCATTTCTATGAGTTTGCACTGAAACGTTTTAGTTTCATTTGTATGTTCATGATAATTCCGAATCTTCTAGTTTTAGTGTTGCAGTTTGTAATTATATGATGCGGAACTTTCAAATATTCTAGTTGTAATGTCTAGTTCAGTTTTCTGTTTGTTGGAGCAAAATTTGGGTTTTGTGTTGAATTGGCAATATCATAGTGCAGTTTTCCATTTTTTGGTGCTATTTTTGATAATATGATGTGCATCAGTTCGCTTTCTTATGCAGTTTTTGCTTTTTTTAATGCAGAATTGATAATAAATGGTGTATTTTTTTTCAGTTTTTAATGTTGATCTTATTGCTTAAGCTGTGGTTATTGTTAACGGGTTGGGTCGGGCCAACCCTTTTATTATTCGGGTCGGGTCGGGTTGACCCGTTTATTAAATGGGTCAAATGGGCCGGGTTAGTTTATCTTTTAAATAAGTCGGGTCAAATTCTACCCGACCCATTTAGACCCTACCCGACCCATTTGACAGGCCTACTGAGGTCTGAACTTTATGTGCCTACTTGAAAGTTTCAGTACTCACATTTTCTATCAATTCTTATACTCAGTAATATCCTTAGTTGAGTTTATTTATTTTGAACATTTTGTACCGTGCAACATTTGTAACTGAGGGCTTATTATCGGTTGCTACAAGAAATGACGAGTCTTATGAGGAGGATGGTAGGCGTACTTAGGAATTAATAGCATCAGTAAAACAAATTAGTACCAATAAAAGAGATGCTTGCGAAGCTTTATTTTTATTGGGCTGTGCTAGTATGCCCGAAGAAAATTCTGTCATAATCTGCGAATTAGTAAGAATTAGTGCAATTCAGGGGGTGAAAGGGTAATTTTCCTGTGTTCCACCGAAAAGTAATTGCCTATTCGCAGAAATTGACAAACATACTTTCGGGTACTCAAGCAATTTTGATTTTTATTTGGTTACTTTATTTTTTCTATTAGTTTATACTTTTAGTTACCAAACTTAAAACATCACTTATTAGCAATGGTAAATTGAGCTAATTGTAATCTTACTAACCATCTTCGATTTATATGTTTTTTATTGGTGTATGTGCCATAAGAATGTAACTTGAAATCTCTATAAGTTCCATCATCGGTTTTCTATGTAGGCGCACTGAAATAGGCAGGGCTGGGCATATTTGGTAATTGATTTTGGTAGAAAAATGGTGCACTTTGGCTCTGAAATGGATGCTATAGTATTGCTAGCATGAAAGGCCATGTATTATCATATGTTATAAACTTATTATCAACTTTCCTATTTGATTTTTTATTATTTCGACTATTATCACCTTTGTATTTGAGTGAGTGTAATCGAGTGCATGTAGTAAGGCAATGCTTGTACAAATGAGTATTTTGCATAGTGATTGTGTAACTAAGTAACATGAATATGTGTTTATTTTATGCTCTTATATTTTATTATTTGTGTATAAATAAAGTGTGGTGCTAAGGGCACCCCAAAGTACTATTCCTAATACCGCTACTAAAAAATAGCACAAAAATTATCAATACATTTTTCTTAATACTATACATAAAAAATAGGGGCTACCACACCATTGTTACTTTGTTTCCCTCTGTCATTTATTCGTTCCTCTTTCATTTCATTTTGAAACCCTAGTTTTTCAATTGATCGATCAACGATAACGACGCCGCAGCAATGCCGAGAAAGAAGAATGTGTGCCTAAATATACAAAAGTTGTGAATAAGATTTGAATTAAACAAACTAGAAGAGGAAGTGAGAGATTAGGGTTTCAAACGGTATGAATTGGAATTTTTCCGCGGAAAAAATGAAATAGACAACGATATTCTTGATTAGGGTTTAGATTAGGGCTTACTACGGGATTAATTCGGCAAATATTCGTTCAGTGAGAGATTGGAGTCGAGGGGTAATGTAGTATTTGGAAGCATACAAAAATTAATGAGTTTTTTTTTAATTGATGTATTAGGAAGAGTATTTTGGGGTTCCCTTAGCACACACTAAATAAATATTGCTTAAGTATTGTTTTGTCACTTCTACATATATGCCAACTAAACCACATGCAATCGGAAAAATAGAAAATAAAGATCAAAATGTTGTGTATATACATATGAAGACTTGCAGATGAAGATCTTGCATCAAGTTTCCTTTTGGACAAGAAAATATTTGGTAGAAAGAAGATCCATATTATAGATCAGGGAAGGCTTGTCAAGAAAGCAAAAAGGAAAAGAGGGAAGGCCAAGACTTACTAGATTTAACAAAGGCCAGAAACTTACCTAAATTAACTAAGGCCCATTTGTGATTGTATTAAAGTTTAGGTTGGCTATCTATCCTATAAATATCCTTTTATTCTCATTGTAAACTTCATCCAAGAATTTAAAGTTTTTCTTTCCTTTTCTATGCTCCTCTTGGGTCTAGTAAATTTGTGTCGTCTATTCAATTAGATTAGGTAGAGTACAATTTACTATTGCGTTTATTTTCTCATTAGTGATTGACCGTCTAATTAGATTCAACGGTAATCCTAATTTTACTTTCTTGTTTGTTTTTGTCTGTTCTGCAATTTTATTTTTAGTATTCTATTTTATTTTTCTATCATTGATATAGATCCGGCTAGATTTGAATCTATAGTGAATTCAATTGCACTTTTTGTTTGTTTTCAATTGATAATTGTGATTTGGTCGTCGGTTTAATTAGATCTGTTCTGAATCAAATTGCAGTTTCAATTTTTATTTCAATCAATTCCTCCAAATTCGTTTAACTCGCCCACGAAATATATAAATAATAAATTTTAATTTTCCTCTCTGTGTTCGACATGCATACTACACACCTGTGCGCTTGCAGTAATTTATAATAAATTTGCGCTTTTCTAATTCATAGGAAAGTGTCAAACAAGTTTTTGACATTGTTGCTGAGAATTTCGAATTCCAGTTCAAATTTCGAAGCATAAGCCTCCTCGATAAAAATTCGGGACCCACAAAATCGAACACCAATTGATTTACAACCTCAGTTTGAAAACCCTAATCACCTTCGAAAATCCATAAAACCAGATCGAATTTCTGCACTCGTATCATCTTTGAAAGCCAAATTTGTGTATGAAATTTGAGTGAAAGGAATTGATTTTTGGAATACTGTTGTTTTGGGTTTGATCGTTTGCTTTTTGTACTGTTGACTTGGTTTTGGTTTCCTCGAAAACCATATACGGGCAAATTGTTCCCATTATTATATTATTTTTTTAGGGCATGATATGTTTTGAAAAATAAAATAAAAAGGTGGGCGTAGGTTATTTTTTGAGTGCTCAAATTACTTTGTGTGCATTGTATTAGGTGGGTGTTTGGGCCTTGTGCTATATTTTCAGGGCCATCCTATTTGTTTGTTGAGTTTGTTTTTTATTGAGTTAGTTTTGCTCGTTTATATTTTTTTTTGTCTAGTTCGTTTGTTAGTTTGATTTTTTATTTCTTCCAATTTAGTTTTTTTTTTTGTTTTCTTTTTCTTCTTTTATTTGTTAGTTTGATTTCCAAGAAAGAGAGAGAGAGAGAGAAATTAAAGCAAGAAAAGTGTTCAAGCATCAAACAGGAAATTCGATAGTCAATCGAGTTGGGACCAGTTGATTTGAATTGTCAGTGCTACTCAATTGCACTGGACGAACTGTCATACCCCACTGTAAAAAAAAATCTAACTCTATAGGTGTTGTAGTTGCTTAAAATATTTAGGCATTGCTTTTAAAAAATTTATGCAGGGCCAGCGTCTTACTTGTACAATTCTTTTAATTTTTATAATTATTCTTTTCTGATAGTTGTGTTGGCTGAAATTTCTTAATTAGTTTTGGTGAGGAACGAATTTCCATAACTAATCACTCTCATCGATTTTCAATTATAAAACTTGATTTGATTTGCAAATTGTTTAACTGCAACAATGTATTTTATGAAATTGATTATCTCAAGGGTTTGATCGCTGATATATATATATATATATATATATATATATATATATATATATTAGTTCAATTTATTAAACTTCTAGCAAAAGAGGTTGTATACTACCCATAAAGCATTGATCGTATCCCTTAGTATTTGTACTATACGTGAACGGCCATAAGACCTCTTCCCCCTTCAAATAGAGAATATCAATTAATAAGATATACTTGAGTACGTTATTCATTTTGTAACAAGAACTACTTGTGTCAACATTAAGTTTGGTTTTTCTATATTCGATAACGATGAGTGAAAAGAGTTTTAGTCACCATAATTCTCATAGGGATTCTCAAGTAAATCAAAAAGTTTCAAATGGGATGAATCACAATCAGCTAAATCCAGATTTTCAAAATCTTAACGTTGAAATGGATAGACCCTTATCTCTTCGAGATCAATATTACTCAATTAGGACCGTTCATTCTTTTGTCATCGTATTTTCACCAGTTAAATGAAATTTTGGCTTAAACATTCTTTCATTCAAGGGGTACCAAAATTTACTGGTTCTGAAAATGCTTATGAATTTCTAAGTGAATTTGAATTGTATGCATCCACAACTAGAATGCAACAATTATCTAATGAATCAATCAAGCTAAGGTTAATTCCATTCGCGTTACTTGAAAGTGCTAAAAGATGGCTAAATTCTCTTCCAAAACATTCCATAAGAAGTCGGATGAATTTGTCACTGTATTCTTAAAAAAGTTTTTCTCATTTCATAAAATTCTAAAAATCCGAACTGAAATAAATAAGTTGTCTCAAAATGACGGGGAATTTTTTTCAAAATACTTTGAAAGATTCAACCAATTATTATATAGTTGTCTTCATCACGCAATTTCCAAACATCACTTATGTCAAATTGCATATAAATGGTTATACTATCAAATTCGAACACAACTAGAATCAATGTGTGGAGGAGAATTTATATCTAAAACGATCGATGAAGCTTGGGAATTCTTAGAAAATTATTCTGAAAAGGACATGCAAGGGGAGTCAATTCGTGTTCCCATTCGTACTTCTACTGGAGGAGTGCATGTCTTGGATCCAATTCATTTTCCATTAGAAACTCAAACTCCTCAAATCATAGAATGACAATCCTATTATTACCCTCAAGACCAAGTCAGTGTCATAGCTCAAAATAGTCCCTTCTCATCCATATATAACCGTAGTTGGAGAAATCATCCAAATTTCTCATGGTCTAATCCCAATGATGTTGTGAATCCATCTCACATGATACCGAATTCGAATTACTAAGCTCCGTTTTCTTATAGTCCTCAGATTTCTCAATTTCCTCCTCAATCCAAGCCTTCAAGTCAATCATATAGGCACTAATTTTCAATCGTCAACTCAATCACCTTTATCTTCGGAAACTTCAAAGGAAATTGTTTGATAGGAGAAACAAATAAACGATCAAGATGCTAAACTCAAACAAATGATGAATATGATGAAGGAAATAATGAAAAGTAATGAGAAAGGAAAAGTGCCTAGTCAAACCGAGGTAAATCCAAAATATAATTCTTGTACTATTAATTCTTGTGAGGACGAAAATAATTCGATTAACATTGTCACCACCCTTAGGTCCGGACAAACGATTTATAACAATGTCAGAAATGCCGACAATCCCTTGACTTCAACTCCTATCCAAAAGCTTGACACTCTTCCGATGGCTACCAAGGCCAATTCTTATGAACCTTCCAAATCTCCATCTTCTTCGAATGTTGGCAGTCCCAACATCTCTTCTTCTAATGTTGGCTATCTCGACAATATCTCCTCTTCTAATGTTGGCAATCCCAGCATCCCATCTTCTACACCCTTACCTCCTTCGCTTGCTATATCAAAACCTTCTTCTTAGAATGATCCAAACTCTGAAAGAGTCTATAAACCAGTGGCTCCTTATCCTCATAGATTTAACATTAAAAAGAAGTATGTAATTTCAACAAAATTCTTGAAATCTTCAAACAAGTTCATATCAGTATTCCACTTTTAGACACCATCGAATAGATTCCTCAATATCCCAACTGTCTCAAAGAGCTAAGAACCCAAAAACGAGCCACTAATGTTCCTAAAACTGCTTTCTTGACTGCGAATACTAGCTCAGTTTTCTCAAATTCATCACCAATCAAGTATAAAGATCCTCAGTTGCCCTACAACCGGTTGTAAAATAGGAAATACTCACATCAGTCATGCCCTACTTGATCTTGGTGCAAGCGTCAATCTTCTTCCCAACACCGTTTATCATCAATTTGGACTAGAGGAATTGAAAACCCATGAATATCACAATTCATCTGGTCGATCGATTTTTTAAAAAACCCTTAGGCAATGTTGAAGACATTTTTCTTCAAATTGAACAATTCTGTTTCCCGGTTGACTTCATAGTTCTTGAATCCGAGGCTGTTTCAAATCCAAATAGTTTTATTCCATTGATATTGGGTCATCCCTTCTTAGCTACCTCAAATGTTATCATTAATTGTAGGAGCGGCCTACTTTGACTATCATTTGGGCACTTAACCATTCGATTGAGTATTTTTCATCAACCCAAAGATATCAAAATAGGAGAAGTCGATATAATAGAAACAACTTTAGATGACACGTCTGATTTATCTCCTCAGAAAACTTCACTTTCCTCTGAAGATGTGTTCACTATTAAGAATTATTTGAAGATAAATTAGGGGTATGTCTCGCAGATAATCTTAGTTCCATATCATCAAATGAAATTGTTGTTAGAAACTTAAGTTTATGGGACTATGATAATCTTCAGTTGAATGATATAAATAATTGGCACGACAAAATTTTAATTGGAAAGAATTTGATTTTAGAATTCGTTGATATGCCTATGGTACCTCACAAATCAAATAAGAAATCATCATGCATCATTTTTTATAGAGGCAAGTGCGGGGAGAAAAGGAAATTTCATCCTTCACAAACCATTCATCTTCTACATAGGTTTCATCTTGCATATGATTTTCACATGCATATAGTTGCTAAATTGCATTTTATTTTACAAATCATTTTTCATTTAATTTACCTTTGGGTACTTTCGTTCAAATTTAGGAAACGTGCTTACAATGTGGACACTGTTTTGATCTAGTGTAGGGGGAGTCTGCATTGCATTCCTTTTATTTTCCTTTATTGTTCCTTTTTTTTCATTTTCATGCATTTTGATACGACCATCATGCATTTTAGGTAATAGTAACATGACAATTTTTTTTTGAAAATATGACTCATTTTAGATTGGTACAACGAAGCAAGTTAACAATTTTTTTGTTCAGTGATAGTATTTTTTTCTCTCAACTAAGATTGAATAAGAAATATGACGAAAAGTTGAATTATGAGGGATATTAGTGTAACCGCTATATATGAAGATTCTTAGGTGATGGTCATGGAGTCTATTCCAAATTGTAGTATTTGTTTAATGAGTGGAGGACTTAAAATACTTATATTGGCTTTTCGAATCTTTAAAACTAAGTTGTGTTAAACTGAAATTGCATAACTCTCTCTTGTTATTATATTCAATAGTAATAATAGTAATCCAAGGGTATCCAACATTGCTTGTAAATCTAGCATTGGTGTGCCAACTCGCTAAGCTCTTTCCCAACTCCCCGTCAATCTGCGAGGCAGTGCATGAGTGGTATTCCTTGGTCTCGTTTTATGAGTTGGACACCTAAGAATTACCGACATGTTATTGACAAAGTCAGCGTTGGTCTGCACAATCCGCCAAGCTCTATCCCAACTGTCATGGGTGGTATACCTTGGTCTTTAAGTTAGGTGTGTGTAATCAGTCATAAATTTAAAATTTTATAGAGATCGAGAATAAGTGATGATGCCCAAACACGTCTTGATCTTATTGATTTGACTAGTCATACACAAGGAAATGAGAATACCATTTTGCAAACTATGACAAGAAAACTTAGAATTTATTACATGGCTGCACTATGCTATCAACCGAATCAACTGGCCAAACTAGAACTTAAAGTTTAAAAACTTGAATTATGTTGAAAATTTGTGACGAGTTGAGAATCCAAAATTTTTTATAGATTGATTTCGAATTGAATACTGCTATGTTGTAACTTTTCTGAAATAATCCGTTCTTTCATTTTTGTTTTTATTTGCATATCCATTGCATTCATGTAGTTGCATTAGAATAATAGCACATTTCGTTTGGATTTTGTGGATAGTATCTGTTGAAAACCCTCACGAGACACCACTCGTCCTACTAGAGACCCTAGATGTTTAGTGGCTTGTTGCATAAGCTCAATGCAATCGTGTTTCCTACGAAAGTGTGACCTACCGAGTTTAGTTTTCCGTTTTTCGTTTTACTTGATGATGAGTAAAAGATAAGTGTGGGGGTATTTGATTAACATGAAAATGTGTTTATTTTATGCTCTTATATCTTATCTTTTGTGTATAAATAAATATTACTTGGGTATTGTTTTGTCACTTTTACAGATATGCAAACTAAGCCACATGCAATTAAAAAAATTAGAAAATAAAGATCAAAATGCTGTGTATATACGTATGAAGACTTGCAGATAAGATTTTACATCAAGTTGCTTTTTGGAAAAGAAAATAATTGGTAAAAAGAAGATCCATATCATAAATCAAGGAAGGCTTGTTAAGAAAGCAAAAAGGAAAAGAGGGAAGGCCAAGACTTACTAGATTTAACAAAGGCCAAAAACTTACCTGAATTAACTAAGGCCCATATGTGATTGTATTAGGTTTAGGTTGGCTATCTATCCTATAAATACCCTTGTATTCTCATTGTAAACTTCATCCAAGAATTTAGAGTTTTTCTTTTCTTTTTAATACTCCTCTTGGGTCTAGTAAATTTGTGTCGTCTACTCAATTAGATTTGGTAGGAGTACAATTTACTATTGCATTTATTTTCTTATAAGTGATTGATCGTCTGATTAGATTCAACGGTAATCCTAATTTTAATTTTCTATTTTTTTATTTTTGTTCTACAATTTTATTTTCAGTATCTGTTTTATTTTTCTATCATTGAATTTATTATAGATCCAATTAGATTCGAATCTAAATGGTGAATTAATTTGCATTTTTAATTTATTTTCAATTGATATGTGATTTGGTCGTCGGTTTGATTAGATTTGTTCAAAATCAAATTGCAGTTTCAATTTTTATTTCAATCAATTCCTCCAAATTGGCCTAACTCACCTATGAAATATATAAATAATAAATTTTAATTTCCCTCTCTGTGTTCAACCTACATACTGCACACCTGTACGCTTGCAGTAATTTATAATAAATTGGAGCTTTTTTAATTCATAGGAAAAGTGTCAAACGCTGTATTATTCAAAACTATAATAAAATATCTATTTAAAATTAGAAACTCTAACCAAAATATTTTAATCTTCACAAATATTTATATTACGAGGGTCGGAACCCTTTGCAAGTTTCAACGTTTTAGTACGGTCATAACTGTTGCCATAAAGTCTATTGCAATGACTAAAGACCGTTGTAAAAAGGTGACCTATTACAATAGGTATTAATTGTTTTCATATAGTCTAATGTAAAAAGGTGACTGATTACAACATGGCCTAATACAACGGCCGTAACGCCCGTTGTGAAACCCATATTACAACAGGCATTGCCCGTTGTGAAAGGGATATTTTTTTGTAGTGGTTTTTTTTAAATTAGTGTAAACAGAATATTTAGCTATTAAAACTAGTTTCTTTAAGAAAAATTGACGACTGAAAATAGTTTCAAATTTTAAGGCGTAGCGATCGCAATATTACTTAATTAAGTTACCATTTATTTTCATACCCAGAAAGAGTCTCACATGTTAATGTTGTATACGATATGGTTAGGCTATAGGAATCAACAATCAGTAGTCAAGTAACTTATCAAAGAATATTAATTACTATAGATATCGATTAATTGCACTATTTGACATATCACCGAGTTAGAACATAATAGGATTTTGTTCTTCTCAATTATGTCAAAATGATATGCACAATTCAAATTAACATGACAATATTTTATTTGGGCAAATAAACAATACAGGTTTAAGAGGTATGATTTAAGTAACGCTACTTAAAACATATCGTCTTAATACATAAAAAATTTATACCTAGCAGAATTTGAAAATAAAGTCACTATAGTGTTGTTTCGATATTTTGAACACATTGCAAAAATCCATGCATGAATTGGGTTTGAAAGAAGAAAGATGTGAATCTTACAAGTTGATGCATGATTTAATATACAACTAATCAAAGTAAATTAATCTATTCCTCACTACACACATCAATAGGTCGACCCAATTGTAACAACCCATTTTGGACCAATTTCCCATTTTAAATGATTTCAAATGATCTTGAAGTATGATTTAAATTTATAATGAGTTGAATTTAATATCTATATTGATTCTGGAATATTTATTAATATGTAGTAATTTATTAAATTGCCTAACAATCCCTATATAAGATTTTAGAACTTATTTATAAGGATTTACAATTAAATTAAATTTGTTTAAATTATTTGAAAATAATAACAAAACCTATTTTAAATTTGTTTTACATAATAATGTAGAGTATGGAAAACTGTAAACTATGACCGGAAATATAATGATAGAAATATCTTCTTTTATCAAACTAAGTTGCTCAAAAGTTGTATTGACTAAACCATTTCATAAACTATATGATAACATTTTAGTGGCCATTATAGAAAACATATGACAATACTTAGGAAAGATATGTTATAAAAAACTGACCATGGCACTTATGTATAAGTTATAATATGTTAAGGATAACTAAAAATAATGTTATAATAAAATAAGTAAACTTAATTCCTTAACTAGCCTAATAAAACAAGGAGAAATTAATGTAAGTGCTTACTCACCTTTCCACCTAACCAAGAACCTTACAAAGCATATGAGTAAGTACCTAAGAGTTTGACATGTGTCCTTAGCACAAAAACAAAAAATACCCCTTCCTAATGCTATACCTTGTCATATTTCCTTATTTCATTCGTCAAATCGAAAAGCACTCGCTCCTTCACTAAGTTTAGCCATATTTTTCCCATCCACCCCTCCTCCTTAACTTACATACCATCCACCCTTCACCACACTTCTGTCTACCCTAAAACCCAAATGCCACACCCTATACACCACTTACCTATTGTCGTATCCCTACCCCATCTCTGATGCCATGTATCCTCCTTTTATATTAATTTTTTTTGTTTAGAAGAAAAAGAAAAGAAGTTGAAGCCATTCGAGTTAAAGCAACCAAGTTCAATCCGTTAAAGTATGGTGGAGTGGAAATCAAAGGTGAGAACGGCTATAGTCTTTGTTTTGATTATAATGTTTAATTGGTTGAAATCATTATAGATTTGTCTGCAAATATATTATAAGTGTTCAAAGCCATAACACTTTATTGATTCTGTTATAGTTAATGGATTATGCTATGATTTGGATAAATGATTGTTATAGAAGATGATTCGGTTGTTAATAATGTTATATTAACACCAATTATAGGTTATGCCCATTTTCATATGGAACTAATAAGTCTATTTCCATAATTGAGAATTTAAATGAATATTATGTTCATTGAATTAAAAGATAGCATAAAAATAAATATTGGAATTTTATACTCGAAATTGGATAGAAATGAAATTAAAGTAGTTATGTAAAAAACTTTGGTAAAGGTTGAAATCAATTTGAAAGAGGCTTAGATATACAATGGCATGTTCATTTTCAATTAATAATAAATCAAATTGAAATAGTAACTTTGAAATCAAAGTTGAGTTTGATATGAAATTAAAGTTTAAAACTCAAATTGAAATTCCTAATGAGTTTATAAAATGTTTAATTTGAGATTTGGAAAGTTTGAGATTCAAAAGGTTAAATTTTAAAAATATTAATACAATATTAAATTTGATATAATAAATTGAATGTTGAAGGCTAAATGTTGAAAATATTTATTTGTAACAAGTTATATATGTTATGGAATAGAGCTTGTTGCACTGCCGTAGTTTGCGAATTTCGACCATTAATTTCTAATGAATATGCAGGGTGCAAATTAAATTGGATTTTCCTAAAAGAAAAACTTCTTTTTTTAAATGATTAGTTTTCAAATGGAAACAGATAAATTAAGATTTGGATTTATGGAATTTAATTATGTTCAAATAAAATTTAAATAAAAATCATAGTATTGTAGTTTAATGACCAAATTAAGATGAGAGAAGTAGTAGAAAACAGGGCGCCTATCAAGCTAAAGGGAAATATGCAGAAACCCTAATTTGGGTTGATTGACTAGAATCGGGAATTACATTAAAAAAGGGAATACTAATAGTAGATTATTATTATTATTTAATTCGAATTAGGGATTTAGTAAAGTGTTTGGATTTATGAAAAACAAATAAGCCACAATGGCATGCGTTGAAGCCCATTAACAATACGGACACAAATTAATATTTTAACACAACCATAGCTATCGACGCAGCTCTAAACTAGAACTGAAAGTGGAAAGTTGCAAATGAAAGAGATCAGTATTCCATAATTTCAAATGAAGTCAATAAAGGATCATAGTCCATGCAACTCGTTGATCTTTTTATTCTTTTCGATTCAAAAGATGTCATTAGGTTAAGTTTGAGGAAAAAAAATCAGATGTTTTGGATAAAAACAAAACTGGTTGCATGGATGTTCGTAAAAATAAGATATACATATCATCCGTAATGGTAAATTAATAAATCAACATGTTTAGTATTTATTAACCCAAAAAAGGTTTAACATCTCAAACAGTTTCGATGTTGTTTTCCTTGAATCAGTTTAATGTATATAAAGTCGATGCAATTTATTAATTATTTGTGCTCTTATATGCTCTAGCGTTGGCTTTAACGCCATTAATCATCCTTAATCTCTTTTAATGTAGAAAGCATGGAGAAGATTGCAAATGAAAAGTTTCTATCTCAAAAGAGAGGGAGAGAGAGAAGTTAAGGGTCCCATTCCATGAGGGGTTGCAACAATTCAAATTTTTATTATTGGCAAGGCCAACCGGGTCTTTATTGTGGACCATGACACTATCATTATTATTAGTAACAGGTAACAGAGATTTAATCTATTGGCTGCAAACAGTTTTGAAGTGGACCATCCACTAAACCTATCAGCAACAACCTGATTTTTCGACCATTAGTTTCAACACTAATACATTCTAGGTATTAATATGAGAACATCCAAATGGTAGAAAATAAAATCGTCAGAAACAAAGAAATTTAAGATAGAACGGAATGTCATAATCACATGGAATAACCTATAATATGCAACATGTCTTTAGAAAAGAAAAGTGAATTCTTTTAATATACATAAGTAATGTCAGGGTGCTAACTTAATGTCGGTATTAGTTATAACAACTTGTCTTTACAAACACTAATAACTAGAAACAAGCATACATCAGAAAACAAGAAATGTGTGGAAGTACATTTTGGGACTCCAACTCCTCTCCTAAACTCCAAAGAATCCAAATTTAACCTGAAAAATATGCTCTGTATGACCCGAGAATTATCGCAGTAGAATGCCCAGATAAGTTTAGAAAACAGTGTGAGAAAACTCGTATCATAAGGAATTCAACTCTTTTAATTTATATAACATTTTAAAATAAAAGGAATCTTGTAAGCCCATGCCACACATAAGCACAACAGCGTTTTTACCTTACGATAACCAAAACAATCATATCTACATCTAATGATATTATAATAATGTATAGGAAACTAGAACTTATGCATGTTAGCCAAAAAAATTATATTAACTAAATTCTATCATAATAAGTACATATTTAAAACTTTAAGGCATGTATTGGAGTTTGGATTTCATATAATAACAAGTAACGGAGGCCATCCGTGTGATACAGCCCTAGAAAATGTATTTGAGGACCATAAGAATGTCTTTCGCCCTGGTTTTACAAGAATGGTTCATCACTCAATTTGATATCGTCGAATATTTCACTAGCGCAGCTGTGATGAGCAACCACATCAAATCTCAAGCATATATAAAAGGAAAATTATCAAATCTAGAATTAGGGGTGATAATACCTTTGTGATGACACACTATACATCGCCGATGCTTATAGCTAAAAAATTAGATTGTAGAAGCACTCGATCGGTGTAAAGTGATCGTCAAGATAAAGAAATAGTAGAAAAGAAGAGGAAAGAGGAATAAAAGAAAGAAATAGCAGAGAAGAGTAAGAAGAAAACAGTACGTAAACACAATTACATAACACGTCATATATCTCACAGCGCATCAGATAATATATAATAACCAATCTCAAATATAAAATAGATGAGACAGTAAATGTGACACCACACGTCCCTAAATGCCACTCATATGAGGATGCATTAAATTTTGTGAAGCGCAATAGGCTTAGAGTAACCAAAATTCACAAGATAAAATATAAAAATGCAGTTGAAAAACTTATAATTATTATTATTATCACCATTACATCATTCCGTTTTCAAATACCAAAAACCGTAGTCATAACCATCTGTCTCATGAAAACTTAAACCATCAGAGTACAAAACCATAAAATCATATCCCTCCTCATAAGCCATAACAATGATAAAGTAGAAATCGAAACAATACATCGAGTTAGAAGTAATCCAAATCCAAGCTGAAAGGAAAAATCACGGCCACTGTTGTATTCCGCCCTGAGAACCTCGTTGATAGAAGGAAGTGAGAGAAGGAAAAAATAAAATAGGTCAGACATAAAGTCTGGCGAGTTCCAGTGATTTTTAGCATAAGCATAAGATAAGAAGTATCAAGACAGGTAAATGGTACTGGATAAGTAATGCAGTAAAATATACAAGTACGAATTAAACGAGATAACAAGGCAAGGTAAAGATCAGATATGCTTCTCATTCATATCCCAAGAACAAGTTTCTACACTAACAATCAATATCAGGTTTTACCCTAATTACTATCCAGCCATCGGCTCCCTATAGATACGAATAACCATTGCCAGCCACGACAGTAGGGGATATCAGTCCCTAACCCGTCAACTTATAAGACACAACCCTATTCGCCGGTGTTATAGCCTCTTAATTTCCCCCATCGGATGCATGCACACTCATGACTCCCCCGAAACGCGTCCGTCCCGCCCCTAAGACTTTTAATCTTACAATTTAGAGGAGGAAGAAGATGAAGAAATGTTTGTGTGAGAAAATGAGTGAGGTAGCTAGCCAATTTATAGAATAGTTAGGATAAAATAAACCATAGGATATTAGGTTATTAAATCAAACCATCCAATACATATCACTGCTGAGTCAACACAAATAAAACCACAAAACAAGTCCAGGTTCAGAAAACATACCCAGGTCCGGGCTGAAGGTGGGTCGACCCATCTTCTACTTGGGTCGACACTAGGGTCGACCTACCTTAGACCTGGGTCGACCTAGTTAAGGGCTGGGTTTCCCATTTACTGTTGCATTATGAGTATGATTTATTTATTTAATTTTAAAGATAGTTCAAACTTAATGTCGTTACAAATGAAGTTTACTGTTGCATTATGAGTATGATTTATTTATTTAATTTTATTCCAAGAGAAAGTTTGCAGAATAAAACCTAATGTCATTACAAATGAAGGAGATATAGTGTATTTATAGCTGATATGACAAAGACTAATTGGCTAGTTACACAATGTGGGACTAAAGATTTAGCCCAAATAACACATAAGCCAGTGTGAACGCAGCTATAGAGTGCGAGGCCTTGCAAATGAGCCAATGTGAACGTAGCATGAGTCTTTAGTGAGCCAAATCTACCTAACTAAACTCTATTTGCAACTGTTCTTCAAGCTGTAGAAATTTTAAACTTCACTCTTTTTAAGCAAATTCTTCATGCTTTATCCATCAAATGCTTTAAACCATGCTTTTTATCAACAATATGAAAACACAGCTATAAATACACAATATCAATTATTTTAAAGGGAAAACAAGATAAATAAGAGGATAAAATATACATATTTACGTGTATATCAAATACCCCACACTTATCTTTTTATTCATCCTCGAATAAACTAAACTAAGAAATGTCACACTTTCGTAGGAAAAACAATTGCATTTAGCATATGCAACAAGTCGTTAAACCCCTAGGTATCCTAGTAGGACGAGTGTTGTCTCGTGAGGGTTTTCAGCGGATACTACCCACAAAATCTAAAGCGTCTTATGTACGTGGATTAATCAAACAATATATTTAAGGTCTTTCAAATTCCAAGGACTTTACCTAACTTCAATAATAACGGTTTAGTCCTAAATTGTCCATCCCATAATTGGTGCAAAAATAAATAATTTTTTTAAGCTAAATCGTAATTCCTTGATAACACGGTAATTGCCTTGAAGGTTAAGAGCGTGATGTCAACCAAAGTTCTACACATCGACAATGTGCACCCAATTATTTATTCACTCTTTTTTTTTTGAATTATTTTGCACTAGTGTAATTGTAGTGTATTGGATGTGAGTTATGCATAGATGAAGGAAAATTTTGTAAGTTCTAAAAATATTATTGATAAGAGGGCAAGTGTATTAGTTGAACTTCAAGCTACAAAAGATAAAGTAATACTATGGCACATATGAAAAATTTTGTTTCCTTTCATCTCCTCAACTACCATCCTTTCTTCTAAGTACCGTATGATGGATGTGGATGGAATGGAAATGAATGCTTTATAGTCAAGAATGACGAACGACTATTTTATTCTCAAAGATTTTCTCTTCAATGCTTTTTTTCTTTTCTTTTTTCTTTTTGCATGATGAATGGTGAGTGGAATGGAATGATACCGTATTATTTCATTTGATTCCTCCTTTACTAAGCGAATCATAACCAACACTTCATGAAAGAAAAGTTTTGTACCTTAGTTACTTTACTTCTATAACCCTAATTCAACACACACGTCCAGATCGATGTTATATAAAAAGCTGAAAGGAAAGATAAGCAAAGTTTCATAAGATAGATAACCCATATAAATTAAGATGTGGTATATGGTTATCCTACCTTAAAACAAGTACGGAGTGGGTAGTGTAATATTGGTATAAGAAGTGATGTTTCTTGACCTTTAAACAAAAGGTTGTTAAGTACACCAATATAAGAAAACTTGTCAAAACATGGATGTAAATCGACTAAAATTTGGGTTTGATTGATGTGGGGTATCGAAGAAGAATGCTACAATGAGTCATTTCTCCTTAATTGGGCTAAGTGGATTTTAGAACTTACAAGTTTGAAAATTTGAGTGAAAAAATATTATATGTGAAAAGGAACTCATAAAATCCAACAAATGTAGGTGAAAAATCATTTTTATTTGATTTGAATTTTTTTCTTTATTTTTTTTGACTATTTTTACTTGCACATTCTAACATGTATAACAAAGGTTGACACGCTTACTCCAGAACACGACTAATATCTGCACAATCTCAAACTAACATCTTAAAAAGACACATTACACTCAATGAATAAATAATGTTCATTCCCATCACCAACAATTCAACTTATCAAACAAAAATCAAGGTGTTATTTATGAATTTAAGTTATCCTTGTTCATGACCTAGTTCATAAAATTTGATTGCTGATGTAATGTAAATAAAATAAGACATATCTTAGTGAAAGGGAAATAAAATAAGAGGGTAAGCGTGGCTTACCGGATGCACATGCAGAAAATACGCAGTCATCGAATAGATGTACCGGTCCACAATGGGCCAATGGATTAGCCTCATTAAGATTATGAGACATAGCTGAAGCATAGAAAAGCAAATCATAATGAATTTTTATCACGTTTCAGATTTGGAGAAACAAATTTTGTTTTTTCAAAAGTTTGAGTCGCTAATTTTAAAGTTTTGAGCTTACAATTGATCCTAAGATCAAATTGAATTTCTATAGCAACTAAAGAGAGGTCATCGAGCTGGGGTTCAGTAAAAGTTTCAAAAACAATGTTTGATTTGTTCAGATGATGCATAAATTGAGAGACGTGTGCAGCATTCTCACCCTATACTTGTTTTGAGAAATATTGTTTAGTTTTGCGTTGATATTTGAAATGTTGTTGACTAAAGGTTCATTCGTAAACCTAAAGTTAAAACCAAACAAATGAATTTTCAATATATTTCGAAATCGTGTTTTCTCCAAAACAGTGTTATTCCAAAAAGATTTCATATACTGCAGAAATTTATCATTAAAAAACAATTGATCAAAGTGAGGTTTAGTTGAAACGATCAAGTCGCAAGGGGTTTCAACAGTTTCAGAAAAATCATTATTGTGTTTGAGATCATCTTCAGCAGTTTCATTGATTTCAACCTCAAGAATTTCAAAGTTTTCAAATGTTTCATTTTCAGTTTCAGACCCAACAACATTATTGTCAATTAATTCAAGAAGTTTTCGCTCATCAAAGTCGTCCTCACCTAAATAGTTGTTACTAACTTTGTCATTTCTTTCAAATTGACAATCTAAAGTTGCTAAATTTTCAAAATCTTAGAGAGGAAGATCAAATTGAAGATTGACGTCTTCGTTTTTAAGAGAATTTGAATTCAAATCAACTACAGATATTTCAACAACTTTATTAAGATTTTTATCAATTTCAAAAGTTGTTAGTTGAAAATTTCCGATTCCAGTAAAAGTTGAATTTTCAGTAGAAGCATCAGTTTGAGTTTGAATTTGAATTTCAGTTTCACAGAAATCAGTGTGTTGCACAAGAGATTTTTCAAAACTTTCATTTTCATCAATAGTTATATCGCCGAAATCATCAATATTTGTTTTGTAATGTTTTGACGAAGTTATTGGCTGGTCATTGTTTTCAAAAGAAGCTTTGGCACAAACTTGTTTGTCACTAGATTGGAATTTATAGTTGTTGTACAAGTTTGTAACTTCAGTTAGAAGAAGAGAAATTTGATGAAATGTCATATGTATTTCAGTGCACCTTAATTTGCTATCTGTTATTTTTTGAGCTAGTTCTTCAAAGTAAGTCAAGCCAAGTTTCGTGAAATCCTCAAATTCATCAACGTCACGAATTCCCTCCAGTAATTGATTTTTTAGATTTTACAAAAGTTCAATAGTGTATCGAGCCTGATGTTGAATGAGACGCATGTTTTCGATTTCTTTATTTTCAGAATCTTGTTTTTTGTCTAAAGTTCATGCCCATTCCTTGATTTCATCACAAAAAATCCAAATTTCATGCATTAATCGATCAAGTTCACTCATGCTTTCTTCAAGAAAATTGGTAGGCACATTAGACTTCAAAATGTTGGTTTCTAGATTCGTCGTTCCTATATGTTCCTCACTGGTCGACCTTAAAAATTCATCCACCTCATCTCTTAGAAGTCGCCAATTATTTATTTTCCACAACCAACATCGCCAGAAATTTAGCTTGTTTGCAATACATTTTTCATATTTTATAACCAAACTTATATATCCCCTCGTATTACAAAAATCATTTTGGTTTTCAAAATTTTCGTTCAAACCCGTATTGAGATTGTTTTGAAATTCAGCATCTTGCTTAGCCATTTTTGCTAATAGTTGATTCACCTTAGATAAATTCTCCTCAATCGAAAAATTTTCAGCTTGAAATTCATTTTGATTTGAGTCGTAACCAAAATCATTTACATTTTGAAAAGAATTGCAATTTTGGTTGTACATGGGGCAAGCGCGCATGTACAAGAAGAAGAGAATTTTTCATTGAAAAATCTGTTGCAAAACTTGTGGCTCTAAAGAGGCTCTTAAAAAATATGTTAAAATTAACAACTTCGGATTATATGAATACAAGTCCAAGCAAGGTTCAGACAGGGGTTATCAATGTGCCACGAATCACCATACAAACATGACTGAAAGTTTAAGAACCTGTTTGAGTTCGAGACCCTAATGTTCCTTAGACATCTTAGAGAGTATCAATCCTAATTGTCAACTTAACGAATATTTTGTCCTATGAGCTTTGGGGAATCCTCGATTTGATTTCAAAAATAATTTATCTCATGTTTGTTTTAAAAATTCAAACCACACATCAACGGGCAAACTAATCAATCACAGAACAGTCACAGAATAATAAATTACAGAAATAATTTTTTTTACAAGTAAGCCGAGGCACCTGCACGAAATCTTTACAAGCGATATTTATATATTTTTCTGCAGCAGCAGACCCTGTAGAGTTTAGAAAATTTTACAGTGGTATATGGATGTCCATCCAGCACAACTGAGCAGTACTAGCGCGTTCACACCCCACTTGGTGTGCAACTGCTCCAACAATTCAACTTATGTAATTTGTTTGCTTTGCTCGATTTCTGAATTCCCTGTTTGTTGATTGAATTCTTCATCTTCTTATCTTGAGTGAAATTGAAATCTCTTCATTCTTTTTTTAATGGACGAGATAAAAAAACTAAAAAGGAAAAATAAAACTAAACTTATAAACTAAAAACTAAGCTAAAAAAAATAACAAAAAATAAGGCTAACTAACTTAGTCAAAACCAGGTAGGTCCGTACCCATTGTCAAAGGAAACCAATCGGAGGAATCTATGACTAAACAAAGTCCTTTTTTTAAAATTAAAATGGAAACAAAATAAGTGAAGTACAAAAGAAAATCAAAATAAAAACAAAAGGCACAGGAATTGTTTTTTTTAAAGAGACTTATAACAAGCAATATAAAACACAAAAATTCAACAAAAAAAAAATCCAACCACCTCGGCAAATAAAACAACTAATTCCCCTTTCGAAATCAAAAATCAACAATGACAAAGATACAAAACAAGACGCAGCCCATCCTAATAAGCCCAATACCCAAACCGACCGACTATTATAACCATCTCCTAAAGCAATTTCCCAAAACAATTTTTACCCTAGCTGAAACAAACATTTGAAATTCCAGAATGATTTTTTTATGAAATTCCAAACTGTAAATCCAATTCGAAATCGAAGAATGCTAGATCGGTCAAGGTTGCTGCGATTTGGGGTTCGGAGATGATGGCGGTCTGGCAAACGAAGCGATTGGTGGGGGTTTCTGTCGTTCGCGATGGACGATTAGGATATGTTCGGTCTGTTCGATGAGGCCTTCGAATTGCAAATCGATTCTAGTTGCCTATAGGTCTTTGCGATCTGCGGTATTCGGATTGGAGAATCGAGGCGTTGGACTTGGGGACTTGCGAAGAGCACGGTAGAGGAACTGGTGGTTGTGCGAGAGGACTATAGGTAGGAGGTGGAGGAGGGTGATAGTTGGTTTCGAGCGACTTTAGGAGCTTTTGTGGTTTGGTTACGCAAACTGTGGTAGAGAAGGAAACTGTGGTGATTGATCACGTGATCTTAGGGTAGGAGGTAAGATGGAGTATTGAACGGTTACTAGTTTGGAACAGAAGTTTGAGATGGAGGAGGTTACTGCAGTTGATAAGGGAGGTTAACGTTTTGGAGATGTGAGCTGTGTCGAAGGTTTGGTGGTCTGGAAATTGTGGATGGATAATTTTCACTGCTTGGTGAAGCAGTATGACTGTGACTGTGGGTTTGTGGTATGTTAGATTTCTGGAAAGCAGTATGACTTGTGAAGTGTAGTTGGACCTAAGCAGGCTGCGAAGGTTTTTTTGAAGAAGATGAATGTGATTGCTCCGGTGATGAATGTGATTGCTCTAGTGTTTGTAGTGAGGAGTTTGGAGAGAAGTTGTTGATGATGTTGAATCTGGTATGGTGGTTGTAGAATTGTCGCCGAGGGTGTTATGTATGGTTGTAAAGGAATTGGTCGGTGCAAGCAAGATAGTGTTTAATAGATCAGAGGGAAGTAGAAGAACAAAATCAAAGCAAAACTGCAAATAAATTTACTCTTTTTTTTATTGTTGTATAAGCAGAAAAATATGTAAAAGAGGAAAAGTAAGAAATTGGAAGGAGATTGTAAAAAAAAGAAATAAAGGAAAACAATTGGAGAAAAGATAGAGAAATAAATTAGAAAAGGAATGACAAGTAATAAGTAAGGAAAGGGAATCAAAGAAAAATCACTTGTAGAAAAAGAAATGCAAAGATTGGAAAAGGAATCAGAATGGAAACAAATCAAACAAAAATTGCAAGTTTTTCTTTTGTTATAGAGATTGTGGTATAAATAATTTAATATCAAATCGTCTAAGCGATAATTCTTTTTTCTATATATAAAACAAAACAAAAGCAAGAAAGAAAAATATTTGTGTTTTTTATGGAAAATAAAATAAATAAATAAGAAAATAAAAATATAACCCGAAGGATCTACTAATAAAAATTATTTTGGTCCCCGACAACGGTGCCAAAATTTGTTTGCGAACAAATTGAACAATTGTAAATAACTGTTAAATTCGTTCGGCATTCCTAAACAACAAGAGTTGTTGTAGAGGGTGTCGAACTCTAGGACCAAAAATATTTTAATTGATAAATCCAATCAAGTTATTCCAGAATTTTTTTGGTTGCAAATTAACAGAAAATAAACAAAAAAAGAGTTTTTAATAATAAAAGAAAGCAAATAGGGAGCAATGACATAAACTAGATTAATATTCATCAATAGCCAATCAAATTAATACAGATCTAATTCATGTTTCTGTCACAAACATGAATCAATGATAATTAGGTTTCTAGAAACAAATATGTGAATAACAACAAGTATAGCCTATGCAGGAGCAAGATCTTAAACAACCATAGGCTGTCATGACAGATTCACTATTTTATTTCTAGAACCCTAAATATTAGATCTAAATCTGATTAATGTTAGATCGAACTCGAATATACCCTGTGAAGGGCATAGTTCTTAAACGACACAGAATTTAAAGGTTCAAATCTAACCCTCGGTTCAGATCTAGATCTATATACATGAAGTTCTAATCTCTTTGGCTATGTGATCCATATTGAATCTAATCTAAGCGTCATCACCCCCTAATTAAAGGGGATTAGCTAGACATGGCTAAAGAAGAAGAGAAAAAGAAAATAAACAACATAAATAAAATACAATAAAAAGTAAAGAGAAAGGAAGAAGAATGATTTTATTCCAAGAGAAAGTTTGCAAAATAAAACCTAATGTCATTACAAATGAAGGAGATACAGTGTATTTATAGCCGATATGACAAAGACTAATTGGCTAATTACACGGTGTGGGACTAAAGATTTAGCCCAAATAACACATAAGCCAGTGTGAACACAGCTGTAGAGTGAGAGGCCTTGCAAATGAGCTAATGTGAACGCAGCATGAGTCTTTAGTGAGCCAAATCTACCTAACTGAACTCTATTTGCAACTATTCTTCAAGCTTTAAACTCTTCAAGCTTTAGAAATTTCAAACTTCACTCTTTTTAAGCAAATTATTCATGCTTTATCCATCAAATGCTTTAAACCATGCTTTTTATCAACAATCTGAAAACACAACTATAAACACACATTATCAATTATTTTAAGAGGAAAACAAGATAAATAAGCGAATAAAATATACACATTTACGTGTATATCACACCCAATATGTATGCAAAAGAATCATAATAGTACTTATAAGTTCTATATGCATGCACAACCATTCACCAAAATGCATCATCCATGTGATGATTCAGCCATTTTCATCCACTGAAAATTAAAATGTGCACACATCCATATGATATATGTAAGTGCTTGAGCCAATCTTGTTCCTAATGTGTGGGTATATGCATCTACTGGAAAACACTAGCAAACACTTGCATCCATTTGCAACTATCAAACATAACATGTCTCAAACACATATTTCCAACTATAGGCTTCTACATAAGGATTGAGATACAAACGATATGATAAACAAACTTGAATTCAAAAGCTTAAAAAGAAATTAAGAACGTACTCTCAAAGAGAAAATGGTAAGAAGCGCAAATCTTGTCTTCGCGTTTGCATATCGCATCGTTACGATCTTCTCCCCATTGCATCTTTACTAACTTGATCTTCTTATTGCATAGCTTCTTAATCTCTGACCCAAGTATACAGGTAGGAACTTTTCTAACCGACGCCTCTTTTCCACTTCAACATCCTCAAGCGTGCTATGCTTCACTACCTCTGCTGAATCATGTGGACATTTCCTCAAGTGCGAAACATGGAAAAAATCTTACACTACCTCCAGCCTCTCTGGTAGTCTAACTCTGTAAGCCATCTGGCATATCCTCTCAACTATGGGAAATGGCCCTACAAACCTCGGCGCCAATTTCCCTACTAAGCCAAAGCGAACAATGTTTCTTATAGGCGACACCTTGATAAAGACTATATCTCCTACCTCAAATTCCAAGTCAGTCCTCCTCCGATTGGCATACGACTTCTGCCTATCTTGAGCCACCTTCATCCATCTGTGAATAATGTCTATCTTCTCAGAAGTCTCTCTCACCATCTTAGGCACAAGAAGAAGTCTGTTCGTAGACCCCCACCAACATGTCGGCGATCTGCAAGGTCGTCCATAAAGTGCCTCAGATGGCACCATACGAATGCTCGACTAGTAACTATTATTGTAGTTAAACTCAACCAATGGGAGATGCTCCTCCCTATCGACTCTCTCAAACTGTCCATCGGTCTGACGGTGGTAAGTTGTGGTAAGTCGTAACTGTGTACCTAGTGCCTCTTGCAATATTTTGCAAAACTCACTTGTGAAGATTGGATTACGGTCACTAACTATACTAGAAGGTACAATATGAAGTTGAGCGATCTCTTTGAGGTATACATATGCTATCCTAGTTGTTATCCTCTTGCTTTTTTACTGGGATAAAATGAGCGCTCTTAGTTAACCTATCTACTATAACACATAAACTTGTGTTGCCATTCCTCAATCTAGGTAGTCCATCGATAAAGTCCATAAGACACTCTCCCATTTCCACTGTGGGATATCCAAGGACTAAAGCAATCTGCCAGGTTTTCTTTGTTCAGTCTTTACTTGTTGGCAAGTCAAACATCGGGCCACAAACTCTGCCTCGTCTTTCTTCATATCAGTTCAATGGAAAACTATCTTCACGTTCGATACATCTTGTCACCGCCCGAATGGATAGTCACCTAAGTGTGATGAGCCTCCTCAAGGACTATCTTCAACAAATCTCCAACTCTGGGAACACGTAGCCTTCTATCTCAATGTAATCACCCCTTCTCGTCCACAAAATATCTAGTTTGGTGGATAGAGGTCTCTACTCCAATGAATCCATCCAAGATGTCTACCAACTGCTCATCCTCTCTCTATGTGGATCCAATGCACTCCATATGAATAGGTTTCACCTCTAACGATGCCAACAAACCATGCGTAAAATCTGCAGATGGCCTAAAATCAATGTTCGAGATAAACTCCAAACTATGCCTCTCTATGAATAGAGGACTCAAGGTCAACCTCTACCCACTCAATGCATCCGCCACCACATTCTCTTTGCCTGAGGTATAAGCTGTCTCAAAATCATAGGACGCAAGGAATTTCATCCATCGTTGCTACCTTAAATTGAGATCCTTTTATGAGAAAATAATAATTGAGCAACTTGTGATCCGTATAGAGCTCAAACCTCTCTGAGTAAGTAGTGTCATCAAGACTTAAGTGCGAACGCTATAGCAGCCTGCTACAAGTCGTGGGTAGGGTAGTTCTTCTCGTGAACCCTTAATTATTTACTTTCATAGCAGACTACCCTGCTTTTTGCATCAACACGACACCTAACCCCATGACACAAGCATCTGTATAGACTGTAAACACCTTGCTAGGAGAGTCAAAACAAGGCTGATGTAAAAGCCCTCTTTAACTTCTGGAATGCATCCCCGTAATCAATGCTCTAAGAGAGCTAGATTTTTCTTTGGCAGGCGGGTGAGCAGAGATGATATACTTGCAAAGTCCTTAATGAACTTTCTGTAATAACCCGCCAACCCCAAGAATCTCCTTACCTCTATAGCATTCTTAGGGGCTTTCCAATCTTGAACTATAACTACTTTAGTGGGATCCACTGCTATACCATCCTTGGAGACAACATGCCTTAGGAACCTTACTTCCTTTCTCCAGAAATGGCACTTAGAAATTTTTTCCTTAAGCTGATGCAATCTGAGGGTGCGTAGAACCTCACCTAAGTGTATGGCATGTTCTTCCTCGCTTCTTGAGAAAACTAGAATATCATCCACAAAGACTACTACAAACTTTTTTAGATATTCCCTAAACACCCGACTGACCAAGTCCACAAAGTACACAGGTGCATTAGTCAGCCAAAAAGGCATGACCATCCACTCAATGAAACCGTCTGTAGTTTTGAAAGAAGACTTATCAATACTATCATCTGATACCCATAGCTGATGAAATCACGTGTCTAGATCCAACTATGTGAAAAACATGCCTATTCTTCTTGGTGAGCTTATTCAACTCCCTATAGTCCATGCATAGACGGAGAGAGCTATCTGCCTTGGTCGCAAAGACGACTGGAACTCCCCACTTAAAAATGTTCCGTCTAATAAATCCTTTTTCCAATAACTCACCAACTTTCTTTATGAGCTCCCTCATCTCCCTAGGAGCCATATGGCGCATAGGTAAAGCAACAAGCATTATCCACCGAGTAAATTCTGGAAGTCTATCTCTCACCTCGGAGGTAATCCTCTAAACTCATCGAACACATCCGAATAATCAATGACTATGGGTACTGGTCAAAGATCGTCTATAGAAGCATCAAGGGAATCTAGGAAACTAAGCATAACTGACACACGCGGGTCACATGAAATCTCGAGAGTTCTTCCATGGCACGTCAGAAGCCTCACAACTCTCCTCTTAAAGTCTAGAATGGCGTCATACATGGCTAGCCAATCCAATCCTATAATTAAACCATAATCCATAAAGCTAAGAACATATACGTCGCATTCAAACTGAACACCCATAACAAAAATTCTCAAACCCCTACATATCACAGACAAATGAGTTGCACCTCTTATGGGATTTGAGACTACAACAGGATCAGGAACAATACTAGTGTCCAGGTGTAGATTATCTACCATAGAATTGGATATGAATGAATGAGAAGCATCAGAATCAAAGAGAGTCCTATTAGGAGAGTCAAAAAGAGAAATCAAACCTTCCACTTTGACCGTCCTACCTCGATCTAGTCCTCCAGTCTAAGCTGTCTCTAGCGCATGGACTTGTCCTCCAGATGATCCTACATTCTTTCCTATTAGTGTACTAGTGGATGAAATTTCTAACTTGGTCACAACCGAAACAAACATTCTTCGTCTTCTAACATTCTCTCACAAAGTGCTCCATATTCCCACAACCATGGCATTTAACCTCTGTCTTGATTTGAACCTTACTGGGATTTCCTCATTTCTTTGGTGCCCCATTCTTGGGCCACCATTTCTTTTCCTCAGTCTTGGGTTTTTCCTCCTCAGACTTAACTTCTTTCTTCTCCTCTTTCTTGTCCTCATGCATTAAAGTCATGTAACACCCCGAATTTTCTGAGAATATTAAAATTAACAAATTCAAGAACACTTAATTTTTAGAAGAAGAATTAAGTGAAATGGGTTGCGCTATTACGTTCATCTCAAAATTCTGGTCAAGAGAGACATTTGGTTTGCATAAAAAGGATATCTTATGAAGAAGTTACCAAGCCTTGAAGTTTTTATGCATATGAGAAAAATATATATATATATATATATATATATATATAAATACAAATAAATATGCAAAAAAGTTCAAAACAGCGAATCGGGAGGGGGAATAACCGAACCGGCCCATTTTTGAGGTCGACCCGAGCCCCGCTGGGTCGACTAGGGGTTGATTCAAGGTGTTTGGCAGTCAACCCATGGGCCGATTCTCTCTAAGGCAGATGTGGCATCTGATTAGTTCTAATGGACTCCTTGCTGAGTCATTAAGCCTGATGTGGCTATTATTTCTTGTCTGAATGGCTTTGATTTGCTCTAGGTTAATCTGACGGTTCCTATTAAATCAAACTTCTATATAAGCAACCTAATACCTCAACCCTAAATCATATTAAAAATCAAACCAAGTGTCGTCGTGCTACCGTTGGACAACCTCGAGTAGCCTCCGTTCAACTTGAAGAAAATTAAAAGAGACAAACTATATCAAATCAAAATTAAACTAAAACAACGATTGTCTACATCAAAGGCGAACATTTCAACTTCAGAATACAGATTCCAGAAATCAAGATTGTCTTTTGTAAGTGTAGTTATCTTTTAGATGTAAATAAATTTAAGACGTGATTTGATATAAAGTGAAAAATACAACTATACCATGTTGTATAATATTGACGATGTTAATTCATGTTTGTTTCTTGTGGTGATTTTATCATGAATTATTTTGGAATGTTTATGGCTTATTGGACTTGGTGTTGGATCTATTAAAGATTGAGAATGAAACTATCAATATCATATGCAAGTTATATGTTTCATGTTAAGATCTACATATATATGTTTATATGATTAATGCAAGTTGTATGTATTATGTTAGATCCAAGTCAAGACCTACATATATATATATATATATTCATATGCTTTATGTTAGATTCATATGCCTATATATATATGTTCATATGTTCATATGCAAGTTACAAGTTTTTTGTTGGATCCATGTCAAGATATATCTAGGTTCATATGATTAATGCAAGTTATATGTTTTACGATAGATCCAAGTCACGATCTAATTATACATATGTTCATATGGAAGTTACATGTTAGATCCAAAACTAGATCTATATTTATATGCATGTTTGTAAAGTGGACTTATGCAAGTTCACCTTGTTAGATCTAGTTCACACCTATATGTTAATGTAAAAATTATACATGCCTTGGGATTGGACATGTCATGATTATGTCATATGCTAGTTTATAATTGAGGTTATGTTCACACATGCCTAGATCTACATATTAACATGTTTTAGGCTTATGATTATCTAAGTCTAAATTATGTGCAAGTTCATATGACATGTTAAATTATATGAATAAAGTTTTATGCAAAATTTACATGTTTGTTGAATCTATATTATGCATGTTCCCTTCTTTACCTCTTGTTTATAAATTGGGCTAATATGCGGGCCCAATGACTTTATGTGATTAATACGAAAGAACAAATGGGGGTAACGTTGGGATAGTTATTAAATCAAAACATGTTAATAATGTAGGTGGGCCCAAAACCATGTAAATGTTAAGGCCATGAATGGTATAATTTATACCATTTGTCTAGAACATAATTAAAATATGTGACATGAAACACTTGAAGAAAGTTCACATATATAAAATGTAAAAGATGAATATGCCTAACCCAGGATAGACTAAGTTGTGGTGTAAACCTGCCCGGAACCGACCGGCACATCCAGTAACCACAACAATACCTGTCTAATGTGAGAGGTTAGTGCATCAAGCCCAGAAAGACCCGAGGTTAGACTAAGTTGTGGTGCAAAACTGCCCGGAACCGACCGGCACATCCAGTACCCACAACAATACCTGTCTAATGTGAGTGGTTGGTGCTTTAATTAATTAATTAAAGCTCATGAACAATCAAGCTAGAAATGGTGAGGTTAAGTAAGTAAGGGAACACTTAACCAACTTAACATGTTAACAAGACAAGATTGGTGGGGTAAAGTAATTAAGGAAACACTTAACCAACTTAACATGTTAACTAGACAAGATTGATAGGGGTTAAGTCAAACCAAGTACACTTAACCAATTTAGCATGTTGACTAGAAAAACCCTATTTATGGGGACCCGTTTCAGCAGTAACCCACATGGACGTATCAAGGCATCCTGAACTAGGTTGGGTGGGGCACGATTACTGGGTTGAATATAAGTGGTCAAAAGGGCGGGAGTTAGGTGCATCAGTGTAGGTTCTGACGGAGTACGAGCGTGCACAGGCTCCGAAGTGGAAAAAGCAAGCACTGGGCACCAGGCGTACACTTGTGCATCTTTGAATCGTGTCAGGGTTGCCATTATAGGACTTGATACAGCCTATACTGGAACCAGCACAAGTACTTAAAAATCACGTGGAGCCGCATGACACCAGGAATACATGAATGCGAGTAGGAGCCGATCAATACATGAATGGGATCACTTTATCATGAACATACATTGCTAGTTAAACAGATCTTAGTGGGTGCAGAGAAGTAAAAGTGGGTGCGATAGCCAAATCTAGTTAAATCTTACTTTACCTCATTTTAGGACTACCCTATCCTTGTGGTATCATTCTAAGTTCAGTTTATTCATGTCATAGTCTTTTACTTGTTTACATGCTATTAAATAACTGGGCTTACCAGACTTATGTCTGACCCATTTTCCTTTCGCTTCTTTTCTTCTGTCCCCCCTCCCCCCGGTTCCGTAGGGAGGAAACACTTCTGCTTAGTCTAGGTTAGCCAAAGCTTGAAGACCGTAAATGTAAGGCTTGGACTTTCCTTTTTGAGCTATGGCTATGGTCAATCACTTATTGGGGATTTATGTCATTTTATTTTTAGTATTGCTTCTTTATGTTTTCAAGATAGATGAAAAGTTGCAATAATTGGAAGGTCGAAACAGTTGTTGAATTATTGTATTGAACAAGTATTTATGAAATAATATTGATCTTTTTCCGCTGCATAAACTTTCTGTCTTGAAGTGAAGGCATTCCCTTTGAGAATGAACTTAACGGAGGTGGGGTATTACACTTAGTATCGGAGCTAAAGGTTACCAGATCGGATAAAATTTTTGAAACTATTTTTCAAAAAGAAGTAATAAAGAAGCATTTTCAAGAAAAAGTGTCAATTTAAAAAGGCATAATCCCCAAAGCCATATGCACTATCTTTCTATCCATCATTTTGAATCTTTCCTTTTTGTTTCAGCATGTCTGGGGATCGTAAACTTCCAGAGGGTGTACCGATACCTGGCTGGTTCAGGTGATACCTAGAAGCTAGGGCCAATGACGCGGGCCCAACATACATTCCTCCTCCCCCAGCTGCTGCTCCTCCTCCTCCGAGAGGAAATGCTTTCTCAAAGATCTGTAGAGACTTTAGATCCATGGGTGGAAAAAACTTTAAGGGGAGCGAATCATTCGTGGAAGCCAGAAACTGGCTCAAGGAGACTGAGGACTTATTTGTTATCTTTGAAGTAGATGAGAGGCAGAAACTACAGTTGGGGGTGTGGTTGCTCAAAGACGAGGCCTCCTTCTGGTGGGAAGTCACTAATGTTGAAAGACCGATAGAGACTTGGGAGGACTTCAGGGCGAGATTTGAAATGAAGTTCCTCTCACAAATTGAGCAGAGTCTGCAAATGGAGAAGTTCCTATCACTTAAACATGGCAGCTTGTCGGTCAAAGAACACGTCAATAAATTCAACCAGCTTGCTCGATTTGGACTAGAGTTAGTAAACACTCCACACAAGAAGGATCTCCGCTTTGCCAAAGGACTGAAAGAGCCACTGCAAGGTTTGGAAATGTCCCATATACCTACGGAAGTGACTTACGAGAGACTGGTGGAGATGGCTCTGTTGCAAGAGGAGAACAAAGTTGGAAAGAAGGAGGTGAAGAAGGAAGAGCCTCAAAACAAGAAAAGAGACGAATCTCAGAACAAGAAGACGGACCCCAAGAAAGGCGGGAAGGATAATAAATCCCGTAAGAAGATGAAGTGCAATTTCTGTGGGATACCTGGACACTTGGCTAGGGACTGTAGAAAGAAAAATAGGAAATTGTGCGCTTGTTTCCAGTGCGGGAATACTGGACACTTGTCTAAGGACTGCCCAAAAAGGAAAGGGCAGGGACAGAGGACTGGATCATCTTCTGGAGGGCAGGTTCATGCTCTCGTTGCACCTCTGCAGGAACGAGGTAGTCATATTTCTGTTGAGAGTTTAGTTTATCTGTTTGATAATATTGTTCGTACTCTCTCTTTGATTCTAGTGCATCGCACTCTTTTATATCTACTGCTTTAGTTGAATCTCTGCACCTAGACACCCATACAGTAGAGGATCCTTTGGTTGTTTCAAATCCAATTGGGGGCTCAGTTTATTTGTCAATGATTTGTTTGGATTTGGAAATCTCTATTTTAAGCGTTGGGTTTAAATGTAATGCTTATGTTTTGGGCTTCACGGGCTATAGGCTGATTCTAGGCATGGGCTGGATATTCAGTAATGGTGCTGTCCTCGATTGTGAAAAGAGAGTGGTTAGACACATGACTCTCCTCGATAACACTCTGGAAATCTCTTGTAATCCCATGAATTCTGTTATGCTAAGTTATCTAGAATCTCCTGATGCGTCTGTTGAGAATTTGCAGTCTGTTAGAGTGGTCAGTGAATACTCGGATGTGTTTGAAGAGGTAAAGGGCTTACCTCCGAAGCGGGAGATAGACTTCCTCATATACCTCGTTGATAATGCAAAACCTGTTGCTTTACCCGTTAGACACATGGATCCAAGGTAGAGAAAAGAACTCAGCAAGCAAGTTAAAGAGCTGCTTGAAAAGGGGTTCATAAGACGGAGTATTTCTGAATGGGTTGCTCCAGTAGTGTTCGCGACCAAAGCCGATGGTTCACTCCGCATATGCGTGGATTATAGGGAGCTGAACAAGCTGACCAAGAAGAATAGGCACCTACTCCCAAGAATTGACGATCTGTTTGATCAACTCGTAAGTGCATCTGTTTTCTCCCAACTAGATCTGGCTACCCGGTTTCATTAGCTAAGAGTTGCTGAGGATAGCATTGACAAGACCGCATTTAGGACCCCGGATGGTTTATTCAAGTGGCTTGTCATGCCTTTCGGCTTGACAAACGCACCTGCCCATTTCGTGGACTTGATGAGAAGGGTGTTCCGGGAATTCCTCAATAAGTTTGTGGTGGTCTTCGTGGACGATATTTTGATCTTCTCGAAGAGTGAGGAAGAACATGCTCAGCACTTAAGGGAAGTCATGGATACTCTCCGTGCACATCAGATTAAAGCCAAATTCTCCAAATGTCATTTCTGGAGAGAAGAAGTTAGATTCCTTGGACATGTGGTGTCTAAAGAAGGGTTAGCCGTGGACCCCGCAAAAGTGGTTGCTGGCAAGATTGGAAGATTCCACGAAACGCAACTGAAGTCCGAAGCTTTCTCGGGTTAGCAGGATTTTACTGGAAGTTCATCAAAGACTTTGCGAAAATCTCAACTCCACTTACAAGGTTGACAAAGAAGAACCTAGTTTTCGCTTGGGATTTGGATTGCGATATTGCTTTCCAACACTTGACAAGGGCTCTAACAATAGCCCCAGTTCTGACATTGCCTGATGGGAGCAAGATGTTTATTATATACACAGATGCATGCGGTACAGGATTAGGCGCTGTCTTGATGCAACAAGGGAAGGTAGTAGCTTATGGTGGAAGGCAGTTGAAAGTACATGAGAAAAATTACCCAACCCACGACCTAGAATTGGCAGCCATCGTTTTCGCTCTTAAGTCTTGGCGCCATTATCTCCTAGGTGAGAAGTTTGAATTGTTTACTGACCATAAATCGTTGATCACAGAAAGATCTCAACTTGAGGCAACAAAGATGGATGGAGTTTCTTGCCTCATATGATTTTGAGATTTCCTATACTCCTGGAAAGGGCAATGTGGTAGCAGACGCTCTGAGTAGAAAGAAGCTGACCTTATGCTCTCTCTTTGTAGAAAGGCAAAGCTTGGAGTACATAGCCAACTTTGACTTTAGACCCTCCTCTGAATTTGTACCTGGCTTGTTAGCAACGCTGGAAGTGCGACTTACACATTTTGACTCAATAGGAACCACACAACGTGAAGACCCTCATCTAGTAGATGTGATAGATAAGCTGATTAAGGGTGAGACTTCGAGTCACCTCAATAGATACTCCATCGATGATAAGGGATGGTGGAGACGGGATGGAAGGCTATGCGTCCCACACATAAGAAATTTAGTGAAAACGGTTCTAGAAGAAGCACACCATTCAAAGCTGACCATACACCCAGGCAAAGACAAAATGTATAAAAACATCAAAAGAGTTTTCTTTTGGAATGGCATGAAGAGGGACGTAGCTGAATTCATTTTTAAGTGCATGATATGACAGCAGGTCAAGGCAGAGCAGAAGAAGCCTGGTGGTTTGCTTCATCCTCTAGAGGTCCCATAGTGGAAATGAGATAGCATTTTGATGGACTTTATTTATGGGTTGCTTAGGTCAAGAAGGGGCAATACCAGTATTTGGGTAATAGTGGACCGGCTCACAGAAAGCGCTCACTTTATACCTGTCAAAAGTAGAAGGACTGCCTCATCTCTAGCATCTCTATATCTTAAAGAGATAGTTCGACTGCATGGGATACCTTCCAGCATAGTAAGCGATTGAGACCCTATCTTTACAAGCGAGTTTTGGAAGAGTTTGCAAGAGGTTGTAGGCACACAACTATGTTTAAGCACGGCCTACCACCCCCAAACCGATGGACAGACGGAAAGGGTGAACAGAGTCTTAGAAGATCTCTTGAGATTGTGTGTTCTTGACTTTGGAGGGACATGGGAAGATCATCTTCCTCTGGTGGAGTTCGCCTACAACAATAGCTACCAAGCTACAATAGGCATGGCACCCTTCGAAGCCTTATACGGGAGACCATGTCGATCACCAACCTGTTATGGGAATCCACAGATAAGCTTATACTTGGGCCAGACATGATTAGGGAAACCTCAGAAAAGGTGGACCTAATAAGAAGACGAATGAAGACTGCTCAAGATAGACAGAAGTCCTATGCAGATAAAAGAAGGACCGACCTTGAGTTTGAGGTTGGAGACAGAGTGTTCCTTAAAGTATCTCCTTTGAGGAATGTTATTCGCTTTGGATCCAAAGGGAAATTGGCACCTAGATTCATAGGACCATTTCCTATCATTGAAAGAATTGGGATGATGGCCTATAGATTAGAGCTACCTGAAAATTTGGCTGGAGTTCACAATGTCTTTCATGTTTCTCACCTATGGAAGTGCTTACATGAGTCTGCAGAAGTGGTGGAACCAAAGATACTAGAAGAGGTAGAAGTGGAACGAGAAGCAATAGTGAGAAGAATCTTAACTCGTATCTTGGGAACAGAAGTCAAAAAGCTACGCAACCATGAAGTCAAGCTTGTTAAAGTACAATGGAGTGATAATGAAGAAGACGCAACTTAGGAGACCGAAAGCAAGATACGCGCAGCCTACCCTTATCTTTTTAAGGGTACATCTTTGATCTATCCTTTATCATAAGTTTATTCATGCTTAGTAATCTTCTCGGTCCTATTTCTTGATCCTTAGTAGAAATTAATGGATGTAAACATGTATTTGAAACATGTTATGGTTGATGGTTGCAAAGTGGTTGCAAGTGGTTGCTAGTGATTGCTAGTGGATGCACATGCACATTAGGTTCTAGATCGGCTCAATCACTTTCATATTGCATTTGCATATGAACGCATGAAATTGTATATGGATTGAAACTTGATGTGTTATTATATGGACATTGCATTTGTATGAATGATTGTGCATTCATGTAGAATTATGAATAGGAAAAATTGCATACATAATGGACTCATGGCATTCTCATGATTCGCATTAAGGAGGTCAACTGGATCAGTAGACCGCCTAATTTTGCACTAGATAAGAGATGTATACACACACTCTGCATATGTTCATATGGCATTAGAAGTCTTTTAAGGACAATGGATGCTTGTGGATGATGTATGAGTAGATGGATGATTGGATGTTAAGATGAATTCTTCTTAACTTGAAGATTTCGGGGACGAAATCCTTTAAGGAGGGGAGAATGTAACACCCCTAATTTTCTAATAATATTAAAATTAACAAATTCAAGAACACTTAATTTTTAGAAGAAGAATTAAGTGAAATGGGTTGCGCTGTTACGTTCGTCTCAAAATTTTGGTCAAGATAGACATTTGGTTTGCATAAAACGGATACCTTATGAAGAATTTATTAAGCCTTGAAGTACGTATGCTTATGATATATATATATATATATATATATATATATAATTACATAAATAAATATGCAAAAAAGTTCAAAACAGTGAATCGGGAGGGGGAATAACCAAACCGGCCCATTTTTTAGGTCGACCCAAGCCCTGCTGGGTCGACCAGGGGTTGATTCAGGGTGTTTGGCTGTCAACCCATGGGCCGATTCGCTCTAAGGCAGATGTGGCATCTGATTGGTTCTAATGAACTCCTTGCTGAGTCATTAGGGCTGATGTGGCTATTCTATCTTGTCTGAATGGCTTTGATTTGCTCTAGGTTAATCTGACGGTTCCTATTAAATCAAACTTCTATATAAGCAACCTAATACCTCAACCCTAAATCATATTAAAAATCAAACCAAGAGACGTCATGCTGCCGTTGGACAACCTCAAGTAGCCGCTGTTTAACTTGAAGCAGATTAAAAGGGACAAATCAAATCAAATCAAAATTAAACTAAAACAATGATTGTCTACATCAAAGGCGAGCATTTCAACTTCAGAATACCGATTCCAGAAATCAAGACTGTCTTTTGTAAGTGTAGTTATCTTTTAGATGTAAATAAATTTAAGATGTGATTTGATATAAAGTGAAAAATAGAATTATATCATGTTGTATAATATTGACGATGCTAATTCATGTTTGTTTCTTGTGATGATTTTATCATGAATTGTCTTGGAATGTTTGCAGCTTATTGGACTTAGTGTTGGATCTATTAAAGATTGAGAATGAAACTATCAATATCATATGCAAGTTATATGTTTCATGTTAAGATCTACATATATATGTTTATATGATTACTGCAAGTTGTATGTATTATGTTAGATCCAAGTCAAGATCTACATATATATATATATATGCTTTATGTTAGATCCATATTCCTATATATATATGTTCATATGTTCATATGCAAGTTACAAGTTTTATGTTGGATCCATGTCAAGATCTATCTAGGTTCATATGATTAATGCAAGTTATATGTTTTATAATAGATCCAAGTCACGATCTAATTATACATATGTTCATATGCAAGTTACATGTTAGATCCAAAACTAGATCTATATTTATATGCATGTTTGTAAAGTGGACTTATGCAAGTTCACCTTGTTAGATCTAGTTCACACCTATATGTTAATGTTAAAATTACACATGCCTTGGGATTAGACATGTCATATGCTAGTTTATAACTGAGGTCATGTTCACACATGCCTAGATCTACATATTAACATGTGTTAGGCTTATGATTATCTAAGTATAAATTATATGCAAGTTCATGTGACATGTTAAATTATATGAATAAAGTTTTATGCAAAATTTACATGTTTGGTTGAATCTATATTATGCATGTTCCATTCTTTACCTCTTGTTTATAAATTGGGCTAATATGTGGGCCCAATGACTTTATGTGATTAATACGAACGAACAAACGGGGGTAACGTTGGGATAGTTATTAAATCAAAACATGTTAATAATGTAGGTGGGCCCAAAACCATGTAAATGGTTAAGGCCATGAATGGTATAATTTATACCATTAGTCTTGAACATAATTAAAATATGTGACATGAAACACTTGTAGAAAGTTCACATATATAAAATGTTAAAGATGAATATGCCTAACCCGAGGTTAGACTGAGTTGTGATGTAAACCTGCCCGGAACCGACCGGCACATCCAGTAACCACAACAATACATGTCTAATGTGAGAGGTTAGTGCATCAAACACAGAAAGACCCAAGGTTA
Organism: Allium sativum; assembly: GCA_030737875.1. NCBI lineage: Eukaryota > Viridiplantae > Streptophyta > Magnoliopsida > Asparagales > Amaryllidaceae > Allium > Allium sativum. The sequence goes on from CM060923.1 coordinate 463,365,400, forward strand.
GACTGAGTTGTGGTGCAAAACTGCCCGAAACCGACCAGCACATCCAGTAACCACAACAATACCTATCTAATGTGAGTGGTTGGTGGTTTAATTAATTAATTAAAGCTCATGAACAATCAAGCTAGAAATGGTGAGTTAAGTAATTAAGGGAACACTTAACCAACTCAACATGTTAACAAGACAAGATTGGTAGGGTTAAGTAATTTAGGAAACACTTAACCAACTTAACATGTTAACTAGACAAGATTGATAGGGGTTAAGTCAAACGAAGGACACTTAACCAATTTAGCATGTTAACTAGAAAACCCCTAGTAATGGGGACCCGTTTCAGCAGTAACCCACATGGATGTATCAAGGTACCCTGAACTAGGCAGGGTGGGGCACGATTACTGGGCTGAATATATGTGGTCAAAAGGGCGGTGGTTAGGTGTGTCAGTGTAGGTTCCGACGGAGTACGGGCGTGTACGGGCTCCGGAGTGGAAAAAGCAAGCACTGGGCACCAGGAGTACACTTGTGCATCTTTGAATCGTGTCAGGGTTACCATTATAGGACTTGATACACCCTATACTGGAACCAGCACAAGTACTTAAAAATCACGTGGGGCCGCATGACACCGGGAATACATGAATGCGAGTAGGATCCGATCAATACATGAATGGGATCACTTTATCATGAACATACATTGCTAGTTAAATAGCTCTTAGTGGGTGCAGAGAAGTAAAAGTGGGTGCGATAGACAAATCTAGTTAAGTCTTACTTTACCCATTTTAGGACTACCCTATCCTTGTGGTGTCATTCTAAGTTCCGTTTATTCATGTCATAGTCTTTTACTTGTTTACATGCTATTAAATAACTGGGCTTACCAGACTTATGTCTGACCCATTTTCCTTTCGCTTTTTTTCTTCCATCCCCCCAGGTCCGCAGGGAGGAAACACTTCTGCTTAGTCCGGGTTAGCCAAAGCTTGAAGATCGTAGATGTAAGGCTTGGACTTTCCTTTTTGAGCTATGGCTATGGTCAAGCACTTATTGGGGATTTATGTCATTTCATTTTCAGTGTTGCTTCTTTATGTTTTCAAGATAGATGAAAAGTTGTAATATTTTGGAAGGTTGAAACAGTTGTTGAATTGTTGTGTTGAACAAGTATTTATGAAATATTATTGATCTTTTTGCGCTGTATAAATTTTCTGCCTTATAATTTATTTGTATCTTGTACCTTAGAACGCTCCACCGAAGTTAAGGCATTCCCTTTGAGAGTGACCTTAACGGAGGTGGGGTGTTACAAGTCATGTCTACAAGCCTCTCGAAAGTCACCCCCATCGAGATGTGCGTTAATGATAACCGTAGGAGAGGTTGATTCTACCCTCTCGTGAATCATAATTCCTTCTTATGAGGAGTGTTTACCAAATCCAACCCAAAATTTGCTAACTAATTAAAACTGTTGACTTATTCCTTCACTGACATAACTCCTTATTTCAAACTTAAGCCATTTGCATCCCTTTCTCCACATGCGACAAGAACTTCATCTCAAATTTGTGCTTAAAATCATCCCAAGTGGCAAGCGCCTGTCCCGCCTTAGTCACCTCCCACCAATACGAAGCTTCTTCATTCAGTTTCCAAGCGGCCAACTGAATTTTTCTTTTATCATTAGGCTCCAACAAATTGAACACATTCTCCATTCCCTTAAGACAATTGTGCTTCTCAACGAAACTCTCGGTACAACAAAATGACTTACCTCCCATCACGCAGAAGTCCTTACAAAGCTTAGAGAAGTTGACTATAGGATGAGTTGGAGCTTCTGCGACTGCAGCTGGGGGTGGGGCATCTCCTTGCACTTCGAAACTGCCTTAGTCTCCACGTATCTACGGTACCATGTCCGAATAGGAATGCCCTCAGGAAAGGTAGGAACCATAGACATGCTGAAAAAGAGAAGAAATAAGTATTTAAAAAGAGATCGAAGGAATATTGTAAATGACTTGAGTGGATATATTTTTCAAAAATAGGTTTTTCTTGAAAATACTTTGCTTTGAATACTCTTTTATAAAATAATTTTTTTCTGATCATGTAACGTTAGGCTCTGATACAAAATGTGACACCCCATAACCCTTAATGTCCCCTATATGAGGATGCACAAAGTTTAGTGAAGCGCAATAGGTGTACAATAACCAAAATTCACAAGACAAAATATAAAAATGCAGCGGAAAAATTTATTATTATTATCGCCATTACATCTTCACATACCAAAAACCATAGTCATAACCATCTGTCTCATGAAAACATAAACCATTAGGGAACAAAACCATAAAATCATATCCTTCCTCATAATCCATAACAATAATAGAGTAGAAATCGAAACAATACATCGAGTCAAAAGTAATCCAAAACTAAGCTGAAAGGAAGAATCATGGTCACTATTGTATTCCACCACCCTGAGAAATTTAGGGAAGAAAGGAAGAGAGAGGAGGAAACCAAAATAGGTTAGACATAAAGTCTAGCGAGTTTCAGTGATTAATAGCATAAGCATAGGATAAGAAGTATCAAGACAGGTAAATGGTACTGTGTAAGAAATGTAGTAAAATATACAAGTATGAAGTACACGAGATAATGAGGCAAGGTAAAGATCAGATACACTTCTCATTCATATCCCAAGAACAGGTTTCTGCACCAACTATCAAAACTAGGTTTTACCCTAATTACTACCCAGCCATCGGCTCCTATAGACACGAATAACCTTTGCCAGCCATGACAGTAGGGGATATCAGTCCCTAACCCGTCAACTTATAAGACTCAGCCCTATTTGCCAGTGTTACAACGTCTTAGTTTCCCGCACAGGATCCATGCACGCCCACGACTCCGTCATAACGCGCTCGTACCCACCTCCAAGACTTTGAACCTCTTATAATCCAGATCGGTAAAGCGTGCCTTGTCCCTTACCTAGTGCGCGACCCCGATATGGTATCTTTAGGGATACTGACTAATATGGGTCCCAAACAATGGTAAGATTGACACAAGCCACCCCTAGGCTTGGCCCCCTAAGTAATAAGGATTTTAAGAGTCCGAAAACTGGATATAAACAGCAGATGTGGGACCTCTTAGCTTATTGATTAACATGTTTAACTTAGCAGGTTTAAGTCATTAATAAGCATGGTTGTAAATGACATTCCCAATAAATGTTATTATGTGTACATCCCTTCCCCAAAACTGACAAGGGCCTGCTTAGATGCATACGGATTATAGTAACATGTTTTACTTAGTTTACAACTGATCCACATATTTTCCATTATATCTTCTACTTAATATTAAATTAAGTCTGACCTATTCATATTAACATGTTTGCATATTCTTCCTTTTTTATAAGTACCCCAAATTTACAGTCAAAGGTTATCAAGTTATAATATGCCTAATTTTCCTTTTTACAAGTTGTTCCAATTTATCCCAGATTATACGCAATTCAAACTGAATTGTCTAGGCTCTCGATGTCCTAGGCTCAACGTAAATAAAAAAGAAAAGGAGAAAATAGATGCAAACTCAAACTAAACAAATAGACATAGAAAAGGCTACAAATAAATAAAAGATTAGAAAGGGGACAAGGAAGAAAGATGTACATATTAGCATATAATAACTGTGAACTGAAAAGATAATTACTAGTAATTAAAAGAACAACGTATAAGAACAAACATATAAGCAGTACTTATTTCAGATCCAACATATTTCGTGGAAAAACCCTTTTTAAATAGCAGATCTAAAAATAACGTAGAACTCACAGTGATGTGTGTTAGATCCATAATAACTCATTGAAATAGTTATTGTAGAAAAACTAGAACTGTCCCTTCAATCTACATTTTGGCAGCACCTCAACATTTTCTTTACTTTATTACAGGACATAGATTAGAGGAGGAAGAAGATGAAGAAATGTTTGTGTGAGAAAATGAGTGAGGTAACTAGCCTATTTATAGATTAGTTAGGATAATCTAAACCATAGGATATTAGGCTATTAAATCAAACCGACCAGTACACATAGCCGTTGAGTCAGCACGGATAAAACTGGAAAACAAGTCCAGGTTCAGGCCGAAGGTGGGTCGACCCATATTCTACCCTGGTCGGCACTCGGGTAGGCCTGCCTTAGACCAGAGTCGACCCATATGTCGACCCAGTTAAAGGTTGGTTCGCCCATTCACCATTGCATTCTGAGTTTAATTTATTTATTTAATTTTAAATATAGTTCAAATTTCCTTTGCTCGTAACTTTTTCATACTTAGTCTGATTTATGAAATCCAAAAATCTATCTAAACCAAATTTCGTAACGAATGCAATGGTAAAGTTTGTTTTACTCAGTTCTAAATAATTAATTAATTAATATTCATTTTACTGTCTTCTTTATATAATTATGGTGTATTAAATTATGGGGTGTTATAGTAATAACTATATAAACCATATAATCAGAGTAGACAGACCTATATAGTTATACAGAACAATAATAGAGTTTATACAAAGGATAAATTAACTTAACTGATGCACTATCTCTAACATAACACATAACACTGTTAAGACTCCAAACTCGATAGTGTGATATATTGGGATAAACAAAAATGATACATGTATAAATATATAAAACGCCGCCTGTTGCGAATCCACCTGTACAACTCCAAGCAATACACGTCGCTTGGTTTGCTTATCAACATCAATATTAAGCACCCAAGTTAATAAGAGGAAAATAAAAACATAGGGCATACAAAAGTCTAGTGTGAATGATAAACAAATCTCAAAGTACTGTAAATGTCATAATGGTATATGTGGCACAGAGGGTGTAATGACCCGCCTTTTTGATGGATTCAAGCCGACAATTAAACCAACTTAGACCGCTCACAAGACTGATTGTTATTGCTTATCAGGTTTAAAACAGAACAAACACACAAAATCACAGATATAATATATAACACAATATCTCACAAAAGGAAATTTTATTAACAAACCAGAGTTTATAAAACATTTTCATTATACAACGGAAGATTTAAGTACAAAGGTAATCATATAACTTTACACATTTTGATGAATCCCCAAAGAAAACGCATCTTCCCTACTATTTAACTTCGATAGCTATAGTCTTTAAAATTAGCAACACTCAGGTTTGACCCGAGCGTTCCGAGCAAAAATATAAAACACTCAAGTTAGGATTAACTTTATTCCAGTAGGTCAACTTCAATAAAAACACTAAAATACAATAGTTCATCCTAACATCAAATATATCATGTGCAAAATATCAGTTATGTAGTGTCTATTCTATATTAGTGTTTAAATAAAATGTAGTATCTGAGCATATCAGTTTATTTCTAGGGACAAGCAGTCACGGAAGCTTGCATATACACACATGTACATGTGCGGACTGGGCCAGCATCCCAAAAACCCAAGACACACAAGTACATAAATGGATGAGTGGACAGTAGGCATGACATGGATTTAAAAGTAGGTTGCTATAAATGGCTACAACAGTGAAGTATTATCCATTTTTTTTAAGAAGTATACATTTAGGTGGCAGCATGTATTTATGTAGGGGTGGCATGTCAACATAAAGGTGGAATTAAAGCAGGCAACATAGGTATGGAGCAAAACAAAATAGTAATCACAAGTGTTAAACATATATGCACTTAGAAGGTTATGATGCAAAACATGGGGAGTCTAAAATATGAGGCCCAAAATGAATGCATGAGCACACACCAACACTACACTAACACGCACACATCAGCCATGACACACGAGCAACATACACTAATGCATAGCCCCCTAATACACATGTACAACACAGAGAATGCGCAAACACCCTCCTTGAACACACATACAAGCGTATACCTATGTATATAAATACTCACGCATGAACACATGCAAACAATACACATAGGTTGTTTCCAGTTTAGGCTGAAGTATGAACAAAAGGGTGTAGGCAAATGTGCAAAAATTATAATATAAGCCTATAAATTTATGTATACCCAAGCATGCATGAAAATTATCAAAACAACAGGTCACAAGAAACCCCAACACACAAAAACTCCGCACATATGCACCAATCACTCAATAACAGCCACACGCAAACGTATACACTAACCAGGTCCAGCATCTCAAATGCACCCTTGTAACGACCCGCATTCTACGCATCGAAGGATCGTAGAATATTTATTTCTTTCACATACGAAGTCGTATGGTCATGTAACTTTGGGAGACAACTATTGGGGTCATTTCCCATGTTCATGATTTTTGCCGATTTTTAAATGACCATTTTACCCCTAGATGATCTTGTTTCAGCCAAAACTTTTGATTGGAAAGGAGTTTTGACCTAAAACCACATCCATTAGATTCAGATGATGGTTTACCTTTCCATAGAGTGGTCACATTTGCCAAACGGACTCACCATTTGGGAGATATAGCTGAATTAAGGTTTAGAGGGTGAAAAACAGCTTAATTGGGCTTAACCGGGTGATTAGCAGTTAGGCCCAATGGGGGATTTCGGGATTAGAAGTATTTAAAGGCTTCTAGGGTTAGGAATTTCGATTTTTAGTCATTTTCCAGCTGCCACAAACATATCTTTAACCCTAGCCATGGCCTCCACTCTCTAAAAACAATCCAAATCACCTTCTAATCACTAATTAAGAAGATCTACACCAAATCAAGGGGATTGGTGTCAAATCAGAGTTGGAGCTGCTGCTAAGCATTAGGATTCGACCAAAAACAGAGGATATTTTAGATCTATAGTTTAATTTGTGGCAAAGGTGAGTGATTTGCATTGTATTTCACTAATTATGGCTAATTAGGGTAATTAGCGAAGATTAGCGAAATTATAACTTAGAAAAATCTAGAAAAATTTGTAAAATTCTAAAATGTTATTTTTGGGCTCTGGTAGAAATTTGGGTTGATTTGGTTAAGTTTTGCTAATTTTATCATTAGTTGTTGTTAAACATGCTTAAGGGGAAAATAAGGGTTTTTGGGTATGTTCGATCCGTTTTGACATATCATATTGTTGTTTTGCTGCTTGTGGATGTTTATACATGTTGCTATGGCTGTATGGTATGCTTTGTGATTGTTTAGAACAGTTAGAGTGGCCGAAACACCGTCGTATGGTGTAAAACAGTCGCTGGAAGAGTTACAGGTAATGTGTAGGACCCGGATCAAATCGCCCCTCCTTACCACGACCCGACCCGATCGTGGCCACCTCTCCACGATCCAAAGTGCTTCTATTCAAGATACACGAGCTGGATACTCCGATCTGAACTGCCTTCCATGTGAGCTGCTTGCACCATCCGAATCAGAAGCTCCGACCCGATCCGATGGGTGAACACGATCCGAACCGCTCGCGCTTACCAATCACGAACCGATGCTTGGGCCACCGCCTGAAGTCCTCCGATCTGAACCGCCTTAAGGGGGAGTCCACAAGTTGATCCGCTCATGAATGATGTCACGACCGGGAGCTTGGGCACACGACCCGATCTGATGCAGGTGGCTCGAACCGATCCGAAGGAGCATGGTGACCACGAACCGAACTCAGAAGTTTGAACGCGAGGCATGGGTTGTGAACCAAATGAAGACCGATCCAGGGAAGACCAAACCCGAGATGCAAAGGTAGTCCGAATGATAAATCAGAACTCAGGGTCCAGTTGGGAACCAACGAGTTAACTTCACGATTGGACTTTGCTGCAGGACGTGTGCAAAGGGGTTATTGGTATCCGTAACTTTGGTTCACTACTGAGAAATAGATGTTGGGCTTGTAGTGATAGTTGTATGAGGTTGGACTCCGTCAGGGCCCAAAGTATTAGGTGACCAAATAGTGGATATCGTATGCTTTACGCACTGAGTGAGAGATGTGAGGATGATTGCTATGTTTGATTGTTTTCCTTCACTATTACATGCACACCCCTACCCCCGTATTCTTTACACAATATGTTAGTGGCACCTTAGAGTATTGAGCAGTATGTTGTGCTAACTCTTTGGTTGCAGGTCCAGGTTCAGGTATGATTGGATTATACCTATTATTGCTCCGTTTTGTTGCTTATCGCTCATACCAGACTTTTGTTATGTCTCTTCTTATTACTTTGGGTGCTCCTAAACGAGCAGACTAGAGACAGGTTAGGTGGTATGCACGAGTAGCTGTACCGGAGACGAGCAAGAGGCTCCCACGTATGATATGTAGATATTCTCCCTGTGTTGTTGATGGTCACTGCTTGGGCATTAGTAGTGTACCTCCTTCTTTTACTTTCTTTTGCTTTAGAGACAGTTTTAAAGTTGTAATAATGATGTTGGATCATAAGCTGTATTTTGGATTTCGGCTGTTATGATGATGATGGTTTTAGTTTTCAGCTTATGCACTGTCTCGCTTGTTTTATGTCAAGTATGTTACTATACTATTTTATTCCATGCACTGTGAGACATTCTACAGGTTTCTTTGTTAGTTCTTTCATCTTCTTTCCTTTCTTTGACGACCGTCCCATGCTAGCGGACATGTGTACAACGCACTTTCGGAGGAAATGTCGGTTAATGTGGGGCGGGCCGTCACACTTGGTATCAAAGCTCTAGGTTGTGTAGTTAACCTAGGGAAGTCATCAGGGAGATATAGTACACGTATATGAGAGCACGTATTTGTGATTATTTTGGTTTTCAAAAGCTATATATATACCATTAGTATATTTAAGGATGAAGTCGCATTGCACCGGCACCACTGAAGAGATGGTTAATCGTTTTCTCCTTACAAATTGAACGATGAGCCGATATACTAGGTGTACCGGTAGAGGAGCTAATAATAGGAATGATCTTGATATGAGGACGATGTTCACTGACTTCATGAGAGACATGCTTAGGGATGCTCGGGGAGCAGTTCCTAATGCTGCTAACGGTGGTGGTGTAGTAGTGTAGGCACCTAGGGCCGATTTCGCCAAGCTGTGCGAGGATTACACTAGTCTTGGTGGGAAGCCGTTCCACGGAACGGAGTCGGCTACAGAATTTCAAGATTGGCTAGATAGTTGTGAGCGCATCATCAAAGATTTGGGAATCGAAGACGCAATGAAGAGGAAGTTAGCATCGCGTCAACTACAAGGACGAGCTATGAATTAGTGGAATGCTATTAAGGCAGCTACTCCTAAGGATCAAGTTACTTGGAATTGGTTTAGGACTCGTTTTTGTGATAAGTTTATTCCAACTGCTTATAAATCAGAATTATTCAGGAAGTTCTTGGAGCTTAAGCAGAATGGTAGAGCAGTCTCGGAGTATGTCGCTGAATTCGACACTTTATTGAAATATGGATTGTCCCTTATCGATACAGTCGAAAAGAAGAACGAAAAGTTCATAACTGGTTTAGATGGGTACTTGGGGGAAAGACTTATAAACCATATCGATGAGACGTTCGAGTCAATTGTAGGAAAGACATTAGGGTCAGAGAGCCTTTTCCCTAAGTCAAAGACCGAAGTTGCTATTGTATCTACAGAGGAACCAAAGCCGCAAGCAGGCGGTGAAGGCAAGAAGAATTCTCAGAACAAGAGGAAGCAGAACCCGACCAAGGATGGTCAGAATAAGAAGAACAAGAATGGTGGCGAGTGCTTTAGTTGTGGCAAGAAGGGCCACTATGCCGGAGATTGTCGAGAAAAGCCTGGGGAAAGGAAGTGCTTTAACTGCGGCCAGGCGGGACATCACAAGGATGATTGTCCACAACCCCCGAAAGAGAAGAAGATTGTGAAAGCATATGCTATCAACGTTGTTCCTTCTTCGTCGAATGCTCCAACTGTGGCGCAGAAGGAAAAGGGTGTCGTTATCAAAGGTATGCTTTCTATTTAAGGTGTTTCTGTTCGAGTATGGTTTGACAAAACCGAGATAGTCGATAGACCTTTAGTAGTGACGAACCCGGTTGGTGGTTCGACTAGCCTTAGTATGATTTGCCGTAACGTGGTCTTATCGAGTCATGGATGTTTGTTTGTTTGTGATTGCTTTGTTTTGGGATTTACTGGGTTTAGCATTATTTTGGGGAGTCGATCTACTCTAAAGGAATAGGGTGGTATTAGGTACCTACCTAGTGATGGCAATAGTAACTGGAGCTAAGGAAGCTGAGAGGTTATCGTTGTAATAAGTTCTAGTTGTCTCTGGGAGGCAAATGAGTGCACCAGTGCTTAGTTGTTTTGCTAGTATCACCTCATGTGGATTGTCCGAATTTGGAGGAGATGTTCCTTGGGTGCTTGTCTGATATTGGTTTAGGCCTTTGGGGCTTGTGCTTGGGAAATGTCGAGTTCGACTAGGATGGTTTGCGTGAGAGATAAATAGTTATTGCGATTCTTCATTAGATGATATCTTGGTTTACTCAAGGAGTGATGGGCAGCCGTGACATGATAAGATTGTTCAATGGTATAGGCTGCCCCGAGTTAGACTCGATAGGGTTATGAGATGGCTCGACTGGGGCTTGAACTCGTAAAAGAAAATGGGAGTTAGTTGATCTTGGAGATGCAACGAATAGGGAGACGACTCACGTTGGACTAGAGTTTGTCGGTAATGGATACTCAAGACTAGGTCTGAGTTATAGATTGACTCGAGTTAGACTCGAGAAGGCGGCAAGGAATTGTATTTGGCTCGATTTGGACTCGAGAGGACAGCAAGATAATGGACATACTTGGGTTGGACTCAAGTATTTTAGGCGGACTTAAAGCAGAGATATTTGGGGACACCCGTTACCTTGGATCCGTTGGACGTGATCTAGTTATCCTTGGAGGATAAACATGCGTTGGACATACGGTAGTCCATTTGGAGGCTGGGCTTCCATTAGTTCTTAATGTTGGTTGGACCAGACATACAAGAATCGACGTATTGGGATTGGTTAGACCAGTCATGCAAGCATCGACGTGTTCATGGCTTTAGCAGGTGATAGGTAGGACTCGTTTGATGGATGTTATGGTTGTTATGTTTGTCCCTATCTTTCTTCTTTTGAGTAGAATATCACCTGTAGGGTTCTAGCGATGGGGAACAAAGAGATGGTAGTATAGACGGACATTAGGCTACATATCTGAACAGTAGGGTAGTCATTACTCCATAGGGCAGAGTGATCGTAGCAAGGCTATGAGCCAGTGCAGTGAAGTTGTCATGACTTCATGGGGCAGAGTGGACATAGCAAAAGATTTAGATGCGGTAACAGTTGCATTGAGTAGGAGGCATGCCAGTCTAGAGGTTATGTTTCTGGGTTGGAAGCAACTAGAGTATATCACAGAATATGTTTTCAGACCCAAGAGTGAATTGGATTCAGAAACGCTAGTAAGCTTGACGATTAGATCGATTTTGATTGAGTGGATTGGTTCCAGTTAGAAGGACGATCCTAACCTATTGGAAATCATCTCTAGGGTAGAGATGGGTATCGACGGAAAGAGAATGATCAAACAAGGAATTGATCGAGAAGAATGGCTTCGAAAGAATGGGGGACTAGTTGTACCCAACATAGGCGGACCGAGAGATGAAGTGCTTAGAGCATGTCATCACTCGAAACTAGCTATACATCCCGATGGTAACAAAATGTATTGAGACATGGATCAGACCTACCACTGGGAAAGGACAAATAAGGACGTTGGGAAGTTTATGTCCAAATGCATGAATTGCCGGTTAGTTAAAGCTAAAGAAGCCTAGTGGGTTGTTACAACCATTAGAAATTCCTAAATGGAAATGGGAACAAGTCTCAATGGATTATATTGATGGTTTACCAAGGACTAGGTCAGGTCATGATGGTATTTGAGTGAATCGTATACCATAGGATCTTTTGTGAACTTATATATTGGATTTTGGAGGGTCATGGAATGGCCATTTGTATCTGGTTGAGTTATAGTTATTAGCCCAGTATTGGTATGGTTCCAATTGAAACTTTTTACGGAAGACCGTGCAAGGCACCATCATGTTGGTTTGAGAATGGTGAGAAATTTGAGCTTAGACCAGAAATAATAAGAGGGACTTCAGGCAAGATCAAGGTTATCTAACAGAGAATGAAGACTACCTAAGATAGGCAGAAGACTTATGTCGATAAGAGACGAAGAGATTTGGAATTCTTCATTAACGACTTGGTGTTCGTCAAGGTCTCTCCATTGATGAATGTGATTCGTTTTGGTGGGAAAGGTAAGTTAGCACCAAGGTTTGTTGGTCCATTTTCAGTTCTCGAGCAGGATGGGAATTGGCATATAAAATTGAGTTACCGGACTAGATGGTGGGAGTTCACAACGTATTTCATGTTTCCCAATTAAGGAAGTTTGTGCAAGACCCTAATGTGACTATTTCACTAGATCAGTTGGACGATATCGAGTTTGAACCCGAGGCGGTTAGGAACCGCAAGCCTATGTGTATTGTTGGGAACGATGCGAAGCCGCTTCGAAGGAAGGTGGTGAAACTAGTCAAAGTTCAGTGGGGTGATGATGAGAAAGACTGTACTTGGGAAACAGAGGAGGACATAAGGAGGAAGTATCCAGAACTCTTTGCCTGGTAAGGTTTTATATCGATATAGTACTCCCTTGTTAGTAAAACCGCATGCTAGGATAGGCTGGTTGTGTTGTTTTGTATGCTTTATTGTTTTGTTAATGATTGGTAAGCATGCAGGATCTTTTGTATGTTTTGGCTAAGGAATTTCGGGGACGGAATTTCTTAAGGGGGGAAGAATGTAACGACCCGCATTCTACACATCGAAGAATCGTAGAATATTTATTTCTTTCACATACAAAGTCAAATGGTTATGTAACTTTGGGAGACGACTATTGGGGTCATTTCCCATGTTCATGATTTTTGCCGATTTTTAAATGACCATTTTGCCCCTAGCTGATCTTGTTTCTGCCATAACTTTTGATTGGAAAGGAGTTTTGACTTGAAACCACTTCCATTAGATTCGGATGATGGTTTACCTTTCCGTAGAGTGGTCACATTAGCCAAACGGACTCACAGTTTGGGAGATATGGTTGAATTCAGATTTAGAGGGTGAAAAACAACTTAATTGGGCTTAACCGGGTGATTAGCAGCTAGGCCCAATGGGGGATTTCGGGATTAGAAGTATTTAAAGGCTGCTAGGGTTAGGAATTTTGGTTTTTAGTCATTTTCCAGCCACCATAAGCATATCTTTAACCCTAGCCATGGCCCCCACTCTCTAAAAACACCCAAAATCACCTTCTAATCACAAATTAAGAAGATCTACACCAAATCAAGGGGGATTAGTGTCAAATCAGAGTTGGAGTTGTTGCTAAGCATTGGGATTCGACCCAAAATAGAGGATATTTTAGATCTATAGTTTAATTTGTGGCAAAGGTGAGTGATTTTCATTGTTTTTCACTAATTATGGCTAATTAGGGTAATTAGCGAAGATTAGCGAAATTATAACTCAGAAAAATCTAGAAAAATTTGTAAAATTCTAAAATATTAGGCCTCTGATAGAAATTTGGGTTGATTTGGTTAAGTTTTACTAATCTTATCATTAGTTGTTGTTAAAATGCTTAAGGGAAAAATAAGGGTTTTTGGGTATGTTTGATTCGTTTTGACATATCAAATTGTTGTTTTGCTGCTTGTGGATGTTTGTACATGTTGCTATGCCTGTATGGTATGCTTTGTGATTGTTTAGAACAATAAGAATGGTCGAAAACGCCGTCGAATGGCATATAACAGTTGCTGAAGAGTTACAGGAAATGTGCAGGACCCGGATCGGATCGCCCCTCCCTACCATGACCCGACCCGATCGTGGCCACCTCTCCACGATCCGAAGTGCTTCTCTTCAAGTTACACGAGCTGGATACTCCGATCCGAACTGCCTTCCACGTGAGCTGCTTGCACCATCTGAATCAGAAGCTCCGACCCGATCCGATGGGTGAACACGATCCGAACCGCTTGTGCTTACCAATCACGAACCGATGCTTGCGCCACAGCCTGAAGTCCTCCGATCCGAACCTCCTTGAGGGGGAGTCCACGAGTCGATCCGCTCATGAATGATGTCACGACTGGGAGCTTGGGCACACGACCCGATCCGATGCAGGTGGCTCGATCCGATCCGAAGGAGCATGATGACCACGAACCGAACTCAGAAGTTTGAACACGAGGCATGGGTTGCGAACCAAATTAAAACCGATCCGAGGAAGACCAAACCCGAGATGCAAAGGTAGTCCGAATGATAAATCAGAACTCAGGATCCAGTTGGGAACCAACGAGTTAACTTCACGATTGGACTTTGCTGCGGGACATGTGCAAAGGGGTTATCGGTATCCGTAACTTTGGTTCACTTCTAAGAAATAGATGGTGGGCTTGTAGTGATAGTTGTATGGGGTTGGACTCTGTCAGGGCCCAAAGGATCAGGTGACCAAATAGTCGATATCGTATGTTTTACGCACTGAGTGAGAGATGTGAGGATGGTTGCTATGTTTGATTGTTTGCTTTCACTATGACATGCACACCCCTACCCCCGTATTCTTTACACAATATGTTAGTGGCACCTTAGAGTATTGAGCGGTATTTTGTACTAACTCTTAGGTTGCAGGTCCAGGTTCAGGTATGATTGGATTATACCTGTTATTGTTCCGTTTTGTTGCTTATCGCTCATACCAGACTTTTGTCCAACCCAGAGTTTTATGTCTCTTCTTATTACTCTGGGTGCTCCTAAACGAGCAGACTAGAGACTGGTTGGGTGGTATGCACGAGTAGCTATACCGGAGATGAGCAGGAGGCTCCCACGTATGATATATAGATATTATCCCTATGTTGTTGAAGGTCACTGCTTGGGCATTAGTAGTGTACCTTCTTCTTTTACTTTCTTTTGCTTTAGAGACAGTTTTAAAGTTGTAATAATGATGTTGGATCATAAGCTGTATTTTGGATTTCCGCTGCTATGATGATGATGGTTTTAGTTTTCAGCTTATGCACTGTCTCGCCTGTTTTATATCAAGTATGTTACTATAATATTTTATTCCATGAGATGTGAGACATTCTACAGGTTTCTTCGTTAGTTCTTTCATCTTCTTTCCTTTCTTTGACGACCGTCCCGTGCTAGCGGACATGTGTACAGCGCACTTTCGGAGGAAATGTTGGTTAATGCAGGGCGGGCCATCACAACACTTCTCCTTCCTTCAATTTCTAAATGCTTAGACCAAAAATCATTGCAAAAATCTATGCAAAAATCATAAAGCACATATGCCAGGGATACATGACAGCCCCTGGATGTGTCCAAGGAAACAATCACATCACCTATATATATGTATATTTCAAGTATAAAAAAAACCCATAAATGTTTCCAATTTTATGGCAGCAGTTGATAGCAGAATGGGAGTATCTTTATTAATAGGTGAGTCAACAATTGATGGCAAACAATTAATTACTACGTGACCAAGCAAATAATCAATATATGGTCTGGACAAAGGTTTAAGCATGGGTTCGAAATAGTCATGGTTCATTGGAAAATGGGTAGTGATCCACGCATACACACAGAAAGGCAAATAGGCGAAATGAATAGCATAATTTCAGTTCAGGGTACATGGCAATAACTTGGTCAAGTTCAAAGCAAGGTCATAAAATAAGGCAATTCCCACTTTCTCACATACGTCCATATGAGCCATCAGACACATATATACATATAATACACACACACACACACACACACACACACACACACACATATATATATATATATATATATATATGGTCGCTGCATAACTGGTTTCATGCTTAATACAATACATAATTCAATTCCAGTGCATAAGACCAACAAACAAAGGCGGTAAAGGCAAGTATCAAGATAGTAAGATATATAAATTCATATCTATAGTAAGTAGTAGTACATGCATTATACAACGGAAGATTTAAGTACAAAAGTAATTATATAACTTTACACATTTTGATGAATCCCCAAAGCAAACGCATCTTCCCTACTATCTAACTTCGATAGCTATAGTCTTTAAAATCAGCAACACTCAGGTCTGACCCGAGTGTTCCATGCAAAATATAAAACACTCAAGTTAGGATTAACTTTATTCAAGTAGGTCAACTTCAATAAAACACTAAAATATAATAGTTCATCCTAACGTCAAATATATCATGTGCAAAATATCAGTTATGCAGTGTCTATTCTATATCAGTGTTTAAATCAAATGTAGTATCTGACCATATCGGTTTATTTCTAGGGACAAGCAGTCACGGAAGCTTGCATATACACACATGTACATGTGTGGACTGGGCTAGCATCCCAAAAACCCAATACATACAAGTACATAACTGGATGAGTGGACAGTAGACATGACATGGATTTAAAAGTAGGTTGCTATAAATGGCTACAACAGCAAAGTATTATCCAGCTTTCTTTCCTTTTTTTTTTTTTTAAAAGTGTAAATTTAGATGGCAGCATATATTTATATAGGGATGGCATTTCAACATAAAGGGGGAATTAAAGCAGGCAGCATAGGTATGGAGCAAAACAAAACAGTAATCACAAGTGTTAAACATATATGCACTTAGAAGGTTATAAGCAGCAGGTTATGATGCAAAACAGGGGCAGTCCAAAATATGAGGCCCAAAATGAATGCGTGAGCACACACTAACACACACACATCAACAATGACACATGCGCAACATACACTAATGCATAGCCCCCTAATACACATGTACAACACAAAGAATGTGCAAACACCCACACTAGAACACACATACAAACATATACCTATGTATATAAATACTCACGCATGAACACATGCAAACAATACACATAGGTTGTTTCCAGTTTAGGCTGAAGTATGAACAAAAGGGTGTAGGCAAATGTGCAAAAATTATCAATATATGCCTGTAAATTTATGTATACCCAACCATACATGAAAATGATCAAAACAACAGGTCATTGCAATGTCGAGAAACCCCAACACACACAAACTCTACACACATGCACCAATCACTCAATAAACACCCGCATGCAAACGTATACACTAACCAGGTCCAACATCTCAAATGCACACTTCTCCTTTCTTTCAATTTCTAAATGCTTAGACCAAAAATCATTGCAAAAGTCTATGAAAAATCTATGCAAAAATCATAAAGCACATATGCCAGGGATACATGACAGCCCCTGGATGTGTCTAGCGAAACAATCACATCACCTATGTATATTTTTCAAGTTTAAAAAGAACCCATAAATGTTTCCAGTTTTATGGCAGCAGTTGATAGCAGAATGTGAGTATCTTTATTAACAGGCGAGTCAAACAATTGATGGCAAACAATTAGTTACTAGTAACCAAGCAATTAATCAATATATGGTCTGGACAAAGGTTTAAGCATGGGTTCAAAATAGCCATGGTTCATTAGAAAATGGGTAGTGATCCATGCATACACACAGCAAGGCAAACAGGCGAAATGAATAGCATAGTTTCAGTTCAGGGTACATGGCAGTAACATTGTCAAGTTCAAAGCAAGGTCATAAAATAAGGCAATTCCCACTTTCTCACATACGTCCATGTGAGCCATCACACACATATATACATATAATACACACACACACACACACACACACACACACACACACACACATATATATATATATATATATATATATATATAGTCGCTGCATAACAATGGTTTCATGCTTAATACGGTACATAATTCAATTCCAGTGCATAATACCAACAAACAAAGGTGGTAAAGGCAAGTATTAAGACAGTAAGATATATAAATTCATATCTATAGTAAGTAGTAGTACAAGCATTCAAGAGAGACAGGGGCGAACGCACTTGTATCTTAGAGGGAGCAGCTGATCCCCCTCAGTTTTAAAAAATATGCACCAGGGACCAAAAACTAGAAAGTTGGATCCTTCTCAGTTTTGAAAAATATGAACCAGGGACCAAAAACTAGAAAACTGGATCCTTCTCATATTTATATAAATTGCAAGACCTTTTTGCAAAATAAGAAGACACTTATTTTCAGCATCCAATTGCAGGCCACAACTCAATACATTACCTTCCATTCACAGCTTCTTTCTAACTAGGTCTTCCAACAGCCTTGAGCCTTCATAGCAACACAGTCTTCTAGAAAATTGGATCCTTCTCATAGACTCATAGTGCCTCTAATTGCTCAGCCTACTCTCAATAAGGCTCGAGTTCATTTGTTCTGCCACTTATGTAGATTTTATATATAGTACACATATTGTTTTATTTGTAAAGAATGAATTTAACCATTTTCTAAAAGCATGTAACCAATTTTGTCCTTTGTATTTCTTTATCCATAAATGTGCAGTTTACATCTTTTTTTTGTTATAAACATAATTTGTTATGCATATTGTAATTAGTGTCTTTTAAATTTTCCTCGATGAAGCAAGACTTTTCGGATGCAGTGCACATTGTACCAAAGATAAGTTATTTACTAATTTGTTTAGTCACTATGTTAGCTTCGACTCTGTTATAATATGCTACCATGTTAAAAACTCAGTTTGCTATGGAAAAAAAAAAATCTTGGATGTAGTGTATATTGTGTCAAATTACATTTCGATCGTTATGATTTTTCTTCTTTAGTTTATGACCCCTCTCATGAATTATCCTGGATTCGCCCCTGAAGAGAGATGCAACAAATATAGAAAGCATGGCATATTATTGACCTAGCAGGGATACATTAGTATATCATAATTATCAGGTTAATCATATGAGCAAAACAAATTCAAATTAGTAAGGCATAGGAGAGTATAACAGACTCAAAGGAGTTCATGACCCAAAACAACCAATAAAGGCGGCCAAGACAAGAGGAAGAGCCTATTATATTCAGTTGAAGTTAAATTACTTAAAATAGGAAAATCATGAGCTGGAATTCACCAAAAGGCAGTGGTGCAATGAAATGCGAGCGTATGTGATGAAAAGAATGGGAGGTTGGGAACTGCATTCTTCAGATGGTAGCAATGATCCAGAGGCTGGAAACATAGGCAGTCAGTGGTGCTCAAGAACAGGGCAGTGAGCGATCCAAAAGGGATCGATGAACAGAAGTGACTTGGATTCGGAGTCATCGGTAGTGGGCTCGGTGATGAAGAAGGCACAAGCACGAGGCAAATTTGATTGTGAGAAGGCTGGGGTCATGGGTGCAGCAGTCTCGGTGTAGACAGCGGCTGGAGGAAGTCGGATGGAGGAAGTGAATTTGATTTTTTTGGTAAGTGGAGGAACAATTTCAAGAGGATGGAGGCCACGAAGATTTTGGGGATGCCATTATTTTCGAATTTTGGGGAAAGGTAGATCTGTTGAAAGAATAACGAAATGAAAAGGGAAAGGAAGAAATAAAAACAAAAGACAACGAATGCTTGTGAAAAACAAGGACACGCGGTGCAAATTATCAAAGCAACAATAACAATAACATGTGGTTTTCAAGTATTGTTAATTTCCGACAAGTGTTATGCTTCAGCAAGCATTGAACAAGTGTTCAAGCTTATCAAAGAAGTATTCATTTTTTTCTAAATGTATACTATTCTATTTATTTTGTACCCAAAGTATAAAACAACATACAAATTTGAACTATATCTTCTTAAGCTAAAATTCAAAATCCTATATTTACATATATTTTAAACAACATATTCATCCATTAGCTAAAGGGTTAAAGATGTCTAAATTTAACTAAACCATTTAAATTCAAATATTGAAATTAAATTTATATTCACAAAACTAATCTAAACCAAGTTAAAATAGATCAGATTAAAATTCTAAGCAAATTCCAAGTGTAAATATTAATCCCAAATCCTAAATCTAAGTAAACTACATATTTTAAAACGTCCAAAAATATGGGTTGTTACAATCTCCCCCCTTAAAACTTTTCGTCCCCCAAAAGGATAAATTGTTAAAATCACACTCAAAATATTTATATCAGTTCAAAATTTAATTTAAAACAACAATAGGATTTAAACTTGAAATATTTCCTATAAATTTAATTTCATGAAAACTATTTTCGTCGGAACTTAATTGCAAATAAAAACTTCTCTCTCTTCGTCTTCCACCTCCTCCGCCTTTGATATTACCTTCCCTCCTCTTCCCTCTTGCAATTCTCCGCTTATTCCCCCTGATCTTCCTACCTTTCGTGTCAATCCCTCCTCCGCAAAACCCTCTACAGCTCATCTTGGAGCTAATTCCTCTTTTAGAGATCTTGGTAATACTGACACCCGATCCAATTTTTTGTTCAAAGCATCTTATCCTTCCTTTACAAAAATTAACTATGCTTCGCTTTTCAATTCTCTGCCAAGGAACGCTGGCGTTTTCAAACCTCAACACTTTGATATACCTTGGGATGGTCTGCTGAAAAAATACCAGATATTGTTAAGGACAAAGGCTTGAATACTGGAGCAATTTCTTGGTAGAGTTCTTCTTGGATGGCACCCTTCCCTACCCGTTTGTGGTAAATTTTCTTCGTAGATTTTGGAAATTATAAGGTGGTGTGAATATAAAATCAGATGGTGTACACTTTTATTTTGATTTTTCTAGTGACATAGATAGAGACAAAATACTTAAATCAGATCCTATTTTTATTAGGGGTCGTATGTTCATTATAACTAAATGGAATCCCCCAATTAGCAATGCTCAACCTCAGATTAAGAAAGTTCCTGTTTAGGTTCATTTTTATAAGATACCTATCATTCTCTGGACGCTTCTAGGAATTAATTGGCTTGTGTGTAATATTGGGAAGTTAATATGTTTGGATAGTAGTATGAAAAGAATTCAGATATTTAGATATGCTAAGGCTTTGATTGAAGTAACTGCAGATTTTGAGCTTCCTGAGCAAATTGTTGTTGATGGTTTCACAAATTGCCCTCCTGTAAAGGTTATGTATGATTGGAAACCACATATATGTACTACTTCTAAAGTGTTTGGTTATGATTCCTTTAATTGTGATTTTAATTCTAAAGCACAAGTGGATAATGAGGACGCAGTAGATGACTGTTTTCAGGATACTGAAATTAAAACAAATAATTTTACTATTCTTCAAAATAATGAGAATTTCTCCCAGTTTAATTATAACAGTTGGAATTCTATTAAGCCTAAGAAAATATGAAGGAGCAAAAATGAGAATATTAGTAAGAAAAATAATGTTGATCATCCTGCTGTGGTGAATGCGAACACAATCTCGTTTGATGTTTTAAACTCCGAGGCGAATTAGGTTAGTTTAGGGGTATATTATGGCTTAAATGAGAAAGTAAATTTTGGTCCAGAGGATGGTAATAGTATAGATGTTAATTTTGGTGATGCCAATGGCAAGGTTGCTCATGTCATCGAAGGTTGTGAAAAGGAACTGGGAGCTTCTAATGCTTAAGCCAATGAGATTGTTGATGAAGATAATGAAGTTACTAAGTGTAACGTGGTTCATTTTAGTTTGGAAAATCTTTAAATGGAGACGAAACTATTTGTGAAAATTGATTTGATGATATGACTGAGCATGTGAATCATACAATAACTACAACTTCAACTATATCTCATGCAAAATGTACATCTTCAACAAGTGATTTTTGTTCAGTTAGTATTTCTTCTTCATCAAGCACACCTTCTTTAGCAAATGCTTTTTCTTCAGCTGATATGTCTTCTACAGCATGCTCTTCTTCTTTGGCTATTAAATCTTCTTCAGCAAGTATACCTTCTTCATCAAGTAATGCATATGTTAGTTCTAATGCAACTATGTCCTATTCTTCAACATTTAGCTCTAATGCTCCTTCTTCTTCTATTGCAGGCATTTCGAGCATCTCTTCTACATCTCCTTATGATAAGCTGTCATCTCTACCTTATTTTATCCTGCCTTTTGCTTCATCTCATGCTACTTTATCTTCTTTTATTACTGGATCATGACTTACTTTTCCAAAAGTTGATGTTGCTTTATTATCTAATGTTGTGCCTACAAGTTCTTTACCATCATCTAAATCTAAGGGTAATAAATTGAAAGGAATGTTTTGGGATGATTTAGATGAGGGAATAGTATTTGGGCACGAGGATGTGTTGCCATTAAGTAATAATTTGAAATCAGCCAAGAGGCATAATACGAAAAGTATCTCGGCTCCTATATTCTATACCTTTTTACTTGATTAGATCAGTATGGGACATTTTGGATATGGTTTGAGATGTCTTGATTTTATTTTGGTTGTTTTGGTTTGGGTTTAAAGTCATTGGGCATTGATAGACTTGCTTCTCTTTGGATTTTATGGCCATTGTTTTGGATGATGACATGTTGTAATATCCCGTATTTTATGTAGTCAAATATTTTATTATTTTAAATATTATATTTGAGATATTAATGGATTTATTATATTGAATCCGTTTATTAAATGAAGTTTGAACGTTAAATTTGTATTTAATTTAAAACAAGCTCGAAATGGTGCGCCAGTTCACAGTATTGAGTTTTGAACATCAATTGAATATACAGAATCTGACATAAGTCAGAATTCTATGAAATAAGAAATGTTTGAATCTTGTACATTATAACTTTCTAATGAAAAAGAAAAATGGAGATTTCATATTATAGATTGTTATTTATGTCCAAATCAAAATTTAAAAGGTCGCTATGGAAATCATTTTTTTTTTGGCAAAGCCAGCGGGGATTAATGGCCCTTACCATATATTCATTCATAAGAAGGTCTTACAACATGAATAGTACGAAATAATACATAGCATACAAATAAAGAAGTAGAGAAGAGGGTCATGTCCATTTGAGCACAACATCAGAGTCAACCCCACACGGTGACATTTTGATTTGTTTGCTTATACTTGTACAAGTAGCATGTATAAGTTCCAGTTCTTGTTTTGTGCAGTTGGCCAAAGATTATTGAATTTCGTTCTCTCCGGGTTTCATTGAGGACCACTTTGAGCATGATGAGAAGCTCGTATGTTTTTGTTTCTTTCCATCTTGTTGCTTTGTAAATAGTCATCCATTCTTTTTTGCTGTTAGCACGAGGTGCAGCGTAACCTCCACGTCTCTTTATTTTCCTCCAAATGTTGTTTGAAAAAAGGAATCTGAAAAAAGATGTTGGTTGTCTTCTTCACCATTGTTACACAATTTGCAATTAATTGAAACATTTATTCCCCTGGATGCTAGTTTTTTTAGAGCGTGCAGCGCGTCAACATAAACTTTCCATATCATGTAATTTAACCTTTCACTGTTGTGAAGACTCCAAATTCTCTTGAACCATGCACAATTTCTCATCATTTTCTGTCCAGTGATTGCTTCATAAACCACAGCAGCCGAGTATTTTCTGTTATCATCATACCATACAAGTTCATCCACAGCCGAAAGAGCATAATCTCTACCGTTGTAATTCCTCCATATTTCATTTATCATGGTGTTAGTCGTAGTAGATAGACATATCTTCCCATTGCATACATACGAGCAAGCTTTAGCATGTATAGGAATAACAGTCTATTGTATTTCATCATAACTTAAGACGTTTTGTTGAATTATACCTTTCTATATCCAAGGGGAACTCCAGAATTCAGCAGTACTCCCAATTGCCAATTTGATCTTCGAATGAGCTACTACTTTATCCCATGTCTTAATCATCATTTTCCATACCTAGCTATGTTGTTGTTTAGGTTTCATAGTCCAAATTTGATCAGATTTCAGATTTTATTTCAAACTCCACTGGACCCAAGGTGTTGGCTTTTTCATTTCTAAAGCACCAAGATGTCTCGTTACAACTGCAACATTCCAAAGCTTAATATTTTTAATACCAAGACCACCCTTGTACTTCGGTTTTTCCAATTTATTGTATGTAATAGGGGCTAATTTCTTCGAGTGTATGTTACCAGACCAAAGAAGTTTCGTCAGACATTTTTTATCATATTGACGAGTTTCAGAGGAAGTAAGAAAGTTCGACTCCAGTATACGATCATGGAAAAAATTACTGCATTCAGTACAACAACTATACCAGCTTGTGATAAAAATCCGTTCTTCCATCTAGAGAAAACAGATGTAATTTTCTCATAAAGAGGCATACATTGCGTAGTGGAGATTCTTTTAGTAGACAAAGGGATTCCTAGGTACGACATCTCAGTATCCATGATAGACATACCAGTTAAAGTTAGACAAGATTGAGTTTGATGAGGATTTAGTCCAACCAGAAGTATTTTTGATTTGTTAAGGTTTTTTCCAAGGCCAGAGAAAGAGTGAAATGCATGCAGAGTGTCCATAATGGTATAAAGGGAAATAGCAGTAGGTTTAGTGAAAATGAGGAGGTCTTCAGCAAATGCCAAAGAGGTAATTTGAGGATTTTTGCATTTAGGATGTAGGTGGAATTTCTTGAGCTGGACTTGCTGATTAAAAGATAGGGTAAGAACCTCCATTATTATGATGAATAAGTAAGCGGAGATGGGGTCACCCTGCCTTAAGCCATTGCAACCTTTGAAAAAACCTACTGTATGTGCATTAAATACTAGAGTGTACCTAACTGTAGAGATGCACAAGTAGATCCACTTGACAAATTTAGAAGGAAAATGCATCCTCTCCAGTATGCAGATCAAAGAAGACCAGTTAGCCGAGTCAAAGGCCTTCTTTATATCAATTTTTAGCATAGCTCTAGGTGATATGTAGTTATTGGAGTAACCATTCAATAACTCATGTGACAATAAAACATTGTCCAGAATACTTCTATTTTGTAGAAAAGCGGCCTGGTTAGAAGATATGATACTGGGAAGAACAACTTTCAATCTTCTTGCCAGGATTCTAGATATTGCTTTATAAATTACATTACAGCAAGTTATTTGTTTGAATTGAGTTACATCAGTTGGAGTGGTTGTTTTTGGCACTAACGCAAGATTTGTTGAGTTGATAGAGCTAAGGATTTTGTTGTGGGTGAAGAAAGTATGGACTGCCTTTAGCACATCTGCTTTGATAATTTGCCAACTGTGAATATAGAATGTAGCTGTGAAGCCATCTGGACCAGGAGATGCAGTTTTTCTCATTAAGAAGATAGTCTTTTATCTCAACATCAGTAACAGGCGCTACCAGTACGTCATGCAGGTCATTGGTTAAAGAATGAAGTCTTATATTGTCAATAAAGGAACAACCATCATGGTGAGGTTGAGATCCGAGAAGAGACTGATGATAATCCAAGAAGGCTTTATCAACAGCTGAGGGATTAGTATGCTTTAGACTAGAGGTGTCTTCTATTTGATGAATGAATTCTTTTGCTTGCGTTATCTTCAAAGAGGCATGGAATAGCTTTAAGTTCCTATCACCATGAGTATTCCATTTCTGTTTGTTCTTTTGCATAGCCATGTTGGCTTCTATCAACAACAGTGCATCCTCAAGACTTTTTGCTATTTCTTTTTTCTGACTGAAGATCATAGGGTCTGTATTATGTTGAAAAGAGAGAGTCTGCACCTGTTTTAGTTGTTCTGTGAGAGTTGTTGAGAGCTTATTGCCTTTGCCATATATTTGTTGAGCCCATACTTTAAGAGCTTCTTTAGTGTTCTTCATCTTTTTCTGTAAGTTCAGGATAGGGTTCCCATATTTGCGCTTGCTCCATGCAACACTAACTATCTGAAGAAGCGAACATTTGAAGTCCAGTCATCAAAAAAATTGAAATTGACATTTTTATATAAGTTTGCTAAGCCAAACGAGAGGATCAATGGGTAGTGTTCGGAGAGGAGAGGCATGGTTATGTTGAGATTGATAGAAGGCCAAGTAGTTAGGGTTTTCAAGTTCATCAAACCATGATCAATTCTTGTCAAAGTTCTTGGACTATCGAAACTTTTATTCGATCATGTGAATTGATTACCAATGGATGGTATCTCAATTAAGGAATCCATATGCATGGCATTATTCACAGGGAACATATCGGCTAATGTGAGTGGATTACCACCTCGTTTGTGGTTGGACTGGAATGAACAGTTGTAGTCTCTGATTACAATCCAAGGATAGGAGTCCTGAGAAAAGTGTGGAAGGTAGTCAAACATTTTCTGTCATACACCACATATACATATTGGTCTTGGAGGGGATGTGGTGAACTTTTGAGTGGATGAATTGATGGTCAATGATGATAGGGGAGAGGATATATATACATGGGTCACAAACTACAAGGAGCCTACGATAAGGGGCCTTGTCAATGTTGGTAATAAAGAATCAGGATGGGTTAATATAGGAAGAAGCTTTGGTAGAAAGAGCTGGGTTTAGTTTGGTTTCAGATATGGGGAGGAGAGATAGTCTATATTCATGGATTATGGATTTTATTTGGTCAAGTTTGGATGTTTTGCGGGCTCCTCTGATATTCCATGCTCCAATATCGTACAGCATGATTATACTAGTGGGGTTTTAGAATTTCTTCTTGTTCTTCTAGGAGAAGAAGAGGGGGATGTGTATGTAAAGGATTGACGAGATGTATCAGTATCGCACTCTGTATTGAATGGAGACATAATGTAAGGCTCTGGTATACTCTTACTTCTTTTTTCCATTTTCCTTTTTATTTCCTATTTCAGGAATTGGATCATTGATCACTGCATTTTTCCTTACTTTTGATTTGAGAATGTCTGGCTTGAGCGTGATAAAGGGCATGGGCTTAGAGGTGGCAGGAATAGAGAGAGCATCAGGAGGTTTTGATTTGCAGGCTTTAAGAGGAGGTCTAATTGGGTTGATGTTTGTGGTGGTAGAGATGGATGGATCAGGGGTATGGCTGTGAGTGACACGATGAGGTTTTGAGGAGTTTTTGGTTTGAAGAGTGGAGAAGGTAGGTGTTTCAGGTTTTAATGCTATATTTGATTGCTCTTTAGCTTTATTTTTCCCATGCATGTCATTAATGTTAAATCCAGTATTGTTTACAGTTTCAACATTTAGCATTTCTTCTTCGATTTGGTTTGTGTCACCTTCCTTTTCCTTGTTTTGCTTTTTTACTTGTTTCTTTTTCTTGTTCTATGTTCCATGTTTATTAATCACATCTTTGTCATTAAGTTTTGCCAATTCTTTATTCTTCCCATATGTTTCATCATTTTCTCCACTTTCATTAGCACTTAAATATTCTGCTTCATCCTCCTTGTCTCCTTTTCACTCCCTTTTGTTATGTCACTTTGTAATTCATTAGTGCTCAGAGCCTCGAACTTATTGTGCAGGTTATTAGTGTCCATGTGCTGCTTGTTTCTTGGTATTTCATACCCATTTGTGTCATTTGTGGTTGTCTCATTTACAGGTTTCTTCCTATACATCTGTTTTCTCGCTGGCATCTTAAATAAATTGTTTCTTCTTCTGTTAGCATTCACTCTTATCCATGTATTATTTGGCATTGTGACTTCAGTTCTCTCTTCATTTCTTTTCTCATTCTTCTTTTTGGGTTCCTTCTTTTCCACAACTTCTTTTGCCACCTTAACTTCTTCTTTCTTTTTATTTAGTTTACATGTTGCACTCTTATGTCCAAAAACTTTGCATAAGGTGCAAATGTCTGGTTGCCATAAGTACTAAACATATACCACCTGTGTTGTTCCATCCAGATTCAAGACTTCAAAATCATTCACTAATTCATTGTCAGGGGTTATCTCAACTAAACACCTAGCATCTTGGATTCTCGCCATCGATTTAGTAGCAACAGCTAAGCATATTCGTTTACCTAATCTATTTGCTAACCAATTTATACCATTATTAGACTAGAGATAAATCGGGATGTTTGTTAAACTCACCCATATAGGAATAGCTATAATCGATCCACATACATTTCTAACGTTTGGTTCCCACTGCTTTGTTATAAAACTCTGGTTTCTCATGATTATTGGGTCTCCACATATCACTTTTTCCTTGTCTAGATCATCAGATAAAATCAAATAGAAATAGAGAACCGTCTAATATAACATTGAAATTACCTCTTAGCTTCCATCTAGCTTTTACATTTTCTATCACCGTTGTATAAGAGAGTGGTTTGTTGAGGAAAAACCCGACAACACAGTTCTTCCAGACATTTGTTCCAGCTTGGACAATGATTTCAGGTGGAGACATCTTGGTTCCTTTATAGACAATTTCATACTGAACATGTTTGTACTGACCCACGTTTTGAGGGAGGTGGTTGAAAAGCAGAGACTTAGTCCAAGCTTGTTCAGGTGGCTGGTTGCTAGGGTTAAATTGGTTACTAGATGAAGGGATAGAAGAAGGAAGCAAAGAAACTGCTAATATTAGGTTGTATTATCCATATTGGTTTATGTATGGAAACATATGATATTTTATTTGGATATTTATGATAATAATAATTTATTATTATTTAATTATATTATTTTGGAATTTTATTAATACTTAGTATATTACATAAGCCTTAAAAATAGCCATTTTGCAAACAGTCTCGGTTTTCGTTGAAATTAGTTTCATTGGAACCATAACGTTAAATTATTGTATAAAATCAAATTTCATGGGATATCGTATGTGACTTCGGTGGCAAAAAACGTCTCTGTTTTAATTTAATTATTTATATTATTTGGCCAATTTAGATATGGGTAACTTTATAGGAATAAACGGCTAGTCAAACGAACTCCGATTTTAATGAAACAAATATCATTGGATCCGTAAGGAAAAGAACAAGTAGAATTTCAAAGTTTCAATTTGATTGGATTTATTTAGTGATCGTGGGAAATATAAACGCATGATTTTTCACCTGTGATTTTAAAGTGGTTTTTACAAACGACCTCGGAATTCAATGAAACATTTTCCATCATGTCCGGAATATTGTTTTATTCTAAGATTTGAATTTTTATCGAAGACGGAAGTTGTTTGTGTCAGTTTTAAAACGATACTTCATAGCTAAGTTCTATTTAATATTAATTAATTATAATGGCACCCTATATATAACCATTCACAAAGTCTAACCCTAATTTACATCTGCGCATGGTCAATCCCGTATGCCCCTCCACCTTCAATAAATCAATTGTCAGTACACTTCCAAAATTCTTCCCTCTCAATCATGAAATCCGTTAACCCTTCTCCAATTCCTCCAACTAGAATTATCATGAGCTAGATGAGCTCTTCGTATTGATCGGTGTTGATTAAATAATTCGAAGCAGTCTGGTTGGAATATCGACCGAAAGGGTTCGGCGTTAGGTGTGAACCGCAGGTAAACGGTATCAACAGGACATGAGATGTTCGTGGCGTAGGCGGGAGGAACTGAGGCGCTTGGATTGGTGCTAGCCTATCGGTTGACGGTGGGCTCAAGGCGGCACGTTGGTGGATTTGTTGGTGACAACGAGTTGTGACATGGGTTTTAAAAATATGGAAGAAGAACATGAACAAAAGGGGAGACCAGGTTTCTTGGTTTTTGGAGCGGTGGTAGGCGGAACTCAGGCGGTTGCTCCGGAGGTGTTGGATGGTTGGCCAATGGCTTGAGTGGATGGCGGTGATCGATTATTGGTGCATGGCAAGAAGCTTTGAATAACAAGACGGTGAAGGAAGTATTACGTGGCCTTATAAATTTTGGAAGAAGTTCAATCTGTCGGCCCCTATTCGTTTACAAAGTAATATATCATCCGTATTATATTAATCAATCTTAGTTGTATTAATACCCTGTTAGGAATTTAACAATATATTTAATCATTTTATATACTATAAGTTTAGTAACAATAGGGAACGAAATTTAAGGGTCAAGCCCGTTTTAATTTATATCGTAATTAGTTTATTTAAAATGTAATTAATGTTATAACAGCGACTTAGTTAATTTGAATATTGATTAAGTAAAATTAATTGGTTGACTGGTTCGAAGAAATAAATTAGGTCAACCATGTTATGTATGATACGTAATTAACGTATTAAGTTTAAATTAAACTT
Source organism: Allium sativum (assembly GCA_030737875.1). Classification (NCBI taxonomy): domain Eukaryota; kingdom Viridiplantae; phylum Streptophyta; class Magnoliopsida; order Asparagales; family Amaryllidaceae; genus Allium; species Allium sativum. The sequence goes on from CM060923.1 coordinate 463,395,118, forward strand.
AAATTAAGAAATAAATAATTTAATTAATTAAATCAAGTTACTAAAATGTTTATAACTTTTTGTGTTATTATCAGAATCCAACCAGACGAGTTGTAGTGAGATAGTGGTAAAGAGCACTGCATGCTGGAACAATCTGAACAGATTTGCAAGCGATTGGATTTTTCAGTTAAATTAAACGACTATTTAATTTAACTGAAATCAAAACGTTTCAACGATAAATCAAATCTAAGTGAGTTAAACTCACTTAGTCTTTCCTACTTATATTTTATATAAGTCGGGTATTATTATTGTGTGATATGGTTGCTTGTTTGTTAAATATATATTCATATATTGGTTGAACCAGTGAAATTAAACATTATTTAATTTCAAATGAAAAACCAAATCGTTATTTTAACGATTGAAACCAATTGAGGTAACTTACCTTATTGGTTATGTTTATAAATAAACATGTTTAATTTAATGAATTGTTTTGTTAACGTTGAATAAATTGGTTGATGTTAAATTGTCGTTATTTACTGTTATAGAAATAATCAGTTAAATTGAATTGAATGAATTTATGTGATGCAGGGAAAGACAGGTCGGAGGGATCCAACAGGATTCCTCAAGTATGTTAGATGTTATTTATTTTCACATTATCATTATATGAACTATTTAAACCAGTCTGCTTGGATGATTGATTTGATTGTTGATCGCTCTCCCGAAATTCAGTGACCGTTTTTATTTTAACCAATGGGTAATATTGGTTGAGTAATTGGCAGTATATGGCCTATAAATCAATCATTTTCTAACTATTGATTTACCGTTAGGTTAATTGATAGAAGTGAAGTTATAGAATTTATTTTATAACTAAAATTAAATTTTTAAATCTATTATTTTGAATAAAAGTTATTAAAAGGAAAATAATATTTACAATTTATTATTTAAATTTATAAGCAAGTATTAAATAATTTTATGAAGCAAATTCTTGTGATAATAAGATTTATAAGCAAATGAGAAGAAATTAAACTAACGGTTAAGATTTGAATAATTGTTGTTAAGAAATAATGAAACTGAATTATTTAAATTAATTTTATTATTAATTAATTTAAATAAAAGACTATTAGGAATTGGTTAACGAAATAACCATTTTTTGAGTTGACTAAGTTAACTGTTTTAACTGGGATTGATTATTAAATTAGTTTCTAAAATAATTTAACGAATATTTATTAAATTTTAATAAGATTTTAATAAAGGAAATTTACTATTTGTTTTAGTTAATAAAAGAAGATAACTACTTCTACGGTAGTTAATGATAAAGTAAATTATAATTATTAATAATAATTTAAGAGGTTGCTATTTAAAAGAAATTCATTTATGATCATTATCGAACTGTGACGACCGTCCATAACCCTTACACTAAATAATAGGAACAATGCGCTAAAAGGTGTGCCAGGCAGCTATGGATGATCAACAGATAGGAAAACAACATCGAAACCTGTCGTAAGACTCACTGCACAAGGATAAAATATAATAGAACATATACAACAGGTAATAGTAGTGAAGCATCATATAGCAAACTTTTGAAACTTTCTCAACATCCTGAATGGTTATCCATTCGATACTAAAGTTTGTACATAAGGCCTCACTACAACCCTCATAGAGCACTCAAACAGCGAAAACAGAAATACTAGATAGTAATAAAACTAGTACGCCAACCTCCTGCTTGCCTCCACACAGCAGCCCCGTCCTCACTAATAACCTGTAACTTGCTACTTATTCTGCCTATCCACAACCGATTGAACAACCCAAGGTAATAAGAGGAGACATAAAACCTTGAATTAAACAACAGTCTTAGTGAGCAATAAAATAGCTAACAAACTTCAACAATAAAGTATATGAGCATGGATAGATAAGCATACTAATCTACCCACAATAGCATAGAAGAACTCAACCCAATCATCCCCACATCCGACAGTGATAGCCTTTACGATAACAATTCAACCATTCATCGATGGAAACCAGAATACCTATCATAGTAAGCACTCATAATATTCAGATTACATAGATCTCACGTAGACAATCCTAGTCGAGTTTTACATCCCTCAAAAACTCTCTCTAGAGGACTAAACCAATATCAGTCAAGCACTTAAGGAACATCTCCCTCAACGTTGGACAATCCACATGAGATGGTACAAACACAACAGCCAATCATCCATGACTGACTCTGGCTATCACCGCCAATCCTGCTTTGAAACCATCATTACTCGTATAACGGCCAACCTTGCCATATTTCAAGGGCTAATGGTAACCCCAGTTCTAGCATAAACTCCATATGTCCAACCTTGATAATGCCAACCTTGACAACTAGGCCTTTCCCCAAGACCCAGGGTACTCGACCTATAACTGGTCTTTTAGACGTCTCTATCGTACCCTTGCTTCGAGCCTGCTAGAACTTATGACAACGATAATCTCTCGGCCTTCGCATCTCTAGTCATCCAACCCGATGGCTTTTGATAGCTTAAGCAACCGTCTCGAGCAACCATTATCTACCAACTCACAACCTTTGAGTTGTCACCTCATTCGCTATTCTACACCGATCAACGAACACATTGAACACTTCGAAGATTCCCACTTGAATTCTCCTCGAAGTTATCACCATCACTTAGCCAAGTTACACCACTACGCCACGACTTGAGTAGGGTTCGGGGGTTGCCCCCGAAAAATATATTTTTTCAAGCTCTTTTCTTTAAATCCGGGTCGTACCTGAAAAACGTACTTTTTAAGAAAATAACCCCATTGAAAACAAACCATAGCATTATCGCTATTAACCACAGCGTTTAATAGCGCTGCTAAAAACATGACCGACTAGGCTATAAGGCCGACCAGCCCTGTCTCGACCAACCCGACCAGCATTATCTCGACCGACCCGACCAGCACGGAACCGACTGACCTGCCTTTGTCCAATCCCAGATTCTCCCGACCCGGTTATCACCACCCCAACCACTTTAGTGCCAACCAGACCCTCACTTTAGTGCCGATCCGACCCGACCAGGAAAGTCCAACCTGACCACCTTCCAGAGTCACCCAAACCCTTACTTGCTCCCCAAGCCACAACTTGACCGACCCGACTAGCTTGAGGCCGACCAGAAACCTGCACACCTCCGTTTCAACTCCGATTTCGACCAAAACTTCGCCAAATGATACATTCGACGAAACCAACTCATCCAATCTCACCAAATACAATCATAAACATGTCATAAGATCGTTAACAACATGAATATGATGATTATTACTAAAATGATATAAATTTCACCAAAACCAATTAAAATGAACATATGATCCAAATGAGAGATCTAACTTACGTAAACATATGAAATGGAATAGAATTAACCAGTTAAACTTGCTAAATTAGATCATAAGGTGATTCATTTGAAAATAGACATATAATGGTATAGATCTATGGTAAAACACTTAAATTTGATTAAAAACACGATCAAACATTCATGTACTTCATTGCATCCATGTGAGAGATGTAAATCACTTACCGATTATCCCAAACAAGCAAAAATCAAAGGAATATAAATCCGGACAGCAAGCACTTCACACCAAACACCTTGATCCGATGAATCCTTGCCTCAATTGATGTAGATCTAACCTCCAGTGGTGTAGATTCATGATTCCCCTCCTTAGGTTTGGGTTTTTAATGGTGGAAAGGTGTTAGAGGAAGAAGAAGCACAAGGCCAACCAATGAGGGAATGATAACTAAACCATTTCCTATATCCCTTACTACCTATTTATTCCCTCCCATCAGCCCACTAATGGGCCTCTCCAATTCAGCCCATTATGGCTTACTAAACATGGACAGCCAACTGAAAATTCTTAAAAAAATGATTTCTCCCAAATCGCTGAGCCAAATCTTTAATGTAACTGCTCTACGGAAAGGTAATCATCAATTCCTTTCCAATGGCACAGGTCTCACCCACTGAGTCGACCTGAGTCAAAAGTTATGCCTTGTACAAGACTGACAGGGGAAAAATGGTCATAAACAAAATTGGTAAAAATTGTAAACATGTCTCACATCCCCATAAGCAACATATTCAAAGATGAGAATGATCCAACCCGCAGGTAATAAAATAAAAATGTTTTACGATCTCCCGATACGTAAAACGCGGGCCGTTACACAAACTTGAAATGAAATCTAGTTGAATTATGGAAGAAGTTAATGAACGGGTTTTATATTAAAAACCGAGTTTTATAACAAAGTTATAAAATGAATTTTAAGAAAATACGATAGCTTAAATTAAATGTTTACTTAATATTTGAATTTAATAAAAGGAAGTTGAGAACAAAAGGTTTTATATTAAACCAGAGTTATATAAACGAAGTTTATACAATGGAATAAGGTGTTAAAGCGTTAATTTTAAATTATTGTTTGTAACAACCCTCCCTCTCGGTCGATCCCAATCGATCGTTAAATTGACTTAAATCAAACCAATAAGGCGGACATGCTAACATTGGGTGCACAACACATCAGAACAAACAATAAAAGACTTTTATAAACATCATAATAATGTTACATAAGAGAGTAGAATACTATAGTATATCGAAAATAATACAATGGTAAATAAATTTACAATAAATGTAATACAATGCAGCGGAAACAAATAAACTAATACAGCGGAAGACTATCAATGCTCTGGACACAACTTTAAGCTTCAATCCAGAATCCTACTAACTGAAATAATCTACAAAACCAAAACTACTGATTGCCCGTGTGGAAAATATGGCCACCCAGAGTTTAGGTAGAAACAATAAACTCCGAGTTAGTCATGGGACTGGTGTGAGAACTCTAAACAGTTAAATTAGTTTATGTAAAATATAGCATACCGCGGGACCATGCCGCATGTCACGAAACGGGTTCACCCCCACGAATACCAGTGCATAAACAACAACCAATAATAGAAATATGGATCTACTATGCATCATACAACATGCAATTTTCCAATCTACTCATTTAGGCTTAACCCCAAATTTAGATTTTTTCCAAATCCAATTCACTTTACAGAAATTATTTCTTTGGACTTTATTTCTAGATTTCTTATTTCAAATCATTTGAAATACATATCTAGATTTCATATCAAAATCGATTTCACTTCGAGATCTCAAACCAAAATCTTTGGAAATATGAATTCCAAAATATCACAATGCAAACAAGTATGCAACCAAATATCAGGCACGACCCTCAAACACGGCTATACGCGCCTCTTCAACTCGATATATATATATATATATATATATATATATATATATATATGCACCTCCCACTATGGAGCAGGCTACACTGACGATGCATCTCCCACGCCCTCAGAGAAAATCCACCGCCCTCGGACTTTTAGTCATCCAAGGTTACCCGAATCTTTGGCCACATACCAAATCATTTCATATTCCGAAGTAGGGAAAATCATTTCACAACATAATAATCACAAGTACTTTCTATAATATAGTACTTTACATTAGCAATTCACACATATGATCAGCCACTATTAATCACATAACCTTTGAGCTTGAACGTCTCAAAGAAGGTTGTTAAGCAAGAGAATAAATTCTTCGCCACAAAACAGATATATCATCAATAACAACTAATCAATTATGTGATGAACTACAATGTCAAACACATAATACATTTCGAAATCATTTCGACAACATCGGGTTTAGGCCTCAAAAATCTTTCTGTTTTATAAAACACTTTTATAAAACATTCCCTATCCAAAATCGGGAATACATTTCTTTTCATTTAAGAAAAATATCATTTCAAAATCATTCATTAAACTTGAAATGAACTCAACAACGTCGCTAAACATCTCGTAGTCAAATCGTGAAGTGTTTCACAAGATGTTAGCATATAAATATTTCTACACAACCCAATGCTAAATGTAAAAGCATATTTTTCTCATAAACTAGTCGACCACAATCCAAACAATCAATCCATCACAATCAATATCAATAAAAACCAAGTACTTGGTTCATATCACATCTCATGTTCTGGCAAATCATTCATTCCAATCTAATTAAAGATTTGTTAAAACTCCAGTTCAGGTTTAATATCAAAAATCACTACTTGATGATTATTCAGCTTTCTAGAATTTAATCCTGCCTTTTACTGGATCAAAGAACCAATGTTATTTAAGACAACGTTCACGATAAATGCAAAATCATCTTCCATCAAAATGGAATCTTCACGGAAATCATAATAGTATATAATCGATATAAATTTCCGTATTCAACTAATAATATAAATGGAATAATGGCAAAGCCTTTTAAATTCCATAAATAGTAATGGTCCTCATTCACAGAACCTCATCTCAATTATTACCAAATCGAATTCCATTCAATTCCAATTTAATATTTTAAATCGGAAAACTTTACTTTGGAGAATTTCCATTAAATCTTAATTAAAAGATTTATAAATTTCAAATCATATCTTCACTATTAATTGGTTTAAAGAACTAATGTTACTTAAAACACAGTTCACGATAAACCATGATCCAATTTCAATTCAATTCCAATTAAATGTTAATTAATTGGTAAACTTCTCTAAATCTTAATTAAAAGATTTATTCTTTTCTCAACGGGGTTTAAGAACACTGTTAATGAAAACACCATTCACGACAAACCCAAAATCCAATTTGATATTAAATACAAGGCTCTGAATAGATATTATATCGACTTATATTCAATATCAAATTCTGAAACCAACAAATATCGTATTGGGAATAACGATATATATAACTTCCAATTTCCTCAACAATATCCGTATAATCATGGAATCCAATATCGAAATATTCTGAAGATTATTTCCATTCAAATTCATCCCAATTCGTGCGTTGGAAAATTCTGGTTATTGTATAACTATTTTTCAATCCAATTTATTTATTTAAAAACATTGGATTATTATTCTAGTTAATACTAGTTCATTTATATAAAAATATCTTTTATCCTTTCAAAACTTGGAATTAATCATCCAAAATCTTTCCAAATCATTTATTATGATTTTACACAATTTATTCATATTTTTAATAATTTTAATATGGCGCTTATATTCGATTTCCGTAAATGGCCATTGAACTGCATTTACAACGACCTTCTCCAAAACCAATTTGGACATATCTTAAAATCTAACCGTTAGATTTCAAATCTCTTATTATTAGTCGAAAGCTCTTTTCGATACGAACCCAACGGTTCTGTTTTTAGGAGAATTCGACGGTCGGATCTCTCGTTACATCAATTTGAAGTTAATGGTTGAAATTCACGAACGGTCGCTGCGCGGCGCATTCTATTCAGATCATTATAGTATATAATATATTTATCATCAATTTCCATTTAGAACATATTTATAAATCATTTATAAATTCATTTTAAAACGATTCCAACTTCTATTTCAAATTTAAATCAAAATTGAGTTTTCCATGTCAATATAATGTTAAAATGATAATATTTTCAAAATATCAGATTTTGAAATCAATTTTCTTCGATAATATTTTAAAATGAATAAAATTGATCGATAAACCCGTTCGGGTAAAAATGGTGTTTCTATATTTAACTCGACTTTATATTTTTATATATTTTCGTGTCCATCCAAAATCGGACATCAAAATCTTAATTTGTTTCTTTATTGAATATTATTTGAAAATATTCATTCATATTCTTAATCGGAATGCGACTCAATCAATTACCATATAATTTCAGTTATATGGATTTCATACATCACGTGTATTCAACAATAATGATAAATAATCATCCAACAGTCAATTCACATATAGAGTGCAATTTACAACTATATAAGCATTAAATAATTAAATAACGCTTATCACAGTTTGTCAACCAATCGATTGACATACAACTAAATATTGGGATTAGTGTATGTCAAATATCATCCCAATACCTGTGTGTGGTTTTCAAACAACAAAAGTCTATTTAAAATAATCACTTGTTAACAAATTTAATCAGTTCTAACTCAATTTGAATAATTTTTCTAATTAACTAATTTTCATTGTTTAAATTATAAATGGATATTTATAATTTAATTTCAACTACCACATTAATGTCAAACATTTCATCATCACAATCAAAACACAATACTGTCAATTAAATCGTCCATGGTTTGTGGACGAGGGAGGTGAGCTAACAGGCACCGTATACAATTTATAATGATTTAAACTGATAAAAACCTACACTGGCATATCTATATATTTTTATACATGAATACCATAACATGATAAAACAATTTTGCGTGAGAAGGAGTTCTCACATTGGTTTCCACTCCGTCGGTCTTTTAATTTTGAATTCAGTACTATTTGAATTTAAATTTGCCTCAAATTCTAATTTGCCCCGTTTTGGTTCTAATTAGTTCCATTGTGAAGCTCTCCTCACTGCGATTCCAACGCTTTTGAAATTTCGTGATTCCGTGCTCGTATGACAAAGTTATGGCATTATATACATTTGATAATTTTAAATTTAAAAATAAATTAACTACTTATTAATTAGCTTAACTTCATCCTAATTGATCTCCTCTCCCATCGTTCTGTACAGGCAGTCGAACCCAATCAGAAGCCACTAGGGCTTAGAAACGCACTGCTTGGAGTCGTTGGCATTCAATCAGAGGGTGCCACTGTGTGCAACTCAGCACCTCCTCCTACCACTGTGAGTGGCTCGCCACTAAGAGCTCCGACGTCATCGAAGAACGAGCTGAAGCGCGACTGTTCCAAGCCAGAAATTCGAGCAGAATTATCCACCATATTCGATCACAAGGGTATAGATTTGAAGATCTCAATTTCCTCTTCCATATTCGTTTTGATTTAATCTTCAAATTCGAATCGGACTGGAAATTATTTGGGTTTCTTTTTGGGAGCTTTGGAGCCTTTAATTTCGATAGATATTAAATTATTATTTTATTCCAAATATACTTGTTTAACGTCACGAACTGCTAATCAAACCCAATGACTGCCACCCCTAACCAAATAGCCCTATTCCGGACACAATGGAAGGTGTTTCATAAGCCAACTCTATCATTTTGATCAGTTTTATACAATTAAAATATAAATCAATATATATTGAATTCGAACGTACATTTTAATTTACCGGGGCCACATACTGACTCCAAAAATTACAGAAAAATTAATCTAGCTATGTTTTGATGATGCGTTCCTAACAAAACTAATTTCATCGAATTTGGAGGCCGTTTGAAAAATGGCCTTTTTCAGCCGATTAAATTCGAACTAAAATTACCAAACGCATTCAAATTCACTGAGCTCACATATTAATTAATAAAATTATGAGATTTGAAAACTAACAATAATTTGACATTCCGGATCCAACAAAAATGGTTTCATCGAAAATGGAAGTCATTTGCAAAATGGCTATTTTTAAGAGCTATATATTATATTAAAAAATATATAAATTCCATAGCGACTATTTTGAATTTTAAACTGGACATAACTTACAATTTATGAAGTAAAATCTCAGTTTCTTACATTCTTTAGAAAGATATAGTTAAACATATTCGAACATTCCTTGTTTTATTGAAATCTGATTTAATTTGAATCCTGTACTTTCAATTAAAATTAGAAATCGATTTTTCAAACTACTGCATCATTTCGAGTTCATTTAACTAAATTTTAAATTCATACGTTCTAACTTCGATTTAAATAAAATTTAAATCGTTAGTTCTCTAAATAAACCATTTTAAATATATAAGATTCATTAAAATAGCTAAAATAAAATTTTTAAATTGGTTCAGAAATTCTGGGTTGTTACATTAGCGTTATTTAATAATTAAATGAAATGAAATGAATAGAATTGAAATGAGATTTCAAAGCGGGAAATGGTTGAATGGATTAAAAGTGTAATAATATGGGTTGATAAGAAAATAAGATAAGAAATTAAAGAATTGGAACCTAACTGGAGATTGGTTGGGTTGAGTGATTCTCTGAGTGTTAATATAATGTTGATTTCAATCTTCAGGGTTGATACTTAGGGAGTTGCTCGCTTATCAATTTATAGTCTAGGACTAATGAATGTTGAAATAATGGAAATAAAAAGAAAATTTTGTAAAATATAACGATATTATCTAGATTTAAGGAATGAATGGATTGAGTTTGAATAGGTTATTCAAATGGAAAGTGTTTATATGGTTTTCGAGAAATAAAAAAAAGATACATCATAACGATATTTTATGTGAAATTTGATTGAACCCAAAGTTGGGAATATATATGATTTAATTCTAAAGTATATAAAATAGTTTTTGAGAATCCTATTATAATCAAATAAGAAGAAATATAATGTTTAAAGATATTGGAAGATTTAGAAGTTGATTAACCATTGTTAATTAAAAGGGCCAAGTAATTCCAAGTACTGAATAAGTGAACTTAATTTATTTACACGTTTGTTTATTTGATAGATAAATGACTGACTATCAAATCTGACCCATACGATTGTTTGTACAGAAAGACCGGGTACTAATTTATATTCATAAACCATTCCAAATAAACAAATACGTGAAGATACTGATTGAAGATGGAGCAATTGAAGATCATGGATCTTCATAAGCGGAAGGACTACTTGTCGAATTTCTATGGCATGCATCTGGAGTTATTTGATTTGTGTTTCTGTCGTGGCTGAGATATGCGAACAGCAAGGGCTACTTCCTACTGATCTATAGGGTGATACCTAAGATGTGGTAGGAGGGTGCCTTTGGTTCATCCTGTTTCTGAATGACTTGTATGGACGAATGTTTGATAGAGTATTTCCTAAAAGCCACATACATTGCCGGTTGGCAAAGTGGGGCACTTCTCTAATACCCAGAGTATATTTGTGGATGTCAATTAGTGATTTGACGGATCTTACTATGTGACATTCAAAGTGAATGGTGGCCAGATGTCCTAAAATATATAAATAAATAAATAGACTATGACCTCAAGCCTCATCAACTGGGAAATGATGAAAATCTGGTAAGTTGCATGGCTACGTGGATCGCACCCATCAAAAGAGTATATCACTACCTGATCTGGAGAAATCAAATGCCTTCGGTTGTCCCTTTATTTTTGTATGCTATCAGTTCAGTTGGCTGGTTCCCAACCGTGGTAATGATATATTCGGTACTCTCAAGCGAAGTGAGGGATTGGTCATGTTTAGCCTGGGTTGCAAGATGTTCTTGTTGAACCCCAATATATTCATCTCCGGAGGTACATTATCAGGAAGGTGGTTACCCATAACTTGCCATGGAAATCCGTTCTCCGATAAGAGCCACGGTTTTAACTATATACAATATATGTAGAGCGTGAGATGCAAGCATTCTACTAGATTACTACGTACTTGATTTAGACACTATTATAATATTCGAATTGTTCGCATGATGTGTGCTTGGTACGCCTGATAGGAGGTTCTCACTTCGTGTTAGGTGGCAAACGGGAGACTCTTACCCCTACATTCCCCGAAAATGTGGGTTGGTTACGAGTCGAGAGGCTGTCCGTAAAAGCAACTCTGAGGTACCTCTATAAGCCACGGTGGGAGGTTAGCCTGCTGACTTGGGGGTTGAGAGATGTTTGAAAAGCCTACCGAAAATCATAGGGTTGTTACAGTAGCATCCGAGCATTTGGTTTTGTAATAACCTTGGCTCTATGATGTAACTCGATATAGATGGGGTTAGTAATACCCTAGATCGAGTTGTGTGTATATATGAGAGTGCGTATTTGTAGATTTTATGTATACAAATGTTTTGTATTGTGTTATGTGATCGGTTCGATTTTGAACTATCAAGGGACATGATATTGTTTTGTAAAGATGGTAAACGAAATAATTTTACCCAAATTATATTTTTGTTTAGAAAGGAAATAATTTTATCAAATTATTGATATATAAAATTATATATATAAATATGCGTGTTTGTTTGATTTGAATGAAATTCAAATTGGATTGTAAAATTCGAAATGGTTCAATATAACTAGAAAAGATTTCACAAATGGGATTTGTGAATGATAATTTTAATATGAGATTGAATGCATCGGGATTTAACTTAAAAATAAGTTTAATAAAACTTGAAAGGGAATTGAATGATTTTTGAAATAAAATCAGAATTTGGATTTTAAAATGGAAGTAAACTAATTTGAGAATCAATTGGTTAATTGAATATGGAGACATGACTTAACCTGGCTAAGTGGAGTTAATAATAATATTGAAATTAAATAAAATCGATTAGGAATTTGGAAATCAAATTAACAATAAGTAAATAAATAAATCGGGTATTAACCGATGGTTATTCAAATATGTTAAACCTAAGCAAATATTATATTGAAAATAAATTCAATTGATTTGGTTTTGTCGATTGTGAGTTGTTTTTTATTGGATGATAGATTGGTTGAATAAAATTAATCAACAATTTAATGAAATTGAATGAATTATATACTGAGAAATAAATTCCAGAATTATAATTTGGAATGAAACTTCGTATGAATTAAAACTAGATTATATAACCATGTATTGTATATACCTTTTTAAATGAATAGATGCTTCATGTTTGATTTTGGAAATGGTGTTATTATCCTTGTTGAATAACGAAATATCATTTAAATTTCATATAATTGTTTCTTACATGTTAAATTGAGTTAAGTACAGGAAACGGATGGCCGTGAGGATTGAGTTTGGTTGCGTAAATTACACGTAAGTTGAGCAAGTACGCTCAATGGCGCTCATATAAGGTATGCCTATGCGAAAATTTAAATTTTGGGATTTGAATTTTGTTTTTTGACCATGTGGATCGATGTGTATATATATATATTTATATATATTATTTGTTCCTGCGATATCACAGAAGTCCCTCTATACAGGGGAGACTCTGCCCAATTTTTCCAGGAATTTAAAGTGTTAATTTTTTTGATACTTTTGAAATTTTAGATTAATAATAATGAATTGGTTTTCAATTTAAAATAAATTGGATTTCAAAATAGTAAATGGGTTTGTAACATTTTTCTTACCTTAGTAATTTCAAGGACCAAATTCTAAAAAGGGAAAAAAATGTAATGTCCCATATTTTAGGTAGTCAAATATTTTATTTATTTTAAATATTATATTTGAGATATTAATTCGACGGTGGACTCAAGACGGCGCGTTGGTGGATTTGTTTGTGACAGCAAGTTGTGACATGGGTTTTTAAAACCTGTAAGAAGAATGTGAACAAAAGGGGAGACTAAGTTTCTTGGTTTTTGGATCGGTGGTAGGCGGCGCTCAGGCGGTTGCTTCGGAGGTGTTGGATGGTTGGCCAGTGGCATGAGTGGAGGGCGATGATCGGTTATTGGTGTGTGGCAGGAAGCTTTGAATAATAGGAGGGTGAAGGAAGTATTGCATGGCCTTACTAATGTTGGAAGAAGATTAACATGTCGGCCCTTATTTTTTTACAAAGTAATATATCAGCCGTATTATATTAAACAGTATTAGTTGTATTAAAACCCTAATTAGGAATTTAACAATATATTTAAATCATTTTATATACTACAAGTTTAGTAACAATAGGGAACATAATTTAAGGGTCTAGCTCTTTTTAATTTATACCGTTAAGTAGTTTATTTAAATTGTAATTAAGGTTATAACAGTGACTTAGTTAATTTAAATACTAATTAAGGAACAAATAATTGGTTAACTTGATCGGAGAACTAAACTAGGTCAACCCTATTATGTATGATACGTAATTAACGTATTAAGTTTATATTAAACTTAGAATAAGAAATAAATAATTTTATTAATTAGATCAAGTTTGTAAGGACCCGAAACTTCCCCGGTCTCCGAAGAGAAAAGGAAGAACGGATCGCCTTGAGAACACGACGAATCAGAACACAAACAGAAGAACATTTCATTGCTTATTACAACAATTTCATCGGAATATAAGAATATACAGAGTGTGAATAAATATTATACATCAGAAAAATATCAGAGATTTAAATTACATTACGCAGTAGCGGAAAATAATACATAAACACAACTGAAAGAGATAAACGGATACAGAGCTTTCCGACTATCATTCCAGTTGTAAATCAGGATCCTGTGAATATAAATCTGCAAAACCAAAACTACTAGGTACCCGTGTGGAAAATAGGGGCACCCAGAGTTTAGGTTAAAACATTAAACTCCAGGTCAGTCATGTGACTGGTGTGAGAACCAAAACAATTATTTAAAATTTTACTTTAAAGATAAGGTAAATCAAGGGACCACGCCGTATAACATGGAACGGGTTTCCTCCCAAGAATACCAGTGCATAGAATAAACAGCGCAATGCTTTTTGGAGACTGTTTGATTTGGAGACCATTTGAAAAATGGCCATTTTCTGGTCGATCCAAATTGACTGAAACTGTCAAAACATGTTATACTTCGCCACGCTCACATATTGATTTCAAAAATTACGAATTTTGGAGTCTAGCAATAACTTGACATCCCGGATCCAACAAAAGTGGTTTCGTCGAAAACGGAGGTCATTTGCAAAATTTCCATTTTTAAGGGCTAAAATTCCATAGCAACTATTCCGAATTTTCAACTGGGCATAACTTTTTATCCCCGCTATGAAAATTCAATTTTTCGGATTCATTGGAAAGATATTTTCAAATAGATTCTAATATTTTTGTTTTGCTAAAATCCGGTTTATTTTGAATCCTGTGCATTCATTTGAAATTTGAAATCGAATTTTCGAACTACCGCGCCATTTCCAATTCCTTTTATAATTTAAAATAAATATTTATGTTCTAACGACGATTCAAATAAATATATACGTTCCAATTCTATTCAAAATAAATTTATCGTTGTTATTATTTAAAATAAATCATTTTAAATATTCAAAATTCATTAAAATTGCCAAAAAAAAAATTAAATTGGTTCGGACTTTCCGGGTTGTTACAAAGTTACTAAAATGTTTATAACTTTTTGTGATGTTATCAGAATCCTACCAGACGAGTTGCAATGAGATCGTGGTAACGAGCACAACATGATGGAACAGTCTGAATAGATTTGGAAGCAACTGGAATTTCCCGTCAAATTAAACGACTGTTTAATTTAAATGAAATCGAACCGTTTCAATGTTAAATCAAACCAAAGTGAGTTAAAATCACTCAGTTTTCCCCACTAATATTTTATATAAATCGGGTATTATAATTGTGTGCTATGGTTGCTAATGGTTTATTTTTTGTTAAATATATATTCATATATTGATTGAACCGATGAAATTAAAAATTATTTAATTTCAAATGAAAAACCAAATCGTTATCTTAACGATTGTAACCACTTGAGGTAACTTACCTTTTTGGTCACGTTTATAAATAAACATGTTTAATTTAACTTATTGTTTGAATTGTTTTGTTAACGTTAAATAAATTGATGTTAAACAATTGTTATTTACTGTTGTGGAAATTATGAGTTAAATTGAATTGAATGAATTTATGTGAGACAACATATTTGGATGCAGGGAAAAACAGGTTGGAGGGATCCAACTGGATTCCAAAAATATGTTAGATGTTATTTATTTTCACATTATCATTACATGAACTATTTAAACCAATCTGCCTGGATGATTGATTTGATTGTTGATCGTTGTCCTGAAATTCAACATTTGTTTTTGTTTTGAGTAGTTGGCAGTATATGGCATATAAATCAATCGTTTTCTAAATATTGATTTACTGTCGGGTGAATCATAGAAGAGAAGTTATAAAATTTATTTTATAGCTGAAGATTGATTGTAAAATTTATTATTTTGAATAAAAGTTATTGACATGAAATAAATATTTATAATTTATTATTTAAATTTATAAGCATGTATTAAATAATTTTATGAAGCAAATTCTTATGTTAATAAGATTTATAAGCAAATGAGCAATAATTAACCTAACGGTTAAGATTTGAATAATTGTTTCTAAGAGAAAATTAAATGGAATTATTTAAATTAATTATATTATTAATTAATTTAAAGAAAAGGCTAATTGGAATTGGTTAAAGAAATAACCGTGTTTTGAGTTGACTAAGTTATTCGTTTTAACTGGGATTGATTATTAAATTAGTTTGTCTTGAAATTATCTAATGAAATATTTTAACGAATATTTATTAAATTTTTATAAGATTTTAATAAAGGAGATTTACTAAATTTTTTAGTTAATAAAAGAAGATAACTACTTCTACGGTAATTAATGATAAAGTAATTTATTATTAATAATAATAATTTAAGAGGTTGCTATTTAAATGAAATTCAGTTAAGAATGTAATCAAACTTGAAATGAAATCTAGATGAATTATGGAAGAAGTTAATGAACGATTTTTTTAATTAAAAACCGAGTTTTATAACAAAGTTATAAATTGAAGTTTAAGCAAATATGATAGCTTAAATTAAATGTTTGCTTAATATTTTTTGAGATAGACGGATTTGTAGCATGATGCTACATAGCCGATTAATATATATATATATATATATATATATATATATATATATTAATAGTAGCTAATCCAGTTGACTAGCCCAACTGGTGACATTTAGCTTTGATGATGCATAATTGTATATCACTTCCAACCAACAAAACCCACAAACAGTTTATGTACATGGCACAAAACATAATTACATACTAAATATATCCAACATGAAACACAACATTGCCAGCAAAAACAAAACCATCATTCAAAAGCTTGTTAATGCAAATCTGGACTAGAGCCTCCTTGATTGGAACCAACTGATTCTACAGGACTCTGTTGTTGAGGAATAGCCAGCCTGAATCGTGCAGGTGTAGCAAAACCTGTCCATGATTGAAATAAGTGGGAGATGAGTCTACATGTACCTTCAAAATGTTTTGGTTTATCAAAAATTGTTGCGTTTCTTTCTTTCTAGATACACCAACAGTATATGGGTAAAAAGGAGCCCAGTGGAGGGTTTGTCGAGTTATATTGCCAGAATTCAAAAGTAGATGAAATTTCGGAGATATAACCAAGCAGGTAAGTACTAGATGCAGCCACAATAGGGTAAGAGACATCACAGTCGAAGAAAAGATGGTGGATTGTTTCCTCATGTCTAGAGCATAGTGCACATTGTGGGTTTGTGATCAAGTTGTGCTGGTATAATCTAGCTCTGGTATTAATTTTTTCATGAATGCGGCACCACTGAAAAAAAAGTACTCTTAGTGGGAGACAACATTTCCATAGCCTTGCAAAAGAAAAAGATCTACATGAGTAGTTAAGTGAATGGTATAAAGATGCAACTGAAAAACCCTTATTATGAGATAAAGCCCAAATGTAGTGATCAGGAAATTCGGACAACCGAGCATTTAGAAGTAGATTAGAGACAGCTAGGAGGTTAAGAAAGATAGGTACATCAAAAATGGAGGAGGGTGCCAGGTTAGAGGGACCAGCGTTCAAGGTATGTGCAACAGAAGCATTCATATGGGTGGTCAATGAGGAGGGAGCTGGAAAAGCATGAGTTAAAGGAAGTTGACCATGCCATATATCAAGCCAAAAGAGACAAGAAGTCCCATTTCCTAATTCAACATGCATGAAATTCTTTTATATGTGGTAAAGCAGTGATTACACCTGACCAAAAGGGGGTGGCTTAGCGGATGGAGGAAAATGTAAGGCATAATGAGGATTAGCAGAATAATGAAGAGAGAGGATCCAATCCTTCCAAATAAAGTCGCCAGGAGAAATTAGATGCCATAACCATTTTGAGATAAATGCAGTATTGAAATTGGAAAGATTTACGATACCAAGACCACCCTGATTTTGATGCAAGCATACAGTTTTCCAGTTGACCAGTCTCTTGATATTACTACCATTCCACAGGAATGGACTCCTGATTGAATTGATCTTGTTGATAATCCATTTTGGAAGTTTATGAAATGACATCCAGTATGTGGGAATAACAGAAAGAGCAGTTTTTACAAGAACCAAATGACCTGCAGAAGATAAGGAGCCAGCCTTCCAGGATGCTAATCTTGACTCAATTTTGTGAACAAGTGGATACCAGTCAGTTTTCAATAATTTGATTAGTTTAAGGGGAATACCTAGATAAATAATCGAGAAGCGATCAGTAGGGAAATTTAAGTAAAGAGGAAATGATAGGACCCAAATGATCAGATTTACCTAACATATTGATGGAGCTTCTATGGAAGTTGATAGAAAGACCAGAAATGAGTTCAAAGATGTAGAGAAGAGCTTTGAGGCAATGAATATGGCTAAGATTAGGGGAGGAGAAAATGATGGTATCATATGCATATTGCAGATTATATAACGATAAATACGAGTTGGTGAGATGAGTGCCATCGAGGAGATTGTTGGCAACAGCTTTATTCACCATTTGGTTGAACATATCAGCAATGAGAACAAAGCTCAGTGGTGATAGTGGATCCCCTTGCCTAAGACCACTTGTTGATTTAATTAAGCCACCCGAGCTACCATTGATAGATATGGTTGAAAAGCTGGTTTTTAAAATGCATTCGATCCAATTGCACCATCTATAGGAAAAGCCTCTATGTTTCATCAGTTGCAAAATAAAATCCTACTTAATAGAATTGAATGCCTTAGAGAAGTCCAGTTTGAGAAGCATACTAGGTGTAGAAGTGTTATGGTAGAAGGATATAATCTCTTGTGTGGTTGCAATACAATCGAGAATGTTACGGCGATGGATGAAGGCTGATTGTTCAAGACCAATGAGAGGAGAGATAATAGATTGGAGGCGATTAGCTAGGAATTTAGTGATAATTTTGAAGGTGGTGCGTGTAACAACCCGTATTTTCAATAATCTGTTATAACATAAATTGAGGCAGAATTAAATTATAAAATCTGAATCAAGGGAAACGGGCTATGCCATTGCGTTCGTCTCGGAAAAATACGCGAAATAGAGTCCGAGTTTTCGAAAATCGGAGTCCGTATGACCCAGTTAAGGCCCATTGAAGTTTGCAGAAAATTTCTAAGTAAAAACAGATTTAAATTTGAAATTAAAATCATGGGTTAGGGCAAACTGGGCAGGCGGGAAAATTTCCCGCCCAGGACCCCATGTCGACAGGCCTGTCGACAGGGGTCTAGGCATGTCGACTGCCCTGTCGACAGCCCTGTCGACAGGGGGGTGCCCAGGCAGTTAGCCTGGTGCACCATTTCTGATTTGGGTTGGGTCTTGTGGCTTGGTTCTAGAGGATTCCGAGATCTGACGGGCCAAAACTATCCTAGGGTTAATCCTAGGGCTAAAAACACTCTAATCTTCTATAAATAAGCCTCTAATCCTACCCTAAAACCCCATTAATCATTCTTGCAACCAAACTATGCCAAAATCCAAACTCTCATGGCCTCCACCCTCTTCATACAATTCCTAAACAAATCCCTAAGAAATTTCCATGCATACAAGGGTATTTAGGCTTGTATGATCCTCCTTAGCTTGCATTAAAGGCTTGTTTTTCTATTGGCATCATAAAGGAGGAGTCTTGATCAAGTTTGCTTGCATTTGGGGGTCTTAATTAGTTGCATAAGGGGTTTCTTGCATTTGTTATACTCATTTGAGTCCGCATAAGCATTGTAAGCCCTCTTACCTTCACTTTACAAACTCTAAAGTTAATATGTGGTGAAAGTTGAGATTTATGTGAGTTTAGTTGATTATGCATGCTTATGCGAACTCACTATACCATGTTTTACATGTTTCATAAGTTATGCATGCATATGCGAGTTTACTATGCCATGTTCTACATGTTTAATGGATTATGCATGTTTATGCAAGTGTACTAAGCCATGATTTGCAAGTTAATTGAGTTATGCATGTATACTAAGCCATGATTTGCAAGTTTAACAAGTTATGCATGTTTATGCAAGTTTGCTAAGCCATGATTTGTATGTTTATTGAGTTATGCATGTTTATGCAAGTTTAAAATGACAAGTTGTGCATGTTTTGACAAGTTGTGCATGTTTATGCAAGTTTAAAATGACAAGTTGTACATGTTTTGACAAGTTGTGCATGTTTTGACAAGTTGTGCATGTTTTGACAAGTTGTGCATGTTTATGCAAGTTTAAAATGACAAGTTGTGCATGTTTGACAAGTTATGCATGATTAAGGTAATATGCAAGTTCACTATGCTAAGTTATGCAAGTTTAACATGTTATGCATGTTTATGGTAATATGCAAGTTCACTATGCTAAGTTGTGCAAGTCTAACATGTTATGCATGATTGTTGTGCAAGTTTATCATGTATGTTGTGCCAAGTTCCCTCTTCCTATCCTTTATGCGTTACTACGAATATGTAAGCGATAGAATGACGTTGGGGGGTTTGGGGTAAACTTAAAATACATGAAAATATAAGATTGGGAATTTACCTATTAAGTTAGGTCTACCCCTTGGGAATTTACCTATTAAGTTAGGTCTACCCAAGCATTTGTTAACTTGTAATTTTGTGTTTGAAATAAAGTGGACATGACACTTAGAAAACAAAAGTGTGGCCAACTCGAGGTTGGGTTGAGTTTGTAGCATAATTCTACCCGGAACCGACCGGCTTAACTAGTGGCTACAAACAATAGGACCCAATGTGAGAAGTTGGTCATGTGGTGCCAAAAACCCGAGGTTAGACTAAGTTGTGGTGTAAACCTACCCGGACCCGCCCGGCCTAACTAGTAACCACAACAAGGTCTAATGTGAGAGGTTAAGGTGCATTAAGTTAATTAATGCCTCATGATTAGGGTTAAGTCAGGGTCCACTAATACTTAACCAATTTGGGGATTCAAGGGATGAAAATGGGGTTAAGTTACACTTAACCAATTTAATCAATTTGGGGATACAAGGGATTGGATGGGGTTAAGTGGTGAACCGTTGATTACACTTAACTAATTTAATCCATGATTAGTGAAGGGTTAAATCACACTTAACCTTCTTAGGAAACCCTAGCAGCGTGGTCTGTTCCAGCAGTAATCCCAGTTTGGTATCATTCACAACCCTAGGGGCTAGGCTAGGGCGGGGCACGATTACTGGACTGATGTAAGCGACCAAAGGGCGATGGCCGAGTGGTACAGCGGTGCGGGTCCGGCGGGCTACGGACGTGCACGTAGTCCGATGTTGGACAAACTCGAGGCACGGGTACCAGTAGATTAGAGCTGTGCATTATTGCTTAAGTGTCTGGGGTTAACACCCGAGGGCTTGATACACCCAAAGGGGGACCCAGCACAGTCTAACTACAACCATACGTGGGCCATATGGACACCAACACTTGACGTGTTAGGTTTATAGGGAGCCGATCGACTAGACCGTTGGGCTGGACCTTGTATTAAGGTCACCTCATGTTATTGGGCCAAAGCTTGGGCCAAGGGATCAATACCGGTTATGTTGGGTTGCTAGTACACCGTGGTGCAAAACTTAGCCATGTTTTATGCGATGACACCTCTATCTATCTTGTAGTTAATTTAACATGCCAGTATGTTGTTATCTATGATCATCTCAGTTCCCATCATGATGTTAACTTTATTAGTTTATAGACTGATCGTAGCAGGGCTTACTCAGTCTTTTTGACTGACCCGTTTTGTTTCGCCTCTTTTCTTCCGTTTCCCCCCCAGGTTCTCAGGGAGGGAATACAGGAGCCTAGCTTGGATCTTAGCTGCTTTCTTGGATAGCTCATGTATGCTTTGGACTTGGGCTGCTATGGTTTCTTCCACTTTGGGGATAACTACTTTTACGTTTTCTTTTTTTTTAGTATCAGATGATGTTATTTTATGTACTAGACTTGTTTATTTGGGAAATTGACATTTTGATGTACCAGACTTGTTTTTGAAATGGTTTAAAATCTTCCGCTGTTTTATTTACTTACTCTGTTTATTTACATATATATATATATATATGTCATGTCCTGCCTTGCTATATCATTATGCATGTTTACCAATAATACCCCTCCAAAGCTAGTGCATTCCTTTGCGAGTGACCCTGGCGGAGGTGGGGTGTTACATTTGGTATCAGAGCATATGGTTTACGAGAAGGGATAAAAAGGTTCTTAAAACTTTTGAAAAGAAAAACTATTTTCAAAACCAGGTATAAAGTATTTTCCAAAGAAAAGTCTAGTTGTTTTAAAAGGCTATCCCCCAAAAGCCATCAGCACTATCCTTTGACTCCTCGTTTAAACTCTTTTCTTTTCGTTTCCAGCATGTCTGATAATCTCATCTTGCCCGAAGGAGTAACAATACCCGATTGGTTTCGTCGGTACTTGGAAGTCACGGCACCAGTCCCGGGTGTCCCTAACGTTGTCCCCCCAGTCGAGGCCGCTGTTCCTCCTCCTCCTCCCGTAGCTGATGTTCCTCTTCCCCCTCAGCCTCCACAAGCGGATTTCGCGGAAACTTGCAAGAACTTTAAGAGGATGGGTGGCAAGAATTTTAATGGAACCGAGACTTTTGTAGAGGCAAGGAATTGGTTGAAAGAGACCGAAGATCTTTTAGCCATCTTTGATATAGGTGACCGCAGGAATGTTTTATTAGCGGTATGGTTGCTAAAGGAAGAAGCTGCACGTTGGTGGGTAGTCACCACCGCGACCAGGCCAATTGAGACGTGGGATGACTTTAGAGGAAGGTTTGGACTGAGATTCTTATCACTGAAGCAAGGGGACATGACGATTAGGGAATACATAGATAAGTTTAATCAACTGGCTCGTGTCAATTTAGACTTGGTTAATACAGCTCAGAAGAAGGCTCTACACTTTGCTCTAGGATTAAACGAGCCATTACATGGTTTGGCCATGTCTCATATACCCTTGGGGGCGACTTTCGAGAATTTGGTGAATTTGGCCCTACTTCAAGAAGAAGATAACAATGACAAGAAAGAGGTCAAGGCGAATGAGTCTCAAGACAAGAGAGTAGATTCCGGGAAACGGGGCAAGAATAACCACAACCGCAAGGACAAGCCAAGAGGGAATAGGAAGTGCAACTTCTGTGGTAAAGTTGGACATATAGCCAAGGAATGTAGGAAGAAGGAAAAGAGAAAGCGGGGCGAATGCTTCATTTGTGGTGAGTTTGGACATTTCAGCAAGGATTGCCCGAGGAAACAAGGGCGAGGCCAGACTCAGTGTGCCGGACTATCTGGAGGGCGAGTTCATCCCCTCAGCACCAGCTTATGATAGAGGTAGTGTTTCTGTGGGAATCTTGTTTACATTTTCTGATTTTCCCTGTTCGAACTTTGTTTGATTCTGGCACATCGCATAGTTTTATTTCATCTGACCAGTTGAAAGTTTTGCACCTAAGTACTAGTGTAGTGGATGATCCCGTATGTGTTTCAAATCCAATTGGGGGTTCTGCCCGTTTGTCTATGGTCTGAGTGGATTTGAAAATTTCTATCTTGAGTATAGAATTCTCGTGGGATGTTTTATTCTCAGTTTCAGGGGATATGGGTTGGTTTTGGGCATGGAATGGTTGTCCGGTTTTGGAGCCATTCTGGGGTTTTGTATATAGGGGTGTGAGGCTCATGACTCGCCTCGGTAATACCCTAGAAATTTCTGGCAACCCTATGGGTCCCGTCGTGATTGTTATCATGAGTCCCTCAACTCGTCTGTCGATAGTTTGCAATCTGTGAGGGTGGTTCGAGAATATCCTGATATCTTGGGGGAAAGTGAAGGGGTTACCCTTAGACGTGGGATAGATTTCCGCATTATCTGGTTGGTAATACCAAGCCAGTTTCGTGGCCGGCTAGGCACATGACCTCACGAGGTGAGAGTTAAGAAAGCAAGTCAAGGAGTTGCTTGAGAAGAACTTCCTGAGACGAGGCATTTTCGAGTAGGGTGCTCCAGTAGTATTCGTTACTGATGTGGACAGTTTGCTTCGCTTATGTGTTGATTATCGTGAGGAGAATAGACAACCGCTATCAAGGGTTGATGATTTGTTTGAACAGCTTGTAGGAGCATCTGTTTTCTTTTGATCCAGCTACCAGATTCCATCAGCTTAGGATGGCTGAGGATGGAATTGACAAGACTGCGTTTAGGACTCTAGATGGGTTTTTAGAATGGCTAGTCATACTATTTGGTTTGACTAATGCACCCGCGTATTGCGTAAACTTGATGGGTAGGGTGTTTAGGGAGTCCTTGAACAAGTTTGTCATGGTCGTCATAGACGATATTTTGATCTCCTCAAAAGAACGAGGAAGAACATGCTATACATCTCAAGGAGGAGATGGATACGCTTAGAGCCACCAGTGGAAGGTCAAGTTCTCCAAATGTCACTTTGGAGGAAAGAAATTGGATTTCTTGGGCACATAGTTCCTAAGAAGGCTTAGCGGGGGATCCCGTTAGAGTAATTGCGGGTTAAGACCGGAAAGCTCTGAGAAGGGCAATTGAAGTAAGAAGCTTCCTCCGTTTGGCTAGTTAGTTGGCATTCCTGGGGGCTTAGACTTACTCTTCTGGATCAAGAAGGGGGTTTCACAGGAAGAAAGACCTGCAGTTAGTCAAGAACATGGACCAGTTGATTCAAGGCGAGATGTTAAGTCACCACACTAGATATATTATAGATGACAAGGGATGACTAAGGCACGATGAGAGATTATGTGTTCCTCGAGTGAAAGACTTGGTAAAGAAGGTTCTTGAAGATGCGCATCACTCAAGGAGGTGGCCGAGTTGGTTTCAGGGTACATGTTGTGCCACCAGGTTGAGGCCAAGTCATAGAGGCCCAGTGGGCCATTACCTCCATTGGAAGTTTCGCAAGGGAAGTGTGAAAACATCTCGATAGATTATGTGGATGGAGTACCTAGATCAAAGAAAGGGAATACGGGTAGGTGGGTCGAAATAGGTAGACTCACGAAGAGTGCTCATTTCAGAGCGAGAAAACTGCATCATGGTTAACAGCGGTCTACCCTCAAGAAGTTGGCCAGTTTTGAAATAGCCTACAGGAAGCCATGGGTAGGCAACTGAATCTAGGTATGACCTATCACTCATAGGCAGATGGTTCATTTCGATTTAAGCATGAGTTATAGGAAATCACGTTTATAAGGGCAATTAGCAACATGGATTGGTATTTTCAAGAAAAGTTCTGCTGCGTGAAATACTGTATAGTAAGTGGACGAGATCCAGGATTCACTAGTGAATTCTGGAGAGCTTGCATAAAATCATAAGGTTATAGTATGGTTAAGCCAAGTATACAGAAAGAAGAGTAAGTGGAAAAGAAAGACGAGAGGCGATAATGAAATGAGTTCCAACTCGAATTTGGGAAATAGGAGTTAGGAAGCCAAGGAATCATGAAGTGAAAGATAGTCAAAGCACAGTTGAGTTAAGCTCAAGGAAACGTGACTAAGGAGAGTGAAGACTAAGAGTGCATCCTAAATCCTTGTTTTTCTGTGGAGTTTGCTTGCAAGTTATCTTTTGTATATATCCTCTCGGTCCCATTCTCGATCTTATTTCTGTTGTGAACTCCATAAGGGGGTTAAGACTCATCGGTTAGTACTATATGTCAAAGTTTGAATGGATTTCTTGTAATCCAAAAAGGAGTTTGTCTAGTTTATCTAGTTTATCTAGTTTATCGTGTCTATCTTGCCATGAGAACCTTAGGTAGAAACCCTTTTGGTTGAAACATGTGTTTGAAACATGTTATGCTTGATGGTTGCAAGTGGTTGCAAGTGTTTGCAAGTGGTTGCTCGTGGATGCATTATACACGATTAGGCACTAGATCGGCTCACACACTCTTCATGTTGCATATGCATGAGTGTTTATGCTTATCCATGATTGAAACTTGTTGTGCTACCACATGGATGTTGCATATGGGTGAATGTTATGTACACTCATATAGATACTATGAATTTAGGAGTTTGCATACATATGGATTCATTTCACTGACATACATATGCATTAAGGAGGTTTACTGTATCAGTAACCACCTGATCTTTGCATTAGATAAGACATACATATGCATTAAGGAGGTTTACTGTATCAGTAACCGCCTGATCTTTGCATTAGATAAGTACATATACACACACTTTTGCATATGTTCATACCACATTTAGAATCTTTTAAGGACAATGATTGCTCGTGGATGATGCTTTGAGTAGATGGATGATTGGATGGTAGGATACGTTCTTCCTAACTTGAAGATTTCGGGGACGAAATCCTTTAAGGAGGGGAGAATGTAACAACCCGTATTTTCAATAATCTGTTATAACATAAATTGAGGCAGAATTAAATTATAAAATCTGAATCAAGGGAAACGGGCTATGCCATTGCGTTCGTCTCGGAAAAATACGCGAAATAGAGTCCGAGTTTTCGAAAATCGGAGTCCGTATGACCCAGTTAAGGCCCATTGAAGTTTGCAGAAAATTTCTAAGTAAAAACAGATTTAAATTTGAAATTAAAATCATGGGTTAGGGCAAACTGGGCAGGCGGGAAAATTTCCCGCCCAGGACCCCATGTCGACAGGCCTGTCGACAGGGGTCTAGGCATGTCGACTGCCCTGTCGACAGCCCTGTCGACAGGGGGGTGCCCAGGCAGTTAGCCTGGTGCACCATTTCTGATTTGGGTTGGGTCTTGTGGCTTGGTTCTAGAGGATTCCGAGATCTGACGGGCCAAAACTATCCTAGGGTTAATCCTAGGGCTAAAAACACTCTAATCTTCTATAAATAAGCCTCTAATCCTACCCTAAAACCCCATTAATCATTCTTGCAACCAAACTATGCCAAAATCCAAACTCTCATGGCCTCCACCCTCTTCATACAATTCCTAAACAAATCCCTAAGAAATTTCCATGCATACAAGGGTATTTAGGCTTGTATGATCCTCCTTAGCTTGCATTAAAGGCTTGTTTTTCTATTGGCATCATAAAGGAGGAGTCTTGATCAAGTTTGCTTGCATTTGGGGGTCTTAATTAGTTGCATAAGGGGTTTCTTGCATTTGTTATACTCATTTGAGTCCGCATAAGCATTGTAAGCCCTCTTACCTTCACTTTACAAACTCTAAAGTTAATATGTGGTGAAAGTTGAGATTTATGTGAGTTTAGTTGATTATGCATGCTTATGCGAACTCACTATACCATGTTTTACATGTTTCATAAGTTATGCATGCATATGCGAGTTTACTATGCCATGTTCTACATGTTTAATGGATTATGCATGTTTATGCAAGTGTACTAAGCCATGATTTGCAAGTTAATTGAGTTATGCATGTATACTAAGCCATGATTTGCAAGTTTAACAAGTTATGCATGTTTATGCAAGTTTGCTAAGCCATGATTTGTATGTTTATTGAGTTATGCATGTTTATGCAAGTTTAAAATGACAAGTTGTGCATGTTTTGACAAGTTGTGCATGTTTATGCAAGTTTAAAATGACAAGTTGTACATGTTTTGACAAGTTGTGCATGTTTTGACAAGTTGTGCATGTTTTGACAAGTTGTGCATGTTTATGCAAGTTTAAAATGACAAGTTGTGCATGTTTGACAAGTTATGCATGATTAAGGTAATATGCAAGTTCACTATGCTAAGTTATGCAAGTTTAACATGTTATGCATGTTTATGGTAATATGCAAGTTCACTATGCTAAGTTGTGCAAGTCTAACATGTTATGCATGATTGTTGTGCAAGTTTATCATGTATGTTGTGCCAAGTTCCCTCTTCCTATCCTTTATGCGTTACTACGAATATGTAAGCGATAGAATGACGTTGGGGGGTTTGGGGTAAACTTAAAATACATGAAAATATAAGATTGGGAATTTACCTATTAAGTT
Organism: Allium sativum; assembly: GCA_030737875.1. Taxonomy (NCBI): domain Eukaryota; kingdom Viridiplantae; phylum Streptophyta; class Magnoliopsida; order Asparagales; family Amaryllidaceae; genus Allium; species Allium sativum. The sequence continues at coordinate 463,422,804 of CM060923.1, forward strand.
AGGTCTACCCCTTGGGAATTTGCCTATTAAGTTAGGTCTACCCAAGCATTTGTTAACTTGTAATTTTGTGTTTGAAATAAAGTGGACATGACACTTAGAAAACAAAAGTGTGGCCAACTCGAGGTTGGGTTGAGTTTGTAGCATAATTCTACCCGGAACCGACCGGCTTAACTAGTGGCTACAAACAATAGGACCCAATGTGAGAAGTTGGTCATGTGGTGCCAAAAACCCGAGGTTAGACTAAGTTGTGGTGTAAACCTACCCGGACCCGCCCGGCCTAACTAGTAACCACAACAAGGTCTAATGTGAGAGGTTAAGGTGCATTAAGTTAATTAATGCCTCATGATTAGGGTTAAGTCAGGGTCCACTAATACTTAACCAATTTGGGGATTCAAGGGATGAAAATGGGGTTAAGTTACACTTAACCAATTTAATCAATTTGGGGATACAAGGGATTGGATGGGGTTAAGTGGTGAACCGTTGATTACACTTAACTAATTTAATCCATGATTAGTGAAGGGTTAAATCACACTTAACCTTCTTAGGAAACCCTAGCAGCGTGGTCTGTTCCAGCAGTAATCCCAGTTTGGTATCATTCACAACCCTAGGGGCTAGGCTAGGGCGGGGCACGATTACTGGACTGATGTAAGCGACCAAAGGGCGATGGCCGAGTGGTACAGCGGTGCGGGTCCGGCGGTCTACGGACGTGCACGTAGTCCGATGTTGGACAAACTCGAGGCACGGGTACCAGTAGATTAGAGCTGTGCATTATTGCTTAAGTGTCTGGGGTTAACACCCGAGGGCTTGATACACCCAAAGGGGGACCCAGCACAGTCTAACTACAACCATACGTGGGCCATATGGACACCAACACTTGACGTGTTAGGTTTATAGGGAGCCGATCGACTAGACCGTTGGGCTGGACCTTGTATTAAGGTCACCTCATGTTATTGGGCCAAAGCTTGGGCCAAGGGATCAATACCGGTTATGTTGGGTTGCTAGTACACCGTGGTGCAAAACTTAGCCATGTTTTATGCGATGACACCTCTATCTATCTTGTAGTTAATTTAACATGCCAGTATGTTGTTATCTATGATCATCTCAGTTCCCATCATGATGTTAACTTTATTAGTTTATAGACTGATCGTAGCAGGGCTTACTCAGTCTTTTTGACTGACCCGTTTTGTTTCGCCTCTTTTCTTCCGTTTCCCCCCCAGGTTCTCAGGGAGGGAATACAGGAGCCTAGCTTGGATCTTAGCTGCTTTCTTGGATAGCTCATGTATGCTTTGGACTTGGGCTGCTATGGTTTCTTCCACTTTGGGGATAACTACTTTTACGTTTTCTTTTTTTTTAGTATCAGATGATGTTATTTTATGTACTAGACTTGTTTATTTGGGAAATTGACATTTTGATGTACCAGACTTGTTTTTGAAATGGTTTAAAATCTTCCGCTGTTTTATTTACTTACTCTGTTTATTTACATATATATATATATGTCATGTCCTGCCTTGCTATATCATTATGCATGTTTACCAATAATACCCCTCCAAAGCTAGTGCATTCCTTTGCGAGTGACCCTGGCGGAGGTGGGGTGTTAAAGTGCGAAGCAAATTGATAGAACAAAAGGAAGGTAAGGTGTTCGTTCCAACAGATTTTGGAAGAAGAACAATGTTAGCATAGTTTAATCCGATAATGAGACTAGGGTTTTCATGAAATTCCATGCATATTTCAGTAATATCATTTTTTACAAAGGCCCAAAAGTGTTTCAAGAAGGAAGGCCCAAAGCCATCAGGCCCAGGAGCTTTATCATTATCCATTTCTCTAATTACGACCCAAATCTCTTTTTTACAAAATGGTTGGTTAATGAAGAGATCAAAGAGGGGTTAGGATATAAAGAATGCCAATCAATAAGATGTTCCAATTCTTTCCTCTTATTTAAATAATCAAAGAGGGGTTAGGGTATAAAGAATGCCAATCAATAAGGGATTTATCATTATCCAACCAATTTCTTCTTATTAAATAATATGTCTAGTTCTGATTCCAGTTCTTTCAGTTTCTTTCTTTCTTCGTCAATCAATGGACGAGATTCCTTAATGATGTTAAGATCAAGGATAGCATCTTGAATGGTCGAAATGCATGAACGAATCAATCCCCAAATAGATTTGGCCCAAGGTTTAATCAATTTCCTCAGAGATCTCAGTTTCAAAACAATTCTATGAGTTGCAGATTTTGCTTGAACAGGCTGTGTCCAGATAGTTTTAACAAAATCTGCAATGGATGGTTCAAGGATCCAAAAATGTTCAAATCTAAGAGGACGATTGGGGATTGGGGTTAGAGAGAACGCCAGAATCTAGTAAAATGGGGGCAATGATCAATGATAATAGAGGAAAGACCCTGAACCGAAGATAATGAATGTTGCTGCTCCCAGGCAGCATTGAATAGGAAACGATCCAGTTTAGCAAGGGATGGATCAGATCTATGGTTAGACCAAGTAAATGAGCGATTACTAATTAGAGGATCAAGGAGACATCAGTCAAAGATAAATGAATTAAAAGCATCAGAATCAACAGAGATATGGCATGAATTCCTTTCGTGCACAGATCTTGTAGTGTTAAAATAATCCATGGCCCAATAAAGAGATTTGCTAATTGCTTACAGTGTGTCCAAAGATTCATTATTTCATGTGCATTTTGAGGGCCGTAAATATTAGAAAAGAAATAGATGGTGTTGGAAGAAATATGTTTGAGGGCAACGTGTAAAGCAGATTGATTAGAGAAAATTTGATGTAGGGACCTAACAGATTCATTCCAAATTGTAATGAGACCCCTCTAGTTTCAACAACATTAACATGAGTCCACCCAGTCAAAAGTGAGCCACCGATGAGTTTAATAAGGTAACTAGATGGGTCTATTATTTTGATTTCTTGTAGCGTAAGGACATCTAAGTTAAGCGGGGATAAAACAAGATTAATTGCATGGCATTTTGAAGGGTCATCCAAACCCCGAACATTCCATGTAAGTACTTTCATTGATGTTTATGAATACAATCCTATTCTAATGCATGCACGGAATTATAGTGTGATTCATTTAAACTCACACCCATGTGACTTGAATTTTTTTGTTTAGAGGCTTTTTAGATGATGAAAAAATAACAGGGGTTAAAAAACTACCAGTGACATCAGGATTGTTGTGCCGTTCACTTCGGCGAACAAAGATAGGATAAAAAATTGTGGCCAATCTTGATCAACATTCCAAGTTATTGGGGTGGTGATTGTAGTGGTGGAAGCTCTGGAGGCAAAGACTGAATGGGAACCATAGCAAGATCAAAAGGAGGAAGGTAATTATCAAGTAGGAGTGGGATAATCTGGTTCTAAGACATATTCAAGCCAGCATGCATAACTTGATCAACTTCAATTGGGTCTGGCGGATCAACTTCCTGATTTTCAAATTCTAGAGGGTTAGGGTTAACATCTTGAGAAATTTCATGAAAAACGGGTGGTAGAGGGGGGTAATATAGCTGCTTCATTGATCATAACGTCAAATCAATCTTCCGAGTTCATGTTCTAGAGGAAATGAAGGTTAGGCTTAAATTAAATGTTACTTAATATTTGAATTAAGTAAAAGGAAGTTGGGAACAAAAGGGTTTATATTAAACCAGAATTATATAAAAGAAGTTTGTACAATGGGGTGAGGTGTGAAAGCGTTAATTTTAAATTAGCAATACTTAATTAATTAAGTGAAATGAATGGAACCAAAATGAGATTTTCAAAGAGGGAAATGGTTGAATGGATTGAAAGTGGAATAATATAGGTTGATAAGAAGTTAAGATAAGAAATTAAAGAATTGGAACCTAACTGGAGATTGGTTGAGTTGAGTGATTCTCTGAGTATTAATCTGATGTTGATTTCTATCTTCGGGGTTGATTCTTAGGGGGTTTCCTGCTTACCGATTTACGGCCTGGTACCAATGAATGTCGAAGTAATGGCAATAAAAAGAGATTTTTGTAAGAATATAACGATATTTTCTAGATCTAAGGAATGAATGGTTTGAGTTTAAATAAGTTATTCAAAGGAAAATTGTTAATATGGTTTTCGAGAAGTAAAACAAAGAGATGTTGTAACAATATTTTACGTGAAATTTGATTGAACCCAAAGTTGGGAATATATATGATTTAATTCTAATGTATATAAAATAATTTTTGAGAATCCTTTTGTAATCAAATAAAAAGAAATATAATGTTTAAAAATATTGGAAGATTTAGAAGTTGATTAACCATTGTTAATTAAAAGGGTCAAGTAATGTCGAGTACTGAATCAGTGAACTCATTTTATTTACACGAATGTTTATTTGATAGTTAAATAACCGACTATCAAATCTGACCCATGCGATTATTGGTATTGAAAGACTGAGATCGATTTTTTACTCGAAAACAATTCCGAATCAAAAAATATGTGAAGATGTTGATTTAAGATGGAGCAATTGAAGACCGTGGATCTTCATAAGCGAAAGGACTACTTGTCAAATTTCTCTGGCATGCATCCAGAGTTATTTGATTTGTGTTTCTGTCGTGGCTGAGATCTGCGGATTGCAAGGACTACTTGCTACTGATCTATAGGATAATACCTGTGATTTGGTAGGAGGGTTCCTTCGATTCATCCTATTCCTGGATGACTTGTATGGACGATTGTTTGACAGAGTATTTCCTAAAAGCCACGTACGTTGATTTTTATAAATATACCAAGTCGGTGGAAAAGAGGGGCACTTCTTTAATACCTAGAGTATATTTATGGACGTCAATTAGTGATTTGACGGATCTGACAATGTGACATTCAAAGTGAATGGTAGCCAGATGTCCTAAAATATATAAACAAATAAATTACGGAAACCTCATCAACCAGTAAATGGTAAAAATTGGGTAGGTCGCATGGCTATGTGCGTCGCACCCATCAGAAGGGTATATCATTTCCTGATCTGGAGAAATCAAATGCCTTCGGTTGTCCCTTTATTTTTGTATGCTATCGGTACGGTTGGTTGCTGCCCAACCATGGTAATGATATATTTGGTACTCTCAAGTGAAGTGAGGGGTTGGTCATGTTTAGCCTGTGTTGCAAGGTGTTCTTGTTGAACCCCAATGTATTCATATCCGGAGGTACATTGTCGGGAAGGTGGTTGCTTATATCTTGCCATGGAAATCTGTTCTCCAATAAAAGCCCGTGGTTTTGATTGTATACTATGTATGTAGAGCGTGATATGCAAGCGTTCTACAAGACTGCTATTTACTTGATATAGACACTATTATAATATCAGAAAAGTATTGATTTTTAAAATGTTTTGGGTTTGGTAAAAACCGTCTGTATTTATGTGTGGATTTGGTCTTATGATTATCCTTTCTTTTGAAAAGATTTTGACTTTGATATCTAGTTGGATGATAGCTATAAACTTAGCGAGTTTTCTCACTCTGGTTCAGCAGACTGGTCTGACATTTGTCATGCTCGGGTTAGACTGAGTTGTATAGGTTTAGGTTATTGGATGCAGTGAAGAGACGAGCTGAAAGTGTCTAGACGTATGTTATCTAGTTGTTATTCCGCTGTGTGTTGTATATGAGGACATGTTGTTAATGCTGTCCAGATGTGTTGATGTGCTCTGATGATTGTAAGTAATTTTCAAGCTCTCAATAAAGATTTATTTCTATATTATATTTTGTTCCGATGTATTGTGAGACTTTGTGTTTGTTGGTTCTTCCTCTTCTTCTATTCTAATATTTCTTTCTTATCTCACCCTCTAAATTTTTTCTATTAACTATCTGTGGTTTTTTTCGATACTTGGAGTTCGACGAATAATATGGGTTTATGTATTATTTCCAGGATTCGAGCATCGAATTTCGCTGGGTTGTTACACATGCAGGTATGATGTTGCAGATATTTTTGGAATTTCTGTTGTTTCCTATTGATATGAAGATTTGTTGAGAAAGTTGCTAGTTGAAACTGCTTTTGCTTTTGCAGGTGAATTCTTGGAACAGTCTTATAACAAATATGATGTTGCTTTGGATTCAGCATCTCTTTTCTTGTGATTTATATGTGGGTTTTGGTGTAATATGAATTGTTTGTGCAATGTGAATGGACTGTAGTATGTAGTGAGTCTTCTTGCAGATGGGTATGTAGTATGTATATGAGAGTGTTTGTAAATATTGTATATTTTGTTGAGTAATAAAAAAAAATTGCACTTGCTTTTCAAATTTCTTCGACTTAAGATCTTGGCTTTAATTTAAAGTCATTTGCAATACCATATATTTCTCTCTCTCGAATCTTTCTTTACTTCAGGATTTCAAAACAAAAATAATTTTGAAAATCTTAAACATACCATGATTAAATCATATCAAATTATTTCATATCTCAAAGCAATAAATTATTTTCGCAAAAATAGTTTACAAATGTTTCTCTAAACATTATACAAATATCAAGATTCAAGTCGTCGAAGTTTCTTTGTTTATATACTATTCATCATATCCAAATAACTTGGAAAGTCAAGTTTCCTTTTTCAATAATTGGAAATCAAATTTGAACAGTATGATTTCTATCTTTTCAAACAAGTATCATACAATTCAGACTTTTCAAATTCCAAATCAAAAAGCTCTAAAAATTCGTGAAAATCATATCAACCACCTTTAGATTAAATAGTTTCAAAATATTCCAAGATTTCCAGATAATTTCATATCTCATAAGATATAATCTTTCAACTTCCTATCTCCAATGGATAGAGGGAAGGTGATCCAAAAAAGAAACAGAAATCACTTGCGCTGTCTAGCCTATCCTCTGTAAAACTTCAATGAAACGATGTTATTTCGTTTCATTGATTAGCCACCTTTAATTTCATTTTGCTACCACAAATGAAAGCCATTTCTCAGATCTATAACAGAGGCATTGAGAAATTCGGATCCATAGTACAAATCAGAGTAGTTCAGTTCAAATCCAAGAAATCGCAAAACAAATTATGGGATATTCCTTTTTTTACCTACAATTCGAATTCGAATTCATATGACTGAAGAACAAGCCACCTATGACAAGTGAGATCTAGTGAAATCGATTTAAACGCATCTCACAACCGCTTCTCTGTAGTCCTCCAACCGATCTTCTTTAGTCTGGATTATTTTTCGATTTTGATTCGATCTATGGAAGGTAAAAGCTTTTTTAGATTTTAAGTTCTACGATTTACATTCGACTGTTCTTTTTTCCTGGGTTGCAGTCATTAAACAAGAGACTTGGTTTAGTCGGTTAAAAGAACAATATCTTCATTTTAACTACTTTTCATCTTGATGGATGGAAACGATACTGGTAATTCATAAGCCAACATGTTTACTTGCTGATTTTCTGTGCTTGCTATTTTAAAGGCACCCTTCTTTCAACCGAATTTCCTTGCTCTCAATTATTGTTTATCAGTTAGAGTTGATTTCTGAGACCATGGTTAGGGATTCATATATATATATAGTGTAATGATAAGGGCACCCCAAAAGGTGCTAGGGGGTACCACACAACCACCGACCGAACAATGTTCGGCCGGTGGTTGTCCGCCGAATGAGGCAAAATTAAAAAAAACAAAAATCGTTCGGTGGTACTGTGCGGTAGCCCCTAGCACGTTTCGGGGTGCCCTTAGCATTACACTGTATATATTATGTATGAATTGGTGTCAAATATTTGTTGGCTGGTACGAGTTGGAACAGCTTCTTTGAAACATGTTGGGCTACTAATTCATACGAAACAGCAACTACAAATTTATACAACTATAAATACCTTGGAATTGAAATTGTTAATTTGATTAGGCAGAGTCATTTGTTATATTCTACCTGAAGTTTCATGTGCTTTACTGAACAAAAGTGCATGAGTGGACACCATTGAGTTTTGACGAATGTGCGGAACAATTAATTTATGAGCAATGGTGCAGGGCGGGTTCATGGGTCCAACTTTTAATTATTTCCCAGTCTTTTATATGTTTTCTTTAGTTTATATGCTTCTATGTATTTTCATGCTTGTACTCCAGTTAGTACGCTAACCTATTTATGTTCTTTTTAGTAATTAATGAAGCATACCAATTTTCAAAAAAAAAAAAATCTTTCAAAATCCTAAATCAATCTCTTTGGAAATCATTTGCAATTCATAAAGTCAAATAATCTTCCATTTCAACCTATATCTTATTTCAAAAATCTTTCATGCAAATAATATTGGATTTTTATTCATCCCCGTTCTTGATATTAATTATGCCTTGAAAAGGTTACATTCTTCAACTAGTCGGAAAAAAAATCATTACACCATGAAAATACCACCATGCTTTTGCTGCGCTATTATGAACATATTTCAAACAAGTATTGCTTCCAAAAATGTTTATTCCAAACATTAGAAATTGATTGCAAAAAAATCCTGGAAACAAACTATCTAGTAAATAATTCCTTCCAATATCCATTTCCAAATTCTTTAAGTAAGATTCAATTTGTGTGCTAAAATGTTCCCTTAAGGCTTTTGGCAACATAGTTTGGTTTGCGCCCATCACTTCAATCCATATTCAACCAAATTTCAATTCGTTCAATCAATTTAACACCTTGAAGAGTTTAAGCATTGACAAATAACATCTTCACTGGTTTCAAACTTGTCAGACAACCTATTATATATCCAAAATTTGAAAATTCCCTAAATCTGAGTTCTTTGATAAAACCTTATTTTCCAAAACTCCAAATTTAAATATGAAATTTGTGTTGAAAATTTTTGTTATCTATATCATTGCAAAGCTGTTAACTTGAAAAACATTTAAAATCCTCTTTCTTAGTTTATTTGTTTAAGTTACGAAAGTTTAATTTTAGATTATTGATTCATTATTTAATGTTCGAAAATGCTTTATAACTCAAAGTTAATCAAGTTATTGTCGTTCTTACAGATGTTCGACATACGTTGGTCATACGCATGACTAAAATCTTGAAGTACTTAAATATACTTGTTTCAACTCCCAATGAAAATACATAAAAACTTCTTTTAAAAAAAGATACGAAAAGTACTTCCCCCTAGATCGCAGACAACGCGGCGGTTATGCTACTATCCAAGTAGAATCATTTGTGTCTGTGGCACCTCTCGAATTTCACCATGGTTGTTTGCCATAGATCGTTGTTTACTCTTTGGTTACGACACTATCCCAGTGGAGTCGCTTGTACCCGTATGCATCACGTCTCGAATTTCGCTATAATGTCTAGTTGCGGTTACTCAGCAGTTGTGCTACTATCCTAATTGAATAGCTTGTACCCGTAGGCATCTCGCCTCTGGAATTACCCTAGAGCCTCTCAATCCAAACACATGTCTCATGATTTCAATTTCAATGTATGCTCCATTCGATGGAGTTTCTACGTAGCTACGGTTTTCAATGGACCGATGGTCCTAAACATCACCTATTAAGTAGGTACACACCAGAAGGTACTTCCCCATACCTTTGATTTGAAAGCATAAAATTAAATACGTATAGTACTTCATTTCATATTCCGCATAAATCACACTTATGTCAATTTACATAAGAATTTCTTTTCAAATCATGTTTTCAAACATATCATTCTTATATAGAATCCATTATGTCAATTACCTCATGAATCAATAGTTATCGAATTAATTATCCTACTTATATAAATCATCAATATATAAGTTTCATAAACTTCTATATCAAATATCCATAAAATCAAGGATCCGTGAAATTTCCATTCAATACTAATTCAACCTTATTTTTACATCAATCCAGATATTCTATGTTACTTCAAATTCAAGCTCATATTTATAAGTCAATTATCAAATTTCACACTTGATTTGAACTACATGTCGCATTGCGAATTCGTAACACATAACTGATGGCTATCAATATATAACCTCTGAGCTCGTACGTCTCATAGAAGAGTGTTAAGCTAAGAGAATAAATTCTCTACCACCAAACAGATATATATTAATAGAGATCAATTGCTATGTCAAAAATTACAATGTTAGACATACAATCCAAACCAATCGTCTGAAATTCAAAGCCCGGCTTACATTGTTTTTCAGTGTCGAAGTTTTTTTTTGATATCATAGGGAACCTTAAGATCATAATATACATTGATACTCATTTAAGTAAACCCCACACCGTGTGTCTACCCCGCTTTGTTTAATCGTCGCACACAGATGCGTAATATCCAGCTCCTAAAGTGGTTTGCAGTGGGATTTGAACCTGCCCGCATAAAGTGCTTAGGTTCCCAACTCCCAAACCACCCGAGCTATGAACAACTAACTAAATTTAGCTTCGGACATAATTTTATAAAATTTCAAGTTAAACCGATTGTTTAAGTTAGGCTATAACTCGAGTTCCCAGTTTAAATTCTCAACTTTGACTTACTTGATTTTTGAATTATACATCCACTCCATAACATTGGTTTTAAATCGACTTTCAACTTTCCAAATATTAAGCTTATTACTTAAATCAATTCAAGTTTAAATTTATCATTTGAATCTATTAAATCATTGTTAAATTATTATGCCAAAAAAATAAAATATTAATTTAAATATCATTTAAATCTTGCATTTATCCTCAATTGAAAGTGAACTATTATAATCCAAATTCATACTTGTTAAATTCAACACTTGGAGATTTACCACATTCATCGCATAAAGTTCAAAATTCTTCCAACCTTCCTATCAACCTAAAGTGCTAAACTATACAAAGCCTTAACATAATTTAGACACTTACATAGGAGATTTGGGATTACAAAAAATAGCATTATAGAATGGGACTAGTGATCAGAATTTAGAACTGTCGAGGACTATCCGCTTTTTGTTCGAAAATTCACGTCTTCGTTGAAATTCGTCTTGGTATGCATTATTTCAGCTAGTACTGCAGAAGGATTAGTTCATTCCACATCAGCATGTCCCCAATCTCTACAGTTGAAACAAAAGTATGTGATTCTCACATCTTTTTTTTCTGGCTATCTTTACACTTCTTGCTCTAACTGGGTGTAACATGGCTTGTTTTCCATGCTGCCTCCCAGTACAGTTTCGAGCTATTTTCCCAGTTTTCCGACAATGGTAACAGACCGTCCATCAATTAACTGATAAATTAGGTGCTCGTTTCTCCTTTTTTACCTTATTGCAATTGCTAAGAAAATGCCCCTTCTCTTTACACTAGAAACAAACAATCTCAAAGCAAGCACAACGTCTTGCACATCCCTTGTTCCTCTTTTCTCGGCCCATAGCACCATAATGTCCCTTCTCGTGACATCGATAACATATGACGTTATAATAGGGGCTAGGTTCTTGCCTCTCTCTAATTCTCCTTTCGATTTCCTCAAATGCCTCTTCTGCCTCTTTACGACAATTTTCCTTCGTTTTCGGTGTGCTGTCTTTTAAGCTTCAGTTTTCGCCATTTCAAAATTTGAAACGGTTTATGGAAGTTTCCTAAAATTTGTAGTTCTTATTAGTTTGCATTTAAACTTGGATAAATCTGACCAAATATATTCTTCTTCTTTGAATGGTTTACTTTCACTTGTTAATTTATTTATTAGTTAACAACTTCAACGTATTAATCCATTCATCATACATTAGTTAATACTCCCAAAATTTCAAAAAATCTTCTTACTCCACCATTTCTTTTACTCTAGATACTTCCATCCAATTAATGAATAACTAATTTTATTAATTCACTTAACTTATCGAAAAAGAGCTATCAAGTGGGGATTTGAAAAGGACTTTCCAAAGACTTTATATTTTCAGAATAATTCAGAGTAATTTATATTTTTTAAAACTATTTATTTTCAAAATTCACTCTCTCTAGAGTAATTCTATTGTCAATTCCACTCATTCTAGGGCATTGCTACCCTATCTGTAATGAGTTTTTTGAAACCCGATAAGCTAAGCTTTGTTAAACTAAAGCTCTGATATCAAATATTACAACCCGCCTTTTTGACCGGTTCAAGACGGTAATTAAATCAACTCAAACCGCTGACAAAGACTGATTGTTATTGTTTATCAGGTTTAAATAGAATAAACACACAGAATCACAGACATAATAGATAACACAATATCTCACAAATGGAAATTTATTAACAAATCAAAGTTTATACAATATTTTCGTTATATAGTGGAAGATTTGAATACAAAAGATTTAATTATACAACTTTACATATCTTGACGAATTCCCAAGGCGAACGCATCTTCCTTACTCTCTAACTTCGATAGCTATAGTCTTTAAAATCTGCAACACTGGGTCTGAACCGAGCGTTCGATGCAAAAATATAAAACACTCGAGTCAGGATTACCTTTATTCAAGTAAGTCAACTTCAATAAAACACTTGAAATATAATAGTTAATCATAACATCAAATATATCATGTGCAAAATATAGGTTTTGTAGTGTCTCTTCTATATCAGTGTTTAGATCAAATGTAGTATCTACGCATATCAGTTTATTTCTAGAGACAAGCGGTAATGGAGGCTTGCATATACACATGTTCATATACATGTGTGCACCGCCCTAGCATCCCAGTAACACAAGATATACAAGTACATAAATGGACGAGTGGATAGTAGGCATGACATGGATTTAAAAGCTAATTTCTACAATTGGCTATGACAACAAAGTATTGTCCAGTTTTTTTAAGAAGTATAAATTTAGGTGGCAGCATGTATTTGTACATGGATGGCATCTCAACATAAAGGACAAATTAAAGTATGCAGCATAGGTACGAAGCAAAACAAAGCAGTAAAACCAAATATTAAATTTATATGCACTTAGAAAGTTATAGGCAGCAGGTTATGATGCAAAATAGGGGAAGTGCAAAATATAAGTCCCAAAATGAATGCGTGAGCACACACCAGCACTACACTAACACGAACACATCAACTATGACACACACACAACATACACTAATGCACAACCTCTAATTCACATGCACAACACGGAGAACTCACAAGCATCCACACTAGAACACACATGCAAACATATACCTATGTATATAAATATACTCATGCATGAACATATGCAAACAGTACGCATGGGTTATTTCCAACTTAGTCAAAAGTATGAACAAAAGGGTGCAGGCAAATGTGCAAAAGTTATCAATATATGCCTATAAATTTATGTATACCCATGCAAACATGAAAATGATCAACACAATAGGTCATGACAATGTCAAGAAACCCAAACACACATAGACTCTGCACACATGCACCCATCACTCAATAAACACTCGCATGCACACGTATACACTAACCAGGTACAACATCTCAAATGCACACTTCTCTTTTCTTTCTATTTCTAAATGCTTGGACCAAAAATCATTGCAAAAGTCTATGCAAAATCCATGAAAAAAATCATAAAGCACATATGTCGGGGATACATGATAACCTATGGATGTGTTCAGGGAAACAAACACATCACCAATATATACATATACATATATATATATATCAAGTTTCAAAACAACCCATAGATGTTTCCAGGTTTATTGCAGCGGTTGATAACAGAATGTGAATATCTTTATTAACAAGTGAGTCAAACAATTGATGACAAATAATTAATTACTACATGACCAAGCAATTAATTAATATGTGGCTTGGACACAGGTTTAAGCATGGGTTCAAAATAGCTATGGTTCATTGGAAAAATGGGTAGTGAACACACATATGTCTATATGCATTCGATGCATATACACAGCAAGGTAAATAGGCGAAATAAATAGCATAGTTTCAATTAAGGATACAAGGCAGTAGCATGGTCAAGCTCAAAGCAAGGTCATAAAATAAGGCTGTAACAACCCATATTTTGAATAACAAGTTATAACATAAATCAAGGCAGAATTCAATGATAAAATCTGAATCGAGGAAAACGGGCTGTGCCATTGCGTTCGTCTCGGAAAAATACGCGAAATAGAGTCCGAGTTTTCGAAAATCGGAGTCCGTATGACCCAGTTAAGGCCCATGGAAGTTTTCAGAAAATTTAAATTTAAAAACAGATTTCAAATTCAGCTAGGCAGGTAGGCGGGAAAAGATCCCGCCACTCCCCAAGTCGACAGGGATGTCGACACACCCAAGGCTGTGTCGACTGCCCAGTCAACACCCCTGTCGACTTGGGTGGTCGGTCAGTCTGGCCTGGGTGCACCTGACTTGTTTCTCAAGACATGTTTGGAGGCTAGTGACGTGAATTGATGGCCCAGATCTGAATTAGGGTTAATCCTATGGTCTAAACTAAGCTAATCATCTATAAAAAGACCCTAATACCTAGCCTAAGTCATCATAAATCAACCCTACAACTAAACTATGCCAAAATGTTTAATCATGGCCTCCACCCTCTTGTCATAACCTCCATCTTCATTCATATGAGAGTTCCTAGGCTTGTTTGAGAGTTTCTAAGGCCAAAGTTCAATCTTTCTTCATCAAAGCAAGGATCTTCTTCTAATTTCTCAAGGGTTTTCATTGAAGCTTGCTATTTGGGGGTCTTTAGAGTTGCTAGTGGCTTCGTCTCAATCTTATTTATATTTTATAAGTCTTCATAGCATTGTAAGCCCTATACTACTCTTAGATTCTAACTATGAAGTTAAATATGACATGTTGCAAGTTTGAGTTTGGGCCTAAGTATGATATGTGCTTTGATCCTATCATGTTATGCATAAATTTATTCTATGCATGTTTGTAAAGCTATCACCTTTGCCTTATGCATAGAAAGCTATGAGCTTTGATTGGAAATGTTGCATAAAGCAACATAGAAACTCTCATAAACCTTGTGTTATATTGCATATGATGTTATATGCGAATCACTAGCCACCATCCTATGTCATTTATGATCATGTTTCACCTATTTGCTTAAGTTTGATATCATGCATATTTTGAGGCTTATGATGTAATATGCAAGTTGCTATCTTGCATATGGTGTTATATGCGAATCACTTGCTATCATCCTATGTCATTTATGACCATGTTTCACCAATTTTGCTAAAGTTGATATTATGCATGTTTTGAGGCCTATGATGTAATATGCAAATTTATGAACACCTTTGCCTCATATGCCACCATGTTTAACTTGTGGCCCAAAACCTTATTAATTATGTCATGCTTCTAAGTTTCCCCTTTTGAGATCTATTTGCGTTTATGCGAACCTACATGCGATGGGGTTACGTTATGGGTAAACTAAAATGACATAAAAACATGACTTGAAAAGATGACATGAAATATGACATGTGATTATGCTTGAAACATGAATTTGGACATGACTTCTAGAAAACATGAGAATGGCCAACTCGAGGTTGGGTTGAGTTTGTAGCATAAATCTACCCGGAACCGACCGGCTTAACTAGTGGCTACAAGCAATAGGACCCAATGTGAGTAGTTGGTCATGTCGCACTTGAAACCCGAGGTTAGACCAAGTTGTGGTGTAAAGTTACCCGGACCCGCCCGGCTTAACTAGTAACCACAACAAGGTCTAATGTGAGAGGTTGGGTGCATTAAATTAATTAATGCCACATGATAGGGTTAAGTCATGGACCACTTGAATACTTAACCAATTAAACACGATGGGTTGATAGGGTTAAGTCATGAACCTTGGGTACACTTAACCAACTTGATGGGGTAGGGTTAACCACATTTAACCCGTTAGAAACCCTAGTTACGTGGTCCTTTTCACCAGTAACCCTCTTGATTGTATCATGATACCCTAGGGACTAGGCTAGGGTGGGGCACGATTACTGGGCTGACATGTAAGCAACCAAAACGACGGCTGAGTAGGTGCGCCGGTGTAGGTTCAGGCGGACTATGGTCGTGCACATGGTCCGGAGTTGGAAAAGCAGACACGGGCACCCGTAGGTTTAGACTGTGCGTGCTTGATTTGTGTCCGTGGTTGGCACCCTAGGGCTTGATACACCCTAGGGTGGACCTAGCACAGTTTGACTACACTTCGTGATTGGGTCGTATGACACCGACACTTGACGAGTTAGGCTTTTAGGGAGCCGATCGACTAGACCGTGGTGTTGGACCTTGATCTAGGTCATCTCGGGATGTTGGGCCAAGATTGGGCCAAGGGATCTTTTCTTGTTGATACTTGACATAGATTACTAGTACACACTTGGTGCAACTTAACCTTGTATATGCGATGCCACACTTGATCTGTCTCTTCACCATGCCAGTTATAACCTCATGTTTCATCTCTGCTTTATATGTCCAGTTAACTTTATTAGTTTTTATACCAATAGTAGATAGGACTTACCAGTCTTTTTGACTGACCCATTTTCTTTCGCCTCTTTTCTTCTGTTTCCCCCCCCCCCCCAGGGTTGCAGGGTGGGAACACTGTTACCTAGCTGGATCTTTAGCTGCTTTTCTGGATAGCTCATGTATGGTTTGGACTTGAGCATGCTATGGCTTTATCCTACTTTGGGGATAGTTACTTTATGTTTTTTTTCAGTCTTCAGTTTATGTTCTAGACTTTGTTTTGTGGGAAAATAATGACCAAGTACTTTGATGTAACTTGACTATGGTTTTGAAATGTTAGTTTTATCCGCTGCTTTACTACTCTGTTTTACTTATATGTTCTGTCTTGTGATATCTGCATGCATGTTTACCTTGTCCAACACCCCTCCAAAGCTAGTGTACTGGCAAGAGTGACCTTGGCGGAGGTGGGGTGTTACATTTGGTATCAGAGCATAAGGTTTACAAGATTTGAACAAAAAGGGTTTTTAAAACTTACCTTTTTGGAAAACTATTTTCAAAACCAATTAAGTATTTTCCAAGAAAAATCTAGTTATTTTAAAAGGCTATTCCCCAAAATCCATTAGCACTATCCTTCGTTTCCTCGTTCTAAATCTATCTTTTCCTTTTTCAGTATGGCCGATCTTAACCTTCCCGAGGGAGTGACCATTCCCGGATGGTTCCGGAGGTACTTGGAAGCTAGGGCCAACGATGCGGGCCCAGCAAACACTCCCACCGTAACTGAGGTTCCTCCTCCCCAGCATCCACAAGCAGATTTCGCAAAGGTTTGCAAGGACTTTAAGGCGATGGGTGGCAATAATTTCATTGGGACGGAGACTTTTGGGGAGGCACGAAATTGGTTGAAAGAAACTGAAGATCTTTTCGCTATCTTTGATGTGGAAGACCATAGAAAGGTTTTATTGGCAGCATGGTTATTAAAAGAAGAAGCTGCTTATTGGTGGGAGGTCACCAATGCTACTAGGCCTATAGAGACTTGGGCCGACTTTAGGACAAGATTTGGGCTTAAGTTTCTATCATCTGCTGAGGCAAATCTGCAATTGGAGAAGTTTATATCTTTGAAGCAAGGGGACATGACAGTGAGGGAGTATGTGAATAAGTTTAACCAGCTCGCTCGATTCGGTTTGGACATGGTTAATACTCCCCAGAAGAAGGCTTTACGCTTTGCACGAGGGTTGAATGAGCCATTACAAGGTTTAGCCCTATCTCATATACCCATAGGGGCCACTTTTGAAGGCCTAGTAGACATGGCATTGCTTCAAGGAGACGATAAGAATGACAAGAAGGAAGTCAAGACTAATGAGACTCAAACCAAGAAGACGGACTCCAAGTGGGGAGGAAATCAGGGCAATCAGAACAACAAGGGTAACAAGGCCAAGGCAAAGGACCCAAGAAAATGCAACTTCTGTGGGATTGTTGGGCACATAGCCAAGGATTGCAGAAAGAAGAAGAGGAAGTTGGGCGAATGCTTTCACTGTGGAGAGCCTGGATACCTTAGCAAGGATTGCCCCAAGAAGCAAGGACAAGGGCAAGGGCAGACTCAGCATGCAGGACCTTCTGGAGGGCAAGTGCATGCTCTCAACACTGCTCCAGTTCAGGACCGAGGTAGTATTTCTGTAGAAAGTCTTGTTTATATTTCTGACTTTCCTGTTCGCACTTTATTTGATTCTGGCGCATCGCATACCTTTATTTCTTCTGACATTGTTGAAATTTTGCACCTAAGTACTAGTCTAGTTGAGGATCCCGTCAGTGTTTCAAATCCAATTGGGGGTTCTGCCCATTTATCTATGATTTGTGTGGATTTGAAGATTTCTATCTTGACCGTAGAATTCACGTGTAATGCTTATGTTCTCGGGTTCACGGGATACGGGTTGATCTTGGGCATGGATTGGTTGTCCAGTTATGGAGCCATTCTCGATTGTGAGCATAGGGTGGTGAGGCTCATGACTCGCCTCGGTAATACCCTAGAGATTTCTTGCAACCCACTGGATCCCGTC
This sequence comes from Allium sativum, assembly GCA_030737875.1. Taxonomy (NCBI): domain Eukaryota; kingdom Viridiplantae; phylum Streptophyta; class Magnoliopsida; order Asparagales; family Amaryllidaceae; genus Allium; species Allium sativum. The sequence continues at coordinate 463,441,037 of CM060923.1, forward strand.
ATGTTATGTTATCTTGAATCTCTTGACTCGTCCATCAATGATCTGCAATCTGTAAGGGTGGTTCGAGAATATCCTGATGTCTTTGAAGAGGTTAAGGGGTTACCCCCTAAACGAGAGATAGATTTTCGCATTTATCTTGTCGATAATGACAAGCCAGTATCATTGCCCGTTAGGCACATGGCCCCGCGAGAAAGAAGAGAGCTCAGTAAGAAAATCAAGGAGCTGCTTGAGAAGAATTTTATTAGGCGAAGCATTTTTGAATGGGGTGCTCCGGTGGTATTCGCTACTAAGGCGGATGGTTCGCTTCGTCTATGTGTTGATTATCGAGAGTTGAACAAGCTGACAAAGAAGAATAGGCACCCGTTACCGAGGATTGATGACCTCTTTGACCAGCTTGTTTGTGCTTCTGTTTTCTCTCAGCTCGATCTAGCCACCGGATTCCATCAGCTTAGAGTGGCTGAGGATAGTATTGATAAGACTGCGTTTAGGACTCCAGATGGATTCTTTGAATGGCTTGTCATGCCATTCGGTTTGACTAATGCACCCGCCTACTTCGTAGATTTGATGAGTAGGGTGTTCAGGGAGTTCCTTAACAAGTTCGTGGTTGTCTTCGTGGATGATATTCTGATCTTCTCAAAGGATGAGGAAGAACATGCCAGACATCTCAAGGAAGTGATGGATACGCTTAGAGCTCATCAGTTGAAAGCCAAGTTCTCCAAATGCCATTTCTGGAGAAGGGAAGTTCGGTTTCTTGGACATATAGTTTCTAAGCAAGGCATAGCGGTGGACCCCGCGAAAGTGGTTGCAGTACAAGACTGGAAGACTCCTAGGAATGCAACCGAAGTAAGAAGCTTTCTCGGTCTGGCGGGCTACTATAGGAAGTTCATCAGGGACTTCGCTAGGATTTCGGCCCCTCTTACTAAGTTGACGAAGAAGAACTTAGTCTTTGCATGGGACTTAGAGTGTGAGCTTGCTTTTCAAAGGCTCAAGAGGGCCCTTACCACAGCTCCAGTCTTGGCATTACCCGATAGTGGTAAGATGTTTACCGTGTACACAGATGCATGTGGCACGGGGTTAGGTGCTGTCCTGATGCAAGAGGGAAGAGTGATATGTTATGGGGGTAGGCAACTTAAAGTTCATGAGAAGAACTATCCCACTCATGATTTGGAGTTGGCGGCGATCGTCTTTGCACTCAAATCCTGGCGCCACTATCTTCTAGGCGAAAGGTTTGAGTTATATACTGATCATAAGTCGCTCAAGTACCTCTTCTCGTAGAAGGATCTGAATCTAAGGTAGCAAAGGTGGATGGAATTCTTGGCATCTTATGACTTCGAGATAGCTTATACCCCTGGCAAGAGTAATGTTGTGGCAGATGCATTTAGCAGAAGTAGGTTGACTTTGAGTCCCTTGTTTATTGAGATGAAGAACTTAGAGTTCTTGGCAACCTTTGATTTCACGACGGCTGTTGAGTCGATGACGGGTTCGTTAGCATCCCTTGAGCTTAGACCCACCCTTCTTGATCGAGTAGGGACTTCACAGAAAGAAGACCCGCGGATAGTGGAGATCATGGGCAAGTTGATCCGTGGTGAGACGTCTAGTCACCTTGCTAGATATACTATTGATGACAAGGGTTGGCTAAGGCGTGATGGAAGGTTATGCGTTCCACAAGTAGGAGGCTTGGTGCATAAAGTTCTCGAAGAAGCACATCACTCGAAGATGACTATACATCCTGGAGGAGATAAGATGTATAGAGATATGAAGCGCATTTTCTTTTGGGCTGGAATGAAGAAAGATGTGGCAGAGTATGTTTCAAAGTGCATGGTGTGCCAACAAGTGAAAGCCGAGTCAAAGAAACCCGGTGGGCTATTACATCCATTGGAGGTCCCGCAATGGAAGTGGGAGAGTATTTCTATGGATTTTGTGGATGGTTTGCCTAGGTCAAGGAAAGGGAACACGAGCATATGGGTCATAGTTGACAGACTTACGAAGAGTGCTCACTTTATTCCAGTAAAGAGCAAGAGGACCGCATCATGGCTAGCATCTATTTATCTTCGAGAGATAGTGCGGTTGTATGGAGTTCCTTCTAGCATAGTTAGCGATCGTGACCCAATTTTCACTAGCCAGTTCTGGAATAGTTTGCAAGAAGCGATGGGTACGCGATTGAATCTGAGTACAGCTTATCACCCCAGACGGATGGCCAAACCGAAAGGGTGAATAGAGTGCTAGAAGATCTTTTGAGGCTTTGTGTTCTTGACTTTGGAGGTACTTGGGAAGACCACCTTCCTCTTGTAGAGTTTGCTTATAATAATAGCTATCAAGCCAGCATAGGGATGGCACCATTTGAAGCTCTGTATGGGAGGCCGTGTAGGTCACCATCTTGTTGGTGGGAGACAACGGATAAGCTCATACTTGGGCCCGATATGATACGGGACACATCCGAGAAAGTTGAATTGGTGAGAAAACGGATGAAAGCGGCCCAAGACAGACAGAAATCCTATGCTGACAAGCGAAGGACAGATTTGGAATTCGAAGTGGGAGACATGGTTTTCGTGAAGGTTTCTTCTTTGCGTAATGTGGTTCGTTTTGGAGCAATTGGGAAGCTGGCACCAAGGTTCGTAGGACCCTTCCCTATCATAGAGAGAATTGGAAAGATGGCCTATAAGGTGGAATTGCCCGAGAAGCTAGCCGGAGTGCATAATGTCTTTCATGTCTCGCATCTCCGAAAGTGCCTATATGAGTCCGCTGAGGTGGTTGAACCAAGCATTCTTGAAGACGTGGAGGTAGAGAAAGAGGCAACCTTGAGGAGAGCTCCGATTCGTATCTTGGGAACAGAGATCAAGAAGCTAAGAAATCGAGAAGTCAAATTGGTGAAAGTTCAGTGGAGTGAAGCCGAAGAGGATGCAACTTGGGAAACCGAGGAGAAGATGCGTGGGCTTTATCCATTTCTTTTTGAGGGTACATTCTCGACCTCTTTTCCTTTTACATGTCTTCCTTTTTGCTATCCATGTTTATCCTGTTTATCTTGTTATCTCGTTAACCTTGTCATGAGAACCTTAGGTAGAAACCCTTTGGATGAAACATGTATTTGAAACATGTTATGCTTGATGTTTGCAAGTGGTTGCAAGTGTTTGCAAGTGGATACTCGTGGATGCATGATACACATTAGGCACTAAGATCGGCTCACACACTTTCATATTGCATATGCATGAGTGATGATACTTATTCATGGATGAAACTTGTTATGTTATCACGTGGATGTTGCATATGGATGAATGTTATGTGCACTCATGTAGAGATTATAAATTATGTTAGGATTTTGCATACATATGGACTCATTTCACTAACATACTTTGCATTAAGGGGGTCTACTGGATCAGTAACCGCCTGATTTTCGCATTAGATAAGTACATATACACACACCTTTGCATATAATCATACAACATTTAGAATTTGTTAAGGACATTGACTGCACGTGGATGATGTTTTGAGTAGATGGATGATGGATGGTAGGATACGTTCTTCCTAACTTAGAGATTTTGGGGACGAAATCCTTTAAGGTGGGGAGGATGTAACAACCCATATTTTGAATAACAAGTTATAACATAAATCAAGGCAGAATTCAATGATAAAATCTGAATCAAGGGAAACGGGATGTGCCATTGCGTTCGTCTCGGAAAAATACGCGAAATAGAGTCCGAGTTTTCGAAAATCGGAGTTCGTATGACCCAGTTAAGGCCCATGGAAGTTTTCAGAAAATTTAAATTTAAAAACAGATTTCAAATTCAGCTGGGCAGGTAGGCGGGAAAAGATCCCGCCACTCCCCAAGTCGACAGGGGTGTCGACTTGGGAGTCGACACACCCAAGGCTGTGTCGACTGCCCAGTCGACACCCCTGTCGACTTGGGTGGTCGGCCAGTCTGCCCTGGGTGCACCTGACTTATTTCTCAAGACATGTTTGGAGGCTAGTGACGTGAATTGATGGCCCAGATCTGAATTAGGGTTAATCCTATGGTCTAAACTAAGCTAATCATCTATAAAAAGACCCTAATACCTAGCCTAAGTTATCATAAATCAACCCTACAACTAAACTATGCCAAAATGTTTAATCATGGCCTCCACCCTCTTGTCATAACCTCCATCTTCATTCATATGAGAGTTCCTAGGCTTGTTTGAGAGTTTCTAAGGCCAAAGTTCAATCTTTCTTCATCAAAGCAAGGATCTTCTTCTAATTTCTCAAGGGTTTTCATTGAAGCTTGCTATTTGGGGGTCTTTAGAGTTGCTAGTGGCTTCGTCTCAATCTTATTTATATTTTATAAGTCTTCATAGCATTGTAAGCCCTATACTACTCTTAGATTCTAACTATGAAGTTAAATATGACATGTTGCAAGTTTGAGTTTGGGCCTAAGTATGATATGTGCTTTGATCCTATCATGTTATGCATAAATTTATTCTATGCATGTTTGTAAAGCTATCACCTTTGCCTTATGCATAGAAAGCTATGAGCTTTGATTGGAAATGTTGCATAAAGCAACATAGAAACTCTCATAAGCCTTGTGTTATCTTGCGTATGATGTTATATGCGAATCACTAGCCACCATCCTATGTCATTTATGATCATGTTTCACCTATTTGCTTAAGTTTGATATCATGCATATTTTGAGGCTTATGATGTAATATGCAAGTTGCTATCTTGCATATGGTGTTATATGCGAATCACTTGCTATCATCCTATGTCATTTATGACCATGTTTTACCTATTTTTCTAAAGTTGATATTATGCATGTTTTGAGGCCTATGATGTAATATGCAAGTTTATGAACACCTTTGCCTCATATGCCACCATGTTTAACTTGTGGCCCAAAACCTTATTAATTATGTCATGCTTCTAAGTTTCCCCTTTTGAGATCTATTTGCGTTTATGCGAACCTACATGCGATGGGGTTACGTTATGGGTAAACTAAAATGACATAAAAACATGACTTGAAAAGATGACATGAAATATGACATGTGATTATGCTTGAAACATGAATTTGGACATGACTTCTAGAAAACATGAGAATGGCCAACTCGAGGTTGGGTTGAGTTTGTAGCATAAATCTACCCGGAACCGACCGGCTTAACTAGTGGCTACAAGCAATAGGACCCAATGTGAGTAGTTGGTCATGTCGCACTTGAAACCCGAGGTTAGACCAAGTTGTGGTGTAAAGCTACCCGGACCCGCCCGGCTTAACTAGTAACCACAACAAGGTCTAATGTGAGAGGTTGGGTGCATTAAATTAATTAATGTCACATGATAGGGTTAAGTCATGGACCACTTGAATACTTAACCAATTAAACACGATGGGTTGATAGGGTTAAGTCATGAACCTTGGGTACACTTAACCAACTTGATGGGGTAGGGTTAACCACATTTAACCCGTTAGAAACCCTAGTTACGTGGTCCTTTTCACCAGTAACCCTCTTGATTGTATCATGATACCCTAGGGACTAGGCTAGGGTGGGGCACGATTACTGGGCTGACATGTAAGCGACCAAAACGACGGCTGAGTAGGTGCGCCGGTGTAGGTTCAGGCGGACTATGGTCGTGCACATTGTCCGGAGTTGAAAAAGCAGACACGGGCACCCGTAGGTTTAGACTGTGCGTGCTTGATTTGTGTCCGTGGTTGGCACCCTAGGGCTTGATACACCCTAGGGTGGACCTAGCACAGTTTGACTACACTTCGTGATTGGGCCGTATGACACCGACACTTGACGAGTTAGGCTTTTAGGGAGCCGATCGACTAGACCGTGTTGTTGGACCTTGATCTAGGTCATCTCGGGATGTTGGGCCAAGATTGGGCCAAGGGATCTTTTCTTGTTGATACTTGACATAGATTACTAATACACACTTGGTGCAACTTAACCTTGTATATGCGATGCCACACTTGATCTGTCTCTTCACCATGCCAGTTATAACCCCATGTTTCATCTCTGCTTTACATGTCCAGTTAACTTTATTAATTTTTATACTAATAGTAGATAGGACTTACCAGTCTTTTTGACTGACCCGTTTTCTTTCGCCTCTTTTCTTCCGTTTCCCCCCCAGGTTTGCAGGGTGGGAACACTGTTACCTAGCTGGATCTTTAGCTGCTTTTCTGGATAGCTCATGTATGGTTTGGACTTGAGCATGCTATGCCTTTATCCTACTTTGGGGATAGTTACTTTATGTTTTTTTCAGTCTTCAGTTTATGTTCTAGACTTTGTTTTGTGGGAAAATAATGACCAAGTACTTTGATGTAACTTGACTATGGTTTTGAAATGTTAGTTTTATCCGCTGCTTTACTACTCTGTTTTACTTATATGTTCTGTCTTGTGATATCTGCATGCATGTTTACCTTGTCCAACACCCCTCCAAAGCTAGTGTACTTGCAATAGTGACCCTGGCGGAGGTGGGGTGTTACAAAGGCAATTTCCACTTTCTTACATATGCACATGTGAGCCAACACACACATATATACATATGATACATGTATACACACACATATGTGGTCACTGCATATCAATGGTTTCATGCTCAATATAATACATATAATCAATTCCAGTGCACAAGAGTAACAAACAAAGGTGGTAAAGGCAAGTTTCAAGACAACAAGATATAAAAATCCATATATACAGTAAGAAGTGGTACATGCATTCAAGAGAGACACAACATATGTAGCAAACATGGCATATTATAGACATAGCAGGTATACATCAATATTTCACAATTATCAGGTTAATCATATGACCCAGAAAAAATTCTACTTAATAAGGCATAGGAGAGTACAACAGACTCAAAGGAGTTCAGAACCCAAAACAACCAATAAAGGCAACCAAAACAAAAGAAATAGCCTATAATATTTAGTTAAAGTTAAAGTACTTGAAATAGGAAAATCGTGAAGTGGAACTCACCTAAAGGAAGCAGTGCAATGAAACATAGGCGTAGGCAACGAGAAGAATGGCAGGTTGGGAACTGCGGTGTTCGGATAGCAGCAGTAATCCAGGGCTGGAAGCATAGGCAGTCAATGGCACTCAAGAACATGGCAGTGAGCGATCCGGAAGGGACCGATGAACAGAAGCGATTTTGATTTGGAGCCATGGGTAGTGAGCTTGGTGACAAAAAAGGCATGAGCATGGGGAGGCAGATTTGACGACGAGCAGGCTGGGGTCGTGGGTGCGGCAGTCTCGGTGTGAATGGTGGATGGAGGAAGTGAATTCGATTTTTTTTAGGGGAAGTGGAGGAATGATTTCAAGGGGATGGAGGTCATGGCAATTTTGAGGACACCATTATTTTCAAATTTTGGGGAAAGGGAAGATTTCTCGACTTAAAGAATAACGAATTGAAAAGGGAAAGGAAGAAATAAAAACAAAAGGCAATGAATGCGTATGAAAAACAAGGACATGTGGTGCAAATTATCAAAGCAACGCTAACACGTGGCTTTCAAGTATTGTTAAATTACAACAAGTGTTGTGCTTCAGCAAGCATTGAACAAGTGTTCGAGCTTATCAAAAAAGTATTCAATTAATTTTTTAACTATATACTATGCTATTTATTTTATACCCTAAATATAGAAACAACATACAAATTTGAATTATAATTTCTTAAGCTAAAACTCCAAATCCTATATTTATAAATTTTTTAAACAACATATTTATCCATTAGCTAAAGGGTTAAAGATGTTTAAATTTAGCTAAACCTTTTAAATTCAAATACTAAAATTAAATTTATATTCACAAAACTAATCCAAACCAAGTTAAAATAAATCAGATTCAAAATTCTAAGCAATTTCCAAGTGTAAATATCAATCTTAAATCCTAAATATTGACTAACTACATATTTTAAAACGTCCAAAAATCTAGGCCGTTACAGAGGGTATGGAGAATCATACCTGTCATGTCCCTGCATCCACAGAGTTTACACATAACAGTCGATATGTGCCACACTGATAGATGTCTACTACTAAATGGCGATAAACAAGTAAACAACCATAGCATCCGTTAACCATCCTCATATTCATTCACTTGGTGCATTACGCATATGGTATATGGTACTCCAGTCACCTAGTCTAGAAAGGCACTGGCAGGTCCCATCGCATGAGCTCCACTAAACCATCATTATGTCTCATTGTGGACTATAGCCGATAATCTTACCCAGTCCACACTACATTAGCTCTGGGGTCTGGACCGATCAGTCCACATCGCATTGGTTCTGATCCGTCTTTGTGCCACTCCCTTAGAGGTATACCAAAATAAAAAGTACCAATCCATTTGCATATGTTCTCCGCAGTAGAATCCATGTCTTGACTGTAAATAACACTCGCATCTAAAGTCTTCCAACAAGTGAGATATCCCCGGTGAACAATAATGCCATAAGACCTCATCAATTTCCCTCAAGGTCATAACAGCTACGTATCATCTCATCCTCAAATGACAACACCTCAATAAGACTGAACGTCATCTTTTCTACACTTCGAAGAAAACTATCCATTGCAGCAGTCTTGCTCCTCATCATGGAATCATCATCGTCGAATGACAAACCACCGTCTAGAAGCAACACATCCTCGCCTTGAGCCAAAGCTACTAATCATAGAGCCATCATATCGAAATCGCTATCAAACAAACCAACATATCCTTCTCCTCGAAATCAAACCATCGACCATGCCAAATCGGCTAGGGTAGCCAATAAAATTAATAATCAACATGGATCACTTCATAGTAATCAATAACAACCACTTAGATCACCTTTTTAACTAGAATTGGTTAAATATGCATCCAGGGGAAATGTCCAACATTCGTTGCAAAATATAGCTTGTCGCAAGTCCATCCTTCATCTTCCGATCGATTAACAAGCTTCAATGTTGCTCCGTCTTCAAATCTGTCATCAACCTCTGATGCTATTTTGTCGCCAAATCTACCTCCAAACTCCGATGCTACTCCGTCGTCGAATCCATCCTCAAGCTCCAATGCTGCTCCATTATCGAATTCATCCATGTGCTCTAAAGCTCCTTCGAGAATTTTCTCATTTTTACGAGTGTGCCATCCTTATGTACTCAATCAACACACTACAGCATGTGCGTTTGATCAATAAACACCCCAAATTCTAATGAACGAGATTCCATGATACTAGATCGCTTACGAATGGCGTTTTAATATAAACAAAGCAAACAATTCAACCATATAACGAATAGTCAGTTAAAGCCCTAAACTAACATAAAAACATCCATAATAACAATGGTAAATCAAATATAACTTATCTATAATGGTCAAAGTGAAATAAGTGTCCAAAAAACATATATCTAACAGTTTGGTCAAAATAGCACGTAATATTGTGTAAATGGGTAAATAGAGCGCAGTAGCGTGCAAATAGATAAAATGTGATGATAATGGCTAAATTTACTTAAATCAATTTCTAACACTTTTAATAATTAATTACTAGGTTCATCAATCCCAAATGTTACGTTTTATAATTAAAAATCATGTAAGCCATCAAATTTTTATTATACACACAAATATAGTTCAATGATAAATAATATCACTCACTTCAACCAAAATAGCCTAAACAAGTTTCACATCATATATATAATTAATACGTGTTTATAGAAAGAAACAGTGTCCAATTCTGACTTCGTATGCAATAGATATGACAAATATAAGTTTCACAGATTAATTTAACAACTAAATGAACTAACTAACTAACGAATAAACTAATCACCTCCTTAATCCCTTCTTCCCAACTCGCAAAGCACAGGCACAAGACATAGTCATGCATTTCAACCCAACTTCTTGAAACTTTCCGAATCGACTCCTATCTACCCGATCAATAAAATGCCAAACCATGTTCACCAAAATGCACCTCGGCCCATCTTCTATGCAATGATCACAACTTGACCAAGATTGGACCAGAAGGGCAAAAGAAGCTCCTTGTTGCCGTGTCATACAGGCCACGGTCGGGATTTCAAAGAAGGAGACATACGCGTTGAAATTTGAGTGTGAGGTGCAGTTTTCAGAGAGGATTACAATGATGGTCTTGAATGCATCTATCTCCACCTTGATCAATAAAAAACAGTAACACTAGCTAGCCAATAACTCACGGTCATCCCCAAAGTCATCGAACGCTTCAAAATTGACGTGCATATTACACGATTTCAATGAACTTTTATTCGGGTTTTTTAATGTCCTAGGTCACTTGATTTCAATTTTTGAATCAAAAAGAAAAAGAGCAACCAGTTCTTCGATCGAACAGTAACTAGAAAGAGTGGAGGACAATAAACAGTTGCTGGCCAAAAGTAATTAGTTTTTAGGATAATGTTATATAATATAATACTTATTTATTCTTAAATAGGTCCTGAAACCCTCGAACTCCAATTGACATATGTCGTCTGTTGTCATTTATGTAAAAACGACTTTTAAAAGTAATGAGACCAATCTCGAGACCCAAATTAATCGTATGTGGAAGATAGCTTTTAAAACTCGTATAACAATGTCAATTTCTTACACAAATTGATATAAGTTTAATTTACGCACGGTATAACTGTACGTCCACTTTCTACGAAACTTGATGACATGCAACAACACACTATGATGATTTCAAAAACATAAATTACGTCATAGAGAGTTTGAATGCTACTGTGTATCAACAACAAGGATTGAATCCTTCACATTTTCCCTGCCTAGTGCATGCACTAGTTCCTCCTCCTCGAAATACCATTGCAAACCTAGTGTGATGAGAAAGAACAATATTTGACTCTTCCATGTCTAAAAATCATCACCATCTCTTTTAAAAGGATGATGCATGTTCTACGTAGCACTTTTTTTATATGTTCTGCTGTCATTTCCTGTCGCACGAAGAATAGTTCAAAAAATGTTAAACAAATGAATTTGACTTGAATGCACAATAGTCCGGACCTAAAAACTAAGTAATCTAGGGACTAGAAATCGACCGTAAAAGTTTTAAGTTTGTTAGTTGTATATGTAACATAAACAGAAAATAGATACAACTATAATGTAGAAAAACTTTAGCAACTCATTTGCAGAATTATGTAAAAGGTCATGCTTTTGATGCAGGAAAACATTTGCAAAATTGTCTATTTTAATTTTTTTTGCAAAGACCTTGTGAAAAATTGTGCTTATGTAAAAGCAGACAATATAACATAAGAGAGGAAAAACAAAGTAATCAAACTGTGATGGGGAGTCTAAGCTTGCCTTAGCAATCTCCTTAAAACTTTTATTTGCAAAGTTTTCCAAGATAGAACAAAATTATCTACTCGAAATTGTAATGAGTATGCCCACTATGTATTGAAAACGACGACGGATATTTTATGAAGTGGAAAAAAGTTTGGAATCTGAATCTATTAGAAATGTAATCAGCATTCTCTGTTTTTTTATAGTAGTTAGCTTCTCTTCGTAACAGACATACATGTTCATCGGATCACAACCGTTATTATTCATTATTGTTGTCCATTAATGATTGGTCCTATTGATTTGATTTTAAATGTCGCATCTTTTTAGAAAAATGTTGCAAAAAAGCCTCGTTTTTTGGGCAAAAATAAGTTATGACATTAGACTTGACCGAAAATAGACAAGCAAGCGGCGCTCCCGTTCAGTCATGAGATTTAAGTTCTCTCCCACACACAAAAGTATCCAATCCTAAGGATCAATATAAAAATTGAAAATTAAATATATATTCATGACTCTCGTCTTTAATTTGGCAACATGAGATTAATGTATATTTCATTCATCTTAAAATTCCAACAGTGAATTCATGGTAATTCACCATTGTTTGATAGCTAGATGGAAAGAAGGAAAGCATCAATTAGCTCTTGTTGTCCTTGGTAGGCGATGTTCAAGGAGAAGTAGAGGAGAACTATTGGTAGGAGGAAAAGTTATTAGCGATATAATAGGAGAGCTTTATACATTGAGTGCTCTGAATGAAGCTGTAGATGCGGCAGCAGGTTTCAATTTGCATGATTAGTTTCCTTTATTTTCCTGACTTGTGGGTTTCTTTAGCGGTTTTAAAGCTAATGATGAGGCATGTCATCGAAGGCTTGATGGTGTCGCAGAACACATACTACAAAAGCACATAAGATGAGAACTGAAATAGCGACTGGGTTGTTTTTCAGCATCTTTCACTGCCAACATAGGTAACTACTAACAAACACAAGTGCCAAAATATGTCATCATCAATATACGATGTATGTAATGCAAGTCTCACAATCAACTGAAACAAACACCAACATTTGTCGAAAGCAGATGATTACAACATCAACATACAAAGCCTGCATATACATCATTGTCTTATCTAATCATCACTGATAACGTCCACAGTTTTTAATTAATACACATTCAATTACAGCATTGCATTTTAGTACAACTTTTTCCTCTTTACAAATTTAGAAAATCCAAAAAGGGATGGAGAACAAAGAAAACACATACTACAAAAGAATTCTGAATTCCATATGCCAATTTGGCGTAGGGATGGCGCAGGGAATCGAATTTCCCTACGCTATCCCTATGCCAAAAAGAAAGTCGGAAAATAGCTCGTCACAAATATTTCCCTACACCATACCTACGCCTACATGTCTATGCCATATCTACGCCAAGTTACCTATGTCATTCCTACGCCAAATTCCATACATTGTCCCTACGCCAAGTTCCATACGCCGTCTCTACGCCAGGTTCCCTGCGTCATCCCTACACCAAATCCCCTATGTCGTCCCTACGCAAAATTCCATATGCCAAATTCCGTACGCCAAGTTTCATATGCATCCTTACCCTTTCCCTACGCATCCATACACCAAAAATCAATATAGTTGTTTTATATTTATCTCCGTCTACCACAAATCATAATAAAACCGAACATATGCAAAATATAAACAATATATATCAATAAAATATTGATGCAAAATGAATATCATGGTCAAATTACCATAAACTTGCTACAAAAATATTTAAAACGAATCGTGTCCAACAAACAATAAAATAAAGTTGCTACATAACTCAAACATGATCGTTTCATCTAATTCAAACATCGTGTAATGTACCTTACACAAATAGAACATCAAACCCACTACCAAAATAAGATTAATTCATAAAGTACGTCATATATGTGGTTCTTTCTTCCACCGCAACCCTTGTATTAAATCTTGCACAGAACTCATTTGTTCTTGTAGTTTATTAATAGTGACACTCATTTCTTGATTTTTATCCTATAGCTCTTCTACTTCCTTCACAAGCTTCTCTGTATCATCTGGAACTCCAGACCTAACGGAGTATATATTGTCTTTGTATATCTACACATAATTTTTTTTAATCCAATTAGTACAATGAATACATTTCATATTACAATTAAGTAAAATGGTCAGTTTTGCGGAGCCTTAAAGCTCAGTTCCATAATCCAAATAGTACAATGGAACGCTCAGTTTCGCTGAACCTTAAGGCTCAGCGAAACTGATCTTAAGGTCCAGTTTCAGCTAAGCCTTAAGGCGCAGCGAAACTGAGCTAAAGGCTCAGTTTCGACTGAGCCTTAAGGCTCAACAAGAGCAACTTGAAGTTGCTGTTGCACAACAACTTGAAGTTGCTGTGCAACTTCAAGTGCAACAAGTTGCTGTGCAAGCAACTTCAAGTTGTTGTCTTGTGTAAAATATACTTACGTTATTATGTTTGTAACTTGTCCAATACTAGGACAAATCCAACGAATATTGTATCAGATGAATATAGATTTCCGTTTTGTGTAAAAACGAATATCCATATAACGATCATATACAACACTTGTCGGACAGGGCTAAATTTATCTAAGGGGTTCACATAAGTAGTCAAAAAAACATTCAACCTAAGTTTAAAACAAGAAAAAAAACACTTGGTGTGAAAAAGCGCGCTTTTTGCACTTTGGGATTTTTTGCGCTTTAGGATTTCTCACTTGGTATGAAATAAAAACACTTGGTATGAAAAAAACACAAATGTACATTGGTAACCGTTTTGAACAAAAGTAGACAGATCCGAAGTATGTATAGAGTAGAAATATGTGATTACTCGTTTTTGTGTAAGCTCCAATAATTAACTTGAGCAAAATTTATTTTACTTATAGAATTTATTAACAATAGCTATTAGGATAGATGAGACAAGTGAGTTGAGAAGAGTTGTTCATGGTGCAAATTTATGCAGAGCTACTTTCATGTCTGAAATTAGCTTTTAGTGATGTCAAAGACATACTCAAAAATATATTATATTTCAGATTAATCTTTTTTATCAAGTATACATCGATCTATCAGTTACTAATGATATTTTTCTGTTGTAGGTAGCAGTAATTTTGCATCTCAACTTTAATTGTGATGTCGAATAAAATCCGCGTAAACCGATTAAGGACATGTTAATATCATGAATTATCCTGGTAAGTTGTAGCAAACTTTGAAAATGATTTTAATTAGCTTTATTAGTGACAAGAAGATTGGTGACTGTTGTGTTTTGTGATTGTCATGTTAATAATTGTGTTCTTGTGTTCAAATCAACAATAGGATGTCCACACTAACTCTTTGCTCTATGCTATTATTTTCTTCTACATAACAGTTGGTTGGTTTGATTAACAAATTAATTTTTTTAGGAATTTTTTTCCTTTTTTTTAAAAAAATACAGTTATACTGTCATTGCCAAAAATGTATATGTTTATATGAAAAATATATTTGGTATTTACATGTGTTCGGATGCAAAAATTCTGCTTATCATCCAAACCAATTGATAATGTGAAAATCTGCCCTTACATTTTCACATACTTTTTGACATGAACTTCACTTTGTATATCTAATCCTTTGTTTGTGTCCATTGTTAACCAAACACGTGAACGTATATTCATTAAGCATCGTACAAGATTGGTTTTAAGAATATCAATCATAATAAATAAGTATCCATAAGATTGTTCTCTTGTTAATAAAGAATGCAAAAAATCAAACAATAAAAAGACTTTATTTTCTGTTGTAATTATACAATAGACATTTGAAACTATCTTTTTAATGTTAATAGTCTTTTCTTGTATTAAATGTAGTTCATTTCTATTAACTCACGACTGTGAGACTATACTGTAAAACCAATTAGGCTTCATGACAGTGAGCTATATATAGTGTATAATCAATTAGGCTAGCCAAAACAATCTGTATAATCGCACCTAATTCTTTTCTTCCCCAACAATGAAGGCATGCAGGCGCTTTTGCCTAAATTAAATAGCTACTTTTTATTGACACAATAAAGCATATTTAACTTTTTTAATGCAAGCAGACCCACTTTAATTTTTGAGCACTTTTACTAACATTTCTTCCATATGACACAACCATAAATGTTTTGTTGTATAGGAAAAAAGAACTGAATAAGCCGTAGCACAACCTGATATGACTTGAAGTACCCATTGATTTACAAACAAGCGAACATACACGATTCAATTTTTCCACAGAAATCTATTGATATCTAAAGTAGTAAAATAAAATAAAAATTGGTATAACTTATGTTTGCAGTTTGTGAAATTTTTTTAGGTAGGTGAATAAATATGTTGTGAATGCTTTATGTCTAGTAGTCTGTCAAAACGTTGGTATCCTCTAGTAAAAAAAGAAAATTGACATAAGAGTAAATGAAGCTCTCAAAACTTTAATCAGTAACTTGACAACGAAGTAATGGATGACTTTCCAATAATTTAACCCACGTTTTCGAGCAGATAAACACTGGAAGAAAAAATACTTCTTACCCGACTGCGGCGATAGGGCAGGGAAGGAAAGAACGGCGGGAGCGTTGGCAGCGTGAAAGAGAGGTAAGGGCTGTGGCGCGGAAGGGAGGCAAGGGCTGGAGCAGCGCGAAGATAAGGCAGGGTAGATGGCGGTTGAGAGAAGTAGCACGGGGTACAGAAGTGACGATCTAGGTTTTTTTTTTTTATTTCGAGAATAGGAAGTTAGGAACGGGAGTTTATTTTGTCCAGATGGGAAGTGAGAACCGTATTCATAGATAATAAATTAATTATAGGGCACATGAAATGAGTATGGAAGCCCAACGTTGTCCCTACACCATTCATATATTTTTACGTTTTCCCTACGCCGCGCCTATGCCGCGTAGGCATGGCGTAGGGAATTCCAGGTTGGAAAACTGACCTCTTTTTTGTAGTGATACTATGTTCTCTCTTTTTCCATATCTGAACACAACATTGCGGTATCACATATGAACTTATATTACGACTATACAACTTCCAACACCGACGTAAGTTTAAAAGTGGTCATGGTAGGTTCATACTTCTGCTCAAAAAACTCTTCGATCTCTTCATTGGTTAAAAGGGGAACTAACATCTCGACACTTTTCTCTTCTTCGAAAACTACCAATTTGATTTACTTGAGTAGATCAGGACAGTTTAACTCAATTTGGAGATGATGATGTAATGTAGTTGAAGAATGTAATCCTTTCTTTATAGCTTCTTCCAGTTCTCTTATAGGAATCGAAGCTAAGAAGCTCTCAATGTATTCCTTGCAACATTCCTTCCCTTTCCACACTCGACTTTCTTCTTCCCTTCCTCCTCGTTGCTCTATTCTTTGTGTCGATGTTCTCTCGTCGATTTTAAGGATGTAAGCTTGATCGCACCCTTCGAATAATCTCTCACCAAGCGTATCTATGATGTAATACATGTTATCTTCGACTTTTAGAACAAAAATGTGGTCATTCCAACTCACTATGTAGGTTTATGGAGGGCCTCTGGTGATTCCATCCCATATGTGATTGAAAGACATGGAACCATGCAAGAAATTGAATCTGCTATTAGTTATGCCATCCATAGTCTCAGGATGGAAAAAATAGATAAATGGTTTTTCATGTATAACTGATAAAGGTCGTATTTTTGCTTGAAGAATGGTCTCAAGATCGAAATGTTTATCGGGTAGCTTCTCCATATATGTCATGTTATTGGAAAGTCTTCTCCGTTCTAGATATCCTTCTTTGATGAGACCAATGTTTTCATAACCGGACTGTGAGTCAAACTGTGAGGACTCAGGATCCAAGGTTTTAAAGGTCCGGCTGATCGAACCGTCAAGAATCGCACATGTTTTTTAATAGTGAAAATGTGAATAATCAAGTTTTTTGTGTACTTAAACAAATGAATAATAAAGTTTAAAAGTCATTTATTTGTTCACTAACATTAATAAATTGCATTATATAATTAAATAGCAAGGACACAAACAAATACACATGTTTTTTAGAACGAAGTGATAAAGTTTACGGTTTAAATGTAGGAACAGTCATGACTTTTTGAAATATTTTAGTTTTTATTTTTAAAATAATTCAAAATATTAAACGATCAAAGAAAAAATTACATAATGAGAAGTAGAGAAAAACAAAAAACTGTGGTTTAACCCGGTAAAATTGAAGGCCGAACCGTTGGTTTGAAGGTCCGACCAGGGTTCACGCTTGATTGAGGTCTGATTAAGTTCCACGCCGTAATGGCCTAAGATTCAGGGTTATTTGAGGCCGGACCGCGGCTGGGTCGGGTTATGAAAATACCGGATGGGACTGTTGAATTGACTTTTGATAGGCAAGGTTCAGGGATTTAACTGGAACCAGTTGCAATGACAGCTACTAAAGCAGTGCATGCACTTTCTCCAGCAGCACGTTTACTTCTTTGATCAATTGAACCAAAAAATACTTAGGTCAGTAATTTCAGTTTGTTGTCGCGACTTGTTATCTCCTTTGTTTCCCAACTACCAATAGCAACATTGTCATTTCCGAAATCAAAAAGAGACAAGCTTTTCATGGTTGAATGCAGAGAAACAAGCAACGTATTGGGTTACATAATACCATAAGGCACGAAAGCAATTTTGAATGTATGGGAAATAGGAAAGGGACCCAAATTATTGGGAGGATGTAGAAGAATTATGTTAACCCGTTATTAAAACATGGTTCAAAACTAAGAAGAGTTCACAAAAGGTGACATACGGCTGTGAAGATAAAATGCATAAAAGCTTTCACAAGCGTGTAAAATGGATAGCACAATAGTGTTCACGTGAACGGATATATTGTTGAGATTTGTGATACGCAAATCACAAAATTGTAGGCAACAAATTTTCTATGTGGATCCATTTTTGGTGGAGATATTTGTTGCTATTTTTGTGGGATATTTGAAAATGAAGGCAAGGATTATTTGGTGCTTATCCAAATAGATATTTGATATATATGGGGATATTTTGGGTGGCAAGTTACTTGGATGCCAAGGAAACTTGGGTATGAAGCAATTCACTCTATAAAAGGCCTAATTGATATCTTCATTATGTGGTGGAAAAATTTGTCATTGTTCTTCATTATCTTTCTCCTCAATTGTTTAGCCATTAGATATTCTCTACCTATTTCTCAATAAGGTTATTGATTCAAGTTGTGTTTGTTTAATGATAGTTGAGATCGGTTGTAAACAATATTTTGGTGAATCAATAAAGAGGGTGGTTGGGTGGAATATCGTGTGTTCATATTTCCGATAATTTTTTGTGTTGTTATTTGTTATTCAATCACATTCATCTTCAAGTGATTGGATGAAAAAGATTCATTTTGTTTTTGGGTGTTTTGTCAAAACTTCCGCTGCGCACAAAACCCCAACAGTTGGTATCAGAGCCAGGTTACCGCATAGCTTGGAGTGTTTGTTGGATTAAAAAAAAAAATTTGATTTTTTGTTTGAAAAAAATTGATTTTTTGATGTCGGAGATGATGACGTTGTCGAAGATGGCTATTTTGAATGGGAGGAATTGGGGTATATGGAAGCCGAAGATGGAGGACGTTCTATGTCTCAATGATTTGCATAATCCCATTGATGGAAATGGGGAGAAGCCCTCGAATATGGATGAGGGAAAGTGGAAGAAAATGGACAAAAAGGCGATTGCGTTGATTCGCCAATATTTGGATGATTCTGTGTTCCACCATGTGGCTAGTTGTGAATCCGCAAAGGCGTTGTGGGACAAATTAGTATCGCTTTATGAGTCAAAGAGTGCTACAAGCAAGGCTTTTCTGGTTCGAAAGTTGGTGCAACTTCGATTGGATGAGGAGAAGTCTGTTGCAGAGCATTTGAACGAGTTTCAAGATGTCATCAATCAATTGGCAAACATGAAGGTCAATTTTGATGATGAGTTGCAGGCTCTTTTGTTGATGAGTTCTCTTTCGGAAAGCTGGGAGACTTTGGTTGTTTCATTGAGTAATTCCAATGCTAATGGAACTATCTCTTTGGAAACGGTTCGAAGCAGTCTTTTGAATGAGGAGCTAAGGAGAAAAGAGTTGGAGTTGAAATCGGTTCAAACTGAGGCGATGGTAGCAAGGGACTCAGGTAAAGATACAAGGAAGAAGAAAGGTGCTATCTTTTGTCATTATTGTGGTAAGAAAGGCCACAAGCGCAATGATTGCTATTCATATATACGAGATATGAAGAAGAAGAAGAAGAAGAAGAAGAAGGCGCAAGGTGATAATAATAGTGATGAGGCACAGGCAGGCTTTGCTGAAGGTACCGAAGGCAATTTTTCATGTGATGTCCTACATAGTGTTGTGGAGCCTTGGAAGATGGATTCAGGAGCCAGTTTTCACATATGTCGAGATGTGAAAAGTTTTTCTTCGTATGAGAAGAGTGTTGGCATGATAAAGACGACCAATGGAGTAGAGCTACCGATTTGTGGGGTTGGAGCTGTTAGGTTTCGGATGCATGATGGAGTGGAGAGAGAAGTTGCCGGTGTGAGGCACATACCCACTTGTTCGCATAACCTCATATCTCTCGGTCAGTTAGATCACCGCGGTTGCACTTATGAGACTCGAGGTGGAGTTTTGAGAGTGAAGAAGGGTGGTCGTGTGATGATGCGAGGAGTTTTGGAGGAGGGAAACCTATATAGTTTGGTTGGTTCAGTGGTCAACAGTGGAAGGCGGGTGACGGTTGAAGAACCTAGTCCACAGCAAGGTGGAGAGGTTAATATGGTCACTGCTGATGGTCCTAAGGTGGAGGATCATGGTATCGACAAGGGTCTAGATGTTGATGATGCTCGAGGGATCCCGGAGATGAAGAGATCATGTCAAGCAGAAGACGGATGTCGAGTTGTGAAATCCACAAAGACAAGATGGAGGTCTTTGTGGTATTACAAACGCTTTTGAAGATCGCTATTGGTGTGGTGCACGGATGAGGGAGGTGCACCATTAGTGGGCGATGGTGGAGGTTTGTAATGATGTTAATTGAGAAAAGAAGGTTGAAAGTGAGAGCTAAGTTGGCTAGTGTTGAGTGGAGGAGATGTTGTGATTTGGTATCAAGGTGGAGTGTTGAGATTTGTGATACGCAAATCACAAAATTGTAGGCAACAAATTTTCTATGTGGATCCATTTTTGGTGGAGATATTTGTTGCTACTTTTGTGGGATATTTGAAAATGAAGGCAAGGATTATTTGGTGCTTATCCAAATAGATATTTGATATATATGAGGATATTTTGGGTGGCAAGTTACTTGGATGCCAAGGAAACTTGGGTATAAAGCAATTCACTCTATAAAAGGCCTAGTTGATATCTTCATTATGTGGTGGAAAAATTTGCCATTGTTCTTCATTATCTTTCTCCTCAAATTGTTTAGCCATTAGATATTCTCTACATATTTCTCAATAAGGTTATTGATTCAAGTTGTGTTTGTTTAACGATAGTTGAGATCGGTTGTAAACAATATTTTGGTGAATCAATAAAGAGGGTGGTTGGGTGGAATATCGTGTGTTCATATTTCCGATAATTTTTTGTGTTGTTGTTTGTTATTCAATCACATTCATCTTCAAGTGATTGGGTGAAAAAGATTCATTTTGTTTTTGGGTGTTCTGTCAAAACTTCCGCTGCGCACAAAACCCCAACATATATAATGTGTACTATTAACAATAACAGCCATGCCATCTAACATGATACCATTGGACATAAAAGCATACAAGAAACGTCAGGAAAAAAGTCTCGTACACCATGCAGCTCGTTCGGGCAAGCCACAACAGTGGGGTCGAGAAACTGGGCTCTTGGTTGAGCAGTGCGAGCTGGGGAGGAGTCGTGCAACAGGCCTGGTCGTACATCATCATACAGATCGAGAAAATCCTGCTCGTGCACTTCATCCAGCTCGAGCACCCTGAGGTCGAGCAGAACGAGCCAAGGGGTCGAGCAGCTTTTTCTCGATTGAGCACGCCTTGCCGTATGGGTTTGCATGAGAAGTCGGTTGAGCAGGACAAGTTGCATTAAGGTTTATATAAATGAAAGAAATGGATGGCACTCTTGTAATTGTTGTACCCATATTTGAATAAGACATGGCCACAAACATGTGAAGCCAAACTAGGACTACGTGGTCGCACAGTATGTGAAAGGTGGAATAAAACAAAAATGGCAATGGTGTAAATACTAACTCGTGCATAATATAAAGAGGAAAGCTCGCTTGTGCATGTATTAAGGGAGGTCGCTCGTTCATATATTAGATAAGAGCTCGCTGGTGCATGGATTTTTTTAGGTCGGTCATACATTATTTGAAGGCTTGTGCAAACAATTCCACGTCGCACTTCTGCTTGTGTGACGCATGCTAGGATGGCGCCAGCTGGAAAGTGGGTGCGGCCAGTTGTACTCACTTGGTCCTTACAACTCCGTCACTCCATACCAACTCCACCTATAAATACCCCATTTCACACCATTCAAGGGACCAGTTTTAACCACCCTGAAGGGCTGTCATTTCTGGTTCTCCACCGCTTTCAAGCTCCATTAATGGCTTCTCAAGCTCACTTCATCTTCTGCCAACACCAAATCGACTAAGTCATCTTCCATCTCCATTAGAGATCATCTCAAAATCTCTCCATCCTTCTTCATCGACAACTCGATCGGATCTCCTTCAATCTCCATTAGAGATCTTCTCAAGCTACATTCAAGTTCTCTCCAACCGCTATTAATCCTCCTCCAAGCTTCGATTCACATCTCAACCACTATGGATTCATCAATGATCCTCTAAGTGCTCAAACCGTTGAAAATATACACTCGCGGTCATCGTATTCATAAGGATCCAATTATTTCCATACCGGATTAGAAAGAATAAAGTTATTAAAGAGAGGAAAATCATTGCAAAAAGAGAGAATGAACAAAAGTAGAAGAGAAATGCACCTTGTAATATTGCATATCATAATGGAACACTCTTCAAAGTGGACGTAGATCTATTCTAGATCGAACCACTATAAAATTTCCATGTTTTTTACTTGTTTTTATTTTCCCTAGCTCCACATTTCTAAATTTTACTTTTGTGAAGTGCTGCATAAAACACCTTTGGTGTTATGACCAACTTCGGTTTCAACATTTGGCGCCTACCGTGGGGCACCTTCACACTTCTCTCGACCTTAAGAGCTTTGCATTGAAGTTCCAAGCCTGCTTCTATTACAGATTTTCTAAATCTAAGTGACAAATTCTCTTCGAGGTTCAAATCCATGTCCGAAATAATGGAAAGATCTACGAAAACAGCAAGCAAAACCGATGGAGAAACCGACAACGTTGACAACGTTGCTAACAACGATGCTATGCCACTTACAAATCACTTTGAGATTGGCCAAAACTCAACAAGCGGAGCTAGAGTAACTAGAGCTGAACTAGATGTCATTGTGGCCAATTTAAACCAATGAATGGAGACTTCAAATAAGTCCTTGATGGATGATAATGAGGCTCTGATGGATAAAATGAATTCTCTTCTGAACGCTCAAGCCAATCCCTCTCCTCCTCAAAAGGTTCATGTCAACCTTGAAGAAAATACGGATTCGGTAGCTTTTGATCATCATCACAATGATAACATGGAAGGCCTCGATAGATGGGAAAGCGATAAGGACGAAGCTGGAGTTCGGGACTCAAAGCCGAAAGCTAAAAGCCACTCCGATCGAAATACCCAACGAGTTGCAAGTCCCGTCAAGGGGGAACCTCCCCATAGCGGAGGTAAAAGACCTAGATCCTCTAATCCCGATCGCTTGCCAAGATGAGCATTCGGTAAAGAGATCGAAGTCCGCTCTCCGGAACGCCACAATTAACAGTGAAAGGGACTCGCAAAGCTGAATTCCCTAAAAAATTCACCCATCCTATTCTGTCTCCATACAATGGGACTTCTGATCCAAATCACTTCCTACACCGATATAAATGACATATGAATGCAGCCAAAGTGACAGATGAGATCAAGTGCCTGTGCTTCCTTCTCTATCTAGAAGATGTGGCATCATTATGGCTCAAAAGGCTGCCTCCCAAATCTGTTGACTGATTTGACTCTGAAATTCAAAGAGGAGTTCAGACCGCAAGCTACAAAGGCTAAGGACATCGTTTCTCTGACGTCAATGAAACAGAATCTAGGAGAATCTATTATAGCTTTCCTCAAGAGGTTCAATACTGCTCTTTCTGAAGTGGGGAATCCTGAGCCCCGCATGGTCTTAATGTCTATAATCGGTGCCACAGATGAGAATAGTGAATTCAATAGACGGATCAAAATGAAAGATCCAAACACGCTTGAGAAATTCTATAAAGAAGTTGAGGAGTATGCGAGAGTGGGAAATAATCCTGCGCCTCTTCAGATTGTTGGTGAAGCCTCCAAAAGTGTTGTTACCCAATATAATCAGAAGGACAATCAAGGGCAAAAGCGAGCCAATGATGGGAAAGACAACATGGCTAATAATAAGTTTCTCTTTCACAACCCGTTAGAGCACACTCCTCTGAATGATACACTGGAGAGCATTTTCTCCACCACAAATGATAAAAAGCATTATCCAGAGCCATCGATGTTGATGGTCTCACAGAAGGCTGTAAATTCTAGAAAGTTTTGTCGATTCCACAATCAACTAGACATGATACAAATGAATGTAGACATCTCAAAATCCTAATTGAGAAGCTGATTTAGAAAAACAAACTACAATAGTATGTGAAGAATCCACAATCCTTAGACAATGCTCCAGCTCCTCAGGAGCCAGAGGCATCAAACGGTCAATTTGGTCCAAGCAAACGAGCTTCCGCTCAAACCTATCAAAAGCCAATCATCTACTAATAACTAGTGGTGCCCTAATTTCAACGACCCAGAATAAGTGAACACCATCGCCATCATTTTATTTCATGCTTTACTTACTCGCTATATTCATAATTCTTGTAACTAAGTTTGTAATATCTTATGAACATTGTACTGAACATTAGCTTTAAAGCATATCTGCATGAATAAATCTCTTACTTGCCAAAATTTTTGTCAAATCAAAATGTTTTTAAAAGTGATTTTATATTGTAGGTCATCCGGCGAGTGCTTATTCCATTGGAATTTGAGAATCCTTCGCGACCCTAACAACACTAATCCAAGCGCCAAGTGCTTTAAACATCAATATACACAGCTGCAAAGATAAAGAGCTCCACCTTGAAAAGTGAATGAAGGGAGTCGCGAAGAGTCAAACAATGAGCAAGCGCCATGGCAAATCAACGCAGGGGTTTCAAGTTTCACTGAAGGGGCAACTCCCCGAATAGGGGACTCAAGGCCATGATTCCTTAATTGAGATAGCTTGCCAAGTTAATCCCTTGATAAAGGAACTAGCGTCTGACCCGTGAAAAGATACACAAATGAAAGTCCTCCCAAGCGAGGCAAAAGTCTTCCCAAGTGGAGCAGCTTTCCCTAGTGAAATACAAAGACCTCCCCTAGCGGGGGCACAGAATATAAGACCTTCTCTAGCAAGGGCACAAATTACAAGACCACCCCTAGCGGGGGAAAAAAATATACGACCTTCCCTAGCGGGGGCACAAAATATAAGACCTACCCTAGTGGGGACACAAAATATAGGACCTCCCCCGGGGGGGTGGCACAAAATATAAGTCTCCCCTAGTGGAAGCACAAAAATATAAGACCTCCCCTAGCGGGGGCATAAAATATAAGATTCCCCTAGCGGGGACATGGAATATAAACCTCCTCTAGCGGGGGCACAAAATATAAAACCTCCCCTAACGGAGGCACAAAATAAAAAGTCATCCCTAGAGGGGGCACAAAGATGTTAAAACTTATCCAAGTAGAAGTGCTAAACTAATCGGTAAAATCGGAATCCTATTGTATTGACAAAGCTCGGAAGCTTCATACATGTTGGCAAGCTCAAATAGCTTCGACTGACAATGTTAAGGCTTTTAGCATGACAATTACAATCAAGGAAACTCGACAAACTGATTACATCAAGCTCTTAGGCTTCGTGAACGACCCACAATACTGAGGCGACACAACCACATAATAGTTGAGTAATGCTCCGGAAAGATACCCCGACAACAATACAACAAGCTAAAAACTAAAAACATTTGGTTTGGTCTTGCCTTCAAAATAGGGCATTTGGAAAATTCAACAAAATCGATATGCTCGATGTGTCAGCAAAACTCACTGCACTGATAAAGATCAACCTGGGAAATCCAGTTGGAATCTCTTAACATAAAGGTTTCTTCGTCCGCAAAGCTCTAACCATAAAATTTCACAATCTCAATGTGAAATATTAAAGAGGAGATTGAACTATAATTATGCACTAGGGCAAGCCATCGTGAAGCGGAGATTCAATTTTTTTTATATATCCCAGGATGATCCATGGTGTCAAAGCTCAAATCGAAAGTTCTAACTTGAACAGGTACACGTCTCTTGAAATATGAATCGTCGTGCAAGATCATATAAGTCATTCTTTAATGATTAACTAATCTGTTATTGATGTGGACGATCAATAGGAATATATAAGTCCAAAATCGTGCAAATTCTTGTTTTCATTACAGAACAGGTGGCATGAAGCATATAAATCCAACTAACAAGTTCTATACTTGGATCGTCTGGAATCAGCAGTCAAAGCATCGAAGCATGATTTCCCATAATAATAAAAAAAGCTACAGCTGAACCTCAACGCAAGTTGTATTAACAATGTTCAGTTCGAAAACCTGCATTTCTCGCAAGCAAAAAATACAAGCTTCGACGGGCAAATGTTAACCCCGTTATTAAAACGCTGTTCAAAACTAAGAAGAGTTCACAAACGATGACATACAGCTGCAAAGATAAAATGCACAAAAGCTTTCACAAGCGTATAAAATGGATAACACAATAGTGCTCACCTGAACGAATATATAATGTGTATTATTAACAATAACATCCACGTCATCTAACATGATACCATTGGACAACTTCCAAAAAAAGCATATAAGAAACGTCAGGCAAAAAATCTCGTACACCATGCAGGTCATTCGGGCAAGCCACAACAGTGGGGTCGGGCACTTGGGCTCAAGGTAGAGAAGTGCGAGTTGGGGAGGAGTCGTGCAACAGGCCTGGTCGTACATCATCACACAGGTCTAGTAGTTCCTGCTTGTGCACTTCATCCAACTCGAGCACCCCGAGGTCGAGCAGAACGAGCCAAGGGGGTGAGCAGCTTCATCTCGGTCAAGCACGTCTTGCCATATGGGTTTGCATGAGAGGTCGTGCATTTACGGCATTGATTGAGTCGAGCAGGACAAGTTTCATTGTGGTTTATATAAATAAAAGAAATGGATGGAAATCTTGTAATTGTTGTTCCCATATCTGAATAAGACAAAGCCACGAATATGTGAAGCAAAACTAGGAAAGAACATGTGGTGGCACAGTATGTGAAAGGCGGAACAAAACAAAAACGGCAATGGTGTAAATACTAACTCATGCATAATATAAAGAGGGAAGCTCGCTTGTGCATGTTTAAAGGGAGGTCGCTCGGTCATATATTAGATCAGAGCTCTCTCGTGCATGGACTTTTCCAAGTCTGTCATACATTATTTGAAGGCTAGCGCAAACAATTCTAGGTCGCACTTCTGCTCATGTGACGCATGTTTGGCTGGCGCGAGCTGGAAAGTGGGTGCGGCCAGCTGTACTCACATGGTCCCATGCACCGTAATTACAACTCTGCCACTCCATACCAACTCCACCTATAAATACCCCATTTCACCACCATTCAAAGGACTAGTTTTAGCCACCCTGAAGGGCTGTCATTTCCGGTTCTCCACCGCCTCCAAGCTCCATTAATGGCTTCTCTAGCTCACTCCATCTTCCGCCAACACCAAATCGACTAAGTCATCTTCCATCTCCATTAGAGATCATCTCAAGCTCTCTCCATCCTTCTCCATCGACAACTCGATCGGATCTCCTCCAATCTCCATTAGAGATCTTCTCAAGCTACATTCAAGTTCTCTCCAACCGCTATTAATCCTTCTCCAAGCTTCGATTCACATCTCAACCACCATGGATTCATCAATGATCCTCTAAGTGCTCAAACCGTGGAAGATATACTCTTGTGATCATTGTATTCATAAGGGTCCAATTATTTCCATACCGGATTCGAGAGAATAAAGTCATTAAAGAGAGGAAAATCATTGCAAAAAGAGAGAATGAGCAAAAATAGAAGAGAAATGCACCTTGTAATATCGCATATCATAATGGAACACTCTTCAAAGTGGACGTAGATCTATTCTAGATCGAAACATTATAAAATTTCCGTGTTTTTTACTTGCTTTTATTTTCCATGGCTCCACATTTCTAAACTTTACTTTTGTGAAGTGTTCATAAAACACCTTTGGTGTTATGACCAATTTCGGTTTCAACAAATTCAAACTAGAAAGGTTTGAAGGAAACACATAGGATTTTAAAGAGAACGACTTTGAGTTATTGCCATTTGGATCGGGATGAAGGATGTGCCCTGTTATTTTGTTTGGAACAACTAATGGGGAGCTTGTGCTTACAAATCTACACTACAAGAAACGGTTTACATAGCGACGACTAAAAATGGTCGGCGACCATCGCCAACCCTTGCCAAAAGTTGTCGCTATATATTCGGATGCTAAGCAAATAGCGTCGAGGTTAGTGACGGCTCTGGTATCCACTATAGCGACGGCGAGCGACGGTAGACATGCCACGTGGACAAACGGTTATTCTTTCAACCTTCGTCGCTAGCCGTCACTAACCATGGGTTAAGAAACCATTACAAGTCGCCGCTATGCATATCATAACTGGGTAAAATAGTCATCGCCAGTTGTCGCTATGCGTAGCAGAACTGGACAAAAAGCCGTCTCCAGCCGTCACTAACCGTAACGTATAGTGACCTCAAAGTCCTCTCTGGCCGTCGCAAATCTGTATTTGTTTTTCTGCTTTCTATCAGCCATAAGGCCATCAATCCACACCAACTCAAACCCAACCAGTCCGCAACTCATATACGATCAATTTCACAATCCATCGCCTCATATATACTCAAATTCACAACATAAACCAACATATATCGTATAAACCAACTCATACACGACTAAATAGCTAATAAACGATAAATAAAAACAATAAACAGTCAAAAACCGACATCACGGTCATATCAAATACACAAACCATCATCGTCTCCAGAAACCATCACAAACAACTCAAGTCCATGATCAACAACTAGTTTATATACACAAACCAAGTCTAAAATCAAAAAAGAGGATAAGTACCTACTCATTCTCGTCGTCGTCCTCGCCCTTCTCCTGGTCCTCGTCCTCGTCATCCCCGGTAGCAGACCCACTCGGCGGCATATGCCCATGCTCCTGGAGATATGCAGCAATCCACTCATCGAGCACGGTCTCGAGGTTATTCTTCTGAAAATCCTCCAAAGCTGCCACCTGATGTCATAGCATGGCGATCCCCTCCATCTTCTGACACCTCGTATATGAGGCATGATTCCCCGCTATCTGTAATTATTATATTATAAGCAAGACTTGATGAATGTATTGTAAATTCATTATGTACAATTAATATTCAACATCAAATACAAGATTTCTTTCTATATCATCACTATTTTTCGATCAATAAATCATAAATCATTCTCTCGAATTCTAACTATACTATAAATAACACATATACATATATTACTTTCATATTCATTAATTTTCAAATTATATGGTTTGAGTATATATAATAATAATTGAATATGTTTAAATATGTCAACACTTTAAACCTTTAATAGCACTTGGATATGTTTAAATTCTTTAATAAAACGCTTTACCTCTATATTTCCAAAACTGTAGCATCTATTCCTGGTAGGCGGGTTGATGATGGCATCCCAAATACGATTGCACTCCTCTATGTCCGACTCTTGACCTGACTGCACCACTCGAGCATTTAATGCCACCGAGTATTTCTCTTGCGATAGCGGACAATTATGGAATACATTTAATATTCAATATCAATTAACAATGTGAAATACAAATTATTACGAATGCTAACCGTAACGGAACGGGACTTAGCATCCGTCCAGGTATATGAGGTGTTACCCTCCTCATCGGTCCGCTCAACAACGTGAGTATGTGTAAACACCTCAACAAGTATAGGCTCCCGACGGAGAGTCGACATCTGAAATGATACAATATATAGTTGGAATTTATCAATACAATTAAAAAAAGTTTAGAACTATCTATAAATGTGATTTATCATTCGTCCCAATTCGCGACGGTGGTATGAGAAGGACTTAGATCCACCCTGATGCAAAGTATGATTTTTGAGTCTGTTTTCCTGGTTTCGCTCTGAAAGCTCATGTATATTTAATTATATGATTAATTGATTGATATACAAAATAAAAATTAAAAATAAGCTTAATTAACTTACCTTCACTATTTTCGTGGCCAACAGTTGCTGGAAACTGCCGTAGACTTCCTCGCTTATACATGGAGGCCTCTTTCCCGCTGCTTTTGCCTTGTGTATGTTGCATGTATAATTTTTCCTCAACTTTCGGTTCCATGCAGTGAGGAAAAGATCCATATCTTCGTCCTGACCGGTACAGCAACCTATAAATTAACAAACAAATCATATTACATATTTTATATAATTTTGTAAATGAGAAATATATTTATACTTACAATAACCTCTACGAGAATGACATTCTCGTCCCATTGGGCCCACGCCTATGTCAATCTGGCGATATATGCATTTTTAGACACAGATAAAAGAACATCTCTAGGAATAATCTCAAACCCCCTGCAGAAAGTATGATATTAGCATTTAACAAGTTTTGAATACTAAATATTTACGAAATTAAAAACTTACCCTGCGGTCTTGGGTACGAGCTCTATGACCGGACGTAAATCTGGTGTTATACCACTTGCACCTGCCTCCGAACTATGGGTAAGTCGGCGTCTGGGAGGCATATCTGTCACAAACATATCATTTCGTATAATAGTAACACAATATCATTAAGGACATCAATTGTCAAACTCATATAGCATATATTATCAAATGAAACTACAATACCCATTTACATAAAAGAAGAAGAACCAGATAATAGTCCACAATATCGCCTTTATGGTAAAGTAAATGTATATATAACCGTAGCACATCATATAAAACATATCATTGTACATCATAGCTCACAACATATTTAAACTTCAAAATATATGTAAACAACTAATGATACAAATAATATTAGTCTTCTTCCTGTTCTGATTCAGTCTCGGTCTCATACTCTATATCTTTGTCCTCTGTACTCTCATTTGCTTCTATTAAAACATTTGATTTATCATTCAAAGAACCTAAATCAACATCATTAGCAATTATTTTTTCACCATTTTGATTTGCATCCGTTTGGTATGCTGCATCATTTGGAATAGCAATTCCTTCAAACGTAAATCTTGCCTTTGTTTTAATTACAGTAGACCAATTTGCATTATCTCTTTTGAAGGACGGATATAGAGCAAAGTAAACTTGTAATGCTTGCTCTGCCAATACAAAAGGATCATATTTATAGTGATGTAATGTGCGCTTTATTTCTATAAGCTTATAATCTTTATGCACGTTGATTCCAGTACCTGGAACATTGCTGAACCAGTTGCACTTAAATATAACAACTTTTTCAACAGGTTGTACATAATGTGTCAACTCTAAAATCTGTGTTAAGACGCCATAAAATCTTTTATATGCTCTTCTGGATCATCGCTACCTTTGAAAATACACCACTGTTATATGTTAATCTGTCAGTACCATGGCCTTTGGTGTTGAATTCAAATCCATTGATGAATAATATTATATAAGTCTTAACATTTCTTTTTGGTCCAAGCGCAAGATGTTGCAAACCCTCGTCAATGACGCAATTTATTGGATTGTAAACGTACTTCAAGAACCATTTAGCAAAATCTTTACTGAGATCACCATTTGGATTTTCTGATTCGTAAATACTATAAATATAAATGATTTTATTGCTAGCTAACAATTGATGCACACACAACTGCAATAAAGTAAAAAATTAATACCTATCAAATGGTGCAATTTCAGCACAATTCAGAATAATATATGTGTGTGCTACATGGTGATCTCTATCATCTAACCATATTTCTACACATTTTCTAGAAGATCGTCCATGTTGTCTAAAAATAGATAACTTTGTTGGGCAAAAATTTTGTTCCACGGTTTCATCATTACGAGGACCACTTACAAATGATATGTTTACATGATCACCGAAATAAAGAGAAAAAAATAACGAAGCTTCTTCTTCAAGATAAGATTTGCAAATCGAACCTTCAACTAGTGCTTTTTGTTGTACTTTTTTCTTCAGATGATTCAAATACCTAATATAAAATTAATTCAATTTATATGCACTAGTGTCACTTTGATTTGCAAATATTACCTCTCAAAAGGATACAACCATCCATATTGCAATGGACCTCGAAGAATTGCTTTGGATGGAAGATGAATAGGTAAATACTCCATTACATTAAAAAATACAGGAGGAAAGTTTTCTCCAATTTCCAGATCAAAATCGGAATTTCTACTTCAAGTTTACAGAGACGATTACTTTTTAACGTTGCAAACAAAGCTTTTTTTATAGAATAGGCTTAACTCTGTTATAATACCCCACACTTTTACAGGCAACAATTCATTGAACACCACTGGTAATAATTATTCCATCATGATATAACAACTGTGACTTTTCATCTCACTCAATTTATTGGTTTTATAGTCAGCACATCTACGGAGATTAGAAGAAATCCCATCCGGACATTTCAGTCCCTCAACCGATTTCAATACAAGTTTTATTTGTTTGTTATCTAGCTCGTAGCACGCTTTGGCTTTTTTATTATCATTGGGCTTCATATGAAGTTCTGGATGTTTACAATATTCTTCTATGTCACGTCTCGAATATGTATCGTCCTTTGTTTTTCCTTTGACATTCAAAATAATTTTAAACACGTTATCAAATACATTTTTTTTTCATTGTGCATAACATCAATATTATGTCGAAATTTGAGACTTTTCCAATACTGTAGCTCCTAGAATATACTTTTTTTACATCAATTATGAATGTCAAATTTACTCGGAATTTCTGTCTGTTCTCCAGATTCATGTATCTTAGGATAGTCCTTTACAATATCGTATATTTCTTCACTTAACCAAATTTTGGGTGATTGCACAGTCATTCCGCTGTTAGCTTTAAAGTTTTTTTTTTCTCTCTTCTAAAAGTATGATTGACACGCGGAAAACAACGGTGACAATCAAACCACGAATGTTTCCTTCCATATCGTAAGAAAAATGCTTGTGTTTCTTCCATGCAGAAAGAACAAGATAGACGACCGACCATACTCCAATCTGAAAGCATCCCATATGCAGAAAAATCACTAAACGTCCATAATAAAGAAGCGAACAGACGATTTTTTGTTGTTGAAATATCAAATGTTTCAACTCCTTCATCCCATAGTGTTTTTAACTCTTCTATTAATGGTTGTAGATAAACATCGATGCCTTGTTTTGGATCATTAGGGTCAGGAACGACAATAGTGAGAAACATATATAGAGTTTTCATACACATCCACGGAGGTAAATTACAAGTAACGATAATAGGTCAAGATGAATATTTACCACCAAACTGGAAAAATGGTGAAAGCCCATCTGTACATAAGCCAAGTCTGACATTACGACTCTCTACGGCAAATGTATGATATGTCGTATCAAAATGTTTTCATGCTTCTCCATCCGATGGATGTGTCAAGGTTCCATCTTCTGGTGTTCTCACACTATGTCATCGCATATGACATGTAGTCACTGAGGATGCATATAACCGTTGTAGTCTAGGGTTGATCGGTAAATAATGCATTCTCGTATATGGAACTTCCTTACATTTCCTTTTTCTAGGTTTATACATTTCCCCACCACATATTTTACAGTTTCTAAGATTAATATCATCTTTCCAATACAACATGCAACCTTTAATACAAATATCTATTTTTTGGTACGGCAAACCGAAAGCCGACATTAGTGTTTTCACTTTGTAATGACTATCGCTCATCAGATTATCGGATGGCAAATGTCTTTTTGCAGCTTGTACAACCACCATAAATGCAGCTTCTATAAGGTTAAATTTTGATTTCATGGTGATGTACTTAGCGGTTACCGATAATTCAATTCCGCTTTCACAACCATTCCACAATGGCCGCTTAGTTGAAGCCAATAAATCATTTATTTTTTTGGCTTCCGTGTTCGGTTCTTCTTCAATATTGACGTCATCGTCGTCAACTTGACCGGTAGGAATTATTGACCGTGCAGCATCTTCCACTATATTTTCTATTGGATTTATCATAACTAATTCGACCTTTGAGGCTACAAGATTTACTGTAGGCGCAACAAGTTCTCTATGATGATCCCATAAATAATAATTTGGCACAAAACATGATTTATACAAATGTACTTTAACGATTTCTGGTTTTCAAAACCTCATCAGTTTGCACTTACTGCACGGGCAACGAAGCTCCTCGTAATTTTGATTATTAGATACTGCAAATCTAACAAATTCATTTACACTATTGTAGAAATGTACTTTCACTGAGCCTTTTATTCCAATTCTAACTTCATACATCCAACTACGGTCAATGTAATAATCGAACATTTTTCCTGATTCAAAAATATATGTCAGTGATTTCATTAACACATACATATATTATTAAAAAAAACCTTTTGGAACTAAAGCTTCTACGCACCACACTACCATATCTCGACAGTACATCACTTCTCTTCTGCACAACCCTTCTATATAAGCAATACTACACTTCTCTTCTCGAAGGTATTTCATTTCGGATTTGTCAACTAAACGACAGACTTTAAAACTTATCTTTCTAAAAATTCCTATTTTAAATTTATCCTTCTATTTTATTTAATAAATCGTTATAGTTCAAAACTACCGCATCGTGATTTTTAAAGAAAAATGATTTTGATATAATTCAAAATCTACTTTATGAAATCTAAAATTTTCTTTTCCATTACAGAACTACAATCCAACATATTCATAAGATTCTTGTCTCATAAATTTTCGACCTATATTTTATCATATACACTCATTCAAAGTTCAAACTATAAAATTACGAACTGCCGCTGCGCGTTTGTTCGTTTTAATTATATTCAATTTAAAATTTATTTAATTTATAACGTAGAGTAATTCAATTTTCTATACGGTATAAATTAGCACAACACAACATAAATTATCATGGTAAATTGTTAACTTTAAAATATTTTTTTCTAATAATTCCTATTTCATTTTCTTAAAATAATTCGTAATAGTTAAAAACTACCGCACCGCAATTTTTAAAGAAATTTGATTTTGGCATAACTCAAATTCTACTTGATGAAATCAAAAAAAAAAAAAAAAGTTACAAAACCACAATTCAGCATATTCTTGTTTCGAAGAATTTCGACCTATATTTTATCAGATATACTCATTCAAAGTTCAAAATGTAAAATTACGAACTACCGCTGCGCGACGAGTTCATTTTAATTATATTCAATTTATAATTTATTTAATTAATAACGTAGAAATAATGGTGCTTATTCTTCTGATTTTACTTAGAACACCAAACTATTTTCAAAAAATTTATCATTACAACGGCGCCATTTTGTAGCACCGGAGTAACGTTTATGCATTACCCTTCTCCTGACTTGGCTTGCACCATTAATAACAATTTTATCCAACAACGTATATACCAACAACTCCTTTAATATAATTACCAAACTCATATACAACAATTTTAGAACCATATACAACAACGTATTTTAAATAGTTTTACCTCAACTATTTAAAATTCCCAACACCACTAATCCCAAATACAAATGAATCATTACTCATTACAAAACATCATTATAGTAGCAATCAAAGTCAACTACAATTCGAGTAATATATCACTGGTTGTTATTATTCTATAGAAATCAACTATATTCACAAAATTTATTAATCGATTTCTATTCGATAATCACCTAAATAGAATTTAAATTTAAAATCTAATTACCTATATTATAAATTCAATATCAATAATCTATTATTATCTATAAAACAACGGTTCATTAACACATACATACGCACAAAATCAACTAACATGCAATGTTCACCGATAAATAATTAAATCCACATTTTAGAGTTTCAGTCATTACTAAATCAACTATATTAATTCAATAATCATTATATGATCACATAACATATACATTTAAATCATTATTAACTAATTAATTTAAGAAATTAGGTTACAAATTATACAGAAGAAGAAGCAACAATTACTGGTGGAGAGGGCAGAAGGCGGCGGCTTTGATTGGAGAGGGGGGATGGCGGCAGGAGAAGGGAAAAAAGGGGGGATTTTTTTTTTTTTTGAACTCGCGAGGCAGAAGAGAGGAATGAAAAAAAATTCCAGTAGGCTCGCGGGTTTATTTACTTAGGTGACGGTTAGCGACGGCTGGTAACGGCCGCTTTTTTTAACCGTCATCAGCCGTCGCAAGCATCCGTAACTAATCTGAGAGTTTCAAGTAGTGCTACTACACTATTTTGATTAGAAACTTCCGCAAGGAGTTCGATGTGATGAACTTGACATGACCGAGCACTTTAGGGTCGTCGTTCGTAGAAAATCGAATCTGTGTTCAAGTCTGAAGGTTGTGGTTCCGCTACCAGAATAAGGCATCCATTACCTGAGATAAAATATAGCATGTCCGTAAAAATCATAAAATAAGCATCAAATTGTTAATTACTTTTAGCTGTGTATGCAAACATAATTTACTCATGACATAGTTGAAGATTTGTTATTCAACCACACTCTTGCTTGTACATATAACATATTTTTCTTGCGCCTGCTCTTGAACCGTATAAAGAAATGCAGATAATAAGCATCATTTAAGGCCGCCATGATCAACATGCTATATAGTTTGTGCGGTACTAATCTAGATAGATAGTTTAAGGCTTCTTTGCCGTTTGAAAGCCAAAAGGTGGCTGGCTTATTTTTAAGTTGAACCAAACAAGATATTAACTTCCAAACATAGCAGTAGAAAGCTCAGAGCACTTAACACACTCGATAGCTTGGCTGCTGAAACAAACATTCCACAATTTATACAGACACACAATTTGAAGAATAGAAAAAATGAAGACCCCTTGAGCATCATCAACATGAAGACCCCTGTCTAAAACGTGATCAAAAGTTCCCAAATCCAATGATCCCTTCAACACAGTAAACTCCATATCAAGTAAAAGTTTTCAGATTGGAACGCTTTTCACTCTCAACATAATATCCTCCACCAAAATCTTCCTTATTTCCCCAAAATAGTAATAGCATAATTACCACTGAATCTACCAACCTTTATAGAAATAATTGATGCACAATTTGAAACAAATCGCCTCGCTCCGATACCAATCTGATATGCCAAAAAAAGGTGTATAGATGTGGAAGCGCAATAATTACTCTGATACAATTTGTTGTGCAAAAATTGCACAAATGTGGAAGCACAATAAGCAGGATCTAGATTTGCCAGTTGAACATCAATCTAATCTGATAGCAATTATTCTATTACATCAACAAAATAGTAAATAACTATAACAGAGAAACAAAGAGACACAATATTTATACTGGTTCCGCTGTCATCGAGATAGTGTATGCCTAGTCCAGAAAAGAGAGATTTTATTTCACTTGAGAGAATTACAAGAGATTACAAAATAAGAGTTTACATATCCAAACCTCAAATAGGTTTAACAAGAAGAGACACCATTGGGGATTGCTGGCTCCATGCCAGGATGAGTTTACAATAAAGTCTACCCCTCAATATATAGCCAGTGCAAATCCATGTGAGTCATCAATTACATTACCAACATATGGTAATAATATAATGAAGGAAAATTACCATAGCAAAAAATGTGCAAACATAGAAAGTAAATCAATCCTTTTCTTTAGAATAGATGGAAGAAATTAATCCCTTCATTTATTTCTCTACCATCTCATCAAAAGCATTCTCATTATAAAAATATTTACTTTTCATTTTTTGCAAATTTGTTCCAATCAATTTGTGATTTTATATCACTAAATTTAACAAGGTTTAAACTGTTTTAAATGTTTATGTTCTAGCCAGAAACCACCTAAAGTCATTTTATGTCAAAGCAATGATATGATGTCCCTTTTGGTTATAACTTGCCATTATAAATTATAGATAACATGCCTATTTATATGTTGTAATTATGTATTTATTGCTTAAATAACAAACTTTCAGTATTACTGACTTACGAAAAGGTAATAATATTATTCAGTTCATAAGGTTACTTCATTCTGATTGCACATACTCTTTTACCTATGAACATTTAGTTTTAATTTTCATTGTGGAATCAATATTTAGCGGATCGTCTAAGCACTGAAATATTACAAATACTCCCATAAGTTTTTTATTTGTAAACTATTTTCCTTATGTACATGAATGATTCAATTGAGATTGGTAACCATGTGTAAAAGGCATAATGCTGTAATATTTATGAATCGAAAGTGCTGAGTAAATTATAAAAGGTTGTTTATAAAGTTATTTATTTCATCTTTATAAACATTACCGCTAAGGACACCATGCTTTCTCGCACATAGTCGCTCCCATAAGATGAAATTATTGATTATGAAAATTCAATGATTTTGTTACTTCTACTTTTATAATCTGTTTCTTGAAAAGATCTTCAACTTGAACCATACTTAGAAACCAAAACAGAAAAGAAAAAGAACCAGTCGGTTTAAAATACTCAACCCATCAGTAGCAACCGTTAGGCAGTCTGATGTCGTTTAGTACCCCATGTCGATTCTTAAATACTTGAAAGCATGTATTAGCTTTGATCCCTTCAACCTTCGTTCAATCCAATCTCTCTAAACTGTAAATTTCCTCTCTATTTTTCATCTACATTCTCATTTTTCGCTGGTAATCAATTAATTTTTGTTAATTTGAGAGTGCATAGTATTCTACGATTCATTTTTATCATCAGTGTTGTATTCAGTGTAATTCCCCACATATATTAAACAAAATTTTATTTACTTTCTGTTGGGAAACAATGACTGAGTCGCGGGCTAGGTTGCTTTCTTGAAGACGATTCGGCGATCTGGCCAGAGGTGTAAACCAGTTCGTACTTTCACCGCCGCCTCTAGGATAAAACTGCCTCTAAAAACAATAACTGATTTGCTTGCACAACAAATCAGTGCAAATTTGCACTTTCGAAATTAAAATACTACTTGAGAATTTCTAAAAGAAATCTGTAACGGCGAAGGCAAGAAGAAAATGTATTATTCAGTGTGTATTCTCGTTTATAGATGAGGACCACATATAGGACGAGAATTAGGGTTTGGGAGAACAAGTCGGATCTGCTGAAATTACGGAACAAATTGTACCGTTACAAAAAAATACCATTGCAGAAATATTAGCGGTGCATAAATAATTTTCCATAAGAAAAACGGTTCGAAAATTGCAGTGTTTTATGGTCCAAAAATATAAGTGTCTACACCACAAAGCCCAAACCCAAGCCCGAGCCCAAGCCCGAACCAGACCGGGCCGGGTCGGGTCTAGTCGAGCCGGTCGGTCGCGCGCGCGTGTGTGGTGGTCATGATGCATGGTCTCCCTCCTCACAACAAAGCATGTATTGGGAGCCCAAGGCCCTAACATGATTTCTTAGAAACAAGTATAAATACTTGCCTCTTTCATATAATCACATGATGTGGGACTATTCACCCATAGGAGTCATTCATACACTTATTCCAAAAAAATTAATAATTTACTTAATGTTTGTAAAACATTTCCAACAATCCCCCACTTGAATTTTTAAAAATATTTTCGAGCAGTTTCTTAAAAAACATAAGATTGTGCATAAACAAAGGTTTCGTCTGACTTGAACCTTTGCATAATGAATAAGATTCAGTTTTTACTAGAGTGACACATAGTCTTGAACTCTATTCCTGACATCAAACCACACATAACCTTTTCTATAGTGCAATCAAATAAGCCCATGCATTTATGGTCATGCACGTCTATCCTAGTTTAGTGAACGCTCTAAAAGTGTTGCCCAAACTCCATAGGAAACGGCCACATTTCCACATTCACAAAGGTGAGTCTATCAAGAGCACTCCTGAAGGTAGGTACTCCACTCCAAATAGAGTATAGATCTCATTAAGAGTTTCTATTAACTCATCATCTAATCACTTCAGGAATACATGCTTCTTGGTATATTAAATAGCATGCTTAACTCCTATCACTACACAACTTGTTTTTACCCATTAAACCTAGTTCTTGGGATCTCCAGTCATTTAGGTTGGGTTACCATTGTGCGTGACTCAATAATCTAAGGGCAATAGTCTCATTCTTTTAGAAGAATTATGGACTTTCTCTCCGGACAGTCCTTTCGTCAAAGGATCTGCCAAATTTTCATCACTACGTACGTAATCCATTCTAACGGTACATGTGGTAAGTAGTTCTCTAACCGTACTGTGCTTACGACGTATTTGTCGTCTCTTACCATTATAATAACGGTTCTAAACTTTTGCAATAGTCGCGGTACTATCGCAATGTATCAACACAGCCAGTACTGGTTTTTCCCATCAGGGAATCTCAGCTAGCAGGTTTCTCAAATACTCTGCCTCTTCACTAGCTGTAGCTAGTGCTATCATCTCAGACTCTATAATAGACTGAGCCAAGATAGTCTGTTTCTTGGATTTCCAAGAAACAGCTCCTCCAATGATGCTAAATATATAGCCACTGGTCACTTTAGAATCATCAGATAAGGTATTCCAGTCTGCATCTGTAACAACCCGTATTTTGAATAACATGTTATAACATAAAACAAGGCAGAATTAAATATTAAAATCTGAATCAAGGGAAACGGGCTGTGCCATTGCGTTCGTCTCGGAAAAATACGCGAAATAGAGTCCGAGTTTTCGAAAAACGGAGTCCGTATGACCAAGTTATGGCCCAATGAAGTTTTCAGAAAATTCCAAGCCCGAAAACAGTTCAAATTCAAATTCAGATGCAACCAAGGCAGAAAGGGCGGGAACTTTCCCGCCCCAGGCAGGGTCGACACAGGGGTCGACACCCCTGTCGACCCCTCCCCAATGGGTCGACACCCATGTCGACCCAGGGGTCGACCCCCCCGGTCGGACCAGTTTTTCTGGTGCACCATTTTGACAGGTTAGGTCTTGCTCTGGAAGTTTCTGACGGGAATTGACGGACCTGATGTGTTTTAGGGTTAATCCTATGGTCTAAATTAACCTAATCACCTATAAAAAGACCCCTAGACCTAGCCTAAACCTCATTAATAATTCCTACAACTAAATGCTGTCCAAATATTCAGTAATCATGGCCTCCACCTTCTTCATGAGAGCATGAGTGTCTCAAATCAATCTATGACATAAAGGAGCCATCTTTCTTAAGTAAAAGAGCCATCTTTCTTTGTCGTTGGAGTTATTACTTCTTGTTTCAAGGCATTTAAGTGGAGCTTATTATTTTCTTTGCGGATTTTGCTTGTGGCTTCGTCTCAATCTTTATATATATTGATCTAGATCGCATAATCACTCATTGTAAGCCCTATACTACTCTTAGATTCTGACTATGAAGTTAAATGTTACATGTTGCAAGTTGAGTTTGGGCCTAAGTATAATATGTGCTTTAATTCTAACATGTTATGCATATGTTTACCCTATGCAAGTTGTAAAGCTATTACCTTGACCTTGTGCATAGAAAGCTATGACCTTTGATTTGAAATGTTGCATTATGCAACATGAGAACTCTCATAACCTTTATGATAACTTGCATATAATGTTATATGCGAACTTCTAGTCATCATCTTATGTCATCTAGGACCATGTATCACCTATTCGCTAAGTTTGGATATCATGCATGTTTTGAGGCTTATAATGTAATATGCAAGTTTATGATCTCTCATAAGCCTTATGTTATCTTGCATACGATGTTATATGCGAATCACTAGCTATCATCCCATGTCATTTATGATCATGTTTCACCTATTTGCTAAAGTTTGATATCATGCATGTTTTGAGGCTTATAATATAATATGCAAGTTTATGAACACATTTGCCTCATATGCAACCATGTTTAACTTGTGGCCAAAGCACCCTTATGCTATTATACATGCTTGTGGCCAAATCACCCTTATACTATTCGATATGTATGAGGCCAAGTCACCTTTTATGCTATCATACATGTTGAGGCCATATGCTAGTATGTTGAACCCCTTTTGGCCTCAAATATCACCATGTTTAGTTTGTGATAGACTTTGCCATCTTATGCCCACCTTGTCGTATGGTTACCTTCCCTCTTTGATCTACTTGCGTTAATGCGAATTTACGTGCGATGGGAATACGTTATGGGTAGTTGGGCAAACTTAAATAACATGAGAACATGACTTGAAAATATGACATGAAAGTTTGACATATGTTTATGCTTGAAAACACGGACTCGGACATGACTTCTAGAAAACATGAGAATGACCAACTCGAGGTTGGGTTGAGTTTGTAGCATAAATCTACCCGGAACCGACCGGCTTAACTAGTGGCTACAAGCAATAGGACCCAATGTGAGTAGTTGGTCATGTCGCACTTAAAACCCGAGGTTAGACTAGGTTGTGGTGTAAAGCTACCCGGACCCGCCCGGCTTAACTAGTAACCACAACAAAGTCTAATGTGAGAGGTTGGGGTGCATTAAGATAATAAATGCCACATGATAGGGTTAAGTCATGGACCACTTGAATATACTTAACCACATGAACATGATGGGTTGATAGGGTTAAGTCAACATGGACACACTTAACCAACCCAATGCTTAGTTGGATAGGGTTAAGTCGTGAACCTTTTTAGGAACACTTAACCAACTTGATACATGGTTTGGATGGGGTTAACCACACTTAACCCACTAGAAAACCCTAGTTACGCTGTCCTTCTCAGCAGTAACCCACTAGGGAGTATCGGATACCCTAGGGACTAGGCTAGGGTGGGGCACGATTACTGGGCTGGAGTGTAAGCGACCAAAAAGACGGCAAAAGTGGGTGCGCCATAGTAGATTCCGACGGACCATGGTCGTGCACATTGTCTGGGGATGAAAGACAGACATGGGCACCAGTAGGTTTGGACTGTGCGTGCTTGTTTCGTGTCAGTGGTTGACACCCTAGTGCCGGATACACCCTAGGGTGGACCTAGCACAGTCGACTACATTTCATGTTTGGACCGTATGACACCGACACACGACGAGTTAGG
This sequence comes from Allium sativum, assembly GCA_030737875.1. Taxonomy (NCBI): domain Eukaryota; kingdom Viridiplantae; phylum Streptophyta; class Magnoliopsida; order Asparagales; family Amaryllidaceae; genus Allium; species Allium sativum. Next base: position 463,483,567 of record CM060923.1, read on the forward strand.
CTGATAGGGAGCCGATCGACTAGACCAAGTAGTTGGACCTTGATTTAGGTCATCTCATGGGTTTGGGCCAACATTGGGCTAAGGGATCATTTCTTGTTTATACTTGACATGGATTGGAATACTAGTACACACCTGGTGCAACTTAACCTTGTATATACGATGCCACACTTGATCTATCTTGTTAACTTTTCACCATGCCAGTTATCACCCCATATCTCATCCCTGTTTACATGTTCGGTTAACTTTACTAGTTTTTATACTAATAGTAGATAGGACTTACTAGTCTTTTTGACTGACCCGTTTTCTTTCGCCTCTTTTCTTCCGTTCCCCCCCCCCAAGGTTTACAGGGTGGGAACACTGGTACCTAGCTAGGATCTTTAGCTGCTTTTTTGGATAGCTCATGTACGGTTTGGACTTGAGCACGCTATGGCTTTATTTTACCTTGGGGATAGTTACTTTATGATTTTCTTCCCAGTTTTCAGTTGATGTTTCTAGACTTTGTTTTATGGGAAAATAATGATCAAGTACTTTGATGTAACTTGACTATAGTTTTGAAATGTTAGTTTTATCCGCTGCTTTATTTACTCTGTTTTTACTTACATGTTCTGTCTTGTGATATCTGCATGCATGTTTACCTCGTTTAACGCCCCTCCAATGCCAGTGTCCTTGCAAGAGTGGCATTGGCGGAGGTGGGGTGTTACATTTGGTATCAGAGCATAAGGTTTACAAGATTGGAGCAAAAAGGTTTATAAAAACTTACCTTTTGAAAAACTATTTTCAAAGCCAATTAAGTATTTTCCAAGGAAAGTCTAGTTTATTTTAAAAGGCTATTCCCCAAAAGCCATTAGCACTATCCTTCGTTTCTTCGTTCTGAATCTATCCATCTTTTTCCTTCATTTCAGTATGGCCGATAATTTTTCCATCCCGGAGGATGTACCAGTACCTATTTGGTTTAGAAGGTATATGGAGGCAAGGGAAAATGAAGCCGGTCCCGCGGATATTCCTCCTCCTCAGCATACACAAGCAGATTTCGCGGAGCTTTGCAAAGACTTTAAGGCGATGGGTTGCAAGAATTTTGTCGGAACGGAGACTTCCGTGGAGGCAAGAAACTGGTTAAAGGTAACTGAAGACCTCTTTGCTATCTTTGATGTGGAAGATCGTAGGAAAGTTCTGTTGGCGGTATGGCTATTGAAAGGAGAAGCTGCTTATTGGTCGGTGGTCACCACCACTACTATACCAATTGAGACTTGGGATGAGTTTAGGAGAAGGTTTGGACTAAGGTTTCTATCATCGACAGAAGAGAACCTTCGGATGGAGAGGTTCCTATCTCTAAGGCAAGGGGACATGACAGTTAGGGAATACGTGGATACGTTTAATCAACTTGCTTGGTTCAATCTAGACTTGATTAACACAGCTCAGAAAAAGGCCCTACGCTTTGCTCTAGGATTGAATGAGCCATTGCGCAGTTTGGCCATGTCTCATATACCCATGGGGGCGACCTTCGAAAATTTGGTGAATACGGCCCTACTTCAAGAGGAAGATAAGAGTGACAAGAAGAAGGTCAAGGCAAATAAGTCTCAAGGCAAGAAGATAGACTCCGGGAAAGGAGGAAAGAACGACAACACGTCAAGTAAGAAGAAGAAATGTAACTTTTGTGGGATCAAGGGGCATCTGGCCAAGTATTGCAGGAAGAAGAAGAGGAAGTTAGGCGAGTGTTTTCATTGTGGAGAGCCTGGACATCTTAGCAAGGATTGCCCCAAGAAGCAAGGACAAGGGCAAGGGCAAAATCAGCGTGCAGGACCTTCTGGAGGGCAAGTGCATGCTCTCAACACTGCTCTAGTTCAGGACCGAGGTAGTATTTCTGTAGAAAGTCTTGTTTATATTTCTGACTTTCCTGTTCGCACTTTATTTGATTCTGGCGCATCGCATAGTTTTATTTCTTCTGATCTTGTTTGCACCTTAGTACTAGTCTAATTGAGGATCCCATTTGTATTTCTAATCCAATTGGGGGTTTCGCCCATTTATCTATGATTTGTGTGGATTTGAGGATTTCTATCTTTAGCGTAGAATTCATGGGTAATGCTTATGTTCTCGGGTTCATGGGATACGGGTTGATTTGGGCATGGATTGGTTGTCCAGTTATGGTGCCATTCTCGATTGTGAGCATAGGGTGGTGAGGCTCATGACTCGCCTCGGTAATACCCTAGAAATTTCTTGTAACCCTAGGGGTCCCGTCATGTTATGTTATCTTGAATCTCTTGACTCGTCCATCGATGATCTGCAATCTATAAGGGTGGTCCGAGACAATCCTGATGTCTTTGAAGAAGTTAAGGGGTTACCCCCTAAACGAGAGATAGATTTCCGCATTTATCTAGTCGATAATGCCAAGCCAGTATCATTGCCCGTTAGACACATGGCCCCATGTGAGAGAAGGGAGCTCAATAAGCAAATTAAGGAGCTGCTTGAGAAATTTTTTATCAGGCGAAGCATTTCTGAATGGGGTGCTCCAGTGGTATTCGCTACTAAGGCGGATGGTTCGCTTCGTCTATGTGTTGATTATCGTAAGTTAAACAAGCTGACAAAGAAGAATAGGCACCCATTACCGAGGATTGATGATCCCTTTGACCAGCTTGTAGGTGCTTCTGTTTTCTCTCAACTCGATCTAGCCACCGGATTACATCAGCTTAGAGTGGCTGAGGATAGTATTGATAAGACTGCGTTTAGGACTCCAGATGGATTCTTTGAATGTCTTGTTATGCCATTCGGTTTGACTAATGCACCCGCATACTTCGTGGACTTGATGAGTAGGGTGTTTCGGGAGTTCCTTAACAAGTTTGTGGGCGTTTTCGTGGATGATATTCTGATCTTCTCAAAAGACGAGGAAGAGCATGCTGCACATCTCAAGGAAGTTAGGGATATGCTTAGAGCTCACCAGTTGAAAGCCAAGTTCTCAAAATGTCATTTTTGGAGAAAGAAAGCTTGGTTACTTGGACACAAAGTTCCTAAGCAAAGTATAGCTGTGGATCCCGCGAAAGTGGTTGTAGTTCAAGACTGGAAAACTCCTAGGAATGCAACCGAAGTAAGAAGCTTTCTCGGTCTTGCAGGGTTTTAATAGGAAGTCCATCAAGGACTTCGCTAAGATTTTAGCTCCTCTTACTAAGTTGACAAAAAAAGGACTTAGCCTTTGAATGAGAATTGGAGTGGGAGCCTGCTTTTCAAAGGCTTAAGGGGACTCTTACCACAGCACCAGTTTTAGCTTTACCCGATGGAGGGAAGATGTTTGCCGTGAACACCAATGCACGTGACATGGGATTAGGCGCGGTCCTGATGTAAGAAGAAAGAGTAATATGTTATGGGGTTAGGCAACTCAAAGTTTATGGGAAGAACTACCCCACGCATGATTTGGAGTCGGCGGCGATTGTCTTCGCGCTTAAATCATGGCACCATTATCTTTTGGGCAAGAGATTCGAGTTATATATGGATTACAAGTCGCTCAAGTATCTCTTCTCGTAAAAGGATGTCTATGCTAAGTGTTGAGTTTGGAAGTAGGGATTATGTTTTTGGGCTTTGGGTTGATTCTAGGGATAAAGTGGTTATCCAGTAAGGGTACCATCCTCGGTTTTGAAAGGAGGGTAGTTAGACTCTTGACTTGCCTTGGTAATACCCTCGAAGTCTCGCGTAACCTTTAGAGTTCTGTCAGGATTAGTTACCTAGAATCTTTTGACCCATTTATTGGAAATTAATGATCTATTCGATTAGTGTTCGCGGGTGGTTCATAGAAATCATGTTAATAAGTGCATTTGGCCACATGGATTGGTATTTATTTTCAAAGGAAAGTTCTTCTACGTGGAATACCTTACAGTGAATTTTGGGGAAAGCTTGCATGAAGTCATGAGTATACAGTTAAGTTAAGAACCGAGTATGCTAGAAAAAAAAAAGTGAAAGTGAAATGAGAAGGGACAGTGAAATGAGTTCCAACTCACATTTCTGAAGTAGGAATTAGGAAGCTACAGAATTGAAAGGTTAACAACAGTCAAAGCACAATGGAATTAAGTTCTTAGAAGGTTGAAGACAAGATACACGCATCATATATCTTTTTAGGAGTATATCCTTGATCCCTGTTTTTCCATGGAGCTTACTTGTATACTATCTTCTCGATCTCTTTTCCTAATTAGCATATCTTTCTTTTGCTATCCATGTTTACCTTGTTTATCTTGTTCATCTTGTTATCTCGTAATCGTGTCATAAGAACCTTAGGTAGAAACCCTTTGGATGAAACATGTATTTGAAACATGTTATGCTTGATGGTTGCAAGTGGTTGCAAGTGTTTGCAAGTGGATACTCGTGGATGCATGATACACGTTAGGCACTAAGATCGGCTCACACACTTTCATACCGCATATGCATGAGTGTTTATGCTTATTCATGGATGAAACTTGTTGTGCTATCACGTGGATGTTGCATATGAATGAATGCTATGTGCACTCATATAGAGATTATAAATTATGTTAGGAATTTGCATACATATGGACTCATTTCACTAACATACTTTGCATTAAGGAGGTTTATTGAATCAGTAACCGCCTGATTTTTGCATTAGATAAGTACATATACACACACCTTTTGCATATGATCATACATCATTTAGAATCCTTTAAGGACAATGACTGCACGTGGATGATGTTTTGAGTAGATGGATGATGGATGGTAGGATACGTTCTCCCTAACTTGGAGATTTCGGGGACGAAATCCTTTAAGGTGGGGAGAATGTAACAACCCGTATTTTGAATAACATGTTATAACATAAAACAAGGCAGAATTAAATATTAAAATCTGAATCAAGGGAAATGGGCTGTGCCATTGCGTTCGTCTCGGAAAAATACGCGAAATAGAGTCCGAGTTTTCGAAAAATGGAGTCCGTATGACCAAGTTATGGCCCAATGAAGTTTTCAGAAAATTCCAAGCCCGAAAACAGTTCAAATTCAAATTCAGATGCAACCAAGGCAGAAAGGGCGGGAACTTTCCCGCCCCAGGCAGGGTCGACACCCCTGTCGACCCCTCCCCAATGGGTCGACACCCATGTCGACCCAGGGGTCGACCCCCCCGGTCGGACCAGTTTTTCTGGTGCACCATTTTGACAGGTTAGGTCTTGCTCTGGAAGTTTCTGACAGGAATTGACGAACCTGATGTGTTTTAGGGTTAATCCTATGGTCTAAATTAACCTAATCACCTATAAAAAGACCCCTAGACCTAGCCTAAACCTCATTAATCATTCCTACAACTAAATGCTGTCCAAATATTCAGTAATCATGGCCTCCACCTTCTTCATGAGAGCATGAGTGTCTCAAATCAATCTATGACACAAAGGAGCCATCTTTCTTAAGTAAAAGAGCCATCTTTCTTTGTCGTTGGAGTTATTACTTCTTGTTTCAAGGCGTTTAAGTGGAGCTTATTATTTTCTTTGCGGATTTTGCTTGTGGCTTCGTCTCAATCTTTATATATATTGATCTAGATCGCATAACCGCTCATTGTAAGCCCTATACTACTCTTAGATTCTAACTATGAAGTTATATGTTACATGTTGCAAGTTGAGTTTGGGCCTAAGTATGATATGTGCTTTGATTCTAACATGTTATGCATATGTTTACCCTATGCAAGTTGTAAAGCTATCACCTTGACCTTGTGCATAGAAAGCTATGACCATTGATTTGAAATGTTGCATTATGCAACATGAGAACTCTCATAACCTTTATGATAACTTGCATATAATGTTATATGCGAACTTCTAGTCATCATCCTATGTCATCTAGGACCATGTATCACCTATTCGCTAAGTTTGGATATCATGCATGTTTTGAGGCTTATAATGTAATATGCAAGTTTATGATCTCTCATAAGCCTTATGTTATCTTGCATATGATGTTATATGCGAATCACTAGCTATTGTAATGACCCGCATTGGCAGGGGTATTTTGATTAGTTTATTTAATTATATCAATGGTGATATAGTGAATTTAGTGATAGTGGAATTTAATAATGGTGAATATTTAATTAAAATAATAAATTAAATAATATAATAAATTCTGAAATAATCAGAATTGGCTGAAACGGCGATATGGTGTGAACCGGATCATCTGTGATATTTAATTCAGCTTGGAATTGAATTTGAATAACGAATATATTCAATCGTCGACAGTTGAACGTATAGTTTATAATATAATTTTAAACGAGCTCGAAACGGCGCTGCAGTTCGTAAATTGGCGATTCGAACTTCAACTGAATATACAGGGTTCGTTTTAAGCCGGATTTCTGTGAAACAAGAAACGTGTGGAGCCGGTGAAGTATATCTTTCTAGTGGAAGAGAAAAATCGGGATTTCATCGTATAGATTTTGAGATATGTCCAAATCAAATTTTAAAATAGTCGCTATAGAATCGGTTATCGACCATAACGGTTTATTCGATATAACTAGAGATCGGGTTTGAATTTAGACAAGGTTCTTTTGAGACGTAGTGATAATTTAATTTTTAGAATTTTATGGTAATTTTTAATTAATTAAATAAGCAACTTTTTATTTGGAGTATTTGGCACCCTGTATTGACATTTTGGGGTTTCACAATATGAGTAAACCTACCGATATTACTATATTTTTAGGGTTGTGACCCTCGCTCGTTACGACCATAACCTTATTTCTGTCAGTAGCGGTCCCTAAACAAACAGAGTTTTACGTAACAGATACGCGAATCAATTGGGAAAAAAGGTACATACTCAAAGCAAATTAAAACAATCCATGTTGTTAATGTGTATAATTTGTAATTTTCATACATACGAGATTTGTAAATTTCTTTTTAATTTATTGAATCACTCCACTTCATTATTTGTTCATGCACGATAGAGAAAGAGAAGTAGTGTTTTTGAAGTGTTAAAAGAACATGAGTCCTTTGACATACACCTACTGTACTTACTAGAAACTTTAAACGATGTATACCATGGTAATAAGACAAAGTATATATATATACATATATATGATAACGGTAAGGTCCACGCATCCTTCTCTTTAACCACCCGTTCTCTATGGTCCAGGGAAATACACCGCCCGTTATAAAATTGAATGGTGGAAACAATACCCATCATCTTCTATAAAGGCCACGCTATAACCTAATTTCCGCAAACGAAACTTTTCATGGTCAAAGAAATTGTGAGCCGCCACTCGTTTCTTCACAACAAAACAACCCACACTCAAAAATTCCAAATAAATCAAGTTAATTCCTAGAAATCGAAATATATACATATATCGAATCAGAAATGGATCCTCTTCAGTTTCATAGGAGTTGGGGGAAATCGATACATATTCTGTTCGTATTTTCCCCATCAGCGTCGGTCAATGGGATATACGCCGGAACTGGGTGAAGTTAGGGGGAGAACGGAGGGTGTAGTTGCTGCCAAAATGGCTTGGCGCACGTCAGGCGAAAGGCGGAGGGTTCCGATGGGATTCCGACTTCGGTATGGGGGAGTTTAAAGGTCGATGTCTGTACTAATGAACTCTGGTTCGCTGTGGTGAAGGGGACGACTGCTTGAATGTGACGAAGGGAGGGGGGGTTCGATTGTTACTGTGTGATGTTGAGGTGGTAACAGCGAACTGGAGTGTCGCGTTTTAGTTGTTCATGGTTTTAACTGGAAGTTGGTTGCTGTAATTGTGTTGAGAGGAGGCGGAGTGGGGTTGTTCGGTGGACTGTTTGGTTTGGAGCTGATGGTTTGAAAATTGACAGGCTAGGGAGTTGCGAGTTATGATGATGGTGGGGGTTCATTGCGAACGGTACGGGATAGTAGAGGAGGAGAAGTAAGTGTCGGCTGAGATCTTTTGTTTAAGTTTTGTGGCATGTTACAAAGTAGCGAAGTGGAAGGATGCAACATGTGATATGCATGGGAAGAGGATGATGTGAATGATGGTGAATACGTTGGGGAAATGAAATGGTACGGTGCATTGTAAAAGAAATATTGGGGGAAAGCAATATATTGTGGAGAGGAATTTGATGCTCCAATGAACGGTGTGGCGATGGAATTTATATAGTAATACGGGATTTGTATTTGGGAAGAGAAAGTATGAGGAGCGGTTATATGGGGCTGGACGTTTTGAGGAAGAAAGGCACTGGGTAGTGCTGTGTCGGGTTGAAGTCTGTTTGGGCCAAGAACGAATGGGTATGGCCCATATTTAAACATAATTAAGTTTGTTTCAAATTCAAATGGTATATTAACTCATTAATGTCATATCTATATCATACGGACTCAGTTTTACGAACCGCAAGATCCACCGGGATCGTATCAACGCACACTACAAAAGGGAACTGGCCTGGAGTCACTCGGTGCTCGTTTGGATTTACGGTGAAATGTAACGTGTGATCTGAATCAACTGACAGTTGTCGTCATTTAACAATAACAGTCCAATGTGAGTAAATCTCACTAACTCTGAACAGTTTATAATTTCATGTTGTATTTTTAGAACTGTTAGATATTGGTTGATTTACTGTATGTTGACTGTTTGATTGAACTGCTAGTCAGTTAGTTAAATTTTCTATATTTGATTCTGTTTAACAGAATATATCATATAGAACTAAAAAGTGATGTTATCTATATTGTTTAACATCTGTGATGCAGGGAGACAGGTTGGAGGAATCCAACTGGATTCCTCAACATTTATTTTACTGTTTTCATATATTGTGATATATGATGTGTAATATAATCTGTTATGGATTATGGGTGTTGGAATGATATTGATCATTGTTATTCGATATTTTAAATATCATAAGAGACCCTGGGATGTAAAAAGAAGTATTTCAATGTATATTGAAATAAAGGAATTTTATAAAATCACAGGATTTTATAAAAGGAAATATTTATAAAACGAACACGGTTTTATAAAAGGGATATTTATTTAGAAAATAAATAGAAATAGAAAAGGAATATTTATTTAGAAAATAAATAGAAGTTATAAATGGGATATATTTGTAACGGTAAATAGAAGTTATAAATAGGATATATTTGTAACGGTAAGTAAACGTTATAAAAAGGAAATAGTTGTAACGGAAAACGTAGTTTATAAAAGAAGTTAATCGATGTTAGTTAATCGATTAGTGTTAAAGTTAAAAAGAAGTTAATCGATGTTAGTTAATCGATTAGAGAATAAAGTATAAAAGAAGTTAATCGATGTTAGTTTAATCGATTAGTGTTAAAGTAAAAGGAACTAATCGATGTTAGTTTAATCGATTAGTGTTAAAGTAAAAGGAGCTAATCGATGTTAGTTTAATCGATTAGAGTTAAAGTAAAAGGAGTTAATCGATGTTAGTTTAATCGATTTGAGTTAAAGCAAAAGGAGTTAATCGAATATAGTTTATTCGAATAGAATGAAGGAGTTAATCAAATATATAGTATTCAAATAGAATTAAAAGAGCTATCGAATATATTTTATTCGATAGGAGCTAAGTGAATAGAATAAATCGAATAGAGATTTATTCGAACGAGAGTTAAGTAAGGAAGTTAGTTAAAGAAATATAAAGTGAACTTTGCCAATTTCAAAGTTAGAAATGTTGTTCAGTTAAGGTCTGAGAGGTAGTTCTACCCCAACTTGGTTGGCTTCGTTTTAACTAAGGAATAGTTAAGGTTCGGCAGTAAAGGAAATGGTTTGGGTTGGCATCGCGATGGTTTGTTAAACATCTGTCTAAGTCCAATGGAGAAGATTTGGAAATGTTTTCCAAATAAGAAACCAGAAATGTTTTCTAATAAAGAAAACAAGGAAATGGAAATGTTTTCCATTGTTAATAACGTATATTTTCCAAATAAGAAAATAGGTAACATTAAATATAAGGAAACATGAGATAAGCAAATTAATGAAATAAAGAGATAAATGTTGAATGATGTTTGATTGATATAAATTTCCATTTGGAAATAATATCATTGGTTGCACACCTGTTTTCTTCGATAGTTAAATCACAGACTATCGAAGTTTTTGACCATTTTAACGTTGTTAATATGGAGAGACCGGTTGGATTATTATCCAAAGAACCACTCTGTATTGGCATAAGCGTTGCGAATCATATATGCCAAAGGAAATTGAAGACGGAGTTATGCAAGGGCTATCCTGTTTACAGAATAGTGCCTTCGGTTCATCCTGTTCCTGGGTGACTTGTATGGACGAATGTCTGACAGAATATGTCCAGACGATCACGTATATTGATTTCTCCAACTGTACCAAGAGTGGAAGCGGAGAAGGAAACTTCTCTTAGCTAACACATAATGTATGGTTGAGGACATCAATTGGTGATTGGATGGATTTGATGATGTGACATTCAAAGTGAATCTGGTGTGATGATAAAGCGTAGCTTCTAGCCTCATCATCCGGTAAATGACAGAAATCGGGCAGGCAGCATGGCTAAGTCGGTCGCACCGAAGTAGGGTGTATAATCACCTGATCTAGAGTTTCATTCATTTCTAAAAATCTATTGTTGATGCTGTCCCATTTGGGAAACGGTTGCTGATCCCAACTGTTGGTGATATACATTCGATACACTCAAGCGAAATGAGTGGTCGGTCATGTGTGGCCGGGTTGCAAGATGTTCTTGTTAAACCCAGTGTATTCCTCTCTAGAGGTACACAAGCGGAAGGTGATCCCATACCTTGTCATAGTTGGAAATCCATTACCCAATACGTGCTTGCGGTTTTGATTGTATACTATATATGTAGAACGTGAGATGAAAGCGTTTCTGCTAGATGATTATATATATACTGTGGTTGATAGACATTAATATAATATCAAAAGGTTTTTGATATAAAAGATAATTTGGATTCTCATAAGGGAAAAACCCGTTCCGTTATGCGGCGTGGTCTTATGAGATATCGTTCACTTGTTCGAACTGTTTTTAAAACTGTTTTACTCATACCAGTCCCATGACTGACCCGGAGTTTACTTTGTTGTTTTCCCTAAACTCTTGGGTGCCTAAATTTGTACGGGCAGTCAAGTAGTCGGGATTTTACAGATACACTTGAAGAGCTGGAGCAGGAGGCTTCAGGATGTTATAGCTATAGTTATTTCCGCTGTGTTGTAAGTGTTGTACTTTGATAATGATATGTATATTCTAGTACTGATTTGTATTTCAAAGTTATGTTATGAAATATATTTATTCGTTCCGCCGTGAGATTCGTGTTACTCTGATGTTGTGTTCTTCTTCTTCTATTCTAAGTTTCTATCTTATCTTTCCTCACCCTCTAATTTCTTTCACTAATTACCAGGATTTTTCAATGTTTTGGTTATCGACATCGAGCTTATGTCGATAACCAAAGTCGCCGAAAATCCGGGTCGTTACAGTTGGTATCAGAGCTTAAGTTAAGAATTACTTGGCTCTGTGGCGTGACTCGGTAGAGATAGGGTTAGTAATACCCTAGACTGAGATTGAGTGTATATATACGAGTGAGCGTATTTGTTATTGATATTAAAATTTGTTTTATATTATGGAGATTTGTTGGTTGAGTCGTTTATGAGTTCTGGTCGATCAGTTTGATCCACTGTATCGGTAGGAGTTACTAAACACTTGAATACGATGAAACGTCATGGTATGTTTTGAAAAGAGGGTAAATGAAAATAATTTTACCCAAAGTATATTTTGATACATATTGGATATATTGGGTGTTATTATAATCGAGTAAGATTATAAATTAAATGGTTATGTGAATAACCAATCAGAATTCATATAAGTGAAATACGTGAAATCAGATGAGTTAAATCTGAAATTTAAACCTGAAATTGAAGTTAAAACTCTGGAGAATTGGATAAGTGTTTGTAAATGGATTTGGATTTAGAATAAGGAAAATTTAAGATCCTGGGAGATTTTAAATTGTTTTACAAGCAGCGTGAATTATATTTCGAAATGAATTTCAAAGTGGAAATGTTTAGAAATGGTTTTATATTATTGAACTCACTTCGATCGCTGGAAAATAGATTCTGATGATGACAGCTGCATCATCAGTATTCATTTTCGAGTTGTAAGTGACGAATTACTACCAAAGATACTGTTTTGAAATTTGTTTTGGGAAAGACAAGTTGTGTTGAATTTCAAATGGGATTTATAAAATAGATTTGATTATAGAATTTGAATAAAGAGAATTCAAATAGAAATTGAATATAGAAATTCAAAGGGAGTTTGAATACATGAAATTCAATGAAAGTGATATAGAATTTGAATATAGAAATTCAAATGGCGTTTGGATATAGAAAATATAAGAGATTTCAAATATAGGATTTGAATATCGAAAGTAAAATGAAATTTGAATGTAGAGGATTCAAATAGAATTGAAAATGAAATTTGAATGTAGAGGATTCAAATAGAATTGAAAAGGAAATTTGAATAAAGAAGATTCAAATAGAATTGAATTTGAAATTTGAATATAGAAGATTCAAAGGGAATTGAAATGAAATAAAGAGAATTCAAATAGATTTGAATTTAGAAATTCAAATGGGGTTTGAAAATAGATTTGAATAATGAAATTCAAATATGGAATTGGAATAAGAGATTTGAAATAAAATTCAAATATAGAATTTGAATAAGGGAATTGAAATGGAATTTGAATATAAGAAATTCAAATAAAATTGAAATGGAATTCAGTTAGTTGATAAGTAAGTTAAAATATATTTGAACGTGTTATACTCAAATATGAAAGTGAAATGGGCAAACCAGTAATTTGAAAATCACTTAACGAACTAAGTTAAAACGATTGGATTAAGTTAAAATGAATTAGAAATGTATGGATATACATGAGACAGGTTTGGAACAAGGTATGAAGGTATATAGATAGAGTGCTCGACGAAAAGGTATGTATTTAATTCATATATGAGATTTTATGCGCCGTATCGGCTAGCCGCTTGGCTTTTCTTTTTCTTTTTGATGGGAAAAGGCCTGTGTGGCAGTTTGGGGATTTTCCCGATGCTCCCAGTACAAAGGAGGTTATGGCGAATTTTTCCGAGAATTTAAGGAGTGAGAATATTTTTAAGATAATCTGATAACTAGAAATCTATATATCAATATATATAGAAGTCGATAAGGAAACGAACTTAGAAATAGAATAGTATAATCAAAAAGGAAGTCTAGAATAAAATCTAGTAAGAATAGAAAGAGGAAGAGTATACGTGTTTAAAGGTGAATAAGTAGTTGTATGGTATTGATTATTCGAGTAAGTAGTCATATCTGTTTTGACGTTATAAATGTTATTCAGTCAAGGTCTGAGAGGTAGTTATACCCCAACTTGATTGATTTCATTATTAACAGATAAATAGTAAGATTTCAGGCTCGAAGATCAATGTTGAATGAGAGTTAGTTGAATATAGTATTTGGGCTGTCGTAACGATGTTTTACACAGAATATAGTATTTGGGTTGTCGTAACGATGTTTTACACAACGTCCGTTTTAACCCAAATACGTGTAAACTTGGAAATAGAAAATTAAATATTTCCTAAGTATAGAAATAAACGAGATCTGAAAAGAGATAAGTAATTGGATTATTTTCCAATTATAAATAGCATATATTTTCTAAGTTTAGAAAATAAAGGAAGGCGATATTCAGAAATGTTTTCCCAATAACATAAAAGGGCCAATATGGTTATTGAAAATATTTGGTTAACAAATACTGATAAAGAAATAGAGAAGTGATTTTACTAATGGAATATTGATTATGGGCTCAGTTGAATTTCAAAAAAAAAATTGATTTTTGAAAAGAGTAAACTGTTTGAAAACTCCCTGGGAAAGACTGTTTGAATTAAAAACAAATTTAACAAAAAGGTTTGTGAAAGCAGATTTGAATTAAAGTAAAGTCAGTTAAGTGGTAACTGAAGTTGAATTGAAATCGAATAAGATTGGATTTGTGAAATTAGAATCTGAAATGAAAATTGGATTGGGAAGTTAAGAGTTTGAAATCGAGAATGGAACTCGAATTTGAAATAAAATTCGACTTAGGATATAAGCGAATGGTTGTGTCGTGGATAAAAGCAGATGGGGATTTGATTGGGATAACCCATGTATCCACCGAATTGATAACAAGTGGAAAGGATATAATGATATGCTGACAAAAAGGTAAATGTTTATATTTCTATTGGATATAAGATTTATGAGCCAAATTGGCGAGCCGCTTGGCTGTTTGATTTTCTTTGGGTTGGAGACGGCCCAGAGAGGCGAGTTGGAGTTTGACCGGTTGACTGGCACAAAGGAGGTGCTGGCGAAAATTTTCGAAGAGATAAGGCATTAGAAAATTTTCAGGATTTTTTGAAAATTTTCGTTGATAAGAATTAATTAATAATTTAATTGAAATTAAATTGGTTCAGTTGAAACTGAAGTTAAGAAGTGAACAAATATGTTCTAACCAGTCGATTGGGTCGTCCTCTACCTACTAGCAATTTCGAGGACGAAATTATTTTAAGTGGGGAAGATTGTAATGACCCGCATTGGCAGGGGTATTTTGATTAGTTTATTTAATTATATCAATGGTGATATAGTGAATTTAGTGATAGTGGAATTTAATAATGGTGAATATTTAATTAAAATAATAAATTAAATAATATAATAAATTCTGAAATAATCAGAATTGGCTGAAACGGCGATATGGTGTGAACCGGATCATCTGTGATATTTAATTCAGCTTGGAATTGAATTTGAATAACGAATATATTCAATCGTCGACAGTTGAACGTATAGTTTATAATATAATTTTAAACGAGCTCGAAATGGCGCTGCAGTTCGTAAATTGGTGATTCGAACTTCAACTGAATATACAGGGTTCGTTTTATGCCGGATTTCTGTGAAACAAGAAACGTGTGGAGCCGGTGAAGTATATCTTTCTAGTGGAAGAGAAAAATCGGGATTTCGTCGTATAGATTTTGAGATATGTCCAAATCAAATTTTAAAATAGTCGCTATAGAATCGGTTATCGACCATAACGGTTTATTCGATATAACTAGAGATCAGGTTTGAATTTAGACAAGGTTCTTTTGAGACGTAGTGATAATTTAATTTTTAGAATTTTATGGTAATTTTTAATTAATTAAATAAGCAACTTTTTATTTGGAGTATTTGGCACCCTGTATCGACATTTTGGGGTTTCACAATATGAGTAAACCTACCGATATTATTATATTTTTGGGGTTGTGACACCTCGCTCGTTACGACCATAACCTTATTTCTGTCAGTAGCGGTCCCTAAACAAACAGAGTTTTACGTAACAGATACGCGAATCAATTGGGAAAAAAGGTACATACTCAAAGCAAATTAAAACAATCCATGTTGTTAATGTGTATAAATTGTAATTTTCATACATACGAGATTTGTAAATTTCTTTTTAATTTATTGAATCACTCCACTTCATTATTTGTTCATGCACGATAGAGAAAGAGAAGTAGTGTTTTTGAAGTGTTAAAAGAACATGAGTCCTTTGACATACACCTACTGTACTTACTAGAAACTTTAAACGATGTATACCATGGTAATAAGACAAAGTATATATATATATACATATATATGATAACGGTAAGGTCCACGCATCCTTCTCTTTAACCACCCGTTCTCTATGGTCCAGGGAAATACACCGCCCGTTATAAAATTGAATGGTGGAAACAATACCCATCATCTTCTATAAAGGCCACGCTATAACCTAATTTCCGCAAACGAAACTTTTCATGGTCAAAGAAATTGTGAGCCGCCACTCGTTTCTTCACAACAAAACAACCCACACTCAAAAATTCCAAATAAATCAAGTTAATTCCTAGAAATCGAAATATATACATATATCGAATCAGAAATGGATCCTCTTCAGTTTCATAGGAGTTGGGGGAAATCGATACATATTCTGTTCGTATTTTCCCCATCAGCGTCGGTCAATGGGATATACGCCGGAACTGGGTGAAGTTAGGGGGAGAACGGAGGGTGTAGTTGCTGCCAAAATGGCTTGGCGCACGTCAGGCGAAAGGCGGAGGGTTCCGATGGGATTCCGACTTCGGTATGGGGGAGTTTAAAGGTCGATGTCTGTACTAATGAACTCTGGTTCGCTGTGGTGAAGGGGACGACTGCTTGAATGTGACGAAGGGAGGGGGGTTCGATTGTTACTGTGTGATGTTGAGGTGGTAACAGCGAACTGGAGTGTCGCGTTTTAGTTGTTCATGGTTTTAACTGGAAGTTGGTTGCTGTAATTGTGTTGAGAGGAGGCGGAGTGGGGTTGTTCGGTGGACTGTTTGGTTTGGAGCTGATGGTTTGAAAATTGACAGGCTAGGGAGTTGCGAGTTATGATGATGGTGGGGGTTCATTGCGAACGGTACGGGATAGTAGAGGAGGAGAAGTAAGTGTCGGCTGAGATCTTTTGTTTAAGTTTTGTGGCATGTTACAAAGTAGCGAAGTGGAAGGATGCAACATGTGATATGCATGGGAAGAGGATGATGTGAATGATGGTGAATACGTTGGGGAAATGAAATGGTACGGTGCATTGTAAAAGAAATATTGGGGGAAAGCAATATATTGTGGAGAGGAATTTGATGCTCCAATGAACGGTGTGGCGATGGAATTTATATAGTAATACGGGATTTGTATTTGGGAAGAGAAAGTATGAGGAGCGGTTATATGGGGCTGGACGTTTTGAGGAAGAAAGGCACTGGGTAGTGCTGTGTCGGGTTGAAGTCTGTTTGGGCCAAGAACGAATGGGTATGGCCCATATTTAAACATAATTAAGTTTGTTTCAAATTCAAATGGTATATTAACTCATTAATGTCATATCTATATCATACAGACTCAGTTTTACGAACCGCAAGATCCACCGGGATCGTATCAACGCACACTACAAAAGGGAACTGGCCTGGAGTCACTCGGTGCTCGTTTGGATTTACGGTGAAATGTAACGTGTGATCTGAATCAACTGACAGTTGTCGTCATTTAACAATAACAGTCCAATGTGAGTAAATCTCACTAACTCTGAACAGTTTATAATTTCATGTTGTATTTTTAGAACTGTTAGATATTGGTTGATTTACTGTATGTTGACTGTTTGATTGAACTGCTAGTCAGTTAGTTAAATTTTCTATATTTGATTCTGTTTAACAGAATATATCATATAGAAATAAAAAGTGATGTTATCTATATTGTTTAACATCTGTGATGCAGGGAGACAGGTTGGAGGAATCCAACTGGATTCCTCAACATTTATTTTACTGTTTTCATATATTGTGATATATGATGTGTTATATAATCTGTTATGGATTATGGGTGTTGGAATGATATTGATCATTGTTATTCGATATTTTAAATATCATAAGAGACCCTGGGATGTAAAAAGAAGTATTTCAATGTATATTGAAATAAAGGAATTTTATAAAATCACAGGATTTTATAAAAGGAAATATTTATAAAACGAACACGGTTTTATAAAAGGGATATTTATTTAGAAAATAAATAGAAATAGAAAAGGAATATTTATTTAGAAAATAAATAGAAGTTATAAATAGGATATATTTGTAACGGTAAATAGAAGTTATAAATAGGATATATTTGTAACGGTAAGTAAACGTTATAAAAAGAAAATAGTTGTAACGGAAAACGTAGTTTATAAAAGAAGTTAATCGATGTTAGTTAATCGATTAGTGTTAAAGTTAAAAAGAAGTTAATCGATGTTAGTTAATCGATTAGAGAATAAAGTATAAAAGAAGTTAATCGATGTTAGTTTAATCGATTAGTGTTAAAGTAAAAGGAACTAATCGATGTTAGTTTAATCGATTAGTGTTAAAGTAAAAGGAGCTAATCGATGTTAGTTTAATCGATTAGAGTTAAAGTAAAAGGAGTTAATCGATGTTAGTTTAATCGATTTGAGTTAAAGCAAAAGGAGTTAATCGAATATAGTTTATTCGAATAGAATGAAGGAGTTAATCAAATATATAGTATTCAAATAGAATTAAAAAAGCTATCGAATATATTTTATTCGATAGGAGCTAAGTGAATAGAATAAATCGAATAGAGATTTATTCGAACGAGAGTTAAGTAAGGAAGTTAGTTAAAGAAATATAAAGTGAACTTTGCCAATTTCAAAGTTAGAAATGTTGTTCAGTTAAGGTCTGAGAGGTAGTTCTACCCCAACTTGATTGGCTTCGTTTTAACTAAGGAATAGTTAAGGTTCGGCAGTAAAGGAAATGGTTTGGGTTGGCATCGCGATGGTTTGTTAAACATCTGTCTAAGTCCAATGGAGAAGATTTGGAAATGTTTTCCAAATAAGAAACCAGAAATGTTTTCTAATAAAGAAAACAAGGAAATGGAAATGTTTTCCATTGTTAATAACGTATATTTTCCAAATAAGAAAATAGGTAACATTAAATATAAGGAAACATGAGATAAGCAAATTAATGAAATAAAGAGATAAATGTTGAATGATGTTTGATTGATATAAATTTTCATTTGGAAATAATATCGTTGGTTGCACACCTGTTTTCTTCGATAGTTAAATCACAGACTATCGAAGTTTTTGACCATTTTAACGTTGTTAATATGGAGAGACCGGTTGGATTATTATCCAAAGAACCACTCTGTATTGGCATAAGCGTTGCGAATCATATATGCCAAAGAAAATTGAAGACGGAGTTATGCAAGGGCTATCCTGTTTACAGAATAG
The DNA here is from genome assembly GCA_030737875.1 of Allium sativum. Taxonomy (NCBI): domain Eukaryota; kingdom Viridiplantae; phylum Streptophyta; class Magnoliopsida; order Asparagales; family Amaryllidaceae; genus Allium; species Allium sativum. The sequence continues at coordinate 463,502,241 of CM060923.1, forward strand.
TGCCTTCGGTTCATCCTGTTCCTGGGTGACTTGTATGGACGGATGTTTGACAGAATATGTCCAGACGATCACGTATATTGATTTCTCCAACTGTACCAAGAGTGGAAGCGGAGAAGGAAACTTCTCTTAGCTAACACATAATGTATGGTTGAGGACATCAATTGGTGATTGGATGGATTTGATGATGTGACATTCAAAGTGAATCTGGTGTGATGATAAAGCGTAGCTTCTAGCCTCATCATCCGGTAAATGACAGAAATCAGGCAGGCAGCATGGCTAAGTCGGTCGCACCGAAGTAGGGTGTATAATCACCTGATCTAGAGTTTCTTTCATTTCTAAAAATCTGTTGTTGATGCTGTCCCATTCGGGAAACGGTTGCTGATCCCAACTGTTGGTGATATACATTCGATACACTCAAGCGAAATGAGTGGTCGGTCATGTGTGGCCGGGTTGCAAGATGTTCTTGTTGAACCCAGTGTATTCCTCTCTAGAGGTACACAAGCGGAAGGTGGTCCCATACCTTGTCATAGTTGGAAATCCATTACCCAATACGTGCTTGCGGTTTTGATTGTATACTACATATGTAGAACGTGAGATGAAAGCGTTTCTGCTAGATGATTATATATATACTGTGGTTGATAGACATTAATATAATATCAAAAGGTTTTTGATATAAAAGATAATTTGGATTCTCATAAGGGAAAAACCCGTTCCGTTATGCGGCGTGGTCTTATGAGATATCGTTCACTTGTTCGAACTGTTTTTAAAACTGTTTTACTCATACCAGTCCCATGACTGACCCGGAGTTTACTTTGTTGTTTTCCCTAAACTCTTGGGTGCCTAAATTTGTACGGGCAGTCAAGTAGTCGGGATTTTACAGATACACTTGAAGAGCTGGAGCAGGAGGCTTCAGGATGTTATAGCTATAGTTATTTCCGCTGTGTTGTAAGTGCTGTACTTTGATAATGATATGTATATTCTTGTACTGATTTGTATTTCAAAGTTATGTTATGAAATATATTTATTCGTTCCGCTGTGAGATTCGTGTTACTCTGATGTTGTGTTCTTCTTCTTCTTCTATTCTAAGTTTCTATCTTATCTTTCCTCACCCTCTAATTTCTTTCACTAATTACCAGGATTTTTCGATGTTTTGGTTATCGACATCGAGCTTATGTCGATAACCAAAGTCGCCAAAAATCCGGGTCGTTACAGCTATCATCCCATGTCATTTATGATCATGTTTCGCCTATTTGCTAAAGTTTGATATCATGCATGTTTTGAGGCTTATAATGTAATATGCAAGTTTATGAACACATTTGCCTCATATGCCACCATGTTTAACTTGTGGCCAAAGCACCCTTATGCTATTATACATGCTTGTGGCCAAATCACCCTTATACTATTCGATATGTATGAGGCCAAGTCACCTTTTATGCTATCATACATGTTGAGGCCATATGCTAGTATGTTGAACCCCTTTTGGCCTCAAATATCACCATGTTTAGTTTGTGATAGACTTTGCCATCTTATGCCCACCTTGTCGTATGGTTACCTTCCCTCTTTGATCTACTTGCGTTAATGCGAACTTACGTGCGATGGGAATACGTTATGGGTAGTTGGGCAAACTTAAATAACATGAGAACATGACTTGAAAATATGACATGAAAGTTTGACATATGTTTATGCTTGAAAACACGGACTCGGACATGACTTCTAGAAAACATGAGAATGGCCAACTCGAGGTTGGGTTGAGTTTGTAGCATAAATCTACCCGGAACCGACCGGCTTAACTAGTGGCTACAAGCAATAGGACCCAATGTGAGTAGTTGGTCATGTCGCACTTAAAACCCGAGGTTAGACTAGGTTGTGGTGTAAAGCTACCCGGACCCGCCCGGCTTAACTAGTAACCACAACAAAGTCTAATGTGAGAGGTTGGGGTGCATTAAGATAATAAATGCCACATGATAGGGTTAAGTCATGGACCACTTGAATATACTTAACCACATGAACATGATGGGTTGATAGGGTTAAGTCAACATGGACACACTTAACCAACCCAATGCTTAGTTGGATAGGGTTAAGTCGTGAACCTTTTTAGGAACACTTAACCAACTTGATACATGGTTTGGATGGGGTTAACCAAACTGAACCCACTAGAAAACCCTAGTTACGTGGTCCTTCTCAGCAGTAACCCACTAGGGAGTATCGGATACCCTAGGGACTAGGTTAGGGTGGGGCACGATTACTGGGCTGGAGTGTAAGCGACCAAAAAGACGGCAAAAGTGGGTGCGCCATAGTAGATTCCGACGGACCATGGTCGTGCACATTGTCCGGGGATGAAAGACAGACTTGGGCACCAGTAGCTTTGGACTGTGCGTGCTTGTTTCGTGTTAGTGGTTGACACCCTAGGGCTGGATACACCATAGGGTGGACCTAGCACAGTCGACTACATTTCATGTTTGGACCGTATGACACCGACACACGACGAGTTAGGCTGATAGGGAGCCGATCGACTAGACCAAGTAGTTGGACCTTGATTTAGGTCATCTCATGGGTTTGGGCCAACATTGGGCTAAGGGATCATATCTTGTTTATACTTGACATGGATTGGAATACTAGTACACACCTGGTGCAACTTAACCTTGTATATGCGATGCCACACTTGATCTATCTTGTTAACTTTTCACCATGCCAGTTATCACCCCATATCTCATCCCTGTTTACATGTTCAGTTAACTTTACTAGTTTTTATACTAATAGTAGATAGGAATTACCAGTCTTTTTGACTGACCCGTTTTCTTTCGCCTCTTTTCTTCCGTTTCCCCCCCCCAAGGTTTACAGGGTGGGAACACTGGTACCTAGCTTGGATCTTTAGCTGCTTTTCTGGATAGCTCATGTACGGTTTGGACTTGAGCACGCTATGGCTTTATTTTACCTTGGGGATAGTTACTTTATGATTTTCTTCCCAGTTTTCAGTTGATGTTTCTAGACTTTGTTTTATGGGAAAATAATGACCAAGTACTTTGATGTAACTTGACTATAGTTTTGAAATGTTAGTTTTATCCGCTGCTTTATTTACTCTGTTTTTACTTATATGTTCTGTCTTGTGATATCTACATGCATGTTTACCTCGTTTAACGCCCCTCCAATGCCAGTGTCCTTGCAAGAGTGGCATTGGCGGAGGTGGGGTGTTACAGCATCGGAATATCCTTCAAGTACAGCTGGGAACCTTTCATAATGTAATCCAAGGTTCATGGTTCGTTTAAGGTATCTCATTACCCTTTCAATAACATGTCAGTGCTCTATACTAGGTCTACCGGTAAACCTGCACAATAATCCCACGACATAGGCAATGTAGGGTCTAGTACAATCAGTGGCATACCGAAGGCTACCAATGATGCTCGCATAATCAGACCGTCTTACACCTTCACCAGTGTTCTTGAATAACTTTACACTGTGATCATATGGTGTGCTTTCAAGTTTACAAAGTAATTGTATTTCTTTAGTATCTTCTCAATGTAATGAGATTGATCTAAAGAAAGTCCCTTTTCTGACCTAGTAATTTTAATATCAAGGATTACACTCGCCTCACCAAGATCTTTCATATCAAAATTGGCACTTAATAAGGATTTGACTGAGTTTATGGCATGAATGTTTGACCGAAAAATGAGTAGATCATCTACGTAAAGGCATATAATAGTGCAAATGTCATTCTCAGATTTGTAATAAATGCATTTGTCACTTTCATTAACTTTAAAACCATGTGAAATGATTAAGTTGTCAAAATTTTCATGCCATTGTTTAGGTGCTTGTTTTAAACCATATAATGATTTATCTAATTTGCATACTTTATGTTCTTGACCATGTACCACGAATCCTTCAGGCTGGTCCATATAAATTTCTTCATCTAATTCGCCGTTTAAAAATGCGGTTTTCACATCCATTTGGTGTATTAACTAATTATGAATAGAAGCAAGTGAAACGAATACCCGAATGGATGTGATTCTAGGAACAGGTGAAAAAGTGTCGAAGAAATCTATGTTTTCTTTTTGTTTAAAACCTTTGGCTACTAGCCGTGCTTTATATTTATCAATAGTGCCATCATGTTTTAATTTCATTTTAAGTACCCATTTACAGCCTATGAACTTACAACCCGGGGGTAAATCTACCAAGTGCCAAGTCTTATTGAATTCTAAAGAATCCATCTCATCATTTATAGCCTCTTGCCAAAAATCGAAATCTAAGGAAGATAAGGCCTCGTGGAGGTTTATGGGATCCTCCTCAATAGTATAAACACAAAAATATGAACCAAAATCTTTTATGGTTCTTGCTGTTTTACTTCTTCTAGGTTCAGCTTTAGAATTTTCATTAAGTTCTATTCTAATAGGCGTACTTGAAGTGCCCCCACTATTCCTTAATTTAAAAGGAAATTTAGTTTCATAAAAATCGACATCATTTGATTCAATCATATTATTTGCATTAAGGTCATAAAATCTGTATGCTTTGCTATTAATAGCATAACCTATAAATACACATTCATATGCTCTACTAGCCAATTTTATTCTCTTAGGGTCTGCAATGCGAACATATGCTAAACAACCCTAAGTTCTAAATTGGGTTTATGATTCTTTAAAATCTCATAAGGTGAAATTTTATTCTTAGATTTGGGGATTCTATTCAGAACATAGCATACAGTTAATAAAATATCCCCCACCAATATTTTGCTGCACCAGAATTTAATAGGATGAAAACTACTAATTCGGTAAAGGTCCTATTTCTCCTTTCTGCTTTACCGTTCATTTCAGGAGAATAGGGTGCAGTTCTCTCATGTACTATACCATGTAGTTTATAGAAATCCAGAATTGAATTAGATTCATATTCTGTTCCTCTATCACTACGAAATCTCTTAATTTTCCTATTTGCTTTATTCTCAATCTCAGTTTTGAATGTTTTAAATATGTCAAAAGCATCAATTTTATTTTTCATAAGGTATACATATGTGAAATCAGAACAGTCATCAATAAAAGTGATAAAATAACGATGTCCTTGTCTAGTCAAAGGACCATCAAGTTCACATATGTCAGAATGAATCAAGTCTAAGGGTTCAGAAACTCTATCAACAGATGTATGGGGTTTCTTTGTAATTTTTGCTTGTGTACAGAATCCACATTTATCAAGTTCGGATTCCGTCATTTTTGGAATCATATCTAGGGTGCTCATGTTGTGAATTAATCGTTTATTAACATGACATAACCTAGAGTGCCAAATATTAAAATCACACAACATATAAGCAGAAGTAGTCACTTTATTAGTTTCAACATTCAGTTTAAACATACCCTCAGAAGCATAACCTTTTCCCACAAAAGTTCCCTTATAAGTTAGGGTATACAAATCAGTCCCAATAACTTGAGTAAACCCAGCCTTAATAAGGAGAAAGCCAGAAACTAGATTCTTCCTAATCGCTGGAGTATGCATAACATCTTTCAGAATTACAGTCTTTCCAGAGGTAAACTTAATTTCCACATTGTCAATCCCTACAACTTTAGTGGTGTGAGAATCTCCCAACAACACTTTCTGATATTCAGCAGCCGTGTATGTAGAGAACAAGCCACGATCATAGCAGACAATGGCGAGAAGCACCAGTGTCTACCCACCAACCCTTTGATCCACCAACAAGGTGAATCTCAGTAATCATAGCCGTAAGTGACTCTTCAGTCAGGTTAGCCTGCGGTGCAGAGCTTGGCCTGTTCCGACACTTTCATGTCATACGACCTGGTTTTCCACAGTTGTAACATAGAAACAACTGTCCAGAATCATTCTTTTGAGCTAGTTTCTACTGTCCTTTTGGGTTTCCTTGCGGATTCTCATTCTGTTTGTTGCGCCTGTTCTGATTCTTAAAAGATTTCTGACTCGGTTTCAGAACAGCGTGTGTGGTCTTTTTAGTGTTGTCGTTATTGACAATCAACACCTCTTCTTTCTGGTCCTGTTTGCGTGCCTCCTCCTCAATACGGAGGCGCGTGATCAAGCTTTCTAAGGAAAATTCCTTAGTCTTATGCCGTAAAACATTCTTAAAATCTTTCCAGTCAGGGGGTAATTTATCAATGATAACAGCAATTTGAAATTGTTCGTCCAATGCCATACCTTCGGAGATGATCTCATGAGCTATTTTCTGCAGCTCATGAGACTGCATCTCAACCGATCTATCATCAGTCATCTGGCACTTTAGTTACCGGCTTACAGCATATTTCTTTGCCTCTGCCTTCTCTGTATCATACTTCTTCTTCAGTGCTTCCAGATCTCCTTTGTTGTCTTTTCATGTGAATTGTAGTAATCATACAAGTCATCGCTCAGTCCATTCAGAATGAAATTCTTGCATAAGTAATCATGTTCAGTCCAGGTCTGCAGTTGCTTTGACTGTTCAGTCCATGATGCCATCTTCGCTGCATCAGCCTCGTCAGGTTTATCTGGTAGCTGCAGTTTGTCAGTAGTCAGCGCAGCCACAACCTTTCTGATCGTAAGGAAGAACTCCATCTTCTGACGCTATCGCTTGAAATGCAAGCCTTCGAATTTTAATGGAGCAGCAATCACAAGAGGGTTCTGGAAAGCAGAAGGTGAAGCATCATCGTCTACGGTTGAGTTCGAAGCCATTGTTTCAGATCATCTTCAAATTGTTGGGAAACAATGGCTGAGTCGCAGACTAGGTCGCTTTCTTGAAGACGATTCGACGATCTGGCCAGAGGTGCAAACCAGTTCGTACTTTCGTCGCCGCCTGTAGGATAAAACAGCCTCTAAAAACAATAATTGATTTGCTTGCACAATAAATCAGTGCAGATTTACACTTTCGAAATTAAAATACTGCTCGAGAGTTTCTGAAAAAAAACTGTAATGGCGGAGGCAAGAAGACAATGTATTATTTGGTGTGTATTCTCGTTTATAGATGAGGACAATGTCTTAGAAACAAATATAAATACTTGTCTCTTTCATATAATCTCATGATGTTGGACTATTCACTCATAGGAGCCATTCATACACTTATTCAAAAATTGAATTTATTCACTTAATGTTTGTAAAACATTTCCAACGCTTTCTACCACGAGTGACCAGCTTGGGTCATTGAAAATACAAGAAAAATTGTTGCTACTATTTTTTAAGGGATTTGCATTAGAAGATTTTGCTCTATCCAATTCGGAGCTTGCTAGAGGATGAGGGAGCACACTACATAAACAAAAAGGAGGTAAATGTCTTCCTCCAACATCATAGAGGAAGGGGAAAAAAATTCTCATATAAATAAGCATACAAAATGTAATACGAGAAACGCTAGAAAAATAAAATTCGAGTGAAGAAGGTATACAGCCTCATTAAGGCGTCAAGATATGATGTAACAGCAGGCCTAGGAAGAGACTGAGAAACTGATCAGCTCGAACATTGGACTATGAAAAAGGCAGAAAAGGATATCTAACGAACTGGGCCAAACTAAAAACCTCTGGGTAGCAACCAATCTCATATATGTGTGGATGCAACAATGTAAGAGAAGCAGAAGCCGCAACAAAAGGTAATAAAAAGCTCAAAGTAAGGGTCATGCAAGCCATCCAAATAACCTGGAAGAAAAAAAAAAGTAAAAGCAGCAACAAGTATTCAGAAGCAGCAGTCTGTGGTCTACTTCAAATGCAAGCTTGACACCCTTTAATATATAGTATTGGAGTATAATGTCAACGAAACTGTAGCCTTGTTCCTCCAAAGGAGAAGTTGTTGATGATTTAATAAGTTAGTCTCCATGAAGAAGTTATAACAAGATGTTCGTTCACATCTGTTTATGTAAATTAAGTATGAATACAGATTAGCTTAAGATATATTGCCGAGACGGCATTTTGTTTGTAATCTTTTTTTAACTGAAGTACTTCATTGTACTTACCTTTTAACGACATTGTTTGGATAGTTGAAATTAGAAGTGATTTTGTCTTACTGCTTATGTTAAGAATGGCTCTTAAGTATATGATGGGTAATTGGGTATTATACAAGGCAGTTTTCAAAATTTATGTAGCTAATATTCATTCGTAACACATGCATTACTGAATTTTTGTATACACGGTTTATGTTTGATTTCTCAGAGATAATAATTTTATTTATAGCTTGAATTAGAAGATGATGACTTCACACTGTCAAACAAATATATTGCAATGGACAATGACAAGAAAGCTCCAACCTTTCGATTATCATTAATTTAAAATGCAGTTTTAACTACTTACAAGTAGTAATCAAAGAGCGTGATTCTTGGTCACTGTGTTTAGGTGAACAAAAAGTGTGCATTTATATTGCATAGCATGCATAATGAACGAAGAAAATTGGACTGCTGTTATTATTATTTTATAATATATTAACTACTCAAGCAAGGACAATTGATACCCCTGCCCTTTAGCATATTATTTTATAAGATATTGAGAAACGAATATTGCGCATGGATTAAATTGTCAGGTCTAATGCATGAAGACGAATGGTTGAGCTACTCAAGGTTGATGTTTCAGAGCTTTCACACATTGATACACTCCAAAGCTTTCGTAGATTAAGTTTATTATCATATGCGATAACATGAAGCAACTAAAATTTATTATCAAAATGTATGATTAACTATCATGGGTTAACGTTTTCAAAGCTATTTCACATTGAATGGTTGAGCTACTGAAGTTGAATGTTCCAGAGCTTTCACACATTGATACACTCCAAAGCTTTCGTAGATTAAGTTTATTATCATATGTGATACCATAAAGCAATTAAAATTTATTATCAAAATGTATGATTAACTATCATGGGTTAACGTTTCAATGCTATTTCACATTGATCAATGGTTGAGCTACTGAACTTGAATGTTTCAGAGCTTTCACACATTGACGTAGTTGAAGACTTGTTATTCAGCCACACTCTTGGTTGTACATATTTTTCTTGCGCCTACTCTTGAATCGTATAAAAAAAATGCAGAAAATAGTGTCATTTAAGGCCGTCATGATCAACAGGCTATATAGACATATAGTTTTGCAGTAATAATCTAGATAAATAGTTTAAGGCTTCTTTGCCAATTTGAAGAATGGAAAAAATGTTGCTACTTGTATACAAGATAAAAGTGTACTATTTTAATTTATAGCCCACCACAACATAATAGCATGCGTCAAAATATAAGTGTACTTTATATTGAAGGAATGGATCAACTAAAACCTGTCCTACGTTTGGAGATTACAGAGAGACGTCCAATTCTAGGATTATGCCAACGCAAAAAGGCTTTAAAGTTTAAAGAAGCAAGATTGTCATCATTACCGAATAGCGATATAACAGTGAAGAAAATAATCGGACCAAAAAAGAGAGAAAAGTGACGGTCAAAGTACAAAGCTTTAACAATACAGAGCGTTTTAGTGAAAAAAAGAATTACGGGGGATGAAATATCTACTACAGAATCCAATGAAATAAGTTATCCTATATGACAGCCTACCACAATAGGAATACAAATTAAAGTCACCTTACAATAAAGCCATCAATGGTTGACATGATTATAGTCTTATACCATAAAGCAATCACTTGTTGACCAACAAAAAGCTATCACATATTGATTATACAAGGGAGCTTTTGCATGATAATGACATGACTTCGACTAGTAATTGCAATATAAGACCAGAGTTAATATCACAATAATATGTTCCTTAGCAAATAAAAGAAACAAATGCACACGGTGCAAATCATACAGAATATTACAAGTTCAAATCATACTGGCAGCATACTTGCCTTGAAATCCACCAAAATCTCACCACCGTGATCCCAGCTAATTGTCAAATCATTGGAACTTCGGTTCTTACTATAAGTCTCGAAACATGCCGCTACGGTAGATAAATTCTTTAATTCTTTGGTGATCACATTGTATCGGCGCACCGTTTCAATTGCATCATTCATACCCTTTCTGCCATTGCAATCCAGTGTTTTAAAGAAAAGATGGTTCTCATTCATGAAAAGCCACTTAAATTCTAATTCTCTAAACCTAGGTCCCCTAGGTATTGTCGAAAGGGGATCTGGGAAGTGAAGATGACATCATGGACTAAACAGTCAAAGCAACTACAGACTTGGACTAAACATAATTACTTATGCAAGAATTTCATTCTGAATGGACTGAGCGATGACTTGTATGATTACTACAATTCAGATGAAAAGACAGCAAAGGAGATCTGGGAAGCACTGAAGAAGAAGTATGATAAAGAGGAGACAGGGGCAAAGAAATATGCTGTAAGCCGGTAACTAAAGTATCAGATGACTGATGATAGATCGGTTGAGATGCAGTCTCATAAGCTGCAGAAAATAGCTCATAAGGTCATCTCCTAAGGTATGACATTGGACGAACAATTTCAAATTGCTGTTATCATTGACAAATTACCCCTTGACTGGAAAGATTTTAAGAATGTTTTGCGATAAAAGAATAAGGAATTTCCCTTAGAAAGCTTGATCACGCACCTCCGTTTAAAACAAATTATGCCATTATAACTGACCGCATCGAGTACGTTAAGAGGATAGTATTTGCGCAGGTGTGATAAGTCCAGTTGTACGCGTGCATATGGCTCTTCAAAGCAGTCTATCGAGATTAACGGAAAAGTGAAGGGCGACTCCTTACATTCAACTATACGAATTAGACTGTGATTTTCAGCCTTTAGATTAGGATCGTGGTGATGGTGATGGAAATTCTCTTTGATAAAATCGTTACTTTCAATCATTGTACGCCATTTTCTACACAGTAGTTTGAACCGTAAGATACCACAGGCAACCATAGCAGGATTTGATACACCACATCATCATGAAGTAACATTTTCTACCTTCTGAAATGATAATCCATGATATAACCATAATTTTACATGTGAATGGAAATTACTAACATAATCAAATTTCATTCAAGAATTACAAAACTAAGAATTTCGAGCGACAAACATACCTTTACTAAAAAGCTTCTAAATTAATGATACAGCAATTCACCGATTGTGACCATAATAACTCACTTGACCAAAAACCATATGGAAATATCATGGAAGAGCACAAAAAGGATAAACATGGAAAAAAAAAATGATAACACAATCATTGTTTTTCTTGTTGAAAAAAGTAATGATACCGAGAAAAGGTAATAAAAACGAGTCACAGTGTCAGCCCACTAGACAGTTACTAGCTAGGAACCGTCGTGAATAAAGACTGTAATGCAGAGGAAGAACCTTACCCAAAAATTAGAAGTCTCCACTAATACAAATGTTCAGCTTATGTTAATGATAAAGCTTAGGAATATAGATGTTACGTCCGGATGTGCATGAAAGAATATTCAAAAAATTAGTCTCACATCCTTAAAACTAAACTTAATTAGGCTCACATCCTCCCCTTTAGAAACATATAAATTTCATTCCTATTTTAAAATAACCGCTCATTTTTTTATAGGTATGCCCTTTCTCTCTTAATTCACGCCGTAATTTATGTAATACGATACACGTTTTAGGGTTTTATTTTTTCCACAATCAAATAGTTATGTGTAATGGAGGCTCCTCCTTTATTTGCGATTAAATTTTTAGGGTGCGGTTTTTACATCCTAATGACGGCTGCTTCTTTGTGAGGATTTTTGATCGATCGATTTTTACAGATCGCAGGAGGGGGAACGACGGCGCTGGGTGATGGAAGAGGGGGAGCAGACGGCGACTGAGGTGGAGGCAGTCCACTCAGGAGCGGCGGCGGTGCTCACTTCGCGGAGGGGTTCTGTTTTTTGGGTTGTACAGGTGAAGGAGGAGGAAGAGGAGGGTTTGTCGACGGTGGTGGAGCCATCGGTGGGCGGCGCGGCGGCTGTTGCAGGGAGGAATGACGGCGAAGTCAGATATATTACAGGTGTTCTAGATTATTTTTTTAATATAGTTTGTGCAAATATTCTTAAAATTTTCATATAAGTATGCATATATTTCTATTACTTGCATATATGAATGCATATAGTTATAATTAACTGAATTTGTTTTTGTATTTTTGTTTGATTAATGCATATTAACCTGATTTTTTTTTCATCCAGTGGTCCTGCAAATATTGGTGTATTGGTGATGCAGACGATTGAAGAAAGAAAATTTAAATTTCAAAGCCGACTTTCTTAATTTTAATGTCGCTTGAACAAAAATTATCAAAATCGTGGCAATTTCAAGCCTATTTTTTTAATTAATTATTCTGATGTTATTAAACTGTCTCGGTTTGATGATGGATAATTTAATTAGGTGATAAATTTATCTTTTTATTATTGATTGTACAGTCGTGATTATTAATTTTTCACTATAGGGTTTGTTTCTTTAATTCTGAATACGTGTATAAAATCATGCATATGTTCAGGAAATTTGCATAACCGTACGCATATATTCTGTATATATGTGTACTTATGTACTCTTTTTGAAATTATGTTTGCTTGCGTGTATGATGACAAGTTGCATACATTCATGCATATATTCCTAATATATGCATTTTACAAGTGTTTTTCATTCGCTATAAATATTAGTATGCATAACTTTTGTTAAAATTTGCACATAGGTATGCAAGTATTACTGATATTTTTATACATGTATGCATATTTTTATTACTATTTTGAACACGTTTATGTAATTTTATACAATAATTACTGCTGAATTTGTCTACTTGTTGTTGAATCTCTTGTTTGTATAACAGTGCTACTGCTGATGTTGTTGAAGTTTGTCAATGATAGCTGCTCTATTCGTCTGTATTTTTATAGTTCTGTTGATGTAGTGAGAGATGCCGTTTTTTTAATATACTGAATATTTATATTAACTTTGCTGATATTTTGTATAAGTGCGTATATGTATGAATAAATTCATAGTCGCTAAATGTCGGTACAGAAGTATTTTTTATACCTGATAATATATACAAATATTCTTTGTTGTTGCATAGATGTATGCAAGTATTCTTATTATGTGCATGCAGGTTTTCAAATTTTCATTTTGTGTGCAAACTCTGTTTTAGCTTTTATTATTTCTTCTCTATTTATTCTTGAATTTGTTAATTTAGTCATCGAATCCTACAGTATAAATTTTGTTTTCTGCTACAAAAATCTTTTGAAGTACTGATCCTACAGTAAGTAATTAAAAATACATCAGTAGCGTTTTCTGAAGTAATGCTACATATATTTGCAGTTAAGTAACCAATTTTATTGAAAAAATTGCATAAAAGTATGCAATATATTGTTTATAACTGCACACAAGAAAGCAACATTTCATACCATCATGAAAAAGAAGTAGAACTTAATTCAATACATAAATCTCGAAGAACTTCTGCGTCAACATATTATTATCAACAGTCCGACTATAAAGTTTACAGTTGAGAATTTCGTTAGCAAGCTCAGCACGTTGTTCATTAACAACCACAACACCATATACTTCATCATCTTCAATGATTTCTTGGTTCTCACTTCTCTGTTTCATCATGTTATTAACAAACATGCCACAATCAACGCTGCAGAAATTTATAAAACATTAACACCTTGTTTGAATAACTCTATTTGGTATGATAACAATGGTATAAATATGCAATCATTCTTACAATCTATATACTAGTATGTATGCAGGATTTCGAAATATCAGTATACAAGTATCCTATTATTTACATAACAATAAATAAATTAAAACAAGTTTGTACATTACATGCATACAAATATGCAAAAATAAATGGATATCTACATACAAGCATGCAAATATTATTAATATCTAACTTCAAACATGCAAATATACTTGATATTTGTATAAAAGCACGCAGATGTAGTCAATATATGCATACAAGCATGTAGATATTTAAAATATCTGCATACAAACATGGAATTATTGTCAATAACTGCATACATTTATGCACATTTTGCCAAAAAATGCATCTATATTAGCTTTTAGCTAAAAATAATAATAAACGCACACTTATTTGCAACAATACTGTATAGATGCATACTGTTTTGCAATAATTAGGTGATAATATTAAAAAAATAAAATAAAATAAAAGAAGTTAAAAAAACTTACTGTGGGTTTGGGGGGAAATGGCGGTGCTAGGTGTTGGAGGAGGCGAAGCAGACGGCGCCTAAGGTGGAGGCAGTCCAGTTAGGGGCGGCGGCGGTGGTCACATCGCGTTTGGGTGCAGTTTTGGGGCTGTACAGGTGAAGGAGGAGGAAGATACGGGTTTGTCGACGGCGGTGGATCCATCATTAGGCGACGCGGCGGCTGTTGCAAGGGGGATCGACGGCGATGTCCGATCGTAGGAGATGGACGCCTGGAGTGATCGAACAATTTGCAGAATTGTGGGATTAGGGTTTTCAGCGAGATAGGAAGGATTGACTGAGTAATTGATGACGTATCGTTGTTGGATAGTTTTTTTAGTTTGTAAGGGTACATCTGGTATTTTTTGAGCGGAAGTTCAAAAACAAGGATGTATTTTATATTCTTTTTATCAGTGGTTTTTTTTTTTATATTTTGAAACTTAATAGGGACCTGTAAAAAACGCACCCTATTCAAAATTTGATACTTCTGAGACAAATTTTGTTGGTGTTTCAAATGTAAAAAATGTACACAGCATATCCAAATACTGACTTGTATTATAACTCCTTATTGAAAATACTATAGGTAACATTGTAACAAACTTTGTAGTAAATTCACATCCTTTTTTTAAATCTATTATATATTCCACACAAATTTAATTATTCAGTTTGTTGTCCAAAGAATTGTATTGAACGTACCAAGCTACATATTCGGCTAAGAAAACAAGCTATTGTTTTGGACTGGGAGAATTGTGTACACTTATTACATTATAACACAACATTGCTGTTGAAGTATGCGATACTGTATGTTGGATTGAAGAGGTCGGAGATATCTTCGAGTCGGAGGTGACCGTTCGCAAATCGGAGCTCGTATGTAGGAGTTATGAGCTGGAAAGTGTTTGCTGTCAGCTGGGAACAGGACAGACGTCTATCATAGGGAGTGACAGACGTATGACTGCGGGGAATTGGTTTCCCGAGAGTTCAGACAGACGTCTGACACATGAGGGACATACGTTTGTGCTGAGTGCATATGCCCAATTAATCTCTGGAAGATGACAGACGTCTGTCAGACGATGCGACAGACGTCTGATTGGGTATTGGGCTATTTCGGGCTGGAAATTAGCAAGCAGATTTCTGACTAATTTGGGTAATTGGCTAAACCTCTATATAAACTATTTTTTGATGTGAATTAGGATAGCTTGGAAACTTGATTTGGTATCAAGGGTTTATTCTCAAGGGAGAATTTGGGTTTATAACCTAATTCAAATTCTTCAATTCTATTCTCCTCAAACTCTTTTCTATATTGAAATATAGTGATCATTGGATCAATCTCTTGTACTCCTTTCATCATGGTAATAAAATACTCTCTCCAAAGTGGATGTACACTAACAAGATGTTAGTGGAACCACTATAAATCCTTGTGTGATTTATTTTTGCTACTTTAGTCATTAGTTTCTTGCTTGTGATTGGTATTTGGATTGTTCATGATTGGTTGATATTGATTTGTGACTTGATTTATTGCTTTGGTTGTTTTTGCAAGTCTAACAACGATCTAGTCTTCCGCTAGCGCTTTGTGGTTTGGATATCAGATTCGAGTGGTCTTGAATCGGATTAATCACAACGGTTACAACAGTTGGTATCAGAGCTGTTTGGTGCTTGTTAGGTGTTTTTGAAAATGCCGAAGACGGATAGTAGCTCGGTAAGTCCTTCAACCGGAAGTCCGAATAGTGTGGCGCCTTATGTACTGGGTTCGTATGCGGCATCGGGTTCTCAATTGGTGATAGACAAGTGGAATGGTGATAATGACTTCGAGAAGTGGTAATGGAAAATGAAAGTGGTTCTTAGGTGGAATCGGGTGCACCGAGTAGTATTTGATACTCACTTATTGCCAAGTGATATCTCGGATGTCGAGAGAGAGGAGATGGAGGAATGAGCTTACACTACTCTTCAACTTGCTATGGGGGAGAAAGTGATCTCCGAAATTAGTGGTGCGACTACCGCTAAAGGAATTTGGGACAAGTTGGAAGAACTTTATATGAAGAAGTCGCTCACTAACCGTTTGATCTTGTTGTGTACGTTTTTCACCTTCAAGATGAAGGAGGGTAATACGCTTAAGGCACATTTGAATGCCTTTGATGACTTACTCATGAAGATGAAGGCCGTTGATTTAAAGATTGAGGAAGAGCAAAAGACGATGATAAATTGTGTTCATTGCCGGACCGCTATACGGGTTTCTCAAATAGTTTGATCTATGGTCGGGATACCTTGACTCTAGATGATGTCAAGACGGGTCTTCTTAGTGAGGAGTTGAGAGATCAAATGAAGAAGATGAGTGAGGGTAGTAGTGGAGCTAGTAATGGTCACGGGTTGTTTGTGGACAAAGAAAAGAATGTGAAGAAAGGAAACCGAGGGCGTTCTAAATCAAGAAAACCCGCTGGAAGAGGTAAATTGAAAGAGAGAAATGACAAGTGCTTTATTTGTAAGAAAGCAGGACATTGGAAGAATGAATGTCCGGACAAAGATAAGAAGGAAGTAGCGTCTTCATCCATGGCGGTGGAGAGTGGGGATGGTGAGATAGATGAGAATGTGTTGACGGCGGTAGCAACGGGTGTTTCGGGTAACGAATGGGTACTCGATTCGCGTGCGTCGTATTATATGACGCCAAATAGAAATTGTTTTTCATCCTTTGAGGTCAAAGAGGGAAATGCAATTTCTATGGGAAATGGTGCTATTTGCAAGTCGATGGGTAGTGGCTCCATGCAAATAAGGATGTTTGATGGCGTTGTTCACACGCTCACCAATGTTAGATATGTTCCGGGACTTAGAAAGTTACTTATATCTTTAGGGCAATTGGATTCTCTAGGATGCAAGATCACTATCGAGAAGGATTTCTTGAGGTTTTGACAGGGGCACTTGTGGTTATGAAGGGTGTTAGGACTCATGATATATATTTGCTTCAAGGTGTGACCATAGGAGGCGAGACTTACGTAGTTCTCGTGACTTGGATACGACACGGTTGTGGCATTTGAGATTGGGTCATGTCTCGGAGAGGAATTTGGATATTCTTTGGAAGCGGGAGATGATGGAGGGTGAGAGTTTCAACAAACTAGAGTTTTGCGAGGAATGTGTCATGGGGAAGAAAACAAGGGTATCATTCGATGAAGGCAACCATGACTCAAAGGAGGTTCTTGAGTATGTTCATTCGGACGTTTGGGGACCGGCACCGGTTACTTCTTTGGGAGGAGCAAGGTATTATATCTCTTTCATTGATGATTTATCTTGAAAGGTATGGGTGTATGTAATGAGGGCCAAGTCGAAGGCATTTGCTAAGTTCGAAGTGTGGAAGGCTCTTGTTGAGAATGAGAGTGGTAAGACTTTGAAGGTGTTAAGGACCGACAATAGTGGTGAATATGTCTCACGTGAATTCTTGGAGTATTGTAAGCATCACGGAATCCGGAGACATTTTTCTACACCGGGAGATCCGCAATCTAATGGAGTAGCGGAGAGAATGAACCGAACTTTACTTGAGAAAGCTCGATGCTTGAGATTGACATCGGGTTTGTCTAAGGGATTTTGGGCTGAAGCTTTTTCAACCACAGTGCATATTGTGAATCGAATTCCGTGCTCGGCCATTGGTAAAAAAATTCCGAAGGAAATGTGGAAAGGTAAGAGTGTTGACTTGAGATATCTTCGTGTGTTTGGTAGCCCGGTTTATGAGCATGATCCGGGAAATGATAAGCTTGGAGCTAGAGCATTCAAATGGGTCTTGCTTGGTTTCACGGATGACGTGAAAGGCTATCGGATTTGGAATCCGGAAACGAAGAAGGTTGTTAATTCTCGTTATGTCACTTTTGATGAGTTGGCTTTATTCAAGGTGAATGAGAGCTAATCGGACGTTCCAGATTTGGTTCATGGTGAATCAAAGGAGAAGGAAGTCATTCCCACATTCCGTCCAAGTGGTAGTAGAGTTGAAGAAGCTCGTGGGGTAGAAGCGGTTGATGAAACATCACATAGTCCACATGGTTCCTCTAGTGATGATGTTGGTGATGTACATGATACTAGAGAAGTTTCGACTCAAGGTGGAGCCGAAAGGGGTTTGGGTGATAATATTGCTACTCGGGTTGGTCGACGTGCAATAAGGCCTCCCGAAAGATATGGTGATTGGAACTACCTTAGCTTTAGTGATCATTTGGTCTATGCTCTCAATGTAGTCCAAGATGAGCCGATGAACCTTGATGACGTCATGAAGTCGAGAGAGAGCTCGAAGTGGATTTGCGCCATGGAGGAAGAGATGCAATCGCTTATCAAGAACCGAACTTGGGAGTTGGTTCCACTTCCTCAAGGAAACCGTGCTATATTGTGCAAATGGATTTACAAGGTGAAGGATGATGGAAGGTACAAAACAAAGTTAGTGGCAAAGGGGTTCTCACAAAGGAAAGGAAAGGAGTATGATAATTTTTTTGCACCGGTGGTTCGTCATACATCTATCCCGATTTTACTAGCTATAGTTGTTATCCATGACTTGGAGTTGGAGCAACTTGATGTGAAAATCGCCTTCTTGCATGGAGACTTGGATGAAGGCATCTACATGGAGCAACTGGAAGGGTTTGTTGTAGATGGTAAGTCTAAAATGGTTTGCAAGTTGAAGAAATCACTATATGGGTTGAAGCAATCATCTAGACAATGGTACAAGAGATTCGATCATTTCATGCTTGAAAGTGGTTTCCATCGAAGCATCAAGGATGCTTGCGTATATTTCAAGAGGTTGGAAAATGATTGTTGGGTGTATTTACTCTTGTATGTGGACGATATGCTCATTGCTTCCAAGGATCAAAATGAAATCAACAAGTTAGAGATGTTTTTAAAATCGGAATTCGAGATGAAGGATCTTGAAGAAGCAAGAAAAATCTTGGGCATGGAAATAGGAAGAGACCGAAAGCGTTTTGAGTTAAGATTGACTCAAAAGGAATACATTAAGAAAATGCTTTGCCGGTTTAGCATGGAGGATGCAAAGGCGTTAAATACACCTCTACCTTTGCATATGAAGCTTTTGGAGAAGGGATCACCTATCGGGGATAAAGACAAGGCTTATATGGCAAAGGTGCCATATGCAAGTGCGGTTGGTAGTTTGATGTACGCAATGGTGTGTACAAGGCCCGATATTGCAAATGCCGTCGGGGTGGTTAGTCGGTATATGGCTAATCCGGGGAAATTGCATGGGGAAGCCGTGAAGGCTATTATGAGATACTTGAAAGGCACAGCATCTCATGGACTTGTCTTTGGCGGTAGTGATGATAGGAGTTGCAATTTGGTTGGTTATTGTGACTCGGACTACGCCGGTGATAGGGATCGGAGGAAATCAAATTCCGGGTATGTCTTCACACTTGGCGGGACAACCATTAGTTGGAGATTGCAATTGCAAACCGTAGTTTCTATATCCATTACGAAGGCGGAGTTGATTGCCTTGTGGAAGTGGCCAAGGAGGCACTCTATTTGAAGCGATTGTTGTGTGACTTGGGTTTCGAACATGAGAGTGTTGATGTTTGATGTGATAGCCAAAGTGCTATCCATTTGGCGGAGAATTTGGCGTTTAGCTCAAGGACCAAGCATATTGAGGTGAGGGAGTCTTTCTTGTAGTCATGGATGAAGGTAAGCTAGTATACCTTTGTAAAGTGCACATAAAGGATAATGCGACGAATATGTTTACGAAGGCATTGCCATATAGGAAGTTCGAGCATTGCTCGAACTTAATTTGCTTGTTGAGTTGCTAGGTGCCACGGTGTGGCACGAGGTGGAGAGAGTGATTTTGTGTTTGATGGAAAGGAATAGCGGTGAGAGATTGGAAATCTATCTTCATGGTAAGTACTCGTTACACTCCCGAGTACATTGTCTTTTGGTGAGACAGTTTTGGTTTGAATGTTTTCAACACTACATTGGCGGGTGGGGGCATTGCCTGAACTCGTTGGTGTAGTGCAATGGGCAATGGCCATGCTGGAGCTCATTGGGGAAACATTCAAGTTTGCTTGATCGAAGGTAGAGGGAAATGCTTGGATGCATTGGAGTTTGGAGTTGAGATGGTTATAGTATCGAGGTGGAGTGTTGAAGTATGTGATACTATATGTTGGATTGAAGAGGTCGAAGATAGCTTCGAGTTGGAGGTGACCGTTCGCAAATCGGAGCTCGTATGTAGGAGTTATGAGCTGGAAGGTGTTTGCTGTCAGCTAGGAACAGGGACAGACGTCTGTCATAGGGAGTGACAGATGTCTGACTGCAGGGAATTAGTTTCCCGAGAGTTCAGACAGATGTCTGACACATGAGGGATAAACATCTGTACTGAGTTCATATGCCCAATTAATATCTGGAAGATGACAGACGTCTGTCAGGCGATGCGATAGACGTCTGATCGGGTATTGGGCTATTTCGAGCTGGAAATTAGCAAGCAGATATGTGACTAATTCGGGGGCAATTTGGGTAATTGGTCAAACCTCTTTATAAGCTATTTTCTGATGTGAAGTAGGAGAGCTTGGAAACTTGATTTGGGATCAAGGGTTTATTCTCAAGGGAGAATTATGGTTATAACATAATTCTCCATCTTCAATTATATTCTCCTCAAACACTTTTCTATATTGAAATATAGTGATCATTGGATCAATCTCTTGTATTCCTTTCATCGTGGTAATAAAATACTCTCTCCAATGTGGATGTATACTAACAAGATGTTAGTGGAACAACTATAAATCCTTATGTGATTTATTTTTGTTACTTTAGTCGTTAGTTTCTTGCTTGTGATTGAGATTTGGATTGTTCGTGATTGGTTGATATTGGTTTGTGACTTGAGTTATTACTTTGGTTGTTTTTGCAAGTCTAACAACGATCTAGTCTTCCGCTAGCGCTTTGTGGTTTGGATATCAGATTCGAGTGGTCTTGAATCAGATTAATCACAATGGTTACAACAATTTCTCCTCTTGAGTGTTGATACGACAAACCAATGAATTAAAGAATGTGGATGCTACTGGCATTAATATCTTTTCAGAAAAAACGTTCTTTGATTGTACTCTCAATATCACTTCAGCTACAAAGTACAAATTAAAAATATAAAATTTTCTCTAGGATAATTTTTACCATAAAAAATGACAAAAATACAGCTTCTCAAAACAAACTAAGAGAAAAAGGGTGATTTTCAAAATTAGTTTCCACTTACTCTTCAGCTTTACCGTGCTAGATACTTGGTATAAATAAAGTCATATTCCTCAACCGAGGTTCTAATCCATCAAATATACCTAAAATAAAATTCTTGCAGTTTGTAATTATCATAGTTTAGGACAAACTGTACAACTGGGCTTGGGAAAAACAATATACTAACAATAAGCATCGTTTCAAACTAATTACATATCTGGTTTTCATAAGGGCATAGCTTACACTTGCGCGCTTGAGTACAAACACAAATGTGCACATTTAAAGCAGGGATCTACCAACTCTACTTACTCTATTTGTATTTGCAAAATCTGTGCTTCGAAGTGGCAACCAGCTTGGCAAAACCAGACATTCTCCTCGTTGAAAATAAATTGTTTTCCCAAGCCTATTTGTAAATTTTTACCTGTTTTTAATAGTTCTGTGTTTTAATTGTTAACAGATATTAATTACTAAAGCTAATTACTAATAACAGTATATAAAAGCACTTATTTCTAACTATTTGTTAACATAATTAATCGATTAAATCAGCCAAAAACACAATATCGCTTTTAACCAGTCGGGGACATATTCAAACGCAAACAAAAACAAATAGAGGAACGTTTTGACTCGAACACTAATCGATTTCTAACTATTCAACTAATAAGGAATTACCCGTAGTTGAAGCTAGCAGCAGGCGAACTGAAGCGAGCCAAGCAGCGATTTTGTGATGCACCGAAAAGAGCGCGGAATTGAGATAAGCGAAGTAGTTGGAAATAGCGTTGATCAAGCTGAAGCGAAATATTGCAGAAACCCTAATTTGGATATCGTTTGTCTTTCTTGAAAAAGCACCTTTTTAGATGCGGAATGAAAACTGCTTAATGTATTAAGTGCTTTTTCAGTGTTCGGTAACCCTCCTCCTCATTCAGCAAGAAGAATTGTTCAAAACTGCTGAATGGTAAAAAGCGGTTTTGTTTTGCTTTTTAAGCTGCTAAATGAAACCAACGGCTAATTTACATAGATGTCCCTCTCCTTTGTAAATAATAACAGCATATATTCAGTGTATCAAAATTATTGGTATGTTTATTTAGAACACGAGCAACAAACATTTGCTCATAAGAAGTAAATTTTCTCATGAGTTTATTTAGAAATAGCACATTCGAGCATTATCTTTATGTGCGTAGCACTATCATAGGTCCATATATTGAGTGTATCAAAATTATTGGTATGTTCCATGCAAATAGTCATATTAACTTAAAATTACATACTTAAACATGAAATTCTCTTTGAGGACAATTTTTTCAAATAAAAGTATGTTAGACCAAACCAAATTTATAACCAGCAAAAAATCAAACAAGATAACCAGCATTCAGCAGCAGCTCTCAACATCCAGCTTTCAGCTTCCAGCATTAATCATTAGGCATTAATCCATTCTAACAAACGTAGCCAAGGCAATGGCATGGGCTGAAGCCTATTGACAATACCGACCCGATAGTTTAATATTCTAACACAACAGTTATCATCACAGCTCAAGGCCAGAGTTGAAAGTGGAAAATTGCATAAGAAAAAGATCAACATTCCATAATTTAAATTGAAATCAACAAAGGGTCGTAGTTCATGAATTGGTTGATCTTTTTATTCTTTTCGATTCAAAATTGGTCACCAAATTAGGTTTGAGGAAAAATTGATGTTTTAATGAAAACAAAACTGATTGCATGGGTGTTCGTAAAAATAAAATATACATATAAACCGTTAGTTCATACATGAGTAATGATAAATTATGAAATCAATATGTTTAGTATTTGTAAACCCAAAAAGTTTTAACATCTTAAAAAGTTTCAATGTTATTAACCATGAATTAGTATAACATGCATAAAGTAGATGCAAGATGTTATGTCCGAAAAAATGACCGGTATACCATTGGCTTCATATAATCACAAGATAATTTAAAATAAGTTATAAGTTCATAAGTCATATAGGAAAAACAGACAAAGCTTGATCCTTTATTCCAAAACATTCATATACTTAACTTTTCAATGTAAGTATATATTTCAAAACCCTTATGGAAGATTCTTATTCCAGGATTACTTTAAATGGGTTGTTGGAACCCAAGCTCTTTTATTTTAAACATTAAATCTTAACATCTAAAAGTAAGAAAATCTGTATGGCATTATTATCTACTTCAAATATCAATTTGCGATTTTAAACTAATATCATTCCTCAGATGATAGTGAAGCAGTTCAAGTTGACGTATTTTATTTACCTCTCTCAGACCTTAACTTAATAGCACTCTTACCTTCGAAACATAAAGTTGTTTGTTATCTCAAGTATACTTCGAAAATTTATAACCTTAAACAATTATAAACTATTAATAATTAACTTTTAAATAAATACTTATAATCGTGAACTTCAAAATAAATAGAAAAATATTTATTTTAACCTTTGAATAAATAATTATAATAGTTAATCTTTAAATAATTAATTTAAAAATACAAATAAATCTTTAATTAATAATTAAACAATAATTTAAACCCGAATTAATGATTAAATAAATATTTAAAGTCTTTATTTAAATTAGATAAATATGTTTTGATCTTAATTAAATAATAATTAATCTCCAAATAAGTCATTAAATAATAATTAAAATTTGATTAGTTACAATAATTATAACTGAATTTGTAATTAATTAAAAATTACATGCAAAACATCATGAATAATTAACTCTAAATCAAAATATTGTAAGTAAACAAATTCTGTAGCTTTAAAACATCATTAGTAAATAATTAATAGTTTAATTACTAAGACTAGTCTTAAATAAATAAATTAGCATGAACTTCTTAAAAAATACATAATTAATTCTTAAAATCTTTGAAAAGTTCTTTTTAAACAATTTAAACAGAATATTTAGTTATTAAAACCAATTCCATTAAGAAAATTTAACAATTGAAAACAATTTCAAATTTTAAGGCTTAGCGATCGTAATGTTATTTAATTAAATTACCATTTATTTTCATATCCAGAAAGATGTCAATGACGTATATGATATGGTTAGGCTATAAGTATTGGCACTCAATAATCAACAATCAATAGTCAACTAACTATTAAAAGAATATTAATTACTATATACATTGTATCACCGAGTTAGAATAAAATATGGTTTTATTCTTCTCAGCCGACGTCAAAATGATTTGCACAATTCAAATTAGCTTGGCAATATCTTATTTGCAAATAAACAACATATATTTAAGATGTATGATTTAAATAATTTTACTTAAAACTTGTCATCTTAATACGTAAAAAATTTCTACCTAACGATACCTAAAAATAAATTCACTACAGTGTGGTTTCGCTACTTTGAACACAAAGCAAAAATCCATGCGTGAATTGGGTTTGAAAGGAGAAAGATACAAATCTTACAAGTTAATGCGTTGTTTAATATACAACAAATCAAAGTAAATTAAAGTATTCCTCACCGCACACATCAATAGGAAACCCAATGTAGACTCACCCAAACCCGATAACCCACTTGCAACAATATCTTCTCCTTCGTTATTTCCCTCTTCTTTTCAATACCTTCCCTGAAACCTTGCATCTCTGTACGTCTTACTCCACCCCACTGACCATCATCCACCATACTGAGGCTACTAGTACATCCCCTTTCATCACTGCTCCTCCCTGACACCCTCGCCACTTCCATTGGCCAATCGAAGATGATCGCGACCTAACACATTGAAAGCCGCTAACAACCACCCAACAATGATCATACCTTAACAAAAACACCATTACAATAGTGCAGGCCACATATTGGTTCACATACGCATATTCAATTTTGGGGCCTTCAGTGAACCCGGGTTGAGGTGGAAGTTGGGATTGAGTCAAAGTAGTAGGCCATGTTGACACATGAAGAAATAGACCCCTTGACCTAATTGGTTGTTGAGAACTGGCTTCATAAATACTATCTTTAGCTTTTTTTGTAAGCAAGCGGTGCATAGCGAGCCTTTTACCCCTTATTTTAGCATGAATGAATAGATTCTTTATTGTCATGTGAAATTCTCCAAGTATTTTTGTACTTCCATTTCCTTGTATATGCATGACTAATGGGATAACGTACTTTGAGTATCAAGCATAATTCCTATGTTATCTTCATTGCAATGTTTTCGTAAGATAAATAACAATTTTGTGCAACAATGAGATAGGAATTGATTACAACTTGTTTATGTGAAGCATCTAAAACAATTGTAAGTAAAACATAACTTAATGAGGCCGATAAGTGAGGACATATATGTGCATTTTCTTTGAAACTTGGTCGTAGTAAGAATACCAAGGCATGCACATGGTTATCAAGCCTTTTCATAATGTTTAGTATGTTGGTGATCCTAACATGTATTAGGACATTGATTAACTAAAGGATGCTTTAAGGCGACATATGGCAAGCTGCAATGGTGGGTAGCCTACTAGGAACTAGGCCTCCCATAAGATAAGTTATAAGTGAATTTCTAAAAAAATTACCTAGTGAGATCTCTATTAAGCCTATAAAGACTAAATTTATTTAGAAAAATTCTAAATTTATTTAATAAATTCTTTTATTTTATTTAAGATTATAAAATGATGTGGAATTATTTAATTTATGTTGTATTGTACATATGTACCACATACACATACTTTTTGTGCTTGCATAACATATAAATCCGTAAGAGGTATAATATGTCTGTAACAACCCGAATTTTTAATACAGTAATATTTACTTAATTTAGATATTAAAACGATTAATTTTAATATTTAATGTCATGAATTAAATCTGAATGAGAATTTGAATGTCGTTTTAACTTGAAATTGTAAATCGTTAAGTTAAAGTCCAATTAAATCTATTTTGAAGCTATGTAAAATTTTATTTGGATATGAACGATACTGATAATTTATTATCAATAAATTTGCATGTTTTAAAATTGAATTTATTTTAAATTGATTTTGATTAACATGTAAAGTAGCCTTTTTTCAAATAATCTAAGATTTTGACGAAACTAGTTTCATCGGATCCTGAATGGTTAGTTATTCTTGTAAGATTTCAAGTTTTGTATCAGTTGGAGTTGTGTGATCGTGCACGATATAAGTGCACGATGATAAACGATTTAAAATTTTAATATTTTAGTTTGATCTCAAATAGCAATATTTTTGGGATTTTACAGAATCCAATAAGTAGTATTTATTATTATTTATTTAGGACCGTTTGGAGATGCTGAGCATAATGAAATTTTATTTTGATCATTTGGAGTACGTATGTGAATAAAATTATGTGCAACACTAGACCATGAAATTTAATATAAACAACACAACATACCTCCTCCAAAATTTAGACAATGCATACTTCTCCTTTTCCTTTTCATTTCCAAACACAACAAGAATAAAATAAAAAAAATGGTCGTTACTAAATCAAATGAAATAATCAATTAACTTTTTTGTAATAAATCATGTTAACTCTATATGGTTGTGCTCTTCTCAACGACATCCTCGTTATGGGTAGCGATGGTTCTCTGGGTTGCTGTACCTGTTTTGATGTGAATTAGGGCTTCGATTCTTGTTCAAAATACTTGAGTTAGGCCAATCGGATTATAGGTTCAAGTCCATAAGGGAAGTTTGCATGTTGTACCAGTTTTTGGAAGGATTTTGAAATAAAAAATGTCGCACCTGTTATTCCGTGTTTTGTGTCAAAGTGCGATTTCCTGGGGGAGGTCGCGTCTTTAACGAGGGTGCTAGGGAGGTAGAGTTTTGGAAGCTAAAGTTAATGGTGAAGTCGTTTTGGAGTTTTTGCGGAAGTTTGATCATAGAAGGGGTAGTCTTCAATCGGAAGGAATGGGTTTTTGGTAACTGGTATTTCGAAATGGATAGGATGATGATGGCGTCATTAATTAGGGTGATTAGGTATGTTAATAAAGTTTAAATTATGTTAATACTAGTATAAAATTATAACACGTGAATATTA
Source organism: Allium sativum (assembly GCA_030737875.1). Taxonomy (NCBI): domain Eukaryota; kingdom Viridiplantae; phylum Streptophyta; class Magnoliopsida; order Asparagales; family Amaryllidaceae; genus Allium; species Allium sativum. Next base: position 463,529,450 of record CM060923.1, read on the forward strand.
TTCATACATGATCAGATTAAGGCGAAATAAGTCGTGTTGGGTTCGTTTTCACAAAGGATACGCGTACAAGTTAGTTTGGAGTGATCTGGAGCTGTCTGGATTTTTATATAACTTCAAATGCCTAGTTGAAATTATATAAAACATCATAAATCGTCGAATTGGAACGGATGGTGAGTTAACTCTCACACATTTTGGAATATTGTGAATGTTATTATTCCTATAATAATATTTATTATTGTTAGTATATAAATTGTGTGCTTGGATAATTTGGATGATTTATTACTTAGTTGGTAGTTGTCAATATATAAATTCCCGTCTGTGAATGGATGACATTTGGCATTACCTCCTTTTAAGTAGACGACTCATCTTAAATGAATTAGATTATGTTATCTAATTTATATGCATATATATATATATATATATATATACTAATATATGAGTTGTGATGCAGGATGACAGGTTGGAGGGTTCCAACATGATTCACCAATGTTTTGGATGTTACTTGCTTTTATATTTTACATATATGAACTGCACATTAAAAAATATGATTTGGATGATGATTGTTGAATTAAAATCAAATCAATGTATCATTTATCAATAAACGGTATTGGTTAATTTGTTGGCAGCAGATGACTTGCATTTAATATTTTTAAGACTTTGATTCGTCGTTAGGCCAATTGACTAAGTTGAAGTTGTAAAATTTATTTTTATGACAAAGCAAGGTTTTGAATTGAATATTTGTATAAGTTATATAAAATAGAAATTTTATGAATAAATCAACGTTTATTGTTGGATTTTGTAAAGAGATTATAAAATGATCTGTATAGCAAAATTCCTAATTTATAAATAAGTTTTATAATTGTATTTTTCGAGTGTTAAAAACTAAATGGAGTTTTATAAATAAGTTTTATGAGATGATAAAACAAAATTTTATAAATGAGTAAATTTTATAATGTGATTTTGATTATTTGAATAAATATTTTAAATTGATTTCTAAATTTGTGAACCGACTCATAAATGGGGTTAGAATTTAAAATTTAGAACGCATGAAATTTAGAAATCTAAATGAGATCAATAATTAATTGAATTTGATTTGTAAGTTAAATTCTAAATGATTTGATTCACAATCAGGAAGTTTAAATAAGAAATTTAAAATGAATCTTATTAAAGAGAAAATAAAACTTGAGTTTATTTCAAGATTTATAAACAAATTTTGAGGAGGATTTTATAGTAAATCCATGTTCATAATCAAGTTTTAAAATAGGAATTTAAAATTAATAAGATGGTTTTTAATAAGGATTTACTTAATAACGTATTAAGTATAAATGATTATATTGGAAAAATATTATCAAAATGCAAGAAAGGGTTTTAAAACCCTTATTTGAATTGAATAATAAATGGAACATATTGTGACATATATTGAATATCGGGTTTTGCATTAACAAACTTATATTTATCTCGAAGATAAGAATGTTATTCAGTCAAGGTCTGAGAGGTAAATAAAATACCTCAACTTGATTTACTTCATTTTTATTTGAGAGATAAATATTGGTTTTAAGATTGAGAGTTGATGATTTAAAAATTGATATTTATAAAGGAGGTTTGAAATGTTGATAATTATAAAATAAGTTTATAATTGACTTTTGCTATTAATAATTAAAGTCTATAAGTGATTAATATAAAAAAGGGCTTAAAGCATGTGAAGTAGTTCTAAAAAGAATTTTTATAAACGGACTTGTCGAAGATATTTATAAAAGGGATTTAGATTTGATTTTCTCAAGTGTGATCTTCCTTAAAATGGTGGTATGGACATTTGTTACACACTGAACACTATAAGAATCGTGTTTGGAATTATTCTTATATCCATTCCTTTTTAAATAACTTTGTTTGATCCTTGAGTATTATTCGGAAATAAGAAAGCCTTGTTTAAGTTTTTTAAATATACCTTTTCCAATTTATTAAGTTAAGACATACTTATACTAATAATATAAGTAATGAATTGATTTTCTAAGTATTGAAAATAAAATGTTGCAAATATACTTGGGTCAGTAAGATAAGTACATGAATATTTTAAAATGTTCTGAAATGTGAAATATTCATTTTAAATAAGGCTTAGTAATTACCATAGATTTTTTTTATTGATTTGATGTTTGATTATTTGATAGTTGAATAGCCAACTATCAAATCTGGTTATTTTAACTCTGTAATTTTACCCGATAAATGATAAGGAAACCTGTTTTTATAAACGATTAGGAGGTGAACTCCGCAAATATTTATTGTCGATCTATTCCTAAAGATTTGGCGTTGAGTTTTCCAGAAATTATCAACTCAAAGAGATCGGCATCGGGCCTGCTTGCCCGAACCACTTCAATTCGGCTGATGTGTTACAAATTTAAAATATTTTGAAGATGATTGAAAATGGAGTTATTTAGTTTCGTTCAGGCCCAGAATGAAATTGCTTGGACGAATGATAGCTATTTTAAGTGTATTTCTATTTAATGATTTAATTTAAATTTTGATTTATATTTTATTTATTTAAAACTAAATTTGTTTGGATTTTATAGAAATAATAATATTGATTTATGATTTATGAGACGACCCGAACTTCCCGGCTGACCTAAACCGAACAAGAAGGCAGATTGTTTGAGAACACAGCGCATCAGAACACAGAACAAGGGAATATTTCATTGCTATTACAACAATTTACACCAGAGTACAAGATATCAGAGTAGAAATAAATAATATACACTGGAAAAATAATACATAAATATAATGTGCAGCGGAAAACATCAACCACCACAACTGAAAGAAATAAACAGATACAAAGCATTCTAGAGTATTGCTCCAGCCGTAATCCAGGATTCTATGAAAAGAAATATCTGCAAACCAAAACTACTAGCTGCCCGTTTGGAAAATATAGGCACCCAACGTTTAGGTGAAAACAATAAACTCCGAGTCAGACATGGGACTGGTGTGAGAACTAAAACAGTTATTAACTTTATTTTAATGTTGGGTAAATCAAGGGACCACGCCATATAACACAGAACATGTTTTCTCCTAAGAATACCATAAAACAAACAACGCAATGCTAAAAAGGAAAATTGAAGCCATTATAAGACTCAGGTCCCATCAAACAATGCAACACAAACCAGAGGATAGAGTTTTTCCTTATAATGGCCAAATATGCTTGATACGCGAAATTTATATTTTATTATTATTAGTGAATAGTGCAGAAAACAACTACAAATACAAATGTATCAATCATAAACGTCATAGTACCCTATCTGAAACGATCTAATATTTTCAACATTTTAATATATGGAATTTTTTTGGATTTTTTTAATATAAATTCAATATGATATGGTGTGACTACAAATATTGATTTATAATCTTTTATATATATGCTTAAATAAATATTTTGGTTCTATTTTATAAATATGATTTTTGTAAAATAAAACTTATTTTTAAAACAAGTTAATGTATAAAAGATTTAATTAGTAATTATTTTATATGATTTATTCAAAGGTTATTTAATGTAGTACATAAGATTTTGCAAATTTATTTTTAATATTTAGATTTAAAATGTTATTGATGTATGAATTTTATAAAGAAATTTTTTTGGTTAAATAAAAATATGAAGACAAGAATATTTTGATTTAAATTAATTTAGTTAAAAACAGTGTTTGTTTGGTAGAATAGTAAACGGTTCGCAACGTAGTGCTGAAATGATCATTTGTTCGAATAAAGATTATAATTAAATATTTGTTACAAATAATTGTTCAGTTTATGTACGCGCAGTTCTGGAATATTTTATAGAATTTTACTGTAATTTTTAATTCGAAAATAAACACATATTTTGTAACCATGGTCCTTTAAACTCTTTACAAAACTAATCAACTAGTCTATTTTGTAACTGTTTTGGTATCGTGGTACATTGCTGTACACGATTTTTTTTTATTTTAATTGTGATTATTCACCATCGATAATTAAAAATAAATTGAAACTGAAAAAGAAAAAAAAACGCGTTACAAGCTAAAAGAAGATCGCATGGGATCAAGGCTCGTAAACCTAAGTTTTGGAAGTAACACAATGTCATCTGAATTAATATATATATATATGTATTATATATATATATATATATATATATATATATATATATATATATATATATATATATATATATATATATATATATATATAGACACACACACACACACGGATATGAAACTAGACCAGAAAATGGCATTTGTCAACATTATATAACACGTGTTTCCTACCTTTGTCATTTTATTTACATCTGTCCGTAAATTCCTACATGAAATTACCTCTCACCACTATGTGGACTTTCGTTCTTCACTTAGCATTTTAACAGAAGAAGCAAGGCTTTGCGTTCCTTTTTAAAAACATGCATTGCCTACTTTATTCCACCATCGCCATACACCTTCGCCAGTCACCACCCCAATTCAATCGGCGGCCTTCTCCCCACGTTTGCAACAGCAGTTGCTTCACAAAACTTTCTCTCTCCCCTTTAATTAGTTCTGCCACCCCCTTTTTTACCTATACCACCTCTTTTCCAGCGCAAGACCCTCCTCATCAGACATCTCACTTACATGCCTCTGTCCTTCACCCACTCACTTCAGCAACCCGCAAATCCTCCTCTTCTCTTCCCTATGTTCAAGCAGGCAACCCTATAAAGCTCACGTTCATCTCCTCCACTAATCTCGCATGTTTCTTCCTTTCCCAAATATGCAATATGTCTCTTCCGCACCTTTGCTTCTCTCCCTTCCCCGTCCTACGCCACTACTTCCCCGTTCAAACTCCACTCCTCTTTTCCAAAAGCGTTCAGTCCTTCCCCTTGTAAGCAGCATTGTCTTCCCCTTTGTTTGCTATATCCTCAAACAGAAGTTCCCGTAGACTCCTCACTAAATACTAGATGCTGCAAATAAAAAAGGAAAACACTCTATAGTTGTTGATGGAAAAAAAATGTCGAAAACACAAAAGATTCCTATTACAAGGAATTGTTATTATGGTCGCAATACTAAGTAGAAGAAAGCGGTAAATAACACAAGTATTTATAGTGGTTCGGCCTCGGATGAGGCCTACGTCCACTTTGAAAGGGTGTTGGAATTTTATTAATGACCAAAGATTACAAGGTTGAGACTATCTTGAGATATCTCATAACATTCACTTTCCATGATATATGATGTCATAATTACCATATATTAAATAAGTAAGGAAAATTGTGGTTTAGTCCTTCTTCTTCCTCAAAGAGGAGATGTCATTAATGAAGGTCTAGGAAGGTTCCAAGGTCACAAAATCCAACCCTTTTGAAGTGTGAGGCCACGGGCTATTTATAGGAGAGCGGTTAGGTAGGAGTAGGTAGGAATAGGGGACCACATGCAGAAATTCGCACCCGCCACTAGCAGCTGCAGAAATTTCGAACTCAGCACCTGCGCATGGGGAAATTTCGAACCCGGCACCTGCGCGTGTGGAAATTTCGAATCCGGCACCTGCGAATGTGGAAATTCCGAACCCGGCAACTGTGCGTGAGGAAATTTTGAACCCGGCACCTACGCGTGTGGAAATTTCGAACCCGGCACCTGTGCGTGTGGAAATTTCGAACCTGGCACTGCGCATGTGGAAATTTCGAACCCGGCAATTGCGCCTGTGGAAATTTCGAACCCGACACCTACGCGTGTGGAAATTTCGAACCCAGCTCCAGGCGCGAAATTTTGCACCTTCTAGGTGTGAAATTTCGCACCTTCTGTGTGTGAAGATCATCCTTATGGGAGGTGCAAAGGTTATGGGTACGGGCGTTTTGTTGGCCTGAGATTCGGATTCACGGCTCGGACTGCGAGGTCTTTGTTTGGCCATGTTTGGAGGAGCGGCGAGGTTCGCGGAAGAAGTTGGCTGAATCCTGACTTTTGAGTCGATCTGGTGATTCTGGGCAACACACTTGGTGGCGGAAATCGGATGAATCGGGCGGTGCCCGCCTGTTAGGTCGATCGCCGCCGGGACTTGGGTCCCTGGACTGCCACCGGCGCTGCGCCCGGACTCGCTTGACAGCTCGCCTTCGGCTTGGATGCGGACGGATATTGGTGGAGGTTACATTTGAGGGATGCGACATCTTGCTAGCGACCAGACTTGGGTCATCTGGTATTGGACCCTGGCTGATATTGGCGACACCTCTGTGTTGTAATATTATGCGATATGTTGAGTCGAGCATGTCTTGCGTACTTTTGGGAACCGTACCAAAAGGCCAGTTAAAATTTGCCCCCTCAAAGTATGTCTTGGGTTAACGATACGTGCTTTGAAGTAAGGCATGTATGGAGATGGACGGAAAGATCTATGTAGCATGCTTAGTGACCGGTCGTGACCTTTTCCTCGAGTTGTGTGTCGGGAATGCGTTGCTTCAGAGCGTTTGAGGAGCATCGTTGAAACCTATCGGTATTAATTTAGAAGTCCTGCGTTTGTTAAGAGCTCTGACTCGCTTGAGTCTTTCCGCTTAGGTGTCAACCTGTCCAGGGTGCCTAATTGTTGTAGGTTAGAGAGGTTGATTGCTAGTCGCCGACTCCCGATTGCATCGAAGTGCAAACAGTTCGTTGTCGGGCCTGAATCGCGCATGCATTCACACGTTTGCACATGGTTTCACGCAATGTAATCTGAGCTGGAATAGGCCATCATGAAAGTGGATTACATGCCCTGGGATTGTAATTGCGTATTTTAGCTTTTCGAGGAGTTTACGGATCGAGAGCCGACCGTTTGGTATGTACATTTGAACCCATAAGTCTTGTGGGCATGCATTTGAATCAGGTTGGTCGGCTTGATTGAGGTTTCCAAAGTGTGCATGCATGGTCATTGCCATGGCCTAGGTGCGTGATCGCCCTGAGTGGTTGTTGAAACGTTGTTGGGATGGAGCTTGATTGCATGGAGTTTCTACTGTATCTCTTGGATTTGCGAACCCAAGGTCGTTCAACGCTCCAAGCTAGTTCCATCGATCAAAGTTTCAACAACCCATATAGGCGAACGCAATTGTTAGGACAATACTTGTCATATGTCGTGGCATGTATTCATATAAATTTCCTTTGAGGCAAGGTCAGACCCAAATGCTGGTCGTGTGCACTTTGATGATTGAGCACCTGGTGAGTACACAAGTGGTCGCTGAGTCATGGCTGACTTGGTAGGTGGAGCTTCGAAATATGATCGTAGCTTAGTGTACGATCCGGAATTCCGATTCCATAACATTCGCTTGGTGTATGTCGATCCCCTAATGGTAGTTGCTTCCTTTCTTCTCTTCTTCGGATAGAAAATCATCTTAAGGCATGTATGATACCACAATACTTCCTTTGCACTTTGGATGCTTGAGGTGTTGTTAGTTTTCTGGGAGAAGGGAAGAGAGATATGGAAAGTAAGAGGGCTTTCGGATTTGGCACTCAAGAACGTGGAGCGACAGATCACTACACCATAATGGTCATTTGGTAACCCTTTTTTTCCAATCGTCAACACTTATTTGTGTTGCCGTGTAATAACAAAAATAAGCGTTGCAATGTTCAAAAAGTGTTACCAAAAATACATTATTTCAAATTTTTTATTACCAACACTTATTTGTGTTGTTAAGGCTGATTTGTTGGGGGTAAAAAACTAAACTTACACCGCTAAACCTATTTCCCATTTCTCCATCGTTGCCCAACGCTTTTGCTATAATCGGCCGCCAAAATCAGAAATCTCAAATCCACAATTTTAGAACGAGGGAAAAAAAATAACTCGAATCCAAATCCAAGAAGTCCAACATGGGCTGAAATTAAAAAACTGTTTTAGGGTTCGATTTGTGCTCGCTTTCAATTTTAGGGTTCGATTTGTGCTCGCTTTCAACTGGAATTCATCACATTCAGTCGCTTCAGGTGAATTTTGTTCCATTTGTGCTTTTGTCGATTTGGATATACATGAGTTAAGTATCTCTACACCCTAATTTCTAGATTTAAATCTACACAAAAGCTTAAACATATGCAACTAGTTGTAAATCTGAGACTAGGTTTGACATTGAATTATAATTGAAACCGGTATAAGTGTTTGCTGATGAATTCAATTATAGGGGTAGATACTTTCCAGAAAAGGGAAAGAAATGATCGCAGTTCATTGTTTCCAGACTTTGTCGATATTTCAATGCCAACGTTGTATACTCACATACATAACTAAACTTTTAGTGAAGCATGCTAACAGAATTTAATTGTTCTTCCATTTTTTTTTGTTTATTAAGAGGATTGGCTGACTTGAAATATTAACTGAAGTTAGTCTTCAATTTTCCGCTAGTTATTACTTGAGATGAGATCTCGCATCTCCTGTTTTACATATTCCCATTTGTCTAACTAGTTAAATAACACTTGCGGATTAAAATGATTTGATATTATCGAACATTTTAGTCATATAAAATAATTATGATACAAATGAGTGGGCACATTAGAGAATAAATTCGATGTCTTATATACTTTGGCACATGTATATTCACATAATGAATAAATGTATATAAACAAATTTGACTTCTTTTGTAAGTATTAAAGAAAATATTTATCACATGCATAGTTGAATGAGGTTCCCTGGTTGACATTCGAAAAAATTGGCACAATACTGAGAAGGCATGTATAACTTGTATACAAGGCGGCTCACACAAATTCATTTTTTTCCTTATTAGTGGTTTTACTATTAAATATAGTTACTTTATAATAACACTTGTTACAATACAAATTCATTTTTTTCCTTATTAGTGGTTTTACTATTAAATATAGTTTGGGGCATGTATTATTATTATGGCAATAATAAAATTTGTTATAGGCATGTAGTTTTTCTGGCCACAACACAAGTTTATTATACTCTGGTTTGCAGTTTATTTAATACTTACAAAAATTGGCACATGTATGAATTGGCACATGTATATTCACATTATAAAACTGAGCCTATAGCGCTCAGTTTTTCCGAGCTTATCGGCTCAGAAAAACTGAGCCTATAGCGCTCAGTTTTGCTGAGCCATAAGCTCAGAAAAACTGAGCCATATATGATGTTTTGCTGAGCCTTATAGCTCAGCAAAACTGAGCCTATGGCTCAGTTTTGCCGAGCTTATCGGCTCAGAAAAACTGAGCCTATAGCGCTCAGTTTTGCTGAGCCATAAGCTCAGAAAAACTGAGCCTTATGGCTCAGCAAAACTGAGCCTTATGGCTCAACAAAACTGAGCCTATAGCGCTCAGTTTTGCTGAGCCATAAGCTCAGAAAAACTGAGCCTAAGGCTCAGAAATCAGCGTGTACATGATGTTATTTTGTTGCTATGAAAACCTGTAACACCTGCTACATGGATTAGAGTTCAAGCCTTCGGTTGCTATATGTGTGTGCAGAAATCAGCGTGTATATGATGTTTAGCCAGAATGCAAGGGTGCGCACTGATTGCATTTTTCCTACTTGTGATTATTTGGCCATGCGTATTGATTGTTTGGTTACCATACTTGGATCGCCTGTTCATTGGTTTATTAGTGTGTAGAGTACAATTTACATTTATAGTGATAATTGTTTGAGTGAAAACTAATTTCGTTTTTCCCACTAAAGTTCGAGGGGTCGTAATATATTAAGTTAGCATGCAATCAGTTGTTGTGATAACTATCTTATTTGTTGGTTTTTTTTAACATTATAAAGTAAGGGAAGAGTAAAAGACATTAAAAAGCTTACCTTGCAATCAACATGCAATCGTATTAATTACAGCTTGCCACTGTGATGCCATAAATCTAGCCTGAACTTCAGCATGCCTTGCTAGTAAGAAAGGCTAATAAAATGGTGGAGAAAATAGAATACATTTCGGGCTACGTGTTAATAGACTGTTGCATATGATTATTTAAGATAAGTTATGATAATGCAGTGTTCTTTTTTTATTTGAAGAAATGCAGTTTTTTTAGTAAAATTAAGTGCAGTTTTTTTTAAAACAGGTGCATTGCAGTTTTTTTTTAAAACAGTGCAGTTTTTAAAACAAATGTAGATTTTTTTTTTGTTTTGAACAACTACAGATTTTTTTTTGAACAAGTGCAGTGTTTGTTTTTTATCAAATGCAGTTTTTTTTAATAAATATGTGCAGTTTTTTTTTAAACAAGTGCATTGCAGTTTTTCTAAAAAAACAGTGCAGTTTTTTGTAGAAAAAACAGTGCAGTTTTTGTAGAAAAAAAGTGCAGTTTTTTATGTATTTATGCATAGCTCAAATTAAAGTATTTATTCTATATTTTTCTTTGATAGGTCCAAAAGGTAAAATCTGAAATTTATGTCTAACTCAAGTTCAAGAGAGTGGATTAAAAGTCCATATAGAAATACTGAAGAATACAAGAAAGGCGTTCGAGACTTCATTAGTTTTGTGAAGAATCACTCATCCCGCGATGTTGAAATTTGCACCTGCCCTTGTATTAAGTGCAAGAACTCTAAAAAGCTCTCACTGGAAAACGTTGCGAAACACTTAATCATTCATGGTATGATTAAAACATATAATAGGTGGTTTTTCCATGGAGAGATGAGCAACAATAACTCGGGGATGAATCAAACAAAAAATATTATTTTAGATCCTCATATCCAAGATCAAATTCAAACCGATCAATTTGTAGAGGGGGGTCTTAGAAATCTCATAGACGATGCTTTTGGAGTGCATAATATGCCACAAACTAGCGGTGAAGAGGAAGTTCAATAGACAAATACAGACGATTATCATACTTACTTTGAAGAGAAGCACAAAAAATACGCAGACAAAGCAAATGAAAAACTTTATTCTTCTTGCGAAGAGGGGATTACAACGTTAGGTGTAATTGTTGAGCTTCAGAACCTTAAAAAAGAATTTAACTGGTCGGGAAATAGTGTGACTGAGTTGTTGAAGCGATTAAAACGTTGGCTTCCAAAAGAAAATAATTTACCTGACAAGTATCCCACGATGAAGAAAATAATAAAGGATTTGGGAATGGAGGTGAAGCATATACATGCTTGTGTCAATGATTGTATATTATTTTGGAAAGAAAACGTTGATGCGAAAGAATGTCCTATGTGCCATAAAACAAGGTACAAAACAAAAAAAACAGTGTTAGGGGAGGTCAAATTGACGAAAGAACCAAGAAAAGTTTTAAGATACTTTCCTATAAGTCCAAGATTAAGTAGATTGTACATTATACCATGGATAACTCGTAAAATGCAATGGCACAAGCAAGCTACACCATCTTGGAATTCCATGCGACATCCTATAGATTCAGCTGAATGGAGATCAGTCAAAAGTTGGTGGCCACAATTTGCTATTGAAGGACGCAATGTTTGGCTTGGTATTTCTACAGACGGGTTTAATCCAAATGGTGTTCTCTCCAATAGTTATAGTTGTTGGCCTGTTTATATGATACCTTATAACCTACCCCTTCATTGTGTATGAAATCACAATTTCAAATGTTGAGTATTTTAATTCCTGGACCAAAAGCACCAAGTCAGGACATTGATGTATACTTGGAACCTCTTGTCGATGAATTAAAACATCTTTGGGACGAAGGAGCGTCCGTTTTTGACACAGACAAGCAAGAATTTTTCAATATGAAAGCAATATTATTATGGGGAATTCATGATTTACCAGCTTTTGGTAACTTATCTGGCTGTGTGACTCATGGTTATAAGGCGTGTCCTGTCTGTGCTACGGAGACAAAATCAGAGTACATCGGCAACAAGATCATCTATTCAAAATATAGAAGGTTTCTGAAGAATGATCATCCATATAGAGCATTAAAACACGGATGGTATAGGGATGTTGAATGTAAAGAGCCTCCAACTCGGCTAAGAGGCTCGTCTCTTTTAGAAAAGCTTGAGCGTATCAAATATATTCGTGGCAAAATACCACCAAGCAAAAAGAGATTGATTTCTGAAGCTTATGATAATGTAGATTGTCTTGTCGATGAGGAAGGAAGGCCGACATGGTATAAGAAGTCAATTTTGTTTGACTTGGATTATTGGAGTAGTCATAAAGTTCGTCATACTATTGATGTGATACATACTGAAAAAATGTTATTGAACATCTCATCAATTTTATGTTTAACAAAGGAAAGCAATCTTCTAAACTTGCATTTGATAAGGATCACAAGTTGCAATGTTGTCAAGTTCTTAAAGATGCAAAACTTCCATCATGTCTTGCAACTAAGTTACACGGTCTTATATGTCTTCAACCACCCGGTTTGCAAATTAAAAAGACATATGATTATCATATTCTCATCCAATACTTGCTTCCTATCATGGTTCAACATGCATATCCAAAGTGTCGTGAGTTAAGACGAGCGCTTTTACAAGTAAGCTTGTACTTCAACATAATATGTCCATAAGTTCTTGTTCGAGAACATGTGCAAGCGGCTAAAGATATGATTGCTGAAGCATTATGTGTGTTGGCACACTATGTTTCAACGGATTTTTTTGATATAACCATCCATTTGATGGTACATTTAGCAGATCAAGCTCTGCTTTGTGGACCATCGACTTATATATGGATGTATCCATTTGAAAGGTAAATATTGTTTTTGCATTCAAATTATTTTTACCTAAGGTTATGAAGTAACTAACTGTAAGTATGCATATTAATTTTTGTGTGCTAGGGCTATGAAGGATTGCAAAAACATACCTAGTAACAAAAGGTATATAGAAGGATCAATTTCTTAAGCATACCTTGTTTCAGAATCAGTTCGATACGTAATGGAATATATGCCAAATCCACGTGATGGAAATCATAGCTCTAAACAAGCATCCTTTTTAGATGAGAATAGTGATGGTATATATGAGCGTTCCATCGTTGAAGGTAAACCGTTAAAATTATCTAGAGTGCAACGATCACAGATTCGACGATGGTTACTATTTAGAATTGATATACCGGAACGAGATGAATACTACAGGTCATACATTTTCGCCTTTTTCAATACGTATATCACATTTAGTCAAGAATATATACATATTTATCACAATATTGAATTTGTAGTGCATACCGCTTATCTTTAGAAGACGGTCTTCGTGGTAAAAGGAAAACTATCACAAAAGCAGAAGTAGTAGTCCAATCTGAATTTGTTGATTGGCTATACAATAAGGTGTGATATATTTACTTGATAGCAATGTATTTCTTCTTAACTAATGTTATTCTATTAATTTTGTTAATTCTTAACAGTTAGTGGACGAAAAATACATGAACACAATGTTATGGTTGTATGTCAATGGTCCAAAGTGGGAAGTCAAAACTTTTCTTAAGTATAGAGTGAACGACTATACATTCTCTCCTCAACATTATGACGATAGCATTTCAACGCAAGATAGTGGTGTCTATATGGATGCGATCACTACATTTCGTGCAAGTTCAAAAGATTTAAATCCTATGGATGATGATACTACTTGGTATGGTGTTATTAGAGAGATCATGGAAGTTGATTACTATGATTTTCAACATGTGGTATTTTATTGTGATTGGGTGAATGTTGCAGATAAGACAAATGGTCGTAAAGTTTGCCCGGATATAAATTTGTTAATGGTAAACTTAAAGAAGCTCAAGAATACCGATGGAGAATATGATGAGCCTGCTATTCTTGTGTCCGAAGCAAGTCAAGTATTTTACATCATAAATACACAAAATTCCGACTGGTCCATTGTTCGACGCTCTCCTAAACACATAATGGATAACATAGATGATTATGAAGTACCAACAACATATCAATCTATTTTGAAAGAACAACCAAATTTAGAACCATTATTGAAATGTATTCAATCGAAATCAACATGTTGATTGAAAATATGTTGCATGTATTTTGCTTGTTTTGATCAGGCATTAACCTTTATTGATGTATTGTACAATTGTGTTGTGTTTTGAAATGTATGATTTTCTTTTATTGATGTCTTTTGAAACTATTGTTAGTTTGTTATGTTAATTCATGTCTTGCAAGTATCTTTCATGTGTTATGTTAACTTTGCATTTTGTTTGTTTTTTAATATGGATTTTTCATTAAAATGACAAATGATTTTAGCGCAAATGCAAATTTAAGTACAACAGAGACTATTGAACATCAACCATCCAAAGGTAAAAAGTACCTTATAATGGTTGGTGTTGAGGGTGCAGTAGGGGAAGATTCAGCTAAATGGAGTACACGTTGTGGTGAGTTAATTCGTTGTCATATACCCGTTGGCTACAAAGAATGGAGTGCCGTAGGTAGCTTCTACAAAGATAAACTATGGGAAGGGCTTTTGGTATTTTCACTCATATCAATTTCACCATCAAGTTTAAATTATGATATATTTGATTGTTTCATGATTTTTTTTCCTTTTCTCGTGATAGGAAGAATTTGACATGGATGTAGATCCTAGCATAGCTCGACCGTTATTAGAGAAACATTTCCCACAGTACTATAGATCAATGAAGTCAACATTAAGAAAAAATCTTCTTAAAGTTGATGACACTATGATTCCTAAACGCGTTGCCATTGATAGATGTCCAAATGATATAGATAGAGTGTGGTGGGAAAAGTTCCTTGATATCGAGTATACGAATGTAAAGATGGAGCAATGTAAAAAAAATGCCAAAAACAAAGCGAAAAACCAAATCACTCATACTCTGGGAAGGAAACCTTACCATAGAGTGCACCATGAAATGGTAATAAAATTATCTTTTGTAAATGGTTGTTTGTAGATTGTTATATTAATAATGTGTTGTCAACTTTGATATTTATTGTAGGTCTTAGCCAATCCAGAAGAAAATATTTCACGAACGACGATTTGGAAGGCTGGACATAAAAAAAAATCGGGAGAAGTACTACCATGTGCCGCGGAAACATATGTAGGTTTGCATATATGTTCAAAACTCAGTTTTGTAAGGCTCAGAAAAACTGAGCCTATAGCGCTCAGTTTTGCTGAGCCATAAGCTCAGAAAAACTGAGCATATGGCTCAGGTTAACTGAGTCGTAAGGCTCAGTTTTGCTGAGCCTTATGGCTTAGCAAAACTGAGCCTATAGCGCTCGGTTTTTCGGAGCTTATTGCCTCAGAAAAACTGAGCCTATAGTGCTCGGTTTTTCCGACCCACAAGCTCAGAAAAACTGAGCTTATAGCGCTCAGTTTTTCCGAGCTTATCGGCTTAGAAAAACTGAGCCTATAGCGCTCAGAAAAACTGAGCTGTAAGGCTCAGTTTTGCTGAGCCTATGGCTTAGTTTTTCCGAGCTGTAAGGCTCAGAAAAACTGAGCCATAGGCTCAGTTTTGCGGAGCCTTATGGCTCGAAAAAACTGAGCCTATGGCTCAGTTTTTCTGAGCCATAAAGGCTCAGTTCTGCTGAGCCGTAAGGCTCAGAAAAACTGAGCCTATAGCGCTCAGTTTTTCCGAGCTTATCGGCTCAGAAAAACTGAGCCTATACCGCTCAGAAAAACTGAGCCGTAAGGCTCAGTTTTGCTGAGCCTTATGGCTTAGCAAAACTGAGCCTATGGCTCAATTTTGCTGAGCCCACGGCTCGGAAAAACCGAGCCTATAGCGCTCAGTTTTTCCGAGCTTATCGGCTCAGAAAAACTGAAACTATAGCGCTCAGTTTTGTTGAGCTATAAGCTCAGAAAAACTGAGCCTATGGCTCAGGTTAACTGAGGCGTAAGGCTCAGTTTTGCTGAGCCTTATGGCTCAGAAAAACTGAGTCGTAGCCATTTGGTATTATTTAGTCACTCCGAAATTTTCTGTTGTGCGAGATGCAAATTCATGTTTTTCTGTTTTTAACAAGAAACCAAAATTTTCAATTTAATGTGATATTTATTAAATGCATGCACTTCTAGAGGCAGCGGAAGAAAAGAGAAAATTAGATGGTATTTCTAATGGTGCAGTAGATGATCTTGATAATGATCCAATTGCAGAAGTTTTTGGTTCCGACAAGAAGAAAAATTATAGTTGAGCAATTAGATCTACTTCTTCTATAAAACAAGTAAAGGTGGCTCGAGCTGTAAAAGCTGTAACTGATAAAAAAAAGTCGTGGATTTGTCCGTTTGGAAATTGGAGATAGAAAGGCAAGTAGCTACTCAAGTTAGTAATGCCATCAATTCAATTACTTCAACTTTTATGAAATTTATACCTAATTTGCAAGAAAAACTTGTTGCAAGTCCTTCCACTCCTCGTACAGAAGGTGCTTCTAATTTAGGGGATCCTCCTATAAATAATAATGTAACCATTACTCCAAACGTGTCACTTAATGATCTTCATTTATCTACAATGGAAAAGAAATACGTAATGCTATTGGCACATGATCTTGAGACGGAGGTAGCAAAAGGTTATCTTGGAACACAAACAATTTGTCATTTTAGGAAAGTGGTACCGAATATAGAGAAAGTAATTTGGGTTGTTGAAGTTCTTGAACCGGATGCACTAATTTATGATGGTCCTCAAAATGGAATGTACAAGTTATGTGAATTTTCAGATGGAGGCTTCGTTATATGGCCAGAGTTTCGTATTCGGTATTTGTAGAATCTCATTTATGTGTTGAATTTAGCAAACTTATTATGTATTGAATTTGACATCTTAATTATGTATTGTGTTTGTTTATTGTTAACTGATATTCTATGTCGTTATGTGATTATGAATGTTATCTATTAGTATGCATTGAGTTTAATATTAGTTTTTGATTCATATTAAATATCGTCTATATTATCATCATGTTGGTTATTAATTGACTATTAATGTTAGAATATGTGAGTTGCGAATACAAATTTCTGTTATTATTAAAATTTATATTTCTTGTGAATTAAAATTTTGTAACATGTATAGGCATTGCAAACAAATATACTGCAACATGTATAAGCGTTGCGCACAAAAATCTTACAACGCTTATAAGCGTTGTTAAAGAAAATCTACCAACGCTTATAAGCGTTGTTAAAGAAAATCTACCAACGCTTATAAGCGTTGCTAAAGAAAATCTACCAACGCTTATAAGCGTTGGTACTAAATTGCCACCCCCTCATAGCAATGCTTATAAGCGTTGTGGAAATTGTTTGCGACGGTTATACTCGTTGGGAATCACCTGTTTAGGTATAGTGGATCTTGGGAAACAGAATTAGGAACTCGGGTAAAGGTCGTCGAGTATGTGTGAATACAGGAGTGGGATTCGTATCCCGGACACTTAATAAACCCTTCTGGTCTTTCAAGAGGTTGAAGTTGGCTTAAGTGATGTGATAATCTAGCAAGTGCGTGGGAGCACAACGCATAACTTTGCACTCTGATGACTTAGTCTTGGATCCAAGCTTGGGCTAGTAAACTTAAACATTTGCATGGCGCCTGATGAGCGGACAGTGATCAGTGAGTTTTGGTTTTGCGATGCGGTCCTTGAGGAATGGACTTGCTTGGACTGTCGACCCGAATGCGTATGTAGAATGTCGGCACCAAGTTGAGCAGTTATACTCGGGATTCGATCAATAACCAAACCACGATGCGGCCGCATCTTGGCTCAGGCATTACGCTGGCGGTTGGCGATGGTCGTGGCGTCAGTTGTTGAGGCTAAAAGTTTCCATCATGTTCCGGAGTGTCTACTTTTTGTGGAGTCCGGGCGCTGAAGGAAAGCCGAAAAATCTTCCAGGGTCTGGACTCTGGCTCCGGATTGCCTTCATTGCGAGGTGAAGGCGCTCTTCAGAGGGTGGCTCCAAGGGATGCTGTGAAGATGATGCCCGCGCAGGGACTAAAGGGGATCTGATCGGGTCTTGAGATTGCCAGGCCGGTGCTATAATCAGTAGAGGGATGCCCCCAAGCCCAATATCTGCTAGGTTTTGCTCGACGTCAAGGATGAGCTGGCAAGTTCGAATTGTTGCTCAATGTTTCATGTTTGGTTTGCAATTGAAGTTGAATGTAACACAACTGGTTGGCGAATGATTATGGAGATGGACTTATTCGGGCTGACTACTCGGATATGCACATAAGATGTAAACATACGGGTGAGTCGTTAGTTCCAGCCCAATTATGCGTAACCCTTTTCTAACCCGAGAATGGTGTTGATGGTTATTGGTAATCATTGCCATAGTTATTAGAACTAGGTGTCGTCACCACATTCTGATGGCTTGTAGGTAGGAAACTGTTGCATCGAGGGGTGTGAGTCGGCTTCACGTTGCGTTTAAGTATGAGCTTGCTGGCAACGGCGTTGGGACTTTGGGAACCCAATGAACCGGCCATGGAAACTCAAGAACTTGCATCGAGATATGAATTTTTTGTTTCGCATACTGAGAACTTGTCTAAATTCTCCAGTTCCTCGGGGAACTGGTGGTTGTATTGCTCCCTCTGTCCTTTGGTTCAGGCTTCTACGGCTGGTCTTCCTAGTATTGGCGGGAGGTTAGAAGTTTCCAAGACACGATCTTTTGGGTCTGGATCATCCTCGTGGCGAGGCGTATGTTCCTCTTTGGAATGGTTTCCCCAAAGGTTGTGGCGATGGAAATGTCAGCATGGAAGCTGGTGTGGATCCTCCTCAGGTCCTGCGATGAGTAAGCTAGTGCAAGGATAAGTGGGGGACTGCCCCTAAGCTCGAGTACCTGCTGACTGAAGAGGATGCGGGCGATGAACCCTTAGAATTCAAATAGTTGCTTCTTTTGCTGGGAAGCCCCCCTTGGAACGGAGGCGACATCAGGTTTTGCCCCCGTGCTTCCTAAAGCTTCCGAGTCCCAGTTGGAGTTACAGCGGAATCAATCTGGAGAAGCAGGAGAACCCTTGGCTTGGGGATCTCATGTTTATACGAGTCACTCCGGAGGAGGAGAATTTGTGGTTGACCGAAGTGCTCATGCAATGGGCGTAGCTAACGTAAGCGTGCAAGCGATGCAAGCTAAGGTGGAAGATTAGGAAGCCTAGCTGGTGGCAAAGTCTGAGGAGCCGGAGGGGAAGAGGGAGAGGATGAAGTTGTCATACAAGATGCCTGGGCAAAGGCTAGCTAGGGTACTGAGGAGAATTCTGTCGCTGCGGTGGTGAAAATTTAGGTCGGTGTTGAAGCGGAGAAGGAGAGGGCCTCTGAGTAGGCTAGGAAACAGGAAAGCCATTGATGATGGCCACCAAAAGAGGGCGAGGGGACCCTTAGAAAACTTGAAGCGGATGCGGTTATGTGACTCCAGTCCAAGAGGCTAGCTGATTATAAGGCCGTCGAAGTTGCCAAGAAGAGAGCGGAGTTGGGCGTCAGGAAGGCTTGGCGAGAAACCCAGGTTGCATTGGCCCTTGTTTGTTACACCATTCCTAAGGCATTGCTATGTATTGCCCTCGGGGGAGTTACGATAGTTACACGTGGCGAGGATGATTGCGGGAGGCGCACATCGATGTCTTATGAATTCGTTACTCTTGTGAAGAGGAGAGAAGGAGGAAGAGATTCTGGAAGGAAGGGGCCCATCGCTGGTGGTGACCTGCCAAGTGCCGAACCTGTACATAAAAAAAAGACAAGAGAAGGATGAGTAGTATCAATAATTGTTAAAGGGATTATAGATACTTTGGGTTAAGTAGACCGATAATATATGCGAGTGTGGCCCTCGCTTTCGGTCCCTAAAGTATGGTGTGGTTTTCATGTATACCCTGTCATCATAAAGAAGAAATGTTAGACACGTAGTCTATTCGGGGTCCCTAAAGTATGCGAGTGTCTTCTTATGCTTTCGGACGTCCCGTCCTTGCATAAACATACTTATCGTCACACTTAACAAAAAAGCGATTGTTTACCGCGCTCTGGGTTGATATTCCAGAGGGGTGTGATAGAACACTGGTTTCTAGTAAGTTCCCTCAGCTCAGGAAACCCGTAGTTTGCGAAGCCAGGCTGAGCGCCTGCTGTGTTTGGGTTGCCAGGGGTTCATCCCACGTGTAGCGAAGGCGTAGGGCGTCGTATTATGTGGTTCACCAAGTGGGTGGCTCTCCCGTCATTCATCGTGTTGGGGGCGAGCGACGGCGTCATTTATTCGCTGGAGATAAGCTCCGATCATCATCCCGTAGGGTCTGATCATGGCCATGAGCTGCACCTAAGCCTTTAGGGCTTCAGGCAGAAACAATTTAAGGTCGGTCTTGGTGCTACGTCAAGATTCGACTGGCACCCATAACCGGCGAAGAGAGACTTTCATCACTCTTAGTCGGCCGTTGGGTGGCGGCACCAAGTCGCCTGGACTTGGACGCAGAACGATTTATCCTCGGTCTCGGCACGGGGCCGTGGTTCGAGTTAGTGGTTATTTATACTCGGTCGCGTAGCGAGCCGGTGACTCAAGTAGCGTTGCCGGCTCCCTGCTCGGGGTGCCGGACGTAGCCAATTTTGTTTGGCCTTGATGTTGGATCGAGGTCCGTATGGCGGCACCGGCTCCCGTGCTCGGGGTGCTGATACGGCGATCGAATGTTTGCACGCAAGCTGTTTGTCAGAGGATTACTTCAAACACATCATGAACATTATCCACGGAGTAAACATGGAAGAGAGAAGAAGCTAAACATCATTTTTGCGGACAACTCTGGTAGTAGTAGCCTTAACAATGCCTCGAATTACAAGAAAACAAAACATCGTTGGAAGGCGTGAATTAATTGTATACTAAGTTATGTAAAGCAGAGACGACGATGTTCGTTGTCCCATGCCCTTTGAAGTTTGGCTCCGTCCATGGTTGAGAGTTTGAAAGTTCCATCGCTGAGCTTCCGTTGTATGATTATGGGCCTTCCTAACAAGGAGCCAAGCCTCAGGTGGAGGAAAGACCCGTTTGAAGACGAGGTCACCGATGTGCATTCGAGTGGGCCCTCAGCTGAGCTTCCAGTTGTGCCCCCAAGTGGTTGAAGCATTAGTTGTAGGAGGATGACTAAGATACAACAAAGTGGAAGTGCGTCTTGGAGAAGGGGCCTTGTTTTTTGTTTTCTGTTCTGCTCCCAATGAGGGAGGCATAGGCAGGGAGGAGTTGCCAACTGGTATCTCCGATGACAACCTAAAGTTAAATGCGCCATGAAAGCTGAAGTCCTGACGAGATGGCGGGATAGTCTCGAGGGATTAGTTGTCAGTCGATGCCATGTTTATTGGGAATCTTTGATGAGCGCTGAGTAGCTCAGAGGTCCCATGCACTGGGGATCCTCGATGAGCATCGAGTGGTTCGAAGGTCCCATGCAGTGAGAACCTTCGATGAGCATCGAGTGGCTCGAAGATCTCGTGCAGTGGGAGTCTTTGATGAGAGTTGAGTGGCTCGGAGTTCCCATGCGGATGAGTTCCTCGTAGTCGTTCTGCAAGTGATGAAACATGTTTGTGTTGTGTCCGGGGATGCTGTAGCATTGACAATATCCTGTAGAGTCCCTTGGTGTGCTTGTCATACTTTTAGATTTTGGCCTTTTGCATGGTTGGGAGTTGCAGATTGTGAGATAGATTTTATCGGGGGTGCTGCTAAGAGCAGTATAGCTGCGGGAAGATGGGAATCGAAGATGATTCCATCCATTGCTGTGACTACCTTTGATGTTGTCGGCATGAGCAAGATTGCGCGGGGTGATAAAACTAGAGTTGTTGGAGCTTTAGGGGTCATAACGAGGCAGGATGTCGAAGGTAGGAGCTTAATTCCTTTGTGCTAACTTTCGACATAGGAAGTAGTCGGATTTCATGCCGAAGATCACCTGAATCGTTGATTACTTTCGATTGGTCCATGTTCTAAGTTCGGACATAGGTGGTATCCCCTTCGTAAGCTGGACGAGTGTGATTCGAGGAGTAGGTTTCTCGACCTTGGCCAAGGCGGTGTTGGATCTCGACAGATAGTCTTTGAGAGTTTTCATGAATGCCTTGGCAGATGTTTGAGACTGAAGTGATGTCCTTGGGCCTCGCGACATGCAACCTAGATTGCACGACCAATCTTTTGCTGAGTTAGTCGAGAGTTCGGATAGTTCAAGGTGGAAGTCGAGAGAACCCGGATAGAGTCGTCTTGGATAAGGATGGGGAAGCACTCGCACTTCAGGGTATGGGCGACGTGTAATGAACCCATGTGCCATTTGTTGTGGCTGATGAAGCTTTGAGAATCATGACTTCTTTAAATATGGAATGAGTGTTGGCATGTCCAAGTGCTTGCACCATTTGGTATTAAGGATAGTCGAAGTGAATGAGTTACGCCTCATACTGGTTTATATGCGTCGTGGGCATGCCCCCGTGGTTCCCTCACAATTCCATGAATCGTGTCGGTGATAATTGAAGGTTGGGCTATGGCCGCATTAAAGAGGTCATGATCTAATCCAGGACTTTAGAGCCTAGCGCATCCTCTTGACGGAAGGTCTTCGACAATCCTTTAGTCTCTAACTTCGATTGCATGATGTTGTGGAAGTCGGTTGAAATGAACTTGGGCCTAGTTGGGTGCTAGAAGCGTAGGCGTTAAGTTTGGACTCGTAGCAGTTTGAGTCCGTCTAGCGGAGGCTTGAGCGTCAAAGCCATGGACGGCCGGGATGACGCGTTCCATTTCTGATGGTGCTTCTGACATTGTCGAGATTAAGGGTCAATCGTGCCTCCATAAAATTCCACATGTGGTGTGTTGAAGCGTCGGGGCCACTCGGCTTTGTGTACGATCCTTGTGAAGGGATTACGCCTCAAGTGGGTTTCTCTGGAGTTGTCGTTGATAGTTGACTTTCTTGAAGTTGGCACATAAGGTTGATGTTATTCTTCAATGCCTAGCGCGAGAGTTGCATTCTCATATGTCTTATTAAACATGTGAATATGCACTTGAGTCGCAGGAGCTTCGGGATCCACAAGTGGAAGGAGATCCGTTTCCAGTGGGTCCTCTGCCGCTCGGGGCTGGTGAGAGGTACCAGCGTCAATTGCGGCCAACGGGATGAGCATTAGGTTTTGCCGAAATTCTGCTTAATGCCGGTGAGAGTCATGATGTTTTTTGGACGTATTGCTCAAGGCGCTTCTCGCAGATAAGCTTTTCGATTACGTCTTTAAATTGATGGTAATTGTTGGTATTGTGCCCATACATGTCGTGGTATCGATAGTACTTGCCGGTATTCTTCTCATGACTAGTGGATTCCCTATTGTACGACTTCTTGTATTGAAACACGTTGCATGTTTCTAGGTAGATTGTTTCCAAGTCTTCACTCAGCGGGATGTTAATTTTGTATGCCTGGTGAGGGTCGGGCTTCTTGGGTTCCGTAGGAACCTGGCTGTTATTGCGGTCGCCTTGCCTACCGTTATTCGGCCTTTGTTTGTAGGATCCTGCCCCTTGTCCTTATCGAAGAGCTTCACTAACTATTTCCCTTTGACGTTGTCATTTATGGGATTCACATGTGGATTGTTGGGTAGACCGGCCCTGGAGAGTCGGTTTCGTCTCGCTTCTTCTTGACATAAGTATTGCCTAGCCTTCTCATGGAAAATGTCGAGGCTTTTTGGCTGCTTCCGATCGATGCCCCGAATTTAGAAGTAGGGAGAACGCCCTTTGCTAACTGGAAGAGTATGGTGCGTGGGTCTGGATCCTCAACCTCGGCGAGGGTGACATTGAACCGGGAGAGATAGCTTTTGAGACACTCGGCAGGTCCTTGGTATAAATTGGACAAGGTGAGGGCATTCTTTGGAGTTGGGATTATGCATCCTGAATTGTTTGACCAACTGTGTCGCTAACTGGCCGAAATTGTCAATGGAATCAAGTGGAAGGCAAGAGAACCATAGCAGAGCGGTTCCCGATAAGAAGACTGGAAAGCACTTGCATTTGACCGGATCGTTGCCATGGCTCGAGTCCATTGGCCATTCATATCGATTTAGGAAGGCACAGGGATCAGTGGTGCCGTCGTAGAGCGACATCTGTGGCATGCTGAAGTGTTGCGGCCATTCAGCTTCATTCACCCTTCTTGTGAAGGGGTTGCGCCTAATGTGCGCTTCCCATGAATCATGTGCTCCCCCTCGCATTTCGCTCCTGATCCTTCGTACCAAGTCGGGAAGATAAGTTGGATGGGGATCCGCCATTGGGATCCATGGGTTTCGGCGAGGTTCTAGAGTTCTGTTGCAAGGGCGCCTTCTGTGATGGACGTCTGGATCATCTTCCTCCATGTCCTCAACATTTATGATTGGGTCTTGGTGTGTATGGCGAGGTGGAGCGGGATGAAGCTGATCCTACTTTAAAGGAGAGTGGGCCGTTGGAATAGCGGGCCCATCACCTGGATTAGCGACCATCAGGTTGTGTCGAGGAAGAGGTTGGTTTGTAGGTTCTGGTTCATCATTGATGTTCAAGCGAGAGCCGTCTCGGTACTGTGCCCCCTCGCTATATGTGACGGTAGTTCAGTCGCCTGCCGTTGGCGTAACCATTGCCGTTTTCGAAGGCATTGGTGCGAGCGGCGGCATTGTTGATAAGAGTTAACCTCCTTCTTTGATACGGGCCCCTCGACTCGGAAGAGGTAGTTTCTGAGGCAGTTGGTCGAGGTCGAGCATTGTTCCTCGTTAGTTGAAGTCAAGCGATGACGCGCTGACTTTCTTGAAGCTGTTGCAGAAGGTCGATTTTATTTTTTAATGCTTGGTTAAGCTCAACCACTGTGTTCTCATATTTTTCAGATAGCGCTCGGATCTGATCTTGTGTCGGGTGTGCTTCGGGGTCCATAACAGTAGAGACGTCTTCATTAGCGGCCGGGAAGTCCATGGGTTGAGGTTGTTGGGATGTCCCGGCCTCGGCAGCGGTTGAAGGGCCGACCATCGCGTACTTTGGTCTCTTTGCCATCGTGAGCGGACTCGGCGGCAGGTTAATTAAGGAACCTCAAGCTCGTCGAAGTCGAGATGACAATGTGCGACAAAGGCACGAAATACAAGTTTTCTCAGTGAAAGCACCAAATGTTGACGGCAAAAAATGTAGAAAACACCAAAGATTCCTATTACTAGGAATTGTTATTATGGTCGCAAGACCAAGTAGAAGAAAGCGGTAAATACCACAAGTATTTATAGTGGTTCGGTCTCGGTGAGGCCTATGTCCACTTTGGAAGGGTGTTGGAATTTTATTAATGACCAAAGATTACAAAGTTGAGACTATCTTGAGATATCTCATTACATTCACTTTCCATGATATATGATATCATAATTACCATATATTAAATAAATAAGGAAAATTGTGGTTTTGTCCTTCTTCTTCCTGAAAGAGGAGATGCCATTAATGGAGGTCTAGGAAGGTTCCAAGGTCACAAAATCCAACCCTTTTGAAGTGTGAGTCCATGGGCTATTTATAGGAGAGGGGATAGGTAAGATTAGGTAAGAGTAGGTAGGACTAGGGGACCACATGCAGAAATTCGCACCCGCCACTAGCAGTTGCAGAAATTTCGACCCTGGCACCTGCGCGTGTGGGAATTTCTAACCCGGCACCTGCACATGTGGAAATTTCGAACCCGGCACCTGCGCGGGTGGAAATTTCAAGCCCGACACCTGCGCACATGGAAATTTCGAACCCAGAACCTGCGCATGTGGAAATTTCGAACCCGGCACCTGCGCGTGTGGAAATTTCGAACCCGGCACCCGTGCATGTGGAAATTTCGAACCCGACAACTCTGCATGTGGAAATTTTGAACCCAGCTCCAGGCGTGAAATTTCGCACCTGCTGGGTGCGAAGATCGTCCTTATGGGAGGTACGAAGGTTATGGATACGGGTGTTTTGGTGGCCTGAGGTTCGGGTTCACAGCTCAGACTGCGAGGTCTTTGTTTGGCCATGTTTGGAGGAGCGGCGAGGTTCGTGGAAGAAGTTGGCTGAATCCTGACTTTTGAGTTGATCTGGTAATTCTAGGCAACACACTTGTTGGCGGAAATCGTATGAATCAGGTGGTGCCCGATGGCTAGGTCGATTGTCGCCGGGACTGTGGGGCCCCGGACCCCCACCGGCGCTGCACCCGGATCCGCTTGATGGCTCGCCTTCGGCTCGGATGCGGACGCATATCTGTGGAGGTCGCGTTCGAGGGATGCGACATCCTGTTAGCGGCCAGACTTGAGTCTTCTAGTATTGGACCCTGGATGATATTGGCGACACCTCTGGGTTGTAATATCACGCGATATGTTGAGTCGAGCGTGTCTTGCATACTTTTGGGAACCGGACCTGGTCCGGTTAACAACAGTCTCTCCCAGCTTCCACGAAGGAACGACAACACACATGTAATCTTACTTTTAAAACTCAAATGATAATCGGTGAAGCAATACTACTACAAATCTTAGCCGCTTAAAGCAAAAAGGAATTTCATAAATATGAGAGGCAACAGAAGTTTAGGGGCCAAAAACGATATATCGAGTCAGCTTGGAGGCAAAATTTAGATCATATAGAACTCAAAGGATTTGAATTAAGGAGACGTGCAAATGTGAAGTGGAGTGGTAGGAGAAAATGTGAACAAAGAAGCGGAGATGACAACAAAAAATGGAGGTCAACCCAAGTGATGAAAAGGAAGTGTAGTTGGATGTGAAGGTGAAGAGCAGTTTGTGGGTGGTCTTGGATTGAAGTTTGGTGGAGTATTGGGTGGGTACATATACACCCGTGTACTGAAATGGGTTCGGTAAGAAGGAAGAACGCAGGAGGAAGAGGAAGAAAGGTATGGGCTTGGGTTGAGG
This sequence comes from Allium sativum, assembly GCA_030737875.1. Classification (NCBI taxonomy): domain Eukaryota; kingdom Viridiplantae; phylum Streptophyta; class Magnoliopsida; order Asparagales; family Amaryllidaceae; genus Allium; species Allium sativum. Next base: position 463,555,966 of record CM060923.1, read on the forward strand.
AAATGAGGGCCAGTGGAGAAATGGGCCAGGCTTTCTTTGATCTTTGGGTAAAGAAATCTAAATTAATTTAGTCAATTTAGTTTGAAACTTTAAATATCTCGCTCGTTTCAAATCAATTTGACTCGCCCTGGGTAGCATTAGAATCGTATGAACGAATAGAACACCAAGATATATAATATTAATCATTTTTAGTTAAGTACAAAGTTGTGATAAAATAAAGGCCTAAATATATACTCATATATACATATATATAGTACGATGTTATAAATGGTCATTCAATATTTATTAACAGAAAATCACCAACTGCAAATTTAAATGGGATCGGGAAGAAGCGGAGTAGTACGCGTAACGGTATCGTCGTCCGTTGGCTTCTTCGCTATTGATACTGGATCTGACAGTGAAGATTTTGGAGCTTTAACGGTGAGAATTCTAATTTATATTTATTTCTAAATTAGTAGATACGATTAGTTATTGGTCGATAATAATAATAATTAGTTAACGAACTTATGTTGGGTGATTTGCTTGTTTATATGAATGTTGTATGAAATGTTTGAATACATGATATTTAGTTGAAACAAATTGAACACAGAGCGTTATGGAGCGCGACGCTCGCGCACAACAAGAATTGGTTGTTTTAATTGTATGTTTACGATGGATGGATTCATAAGCGTATGGTTATTTTATTGTTTTGTCCATGGTTGCATCACCCACTGTAGTTGTGTGATTATGCGGATAACCGATTGAATCTCCTTGCCATGCAAATAACGATTTTATTAATAATGATCTGATATTTAACTTTGAATTTTATTTAGATTTGTTTGGAAATATATAATATTAAACAATATCCATAAAAGACCGTGAATTTGAAAGAACTTGAATTTGGTATGCAAATAAGGGATTTTATGCAAATAGTTGGTTTCCTCAAAATAATCGAACGAGTTTTAAAAAATTATTATTCATTTTAATTTAAAATGAGTATTCGGAAATTTAAAAATAATGTTTCAAAACAAGTGTTTTAATTGGGAATATAAAATATTATTTGGGAAAAATTTAGAATATGATTTGAAATTCTAAGTAAGAATGATAAATGAATTTCGTACAGACAAAGCGATTCTGAAGTATTTCGAGGTTTATCTTAAACTGGTTTGGTTATTATACAAATCATTTTTATTTTAAAATCAGATTTAAAAATGACCAACCGATGTTCGTAAGAACAATTTGAAATTGAATTAGTTTTGGAATTTTGATCAAATAATAATTTGAAATCTGTACTCCGCATTGGTTTGTGCAAACGACTGTAATGATGTATTGCGAGTAATTGAACGAGATTTAAAATATTATTGCAACTTTTGATTTAACTTGAAATAAATATTGTAAATTTGAAATGAAGATTTTTGAAGTAAAGTAATGTTTGAAACTAAAATTTAAATATAAAATATTATTGGAATATGGTTTTAAAAATTTAAAATTGATTAGAGTTGAGATATTTGAAGACCAAATGATTTTTGTATCCATTTGATTTAAAATGGCTATTTTACAGCATTTTGGTAATGCTGTTAGATGTTATTTTAATGATTCGTTGGAAACAATCGTCTTTTAAGGTTATAAACTGTAAGTTACCATTTTAAAACTATTAAAATGGTTTGCAAGTTTTTGGAAAAATCTTAAGAACTTAAATTATTTCATATGGATTTGTTACTGACTTTTAAGTTAAGTATTTGAAATATGAATTGTCTGCATTACCTTGAGTTGAATCTAAACCAAATTGAGATTTGGAAATTTTGAAAACTCATGAAAATGATAACGAGTAAAAAGAATTATGTTCTGAAATATAGGATTGAAATGAATATTAATTTTCGAGGAAGGGCTAAGGCGATAACGGGGTTTTATGAAGTTTAGGTGAATCCAACTTGGTTTGCAAATAAATTGATAACGATTTAGAAGGAGATTTAAATTAGGAATCCGAAATGATCCATAACTATTGTTTTAAAATACGTTTATTACTTGGAAAGACCGGGATCGAATATATGTTCGAAAACCATTACAAGTAATAATACGACGTGATAAAGAAACCGAAAACTTGGAAATCGACAAGTGAAGACCGATAATCTTTGAATTATTCGGATTGACGACTGATGTCTCGATTGGGACGATCACCCAATACGAGGTTATAAGTGGCATGAGATCTGAATATATTTGTAGATTTTCGAATTGTTGTTCCGTTCAGACCCAGAACGGACTTGTATGGATTGTGTGTATGACACTGAAATTGACTGCGTAGCACTGATTTCTATTAATATATACCGGACTCGTGGCAATATATTGTTCTTGTCTCTAGGACATATGATTTGATAGAAATCAGTGACATGTCGTGAATTGTCAATGTGGCATACTCGAGTTATAAAATGAGCTAGTGATGATCAAAGCATGGCTTATTGAAGCGTAGCTTTGTGTATATCATGACATCGACAAACCTCACACCTCGGATTGTTGGTAAACTGGAGGTTAGGTTGTATACATAATCTTTAGTGAAATCGAAAGCTATGGCTGTAGATCTACCTTGAAACCTGAGGGAATAAAGTATATACGGTGTCCGATGTCTGGATGTTATCCGAGATATATACTTTTGTGCTATGTATTCGGTGTCCGTTGTCTGGATGTTAACAGGGAATACTTAACTTTGTGTCCTCTAATGATCTTTCATGTCAGGAACCATCATGTTGGAAACCCAATCTCCAATATGAGCCTATGTGATTTTGATTGTATAACTATATGTCAATATAACCAATTGGGGTTATGGGGGCTATGATTCTATATTTATTTGCGAAATGGTTTTCGACACTATGTATTAATGATAATACTAAAAGAGGATTTTACGTATTAAAGCATTTTTGGTTATTATAAGACAAAACTCGCTCGTCTGGTGTGCGTTTGCATTGTGTGATATGGGACGAGCTTATGATAGCTTCAATTTTCAAAGTCATTGCGGATTTCTGTGCATGAGAATTCACATGAAGTAAACTCGTTCCGTGTTAGCGGCGTGGTCCGGTGAATTTTCCCAGCTTTAAAATAAACCTGAAATTATAACTTTTTTGAGTTCTCACACCAGTCCCACGACTGACCTAGAGTTTATTGTTCCCTTATCTAAACTCTGGGTGCCCATAATTTTTCTCGGGCAGTTAGTAGTTTATTTGTAGGTTTAGTCTTCTGAGTTGGATTCAGTTTGGAGATAGAGTTCTTTTGTTTTACTTCTTCCGCTGTGAGCATTTGGTTCCACTGAGCTTATGGTATACTCTGATTTATTTGTAACTCTGATGTAAAATTTTGTAATGAAATGAAAAAGTTCTATTACTTGTGTTCAAATATGTTAGTATCCATAACCATCTGTCTTTATGAACGCTTTAAGTTGCTTTAATTACCGGCGAAAATCGAGAAAAAAAGGTAGGTCGTTACACCATCCTACTATGTCACCATATAGGTTTACAGCCGAAATCAAAAGTCACACATTGGAAATTGGATTTCATCTATGAACCAAGGCAAGGGATCTTCCTCCACCGTTTCGAGACACTCTAGTCTATGCCTTAGGACTCAGATTCAGGTGAGCCCTTAGATCAGGCAGAGCCGGTCAGCCATCGCTGATTGGCAATACCATAAACAATACGTTCACTAGTTTTATCAAACCTAAAATCTGGTAAGTACGTCGAACATCTTGGTCAGTATGTCGAATATCAAGGGCCTTTGTACGGCCATATCCGAGGTACCTCGTTATCCATCATCTAATATCAACATAAGTAAAATGTCTGGGCTCCATACCATGACATCAATCGTAGCTAGAAACCAATGTATGTCCATTTCCTAGTGGTCCTCATCCCATTTTTGGTTCATACTGGGGTGTGAAGTTCACAAATTAACGATACACAAAGTTGTGTTATATTAAAGTTGTGCTTTGATCATCATCCACAATACCCTGTTTTTCAATAAAAGCCTTGATCATTGCTTCTTAGCATGCCACATTGTCAATCCATACCACAACATTGATATCTAACAATATATAACCTCTAAGCTTGTACGTCTCAGAGAAGGATGTTAAGCGAAGAGAATAAATTATCCACCACCAAGCAGATATATATTTAGCAGAGATCAATGAATACAACATGAAGTACAATGTCAGACATACAATCCATTTGCAAGTCTATTCTGGGTATGAACGAAACCGGAGGCACCGTATTCCTCATCCCATATGTCCAATACAGGAGAGAGGCCCTCGCATATCCGGTCGATCTCCAAGTACGTCTAGACGACCACCACTTATTACCTCGTCTTGGGTGTACATCCCAATCAAGACATCCGTAGTAATCCAAACGATGTGAAGATCTCCGGTCTTCGACACCGTAATTTTAAAGAACATTAATAACTAAAGAATACTTAATCTAATTTTGGGAATTAAGTAAAACAGACTGTACCATTCCGTTCGTCTCGGAATTCTGGTTTAGATAGACTCCGAGTTTGTGTAAAACAGATATCGTATGAAGAAGATATTAAGATTTGAAGTTTGTATACATATAAGAGAAATATATATAAACAAGTCAGTCCAGAAATTCAAAATAATTCAAAATCGAAGGGAGAAGACGATTGCGGGATTTTGGCCCGTTGGGGGTCGACCCACGGGTGTGTCGATCCTAGGGTCAACCCCTGGGTCGACCTACCCTAGATCTTCCCAGGTTCATTTCCTGAACCTGGACTTGTTTTTGGGCGAGATTCATTGGGAAAAGTCTATATAAGGGCTGGCATTTCTGTTGTTTTATACCCCTAAGATAATGGAGACAAGGAGATGTTGCCTCTGCTTGGACTGAATTAGACTATCTTCTACAACGACAACTTATACGTATACAAGAATCTCTTATGCAGTATCAGCATACTATTCTCTGTTCTTTAGATCCAATCTCTGTTCTCAGGGTGGGAACACTCATGCTTGATTAGGACTCTCTCTCCTGTTTCTGCTTGGATTTGGATCTGCTTAAATGTATCGCTTTGACTACTTATCTATTTTGTTATGGCTATTTTTGGGGACTATGATTTTATATCTCTGTACTCTGATGGTTTTAGTACAAGGCAGATACTTTAATTTGATGTAATTGGTTTATAGTATTTTAGACTGATGTTGTAACTAGATTTTTGGACCACGATGTTTTCTGTTGGAAAATAAAGTTTTAAATTTCCGCTGCTATTTTATATATGTCTTGTGAAATTCTGGGTCTGTTTACCTATAACGCTTCACGAAACTTAATGCATTCTAATAAAGAGTGATATTAACGGACGTGGGGTGTCACATTTGGTATCAGAGTTGAAGGTTGCAAGATCGGATAAAAGTTTTGAAAATTGTTTTCAAAAGGAAAGTATTTTCAGAGAAAAGTATGTTGTTGAAAAAAAATACTCCCCAAAAGCCATACAAAATATCTTTCGATTCTCTGTTTGAATTCTTTTTTCTTTTTCTTTCAGCATGTCTAAGGAACCGAATCTTCCCGAGGGCGTTCATATACTATCTTGGTTCCGTAGATAAGTTGAGGCTACGACGCTTGCCGAAGGCTAAGCGGACGCCCCTCCCCCAGCTGCATCCTTAGTTCCTCCTCCTCCACGAGCATGTAATTTCTTTAAGATATGCAAGGACTTCTGTGCTATGGGAGGAAAACCATTCTGTTGAACTGAAAGCTTTGCGGAAGGACGGAATTGGCTTAAAGAGGTGGAGGACTTGTTTGGTATTTTCAAGGTTGACGACCGTAGGAAGATTCAGCTGGCCGCATGGCAGCTGAAGAATGAGGCTTCATTCTGGTGGGAAGTGACACAAGCAGGGTATCCAATAGATACTTGGGCCGATTTCCGATAGAGATTCGAGATGAAGTTTCTCTTTCAGGAAGAAGAGAGTATGCAGATGGAAAATTTTCTGAAACTTAAGAAAGAGAGCTTGTCTGTTAAAGAGTATGTCAATAAGTTCAATCAGTTAGCATGGTTTGGTTTTGAGTTGGTGAATATCCCTCACAAGAAAACTTTAAGGTTTGCAAGAGGATTGAATAAACCTCTGCAGGCATTAATTTTATCTTACATACCTATGGGAGCAACTTTTGAGAGAATGGTTGATATGGCGCTGATGCACGAAGATGGTAAATATGAGTAAAAGAAGGTGTGGCCCAAGAAAGAACAACAAACGAAAGATGGAAAGAACGACAAAGCTCAGAATAAGAAGAAATGTCATGGTTGTGGAGGCTTGGGTCATGTGGTCAAGGATTGCAGAAAAATCAAGAATTCTTGTTACAGCTACAGTGAAATTGGACAATATAGTAGGGAATGCCTGAAGAAGCAAGGACAAGGGCAAAAGGCAGGACCTTCTAGAGGGCAAGTGCATGCTCTCGAGGCTAGCAGACCGGATAGAGGTAGAAAAGTTTCTGTTGAAGGTTTGATTTCTCTTTCCGACCATCCAGTTAGGACTCTTTCTGATTCTGGCGCTTCTCACTCTTTTATGTCTGATTCTGTGGTTGAGTCTCTACACTTAGTACTAGTATTGTTTTTGATCCCGTAATTATCTCAAACCCATTGGGGGAATGACTCATCTGTCTATGATTTGTCGGGTTTTGAGGATATCTGTAATGGGTATTGAGTTTGACTATGACGCATATGTGCTTGGTTTCATGGGCTATGGTTTGACTCTAGGGATGGATTGGCTAGCCATGTATGGTGCCATTCTAGACTGTGTGAGGATGGTCATTAGACTTTTGACTTGCCATGGGAGGACTCTCGAGATTTCCTGTGACTCAAGGGGTTCTGTCATGCTTAGTTTCCTAGAGTCACTTGATGCTTCTATAGATGATTTGCAATCTATACCTGTAGTCTATGAGTATCCAGATGTTTTTGATGAGGTTAGGGGCTTACCTCCGAGACGTGATATTTATTTCCAGATATATTTGGTGGATAATGCGAAGCCAATCTCATTGCGTGTACGCCACATGGCTCCTAGAGAAAGGAGGGAGCTTAGCAAGAAAGTAGGGGAGCTACTTGAGAAAGGGTTTATTAGGCGGAGCATATCAGAATGGGGTGCTCCAATCGTCTTTGCAACCAAGGCGGATGGTTCACTTCGCCTATGTGTGTATTACAGGGAGTTGAATAAGCACACCAAGAAGAATAGGCACCCACTCCCGAGGATTGACGATCTGTTTGACCAGCTTGTTGGCGCATCTGTTTTCTCGCTGTTAGATTTGGCTACGGGATTTCATCAGTTGAGGGTGGCCGAAGACAGTATAAATAAGACCACTTTCAGAACTCCATAGGGTTTCTTTGAGTGGTTAGTCATGCCTTTTGGTTTGACGTATGCACCTGCATGTTTTGTGGATTTGATGAGTAGGGTGTTCAGGGAGTTTCTGAATAAATTCGTTGTGGTCTTTGTGGATGACATTCTGATTTTCTCGAAGAATGAAGAAGAGTATGCCCTACATTTGGGAGAGGTCTTGAGGACTCTTAGAGCACACCAGCTTAAGGCGAATTTATCGATGTGCCACTTTTGGAGAAAGGAGGTGAGATTTTTAGGGCATGTGGTCTCCAAGGAAGGGTAGCAGTGGGTCCCGCAAAAGTAGTTGCAGTTCAAGATTGGAAAGTTCCAAAGAATGCAAAGGAGGTGAGAAGTTTCTTGGTTTAGCGGGCTACTATAGGAAGTTTATTAAGGACTTCGCAAGGATATGAGTCCCATTCACAAGATCGACGAAGAAAAATATGACCTTTGCTTGGAGTATTGATTGTGAGGATGGTTTTCAACGACTAAAAAGGGCTCTGACAACAGCCCTAGTTTTGACATTGCCTGATGGGAGCAAGGTGTTTATAGTGTATACTAATGCATGTGGTACAAGGCCAGGTGCCGTTTTGATGCAAGAGGGAAGAGTAGTATGCTATGGAAGTAGACAGTAGAAGGTTCATGAGAAAAACTACCCCACTCACAATTTGGAATTGGCTGCTATAGTGTTCTCGCTTAAGTCTTGGCGACAGTATCTACTTGGAGAGAAGTTCGAGTTATACACAAATCATAAATCTCTCAAGTGTGTGTTTTCATAGAAGGATCTCAATTTGAGACGGATGGAGTTCCTAGCGTCCTTTGACTTTGAGATTGCTTATACCCCTGGCTAGAGCAATGTACTGGCGGACGCATTTAGTAGGCAGAGGATGACCTTGAGTCCTTTATTAGTAGAGAGGCAAATCTTGGATTACATATTGACCTTCGATTTTAGGCCATCTACGGATCTTACACCTAGTTTGTTTGCATCTTTAGAGGTGCGTCCTACTCTTATGGATCAGACAGGATCTTTGCAGCGAGAGGACCCACAGATAGCAGACATTTTGGATAGGCTTGGTAGAGGGGACTTCTAGTCACCTTAGCAGATACTATGTGGATGATAGAGGATGGCTACGATGGGATGAGAGGCTTTGTGTTCCCCGAGTTGGGAGTCTGTTGAAGACAGTCCTTAAGGAAGCCTATCATTCCAGGATGACTATCCATCCGGGCGGCGATAAGATGTGTAGAGACATGAAGAGGGTTTTCTTTTGGACTGGGATGAAGAAAGATGTAGCGGAGTTCGTAGCTCAATGTTTGATGTGCCAGCAAGTTAAAATTGAACAGAGAAAGCCTGGCGGTTTGCTTCACCCTTTAGAAGTCCTATAATGAAAGTGGGAGAGTGTCTCTATAAATTTCATCGATGGTTTGCCTAGATCGAGGAAGGGAAATACCAGCATCTGGGTTATAGTAGATTGGCTCACTAAGAGCGCTCATTTTAATCCTGTTAAGAGCAAGAGAACGACAACATGGTTTGCATCAGTTTATCTTCGTGAAATAGTCCGTCTATATGGAGTACCTTCTAGCATAGTGAGTGATCATGATTCCATCTTCACTAGTGAGTTCTGAAAGAGCCTGTAAGAGGCATTAGGTACACAGTTATGTTTAGGCACCGCGTATCACCCTCAGACCGATGGACAGACTAAGAGAGTGAATAGGGTTCTTGAGGATCTTTTGAGGCTGTGTATCCTAGACTTCGAAGGGACTTGGGAGGAGCACCTTCCATTGGTAGAGTTCTCCTACAATAACAGTTATCAAGCTAGTATTGGCATGACACCCTTCGAGGCACTGTACATGCGACCTTGCAGATCACCGACTTGCTAGTGGGAGTCTACGGATAGGGTTCGACTTGGACCTGAGATGATTATAGAGACTTCATAGAAGATTGATCTTATTCCCAGACAGATGAAGATAGCTCAGGACAGGCAGAAGTCCTATGCCGATAAGAGAAGGACTGACATTGGGTTTGAAGTAGGAGACATGGTTTTTATCAAAGTATCACCGTTGAGGAATGTGGTTTTCTTTGGATCTATAGGGAAATTGGCGCCAAGGTTTGTAGGTCCATTTCTCATGGTAGAGAGGATAGGTCAAATGGCCTATAGGTTAAGATTACTAGAGAGGTTAGCTATTGTTCATGATGTTTTCCACATTTCCCAATTGCGGAAATTTCTATACGATATGGAAAAAGTAGTTGAGCTGAGCATGCTTGAGGAGGTATAGGTAGAAAGGGAGGCGACAGTTAGATGAGTTCCTACCCGTATACTTGGATCAGTGATTAAGAAGTTGTGTAACAGAGAGGTCAAGTTGATGAAAGTACAATGGGAGAGGACAGCAAGGATGCAACTTGGGAGACCGAGGACAAGATTCCCGCTTCGTACCCTTTCCTTTTCAAGGGTATGTTCTTAATTTCTTTTTTCAAACTTTTATTCGTACTTGTTTCTATCATTTGTATGTATCGTATTGATCGAATCTTCGACCTTTAGGCAGAAAACTAATGGGTGTAAACATGTGTTTGAGACGTGTTATATTTGATGGATGCAAGTGGATGAAAGTGTTTGCTAGTGGTTGCTCGTGGATGCATATAAACACACACTAGGCACTAGATCAGCTCAATCACTTACATATTGCATATAGATGTGTGCATTAGGATTTTATATGGATGAAAATGGGTGTATCGTCATATGGATGTTGCATTTGGATGAATGATTATACACACATATAGAACTTGCATGTTATAATAAGATTATTTGCATACATTTTGGTTACATGGCATGTACATAAATTACATTATGGAGGTCAACTGAATCAGTCGACCGCCTGATTTTTCGCACTAGTGTAAGAACATATACACACACTATTGCATATGTTCATACAAGCATTAGAAAAATCTTAAGAACAATGGATGCTTGTGGATAATGGATGAGTAGATGGTTTGGTTGTTAGGATAAAAACATTATTCTTAACTTGGAAGATTTCGGGGATGAAATCCTTTAAGTAGGGGAGAATGTAACACCCCATAATTTTAAAGAACATTAATAAACCAAAGAATACTTAATTTTTGGAATAAAGTAAAACAGACTGTACCATTGCGTTCGTCTCAGAATTCTGGTTCAGATAGACTCCGAGTTTGCATAAAACGGACATCGTATGAAGAAGATATTAAGGTTTGAAGTTTGTATACATATAAGAGAAATATATATAAACAAAACAGTCCAAAAATTCAAAATAATTCGAAATCCAAGGCGGGATACCAACGCAGGATTTTGACCCGTTGGGGGTCGACCCACCCCAGATCTGCCCAGGTTCAATTCCTAAACCTGGAACTATTTCTGAGCGAGATTCATGGGAAAAGTCTATATTAGGGCTGGCATTTCTATTGTTTTATTCTCCTAAAACAATGGAGATAAGGAGATGCTGCCTCAGCTTGGATTGAATTAGACTATCTTCTACAACGACACCCTATATGTATACAAGAATCTCTTCTGTAATATAAACATCCTATTCTCTGTTCTTTAGATCCAATCTCTGTTCTCCGGGTGGGAACACTCAGGCTTGATTAGGACTCTCTCACATGTTTCTGCTTGGATTTGGATCTGCTTGGATGTATCGCTTTGACTACTTGTCTACTTTGTTGTGGCTATTTTTGGGGACTATGATTTTATATCTCTATACTCTAATGGTTTTAGTACAAGGCAGACACTTTAATTTGATGTAATTGGTTCCAGTATTTCAGACTGATGTTGTAACTGGATTTTTGGACCACGATATTTTCTGTTGGAAAATAAAGTTTTAAGTTTCCGCTGCTATTTTATATCTATCTTGTGAAATTCTGTGTCAGTTTACCTATAACCTTCACAAAACTTAATGCATTCTGATAAATAGTGACATTAATGGACATGGGGTGTCACAACCATCTTCAAATCTTCGACCTTTAATCGTCGTATCAGTTATTCAAAATGGGTTAAACCCGGTCTTTCCAAATAACTCGTGTATCTTGTAATCAAGTGATATAAAAACACATCATATGCCTCATTCCAATCCAGAATATTCTTTATTCAAATATTCTTTATACTGGGAACTATTCCCATAAATCTTATCAAAGATCTACCTCATTTAAACCTCTAGTTTAAATCTTCACTTTGGAAATCATTTAAAAAGATTTTGTATTACCTTTTTACAATTTAAACCAAATTAAGGTTTATTAACTAGTTGGGATTAACGAGCCTTACTGAAGTAATCATTCATTTTATTATCCCAATCCCAACCTATTCATCCCATGGAGCAAAACTGGTATTACTCCATAGCAAACACCCATTGTGTTATCGGTAAAATTAGTTACCATTTAATGTTCAAATCTAAATAAAGATTTAACTATCGCATGGAGTAAAACTGGTGGTACCCCATTTCGAACATTTCTTGAATTTGGTAAATCTAATTACTTCATTCACATTTCAGTATAATTAAAGATTCATTAAACCTCCAATTTAGTTTTAATCTCAAAAATCATTACTTAATGATTATTCAATCTTAGGGAATTAATCCTGTCTTTAACTGGGTTAAAGAACCAACGCCGCTTAAAACATAGTTCACGATAAACACAAAATCATCTTCCATTTCATATGGAATCTTCATGGAAATCAGATCAATCAAAATCAATATGAATTTCCATATCGGATTAATACTATAAGTGGAATAACGACAAAGCCTTTTAAATTCCATAAATAATAATGGTCTTCCTTTACAGAAGCCCATCTCGATTATTACTAAATCGAATTCCTTTCAATTCCAATTTAATATATTAAATTCGAAAACTTTACTTTGGAAAATTTCATGAAATCTTAACTAAAAGAATTATAAATCCCAAATCATAACTTCATTGTTAATTGGGTTTTGAGAACTAATGTTATTTAAAACATCGCTCACAATAAACCCAAAATCCATTTTCAATTCAATTCCAATTATATTTGTTGATTGGGAAACTTCATTAATCTTAATTAAAAGATTTAGTCTTTTCTCAACTGGGTTTAAGAACAGTGTTATTAAAGACACCATTCACGACAAACCCAAAATCCAGTTTGATATTAAATAGAAGGCTCTAAATAGAAATCATATCGGCTTGTATTCAATATCAAATTCTGAAACCAACAGATATCGTATTGGGAATAACAATATTTGTATCTTCCAAATTGCTCAACAATATCTGTATAATCACGGAATCTAATATCGAAATATTTCAAAAATTATTTCCGTTTAAATCCTTTCCAATTCGTGCGTTGAAAAATTCTGGTTATATTAAATCCATACAATTTCTTTCAGTTCTTTACCCAAGCTGATAAACAACTTATTTAGATAAAAATATATTTTATCTTTACAAACTAGGATTATTTCATCCAAAATCATTTCAAATCCGTTATTATGATTTATCATAATTTATTCATATTTTTAATAATTTTATTAAGGCCTTTATAGTCGTTTCTAATATTGGCCATTGAACTATGTCCATAACGACCTTTTCCAAAACTGATTTAGATATATTTTAAAATCTAACCGTTGGATTTTAAATCTCTTATATTCATTTGAAAGATCTTTTCGATACGAACCCAACGGTCCGGTTTTAGGAGAATCCGACTGAGGGATCTCCCCTTACGTCAATTCGAAGCAACAGGTTGACGTTCGCGAACTATTGCTGCACAACGCGTTCTATTCAAGCCCGAATTTAACTTATAATTAAAATAAAATCGAAAATGTTTCCAAAATAACTTATAGATATTATAAATTATTCAGAACTTCCATTTGAAATTTTATTTCAATCATTTTACTTTGAAATCAAATATCTTCATATTAAACTATTATATTATATATAATAGATATATTCGATTTCCATTCAAATCATATTTTATAAAACGTTTACAAATTCATTTAAAAACGATTTCAACTTCTATTTCAATTTTAAATCAACATTGAACATTCCGTATTATTATAACATTAGAATAATAATATTTTCAAAACATCAGATCTGGAAATCCAATTGTTTAGATATTCATTATAATTTGATAATCTTTATTGTCCATCCAAAATCGGACATCGAAATCAAACCTCGATTTTTCACTGAATATTATATTAAAATATTCGTTTTAATTTCGGATTGAATGAGATTCAACCAATTACCATATAATTTAATTTATATGGATCTCATACATCACATGTATTCAACAATAATTATAAATAATTATTAAAGATCCAATTCACATCCGGAGTGCATCTACAACTGTATAAGCATTAAATAATTAAATAACGCTTATATAGGTATGTCAATCAATCGATTAACATCCAATCTAATATCATCCCAATACCCATGTGGGGTTTTTAACCAATAAATAATTAATAAATTATTTATTCTTTTAATCGATATCACTTAAAATGGGTGAGCACAAACAAGTCAGTTGACTTATAAATGGATATTTAATCCAATTTCAACTACCACAAATAAGTTTAACATCATTTTAATATGTTAATTATTTCAAAACCACATTCAATTCATAACACAAACAATCAACAATTCATCCATCGGGTCTGCAAACATCTGTGATGTGAGCTACCATATACCGTATAACAATTTGAAATAATTAATCAGATAAAAATCATTACATGCAATCAATATATATTCAGTTATAAAGTAAAACAACTGTACAAATAATTTGAGTGAGAGAGTTCTCACATCGATCAGTTTCGAAATCGTTACAAGGCGATTGTTTTAACTAAAATAAACTGGACGTTTAATTTAGTCAAAATTTGTAACTTGCTCCAAATATGTTCCAACCAATTCCATAGCGCAGTTCTTGCGAAGACGATTCCAACGATGCCTGGTTTGCTAATTTCTGTATCGTTTGTTTTAACCATTTAATAATTTAATTATCATTAACGATAATAATTAACAATTAATTAACTTAACCCTTTTTATTTATCTTCTCCATCGTTATCAAATTCTAAAACCTAAAGCTCCTCGTCGACTTCGACATCCTCCTCGTGCACGACGCCCAAGGCCACCGGAGCCGAATCGGAGCCCACCACCTCGACCGCCGTGCCAGCGTCTCCCCACGACTGTGCTCCCTCAAAGTACGAACCACCCTAGCGCCTCAAAAACCCAATTGAACGGTGGACATTGATGGCTTGATTTCCCCTAATTTACAGCCCCATATAAGATTGTGCCGTTGAACACGTGTAGCTCATCGCGCTCTACATTTTTTCAGTTATGAATTTCGGCTATTAATTCGTGAATTGAGAGGGATGAGAGGAATAATTTCAGAGCTTCGCGACCATTGAAAATGAACTGGCGGTGCTGACCGTGAATAAGGAGAATTTGGGTTTAGTTTATAACATTATATTTATATATTATAATATATAAATTAATTTTTTAATCCACACGTTATCCATTTAACACTCTGAACTCCAAACGATTCCCAATGATTGTTTGGAGTCCATTTGAAAAATGGCATTTTAACTAGCTTATTGAATTTACAATTAAAATTAACCCCGCGTTTAAATTTACTACGCTTACATGTTAATTCCAATTGACTTGAAATTTTAAACCTGATAATAATTTGACGTTCCAGATCCAACAAAATTACTTTCATCGAAGACGGAGGTTGATTGCAAAATGGCTATTTTTAAGGGTTTAAATAATATTGAAATATTAATAAATTCCATAACGGCTATTTTTAATTTTTAATTTTTAATCTGGACATAACTTATAACATAAAATCTCAAATTTTCACATTCGTTAGAAAGATATAATTAAATAGATTCTAGCGTTTCTGGTTTTATTGAAATCCGATTTATTTCGAATTCTGTTTATTCATTTAAAGTTCAAAACCAAATTTTCAAACTACCGCGCCATTACGAGTTCGTTTTAATTAAATTTAAAATTCATACGTTCTAAATTCATTTTAAATAAATTATAAGTCGTTTATTTTTAAAATAAATCATTTTAAATATTTAAAATCCATTAAAATCAATTAAAAATAAATTTTAAATTTGTTCCAGAAATAAGGGTTGTCATAATCTCCCCCACTTAAAAAATTTTCGTCCCCGAAAGAATGCGAAACTGAAGGTCGTTTACTTAACTAACTCAACCTTCATTTCACTCAAGTTCTTCAACTTTTCAGTTTCTAAAAACTTTCTAATTTCTTGAAATTTGGCTAACGCCTTAAATTTTCGAAAAAATTCGCCATAACCTCCTTTGTACAGCTTGATCGATACGACTACAGCTTGCCACACTAGGCCCTCAAATATCAAAAGAAAAAAAAAGCCAAGCGGCTCATAAAATCATCAAACCTAATCAATAAATATGTACATTTTTATCGGGCATACAATTTTATTCCTCTTCTTAGTTTTTATGTAATAACCTGTCCTATATATATATATATATATATATATATATATATATATATATATATATGTGTGTGTGTGTGTGTGTGTGTGTGTGTGTGTGTGTGTGTATCCAATCCGAACCAATTTTCAATTCGGTTTAGCATTGTATTTAATTTGGCTTAATCTACCTTTCATTCTCATATTGGTTTTATTATTCCAATATTACTTTATTAGTTAAACTAATTATCACACATCATAACCAACAATCAATTAGTTGATTAGCTTTTCAAACATTTTACTTTTATATACACAAAAATCATATTTTCAATGTCAAATCAAAAACAATAAACTCTAACTAAGTTTTGGTTCACACCAGTTAATTGGAATCATATAGATATCCCACTTTCGAAACTCGAACATAAATGCTGATGATACTCGAGTAATCATCAGAGTCATCCCCGGGCGACTAGAGCGTGATTCTATATCAACTTAGTATATTTGAGACTTCGAATACACGTTAATTACTAGGGCTGTAAACGGATGGAAACAGATGCGAATAGTGCTATATCCGTATCCGAAAATAAAAATCCGCATCTGCATCCGTATCCGATATCCGCGGATATCGATTAAAACATATCCGTATCCGCGAATATTTTTGGATATCCGAAAATATCTGAATCTGACTTGTCAAATACGGATATTTTCAAATATCCAAAAATATCCGTATCCGAAACTAGAAAATGCATGTCAAAATCAAGGATATCTGAAAATTAAATAACAAGAATGCAGGTTTTTCATTTTTACTTGAAAAGTTGAAAAAATCAACAGTAAATGAGATATTAATCACAAAAATTCCATTCAAACATCAATCACACGAACGCAACATTCATGTTTTAACTTATAACCAATACCATAAAACACAGAGAACATGAATTAAAATATTAGTTACAAATACATCATTTTTTTAGCACATGACATAAATCAAAAAGCGCTTCATCCTTTGCTACTACTTGAAAAGTACTGCATATTTGAAATTGTGACTAATAAACTTTTGCTTCAACCTGTGAGAAATGGGACAAAAATAATGTTGTTTTGAGACTAAAAATAATGTCATAGGCTAGCTAGTGCAAATACGGAATTGGATTGAGTTGAAGCTCGCGCAAGCCATCAACTGCAAGTCAGGAATCCTGCAGAAGCAAGTTTCACAAGCATGCAAGCAAGCTTGCCGCAAGCATGGCATGCTTGCTTCAGCAAGCTTGCTGCAAGCTTACTTTGCAAGCTAGCAAGCTTAAGCTTGCTACAAGCAAAGCTTCAGCGAGCTTGTTGCACGCTTGCTGCAAGCTTGAGCTTTCTGTAGCTAAAAAATCAATAAAACATTCCCAAATAAGCAGATGACAATTGGCATACAACAAATAGGAAAGGCGTCTATAGTTTAAAAAAATGAGTTAAAACATAACTAAAATTTTAACAAGTGCAAATCTAAATAAAGACATATTCAAACAACTGTATTAAGCTTTAAAAAAAATCATCAAAACATACCCAGATGAACAGAATAACAAGTCAATGAAATCGAAGCTCGAACTTGGAAAGCGAGGTCGAGGTAGATGAACGCGAACGTGGACGGAGACCTAGGAGAACGTGAATGAGGAGATGGAGCTTGAGTTTTTTATGTGGGAACGAAAATTAGGGTTTTGGAATGGTGACCGAGAAATAGAATGAAGAAGGCGGCTACAGGAAATGAATGAAAACGAAAAGCATAGGGTTTTATTTTATTTGGATGCGGGTCAAATTTTTTTATTTGCTATCCACTTGTACTGCTTGAATTATTAGTATACTTTTTGTTGCATTTAATTTCTAATTCGGTTTGTATACAAAGTAACGCCATCTAATCAGTTAGTATTATATATATTAATTCAAATAATTATTCAATTGTGTAATAGAAAATCGGATGGATATTTTTCACATACGGATACTGCTATTACCTTATCCGTATCCGGAAAGATTTTTGGATATCGGATATCCGTATCCGCTTTCCGGATATCGGATATATTTCATATTTTCATATGCGGATGCGGACAGATATCGGATTTTTTGAATACCCGTTGACAGCCCTATTAATTACGCATATATTCAAAATTTTCTTATACTCGATAGTCCAAACATTAAATAAAATATTTAAATCTTCATAATAAGATAAAAAATTTCAAAACCAAATTCATTTTAATAAATAATACTCTTTAAACTCATTCTAGGGCATTACTAACCCTATCTCTAATGAGTCATTCTAATAGATGTTACTAATCCTATCTCTAATGAATTCTTTCATTTGGTCCAAATGTGTCTTGTCCTCGAGCTTTGTAAACCAAATCTCTGATACCAAATGAGATGATCTGAACTTCCCGGCCAGCCTGAACCGAACAAGAAGTGGATTGATTGAGAACACGACTGTGACGGCCCTCCCCGTACCAGCCGACATTTCCCCGAAATGCACTATGCTAATGCCCGACTAGCACGGGACGGTCGTCAAAGGAAAAGGGTTTGAAACTATGAATCACCAAAAACCTGTAGTATATCTCACAGAGCATGGAAAAAAAATATAATAATAACATTACTTGACATAAAATAGGCGAGACAGTGCATAAGATGAAAACTAAACCATCATAGCAGCGAAATCCAAAATATAGCTAATGATCCAAACCATCATTATTACAACTTCAAAGTACTGTCTCTAAAGCAAAATAGAAAAGGTACAACACTAATGCCCAAAGCAGTGACTAGTAACAACACAGCGAGAGTATATGTAAATAGTACGTGGAAGCCTTCTACTCATTTTCGGACAGCTACTCGTGCATACCACCTAACCTGTCTCTAGTCTGCTCGTTTAGGAGCACCCATAGTAATAAGAAGAGACATAAAACTCTGGGTCAGACAAAAGTCTGGTATGAGCCATAGCAGCAAAACAAAATAATAACAGGTATAAATAATCATACCTGAACCTGGACCTGCAACCAAAGAGTTATCACAACAAGATGTATAGTACTCTAAGGTAACGCTAACATAAAGTGTAAAGTGGAAGTGCATATGTCATGGTGATAGCAAAAATTAAACATTGCAATCATCCTCACATCTCTCACTCAGTGCGTAAAGCATATGATATCCGCCACTTTGATCACCAAGACTTTTGCCATTACTACGACCACTTTTTCCCTTTGGGGCCATGAGGACCCCACTACACTGGTCCATAGTCAACAATCCCTTGCTGCGATCACTTTTCGCTTTGGAATCCTGATGACTCCACTGCACTGATCCATAGCCATGCTACGATCACTTTTCCCTTTGGAGTCTTGACGACTCCACTGCACTGATCCATAGCCAATAACCCATAGCGGTGGACCAAAGTTATAGATATCGATAACCCCTTTGCACACGTCCCGCAGCAAAGCCCAGCACATGAAGTTAACTCATTAGTTCTCGTATGGATCCTGAGTAATAACTTCCCACTTGGACATCCTTTGCATCTCGGGTTTTTGGTCTTCCCCGGTTCGGTTCGGAAAACAAGCTTCCATTCTATTCGGTCTTCTTCTCCTCGTCCGGTTCGTGGGTCTCCATTCGTGACACAAGTGACTCGAGTATTTCATCCGGGTCGGGTCGGCTGTGCACTTCGGCTCGGGGAAGGCAACCGGTTCGTGGAGCTCGAGTGGTACTCCGGTTCGTGACATCGGTTCGGGGTCGGGCCTCCTGGCTCGAGCGACAGCTCGTGGGTGCATAGGCCGAGCCGGTTCGTGGTACATGCAACGGTTCATGGGTCCTGTCTGATCCGGTTCGAAGGGGTGCTTCGGGTTGTGGTGTCCATACCACGAGCGGGTCGTGGTACCATGGTCACGAGTGGGTCGGCTCGTGGGGGTGCTTCACAAATCTGCAGGGGGGTTTGACTAATTTCCTGCAATTTTCCAGCAAGCTATTTATGTCATACGACGACGTTTTCAACCATTCTAACTTTGCTAAACAATCATGAAGCATTCCAAACAGCGGTAATAATATATAGGATCAACCATAAACACCAAAACAATAATTTAACATGTTAATAAGGATCAAACATACCCATAACCCTTGTTTTCCCCTTAATCATGTTTAACTATATCTAGCAATAGGATTAGCAAACTTAATCCAAATTAACCCAAATTTATAAAAGAGGCATAAAATAATATTTTAGAATTTTTACATATTTTTCCAGATTTTTATGATGCATAATTTCACTAATTATCACTAGTCACCCCTAATTAGCCGTAATTAGTGAATAAAAGTGCAAATCCCTCACCTTGGCCACAAATAAATTTCAGATCTGAAACTCTAACTGATTTGGCACTGATCCCAATGTATTCCAATAGCTCTATCTCAATTTCTATGCTAATCTGACTTAATTTGATGTATATTTGGCTAATATGTGATTAGAAAGTGATTAAAAGGTGATTTGAAAGTTGAAGGCCATTGCTAGGTTTGAAAAGATGATATGTGGCGACTGAAAAATGGAATAAACTGATTTCCCAAACCCTATTGGCCTTCCCAAAACCCTAATCCCGAAATGGGTTACGGGCCTAGCTGCTAATCGCCCCGTTAAGCCCAATTATGCTATTTTTCCTCTTCCAAACCTTATTTCAGCCGTATCTCCCAAACGGTAAGCCCGTTTGAATAATGTAACCACTATACGGAAAGGTAAACCATCATCTGATTCCAATGGAAGTGGTTTCAGGTCAAAACTCCTTACCAGTCAAAAGTTATAGGTGAAACAAGATTCGCTAGGGGTAAAACGGTCATTTAAAACTTGGCAAAAATCATGAACATGGGAAATGACCCCAATAGTCGCTTCCCAAAGTTACATGACCACACGACTTCATATTAAAATGAAATAAATATTCTATGATCCTTCGATGCGTAGAATGCGGGTCGTTACACTCTCCCCGCCTTAAGAAATTTCGCCCCCGAAATTTCTTAACCAAAACATACAAAGGATCTCGCATGCCTATCAACCATTTGCAACAATCAAACATACATAATGACACAACAAGACCATCCTAGCATGCGGTTTACTAACAAGGGGATAACTAAATGGTCATTAAAATCTTACCAAGTAAAGATTTCTAGATACGACTTCCGCATGTTCTCCTCTATTTCCCAAGTACAGTCATGCTCATTATCACCCCACTGGACTTTCACTAGTTTCACCATCTTCCTGCGAAGTTGCTTCATAATGTACCCGACAATACGAATCGGTCTGCGGTTCCGAACAACCTCTGGTTCTACTTCGATATCATCCAACAGGTCCAGTGAAATAGTCATATCAGAATCATTCACGAAGTTCCTTAACTGAAAAACATGAAATACGTGGTGAAATCCCGGCACCTTGTTAGGCAACCCAACTTTATACGCTAAATTTCCCACTTGCTCTAGGACTGGAAATGGACCAACAAACCTTGGTGCCAACTTACCTCTCCTACCAAATTGAATCACACCCTTCAATGGGGAAATTTTGGCGAATACCAAGTCGCCAATGGAGAATTTCAAATCTTTTTGCCTTTTATCAGCATAACTCTTCTGCCTATCTTGGGCCGCTGTAACGACCCGCATTCTATGCATCGCGGGATCGTAAAATATTTATTTCTTTTTCATATGAGGTCGAATGGTTATGTAACTTTGGGAGACGACTATTGGGGTCATTTTCCATGTTCACTATTTTTGCCGAACTTTAAATTACCGTTTTTCCCCTGGAGAATCTTGTTTTGCCCATAACTTTTGATTGGTAAGGAGTTTTGACCTGAAACCACTTTTGTTGGATCTGGATGATGGTTTACCCTTCCGTAGAGTGGTCACATTCGCCAAACGGACTAACCGCTTGGGAAATATGGCTGAAACTAGGTTTGGAAGATGAAAAACAGCTTAACCGAGCCTAATTAGGGTGATTAGCAGGTAGGCCCATTAGGTATTTCGGGATTAGGGTTGCGTAGGGGCTAATAGGGGCTAGAGAAACCCTCCTTTGTCATTTTCTAGCCACCACAAACTTTCTCCTCAACCCTAACAATGGCTTCCACCTTCTAAATCTCTTCTAAACAACTCATAATCGCTTTCCAATCAAAGATTAAGCTAAGCAACATCAAATCAAGGAAAATCAACACCAAATCAGATTTTGAGCTGCTGTGTTGCATAGGAATTCGACCCAAAATAGTAGAGTTTCAGATCTAATATTTTATTTGTGGCTAAAGTGAGTGATTTGCATTGTTTTTCATTTATTACAGCTAATTAGGGTGATTAGTGTTAATTAATGAAATTATGCATTATAAAAATCTAGAAAAAATGTAGAAATTCATAAATATTATTTTATGCCTCTGTTAGAAATTTGGGTTAATTTGGACATGTTTTACTAATCGTATGATTAATTTACGGTTAGGGAGATTAAGGGAAAAAACATGGTTTTGGGTATGTTTGATCCATTTTAACTTGTTAAATTGTTGCTTTGATGTTTATGGTTGTTTCTACATGTTACTATGACTGTTTGGATTGATTTGTGATTGCATAAAAAAGTTAGATTGGTCGAAAACGCCGTTGTATGGCATACATAGCTCGCTAGAAAAGTGCAGGAAATGGGATCAGATCGGACCCCCGAACCCGCTCGTGGAGCATCCCACGACCCCGATCCGCTCGTGAATGGTGGCCACGAACCGACCCGCTCACATCAGAGTACCCCGAACCGAGCCGCTCCTACTCGAGTACCACAAACCGATCCGAAGAAGGCTCGACCCACGAGCCAATGGAGGACCCTGACCCAATGGGGTAGTCATGACCCGATGCTCTGGAGAGGACATCACGGACCGAAGAGCACGACCCGAGCCCAATGGGTGCTCACGATCCGATCCGGAGGAGTTGCCATGAATGAACTGATTTGAATGGAGGAGCCCGACCTGACCTGATGTGTAACACCCCACCTCCGTTAAGGACACTCACAAAGGGAATGCCTTAACTTTGGTGGAGCATTTTAGTAAACAGAACAGAAACTTACAAGACAGATAAAAACAGTACTTGAAATTTTTTAACTTTATTACAGCGAAAACAGAAATCAGTATGGTTACATCCTTTCAAATCTTAGAGTTCAAGCACAAAATATCAGTCTTGTACAAAAGCCTTCAGAACGCATAGTTTAAAATCATAATCCCCACAGAAGAAGACAAGCCATACTTTAAGCACTTCAAGCAGAAGAAATCCGGATCAAGCTAAAGTATTCCCTCCTTGAATAACCTGGGGGGGGGGGACGAAAGAAAAGAGGCGAAACAACAAGGGTCAGAAAAAAGTCTGGCAAGTCCAGTGACTTTCAGTTATGAACAGATAATAATAACATGACATGAACATAAAACTGGATGAGAGATAACTGTAAAAGGTGTAACAGATATAACAGAAGAACAGAATGATATAAGCTATTGTTTTACACTTTTCTGCACTAATACTAGTTTAACAGGATTAGGTGTCACCCACTGAAACAGAAACGGGTACAGAATAATTTCCACAGAAGAGGATGCTAGTAATGGGCCTTTACCACCCGAACAGAAACAGACAGAAGCAGAAACAGATTAGTCCCTACGGAAACAGCATGTAGAATTAGGTGTACACTAGTAATGGGCCTTTACCACCCGAACAGACGGTACCACGCAGAAACAGACAGGTGTTACAACCCAACAGAAACAGACGGTACCAACAGAAACAGACAGAACTAAGTGTACCATACAACCCTACTCCAAGCGATCGACTCCCTAATACATAAATATCCTGTGTCGGCCCCACAGTAGGGTGTATCACTCCCTAAAGTGACAACCAATTGGCACAGACCTATTTACAGATGTCACGGCGTCTTACATCCTCAGAGGCAGACCAGGATCCATGCACGCACATGACCCGGTTGGAACGCACCATCAACACCCCTCGCCATTATCAGAATGAACCGCTTATAATTAGTTCAGTAAGCGCGCCCGGACCCTACTTACTGTTAGGTCAAAGTTTTGATACCAGAAATGGTTACTGACTAATATGGGTCCCAAACAACAGATGTCACAAGTAATTCCCCTCCTAACCTTGTGTCCCCAGACTAACAGATTTCAGCTTAACTTGTCTACAAGTTTCAGACATGCAAAATTTAGATTAACTAGTTCACAGATCAGACAATCAAGTTAACAGGTTTTCAGACTAACGGATCAGATGTTCGGATTAACAGGCTTACAGATTAACTGGTTACAGATTAACAGACTTACAGATTAACTGGTTACAGATTATCTAACTTTGTATTGGGCCTACGGATTCACGAAACGGGTTTATCAGATTCATTGGTCCAATTGGTTTAACCTTACCCAACACGTTTTAGACATCATAATTATCTCAGATTTTCATTAATTAAATATTAATGCCCAAACCTCTCACATTAGACTGACAGTTTGCGGCTACTGGTTAGGCCGGTTGGTTCCGGGCAGGTTTCTGTCGCAAACTGAGTCTAACCTCGGGTTTCAAGCATGTTATGACTAACTTCTCACATTATAACCTATTGTTTGCCGCCACTAGAATATGCCGGGCGGTTCCGGGCAGAATTACGCCGCAAACTCATTCTAACCTCGAGTTAGCCATGTTTATCTTTGCGGCCAATTAATTAATGATTTACCATTTATACCCACGCCTAATATACATGTCAATTATTCATAACTATAGCCAATTCAGATTATGTCAAAATTGGACTAATTATATCAACTCAACAGATATTGCAGATAACAGATTTTTTTCCCGATTAAGCGACTTAACGGATTTAGCAGATTAAGCAAACTAGCAGATCTAGAATTTTCAACAGACTTAGCAGATGACAGATTTGGCAGATGAACAAATCTAGCAGACTAGGCAGTAGAGCAGAACTAGCAGATTAAGCAATACAACAGAACTAGCAGATTAAGCAATATAGCAGAACTATCAGACTAGGCAAATATAACAGATTTAATCATTCCTTAAAGTTTCACAAACATATCTTGCCTAATTTTAAATTTGGCCTAAGCATGCCTAAATAATTGTCATGATTCACACTAGATCATATACCAAATATAACCATCGATTATTATGCATGTCATATATCCCAAAGATCCCTTACTTAGGTGTTTATTTACATTTAATAGATGTCCTACCTTAATGTAAATCTTTATACCTAAGCCATATTTTCTTTGTGTCAAGTCATATGTTAACATACCATGGTTCCTCTTCTTCCAATTCACAGAATATGCATAGATCTAAATCTAGTTTACAACCTATGTCTTTTTTCTTAAATCAGTCACAGATTAACTATGTCCAATTATTCTACATTCATTATTTGTCCCAAACATTTTAGCGTTCGTACGTTAATCTCTTAAGAGATTGGCGCAGGCTTATAGTAGCCTGGCTATAGAACAGAAAGAAGAAGAGATACAGAATAAAATAGATCAGAACAGAACATGCACAATCTCAAATTCAGATTTACAATCATGTCACAATTATGATTAAAGTTTATATCGGAAAATAACTGCACTTGCCTTGGTTAGATTAAAGAAAGAACTTTAATTGTAGAATCGTTGCAGAAGCTTTAATCTCTAATTTGAATTGAGTTGCTTAGGTTGATGTTGATTAGCTTCTAGTTTTGATTCCAGCAGAGTAGCGACGCCATTTTTATTTAGAACAGAGGCAGAGAAGAAGCAGAATAAAATTGTGTGTAGAGAAGGCTAGGTCTTAGGTTGTTTTTATAGGTGTAGCAATTCATTTCAGCCATCAGATTAACCCTAAAACCAATTCGGACCATCAAAAATCGTCCCTGGGCTCCAAAAACGTGTTCTGGACCGAAACAGGCCGATCAGGTCGACCAGTAGGGGGGTCGACACTATAGTCGACCCCCATGGGGGAGGTCGACTCCCTGGTCGACCTGGACCCAGGTCGACCCCCTGGTCGACCTGCCCAGTTCTGTGCTGACCGAAACCTTCTGAATCTTCTACATGCCATAACTTCCTCATCCGGACTCCGATTTTCGAAAACTCGAACTCTATTTTATGTAAAATTTCGAGAGGAACGCAACGGTGATGTCCATTTTACCTAATTCCTGATTCTTAAATTAATTATCCTCATTTTACTATCTTTTCCGTTACACAAACCGTTTTCGAACTAATTTTTCTTCTCTTTCATGTATTAATTAATTCTTCTTATGCATCACCATTATTTACCTATCATAAGCATATTTTCATATATTTTATTTCATTTTTAATTATACTTAAAAATGCGGGGTGTTACATTCTCCCCTCCTTAAAGGATTTCGTCCCCGAAATCTTCAAGTTAAGAAGAATGTGTCCTACCATCCAATCATCCATCTACTCAATCACCAATCACAGGCATTCATTGTCCTTAAGAGATTTCTAATGTTGTATGAACATATGCAAGAAGTGTGTGTATATGTCCCTTGTCTAATGCAAAGATCAGGCGGTCCACTGATTCAGTTGACCTCCTTAATGCGAATTATGCCAGTGCCATGAGTCCAACATGTATGCAATTTTCCTACTCGATACATATCATTTCTATATGAGTGCACAACCATTCAGTCATATGCAACATCCATGTGCTGAGTCAATCATTTTGCATCCACAAAAATTAAGAATGCTCACACATCCATATGCAGTATTAGAGTGTTTTCGACCCGATCTAGTTCCTAGTGTGTGTATATGCATCCACGAGCAACCACTTGCATCCACCTGCAACCATCAAACATAACATGTTTCAAACACATGTTTACACCCATTAGTTTCTACCTAAAGTTCGAAGATTCGATCGATAGGATACAGTCGAATGATGGAAGCGAGTACAGATAAAACAAAAACTTGGTACCCATTAGACATGGGTCCTAAGTATCGGCCCCGGAGACCAAAACCAACATCAAATTGACACCCAGAGGATTACCCTCTTTAGACAATGCCAAAACTGGAAATCTTATCAGAAGTATTCAGATGTTTACAGACTATTGGTACAGATCGGGTTCCCTAATGATTCTTAGGAAGCTAAGCATGATAAAATCATACCCCACAAAAACTCAGAATGTATGCGTCATACTTGACGCCTAACACAGATATCCCTCAAACCCCAATCTATCACAAACAGATGAGTCATAACCCTTATGGGTTTGAGTCTACAACGGAATCAGAAACAATACTAGTATTAAAGTGCAGAGACCCAACTACAGAATCAGAGTGTCAGAATCAGAAAGAGTTCTACTCAATAATCAGATAAAGAAATTAAACCTCCTACAGATAGTTTTCCT
The DNA here is from genome assembly GCA_030737875.1 of Allium sativum. Taxonomy (NCBI): domain Eukaryota; kingdom Viridiplantae; phylum Streptophyta; class Magnoliopsida; order Asparagales; family Amaryllidaceae; genus Allium; species Allium sativum. Next base: position 463,583,049 of record CM060923.1, read on the forward strand.
CTTTTTACCCTATCCACTAGCCTCGAGAATGCTCGCCTGCCTTCCAGAAGTAGGTCCTGTCCTCTGCCCTTACCCTCGTTTCTTCGGGCAGTTCCTAGTGAAGTATCCCATCTCACCACAGTTGAAGCAAGCACCCTTCCTCTTTCTGCAATCCTTGTTCAGATAAGTCGAGCTTCCACAAGTAAAACACTTTTCTCCCCCTTATCTTCAGACTTTTATTTCCTCTTTTGTGTTTCCTTTTTGCCTTCTTTTTTGAACCAAGTTCATATCCATGGGTTTTTTATCTTTGGGTTGTGCTCCTTGGCCAAACTCCCTCATTCTCATCTTTACTACGCTTGTGTAACACGTTGACCAGTCCCTCGAAAGCTGCCTCCATCGCACGGAAAAAATCCTATAAAGCTCGGAAGAAAATTAGCCATAGGTGAAACTACTGCGGCTACAGATGGATGTCGGGCGCTTATTTGCCCTTTGACAGGTGTCGTAGTCTTATCAAGCCTACGGAACCATGTCGCGATGAGGATACCTCCCAGAAAGCCAGGAGCCCCGGAGACTCAGAAAAAGAAGGAAACAAGGATTCAGATAGAGAATCAAAAGATAGATATATGGCTTTGGGGATTATGTTTTTCAAAATAAACTTTCCTTTTGAAAATACTTTATTTTAAAGCCTTTTTGAAAATAGTTTTCAAAAACTTTTATCTAATCTGGTAACCTTTAGCTCTGATACCAAGTGTAACACCCCACCTCTGTTAAGGACACTCACAAAGGGAATGCCTTAACTTTGGTGGAGCATTTTAGTAAACAGAACAGAAACTTACAAGGCAGATAAAAACAGTACTTGAAAATTTTTAACTTTATTACAGCGAAAACAGAAATCAGTATGGTTACATCCTTTCAAATCTCAGAGTTCAAGTACAAAATATCAGTCTTGTACAAAAGCCTTCAGAATGCATAGTTTAAAATCATAATCCCCACAGAAGAAGACAAGCCATACTTTAAGCACTTCAAGCAGAAGAAATCCGGATCAAGCTAAAGTATTCCCTCCTTGAATAACCTGGGGGGGGGGGACGAAAGAAAAGAGGCGAAACAACAAGGGTCAGACAAAAAGTCTGGCAAGTCCAGTGACTTTCAGTTATGAACAGATAATAATAACATGACATGAACATAAAACTGGATGAGAGATAACTGTAACAGGTGTAACAGATATAACAGAAGAACAGAATGATATAAGCTATTGTTTTACACTTTTCTGCACTAATACTAGTTTAACAGGATTAGGTGTCACCCACTGAAACAGAAACGGGTACAGAATAATTTCCACAGAAGAGGATGCTAGTAATGGGCCTTTACCACCCGAACAGAAACAGACAGAAGCAGAAACAGATTAGTCCCTACGGAAACAGCATGTAGAATTAGGTGTACACTAGTAATGGGCCTTTACCACCCGAACAGACGGTACCACGCAGAAACAGACAGGTGTTACCACCCAACAGAAACAGACGGTAGCAACAGAAACAGACAAAACTAAGTGTACCCTACAACCCTACCCCAAGCGATCGGCTCCCTAATACATAAATATCCTGTGTCGGCCCCATAGTAGGGTGTATCACTCCCTAAAGTGACAACCAATTGGCACAGACCTATTTACAGATGTCACAGCGTCTTACATCCTCAGAGGCAGACCGGGATCCATGCACGCACATGACCCGGTTGGAACGCACCATCAACACCCCTCGCCATTATCAGAATGAACCGCTTATAATTAGTTCAGTAAGCGCGCCCGGACCCTACTTACTGTTGGGTCAAAGTTTTGATACCAGAAATGGTTACTGACTAATATGGGTCCCAAACAACAGATGTCACAAGTAATTCCCCTCCTAACCTTGTGTCCCCAGACTAACAGATTTCAGCTTAACTTGTCTACAAGTTTCAGACATGCAAAATTTAGATTAACTAGTTCACAGATCAGACAATCAAGTTAACAGGTTTTCAGACTAACGGATCAGATGTTCGGATTAACAGGCTTACAGATTAACAGACTTACAGATTAACTGGTTACAGATTATCTAACTTTGTATTGGGCCTACGGATTCACGAAACGGGTTTATCAGATTCATTGGTCCAATTGGTTTAACCTTACCCAACACGTTTTAGACATCATAATTATCTCAGATTTTCATTAATTAAATATTAATGCCCAAACCTCTCACATTAGACTGATAGTTTGCGGCTACTGGTTAGGCCAGTTGGTTCCGGGCAGGTTTCTGTTGCAAACTGAGTCTAACCTCGGGTTTCAAGCATGTTATGACTAACTTCTCACATTAGAACCTATTGTTTGCCGCCACTGGAATATGCCGGGCGGTTCCGGGCAGAATTACGCCGCAAACTCATTCTAACCTCGAGTTAGCCATGTTTATCTTTGCGGCCAATTAATTAATGATTTACCATTTATACCCACGCCTAATATACATGTCAATTATTCATAACTATAGCCAATTCAGATTATGTCAATAGCGGACTAATTATATCAACTCAACAGATATTGCAGATAACAGATTTTTTTTCAGATTAGGTGACTTAACGGATTTAGCAGATTAAGCAAACTAGCAGATCTAGCATTTTCAATAAACTTAGCAGATGACAGATTTGGCAGATGAACAAATCTAGCAGACTAGGCAGTAGAGCAGAACTAGCAGATTAAGCAATACAACAGAACTAGCAGATTAAGCAATATAGCAAAACTAGCAGATTAGGAAAATATAACAGATTTAATCATTCCTTAAAGTTTCACAAACATATCTTGCCTAATTTTAAATTTGGCCTAAACAAGCCTAAATAATTGTCATGATTCACACTAGATCATATACCAAATATAACCATCGATTACTATGCATGTCATATATCCCAAAGATCCCTTACTTAGGTGTTTATTTACATTTAATAGATGTCCTACCTTAATGTAAATCTTTATACCTAAGCCATATTTTCTTTGTCTCAAGTCATATGTTAACATACCATGGTTCCTCTTCTTCCAATTCACAGAATATGCATAGATCTAAATCTAGTTTACAACCTATGTCCTTTTTCTTAAATCAGTCACAGATTAACCATGTCCAATTATTCTACATTCATTATTTGTCCCAAACATTTTAGCGTTCGCACGTTAATCTCTTAGGAGATTGGCGCAGGCTCATAGTAGCCTGGCTGTAGAACAGAAAGAAGAAGAGATACAAAATAAAATAGATCAGAACAAAACATGCACAATCTCAAATTCAGATTTACAATCATGTCACAATTATGATTAAAGTTTATATCGGAAAATAACTGCACTTGCCTTGGTTGGATTAAAGAAAGAACTTTAATTGTAGAATCGTTGCAGAAGCTTTAATCTCTAATTTGAATTGAGTTACTTAGGTTGATGTTGATTAGCTTCTAGTTTTGATTCCAGCAGAGTAGCGACGCCATTTTTATTTTTATTTAGAACAGAGGCAGCGAAGAAGCAGAATAGAATTGTGTGTAGAGAAGGCTAGGTCTTAGGTTGTTTTTATAGGTGTAGCAATTCATTTCAGCCATCAGATTAACCCTAAAATCAATCCGGACCATCAAAAATCGTCCCTAGGCTCCAAAAACGTGTTCTGGACCGAAACAGGCTGACCAGGTCGACCTGTAGGGGGGTAGACACTATAGTCGACCCCCATGGGGGAGGTCGACTCCCAGGTCGACCCCCTGGTCGACCTGTCCAGTTCTGTGATGACCGAAACCTTCTGAATCTTCTACAGGCCATAACTTCCTCATCCGGACTCCGATTTTCGAAAACTCGTACTCTATTTCATGTAAAATTTCGATAGGAACGCAATGGTGATGTCCATTTTACCTAATTCCTGATTCTTAAATTAATTATCCTCATTTTACTATCTTTTCCGTTACACACACCGTTATCGAACTAATTTTTCTTCTCTTTCATGTATTAATTAATTCTTCTTATGCATCACCATTATTTACCTATCATAAGCATATTTTCATATATTTTATTTCATTTTTAATTAAACTTAAAAATGCGAGGTGTTACATGATGCATAATCACGACCGAACCAAAGGTGGGAAGAAGGCCGAACCGAAATGAAGCCTATTTCTGAACCGATCCGGAGAAGGACAAACCCGAGATGCAAAGGTAGTCCAAATGAGAAGTTTTAACTCAGGATCCAGATGGTAACCAACAAGTTAGCTTCATGAGTTGGACTTTGCTGCGGGACGTATGCAAAGGGGTTATCGATGTCTATAGCTTTGACTCACCACTAAGAGATGGATATTGGCTGTGGATCAGTGCAGTGGAGTTGTTATGACTCCATGGGGAAAAGTGATCGTACCAGGGCTATGAGCCAGTGTAGTGGAGCCATTATGACTCCATGGGGGCAGAGTGGACATAGCAAAGGATTAGTGGCTATGGATCAGTGAAGTGGAGCCGTCATGACTCCGTGGGGCAGAGTGATCGTAGCAAAGAATTGGGAGATCAAAGTGGTAGATATCGTATACTTTACGCACTGAGTGAGAGATATGAGGATGATTACTATGTTTGATGTTTGCTATCACCATGACATGCACACACCCTCCCCATTATTTGCACACCATGTGTTAGTGTCACCTTAGAGTATTGTACATCCTGTTGTGCTAACTCTTTGTTTGCAGGTTCAGGTTCAGGTATGGTTAAGTATACCTGTTATTGCTCTGTTTTTGCTGCTTATCACTCATATCAAACTTTTGTCTGACCTAGAGTTTTATGTCTCTTCTTATTACTCTGGGTGCTCCTAAACGAGCAGACTAGAGACATGTTAGCTGGTTATGAACGAGTAGATGTCTGGAGACGAGCAGGAGGCTTATACGTATCATTTCCATATATTCTCCCTGTGTTGTTGTTGGTCACTACTTTGGGCATTAGTTGTGTACATTCCTATTTTGCTTTAGAGACAGTTTTAAAAGTTGTAATAATAATGGTTTGGATCATAAGCTGTATCTTGAATTTTCCGCTGCTATTATTATTTAGTTTTCTGCTTATGCACTGTCTCGCCTGTTTTATATCAAGTTATGTTATTATTATATTTTGTTCCATGCGCTGTGAGATATACCGCGGGTTCTTTGTTGATTCATAGTCTTATTTCTTTTCTTTTGACGACCGTCCCGTGCTGGTTGGACATTGGCACAACGCACTTCAAGGAAATGTCGGCTGATGCTGGGCGGGCCGTCACATTTGGTATTAGAGCTCTAGGTTGCGTAGTTAACCTAAGGGAAGACATCAGGGGGAGATAGTATATGTATATGAGAGCGCGTATTTGTGATATTTTGGTTTTCAAAAGCTATGTATGTATAATACTAGTATATCTAAGGATGAAGTCGCACTGCACTAGCACCACTATGGAGATGGTTAATCGTTTTCTATTTACAGGTTGAACGATGAGCCGATATACGAGGAGTATTGGATCCACGGCTAATGATAAGAATGCCCCTGATATTAGGACGATGTTCACTACCTTCATGAGGGAGATGCTTAGGGATATTCAGGGAGCAGTTCCTAATGCTGCTAACGGTGTTGGTGCAGCCGTACATGCACCTAAAGCCGATTTCGCCAAGCTTAACAAGGATTATACTAGCCTTGGTGTGAAGCCGTTCCATGGAACGGAGTCAGCTACGGATGTTCAAGATTGGCTCGATAGTTATGAGCGCATCTTCAAGGACTTAGTGATGGACGATGCAATGAAGAGAAAGCTAAAATCGCGTCAACTGCAAGGATGGGCTATGGATTGGTGGAATGCTATTAAAGTAGCTACTTCTGAGGATCAAGTTACTTGGAATCAGTTTAAGACCCGATTTAGTGATAAGTTTATCCCAGCTGCCAAGAAGTCAGAGTTGTTTAGGAAGTTCTTGGAGCTTAAACAGAATGGTAGGGCAGTCTCAGAATATATCGCTGAGTTCGATACTTTATCGAAGTATGGATTATCTCTTATCGATACTGCCGAGAAGAAGAACGAGAAGTTCAGAACTGGTTTAGATCAGTACTTGTGAGAAAGGCTTATAAACCATATTGATGAGACTTTTGAATCGATTGTTGGGAAAGCATTGAGATCATAGAGCCTTTATCCTAAGCCCAAGATTGAAGTCATTATTGCATCTGCAGAGGGGCCAAAGCCACAGGTAAGAGGTGGAGGCAAGAATAGTTCTCAGAATAAAAGGAAGCAGAGTCAGACCAAGGATGGTCAGAAAAAGAAAGACAGGAAAGATGTAGAGTGCTTTAGCTGTGGCAAGAAGGGCCATTATGCTAAAGAATGTCGAGCAAAGCCAGCGGACAGGAAGTGCTTCTAATCTATGCATATAAAAATTGTACTTTTATCTTTGCTTTATATACATAAAAATCTAATTTTTATATGTGTAAATCAGAAATAAAAATCATATTTTTATTTCGCTAACTTCATAATACAAATCATATTTTTATTATGCTAGTATATATATAAAAATCACATCTTTTTATAATTAAAAATCAAAATTTTTATTATAAAAAATCAAATCTTTATAGCGATGTTCATATCATAAAAAAAATAAAAAAAATAAAAAGAACTCACTGTTTTGGTGGAAAGGGACCCACGGGAGAGGTGGATGGTCTGAGGAGGACGACATTGGTCGGGGATGGTGGTAGGGGGCGGCGATGGTCGGATGGGGGTCGGTGGCGGACTAATGGGCTGGAGGCGGAATTTTTTGGGGAATATGGGTTTGGAGAAGGCTGGAGAAGGAGGAGGGGGTTTGCCTGACGGCGGCGGTAGTGTAGGGTAGCGACGCGATGGCCTGGTGACGGGGAGCGGCGGTGGAAAGGGGGTGCGACGTGCTAGTGTTCGATGGCAGCAGATTTGGAAAAAGGGGAGGGCTCGAGATCGATGGGTTCTGATTTGTGTGTGTGGGGGGGGGGGGGAGGGGGTTATATATTAATATTATTATTTTAATTCTTTATTTGATTCTATTTAGTTTGACTTTCTTTCTAACTCCTAATCGAACCCAACGACTATCTCCCCTAGCATAATACACCTATTCCGGACACAATGGGATATGTCTGCTAAGCCAATTAGACTGTTTCGATCAGTTTCCGTTAAAATTAAAACATAAATCAACATATATATAATTTTAACGCACATTTTAATTTACCGGGGTCACATACTGACTCCATAAATTTCCAAAAAATAAATCTAGCTATGTTTTAATGATACAGTCCTAACATAACTAATTTCGTCAAATTTAGAGACTGTTTGAAAAATGGTCATTTTCTGGTCGATCCAAATTGACTAAAACTGTCAAAACACGTTTTCTTTTGCCACGCTCACATATTGATTCCAAAAATTATGAAAATTGGAATCTAACAATAAATTGACATTCCGAATCCAACAAAAGTGGTTTCGACAAAAATGAAGGTCTTTTGCAAAATGGCTATTTTTAAGGCCTTTATATATATATTAAAATATATATAAATTCCACAGCGACTTTTCTGAATTTTAATTTAGCCTTAACTTTCAACTTATAAAATGAAATTTCAGTTTCTTAAATCCGTTAGAAAGATATTGTTAATCAGATTCAAATATTTCTTGTTTCGTCCAATCCTGACTTATACTGAATTCTGTACATTCATTTGAAATTTAAAATCAAATTTTCAAACTACCGCGCCATTTCAGGTTCGTTTTATGATTAAAATAAATTTATATGTTCTAACTTAGTTTATAATAAATTTTTAGTCGTTATTATTTAAAATAAATCATTTTAAATATTCAAAATCCATTAAAATTGCTAAAATTAAATTTTTATATTGGTTCTGATTTTCCGGGTTGTTACATGCTTCAATTGTAGCCAAGTGGGACATCACAAGGATAAGTGTCTGCAACCTCCTAAAGAGGAGCAGTTTGTGAAAGCATATGCTATTAGTGTTGTTCCTTCTTTGTCGAATGCCCCAACTACGGCGGAGAAAGGAAAGAATGTCGTCATTTAAGGTATGCTTTCTATTTATGATGTTCCTGTTCGAGTGTTGTTTGATATCGGGGCTTCCCATTCCTGCATATATAGTGATCTGGTAGATAGGTTGGGATTGGAACCCGAGATAGTCCGTAGACCTTTAGTGGTGACGAACACGATTGGTGGTTCGACAAGCCTTAGCATGATTTGTCGAAATTTGGTCTTATCGAGTTATGGATGTATGTTTGCTTGTGATTGCGTTTCTTTGGGCTTTACTGGGTTTGGAATTATTTTGGGAGTTGATTGGCTCCAAAGGTACGGGGTGGTGGTAGACTGTGAGGGATTTTCGATGACTATTAGGGCAGATGATGGGCGGAGGGTAGTGTTTGGTGGCCTATCTAGTGATGAGGTGATGACTAGTTTTCTAAATTCCCTTGACATTCCGCAGGACGAGTTATCAGGAGTTCCCATTGCTGGTCAGTATCCGGATCTTCGAGGAAGTGACCGGACTTCCACCACACCGAGAGATTGAGTTCTGTATTGATTTAGTGAAAGATGCCAGACCTATAGTGATGCCACTTCGTCGTATGGCTCCAAGGGAGAAGCGAGAGCTCGAGGTGCAAGTAAGTGATCTTTTGAAAAAGGGATTTATCAGAAGAAGTGTTTCCGAGTGGGGAGCACCAGTTGTATTTGCCACTAAGGCAGATGGTTCCCTTCATTTATGTGTGGACTATCGCGAGTTGAATAAAGTGACTAGGAAAAATAAGTATCCTCCTCCACGGATAGATGATTTGTTTGATCAACTAGAAGGAGCAACAGTGTTCTCCCAGTTGGTCCTCACGACAAGATTTTGTCAGCTCCGAGTAGCAACTGAGAGTATTCCTAAAACGGCATTTCGGACGCCGTCTGGATTCTATGAGTGGTTGGTCATGCCATTCGGGTTGACCAATGCACTAGCATATTTTGTGGATCTTACGGATAGGGTATTCAGGGTTCAATTGAATAAGTTTGTTCTTGTGTTCTTGGACCATATTCTAAGTGCACTTCTTGGGAGGGAAGTGAGATTCTTGGCCCATGTTGTAGATTGGTATTTTCGTGGACCCTTTGAAGGTGTCTACGGTACAGGATTGGTCTACGCCCAAGAATGCAACAGACGTAATAAGTTTCTTGGGATTGGCTGGATATTATCGTAAGTTTATCCAGGACTTCTCCAAGATAGCAGCACCGTTAACTCAGTTGACCAAGAAGAACCAAGCTTTAGTCTAGGACAGAAGGTGTGAAATTGCATTCCAGAGTCTAAAGGAAAAGTTGACGTGTGCGCCAGTGTTAGTCGTTCCTAAAGGGAATGAAGAGATGATGGTATACACGAATGCCTGTGGTATCGGACTAGGTGCTATATTGATGCAAGGAGGTAGGGTCGTAGCTTACGCTAGTCGGCAACTGAAATCGTGTGAGAAAAGATATCCTACCCATGATTTGGAATTGGCAGCAATCGTATTCGCGTTGAAGATGTGGAGACATTATCTCTTGGGAGAAAGATTCAAGTTGTTTACCGATCATAAGTCTGTAAAGTATCTTTTCTCCCAGAAGGATCTATACCGCCGTCAGCAGAGATGGTTAGAATTCTTGGCTTCGTATGATTTCAATATCGCATACACATCCAGGAAGGGAAATGCGATAGCTGATGCATTGAGTAGGATACATGCCAGTTTGGGGGCTATGTTTCTTGAATGGAAGCAATTGGAGTATATCGCAGGATATAATTTCAGACTAAAGTGCAAAATTGATCCAGAGACATTAGCAAGTTTGACGATCAGACCCACTTTGATTGAGCGGATTGGTTCCAGTCAGAGGGACGATCCTAACCTATTGGAAATCATCTCTAAGTTAGAGATGGCTATCGACAGTGAGGAGATGAACAAGTATGCACTTGATCGAGAAAGATGACTTAGAAAGAATGGGAGACTAGTTGTACCCAATGTCAATGGATTGAGAGATGAAGTGCTTGGAGAATGTCATCACTCAAAACTAACTATACATCTCAGTGGTAACAATATGTATCGAGACATGAAGCAGACCTACTACTGGGAAGGAATGAAAAGAGACATTGGGAAGTTTATATCCAAAGGCATGAACTGCCAGCTAGTTAAACTGAGCAAAAGAAGCCTAGTGGTTTGTTGCAACCATTAGAAATTCCCGAATGGAAATGGGAAAAAGTATCAATGGATTTCATTGATGGGTTGCCGAGGACTAGATCGGGTCATGATAGTATTTAGGTGATTGTAGATCGATTGACCAAAAGTACAAGGTTCATACCGGTCAGGTCGAATAGAACGACAGCTAAGTTAGCAGAACTGTATATGAAGTTGGTAGTGAGATTTCATGGAATACCTAAAAGCATTGTGAGTGACCGAGATCCATTATTTACTAGTGGGTTTTGGAAGAGCTTACAAGAGGCTTTAGGGTTAGAATTACATCTCAGCACCGCGTACCATCCTCAAACCGATGGTCAGACAGAGAGGGTGAATCGTATATTGGAGGATCTCTTGAGAGCTTGTATATTGGATTTTGGAGGGTCATGGGATGACCATTTGCATCTGGTGGAGTTCGCATACAATAACAGTTATCAATCCAGTATTGGAATGGCTCCATTTGAAGCTTTGTACGGAAGACCGTGCAACTCACCATCATGTTGGCTGGAAACTGGTGAGAAGTTTGTGCTTGGGCCATATGTGATAACAGAAGCTTCAGACAAGATCAAGATTATCCAACAGCGAATGAGAGCTGCTCAAGATAGGTAGAAGAGTTATGCTGATAAGAGGAGAAGAGATTTAAAATTCTCCATTAGTGACTTGGTGTTTGTCAAGATTTCTCTGTTAAAGAGCGTGATTCGATTTTGTAGGAGAGGCAAGTTAGCACCAAGATTTGTTGGCCCATTCCCAGTTCTCGAGCAAGTTGGGAATTTGACATATAAGATTGGATTGCCTGATAAGATGGCAGGAGTTCACAATGTATTTCATATTTCTCAGTTAAGGAAGTTCGTGCACGACACTGATATGGCTATTTCACTGGATCAGTTGAATGACATCGAAGTAGAACCCGAGGCGGTCGGGAACCGCAGGATGATTTGTATTGTCGAGTATGATACGAAGCAACTTCGGAGGAAGATGGTGAAACTGGTCAAAGTCCAGTGGGGTGATAACGAGAATGACTGTACTTGGGAAACAGAGGAGAGCATAAGGAAGTCGCATCCAGAACACTTTGCCTGGTAAGACTTTAACAGCGATAGTTGTAATAACCCAAATTTTTATATAATTAATTTATGGATTAATTAATTAAGGAAGAAAATTCAAAACTGTGCAAGAAAATGTAGAAAAGCATTGATGTAAAGAAATACATGTGACAAATTAAAGGTAAGAAGATTAACATATTAGCACGTGCATTAAATAAGGAAATTTAACGCAATAATGCATACGGTAAAAGTATTAAATAAATAGATGCATATCTGTACATATGTGCAATTATGTTATAAAGATACAAATTTAAAAATGTGTGAGTACAGAAAGAATCAATACATGCAATAAATTGATTGCAACAAAAGAAAGAAAAACATTGATTTGTAGATATGTTTAATATGACATTGATTAGAAAATAAGTAATTTGTTATTTATGTTCGCTTGATTGTCATTTATGTTTATTTGATGATAATTTAGGAAACCATGTAACTAATCTTAATTTGTATGAATACTTATGCTAATTTGTCACTTATGTCAATTAACATCAAAGAGAATACGATAATTTGTCACTTATGTTAATTGACAATAAAAAAAAGGAGCGCATAAATAATAAAAATATGTATAGAAATATATATATATATATATATATATATATATATATATGTATGTATATCACGTGTACGCATCATGTGGCGCATGTGGCGCATTTTTGTTGGTCAAGGATTGTTTTTTTTTTGAATGTGGCCTTCTCTGATTGGCCTGGTGACGAACTCTGAGGTATTAGGGCTTATGTGTCGTGCTGTGATTGGCTGAGTGACACATCTCTTTGGTTTGGATGGCTCCGATTACTACTAGACTGATCTAAAGGCTAGAATTAATCCTACACTCTTATATAATCACATCTAACCTAAACCCTAAATCAAAACAAAAATCATTCTCAAGCCGCCATGCTACTACAACATAGAATGAACAAGCTTCTCTTATTCAACGAATTAAAACTTAGGATGGTGGAAAAAGGATTCTATGCTTAATCTATTCTCTTCTTTAATCCGTTCATAGTGAGTACAGCTTCTTTAACAAGATAATTGTTGAACGTAATTGTGATGGGTTTATAAGTTGGACTATATGAATATGACTAATTACATATACTTGACTAAGTCCATTTTATGATGTTAATTCATGTATCTAATTGGGTATGCCCGATTAGATTCATTTTATGATGTTGTTGTATGCAAGTTTGTATGCAAATCATATGCAAGTCATATTTTATATGATTAGATCCATGCCAGTTTATACGTTTATGCAAATTCATATTTTATATGTCTATTGCTTATGCAGGTCATTGATTATTCAAATTTATGTCAATGTAAATTATGATCATGCAAGTTTATGATCCATGCTAGTCTATTTTCATATGTTAATTTAGATCTAATTTGTTATGCAAGTCCATATGTTAATTTAGATCTAATTTGTTATGCAAGTCCATATATTAATTTAGATCTAATTTGTTGTTCAAGTCCATATGTTATTTTAGATCTAATTTGTTGTGCAAATCCATATGTCAATTTAGATCTAATTTGTTGTGCAAGTCCATATGTTAATTTAGATCTAATTTGTTATGCAAGTCCAAATGTTAATTTAGATCTAATTTGTTAAGGAAGTTCATATGTAAATTTAGATCTAATTTGATTATGCAAGTTCATATGTTAATTTAGATCTAACTTGTTATGCAAGTTCATATGTTAATTTAGATCTATTTTGTTATGCAAGTTCATAAATGGGATCTTTGTTATATGCTAGTTATGTTCATTATTGGATCTATATTGTTTTATGCCAGTTTGGATGTTATACATCTCTTTCTTTCCTTTTTTCTTATGAGTTAGGTTAATTGCAAGCCTAATGTATTATATTAATCATACGAACGATTGACGTTGGGAAACATTAAATATTGGACATTATGTAATTGGCATAAAATGGGTTGTAATCATATAATTAATTTTTGGTATATCTAGTAAATGTGGCATAACTTGAATTGACCACACTTATGGATAATTTACATATAAATCTAGACTTGGACATAAATGGTAAATATGTAAATTGGTTAAAAGATGAACATGCCTAACCCGAGGTTAGATTGAGTTGCGGTGTAAGACTGCCCGGAACCGCCCGGCGCATCCAGCAACCGCAACAACACAGATCTAATGTGAGAGGTTAGCACATTAAGCCCAAAACCCTAGGTTAGAATGAGTTTGCGGTAGAAGTCTTCCCAGAACCGCCCGGCACATCCAGCAACCGCAAACAACTGTTCTAATGTGAGAGGTTGGTGCATTAATAAATTAATTAATGCCAATAAACATACATGCTTAGAACGGAAGGTTTAAGTAACATATGAATAGGCGACACTTAACCAATACAACATGTTAATTAGATAAGTGGGAGGGGTTAAGTAAAATGAGAACACTTAAACAATACAACATGTTAATTAGACAAATGGGTGGGGTTAAGTAAATTGAGAACACTTAACCAATACAACATGTTAATTAGACCAGTGGGTGGGGTTGAGTAAATTTAAAACACTTAACCAATATAACATGATGAATGAACATGGTTAAGTTAATAAGAAACACTTAACCAATACAACATGATGTGTGGGTGGGTTAAGTTAACATGAATGGACATCACTTAACCAATATTACATGGACAAAGGGGATAGGGTTAAGGCAAGCTTAACCAATAATACAAATTGACTTGATAAGTAGGAGGGTTAAGTAAACCTTGGGTAGGTGGGTAATAATAGTGTATATAGGCCCACAAACTTAACCGTCAAATAAACATGTTTGAATCAGTGGGAGGGTTAAGTACATCTCATGTAGGTGGGTAATATTTGCATATATAGGCCCACAAGATTAACCAGTAGGAAACCCTAGTAACGGGACTTATTTCGGCAGTAACCCACATAGATGTATCATGGTGCCCTAAACTAGGCAGGGTGGGGCACGATTACTGGGCTGTTTATAAGCGGTCAAAATAGCGGCGAGTGGTGCGACAGTGTAGGTTCCGGCGGAGCATAGGCGTGCATATGCTCCAGAGTGGAAAAAGCAGGCACTGGGAATCAATAGTATACACTGTACATCTTGAATTATGCCGGGTTGCCATCATAGGGATTGATACACCCTATGGTGGGACCAGCACAGGTATCTACATACAAGCAGGGCCGAATGACACAAGTAAACAAGCAGGGCCGAATGACACAAGTAATAAATACATGCGAGTTAGGGAGCCGATCGATTAAGCGATAAGGGGGTAGTGTGGGGACATCTAGTATTTAGCATGGGCAAGTAAGGATTGTATGGGGTGAATACCACTTACTAGATGTTACGCCTGAGGACTACCAATTGCAAGATGGGGATCAACTTTCAGTATGGAACTAGTAACGGTGCAGTGAAATTAGCATTGATGCAGTATAGTAATTATCCTTTAGTGATTAGAAGCGCGATCAACGTTTATCTTATTCATCCTGCTTACCTTGTCATGCATATTTATGTATAGTCATTTCTTACTTTCCAGTTTATGTTCTTATCCTATTACTTTAATGATTATATTGTTAAAGTCACTAGACTTATGTCTGACCTAGTTTGTTTTTGCCTCTTTTCTTCCATTCCCCCCTAAGGTTTTTAGTGAGGAAATACTCAAGCTTAGTTCGGATATCCCTTCTTCCAACTTGAAGTTGAAAGATGAATTGCTTGGCTTTGATTCAGCTTATCTATGGCATTTTCTGTTGGGGATTACATTTTTAATATTAAGTACTCTGAAGGTTTTGTACTAGACTGATATTATGTACTTTGGTTTGGTATTTGGAAATGTAATCAAACTTATTTCTATTTCCACTGCGATAAAGTTATAAAAATTTTCAAGTACTACTTTCTCTTTCTTGTAATATTACGTTCTGTTTACTTATAATACTCCACAAAACTTAATGCATTCCCTTTGTGAGTGACATTAACGGACATGGGGTGTTACACTTGGTATCAGCACTGAAGGTTACCAGATTAGATAAAAAAATTTGAAAACTATTTTCAAAAAGGTTTTAAAAGGAAGTGTTTTCAAAAGGAAAGTTTATTTTGAAAAACATAATCCCCAAAAGCCATATATCTTTCTTCCGATTCTTTGTTTCAAATTCCTTCCTCTTTCCCTTTTGAATCTCTTCCTCCGCATATAGATGCTTTTTCTAAGATGTGTAAGGACTTCCATGCGGAAAACCGCTTCATGGGGCTGAAACGTTTGTCGAGGCTAGAAGTTGGCTTAGCGAAGTGGAGGACTTGTTGGTACCTTTGAGATAGACAATGGGAGGAAGGTTCAATCAGCTGCTTGGTTAATGAAGGATGAAGCTTCATTTTGGCGAGAGGTCACGAATGGAGAACATGCAAGGGAGACATGCATAGGGCACAGGATAAGAAAGTGGATCCAAAGAAAGGCGGTAAGAATAACAAAGGCCAAGAGAAAAGGAAGTACCACAATTGTGAAATACCTGGCCACTTAAAGAAAGACGTTAGAAAGAAGAAGAAGACTAGTTGTTATCATTACAGAGAGACAAGACATCTTATCAGGATTGTCCAAGGAGGCAAGGGTAAGGACAAAGTACAGGATCTTCGGAAGGGCAGGTTGCGTTCTCGTGGTCAGTATATCGGAAAGAGATAGGAAGTTTTGGTTGAAGATTTGATTTCTTTTTCATAGAACTCTTTTCGACTTTTGCACTTCGCACTCGTTTGTATCCGCTTCGATAGTTGAAACACTGCACCTAAATACTAGTCTAGTTATGGATCCCATTATAGTCTCAAATCCTATTGGTGGTTCGGCTCACTTGTCTATGGTTTGTCGGGATTTGAGAGTGTCTATCTTGGGTGTTGGGTTTAAATGCAATGCCTTCGTTCTTGGTTTTCATGGATTATAGCTTGATTCTAGGAATGGATTGGCTAGCCAGGCATGGTGCCATCCTAAACTGTGTAAAGAGGGTAGTTAGACTGTTGACTCGTTGTGGAAAGACCCTTGATATTTCCTGTGACCCTAGGGGTTCAGTGATGCTTAGCTACCTAGAATCTCTTGACGCATTCATCGATGATTTGAAATTTGTTCGTGTGGTCCGGGAGTTTGATGACGTCTTTGATGAAGTTCTGGGTTTACCCCCGAGGCACGAGATATACTTTGCATATCATGAGACGAGAGCTTGAGGAAGACAATCCTTGAAGAAACGTTTACATGATACCGCGGAAGTAGTGGAGCCGAGCATGCTTAGGGAAGTGGAAGTGGAGCAAGATGCCACAATTAGACGAGCTCCTACATGCATCCTTGGATCGGAGGTCAAAAAGTTACACAACCGAGAGGTCAAGTGCTTAAAGTCCAATGGGGAGATGATCAAGGAGACGCGACTTGGGAGATGGAAGACAAGACGCGTACGCTGTACCCTTTCCTTTTGGAGGGTATGTTCTTAACTTCTCCTTTTTCTATCGCTTTGTTTGTACTTGTTCTATCGTTCAGTATGTCCTCTCGATTACATCTCCGATCTTTAGGTAGGAAAATCCTATGGTTGTAAACATGTGTTTGAAACATGTTATGTTTGGTGGATGCAAGTGTTTGCTAGTGGTTGCTCTTGGATGCATTTACACACACATTAGGCACTAGATCGGCTCAATCACTTTCATATTGGATATGAATAAGTGTGCATAATTAATTTGATGGATGTATATTGAATGTGTTATCATATGGATGTTGCATTTGAATGAATGATTGTGCACACATGTAAAAATGATATGTATCATTAGGATTCTTTTGCATACATAATGGACGCATGGCAGTATCATGAATTGCATTATGGAGGTTGACTGAGTCAGTAGACCGCCTGATTTTGCATTAGAGTAGGAACATATACACACACTTTTGCATATATTCATTAAAGCATTAGAAATCTTTTAAGGACAATGGATGTCTGTGATTGATGGATGAGTAGATGGATGATGGATGGTAGGATGATAACATTCTTCTTAACTTGGAGATTTCGGGGACGAAATCCTTTAAGGAGGGGAGAATGTAATAACCAAATTTTTATATAATTAATTTATGGATTAATTAATTAAGGAAGAAAATTCAAAGGTGTACAAGAAAATGTAGAAAAGCATTGATGTAAAGAAATGCATGTGACAAATTAAAGGTAAGAAGATTAACATATTAGTACGTGCGTTAAATAAGGAGATTTAACGCAATAATGCATACGGTAAAACTATTAAATAAATAGATGCATATATGTACATATGTGCAATTTTGTTATAAAGATACAAATTTAAAAATGTGTGGGTACAGAAGGAATTAATACATGTAATAAATTGATTGGAAGAAAAGAAAGAAAAACATTGATTTGTAGATATGTTTAATATGACATTGATTAGAAAACAAATAATTTGTCATTTATGTTCGATTGATTGTCATTTATGTTTATTTGATGATAATTTAGGAAACCATGTAATTAATCTTAATTTGTATGAATACTTATACTAATTTGTCACTTATGTCAATTAACATTAAAGAGAATATGATAATTTGTCACTTATGTTAATTGACAATAAAAAAAAGGAGAGCATAAATAATAAAAATATGTATAGAAAATATATGTATATATATATGACGTGTACGCATCTTGTGGCGCACGTGGCGCATTTTTGTTGGTCAAGGATTGTTTTTTTTGAACGTGGCCTTCTCTGATTGGCCTGGTAACGAATTCTGAGGTATTAGGGCTTACGTGTCGTGCTGTGATTGGCTGAGTGACACATCTCCTTGGTTTGGATGGCTCTGATTACTCCTAGACTGATCTAAAGGCTAGAATTAATCCTACACTCTTATATAATCACATCTAACCTAAACCCTAAATCAAAACAAAAATCATTCTCAAGCCGCCATGCTGCTGCAACATAGACTGAGCAAGCTTCTCTTATTCAACGAATTAAAACTTAGGATGGTGGAAAAAGGATTCTATGCTTAATCAATTCTCTTCTTTAATCCGTTCATAGTGAGTACAACTTCTTTAACAAGATAAATGTTGAACGTAATTGTGATGATGGGTTTATAAGTTGGACTATATGAATATGACTAATTACATATACTTGATTAAGTCCGTTTTATGATGTTAATTCTTATATCTAATTGTGTATGCTCGATTAGATTCATTTTATGATGTTGTTGTATGCAAGTTTGTATGCAAATCGTATGCAAGTTTATGTGAAAATCATATTCATACATGCAAGTTCCTATTTATATGTTTACATATATGTAAGTCATATTTTATATGATTAGATCCATGCCAATTTATATGTTTATGCAAATTCATATTATGTCTATTGCTTATGCAAGTCATTGATTATGCAAATTTATGTCAATGTAAATTATGATCATGCAAGTTTATGATCCATGCTAGTCTATTTTCATATGTTAATTTAGATCTAATTTGTTATGCAACTTCATATGCTAATTTAATTTGTTATGCAAGTCCATATGTTAATTTAGATCTAATTTGTTATGCAAGTCCATATGTTAATTTAGATCTAATTTGTTATGCAAGTCCATATGTTAATTTAGATCTAATTTGTTATGGAAGTTCTTATGTTAATTTAGATCTAATTTGATTTTGCAAGTTAATATGTTAATTTAGATCTAACTTGTTATGCAAGTTCATATGTTAATTTAGATCTATTCTGTTATGCAAGTTCATAAATGGGATCTTTGTTATATGCTAGTTATGTTCATAATTGGATCTATATTGTTTTATGCCAGTTTGGACGTTATACGTCTCTTTCTTTCCCTTTTTCTTATGAGTTAGGCTAATTGCGAGCTTAACGTATTATATGAATCATACGAACGATTGACGTTGGGAAACATTAAATATTGGACATTATGTAATTGGCATAAAATGAGTTGTAATCATATAATTAATTTTGGGCATATCTAGTAAATGTGGCATAACTTGAATTGACCACACTTATGGATAATTTACATATAAATCTAGACTTGGAAAAAAATGGTAAATATGTAAATTGGTTAAAAGATGAACATGCCTAACCCGAGGTTAGATTGAGTTGCGGTGTAAGACTGCCCGGAACCACTCGGCACATCCAGCAACCGCAACAACACAGATCTAATGTGAGAGGTTAGCGCATTAAGCCCCAAACCCGAGGTTAGAATGAGTTTGCGGTAGAAGTCTTCCCGGAACCGCCCGGCACATCCAGCAACCGCAAACAACTGTTCTAATGTGAGAGATTGGTGCATTAATAAATTAATTAATGCCAATGAACAGACATGCTTAGAACGGAAGGGTTAAGTAACATATGAATAGGCGACACTTAACCAATACAACATGTTAATTAGATAAGTGGGTGGGGTTATGTAAAATGAGAACACTTAAACAATACAACATGTTAATTAGACAAGTGGGTGGGGTTAAGTGAATTGAGAACACTTAACCAATACAACATGTTAATTAGACCAGTGGGTGGGGTTGAGTAAATTTAAAACACTTAATCAATATAACATGATGAATGAACATGGTTAAGTTAATAAGAAACACTTAACCAATACAACATGATGTGTGGGTGGGTTAAGTTAACATGAATGGACAACACTTAACCAATATTACATGAACAAAAGGGATAGGTTTAAGGCAAGCTTAACCAATAATACAAATTGACTTGATAAGTAGGAGGGTTAAGTAAACCTTAGGTAGGTGGGTAATAATAGTGTATATAGGCCCACAAACTTAACCGTTAAATAAACATGTTCGAATCAGTGGGAGGGTTAAGTACATCTTATGAGGTGGGTAATATTTGCATATATAGGCCCACAAACTTAACCAGTAGGAAACCCTAGTAACAGGACCTATTTCAGCAGTAACCCACATAGATGTATCAGGGTACCCTAAACTAGGCAGGGTGGGGCACGATTACTGGGCTGATTATAAGCGATCAAAATAGCGGCGAGTGGTGCGGCAGTGTAGGTTCCGGTGGAGTATGGGCGTGCACGTGCTCCAGAGTGGAAAAAGCAGGCATTGGGCATCCGTAGTATACACTGTGCATCTTGAATTGTGTCGGGTTGCCATCATAAGGATTGATACACCCTATGGTGGGACCAGCACAGGTATCTACATACAAGCGGGGCCGAATGACACAAGTAAACAAGCGGGGCCGAATGATACAAGTAATAAATACATGCGAGTTAGGGAGCCGATCGATTAAGAGATAAGGGGGTAGTGTGGGGACATCTAGTATTTAGTATGGGCAAGTAAGGATTGTATGGGGTGAATACCTCTTACTAGATGTTACGCCTGAGGACTACCAATTACAAGATGGGGATCAACTTTCAGTATGGAACTAGTAACGGTGCGATGAAATTAGCATTGGTGTAGTGTAGTAATTATCCTTTAGTGATTAGAAGTGCGATCAACGTTTATTTTATTCATCCTGCTTACCTTAGTCATTTATTATTTTCCAGTTTATGTTCTTATCCTGTTACTTTAATGATTATATTGTTAAAGTCACTGGACTTACCAGACTTATGTCTGACCTAGTTTGTTTTCGCCTCTTTTCTTCCGTTTCCCCCCCAGTCTTTTAGGGAGGAAATACTCAAGCTTAGTTCGGATATCCCTTCTTCTAGCTTGAAGTTGAAAGATGAATTGCTTGGCTTTGATTCAGCTTATCTATGGCATTTTCTGTTAGGGATTACAGTTTTAATATTAAGTACTCTGAAGGTTTTGTACAAGACTGATATTATGTACTTGGTTTTGGTATTTGGAAATGTAATCAAACTTATTTCTATTTCCGCTGCAATGAAGTTATAAAAATTTTCAAGTACTACTTTCTCTATCTTGTAATATTCCATTCTGTTTACTTATAATACTACACGAAACTTAATGCATTCCCTTTGGGAGTGACACTAACGGACGTGGGGTGTTACAATAGTCATTCCCTTGTTAGTAAACCGCATGCTAGGATAGACTTGTTGTGTTGTTATGTGTGTTTGATTGTTTGTAAATGGCCGTTAGGCATGCGGGACCCATTGTATGTTTTGCCCGCATTCTATGCATCGGGGATCGTCGATTTTTTTTTCCATATGAGGTCGAATGGTCGTGTAACTTTTGGAGACGACTATTGGGATCATTTCCCATGTTCACGATTTTTGCCGAACTTTAAATGACCGTTTTGCCCTTGGAAAATCTTGTTTTGCCCATAACTTTTGATTGGTAAGGAGTTTTGACCTGAAACCACTTTCGTTGGATCCGGATGATGGTTTAGCTTTTCGTAGAGTGGTCACAATAGCCAAACAGACTTACCGATTGGGAGATATAGCTGAAACAAGGTTTGGAAGGTGAAAAACAGCTTAACTAGGCCTAATTAGGGTGATTAGCAGCTAGGCCCATTATCGTGATTAGGGTTGCATAGGGGCTGATAGGGGCTAGAGAAACCCTCCTTTGTCATTTTCCAGCCGCCACAAACTTTCTCCTCAACCCTAACAATGGCTTCCACCTTCAAAATCTCTTCTAAACAACTACTAATCGCTTTCCAATCGAAGATTAAGCTAAGCTACATCAAATCAAGGCAAATCAACACCAAATCAGAGTTGGAGCTGCTGTGTTGCATAGGAATTCGACCCAAAACAGTAGAGTTTCAGATCTAGTATTTTATTTGTGGCTAAGACGAGTGATTTGCATTGTTTTTTACTAATAACAGCTAATTAGGGTGATTAGTGTTAATTAATGAAATTATGCATTATAAAAATCTGGAAAAACATGTAGAAATTCATAAATATAATTTTATGCCTCTGTTGAAAATTTGGGTTAATTTGGACATGTTTTGCTAATCGTATGATTAAATTATAGTTAGGGAGATTAAGGGAAAAATCATGGTTTTGGGTATGTTTGATCCATTTTAACTTGTTAAATTGTTGCTTCGATGTTTATGGTCGTTTCTACATGTTACTATGGCTATTTGGATTGATTTGTGATTGCCTAGAAAAGTTAGATTGGTCGAAAATGCCGTCGTATGGCGTAAATAGCACACTGGAAAAGTGCAGGAAATGGGATCGAATTGGACCCCCGCACCCGCTTGTCGAGCTTCCCACGACCCCGACCCGCTCGTGAATGGTGGCCACGAACCGACCCGCTCATGTCAGAGTACCCTGAACCGAGCCGCTTTTGCTCAAGCACCACGAACCGATCCGAAGAAGGCTCGATCCACGAGCCAATGGAGGACCCTGACCCGATGGGGTAGTTACGACCCGACGCTCTAGAGAGGACATCACGTACCGAAGAGGCCGACCCGAACCCATTGGGTGCTCACGATCTGACTCGGAGGAGTTGTCATGCATGAACTGATTTGAATGGAGGAGCCCGACCTGACCCGATGGGGTAATCACGACCGAGCCGAACCGAAGGTGGGAAGAAGGCCGAACCGAAATGAAGCCTGTTTCTGAACTGATCCGTAGAAGACCAAACCCGAGATGCAAAGGTAGTCCAAATGAGAAGTTGTAACTCAGGATCCAGGTGGGAACCAACGAGTTAACTTCATGAGTTGGACTTTGCTGCGGGACGTGTGCAAAGGGATTATCGATGTCTATAGCTTTGACACACCACTGAGAGATGGATATTGGCTATGGATCTGTGCAGTGGAGTTATTATGACTCCATGGGGCAAAGTGTTCGTAGCAGAGCTATAAGCCAGTGCAGTGGAGCTGTTATGACTCCATGGGCAGAGTGGACATAGCAAAGGATTAGTGGCTATGGATCAGTGAAGTGGAGCCATCATGACTCCATGGGACAGAGCGATCGTAGCATAGAATTGGGTGATCAAAGTGGTAGATATCGTATAATTTACACATTGAGTGAGAGATGTGAGGATGATTGCTATGTTCGATGTTTGCTATCACCATGACATGCACACCCCCTCCCCATTATTTGCACACCATGTGTTAGTATCTCCTTAGAGTATTGTACATCCTGTTGTGCTAACTCTTTGGTTGCAGGTCCAGGTTCAGGTATGGTTAGGTACACTTGTTATTGTTCTGTTTTTGCTGCTTATCGCTCATACCAGACTTTTGTCTGACCCATAGTTTTATGTCTCTTCTTATTACTCTGGGTGCTCCCAAACGAGCAGACTAGAGACATGTTAGCTGGTTATGCATGAGTAGATGTCCGGAGACGAGCAGGAGGCTTACATGTATCATTTCCATATATTCTCCCTGTGTTGTTGCTGGTAACTACTTTGGGCATTAGTAGTGTACATTCCTATTTTGCTTTAGAGATAGTTTTAAAAGTTGTAATAATAATGGTTTGGATCATAAGCTGTATCTTGAATTTTCCGCTGCTATGATGATTTAGTTTTCATCTTATGCACTGTCTCGCCTATTTTATATCAATTTATGTTATTATTATATTTTGATCCATGCGCTATGAGATATACCACAGGTTCTTTGTTGATTCATTGTCCTCTTTCTTTTCTTTTGACGACCGTCCCGTGCTGGTTGGACATTGGTACAACGCACTTCAAGGAAATGTCGGCAGGTGCGGGGCGGACCGTCACAACCACCTTCATTCGTTGTTGAATAACCTTGATCTTATCTGAAATTTCACTTATTACATCCGACCCAAGCACAAATTTCTCACCGGTTGCCAAACAACATGATGGTGAGTTGCACAGTCTTCCGTACAAAGCTTCAAATGGATCTATATATACTAATCTGGACTGATAACTACTATTGTATGCGAACTCAACTAGATGCAAATGGTCATCCCATGATCCTCCAAAATCCAATATACAAGCTCTCAAAAGGTCCTCTAACACACGATTCACCCTCTATGTTTGGCCGTTGGGTTGAGGATGATACGCGGTACTAAGATGTAATTCTGACCCTAAAGCCTCTTGTAAGCTCTTCCAAAACCCACTAGTGAATAATGGATCTCGGTCACTCATGATACCTTTAGGTACTCCATGAAATCTCACTACCCACTTCATATACAGTTCTTCTAACTTAGCTGTCGTTCTATTCGACTTGACCAGGATAAACTTTGCACTCTTGGTCAATCGATCCACAATCACCCAAATACTATCATGACCTGATCTAGTCCTTGGTAAACCATCAATGAAATCCATTGAGACTTGTTCCCATTTCCATTTAGGAATTTTCAGCGGTTGTAACAAACCACTAGGCTTCTTTTGCTCGCTTTAACTAATTGGCAATTCATGCACTTGGATATAAAATTTCCAACGTCTCTCTTCATCCCTTCCCACTAGTAAGTCTGCTTCATGTCTCGATACATCTTGTTACCACCGGGATGGATAGTTAGTTTCAAGTGATGACATTTTTTAAGCACTTCATCTCTCAATCCATTGACATTGGGTACAACTAGTCTCCCATTCTCTAGAACCCATCCTTCTCTATCAAGTCCATACTTGCTCGTTTCCTCACCATCGATGCCCATCTCTATCTTGGAGATGATTTCCAATAGGTTAGGATCATACCTCTGGCTGGAACCAATCCACTCCATCAAAGTCGGTCTGATCGTCAAATTTGTTAACATCACGGGATCCAATTTGCACTTAGTTCTGAAATCATATCCCGCAATATACTCTAGTTGCTTCCATTCAAGAAACATAGCCCCCAAACTGACATGTCTCCCACTCAATGCATCAGCTACCGCGTTTGTAACACCCCGTGATTCTGTAACACTAAGATTCACAAATCAAGGCAGAATTAAAAGTTAAAATCAAAATCAATGGAAACGGGCTGCGCCATTGCGTTTGTCTCGGAATTCTGCATGAAACGAGTCCAAGTTTGCGTGAATCGGAGTCCGTATGAAGAAGATATGGCCTCCGGAAGTTTCAGCAAGGTTCAAATTTCAAAACAGACTCAGAAGCGGGTTGGTCGGGAAATTTCCCGCCCAGGACCCCAGGTCGACTGGGGAGTCGACTTGGGTGTCGACCCCCCCCCAGGTCGACTGGGGAGTCGACTTAGGTGTCGACCCCCCCCCCCCCCCCCAGGTCGACTGGGGAGTCGACCTGGGTGTCGACCCCCCCTGCTTAATCCATCTTTCTGAACCTGGTTCGTTCCTCTGTATCTGGACGCCATTCTGCCTAGGTTCGTCCACATAACACTATATAAACAGCCCTAGTCTCCTTCTCTATTCACAATTCTTCTCTACCCTTATGCTGCAAAGATTCTTAGTGAACATGGCTTCTTCTCCTACACTTAAAATAAATAATAAATAGAAAAATTTATATATAATAAATCAAGACGAGGAGATGCTGCTTAAATACTTTCAAGAAGAGATTCGAATCAAGATTAAAGCTTCAAGATAAGGATCAAAGGCTAACGTCGCACGAATCATAGCAACGCCATCTTTCTTTTCTAATCTAAATTTCTGTAAGTCGGTTATTTCTAGATTTGAACGTTTTTCTCTGTTCGTGACAAGAAATTAAAGGAATAAAAGAATATGCCAAATCTCTCTCTCTATTCGAATCAGTGCCTATACTCTTGAACCTAATTAAGAACTGTTATGATTCGAGGACAAATAAGACCATGACTATGAACATTGCCTATGACTATGGACATTGCCTATGACTATGAACATTGCCTATGACTGTGACTGTGACTATGAGGATTCTTTTCTTGACTAAGCCTATGCCTTTGATTAGGAAATATAAACTATTGCCTATGACATAACAAGGACATATGTGATTAAACACCTGTGATTCATGACTAGGAAAGTGTTGCTTAAGTTTTGTGACTATGAAATTGGGTCTAAACCCGATCATCTATTCTGTCTATTCTTGGTTATCTTTGGTTTTAGACCTTGGGAATTTACCTATTATGTTAGGTCTACCCATGTTCTTGAACCTATTCTGTCTATTCTTGGTTTTAGACCTTGGGAATTTACCTATTAAGTGAGGTCTACCCATGTTCTTGAACCGACGTCGTTATTCAACCCTTTTCATGCCAGTTAGTATGTCTATCTTTTGCATAGCATCTTTGGTTCATTCCCTATTTTCTACGAACCTAGCTTTATTTATAATCTAGACTGAATCACGATTATACGAACGGTGGGAATGCGGTTTGGGAAAAATAGGAAATTTACTAAAAACATAGTTTAACTTGGAAATTGGCATAAATTGGGAACATGTATTATGGCATGTTCATAGAAATGCAAGTTGAATAAATTTGACATGAATTATAAGATGTGTAATTTGAATCTAATATTGACATGTAAATCTAGCATTTACATGAATAGTGAACTAGAGTAATAAGTCTAGAACTAGAATGTTGAATCGGAATTGGATTAGTTAATTTGGCACGGTAAGTATATTGGCATAAATGTGAAATTGGCCATAATTGGGAGTAATTGGCAGGATTAGCAAAATCATGGTTAGTGACACTTAATTTGGTATAGTCCACATACCAAAAAGCATAAATATGATTTAGAAGGGGAAATGGGCCATAAGAATGAATGTAGACAATTTACATTAAAAGAGTAATTAGGAAATAAGTAAATTAGAAATAATTTACTTATAGAATTTGGCTTGAATGAGGAAATATAAATTTAGACAAATTAAAGGTTTCTTAACGACATCTCTTTTAATGATACACCAGAAAGTTCTAGGGTGACAGAGAGGATAGTGTCTAGGCTTGGGTTTGGAAAATACAAGTTTCCTGCTCTCCCTAACTGATCCGACGAACGGGATGGTTACTTTCAAAACTTGATTTGAAAATAAATTGAAACCCTTTGAACTTAGAAAACACGAATATGCCTAGCCCGAGGTTAGACTGAGTTGCGATATAAACCTGCCCGGAACCAACCGGCACATCCAGTAGTCGCAACAATACCTGTGTAATGTGAGTGGTAACGGCTTTAATTTATTTAGTTAAAGCTAGAACAAGAATAGTAGGGTTAAGTTAACTAAGACACTTAACCAGTTCAACATGATAACTAGACTGATGGGTGGGGTTAGGTTCAGACTGACACTTAACGCAGTTAAGCTAGAATGGGAGGGTTAAGTCCATAGGAACACTTAACCAACTTAACACAGTTAAGCTAGAATGGGAGGGTTAAGTCCATAGGAACACTTAACCAACTTAACACAATTAAGCTAGAATGGGAGGGCTAAGTCCATAGAGACACTAAACTAAACTCAAGGTAGCAAAACGAGACTTGTAGGGGTTAAGTAAAGTTAATACACTTAGCCAAATTAATATGTCAACTAGACTTGAAGTTGGGGTTAAGTAAAATCTAATACACTTAGCCAATTTTGATATGTTAGCTGGGCTAGACCGTATGGTTAAGTAAACTTGAACACTTAACCATCAGGTTGTGATAAAGGAATAAGGCTAAGTCTAAAACATGAAGGGACAATACTTAACCATTAATAACATGTTAGTGAAAACAGACGGGCAAGGTTAAGTTAAAAAGGAACACGTAACCAATACAGGATAATGGGTAGGGTTAAGTAATAAGGAATACTTAACCAATATAACTTGGTTTGTGGTCGGGTTAAGTCAACATGAATTACTGATAACACTTAACCAGTTTAACAGGATAAATGAAAGGGGTTAAGTTAGCTTGAATTGACTAATGACACTTAACCAATCCAAATTGACGGGAAAGAGAACTAAGTAGTAAACCTTAGTTAAGAAAACAACGATTCTGTAAACTAAGTGGTAAATCTTAGTTAGTAAAACTAAGTAGTAATTCTTAGTATAACACGGGAAGGAGCGAATGTCCGTCTGAGTAAAAAGGAGGCTCCAACGAATTGGGTTATGAAGCCCGAGGCTTCGAGGGGACATGAGGGCACTCTTGGTATCCCTCTGTGAGGCTGCAGATGATCCGCCTGGGCCCACAGAGGTTAAGGTCTGCGTAGAAGAACCAGGGGTATGCCTTGGTTGCAATACATGGCAACCTAAAGACCAGGATGGACCAGCGTGATTCGGCGAGCAAACTGTAGCCCTGTGATAGCGACTCGTCGTCTACCATCTATCTTGAGTCAATCGAGATACGTGAAGCGGAAAGGCGGAGAACTCCAAAAGACCATATACTTGCTATCTAGTTATGGTTGCGGATGGCCATAGGATAGTGGGGCACCAGGGGCCGACGTATAGTTCTCATTTTACAAGGTGTGCCTTTCATTAGTTGAGGGAGGGGTCAAGTGGGACCATAGCCACTGGAATAAAAACAGACCTTAGCATCTGCATCGGCAGATATCTGAAAGCTCCCGACCGAGTTCTGTATTCCTTGATTTGCCCTGACACAGGACTCGGACCGCACATTACAGGACATATGCATCTAGACAAGCGATAACGATTCGCGATACATGCGTGGGGAAGTATAGGAACATATACCACTCTTGGTAGTGTGTCCTAGACTTGCGCGCATCGTTCGACAGGTAGCATAATTCCTAGTTGAACTAGGTGGCATAAATCCTGAATCCGAGAAGCATTCAGCAGACAGCGTAAACTCTAGTGGAATCTAGAAAGTACTCGGTAGAAAACCCTAGATTAAATCAAGGTAACAAATAAATAAATGGATACCTGAAGGCAAGGGAAAATACAGGGATTGGGATCACGTTATCGTTACTAGTTAGAACACTAGTTAGGTGGTGCAGAGATATAGAAACCAGTATAACAAAGAAATAGTGAAGCGGCGAAAGTATTAGAGCATATCCAGTTTATCTTATCTTAGTATATCTTGTGATTATCTTGTCTAATCTTGCTGACCCTATGGTCATGGTGTAATCTTGGATTCAGTTAATTCATGTCGTTTGTTTTTCCATGTTCACATGCTAGAAGTTACTGAACTTACTCAGGCTTTAAGTCTGACTCTGTTTTTCTTTCGTCTTCTTTTCTTCCGTTCCCCCCCCCCCCCAAGGTTGTAGAGGAGGGAGTAGTATAGCTCAGGTTAAGTTGGACTGTCACTCTTTCCCAGCTTGAAGATTTGTCGAAGTTTTTCTTGGATTCTCTTTTCAGATGCTATGGCTGGTTCTTGCTACATTGGGGAATATAAATGTATTTTTATGCTTCTTTATTTTGTAAGACAGATGACACTCTGATATTGTAAAGAAATCTTTGTACAAACTATTTTATCAATAAAGCAAAGTTTTATTTTCCGCTATTTAATTTCTGTCTGTCTTGTAATTTATCTGCATCTTTTACCCTAAATGCTCCACAGAACTTAGTGCATTCCCTTTGTGAGTGACACTAACGGACGTGGGGTGTTACACGTGGTATCAGAGCTGAAGGTTACCGGATCAGATAAAAGATTTGAAAAATTATTTTCAAACGGTTTTAAAAGAAGCATTTTCAAGAGAAAAGATTTGTTTTAAAGGCATATTCCCTAAAGCCATATGCACTATCTTCTCTTTCTCTGTTTGAATTCTTGTCTCCTTCTTTCTTGAGTCTCTGGGGCTCCTGGCTTTCTGGGAGGTAACCTCATCGATGGGTGAGGTAGTACCCGACTTCCATCTATAACCGTAGTAGTTTCACCTACGGCTGGTTTTCTTTCAAGCTTAGTAGGGTTTCCTGTACGATGGAGGCAGCTTTCGAGAGATTTGTCAACATGACTACACACGGAAGGAGATGAGGAGTTTGGCAAAGGAGCACAACCCTAGGATGAGGAATTCATGGATGTAGATTTAGCTCACGAAGGAGGAAGAAATTATAAAACCTAAGACAAGACGAAGTATCTTTACTAGGGTATAATAGGGCATATAATTCAGGACAAGGGCAAGAATGAGGAACAAGTACATACTTTCACCACCAAGCGTACCTAGGAGAAAAGTAGTAAAGTTCTGTTGAAAGAGTCTAGTTTCTCTGTTCGTACTCTTTCAGTTTTAGCGCTTCACATTTGTTCATATCCACTTCCATAGTCGAGTCTCTACACCATAGTACTTGTATAGTAGAAAGATCCCACTAGAGTCTCAAATCCAATTGGTGGTCCGACCAGTTTATTTTTGGTTAGTAGGGATTTGAGAATAGCTATCGAGTTTGCTTATATCATCTCACGTAGATCGTCTAAACTCGGAGGAGATATTCCTTGGGTGCTTGTCTGATATTGGTTTAGGCCTTTGGGGCTTGTAATTGAAGAAATGTCGAGTTCGACTAGGATGGTTTGCGTGAGAGATGAATAGTTGTGGCAGGCACTCTAAAAAGCACATAGTAACCTTTCGACCCTTATAGTTATGGCATGGTGGATAAGAGGGAGACCTCTAATCATCTTAGTACATACACTTGGTACCGTGATTGGCATTAGTTTATTTTGGAAATGGAGGTCGGGAACTTCACAACCGTGAAGTTAAATTAGTTAAGATACAGTTGAGTAAAGCTCAACAAGGCTAGATACTAGCATCATACCCTTTTCCTTAAGGGTGCATCCTTGATTTCTTTTTTTTAGGAGTTTACGCATAATTGTTTCTCTCTTTCCAAAGTATATCCTTTAGGTCGTATCTTCGATCCTTAGATAGAAGCCAACGAATGTAAACATGTGTTTGAAACATGTTATGGTTGGTGGTTGCAAGTGGTTGCTAATGGTTGCTCGTGGATGCACATGCATACGTATTAGGCGCTAGATCAGTTCGGACGCTTTCATATTGCATTTACAGATATGTATTTGTTTGTAAGTTGAACTTGATATGTTATCATATGGATGTTGCATATGGATGAATGGCTATGCACACATGTAGTATTTACATAACTAGGGATGCTTGCATACATGATTGGACGCATGGCACAAACATGATTTGCATTAAGGAGGTCAACTAAATCAGTAGACCGCCTGATTTTGCATTAGATAAAGACATATACACACACTATGCATATAAACATGAAAGCATTAGAAATCTTTTAAGGACAATGAATGCCTGTGATTGAATGGTCGAGTAGATGGGTGATTGGATGGTAGGACACATTCTTCCTAACTTGAAGATTTCGGGGACGAAATCCTTTTAAGTGGGGGAGAATGTAACACCCCGTGATTCTGTAACGCTAAGATTCACAAATCAAGGCAGAATTAAAAGTTAAAATCAAAATCAAGGGAAACGGGCTGCGCCATTGCGTTCATCTCGGAATTCTGCATGAATACGAGTCCGAGTTTGCGTGAATCGGAGTCCGTATGAAGAAGATATGGCCTCCGGATGTTTCAGCAAGGTTCAAATTTCAAAACAGACTCAGAAGCGTGCAGGGCGGGAAATTTCCCGCCCAGGACCCCAGGTCGACTGGGGAGTCGACTTGGGTGTCGACCCCCCCAGGTCGACTGGGGAGTCGACCTGGGTGTCGACCCCCCCCCCCCAGGTCGACTAGGGAGTCGACCTGGGTGTCGACCCCCCCTGCTTAATCCAGCTTTCTGAACCTGGTTCGTTCCTCTGTATCTGGACGCCATTCTTCCTAGGTTCGTCCACATAACACTATATAAACAGCCCTAGTCTCCTTCTCTATTCACAATTCTTCTCTACCCTTATGCTGCAAAGATTCTTAGTGAACATGGCTTCTTCTCCTCCACTTAAAATAAATAATAAATAGATAATTTTATATATAATAAATCAAGACGAGGAGATGTTGCTCAAAGACTTTCAAGAAGAGATTCGAATCAAGATTAAAGCTTCAAGATAAGGATCAAAGGCTAACGTCGCACGAATCATAGCAACGCCATCTTTCTTTTCTAATCTAAATTTCTGTAAGTCAGTTATTTCTAGATTTGAACGTTTTTCTCTGTTCGTGAAATGAAATTAAAGGAATAAAAGAATATGCCAAATCTCTCTCCCTCTCTATTCGAATCAGTGCCAATACTCTTGAATCTAATTAAGAACTGTTATGATTCGAGGACAAATAAGACCATGACTATGAACATTGCCTATGACTATGGACATTGCCTATGACTATGAACATTGCCTATGACTGTGACTGTGACTATGAGGATTATTTTCTTGACTAAGCCTATGCCTTTGATTAGGAAATATAAACTACTGCCTATGACATAACAAGGACACCTGTGATTCATGACTAGGAAAGTGTTGCTTAAGTTTTGTGACTATGAAATTGGGTCTAAACCCGATCATCTATTCTGTCTATTCTTGGTTATCTTTGGTTTTAGACCTTGGGAATTTACCTATTAAGTTAGGTCTACCCATGTTCTTGAACCTATTCTGTCTATTCTTGGTTTTAGACCTTGGAAATTTACCTATTAAGTTAGGTCTACCCATGTTCTTGAACCGACGTCGTTATTCAACCCTTTTTATGCCAGTTAGTATGTCTATCTTTTGCATAGCATCTTTGGTTCATTCCCTATTTTCTACGAACCTAGCTTTATTTATAATCTAGACTGAATCACGATTATACGAACGGTGGGAATGCGGTTTGGGCAAAATAGGAAATTTACAAAAAACATAGTTTAACTTGGAAATTGGCATAAATTGGGAACATGTATTATGGCATGTTCATAGAAATGCAAGTTGAATAAATTTGACATGAATTATAAGATGTGTAATTTGAATCTAATATTGACATGTAAATCTAGCATTTACATGAATAGTGAACTAGAGTAATAAGTCTAGAACTAGAATGTTGAATCGGAATTGGATTAGCTAATTTGGCACGGTAAGTATATTGGCATAAATGTGAAATTGGCCATAATTGGGAGTAATTGGCAGGATTAGCAAAATCATGGTTAGTGACACTTAATTTGGTATAGTCCACATACCAAAAAGCATAAATATGATTTAGAAGGGGAAATGGGCCATAAGAATGAATGTAGACAATTTACATTAAAAGAGTAATTAGGAAATAAGTAAATTAGAAATAATTTACTTATAGAATTTGCCCTTAATGAGGAAATATAAATTTAGACAAATTAAAGGTTTCTTAACGACATCTCTTTTAATGACACACCAGAAAGTTCTAGGGTGACAGAGAGGATAGTGTCTAGGCTTGGGTTTGGAAAATACAAGTTTCCTGCTCTCCCTGGCTATCCCTAACTGATCCGACGAACGGGATGGTTACTTTCAAAACTTTATTTGAAAATAAATTGAAACCCTTTGAACTTAGAAAACACGAATATGCCTAGCCCGGGGTTAGACTGAGTTGCGATATAAACCTGCCCGGAACCAACCGGCACATCCAGTAGTCGCAACAATACCTGTCTAATGTGAGTGGTAGCGGCTTTAATTTATTTAGTTAAAGCTAGAACAAGAATAGTAGGGTTAAGTTAACTAAGACACTTAACCAGTTCAACATGATAACTAGACTGATGGGTGGGGTTAGGTTCAGACTGACACTTAACACAGTTAAGCTAGAATGGGAGTGTTAAGTCCATAGGAACACTTAACCAACTTAACACAGTTAAGCTAGAATGGGAGGGTTAAGTCCATAGGAACACTTAACCAACTTAACACAGTTAAGCTAGAATGGGAGGGTTAAGTCCATAGAGACACTTAAATAAACTCAAGGTAGCAAAACGAGACTTGTAGGGGTTAAGTAAAGTTAATACACTTAGCCAAATTAATATGTCAACTAGACTAGAAGTTGGGGTTAAGTAAAATCTAATACACTTAGACAATTTTGATATGTTAGCTGGGCTAGACCGTAGGGTCAAGTAAACTTGAACACTTAACCATCAGGTTGTGATAAAGGAATAAGGCTAAGTCTAAAACATGAAGGGACAATACTTAACCATTAATAACATGTTAGTGAAAACAGACGGGCAAGGTTAAGTTAAAAAGGAACACTTAACCAATACAGGATAATGGGTAGGGTTAAGTAATAAGGAATACTTAACCAATATAACTTGGTTTGTGGTCGGGTTAAGTCAACATGAATTACTGATAACACTTAACCAGTTTAACATGATAAATGAAGGGGGTTAAGTTAGCCTGAATTGACTAATGACACTTAACCAATCCAAATTAACGGGAAAGAGAACTAAGTAGTAAACCTTAGTTAAGAAAACAACGATTCTGGAAACTAAGTGGTAAATCTTAGTTAGTAAAACTAAGTAGTAATTCTTAGTATAACACGGGAAGGAGCGAATGTCCGTCTGAGTAAAAAGGAGGCTCCAACGAATTGGGTTACGAAGCCCGAGGCTTCGAGGGGACGTGAGGGTACTCTTGGTATCCCTCTGTGAGGCTGCAGATGATCCGCCTGGGCCCATAGAGGTTAAGGTCTGCGTAGAAGAACCAGGGGTATGCCTTGGTTGCGATACATGGCAACCTAAAGACCAGGATGGACAGGCGTGATTCGGCGAGCAAACGGTAGCCCTGTGATAGCGACTCGTCGTCTACCATCTATCTTGAGTCAATCGAGTTACGTGAAGCGGAAAGGCGGAGAACTCCAAAAGACCATATACTTGCTATCTAGTTATGGTTGCGGATGGCCATAGGATAGTGCGGCACCAGGGGCCGGCGTATAGTTCTCATTTTACAAGGTGTGCCTTTCATTAGTTGTGGGAGGGGTCAAGTGGGACCATAGCCACTGGAATAAAAACAGACCTTAGCATCTGCATCGACAGATATCTGAAAGCTCCCGACCGAGTTCTGTATTCCTTGATTTGGCCTGTCGCAGGACTCGGACCGCACATTACAGGACATATGCATCTAGACAAGCGATAACGATTCGCGATACATGCGTGGGGAAGTATAGGAACATATACCACTCTTGGTAGTGTGTCCTAGACTTGGGGGCATCGTTCGACAGGTAGCATAATTCCTAGTTGAACTAGGTGGCATAAATCCTGAATCCGAGAAGCATTCAGCAGACAGCGTAAACTCTAGTGGAATCTAGAAAGTACTCGGTAGAAAACCCTAGATTAAATCTAGGTAACAAATACATAAATAGATACCTGAAGGCAAGGGAAAATACAGTGATTGGGATCACGTTATCGTTACTAGTTGGAACACTAGTTAGGTGGTGCAGAGATATAGAAACCAGTATAACAAGGAAATAGTGAAGCGGCGAAAGTATTAGAGCATATCCAGTTTATCTTATCTTAGTATATCTTGTGATTATCTTGTCTAATCTTGCTGACCCTATGGTCATGGTGTAATCTTGGTTTCAGTTAATTCATGTCGTTTGTTTTTCCATGTTCACATGCTAGAAGTTACTGAACTTACTCAGGCTTTAAGTCTGACTCTATTTTTCTTTCGTCTTCTTTTCTTCCGTTCCCCCCCCCCCTCCAGGTTGTAGAGGAGGGAGTAGTATAGCTCAGGTTAAGTTGGACTGTCACTCTTTCCCAGCTTGAAGATTTGTCGAAGTTTTTCTTGGATTCTCTTTTCAGATGCTATGGCTGGTTCTTGCTACATTGGGGAATATAAATGTATTTTTATGCTTCTTTATTTTGTAAGACAGATGACACTCTGATATTGTAAAGAAATCTTTGTACAAACTATTTTATCAATAAAGCAAAGTTTTATTTTCCGCTGTTTAATTTCTGTCTGTCTTGTAATTTATCTGCATCTTTTACCCTAAATGCTCCATAGAACTTAGTGCATTCCCTTTGTGAGTGACACTAACGGACGTGGGGTGTTACAGCGTTTCCTTTCCCAGGTGTGTATGTGATATTGAAATCATATGAAGTCAAGAAATCTAACCATCTCTGCTGACGGAGGTTTAAATCCTTTTGAGAGAAAAGGTACTTTCACGACTTATGATCGGTAAACAACTCAAATCTTTCTCCCAAGAGATAATGTCTCCACATCTTGAATGCGAACACGATCGCTGTCAATTCCAAATCATGGGTAGGATATTTTTTCTCATGCGGTTTCAGTTACCGAGGAGCATATACGCTACAACCCTACCTCCTTGCATCAATACAACACCTAGTTCGGTACTACAAGCATCCGTGTATACCGTCATCTCTTCGTTCCCTTTAGGAATAACTAACACTGGCGCACACGTCAATTTTTCCATTAGACGTTTAAATGCATTCTCACACCTTTCATTCTAGATGAAAGCTTGATTCTTTTTGATCAACTGAGTTAACAGTGCCACAATCTTGGAGAAGTCTTGAATAAACTTACGATAATATCCAACGAACCCCAAGAAACTTCTCATGTCCATTGCATTCTTGGGTGTAGACCAATCTTGCACCGTAGCCACCTTCGCAGGGTCCACGGAAAATACCATTTTCTGAGGCAACATGGCCCAAGAACCTCACTTCCCTCCTCCAGAAGTGACACTTAGAGAATTTCGCTTTCAGTTGGTGTTTCCTTAACAACTCTATCACTGTCCTCAAATGTTCCTTGTGTTCTTCATCCGTCCTTGAATAAACTAGGATATCGTCCATGAACACTAGAACAAACTTATTCAATTGATTCCTGAATACCCTATTCATTAGATCCATAAAATTTGTTGGTGCATTGGTCAACCCAAATGGCATGACCAACCACTCATAGAATCTAGACAACATCCGAAATGCCGTTTTAGGAATACTCTCAGCTGCTACTCGGAGCTGATGAAAAATGTCATGAGATCTAACTGGAAGAACACTCTCGCTCCATTCAAATGATCAAACAAATCGTCTATCCGCGGAAGAGGATACTTATTCTTCCTCGTCACCTTATTCAACTCGCGGTAGCCTACACACAATCGAAGGGAACCATCGGCCTTGGTAGCAAATACAACTGGTGCTCCCTACTCGGAAACACTTCTTCTGATAAATCCCTTCTTCAAAAGATCTCCAACTTGCACTTCGAGCTCTCGCTGCTCCCTTGGCGCCATACGATGAAGTGGCATCACTATAGGTCTGACATCTTTCACTAAATCAATACGAAACTCGATCTCTCGGTGTGGTGGAAATCTGGTCACTTCCCAGAAGATGTCCGGATACTCGCCAGCAATAGGGACATCTGACAACTCATCATGCAGGATGTCGAGGGAATTTAGAAAACTGGCCATCACCCCATCACTAGGTAGGCTACCAAACACCACCCTCCGCCCATCATCCGCTCTAATGGTCACCGAAGACCCCTCACAGTCTACCACCACCCCATACCTTTGGAGCCAATCGACTCCCAAAATAATGTTAAACCCAGTAAAGCCCAAAACAAAGCAATCACAAGCAAACATACATCTATGACTCGATAAGACCAAAATTTGACAAATCATACCAAGGCTAGTTGAACCACCGATCGGGTTCGTCACATCTAAAGGTCTATCGACAATCTCGGGTTCCAGTCCCAACCTATCTACCAGGTCTAGATACGAAGGAATGGGAAGCCCCGATATCAAACAACACTTGAATAGGAACATCATAAATAGAAAGCATACCTTGAATAACGATGCCCTTTCCTTCTGCGCTGAAGTTGGGGCATTCGACGAAGAAGGAATAGCGTTGATAGTATATGCTTTCACGATTTGCTTCTCTTTAGGGGGTTGTGGACATTTATCCTTAAGATGTCCTACTTGGCCACAGTTGAAGCACTTCCTATCCCTGGCTTTGCTCGACAATCCTTGGCATAGTGGCCCCTCTTGACACAACTATAGCACTTGACATCTTTCTTCTCCTTCTATTTATGACCATCCTTGGTCTGATTCTGTTTCCTCTTATTCTGTGATCTTGCCTCCACCACTTGCTTGTGGCTTTAACTCCTCTGTAGATATAACAACAACCTTGGTCTTCGACTTAGGGTAAAGGCTCTCTGATCTCAATGCCTTTCCCACTATAGATTCAAATGTCTCGTCTATATGATTTATCAGCCTTTTCCCCAAGTACTCACCTAAGCCAGTTATGAACTTCTCATTCTTCTTCTCGGCGGTATCGATGAGAGATAATCCATACTTCGATAAGGTATCGAATTCAGCAATATACTACGAGACTGCCCTACCATTCTGCTTAAGCTCCAAAAATTCCTAAACAATTCTAATTTCTGAGCAGGTGGAATAAATTTATCACTGAAGCGAGTCTTAAACTGATTCCAAGTAACTTGATCCTCAGGAGTAGCTTCTTTAAGAGCATTCCACCAATTCATAGCCCATCCTTACAGCTGACGCGATGCAAACTTTCTTTTCATTGCATCATTGATTCCCAAATCCTCGAAGAAGCGCTCACAACTATCAAGCCAATCCTGAACCTCTATAGCCGATTCCGTTCCATGGAACGGCTTCCCACCAAGACTAGTATAATCCTTGTAGAGCTTCACGAAATTGGCTCTAGGCGCCTGCACTGCTGCACCACCACCGTTAGCAGCATTAGGAACTGCTCCCTGAGCATCCCTAGGCATCTCTCACATGAAGGTAGTAAACATCGTCCTCATATCAGGGGCATTCCTTTTAATGGCCCCTGAACTCGTACTCCTCATATTTTGGCTCATCGTCAAATCTGTAAAGAGAAAACGATTAACCATCTCCTTAGTGATGCGTATATAGTGTGACTTCTTCCTTAGATATACTAATAGTGTATATATATATATATATATATATATAGCTTTTGAGAACCAAAATATCACAAATACGTGCTCTCATTACGTACACTATCTCTCCCTGATGTCTTCTCCAAGGTCAACTATGCAACACAAGCTCTAATACCCAGTGTGACGGCCCACCCCGGACCAACCGACATTTCCCCGAAATGCACTGTGCTAATGCCCGACT
Source organism: Allium sativum (assembly GCA_030737875.1). Lineage (NCBI taxonomy): Eukaryota > Viridiplantae > Streptophyta > Magnoliopsida > Asparagales > Amaryllidaceae > Allium > Allium sativum. Next base: position 463,621,909 of record CM060923.1, read on the forward strand.
AGCATGGGACGGTCGTCAAAGGAAAAGGGCTTGAAACTATGAATCACCAAAACCCTGTAGTATATCTCAAAACGCATGGAAGAAAATATAATAATAACATAACTTGTCATAAAACAGGCGAGGCAGTGCATAAGCTGAAAACTAAACCATAATAGCAGCGGAATCGAAAATACAGCTCATGATCCAAACCATCATTATTATAACTTCAAATTACTGTCTCTAAAGAAAAATATAAAAGGTACACTACTAATGCCCAAAGTAGTGACCAACAACAACACAGGGAGAATATATGTAAATAGTACGTAGAAGCCTCCTGCTCGTCTCTGGACAGCTACTCGTGCATACCACCTAACCTGTCTCTAGTCTGCTCGTTTAGGAGCACCCAGAGTAATAAGAAGAGATGTAAAACTCTGGGTCAGACAAAAGTCTGGTATGATCGATAGCAGCAAAACAAAACAATAACATGTATAAATAATCATACCTGAACCTGGACCTACAACCAAAGAGTTAGCATTAGAAGATGTACAGTACTCTAAGGTAATGCTAACTTAAAGTGTAAAGTGGAAGTGCATATATAATGGTGATAGCAAACATTAAACATAGCAATCATCCTCACATCTCTCACTCAGTGCGTAAAGCATACGATATCCACCACTTTGATCACCAAGTCTTTTGCCATTACTATGACCACTTTACCCATTTGGGGCCATGATGTCCCCACTACACTAGTCCATAGTCAACAATCCCTTCCTACGATCACTTTTCCCTTTGGAATCCTGACGACTCCACTACACTGATCCATAGCTATGCTACGATCACTTTGCCCATTGGAGTCTTGGTGACTCCACTGCACTGATCCATAGCCAATAACCCATCTCTTAGTGGTGGAACAAAGTTATAAATATCAATAACCCCTTGGCACACGTCCAGCAACAAAGCCCAACTCATGAAGTTAACTCATTGGTTCCCGTCTGGATCCTAAGTAATAACTTCCCACTTGGACTTCCTTTGCATCTTGGGTTTCTGTCTTCCCCGGTTCGGTTCGGAAAACAAGCTTCCATTCTGTTCGGTCTTCTCCTCGTCCGGTTTGTGGGTCTTCGTTCGTGACGCAAGCGACTCGAGTACTTCATCCGGTTCGGGTCGGTTGTGCACTTTGATTCGGGGAAGGCAACCGGTTCGTGGAGCTTGAGTGGTACTCCGGTTCATGGCATCAGTTCGGGGTTGGGCCTCCTGGCTCGAGCGGCAGCTCATGGGTGCATAGACCGAGCCGGTTCGTGGTACATGCAGCGGTTCGTGGGTCATGTCTGATCCGGTTCAAGGGGGTGCTTTGGGTCGTGGTTTCCGTACCACGAGCATGTCGTGGTACCATGGTCATGAGCCGGTCGGCTCGTGGGGTTGCTTCACGATCCGAGGGGGGTCTGACCAATTACCTACAACTATACGACGGCGTTTTCGACCATTCTAACTTTGCTAAACAATCATGAAGCATTCAAAACAGCAGTATAGGATCAACCATAAACACCAAAACAACAATTTAACATGCTAGTATGGATCAAACATACCCAAAACCCATGTATTCCCCTTAATCATGTTTAACTATATCTGGCAATAGAATTAGCAAAATTAATCCAAATTAACCCAAATTTCTAATAGAGGCATAAAATAATATTTTAGAATTTTTACATATTTTTCCAAATTTTTATGATGCATAATTTCACTAATTATCACTAGTCACCCCTAATTAGCCGTAATTAGTGAATAAAAGTACAAATCACTCACCTGAGATACAAATAAATTTCAGATCTGAAACTCTAACTGATTTGGCACTAATCCCAATGTGTTCCAGCAGCTCTATCTCGATTTCCAGGCTAACCTACCTTAATTTGATGTAGATTTGGCTAATATGTGATTAGAAAGTGATTAAAAGGTGATTTGGAAGTTGGAGGCCATTGCTAGGTTTGAAGAGACAATAAGTGGCTGCTGAAAAATGAAATAAACTGATTTCCCAAACCATATCATCCTTCCCATAACCCTAATCCCGAAATGGGTTATGGGCCTAGCTGATAATCGCCCCGTTAAGCCCAATTATGTTATTTTTCCTCTTCCAAACCTTATTTCAGCCATGTCTCCCAAACGGTAAGTCCGTTTGATTATTGTGACCACTCTACGGGAAGGTAATCCATCATCCGAATCTAATGGAAGTGGTTTCAGGTCAAAACTCCTTACCAGTCAAAAGTTATAGGCAAAACAAAATTCGAAAAGGGTAAAATGGTCATATAAATTCGACAAAAATCATGAACATGGGAAATGACTCCAATAGTCGCTTCCCAAAGTTACACAACCATACGACTTCATACGAAAATGAAATAAATATTCTACGATCCTCTGATGCGTAGATAGCGGGTCGTTACAACAACGCATCAGAACATAGAACAAGAGAACATTTCATTGCTATTACAACAATTTACATCAGAGTACAAATAAATAATGTATAGCGGAAAAACAATACATAAATAATACTCGAGACACTCTAGCCCATGCCTCAGGACTAAGACTCAGGTGAGCCCTTGGATCATGCAGAGCTAATCAGCCGTCGCTGATTGGAAATACCATAAACAATACTTTCGCCGGTCCTATTGGACCTAAAATCTGGTCAGTACCTCGACCATCTTGGTCAGTATTCGACCATCAAGGGCATTTGTATGGCCATATCCAAGATACCTCGCTATCCATCATCCAACATCCACATAAGTAAAATGTCTGGGCTCCATACCATGAGATCACTCGTAGCTAGAAACCAACGTATGTCCATTTCCCTACGGTCCTGAACCCATTTTTGGTTCATACCGGGGTGTAAAGATCGTGAATTAAAGCTACACAAAGTTGTGCTAGATTAAAGTTGTGCTTTAATCATCATCCACAAACCCCTGCTTTTCAACAAAAGCCTTGATCATTGCATCTTAGCATGCCACATTGTTAATCCATATCATACCATTGATGTCTACCAATATATAACCTCTAAGCTTGTACGTCTCAAATAAGGGTGTTAAGGAAAGAGAATAAATTCTCCGCCACCAAACAGATATATATATATATATATATATATATATATATATATATATATATTTAGCAGAGATTAATGAATACAGCGCAAAGTACAATGTTAGACATACAATCCATTTGCAAGTCCGTTCTGGGTCTGAACGAAACCGTAGGCACCTTATTACTCATCCTATATGTAACGACCCGGAAAATCTGAACCAATTTAAAATTTTTAAATTGGCTATTTTAGTGGATTTTAAATATTTAAAATAAATATTTTAAATAATAACGATGAAAAGTAAGTTTGAATCGACATTTGAAAACGAATATAATTAATTCTAATTATAAACAAGGCCTGAAATGGCGCGGTAGTTTCAAAATTTGAATTCAAACTTTGGCTGACTGTACCAGGTGCAAAACAAAACGGATTTGAGTGAAACCAAAAATATTTAAATCTGTCAGTGAATATCTTTCTAAAGAATCTGAAAATCGAAGTTTCATAGCGGGAAGCAAAAGTTATGGCAAAATGAATTTTCAGAAAGGTCGCTATGGAGTTCATATAGCCCGTGAAAATGGCCATTTTGCAAACGACCTCAAAATTCGACGAAACCACTTTTGTTGGATCCGGGATGTCAAATTATTGCTAGGTCTCAAATTTCATAATTTTTGAAGTTAATATGTGAGCGTGGCAAGGGAAAAACGTGTTTTGGTCAATTACAGTTAAATTGGATCGACCAGTAATGGGCCATTTTTCAAACGGTCTCAGAATTCGACGAAACTAGTTTTGTTGGGACCGTATCATCAAAACATAGCTAGATTTATTTTTCTGGAATTTTTCGAGTCAGTTTGTGGCCTTGGCAAATTGAAATGTATGTTCAAATCGAATATTAAATGTTATATATTTTAAATTGAAGGAAAACTGACTGAAATAATCGAATGGGCCTGCAAAACATATCCCATTGTGTTCGGAATGGGGGTAAAACGCTAGGGACGACAGTCGCTGGATTTGGATTGGTGTTCGTGTGTGAAAGAGGGTGTTTTGGAGATTTTAAAATATATAAATAAATAAATAAAATTCATTGGTCAGAAGGACTTTCTCTCTCCCCGACACCCTCACCTGCGCACGGCGGGAAGCACCTCCAAACTTCTCTCCTTGATTTCTCCTTCATTTCTAAACGAAATCACGCCATCTTTGATCCATTTTGAAGAACTCGACACGAGCTTCGAATCCGTACCGGTTGTGTAATTTTTCGTGGAGTGTGGAAGGAGAATCACCTCCGAGAAGTGCCCGACTTTCCACCGCCGCCATCAGCGCCTGGGACCACCGGAAGTCACCCCACCACCGCGCGCAGAGGCGCCACACCCCCCTCGACGACGCTGTGTGCTCCGATCGCCCTACCCCTTCACGGATCCGACGAAAAATAGAAACCCAGTTTGGAATCATTTCAGAGGAGGTACGACTATTTTAATTTAAACTATATTATAGCAGTTTAAAGCGCTACAGTTTTTGATTTCACTGTAAAAATCATATCTTTTTCGTGTGTTGACGAAATTCAGTGAAACAAGAGACAGCGGACTCGTGCGGACGTCTTCTACATTTTAGAAGAGACCGCATATTTTTCTAAGCCTTATGCTATTTTTGGTGGAGTGGAACCCAATGTGAGATTTCTAAATTATAAACGATATGGAAAACGACGATGTATAAGTTATATAGTCGATGTATGAGTTATATGAGCGTTGTGCACCTCTTGTATAAGCGTTGTATAAGTTGTACGTTCGATATATAAGTTATATATGCATCGTAAAAATTATATATATGTTGAAATAGAAGTGAAATGCTTATATAAATATATATATATATATATATATATATGCCCCTCGTCCACAAACCATGGACAATATTTATTGCTTATGATTGGTGTGAAAATTGATTGATTATGAATGGTTGATTAGAATTGTTTGTGGTTGAAATTGATTGATTATGGTTGAAAGATACCCATTTGTGGTTGAGAAATATTTGGTTGAAACCACATAGGATTAGTTTGTGGAAATGGAAAAAAAATATACATGCCGCCTGCGTGCGAACTAGATGCATGAAATCCCCATTGTCAAAAGCTGCGAGGCTTTAAGGTAAAGCGAGGAGCCGTACCTGGGACGGCCCCGGTTTTAACTACCCTGCCGTTATGCTGCCGAAATTTTGAATAATATTCATGTGTTGAAACTATATTCGTGTTTTGAATATAAATTCATCTATTGAATGGTATTCGTGTTTTAAAATAAATTGTTTTGCAATAAAAATCACATTTTTACTATATATATACAAACTATAGAAAACCGTTCATGTGTTGAATAGAAATTCATTCGTTGAATAGAAACTCATGTGTTGAATGGGATTTGTGTTTTAAAAGAAATTGTTTTGCAATAAAAATCACATTTTTACTATATATATATATATATACAAACTATAGAAAACCGTTCATGTGTTGAATAGAAATTCATTCGTTGAATAGAAATTCATGTGTTGAATGGTATTCGTGTTTTAAAATAAAAATCCCATTTTTATCATTTATATGAACTATATAAAATAGTCGTGTTTTGAAATAAATTGTTTTACATTAAAATTCACATTTTTATTATATACATGAATTGTTAAAAATAGTGAAGTGTTGAAATAGAAGTCAGTTAGATAAAAATATCATTTTTATCATAGATATGAAAAGAATATGGTTTTGAAATCGAAGAATCGATTATATATATATAATTAAAATATATCGAATAACGAAGCTGTAGTTCGTGTTTTGAAACTGTGATTTTAAACGATTAGTGCGGGAGATCCGACCATCGGATTTTCCCGAAACCGTTGGGTTCGCTTTGGAAATATCTTTCCAACGACACCAACTTTGTAAAGATCCAATGGTTGGATTGTCTGGAATGTTTAATTCAAATCTGAAGAAAAAAGCACTAGAATCGATTTTTTTATATATATATATATATAATTAAATTAAATCGAATAACGACGCTGCAATTCGAATTTTGAAATCGAAACTTCAAACAATTGTATCGAGAGATCCGACCGTCGGATTTTCCCAAAACTGGAACCGTTGGATTTGTTTTGAAAATATCTTTCTAATGATATAAATTTTGTGAAGATCCAACGGTGAGATTTTCAGATATGTGTAAATCAAATCTGATGAAAAACAGCGCCACGGCCGCGATATGGCCCGAAGCGTCGTTCGAATAAATTGGCTATTTTAAAATAAATAAAAATAGCGATAAATCATTATAAAATATTATAAACAATATGGAATGTGAAATTTAGAAATTAACTGAAGGTTAGCTAAGTCGAATGGTTTCCTAGGTTTTGATCTGATGTTGGTTTCGGCCTTCGGGGTTAATATTTGGGAAATCGTTCTCTTGCTAATTTACGGTTAGTGACTAATGAATTGGAATAAGGCGTATGTTGTGTTTGTTAGCACTTGTTTATTATATACGCGAGTTGTTCAGAAAGACCGGGTTTATCCCATTCTGAATAACTGAATCGACGATAGGGAGTTGAAGATGAAGACGGTGGTTGAAGACCAATCTTCACCTCGTTTGGATGGTAACTGATGTCCTGATTGGGAGGCATCCCGAAATATGGATAATGAGTGGTGATCGTCCAGACGTACGTGGAGATCGATGGGTATGCGAGGTATATAGTGCCTCCGGTTTCATTCAGACCCAGGACAGACTTGCAAATGGACTGTGTGTCTGACATTGGAGTTCATTCTGTGTGATTGATAGCCATCAGTTACATGGCGTGAATTGCCTGTGTGGCATGCTAAGATGCAGTGATCAGGGCTTCTGTTGAAAAGCAAAGTCTTGTGATTGATGATCAAAGCACCGCCTGTGTGGTGTAGCTTTGTGTATAGCATGAATTCGCGAACCTCACACCCCGGTATGAACCAGAAACGGGAGAGGACATCAGGGAGGGCATGCATTTCCTTCTAGCTAGAGGTGGTGTCAGTGCTTAAACTGGCTGACATTTATATTATTTTCACCTATGTGGTTGTTGCTGTTGCGAGGCGCCTCGGATACATCGGTAACTATGTGAAGCCGATGGAGTCAGTGGACTCATTTACGCCCCATGTGGCGGGGAAACGCATTGTTCAGGCATTTTAATCCACATCGGTGGACCGGCCCTGACGATCCAAAGGCTTGCCTGCGCGCTCGCCGGAGACATGGGCTAGATTGTCTCGAAGTTGGTAAGGACTATCTTTTGCCTTGGTTCATGATGGAAATCCAATTTCCAAATACGTGATTGTGCGGTTTTGATTGTATATATAAATGGTGACATGATATATAGTACCCTTGTCGTCTATGATTGATAGTTACGATTCAAAGTTGTTTTTGAAACATGTAAACACTAGTAATAATATCAAATGCTTTTGTTTTATTCGTACCAAGCATATTTTGGCCATTATAAGGTAAAACTCTATCCTCCGGTTTGCGTTGCATTGTGTGATGGGAACTGAGTCTTATAATGGCTTCATTTTTATAATAAGCATTGCGATGTTTAAAAGAATTATTTGTTTTAAAGCACTGGCAATCCAATGGAGTAAACCCGTTCCGCGAAAGTGGCGTGGTACTGTGATTAGCCATATTTTAAATGTGTCGAGTAGATTTCTCATACCAGTCCCATGACTGACTCGTAGTTTGTTTCACTTTCAAACTCGGGTGCCCCTTTTTCTACACGGGCAGCCTTGTGTTCAGGTTTAGCAGGCTCTTTCTGGATAGCTGGAGATGAAGATGGATTCTATCATTTATCTCTTTTTATGCTGTTCAGCTCCTATTGTACATATTATGTTTGTTTCTGCTGTAGACATTTATGTATAGTTGAACTGTATTTGTACTAAGTATGATCCTGTATACTATGTAACTCTGGTGATTTCGTTTATCCAGTATATTCTATTGTTCATTATCTGGTGTATTTATTTATTTATGTTATGCTATTATCTGTTCATGTGTTATATTCCAAAGATTACCCTTAACGCCGTCAGTACGGGGTTTTGGGGTCGTCACAACGTGGTATCAGAGCTTTGGTTAAGCTTAGCCCTGGTATATAACATATGAACGAACTCGTCAGAAATAGAACCAGTAGTGTTCTAGGACGAGTAACTCATTATAGATAGGATCAGTAATATCCTAGTATGAGTAAAGCAGAATGAAATACACCCCAGTAGACACATTTACATTCAAGTATTTGTCTCTATATTTTAAAATATCTTTCCTGTTGACCTGACACTTTGTCTGCTAATTGCAGACGCTCTAGAAAATGAGTGGCAAGAACAGAAGAAATAATCGTATGGCTCGACAAGCTAATGAGCCAGTTGTGCTCCTGCAGCCAGAATCAGATATAGAAGTTCTATACAAGAGATTTCGAAATCTGGGTGGATCACCATTCTTAGGCAAAGAGTCCATTATGGAAACACAAGCTTGGATTCGTTCTGCTGAGAAAATCTTTGATGGTTTAAAGCTGAGGGATGACCAGAAAAGATTACTGGCCTCCTGGGCACTCAAAGAAGAAGCTTTGTTTTGGTGGGATTCGATTATTAAAGAAAATCCAGAAGGTGATATCACCTGGGATAGGTTCAAAGTGATTTTCCTAGAAAGATTTACTCCTCCTGAAGCAACTGAGCGATTATGTGATGAATTCTCTTATCTGATACAAGGAGATATGACCATTCCAGAATATCATAAGAAATTCAACGAACTTTCTCACTTTGCTCCTCATCTGATTCAAGATCCAAAGAGGAAGAATCTGAGGTTTATTCATGGCCTGCAAAGGAAATATCAGAATAGTGTAATGAGGAATGTGAAGCTTCCTTTTTCTGAAATGATATACATGGCTTACCAGTATGAGGATCTCAACAAGAAAGGCATGTTACGCTACGAAGAGGAAGTCAGTTCTAGTAATAAAGGAGAGTCTGAAACTGATAGTCCGGAGGCCAGTATGATGTCTGAGGTCAGTAAGAAGCCTAAAGTAAATCGGAAAAGGGCCAGATCTAAGAAAGAACCAGTAACGACCGCCGTATGCAATAACTGCCATAAGCAAGGGCATTTCCAAGGAAATTGCAGATCTTTAAAGAAACTAAATAAGAATGAATCTAAATCAAAGAACAAGTTTCAAGAGATTAGAGAGTGTAATCTTTGTCATCAGGCTGGTCATATAAAGAGAGATTGCCGGCTATTGAAAAGGACCAAAGCACATGTAAACGAAGTGGCGGAGGTGCCTGCATCTTCATCTGGTCAGGAAAGGCCAGATGTTTTAGAAGGCACGCTTAATGTCAAAAACATTCCAGTTAAAGTACTATTTGATACAGGCGCGTCACGAAGCTTTATTGCGAAGAATGCAGTTAAGAAGTTGGATTTGAATTTGAAAAAGCTCAAAGAACTAATGACTGTTCATAATCCGGTTGGGGGTTCTCTCGATCTTAGCTGGATTTGTGCGGTGCCTGTCTCTTTTTCCTGTTATAAGTTCCCTACCATCTCTATCGTCATGAATTTTACTGAATTCGATCTTATTTTGGGATTGGACTGGTTAACCAAATATGAGGCAGAGGTTAGATGCGCCGACATAGTTGTTAGGGAAAAGATTAAATCCGGTGATTATATAACCATTCCCTGTGAAGGACAGAATTCTGATAGAAAAGACTTCTGGGTAGCGTTGGATGTTTCTCCTGCTCAAATAGAAAATATCCCTGAAGTCACAGAGAATGTTCCCGACCTCGTCAAAGATATTCCTGTCGTAAAGAATTATGCGGATGTGTTCGAAGAAGTCGTTAGTCTACCTCCGCAGAGAGAAATTGATTTCAAGATCGCTTTAATTCTGAACGCAAGGCCAGTAGTGCACGCCATTCGGAGGATGACCCTAAAGGAGAAAGAAGAACTAGACAGTCAAACAAGACAGCTCGTATGGAAGGGTCTGATCAGACCTAGTTTCTATGATTGGGGAGCAGCAGTGGTGTTTGTCCCAAAGTCTGATGGTACGCTGCGACTATGTGTGGATTATCGTGATTTGAATAAGCAGACAATAAAGAATAAATATCCATTGCCGCGAATCGATGATTTATTGGATCGTCTGAATGGAGCACAAGTATTTTCAAGGATGGACCTAGCTACAGGCTTCCATCAGCTTCGTATTGCCGAAGAGTGTGTTCCTATGACAGCATTCAGAGGTCCAGACTTATTCTATGAGTGGTTAGTAATGCCGTTCGGCTTATGTAACGCTCCAGCATACTTCGTCGATCTGATGAATCGAGTGTTCAGAGGAGTCCTGAATAAGTTTGTTTTGGTTTTTATTGATGATATTCTAATCTTCTCTAAATCAAAAGACGAACATGAACAGTATTTGGAACAGGTTCTGGAAATTATGAGAAGGAATGTATTGAAAGCTAAACTTTCCAAATGTATATTCTGGCAGGATGAAGTGAAATTTCTAGGCCATGTCATATCGAAAGAAGGAATTGCTATGGATCCAAGTAAAATCACAGCTATTCAAAATTGGAAACAGCCTAGTACTCCTACAGAAGTCTGCAGTTTTCTCGGATTGGCTAGTTATTACCGGAAGTTCGTTAAAGATTTTTCGAAGATATCTAGTCACTTAACAAAGCTTACAAAGAAGCACTCAAAATTCAAGTGGACTCCAGAATGTGAGGAGGCTTTTGAGGAGCTCAAGTTAAGATTAACAACTGCTCCAGTGTTAACGATTATCGACAACAATCATGATTTGAAAGTCTGGACAGATGCCTCTAGAGAAGGCCTTGGAGCAGTGTTAATGCAAAGAGGCCAAGTGGTAGCTTATGCTAGCCGTCAGCTGAAGCCGCACGAGAAAAACTACGTCACTCATGATCTTGACTTGTTGGCTATCGTATTTGCTTTGAAAATCTGGAGACACTATCTTTTGGGTGAGAAATTCGAACTGTTTACAGACCACCAGTCGCTAAAGTATCTGTTCACCCAGAAAGACCTGAATCTGAGGCAACAACGTTGGCTAGAGTTCCTTGCAGCATATGATTTTGAGATTTTATACACTCCAGGGAAAGCTAATGTCGTGGCCGATGCGTTAAGCCGAAAGAATGTAATGATCGCCATTTTATTATCACGACTTCATTGATAGATAAAATATCTGCTCTTCAGAAGGATGATCGCTTGATTCAGAAGATCAGAGAGATAATTCAGAAAGGCGAGCCCTCGAGTTTTCAGGTTGATAATGATGGGATTCTAAGGCTAAAAGGTCGAATATGTGTTCCTAACATTTCTGAGCTCCGAAAGGAAGTGCTGGATGAATGCCACAGGTCAAAACTTAGTATCCATCCGGGAGTAAGCAAAATGTATAATGACATCAAACGCACTTTCTGGTGGAAGTTGATGAAGAGGGACATTTCTTTATATGTTAGCCGATGCCCTACTTGCCAGCTAGTCAAAATCGACCAACAGAAACTGGCCGGATTGTTGCAACCGCTGGACGTTCCAGGTTGGAAGTGGGAACATATTTCCATGGACTTTATAGATGGTTTGCCCAGAACCAGAAAAGGAAATGATAGTATTTGGGTGATCGTAGATCGCTTCACGAAGACCGCCCATTTCATACCTGTCAGATCGAACCGAACTGCTAAGAGTCTGGCGCAGATATACTTCAAGGAAATTGTTAGACTACACGGAGTGCCGATCAGTATAGTTAGTGATAGAGATCCAATATTCACTAGAAAAATCTGGGAGGCATTTCAAGTAGAGCTGGGAACGAAGCTGAACTTGAGCACCGCTTATCATCCTCAAACAGATGGTCAGACTGAGAGGGTGAATCGTATACTAGAAGATCTATTGCGGGCTTGTGTTCTAGATTTCGGTGGATCATGGGAAGACCATTTACATTTGGCTGAATTCTCATATAACAACAGCTTCCAAGCGAGCCTGACAATGTCACCATTCGAAGCATTGTATGGTAGACCGTGCCGATCTCCTACTTGTTGGGTCGCACCTGGTAATAGACTTGTATTGGGACCAGATATGATCCGTGATGCTGCGGACAAAGTCGATTTCGTTAAGAAACGATTACTCGCCGCTCAAAGCCGACAAAAGAACTATGCAGATAAGAGAAGAAGAGATATATCATTTGTGGTAGGCGACTATGTATATTTGAAAGTATCGCCGATGAGAGGAGTTATCCGGTTCGGTAAAACTGGGAAGTTGGCGCCCAAATTCATTGGTCCGTTACCTATTCTTGAACGGATTGGAACTCTCGCTTATAGGGTTCAATTGCCTGATTGGTTGTCTAGAGTGCATGATGTATTTCACATATCTCAACTTCGAAAGCACGTTCATGACCCAGACTTGGTTGTGGAAGAGGCCGCACAACAAGATATTGAAATTACTCCAGAACTAGCTGTGAGAAGAGAGCTGCTCAAGATTATTGGCAAAGAAACCAAAGAGCTGAGGAACAAGAAGGTTCACTTAGTGAAAGTGCAATGGAGTGGGGATCCGCGAGATTGTACTTGGGAAACTGAGGAGAGCATTTAGAAAGCCTATCCTAAGTGTCGAGTAGATATCTCTGTTTGACTCCGGTGCAAGGTACATTTGCCTTATTTTGAAATTTCCATTTTGTTCTCTGCTTTGTTGCTATTTTCTTTTCATGGATGTGAACTTTTAATTCTATAGTCTGATTAATTTAAAAAGAGTGTATGAATTAATTTGTATGATTTTGAAAAGTTAAAAACAAATTGCTTGTTGTTTGTGTTGTGTGATAGTAGATTTGATTAATTAAATTATTAGAACGATAGTTAATTTAATCAATAAGAGAATGAATGGTAGAATTTATTCGATTGAATCACACATTGAACTGATTTAAAAATAGATAGAAATATATACTTGTGCATTATATATGTTTGAACAGGTAATTGGATTAGCTATTGAGTAAAGATTTTATTTGCATGCCCGACAAATAGGTAAACCTTAATGAGTTGGATGCGCAATTTCATTATTATATCAACTCCTGTGAATGCCATTGGATGCGGAGTGCTAGCTATTCTGTGTGTAATAATAAATGTCGCCATAGGATAGTAACAATTAATTTTGAACTACGCTACATGGCATACTTCTTGAAGATAGGCATACTTCATCATATACCACATAAGCATTTGGAGCTTGTGTGACGAGGTGGAAGATTTACCATACAAGCGAGAGGCTTGTATGGCGATGACTATTACAGGTTGAACTGATGACTGATATGGACCATATAAAAATGTAACGATAAATTGCCAGATTAATAAAAAAACCACACGGGTCTGGAGTTGACAATAATCACGTCTCTCTAGTCATTAGATACGGCACATGGATTATTTATTTCCCACACGGGACGAGGTGACGAGAATTTATTCTCTGGAGCAATTAAAATACACACTCCCTCAGGCTTTGACAGGGTGACGAGAATTTATTCTCTGGAGTTATTATCTATACATGCTCCCCTGTAAACACCAGAATATATCACTATAAATATGTGTATGCTTTATAGGATTTATTGGGTACCTAATACAGCCCAATAAATTTCCAAACCCCTCCCCGTACAAAGGAGGTTATGGCGAAATTTTTCGAAAATTCCGGGTGTTAGCCAAATTTTTGAAGAATTTGAAAATTCTCAGAAACTGAAAAGTTGGAGAATGGAAGCCAGATTGGAAGTAGAGTTGATTAATCAAACCACTTTCGACTTTGTTCATTTTCAGGGACGAAAAGTTTTAAGTGGGGGAGATTGTAACGACCCGGAAAATCTGAACCAATTTAAAATTTTTAAATTGGCTATTTTAGTGGATTTTAAATATTTAAAATAAATATTTTAAATAATAACGATGAAAAGTAAGTTTGAATCGACATTTGAAAACGAATATAATTAATTCTAATTATAAACAAGGCCTAAAATGGCGTGGTAGTTTCAAAATTTGGATTCAAACTTTGGCTGACTGTACCGGGTGCAAAACAAAACGGATTTGAGTGAAACCAAAAATATTTAAATATGTCAGTGAATATCTTTCTAACCAATCTGAAAAATCGAAGTTTCATAGCGGGAAGTAAAAGTTATGGCAAAATGAATTTTCAGAAAGGTCGCTATCGAGTTCATATAGCCCGTGAAAATGGCCATTTTGCAAACGACCTCAGAATTCGATGAAACCACTTTTGTTGGATCCGGGATGTCAAATTATTGCTAGGTTTCAAATTTCATAATTTTTGAAGTTAATATGTGAGCGTGGCAAGGGAAAAACGTGTTTTGGTCAATTACAGTTAAATTGGATCGACCAGAAATGGGCCATTTTTCAAACGGTCTCATAATTCAACGAAACTAGTTTTGTTGGGACCGTATCGTCAAAACATAGCTAGATTTATTTTTCTGGAATTTTTCGAGTCAGTTTGTGGCCCTGGCAAATTGAAATGTACGTTCAAATCGAATATTGAATGTTATATATTTTAAATTGAAGGAAAACTGACTGAAACGGTCGAATGGGCCTGCAAAACATATCCCATTGTGTTCGGAATGGGGGTAAAACACTGGGGACGACAGTCGTTGGGTTTGGATTGGTGTTCGTGTGTGAAAGAGGGTATTTTGGAGATTTTAAAATATATAAATAAATAAATAAAAATCATTGGTCAGAAGGACTTTCTCTCTCCCCGACACCCTCACCTGCGCACGGCGGAAAGCACCTCCAAACTTCTCTCCTTGAATTCTCCTTCATTTCTAAACGAAATCACGCAATCTTTTATCCATTTTGAAGAGCTCGACACGAGCTTCGAATCCATACCGGTTGTGTAATTTTTCGTGGAGTGTGGAAGGAGAATCACCTCCGAGAAGTGCCCGACTTTCCACCGTCGCTGTCAGCGCCTGGGACCACCGGAAGTCACCCCACCACCGTGCGCAGAGGCGCCACACCCCCCTCGACGACGCTGTGTGCTCCGATCGCCCTACCCCTTCACGGATCCGACGAAAAATCCAAACCTAGTTTGGAACCATTTCAGAGAAGGTACGGCTATTTTAATTTAAACTATATTATAGCAGTTTAAAGCGCTACGGTTTTTGATTTCACTGTAAAATTCATATCTTTTTCGTGTGTTGACAAAATTCAGTGAAACAAGAGACAGTGGACTCGTGCGGACGTCTTCTACATTCTAGAAGAGACTGCATATTTTTCTGAGCCTTCTGCTATTTTTAGTGGAGTGGAAGCCAATGTGAGATTTCTAAATTATAAACGATATGGAAAACGACGATGTATAAGTTATATAGTCGATGTATGAGTTATATAAGTGTTGTGCACCTCTTGTATAAGTGTTGTATAAGTTGTACGTTCGATATATAAGTTATATATGCGTTGTAAAAATTATATATATGTTGAAATAGAAGTGAAATGCTTATATATATATATATATATATATATATATATATATATATATATATATATATATATATACGCCCCTCGTCCACAAACCATGGACGATATTTATTGGTTGTGATTGGTGTGAAAATTGATTGATTACGAATGGTTGATTAGAATTGTTTGTGGTTGAAATTGATTGATTGTGGTTGATTAGAATTGTTTGTGGTTGAAATTGATTGATTGTGGTTGATTAGAATTGTTTGTGGTTGAAATTGATTGATTGTGGTTGAAAAATACCCGTTTGTGGTTGAGAAATATTTGGTTGAAACCACATAGGATTAGTTTGTGGAAATGGAAAAAAAAATATACATGCCGCCTGCGTGCGAACTAGATGCATGAAATCCCCATTGTCAAAAGCTGCGAGGCTTTAAGGTAGAGCGAGGAGCCGTACTAGGGACGACCCCGGTTTTAACTACCCTGCCGTTATGCTGCCGAAATTTTGAATAATATTCATGTGTTAGAATTATTTTCATGTGTTGAAACTATATTCGTGTGTTGAATAGAAATTCATCAATTGAATGGTATTCGTGTTTTAAAATAAATTGTTTTGCAATAAAAATCACATTTTTACTATATATATACAAACTATAGAAAACCGTTCATGTGTTGAATAGAAATTCATTCGTTGAATAGAAATTCATGTGTTGAATGGTATTCGTGTTTTAAAAGAAATTGTTTTGCAATAAAAATCACATTTTTACTATATATATACAAACTATAGAAAACCGTTCATGTGTTGAATAGAAATTCATTCGTTGAATAGAAATTCATGTGTTGAATGGTATTCGTGTTTTAAAATAAATTGTTTTATAATAAAAATCCTATTTTTATCATCTATATGAACTATATTAAATAGTCGTGTTTTGAAATAAATTATTTTACATTAGAAATCACATTTTTATTATATATATGAATTGTTAAAGATAGTGAAGTGTTGAAATAGAAGTCAGTTAGATAAAAATATCATTTTTATCATAGATATGAAAAGAATATGGTTTTTAAATCGAAGAATCGATTATATATATATATATAAATAATTAAAATATATCGAATAACGAAGCTGCAGTCCGTGTTTTGAAATCGTGATTTCAAACGATTAGTGCGGGAGATCCGACCATCGGATTTTCCCGAAACCGAAACCGTTGGGTTCGCTTTTGAAATATCTTTCCAACGACACCAACTTTGTAAAGATCCAACGGTTGGATTGTCTGGAATTTTTAATTCAAATCTAAAGAAAAACAGCGCCAGAATCTATAAATATAATTAAATTAAATCGAATAACGACGCTGCAGTTCGAATTTTGAAATCGAAACTTCAAACGATTGTACCGGGAGATCCGACCGTCGGATTTTCCCAAAACTGGAACTGTTGGATTCGTTTTGAAAAGATCTTTCTAATGATATAAATTTTGTGAAGATCCAACAGTGAGATTTTCAGATATGTGTAAATCAAATATGAAGAAAAATAGCGCAACGGCCGCGTTATGGCCCGAAGCGTCGTTCGAATAAATTGGGTATTTTAAAATAAATAAAAATAGCGATAAATCATTATAAAATATTATAAACGATATGGACTGTGAAATTTAGAAATTAACTGAAGGTTAGCTAAGTCGAATGGTTTCCTAGGTTTTGATCTGATGTTGGTTTCGGCCTTCGGGGTTAATATTTGGGAAATCGTTCTCTTGCTAATTTACGGTTAGTGACTAATGAATTGGAATAAGGCGTATGTTGTGTTTGTGTAGCACTTGTTTATTATATACGCGAGTTGTTCAGAAAGACCGGGTTTATCCCATTTTGAATAACTGAATCGACGATAAGGAGTCGAAGATGAAGACGGTGGTTGAAGACCGATCTTCACCTCGTTTGGATGGTAACTGATGTCCTGATTGGGAGGCATCCCGAAATATGGATAATGAGTGGTGATCGTCCAGACGTACGTGGAGATCGATGGGTATGCGAGGTATATAGTGCCTCCGGTTTCGTTTAGACCCAGGACAGACTTGCAAATGGACTGTGTGTCTGGCACTGGAATTCATTCTGTGTGATTGATAGCCATCAGTTACATGGCGTGAATTGCCTGTGTGGCATGCTAAGATGCAGTGATCAGGGCTTCTATTGAAAAGCAAAGTCTTGTGATTGATGATCAAAGCACCGTCTCTGTGGCGTAGCTTTGTGTATAGCGTGAATTCGCGAACCTCACACCCCGGTATGAACCAGAAACGGGAGAGGACATCAGGGAGGGCATGCGTTTCCTTCTAGCTAGAGGTGGTGTCAGTGCTTAAACTGGCTGACATTTATATTATTTTCACCTATGTGGTTGTTGCTGTTGCGAGGCGCCTCGGATACATCGATGACTATGTGAAGCCGATGGAGTCAGTGGACTCATTTACACCCCATAAGGCGAGGAAACGCATTGTTCAGGCATTTTAATCCACTTCAGTGGACCGGCCCTGACGATTCGAAGGCTTGCCTGCGCGCTCGTAGGAGACATGGGCTAGATTGTCTCGAAGTCGGTAAGGACTATCTTTTGCCTTGGTTCATGATGGAAATCCAATTTCCAAATACGTGATTGTGCGGTTTTGATTGTATATATATATGGCGACGTGATATATGGTACCCATGCCGTCTATGATTGATAGTTATGATTCGAAGTTGTTTTTGAAACATGTAAACACTAGTAATAATATCAAATGCTTTTGTTTTATTCGTACCAAGCATATTTTGGCCATTATAAGGTAAAACTCTATCCTCCGGTTTGCGTTGCATTGTGTGATGGGAACTGAGTCTTATAATGGCTTCATTTTTATAAAAAGCATTGCGATGTTTAAAAGAATTATTTGTTTTAAAGCACTGGCAATCCAATGGAGTAAACCCGTTCCGTGAAAGTGGCGTGGTCCTGTGATTAGCCATATTTTAAATGTGTTGAGTTAATTTCTCATACCAGTCCCATGACTAACTCGTAGTTTGTTTCACTTTCAAACTCGGGTGCCCCTTTTTCTACATGGGCAGCCTTGTGTTCAGGTTTAGCAGGCTCTTTCTGGATAGCTGGAGCTGAAGATGGATTCTATCATTTATCTCTTTTTATGTTGTTCAGCTCCTATTGTACATATTATGTTTGTTTCCGCTGTAGACATTTATGTATAATTGAACTGTATTTGCACTAAGTATGATCCTGTATACTGTGTAACTCTGATGATTTCGTTTGTCCAGTATATTCTATTGCTCATTATCTGATGTATTTATTTATTTCTGTTCTGCTATTATCTATTCATGTGTTATATTCCAAAGATTACCCTTAACGTCGTCAGTACGGGGTTTTGGGGTCGTCACACCATATGTCTAATATAGGAGATATGTCGTCGCATATCCGGTCGATATCCAAGTATTTCTGGACGACCACCACTTATTACCTTGTCTTGAGTGTACACCCAAATCGAGACATCGGTAATAATCCAAATGATGCGAAGATCTCCGGTCCTCAACCACGTCTTCAAATCTACGACCTTTAATCGTCGTATTAGTTATTCAGAATGGTTTAATCCCGATCTTTCCGAATAACTCACATATCTTATAATCAAGTGATATAAAAACACATCATACGCCCCTTTCCAATCCAGAATTTTCTTTTATTCAAATAATCTTTATACTGGGAATTATTCCTGTAAATCTTATCAAAGATTTACCTCATTTAAACAACTTGTTTAAATCTTCACTTTGGAAATCATTTCAAAAGATTTTGTATTATCATTTCACAGTTTAAAGCAAATTAAGGTTTATCAACTAGTCGGGACTAATGAGACTTACCGAAGTAATCAGTCATTTTATTATCTCAATCCCAACCTATTCATCCCATGGAGAAAAAATGGTAGTACTCCATATCTAACACGCATTGTTTTATCGGTAAAATTAATTACCATTTAACGTTCAAATCTAATTAAAGATTTAACTATCGCATGGAGTAAAATAGGTGGTACTCTATTTCGAACATTTCTTAAATTCGGTAAATTTGATTACTTCATTCCCATTTCAATCTGATTAAAGATTCATTAAAACTCCAAATTATTTTTAATCTCAAAAATCATTACTTAACGATTATTCAATCTTAGGAAATGAATCTTGTCTTTAAGTCGATTAAAGAACCAATGTCGCTTAAAACACAGTTCACGATAAACCCAAAAACATCTTCTATTTAATATGGAACTTCACGGAAATCAGATTAATAGTAATCAATATGAATTTCCATATCAGACTAATACTATAAGTGGAATAACGACAAAGCCTTTAAAATTCTATAAATAGTAATGGTCTTCCTTTACAGAGGCTCATCTCGTTTATTACTAAATCGAATTCCATTCAATTCCAATTTAATATATTAAATTGTAAAACTTTACTGTGGAAAATTTCATTAAATAGATTTATAAATCACAAATCATAACTTCACTGTTAATTGGGTTTTAAGAACTAATGTTATTTAAAACATCGCTCATGATAAACCCAAAATCCAACTTCAATTCAATTGCAATTGTATTTATTGATTGGAAAACTTCATTAATCTTAATTAAAAGATTTATCCTTTTCTCAACTGGGTTTAAGAACAATGTTATTGAAGACACCATTCACGACAAACCCAAAAACTAATTTGATATTAAATACAAGGCTCTGAATAGAAACCATATCGGCTTATATTCAATATCAAATTCTGAAACCAACAGATATCGTATTTTGAATAACAATAACTATATCTTCCAAATTCCTCAACAATATCCGTATAATCACGAAATCTAATATCGAAACATTCTGAAAATTATATCCATTCAAATCCTTTCCAATTCATACGTTGGAAAATTCTGGCTATATTAAAACCATAAAATTTCTTTCAGTTCATTACTCAAGTTGATAAACAACTTATTCAGATAAAAATATATTTTATCTTTACAAACTTGGAATATTTCATCCAAAATCATTTCGAATCCTTTATTATGATTTATCATAATTCATTCATATTTTTAATAATTTTATTAAGGCCTTTATAGTCGTTTCCAATATTGGCCATCGAACTACGTCCATAACGACCTTTTCCAAAACTGATTTGGACATATTTTAAAATCTAACCGATGGGTTTTAAATCTCTTATATTCGTTTGAAAGATCTTTTCGATACGAATCCAACGAGTCCGGTTCTAGGAGAATCCGACAGTGAGATCTCCTGTTACGTCAATTCGAAGCAACGGGTTGACGTTCGCGAACTGTCGCTGCATAGCGCGTTCTATTCAAGTCCGAATTCGATTTATAATTAAAATAAAATCAAAAATGTTTCCAATATAATTTATAAATTATTCACAACTACCATTTGAAATTTTATTTTAATCATTTTACTTCAAAATCAAATATCTTCATATTAAACCGTTATATTATATATAATAGATTTATTCGATTTCCATTTAAAACATATTTTATAAAATGTTTACAAATTCGTTTAAAAACGATTTCAACCTCTATTTCAATTTTAAATCAACATTGAACATTCCATATGTAACGACCCGGGATTTTCGACTCCGAAAATCGACACAAAACCCAGTGTCGACTGTTCAGACATCGAAAGTACCGGATCATTAATAGAAAGAAATAAGAGGATGAGAAAGATAAGATAGAACTAATAGAATAGAAGAAGAAGAAGACAACTGAGCAGAATCAGAGTAAACACGAATCTCACAGCGGAACGAATAAAATATATTATATAACATAACTTTGGAATACAATTCTGTTTTATATATACATACCATTATCAGAGTACAACATAGCATTTGATACAACGGAAATAACTCTAAATAATCAATATTGAAGACTCCGGCTTCAAGCTCCTCCAAGTGTATCTGTAAAGCCTGAAACACTTGACTGCCCGTACAAATTTGGGCACCCAAGAGTTTAGGGAAAAACAGACAAAATAAACTCTGGGTCAGTCATGGGACTGGTGTGAGTAAATTCCAACCATACGATTTAACTTTGAAAATCCTTTTGAAAGAAAAGGATAATAGTAAGACCAGTCCACACATAAACACGGACGGTTTTTACCTTACTATAACCCAAACCATTTTGATATCAAAATCCAGTGATATTATAATAATGTCTAATCAAGTAAATAACCAAATAGCAGAACGCTTGCATCTCACGCTCTACACACATAGTATAAAATCAAAAACCGCAGGGCGCTTATTGGAGATTGGATTCCAACTATGACAAGGTATGGGACCACCTTCCGATGATGTATCTCTAGAGGCGAATACACCTGGGTTCAACAAGAACGTCTTGCAACCCGGCCCACACATGACCGACCACTCATTTCGCTTGAGTGTATCGAATGTATATCACCAACGGTTGGA
Source organism: Allium sativum (assembly GCA_030737875.1). Taxonomy (NCBI): domain Eukaryota; kingdom Viridiplantae; phylum Streptophyta; class Magnoliopsida; order Asparagales; family Amaryllidaceae; genus Allium; species Allium sativum. Next base: position 463,643,784 of record CM060923.1, read on the forward strand.
CTCAAACCACCGTTCCCGAATGGGCAGAATCGATAGATTTAGAAACAAAAGGAATTTCTCTAGATAGGTGATTATACACCCTAATGGGAGCGACCCACATAGCCATGCTGCCTGCCCGATTTTTGTCATTTCCCGGTTGTGAAGCTTGAGGCTACGTTTACCTTTTAGGACATCTGGCCACCATACACTTTGAATGCCACATCGTCAAACCCGTCAAATCACTAGTTGATCTTCCCAAAATATTACGGGTATAAAAGCCAAGAGAAACGAATTTCTCCGCCACCAGACGTAATATCTTGAAAAGAACGTCTTAGGTGATCTTCTAAGAATACGCTGTCAGGCATTCATCCATACAAGTTGTCCTGGGTCTGGACAAACAGAAAGCACCATTCTGAACAGGACGACCCTTGCACTTCACTCCGTCTTCAATTTTCTTCAGCATAATTTGCAGCGCTTATGCCTATACGGAGTGGTTTTAGATAGTATATCCAACCGGTCTCCCCGTATAGACAATGATGGTCAAAACACTTTGATAGTCGGTTGTATAACTATCGAAGTAAAAACAACATCCATTCAATGTACAACCAACATCACACAAATCACAGGCACTTTTTATTTAACATTCGTTCTTATATTTCTTTGGACAAACGTCATTACTTATTACTTTTGAATAAGTGAATTACAAAACAAGCTGTTTTCCTTCCCTAGGAAGTGCTACTGTATATAAACATCACGCTTAAGTTTGGTTAACAACATTTCATTTATCGTTACAGTTCAAACTTGCTATACGCTGCTATATCCCTTTATAACTAATCTTGACATAACAGTCACGCTTAAGCCTAGTCAACAGCGTTACTTTACTGCTATAGTTCTGAGACTTGCAATATGCTACTATATTCAACTCTATAATTAATCTCAACACCTCTTTCCGTTACAAATTCTTGACATCTCTTTTCATTACAAAAATCTTGATATCTCTTTTCGTTACAAAAATCTTGATATCTCTTTTCGTTACAAAAATCTTGATATCTCTTTTCGTTACAAAAATCTTGATATCTCTTTTGGTTACAAAAATCTTTGATAGTCGGTGTTTTGAAAATAAACATCCATCAAACCATTTCACAATCTCGGCACTTTCTAATATTTCATTATTCATATTTTTCTAGATATTTCCAAAACTGTTTAACCTCATACTTCTTGGAAAAACCCATTTCCAAATATTATAGCACTTGTTCACCCACATTCTAGAAGATATACATTTATTTAATATCTGGAACATTTCCATCTTCCTTACCTTTCTTATTTTCTGTATTTTTTAGAAAATACACATTATTAATGTTGGAAAAACATTTCAAAACTCCATTTCTAAACTTCTCGTTAATCAGATCAATTTAGTTTAACACAAATAGAAATATCTACTTACAAAATGTTTACTTTCTGACCACTATTCACTTTTATTAAAATATCATTTCGCAATAGGAATCTAGACTCGTTTTACTACCCTTATTTTAAATACGATCATACTCCAAACATAGAATTATACTTTATTTCATAAGCATCTTTAAAATCGACTACTTGTTTTTGATATACTTAAAACAAGTCATCGCCTCCTTGTTTAATCAAGATTCAATTTCTGTTATTTAGAAATAATAAATAATCGATTCTTCCTATTTAAACTCGAATCAATTTATATCTAACTCACGGTATTAAAAATACCAGTTTATAATAGAACTTCTATTATAATTTATAATTTCGCTTCAATTATAAAGATATAATTTTTATAATTGAACTTCGTTGATTTGCTTGACGGTCAACCAATTTCTTAACAAAACGATGTGTTTATGGTCGACTGTTGCCACTTTCTAAATCAATATCGTTTATTTACTAAATCAACATAACGTTGAACTTCCATTCAACACAGTTCAAACAGTGCATAAACAGTACATATAAATATTGAAGAATCCGGCTGAATTCCTCCTACCGGTTTCCGCATCCACAAATGTTAGTCAAACAATTATCACTGATTCCATACTGATGGAATCAATATCCAACCGGTGATGGGTACATATGCAACGATATATAATATTTCAACCAATTTAACCATAATCTTCCTAAACAACCATCACACAGCATTCAACCATTATTTAAAATATAAATAAAATATTTTAAATAAAACAAAGTTAGTGAATTTACTCACCTTGGCGCGTTAACCGTTAAATAACGATTTCCGTCAGTTGATTGTACCAGACGCTTTAATCTGACAGAAATTCAAACGTGCTCTCAATTGCTTCAAACTACTTCGTAGCGTAGACAGATTTCGTATGGTTCCAACATGATTGGTTGCATTCAATTCTGTTAATCACGCTTTAATGGTAGCTAAGCTTTCATCCTTAATCACCTTTAAACCCTGATGACTTTCTTTCAGTTCGATGCTTTAGTAAACATTGTCGCTCTTCTAAATCTTTATTAATCCATATTTTCTTCGCCAGTACCTTTTCATAACGCCCTGCTCTACAATCATAGCCCCCGTTTCCAGCATCCTCAACCTGCATTCATTTTAAATCCCATCACCGGCCCGCATAAACAAATTGTCTTTCCCATTCTTAAAAAGAAACTCGCAGACTTCTTTTTATTATTAATTTTTTCCCTTTTTCTAAAAGTTGGGCCTCACACATTACACTAGCCCAAAACCTCTTTAATCACATTAGCCAAACCCGGTTACCTCCTTTTCTAACATATCAATTCTTCCTGGAAGAAGAAATGCCGCTTCATGGTCTTTCAAACGTAGATCCCCATATTCAAAATGCATACACAGTATTTACTTCGAAAGCCTTTGCCACGTTTTACCTCAAAGCCCATCCTTTACACATACTGTCAAACTTGAACTTCATCAACAAGTCCACATATAACGCCTAACTAAAACCATTGAAACCAATTTTCTTCCTCATCCACCAAAGACCGCAAGCTCTAGTACATGCTTGAAAGAAGAGAGACAAAAACATGGTCATGCCCCTTCATTTACTCCATACTCACGGGTTAGCTTTCTCCTTACTGTCGTGCCCTTTTTTTTGCTTGAACCGCTACTTGCCATGCTTCCTCCTTTACATCTGTACCCGCATGTACTTCTTCATGCTTTCACTATTTCCAAGCTTTAACCCTTACGCAAAAAGCACTGAGCCCACGCTCAACACTTCAGCTGCCAAAACAATAGTCCGCTCCACCGTGTATTTTTATATATACACAGCACCAATATTTAGACTTCCGTCCTCTCTACCGTGATGCCACTTCATCACCCGTACACATCCACCAAAAGTCCACCCATACTAAGTATTAACAACCGAAACCCTGCGCCAACTTCATATATATAAGGAACAACCCCATGCGTTAACAGCCGTGCTCGAGCTACAGGACTGCGAACTCCCATTCAAGAAACGACCTGCTCACGTTGCAATCATGTTTTATCTTCTCTCATCACCGATACCAAACATCAGTTCCTCCCGAACTCTACACCACCTTCCCATAGTACACTCACGGCTCCCCTTGCATCATTCATATTCCGGCACACAACAACTTGCTTCACCTCCTACAGTTACTATACCACCACCCTTCGCGATGGCCTTCCATGCCTCTTTATACACATATATATATTAGTTTGAAAATAAAGCACAGAAGAAGAAAGAAGAATTTTTCGTGTTTGGTTTATATTTTTACAGAGGAATATAAGATCATTCTTTTCCTGTATTTATAGCTTTCAAAAGTTTGGCTCCCACGTAATAGGCATATAGGATAGCTGCTTCAATGGTAGGTCTGTGCTCGAGTTTTCTTTTCTGTGTTCCACTGTGTATCGATAAGAGAGGTGTACGAGGCTTGGGCACCAAGGAATAGGTGTATAGACTTAGGTAGATCAGCGATGAGGTGGCAATTCATATGGGGTAGAACTGGGGAAGTAATCACATGCGGAAATAATCAAATGGGTATGTTTAGACGCTCTATTTTCAACGTAGGCCACTTGTTAGTACTAAACTTAGCATGTACATGGTTGGCGTACAGGGTGGGCTTATGGGTTTTATTTAATTTGATGTATAGAATTTGTCTGCAAAACATGGGATACCTTACCGAAGTCATACACAAAGGAAGGTTAGTAAAAGGTCTTGCGTATGGTTTACACGTTTCACTATTGATACTTGACAGTAGTGTTCTCGCCCCCTGTGTAAGTGAAAAATGAAAATGCTAAACTGGATTTTGAACATATATGGAAAGACTAACATGCATGTCATTTAATGCAAAGTCCCGTTTTATATTTTTAAAATTAACGTACTGCGCGCTACGTAAAATTATATTCATGTTTGAGTAGCTAGGGACAGAAATAAAATTATTGTTGGGTCCAGTGAGGTGCCACGATCCCAAAGACGTAATAATATCGGTAATTTGACTCATATTTTGAATCCCCAAAATATCGATACAGGGTGCAAAATACTCCAAATAAAAGTTGCATATTTAATTAACTAAAAATTACAGTAAAATTCTAAAAATTAAATTATCATTACGCCTCAAAAGAACCTCGTCCGAATTCGAAACCGATATCTAATTATTTCAAATAAACCGTTACGGTCGATATACAATTTCATAGCGACTTTTCGAATATTTGCTTTTGACATATCTCGCAATTTATACGACAAAATCTCTATTTTCCACTTCCGTTAGAAAAATACAGTTCAACAGATTTCAACGCTTCTTGTTTTGAAGAAATCCGATTTAAAACGAGTTCTGTACACTCAGTTGAAGTTCAGAACGTTAAATTACGAACTGCAGCGTCGTTATGAGCTCGATTATAATTAATATATATTTTTATAGGTTCTACTTCGTTTTAATTAATATATAAATCTACATATATTATGAATTCAATATTTAAACTGTTTTAAATATTCAAATACAAATCGATAAAAATGTGGGACATTACATTCCTTCCCCCTTAAAATAATTTCGTCCTCGAAATTGCTAAGATGGGGAAAATGCTACAATTTTTACTGTAAACAGATTAAAATCTTTTTGGTTTACTTCATAATTTTAGTTTCAACTGAACTGATCAAAATATTAATTCCCTTCTTTGTAACGAAAATTTTCAAAATTCTAAAAATTTTAATTTTCGGAGAATTTCGTCAACCTTTCCGCTGCACGGTTCATTCGGTACTACTACAACACGCCACTCTGGACCTTCTCCCTTCATTGGGCATCCAACTTTCTCGCTTCCATTTGCAATCCATTCAGCATACCCAAATGCATCTCCAACTGATCTCCAGTCAGTTTATTCTCAATCAATAATCCCAACTCAAATTTCTTTTTCAAACTCCAGTTCAATTCCAATTAATCAAATTTCCCAACCAAGTTTAGTTCCATTCCCAATCTCAATTCACAACTCAACTACTTGGTCAAGTCAAATCCTTATTCCAGTACGATTTCCACTTACTTGGCTTCCATTCAACTCAAATTTTATTTGACTTATTTAAATTCGCTGTTTATTTACTTCATAAGTAAATTTTAAATTTTAGAATTCAAATTCCTGAGGTTTTGTTTCAAATCAGTTTGAAATAATATACATATATATTCATAACATAGCAATTCAAAACCTTTGAATTCCTGACAACTTGTTTCCTCACAATAATTCAAAAACAAAATCTTTGGTAGTAATCCGGCACTTAGAACTCGAAAATGAACACCGATAATGGTCGACTTCATCATCGGAATTTATTTCCAGCGATCAAAGTGAGTTCAATACTATATCACTTTCAAAACTCATATTCAAATACTTTTATTTGAAATTACTTCAAAAAACTCTTTTTCGAAACTTGGATAATATTTCAAAATTTCCCCAGGATCTTAAAATTCCATATATTTAATTCAAATTTCATTTACAAACATTTTCATGTTTCATAATTTTTATTCCAATTATGGTTTAAATTTCAGATTCAGTTCATCTGATTTTACATATTATATTTATAAAATATTTCGATTGGTTATTTATATAACCAATTCAATTATAAATCTTATTCGATCATAAGTTCACCCAACACATTCAATATATATTAGACAATTCCAATATATATGTTTCTTTATATCAAAATATATTTCGAGTAAAATTATTTCATTTACTCTCTTTCAAAACAATACTATGTCGAAATTCTCTATCCAAGCGTTTATAAATCCCTATCGACCTCGTCAGCTAAACGCGTCGATCTGGAATTTATATACCACTCATCAGATCAATCAACACAATATAAAACAGTTTTATATTGATTTACAAATACACACTCATATATATACACTCAAACTCAATCTAGAGTATTACTAACTCCATCTCTACTGAGTCACGCCACAGAGCCAAGGTAATCACTTAACCTTCAGCTCTGATACCAACTGTAACGACCCGGGATTTTCGACTCCGAAAATCGACACAAAACCCAGTGTCGACTGTTCAGACATCGAAAGTACCGGATCATTAATAGAAAGAAATAAGAGGATGAGAAAGATAAGATAGAACTAATAGAATAGAAGAAGAAGAAGACAACTGACCAGAATCAGAGTAAACACGAATCTCACAGCGGAACGAATAAAATATATTATATAACATAACTTTGGAATACAATTCTGTTTTATATATACATACCATTATCAGAGTACAACATAGCATTTGATACAACGGAAATAACTCTAAATAATCAATATTGAAGACTCCGTCTTCAAGCTCCTCCAAGTGTATCTGTAAAGCCTGAAACACTTGACTGCCCGTACAAATTTGGGCACCCAAGAGTTTAGGGAAAAACAGACAAAATAAACTCTGGGTCAGTCATGGGACTGGTGTGAGTAAATTCCAACCATACGATTTAACTTTGAAAATCCTTTTGAAAGAAAAGGATAATAGTAAGACCAGTCCACACATAAACACGGACGGTTTTTACCTTACTATAACCCAAACCATTTTGATATCAAAATCCAGTGATATTATAATAATGTCTAATCAAGTAAATAACCAAATAGCAGAACGCTTGCATCTCACGCTCTACACACATAGTATAAAATCAAAAACCGCAGGGCGCTTATTGGAGATTGGATTCCAACTATGACAAGGTATGGGACCACCTTCCGATGATGTATCTCTAGAGGCGAATACACCTGGGTTCAACAAGAACGTCTTGCAACCCGGCCCACACATGACCGACCACTCATTTCGCTTGAGTGTATCGAATGTATATCACCAACGGTTGGACTCAAACCACCGTTCCCGAATGGGCAGAATCGATAGATTTAGAAACAAAAGGAATTTCTCTAGATAGGTGATTATACACCCTAATGGGAGCGACCCACATAGCCATGCTGCCTGCCTGATTTTTGTCATTTCCCGGTTGTGAAGCTTGAGGCTACGTTTACCTTTTAGGACATCTGGCCACCATACACTTTGAATGCCACATCGTCAAACCCGTCAAATCACTAGTTGATCTTCCCAAAATATTACGGGTATAAAAGCCAAGAGAAACGAATTTCTCCGCCACCAGACGTAATATCTTGAAAAGAACGTCTTAGGTGATCTTCTAAGAATACGCTGTCAGGCATTCATCCATACAAGTTGTCCCGGGTCTGGACAAACAGAAAGCACCATTCTGAACAGGACGACCCTTGCACTTCACTCCGTCTTCAATTTTCTTCAGCATAATTTGCAGCGCTTATGCCTAAACGGAGTTGTTTCAGATAGTATATCCAACCGGTCTCCCCGTATAGACAACGATGGTCAAAACACTTTGATAGTCGGTTGTTTAACTATCGAAGTAAAAACAACATCCATTCAATGTACAACCAACATCACACAAATCACAGGCACTTTTTATTTAACATTCGTTCTTATATTTCTTTGGACAAACGTCATTACTTATTACTTTTGAATAAGTGAATTTCAAAACAAGCTGTTTTCCTTCCCTAGGAAGTGCTACTGTATATAAACATCACGCTTAAGTTTGGTTAACAGCGTTTCATTTATCGTTACAGTTCAAACTTGCTATACGCTGCTATATCCCTTTATAACTAATCTTGACATAACAGTCACGCTTAAGCCTAGTCAACAGCGTTACTTTACTGCTATAGTTCTGAGACTTGCAATATGCTACTATATTCAACTCTATAATTAATCTCAACACCTCTTTCCGTTACAAATTCTTGACATCTCTTTTCATTACAAAAATCTTGATATCTCTTTTCGTTACAAAAATCTTGATATCTCTTTTCGTTACAAAAATCTTGATATCTCTTTTCGTTACAAAAATCTTTGATAGTCGGTGTTTTGAAAATAAACATCCATCAAACCATTTCACAATCTCGGCACTTTCTAATATTTCATTATTCATATTTTTCTAGATATTTCCAAAACTGTTTAACCTCATACTTCTTGGAAAAACCCATTTCCAAATATTATAGCACTTGTTCACCCACATTCTAGAAGATATACATTTATTTAATATCTGGAACATTTCCATCTTCCTTACCTTTCTTATTTTCTGTATTTTTTAGAAAATACACATTATTAATGTTGGAAAAACATTTCTAAACTCCATTTCTAAACTTCTCGTTAATCAGATCAATTTAGTTTAACACAAATAGAAATATCTACTTACAAAATGTTTACTTTCTGACCACTATTCACTTTTATTAAAATATCATTTCGCAATAGGAATCTAGACTCGTTTTACTACCCTTATTTTAAATACGATCATACTCCAAACATAGAATTATACTTTATTTCATAAGCATCTTTAAAATCGACTACTTGTTTTTGATATACTTAAAACAAGTCATCGCCTCCTTGTTTAATCAAGATTCAATTTCTGTTATTTAGAAATAATAAATAATCGATTCTTCCTATTTAAACTCGAATCAATTTATATCTAACTCACGGTATTAAAAATACCAGTTTATAATAGAACTTCTATTATAATTTATAATTTCGCTTCAATTATAAAGATATAATTTTTATAATTGAACTTCGTTGATTTGCTTGACGGTCAACCAATTTCTTAACAAAACGATGTGTTTATGGTCGACTGTTGCCACTTTCTAAATCAATATCGTTTATTTACTAAATCAACATAACGTTGAACTTCCATTCAACATAGTTCAAACAGTGCATAAACAGTACATATAAATATTGAAGAATCCGGTTGAATTCCTCCTACCGGTTTCCGCATCCACAAATGTTAGTCAAACAATTATCACTGATTCCATACTGATGGAATCAATATCCAACCGGTGATGGGTACATATGCAACGATATATAATATTTCAACCAATTTAACCATAATCTTCCTAAACAACCATCACACAGCATTCAACCATTATTTAAAATATAAATAAAATATTTTAAATAAAACAAAGTTAGTGAATTTACTCACCTTGGCGCGTTAACCGTTAAATAACGATTTCCGTCAGTTGATTGTACCAGACGCTTTAATCTGACAGAAATTCAAACGTGCTCTCAATTGCTTCAAACTACTTCGTAGCGTAGACAGATTTCGTATGGTTCCAACATGATTGGTTGCATTCAATTCTGTTAATCACGCTTTAATGGTAGCTAAGCTTTCATCCTTAATCACCTTTAAACCCTGATGACTTTCTTTCAGTTCGATGCTTTAGTAAACATTGTCGCTCTTCTAAATCTTTATTAATCCATATTTTCTTCACCAGTACCTTTTCATAACGCCCTGCTCTACAATCATAGCCCCCGTTTCCAGCATCCTCAACCTGCATTCATTTTAAATCCCATCACCGGCCCGCATAAACAAATTGTCTTTCCCATTCTTAAAAAGAAACTCGCAGACTTCTTTTTATTATTAATTTTTTCCCTTTTTCTAAAAGTTGGGCCTCACACATTACACTAGCCCAAAACCTCTTTAATCACATTAGCCAAACCCGGTTACCTCCTTTTCTAACATATCAATTCTTCCTGGAAGAAGAAATGCCGCTTCATGGTCTTTCAAACGTAGATCCCCATATTCAAAATGCATACACAGTATTTACTTCGAAAGCCTTTGCCACGTTTTACCTCAAAGCCTATCCTTTACACATACTGTCAAACTTGAACTTCATCAACAAGTCCACATATAACGCCTAACTAAAACCATTGAAACCAATTTTCTTCCTCATCCACCAAAGACCGCAAGCTCTAGTACATGCTTGAAAGAAGAGAGAAAAAAACATGGTCATGCCCCTTCATTTACTCCATACTCACGGGTTAGCTTTCTCCTTACTGTCGTGCCCTTTTTTTGCTTGAACCGCTACTTGCCATGCTTCCTCCTTTACATCTGTACCCGCATGTACTTCTTCATGCTTTCACTCTTTCCAAGCTTTAACCCTTACGCAAAAAGCACTGAGCCCACACTCAACACTTCAGCTGCCAAAACAATAGTCCGCTCCACCTTGTATTTTTATATATACACAGCACCAATATTTAGACTTCCGTCCTCTCTACCGTGATGCCACTTCATCACCCGTACACATCCACCAAAAGTCCACCCATACTAAGTATTAACAACCGAAACCCTGCGCCAACTTCATATATATAAGGAACAACCCCATGCGTTAACAGCCGTGCTCGAGCTACAGGACTGCGAACTCGCATTCAAGAAACGACCTGCTCACGTTGCAATCATGTTTTATCTTCTCTCATCACCGATACCAAACATCAGTTCCTCCCGAACTCTACACCACCTTCCCATAGTACACTCACGGCTCCCCTTGCATCATTCATATTCCGGCACACAACAACTTACTTCACCTCCTACAGTTACTATACCACCACCCTTCGCGATGGCCTTCCATGCCTCTTTATACACATATATATATTAGTTTGAAAATAAAGCACAGAAGAAGAAAGAAGAATTTTTCGTGTTTGGTTTATATTTTTACAGAGGAATATAAGATCATTCTTTTCCTGTATTTATAGCTTTCAAAAGTTTGGCTCCCACGTAATAGGCATATAGGATAGCTGCTTCAATGGTAGGTCTGTGCTCGAGTTTTCTTTTCTGTGTTCCACTGTGTATCGATAAGAGAGGTGTACGAGGCTTGGGCACCAAGGAATAGGTGTATAGACTTAGGTAGATCAGCGATGAGGTGGCAATTCATATGGGGTAGAACTGGGGAAGTAATCACATGCGGAAATAATCAAATGGGTATGTTTAGACGCTCTATTTTCAACGTAGGCCACTTGTTAGTACTAAACTTAGCATGTACATGGTTGGCGTACAGGGTGGGCTTATGGGTTTTATTTAATTTGATGTATAGAATTTGTCTGCAAAACATGGGATACCTTACCGAAGTCATACACAAAGGAAGGTTAGTAAAAGGTCTTGCGTATGGTTTACACGTTTCACTATTGATACTTGACAGTAGTGTTCTCGCCCCCTGTGTAAGTGAAAAATGAAAATGCTAAACTGGATTTTGAACATATAAGGAAAGACTAACATGCATGTCATTTAATGCAAAGTCCCGTTTTATATTTTTAAAATTAACGTACTGCGCGCTACGTAAAATTATATTCATGTTTGAGTAGCTAGGGACAGAAATAAAATTATTGTTGGGTCCAGTGAGGTGCCACGATCCCAAAGACGTAATAATATCGGTAGTTTGACTCATATTTTGAATCCCCAAAATATCGATACAGGGTGCAAAATACTCCAAATAAAAGTTGCATATTTAATTAACTAAAAATTACAGTAAAATTCTAAAAATTAAATTATCATTACGCCTCAAAAGAACCTCGTCCGAATTCGAAACCGATATCTAATTATTTCAAATAAACCGTTACGGTCGATATACGATTTCATAGCGACTTTTCGAATATTTGCTTTTGACATATCTCGCAATTTATACGACAAAATCTCTATTTTCCACTTCCGTTAGAAAAATACAGTTCAACAGATTTCAACGCTTCTTGTTTTGAAGAAATCCGATTTAAAACGAGTTCTGTACACTCAGTTGAAGTTCAGAATGTTAAATTACGAACTGCAGCGTCGTTATGAGCTCGATTATAATTAATATATATTTTTATACGTTCAACTTCGTTTTAATTAATATATAAATCTACATATATTATGAATTCAATATTTAAACAGTTTTAAATATTCAAATACAAATCGATAAAAATGTGGGACATTACACCATATTATTATAATATTAAAATAATATTTTTTTTCAAAATATCAGATCTTGAAATCCAATTTTCTAGATATTCATTACAATTTGATAATCTTTGTTGTCCATCCATGATCGGACATCGAAATCAAACTTCGATTTTCCATTGAATATTATATTTAAATATTCGTTTTAATTCCATATTGAAATGAGATGCAACCAATTACCATATAATTATATTTATAGGGATTTCAAACATCACATGTATTCAACAATTATTATAAAACAATTATTAAACATCTAATTCACATCCAGAGTGCATCTACAATTGTATAATCATTGAATGATTAAATAACACTTATAACGGTCTGTCAATCAATCGATTATCATCCAATCTAAACACTTGGGGTTAGTGTAAATCCATCCGGTCTGCAAACAACTGTGATGTGAGCTACCATATACCGTATAACAATTTGTAATAATTAATCAGATAAAAATCATTAAAGGCAACCAGTATATATTGAGTTATAAAGTAAAATAACTGTACAAATAATTTGAGTGAGTAAATTCTCACATCGATTGGTTTCGAAATCGTTAGAAGACGACTATTTTAACCAAATTAAATTGGGCGTTTAATTTAGTCAAAATTTGTAATTTGCTCCAAATTTGTTCCAACCAGTTCCATAGCGTAGTTCTTGCGAAGACAATTCCAATGATGCCTGGTTTGCTAGTTTCTATTATCGTTTGCAAAAGTTATGATTATTTAACCATTTAATAATTTAATTATCATTAAGATAATAATTAACAATTAATTAACTTAACCCCTTTTATTTATCTTCTCCATCGTTATCAAATATTGGAATTGAATGCTCCTCGTCGACTTCGAAATCCTCCTCATGCATGACGCTCTAGGCCAACGAAGCCGAATAGAGCCCTCCACCTCGACTGTCGTACCAGCATTTCCCCACGACTGCGCTCCCTCGAAATCCGAACCCCGTAGCGCCCCAAAACCTGATCGAACGATGGACATTCATGCTCGATTTCCCCCAATTTACAACCCCATATAAGATCGTGACCGTTGAAAACGTGTATCTCGTCGTGCTCTGCATTTTTCTAATTATGAATTTCGGATATTAATTCATGAATTGAGAGAGATGGGAGGAAGAATTTCAGAGCTTCGTGGCCATTGAAACTGAACTGGCGGCGCTAAGCGTGAATGAGGAGAATTAGGGTTTAGTTTATAACATTGTATATATTATAATATATAAATTAATATTTAATCTATATGTTACTCATTTAACGCTCTGAACTCCAAATGAACCCAAAAACGACTGTCTGGAGACCGTTTGAAAAATGACATTTTAACTAGCTTATTGAATTTACAATTAAAATTGAATATGCATTTAAATTTACTACGCTTACATGCTAATTCCAATTGACTTGAAATTTTAAACTTGACAATAATTTGACGTTCCGGATCCAACAAAATTAGTTTGGTCGAAAAAGGAGGTCATTTGCAAAATGGTCATTTTTAAGGACTTAAATAATATTAAAATATTAATAATTCCATAGCGACAATTTTAAATTTTAATCTTGACATAACTTATAATTTATAACATAAAATCTCAAATTTTCACATTCGTTAGAAAGATATAATTAAATAGATTCTAACGTTTCTGCTTTTACCGAAATCCGATTTATTTTGAATTCTGTATATTCATTTAAAGTTCAAAACCAAATTTTCAAACTACCGCGCCATTACGATTTTATTTTAATTAAATTTAAAGTTCATACATTCTAACTTCATTTTAAATAAATTATAAGTCATTTATTTTCAAAATAAATCAGTTTAAATATTTAAAATCCATTAAAATCAAATAAAAATAAATTTTAAATTGGTTTCAAATATCAGGGTTGTCACAATTTAAGACTCATATTGTTTTATAATTTTATAAGACAACTGTTTTTATTTTTGATATAAAACTAAATTTATTTTGGTTTTTATATAACGAATGAATTTGGTTTTTGATATAAATATAATTTAATAATACAAACCAATATTTCCTATTTCAGATCTTATTTATTTAGTAAATTTTATTGAGTTTATTTATTTGAATTTGAACTTATTATTAAGATTTTTAATTTAAATATTAAACTCGTATTATTATATAATTTGTTTTCAATATTAATAAGATTGTATCTTTGATTTAATTTCAAAATATTTCTCCTCTTGATCTGGCATTAGTATTGATCGATTGTTGTTGCAAACATCGCTCAAATTTTTATTTGTTGGATTTGTTTTCTTTAGTATTTCAAACCCGTTCTTCTTCCAATTTATTAATCCTGTTTTATCCATTCATCGTTCCATATCAAAACTAAATCTCATTTGATATTGTCCACTATTTGATTTGAAAAAATCGTTTGTTATATATATACGCCAAAACCATTTGTTCACTTTTTATTTTTCAAATCTGTTCGTTCCCTTTTTAATTTAAAAGCTATTCAATTTCCAAACTCCTTTTACCTTTTTGAAAATTTAAACTGTTCATTGCCTTTCATTCCAATTTCTTACAATCCCAAGTCTCGTTTTTATTTTGTTCATTTCCAAAGCAATCTGTCGATTAAAAAAACGTGCGTATGGTTTCTTTTATATTATATTTTCGAGACTGACCTAACTTCGTTCATCCCATTTTCAAGATTATTTATAACACAGACATTGAAAAAAAATTGTATAGAATGAGAAAGCAACAGCTCACGCCCATCCCCATTCCGTATGCTACTTATCACAAAATAAAAATGGCACAACGGCCTTCCCATCCACATTTCCTTCGTATAGATCTACCCTTCGCGACTTTCCGTGATCCCACTCCTTCCTTGAACCGCGTCGAGCTTCACCTTCCACAACCAACACTTGAGCTCCCGCTCCTCAAGACGCGTCGACCTGCTGCCAGCCCTCTACCAGTGACATGTCGGCCTTCACTCCTGAAGACACCGTGATGACCCTACTACCTAGCTTCCACCTGAAGCCGCACCCAAAGTCATCCACCTACTTGCTCTGAGCCTCCATCCAGTACCACGCCCTCCCATTCCAACTGCCGATGCCCTTGCCAAACCCAGCACCTTCCCCTTTGCGTGCGTGGAGTTTTGGTTTTGTATGCATGGAATGTGTTGTGTTATGTGATAGTGTTTTGTGTTTTTTTAATATACACTGGGTTGTTTATGTTATGTGTGAGTATGAGTTGTGTAAACATAGGTGCGTGTAGTGTATGTTATATATATGATGCATGTCTTTGCACAGAGTAGTGTACTGCGTGTGTGTGAGTATTTTTTTGTGTTGTGTTATTTTAGTGAGTATTTTAGGCATGAGTGTTTGTATACGTGAATGGTAGCAGTGTGTGTGAGCGTCTATTGCATGATGTTGTGTGTGTGAGTATAAGTTTGGGTGTATATTTTGCGTGGGGTGTATATATATTTATATAATTGATTTTGATGTATTGTAGTATGTGTATTTTAAAATATACATACATATATATACACACACACATGTATACGGGTTTGATGTGTGCGTGTGTGTTTGGCGTTGTGTTGATTTTAAAATATATACATATTTTGTAGAACTATGTGTATATATATAAATATATATTATTTTTGAAAAAAAAACATTGTGTTTATTTCTTAGTTGAGTTTGATGTTGAGTTTGAAAACTGTTCCAAAACCCAATCTCCATACCGATCCATTGAGAAATTCCCTAACCTCCTCTTATAAAATAAAATATATATTGAGTGGTTACCGTGGTTAAATCCATTCTGAGTTATGCCTAGAAGTCATCGTTTCATTCTCTGTCAATCCGTATGTTATCTCCATTTCGTGCCACGAAAGGTGAGTTTATCTCGCACTTGACTTACGTTTTTTCATGGATGTTAAATTAAGCATAAATGAACTGTTGTGAAGTGTAAAGGATTGCTGGTAGAAATTGTTTTATTTAATATGTATACACCTTTCATATGTGACATAATGATATATATGTGATAGTAGATGCACTGATGATATATGATTTATGATGTGCTTGATGCTATGTGATGGTTGATTTATATTTCTAATTTCCATAGTTTTAGAAAATCACTATGGGTTGAAATGGTACATACCCGAACTGACATTAGATTAGGGAAAAATAGTTATAGGTTAAAATGATAGGCCTGAATGATTTTTACTGAATTTGGGATTACGGGTTGAATGATATATACCCGCAAAATTATAAATTGCGAATTGAAATGATAAATATCCATATCACTTGACCATAAGGTAGAATACTATATATACAGACACAGTTGGTCATGTTTTCGAAGTAATATGATTTGGAAAATTTGATTATTAAAATAAGAACTTATGATTTTAAACTTAAATTTTGTAAATTTTAAATTATATGTTTTAAAAATGATTTTATGAGTAAATATGATTTAAGTGCTTATTTAAGATTTTACTTATAATTTTATTTATTTTAAACCATATAATTTAATAAAGATAATCATATAGCTATTTTCAACTCTAAATTTAATACTTTGTAAAAGATAATTCTTTTAAACCTATTTCAAAATTATATATATTTATCTTTTTTTCAATTAACTTTTATAATTTATAAACTTATATATGTATTTCAAATTTTAATTTTTATATATTTTATAACTTTAATAATAAACTAAAAGATGGATAAGTTAAGATTTTGCGACTTAAGTCAGGGTTATAGATTTAAATTTAAATAGTGATATTTGGTTTTAAATATATGAACTCATACAAGATATGAATTTGAATTGGTTTGAATGTGAATTTTTATCGTAAATTGATTTTTAATTTGAATTTCAAAATGTAAGGAAGTGAATTTGAATTTTGTAATTGATATGAAATGAATTCGATTTTAAAGTGACTGAATGTGAACTGGAATATATATATTATTTGGAATTGGTTTTGTAAATCGTTTAGTTTGAATTAAGAAATTTGTTAAATCGAATTTATAAGAATGGTTTTAAATTGTATAGTTTGTTTGAATTGAAATATAAGGTTTTTATTCGAATTTATAAGTAATGAATTTGAATTATACTACATGAGTTTTTAAAATATGATATGATTTGTTGAAATTGAAATATAAGATTTGATTTAGACTATATAAAATGAATTTGAACCTAAGTGCTTGGATTCTTAATTCTACATAAAAAAATTCTTATAAAAGGGTGAAAAATGGATTTTATGATTTGTTTGCACTTGGATTTTACCAACATAAATCAAACTAAAATATCCTCGAAGTTAAATATTTTCGTATCAATTTAAATGGAAATTGAGACCTTTACGATATGATTTTATATAAGTTGATTGTGGATTGGAAATCGTTATGTGAATATTTTCGAAAAGTAAATATTATAGTAGTTGTTTAAATTATATTTTGAGATCTTTATGACATGACTTTCTAACTCAATTTGATTTAAAGCGATTTAAGTGAGTCGTTTTCAAAATTAAATATAATCGAAGTTAGATATTTAATTTTGATTTCAAATTCGAATATGAGAATCCGGATAAACAATTTTTATAAACTGATTTAAGAAAAATGACCATGTTGTGAAAAATGTGAACGTTTGAGACTAGGATCAGCTATTGTCATACTCTCTGCCAATACCGAAAACCGCTTTAACAATTATGCATGCGGTGGAGATCCAAAACAAAGTAGGATGGTTTGGCGGAAGATTTCTATTTTCATATTAATTATGTGACCCTGACTCCCATGAGTCATCTTGATGTGACTAAAACAGGAGCTACGTCGAGGCCAAGTGAGGTCATTCCTCATATCGAGCGCACTTCTCCGATGCCATTCTATTACTTTTGTGATGTTTTTGTGGCTACCCTCTGATTTGATTATGAGAGTGTGTCTCAAGGGGGCGGTATTTGCTGCTATGCGTTACCACCAGTTCAGCTCTACAAATGGTGTATCCACTCTGGCATTCCTCATGTGCCTTGTCACATGCTATATATGATCCCACTATGAGTTTGTTTTTTTATTGTTTTATATGGAGTGCCTTCTGATAGCCCTCCAATTTACGGAGGAATTAAGGTACTGTATATACTACAAGAATATATAAACGGTGTAAGCGTAATAGTGGTAATCCCACTTATGCTATTTTGATACTTTACTGATTAACATTATTGTATATAACGTATTATACTATATAGTATATAGTTTAACGGATCCTTAGAGAATGGTGATCCCAAACATCTTTTAAGTTATTGATGCATTTCATTGAACATTTCATTTAAGTTGATTTACTTCCACGAGAATGTTAGTCCTGATCCGAATTGTTTTGATTTTGCAATTTTGCACGGGTCAGATCGAGTATTACAGTTTTCGAGATTTACTGTTGGAGCTTGGATATTATTGGAGTTTTGTTTATCATTGTCCATTTATTCAGTCGCTCCAGTCGTTCAGTTATTCATGTCGTTTCTATTTCTGATGGTTATCACTTATTTATGTACTAGAGATTTTGTACTAGACTTCCACTATATTGTTTATGCAAACTTTGTTGTAAAATTTTATTTAGTAGCTTCATGAAAAACTATTGTATTATTTATTTTCCGCTGCAAGATATTATATTGCTCTGTGTCTGTGTCTATGATTTGTGATTTTGTAATTTATCCTATTTACCCCAGAAGATAATAAAAATCTATCATTTTGAATGGTTCGAGTTTGACATGGTTTTTCGATTCGGCAAGGTAAAAATGTCGGGTCATTGCAGTTGGTATCAGAGCTTTGGCCTATGCGGGTAAAAGCTCATTAAAGATATGGTAGTGATACTATAACAACCCGGATTTTCGGATAACCGGGAAATGCATATTTTCTACGTTTTATGATTCTTAAGATAGTAATTAAATAGTTGAGGACATATTGAAAATAGATATGTATATTGATTTGGAATCATACTTAAAGGAGAAAATATATTTTCAATATTTGAGATTGACTGTTGGTTGTAATTATTATTATTGGGGTTTTAAATACAAAGATGTATTTGATAATAATATCAATAGAAATTGCGTTTAAATTACAATAACAGATTAAAAAGTACATGTGGCTTTTAAAATGTTAATTAATGAATTAATTAGTTTGTTGATTGTATGAGAATATAAATATTGATGTGAATCAATATTTATAGTCTTGGTGCATTTTATTATCGTTAAGAATAAATTTAATTTGTTGAGTTAATAAATATACAACAACATTGTTGTATTGATAAATTTGGAAATTTTTGTTGTAAATGCCAATAAAACTTATAAATATATGTGTATTGTAGAATTTAGATAAAGAGTAAAAGTTTTTTTTTTTTTTGAGATTATTATCAAGTCAAAACCATCTATGATGGTTTAATGACAATGATTGTAAATATTTGATTATAAAAGACAATCATTGTAATTTTGATTTATCATATATATTGTTTTTTAAATCTTAAGTGTTTAAATTTGTTGTGTTTTATAATAAAAATAAAATGTGGGTTTTAGCATATTAATGATGTATTCTGATTAAAATGAGACATTGGTGATAATTAAATTGTGTTGTAGAGATTGCATAAGTATGAATGAAAATATTTTTGTTAAACACATTTATTTTGATACATTGTGTTGAATTTGATAATTTAATGAGTGTAAATGTGTTGTGTGACTAATTTGGGTGATGAATTATAGAATTTAAAACAATGTAGTAAGTGTCTTATATGTATGTGTGTTTTAGAATGCGTTAATTGTGTTTAATAGACTTGCTAACATGGTTTTAATCCTTAAATTGGTGTAAATAGGGACAATTAGCCTAATTAACTTAATTATTGGGCTTATTTGGGTGTTTAGCCCAATTTCTTCTTTTGTACATTTCTGGAGAAAGAGAAGGGTACGACTTTTTTTTCTTCTGACCGCTCCTTCTTCTTCGACTGGCCCAAGAGTTTTAGCAAGGAAAAAAAATACAATTCTTCTTCGACTGGCCCAAGAGTTTTAGCAAGGGAAAAAAAATTACAATTCATGGCCTCCTTAACATTTTTAATCCACCAAAATTCACAAAAATCCTTTGAAATCAAAAGAGAAGAGTGAATTAACTATTATCTAGCCAATTTCAGCCCAAAGACATTCTCCAATGAAGAGAAGATCAATGTTTGTTAGCTTCAAGAAGCCATGGCTACTGCATGTTGCTCTTTTGCAATTCTATGCTCATAGTTGGCCTTTTGTAGCCTTAAATTGAAGGGAATTCATTCTATAAACCAATCGAGGTGAGTAGATTGACTCACACATTCTTGTTTACTGTTATTTTTAGTAATTATTACAAGTTATGTTTTGATTCATTGAAAATACGTTGTTTTTGAGAGATATTGACATATGTTGTTATGCTGAAAACACAGTCAGACCTCCACTTTGGGCCACAATAACTTTCTGATGCTTAAGTATTTTTACATGATTCTTTTTGCATGTTATTGTGAGTATATCTGGAAATTTTGGTGTCATTTTGAGCTGATTTGGGTGGGTAAACGGGTAACCAATGTTGGGGTTTCGCTGGGATATTGACCTGGAAAAAAACAGCACCAAGGTCCAACGTATGGGTGCTGTATCTCCTTCGTTATTGATCGGAATTGAGTGATTCTTTTTTTGTTTCGAAGCTTAGGATATTTTCTACAAGATTGCAAATTTTGGTGCCATTCCAATATGACTAGGGTGGGTAAACATGTTGCCAAATTTGGGGTTTCGTCGTGATTGTTGTTCATCTTGTTCTCATTGTTGAAATCACATCCAAAGTCCAATTTTGGATTGTCATAACTTTCCGATCGTTGATTATTTGGAGGTGATTCTTTTTTTTTCTATAGTCATAGTTTTCTCTAGTTGTTGTATTCTAATTTTCATGAATTTCTGGGTTGTTTGGTCATCCGTATTCAATCCCAAAGTTGATAGTTCGTCAAGATATTTTGAGCTGAAATCTTGACGAAAACTTATGTTCAGAGTTGCATGTCTTCCTCAGTTCTTAACGAAATAAAGAATTTCTTTTTTTATATTGAAAGGTATATTATTCTAGTTCATGCATGTCGAATTTTGGACCAATCGTACATCGTTTGGTCATTCAGAACTAACCTCAAAGTTGCAACCAAAATTGGTTTCTTGGTGCATTTTTGTGCTTTGATACGTGTTTTTCGTGATTTTCTATGGTTTTGTGACTTCGTTTACTACCTTTTTAATTCGAGAAACGAAGTTCATATTTTAAACAATCCGAACTTTGGATTATGGGAAAAATTTATGGTGATTCATTGTTGAGAATTTTGATGAGATTTACATTGACATTGAGTACACGTACACGATTTTAACTAGTTTCCCAATATATACATAAATATGGATTTCACTATAGTTTTGAGGCTAAATGAGTTTTGTTATCTTAGTTTTAAAAATTAAATGGCCTCAAAACTATAGTATAAAATTGTTTTTGTAAATATATTGTTTTCATAAACAAAGTAATCATTTTTGGGAAAATCGTTTTATAAACTTGTTTTGTCAAAACCAAGTATTTTGTAGTTATAAACCGCACTTTTCTACACCGTTCGAGATGACGTTATGGATATTAAACAATGTCGTAAACCCCGTGGCATGGGACACGGTGGTATACGAGATTGGTTAATTTCCTATTTCGTCTGATTGAAGCTATTGAGTTGTTGTTGTGATTTATGAGATTTTTGTGATTGAAGATTTCTGAGTTTTCCGGTGCGGAGTTGACGAGCTGTTAGTGAACTAGTAGTGAGAACGTGCTGTATGGGACACACTGTTACCACTACTCGGGTTACTGACTGTGAGTCAGTGACCCATGTTGTGTTTTGTTAAGCCAGTACTTTGCTTCGGGGGAAGCCGAGACTCGGGCGGAATCATGTATACGTATTCACTTGACCGAGGGGGGGGGGGGTCAAGATACACTCGACCGGGGGGTCACAGTGGTAGGCGCCTAACTTGAATACGTATAAGTACTGAGCTAAGATCGGGGGGAGCTATATTATTGTAACGACCCGGAGATTTTCGACTCCGAAAATCGACACAAATACCAATGTCGACTATTCAGACATCGAAAATACCAGATAGTTAATAGAAAGAAGTTAGAGGGTGAGAATAGATAAGGTAGAACTATTAGAATAGAAGAAGAAGAAGAACACAACAACATCAGAGCAACACGAATCTCACAGCGGAACGGATAAAATATAGTATACAAAATAACATTGAAACACAAATCCGTATATATTAGATTACAACACTTACATCACAGCGGAAATAAACAATAGCTATAAATTGTTGTTGAAGCCTCCTACACCAAGCTCCATCTAGTGTATCTGTAAATCCCGACTACTTGACTGCCCATACAAATTTTGGGCACCCAAGAGTTTAAGGAAAACAAAACAAAATAAACTCTAGGTCAGTCATGGGACTGGTGTGAGTAAACTCCAACCACTTGGTTTAACTTTTAAAAATCATTTTCAAAAGAAATGATAATCGTAAGACCGATCCACACATAAACACGGATGGTTTTTACCTTACGATAACCCAAAACATTTTCAAAATCAATAGTTTTCTGATATTATAATAATGTCTAATCACAAATAATTAACAATCTAGCAGAATGCTTGCATCTCACGCTCTACATATATATAGTATACCATCGAAATCGCAGACGCTTATTGGAGATTGGATTCCGACTATGCCAAGGTATGGGACCACCTGACGATAGTGTACTCTAGAGAGGAATACACTGGGTTCAACAAGAACGTCTTGCAACCTAGCCCACACATGACTGACCACTCATTTCTCTTGAGTGTATCGAATATATTGTCACCTACGGTTGCTAGCAACATAACCGTTCCCGGGATATACAGAAGCGAAAAGAAGTAACAAATATGAATATTCTCTAGATGGTGACAATATACCCTAATGGGGGCGACCCAATTAGCCATGCTGCCTGCCCGATTTTTGCCATTTCTCGGTTGATAAGGCTTGAGGTCATAACGTATCTTTTGACAGATCATACATTCATTTACTTTGAATGCCACATCGTCATACCCGCCAAATCATAAATTGATTTCCCCAAAAATATCTTGGGTATAAAGCTAAGAGAAACGAATTCCTCCGCCACCAAACGTGGATACGTTTGAAGCGATCAACTTACGTGATCCATTAGATATACTCTGTCAGACATTCGTCCATTCAAGTTGTCCTAGGACTGGATAATTCGAAGGCACTACTCTGTAAATCCATCTTAGGCAATTTTTACCTAGGATCGCCAGAACAGCCCTTGCATAACACCGTCTTTAATTATCTTCATCATATTTGATTCGCAACGCTAATGCCCATACGGAGTGGTTTTCAAATAATAAATCTGATCCCGGTCTCTCCGTATTGACAAAGGAAATGGTCAAAAACTTTGATAGTCGGCGATTTAACTGTCAAAGGAAAACATGTGTACAAACAACGGTCGTATTTCCAAATGGAAATTTTACCAAGCAAATCATCAATCAACACCGATCCCCTTTAATTTAATTTTCCATTCAATTATTCATTTCCCTATCTCCGTTTCCATATATTCGTAAATTCTTATTTTCTAAATTTAGAAAATATATGTTATAACTCATTGGAACATTTCCATATTTACTCCCCTTTTTATTTCCTATATTAAAAAACATTTTCGATTCTTGTTCGAAAAACATTTCCAAAACTCCTTCATTGGATTTAAATAGATGTTTAAATAAAACATCGCTATGCCAACACGAACTATTTCACTCATTTACTAAATTCACTCAACTAACATTCACTATCGAACCTTAACCATTCCTTAGCTAAAAATGAAGTCAATCAAGTTGGGGTATAACTACCTCTCAGACCTTAACTGAATAACATTTCCAACCTCGAAATAGACAAAGTTCACCTTTTAAATCTTCAACAACTTCCTTACGTAACTCTCGGATTCTATTTATGAATCCACTTCCTTTTTCAAAAATCATTTGATTATGACAATGGTGTTATAATCCCATACTTCCAATATATACATACATACATATATATATATAATAACTTAAATATAACTTTAATTTATTCAATTTGGATAAATAAACAAACAACTAATTTATTAATAAATAAACCTTGATTTAAAACCCGAAAAGTAAATAGTACTTTCCTACATTCGATATAGTCGAATTTCAGTGTATAATTCTCTCTCGAATAATCTCTATTTGATAACTCTCTTTCGAATACTATATTCGATTATTTCTCTTTCGAATAACAATATTCGATTATCACTCTTCCTTTCGAATAACCATATTCGAAAATCTCTCTTCGAATAACTAATATTCGATAATATCTCTTCGAATAACTAATATTCGATAACCTCTCTTCGAATAACTAATATTCGATAACTAATTCGATTAACTCTAATCGATTAACTCTAATTAACTCTAATTCGAATAACTAATATTGGATTAACTCTAATTCAATCAAGTTCCCATTTGAATTTCTATTTCAAAATCTCAATTTTTATTTGTAAATGTTTTAATTTATAAAATAACTATTTTTATCCATTATTCACATCGAATGTGAATAATATTTCTTGTATATATACCAATTCAGTTTGATTTCATATTTTAAAAATAATATTCCATTTCCAAATTCTATTTATACTTTTATTTGTATAATTATTTCTACAAATCCTCCTTTTACTTCTAACAGTTAAAATCTCATTTAAATTCCCTTTTATAAATGTTGAATTCAAATTTTATTAACCTATCAGTGTTAAAACCGATTTCTACTTCTTTATATAAATTCAGATTTATATATTCAAATTATCCAATGATAAATACTTTTCTTAATTTATAAACATCGTTTATAAATTAATCCTCTCAATTTATCTGTTAAAAACCGATTTCCATTTAATATTTATTTCCCACTTATTTTCTTTTATAAAGTTCTATTCCTTTTATACAACACTCCCTTTTATAACTCCTATTTATTTTCTGAATAAATATCCCCTTTATTATTCTATTTATAATTGATTCCAAATATTTCCTTTTCAATTATATTTGTTTTACAAATATTTCCTTTTCAATTCTATTTGTTTTACAAATATTTCCTATTCAATTCTATTTATTTTACAAATATCTCTATTTATAAAATCCACTAATTTTATAAAAATCCTTAAATTCAATATCCACTTTGAAATTTCTTTTTCATAAAATCATTTGATTTTATATAAATATATTTCATTTCCAATATACACTTTGGAAATTCCGTTTTTACATTTCAGTATTTCTTATGGTATTTAACATACCATATAACAATGATCAATATCATCCAAACACCCATAATCAGCAACAGATCATATATCACAATATATGAAAATAGTAAAATAAATGTTGAGGAATCCAGTTGGATCCCTCCGACCTGTTTCCCTGCATCCACAGATGTTACACAATATAATTCACATCAATTTCATTTCAACATGAAATATGCTGATCAACAAAATCAATATTTAATTAACGATATATATAACTATATCGATATTTTTAACTAATCAATTAGCAGTTCAACCAACTAATCAACACACAACAATCAACCAATATTTATCAGCTATAAAAATACGTTATGAAAATATGAACTGAGTAGAGTTAGTGAGATTTATTCACATTGGTCGGTTATCGTTAAATAACGATAAACTGTCGTTGATTCAGATCAGACAATTTATTTCACTATAAATTGTAACAAGCTCCAATTTACTTTCGGTTAGTTCCATTGTGTAGTCATCATCCATGCGATCCTGACGGATTTTGTTTCGCTCAATTCTGATACCGAATGAAATAGTTATACAACTTACAATATTGATTAAATTAAATAGTTATTAACACATTCGTCAATATTTTAATCACCCAAATTAGTTCTCCTAATCGTTTCTTCCCCGGTCTGTAATTGTGTTCGAAAAATCCAAAATTTCTATCACCCAACATGCTTAAATCCTATACCAATTAAACTTTTCATAATTATTTTATCAAGTTATAATATCCTATTTTTTTCTCTAATTACACATTACCCCCACCCCCCCCCCCAAGAAATTAATCAACATTTTAATACTTTGTTAATCACCTTTTATCCCATAATCCACGCTTATGAAAAATCCGTCATCATCTTCCCGGAACAAAAGAACTCGCATTCCCTAAAGCTCCTCCCTCCACTACCGATTTCCCCTAAGTACCAGTTAAACACTTTGTTAAACTTGAGTTCTTCCCAGGCAAACTCGCGATGCCCTTCCCTCATATCCCTTCGTCCATTTTTCTTCCATTCGTAACCTGGAGCTTTCACAACCCAATATAGCGACCGTCGTCGATCCACATTCCACAAATCCACAAAACAGTTGCAGCAAAAATCATCTTATCCAAAACTCTCCATTTCCAAACCAAACTCATGAAACTCGCCTTCCAAACTAGAAACGCGTCGATGACAGCCCTGTTCGAGCTTCCAGGCTTCGAACGACAAACTTTTGCCTCGTTCACTTCAAAAACTTGCGTACAACCCTTAAATCCCCTCACGATTCCAAATCCAACATCCATTTGTTGAATTAAGGCTCGGACCTTCCCAAAACGCAAACCCTAGAGTACGCTGTTGAACAATCAGCGAATGGGAATTCATTCAAACATAGCAAAAGTGATATGAGTGAGAAGATGAGGTCGACAGGGATCCAAAAACACACATAGCATGATTTAGGGATTTTATTTTGATTTTTCATGAGTTTCCAAAGCCATGAAAGTTTTGCCATCAAACAAGGATGGCGGCTTGGATATTTTGACCATAGAAAATTTAGTTCTAGGGTTAGGAGAGGTTAGTGGCTATTTGTAGGAATAAGAAAATAATTTTACTTATTTTTAATTGATTATTTTATTCAATTATAACCAATCGCTGTTTGTATTTACCATTTAAAAATCCCTATGATCAAACATGGTATCCAAAAATCACGAAAATGGACATACACCGTCAGTTTGACGTTGCGGACCCAACGAAACTTGTTTCGTCGAATTCCGACTCCGTTTGCTCATACAGCGTATTTTTAACCATCAAAATACTGACTGTTTTTCACATTAAAAATTCGTACGGCCACACACCGACTCCAAAAATAACGGAAATTGAAATCTAAAAATAATTTAATATACCGGATCCAACAAAATTAGTTTCATCGAAAACGGAGCTCGTTTGCAAAAGTGGCTATTTTTAAAGCTCTAAATAAACCCATTTAAATATTAAATATATTTAAAAATAATTAAATTAAATATTATCGTATATATTCACATTAGAATATCATACAGCTCCAGAATATTCTTATATGAATTTCTAACTCGATATTTCAAATCCCGATTAAATCGATATTCGATTTATAATGAAATTCCTTATATATATATCGTTATAAATTATAAAGGAATTCCATAGCGACTATTCGAAAATTTGATTTGATCATAATTCAAAAATCTATACGACGAAATCCCGATTTTTCTCTTCCATTAGAAAAATATATTTCACTAGCTCCGAATGTTTCTTGTTTCACAGAAATCCGACTTAAAATGGATTCTTATATTCAATTGAAGTTCGAATCGCCAAATTACGAACTGCAGCGCCGTTTCGAGGCCGATTATAATTGTAATAAAATTATACGTTCAACCGTCGTCAATTAGATATATTCGTTATTATAATTCACTTCTAAACTGAATTACATCTTATAAGTATTCTAATTCACACAATACTGTGAATTCAGTTATTTCCAACTATTTCAGAATTAAATATATTATTCTGTTATTTATATTAATTAAATATTATCTAATTCTGGTCATTTTAAATTACCAAGCCATTATTTAAATAATTAAATAAATTATTTATTATCTGTTAAAAATACGGGTCATTACATTCTTCCCCCCTTAAAATAATTTCGTTCTTGAAATTGCTAAGGTAGAAAACAAACCCTATTAATTGGTTTAAAATTATCCTTTACTTCTTCAAATTCAATTTCAACTGAATTAATTTATTTCAATTAAAATATTAATCCATTTCTATTAACGAATATTTTCAAACATCCTGAAAATTTTCTAGCACTCGAAATTTCTGAAACTTTTTGCCAGCACCTCCTTTGTACGGCTCAATCGGTACAACCACAACTCGCCTCTCTAGGCCTTTTCCAACCCAAATGAAAACAAAACAGCCAAGTGGCTTGCCAAACATGCTCATAAATCACCAAACTCATATAAAAGTAAACATGTACCTTTTTTTCGGGCATATCATTATATCGTTTCCATCTGTCACCAATTCTGCATATACCAATATCTTCCCAATCAAACTTAAACCAGTTTTTATCCTCAAACTCAATCATTTGGTTCTATCCAAGCCAAATTCCATTTCAAACCAAAGTTCCATTCTGGATTCCAAACACCTAACTCATCAATTCAACTTACTTAACCTCGTTAAGTTCCATCCACATATTTCGTTAACTAATTTATTCTTCTAATCAGTTATCTTCATCCCATACTCACACTTCTAATTTTTATTTCAAAAATCAAACCATTACTCAACCGAGTCCAATTATATACCAAATTCCAATTCGACTTAATACTACTCCATTTCAATACAGCTTCCACTTAACTGGCTTTAACCCAATTTCAATTTGTTTTCACAAATTTCAATTCAATTTGTTTAAATTCAAACAGTCTATTCCTGGGAATTTTAAATAGCTTTGCTTTTCTAAAACCAAATATCCCTTTCAGGATTCAAAACAACTTGTTTTCCACAAAAAAATCAAAAACAAAATCTTTGGTAGTAATCCGTCACTTACAACTCGAAAATGAACACCGATGATGGTCAACTTCATCATCGGGATTTATTTTCCAACGATCGAAGTGAGTTCAATACTATATCACTTTCAAAGCCATTTCTCACCACTTCCATTTTGAAATACATTTCAAAATATCACTCACAATGCTTGTAAACAATTTATAATCTCCCATATTTTAAAATTCTCATATATTTAATCTAATTCCGTTTACAAACACTTTTCATGTTTTCGGAATTTTAATTCCAATTTTGATTTAAATTTAGTTTTAATTCATCTGATTTCATATATTACACTTATATGAATCCTGATTGGTTATTTACATAACAAATTCAATTATAACGTTATCTGATTATAATAACAACCAACACATCCAATATATTATAATATTTCCAATATCTATTCTTCTTTTATATCAAAATATAATTTGGGTAAAATTGTTTCATTTACCTACTTTTCAAAACATACTGTGTTGGTTTATCGTATTCAAGTATTTAGTAATCCCTATCGATACAGTGGATCAAACTGATCGACCAGAATTCACAAACTACTCAACCAATAAATCTCCATAATATAAAACATTTTTTTAAAATCTACAAATACGTTCACTCGTATATATACACTCAAACTCAATCTAGGGTATTACTAACCCTATCTCTACTGAGTCACGCCACAGAGCCAAGGTAATTACTTAACCTTCAGCTCTTATACCATTGTAACGACCCGGAGATTTTCGACTCTGAAAATCGACACAAATACCAATGTCGACTATTCAAACATCGAAAATACTGGATAGTTAATAGAAAAAAGTTAGAGGGTGAGAATAGATAAAGTAGAACTATTAGAATAGAAGAAGAACACAACAACATCAGAGCAACACGAATCTCACAGCGGAACGGATAAAATATAGTATACAAAATA
Source organism: Allium sativum (assembly GCA_030737875.1). Lineage (NCBI taxonomy): Eukaryota > Viridiplantae > Streptophyta > Magnoliopsida > Asparagales > Amaryllidaceae > Allium > Allium sativum. The sequence continues at coordinate 463,673,761 of CM060923.1, forward strand.
ACATTGAAACAAAAATCTGTATATATTAGAGTACAACACTTACATCACAGCGGAAATAAACAATAGCTATAAATAATTGTTGAAGCCTCCTGCTCCAAGCTCCATCTAGTGTATCTATAAATCCCGACTACTTGACTGCTAGTACAAATTTTGGGCACCCAAGAGTTTAGGGAAAACAAAACAAAATAAACTTTTGGTCAGTCATGGGATTGATGTGAGTAAACTCCAACCACTTGGTTTAACTTTTAAAAATCATTTTCAAAAGAAATGATAATCGTAAGACCGATCCACACATAAACACGGATGGATTTTACCTTACGATAACCCAAAACATTTTCAAAATTAATACTTTTCTGATATTATAATAATGTCTAATCACAAATAATTAACAATCTAGCAGAACGCTTGCATCTCACGCTCTACATATATATAGTATACAATCAAAATCGCAGGAGCTTATTGGAGATTGGATTCCGACTATGCCAAGGTATGGGACCACCTGCCGATAGTGTATCTCTAGAGATGAATACACTGGGTTCAACAAGAACGTCTTGCAACCCGACTCACACATGACCGACCACTCATTTCTCTTGAGTGTATCAAATATATTGTCACCTACGGTTGCTAACAACATAACTGTTCCCGGAAGATACAGGAGAGAAAAGAAGTATTAAATATGAATATTCTCTAGATGGTGACAATATACCCTAATGGGGGCGACCCACTTAGCCATGCTGCCTGCCCGATTTTTGTCATTTCCCGGTTGATGAGGCATGAGGTCATAACGTATCTTTTGACAGATCATACATTCATTTACTTTGAATGTCACATCGTCATACCCGCCAAATCACAAATTGATTTCCCCAAAAATATCTCGGGTATAAAGCTAAGAGAAATGAATTCCTCCACCGACAAACGTGGATACATTTGAAGCGATCAACTTACGTGATCCATTAGATATACTCTGTCAGACATTCCTCCATTCAAGTTGTCCTAGGACTGGATAATCCGAAGGAACTATTTTGTAAATCCGTCTTAGGCAATTTCCACCTAGGATCGCCAAAACAGCCCTTGCATAACTCCGTCTTCAACTATCTTCATCATATTTTATTCGCAATGCTAATTCCCATACGGAGTGGCTTTCAAATAATAAATCTGATCCCGGTCTCTCCGTATTGACAACGGAAATGGTCAAAAACTTTGATAGTCGGTGATTTAACTATCAAAGGAAAACATGTGTACAAACAACGGTCGTATTTCCAAATGGAAATCTTACCGAGCAAATCATCAATCAACACCGATCCCCTTTAATTTAATTTTCCATTCAATTATCCATTTCCCTATCTCCGTTTCCATATATTCGTAAATTCTTATTTTCTAAATTTAGAAAATATATGTTATAACTCATTGGAACATTTCCCTTTTTACTCCCCTTTTTATTTCCTATATTAGAAAACATTTTCGATTCTTGTTCGAAAAACATTTCCAAAACTCCTTCATTGGATTTAAATAGATGTTTAAATAAAACATCGCTATGCCAACACGAACTATTTCACTCATTTACTAAATTCACTCAACTAACATTCACTATCGAACCTTAACCATTCCTTAGCTAAAAATGAAGTCAATCAAGTTGGGGTATAACTACCACTCAGACCTTAACTGAACAACATTTCTAACCTCGAAATAGACAAAGTTCACCTTTTAAATCTTCAACAACTTCCTTACGTAACTCTCAGATTATATTTACAAATCCACTTCCTTTTTCAAAAATCATTTGATTATGACAATAGTGTTATAATCCCATACTTCCGATATATATATATATATATAATAACTTAAATATAACTTTTATTTATTTAATTTGGATAAATAAACAAACAACTAAATTATTAGTAAATAAACCTTGATTTAAAACCCGGAAAGTAAATAGTACTTTCCTACATTCGATATAGTCGAATTTCATTGTATAATTCTCTCTCGAATAATCTCTATTTGATAACTCTTTTTCGAATACTATATTCAATTATTTCTCTTTCGAATAACTATATTCGATTATCACTCTTCCTTTTGAATAACCATATTCAAAAATCTCTCTTCGAATAACTAATATTCGATAATATCTCTTTGAATAACTAATATTTGATAACCTCTCTTTGAATAACTAATATTCGATAACTAATTTGATTAATTCTAATTCGAGTAACTCTAATCGATTAACTCTAATAGATTAACTCTAATTCGAATAACTAATATTCGATTAATTCTAATTCAATCAAGTTCCCGTTTGAATTTCTATTTCAAAATCCCAATTTTTTTGTAAATGTTTAATTTATAAAATAACTATTTTTATCCATTATTCACATCGAATGTGAACAATATTTCTTGTATATATACCAATTTAGTTTGATTTCATATTTTAAAAATAATATTCCATTTCCAAATTCTATTTATACTTTTATTTGTATAATTATTTCTACAAATCCTCCTTTTACTTCTAGCAGTTAAAATCTCATTTAAATTCCCTTTTATAAATGTTGAATTTAAATTTTATTAACCTATCTGTGTTAAAACCGATTTCTACTTGTTTATATAAATTCAGATTTATATATTCAAGTTATCCAATGATAAATACTTTTCTTAATTTATAAACATCGTTTATAAATTAATCTTCTCAATTTATCTGTTAAAAACAGATTTCCATTTAATATTTGTTTCCCACTTATTTTCTATTATAAAGTTATATTCCTTTTATGCAATACTCCCTTTTATAACTCCTATTTATTTTCTAAATTAATATCCCCTTTATTATTCTATTTATAATTGATTCCAAATATTTCCTTTTCAATTATATTTGTTTTACAAATATTTCCTTTTCAATTCTAATTGTTTTACAAATATTTACTATTTAATTCTATTTATTTTACAAATATTTCTATTTATAAAATCCATTGATTTTATAAAATCCTTAAATTTAATATCCACTTTGAAATTCCTTTTTCATAAATTCATTTGATTTTATATAAATATATTTCATTTCCAATATACACTTTGGAAATTCCGTTTTTACATTTCAGTATTCCTTATGGTATTTAACATACCATATAACAATGATCAATATCATCCAAACACCCATAATCACAACAGATCATATACCACAATATATGAAAACAGTAAAATAAATGTTGAGGAATCCAGTTGGATCCCTCCAACCTATTTCCCTGCATCCACAGATGTTACACAATAAAATTCACATCAATTTCATTTCAACATGAAATATGCTGATCAACAGAATCAATATTTAATTAACGATATACATAACTATATCGATATTTTTAACTAATCAATTAGCAGTTCAACCAACCAATCAACACACAACAATCAACCTATATTTATCATTCCTAAAAATATGTTATGAAAATATAAATGAGTAGAGTTAGTGAGATTTACTCACATTGGTCAGTTATCGTTAAATAACGATAAACTGTCATTGATTCAGATCAGATAATTTATTGCGCTATAAATTGTAACGAGCTCCAATTTACTCCCGGTCAGTTCCATTGTGTAGTCATCGTCCATGCAATCCTAACGGATCTTGTTTTGCTCAATTCTGATAACGAATGAAATAGTTATACAACTTAAAATATTTATTAAATTAAATAGTTATTAACACATTAGTCAATATTTTAATCACCTTAATTAGTTCTCCTAATCATTTCTTCCCCGTTCTGTAATAGTGTCCGAAAAATCCAAAATTTCTATCACCCAACATGCTTAAATCCTATACCAATTAAACTTTTCGTAATTATTTTATCAAGTTATAATATCCTATTTTTTTTCTAATTACACATTAACCCCCCTCCCCCCAAGAAATTAATCAACATTTTAATAGTTTGTTAATCGCCTTTTATCCCTTAATCCATGCTTATGAAAAATCCGTCATCATCTTCCTAGAACAAAAGAACTCGCGTTCCCTGATGCTCCTCCCTCCACTACCGATTTCCCTTAAGTACCAGTTAAACACTTTGTTAAACTTGAGTTCTTGCCAGGCAAACTCGCGATGCCCTTCCCTCATGTCCCTTCGTCCATTTTTCTTCCATTCGTAACCTAGATCTTTCACAACCCAATACAGCGACCGTCTTCGATCCACATCTCCATCCAGATTCCACAAATCCACAAACCAGTTGCACCAAAAATCATCTTATCCAAAAAACTCTATTTCCAAACCAAACTCACGAAACTCGCACTCCAAACCAGAAACGCGTCGACGGAAGCCCTGTTCGAGCTTCCAGGCTTCAAACGACAAACTTTTGCCTCGTTCACTTCAAAAACTTGCGTACAACCCTTAAATCCCCTCACGATCCCAAATCCAACATCCATTTGTTGAATTAAAGCTTGGACCTTCCCAAAACGCAAACCCTAGAGTACGTTGTTGAACAATCGGCGAATGGGAATTCATTCGAACACATCAAAAGTGATATGAGTGAGAAGAGGAAGTCGACAGGGATCCAAAAACACACATAGCTTGATTTAAGGATTTTTTTTGATTTTTCATGAATTTCCAAAGCCATGATAGTTTTGTCGTCAAACAAGGATGGCGGCTTGGATATTTTGACCACAGAAAATTTAGTTCTAGGTTTAGGAGAGGTTAGTGGCTATTTATAGGAATAAGAAAATATTTTATCTATTTTTAATTGATTATTTTATTCAATTATAACCAATCGCTTTTTGTATTTGCCATTTAAAAATCCCTATGATCACACATGATATCCAAAAATCACGAAAATGGACATACACCTTCAGTTCGACATTGCGGACCCAACGAAACTTGTTTCGTCGAATTCCGACTCTGTTTGCTCACACAGCGTATTTTTAACCGTCAAAATACTGACAGTTTTTCCCATTAAAAATCCGTACGACCACACACTAACTCCAAAAATCACGGAAATTGAAATCTAACAATAATTTAATATACCGAATCCAACAAAATTAGTTTCGTCGAAAACAGAGCTCGTTTGCAAAAATGGCTATTTTTAAAGCTCTAAATAAACCCATTTAAATATTAAATATATTTAAAAATAATTAAATTAAATATTAATATATAAATATTATCGTATATATTCACATTAGTATATCATACAGCTCCAAAATTTTCCTATATGAATTTCTAACTCGATATTTCAAATCCCGATTAAATCGACATTCGATTTATAATGAAATTCCTTATATATATCGTTATAAATTATAAAGGAATTCCATAGCGACTATTCGAAAATTTGATTTGATCATAACTCAAAATCTACACGACGAAATCCCGAATTTTCTCTTCCATTAGAAAAATATACTTCACCAGCTCCGAACGTTTCTTGTTTCACAGAAATCCAACTTAAAACGGATTTTGTATATTCAATTGAAGTTCGAATCGCCAAATTACGAACTGCAGCGACATTTCGAGCTCGATTATAATTATAATAAAATTATACGTTCAACCGTCGTCATTTAAATATATTCGTTATTATAATTCACTTCTAAACTGAATTACATCATATAAGTAATCTAATTCACACAATACTATGAATTCAGTTATTTCCAACTATTTCAGAATTAAATATATTATTCTTCCTCCATAGAATAATTAACAGTCTTCCTCCACAGAAGCTCACTACGATTATTACCAAATCGAATTCCAATCAATTCCAATTTAATATACTAAATTGGAAAACTTTACTTTGAAAATTTTCCATTAAATCTTAATAGAAAGATTTATAAATTCCAAATCACATTTCACTGTTTATCGGGTTAAAGAACGAATGTCGCTAAAAACACAGTTCACAATAAACCCAATTCACATTCCATTTTATTCCAATTACTAAATATAATTAGAAACTCTAATAATCTTAATTAAAAGATTTATTCTTTTCACATGGGGTTTAAGAACAGTGTTATTGAAGACATCATTCACGACAAACCCAAAATCCAATTTGATATTAAATATAAGGCTCTAAACAGAAATTATATCGGCTTATATTTAATATCAAATTCTGAAACCAACACATATCGTATAGGGAATAACGATATATATCTATCTTTCAAATTCCTCCAAAATATTCGTATAGTCACAGAATCCAATATCGAAACATCCCGAAGATGATTTCTATTCAAATCCATTCCAATTCATACATTGGAAAATTCTGGTTAGATTAAAACCATTCTCAAATCCAATTTATTTAATTAAAAACATTGGATTCCCCTTTCTAGTTATTAACTAGTTCATTTCGATAAAAAAATATTTTTATCTTTACAAACGTGGAATTTTTCATCCAAATTCTTTGCAAATCAGTTATTATGATTTTAATAATTTTATCAAGGCCTGTACATTCGGTTTCCAATAACAGCCACCTAACTGCATCCATAGCGACCTTTTCCAAATTTGATTTGGACATAATTCCAAATCTAACCATTCAAATTTAAATCTCTTATATTCATTAGAAAGCTCTTTTCGATACGAACCTAATGGTTTCGGTTTAGGAGAATCCGACGGTCTTATCTCCCGTAATGTTAAATTGAAGTTAATGGTCGAAATTCATGAACGGTCGCTGCGTGTTCTATTCAGGCCATTAAATATAATATATATATACATATTGTCGATTTCCATTAATTCATATTTTATAAATCGTTTATAAATTCGTTTCAAATCGATTTCAACTTCATTTCAATTTTAAATCAAAATTGAATATTCCATATCATTATATTATTAAAATGATAATATTTTCAAAATATCAGATTTCAAAATTAATCCTTTTCGATATTCATTATAAAATGAACAAAATCGATATAAAAATCGATCGCGTTAAAATGGTGCATAACTAATCAACACGGCTTCACACATTTCAATAATTTCGTGTCTATCCAAAATCGGACATCAAATTCACATTTTAATCCTTTACTGAATATTATTTTAAAATATTCGTTATTTTTAAATCGTTTTTTTGAATTGGAATCAGACCCAGTCAATTGCCATATAATATTATTTATATGGATTTCATACATCACGTGCATACAACAACAATGATAAACAATCATCCATCATCCAGAGTGCATTACACAACTGCATAAGCATTAAATATAAATAATTGACGCTCACAACAGTCTGTCAACCAATCGATTGACATACAACTAAACAATTGGGATTAGTGTACGTCAAATATCATCCCAATACCCATGTGGGGTTTAAACCAACAAATACTGAATATTATTTGTGCAGTTGGGCAATGCGTAAAATTTATCGTCCCAATCAATGTCAGTTAAATGGGTGTACATAAACAAATCGTCCGATTTGTAAACGAATATTTATTTTCATTCCAGGAGAATTTTGTGTCATTCACATATACGTTAAAAATTATATTTTTAACGATAAAATATTTATTTCAACACTTGACTATTTTATATAGTGTTTCCTTTATGCAATAAAAGTGATATTTTTATCGTTCAAATATTTCATTCACAATCATGAATATTTTATATAGTTCCTTTATACAATAAAAATGATATTTTTATTGTTCAAATATTTTATTCACAGTCAATTCACAATCAAATTTACAACCATAATCCGAATTTCCATAATACAATCCAAACAAACAACCATGGTTTCTACAACAAATAGTGTCAGAGGCTTCTAAGCCCCGTCTGCATCCTAGTATATATTTAACTGTAAAATAATTAGAGTGAGATGGAGTTCTCACTTTGGGATCCAGTCCGCCATTCTTTAACTGATGGTTTCAGTACAGTTTGGATTTGAATATACCTAAATTTCTAACTAGCTCCAAATTGGGCCTAATCAGTTTTGTTGTGAATTTCTCGTCCTCATGATCGCAACGGATCCAGTTTCGCGCGGTTTAGACCTCGTATAGAAAAATTATGGTGTTATTTGCGTTAATGGCTTTAATTAGATAATTAATTTAATTAAAATTAAAAACCACCTTCCTATCGTTCCCAGCCGTCCAACTCAGCTATAAGGGGAAAAACCGCCGCCGCCATGCCCTAACGCCACCGAAACCAGATCGGACCCCTCCACCAGAATCACGGCACCACCTTCCCCCTGCGCTAGCCCCGCTTCGCCATCCGCAGCCCCACAATCGCCGGAATCCTTCACGAAACGCGCCTCCTTTGAGGTGAAAAATCGAACTCCACAAGCCATTATTGTTCATCTTCACCATATCGATTTTAAGCCCTCACTGAGATGAAGATTTTCCTTCAGAAAGTTTCGATTTTTACTAAGTGATGAGGGAGATCGGATAGAAGAAAGTTTGGAGGCATTTCCACCTTCAATTGCCAGAACTGACTGCGGAAATTTTCAGCGAACCAGAAAATAGAAAATTAGGGTTTAAAAAAAAAATATATATATATATATACATATATATACACATATACATATATATAAATATATATATATATATTTATTTAATATTTTTAATTCAGAAAATACCCGTTAATTGATACTAACTCCAAATCGAACCCAACGACTGCGCCTCTAGCTTAATACCCCCATTCCGGACACAATGATATATGTTTCATAAGCCAATTCTATCATTTCAATCAGTTTTTCTTTAAATTAGAATATAAATCAATATATTGAATTTTGAACGCACATTTTAATTTACCAGGGCCACATACTAACTCCAAAAATTACAGAAAACTAAATCTAGCCATGTTTTGACAATACCGTCCTAATAAAACTAATTTCGTCAAATTTGGAGGCCGTTTGAAAAATGGCCATTTTCCAGTCGATTAAATTCAAAGTGAAATTACCAAACGCGTTTAAATTCACCACGCTCACATATTAATTCCAAAAATTATGAAAATTCGAATCTAGCAATAATTTCACACTCCAGATCCAACAAAAGTGGTTTCGTCGAAAAAGGAGGTCGTTTGCAAAATGACTATTTTTTAAAGGCTATTTATATATTAAAAAATATATAAATTCTTCAGCGACTATTTTAAATATTAAACTGGACATAATTTACAATTTATAAAGTGACATCTCAGTTTCTTACATTTGTTAGAAAGATATTATTAAAAAGATTCAAATATTTTTGGTTTCTTCCAATTCTGACTTGTTTTGAATTCTGTATATTAAATTGAAATAGGAAATCGAATTTTCAAACTACCGCGCCAGTTCATGCTCGTTTTATAATTAAAATAAATTTATACGTTCTAAGTTCGATTAAAATAAATTTTTAGTCGTTATTATTTAAAATAATTCATTTTAAATATTCAAAACCCATTAAATTTGCTAAAATAAAAATTTTAAATTGTTTCTGAAAATCCGGGTTGTTACAGGTGTAATTATGTGTACTGTGTTCTGAGCTGATTCTGGAGCCACCTTAGAATTGTACTACATAAAGTAGTAAGTATGTCGAGCCTCTAGATGAAAAAGATAGCAATCACTTTATCGACATACTTAAGACTTGCTAATGCAAATCTACGAGTGGTTGCCACCAACCCTGTTCTCCACTCTAATAGACAATATTACTCAGTAATTCTCTTTATTTGGGTGGGTCTCGGGGTGGGGCGTTACAGATACCCTTGAATTAGACCTGGCAATCGTGTCGTTTCATGTACTTTCGTTTCGTGTACTTTCGTGTTTTTGTGTACTCAGAGCTAAAACCGAAAACGACCCGAAATCATTCCGTGTACCTGTTTACCCGATCCGAACACGAAACGAAATAATTCGTGTAAACACGAAACGACACGAAAAGTACACGAAATTAATTTCGTGTACTTTCGTGTACTTCCTGTTCGTGTACTTTCGTGTAATTTTGTGTACTTTCGTGTACACGAAAAGCACACGAAATTAATATATTATATGATATATAAAAATTAAAAATTATATATAAAATATTTCGTGTACTTTCGTGTATTGAAAGTGAAAACCCATATCCAACACGAAATTTATCGTGTAATTTCGTGCTCGTGTACTTTCGTGTTTCGTATACCAAAAATCAAAACCCATAACCGTTTATTTCGTGTCGTTTCGTTTCGTGTTAGCGTGTCACGTGTCAAATTGCCAGGCCTACCTTGAATGACTCATTCGCAAAACCCTGGAGAGAGAGCGTAGTTTGAAAGTATACATAATTTTTAAAATGTTTTTAAACAAATATTTTCAAATTTTTTTTTATTATTTAAATCTTTTTTTGAAATGTCCTTTCCATTTGAATCCATCTTCCTTCATAGATCCTCTTTGATTACGTTCTTTCGTTCGTTCAGCTTTTAACTCGGATCCTATAACTAATCCTTGCCCATTAAAGGTAAGAAGTAGAAGAAGAGTATAAGTCTTCTAGTGAGTTTATTCTTATTAAATATTGGTTTGAAGTAGGTATTATAATATAAGATTTTCTTGATGCAATATTGAAATTTTAATATATATATATATATATTTGTGGAAGATGTATATTTGTAAATAACATTTTGTTTTGGTAATACCATTATTTTGAAAAGATTTGATGTTTATACTTAAAGATTTTATATATTTATAAATCATATATTTTAGATAAGATTTATAGATGAAGATTTTGTAAAAAAATGATTTTATTTAGGTTGAATAGTATTATGGAGAAGTTTATATATTTTGGACATTTTAAGTAGAAATGCTCCTAATTGTTGTGGTAAATATTTTGTGAATCTTGTAAATGGTTGAAATCTATAATGGTATAGTTTATAAATGTATATATGTGTGTGTGTATATATATATATAAATTTATAAATTTAAGTAGGTTTATAAAGATTTCAATTTATGATGTATATATATGTAAAACATATGGAATTAAACAAGTTTTATAAGTTTAAATATAGATAACTTGGGTTTGAAAATATTTAGGTACAGTAATATTGTTATGTATTTAATTTAATAATAATATTGTTACTGTATTTACTAAGGATTGAGGTTGAATTTTGATAAATAAATGAGTGGGGGAGAAATATAATTTTACCTACTTAAAATTTTAATTATTTGAAATATATTATTTATAATATAAGATTGGGAAGTTTGGAATTTATTCTGTTTAAATATAGAAAGATGTTTTGAGTACTTACCTGACATTAAAGTTGACATATCAATTACTTAGTGATTTGGGTATATGTTTGATCAACGTATTTGTTAAATCCTATATATACTAGATAGATATAGAGTCACACTCTAGTCGCTTGAAGATGATTCTATTGATGATCGCGGCATCATCGATATCTATTTTCAGGTTTCGAAAGTGGGATAAATATATATTGCCAATCGAGATGTCAAGTGAATACTTAAACTTTTGATTTAAATATTACGAAATGTTTGAAAATATTTTAATTTGATTTATATATATATATATTTTAAATTATATATATATATATATGAGGATAGATAAGAACCATTTGGTTTAAATATATCAAATTATTTAATTCCTATTTCTCTACCTCGTTCCTTTTTAAGACGAAAAGGTTCTAGTGGGGGAGATTGTTACAACCGGAATTTTAAGTGTATTTCTATTTAATGATTTAATTTAAATTTTGATTTCAAAATTATTTCATTTATTTAAAACTTAATTTGTTTGAATTTTATCGAAATTATAATATTGATTTATGATTTAAGACTCATATTGTTTTAGAATTTTATAAGATAACTATTTTGATTTTTGATATAACTAAATTTATTTTGGTCTTTATATAACGAATGAATTTGGTTTTTAATATAAATGTAATATAATAATACAAATCAATATTTGCTATTTTAGATCTTATTTATTTAGTAAATTTTATCGTGTTTATTTATTTGAATTTGAATTCATTCTTAATATTTTTAATTTAAATATAAAACTCGTACTATTATATAATTTGTTTTCAATATTAATAAGATTATATCTTTGATTTAATTTCGAAATATTTCTCTTGTTGATCTACCATTTGCATTGATTGATTATTGCTGCAAATATCTTTTAAATTTTTATTTGTCGAATTTGTCTTCTTTTAGCATTTCAAACCCGTTCTTCTTCCAATTTGTTAATCCCGTTTTATCTGTTCATCGTTCCATATCAAGACTAAATATCATTTGATATCATCCACTATTTGATTTAAAAAATCATTTGTTATATATATATATATATATATATATATATATATATACACACGCGCACACACATATATACACCAAAACCATTCGTTCACCTTTTATTTTTCAAATCTATTTGTTCCCTTTATAATTTAAAAACCGTACAATTGCCAAACTCCTTTTTTCAAAAATTTAAACCGATCATTGCCTTCCATTCCTATTTCTTACACTCTCAAGTCTCGTTTTTATTTCGTTCATTTCCAAAGCAATCTGTCGATTCAAGAAAACATGTGTATGGTTTCTTGTTTTATATATTCCTGAGACTGATCATACTTCATCCATCCCATTTTCAAGATAGTTCATGATGCAGACATTGAAAAAAATATAGTACAAAATGAGGAAGCAGCAGCTCACGCCCATCCCCATTCCATACGCTACTCTTCACAAAATAAAAATGGCACAATAGCCTTCCTATCCCCATTTCCTTCGTATAGATCTGCCCATCGCGACTTTTTGTGATCCCTCTACTTCCCTGAACCGCGCCGAGATTCACCCGCCTCGACCAACACCCGAGTTCTGCACTATCGAGTCACGTCAACCTGCTGCCACCCCTTCTGTCGGTGACATGCCGTCCTTCTACCCCGAAGCCACCGTGACGACCCTACTGCTGAGCTTCCCCTGAAGCCGCACCCAAAGTCATCCACCTACTTGCTCCGAGCCTCCCTCCAGTGCTACGCCTATGCATTCCATCAACTGTCGATGCCATGGCCAGACCCAGCTCCTTCCCATTTGTGTGCGCGAAGTTTTGGTTTTGTATGCATGGAGTGTATGTGTTGTGTTATATGATAGTGTGTTGTGTTTTTTTTATATACACTGGGTTGTTTATGTTGTGTGTGAGTATGAGTTGTGTATACATGGGTGCATGTAGTGTGTGTTATATTTATGGTGTGTGTGTTTGCATGGAGTTGTGTATTACGCGCGTGTGTGTGTGTGTGTGTTTTTTTGTGTTGCTTTATCTGAGTGATTATTGTAGGCATGAGTGTTTGTATCAGTGAATGGTAGCAGTGTGTGAGTGTTTATTGCGTGATGTTGTGTGTGTGAGTATGAGTTTGGGTGTATATTTTGGCGAGGTGTGTGTGTATATATATATATAATTGATTTTGATGTATTGTAGTATGTGTATTTTAAAATTTGTGCATATAAACACACACACATATACATACATATGTTTATATATATTAAAGTAAGATTATCTAGTTTCAGAATGATGGATGATGTTACCTACGTGTTATGCAATGAAGCAGCGGAATCAATGGACCATTTTTTCTTTCACTGTTCTTATTCTTCTTAAATTTGGAGCACTCTTTGAGCTAAGTTGGGCATTTCCTTAAGCAGCTTTAGTTCTCTCTCCACCAGGAAGTGGTAATTATCCAATAACAGTTAAGGAATTTTGACCAATTACGTGACATTCCATGTGGTGCTTTAGCTGCAGTAGCTTATCATATATGGAAGGAGCGTAACTCAAGGATTTTCAAGTCTATGCAGGAATCAGAACTTATCAAGGTACGTCAGATAGAGAAGGAATTGGTGCTATTGGTAAGAAATAATGGGTCTCGAACTGTAAGATCGACATTCAACGAAGACTTTCTACAGTGTTGGGAGATCGAATTAAATGATGCAGGTTGATTAGTTTTGAATCATTTGGAGGGACGTTTGGCGAGTATTTTGGGTATGTGGGCTTCTTTATGTTTTCTATTTTGCTGCTGATTTGTATTATTTATGTTCATATATGTATTAAAACAGTTCAATATATGGACATTATATGTGCTCTTTTTCCTTGTAAAGTACCCAGTAGGAGGGTTACAAGGTTTTGATGAGGCATATAATAGAAGTATATGGTTGGTATACGCAATGAAATGTACCAATTTTCAATATACATATATATATATATATATATATATATATATATATGTATATATGTATATATGTATATTTACGTGTATATGGGTTTGATGTGTATGTTTAACATTGTGTTGATTTTAAAAACATAAACATATTTTGTAGTTATTGTGTGTATATATAAATATATATAATTTTTGTAAAAATTTGTTGTGTTTATTTCTGAGCCGAGTTTGGTGTTGAGTCTGAAAACCGTTCAAAAACCAAATAGCCATACCGATCCATTGAGAAATTTCCTAACCTCCTCTTATAAAATAAAATATGTATTGAGTGGTTACCGTGATTGAATCCATTCTGATTGGTGCTTGGAATTCGTCGTTTCATTTTGTATCAATCTGTTTTTTGTCTCCAATCTGTGCCACTAAAGGTGAGTTTATCTCACACTTGACTTACAGTATTTCATGGATGTTAAATTCAACATAAACGAACTGTTGTGAAATGTATAGGATTGCTGGTAGAAATTATTTCATTTGATATGTATACACCTTTCATATATAACACAAAGATATATATATATATATATGTGTGTGTGTATATGTGACACGTAGGTGCACTGATGATATATGATTTATGATGTGATTGATGCTATGTGATGGTTGATTTATATTGGTGATTTCCATAGTTTTAGAAAATCACTATGGGTTGGAATGATACATACCCGAACTGTCATTAGGTTAGGGAAAAATCGTTATGGATTAAAATGATAGACCTAAACAACTTTTACTGAATTTGGGATTACGAGTTGAAATGATATATACCCGTAAAATTATAAATTATGGATTTAAATGATAAATATTCGTATCACTTGACCATAAGGTAGAAATCTATACACGGACATCATTGGTCATGTTTTTGAAGTAAAGTCATTTGGAAATTTGATTTTTAGTCCTTGTTTCTATGTAATCACCTTTGGTATATTAATAAATTTGGTAGGGGCCCCCTTAACCCCGTCGGCTTTGCCAATTTTTTATTTTTATTTTTAAAATAATAACTTAAGATTTTAAACTTAAATTTAAATTATATGTTTTAAAAATGATTTTATGAGTAAATATCAATTTAAATGCTTATTGAAGATTTTACTTACAATTTTATTTATTTTAAACCACATAATTTAATAAAGATAATCATATAAGTATTTTCAACTTTAAATTTAATATGTTATAATAGATAATTCTTTTAAACCCATTTCTAAATTATTTTAAACTTACATATATATATTTATCTACTTTCTATTTAACTTTTATAATTTATAAACTTATATATATGTATATATATATATATCTATTTTTCAAAATTTAATTTTATATATTTTGTAACATTAATAATAAACTTAAAGATGGATAAGTTAATATTCCACGACTTAAATTTGAGGTTATAGATTTAAATTCAAATAGCGATATTTGATTCTTAATATATGAACTCATATAAGATATGAACTTGAATTGGTTTGAATGTGAACTTTTATTTGAAATGAACTAGATTTACATAAATTGATTTTTAATTTGAATTTCCAAATGTAAGGAAATGAATTTTAATTATGTAATTGATACGAAATGAATCCGATTTTAAAGTGTCTGAATGTGAATTGGAATACATATATTTTATGTGGAATTGATTTTATAAATCGTTTAGTTTGAATTAAGAAATTTGTTAAATCGAATTTATAAGGATGGTTTTAAATTGTATGAATTGTTTGAATTGAAATATAAGGTTTTGATTCAAATTTCTAAGTAATGAATTTGAATTGTATGACATGAGTTTTTAAAATATGATATGATTTGTTGAAATTGAAATATAAGATTTGATTTGAATTATATATATTGAATTTGAACCTAAGTGCTTGGATTCTTCAATCTACTTAAACGAGTTCATATAAAAGGGTGAAAACTAGAATTTATGTGTTAATCCATAAAATATGGCTCAGGAAATAGGTCATTCTCATTCACTTGAACCGGGTCATTATGCTTTGGGTCGCTCTAAGCCTTAGGTCATCAGTGTAATTGGGTCGCTACTGCCAAGTGGAAACCTTTAGGTCGTCGGCTCATAATAGGCACCATCAGATCATTAACACTGAGATCGGTAGGTTGAAAGACATGCCAGATCGTAAATTATATATATAGTATATTTTAGACCATGAAAATTGAGACTGTAGGTCATTGCGGCTGGTCGTAACTGATCTAGTAAGTCAGATCGCTACTTCACCAGGTCATTCAAACCTAAAGCTGCAAGCATACAGAGGACAAGATCGCTTCAGTGCCAAAGCTGGGTCGTAGTGCTTCAGATCATTCCAGGGCTCGGAATTTCAAGTCGTGGTTATTCGGGTCGTAAGAAACAGCTGTGCATAGTTGTAAAGCACGGCATGCCAGCTTGCCCCCTACGACCTACGACCTACGACCTAAGGACCTAGAACCACTATTTTCAGCATCCATCACTCCACATTCACTCCTATAAATACCCTATGCACGCCACTTTAATGGGTACCGGATTTTATGTCCCCGAAGGGCTGCCCAACTATTTCTTCAACCATTTCAAGTGATTCTAACATCTCCAGTCATCTTCAATCAAAGATCCAACATCAAATCTACCATCAAATCATGGAAATCCACTCAAGTGTTGGAAAATCATAGATCTACTTATCTAATTGCTATACATAGAGAATTCTACCAATCTCCATGATTATTTTGATTACTTCAAGAGAAGAGTTTGTGAGAATGAAAACTAATGTAATGAGAGGGTGTTCAAACCTTGTAAATTTGCATGTGATAACGAAAATTTTCCCTCAAAGTGGACGTAGATCTATTTTAGATCGAACCACTATAAAATTTCTGTGTTTTTACTTACTTGTTGCGATTGTGGTCTCATTCCTAAACCGTTTGGTGTAGTGCCTGCATGGCATCTTTGGTGTTTGAGCTAATTTCAGTTTAAACATTTGGCGCCCACCGTGGGGCTCAAACCCACGACCACAAGGTTAAGAGCCTTTCCTCGAAGTTCTAAGCCTGATTTTATTATAGATCCACTAGATTTAAGATCCAGGCCAACCAACAAACTTTCTTCCAAATTTAAAGTCTTGCTTGAAGTTATGGGTAGACCATCGAAGAAGACTACTAGTAAAACTGTCGAAGAGACCGACAACCTCACCAACAATGCTAACAACGCTACACCGCCCACCAACCTTGTAGCGACCCAAATTTATGGTACATTTGAGCTGACCAAACAACACTAATCCAACCCAATTTGTACTGGAAATCCAGATGCCAATAGAAAGAATTTAGAGGATGAGATAAGAAAGAAAGAAATATTAGAATAGAATAATAAGGAAAAGAAAATACAATAGGATCAGAGTCTCACATCGCAGCGGAACAAAATATAATACAGAAATAACTTTATTGAAAACTTGAAAAATACCTACAACATCAGAGTACGCCAATACACTTGGATAGTTATAACAACCTGTCCTCATATACATCACAAAGTAGAATATACTAGATATAATCATACGTCTGAACTCTTTCAGCATATCTCTAGACTTTGCAGCATCTGATAAGTTGGACCTATACAACCCGGGCTAACCCGAGCATTACAAATACCGGGTCAGTCTGGAGAACCAGAGTGAGAATAACTCGCACAGTTTAAGGGGAATCATCCAACTTGTTTTTTTTTAGTTCAAATCTCTTTCGAAAGAAAAGGATAATAGTAAGACCAGCCCACACAAAAGCACGAATGGTTTTTACCTTACTATAACCCAAAACAGTTTTGAAAACAATATTTTTTTCTCTGATATTATAATAATGTCTAAATACAAGTAAATAACAATCTAGTGGAACACTTGCATCTCACGCTCCACAAATATAGTATACAATCAAAACCATGGGCGCTTATAGGAGATTGGATTCCGACTATGACAAGGTATGGAATCACCTGCTGATAGTGTATCTCTAGAGGCGAATACACTGGGTTCAACAAGAACGTCTTGCAACCCGGCCCACACATGACCGACCACCCATTTCGCTTGAGTGTATCGAATGTATATCACCAACGGTTGGGATCAGCAACCATTTCCCAAAAAGGGACAACATCGATAGATTTAAGAATGAAAAGGAACTTCTCTAGATAAGTGATCATACACTCTAATGGGAGAGACCCACATAGCCATGCTGCCTGCCCAATTTTTGTCATTTCCCGGTTGATGAGGCTTGAGGCTACGATTATCTCTCTTTAGATCAACACATCAAACCTTGAATGCCACATCGTCATACCCACCAAATAACAAATTGATTTCCTCAAAAATATCACGGGTATAAAGCTAAGAGAAACGAATTTCTCCGCCACCAAACATGAATACGTTTGAAGAGATCAACTTACGTGATCTATTAGATATACTTTGTCTGACACTCGTCCATACAAGTCATCCAGAAACAGGATGAACCAAAGGCACCCTCCTACCGCATCCAAAGGATTATTAGCGAGAAATCCTTGCACTCCGCAAAATCTCAACCACGACTGAATCACGTCAGAATACCTCTGGTATCTAGCTAGAGAATATTCGACAAGTAATCCTTCCGCTTATGAAGATCCACGGTCTTTAATGCTCCATCTCGACCATCTTCTGATATCTTCAACGCTTACGTATTTATTGGTCGGAATGGTTTTCAAATATAAATTCGATCCTGGTCATTCCGAACCAATTATCGATTTGGCCAGATTTTGATAGTCGATGATTTAACTATAAAAAAAAAACAACTTTCATCCATAGAAAATGAAGTGGATTCATTGGTTCAGTATATCGCATCACTTGGCCTCTTTGGTTGTCAATTAAATTTATAAATCTTCCAACATTTGGAATCTCGCTTTTAAATTCTTATTTCGAAATCAAATTATTCAATCTTATAGCTTTTCGAGTAATATCCTTCACCATCGTCTATAAACAAACATCATCTTTGAATAATCATGCAGTCGTCACAAGTTGGGGTATTTTATTTATCTCTCAGACCTTGAGTCGACAACACTCTTATTGTAACACCCCGGATTTTTGAATAATCGAATTAACTAAATTAAAGAATAATTAATCTTAGACGTGAGAATTAAGGGAAACAGGTTGCGCCATTGTGTTCGTCTCAGAATTCTGGTTGAGATAGAGTCCGAGTTTGCGTGAATTGGACTTCGTATCAAGAAGTTATGGCGATTGGAAGTTTCAGAAAATTCAAAACAGATTTTCAGAAAATTCAAATTTCGGAGTCAGATAGGCTAGGCGGGAAAATTCCCGCCAGGGCCAGGTCAACCATAGGGTCGACCTTCCTTAACCAGGTCGACCTGGGGGTCGACCTGCCCCCTCCCCCTCCCCCCCCCCCCCGGGCAGATTTGATTGATGACCTTTTTGTGACTATGTGCTGACTCATTAGGGTTTCTGTTCTGCTCTGATTGGCTGGGATTAATTCTGGGTTGATCGGACGGCTTAAACTAATCCTAAACTCTATAAAAACACCTATAGACCCAAACCCTAAAATCAAAACAAAATTGGATTCATGGCCTCCATGCCGTCACCTTGCAACTCAGAATAGCCGCTGCCCATTAGAGAGGAAGAAAGCAAATCAAATTCAATCCTTTTCAAATCTAATAGCGAATCTTCATCAAAGGAGCGCTAATTCAACTCCAGAAATCATAATTCAGAACTCAAGACTGCTTTTGAGTTGTGAGTTCGATAGTTTTAACAAAATAATTAATAAATGAATTGGATTGAGTTATAATGCGGATAATTTGGATGTGATATGAATTGTTGATTTCATGTTGTAATTATGTTGTAGAATTATGTTGTAATTTCTATGATATTATGTTATGATGCTATCATCTACGATGCAAAGTTATGATGCTATCACCCATGTTATAATCTTATGATTGGCTTATGTCTAGTTGAATCATCATGTTTCTTATGCTAGTTTGTTATATTGATTCATATGATAAATCATATGTAGGAAAGTTTAGATGTTGATTCAAACATGAACCATATACAAGTTGGGTAGAATTATATGTGACCTTGCATAGCTATGGCACTTAGTTTATGTGAGAATTTAATCGAAAGTTAGGCTATGACATATGCTAAATTCTACATGATACTTTACATGTTAGATACTAGTCTACACCATTGTTGTGATGTATAAATCACCTATGTAAGTTTATGAGTTGGATATGAATCATGTTATGCAAGTTTAGGATTATTACCTATGCAAATATAGATCTATGACATATGTTATTTATGCAAGTTTGTGGTCATTATTTCATCAAGTTCACACCTTTAGATTTGGATCCATGACATATGATGTTTATGTAAGTTTGTGGCCAATATCTCATCAAGTTCACACCTTTAGATTTGGATCCATGACATATGTTATTTATGCAAGTTGTAATTTTGGCCTATGCAAGTTTTAGATGTAGAACATCATTCACATATGCAAGTTCACCCCTATGTTAGATTTATGTTTTAATTATGTGTATAAATTGTGATGTTTTCTTTTATTTTATAAGTTAGACTATTCGAGTCTAATGTATATTTTTACGTTAAATGAACAAACGTACTACGTGGGGAAAAGGGGGATAATATTAAAAATATTTAAAAGGCATAAATATAATTGTGGTGAAAATTGGTACGATTTTACATACCATAAATGGATGGACATAATTGAGTCAATTATGGACATCGTTAAATTTGGAATTGATTGATAATTTGAATAGGGAAAGTAATTCAAATTTGGGGAATGATTAATTAGGAGTAATTAATCGTCTAAGACACGACGTTAGGCTCTTTTGTGGTGTAAGACTGCCCGGACCCGCCCGGCAAATCCACCTGCCACAAATGCCAGTCTAATGTGAGAGGTCTTAGGAACAAACTAAATACGTAACAGTTGTAAAGACACGAGGTTAGGCTCTTTTGTGGTGTAAGACTGCCCGGACCTGCCCGGCAAATCCAGCTGCCACAAATGTCAGTGTGATAACCCCAAACTTCCACTGGGTGAAAGTAAGGAATAATCATATGGAATACAACATAAATATAACAATACATATCACTGATACAACATAGCAAAGGAAAACCATAGTATAATAACATTATAGCAGCGGAAATATAATGTCATAAACCACAGAATCCCAACAGTCACAGAATTCCAAATTATTACATCAAGTCTGCAGAAATGGAAATAAGTTCCAACTCCCAAAATAAGCAATACGAAATGAAACAAGTCTAATGTCTGAAAATAAAAAGAGAAAAATGCAATAGAGAGAAATGATAGATATCTTCAAAGCTCCAAGCCATCACCTCTCCACAAAAGCAAATCCAAGCAAAGATAATGAGCAACTCCAAGACAAGACTCCAAGCAGAGAATGAACCTGTTTACTTGGCTGCCCGTGTATAAAGAGGGCACCCGAGTTTGCAAAAAGGTGAAACAAACTACGGGTCAGTCGTGGGACTGGTATGAGAATTCTTAACTAGTTTACTAATAATAATATGACAAATCCAAAGACCACGCCGCTAATGCGGAACGGATTTACTCAATGGATTGTCGTGCATAATTTAAAGTGTCAGAACAAGCAGATAAATAGATCGTACAACATCGCAATGCTTTTTAGAAAAATGGAATCACCACAAGACTCAAGTCCCATCACACAATGCAACGCACACCAGAGGATAGAGTTTTCCCTTATGGTGATTAAACATGTTAAATACGGCAAATACGAGTTTAATATTATTATTAGTGTATAATTAAACATTTCAAAATAAATGTATCAATCCTAGGAAACATAGTACCCCATCCTACTATATCTCCATACTAGTAATACAATCAAAACCGTAGGGTCGTATTTGGAATTTGGATTTCCATCTGAGTCAAGGCTAGGGAGGAGCTCCTTACCGATTTGAGACACTCTAGCCAGTGTCCCAGGATTGGTACTCTGTCCAACCCTTGGATCCTGCAGGGTCGGTCCACACTTACTTTTGTGGATTAGTTATGCCTGAACACATGTTTCCCGGTCCTATGGGACCTATCATCTGAGGCGCCTCCTTCCATCATCCACATAAGTAAAATGTCTTGGCTCCATACCATGACACCACTTCTAGCTAGAAAGAAACATGCTGCTCTCCCTGCGTTCCCTTCTCCCGTTTTAGACTCCGCCGGTGTGTGAGGCTCGTGAAGTCACGTCATATACAAAGCTATACCTAAACAGGTTATGCTTTGATCATCCCACAAGGCCAGCTTTTCAACAAAGCCTTGATCTTATGCATCTTAGCATGCCACATCGTCAATCCATACCATACTACTGATTTCAACCAACATATAACCTCTGAGCTCGTACGTCCCAGAGAAGGGTGTAAAACACCAAACAGATATATGTTTAGCAGAGATCAATAGATACAGTATAAAGGAGTACCACGTCAGACATGCAATCCATTTATACGCTTATGCTCTGGGTCTGAGCGAAAGCCAAATCCGTTCAATCAACATGTTCGTTCGGACGACGACCATGACCTCGAATTGGGAGCAAATCAATTCGAAGCCTCAATCGCTGTCCTCCTGAGGGGAAGATTGACGGTCTTCATTAGTCGTCTTCTTCTTCAATTCTCATCGTCGTTTGATTATTTGGAATGAGATTAACTCGGCCTTTCCAAAAAATCTTCGTATATATATATATGTATATATATTGAAAACTCTTCCTTATCGTTATTTCTAATTTATAACGATTATTTCCTATTTTAATTAATTAAAAATAATTAAATCTTTAATCAACGACGATTCAGGTCAGTGGCGATTCTGGCGCTGTTTTCAACCAATTTTGATTTTCATATATCTCAAAATCTAACCATTGAATTTTGACATATTATATATCGTTGGAAATATTTTTCCAACACGGTCCTAACGGTTTCAGTTTCAAGAAAATCCATCGGTCGGATCTTCTTGTATAGTCATTTAAATATATAATTTTAAAACGCGAACTACCGCGCTCGATTCGTTTAATTTTAATTATATTTATATATAAACATATAACCATAAACCGTTTAAATCTTTATTATAATGAATATTCTCATTCTTTATCCTTTCATCCCTTTTTATATAGGAAAATGTAATTCATACTTGAATGATGAATTCTTCCCTTTCAATTCCTTTAACTTCTTTAATTTATGGTAAAATGTAAATTATATTTCCTCATCCAATTCCTTTTAATTCCATTCTTACATGAAAAAAAATGTAATTTATAATTCATCGTACTTAAGTACATATAAAAATATAAATTTTATTTAAAATGTGAATCCTACTTCTTGCTTACATTATAAAAATGTAATCTTTATTTACAAAGTAAATCTATACATTCATTTCATAGAATAAAATGAAATTTCACTCATGCGGGTTAAATTCATTCATAATTTACATAATAATATGTAATTTATGTCATACGATGAAAATTCATTCATAAATTACATATAAAAATGTAATTTACTTTATGCGGACTAATTTCATTTATAAAATAAAATGTAATTTATTTCATGCGATCTTAACTCATTCATAAAATGCATATACAAATGTATTTTATTTCATGCGATGTTAATTCATTCATAAAATACATATACAAATGTATTTTATTTCATGCGATGTTAATTCATTCATAAAATACATATAAAATATATTTTATTTCATGCGGTGTTAATTCATTCATAAAATACATATAAATATGTATTTTATTTCATGCGGTGTTAATTCATTCATAAAATACATATAAAAAAATGTATTTTATTTCATGCGGTATTTCTTCCTTTAAATTACATTATAAAATAATGTAACTTATCCTACGGTCAATTTTCTTTTTATTAACATCATAAATAATGTCAATTTATCCTACGATGTCATTCTTTTATATTAACATTATAAATAATATTAATTTATCCTACGGTATCATTCTTGTATATTAACATTATAAATAATATTAATTTCCTACCGTGTAAATCCCCTTTTTATCTACAAAATAATGCAAACTTATCCTACGTTGGAATTACTATATAATTTACATTTAAAATAATATAAGATGTACACATGGTGAAATTCATACATATTTACATTAGGAAAAATGTAAATTTTCATTCTCTAATTACAATATGAAATCCATTCTTTCTTTACAATGTAAAAATTGACTTTTTAATTACAATGTAAAGTCCATTCTTTTTATTTCATAAAAAATAATATAAATCTTCCTATGGTTAAATTTCTCTTAAATATTAACATTAAAAATGTTAATGACAACCCATAGTGTTATATTAACATTAAAAATGTTAATAGCATCCTACGGTTAAATTTACTATTTAATTTACATTGAAAATAATGTAAATTTATGCATGCGGTGAAAATACTTTATTTACATATTAACATGTAAAATTTCATGTCATCACAAATTCTAATTTTAACTTACATAATAAAATGTACATCTTCATGACATTGCAAATTCTAATTTTAAATTAAAAAAACAAAATGTAATTTTAATGTCATCGCAAAGTCTAACTTTAAATTTACAAAATAAAATGTAAACTTTACAACATCGCCAAATTCTAACTTTAATTTACATAATAAAATGTAAATTTTATATTAACGCCAAATTCTAATGTTAATCTACATAATAAAATGTAAATTTTATATCAAC
Organism: Allium sativum; assembly: GCA_030737875.1. Classification (NCBI taxonomy): domain Eukaryota; kingdom Viridiplantae; phylum Streptophyta; class Magnoliopsida; order Asparagales; family Amaryllidaceae; genus Allium; species Allium sativum. Next base: position 463,698,479 of record CM060923.1, read on the forward strand.
GCAAAATTCTAGCTTTAATTTATATAATAAAATGTAAATTTTATATTAACGCAAAATTCTAGCTTTAACGTACATAATAAAGTGTAAATTTTATATCAACGCCAAATTCTAATGTTAATCTACATAATAAAATGTAAATTTTGTGTCAACGCAAAATTCTAACTATAATTTACAAATAAAAATGTAAATTTTATGTCAACGCACAATTCTAACTTTAATTTACATAATAAAGATGTAAATTTTATATCAACGCCAAATTCTAACTTTAATTTACATAATAAAATGTAAATTTTGTGTCAACGCAAAATTCTAACTATAATTTACAAATAAAAATGTAAATTTTATGTCAACGCACAATTCTAACTTTAATTTACATAATAAAGATGTAAATTTTGGGTCAACGCCACATTCTGACTTTTATTTACATAATAAAATATAAATTTTGTGTCAACGCAAAATTCTAACTTTAATCTACATAATAAAAATGTAAATTTTGCGTCAACGCCAAATTCTAATGTTAATCTATATAATAAAATGTAAATTTTGTTTCAACGCCAAATTCTAATGTTAATCTACATAATAAAATGTAAATTTTGTTTCAACGCCAAATTCTAATGTTAATCTACATAAAAAAATGTAAATTTTGTGTCATCGCCAATGCTAATATTGAATTTACAAAATAAAAATGTAAATTTTGTGTCAACGACGAATTTTAACTTTAATTTACAAAATAAATTGTAAATCTCATATCAACGACCAATTCTAATTTTTAATTTACAAAACAGATTGTAAATTTCATATCTACAACAAATTCTAATTTTTAATTTACAAAACAGATTGTAAATTTCATCTCAACAAAAAATTCTAATTTTTAATTTACAAAATAAATTGTAAATTTCATCTCAACAACACATTCTAATTTTTTATTTACAAAATAATTTGTAAATTTCATGTTATCCAAAATTTACAACATTCAAATAATCCAAGAGGTCTAGATCTAACAGTTCAAATCAACATAACATACAGTGTGATGTATATTTTGGCATATGACAAATCGGCGAGGCATAATTCAATAATATTAACAAATAATCTATTTTAATTAGCCAATAATTTCAGATCTAACGTTTAGATTCGCGGATCTAACATCATACAGTCATAAACAACTTAGATCCGTATTTCAATATCGCTACATAGCAGATCAGTCAATATTCTTTAATAACAAAGAATTAATAAATAATTAAATAAATTAAATTTAATTAAAAATAAATTCTCACCGCTGTTGGTTCTGAGATGAATCAAGTTTGGTCAGATTTGGTGTTCGAATTCAAGACGGTTGCGGATCTGAAACATTTTACATGCAAATTCATATGAAAAATAAAAAAACAGCTTTTAACAACTGTAACAGCCATATTTATAAGCGTTACAAAATCTGAAGCTTTTACCTTTATGAAAGTGTTCAAATCTTTGTTTTCAATTTGCCAGAGCTACGGTCGATGAAATGGCGAACCGTTTGTTGGAGGTGGAAGAGCTTGGAGAGACCTATGATCGGTCAGAAGGTGGGGGCACTCGGCGGCGGCGGTGGGGCCCATGGGATGCGTGACCGTGGCTGGTTTGCGGGGCTATGGCGGGTTCGTCGAGGCACGGTTCGAGGTGATTCTGGTCGTAGATCGTAGAGCTCGGAAAGAGCTTCGAAACGGGTACTCACACGCTAAATTTCGTTGAAAAATGAAGGAGACATCGAAGTTTGAAGTTTTGAAGAGTAATGGGTTTAGGCGGCTCAGAATTTCGGGTTTTGAAGATGATGAACAGTGTTTTGGGGTATTTATAATATTATATTAGGGTTATCTAATTATTTAATTAGCCCGTTAAAGCCCGTTTTGATCCGAACTCCGATTTAGGCCTGCTTACTGTCGTTCTTAAGGTTTTGACACCTTCTGAACGCAATGGGCTATGTCCCGGGGTCCATTTCCGAGGTCTGTTATGAGTTTTGGAATAATTACATTAATTTATTAATATTTTAATGTATACCGTATATGAAAATTCACCGTGGTCACAAATTAACTTCAAAAATTCTCGAAAAATATATTTAGCTATGTTTTGATGTTGTGGACCTATGAAAATTAATTTCGTTCAATTCTGAGCCCATATGGATTTTTAATGAATTTTTAAAGTCAAAAATTTGCCCGTTTACACTGAAAAATCAATTATAATTATATTTTAATTCTAAAAATTACCAAAAAAATCATTTTTAGCTTTGTTTTGATGATACGAATCCAAAAAAAAATTATTTCGTTGAATTCTGAGACTTTTTAAAAAATGGCTATTTTTCAGTCAATTAATTTTGACCGAAATTGACAAAACACAGTTTCTTTCGCCACGCTCACATACTAGCTCGGAAAATTCTAAAATTTAAAACCTAGTAATAATTTGACATTCCGATTCCAACGAAAGTGGTTTCCTTGAAAACGGACACTGTTTGAAAAATCACTATTTTTCATGGTTATATATTTTATATTAAAAATACATTTTTAAACAAATAATTTTCGAAACTCCAAATATATAAGTGTTTATACTTTTTAAATGCAGAAACGTCATTCCGGACTCAATGGAAGTGGTTTCGAGTTCAAATTCCTTCGTATGTGAAAAGTAGCTTTTTGGACCATATATATATATATATATATATATATATATATATATATATTATATAAATTCTTACAGCGACCTCTCAAAATTTTAATTTTGACATAAATTATAAATTATAATCTAAAATTAAATTTCTTAAATTCATTATATAGATATTGACAATACGAACCTAACATTTCTTGTTTTATCCAATTTCGTTTTAGAACCAATTTTATATAATTTTTCAAAGTTCAAAACTAAAATTTGAAACTACCGCACCCTTTCGGGCTTGGAATGGAATTTATAGAACTTTTAGAGTCTTACTTCAAATAAAATAAATTTTTAATCGTTATTATTTAAATAAATTATTTTAAATAGCCAAAGCTCATTAAAATTATTTAAAATAAAATTTTAAATTTCCCCCAAAAATCAGGGTTGTTACAGTCAGTCTAATGTGAGAGGTCTTTATGAGGTTACGGTCTTAATGAATTAAGAAACACTTAACCAGATAAGCATGTAGTGGGACATGAGGGGGTTAAGTGGGTGCCTTGGGTGGCATGTGGAATCTAGTAGGTAACGGTCTTAATGAATTAAGAAACACTTAACCGAAATTGAAACATGAATAAGAAGTGGGTTAAGTGGGATGTACTAGAGGGGACCAAGCTTAGGTGGATAGCTTGTGTCAAGTAATGAGGGCCCGTTTCAACCAGTAACCCATACATATCTTTGTGGGCTCGACCCAAGTCGAGGACGGGACACGCATACTGGGCTTGACTGTAAGAGGCCAAACCGGGTTAGCGGTGGCAACGCAAGTCCAACGGGTTCATATGCATGTGTGGACCCGGGCTGGTAGGTAAGACGTTGTTGCATCGTGTAGGTATAAGCTGTGCATTCTTGGTGGTATCGGGTTGCCACTTTGGGGAGTGATACACCCCACTGTGGGGCCAGCACGGGTATCTACGAGTTAGGGAGCCGATCGCTTGGGGGTAGTGGGTACACCTAGTGGAGATAGGGGCAGACGGCACCTATGAAGGCAGCTAGGGGTGCACGAAACTACCAATATCATTATTAAGTCTGTAGGTGGGATCAACCTTAGGGTGACTAGTGGTGGTGCAGTATAGCAATTATCCTATAGTGTTGGTGTAGTTTAGTAAATTTATCTTAGTGGGTTAGGTGCGCTTTAACGATATCGTTGTTCATCTTGTTTCCTTGTTTACTCTGTCATACTCAATGGTTCATGATCATTTCCTTATTTTCCAACTTATGCCTTAGCCTAGTTACTTTGTTAATTATATTGTTAGAATTATCGCACTCGCCAGAATTTATGTCTGACCCCCCTTTTTCCATCTCTTTCCTTTCTCCCCCCCCCCAAGGTGCTCAGGTTGGAACTAGCACCAGTGGAGCTTGATTTTGGACTGCTTTTAGAAGATTGCTTGGATCGCTGAAGTAAAGTTCAGCTTCTCTTTATTTATGGCTATTTTGATGTTGGGGATTATGTCTTTCAGTTTATGTACTTTGTTTTATCAAGATGGATATGATGTACTTGACTTTGGTTTATGGTTTTGATGATGTAATCAAACATATGTGTTTTCCGCTGCAATGAAATAAAGTTTTAAATTTCCAAGTACTGCTTTATATCTGTCTTGTTGTGATTTTCTGTTCTATATTCACTTAAAATGCTCCATGGAAATTAATGCATTCCCTTTGTGAATGACATTAATGTATAACTTAATATATATATTAATGTACTAACCCTTTTCCTACATCTATTAAATATAAATAACTTATATTAGCAAACTAACCATGATTAGGCGCCACATCTTACCTTGCTTACGCACTGTACACCGCTTCGTTCCCAACAGCTAGCAGACCGCCTCAAGTTTGCGTACCCACGTCCAGCAAAATACTTCAGTAGCCACGTTAAAATCATGCTCTAGAACCTCCCTCTTTTCTTCTTTTTTTTTTCTTTTTTCTTTTTTTTCTTCCATCATCATGTTACACGTTAGGCCAAAATCCATGCTTCCAGTCCACTTCAATGCCTCCCCATGCGCATGCATGCATGCAGCATTCTCTACCAAAGTTTTCCACTTTTGTTCCCATTTGGTATGGGTTTCCAACGTTTTGTATTTTTTTCTTAAACATTGCTGAACGTGATGATGGCCCCTTGAACCCCCCACTTTTCTCCAACTTCCATTCTTCCTTTCTACTTGCCGTTGCATTCGTTTCTTCCACTTTAGTTCCACATCAACCCGCCACAACTTGCAAACCACTTGCTTCACGTTCACCACTGAAGATTCCACCGCAAAACTTGCACCGCCATACTGAAATCCTTCCCAACAAGGCAACGCTTCCTTCTATGTTTCTTTGTATTTTTTTTCCTTTTTTTTCCTTTTCTTCTCTCGAACCCGAACGCATTACAGTGCACCCATTTCCTCCATGTCATCGACCGCCGTCCATCCCTCCACTCAGATCGACGCCTGAACTCTCGCGTCACCGTGCGTCACCATGGATCCTAGCTCGCACTAACCTATCATCAAATAACCCCAGCGCCCACTCGGAACTGTTCCCGCCACCTCAGATCTGAAAATGAAACCAGCACTGACCATCCCCGGACTGCTGCTTTACTTCCCTTTATTATTTTATATGTACCAAAGCTCAGCATAACCTACCCCCGTCTTCTTACTGTCACCTGCGAAAGCTTCACTTGAACCACCAACTTCTCAGTATTTTGTGCTCACAACGTTGGCTCAAGCTGTAAAGGACTTTGGATCCAGTTTGTAAATGGAGACCTCGCGCTTTTATATGGTGGAGGAAGGAACAATATTTATTTTATTTTATTTTGAAAATGGAACTAGCGCTTACGGTGGGAAGGGAAAACTTAAATTTGTTTGTGGAAATGTTGCTCTTGGTTTCCTTCCTACTGTAGTGAAAATGGAGAAATGGAAAGTATATATAGGGGGAGAAGGTTTGGAGAGCACGCAATTAAAAAGTATTTGTTTAAATGGTTACCTGGTTGCCACGGTGAGGGAAAGTGTGGTGGGCAAGAAATCAACTGTGCAGCTTGCGGAGAAAGGAATTATCCTTATGTACCTTTTTCTTTTCTGCTTTCAGATTTTTTTTTTTGTTTAATTTTGGTTACCAGTTTTTATTTAATGTTGCCGCTTAACCCACTGTGTTTTGCTCCAATCTGATACATTATCATAGTGTGAAATTGATGATGAATCCAACTTCCACCGCTAATTTTAATATTAATAAAAATGATATGTTTTATTGCAGTTAAATAAAGATTATCGGTTGTACTGTCTTGTTCGTTGCATTGTACCTTGCATTTTGAACAGTGCTTGCAACAAGAAATCTTAGGCATGCAGAGAGAGAAATGTTAAGGGGGGTAGCCGAGGTTCGATATCTATATTTCATTGTATAGGATAGGTAGTATCTAGGCATATATATAGAAGATTAAGAGTTTATATTTATTTACCGAGGTTTATATGGTACCGTATAATTCTATTTATTTATAGACTGCTACGGACAGAAGTAAAGATGCAGTTGTGTACAGGGAGGTGCCACGGTCCCGAAAATATAATAATATCGGTAGGTTGACTCACATTGTGAAATCCCAAAATATTGATATAGGGTGCAAAATATTTCAAATAAAAAGCTGCATATTTAATTTATTAAAAATTACAGTAAAATTCTAAAAATTAAATTATAACTACGTCTCAAAAGAATCTTGTCCAGATTCGAATCCAGTATGCAGTAATATCAAATAAACCGTTACGGTCGATGAACGATTCTATAGCGACTATTGGAAATTTTAATCTGGACATATCTTACAATCCATAATATGAAATCTTCATTTTTCTCTTCCGTTAGAAAAGTATAATCAAATCGATTCAAACGTTTCTTGTTTCACATAATTCCGACTTAAAACGGATTCTGTATATTCAATTAAAATTCAGTTCGAAAATTACGAACTACCACGTCGTTTTCAAGCTCATTTTAATTATATTATAAATTATATATTTTTGAACTCGATTTTATAAAATAAATTCGATATAAAATCCATTATATTTCCAATATAATATATAAAACAGATTTAAATATTCAAATTTAAATGACCGAAAAATCTGGGACGTTACAAACCTCTTTGAAATAGGTGAATCTTCTAGAGCTGAAGCGACTGTAACAAGGACGAGTTGGATGAAGTTGTTGTGGGTCTAATAAGTCAAACGGATATCGCAAACAATGTTATGCTGAAAAAGTTAGAATCTATGTTTGTTGTTCAAGCTGCAATGGTAAAAGTTACCATGAATGCCGCCCGTTCTAAACAACCTACTCAGACTGCCCATACAGAAAATGCGGGTTCCTCCTCCTCAAGTCCGAATCGGGAAATCTATGCCCAGGAGGTTGTAGATCCTGATGATCTTATCATAAAGATGCAAAATGTAACGACCCGGAAATTTGCGATCTTGTTTATCCGATATACAACACATATCGAACATCCGAGGATCGAAAATTTCGGTAGTTAATGAAAGAATTTAGAGGGTGAGGATAGATAAGATAGAAACTTAGTATCGAAGAAGAAGAAGAACATCACAATATCAGAGTAAACACGAATCTCACAGCGGAACGAATAAATATATTTCATAACATAACTTTGAAATTTAAATATGTACTTGAATATACAGATCATTTCCAAAGTACAGCATTTACAACACAGCGAAAATAACTATAGCTATATAATCTTGAATCCTCCTACTCCAAGCTCTTCCAGTATATTTGTAAATCCCGACTACTTGACTGCCCGTACAAAATTGGGCACCCAAGAGTTTAGGAAAAAAAAACAAGTTGAGTAGGATTTGCAACCATCCTCTCCTCCCCCAAGGCAGAGGGTTACCGTCCCCCCGTGGCTTACATTGATACCCCAACTCCATGCTTTACGGCCAGCCTCTCGACTCGACCAACCCGCTATATTCCAGGACCTGTAGGGGTAAGAGTCTCCCGTTCGCCACCAAACCGCGAAGCGAGAACCCCCTATCAGACGTACCAGTTAAGCAACATGGACTGGTATGAGTAAAACAATTTATAACAGTTTGAGCAATAAAACGATATCTCATAAGACCACGCCGTATAACGGAACGGGTTTTTCCCTTATGAGAATCCAAAATAATCTTTATATCAAAACTCATTGATATTATAATAGTGTCTATCAACCACAATATAATAATCATCTAGCAGAAACGCTTTCATCTCACGTTCTACATATATAGTATACAATCAAAACCGCAAGCACGTATTGGGTAATGGATTTCCAACTATGACAAGGTATGGAACCACCTTTCGCTAGTGTGCCTCTAGAGAGGAATACACTGGGTTCAACAAGAACATCTTGCAACCCGACCACACATGACCGACCACTCATTTCTCTTGAGTGTATCGAATGTATATCACCAACGGTTGGGATCAGCAACCGTTTCCCGAATGGGACAACATTGACAATAGATTTTTATAAGTAAATGAAACTCTAGATCAGGTGATTATACACCCTAATAGGTGCGACCTACACAACCATGCTGCCTGCCCGATTTTTGTCATTTCCTGGTTGTGAGGCTAGAGGCCACGCTTATCTCTGACATATCACACAATTATTCACTTTGAATGTCACATCGTCATACCCGCCAAATCACAAATTGATTTCCCCAAAAATACAACGGGTATACAGCTAAGAGAAACGAATTCCTCCACCACCAAACGTAAATACGTTTGAAGAGATCAACTTACGCGATCTATTAAATATACTCTATCAGACATTCTTCCATACAGGTTGTCCTGGGATTGGACAAACCGAAGGCGCTATTCAGTACAACCATCTTAGGCAATCTTTACCTAAGATTTAAACAATAGCCCTTGCACTTGACTCCGTCTTCAATTATCTTTGGCATATATGATTCTCAACGCTTATGCCAATACGGAGTGGTTCTTCAGATAATAATCCAACCGGTCTCTCCATATTAACAACGTTAAAATGGTCAAAAACTTCTATAGTCGGTGAGTTAACTATCAAAGAAAAACACGCGTGCAAACAATGATATTATTTCCAGATGGAAATTATATCGATCAATCATCATTTAACATTTTATCTCTTTAGTTCATTAATTTACCTATCTCATGTTTCCATATATTCAACATTTCTTATTTTCTAAATTTAGAAAATATACGTTATTAACAATGGAAAACATTCCCATTTCTTGTTTTCTATATTAGAAAACATTTCTGATTCTTATTTGGAAAACATTTCCAAATCTCCTTCATTTGGTTTAAACTGATGTTTAAATAAAACATCGCGATGCCAACTCAAACCATTACATTTAGTGACTAAATTCACTTAACCATCCTTTACTATCAAACCTTACCATTCCTTAGTTAAGAAGGAAGTCAATCAAGTTGGGGTGTAATTACCTCTCAAACCTTTACTGAACAATGTTTTAACTTCGAAATAGTCAAAGTTTATCTTTTAAACCTTTAACAAACTTCCTTACGTAACTCTCTTTTGAATAAATCTCTATTCGATAACTCCTCCCTTCGAATAACTATATTCGATAACCTCTCTTTTGAATAACTAGATTCGAAAACCTTTCTTCGAATAAACTATATTCGATTTACTCTATTCAATTAACTCTTGTCAATTAACTCTATTTGATTTAACTCTAATCTATTAACTCTATTTGATTAACTCTTTTCACTTAACTCCTTCTGAATAAACTATATTCGATAACTCCTTTTACTCTATTCGAATAAACTATATTCGATTAACTCATTTAATTCTATTCGAATAAACTATATTCGATTAACTCCTTTTACTCTATTCGAATAAACTATATTCGATTAACTCCTTTCGAATAACTAAATTCGATAACTCCTTTTAACTGGATTCGAATAACTATTATTCGATAACTCCTTTCGAATAACTAGATTCGAAAACCTTTCTTCGAATAACTAAATTCAACAACTCCTTTCGAATAACTAGATTCGATAAATCCTTTCGAATAACTAGATTCGATTAACTCACTTCGAATAACCAATATTCGATAACTCCTCTTCGAATAAATTATATTCGATAACTCTTTTCGAATAACCAATATTCGATTAACTCACTTCGAATAACCAATACTCGATAACTCCTCTTCGAATAAATTATATTCGATAACTTTACTTTGAATAAGTGATATTCGATAACTCTACTCGATTTACTCCATTTGAATAACTCTAACTGGTTAACTCTAACTCTAACGGGTTAACTCTAACTCTAACTGGTTAACTCTAACTGATTAATTCTAACTGATTAATTCTAACTGATTAATTCTAACTGATTAATTATAACTGATTAATTCTAACTGATTAACTCTAACTGATTAATTCTAACTGATTAACTCTAACTGGTTAATTCTAACTGATTAACTCTAACTAGTTAATTCTAACTGATTAACTATATCTAATTTACTCTATTCGATTAACTCTAACCGAATAACTAATATTCGATTAACTCATTTCGATTAACTCTTTTGAATTAACTCCTTTGATTTATTCCTTTGAATTATTCCTTTGAATTATTCCCTTGAATTATTCCTTTGAATTATCTCCTTTGAATTATTCCTTTTCTATTTGTTTACTTAACAAATAACTATTCCCTTTTCAAATTCTACTTATTTAACAAATAAATATTTCTTAAATCTTTCCTACTTATTTAACAAATAAATATTTCCTTTATCTTTTCTATTTATTTAACAAATAAATATTTCCTTCATCATTTCTATTTATTCAACAAATAAATATTTCCTTTTACATTTGTTTTACAAGTATTTTCTTTTATATTTGTTTTACAAATATTTTCTTTTATATTTGTTTTATAAATATATTCCTTTATATTTGTTTTCACAAATATTTCCAACTCAATTATATTTGTTTTACAAATATAATTTATTTTCAATATACACTTTGACAAATCCCTTTGTATATTCCGGTATTTCTTATGGTGTTTTAAATACCATATATCACTGCTCAGTATCACCCAAACACACATAATCAATAACATTGTATATCACATCATATATCACAATATATATAAAAAACAGTAAAATAAATGTTAAGGAATCTAGTTGGATTCCTCTGACTTGTTTCCCTGCATCACAGATGTTAAACAATATAATTAACATCGATTTCATTTCAAGATGAAATATTCTGCTAAATAGAATCAATATTTGATTAACGATTTATATCTATATCATTATCTATAATTTCAACCAATACATAAGCAATTCAACCAAACAGTTAACGCACATCAATCAAGAAATAATTATCAGTTCTAAGAATACGTTATAAAAATATAACTGTTTAGAGTTGGTGAGTTTTACTCACATTGGACGATCATCGTTAATAACGATAACCATCTCTTGATTCTGACGGACAATTTATTTTGCTATAAATTGTAATGAGCTCCGATGGACTTCCAGTCAGTTCCATCTTGTAGTGTCCGTCCATACGATCCCAACGGATCTTGTTTCGCTGAATTTCGTCGACGTATGACAAAGATATCATTTCTACAAGTTTAAATACATTCTTTTACTAAATAAGAGTTTAAATTAAATCTCTTTTGGGCTTTAACCTTTTCAAATCTAGCCCGCTCAAAAATCAGACCGCACCCGCATCATTTGAACCCATCCAATCTGAAGCCTTCTTCCCCAAATGAAGAATCGCAACTCCAGAAAACAAACTTCAGCACTTCCACTAAACATTTTCCACCGCATTCTCGTGTATAACTCCTCCTGTTATCTCCACTTAAAAGCGATACACACTCCATTATCCTTTCCTTCTGCAAACGAACCCCAGTAGACTCGCCATCCTCTCTTTTGCAATTTTACACAACCGCAAGCTCCTCCTGTGTCAACGGCTACCTCACGCACCAGGTACGGTTTCCGTTCATCAACACTGTGCCACTCCTGAACTGCCAATGATAATCGAGTGCCCTCAAAACCGAACGTCATTTAGCTTCTCTACGCTGAACGCCCCAGATCCACTCTTTTTAACCACCCAAACTCCTTCATTTATGGTTTACGCAAGCACCAAGTTCCCTTTTGTTTTTTCCATGCAAACTTTCCACTACATGCCCTTCCTTCAACTCGCATGGACTCCCCCATATTTTCACCGCCCGCTCCCTTAGCTTCTCACGTGTTTCTCACCACTCGAGACTTACCCAAACTCACTTCAGCTCCTTCCACTCGCTGTCGGAAAGAACCCACCTCCTCCTCATACAACTCAAGGCCAGACCCCCCCCCCTTTTTTTTTCAAACGCGGGTCCAATTGTTTGAAGAGAGGGTTTTGGTGGCGGCTGAACAAATGGAGGATAGACGTGTACTCATTTTAAACCAAACGAAAGAGAACAAGAGGAAGGTAGCTTTATTTATCGGGTTACATCTTTAAAAACGCGGTCTCTTGAGGACTCATACGTTGTATGTGTGGTTAAGGAATAGCCAACGTTTTGCTTTGAATTGTTTAAGAAAAATATCCGTATCCATTTCGTAAACTCCATTCATATACAAACTGCTACAGACAGAAATAAAAATACCATTGTGACCAGTAAGGTACCACGATTTCAAAAATATAAAAATACCGGTAGATTAACTCATATTGTGAAACCCCAAGATCGCTGATTAAGGGTGCAAAATACTCCAAATAAAAAGTTGCTTATTTAATTAATTAAAAATTACAGTAAAATTCTAAAAATTAAATTATCACTACGTCTCAATGGGCTTGTCTAAATTCGAGGCCAATATTTAATTATAATTAAATATATATCATTATGGTTGATAACGATTCCATAGCGACTATTCGAAAATTTGATTTGGACATAAATCAAAATGTTCACGATGAAATCTCGATTTTTCTCTTTCACTAGAAAAATATACTTCATCAGCTCCTAACGTTTCTTGTTTCATAGAAATCCGATTTAAAACGGCTTTTGTATATTCGTTTAAAGTTCGAATCTCCAAATTGTGAACTACCGCGCCATTTCGAGCTCGATTTTAATTATAATATAATTATACGTTCAAACTTCGTTATTCAAATATATTCGTTAATATAATTCAACTCTAAACTGAATTCTAAAAATTCGAATTTCCCAATTCAAACCATATTGCCATTTCAGCCAATTCTGATTATTTCAGAATTAAATATATTATTTAATTATTATTTTAATTAAATATTCAAAGTTATTTAATTAACGACCATTAAATTCTCTAAATCACTATATAAATAATTAAATTAATTAATTATTATATCGCTGAAAAATGCGGGACGTTACACAAAACCACCTACCCGCAACCATTCTGATAAAGCACCCTCTCAATAAGTGCTTGGTTTCGCCAAAGAGGCACCTTCCATGAGGGAGGTCCAGGGCCTCGGATTCCAAACCGTGACCGTTTTCTTAGGCAGACATCCGGTAAGGAGGAAGGCGTCCGCCCCGCGGACCAGTACAATGAAGAGGAGCGCATATAGGAAATGGTACGCAAGATCATGGAGAGAAGCTTGAAAAAACAGGATGATGAGAAGGAGTGGGGGTTCGATCCTACCAAGACCCCACTCACAGAAAGGATCAAGATGGCTCCATACCTAAACAAGTTCAAACTTTCAATGGTGCAAGCCTATAATGGGACGGGCGATCCCAATGTGTTCATGTTCAAATATGATCAACATATGGATGGGGCACGTGCCACAAACGAGCTTAAGTGTCTGTACTTCCCAACTTATCTTGAAGGGGTGGCTTCTCTTTGGTTCACAAAGCTGTCACCAAAGTCCGTGGATGACTTTGCCACTTTGGCCAAACTATTCAGAGAGAAATTCAGTCTCTAAGCAACCAAGGTCCGGGATGTTATGGAACTGAATGAGCTAGAGCAGAGGCCAGGGGAATCCATTAAGGCTTTTCTCACTCGCTTCAATGCGGCTACAGCCGAGGTTGAAAATAATGAGCCCACTTGGTTCTGATGGCTTTAAAAGGAGCTATATGCAAAAAGATCAAGTTTGGACGATTGATCAAAAAGTAGAAGCCAACCACGCTCGAGCAATTATTCGATAAAGCTGAAGAATATATGAGTGTCGAGAGGATCCAGCCTATGCCTTAGATGACCCTGAAAGTAGTGCACAGCCTGAGAAGAAGGATGTTAATGTGCAAGGTGGACAAAACAATCCTGGTGGTCAAAAAAGGGGCAACGACATAAAGGATAACCGAGCTAACAAGAAACTCCACTTCTTTAAGAATTCCGAGCTGACTCCTCTCAATGACACCGTAGAAAATATATACATGGCGACTAAGGATACCGAGAAATATCCAGAGCCAGGGAAAGTAAAGGTCAATGAAGTCAGGCATGTTATGTCGGTTCCACAACCAACCAGACCACAATACGAACGAATGCAGACATCTGAAGAGATTAATTGAGGAGTTGATAAGGAAGAATAAACTCCAGCAATATACAAAAATCCCGCAGAATACTCAAGCCGCTCAAGGGCAAGGAACATCCATGGGACAGTCTGGACAGAGAAAGAGCACTCCAATTGCTGTAATTCCAAGACCGATCATCAACACAATTTCAGGTGGACCCCACCCAGCCAGAAGAAGCTGGGGGACATCATGAAATATACAGAAGAAATGAAAACCCTTCCGAAAGGAGAAGAACTCATGGTCATGAAATATGCCTACCCACAAAAATGCAAAAGACTTCATGGGACGATGTTGTGTTCCGAGATAGAGACTCAGACGGATTGCTAACACCAATCGTTGATCCCATGGTTGTTACCATCGGTTTAGGTCCAGCCATAATGAGAAGAGTCACGGTGGACAGCGGGGCATCTGTCAGTGTTCTTTTCATTAATGTTTAATAAGATGAATCTTTCAATGGATGATGTGAGAGCTTGCCAGAATAAGATCCATGGGTTCACGGGGCAACCCACCCATCTGATTGGCATCATCAACTTGCTTGTTGAGCTTGAAGAAGGAAAACAAAAAGTCATTATGGTGCAAACTTTTGTGATGAGCTTTTAGCTTATAATGCCTTCCTTGGAAGACTAGCCCTTGCCGCATTCAGGATTGCAATGGCTCTATGGTGCAAGACCATGAAATTCCCTACTGAAAATGGAGTCGGAGTGATTAAAGGTGATTAGAAGGCAGCAAGGGAGTGCTACATGGAAGAACTGGTTGAAGCTAGGAAGAAGGGGGCAAAGAAGTATGTGGAGGCTCCGCTCCACATTCATGACTCCCCATTATAGAAACTAGGGCATGGTCCTCACACTGGCTAGCACAACGGAGCTCAAAAGGAAATGGACCCAAGGAAAGCCAATGTGGGGGAGAATAGAGCAGCACCAGCTGAAGCCACAATCTCAATTCCAGTGAATGACAAATATCCTGACAAAGTAATGAAAATAGGTTCTCAGTTGGGCCTGAAGTTGCAGAAAGAATTAATTTTGTTTTTAAAAAGCAATTTTTGATGTTTTTTCTTAGACATATTCTAATATGTGTGGAATTTCATCTGATGTAATAGTGCATAAATTGAATGCTAATCCAGGTTTAAATCCAATAAAACAAATGAGACAAATTCAGGGACCTGAAAGGTCTATAGCATTAAAAGAAGAAGTGGATAGGTTGTTCAAAAATAACTTCATACGAGAATCCACATATCCTGATTGGGTCTCAAATCCGGTTCTAGTTAAAAAGTCCAATGGAAAATAGAGGGTATGCATTGACTACTCAGACCTCAATAAAGCATGCCCTAAGGATCGTTTTCCTCTGCCTGGAATTGATCGACTTTTTGATGCAACAGCGAGGCACGAACTCCCATACTTCATGGACGCTTACTCTGGATACAATCAGATTATGATGCATAAGCCGGATGAGGAAAACACGAGTTTCATAACAGATAGAGGCCTGTATCGCTACAAAGTCATGTCGTTCGGACTGAAAAACGCAGGAGCAACATACTAGCACCTTGTGAATTCCCTGTTTAAATCTCAAATTGGGAATACAATGGAGGTCCATGTGGATGATATGCTGGTGAAGTCAAAGAAAGCTAATGATCATCTAGAGAATCTGGCTGAGATGTTTCATATCCTCATAAAATATGGGATGAAGCTAAATCCGCTTAAATGCTCGTTTGGAGTTGCATCGGGAAAGTTTCTCGGTTTCATAGTCAACGCCAGAGGCATTGAAGCAAATCCTTCTCAAGTCACAGCCTTACGGGAGATGCGTGCTCCTAGTATGAAAAAAGAGCTTCAAAGCTTAAACAGGAAAATAACTGCGCTTAACCGATTTATTTCAAAGGCCACGGATTGGTGCGTTCCACTCTTCGATGCTTTAAGGAAAGGAAAGAAGGATTTACAATGGACTCCTGAATGCCAAACAGCCTTCGAAGAGTTGATCAAACAGATGGAGTCACCATTGATACTGTCAAAGCCTAAAGACGGGTAGGACTATTCCTGTATTTGGCTGTCTCATCTCATGCTTTTAGCGCCGCACTTGTCCAGGAGGACACCAAGGTTCAATGGCCAGCTTACTACATCAGTAAAAGGATCGCTGGGGCAGAAATAAACTATACCAAGTTGGAAAAACTTGGGTATTGTTTGCTTGTTGCCTCAAAAATGCTAAGGCCATACTTCCAGCCCATCCTATAAAGGTTCTCACCGACCAACCGCTAAGACAAGTTCTTTTCCGCCCAGAAACTTCGGTGAGACTATTGAAGTGGAACATAGAGCTCAGCCAATATAACATCACTTATCATCCTCAAAGAGCTATTAATGGGCATGCCTTAGCGGATTTTATCGCTGAGTGTATGGATAGGGGGAAGAAACAGAAGAACCAGCAGAGGCGACTGGCTGGAAGCAATTCGTTGATGGATCCATGAATGATTACTGCTCGGGGGCAGGGATAGTTCTGGAAACTCCTGAAGGCCACTCCTTATGCTACGCCCTAAGGTTGGAATTCCCGTCAACCAATAATGAAGCTGAGTATGAAGCATTGTTAACAGGATCGAAATTAGCGAAAGAGTTGAATCTGAAAACCTTGCAAATTCTTAGCGATTCGTTGTTGGTAGTATGTCAGGTCCGAAAAGAATTCCAGACCAAAGTCGGAAACCTTCCCGCTTATCTTTCTAAAGCTTTGGAACTTCTCGACGATCTTAACTACTACGCGATATCTCATATTCCCTAGGAAGAAAATTCAAAGACAGATTCTCTCGCTAAATATGCCAGTTCCTCAGATGCACAGTTGCTGGGTTTGATACCCGTTGAAGTCCTTTCAACTCCTACCATTGAAGAAACAGATGTCGATTGGATCATGGAGACTATTGAAGAGCCTGTATCCTGGATGACCCCAATCAAGGAGTACATCCTCAACAGAATGCTCCTAGAGGAACCAAAAAAGCGGAGGAAAATATTTTGCAAAGCTCCATTGTACCTTATCCAAGATGAAAGGTTATATAGGCGAGGTTTCCCTATGCCACTACTGCGGTGTGTAACCAAAGAGGAGTCCAGAGCAATCTTGGCGGAATTTCATAAGCGAGAATGCGGAGGTCACACAGGTAGTCAAACACTAGCCAAGAAAATTCTACGATATGGCTACTTTTGGCCCGATGTGAACATGGATGCAATGACCTATGCTAAGAAACGTGATAGATGCCATGTAACACCCCAAAATTTTAAATATCAAAATTAACAAATTTAAGAATACTTAATTGTTAAATTGAGAATTAAGGGAAATGGGTTACGCCATTGCGTTCGTCTCGAAATTCTTCTTGGAATAGAGTCCAAGTTTTGGAAAATCGGACTCGTATGAAGAAGTTATGGCCCTCAGAACTTTCAGAAATTTATATAAAACAATTCAGAAAATTAAATACCAAGGCAGGTCGACCTGGGGTTCGACCTAACCCAGGCCAGGTCGACCAGGGGGTCGACCTCCCTATTTAAAGGTCGACCTGGGGGTCGACCTCCCCCTCGGGCCAGATCTGAAACCTGACGTGTTTCTTTGTGTGACGATTTTCTGACTCATTAGGGCTTGTGTGGCAAGTACTGGTTGGTTCTCTTAGGTTTGAATGGCTTTGATTGGTCCTAGGTTAATCTAACGGCTTAGGTTGATTTAAACTTCTATAAAAGAGTGCCTGGACTTAAACCCTAAACCTAAACAAAATTTGTCTCTTGGCCACCATGCTGCTGCTAAGATAGTTCTCCTTCCTAAAGCTTAGGGATTAGCAAGTCAGAATTCCAATTCAAAAGACGAACAAATCATTCTCTTCTCTGACCTACCTTTGTGAGTATTATTTCTTTCACAATATAATTTGTAAATTAATTATGATGGGTTGTAATTGGATTATGAGAACAAGTCTGTTGAATCACGTGATGTTGTTTAACTTTGTTATCTTATGTTGGTAGATCTATTTCATATTTAACTTGATTCATTTTATGCAAGTTTAGATGTTAAATCATATGTTAATTCATATGTGAATTTTATGCAAGTTTGGAATGTTAAATCATATGTTAATTTATATGTGAATTTTATGCAAGTTTAGATGTTAAATCATATGCTAATTCATATGTGAATCTTATGCAAGTTTAGATGTTAAATCATATGGTAATTCGTATGTGGATTTTATGCAAGTTTGGGATGTTTAATTGTATGTTAGTTTGAATATGAATCTTATGCAAGTCTGTATGTGAGTTGTACACAAGTTTATATGTGAATCAAGTATATACATATGACAGTTTATATGCAAAAACATATGATAAATTCATATGCAAGTTGTAGGAATCCATGTGCAAGTTTAGGTGAAAAACTATATTCACATTTTTGGGTGAAAATTATATTCACATATGCAAGTTAGGTGAGATCCATATTTTATATATGCAAGTTCACAATTTCATGTTTAGATCTATATTTAGATCCATGGTAGTTTATGAAAATATAGGATTCTATATGACCATTGTCTATGCAAATTATTGGCTATGCAATTTTATGTTATAATTCCTATTTGAAAGTTAGATCTATTTTACGTGTTATGCAAGTTATGATGTTTTTTTTATAAGTTAGACTGTTTGCGAGTCTAACATATTTCATATTTGAACGTACGAATAGCGTGGGGACAATGGGAAAATATTAATTATGAAAATTGTGAATTGGCATAAATGGCTTTAAAAGCATATAATTAAATTGAGACATTAATTGGTGTAATTTTTATACCTAAAAAGTATGGACATAATTTAGGTGACAATTATGGACATAGATTAATTTGGAAGTTATTGACAATTTTAAATAGAGATATTAATTCAAATTGGGGTTGAATAATAATGTTTAATAATAAATGCCTAAGACATGAGGTTAGACTCGTTTGTGGTATAAGACTGCCCAGACCCGCCCGACAAATCCAGCAACCACAAACGGTAGTCTAATATGAGAGGTCAAAGGCATAAATTAAATGAGCAATAAATGCCTAAGACATGAGGTTAGACTCGTTTGTGGTATAAGACTACGCGGACCCGCCCGGCACATCCAGCAACCACAAACGTCAGTCTAATGTGAAAGGTCGTAGGCATAATTAAAAGATGCTTAAACACGAGGTTAAGTCTGGCTTGTGGTGGAAGTCTGCCGGGAACCGCCAGACATATCCATCGGCCACAAGCAATCGACTTAATGTGAGAGGTCTGTGCTTTAATAATTAATTAATGCTGATCAAAGACGAATATGAATGACAAACAGAAGTTTGGTTGAGTTGAGTAATTCTCTGAGTACCAATCTGATGTTGATTTCGGTCTTCGGGATTGATACTTAGGGAGTTATACTCTTAACCAATGTATCTGCAAACTAAGATGTATTTAATCATAAATTAAGTAAAAACATGTTATACGATATATATATATATATATATATGATACATAAAATATAAAAGTGGATAGGGTTAAGACCAGCTTAACCAATAATATATATATATTGAACTGATAAGCGGATAGGGTTAAGACTAACTTAACCAATAACACATGTTGATTTGATAAGTGGGTAACATGGGTGACATGTGGTATATAATTATAAACACTTAACCAAGTTGAAACATGTAAGATGACATGAATAAGAGGGGGTTAAGTGGAAAATCCTAGTGGGGACCAAGCATAGGTGGAAATCTTGTGTCAAATGTGGGGACCCTTTCCAACCAGTAACGCATTTAGTATCTAAGTGAGATCGATCTAGATCGAGGACGGGACATGCTTGCTGGGCTTGATTGTAAGAGGTCAAAATGGGTTAGCGGTGGCAATGCAAGTCCAACGGGGTCATGTGCGTGCGTGGGCCCGGGCTGATAGGTAAGACGTTGTTGCATCATGTAGGTATAAGCCGTGCATCTTTAGTGGTATCGGGTTGCCACTTTGGGAAGTGATACACCCCACTGTGGGACCAGCACGGGTATCTATAAGTTAGGGAGCCGATCGAATGGGGAAGGTAGTGGGTACGACTAGCGGAGATAGGAGCAGGCAACACCCATGGAGACAGCTAGAAGTCCATATACCATATTATGAATAAACGTTGTAATTAGAGTAGGGAAGGGTAGTGATTGCAACTAGTGGAGATAGGAGCGGGCGGCACCTATGAAGACAGCTAGGGGTACATGAAACTACCATTATGATTATTATGTTCAGTGGGCGGGATCAACTTTTGGGGTGACTAGTAATGGTGTAGTATAGTAATTATCCTATAGTGATTAGGAGCGAGATTAACGCCAGAATATTCCTCATGTTTGTTTTGTCTTGCCCACTTGTTTCACAGTCATTCCTTATTTTACCAGTTTATGCCTTATCCGAATTACTTTAATAATTATATTGTTAAAGTTATGGTACTCGCCACACTTTATGTCTGACCCCTTTGTTTTCGCCTCTTTTCTTCCTTCCCCTCCCCCCTCCCTCCTCCCCCCCCCCTCAGGTTCTCAGGGTGGGACTAGTACTAGTGGAGCTTGATCTGGATCTTCCTCTCTCTTTTGGAAGTGCTTGGATTGCTGAAAGTAAAGTTCAGCTCATTTCTTTTATGGCTAGTTATGTTGGGGTTATGCTTTTTTACTTTATGTACTCAGAAAACAATTTGTCAAGATGGTTACTAAGTGTACTTGGTTTTTCTGTTGGTTTATGATGTTGTTATAATCAAACTATTTCTCCACTACAATAAAAGTTGTTTTGAATTTTTCAAGTACCAATATATGTATCTTTCTTGTTATATTCTGTTCTATTCACTAATAATACTCCATGAAAGTTAATGCATTCCCTTTGAGAGTGACATTAATGGACGTGGGGTGTTACACATGGTATCAGAGCTGAAAGTTACAAGAACAGATAAGAGATTTTGAAAAACTATTTTTCAAAAGCGTTTTATAAAGAAATACTTTCTAAAATATGTTTTAACGAGAGTATTTTCAAGAGAAAAGTTTGTTTTAAAACCATAACCCCCAAGAGCCATATATCTTTCCTTCGATTCTCCGTTTTGAATCTCTTCCTCTTTCCTTTTTTTTTGAATTTCTTCCTCCATGTGTAGACATTTTTCTAAGATATGTAAAAACTTCCGTACGGTGGGCGGAAAACCGCTTCATGGGACTGGGACGTCCGTCAAAGCTAGAAGGAAGTGGAGGACTTGTTGGTACCTTTAAGATGGACAATGGGAGGAAGGTTCAATTAGCCACTTGGTTAATGAAGGACGAAGCCTTATTTTGGTAGGAAGTCACGAATGGAGAATGGGCCGGAGAGACATGGATAGGACATACGATAAGGAAGTAGATCCAAAGAAAGGCGGTAAGGATAACAAGGGGCCAAGAGAAAAGGAAGAGCCACACTTGTGAAATACCTGACTACTTAAATAAGGACGTTAGAAAGAAGAAGAAGACAAGTTGTTATCGTTACAGAGAAACATGACATCTTATTAGGATCGTCCAAAGAAGCAAAAGGCAAAGGTAAGGACAAAGTACAGGATCTTCTGGAGGGCAGGCGCGTTCCCTCACGGCTGGCATACCTGATAGAGGTAGAGATATCTTGGTTGGAAGTTTGTTTTTTCTTTTTGATCATTCTGTTCGAACCTTGTATGAATTCTGGCGCTTCACATTCATTTGTATCTGCTTCGTTAGTTGAAACACTGCACCTAAATACTAATCTAGTTATGGATCCCATAGTAGTCTCAAATCCTATTGGTGGTTCGACTCATCTTTAGTTGATTTGTCGGGATTTAAGAGTGTCTATCTTGGGCGTTGGGTTTGAATGCAATGCCTTCATTCTTGGCTTCATGGGCTATGGCTTGATTCTAGGCGTGGATTGGCTAGCCAGATATGGTGCCATCATAAAATGTGAAAGAAGGGTAGTTAGATTGTTGGCTCGTTGTGGAAAGATCTTTGATATTTCTTGTGACCCTAGAGGCCCCGTGATTCTTAGCTACCTAGAATCTCTTGACGCGTCCAACGATGATTTGGAATTTGTTCGTGTGGTTCGTGAATATGGTGACGTCTTCAATGAAGTTCGGGGTTTACCCCCGAGGCGCAAGATAGACTTTCGTATATACCTAGTAGATAATGCAAAGCCAGTTGCATTACCAGTACGCCATATGGCTCCGAGAGAGAGAGAGAGAAGAACCCAGTAAGCAAGTGAGAGAGTTTCTTGAGAAAGGGTTCATAAGAAGGAGCATTACGGAATAGGGATAACTGTGGATCCCGCAACGGTCGAGGCAATCCAAGATTGGAAGATTCCTAAGAACGCAACAGAAGTAAGAAGCTTTTTAGGACTGGCAGGCTATTATAGGAAGTTCATTAAGGACTTTGCGAAGATATCAGCCCCACTTACTCGGTTAACGAAGAAGAACTTGACTTTTGCTTAGGATGTTGACTGTAACGATGCTTTCCAACGTTTGAAGAGGGTTTTGACGACAACTCCAGTTTTAGTTTTGCCAGACGGAAGTAAGCCATTCACAGTGTATACCAGTGCTTACGGGATAGGGCTTGGAGCAGTTTTCAGTGCAAGAGGAAAAGGTGATATGCAAAAGGCGGCAAGTACGAATATCGCTTATCATCCACAGACGGATGGACGGACAGAGAGGGGTGAATAGAATCTTGAAGATCTTTTGAGGTTATGTATCCTAGATTTTGGAGGGACATGAGAAGAGGCAACGAGCTTAGTGGTGTTCACGACGTGTTTCACATGTCACATTTGCGGAGGTGTTGGAGCCTAACGTGCTTAGAGAAGTGGACGATTAGACGAGCTCCTACATGCATTCTTGGGTCGGAGATATTAAAGCTACGCAACAGAGAGGTCAAGTTGGTCAAAGTGCAATGGGGAAATGATCAAAGAGACGCGACTTGAGAAACGGAAGACAAGATGTGTACGCTGTATGTTTTTAACTTCTCCTTTTCTACCGCTTTGTTTATGCTTGTCCTATCGTTTAGTATGTCTTCGCGATTGTATCTTCGATCTTTAGTTAGGAAAAACCCTATGGTTGTAAACATGTGTTTGAGACATGTTATGTTTGGTGGATGCAAATAGATGCAAGTGGTTGCTAGTGGTTGCCCGTGGATGCATGTACACACACATTAGGCACTAGATCGGCTCAGTCACTGTCATATTGCATATAAATATGTGTGCATATTTAAATTAATGGATGTATAATGGTTGTGTTATCATATGGATGCTGCATCTAGATAAATGGTCGTGCACGTATGTAGAAATAATATGTATCATTAGGACTCTTTTGCATACATAATGGATGCATGGCACTATCATGATTTGCATTAAGGAGGTCAAATGAATCTAGACCGCCTAATTTTGCGTTAGATAAGGAACATATACACACACTTTGCATATGTTCATACGACAGTAGAAGTCTTTTAAGGACAATGGATGTCTGTGTTTGTTGATTGAGTAGATGGATGATTGGATGGTAGGATACACATTCTCCTAAACTTGGAGATTTCGGGGGAGAAATCCTTTAAGGAGGGGAGAATGTAACACCCCGAAATTTTAAATATTAAAATTAACAAATTTAAGAATACTTAATTGTTAAAGTGAGAATTAAGGGAATCGGGTTACACCATTGTGTTCATCTCGAAATTCTGCTTGAAATAGAATTCAAGTTTTCGGAAATCGGACTTCGTATAAAGAAGTTATGGCCCTCAGAACTTTCAGAAATTTATATAAAACAATTCAGAAAATTAAATACCAAGGCAGGTCGACCTGGGGGTCGACCTACCCCAGGCTAGGTCGACCAGGGGGTCGACCTCCCTATATAAAGGTCGACCTGGGGGTCGACCTCCCCCTCGGGCCAGATCTGAAAACTGACGTGTTTTTTTATGTGATGATTTTCTGACTCATTAGGGCTTGTGTGGCAATTTCTGGTTGGTTCTCTTAGGTTTGAATGGCTTTGATTGGTCCTAGGTTAATCTAACGGATTAGGTTGATTTAAACTTCTATAAAAGAGTGCCTAGACTCAAACCCTAAACCTAAACAAAATTTGTCTCTTGGCCACCATGCTGCTGCTAGGATAGTTCTCCTTCCTAAAGCTTAGGGATTAGCAAGTAAGAATTCCAATTCAAAAGACGAACAAATCATTCACTTCTCTAACCTATCTTTGTGAATAATATTTATTTCACAATATAATTAATAAATTAATCATGATGGGTTGTAATTGGATTATGAGAACATGTCTGTTGAATCATGTAATGTTGTTTAACTTTGTTATCTTATGTTGGTAGATCTATTTCATATTTAACTTGATTCATTTTATGCAAGTTTAGATGTTAAATCATATGTTAATTCATATGTGAATTTTATGCAAATTTGGGATGTTAAATCATATGTTAATTTATATGTGAATTTTATGCAAGTTTAGATGTTAAATCATATGCTAATTCATATGTGAATCTTATGCAAGTTTAGATGTTAAATCATATGCTAATTCGTATGTGAATTTTATGCAAGTTTGGGATGTTAAATTGTATGTTAGTTTAAATATAAATCTTATGCAAGTCTATATGTGAGTTGTACACAAGTTTATATGTGAATCAAGTATAAAAATATGATATTTTATATGCAAAAACATATGATAAATTCATATGCAAGTTGCAGGAATCCATATGCAAGTATAGGTGAAAAACTATATTCACATTTTTGGGTGAAAATTATATTCACATATGCAAGTTAGGTGAGATCCATAGTTTATATATGCAAGTTCACAATTTCATGTTTAGATTATATTTAGATCCATGGTAGTTTATGCAAATATATGATTCTATATGACCATTGTCTATACAAGTTATTGGCTATGCAATTTTACGATATAATTCCTATTTGCAAGTTAGATCTATTTTTATGTGTTATGCAAGTTGTAATGTTTTTTTTATAAGTTAGACTATTTGCGAGTCTAACATATTTCATATTTGAACGTACGAAAAGCGTGGGGACAATGGGAAAATATTAATTATGAAAATTGTGAATTGGCATAAAATGGCTTTAAAAGCATATAATTAAATTGAGACATGAATTGGTATAATTTTTATACCTAAAAAGTATGGACATAATTTAGGTGACAATTATGGACATAGATTAATTTGGAAGTTATTGACAATTTGAAATAGGGATATTAATTCAAATTGGGGTTGAATAATAATGTGTAATAATAAATGCCTAAAACACGAGGTTAGACTCGTTTGTGGTATAAGACTGCCCGGACCCGCCCGGCAAATCCAGCAACCACAAACGGTAGTCTAATGTGAGAGGTCAGAGGCATAAATTAAATGAGTAATAAACGCCTAAGACACGAGGTTAGACTCGTTTGTGGCATAAGACTGCCCGGACCCGCCCGGCACATCCAGCAGCCAAAAACGTCAGTCTAATGTGAGAGGTCGTAGGCATAATTAAAAGATGCTTAGACACGAGGTTAAGTCTGGCTTGTGGTGGAAGTCTGCCCGGAACCGCCCGGCATATCCAGCGGCCACAAGCAATCGACTTAATGTGAGAGGTCTGTGCATTCATAATTAATCAATGTTGATCAAAGACGAATATGAATGACAAACAGAAGTTTGGTTGAGTTGAGTAATTCTCTGAGTACCAATCTGATGTTGATTTCGGTCTTCGGGGTTGATACTTAGGGAGTTATTCTCTTAACCAATGTATCTGTGAACTAAGATGTACTTAATCATAAATTAAGTAAAAACATGTTATACGATATATATATATATATATGATACATAAAATATATAAGTGGATAGGGTTAAGACCAGCTTAACCAATAATATATATATTGATCTGATAAACGGATAGGGATAAGACAAGCTTAACCAATAACGCATGTTGATTTGATAAGTAGGTAACATGGGTGACATGTGGGATATAATTATAAACACTTAACCAAGTTGAAACATGTAAGAAGACATGAATAAGAGGGGGTTAAGTGGAAAATCCTAGTGGGGACCAAGCATAGGTGGAAAGCTTGTGTCAAACGTGGGGACCCTTTTCAACCAGTAACCCATTTAGTTTCTAAGTGAGCTCGATCTAGATCGAGGACGGGACACGCTTACTGAGCTTGATTGTAAGAGGTCAAAACGGGTTAGCAATGGCAACGCAAGTCCAACGGGGTCATGTGCGTGCGTGGGCCCGGGCCGATAGATAAGACATTGTTGCATCGTGTAGGTATAAGCCGTGCATCTTTAGTGGTATCAGGTTGCCACTTTGGGAAGTGATACACCCCATTGTGGGACCAGCACAGGTATCTACGAGTTAGGGAGCCGATCGAATGGGGAAGGTAGTGGGTACGACTTGCGGAGATAGGAGTAGGCGGCACCTATGGAGACAGCTAGGAGTCCACCTACCATATTATGAATAAACGTTGTAATTAGAATAGGGAAGGGTAGTGGGTACAACAAGTGGAGATAGGAGCAGGCGACACCTATGAAGACAGCTAGGGGTACACGAAACTACTATTATGATTATTATGTTCAGTAGGCGGGATCAACTTTTGGGGTGACTAGTAATGGTGTAGTATAGTAATTATCCTATAGTGATTAGGAGCAAGATTAACGCCTGAATATTCCTCTTGTTTGTTTTGTCTTGCCCACTTGTTTCACAGTCATTCCTTGTTTTACCAGTTTATGCCTTATCCTAATTACTTTAATAATTATATTGTTAAAGTTATGGTACTCGCCAGACTTTATGTCTGACCCCCTTTGTTTTCGCCTCTTTTCTTCCTCCCCCCCCCCCCCCGGTTCTCAGGTTGGGACTAGTACTAGTGGAGCTTGATCTGGATCTTCCTCTCTCTTTTGGAAGTGCTTGGATTGCTGAAAGTAAAGTTCAGCTCATCTCTTTTATGGCTACTTATGTTGGGTTTATGATTTTTACTTTATGTACTCAGAAAACAATTTGTCAAGATGGTTACAAGTGTACTTGGTTTTTCTGTTGGTTTATGATGTTGTTATAATCAAACTATTTCTCCGCTGCAATAAAAGTTGTTTTGAATTTTTCAAGTACCAATATATGTATCTGTCTTGTTATATTTTGTTCTATTCACCAATAATACTCCATAAAAGTTAATGCATTCCCTTTGAGAGTAACATTAATGGACGTGGGGTGTTACACGCCAAAGATTTGCAAATACAAGAGCACCTCCTACGGAACTGACCTATTTGGTCAGTCCGTGGCCATTTGCCGTCTGGGGCATAGATTTAATCGGAGCATTGCCTACCGTTAAATCAAGTATGAAGTATGCAATAGTGGTCGTTGACTATTTCACCAAATGGACCGAATCTGAGCCATTAGCCACTATTACTTCGAAAAAGGTGATCAACTTTGTCCTAAAGAACATTATCTACAGATTCAGGGTACCACAGAAAATAATCACTGATAACGGAACTTAGTTTGAAAGCGGTGAATTCTTAGATTTCTGTGCTAAATACAAAATCAAGAATATTTTTGCAATCATTGCTCATCCACAGGCCAATGGGCATGTTGAACCAATCAATAAAATTTTAAAGTCAACCATTAAGAAGCGTCTTGAAAAAGCCAAAGGTGGTTGGGTAGATGTGCTTCCTCTGGCACTATGGGCATATCGCACAACTCACAAAACTGCAACTGGGCACACTCCATTCTCGCTTGCATTTGGATCCGAGGCTATGATCTCGATGGAGCTGGAAGTTCCCACTCATCGCAGAATCCATTTCAATCAAGAAGAGAATGAGAAACTGCAACTCGAAGCACTTGATTTGCTCGAAGGAAAGAGAAAAGAAGCAGAACTTAGAATTGCTGCTCATCAGAGAAGGATAGCCCGACATTTTAATGCTAAAGTCAAACGGAGGACCTTTAAAATGGGGGACCTTGTTCTGAAAAGGATTATGACAGAAAATGGAGTATTCGGACCTAATTGGGAAGGAGCGTATATGATAAGCCAAAAATTCTCAGATGGCACCTTCGAACTGAAAACGACGGATGGGATCTGACTTCCGAGAGCCTGGAATAGCATACACCTCCGTCATTACTTTGCTTAATATTTCTTTCATGAATCTTAAAAAGTTGTAAACATCACGCATTGTAAATACCATGCAACGTTGTCATAAGCTTTGTACATATTGATGAAAGAAATTTCTTTACCTGCCTAAATCATACGTTTGCAAATTCTTGTTTACAAGTTGCTAAAATTCGATTTTGATTGCAGGTCCCCTAAAAAGAACGCCAATGCATCCTTAACCTAGTAAATCCTGGTGACCGTTGCGGCATATCCCGATTGGGATAGCTCAAACGCTCGTTGCTCAATGCTCAAAACATCATTCGCAACAAATATGAAGGTATGGGGCACAAAATTGTAAATAAGGGACACCAGGAACTGAATGGTCAAATGATGTGGCGTTCAAACTCCAAACAAAGTTGCAAGTTTCACCGTAGCGGCACCTTCTTAATTGCAAGGTCTAGGACCTTAGTTCTAACAAATCGTGGTAAAATCCGATAAATGAACTAGCGTCCGTCCTGTGAAACGATGCAACTCCAAACCTAAGACCTCCCCGAGGGGCACCCAGTTGGTCGTCAGTGCCATTAACACATGGACCGATTGCAACAAGCACTGGGCCTCTAAACCAAGACCTCCCCGAGGGGCACCCAGTCGATCGTCAGCGCCATTTATGCATGGCCCGATTACGACAAACCCTGGGCTTCTAAAGACCTTTTCGGGGGCATCCGATCAGATGTTGGGTCTTCCAAATCCAGTTACTGATGCTGGGTCTTCCAAATCCAGTTACTAATGGATTTTAAGGACCCCTTCGGGGGCATCCAATCATAAGCCGAGTCTTCCAAATTCGGTTAGTGACGGACCCAAAGACCTTTTCGAAGGCATCCTACAAATTCTACAAGTGGTTGAATCATTCAGCCACAACGAATAACGGATTTACAAAGACCTCTTCGGGGGCACGAAAACCAAGACCTCTCCGAGGGCATATGTTCAAATCTGATCTTCGAAGGGTCTGGATTACAAGGATAGCGAGAAACATGATCGAATATACTAAAAATACAAGACCTCTCAAGCAGGGGCACAAAAAAAAAATTCTCTCCATAAAAGGTGTGAGCTTGATTGACTAGATAGGAAACCCTTGAGTCATGAACAAGCCAGGAAATTTCAAATGTAATGACAAAAGCGCATGACCAAGGGATTCCAAATATAGTCAGTCATAGATGCCATGCCTAACCTTTGAAGTCTATGACGAATTTTGGTATGGGGGCATTACCATCGCATTAAGGAAATTTAATAATGATCAATTAAACATATCATAAGCTCGTCACAACTTTACACTAAAGCCTTGGCACTTACAAGGATTACCCCGACCACTGACCAAAAAAAGTTGAATTCCTTGAAATGGCTAAGGCAAACTCAAGAACTTTGATACAATGATAAACAAAAAGTGGTTATTCACATAAAAGAAGTCTCGAATACCGCACTAATCAAAATCAAGGAAATTCGGTAAAATTGGTCTGGTAAATCCGTGCAGTTAATAATGATCCGTGGATACAAAAAAGGAAAAATCAGCAATTACAAAAAGTACCACAAGGTCGTTACAGTACCAGGTATTGCAATAAAGATGACTTGTGATATAGAAAACTTGTGTTGAAAGAGTGTAAAGTCAATAAGTGTAGAATGCAAAACAATAAAGTACAACAAAGCTAGAGCAAAAGCTTAAGTACAACAAGCAGAACACAGAACACATTTCCATCAGAACAACGCAAAGTCAAATCACAAAGTCACAAGTCTAGTACGAAAGTTTCATACACATAGTAATGTGAAGTAACAAGCTGGGACTGGCACCCGCATATACAACCGATCTGAATGAAACACATAAAAAGGCAGTAGTCAGGAAGCAAAATAAGCTGGTATCGAGCACTATTTCTTCTTATCACTTGACCTTAGATTTGGCTTGTTGAGGGGAGGAGGAGTCTCTACCACATCACTTGGATTTTCCAAAGAAGACAAAGTAATAACTCTTGTCTTCTGAAGAGTACGCCTCT
Organism: Allium sativum; assembly: GCA_030737875.1. Lineage (NCBI taxonomy): Eukaryota > Viridiplantae > Streptophyta > Magnoliopsida > Asparagales > Amaryllidaceae > Allium > Allium sativum. The sequence continues at coordinate 463,728,674 of CM060923.1, forward strand.
TTTTCTTGCGCTTCGAAGATGATAAGGACTTGGATGTCTTCTTTCCTTGATCCTTAGCAATATCTTTTGGGCTTTCGTCTATTTCTGTGGCTTCAGGATCATCACTAAGAGTGTAATAGACATCATCCTACAAGTCAGAAAGCGCGCCGATTCTGGCATCCCGGGACCCAGGGGTTGTAATGGCAAGTAAAGACGTGTCAATAGACGGAGGAATGATGACTAAGGCAAGAGGAACTGTCATAAATTTGAGTCAGTTGTGACAGCTCTAGTTGTTGTTGCCTTGCCTATAGCAGGAGAAGATAGGGGTGAGATTAAACCTAGAGCATGGGAGAAAAGAGTGTAAAAAGAAAGGGATCCGGGTGAACTAAAAAAAGGAATCTACATATGGCGCAGTGAAATCGATTTCGGTTTTACCTGCAGCTAGAAGATTCTCTTGGATATCTCTGTGCTGAATTCTCCATTTATCTATGATATCGTCATCACCTTCATCATCTCCACCATGCTCATCAATAACATTATCCATAGCAGTACAATCGTATGCAATTGTTTCATTTTCTTTCGAAGCATCAAGAAGGTTAATCGGTGTATGTGAACTAGAAGCTTCAATGTTGACAGGATCAATGGAAAGATCAATGTTGGTTTGGTCCTGGGTCTGTTCCCCAGAGACACCAGTCCTATCACTTGCCAATCGAGCTTTTCCTTCGGCTAAAGCTTTCTTGGATCTCTCGTCTAAAAGATCATTGATGAGATCGTCTTCGCTACAATTGCTACCATTAATTTCAAGTAATTGCTCCCAGACGAGAGCCAATGTAGTTGGAAAGTTGTCCCCTAAATAATGTAAACCCCTAAGGCTCATGATGCTGAAAAATAAAACCGGAATATGTCAGCATTAGCCTCATCCATGGCCTTTTTAAGAGTTTCCTCAGCAGCTTCTTTATCCTTCTCCAGGTTTTCAACCTTAGCCGTTAATATGTGATTGGAAGCTTTCAAGGAATTGATAGTCTCTCTAAGTTGGGCAGCTTCATCTTGATATTGTTTAGAGAAATCCTTTTCTACAGAAAATGTAGCTTCGACATTGCGTTTGGCGATTAGGGCTTCCTTTTCCTTTTTCTTAGCAGCCGCAAGTTCTTCTCTAAGCTTTTTGTTCTCGGTATTTATTGCCTCCAATTCTGCATTTCTTTTAGTGAGTGATGTAATAGTAGCATCACGAGAATCTAAAACTTATTCCCATTTGGCCTTGTCACTCTCCATAGCAGCAATTTTAGCAAGATTATCGTCATTACGCTTTTGGAGATCGTCGCCAAATTTATGCCTTCTGCTTAATTGTTTCTTAGCATGGTCCGTGATAATACTTAGCTTCGTGTCAAGCTGTTTTTTAGCAATGTTAAGCTGGGTATGCGTTTGACTTATTACAGTTTCTATTTCCTCGGCTATGTCATAAGCGTCCGTTGGATTCGTGCCATGATAAAAAAGTATCCCTTTCAAATTCCATCCCTTGAATCGTCCAGCGAGAGAAGTGGTTGCTGGCTCGGGCTCATAACGGGGCATGTGAATAATTGAATGTATTTCAACAGAAGGTCCAGGTGGACCAGACGCTGGAATTGGTCGGGTTATAATAGGAAGTTTGTCCAATCGAGAGCGCTTGAGTAAACTATCCTTCCCTTGATCATCTCTACCTCGCTTCTCTCCTCGGCTCTCTTCATCATGGACATCATCTCCAAGCCAAGTGTGTCTCCTCCTTTCCTCTTCACCTTCCTCGCATATCCTTCACCTCTGCTCATCAATAAGTTCATGTTTAGGTGTATGCGAAGGGTTATAAGAAGATGGTGGAGGCTGGGGGGGATAAGACTGCTTGGAATGTTGCGATTTCCGCGAAGGATGGGATTTCAAGAAGTGCTCCGGGTTGTATGCAGTGCTTTTCTTCCTAAAGTCAGACAAATGTTTCCCATGCATTTCCGAACCTGACAAAGAATAAGAAAATATTTTTAGCACTCAAACCAAAAGGTGCTAGAGGAAACTGTGAAAATTACAAAAAGTTTAAGGAGTGTGTGCATATTAGAAATGTTTTCTAAAGCGCTACTATTAACGAACCATTGTTCCTAGTTGATTCTAAGGAAATTCCTAAAGATTTCAGCAATTTTCCTAGTTCAGAAATGGGATCCTCCATTGTGGTTGGGGGATCAAATGATTGGGTAATACTATCGCCCTAACCAAGATACTTGGTTGAATTAAGGTCCCCTAAACCCTTAATGGTACATGTGGAGCCTTCCTCTATCACATTTTGAATAAGATGGTTCTCGGCCATCGTTTCAGTGTTCGGATCAATCTCCAATTTAGTTTCACCTTCTCCAACATGTTCAGTCTCATGTGCATAATCTGAAGGGTTTCCCTCTCTTTCATCCTTCTCGAACTGCTCAGTTTCTGGTACGAGATTTAGGGTGGTACCTTCTTTCTCAACTTGATCAGTTGAAGTCAGGAGGCCCTTATCCTCACGCTGATTAAATGCATATTCCTCGCTGGGAGTCACTTCTTTAGATGGCGACTTGCTACTGCCAACAGGTTCATAGCACTTTTTCAGTGAAGGGTCAACAGTTTGGCCTTGGGCCTCGTTATCGCCACCATAAGTACGAACATTTGGTTCCGCAGACTTAAGTTTGGGAGTTGGAGGAGTTCCTTTTGATGGAAACTTTCGAGAAAAATGGAGCAATCCATATTTGCAAAGAGAACCTTCCGTTATTATGTACCTCCTCCATTTATCTAATTCGCCTACAAAGTGAATACATTCATAAGGGGGCTTGTAAGGAGCAACATCTTTGTCTTTGATAGGGGCTGGGACAGCTGCAGGAAGAAAAATAATTTAAGAATCAAAACTTATAGGAAGCTAAATAAGGATGGAATGAAAGATTACATCCTTCTGTCCAATTCCCGCGAAAAGCCTCGGGGCATCGAACAAAGAAAAATTGGGTTAGAAATCCTGAGGCACTCTCCGACAAATCAAGTACAAGATTTTTATGCCGAGCGCCTTCAACATGAATAATGGATGGGTTTCCTTTCCTCCTCTTGAAGGAACATAAGTAACGAATTTCCTGAAAAGTAGGATCGTGCCCCTCTTTGTCCATAGTAAGAATATAAAACCCCAATAGTATAATGTAACCATTGGGATGAAGTTGGAAGGGAGCGATGGCCATGTGATTCAGGATTCGTTCTATAAATGGATTAAACGTAGGAATGGCTCCACTCGCTAGGATGTGTCAATTTACAGCCACAAACCCAGTTGGAGGTTGTTCTGCAAATACGCCTTCGTTTGGCAATATTGCATCTTCGATAGCAATCCCATATTGAATGCATAATTGGTCAAATTGGTCCTGGTTTAAAGTGGTTGAATTCCTCTCTAGAATTTGAGTACTAAGAGGAAGGGGCTCCGGAAATGATGAAGCATGAACTTGACCGGCAGCTGCATTTGTTGTAATATCAGGTGCATTCATAGAATAAGTTCCTTCGCTTTGAAAACGAGAACTTTGCCTAGTAGTCATTCTACACAAACGCATTCATTCGTCAACATGCTGCAAGTGCACATTCATTAAGCAAAGAGTATTACATTAAATTTTGCAAGCCAAATTAAAGTGAGATGTGAGGTCTATAAATCGGCTTATGTCAACCTCTAATATCATCGCTAAGTTTAAGTCAGAAAGTGTTATGCATATGCAAGCAAGAACTTACAAGCTAAAAACTATTGAGTGAGACCAGCTTGCATACATATATGCTATTTGATTTGAATTCTAGGATTTGTAATAGCATGAATTATATCTAGTCCGTTATTGAAAGGAATGATCAACAATAATATGTCAGACTGAATGTGCAATCGTTTGTTGTTGAAAAGGACAAGGAAACATGTCATGATATCAATTCAACACTCAAAGCATGGAATTAAACTGTATAAGTTATGAAAAGTTACTTCACGAACTAAAGGAGAAATCTAGGTCTTTGAGCGACTTAATTCAGAAGGCGGTTCAACGAGCCAAGGAGCTTAGGTCGTGGTGACCATGTCAAGTTTTAGGTCGTGAATCAACCTGGATATTGGGTCGTCCCAGTGGCTCAGAGCTCAGTTTGTTTGAAAGATCAAGGGTCAATTCATTTAATGACCTAAAGAAAATTAAGGTTGTTACAAACTAAAGGCATTCAGAAGCACATATTGCGCATGACTTAGAGGAAGTTGGATATGGAGCTCTAAGATCGTCAGCAAGTCTCAGGTCGTATGGAGCATCGAGGTTTGAGATTTCTCCAACGACCTAAGATCTTAGGTCACCACAACATTTATGACTTAATCTGTACACTGATGATTCACGACCCGGGGTTTAAGGCCGTACGAACGACCGAGCATCATTATTTGATTGCTCAAAAACACTCAAAATTGCGTTATGGTTACAAATCGCTGAATGGGATTCACTACATTGATACCTAAAGTGGTTATTCATTACCCAAGCATTCAAATAGACTCAAGTAAGATATTATCAGCTACAAACATGATCTGCAAGTCATTCAATGTTAAAACAATGCATTTAACACAGATTTTAGACCCGAAATACAAGTAACCGATATCAACATCAAAATTCAAGAATTCTTGGGAAAATATGAATTGATACAAAGAAGTAAAATCAACATTTATTCACGACAAGCAAATTTGCGACAGGATCACAAACAATACACAAGTATTGTTTGAATCACATTTGTACATGTTAATTAATGATCAAATGACTATTAATCTCGCCTATTTCAAATCCAAAAGTCTTGATAACATCCAAATCCAACCTCAATTCAATAATACAATTCCCAATCAGTTTTCGAAGCAAACCAGAGCCCCAGAACCAGTCAAGAGTCGAGTCCAAAAGCTAAGAGCAGAAAGAAACGCTTACCTTTAAGAGGGTGATTCAAGATGGACTGGATTTGAGTGATTCGAACCCGAATTAGTTGCAATATGACTGATCTGATTGTGCTGTATATGGGGTTGAATTCAAAGAAGTGCTTCGAATCTTTATCAAACAAAGATGGTACAGATCTGGTCAGTTAATTGAAGTTGTTTGCTTAAATTCCAACTGCCATTGGAGTTCTTTTGTGAAGCAAAAGATGGAATAAGGAACGATGGCTTGGGAAGGAAATATAAAAGCATGCAGTGGGCCAGATCCGACCCATCTAAAGCCTGATATGATGGTGTAGTTTCATGCAACACTAGAAGTTAACAAGCCAGCTCGAGTATATGAGAATGACTTAACAAGAGGATTAACATAATGTGTTGAAGCTCATATTATTTTCAATGAATACAATCTTCGAGAGGCAAATGTTAATCCATAAAATATGTCTCAAGAAATAGTTCATTCTCATTCACTTGAACCAGGTCGTTATGCTTTGGGTCGCTCCAAGCCTTAGGTCATCAGTGTGACTAGGTCGTTGCTGCCAAGTCGAAACCTTTAGGTCGTCAGCTCATAATAAGCACCATCAGATCATTAACACTGAGATCGCTAGGTTGAAAAACGTGCCAGACCGTAAATTGTATACAGTAAATTTTAGACCATGAAAATTGAGATCGTAGGTCATTGCGGCAGGTCATAATCGGCCTAGTAAGTCAGATTGCTACTTCATTAGGTCGTTCAAACCTAAAGCCGTAAGTATACAGAGGACAAGATCGCTTCAGTGCCAAAGCTGGGTCGTAGTGCTTCAGGTCGTTCCAGGGCTCAGAATTTCAGGTTGTGGTTGTTCAGGTCGTGAGAAACAGCTGTGTATAGCTTTAAAGCGCGACATTCCAGCTAGCCCCCTATGACCTACGACCTAAGGACCTGGAACCACTATTTTCAGCATCCATCACTCCACACTCACTTCTATAATTACCCCCATGCACACCACTTTAACGGGGACCGAATTTTATGACCCCGAAGGGCTGCCCAACTATTTCTTCAACCATTTCAAGTGATTCTAACATCTCCAATCATCTTCAATCAAAGATCCAACATCAAATCTACCATCAAATCATGGAAACCCACCCAATTGTTGGAAAATCATAGATCTACTTCTCTAATTGCTATACTTAGAGGATTCTACCAATCTCCTTGGTTATTTTTGATTACTTTAAGAGAAGAGTTTGTGAGAATAAAAACTAATGTAATGAGAGAGTTTCCAAACCTTGTAAATTCGCATGTGATAATGAAAATTTCCCTCAAAGTGGACGTAGATCTATTTTAGATCGAAATAAAATTTCTGTGTTTTTACTTACTTGTTGCGATTGTGGTCTCATTCCTAAACTGTTTGGTGAAGTGCCTTCGTGGCATCTTTGGTATTTGAGCTAATTTCAGTTTAAACAATATGATTTGTTTGGACTTGGATTTTGTGATATAAATCAAACTAAAATATCCTCGAAGTTAAATATTTTAGTATCGATTTAAATGAAAATTGAGACATTTAGGACATGATTTTATATAAGTCGATTGTTGATTAGAAATAGTTATGGGAATATTTTTGGAAAGTAAATAAAATCGATGTAAATATTATAGTATTGTGTTATACTATATTTTGAGAACTTTATGACATGATTTTCTAACTCGATTTGATTTACAGCGATTTAAGTGAGTTGTTTTCGAAATTAAATATAATTAAAGTTAGATATTTCATTTTGATTTCAAACTCAAATCCGAGAATTCGTACAAACAACTTTTATAAAGTGATTTATAAAATAATGACCATGGTGTGAAAAATGTAAACGTTTGGTTGTTATAGAGACTGGGATAGGCTATTATCATACTTTCTGCCAATACCCAAAACCACTTTAACAACTGTGTACGATATGGAGATCCAGAACGAAGTAGGATGGTTTGGCAAACGATTTTTATTTTCATTATAATTACGTGACCCTGACTCCCATGAGTCAGCTTGATGTGACTAAAACAGGAGCTACGCCAAGACCAAGTGAGGTCATTCCTCCTATCAAGTGCACTTCTTCGATATCATTTTATTACTTTTGTGATGTGTTTGATGTCCAACCTTCGATTTGGTTATGGGAGTGTGTCTCGAGGTGGGCGGAAGTTGCTGCTATGCGTTACCACCAGTCTGGCTCTACAAACGGTGTATCCAACCTGGCATTCATTGTGTGCCTTATCACTTACTGTATATGAGCCAACTACGATTTTGTTTTGTACTGTTTTATATAGAGTGCCCTCTGATAGACCTCCAATTTATGAAGGAATTACGATACTGTATATACTACGGGAATATATAAACGATGTAAGGGTAATAATGGTAATCTCGCTTACACTATTTTGATACTTTACTGTATTGATAGACACTATAGTATATAGCGTATTATACTATAGTATATAGTTTAATGGACCCTTAGAGGATGGTGATCCAAAACATCCTTTAAGTTACTAATGCATTTCAATGAACATTTTATTAGAGTTGATTTACTTCCATAAGAATGTTAGTCCTGATCCGAGTTGTTTATTTTTGCATTATTGCTCGGGTCAAATCGAGTATTATAGTTTTCGAGATTTACTCTTGGAGCTTAGAGATTATTGGTGTAATGACCCGCATTTACAGAGGTATTATAATTACCGGATTTAATACCGCATTTGCAGAGGTATTATAATTACCAGATTTACATTGGTAATTCACTTAACCTTCTGTCATTTACCGGATGTGAGGCTTGAGGTTACGCTTCATCATCACATCAGATTCACTTCGAATGCCACATCGTCACATCCATCAAATCACCGATTGACGTCTACAACAATACATTATGTGTTAGCTAAAAGAAGTTTCCTTCTCCGCTTCCACTCTTGGTACGGTTGGAGAAATCAATATACGTGATCATCTGGAAATACTCTGTCAGACATCCGTCCATACAAGTCATCCAGGAACAGGATGAACCGAAGGCACTATTCAGTACGTCCATCTTAGGTAGTGTTATCTAAGACTTATACAATAGCCCTTGCACTTTACTCCGTCTCCAATTATCTTTGGCATATATGATTCGCAATGCTTATGCCAATACAGAGTGGTTCTTTGGATAATGATCCAACCAGTCTCTCCATATTAACAATGTTAAAATGGTCAAAACTTCGATAGTCTGTGAGTCAACTATCGAAGAAAAACACGTGTGCAAACAACGATATTATTTCCAAATGGAAATTCTATCAATCAATCATCAATTATATATATATCTATATATATATATATATATATATATATATTCATATTTTCCTTGTTCCAATATTGGATTACGTTTCTGATTCTATTTGGAAAACATTTCCAAATCTTCTATACTTGGATTTAAGCAGATGTTTAAATCAACATCGCGACGACAACTCAAACCTCATTACTTATTTACTAAATTCACTTAACCACTTCCACTCTCGAACCTTACCCATTTCTAAATTAAAAACGAAGTCAATTAAGTTGGGGTATAATTACCTCTCAGACCTTAACTGAACAACATTTCAAATCTCGAAATAGGGTAAGTTCATCTTTTAACTCTTTAACACTTCCTTACGAAATTCTCTTTTGAATCATCTCTATTCGATAACTCCTCCTTTCGAATAAGCTATATTCGATTAACACCTTTAATTCTATTCGAATAAACTAATATTCGATTAACTCCCCTAATTATATTCGAATTAACTATATTCGATTACTCTTTTTATTTAACTCTATTCGAATAAACTAATATTCGATTACCCTTTTATTTAACTCTATTCGAATAAACTAATATTCGATTACTTAGTTTGCCTAACTCTATCTCAATTAACTCCTATCGAATAACTAATTTGATAACTCTAATTGAATAACTGATATTCAATTAACTCTACTTGTCGATTTACCCTTATTCACTAACTTTATATGCTTTATAAAGATTTCCTTCTACAGTGTTTATTCACTTATAATGATTACCTTCTACAGCGTTTATTCAGTTATAATGATTACCTTCTACAGCGTTTATTCTTTATAATGATTACCTTCTACATCGTTTATTCCTTATCTATTTGTTTACTTAACAAATAACTACTCCCTTTTTCCATTCTATTTATTTAACAAATAAATATTTCTTTTATCTCTTCTATTCGTAACTGTTTTACAAATATCTCCTTTTAAATCTCTATTCTATTTGTAAGTGGTTTACAAATATTTCCTTTCTATTTATTTAACAAATATTTTTCCTTTCTATTTATTTGACAAATATTTTCCTTTCTATTTGATTTACAAACATGTTCCTTCTATATTTGATTTACCAGATATATTCCTTTTATATTTGATTTACCAAATATATTTCTTCTCACAAAAATCCTTTTTATTTATATATATAAAATCCATTGATTTTATATAATAAATTTATTTCAAAATAAACTTTGAAAATCCCTTTTCTACATTCTGGTATTCCTTATGGTACTTAACACACCATATAACAACGATAAATATCGTCCAAACACATATAATCAACGTCAGATTATATATCACATTATATATCACAATATATAAATCACAGTAAAATTATAGTTGAGGAATCCAGTTGGATTCCTCCAACCAGTTTCCCTGCATCACAGATGTTAAACAATATAGATAACATCACTTTCAGTTCCATATGATATATTTTGTTAAACAGAATCAATATAGAAATTCAACTAACTGACAAGCAGTTCAATCAAACAATCAACACACAGTAAATCAGACAATTTCTAACAGTTCTAAAAATACAACATGAAATTATAAATTGTTTAGAGTTGGTGAGATTTACTCACATTTGCAGTTCATCGTTAAAGAACGATAAACTGTTGTTTGATTTGAATCAAACAGTTTATTTTGCCATAATTTCAGACGAGCTCCACTCCACTCCTAGTTAGCTCCATTGGGTAGCTCTCGTCCATACGATCCTAAGGGATCTTGTTTCGCTGAATTTCGATTATATATGACCGAGTTATAACATTTCGAAGTTTACACTATTTAAAGTAAATTAAAAACTTGGATTTCCTTCAAATGGGCCTTACCAATTCCCAAGCCCAACCACTTTAAATACCCGGTCCACTTCGTTCCTCTTCTTCCTCCCTACGTGGAACAGCCAAACCCATTCATGAAGGCCGACTTTATTTGATCCGTTCTCCCATCCTCCTCCATGATTCTTTAAACTAACAATACCAATTTCCTTCTCTTCGAGAATGCACAAACCCCATCATGCTCTCACAGCACTCGATCCCGACCATCGGGTTTTGGCCAGCGCGAAATCGCTGTACAAGTAGCGATCCTTTTATCTCCGATAAATCCCAAAAAAATCAAAATCAATGAAATCCTATCCTCCGATCTCAAATACAAACTCGATTTCTTGAATTGGTTCCTCTATCTCACGATAATCTCAGCCCTAGCTACAAAAACCCAACGCTGTGCAATTTTCAATGATAACTAATCTCACCGAACCCCAAAGTTTTTACATAGAATCGAAGCAAATCACGCATGGAACTTATATATATAAGCTACATGATTTATACAAATATATTTTTATTTCTAGAATTTTTGAGGACCGAAACCTTTTACTGAAAGAAGAAAAAATTAAGCGGCGGCTTGTTTCTTGTTTGAGAATGAAATTAGGTTAAGGAAATATTAAGGGGGCTGTTTATAGCTTTTTCAAAATATCTAGATATTTTATAAGAGGAATATTCCCGGTATATTCTCATTTATATATTCATTTTTCTTTTCTAAAAATTCTCGTGATTACATACGATACCCAAAAATCACGAAAATTGACATGCACCTTCTGTTCGACATTACGATCCCAACGAAACTGGTTTCGTCGAATTCCGACTTCGTATGCTCACACAGCGTATTTTTAACCGTCAAAATATCGATTGTTTTCCACTCTAAAAATCGGTACGGCCACATACAGTCTTCAAAAATCACGGAAACTAAAATATAACAATAATTTAATATTGCGAATCCAACAAAATTAGTTTCGTCGAATTCCGACTTCGTTTGCAAAACCGGTTATTTTTAAAGCTCTGAATAACCCATTTAAATATATAAATATATTTAAATATAATTAAATTAAATATAAATAAATTTATATTATCGTATATATTCACAGTGGATTACCATATAGCTTCAGAAAAATCTTATATGGATTTCTATTCGATATTCCAAATCTGGGTCAACCCGATATTCAATTTATATTGAAATTCCTTTTTAAAATATAAACAATTCCTTTATAAATTATAAAGGAATTCCACAGCGACTTTTCTAAAATTTGATTTGGACATAAATCAAAAATCTATACGACGAAATTCCGATTTTTCCCTTCCACTAGAAAGATATACTCCACCAGCTCCACACGTTTCTTGTTTCACAGAAATCCGGCTTAAAACGAATCCTGTACATTCAGTTGAAGTTCAAATTGCCAAATTACGAACTGTAGCGCCATTTCAAGATCGATTTTAATTATAATATAATTATACGTTCAAACTGTCGTTATTTAAATATATTCGTTATTCAAATTCAATTCCTAGCTGAATTAAATATCACAGATGATCCAGTTTACACCATATCGCCATTTCAGCCAATTCCGATTATTTCAGAATTAAATATATTATTAAATTTATTATTTTAATTAAATATTCACTATTATTTAATTAAACCACCATTTAATTCACTATATCACTATTTATATAATTAAACAATTTAATTATAATACCTCTGCAAATGCGGGTCATTACAATCTTTCCCACTTAAAATAATTTCGTCCTCGAAATTGCTAAAAGGTAGAGGATGACCCTATCGACTGGTTAGAACATATTTGTTCACTTCTTAACTTCAGTTTTAACTGAACCAATTTAATTTCAATTAAATTATTGATTAATTCTAATCAACGAAAATTTTCTAATGCACTAACTCTTCGAAAATTTCGGCAGTACCTCCTTTGTACTGGTTAATAGCTCAAACTCCAACTTGCCTCTCTGGGCCATCTCCAACCCAAAAGAAAATCAAACCGCCAAGCGGCTTGCCAATTCGGCTCATAAATCTTATATCCAACAGAAATATAAACTTGTACCTTTTTGTCGGGTATATCATTATATTCTTTCCACCTGTTATCAATTCAGCGGATACAAGGGTCATCCCAATCAAATTCCAATCTGCTTTTATCCATAACACAACCATTCACTTATATCCGAGCCAAATATCATTTCAACTCGAGTTTCTTCTCGATTCTCAACTCTTAACTTGATTATCACATTACACTTCAAATTTGAATCTCACAATCCAATTCGTTTTGATATCATTCTAACCCAATCTCAGTTACCACTTTACTGGCTTTACTTTAATTCAATTTGGCTTTCACAAATTTCTGTTAAATTTGTTTCTAATTCAAATAGTCTTTCCCTGGGAGTTTTAAACAGTTTACTCTTTTCAAAAATCAATTTTTCCTTTTGAACATGTCACTGAGCCCTTAATTAAAATTCCATTAGTTAAATCACTTCTCTATTTCTTTATCAATATTTGTTAACCAAATATTTTCAATAATCATATTGGCCTTTTATGTTATTTGGAAAACATTTCCGAATATCGCCTTCCTTTATTTTCTAAACTTTAGAAAATATATGCTATTTATAATTGGAAAATATTCCAATCACTTATCTCTTTTCTGATCTCGTTTATTTCTATACTTAGGAAATATTCTTTATTATATTTCCAAGCTTACACTTATTTGGGTTAAAACAGATGTTGTGTAAAACATCGTTACGACAACCCAAATACTATATTCCACTAACTCTTATTCAACATTGATTTTCGAGCCTGGAATCTTACTATTTATTTGTTAATAATGAAATCAATCAAGTTGGGGTATAACTACCTCTCAGACCTTGACTGAATAACATTTATAACGTCAAAACAGATATGACTACTTACTCGAATAATCAATACCATACAACTACTTTTTCACTTTTAAACACGTATACGCTTCCTCTTTCTATTCTTACTAGATCTTAGTCTTCCTTTTTTATTTTACTATTCTATTTCTAAGTTCGTTTCCTTATCGACTTCTATATATATTTCGATACGCTGATTTCTAACTATCAAATTATCTTAAAAATATTCTAACTTCTTAAATTCCCGAAAAAATTCGCCATAACCTCCTTTGTACTAGGAGCATCGGGATATTTCAAATAGCCTCCCATGGCCCTCACCAATCCAAAAGAAAAAGCCAAGCGGCTAGCCGATACGACGTATAAAATCTCATATATGAATTAAATACATACCTTTTCGTCGAGCATTCTGTTTATACTCTTCATACCTTATCCATAACTATCTCATATATATTTATACCTGCCCAATCTATTTTAACTATACCTGATCGTTTTAACTCAATTCGTTAATTAATTTGTTAATTAACTCTTTAGTCTATTTCACTTTTACATTTGAACATGACATGTTCAAATATATTTTAACTTACTTATTAACTAATTTGAATCCAAATTTCAAATTTACGTTCTATATTCGATTTCGAATATCCATTTACAAATCCAATTCAACTTTCAAAGTTCAACTTCAAATTCAAAACTCGATTAACTAATTCCTCTTCGGCTTTCATATTCTATAGTTTAAAATCCATTTGAATTCTATATTCAAATTCCATTTGAATTTCTATATTCAAACTCTATTTCAATTCCATTGAATTTCATATATTCAAACTCCCTTTGAATTTCTATATTCAATTCTATTTCATTTCCATTGAATTTCATATATTCAAACTCCCTTTGAATTTCTATATTCAATTCTATTTCATTTCCATTGAATTTCATATATTCAAACTCCCTTTGAATTTCTATATTCAAATCTATTTGAATTCTCTTTATTCAAATTCTATATTCAATTCTATATTATAAATCCCATTTTGAAATTCAACACAACTTGTCTTTCCCAAACAAATTCAAAACAGTATCTCTGGTAGTAATTCGTCACTTACAACTCGAAAATGAATACTGATGATGCAGCTGTCATCATCAGAATCTATTTTCCAGCGATCGAAGTGAGTTCAATACTATAAAACAATTTCTAAACATTTCCACTTTGAAATTCATTTCAAAATATAATTCACACTGCTTGTAAAACAATTTAAAATCTCCCAGGATCTTAAATTTTCCTTATTTTTAATCCAAATCCATTTACAAACACTTATCCAATTCTCCAGAGTTTTAACTCAATTTCTGGTTTAAATTTCATATTTAACTCATCTGATTTCACGTATTTCACTTATATGAATTCTGATTGGTTATTTACATAACCATTTAATTTATAATCTTACTCGATTATAATAACAATCAATATGTCTACTATATTAAAATTTTGATATATATATATCTTCTCTATATCAAGATATACCTTGGGTAAACTTATTTTAATTCACCCTCTTTTCAAAACATATCGTGTCGACCCATCATATTCGAGTGTTTAGTAACTCCTACCGATACAGTGGATCAAACTGATCGACTAGAACTCATAAACAACTCAACCAATAAATCACCATAATATAAAACAATTTTTATATCAATAACAAATACGCTCACTCGTATATATACCCTCAACTCAATCTAGGGTATTACTAACCCCATCTCTACTGAGTCATGCCACAGAGCCAAGGTAATTCACTTAACCTTATGCTCTGATACCAACTGTAATGACCCCCAAACCCGCAACATCGGAGTTGACTATATACATCATACGTCCAACCCAAATATCACGAAAATACGAAACATTTTTTTTTTGAAAAAAAAGATAGAAGAAGAACAGAAACAACAACACAGAATCTCACATCGCAGCGGAACAAAATATAATATATCATATCTTTGATATACAAAATCTTAACTGTATATCATACACTTATCAGAGTACAACACTTACAACACAGTGGAACAAAACTCTATATAACTAACGCTGAAGCCTCCTGCTCCAAGCTCCTTTAGATAGATTTGTAAAATCCTAAACTGCTTGACTGCCCGTACAAATTTAGGCACCCAAGATTTTAGGTAGAACAAAACAAAATAAACTCCGGGTCAGTCATGGGACTGGTATGAGTAAACAATTTATAACAGTTTCAGAAAACTAAATGATATCTCATAAGACCACGCCGTATAACACGGAACGGGTTTTTCCCTTATGAGAATCCAAACACTTGATTTAACATCCAAAATCCCTTTTGAAAGGAACGATAATCTTTATATCAAACTCTTTTGATATTATAATAATGTCTAAATCAAGTAGATAACAATCTAGTGGAACGTTTGCATCTCACGTTCCACATAAATAATATACAATCATAAACTGCAAGCACGTACTGGGTATTTGATTTCCAACTATGACAAGGTATGGAACCACCTTCCGCTGGTATATCTCTAGAGGAGAATACACCAAGTTCAACAAGAACATCTTGCAACTCACCCACACATGACCGACCACTCATTTCGCTTGAGTGTATCGAACGTATATCACCAACGGTTGGGATCAGCAACCGTTTCCCGAATGGGACAGCATCGAATAGAATTAAGGAATTAAATGAATCTCTAGATAGGTGATGATACACCCTAATGGAAGCTACCCACATAGTCATGCTGCCTGCTCGATTTCTGTCATTTCCCGGTTGTTGAGGCCAGAGGCTACGCTTTATCATCACATCAGATTCACTTCGAATGCCACATTGTCAGATCCATCGAAAATCACTAATTGACGTCTACAACAGTACATTACGTGTTAGCTAAAGAAGTTTCCTTCTCCGCTTCCACTCTTGGTACGGTTGAAGAAATCAATGTACGTGACCTTTCTGGAAATACTCTGTCAGACATTCATCCATACAAGTCACCCAGGAACAGGATGAACCGAAGGCGCAATTTCTATTAATAGAAAAAGTCCTTGCTCTCTACTCCGTCTTCGATTATCTTTATATAATATGATTCACAACGCTACTGCCAATACGGAGTGGTTCTTCGGATAATAATCCAACCGGTCTCTCCATATTGACAACGATGGTCAAAACTTCGATAGTCTGTGATTTAACTATCGAATAAAAACAAGTGTTTCGATAGTCGATGATTTAACTATCGAAGAAAACAAGTGTTACTGTAATGACCCGCTTCAGAAACCATCCACACCAATCCCTGTTTCCGACTCCAGTTCATGTTTTCCAGACCTTTATGGATGCAAAATCCCCTTTGATTTCGAGATGGGCTTAACCTTTTTAATTTCAGCCCAAACCCCTATCCTTAAATCTGGGCCGCACTTAACTCCACCCACTTCACAAAGCTTCCTTCCTTTACATCTTCAAAGTTCGAACTCCAGATATTTCAACCTTCCACTTTGATACGCAGAAACCCACTTCCCCCATTTCAGTATTCGATCAACTCGCACTATCTCCTCACTCAACTAGCGTCGAACTTCCACCGTGCTGCTACAGCAACGACCGTTCACACCTCTTGCGGAACTCCACCAACACCATCCACTTCACAAACTCAACATCCCCGTACCCAAACTTTCAACTCGCACTACTTGAATGATTTCCGATCTGCTCTCTGTCCCACGTACTACAGTGCAAATGGCGACAATTTTTATCATCGATGACTCCGCTGTTTTGCACGAAGGCCCAACTTTCCACCTTAAGATCGAAACAAGCATCGATTCGGTCAACACTACTTCAAAGTTAAAGTATTTCCAACCCTAATCCTCTGAACACTCCGCTGTAAACAGTCGATGGCCACCAAAACCCATCGCATCACGTAATGAAACCACTGGAATGGAGCTTTTGTGTTGTTGAATCCAAATATACGACTTTGGTAATTTATAGGAATTTATTTGAATTTGTGGAGGATTTCAAACTCTCGATTTTTTTTTGAGCAAAGAAAATAAGCGGCGGCGCATTATTTTGTGAGGAATGGAAATTAGGTCTTAAGGGATGGTATAGGGGGGGTATTTATAGGGTTTAGGATTTAGATATTTTAGTTAGGATATTTTCATTTTTAGTCAAACTCTCACTTTTCCGACTTCTAAAAATTCCTACGGTCACATAAAATACCCAAAAATCATGAAAATGGACATGCAGCTACAGTTTGACATTACGGTCCCAACAAAACTGGTTTCGTCGAATTCCGACTCCGTTTGCTCACACAGCGTATTTTTAACTGTCAAAATACTGACTGTTTTTCACTCTAAAAACCCATACGGCCACATAATGACTTCAAAAATCACGAAACTGGAAATCTAACAACTATTTGACATTGCGGATCCAACAAAATTAGTTTCATCGAATTCCGACTTCGTTTGCAAAACCGACCATTTTTAAAGTCCTAAATAACCCATTTAAATATATAAATATATTTAAATATAATTAAATTAAATATTTATAAAATAATATTATCGTATATATTCACAGTGGAATACCATACAGCTCTACTGGGATTTATAACTTGATATTTCAAATCTGGTCAACCCGATATTCTATTTATATTGAAATTCCTTTTTAAAATATAAATAATTCCTTTATAAATTATAAATGAATTCCACAGCGACTTTTCTAAAATTTGATTTGGGCGTACATAAAATTCTACACGACGAAATCCTGATTTTTCTCTTCCACTAGAAAGATATACTCCACCAGCTCCACACGTTTCTTGTTTCACAGAAATCCGGCTTAAAACGAATCCTGTATATTCAGTTGAAGTTCGAATCGCCAATTTACGAACTGCAGCGCCATTTCGAGCTCGATTTTAATTATATTATAACTCAACGTTCAAACTGTCATTTATAAAATATATTCGTTATTCAAATTCAATTCCAAGCTGAATTAAATATCCCAGATGATCAAGTTCACACCATATCGCCATTTCAGCCAATTCTGATTATTTCAGAATTAAATATATTATTTAATTTATTATTTTAATTAAATATTCATCATTATTTAATTCCATGACCAATAAATTCACTATATCACTATATATGTAATTAATTATAATACCTCTGCCAATGCGGGTCATTACAATCTTCCCCACTTAAAATAATTTCGTCCTCGAAATTGCTAAGGTAGAGAACGACCCTATCGACTGGTTAGAACATATTTGTTCACTTCTTAACTTCAGTTTCAACTGAACCAATTTAATTTCAATTAAATTATTAATTAATTCTTATCAACGAAAATTTTCAAAAATCCTGAAAATTTTCTAACACCTTAAGTTTTTGAAAAAAAAAATCGCCAGCACCTCCTTTGTATTGGTTACTAGCTCAAACTCCAACTTGCCTCTCTGGGCCATCTCCAACCCAAAAGAAAATCAAACAGCCAAGCGGCTCGCCAATTTGGCTTATCAAAATTTCATACCGTATGAAATATAAACTTGTACCTTTTTGTCGGGCATATCAACTCTATCAATTCCCTATGCTATCAACTCAACATATACCAATGTTATCCCAATCAAATTCTAAAATCACTTTCATCTCCAACACAACCATTCGCCTACATCCAAGCCAAATATCATTTTAACTCGAGTTTCTTCTCGTTTCCCAACTCTTAACTTGATTATCACATTACACTTCAAATTTGAATCTAACAATCCAATTTGTCTTGATATCATTCTAATTCAACCTCAGTTACCACTTTATTGGCTTTACTTTAATTCAATTTTGCTTTCACAAATTTCTATTAAATTTGTTTTTAATTCAAACAGTCTTTCCCTGGGAGTTTTCAAACAGTTTACTCTTTTCAAAAAAATCAAATTTTCCTTTTGAACATGTCACCGAGCCCTTAATTAATATTCCATTAGTTAAATCACTTCTCTATTTCTTTATCAATATTTGTTAACCAAATATTTTCAGTAACCATATTGGTCTTTTACGTTATTTGGAAAACATTTCCGAATATCACCTTCCTTTATTTTCTAAACTTTAGAAAATATATGTTATTTATAATTGGAAAATATTCCAATTACCTATCTCTTTTCTGATCTCGTTTATTTCTATACTTAGGAAATATTCTTTATTATATTTCCAAGCTTACACTTATTTGGGTTAAAACGGATGT
The DNA here is from genome assembly GCA_030737875.1 of Allium sativum. Lineage (NCBI taxonomy): Eukaryota > Viridiplantae > Streptophyta > Magnoliopsida > Asparagales > Amaryllidaceae > Allium > Allium sativum. Next base: position 463,747,752 of record CM060923.1, read on the forward strand.
TGTGTAAAACATCGTTACGACAACCCAAATACTATATTCAACTAACTCTTATTCAACATTGATCTTCGAGCCTGAAATCTTACTATTTATTTGTTAATAATGAAATCAATCAAGTTGGGGTATAACTACCTCTCAGACCTTGACTGTATAACATTTATAACGTCCAAACAGATATGACTACTTACTCGAATAATCAATACCATACAACTACTTATTCACTTTTTAAACACGTACACGCTTCCTCTTTCTATTCTTACTAGATTTTATTCTTAGTCTTCCTTTTTGATTTTACTACTCTATTTCTAAGTTTGTTTCCTAATCGACTTCTGTATATATATCGATACATTGATTTCTAACTATCAAATTATCTTAAAAATATTCTAACTCCTTAAATTCCCAGAAAAATTCGCCATAACCTCCTTTGTACTAGGAGCATCGGGATATTTCAAATAGCCTCCCATAGCCCTCACCAATCCAAAAGAAAAAGAAAAAGCCAAGCGGCTAGCCGATACGGCGCATAAAATCTCATATATGAATTAAATACATACCTTTTCGTCGAGCATTACATTTATATACCTTCATACCTTATCCATACCTATCTCATGTATATATATCTGCCCAATCTATTTTAACTATACCTGATCGTTTTAACTCAATTCATTAATTAACTTGTTAATTAACTCTTTAGTCTATTTCACTTTTATATTTGAACATGACATGTTCGAATATATTTTAACTTGCTTATTACTAATTTGAATTCAAAATTCAAATTTAAGTTCTATATTCGATTTCGAATATCCATTTACAAATCCAATCCACCTTCAAAGTTCAACTTCAAATTCAAAACTCGATTAACTAATTCCTCTTCGACTTAGTTAATCCTATTCAATTTCTATTCAAATTTTATATTATAAATCCCATTTGAATTTCTATATTCAAATTCCATATATTCAAATTCTATATTTGAATTCCTTTATATTTTCTATATTCAAATTCTATATTTGAATTCCATTTGAATTTCTATATTAAAACTCCATTTGAATTTCTATATTCAAATTCTATGTCACTTCCATTGAATTTCATATATTCAAACTCCCTTTGAATTTCTATATTCAATTTCTATTTCAATTCCATTGAATTTCATATATTCAAACTCCCTTTGAATTTCTATATTCAATTTCTATTTCAAACTTTCTTTATTCATTCTTTATTATAAGTCCCATTTTGAAATTCACCACAACTTGTCTTTCCCAAAACAAATTCAAAACAATATCTCTGGTAGTAATTCGTCACTTACAACTCGAAAATGAATACTGATGATGCAGCTGTCATCATCAGAATCTATTTTCCAGCGATCGAAGTGAGTTCAATACTATAAAACCATTTCTAAACATTTCCACTTTGAAATTCAATTCAAAATATAATTCACACTGCTTGTAAAACAATTTAAAATCTCCCAGCATCTTAAATTTTCCTTATTTTTAATCCAAATCCATTTACAAACACTTATCCTATTCTCCAGAGTTTTAACTCAATTTCTGGTTTAAATTTCAGATTTAACTCATATGATTTCACATATTTCACTTATATGAATTCTGATTGGTTACTTACATAACCATTTAATTTATAATCTTACTCGATTATAATAACAACTAATATATCCAGCATATTATAATCATGATATATATATCTTCTCTATATCAAGATATACCTTGGGTAAACTTATTTTAATTTACCATCTTTTCAAAACATATCGTGTCGACCCATCGTATTCGAGTGTTTATAAACTCCTACCGATACAGTGGATCAAACTGATCGACCAGAACCCATAAACAACTCAACAATGAATCTCCACAATATAAAACAAATTTTTATATCATCTACAAATACATTCACTCGTATATATACACTCAAACTCAATCTAGGGTATTACTAACCCTATCTCTACCGAGTCACGCCACATAGCCAAGGTAATTCACTTAACTTAAGCTCCGATACCAACTGTGTGGTCGTACGGATTTTTAGAGTGAGAAACAATTAGTATTTCGACGGTTAAAAATACGTTGTGTGAGCATACAAAGTCGAAATTCGACGAAACCAGTTTTGTTGGGACCATAATGTCGAACTGTAGCTTCATGTCCAGTTTCGTGATTTTTGGATATCGTATGTGATCACAGGAATTTTAGAGGACACAGAAAAATAGTGTTTGCTTATAATTTAATATAATAATCGAATATTAAATTATTAAAAATATGCTATATAATAACTTAATCTCTCTAAACCTAATCTCAACTTCAGAAATTCCGCCGTTTGATTTTCTTGATCGTTTCAGCAAAACGCAAGAAGAAAATCCATGAAAAATCATATAAATTCCTACAAATCAAGTTCTATATATATGTGGATTCACAATTACTTTCTCCTCGATTTGAGATAAGTATTGTTGGGTTTCGCGACATTTGGATTCTCTGTTTTTGGGTACAGCGTGGGTTCGGCATGGTCTAGGGTTTTCATCGAGCTTTGGTGAGGACGCCGAAGCCTGTTTTGAGGGCGTTGCTGAGTTCGGGGTAGCAAGGGAGTCTGGTTCGCAAACTTTTGGGTATTTCCGAGGTTAAAAATGTCGCGTGTTATATTGAGTAACAGGAACTGGCATTCGACGGGTTTTGGTTGGGGCGAGCGAGCTGGTAGTGATGGTGTGGGAGTTGGTGAGCTCGGAGAGGAGAGTTCAACGATGATATGTGTTTTGATTTCTGAGAGGAGATAAAGGAGAACGTGGAGGATGAAAGGGGGGTAATGGCTGTGAGAAGCCACGATGAAGATACGATCTGTATTTGGGGAAGGAGAAGGTATTAAACCGGTTTGGGCTTTAAGGGTGAATGGGCCGAAGTATACAAGGAGGGTAAGCCCAATTAGATAATTTATTTAGGTTTAAATTTAATTTCAATATATAGGAACTTCGTAATATCGTAAGTTTCTCATACAAAATCAGATTGACGAACCGTAAGTTGCGTTGGGATCGTATCGACGGACACTACCCAATGGGACTGACTGGAAGTGGATTGGGGCTCGTATGAATTTATGGCGAAATGAATTGTTTGATTCAGATCAAACAACAGTTTATCGTTCTTTAATGATGAACTGCAAAAGTGAGTAAATCTCACTAACTCTAAACAGTTTATAATTTCATGTTGTATTTTTAGAACTGTTAAAAATTGTCTGATTTACTGTGTGTTGACTATTTGATTGAACTTCTAGACAGTTAGTGAAAACAATATATATATATATATATATATTGATTTTGTCGATCAGAATATATCATATGGAACTGAAAGGGATGTTGATTTTATTGTCTAACATCTGTGATGCAGGAAAACAGGTTGGAGGGACCCAACTGGGTTCCCCAATATATAAATACTGATTTGTTTTATATATTGTGTTATACGATGCGATATGAAGCCTGTTGATGATTTTATATGTGTGAATGATACTGATCATTGTTGTACGGTATGTTAAACACCATAACATACCGGAATTTTGATAAGGGAATTTTCAAAGTGATATTTGAAAATAAATTATTTATAAAAGAAAAGGATTTTATAAAAGGGAAAATATTTATAAAATCAAATAGGATTTTATATATAGGAATATTTATAAATAGGAAATATTTATAAGAAAAGGATATTTATAAGAGGAATACTTATAAAGTGAATTATTTATTTGTTAAATAAATAAGATAAGGAAATGGATTTATTTATTTGTTAAATAAATAAGATAAGATAATGGATATTTATTTGTTAAATAAATAGAATGAGATAAAAAGGTTATATTTATTGGGATAATAAATATGTAACGACCCAGATTTTTCTGGTCGGTTTATTTTGAATATTTAATATTATTTTAAATATAGAGCTGATAATATAAATCGATTTTCATATTGAGTTATAGTTCTAATTACCGTAATACGAGATATATTGAATTCGAAGTTAGGATTGAATCAAAACAGTTCAGATAATAAATATAAATTCTATGTGAATGTAATCGATAATGGTAATGATATATTATCGAGAAATTTATTTGTTTATAAATTTAAATAATTTAATATCTTTATAAAATAATTATCCTATATACGTTTAAATTAAATATAAAATATATTCGGTTAGTTCAGAATAGTGTTAAACTGTTGAAATAACAGTGGTTGCGTTAAAATAGCGGTTCTGATTTTTGAATAAGGGTACCTCGAGAGATTTTGATTATTAAATTAATTAATTCATTTCAGATCTTTTGAAGAAAAAAATTAATGAGCCGACCTATATCAATTAATAGCGCAGACCTACCTCCTTCCTCGAGCTGTTTAAAATGTCTGCCTCCATCGTTATCAAGGAAAACATGATGGAATGGCATGGTACGTATTGTCCCTTCGCACATCTATAAATTTGCCTTTCCTTCGGTTTCTCTGGCATTCCTAAAATCAAATGAAACCAAATTCTACCGCCCTCCTTCTAAATTCTGGTCCTGGCGAAGTAAAAACAAAATCGAAAAGGGGGAAAACCACTTTTTCCTTGAAATCGAAATCGCGATAACAGTCACCGCGATGGCCAAGCTCGAACACCAGGTTGCAGTAAGGTTTCGTTAGAGGTTTGCGATGGGTATTTTGGAAAGTCGCGCTCACGGAGGGGGTTTGCGAGGTGTGGTGCGATAAGGACTGGAGGGGCTTGCGAAGTTGAAGATGTGTGAAATTGGGGGTTCGAAGCTGTCGGACTTGGAGATTTGGGGGTTCCGTTCGTGCTCAGCTCAGTGGCGTGATTATGTGGAGGTCGATACTGTTAAAGTGGACGAGGTGAACAGGGGGATCTAGAGGAGTCCGATAGTGGCATTTTGGAGAGTACGATTCGCTTTGAATGTTGATGGTGCAGCAGTTCGACTATGGGACTGTGGTGACAAAAAGGGATGGTAGTATTGACAACAACTTGCATGTTGAAATGCCGAAATGATGTGCAGTAGTTTGGGGCTGATCAGTTTTGGAGATTTGTTTAGTCAATGAGTCGAGAAAGCAAGGTACACATTTATAAAATTTAAAAAAAATCATAAAATAGTTTATTTATTCATTATTAGTAGTTAAATTTAAATAAATAAATGTTTAATCGATAAAATAAATAATCGTAGGAACAAACAAAATCATTCAAGACGATTCAAGTAAATTCATTCCGCAACGATATGGAATAAAACAAGATATTAGGCAGTGAAAAATAAGGTGAGTAAATCTCACTCACCTTTAGAATTATTTTTATTTCATTAAAAATAATTGTCTGTTGCTTGTGTGAATGTTTTATGGTTGTTTCACATATATTAGTTATTTAGGCTATATATATATATTGGGTTGATTGATTGGTTGGATTCCCGCAGTCTCATTAGCGGATGCCCGCAGTTTCATAGCGGATGATTACCCTATACGCCCCACGCTATGATTAGTGGATGACCTTCTATACCGCGATATTCTGCCACGAAGCAGAATTGGTATTATTTATGTGCTAACATCTGTGGATGCAGGAAAACAGGTTGGAGGAATCCAACTGGATTCCTCAAAAATATATTATCTGTTTGTTTATTTGTTTGCATATATATTGTTATATATGATGTGTTAGAAAAATAAATAATCCATTGCTTTGTGTGTTTAAATATCACTGGGCTTAAGTAATGATATTTAAAATATCGTGGAAGGATATTTGAGATTTAAAAAGGAAAAATTCTATTTTTAAATAGAATTTGAATTTTAAATGGAAATAAAATATAAACTTGTTTTTGAAAAATAAAACAAGTAGTTTCTTTTTAAACAAAGTTTATAAATAGTTCTTTTATAACGAAGTTATAAATGAAGTGAAAAGAATTATCATTTGATAATTCAGAAATAGAAATACAAGTGAGAAATTGGAATTTGAAATGAAATTTCAAAATAGGATGTGAAAAGAAATTTTTAAATATATAACTCAAATGAAATTTGAGTATAACATTTGAATAGTAGAATTAGAAAAGGAGTTTAAATATTTGAATTTTAAAAGGAGATTGAATATTAGAAATTCAAATAGAAGTTCAAATAGAATTTGAATTCAAAAGAATAAAAATAGAATTTGAATTCAAAGGGATAAAAATAGAATTTGAATTCGAAGGAATTCAAATAAAGTAAATTCAAATAGAGATTTGGATATAGAATTCGAATGAAATTCAAATATAGAAATTTGACTATGGAAGTTCAAATGGAATTTTAAATATAGAGTTCGAATAAGAGATTCAAACAGCATTTGAATAAGAGAGTTCAAAATGGTGAAAAAAATGAATTTGAATATTAGAATTCAAATGGAGATGGCAAATGAAATTTGAATATAGGAGATTCAAATTGAATTCAAATAGAATGTAAACTATGGGATTTGAATATTGAATTCAAAAGGAATTGAAACTATGGATTTGAATATATAATAATATATCAGAATGGAGTTGAATTCATTTTAACGGAAGTTTAAAAGTTTATATATATAATATAAATAAAACGAACTCGTCGCAGTGCTGCAGTTCGTAAATTGGCGATTCGAACTTCAATTGAATATACAGAACTCAATTGAAGTCGAAATTCTTTGAAACAAGAAACGTCAGGACCGATTTGATAATAGCTTTCTAATGAAGGAGAAAAATCTGGATTTCATCGAATAGATTTTAAGTTATGTCAAAATCAAATTTTCAGAAAAGCAGCGCCAGAACCATTATAAAACCATAACGGTTTGTTTAAATAAACTAAAGGATTTTTAAAGAAAAAAATCCGAATTTGCCATGAGAAAAATCCAGACTTGAGTTGTAAATTAAATACGAACTCAAGTGGTGTAAATAAGATGATTGTTGAAACAAAAATCAGATTTTAAATTATTGATTAGAATTGACTAATTTAAAGAAATTAGTTAATGGAATTTTAGAATCGAAATTTTTGGGCTTTGAATCAGACAAGGGGTGTGTAAATTCATATTCGAAATCGAATATGAACTTGAATTAGAAATGACATTCGATTGTTGTATCAACAAATTAATATATATTTGAACGTGATATGTTCAAATAACAAGTGAAATAGGCTAAGAAGCTAATTAAAGAATAAATGGGTGGAACTGAATTCAAACGATCGGTTTGAGTTGAATTGAATTGCAAACAGGTGAACATGTGTAAGCAGGTTTGATATGAAGTATATGAAGATTTAAATCTATGTGCTCGACAAAAAGGTACATGTTTAATTCATATATGAGATTTTATGCGCCGTATCGGCAAGCCGCTTGGCTTTTTCTTTTTCTTTTTGAGATAAGAAGGACCGGAAAGCTATTTGAAATTTCCCGATGCTCCCGATACAGGGGAGGTTATGGCGAAATTTTCCGGAAATTTAAGGAGTTAGAATATTTTTAAGATATTTTGATAGTTAGAAATCATTGTATCGACGTATAGAATTCGATAGGTAAGTGAATATAAAAATCGAATATTGTAAACAAAAGAGAAATCTATAGATTAGAAATAGAAAGCGAACTTTATACATGTTTTAAAAATGAACAATTGGATTGTATAGTGTGTTTATTCGAGGTAAGTGGTTTTGCCGTTTTGAAGTTGAGGATGTTTTCAGTTAAGGTCTGAGAGGTAATTTTACCCCCACTTGATTGATTTCATTTTTAATGGATAAATAGCAAGATCCAGTCTCGAAGAGAAGTGTTTGAAAAAGAGTTAGTTGAATAAAATATTTTGGGTTGTTGTAACGATGTTTTACACAACATTCGTTTTAAACCCAAGTGATGGAATTTTGGAAATATAACAAGTAAATATTTCCTGAGTATAATTAAAATAGTCGGGATAAAGATAAGTGATTGGAATTGTTTCCCATTTGCAAATAGAGATATTTTCTAAAATATAGAAAATAAAAGAAGTTGATATTTGGAAACGTTTTCCAAATGGCATAAGAAACCAAGATGATTATTGAAAATATTTGGTTAACAAATATTGATAAGAGAATATAGAAGAGATTTAATTAATGAAATATTAATTAAAGAGCCCAGTGACTTGTTTGATATGTTTGGATTAACACTTGTTTTTATTCGATAGTTAAATCACAGACTATCGAAGTTTTTGACCATCGTTGTCAATATGGAGAGACCGGTTGGATTATTATCCGAAAAACCACTCCGTATCGGCATAAGCGTTGCGAACTAAGTATGCTGAATATATTGAAGACGGAGTAAAGTGCAAGGGCTTTTCTAGTAATAGAAATAGTGCCTTCGGTTTCGTTCAGTCCCAGAACGAACGTAAATGGATGAATGTCTGACAGAGTATTTCCAATGATCAAATGGGTTGGTCTGTATGAATATATATGGTTGCAACGGATTTATACCTTAGCATAACATCCAGAATATTTGTGCAAACTCAACTAGTGATTAACGGATCTGACAATGTGGCATTCAAAGTGATTGTGCTATCAATGAATGGTAAGTATTCGTAGCCTCAGGCCTCAACAACCGGGAAAGGACAAAAATCGGGCAGGCAGCATGGCTATGTGGGTCGCACCCATTAGGATGTATAATCACCTATCTAGAGGTTCATTTAATTTCTTATTCTATTCGATGCTGTCCCAGTCGGGAGACGGTTGCTGATCCCAACCGTTGGTGATATACATTCGATACACTCAAGCGAAATGAGTGGTCGGTCATGTGTGGGTCGGGTTACAAGATGTTCTTGTTGAACCCAGTGTATTCCTCTCTAGAGATACACTAGCGGAAGGTGGTTCCATACCTTGTCATGTTGGAAATCCAATCTCCAATAAGCGCCATGCGGTTTTTGATTTTATACTATATATGTGGAGCGTGAGATGCAAGCGTTCTACTATTTGGTTATTTACTTGATATAGACATTATTATAATATCACTGGATTTTCGTATCAAAGTGTTTTGGGTTATAGTAAGGTAAAAACCGTCCATGTTTATGTGTGGGCTGGTCTTACTATTATCTTTTCTTTCGAAAAGGGTTTTGAAAGTTTAACAAGTGGTTGGAGTTTACTCACACCAGTCCCATGACTGACCCAGAGTTTATTTTGTTTTGTTTTCCCTAAACTCTTGGGTGCCCAAATTTGTACGGGCAGTCAAGTAGTCGGGATTTTCACAGATTCATTTGAAGGAGCTGGAAGCAGGAGGCTTCACCGGTTAGCTATAGGCTATCATATATTCCGCTGTGGACCTTGTTTGTATCTGGAAACAGATGTTTATAACTGTTCCAGAAATGACTGTTGTGCTCTGATGATGGTATGCATATAAAGTTACTGATTTGTATTTCAAAAGTTATGTTATATAATATATTTTATTCGTTCCGCTGTGAGTTTGTGATCTTCGTTTTTCTTCTATTCTAATATTTCTTTCTTTCTATTTCTCATCCTCTATCTTCTTTCTATTAATGGTTCGTATTTCTGTGTTATTTGGGTTGGACGTGTGTTGTATTTAGTCAACTTAGATAGCTCGGATTTGCGGGTCGTTACAGGTGGTATCAGAGCTTAGGTTGAGCGAACACCTAGGCTTGTGTGGTATGTGCTCATTAGAGATAGGGTCAGTAGTACCCTAGAATGAGTTGAGCGTATATATACGAGAGAGCGTATTTGTAAATTGATATAAAAAGTTGTTTTATATTGTGTTGACTAGTCTGTGAGTGGTTTATGAATTCTGGTCGAATCGTGGGACGCCACGACGTCGATAGGAGTTTCTAAATACTTGAACAGAAGATTGAACACGATATAGTTTTAAAATGGGTAGATGAAACAATTTTACCCAAAATTCTATTTTGATATATAACTAATAATTTTCTGAAATTATTATAATATATGGATGTGTTGATTGTTAAGATTATAATCAAACGAGATTATAATATTGGAATGGTTATTTATAACCAAAATAGAATTTGTATAGAAAATTAAATATACAAAGGAGATAAATTAGAATTAAATTCAAACCAGAATTAAGAATTCAAAATCCTGGGAAGTTTGAAAATATTTTCTAAAGTATATTAAAATAATATAGCTTTGTTTTGCAAGGGTTTTGAATCAAAACCATATTTGAGTGGATTTTGAAAGTGATTAAGCACTGAACTCACTTCAGTGGCTGGGAAATAATTCTGATAATGATTGCAACATCATCAGTGTTCATTTTCGAGTTTCTAAGTGATGGATTGCTACCTTAGAAAGTTTGTTGGAAATTTGTTTGAAAGAAACATGTTGTTTTGGGAAGAATTCAAGTGTTTTGAATTTGAGATGGAAATAAATATATGTATATATATTTATGTGATTTCAGAAGTATTTGAAATGAAAACCCGAGGATTTGGATTCTGGAATTGAAATTTAACTTAGGCTAGTTAAATGGATTGAAGTGAATCAATTAACTAGAATCAATTTGAGTTAGTTTAATAGAACATAAATTGGATATAAATGGATTGATCGTAGATCATTCAAATTAAATGAAGGAAGACCAAAAGCTTGGTGGAATTAAATTTGTTGAAATATGAGGAGTTGAGTTTCAACATAAGTGGACTGTTGAAAGGTAATGGATTTGTATCATTTTTCCTACCTTCACAATTTCGAGGACGAAATTATTTTAAGGGGGGAAGAATGTAACGACCCAGATTTTTCTGGTCGGTTTATTTTGAATATTTAATATTATTTTAAATATAGAGCTGATAATATAAATAGATTTTCATATTGAGTTATAGATCTAATTACCGTAATACGAGATATATTGAATTCGAAGTTAGGATTGAATCAAAACAGTTCAGATAATAAATATAAATTCTATGTGAATGTAATCGATAATGGTAATGATATATTATCGAGAAATTTATTTGTTTATAAATTTAAATAATTTAATATCTTTATAAAATAATTATCCTATATACGTTTAAATTAAATATAAAATATATTCGGTTAGTTCAGAATAGTGTTAAACTGTTGAAATAACAATGGTTGCGTTAAAATAGCGGTTCTGATTTTTGAATAAGGGTACCTCGAGATATTTTGATTATTAAATTAATTAATTCATTTCAGATCTTTTGAAAAAAAATTAATGAGCCGACCTATATCAATTAATAGCGCAGACCTACCTCCTTCCTCGAGCTGTTTAAAATGTCTGCCTCCTTCGTTATCAAGGAAAGCATGATGGAATGGCATGGTACGTATTGTCCCTTCGCACATCTATAAATTTGCCTTTCCTTCGGTTTCTCTGGCATTCCTAAAATCAAATGAAACCAAATTCTACCGCCCTCCTTCTAAATTCTGGTCCTGGCGAAGTAAAAACAAAATCGAAAAGGGGGGAAACCACTTTTTCCTTGAAATCGAAATCGCGATAACAGTCACCGCGAGGGCCAAGCTCGAACACCAGGTTGCAGTAAGGTTTCGTTAGAGGTTTGCGATGGGTATTTTGGAAAGTCGCGCTCACGGAGGGGGTTTGCGAGGTGTGGTGCGATAAGGACTGGAGGGGCTTGCGAAGTTGAAGATGTGTGAAATTGGGGGTTCGAAGCTGTCGGACTTGGAGATTTGGGGGTTCCGTTCGTGCTCAGCTCGGTGGCGTGATTATGTGGAGGTCGATACTGTTAAAGTGGACGAGGTGAACAGGGGGATCTAGAGGAGTCCGATAGTGGCATTTTGGAGAGTACGATTCGCTTTGAATGTTGATGGTGCAGCAGTTCGACTATGGGACCGTGGTGACAAAAAGGGATGGTAGTATTGACAACAACTTGCATGTTGAAATGCCGAAATGATGTGCAGTAGTTTGGGGCTGATCAGTTTTGGAGATTTGTTTAGTCAATGAGTCGAGAAAGCAAGGTACACATTTATAAAATTTAAAAAAAAAATCATAAAATAGTTTATTTATTCATTATTAGTAGTTAAATTTAAATAAATAAATGTTTAATCGATAAAATAAATAATCGTAGGAACAAACAAAATCATTCAAGACGATTCAAGTAAATTCATTCCGCAACGATATGGAATAAAACAAGATATTCGGCAGTGAAAAATAAGGTGAGTAAATCTCACTCACCTTTAGAATTATTTTTATTTCATTAAAAATAATTGTCTGTTGCTTGTGTGAATGTTTTATGGTTGTTTCACATATATTAGTTATTTAGGCTATATATATATATTGGGTTGATTGATTGGTTGGATTCCCGCAGTCTCATTAGCGGATGCCCGCAGTTTCATAGCGGATGATTACCCTATACGCCCCACGCTATGATTAGTGGATGACCTTCTATACCGCGATATTCTGCCACGAAGCAGAATTGGTATTATTTATGTGCTAACATCTGTGGATGCAGGAAAACAGGTTGGAGGAATCCAACTGGATTCCTCAAAAATATATTATCTGTTTGTTTATTTGTTTGCATATATATTGTTATATATGATGTGTTAGAAAAATAAATAATTCGTTGCTTTGTGTGTTTAAATATCACTGGGCTTAAGTAATGATATTTAAAATATCGTGGAAGGATATTTGAGATTTAAAAAGGAAAAATTCTATTTTTAAATAGAATTTGAATTTTAAATGGAAATAAAATATAAACTTGTTTTTGAAAAATAAAACAAGTAGTTTCTTTTTAAACGAAGTTTATAAATAGTTCTTTTATAACGAAGTTATAAATGAAGTGAAAAGAATTATCATTTGATAATTCAGAAATAGAAATACAAGTGAGAAATTGGAATTTGAAATGAAATTTCAAAATAGGATGTGAAAAGAAATTTTTAAATATATAACTCAAATGAAATTTGAGTATAACATTTGAATAGTAGAATTAGAAAAGGAGTTTAAATATTTGAATTTTAAAAGGAGATTGAATATTAGAAATTCAAATAGAAGTTCAAATAGAATTTGAATTCAAAAGAATAAAAATAGAATTTGAATTCAAAGGGATAAAAATAAAATTTGAATTCGAAGGAATTCAAATAAAGTAAATTCAAATAGAGATTTGGATATAGAATTCGAATGAAATTCAAATATAGAAATTTGACTATGGAAGTTCAAATGGAATTTAAAATATAGAGTTCGAATAAGAGATTCAAACAGCATTTGAATAAGAGAGTTCAAAATGGTGAAAAAAATGAATTTGAATATTAGAATTCAAATGGAGATGGCAAATGAAATTTGAATATAGGAGATTCAAATTGAATTCAAATAGAATTTAAACTATGGGATTTGAATATTGAATTCAAAAGGAATTGAAACTATGGATTTGAATATATTATAATATATCAGAATGGAGTTGAATTCATTTTAACGGAAGTTTAAAAGTTTATATATATAATATAAATAAAACGAACTCGTCGCAGTGCTGCAGTTCGTAAATTGGCGATTCGAACTTCAATTGAATATACAGAACTCAATTGAAGTCGAAATTCTTTGAAACAAGAAATGTCAGGACCGATTTGATAATAACTTTCTAATGAAGGAGAAGAATCTGGATTTCATCGAATAGATTTTAAGTTATGTCAAAATCAAATTTTCAGAAAAGCAGCGCCAGAACCATTATAAAACCATAACGGTTTGTTTAAATAAACTAAAGGATTTTTAAAGAAAAAAATCCGAATTTGCCATGAGAAAAATCCAAACTTGAGTTGTAAATTAAATACGAACTCAAGTGGTGTAAATAAGATGATTGTTGAAACAAAAATCAGATTTTAAATTATTGATTAGAATTGACTAATTTAAAGAAATTAGTTAATGGAATTTTAGAATCGAAATTTTTGGGCTTTGAATCAGACAAGGGGTGTGTAAATTCATATTCGAAATCGAATATGAACTTGAATTAGAAATGACATTCGATTGTTGTATCAACAAATTAATATATATTTGAACGTGATATGTTCAAATAACAAGTGAAATAGGCTAAGAAGCTAATTAAAGAATAAATGGGCGGAACTGAATTCAAACGATCGGTTTGAGTTGAATTGAATTGCAAACAGGTGAACATGTGTAAGCAGGTTTGATATGAAGTATATGAAGATTTAAATCTATGTGCTCGACAAAAAGGTACATGTTTAATTCATATATGAGATTTTATGCGCCGTATCGGCAAGCCGCTTGGCTTTTTCTTTTTCTTTTTGAGATAAGAAGGACCGGGAAGCTATTTGAAATTTCCCGATGCTCCCGATACAGGGGAGGTTATGGCGAAATTTTTCGGAAATTTAAGGAGTTAGAATATTTTTAAGATATTTTGATAGTTAGAAATCATTGTATCGACGTATAGAATTCGATAGGTAAGTGAATATAAAAATCGAATATTGTAAACAAAAGAGAAATCTATAGATTAGAAATAGAAAGCGAACTTTATACATGTTTTAAAAATGAACAATTGGATTGTATAGTGTGTTTATTCGAGGTAAGTGGTTTTGCCGTTTTGAAGTTGAGGATGTTTTCAGTTAAGGTCTGAGAGGTAATTTTACCCCCACTTGATTGATTTCATTTTTAATGGATAAATAGCAAGATCCAGTCTCGAAGAGAAGTGTTTGAAAAAGAGTTAGTTGAATAAAATATTTTGGGTTGTTGTAACGATGTTTTACACAACATTCGTTTTAAACCCAAGTGATGGAATTTTGGAAATATAACAAGTAAATATTTCCTGAGTATAATTAAAATAGTCGGGATAAAGATAAGTGATTGGAATTGTTTCCCATTTGCAAATAGAGATATTTTCTAAAATATAGAAAATAAAAGAAGTTGATATTTGGAAACGTTTTCCAAATGGCATAAGAAACCAAGATGATTATTGAAAATATTTGGTTAACAAATATTGATAAGAGAATATAGAAGAGATTTAATTAATGAAATATTAATTAAAGAGCCCAGTGACTTGTTTGATATGTTTGGATTAACACTTGTTTTTATTCGATAGTTAAATCACAGACTATCGAAGTTTTTGACCATCGTTGTCAATATGGAGAGACCGGTTGGATTATTATCCGAAAAACCACTCCGTATCGGCATAAGCGTTGCGAACCAAGTATGCTGAATATATTGAAGACGGAGTAAAGTGCAAGGGCTTTTCTAGTAATAGAAATAGTGCCTTCGGTTTCGTTCAGTCCCAGAACGAACGTAAATGGATGAATGTCTGACAGAGTATTTCCAATGATCAAATGGGTTGGTCTGTATGAATATATATGGTTGCAACGGATTTATACCTTAGCATAACATCCAGAATATTTGTGCAAACTCAACTAGTGATTAACGGATCTGACAATGTGGCATTCAAAGTGATTGTGCTATCAATGAATGGTAAGTATTCGTAGCCTCAGGCCTCAACAACCGGGAAAGGACAAAAATCGGGCAGGCAGCATGGCTATGTGGGTCGCACCCATTAGGATGTATAATCACCTATCTAGAGGTTCATTTAATTTCTTATTCTATTCGATGCTGTCCCAGTCGGGAGACGGTTGCTGATCCCAACCGTTGGTGATATACATTCGATACACTCAAGCGAAATGAGTGGTCGGTCATGTGTGGGCCGGGTTACAAGATGTTCTTGTTGAACCCAGTGTATTCCTCTCTAGAGATACACTAGCGGAAGGTGGTTCCATACCTTGTCATGTTGGAAATCCAATCTCCAATAAGCGCCATGCGGTTTTTGATTTTATACTATATATGTGGAGCGTGAGATGCAAGCGTTCTACTATTTGGTTATTTACTTGATATAGACATTATTATAATATCACTGGATTTTCGTATCAAAGTGTTTTGGGTTATAGTAAGGTAAAAACCGTCCATGTTTATGTGTGGGCTGGTCTTACTATTATCTTTTCTTTCGAAAAGGGTTTTGAAAGTTTAACAAGTGGTTGGAGTTTACTCACACCAGTCCCATGACTGACCCAGAGTTTATTTTGTTTTGTTTTCCCTAAACTCTTGGGTGCCCAAATTTGTACGGGCAGTCAAGTAGTCGGGATTTTCACAGATTCATTTGAAGGAGCTGGAAGCAGGAGGCTTCACCGGTTAGCTATAGGCTATCATATATTCCGCTGTGGACCTTGTTTGTATCTGGAAACAGATGTTTGTAACTGTTCCAGAAATGACTGTTGTGCTCTGATGATGGTATGCATATAAAGTTACTGATTTGTATTTCAAAAGTTATGTTATATAATATATTTTATTCGTTCCGCTGTGAGTTTGTGATCTTCGTTTTTCTTCTATTCTAATATTTCTTTCTTTCTATTTCTCATCCTCTATCTTCTTTCTATTAATGGTTCGTATTTCTGTGTTATTTGGGTTGGACGTGTGTTGTATTTAGTCAACTCAGATAGCTCGGATTTGCGGGTCGTTACAAAATAGGATATTAAATAAATTATCTATTTAGTAAATAAATAGGATACATTAAGGAGAATATTCATTTAGGAAATAAATAAGGTATTATAAAGGAAATAATTAGAGTAGAATGAATATAGATATACGAGGAAATATTTGTAAAACAGTACAAATAGATAAAGTTAAAGGGAATATTTATTTGTTAATAAATAGATAAAGTTAAAGGGAATAGTTATTTTTTAAGTAAACAAAAAGAAAAAGAATTTATAAAAGGAGTTATCGATTTTAGTTTAATCGAAAGGAGTTATCGAATTAGTTATTTGAAAAGAGTTATCGATTTTAGTTTAATCGAAAGGAGTTATCAAATCTAGTTATTTGAGAGTAGTTATCGAATAGTTTATTCGAATATAGTTAGAGGAGTTAATTGAATGCAGTTTATTCAAATAGAGTTAGAGGAGTTAATCGAATGCAGTTTATTCAAATAGAGTTAGAGGAGTTAATCGAATACAGTTTATTCAAATAGAGTTAAAGGAGTTATCGATTTTAGTTTAATCGAAAGGAGTTATCGAATTAGTTATTTGAAAGAGTTATCGATTTTAGTTTAATCGAAAGGAGTTATCAAATCTAGTTATTTGAGAGTAGTTATCGAATAGTTTATTCGAATATAGTTATAGGAGTTAATCGAATACAGTTTATTCAAATATAGTTAGAGGAGTTAATCGAATACAGTTTATTCAAATATAGTTAGAGGAGTTAATCGAATACGGTTTATTCAAATAGAGTTAAAGGAGTTAATCGAATACAGTTTATTCAAATAGAGTTATATCGAACTAGAGTTGAGAAGTGAACAAATATGTTCTAACCGGAGTTGCAGAATTGGCTGAAATGGCGATATGGTATAAACTGGATCATCTGTGATATTTAGTTCAGCTAGGAATTGAATTTGAATAACGAATATATTTAAATAACGATAGTTTGAACGTATAATTATATTATAATTAAAATCGAGCTTGAAATGGCGCTGCAGTTCGTAATTTGGCGATTTGAACTTCAACTGAATGTACATGATTCGTTTTAAGCCGGATTTATGTGAAACAAGAAACGTATGGAGCTGGTGGAGTATATCTTTCTAGTGGAAGAGAAAAATCGGGATTTCATCGTATAGATTTTTGATTTATGTCCAAATCAAAATTTAGAAAAGTCGCTGTGGAATTCCTTTATAATTTATAAAGGAATTATTTATATTTTAAAAAGGAATTTCAATATAAATCGAATATCGGGTTGACCCAGATTTGAAATATCGAATAGAAATCCATATAAGATTTTTCAGAAGCTGTATGGTAATCCACTGTGAATATATATGATAATATAAATTTATTTATATTTAAATATATTTATATATATTTATATATTTAAATGGGTTATTCAGAGCTTTAAAAATAGTCGGTTTTGCAAACGAAGTCGGAATTCGACGAAACTAATTTTGTTGGATCCGCAATATTAAATTATTGTTAGATTTCAGTTTCCGTGATTTTTGAAGACTGTATGTGGCCGTACCGATTTTTAGAGTGGGAAACATTCGATATTTTGATGGTTAAAAATACGTTGTGTGAGCATACGAAGTCAGAATTCGACGAAACCAGTTTCGTTGGGATCGTAATGTCG
The DNA here is from genome assembly GCA_030737875.1 of Allium sativum. Taxonomy (NCBI): domain Eukaryota; kingdom Viridiplantae; phylum Streptophyta; class Magnoliopsida; order Asparagales; family Amaryllidaceae; genus Allium; species Allium sativum. Next base: position 463,765,745 of record CM060923.1, read on the forward strand.
AACAGAAGGTGCATGTCAATTTTTGTGATTTTTGGGTATCGTATGTAATCACGAGAATTTTTAGAAAAGCAAAATGAATATATAAATGAGAATATACCGGGAATATTCCTCCTATAAAATATCTAGATATTTTGAAAAAGCTAAAAATATCCCCCTTAATATTTCCTTAACCTAATTTCATTCTCAAACAAGAAACAAGCCGCCGCTTGATTTTTTCTTCTTTCAGTAAAAAGGTTTCGGTACTCAAAAATTCTAGAAATCAAAATATATTTGTATAAATCATGTAGCTTATATATATAAGTTCCATGCGTGATTTTCTTCGATTCTATGTAAAAACTTTGGGGTTTGGTGAGATTAGTTATCGCGGAAAATTGCACAGCGTTGGGTTTTTGTAGCTAGGGCTGAGATTATCGTGAGATAGAGGAACCAATTCAAGAAAACGAGTTTGTATTTGAGATCGGAGGATAGGATTTCATTGATTTTGAATTTTTTGGGATTTATCGGAGATAAAAGGATCGCTACCTGTACAGCGATTTCGCGCTGGCCAAAACCCGATGGTCGGGATCGAGTGCTATGAGAGCGTGATGGGGTTTGTGCATTCTCGAAGAGAAGGAAATTGGTATTGTTAGTTTGAAGAATCATGGAGGAGGATGGGAGAACGTATCAAATGAAGTCGGCCTTCATGAATGGGTTCGGCTGTTCCACGTAGGGAGGAAGAAGAGGAACGAAGTGGACCGGGTATTTAAAGTGGTTGGGCTTGGGAATTGGTAAGGCCCATTTGAAGGAAATCCAAGTTTTTAATTTACTTTAAATAGTGTAAACTTCGAAATGTTATAACTCGGTCATATATAATCAAAATTCAGCGAAACAAGATCCCTTAGGATCGTATGGACGAGAGCTACCCAATGGAGCTAACTGGGAGTGGAGTGGAGCTCATTTGAAATTATGGCGAAATAAACTGTTTGATTCAAATCAAACAAAAGTTTATCGTTCTTTAACGATGAACTGCAAATGTGTGTAAATCTCACCAACTCTAAACAGTTTATAATTTCATGTTGTATTTTTAGAACTGTTAGAAATTGTCTGATTTACTGTGTGTTGATTGTTTGATTGAACTGCTAGTCAGTTAGTTGAATTTCTACATTGATTCTGTTTAACAGAATATATCATATGGAACTGAAAGTGATGTTATCTATATTGTTTAACATCTGTGATGCAGGGAAACAGGTTGGAGAAATCCAACTGGATTCATCAACAATTATTTTATTGTGATTTATATATTGTGATATATAATGTGATATATAATCTGACGTTGATTATATGTGTTTGGACGATATTTATCGTTGTTATATGGTGTGTTAAATACCATAAGAAATACCAGAATATAGAAAAGGGATTTTCAAAGTTTATTTTGAAATAAATTTATTATATAAAATCAATGGATTTTATATATATAAATAAAAAGGATTTTTGTGAGAAGAAATATATTTGGTAAATCAAATATAAAAGGAATATATTTGGTAAATCAAATATAGAAGGAACATGTTTGTAAATCAAATAGAAAGGAAAAATATTTGTCAAATAAATAGAAAGGAAAAATATTTGTTAAATAAATAGAAAGGAAATATTTGTAAACCACTTACAAATAGAATAGAGATTTAAAAGGAGATATTTGTAAAACAGTTACGAATAGAAGAGATAAAAGAAATATTTATTTGTTAAATAAATAAAATGGAAAAAGGGAGTAGTTATTTGTTAAGTAAACAAATAGATAAGGAATAAACGATGTAGAAGGTAATCATTATAAGGAATAAATGCTGTAGAAGGTAATCATTATAACTGAATAAACACTGTAGAAGGTAATCATTATAAGTGAATAAACGCTGTAGAAGGAAATCTTTATAAAGCATATAAAGTTAGTGAATAAGGGTAAATCGACAAGTAGAGTTAATTGAATATCAGTTATTCAATTAGCGTTATCAAATTAGTTATTCGATAGGAGTTAATTGAGATAGAGTTAGGCAAACTAAGTAATCAAATATTAGTTTATTCGAATAGAGTTAAATAAAAGGTAATCGAATATTAGTTTATTCGAATAGAGTTAAATAAAAAGAGTAATCGAATATAGTTAATTCGAATATAATTAGGGGAGTTAATCGAATATTAGTTTATTCGAATAGAATTAAAGGTGTTAATCGAATATAGCTTATTCGAAAGGAGGAGTTATTGAATAGAGATGATTCAAAAGAGAATTTCGTAAGGAAGTGTTAAAGAGTTAAAAGATGAACTTACCCTATTTCGAGATTTGAAATGTTGTTCAGTTAAGGTCCGAGAGGTAATTATACCCCAACTTAATTGACTTCGTTTTTAATTTAGAAATGGGTAAGGTTCGAGAGTGGAAGTGGTTAAGTGAATTTAGTAAATAAGTAATGAGGTTTGAGTTGTCGTCGCGATGTTGATTTAAACATCTGTTTAAATCCAAGTATAGAAGATTTGGAAATGTTTTCCAAATAGAATCAGAAACGTAATCCAATATTGGAAAAAGGAAAATATGAATATATATATATAGATATATATATATATATATAATTGATGATTGATTGATAGAATTTCCATTTGGAAATAATATCGTTGTTTGCACACGTGTTTTTCTTCGATAGTTGACTCACAGACTATCGAAGTTTTGACCATTTTAACATTGTTAATATGGAGAGACTGGTTGGATCATTATCCAAAGAACCACTCTGTATTGGCATAAGCGTTGCGAATCATATATGCCAAAGATAATTGGAGACGGAGTAAAGTGCAAGGGCTATTGTATAAGTCTTAGATAACACTACCTAAGATGGACATAATGAATTGTGCCTTCGGTTCATCCTGTTCCTGGATGACTTGTATGGACGGATGTCTGACAGAGTATTTCCAGATGATCACATATATTGATTTCTCCAACCGTACCAAGAGTGGAAGCGGGGAAGGAAACTTCTTTTAGCTAACACATAATGTATTGTTGTAGACGTCAATCGGTGATTTGATGGATGTGACGATGTGGCATTCGAAGTAAATCTGATGTGATGATGAAGCGTAACCTCAAGCCTCACATCCGCTAAATGACAGAAATCGGGCAGGCAGCATGGCTAAGTCGGTCGCACCTATTAGGGTGTATAATCACTTGATCTAGAGTTTCATTTACTTCTAAAAATCTATTGTTGATGCTGTCCCATTCGGGAAACGGTTGCTGATCCCAACCGTTGGTGATATACATTCGATACACTCAAGCGAAATGAGTGGTCGGTCAAGTGTGGCCGGGTTGCAAGATGTTCTTGTTGAACCCAATGTATTCCTCTCTAGAGGTACACTAGTGAAAGGTGGTTCCATACCTTGTCATAGTTGGAAATCCATTACCCAATATGTGCTTGCGGTTTTGATTGTATACTATATATGTAGAACGTGAGATGAAAGCGTTTCTGCTAGATGATTATATATACTACGGTTGATAGACATAATTATAATATCAAAAGGTTTTTGATATAAAAATATTTTGGATTCTCATAAGGGAAAAACCCGTTCCGTTATGCGGCATGGTCTTATGAGATATCGTTTACTTGTTTGAACTGTTTTAAACTGTTTTACTCATACCAGTCCCATGACTGACCCGGAGTTTATTTTGTTGTTTTCCCTAAACTCTTGGGTGCCTAAATTTGTATGGGCAGTCAAGTAGTCGGGATTTACAGATATACTAGAAGAGCTTGGAGCAGGAGGCTTCAGGATTATATAGCTATAGTTATTTCCGATGTGTTGTAAGCGTTGTACTTTGATAAATGATATGTATATTCAAGTACAGATTTGTATTTCTAAGTTATGTTATGAAATATATTTATTCGTTCCGCTGTGAGATTCGTGTTACTCTGATATTGTGTTCTTCTTCTTCTTCTTCTTCTTCTTCTTCTATTCTAAGTTTCTATCTTATTTTTCCTCATCCTCTAATTTCTTTCACTAATGACCGGTATTTTTCAATGTTTGTTTAGTCATCATTGAGTTTATGGCGATAACCAAAGTCGTCAAAATCCCGGGTCATTACAATTGGAGTTTTGTTCAACTTTGTCCATTTATTTAGTTGCTCCAGTCATTTAGCTATTTATGTCATTTCCATTTTTTATACTTATCATTTATTTATGTACTAGTGATTTTGTATTAGACTTCCGCTGTATTGTTTATGTAAACTTTGTTGTAAATTTTTATTTAGTAGCTTCATGAAATACTATTGTATTAATTATTTTCTGCTTCAAGATATTATATTGCTCTGTGTCTGCTCTATGATCCGTGATTTATTCTATTTACCTCAGGAGCTAATAACAATCCATCGTTTTGAACGGCTCGAGTTTGACATGTTTTATTGATTCGGCTCGGTCAGAATGGTGGGTTGTTACAATTATAAACATTATTATAATATCATTGCATATTTATTTTGAAAGAGTTTTGGTTATCATAAGGAAAAATATGTGCCACGTTTATTTGTGGTCAGGTCTTACGAGAGTTCCATTCTTTTAAAGGATTTCTAAAATTAAACAAGTTATTTGTGATGTGAGTTTTCTCACTATCAATATTCCAGACTTATCCGGGTGATTTTGCTTCCCTTTAAAATGTGCTTGGGTCAGACCTAGTATACTTTCTTAGGTTGCTTTGGATTCGCTTGGAGCTTCAAGATAGGAGATGGAGTCGAGTGGTATCTCGTATTTTTCACATTATTTTAATTCCTCTGTGTGTGTTGTATTTATCAACCATTACAGGGACAAATTATTATGTTTGTATAGCTGATCTAGTTGTGTACTCTGGTTATTTATTCATGTATTTATACAGTTATTTCTTTGTGTAAAGAGTATTTATATATTGTAGTTTATTCATTCCACTGTGAGAATTTTATCTTCTATGATCTATTGTTTTTTTGTTCTTCTTCTTCTTCTTTTCTAACATTTCTTTCTTTCTTCTTCCCACTCTCTAACTTCTTTCTTCTAGCTTTCTAGATTTTCGATACTTAAACCTATACACATGGATACATATGTTGTAGTAGGGTCGAAATTCGAGGGTCAAATTTATCTGTATGTTACACTTGGTATCAGAGTGCGAGGTTAAGCGAGAACCTTGGCTATGTAGCACAACTCAATAAGAGATAAGGTAATGGAATGCCTTATTATGATTTTGAGTGTGTATATATATATATATGAGCACGTACTTGTTAATGTTATAAAATGGTGTATATTATGTTTGTTTACCTATCGAATGGCATATAAATTTCAAATTAACGCATTTGGCCAACGTTGTGATAGGAATTTCAAAACAGTTGAACAAGAAAAATCGACATAATATTGTTTTTAAAGAGTTGGCAAATAAAACAATTTTACCAAGATTTTATATATTCTTATATATAGTAAAATTTCATACTAAATATAGTTTTATGGATGATTAGTTTGGATTGGTAAAAAATGATTATATTAAATTGTTATCATTTATTGTTTGATTAGTCGTGCTCACATTCGAGCATTATCTATTATTGATTGATTTTTAATTGTGCTCAACCAATTTATAGGTATTACCTAATTTGTTTTGAAATAAGCATTCTTATCACTCTTTTGCATGGGTTGAGTAGACGTGTAAATAGAAAAACATTGAAAACGAACACCGTGTGAATTCAGTTTCAGGACTTGACTATATGACATTCGATGATGATGTTGGATAAGAGCTAACTTTGGTAAAGCGTTTAATACTAAATTAAATAAGTAAAAACCTATGTGAAGTAATCTTATATAGAAATTAAAAGTATATATAAGTGTAATCTTATAAACGAGATTTATAAATAAGAATTGGAGTTGAGTTTTGAATTGAAGGATTTGAATTTCTGACAAAATTGAAAAAAAATCAATATTTAAAATGGATTATTTCAAAGTGTTTTTTTAATATGAATGGGTTTAAAAAGTTTTAAGGAAAGCACTGATCTTACCTCGGTCGCTAGAAAATAATTATGATGATGATCGCAACATCATCAGTGTTCATTTTGGAGTTTCTAAGCAAGAACTTGCTACCATGGAAATTGTTTGGATTAAATGAAATTTTATTTAGAATCCAATTTATGATTTTGGAAAATCCGGGAGTTTGATTTTGCAATGTTCAACTAAGTTAATGATATGGATGTACATATTCTAAGTGTTATACTATTTGATTGTGCATTTAACTTGATATGACGTTTCATAGGTTTGGTTTTAAATGTAATAGAATATCCGACGATTTTGAATAACTGAGATTTCCAAGTTGAATTGTAAGACTAAAATAATCGTTATATGGAATCATAAAGAAATAAGTTAGTAACTTACTGATTAGATTAAAATTTGTTAGAAAGATTGTGGTAAGTAAACAAAAAATGTTATTGTTTACAAACTTAAGACATTGAAGGTTATGTTGGAAATTGAAACTTAGCTAAGTCTATATGGAAACTTAAGGGAATATGGTTATAGTTTATTAATTAAACGAAGTTTGAACGTATAAATCAAATTAAATTAAATCGAGTTCATTGCATCAACTGAGTATATATGATCCGATATAAGTCGAAATTCTTTGAAACAGGAATCTTCCAAGTCTATTGGATTATTGTTTTCTAATAAAGGAGAAAATTCAAGATTTCATATTGTAGATTTTGAGTTATGTCAAAATCAATTCTAAAAAAAATTGATGTGATCGTTTATAAATTAAAACGATTAGTTTAATGAAATGGAAGAATTTTAAGAAATCAAATAGGAATTTCCAGTAATAAAGTATACTTGCTTGATATATTAGCTTGAGATGAATTTGATATTTGAATTTTTTTAATTGCTTAAGGTAGCATAAATGATTAGTTATGCGATAACATGAGGCTGTTAAGAAAATGATGGCACTTAATACGTTGTTTATCATCCTTATGGGATGATGAAGATATGACCTGAATAAACCATAAGCATACATTATTGTGTTTATATCATTACATGACATTGAGATGTGTTGATTTCTTATGATTGTATGTAACATTATGTACAATTGTGTTGTTCGTTGATTTGCATCATTCTTGTCAGTTGCATCATGTTTGGTTGTTGCTATGATTGCTATGTTGTTTGTGCATATGTTGGTTGTTGTGTTACTTATCTGTTTTTCCTAACCTTTTTGGGTTACGTAAGTATATACAGGTATATGGAAGCAAAATCTTAGCTTGCGTATAGCTTTTGGTTTCATGGTAAAGATATGTTTGCTCGATAAATGATACGTATTTCAGATTAATACTGTACATGAGTCTTATATATTGTTTCCCTATGATTTTGGATGCCTCATAATTGAGATGAGATATATAATGTCATATTTTGATGTTGTGAAAATTTTCATATAGAGCCGTAAAAAGGAGGTGCTGCCGATAGTTTCTAAAAATTTCAAGTGCTAGAAAAATTTAACAAATTTTTATAAGAAACATTTTTGGAAGTAAAATAAAATTAATTTGTTTGTGAAAATCTTCTTAACTGGTGATTTCAGAGATGAAATCCTTTTAAGGGGGACGAATGTAACAACCCAGATTTTTAATATAGTAATATTTAATTAATTTAAATATTAAAATGATTAATTTTAAGGTTTAATGTCTTAAATATATCTGAATGAGAATTTGAATGTCGTTTTAACATGATTTTGTATATCGTTAAGTTAAAGTCCAATCAAATTTATTTTGAAGCTATGTAAAATTTATTTGGACATGAACGCTACGGATAATTTGGTACCAATGAATTTGCATGTTTTAAATCAAATTTATTTTAAATTGATTTTAATTAACACATAAAGTATCCATTTTTCAAACAATGTTAAATTTTGACGAAACTAGTTTCATCGGATCCAAAATGGTTAATTATTGTTATTTTCAAGTTTCATATCAATCAGAGTTATTGCGTGATGATAAATGATTTAAAATTTCAGTATTTTAGTTTAATCTCAAATAGCAATGTTTTTCGGATTTTTCAAAATCCAATAAGTAGTATTTTGACCCGCCTTTTGGAAAGGCCATCACCTTATGTGCTACCACTGACAGAGCCCATCAGGGCTCGAGCATGGGCCAGGAAAAATTCAGACATCGCTGGCTCAACCCCAAGTTCAATCACCTTTGAGCTCGTCTAAGCCTAGCAACATCAGGATCATATTGGGTCGAAGCAGAGGGCATACGTGGTCTTGGATCGAAGGAGATCCTTATTACTTACCTTGACTTAAATGAAGCTCTAGCTAGGATTGAAGACAACACTCGAGGAAAAACAGAGCTCAGGTCAAATAGGCCTGGGTTCGGATCGAGCATGCTTCAAAATTCGGATAGATCAACATCCGGGTCGAGTAAATCCCAAGTCGGGTGGAATCTAACTCGGAAAGGGGTAGTTACACTCCGCTACAAGCACCCATGTTCCCACTGTCAATCTCGGAGCTCCTTCCACGTAGCCCTCTTGAGCCCAGTAATCCATGAACCGACCCACGTTTTCTGGGTAACTACGCCCATTACCACCTAAAAACTTGGATTATAAGCCACATGTAGTAACTACTCCCACCTTAGATCCGAACCAACTTACTGTTGCGTCTGTAAATACACTGTTTTAGAGGCAATTAAAGGACTTTTTTGGCCATGTGAAGCTCGACACTACTTAACCATGGTTGCCAACCTTTTTTATCTTGATATGCGAGTGATATTCATGATTGTAATTCAAAATAATCAGCAGAAAAAGTGTTGTATGAGAGATTCTGACAATCTCATTCATTGTAACTCCAATATTATGACATTATTGGGAGATTATGTAGTGGATGGCTTGTTAACGCCGAACCACTATAAAATTGTTGTTGTCTCATTGTTTCTTACATTTTTCAGTTTTTCCTCATATTCCATGCTCTAAAAACGACTTTTTGGGTGTTAGAACCATTTTTTGGTCTAACATAGTGTTTATTATTATTTATTTGGGACCATGTGGAGATACTGACCGCAATAAAATTTTATTTCGATCATTCGGAGTAGGTATGTGAATAAAATTATGTGCAACATTAGACCATGAAATTTAATATAAACAGCAAGACCTACCTCCTCCAAAATTTAGACAACGCATACTTCTCCTTTTCCTTTTCATTTCCAAACATAGCAAGTAAAGAAAAAGAAAAAAAATGGTCGTTACTTATATAAAATCAAATGAAACACTCAATCATTTTTTGTGAAATAAATCATGTTGACTATATATGGTTGTGTTCCTCTCAATGACATCCTCGTTGCGGGTAGCGATGGTGCTCTAGGTTGTTTGACCCGTTTTGATGTGAACTAGGGCTTCAATTCTTGTTCAAAATACTAGGAGTTAGGCCAATCGAGTTGTTGGTTTAAGTTTATAAGGAAAGTTTGCATCTTGTACCAGTTTTTGGAAGGATTTTGAAATAGAAAATGTCGCATCAATTATTCTAGGTTTTGTGTCAAGTCGCGATTTCTTGGGGGAGGTCGTGTATTTAACGAGGGTGCTTAGGAGCTGGAAATTTTGGAAGCTGATGTTTAATGGTGAAGTAGTTTTGGATTTTTCATGGAAGTTTGATCATGGATGAGGTAGTTTTCAATCCGCAGGAATGGGTTTTTGGTAGCTAATATTTCAAAATGGAGAGGATGATGAGGGGGTGATTAATTAGGGTAATTAGGTATGTTAATGAAGTTTAAATTATGTTAATTTGAGTATAAAATTGTAACACGTGAATATTATTCATGTGTGATCAGATTGAGGTGAAACAAGTCGCGTTGGGTTTGTTTTCACGAAGGCTACGCTTACAAGTTGGTTTATAGTGATTTAATATCGTAAATCGCCGAATTCGAATGGATGGTGTGTTAACTCGCACACTTTCTGTAATATTGCGAATGTTATTATTTTTATGATAGTACTCATTGTTGTTTGTATATAAATTGTGTGTTTGGATAATTTGGATGATTTATTACTTTGTTGGTGGTTATCAATATATATATATATATATATATATATATATTCACGTCTGTGAATAGATGACGTTTGACTTACCGGCTTTTAAGCGGAAGATTTATATGAAATGAAATAGGTTATATTATCTAATTTATTTGCATATATATATACATATATATGAGCTGTGATGCAGGGGGACAGGTTGGATGGATCCAACAGGATTCCTTAATGTTTTGGATGTTACTTGCTTTCATGATTTACATATATGAACTGTATATCCAAAGAAACATTAAAAATATGATTTGGATGATGATTGTTGAATTAAAATCAAATCCGTTATATTATTTATCAATAAACAGTGTTGGTTTACTGGTTGGCAGTAGATGGCTTGCATTTAATATTTTTAAGACATTGATTCGTCGTCAGCCCAATTGACTAAGTTAATGTTATAAAAATTATTTTTATGACAAAGTAAGATTTTGAATCGAATATTTATATAATTTATATAAAATAGAAATTTTATGAATAAATCAATATTTGTACTTGGATTTAATAAAGAGTTTATAGAATGATTTGTCTAGCGAAATTCCAGTTTTACAAATAAGTTTTATAATTGGATTTTCCTAGTGATTAACACTTAATGCAGTTTTATAAATGAATTTTATGAGATGATAAAAAAAAGTTTTATAAATGAGTAAATTTTATAATGTGATCTTGATTATTTGAATAAGTTTTATAAACTGATTTCTAAATTTATGAAATAACTCATAAATGGGGTTAGAATTTAAAGTTTGGAACACGTGAAGTTTAAAAATCTAAACGAGATCAATAATTGATTGAATTCAATTTGCATGTTAAATTCTAAATGATTTTATTTAAACTCAGAAACTTTAAATAAGAAATGGAGCTTATTAAAGAGAAAATAAAATTTTAGTCTATTTTAAGACATATAAAAGAATTTATAAGAGGATTTTATAGTAAATCCATGTTTGTAAACAAGTTTTAAAATAAGGATTTTGAAATTAATAACATGGTTTTTAATAAGGATTTACTTAATTACTAATTAAGTAAAAATGATTACATTGGAAAAATATTTTCAAATGCAATAGAGGGTTTTTGAAACCCTTATTTGAATTGAATAATAAATGGAAATTATTGTGACATTTATTAAATATCAGGTTGTGCGTTAACAAACTTATATTTGTTTCGAAGATAAGAATGTCGTTGATTCAAGGTCTAAGAAGTAAATAAAATACCCCAACTTGATTTGCTTCAATTTTATTCGAGAGATAAATATTGGTTTTAAGATCAAGAGTTGATGATTTAAAAATTGATATTTATAAAGGAGGTTCGAAATGTTGTTAATTATAATATAAGTTTATAATTGACTTTTGATATTTATAAATAAAGTCTATAAATGATTTATATAAAAATGGGATTAAAGAATGTGAAGTAGTTTTAATACGAATTTTTATAAAAAGGACCATCGAAGAGATTTATAAACGGGATTAAGATTTGATTTTCTCAAGTGTGATCTTCATAAAAATGGTGGTATGAACATTTGTTCCACACTTAACACTAGAAGAATTGTGCTTGGAATTACTCTTATATCCATTCCTTTTTAAATAATTTTGTTTGATCCTTTAGTCAGATTTGAAATAAGAAAGCCTTGTCTAAATGTTTTCGAGTATACTTATTCGAATTTATTAAGTTATGAAATACTTATACTTATAATATAAGTAATGAATTGATTTTTTAAGTATTGAAAATGAAATGTTACAAATATACTTGAGTCCGTTAGATAAGTACATGAATTTATTAAATAAATATTCCGAAATGAGAATTTACAAATGAAAGATTCATTTTGAACGACTACCATGGGTAATTTTTTTTAATTAATTTGATGTTTGTTTATTTGATTGTTAAATAACTGGCTACCTAATATGACATTTTGACTTTGGAATTTTATCACATAATGGTAAGGAAACCTGTTTTCATAAATGGTTAGGAGGTAAACGCCGCAATTATGTATTTTCGGTCTATTTGTAAGGATCTAGTGTTGAGTTTTTCAGAAATTATCAATTGTCATTTCGAAGAGACTAGGATCGAGCCTGCTTGCCCGAAAACCACTTCGATTCGGCGGATGTGTTTCAGATTTAAAATATTTTAAAGATGATTAAAGGTGGAGTTATTTAGTTTCGTTTAGGCCCAGAACGAACCAGTATGGATGAATGATAGTGTTACATATCTCTGGAAGGAAATGTTAACAATCCAAGATATTCTGCTATTTATAAGGTAAACGTAACCTTTAGCCTCATCAACCGATAAATGAATAAAGCGGGGAAAAGCAACATGTAACGACCACAGGATTTTCGACTCCGAAAATCGACACAAAACCCAGCGTCGACTGTTCAGACATTGAAAATACCAGGTCATTAATAGAAAGAAATAAGAGGATGAGAAAGATAAGATTGAACTAATAGAATAGAAGAAGAAGACGAACATCAGAATCAGAGTAAACAAGAATCTCACAGCGGAGCGAATAAAACATCTTTTATAACATAACTTTGTAATACAAAACTGTATTATATATACATACCATTATCAGAGTACAATACATCATATCACAGCGGAAATAATCTCTAAATACGAACGGTGAAGCCTTCTGCTTTTAGCTCCTCCTAGTGTATCTATAAAAGCCTAAAACACTTGACTGTTCGTACAAATTTGGGCACCCAAGAGTTTAGGGAAAACAAACAAATAAAACTCTGGGTCAGTCATGGGACTAGTGTGAGTAAATTCCAACCATACGGTTTAACTTTGAAAATCCTTTTGAAACAAAAGGATAATAGTAAGACCAGCCCACACATAAACATGGATGGTTTTTACCTTACTATAACCCAAAATATTTTGATATCAAAATCCAGTGATATTATAATAATGTTTAATCAAATAAATAACCAAATAGTAGAACACTTGCATCTCACGCTCTACATACATAGTATAAAATCATAAACCGCAGGTCGCTTATTGGAGACTGGATTCCAACTATGACAAGGTATGGGACCACCTTCCGATGATGTATCTCTAGAGGAGAATACACCTGGGTTCAACAAGAACGTCTTGCAACCCGGCCCACACATGACCGACCACTCATTTCGCTTGAGTGTATCGAATGTATATCACCAACGGTTGGGCTCAAACCACCGTTTCCCGAATGGGCAGAATCGATAGATTAAGAAACAAAAGGAATTTCTCTAGATAGGTGATTATACATCCTAATGGGAGCGACCCACATAGCCATGCTGCCTGCCCGATTTTTGTCATTTCCCGGTTGTGAAACTTGAGGCTACGTCTATCTTTTAGAACACCTGGCCACCATACAGTTTGAATGCCACATCGTCAAACCCATCAAATCTCTAGTTGATCTTCTCAAAGATATTACGGGTATAAAAGCTAAGAGAAACGAATTTCTCTACCACCAGACGTAATACCTTGAAAAGATCGTCTTATGTGACCGTTAGGAATACTCTGTCATACATTCGTCCATACAAGTTGTCCTGGGACTGGACAAACAGAAAGCACCATTCTGAAACAGGACGACCCTTGCATTTCACTCCGTCTTCAATTTTCTTCAGCATAATCAAATTTGCAGCGCTTATGCCTATACGGAGTGGTTTCCGGATAATATATCCAACCGGTCTCTCCGTATTGACAACGATGGTCAAAACACTTGGATAGTCGGTTATTTAACTATCGAAGTAAAATCAAACATCCATTCAATTGTACGACTAAACATCACACAACCACGGGCACTTTTTATTTAACATTCGTTTTATTATTCAAATTCCCATATCTTACCAGATATTTCTCAAATCTCGTTTTAGCACTTTCACACTTCTTGGAAAATATTCTCAGTTATTATAAGTCTTATTCTTATATTTCTTTGGACAACATCGTTGCTTATTACTTTAGAATAAGTGGATTTCAAACCAAATTGTTTTCATTCCCTAGGGAGTAGTGCTATATATAAAAATCACGCTTAAGCTTGGCCAACAGCGTTAATTTAACGTTATAGTTCAAAACTTGTCATACGCTGTAATATTCCCTTTTATAACTAATCTCGACATAACAGTCACGCTTAAGCCTAGTCAACAACGTTATTTTATCGCTATAGTTCACAGACTTGCAGTATGCTACTATATTCCACTTTATAATTAATCTCAACACCTCTTTCCGTTACAAAAATCTTGACATCTCTTTTCCTTACAAAAATCTTGACATCTCTTTCCGTTACAAAAATCTTGACATGTCTTTACATTACAAAAATCTTGACATCTCTTTCCATTACAAAATTCTTGACGTTTCTTTTACCATTCCTGATTACAACTCCATTCGTCGAGTTATTTCAGCAATTCATATTTCAATTTTACTTCATAACTCTAATTGCAAGTAGCTTCTTGTTAAATAAATACAAGGTTATTCTGAATCTCGATTACATATTTTATTATGATTTATTTACTTCAAACATTTCTATTTTATCAAATTATATAATATATAATTTCTAAAAATAATTATTTCTAAACCATTCGACATAGTCGAATTTTGATTATAACTCTTATGGTTTCATTTCAATCTTATTACATTCCGACCATCGAAATAAATTTCATCTTTTTCTTTGAACGATTCTTCACCCCCCATTTTTAAATTTATTCTTCCATTGAGTTCAAAATGCCATTTAGAACTCCGAAAAGTATAAGCTTCGATATATTCCGATATCCGGAATAGTGGCAATTGACATGAGCTTTTCGGTTAACAAAACATAGCCCTTAAAAAGTGAAATTTTACATACGAGCTCAGAATTCGACGAGATAAATTTTTATGGATTCACAATGACAAATCATTGTTGAGTTCCAAATGGTGCGTCGAATGGAGTCAGTATTTGGCCGTGCAAAGCAAAACCATTTGTTCAAAAGCAGACAGTCATTTTACAAAGGAACATTATTGATACGACCTCAGAATTCGATTTCGTTTTTATTTTTGGGATTCGTATCGTCTAAAAATGGTTAAATCCAAAAGGGCATGATTTTTGAAGTTAGCATGTGAGCGTGCAAGAAGAAAAGGTGCGCCAAAATCGCATTTTTAGAGCTTATCTGAGCATTTTTGTGATTTTTTTTTGAAAGGTCAAACAAACTCGGAATTCGACGAAACCTGTTTCGTTGGACTCGTCTTCACGTCTACTATCTCGTGTCCGAAATCCGCGGCGATTGGAAATCGTTAGCGTTCAGGCGTTACGAGAGAAACTAGCATATAAACACTTTTACTTCATTTTCTCTTCATTATTTTCTTCCTCCAAAAAAATCAAAAATGGAGACCACCCTTCCTCCTTGCCGCTGCCCACCCCCCATCAGCCACCACCGGCCTCCCGCCGTCGGCTGCACCCCCTCCTCCTCCTCCTCCTCTCTCTCTCCTCCTCTTTCTCTCTTCAAATGCAAAGCCCTAAGCCGCCACCACCACCACGGGCCCCACCACCCCCGCCGCCACCCAGTAGTGGACTCCCCTACCTCAATCGGGTCCGGCGACCCTCCCCTCAGGCCATCCCTCCGGCCGTGGGCCCCCCGGTCACCAAAAACCCATTTTACACTAATCGCTCGTTTTGCAAATAAGTCCCTGACCGTATTTCGCCAATAACTCCCAAATGGTGCGTTTCTGGCCAAAGTCCCTCTAGACCAAAGTTGTAGAGCACGAAATTCTCTTCGATTTGGCTATATGGAAGTCATGTTTTGGAGTTCGGAGCTGCTCGGAAAACGCGTTCGAAGTCTACTGTTTAAAAGCGGTAAAATTCGTGTACTTTCGCGAATTCTGGAGAATTGTAGCATTTTCGGCAAAAAGACCCTTAGGCGAAAGTTGTCCGGAATAGCGTGTTTAAGCTAGAGTAAAGATGGTGTGAAGATTGAAACTCGTTTGCAAAGTCTAGGACCCGAACAGTGAATCGGGCGTTAGAAAAAAGTGAGTTTTCTCCATTTTAAAGCTTCTACAGTTTTTGACATATGAAGTAAATAAAAATATGATCTTTATATTATAGAGAGGATAAAAATCAACTTATAGAAGATATAAAGATAAGATTTTTATATAATGTAGATAATAAAAATGTGATTTTTATACATGTAGTGGCTACGGGCAACGAAAGTGACAAAAGGCGAGAACGACAAGATTTTCTACATAAGAAGAGTCGAGATGATTGGATTAGCTAGTTAGTGAGAACTTCTCACTCAAAATTTCTTTTTCTAGTTATATATATATATATACTAGGATGCAGACGGTGTTTAGTAGCACCCGACACCACTGTCCACAGACCATGGACTTGTTTGTTTGGTTGTGTAGTTGGTTAGATTACTTGATTTGAAATTGATTTGATTGATGTGTGAATGGCGTGGGCCTTCACTAGACCAGGGATAAGGCTAGGCCTCGTCCCGTTTCTAGTATCGCGCCGTTATGCCGCCGAAATTTTCTAAAATAAGTTAGAAAAATAAAAATATCATTTTATTTAAAGAATGAACTGAATAGAAATTCATATGTTAAAATAAAATGTTTTATCGTTAAAAATATAATTTTTAATGTGAATATGAATATAGTGAATGTGAATAAATAAATATTCATTTACAAACCGGACGGTTTGTTTATGTACACTGATTTGACTGACATTGATTGGGACGATAAATTTTACACATCGCCCAACTGCACAAATAAAATCTGTGTTTGATTGTTTGAAACCCCACACGGGTGTTGGGATGAAATTTGAAGTTCACTCATCCTGATTGATTAAATATGTCGATCGATTGATTGACAGGCTGTTATAAGCGTTAGATATATATATTTGATGCTTATACTGTGTAGTGCACTTTGGTTGATGGTTGTTTTTTTTCCAATGCTATTATATACGTGTGATGTATGAAAATCCATATAATTAATATTATATGGTGATTGATTGGGCCTCATTCCAATTTAGAAAATAAGGAATATTATAAAATAAAGGTTCATGTGTTGACCGTACTCATCCGTTGAGATTAGTCATGTGTTGAACGAAATATTTTAATAATAAAATTTACTTCTTTATCAATATAAAATAAAGGTTCATGTGTTGACAGTACTCATCCGTTGAGATTAGTCATGTGTTGAACGAAATATTTTGAAATAGAAATATTTGAAATAGAAATATTTGAAATAGAATATTTGAAAATAGAATTATATGAAGCCATGTTGATTAGATTGACGTCATTTTGACGTGAACGATATTTATATCGATTTTATTCATTTTAAAATGAATATTGAAAAGTGATTTCGAAATCGAATATTTTGAAATGAATTTGAATCGAATTGAAAATGATTTTTAATTGAATTGAATAGAAAACGAATTTGAATTGAATTGAATAGAAAACGAATTTGAATTGAATTGAATAGAAAACGAATTCGAATTGAATTGAATTGAAAGGAAAATGAATTCGAATCGAATTAAAATCGATTTGAATTGAAATCAAATAGAAATGAAAGTAAAAAGGATTTAAAAATAGAAAATTTAATTTTGATTTGAATTTGAAATAAAGGTTGAAATTGTTTTTGAAACGAATTCAAAACTATTTATAAAATTCGTTTTAAATAGAAATCGACGAAATATATATTATATATATTATATATATAATATAATGGCCTGAATAGAACGCGCCGCGCCGCGGCAGTTCGTAAATTTCGACCATTGACTTCGAAAGGATATTACGGGAGATCCGACCGTCGGATTCTCCTAAAACCGAAACCGTTGGGTTCGTATTGAAAAGAGCTTTCTAACGAATATTAGAAATTTGAAATCTAACGGTTGGATTTGGAGATACGCCCAAATCAAATTTCGAAAAGGTCGCTGTAAGTGCAGTTCGATGGCCGTTGATGGAAATCGACTGTACGGGCCTTGATACAGGGATAGGCAGAGATTGATTTTCTTTTAGATTAAGAAAAACGTGCAACTATTTTGAAAATGAGATGGTGACCATTCAATATTGAATTAACTATTAAGTGTAAAGCCAAGACACAATGCACGTGAGGACTAAAAGAAAAATAATAATTATACTTTGATTCCAAGTTAATAAATAGTATACCTTGTTACAGAAAATTTCGTTCGTTTACAAACTGTTATGGACAAAAAAAAATACAGCCGCGTCAGGCAATACCCCACGATCCCAAAAATATAATAATATCGGTAGGTTGACTCATATTTTGAAACCCTACAATATTGATATAGGGTGCAAAATACTCCAAATAAAAAGTTGCTTATTTAATTAATTAAAAATTACAGTAAAATTCTAAAAATTAAATTATCATTACGCCTCAAAAGAACCTAGTCTAAATTTGAAACCGATATCTAGTTATATCTAATAAACCGTTACGGTCGATAAACGATTTTACAGTGACTATTTGAATATTTGATTTGGACATAACTCCCAATCTATAACACAAAATCTTGGTTTTTCACTTCTGTTAGAAAGATATAGTCTAACAGATTCCAATGTTTCTTGTTTCGAGGAAATCTGATTTAAAACGAGTCATGTACGTTCAGTTGAAGTTCATAACGTTAAATTACAAACTGCAACGTCGTTATAAGCTCGATTATATTTAATATATATTTTTATACGTTCAACTTCGTTTTAATTAATATATAAATCCACTTATATTACAAATTCAATATTTAAACTGATTTAAATATTCAAATACAACCCGATAAAAATGCGGGACGTTACACAACAGGGCTATGTTGGTTGCTCCCATTAGAATATGATCATTCCATATCTGGAGTCGATTTCCTTGTATGCTTCACGATCTGTTACAGTTGTTTATCAACCGAGGATACATATTCGGCTGCATACAGTTTTTAAGGATGGTTTCGATCCTGATTTGTTGAGTGCAAATTGACCCAGCCTCCTGTATGTTTTATCTAGATATGTACAGATTCAGTGGGTAGACCCTTACACTTTCATAGTTGAAATATATTCTCCAGTACAAATTTTCGGTCTTGATTGTATACCTATTATGTTGGAACGTGAGATACAAGTATTCCAACTATTTTAATACATTTACTTGTGAATTATAGACATTATTATAATATCACCAGATATTTATTTTAAAAGAATTTTAGTTATCGTAAAAGAAAAACACGTGCCATGTTTATTTGTGGTCGTGTCTTACGAGAGTTCCATTCTTTTAAAGGATTTTTAAAATTAAACAAGTGATTTGTGATGCGAATTTTCTCATTATAAGTATTCCAGACTGATCCGGGTGATTTTGCTTTCCCCCAAAATGTGGTCAGGTCAAATCGAGTAAATTTTCTTAGGTTGCTTTGGATTCGCTTTGAGCTGCTGGAGAGGATCTGTAGTCGAAACGCATTCTCATAGTTTTGTACTATTTTAATTCCTCTTTGTGTGTTGTATTTATCAACCATTATTATGAGGACAAATTATTATGTTTGTATAGGCTGATCCAGTTGTGTACTTTGATTATTTATTCATGTTTATATATAGTTTTCTTTTTGTGTAAAGAGTATTTATGTATTGTAGTTTATACATTCCGTTGTGAGATTCTGATCTTCTCTAACATGTTGTGTTTGTGTTCTTCTTCTTCTATGCTAACTTTCTTCTTCCTCATCCTTTATGTAACAATAAAGATTTTCAAAGATTGAATAATTAATTTATTTAAATCGTGGTTTGGTAATTTAAACGGCTTGAATTAAATATTTTGATCATTTAATTAATATAAATATTGGAATTATATATTTAATTTTCGAAATAGTGAGAAATGGTTGAATTGGCGATATTGTGTGAATTGGATAATGTAAGAAATTTAATTGAGTTTATATTCGAATTATAATAACGAATTTATTTATGAACAACGTTTGAACGTATAATTTATAATACAATTTAAAACGAGCTTGTAACGTTGCCGTAGTTTGTAAATTTATGTTTTGAACTTTAGTTTAATATACATGATTCGTTATAGGTCAGATTTCTTTGAAACAAGAAACGTTTAAATCTATTGAACTATATTTTTCTAATGGAAGAGAAAATGGAGATTTCATCTTGTATATTGTGGGTTATGTCCAAATCAAATTTTTAGAAAGTCATTATGATAATCGTTTATAATTATAACGATTTATTTAATAAATAAAAGGATTTCTATACAAATTGGATATCAATTTAACATGATTTGAAATATCAAGTTATAAATCCAAATATGTTTATTTTGAAGATATATGATATTCTGTTTGGTTATATATGATAATATTAATTTATTATTATTAAATTGAACTATTTTTGAATATATTAATATTTTATTGGTTATATGTAAGCTTTAAAAATAGCTATTTTGCAAATGACCTCCATTTTCGATGAAACGAATTTTATTAGATCCGTAATGATTAACTATTGCTAGATTTCAAATATTGCGCTAGTCGGAGTTGTTTTGTGACCGTGAGAAATTAAAAAGTGAATCAATCAATAATTTGACTTTAAAATAACGGTATGTGAGAAAACAGACTCAAATTTTGACGAAACAAGTTTCGTTGGGTCCATAATGTCGAACCATAGCTGTATGTCCAGTTTCATCGAAATTGGATATCATATGTGATCATACGGATTTTCAGTTGACGAATGCAAATAGCGAGAGACTAAAAATCAATAAATTAATGAATATTTAAAATTCTCTATAAATATCCCAATATTCCCTAACCCTAAAACATTTCATTCCCTTGGTCAACGAACACGGCCGCCATCATTTTTTTTAGCAAAAAAAAAATCATGAGTTACAATTTTTTTATAAATTTAAATAAATTCTCTAAAATCCGGAAACATATATATTCGAGTGCCCGATGATTAGGTCTTCATTTTGATATGGGTTTATTAAGGTTCGAACTACTTTTTTTGCACCAATGAAGCTGCATGCGTTAAGGTTCCAGAATGCACGGATTAAGGAGCTTCGATTCGCGAATGGGAGAGTATATTTGTGATGATTGGGTAAAATAGCACACATTGGCAAAAATTTATGAAATTTCATTTCAAAAGGGTTCGGCATTTTCCCTGAAGCAGTGGAAAAAGCCTGAAACTGCGATTTAGTTGGTGGTTGCTCGGTTGACTGGAGAAGGATGGTGGAGCGAAGAGAGGCACATCGGTGGTTACGGTCTGTGAAATGGTGAAGTAACGGAGGAGTTTTGTTGAGGAAGAAGATCAGTAATGGCATGGGAAACTAGTGCGGGTTTTGAAATTCAGGGAAGAAGAAAACAATTAGCAGCTACTAATATGGTTAAAACATGATTAAAGAATAATTATAAATTAATTTTAATTTAATTAATTATATTAGTATAAGTTAAACTGTATTTAACGTGTAATAATAATAACTTGATCCTACGTTATTGGAATTCAATGAAACAAGATCCGTTGGGATCGTATGGATGAGGACTACACAATGGAACTAGTTTGAAGCAGTTTGTGAGCTCGTTGATTATTTCAAGCAAAATAAAATGCCTGATCGGACTTATTGATCGTTTACCGTTATTAACGGTAAATGACCAAAGTGAGTAAACTCACTAACTCTGTCCAGTTTATAAATTTTATAAACGTATTTTCAAATTGATATGTGATGATCGAATGTTGTGTGATGGTTTTTTGGATGAATTGCTTATAAATTGGTTGAAATTATAGGTATAGTTTTATATTTATAAATTATTGGTTAAATATTGATTCTATTTGTTACGATATCTCATATTGAAATGTAATTGATGTTATTTACATTGAACATCTGTAAATGCAGGGAAATAGGTTGGAGGGATCCAACTAGTATCCTTAAAATTTATTACTGTTTATTTTCATATATTATGATATATGATATGTTAGATGTTCCGTGATGGATTTGATGTGTTTAGATGTTCGAATAACACTGACCCTAGAATAATTGGTATTTAAATACCATAAAAATATATTAGAAAAGAATTTGGGTACTTTTAAAAGGTAATATCTATTTTTGCAAAATAGAAATTTAATTTTGAATGGGCTAGGAAATACAACTTGTTTTTATTTATTTAAATACAAGTAGTTTGATTTATAAACGATGTTTATAAATGAAATAATTATCATTGGATGGTTTGGGAATGTAAATTCAAGAATGAATTTAAAGCGAAGTTGGAAATCGTTTTCAAAAAAAGAAAATGAAGAAATTTATTTCGATGTTCGAAATGGGAATAGAATTAAATAAATCCATAAGTGATTATAATTTGAATTCGACTGTGTCGAACTGTATGTAAATAATCCTATTTTATAATTATATATTATATAATTTCGAATTGACAAGATGGTTAATATATATTTGGTTTGATACAAAAATTTATAATCGAATATGTAGTCGAGATGAAGTTATAAACTTGATATATAATTAACAAGAAATTTACTTATAGATGGAATTTACGAAGTGGAATATGAAGATGAATTTATAAAATAACTCAATAGATGGAATTTTAACCTATACTGGTCTTTATCAAGCTTTATTAAATAAGCAAGCTTGGATTTCTATAGAGGAATAATATTCACATTTTAAAGGGAATAATCGTTTAAAAGAAAAGTTTTGCAGATTAAAATGGTTATAAAGGAAAATTGGTAAGTATTTAGAGTGATGAATCCAAAAGTAAATTTAGAAATTGAGTTGACCTGAAATGGTAAATTTATTCGGGCATTCGGAACGTTAATCGAACAGAGGTTATTCGAAAGAGAGTTTTATGTTGAAATTTGATTATATCGAATTCAGGAAAGTACTATTTACTTTCCATTTTTAATCAAGATTTATTTACTTAATTATTTATTCAAATTAATGAATAAAAGTTATATTTTGAAGGAAAATATTTCGGAAGTAGGGATTATAACGCGATTTTTATAGTCAGTGATTTCCGTTGAAGAAGTGGATTCATAAACTAAATCGTTACCTGAATCTGAGAGTTGCGTAAGTAATGATTTGATAAGAAATTAAGAAATGGAGTTAAGTAAATTAGAAACTGACTGTAAATTACTCGAGCAGAGTGGTTTCCTGAGTTTTGATCTGATGTTGGTTACGGCCTTCGGGGTTGATACTTGGGGAGGTGTTCTCTTACAAGTTTACTATTAAGGACTAGTGAATGTGGAAGAATAGTGATGCGTAAATAAGAAATGGAAATGTGTTCCAATGTTAATAACGTATATTTTCTAAATATAGGAAATAAGGATTTATAAATATATGGAAATGTTTTCCAGGAAATCATGAGAGGTCAAACGAATTGAGAATATCTGGTAAAAATATGAAAAAGGAAAACAGGAAATGGATAAATTAATTTAAAAAGGGCTCAGTGTTGCTTGATGTTTGATCAGTAGAATTTCCAATTGGAAATAGGATCGTTGTTTGTATGGATGTTTTTCTTTGATAGTTAAATAACATGTTATCAAAGTTTTTGGTATTTTTCCGTTGTCAATACGGAGAGATCGGAATCAGGTTTATTACCTGAAAACCACTTTGTATGGGCATAAGCATTGCGAATCAAATATTATGAAGGCAATTGAAGACAGAGTTTATGCAAGGGATGTTATGTTAATCCTAGGTAGAAACTACCTAAGCTGGATTGATGGAATAGGATCTTCGGTTTGTCCAGTCCCAGGACAACTTGTATGGACGAATATCTGATAGAGTATGCCTAATAGATCATGTATACTAATCTCTTCAAACGTATTACGTTAGTTGCAAAGGAATTCGTTTCTCTTAGCTTTATGCCCGTGATATTTTTGGGAAAATCAATAAATGATTTTGGCAGGTTTGACGATGTGGCATTCAAAGTAAATGAAGATGTGGTATGTCAAAAAGATATGCGTGGCCTCAAGCCTTACAACCAGGAAATGGTATAAAATCGGGTAGGTCGCATGGCTAAGTGGGTCGCTCTCAATTAGAGTGTATTGCCACTGATCTAGAGAAAATCCATTTGCTTCTTTATCCTTTTGATGCTGTCCCTTTCGGGAAACGGTTGCTGATCCCAAACGTTGGTGATAATACATTTGGTACACTCAAGTGAACTGAGTGGATGGTCATGTTTAACCTGGGTTGTAAGATGATCTTGTAAACCCAGTATATTCCTTTTTAGAGATACACTCTCGGAAGGTGGTCGCATACCTTGCCAGTTGGAATCTATTAACTAATAAGCGCCCACGGTTTTTATTGTATACTATGTATGTGGAGCGTAAGATGAAAGCGTTCTGCTAAATTGCTATTTACTTGATTTAGATACTATTATAATATCCAAATAGTATTGATTTTAAAGAATGTTTTGGGTTATCGTAAGGTAAAAACCATCTGTATTTATGTGTGGATCGGTCTTATGATGTCCTTTCTTTTTAAAAGGATTTTCAAAAGTTAAACCAAGTGGTTGAAGTTTACTTATACCAGTCCCATGACTGACCCAGAGTTTATTTTGTTTTGCTTTACGCTAAACTTTTGGTTGCCCAAATTTGTACGGCAGTCAAGTAGTCGGAATTTTACAGATATATTTGGAAGAGCTTGGAGCAGGAGGCTTCAACATTATATAGCTATTGTTTATTTTCAATGTGTTGTAGTTTTTTACTCTGGTTATGTTATGTATATACAGATAGATTTGTATTTTAAGAGTTATGTTATATAATATATTTTATTCGTTCCGCTATGGGATTCGTGTTTACTCTGGTGTTGCTGTATTTATGTTCTTCTTCTTCTGTTCAAACTTTATTTCTTTATATTTCTCACCATTTAACTTCTTTCTATTAATGATCCAGTAATTCTTGGTGTTGGCTAGTCGACATGGTGTTTTATGTCGATGATTAGGATCATCAATTTGTCGGTTTGTTACACTCTAAATTCTTTCTTCTAACCTTTTGGGTTTTGGATACTTGAACCTAGACACGTGGATACGCATGTTGTATTAGTGTCAAAATTCGAGGGTCGAAGTTCTCCGTCTGTTACATTTCCCGTGTAAAGATACTAGAATTTACATCGCAGCAGACACATTAGCTCATCCCATATGCAAATATATAGTAACAACCCGGATTTTTGGTCGGTAAATTTCAAACATTTTATATCGTTTTAAATATTGTGTTGATAATATAAATATATTAAATTATCATAATACAAAATATTTTGAAATCGAAGTCATAACTGAATCGAAATGATTCAGATGATTAGTGTCAGTTCTGTCTGAATATGAACGATAATAATAATAATTTATTTCAAAGAATTTGTGGTTTTCGAATTTAAATTTATATTATATTAATTTAATATGGTATATATGCTGAAATTAAATTTCATAATATTTACTGTTGAGTTCAGAATAGGGTTATTACATTAAAATGTCGGTCGGTACGCTAGAATAGCGGTTCGTGATTTCAATTAACGGACCCCGAAATATTTGATTGTGGATAGGATCGAAATCAAATCAGAATCTGTTTAAAAAAAGGTAAAAATCTCTTTAAATCAAATCAATTTAATAGGAAAATCTTTTTAAATAAAATAAAAGATTTGTTATGTACGTATCCGTACAAAAAATAAATGGTCTCGTACTCATTGTCTACTACCACATCTATATAATCAACTCGGAGCTTCATCATTTCTCCATTGGTAAAACCCGAAACAACCAAATCCTTTCCTCTTCATTATTTTTGCCAGTTATAGCAAATCAAAACCCACCGTAAGAAGGGAAAAAGGGGGAAAAGGGAATTGCGTTCGAAACCATGGAGTTCGAATCAAAGGGAGGCGTGCGACAAGGGGGAGTTCGACTAAGTTAACGGTGGACTGGAGGGATGAGGGTTCGGCAGTTGAGGAGATTCATCCTCAAAGTTTAACCATTTATCCTCAAAGTCCATTTTCCCTTTTTTAAATAAATTTGGCCTATACCATATACATTTTCCATGCCCACTAATGGACTTATATTCTAGGCCCTAATCTTGATTTGCCTATCTTATAGTTTATAGCAATTTAGATCCGACATCCTCATTTACAATTCATACCCGAAAACAAGATTTTATATTCCAGTTTACAGTTTATGCCAAACTAGATTTCATATTCTAGTTCACCGTTTATGCCCAAAACTTAATTTGCATACCAACTACCTACATTGTGGCCCATTTAACCATTTACGCCCAATGTATGTAAATTATTCACAATTATGCTAATATACTTATCATGCTTAATTTAGCTACCCAATTCTGATTTAATATTCTAGTCTCAGTTCATGTCAAAACTAGACTTGTTATTCTAAATTTCATCTTAATAGTCATGCTATAATGCATGTTCCCAAATTATGTCCATTTCCAAGTTTAGTCAATTTCATGTTTTTCCCAAAACGTATTCCCATCGTTCGTGAAATCGTGATTCAACCTAGATTATAAATAAATCTAGATTCATGGATAAAAGGGAATGAACCAAAATGCCATGAAAGAATAGACATAATAACTGGCATAAGATGATAATTCACAGGCATATAGATCTGGTAATATTACGACATGAAAAGGGTTGAATAGTATAGGTTCCAGAACATGGGTAGACCTAACTTAATAGGTAAATTTCCAAGATCAAGATCCAAGGATAACTAGAAATAGAAAGTCAAGCCTAGATCCAATATAATGCCAGTTTGGGGTACAACATGGTTTTGTAACTACAGTGTCATGGGCATAAATAATAACCTTATATCCATAGTCATAGGCAATAGATCCTCATAGTTAATGAATCACCGTCATAGGCGATGTTCATAGTCAAAGGAAAATAATTCTCACAGTCATGAGTCACAGCCATAGGAAATGTTCATAGGCAATGTTCATAGTCAAAGAGGCATATGGTTTTAAGGTCCATAGTTTCATAGTCACAGTCTTATTGGTCATCGAATCATAACAGTTCTTAATTAGGTCCAAGGATATAAGCACGGATTCGAACAGAAAGATTTGGCATATTCTTTTATTCCTTTAATTTCATGTCACGAATAGAGAAAACGTTCAAATCTAAAAAGTAACCGACTTACAGAGATTATATTAGATTTGTAGAAAAACAGTCGTTGAAGTCGTTTGAATCTTCACTTGAATCCTAGCTTGTTTTGAATCTCCTCTTGAAAGTCTTGAGCAGCATTTCCTCGTCTTGATTTATTTTACATATTATTTTATTTATTATTTAATTTAGAGGAGGAGAAGAAGCCATGTCCACCAAGAATCTTTGCAGCATAAGGTTAGAGAAGAATTGTGAATAGAGAAGGAGACTAGGGGCTGTTTATATAGGATTAGGCGGACGAACCTAGGCAGAAAACGAGACCAGGTACATCATAATGCACCCAAGCCCAAAAGTGGGTTCTGCACCCAGGTCGACACCCAGGTAGACTGGGCAGTCGACTACCCAGTCGACTCCCCAGTCGACCTGGGTCCTAGGCGGGAATTTTCCCGCCCATCCCGCTTCTGGGTTCTGGGTTTGAATTTGAATTTCGAATTTGAATTTCGAGCTGTTTTCTGTTTTGAAAATTCCTGAAACTTTGGAGGGTCATATCTCCCTCATACGGACTCCGATTCTCGCAAACTCGGACTCGTTTTCAAGCAGAATTTCGAGACGAACACAATGGCGCCACCCGTTTCCATTAATCCTTTCATTTTGATTTAATTATACCTTGATTTGT
This sequence comes from Allium sativum, assembly GCA_030737875.1. Classification (NCBI taxonomy): domain Eukaryota; kingdom Viridiplantae; phylum Streptophyta; class Magnoliopsida; order Asparagales; family Amaryllidaceae; genus Allium; species Allium sativum. Next base: position 463,793,447 of record CM060923.1, read on the forward strand.
GAATCTTAGTGTTACAGAATTTCGGGGTGTTACATTCTCCCCCACTTAAAAGGATTTCGTCCCCGAAATCTTCAAGTTAGGAAGAATGTGTCCTACCATTCCGTCATCCATCTAATCAACCATTCAATCACAGGCATTCATTGTCCTTATAATATTTCTAATGCTTTCATGTTCATATGCATAGTGTGTGTATATGTCTTTATCTAATGCAAAATCAGGCGGTCTACTCATTCAGTTGACCTCCTTAATGCGAATCATGTCAGTGCCATGCGTCCAATCATGTATGCAAGCATCCCTAGTTATGTAAATACTACATGCGTGCATAGCCATTCATCCATATGCAACATCCATATGATAACATATCAAGTTCAACTTACAAACAAATACGTATCTGTAAATGCAATATGAAAGCGTCTGAACTGATCGTGTGCCTAATACGTATGTATATGCATTCACGAGCAGCCATTAGCAACTACTCGCAACCATCAACCATAACATGTTTCAAATACATGTTTACATTCAAAAGAGTTTCTACCTAAGGATCGAAGATACGTCCTAGAGGATATACCTTAAGAGCTAGAAACAAGTATGCATAGAATTCCTAGAAAACGAAATCAAGGATGTACCCTTAAGAAAAAGGGTACGCGGCGCGTATGCCTTATCTTCAATCCCCCATATCGTGCCTTCTTGAACTTTAACAAATTTTTACTTCATGATTGCGAAGTTTCTTGACTTCCATTTCCAAAATAAACAAATGTTAACTATGATACGAAGTGTACATGCCAAGATGGTTTGAGGTCTCTCCTCTTAGCTTATCCATCACGCCATAACTATGAGGGTCAAAAGGTCACTACGTACTTTTTACCTCTCTTAAAGTTAGTCTTTTTCTATTTAGAGTGCCTGCCACAACTATCTATCTCTCACGCAAACCATCCTAGTCGAACTTGACATCCCTCAAGTACAAGCCCTAAAGGCCTAAACCAATATCAGACAAGCACCCAAGGAATATCTCCTCCGAATTTAGACAATCTACGTGAGATGATATAAGCAAACTCGATAGCTATTCTCAAATCCCTACTAACGAAAAATAAACTGGTCGGACCACCAATTGGATTTGAGACTCTAGTGGGATCTTTCTACTATACAAGTACTATGGTGCAGAGACTCAACTATGGAAGTGGATATGAACAAATGCGAAGCGCTAAAACCAAAGGAAAGAGTATGAACAGAAAAACTAGACTCTTCCAACAGAACATTACTACCTTTCTCCTAGGTACGCTTGGTGGCGAAAGTAGGTACTTGCCCTTCTGAAAATCTTGTCCTTTGCCTCTAATTACATGCCCTATTACACCATAGAAAAGATACTTCCTCTTGTCTTAGGTTTTATAATTCCTTCCTCGTTTGTGAGCTAAATCTACATCCATGAATTCCTCATCCTCTTCCGTGTGTAGTCATGTTGACAAATCTCTCAAAAGCTGCTTCCATCATATAGAAAACCCTATAAGCTTGAAAGAAAACTGGCCGTAGGTGAAACAACTACGGCTATGGATGGAAGCCAGGCACTACTTCGCCCATCGATGAGGTTACCTCCCAGAAAGCCAGGAGCCCCAGAGACTCAAGAAAGAAGGAGACAAGAATTCAAACAGAGAATCAGAAGATAATGCGTATGGCTTTTGGGGAATATGCCTTTAAAACAAATCTTTTCTTTTGAAAATGCTTTTTAAAACCGTTGAAAATAAATTTTCAAATCTTTTATCTGATCCGGTAACCTTCAGCTCTGATACCACGTGTAACACCCCACGTCCGTTAGTGTCACTCACAAAGGGAATGCACTAAGTTCTGTGGAGCATTTTAAGGTAAAAGATGCAGATGAATTACAAGACAGATAAAAATTAAAACAGCGGAAGATAAAACTTTGCTTTATTGATAAATTAGTTTGTACAACGATTTCTTTACAATATCAGAGTATCATCTATCCTACAAAATAAAGAAGCAAAAAACAATATTTATATTCCCCAATGTAGCAAGAGCCAGCCATAGCATCTGAAAAGAGAATCGAAGCAAAACTTCGACAAATCTTCAAGCTGGGAAAGAGTGACAGTCCAACTTAACCTGAGCTATACTATTCCGTCTGTTACTACTTGGGGGGGAATGGAAGAAAAGAAGACGAAAGAAAAACAGAGTCAGACATAAAGCCTGAGTAAGTTCAGTTACTTCTAGCATGTGAACATGGAAAAACAAAACGACATGAATTAACTGAATACAAGATAACACCATGATGATAGAGTCAGCAAGATTAGACAAGATTAACACGAGATATGTTAAGATAAGATAAACTGGATATGCTCTAATACTTTCGTCGCTTCGCTATTTCCTTGTTATACTGGTTTCTATATCTCTGCACCACCTAACTAGTGTCCCAACTAGTAACGATAACGTGATCCCAATCCTTGTAGTTTCCGCTGTCTTTAGGCATACATTTATTATTTATTACCTAGATCTAATCTAGGGTTTTCTTTCAAGTGCTTTCTAGATTCAACTAGAGTTTACGCTATCTGCTGAATACTTCTCGGATTCAGGGTTTATGCCACCTAGTCCAACTAGGGATTATGCTACCGGTCGAACGATGCCCCCTAGTCTAGGACACACTACCTAGAGTGATATATGTTCCTAGACTTCCCCACGCATGTATTGCGGATCGTTATCGCTTGTCCAGATGCACATGTCCTGTAATGTGCGGCCCGAGTCCAGTGGCAGGGCAAATCAAGAAACACAGAACTCGGTCGGGAGCTTTCAGATATCTGCCGATGCAGATGCTAAGGTATGTTTTTATTCCAGTGGCTATGGTCCCACTCGACCCCTCCCTCAAGTAATGAAAGGCACACCTTGAAATTGAGAACTATACGCAGGCCTCCTATGCCCCACTAACCTATGGCCATCCTCACCCATAACTAGATAGCAAGTATATGGTCTTTTGGAGTTCTCCGCCTTTCCGCTTCACGTATCTCGATTGACTCAAGATGGATGGTAGACGACGAGTTGCTATCACAGGGCTACCGGTTTCTCGCCGAATCACGCTGGTCCATCCTAGTCTTTAGGTTGCCATATTTTGCAACCAAGGCATACCCTTGGTTCTTCTAACGCAGACCTTAACCTCTGTGAGCCCAAGAGGATCATCTGCAGCCTCATAGAGGGATACCAAGAGTACCCTCACGTCCCCTCGAAGCCTCGGGCTTCATAACCCAATTCGTTGGAGCCTTCGTTTTAATCAGACGGACGTTCGCTCCTTCCCGTGTTATACTAAGAATTACTACTTAGTTTTTCTAACTAAGGTTTACCACTTAGTTTTCCAGAATCGTTGTTTTCTTAACTAAGGTTTACTACTTAGCTCCTTTTAACTAAGGTTTACTACTTAGTTCTCTTTCTCGTCAATTTGGATTGGTTAAGTGTCATTAGTCAATTCAAGCTAACTTAACCCTCTTCATTTCTCCTGTTAAACTGGTTAAGTGTTATCAGTAATTCATGTTGACTTAACCCTACCACAAACCAAGTTATATTGGTTAAGTATTTCTTATTACTTAACCCTATTCATTCATCCTGTATTGGTTAAGTGTTCCTTTTTAACTTAACCTTGCCCATCTGTTTTAACTAACATTTTATTAATGGTTAAGTATTATCCCTTCATGTTTTAGACTTAACCCTATTCATTTATCACAATCTGATGGTTAAGTGTTCAAGTTTACTTAATCTTATGGTCTAGTCTAGCTAACATATCAAATTGGCTAAGTGTATTGAATTTTACTTAACCCCAACCTCTAGTCTAGTTAACATGTTAATTTGGCTAAGTGTATTAACTTTACTTAACCCCACCTTCTAGTCTAGTTAACATGTTAATTTGGATAAGTGTTTTCTTAGTTACTTAACCCCTACAAATCTTGTCTTGTTACGATGTTAAGTTTGGTTAAGTGTTCCTATGGACTTAACCCTCCCATTCTAGCTTAACTGTGTTAAGTTGGTTAAGTGTTCCTATGAACTTAACCCTCCCATTCTAGCTTTAACTAAATAAATTAAAGCCGCGACCACTCACAATAGATAGATATTGTTGCGATTACTGGATGTGCCGGTTGGTTCCGGGTAGGTTTACATCGCAACTCAGTCTAACCTCGGGTTAGGCATATTCGTGTTTTCTAAGTTCAAAGGGTTTTGATTAATTTTCAAATCAGGTTTTGAAAGTAACCATCATGTCCGTCGGATCAGTTAGGGATAGCCAGGGAGAGTAGGAAACTTGTATTTTCCAAACCCAAGCCTAGACACTATCCTCTCTGTCACCCTAGAACTTTCTGGTGTATGTATTATTAAAAGAGATATCATTAATAAACCTTTCTTTTGTATATATATATATATATATATATATATATATATATATATATATATTGTTAACAATTCATCCTCAAAGTTTAACCATTTATCCTCAAAGTCCATTTTCCCTTTTTTAAATAAATTTGGCCTATACCATATACATTTGCCATGCCCACTAATGGACTTATATTCTAGGCCCAAATCTTGATTTTCCTATCTTACAGTTTATAGCAATTTAGATCCAACATCCTCATTTACAGTTCATACCCAAAAACTAGATTTTATATTCTAGTTTACAGTTTATGCCAAACTAGATTTCATATTCTAGTTCACCGTTTATGCCCAAAACTTAATTTGCATACCAAATACCTACTTTGTGGCCCATTTAACCATTTACCATTTACGCCCAATGTATGTAAATTATTCACAATTATGCTAATATACTTATCATGCTTAATTTAGCTACCCAATTCTGATTTAATATTCTAGTCTCAGTTCATGTCAAAACTAGACTTGTTATTCTAAATTTCATCTTAATAGTCATGCTATAATGCATGTTCCCAAATTATGCCCATTTCCAAGTTTAGTCAATTTCATGTTTTTCCCAAAACGTATTCCCATCGTTCGTAAAATCGTGATTCAACCTAGATTATAAATAAATCTAGATTCGTGGATGAAAGGGGATGAACCAAAATGCCATGAAAGAATAGACATAATAACTGGCATAAGATGATAATTCACAGGCATATAGATCTGGTAATATTACGACATGAAAAGGGTTGAATAGTATAGGTTCCAAAACATGAGTAGACCTAACTTAATAGGTAAATTCCCAAGATCAAGATCCAAGGATAACTAGAAATAGAAAGTCAAGCCTAGATCCAATATAATGCCAGTTTGGGGTACAACATGGTTTTGTAACTATAGTGTCATGGGCATAAATAATAACCTTATATCCATAGTCATAGGCAATAAATCCTCACAGTTAATGAATCACAGTCATAGGCGATGTTCATAGTCAAAGGAAAATAATTCTCACAGTCATGAGTCACAGTCATAGGAAATGTTCATAGGCAATGTTCATAGGCAATGTTCATAATCAAAGAGGCATATGGTTTTAAGGTCCATAGTTTCATAGTCACAGTCTTATTGGTCATTGAATCATAACAGTTCTTAATTAGGTCCAAGGATATAAGCACTGATTCGAACAGAAAGATTTGGCATATTCTTTTATTCCTTTAATTTCATGTCACGAATAGAGAAAACGTTCAAATTTAAAAAGTAACTGACTTACAAAGATTATATTAGATTCGTAGAAAAACAGTCGTTGAAGTCGTTTGAATCTTCACTTGAATCCTAGCTTGTTTTGAATCTCCTCTTGAAAGTCTTGAGCAGCATTTCCTCGTCTTGATTTATTTTACATATTATTTTATTTATTATTTAATTTAGAGGAGGAGAAGAAGCCATGTCCACGAAGAATCTTTGCAGCACAAGGTTAGAGAAGAATTGTGAATAGAGAAGGAGACTAGGAGCTGTTTATATAGGATTAGGTGGACGAACCTAGGCAGAAAACGAGACCAGGTACATCAGAATGCACCCAGGCCCAAAAGTGGGTTCTGCACCCAGGTCGACACCCAGGTCGACTGGGCAGTCGACCTGGTCAGGGGGGGTCGACTACCCAGTCGACTCCCCAGTCGATCTGGGTCCTGGGCGGGAATTTTCCCGCCCAGCCCACTTCTGGGTTTGAATTCGAATTTCGAATTTGAATTTCGAGCTGTTTTCTATTCTGAAAATTCCTGAAACTTCGGAGGGTCATATCTCCCTCATACGGACTCCGATTCTCGCAAACTCGGACTCGTTTTCAGGTAGAATTTCGAGACGAATGCAATGGCGCCACCCGTTTCCCGTAATCCTTTCATTTTTAATTAATTATACCATGATTTGTGAATCTTAGTGTTACAGAATTTCGGGGTGTTACAATACCACTGGCCCTAGATACCAATAAAAAAAATATTAAAACAGGATTTTTGGTTTTAAAAGGGAAAATTTTCTTTTCGAAATGGAAATGGGATTTCGAAAGGATTGGGGAATATTAACTTGTTTTTATTAATAAAAACAAGTAGTCGAATTTGTAGACAATGTTATAAATGGAAAGAAAAGTTATCGTTTGATAATATTAGATTTTTAAATTCAAGTTTGAGTTTAAAAAGGAAAATTTATTTTCCAGAATGAGAATTGGATTTGAAATAAGGACTTGTTTTAAATAATTCAAAACAAGAAGTGGGATGTATAAACGATGTTTATCAACGAATAAAAATTATATTATCGTTGTATGATCTAGAAATGTACATTCAAGCATGATGTTTAAAAAGAAAAATTATTTTCCAAAGTGCGTTTTCAAATAGAACTCGAAAGAGGAACTTATTCGAATATTTAAGACAAGATGTATAATCTATAAACAACGTTTATAAATGAATGTGAAAATCATCATTTGGTACTTTATAAATTCTAAATTCAAGTATGATTTGTTTTTCGAAGTGGAAATTAGATTTCAAATGTAAATTTGAATTCGAAACGTGATTTAATATTTAGAACAAGAAGTGAAATGATAAAGTCTTATCGGTCTCGAGATAAGAACGTTGTCGATCAAGGTTTGATAGCTAAATAAATACCCTAACTTGAACGACATCACTATTATCAAGATATGATATAAGTTTGTAATGGTAAGCGATGTTGAATTTATTTATTATTTGCATCAAAAGAATTTATAATTGAAATTCGACGATATGGATATTTTTTTGAAATAATCCAATTCCGTGTGAATTGGACTTAATGAAGAGAATCGAGTTTGAACAACTTCATAACGGAGTTATGAATGGAAAATGGAATAATCGACGAGTTGAATAACCTGAATTGATAAGTCAGATTTGGGATAACGGGCTTGAATTATTTTTAAATATTGGAAATGGAGTTGGAATTTAATTCTAAACAAAGTTATAAATGTTTATAATAAATTTAATTAAAACGAACTCGCCGGAGCGCGGTAGTTCGAAAATTTGCGGTTCGAACTTCAATTGAGTATGTAGAACTCAATATAAGTCGGAATTTGATGAAACAAAAAACGCCCGGACCGATTGAATGATAGTTTTCTAAGGGAAGAGAAAAATCTTGATTTCATCGTATAGATTTTGAGTTATGTAAAAATCAAATTTTCAGAAAAACAGCGCCATAATCGTTTTTAAACCATAACGGTTTATTTAATAAATTTAAAGGATTTTAAGTGAATAAAAATCCAAATCTTTTTAGGAAAAATCCGGGTTTGAGTTATCAAATAAATACGAACACAAATCGAGTAAATGAATTGATTTTTGAAACAAAAATCAGATTTTAATTATCAGATAAAGTTAACATGTTTCAAAGAAATTAGTTAATATGGTTTTTGATCGAACTTAACTTTTGTTTTAAGTAAACTTAATTGTAAATTGAATCAAGGTATGAAAAGGGAATCAGAATTGGGAAGTGAGCAAGGAGTTGAGTTTGATATGTCTATAAGCGAATACAAATATATTTGAACGTGATACGTTCAAATTAAAAGTATATGAAACCAAAAAGTTATTTAGAAAATTAAATTAGCGAATGGTAAGCGAATTTTGGTAAAAAGGGTCGAATTGATTGAAACGAATTGGAAATGGGCTTATGTATGTTAAACAGGTTTGGGATGGAGAATATGAAGAGAGAATGAAGAATATAGTTAAGTGCCCGACAAAAAGGTACATGTTTCAATTTCCAAATGAGGTTTTATGCGCCGAATCGGCAAACCACTTGGCTTTTTTATTTTCTTTTTGAATGGAAAGGGACTAGAGAGGCGAGTTGAGGTTTGAACTATTTGTCGTTACAGAGGAGGTTATGGCGAATTTTTCCGGAAATTTAAGGATTTAGAATATTTTTAAGAAGTTTTGATAATTAGAAATCGATATATCGATATTTAGAATTCGATAAGAAAACTTAAAATATATTAGAAAGGGCCAGTGATTGTGAAATTGGTTGATGGATGTTTATTTTCCCTTTGATAGTTAAAACACCGGCTATCAAAGATTTTTACCATCGTTGTCGATACGGAGAGACCAGTTGGATTTAATATCCGAAAACCACTCCGTATAGGCATAGGCGTTGCGAATTAGATTATGCTGAAGATAATCGAAGACGGAGTGAAATTCAAAGAGCTATTATGTTTGTCCAGTCCCAGGACAACTTGTATGGACGGATGTTTGACAGAGTATTCCTAACGGTCACATAAGACGATCTTTTCAAGGTATTACGTCTGGTGGCGGAGAAATTCGTTTCTCTTAACTTTTATACCCGTAATATTTTTGGGAAGATCAACTAGTGATTTGACGTGTCTGACGATGTGGCATTCAAAGTGTATGGTTTCCAGATGTTCTAAAAGTTAGACGTCGCCTCAAGCTTCACAACCGGGAAATGACAAAAATCGGGCAGGCAGCATGGCTATGTGGGTCGCTCCAATTAGGGTGTATAATCACCTATCTAGAGAAATTCCTTTTACTTCTTTAATCTATTTCGATGCTGTCCCTTTTCGGGAAACGGTGGTTTGAGCCCAACCGTTGGTGATATACATTCGATGCACTCAAGCGAAATGAGTGGTCGGTCATGTGTGGGCCGGGTTGTAAGACATTCTTGTTGAACCCAGGTGTATTCGCCTCTAGAGATACATCATCGAAAGGTGGTCCCATACCTTGTCATAGTTGGAATCCAATCTCTAATAAGCGCCCTGCGGTTTTTGATTTTATGCTATGTATGTAGAGCGTGAGATGCAAGCGTTCTACTATTTGGTTATTTATTTGATTAGACATTATTATAATATCATTGGATTTTGATATCAAAAACGTTTTGGGTTATAGTAGGGTAAAAACCGTCTGTGTTTATGTGTGGACTGGTCATACTATTATCCTTTTCTTTCAAAAGATTTTTGAAGTTAAACCGTATGGTTGGAGTTTACTCACACCAGTCCCATGACTGACCCAGAGTTTATTTTGTTTGTTTTTCCCTAAACTCTTGGTGCCCAAAGTTGTACGGGCAGTCAAGTGTTTCAGGCTTTACAGATACACTTGGAGGAGCGTGAAATAGGAGGCTTCAACGATAGTTATATAAGTTATTTCCGCTATACCAAATGCTGTATTGTACTCTGATGATGGTATGTACATATATGATATAAAAAAATTTATATTTCAAAGCTTATATTATATAATATATTTTATTCGTTCCGTTGTGAGGTTCTGTATTGTTATTTCTGTTCTTCTTCTATTTTTCTATTTTCTTTAACCGTAATGACTCGTATTTCTGTATTATTTGAGTTGGACGTATGTTGTATTAGTCAGCCCAAATAGTATGGATTTGCTGGCCATTACAATTGGTATCAGAGCTTAGGTTTAGCGAACACCTAGGCTTTGGTGGGGGGGGGGTTACTCATTAGAGATAGGGTTAGTAGCACCCTAGAATGAGTTGAGTGTATATAAGAGAGCGTATTTGTAAGTTGATATAAGAGTTGTTTTATATTGTGTTGGCTTGTCTGTTGAGTGGTTTATGAATTCTGATCGAATCGTGGGATTCCACGACGTCGATAGGAGCTTCTAAACACTTGAACAGAATGGTTCAACATAGTATTGTTTTAAAGTGGGTAAATGAAATTTTTACCCAAAAGTATATTTTGATATAAAAATGAAAATTTTTCTAGAGTTATTTGTATATGGATGTGTTGGTTGTTATTTTTATAATCAAATGAGATTATAAAATTGAAATGGTTATATATAACCAAAATAGAATTTGTATATGAATTGAATATACAAATGAGATGAATTAAATTTGAATTCAAACCAGAATTTGGAATTTAAATCCTGGGAAGTTTGAAAATATTTTCTGAAGTATATTAGAATAATATAGCATTATTTTGGGAAGAATTTTGGATAAAACTCGTTTTGAATGGATTTTGAAAGTGATAAAGCACTGAACTCACTTCAATGGCTGGAAAATAATTCTGATGGTGACTGCAGCATCAATAGTGTTCATTTTCGAGTTTCTAAGTGATGGATTGCTACCTTAGAAAAGTTTTTGATGGAAATTTGTTTGAAATGAAACAAGTTGTGGAAAAAAATTCAAATGTTTTGAATTTAAAATAGAAATAAATATATGTGTATATATTTATGTGACTTCAAAAGGATTTGAAATAAAAACCCGGGAATTTGAATTCTGAAAGTTAAATTTAACTTATACAAGTTAAATGGATCGAAGTAAATAAATGAAAACCAAAAGTTTCGGTAGAACTAAAAGTTGTAGAAATCTGTAAAGTTGAGTTCAATATAAATGAGTTATGGAAAGATAATGGTTCTAAAGCATTTTTCCTACCTTACTAATTTCGGGGACGAAATTCTTTTAAGGGGGGAAGAATGTAACGACCCGGATTTTTGGTCGGTAAATTTCAAACATTTAATATCGTTTTAAATATTGTGTTGATAATATAAATATATTAAATTATCGTAATACGAAATATATTGAAATCGAAGTCAAAACTGAATCGAAATGATTTAGATGATCAGTGTCAGTTCTGTTTGAATATGAACGATAATAATAATAATTTATTTCAAAAAATTTGTGGTTTTCAAATTTAAATTTATATTATATTAATTTAATATGGTATATATGCTGAAATTAAATTTTAGAATATTTACTGTTGAGTTCAGAATAGGGTTATTACATTAAAATGTCGGTCGATACGCTAGAATAGCGGTTCGTGATTTCAATTAATGGACCCCGAAATATTTGATTGTGGATAGGATCGAAATCAAATCAGAATCTATTTAAAAAAGGTAAAAATCTCTTTAAATCAAATCAATTTAATAGGAAAATCTTTTTAAATAAAATAAAAGATTTGTTATGTACGTATCCGAACAAAAAATAAATGGTCTCGTATTCATTGTCTACTACCACATCTATATAATCAACTCGGAGCTTCATCATTTCTCCATTGGTAAAACTCGAAACAACCAAATCCTTTCCACTTCATTCTTTTTGCCAGTTATAGCAAATCAAAACCCATCGTAAGAAGGGAAAAAGGGGGAAAAGGGAATTGCGTTCGAAACCATGGAGTTCGAATCAAAGGGAGGCATGCGACAAGGGGGAGTTCGACTAAGTTAACGGTGGACTGGAGGGATGAGGGTTCGGCGGTTGAGGAGATTCGATCTCTGCTTTTTAGGGTTGTGAAGCTCGATTGTTCTGAGATGGATTGAGTATCGACTTTGTTGTGAGGCTTGCGATTTGTGGATGAAGGATGTTGCATTTGGATGGCATCGACACTGAGAAAGGATGCTACGATTCTGGTGAAGTTGCAGATTAGGGAAGAGTCGGCGCGTGAAGATTGGAGCTGATACTGTTCACGGGTGTTAGTTGCGATGGAGTTTGGGGGTTTTCTGGCCTTGGACAGTCAACGGATAGCTTGTGGTTTACAACAAAAAGATGAGTATTCGTGGTCACCATTATTCGAGGATTTGCCAAGGGGATTACGACCATTTTTAGGGGTGCGATTTAAATTGTGTCACTGTGATTTCCGAGGAGACCAAATGGGAAAAGTTGAGGTGATTTCAAAGGTCGACGCTGGTGAATTGGAGAACATTTAGGAGTTGGTTTTTTGTTTTGTGATGTAAGGAGGAGATCAGTTTTTAGGTGTAGGTTACTGAAGGAGTTTGGACTGTGATTTAGATGGTGTGATTTTGGGAAAATGTTGTGGAGTTCGGCAATGGGTTTGTCGGGACAGTGTGGAGCTTATGGCTTGAAGGAGGGCAGTGATGATTAAGGTATGAATTTATTCAAGATAGGTAATCAACTTAAATACTTTATCCGGATGAAATGGTTTTAATTTATTTTTAATTAACAAATAATGATTAATTAAATTTGCATTAAGCTTACAAAAAAGGTATACCCTTTTCATAAGTAATTTTGTTAAGATAGGAAATTAAGGTTTATAATAGTGATTAGATTTAAATTAATTTTATCATATGATTATTAACATATAAAATGTATAAAATGTATACAATGTTGTAACACGCTTACATATTTTAATACATCAACAGATTTCGACCAAACAGAGTGCGTTGAATTTGTATAGGCGAAGGTTTGTGTATGAGTCAAACCAGAATGATTTGAAGCCAACGATATAGAAATTTAAATCAGATATTCGGCAAATAAGGTGAGTAATTCTCACTCACAGTTTTATATTTAAATTTATTTTTATCGTTAAAAATAAATTTGTTGGTTGCTTGGTTGCATGAATGAATTGTTGAATTATTGTGGTTATTGGATATTTCCCGCAGTACCATTAGCGGATGCCCGCAGTATCATTAGCGAATGACCCTACGCCCACGTATATAAGTGGATCCCCTTTTATACCGCGATATCCTGCCTTGAAGAAGGATTGGTATTATTATTGTGGTTGACTAACATATGTGGATGCAGGAAAACAGGTTGGAGGAATCCAACTGGATTCCTCAAATTTATTTACTGTTGTTTACATATTTATTTATGTGTGTGATGTGTGAATTGAATGAATGATTTGTGTGTTTGGATTAGAATACCACTGGCCCTAGATACCAATAAAAAAAAAATTTAAAACGGGATTTTTGGTTTTAAAAGGGATTTTTTTTCGAAATGGAAATGGGATTTCGAAAGGATTGGGGAATATTAACTTGGTTTTATTAATAAAAACAAGTAGTCGAATTTGTAGACAATGTTATAAATGGAAAGAAAATTTATCGTTTGATAATATTAGATTTTTAAATTCAAGTTTGAATTTAAAAAGGAAAATTTATTTTCCAGAAAGAGAATTGGATTTCAAATAAGATTTGAAATAAGGACTTGTTTTAAATAATTTAAAACAAGAAGTGGGATATGTAAACGATGTTTATCAACGAATAAAACTTATATTATCGTTGTATGATCTAGAAATGTACATTCAAGCATGATGTTTAAAAAGAATAATTATTTTCCAAAGTGTGTTTTCAAATAGAACTCGAAAGAGGAACTTATTCGAATATTTAAGACAAGATGTATAATCTATAAACAACGTTTATAAATGAATGTGAAAATCATCATTTGGTACTTTATAAATTCTAAATTCAAGCATGATTTGTTTTCCGAAGTGGAAATTAGATTTCAAATGTAAATTTGAAATCGAAACGTGGTTTAATATTTAGAACAAGAAGTGAAATGATAAACTCTTATCGGTCTCGAGATAAGAACGTTGTCGATCAAGGTCTGAGAGGTAAATAAATACCCCAACTTGAACGACATCACTATTATCAAGAGATGATATCAGTTTGTAATGGTAAGCGAAGTTGAATTTATTTATTATTTGCATCGAAAGAATTTATAATTGAAATTCGATGATATGGATATTTTTTTGAAATAATCCAATTCCGTGTGAATTGGACTTAATGAAGAGAATCGAGTTTGAACAACTTCATAACAGAGTTATGAATGGAAAATGGAATAATTGACGAGTTGAATAACCTGAATTGATAAGTCAGATTTGGGATAACGGCCTTAAATTATTTTTAAATATTGGAAATGGAGTTGGAATTTAATTCTAAACAAAGTTATAAACGTTTATAATAAATTTAATTAAAACGAACTCGCTGCAGCGCGGTAGTTCGTAAATTGGCGGTTCGAACTTCAATTAAGTATATAGAACTCAATATAAGTCGGAATTTGATGAAACAAGAAACGCCCGGACCGATTGAATGAAAGTTTTCTAAGGGAAGAGAAAAATCTCGATTTCATCGTATAGATTTTGAGTTATGTAAAGATCAAATTTTCATAAAAACAGCGCCATAATCGTTTTATAAACCGTTATAAAATCCGAATCTTTTTAGGAAAAATCCGGGTTTGAGTTATCAAATAAATCGAACACAAATCGAGTAAATGAACTGATTTTTGAAACAAAAATCAGATTTTAATTATCAGATAAAGTTAACGTGTTTCAAAAGAAATTAGTTAATATGGTTTTTGATCGAACTTAACTTTTGTTTTGTGACGACCACCCATAACCCCTGCACTAAACAAGAGGAAAAGGCGTGCCAGGCTGCTATGGACGATCATCATAGTAAGTGAACACATCGAAACCTATCGTAGAACTCACAGCGCAAGAATAAAATATAATAGAACATATACAACAGGTGATAGTAATGAGGTATCATATAGCAAACTTTTGAAACTCTTTCAACATCCAGAAAGATTATCCAACTGATATCCAAGTTTGTACATAAGGCCTCACTACAACTCTCAAGCAACTCAAACAGCGGAAACAGAAATACTAGATAGAATAAAACTGGTACGCCAGCCTCCTGCTCGTCATCGCTCAGCTTCCTCGTATCACTAAGCTCCATTACCTGTAACCTGCTACTTAATCTGCCCATCCACAACCGGATGAACAGCCCAAGGTAATAAGAGGAGACATAAAACCTTGAGTCAGACAATAGTCTTAGTGAGCGATAATACAGCTAACAAACTTCAACAAGAAAGCATATGAGAATGAGTAAATGAACAACTTATCTACCCACATCACCAGAGAAGAACTCAACCTTATCTTCCCCACATCGGACAGTGATAGCCTTTACACCAAGCATTTCAACCATTCATCCATAGAAACCAGAACACCCATTCAATCATAGAGAACACACATAACATCCAGATTATATAAGTCTCACACAGACAACCCTAATCGAGTTTAACATTCCTCAAGTACCCTCGCCAGAGGCCTAAACCAATATCACTTAAGCACTCAAAGAACATCTCCCTCGACTTTGGATAATCTATGTGAGATAGTACAAACAGAACAAACAATCATCCATAACCGACTCTGGCTATCACCGCCAATCCTGCTTCGAAACCATCATTGTCGTATGACGGCCAACCTTGCCATATGTCAAGGGCTAATGATAACCCCAGTTCTAGCATGAACTCCATATTCCCAACCTTGGCAATGTCCAACCTTGACACTAGGCCTTTCCCCAACCAGAAAGACCCAGGGTACTCGACCAACAACCGGTCTTTTGGGCCTTTCAACGATACCCATCGTACCCCTGCTTTGAGCCTGCTAGAACTTACGACAACGATGACTTCTCGGCCTTCGCATCTCTAATCGTCCAACCTTGACGATGTTTCATAGCTCAAGCAACCTTCTCGAGCAGCCATTATCCACCAACTCACGACCTTTGAGTTGTCTCCGCATTCGTTGTTCCACCTTGATCAACGAACACATTCATCACTTCGAGTCTTCCTACTTGAATCACCTCGAAGTTACGTCATCACTAGAAGTGTCCGATCAGAAATTTCCACTAGAAATGCCGACCAGACCCATTCTTGACCGACCAGACCTCTTCCGGTACTTCTAGACCGATCAGACCCCCTGGACCGACCAGACCTCCCTTTGCTCCTCCTGGACCGACTAGGACCCTCCTGAGCCGACCAGACTCCCTCCTCAGCCTTCTGGACCGATCAAACCGACCAGCTCCAAGACCCAGTCAAAACCGACCAGGATATGCTTCCATCTGACCGACCAGGATTTGCATTCATCTGACCAACCAGCTCCTTCAGACCGACCAGGTGAAACCGACCAGCTCGACCAGATCGACCAGCTCCTCCAGATCGACCAGCTTCTCCAGAGCGACCAGGCTGAAACCGACCAGCTGCTCCAGAGCGACCAAGCTAAAACCAACCAGCTGCTCCAGAACGACCAAGCTAAAACCAACCAGCTGCTCCAGAACGACCAAGCTAAAACCGACCAGTTGCTCCAGAACCGACCAGAATCTTCTCTGCTCCTCCAAAACCGACCAGAAACCTACACATCTCCAATTCGACTCCGATTTCGACCAAAACTTCGCCAAACGACAAATCCGACGAAACCAGCTTATCCGATTCATCCAAACGTAGTCACAAACATGTTATGCAACCAACAATATCATCAATCTAACAGTTTCCATCAAAACACATAAATTTCCCAAAACATGATAAGTGAATCATATGAACATAAAAACGGATCTAACTTGCATAATCTTGAGAAAAATCATAAAATTAACCATTTAAATTATCTAGATCAGATCCTAAGATGATTCACATATAAAATGGACTTAGCATGGTGTGGATCTAAGGAAAATAACATGGAAATGATGAAATTAACATCCTAAAACCCATATACTTGCATGAATCCGAATGAGAGATGTAAATCACTCACCAATTATCCAAATCTAAGCAAAAGCAATGAAAACACAATCCGGACAGCAAACACTTCGAATCAAACTCTTCAATTCTAGGAATTCGCCCTTGAGACGATGTAGATCTAGCCTCTTATGGTGTAGATCTTCGATTTCCCTCCTTGGATTTTGGAATTTTAATGGTGGAAAGATGTTAGAGGAAGAAGGAGATCAAAGCCTAACCATAAGAGAATGGAAAATGCCAACCTTTCTCCATACCCCTTACCCCCTATTTATAGTCTCCACCCACCCTCTAATGGGCCTTCTCCAAATCAGCCCATTAGCCTTCCAAAACCTGAACAGCCAACTGAAAAACCTTAAAACAGCGATTTCTCCCAAACCGCTGAACCAAATCCTTAATGTAACCACTCTACAGAAAGGGAATCATCAATTCCTTTCCAATGGCACAGGTCTCACCCTCTGATTCGACCTGAGTCAAAAGTTATGACCAGTACAAGACTGACAGGGGCAAAATGGTCACAAACAAAATCGGTAAAAATTATGGACATGTCACACATCCCCATAAGCAACATATCAAAAGATGAGAATGATCCAACCCTCAGGGAATAAAATAAAAATATTTTACGATCTTCCGATACGTAAAATGCGGGCTGTTACATTCTCCCCCCCTTAAGAATTTCGCCCCCGAAATTCCAAGCAAACACAAGCAACCACAACAATTCCGCATGCCTATCATTCATGAGAAGCCAATCCTATCATCCAAACTAGCAACCATCAAGCCATACATCCATAGCCTTATCCTAGCACGCGGAATTCTATCAAACAACAACAAGATACAACGATATAACGATGATACAATCAAAGGGTCCTACCGATGAAAAGTTCTGGATGAGTCGCCTTCATGCTCTCTTCCGTCTCCCATGTACAATCATCGCCATCTTCACTCCATTGTACCTTGACTAGCTTAACCGTCTTCCTCCTAAGCTGTTTCATGTCATTCCCCACAACACGAAGTGGCTTGCGAGTTTTCGCAACTGCGGTCTCAACTTCTAAATCTTCATACTGTTCTGGAGATACCACCACATTCGAGTCGTGCACAAACTTTCGTAGAAACGACACATGGAAAACATAATGCACACTCGACATCTTCTCGGGTAACTCCAACCTATATGCGAGCTTTCCTATTCGCTCGACTATCGGAAATGGTCCAACAAACCTAGGGGCCAACTTTCCTTTACTTCCGAATCGAACCACTTGCTTCAACGGTGAAATCTTTATGAAAACCATATCACCTACGTCGAACTCCAAATCCTTACGACGCTTATCGGCGTAACTTTTCTGACGATCTTGGGCCGCCTTCATTCGTTGCCGAATTATCTCGATACAATCCGAGGTTTCTCTTATCATCTCAGGCCCAAGTATCAACTTATCTCCAGTTTCTAACCAACAAGCTGGAGAATTGCACGGCCTTCCATACAACGCCTCATATGGTGTCATCCCAATACTCGACTGGTAGCTATTATTATATGCAAATTCAACTAAATGTAGATGGTCCTCCCATGATCCTCCGAAGTCTAACACACAAGCCCTCAGGAGATCTTCTAAAACTCGGTTGACTCTCTCGGTCTGACCATCAGTTTGGGGATGGTATGCCGTACTTAAGCACAACTCGGTTCCCAAAGCTTCTTGCAAACTTTTCCAAAATCCACTTGTGAACAATGGATCTCGGTCACTTACTATACTCTTTGGGACACCATGGAATCGAACTATCCATTTCACATAAAGCTCAGCCAATTTTGATGCTGTCCTAGTCGACTTGACAGGAATAAATCTCGCACTTTTGGTCAAACGATCCACAATGACCCAAATCCCTTCATTCCCTGCCCTAGTTCTAGGTAGTCCATCGATAAAATCCATCGATATCTGCTCCCACTTCCACGTAGGAATCTCTAATGGCTGAAGTAAACCACTCGGCTTCTTCTGTTCAGCTTTCACTAACTGACAGTTCATACACATGGAAATGAATTTTCCAATATCTCTTTTCATCCCTTCCCAGTAGTAGACTCGCTTCATGTCCTGATACATTTTATTACCACCGGGATGAATCGTTAGCTTAAAGTGATGACATTCTCTCAGAACCTCATCCCTCAATCCATCGAAATCAGGAACAACTAATCGTCCTTGCTTTCGAAGCCAGCCTTCTCGGTCGACCTCGAACTCCTTATCCTCTGGTTTCAGTTTCTGAATGGACTCGACAAGCTTCGCATCTTTCTTTTGGCCCTCGCCAATCCTTTCGATAAGAATAGGCCTTATCGACAAGCTTGCCAATATTTCAGGTTCCAACTCACACCTTGGCCTGAAATCAAACCTTGCCAAATACTCAAGGCCCTTCCATTCCGAAAACATCGCTCCCAAACTTGCGTGTCTTCGACTCAATGCATCTGCAACTGCATTGCCTTTGCCAGGAGTATAGGCTATCCCAAAGTCATACGATGCCAGAAACTCTAACCATCGTTGCTGCCGAAGATTCAAATCCTTTTGGGAGAAAAGATACTTCAACGACTTGTGATCCGTAAACAACTCGAATCGTACCCCCAACAGGTAATGTCTCCATATCTTCAGAGCAAACACGATCGCTGCCAACTCCAAATCATGAGTTGGATATTTTCTCTCATGCGGCTTTAGCTGTCGACTTGCGTAAGCCACTACCTTATCCTTCTGCATTAGTACCGCTCCAAGTCCAGTACCACATGCATCCGTGTACACCACCATCTCTTCATTCCCACTTGGGATGGTCAACACAAGCGCACTTGTCAATCTCTCCTTCAAGATTTCGAACGCTTGTTCACACTTCGCATCCCATGCGAACACTTGGTTCTTCTTCGTCAATCCTGTTAATGGTGCAGCCGTCTTAAAGAAATCCTTGATAAACCTTCGGTAATAACCAGACAATCCAAGGAAACTCCGAACATCCGTTGCATTCTTAGGTCTATCCCAGTCCTGAATTGCTGCAACTTTAGCGGGGTCAACCGCTATACCCTTTCCAGAAACAACATGACCTAAGAACCTCACTTCATCCTTCCAGAAGTGACACTTTGAGAACTTAGCTTTAAGCTGATGCTTTCGCAAGATCTCTAACACATCTCTCATGTGCGTCTTATGTTCTTCCACATTTCTGGAGTAAACCAGTATATCATCCACGAACACAAGCACGAACTTATTCAACTGATTTCTGAAAACTCTATTCATAAGATCCACAAAATACGCTGGCGCGTTAGTCAATCCGAATGGCATCACCAACCACTCGAAGAACCCGGATGGTGTCCTAAAAGCAGTCTTTGGTACACTATCCTTAGCCACTCTCAACTGGTGAAATCCCGTTGCCAGATCCATCTGAGAAAACACTTTGACTTCGTGAAGCTGATCGAACAAGTCATCAATCCTTGGCAACAGATACTTGTTCTTCTTAGTCACCTTGTTCAGCTCACGATAGTCCACACACAACCTTAACGAGCCATCTGCCATAGTTGCAAACACGACTGGTGCACCCCACTCGGAAACACTCCTCCGAATGAATCCTTTACCCAAAAGGTCACGAACTTGAACCTCTAACTCTCGATGTTCCCTAGGCGCCATCCGCCTAAGGGGCATAACAATTGGTCTAGCACCTTCGACCAAATCGATCCTAAACTCGATCTCACGATGCGGCGGCAACCCTTTGACCTCGTCAAAGACATCCACATACTCATTAGCGATCAGCACTGATGATAGGTCTTCCTGTGGAATCCCAAGCGAATATAGATAACTCACGAAGACCCCGTCTTCGCACTTACATCTAATCAACACCTTTCGCCCTTCCACATCCCCGACCCTCACCTCTAGCTTCTCGCAATTCACCCTTGCCGCATATCTCTTGAGCCAATCCATGCCCAAGATGATCCCATACCCAGCGAAGTTAAGAACAAAGCAATCACACATAAAAGAGCAACCATGACTCGATAATACTATACCACGGCAAATCATGCACAAACTGGACGAACCCCCAACTGGATTTGTCACGATCAATGGCCTATCACAAATCTCGGGTTCCAAACCCAAGCGACAAACAAGCTCATTGCAGATGAATGAATGTGATGCTCCAGTATCAAACAAAACTCGAACTGAAACACCATTAATGGAAAAAGTACCTTGCACCACGACACCCTTTCCCTTCTCTTCCGCAGTAGGAGCTCTTGAAGAAGATGGCACAGCGTCCAAAGCATATGCCTTCACAATCTGCTTGCCCTTAGCTGATTCTGGATAATCTTTCCTCTCATGCCCAGGCTTTCCACACTTGAAGCACTTCTTCTCAGCTTTGGGATTCTTGCACTCATTTGAATAATGACCCTTCTGTTGGCAGTTAAAGCAAACCACCTCACTCTTGGGTTTCTTTTGGCCATCCTTTCCTTTCTGTTGTTGCTACTTCCTCTTTTTATTATTACCACCCTGCTGTGGTTTCTGAGCTTCCTTGGTTGCAGCGACAACATTTGCTTCCTTGGGAAACAAGCTCTCATGGCGAATAGCTTTTTCCACGATCTTTTCAAATGAATCATCAAGATGGTCCACAAGTGGTTTTCCAATATGAGCATCCAAACCCAAGACAAATTTCTCATTCTTCTGATAGGGTGTATCAATGTATGAACGAGCATATCTAGATAAAGCTTCAAAATCAGAAATGTAGTCAAGCACTGATCTGCCATTCTGCTTCAACTCTACGAACTTCTTGAAGAGAACGGACTTCTGAGCAGTGGAGATAAATTTTGCTTCAAACTTAGCTTGGAATTGCTCCCATGAAATCTCCTCTTCCGGAGTCTCGAGTATGACAGAATTCCACCATTCCATGGCCCTGCTCTGAAGCTGCCTTGATGCAAACTTTCTCTTCATTGCATCTTCAATACCCAAGTCTCCAAAGATTCGAACACATGAATCCATCCACCTTTGAACCTCTTCAGCTGGTTCAGTTCCCTTGAATGGTTTCCCTCCCAGAGATATAAAGTCCTTGCACATCTTTGCAAAATCTATTCTAGGAACTCGCACCCCTACATCTACCGTGGCCGCCACTGGAGCGGGTACCCTTCGCATAATTGCTTCTGCCATGGCTTCAAACATGGCTGGGTAATCTGGCTCACCACCATTTCCCCCTCCAGTATTAGCTCTCCTAGCAGCGTGCCTTGATGGTCGTCTACTCATTCTAAATCTGAAGTTTAGAATAGTTAGCCAATTCCAAGAAAACTGCTAAAAGAATACAACCGCTACTACTATATATGCTAATATATATAGTAACATCCAACTGAAATCTACAAATACGTCCCTCATACGCAATTACGTCTTTGAACTTTGGCCAAAATCGTTGACCAGAGCTCTGATACCAAATGTGACGACCGCCCATAACCCCTGCACTAAACAAGAGGAAAAGGCGTGCCAGGCTGCTATGGACGATCATCATAGTAAGTGAACACATCGAAACCTGTCGTAGAACTCACAGCGCAAGAATAAAATATAATAGAACATATACAACAGGTGATAGTAATGAGGTATCATATAGCAAATTTTTGAAACTCTTTCAACATCCAGAAAGATTATCCAACTGATATCCAAGTTTGTACATAAGGCCTCACTACAACTCTCAAGCAACTCAAACAGCGGAAACAGAAATACTAGATAGAATAAAACTGGTACACCAGCCTCCTGCTTGTCATCGCTCAGCTTCCTTGTATCACTAAGCTCCATTACCTGTAACCTGCTACTTAGTCTGGCCATCCACAACCGGATGAACAGCCCAAGGTAATAAGAGGAGACATAAAACCTTGAGTCAGACAATAGTCTTAGTGAGCGATAATACAGCTAACAAACTTCAACAAGAAAGCATATGAGAATGGGTAAATGAACAACTTATCTACCCACATCACCAGAGAAGAACTTAACCTTATCTTCCCCACATCGGACAGTGATAGCCTTTACACCAAGCATTTCAACCATTCATCCATAGAAACCAGAACACCCATTCAATCATAGAGAACACACATAACATCCAGATTATATAAGTCTCACACAGACAACCCTAATCAAGTTTAACATTCCTCAAGTACCCTCGCCAGAGGCCTAAACCAATATCACTTAAGCACTCAAAGAACATCTCCCTCGACTTTGGATAATCTATGTGAGATAGTACAAACAGAACAAACAATCATCCATAACCGACTCTGGCTATCACCGCCAATCCTGCTTCGAAACCATCATTGTCGTATGACGGCCAACCTTGCCATATGTCAAGGGCTAATGATAACCCCGGTTCTAGCATGAACTCCATATGCCCAACCTTGGCAATGTCCAACCTTGACACTAGGCCTTTCCCCAACCAGAAAGACCCAGGGTACTCGACCAACAACCGGTCTTTTGGGCCTTTCAACGATACCCATCGTACCCCTGCTTTGAGCCTGCTAGAACTTACGACAACGATGACTTCTCGGCCTTCGCATCTCTAATCGTCCAACCTTGACGATGTTTCATAGCTCAAGCAACCTTCTCGAGCAGCCATTATCCACCAACTCACGACCTTTGAGTTGTCTCCGCATTCGTTGTTCCACCTTGATCAACGAACACATTCATCACTTCGAGTCTTCCTACTTGAATCACCTCGAAGTTACGTCATCACTAGAAGTGTCCGATCAGAAATTTCCACTAGAAATGCCGACCAGACCCATTCTGGACCGACCAGACCTCTTCTGGTACTTCTAGACCGATCAGACCCCCTGGACCGACCAGACCTCCCTTTGCTCCTCCTGGACCGACCAGGACCCTCCTGAGCCGACCAGACTCCCTCCTCAGCCTTCTGGACCAATCAAACCGACCAGCTCCAAGACCCAGTCAAAACCGACTAAGATATGCTTCCATCTGACCGACCAGGATTTGCATTCATCTGACCAACCAGCTCCTTCAGACCGACCAGGTGAAACCGACCAGCTCGACCAGATCGACCAGCTCCTCCAGATCGACCAGCTTCTCTAGAGCGACCAGGCTGAAACCGACCAGCTGCTCCAGAGCGACCAAGCTAAAACCAACCAGCTGCTCCAGAACGACCAAGCTAAAACCGACCAGCTGCTCCAGAACGACCAAGCTAAAACCGACCAGCTGCTCCAGAACCAACCAGAATCTTCTCTGCTCCTCCAAAACCGACCAGAAACCTGCACATCTCCAATTCGACTCCGATTTCGACCAAAACTTTGCCAAACGACAAATCCGACGAAACCAGCTTATCCGATTCATCCAAACGTAGTCACGAACATGTTATGCAACCAACAATATCATCAATCTAACAATTTCCATCAAAACACATAAATTTCCCAAAACATGATAAGTGAATCATATGAACATAAAAACGGATCTAACTTGCATAATCTTGAGAAAAATCATAAAATTAACCATTTAAATTATCTAGATCAGATCCTAAGATAATTCACATATAAAATGGACTTAGCATGGTGTTGATCTAAGGAAAATAACATGGAAATGATGAAATTAACATCCTAAAACCGATATACTTGCATGAATCCGAATGAGAGATGTAAATCACTCACCAATTATCCAAATCTAAGCAAAAGCAATGAAAACGCAATCCGGACAGCGAACACTTCAAATCAAACTCTTCAATCCGATGAATTCCCCCTTGAGACGATGTAGATCTAGCCTCTTATGGTGTAGATCTTCGATTTCCCTCCTTGGATTTTGGAATTTTAATGGTGGAAAGATGTTAGAGGAAGAAGGAGATCAAAGCCTCCCCATAAGTGAATGGAAAATGCCAACCTTTCTCCATACCCCTTACCCCCTATTTATAGTCTCCACCCACCCTCTAATGGGCCTTCTCCAAATCAGCCCATTAGCCTTCCAAAACCTGAACAGTCAACTGAAAAACCTTAAAACAGCGATTTCTCCCAAACCGCTGAACCAAATCCTTAATGTAACCACTCTACGGAAAGGGAATCATCAATTCCTTTCCAATGGCACAGGTCTCACCCTCTGATTCGACCTGAGTCAAAAGTTATGCCCAGTACAAGATTGACAGGGGTAAAATGGTCACAAACAAAATCGGTAAAAATTATGGACATGTCACACATCCCCATAAGCAACATATCAAAAGATGAGAATGATCCAACCCTCAGGGAATAAAATAAAAATATTTTACGATCTTCCGATACGTAAAATGCGGGCTGTTACATGTTTTAAGTAAACTGAATTGTAAATTGAATCAAGGTATGAAAAGGGAATTAGAATTGGGAAGTGAGCAAGGAGTTGAGTTTGATATGTCTATAAGCGAATACAAATATATTTGAACGTGATACATTCAAATTAAAAGTATATGAGACCAAAAAGCTAATTAGAAAATTAAATTAGCGAATGGCAAGCGAATTTTGGTAAAAAGGGTCGAATTGATTGAAACGAATTGGAAATGGGCGTATGTATGTTAAACAGGTTTGGGATGGAGAATATGAAGAGAGAATGAAGAATATAGTTAAGTGCCCAACAAAAAGGTACATGTTTCAATTTCCATATGAGGTTTTATGCGCCGAATCGGCAAACCGCTTGGCTTTTTGATTTTCTTTTTGAATGGAAAGGGCCTAGAGAGGCGAGTTGAGGTTTGAACTATTTGCCGGTACAGAGGAGGTTATGGCGAATTTTTCCGGAAATTTAAGTAGTCAGAATATTTTTAAGAAGATTTGATAATTAGAAATCGATATATCGATATTTAGAATTCGATAAGAAAACTTAAAATATATTAGAAAGGGTCAATGATTGTGAAATTGGTTGATGGATGTTTATTTTCCCTTTGATAGTTAAAACACGGGCTATCAAAGATTTTTACCATCGTTGTCGATACAGAGTGACCGGTTGGATTTAATATCCGAAAACCACTCCGTATAGGCATAGGCTTTGCGAATTAGATTATGCTGAAGATAATCGAAGACGGAGTGAAATTCAAAGAGCTGTTATGTTTGTCCAGTCCCAGGACAACTTGTATGGACGAATGTCTGACAGAGTATTCCTAACGGTCACATAAGACGATCTTTTCAAGGTATTACGTCTGGTGGCAGAGAAATTCGTTTCTCTTAGCTTTTATACTCGTAATATTTTTGGGAAGATCAACTAGGGATTTGACGGGTCTGACGATGTGGCATTCAAAGTGTATGGTGGCCAGATGTTCTAAAAGCTAGATGTAGCCTCAAGCTTCACAACCGGGAAATGACAAAAATCGGGCAGGCAGCATGGCTATGTGGGTCGCTCCCATTAGGGTGTATAATCACCTATCTAGAGAAATTCATTTTTCTTCTTTAATCTATTTCGATGTTGTCCCTTTTCGGGAAACGGTGGTTTGAGCCCAACCGTTGGTGATATACATTTGATACACTCTAGCGAAATGAGTGGTCGGTCATGTGTGGGCCGGGTTGCAAGACGTTCTTGTTGAACCCAGGTGTATTCGCCTCTAGAGATACATCATCGAAAGGTGGTCCCATACCTTGTCATAGTTGGAATCCAATCTCCAATAAGCGCCCTGCGGTTTTTGATTTTATACTATGTATGTAGAGCGTGAGATGCAAGCGTTCTACTATTTGGTTATTTATTTGATTAGACATTATTATAATATCATTGGATTTTGATGTCAAAAACGTTTTGGGTTATAGTAAGGTAAAAACCGTATGTGTTTATGTGTGGACTGGTCTTACTATTATCCTTTTCTTTCCAAAGATTTTTGAAGTTAAACCATATGTTGGAGTTTACTCACACCAGTCCCATGACTGACGCAGAGTTTATTTTGTTTGTTTTTCCCTAAACTCTTGGTGCCCAAATTTGTACGGGCAGTCAAGTGTTTCAGGCTTTATAGATACACTTGGAGGAGCGTGAAACAGGAGGCTTCAACGATAGTTATATAAAGTTATTTCCGCTGTACCAAATGCTGTATTGTACTCTGATGATGGTATGTGCATATATGATATAAAAAAAATTGTATTTCAAAGCTTATGTTATATAATATATTTTATTCGTTCCACTGTGAGGTTCTGTATTGTTATTTCCGTTCTTCTTCTATTTTTCTATTTTCTTTAACCTCAATGACTCGTATTTCTATATTATTTGAGTTGGACGTATGTTGTATTAGTCAGCCCAGATAGTATGGATTTGCGGGCCATTACATATATTATCCAAATATTTGTTCACACACACATATTCATTCTTTTACCATTATAAACAAAATATTACAATATATACAGACACAAAAATTAAACTTTTATTTATATGTAATTTTGAATAAATATTAAATTATTTATATACAAACATAAGCATGCTTTTCAAGGCCACAGTGTAATGACATGCATTTCGAACCCTAAAAAATCTATCTTAATACATCTTTTATAACCATGTGCTGCAAATTCAAGTGCCGAAAAGCATGATCCTATAGGAAAGAGAAAATAAGAAAGAACAAATAGAACATAACTGAATCATATTTGAATTGAATAACATGTATTGATTTGAATATTTTTAGTTGAAATTTTAAATACATATATTAGAGTAGCTCAGTCTGGGCAATTATAAATACACGAGCTTACAAATTCTTAAAAATTACAAACATGGTGTAAAAAATAAACGTGGAAATTAGTATAACATCCTCATTTTGAATCTTAATTAAAGCAGCATCCTCTATAAGTTTGCAATTCAAAGATGGTCCTTATTTTTTGACTTACGTGTTTTTCTGAAGAAATTTACGCGTTGATTCATAAAAAAAAAATCAAAAATACGGAAATATTCCCAGATGATCACGAGAGAAAAAATTGCGTATATGTATGCAAGTAAACCCAATAGATGCATACATGTATGCAACTATTCCTACAGCAGTTTGCATTGAAAATCTACATGAATTCTTGCATACATGTATGCAACTATTCTGAATATTTGCATTCATTTATGCAAATAATTCATGAAGATTTTACATTGAAAAATCTGCATGAATGTAAGTATTCTGGTTTCTTGCATACATGTATGCAAGTAACTGTAAACTGATATTCATGCCTACGGATTGTTGCATGCATGTGTGAAACTTTTCTTTTTTATTGCATACAAGTATGAAAATAATTATGAACTGATTTGCATGCCTACGAATTATTGCATGCTTGTATGCAATAGTTCTATATTACTTGCATACATGTATGCAATAAAGCTGACGTAGTTGCATACATGAAATAGTTGCACAGATGTATGATAGAATTTCAAATATATGCATACTATGATGCAATAAACTGCTGTTTTCATTATTATTTTTTGTTTTTGACGGGTTTTTGTTCTTGTTTTTAACGCCTGAATTTTTTTATGTTTAGGTGTTTTATTTAAATACGAAGTTACATGATTTTTATTTTTATTTTTTTACTAAATTTTCAAAAAATAGGGATGTAATTTATAATAAGTTTAGGACTGGACGTGAGCCAAAATTTGAAACTTTACAGCGACCTATGTCAAATGCACCCAAAATAAACTGTGTCCATGTGTGGATGAAAATCTCCATCTCTTCTTTGGAAACTCCAAACACCTTCATCTAATCATGTAATTATTTAGAATCCGACTCGAGCATTAGAAACACTCAGATTAGACTTTTCCAAACCAACATGGGATACTGTTTATATATATATATATGATAGTTCCATAACTTGACTTTGTAGTCAATTGAAAACTTTGGGGGATAAAAGTATCTCATAAGACCATGCCCCATATATAAATGCAGATTGGTTTTCCTTTACGATAACTTAAAACATCTTTATCAAATTGTTTGATATTGTTTTAATTCATGTTCTTTGAAAACCATTTTATTAAATATATAATGAAGCTGGAATTGTTACCTTTGTTAAATTTGATAGCTATTTAGGTATATAATCAAGCCCTTAAAAGGCACATATTGGATGTTAGATTCCAACAATGAAAGGGATTACCCTCGCATCTACATCCTCGGAGGGATGTATCGAGCCATAGCCATAGCCACCCTTACAAACATCGAACCAATCTTATCACTTAATCCTTTTTAGACATACTAAATATATCATACTCCACTCATTCTTGACCTATCCATGGTCACATCATACGCTGCAAACTTGATGTATAGAAAGTAATCTAGAAAGATGAAGGTCATATCCTAATGTGTGCAACCCACATAACCTTGTCATATGTATTATGTTTTTGTCATTTCGATGTGTAAGGCATAAGTTATCGTTTACCTTTCATTAAACATCAAGTTCCAATTAGAATGTCACATTGTCATTTCTATGACACACAAATTTATTTCCACATGGAAACAATCCTCATGTTCATATGTCTTAGGAAAGAGTGTTAAGCATAAGATGGATTACCTTCTACACCACTAGATAGATATATGTTTGTAAAAGCCAATGTACACGATCTTAGAAAAACAAGAGCCTTGTTCGAATTTGAATTTTTGCTTTCTGAAGTTGGAATTAACTGACTCGAAAACATTCCTTTTTTCCATTAACTAACGGAAGTGGCCAATTAACTCATTTGCAATACTAGTTTCATGATTGATTGGCTTGTATTTTGCATGTTTAAGATTTTCAAGTTTTGCAAATTTTTGTTTTATTGAAGATTCTAAATTGTAGCCTTAGCAAGAGTTTCCAAACTTTTTTGAAGGGAGGTCATTCGTTTGTTGTCTTAGGGAACGAAAGATTGTTGCGCTTGATTTTGAGAAGGTGACGCAAAATTTTGAAGTTGATTTGATTGAAAAGGAGGAATCGAAACATTGTTCGAAAATAGTTGAAAAGAAGATTGAACCGAATCCGAATTCGGATTGTATTGGCTCCAAGTGAAATTAAGATGATTTCTTCACCCAGGATAGTAAGTTATAGAGAACGGGTTATTCTTAACTTTGTTAAAAGTGTTGAGTTGTTATGTCGAAGGGGGAATTGAACGACGGTGCGATTTGGATCAATACATTTATAGCACAAAGGCTCATAAGCTTGGTTTATTTGATTAGTTAAAAAAACATTATCAAATTTGTTCATTATGGCATCAACTTTAGCTTCTAAAGCTAGGAATGATCCTATCGAGTGGGCACGACTGTGAGTAGATCAATTTCTCATTAGATCATTTCCATTGATCCAATTTTTAAGCTAGAATTTCAAGAAATTGCCAAGTGGCTTCGTAACGTTATGCCAGAAAATGTCCTTGGCACAGAGATCCAATCATAGGTCGGGGACTGTTTTTGAGACTATCGTAAATAATTTGGCCAAGAGTCCATTTTTCGAAATTTTGTTATGAACAGTTGATTAAAAGTTCCTTGAATTTTTAAAAGTATTTTCCAAAAGATTCACCCCAAATAAATGAAATCTTAGCATTTCATTTCGAATTGTGGTATTATTTTCAAGTGGGCAAATTTTTTAAAAAAAAAACTTTTACAAGTTCTAATCAAATTTAAAGGCAAGTTACACTACCATTGTCCAAAATAATCGGTAAGCGCAAATAGAATTAATCTAAGCTTGATTCCATCATAATATAATTTTTGAAGTTTAATGGTTGCATAAATTGTATAAATTTCAATAGAAAGATGCGATGATCATCAGTTTCAAAATTGCTAAATTTGGCAAATGTGTTGATGTAACTCGAATGAGTTTCGAAATGATATCCCATTAGCATGGGCAAAGTAATGCAAGAAGGAAAATAAGCTTGGTCGAAAAAATTCGGTCCATGAGAGTACGTGGAGGGTTTCTGTTTAGCCATTTGAAAAGGAAGATCTGTTCGAATTAAACGATTTGTTGAAGTATCACGAGTCCAAATACTCGTGCACACGAGAATTAATGAGTGAAAAATAAGGTTGAGAGAATGAAACTGAATTAGATTTTTCTTTTGTTTTTTTCAAACAAGGAAAAGCTTTTGGAAAAAAGAAAATAGTAAAAGGAAAATGGTTTAAAAGAAGGGTTTTTTTATTTTATTTTTTGTAAAATACAAAAAATAAAAGTATATGTTCAAAGAAAAATGATTTTTATTTTTCCTTTTAATTTTTAAATATTTATACATTTGTTTAATATATTTATGAACTACTGCAACTAAGTGAAGGTAAGGACTTGAGCAGAAATTTTGTGTCCATAATAGCTCCTACTTCAAATCTATATCGGGACACTTTGATTTAAATTAGCAAAACAATTCTTACTCAGGTATATCATTGCACCATGAATCACCGTAGCCATGGAATTGAAGGTTTAAGTACTCTCAGAGAAATAATATATAATTCCGACGGATCACCATGATAATTATAAGTGATCAAAACTCAATGTTTCCTTAGACACCAAGGGAGAGTTTTGGTAAAACAAAATAAGTTATCAAAATATGAATTTGTCCCAAATGAGCTCCTATGTTAAGGCCAACGTCTAATGTTTATCAATAAATCAAATTCTATAATGGGCTAAAGAAGGGTTATGAACTTCTCATCTTATGTAAATTTGGGGGCGCCTTTAAGGAAAAAAGATGAATGCAAAACAAAAATTAAATATCTATTAATAAAACAACTACGAATTAATTTTTGTTTGATTTTTTAGAATGAAATAAGCAAGTAAATGACAATGCAATAAAAGTAAAATCGGAGACACAACCCGATATCCAAGCGTGTAGAATTTATTAGCAATTTATCTTAATAGTGATTTTTTAGCAAGCAAGTAAGCAATTTGGCAAATCTAGTATTTCTTCTTTTTACTATAATCTGAAATGGAGTAGAACATGTTTTTTTTCCTGCAAGGATGGAATGAAAATGCATGATTTTTTGATCAAGTCAAACGATTCTTTTTTTTGCGAATAAAAGAAAAAGGGAATATAAGAGTAAAACAAAACGATCTAAAGATTTGTTGATGAGTTTTTACTTATTTTTTTTCTAAAAGGGATAAAATAAAAATGAAAGATTGGATAAAACAAAATCTAAGATCAAAAAGAAAAGCTCATACTCAATTACCCTAACTAAAACAAAACCAAATTCAGCTACCCAATAACTCAAAAGTAAACTTTATTGAACTCAACCCACACAAATAAAATCCTAATGAAAGATTGAATAAAACAAAATCTAAGATTAAAAAGAAAAGCTCATACTCAATTACCCTAACTAAAACAAAACCAAATTCAGTTACCCAACAACTCAAAAGTAAACTTTATTGAACTCAACCCACACAAATAAAATCCTAAGCTATCTTTAGATATACATATATATATATACACATATACATATATATATACATATACATATATGTATATGTATATGTATATGTTGGCTCGCTTTTTGACCAAGCCACCCAGGATCATTCATAAAAGGAAAACAGGAAACCAAGTCCCCCAAGAAACTGGAGAAATGGATCGCACTCCATCGTCTCGCCCAGGAATGGATCGCACTCTATCGACTCGCCCAGGAACGGATCGCACCCATCTCGTCAACGAACGATGCACCCGGGCGATCCGATCCAAACATACATCGTTGCCCAGAGCGAACCGATCCGGTCCCTTGGTGCGCACCGAACCCTCTGACCCATTCAATCACGAGCTGGTCTTCAGCGATCCGAACCGCACGGATCTGGCGACACGTGTTCCTAACCGTCATCTGGACCAATTCCCCCCATCTGCACGATCCTATTTTCAAGCAAATCATGACACCTGTTCACAACGGCTAGTTTGACTATTTCTTGAACGGTGGTGATGCGATCCGATGATCTCGGGATTTGTGCCACGTGTCCGCGATCAGCCTGACAAAATCAGCTATAAATAGCCTAGAGCTTGGCATTTTTCGGGATCTTTTTGGCAATAGTGAGGACTGAATCCGCCATTGTTGTCAAACCACTGAAACATTGAGAGAAATCACTGTTGTACTAGCTTTTAAAGCATAATCAATAAGATATAAAGTGGACGTAGGCTCGTTAACGCCGAACCACTATAAATTCTGAGTGTTATTTTCTTTTTCCTCGTTCCTCATTTAAAATTCTCTACAGTTCATAACAATTTGGGTGTTAGGTCCAAATTTCGATCTAACATTTTTGGTGCTTTCACTAAGAAACTCAGTCTAAAAGTTTCGACATTCGTTTCCTTGAAGATTCCAGCGATTCGGATATCATGGCTGGAAAAAGATCTAAAGTTTCGCAGACCAACGAAACGATCGAGGAGAGTGTACACGAACTGGGCAACGAAGAGACTCTGGATCGCGGAGCGCAGGGGGCGATCCGATCCGGCGAAGGCACCTCGTTCCGAGTCGATGAGAACGAGACGATCCGTGCTACTGAAGGGGTTGTTACTCGATCCCGGGGCAACACCTCACAGCCTCCGCGTACCACGACCGCGAGTCGATCTCAGGGGGGCGCAGCGAATCGCCCTCTACGAACCGCAGCTACCCGAACTGATGGTCAGAATACAACTCGACCTGGAAAAGAACCTATAACCCACTCCTATCGTCCTGGAAACTCTGCTCGACCCGGTTCGAGCACTTTGCCCATAAGAGAGAGTGATGATGACCACTATGATCCTGCTGCTCCTGTCACTGAGGGGGATCTCTCTCGCTTCGTCGAAATGTGGGATAGGCTGTTTGACGAGTTGGCTGCCCAAAGGCAGGAAAGTTCCATCCTGCGGCAAAATTTGACGGCTATGGATAGAAGACTTGATGAGCTAGCAAGACAAAGAGCATCGTCGGTTCGTCCACTCACCCCCGTATATTCCTCTTCATCTGAAGAATCGCCAAGACCCCCGCGGCGACCGTATGAGAGAGCCGAAAACATAGAACAGCTTCGGTTCGGGACCCTGCCCTCACAGGAAGAAGAAGAACTAGGGGCGGGGCCCATAAACCGTAATGTGAACAGTCCTGTACATAACAGACCACCTCAGCCCCGTCGCCGCACGCATACTCGTAATAACAGGGGGCAGCGAAGCCCCGTCCGAGCCCCAGATTTTGTGGCTACTCCCCGAAGAGAGATCAGAGAACCTCGTCGGGCCAGAGGCACTGACCCAGAACCTCCTTTGACTAGTGCAAACGTTGCAGCCATGGTTCACCAGATTTTGGCCGACAGCCGTGGACAGCGGAACGAAGATTGGGGGATTGACCGCAGTCATACCCCTTTTACTGATGATATTTTGGATGCAACTTTTCCAAGGCGTTTCAACATGCCACAAATGAACCGATATGCAGGAAGATCTGATCCTGTTCAGCACCTAATGAGACACTCTTGGTCGATGACTGCTGCCGCCGCATCTAACGCGGTTAAGTGTAAAGCGTTTCCCATATTCCTGGAAGACGTGGCTTTACTATGGTTTACTCGCCTGCCGGCAAGATCGATTTCTAGCTTCAGGGAACTAAGCGAGAAGTTCGTAGAGCAATTCCGTATCTACGCACAGAAGACGAAAAGCGTGATCGATTTATTCCTTGTCAAACAGCGACCAGGCGAAAGTCTAAAGATGTACCTGGATCGTTTCAATTTGGCCGCCACTGAGGTTAAAGATCCTCATGAGCCGACCATTGTCGCAGCACTAATTGATGGAGTGGATAAGGACACTGAATTCGGGAGGTACTTGGCAGGCAAACCACCCCACACCAGAGAATTATTCTATGAAAAAGCCAATGTACATCTACGCCGGGAAGAGGTATACGCAAACCGAAAGCTTAAAACAACTGATAAGGAAGAAGTTCAGAGCAATGTCGCCATCAAACAGACTGGAGACAGCTCGGGGAAAGTTGAGGTTAACGTCGGAAATCAGAACCAGGGTGGTCGCCGACCAGGTAACAACAATAACAATGCTAACGGCAACAACCGGAAGAGGGGCCGAGGGAACGACTCCCAGAGAAGGACTCGTCCCAGGGCCTTTGAAAGTTATACACCCATAAGTGATACTCTGGAAAATATCTTCATGGATGCGTATGAAGTCCTCCAGAATAAGAGGCCACCTCCTAGAGAGTCAACCGAGAAAGAGCGTGAGACAGGGAAGTTTTGTCTCTTTCATCAAATCCACGGCCATTCGACGAATGAATGCCGTCACCTGAGGGACGTAGTCGAAAGGCTGCTTCGAGAAGGGAAGCTAGACGAATACAGAGTAACGCCTAGGGACAGGGGACAAGCAGTGCAGGCCCTGAATCAGAATCAAAATCAACTTGCTACTAGGCCAACTACTCAGCAAAAGGGAAAGAATATTGTAATCAATACCGTGATCGGTGGGCTTTACCTTGCTGGGCACAGTTCCAAGGCTTTAGATCAATACGTCAACGCAGCCAAACAACACCTCGAAGTGGGGGAATGTAGCAACCCCGAGGACAATATCCCGGTGAAGCAGCAGAAGATGATGACTGATGACGTTGTTTTCCGAGAACGAGAAAGCATCGGAGTCCATGATCCAACTGAAGATCCACTTGTAATTACGATACCCATTGGGCCAGCCACTGTTCATAAGGTTCTGGTGGACAACGGGAGTTCCGTTAATATTCTTTTCAAAAAGGCCTTTGACCAGATGAATCTTGAGATAAAAGACTTGAAGCCCTGCCAAGGATGGATCCGTGGATTCAACGGAGCATCCACTGCACCTATGGGTTATGTAGAATTGCCAGTTACACTTGGGGAAGGAGAACGCCAGAGAGTGAGAATCCTTCCCTTTGTGGTTTTGGATGTCGAATCGCCCTACAATGCCTTCTTGGGCCGACCGGCCCTCGCAAAGTTCAGAGCCTGTATAGCCCCCTGGTGCTTGCTATTGAAGTTCCCCACAGAAGCTGGCATTGGTATCGTCAGAGGGGATCAAGTTGCTGCACGAGCATGTTTTGTTGCCGAACTAAAGTTGCTTCGCAACGGCGAGGATATCGAAACTAAAGGCACTCCTCCCCCTTTGGGGGCGGAAACCTTATAGCAACCAAAGAGGATAATTGTTGGAGAATTGCCTAGAGTGATGCCCGAGGATATAGATCCCAGAGAGGATCAAGAACCCGGGGGCAGAACGGCAACTCCCAACGAGGCAACTGTGGATGTGCCAATCGATGACAGTGACCCGGAGAAGGTCCTTAAGATTGGATCCCAGTTAAGTCCAACTCTTGCCGAAGAATTGACGACTTTCTTAAAGAACAACTTGGATGTATTCGCTTGGACCCACGCGGACATGTGCGGGATATCCCCATCAATCATGAGTCATTCTTTGAGCATTAACCCCAAACATCCTCCAGTAAAGCAAAAAAGGCGAATGCTAGGCCCAGAGAGGTCCGCTGCCTTGAAAGAAGAGGTTGGAAAGCTAAAGAGTAATGGGTTTATCAGAGATTCAACTTACCCAGACTGGATTTCGAATCCAGTCCTGGTAAAGAAGGCCAACGGGAAGTGGCGAACGTGTATCGACTTCTCGGATTTAAACAAAGCTTGTCCAAAAGATAGTTTCCCATTACCTCGAATTGACCAGTTGGTAGACTCGACGGCAGGTCACGAGCTTCTCTCATTCATGGATGCTTATTCAGGGTACAACCAAATTCCAATGCATGTTCCGGATCAAGAGCATACTAGTTTTATCACTGATCTGGGATTATATTGTTACGTAGTGATGCCCTTTGGTTTGAAGAATGCAGGCGCTACGTATCAACGTTTGGTCAACAGAATGTTTTATAACCAAATCGGGAAAACAATGGAAGTATACGTCGACGATATGTTGGTTAAATCCAAGCAATCCTCTCAACACACTACTGACTTGGCAGAGATGTTCGGCATTCTTCGAAAGTATGGGATGAAACTCAATCCCACCAAATGTTCATTCGGTGTTGCTTCTGGAAAATTCTTAGGATTCATTGTCAGTTCGCGCGGTATCGAGATTAATCCGGACCAGATCACGGCAATCAGGAACATTCAGGAACCTAGGCAAATTAGGGATGTGCAAAGCCTTGCCGGAAAAGTGGCCGCACTAAGCAGATTTATCTCCAGGGCTACGGATAAGTGCATCCCATTCTTCGAATTAATAAAGCGAGGAAAACGCCACTTTAAATGGACACCTGATTGCGTAGAAGCGTTTCAGAGTCTGCTCAGGCACTTGGAGAAACCTCCAATTCTATCTAAGCCAATAGACCACGAGGATTTATTCGTGTATTTGGCAGTATCACCTCATGCAATCAGCTCAGCATTGGTAAGGGAAGAGGAAATGGTCCAAAGACCTGTGTATTACGTGAGCAAAAAATTGACAGCAGCAGAGCGTAATTATCCACGGATAGAAAAATTGGCGTATAGTTTACTGATTGCCTCCAGAAAACTTTGGCGCTACTTTCAGGCACATCCTATTACCATATATACTGATCACCCACTCAAGCAAGTTTTACAGAGACCGGAGGCATCTGGAAGGTTACTCAAATGGAATATTGAGTTAAGTCAATCTGACTTGAACTTTCAGCCCAGACGATCGATTCGGGGGCAAGTGATAGCTGACTTCATAGCAGAGTTCACTGTTCCTGAAGAAGACATAGCAAACGAAGAAGTGGAACCCTCAAAGTTACTTTTCGACCCTAATGTCTGGAGATTATATACTGATGGTGCTAGGAACAACGAAAGATCCGGCGCTGGAATAGTGCTTGAAACCCCCGAGAAACGATTGATAACTTATGCCATCCGAATGGAGTTTCAGGCCACTAACAACGATTCTGAATATGAAGCTCTGATAGCCGGATTAAAGATTGCAAAGGTACTAGAAGTCACAAAACTGAACATCTTCTGCGATTCCAAGTTAGTTGTGAACCAAGTTACTGGGAGATTCCAAGCTAAAAGTGCAAGATTGATTCTATACTTAAAGAAAGTGAAAGAACTGCTGAATGAGTTTGATCACTACAGCATATCTCATATTCCGCGGTCAGAAAATCAGCAGGCAGACAAGTTGGCAAAGATGGCTAGTTCTAACGATCCTGAAGTGATAGGGCTAGCCCCCGTTGAAGTACTTCGGTCTCCCAGCATTGATCAGATGGAAATCGACCTGGTACTAGAGACGGAACCAGAAAGGGAGTCGTGGATGACCCCTATAAAGAATTTCCTAATGGATGGAGCACTTCCGACCAAGAAAAGCGAGAGGCGTAAAGTGATTCGTAAAGCCGCCCGATACGTACTGCAAGGCGGAGTCCTTTATAGACAAGGGTATTTGATGCCCGTCCTTCGGCGTATAGCCCACGATGACATCAAACGTGTGCTGCAAGAAGTCCACGAAGGCGAATGTGGCGACCACACTGGAGGGCAGACTTTGGCGAAAAAGATATTGCGGCATGGTTACTTCTGGCCTACCATAAACAAGGATGCAGTAAGATATGCACGACGATGTGATGCGTGTCAGAGATTTTCAAAGATACCTAGAGCGCCTCCAAGTCAGTTAAAAACAATGATGAGTCCATGGCCTTTTGCTATGTGGGGAATTGATATCATAGGAAGTCTCCCCATAGCGAGGGGCGGAGCAAAGTTTGCTATTGTGGCCATAGATTATTTCACTAAGTGGGTCGAGGCAGAACCACTAACTACAATCACAACTAAACGAGTAATCAACTTCATTGTGAGAAACATCATTTGCCGATTTGGAATTCCAAAGATTGTGATAACAGACAACGGAACTCAATTTGATAGTGCTGAATTCAGAGACTTCTGCCAAAAATATCACATCGAGAATCGATACACCTCTGTGGCACACCCACAATCGAACGGGCAAGTCGAAGCTGCAAATAAAGTAATTAAGTCCATTCTGAAAAGAAGAATGAAGCGGGCTAGAGCCATGTGGGCTGATGAATTGCCCTTGGCACTATGGGCCTACAGGACGACATATAAATCAGCGACAGGACATACCCCGTTCTCCCTAGCTTTTGGAACGGAAGCAGTCATCCCGATTGAGATAAAGGTACCTTCTCATCGGGTGACCTATTATGATCCAATGTCCAATAATGAATTGCTCCTTGAGTCCCTGGATATGATCGAAGAAAAGAGGGATGAAGCCGACCTGCGTGCTCTGAGATGCAAACAACAGGTCGCCCGATATTACAACAAAAAGGTCCGAGCCCGAACCTGGGAACCCGGAGACTTGGTTCTGAAACGTGTCTTTCCACCCCCAACTCATATGGGAGCGAAGTGGGAAGGACCGTACTCTATTCTCAGCAAGCTTGATAATGGAACCTTCAAGCTGGCAACCGTAGATGGAAAGGAAATCCCCAGAGTGTGGAATGCCCAACATCTACGGCCATATTTAACATGAGAAGCTTCAAAGTTATTCTTTTGCTTTAAAAAAAAAAACTATGTACAGGGCATGACTTGCCTAGAACAGTCTGATTCTTTAAAGCAAGAGATTATAAAGTGGACGTAGGTCATGATTCGACCGAACCACTATAAAAATACTGTGTGTCATTTACCTTTATTGCATCTTTATTTATTTACCTATGAAAATCAGTGTGAATAATGCAGGTACCCGAAGTCCGGTGCCAACAGTTCCTCTCGTAAACTAATCAGAGGAACCCAAAGCCTTGGTGAATGCTCCAGCTGCTTGTCCGACCGGTTTTAATCCTCGGAGCTTGGATTAAAATGTAAACCTAAGACGAGTTTGAGGAGCGTGCATGATTGCAGACTGCTAAGTCCCAACTCTAACTCTCCAGAGAGAGAGAGAGAGAGTATAAAGGCGTCTCCGATTGAGCGCTGAGAAAGAGCTCCTTTCCCGCTGAAGGATCGGGGAGCGAATGAATCGCTGAGCTCGAACTCTAACTCTCCAGAGAGAGAGAGTATAAAGGCGTCTCCGATTGAGCGCTGAGAAAGAGCTCCTTTCCCGCTGAAGGATCGGGGAGCGAATGAATCGCTGAGCTCGAACTCTAACTCTCCAGAGAGAGAGAGAGTATAAAGGCGTCTCCGATTGAGCGCTGAGAAATAGCTCCTTCCCCGCTGAAGGATCGGGAAGCGAACGAATCGCCAAGCGTAAAACTCTAACAACTGATTGGGGGGGCACCAGGCACTCCTATGCAAACACTAAACTTCAATATAACGGTGTAACATAGCATGAACATTCTTCTTCCTGTTGATTGACTGACTTATAATTATTAATAGTTGGCTAACGACTAAACGTGGAAAGTTTCTATGAATACAGGTACACAATGATGTAAGAAGAAACAAATCCTTGTTTATGCACTGCGAATCAACAAAGTGAAAACAATTTAGAAACAAAAGTGAGGACCAGTCTCACAATTACACTTCCTGGCCAGTGGGAAACCTAAAAACAAAATATCAATAAACATCCTATTTATGCTTTGATTTCTTCTCTCGCTTCTGCCTCTCCAGCCTCTCCTTGTCGGCTTCAGATGGATCCTCCTTCTTCCTTTTCCGCTTGTCCGCAAGGGGAGCATCTGACTCCTCTGAGGTCTCCTCTTCCCCTTCTTTTCCCTTGCTTCTACTGGAGAGGGAAGCCGGGAAGTCATCGGGGTTTGTGAAGTGAAGCTGCCGGCTGATGGACTTGGACTGGATTTTCATAATCATCCCAGTTTTGGGATCGAACTCTGCAAGAGGGATCACATCCAAAGCCTCATCTCCCACCTTCTTTGAAGCCAACTCTTTCTCTTGTCTGGCTTTTCGGCTGGCCAGGGGTTCCTCATCATCATCGGCCTTTTTGGAGCCAGTAATGTCCTCTTCGTCATCCACATGGCGACCATCCATGTCCTTTAAAGCTTCGATAGTCTCGGCATCCTTGAGTACATCGGGACCATCACCCGGCAGGACAGCCTCCTTCTCCGCTTCTCTCTCTTTTTCAGCACCCTTATCAACGGGCTCACTACCTGCATTATGAGAGACACACGTTACTAATTCAATGGGTTGTCCTGCTAGACGACGACAATTCGCAATCGCTTTAGCAAATTGCGGGGAAAAGAGAGAGATACCTTCAGCAGATACTCCCTCTTGAGTAGATCCGGATGCTCCAACAACCACGGGAGTTAGACCTAAGGGGATTAGCG
Source organism: Allium sativum (assembly GCA_030737875.1). Lineage (NCBI taxonomy): Eukaryota > Viridiplantae > Streptophyta > Magnoliopsida > Asparagales > Amaryllidaceae > Allium > Allium sativum. The sequence goes on from CM060923.1 coordinate 463,834,085, forward strand.
GATCGTCAGGATGGTACTCCTCAACTTCGGAGGTTTTAGACTTCGCGGCGGAGCTGGAACCTTCATCAATTTTGCTTTTACCTTTAGCCATGGTTCTCTCCTTCTCCAATTCCGCCAGGATTAAGCGACGACCCTCTGCCAGATCCTCAGGCTCGTTGTCTCTTAGGATGCTCTTCATCAATCCATCTTCATTGTTCTCTTCGACCCCCAGTCTATGTTTTTCGCCCTCCACGATGGCATCCCATAAGTTGGCCAAAGTTACATGATAATCCGGGATCCATGAGATATTGCGAGTCTTGAGAACCTGGCCAAGGAAATCAAAAACCATCTCCTCAAACCCCTCGATTTCTTTCTCTCTTTCAAGGAGTTTGTTGTTAGAGGCAGTGGCCATTTCAATAGCGCTATCAACGTTCTTTTCGGCAAGAGCTGCCCGTCTCTCCGCGTCTGCCACCTGATCATTCAAGATCACTTTTTCCGCCTCTGCCAGAGCCAAACTTTCTTTTAGACTCGCTCTTTCCGCCTCCCAAGCAGCCTTCTCAGTCTCAAAATGGCCTTGTGCCGTTACCAATTCGATGTTGGCCATTCTGAGGTCTTCAACCTCCTTTTTTAAGGCCATTTTTTCCTGGCTATTGGAATCCAGTTCTGAATGAAAGCGCTGCTTGGCATTTTCTAATTCAGTTTTATACTTTGCAGCGTCTCTCTGTGCCAAAGAGAGCTGGGCTTGAGCGTCTTCCAGGTCCTTCTCTAATTTTTTCCTAGCCCTTTCGTTATTTTCAAGTTTTGCTTTAGACCTGTGAGCTTCTATTTCGAGTGTTCGGATGACTTCCGAAAGATTAAGTGCGTGCTTTTTCATCATCTCGTACTGCTTGGCCACGTGACGAATATGCCCGATAACTTCTTTATCCCAGTTTTCAGGGACCGGTTCCAAGGCAGGAACAAAGACCATCCTATCAAAGAACATTCCTGGAAATTGTTCCCGTAGCTTTTCCAGCCTACCTTGGATTTCGGGACCGTGAACGTAATCCCGTGAACCGGAGGCAGCTAACTCTGGTTGGCTGGTGGGGACAATGTTACTTCTCTCTTGCTCAGTTTCTTTGGATGAATCTCTGTCCCCATCTTTGGATTCGTGGCGCCTTTTGGACGACCGACTGTGGGAAGGCGCACTTTTTGGAGGAGTCAACTCTTTTGGAAGTGTCTTTCCCCCGGTCGGAATTGTCGGATGACTCGAAGGCCTGGTAGAGGTTGATTTGGGTGGAGATCGAGGTTGCGAAGAGCTCGGCCTATGAGGGGGACCGCGAGGGCGCTCAGTACCCGGACGAAGGCTGGGGGTGCCTTCGCGAAGAGAACGGTACGAATAGGATTTCCTGCGGGACATCGCTCCTGTAAAAAGAAAAGAAGAGCATATTATAACTTTGAATATCCACGATATAATAGTGCACGGTCAGGCGGTGTGTGTAAGGTGTGCATCACATATAATTCCTCCCTAACAGACCCGGGCCTGGAGACAGGCTCATTTGACCCGCTTCCTGTCCCCTTGTTGAATCAGTCGCCTCTTCGGGAGCAGAAAAGAAAGGCTCCTAGCCGAAGTCTTTTTCTATATATTCAATGTCGGGTAGAGGGATTTTATTCAACTCGTCGAATAATTGTTCTTCTGTCAAGTCGTCGTCACCAACAGTTTCCATTGGAGCAGAGGTAGGGATTTCCTTCGACACATCACCGCGGGACTCATCCCCCCTGTATGTATTCAAGTCTTCGTCGTCTTGGATGACTATCGGAGAAGGACTTTTGCGAAATTTAGTTGTTTCCATCGCTTGCGAAGTTCCCTCTCCTTCCATTGGGGGCACATATTTATAAGGTTTGCCGCCGGTCCCAAGTCCAAATTTTTTATCCAGAAGGCGATGTTTATGAAGGTTGTCATCAGTAATGCATTTTTTAATCCTTAAAAAGTCGGATCTGCTTTGCAAAAGAATGGACAACCGGTTGTTGTATAATGCACCCTCTGTTTTCAGGAAGACATGATCTGTTTAAGACAAAGGAAAAAAAAAGCGGAAGAATGTTATTACTTAGACTCCGTAAGCAAGATATTCGACTAGGCGATCAAAGTTTACTTGATTTGAGCCATCTCCGTGAGCATCCAGCCTATTTTCTTATGTAAAACCAGTCGGACATAGGATCCCCGATGTTGCTGTATCCGTCGTACAGAACTTTCCTGTTCGCCACTGATTCAAAAAAGGAAAAGTTTGGAGTTGCAGAAGAACGGTGCTTGAAGAGAAAGAAGAACACCAGATCTCTGAATTTAAGTTCGGCATGCAAGATCTCCGCATAAGCAACGTATAAGGAGTATAGAGATGCGTAGGCGTTTGGATGAAGCTGCATCGGAGCAATGCCTAGTCGTCTCAGAGTTTCAATGGCAATTGGAGGGAACGGAGGAATAGCTCCTACTAGACACATTGTTCGACTGATCGACATGTACCCTTCCGGTGCTAGATGGGGTCTGTCTTCGCTTCCAGGTGTCAAGACATCGTCCCAAGGAATGCCGTGTCTTAAGCAGATTCTCTTGAGTTTTATCTCGTCAAGCTTGGACGCTAAAGAATCAGAGAATTTATCTATCCCGATTGCGCCTGGGACTTCGTCCGGAGCTCGCTCGTCAGACTCGGAGTTGTTGTTGGATGAAGTACTTTCTGTCGGATCTGATTCTGTGGCTTCATACTCAGATCCAGAATCTTCACCTCCTGGATTGATTGGAGGAATTTGAGGATTATACTGTTCAGGAGTCTCGGATTCCGTTTCGGCTACAGATCTTGAGGAAGAGTGATCGTTCGACATTGCTGCTAGGACGAGAAAATATGAACGATAAGATCAACACTACCCGTCCCCCGTGTGTGCAAGTGCTGGTGTGTGTGCTTATGTGTGCGCATTATTAAAAAACAATAATAAAACATGAAAGCAGTCAAGGTTATCAGAAGTCGTTAGTCGTCATATGCAGTCAAATCATGAGGTCATTTAGTCCAGAAAGGTCAACATTAAGGCTCTATCCTAACTGTTCAAAGTTTTATAGTGACAAGGCGTTGATTAAAGTCTGAAATTCCTCCGTATCGTCAGTTATGAGTCGGATCGCGAAGCAGAGGGATCGCCCCTTTTTGGATCGCAGGCCAGGGGGATCGCCCCCATCGAGTCGCCGGGCGAAGGGATCGCTCCTTCACGAACCGTTACGACCCCACGATACGTCCCTTTGCCGCCACCTCGATCTATCGTCTCGCCATTTGCTTTCGTCCTCTATCCTTGACCACGATCCGAGTCGGCCTTCCTTCCCCTTCTGCCTCCTTCTTCTTCCTCCTCTCCTTCCCATCCTCAAATTCTGAGCACTGCGCCCGATGGCCATGGCGACTTAGTTATTTCTTCAGAAAATTTCGGATTCCCATTGTTTCTTCCTCGAATCAGTCTTAAAAATTCGGGAAGGTGCTGCATTTACAAAAGAGAATGTTTTCTGTGGAGTTACCTTTCTAAAAATTGAGAGAATGCTCGGATTCTTGAAGGTTTGGAAAATTTGGGCTCGTTCTTTGACAACGCGAGGCGATTCGGCAGAGAGAAAGAAGAAGGAGAGTGAGGAGAAGGTCGGCTTATATAGGAAAAGAGGGTGACCGTTTATCTCCCTTCCTTTGTCCTATTCGGTCCACGAAACGTCACGAAGGCCGCGATTCAAGGCCTGTATCGCATAGAAGCCCACGGACCGCTTCAAACGATGGCCCACCAAACTCAAAGCCCGACACGACTCGAAGGAAAGTCCGCCTCGTTTCGTACAGAGGCCTGGATACTCAGCTCGAAACGGGCACGTAAACACTCGGACCGTGGCGCTTTATGGAGATCCGATTTATGCATGCGTTGATTTGAACCAATGCGACTGTTGATTTACATCCCATCAGGAAAAGGTAGATTGGAATCTTCGAAGCATGTTCCATCACCAATAAAACATACTTCGAGGGGGCAAAATGTTGGCTCGCTTTTTGACCAAGCCACCCAGGATCATTCATAAAAGGAAAACAGGAAACCAAGTCCCCCAAGAAACTGGAGAAATGGATCGCACTCCATCGTCTCGCCCAGGAATGGATCGCACTCTATCGACTCGCCCAGGAACGGATCGCACCCATCTCGTCAACGAACGATGCACCCGGGCGATCCGATCCAAACTTACATCGTTGCCCAGAGCGAACCGATCCGGTCCCTTGGTGCGCACCGAACCCTCTGACCCATTCAATCACGAGCTGGTCTTCAGCGATCCGAACCGCACGGATCTGGCGACACGTGTTCCTAACCGTCATCTGGACCAATTCCCCCCATCTGCACGATCCGATTTTCAAGAAAATCATGACACCTGTTCACAACGGCTAGTTTGACTATTTCTTCAACGGTGGCGATGCGATCCGATGATCTCGGGATTTATGCCACGTGTCCGCGATCCGCCTGACAAAATCAGCTATAAATAGCCCAGAGCTTGGCATTTTTCGGGATCTTTTTGGCAATAGTGAGGACTGAATCCGCCATTGTTGTCAAACCACTGAAACATTGAGAGAAATCACTGTTGTACTAGCTTTTAAAGCATAATCAATAAGATATAAAGTGGACGTAGGCTCGTTAACGCCGAACCACTATAAATTCTGAGTGTTATTTTCTTTTTCCTCGTTCCTCATTTAAAATTCTCTACAGTTCATAACAATTTGGGTGTTAGGTCCAAATTTTGATCTAACAGTATACGAGGAGTGTTCTGGGGCACTCCTGTTTTGTAGCACTCCTTTAGCATCCCTACCAGTTCGTGAGCTACACCAATCCAAATCTCGTAAGAATTTGTAGATGTTCAATACACATATATATTATCATCTATCCAAAATTTGAGCACGTTCCGAAATTCGTAACATCGTCAAAATCTTAGCTCAATTTTTCACCGTTAAGACATTTATTCGAACCATTAAATTTAAACATAAAATATATTATTCTACAAAGGTCAGAACGAGATCAAATTTTGTATAGGTGATAATATATATATATATATATATATATATATGGATTGAACATCTACAAATTCTTGTTGGATTTGGATTGGTGTAGCTCAGAAACGGGTAGGGATGCTACAAAATAGGGGTGCTCCAGAATGCTCCTTATATATGTACACACACACATATATTTATACATATGCCTAGTAAAGAAAATTTCATACTCAATTACCCTAAAAAAAACAAAACCAAATTCAATTACCCAAAAACTCAACAACAAAAAAAGTTTATTGAACTCAACCCACACAAACAAAATCCTAAGTTATCTTTAAATATGCACATGTGTGTGTGTGTATATATATATATATACATGTATGTATGTACGCATATGTGTGTGTGTGTGTGTATATTTGAAAATTGGTACCTTTTATTACCAACCATATACTTTCATTTAAGCCTCATCAAAACCTTGCAACCCCCCTACTGGGAACTTTGCAAGGGAAAAGTGCACATATAATTTCCATATATTGAACTGTTATTTTACAATAATTATACAAACCAAATACAGAACAAATAAATACATATAACTTCAAACCCGCTGTACTATCAAACAATCCACCTGCATCTTTTCATTTCCAATAATTCGTCCTGCATCATTCAATTCTATGCCCCACCGTTGTAGGAAATCCAATGTATAAGCTGATCGAATAATTCGAGAACCATTGTTATTAATTAGTAACGCCAACTCCTTCTCAATCTGCCGCAACTTGATCAACTCTGAAGCCTTTTTGTTCTTGAATATGCTTAAGTTTCGTTCTTTCCATATGTGATATACTGCTACATTTAGCACCCCACAAGCAATATCTCTTAACTGGTCATGATTTTTAAAGTGTTGTTGTATCATCAGAACCTCCTGGTGAATTGAACTGAAGCTATTTGATGAAATGTCGAGCTTGGATCTGAGGATGCTCCAAATGGAGGAAGAGTATGAACACTGGAAGAAAAGATGATCCACTGATTCCTCTGCCTCATTGCAAAGCACACAGGTAACATCATCCATTATACTAAAATTAGCTAATCTTGCTTTCGTGTTCACTCGATTAGAAATAGCTAAATATGTTATAAAAGCCATCTTATGACTGTTCTTCGAATGCCAAACAACTGGATAGTATGTTTTAGCATCTTGTTTGGCTCGCACCTAATCCCATGCCTTGTGAAAGGTGAATCCACCACCCTGAGACCATTCATAAAAATCATCTGAATATGTAGAATGTAAATTAATAGAAGAAATAACTTGAGATAATTCCCTAATAGCAGGGTGCATCGTTGGTTGAATATGACCATCATTAATAGTGTCTCAGACTCTCTCCAAATTATTACCAATCATGGAAAATCTATGAAACCCAAGAAGATCAACTTGACATTGTGCATTGACCCATGGTTCAAACCATAAAATGTAGTTGAACCATTGACAAGCACTTTTTTAAAGAATTGAGACCCTATTGCCCTTACCGCAATAACGCCTTCCAAGTACATGAAGCATTATTGTCAATTGGCATACTCCAAAAATGCTTATTTACACAATATTTTGACTGCATCCAATAGCTCCATAAATTTTTCTATGATAAGAAATTCCATAATAGCTTAATCATGGCGGCCTTCCTTAAATCAGAGAAGGGTTTAATCCCAATACCCCCCCCCCCCTCTTTTCTTGGCTTACATAAATTAGTCCAACTAATTTTATGTTGAGTTTCTCCCCAAAAGAAGTCAGCACATAGCATGTTAATTTTATCGAGAGTGACCTTAGGAACTTGATAAACAAACAGCCAGTACAAAACAATTGGCGTTAGAACAAATTTGATCAATTCTGCACGGCCAGCTAGACTTAGAAATTTGACATCCCATCCTTGTATTCGGTGTTGAATTTTATGAATTAAGGAAGCACAATCAGCATAATGTAAATAACTTGTAGACAGGGGTACTCTGAGATATCTGATTGGCAAATGACCCTCTTCATAGCCAAGAATGTTTGTAATCTCTTGAGTATAGAGAGCATGTGAACTAAAAAATATTTTAGTCTTAAAGGAGTTTACATTTAAACCTGTGAATGAACCGAGATTACCAAAAATATTTTTCAAGGAAATAGCTATAGTAGTATCACTTTTACCAAAGATCAGAAGAACATCCGCATAAAGAAGATAACTAATTATTGGTTCAAATGTATGAACTGGTGAAAATGTCTTCATTGCAATCTCCTTATTCAAACAATAACTGAAATACTCCATTGCAAAACCAAAAAAATAGAGGGATAGTGGGTCCACTTGCCTTATACCATGTGTGGATGTAATGAACCCTTTAGGCACCCCCGTAAAAGGATAGAGAATGATGTTGACGAAATGCATTCATAAATAAGATTAATAAAATGTGTAGGAAACCCCATAGAATGCATTATATAACAAATGAGCTCTCTACTAATCATATCATATGCTTTGTGTAAGTCGACTTTAACACAAAATTTATGTACAGCCGCTTTTTTGAAATCTTTGAGAAGTTCATATGCCAATAAAATGTTATCACCAATGTACCTTCCAGGAATGAACGCACACTGATTTTGAGAAATAAGATGCTGCATTAATGATTTCATTTTGGAGCACAGAACCTTGCTAACCACTTTATAAAACACATTCCAACAAGAAATAGGACGGTAGTGTGTAATATCAGAAGGTCGATCATTCTTGGGAATTAATGTGACGAAGGTATGATTAATGCCTTTAGGTAACTTCACAGTGGAAAAAATATCTTGTACTGCTTCTAAAAGCTCCATTTTAATGTGATCCCGGTGTAATTTAAAAAAATTCGAACTGACACCATCAGGTCCTGGACTGGAATCATCATGTATTGAAAACACTGCTCTCTTGATTTCCTCCATGCTAACAGGAGCCATCATCATTGATTTACCAACAAGATTAATAGTAGCTATAGGTTCAAATTCTGGAAATTGACTTCTTTGTGATCCATTAAATAATTGGGTTAAATATGAGGTAGCTTTGGCTTCTATTTCTTCTGGCTTATACAGCAATTCACCATTAGGAGAAATCTAAGCTTTGATATTGTTTTGGTATTTACAAAATGACATTTTGGAGTTTTTTTTTTTTTTTTTTGAATTAATATCACCCTGTTGTAGCCATAAAACCTTTGCTCTTTGACGTAAACTCCAAAATTTTATTTTCTGTTGTGACTCATACAAATGTTTTGCGTGTAGCATTTGGTCAAACAGGTCGAAATTCTCTGGATCATCATCAACTGCAGCCTCCAGAGAATGAAATTCAATCAACAATGAATCATCTTTAGGTCTGTGTTTGTTCCATTTTTTGAATTTTGCTTTACATACTTGTAATTTGTGCTTGAAGTTATAACTCACAGACCCCCATGTAGATGATTGCCATCCTCTATTGGAACATTCATAATATCCAGAAGATAAGAACCAATCATTACGATACCTAAAAGGGTAACCCTTACCATGTGCTGTTGGAACGAGATGCAGTAACAAGGGGTTATGATCACTTGATTCTTGGGATAGAGAAAGAGCTCTCATATTAGTAAATTGATGTAGGCATGAATGATTTACTAATATTTTATCAATACTATTTGCAATGCCTCGTCTCCTCCAAGTATAGTTGAAACCCGTAGCCTTTATCTCCATAAGACCAACCTTTTGAAGGAAATTTTGAAATGCTCTGATTTGAGAAAAGGGGATAGGAAGACCTCCCTTTTTATCAGTTGGAGAAGAACTGTGATTAAAATCACCCATTAAAATCCATGTTTTAGAAAACTGTTGTGATTGAAGGATCATTTCATGCCATAATTCTTCTCTGTCTTGATAGAAGTTGCTTGTGTAAATCACAGGAAACATGCAATGAAAACCACCTTGGTTAGATATAGATGCAGTAATACATTGAGTAGTAGAAGAATGAATAGTCACTTGCCACACATTAGTGTCCCATAACAATAGGATACGACCTGAAATAGCAGAATATGTAAGTGGGTAATATGAACATTATGATGGAAGTTTAGTGGATAAAGAGGATAAACTAGCTGCATTAAGTTTATTTTCTACTAAGCTTACAATAGTAGGCCTATATAATGTTAGAAGTTTGAAAACATCACACACACGCTGTGGTGAATTCAATCCTCTAACATTCCATGATATAAATGTCATTTAATTGCAGAAGAACTCCTTGTCATTCTTTTAGGAGGAGTAGCTGGTTTGCGAACATTTGTAGAGACTGAAATGTGATCGTTTTTAAGGTAATCTGGATTTTTATCCACCATAAAAGATGCATCAGCTTCTTCAATATTGGGAGGTTCATCTCTAATAGTATCAGCAATATTTTCTAACTCATCGGGAAGGAAAGAAGATGGCAAATCTACATCTAAAAATTGAAGATCATCTTGCACTGCTCCTTCTTTTTGTGTCTCTGTTTCACTGGTGGAGGTTTGTTCATCAGACACTATGGGTTGAGAGTTTGAAGTAGATGCAACTGGTTATTCACTACGAGGTATCCATTGTGGTTTTGTGACAATTTCATGAACACTTTCTTTATGTCCGAATTTCTTACATATATTAGGAACAAACTCATAATGGACTTGAATCTCTTTTATCACTCCAGTATGTAGAAGAATTGGGATAACATTAGGTAAAGCAGATTCGACTGTGATCCCCACTAACATTCTGGCATTACGAGTGAAAGATTTCAAAGCAGTTTTATTATTACACATAATAGGTTTGCCAATATAACTAGAAATAATTGATAAAGCATTCACAGTCCATATTTCCATGTCTAACCCATCCAATCGAATCCAAATTTGAACCTCTTGAGCGTTAAATTTATCAAAATTATATCCAGGCACCCATTTGTCAACTAACATCAATCACGCATAAAAAGAATAAGTCGTACTTCTCCTGACCTTGTTAAAATCTGATTGTTGCATGAATTGAATACAGAAACATGAACGAGGAGCATTGTGAATGCGAAAATCACCACCTGGTTTCCACACTCGCAAGATAAATTCCTTCAACTTGGTGAAGGAAATTCGAAACTCAATAGGGTGAAATACAACCGTGTTTACCCAAACCAGTGATGATTCCTGAATGATGTTTTCTGGAAGAAGAACATGGCCATCAACTGGTTGAGTGTACGTGAAAGGCAGTGGCGAAACTAAGGATCTCTGACTCGATACAACCTCGGCATATGTGAGGTTGGCAGGAGAATCGCCGGAGTAGTTTTTGATGAAGTTGGCGGTGGAGAAGAAGAAAGTGGGTAGTTATGGGAACTGTCTACCATTATCTTTTTATATTCCAGGTAATTATATATATATATATATATATATATCTTTATAATAATACCAATACTTTCCTATGGTGAAGCTTTTTTGGATTTCTGAAACAGCCCATTCATAGTAATTAAAGAAAGCTACATGGAACCAAAAGAAAAAGGGTATGTGTGTACTTCTGTCTTCCTCGCAGCAGCTCATCCACATTTCCCTAGACACGTTCTCATGTTTTGGTCACATCACTCATTTTCTTCCCCTTTCTTTCTCCGTTGAAAACCGCTTCACTTCCCTGCTCCATTTCACATTTCCACTTTCTCATCACTCTGTCATGGCTGAAGACCACTGCGGTGAAACTGATGGTGCACTAGAGCGTCGTCAAGTTTAATTTTTTTTTCCATCTTAATTCATTTATTTTACTTCGATCATCACTTCATCAAGTGTTTCTTTTATATCCATAAAATTATTATAGTTTAAGCTACCATCAAGATCTTGCCGGAAAGTACGAAAAAACTAAAAGGTAATAATCTGGAGTTACAAATGGATTAGTGCCTACAGCGATTTGGGTATCTTACTCCTTGATTTATTTTTAATACAGTTTTTTTTCCTATTCATTGCCATTTGGAGTTTACAAGATGCCTATTGTTATATTATTCTGAGTTGGAGACAAAGTGCTTCATTCAGATGCGAATGGTTAAAAGGAATAGAAACAGGTGCTGCTTCTTCATGTATTTTTGACCAACAACTGTCTATAACTGATCACTGTATCACCTGATTATAACAACTGATTGTCATCACCCTAAAAACCACAGTAGCAACCAATCCATTTTCATCATCGCCACCATCAACAAAACAATCAAACTGTAACCTTAACAACCATTGTGTAGCAAGTACCAACCTTCACCTTCCCATTCTAAACTGCCATTAACTGTCTAAATCAGACAACTTCTCTTGCACCCCGACATCAACAACTCCTTCATCGCCCACTGCCTGAAAATCCATCTCAACCACCTACATATATATATAGCCAATCACCTTTAACCCAAACATAGAAGCATCTCATACAATCCACAACTAAATCACCACGACCAGTACCCAAATTCACACTCCCTAAACCACTTTGGACCATCTCGACTGATCACCACTCCAAACCATATAGCAGCACCCACTTCAGAGCACGACCCAATCACCTTTCATAAACTCAACTTTCCTCCATCATTTGATCCACCAACCTCATCAATTCCGCCCCTACATCACCTGCAGATGCAACTCAGTCACTTCAGCCCCAACCACAACCTCATTCCATCTCCCTGAACCAAAAGTAGATGAGAAAAAATTCACAATTGCCTCACCTGAAATATCTAAATCTGACAAGTATATGTTTCAATTTAATTCCGCTGATTTAAAAGCCTCAAACACTAACTGCCTATTGCTGCTTTCCTTCAGCCCCAGAAACCCCATCAACTGACAGTATCACTGCCGAGCCCACTGATAACAACACTTCGAAGATGGAAATTAAGCACTCAACCAATCCATTCTCCTTCCATGTACGTTGTTTCCGCACTGAACACGATGATTCAAGAGGGCGCAAAATCAACATACAGCTTCAACCAACACTTTAAGAACTGTGGGTTCCACTTGAAATAAAGCATGAGCAAGCTGATTCCGGAAATCATTGTGTATAATAGCAAATGACGACTTTTCCTCCATGTAATGTCTAATAAAGTTCTTCAAATATGTAGCAGTAGCTAATCTTACCCCTTGATTATCACAACCTATGCAAAATTGAGCATTTTCACATTACAAAACTACATGGGAGCTTGGCATGCACATAAGTTTTGCAGTTCTTCCTAGAACCATTGTTGAAACACTTTCAAGTTTTTTTCTATATCGAGAAATTTTCAAACAAACTTGCAGGTTCTCTTCTTCCTAGAGTCAGGCGCAAATTGCAACATTCATTCCTTATAAAACAGCCTTGCAGGCCTGAAACATTATGTAACGGTCACAATCTACTTCCTATATCAAAGAGCCAGAATGTCTCTTGTTTGCAGCTAGGAATGAAGGAGATGTAACCTGCATGCAGTTGAAGGATGCATGAAGGAATCCGTCCAGAGACTGATAAGTGATAAAAAGGGCAGAACATTTTTGTTAATATGCTTTAAATGACGTGGCAAACTATCCGTTGTATCAAAACCGGACCGGACCGGGCCACCGGCCCAACCAGTAAAACCGCGGGCCACAGCCCAGTCCGGCCCGGAAAGTGTCAAAACCGTGCTTAGACGGCTTGGGATGCAAAACCGTTAAAACTATGGTTCAACCGCAAAAAGCCCGGTTTTCTAATGAAATTTAACCAGCCCATTCAAAATTTTGGTTATTATACAGGCCTGATAACCCAAGCCCACAGAAGCAGCTGTATTCAATGCAAGCTAGAAGCACGTGAAAGACAATAGCAGCCGCCTGCACTTGTTTAAATCCAATCTCAGGTGTATTTATACAGGAAAATTGATGAGCAGCCTTATTTATCTGGAATGTGGGACTTATACATTTTAATGAAACTGATTTTTGCTGAGAATTGTTCATGTTTGCGGCATATTTTTATGGGTACGGCTTTTACGGTTCGACCGGTCCGACCTTCAAAACCCCCGACCATGGACTCTCACGGTTCGACGCGCGGCACGGTCATGAAAACTATGCTATAAATAGAAGGCTACCTCATTTGTATATGTTATGTTGAGAAATAAAAAATTCTTTTCTGCCTTCAATTATTCTTTCTATATTCTTGTATCTTGTTCAGTTCTATTTCTGATCATCACCATTTCAGGTGAACCCTCGTCTGCACCTCCCCTTGTTCGTCACCTTAACCACCTTCATCTAACCCTTAAACCCTTCTTGTCACCTTAACCTACTCCTTTAATTCTTCTATTTGTCCAAACCCCTTAAAAATGACATTGTTTATTGACAGTTCATCAAGAAAACCCATGGTCATTGCTGCATCTGAGTTTGGAGCATTACAAATGGTATCAGAGCAAGCGACTGGGTTAACCCTCGACAACCAGTCAGATCCTAACTTCGCCTTCACATATTCCTATCCATATCAAGAACTTCCTACTCCCAACCAAGAAACATCACCTCTATCACAAGCAACTACAAACCCATCAAGAACTCATCAGAAACTCCAAGTTCTTCCTTAAGAACACCCCCATTGCCAACATATAGCTCGAGAAACCCTTCTCCACCAAGAAAAACTGCTGCAAACAATATCAAACCAGCATCAGAGTTGATATCGAATTTGGAGCATTCGATTGAGGCATTGGAATCCATGAAGTTAAACGACATAATGACGTTGATTCGATCTGTCGACGAAAAGATGGGTGATACTATCTCTTCTCTTGAAAACATCCTTTCATCATGTCATTCCTTAAATTTTGAAAAGAAGAAGATCTGTAGGTTTCCTTATAGAATTTGGAATATATGCATCAAGTTGACAAACAAGTACCCAGAAGGTTATGATGAGATCTTAATGAGTTTGGACTCCTTGCTATAATCTTGGATGAAATATTAAAGAATCAAATGTTGTTGGTTTTTCTAAGAATTCTACAATGCTTGCTACTTCTTGTGATGCAAATGTCAAGTCTGTTTCACCTTATGTCCAAGATTCCCCGCAAATTGATGATCTAACTGCTGCTACACCCCAACCAACCCTTGCGTACTCTCAAGAACCTCCCCTACCTAACCGATTTACCTCTATTGTTTCAATTCCTGAGCCTACCGATCATCATTCAGATCCAATAATTCATGATTTGTCAATTGTTTAATCTGATGTTGAGGATACTAAGCTTAAAGTAGAAGATAACCATGTTGTTTTAGAAATTGAAGATGTTGACTATGATATATTTAGTAATCAGCATAGAGAAAAGATCAGTGAAAGCTCCAAGCACAAGTGCATAAACGAAAAAGACACGGATAATGATTTGAAAAGGGAAGTGGGTGGCTATGAGCATGTAGTGGTTTCACGTGGTGTTAAAGTCATTGATGGGGATGCAGTGGATACACTGCAGAATCTTCCAAGAGGAGCTCATGTTGGAGGTTTTCTGCATGCTGTTATTGTTGGAATGGACATGCTAATTAAAAAATATGGTAACACCAACAAAGGGCAGCAATGACTTTGTCTCATATATGATGCATAACATCCAATAAAAACACCAAGTGAAGGTACCAAAGAAGACCAAGTCGACATTATATGTCAGCGGATGCAAGATCATGGGATGAAACTGGATTGTGTCATCATTAGAGCAAATGTATATGTATACACAAACAAGGCGATAGTTGGTGAGAATGATTCTCTCTTGAAGCAGTTTTCACAGAAGACGCATGAAAAAACTACTTATGTTTGTAATGAAACAGGATTGTTGGGTGCTCTTAAAACTAAAAATATATCATATGTTGCACTGTTTAGAGTCACTTCATGGACAGTGGGTGAGAAATCCAATGCAGCAGAGCATGAATGTGAAAGAAAGATATTCGAATTCGGCCCCAGTGGTAGTTCATTGATTGATGGAAATGGCTGGAGACACTAGGAAGTAGGTGCCAATCTTGAGGACAAGATTGTTTCAAAGAGGGAGGGAGTATAACGGTCGCAATCTACTTCCTATATCGAAGAGCCAGAATGTCTCTTGTTTACAGCTGGGAATAAAGGAGATGTAACCTGCATGCAGTTGAAGGATGCATGAAGGAATCCGTCCGGAGACTGATAAGTGATAATAAAGGCTGAACCATTTTGTTAATATGCTTTAAATGACGTGGCAAACTAGCCATTGTATATTAGGCTATAAATAGAAGGCTACCTCATTTGTATATGTTATGTTGAGAAATAAAACAATTCTTTTCTGCCTTCAATTATTCTTTCTATATTCTTGTATCTTGTTCAGTTTTGTTTCTGATCATCACCATTTCAGGTGAACCCCCGTCTGCACCTCCCCTTGTTCGTCACCTTAACGACCTTCGTCTAACCCTTAAACCCTTACTGTCACCTTAACCTACTCCTTTGATTCTTCTATTCGTCAAACCCCTTAAAATTGACATTGTCTATTGACATTTCATCAAGAAATCCCATGGCCATGGCTGCATCTGAGTTTGGAGCATTACACATTGATGACATTATCCAAAAAAATTCATGGCTTAAATGAACACGTAATCTCTAGACACATAATATACTTAGATGGCATTTACCAATCATCACTTCTCCATGATCAATTCTCGGTATGTGAACCATCAAAAATGAATAGCATATTGTCCACTAAATAAATAAACTAAATATATGTCACCAAAACTGGTCAGATGATTAAAATTGTTCAGTTTGAATTCACATTTTTTTCTCTACCTTGGCGGAAGACAATTATGAACAACTATTAATATGACAATAAACACTGGTTTTTGTAGAAATTTATATGTTCATTGAACATATTATAACACTAATATGTATGTATGTACGTATTTATATACACACAGAATGGATATTAGCAATATATGATTGGATTTTACTGTGTGGCGTGAAGTCTACAGGTGAGACTGATCCACTACTTGAGTACTTTGACAAATATGCCAAATGAAGAAAACTGAATATCAAAAGGGTAATGATGCCTTAAAAGGTTCAATATATTTGGAGAAAACAAATCAAAAGGAAATTGTTTCAATACCATCTTAGATTTTACTATGTGGCCTCTTAACTCTTTGTATTGCAACTCATTGGTAACTCTTTGTATTGCAACGCATCCAGTGAAATAGTTCAAGTTACTGATGAATTGCAATACAAAGGTTTAAGAGGCCACTTGAGAACCATTTCACCGGATGCGCATGCTTGGGTGGAAAAAAGCTTACTCAGTGCGGAGGAAAATTGGGCATTATGCAAGGATAACGGTGGACGATTTATGATGATGTCAACAAATGTATCCGAAAGTTTTAATGGAGTTCTACGAGGTGCTCGTGCTTTGCCAGTCAAGTGTTTAGTATCATAAACATTTTACCGTTTAAACGACTATTTCATGAAACATCGTTCCAATGCCGAAGGATTTGAAATGCAAATGCCTCCAAAAGTTGAAACTCTTTTAGCCAAAAGAGCAAAAAAAAGCACGACATCGTGGAATTGTTAGATTCAATAAAACCGAATGGCAACTAAGTGATCAATTTGGAAAAGCATTTACCGTGACTTTACATGATAATGTGTGTATTTGCACTTTCAACATTCCGCTATTGCAAAAATTGTCATGCTTGCATGTGATGGAAGCTTGTGCTCAAACCGTTGGAGGAGCGAATATATCGTACTATGAATTTTGTTCATCGTGGTTTTCTGTGGAAAAATATAAAGCAACTTACGGTTCAAGCTTTCATCCAATTTTCGATAGTAGATATTGGAATGCCTATCACGGTCCGACCATATTGCCTTCGCATAAAAAAAGGAAGGTGAGACGTCCGCGTTCGACAAGAATTAAAGGTATGATGGATAAAATGGGAGGAAGTAAACAAAATACTTGCAGCAAATGTGGTCAAAAAGGGCAAAAGAGATCGACGTGTCCGTCAAAATGAGTTCTATATGATTGATGTTAGCAAATGTGGTTAAAAAAAAGTTTGGAGATGTATTTTGAGATCTTGTTCGTATGATTTGTAATGTAATGAACGATTTGTACTTTCAGTTTGATGAATGAATGAATGGTTTGCATTTCAACATTGAACGTTTGCATTTTATAAGCATATGAGTTGTATTTGATTTGGTTTTATGATGCGGTTTGTAACATGTTAGGTGCAGGTGAAGCAGCAGGATGCTGCTGTGGCTCTCGGGTAGGGCGCAACTTGCAGGTGTGCCTTTATTCATTTACAAGGGCGCACTTGTCAAGCACGCCCTTGTAAATTTACAAAGGCGCGCCTGGTAGGTGTGCCAAAATCGTGGCCACCTGCTATTCCTACCCAACAGCTCTCCATTTGCCTCAATTCCTCCAAACACTCACTCCTTTTCAAAATCAAGAAAACTAAAAACCCCAAAATCTTATTCTTTTAAACTTTCTAATACTTCAATTTTTCTTTACTTCTACACTAAATTATTTCTACAATGGAAGGCTCATCCTCCTCTCATGAAGTTAAAGGTAAATTCCTAAACAACATTACTTATTCATTTACTAGATTAACCCTAATTCATTACTTGTATATTTGATTTACTCAAGTTCATTACTTGTTCATTACTTGATTAACCCTAATTCGTTACTTAATTAACCCTAATTCATTGTTTGTATATGGTGATTTACTCTAGTTCATTACTTTTTGATTACTTGATTAATCCTAATTCATTACTTGTGTATGGTGATTTACTCTAGTTCATTACTTGTATATGGTGATTTACTTGTTCATTACAATGGAAGGCGCATTTCAATGGTGATTTACTTGTTCATTTACTTGTATTTGGTGATTTGCTTGTTCATTTACTTGTATATGATAATTTACTTGTTCATTACAATGGAAGGCTCATTCCAATTCTTAGTTCATGTAAATGGTGATTTATGTAATCATTTCAAAACCTAGTTCATTACTTGTTCATTTCATTTCAACTTTTTTTTTCTTGTAGAGTTAGCACCTGGTCCAGTGGATGCAAGTGTCTTGTATCTTAAAAATGAGCATAGAAGCAATAATCTGAACTTGATGAAGGTATTTCAAAAATTCAAATCGAAGAATTCAATACTTTTTTCATTTCTCATGCACTAGCTAATTACTTTCATTTCGTTTTGAATTTTGTAGAGCGATGAGCCAATTGATTGTCAAGATCATTCTAGCAAGTTAGGGTTGATTACTTCAAACACACCTAGAGTTCAACTTGTGCTACAAATAGATGGATTTAGAGAAATATCCAGATTGGGGTCTCTTAAGATAGACCATGCACTTATTACTTCATTGGTAGATCGGCTGAGATCGGAGACTTCCACCTTCCATCTTCCCACTGGTGAAATTACTATGACGTTGCAAGATGTTAGTTGTCTTTTGGGTGTTAGAGTGGAAGGAAATCCTGTTACTGCTACACATCTCAGTAATTATGAAGATATTTGTTATGAGTGTTTAGGCGTGGTCCCAAATCGAAATGAGATAAGAGACGCAACAATTAAGTTGACTTGGTTTCGAAGTATGTTTCAAAATGAGTCATCAGAGGATGCGACAGACGAGCAAGTTGAACATCATGTGAGAGCCGTCGTTCTGCACTTGATATCTTATCGTCTATGTCCCGATCATTCTAAAGGACGACTAAATCTTTTTTTTGCTATTATTTGTGAGAAATTTGGAGGATTGTGCACGATATTCTTGGGGTAGTGCGATATTGACAACAATATACACTGAATTAACAAATGTTGCGCTCGGTAAATCAAAATCCATAGCCGGCTGTCTTTCTCTTCTACAGATAAATATTAGTATGTATAATTATTAATGGCCACTTGAACATGCAATCCTATCATATATTTTTTTAAATATTTTACAGCTTTGGTCATGGACACATCTTCCTATCGGTCGTCCAAACGTAACTTTATCTGTGCAGATCGACAGGTCAATACCCTATAATGCAAGTCAGTTTATGTACATTTACATGATGTTCAATAATGATGCTTGTGCTATATTATTATTTACATTTACGTACTTTATATGCATTACTTTATACCGCAGATGGTTTGGAAATAAGAGTTGGATTGAGTCTCCAAAGCAAGTTACCGCTTACTACCGTGACCAGCTTGACATGCTAACAGATGAGGCTATTGTATGGAATCCCTACACACAGGATGTGCTTGTTGATCTGCCTCATATATGTCTAAGCGGCATGCCAAGTTGGCTTTGCAATGCACCGATCACATGCATACGAACTGTTGAGATGTATAATCCTGATCGAGTGATGCAACAATTTGGTCTTCAGCAACACATCCCTGAGTCTTGCTAACCAAAGAAAAATTTGGATTTTGCTGTCATTCAATGGAACGATAGACATAACCGTATCTTTCGTCAAGAAATTCCTAGCACTCATAAATCAGCATAAATGAGTTGATATTGGTCGATCACTCGAAAATTCATTTTCGCGGATCGGACTCCTCACGAATGAGCATTCACCGCTCGTGCACCGCTTAAGCGAGATGTCGTACGTCTTTTACTTTGCTTTACTGTTTTACTTTGCTGACTTAAATCTTCTAGTATGTGATTATAAATAACACAATTTGCAGGTCGATGTGCTAGAGACGGTTGGTAGAGGATTGGAGGATATTGAATATGGTCGAGAACCGGAGCCAGACTTCCAACCACGATATATCAGCTTGAAAAAAACTCATTGACTCATTGCTCTTTAGATGTAGACTGGAACGCCCGGGAGAGCAAAGAACTAAAAGAAGACATGATCCTTCTCGAGCTCCACCTCGACAAGACCCAGCTCAATCATAGGCGGCAGGACCTTCTCAGCCTCCCCTACTCAAGATTAAACTTCGCCATGAACATTTCTTTTTATAAGTGTTGTCTTTGGGTTCGTGTTTATGTTTATAATCGAAATTTATTTAGACTTGTGTTTATGTTTGTAATCGAATATTAATGTTGTTTTTACGTATTTATGTTTGAAGTTTATTCATATATGTGTTTATGCTTTATTTGAGCTAGCGTATGTTTGAAGTTGATTCAATTTAAATGATGAAATTAGTAGAAAAACTGCTGTAAAACAACAGGGTATAGATGGAGACTGACTGCTGTAAAACAACAAGAAGTACTAAATTGTACAGGACGCACTTGTCAAGTGCACCCTTGTTAATTTAAAGGGGTGCATGTGACAAGTGCGCCCCCGGTTATTTTAAAAAAAAAATTTGCCACCTCACTGCTGAGATGGCAAAAACAGACTTATTTCTGCTAATACTTTTAAAATAAGCTTATTTCTGCTATATGTTCTAAAAATTAGCCTATTTTGAAAATTTGTCCTAATAATTATTATATGCATAAATAATCAATGTATGGATAGGGTTTTATGTTGAATTGATAAAAAAGAAGATTGATTTTCAATTTTTGCGGACAATATCAAGACAACAGGAATATGCATCGTCTTGAAAACAAGAAAGAAAGCCAAAGTAGTATCATGCAGAGCAAGACACAATGCTATGATGCTAACAAAATGAAGTGCAGACCTGATTATGTTATTCATGAGGTCTAATTGATTAAGGTAATGTTTTATATTTAACATGGGTTAAGCGGTTCTGCTAATAATATTTTCTGATAACCAGAAGGCGGACTGACACACAAACTATGACGAATGTTGATTTTCCATCAGTATTTTATACAACTGAATATTTTTTTGATTTATATGTTTTGTTCATACGCTTCTCAGTTGTAACATTGATGCCATATTCTTGTAGGCACAGATACCATACAAAGTGTGAAATTAATGTTAGATTCAAGAGGCACAAAGGGTGAAAAGTGATGTTTCTACGGATCCAACAAGTAATGTTGGGTGATGTTGTCAAGAGGCGACCTCAACTGGACTTATGACCACTAGCGATGCCGGTGCCATTGATAATCCAGCCTGCAACAATCTTGTTTCTCAAGTCAAAGAAAGAGCCAGGAAAAGTAAACAAAGTGAAGTGAGCAAATCACTGAACTACTCCGACGACAGGGCTTCCACATTAGTGCATAATTAATGACGTTCCTAATGACGCTCCTTTCAGATTTGATAATGCATGGATAAATGCAAACGGATATGACAACATTGTTAGCAGTGCAAGATGGTGATGGTGTGCTTCTTTTGGCAATCCTTTATTCATACAGCTATTAGTTTGTCGTTTAATATACATAATCATGAATTTTCTACTTAATGATCATTATTATGTAGTACAACTGTGTTACACAAAGAAGGTGAAGTATAATATATCATGAATTTCCTACTAACTAATCACATTTTAGTTCGAAGTTTGAAGATTTCATCATTGTCATCTATTTTGCACAACTGCTAAAATTGAGAAAGCAAGATAAAGATGTGCTTCCTAATTAGTTTCAATTAAAATAACACTGTATTATATCATCAACAACTAAAAAGCATACACGGAATGTCCAAGAAGGTTACACCACTTAGTTGGTATGTCCGTCGATAATCCTGTATGCCAAGATATGATGACTGCTTATGACAGTAAAATGCAGATGTATTGGCAAAATAAAAATGTATTAAGTGCTGACTGCTGACCAATAATACTAGGACTTGGTTTTTAGGGGTATATGTCAGAGCATAGGATTTTTGAGACCACTGAGACGCGGGTTGATAACAGAACATAATTTTATGAATAGAACTTTCCACTAGACTCAGCCCATAAGAGTTAAGAAAATGTTATTTCACCTTACTGTGTCACAATCAAGCCCATTATGTGTTTTGTTTAAAGACTAAATTAAAATATCCCTAATAGTCCAATGCTCATGTTCATAAACAGTGCTTAATTATCTAACAAATAAACATTGATTTGAATATTCAAAAGACTAAATGGAACAAGGAGAACTTATCTTTTTTTACTCCTCAGACACTAGAGTCAAAAATTGAACTTTCAAGATCAAGAAAGATTTATGCAAATTAAAACAATAACTTAAAGAACGGAAACTCTTGACTTAGCACGTTGGCAAGCTCTTGGAAAATGTTAGCATGCAGTTTACCCAAGAACTCCTATATTTCCTGTCTAGTCCTCGTTCCACACGAATAACTTCCATTAACGTCGCTTTTAAAGTAGCAATCCACATTGATCTAATTCAATAATGACTTATTTCAAAATTATTTTTACATATAAAATCAAAATGCGATGATTTAATTTTTGCTAACATCATTCTTCAATACTATCTTTAATTTCATACTATATGATACAAATACACACAGAATATTTGAAAGCCAAAAATTTTGGTACATTTTTTTTTATAATTATAAAAATAGAAAACTATGCTAAATGCAAATTATTAACTTAAATAATAATGGAGTTTGAACTCAAATCAATTAAACTAGATCTCTATTATTTCACAGAACATCATTATACATTTAAGAGTGTCTATCCTCCAATTTTAACGATGAACACACATTTAAATTCTGTAGTTGTACAGCAATCATATTTGTGACCCAGTGAACTGGAATTATATATGGCTCATAAATTGGTTTAAGCAGAAGTAATTTAGACTAAAATAATAATAACAATTGACATGCATATTATGAGTTCTACTAAATATATAATATTGACTGTAATCAAAGTTTGTTTCTAAAATGGTTCAAAATGTCTGATATTTTAGATTGCAGCAATGGCCCGTCATTCTTCAATCTCGACATCGACGATGGTAGAAATCTTTGTATTTCAAGAATTTGACTTAAATTGATTATAATATGGGTTAAAGTTGATTATAGTCTATATCTTGAGAATTCAGATTTGTTCGGTATTTTATTTGCTAATCAACGACAATAAACTTGTTTTTAAATAGATTATGATACTTCTCTGCATTTTAGAATTTATGGGAAAGTTTATCTTGATTGAGATTTAATTTTGAGGTATAGCTCGAGTTCTATGGGATATAAAGAAATATTTGAAACATGACTTCTAGAACATAAAGAAATATAGTTTTGAGATATCACAAACATTACAGATCTTTCAAAGGTAGTAGAGGCATAAGAGTAAGGCTAAACGAAAGAAAAGAGATCTTTAATTTGTATAAGGATAGTAAATTAAAAGATCAACTCTATCAAGGTATTCTATACCGAAGTCAACTGAAAAACTAATTTCTACACTTGATATTTTGAGCTTTAATCTGATTCAACAGAATCTCCGTCTTGCTTTTAAACAGATTCCGAAGTACGTATTCTTACAAAGTTAATTTTGTGCATTTCTTTCTCTTGAAAAGCATTTGCTTTTTCATTTATGGTTTTATTTGTGATAGCTATTATTATATTTTTGGGTTTTTGGCCATCTTATTCCTTAGGTGAATGTGATACATTTTTGTCGCTTGCCTTTTACTTGCTTTTCCCTTTACTCTAATTTTGTATTTAGATTATTCAACTCAAGAATCAAGCGAACAATTTTAAGAACAATGCCATCAAATTTATTATTTTATTCACTTTTTTAAATGAATCATGCGAATGGATGTAGCTCATTCGTTAAATTTCTAGCATTATTTGAATGTAATGCTATTAAGGCAAATATATTTGGTTCCTTTTAATAAGACTAGGAGTTGAATCACCTTTAGGAGTTTCCTAATTCCTATAGGCAATTTCAAAGTTACTTGCAAAGAAAATCAAATTACAAAATTTTGCATGAACTAATATATACAACGGACATATGGCCTAACCAATACCGTGTGATGGTATATCATAAATGAATGTGCTGCATGGAACTGAACAATAAGTTTTCATAAATTTACCAAACAATAGCAAACATGAATGTGAATGAAAATGATCTTAATGCATACTAAGTTGCTAACCTCTATAAAGACATTGTTGCAAGAAACATCCTCAAAACCCTACATTCAAGAATGTTTAAAATTATAAAATGGCCTAAAATGATACAGTTGTGAAATAGGTAAATAAAATGAGAGGAAGAGAGGGCCAACTTACAAAGAAAATTAGCTGCAACTATGTTTGAATCTCCAACCTTTACATGAAATGTTTGAATTTTGTATTCTTTGATTATAAACACCATCATCATGACGACTGCCTCTTCTCCATGTCTCTTTCCACGGCCATATTAACATGTAAAAATTACATCATATTGTGATGAAAGAATGTAAGTTATGCAACTTTTCATCGTCATTAAGAATCCAGGTTCAAAATGAGAATGCCAAGAAAATATGCAATTTTTAACACTAACCGTAGCAAGTATCTAATTTTTGATTAAATGGTTGAATATATATTCTGAATGCTTTCTGCTTGGGGTTTCAAAAGATAAATTAATCATTGTCTTATCACTGGTTTGAACCTAGAATAAGCCAGAGCAGTTGTTCATTGAGATCACCGGAAATCTTCTAAAGTTAATCATGTATTTAGAATTTGTTACACATTGTAACCTTAACTTTTAAATCGTATAATCACACTCAGCATTCGCTATAAGAGTGAAGTGTTGGTGTTGATTCATGTGTGAGCAACAAATAAGAAACACTGATCATGTAAACAATTTTGTAGAAAAAAAAACACTTCCACGAATGAGCTAAAAATTGATACCTTTTATGTCCAGCAATCATGATTCCAATCTCTGCAAACTAACTGTATGTCGTCCAGGTCATTGATATATATGTTCAAAACATCAACCATTGCTGAAACATAAAGTAAAATGTCAGTTTTAACAATTACAACACCGTGTAGATGTATCACCACGATAATCACCTTTTGTTCACTAATATTATCAAATCATTTTCAAAACTATTGATTTACTATATCATTTTGATTCAGAGTATGTTTATTGCCGACAATACCCTTAAATGCCATACTCAGTAAAATATGATGTGTTTTGTAACTTTCTTTTGGGGCAGCTTAAGCACGCAACACATTTAATAGCTTCTAAAGAATAATACATGGAAATATACATTATAGTGTTATACATACAAAGGGCTTGCACTAAAAGATGTGCATTTGATTCCAGAGCGTGCTACTCATTTTAATATATACGTGCAACGCTTCAACCATATGCAGTGTTTCAATTAGTCCGACATGGGCCACCAACAAATAGTAGTTAACAGGGTGTATGAACTAAGAGACAGAAGCAACGGTTGTCTTCCACTGGAAACTGTGATGCTGTAATGGATAACAAAGCAAGCTTGACTATAATCGTAACTGGTTATCCACTTTAAACTTCCATTTCACCCAGTGACTACATATTATGTTCTCCCACCTTCACACTGGCCCATAGCAATATTTGCACTAACCACTTTAGCCAGCATTATTTATGGCATGTCCTAAATTCAATTTGCCCTTTAAATAGGTGGAAAGGGCATTTTAGGAAATTCAAAAAAACACCAATTAATCATGTTTTAGAAACAAAACACATAAGATAATACTTTTTAACATGAACCTTACATTGCCTACCAAATGGGTGCTTTGGATCAGATATGACCACTAATGATAAGGCAAAAGAGGAGAATAATGTAGAAAAAATAAGATGCCTACATTGAATCGCAAAGAAGAAAGATGGTCATAAAGAACAACTATATTCGATGAAGCTTCTGCTTATGCCTACAAATTTCAATGAAGCCAGAATGAGAAAATGAAAGGACAGATGCGGCAAATTAGCTGGAGCTCGTTCAGACTTTTGATGGGTATAATTAAGAATATACTTGAAAAAAAAAATCTATTACACTCATTTATGGACCACTTTTGAAATTCTTAAAACAAACAATACAATTAGACACAAATGATCATGTAGAGTCAATCCTAAGTCCTAACAAATAACAAATAATACACTCACAAGATCAATTCCTCTTTTCCCTTCCTACGTCCCATAACAAATAACAAATAATACACTTGCAAGATCAATTCCTCTATTCCCTTCCTACGTCCCATGTTCCACGCTAATTACAACCATTCACTTGTTATCACTAACCATTCATCTTATATGATGAATCCCACTCTTATATGATGAATCAAACCTAATTCATAGAAACAATTATAATGTGTGACTGTGATCTTTTGCGACATGTACAAAATAAACACAACACGGAATACTTCAGTTGCTCAACCGTGTAGATTAGAAACATAGATAAAATTGTTCGTGACATTCAACCCATTGGAGGGACATGTGGAATCTACAGTTCAACAAAAATATACATAAACTAAAAACGAAGAATATTTAATTAATAACTGGGATGTGGCAAAATTAACTGAAGGCAAGCCTGGATAGAAACTAAGATCTCAGGCATGATCATGATATAAAATATTCATACGGCATGATGCTTTCAACATCATTATGGGAACAAGGTGGCTTATTATAATCAGGTTTTGTGCTAATATACAAAGGTTGTCTTTCCTTATCATGCTGAATAGTGCCTTTAATTAATGCAGCATCATGTACAAAATTGCACAAGTAGAACCTGTAAAAGAATATAATACATAACAAAAGCATAAAACAATAAAAAAATAACAGTTTGCCATGGAGAAGTTTAAGCTTAGCAACTCATATTATACAACCAACGAAGGTACCATGTCATACAACCAACGAATATGTCGAATATATCCCTTTTACTTTCGGTTGCATGTTGCAGTTCAACTGAGAACTGGGACAAATACAAGAAGTTAATTTTAATTTTCTGGTTATTTGCTATTGTAAACATGGTACCTTCGTTGGTTGTATAACATGAGTTGCTTATTTTTATTTTTCACTGTATCAGACACCTTATTTGCCTCGTCCATTTCACCGTAACAGACAAGCACGTCTAATATATTTGTATAAAACATAAGAAGTTAACTAATCCCTCGTTTGCTGGTATCTTCAGTAACCCACAAAATATCTATTAACCAACCTGAACGTAAATAAGAATCTAACAACATTCCTCCCAGTGTTCCTAAATTTATCATTGCCACTCTTTACTCATCACCAACGAATACGACAAATAGTTTATTAAACAGGCTAAGATGTCCTATTCAAAGAAACAAGGAACGTGGGACGTGACCACGTTCCGCAAACCGGTTTGTTCGTCCCCGATCCCGAAACGAAACGCGACCCAGAAACGTTAGCGGTCGCAAAAAGAAGATGACGCACAGATTTTTGAAAAGAATAAACGACTCTTCGATATGTGTTGAACAACTATATATGGTTGTAATATATATTGGAAGGACAGCTATATAATATATCAATTTGTATATAGATTGAAAGGGCAGCTGTAAATTTGCGCAATCTTCACAAAATTTGGTAATTAATATAAAAAATAAATAGATCGGTTTTTTCAAAGTAAAAGAAAAAACATGTTTCGTACCCTTGTGTTCCCTCGTACCGAAAATATTCAAGACAACCTTCCACATACCCGTTTTTGTACCGCGTTTCGTATCGAACCATGTCCTATGTAACCATATATATTGAACAAACGAGCAATAAAAAGTGGGATTTGAACCCACGCCCTTTCGGACCAGAACCTTAATCTGGCGCCTTAGACCAACTCGGCCATCTCATCAGGCAACAACACAATTTATTTATCACCATATTTCAATTGCTTTTCCTGATTATGTTTCCAACACAGCTGCATCTTGGCTGAGATCTTTAGTCATTCGGTATGTGTATGATATGATTGTGCTTATGGGATGTATGTTTCTTAAATATGACAGTGGACCTGATTCCTAGTTAATATTACCCCATATATTAGAAGATGATGGGAGTAAAAACTCTGAGATGCATTACCTTGCAAGAACATTCAACCTACTGCAACTTTTTCCGGCAACAATCTCATCTTTGTTTGTAAATAACACCTGTATGCTATGATTTGATGAAGTGTGTGAAGCTGACAAACAACCCGGTAACTACTATTTTCAATAACACCTATATGTAGATAAATCAAAATAGCACTGATTCTACAGGAACCCAATCTTTAGACCAACCGAGTCATCCCAACAGCTGATGGTAAATCATTATGCATGTTAAGGAACAATAAATAATCATGATTAGTGCAAACAAGTTCTTCGTTAATACCACCTTGTATGCTGGCAGAAGATGGAGCAAAAATATTGAGATACATAACCTTGTTTGCACATTGAACTTTCTGGCACTTCTTTCAGCATCAGTAGCATCTTTGTTTGTAAATGGATGGAGTTTTCGTGCATGCTGAAGAAAGACAGGAAAAACTAAGTTATGAACGACTAAGACAGAATAAAGTTTGAAGTAGACGTGCAAATAACTAAATTAAAACATAACACTAAAAATATAACAACCTTATTCTGTGTTCATATTCAATTGCCTGCTCAATAAACCAGATACATACAACAACACACAATAAAATATAACAAGCACAAAGTAGTGCTGTTTTTTCCAAATAAAAATCTAACATAACCCTAGACGGCCAACACGGCATCCACGTAACGAATACTCACCTGCGACAACATATAGAGAAACTGACGAATCAAAGAACGAAAGAATATACATATATAGGTATTACATAACAATAAAATATCAAAAAAATAAAAACAAACTTGAAGTTTAGGTCGAAAATTTGAGAAGTGAATTGGACCAAAGAGAGTGATCAAGAAGTAAAATTGCAACTGTGCAACGAATTTTCCACGAAATTGCTAGTGACCTATGTAATGCTTGATGAAGTTGTGTTTGAGCTACAAGTTAATTTTTCAACTTGAAGCTCGAATTTTTTTGGAGATGAGGAAAAGTGAACAATTACAGGTAAATCAATAGGTAGGGGTTAGTTGCACGGCCGTTTGAAATTCCAGTTTGCTCATAATTGCTACATAACAATTATTTCTTAGAAAAAGGACAATGTTCGAGTGAAAGTAAGTAATTTTCTATTCCGTATTCATGAACAAACAACGAAGGTACCATGTTATACAACCAATGAAGGTACCATGTTACAACCAACGAAGGTACCATGTTACAACCAACGAAGGTACCATGTTATGCAATGTATTCATCCATCTTTTGATTTCCTCTTTGCAACTCATGATATACAACTAACGAAGGTGCCATGTTTACTGTAAGAAATAAGCAGAGAAATAAAATTAACTTTTTGTATTTGTCCCAGTTATCAATTGAACTACATCATGCAAGCGAAAGTAAAAGGAATACCTTAAGGTATATGAAAAAGTTATCATAATATGGTAACACAACGACTACATCAGCCAAGCTCAGTTCTAGAACATAAGAAGGCAAATGCATTAGACATCTCTCTATGCTTCTTCACCACCGCCTCTACTAATAATAATAGTAATAATCAAAACACGTAATTTCCAATTTATTTCTATATAGTATAACCCAGTTTTGATACCTATAATTTCTGAAAACATATTCTTCATAATTTTATTACATATATACTAAATTTGAAATATTAATTACATACTCTTTATTTTGAGTTGTAATTTCAATTCATTTTACTTTATGAATAATTACTATTACCTGCATCTGAAATACTAACAAAAGAACGTTTCTTTTTCGTCCATGATTTTTCCAATTTAGTTTTGATTTTTATAACCTCAAGTTCAATATGCATTAAATATCATCCTCCATGTTTTTATACACTCAAACATCTAGCATTATATCAATACACTTGCGTGATTAACAACTCTCTTCCTTATGAAAAAAATAAAATTGAAAATTGAGGATTTTATTTTCGACTTCCTTCATATTAAAAACAGTTTTATAAAAATGTGCATTGCACCTTCCATGGTAACTGTAGTGCTTTCATATTTTTTTAGTTCTATGACAAAATCGTTCAAAAAGTCTATATTATCCAGAACCATACTCAACCCAAACACACCAAATCCGTGTAGCCCAAGACTACTGCCCATGCTCCATAGTCAACCAGGCCTCCAATTCCAGCCGCCTATACCCAATTGCACCAAAGCTGGCCTAGAGGTCATAACCTATCAAATAAATATGGTTCCTCCTACCCTTTGCTTAATATTAGACATATAATGCAAGTTCTGTGTCAGTGCCAAAAAATATGGCAAAACCCACTAATCTGAACTTAGCTGCAAACAATATCTGACAGGGAAAGAACTAGATTTCGCTTTTCCAAACAATAAAGGCCAAAAACTCCAATGGATGGTAACATAAATACTCAGTTAATTCATAAGCTCTATTGAATAAGGCAAGAAACATTCAATTGTAATTGCAAATCTAACACGAAAAAAGAAGGCTACTAAGAAGAAATTAAAACTTTGCAAGCAGGCTAAACTTATTAGCCAGATTGAAGAAAATAAACTATTTGTTGGCTTACCGTCATAATTATTTAACCGTAAATTTGGGTAGTTTTGTCATATAATATGTGGGGGAAAACCATTCCATGGTCATGGAAATAACAAAGTAAATAAACGTCACCCTTGTTCTTTAACTTCTGAAAATGATGAATGATTACTAAGTTCATTTGAACTGAATGAATTGGCATGGTAATCCATAATGAGTATCTTAATATACAATTACAATTGAATATTAATGATAGTTGTCAAGTGATTAATAATATCATTTAGTATAACTTTTATGGTGTCATATATTTACTCGGTATTATAACATTTAATTAAAGCATTCATCTATTACATTTATTACAGGGTTTGTCATTTATTTGTTGTGTTTGATACAGTGTGCGCTATCTCATATTTAAAATAAGAAAGGTGATTATAATCCCATCATGTTTTATAATAGTTAAAAATTACATTTCTAACGGTGTCATATAGACAAAAATAATTTAATGATTGTTTAACATTTCAAATGAACAAGTTCAAGCAATATACCACCAAAGTGACTTCGCCTGTGTAAATTGTTAATAAGTGCATTTGATATTTATTTCATGATTACTCTGTGGTGTAATAATTCTTTTACTGAAAACTATACACAAATAAGAATTTGAAGATAAAAATAAACTTCATCCTCAAATATACTTTTTTTTTTACATGTGAGAAGAATTGGAAAGAAACTAAATGTGACATATAAATAAGAAAGAAGTTCATAGAAGGAAAAAGAATAAAAAGATATTAGATTGACATAACAAGAAGACATAAAAATGATCTAACAATTTAACTAATCTCCTCATGCAACCAATAAAAAACTAACATAATATGAGAACTCATGCGATCGACTTCAATCATTTGAGAAAAGACAAAAATGATGACGATGTTGAACATATCAGCAAAAACAAGCAAATTATGGTTGTTATGGTATGGTTTCGTTAAATTTCTCATTACCATACAATTATCAGGTAGTTGGTTATCATTTTTTAGTAAAGTCGGAATATCAGTATAATTGGTAAAGTAAATTTACTGTTTTC
This sequence comes from Allium sativum, assembly GCA_030737875.1. Classification (NCBI taxonomy): domain Eukaryota; kingdom Viridiplantae; phylum Streptophyta; class Magnoliopsida; order Asparagales; family Amaryllidaceae; genus Allium; species Allium sativum. The sequence continues at coordinate 463,865,365 of CM060923.1, forward strand.
TTCTATAACACCGGCAATACTTTTCAAAATCAATGGCAACGATAATCTACCAATATATTTATAACATACAAACATTTATGTAATATGTTTTTTATATGCATTTAGAAATAAGCAAATGATTCAATTTAATTTCATAATTTAGTTCAAATGATGTTGATTAATTAAGTGAATAATGAAATGTACAATGAAAAACTGCTGAAACATAAAGATGTGTCATGGCTTTTTTTTTTTTTTTTTGATAAACGACAATTCATCATTGTTATTGTAACGGTTACAGGGTTATCGGTATATACATTCACTATTATAGATTAAGTTACACACTATTCACTATGGACAATTTGTGATATAGCGCACGCTATGATAACTCTGAATATATCGGTCTTCAATACATCAGTCAATCATTAACGATAACAATAAGTTATTTTAGCTTACCAGGAAAGTAAGAGAGCATTGTTTGCAAAATCATAGCGGTAACCGTTGACACTGGGTTTTGGTCAATCAAAAGCAACACCAAATTCGCATGTGATTCGTAGTAAAAATCACAGAGCAGTCACGAAGTATGTAAAAGTAAATGAAGACACAAAATTATAGTGGTTCAACGAGTGAGACAATGTCCACCGAGGTGTAATCAATTGTTTATATTGTTTGATTACAAATACATTTTGGTTTGATCTTAAGAATATAGAGAAAATGGAGTTCTTTTTAGGCTATACCAATGTATTTGCATTGTAGTGTGGAAAAGGCAAAAGAAAATTCCCAAATAAGCTATTTCGTGTCCTATTTAGCTGTAGAAGCGCATGGATCGACCGCAAATTAAGAAGAAAGAATAGAATGATGCTGATTTGTGCTTAGGGAGGGATCGGATCGGATCCCTATAATCTATAGGGATCGGTATCGACCTCATTGACTGATCGAAACTACTGAATGATCTGATCCCTTAATTTGTGCAAGTGCCAAAGTATGAGTTGCATTGCTTGATCACTTTGTTTGTGTGTTGATCAACCATTTCTACTGGATCCAACTTGATGTAATAGAGCCGATTTGATCCAGTCTTTGACGTCCGATATGATCTAAGTTTAAGTGATCTAAAACCAAGTTATAGCGTTGATCACATGTTTTTGCTTGTTTAGTTCATGCCTGAAGAGGATCCAACTGAGTCTACCCTTTTTTAATCATTTTGACCGATTTGATCCCCAGAGAGATCAAGTAGGTATAAAGTGTTTAGGATCTGAAGGTCTGATCCATGCTTTTTCCACGATTCGACCGAGATGATCCTTCCTTTTTACACGCGAATTCGTAATTAGTCAAATGTCCCGAGGTGACCCGTTCTTGAAGTCATTAGATGATCGACCAAGTGTACGATCGTGAACTTGTGAACCGATCAGGTTTTTCTAGTGATCGGCCATGCCCGATCAAGCGTCCAAACACGACCGATCCATGTCGCGTGTTTTACGAATTCCAAGTATACATCGAGTTTGATGCTTTAGTCTGGATTCGAGTTTGTGCAGCTCTGTGCTCGAGCCACGAGCAATCTAGCAATAAGAATTACAAAACGTAATAGCCTTATCAAAAGATGGATCAACACTTATCCTTCAAAACATGTCTGCATGTAGAAGACGTGTTTTGTATAAGTCTAGCATCTATAACCTTTCCGGACTGATCACAAGTTCCATGGTCATTCTGAGATGTAATCACGATCTCACCGGATCGTTAATATGTCCAATAGCTTCTCCGAGCTAGTATTGAAGTCGAATGTTCGTGACCTCACCGGGTCGATTCCTTGCCAAGTGTCGTCCGCACTTGACAATCCAAGTTTTGTCTGCACCGACCGCAACCCATAGCTAGCAATTCAAACCTCGTCGGGATTAAGCATAAGATATACTCATTGTTTTAGAACCTTACCAGTTTGTAACGTATCAGTCATACATCATAGTTTAAAGCCTCATCGGGCTGCCACTAAGAATAAGCCATAGTTAGCATTTCGAATTTGGGTTAATCTCCTTCAAGCATCAGTCATACTTAACGGTTCACGATTTGATTGATCCCTACCAAGCATTAATCATGCTTAGTGGTTCTCGATTTGGTTAGACTACCAAGTATCAGCAATACTTAAGAGCCCATGGTTTGAATTCCCGTCAAGCATAGTCATACTTGAAAGTTCATCGTTTTGTTCGTGTTCTATCAAGCATCAACCATGCTTGATAGTTTATAGTCTTTTCGGACTTTAGTTGAGCATCAGCCATACTCGACGATTCATACTTCATCGGGCTCTTACTACGCATCAGTCCTCCAGCTAATTAAAGGGTACCATACTTGATGAGTATCAATCATACACACCAAGTAATCAAAGTTGTTTGAAATCATTTTTTACTTCCAATAAGCATCAACCATACTCATCGAGCGATGTTATTAGAGTTATCCAATTGCAGATTTCACACCTGACGAGCATCAGCCATACACATCAAGTAATCTTATCAAAGTAACAAATGCAAAATCCATGCCTGATGAGCATTAGCCATATATGCCAAAACAACTTTATTAGAGTATAAAACGATAAATTTTATTGCAGAACTAATAGTTTTTACCGTCCATATTTTAAGGAGCTCGTCGATTCTCGTACAAGAGTAAACAACTTAGTCTTCTTATTGAAAATTGATTGAGAAATAAAAGAAATAAAGTTGGTGATGAATCATCGTTCAAAAGATTTCCTAGGGATCTCGTTGGATCCCTTATATAGATAGGAGACTTAGCCACCATTATTGTCTGATTTACACTTGCCAATTGATGACAAGGCCACGACGAAAGCTAGATTCAGCTTTGTCCCTTACAGCCAATGATTGTTCTTGGTGCGTTGTTGTGGATTGATTCTGGACGTATTGCCGCAGTTGTCCATTCCTCACTTGCTCTTCGATTACATCTCGCAAGTGTTTGCATTCATTTGTTTCATGTTCGGCTATCTTATGAAACAAGTAAAACTTCCCGAAAGTTGTCTTTATCAATGAACTCCCATCCAGTTCGCCTTTTTCTGGAATGTCGTCTTTATTATCCATGAAGATTTATTCTGGACTTGCAGTTAGCTATGTACACGAGTCATACTTTGGCTCATTTTTTATTCGGATTTAGGAGCACGTGTTGCCTTCCGCCTTTAGCTTTCCTAAATTCGGATTTGCAGAAGGATTAAACATCAAGTTAGCATCACCGGGGTTGCCCCATGTTTCCATAGGATCCATACCATCCCTCTGATGGGATTGGTACAGAGTTCTCTAGGTGCAAGGGCAGTTGCCCTAGCTCCAGCGCAAGGTTCCTTGTGTTGTTAGGTCTGGTTCCAGCAGCTGCGTTTTGGTTTCAAACCTCAGTGATTGTTCGGTTTAATTGAAGAACTACGCCATCATTTCCTCTTGTCATTTTAGCAAGTTCTCCTAATGCTGAAAACGACTCTGCAAGTTATTCACCACTTCATCCATATCCTCCCTTATGAGATAGAGAGAAGGATTCTTTGCGCAAGAAGCCTCATGGCTCCCTCTGTAAGTTGTTACGTCTCCTGATTGTTTGTCGATGATCTTCTTTCTCACATTTGTTTCCCAAGTAGAGAGAGGTTCCTCTAGTTCAAGTAATAGCCCCTAACTGGCACGTAAAATGTTAATACTGAATTTTGATCAATCGAATGCCAACTAAATCGTATGCAATTCGTAGTAAAAGTTGGAGTGTACGTAAAAGTAAATGGAAACACAAAATTTATAGTGGTTTGGCAAGTGTGCCAACGTCCATCAAGGTATAATTGATTTTTTATACTGTTTGATTACAAGTACAGTTCAATTTAATATTAAGAATGTAGGGAAAATTATTTTTTGTTAGGCTACAACAATATCATTGCATGATAGTGTCCAAAAGCTAAGAGGAAATCCCTAAATGAGCCATTTGATGTCCTGTTTATAGCTGTATAAGAGCTGGGATCGATCACAAATCAAGGAGCAAAAATAGGGTATGATGGTGATATCTGCTTGACGAGGGATCAGATCGAATCCACCGATCTCATTGAGGGATTTGTATGGATTTGATGATCTGATTCCTTGACTTGTGTAAGTGCCAAAGCTTAAGTTGCTTTGCGTGATCACTTCATTTTTGTGTTGATCGCTGTGTTGATCAACCATTTCTGTTGGATCCGACTTGATGTAATAGAGCCGATCCGATCCAGTCTTTGATGCCCAATCCGATCTGAGTCTTCATTTTTGTGTTGATCAACCATTTCTATTAGATCCGACTTGATGTAATAGAGCCGATCCGATCCAGTCTTTGATGCCCAATCTGATCTGAGTTTAAGTGATCTAAAGCCAAATTGTAGCGTTGATCACCTGTTTTTGCTTGATCAGTTCGTGCATGTAGAGGTTTCAACAGAGTTGATCCAATTTTAATCATCTGACCAATCCGATACCCGGAGGGATCGGGTAAGTATAAAGTGTTGGGATCCGAAGGTCTGATCCATGTTTCTCCCATGATTTGACCTAGCGGATCCCTCCTTTTTGCTTTGACCGATCCAATTCCTCTGATGATCAATCATTTGCCAAATGTGTGAACTCTATAGCCTGATCCGCGCGATTTTCATGATCAGCCCAATGCCTTCGGGTGATCCATTTATGAAGTCTTTAGATGATCGATCAAGCGTCCGATCATGAACCTATGAGCTAACCAGGCTTTCTCCAGTAACCGGTCATGCAAGATCAAGTGTCCAAACACATGATTGATCTAAGTCGCGTGCTTTTCTACTTTCAAGTACATGTTGAGCTCAACGCTTTAGACCGAGCATTTCCAAGTTTGTGTAGGTCCCCGCTCGAACCACGAACGATCTAGCGATAAAAATTTCAAAGTGTGACTGCTTTGCCAAAAGATGGATCAACATTTAACCATTATTATAATAGCCATATACTAAAAAGCATACTATCATTTCAACGAGATGTGATAGCATTTACTTAAGTCAACTTAATAAACAATACTTAGAATATCAAACCCAAATATACGCACCGCTACAAGCAAATTATGTGGCCCATTAGCTCAGTTGGTTAGAGCGTCGTGCTAATAACGCGAAGGTCGCAGGTTCGAGACCTGCATGGGCCATTTTTTATTTTTATTTTAACTACTATGTTTACTTTAACACTGTGTTCTAGTGTGAAATATTATCCTTATTATATTAGTTTGGAATAAAATAATTGAACCCTAATTTTATTGAGATTGGTTTGGCACATGGATGCATTTCATATGTCATTATTTTTTACTGGTAATCGTCAAAGGGTTATTACAACATTTCTTCTTTCTTCATAATAAGAGGATCAACACCTTTCAACAAAGAATCATAAATTTTCCAACATGTGCATTATTTATATAAATAATATTTAATAATCTTTTTCTCTTCTTACATTCTTGTTCCTAATTTATCTATGTTTACTATAATTCAGTTTCAATATGTGCATTTATTTTTTTTAGTATATATGTTGAATCGAACTGAAAGTAATATGCTCAATTCATGTTTAATAAGCACGTTGGACGTACATAGGCATGATGCAAGTTACGTTCAACACTCTTGGAATAGACCAACCCACAAAAAATATCAAATAAGCATAATTTTGTACATTCACTTGCCCATCCTAAACAAAAATAGAGCAACACCTTTTAATATAGGATCATAAATTTTCCAACATGTGCACTATTTAAATAGATAATCTTTAATGTACACACCAAAAATAATATCTTTCTCTTATATTTTCTTTCCTAATTTATCTATGTTTCCAGTAATTTCAACTTCAATATGTGCCTTTTTTTAGTATATATGTCGAACCAAACAGGAAGTAACGTGCTCAATTCATGTTTAATAAGCAATTTGGATGAGCATGGCCATGATGCAACTTATGTTCGAACACTCTTCGAGTAGATCAAACAACCTACAAATAAAAATATCTCAAATAATTATAAATAAGCATAATTGTGTACATTTACTTGCCCTAATTTGTACCCTAAACAAAAACAAGACGGTGGAATATCATACTCGTACAAAATTTACAAACCCAACGAAAAAATATGACACGTTGTCCTCGAGTAAAAGTGAGATTTAAGATTGAATTACAAAATTTAGGAAATAGATAAGTAACTCATATGTATGCTTTTAGATACAAAGCAAATATCAAACCCCAAATCAAAGGATATTCCCTTTTACTAGGCAAAATAGTTTAAAATGATCACATGGCTCTAATATTATTATAAGTTAAATAGATTTGAGATGGACAGACTAAAATTAGGAATACAAAAAAGAAAAGAATATATTCTTTCTTTGAGACGCAAATCAGTAGATAGTGCTTTTTATAAGACATAATAGTTGTAAAATAGTCCTTTATTGGAAAGAAGTTGAAAACAAAATATTAAATATGCATGGCATGGCTTTTTTATTGCTAAGCAAAATTCGACATAACATGTGCACATATAGGATATTTAGCTCCATTGACAGTTTCATATTATCTAAGTTTAATAATTATTGTATTCAAATCAACCATATGGAACATTAAAAATGCAAAGAGTTGGGTAAGTTTAAGCACCAAGAAAGGAAAAGGCTATGTATACATGTTTACACTAATAACACTTGAAAAGAAAGTGGTTAACGACACTATTGGCAACATGAAAACATTACAATCAACTCCACAATTGTAAAGATATCAGTGTTTTACATATATTATACTTTATTATTTTTGAAGTAATAAGATTATTGAGTCTTTTCAAAAAATAAATACATATTTGGTGGATATTATTTATTAGCTCTTCTAGGTGTTGTGCAAACAATTCAACCAATTTGAAGCTTACCATTAAAGCTAAAAATGAGGTAACCACCAACAACATAATTTACAAATTGTTTCTATTCTATTTTTCACTGGTGGAGATAATATTGTACAGTTAGTTTAAGAAAAGGTGAACTACTAGCAACATAAGTTACAAAGAGTACAAGTATATACCATATGATTCGAATTGAATCATCTGAATTAAAACTTTGTGCACAACATGAATTATTAGTTCTCTCTAGAAATGCTGAAAAGGTAAGATTGTCGTATCGGAATTTGGGATAAAAATAAGAAATGGATACTCGAGTTCTAATCTAAGATGCGAATTAAAGGATATTGCCATTTACAAGAGAATAGTTATCAAATAGATGTTAGGATGGCTTTTTTTAGATGCTAAACAAAAATAAGATGACTTGTTTATGATAAGGGACATAAAAAATAATGCATATATATTTGCTTTTGAGATATCGATTAAGGATATTTCTTTTAATACGATGCAAAAACTGTAAAATGCTTACTTAAACAGGACATTGGGTATCTGTTAAAATGGAAATAAGATAACAAACACAATCGGCATAGCTTCCTTAGATGGGAAAAAAGAGGGAATCAATGTAACAAGGCATACATATAAACTAAACGGATGATTTCACACTATATACGCTAAAAAATAAAAAATATTTTTAGTGACCTAACAAGTGGCATTTGCAACTACCAAGTGAGACACATTTGGAATGAGAAAGTATATGTAAGTTTAAAAACCAACAAATGGACAAGCTGTGAGCACACATTAGCATGTTAACTATAATAAATCATAAAAAAGAAAGTGATTAATTAATATGCTCTTAAGCATATTTACTAGCATAGACTCTTCGATATATTAGTTTTTGTATGTAGTACTTTGTATTATTTTGAACAATATATTTGCTTGAGTGTTAAGATTACCAATTTTGTCCCCTAATAAAGTAAATACTCGGGTATTGTTTATTAGTTTTTGTAAATGCTCCGTTGGCAGTGCAACATGTTGAGCATATCAAACACAATGTCGTCAATGTGAAAAACCCTCGAAAACACAAGGCCAACACCAAGCGCTTTTTCGCGCTTGGCCCTTTTATAGGTGCCTTGAGCATGGCATTTCATGGTTTCAGTACATAAAAACTGCACTTTAAAATTGAATGTAATTAGTATCAAATAGAAATTCACATAAGGTTTGGGCTTATAAGTCAATTTTAAACTGGAATTTGGGTTGAAAATTTGAAATATTTTATATCCATCAAATCGACTAATAAACAATCTTTTTCAGCTCTTTAGACAAACGCTACAACATTCTCCTTGCCTTTATGGCACTTCCAGGATGAGTAGCATATCAACAAGAAAAAAAGCCCAAAGTTGTTGTCTATGGTTTTTTGGTACATAGACCAATGCCTTGACAACACCGATTAAACATGTATCCATTAAAGCAAGAAAGGAGAAACCAAAAATATATAAGTTACAGATTGATTTATTGGTGGATATAATATTGGATTATTAGCTTAAGGAAAAACAACCAACAGTATAGGTTACAATAGCACAATTGTACTATATGATCTAAATCATATTACATGACCAAAAAACTGCACACACGACAATGACACATTAGGCCTTTCTAGAAGAAAGGCGAGAAGCAAAAAAGAGTTATCAAATTTAGAAAAAAAATATGTAACCCATATATAGGTTTCTTTTAGAGATACAAAATTAAAAGACACTGCATTTATAACATAATAGTTAGTTATAAAATACCAGATATTAAATATATTGAAAAGGATATCAAATAAACACGACACAGCTCCGTTTAGATGTAAAACAAAATCCAACATTACATGGCATGATTTCATATTATTATCTAGTCTTAAGTTCAAATAAATGTGACCTAGCGAGTCCAGCATTTACAATACCATAAGGCTTAACATATGGAACGAAACATGTGCAGGTAAGTTTATACACCTAGAAATAAACAAGCTCTGTAGAAGTGTTTTGATTACACAAAACTTCACTTTGTAGCAACATCAGTGTACTATATATTATTTGTACATTAATTTTGTTCAAGTAATAAGCTTGCAAAGTTTTTACAAAGATGAAATACCTAGACATTATCAATTAGCTGTTGTAGGTGTTATGTTGATCTAATCCATTGAGCATATCAAACATGTTATTATCAAAGATAAAAAAGATAAACTGCCAACAATATAAGTTATAAATTGCTTGAAATTTTTTTGTTTCATTGTTTGAGATGGTATGATTTTGTTATTTAACTGAAGGATAAACTACCAACAATTGTTCCAAATACCAAACCACAGGACAAGCTGGCTTGGTCTAAGGTTGATCAAACTATCAGCACCGTGGTCATACTATGTTATCGCTATGGTTTAAAGTTTGAAAACCGTGCCTTTCTCTATATAGCTTGATGCTTAATCACTTAACGTTTGGGCTTATTTTCATTTTTTTTCTGGTGCAAGTGCAGGGTCATCACATTTAAAGGTAGCTTTTAACTAATATAGATACACATAAGAGAAAATAAACACATACAAACAAAAGAAAATTGTATTAAAAATTATTATTATACACAATAATATTTTATAATAATTTTAGCATAGAAAGATTGCTTTTGCATTACTTTTTATGCAAAGAACATTCAATGGCTTAAATATATGTTAACCACAAATTCATAGTCCATTGATGTAAACATCTAATTTATTAGGAATAGGAATCCAAGATGTTATCTTGCAATCGGAAAAAAAAACCCATGGAGAATATAAGTAAACACTATTCATTGTTATATTAAAAAGGACAAGGATCTAAATGAAGCGGGGAAACAGATACATGTTTCAAGTCCCGCTACACTTGTGTACAAACAGATAGAAAATCTACGGTAAATCATGATGTGTTGACCATAAAAAACAAAGTTTCATAGGCTATTGCAAATAAAATATCGGTTTTGTAATACTCGCTACTATTGCTTTACTGAGTGATGTTATTTTATATAGATATTGTTGCATCAAACGGGAGTCACCCGGACAACAAGCATTGCTATTATACTGTACACACACACACACACACAGAGACACAGTTATCTACCTCTATGAATTCTATTTACATTTAGATTTATAAATTGCCTTGTGAATTTACAGATCTCTACGATCAAGGTATTGCTCAAACCTTATTTTGTTCTTATCTAATACAAGTTGTGTATGCTTCGATGCAGACAACATCTAAGTCGTTGTAGTATAGTGGTGAGTATTCCCGCTTGTCACACGGGTGACCCGGGTTCGATCACCGGCAACGGTGGTCGTTCATTGCCGACCATTTCTAACTAAATACAAATTATATCAGCCTGTAGCTTTGAACTTACAAGTTTAAAGACTAATTAACCTTTTTAGCGTCAGATGATTTCCTCACAACACTAACTGCTTCTTCAGGCAACACCACCGCAATATTCAACAAAACAGAACAAGTCCTCAGAGTGAAGGTAAAACCTACTACCAAATACAGAACTCACTCATGGAAAACTAGATATGACCAAAGCAACCCAATCGAATCAGCGAGAGGAACTTTTCCATAATCTTCCCCGAAAGGAAATGCAAGGTTATACGGCTTCCAAATTCAAGTTTCCCAATTTGATACCTCGGTTTGAATTAAGGTTGCTGGAAGCTTCTTCTCTCATTTGTACAGGAATCTTCTGTTTAGTTTTTGGCATCCGTTTAGAGATTCTGCTTCGACCCGCGAGGAAGATAATTTTCTAGGGTTAGGGATTTAGGGGGGAAAACGTTGGAAATGGCGAGACTGCTTTGAAGCGTGTGCGGAAGAGAAATCGGCAAGGTCAGAGATTCACCGATTCAGAATAAAAAGGTTCAAACGGTAGGAATCCAGAAATGGTCGTTCATTGCGACCATTTCTAACTAAATACAAATTATATCAGCCTGTAGCTTTGAACTTACAAGTTTAAAGACTAATTAACCTTTTTAGCGTCAGATGATTTCCTCACAACACTAACTGCTTCTTCAGGCAACACCACCGCAATATTCAACAAAACAGAACAAGTCCTCAGAGTGAAGGTAAAACCTACTACCAAATACAGAACTCACTCATGAAAAACTAGATATGACCAAAGCAACCCAATCGAATCAGCGAGAGGAACTTTTCCATAATCTTCCCCGAAAGGAAATGCAAGGTTATACGGCTTCCAAATTCAAGTTTCCCAATTTGATACCTCGGTTTGAATTAAGGTTACTGGAAGCTTCTTCTCTCATTTGTACAGGAATCTTCTGTTTAGTTTTTGGCATCCGTTTAGAGATTCTGCTTCGACCCGCGAGGAAGATAATTTTCTAGGGTTAGGGATTTAGGGGGAAAAACGTTGGAAATGGCGAGACTGCTTTGAAGCGTGTGCGGAAGAGAAATCGGCAAGGTCAGAGATTCACCGATTCAGAATAAAAAGGTTCAAACGGTAGGAATCCAGAAATCCGTACAATAAACTTTGTAGCCCAAAAAAAAATCAAATTTTATAACAGCAACTCTTAAACAAATTTTATAACCTTCTACTTTCAAATTTCTATTTCTCAAATATTCACTTCATGCAAAGCCTAAACAACACGAGGAATAAGTTTTTGTGTCACGTAGAAAAATGGAACACTCTGGAAGGGCATTGATAATTGGTTATTACCAATAATAGTTATGAATTGCTCTATATTGTTTTTAAAAAGACGTATATTCAAAATATAATTAATTATGAAATTTTGATAATCCTACTACAATATTGGTACAAATTCGATTGCGCAATTATACTAATTTCAAGTTGCGAATAAAATAACGATACAGGTGCAGTTACAAAATACAAACTATAAACGAAGTTCAGCAACAACTAGTTGATCCTGTAAGTTATCTCAAACGATTATCATAGATTTGTTGCATTTCTTTAAACCAGTCTGATTAACATGTAAAAGTGTCAATTTTTATGCTTTATCTTATCTTTATTGTAAATAAATAAATTTTACATTGGGTATTTTTTGTATATTTTCACAGGCTGTTCATCAATTCTCATGCAACCCGAAAAGCAAGATATTACACAAGAAAAAGATCAACTTCAAAGATTTTATCTCATGTTCTTTTGGAGTCTAATCATAGTTCATGTTTGGAAGAATTAATTACATATAATCTGATTATCAATCAATTAGCCATATGGAAGATTTGAAGATTTTATGCACTTTTGGAGTCTAATCAGAGTCCATGTTTGTAAGAATTAATCACATGCAATTGTTTTACCAATCAATTAGCCACATGGAAGATTTGGAAGATATAGAAGATATTCACCATGATATGTTCAGATATTCTTAAAGATTATTTCCAAACAAGCTTGGTCAAGAAAGGCATGAAATATGATAAGAATTCTTAGGAAAAGAGGCCCATTCATTCATAGATCTGATTAGAGTTTGGCCAATCCCACCTATAAATATACGTTGTACTCATTGTAAATGTTCATGCCATTTTTTAATTCTGTATTCTTGTTTATGAATAACAAAGTTCTTCTTCATTGATTGTCTTTTTTCTTTCATAACAATTTGTATGTCTACGCAATTAGTTTTGGTAGAACACATATTGTTATTTTCTTTTATTACTGCATGTTAGCGATTGATCGTTGATTAAATTCAACGACAGTCCTACTTTTAATTTTCTGTTATTGTTCTAGTTGTTATTTTCTTTTTTTAATTGGTTCTTTTCTTTTCAGTTGTTGAATTTGATATTGATCTGATTAGATTCAGACCAATAGTAAATTCAATACATTAATTCAAAAAACATCTCCAGATTTTGCCTAACTCGCCTAAGAATAGATAAATAATAAGATTTAAACCACCTCCTTGTGATTCGACCTGCATATTACGCGACCTGTACGCTTGCAGTATTATTTCATAAATCGCGCTTTTCTAATTCATAGGAAAGCGTCGATCAAGTTTTTGGCGCCGTTGCCGGGGAGGCAACAATTAAATTTTATTATCTGCTTAATTTCCGATTCGTATTAGTTTTTATTTTTATTTTTCCTTTTGTTTTATTGTGTATAGATATAGAAAAAAATTCTTGACTGGTTGATTTGGTATTATAAGTTGATACCGTAATCTTCCTAACAAGAGAAAAAAAATAATTGTCAAATACCCTTGATTTTCTTTCCTTTCCTTTTCTTTTCAATTTATTTCTTTCCCCTTTTCATTTTTTTCCTTTCTTCATCTGTTCCTTCTTTCCATCTATCCTTCTTTCAATTTTTACTTCATTATCCATTGGCATTGTTCATTTATTTTACCAAATTTTCCAATTTTTCTTTGATTTCTTTCCATCTATTCCTTCTTTCCAATTGTTAATATACTAGTTTTCATTCTCTTACAACAATAAACAAAAAAATCCTTTTTTTCTTCCCATCTTTCAACTTTCTTCCCATTTTATTTTTACATTCTCTTCCCTATTTTACAAGTTCCAAAAACAAAACAAAAAAAAAATTAACACTTGCCAACTTTTCCTTCAGTTTATTTCCTTTATTTTCATCCATTTCTACTCCCTTCTTTTATTTATTTATTTCCAATTTTCTACAAACTCCTCTCTTTTACAAATCTCATCCATAAAAAAATAAAAAATCTTGCCAACTTTTCAATTTATTTCCGTTTTTCATTTTATTTTGTTCTCGCTTTCTTTCTATTTTTTCTTGCACATTGCATTCCTTTCTTCAAATTCACCACTTTCTTCTATTTTTCGGTCATTCTTTCTTCAGATTTCTTCTGCCATTTTTTTTTTCTCTCAACAAATAAAAAAAAAGACTCTGTTTGATTTTTTTTTCTTTTTCCCTTTTGCTTGTCACCAATTTTCTTCCAATTTCTTACATCCCTTCTCCTCCCTTTTATTTACAATTCCTTTCCATTTTATTTTTAAAAAAAAAGAAACTTAGTTTTTTTTTTTTCAAGCTTGGTTTAGTTCCGTTTTAAAGTTGAGTTCTAGTTGTTCATTTATGTTATTTAGTCTAATCAGTTTTTAGTTTAGTTTTTGTTTTAGCTTTGTTTCAGTTTTTTTCCCCTTTGTTTTTTTATTTCTTCTCTTCTCTAGAAAAAAAAGAAAAAAAACCCTCAAAACAAATCAAAGGTCAAAGGAAGAAACAGATTCAAGCAAGCGATAAAGGATTCAGAGGTCAACCGATTTGCAAACGGTGGGATTTGATTAACTAGCACCATTCATTGCTCTGGAAGGACTGCCATACCCCGCTGTAATATTTTCTTAACTCTACAGGTGCTCTGCTGCAAAGAAGAAAAAAAATATAGACATTGTTTGTAAAAAAAATCTACAGGGGCAACGGCTTGCTTGTACAATTTTTTTAATTTCTGCAATTATTTGTGTTTGATTGTTGTTTTGGCTACATTCTGAAATAAATCTAGTTACGAGCAAAGCCCTAACAAACATAAGGTGAGGAAGTCATTACTTTTCCTTGGCTCCAAAACAATTAAATTTGGTCATTTGCATACTCCTTGGACCTAAATAAAAATTCATTAGACGTTGGCCTTAGGAGCAAAATTCAAGCTCAATAGGACAAACAAATTGAGTTAAATATATTAGATTTAAAAGTTTATTTTGCTGTGTGGAATTCATTCTATTCCTTTTGTAAAGGACGGTGATACGTATTACATCTAGAATTTTTCGACATTCTAGCAAACTAACTTTTTCAATCTATTTATTTAATTTGATTTGCAAAATATTTAACTGCAAAAGTGTATTTTGTGAAATTGATTTTCTCAAGGGTTTGACCGCGGATATATATTAGTTCAATTTATTGAACTTCTAGCAAAAGAGGTTGCATACTACCCGTAAAACATTGGTCGTATCCCTTAGTATTTATACTATACGTGAACGGCCATAAGACCCTCTTCCCCCTTCAAATCGAGATTATCAACTAATAAGATACACTTGTGTTCGTTATTTATTTTGATTAAGAGCTTCTTGTGTCAACCTTAAGTCTAGGATTTTTCCGTGTGTGCATTTAACAACAATGAGTGAAAAAAGTGTTAGCCAACAAAATTCTCCTAGGGGTTCTCGAATAAACCAAAATTTTCCAAACGAGTTGGATCAAAATCGAGTAAATCAAAACTTTCCGAACTTTGGGGATCAAAATCGAGCACATCAAAATTTTCAAAATCTCAATATTGAAATGGATAGACCCTTATTTCTTCGTGATCGATGTTATCCAACTAGGACCGTTCAACCCTCTGTCATCGTGTTCCCACCAGCTGAAGGAAACAATTTTGAGCTTAAACATTCTTTTATTCAAGGGGTACCAAAATTTACTGGGTCTGAAAATGCTTATGAATTTCTAAGTGAATTTGAATTGTATGCGTCCACCACAAAAATGCAACAATTGTCTAACGAATCGATTAAGCTGAGACTAATTCCATTTACACTACTTGAAAGCGCTAAAAGATGGCTAAATTCTCTTCCAAAACATTCCATAAGAAGTTGGGATGAATTTGTCACTGCATTCTTGAAAGAAAAAAAATCCCTTTTCATAAAACTCTCAAAATTCGAACCGAGATAAATCAATTTTGTCAAAATGAGGCGGAAACTTTTTCAAAATACTTTGAAAGATTCAACCAACTATTATATAGTTGTCCTCATCATGGAATTCTAAAAGACCACTTATGTCAAATTGCATATGAAGGGCTAAACTATCAAACTAGAACTCAACTAGAATCAATGTGTGGAGGAGACTTTATGTCTAAGACAGCCGATGAAGCTTGGCAATTCTTAGAAGATTATTCAGAAAAGGACATGCAATGGGAATCAATTCGTGTTCCCATTTGTACTTCTACTAGAGGAGTGCATGTCGTAGACCCAAGTCAGATTTCCTTAGAAAATCAAACTCCTCAAGCCGGAGAAGGGCTACCCCATTATTACTCTCAGGACCAAGCTAATGCTGTAGCTCAAAATAATCCTTACTCATTCACGTACAATCCTGGTTGGAGGAACCACCAAAAAAATTCTTGGTCAAACCCCAACAATTCGGCTAACCCATCTCACGTGCAGCCCTTTATTCCAAATCCGAATTACCAAGCTCCACCTTCCAATTCTCAAACCTCTCAGGCTGCACCTCAATCCAAACAGCCTTATAGGCACCCCGACTTTCAATCATCAAACCAATCCTCTCAACCTTCTCAATCATCACAAGAAATTGTGCATTTAGAGAAACAGTTGAACTCTCACGAAGCTAAAATGAACTCAGACGACGCTAAACTCGACCAAATGATGAATATGATGAAGGAACTAATGAAAAATAATGAGAAAGGAAAGTTGCCTAGTCAACCCGAGGTGAATTCAAAATATAACTCTCGTGCTGTAAATTCTTGTCAGAACGAAAACCATAATCCGGTCAATGCTATTACAACCCTTCGACCTGGAAAGAGGATTGATAATAATGTGGGCAACCCTGGCGAACCTTCGAACTCGACCCCAATGCCAAATCTTGATGATCACCCATTGGCTACGAACGCCAATTCTTCTAAACCTCCATTTTCCTCAAATGTTGGCAATCCCAACAGTTTTCCTCCCAGTGTCGGCAAACCCGACCCACCTTCGAAAATCGATGTTGGCAATACCAACATTCCATCTTTTACAACCTTACCACCTTCTTTTTCCGTGGATAAACCTTCTTCTTCGAATGATGAAACTGGTCACAGAGTCGAAAAACCAATAGCTCCATTTCCTCATAGACTCAATAATAAGAAGAAAGCGGCAAATTTTGATAAAATTTTGGAAATTTTCAAATAAGTCCATGTGAATATTCCTCTTTTAGACACCACTGAACAAATTCCTCAATATGCTAAATGTCTTAAGGAATTGTGCACACAAAAACGTGCGACTAATGTCCCAAAAACCGCCTTTCTAACTTCGAATATAAGCTCTATTCTTTCAAGTCTTGCCCCAGTCAAGTACAAAGACCCTGGCTGCCCTACGATTGATTGTAAAATAGGAAACACTCATATCTCTCATGCTCTACTTGATCTTGGTGCCAGTGTCAATCTTCTCCCTTACACTGTTTACCATCAACTTGGACTAAGGGAGATTAAACCAACAAACATCACTCTTCAGCTAGCTGATCGATCTGTCAAAAAGCCATTGGGAATAATCGAAGACGTCTTGATACAGATCGAACAGTTTTACTTCCCTGTCGATTTCATAGTTCTAGAAACCGAGCCTATCTTAAATCCCAATGTTCAAATACTGTTGATATTAGGATGCCCTTTCTTGGCAACCTCAAATGCTGTCATTAATTGTAGGAACGGTCAACTTTGACTTTCCTTCGGGCACCTATTTATTGAGCTAAACATCTTTAATCTCAACAAACAACCTAGGGATTTTGAGATCGATGAAATCAACATAATTCAAACCATAGTTGATGAAACCTCTAATGACACTTCTGAAGCCTTGAAAATGTGTCTTGACCATTTCGACTCCGATTTCGATGAACTCGAATACATTTCTAAATTGAATGAATTTCTTGACTCCAATCCTTCGTCATCTGAATCTAACTAAGGAATGTTGACCAATGTTAACACTCAAGAACATCCTAAGTTAGACCTCAAACCCTTGCCACAAGACCTTAAGTACGCATACTTAGACTCCTCAGAAACTTTTCCAGTAATCTTGGCCTCTGATCTTACTGAGGACCAAGAAGAAAAACCCTTAGAAATTTTGCAGGAAAATAAAGTTGCTTTGGGGTGGGAACTGAGCGATATAAAAGGAATTAGCCCATCAATTGTGGAACATCGCATACATTTGGTTGATGAGGCTAAACCCACCCGTGAGGCTCAAAGGCGATTAAACCCAAACATGAGAGAAGTGGTCAAGGTGGAGATAATCAAATGTCTAGACAATAACATCATCTACCCCATCTCTGATAGTACTTGGGTGAGTCCGGTATAAGTTGTACCAAAGAAATAGGGAGTCAAAGTGATCAAAAATGAAAGTAATGAGCTCATCCCAACAAAAATCAAAACAAAATGGCGTGTGTGTATCGACTATCGAAAGCTCAACTCAGCCACACGAAAAGACCATTTTCCCTTGCCTTTTATTGACCAAATGCTCGAACGCTTAGCGGGACATGAGTACTATTGTTTTCTCGATGGATACTCTGGCTATAACCAAATCCTTGTTGCTTTAGAGGATAAACATAAGACCACCTTTACTTGTCCCTTTGGAACCTTTGCTTATCGTCGCATGCCTTTTGGTCTTTGTAATGCCCCCGCGACTTTCCAAAGGTGTATGATGAGTATTTTCTCTGATATGGTGGAAGAATTCTTGGAAATATATATGGATGATTTTTCAATCTACGGATCATCTTTTTCCCAATGTCTCACTCATTTAGAACTCGTCCTAAAACGTTGTAAGGAGAAATCACTCGTGCTTAATTGGGAAAAATGTCATTCCATGGTAAAAAGGAGGATAGTTCTAGGTCATGTCGTCTCAAAAGATGGCCTTGAAGTCGATAAATCCAAAATCGATTTGATTGCTAATCTACCCCCTCCTAAGTCTATTAAGGATGTTCGTTCATTTCTTGGCCATGCGGGATTCTATAGAAGATTCATTAAGGATTTCTCAAAAATTTCAAAACCTCTCTCAAACTTACTTACCAAAGACGTCAAGTTTGAATTTTCCAATGATTGCAAAACATCTTTTGAAACTCTTAAGTCAATCTTGACCACAACTCCCATCATTCAACCCCCTGATTGGACTCAACCCTTCGAACTTATGTGTGACGCTTCTGATTTTGCGATTGGGGCCATCTTGGGCCAATGAATCGATAAACTCCCTCGAGTCATTTACTATGCTAGCAAAACCTTAAATGAGGCCCAATTGAATTACTTAACCACTGAAAAGGAATTTTTGGCAGTTGTCTTCGCTTTTGAGAAATTCAAACCATATCTCATAGGATCCAAAGTAATAGTTTACACTGACCATGCTGCCTTACGATATTTCCTTTCTAAAAAGGATGCCAAGGCCCACTTGATTCGTTGGATTCTTCTTCTTCAAGAATTTGACATAGAAATACGAGATAAAAAGGGTTCTGAGAATGTTGTAGCTGATTATCTCTCTCGAATTATGCACGAAAATGTTGATGACACCCAAATCGATGACTATTTTCCCGATGAACAAATCCTTTCCATCTCTAACACCCCTTGGTACGCTGACATTGTGATTATCTTGTCACGCAACAAACACCCGCTGAATAGTCGAAACAAGATAGGCAAAAATTTCTCTCTAAAGTTCGAAACTTCTATTGGGACGACCCATGTCTTTTCAAATACTATCCAGATCAAATCATTCGAAGGTGTGTACCCGATCATGAACACCAAAATATTCTCTCTTTCTCACATGACCATGCTTGTGGCGGTCATTTTGGAGCAAGAAAAACTGCTGCGAAAGTATTGCAAAGCGGTTTTTATTGGCCCACACTCTTCCGTGACGCTTTCGAATTTTGCTCTAAATGCGATCGATGTCAAAGAACGGGTCGAATCACTAAGCGAAACATGATGCCTCTCAACCCCATTTTAGTGATTGAGTAATTCGATGTTTGGGGCATCGATTTCATGGGACCATTCCCTAACTCGTTTGGGAATCTTTACATCTTGCTTGTGGTAGACTATGTCTCAAAATGGGTTGAAGCCATCCCGACCAAAACCAAAGATAATAAGGTTGTTATCAAATTCCTCAAAGAAAACATCTGTTCACGCTTTGGCACACCTCGAGCTATCATTAGCGATAATGGCACTCACTTCTGTAATCGTGCTTCTGAGTCCTTGCTCAAGAAATATTCAATCACACACAAGCTGTTGACCCCTTACCATCCACAAATTAGTGGACAAGTAGAAGTTTCCAATAGACAAATCAAACAAATTCTTGAGAAAACCCTGAATTCTAATAGAAAAGATTGGTCCTTAAAACTGATTGATGCACTTTGGGCATTTCGCACTGCTTACAAAACCAATCTAGGAATGTCACCATATCGGTTAGTCTTTGGGAAGGCCTGTCACTTACCTCTTGAATTAGAGTATCGTGCTCTTTGGGCAATTAAACTTTTGAATTTTGACTTAGAGAAGGCCAGCTCACGTAGGAAGTTACAGATCTCAGAACTGGAGGAATTAAGAAATGAAGCATATGAAAATGCGAAAATCTTTAAAGAAAGAACCAAAGCCCAACACGACAAGAACATACTTCATAAGGAATTCAATGTAGGACAAAAAGTTCTTTTATACGACTCTAGACTTCACTTGTTTCCAGGAAAACTCAGATATCGATGGACTGGACCTTATGTTGTGAAAACAGTATATCTTCATGGAGCAGTTGAAATTGAAAATCCTAAGGATGGAAAATTCTTCAAAGTAAACGGCC
The DNA here is from genome assembly GCA_030737875.1 of Allium sativum. Taxonomy (NCBI): domain Eukaryota; kingdom Viridiplantae; phylum Streptophyta; class Magnoliopsida; order Asparagales; family Amaryllidaceae; genus Allium; species Allium sativum. Next base: position 463,885,623 of record CM060923.1, read on the forward strand.
AACGATTGAAACCATTTTTGGAATTCGAGCAAAATACGAAGACGATGACCTATCGATCTTCATGAGCCTGATCATCCACCATGAAATCAGGTGGTACACGTTCTTCTTCTTTTATTTTTCATTTTTTTCCCTTCCATTTTGGTCTGCATACCTTAGACAGTTGGGACACTGTCTCAAACTAGTGTGGGGGAGTCAAGTCTGCATCACAAAAAAAAAAAACACACACACACACGACTTATTTTAGAGTGATACCACGAAATAAGTTTACAATTTTTAGTCAGTTGATATTATTTTTTTCTCTCAACTTAGATCGAATAAGAAATAAAATGAAAAGTTTAATTTTGAGGGATAATAGTGTAACCGGTACATAGGGAGATTCTTAGGTGATGGCCATGAAATCTATTCTACATTATAGTCTTTGTTTAAATAAGTGGAGGACTTAAAATACTTATATTGGCTTTTCGAATCTTTAAAACTAAGTTGTGTTAAGTTGAATTCGCGTAACTCTCTTTTATGCTTATATTTTCAATAATAATAATAGTAATCCAAGGGTATCCAACATTGCTTGTATATCAAGCGTTGGTGTGCAAACCCGCCAAGCTCTATCCGACATGTTGTTGACAAAGTCAGCATTGGAATATCTTGGTCTCATTTTATGAGATTGGACACCTAAGGATTACCAACATGTTGTTGACAAAGTCAGCGTCGGTCTGCACAATCCGCCAAGCTCTGTCCTAACTCTCCGTTAGTCCGCAAGGCAGTGTATGAGTGGTATACCTTGGTCTTTAAAGTTAGGTGTATGTAATTAATCATAAATTTTAAAATTTTATAGAATAGAGAATAAGCGATGATGCCCAAACACTTCTTGACCTTATTGATTTGACTAGCCGTACATGAGAAAATAATAATACCACTTTGCAAACTATGCCAAGCAAACTAAGAATATATTTCATGGTTGCACTATGTTATCAACCGAACCAACTGGCCAAGCTAGAATTTAACATTTGAAAACTTGATTTATATTGAAAATTTGTTACAAGTTGAGGTATCTAAAGTACAATCAACTGATTAGAAATTGTTAACTTAATTTGTTGTACCACTTTTCTGAAACAAGTCATGTTGTCATTTTTGTTTTTGTTTTTTTGTATATATCCATTGCATTCATGTAGTTGCATTAGATCCTCACATACTGCATTTGGATTTTGGGTAGAATCCGCTGAAAACCCTCACGAGACACCACTCGTCCTACTAGGGACACCTAGAGGTTTAACGGCTTGTTGCATACGCTCAATGCAATCGTGTTTCCTACGAAAGTGTGACCTATCTAGTTTAGCTTTTCATTTTTTTATTTTTCCTTCTTTTCACTCGAGGACGAGTAAAAGATAAGTGTGGGGGTATTTGATTAACATGTAAAAGTGTTAATTTTTATGCTCTATCTTATCTTTAGTGTAAATAAATAAATTTTACATTGGGTGTTTTTCGTATATTTTCACAGGCCATTCATCAATCCTCATGCATCCCGAAAAGCAAGATATTACACAAGAAAAAGATCAACTTCAAAGATTTTATCTCATGTGCTTTTGGAGTCTAATCAGAGTCCATGTTTGGAAGAATTAATTACATATAATCTAATTATCAATCAATTAGCCACATGGAAGATTTGAAGATTTTATGCACTTTTGGAGTCTAATCAGAGTCCACGTTTGGAAGAATTAATCGTATGCAAATCTTTTACCAATCAATTAGCCACATGGAAGATTTGGAAGATATAGAAGATATTCACATGATATGCTCAGATATTCTTAAAGATTATTTCCAAACAAGCTTGGTCAAGAAAGGCATGAGATATGATAAGAATTCTTAAGAAAAGAGGCCCATTTATTCATAGATCTGATTAGGGTTTGGCCTATCCCACCTATAAATATACGTTGTACTCATTGTAAATGTTCATGCCATTTTTTAATTACGTATTCTCGTTTATGAATAACAAAGTTCTTCTTCATTGATTATCTTTTTTCTTTCATAACAATTTGTGTGTCTACGCAATTATTTTTGGTAGAACACATATTGCTATTTTCTTTTATTACTGCATGTTAGCGATTGATCGTTGATTAGATTCAACGACAGTCCTACTTTTAATTTTCTGTTATTGTTCTAGTTGTTATTTTCTTTTTCTAATTGGTTCTTTTCTTTTCAGTTGTTGAATTTGATATTGATCTGATTAGATTCAGATCAATAGTAAATTCAATACATTAATTCAAAAAACATCTCCAGATTTTGCCTAACTCGCCTAAGAATAGATAAATAATAAGATTTAAAACACCTCCATGTGATTCGACATGCATATTACACGACCTGTACACTTGCAGTATTATTTCATAAATCGCGCTTTTCTAATTCATAGGAAAGCGTCGATCACAGTCCTTCATCTTCATTCTCAAACGTTCGAATATCATAGTACCCTTATAGAAATTCTTTCAAAATTAAATAAAGATCATAATCATATACCATAAGTTCAAGATTTTGTTATTGTGTCATCATATGAAATTATGAACAGTTATTGTAATAGTCACAACCTTTATGTAAGAACCCCAGTTTTTGGACACCGGGGTAAATAGATTATAGCATGTTGTGTGATTTGAAGACCAAGAAGTATAAAATGTGAGCTCAAAAGCCTAACTCATATAATAATTTAATATATGAAGATAATTAAATCGTGTGTATTGGAATAAATTAAATTCACTTTATACAATATAAGGAAATTTATTTCAACCCATGTTTGTAAATTATATTTGATGGTTTAAATGAATATTGGAAATATAAACAACTAATTAACAACTAATATTAAAGTGAGAATATATTTTCAATATGACGTGTTAAATTGTTTTAATGAAACCATAAATTGTGGGTTTTGGGAGTTAATTCGAAGGAATATTGTATTAAGTGATTTTTTGATCCTTTAAAATGATTAAAGTGGAGTATTGGGAAAGCTGTGCTTGGATTGAAATAAGAATTAATAATTTGTTTTGAGAAAAATTGGGGAATAAGTGCAATTTTGTGTTAATTTGGAAATTTACGAACTAGTGAATTTAATATTCAATAACCGAGTAAATAACTTAGAAAATGTTAAAATAATGTTTTGAAAACTTTTTATGTATAAAATTGCAAATAAGTAGGTACTATACAATTCCTAAGAGTTTATTGCAATAATCGAGTAAATGGTGAACTTTGGAATAAACCGTGTATTTTTAAATAAAACTTGTGTAGAAGTCAATTGTAACAACCTTAGTTTTTTATATAGGACTATTTAATTTGTTTAGACATTAAAATGATTAATTTTAAGATTTAATGACTTGGAATTTATTTAAGTAAGAATTTGAAAGTTAAATTACTCAAAAGCAGGAATATCAAACTTAAAATCTGAATTAGTTTATTTTAAAGTTATGTAAAATTCTGTTCAAAGTGGTGGAGGTTAATGGTTGGCGGTGGTGCCATGCGACTACGGTGGTAAGAGGTGAAGGGTAAAAAAAGCTAGTGCGGTCTCCACAAGTCAAGATTACGCAGATAAATTGGAAAAGGAATGGGATGGCCAACGTGATTTAAGAAGAGGGTGGAAAGAAAAGTGGTTGGTGAGAAGAAATGAATTTGCTTCTTTTTTTCTGATTTTAATTTAAGTTGGCGAAGGCATGTTATAATAGAGGAAGCCGTGCGGTAGTATTGAATTACTACCACCTGTACACAATCTCAAATTTGGCAAATAAGTGTCTCTACTTATGCTTAAACTACTATCACGTGGTGAGTAGCACATATACGAATAACCAAATGTCTCAAAAGCCTAAAATGTTACACGCGTTGGCCATTCGATTTTGAAAAGGTGGTATACACGTCCCTTAGTATTAGTTTGTTTCACGTTTGCTCATTAGTTTAGATGCGCCAGGGAAGAAAATAGAGTGTAGACAACAATCCGGGTTCAAAGTGCATATATTGATTTATTAATTATGAACAGCAACAAGATAAAATATTTTTGAAAAAGAAAGCATTCATATAGGAGGTACCACTTAGAAATTCATTGCATACATGAATTTTTATAATGTATTGCACTTTGCATTAGCCCCTGGATGGTTGCAAAACCGGATGTACACATGGTTGTAAATTATGCGAGAAATTACATAAGCTAATTCTTTATTTAATTTCGAGAACGAAATTTCCTAAAGAGCGGGGAGAATGTAACATACTGCATTTTCATAATATTAATTCAGTTAAATAATTACCGAAAACGACGAATGGAAAACGGACATTTTTTGAATTTTCAGAATTGGGCTTCGAAACATGCGCCATTGTGTTCATTGCATTTTTTTGATATATTTGCATATATAACTTGTTCCGATCGGAGTGCATACGACAAATTTACGAACATATGAAGTTTAGCATCGGAAAAAATTTGTATGTAAATGTGTGCAAATATAATTTATATTTTTAATATGTATGTACATAAATTTCTAGAAAAAAGGTCCTTTGAAATTGAAATAAATGGACAGTAAGGAGGAAAGTAATTGATATTAGAATTGAAACATTCCTATTAATTTAGAATGCATGTCATAATTGACATTAACAAAGAAATAATATAAATTTATTTAGATATAAATTGCAGGAGAAACGCGCAAAAATAAACACGTGACATAAATGGTACAATACTATGCAATAAAAGGAAGTTTGAAATAATTTTAATTAAGTAGCATTTCAATTTAGAATAGATATTCGTATATTAATATATTAATGGTGCGCATTTGAAATGGAATTAATACACATTAAAAATAACGTTCATTAAATTAAAAAGGGAGTAAATATGCAGAAAGTTAAAACGGAAGAAATTGTATGTGTGTATTGATTTCACATTCGAAATGGATAAGTATAAAGAACGAGGAAAGAATTAAATCAGGATGTTAAAATTATAACGTTAAGAAAGAGAGTAGGCAAAAACTAGTCACTCGTTTAAAGGCCTATACACGTTATCTCCAAATTTGTATGGGTCGACTCATAATTGTGGTTGCATCTACCCTGTGTATGAACATCTAGATTTTTCCAGTATTGACTAAAGGAGGGTCAAGGTTCTGACGCGGTTTTCTTTCGAGCAACTATTTTGGTTTGGTTTCCATGAATCTAACGGACCAGGTTCTTCTGGATGGCTATAAATAAACTCCTAGGGCTAGCCGTCAAACTCATTATTTTCTGAGCAGACGCGGAAGCCCTGCCATTTCATTTCTTCTCCAAACTCTTCTGAAACAAAAATAGATTAGTTTAGGCCTTCAGAAACAAGAATTGGAGAACGCAATTCGTAGATTAGGATTATAGGCGCTCAGAGTTCCTTTCTGTACAAGGTAAGTTCCATGGATCTGTTTCCAATTCCATTCTTTTATTTTCTTTTGTGGTCAGAATTATAAATCCATGGTTATTGCAACGTTTGAATTAAATTTAAGGAAAACCACGGTTGATAATTCTGAACCAGATTCTGGAATTGGAAAGCTTACAAGTGAATGGATTTAAATTATGCCTTTCGGTTACGGTATATTTATCATTTAATTACCTGTAATTCTTAACGAAATGAAAAGTTGAAATTGTGGTAATTGTGATGTATTTCATTTCCTATAAGCGTTAAGAATATTACTGTTTTGTAACTTCATTCCTATATCTTCCTTTTTGGGCTTAAGAAATTGCCGTAATAATAAGATTGTAAATTTGACGATGATTATGTGTATATTCCCAATGTATATTGTTTGTGATGTAGTCAAAAATTTAGTTGGGAAAAATTGCAGTAAAATATGGATAAAAAATTGGAATAGATAATAGTAAGGCTAATTGTATTCAGAAGTTTACCATAATTAAATTGGAAATGGGAATTGGGTAAGAAAATAGGAAATAATATATAACCCAAAAAAAGGGGATTAGTTTCAGATTGAGTTAGTTGGGGTGGAAAAGGAATACATTTCCATAATTACCATCACGGTAAATTTCAAAGAATGTAGTTGCAAGAAAAAGAAAAGTAATAGAGATTAGTGTGAAATAGAAGTTTTTGTCGCACTACACACTAATCAAACATATATATACATGATACAATAAAGATAAATAGCTTGCAACTACGGAACTTAATTGATGTATATTACAAAGTAGATTTTTCTTAAATTTCCACCAACCAATTTGACAAAGTGTGTGAAATATTTCTTATGATAACGGAAATTACAAAAACGGTAAATAAAAGGAAGTAACAATAGTAAGGGTTTGCTTAAAAAATAAGGGAAAATGTGATGAACGGGGAATATAACTTATTATAACTAATGGGGATGAAATGTAATTGATAGACTTGTCCTAGGGACAAGTGGAATTATAACGTGGGTTATAACAAAAGTTAAGATGACAACCCATTAATAAACCTTAGTTAGGGGAACTAAGTGTGGTAGCGGTATAACATGAAGTTTTAATTACATGGAAAAAAGAATAGGCTTATTATTAGTAGACTTATGAAGAGGAAAAATAAGTGGCCTGATAAATTTATAAACAGATAATGGGAGTCCGTCCCGATAGCGTGGGGTTGATTAGGGAAAGTAAGCCGCAAACCGTACGCTAATAAACTAGTAACTTGAATAGAAAATGAATGTGTAAATGATCAAGTTAATTAGGAATATGATAAGTTAAAGCAAGCGCTTGATTAAAAGATTAGACGTATGATCTAATAATGCGATGGCGTGATGCGCTTGGACCAATCCGTACATATGGAGATGAATAACCAAACAGGGTAGATCATCGCAGTGTTTGGACAAAGGAGAGAAGCACGTCCATCTAATTATTGTACGGGACCGGAGGGAAGCACGAGACGTCTACGGGACGTGGTGGGATAATTTGAGATGGCCCTCCGAGGAACAATCAGATGAAGCTGTCTCTCGAAGGCAGGTCTGTTGCACCATCTAGAGCATATCTTGACTGCAACTATGGTGTAGTAGTCAGAAGGTTATGGCAGATGGCATTGGGTGATTCAGCGATTTGCCTCCCTCTGAAAGGAGGCGGTCAGGATCAAATTTAGGATAATAATCGTCAGATACCCTCCATCGGTAGTCAGTGGGTGGCAAAAAGACTATAGCTAAACCAACAGACCAACGATCTTTCACTATCGGGACGATGGTTGAGGGACATGCCAAATTGGATGTTAGAATGGTTGATAGGGGCACGTCATTAGCTCTTAATGTTGTCTTTAGTTAGCTGTGGGAAGGGTCAGGGAAAGACCAAGGTGGGGCCATAACCACTGTGAAAAGAGACAGACCACGGGTGGGTATATGTAATGTTGGCCTAACGAAGTTTTCCTTTACATATATCAAAAGCTCCTGACCGAGTTCTATGCATTAGATTCAGCCCTATTACGGTACTCGGGTTATAGTGGGCAGTATGTTTGTGCAAGGGTCGGTGTATTGTAGACGTTATGGCATTACTTTGTGTCGAGAGGTGGTTCGACTGAGGAGTTTAGATACGAGGATTCGTACGCTTACGCGGTATAGCGACGGTGGTTCTGTGTGATTATGTGGCGCAATGATGGAGATTTCCGTATGCGGTTCTGCATAGGATGAAGGTTGTGCATGCTACTGTGATGCGACGGCGGAGACCGTACGAGGAGGATATTATGGGGAGTACCTTGAGATGTTGGGTATAGCTACACATATATAATATTTGGTTTAATCTACTGGGGAGTTGATGGGTGTGACGTGTATGCAAATCCTAGAGTGTTGTTAACCCGAATAACCTAATAGTTAAGAAATTGTAACTGAACAATATATGTAGTGTTATTTCAAAATGTATAATTTGTCCACTTACCAGAACTTGTGTTCTGACCCACTCCTCATGATATACTCGCAAGTTAGATTTATGCCATAGATTTGGTAGCCTTTAGACACCTATTAGGCAATGGAATGATTTCAGTAAGGCAATATTTGATTATTTTATTTTATCCATTCCACTGAGAGATGTTTTATCAAGCTCTAGTATATTTAATATCTCTGTCTTTTTTACAGGATACCAAACAAGCCAACTAGAGTTTCAATGATTTTAGATTTAGAATTTCTGCAAAATCCAAAAAAACGCATTGGAATTTGGGTTGTTACACTATGGCAATGGTTTCCATTTGTTTTGAGATTTTCCTGAATGAATTCTTTGAGGAAATGGAGTCACAACTTAATAGGTCTGTCTATTTGAGTTGGCGATGAGTGGGATTCATAAATAGACACGGGTTTGAATCAATGTGTCGATTGGTTTCGTTTGTGTTTTTCTTAGTGTCATGAGAAACTTGAGTTTTGAAAGACATTTCAGGTAAGTCTTTAGGACAGAAAACTTGATTGCTGATTTGTGTACCAGATCTCAAAGTGATTATAGTGTTCATTTTGTTTAAGTTATCATCTTGAGCTACATGGGCCTAACTCTAATTTTGCATTCACTAAATGAACGACTCGTACTTTTTCGAGAACATTCCTCTTTCCCATTCCTCGAATTTTGCATTCACTAAACGAATGACTCGTATTCATTTTGTTGAAGATACTGAGTTGTAGAATTTGAAAGAGTTTCCAAAAAAGTTCGAGAGAGGACAATCATTTGTCTTCTTATGGAACGAAAGATAATTATGCTTTATTTTTGAGAAGGTGACACGAAATCTTGAAATTGATTTGATTAAAAAGGAAGAATCAAAGCATTGTTAGAAAATCATTGAAAAGAAGGTTGAACCAGAATCGTGTTTGGATTGCTCTGGCTCCAAGCAAAATTAGAATGATTTCTCCAATCGGGATTGTACGTTAAAGAGAACAGGTCGTTCTTAACTTTGTTAAAAGCATTGGGTTATTGCGACAAGTAGGACCATTGATCGGTGATGTGATTTGGATCGTTATGTCTATAGCATAAAGGCTGAGAAGCTTGGTTTATTTGTTTAGTTAAAAGAACATTATCACATTTTTTATTACGACATCGATTTTAGCTTAAAGCTAGAGATGATCATATCGAACGAGCACGCTATCATGAGTAGATAGATTTCTAGTTAGATCATTCCTAATGAGCCGATTTTTAAGCAAAGATTTCAAGAGATTTCCAAGCAGCTTTATGGTATTGTGCTAGAAAATTTCTTTAGCATACAGATTCAAATATAGTTCGAGAACTATTTTCGAGACCATCATAAATAATTTGGCCAGAGGTTCATTTTTCAAAATTTTGTTTTGGACATTTGATTAAAAGTTCCTACAATCTTTCAAAGTACTTTCCAAAAGGTTCAGCCCTAATAGATGAAAACTAACAATTTCATTTCAAATTTTGGTTGTTTCTTCAACAGAGCTAGATTTCTTTAAGAAAGCTTTTACAAGTTTAACCCAAGTTCTAGTTGAATTTAAAGGCAAGCTATACTACCATTTCCAACTTAATCGGCAAGTGCAGATGGAATTAACCTAAATTTGATTCAATCATCACATAATTTTTGGATTTTAATGGTTTCACAAACTTGTTCAAAATTCAACAAAAAGATGTAAGGATCATCGGTTTGAAAATTGCTATTCTGAAAATGTGTTTATGTGACTCGATTGAATTTCAAAATGATTTCTCGTTGGTGCAGCAAAAGTATAGCAAGAAGGAACATAAACTTGATTGAAAAAAATATGGTCCATAAAAGTATATGGAGGGTTTTTTGTTAGCCATTTGAGAAGGAAGATCTAGTCGAATTAAACGCTTTATCGAAGTATCACGTGTCTAGATACTCATGCACATGAGAATAGATTAAGATGTAAATGAGTGAAAAACAAGGTTATGAAAATGATATTGAAGAAAAATTTTTGTTTTGTTTTTTCAAAAATGGAATTTTTTTTATCTAAAGTAAAGAGTATGATAAAAGAAAAATGTTTAAAAGAAGCGTTTTTTAATTTTATTTTTTTGTAAAAGGAAAAAATAAAAGTATATATTCAAAGAAAAATGTTTTTTTTGCTTTTAGTTTTTGAGTTTTTCTTTTGTTTTTTTAATATATGCATGGACTAATTCAAATAAATGAATGTAAGGATTTAAGTGGAAATTTTATATCCTTAGTAGCACCTACTTCAAATATATATATCATGACATCGATTTAAATTAGCAAAACAATTTTTAATCAGGTAACAAATAGGGGTTATCAGTGCACCAAGAACCGCTATAATGATGCAACTAATGGATTAAATACTTTTAGATAAATAATCATTATAATACCGACGAGTCATCGTGACAACTATAACTGATCAAAGTATGTTGTTTCCATAGACACCAAGAGAGAGTTTCGGTAAAATAAAACAAGTTATCAAAACACAAATTTATTCAAAATGAGCTCGTGACAACTTAAGTCCAACGTTTAATGTTTATCAACTGGTTAAGTTCTACGATAAAATGCAATTTTTAGGGCCAAGGAAAGTTTATGAACTCCTCACCTTATATAAATTTGGGTGCGCCCTTACGGGAAAAAAGATGAATGTAAAACAAAAAATTGAACGCATGTTAAAATGCAACTGCGTACAGGTTCTTGTGTGATTTTTTAAATGTAATATGCAAGTAAACAAAAATACAATAAAAGTAAAACATGAGATTGAACAAGAAACTAAAACATGCAGAGTTTATTAACAATTTATTTTAGTGAAGATTTTTTTAGCACGAGTGAAATGAAAATGAATGTTTTTTTAATCGGGTCAAACAATTCTTTTTTTACAAAGCATAAAGAAAAATGGCAAATAAATGTAAAAACAAAACCATATAAGCAAATAAAATAAAATGAAAGATTGGTCAAAAGAAAATCTTAAAATAAAAAGAAAAGCTCGCACTGAAATACGCCAACTAAAATGAAACCAAACTAAATTACCCAAAAACTCAAAGATGTTGTAATATATAAGAGTGAATATGGTTTTGTAATATTCTATTTAGTCCCATATCATGGGAATAAGTTTAACATCATCTCCAAAGCCTATATATAAAGGAGCCAATGTGATTGAAATTGTGACATTTGAATCAATAGAAATAAAAGCCTCTCCTTATATCTTCTATTCTCTGTAATGGCTTCTCTTTTATTGTACGTTCTGTTTTATTTTATAATACGTTATCATCACGAGATTCCAGTAGAGCTATTTTTTTTATTTTTTTAAATCATCTAGATCTACATCTATGAATTTGCGAGGTAAGTAATTTTTATTTGAGGATTGTTAATTCATGGATTTCTAGATTTGTTCTGCAATTATTTACTTTTGTTTAAAAATCTTCGATAAATGGATCTATCAATTTGTGTTATCTTCTATTCTTCTAGATCTAATTCAAACTTCTAGAACTTTTTCAAATTTTTTTTTTTTGTAGATCTAGAATGGGTTCTAATAGGTCTATATTTTTTAGATCTAATTATTTTTATTGACCCTACATGTGTGTCTAGATTTATTTTCCAATTTTTTTGCGGAACTAATTTTAATTTTTCCAAACCCAATTTGATGGAGATTCGATTATATATGTATTGTTTATATTATTGATGGTATAGAGGTAGATCTAATTTTAACTTTTCCGATCTATTATGACTTTTCGTATGTAATTATTTTGGATAGACTAAAGATAGAATATCTTTTAAAAAAATGATTTTTTTTATGCATACCCAACAAAGATAGAATATCTCTTGAAAAAAATGTTTTTTTTTGGTATATCCAACAGAATTATGGGTATAAAATACAATGATGTAGCATTTAAATTCAATAGCAATATTTATTTATCACTGGAAGTGAGATTGAAAGCTCACGATGTAAGCTACTTTCAAATGAGGAACCTGAAGTTCATATGTAAATGACCTGAAGTTCATATACATTTTTTTTAATGAGGAACATGAAGTTCATATGCCAATAAGGAATCTGGGGTTCATATGCAAATGACCTGAAGTTCATGTATAAATACTTTCAAATGAGGAACCTGAAGTTCATATGCAAATGAGAAACCAGAATTTCATATGCAAATGAGAAACATGAAATAAAGCCTCAAAACATATAATTGCATTTAATATTTGCTTATAGTAAATGACCTCTAATAGGAAAGGATTTGAAAAATCGCTGAAGGGAAAAGTTTCAATAAAAGGAAAAAGGCATATATTCCAATTTTGTGCCATACATAATTTCTTGAAGAAATTTATTGTTATAAGAGGTCATTAAGAATAATCTAGAGGATTTGCTTCAGTTTAAAATATACAATGATAATATGTAAATTATAATAAAACCTGAAGTTTTAATACAGTAATTTTAGAACATATCATATTTCTAGAAGAAATATTTTATCGTTTCTTAAAAAAACTATATTATAAAAAAAATATGCATCTCGAAGATCATATTAAGTTAAGATCTAAATATTGATATTAATTTAGCACACCTGAAGTGATTATAGAAGTAATTTTTGTTATAAAAATGAAAATTTTATAACCTGTAGTTTCTATAATTGTAAGAGATAGTTTGGATGTAAAAAAATAAGATCTAAAAGATCTGTATATGGATTGTATAATTTGAATCTAAAACACGTAATTTTTATGTTTGTTAATCTACATTGAACTTCTGGTTCAAATAAAATATATTTTATTTGAACTAGGAGTTCAATACATTTCCAAATCAGATGGTTTGGATATTATGATACGATCTTTAAGATTCACGTTGACATTGCTTGATAAGCAAAAATAAATGATTGGAACCTTATAAACGATTTGTTCTAAGATCGATAACTCGAATGAGAAATAATATGTAAATCAATTACATGTAATACTTGGACGCACGTATATACACATATATGTGAATATTTAATTAACAACCTGAAGTTATTATGAGCTCATATTACAAATTATGCGTATATTATTTAGTAATTCAAAAAGTCGATTGACATCAATATTGAATGACCTGAAGTCGTGTGCACATTCAAATGATAGAAAATTCCTCCAAATTATCAGACCAATGAAAGGGAAAAAGCAATACAATATGAATGCATCTTATCAACTAATAAGTGCATTATCCTACTACAATTGAAATACATCTAATGTATTTGCTAGCTATAATGCGATAATGGATCAAAAATGAGAATCCAAAGACAGTTTATAATTTAATGTGATAATGTTTTTCAACATTGAGGGGAGGATAAAAGGATCATCAATGTTAAATATTTGCTAACATATAGAATTATGCAAAATATTAAGTAACTTGCATAAATTATCAATTATGTCCGTAATAGACTTTCTCCAATATAGATTTGAATCACACCAAAGAATCAAAAGGTGTAAATCACAGCTGAAAATGTGGTATAAAGTCAGTTCAAAATATTTTGGAGTAAGTCATAAAGATGCGAAATAATGGAGGTAAGTGTTCTTGAAGAAACACTTAAGGTTGCTTTGAAAGAAACCCATGACATGATTATCAAATAACCCTATAAGTGGTTTAGGAACCTAAAGCATGATAATTTTTGAGATCTCAATAAATCATGTATAGAACTGACAAGAAATAATCATCGATAATAAATTTATAAATAATAAAGCGCTTATTTATAAATGAATTAAAAATTCCATATTAGAGAGAAACATGATTGGCCGTCATGAAATTCTCCTTAATAAGATATACAGACTTGTATTCCATAAGATATGAACCTATAGTTCATAAGATAAAATTAGAAATATATAAAATGACAAAAGCACACTAAAGTTACCAAAGCACCATATAGTGTAAACAACACGCTATGAGCATTGTACTTTCAGAGATAATTTAATTGATTTAAATAGTGAAAGCGTTTAAAACGCTTACAATACCCTAAAGGTATAAACGATGAAAGTATACAAATTGCGAAAGAATTCAATTAACTTTGGTAGTAATAAAGAATGCAAATAACATGAAGTGTAGATTATAACATTATTCTGTGTATTGTTGTGATGAAAAGCTTGATATAATTCACGATGAGTAGATCATTTCCTGCTTTCAAGAACTTTTGTAGTGAAACTCTTAATATCCATTGAAGTGGTAATTGCGATATGCAAAACTTATTATTGTAACGGCCCGAGGAATTCGCGATCTTTGTATCGACATAAACTCAATGTCAACTACTTAAGAATCGAAAAATACAGGAACGTTAATAGAAAGAAGTTAGAGGGTGAGAATAGATAAGATAGAAACTTAGAACAGAAGAAGAAGAACACAACTACAACAACATCAGAGTAACGCGAATCTCACAGCGGAACGAATAAATATATTTCATAACATGACTTTGAAATAAAACAGTATCTGTATACAATACCATTATTAGAGTATAACACTTAGAACACAGCGGAAATAATAATAGCTATATATTCCTGAAGCCTCCAGCTCCAGCTCTTCAAGTATCTTTAAAATCCGAACTACTTGACTGCCCGTACAAAATTGGGCACCCAAGAGTTTAGGGAAAACAAAACAAAATAAAATCTGGGTCAGTCATGTGACTGGTGTGAGCAAACTCCAATCATTTCGGTTTAATTTGTCAAAATCCTTTCTAAAGAAATGATAATTGTAAGACCGATCCACACATAAACACAGATGGTTTTTACCTTACGATAACCCAAAACATTTCTTTAAAATCAATACTCTTCTGATATTATAATAATGTCTAAATCAAATAAATAGCAATCTAGTGGAAACGCTTTCATCTCACGTTCCGCATGTATTATATACAATCAAACACCACAGGCGCTTATTGGGTAATGGATTTCTAGTTATGACAAGGTATGGAACCACCTTCCGATCAGTGTACTCTAGAAGCGATACACTGGAGTTCAACAAGAACATCTTGTAACTCGACCACACATGACCGGCCATTCATTTCGCTTGAATGTTCCGAATATATTGTCACCTTACGGTTGAAATACCAACATAACTGTTCCCGGGAGATACAAAATTGAAAGAAGTAACAAATATGAATATTCTCTAGATGGTGACAATATACCCTAATTGGGTGTGACCCACTTAGCCATGATGCCTGCTCGATTTTTGTCATTTCTCGGTTGATGAGGCTTGAGGTCATAACGTACTATTATACAGATCACATCTATATTTAC
This sequence comes from Allium sativum, assembly GCA_030737875.1. Classification (NCBI taxonomy): domain Eukaryota; kingdom Viridiplantae; phylum Streptophyta; class Magnoliopsida; order Asparagales; family Amaryllidaceae; genus Allium; species Allium sativum. The sequence goes on from CM060923.1 coordinate 463,900,726, forward strand.
TTTGAATGCCACATCATCATACCCGCCAAATCACGAATCGTTTTCCTCAAAAATACCACGGGTATAAAGCTAAGAGAAACGAATTTCTCCGCCACCAACGTAAATGCGTTTGAAGCGATCAAGTTATGTGATTTCTTAGGCAATTTCTACCTAGGATTTACTGAACAGCTCTTGCATAACTCCGTCTTCAATTATCTTTATCATATTTGATTCGCAACGCTAATGCCATATGGAGTGGTTTTCAGATAATATATCTGATCCCGGTCTCTCCGTATTGACAACGGAAATGGTCAAAATCTTTGATAGTCGGTGATTTAACTATCAAAGGAAAACATGTGTACAAACAACGGTCGTATTTCCAAAATGGAAATATTATCGATCAATCATCAATCGACCTTTATCTCTTTAAATTAATTTATCATTAATTTATTTCATTTTCCTATTCCCGTTTTTCCATATATTCGTAAATTCTTATTTTCTAAATTTAGAAAATATACGTTGTTAATCATTGGAAAACATTTCCATATTTACTCTTATTTCTTATTTTCTATATTAGAAAATATTTCAGATTCTTATTTGGAAAACATTTCCAAAACTCCTTCATTGGATTTAAACAGATGTTTAAATAAAACATCGCGCGCCAACTAAAACCGTTACACTCATTAACTAAATTCACTTCACCAACCTTCGCTATTGAACTTTAACTATTCCTAAGTTAACAATAAAGTCAATCAAGTTGGGGTATATCTACCTCTCAGACCTTAATTGAACAACATTATTAACCTTGAAATAAACAAAGTCCACCACTTAAATCTTTAACAAACTATCCTTACGTAACTCTCAGATTCAATCTACGATTCCATTTCTTTTACAGAATCATTTGATTATAACATTAGTGTTATAATTCCATGCTTTTGAGTTATAATAACTTTAATATAACTTTTATTTCTTAATTTGAATAAATAAATAAACAACTAATTTATTAATAAATAAATAAATCTTGATTTAAAAACCGGAAGTAAATAGTACTTTCCCGAATTCGATATAATCGAGTCCGACGTATAACTCTCTTTCGAGTAAACTCTACTCGATTAACTCTTTTTCGAATAACTTATATTCGATAACTTCCTTTTGAATAACTCTATTCGATTAACTCTCTTCGAATAAATTATATTCGATTAACTCTCTTCCAATAAATTATATTCGATTAACTCTCTTCGAATAAATTATATTCGATTAACTTTCTTCGAATAAATTATACTCGATTAACTCTCTTCGAATAAATTATATTCGATTAACTCTCATTTCTTATCTTATTCAAATTTCAATTTGAATTCCTATTTCAAAACCCAATTTTTTTATAAATGTATTAATTTATAAAATAATTATTTTAATCCATTGTTCACATCGAATGTAAAAAATATTTCTTCTATATAAATATATATATATATATATATATATATTAGTTTAGTTTGATTTCGTATTTAAAGGTAATATTCCATTCCCAATTCTATTTATACTTTTATTTAGAATTTTATTCATACGAAATCCCCTTTTTACTTCCAACACTTAAATCTCATTTATAATCCCCTTTATAAATGCTATGTTCAAATTCTATTAGAAATATCGGTGTTAAAACCGATTTCTACTTCTCTATATAAGATCAGACTTATATATTCCATTTATCAAATGATAAATATTTTATTTAATTTATAAAACATTATAAATTAATCTTCTCCATTTTTTTATCTATTAAAACAGATTTCTATTTAATATTTATTTTCCACTTATTTCCTTTTATAAAATTCTATTCATTTTATAAAATACTTCCTTTTATAATATCCTTTTTATTTCATATAAATATTTCCTTTTTATAATATCCCAATTATTTTCCAAATAAACTCCTTTTACAACTCTATTTATTTTACAAATGGTCCTTTTTCAATTCTATTTGTTTTACAAATATTTCCTTTTATATAAGATCCATTGATTTTATATAATAATTTTTTTATATACATTTTGAAAATTCCCTTTTTAAATCCAGTATTATATGTGGTATTTAAAATACCAAATAACAAGGATCAATATTATTCAAACACACATAATCATTAACAGATTATATATCACATCATATATCACAATATATGAAAAATAGTAACATAATTGTTGGGGAATCCAGTTGGATCCCTCCAACCTATTTCCCTGCATCCAAGAATGTTAAATAATATAATTAACATTACTTTCATTTCAATATGAAATATTCTGATCAACAGAATCAATATTTGATTAACGATATATATATATATATTTGTATATATATCGCTAGATCTATAATTTCAACCAATTAATAGACAAATCATCCAACAATCAACACATAGCAATCAACCATCATTCATCAATTCTAAAAATACGTTATAAAACTATAACTGTGCAGAGTTAGTGAGTTTTACTCACATTGGACGATTATCGTTAAATAACGATAATTGTCGGTTGATTCAGAAAGACAATTTATTTCGCTATAAATTGTAACGAGCTTCAATTTACTCCCAGTCAGTTCCATTTCGTAGCCCTCTTCCATACGATCCCAACGGATCCTGTTTCATTGATTTTCGATCACGTATGACAAAGTTATATATTTTCTAAGTTAATATACATTTCATATATGCAAATTTATATTTATTTAAAGTTTAAATTGGACCTCACCCTTCCCACTTGGCCCATGAACACATTAGAACCGGCTGAACAGTTCTTTGTCTTCCTCCCAAAATTGAACGCGAGCTCCAGGAAATCCTCCACCATACCCGATTCTATACTGCACCCGTTCTTCCTCCATACTCCGCCATTTTCAATGCCATGACCTCCAAACAACTCCTCGTCCAAAACTCAACCTCCCCAACTCCTCAACGCAAACTCGATCACTCCATCCCAACCCGCGTTTTGAATAGAAGGTTCACGTACTACGGTAAAAATTACCGAACTTGTTTGCTTCCAAAGTCAACAAAACTTGGCCAATGAACTCCCGTCAATCTCGTCCCCACCACTCTAGTGCGTACACACACGCCTCACTGCTTCAGCTCGAACACGAGCTAGCTGGACGCGATGACATTTAGGAGTATACATGAATTTTCTTTCATGTATCGTGTTCGTTATGGAACTAAAAATCCCTATAGGTTTGCATATTTGCGTTTTCATCTATGCCTTAAAATAGTACATATACATATGCAATTGTAAAGTCACTTCATTTTTTTTACATGCCTTATTCTTTAAGAAGACAAGGGTTCTTGTTGCTTTGGCTTCTTTGTGAATTCATGTATGCCTTATGCATGCATTCATGTATAGAAGGTTACATAAACATATGCAGGAATTACTATCGAAATCTCTTATATGTTTTTGTGCAAGCTCCACAAGTATGGATGAGATAGAAAATGACGAGAGTTGCAGTGATGTAAGTACACCAAACAAATATAAGAAGACTTGACGAAGTCTTATATATATTATCACTTATCAGAAGACAACCGAGAAAATAGTGTGTACATTTTTCGGACATACCCTTATTTTTTTCTTTGCTCTTTGAGTTTTAAATTTTAAAGTTTAACGCACACTGTTACGTAGATTCTTGTTCACATATGGACTGCTATGGACAAAAATAAAAATATCATCGTGACAAACAATGTGCCATGATCCCAAAAATATAATAATATAGAAAAGACAACTTATTCTGTGAAGTCTCAAAATATTGATAAAGGGTGTAAAATACTCCAAATAAAAAGTGACTATTTTTTTCAATTAAAAATTACAGAAAAATTCTATAAATTAAATTATAACTACGTCTCAAAGATCCTATCTAAATTCAAAGCCAATATTTAATTAAAACTAAATATATCGTTATGGTTTATAAACATTCCATAGCGACTATTTGAAAATTTAATTTAGCCATAACTCCCAATCTATACGACGAAATCTCGATTTTTCTCTTCCATTAGAAAAATATCATTCAACAGATCCGAATGTTTCTTGTTTCATAGAAATCCGATTTAAAACGGATTCTGTATATCCGTTTAAAGTTCAAATTGCCAAATTACGAACTGCCATGCCATTTCGAGCTCGATTATAATTATAATATAATTATTACGTTCAACTGTCGTTTAAATAATATACCCGTTATTATAATTCAAATTCTAAACTGAATTAAATCAGTCAAATTATCTGATTCACACAACATTTGCAAATTCCACTATTTCGGATTATTTTGGCAATCAAATATATTATTTAATTATTTATATTATTTAAATATTCAATATTGTTTAATTAAACGACCATTTAAATCTCTAGATCACTATTTAAATAATTAAACAAATTAATTATTATACTGTAAAAATACGAGACATTACAATTATAATATATAAGTTCCTGAAGAATACGAATAACATTTGTTGTTATAAAGAATACCAAAAACTGGATGATAGATTACAACATTATTCTTCTAAGTATTGTTGTAATGAAAATCTTGATATACTTCAAGATGAGTAGATTACTTCCTGCTTAGTGTTGTTGTAACGAAAATCTTGTTATCGTTCATTCTTCTAAGTATTGTTGTAATGGAAATCTTGATATACTTCAAGATGAGTAGATTACTTCTTGCTTAGTGTTGCTTTTATGAAAGTTGTCTTATTCATCAAATGTGTATTGCAATATGCAAGTCTGATTGAAACACAAAATTATAAGCACATGAAGTGTGTTCATAAATGAATATTAGTAGCATACAAGTCACAAAAAGAAGGCGTTTTAAATAAGAAAACATGCCCGAAGCATGAAAATGTATATGATGTTTTTACAGGAAAATAATTACAAGGACAAAATTAAAGGCTTTTTTATCCATAAGGACAACCCACTTAAATTTTACTCAAAAGGACAACACACTCCTTTTCTTGTCTCACATGCCCAATTTCATGTAATCCGTTAAAGATTTAACCCCTAAATCACGTGCGCTATTTCCTTATTTCATCCACTATTTTTCGTCGAAGAAAATTTGGATCTCGCCGCCATTGATCGCGATTCTTATTCCTTCAGATTTTCGAATCAAATTTTTTTATTTGATCGCATAAATCCCAAGATATCTGAAATTCTAAATTAATGCACAATTCTCAGCCGGAAAATTAATCTTTCATCAATCAGACAGGAAAATCAAAATCACATTACGTTTACTGCTGATTTGCTCCATTCATTTTTTGTTTATCATACGATTCTTTCACTGTTTGCGATAGGTTTTTAGTGTTTCTATTGGTAATTCATGGATTCTACTTGTGCTACAAGCAGGTATTATTTTTTACTGTTTTCAGATTTTTAATTTTTTTTTCGTTACTTTTATTCTAGTTTTTTCTTTTTTTCATGTTGTAATTTGTTTTTGAATGCATTGCTGAATTAAATCTGTTTTAGATTAAAACTTGTTTTGCGTTCATTAGTATAATTGTTACTATGATTGTTTGCATTGTATTCAAAGAAAATTAACTATAGCAGTTTTTAGGTATCATTTTAGTATTTTTTATGGTATCATTTTCTTCCCTTTCATTTGAATGTGCAACAGTTTGTAGGTATCATTTTAATATTTTTTTAGGTATCATTTTTAATGTATTACCCTTGTTTTATTGTTTTATGGTATCTGTTTGCATCTTTTTACTTGGTTAACTGTTTTTTTCACATTAAATTTTTTGTTCCAGTGGTGACGGCACTCTCCTTATTGTACTTGTCTTCAACGATACCTCTTTCAGTACTCGGTTGTCGATTAACTGCTCATTGGATGCTTTGAAAAACGAAATATGTGAGTATTGGTCTCAACTTACTCCCAAGTCCATTGAAATTAGCTTTGTGATTGAGGATAGAATTAAAATTGTTGAGAGTGACTATGATCTTCAAAGTATCGTTTTATTCCAGTTACATAAGAAGAGTGCTTTTTTCTGTTTTAATGTTAAGTTGAAGGAATTTCTGTTGGAAGATGTGATTGATGGTCCTTCTGCACTTTCTACTAATGTTTTAATTCCTTCGTCTTCTGATCAATGTTTGGGTGCGAACATTGTCATTCATAGGAATAGTTATTTAATTGATTTGATGAAAAGAGGATCTACATTAAAATTTACTGATTTTACCGGTTTTTGTTTCGGAAGCGCCGAGTTTAGAGAATTTTTAATGGCCTTTCAGATTAAATCAGGTCATGAATACCACTTTCTTAAGAACAGTGCTACTAGGATCACTGCTATTTGCTCATCGTTTTCTACTGGTTGTTTGTTTAAAGTGCATGCTTCTTGTGATGTTGGCCAACTAAATAGGTTTTTCATCAAAAATCTGGTTGTCGAGCAATCTTGCGGGGGTGGTCCAACAAATTTGAGTAACCCTTCTTTATCATGCTCATTTGTTAAATCATTGATAGTAGATGAAATTAGAGATCATCCTAGTAAGAAACCGAAAGACATCATTGATGATTTTCGAAGAGAGTTTAATCTGAATTTATCTTACTCTTATGCTTACAAAGGAAAGCAACTAGCTTTATTGGAACTGTACGGCAATGATGCAATGTCGTACAATGATTTATCTTGGTATTTAGGTGCACTACAGACTCATAATCCTGGTTCTTATGTCGCCATGAATGTCAACTCTTCTACAAATCAGTTTGAGAGAGTGTTTGTTGGTTTTGGTGCTTGCATTCTTGGCTTCAAACATTGTCGGCCTATGATATTTTTAGACGGTACCCATTTGAAAGGTAGGTCAGGAGTTTTAATGGGTGCTACAGCTAAGAATGGCAACCAAGGTATTATTTTACTATAATTTTAAATGTTTTACATATACATATGGTACCATTTGGATTCTATGTGATCAGTTTTCTCCAGTTCATTTTCCGATTTATTAGTTTATTATTTTTTACAGTATCATTGTTTAGATATACAGATTTTAGTTATCGTTTTTATTGGCATTACGGTATCATTTTCTTCATTGTTTTTAGTATACAGTTTGTAGGTATCGTTTTAGTTCCTATCTAGGTATCATTTTTTCTCAAACAGTTTTTAACCATCAGTTTTGGTTGTTTTCGGGTATCATTTTGATTTATACAATATTTAATTAGCTTTTCCGTATGTCTGAAATTATCAATTTTTTTTTTAAAAGAATGATTTCCTATTGAATTTTTATTCTTAATTTTTTGGCAGATTTCTTCCCTTTAGCTATGGCCATAGTTTCAATAGAAAATGTGGATAATAGGAGATGGTTTCTAAATCATTTGAAGAAAATGCTCAACGAAGATCGTAATTTGGTTTTTATGTCCGATCGACATCAAGGTCTGATTTCGGGTGTTCATGATGTTTTTCCCACTTCATATCATAGTTATTGCTACCTTCACATGGAACAAAATTTGTTGTCTGCTGTTAAGTCCAAAAATGCACACATTTCGATTGTGGAATTGTTCCGGACATGTTCTAGAGCATCTAATGTTCTTGAGTTTCAAGTTGCTCATTTTAAGTTTTTACAATTTGGTGGTCCTGCAGCGGTTAATTTTTTGAAAGACAAACCTTTCGATAAATGGGCTGATTTTTTTTCCGTGGTAAAAGGTATGGTGAGTACAGCTCTAACGTGGCTGAAAGTTTCAACAGCTGGATTTTAGAAGAACGGGCCTTACCAGTTACATCTTGTTTGGACGGGATACATATAAAAATTATGGAACAAATGGCTAAACGCCGGGAAGAATCCCGTTTATGGACTACCATTTTGTGTCCAACCATGGAAAATCGATTAAAAGACTTAGTTGAAGAAGGTTTTGGTTGGGATGTATTCAAGGCTTCTGAACACCTCTTTGAAGTGAAATCACCAATTTCTCATCATGTTGATCTAAAAGAATGGACGTGTAGCTGTAACCAGTGGAAAGTGATGGGTTTTCCATGTGCTCACGCTATAAAATGTATTAATAAAATGAAATTAAATGTGTATGATTTCATTAAGCACAATTTCACTGTGGAAGCTTACCGATCTTCATATAGTCATACAATTAATCCTATATCTACATATGGCAAACCTGATGTTGATTCAAGTAATGAAGCAGTAATTAAGCCACCAAAGGATAAACGTGGTGCCGGTAGACCTTCATCAAAAAGAAAAGGAGGATTTGCATATTTCCAGAACAAGCAAAACAGATCTAGAGGGTGCAATGAATATGGGCATAATAAGCGCAATTGTCAAGCTTCCAAAAATAAAAATGAAATTCATTACATTTGTTCTAGGTATCATTTGTATCTCCATATAAACTGGTCAAGTAAACTTGAATGCGTTTGCAATATAGTGTTTGTTGAACTACAAATGTACACAATTATCTACCTTTTTAATAAAAAATCTTCTTCGCTTATTTTGTTTAAGTTTGATTATTTCATTGATGTGTTGTTGGCATTCTGTTTTTTTTCCTGGTGTTCTGATCAGTGAGATTCTCTACATGTTTAATATTAGTTTTTATCTCTTCCATGAATCTATTTAATTAGTTATTCTTTATGTTTGATTAACTGGATATTTTTTCTATGTCTTGTCGGGTTCATTTTTGTGTTTTTATCATGTGTAGAAATTTATTTGGTATCATTTTTATAATTTTTTAGGGGTCATTTTTAATTTATCTCAATTCAAAATTCCATGGGTATCTTTTTTTCTTTATTGCAGTTATCATTTTTATTTTTAATTTTTAACTTCAGATTTTGGTTATCATTTTCTCGTTATTTTAAGTATCATTTTTTAAATCCATACGACTACAAATTGTAGATATCATTTTTTTTTATTGTAGTTATCTTTTTCTGAGTTTTGTTTATTAAACACCAATTCTGCACATACACAAATTAGTAGCCAAAAATATTATTGTCATTTCAAGTTTTAATCATCCAATTTACTGAGTAGACTATTTTATGTAATGATTCACTGTTTTATTCAATCCCATTTAATATGTTGAGTATTTAACATATGAAAAATCCATAGGTATAATTTTTTTTCACAATTCAGTTATCATTTAAATTGTACCAATATTCATTCAGATTTTGGTTATCATTTTGTATATATTGTAGTTATCATTTTCTGATTTGTTATCCACTTTACAGTTTTAATTATCATTTTCTGGCAGTTATAGTTATCATTTTTTACATTAAGTTAGTTCACAACAATTCTGCACACATAAAAAAGACTGAGAATGAAAAAAAAAAATTGACATAAATTCAGTCTTTTCAAATCAAATTCAGCAATGTGTCAAGTATGTAGAATTATCATCATGTATTCATGCAAGATTAGTATTTCACACAACAACCCATTCATTACTAAAATTCGAAATGTTAACATATGCATAAATTTCAATCTAGAAGAAAATACACTGTTTTCCAACCATCTACAATATACAGCACTGTTTCACTCATTTTTTCATTCATTTTTTTTAGTCTTCTTTGTCAATCCAGTGATGAATTGAACCAAATTCCAGCAGCATACATGATTGGATATAACTTCACGCACAATCAGTGCTCTTATTTTATCCATTTTCTCTTTTGAGACCTTTAGAGGAATTTCAGCTCTGTTGTCTGAAATTATGTTTACGATGACGAATATACCGCAGTCCACTCTGCACAAATAAAAATTAACGGTGTTTACAAATTGTAAAGAACAAATGTCAGTTATTTTTCTTGTGCATTGAATACTGATTTATGTCGGTTACAATCAATTATCATTAAAAACTTCTTATTTTTTTGTATTGAACAAATAAATAAAAAAAAAGGATGAAAAAATAATTAACCTGTCGGAATGCTGCTGTGCGCATGGTTCTTGAAAAATCTCTCCATCAACAATCTTCTTATCTACGATTTTATTCTCTACCCAAAGTTGTTGCTGAATTTCTTCAACTTTCTTTCACTGTAATGAACATTTTTTAGTAGTAACTCACTATCAATAAAGACATTACAATTTTCTTACCACTTCATATGCTTCGTTTAAATGAAGATTATTGAACTTGTTTGATCTTCTTGGTCTCAAAGAATCATAGTGAACCCATTGCATGTTTGCATATGTTAATGTCAACAGCGTCCAATGGTTGTCAGAATGTAATGGGAAGTAAATTTTTTCTGTATAACTGTTCAAAGCTGCTTCTTTTAAGAAAGGAGTAACCAAACTTTTAATAATTGAACTCCTGTCCTCCATAATAGCTTTCTGCTCAGTGTAAATTTTAATTTAATAATTATTGAATACATGAATACTACAATAATAATTTTTTAAACCTGTGATTCAACTTACTGTCATTAGTGTAGACATTGTGTAATTGTTATCAACTAAATCACATTTATGGGTGCACTAGTCGATTATCTGAAAATATAATGAAAACAATAAATTACATACAGTAAATAAACATGTTTCAACATCTTATAACAGATTTATGTCTTCAAATTTATCTGTTTTAGTACAACATAATTTGAATCTATGTTTTACATTTTCTGAGTATCATTTTTAGATTTAATTAGGTATCATTATCTTGTTCATTATACTGATCATATAAAAAATTATAAATTTGGTTATCATTTTTTTTAAACATGGCAATCATTACCACATTTTTGTACATATGTTTACCTGCCCATCTGTGAACGAACCTCTCAACACTTCTGTCAGCATATCCTTTGTAACAATACAGCCTCCCCTTGCTGGATCATCATCTTCCCAAGTAATCGGACTGTCAATTATTTACAAGTCAAATAGTTAGTAAAATTATTTCTACGTTGTACAAGTACAGATGAAAATATTATACTTACTTCTCTTCAGCTATTGACATTGAATAAAATTTCCTTACAATTCTACCTTCCTCATCATCAAGATGTTTAATCACTTTTTTGCATTTTGACAAGTGCAAGTCTTTCCATGAAGGTTCCTCAACATTTATTGGCTATTTAGCCTAACAGTATGTTCCTGATCTACGTTATCTTCATTTACCTTTTTTCCCTGCATTTTTCATCATCAAATGGAATCAATGAAAGTTGTAACTCCTCATTTTTTTTCCTTCACTTGAACCTTCATTCTCCTTCTTCTGTGTTACTCCAGCTTTCTTCGTTGCTTTTACATAATATTCAAACTCCTCTTTTCTTTTTTGTGTTCTTCTTCTTGCTCTCATTCTCAGTATGTATGAAAGTGGTTTTGCACTTTTTGGCTTGGAAGCTGATTTTTTAAGTCTTTTTTTAAATGTTTTCTCTGAATTTCCTTCTCTGGTTTTCATCTTTACAATCTCTGCAGTCAAATTAAAACTAAAGTCCGGGGGATCAATGTCGTAAATTGACTGTACACTCTTTTTTTGACTCCCGCTATCATTGACAAAATCATTAACTGTGATTGGCGTAGTTTCATTCTCTATTCCAGCTGCCATGTTTTCTTCTCCATAGGTCCTTTCATCATAATTCGTCATGCCATCGTTCATTTTATCTTGGTCCTGATTCTCATTATTCACCTAATTTTTACTTATTTGATTACTTTTCAAGTTTTCATCTGTATGCGTATCACCCAGTGTCTGTTCTAAATCAACTCTATCATCCGTTTTCTCGTGTTGCATTTCAGCTTTCTGCTCTTTCATCTGGTCTTTAAGTTTACATAACTCCTTTTCTACTTTTCTTCTCAAATTTCTTTCTTCCATCCACTTCCTTTTAAATTTTTTGTTTTCCTTCTCTAATTCTGTGACGCGGTAGTTAAGAACTCTATTTTCCATGTCCTTATCAACTTTTTCCACTACTTGGACCTGCTGATTACGCGTTCTTTTTTTGGTTTGCGCAGCTTTTCCTTTTATTGTAGCTCTTCTTTCCAAACTTTCCTTACACTCTAACAGAAGCGCCTCATGCAGCTCAATTTTTCCCATTTCCATTACCTATACAAGAATATACATTATATGAATCAATCTGCATAATTGCCACATTGCTGAATTGGATTGGAAAACACTGAATTTATATCAATTTTTTTTTTCATTTTCAGTATTTTGTATGTGTGTCGTAATGATGTGAACTAACGTAATGTAAAAAAATGATAACTAGAACAGCTCGAAAATGATAACTAGAAACTGTAAAGTTGGTAAGAAATCAAAAAAATGATACCTACAATATATATAAAATGATAATAAAAAACTAAATAAACATAGGTAGAAATTAAATGATAACTGAATTGTTATAAAAATGATACCTATGGAATTTTCTAATGTTACATACTTAGAAGAATAAATGAGAAAGAATAAACCACTGAATCATTACATCAAAGAGTGTAGTCACTAAATTGAATGAAAAAAACTTAACTGACAACAATATTTTTGTCTAATAATTTGTATTTGTGCTGAAATGTTGTTTAATAAAAAAAACTCAGAAAATGATAACTACAATTTAAAAAAAATGATATCCAAAAAATGTTTAGTGATATAAATTATAAAAATGATATCTAAAATAAATAAATAATGATAACCAAAATCTGAAGTTAAAAATTCAAAACAAAAATGATAACTGCATTGAAGAAAAAAAGATACTCATGGACTTTGAAAGTAACATAAATAAAGAATGACCCCTACAAAATTATAAAATACAAACCAGAAAAAATTCTACACATGGTAACAACACAAAAATGAACCCTACAAAGAAATAGAAAAGATAACCAGCTAATTAAACATATAAACCAATGTTACTTCTTCACTTTTTTTACACATATGGTAACAAAATTAAAATTAACTCTGTACAAAATTAACACTGAAATATTGATATTTCTACTTGGCCAGCTTTAAAAGTGTCCAAAAATTCCTTCTGAACTATTTTACTTAATTTCCTCAGATCCCACCTAGCAAATCGAGGTATTTTGTTCTCAAACTTCTTCCTCTGGGCAATTAGATTTACCTTCTCACACATCACATACATCATATAAATAAAAACCAATGTTAAAACTGAATTCAATAATACTTGTTTGGGTATACAGAAAAAATATTGTATGAAATTTTTTACCAAAGGAAGCATTGAACAGCCGGCCATATCCCGCAGATTTTTTACGTAGCTTTTTACAAACTTTTTAAAACTCGAATGAATGGTTTTTGGCCATGACACTGAACTCATCTTTTTCACATCTACAATGTATGGAATAAAACCCCACCTAAACTTTTGTTGGTTATTGGGAAAGAAAAATGTAAGCAATATTAACATAATCATAAGGAGTGGCAAGTCCTCTTCAAACTCCTTCTTTTTCTTCCCTACTTCATCTTTAATTCTTTTTTCAATTGAACTCCTTGTAATTATAGCCGCTTTCCCAAAATTTCTTGACACGAATTGGTTGCAATCTGTTGGTATCGTTCTACTAGTCATTTTTGGTGTGTCATCTATATCAGAACCTTCTAAAGGCATGTAAAATAATAGACTTATATCTTCTGGCCGAATTTCCATTTTACTTTCTCCAAACAAAAAACATTCTTTCTCCACTGAGTAGCATGAATATACTACATCCAAATTTTCTGCTTTTTTCTTGCACTCTGTCAGTGAAATGTTTTTCTCATAAAAAACAGAAAAAAAATCATAAAACGGTGTTCTTTTCAAAATGTCAATTTGCTTGCATGTCAATGCTTTCTTGTCTCTCAACAAACAGATCGTCTTGTAAGACGATTGCAACCCACATCTGTAAGCTATTGCACAATTAGTTCTTTCACCTACGACTAACTCTTCTTTTCTCTCCATTGAAATACCTGACTTAATTTCTCGAGGCCTTGGATTCTCAAAATCATCATCCTATTTATCATAAAAAAAATGCAGAGAATAATAATATTTATCAGTGACACAATTGTATGCAACACATTTAAAAAAAAATCTAATTAACCCTTACATTTATAGTTTGCATTATCCTTTTTACATTCTACATTATCATTTTTCCTTGCACTAAGTTAATATCAAGTTAAATATTACTTTCAGAATCAAGGTATCATTTTTAACACATATACAGTATCATTTTTAATAAAAAGCTCTACTCAAGTTAGCATTTTAATACCATTGTAGTTATCATTTATATATCATTGAAGTTAGCATTTTTAACTTACAGAATTTTCTTCAGTGTTTCTCGCATCCTTATCTTCAAATATTTTGTTTTTCTTCCTTCTTTAACCTGCACAAATTAATAATTATTATTACAAAATTTAAACAAACACTACTGAAAATTATTACTATGAATAACACATACCTTTTTTTATTGACTTTTATTTCTTTCTTCAAGTTTTCTTCCACATACTTTGGATCATTAAACCGTTTCGACCGAGTCTCCTTACTTACTACTCTACTGCTTTTTCTCGCATCTTTTTTTCCATCATCTTTTCGATCCAGAGTATCACTTCTTCTTCCAAATTTCACTTGCTCTACAGTTTCAGCGTTGACAGTGTCATTTTTATTCTCCTAACATAAATTCTTCATCATTTTTACCTTCGATTGTATCACTCCGGTTCTCAACCACAATTTCTTCGTTACTAGTTTGTACATTTTCAGTATCATTTTTTCAATCAACTCCTCTTTGATCGACAAATTGGCAATCAACATTATCATTTCCTCTTTCAACTGCGATTTTAACCATTACTGGATGTCAATTTTCTTCTGACCATCAATAATTAGGGTTTCGACTCCAGCTTGGGACAATTCCGCAGCTTCAACTAGGATTTCAAAATTCCTTTCCACTACTTTTTCCATAAACTCACTGTCAGTATAGTCGCTCCGGTCTAATTTAGGAGGCTTCGTAGGCGGAGAATTCGATGATCGCGATTCTGTAGTCATTTCTTAATTACGGCGGAGAGAAGTAAGGGTTACGACGATTAAGCCAGAAAATGAAATAACTGGTTTTTTTGGGCTGGGCTATTAATTGTCCTTCTGGATAAAATATAATTGTGCTATCCTTATGGATAAAATATTAAATTAATTTATCCTTATAAATTTTTTCCCCTCATAACAATGCCTCATTAAAGCCTTACTAAGAAAAATCAATGGAAAAAAACTTAGTTAAGGAAAAAGAGTGCATTATAACATATTTATCGATGCTCCTCCTGATTTAATAATTTCCTCTGAATTCGTATTCTTCTGTCAATAACTCAAATTACTTATAGATACTTCTTAGTTAAGTTTATCTTTAAAAACATGGGAAAAAAATTTATAAGGACAAATTAATTTAATATTTTATACATAAGGACAACACAATTATATTTTATCCAGAAGGACAATTAATAGCCCAACCAAAAAAAACCAGTTATTTCATTTTCTGGCTTAATCGTCGTAACCCTTACTTCTCTCCGCCGTAATTAAGAAATAACAACAGAATCGCGATCGTCGAATTCTCTGCCTACGAAGCCTCCTAAATTAGACCGGAGCGACTATACTGACAGTGAGTTTATGGAAAAAGTAGTGGAAAGGAATTTTGAAATCCTAGTTGAAGCTGCGGAATTGTCCCAAGCTGGAGTCGAAACCCTAATTATTGATGGTCAGAAGAAAATTGATAATCCAATAATGGTTAAAATCGCATTTGAAAGAGGAAATGATAATGTTGATTGCCAATTTGTCAATCAAAGAGGAGTTGACTGAAAAAATGATACTGAAAATGTACGAACTAATAAAGAACGAATTGTGGTTGAGAACTGGAGTGATACAATCGAAGGTAAAAATGATAAAGAATTTATGTTGGGAGAAAAAAATGATACTATCAACGCTGAAACTGTAGAGCAAGTGAAATTTGGAAGAAGAAGAAGTGATACTCTGCATCGAAAAGATGATGGAAAAAAAGATGTGAGAAAAAGCAGTAGAGTAGTAAGTAAGGAGACTCGGTCGAAACGGTTTATTGATCCAAAGTATGTGGAAGAAAAGTTGAAGAAAGAAATTAAATTCAATAAAAAAAAGGTATGTGTTATTCAAAGTAAGAACTTTCAGTAGTGTTTGTTTAAATTTTGTAACAATAATTATTAATTTATGCAGGTTAAAGAAGGAAGAAAAACCAAAATATTTGAAGATAAGGATGCGGGAAACACTAAAGAAAATTCTGTAAGTTAAACATGCTAACTTCATTGATATATAAATGATAACTACAATGGTATTAAAATGCTAACTTGAGTAGAGCTTTTTATTAAAAATGATATTGTATATGTGTTAAAAATGATACCTTGATTCTGAAAGTAATATTTAACTTGATATTAACTTAGTGCAAGGAAAAATGATAATGTAGAATGTAAAAAGGATAATGCAAACTATAAATGTAAGGGTTAATTAGATTAATTTTTTTTTAAATGCCTTACATACAATTGTGTCACTGATAAATATTATTATTCTCTGCATTAATTTTTTTTTATGATAAATAGGATGATGATTTTGAGAATCCAATGCCTCGAGAAATTAAGTCAGGTATTTCAATGGAGAGAAAAGAAGAGTTAGTCGTAGGTGAAAGAACTAATTGTGCAACAGCTTACAAATGTGGGTTGCAATCGTCTTACAAGACGATCTGTTTGTTGAGAGACAAGAAAGCATTGACATGCAAGCAAATTGACATTTTGAAAAGAACACCGTTTTATGATTTTTTTTCTGTTTTTTATGAGAAAAACATTTCACTTACAGAGTGCAAGAAAAAAGCAGAAAATTTGGATGTAGTATATTCATGCTACTCAGTGGAGAAAGAATGTTTTGTGTTTGGAGAAAGTAAAATGGAAATTCGGCCAGAAGATATAAGTCTATTATTTTACATGCCTTTAGAAGGTTCTGATATAGACGACACACCAAAAATGACTAGTAGAACGATACCGACAGATTGCAAGGAATTCGTGTCAAGAAATTTTGGGAAAGAGACTATAATTACAAGGAGTTCAATTGAAAAAAGAATTAAAGATGAAGTAGGGAAGAAAAAGAAGGAGTTTGAAGAGGACTTGCCACTCCTTATGATTATGTTAATACTGCTTACATTTTTCTTTCCCAATAACCAACAAAAGTTTAGGTGGGGTTTTATTCCATACATTGTAGATGTGAAAAAGATGAGTTCAGTGTCATTGACAAAAACCATTCATTCGAGTTTTAAAAAGTTTGTAAAAAGCTATATAAAAAATCTACGGGATATGGCCGGTTGTTCAATGCTTCCTTTGGTAAATTGTTTCATACAATATTTTTTCTGTATACCCAAACAAGTATTATTGAATTCAGTTTTAACATTGGTTTTTATTTATATGCAGTATGTGATGTGTGAGAAGGTAAATCTAATTGCCCAGAGGAAGAAGTTTGAGAACAAAATACCTCGATTTTCTAGGTGGGATCTGAGAAAATTAAGTAAAATAGTTCAGAAGGAATTTTTTGACACTTTTAAAACTGGCCAAGTAGAAATATCAATATTTCAGTGTTAATTTTGTACATAGTTAATTTTAATTTTGTTACCATATGTGTAAAAATAGTGAAGAAGTAACATTGGTTTATATGTTCAATTAGCTGGTTATCTTTTTTATTTCTTTGTAGGGTTCATTTTTGTGTTGTTACCATGTGTAGAATTTTTTCTGATTTGTATTTTATAATTTTGTAGGGGTCATTCTTTATTTATGTTACTTTCAAAGTCCATGAGTATCTTTTTTTCTTCAATGCAGTTATCATTTTTTTTTGAATTTTTAACTTCAGATTCTGGTTATCATTTTTTATTTATTTTAGATATCATTTTTATAATTTATATCACTAAACATTTTCTGGATATCATTTTTTTAAAATTGTAGTTATCATTTTCTGATTTTTTTTTATTAAACAACATTTCTGCACAAATACAAATTTTTAGACAAAAATATTGTTGTCATTTCAGTTTTTCATCATTCAATTTAGTGACTACACTCTTTGATGTAATGATTCAGTGGTTTATTCTTTCTCATTTATTCTTCTAAGTATGTAACATTAGAAAATTCCATAGGTATCATTTTTATAACAATTCAGTTATCATTTAATTTCTACCTATGTTTATTCAGTTTTTGATTATCATTTTATATATATTGTAGGTATCATTTTTTTGATTTCTTACCAACTTTACAGTTTCTAGTTATCATTTTCGAGCTGTTCTAGTTATCATTTTTTTACATTACGTTAGTTCACATCATTACGACACACATACAAAATACTAAAAATGAAAAAAAAAATGATATAAATTCAGTGTTTTCCAATCCAATTCAGCAATGTGGCAATTATGCAGATTGATTCATATAATGTATATTCTTGTATCGGTAATGGAAATGGGAAAATTTGAGCTGCATGAGGCGCTTATGTTAGAGTGTAAGGAAAGTTTGGAAAGAAGAGCTACAATAAAAGGAAAAGCTATGCAAACCAAAAAAAGAACGCGTAATCAGCAGGTCCAAGTAGTGAAAAAAGTTGATAAGGACATGGAAAATAGAGTTCTTAACTACCGCATCACAGAATTAGAGAAGGAAAACAAAGAATTTAAAAGGAAGTGGATGGAAGAAAGAAATTTGAGAAGAAAAGAAGTTATGTAAACTTAAAGACCAGATGAAAGAGCAGAAAACTGAAATGCAACACGAGAAAACGGATGATAGAGTTGATTTAGAACAGACATTGGGTGATACGCACACAGATGAAACCTTGAAAAGTAATCAAATAAGTAAAAATGAGGTGAATAATGAGAACCAGGACAAAGATAAAATGAACGATGGCATGAAGAATGATGATGAAAGGACATATGGAGAAGAAAACATGGCAGCTGGAATAGAGAATGAAACTACGCCAATCACAGTTAATGATTCTGTCAATGATAGCGGGAGTCGAAAAAAGAGTGTACAGTCAATTTACGATATTGATCCTCTGGACTATAGTTTTAATTTGACTGCAGAGATTGCAAAGATGAAAACTAGAGAAGGGAATTCGGAGAAAACAGTTAAAAAAAGACTTAAAAAATCAGCTTCCAAGCCAAAAAGTGCAAAACCACCTTCATACATATTGAGAATGAGAGCAAGAAGAAGAACACAAAAAAGAAAAGAGGAGTTTGAATATTACGTAAAAGCAACGAAGAAAGCACGGGTAACACAGAAGAAGGAGAATGAAGGTTCAAGTGAAGGAAAAAAATGAGGAGTTATAACTTTCATTGATTCCATTTGATGATGAAAAATGCAGGGAAAAAAGGTAAATGAAGATAACATAGATCAGGAACATACTGTTAGGCTAGAAGAGCCAATAAATGTTGAGGAACCTTCATGGAAAGACTTGCACTTGTCAAAATGCAAAAGAGTGACTAAACATCTTGATGATAAGGAAGGTTGAATTGTAAGGAAATTTTATTCAATGTCAGTAGCTGAAGAGAAGTAAGTATAATATTTTCATCTGTACTTGTACAACGTAGAAATAATTTTATTAACTAGTTGACTTGTAAATAATTGACAGTCCGATTGCTTGGGAAGATGATGATCCAGCAAGGGGAGGCTGTATTGTTACAAAGGATATGCTAAAAGAAGTGCTGAGAGGTTCGTTCACAGATGGGCATGTAAACATATGTACAAAAATGTGGTAATGATTGCCATGTTTAAAAAAAATGATAACCAAATTTATAATTTTTTATATGATCAGTATAATGAATAAGATAATGATACCTTATTAAACATAAAAATGATACTCAGAAAATGTAAAACATAGATTCAAATTATGTCGTACTAAAACGGATAAATTTGAAGACATAAATCTGTTATAAGATGTTGAAACATGTTTTTTTACTGTATGTAATTTATTGTTTTCATTGTATTTTCAGATAATCGACTGGTGCACCCAAAAATGTGATTTAGTTGATAACAATTACGCAATGTCTACACTAATGACAGTAAGCTGAATCACAGGTTTAAAAAAATATTATTGTAGTATTCATGTATTCAATAATTATCAAATTAAAATTTACACTGAGCAAAAAGCAATTATGGAGGGCAGGAGTTCAATTATTAAAAGTTTGGTTACTCCTTTCTTAAGAGAAGCAGTTTTGAACAGTTATATAGAAAAAATTTACTTCCCATTACATTTTGACAACCATTGGACGCTGTTGACATTAGCATATGCAAACATGCAATGGGTTCACTATGATTCTTTGAGACCAAGAAGATCAAACAAGTTCAATAATCTTCATTTAAACGAAGCATAGGAAGTGGTAAGAAAATTGTAATGTCTTTATTGTTAGTGAGTTACTACTAAAAAATGTTCATTACAACGAAAGAAAGTTGAAGAAATTCTGCAACAACTTTGGGTAGAGAATAAAATCGTAGATAAGAAGATTGTTGATGAAGAGATTTTTCAAGAACCATGCGTACAGCAGCATTCCGACAGGTTAATTATTTTTTCATCTTTTATTTATTTATTTATTTGGTCAATATAAAAAAAATAGTAGTTTGTAATGATAATTGATTGTAACCGACATAAATCAGTATTCAATGCACTAGAAAAATAACTGACATTTGTTCTTTACAATTCGTAAACATCGTTAATTTTCATTTATGCAGAGTGGACTGAGGTATATTCGTCATCGTAAACATAATTTCAGATAACAGAGCTGAAATTCCTCTAAAGGTCTCAAAAGAGAAAATGGATAAAATAAGAGCACTGATTGTGCGTGAAGTTATATCCAATCATGCATGCTGCTGGAATTTGGTTCGATTCATCACTGGATTGACAAAGAAGACTAAAAAAAATGAATGAAAAAATGAGTGAAACAATGCTGTATATTGTAGTTGGTTGGAAAACAGTGTATTTTCTTCTAGATTGAAATTTATGCAGATGTTAACATTTTGAATTTCAGTAATGAATGGGTGGTTGTGTGAAATAATAATCTTGCATGAATACATGATAATAAATCTGCATACTTGACACATTGCTGAATTTGATTTGAAAAGACTGAATTTATGTCAAAAAAATTTCATTCTCAGTCTTTTTTATGTGTGCAGAATTGATGTGAACTAACTTAATGTAAAAAATGAAAACTACAACTACCAGAAAATGATAACTAAAAACTGTAAAGTGGATAACAAATCAGAAAATGATAACTACATTATATACAAAATGATAACCAAAATCTGAATGAATATTGGTACAATTTAAATGATAACTGAATTGTGAAAAAAATGATACCTATGGATTTTGCATATGTTAAATACTCAACACATTAAATGGGATTGAATAAAACAGTGAATCATTACATAAAATAGTCTACTCGGTAAATTGGATGATTAAAACTTAAAATGACAATAATATTTTTGGCTAATAATTTGTGTATGTGCAGAAATGGTGTTTAATAAACAAAACTCAGAAAATGATAACTACAATAAAAAAAATGATATCTACAAACTGTGTAGTCGTATGGATTTAAAAAATGATACTTAAAATAACGAGAAAATGATAACCAAAATCTGAAGTTAAAAATTAAAATTAAAAATGATAACTGCAGTAAAGAAAAAAAGATACCCATGGAATTTTGAATTGAGATAAATTAAAAATGACCCCTAAAAAATTATAAAAATGATACCAAATAAATTTCTACACATGGTAAAAACACAAAAATGAACCCGACAGACATAGAAAAATATCCAGTTAATCAAACATAAAGAATAACTAATTAAATAGATTCATGGAAGAGATAATAACTAATATTAAACATGCAGATCGAATCTCACTGATCAGAACAACAACAAAAAACAGAATGCCAACAACACATTAATGAAATAATCAAAATTAAACAAAATAAGCGAAGAAGATTTTTTATTAAAAAGGTAGATAATTGCGTACATTTGCAGTTCAGCAAATACTACATTGCAAACACATTCAAGTTTACTTGACAAGTTTATATGGAGATACAAATGATACCTAGAACAAATGTAATGAATTTCATTTTTTATTTTTGGAAGCTTGATAATTGCGCTTATTATGACCATATTCATTGCACACTCTACATCTGTTTTGCTTGTTCTGGAAATATGCAAATCCTCCTTTTCTTTTTGATGAAGGTCTACCGGCACCACGTTTATCCTTTGGTTGCTTAATTATTGCTTCATTACTTGAATCAACATCAGGTTTGTCATACGTAGGTATATGATTAATTGTATGACTATATGAAGATTGGTAAGCTTCCACAGTGAAATAGTGCTCAATGAAATCATACACATTTTATTTCATTTTATTAATACATTTTATAGCATGAGCACATGGAAAACCCATCACTTTCCACTGGTTACAGCTACACGTCCAGTCCTTTAGATCAACACGATGAGAAATTGGTGATTTCACTTCAAAGAGGTGTTCAGAAGCCTTGAATACATCCCAACCAAAACCTTCTTCAACTAAGTCTTTTAATCGATTTTCCATGGTTGAACACAAAATGGTAGTCCATAAACGGGATTCTTCTCGGCGTTTAGCTATTTGTTCCATAATTTTTATTCGTATCCCGTCCAAACAAGATGTAATTGGTAAGGCCCGTTCTTCTAAAATCCAGTTGTTGAAACTTTCAGCCATGTTAGAGCTGTACTCACCATACCTTTTACCATGGAAAAAAAATCAGCCCATTTATCGAAAGGTTTGACTTTCAAAAAATTAACCGCTGCAGGACCACCAACTTGTAAAAACTTAAAATGAGCAACTTGAAACTCAAGAACATTAGATGCTCTAGAACATGTCCGGAACAATTCCACAATCGAAATGTGTGCATTTTTGGACTTAACAGCAGACAACAAATTTTGTTCCATGTGAAGGTAGCAATAACTATGAAATGAAGTGGGAAAAACATCATGAACACCCGAAATCAGACCTTGATGTCGATCAGACATAAAAACCAAATTACAATCTTCGTTGAGCATTTTCTTCAATTGATTTAGAAACCATCTCCAATTATCCACATTTTCTATTGAAACTATGGCCATAGCTAAAGGGAAGAAACCTGCCAAAAAATTAAGAATAAAAATTCAATAGGAAATCATTCTTTTAAAAAAAATGATAATTTCAGACATACGAAAAAGCTAATTAAATATTGTATAAATCAAAATGATACCTGAAAACAACCAAAACCGATGGTTAAAAACTGTTTGAGAAAAAATGATACCTAGATAGGAACTAAAATGATACCTGCAAACAGTATACTAAAAACAGAGAAGAAAATGATACCGTAATGCCAATAAAATTGATAACTAAAATCTGTATATCTAAACAATGATACTGTAAAAAATAATAAACTGATAAATCGGAAAATAAACTGGAGAAAACTGATCACATAGAATCCAAATGGAACCATATGTGTATGTAAATCATTTAAAATTATAGTAAAATAATACCTTGGTTGCCATTCTTAGCTGTAGCACCCATTAAAACTCCTGACCTACCTTTCAAATGGGTACCATCTAAAAATATCATAGGCCGACAATGTTTGAAGCCAAGAATGCAAGCACCAAAACCAACAAACACTCTCTCAAACTGATTTGTAGAAGAGTTGACAATCATGGCGACATAAGAACCAGGATTGTGAGTCTGTAGTGCACCTAAATACCAAGATAAATCATTGTACGATATTGCATCATTGTCGTACAGTTCCAATAAAGCTAGTTGCTTTCCTTTGTAAGCATAAGAGCAAGATAAATTCAGATTAAACTCTCTTCGAAAATCATCAATGATGTCTTTCGGTTTCTTGCTAGGATGATCTCTAATTTCATCTATTATCAATGATTTAATAAATGAGCTTGATAAAGAAGGGTTACTCAAATTTGTTAGACCACCCTCGCAAGAATGCTCGACAACCAGATTTCTGATGAAAAACCTATTTAGTTGGCCAACATCACAAGAAGCATGCACTTTAAACAAACAACCAGTCGAAAACGATGAGCAAATAGCAGTGATCCTAGTAGCACTGTTCTTAAGAAAGTGGTATTCATGACCTGATTTAATTTGAAAGGCCATTAAAAATTCTCTAAACTCCTTGGCGCTTCCGAAACGAAAAACGGTAAAATCAGTAAATTTTAATGTAGATCCTCTTTTTATCAAATCTTTTAAATAACTCTTCCTATGAACGACAATGTTCGCACCCAAACATTGATCAGAAGACGAAGGAATTAAAATATTAGTAGAAAGTGCAGAAGAACCATCAATCACATTTTCCAACAGAAATTCCTTCAACTTAACATCAAAACAGAAAAAAGCACTCTTCTTATGTAATTGAAATAAAACGATGCTTTGAAGATCATAGTCACTCTCAACAATTTTAATTCTATCCTCAATCACAAAGCTAATTTCAATGGACTTGGGAGTAAGTTGAGACCAATACTCACATATTTCGTTTTTCAAAGCATCCAATGAGCAGTTAATCGACAACCGAGTACTGAAAGAGGTATCGTTGAAGACAAGTACGATAAGGAGAGTGCCGTCACCACTTGAACAAAAAAGTAATGTGCAAAAAACAGTTAGCCAAGTAAAAAAGATGCAAACAGATACCATAAAACAATAAAACAAGGGTAATACATTAAAAATGATACCTAAAAAAAATATTAAAATGATATCTACAAATTGTTGCACATTCAAATGAAAGGGAAGAAAATGATACCATAAAAAAAATTACTAAAATGATACCTAAAAACTGCTATAGTTAATTTTTTTTTTGAATGCAATGCAAACAATCATAGTAACATTTATACTAATGAACGCAAAACAAGTTTTAATCTAAAACAGATTTAATTCAGCAATGCATTCAGAAACAAATTACAACATGAAAAAAGAAAAACTAGAATAAAAGTAACGAAAAAAAATTAAAAATATTAAAACAGTAAAAAATAATACCTGCTTATAGCACAAGTAGAATCCATGAATTACCAATAGAAACACTAAAAACCTATCGCAAACAGTGAAAGAATCGTATGACAAACAAAAACTGAATGGAGCAAATCAGCAGTAAACGTAATGTGATTTTGATTTTCCTGTCTGATTGATGAGAGATCAATTTTCCAGCTGAGAATTGTGCGTTAATTTAGAATTTCAGATATCTTGGGATTTATGCGATCAAATAAAAAAATTGATTCGAAAATCTGAAGGAATAAGAATCGCGATCAATGGCGGCGAGATCCAAATTTTCTTCGACGAAAAATAGTGGATGAAATAAGGAAATAGCGCGCGTGATTTAGGGGTTAAATCTATAACGGATTACATGAAATAGGGCACATGAGACAAGAAAAGGAGTGTGCTATCCTTTTGAGTAAAATTTAACTGGGTTGTCCTTATGGATAAAAAGCCTTTAATTTTGTCCTTATAATTATTTTCCTGTTGTTTTGATCCACAAGTATCAACCCAAAAGTAATTAACATACAAACAAAAGTTATAATGTACTCTTTTTCCTTAATTAAGATTTTTCCCACTGGGTTTTTCTTATTAAGGTTTTAACTAGGCATTACATTGATCCAGAAGTATCATACTCCTTTTGACGTAGTAAATACGACATTTTGTATTGTACTTTTTTCCTTCACTAAGATTTTTCCCATTGGGTTTTTCTTAGTAAGGTTTTGACAAGACAACATTTTGATCTAGAAGTATCAAACATCTTTTGATGCAGTAAACTATCATTTATGAAGACAAGACAGTTTGCATTGCTCAGATTCAAGTGAATTATATCAAGGGTGATAGGATGGAGCACATTTCTTCTAAATTTCTCTTCACACATGAATGAAAGGATAACAAGAAAGAGAAGAAACAAATTCAATTTCGAGAAAAGGAGATAGATCTGTTCTCAAAGGCAATTTCCAAATCAACATTTCAGAAGATAGTGTACAAAATTGGCATGCGTCGACTACATCAATGACTAATTGAATAATGCGTTACAAATAAGGAGGAGCATATAAAAATATGCTATAATGTACTATTTTCCTTCACTAATATTTTTCCCATTGGGTTTCTGTTAGTAAGGTTTTTAATGAGACATTATCTTGGTCCTGAAGTATCAACCCTTCTTGTAACATCGTAAAACATTTTGCCTAAAGATGAAATAAATTTGCACTCTTTTCCTTGTTTATGATTTTTCCCACAGGGTTTTTCATAAAAAGTTTTTAATGAGACATTATTTTGATCCCGAAGCATCAAACTCTTTTAAGGAATATCATTTTAATATGATATTCATAATTTCAAACGTTGTGTACTCTTTTTCTCGTTCAAGGTTTTTCCCATTGGGTTTTCCTGATAGAGTTTTGAAAGCAACAGTCAATAGTTGTATCGGCTGAACGGATATATGCAAGCAAGATAATAATAAGGGGGAGCAATCATCATATATGTTTTAAAAGGGTCAACTTCAAGTTAGCAGAGCATTCAAGATTTTGAAGACGCATATTCGAGGAGGAGTGTTGTAATATATAAGAATGAATATGCTTTTGTAATATTCTATTTAGTCTCACATCATAAGAATAAATTTAACATCAGCTACAAAGCATATATATATATATATATATATATATATATATATATAAAGGAGCCAATGTAATAGAAATTGTGACACTTGAATCAATAGAAATAAAAGTCTCTAATTATATCTTCTATTCTCTCTAATGACTTCTCTTTTATTATAGTTCCGTTTTATTTTATAACAAAAGATCAACTTTATCGAACTCAAATCACGCAAATAAAACCTTAAGCTATCATTAAAAATAAGCAAATATATACATGCCTAACGAGCTCGGCCCATTAGAAAATAAAACTTCCTAAAAACAATTCCTCGAGTAAAGCACTCTATTCCAAACTTCTCTAACACAAAATTCCAAAATCAATTTTCGGAAATTGAAATCTCTGTTCCAAACAAAATTATCTAGTGATGGTTCGGGCGAGGGTGATCTGGTATATGGTGTCGGATTTGGATATTTTAGGTGAGGCAAGTGAGATTTTTTTTTTCCTCTTTTACTTTTGGTTCAGGGAGATGGAACGAGGATGTGGTTGGGGCTGAAGTGACTGAGTTGCATCCATAGGTGATGTGGAGGCGGAATTGATGAGGTTGGTGAATCAAATGATGGAGGCGGGTTGAATTTATGAAAGAAGATTCGGTCGTACTCTGATGCTGCTGCTGTATAGTTTGGGGTGGTGATCAGTCGAGGTGGTCCAAAATGGTTTGGGGAGTGTGAATTTGGGCACTGGTCATGGTGATTTAGCTGTGGATTGTATGAGATGCTTCTATGTTTGAGTTGAAGGTGATTGGCTTATACACGAAGGTGGTTGAGATGGATTTGCAGGCAGTGGGCGATGGAGTTGCTGATGTCGGGGTGCAAGAGAAATTGCTTGATTCAGACAGTAAATTGCAGTTTGGGATGTGATGGTGAAGGTTGGTACTTGCTGCACTGTGGTTGTTAAAGGTTGCAATTTGATTGTTTTGTCGGTGGTGGTGATGATGAAAATGGATTGATTGCTATTGTGGTTTTTAGGGTGATGTTGATCAGTTGTTGTAATCAGGTGATATGGTGATCAGTTGTAAACAGTTGTTGTAATCAGGCTGCGGGCTTGTGGGTCAAGTGTAAGTGTCGATCAGTTGTTGTTGTGGTTTTTCGTGTGTAAGCGCTACTGAGTATTGGCAAAAGAAGGTGAACTATGGTTGAAGTATGATGAAGGGTGTGATTAGGTGATATGGTGATTGTTAGTGAAGAAGGTTGGCTATTTTTTGTGATAAGGTGATTGTTGAGTAGTAGCCTTTGTTAAGGTAGTTCGTGACTGACGGATTTGGTTGCAGGAAGGTATGAAGTGCTGGAGATGCTGGTTTGGATGAGGAAGGCAATGTATACAGTGTTGCAATGTATTAGGGAACTGAAATTTTGGAGTGGGCAGTGAGTTGCTGACAAAAGTTTGGTGCAGTGAAATGGTGATGTCAATGGGGAAAGTAGGTTATTGAAGGTAACAGTTAAGTGGCAGTTTGGTGGAGGAGGGTTCAGTTGTTTGTTTTGGAAGTGAGTGGTTGAGGAGGTTAGCAGGCGATAAACTAAAAAAATTCAGAAAGAGCATAATAGAATGTGGAAACAAATGTAGTGTAACAGATGAAAACAATTACAATGTATTTTATTATTTTCTATAGAAACAAATACAGTTTGTAATATGCTGAAACAGATGCAATGTAAATTAAAGATAAAAATGTGTACCAAATGCAGTGTGATTTTTATGTTCTTTTACTACCTAAAACAGTGCAAATGTGAGTGTAGCAAATAGCAGAAATGAACAGGGAGAATAACAAAACAAAAGGTAGGAGGGAATGCAAATGTTTAGAATTTATTGCTAAATGCTGCAACAATGAAATGCCGAATTCAACATAGTAACAAAGAATTGTGGATGTGAATGACAAAAGAAAATGTAGAATTTAGTTGTTTGAAACAGAAAATGAAATGCAAAATCAGATTAACAGAATAATTTGTAGCGTAAATGTAATGAGTAAACAAATACAGTGCAGACTTTGTTTTTTTAATTAAAATCAAATGGAAACTAGAATGACAAGCAAATTCAAGCAAAACAGAAATGCATAACTGATTTTTTTATTGGAAAGATGAACAAATAAAATAAATGAACCAAACACACAATAAAAATGCTTTCAAGTGGAAGAAGAAATGATAACCAATGCAACAATTTATTTTACTAGAAAGCAAAGATAGATATAATACAAAGAGTAAAAATAAAATTAAAATGTTTTTCCTAACAATGACGGCAAAAACTTGATTCTTACGAATTTTTCTATTAATTTAGAAAATCCGCAGAATTTATATCGTTATTCAAATATTGCAAACGCACGACATACAATCGTAGTATGCATGAAAGTACGACTCTATCAGCATGAAAAAAATTTGAATTTCTAAAATTATTCAATAAAATTAGACCAAGTTTTGAGATTGTATTAACTACATAAAAAAATTAACAAAAACTAGAAAACAACTAGAGAGTTAATTATGAGATAGCATGTTTATAATGTTTTGCGTACAATGTAGCATGCACTTTCTCCCGTCATATGCAACAATTTGGACAAATTTTTCTTTTTTCAGGATGACCCACGTCTAGGCATTATGAAGCATGGATGAGCAAATGACTGTATAGTAGTGGTTTGATCTAATTCTTTTTTCTTCTTCAAAATAACGTAACATCACATTACTCATCAATTAAGTTCAAATATCTCGTCTAAGTTACAAAGCTAAACCAATATTAACAAGGTCCTCATATATCTAAATAGTACAATGATATATTTGTGATACAAGGCATCATACGAATACTACAAAAGATGAGAAGAATACTATATAGTATCAACCCTCCCAACAACCACTCAACTCTCTATTAGAGCATTCCCAGCAGTGGGGATACTTCACGAAATGGCTCCGAAATATGTTTTACCGCTGTCCAGCAGTGCGGAAACGAGCGTGGAGGCGAATTGGAAATGGCGAGGCTCGCCATTTCCAATTTGGAGCGGCGGTATGCAAACGGTTTTGAGAAAACCGTTTACACGTTAAACGGTTTTCTGAAAACCGTTTAAGGTGTAAACGGTTTTCACAAAACCGTTTATACAATAATTGTGTGCATTTTTTAAGTGCAAATTCTTTTGCACTTTATCTTGGTTTGTACGTGGTTAAACATGTTGAGTTTTCTGGATTTCAAGCATTCGGTTATCTAAATGTCATATATTTATTTTATTTAATTTTTTAAAGTTCTTAATTATTATTTTTTTAAATTTGTTTCACTTAAAATTTGATGCTTGTTTTATATTTAAATTCACTGAATTTTTAAGCTTGAAAAATTATTTTTAAAATTTTATAACTACGTTTAAGTTTGAAAATTTGGTTTTTATCTTGTTTTATATTTAAAGTGGTTTTTTATATGTAAATTTTATCTTGTTTTATAGATAAAATTTGGTTTTTATCTTGTTTTATATTTAAATGGGTTTTTTATATGTAAATTTTTAATTTGCTGTAACCTATATGTTGTAAATTTTTATTTGTGAATTTTTACCTCCACTCAGTTTTTATTTTGGTTTTTATCTCCAGTTTGCTAGTTGTAAGTTGGTAACATACGCTCGCTATTAAAAACGATACAAAGATTTTGCAATACAACTGGTGTTCATTATAATATCACCAGCCAAACGTAGGATACAATAGAGAAAACTAAAAACTAGCCAGTAAAATATAGGAAATTCAGTACGCAAACACATTAATTGTTACGCTCATTCTGAAGAGATTCTAAAGCGGTTCGAAGTCGCCTATTCTCTTGTTCTAACTCGTTGGTGTAAGAAATAGCCCGTGGAGGAAAAGGATCGTCGATCCACTCGAAATAATTGCATCCGTTAGGCCACAGCGAGCATAAATGGATCCTACGACCAATATTCTCTCCGTCTGCCCGTACTACTACCTCTGTCTCGTAACCACAGTAGCAACAAACGGGATAGGAGTTAACCTCCTGCTCGTAAGGAGTCTGGTTAACTGAAACTCGTCGTATCTCCTGATGACGTACATCTTGAACAGGTGGAGGACGGGCCACATCCGGATTAGTCGGAGGACGAGGGACTGTAGCCGCTCGTAAGGGTTCTTCATTCCCAGTTTGGACTTGTCCATGAGCTATAGCAGGAACATGATTAATTGGTGGATGAATCGTCAGGCGTGCCAACTTCGGGTAGTTTTGACGCAGGTCCTCGTAGTGCTGCTCTTGGTATTCGATATTCCAATCAATATCTGTTCTTGGAGTTGAAGGGGGGCGCTCAGGAAAGTTTTGATCATAGTTTGAATCCATTGATGAGGGCCATGACCATGAAGACATGTTTTTCTGTTGATGAAAATTTTGGTTCTAGATAACTAAAACGTAGCAAACATAGAGATATTTATAGGGGAAAATATATGGACTAACGTACATATAATTGAGAAACGTTAGACTAGTCAATGCACTCAGATTGATAGGAAAAGCACTAAAGGGATAGGACAAGACAGCGGGCTCAGTGATAGGACAAGACAGCGGGCTCAGTGATAGGACAGGACGACCCAGTGATGCTTTTTAGGAGCAGCAAAGCTGTAGGGTATGAAAGGACAAGATATGAGCAGTACGTGGCAAAGACTGGAACAATGCATTACTAGGGCATTGACTAAGGTGATAGCAAATGGCTAAAGTGACATGACAATTCAGTGGCCTCAGTGATAGGACTGGACGACCCAGTTATGTTTTTTAATAAGTCAGTAAAGTGATACGATATGAAAGGACAGGGTATGACAAGTCGGTGGCAATAGACTGTAATAATGCAACACTGGTGCACTAGAGAACTGTAAAGAAAGCACTAAAGTAAAAGGATAGGACAACCCAATTTCGAGTACAAACCACTACACTAACACACCGTCTTCATAACAATATTATAGTACCATTAAACTCACATACCATTACACTAACATCTCATAACATTAACATTAGCACCTAAAAAGTCATACAATCAACTCATCAATCATCATTGAATGACCTCAATGCCTGGAATGTAAATCCCACTTCCTTTCTTCTTTCCCTTTCCCGTAAATATAGATTTCACCTTGCTGACGAAACCCCCGCTCTTCTGCTTCCCTTTGTCTAAACTCTTGCCTGCACGTACATAAACACTTGGTTATATGTGAACTCTAATAAACTTAGAACAAAATAAATAGATTTATGTGCACGGGTAACAAGTGTGTATGGAGTTAAATGAACAAGTACCAGACGTCGACGATGATGCAGATGGATATCTAAACCTAACACCATACTGATTAGTACGTACATCACTGGGTTGACCGTCATCATCGTCGTCATCATCATCATCATCATCACCCTCGTCGTCATCCTCCTCATCACCTTCCTCCTCATCTTCCTCATCACCCTCGTCGTCATCTTCTTCCTCATCCGCTTCCACCTGTACTTGAGTTTTTCTTTTTTTCCTGCTTGTTGTTCGACCCGCCACATTGGTTCCCAAATGCAACACTGGTTCCCTATAAACTTGCATGTTCTGCACAGTATTTAAAAACATACACACTATCATTATACAAATAATACTAGGGATTGTATGTTATGTGCACGGGTAACATGTCCTCCCTTAGTTACAGCAACATCCAAACTCTGGTAGAGGTAACCCATAATCGCAGAACCCCAGTCGAACTGTTCCGCTAAGCATAAATCAAAAACGGCTTCCAAATATCCCAGACTAATTGTGTCATTTGTTGTTGTAAAGAAAAGAGTTCCCATCATATACAAAACAAAAATGCGCGCAATATGGCTTTTGTTATCAGTAGCCTCAAGGTAGTCGTCACGAAAGTACCTCACAAGATGCGATAAAGCAACATTTCCTACCCGAATATCGTTCGGCTCAAGAAGTAGCAGTAGTTGCTTTGCATTGTCGAATTGCCCCCAACTCTCATCATACGGTAACGTTTGATTATGCACTCCCACGGGAATGGATGTCAGCATGGTAAAATCTAAAGGTGTGAATCCAATCTCCGTACTAGGAAATAAAAAAGTATGTGTAGTCGGCCACCAACGCTCCACAATATCATGTATGCATCTGTTATCAGAGTTTTTCAACTCAATTTTCATGAATTTACCAAATATACTCACAATCGGCTCATAAATTTGCGGGTAGACTTTAACTTTCTTCCACCATTTCAGCATCGTTGTAAATGCCCCATGACATCTCATCTTGTCTCGATTCTGTTTACAAAAATAAATCGGTTTACATAATGTTTTCGTATCGAATAAATTTTTTTACGCAATTTAAAAACAAAAATATACCGTAAGCTCTTTTCCACTGTTGAAGATATGTGAAACTCCTTCTTGTAGACTTGTGATGGACATGAATGGAAACCCCGGCTCGATTTCTGTCTCCTTCCTAGCACCGTAGCCTCCTTCTTCGCGTTCGATCGTTTTACGACTCTTTCGTGGGCTTTTTCTCCTCCGAAACCCACTCGCAGCGTTGGAACCTTCTATGATATCCTCTTCCATCCTCAACAAATTCAACTAATTTGTTAAATCAACGAAGATGACCAAAATGATGGGTTTTTATGGTGGAGAACGATGGAATTGGTGGTGCTAAAGAGACGAGGAATGGTAGATAATGAAGTTATTGCAAAAATCCGATGTTTTTCACTCAATTCTTGAACTAGGGTTTAGAGGATTTGGGGATTTCGTTCGGCGTCTGTTTACAGAGTAATAACTCTGTAAAACAGATGCTCGCTGTATATATATTTTTTTTCCTGGGCACGCTAAACGGTTTTCTGAAACCGTTTAACCACTAAACGGTTTTCAGAAAACCATTTAGTGTGTTTTTTTTTAAAATAAAAATAAATTCCCAGCGTCGCCCCACTGTCTGCTGGGACAGTGGGGGGGATCGACGCTGGGAATAGTTGATCCACGCTCTAAATTGGGGGTACTGCTGGGAATGCTCTTAAATCACTGATAGAACATCTTTGAGAGTTGTTCATGCCACGCCTTTAGCATTTGAATCACCTTTGACGCTCCACATTCTCCTTAATTTGGCTCTAGTCTGTACACTCCATTATTGAAGCCATAAGTGGAGTCATTGTATTTCTGCATTTTATGAACTATTGCATCAATTTCCATTTTTAAATTAATTAAAATAAAGTTTTGCAGCAAGTTTAAAATTTCACTTAAATCCAACAACTGCTTTCTAAGTTGAATTTGCTAAGATAAACTCAACTTGCTACAATTGAATTGCTCAGCACGTTTAGTTACTCACTTCAGCCAGCATATACAAGTAAGCTATCAGCATCACAAGTGAAACTAAAATGCCTGGAATCCTAAGATAAGTCCAGAAACATATTTGAATTCGAACTCTGTTTGTTTGGTACTTTGGCAGCACATTTAGACCACAGCAAAAAAAATCAAAAATTGTCTTATATAAGACAACAAATCATCGTAGATTTAGTAGCATCATCACTTGATCAATTGTTTCAAATTTCATCTATAAAAAAAAATCATTGGTTTAATGCAGAATAAGTTACGCAATGTAAAAAATAAACGCTGCTTATTAAGTTACTGAAAGAAATCTGGTTTTTCTTTTGAACAATCAAGCATAGATATTTGTTTTTAGTATAAACGAGTATATATGCACGCCCAATAGTTGATTCCCACCAATAGTTTATAAAAAGAAAATGAAAGTAGTTTATAAATATAGGAAACAAAATGTTCTTTCTTTTTTCAATTGGTCTCAGGTTTGAAGTTTTGATTCCCAGCAACAGTTGATTCTCCACTATTTTCTCTAGATCAGCAAGCATTACAGAGCTCAAGCTCCTCACCGAAACACATAATTAAGAATAAAAACAATTGAAAAAAGAAAGAACATGGCTGCGAACTCACTCATCAGCAGTAGAAACCTTTCAAACCTGAGACCAATCAAGTATCCCTGTAAGAGGCGAGAAATACAAAGTAAAAATAAATCAGAGTTTTTTTTACAATAGGGTACTTTAGTACACAGAGAGAAGACAACAGGAATGAGTTGGCCACAAAATACACATACTAAAACAAATATTGTACAACAACAAAAAGAGAATCAACTCAAACCAACTGAGATTAGACACTATAAAAACACGCACAACAAAAAAAAAAAAAAAAAAAAAAAAAAAAGAAGCTAAAACCAAAAAAACCAGTAGACCTTAAAGATCTTAATATCGAACGTGTAGAAAGTTAAGAGGATAATAGAACTTAAGCGATGTTCTGAAGACGTGACTTAAGCGATGTTCTGAAGACGTGATTCCAAGATCATGCATTCAACTTTGACTCTTAACTTTGTTGCACAAATGAGCTCCTCTTAATGGACCTGCAAAATATATGTTCTGTTTTTATACCCATTAATGCTTTATAATCAGGAATTGCATTACAGAATAATTAAGCATTTGCAGAATATATACGACGTGTATAATTGCAGTAACAAAAGAAATTACGACATTAAGTTACAATGCTATCTACAACAGACATGCCAAGTTTTTTTTTTTAAAAAAAAAAATGGAAAATAGGGAGAAGGCAAACGTAGCAAAAAATTTGGCCAAAAATATGGAAAGTTTGTTTTTTAGCCAAAAGTCTATATTTTAGTGCAAAATGGAAAATGACAGTGGGCCCCCTGAATTCCACATTTGCACTAAAATGTGGACTTTTGCCTAAAAAACAAACTTAGCATACTTTTGACCAAAGAATTTGCTAAGTTTGTCCTTTAAAAAAAAATACTCTTTTAAAAAGATAGAATTGGACTTATTATACCTCTTGAACCTTAAAAAACCTTGTTATTATTATATTCCAATGACAAATAAGTGGAGAAGCCAATATATAATATTTTCCACTCAGTAATTATAGTTTCAAACAAAATAGTCTACGGTGATGAGGAATCTTTCTTTGTAGTTTATCGTATGTACATCCTAGATAAATTAGTTTACCCACAATAACTCGATGAAATGTTTTTTAACAATAATTTGTAATGCGTGAATGCAAATATATATGTATTAAAACCCTATTAGTGTTGCGATTAATGCATTTGCATGAACATGCAATTACATATAAGCTGTGTAGAAATGTTTAATTCACAGAATGGTTATGACTTATAGCAAAGCATAATACTCACCTAAATGGCAATAGTCTGTTAATACCATGATTTTAAAAAACTCGCCTCAAGGCCCGCCTCGAGGAAACAAGAGATAAAACGCCTTGAGGCTTATTCCAAAAGGCTTTTTACCTCTAAAACTTACGCCTCAACAACTTAAGGCATACAAAACGCATAAAGCATACGTCTCGCACGCCTCAAACAGCTAAGCCATATGACTTAAAAACCTTTTTATCTTCAGTTGCAGATTTTGACATAGATAAAAGTCATTAAGCTTTACTTATATAATGGAAATAAAAAAAAATTCAAAATTTAAGAAAATAAAAATTAGCAAATTTTACTTTTCAATTTCAATATCGACATGATCAAGTAAGATTGTTTACGAAATAATGATCATGAGGAATGCAATGAATTTTCTCATTGTTATTTAAAGAATGTTTTTCAATAAATTTTATTAAATCTCGAAATAAACCTTGCAAATCGATTCGAATTGATAGAACATATCAAAATTGGAGTTTGATGTAATCTTCAAATAGTTTTAAGAAATCAAAATTTGAACCATATGGGTTTCGATAATTTATTATTAATCTATAATAAAAATATATACTTGGTAGAAGTCGGATCTTAAATTATTTGTGTTCTATTTTTTACATTGGTTAATTTAAAGTGTCAGAATTTCTTTACTTTTTTTTTACGCTTTATTTTTACCCGAAAATCTTATGCCTCAACATTTCGAGGCTTACGCCTCGCTTTATAGACCTAAAAATGCCTCATGTGCGCCTTTTGCATTTTAAATCATTGGTTAATACAATATCAAAAAGGATAATATAGAAATTAACATTTAATGTTGCCTTGATATTAGTTGATGGAAGCGATATCGTAGATTGGATATTGTATATATAAGTAATTTGCCAAGTCACATATTTTCCTTACTAATTTGCCAAAATATTAGGGCATCAACACACTGCCAATGGAAACAAATAGGAATTTTGAGTACAAATTGGCACTTCATTGTAACCATTGCTGGGAATTTATTGTAGTATAAAGTTCACTCATAAATTTCAATGTAACATGTCAGATGCACAACAAAAAAAGGAAAACAAAATAATAAAGCAAGAAACAAAATACAGTGATGCATTCTAATAATAAGGAAAATGAAGGAAAAAAAATTAAACAATGGTGAAAATCAGGTAATTACGATGCACAAAAAGGTAAAAACGATTTGAAGATGCATATTCAACAATATTTTGAAACAATTACATATGAAAAACATCATACAATTAACAAAAAATATTTATTTTATAATTTACCACCAGATCGAATAACCACCAAGATGGCTAAAAGACATATTATGCCAATTTTAAACATTTCAGACCACTACTTCACTTCACCTAATCAGTTTCTCCACTATTCTTGTTTCTCATATAAGTAGTGCTAATAACATAAGTAAAATGAAATCTTAAAAAAAAAAAACCAAAATTAGTTTTTGATTTCAGTAAAAGCCAAATCTGTAAACGTATTTGCATAAAAAGAACATTTGTGCTGGTGAAATAACCATGAATTGTGGTTTATGGTCATAAAATATGCTTGTATTTGCTAATCTGGTAGCTGAAGGCATATGATATTTCAAGCAAATAATAGTTAGGAGACCATATGGTACTCACCATACAAATTCGTCAGTTGATACATGCACATCTACCATTTTATTAAAAAAAAAAACGTAATTGCACTGATAACTTCTTCAAAACAAACAATGATATGCTAAAATACAAGAATCTTAGTGAGAAATTAAAAAAAAACGTTAAAAAGATTACTTTGATCTTTATGTATTTAATATGAATAAAGGCTGCAGCTATCTAAAACAGATCAATCTATATTTTAGGTGCCTTTTTGCAAAATAGAAAATGAAGGGAATAGATATCTTTTTTTCCATGGAAACAAATTTAAAAAATAATTCACAGTGAATTTGTAAATATGATTTTTGAAGTATAATTTTATCAAACCCAAACTCCACATCAAATTCATCATTGTAAGGATATTTATTGATAACAAATAGGCAAAACGGAAGGGGAGGACCAAATGAAACACAAACCTAGAAATTCGATTGGAGGAGCAAATTTGATAGATTATAGATTCTAAGTGTTACCCCCTATTTATTTATTTATTTATTTTTACATAGCAAACTTGGTTTTTTTTTCAATGAAAATAAAATATATTACAATAGGGGGACTCAAGCCAGTCTCCAACGACGTACAAATTAGAAAATACAACAAAAGCAGAAGCACAAAACAACATAGTAAACTAATACAACCAAGATACATCACAAATAGGACAACGACCATCACCAAACAAAAGCACCACACCAACACCAAAGATAGATACACCACAGAACATGGGAATAACCCACGCTGCGGAAGGAGCATACCATCCCACAACCAACAGATCTAGGCTACAAACATGAAACCTCGCAACAAAGCCAAAGAGACTGATCCAAGCATCAATATAAAACCACATACCCAACTAAGCACATGAACCTTCAAAAACGAAGAACAGACCTCCAATTGTAATGAAACGAACAACAGCAAAGGGAACCATCCCACCATAAATCGAACGTCCACCAAGCTCGGCGAAGAGTGCTAAATGTTGAGATTTGTGATACGCAAATCACAATTGTAGGCAACAAATTTTCTATGTGGATCCATTTTTTGTGGAGATATTTGTTGCTACTTTTGTGGGATATTTGAAAATGAAGGCAAGGATTATTTTGTGCTTATCCAAATAGATATATTTGAGATATATGAGGATATATTTGAGATATATGAGGATGATTTGGGTGACAAGTTACTCTATAAAAGGCCTACATGATATCTTCATTAAGTGGTGGAAAAATTTGTCATTGTTCTTCATTATTTTTCTCCTCAAATTGTTTAGCCATTAGATATTCTCTACCTATTTCTCAATAAGGTTATTGATTCAAGTTGTTTTTGTTTAACGATAGTTGAGATCGGTTGTAAACAATATTTTGGTGAATCAATAAAGAGGGTGGTTGGGTGGAATATCGTGTGTTCATATTTCCGATATTTTTTTGTGTTGTTTGTTATTCAATCACATTCATCTTCAAGTGATTGGGTGAAAAAGATTCATTTTGTTTATGGGTGTTTTGTCAAAACTTCCGCTGCGCACAAAACCCCAACAGTTGGTATCGGAGCTCAGATCACCGCATAGCTTGGAGTGTTTGTTGAATTGAAAAAAAAAATGATTTTTTGTTTGAAAAAAATTGATTTTTTGATGTCGGAGATGATGACGTTGTCGAAGATGGCTATTTTGAATGGGAGGAATTGGGGTATATGGAAGCCGAAGATGGAGGACGTTCTATATCTCAATGATTTGCATGATCCCATTGATAGAAATGGGGAGAAGCCCTCGAATATGGATGAAGGAAAGTGGAAGAAAATGGACAAAAAGGCGATTGCGTTGATTCGCCAATATTTGGATGATTCTGTGTTCCACCATGTGGCTAGTTGTGAATCCGCAAAGGCGTTGTGGGACAAATTAGTATCGCTGTATGAGTCAAAGAGTGCTACAAGCAAAGCTTTTCTGGTTCGAAAGTTGTTTCAACTTCGATTGGATGAGGAGAAGTCTGTTGCAGAGCATTTGAACGAGTTTCAAGATGTCATCAATCAATTGGCAAACATGAAGGTCAATTTTGATGATGAGTTGCAGGCTCTTTTGTTGATGAGTACACTTTCGGAAAGCTGAGAGA
Organism: Allium sativum; assembly: GCA_030737875.1. Lineage (NCBI taxonomy): Eukaryota > Viridiplantae > Streptophyta > Magnoliopsida > Asparagales > Amaryllidaceae > Allium > Allium sativum. The sequence goes on from CM060923.1 coordinate 463,940,057, forward strand.
CTTTGGTTGTTTCATTGAGTAATTCCAATGCTAATGGAACTATCTCTTTGGAAACGGTTCGAAGCAGTCTTTTGAATGAGGAGCTAAGGAGAAAATGGTCGGAGTTGAAATCGGTTCAAACTGAGGCGATGGTAGCAAGGGACTCAGGTAAAGATACAAGGAAGAAGAAAGGTGCTATCTTTTGTCATTATTGTGGTAAGAAAGGCCACAAGCGCAATGATTGCTATTCATATATACGAGATATGAAGAAGAAGAAGGCGCAAGGTGATAATAATAGTGATGAGGCACAGGCAGGCTTTGCTGAAGGTACCGAAGGCAATTCTTCATGTGATGTCCTACTTAGTGTTGTGGAGCCTTGGAAGATGGATTCAGGAGCCAGTTTTCACATATGTCGAGATGTGAAAAGTTTTTCTTCGTATGAGAAGAGTGTTGGCATGATAAAGACGGCCAATGGAGTAGAGCTACCAATTTGTGGAGTTGGAGCTGTTAGATTTCGGATGCATGATGGAGTGGAGAGAGAAGTTGCCGGTGTGAGACACATACCCACTTGTTCACATAACCTCATATCTCTCGGTTAGTTAGATCGCCGCGGTTGCACTTATGAGTCTCGAGGTGGAGTTTTGAGAGTGAAGAAGGGTGGTCGTGTGATGATGCGAGGAGTTTTGGAGGAGGGGAACCTATATAGTTTGGTCGGTTCAGTGGTCAACAGTGGAAGACGGGTGACAGTTGAAGAACCTAATCCACAGCAAGGTGGAGAGGTTAATATGGTCTCTGTTGATTGTCCTAAGGTTGAGGATCATGGTATCGACAAGGGTCTAGATGTTGATGATGCTCGAGGGATCCCGGAGATGAAGAAATCATGTCAAGCGGAAGACGGATGTCGAGTTGTGAAATCCACAAAGACAAGATGGAGGTCTTTGTGGTATTACAAACGCTTTTGAAGATCGCTATTGGTGTGGTGCACGGATGAGGGAGGTGCACCATTAGTGGGCGATGGTGGAGGTTTGTAATGATGTTAATTAAAAAAAGAAGGTTGAAAGTGAGAGCTAAGTTGGCTAGTGTTGAGTGGAGGAGATGTTGTGATTTGGTATCAAGGTGGAGTGTTGAGATTTGTGATACGCAAATCACAATTGTAGGCAACAAATTTTCTATGTGGATCCATTTTTGGTGGAGATATTTGTTGCTACTTTTGTGGGATATTTGAAAATGAAGGCAAGAATTATTTTGTGCTTATCCAAATAGATATATTTGAGATATATGAGGGTATATTTGAGATATATGAGGATAATTTGGGTGACAAGTTACTCTATAAAAGGCCTACATGATATCTTCATTAAGTGGTGAAAAAATTTGTCATTGTTCTTCATTATCTTTCTCCTCAAATTGTTTAGCCATTAGATATTCTCTACCTATTTCTCAATAAGGTTATTGATTCAAGTTGTGCTTGTTTAACGATAGTTGAGATCAGTTGTAAACAATATTTTGGTGAATCAATAAAGAGGGTGGTTGGGTGGAATATCGTGTGTTCATATTTCCGATTTTTTTTGTGTTGTTGTTTGTTATTCAATCACATTCATCTTCAAGTGATTGGGTGAAAAAGATTCATTTTATTTTTGGGTGTTTTGTCAAAACTTCCGCTGCGCACAAAACCCCAACACTAAACTCAATGGAAGAAACTCAGCATACCAGATCCAAAAAGGCTAGTCGCGAGACAAATTATGAAGGATGGCTTTACTGAAGAGGCCACCACGCAAAGAGAAGAGGAGAAAACTGTAGCTCATTCTGAAGAGGAGGCAAAGCAGGGATAGGTACAATAAAACAGGGAGCAAGACCAACAAGAACACAACCAGCAGCAACAAGCATTTCCCAAAGACCAAAAGAGTCCACCATCCCACTAAACCCAACAAACAACCATAAACACCAGAGCAGATACACTTTACCCCGCTGTAAGACAAAAGTCGACCCACCTGCTACTGACGATTGCCAGTGAAAAACAGATGGATACACAGTACAAGGAAAAGGAGGTGAAAATTAGTGTTTATCAGAGGATAGTTGAAGGGGGAACGCTGGAAAGAAGAAACATGGAGATAAGCAGACAGAAAAACAACGAAACAAATCAGATCTGAAAAGAACTTCCGTTGCGAGAAAAGCAAGAACAGAGAAATCGGTAGCCAGAAACAATTGCGAAGTGAGAATGGATCTCGAACGATGTTGGAAGGGGATTGATGTTGGCCAAGAAAAAAACACCGAGAGCCAAAAGACCGGAAAACCAGACTAGGGTTTAGGCGGCAGAAAAGAGAAACCTAAAAACTAAAGAACAGGGTAACTAAAAGAGGGAGCGGGAGAGGTAAGGGAGATGGAAGACGAAGGTCGAGATGGATGGAAGGGAATGAGAAGACGAGCGGTTAGGGCAGAAGGAAGAAGAGAATCAGAGCAAGCGGTCGCCATTTTTTAGATCTACATTTTTCGAAGTGTTACCCTATGGCAATAGTGATATAACATTTATGTCGTTTTCTCAAATATGTAAAGCTGCAATTAAGTAAATATATAAAATCAATTTTTATGAAGGAAATTGTATGGCTTTATGTTCTGATCAAGTATTTGTATAGTAATAAAGGTCGTAATATAATAATCATATTAATAATCACCATGATCATGCGATAACGACGTTGGAGACAAACCATTCAATTATGACACCCTTTGACCTTCGGATAAATTTTGCTAAATCCAGACTGATAAATGATAGTGCAAAATAATTAAAAGGATGATGATTTTAGTAAAAAGTAGTAGATTCATAAAATAAAAAGGTAATGTAAAAAATTAAATGGAAACATTTGTATCATAACATGGCCAAAAAAAATAAAGTATGAAGAGCTGAGCTTTATAGCACCAATGCAGGAAAGCAGTTGAGTGATATTTACATGTTCAAATGAACATATAAAAAGCTAAAAAGGTGGACAGTAAAGAAGATAAATTAAAGAACCATAAGGTCTAAAACTGAAGGGAAAAAGTTGTCGAATTTGCAAATGTTTAACTATTTAAGCACATTTCAAGCTCTGAATCAATAATTTAAGGCATGATGTTACTGTGTGTGTGTGTGTGTGTGTGTGTGTGCGCGCGCGCGCGCGCGCGCGTGTGTGCGCGCGCGCGCTTCAAGCAGTTGGTCCCATCCTAAGTTTTGCAAAAAAGATGAACTTGGAAAATTTATAAATACTATTTGCAAGAGATGCATTAACTTATCAAACATATATAATAGAAATAAATGCACATTTGCATGATATATATTTATCTAAACAATACAATGACTTTCTAATGAAAGTATGCCACCTTGCATATTTTATTGCATCTATAACCAGAAATAACATAGAGAACTTTTTCAATAGAAATCAGCATAACGAACGGTCTGAAGTCCACTTTGAAGTGGTATTAATAAAACATAAGACACAACATTGATGTTGCTTTTAAGTTACATTTTATGATCGTATTTATTTATAACAGAAAAGAAATAGTTACATATTATATGCATTTTGGCTAGTTATTTCAAAAACATAACTTTTTAATATAATTTAGCAGTATAAATGTATACAAAGCCATATATAAGTTTTACTGTCATAACCGATGAAAGAAATATTACAGAAGTAATGTTTGAGGGTTAAAAACAAAGAAAAATTAAAACTTTTTCTTAAAAATTCAATTTTAATAATTGACTGCAGACTCTGAATATAAGTCCGAAAAAAGGACAACATCAATTTGAAAGTTTTAAATTTCACAACATAAATATAATCCTAGTACATCTTAAAAGACAAAATTTTGAAAATACATCCTTTTCGAATTGCAATTCTTATAAATCAGTATTTTTAAACAAAAACAGAGCAATTAGGAAAAAAAGACTGAACATGTAAGATATCTTACCATCCCGATTAAAAACAGGGAAAAAAGTTTAGGTTTTTGGATTTAATATTTGGCTAGTTCAAATTTTGTGGAATGTATTTACGCATGGGCATTGAAAAAAAATTCACTACCATGATTGCGAGCACAAATCAAAATGTAAGATTTATCACCAATAAGTTAAAATTTGCAATAAAAAATTATAGGTTAGTTTTCAAGGTCCAAAAAAAGTTTTAGAAAATAATCTTTGACATTATTTTGTAGAAGATCAATAAGTAAAGTTCAAATGCTTTGAAATTTCATTTTCACTAAAAAAAATAAAGTAAAAGTGGACCTTCTGAATGATTCTAAATAAATATGTAAAGTGTAAATAGTAGACTCAATATAGGAGGTAAACTACAGACTTTTTTTTTAATTTACAATCTGTAGAGATGTAACATTGTTATTTGTTAAAACTGGAAAGAAATTTAAACCTTGAAAAAACCGAGTAAATAAGTCAGCTTTTAGGAGGGTTGCCTTCAGAGGAAAACATTTCTTAAAATCTTACAATGATAAATATGTGGAAAATTCATTCACACACAAATAAACCAAGCCATGGTAAAATCAGGGTAAATATTTCAAATGTACATTATAATGCCAAAATATGCAAATGTTACAAAACTAAGTTAATGTTCATTGTTCAAAATTAGGAATAGATTTATATATTTATGACGTATATAGTTAATGTAGTTCATCAACTATGCCTAAATTTAAAAAAATGGAGACCTTTTTTTAAAATTTACAATCTGTAGAGATGTAACATTGTTATTTGTTGAAAAGAAATTTAAACCTTGAAAACAACCGAGTAAATAAGTGAGCTTTTAGGAGGGTTGCCTTTAGAGGAAAACATTTCTTAAAATCTTACAATGATAAATATGTGGAAAATTCATTCACACACAAATAAACCAAGCCATGGTAAAATCAGGGTAAATATTTCAAATGTACATTATAATGCCAAAATATGCAAATGTTACAAAACTAAGTTAATGTTCATTGTTCAAAATTAGGAATAGATTTATATATTCATGACGTATATAGTTAATGTAGTTCATCAACTATGCCTAAATTTAAAAAAATGGTTATGAAAGAAATAAGAAATCTTGTTGTATTTTAGAACAGAGAACATGCTATTTTAAGAAACTAAAACTATATGTTTTAACTGACACATGGAAAAGGATAAAAGACCAGGAAGTAAGTATATTATGTCAAACTACCTTGAAAGTAAATCATACACACACGTGTTTATGCAGCTCTGATGTATAATGCTGACAAACCTATAAGACCAATCCGTAATAGGATTCACTCTCACGGAAGGGGTCCAAACTTGCGATCTTGCAGAAAGAGAGGGATGTTCTTTTCCAATCTGCATAATGATTTTAAGGCCATTAGGAACTTTATAAAGACAAAATAAATAACATATATTGCCATCATGAACATTACTGACAGTACACTGCATTAAGATCGTCAATTCTATTTCTTGTACCATGAAAATTGCTTTGGCTGGTCATCCTATCATTAGAGATTCTGGTCAAGACTTGAAATCAAGGCAAATTAGTTTTAGTTGCAACTCGTATCTGGTGAGAGTTAAAGCAATCAAAACTTCATGTATAAATTATAAATATAATCCATAAATGAAATAGCATTCTCACTTGGTGGCTATTCCATAAGTGAAAGAGTTTGATTTCTGGAAATGAGCAATGGTTTCTTCTTCCAATTTGTTTATTGGCATCGGAGGTATTATGTATCCAAATAAAATGCAAGCAGTTCAAATATACAAAGTTAGGAATTTCAAGTAGAAGTGAGATTTGAACAATGGCTTTTAAGTCATCATGATTCAGAAATTGGAATATATATATATTTTCACATCTAAGCATCTACTAATTTGTAGGTAAAAAGGGATAAAAGCGAACCAACAAAATAATAAATTGGATCCAAAGATTAACTTACACAACACAATATTGTATAAAATAACTTATAAGTGGACATTGAATCTCTATGTTAAAAGTATAAAATTTTTGGTTTTATAACTTAATAACATGCCAAAGCAATGTAAAGGAATACTGAAATAGTATTGTTTAGATCAACCATCCAATTATTATTATTATTATATAATAATAAATTTTAAATTCTTAAAATCCTCTGAATGAAAACATTTACAAAAGCTGAATTGATGACAAAATATAGAGATCACGATAAACAAACAGTTCATTTTCAAAAATCAAAATTAATTATTATATGAAATAATAGTTCAGTACTGTTCAGCAATGTATTTATGCTATGAAAGAGACTTATTTTGAGTTTTCTTGTATTCTAATAAAAATAAAAGAATCAAAGAGACAATAAAGGAGGAAATCATACTCATGCATATTGTTTCTTTTAGGTCTTTTTAATGAGCATACTTAACAAAAAAAAGTATACAGTTTTTTACGTTTTTAGTGTAAAAAACTCATTGCACTATTTGGATAGCCAATAGAAATTCAAAGTGCAATTAGGCCATCTTCAATAAGACGACACAAAAAACAAACGGTCTATCGATCCGTTCTCAACCACACAGATGCTTGTAAATTAGTAACACTCGATCGATCCCTCTAGTTTAATCATGCAGATACTGCAGCACGTAATGTTTATATACTAATCTCCCAGAACATGCATGCTTACAAAGACAGTCTCTTATATATACTTACATGATTAAGACTTGCATGTAATTCTAGCCAAGTTTAGTTTTGGATATAGTGTGCTTCTCAAGAAATCTTTGAAGCACGTAATTTAGAGCATTTCTCAGGACATATGCTCCTTACGCTTATGGTCCCATGCAGGACTAATATTCCATGTATGGCTACACAGAATCTGTGGCTTTTCCAAATTGCAAAATTATACTAATCTCCCAACAGTGTAATCTCCCAACAATGCAAAATTATAACATTAAAAATGACTGAAGCTTTGTGATGAATCAAAAGCACAAAGGACTAATGGACAAATTTAGAAGTACAAACCCTAGAACAACATACAGGTAATCTGGACATGAGATACTGATTAATCGGAAATTATGATAGTAGATTGCAATGGCTAATTAGTCGGAAATTACGATCGCAATCGCTCTGTGATGGAATCGGAAAATTACTTGATATCGGCTGTAGCGCGTTAATGCAATGATACCAATTGCGATCGAAGATACCAAGTGCCGCCGTGGTCGACAGTCGCCATTATAGCTGAGGGCGCCGATATAGGGTTTTGTATCTGCAGCACTCTAAATAATCAGAAAAGATAGTGACAGCGGGCAGAAGAAATGAGGGAGCTGACATAGGTTCTCCCTAGAGGATGTTAAATAAGCCGAAAAAATAGTGTGAGAGGAGAATGTTTCGAGTTGGATCTCCGTGGAGATGTAAAGGGGAAGTTCACCGTGGACGAAATAGGAAGCGACGTCCGCCATTAGACTGAAGCTTAGAACGTATGTTCTAGCAATTGAAGACGCAGAACCGTTAAAATTAAGAGGGTCGATAAGGGTAGTTTAGGAATTTCAAAAAGACGTCAAGTAAATTAGTGTAATCAATTTACCTTATTAGTAGTAGAGATTAGAGATATATTCCTAAACTATGTTTGTAGATGTTAATCTAAACTGAGACTTGCTCATTTATGTAAACTGTGCAATGCCCAGTTTGTCCAAACTGAGCTATGCTCACATAAGTACATAACCACATAAGGATATGCCCAGTTTGTCTAAACTGAGCTATGCAAGGGTATGAACACTGAACACTACCACAGTTTATCTAACCTGAACTATGCCCAGCTATATAGCTCAGTTATCAATTTTGATTTTCTATGCATAATAATTATTATATGCATAAATAATCAATGTATGGATATGGTTTTATGTTGAATTGATAAAAAAGAAGATTGATTTTCAATTTTTGCAGACAATATCAAGACAACAGGAATATGCATCGTCTTGAAAACAAGAAAAAAAGCCAAAGTAGTATCATGCAGAGCAAGACACAATGCTATGATGCTAGCAAAATGAAGTGCAGACCTGATTATGTTATTCATGAGGTCTAATTGATTAAGGTAATGTTTTATATTTAACATGGGTTAAGCGGTTCTGCTAATAATATTTTCTGATAACCAGAAGGCAGACTGACACACAGACTATGACAAATGTTGATTTTCCATCAGTATTTTATACAACTGAATATTTTTTTGATTTTCTTGATTTATATGTTTTGTTCATGCGCTTCTCAGTTGTAACATTGATGCCATATTCTTGTAGGCACAGATACCATACAAAGTGTGAAATTAATGTTAGATTCAAGAGGCACAAAGGGTGAAAAGTGATGTTTCTACGGATCCAACAAGTAATGTTGGGTGATGTTGTCAAGAGGCAACCTCAACTGGACTTATGACCATTAGCGATGCCGGTGCCATTGATAATCCAGCCTGCAACAATCTTGTTTCTCAAGTCAAAGAAAGAGCCAGGAAAAGTAAACAAAGTAAAGTGAGCAAATCACTGAACTACTCCGACGACAGGGCTTCCACATTAGTGCATAATTAATGACGTTCCTAATGACGGGATAGGATTGGATCGCACAATAATGCAAGGAATGTAGATGCTAATTTCTATGATACTATTTCCTCTTCTAACCTACATGGAATGCAGTATACTAACAACAACACTTGGAGAGGGGGAAGTAACCATTCAACACAGTAAAATAGATAGAACTTTGGTAAACAATAAATTCATAAAAAAAATTCCCCATTCTTATGTCCAGATTTGGAATCATTCCACAAGTGACCATTGTCCAATGCTAGTTAAATCGAATCAAGATTCTGGATTACCAAGAGGCGCTCCTTTCAGATTTGATAATGCATGGATAAATGCAAACGGATATGACAACATTGTTAGCAGTGCAGGATGGTGATGGTGTGCTTCTTTTGGCAATCCTTTATTCATACAGCTATTAGTTTGTCGTTTAATATACATCATCATGAATTTTCTACTTAATGATCATTATTATGTAGTACAATTGTGTTACACAAAGAAGGTGAAGTATAATATATCATGAATTTCCTACTAACTAATCACATTTTAGTTCGAACTTTGAAGATTTCATCATTGTCATCTATTTTGCACAACTGCTAAAATTGAGAAAGCAAGATAAAGATGTGCTTCCTAATTAGTTTCAATTAAAATAACACTGTATTATATCGTCAACAACTAAAAGCATACACGGAACGTCCAAGAAGGTTACACCACTTAGTTGGTATGTCCGTCGATAATCTTGTATGCCAAGATATGATGACTGCTTTAAGTGTAATGCTATGGAGACTGCTTATGACAGTAAAATGCAGATGTATTGGCAAAATAAAAATGTGTTAAGTGCTGACTGCTGACCAATAATATTAGGACTTGGTTTTTAGGGGTGTATGTCACAGCACAGGATTTTACGGGTTGATAACAGAACATAATTTTATGAATAGAACTTTCCACGAGACTTAACCCATAAGAGTTAAGAAAATGTTATTCATCTTAGTGGGTCACAATCAAGCCCAATATGTGTTTTGTTTAAAGACTACATTAAAATATCTCTAATAGTTTAATGCTCATGTGCATAAATAATGCTTAATTATCTAATAAATAAATATTGATTTGAGCGTTCAAAAGACTATATGAAACAAGGAGAACTTATCTTTTTTACTCCTAAGGCACTAGAGTCAAAAAATGAACTATAAAGATCAAGAAAGTTCTATGCAAATTAAAACCATAACTTAAAGAAAGAAAACTCTTGACTCAGCATGTTGGCAAGCTCTTGGAAAATGTCAGCATGCAGTTTACCCAAAAACTCCTATATTTCCGGTCTAGTCCTCGTTCCACACGAATAACTTCCATTAACGTCGCTTTTAAAGTAGCAATCCACATTGATCTAATTCAATAATGACTTATTTCAAAATTATTTTTACATATAAAATCAAAATGCGATGATTTAATTTTTGCTAACATCATTCTTCAATACTATCTTTAATTTCATACTATGATACAAATGCACACAGAATATTTGAAAGCCAAAAATTTTGGTACAATTTTTTTTATAATTATAAAAATAGAAAACTATGCTAAATGCAAATTATTAACTTAAATAATAATGGAGTTTGAACTCAAATCAATTAAACTAGATCTCTATTATTTCACAGAACATCATTATACATTTAAGAGTGTCTATCATCCAATTTTAACGATGAACACACATTTAAATTCTGTAGTTGTACAGCAATCATATTTGTGACCCAGTGAACTGGAATTATATATGGCTCATAAATTGGTTTAAGCAGAAGTAATTTAGACTAAAATAATAATAACAATTGACATGCATATTATGAGTTCTACTGAATATATAATATTGACTGTAATCAAAGTTTGTTTCTAAAATGGTTCAAAATGTCTGATATTTTAGATTGCAGCAATGGCCCGTCATTCTTCAATCTCGACATCGACGATGGTAGAAATCTTTGTATTTCAAGAATTTGACTTAAATTGATTATAATATGGGCATTGTTATTACGGCGCTCGACTAGTCGGCTAGTCGAGATTGAACCCTCAACATGAAACGTCGACTTGCCAAACGTCGACTGAAACTGAAACCCTAGAAATCAAACTCAAATCGGAACCCTAAATCGAAGTCTCGATGTCGATTTGGAACCCTAAAATGATGAACTCGAACTCGATCTGCACTGGAAGTGTCGATTTGAGTTTTGGAAGTCGTTTTTTTGAATCTAGGGTTCCGATTCGATTTATAGTCTCGAAGTCGATTTGGATCTAGAGTTTTGAAGTCGTTCTGGAAGTCGATTTGAGTTTTGGCTAGTGTGAATCTTAATGGTCCTCTTACTCGTGTTATGTTGCTACGGAATATGGTATGTTTACTTAACGTCTTTTTGATTTTGTTTATTATAAATCATTGGATGCTATTTTTTTTCTGTTGCCTTGCTTTAGTCATTGTACAGTAACAGTACACACGAGTGGTGTCGTTTTATGGTTATGCTCTGCTAGCAAGTCACCAATATTGATGTCTATCAACGGTTGTTGTCAGTTTATATTGCTGCCCTACGGTATGTTAGTACATGTTTAAATTTTTATGCATATGTATTAGTTAGAAATTTATAATTATACATTTGTATATATTTATTTATTTATCGACTAGTATCGACTAGTCTATGACTAGTCTACGACTACTCCACTAGTTGGACCTCAGTCGACTCGACTCGACTTACCGCCGTAATAACCATGAATATGGGTTAAAGTTGATTATAGTCTATATCTTGAGAATTCAGATTTGTTCAGTATTTTATTTGCTAATCAACGACAATAAACTTGTTTTTAAATAGATTATGATACTTCTCTGCATTTTAGAATTTATGGGAAAGTTTATCTTGATTGAGATTTAATTTTGAGGTATAGCTCGAGTTCTATGGGATATAAAGAAATATTTGAAACATGACTTCTATAGAGAACATAAAGAAATATAGTTTTGAGATATCACAAACATTACAGATCTTTCAAAGGTAGTAGAGGCATAAGAGTAAGGCTAAACGAAAGAAAAGAGATCTTTAATTTGTATGAGGATAGTAAATTAGAAGATCAACTCTATCAAGGTATTCTGTACCGAAGTCAACTGAAAAACTAATTTCTACACTTGATATTTTGAGCTTTAATCTGATTCAACAGAATCTCCGTCTTGCTTTTAAACAGATTCTGAAGTACGTATTCTTACAAAGTTAATTTTGTGCATTTCTTTCTCTTGAAAAGCATTTGCTTTTTCATTTATGGTTTTATTTGTGATAGCTATTATTATATTTTTGGGTTTTTGGCCATCTTATTCCTTAGGTGAATGTGATACATTTTTGTCGCTTGCCTTTTACTTGCTTTTCCCTTTACTCTAATTTTGTATTAAGATTATTCAACTCAAGAATCAAGCGAACAATTTTAAGAACAATGCCATCAAATTTATTATTTTATTCACTTTTTTAAATGAATCATGCAAATGGATGTAGCTCATTCGTTAAATTTCTAGCATTATTTGAATGTAATGCTATGAAGGCAAATATATTTGGTTCCTTTTAATAAGACTAGGAGTTGAATCACCTTTAGGAGTTTCCTAATTCCTATAGGCAGTTTCAAAGTTACTTGCAAAGAAAATCAAATTACAAAATTTTGCATGAACTAATATATACAATGGACATATGGACTAACCAATACCGTGTGATGGTATATCATAAATGAATGTGCTGCATGGAACTGAACAATAAGTTTTCATAAATTTACCAAACAATAGCAAACATGAATGTGAAAGAAAATGATCTTAATGCATGCTAAGTTGCTAACCTCTATAAAGACATTGTTGCAAGAAACATCCTCAAAACCCTACATTCAAGAATGTTTAAAATTATAAAATGGCCTAAAATGATACAGTTGTGAAATAGGTAAATAAAATGAGAGCAAGAGAGCCAACTTACAAAGAAAATTAGCTGCAACTATGTTTGAATCTCCAACCTTTACATGAAATGTTTGAATTTTGTATTCTTTGATTATAAACACCATCATCATGACGACTGCCTCTTCTCCATGTCTCTTTCCACGGCCATATTAACATGTAAAAATTACATCATATTGTGATGAAAGAATGTAAGTTATGCAACTTTTCATCGTCATTAAGAATCCAGGTTCAAAATGAGAATGCCAAGAAAATATGCAATTTTTAACACTAACCGTAGCAAGTATCTAATTTTTGATTAAATGGTTGAATATATATTCTGAATGCTTTCTGCTTGCGGTTTCAAAAGATAAATTAATCATTATCTTATCACTGGTTTGAACCTAGAATAAGCCAGAGCAGTTGTTCATTGAGATCTCAGAGCGACATTTGATCATTGCCTTAACTTATAAACACTGATTTCCGATTTGATTCTTTATTTATATTATGACATTTCATTGTAACGTTCTAAAGTTAATCATGTATTTAGAATTTGTTACACATTGTAACCTTAACTTTTAAATCGTATAATCACACTCAGCATTCGCTATAAGAGTGAAGTGTTGGTGTTGATTCATGTGTGAGCAACAAATAAGAAACACTGATCATGTAAACAATTTTGTAGAAAAAAAAACACTTCCACGAAAGAGCTAAAAATTGATACCTTTTATGTCCAGCAATCATGATTCCAATCTCTGCAAACTAACTGTATGTCGTCCAGGTCATTGATATATATGTTCAAATCATCAACCATTGCTGAAACATAAAGTAAAATGTCAGTTTTAACAAATACAACACCTTGTAGATGTATCACCACGATAATCACCTTTTGTTCACTAATATTATCAAATCATTTTCAAAACTACTGATTTACTATATCGTTTTGATTCAGAGTATGTTTATTGCCGACAATACCCTTAAATGCCATACTCAGTAAATATGATGTGTTTTGTAACTTTCTTTTGGGGCAGCTTAAGCACGCAACACATTTAATAGCTTCTAAAGAATAATACATGGAAATATACATTATAGTGTTATATATACAAAGGGCTTGCACTAAAAGATGTGCATTTGATTCCAGAGCGTGCTACTCATTTTAATATATACGTGCAACGCTTCAACCATATGCAGTGTTTCAATTAGTCCGACATGGGCCACCAACATATAGTAGTTAACAGGGTGTATAAACTAAGAGACAGAAGCAACGGTTGTCTTCCACTGGAAACTGTGACACTGTAATGGATAACAAAGCAAGCTTGACTATAATCGTAACTGGTTATCTACTTTAAACTTCCATTTCACCCAGTGACTACATATTATGTTCTCCCACCTTCACACTGGCCCATAGCAATATTTGCACTAACCACTTTAGCCAGCATTATTTATGGCATGTCCTAAATTCAATTTGCCCTTTAAATAGGTGGAAAGGGCATTTTAGGAAATTCAAAAAAACACCAATTAATCATGTTTTAGAAACAAAACACATAAGATAATACTTTTTAACATGAACCTTACATTGCCTACCAAATGGGTGCTTTGGATCAGATATGACCACTAATGATAAGGCAAAAGAGGAGAATAATGTAGAAAAAATAAGATGCCTACATTGAATCGCAAAGAAGAAAGATGGTCAAAAAGAACAACTATATTCGATGAAGCTTCTGCTTATGCCTACAAATTTCGATGAAGCCAGAATGAGAAAATGAAAGGACAGATGCGGCAAATTAGCTGGAGCTCGTTCAGACTTTTGATGGGTATAATTAAGAATATACTTGAAAAAAAAAAATCTATTACACTCATTTATGGACCACTTTTGAAATTCTTAAAACAAACAATACAATTAGACACAAATGATCATGTAGAGTCAATCCTAAGTCCTAACAAATAACAAATAATACACTCACAAGATCAATTCCTCTTTTCCCTTCCTACGTCCCATAACAAATAACAAATAATACACTCGCAAGATCAATTCCTCTATTCCCTTCCTACGTCCCATGTTCCACGCTAATTACAACCATTCACTTGTTATCACCAACCATTCATCTTATATGATGAATCCCACTCTTATATGATGAATCAAACCTAATTCATAGAAACAATTATAATGTGTGACTATGATCTTTTGCGACATGTATAAAAAAAACACAACACGGAATACTTTAGTTGCTCAACCGTGTAGATTAGAAACATAGATAAAATTGTTCGTGACATTCAACCCATTGGAGGGACATGTGGAATCTACAGTTCAACAAAAATATACATAAATTAAAAACGAAGAATATTTAATTAATAACTGGGATGTGGCAAAATTAACTGAAGGCAAGCCTGGATAGAAACTATGATCTCAGGCATGATCATAATATAAAATATTCATACGGCATGATGCTTTCAACATCATTATGGGAACAAGGTGGCTTATTATAATCAGGTTTTGTGCTAATATACAAAGGTTGTCTTTCCTTATCATGCTGAATAGTGCCTTTAACTAATGCAGCATCATGTACAAAATTGCACAAGTAGAACCTGCAAAAGAATATAATACATAACAAAAGCATAATACAATAAAAAAATAACAGTTTGCCATGGAGAAGTTTAAGCTTAGCAACTCATGTTATACAACCAACGAAGGTACCATGTCATACAACCAACGAATATGTCGAATATATTCCTTTTACTTTCGGTTGCATGTCGCAGTTCAGCTGAGAACTGGGACAAATACAAGAAGTTAATTTTAATTTTCTGGTTATTTGCTATTGTAAACATGGTACCTTTGTTGGTTGTATAACATGAGTTGCTTATTTTTATTTTTCACTGTATCAAACACCTTATTTGCCTCGTCCATTTCACCGTAACAGACAAGCACGTCTAATATATTTGTATAAAACATAAGAAGTTAACTAATCCCACGTTTGCTGTTATCTTCAGTAACCCACAAAATATCTATTAACCAACCTGAACGTAAATAAGAATCTAACAACATTCCTCAAGTGTTCCTAAATTTATCATCGCCACTCTTTACTCATCACCAACGAATACGTCAAATAGTTTATTAAACAGGCTAAGATGTCCTATTCAAAGAAACAAGGAACGTGGGACGTGACCACGTTCCGCAAACCGGTTTGTTCGTCCCCGATCCCGAAACGAAACGCGACCCAGAAACGTTAGCGGTCGCAAAAAGAAGATGACGCACAGATTTTTGAAAAGAATAAACGACTCTTCGATTTGTGTTGAACAACTATATATGGTTGTAATATATATTGGAAGGGCAACTATATAATATATCAATTTGTATATAGATTGAAAGGGCAGCTGTAAATTTGCGAGATCTTCACAAAATTTGGTAATTAACATAAAAAATAAATAGATCAGTTTTTTCAAAGTAGAAGAAAAAACATGTTTCGTACCCTTGTGTTCCCTCGTACCGAAAACATTCAAGACAACCTTCCACGTATCCGTTTTTGTACCGCGTTTCGTATCGAACCATGTCCTATGTAACCAGTCCTATTTAACCCTATTACAAAAGGTTTTACAAACGAGCAATAAAAAGTGCTAAATAGATTAGAAGGATGATGAGAGTGGGATTTGAACCCACGCCCTTTCGGACCAGAACCTTAATCTGGCGCCTTAGACCAACTCGGCCATCTCATCAGGCAACAACACAATTTATTTATCACCATATTTCAATTGCTTTTCCTGATTATGTTTCCAACACAGCTGCATCTTGGCTGAGATCTTTAGTCATTCGGTATGTGTATGATATGATTGTGCTTATGGGATGTATGTTTCTTAAATATGACAGTGGACCTGATTCCTAGTTAATATTACCCCATATATTGGAAGATGATGGGAGTAAAAACTCTGAGATGCATTACCTTGCAAGAACATTCAACCTGCTGCAACTTTTTTCGGCAACAATCTCATCTTTGTTTGTAAATAACACCTGTATACTATGATTGATGAAGTGTGTGAAGCTGACAAACAACCCGGTAACTACTATTTTCAATAACACCTATATATAAATAAATCAAAATAGCATTGATTCTACAGGAACCCAATCTTTAGACCAACCGAGTCATCCCAACAGCTGATGGTAAATCATTATGCATGTTAAGGAACAATAAATAATCATGATTAGTGCAAACAAGTTCTTCGTTAATACCACCTTGTATGCTGGCAGAAGATGGAGCAAAAATATTGAGATACATAACCTTGTATGCACATTGAACTTTCTGGCACTTCTTTCAGCATCAGTATCATCTTTGTTTGTAAATGGATGGAGTTTTCGTGCACGCTGAAGAAAGACAGGAAAAACTAAGTTATGAACGACTAAGACAGAATAAAGTTTGAAGTAGACGTGCAAATAACTAAATTAAAACATAACACTAAAAATATAACAACCTTATTCTATGTACATATTCAATTGCCTGCTCAATAAACCAGATATATACAACAACACACATTAAAATATAACAAGCACAAAGTAGTGCTGTTTTTTCCAAATAAAAATCTAACATAACCCTAGATGGCCAACACGGCATCCACGTAACGAATACTGCACCTGCGACAACATATAGAGAAACTGACGAATCAAAGAACGAAAGAATATACATATATAGGTATTACATAACAATAAAATATCAAAAAAAATAAAAACAAACTTGAAGTTTAGGTCGAAAATTTGAGAAGTGAATTGGACCAAAGAGAGCGATCAAGAAGTAAAATTGCAACTGTGCAACGAATTTTCCACGAAATTGCTAGTGACCTATGTAATGCTTGATGAAGTTGTGTTTGAGCTACAAGTTAATTTTTCAACTTGAAGCTCGAATTTGTTTGGAGATGAGGAAAAGTGAACAATTACAGGTAAATCAATAGGTAGGGGTTAGTTGCACGGCCGTTTGAAATTCCAGTTTGCTCAGAATTGCTGCATAACAATTTTTTCTTAGAAAAAGGACAATGTTCGAGTGAAAGTAAGTAATTTTCTATTCCGTATTCATGAACAAACAACGAAGGTACCATGTTATACAACCAATGAAGGTACCATGTTACAACTAACGAAGGTACCATGTTATGCAATGTATTCGTCCATCTTTTGATTTCCTCTTTGCAACTCATGTTATACAACTAACGAAGGTGCCATGTTTACTGTAAGAAATAAGCAGAGAAATAAAATTAACTTTTTTGTATGTGTCCCAGTTATCAATTGAACTAAATCATGCAAGCGAAAGTAAAAGGAATACCTTAAGGTATATGAAAAAGTTATCATAATATGGTAACACAACGACTACATCAGCCAAGCTCAGTTCTAGAACATAAGAATGCAAATGCATTAGACATCTCTCTATGCTTCTTCACCACCGCCTCTACTAATAATAATAGTAATAATCAAAACACGTAATTTCCAATTTATTTCTATATGGTATAACCCATTTTTGATACCTACAATTTCTGAAAACATATTCTTCATAATTTTATTACATATATACTAAATTTAAAATATTAATTACATACTCTTTATTTTGGGTTGTAATTTCAATTCATTTTACTATATGAATAATTACTATTACCTGCATCTGAAATACTAACAAAAGAACGTTTCTTTTTCGTCCATGATTTTTCCAATTTAGTTTTGATATTTATAACCTCAAGTTCAATATGCATTAAATATCATCCTCCATGTTTTTATACACTCAAACATCTAGAATTATATCAATACACTTGCGTGATTAACAACTCTCTTCCTTATGAAAAAAATAAAATTGAAAATTGAGGATTTTAGTTTCGACTTCCTTCATATTAAAAACAGTTTTATAAAAATGTGTTTTATAAAAATGTGCATTGCACCTTCCATGGTAACTGTAGTGCTTTCATATTTTTTTAGTTCTATGACAAAATCGTTCAAAAAGTCTATATTATCCAGAACCATACTCAACCCAAACACACCAAATCCGTGTAGCCCAAGACTACTGCCCATGATCCATAGTCAACCAGGCCTCCAATTCCAGCCGCCTATATCCAATTGCACCAAAGCTGGCCTAGAGGTCATAACCTATCAAATAAATATGGTTCCTCCTACCCTTTGCTTAATATTAGACATATAATGCAAGTTCTGTGTCAGTGCCAAAAAATATGGCAAAACCCACTAATCTGAACTTAGCTGCAAACAATATCTGACAGGGAAAGAACTAGATTTCGATTTTCCAAACAATAAAGGCCAAAAATTCCAATGGATGGTAACATAAATACTCAGTTAATTCATAAGCTCTATTGAATAAGGCAAGAAACATTCAATTGTAATTGCAAATCTAACACGAAAAAAGAAGGCTACTAAGAAGAAATTAAAACTTTGCAAGCAGGCTAAACTTATTAGCCAGATTGAAGAAAATAAACTATTTGTTGGCTTAACGTCATAATTATTTAACCGTAAATTTGGGTAGTTTTGTCATATAATATGTGGGGTAAAACCATTCCATGGTCATGGAAATAACAAAGTAAATAAACGTCACCCTTGTTCTTTAACTTCTGGAAATGATGAATGATTACTAAGTTCATTTGAGCTGAATGAATTGGTATGGTAACCCATAATGAGTATCTTAATATACAATTACAATTGAATATTAATGATAGTTGTCAAGTGATTAATAATATCATTTAGTATAACTTTTATGGTGTCATATATTTACTCGGTATTATAACATTTAATTAAAGCATTCATCTATTACATTTATTACAGGGTTTGTCATTTATTTGTTGTGTTTGATACAGTGTGCGCTATCTCATATTTAAAATAAGAAAGGTGATTATAATCACATCATGTTTTATAATAGTTAAAAATTACATTTCTAACGGTGCCATATAGACAAAAATAATTTAATGATTGTTTAACATTTCAAATTAACAAATTCAAGCAATATACCACCAAAGTGACTTCGCCTGTGTAAATTGTTAATAAGTGCATTTGATATTTATTTCATGATTACTCTGTGGTGTAATAATTTTTTTACTGAAAACTATACACAAATAAGAATTTGAAGATAAAAATAAACTTCATCCTCAAATATACTTTTTTTTTTTTACATGTGAGAAGAATTGGAAAGAAACTAAATGTGACATATAAATAAGAAAGAAGTTCATAGAAGGAAAAAGAATAAAAAGATATTAGATTGACATAACAAGAAGACATAAAAATGATCTAACAATTTAACTAATCTCCTCATGCAACCAATAAAAAACTAACATAATATGAGAACTCATGCGATCGACTTCAATCATTTGAGAAAAGACAAAAATGATGACGATGTTGAACATATCGGCAAAACAAGCAAATTATGGTTGTTATGGTATGGTTTCGTTAAATTTCTCATTACCATACAATTATCAGGTAGTTGGTTATCATTTTTTAGTAAAGTCGGAATATCAGTATAGTTGGTAAAGTAAATTTACTGTTTTCTTCTAGAACACCGGCAATACTTTTCAAAATCAATGGCAACGATAATCTACCAATATATTTATAACATACAAACATTTATGTAATATGTTTTTTATATGCATTTAGAAATAAGCAAATGATTCAATTTAATTTCATAATTTAGTTCAAATGATGTTGATTAATTAAGTGAATAATGAAATGTACAATGAAAAACTGCTAAAACGTAAAGATGTGTCATGGCTTTTTTTTTTTTTTTTTTGGATAAACGACAATTCATCATTGTTATTGTAACGGTTACAGGCTTATCGGTATATACATTCACTATTATAGATTAAGTTATACACTATTCACTATGGACAATTTGTGATATAGCGCACGCTATGATAACTCTGAATATATCGGTCTTCAATACATCAGTCAATCACTAACGATAACAATAAGTTATTTTAGCTTACCAGGAAAGTAAGAGAGCATTGTTTGCAAAATCATAGCGGTAATCGTTGACACTGGGTTTTGGTCAATCAAAAGCAACACCAAATTCGCATGCGATTCGTAGTAAAAATCACAGAGCAGTCACGAAGTATGTAAAAGTAAATGAAGACACAAAATTATAGTGGTTCAACGAGTGAGACAATGTCCACCGAGGTGTAATCGATTGTTTATATTGTTTGATTACAAATACATTTTGGTTTGATCTTAAGAATATAGAGAAAATGGAGTTCTTTTTAGGCTATACCAATGTATTTGCATTGTAGTGTCGAAAAGGCAAAAGAAAATTTCCAAATAAGCTATTTCGTGTCCTATTTAGCTGTAGAAGCGCATGGATCGACCGCAAATTGTTTATCCCTTTTTAATCATTTTGACCGATTTGATCCCCAGAGGGATCAAGTAGGTATAAAGTGTTCAGGATCTGAAGGTCTGATCCATGCTTTTTCCACGATCCGACCGAGATGATCCTTCCTTTTTACACGCGAATTCGTAATCAGTCAGATGTCCCGAGGTGACCCGTTCTTGAAGTCTTTAGATGATCGACCAAGTGTACGATCGTGAACTTGTGAACCGATCAGGTTTTTCTAGTGATCGACCATGCCCGATCAAGCGTCCAAACACGACCGATCCATGTCGCGTGTTTTTCGAATTCCAAGTATACATCGAGTTTGATGCTTTAGTCCGGATTCGAGTTTGTGCAACTCTGTGCTCAAGCCACGAGCAATCTAGCAATAAGAATTACAAAACGTAATGGCCTTATCAAAAGATGGATCAACACTTATCTTTCAAAACATGTCTGCATGTAGAAGACGTGTTTTCTATAAATCTAGCATCTATAACCTTTCCGGACTGATCACAAGTTCCATACTCATTCTGAGA
Organism: Allium sativum; assembly: GCA_030737875.1. NCBI lineage: Eukaryota > Viridiplantae > Streptophyta > Magnoliopsida > Asparagales > Amaryllidaceae > Allium > Allium sativum. The sequence continues at coordinate 463,961,297 of CM060923.1, forward strand.
TGTAATCACGATCTCACCGGATCGTTAATATGTCCAATAGCTTCTCCGAGCTAGCATTGAAGTTGAATGTTCGTGACCTCACCGGGTCGATTCCTTGTCAAGCGTCGTCCGCACTTGACAATCCAAGTTTTGTCTGCACCGACCGTAACCCATAGCTAGCAATTCAAACCTCGTCGGGATTAGGCATAAGATATACTCATTGTTTTAGAACCTTACCAGTTTGTAACGTATCAGTCATACATCATAATTTAAAGCCTCATCGGGCTACCACTAAGAATAAGTCATACTTAGCATTCCGAATTTGGGTTAATCTCCTTCAAGCATCAGTCATACTTAACGGTTCACGATTTGATTGATCCCTACCAAGCATTAATCCTGCTTAGTGGTTCTCGATTTGGTTAGACTACCAAGTATCAGCAATACTTAAAAGCCCATGGTTTGAATTCCCGTCAAGCATAGTCATACTTGAAAGTTCACCGTTTTGTTCGTGTTCTATCAAGCATCGACCATGCTTGATAGTTTATAGTCTTTTCGGACTTTAGTTGAGCATCAGCCATACTCGACGATTCATACTTCATCGGGCTCTTACTACGCATCAGTCCTCCAGCTAATTAAAGGGTACCATACTTGATGAGTATCAATCATACACACCAAGTAATCAAAGTTGTTTGAAATCATTTTTTACTTCCAATAAGCATCAACCATACTCATCGAGCGATGTTATTAGAGTTATCCAATTGCAGATTTCACACCTGACGAGCATCAGCCGTACACATCAAGTAATCTTATCAAAGTAACAAACGCAAAATCCATGCCTGATGAGCACTGGCCATATATGCCAAAACAACTTTATTAGAGTATAAAACGATAAATTTTATTGCAGAACTAATAGTTTTTACCGTCCATATTTTATTTAAGGAACTCGTCGATTCTCGTACAAGAGTAAACAACTTAGTCTTTTTATTGCAAATTGATTGAGAAATAAAAGAAATAAAGCTGGTGATGAATCATCGTTCAAAAGATTTCCTAGGGATCTCGCTGGATCCCTTATATAGATAGGAGATTTAGCCACCATTATTGTCTGATTTACACTTGCCAATTGATGACAAGGCCACGACGAAAGCTAGATTCAGTTTTGTCCCTTACAGCCAATGATTGTTCTTGGTGCGTTGTTGTGGATTGATTCTGGACGTATTGCCGCAGTTGTCTGTTCCTCACTTGCTCTTCGATTACATCTCGCAAGTGTTTGCATTCATTTGTTTCATGTTCGGCTATCTTATGAAACAAGTAAAACTCCCCGAAAGTTGTCTTTATCAATGAACTCCCGTCCAGTTCGCCTTTTTCTGGAATGTCGTCTTTATTATCCATGAAGATTTGTTCTGGACTTGCACTTAGCTATGTACACGAGTCATACTTTGGCTCATTTTTTATTCGGATTTAGGAGCACGTGTTGCCTTCCGCTTTTTGCTTTCCTAAATTCGGATTTGCAGAAGGATTAAACATCAAGTTAGCATCACCGGGGGTTGCCCCATGTTTCCATAGGATCCGTACCATCCCTATGATGGGATTGGTACAGAGTTCTCTAGGTGCAAGGGCAGTTGCCCTAGCTCCAGCGCAAGGTTCCTTGTGTTGTTAGGTCTGGTTCCAGCAGCTGCGTTTTGGTTTCAAACCTCAGTGATTGTTCGGTTTAATTGAAGAACTGCGCCATCATTTCCTCTTGTCATTTTAGCAAGTTCTCCTAATGCTGAAAACGACTCTGCAAGTTATTCACCACTTCATCCATATCCTCCCTCATGAGATAGAGAGAAGGATTCTTTGCGCAAGAAGCCTCATGGCTCCCTCTTTAAGTTGTTACGTCTCCTGATTGTTTGTCGATGATCTTCTTTCCACATTTGTTTCCCAAGTAGAGAGAGGTTCCTCTAGTTCAAGTAATAGCCCCTAACTGGCACGTAAAATGTTAATACTGAATTTTGATAAATCGAATGCCAACTAAATCGTATGCAATTCGTAGTAAAAGTTGGAGTGTACGTAAAAGTAAATGAAAACACAAAATTTATAGTGGTTTGGCAAGTGTGCCAACGTCCATCAAGGTATAATGGATTTTTTATACTGTTTGATTACAAGTACAGTTCAATTTGATATTAAAAATGTAGGGAAAATTATTTTTTGTTAGGCTACAACAATATCATTGCATGATAGTGTCCAAAAGCTAAGAGGAAATCCCTAAATGAGCCATTTGATGTCCTGTTTATAGTTGTATAAGAGCTGGGATCGATCACAAATCAAGGAGCAAAAATAGGGTATGATGGTGATATCTGCTTGACGAGGGATCAGATCGAATCCACCGATCTCATTGAGGGATTTGTATGGATCTGATGATCTGATTCCTTGACTTGTGTAAGTGCCAAAGCTTAAGTTGCTTTGCGTGATCACTTCATTTTTGTGTTGATCGCTGTGTTGATCAACCATTTCTGTTGGATCCGACTTGATGTAATAGAGCCGATCCGATCCAGTCTTTGATGCCCAATCCGATCTAAGTCTTCATTTTTGTGTTGATCGCTGTGTTGATCAACCATTTCTATTAGATCCGACTTGATGTAATAGAGCCGATCCGATCCAGTCTTTGATGCCCAATCTGATCTGAGTTTAAGTGATCTAAAGCCAAATTGTAGCGTTGATCACCTGTTTTTGCTTGATCAGTTCGTGCATGTAGAGGTTCCAACAGAGTTGATCCATTTTTAATCATCTGACCAATCCGATACCCGGAGGGATCGGGTAAGTATAAAGTGTTGGGATCCGAAGGTCTGATCCATGTTTCTCCCATGATTTGACCTAGCGGATCCCTCCTTTTTGCTTTGACCGATCCAATTCCTCTGATGATCAATCATTTGTCAAATGTGTGAACTCTATAGCCTGATCCACGTGATTTTCCTGATCAGCCCAATGCCTTCGGGTGATCCATTTATGAAGTCTTTAGATGATCGATCAAGCGTCCGATCATGAACCTATGAGCTAACCAGGCTTTCTCCAGTGACCGGTCATGCAAGATCAAGTGTCCAAACACATGGCTGATCTAAGTCGCGTGCTTTTCTACTTTCAAGTACATCTTGAGCTCAACGCTTTAGACCGAGCATTTCCAAGTTTGTGTAGGTCCCCGCTCGAACCACGAACGATGTAGCGATAAAAATTCCAAAGTGTGACTGCTTTGCCAAAAGATGGATCAACATTTAACCATTATTATAATAGCCATATACTAAAAAGCATACTATCATTTCAACGAGATGTGATGGCATTTACTTAAGTCAACTTAATAAACAATACTTAGTACATCAAACCCAAATATACGCACCGCTACAAGCAAATCATGTACTATGTCATGTGGCCCATTAGCTCAGTTGGTTAGAGCGTCGTGCTAATAACGCGAAGGTCGCAGGTTCGAGACCTGCATGGGCCATTTTTTGATTTTTTGATTTTTTTTTAACTACTATGTTTACTTCAACACTGTGTTTTAGTGTGAAATATTATCCTTATTATACTAGTTTGGAATAAAATAATTGAACGCTAATTTTATTGAGATTGGTTTGGCACATGGATGCATTTCATACGTCATTATTTTTTACCGGTAATCGTCAAAGGGTTATTACAACATTTCTTCTTTCTTCATAATAAGAGGATCAACTCCTTTCAACAAAGAATCATAAATTTTCCAACATGTGCATTATTTATATAAATAATATTTAATAATCTTTTTCTCTTCTTATATTCTTGTTCCTAATTTATCTATGTTTAATATAATTCAGTTTCAATATGTGCATATTTTTTTTAGTATATATGTCGAATCGAACTGAAAGTAATATGCTCAATTCATGTTTAATAAGCACGTTGGACGGACATAGGCATGATGCAAGTTACGTTCAACACTCTTCGAATAGACCAACCCACAAAAAATATCAAATAAGCATAATTTTGTACATTCACTTGCCCATCCTAAACAAAAATAGAGGATCAACACCTTTTAATATAGGATCATAAATTTTCCAACATGTGCACTATTTAAATAGATAATCTTTGATGTACACACCAAAAATAATATCTTTCTCTTATATTTTCTTTCCTAATTTATCTATGTTTACTGTAATTTCAACTTCAATATGTGCCTTTTTTTAGTATATATGTCGAACCAAACAGGAAGTCAGGAAGTAACGTGCTCAATTCATGTTTAATAAGCAATTTGGATGAGCATGGCCATGATGCAACTTATGTTCGAACACTCTTCGAATAGACCAAACAACCTACAAATAAAAATATATCAAATAATTATGAATAAGCATAACTGTGTACATTCACTTGCCCTAATTTGTGCCCTAAACAAAAACAAGACGGTGGAATATCATACTCGTACAAAATTTACAAACCCAACGAAAAAATATGACACGTTGTCCTCGAGTAAAAGTGAGATTTAAGATTGAATTACAAAATTTAGGAAATAGATAAGTAACTCATATGTATGCTTTTAGATACAAAGCAAATATCAAACCCCAAATCAAAGGATATTCCCTTTTACTAGGCAAAATAGTTTAAAATGATCACATGGCTCTAATATTATTATAAGTTAAATAGATTTGAGATGGACAGACTAAAATTAGGAATACAAAAAAGAAAAAAAAATATTCTTTCTTTGAGACACAAATCAGTAGATAGTGCTTTTTATAAGACATAATAGTTGTAAAATAGTCCTTTATTGGAAAGAAGTTGAAAACAAAATATTAAATATGCATGGCATGGATTTTTTATTGCTAAGCAAAATTCGACATAACATGTGCACATATAGGATAGTTAGCTCCATTGACAGTTTCATATTATCTAAGTTTAATAATTATTGTATTCAAATCAACCATATGGAACATTAAAAATGCAAAGAGTTGGGTAAGTTTAAGCACCAAGAAAGGAAAAGGCTATGTATACATGTTTACACTAATAACACTTAAAAAGAAAGTGGTTAACGACACTATTGGCAACATGAAAACATTACAATCAACTCCACAATTGTAAAGATATCAGTGTTTTACATATATTATACTTTATTATTTTTGAAGTAATAAGATTATTGAGTCTTTTCAAAAAATAAATACATATTTGGTGGATATTATTTATTAGCTCTTCTAGGTGTTGTGCCAACAATTCAACCAATTTGAAGCTTACTATTAAAGCTAAAAATGAGGTAACCACCAACAACATAATTTACAAATTGTTTCTATTCTATTTTTCACTGGTGGGGATAATATTGTACAGTTAGTTTAAGAAAAGGTGAACTACTAGCAACATAAGTTACAAAGAGTATAAGTATATACCATATGATTCGAATTGAACCATCTGAATTAAAACTTTGTGCACAACATGAATTATTAGTTCACTCTAGAAAAGCTGAAAAGGTAAAATTGTCGTATCGGAATTTGGGATAAAAATAAGAAATGGATACTCGAGTTCTAATTTGAGATGCGAATTAAAGGATATTGCCATTTATAAGAGAATAGTTATCAAATAGATGTTAGGATGGCTTTTTTTAGATGCTAAACAAAAATAAGATGACTTATTTATGATAAGGGACATAAAAAATAATGCATATATATTTGCTTTTGAGATACCGATTAAGGATATTTCTTTTAATACGATGCAAAAACTGTAAAATGCTTACTTAAACAGGACATTGGGTATCTGTTAAAATGGAAATAAGATAACAAACACAATCGGCATAGCTTCCTTAGATGGGAAAAAAGAGGGAATCAATGTAACAAGGCATACATATAAACTAAACGGATGATTTCACACTATATACGCTAAAAAATAAAAAACATTTTTAGTGACCTAGCAAGTGGCATTTGCAACTACCAAGTGAGACACATTTGGAATGAGAAAGTATATGTAAGTTTAAAAACCAACAAACGGACAAGCTGTGAGCACACATTAGCATGTTAACTATAATAAATCATAAAAAAGAAAGTGATTAATTAATATGCTCTTAAGCATATTTACTAGCATAGACTCTTTAATATATTAGTTTTTGTATGTAGTACTTTGTATTATTTTGAACAATATATTTGCTTGAGTGTTAAGATTACCAATTTTGTCCCCTAATAAAGTAAATACTCGAATATTGTTTATTAGTTTTTGTAAATGCTCCGTTGGCAGTGCAACATGTTGAGCATATCAAACACAATGTCGTCAATGTGAAAAACCCTCGAAAACACAAGGCCAACACCAAGCGCTTTTTCGCGCCCGGCCCTTTTATAGGTGCCTTGAGCATGGCGTTTCATGGTGTCAGTACATAAAAACTGCACTTTAAAATTGAATGTAATGAGTATCAAATAGAAATTCACATAAGGTTTGGGCTTACAAGTCAATTTTAAACTGGAATTTGGGTTGAAAATTTAAAATATTTTATATCCATCAAATCGACTAATAAACAATCTTTTTCAGCTCTTTAGACAAACGCTACAACATTCTCCTTGTCTTTATGGCACTTCCAGGATGAGTAGCATATCAACAAGAAAAAAAGCCCAAAGTTGTTGTCTATGGTTTTTTGGTACATAGACCAATGCCTTGACAACACCGATTAAACATGTATCCATTAATGCAAGAAAGGAGAAACCAAAAATAAAGTTACAGATTGATTGGATATTTTATTTTTTTATTGGTGGATATAATATTGGATTATTAGCTTAAGGAAAAACAACCAACAGTATAGGTTACAATAGCACAATTGTACTGTATGATCTAAATCATATTACATGACCAAAAAACTGCACATATGACAATGACACATTAGGCCTTTCTAGAAGAAAGGCAAGAAGCAAAAAAGAGTTATCAAATTTAGAAAAAAAATATGTAACCCATATATAGGTTTCTTTTAGAGATACAAAATTAAAAGACACTGCATTTATAACATATAAACGTGTCAAATAGTAAGTTATAAAATACCAGATATTAAATATATTGAAAAGGATATCAAATAAGCACGACACAGCTCCGTTTAGATGTAAAACAAAATCCAACATTACATGGCATGATTTCATATTATTATCTAGTCTTAAGTTCAAATAAATGTGACCTAGCGAGTCCAGCATTTACAATACCATAAGGCTTAACATATGGAACGAAACATGTGCAGGTAAGTTTATACACCTAGAAATAAACAAGCTCTGTAGAAGTGTTTTGATTACACAAAACTTCACTTTGTAGCAACATCAGTGTACTATATATTATTTGTACATTAATTTTGTTCAAGTAATAAGCTTGCAAAGTTTTTACAAAGATGAAATACCTAGACATTATCAATTAGCTGTTGTAGGTGTTATGTTGATCTAATCCATTGAGCATATCAAACATGTTATTATCAAAGATAAAAAAGATAAACTGCCAACAATATAAGTTATAAATTGCTTGAAATTTTTTTGTGTCATTGTTTGAGATGGTATGATTTTGTTATTTAACTGAAGGATAAACTACCAACAATTGTTCCAAATACCAAACCACAGGACAAGCAGGCTTGGTCTAAGGTTGATCAAACTATCAGCACCGCGGTCATACTATGTTATCGCTATGGTTTAAAGTTTGAAAACCGTGCCTTTCTCTATATAGCTTGATGCTTAATCACTTAACGTTTGGGCTTATTTTCTTTTTTTTCTGGTGCAAGTGCAGGGTCATCACATTTAAAGGTAGCTTTTAACTAATATAGATACACATAAGAGAAAATAAACACATACAAACAAAAGAAAATTGTATTAAAAATTATTATTATACACAATAATATTTTATAATAATTTTAGCATAGAAAGATTGCTTTTGCATTACTTTTTATGCAAAGAACATTCAATGGCTTAAATATATGTTAACCACAAATTCATAGTCCATTGATGTAAACATCTAATTTATTAGGAATAGGAATCCAAGATGTTATCTTGCAATCGGAAAAAAAAAATACCCATGGAGAATATAAGTAAACACTGTTCATTGTTATATTAAAAAGGACAAGGATCTAAATGAAGCGGGGAAACAGATACATGTTTCAAGTCCCGCTACACTTGTGTACAAACAGATAGAAAATCTACGGTAAATCATGATGTGTTGACCATAAAAAACAAAGTTTCATAGGCTATTGCAAATAAAATATCGGTTTTGTAATACTCGCTACTATTGCTTTACTGAGTGATGTTATTTTATATAGATATTGTTGCATCAAACGGGAGTCACCCGGACAACAAGCGTTGCTATTATACTGTACACACACACACACACACAGAGAGAGAGACACAGTTATCTACCTCTATGAATTCTATTTACATTTAGATTTATAAATTGCCTTGTGAATTTACAGATCTCTACGATCAAGGTATTGCTCAAACCTTATTTTGTTCTTATCTAATACAAGTTGTGTATGCTTCGACACAGACAACATCTAAGTCGTTGTAGTATAGTGGTGAGTATTCCCACCTGTCACGCGGGTGACCCGGGTTCGATCCCTGGCAACGGCGGTCGTTCATTGCGACCATTTCTAACTAAATACAAATTATATCAGCCTGTAGCTTTGAACTTACAAGTTTAAAGACTAATTAACCTTTTTAGCGTCAGATGATTTCCTCACAACACTAACTGCTTCTTCAGGCAACACCACCGCAATATTCAACGAACAAGTCCTCAGAGTGAAGGTAAAACCTACTACCAAATACAGAACTCACTCATGGAAAACTAGATATGACCAAAGCAACCCAATCGAATCAGCGAGAGGAACTTTTCCATAATCTTCCCCGAAAGGAAATGCAAGGTTATACGGCTTCCAAATTCAAGCTTCCCAATTTGATACCTCGGTTTGAATTAAGGTTGCTGGAAGCTTCTTCTCTCATTTGTACAGGAATCTTCTGTTTGGTTTTTGGCATCCGTTTAGAGATTCTGCTTCGACCCGCGAGGAAGATAATTTTCTAGGGTTAGGGATTTAGGGGGAAAAACGTTGGAAATGGCGAGACTGCTTTGAAGCGTGTGCGGAAGAGAAACCGGCAAGGTCAGAGATTCACCGATTCAGAATAAAAAGGTTCAAACGGTAGGAATCCAGAAATCCGTACAATAAACTTTGTAGCCCAAAAAAACCAAATTTTAAAACTGCAACTCTTAAATAAACTGAATAACCTTCTAATTTCAAATTTCTATTTCTCAATTATTCACTTCATGCAAAGCCTAGACAACACGAGGAATGCTTTTTGTGTCACGTAGAAAAATGGAACACTCTGGAAGGGCATTGATAATTGGTTATTACCAATAATGGTTATTAATTGTTCTATATTGTTTTAAAAAAGACCTATATTCAAAATATAATTAATTATGAAATTTTGATAATCCTACTACAATATTGATACAAATTCGATTGCACAATTATACTAATTTCAAGTTGCGAATAAAATAACGATACAGGTGCAGTTACAAAATACAAACTATAAACGAAGTTCAGCAACAACTAGTTGATCCTGTATGTTATCTCAAACGATTATCATAGATTTGTTGCGTTTCTTTAAACCAGTCCATCATCTTCATTCTCAAACGTTCGAATATCATAGTACCCTTATAGAAATTCTTTCAAAATTAAATAAAGATCATCATCATATACCATAAGTTCAAGATTTTCTTATTGTGTCATCATATGAAATTATGAACAGTTATTGTAACAGTCACAACCTTTATGTAAGAACCCCGGTATTTGGACACCAGGGTAAGTAGATTATAGCTTGTTGTGTGATTTGAAGACCAAGAAGTATAAAATGCGAGTTCAAAAGCCTAACTCATATAATAATTTAATATATGAAAATAATAAAATCGTGTGTATTGGAATAAATTAAATTCACTTTATACAATATAAGGAGATTTATTTCAACCCATGTTTGTAAATTATATTTGATGGTTTAAATGAATATTGGAAATATAAACAACTAATTAACAATTAATATTTAAGTGAGAATATATTTTCAATATGATGTGTTAAATTGTTTTAATGAAACCATAAATTATGGGTTTTGGGAGTTAATTCGGAGGAATATTGGATTAAGTGATTTTTTAATCCTTTAAAATGATTAAAGTGGAGTATTGGGAAAACTGTGCTTGGATTGATATAAGAATTAGAAAACAAGCTTAATAATTTCTTTTGAGAGAAATTGCGGAAAAAGTGCAATTTTGTGTTAATTTGGAAATTTACGAACTAGTGAATTTAATATTCAATAATCGAGTAAATAAATTAGAAAATGTTAAAATAAAGTTTTTAAAACTTTTTATGTATAAAATTGCTAATAAGTAGGTATCTATACAATTCCTAAGAGTTTATTGCAATAATCAAGTAAATGATGAACTTTGGAATAAACCGTGTATTTTTAAATAAAACTTGTGTAGAAGTCAATTGTAACAACCCTAGTTTTTTATATAGGACTATTTAATTTGTTTAGACATTTAAAACGATTAATTTTAAGATATAGCAACTTGGAATTTATTTAAGTAAGAATTTGAAAGTTAAATTACTCAAAAACAGGAATATCAAACTTAAATCTGAATTAGTTTATTTTAAAGTTATGTAAAATTCTATTTGAATGCATGCGATAATAATTATTTATTTTCAATGGATTTGATTGTTTTGAAATTGATTTATATTTTGTCGATCAAATTTAATACTTGGAAAATAGCTATATTTCGAATGATCTTGGATTTTGATGAAATTAGTTTCATCGGATCTGAAATATTAAATTATTATAAGATTTCAATTTTAGTATCAATCGAAGTTGTTATGTGAGCGTGTGTGATATAAACGTGTATCGGAAAATCGATTTGAAATTAATAATAATGTAACGACCCGCATTTTTGACCGTTCAATTCGACAATAATCTTCACTTATCGACTCAAACAAATCTAAATACATACAGTTATTAGGATTAATATAAGAAAACGAAAAAAATAAGAAAAACAATCACGGAATCTAACAGCGGAATGACAAAATATAATAATCAAATAACTATTCATGAAGCTGTTGAATTATACATTTGATTACACATTACAATAACACATCAGAGTTAACAATCACAAAATATACCAATACATGCAACGGAATAATACCAGTAATTACGTCTGTCAAGGTTCATCTTCATCTTCAATATAATGTGATCTTCACTAGCTGAAAAACTCAGGTTGACCCAACCACCAATGAAAATACAAAAAATACTTGGATCAGAACTAAAATATTCTCATATCGGTTAAGTCAAACCATGTACAATATGAGTGTCAAGGCATCATATGTAACAACCCGCTATTTTTAACGATTTAAATTCTGATTTGAATCGAATTTTTATTTTGAAAATATTCTATAATTTCTCATAACGAGAATTTTGAATTTGGAATACGTTCAATGAGACGTAGCTGCTGTGAAAATTTCATTGGAAAATTTGAATGTTTATCGGTCGCGTAATTTTCAGTGCAAAGTTGCGCATAATAGTTCAAATTTTATCGATTTTAAAATCTCTCTGAAACCAGCTCGAACAAACATGAAAAATATTCTATTCGTTGTCACGAATTTAACGGCGAAATTTGTTTCGCGAAAATCAGACCTTTTGAATTCCATTTAATTATCTTCCTATTCGAATTTTACGTTTAAACATGGACCGTAACACGTTTTGAACCGAGTATCTTGACACTGCAAATTATATACCGTTGTGTCCGTCTCATCGCACTGATTACCGTAATATCTTCGTTTGTCAATTTCGGTGCTCGGTTCGCGCTGAAATTGTGAAAAGGCTTACACAATTATTTCTGAAATAAAGCCATTTAGTTCGATGTGTTTTCGGATCCCACATATTTTTCTAGACATTTTGGGTCTGCAAAACCTGTCCATTTATTTTATTGAACAACCCCTGTATTTTTTTGTTTACTTCTATGGCTTATATGAGACACTAGAAACCATGCATGCCTTCTCATGTTCCAATTCTTTCTTACGTGCGCAACTCCAGAAGTGTTCTTTTATGTATCATTCCCTTTTAATGTGCCAACCCTTTGTTTCTCTTTTAATTTAACCGTTCCTCTCCTTTCATTTATTTGCTTTTGTTAATTTCTTTTGGTTTCCATTCATAACCGCATTCGTTTTTTTAAGATCAAACGTTTCTTTTGAAATTGAAAAGCTATGTACACTCTTAACCGTTGCATGTCCACCTTCCAACTCTCAATCTCTCCATTTCCTTTCTCCATGCGCTTTATTTCTTTTATCTTGCCTTGTCCCGATGCCACTTCTCAAATTCATATATAAAAATAAAATGATGAAAGGGTGCATCATTTCGTATGCAAAATTATGTAATCATCCCACGATTCATTCGACATAACTGTTCATTTTCCATCTTTTTCTCCCATCGCCTTTCTCTTGTTCTCTTTTCCATGTCTTTTCCCTTGTCTGTCCATTCTCCTCCCACTTTTTACCCAACCGCACCTCCCCACACTCATTTCCCCTCGCCTCACCCACCTGAAGACCAACTTCCGATCACCTGAGCCGCGTCCCCCCATCAGCTCGCCCATAGTCAACAGACGAGCTCCACCTGAAACCGCTTGTTGTCCCACTGACCTGCCCCGACCATCTCCACACGCGTGACCTGCTGACTCGAACCCGAGCTGGCCACCAACCGAACCCCCTATTGTCGATCCTCTCCTTGCAAGCCGCACCTGCTATCGCTTGTCATGCATGCGTGAGTTTTTTTTTGTGAGCATAAGTTAGTGTATATGAATAAATACTCTGTTTATATATTTGTTTTGTGTGAGTGGGTGATATTTAATATGTGTGTATGGTGTGATACGGCCCATTAGTTAGAACTCACCCCCAAAAGTTAGCTTGTAAGGGGAGGCTGCCCGATGGCCTATATCCTAGATAATATTTTCCATATTGGTGGTATGAGACATATCATTTCACCGCTCTTCGAAAGTCCCACGTCCGCGTCGGCCTACTCTATCGACACTGACCCAACGGTAGCCCTTTTTCCTTTGGACGGCTTCACTCACCTATCACTATTTTACTCCAGCCTATAGGTTGCCCCTTCTCATGGCACAAATTTTCGTCAAGCGGTTCTTGGTGAAAGCACCAAATTGACATGGCTCATTAGGTAAAACTCACCCCTAAAAGCTAGCTTGTAAGGGAAAGGTATCTAATGGCCTATATCCTAGACAATATTTCCTATGTTGGTGGTATGGGACATATCATGTGTATTTGTATGGTGTTTGTGCGAGGCGTTTGTGTGTGTGTATGTACATATATTTTGTAGGAGTTTATTTATTTTTGTGTGTGGCTCTAGTTGTGATGTGTATTATATATATGTATATAATTTGTAATATATATCGGTTTTGGATATGTTATATAATTTAAAATACATATATATGTGGTTTTTAAGTATTGGGTTTGTGTGTTTTAAATTTTATATATACGTGAATACGGTTTTGATATGTGTGTTCACGTTGTTTATATATATATATATATATATATATATATATATATAATTTATATTATATATATAGTTTTGGTGAGCATTGACTTTTGAAATATATATATATATATATGTTGTAATTTTACTGTGTATACATATATAGAAATATGTATATAATATTTTGTGTAAAAGAGGTGTTATGTCTATTTTGTTGTGTCAAGTTTGGTGTTGAGTTCCGAAACCCGTCCCAAAGCTCGATAACCATACGGATCCATTGAGAAATTCCCTGATCCCCTCTTATAAAATAAAATAAATATTATTGATTATCGATCGAGTTGAAACCATTCTGAATCATGTCTGAATATTGTCAGATCGTTATATGTCCATCAGTCTGTCATCTCCACTTCTATGCTACGAAAGGTGAGTTTATCTCACACTTGACCTACATTGTTCATGGATGTTAGGTCGACATAAATGAACTTTAATGAAATGCGTAGGATTGCCAGTAGAAATTGTTTGTTTAGTATGTACACTTTCATATATGACACAATATTTATATGACTCGTAGGTGCATTGATGATATATGACTTATGATGTGATTGATGCTATGTGATGATTTGTTATGTTCCCCTAGTCTAGGAAAAATCACTAAGGGTTGAAATGATATATACCTGAACGGACATTATGTTAGGGAAAAATCGTTATGGGTTGAAATGATAAACCTGAATGATTTTTACTGAATTTGGGATTGTTGGTAGAAATGATATACCCATAGAATTTTATAAATTGTAGGTTGAAATGATAAATGAAACGACCCAAACTCACCCTTACAGGAAAGCCCGGATTGAATTGAGAACATGACGCATCAGAACACGAACAATAGAACATTTCATTGTTATTACAACAATTTCCATCAGAGTACAAGAATATAATAGAGTTCAAATAATAATTTATAGTAGAAAAATATCAGAGATTTAAATTACAAAGCAGCGGAAAGATAATACATAACATAACTGAAAGAAATGCACGGATACAGAGCTTTCCGAATATAGCTTATCCGGGATCCTGTGAAAATAATATATGCAAAACCAAAACTACTAGCTGCCCATGTGAAAAATAGAGGCACCTAGAGTTTAGGTTAAAACAATAAACTCTAAGTCAGTCATGGGACTGGTGTGAGAACTAAAACAGTTATTTAAAACTTTACTTTAAAAATAAAGTAAATCAAGGGAACATGCCGTATAACACGGAACGAGTTTTCTCCCAAGAATACCAGTGCATAAAACAGTTTATAAACAACGCAATGTTTTTCGAAAAATGAAGCTATTATAAGAGTCAGGTCCCATCATACAATGCAACGCAAGTCAGATGATAGAATTTTACCTTATAATAGCTAAACATGTTTGGTATGTTTTAAAACAAGTCATTTTAATATTACTGTAAGTATATAGTGTCAAAATCAACTTCAAATATAAATGTATCATCATAGATGACATAGTACCCCATGTTACTATGTCGCCATACTAATTTTACAAACAAAACTGAAAGGTCGCGTATTGGAAATTGGATTCCATCTATGAGTCGAGGCAAGGGATGTACTCCTCTCCGGCTTTGAGACACTCTACCAAATGCCTCAGGGTCCCCCGCAATGAACCCTTGGATCCTCCAAGGCCGGTCCTCCCTTACGTTTGAGGATTAGTTATTCCCGAACACACGTTTCCCGGTCCCATAGGACCTATCCATCAGCCCCGTAGTGACTGATATATCTGAGGCACCTCGCTATCCATCATCCACAAAGGTAAAAATAAATAAATGTCTGGGCTCCATACCATGACACCACCCATAGCTAGAAGGAAACGTCATGCACTCCTGGGGTCCCTTATCCCGTTTTTGACTCATACTGGGTGTGAGGCTTGTGAATTAACGCTATACACAAAGCTATGCTATTTAAAGCCATGCTTTGATCATCAACCACAAGACTCTGCTTTTCAACAGAAGCCTTGATCACTGTATCTCTTCATGCCACACTGACAATTCACGTCATGCAACTGATGTCTATCGATATATAACCTCTAATCTCGTACGTCTCAGAGAAGGGTGTTAAGCAAGAGAATAAATTCTCCACCACCAAACAGATATATATTTAATAGAAATCAATCAACAAAAAATAAAATCCAATGTCAGACACGCATCCATTTACAAGTCCGTTCTAGGTCTGAACGAAACCAGAGGCACCTTATTCCTCGTCCCATATGTCCAATACAGGAGAGAGGTTCTCGCATATCCGGTCGATCTCCAAGTATGTCTGGGCGATCACCCCTTATTACCTTGTCTTGGGTGTACAACCCAATTAAGACATCAATAATCATCCAAACGATGGGAAGATCTCCAGTCTTAACCACCGTCTGCATCGTCGATTTATCGTCGAATCAGTTATTCAGAATGGGTTAAACCCGGTCTTTCCGAATAACTCACATATTTTATAATCAATAATCAAGTGCTATAAAAACACATTGTACGCCTCATTCCAACTCAGAATATTCTTTTATTCAAATATTCACATCATTAGGGAAATGTTCCCATTAATTTTATCAAAGATAAATTATTTAAATTTATTCTTTAATCTTCCTTTGGATATAAATTCTAAACCAAATTAAGGTTTATCAACTAGTCGGGATTATCGAACCATACCGAAGTAATCATTTTTTTTATTATCCCAATCCCAACCTATTCATCCCATGGAGCAAAACTGGTAATACTCCATATCTGATACCACGGTGTTATCGGTAAATTTAATTACCATCTCCCCTTCAAATCTAATTAAAGATTTAACTATCTTCTGGAGTAAAACTGGTGATACTTCATTCTCGATCATTTCCCAAATTTGATAAATTATCACATCCACATTTCAATCCGATTAAAGATTTATTAAAACTTCACTTAGTTTTAATCTTCCCAAAAATCATTATTAATGAGTATTTATCTTTGGAAACACAAACATGACACATCGACAATCTACACCGTACCATTGATTTTTGCCGATATATAACCTCTAAGCTCATACGTCTCAGATAAGGGTGTTAAGCAAGAGAATAAATTCTCCGTCACCAAACAGATATATATTTAGCAGAGATTAACAATACGCTGGGTTAAAGAGCCAATGGCGTTTAAAACACAGTTCACGATAAACCCAAAATCATATTCCATTAACTATGGAATCTTCACGGAAAATAGATTAATATATAATCGATATCAATTTCCGTATCCGACTAATAATATAAATAGAATAACGGCAAAGCCTTTTAATTTCCATATATATTTACAGTCTTCCTCCACAGAAGCTCACTTTGATTATTACCAAATCGAATTCCATTTCATCCCAATTTATTTTATTAAATTGGAAAACATTACTTTGGAAAAAAATTCATTAAATCTTAATAAAAGATTTATATATTCCAAATCACATTTCACTGTTAATCAGGTTAAAGAACGAATGTCATTAAAAACACGGTTCAAAATAAACCCAATTCACATTCCCTTTTATTCCAATTACTAAATATAACTGGAAACTCTAATAATCTTAATTAAAAAAATATTCTTTTCTCATGGGGTTTAAGAACAGTGTTATTTAAGATATCATTCACGACAAACCCAAAATCCAATTTGATATTAAATATAAGGCTCTAAACAGAAATTATATCGGCTTACATTCAATATCAAATTCTGAAACCAACACATATCGTATGGGGAATAACGATATATATCTATCTTCCAAATTCCTCCACAATATCCGTATAGTCACGGAATCCAATATCAAAATATTTCGGAGATTAATTATATTCAAATCCGTTCCAATTCATTCATTGGAAAATTTTGGTTATTTTAAAACCATTCACAAATCCAATTTATTTATTTAAAAATTACTGGATTTCAAATCTAGTTAATAACTAGTTCATTTAGATAAAAATATATTTTTATCTTTATAAACGTGGAATTTTTAATCCAAATTCTTACCAAATCATTTATTATGATTTTACACAAATTATTACTATTTTTAATAATTTTATCTAGGCCCGTACAATTGGTTTCCAATAACGGCCACAGAACTGCATCCATAGTGACCTTTTCCAAATTTGATTTGGACATAATTTCAAATCCAACCATTAGATTCCAAATCTCTTATATTCGTTGGAACGCACTTTTCGATACGAATCGAACGGTTTCAGTTTTAGGAGAATCCGACCGTCGGATATCTCGTAATGTCAATTTGAACTCAATGGTTGAAATTTGCGAACGGTCACGATGCGGCGCGTTCTATTCAAGCCATTAATATATGTATATATATAATATTTCGTTTAAAACGTATTCTATAAATTCTTTTTAAAAACGATTCACACTTTCAATTCAATTTTAAATCAAAATTGAATACTCCTTATCATTATAATATTTAAATGATAATATTTTCAAAATATCTGATTTTAAAATCATTTCCTTTTTGATATTCATTATAAAAATGAATAAAATCGATATACATATCGTTCGCGTTAAAATGGCGCAAATCTAATCAACACGGCTTCATATATTTCAATATTTTTGTGTCCATCCCAAATCGGACATCAAAATCATATTTTAGCCCTTTACAGAATATTATTTTAAAATATCTGTTATTCAAAAATATTCGTTATTTTCAAATATTCATTCTTTTTGAATTGAAATCAGACCCAATCAATTACCATATAATTTATTTATATGGATTTCGTACAATGCATGTATATAACAATAATGATACACAATCGACCATCATCCAGAGTGCATACACAACTGCATAAGCATTAAATATAAATAATTAACGCTTACAACAGTCTGTCAACCAATCGATTGACATACAACTAAACAATTGGGATTAGTGTAGGCCAAATATCATCCCGATACATGTGTGGGGTTTCAACCAACAAATACTGAATAATATTTGTGCACTTGGGCGATGTGTAAAATTTATCATCCCAATGAATATCAGTTAAATGGGTGCACATAAATAAATCGTCCGATTTGTAAACGAATATTTATTATCATTTCAGGAGAATTTTATGTCGTTCATATATACATTAAAAATTATATTTTTAACAATAAAATATTTATTTCAACACATGAATATTTTTTTAATAGTTCATACATTCAATAAAAATGATATTTTTATTGTTCAAACATTTTATTCAACACATGAATATTTTATACAGTTCATATACACATTAAAAATTATATTTTTAATGAATAAATATTTATTTCAGAAAATTTCGACATTAAAACAACGCGATATTAAAACCAGAGTAATGTCCAGCATTACCCCTTGTAACACCCCGTATTTTCTGTGATCATATAAGTAACAAATCAGAGAATAATTAATTTTAAAATAAGAATCAAGGGAAACGAGTTGTGCCATTGCGTTCGTCTCAAAATTCTGCTTGGAAATGAGTCCGAGTTTTCGAGAAACGGAGTCCGTATGAGGGAGATATGGCCCTCCGAAGTTTCAAAGAATTTTAGAATCGAAAATTCGAATTCGAATTCGAAATTTGAATTCAAACCCAGAAGCAGGCTGGGCGGGAAATTTCCCGCCTAGGACCCAGGTCGACTGGGTGGTCGACTGGGTAGTCGACCTCCTCAGGGCCAGGTTGACCAAAGTGTCGACCTGGGGGGACCAGGTCGACCATAGTGTCGACCAGGGGGTCGACTTGCCTCCCGAACCCACTTTCTGAACCTGATGCATTCTGATATTTTTGGCCGATTTTCTTACCAGATTCATGACTCCGAACCTATATAAACAGCCCCCTAGCCTCATTCTCTCTACACCATTTCATTCTGCCTATACTCTGCCAAGATACCTGATTGGCAAATGACCCTCTTCATAGCCAAGAATGTTTGTAATCTCTTGAGTATGGAGAGCATGTGAACTAAAAAATATTTTAGTCTTAAAGGAGTTTACATTTAAACCTGTGAATGAACTGAGATTACCAAAAATATTTTTCAAGGAAACAGCTATAGTAGTATCACTTTTACCAAAGACCAGAAGATCATCCGCATAAAGAAGATGACTAATTATTGGTTCAAATGTATGAACTGGTGAAAATGTCTTCATTGCACCTTATTCATACAATAACTGAAATACTCCATTGCAAAACCAAACAAATAGAGGGATAGAGGGTCCCCATACCTTATACCACGTGTGGATGTAATGAACCCTTTAGGCACCCCCAGTAGAAGGATATAGAATGATGTTGTCGAAATGCATTCATAAATAAGATCAATAAAATGTGTAGGAAACCCCATAGAATGCATTATATAACAAATGAGCTCTATACTAATCATATCATATGCTTTGTGTAAGTCGACTTTAACACAAAATTTACGTACACCCGCTTTTTTGAAATCTCTGAGAAGTTCATGTGCCAATAAAATGTTATCACCAATGTACCTTCCAGGAATGAACGCACACTGATTTTGAGAAATAAGATGCTGCATTAATGATTTCATTTTGGAGCATAGAACTTTGCTAACCACTTTATAAAACACGTTCCAACAAGAAATAGGAAGGTAGTGTGTAATATCAGAAGGTCGGTCATTCTTGGGAATTAATGCGACGAGGGTACGATTAATGCCTTTAAGTAACTTCGCAGTGGAAAAAATACCTTGTACTGCTTCTAAAAGCTACATTTTAACGTGATCCCAATGTAATTTAAAAAATTCGAACTGACACCATCAGGTCCTGGACTGGAATCATCATGTACTGAAAACACTGCTCTCTTGATTTCCTCCAGGCTAACAGGAGCCATCAGCATTGATTTACCAGCAAGATTAATAGTTGCTATAGGTTCAAATTCTGGAAATTGACTGCTTTGTGATCCATTAAATAATTGGGTTAAATATGAGGTAGCTTCGGCTTCTATTTCTTCTGGCTTATACAACAATTCACCATTAGGAGTAATCTAAGCTTTGTTATTGTTCTGGTATTTACGAAATGGCATTTTGGAGTAATTTTTTTTTGAATTAATATCACCCTGTTTTAGCCATAAAACCTTTGCTCTTTGACGTAAAATCCAAAATTTTATTTTCTGTTGTGACTCATACAAATGTTTTGCGTGTAGGATTTGGTCAAACAGGTCAAGAAACTCTAGATCATCATCAACTGCAGCCTCCAGAGAATGAAATTCAATCAACATTGAATCATCTTTAGGTTTGTGTTTGTTCCATTTTTTGAACTCTGCTTTACATTCTTGTACTTTGTGCTTGAAGTTATAACTCATAGACCCCCATATAGATGATTGCCATCCTCTATTGGAACATTCATAATATCCAGAAGATAAGAACCAATCATTACGATACCTAAAAGGGTAACGCTTACCATGTGCTGTTGGAACGAGATGCAGTAACAAGGGGTTATGATCACTTGATTATTAGGATAGAGAAAGAGCTCTCATGTTAGTAAATTGATGTAGGCATGGAATGATTTACTAATATTTTATCAATACTATTTGCAATGCCTCGTCTCCTCCAAGTATAGTTGAATCCAGTAGCCTTTATCTCCATAAGACCAGCCTTTTGAAGGAAATTTTGAAATGCTCTGATTTGAGAAAAGGGGATAGGAAGACCTCCCTTTTTATCAGCGGGAGAATAACTATGATTAAAATCACCCATTAAAATCCATGTTTCAGAAAACTGTTGTGATTGAAGGATCAATTCGTGCCATAATTCTTCTCTGTCTTGATAGGAGTTGCTTGCGTAAATCACAAAAAACATGCAATGAAAACCACCTTGGTTAGATACAGATGTAGTAATACATTGAGTAGTAGAAGAATGAATAGTCACTTGCCACACATTAGTGTCCCATAACAATAGGATACGACCTGAATTAGCAGAATACGTAAGTGGGTAATATGAACAGTATGATGGAAGTTTAGTGGACAAAGAGGATAAATTAGCTGCATTAAGTTTATTTTCAACTAAGCCTACAATAATAGGCCTATATAATGTTAGAAGTTTGAAAACATCACACATACGCTATGGTGAATTCAATCCTCTAACATTACATGATATAAATGTCATTTAATAGCAGAAGAACTCCTTGTCATTCTTTTAGGAGGAGTAGCTGGTTTGCGAACATTTGTTGAGAGATTGTTTCTAAGGTAATCTGGATTTTTATCCACAATAAAAGGTGCATCAACTTCTTCAATATTGGGAGGTTTATCTCTAATAGTATCAGCAAAATTTTCTAACTCATCGGGAAGGAAAGAAGATGGCAAATCTACATATAAAAATTGAAGATCATCTTGCACTGCTCCTTCTTTTTGTGTCTCTATTTCACTGGTGGAGGTTTGTTCATCAGACACTATGGGTTGAGAGTTTGAAGTAGATGCAACTGGTTGTTCACTACGAGGTATCCATTGTGGTTTTGTGACAATTTCATGAGCTTTTTCTTTATGTCCGAATTTCTTACATATATTAGGAACAAACTCATAATGGACTTGAATCTCTTTTATCACTCCAGTATGTAGAAGAATTGGGATAATATTAGGTAAAGCAGATTCGACTGTGATCCCCACTAACATTTTGGCATTACGAGTGAAAGAATTCAAAGCAGTTTTATTATTACGCATAATAGGTTTGCCAATATAACTAGAAATAATTGATAAAGCATTCACAGTCCACCTTTCCATGTCTAACCCATGCAATCGAATCCAGATTTGAACCTCTTGAGCATTAAATTTATCAAAATTATATCCAGGCACCCATTTGTCAACTAACATCAATCATCCATAAAAAGAATAAGTCGTACTTCTCATGACCTTGTTAAAATCTGATTGTTGCATGAATTGAACACAGAAACATGAACGAGGAGCATTGTGAATGCGAAAATCACCACCTAGTTTCCACACCCGCAAGATAAATTCCTTCAACTTGGTGAAGGAAATTCGAAACTCAATAAGGTGAAATACAACCGTGTTTACCCAAACCAGTGATGATTCCTAAATGATGTTTTCTGGAAGAAGAACATGACCATCAACTGGTTGAGTGTACGTGAAAGGTGGTGGCGAAACTAAGGATCTCTGACCGGATACAACCTCGGAATATGTGAGGTTGGCAGGAGAATCGTCAGAGACGTTGGTCGGAGTAGTTGCTGATGAAATTGGCGGTTGAGAAGAAGAAAGTGGGTAGTTATGGGAACTGTCTACCATTATCTTTTTATATTCCAGGTAATTATATATATATATATAATACCAATACTTTCCTATGGTGAAGCTTTTTTGGATTTCCTAAACAGCCCATTCATAGTAATTAAAGAAAGCTACATGGAACCAAAAGAAAAAGGGTATGTGTGTACTTCTGTCTTCCTCGCACCAGCTCATCGACATTTCCCTACACACGTTCTCATGTTTTGGTCACATTACTCATTTTATTCCCCTTTCTTTCTCCGTTGAAAACCGCTTCACTTCCCTGCTCCATTTCACATTTCCACTTTCTCATCACTCTATCATGGCTGAAGACCACTGCGGTGTAACTGATGGTGCACTAAAGCGTCGTCAAGTTTAATATTTTTCCATCTTAATTCATTTATTTTACTTCGATCACCACTTCATCAAGTGTTTCTTTTATATCCATAAAATTATTATAGTTTAAGCTACCATCAAGATCTTGCCGGAAAATACGAAAAAACTAAAAGGTAATAATCTGGAGTTACAAATGGATTAGTGCCTATAGAGATTTGGGTATCTTACTCCTTGATTTATTTTTAATACAGTTTTTTTTCCTATTCATTGCCATCTGGAGTTTACAGGATGCCTATTATTATATTATTCTGAGTTGGAGACAAAGTGCTTCATTCAGATAAGTGAAGGGTTAAAAGGAATAGAAACAGGTGCTGCTTCTTCATGTATGTTAGACCAACAACTGTTTATAACTGATCGCCGTATCACCTGATTTAACAACTAATTGGCATCACCCTAAAAACCACAGTAGCAACCAATCCATTTTCATCATCGCCACCATCGACAAAACAATCAAACTGTAACCTTAACAACCACTGTGTAGCAAGTACCAACCTTCACCTTCCCATTCTAAACTGCCATTAACTGTCTAAATCAGACAACTTCTCTTGCACCCCGACATCAACAACTCCTTCATCGCCCACTGCCTGAAAATCACCTTAAACCCAAACATAGAAGCATCTCATACAATCCACAACTAAATCACCACGACCAGTACCCAAATTCACACTCCCTAAACCACTTTGGACCATCTCGACTGATCACCACTCCAAACCATATAGCAGCACCCATTTCAGAGCACGACCCAATCACCTTTCATAAACTCAACTTTCCTCCATCATTTGATCCACCAACCTCATCAATTCCGCCCCCACATCACCTACAGATGCAACTCAGTCACTTCAGCCCCAACCACAACCGCGTTCCATCTCCCTGAACCAAAAGTAGATGAGAAAAAATTCGCAATTGCCTCACCTGAAATATCTAAATCTGACAAGTATACCATATCACCCTCGCCTGAACCATCCCCACGAAATTTGGTTTGGAATAGCGACTTCAATTCTGGGAAACTGATATTGGAATTTTGTGTTGGCAAATTCTATTGCAACTCAAAGAACTATCGAGCTGTTCGCTATTAGCCAAAATTTTCAATGACAAAATTATCCTTTTGCTACTTTGATTTAAATTTCAATATTTTTTTCATACCTTCAAATCACCACACAGTGATACTACAAGGTACCCTGAAGGGACCTCACATTGGTAATGCGAGGGATGGTATTTTCGGGTTTTTTAGAACAGGGGAAACTCAGTAGAACAACGAGTTTTTCAGTTTTTACGAAAATCAAGGGGTAACCAAGCAATTCTATGAGTTAAAATAGAATTTGCCTTTGGTGCTAGAGAAGTTTTGATAAAGTGTTTTATTCAAGGAATTATCATTGGGCGTTTTGTTTTCTAATTGTCTAGGTTTGTTAAGCGCGCGTATATATATATATATATATATATATATATATATATATATATATATATATATATATATATATATATATATATATATATAGAGACACACACACCAGTACTTTGGCATGTCCGTTGGACGTGTGCATAGACAATTGAAGCAAAACTTGGTTTTGTGCAAAAGCTTTACTTCGTGCAAAGCTGGTGAAATATTAAGAACAACAACAACTAAGATATTATGCAAACAAATCAATAACACATTTACTGACAACCAAGTCAAGTGTGCAAATTCATGCAAAAATAACTTTATTAAAAATGAAACATTACGTACAGTATAAGGACCGCACAATTAGTACAGATGTTTTTACAACCACGCAGCCAACATGAACAGTATATGTTTCAATGTAATTCCGCTTATTTAAAAGCCTCAAACACTAACTTCCTATTATTGCTCTCCTTCAGCCCCATAATCCCCATCAACTGACAGTATCACTGCCGAGCCCAATGATAACAACACTTCGAAGATGGAAATTAAGCACTCAACCAATCCATCCTCCTTCCATGTACATTGTTTCCGCACTGAACACAATGATTCAGGAGGGTGCAAAATCAACATATAGCTTCAACCAACACTTTAAGAACTGCGGGTTCCACTTAAAGTAAAGCATGAGAAAGTTGGTTCCGGAAATCATTGTGTATAATAGCAAATGACGACTTTTCCTCCATGTAGAGTCTAATAAAGTTCTTCAGATATGTAGCAGCAGCTTATCTTATCCCTTGATTATCACAACTTATGCAAAATTGAGCATTTTCACATTACAAAACTACATGGGAGCTTGGCGTGCACACAAGTTTTGCAGTCCTTCCTAGAACCATTGTTGAAACACTTTCAAGTTTTTTTCTATACTGAGAAATTTTCAAACAAACTTGCAGGTTCTCTTCTTCCTAGAGTCAGGCGCAAATTGCAACATTCATTCCTTATAAAATAGCCTTGCAGGCCTGAAACATTGTGTAATGGTCACAATCTACTTCCTATATCAAAGTGCCAGAATGTCTCTTGTTTGCAGCTGGGAATAAAGGAGATGTAACCTGCATGCAGTTGAGGGATGCATGAAGGAAACCGTCCAGAGACTGATAAGTGATAATAAGGGCTGAACTTTTTGTTAATATGCTTTAAATGACATGGCAAACTAGCTGTTGTATATTAAGCTATAAATAGAAGGCTACCTCATTTGTTTATGTTATGTTGAGAAATAAAACAATTCATTTCTGCCTTCAATTATTCTTTTTATATTCTTGTATCTTGTTCAGTTCTGTTTCTGATCATCACCATTTCAGGTGAACCCTCGTCTGCACCTCCCCTTGTTCGTCACCTTAACCACCTTCATCTAACCCTTAAACCCTTCTTGTCACCTTAACCCACTCCTTTAATTCTTCTATTCGTCCAAACCCCTTAAAGCTGACACTGTTTATTGACAGTTCATCAAGAAAACCCATGGCCATGGCTGCATCTGAGTTCGGAGCATTACAAATGGTATCAGAGCAAGCGACTGGGTTAACCCTCGACAATCAATCAGATCCTAACTTCGCCTTCACATATTCCTATCCACCTACTCCCAGCCAAGAAACATCACCTCCATCACAAGTAACTACAAACCCATCAAGAACTCATCAGAAACTCCAAGTTCTTCCTCAAGAACACCCACCATTGCCAATGAATAATTCGAGAAACCCTTCTCCAAGAAGAAAAACTGCTGCAAACAATATCAAATCAGCATCAGAGTTGATATCGAATTTGGAGCATTCGATTGAGGCGTTGGAATCCATGAAGTTAAGCGGCATAATGACGTCGATCCGATCTATCGACAAAAAGATGGGTGATACTATCTCTTCTCTTGAAAACAACCTTTCATCATGTCATTCCTTAAATTTTGAAAAGAAGAAGATCCATAGGTTTCCTTATAGAATTTGGAATATATGCATCAAATTGACAAACAAGTACCCAGAAGGTTACGATGGAGATCTTAATGAGTTTGGACTCCTTGTTATAATCTTGGATGAAATATTAAAGAATTCAAATGTTGTTGGTTTTTCTAAGAATTCTACAATGCTTGATACTTCTTGTTATGCTAATGTCAAGTCTGTTTCACCTTATATCCAAGATTCCCCGCAAATTGATGATCTGACTGCTGCTACACCCCAACCAACCCTTGCGTACTCTCAAGAACCTCCCCTATCTAACCGATTTACCTCTACTATTTCAATTCCTGAGCCGAGCGATCATCATTCAGATCCGAGAATTCATGTTTTGTCAATTGTTGAATCTGATGTTGAGGATACTAAGTTTAAAGTAGAAGATAAGCATGTTGTTTTACAAATTGAAGATGCTGACTATGATATATTTAGTAATCAGCATAGAGAAAAGGTCAGTGAAAGCTCCAAGCACAAGTGCATAAACGAAAAAGACATGGATAATGATTTGGAAAGGGAAGTGGGTGGCTATGAGCATGTAGTGGTTTCACGTGGTGTTAAAGTCCTTGATGGGATGCAGTGGATACACTGCAGAATCTTCCAAGAGGAACTCATGTTGGAGGTTTTCTGCATGTTGTTATTGTTGGAATGGACATGCTAATTAAAAAATATGGTAACACCAACTAAGGGCAGCAATGACTTTGTCTCATATATAATGCACAACATCCAATAAAAACACCAAGTGAAGGTTACAAAGAAGACCAAGTCGACATTATATGTCAGCGGATGCAAGATCATGGGATGAAACTGGATTGTTTCATCATTAGAGCAAATGTAGATGCATATACAAACAGGGCGATAGTTGGTGAGAATGATTCTCTCTTGAAGTAGTTTACACAGAAGACGCATGAAAAAGCTACTTATGTTTGTAATGAAACAGCAATGTTGGGTGCTCTTTAAACTAAAAATATATCATCTATTGCACTGTTTAGAGTCTCTTCATGGACAGTGGGTGAGAAATCCAATGCAGCAGAGCATGAATGTGAAAGAAAGATATTCGTATACGACCCCGGTGGTAGTTCATTGGTTGATGGAAATGGCTGGAGACACTAGGAAGTAGGCGCCAATCTTGAGGACAAGATTGTTTCGAAGAGGGAGGGAGTGTAACGTTCGCAGTCTACTTCCTATATCGAAGAGCCAGAATGTCTCTTGTTTGCAGCTGGGAATAAAGGAGATGTAACCTGCATGCAGTTGAAGGATGCATGAAGGAATCCATCCAGAGACTGATAAGTGATAATAAAGGCTGAACCTTTTTGTTAATATGCTTTAAATGACGTGGCAAACTAGCCATTGTATATTAGGCTATAAATAGAAGGCTACCTCATTTTGTATATGTTATGTTGAGAAATAAAACAATTCTTTTCTGCCTTCAATTATTCTTTCTATATTCTTGTATCTTGTTCAGTTCTGTTTCTGATCGTCACCATTTCAGGTGAACCCTCGTCTGCACCTCCCCTTGTTCATCACCTTAACGACCTTCATCTAACCCTTAAACCCTTGCTGTCACCTTAACCTACTTCTTTAATTCTTCTATTCGTCCAAACCTCTTAAAACTGACACTGTCTATTGACAGTTCATCAAGAAATCCCATGGCCACGGCTGCATCTGAGTTTGGAGCATTACACATTGATGACATTATCCAAAAAAAATCATGGCTTAAATGAACATGTAATCTCTAGACACATAATATACTTAGATGGCATTTACCAATCATCACTTCTCCATGATCAATTCTCGGTATGTGAACCATCAAAAAATAAATAGCATATTGTCCACTAAAAAAATAAACTAAATATATGTCACCAAAACTGGTCAGATGATTAAAATTATTCAGTTTGAATTCACATTTTTTTCTGTACCTTGGCGGAAGACAGTTATGAACAACTATTAATATGATAATAAAAACTGGTTTTTGTAGAAATTTATATGTTCATTGATCATATTATAACACTAATATGTATGTATGTATTTATATACACACACAATGGATATTAGCAATATATGATTGGATTTTGCTGTGTGGCGTGAAGTCTACAGGTGAGACTGATCCCCTACTTGAGTACTTTGTCAAATATGCCAAATGAAGAAAAATGAATATCAAAAGGGTAATGATGCCTTAAAAGGTTCAATATATTTGGAGAAAACAAATCAAAAGGAAATTGTTTCAATACCATCTTAGACAAAATGAAATTGTTTCAATACCATCTTAGATTTTACTGTGTGACCTCTTAACTCTTTGTATTGCAACTCATCGGTAACTCTTTGTATTGCAACGCATCCGGTGAAATAGTTCAAGTTACCGATGAGTTGCAATACAAAGAGTTAAGAGGCCACTTGAGAACCATTTCATCGGATGTGCATGCTTGGGTGGAAAAGAGCTTATGCGGCGTGGAGGAAAATTGGGCTTTATGCAAGGATAACGGTGGACGATTTATGATGATGTCAACAAACGTATCCGAAAGTTTTAATGGAGTTCTACGAGGTGCTCGTGTTTTGCCGGTCAAGTGTTTAGTATCACGAACATTTTACCGTTTAAATGACAATTTTGATGAAACGTCGTTCCCATGCCGAAGGATTTGAAATGCAAATGACTCCAAAAGTTGAAACTCTTTTAGCCAAAAGAGAAAAGCAAGCACGACATCATGGAATTGTTAGATTCAATAAAACCGAATGGCAACTGATTGATCAATTTGGAAAAGCATTTACCATGACTTTACATGATAATGTGTGTACTTGCACTTGCAACATTACGCTATTGCAAAAATTGTCATGCTTGCATATGTTGGCCACTTGTGCTCAAACCGTTGGAGGAGCGAATATATCGTACTATGAATTTTTTTTATCATGGTTTTCCGTGGAAAAATATAAAGTAACTTACGCTTCAAGCTTTCATCCAATTTTCAATAGTAGATATTGGGATGCCTATCACGATCCGACCATATTGCCTTCGCATACAAAAAGGAAGATGGGACGTCCGCGTTCGACAAGAATTAAAGGTATGATGGATAAAATGGGAGAAAGTAAACAAAATACTTGCAGCAAATGTGGTCAAAAAGGGCACAAAAGATCGGCATGTCCGTCAAAATGAGTTCTATATGATTGATGTTAGCAAATGTGGTCAAAAAAAGTTTGGAGATGTATTTTGAGATTTTGTTCGAATGATTTGTAATGTAATGAACGATTTGTACTTTTAGTTTGATGAATGAATGAATGAATGATTTGCATTTCAATATTGAACGTTTGCATTTTATAAGCATATGAGTTGTATTTGATTTGATTTTATGATGCGGTTTGTAATATGTTAGGTGCAGGTGAAGCAGCAGGATGCTGCTGTGGCTCTCGAGTAGGGCGCAGCTTGCATGTGTGCCTTTGTTCATTTACAATGGCGCACTTGTCAAGCGCGCCCTTGTAAATTTACAAGGGTGCACCTGGTAGGTGCGCCAAAACCATGGCCACCTGCTATTCCTACCCTGCAGCTCTCCATTTGCCTCATTTCCTCCAAACACCCACACCTCTCCAAAATCCCTAAAACTAAAAACCCGAAAATCCTATTCTTCTAAACTTTCTAATACTTCAAATTTTCATTACTTCTACACTAAATTAGTTCTACAATGGAAGTCTCGTCCTCCTCTCATGAAGTTAGAGGTAAATTCTTAAACAACATAACCTATTCATTTACTAGATTAACCCTAATTCATTACTTGTATATTTGATTTACTCTAGTTCATTACATGTTCATTACTTGATTAAGCCTAATTCGTTACTTAATTAACCCTAATTCATTACTTGTATATGGTGATTTTCTCTAGTTCATTACTTTTTGATTACTTGATTAACCCTAATTCATTACTTGTGTATGGTGATTTACTCTAGTTCATTACTTGTATATGGTGATTTACTTGTTCATTACAATGGAAGGTGCATTTCAATGGTGATTTACTTGTTCATTTACTTGTATTTGGTGATTTGCTTGTTCATTTACTTGTATATGATAATTTACTTGTTCATTACAATGGAAGACTCATTCCAATTCTTAGTTCATGTAAATGGTGATTTACGTAATCATTTCAAAACCTTGTTATTTACTTGTTCATTTCATTTCAACATTTTTTCTTGTCGAGTTAGCACCTGTCTAGTGGATGCAAGTGTCTTGTATCTTAAAAATGAGCATAGAAGCAATAATCTGGACTTAATGAAGGTATATCAAAAATCCAAATGGAAGAATTCAATGCTTTTTTCATTTCTCATGCACTAGCTAATTAGTTTCATTTCGTTTTGAATTTTGTAGAGCGACGAGCCAATTGATTGTCAAGATCATTCTAGCAAGTTAGGGTTGATTACTTCAAACACACCTAGAGTTCAACTTGCGCTACAAATAGCTGGATTTAGAGAAATATCCAGATTGGGTTTTTTTAAGATAGATCATGCACTTATTACTTCATTGGTAGATCGGTTGAGACCGGAGACCTCCACCTTCCATCTTCCCACTGGTGAAATAACTATCACGTTGCAAGATGTTAGTTGTCTTTTGGGTGTTAGAGTGGAAGGAAATCCTATTACTGCTACACATCTTAGTAATTATGAAGATATTTGTCATGAGTGTTTAGGCATGGTACCAAATCGAAATTAGATAAGAGGCGCAACAATTAAGTTGACTTGGCTTCGAAGTATGTTTCAAAATGAACCATCAGAGGACGCATCAGACGAGCAAGTTGAACGTCATGCGAGAGCCATCATTCTGCACTTGATATCTTATCGTCTATGTCCTGATCATTCTAAAGGACGACTAAATCTTTTTCGGCTATTATTTGTGAGAAATTTGGAAGATTGTGCACGATATTCTTGGGGTAGTGCGATATTGACAACATTATACATTGAATTAACAAATGTTGCGCTCGGTAAATCAAAATCCGTAGCTGGTTGTCTTTCTCTTCTACAGATAAATATAAGTATATATAATTGTTAATGGCCACTTGAATACGCAATCCCATCATATTTTTTTTAATATTTTACAGCTTTGGTCATGGACACATCTTCCTATCGGTCGTCCAAACGTAACTTTATCTGTGTAGATCGACAGGTCATTACCCTATAATGCAAGGTAGTTTATGTACATTTACATGATGTTCAATAATGATGCTTATGCTATATTATTATTTACATTTACGTACTTTATATGCATTACTTTATATCGCAGGTGGTTTGGAAATAGGAGTTGGATTGAGTCTCCAAAGCAAGTTACCACTTACTACCGTAACCAGCTTGACATGCTAACAGATAAGACTATTGTATGGAATCCCTACACACAGGATGTGCTAGTAGATCTGCCTCAGATATGTCTAAGCGGCATGCCTAGTTAGCTTTGCAAGACACCGATCGTATGCATGCGAACTGTTGAGATGTATAATCTTGATCGAGTGATGCGACAATTTGGTCTTCAGCAACACATCCTGAGCCATGTGAACCAAAGCCAAATTTGGATTTTGTTGTCATTCAATGGAACGATAGATATAACCGTATCGTTCGTCAGGAAATTCCTAGCACTCATATTTCATCATACATGAGTTGGTATTGGTCAATCACTCGAAGATTCATTCTCGCGGATCGGACTCCTCACAAACGAGCATACACCGCTCGTGCACCGCTTAAGCGAGATGCCGTACGTCTTTTACTTTGCTTTACTGTTTTACTTTGCTGACTTAAATCTTCTAGTATGTGATTAAAAATAACACAATTTGCAGGTCGATGTGCTAGAGACGGTTGGTAGAGGATTGGAGGATATTGGATATGGTCGAGAACCGGAGCCCGACGTCCAACCATGATGTATTAGCTTGAAAAAACCCATTGACTCATTACTCTTTAGATGTAGACTGGAACGCCAAGAGAGCGAAGAACTAAAAGAAGACATGATCCTTCTCTAGCTCCACCTCGACAAGACCCAGCTCAATCGCAGGCAGCAGGACCTTCTCAGCCTCCCCCTACTCAAGATTAAACTTCGCCATGAATGTTTCTTTTTATAAGTGTTGTCCTTGGGTTCGTGTTTATGTTTGTAATCGAATTTTATTTAGACTTGTGTTTATGTTTGAAATCGAATATTAATGTTGTTTTTACGTATTTATGCTTGAAGTTCATTCATATATGTGTTTATGCTTTATTTGAGCTAGCGTATGTTTGAAGTTGATTCAATTTAAATGATGAAATTAGTAGAAAAACTGCTGTGAAACAGTAGGGTATAGATGGAGATTGGCTGCTGTAAAACAACAAGAAGTACTAAATTGTATAGGGCGCACTTGTCAAGTGCGCCCTTGTTAATTTAAAGGGGCGCATTTTGTTGGAATATTTCGAAAATGGGGTCACATATGTAAAATAAAATGTGTTGTGCTATTTTGGTGTAAAGCCTAATTAAAGTGATCTAATTTTAGATTAGAATTAATAGGCTTAAAGTTTAACTTATCATGGGTCTAATGTGTAGATACCGGGGCATTTTATAATTTGTTAAAGGGCCGAATTACAAAATGCCAACTCTATAAATAAAAGGTTATGGTCCCCGAATTACACAAGCCTTAGCAACTCTCTAACCTCTTCTACGGAGAGCTGATTTCAGATCTAGGATTTGTGTCAATTTGGAAGACCAAACCAAATTATATCTTCTTCTTAGCAACCAAATATGGATTCAGGTATTGCCATGATAACTACGGATTCAGGTACACTTCCGCTAATTTATTTGTTTTGTTCTCAATTAAATCAATATGGATTACATATTTAGATCTAGGGTTTCGTGATTGTCTGCTATTAATATATATTGAAATCCTAACAAGTGAAGTAAATTAAGAACTATAATAAGACGATGTTGAAGATAATTTTTTCTATAAGATAAGGTTATTGGTTCAAGAAAACAAACTCAGCAAACTCAAAATGAAAGATCACTATGGAAATCCGCCTAAATGGGAAGAAATGCTATTTCAGAATATTGTGTAGTATTTCTTCATAAAGATAAATAATGGATTGATAAAGATGATGCTATGGACTTACATCAATCCATGTGAGGTACTAATTTAAAATGTGGATTTAAGAAATGAACATATAGCATAAATCTATACGGATAATAAAGTTTGAAATCTCCCTCTAACTTAAGTAGTAAGATCATTGGTTATGAATAACTATTCAAAGCCAAAAGGGATCAAGTGGGTAATATTGAATTTTATAAGGCACTTTTATTGAAATCACTATTATTAAAAGGAAATTTTATTTTCTTTAAAGAATGTTTCATTTTGGACTTAGTAAACGATTCTTTAGAATCGATCACTTTGGAGCTTACTACATTTTGTACTTTTGAGCATTATCTGATGGAGATTAAAGTTATGTTTCTCAATAGAGACGTTGGTGAAACTATTTAAGAAACTCATTTATGGATTAGTCTTTTGTATTTGGGATTCAAATACACCATTATTGTTCATGGGGTGATATTTGGATTATTACAAAAGAATTAGGAAGATAAATGCTTAAAAGATTTTGTATGTAAACTGTGATTCAGTTGCTTTTCTTTTACCAAACAGATAAATGCTGCCATCCTTGAAATTAAATAAATACAAAAGATTTCGCATGCATTTGCTGTGTGAATTCTAATGCATACTAATGTATGTACACATGTGGATATGCTTGTATTATTTGGCAGATACTTTACTGATATTAAAAGTGGATCAATGATTCAGTAGCCAAAATGGTTATGATATATATGATATATCTTCAAAAGACAAAATAAAAGATTATATGCTCATAGATAAAAGATCGGATCGGGTGGAGATCATAAAGAATTACGATCCGGATATTTTGGATGTCATTACTGTAAAAGATCCACTTCTAACAATGATAATATATTTTATGGGTGAAAATATATAAGGGAAAAGTGTCATTTAGGCTGTGACGGCCCGCCCCGCACCAGCCGGCATTTCCTCCGAAAGTGCGCTGTACACATGTCCGACTAGCACGGAACGGTCGCCAAAGAAAGGAAAGAAGAGAATGAACAAATCAAGAACCTGTAGAATGCCTCACAGCGCATGGAATAAAATATAATAATAACATACTTGACATAAAACAGGTGAGACAATGCATAAGCTGATAACTAAAACCAACATCAACATCAAAGCAGCGGAAATCCAAATACAGCTTATTACAACTTTCCAAATTTACTGTCTCAAAAAAACACAAAAGAAAGCTAAAGTAGAAGGTGCACTACTAATGCCCAAGCAGTGGCCTTCAACAACACAGGGAGAATACTATATGTATATCATACGTGGAAGCCTCCTGCTCGTCTCCGGATCATCTACCCGTGCATCACCAGCTAACCTGTCTCTAGTCTGCTCGTGTGAGCACCCAGAGTAATAAGAAGAGACATAAAACTCTGGGTCAGACAAAAGTCTGGTATGAGCAATAAGCATCTAAACAGAACAATAACAGGTATACTAAACCATACCTGAACCTGGACCTACAACCAAAGAGTTAGTACCACATACCGTATAATACTCTAAGGTACCATAACAAATAGTGTAAAGAATACGGGGGTGGGGCGTGCATGTCATAATGATGGCAAACAAATCAACCATAGCAACCATCCTCACATCTCTCACTCAGTGCGTAAAGCATACGATGTCCACCACTGTCAATCACTAGACTCATCGAAGCAGTGACGGAGTTCGACTTGTACAACTACTGCTACTGCCAAGCTTACCACATGGAGTCATGACCAAATCTTTACAAATGACCCCACTTCATTGGTCTATAGCCCTTTAGTCGTACCTAGGTCACTGTGGCCCTGAATCCGTTCACGTACTTCCCATACATAGTGATCCAAAGTCATAGACATTGATAGCCCCTTGGCACACGTCCCGCAGCAAAGCCCAATCATGAAGCCCACTCATTGGTTCCCAACTGGATCCTGAGTCAGAACTCCTCATTTGGACTTCCTTTGCATCTCGGGTTTTGATCGAATTGGAGTTGGTCTTCAGAATAGTCGTCGCGTAGTAGAAATGGAAGTTCAGTTCGGTTCGGTCTAATCTGCTTCAGTCGGTTCGGTTCGGGTGCCATGCTTCCTAGTGTGCTTCTGAGTGCGGTTCGGTTCGGTGATCCTCCCTCTTCAGATGTTGGTTCGGTTCGGATGTCACGTTCCATTCGGTTCGGTTCGTCCCTCCCGCACCAGCTTGCCTGCCCGATCCGATCCCCCTCGCTTGCCTACTCCGATCCGATCCCCCTCGCTTGCCTACTCCGATCTGATCCTGCTCCATAGCTCCGATTCGATCCTGCTCCATAGCTCCGATCCGATCCTCTGTCCAACTCCAACTCTAAGCAGTGGCCTTCCTTCTTGGAACTTCTTTGGTGCCAGATTCCAGTTCGGGTCGGGTTCCTTGCCCAGCTCTCCTATCCGATCCGAGCCCATACCCGATCTGATCCAAAACCCTGCACAACTTCCTGCAACTTTTTCCAACAACTTGTTTACGCCATTCGACGACGTTTTCGACCAATATAACTACACTAATCAATCACAAAACAGTTCATACAGTCATAGCAACATAGAAAACTAACCACAAACACCAAAACAATGAATTTACATGTCAAAATGGATCAAATATACCCAAAACCTCATATTTTCCCTTAAGCATGTTTAAGCAAAACTAATCCTAGGGTTAACAAAACTTAACCAAATTAAACCAAATTTCTATCAGAGGCATAAAATATTATTTTCGAATTTATAGATATTTTTCCAGAATTTATTAGTGTATAAATTCGCTAATCTTCACTAATTACCCTTAATTAACTGTAATTAGTGTCAAAACAATGCTAAATCACTCACCTTGGCCACAAATAAAATTCTCAGAACTGAAACCTCGCTGATTTGGGTGAATACTAATGTCTAACAGCAGCTCTAACCTTGCTTTCGTGTTTTCTCTCCTTAATTTGATGTAGATTAAGCCAAAACTTGATTAGAAAGTGATTAGAAGGTGATTTGGGTGTTGGAGGCCATTGCTAGGGTTCCAAGAATGAAAGTCGCGGCTGAAAGTAATGTTTTCTAACCCTAATTAGCCCCTATACATCTCCAATCCCGAAATCCCCTTTGGGCCTAGCTGCTAATTACCCGGTTAAGCCCAATTAAGCTGTTTTTCACCATCTGAAACTTGTTTCAGCCATATCTCCCAAATGGTGAGTCCGTTTGGCTAATGTGACCACTCTACGGAATTGTAAACCATAATCCGGAGCCAATGGAAGTGGTTTCAGGTTAAAATTCCTTTCTAGTCAAAATTTATGGCCAAAACAGTACCAACTAGGGGTAAAATGGTCATTTAAAAATCGACAAAAATCATGAACATGGGAAATGAGTCCCCGAAATTCCTTAACCCAAAACATACAAAGGATCCCGCATGCCTAACAAGCACATACAACAATCAAACATGCAAACAAGCAAACAAGCCTATCCTAGCATGCGGAAAACTAATCGAAGTTAAAATCTTACCAGGCGAAGAGTTCTGGATACATCTTTCTAATACTCTCCTCTGTCTCCCAAGTACAGTCATTCTCGTTCTCGCCCCATTGAACCTTGGCTAGCTTCACCGCCTTCCTTCGAAGTTGCTTCATATCGTGCTCGACAATACGGATCGGCTTGCGGTTCCCACCCGCCTTGGGTTCTACTTCGAAGTCCTCTAACTGATCAGGTGAAATAGTCATATCTGAGTCATGAACGAACTTCCTTAGTTGGGAAACATGAAATACATTGTGAACTCCCGCCATCTTCTCTGGTAAGCCAATTTTATACGCCAAATTCCCGACTAGTTCAAGAACAGGGAATGGACCAACAAATCTTGGTGCTAACTTGCCTCTCCTGCCAAATCGTATCACGCTCTTCAACGGAGAAATCTTGACAAACACCAAGTCACCAACGGAAAATTTTAAGTCTCTTCTCCTCTTATCAGCATAACTCTTCTACCTATCTTGGGCAGCCTTCATTCGTTATTGAATGATCTTGATCTTATCTAAAGTTTCCCTCACCACATCTGGTCCAAGCATAAACTTCTCGCCAGTCTCTATCCAACATGATGGTGAGTTGCACAGTCTTTCGTACAAAGCTTCATATGGAGCCATACCGATACTGGATTGGTAGCTATTATTATATGCAAACTCTACTAGATGCAAATGGTCATCCCATGATCCACCAAAATCCAATATACATGCTCTCAAGAGGCCTTCCAATATATGATTCACCCTCTCTGTTTGTCCATCGGTTTGAGGATGATATGCGGTACTGAGATGTAATTCTGACCCTAGAGCCTCTTGTAAGCTCTTCCAAAACCCACTAGTGAACAACGGATCTCGGTCACTCACAATGCTTTTAGGTACTCCATGAAATCTCACTACCCACTTCATATACAATTCTGCTAACTTAGTTGCCGTTCTGGTCGATTTGACTGGTATAAATCTTGCACTTTTAGTCAATCGATCTACAATTACCCAAATTCTATCATGTCCCGATCTAGTCCTTGGTAAACCATCGATGAAATCCATCGAGACTTGCTCCCATTTCCATTCGGGAATTTCTAATGGTTGCAACAACCCACTAGGCTTCTTTTGCTCGGCTTTAACTAGCTGGCAATTCATGCATTTGGATACAAACTTCCCAACGTCTCTTTTCATCCCTTCCCAGTAGTAAGTCTGTCTCATGTCACGATACATCTTATTACCACCGGGGTGTATAGTCAGTTTTGAGTGATGACACTCTCTAAGCACTTCATCTCTCAATCCATTGACATTGGGTACAACTAGTCCTCCATCCTTTCTAACCCATCCGTCTTGATCAAGCCCATATTTGTTCATCTCGTCATTAATACCCATCTCTAACTTGGAGATGATTTCCAAAAGATTAGGATCGTCCCTCTGGCTGGAACCAATCCGCTCTATCAAAGTGGGTCTGATCACCAAACTAGCTAGCATGACTGGATCCAATTCGCACTTTGGTCTGAAATCAAACCCCGCGATATACTCCAGTTGCTTCCATTCTAGAAACATAGCCCGTAAACTGGCATGTCTCCTACTCAACGCATCAACCACCGCATTGCCCTTTCCTGGTGTATATGTGATGTCGAAATCATAGGAAGCTAAGAATTCTAACCACCTTTGTTGCCGGAGATTTAGATCCTTCTGAGAGAAAAGATACTTCAACGACTTATGATCTGTAAACAACTCAAATCTTTCTCCCAAGAGATAATGTCGCCACATCTTCAATGCAAACACGATCGCTGCCAATTCCAAATCATGGGTAGGGTATCTTCTCTCGTGCGGTTTTAATTGCCGACTTGCATAAGCTACAACCCTACCGCCTTGCATCAATACAACATTTAGTCCGGTACCACAGGCATCTGTATATACCGTCATCTCTTCATTCCCCTTAGGAATGACTAACACTGGTGCACACGTCAACTTGTCCTTTAGACTCTTGAATGCATTCTCGCACCTTTCATCCCAGACGAAGGCCTGATTCTTCTTAGTCAACTGAGTCAATGGTGCTGCTATCTTGGAGAAGTCCTGGATAAACTTACGATAATATCCAGCTAATCCCAAGAAACTTCTTATGTCCGTTGCATTCTTGGGCGTAGACCAATCTTGCACCGTAGCCACCTTCGCAGGATCCACGACGATACCATTCTCTGAAACAACATGGTCCAAGAACCTCACTTCCCTCCTCCAGAAGTGACACTTAGAAAACTTTGCTTTCAATTGGTGTTTTCTCAACACCTCAATCACTATTCTTAAATGTTCCTTGTGTTCTTCCTCTGTCCTCGAATAGACCAAAATATCATCAACGAACACAAGGACAAACTTATTCAACTGATCTCTGAATACCCTATTCATAAGATCCACAAAATATGCTGGGGCGTTGGTCAGCCCGAATGGCATGACCAACCACTCATAAAATCAAAACGGCGTCTGAAATGCCGTTTTAGCTATACTCTCAGCTTCCACTCTAAGCTGATGAAAATCTGTCGCGAGATCCAACTGAGAAAATACTCTCGCGCCACTCAACTGATCGAACAAATCATCTATCCGCGGTAGAGGATACTTGCTCTTCCTCGTCACTTTATTCAACTCGCGGTAGTCTACACACAAACGAAGGGAACCATCCGCCTTGGTAGCAAACACAACTGGTGCTCCCTACTCAGAAACACTCCTTCTGATAAATCCCTTCTTCAAAAGATCGCTGACTTGCACCCCGAGCTCTCGTTGCTCCCTTAGTGCCATACGACGAAGTGGCATCACTATAGGTCTGACATCTTACACCAAATCAATGCAGAACTCAATCTCTCGATGTGGTGGAAGCCCGGTCACTTCTTCGAAAACATCCGGATACTGGCCAACCACGGGCAAACCTGACAACTCACTATGCGGAATGTCGAGGGAGTTTAGAAAACTAGCCAATACCCCCTCACTGGGTAGACCACCAAACAATATCCTCCGCCCATCATCCGCTCTAGCTGTCACCAAAAAGCCCTCACAGTCTACCACCACCCCGTATCTTTGGAGCCAATCTACTCCCAAAATAATGCCAAACCCAGTAAAGCCCAAAACAAAGCAATCACCAACAAACATGCATACATGACTCGATAAGACCACATTACGACAAATCAGGCTAAGGCTAGTCGAACAACCAATCGGGTTCCTCACTACTAAAGGTCTATCGACAATCTCGGGCTCCAATCCCAACCTATCTACCAGGTCACTAGATATGAAAGAACTGGAAGCTCCGGTATCAAACAAAACTCTAACAGGAACATCATAAACAGAAAGCATACCTTGGATGACGACATTCTTTCCCTTCTCCGCCGCAGTTGGGGCATTCGACGAAGAAGGAATAGCATTAAGGGCATATGCTTTCACCATCTGCTTTTCTTTAGGGGGTTGAGGATACTTGTCCTTGTGATGTCCCATTTGGCCACAGTTGAAGCACTTCCTATCCACTGGCTTGGCCCGACAATTACTACTATAATGGCCCTTCTTACCACAGCTGAAGCACTCAACATCTTGCTTATTCTTTTTCTTCTGACCATCCTTAGTCTGATTCTGCTTTCTCTTATTCTGGGAACCACCCTTGCCTCCACCACTTGCTTGTGGCTTTGGCTCCTCTGCAGATGCAATCTCGGTCTTCGGCTTGGGGTAGAGACTTTTTGACCTTAATGTTTTCCCCACAATCGATTCAAACGTCTCATCGATGTGGTTAATAAACCTTTCCCCCAAATACTGATCCAAACCAGTTATGAATTTCTCATTCTTCTTCTCAGCAGTATCAATAAGAGATAACTCATACTTTGACCAAGTGTCGAATTCAGCAATATACTCCGAGACAGCTCTGCCATTCTGCTTGAGCTCCAAGAATTTCTTAAACAACACTGACTTCTGAGCAGCTGGGATGAACTTCTCGCTAAAGCGAGCCTTAAACTGCTCCCAAGTAATCTGATCCTCGGGAGTGCCTGCCTTTATAGCATTCCACCAATTCATTGCCCGCCCTTGCAGCTGACGGGACGCTAGCTTTCTCTTCACCGCATCCTCGATACCCAAATCTTCGAAGATACGTTCGCAACTATCCAACCAATCCTGAACATCTGTAGCTGACTCCGTTCCGTGGAACGGCTTCCCACCAAGACTAGTATAATCCTTATTCAGCTTGGCGAAGTCGACCCTTGGCGCCTGCACTATTGGACCACCACCATTTCCACCATTGGGAGCTGCCCTCTGCACATCCCTAAGCATCTCTCTCATGAGGTCAGTAAACATCGTCCTCATGTCAGCAACATTCCCATTATTGGCTCCCCTACCAGCACCTCAAGCATATCGGCTCATCGTCAATCTGTAAAGGGAAACGATTAACGACCCCATAGTGGTGCTAGTGCAGTACGACTTCATTCTTATACTACTAATAGTATATACATATATAGCTTTTGAAAACCAAAGTAATCACAAATACGCGCTCTCATATACGTACTATCTCTCCCTAGTGTCTTCCCTAGGTTAACTACGCAACCTAGCTCTGATACCAAGTGTGACGGCCCGCCCCGCACCAGCCGGCATTTCCTCCGAAAGTGCGCTGTACACATGCCCGACTAGCACGGAACGGTCGCCAAAGAAAGGAAAGAAAAGAATGAACAAATCAAGAACCTGTAGAATATCTCACAGCGCGTGGAATAAAATATAATAATAACATACTTGACATAAAACAGGCGAGACAGTGCATAAGCTGATAACTAAAACCAACATCAACATCAGAGCAGCGGAAATCCAAATACAGCTTATTACAACTTTCCAAATTTACTGTCTCAAAAAAACACAAAAGAAAGCTAAAGTAGAAGGTGCACTACTAACGCCCAAGCAGTGACCTTCAACAACACAGGGAGAATACTATATGTATATCATACGTGGAAGCCTCCTGCTCGTCTCCGGATCATCTACCCGTGCATCACCAGCTAACCTATCTCTAGTCTGCTCGTGTGAGCACCCAGAGTAATAAGAAGAGACATAAAACTCTGGGTCAGACAAAAGTCTGGTATGAGCGATAAGCATCTAAACAGAACAATAACAGGTATACTAAACCATACCTGAACCTGGACCTGCAACCAAAGAGTTAGTACCACATACCGTACAATACTCTAAGGTGCCATAACAAATAGTGTAAAGAATACGGGGGTGGGGCGTGCATGTCATAATGATGGCAAACAAATCAACCATAGCAACCATCCTCACATCTCTCACTCAGTGCGTAAAGCATACGATGTCCACCACTGTCAATCACTAGACTCATCGAAGCAGTGACGGAGTTCGACTTGTACAACTGCTGCTACTGCCAAGCTTACCACATGGAGTC
Organism: Allium sativum; assembly: GCA_030737875.1. NCBI lineage: Eukaryota > Viridiplantae > Streptophyta > Magnoliopsida > Asparagales > Amaryllidaceae > Allium > Allium sativum. The sequence goes on from CM060923.1 coordinate 464,003,695, forward strand.
ATTACCAAATCTTTACAAATGACCCCACTTCATTGGTCTATAGCCCTTTAGTCGTACCTAGGCCACTGTGGCCCTGAATCCGTTCACGTACTTCCCATACATAGTGATCCAAAGTCATAGACATTGATAGCCCCTTGGCACACGTCCCGCAGCAAAGCCCAATCATGAAGCCCACTAATTGGTTCCCAACTGGATCCTGAGTCAGAACTCCTCATTTGGACTTCCTTTGCATCTCGGGTTTTGATCGAATTGGAGTTGGTCTTCAGAAAAGTCGTCGCGTAGTAGAAATGGAAGTTCAGTTCGGTTCGGTCTAATTTGCTTCTATCGGTTCGGTTCGGGTGCCATGCTTCCTAGTGCGGTTCGGTTCGGTGATCCTCCCCGTTCAGACGTCGGTTCGGTTCAGATGTCACGTTCCATTCGGTTCGGTTCGTCCCTCCAGCTCTAGCTTGCCTTCCCGATCTGGTCCCCCTCGCTTGCCTACTCCGATCCGATCCCCTCGCTTGCCTACTCCGATCTGATCCTGCTCCGATCCGATCCTCTGTCCAACTCCAACTCTAAGCAGTGGCCTTCCTTCTTGCCGAACTTCTTTGGTGCCAGATTCCATTTCGGGTCGGGTTCCTTGCCCAGCTCTCCTATCCGATCCGAGCGCATACCCGATCTGATCCGAAACCCTGCACAACTTCCTGCAACTTTTTCCAGCAACTTGTTTACGCCATTCGACGACGTTTTCGACCAATCTAACTATACTAATCAATCACAAAACAGTTCATACAGTCATAGCAACATAGCAAACTAACCACAAACACCAAAACAATGAATTTACATGTCAAAATGGATCAAATATACCCAAAACCTCATATTTTCCCTTAAGCATGTTTAAGCAAAACTAATCTTAGGGTTAACAAAACTTAACCAAATTAAACCAAATTTCTACCAAAGGCATAAAATATTATTTTCGAATTTATAGATATTTTTCCAGAATTTATTAGTGTATAAATTCGCTAATCTTCACTAATTACCCTTAATTAACTGTAATTAGTGTCAAAACAATGCTAATCACTCACCTTGGCCACAAATAAAATTCTCAGAACTGAAACCTCGCTGATTTGGGTGAATACTAATGTCTAACAGCAGCTCTAACCTTGCTTTCGTGTTTTCTCTCCTTAATTTGATGTAGATTAAGCCAAAACTTGATTAGAAAGTGATTAGAAGGTGATTTGGGTGTTGGAGGCCATTGCTAGGGTTCCAAGAATGAAAGTAGTAGCTGAAAGAAATGTTTTCTAACCCTAATCAGCCCCTATACATCTCCAATCCCGAAATCCCCTTTGGGCCTAGCTGCTAATTACCCGGTTAAGCCCAATTAAGCTGTTTTCACCATCTGAAACTTGTTTCAGCCATATCTCCCAAACGGTGAGTCCGTTTGGCTAATGTGACCACTCTACGGAATTGTAAACCATCATCCGGAGCCAATGGAAGTGGTTTCAGGTCAAAATTCCTTTCCAGCCAAAAGTTACATGACCATACGACTTCGTATGTGAAAGAAATAAATATTCTACGATCCTATTATGCGTAGAATACGGGTCGTTACATAGGCACTTATAGTTTTCGCCATTTTGAAAATATCGTCTTTAGTTAATTATAAGACATCCAAATATGGAAAATAATAATGAAATTTTGTCAAGACTCCAGTTATAGATAAAGAATTGAAAGACCAAGTAATATTGTGACAGTAAAGAATATATTATTTTCCAATAAGGGAAGAGTGCAAAATATATTGTAATTCATAGAGCACACTTAGACAAACTCCATTATGGCGGATCCGCTTACCAAAAGGTTATCACCTAAGGTCTTTCATGAGCATGTATCTCAATTGGTGTAACTTTTATGTAAGGATACTTTGGTTCAGGGGGAGTTTGTATTCGGTATTGTCATATGACTCATTGCTCTATATTTCAGTTACAGATATATGTATATCAAGTTCTTTTTCTGATCAGAAGTAAAGTAATGAATTTTTCTTTGCACTCAGGTTGTTTAAATATCAAACATTTGATCTCACTAAAGAAGGACCAGTTGGAAATAGACATGTATAGATCACATTTCATGTAATTTCCATGCTATGCATCCATGATTGATCTATGTCGTTTGATTGTATTGATATATGTGACCATTGATGGGTTTAGTTACGATAAATGTAATGAATGCCGCTTTGATCCTTTGTCAACCCAATTAATGGACGAGATTGTTTTAGATACACCATATGTTATAAATAGCAAATTTTGGAGCTCATAAAGTTAAACACATTTTAAGGTTATTTCATATGTGACCCAGGGGGAGATTGTTGGAATATTTCGACAATTGGGTCACATATGCAAAATAAAATGTGTTGTACTATTTTGGTTAAAGCCTAGTTAAAGTGATCTAATTTTAGATAGAATTAATAGGCTTAAAGTTTAACTTATCATGGGCCTAACGTGTAGACGTCGGGGCATTTTATAATTTGTTGAAGGACCGAATTACAAAATGTCAACTCTATAAATAAAAGGTTATGGTCCCCGAATTACCCAAGCCCTAGCAACTCTCTAACCTCTTCTACGGAGAGCTGATTTCAAATCTAGGGTTTGTTTCAATTTGGAAGACCAAACCAAATTATATCTTTTTCTTAGCAACCAAATACAGATTCACGTATTGCCATGATTAACTACGGATTCAGGTACGCTTCTGCTAATTTATTTCTGTTTTGTTCTCAATTAAATCAATATGGATTACATATTTAGATCTAGGGTTTCGTGATTGTCTGCTATTAATATGGATTATCAACTCTCTAACCTCAACTGGACTTATGACCACTAGCGATGCCGGTGCCATTGATAATCCAGCCTGCAACAATCTTGTTTCTCAAGTCAAAGAAAGAGCCAGGAAAAGTAAACAAAGTTAAGTGAGCAAATCACTGAACTACTCCGACGACAGGGCTTCCACATTAGTGCATAACTAATGACGTTCCTAATGACGCTCCTTTCAGATTTGATAATGCATGGATAAATGCAAACGGATATGACAACATTGTTAGCAGTGCAGGATGGTGATGGTGTGCTTCTTTTGGCAATCCTTTAATTATTCATACAGCTATTAGTTTGTCGTTTAATATACATCATCATGAATTTTCTACTTAATGATCATTAATATGTTGTACAATTGTGTTACACAAAGAAGGTGAAGTATAATATATCATGCATTTCCTACTAACTAATCACATTTTAGTTCGAACTTTGAAGATTTCATCATTGTCATCTATTTTGCACAACTGCTAAAATTGAGAAAGCAAGATAAAGATGTGCTTCCTAATTAGTTTCAATTAAAATAACACTGTATTATATCATCAACAACTAAAAGCATACACGGAATGTCCAAGAAGGTTACACCACTAAGTTGGTATGTCCGTCGATAATCCTGTATGCCAAGATATGATGACTGCTTATGACAGTAAAATGCAGATGTATTGGCAAAATAAAAATGTGTTAAGTGCTGACTGCTGACCAATAATACTAGGACTTGGTTTTTAGGGGTATATGTCAGAGCATAGGATTTTGTTTAAAGACTAAACCCATAAGAGTTAACCCATAAGAGTTAAGAAAATGTTATTTCACCTTACTGTGTCACAATCAAGCCCATTATGTGTTTTGTTTAAAGACTAAATTAAAATATCCCTAATAGTCCAATGCTCATGTTCATAAACAGTGCTTAATTATCTAACAAATAAACATTGATTTGAATATTCAAAAGACTAAATAGAACAAGGAGAACTTATCTTTTTTTACTCCTCAGACACTAGAGTCAAAAATTGAACTTTCAAGATCAAGAAAGATTTATGCAAATTAAAACAATAGCTTAAAGAACTGAAACTCTTGACTTAGCACGTTGGCAAGCTCTTGGAAAATGTTAGCATGCAGTTTACCCAGGCTAATTCTATTTATACACCAAAAATTGCTAAACATATACCAAAAATTATAATAAACTATTATACATCATATATTACTTTACATACACCATTTCTTTTACTAAATTATCCGTGTTCTCATCTTCTTTTTCTTTCCTCTTTCAAACTTAAAACACAATTACCTAAAAGTGGAAATTCTTTACATTAAATTGAGTAAAATTTAACAAAATGAAATTTACTTCTTGTACTAATATTGTAACTTTTATAAACATTTTGAAAAAAAAAAATCAGTTTCAACAAAATTATTGTAATTCTATAAAATAAATAAACACTTCTAAATTAGACCATTATCATTGAATGTTTTCTTAATCGAAATTTTAGATTTCATGATTAAATAATTCATTAACATCTTCATTAACGTATCTAATTTGTATCATGTTTCAAAACTTCTAAGAATAAAAAATTTTATATGCAGAAGTTTAAAAAAACCAACTATGAGAAAAGGGTAATTTAGTAATAGAATTTTATAGAAAAAATAATGGTGTATGTTAAGTGATTTTCGGTGTATAAATAGAATTTGCCGTTTACCCAAGAACTCCTATATTTCCTGTCTAGTCCTCGTTCCACACGAATAACTTCCATTAACGTTGCTTTTAAAGTAGCAATCCACATTGATCTAATTCAATAATGACTTATTTCAAAATTATTTTTACATATAAAATCAAAATGCGATGATTTAATTTTTGCTAACATCATTCTTCAATACTATCTTTAATTTCATACTATATGATACAAATACACACAGAATATTTGAAAGCCAAAAATTTTGGTACATTTTTTTTTATAATTATAAAAATAGAAAACTATGCTAAATGCAAATTATTAACTTAAATAATAATGGAGTTTGAACTCAAATCAATTAAACTAGATCTCTATTATTTCACAGAACATCATTATACATTTAAGAGTGTCTATCCTCCAATTTTAACGATGAACACACATTTAAATTCTGTAGTTGTACAGCAATTATATTTGTGACCCAGTGAACTGGAATTATATATGGCTCATAAATTGATTTAAGCAGAAGTAATTTAGACTAAAATAATAATAACAATTGACATGCATATTATGAGTTCTACTGAATATATAATATTGACTGTAATCAAAGTTTGTTTCTAAAATGGTTCAAAATGTCTGATATTTTAGATTGCAGCAATGGCCCGTCATTCTTCAATCTCGACATCGACGATGGTAGAAATCTTTGTATTTCAAGAATTTGACTTAAATTGATTATAATATGGGTTAAAGTTGATTATAGTCTATATCTTGAGAATTCAGATTTGTTCGGTATTTTATTTGCTAATCAACGACAATAAACTTGTTTTTAAATAGATTATGATACTTCTCTGCATTTTAGAATTTATGGGAAAGTTTATCTTGATTGAGATTTAATTTTGAGGTATAGCTCGAGTTCTATGGGATATAAAGAAATATTTGAAACATGACTTCTAGAACATAAAGAAATATAGTTTTGAGATATCACAAACATTACAGATCTTTCAAAGGTAGTAGAGGCATAAGAGTAAGGCTAAACGAAAGAAAAGAGATCTTTAATTTGTATAAGGATAGTAAATTAAATGATCAACTCTATCAAGGTATTCTATACCGAAGTCAACTGAAAAACTAATTTCTACACTTGATATTTTGAGCTTTAATCTGATTCAACAGAATCTCCGTCTTGCTTTTAAACAGATTCCGAAGTACGTATTCTTACAAAGTTAATTTTGTGCATTTCTTTCTCTTGAAAAGCATTTGCTTTTTCATTTATGGTTTTATTTGTGATAGCTATTATTATATTTTTGGGTTTTTGGCCATCTTATTCCTTAGGTGAATGTGATACATTTTTGTCGCTTGCCTTTTACTTGCTTTTCCCTTTACTCTAATTTTGTATTAAGATTATTCAACTCAAGAATCAAGCGAACAATTTTAAGAACAATGCCATCAAATTAATTATTTTATTCACTTTTTTAAATGAATCATGCGAATGGATGTAGCTCATTCGTTAAATTTCTAGCATTATTTGAATGTAATGCTATTAAGGCAAATATATTTGGTTCCTTTTAATAAGACTAGGAGTTGAATCACCTTTAGGAGTTTCCTAATTCCTATAGGCAATTTCAAAGTTACTTGCAAAGAAAATCAAATTACAAAATTTTGCATGAACTAATATATACAACGGACATATGGCCTAACCAATACCGTGTGATGGTATATCATAAATGAATGTGCTGCATGGAACTGAACAATAAGTTTTCATAAATTTACCAAACAATAGCAAACATGAATGTGAAAGAAAATGATCTTAATGCATACTAAGTTGCTAACCTCTATAAAGACATTGTTGCAAGAAACATCCTCAAAACCCTACATTCAAGAATGTTTAAAATTATAAAATGGCCTAAAATGATACAGTTGTGAAATAGGTAAATAAAATGAGAGCAAGAGAGGGCCAACTTACAAAGAAAATTAGCTGCAACTATGTTTGAATCTCCAACCTTTACATGAAATGTTTGAATTTTGTATTCTTTGATTATAAACACCATCATCATGACGACTGCCTCTTCTCCATGTCTCTTTCCACGGCCATATTAACATGTAAAAATTACATCATATTGTGATGAAAGAATGTAAGTTATGCAACTTTTCATCGTCATTAAGAATCCAGGTTCAAAATGAGAATGCCAAGAAAATATGCAATTTTTAACACTAACCGTAGCAAGTATCTAATTTTTGATTAAATGGTTGAATATATATTCTGAATGCTTTCTGCTTGGGGTTTCAAAAGATAAATTAATCATTGTCTTATCACTGGTTTGAACCTAGAATAAGCCAGAGCAGTTGTTCATTGAGATCACCGGAAATCTTCTAAAGTTAATCATGTATTTAGAATTTGTTACACATTGTAACCTTAACTTTTAAATCGTATAATCACACTCAGCATTCGCTATAAGAGTGAAGTGTTGGTGTTGATTCATGTGTGAGCAACAAATAAGAAACACTGATCATGTAAACAATTTTGTAGAAAAAAAAACACTTCCACGAATGAGCTAAAAATTGATACCTTTTATGTCCAGCAATCATGATTCCAATCTCTGCAAACTAACTGTATGTCGTCCAGGTCATTGATATATATGTTCAAAACATCAACCATTGCTGAAACATAAAGTAAAATGTCAGTTTTAACAATTACAACACCGTGTAGATGTATCACCACGATAATCACCTTTTGTTCACTAATATTATCAAATCATTTTCAAAACTACTGATTTACTATATCATTTTGATTCAGAGTATGTTTATTGCCGACAATACCCTTAAATGCCATACTCAGTAAAATATGATGTGTTTTGTAACTTTCTTTTGGGGCAGCTTAAGCACGCAACACATTTAATAGCTTCTAAAGAATAATACATGGAAATATACATTATAGTGTTATACATACAAAGGGCTTGCACTAAAAGATGTGCATTTGATTCCAGAGCGTGCTACTCATTTTAATATATACGTGCAACGCTTCAACCATATGCAGTGTTTCAATTAGTCCGACATGGGCCACCAACAAATAGTAGTTAACAGGGTGTATGAACTAAGAGACAGAAGCAACGGTTGTCTTCCACTGGAAACTGTGATGCTGTAATGGATAACAAAGCAAGCTTGACTATAATCGTAACTGGTTATCCACTTTAAACTTCCATTTCACCCAGTGACTACATATTATGTTCTCCCACCTTCACACTGGCCCATAGCAATATTTGCACTAACCACTTTAGCCAGCATTATTTATGGCATGTCCTAAATTCAATTTGCCCTTTAAATAGGTGGAAAGGGCATTTTAGGAAATTCAAAAAAACACCAATTAATCATGTTTTAGAAACAAAACACATAAGATAATACTTTTTAACATGAACCTTACATTGCCTACCAAATGGGTGCTTTGGATCAGATATGACCACTAATGATAAGGCAAAAGAGGAGAATAATGTAGAAAAAATAAGATGCCTACATTGAATCGCAAAGAAGAAAGATGGTCATAAAGAACAACTATATTCGATGAAGCTTCTGCTTATGCCTACAAATTTCGATGAAGCCAGAATGAGAAAATGAAAGGACAGATGCGGCAAATTAGCTGGAGCTCGTTCAGACTTTTGATGGGTATAATTAAGAATATACTTGAAAAAAAAAATCTATTACACTCATTTATGGACCACTTTTGAAATTCTTAAAACAAACAATACAATTAGACACAAATGATCATGTAGAGTCAATCCTAAGTCCTAACAAATAACAAATAATACACTCACAAGATCAATTCCTCTTTTCCCTTCCTACGTCCCATAACAAATAACAAATAATACACTTGCAAGATCAATTCCTCTATTCCCTTCCTACGTCCCATGTTCCACGCTAATTACAACCATTCACTTGTTATCACTAACCATTCATCTTATATGATGAATCCCACTCTTATATGATGAATCAAACCTAATTCATAGAAACAATTATAATGTGTGACTGTGATCTTTTGCGACATGTACAAAATAAACACAACACGGAATACTTCAGTTGCTCAACCGTGTAGATTAGAAACATAGATAAAATTGTTCGTGACATTCAACCCATTGGAGGGACATGTGGAATCTACAGTTCAACAAAAATATACATAAACTAAAAACGAAGAATATTTAATTAATAACTGGGATGTGGCAAAATTAACTGAAGGCAAGCCTGGATAGAAACTAAGATCTCAGGCATGATCATGATATAAAATATTCATACGGCATGATGCTTTCAACATCATTATGGGAACAAGGTGGCTTATTATAATCAGGTTTTGTGCTAATATACAAAGGTTGTCTTTCCTTATCATGCTGAATAGTGCCTTTAATTAATGCAGCATCATGTACAAAATTGCACAAGTAGAACCTGTAAAAGAATATAATACATAACAAAAGCATAAAACAATAAAAAAATAACAGTTTGCCATGGAGAAGTTTAAGCTTAGCAACTCATATTATACAACCAACGAAGGTACCATGTCATACAACCAACGAATATGTCGAATATATCCCTTTTACTTTCGGTTGCATGTCGCAGTTCAACTGAGAACTGGGACAAATACAAGAAGTTAATTTTAATTTTCTGGTTATTTGCTATTGTAAACATGGTACCTTCGTTGGTTGTATAACATGAGTTGCTTATTTTTATTTTTCACTGTATCAGACACCTTATTTGCCTCGTCCATTTCACCGTAACAGACAAGCACGTCTAATATATTTGTATAAAACATAAGAAGTTAACTAATCCCTCGTTTGCTGGTATCTTCAGTAACCCACAAAATATCTATTAACCAACCTGAACGTAAATAAGAATCTAACAACATTCCTCCCGGTGTTCCTAAATTTATCATTGCCACTCTTTACTCATCACCAACGAATACGTCAAATAGTTTATTAAACAGGCTAAGATGTCCTATTCAAAGAAACAAGGAACGTGGGACGTGACCACGTTCCGCAAACCGGTTTGTTCGTCCCCGATCCCGAAACGAAACGCGACCCAGAAACGTTAGCGGTCGCAAAAAGAAGATGACGCACAGATTTTTGAAAAGAATAAACGACTCTTCGATATGTGTTGAACAACTATATATGGTTGTAATATATATTGGAAGGACAGCTATATAATATATCAATTTGTATATAGATTGTAAGGGCAGCTGTAAATTTGCGCAATCTTCACAAAATTTGGTAATTAATATAAAAAATAAATAGATCGGTTTTTTCAAAGTAAAAGAAAAAACATTTTCGTACCCTTGTGTTCCCTCGTACCGAAAATATTCAAGACAACCTTCCACATATCCGTTTTTGTACCGCGTTTCGTATCGAACCATGTCCTATGTAACCATATATATTGAACAAACGAGCAATAAAAAGTGGGATTTGAACCCACGCCGTTTCGGACCAGAACCTTAATCTGGCGCCTTAGACCAACTCGGCCATCTCATCAGGCAACAACACAATTTATTTATCACCATATTTCAATTGCTTTTCCTGATTATGTTTCCAACACAGCTGCATCTTGGCTGAGATCTTTAGTCGTTCGGTATGTGTATGATATGATTGTGCTTATGGGATGTATGTTTCTTAAATATGACAGTGGACCTGATTCCTAGTTAATATTACCCCATATATTAGAAGATGATGGGAGTAAAAACTCTGAGATGCATTACCTTGCAAGAACATTCAACCTACTGCAACTTTTTCCGGCAACAATCTCATCTTTGTTTGTAAATAACACCTGTATGCTATGATTTGATGAAGTGTGTGAAGCTGACAAACAACCCGGTAACTACTATTTTCAATAACACCTATATGTAGATAAATCAAAATAGCACTGATTCTACAGGAACCCAATCTTTAGACCAACCGAGTCATCCCAACAGCTGATGGTAAATCATTATGCATGTTAAGGAACAATAAATAATCATGATTAGTGCAAACAAGTTCTTCGTTAATACCACCTTGTATGCTGGCAGAAGATGGAGCAAAAATATTGAGATACATAACCTTGTATGCACATTGAACTTTCTGGCACTTCTTTCAGCATCAGTAGCATCTTTGTTTGTAAATGGATGGAGTTTTCGTGCATGCTGAAGAAAGACAGGAAAAACTAAGTTATGAACGACTAAGACAGAATAAAGTTTGAAGTAGACGTGCAAATAACTAAATTAAAACATAACACTAAAAATATAACAACCTTATTCTGTGTTCATATTCAATTGCCTGCTCAATAAACCAGATACATACAACAACACACAATAAAATATAACAAGCACAAAGTAGTGCTGTTTTTTCCAAATAAAAATCTAACATAACCCTAGACGGCCAACACGGCATCCACGTAACGAATACTCACCTGCGACAACATATAGAGAAACTAACGAATCAAAGAACGAAAGAATATACATATATAGGTATTACATAACAATAAAATATCAAAAAAATAAAAACAAACTTGAAGTTTAGGTCGAAAATTTGAGAAGTGAATTGGACCAAAGAGAGTGATCAAGAAGTAAAATTGCAACTGTGCAACGAATTTTCCACGAAATTGCTAGTGACCTATGTAATGCTTGATGAAGTTGTGTTTGAGCTACAAGTTAATTTTTCAACTTGAAGCTCGAATTTTTTTGGAGATGAGGAAAAGTGAACAATTACAGGTAAATCAATAGGTAGGGGTTAGTTGCACGGCCGTTTGAAATTCCAGTTTGCTCAGAATTGCTACATAACAATTATTTCTTAGAAAAAGGACAATGTTCGAGTGAAAGTAAGTAATTTTCTATTCCGTATTCATGAACAAACAACGAAGGTACCATGTTATACAACCAATGAAGGTACCATGTTACAACCAACGAAGGTACCATGTTACAACCAACGAAGGTACCATGTTATGCAATGTATTCATCCATCTTTTGATTTCCTCTTTGCAACTCATGATATACAACTAACGAAGGTGCCATGTTTACTGTAAGAAATAAGCAGAGAAATAAAATTAACTTTTTGTATTTGTCCCAGTTATCAATTGAACTACATCATGCAAGCGAAAGTAAAAGGAATACCTTAAGGTATATGAAAAAGTTATCATAATATGGTAACACAACGACTACATCAGCCAAGCTCAGTTCTAGAACATAAGAAGGCAAATGCATTAGACATCTCTCTATGCTTCTTCACCACCGCCTCTACTAATAATAATAGTAATAATCAAAACACGTAATTTCCAATTTATTTCTATATAGTATAACCCAGTTTTGATACCTATAATTTCTGAAAACATATTCTTCATAATTTTATTACATATATACTAAATTTGAAATATTAATTACATACTCTTTATTTTGAGTTGTAATTTCAATTCATTTTACTTTATGAATAATTACTATTACCTGCATCTGAAATACTAACAAAAGAACGTTTCTTTTTCGTCCATGATTTTTCCAATTTAGTTTTGATTTTTATAACCTCAAGTTCAATATGCATTAAATATCATCCTCCATGTTTTTATACACTCAAACATCTAGCATTATATCAATACACTTGCGTGATTAACAACTCTCTTCCTTATGAAAAAAATAAAATTGAAAATTGAGGATTTTATTTTCGACTTCCTTCATATTAAAAACAGTTTTATAAAAATGTGCATTGCACCTTCCATGGTAACTGTAGTGCTTTCATATTTTTTTAGTTCTATGACAAAATCGTTCAAAAAGTCTATATTATCCAGAACCATACTCAACCCAAACACACCAAATCCGTGTAGCCCAAGACTACTGCCCATGCTCCATAGTCAACCAGGCCTCCAATTCCAGCCGCCTATACCCAATTGCACCAAAGCTGGCCTAGAGGTCATAACCTATCAAATAAATATGGTTCCTCCTACCCTTTGCTTAATATTAGACATATAATGCAAGTTCTGTGTCAGTGCCAAAAAATATGGCAAAACCCACTAATCTGAACTTAGCTGCAAACAATATCTGACAGGGAAAGAACTAGATTTCGCTTTTCCAAACAATAAAGGCCAAAAACTCCAATGGATGGTAACATAAATACTCAGTTAATTCATAAGCTCTATTGAATAAGGCAAGAAACATTCAATTGTAATTGCAAATCTAACACGAAAAAAGAAGGCTACTAAGAAGAAATTAAAACTTTGCAAGCAGGCTAAACTTATTAGCCAGATTGAAGAAAATAAACTATTTGTTGGCTTACCGTCATAATTATTTAACCGTAAATTTGGGTAGTTTTGTCATATAATATGTGGGGGAAAACCATTCCATGGTCATGGAAATAACAAAGTAAATAAACGTCACCCTTGTTCTTTAACTTCTGAAAATGATGAATGATTACTAAGTTCATTTGAACTGAATGAATTGGCATGGTAATCCATAATGAGTATCTTAATATACAATTACAATTGAATATTAATGATAGTTGTCAAGTGATTAATAATATCATTTAGTATAACTTTTATGGTGTCATATATTTACTCGGTATTATAACATTTAATTAAAGCATTCATCTATTACATTTATTACAGGGTTTGTCATTTATTTGTTGTGTTTGATACAGTGTGCGCTATCTCATATTTAAAATAAGAAAGGTGATTATAATCCCATCATGTTTTATAATAGTTAAAAATTACATTTCTAACGGTGTCATATAGACAAAAATAATTTAATGATTGTTTAACATTTCAAATGAACAAGTTCAAGCAATATACCACCAAAGTGACTTCGCCTGTGTAAATTGTTAATAAGTGCATTTGATATTTATTTCATGATTACTCTGTGGTGTAATAATTCTTTTACTGAAAACTATACACAAATAAGAATTTGAAGATAAAAATAAACTTCATCCTCAAATATACTTTTTTTTTTACATGTGAGAAGAATTGGAAAGAAACTAAATGTGACATATAAATAAGAAAGAAGTTCATAGAAGGAAAAAGAATAAAAAGATATTAGATTGACATAACAAGAAGACATAAAAATGATCTAACAATTTAACTAATCTCCTCATGCAACCAATAAAAAACTAACATAATATGAGAACTCATGCGATCGACTTCAATCATTTGAGAAAAGACAAAAATGATGACGATGTTGAACATATCGGCAAAAACAAGCAAATTATGGTTGTTATGGTATGGTTTCGTTAAATTTCTCATTACCATACAATTATCAGGTAGTTGGTTATCATTTTTTAGTAAAGTCGGAATATCAGTATAATTGGTAAAGTAAATTTACTGTTTTCTTCTATAACACCGGCAATACTTTTCAAAATCAATGGCAACGATAATCTACCAATATATTTATAACATACAAACATTTATGTAATATGTTTTTTATATGCATTTAGAAATAAGCAAATGATTCAATTTAATTTCATAATTTAGTTCAAATGATGTTGATTAATTAAGTGAATAATGAAATGTACAATGAAAAACTGCTGAAACATAAAGATGTGTCATGGCTTTTTTTTTTCTTTTTTTTTTGATAAACGACAATTCATCATTGTTATTGTAACGGTTACAGGGTTATCGGTATATACATTCACTATTATAGATTAAGTTACACACTATTCACTATGGACAATTTGTGATATAGCGCACGCTATGATAACTCTGAATATATCGGTCTTCAATACATCAGTCAATCATTAACGATAACAATAAGTTATTTTAGCTTACTAGGAAAGTAAGAGAGCATTGTTTGCAAAATCATAGCGGTAACCGTTGACACTGGGTTTTGGTCAATCAAAAGCAACACCAAATTCGCATGTGATTCGTAGTAAAAATCACAGAGCAGTCACGAAGTATGTAAAAGTAAATGAAGACACAAAATTATAGTGGTTCAACGAGTGAGACAATGTCCACCGAGGTGTAATCGATTGTTTATATTGTTTGATTACAAATACATTTTGGTTTGATCTTAAGAATATAGAGAAAATGGAGTTCTTTTTAGGCTATACCAATGTATTTGCATTGTAGTGTGGAAAAGGCAAAAGAAAATTCCCAAATAAGCTATTTCGTGTCCTATTTAGCTGTAGAAGCGCATGGATCGACCGCCAATTAAGAAGAAAGAATAGAATGATGCTGATTTGTGCTTAGGGAGGGATCGGATCGGATCCCTATAATCTATAGGGATCGGTATCGACCTCATTGACTGATCGACACTACTGAATGATCTGATCCCTTAATTTGTGCAAGTGCCAAAGTATGAGTTGCATTGCTTGATCACTTTGTTTGTGTGTTGATCAACCATTTCTACTGGATCCAACTTGATGTAATAGAGCCGATTTGATCCAGTCTTTGACGTCCGATATGATCTAAGTTTAAGTGATCTAAAACCAAGTTATAGCGTTGATCACATGTTTTTGCTTGTTTAGTTCATGCCTGAAGAGGATCCAACTGAGTCTACCCTTTTTTAATCATTTTGACCGATTTGATCCCCAGAGAGATCAAGTAGGTATAAAGTGTTTAGGATCTGAAGGTCTGATCCATGCTTTTTCCACGATTCGACCGAGATGATCCTTCCTTTTTACACGCGAATTCGTAATTAGTCAAATGTCCCGAGGTGACCCGTTCTTGAAGTCATTAGATGATCGACCAAGTGTACGATCGTGAACTTGTGAACCGATCAGGTTTTTCTAATGATCGGCCATGCCCGATCAAGCGTCCAAACACGACCGATCCATGTCGCGTGTTTTACGAATTCCAAGTATACATCGAGTTTGATGCTTTAGTCCGGATTCGAGTTTGTGCAGCTCTGTGCTCGAGCCACGAGCAATCTAGCAATAAGAATTACAAAACGTAATAGCCTTATCAAAAGATGGATCAACACTTATCCTTCAAAACATGTCTGCATGTAGAAGACGTGTTTTGTATAAGTCTAGCATCTATAACCTTTCCGGACTGATCACAAGTTCCATGGTCATTCTGAGATGTAATCACGATCTCACCGGATCGTTAATATGTCCAATAGCTTCTCCGAGCTAGTATTGAAGTCGAATGTTCGTGACCTCACCGGGTCGATTCCTTGCCAAGTGTCGTCCGCACTTGACAATCCAAGTTTTGTCTGCACCGACCGCAACCCATAGCTAGCAATTCAAACCTCGTCGGGATTAGGCATAAGATATACTCATTGTTTTAGAACCTTACCAGTTTGTAACGTATCAGTCATACATCATAGTTTAAAGCCTCATCGGGCTGCCACTAAGAATAAGCCATACTTAGCATTTCGAATTTGGGTTAATCTCCTTCAAGCATCAGTCATACTTAACGGTTCACGATTTGATTGATCCCTACCAAGCATTAATCATGCTTAGTGGTTCTCGATTTGGTTAGACTACCAAGTATCAGCAATACTTAAGAGCCCATGGTTTGAATTCCCGTCAAGCATAGTCATACTTGAAAGTTCATCGTTTTGTTCGTGTTCTATCAAGCATCAACCATGCTTGATAGTTTATAGTCTTTTCGGACTTTAGTTGAGCATCAGCCATACTCGACGATTCATACTTCATCGGGCTCTTACTACGCATCAGTCCTCCAGCTAATTAAAGGGTACCATACTTGATGAGTATCAATCATACACACCAAGTAATCAAAGTTGTTTGAAATCATTTTTTACTTCCAATAAGCATCAACCATACTCATCGAGCGATGTTATTAGAGTTATCCAATTGCAGATTTCACACCTGACGAGCATCAGCCATACACATCAAGTAATCTTATCAAAGTAACAAACGCAAAATCCATGCCTGATGAGCATTAGCCATATATGCCAAAACAACTTTATTAGAGTATAAAACGATAAATTTTATTGCAGAACTAATAGTTTTTACCGTCCATATTTTAAGGAGCTCGTCGATTCTCGTACAAGAGTAAACAACTTAGTCTTCTTATTGAAAATTGATTGAGAAATAAAAGAAATAAAGTTGGTGATGAATCATCGTTCAAAAGATTTCCTAGGGATCTCGTTGGATCCCTTATATAGATAGGAGACTTAGCCACCATTATTGTCTGATTTACACTTGCCAATTGATGACAAGGCCACGACGAAAGCTAGATTCAGCTTTGTCCCTTACAGCCAATGATTGTTCTTGGTGCGTTGTTGTGGATTGATTCTGGACGTATTGCCGCAGTTGTCCATTCCTCACTTGCTCTTCGATTACATCTCGCAAGTGTTTGCATTCATTTGTTTCATGTTCAGCTATCTTATGAAACAAGTAAAACTTCCCGAAAGTTGTCTTTATCAATGAACTCCCATCCAGTTCGCCTTTTTCTGGAATGTCGTCTTTATTATCCATGAAGATTTATTCTGGACTTGCAGTTAGCTATGTACACGAGTCATACTTTGGCTCATTTTTTATTCGGATTTAGGAGCACGTGTTGCCTTCCGCCTTTAGCTTTCCTAAATTCGGATTTGCAGAAGGATTAAACATCAAGTTAGCATCACCGGGGTTGCCCCATGTTTCCATAGGATCCATACCATCCCTCTGATGGGATTGGTACAGAGTTCTCTAGGTGCAAGGGCAGTTGCCCTAGCTCCAGCGCAAGGTTCCTTGTGTTGTTAGGTCTGGTTCCAGCAGCTGCGTTTTGGTTTCAAACCTCAGTGATTGTTCGGTTTAATTGAAGAACTACGCCATCATTTCCTCTTGTCATTTTAGCAAGTTCTCCTAATGCTGAAAACGACTCTGCAAGTTATTCACCACTTCATCCATATCCTCCCTTATGAGATAGAGAGAAGGATTCTTTGCGCAAGAAGCCTCATGGCTCCCTCTGTAAGTTGTTACGTCTCCTGATTGTTTGTCGATGATCTTCTTTCTCACATTTGTTTCCCAAGTAGAGAGAGGTTCCTCTAGTTCAAGTAATAGCCCCTAACTGGCACGTAAAATGTTAATACTGAATTTTGATCAATCGAATGCCAACTAAATCGTATGCAATTCGTAGTAAAAGTTGGAGTGTACGTAAAAGTAAATGGAAACACAAAATTTATAGTGGTTTGGCAAGTGTGCCAACGTCCATCAAGGTATAATTGATTTTTTATACTGTTTGATTACAAGTACAGTTCAATTTAATATTAAGAATGTAGGGAAAATTATTTTTTGTTAGGCTACAACAATATCATTGCATGATAGTGTCCAAAAGCTAAGAGGAAATCCCTAAATGAGCCATTTGATGTCCTGTTTATAGCTGTATAAGAGCTGGGATCGATCACAAATCAAGGAGCAAAAATAGGGTATGATGGTGATATCTGCTTGACGAGGGATCAGATCGAATCCACCGATCTCATTGAGGGATTTGTATGGATTTGATGATCTGATTCCTTGACTTGTGTAAGTGCCAAAGCTTAAGTTGCTTTGCGTGATCACTTCATTTTTGTGTTGATCGCTGTGTTGATCAACCATTTCTGTTGGATCCGACTTGATGTAATAGAGCCGATCCGATCCAGTCTTTGATGCCCAATCCGATCTGAGTCTTCATTTTTGTGTTGATCAACCATTTCTATTAGATCCGACTTGATGTAATAGAGCCGATCCGATCCAGTCTTTGATGCCCAATCTGATCTGAGTTTAAGTGATCTAAAGCCAAATTGTAGCGTTGATCACCTGTTTTTGCTTGATCAGTTCGTGCATGTAGAGGTTTCAACAGAGTTGATCCAATTTTAATCATCTAACCAATCCGATACCCGGAGGGATCGGGTAAGTATAAAGTGTTGGGATCCGAAGGTCTGATCCATGTTTCTCCCATGATTTGACCTAGCGGATCCCTCCTTTTTGCTTTGACCGATCCAATTCCTCTGATGATCAATCATTTGCCAAATGTGTGAACTCTATAGCCTGATCCACGCGATTTTCATGATCAGCCCAATGCCTTCGGGTGATCCATTTATGAAGTCTTTAGATGATCGATCAAGCGTCCGATCATGAACCTATGAGCTAACCAGGCTTTCTCCAGTGACCGGTCATGCAAGATCAAGTGTCCAAACACATGATTGATCTAAGTCGCGTGCTTTTCTACTTTCAAGTACATGTTGAGCTCAACGCTTTAGACCGAGCATTTCCAAGTTTGTGTAGGTCCCCGCTCGAACCACGAACGATCTAGCGATAAAAATTTCAAAGTGTGACTGCTTTGCCAAAAGATGGATCAACATTTAACCATTATTATAATAGCCATATACTAAAAAGCATACTATCATTTCAACGAGATGTGATAGCATTTACTTAAGTCAACTTAATAAACAATACTTAGAATATCAAACCCAAATATACGCACCGCTACAAGCAAATTATGTGGCCCATTAGCTCAGTCGGTTAGAGTGTCGTGCTAATAACGCGAAGGTCGCAGGTTCGAGACCTGCATGGGCCATTTTTTATTTTTATTTTAACTACTATGTTTACTTTAACACTGTGTTCTAGTGTGAAATATTATCCTTATTATATTAGTTTGGAATAAAATAATTGAACCCTAATTTTATTGAGATTGGTTTGGCACATGGATGCATTTCATATGTCATTATTTTTTACTGGTAATCGTCAAAGGGTTATTACAACATTTCTTCTTTCTTCATAATAAGAGGATCAACACCTTTCAACAAAGAATCATAAATTTTCCAACATGTGCATTATTTATATAAATAATATTTAATAATCTTTTTCTCTTCTTACATTCTTGTTCCTAATTTATCTATGTTTACTATAATTCAGTTTCAATATGTGCATTTATTTTTTTTAGTATATATGTCGAATCGAACTGAAAGTAATATGCTCAATTCATGTTTAATAAGCACGTTGGACGTACATAGGCATGATGCAAGTTACGTTCAACACTCTTGGAATAGACCAACCCACAAAAAATATCAAATAAGCATAATTTTGTACATTCACTTGCCCATCCTAAACAAAAATAGAGCAACACCTTTTAATATAGGATCATAAATTTTCCAACATGTGCACTATTTAAATAGATAATCTTTAATGTACACACCAAAAATAATATCTTTCTCTTATATTTTCTTTCCTAATTTATCTATGTTTCCAGTAATTTCAACTTCAATATGTGCCTTTTTTTAGTATATATGTCGAACCAAACAGGAAGTAACGTGCTCAATTCATGTTTAATAAGCAATTTGGATGAGCATGGCCATGATGCAACTTATGTTCGAACACTCTTCGAGTAGACCAAACAACCTACAAATAAAAATATCTCAAATAATTATAAATAAGCATAACTGTGTACATTCACTTGCCCTAATTTGTACCCTAAACAAAAACAAGACGGTGGAATATCATACTCGTACAAAATTTACAAACCCAACGAAAAAATATGACACGTTGTCCTCGAGTAAAAGTGAGATTTAAGATTGAATTACAAAATTTAGGAAATAGATAAGTAACTCATATGTATGCTTTTAGATACAAAGCAAATATCAAACCCCAAATCAAAGGATATTCCCTTTTACTAGGCAAAATAGTTTAAAATGATCACATGGCTCTAATATTATTATAAGTTAAATAGATTTGAGATGGACAGACTAAAATTAGGAATACAAAAAAGAAAAGAATATATTCTTTCTTTGAGACGCAAATCAGTAGATAGTGCTTTTTATAAGACATAATAGTTGTAAAATAGTCCTTTATTGGAAAGAAGTTGAAAACAAAATATTAAATATGCATGGCATGGCTTTTTTATTGCTAAGCAAAATTCGACATAACATGTGCACATATAGGATATTTAGCTCCATTGACAGTTTCATATTATCTAAGTTTAATAATTATTGTATTCAAATCAACCATATGGAACATTAAAAATGCAAAGAGTTGGGTAAGTTTAAGCACCAAGAAAGGAAAAGGCTATGTATACATGTTTACACTAATAACACTTGAAAAGAAAGTGGTTAACGACACTATTGGCAACATGAAAACATTACAATCAACTCCACAATTGTAAAGATATCAGTGTTTTACATATATTATACTTTATTATTTTTGAAGTAATAAGATTATTGAGTCTTTTCAAAAAATAAATACATATTTGGTGGATATTATTTATTAGCTCTTCTAGGTGTTGTGCCAACAATTCAACCAATTTGAAGCTTACCATTAAAGCTAAAAATGAGGTAACCACCAACAACATAATTTACAAATTGTTTCTATTCTATTTTTCACTGGTGGAGATAATATTGTACAGTTAGTTTAAGAAAAGGTGAACTACTAGCAACATAAGTTACAAAGAGTACAAGTATATACCATATGATTCGAATTGAATCATCTGAATTAAAACTTTGTGCACAACATGAATTATTAGTTCTCTCTAGAAATGCTGAAAAGGTAAGATTGTCGTATCGGAATTTGGGATAAAAATAAGAAATGGATACTCGAGTTCTAATCTAAGATGCGAATTAAAGGATATTGCCATTTACAAGAGAATAGTTATCAAATAGAAGTTAGGATGGCTTTTTTTAGATGCTAAACAAAAATAAGATGACTTGTTTATGATAAGGGACATAAAAAATAATGCATATATATTTGCTTTTGAGATACCGATTAAGGATATTTCTTTTAATACGATGCAAAAACTCTAAAATGCTTACTTAAACAGGACATTGGGTATCTGTTAAAATGGAAATAAGATAACAAACACAATCGGCATAGCTTCCTTAGATGGGAAAAAAGAGGGAATCAATGTAACAAGGCATACATATAAACTAAACGGATGATTTCATACTATATACGCTAAAAAATAAAAAATATTTTTAGTGACCTAACAAGTGGCATTTGCAACTACCAAGTGAGACACATTTGGAATGAGAAAGTATATGTAAGTTTAAAAACCAACAAATGGACAAGCTGTGAGCACACATTAGCATGTTAACTATAATAAATCATAAAAAAGAAAGTGATTAATTAATATGCTCTTAAGCATATTTACTAGCATAGACTCTTCGATATATTAGTTTTTGTATGTAGTACTTTGTATTATTTTGAACAATATATTTGCTTGAGTGTTAAGATTACCAATTTTGTCCCCTAATAAAGTAAATACTCGGGTATTGTTTATTAGTTTTTGTAAATGCTCCGTTGGCAGTGCAACATGTTGAGCATATCAAACACAATGTCGTCAATGTGAAAAACCCTCGAAAACACAAGGCCAACACCAAGCGCTTTTTCGCGCTTGGCCCTTTTATAGGTGCCTTGAGCATGGCATTTCATGGTTTCAGTACATAAAAACTGCACTTTAAAATTGAATGTAATTAGTATCAAATAGAAATTCACATAAGGTTTGGGCTTATAAGTCAATTTTAAACTGGAATTTGGGTTGAAAATTTGAAATATTTTATATCCATCAAATCGACTAATAAACAATCTTTTTCAGCTCTTTAGACAAACGCTACAACATTCTCCTTGCCTTTATGGCACTTCCAGGATGAGTAGCATATCAACAAGAAAAAAAGCCCAAAGTTGTTGTCTATGGTTTTTTGGTACATAGACCAATGCCTTGACAACACCGATTAAACATGTATCCATTAAAGCAAGAAAGGAGAAACCAAAAATATATAAGTTACAGATTGATTTATTGGTGGATATAATATTGGATTATTAGCTTAAGGAAAAACAACCAACAGTATAGGTTACAATAGCACAATTGTACTGTATGATCTAAATCATATTACATGACCAAAAAACTGCACACACGACAATGACACATTAGGCCTTTCTAGAAGAAAGGCGAGAAGCAAAAAAGAGTTATCAAATTTAGAAAAAAAATATGTAACCCATATATAGGTTTCTTTTAGAGATACAAAATTAAAAGACACTGCATTTATAACATAATAGTTAGTTATAAAATACCAGATATTAAATATATTGAAAAGGATATCAAATAAACACGACACAGCTCCGTTTAGATGTAAAACAAAATCCAACATTACATGGCATGATTTCATATTATTATCTAGTCTTAAGTTCAAATAAATGTGACCTAGCGAGTCCAGCATTTACAATACCATAAGGCTTAACATATGGAACGAAACATGTGCAGGTAAGTTTATACACCTAGAAATAAACAAGCTCTGTAGAAGTGTTTTGATTACACAAAACTTCACTTTGTAGCAACATCAGTGTACTATATATTATTTGTACATTAATTTTGTTCAAGTAATAAGCTTGCAAAGTTTTTACAAAGATGAAATACCTAGACATTATCAATTAGCTGTTGTAGGTGTTATGTTGATCTAATCCATTGAGCATATCAAACATGTTATTATCAAAGATAAAAAAGATAAACTGCCAACAATATAAGTTATAAATTGCTTGAAATTTTTTTGTTTCATTGTTTGAGATGGTATGATTTTGTTATTTAACTGAAGGATAAACTACCAACAATTGTTCCAAATACCAAACCACAGGACAAGCTGGCTTGGTCTAAGGTTGATCAAACTATCAGCACCGTGGTCATACTATGTTATCGCTATGGTTTAAAGTTTGAAAACCGTGCCTTTCTCTATATAGCTTGATGCTTAATCACTTAACGTTTGGGCTTATTTTCATTTTTTTTCTGGTGCAAGTGCAGGGTCATCACATTTAAAGGTAGCTTTTAACTAATATAGATACACATAAGAGAAAATAAACACATACAAACAAAAGAAAATTGTATTAAAAATTATTATTATACACAATAATATTTTATAATAATTTTAGCATAGAAAGATTGCTTTTGCATTACTTTTTATGCAAAGAACATTCAATGGCTTAAATATATGTTAACCACAAATTCATAGTCCATTGATGTAAACATCTAATTTATTAGGAATAGGAATCCAAGATGTTATCTTGCAATCGGAAAAAAAAACCCATGGAGAATATAAGTAAACACTATTCATTG
Source organism: Allium sativum (assembly GCA_030737875.1). Taxonomy (NCBI): domain Eukaryota; kingdom Viridiplantae; phylum Streptophyta; class Magnoliopsida; order Asparagales; family Amaryllidaceae; genus Allium; species Allium sativum. Next base: position 464,027,123 of record CM060923.1, read on the forward strand.
TTATATTAAAAAGGACAAGGATCTAAATGAAGCGGGGAAACAGATACATGTTTCAAGTCCCGCTACACTTGTGTACAAACAGATAGAAAATCTACGGTAAATCATGATGTGTTGACCATAAAAAACAAAGTTTCATAGGCTATTGCAAATAAAATATCGGTTTTGTAATACTCGCTACTATTGCTTTACTGAGTGATGTTATTTTATATAGATATTGTTGCATCAAACGGGAGTCACCCGGACAACAAGCATTGCTATTATACTGTACACACACACACACACAGAGAGACACAGTTATCTACCTCTATGAATTCTATTTACATTTAGATTTATAAATTGCCTTGTGAATTTACAGATCTCTACGATCAAGGTATTGCTCAAACCTTATTTTGTTCTTATCTAATACAAGTTGTGTATGCTTCGATGCAGACAACATCTAAGTCGTTGTAGTATAGTGGTGAGTATTCCCGCTTGTCACACGGGTGACCCGGGTTCGATCACCGGCAACGGTGGTCGTTCATTGCCGACCATTTCTAACTAAATACAAATTATATCAGCCTGTAGCTTTGAACTTACAAGTTTAAAGACTAATTAACCTTTTTAGCGTCAGATGATTTCCTCACAACACTAACTGCTTCTTCAGGCAACACCACCGCAATATTCAACAAAACAGAACAAGTCCTCAGAGTGAAGGTAAAACCTACTACCAAATACAGAACTCACTCATGGAAAACTAGATATGACCAAAGCAACCCAATCGAATCAGCGAGAGGAACTTTTCCATAATCTTCCCCGAAAGGAAATGCAAGGTTATACGGCTTCCAAATTCAAGTTTCCCAATTTGATACCTCGGTTTGAATTAAGGTTGCTGGAAGCTTCTTCTCTCATTTGTACAGGAATCTTCTGTTTAGTTTTTGGCATCCGTTTAGAGATTCTGCTTCGACCCGCGAGGAAGATAATTTTCTAGGGTTAGGGATTTAGGGGGGAAAACGTTGGAAATGGCGAGACTGCTTTGAAGCGTGTGCGGAAGAGAAATCGGCAAGGTCAGAGATTCACCGATTCAGAATAAAAAGGTTCAAACGGTAGGAATCCAGAAATGGTCGTTCATTGCGACCATTTCTAACTAAATACAAATTATATCAGCCTGTAGCTTTGAACTTACAAGTTTAAAGACTAATTAACCTTTTTAGCGTCAGATGATTTCCTCACAACACTAACTGCTTCTTCAGGCAACACCACCGCAATATTCAACAAAACAGAACAAGTCCTCAGAGTGAAGGTAAAACCTACTACCAAATACAGAACTCACTCATGAAAAACTAGATATGACCAAAGCAACCCAATCGAATCAGCGAGAGGAACTTTTCCATAATCTTCCCCGAAAGGAAATGCAAGGTTATACGGCTTCCAAATTCAAGTTTCCCAATTTGATACCTCGGTTTGAATTAAGGTTACTGGAAGCTTCTTCTCTCATTTGTACAGGAATCTTCTGTTTAGTTTTTGGCATCCGTTTAGAGATTCTGCTTCGACCCGCGAGGAAGATAATTTTCTAGGGTTAGGGATTTAGGGGGAAAAACGTTGGAAATGGCGAGACTGCTTTGAAGCGTGTGCGGAAGAGAAATCGGCAAGGTCAGAGATTCACCGATTCAGAATAAAAAGGTTCAAACGGTTGGAATCCAGAAATCCGTACAATAAACTTTGTAGCCCAAAAAAAAATCAAATTTTATAACAGCAACTCTTAAACAAATTTTATAACCTTCTACTTTCAAATTTCTATTTCTCAAATATTCACTTCATGCAAAGCCTAAACAACACGAGGAATAAGTTTTTGTGTCACGTAGAAAAATGGAACACTCTGGAAGGGCATTGATAATTGGTTATTACCAATAATAGTTATGAATTGCTCTATATTGTTTTTAAAAAGACGTATATTCAAAATATAATTAATTATGAAATTTTGATAATCCTACTACAATATTGGTACAAATTCGATTGCGCAATTATACTAATTTCAAGTTGCGAATAAAATAACGATACAGGTGCAGTTACAAAAAACAAACTATAAACGAAGTTCAGCAACAACTAGTTGATCCTGTAAGTTATCTCAAACGATTATCATAGATTTGTTGCATTTCTTTAAACCAGTCTGATTAACATGTAAAAGTGTCAATTTTTATGCTCTATCTTATCTTTATTGTAAATAAATAAATTTTACATTGGGTATTTTTCGTATATTTTCACAGGCTGTTCATCAATTCTCATGCAACCCGAAAAGCAAGATATTACACAAGAAAAAGATCAACTTCAAAGATTTTATCTCATGTTCTTTTGGAGTCTAATCATAGTTCATGTTTGGAAGAATTAATTACATATAATCTGATTATCAATCAATTAGCCATATGGAAGATTTGAAGATTTTATGCACTTTTGGAGTCTAATCAGAGTCCATGTTTGTAAGAATTAATCACATGCAATTGTTTTACCAATCAATTAGCCACATGGAAGATTTGGAAGATATAGAAGATATTCACCATGATATGTTCAGATATTCTTAAAGATTATTTCCAAACAAGCTTGGTCAAGAAAGGCATGAAATATGATAAGAATTCTTAGGAAAAGAGGCCCATTCATTCATAGATCTGATTAGAGTTTGGCCAATCCCACCTATAAATATACGTTGTACTCATTGTAAATGTTCATGCCATTTTTTAATTCTGTATTCTTGTTTATGAATAACAAAGTTCTTCTTCATTGATTGTCTTTTTTCTTTCATAACAATTTGTATGTCTACGCAATTAGTTTTGGTAGAACACATATTGTTATTTTCTTTTATTACTGCATGTTAGCGATTGATCGTTGATTAAATTCAACGACAGTCCTACTTTTAATTTTCTGTTATTGTTCTAGTTGTTATTTTCTTTTTTTAATTGGTTCTTTTCTTTTCAGTTGTTGAATTTGATATTGATCTGATTAGATTCAGACCAATAGTAAATTCAATACATTAATTCAAAAAACATCTCCAGATTTTGCCTAACTCGCCTAAGAATAGATAAATAATAAGATTTAAACCACCTCCTTGTGATTCGACCTGCATATTACGCGACCTGTACGCTTGCAGTATTATTTCATAAATCGCGCTTTTCTAATTCATAGGAAAGCGTCGATCAAGTTTTTGGCGCCGTTGCCGGGGAGGCAACAATTAAATTTTATTATCTGCTTAATTTCCGATTCGTATTAGTTTTTATTTTTATTTTTCCTTTTGTTTTATTGTGTATAGATATAGAAAAAAATTCTTGACTGGTTGATTTGGTATTATAAGTTGATACCGTAATCTTCCTAACAAGAGAAAAAAAATAATTGTCAAATACCCTTGATTTTCTTTCCTTTCCTTTTCTTTTCAATTTATTTCTTTCCCCTTTTCATTTTTTTCCTTTCTTCATCTGTTCCTTCTTTCCATCTATCCTTCTTTCAATTTTTACTTCATTATCCATTGGCATTGTTCATTTATTTTACCAAATTTTCCAATTTTTCTTTGATTTCTTTCCATCTATTCCTTCTTTCCAATTGTTAATATACTAGTTTTCATTCTCTTACAACAATAAACAAAAAAAAATCCTTTTTTTCTTCCCATCTTTCAACTTTCTTCCCATTTTATTTTTACATTCTCTTCCCTATTTTACAAGTTCCAAAAACAAAACAAAAAAAAAATTAACACTTGCCAACTTTTCCTTCAGTTTATTTCCTTTATTTTCATCCATTTCTACTCCCTTCTTTTATTTATTTATTTCCAATTTTCTACAAACTCCTCTCTTTTACAAATCTCATCCATAAAAAAATAAAAAATCTTGCCAACTTTTCAATTTATTTCCGTTTTTCATTTTATTTTGTTCTCGCTTTCTTTCTATTTTTTCTTGCACATTGCATTCCTTTCTTCAAATTCACCACTTTCTTCTATTTTTCGGTCATTCTTTCTTCAGATTTCTTCTGCCATTTTTTTTTCTCTCAACAAATAAAAAAAAGACTCTGTTTGATTTTTTTTTCTTTTTCCCTTTTGCTTGTCACCAATTTTCTTCCAATTTCTTACATACCTTCTCCTCCCTTTTATTTACAATTCCTTTCCATTTTATTTTTAAAAAAAAAGAAACTTAGTTTTTTTTTTCAAGCTTGGTTTAGTTCCGTTTTAAAGTTGAGTTCTAGTTGTTCATTTATGTTATTTAGTCTAATCAGTTTTTAGTTTAGTTTTTGTTTTAGCTTTGTTTCAGTTTTTTTCCCCTTTGTTTTTTTATTTCTTCTCTTCTCTAGAAAAAAAAGAAAAAAAAACCCTCAAAACAAATCAAAGGTCAAAGGAAGAAACAGATTCAAGCAAGCGATAAAGGATTCAGAGGTCAACCGATTTGCAAACGGTGGGATTTGAATAACTAGCACCATTCATTGCTCTGGAAGGACTGCCATACCCCGCTGTAATATTTTCTTAACTCTACAGGTGCTCTGCTGCAAAGAAGAAAAAAAATATAGACATTGTTTGTAAAAAAAATCTACAGGGGCAACGGCTTGCTTGTACAATTTTTTTAATTTCTGCAATTATTTGTGTTTGATTGTTGTTTTGGCTACATTCTGAAATAAATCTAGTTACGAGCAAAGCCCTAACAAACATAAGGTGAGGAAGTCATTACTTTTCCTTGGCTCCAAAACAATTAAATTTGGTCATTTGCATACTCCTTGGACCTAAATAAAAATTCATTAGACGTTGGCCTTAGGAGCAAAATTCAAGCTCAATAGGACAAACAAATTGAGTTAAATATATTAGATTTAAAAGTTTATTTTGCTGTGTGGAATTCATTCTATTCCTTTTGTAAAGGACGGTGATACGTATTACATCTAGAATTTTTCGACATTCTAGCAAACTAACTTTTTCAATCTATTTATTTAATTTGATTTGCAAAATATTTAACTGCAAAAGTGTATTTTGTGAAATTGATTTTCTCAAGGGTTTGACCGCGGATATATATTAGTTCAATTTATTGAACTTCTAGCAAAAGAGGTTGCATACTACCCGTAAAACATTGGTCGTATCCCTTAGTATTTATACTATACGTGAACGGCCATAAGACCCTCTTCCCCCTTCAAATCGAGATTATCAACTAATAAGATACACTTGTGTTCGTTATTTATTTTGATTAAGAGCTTCTTGTTTCAACCTTAAGTCTAGGATTTTTCCGTGTGTGCATTTAACAACAATGAGTGAAAAAAGTGTTAGCCAACAAAATTCTCCTAGGGGTTCTCGAATAAACCAAAATTTTCCAAACGAGTTGGATCAAAATCGAGTAAATCAAAACTTTCCGAACTTTGGGGATCAAAATCGAGCACATCAAAATTTTCAAAATCTCAATATTGAAATGGATAGACCCTTATTTCTTCGTGATCGATGTTATCCAACTAGGACCGTTCAACCCTCTGTCATCGTGTTCCCACCAGCTGAAGGAAACAATTTTGAGCTTAAACATTCTTTTATTCAAGGGGTACCAAAATTTACTGAGTCTGAAAATGCTTATGAATTTCTAAGTGAATTTGAATTGTATGCGTCCACCACAAAAATGCAACAATTGTCTAACGAATCGATTAAGCTGAGACTAATTCCATTTACACTACTTGAAAGCGCTAAAAGATGGCTAAATTCTCTTCCAAAACATTCCATAAGAAGTTGGGATGAATTTGTCACTACATTCTTGAAAGAAAAAAAATCCCTTTTCATAAAACTCTCAAAATTCGAACCGAGATAAATCAATTTTGTCAAAATGAGGGGGAAACTTTTTCAAAATACTTTGAAAGATTCAACCAACTATTATATAGTTGTCCTCATCATGGAATTCTAAAAGACCACTTATGTCAAATTGCATATGAAGGGCTAAACTATCAAACTAGAACTCAACTAGAATCAATGTGTGGAGGAGACTTTATGTCTAAGACGGCCGATGAAGCTTGGCAATTCTTAGAAGATTATTCAGAAAAGGACATGCAATGGGAATCAATTCGTGTTCCCATTCGTACTTCTACTAGAGGAGTGCATGTCGTAGACCCAAGTCAGATTTCCTTAGAAAATCAAACTCCTCAAGCCGGAGAAGGGCTACCCCATTATTACTCTCAGGACCAAGCTAATGCTGTAGCTCAAAATAATCCTTACTCATTCACGTACAATCCTGGTTGGAGGAACCACCAAAAAAATTCTTGGTCAAACCCCAACAATTCGGCTAACCCATCTCACGTGCAGCCCTTTATTCCAAATCCGAATTACCAAGCTCCACCTTCCAATTCTCAAACCTCTCAGGCTGCACCTCAATCCAAACAGCCTTATAGGCACCCCGACTTTCAATCATCAAATCAATCCTCTCAACCTTCTCAATCATCACAAGAAATTGTGCATTTAGAGAAACAGTTGAACTCTCACGAAGCTAAAATGAACTCAGACGACGCTAAACTCGACCAAATGATGAATATGATGAAGGAACTAATGAAAAATAATGAGAAAGGAAAGTTGCCTAGTCAACCCGAGGTGAATTCAAAATATAACTCTCGTGCTGTAAATTCTTGTGAGAACGAAAACCATAATCCGGTCAATGCTATTACAACCCTTCGACCTGGAAAGAGGATTGATAATAATGTGGGCAACCCTGGCGAACCTTCGAACTCGACCCCAATGCCAAATCTTGATGATCACCCATTGGCTACGAACGCCAATTCTTCTAAACCTCCATTTTCCTCAAATGTTGGCAATCCCAACAGTTTTCCTCCCAGTGTCGGCAAACCCGACCCACCTTCGAAAATCGATGTTGGCAATACCAACATTCCATCTTTTACAACCTTACCACCTTCTTTTTCCGTGGATAAACCTTCTTCTTCGAATGATGAAACTGGTCACAGAGTCGAAAAACCAATAGCTCCATTTCCTCATAGACTCAATAATAAGAAGAAAGCGGCAAATTTTGATAAAATTTTGGAAATTTTCAAATAAGTCCATGTGAATATTCCTCTTTTAGACACCACTGAACAAATTCCTCAATATGCTAAATGTCTTAAGGAATTGTGCACACAAAAACGTGCGACTAATGTCCCAAAAACCGCCTTTCTAACTTCGAATATAAGCTCTATTCTTTCAAGTCTTGCCCCAGTCAAGTACAAAGACCCTGGCTGCCCTACGATTGATTGTAAAATAGGAAACACTCATATCTCTCGTGCTCTACTTGATCTTGGTGCCAGTGTCAATCTTCTCCCTTACACTGTTTACCATCAACTTGGACTAAGGGAGATTAAATCAACAAACATCACTCTTCAGCTAGCTGATCGATCTGTCAAAAAGCCATTGGGAATAATCGAAGACGTCTTGATACAGATCGAACAGTTTTACTTCCCTGTCGATTTCATAGTTCTAGAAACCGAGCCTATCTTAAATCCCAATGTTCAAATACTGTTGATATTAGGATGCCCTTTCTTGGCAACCTCAAATGCTGTCATTAATTGTAGGAACGGTCAACTTTGACTTTCCTTCGGGCACCTATTTATTGAGCTAAACATCTTTAATCTCAACAAACAACCTAGGGATTTTGAGATCGATGAAATCAACATAATTCAAACCATAGTTGATGAAACCTCTAATGACACTTCTGAAGCCTTGAAAATGTGTCTTGACCATTTCGACTCCGATTTCGATGAACTCGAATACATTTCTAAATTGAATGAATTTCTTGACTCCAATCCTTCGTCATCTGAATCTAACTAAGGAATGCTGACCAATGTTAACACTCAAGAACATCCTAAGTTAGACCTCAAACCCTTGCCACAAGACCTTAAGTACGCATACTTAGACTCCTCAGAAACTTTTCCAGTAATCTTGGCCTCTGATCTTACTGAGGACCAAGAAGAAAAACCCTTAGAAATTTTGCAGGAAAATAAAGTTGCTTTGGGGTGGGAACTGAGCGATATAAAAGGAATTAGCCCATCAATTGTGGAACATCGCATACATTTGGTTGATGAGGCTAAACCCACCCGTGAGGCTCAAAGGCGATTAAACCCAAACATGAGAGAAGTGGTCAAGGTGGAGATAATCAAATGTCTAGACAATAACATCATCTACCCCATCTCTGATAGTACTTAGGTGAGTCCGGTATAAGTTGTACCAAAGAAATAGGGAGTCAAAGTGATCAAAAATGAAAGTAATGAGCTCATCCCAACAAAAATCAAAACAAAATGGCGTGTGTGTATCGACTATCGAAAGCTCAACTCAGCCACACGAAAAGACCATTTTCCCTTGCCTTTTATTGACCAAATGCTCGAACGCTTAGCGGGACATGAGTACTATTGTTTTCTCGATGGATACTCTGGCTATAACCAAATCCTTGTTGCTTTAGAGGATAAACATAAGACCACCTTTACTTGTCCCTTTGGAACCTTTGCTTATCGTCGCATGCCTTTTGGTCTTTGTAATGCCCCCGCGACTTTCCAAAGGTGTATGATGAGTATTTTCTCTGATATGGTGGAAGAATTCTTGGAAATATTTATGGATGATTTTTCAATCTACGGATCATCTTTTTCCCAATGTCTCACTCATTTAGAACTCGTCCTAAAACGTTGTAAGGAGAAATCACTCGTGCTTAATTGGGAAAAATGTCATTCCATGGTAAAAAGGAGGATAGTTCTAGGTCATGTCGTCTCAAAAGATGGCCTTGAAGTCGATAAATCCAAAATCGATTTGATTGCTAATCTACCCCCTCCTAAGTCTATTAAGGATGTTCGTTCATTTCTTGGCCATGCGGGATTCTATAGAAGATTCATTAAGGATTTCTCAAAAATTTCAAAACCTCTCTCAAACTTACTTACCAAAGACGTCAAGTTTGAATTTTCCAATGATTGCAAAACATCTTTTGAAACTCTTAAGTCAATCTTGACCACAACTCCCATCATTCAACCCCCTGATTGGACTCAACCCTTCGAACTTATGTGTGACGCTTCTGATTTTGCGATTGGGGCCATCTTGGGCCAATGAATCGATAAACTCCCTCGAGTCATTTACTATGCTAGCAAAACCTTAAATGAGGCCCAATTGAATTACTTACTACTGAAAAGGAATTTTTGGCAGTTGTCTTCGCTTTTGAGAAATTCAAACCATATCTCATAGGATCCAAAGTAATAGTTTACACTGACCATGCTGCCTTACGATATTTCCTTTCTAAAAAGGATGCCAAGGCCCACTTGATTCGTTGGATTCTTCTTCTTCAAGAATTTGACATAGAAATACGAGATAAAAAGGGTTCTGAGAATGTTGTAGCTGATTATCTCTCTCGAATTATGCACGAAAATGTTGATGACACCCAAATCGATGACTATTTTCCCGATGAACAAATCCTTTCCATCTCTAACACCCCTTGGTACGCTGACATTGTGATTATCTTGTCACGCAACAAACACCCGCTGAATAGTCGAAACAAGATAGGCAAAAATTTCTCTCTAAAGTTCGAAACTTCTATTGGGACGACCCATGTCTTTTCAAATACTGTCCAGATCAAATCATTCGAAGGTGTGTACCCGATCATGAACACCAAAATATTCTCTCTTTCTCACATGACCATGCTTGTGGCGGTCATTTTGGAGCAAGAAAAACTGCTGCGAAAGTATTGCAAAGCGGTTTTTATTGGCCCACACTCTTCCGTGACGCTTTCGAATTTTGCTCTAAATGCGATCGATGTCAAAGAACGGGTCGAATCACTAAGCGAAACATGATGCCTCTCAACCCCATTTTAGTGATTGAGTAATTCGATGTTTGGGGCATCGATTTCATGGGACCATTCCCTAACTCGTTTGGGAATCTTTACATCTTGCTTGTGGTAGACTATGTCTCAAAATGGGTTGAAGCCATCCCGACCAAAACCAAAGATAATAAGGTTGTTATCAAATTCCTCAAAGAAAACATCTGTTCACGCTTTGGCACACCTCGAGCTATCATTAGCGATAATGGCACTCACTTCTGTAATCGTGCTTCTGAGTCCTTGCTCAAGAAATATTCAATCACACACAAGCTGTTGACCCCTTACCATCCACAAATTAGTGGACAAGTAGAAGTTTCCAATAGACAAATCAAACAAATTCTTGAGAAAACCCTGAATTCTAATAGAAAAGATTGGTCCTTAAAACTGATTGATGCACTTTGGGCATTTCGCACTGCTTACAAAACCAATCTAGGAATGTCACCATATCGGTTAGTCTTTGGGAAGGCCTGTCACTTACCTCTTGAATTAGAGTATCGTGCTCTTTGGGCAATTAAACTTTTGAATTTTGACTTAGAGAAGGCCAGCTCACGTAGGAAGTTACAGATCTCAGAACTGGAGGAATTAAGAAATGAAGCATATGAAAATGCGAAAATCTTTAAAGAAAGAACCAAAGCCCAACACGACAAGAACATACTTCATAAGGAATTCAATGTAGGACAAAAAGTTCTTTTATACGACTCTAGACTTCACTTGTTTCCAGGAAAACTCAGATATCGATGGACTGGACCTTATGTTGTGAAAACAGTATATCTTCATGGAGCAGTTGAAATTGAAAATCCTAAGGATGGAAAATTCTTCAAAGTAAACGGCCAACGATTGAAACCATTTTTGGAATTCGAGCAAAATACGAAGACGATGACCTATCGATCTTCATGAGCCTGATCATCCACCATGAAATCAGGTGGTACACGTTCTTCTTCTTTTATTTTTCATTTTTTTCCCTTCCATTTTGGTCTGCATACCTTAGACAGTTGGGACACTGTCTCAAACTAGTGTGGGGGAGTCAAGTCTGCATCACAAAAAAAAAAAAAACACACACACACACGACTTATTTTAGAGTGATACCACGAAATAAGTTTACAATTTTTAGTCAGTTGATATTATTTTTTTCTCTCAACTTAGGTCGAATAAGAAATAAAATGAAAAGTTTAATTTTGAGGGATAATGGTGTAACCGGTACATAGGGAGATTCTTAGGTGATGGCCATGAAATCTATTCTACATTATAGTCTTTGTTTAAATAAGTGGAGGACTTAAAATACTTATATTGGCTTTTCGAATCTTTAAAACTAAGTTGTGTTAAGTTGAATTCGCGTAACTCTCTTTTATGCTTATATTTTCAATAATAATAATAGTAATCCAAGGGTATCCAACATTGCTTGTATATCAAGCGTTGGTGTGCAAACCCGCCAAGCTCTATCCGACATGTTGTTGACAAAGTCAGCATTGGAATATCTTGGTCTCATTTTATGAGATTGGACACCTAAGGATTACCAACATGTTGTTGACAAAGTCAGCGTCGGTCTGCACAATCCGCCAAGCTCTGTCCTAACTCTCCGTTAGTCCGCAAGGCAGTGTATGAGTGGTATACCTTGGTCTTTAAAGTTAGGTGTATGTAATTAATCATAAATTTTAAAATTTTATAGAATAGAGAATAAGCGATGATGCCCAAACACTTCTTGACCTTATTGATTTGACTAGCCGTACATGAGAAAATAATAATACCACTTTGCAAACTATGCCAAGCAAACTAAGAATCTATTTCATGGTTGCACTATGTTATCAACCGAACCAACTGGCCAAGCTAGAATTTAACATTTGAAAACTTGATTTATATTGAAAATTTGTGACAAGTTGAGGTATCTAAAGTACAATCAACTGATTAGAAATTGTTAACTTAATTTGTTGTACCACTTTTCTGAAACAAGTCATGTTGTCATTTTTGTTTTTGTTTTTTTGTATATATCCATTGCATTCATGTAGTTGCATTAGATCCTCACATACTGCATTTGGATTTTGGGTAGAATCCGCTGAAAACCCTCACGAGACACCACTCGTCCTACTAGGGACACCTAGAGGTTTAACGGCTTGTTGCATACGCTCAATGCAATCGTGTTTCCTACGAAAGTGTGACCTATCTAGTTTAGCTTTTCATTTTTTTATTTTTCCTTCTTTTCACTCGAGGACGAGTAAAAGATAAGTGTGGGGGTATTTGATTAACATGTAAAAGTGTTAATTTTTATGCTCTATCTTATCTTTAGTGTAAATAAATAAATTTTACATTGGGTGTTTTTCGTATATTTTCACAGGCCATTCATCAATCCTCATGCATCCCGAAAAGCAAGATATTACACAAGAAAAAGATCAACTTCAAAGATTTTATCTCATGTGCTTTTGGAGTCTAATCAGAGTCCATGTTTGGAAGAATTAATTACATATAATCTAATTATCAATCAATTAGCCACATGGAAGATTTGAAGATTTTATGCACTTTTGGAGTCTAATCAGAGTCCACGTTTGGAAGAATTAATCGTATGCAAATCTTTTACCAATCAATTAGCCACATGGAAGATTTGGAAGATATAGAAGATATTCACATGATATGCTCAGATATTCTTAAAGATGATTTCCAAACAAGCTTGGTCAAGAAAGGCATGAGATATGATAAGAATTCTTAAGAAAAGAGGCCCATTTATTCATAGATCTGATTAGGGTTTGGCCTATCCCACCTATAAATATACGTTGTACTCATTGTAAATGTTCATGCCATTTTTTAATTACGTATTCTCGTTTATGAATAACAAAGTTCTTCTTCATTGATTATCTTTTTTCTTTCATAACAATTTGTGTGTCTACACAATTATTTTTGGTAGAACACATATTGCTATTTTCTTTTATTACTGCATGTTAGCGATTGATCGTTGATTAGATTCAACGACAGTCCTACTTTTAATTTTCTGTTATTGTTCTAGTTGTTATTTTCTTTTTCTAATTGGTTCTTTTCTTTTCAGTTGTTGAATTTGATATTGATCTGATTAGATTCAGATCAATAGTAAATTCAATACATTAATTCAAAAAACATCTCCAGATTTTGCCTAACTCGCCTAAGAATAGATAAATAATAAGATTTAAAACACCTCCATGTGATTCGACATGCATATTACACGACCTGTACACTTGCAGTATTATTTCATAAATCGCGCTTTTCTAATTCATAGGAAAGCGTCGATCACAGTCCTTCATCTTCATTCTCAAACGTTCGAATATCATAGTACCCTTATAGAAATTCTTTCAAAATTAAATAAAGATCATAATCATATACCATAAGTTCAAGATTTTGTTATTGTGTCATCATATGAAATTATGAACAGTTATTGTAATAGTCACAACCTTTATGTAAGAACCCCAGTTTTTGGACACCGGGGTAAATAGATTATAGCATGTTGTGTGATTTGAAGACCAAGAAGTATAAAATGTGAGCTCAAAAGCCTAACTCATATAATAATTTAATATATGAAGATAATTAAATCGTGTGTATTGGAATAAATTAAATTCACTTTATACAATATAAGGAAATTTATTTCAACCCATGTTTGTAAATTATATTTGATGGTTTAAATGAATATTGGAAATATAAACAACTAATTAACAACTAATATTAAAGTGAGAATATATTTTCAATATGATGTGTTAAATTGTTTTAATGAAACCATAAATTGTGGGTTTTGGGAGTTAATTCGAAGGAATATTGTATTAAGTGATTTTTTGATCCTTTAAAATGATTAAAGTGGAGTATTGGGAAAGCTGTGCTTGGATTGAAATAAGAATTAATAATTTGTTTTGAGAAAAATTGGGGAATAAGTGCAATTTTGTGTTAATTTGGAAATTTACGAACTAGTGAATTTAATATTCAATAACCGAGTAAATAACTTAGAAAATGTTAAAATAATGTTTTGAAAACTTTTTATGTATAAAATTGCAAATAAGTAGGTACTATACAATTCCTAAGAGTTTATTGCAATAATCGAGTAAATGGTGAACTTTGGAATAAACCGTGTATTTTTAAATAAAACTTGTGTAGAAGTCAATTGTAACAACCTTAGTTTTTTATATAGGACTATTTAATTTGTTTAGACATTAAAATGATTAATTTTAAGATTTAATGACTTGGAATTTATTTAAGTAAGAATTTGAAAGTTAAATTACTCAAAAGCAGGAATATCAAACTTAAAATCTGAATTAGTTTATTTTAAAGTTATGTAAAATTCTGTTCAAAGTGGTGGAGGTTAATGGTTGGCGGTGGTGCCATGCGACTACGGTGGTAAGAGGTGAAGGGTAAAAAAAGCTAGTGCGGTCTCCACAAGTCAAGATTACGCAGATAAATTGGAAAAGGAATGGGATGGCCAACGTGATTTAAGAAGAGGGTGGAAAGAAAAGTGGTTGGTGAGAAGAAATGAATTTGCTTCTTTTTTTCTGATTTTAATTTAAGTTGGCGAAGGCATGTTATAATAGAGGAAGCCGTGCGGTAGTATTGAATTACTACCACCTGTACACAATCTCAAATTTGGCAAATAAGTGTCTCTACTTATGCTTAAACTACTATCACGTGGTGAGTAGCACATATACGAATAACCAAATGTCTCAAAAGCCTAAAATGTTACACGCGTTGGCCATTCGATTTTGAAAAGGTGGTATACACGTCCCTTAGTATTAGTTTGTTTCACGTTTGCTCATTAGTTTAGATGCGCCAGGGAAGAAAATAGAGTGTAGACAACAATCCGGGTTCAAAGTGCATATATTGATTTATTAATTATGAACAGCAACAAGATAAAATATTTTTGAAAAAGAAAGCATTCATATAGGAGGTACCACTTAGAAATTCATTGCATACATGAATTTTTATAATGTATTGCACTTTGCATTAGCCCCTGGATGGTTGCAAAACCGGATGTACACATGGTTGTAAATTATGCGAGAAATTACATAAGCTAATTCTTTATTTAATTTCGAGAACGAAATTTCCTAAAGAGCGGGGAGAATGTAACATACTGCATTTTCATAATATTAATTCAGTTAAATAATTACCGAAAACGACGAATGGAAAACGGACATTTTTTGAATTTTCAGAATTGGGCTTCGAAACATGCGCCATTGTGTTCATTGCATTTTTTTGATATATTTGCATATATAACTTGTTCCGATCGGAGTGCATACGACAAATTTACGAACATATGAAGTTTAGCATCGGAAAAAATTTGTATGTAAATGTGTGCAAATATAATTTATATTTTTAATATGTATGTACATAAATTTCTAGAAAAAAGGTCCTTTGAAATTGAAATAAATGGACAGTAAGGAGGAAAGTAATTGATATTAGAATTGAAACATTCCTATTAATTTAGAATGCATGTCATAATTGACATTAACAAAGAAATAATATAAATTTATTTAGATATAAATTGCAGGAGAAACGCGCAAAAATAAACACGTGACATAAATGGTACAATACTATGCAATAAAAGGAAGTTTGAAATAATTTTAATTAAGTAGCATTTCAATTTAGAATAGATATTCGTATATTAATATATTAATGGTGCGCATTTGAAATGGAATTAATACACATTAAAAATAACGTTCATTAAATTAAAAAGGGAGTAAATATGCAGAAAGTTAAAACGGAAGAAATTGTATGTGTGTATTGATTTCACATTCGAAATGGATAAGTATAAAGAACGAGGAAAGAATTAAATCAGGATGTTAAAATTATAACGTTAAGAAAGAGAGTAGGCAAAAACTAGTCACTCGTTTAAAGGCCTATACACGTTATCTCCAAATTTGTATGGGTCGACTCATAATTGTGGTTGCATCTACCCTGTGTATGAACATCTAGATTTTTCCAGTATTGACTAAAGGAGGGTCAAGGTTCTGACGCGGTTTTCTTTCGAGCAACTATTTTGGTTTGGTTTCCATGAATCTAACGGACCAGGTTCTTCTGGATGGCTATAAATAAACTCCTAGGGCTAGCCGTCAAACTCATTATTTTCTGAGCAGACGCGGAAGCCCTGCCATTTCATTTCTTCTCCAAACTCTTCTGAAACAAAAATAGATTAGTTTAGGCCTTCAGAAACAAGAATTGGAGAACGCAATTCGTAGATTAGGATTATAGGCGCTCAGAGTTCCTTTCTGTACAAGGTAAGTTCCATGGATCTGTTTCCAATTCCATTCTTTTATTTTCTTTTGTGGTCAGAATTATAAATCCATGGTTATTGCAACGTTTGAATTAAATTTAAGGAAAACCACGGTTGATAATTCTGAACCAGATTCTGGAATTGGAAAGCTTACAAGTGAATGGATTTAAATTATGCCTTTCGGTTACGGTATATTTATCATTTAATTACCTGTAATTCTTAACGAAATGAAAAGTTGAAATTGTGGTAATTGTGATGTATTTCATTTCCTATAAGCGTTAAGAATATTACTGTTTTGTAACTTCATTCCTATATCTTCCTTTTTGGGCTTAAGAAATTGCCGTAATAATAAGATTGTAAATTTGACGATGATTATGTGTATATTCCCAATGTATATTGTTTGTGATGTAGTCAAAAATTTAGTTGGGAAAAATTGCAGTAAAATATGGATAAAAAATTGGAATAGATAATAGTAAGGCTAATTGTATTCAGAAGTTTACCATAATTAAATTGGAAATGGG
The DNA here is from genome assembly GCA_030737875.1 of Allium sativum. Classification (NCBI taxonomy): domain Eukaryota; kingdom Viridiplantae; phylum Streptophyta; class Magnoliopsida; order Asparagales; family Amaryllidaceae; genus Allium; species Allium sativum. Next base: position 464,043,649 of record CM060923.1, read on the forward strand.
AATTGGGTAAGAAAATAGGAAATAATATATAACCCAAAAAAAGGGGATTAGTTTCAGATTGAGTTAGTTGGGGTGGAAAAGGAATACATTTCCATAATTACCATCACGGTAAATTTCAAAGAATGTAGTTGCAAGAAAAAGAAAAGTAATAGAGATTAGTGTGAAATAGAAGTTTTTGTCGCACTACACACTAATCAAACATATATATACATGATACAATAAAGATAAATAGCTTGCAACTACGGAACTTAATTGATGTATATTACAAAGTAGATTTTTCTTAAATTTCCACCAACCAATTTGACAAAGTGTGTGAAATATTTCTTATGATAACGGAAATTACAAAAACGGTAAATAAAAGGAAGTAACAATAGTAAGGGTTTGCTTAAAAAATAAGGGAAAATGTGATGAACGGGGAATATAACTTATTATAACTAATGGGGATGAAATGTAATTGATAGACTTGTCCTAGGGACAAGTGGAATTATAACGTGGGTTATAACAAAAGTTAAGATGACAACCCATTAATAAACCTTAGTTAGGGGAACTAAGTGTGGTAGCGGTATAACATGAAGTTTTAATTACATGGAAAAAAGAATAGGCTTATTATTAGTAGACTTATGAAGAGGAAAAATAAGTGGCCTGATAAATTTATAAACAGATAATGGGAGTCCGTCCCGATAGCGTGGGGTTGATTAGGGAAAGTAAGCCGCAAACCATACGCTAATAAACTAGTAACTTGAATAGAAAATGAATGTGTAAATGATCAAGTTAATTAGGAATATGATAAGTTAAAGCAAGCGCTTGATTAAAAGATTAGACGTATGATCTAATAATGCGATGGCGTGATGCGCTTGGACCAATCCGTACATATGGAGATGAATAACCAAACAGGGTAGATCATCGCAGTGTTTGGACAAAGGAGAGAAGCACGTCCATCTAATTATTGTACGGGACCGGAGGGAAGCACGAGACGTCTACGGGACGTGGTGGGATAATTTGAGATGGCCCTCCGAGGAACAATCAGATGAAGCTGTCTCTCGAAGGCAGGTCTGTTGCACCATCTAGAGCATATCTTGACTGCAACTATGGTGTAGTAGTCAGAAGGTTATGGCAGATGGCATTGGGTGATTCAGCGATTTGCCTCCCTCTGAAAGGAGGCGGTCAGGATCAAATTTAGGATAATAATCGTCAGATACCCTCCATCGGTAGTCAGTGGGTGGCAAAAAGACTATAGCTAAACCAACAGACCAACGATCTTTCACTATCGGGACGATGGTTGAGGGACATGCCAAATTGGATGTTAGAATGGTTGATAGGGGCACGTCATTAGCTCTTAATGTTGTCTTTAGTTAGCTGTGGGAAGGGTCAGGGAAAGACCAAGGTGGGGCCATAACCACTGTGAAAAGAGACAGACCACGGGTGGGTATATGTAATGTTGGCCTAACGAAGTTTTCCTTTACATATATCAAAAGCTCCTGACCGAGTTCTATGCATTAGATTCAGCCCTATTACGGTACTCGGGTTATAGTGGGCAGTATGTTTGTGCAAGGGTCGGTGTATTGTAGACGTTATGGCATTACTTTGTGTCGAGAGGTGGTTCGACTAAGGAGTTTAGATACGAGGATTCGTACGCTTACGCGGTATAGCGACGGTGGTTCTGTGTGATTATGTGGCGCAATGATGGAGATTTCCGTATGCGGTTCTGCATAGGATGAAGGTTGTGCATGCTACCGTGATGCGACGGCGGAGACCGTACGAGGAGGATATTATGGGGAGTACCTTGAGATGTTGGGTATAGCTACACATATATAATATTTGGTTTAATCTACTGGGGAGTTGATGGGTGTGACGTGTATGCAAATCCTAGAGTGTTGTTAACCCGAATAACCTAATAGTTAAGAAATTGTAACTGAACAATATATGTAGTGTTATTTCAAAATGTATAATTTGTCCACTTACCAGAACTTGTGTTCTGACCCACTCCTCATGATATACTCGCAAGTTAGATTTATGCCATAGATTTGGTAGCCTTTAGACACCTATTAGGCAATGGAATGATTTCAGTAAGGCAATATTTGATTATTTTATTTTATCCATTCCACTGAGAGATGTTTTATCAAGCTCTAGTATATTTAATATCTCTGTCTTTTTTACAGGATACCAAACAAGCCAACTAGAGTTTCAATGATTTTAGATTTAGAATTTCTGCAAAATTCAAAAAAACGCATTGGAATTTGGGTTGTTACACTATGGCAATGGTTTCCATTTGTTTTGAGATTTTCCTGAATGAATTCTTTGAGGAAATGGAGTCACAACTTAATAGGTCTGTCTATTTGAGTTGGCGATGAGTGGGATTCATAAATAGACACGGGTTTGAATCAATGTGTCGATTGGTTTCGTTTGTGTTTTTCTTAGTGTCATGAGAAACTTGAGTTTTGAAAGACATTTCAGGTAAGTCTTTAGGACAGAAAACTTGATTGCTGATTTGTGTACCAGATCTCAAAGTGATTATAGTGTTCATTTTGTTTAAGTTATCATCTTGAGCTACATGGGCCTAACTCTAATTTTGCATTCACTAAATGAACGACTCGTACTTTTTCGAGAACATTCCTCTTTCCCATTCCTCGAATTTTGCATTCACTAAACGAATGACTCGTATTCATTTTGTTGAAGATACTGAGTTGTAGAATTTGAAAGAGTTTCCAAAAAAGTTCGAGAGAGGACAATCATTTGTCTTCTTATGGAACGAAAGATTATTATGCTTTATTTTTGAGAAGGTGACACGAAATCTTGAAATTGATTTGATTAAAAAGGAAGAATCAAAGCATTGTTAGAAAATCATTGAAAAGAAGGTTGAACCAGAATCGTGTTTGGATTGCTCTGGCTCCAAGCAAAATTAGAATGATTTCTCCAATCGGGATTGTACGTTAAAGAGAACAGGTCGTTCTTAACTTTGTTAAAAGCATTGGGTTATTGCGACAAGTAGGACCATTGATCGGTGATGTGATTTGGATCGTTATGTCTATAGCATAAAGGCTGAGAAGCTTGGTTTATTTGTTTAGTTAAAAGAACATTATCACATTTTTTATTACGACATCGATTTTAGCTTAAAGCTAGAGATGATCATATCGAACGAGCACGCTATCATGAGTAGATAGATTTCTAGTTAGATCATTCCTAATGAGCCGATTTTTAAGCAAAGATTTCAAGAGATTTCCAAGCAGCTTTATGGTATTGTGCTAGAAAATTTCTTTAGCATACAGATTCAAATATAGTTCGAGAACTATTTTCGAGACCATCATAAATAATTTGGCCAGAGGTTCATTTTTCAAAATTTTGTTTTGGACATTTGATTAAAAGTTCCTACAATCTTTCAAAGTACTTTCCAAAAGGTTCAGCCCTAATAGATGAAAACTAACAATTTCATTTCAAATTTTGGTTGTTTCTTCAACAGAGCTAGATTTCTTTAAGAAAGCTTTTACAAGTTTAACCCAAGTTCTAGTTGAATTTAAAGGCAAGCTATACTACCATTTCCAACTTAATCGGCAAGTGCAGATGGAATTAACCTAAATTTGATTCAATCATCACATAATTTTTGGATTTTAATGGTTTCACAAACTTGTTCAAAATTCAACAAAAAGATGTAAGGATCATCGGTTTGAAAATTGCTATTCTGAAAATGTGTTTATGTGACTCGATTGAATTTCAAAATGATTTCTCGTTGGTGCAGCAAAAGTATAGCAAGAAGGAACATAAACTTGATTGAAAAAAATATGGTCCATAAAAGTATATGGAGGGTTTTTTGTTAGCCATTTGAGAAGGAAGATCTAGTCGAATTAAACGCTTTATCGAAGTATCACGTGTCTAGATACTCATGCACATGAGAATAGATTAAGATGTAAATGAGTGAAAAACAAGGTTATGAAAATGATATTGAAGAAAATTTTTTGTTTTGTTTTTTCAAAAATGGAATTTTTTTTATCTAAAGTAAAGAGTATGATAAAAGAAAAATGTTTAAAAGAAGCGTTTTTTAATTTTATTTTTTTGTAAAAGGAAAAAATAAAAGTATATATTCAAAGAAAAATGATTTTTTTTGCTTTTAGTTTTTGAGTTTTTCTTTTGTTTTTTTAATATATGCATGGACTAATTCAAATAAATGAATGTAAGGATTTAAGTGGAAATTTTATATCCTTAGTAGCACCTACTTCAAATATATATATCATGACATCGATTTAAATTAGCAAAACAATTTTTAATCAGGTAACAAATAGGGGTTATCAGTGCACCAAGAACCGCTATAATGATGCAACTAATGGATTAAATACTTTTAGATAAATAATCATTATAATACCGACGAGTCATCGTGACAACTATAACTGATCAAAGTATGTTGTTTCCATAGACACCAAGAGAGAGTTTCGGTAAAATAAAACAAGTTATCAAAACACAAATTTATTCAAAATGAGCTCGTGACAACTTAAGTCCAACGTTTAATGTTTATCAATTGGTTAAGTTCTACGATAAAATGCAATTTTTAGGGCCAAGGAAAGTTTATGAACTCCTCACCTTATATAAATTTGGGTGCGCCCTTACGGGAAAAAAGATGAATGTAAAACAAAAAATTGAACGCATGTTAAAATGCAACTGCGTACAGGTTCTTGTGTGATTTTTTAAATGTAATATGCAAGTAAACAAAAATACAATAAAAGTAAAACATGAGATTGAACAAGAAACTAAAACATGCAGAGTTTATTAACAATTTATTTTAGTGAAGATTTTTTTAGCACGAGTGAAATGAAAATGAATGTTTTTTTAATCGGGTCAAACAATTCTTTTTTTACAAAGCATAAAGAAAAATGGCAAATAAATGTAAAAACAAAACCATATAAGCAAATAAAATAAAATGAAAGATTGGTCAAAAGAAAATCTTAAAATAAAAAGAAAAGCTCGCACTGAAATACGCCAACTAAAATGAAACCAAATTAAATTACCCAAAAACTCAAAGATGTTGTAATATATAAGAGTGAATATGGTTTTGTAATATTCTATTTAGTCCCATATCATGGGAATAAGTTTAACATCATCTCCAAAGCCTATATATAAAGGAGCCAATGTGATTGAAATTGTGACATTTGAATCAATAGAAATAAAAGCCTCTCCTTATATCTTCTATTCTCTGTAATGGCTTCTCTTTTATTGTACGTTCTGTTTTATTTTATAATACGTTATCATCACGAGATTCCAGTAGAGCTATTTTTTTTATTTTTTTAAATCATCTAGATCTACATCTATGAATTTGCGAGGTAAGTAATTTTTATTTGAGGATTGTTAATTCATGGATTTCTAGATTTGTTCTGCAATTATTTACTTTTGTTTAAAAATCTTCGATAAATGGATCTATCAATTTGTGTTATCTTCTATTCTTCTAGATCTAATTCAAACTTCTAGAACTGTTTCTATTTTTTTTTTTTTTTGTAGATCTAGAATGGGTTCTAATAGGTCTATATTTTTTAGATCTAATTATTTTTATTGACCCTACATGTGTGTCTAGATTTATTTTCCAATTTTTTTGCGGAACTAATTTTAATTTTTCCAAACCCAATTTGATGGAGATTCGATTATATATGTATTGTTTATATTATTGATGGTATAGAGGTAGATCTAATTTTAACTTTTCCGATCTATTATGACTTTTCGTATGTAATTATTTTGGATAGACTAAAGATAGAATATCTTTTAAAAAAATGATTTTTTTTATGCATACCCAACAAAGATAGAATATCTCTTGAAAAAAATGTTTTTTTTTGGTATATCCAACAGAATTATGGGTATAAAATACAATGATGTAGCATTTAAATTCAATAGCAATATTTATTTATCACTGGAAGTGAGATTGAAAGCTCACGATGTAAACTACTTTCAAATGAGGAACCTGAAGTTCATATGTAAATGACCTGAAGTTCATATACATTTTTTTTAATGAGGAACATGAAGTTCATATGCCAATAAGGAATCTGGGGTTCATATGCAAATGACCTGAAGTTCATGTATAAATACTTTCAAATGAGGAACCTGAAGTTCATATGCAAATGAGAAACCAGAATTTCATATGCAAATGAGAAACATGAAATAAAGCCTCAAAACATATAATTGCATTTAATATTTGCTTATAGTAAATGACCTCTAATAGGAAAGGATTTGAAAAATCGCTGAAGGGAAAAGTTTCAATAAAAGGAAAAAGGCATATATTCCAATTTTGTGCCATACATAATTTCTTGAAGAAATTTATTGTTATAAGAGGTCATTAAGAATAATCTAGAGGATTTGCTTCAGTTTAAAATATACAATGATAATATGTAAATTATAATAAAACCTGAAGTTTTAATACAGTAATTTTAGAACATATCATATTTCTAGAAGAAATATTTTATCGTTTCTTAAAAAAACTATATTATAAAAAAAATATGCATCTCGAAGATCATATTAAGTTAAGATCTAAATATTGATATTAATTTAGCACACCTGAAGTGATTATAGAAGTAATTTTTGTTATAAAAATGAAAATTTTATAACCTGTAGTTTCTATAATTGTAAGAGATAGTTTGGATGTAAAAAAATAAGATCTAAAAGATCTGTATATGGATTGTATAATTTGAATCTAAAACACGTAATTTTTATGTTTGTTAATCTACATTGAACTTCTGGTTCAAATAAAATATATTTTATTTGAACTAGGAGTTCAATACATTTCCAAATCAGATGGTTTGGATATTATGATACGATATTTAAGATTCACGTTGACATTGCTTGATAAGCAAAAATAAATGATTGGAACCTTATAAACGATTTGTTCTAAGATCGATAACTCGAATGAGAAATAATATGTAAATCAATTACATGTAATACTTGGACGCACGTATATACACATATATGTGAATATTTAATTAACAACCTGAAGTTATTATGAGCTCATATTACAAATTATGCGTATATTATTTAGTAATTCAAAAAGTCGATTGACATCAATATTGAATGACCTGAAGTCGTGTTCACATTCAAATGATAGAAAATTCCTCCAAATTATCAGACCAATGAAAGGGAAAAATCAATACAATATGAATGCATCTTATCAACTAATAAGTGCATTATCCTACTACAATTGAAATACATCTAATGTATTTGCTAGCTATAATGCGATAATGGATCAAAAATGAGAATCCAAAGACAGTTTATAATTTAATGTGATAATGTTTTTCAACATTGAGGGGAGGATAAAAGGATCATCAATGTTAAATATTTGCTAACATATAGAATTATGCAAAATATTAAGTAACTTGCATAAATTATCAATTATGTCCGTAATAGACTTTCTCCAATATAGATTTGAATCACACCAAAGAATCAAAAGGTGTAAATCACAGCTGAAAATGTGGTATAAAGTCAGTTCAAAATATTTTGGAGTAAGTCATAAAGATGCGAAATAATGGAGGTAAGTGTTCTTGAAGAAACACTTAAGGTTGCTTTGAAAGAAACCCATGACATGATTATCAAATAACCCTATAAGTGGTTTAGGAACCTAAAGCATGATAATTTTTGAGATCTCAATAAATCATGTATAGAACTGACAAGAAATAATCATCGATAATAAATTTATAAATAATAAAGCGCTTATTTATAAATGAATTAAAAATTCCATATTAGAGAGAAACATGATTGGCCATCATGAAATTCTCCATAATAAGATATACAGACTTGTATTCCATAAGATATGAACCTGTAGTTCATAAGATAAAATTAGAAATATATAAAATGACAAAAGCACACTAAAGTTACCAAAGCACCATATAGTGTAAACAACACGCTATGAGCATTGTACTTTCAGAGATAATTTAATTGATTTAAATAGTGAAAGCGTTTAAAACGCTTACAATACCCTAAAGGTATAAATGATGAAAGTATACAAATTGCGAAAGAATTCAATTAACTTTGGTAGTAATAAAGAATGCAAATAACATGAAGTGTAGATTATAACATTATTCTATGTATTGTTGTGATGAAAAGCTTGATATAATTCACGATGAGTAGATCATTTCCTGCTTTCAAGAACTTTTGTAGTGAAACTCTTAATATCCATTGAAGTGGTAATTGCGATATGCAAAACTTATTATTGTAACGGCCCGAGGAATTCGCGATCTTTGTATCGACATAAACTCAATGTCAACTACTTAAGAATCGAAAAATACAGGAACGTTAATAGAAAGAAGTTAGAGGGTGAGAATAGATAAGATAGAAACTTAGAACAGAAGAAGAAGAACACAACTACAACAACATCAGAGTAACGCGAATCTCACAGCGGAACGAATAAATATATTTCATAACCTGACTTTGAAATAAAACAGTATCTGTATACAATACCATTATTAGAGTATAACACTTAGAACACAGCGGAAATAATAATAGCTATATATTCCTGAAGCCTCCAGCTCCAGCTCTTCAAGTATCTTTAAAATCCGAACTACTTGACTGCCCGTACAAAATTGGGCACCCAAGAGTTTATGGAAAACAAAACAAAATAAAATCTGGGTCAGTCATGTGACTGGTGTGAGCAAACTCCAATCATTTCGGTTTAATTTGTCAAAATCCTTTCTAAAGAAATGATAATTGTAAGACCGATCCACACATAAACACAGATGGTTTTTACCTTACGATAACCCAAAACATTTCTTTAAAATCAATACTCTTCTGATATTATAATAATGTCTAAATCAAATAAATAGCAATCTAGTGGAAACGCTTTCATCTCACGTTCCGCATGTATTATATACAATCAAACACCACAGGCGCTTATTGGATAATGGATTTCTAGTTATGACAAGGTATGGAACCACCTTCCGATCAGTGTACTCTAGAAGCGATACACTGGAGTTCAACAAGAACATCTTGTAACTCGACCACACATGACCGGCCATTCATTTCGCTTGAATGTTCCGAATATATTGTCACCTTACGGTTGAAATACCAACATAACTGTTCCCGGGAGATACAAAATTGAAAGAAGTAACAAATATGAATATTCTCTAGATGGTGACAATATACCCTAATTGGGTGTGACCCACTTAGCCATGATGCCTGCTCGATTTTTGTCATTTCTCGGTTGATGAGGCTTGAGGTCATAACGTACTATTATACAGATCACATCTATATTTACTTTGAATGCCACATCATCATACCCGCCAAATCACGAATCGTTTTCCTCAAAAATACCACGGGTATAAAGCTAAGAGAAACGAATTTCTCCGCCACCAACGTAAATGCGTTTGAAGCGATCAAGTTATGTGATTTCTTAGGCAATTTCTACCTAGGATTTACTGAACAGCTCTTGCATAACTCCGTCTTCAATTATCTTTATCATATTTGATTCGCAACGCTAATGCCATATGGAGTGGTTTTCAGATAATATATCTGATCCCGGTCTCTCCGTATTGACAACGGAAATGGTCAAAATCTTTGATAGTCGGTGATTTAACTATCAAAGGAAAACATGTGTACAAACAACGGTCGTATTTCCAAAATGGAAATATTATCGATCAATCATCAATCGACCTTTATCTCTTTAAATTAATTTATCATTAATTTATTTCATTTTCCTATTCCCGTTTTTCCATATATTCGTAAATTCTTATTTTCTAAATTTAGAAAATATACGTTGTTAATCATTGGAAAACATTTCCATATTTACTCTTATTTCTTATTTTCTATATTAGAAAATATTTCTGATTCTTATTTGGAAAACATTTCCAAAACTCCTTCATTGGATTTAAACAGATGTTTAAATAAAACATCGCGCGCCAACTCAAACCGTTACACTCATTAACTAAATTCACTTCACCAACCTTCGCTATTGAACTTTAACTATTCCTAAGTTAACAATAAAGTCAATCAAGTTGGGGTATATCTACCTCTCAGACCTTAATTGAACAACATTATTAACCTTGAAATAAACAAAGTCCACCACTTAAATCTTTAACAAACTATCCTTACGTAACTCTCAGATTCAATCTACGATTCCATTTCTTTTACAGAATCATTTGATTATAACATTAGTGTTATAATTCCATGCTTTTGAGTTATAATAACTTTAATATAACTTTTATTTCTTAATTTGAATAAATAAATAAACAACTAATTTATTAATAAATAAATAAATCTTGATTTAAAAACCGGAAGTAAATAGTACTTTCCCGAATTCGATATAATCGAGTCCGACGTATAACTCTCTTTCGAGTAAACTCTACTCGATTAACTCTTTTTCGAATAACTTATATTCGATAACTTCCTTTTGAATAACTCTATTCGATTAACTCTCTTCGAATAAATTATATTCGATTAACTCTCTTCCAATAAATTATATTCGATTAACTCTCTTCGAATAAATTATATTCGATTAACTTTCTTCGAATAAATTATACTCGATTAACTCTCTTCGAATAAATTATATTCGATTAACTCTCATTTCTTATCTTATTCAAATTTCAATTTGAATTCCTATTTCAAAACCCAATTTTTTTATAAATGTATTAATTTATAAAATAATTATTTTAATCCATTGTTCACATCGAATGTAAAAAATATTTCTTCTATATAAATATATATATATATATTAGTTTAGTTTGATTTCGTATTTAAAGGTAATATTCCATTCCCAATTCTATTTATACTTTTATTTAGAATTTTATTCATACGAAATCCCCTTTTTACTTCCAACACTTAAATCTCATTTATAATCCCTTTTATAAATGCTATGTTCAAATTCTATTAGAAATATCGGTGTTAAAACCGATTTCTACTTCTCTATATAAGATCAGACTTATATATTCCATTTATCAAATGATAAATATTTTATTTAATTTATAAAACATTATAAATTAATCTTCTCCATTTTTTATCTATTAAAACAGATTTCTATTTAATATTTATTTTCCACTTATTTCCTTTTATAAAATTCTATTCATTTTATAAAATACTTCCTTTTATAATATCCTTTTTATTTCATATAAATATTTCCTTTTTATAATATCCCAATTATTTTCCAAATAAACTCCTTTTACAACTCTATTTATTTTACAAATGGTCCTTTTTCAATTCTATTTGTTTTACAAATATTTCCTTTTATATAAGATCCATTGATTTTATATAATAATTTTTTTATATACATTTTGAAAATTCCCTTTTTAAATCCAGTATTATATGTGGTATTTAAAATACCAAATAACAAGGATCAATATTATTCAAACACACATAATCATTAACAGATTATATATCACATCATATATCACAATATATGAAAAATAGTAACATAATTGTTGGGGAATCCAGTTGGATCCCTCCAACCTATTTCCCTGCATCCAAGAATGTTAAATAATATAATTAACATTACTTTCATTTCAATATGAAATATTCTGATCAACAGAATCAATATTTGATTAACGATATATATATATATATATTTGTATATATATCGCTAGATCTATAATTTCAACCAATTAATAGACAAATCATCCAACAATCAACACATAGCAATCAACCATCATTCATCAATTCAAAAAATACGTTATAAAACTATAACTGTGCAGAGTTAGTGAGTTTTACTCACATTGGACGATTATCGTTAAATAACGATAATTGTCGGTTGATTCAGAAAGACAATTTATTTCGCTATAAATTGTAACGAGCTTCAATTTACTCCCAGTCAGTTCCATTTCGTAGCCCTCTTCCATACGATCCCAACGGATCCTGTTTCATTGATTTTCGATCACGTATGACAAAGTTATATATTTTCTAAGTTAATATACATTTCATATATGCAAATTTATATTTATTTAAAGTTTAAATTGGACCTCACCCTTCCCACTTGGCCCATGAACACATTAGAACCGGCTGAACAGTTCTTTGTCTTCCTCCCAAAATTGAACGCGAGCTCCAGGAAATCCTCCACCATACCCGATTCTATACTGCACCCGTTCTTCCTCCATACTCCGCCATTTTCAATGCCATGACCTCCAAACAACTCCTCGTCCAAAACTCAACCTCCCCAACTCCTCAACGCAACACTCGATCACTCCATCCCAACCCGTGTTTTGAATAGAAGGTTCACGTACTACGGTAAAAATTACCGAACTTGTTTGCTTCCAAAGTCAACAAAACTTGGCCAATGAACTCCCGTCAATCTCGTCCCCACCACTCTAGTGCGTACACACACGCCTCACTGCTTCAGCTCGAACACGAGCTAGCTGGACGCGATGACATTTAGGAGTATACATGAATTTTCTTTCATGTATCGTGTTCGTTATGGAACTAAAAATCCCTATAGGTTTGCATATTTGCGTTTTCATCTATGCCTTAAAATAGTACATATACATATGCAATTGTAAAGTCACTTCATTTTTTTTACATGCCTTATTCTTTAAGAAGACAAGGGTTCTTGTTGCTTTGGCTTCTTTGTGAATTCATGTATGCCTTATGCATGCATTCATGTATAGAAGGTTACATAAACATATGCAGGAATTACTATCGAAATCTCTTATATGTTTTTGTGCAAGCTCCACAAGTATGGATGAGATAGAAAATGATGAGAGTTGCAGTGATGTAAGTACACCAAACAAATATAAGAAGACTTGACGAAGTCTTATATATATTATCACTTATCAGAAGACAACCGAGAAAATAGTGTGTACATTTTTCGGACATACCCTTATTTTTTTCTTTGCTCTTTGAGTTTTAAATTTTAAAGTTTAACGCACACTGTTACGTAGATTCTTGTTCACATATGGACTGCTATGGACAAAAATAAAAATATCATCATGACAAACAATGTGCCATGATCCCAAAAATATAATAATATAGAAAAGACAACTTATTCTGTGAAGTCTCAAAATATTGATAAAGGGTGTAAAATACTCCAAATAAAAAGTGACTATTTTTTTCAATTAAAAATTACAGAAAAATTCTATAAATTAAATTATAACTACGTCTCAAAGATCCTATCTAAATTCAAAGCCAATATTTAATTAAAACTAAATATATCGTTATGGTTTATAAACATTCCATAGCGACTATTTGAAAATTTAATTTAGCCATAACTCCCAATCTATACGACGAAATCTCGATTTTTCTCTTCCATTAGAAAAATATCATTCAACAGATCCGAATGTTTCTTGTTTCATAGAAATCCGATTTAAAACGGATTCTGTATATCCGTTTAAAGTTCAAATTGCCAAATTACGAACTGCCATGCCATTTCGAGCTCGATTATAATTATAATATAATTATTACGTTCAACTGTCGTTTAAATAATATACCCGTTATTATAATTCAAATTCTAAACTGAATTAAATCAGTCAAATTATCTGATTCACACAACATTTGCAAATTCCACTATTTCGGATTATTTTGGCAATCAAATATATTATTTAATTATTTATATTATTTAAATATTCAATATTGTTTAATTAAACGACCATTTAAATCTCTAGATCACTATTTAAATAATTAAACAAATTAATTATTATACTGTAAAAATACGAGACATTACAATTATAATATATAAGTTCCTGAAGAATACGAATAACATTTGTTGTTATAAAGAATACCAAAAACTGGATGATAGATTACAACATTATTCTTCTAAGTATTGTTGTAATGAAAATCTTGATATACTTCAAGATGAGTAGATTACTTCCTGCTTAGTGTTGTTGTAACGAAAATCTTGTTATCGTTCATTCTTCTAAGTATTGTTGTAATGGAAATCTTGATATGCTTCAAGATGAGTAGATTACTTCTTGCTTAGTGTTGCTTTTATGAAAGTTGTCTTATTCATCAAATGTGTATTGCAATATGCAAGTCTGATTGAAACACAAAATTATAAGCACATGAAGTGTGTTCATAAATGAATATTAGTAGCATACAAGTCGCAAAAAGAAGGCGTTTTAAATAAGAAAACATGCCCGAAGCATGAAAATGTATATGATGTTTTTACAGGAAAATAATTACAAGGACAAAATTAAAGGCTTTTTTATCCATAAGGACAACCCACTTAAATTTTACTCAAAAGGACAACACACTCCTTTTCTTGTCTCACATGCCCAATTTCATGTAATCCGTTAAAGATTTAACCCCTAAATCACGTGCGCTATTTCCTTATTTCATCCACTATTTTTCGTCGAAGAAAATTTGGATCTCGCCGCCATTGATCGCGATTCTTATTCCTTCAGATTTTCGAATCAAATTTTTTTATTTGATCGCATAAATCCCAAGATATCTGAAATTCTAAATTAATGCACAATTCTCAGCCGGAAAATTAATCTTTCATCAATCAGACAGGAAAATCAAAATCACATTACGTTTACTGCTGATTTGCTCCATTCATTTTTTGTTTATCATACGATTCTTTCACTGTTTGCGATAGGTTTTTAGTGTTTCTATTGGTAATTCATGGATTCTACTTGTGCTACAAGCAGGTATTATTTTTTACTGTTTTCAGATTTTTAATTTTTTTTTCGTTACTTTTATTCTAGTTTTTTCTTTTTTTCATGTTGTAATTTGTTTTTGAATGCATTGCTGAATTAAATCTGTTTTAGATTAAAACTTGTTTTGCGTTCATTAGTATAATTGTTACTATGATTATTTGCATTGTATTCAAAGAAAATTAACTATAGCAGTTTTTAGGTATCATTTTAGTATTTTTTATGGTATCATTTTCTTCCCTTTCATTTGAATGTGCAACAGTTTGTAGGTATCATTTTAATATTTTTTTAGGTATCATTTTTAATGTATTACCCTTGTTTTATTGTTTTATGGTATCTGTTTGCATCTTTTTACTTGGTTAACTGTTTTTTTCACATTAATTTTTTGTTCCAGTGGTGACGGCACTCTCCTTATTGTACTTGTCTTCAACGATACCTCTTTCAGTACTCGGTTGTCGATTAACTGCTCATTGGATGCTTTGAAAAACGAAATATGTGAGTATTGGTCTCAACTTACTCCCAAGTCCATTGAAATTAGCTTTGTGATTGAGGATAGAATTAAAATTGTTGAGAGTGACTATGATCTTCAAAGTATCGTTTTATTCCAGTTACATAAGAAGAGTGCTTTTTTCTGTTTTAATGTTAAGTTGAAGGAATTTCTGTTGGAAGATGTGATTGATGGTCCTTCTGCACTTTCTACTAATGTTTTAATTCCTTCGTCTTCTGATCAATGTTTGGGTGCGAACATTGTCATTCATAGGAATAGTTATTTAATTGATTTGATGAAAAGAGGATCTACATTAAAATTTACTGATTTTACCGGTTTTTGTTTCGGAAGCGCCGAGTTTAGAGAATTTTTAATGGCCTTTCAGATTAAATCAGGTCATGAATACCACTTTCTTAAGAACAGTGCTACTAGGATCACTGCTATTTGCTCATCGTTTTCTACTGGTTGTTTGTTTAAAGTGCATGCTTCTTGTGATGTTGGCCAACTAAATAGGTTTTTCATCAAAAATCTGGTTGTCGAGCAATCTTGCGGGTGTGGTCCAACAAATTTGAGTAACCCTTCTTTATCATGCTCATTTGTTAAATCATTGATAGTAGATGAAATTAGAGATCATCCTAGTAAGAAACCGAAAGACATCATTGATGATTTTCGAAGAGAGTTTAATCTGAATTTATCTTACTCTTATGCTTACAAAGGAAAGCAACTAGCTTTATTGGAACTGTACGGCAATGATGCAATGTCGTACAATGATTTATCTTGGTATTTAGGTGCACTACAGACTCATAATCCTGGTTCTTATGTCGCCATGAATGTCAACTCTTCTACAAATCAGTTTGAGAGAGTGTTTGTTGGTTTTGGTGCTTGCATTCTTGGCTTCAAACATTGTCGGCCTATGATATTTTTAGACGGTACCCATTTGAAAGGTAGGTCAGGAGTTTTAATGGGTGCTACAGCTAAGAATGGCAACCAAGGTATTATTTTACTATAATTTTAAATGTTTTACATATACATATGGTACCATTTGGATTCTATGTGATCAGTTTTCTCCAGTTCATTTTCCGATTTATTAGTTTATTATTTTTTACAGTATCATTGTTTAGATATACAGATTTTAGTTATCGTTTTTATTGGCATTACGGTATCATTTTCTTCACTGTTTTTAGTATACAGTTTGTAGGTATCGTTTTAGTTCCTATCTAGGTATCATTTTTTCTCAAACAGTTTTTAACCATCAGTTTTGGTTGTTTTCGGGTATCATTTTGATTTATACAATATTTAATTAGCTTTTTCGTATGTCTGAAATTATCAATTTTTTTTTTAAAAGAATGATTTCCTATTGAATTTTTATTCTTAATTTTTTGGCAGATTTCTTCCCTTTAGCTATGGCCATAGTTTCAATAGAAAATGTGGATAATAGGAGATGGTTTCTAAATCATTTGAAGAAAATGCTCAACGAAGATCGTAATTTGGTTTTTATGTCCGATCGACATCAAGGTCTGATTTCGGGTGTTCATGATGTTTTTCCCACTTCATATCATAGTTATTGCTACCTTCACATGGAACAAAATTTGCTGTCTGCTGTTAAGTCCAAAAATGCACACATTTCGATTGTGGAATTGTTCCGGACATGTTCTAGAGCATCTAATGTTCTTGAGTTTCAAGTTGCTCATTTTAAGTTTTTACAATTTGGTGGTCCTGCAGCGGTTAATTTTTTGAAAGACAAACCTTTCGATAAATGGGCTGATTTTTTTTCCGTGGTAAAAGGTATGGTGAGTACAGCTCTAACGTGGCTGAAAGTTTCAACAGCTGGATTTTAGAAGAACGGGCCTTACCAATTACATCTTGTTTGGACGGGATACATATAAAAATTATGGAACAAATGGCTAAACGCCGGGAAGAATCCCGTTTATGGACTACCATTTTGTGTCCAACCATGGAAAATCGATTAAAAGACTTAGTTGAAGAAGGTTTTGGTTGGGATGTATTCAAGGCTTCTGAACACCTCTTTGAAGTGAAATCACCAATTTCTCATCATGTTGATCTAAAAGAATGGACGTGTAGCTGTAACCAGTGGAAAGTGATGGGTTTTCCATGTGCTCACGCTATAAAATGTATTAATAAAATGAAATTAAATGTGTATGATTTCATTAAGCACAATTTCACTGTGGAAGCTTACCGATCTTCATATAGTCATACAATTAATCCTATATCTACATATGGCAAACCTAATGTTGATTCAAGTAATGAAGCAGTAATTAAGCCACCAAAGGATAAACGTGGTGCCGGTAGACCTTCATCAAAAAGAAAAGGAGGATTTGCATATTTCCAGAACAAGCAAAACAGATCTAGAGGGTGCAATGAATATGGGCATAATAAGCGCAATTGTCAAGCTTCCAAAAATAAAAATGAAATTCATTACATTTGTTCTAGGTATCATTTGTATCTCCATATAAACTGGTCAAGTAAACTTGAATGCGTTTGCAATATAGTGTTTGCTGAACTACAAATGTACACAATTATCTACCTTTTTAATAAAAAATCTTCTTCTCTTATTTTGTTTAAGTTTGATTATTTCATTGATGTGTTGTTGGCATTCTGTTTTTTTTCCTGGTGTTCTGATCAGTGAGATTCTCTACATGTTTAATATTAGTTTTTATCTCTTCCATGAATCTATTTAATTAGTTATTCTTTATGTTTGATTAACTGGATATTTCTTCTATGTCTTGTCGGGTTCATTTTTGTGTTTTTATCATGTGTAGAAATTTATTTGGTATCATTTTTATAATTTTTTAGGGGTCATTTTTAATTTATCTCAATTCAAAATTCCATGGGTATCTTTTTTTCTTTATTGCAGTTATCATTTTTATTTTTAATTTTTAACTTCAGATTTTGGTTATCATTTTCTCGTTATTTTAAGTATCATTTTTTAAATCCATACGACTACAAATTGTAGATATCATTTTTTTTATTGTAGTTATCTTTTTCTGAGTTTTGTTTATTAAACACCAATTCTGCACATACACAAATTATTAGCCAAAAATATTATTGTCATTTCAAGTTTTAATCATCCAATTTACTGAGTAGACTATTTTATGTAATGATTCACTGTTTTATTCAATCCCATTTAATATGTTGAGTATTTAACATATGAAAAATCCATAGGTATAATTTTTTTTCACAATTCAGTTATCATTTAAATTGTACCAATATTCATTCAGATTTTGGTTATCATTTTGTATATATTGTAGTTATCATTTTCTGATTTGTTATCCACTTTACAGTTTTAATTATCATTTTCTGGCAGTTATAGTTATCATTTTTTACATTAAGTTAGTTCACAACAATTCTGCACACATAAAAAAGACTGAGAATGAAAAAAAAAATTGACATAAATTCAGTCTTTTCAAATCAAATTCAGCAATGTGTCAAGTATGTAGAATTATCATCATGTATTCATGCAAGATTAGTATTTCACACAACAACCCATTCATTACTAAAATTCGAAATGTTAACATATGCATAAATTTCAATCTAGAAGAAAATACACTGTTTTCCAACCATCTACAATATACAGCACTGTTTCACTCATTTTTTCATTCATTTTTTTTAGTCTTCTTTGTCAATCCAGTGATGAATTGAACCAAATTCCAGCAGCATACATGATTGGATATAACTTCACGCACAATCAGTGCTCTTATTTTATCCATTTTCTCTTTTGAGACCTTTAGAGGAATTTCAGCTCTGTTGTCTGAAATTATGTTTACGATGACGAATATACCGCAGTCCACTCTGCACAAATAAAAATTAACGGTGTTTACAAATTGTAAAGAACAAATGTCAGTTATTTTTCTTGTGCATTGAATACTGATTTATGTCGGTTACAATCAATTATCATTAAAAACTTCTTATTTTTTTGTATTGAACAAATAAATAAAAAAAAAGGATGAAAAAATAATTAACCTGTCGGAATGCTGCTGTGCGCATGGTTCTTGAAAAATCTCTCCATCAACAATCTTCTTATCTACGATTTTATTCTCTACCCAAAGTTGTTGCTGAATTTCTTCAACTTTCTTTCACTGTAATGAACATTTTTTAGTAGTAACTCACTATCAATAAAGACATTACAATTTTCTTACCACTTCATATGCTTCGTTTAAATGAAGATTATTGAACTTGTTTGATCTTCTTGGTCTCAAAGAATCATAGTGAACCCATTGCATGTTTGCATATGTTAATGTCAACAGCGTCCAATGGTTGTCAGAATGTAATGGGAAGTAAATTTTTTCTGTATAACTGTTCAAAGCTGCTTCTTTTAAGAAAGGAGTAACCAAACTTTTAATAATTGAACTCCTGTCCTCCATAATAGCTTTCTGCTCAGTGTAAATTATAATTTAATAATTATTGAATACATGAATACTACAATAATATTTTTTTAAACCTGTGATTCAACTTACTGTCATTAGTGTAGACATTGTGTAATTGTTATCAACTAAATCACATTTATGGGTGCACTAGTCGATTATCTGAAAATATAATGAAAACAATAAATTACATACAGTAAATAAACATGTTTCAACATCTTATAACAGATTTATGTCTTCAAATTTATCTGTTTTAGTACAACATAATTTGAATCTATGTTTTACATTTTCTGAGTATCATTTTTAGATTTAATTAGGTATCATTATCTTGTTCATTATACTGATCATATAAAAAATTATAAATTTGGTTATCATTTTTTTTAAACATGGCAATCATTACCACATTTTTGTACATATGTTTACCTGCCCATCTGTGAACGAACCTCTCAACACTTCTGTCAGCATATCCTTTGTAACAATACAGCCTCCCCTTGATGGATCATCATCTTCCCAAGTAATCGGACTGTCAATTATTTACAAGTCAAATAGTTAGTAAAATTATTTCTACGTTGTACAAGTACAGATGAAAATATTATACTTACTTCTTTTCAGCTATTGACATTGAATAAAATTTCCTTACAATTCTACCTTCCTCATCATCAAGATGTTTAATCACTTTTTTGCATTTTGACAAGTGCAAGTCTTTCCATGAAGGTTCCTCAACATTTATTGGCTATTTAGCCTAACAGTATGTTCCTGATCTACGTTATCTTCATTTACCTTTTTTCCCTGCATTTTTCATCATCAAATGGAATCAATGAAAGTTGTAACTCCTCATTTTTTTTCCTTCACTTGAACCTTCATTCTCCTTCTTCTGTGTTACTCCAGCTTTCTTCGTTGCTTTTACATAATATTCAAACTCCTCTTTTCTTTTTTGTGTTCTTCTTCTTGCTCTCATTCTCAGTATGTATGAAAGTGGTTTTGCACTTTTTGGCTTGGAAGCTGATTTTTTAAGTCTTTTTTTAAATGTTTTCTCTGAATTTCCTTCTCTGGTTTTCATCTTTACAATCTCTGCAGTCAAATTAAAACTAAAGTCCGGGGGATCAATGTCGTAAATTGACTGTACACTCTTTTTTTGACTCCCGCTATCATTGACAAAATCATTAACTGTGATTGGCGTAGTTTCATTCTCTATTCCAGCTGCCATGTTTTCTTCTCCATAGGTCCTTTCATCATAATTCGTCATGCCATCGTTCATTTTATCTTGGTCCTGATTCTCATTATTCACCTCATTTTTACTTATTTGATTACTTTTCAAGTTTTCATCTGTATGCGTATCACCCAGTGTCTGTTCTAAATCAACTCTATCATCTGTTTTCTCGTGTTGCATTTCAGCTTTCTGCTCTTTCGTCTGGTCTTTAAGTTTACATAACTCCTTTTCTACTTTTCTTCTCAAATTTCTTTCTTCCATCCACTTCCTTTTAAATTTTTTGTTTTCCTTCTCTAATTCTGTGACGCGGTAGTTAAGAACTCTATTTTCCATGTCCTTATCAACTTTTTCCACTACTTGGACCTGCTGATTACGCGTTCTTTTTTTGGTTTGCGCAGCTTTTCCTTTTATTGTAGCTCTTCTTTCCAAACTTTCCTTACACTCTAACAGAAGCGCCTCATGCAGCTCAATTTTTCCCATTTCCATTACCTATACAAGAATATACATTATATGAATCAATCTGCCTAATTGCCACATTGCTGAATTGGATTGGAAAACACTGAATTTATATCAATTTTTTTTTTCATTTTCAGTATTTTGTATGTGTGTCGTAATGATGTGAACTAACGTAATGTAAAAAAATGATAACTAGAACAGCTCGAAAATGATAACTAGAAACTGTAAAGTTGGTAAGAAATCAAAAAAATGATACCTACAATATATATAAAATGATAATAAAAAACTAAATAAACATAGGTAGAAATTAAATGATAACTGAATTGTTATAAAAATGATACCTATGGAATTTTCTAATGTTACATACTTAGAAGAATAAATGAGAAAGAATAAACCACTGAATCATTACATCAAAGAGTGTAGTCACTAAATTGAATGAAAAAAACTTAACTGACAACAATATTTTTGTCTAATAATTTGTATTTGTGCAGAAATGTTGTTTAATAAAAAAAACTCAGAAAATGATAACTACAATTTAAAAAAAATGATATCCAAAAAATGTTTAGTGATATAAATTATAAAAATGATATCTAAAATAAATAAAAAATGATAACCAAAATCTGAAGTTAAAAATTCAAAACAAAAATGATAACTGCATTGAAGAAAAAAAGATACTCATGGACTTTGAAAGTAACATAAATAAAGAATGACCCCTACAAAATTATAAAATACAAACCAGAAAAAATTCTACACATGGTAACAACACAAAAATGAACCCTACAAAGAAATAGAAAAGATAACCAGCTAATTAAACATATAAACCAATGTTACTTCTTCACTTTTTTTACACATATGGTAACAAAATTAAAATTAACTCTGTACAAAATTAACACTGAAATATTGATATTTCTACTTGGCCAGCTTTAAAAGTGTCCAAAAATTCCTTCTGAACTATTTTACTTAATTTCCTCAGATCCCACCTAGCAAATCGAGGTATTTTGTTCTCAAACTTCTTCCTCTGGGCAATTAGATTTACCTTCTCACACATCACATACATCATATAAATAAAAACCAATGTTAAAACTGAATTCAATAATACTTGTTTGGGTATACAGAAAAAATATTGTATGAAAATTTTTACCAAAGGAAGCATTGAACAGCCGGCCATATCCCGCAGATTTTTTACGTAGCTTTTTACAAACTTTTTAAAACTCGAATGAATGGTTTTTGGCCATGACACTGAACTCATCTTTTTCACATCTACAATGTATGGAATAAAACTCCACCTAAACTTTTGTTGGTTATTGGGAAAGAAAAATGTAAGCAATATTAACATAATCATAAGGAGTGGCAAGTCCTCTTCAAACTCCTTCTTTTTCTTCCCTACTTCATCTTTAATTCTTTTTTCAATTGAACTCCTTGTAATTATAGCCGCTTTCCCAAAATTTCTTGACACGAATTGGTTGCAATCTGTTGGTATCGTTCTACTAGTCATTTTTGGTGTGTCATCTATATCAGAACCTTCTAAAGGCATGTAAAATAATAGACTTATATCTTCTGGCCGAATTTCCATTTTACTTTCTCCAAACAAAAAACATTCTTTCTCCACTGAGTAGCATGAATATACTACATCCAAATTTTCTGCTTTTTTCTTGCACTCTGTCAGTGAAATGTTTTTCTCATAAAAAACAGAAAAAAAAATCATAAAACGGTGTTCTTTTCAAAATGTCAATTTGCTTGCATGTCAATGCTTTCTTGTCTCTCAACAAACAGATCGTCTTGTAAGACGATTGCAACCCACATCTGTAAGCTATTGCACAATTAGTTCTTTCACCTACGACTAACTCTTCTTTTCTCTCCATTGAAATACCTGACTTAATTTCTCGAGGCCTTGGATTCTCAAAATCATCATCCTATTTATCATAAAAAAAATGCAGAGAATAATAATATTTATCAGTGACACAATTGTATGCAACACATTTAAAAAAAAATCTAATTAACCCTTACATTTATAGTTTGCATTATCCTTTTTACATTCTACATTATCATTTTTCCTTGCACTAAGTTAATATCAAGTTAAATATTACTTTCAGAATCAAGGTATCATTTTTAACACATATACAGTATCATTTTTAATAAAAAGCTCTACTCAAGTTAGCATTTTAATACCATTGTAGTTATCATTTATATATCATTGAAGTTAGCATTTTTAACTTACAGAATTTTCTTCAGTGTTTCCCGCATCCTTATCTTCAAATATTTTGTTTTTCTTCCTTCTTTAACCTGCACAAATTAATAATTATTATTACAAAATTTAAACAAACACTACTGAAAATTATTACTATGAATAACACATACCTTTTTTTATTGACTTTTATTTCTTTCTTCAAGTTTTCTTCCACATACTTTGGATCATTAAACCGTTTCGACCGAGTCTCCTTACTTACTACTCTACTGCTTTTTCTCGCATCTTTTTTTCCATCATCTTTTCGATCCAGAGTATCACTTCTTCTTCCAAATTTCACTTGCTCTACAGTTTCAGCGTTGACAGTGTCATTTTTTTTCTCCTAACATAAATTCTTCATCATTTTTACCTTCGATTGTATCACTCCGGTTCTCAACCACAATTTCTTCGTTACTAGTTTGTACATTTTCAGTATCATTTTTTCAATCAACTCCTCTTTGATCGACAAATTGGCAATCAACATTATCATTTCCTCTTTCAACTGCGATTTTAACCATTACTGGATGTCAATTTTCTTCTGACCATCAATAATTAGGGTTTCGACTCCAGCTTGGGACAATTCCGCAGCTTCAACTAGGATTTCAAAATTCCTTTCCACTACTTTTTCCATAAACTCACTGTCAGTATAGTCGCTCCGGTCTAATTTAGGAGGCTTCGTAGGCGGAGAATTCGATGATCGCGATTCTGTAGTCATTTCTTAATTACGGCGGAGAGAAGTAAGGGTTACGACGATTAAGCCAGAAAATGAAATAACTGGTTTTTTTGGGCTGGGCTATTAATTGTCCTTCTGGATAAAATATAATTGTGCTATCCTTATGGATAAAATATTAAATTAATTTATCCTTATAAATTTTTTCCCCTCATAACAATGCCTCATTAAAGCCTTACTAAGAAAAATCAATGGAAAAAAACTTAGTTAAGGAAAAAGAGTGCATTATAACATATTTATCGATGCTCCTCCTGATTTAATAATTTCCTCTGAATTCGTATTCTTCTGTCAATAACTCAAATTACTTATAGATACTTCTTAGTTAAGTTTATCTTTAAAAACATGGGAAAAAAATTTATAAGGACAAATTAATTTAATATTTTATACATAAGGACAACACAATTATATTTTATCCAGAAGGACAATTAATAGCCCAACCAAAAAAAACCAGTTATTTCATTTTCTGGCTTAATCGTCGTAACCCTTACTTCTCTCCGCCGTAATTAAGAAATAACAACAGAATCGCGATCGTCGAATTCTCTGCCTACGAAGCCTCCTAAATTAGACCGGAGCGACTATACTGACAGTGAGTTTATGGAAAAAGTAGTGGAAAGGAATTTTGAAATCCTAGTTGAAGCTGCGGAATTGTCCCAAGCTGGAGTCGAAACCCTAATTATTGATGGTCAGAAGAAAATTGATAATCCAATAATGGTTAAAATCGCATTTGAAAGAGGAAATGATAATGTTGATTGCCAATTTGTCAATCAAAGAGGAGTTGACTGAAAAAATGATACTGAAAATGTACGAACTAATAAAGAACGAATTGTGGTTGAGAACTGGAGTGATACAATCGAAGGTAAAAATGATAAAGAATTTATGTTGGGAGAAAAAAATGATACTATCAACGCTGAAACTGTAGAGCAAGTGAAATTTGGAAGAAGAAGAAGTGATACTCTGCATCGAAAAGATGATGGAAAAAAAGATGTGAGAAAAAGCAGTAGAGTAGTAAGTAAGGAGACTCGGTCGAAACGGTTTATTGATCCAAAGTATGTGGAAGAAAAGTTGAAGAAAGAAATTAAATTCAATAAAAAAAAGGTATGTGTTATTCAAAGTAAGAACTTTCAGTAGTGTTTGTTTAAATTTTGTAACAATAATTATTAATTTATGCAGGTTAAAGAAGGAAGAAAAACCAAAATATTTGAAGATAAGGATGCGGGAAACACTAAAGAAAATTCTGTAAGTTAAACATGCTAACTTCATTGATATATAAATGATAACTACAATGGTATTAAAATGCTAACTTGAGTAGAGCTTTTTATTAAAAATGATATTGTATATGTGTTAAAAATGATACCTTGATTCTGAAAGTAATATTTAACTTGATATTAACTTAGTGCAAGGAAAAATGATAATGTAGAATGTAAAAAGGATAATGCAAACTATAAATGTAAGGGTTAATTAGATTAATTTTTTTTAAATGCCTTACATACAATTGTGTCACTGATAAATATTATTATTCTCTGCATTAATTTTTTTTTATGATAAATAGGATGATGATTTTGAGAATCCAATGCCTCGAGAAATTAAGTCAGGTATTTCAATGGAGAGAAAAGAAGAGTTAGTCGTAGGTGAAAGAACTAATTGTGCAACAGCTTACAAATGTGGGTTGCAATCGTCTTACAAGACGATCTGTTTGTTGAGAGACAAGAAAGCATTGACATGCAAGCAAATTGACATTTTGAAAAGAACACCGTTTTATGATTTTTTTTCTGTTTTTTATGAGAAAAACATTTCACTTACAGAGTGCAAGAAAAAAGCAGAAAATTTGGATGTAGTATATTCATGCTACTCAGTGGAGAAAGAATGTTTTTTGTTTGGAGAAAGTAAAATGGAAATTCGGCCAGAAGATATAAGTCTATTATTTTACATGCCTTTAGAAGGTTCTGATATAGACGACACACCAAAAATGACTAGTAGAACGATACCGACAGATTGCAAGGAATTCGTGTCAAGAAATTTTGGGAAAGAGACTATAATTACAAGGAGTTTAATTGAAAAAAGAATTAAAGATGAAGTAGGGAAGAAAAAGAAGGAGTTTGAAGAGGACTTGCCACTCCTTATGATTATGTTAATACTGCTTACATTTTTCTTTCCCAATAACCAACAAAAGTTTAGGTGGGGTTTTATTCCATACATTGTAGATGTGAAAAAGATGAGTTCAGTGTCATTGACAAAAACCATTCATTCGAGTTTTAAAAAGTTTGTAAAAAGCTATATAAAAAATCTACGGGATATGGCCGGTTGTTCAATGCTTCCTTTGGTAAATTGTTTCATACAATATTTTTTCTGTATACCCAAACAAGTATTATTGAATTCAGTTTTAACATTGGTTTTTATTTATATGCAGTATGTGATGTGTGAGAAGGTAAATCTAATTGCCCAGACGAAGAAGTTTGAGAACAAAATACCTCGATTTGCTAGGTGGGATCTGAGAAAATTAAGTAAAATAGTTCAGAAGGAATTTTTTGACACTTTTAAAACTGGCCAAGTAGAAATATCAATATTTCAGTGTTAATTTTGTACATAGTTAATTTTAATTTTGTTACCATATGTGTAAAAATAGTGAAGAAGTAACATTGGTTTATATGTTCAATTAGCTGGTTATCTTTTTTATTTCTTTGTAGGGTTCATTTTTGTGTTGTTACCATGTGTAGAATTTTTTCTGGTTTGTATTTTATAATTTTGTAGGGGTCATTCTTTATTTATGTTACTTTCAAAGTCCATGAGTATCTTTTTTTCTTCAATGCAGTTATCATTTTTTTTTGAATTTTTAACTTCAGATTCTGGTTATCATTTTTTATTTATTTTAGATATCATTTTTATAATTTATATCACTAAACATTTTCTGGATATCATTTTTTTAAAATTGTAGTTATCATTTTCTGATTTTTTTTTTATTAAACAACATTTCTGCACAAATACAAATTTTTAGACAAAAATATTGTTCTCATTTCAGTTTTTCATCATTCAATTTAGTGACTACACTCTTTGATGTAATGATTCAGTGGTTTATTCTTTCTCATTTATTCTTCTAAGTATGTAACATTAGAAAATTCCATAGGTATCATTTTTATAACAATTCAGTTATCATTTAATTTCTACCTATGTTTATTCAGTTTTTGATTATCATTTTATATATATTGTAGGTATCATTTTTTTGATTTCTTACCAACTTTACAGTTTCTAGTTATCATTTTCGAGCTGTTCTAGTTATCATTTTTTTACATTACGTTAGTTCACATCATTACGACACACATACAAAATACTAAAAATGAAAAAAAAAAATTGATATAAATTCAGTGTTTTCCAATCCAATTCAGCAATGTGGCAATTATGCAGATTGATTCATATAATGTATATTCTTGTATCGGTAATGGAAATGGGAAAATTTGAGCTGCATGAGGCGCTTATGTTAGAGTGTAAGGAAAGTTTGGAAAGAAGAGCTACAATAAAAGGAAAAGCTATGCAAACCAAAAAAAGAACGCGTAATCAGCAGGTCCAAGTAGTGAAAAAAGTTGATAAGGACATGGAAAATAGAGTTCTTAACTACCGCATCACAGAATTAGAGAAGGAAAACAAAGAATTTAAAAGGAAGTGGATGGAAGAAAGAAATTTGAGAAGAAAAGAAGTTATGTAAACTTAAAGACCAGATGAAAGAGCAGAAAACTGAAATGCAACACGAGAAAACGGATGATAGAGTTGATTTAGAACAGACATTGGGTGATACGCACACAGATGAAACCTTGAAAAGTAATCAAATAAGTAAAAATGAGGTGAATAATGAGAACCAGGACCAAGATAAAATGAACGATGGCATGAAGAATGATGATGAAAGGACATATGGAGAAGAAAACATGGCAGCTGGAATAGAGAATGAAACTACGCCAATCACAGTTAATGATTCTGTCAATGATAGCGGGAGTCGAAAAAAGAGTGTACAGTCAATTTACGATATTGATCCTCTGGACTATAGTTTTAATTTGACTGCAGAGATTGCAAAGATGAAAACTAGAGAAGGGAATTCGGAGAAAACAGTTAAAAAAAGACTTAAAAAATCAGCTTCCAAGCCAAAAAGTGCAAAACCACCTTCATACATATTGAGAATGAGAGCAAGAAGAAGAACACAAAAAAGAAAAGAGGAGTTTGAATATTACGTAAAAGCAACGAAGAAAGCACGGGTAACACAGAAGAAGGAGAATGAAGGTTCAAGTGAAGGAAAAAAATGAGGAGTTATAACTTTCATTGATTCCATTTGATGATGAAAAATGCAGGGAAAAAAGGTAAATGAAGATAACATAGATCAGGAACATACTGTTAGGCTAGAAGAGCCAATAAATGTTGAGGAACCTTCATGGAAAGACTTGCACTTGTCAAAATGCAAAAGAGTGACTAAACATCTTGATGATAAGGAAGGTTGAATTGTAAGGAAATTTTATTCAATGTCAGTAGCTGAAGAGAAGTAAG
Source organism: Allium sativum (assembly GCA_030737875.1). Lineage (NCBI taxonomy): Eukaryota > Viridiplantae > Streptophyta > Magnoliopsida > Asparagales > Amaryllidaceae > Allium > Allium sativum. The sequence goes on from CM060923.1 coordinate 464,072,187, forward strand.
TATAATATTTTCATCTGTACTTGTACAACGTAGAAATAATTTTATTAACTAGTTGACTTGTAAATAATTGACAGTCCGATTGCTTGGGAAGATGATGATCCAGCAAGGGGAGGCTGTATTGTTACAAAGGATATGCTGAAAGAAGTGCTGAGAGGTTCGTTCACAGATGGGCATGTAAACATATGTACAAAAATGTGGTAATGATTGCCATGTTTAAAAAAAATGATAACCAAATTTATAATTTTTTATATGATCAGTATAATGAATAAGATAATGATACCTTATTAAACATAAAAATGATACTCAGAAAATGTAAAACATAGATTCAAATTATGTCGTACTAAAACGGATAAATTTGAAGACATAAATCTGTTATAAGATGTTGAAACATGTTTTTTTACTGTATGTAATTTATTGTTTTCATTGTATTTTCAGATAATCGACTGGTGCACCCAAAAATGTGATTTAGTTGATAACAATTACGCAATGTCTACACTAATGACAGTAAGCTGAATCACAGGTTTAAAAAAATATTATTGTAGTATTCATGTATTCAATAATTATCAAATTAAAATTTACACTGAGCAAAAAGCAATTATGGAGGGCAGGAGTTCAATTATTAAAAGTTTGGTTACTCCTTTCTTAAGAGAAGCAGTTTTGAACAGTTATATAGAAAAAATTTACTTCCCATTACATTTTGACAATCATTGGACGCTGTTGACATTAGCATATGCAAACATGCAATGGGTTCACTATGATTCTTTGAGACCAAGAAGATCAAACAAGTTCAATAATCTTCATTTAAACGAAGCATAGGAAGTGGTAAGAAAATTGTAATGTCTTTATTGTTAGTGAGTTACTACTAAAAAATGTTCATTACAACGAAAGAAAGTTGAAGAAATTCTGCAACAACTTTGGGTAGAGAATAAAATCGTAGATAAGAAGATTGTTGATGAAGAGATTTTTCAAGAACCATGCGTACAGCAGCATTCCGACAGGTTAATTATTTTTTCATCTTTTATTTATTTATTTATTTGGTCAATATAAAAAAAAATAGTAGTTTGTAATGATAATTGATTGTAACCGACATAAATCAGTATTCAATGCACTAGAAAAATAATTGACATTTGTTCTTTACAATTCGTAAACATCGTTAATTTTCATTTATGCAGAGTGGACTGAGGTATATTCGTCATCGTAAACATAATTTCAGATAACAGAGCTGAAATTCCTCTAAAGGTCTCAAAAGAGAAAATGGATAAAATAAGAGCACTGATTGTGCGTGAAGTTATATCCAATCATGCATGCTGCTGGAATTTGGTTCGATTCATCACTGGATTGACAAAGAAGACTAAAAAAAATGAATGAAAAAATGAGTGAAACAATGCTGTATATTGTAGTTGGTTGGAAAACAGTGTATTTTCTTCTAGATTGAAATTTATGCAGATGTTAACATTTTGAATTTCAGTAATGAATGGGTGGTTGTGTGAAATACTAATCTTGCATGAATACATGATAATAAATCTGCATACTTGAAACATTGCTGAATTTGATTTGAAAAGACTGAATTTATGTCAAAAAAATTTCATTCTCAGTCTTTTTTATGTATGCAGAATTGATGTGAACTAACTTAATGTAAAAAATGAAAACTACAACTACCAGAAAATGATAACTAAAAACTGTAAAGTGGATAACAAATCAGAAAATGATAACTACATTATATACAAAATGATAACCAAAATCTGAATGAATATTGGTACAATTTAAATGATAACTGAATTGTGAAAAAAATGATACCTATGGATTTTGCATATGTTAAATACTCAACACATTAAATGGGATTGAATAAAACAGTGAATCATTACATAAAATAGTCTACTCGGTAAATTGGATGATTAAAACTTAAAATGACAATAATATTTTTGGCTAATAATTTGTGTATGTGCAGAAATGGTGTTTAATAAACAAAACTCAGAAAATGATAACTACAATAAAAAAAATGATATCTACAAACTGTGTAGTCGTATGGATTTAAAAAATGATACTTAAAATAACGAGAAAATGTTAACCAAAATCTGAAGTTAAAAATTAAAATTAAAAATGATAACTGCAGTAAAGAAAAAAAGATACCCATGGAATTTTGAATTGAGATAAATTAAAAATGACCCCTAAAAAATTATAAAAATGATACCAAATAAATTTCTACACATGGTAAAAACACAAAAATGAACCCGACAGACATAGTAAAATATCCAGTTAATCAAACATAAAGAATAACTAATTAAATAGATTCATGGAAGAGATAATAACTAATATTAAACATGCAGATCGAATCTCACTGATCAGAACAACAACAAAAAACAGAATGCCAACAACACATTAATGAAATAATCAAAATTAAACAAAATAAGCGAAGAAGATTTTTTATTAAAAAGGTAGATAATTGCGTACATTTGCAGTTCAGCAAACACTACATTGCAAACACATTCAAGTTTACTTGACAAGTTTATATGGAGATACAAATGATACCTAGAACAAATGTAATGAATTTCATTTTTTATTTTTGGAAGCTTGATAATTGCGCTTATTATGACCATATTCATTGCACACTCTACATCTGTTTTGCTTGTTCTGGAAATATGCAAATCCTCCTTTTCTTTTTGATGAAGGTCTACCGGCACCACGTTTATCCTTTGGTTGCTTAATTATTGCTTCATTACTTGAATCAACATCAGGTTTGTCATACGTAGGTATATGATTAATTGTAGGACTATATGAAGATTGGTAAGCTTCCACAGTGAAATAGTGCTCAATGAAATCATACACATTTTATTTCATTTTATTAATACATTTTATAGCATGAGCACATGGAAAACCCATCACTTTCCACTGGTTACAGCTACACGTCCAGTCCTTTAGATCAACACGATGAGAAATTGGTGATTTCACTTCAAAGAGGTGTTCAGAAGCCTTGAATACATCCCAACCAAAACCTTCTTCAACTAAGTCTTTTAATCGATTTTCCATGGTTGAACACAAAATGGTAGTCCATAAACGGGATTCTTCTCGGCGTTTAGCTATTTGTTCCATAATTTTTATTCGTATCCCGTCCAAACAAGATGTAATTGGTAAGGCCCGTTCTTCTAAAATCCAGTTGTTGAAACTTTCAGCCATGTTAGAGCTGTACTCACCATACCTTTTACCATGGAAAAAAAATCAGCCCATTTATCGAAAGGTTTGACTTTCAAAAAATTAACCGCTGCAGGACCACCAACTTGTAAAAACTTAAAATGAGCAACTTGAAACTCAAGAACATTAGATGCTCTAGAACATGTCCGGAACAATTCCACAATCGAAATGTGTGCATTTTTGGACTTAACAGCAGACAACAAATTTTGTTCCATGTGAAGGTAGCAATAACTATGAAATGAAGTGGGAAAAACATCATGAACACCCGAAATCAGACCTTGATGTCGATCAGACATAAAAACCAAATTACAATCTTCGTTGAGCATTTTCTTCAATTGATTTAGAAACCATCTCCAATTATCCACATTTTCTATTGAAACTATGGCCATAGCTAAAGGGAAGAAACCTGCCAAAAAATTAAGAATAAAAATTCAATAGGAAATCATTCTTTTAAAAAAAATGATAATTTCAGACATACGAAAAAGCTAATTAAATATTGTATAAATCAAAATGATACCTGAAAACAACCAAAACCGATGGTTAAAAACTGTTTGAGAAAAAATGATACCTAGATAGGAACTAAAATGATACCTGCAAACAGTATACTAAAAACAGAGAAGAAAATGATACCGTAATGCCAATAAAATTGATAACTAAAATCTGTATATCTAAACAATGATACTGTAAAAAATAATAAACTGATAAATCGGAAAATAAACTGGAGAAAACTGATCACATAGAATCCAAATGGAACCATATGTGTATGTAAATCATTTAAAATTATAGTAAAATAATACCTTGGTTGCCATTCTTAGCTGTAGCACCCATTAAAACTCCTGACCTACCTTTCAAATGGGTACCATCTAAAAATATCATAGGCCGACAATGTTTGAAGCCAAGAATGCAAGCACCAAAACCAACAAACACTCTCTCAAACTGATTTGTAGAAGAGTTGACACTCATGGCGACATAAGAACCAGGATTGTGAGTCTGTAGTGCACCTAAATACCAAGATAAATCATTGTACGATATTGCATCATTGCCGTACAGTTCCAATAAAGCTAGTTGCTTTCCTTTGTAAGCATAAGAGCAAGATAAATTCAGATTAAACTCTCTTCGAAAATCATCAATGATGTCTTTCGGTTTCTTGCTAGGATGATCTCTAATTTCATCTATTATCAATGATTTAATAAATGAGCTTGATAAAGAAGGGTTACTCAAATTTGTTAGACCACCCTCGCAAGAATGCTCGACAACCAGATTTCTGATGAAAAACCTATTTAGTTGGCCAACATCACAAGAAGCATGCACTTTAAACAAACAACCAGTCGAAAACGATGAGCAAATAGCAGTGATCCTAGTAGCACTGTTCTTAAGAAAGTGGTATTCATGACCTGATTTAATTTGAAAGGCCATTAAAAATTCTCTAAACTCCTTGGCGCTTCCGAAACGAAAAACGGTAAAATCAGTAAATTTTAATGTAGATCCTCTTTTTATCAAATCTTTTAAATAACTCTTCCTATGAACGACAATGTTCGCACCCAAACATTGATCAGAAGACGAAGGAATTAAAATATTAGTAGAAAGTGCAGAAGAACCATCAATCACATTTTCCAACAGAAATTCCTTCAACTTAACATCAAAACAGAAAAAAGCACTCTTCTTATGTAATTGAAATAAAACGATGCTTTGAAGATCATAGTCACTCTCAACAATTTTAATTCTATCCTCAATCACAAAGCTAATTTCAATGGACTTGGGAGTAAGTTGAGACCAATACTCACATATTTCGTTTTTCAAAGCATCCAATGAGCAGTTAATCGACAACCGAGTACTGAAAGAGGTATCGTTGAAGACAAGTACGATAAGGAGAGTGCCGTCACCACTTGAACAAAAAAGTAATGTGCAAAAAACAGTTAGCCAAGTAAAAAAGATGCAAACAGATACCATAAAACAATAAAACAAGGGTAATACATTAAAAATGATACCTAAAAAAAAATATTAAAATGATATCTACAAATTGTTGCACATTCAAATGAAAGGGAAGAAAATGATACCATAAAAAAAATTACTAAAATGATACCTAAAAACTGCTATAGTTAATTTTTTTTTTGAATGCAATGCAAACAATCATAGTAACATTTATACTAATGAACGCAAAACAAGTTTTAATCTAAAACAGATTTAATTCAGCAATGCATTCAGAAACAAATTACAACATGAAAAAAGAAAAACTAGAATAAAAGTAACGAAAAAAAATTAAAAATATTAAAACAGTAAAAAATAATACCTGCTTATAGCACAAGTAGAATCCATGAATTACCAATAGAAACACTAAAAACCTATCGCAAACAGTGAAAGAATCGTATGACAAACAAAAACTGAATGGAGCAAATCAGCAGTAAACGTAATGTGATTTTGATTTTCCTGTCTGATTGATGAGAGATCAATTTTCCAGCTGAGAATTGTGCGTTAATTTAGAATTTCAGATATCTTGGGATTTATGCGATCAAATAAAAAAATTGATTCGAAAATCTGAAGGAATAAGAATCGCGATCAATGGCGGCGAGATCCAAATTTTCTTCGACGAAAAATAGTGGATGAAATAAGGAAATAGCGCGCGTGATTTAGGGGTTAAATCTATAACGGATTACATGAAATAGGGCACATGAGACAAGAAAAGGAGTGTGCTATCCTTTTGAGTAAAATTTAACTGGGTTGTCCTTATGGATAAAAAGCCTTTAATTTTGTCCTTATAATTATTTTCCTGTTGTTTTGATCCACAAGTATCAACCCAAAAGTAATTAACATACAAACAAAAGTTATAATGTACTCTTTTTCCTTAATTAAGATTTTTCCCACTGGGTTTTTCTTATTAAGGTTTTAACTAGGCATTACATTGATCCAGAAGTATCATACTCCTTTTGACGTAGTAAATACGACATTTTGTATTGTACTTTTTTCCTTCACTAAGATTTTTCCCATTGGGTTTTTCTTAGTAAGGTTTTGACAAGACAACATTTTGATCTAGAAGTATCAAACATCTTTTGATGCAGTAAACTATCATTTATGAAGACAAGACAGTTTGCATTGCTCAGATTCAAGTGAATTATATCAAGGGTGATAGGATGGAGCACATTTCTTCTAAATTTCTCTTCACACATGAATGAAAGGATAACAAGAAAGAGAAGAAACAAATTCAATTTCGAGAAAAGGAGATAGATCTGTTCTCAAAGGCAATTTCCAAATCAACATTTCAGAAGATAGTGTACAAAATTGGCATGCGTCGACTACATCAATGACTAATTGAATAATGCGTTACAAATAAGGAGGAGCATATAAAAATATGCTATAATGTACTATTTTCCTTCACTAATATTTTTCCCATTGGGTTTCTGTTAGTAAGGTTTTTAATGAGACATTATCTTGGTCCTGAAGTATCAACCCTTCTTGTAACATCGTAAAACATTTTGCCTAAAGATGAAATAAATTTGCACTCTTTTCCTTGTTTATGATTTTTCCCACAGGGTTTTTCATAAAAAGTTTTTAATGAGACATTATTTTGATCCCGAAGCATCAAACTCTTTTAAGGAATATCATTTTAATATGATATTCATAATTTCAAACGTTGTGTACTCTTTTTCTCGTTCAAGGTTTTTCCCATTGGGTTTTCCTGATAGAGTTTTGAAAGCAACAGTCAATAGTTGTATCGGCTGAACGGATATATGCAAGCAAGATAATAATAAGGGGGAGCAATCATCATATATGTTTTAAAAGGGTCAACTTCAAGTTAGCAGAGCATTCAAGATTTTGAAGACGCATATTCGAGGAGGAGTGTTGTAATATATAAGAATGAATATGCTTTTGTAATATTCTATTTAGTCTCACATCATAAGAATAAATTTAACATCAGCTACAAAGCATATATATATATATATATATATATATATAAAGGAGCCAATGTAATAGAAATTGTGACACTTGAATCAATAGAAATAAAAGTCTCTAATTATATCTTCTATTCTCTCTAATGACTTCTCTTTTATTATAGTTCCGTTTTATTTTATAACAAAAGATCAACTTTATCGAACTCAAATCACGCAAATAAAACCTTAAGCTATCATTAAAAATAAGCAAATATATACATGCCTAACGAGCTCGGCCCATTAGAAAATAAAACTTCCTAAAAACAATTCCTCGAGTAAAGCACTCTATTCCAAACTTCTCTAACACAAAATTCCAAAATCAATTTTCGGAAATTGAAATCTCTGTTCCAAACAAAATTATCTAGTGATGGTTCGGGCGAGGGTGATCTGGTATATGGTGTCGGATTTGGATATTTTAGGTGAGGCAAGTGAGATTTTTTTTTTTCCTCTTTTACTTTTGGTTCAGGGAGATGGAACGAGGATGTGGTTGGGGCTGAAGTGACTGAGTTGCATCCATAGGTGATGTGGAGGCGGAATTGATGAGGTTGGTGAATCAAATGATGGAGGCGGGTTGAATTTATGAAAGAAGATTCGGTCGTACTCTGATGCTGCTGCTGTATAGTTTGGGGTGGTGATCAGTCGAGGTGGTCCAAAATGGTTTGGGGAGTGTGAATTTGGGCACTGGTCGTGGTGATTTAGCTGTGGATTGTATGAGATGCTTCTATGTTTGAGTTGAAGGTGATTGGCTTATACACGAAGGTGGTTGAGATGGATTTGCAGGCAGTGGGCGATGGAGTTGCTGATGTCGGGGTGCAAGAGAAATTGCTTGATTCAGACAGTAAATTGCAGTTTGGGATGTGATGGTGAAGGTTGGTACTTGCTGCACTGTGGTTGTTAAAGGTTGCAATTTGATTGTTTTGTCGGTGGTGGTGATGATGAAAATGGATTGATTGCTATTGTGGTTTTTAGGGTGATGTTGATCAGTTGTTGTAATCAGGTGATATGGTGATCAGTTGTAAACAGTTGTTGTAATCAGGCTGCGGGCTTGTGGGTCAAGTGTAAGTGTCGATCAGTTGTTGTTGTGGTTTTTCGTGTGTAAGCGCTACTGAGTATTGGCAAAAGAAGGTGAACTATGGTTGAAGTATGATGAAGGGTGTGATTAGGTGATATGGTGATTGTTAGTGAAGAAGGTTGGCTATTTTTTGTGATAAGGTGATTGTTGAGTAGTAGCCTTTGTTAAGGTAGTTCGTGACTGACGGATTTGGTTGCAGGAAGGTATGAAGTGCTGGAGATGCTGGTTTGGATGAGGAAGGCAATGTATACAGTGTTGCAATGTATTAGGGAACTGAAATTTTGGAGTGGGCAGTGAGTTGCTGACAAAAGTTTGGTGCAGTGAAATGGTGATGTCAATGGGGAAAGTAGGTTATTGAAGGTAACAGTTAAGTGGCAGTTTGGTGGAGGAGGGTTCAGTTGTTTGTTTTGGAAGTGAGTGGTTGAGGAGGTTAGCAGGCGATAAACTAAAAAAATTCAGAAAGAGCATAATAGAATGTGGAAACAAATGTAGTGTAACAGATGAAAACAATTACAATGTATTTTATTATTTTCTATAGAAACAAATACAGTTTGTAATATGCTGAAACAGATGCAATGTAAATTAAAGATAAAAATGTGTACCAAATGCAGTGTGATTTTTATGTTCTTTTACTACCTAAAACAGTGCAAATGTGAGTGTAGCAAATAGCAGAAATGAACAGGGAGAATAACAAAACAAAAGGTAGGAGGGAATGCAAATGTTTAGAATTTATTGCTAAATGCTGCAACAATGAAATGCCGAATTCAACATAGTAACAAAGAATTGTGGATGTGAATGACAAAAGAAAATGTAGAATTTAGTTGTTTGAAACAGAAAATGAAATGCAAAATCAGATTAACAGAATAATTTGTAGCGTAAATGTAATGAGTAAACAAATACAGTGCAGACTTTGTTTTTTTAATTAAAATCAAATGGAAACTAGAATGACAAGCAAATTCAAGCAAAACAGAAATGCATAACTGATTTTTTTATTGGAAATATGAACAAATAAAATAAATGAACCAAACACACAATAAAAATGCTTTCAAGTGGAAGAAGAAATGATAACCAATGCAACAATTTATTTTACTAGAAAGCAAAGATAGATATAATACAAAGAGTAAAAATAAAATTAAAATGTTTTTCCTAACAATGACGACAAAAACTTGATTCTTACGAATTTTTCTATTAATTTAGAAAATCCGCAGAATTTATATCGTTATTCAAATATTGCAAACGCACGACATACAATCGTAGTATGCATGAAAGTACGACTCTATCAGCATGAAAAAAATTTGAATTTCTAAAATTATTCAATAAAATTAGACCAAGTTTTGAGATTGTATTAACTACATAAAAAAATTAACAAAAACTAGAAAACAACTAGAGAGTTAATTATGAGATAGCATGTTTATAATGTTTTGCGTACAATGTAGCATGCACTTTCTCCCGTCATATGCAACAATTTGGACAAATTTTTCTTTTTTCAGGATGACCCACGTCTAGGCATTATGAAGCATGGATGAGCAAATGACTGTATAGTAGTGGTTTGATCTAATTCTTTTTTCTTCTTCAAAATAACGTAACATCACATTACTCATCAATTAAGTTCAAATATCTCGTCTAAGTTACAAAGCTAAACCAATATTAACAAGGTCCTCATATATCTAAATAGTACAATGATATATTTGTGATACAAGGCATCATACGAATACTACAAAAGATGAGAAGAATACTATATAGTATCAACCCTCCCAACAACCACTCAACTCTCTATTAGAGCATTCCCAGCAGTGGGGATACTTCACGAAATGGCTCCGAAATATGTTTTACCGCTGTCCAGCAGTGCGGAAACGAGCGTGGAGGCGAATTGGAAATGGCGAGGCTCGCCATTTCCAATTTGGAGCGGCGGTATGCAAACGGTTTTGAGAAAACCGTTTACACGTTAAACGGTTTTCTGAAAACCGTTTAAGGTGTAAACGGTTTTCACAAAACCGTTTATACAATAATTGTGTGCATTTTTTAAGTGCAAATTCTTTTGCACTTTATCTTGGTTTGTACGTGGTTAAACATGTTGAGTTTTCTGGATTTCAAGCATTCGGTTATCTAAATGTCATATATTTATTTTATTTAATTTTTTAAAGTTCTTAATTATTATTTTTTTAAATTTGTTTCACTTAAAATTTGATGCTTGTTTTATATTTAAATTCACTGAATTTTTAAGCTTGAAAAATTATTTTTAAAATTTTATAACTACGTTTAAGTTTGAAAATTTGGTTTTTATCTTGTTTTATATTTAAAGTGGTTTTTTATATGTAAATTTTATCTTGTTTTATAGATAAAATTTGGTTTTTATCTTGTTTTATATTTAAATGGGTTTTTTATATGTAAATTTTTAATTTGCTGTAACCTATATGTTGTAAATTTTTATTTGTGAATTTTTACCTCCACTCAGTTTTTATTTTGGTTTTTATCTCCAGTTTGCTAGTTGTAAGTTGGTAACATACGCTCGCTATTAAAAACGATACAAAGATTTTGCAATACAACTGGTGTTCATTATAATATCACCAGCCAAACGTAGGATACAATAGAGAAAACTAAAAACTAGCCAGTAAAATATAGGAAATTCAGTACGCAAACACATTAATTGTTACGCTCATTCTGAAGAGATTCTAAAGCGGTTCGAAGTCGCTTATTCTCTTGTTCTAACTCGTTGGTGTAAGAAATAGCCCGTGGAGGGAAAGGATCGTCGATCCACTCGAAATAATTGCATCCGTTAGGCCACAGCGAGCATAAATGGATCCTACGACCAATATTCTCTCCGTCCGCCCGTACTACTACCTCTGTCTCGTAACCACAGTAGCAACAAACGGGATAGGAGTTAACCTCCTGCTCGTAAGGAGTCTGGTTAACTGAAACTCGTCGTATCTCCTGATGACGTACATCTTGAACAGGTGGAGGACGGGCCACATCCGGATTAGTCGGAGGACGAGGGACTGTAGCCGCTCGTAAGGGTTCTTCATTCCCAGTTTGGACTTGTCCATGAGCTATAGCAGGAACATGATTAATTGGTGGATGAATCGTCAGGCGTGCCAACTTCGGGTAGTTTTGACGCAGGTCCTCGTAGTGCTGCTCTTGGTATTCGATATTCCAATCAATATCTGTTCTTGGAGTTGAAGGGGGGCGCTCAGGAAAGTTTTGATCATAGTTTGAATCCATTGATGAGGGCCATGACCATGAAGACATGTTTTTCTGTTGATGAAAATTTTGGTTCTAGATAACTAAAACGTAGCAAACATAGAGATATTTATAGGGGAAAATATATGGACTAACGTACATATAATTGAGAAACGTTAGACTAGTCAATGCACTCAGATTGATAGGAAAAGCACTAAAGGGATAGGACAAGACAGCGGGCTCAGTGATAGGACAAGACAGCGGGCTCAGTGATAGGACAGGACGACCCAGTGATGCTTTTTAGGAGCAGCAAAGCTGTAGGGTATGAAAGGACAAGATATGAGCAGTACGTGGCAAAGACTGGAACAATGCATTACTAGGGCATTGACTAAGGTGATAGCAAATGGCTAAAGTGACATGACAATTCAGTGGCCTCAGTGATAGGACTGGACGACCCAGTTATGTTTTTTAATAAGTCAGTAAAGTGATACGATATGAAAGGACAGGGTATGACAAGTCGGTGGCAATAGACTGTAATAATGCAACACTGGTGCACTAGAGAACTGTAAAGAAAGCACTAAAGTAAAAGGATAGGACGACCCAATTTCGAGTACAAACCACTACACTAACACACCGTCTTCATAACAATATTATAGTACCATTAAACTCACATACCATTACACTAACATCTCATAACATTAACATTAGCACCTAAAAAGTCATACAATCAACTCATCAATCATCATTGAATGTCCTCAATGCCTGGAATGTAAATCCCACTTCCTTTCTTCTTTCCCTTTCCCGTAAATATAGATTTCACCTTGCTGACGAAACCCCCGCTCTTCTGCTTACCTTTGTCTAAACTCTTGCCTGCACGTACATAAACACTTGGTTATATGTGAACTCTAATAAACTTAGAACAAAATAAATAGATTTATGTGCACGGGTAACAAGTGTGTATGGAGTTAAATGAACAAGTACCAGACGTCGACGATGATGCAGATGGATATCTAAACCTAACACCATACTGATTAGTACGTACATCACTGGGTTGACCGTCATCATCGTCGTCATCATCATCATCATCATCACCCTCGTCGTCATCCTCCTCATCACCTTCCTCCTCATCTTCCTCATCACCCTCGTCGTCATCTTCTTCCTCATCCGCTTCCACCTGTACTTGAGTTTTTCTTTTTTTCCTGCTTGTTGTTCGACCCGCCACATTGGTTCCCAAATGCAACACTGGTTCCCTATAAACTTGCATGTTCTGCACAGTATTTAAAAACATACACACTATCATTATACAAATAATACTAGGGATTGTATGTTATGTGCACGGGTAACATGTCCTCCCTTAGTTACAGCAACATCCAAACTCTGGTAGAGGTAACCCATAATCGCAGAACCCCAGTCGAACTGTTCCGCTAAGCATAAATCAAAAACGGCTTCCAAATATCCCAGACTAATTGTGTCATTTGTTGTTGTAAAGAAAAGAGTTCCCATCATATACAAAACAAAAATGCGCGCAATATGGCTTTTGTTATCAGTAGCCTCAAGGTAGTCGTCACGAAAGTACCTCACAAGATGCGATAAAGCAACATTTCCTACCCGAATATCGTTCGGCTCAAGAAGTAGCAGTAGTTGCTTTGCATTGTCGAATTGCCCCCAACTCTCATCATACGGTAACGTTTGATTATGCACTCCCACGGGAATGGATGTCAGCATGGTAAAATCTAAAGGTGTGAATCCAATCTCCGTACTATGAAATAAAAAAGTATGTGTAGTCGGCCACCAACGCTCCACAATATCATGTATGCATCTGTTATCAGAGTTTTTCAACTCAATTTTCATGAATTTACCAAATATACTCACAATCGGCTCATAAATTTGCGGGTAGACTTTAACTTTCTTCCACCATTTCAGCATCGTTGTAAATGCCCCATGACATCTCATCTTGTCTCGATTCTGTTTACAAAAATAAATCGGTTTACATAATGTTTTCGTATCGAATAAATTTTTTTACGCAATTTAAAAACAAAAATATACCGTAAGCTCTTTTCCACTGTTGAAGATATGTGAAACTCCTTCTTGTAGACTTGTGATGGACATGAATGGAAACCCCGGCTCGATTTCTGTCTCCTTCCTAGCACCGTAGCCTCCTTCTTCGCGTTCGATCGTTTTACGACTCTTTCGTGGGCTTTTTCTCCTCCGAAACCCACTCGCAGCGTTGGAACCTTCTATGATTTCCTCTTCCATCCTCAACAAATTCAACTAATTTGTTAAATCAACGAAGATGACCAAAATGATGGGTTTTTATGGTGGAGAACGATGGAATTGGTGGTGCTAAAGAGACGAGGAATGGTAGATAATGAAGTTATTGCAAAAATCCGATGTTTTTCACTCAATTCTTGAACTAGGGTTTAGAGGATTTGGGGATTTCGTTCGGCGTCTGTTTACAGAGTAATAACTCTGTAAAACAGATGCTCGCTGTATATATATTTTTTTTCCTGGACACGCTAAACGGTTTTCTGAAACCGTTTAACCACTAAACGGTTTTCAGAAAACCATTTAGTGTGTTTTTTTTAAAATAAAAATAAATTCCCAGCGTCGCCCCACTGTCTGCTGGGACAGTGGGGGGGATCGACGCTGGGAATAGTTGATCCACGCTCTAAATTGGGGGTACTGCTGGGAATGCTCTTAAATCACTGATAGAACATCTTTGAGAGTTGTTCATGCCACGCCTTTAGCATTTGAATCACCTTTGACGCTCCACATTCTCCTTAATTTGGCTCTAGTCTGTACACTCCATTATTGAAGCCATAAGTGGAGTCATTGTATTTCTGCATTTTATGAACTATTGCATCAATTTCCATTTTTAAATTAATTAAAATAAAGTTTTGCAGCAAGTTTAAAATTTCACTTAAATCCAACAACTGCTTTCTAAGTTGAATTTGCTAAGATAAACTCAACTTGCTACAATTGAATTGCTCAGCACGTTTAGTTACTCACTTCAGCCAGCATATACAAGTAAGCTATCAGCATCACAAGTGAAACTAAAATGCCTGGAATCCTAAGATAAGTCCAGAAACATATTTGAATTCGAACTCTGTTTGTTTGGTACTTTGGCAGCACATTTAGACCACAGCAAAAAAAATCAAAAATTGTCTTATATAAGACAACAAATCATCGTAGATTTAGTAGCATCATCACTTGATCAATTGTTTCAAATTTCATCTATAAAAAAAAAATCATTGGTTTAATGCAGAATAAGTTACGCAATGTAAAAAATAAACGCTGCTTATTAAGTTACTGAAAGAAATCTGGTTTTTCTTTTGAACAATCAAGCATAGATATTTGTTTTTAGTATAAACGAGTATATATGCACGCCCAATAGTTGATTCCCACCAATAGTTTATAAAAAGAAAATGAAAGTAGTTTATAAATATAGGAAACAAAATGTTCTTTCTTTTTTCAATTGGTCTCAGGTTTGAAGTTTTGATTCCCAGCAACAGTTGATTCTCCACTATTTTCTCTAGATCAGCAAGCATTACAGAGCTCAAGCTCCTCACCGAAACACATAATTAAGAATAAAAACAATTGAAAAAAGAAAGAACATGGCTGCGAACTCACTCATCAGCAGTAGAAACCTTTCAAACCTGAGACCAATCAAGTATCCCTGTAAGAGGCGAGAAATACAAAGTAAAAATAAATCAGAGTTTTTTTTACAATAGGGTACTTTAGTACACAGAGAGAAGACAACAGGAATGAGTTGGCCACAAAATACACATACTAAAACAAATACTGTACAACAACAAAAAGAGAATCAACTCAAACCAACTGAGATTAGACACTATAAAAACACGCACAACAAAAAAAAAAAAAAAAAAAAAAAAAAGAAGCTAAAACCAAAAAAACCAGTAGACCTTAAAGATCTTAATATCGAACGTGTAGAAAGTTAAGAGGATAATAGAACTTAAGCGATGTTCTGAAGACGTGACTTAAGCGATGTTCTGAAGACGTGATTCCAAGATCATGCATTCAACTTTGACTCTTAACTTTGTTGCACAAATGAGCTCCTCTTAATGGACCTGCAAAATATATGTTCTGTTTTTATACCCATTAATGCTTTATAATCAGGAATTGCATTACAGAATAATTAAGCATTTGCAGAATATATACGACGTGTATAATTGCAGTAACAAAAGAAATTACGACATTAAGTTACAATGTTATCTACAACAGACATGCCAAGTTTTTTTTTTTTTAAAAAAAATGGAAAATAGGGAGAAGGCAAACGTAGCAAAAAATTTGGCCAAAAATATGGAAAGTTTGTTTTTTAGCCAAAAGTCTATATTTTAGTGCAAAATGGAAAATGACAGTGGGCCCCCTGAATTCCACATTTGCACTAAAATGTGGACTTTTGCCTAAAAAACAAACTTAGCATACTTTTGACCAAAGAATTTGCTAAGTTTGTCCTTTAAAAAAAAATACTCTTTTAAAAAGATAGAATTGGACTTATTATACCTCTTGAACCTTAAAAAACCTTGTTATTATTATATTCCAATGACAAATAAGTGGAGAAGCCAATATATAATATTTTCCACTCAGTAATTATAGTTTCAAACAAAATAGTCTACGGTGATGAGGAATCTTTCTTTGTAGTTTATCGTATGTACATCCTAGATAAATTAGTTTACCCACAATAACTCGATGAAATGTTTTTTAACAATAATTTGTAATGCGTGAATGCAAATATATATGTATTAAAACCCTATTAGTGTTGCGATTAATGCATTTGCATGAACATGCAATTACATATAAGCTGTGTAGAAATGTTTAATTCACAGAATGGTTATGACTTATAGCAAAGCATAATACTCACCTAAATGGCAATAGTCTGTTAATACCATGATTTTAAAAAACTCGCCTCAAGGCCCGCCTCGAGGAAACAAGAGATAAAACGCCTTGAGGCTTATTCCAAAAGGCTTTTTACCTCTAAAACTTACGCCTCAACAACTTAAGGCATACAAAACGCATAAAGCATACGTCTCGCACGCCTCAAACAGCTAAGCCATATGACTTAAAAACCTTTTTATCTTCAGTTGCAGATTTTGACATAGATAAAAGTCATTAAGCTTTACTTATATAATGGAAATAAAAAAAAATTCAAAATTTAAGAAAATAAAAATTAGCAAATTTTACTTTTCAATTTCAATATCGACATGATCAAGTAAGATTGTTTACGAAATAATGATCATGAGGAATGCAATGAATTTTCTCATTGTTATTTAAAGAATGTTTTTCAATAAATTTTATTAAATCTCGAAATAAACCTTGCAAATCGATTCGAATTGATAGAACATATCAAAATTGGAGTTTGATGTAATCTTCAAATAGTTTTAAGAAATCAAAATTTGAACCATATGGGTTTCGATAATTTATTATTAATCTATAATAAAAATATATACTTGGTAGAAGTCGGATCTTAAATTATTTGTGTTCTATTTTTTACATTGGTTAATTTAAAGTGTCAGAATTTCTTTACTTTTTTTTTACGCTTTATTTTTACCCGAAAATCTTATGCCTCAACATTTCGAGGCTTACGCCTCGCTTTATAGACCTAAAAATGCCTCATGTGCGCCTTTTGCATTTTAAATCATTGGTTAATACAATATCAAAAAGGATAATATAGAAATTAACATTTAATGTTGCCTTGATATTAGTTGATGGAAGCGATATCGTAGATTGGATATTGTATATATAAGTAATTTGCCAAGTCACATATTTTCCTTACTAATTTGCCAAAATATTAGGGCATCAACACACTGCCAATGGAAACAAATAGGAATTTTGAGTACAAATTGGCACTTCATTGTAACCATTGCTGGGAATTTATTGTAGTATAAAGTTCACTCATAAATTTCAATGTAACATGTCAGATGCACAACAAAAAAAGGAAAACAAAATAATAAAGCAAGAAACAAAATACAGTGATGCATTCTAATAATAAGGAAAATGAAGGAAAAAAAATTAAACAATGGTGAAAATCAGGTAATTACGATGCACAAAAAGGTAAAAACGATTTGAAGATGCATATTCAACAATATTTTGAAACAATTACATATGAAAAACATCATACAATTAACAAAAAATATTTATTTTATAATTTACCACCAGATCGAATAACCACCAAGATGGCTAAAAGACATATTATGCCAATTTTAAACATTTCAGACCACTACTTCACTTCACCTAATCAGTTTCTCCACTATTCTTGTTTCTCATATAAGTAGTGCTAATAACATAAGTAAAATGAAATCTTAAAAAAAAAAAAAAACCAAAATTAGTTTTTGATTTCAGTAAAAGCCAAATCTGTAAACGTATTTGCATAAAAAGAACATTTGTGCTGGTGAAATAACCATGAATTGTGGTTTATGGTCATAAAATATGCTTGTATTTGCTAATCTGGTAGCTGAAGGCATATGATATTTCAAGCAAATAATAGTTAGGAGACCATATGGTACTCACCATACAAATTCGTCAATTGATACATGCACATCTACCATTTTATTAAAAAAAAAAAAACGTAATTGCACTGATAACTTCTTCAAAACAAACAATGATATGCTAAAATACAAGAATCTTAGTGAGAAATTAAAAAAAAACGTTAAAAAGATTACTTTGATCTTTATGTATTTAATATGAATAAAGGCTGCAGCTATCTAAAACAGATCAATCTATATTTTAGGTGCCTTTTTGCAAAATAGAAAATGAAGGGAATAGATATCTTTTTTTCCATGGAAACAAATTTAAAAAATAATTCACAGTGAATTTGTAAATATGATTTTTGAAGTATAATTTTATCAAACCCAAACTCCACATCAAATTCATCATTGTAAGGATATTTATTGATAACAAATAGGCAAAACGGAAGGGGAGGACCAAATGAAACACAAACCTAGAAATTCGATTGGAGGAGCAAATTTGATAGATTATAGATTCTAAGTGTTACCCCCTATTTATTTATTTATTTATTTATTTTTTTTTACATAGCAAACTTGGTTTTTTTTTCAATGAAAATAAAATATATTACAATAGGGGGACTCAAGCCAGTCTCCAACGACGTACAAATTAGAAAATACAACAAAAGCAGAAGCACAAAACAACATAGTAAACTAATACAACCAAGATACATCACAAATAGGACAACGACCATCACCAAACAAAAGCACCACACCAACACCAAAGATAGATACACCACAGAACATGGGAATAACCCACGCTGCGGAAGGAGCATACCATCCCACAACCAACAGATCTAGGCTACAAACATGAAACCTCGCAACAAAGCCAAAGAGACTGATCCAAGCATCAATATAAAACCACATACCCAACTAAGCACATGAACCTTCAAAAACGAAGAACAGACCTCCAATTGTAATGAAACGAACAACAGCAAAGGGAACCATCCCACCATAAATCGAACGTCCACCAAGCTCGGCGAAGAGTGCTAAATGTTGAGATTTGTGATACGCAAATCACAATTGTAGGCAACAAATTTTCTATGTGGATCCATTTTTGGTGGAGATATTTGTTGCTACTTTTGTGGGATATTTGAAAATGAAGGCAAGGATTATTTTGTGCTTATCCAAATAGATATATTTGAGATATATGAGGATATATTTGAGATATATGAGGATGATTTGGGTGACAAGTTACTCTATAAAAGGCCTACATGATATCTTCATTAAGTGGTGGAAAAATTTGTCATTGTTCTTCATTATTTTTCTCCTCAAATTGTTTAGCCATTAGATATTCTCTACCTATTTCTCAATAAGGTTATTGATTCAAGTTGTTTTTGTTTAACGATAGTTGAGATCGGTTGTAAACAATATTTTGGTGAATCAATAAAGAGGGTGGTTGGGTGGAATATCGTGTGTTCATATTTCCGATATTTTTTTGTGTTGTTTGTTATTCAATCACATTCATCTTCAAGTGATTGGGTGAAAAAGATTCATTTTGTTTATGGGTGTTTTGTCAAAACTTCCGCTGCGCACAAAACCCCAACAGTTGGTATCGGAGCTCAGATCACCGCATAGCTTGGAGTGTTTGTTGAATTGAAAAAAAAATGATTTTTTGTTTGAAAAAAATTGATTTTTTTATGTCGGAGATGATGACGTTGTCGAAGATGGCTATTTTGAATGGGAGGAATTGGGGTATATGGAAGCCGAAGATGGAGGACGTTCTATATCTCAATGATTTGCATGATCCCATTGATAGAAATGGGGAGAAGCCCTCGAATATGGATGAAGGAAAGTGGAAGAAAATGGACAAAAAGGCGATTGCGTTGATTCGCCAATATTTGGATGATTCTGTGTTCCACCATGTGGCTAGTTGTGAATCCGCAAAGGCGTTGTGGGACAAATTAGAATCGCTGTATGAGTCAAAGAGTGCTACAAGCAAAGCTTTTCTGGTTCGAAAGTTGTTTCAACTTCGATTGGATGAGGAGAAGTCTGTTGCAGAGCATTTGAACGAGTTTCAAGATGTCATCAATCAATTGGCAAACATGAAGGTCAATTTTGATGATGAGTTGCAGGCTCTTTTGTTGATGAGTACACTTTCGGAAAGCTGAGAGACTTTGGTTGTTTCATTGAGTAATTCCAATGCTAATGGAACTATCTCTTTGGAAACGGTTCGAAGCAGTCTTTTGAATGAGGAGCTAAGGAGAAAATGGTCGGAGTTGAAATCGGTTCAAACTGAGGCGATGGTAGTAAGGGACTCAGGTAAAGATACAAGGAAGAAGAAAGGTGCTATCTTTTGTCATTATTGTGGTAAGAAAGGCCACAAGCGCAATGATTGCTATTCATATATACGAGATATGAAGAAGAAGAAGGCGCAAGGTGATAATAATAGTGATGAGGCACAGGCAGGCTTTGCTGAAGGTACCGAAGGCAATTCTTCATGTGATGTCCTACTTAGTGTTGTGGAGCCTTGGAAGATGGATTCAGGAGCCAGTTTTCACATATGTCGAGATGTGAAAAGTTTTTCTTCGTATGAGAAGAGTGTTGGCATGATAAAGACGGCCAATGGAGTAGAGCTACCAATTTGTGGAGTTGGAGCTGTTAGATTTCGGATGCATGATGGAGTGGAGAGTGAAGTTGCCGGTGTGAGACACATACCCACTTGTTCACATAACCTCATATCTCTCGGTTAGTTAGATCGCCGCGGTTGCACTTATGAGTCTCGAGGTGGAGTTTTGAGAGTGAAGAAGGGTGGTCGTGTGATGATGCGAGGAGTTTTGGAGGAGGGGAACCTATATAGTTTGGTCGGTTCAGTGGTCAACAGTGGAAGACGGGTGACAGTTGAAGAACCTAATCCACAGCAAGGTGGAGAGGTTAATATGGTCACTGTTGATTGTCCTAAGGTTGAGGATCATGGTATCGACAAGGGTCTAGATGTTGATGATGCTCGAGGGATCCCGGAGATGAAGAAATCATGTCAAGCGGAAGACGGATGTCGAGTTGTGAAATCCACAAAGACAAGATGGAGGTCTTTGTGGTATTACAAACGCTTTTGAAGATCGCTATTGGTGTGGTGCACGGATGAGGGAGGTGCACCATTAGTGGGCGATGGTGGAGGTTTGTAATGATGTTAATTAAAAAAAGAAGGTTGAAAGTGAGAGCTAAGTTGGCTAGTGTTGAGTGGAGGAGATGTTGTGATTTGGTATCAAGGTGGAGTGTTGAGATTTGTGATACGCAAATCACAATTGTAGGCAACAAATTTTCTATGTGGATCCATTTTTGGTGGAGATATTTGTTGCTACTTTTGTGGGATATTTGAAAATGAAGACAAGAATTATTTTGTGCTTATCCAAATAGATATATTTGAGATATATGAGGGTATATTTGAGATATATGAGGATAATTTGGGTGACAAGTTACTCTATAAAAGGCCTACATGATATCTTCATTAAGTGGTGAAAAAATTTGTCATTGTTCTTCATTATCTTTCTCCTCAAATTGTTTAGCCATTAGATATTCTCTACCTATTTCTCAATAAGGTTATTGATTCAAGTTGTGCTTGTTTAACGATAGTTGAGATCAGTTGTAAACAATATTTTGGTGAATCAATAAAGAGGGTGGTTGGGTGGAATATCGTGTGTTCATATTTCCGATTTTTTTTGTGTTGTTGTTTGTTATTCAATCACATTCATCTTCAAGTGATTGGGTGAAAAAGATTCATTTTATTTTTGGGTGTTTTGTCAAAACTTCCGCTGCGCACAAAACCCCAACACTAAACTCAATGGAAGAAACTCAGCATACCAGATCCAAAAAGGCTAGTCGCGAGACAAATTATGAAGGATGGCTTTACTGAAGAGGCCACCACGCAAAGAGAAGAGGAGAAAACTGTAGCTCGTTCTGAAGAGGAGGCAAAGCAGGGATAGGTACAATAAAACAGGGAGCAAGACCAACAAGAACACAACCAGCAGCAACAAGCATTTCCCAAAGACCAAAAGAGTCCACCATCCCACTAAACCCAACAAACAACCATAAACACCAGAGCAGATACACTTTACCCCGCTGTAAGACAAAAGCCGACCCACCTGCTACTGACGATTGCCAGTGAAAAACAGATGGATACACAGTACAAGGAAAAGGAGGTGAAAATTAGTGTTTATCAGAGGATAGTTGAAGGGGGAACGCTGGAAAAAAGAAACATGGAGATAAGCAGACAGAAAAACAACGAAACAAATCAGATCTGAAAAGAACTTCCGTTGCGAGAAAAGCAAGAACAGAGAAATCGGTAGCCAGAAACAATTGCGAAGTGAGAATGGATCTCGAACGATGTTGGAAGGGGATTGATGTTGGCCAAGAAAAAAACACCGAGAGCCAAAAGACCGGAAAACCAGACTAGGGTTTAGGCGGCGGAAAAGAGAAACCTAAAAACTAAAGAACAGGGTAACTAAAAGAGGGAGCGGGAGAGGTAAGGGAGATGGAAGACGAAGGTCGAGATGGATGGAAGGGAATGAGAAGACGAGCGGTTAGGGCAGAAGGAAGAAGAGAATCAGAGCAAGCGGTCGCCATTTTTTAGATCTACATTTTTCGAAGTGTTACCCTATGGCAATAGTGATATAACATTTATGTCGTTTTCTCAAATATGTAAAGCTGCAATTAAGTAAATATATAAAATCAATTTTTATGAAGGAAATTGTATGGCTTTATGTTCTGATCAAGTATTTGTATAGTAATAAAGGTCGTAATATAATAATCATATTAATAATCACCATGATCATGCGATAACGACGTTGGAGACAAACCATTCAATTATGACACCCTTTGACCTTCGGATAAATTTTGCTAAATCCAGACTGATAAATGATAGTGCAAAATAATTAAAAGGATGATGATTTTAGTAAAAAGTAGTAGATTCATAAAATAAAAAGGTAATGTAAAAAATTAAATGGAAACATTTGTATCATAACATGGCCAAAAAAAATAAAGTATGAAGAGCTGAGCTTTATAGCACCAATGCAGGAAAGCAGTTGAGTGATATTTACATGTTCAAATGAACATATAAAAAGCTAAAAAGGTGGACAGTAAAGAAGATAAATTAAAGAACCATAAGGTCTAAAACTGAAGGGAAAAAGTTGTCGAATTTGCAAATGTTTAACTATTTAAGCACATTTCAAGCTCTGAATCAATAATTTAAGGCATGATGTTACTGTGTGTGTGTGTGTGTGTGTGTGCGCGCGCGCGCGCGCGTGTGTGTGCGCGCGCGCTTCAAGCAGTTGGTCCCATCCTAAGTTTTGCAAAAAAGATGAACTTGGAAAATTTATAAATACTATTTGCAAGAGATGCATTAACTTATCAAACATATATAATAGAAATAAATGCACATTTGCATGATATATATTTATCTAAACAATACAATGACTTTCTAATGAAAGTATGCCACCTTGCATATTTTATTGCATCTATAACCAGAAATAACATAGAGAACTTTTTCAATAGAAATCAGCATAACGAACGGTCTGAAGTCCACTTTGAAGTGGTATTAATAAAACATAAGACACAACATTGATGTTGCTTTTAAGTTACATTTTATGATCGTATTTATTTATAACAGAAAAGAAATAGTTACATATTATATGCATTTTGGCTAGTTATTTCAAACACATAACTTTTTAATATAATTTAGCAGTATAAATGTATACAAAGCCATATATAAGTTTTACTGTCATAACCGATGAAAGAAATATTACAGAAGTAATGTTTGAGGGTTAAAAACAAAGAAAAATTAAAACTTTTTCTTAAAAATTCAATTTTAATAATTGACTGCAGACTCTGAATATAAGTCCGAAAAAAGGACAACATCAATTTGAAAGTTTTAAATTTCACAACATAAATATAATCCTAGTACATCTTAAAAGACAAAATTTTGAAAATACATCCTTTTCGAATTGCAATTCTTATAAATCAGTATTTTTAAACAAAAACAGAGCAATTAGGAAAAAAAGACTGAACATGTAAGATATCTTACCATCCCGATTAAAAACAGGGAAAAAAGTTTAGGTTTTTGGATTTAATATTTGGCTAGTTCAAATTTTGTGGAATGTATTTACGCATGGGCATTGAAAAAAAATTCACTACCATGATTGCGAGCACAAATCAAAATGTAAGATTTATCACCAATAAGTTAAAATTTGCAATAAAAAATTATAGGTTAGTTTTCAAGGTCCAAAAAAAGTTTTAGAAAATAATCTTTGACATTATTTTGTAGAAGATCAATAAGTAAAGTTCAAATGCTTTGAAATTTCATTTTCACTAAAAAAATAAAGTAAAAGTGGACCTTCTGAATGATTCTAAATAAATATGTAAAGTGTAAATAGTAGACTCAATATAGGAGGTAAACTACAGACTTTTTTTTTAATTTACAATCTGTAGAGATGTAACATTGTTATTTGTTAAAACTGGAAAGAAATTTAAACCTTGAAAAAACCGAGTAAATAAGTCAGCTTTTAGGAGGGTTGCCTTTAGAGGAAAACATTTCTTAAAATCTTACAATGATAAATATGTGGAAAATTCATTCACACACAAATAAACCAAGCCATGGTAAAATCAGGGTAAATATTTCAAATGTACATTATAATGCCAAAATATGCAAATGTTACAAAACTAAGTTAATGTTCATTGTTCAAAATTAGGAATAGATTTATATATTTATGACGTATATAGTTAATGTAGTTCATCAACTATGCCTAAATTTAAAAAAATGGAGACCTTTTTTTAAAATTTACAATCTGTAGAGATGTAACATTGTTATTTGTTGAAAAGAAATTTAAACCTTGAAAACAACCGAGTAAATAAGTGAGCTTTTAGGAGGGTTGCCTTTAGAGGAAAACATTTCTTAAAATCTTACAATGATAAATATGTGGAAAATTCATTCACACACAAATAAACCAAGCCATGGTAAAATCAGGGTAAATATTTCAAATGTACATTATAATGCCAAAATATGCAAATGTTACAAAACTAAGTTAATGTTCATTGTTCAAAATTAGGAATAGATTTATATATTCATGACGTATATAGTTAATGTAGTTCATCAACTATGCCTAAATTTAAAAAAATGGTTATGAAAGAAATAAGAAATCTTGTTGTATTTTAGAACAGAGAACATGCTATTTTAAGAAACTAAAACTATATGTTTTAACTGACACATGGAAAAGGATAAAAGACCAGGAAGTAAGTATATTATGTCAAACTACCTTGAAAGTAAATCATACACACACGTGTTTATGCAGCTCTGATGTATAATGCTGACAAACCTATAAGACCAATCCGTAATAGGATTCACTCTCACGGAAGGGGTCCAAACTTGCGATCTTGCAGAAAGAGAGGGATGTTCTTTTCCAATCTGCATAATGATTTTAAGGCCATTAGGAACTTTATAAAGACAAAATAAATAACATATATTGCCATCATGAACATTACTGACAGTACACTGCATTAAGATCGTCAATTCTATTTCTTGTACCATGAAAATTGCTTTGGCTGGTCATCCTATCATTAGAGATTCTGGTCAAGACTTGAAATCAAGGCAAATTAGTTTTAGTTGCAACTCGTATCTGGTGAGAGTTAAAGCAATCAAAACTTCATGTATAAATTATAAATATAATCCATAAATGAAATAGCATTCTCACTTGGTGGCTATTCCATAAGTGAAAGAGTTTGATTTCTGGAAATGAGCAATGGTTTCTTCTTCCAATTTGTTTATTGGCATCGGAGGTATTATGTATCCAAATAAAATGCAAGCAGTTCAAATATACAAAGTTAGGAATTTCAAGTAGAAGTGAGATTTGAACAATGGCTTTTAAGTCATCATGATTCAGAAATTGGAATATATATATATTTTCACATCTAAGCATCTACTAATTTGTAGGTAAAAAGGGATAAAAGCGAACCAACAAAATAATAAATTGGATCCAAAGATTAACTTACACAACACAATATTGTATAAAATAACTTATAAGTGGACATTGAATCTCTATGTTAAAAGTATAAAATTTTTGGTTTTATAACTTAATAACATGCCAAAGCAATGTAAAGGAATACTGAAATAGTATTGTTTAGATCAACCATCCAATTATTATTATTATTATATAATAATAAATTTTAAATTCTTAAAATCCTCTGAATGAAAACATTTACAAAAGCTGAATTGATGACAAAATATAGAGATCACGATAAACAAACAGTTCATTTTCAAAAATCAAAATTAATTATTATATGAAATAATAGTTCAGTACTGTTCAGCAATGTATTTATGCTATGAAAGAGACTTATTTTGAGTTTTCTTGTATTCTAATAAAAATAAAAGAATCAAAGAGACAATAAAGGAGGAAATCATACTCATGCATATTGTTTCTTTTAGGTCTTTTTAATGAGCATACTTAACAAAAAAAAGTATACAGTTTTTTACGTTTTTAGTGTAAAAAACTCATTGCACTATTTGGATAGCCAATAGAAATTCAAAGTGCAATTAGGCCATCTTCAATAAGACGACACAAAAAACAAACGGTCTATCGATCCGTTCTCAACCACACAGATGCTTGTAAATTAGTAACACTCGATCGATCCCTCTAGTTTAATCATGCAGATACTGCAGCACGTAATGTTTATATACTAATCTCCCAGAACATGCATGCTTACAAAGACAGTCTCTTATATATACTTACATGATTAAGACTTGCATGTAATTCTAGCCAAGTTTAGTTTTGGATATAGTGTGCTTCTCAAGAAATCTTTGAAGCACGTAATTTAGAGCATTTCTCAGGACATATGCTCCTTACGCTTATGGTCCCATGCAGGACTAATATTCCATGTATGGCTACACAGAATCTGTGGCTTTTCCAAATTGCAAAATTATACTAATCTCCCAACAGTGTAATCTCCCAACAATGCAAAATTATAACATTAAAAATGACTGAAGCTTTGTGATGAATCAAAAGCACAAAGGACTAATGGACAAATTTAGAAGTACAAACCCTAGAACAACATACAGGTAATCTGGACATGAGATACTGATTAATCGGAAATTATGATAGTAGATTGCAATGGCTAATTAGTCGGAAATTACGATCGCAATCGCTCTGTGATGGAATCGGAAAATTACTTGATATCGGCTGTAGCGCGTTAATGCAATGATACCAATTGCGATCGAAGATACCAAGTGCCGCCGTGGTCGACAGTCGCCATTATAGCTGAGGGCGCCGATATAGGGTTTTGTATCTGCAGCACTCTAAATAATCAGAAAAGATAGTGACAGCGGGCAGAAGAAATGAGGGAGCTGACATAGGTTCTCCCTAGAGGATGTTAAATAAGCCGAAAAAATAGTGTGAGAGGAGAATGTTTCGAGTTGGATCTCCGTGGAGATGTAAAGGGGAAGTTCACCGTGGACGAAATAGGAAGCGACGTCCGCCATTAGACTGAAGCTTAGAACGTATGTTCTAGCAATTGAAGACGCAGAACCGTTAAAATTAAGAGGGTCGATAAGGGTAGTTTAGGAATTTCAAAAAGACGTCAAGTAAATTAGTGTAATCAATTTACCTTATTAGTAGTAGAGATTAGAGATATATTCCTAAACTATGTTTGTAGATGTTAATCTAAACTGAGACTTGCTCATTTATGTAAACTGTGCAATGCCCAGTTTGTCCAAACTGAGCTATGCTCACATAAGTACATAACCACATAAGGATATGCCCAGTTTGTCTAAACTGAGCTATGCAAGGGTATGAACACTGAACACTACCACAGTTTATCTAACCTGAACTATGCCCAGCTATATAGCTCAGTTATCAATTTTGATTTTCTATGCATAATAATTATTATATGCATAAATAATCAATGTATGGATATGGTTTTATGTTGAATTGATAAAAAAGAAGATTGATTTTCAATTTTTGCAGACAATATCAAGACAACAGGAATATGCATCGTCTTGAAAACAAGAAAAAAAGCCAAAGTAGTATCATGCAGAGCAAGACACAATGCTATGATGCTAGCAAAATGAAGTGCAGACCTGATTATGTTATTCATGAGGTCTAATTGATTAAGGTAATGTTTTATATTTAACATGGGTTAAGCGGTTCTGCTAATAATATTTTCTGATAACCAGAAGGCAGACTGACACACAGACTATGACAAATGTTGATTTTCCATCAGTATTTTATACAACTGAATATTTTTTTGATTTTCTTGATTTATATGTTTTGTTCATGCGCTTCTCAGTTGTAACATTGATGCCATATTCTTGTAGGCACAGATACCATACAAAGTGTGAAATTAATGTTAGATTCAAGAGGCACAAAGGGTGAAAAGTGATGTTTCTACGGATCCAACAAGTAATGTTGGGTGATGTTGTCAAGAGGCAACCTCAACTGGACTTATGACCATTAGCGATGCCGGTGCCATTGATAATCCAGCCTGCAACAATCTTGTTTCTCAAGTCAAAGAAAGAGCCAGGAAAAGTAAACAAAGTAAAGTGAGCAAATCACTGAACTACTCCGACGACAGGGCTTCCACATTAGTGCATAATTAATGACGTTCCTAATGACGGGATAGGATTGGATCGCACAATAATGCAAGGAATGTAGATGCTAATTTCTATGATACTATTTCCTCTTCTAACCTACATGGAATGCAGTATACTAACAACAACACTTGGAGAGGGGGAAGTAACCATTCAACACAGTAAAATAGATAGAACTTTGGTTACACAAAGAAGGTGAAGTATAATATATCATGAATTTCCTACTAACTAATCACATTTTAGTTCGAACTTTGAAGATTTCATCATTGTCATCTATTTTGCACAACTGCTAAAATTGAGAAAGCAAGATAAAGATGTGCTTCCTAATTAGTTTCAATTAAAATAACACTGTATTATATCGTCAACAACTAAAAGCATACACGGAACGTCCAAGAAGGTTACACCACTTAGTTGGTATGTCCGTCGATAATCTTGTATGCCAAGATATGATGACTGCTTTAAGTGTAATGCTATGGAGACTGCTTATGACAGTAAAATGCAGATGTATTGGCAAAATAAAAATGTGTTAAGTGCTGACTGCTGACCAATAATATTAGGACTTGGTTTTTAGGGGTGTATGTCACAGCACAGGATTTTACGGGTTGATAACAGAACATAATTTTATGAATAGAACTTTCCACGAGACTTAACCCATAAGAGTTAAGAAAATGTTATTCATCTTAGTGGGTCACAATCAAGCCCATTATGTGTTTTGTTTAAAGACTACATTAAAATATCTCTAATAGTTTAATGCTCATGTGCATAAATAATGCTTAATTATCTAATAAATAAATATTGATTTGAGCGTTCAAAAGACTATATGAAACAAGGAGAACTTATCTTTTTTACTCCTAAGGCACTAGAGTCAAAAAATGAACTATAAAGATCAAGAAAGTTCTATGCAAATTAAAACCATAACTTAAAGAAAGAAAACTCTTGACTCAGCATGTTGGCAAGCTCTTGGAAAATGTCAGCATGCAGTTTACCCAAAAACTCCTATATTTCCGGTCTAGTCCTCGTTCCACACGAATAACTTCCATTAACGTCGCTTTTAAAGTAGCAATCCACATTGATCTAATTCAATAATGACTTATTTCAAAATTATTTTTACATATAAAATCAAAATGCGATGATTTAATTTTTGCTAACATCATTCTTCAATACTATCTTTAATTTCATACTATGATACAAATGCACACAGAATATTTGAAAGCCAAAAATTTTGGTACAATTTTTTTTATAATTATAAAAATAGAAAACTATGCTAAATGCAAATTATTAACTTAAATAATAATGGAGTTTGAACTCAAATCAATTAAACTAGATCTCTATTATTTCACAGAACATCATTATACATTTAAGAGTGTCTATCATCCAATTTTAACGATGAACACACATTTAAATTCTGTAGTTGTACAGCAATCATATTTGTGACCCAGTGAACTGGAATTATATATGGCTCATAAATTGGTTTAAGCAGAAGTAATTTAGACTAAAATAATAATAACAATTGACATGCATATTATGAGTTCTACTGAATATATAATATTGACTGTAATCAAAGTTTGTTTCTAAAATGGTTCAAAATGTCTGATATTTTAGATTGCAGCAATGGCCCGTCATTCTTCAATCTCGACATCGACGATGGTAGAAATCTTTGTATTTCAAGAATTTGACTTAAATTGATTATAATATGGGCATTGTTATTACGGCGCTCGACTAGTCGGCTAGTCGAGATTGAACCCTCAACATGAAACGTCGACTTGCCAAACATCGACTGAAACTGAAACCCTAGAAATCAAACTCAAATCGGAACCCTAAATCGAAGTCTCGATGTCGATTTGGAACCCTAAAATGATGAACTCGAACTCGATCTGCACTGGAAGTGTCGATTTGAGTTTTGGAAGTCGTTTTTTTGAATCTAGGGTTCCGATTCGATTTATAGTCTCGAAGTCGATTTGGATCTAGAGTTTTGAAGTCGTTCTGGAAGTCGATTTGAGTTTTGGCTAGTGTGAATCTTAATGGTCCTCTTACTCGTGTTATGTTGCTACGGAATATGGTATGTTTACTTAACGTCTTTTTGATTTTGTTTATTATAAATCATTGGATGCTATTTTTTTTCTGTTGCCTTGCTTTAGTCATTGTACAGTAACAGTACACACGAGTGGTGTCGTTTTATGGTTATGCTCTGCTAGCAAGTCACCAATATTGATGTCTATCAACGGTTGTTGTCAGTTTATATTGCTGCCCTACGGTATGTTAGTACATGTTTAAATTTTTATGCATATGTATTAGTTAGAAATTTATAATTATACATTTGTATATATTTATTTATTTATCGACTAGTATCGACTAGTCTATGACTAGTCTACGACTAGTCCACTAGTTGGACCTCAGTCGACTCGACTCGACTTACCGCCGTAATAACCATGAATATGGGTTAAAGTTGATTATAGTCTATATCTTGAGAATTCAGATTTGTTCAGTATTTTATTTGCTAATCAACGACAATAAACTTGTTTTTAAATAGATTATGATACTTCTCTGCATTTTAGAATTTATGGGAAAGTTTATCTTGATTGAGATTTAATTTTGAGGTATAGCTCGAGTTCTATGGGATATAAAGAAATATTTGAAACATGACTTCTATAGAGAACATAAAGAAATATAGTTTTGAGATATCACAAACATTACAGATCTTTCAAAGGTAGTAGAGGCATAAGAGTAAGGCTAAACGAAAGAAAAGAGATCTTTAATTTGTATGAGGATAGTAAATTAGAAGATCAACTCTATCAAGGTATTCTATACCGAAGTCAACTGAAAAACTAATTTCTACACTTGATATTTTGAGCTTTAATCTGATTCAACAGAATCTCCGTCTTGCTTTTAAACAGATTCTGAAGTACGTATTCTTACAAAGTTAATTTTGTGCATTTCTTTCTCTTGAAAAGCATTTGCTTTTTCATTTATGGTTTTATTTGTGATAGCTATTATTATATTTTTGGGTTTTTGGCCATCTTATTCCTTAGGTGAATGTGATACATTTTTGTCGCTTGCCTTTTACTTGCTTTTCCCTTTACTCTAATTTTGTATTAAGATTATTCAACTCAAGAATCAAGCGAACAATTTTAAGAACAATGCCATCAAATTTATTATTTTATTCACTTTTTTAAATGAATCATGCAAATGGATGTAGCTCATTCGTTAAATTTCTAGCATTATTTGAATGTAATGCTATGAAGGCAAATATATTTGGTTCCTTTTAATAAGACTAGGAGTTGAATCACCTTTAGGAGTTTCCTAATTCCTATAGGCAGTTTCAAAGTTACTTGCAAAGAAAATCAAATTACAAAATTTTGCATGAACTAATATATACAATGGACATATGGCCTAACCAATACCGTGTGATGGTATATCATAAATGAATGTGCTGCATGGAACTGAACAATAAGTTTTCATAAATTTACCAAACAATAGCAAACATGAATGTGAAAGAAAATGATCTTAATGCATGCTAAGTTGCTAACCTCTATAAAGACATTGTTGCAAGAAACATCCTCAAAACCCTACATTCAAGAATGTTTAAAATTATAAAATGGCCTAAAATGATACAGTTGTGAAATAGGTAAATAAAATGAGAGCAAGAGAGCCAACTTACAAAAAAAATTAGCTGCAACTATGTTTGAATCTCCAACCTTTACATGAAATGTTTGAATTTTGTATTCTTTGATTATAAACACCATCATCATGACGACTGCCTCTTCTCCATGTCTCTTTCCACGGCCATATTAACATGTAAAAATTACATCATATTGTGATGAAAGAATGTAAGTTATGCAACTTTTCATCGTCATTAAGAATCCAGGTTCAAAATGAGAATGCCAAGAAAATATGCAATTTTTAACACTAACCGTAGCAAGTATCTAATTTTTGATTAAATGGTTGAATATATATTCTGAATGCTTTCTGCTTGCGGTTTCAAAAGATAAATTAATCATTATCTTATCACTGGTTTGAACCTAGAATAAGCCAGAGCAGTTGTTCATTGAGATCTCAGAGCGACATTTGATCATTGCCTTAACTTATAAACACTGATTTCCGATTTGATTCTTTATTTATATTATGACATTTCATTGTAACGTTCTAAAGTTAATCATGTATTTAGAATTTGTTACACATTGTAACCTTAACTTTTAAGTCGTATAATCACACTCGGCATTCGCTATAAGAGTGAAGTGTTGGTGTTGATTCATGTGTGAGCAACAAATAAGAAACACTGATCATGTAAACAATTTTGTAGAAAAAAAAACACTTCCACGAAAGAGCTAAAAATTGATACCTTTTATGTCCAGCAATCATGATTCCAATCTCTGCAAACTAACTGTATGTCGTCCAGGTCATTGATATATATGTTCAAATCATCAACCATTGCTGAAACATAAAGTAAAATGTCAGTTTTAACAAATACAACACCTTGTAGATGTATCACCACGATAATCACCTTTTGTTCACTAATATTATCAAATCATTTTCAAAACTACTGATTTACTATATCGTTTTGATTCAGAGTATGTTTATTGCCGACAATACCCTTAAATGCCATACTCAGTAAATATGATGTGTTTTGTAACTTTCTTTTGGGGCAGCTTAAGCACGCAACACATTTAATAGCTTCTAAAGAATAATACATGGAAATATACATTATAGTGTTATATATACAAAGGGCTTGCACTAAAAGATGTGCATTTGATTCCAGAGCGTGCTACTCATTTTAATATATACGTGCAACGCTTCAACCATATGCAGTGTTTCAATTAGTCCGACATGGGCCACCAACATATAGTAGTTAACAGGGTGTATAAACTAAGAGACAGAAGCAACGGTTGTCTTCCACTGGAAACTGTGACACTGTAATGGATAACAAAGCAAGCTTGACTATAATCGTAACTGGTTATCTACTTTAAACTTCCATTTCACCCAGTGACTACATATTATGTTCTCCCACCTTCACACTGGCCCATAGCAATATTTGCACTAACCACTTTAGCCAGCATTATTTATGGCATGTCCTAAATTCAATTTGCCCTTTAAATAGGTGGAAAGGGCATTTTAGGAAATTCAAAAAAACACCAATTAATCATGTTTTAGAAACAAAACACATAAGATAATACTTTTTAACATGAACCTTACATTGCCTACCAAATGGGTGCTTTGGATCAGATATGACCACTAATGATAAGGCAAAAGAGGAGAATAATGTAGAAAAAATAAGATGCCTACATTGAATCGCAAAGAAGAAAGATGGTCAAAAAGAACAACTATATTCGATGAAGCTTCTGCTTATGCCTACAAATTTCGATGAAGCCAGAATGAGAAAATGAAAGGACAGATGCGGCAAATTAGCTGGAGCTCGTTCAGACTTTTGATGGGTATAATTAAGAATATACTTGAAAAAAAAAAAATCTATTACACTCATTTATGGACCACTTTTGAAATTCTTAAAACAAACAATACAATTAGACACAAATGATCATGTAGAGTCAATCCTAAGTCCTAACAAATAACAAATAATACACTCACAAGATCAATTCCTCTTTTCCCTTCCTACGTCCCATAACAAATAACAAATAATACACTCGCAAGATCAATTCCTCTATTCCCTTCCTACGTCCCATGTTCCACGCTAATTACAACCATTCACTTGTTATCACCAACCATTCATCTTATATGATGAATCCCACTCTTATATGATGAATCAAACCTAATTCATAGAAACAATTATAATGTGTGACTGTGATCTTTTGCGACATGTATAAAAAAAACACAACACGGAATACTTTAGTTGCTCAACCGTGTAGATTAGAAACATAGATAAAATTGTTCGTGACATTCAACCCATTGGAGGGACATGTGGAATCTACAGTTCAACAAAAATATACATAAATTAAAAACGAAGAATATTTAATTAATAACTGGGATGTGGCAAAATTAACTGAAGGCAAGCCTGGATAGAAACTATGATCTCAGGCATGATCATAATATAAAATATTCATACGGCATGATGCTTTCAACATCATTATGGGAACAAGGTGGCTTATTATAATCAGGTTTTGTGCTAATATACAAAGGTTGTCTTTCCTTATCATGCTGAATAGTGCCTTTAACTAATGCAGCATCATGTACAAAATTGCACAAGTAGAACCTGCAAAAGAATATAATACATAACAAAAGCATAATACAATAAAAAAATAACAGTTTGCCATGGAGAAGTTTAAGCTTAGCAACTCATGTTATACAACCAACGAAGGTACCATGTCATACAACCAACGAATATGTCGAATATATTCCTTTTACTTTCGGTTGCATGTCGCAGTTCAGCTGAGAACTGGGACAAATACAAGAAGTTAATTTTAATTTTCTGGTTATTTGCTATTGTAAACATGGTACCTTTGTTGGTTGTATAACATGAGTTGCTTATTTTTATTTTTCACTGTATCAAACACCTTATTTGCCTCGTCCATTTCACCGTAACAGACAAGCACGTCTAATATATTTGTATAAAACATAAGAAGTTAACTAATCCCACGTTTGCTGTTATCTTCAGTAACCCACAAAATATCTATTAACCAACCTGAACGTAAATAAGAATCTAACAACATTCCTCAAGTGTTCCTAAATTTATCATCGCCACTCTTTACTCATCACCAACGAATACGTCAAATAGTTTATTAAACAGGCTAAGATGTCCTATTCAAAGAAACAAGGAACGTGGGACGTGACCACGTTCCGCAAACCGGTTTGTTCGTCCCCGATCCCGAAACGAAACGCGACCCAGAAACGTTAGCGGTCGCAAAAAGAAGATGACGCACAGATTTTTGAAAAGAATAAACGACTCTTCGATTTGTGTTGAACAACTATATATGGTTGTAATATATATTGGAAGGGCAACTATATAATATATCAATTTGTATATAGATTGAAAGGGCAGCTGTAAATTTGCGAGATCTTCACAAAATTTGGTAATTAACATAAAAAATAAATAGATCAGTTTTTTCAAAGTAGAAGAAAAAACATGTTTCGTACCCTTGTGTTCCCTCGTACCGAAAACATTCAAGACAACCTTCCACGTATCCGTTTTTGTACCGCGTTTCGTATCGAACCATGTCCTATGTAACCAGTCCTATTTAACCCTATTACAAAAGGTTTTACAAACGAGCAATAAAAAGTGCTAAATAGATTAGAAGGATGATGAGAGTGGGATTTGAACCCACGCCCTTTCGGACCAGAACCTTAATCTGGCGCCTTAGACCAACTCGGCCATCTCATCAGGCAACAACACAATTTATTTATCACCATATTTCAATTGCTTTTCCTGATTATGTTTCCAACACAGCTGCATCTTGGCTGAGATCTTTAGTCATTCGGTATGTGTATGATATGATTGTGCTTATGGGATGTATGTTTCTTAAATATGACAGTGGACCTGATTCCTAGTTAATATTACCCCATATATTGGAAGATGATGGGAGTAAAAACTCTGAGATGCATTACCTTGCAAGAACATTCAACCTGCTGCAACTTTTTTCGGCAACAATCTCATCTTTGTTTGTAAATAACACCTGTATACTATGATTGATGAAGTGTGTGAAGCTGACAAACAACCCGGTAACTACTATTTTCAATAACACCTATATATAAATAAATCAAAATAGCATTGATTCTACAGGAACCCAATCTTTAGACCAACCGAGTCATCCCAACAGCTGATGGTAAATCATTATGCATGTTAAGGAACAATAAATAATCATGATTAGTGCAAACAAGTTCTTCGTTAATACCACCTTGTATGCTGGCAGAAGATGGAGCAAAAATATTGAGATACATAACCTTGTATGCACATTGAACTTTCTGGCACTTCTTTCAGCATCAGTATCATCTTTGTTTGTAAATGGATGGAGTTTTCGTGCACGCTGAAGAAAGACAGGAAAAACTAAGTTATGAACGACTAAGACAGAATAAAGTTTGAAGTAGACGTGCAAATAACTAAATTAAAACATAACACTAAAAATATAACAACCTTATTCTATGTACATATTCAATTGCCTGCTCAATAAACCAGATATATACAACAACACACATTAAAATATAACAAGCACAAAGTAGTGCTGTTTTTTCCAAATAAAAATCTAACATAACCCTAGATGGCCAACACGGCATCCACGTAACGAATACTGCACCTGCGACAACATATAGAGAAACTGACGAATCAAAGAACGAAAGAATATACATATATAGGTATTACATAACAATAAAATATCAAAAAAAATAAAAACAAACTTGAAGTTTAGGTCGAAAATTTGAGAAGTGAATTGGACCAAAGAGAGCGATCAAGAAGTAAAATTGCAACTGTGCAACGAATTTTCCACGAAATTGCTAGTGACCTATGTAATGCTTGATGAAGTTGTGTTTGAGCTACAAGTTAATTTTTCAACTTGAAGCTCGAATTTGTTTGGAGATGAGGAAAAGTGAACAATTACAGGTAAATCAATAGGTAGGGGTTAGTTGCACGGCCGTTTGAAATTCCAGTTTGCTCAGAATTGCTGCATAACAATTTTTTCTTAGAAAAAGGACAATGTTCGAGTGAAAGTAAGTAATTTTCTATTCCGTATTCATGAACAAACAACGAAGGTACCATGTTATACAACCAATGAAGGTACCATGTTACAACTAACGAAGGTACCATGTTATGCAATGTATTCGTCCATCTTTTGATTTCCTCTTTGCAACTCATGTTATACAACTAACGAAGGTGCCATGTTTACTGTAAGAAATAAGCAGAGAAATAAAATTAACTTTTTTGTATGTGTCCCAGTTATCAATTGAACTAAATCATGCAAGCGAAAGTAAAAGGAATACCTTAAGGTATATGAAAAAGTTATCATAATATGGTAACACAACGACTACATCAGCCAAGCTCAGTTCTAGAACATAAGAATGCAAATGCATTAGACATCTCTCTATGCTTCTTCACCACCGCCTCTACTAATAATAATAGTAATAATCAAAACACGTAATTTCCAATTTATTTCTATATGGTATAACCCATTTTTGATACCTACAATTTCTGAAAACATATTCTTCATAATTTTATTACATATATACTAAATTTAAAATATTAATTACATACTCTTTATTTTGGGTTGTAATTTCAATTCATTTTACTATATGAATAATTACTATTACCTGCATCTGAAATACTAACAAAAGAACGTTTCTTTTTCGTCCATGATTTTTCCAATTTAGTTTTGATATTTATAACCTCAAGTTCAATATGCATTAAATATCATCCTCCATGTTTTTATACACTCAAACATCTAGAATTATATCAATACACTTGCGTGATTAACAACTCTCTTCCTTATGAAAAAAATAAAATTGAAAATTGAGGATTTTAGTTTCGACTTCCTTCATATTAAAAACAGTTTTATAAAAATGTGTTTTATAAAAATGTGCATTGCACCTTCCATGGTAACTGTAGTGCTTTCATATTTTTTTAGTTCTATGACAAAATCGTTCAAAAAGTCTATATTATCCAGAACCATACTCAACCCAAACACACCAAATCCGTGTAGCCCAAGACTACTGCCCATGATCCATAGTCAACCAGGCCTCCAATTCCAGCCGCCTATACCCAATTGCACCAAAGCTGGCCTAGAGGTCATAACCTATCAAATAAATATGGTTCCTCCTACCCTTTGCTTAATATTAGACATATAATGCAAGTTCTGTGTCAGTGCCAAAAAATATGGCAAAACCCACTAATCTGAACTTAGCTGCAAACAATATCTGACAGGGAAAGAACTAGATTTCGATTTTCCAAACAATAAAGGCCAAAAATTCCAATGGATGGTAACATAAATACTCAGTTAATTCATAAGCTCTATTGAATAAGGCAAGAAACATTCAATTGTAATTGCAAATCTAACACGAAAAAAGAAGGCTACTAAGAAGAAATTAAAACTTTGCAAGCAGGCTAAACTTATTAGCCAGATTGAAGAAAATAAACTATTTGTTGGCTTAACGTCATAATTATTTAACCGTAAATTTGGGTAGTTTTGTCATATAATATGTGGGGTAAAACCA
This sequence comes from Allium sativum, assembly GCA_030737875.1. Lineage (NCBI taxonomy): Eukaryota > Viridiplantae > Streptophyta > Magnoliopsida > Asparagales > Amaryllidaceae > Allium > Allium sativum. Next base: position 464,110,785 of record CM060923.1, read on the forward strand.
TTCCATGGTCATGGAAATAACAAAGTAAATAAACGTCACCCTTGTTCTTTAACTTCTGGAAATGATGAATGATTACTAAGTTCATTTGAGCTGAATGAATTGGTATGGTAACCCATAATGAGTATCTTAATATACAATTACAATTGAATATTAATGATAGTTGTCAAGTGATTAATAATATCATTTAGTATAACTTTTATGGTGTCATATATTTACTCGGTATTATAACATTTAATTAAAGCATTCATCTATTACATTTATTACAGGGTTTGTCATTTATTTGTTGTGTTTGATACAGTGTGCGCTATCTCATATTTAAAATAAGAAAGGTGATTATAATCACATCATGTTTTATAATAGTTAAAAATTACATTTCTAACGGTGCCATATAGACAAAAATAATTTAATGATTGTTTAACATTTCAAATTAACAAATTCAAGCAATATACCACCAAAGTGACTTCGCCTGTGTAAATTGTTAATAAGTGCATTTGATATTTATTTCATGATTACTCTGTGGTGTAATAATTTTTTTACTGAAAACTATACACAAATAAGAATTTGAAGATAAAAATAAACTTCATCCTCAAATATACTTTTTTTTTTTTTTACATGTGAGAAGAATTGGAAAGAAACTAAATGTGACATATAAATAAGAAAGAAGTTCATAGAAGGAAAAAGAATAAAAAGATATTAGATTGACATAACAAGAAGACATAAAAATGATCTAACAATTTAACTAATCTCCTCATGCAACCAATAAAAAACTAACATAATATGAGAACTCATGCGATCGACTTCAATCATTTGAGAAAAGACAAAAATGATGACGATGTTGAACATATCGGCAAAAACAAGCAAATTATGGTTGTTATGGTATGGTTTCGTTAAATTTCTCATTACCATACAATTATCAGGTAGTTGGTTATCATTTTTTAGTAAAGTCGGAATATCAGTATAGTTGGTAAAGTAAATTTACTGTTTTCTTCTAGAACACCGGCAATACTTTTCAAAATCAATGGCAACGATAATCTACCAATATATTTATAACATACAAACATTTATGTAATATGTTTTTTATATGCATTTAGAAATAAGCAAATGATTCAATTTAATTTCATAATTTAGTTCAAATGATGTTGATTAATTAAGTGAATAATGAAATGTACAATGAAAAACTGCTAAAACGTAAAGATGTGTCATGGCTTTTTTTTTTTTTTTTGGATAAATGACAATTCATCATTGTTATTGTAACGGTTACAGGCTTATCGGTATATACATTCACTATTATAGATTAAGTTATACACTATTCACTATGGACAATTTGTGATATAGCGCACGCTATGATAACTCTGAATATATCGGTCTTCAATACATCAGTCAATCACTAACGATAACAATAAGTTATTTTAGCTTACCAGGAAAGTAAGAGAGCATTGTTTGCAAAATCATAGCGGTAATCGTTGACACTGGGTTTTGGTCAATCAAAAGCAACACCAAATTCGCATGCGATTCGTAGTAAAAATCACAGAGCAGTCACGAAGTATGTAAAAGTAAATGAAGACACAAAATTATAGTGGTTCAACAAGTGAGACAATGTCCACCGAGGTGTAATCGATTGTTTATATTGTTTGATTACAAATACATTTTGGTTTGATCTTAAGAATATAGAGAAAATGGAGTTCTTTTTAGGCTATACCAATGTATTTGCATTGTAGTGTCGAAAAGGCAAAAGAAAATTTCCAAATAAGCTATTTCGTGTCCTATTTAGCTGTAGAAGCGCATGGATCGACCGCAAATTGTTTATCCCTTTTTAATCATTTTGACCGATTTGATCCCCAGAGGGATCAAGTAGGTATAAAGTGTTCAGGATCTGAAGGTCTGATCCATGCTTTTTCCACGATCCGACCGAGATGATCCTTCCTTTTTACACGCGAATTCGTAATCAGTCAGATGTCCCGAGGTGACCCGTTCTTGAAGTCTTTAGATGATCGACCAAGTGTACGATCGTGAACTTGTGAACCGATCAGGTTTTTCTAGTGATCGAGCATGCCCGATCAAGCGTCCAAACACGACCGATCCATGTCGCGTGTTTTTCGAATTCCAAGTATACATCGAGTTTGATGCTTTAGTCCGGATTCGAGTTTGTGCAACTCTGTGCTCAAGCCACGAGCAATCTAGCAATAAGAATTACAAAACGTAATGGCCTTATCAAAAGATGGATCAACACTTATCTTTCAAAACATGTCTGCATGTAGAAGACGTGTTTTCTATAAATCTAGCATCTATAACCTTTCCGGACTGATCACAAGTTCCATAGTCATTCTGAGATGTAATCACGATCTCACCGGATCGTTAATATGTCCAATAGCTTCTCCGAGCTAGCATTGAAGTTGAATGTTCGTGACCTCACCGGGTCGATTCCTTGTCAAGCGTCGTCCGCACTTGACAATCCAAGTTTTGTCTGCACCGACCGTAACCCATAGCTAGCAATTCAAACCTCGTCGGGATTAGGCATAAGATATACTCATTGTTTTAGAACCTTACCAGTTTGTAACGTATCAATCATACATCATAATTTAAAGCCTCATCGGGCTACCACTAAGAATAAGTCATACTTAGCATTCCGAATTTGGGTTAATCTCCTTCAAGCATCAGTCATACTTAACGGTTCACGATTTGATTGATCCCTACCAAGCATTAATCATGCTTAGTGGTTCTCGATTTGGTTAGACTACCAAGTATCAGCAATACTTAAAAGCCCATGGTTTGAATTCCCGTCAAGCATAGTCATACTTGAAAGTTCACCGTTTTGTTCGTGTTCTATCAAGCATCGACCATGCTTGATAGTTTATAGTCTTTTCGGACTTTAGTTGAGCATCAGCCATACTCGACGATTCATACTTCATCGGGCTCTTACTACGCATCAGTCCTCCAACTAATTAAAGGGTACCATACTTGATGAGTATCAATCATACACACCAAGTAATCAAAGTTGTTTGAAATCATTTTTTACTTCCAATAAGCATCAACCATACTCATCGAGCGATGTTATTAGAGTTATCCAATTGCAGATTTCACACCTGACGAGCATCAGCCGTACACATCAAGTAATCTTATCAAAGTAACAAACGCAAAATCCATGCCTGATGAGCACTGGCCATATATGCCAAAACAACTTTATTAGAGTATAAAACGATAAATTTTATTGCAGAACTAATAGTTTTTACCGTCCATATTTTATTTAAGGAACTCGTCGATTCTCGTACAAGAGTAAACAACTTAGTCTTTTTATTGCAAATTGATTGAGAAATAAAAGAAATAAAGCTGGTGATGAATCATCGTTCAAAAGATTTCCTAGGGATCTCGCTGGATCCCTTATATAGATAGGAGATTTAGCCACCATTATTGTCTGATTTACACTTGCCAATTGATGACAAGGCCACGACGAAAGCTAGATTCAGTTTTGTCCCTTACAGCCAATGATTGTTCTTGGTGCGTTGTTGTGGATTGATTCTGGACGTATTGCCGCAGTTGTCTGTTCCTCACTTGCTCTTCGATTACATCTCGCAAGTGTTTGCATTCATTTGTTTCATGTTCGGCTATCTTATGAAACAAGTAAAACTCCCCGAAAGTTGTCTTTATCAATGAACTCCCGTCCAGTTCGCCTTTTTCTGGAATGTCGTCTTTATTATCCATGAAGATTTGTTCTGGACTTGCACTTAGCTATGTACACGAGTCATACTTTGGCTCATTTTTTATTCGGATTTAGGAGCACGTGTTGCCTTCCGCTTTTTGCTTTCCTAAATTCGGATTTGCAGAAGGATTAAACATCAAGTTAGCATCACCGGGGGTTGCCCCATGTTTCCATAGGATCCGTACCATCCCTATGATGGGATTGGTACAGAGTTCTCTAGGTGCAAGGGCAGTTGCCCTAGCTCCAGCGCAAGGTTCCTTGTGTTGTTAGGTCTGGTTCCAGCAGCTGCGTTTTGGTTTCAAACCTCAGTGATTGTTCGGTTTAATTGAAGAACTGCGCCATCATTTCCTCTTGTCATTTTAGCAAGTTCTCCTAATGCTGAAAACGACTCTGCAAGTTATTCACCACTTCATCCATATCCTCCCTCATGAGATAGAGAGAAGGATTCTTTGCGCAAGAAGCCTCATGGCTCCCTCTTTAAGTTGTTACGTCTCCTGATTGTTTGTCGATGATCTTCTTTCCACATTTGTTTCCCAAGTAGAGAGAGGTTCCTCTAGTTCAAGTAATAGCCCCTAACTGGCACGTAAAATGTTAATACTGAATTTTGATAAATCGAATGCCAACTAAATCGTATGCAATTCGTAGTAAAAGTTGGAGTGTACGTAAAAGTAAATGGAAACACAAAATTTATAGTGGTTTGGCAAGTGTGCCAACGTCCATCAAGGTATAATGGATTTTTTATACTGTTTGATTACAAGTACAGTTCAATTTGATATTAAAAATGTAGGGAAAATTATTTTTTGTTAGGCTACAACAATATCATTGCATGATAGTGTCCAAAAGCTAAGAGGAAATCCCTAAATGAGCCATTTGATGTCCTGTTTATAGCTGTATAAGAGCTGGGATCGATCACAAATCAAGGAGCAAAAATAGGGTATGATGGTGATATCTGCTTGACGAGGGATCAGATCGAATCCACCGATCTCATTGAGGGATTTGTATGGATCTGATGATCTGATTCCTTGACTTGTGTAAGTGCCAAAGCTTAAGTTGCTTTGCGTGATCACTTCATTTTTGTGTTGATCGCTGTGTTGATCAACCATTTCTGTTGGATCCGACTTGATGTAATAGAGCCGATCTGATCCAGTCTTTGATGCCCAATCCGATCTAAGTCTTCATTTTTGTGTTGATCGCTGTGTTGATCAACCATTTCTATTAGATCCGACTTGATGTAATAGAGCCGATCCGATCCAGTCTTTGATGCCCAATCTGATCTGAGTTTAAGTGATCTAAAGCCAAATTGTAGCGTTGATCACCTGTTTTTGCTTGATCAGTTCGTGCATGTAGAGGTTCCAACAGAGTTGATCCATTTTTAATCATCTGACCAATCCGATACCCGGAGGGATCGGGTAAGTATAAAGTGTTGGGATCCGAAGGTCTGATCCATGTTTCTCCCATGATTTGACCTAGCGGATCCCTCCTTTTTGCTTTGACCGATCCAATTCCTCTGATGATCAATCATTTGTCAAATGTGTGAACTCTATAGCCTGATCCACGTGATTTTCCTGATCAGCCCAATGCCTTCGGGTGATCCATTTATGAAGTCTTTAGATGATCGATCAAGCGTCCGATCATGAACCTATGAGCTAACCAGGCTTTCTCCAGTGACCGGTCATGCAAGATCAAGTGTCCAAACACATGGCTGATCTAAGTCGCGTGCTTTTCTACTTTCAAGTACATCTTGAGCTCAACGCTTTAGACCGAGCATTTCCAAGTTTGTGTAGGTCCCCGCTCGAACCACGAACGATGTAGCGATAAAAATTCCAAAGTGTGACTGCTTTGCCAAAAGATGGATCAACATTTAACCATTATTATAATAGCCATATACTAAAAAGCATACTATCATTTCAACGAGATGTGATGGCATTTACTTAAGTCAACTTAATAAACAATACTTAGTACATCAAACCCAAATATACGCACCGCTACAAGCAAATCATGTACTATGTCATGTGGCCCATTAGCTCAGTTGGTTAGAGCGTCGTGCTAATAACGCGAAGGTCGCAGGTTCGAGACCTGCATGGGCCATTTTTTGATTTTTTGATTTTTTTTTAACTACTATGTTTACTTCAACACTGTGTTTTAGTGTGAAATATTATCCTTATTATACTAGTTTGGAATAAAATAATTGAACGCTAATTTTATTGAGATTGGTTTGGCACATGGATGCATTTCATACGTCATTATTTTTTACCGGTAATCGTCAAAGGGTTATTACAACATTTCTTCTTTCTTCATAATAAGAGGATCAACTCCTTTCAACAAAGAATCATATATTTTCCAACATGTGCATTATTTATATAAATAATATTTAATAATCTTTTTCTCTTCTTATATTCTTGTTCCTAATTTATCTATGTTTAATATAATTCAGTTTCAATATGTGCATATTTTTTTTAGTATATATGTCGAATCGAACTGAAAGTAATATGCTCAATTCATGTTTAATAAGCACGTTGGACGGACATAGGCATGATGCAAGTTACGTTCAACACTCTTCGAATAGACCAACCCACAAAAAATATCAAATAAGCATAATTTTGTACATTCACTTGCCCATCCTAAACAAAAATAGAGGATCAACACCTTTTAATATAGGATCATAAATTTTCCAACATGTGCACTATTTAAATAGATAATCTTTGATGTACACACCAAAAATAATATCTTTCTCTTATATTTTCTTTCCTAATTTATCTATGTTTACTGTAATTTCAACTTCAATATGTGCCTTTTTTTAGTATATATGTCGAACCAAACAGGAAGTCAGGAAGTAACGTGCTCAATTCATGTTTAATAAGCAATTTGGATGAGCATGGCCATGATGCAACTTATGTTCGAACACTCTTCGAATAGACCAAACAACCTACAAATAAAAATATATCAAATAATTATGAATAAGCATAACTGTGTACATTCACTTGCCCTAATTTGTGCCCTAAACAAAAACAAGACGGTGGAATATCATACTCGTACAAAATTTACAAACCCAACGAAAAAATATGACACGTTGTCCTCGAGTAAAAGTGAGATTTAAGATTGAATTACAAAATTTAGGAAATAGATAAGTAACTCATATGTATGCTTTTAGATACAAAGCAAATATCAAACCCCAAATCAAAGGATATTCCCTTTTACTAGGCAAAATAGTTTAAAATGATCACATGGCTCTAATATTATTATAAGTTAAATAGATTTGAGATGGACAGACTAAAATTAGGAATACAAAAAAGAAAAAAAAATATTCTTTCTTTGAGACACAAATCAGTAGATAGTGCTTTTTATAAGACATAATAGTTGTAAAATAGTCCTTTATTGGAAAGAAGTTGAAAACAAAATATTAAATATGCATGGCATGGCTTTTTTATTGCTAAGCAAAATTCGACATAACATGTGCACATATAGGATAGTTAGCTCCATTGACAGTTTCATATTATCTAAGTTTAATAATTATTGTATTCAAATCAACCATATGGAACATTAAAAATGCAAAGAGTTGGGTAAGTTTAAGCACCAAGAAAGGAAAAGGCTATGTATACATGTTTACACTAATAACACTTAAAAAGAAAGTGGTTAACGACACTATTGGCAACATGAAAACATTACAATCAACTCCACAATTGTAAAGATATCAGTGTTTTACATATATTATACTTTATTATTTTTGAAGTAATAAGATTATTGAGTCTTTTCAAAAAATAAATACATATTTGGTGGATATTATTTATTAGCTCTTCTAGGTGTTGTGCCAACAATTCAACCAATTTGAAGCTTACTATTAAAGCTAAAAATGAGGTAACCACCAACAACATAATTTACAAATTGTTTCTATTCTATTTTTCACTGGTGGGGATAATATTGTACAGTTAGTTTAAGAAAAGGTGAACTACTAGCAACATAAGTTACAAAGAGTATAAGTATATACCATATGATTCGAATTGAACCATCTGAATTAAAACTTTGTGCACAACATGAATTATTAGTTCACTCTAGAAAAGCTGAAAAGGTAAAATTGTCGTATCGGAATTTGGGATAAAAATAAGAAATGGATACTCGAGTTCTAATTTGAGATGCGAATTAAAGGATATTGCCATTTATAAGAGAATAGTTATCAAATAGATGTTAGGATGGCTTTTTTTAGATGCTAAACAAAAATAAGATGACTTATTTATGATAAGGGACATAAAAAATAATGCATATATATTTGCTTTTGAGATACTGATTAAGGATATTTCTTTTAATACGATGCAAAAACTGTAAAATGCTTACTTAAACAGGACATTGGGTATCTGTTAAAATGGAAATAAGATAACAAACACAATCGGCATAGCTTCCTTAGATGGGAAAAAAGAGGGAATCAATGTAACAAGGCATACATATAAACTAAACGGATGATTTCACACTATATACGCTAAAAAATAAAAAACATTTTTAGTGACCTAGCAAGTGGCATTTGCAACTACCAAGTGAGACACATTTGGAATGAGAAAGTATATGTAAGTTTAAAAACCAACAAACGGACAAGCTGTGAGCACACATTAGCATGTTAACTATAATAAATCATAAAAAAGAAAGTGATTAATTAATATGCTCTTAAGCATATTTACTAGCATAGACTCTTCAATATATTAGTTTTTGTATGTAGTACTTTGTATTATTTTGAACAATATATTTGCTTAAGTGTTAAGATTACCAATTTTGTCCCCTAATAAAGTAAATACTCGAATATTGTTTATTAGTTTTTGTAAATGCTCCGTTGGCAGTGCAACATGTTGAGCATATCAAACACAATGTCGTCAATGTGAAAAACCCTCGAAAACACAAGGCCAACACCAAGCGCTTTTTCGCGCCCGGCCCTTTTATAGGTGCCTTGAGCATGGCGTTTCATGGTGTCAGTACATAAAAACTGCACTTTAAAATTGAATGTAATGAGTATCAAATAGAAATTCACATAAGGTTTGGGCTTACAAGTCAATTTTAAACTGGAATTTGGGTTGAAAATTTAAAATATTTTATATCCATCAAATCGACTAATAAACAATCTTTTTCAGCTCTTTAGACAAACGCTACAACATTCTCCTTGTCTTTATGGCACTTCCAGGATGAGTAGCATATCAACAAGAAAAAAAGCCCAAAGTTGTTGTCTATGGTTTTTTGGTACATAGACCAATGCCTTGACAACACCGATTAAACATGTATCCATTAATGCAAGAAAGGAGAAACCAAAAATAAAGTTACAGATTGATTGGATATTTTATTTTTTTATTGGTGGATATAATATTGGATTATTAGCTTAAGGAAAAACAACCAACAGTATAGGTTACAATAGCACAATTGTACTGTATGATCTAAATCATATTACATGACCAAAAAACTGCACATATGACAATGACACATTAGGCCTTTCTAGAAGCAAAAAAGAGTTATCAAATTTAGAAAAAAAATATGTAACCCATATATAGGTTTCTTTTAGAGATACAAAATTAAAAGACACTGCATTTATAACATATAAACGTGTCAAATAGTAAGTTATAAAATACCAGATATTAAATATATTGAAAAGGATATCAAATAAGCACGACACAGCTCCGTTTAGATGTAAAACAAAATCCAACATTACATGGCATGATTTCATATTATTATCTAGTCTTAAGTTCAAATAAAGGTGACCTAGCGAGTCCAGCATTTACAATACCATAAGGCTTAACATATGGAACGAAACATGTGCAGGTAAGTTTATACACCTAGAAATAAACAAGCTCTGTAGAAGTGTTTTGATTACACAAAACTTCACTTTGTAGCAACATCAGTGTACTACATATTATTTGTACATTAATTTTGTTCAAGTAATAAGCTTGCAAAGTTTTTACAAAGATGAAATACCTAGACATTATCAATTAGCTGTTGTAGGTGTTATGTTGATCTAATCCATTGAGCATATCAAACATGTTATTATCAAAGATAAAAAAGATAAACTGCCAACAATATAAGTTATAAATTGCTTGAAATTTTTTTGTTTCATTGTTTGAGATGGTATGATTTTGTTATTTAACTGAAGGATAAACTACCAACAATTGTTCCAAATACCAAACCACAGGACAAGCAGGCTTGGTCTAAGGTTGATCAAACTATCAGCACCGTGGTCATACTATGTTATCGCTATGGTTTAAAGTTTGAAAACCGTGCCTTTCTCTATATAGCTTGATGCTTAATCACTTAACGTTTGGGCTTATTTTCTTTTTTTTCTGGTGCAAGTGCAGGGTCATCACATTTAAAGGTAGCTTTTAACTAATATAGATACACATAAGAGAAAATAAACACATACAAACAAAAGAAAATTGTATTAAAAATTATTATTATACACAATAATATTTTATAATAATTTTAGCATAGAAAGATTGCTTTTGCATTACTTTTTATGCAAAGAACATTCAATGGCTTAAATATATGTTAACCACAAATTCATAGTCCATTGATGTAAATATCTAATTTATTAGGAATAGGAATCCAAGATGTTATCTTGCAATCGGAAAAAAAAAATACCCATGGAGAATATAAGTAAACACTGTTCATTGTTATATTAAAAAGGACAAGGATCTAAATGAAGCGGGGAAACAGATACATGTTTCAAGTCCCGCTACACTTGTGTACAAACAGATAGAAAATCTACGGTAAATCATGATGTGTTGACCATAAAAAACAAAGTTTCATAGGCCATTGCAAATAAAATATCGGTTTTGTAATACTCGCTACTATTGCTTTACTGAGTGATGTTATTTTATATAGATATTGTTGCATCAAACGGGAGTCACCCGGACAACAAGCATTGCTATTATACTGTACACACACACAGAGAGAGAGAGAGACACGGTTATCTACCTCTATGAATTCTATTTACATTTAGATTTATAAATTGCCTTGTGAATTTACAGATCTCTACGATCAAGGTATTGCTCAAACCTTATTTTGTTCTTATCTAATACAAGTTGTGTATGCTTCGACACAGACAACATCTAAGTCGTTGTAGTATAGTGGTGAGTATTCCCACCTGTCACGCGGGTGACCCGAGTTCGATCAAGACTAATTAACCTTTTTAGCGTCAGATGATTTCCTCACAACACTAACTGCTTCTTCAGGCAACACCACCGCAATATTCAACGAACAAGTCCTCAGAGTGAAGGTAAAACCTACTACCAAATACAGAACTCACTCATGGAAAACTAGATATGACCAAAGCAACCCAATCGAATCAGCGAGAGGAACTTTTCCATAATCTTCCCCGAAAGGAAATGCAAGGTTATACGGCTTCCAAATTCAAGCTTCCCAATTTGATACCTCGGTTTGAATTAAGGTTGCTGGAAGCTTCTTCTCTCATTTGTACAGGAATCTTCTGTTTGGTTTTTGGCATCCGTTTAGAGATTCTGCTTCGACCCGCGAGGAAGATAATTTTCTAGGGTTAGGGATTTAGGGGGAAAAACGTTGGAAATGGCGAGACTGCTTTGAAGCGTGTGCGGAAGAGAAACCGGCAAGGTCAGAGATTCACCGATTCAGAATAAAAAGGTTCAAACGGTAGGAATCCAGAAATCCGTACAATAAACTTTGTAGCCCAAAAAAACCAAATTTTAAAACTGCAACTCTTAAATAAACTGAATAACCTTCTAATTTCAAATTTCTATTTCTCAATTATTCACTTCATGCAAAGCCTAGACAACACGAGGAATGCTTTTTGTGTCACGTAGAAAAATGGAACACTCTGGAAGGGCATTGATAATTGGTTATTACCAATAATGGTTATTAATTGTTCTATATTGTTTTAAAAAAGACCTATATTCAAAATATTATGTTCTATATTGTTTTAAAAAAGATCTATATTCAAAATATAATTAATTATGAAATTTTGATAATCCTACTACAATATTGATACAAATTCGATTGCACAATTATACTAATTTCAAGTTGCGAATAAAATAACGATACAGGTGCAGTTACAAAATACAAACTATAAACGAAGTTCAGCAACAACTAGTTGATCCTGTATGTTATCTCAAACGATTATCATAGATTTGTTGCGTTTCTTTAAACCAGTCCATCATCTTCATTCTCAAACGTTCGAATATCATAGTACCCTTATAGAAATTCTTTCAAAATTAAATAAAGATCATCATCATATACCATAAGTTCAAGATTTTCTTATTGTGTCATCATATGAAATTATGAACAGTTATTGTAACAGTCACAACCTTTATGTAAGAACCCCGGTATTTGGACACCAGGGTAAGTAGATTATAGCTTGTTGTGTGATTTGAAGACCAAGAAGTATAAAATGCGGGTTCAAAAGCCTAACTCATATAATAATTTAATATATGAAAATAATAAAATCGTGTGTATTGGAATAAATTAAATTCACTTTATACAATATAAGGAGATTTATTTCAACCCATGTTTGTAAATTATATTTGATGGTTTAAATGAATATTGGAAATATAAACAACTAATTAACAATTAATATTTAAGTGAGAATATATTTTCAATATGATGTGTTAAATTGTTTTAATGAAACCATAAATTATGGGTTTTGGGAGTTAATTCGGAGGAATATTGGATTAAGTGATTTTTTAATCCTCTAAAATGATTAAAGTGGAGTATTGGGAAAACTGTGCTTGGATTGATATAAGAATTAGAAAACAAGCTTAATAATTTGTTTTGAGAGAAATTGTGGAAAAAGTGCAATTTTGTGTTAATTTGGAAATTTACGAACTAGTGAATTTAATATTCAATAATCGAGTAAATAAATTAGAAAATGTTAAAATAAAGTTTTGAAAACTTTTTATGTATAAAATTGCTAATAAGTAGGTATCTATACAATTCCTAAGAGTTTATTGCAATAATCGAGTAAATGGTGAACTTTGGAATAAACCGTGTATTTTTAAATAAAACTTGTGTAGAAGTCAATTGTAACAACCCTAGTTTTTTATATAGGACTATTTAATTTGTTTAGACATTTAAAACGATTAATTTTAAGATATAACAACTTGGAATTTATTTAAGTAAGAATTTGAAAGTTAAATTACTCAAAAACAGGAATATCAAACTTAAATCTGAATTAGTTTATTTTAAAGTTATGTAAAATTCTATTTGAATGCATGCGATAATAATTATTTATTTTCAATGGATTTGATTGTTTTGAAATTGATTTATATTTTGTCGATCAAATTTAATACTTGGAAAATAGCTATATTTCGAATGATCTTGGATTTTGATGAAATTAGTTTCATCGGATCTGAAATATTAAATTATTATAAGATTTCAATTTTAGTATCAATCGAAGTTGTTATGTGAGCGTGTGTGATATAAACGTGTATCGGAAAATCGATTTGAAATTAATAATAATGCAACGACCCGCATTTTTGATCGTTCAATTCGACAATAATCCTCACTTATCGACTCAAACAAATCTAAATACATATAGTTATTAGGATTAATATAAGAAAACGAAAAAATAAGAAAAACAATCACGGAATCTAACAGCGGAATGACAAAATATAATAATCAAATAACTATTCATGAAGCTGTTGAATTATACATTTGACTACACATTACAATAACACATCAGAGTTAACAATCACAAAATATACCAATACATGCAACGGAATAATACCAGTAATTACGTCTGTCAAGGTTCATCTTCATCTTCAATATAATGTGATCTTCACTAGCTGAAAAACTCAGGTTGACCCAACCACCAATGAAAATACAAAAAATACTTGGATCAGAACTAAAATATTCTCATATCGGTTAAGTCAAACCATGTACAATATGAGTGTCAAGGCATCATATGTAACAACCCGCTATTTTTAACGATTTAAATTTTGATTTGAATCGAATTTTTATTTTGAAAATATTCTATAATTTCTCATAACGAGAATTTTGAATTTGGAATACGTTCAATGAGACGTAGCCGCTGTGAAAATTTCATTGGAAAATTTTAATGTTTATCGGTCGCGTTATTTTCAGTGCAAAGTTGCGCATAATAGTTCAAATTTTATCGATTTTAAAATCTCTCTGAAACCAGCTCGGAAAAACATGAAAAATATTCTATTCATTGTCACGAATTTAACGGCGAAATTTGTTTCGCGAAAATCAGACGTTTTGAATTCCATTTAATTATCTTCCTATTCGAATTTTACGTTTAAACATGGACCGTAACACGTTTTGAACCGAGTATCTTGACCCTGCAAATTATATACCGTTGTGTCCGTCTCATCGCACTAATTACCGTAATATCTTCGTTTGTCAATTTCGGTGCTCGGTTCGCGCTGAAATTGTGGAAAGGCTTACACAATTATTTCTGAAATAAAGCCATTTAGTTCGATGTGTCTCTTTTCGGATCCCACATATTTTTCTAGACATTTTGGGTCTGTCCATTTATTTTATTGAACAACCCCTGTATTTTTTTGTTTACTTCTATGGCTTATATGAGAAACTAGAAACCATGCATGCCTTCTCATGTTCCAATTCTTTCTTACGTGCGCAACTCCAGAAGTGTTCTTTTATGTATCGTTCCCTTTTAATGTGCCAACCCTTTGTTTCTCTTTTAATTTAACCGTTCCTCTCCTTTCATTTATTTGCTTTTGTTAATTTCTTTTGGTTTCCATTCATAACCGCATTAGTTTTTTAAAGATCAAACGTTTCTTTTGAAATTGAAAAGCTATGTACACTCTTAACCGTTGCATGTCCACCTTCTAACTCTCAATCTCTCCATTTCCTTTCTCCATGCGCTTTATTTCTTTTATCTTGCCTTGTCCCGATGCCACTTCTCAAATTCATATATAAAAATAAAATGATGAAAGGGTGCATCATTTCGTATGCAAAATTATATAATCATCCCACGATTCATTCAACATAACTGTTCATTTTCCATCTTTTTCTCCCATCGCCTTTCTCTTGTTCTCTTTTCCATGTCTTTTCCCTTGTCTGTCCATTCTCCTCCCACTTTTTACCCAACCGCACCTCCCCACACTCATTTCCCCTCGCCTCACCCACCTGAAGACCAACTTCCGATCACCTGAGCCGCGTCCCCCCATCAGCTCGCCCATAGTCAACAGACGAGCTCCACCTGAAACCTCTTGTTGTCCCGCTGACCTGCCTCGACCATCTCCAAACGCGTGACCTGCTGACTCGAACCCGAGCTAGCCACCAACCGAACCCCCTATTGTCGATCCTCTCCTTGCAAGCCGCACCTGCTATCGCTTGCCATGCATGCGTGAGTTTTTTTTTTGTGAGCATAAGTTAGTGTATATGAATAAATACTCTGTTTATATATTTGTTTTGTGTGAGTGGGTGATATTTAATCTGTGTGTATGGTGTGATACGGCTCATTAGTTAGAACTCACCCCCAAAAGTTAGCTTGTAAGGGGAGGCTGCCCGATGGCCTATATCCTAGATAATATTTTCCATATTGGTGGTATGAGACATATCATTTCACCGCTCTTCGAAAGTCCCACGTCCGCGTTGGCCTACTCTATCGACACTGACCCAACGGTAGCCCTTTTTCCTTTGGACGGCTTCACTCACCTATCACTATTTTACTCCAGCCTATAGGTTGCCCCTTCTCATGGCACAAACTTTCGTCAAGCGGTTCTTGGTGAAAGCACCAAATTGACATGGCTCATTAGGTAAAACTCACCCCTAAAAGCTAGCTTGTAAGGGAAAGGTATCTAATGGCCTATATCCTAGACAATATTTCCTATGTTGGTGGTATGGGACATATCATGTGTATTTGTATGGTGTTTGTGCGAGGCGTTTGTGTGTGTGTATGTACATATATTTTGTAGGAGTTTATTTATTTTTGTGTGTGGCTCTAGTTGTGATGTGTATTATATATATGTATATAATTTGTAATATATATCGGTTTTGGATATGTTATATAATTTAAAATACATATATATGTGGTTTTTAAGTATTGGGTTTGTGCGTTTTAAATTTTATATATACGTGAATACGGTTTTGATATGTGTGTTCACGTTGTTTATATATATATATATATAATTTATATTATATATATAGTTTTGGTGAGCATTGACTTTTGAAATATATATATATATATATATATATATATATATGTTGTAATTTTACTGTGTATACATATATAGAAATATGTATATAATATTTTGTGTAAAAGAGGTGTTATGTCTATTTTGTTGTGTCAAGTTTGGTGTTGAGTTCCGAAACCCGTCCCAAAGCTCGATAACCATACGGATCCACTGAGAAATTCCCTAATCCCCTCTTATAAAATAAAATAAATATTATTGATTATCGATCGAGTTGAAACCATTCTGAATCATGTCTGAATATTGTCGGATCGTTATATGTCCATCAGTCTGTCATCTCCACTTCTATGCTACGAAAGGTGAGTTTATCTCACACTTGACCTACATTGTTCATGGATGTTAGATCGGCATAAATGAACTTTAATGAAATGTGTAGGATTGCCAGTAGAAATTGTTTGTTTAGTATGTACACTTTCATATATGACACGATATTTATATGACTCGTAGGTGCATTGATGATATATGACTTATGATGTGATTGATGCTATGTGATGATTTGTTATGTTCCCCTAGTCTAGGAAAAATCACTAAGGGTTGAAATGATATATACCTGAACGGACATTATGTTAGGGAAAAATCGTTATGGGTTGAAATGATAAACCTGAATGATTTTTACTGAATTTGGGATTGTTGGTAGAAATGGTATACCCATAGAATTTTATAAATTGTAGGTTGAAATGATAAATGAAACGGCCTAAACTCACCCTTACAGGAAAGCCCGGATTGAATTGAGAACATGACGCATCAGAACACAAACAATAGAACATTTCATTGTTATTACAACAATTTCCATCAGAGTACAAGAATATAACAGAGTTCAAATAATAATTTATAGTAGAGAAATATCAGAGATTTAAATTACAAAGCAGCGGAAAGATAATACATAACATAACTGAAAGAAATGCACGGATACAGAGCTTTCCGAATATAGCTTATCCGGGATCTTGTGAAAATAATATATACAAAACCAAAACTACTAGCTGCCCATGTGAAAAATAGAGGCACCTAGAGTTTAGGTTAAAACAATAAACTCTAAGCCAGTCATGGGACTGGTGTGAGAACTAAAACAGTTATTTAAAACTTTACTTTAAAAATAAAGTAAATCAAGGGACCACGCCGTATAACACGGAACGAGTTTTCTCCCAAGAATACCAGTGCATAAAAAAGTTTATAAACAACGCAATGTTTTTCGAAAAATGAAGCTATTATAAGAGTCAGGTCCCATCATACAATGCAACGCAAGCCGGAGGATAGAATTTTACCTTATAATAGCCAAACATGTTTGGTATGTTTTAAAACTAGTCATTTTAATATTACTGTAAGTATATAGTGTCAAAATCAACTTCAAATATAAATGTATCAATCATAGATGACATAGTACCCCATCTTACTATGTCGCCATACTAGTTTTACAAACAAAACTGAAAGGTCGCGTATTGGAAATTGGATTCCATCTATGAGTCGAGGCAAGGGATGTACTCCTCTCCGGCTTTGAGTCACTCTACCAAATGCCTCAGGATTCCCCGCAATGAACCCTTGGATCCTCCAAGGCCGGTCCTCCCTTACGTTTGAGGATTAGTTATTCCCGAACACACGTTTCCCGGTCCCATAGGACCTATCCATCAGCCCCGTAGTGACTGATATATCCGAGGCACCTCGCTATCCATCATCCACAAAGGTAAAAATAAATAAATGTCTGGGCTCCATACCATGACACCACCCATAGCTAGAAGGAAACGTCATGCACTCCTGGGGTCCCTTATCCCGTTTTTGACTCATACTGGGTGTGAGGCTTGTGAATTAACGCTATACACAAAGCTATGCTATTTAAAGCCATGCTTGGATCATCAACCACAAGACTCTGCTTTTCAACAGAAGCCTTGATCACTGCATCTCTTCATGCCACACTGACAATTCACGCCATGCAACTGATGTCTATCGATATATAACCTCTAATCTCGTACGTCTCAGAGAAGGGTGTTAAGCAAGAGAATAAATTCTCCACCACCAAACAGATATATATTTAATAGAAATCAATCAACAAAAAATAAAATCCAATGTCAGACACGCATCCATTTACAAGTCCGTTCTAGGTCTGAACGAAACCAGAGGCACCTTATTCCTCGTCCCATATGTCCAATACAGGAGAGAGGTTCTCGCATATCCGGTCGATCTCCAAGTATGTCTGGGCGATCACCCCTTATTACCTTGTCTTGGGTGTACAACCCAATTAAGACATCAATAATCATCCAAACGATGTGAAGATCTCCAGTCTTAACCACCGTCTGCATCGTCGATTGATCGTCGAATCAGTTATTCAGAATGGGTTAAACCCGGTCTTTCCGAATAATCACATATTATATAATCAATAATCAAGTGCTATAAAAACACATTGTATGCCTCATTCCAACTCAGAATGTTCTTTTATTCAAATATTCACATCATTAGGGAAATGTTCCCATTAATTTTATCAAAGATAAATTATTTAAATTTATTCTTTAATCTTCCTTTGGATATAAATTCTAAACCAAATTAAGGTTTTTCAACTAGTCGGGATTATCGAACCATACCGAAGTAATCATTTCTTTTATTATCCCAATCCCAACCTATTCATCCCATGGAGCAAAACTGGTAATACTCCATATCTGATACCACGGTGTTATCGGTAAATTTAATTACCATCTCCCTTTCAAATCTAATTAAAGATTTAACTATCTTCTGGAGTAAAACTGGTGATACTTCATTCTCGATCATTTCCCAAATTTGATAAATTATCACATCCACATTTCAATCCGATTAAAGATTTATTAAAACTTCACTTAGTTTTAATCTTCCCAAAAATCATTATTAATGAGTATTTATCTTTGGAAACACAAACATGACACATCGACAATCTACACCGTACCATTGATTTCTGCCGATATATAACCTCTAAGCTCATACGTCTCAGATAAGGGTGTTAAACAAGAGAATAAATTCTCTGTCACCAAACAGATATATATTTAGCAGAGATTAACAATACGCTGGGTTAAAGAGCCAATGGCGTTTAAAACACAGTTCACGATAAACCCAAAATCATATTCCATTAACTATGGAATCTTCACGGAAAATAGATCAATATATAATCGATATCAATTTCCGTATCTGACTAATAATATAAATAAAATAACGGCAAAGCCTTTTAATTTCCATATATATTAATAGTTTTTCTCCACAGAAGCTCACTTTGATTATTACCAAATCGAATTCCATTTCATCCCAATTTATTTTATTAAATTGGAAAACATTACTTTGGAAAAAAATTCATTAAATCTTAATAAAAGATTTATATATTCCAAATCACATTTCACTGTTAATCGGGTTAAAGAACGAATGTCATTAAAAACACGGTTCAGAATAAACCCAATTCACATTCCCTTTTATTCCAATTACTAAATATAACTGGAAACTCTAATAATCTTAATTAAAAAAAATATTCTTTTCTCATGGGGTTTAAGAACAGTGTTATTTAAGATACCATTCACGACAAACCCAAAATCCAATTTGATATTAAATATAAGGCTCTAAACAGAAATTATATCGGCTTACATTCAATATCAAATTCTGAAACCAACACATATCGTATGGGGAATAACGATATATATCTATCTTCCAAATTCCTCCACAATATCCGTATAGTCACGGAATCCAATATCAAAATATTTCGGAGATTAATTATATTCAAATCCGTTCCAATTCATTCATTGGAAAATTTTGGTTATTTTAAAACCATTCACAAATCCAATTTATTTATTTAAAAATTACTGGATTTCAAATCTAGTTAATAACTAGTTCATTTAGATAAAAATATATTTTTATCTTTATAAACGTGGAATTTTTAGTCCAAATTCTTACCAAATCATTTATTATGATTTTACACAAATTATTACTATTTTTAATAATTTTTTCTAGGCCCGTACAATCGGTTTCCAATAACGGCCACAGAACTGCATCCATAGTGACCTTTTCCAAATTTGATTTGGACATAATTTCAAATCCAACCATTAGATTCCAAATCTCTTATATTCGTTGGAACGCACTTTTCGATACGAATCGAACGATTTCAGTTTTAGGAGAATCCGACCGTCGGATATCTCGTAATGTCAATTCGAACTCAATGGTTGAAATTTGCGAACGGTCATGATGCGCCGCGTTCTATTCAAGCCATTAATATATGTATATATAATATTTCGTTTAAAACGTATTCTATAAATTCTTTTTAAAAACGATTCACACTTTCAATTCAATTTTAAATCAAAATTGAATACTCCTTATCATTATAATATTTAAATGATAATATTTTCAAAATATCTGATTTTAAAATCATTTCCTTTTCGATATTCATTATAAAAATGAATAAAATCGATATACATATCGTTCGCGTTAAAATGGCGCAAATCTAATCGACACGGCTTCATATATTTCAATATTTTTGTGTCCATCCCAAATCGGACATCAAAATCATATTTTAGCCCTTTACAGAATATTTTATTAAAATATCTGTTATTCAAAAAATTTCGTTATTTTCAAATATTCATTCTTTTTGAATTGAAATCAGACCCAATCAATTACCATATAATTTATTTATATGGATTTCGTACAATGCATGTATATAACAATAATGATACACAATCGACCATCGTCCAGAGTGCATACACAACTGCATAAGCATTAAATATAAATAATTAACGCTTACAATAGTCTGTCAACCAATCGATTGACATACAACTAAACAGTTGGGATTAGTGTAGGCCAAATATCATCCCGATACCCGTGTGGGGTTTCAACCAACAAATACTGAATAATATTTGTGCACTTGGGCGATGTGTAAAATTTATCATCCCAATGAATATCAGTTAAATGGGTGTACATAAATAAATCGTTCGATTTGTAAACGAATATTTATTATCATTTCAGGAGAATTTTATGTCGTTCATATATACATTAAAAATTATATTTTTAACAATAAAATATTTATTTCAACACATGAATATTTTTTTAATAGTTCATACATTCAATAAAAATGATATTTTTATTGTCCAAACATTTTATTCAACACATGAATATTTTATACAGTTCATATACACATTAAAAATTATATATTTAATGAATAAATATTTATTTCAGAAAATTTCGACATTAAAACAGCGCGATATTAAAACCAGAGTAATGTCCAGCGTTACCCCTTGTAACACCCCGTATTTTCTGTGATCATATAAGTAACAAATCAGAGAATAATTAATTTTAAAATAAGAATCAAGGGAAACGGGTTGCGCCATTGCGTTCGTCTCGAAATTCTACTTGGAAACGAGTCCGAGTTTTCGAGAAACGGAGTCCGTATGAGGGAGATATGGCCCTCCGAAGTTTCAGAGAATTTCAGAATCGAAAACAGCTCGAAAATTCGAATTCAAACCCAGAAGCAGGCTGGGCGGGAAATTTCCCGCCTAGGACCCAGGTCGACTGGGTGGTCGACTGGGTAGTCGACCTCCCCAGGGCCAGGTTGACCAAAGTGTCGACCTGGGGGGACCAGGTCGACCATAGTGTCGACCAGGGGGTCGACCTGCCTCCCGAACCCACTTTCTGAACCTGATGCATTCTGATGTTTTTGGCCGATTTTCTGACCAGATTCATGACTCCAAACCTATATAAACAGCCCCCTAGCCTCATTCTCTCTACACCATTTCATTCTGCCTATACTCTGCCAAGATACCTGATTGGCAAATGACCCTCTTCATAGCCAAGAATGTTTGTAATCTCTTGAGTATGGAGAGCATGTGAACTAAAAAATATTTTAGTCTTAAAGGAGTTTACATTTAAACCTGTGAATGAACTGAGATTACCAAAAATATTTTTTAAGGAAATAGCTATAGTAGTATCACTTTTACCAAAGACCAGAAGATCATCCGCATAAAGAAGATGACTAATTATTGGTTCAAATGTATGAACTGGTGAAAATGTCTTCATTGCACCTTATTCATACAATAACTGAAATACTCCATTTCAAAACCAAACAAACAGAGGGATAGAGGGTCCCCATACCTTATACCACGTGTGGATGTAATGAACCCTTTAGGCACCCCCAGTAGAAGGATAGAGAATGATGTTGTCGAAATGCATTCATAAATAAGATCAATAAAATGTGTAGGAAACCCCATAGAATGCATTATATAACAAATGAGCTCTCTACTAATCATATCATGTGCTTTGTGTAAGTCGACTTTAACACAAAATCTACGTACACCCGCTTTTTTGAAATCTCTGAGAAGTTCATGTGCCAATAAAATGTTATCACCAATGTACCTTCCAGGAATGAACGCACACTGATTTTGAGAAATAAGATGCTGCATTAATGATTTCATTTTGGAGCATAGAACTTCGCTAACCACTTTATAAAACACGTTCCAACAAGAAATAGGACGGTATTGTGTAATATCAGAAGGTCGATCATTCTTGGGAATTAATGCGACGAGGGTACGATTAATGCCTTTAAGTAATTTCGCAGTGGAAAAAATATCTTGTACTGCTTCTAAAAGCTCCATTTTAATGTGATCCCAATGTAATTTAAAAAATTCGAACTGACACCATCAGGTCCTGGACTGGAATCATCATGTATTGAAAACACTGCTCTCTTGATTTCCTCCAGGCTAACAGGAGCCATCAGCATTGATTTACCAGCAAGATTAATAGTTGCTATAGGTTCAAATTCTGGAAATTGACTGCTTTGTGATCCATTAAATAATTGGGTTAAATATGAGGTAGCTTCGGCTTCTATTTCTTCTGGCTTATACAACAATTCACCATTAGGAGTAATCTAAGCTTTGATATTGTTCTGGTATTTACGAAATGGCATTTTGGAGTAATTTTTTTTTGAATTAATATCACCCTGTTTTAGCCATAAAACCTTTGCTCTTTGACGTAAAATCCAAAATTTTATTTTCTGTTGTGACTCATACAAATGTTTTGCGTGTAGGATTTGGTCAAACAGGTCAAGAAACTCTAGATCATCATCAACTGCAGCCTCCAGAGAATGAAATTCAATCAACAATGAATCATCTTTAGGTTTGTGTTTGTTCCATTTTTTGAATTCTGCTTTACATACTTGTACTTTGTGCTTGAAGTTATAACTCATAGACCCCCATATAGATGATTGCCATCCTCTATTGGAACATTCATAATATCCAGAAGATAAGAACCAATCATTACGATACCTAAAAGGGTAACGCTTACCGTGTGCTGTTGGAACGAGATGCAGTAACAAGGGGTTATGATCACTTGATTATTAGGATAGAGAAAGAGCTCTCATGTTAGTAAATTGATGTAGGCATGAATGATTTACTAATAATTTATCAATACTATTTGCAATGCCTCGTCTCCTCCAAGTATAGTTGAATCCAGTAGCCTTTATCTCCATAAGACCAGCCTTTTGAAGGAAATTTTGAAATGCTCTGATTTGAGAAAAGGGGATAGGAAGACCTCCCTTTTTATCAGCGGGAGAAGAACTGTGATTAAAATCACCCATTAAAATCCATGTTTCAGAAAACTGTTGTGATTGAAGGATCAATTCGTGCCATAATTCTTCTCTGTCTTGATAGGAGTTGCTTGCGTAAATCACAGAAAACATGCAATGAAAACCACCTTGGTTAGATATAGATGTAGTAATACATTGAGTAGTAGAAGAATGAATAGTCACTTGCCACACATTAGTGTCCCATAACAATAGGATACGACCTGAAATAGCAGAATATGTAAGTGGGTAATATGAACAGTATGATGGAAGTTTAGTGGACAAAGAGGATAAATTAGCTGCATTAAGTTTATTTTCAACTAAGCCTACAATAATAGGCCTATATAATGTTAAAGTTTGAAAACATCACACATACGCTATGGTGAATTCAATCCTCTAACATTACATGATATAAATGTCATTTAATTGCAGAAGAACTCCTTGTCATTCTTTTAGGAGGAGTAGCTGGTTTGCGAACATTTGTAGAGAGATTGTTTTTAAGGTAATCTGGATTTTTATCCACAATAAAAGATGCATCAACTTCTTCAATATTGGGAGGTTTATCTCTAATAGTATCAGCAAAATTTTCTAACTCATCGGGAAGGAAAGAAGATGGCAAATCTACATATAAAAATTGAAGATCATCTTGCACTGCTCCTTCTTTTTGTGTCTCTATTTCACTGGTGGAGGTTTGTTCATCAGACACTATGGGTTGAGAGTTTGAAGTAGATGCAACTGGTTGTTCACTACGAGGTATCCATTGTGGTTTTGTGACAATTTCATGAACACTTTCTTTATGTCCGAATTTCTTACATATATTACGAACAAACTCATAATGGACTTGAATCTCTTTTATCACTCCAGTATGTAGAAGAATTGGGATAACATTAGGTAAAGCAGATTCGACTGTGATCCCCACTAACATTTTGGCATTACGAGTGAAAGAATTCAAAGCAGTTTTATTATTACACATAATAGGTTTGCCAATATAACTAGAAATAATTGATAAAGCATTCACAGTCCACCTTTCCATGTCTAACCCATGCAATCGAATCCAGATTTGAACCTCTTGAGCATTAAATTTATCAAAATTATATCCAGGCACCCATTTGTCAACTAACATCAATCATCCATAAAAAGAATAAGTCGTACTTCTCATGACCTTGTTAAAATCTGATTGTTGCATGAATTGAACACAGAAACATGAACGAGGAGCATTGTGAATGCGAAAATCACCACCTAGTTTCCACACCCGCAAGATAAATTCCTTCAACTTGGTGAAGGAAATTCGAAACTCAATAAGGTGAAATACAACCGTGTTTACCCAAACCAGTGATGATTCCTGAATGATGTTTTCTGGAAGAAGAACATGACCATCAACCGGTTGAGTGTACGTGAAAGGTGGTGGCGAAACTAAGGATCTCTGACCGGATACAACCTCGGCATATGTGAGGTTGGCAGGAGAATCGTCAGAGACGTTGGTCGGAGTAGTTGCTGATGAAATTGGCGATTGAGAAGAAGAAAGTGGGTAGTTATGGGAACTGTCTGCCATTATCTTTTTATATTCCAGGTAATTATATATATATATATATATAATACCAATACTTTCCTATGGCGAAGCTTTTTTGGATTTCCTAAACAGCCCATTCATAGTAATTAAAGAAAGCTACATGGAACCAAAAGAAAAAGGGTATGTGTGTATTTCTGTCTTCCTCGCACCAACTCATCGACATTTCCCTACACACGTTCTCATGTTTTGGTCACATTACTCATTTTCTTTCCCTTTCTTTCTCCGTTGAAAACCACTTCACTTCCCTGCTCCATTTCACATTTCCACTTTCTCATCACTCTATCATGGCTGAAGACCAGTGCGGTGTAACTGATGGTGCACTAAAGCGTCGTCAAGTTTAATATTTTGCCATCTTAATTCATTTATTTTACTTCGATCACCACTTCATCAAGTGTTTCTTTTATATCCATAAAATTATTATAGTTTAAGCTACCATCAAGATCTTGCCGGAAAATACGAAAAAACTAAAAGGTAATAATCTGGAGTTACAAATGGATTAGTGCCTATAGAGATTTGGGAATCTTACTCCTTGATTTATTTTGAATACAGTTTTTTTTCCTATTCATTGCCATCTGGAGTTTACAGGATGCCTATTATTATATTATTCTGAGTTGGAGACAAAGTGCTTCATTCATATAAGAGAAGGGTTAAAAGGAATAGAAACAGGTGCTGCTTCTTCATGTATGTTAGACCAACAACTGTTTATAACTGATCGCCGTATCACCTGATTATAACAACTGATTGGCATCACCCTAAAAACCACAGTAGCAACCAATCCATTTTCATCATCGCCACCATCGACAAAACAATCAAACTGTAACCTTAACAACCACTGTGTAGCAAGTACCAACCTTCACCTTCCCATTCTAAACTGCCATTAACTGTCTAAGTCAGACAACTTCTCTTGCACCCCGACATCAACAACTCCTTCATCGCCCACTGCCTGAAAATCACCTTTAACCCAAACATAGAAGCATCTCATACAATCCACAACTAAATCACCACGACCAGTACCCAAATTCACACTCCTTAAACCACTTTGGACCATCTCGACTGATCACCACTCCAAACCATATAGCAGCACCCACTTCAGAGCACGACCCAATCACCTTTCATAAACTCAACTTTCCTCCATCATTTGATCCACCAACCTCATCAATTCCGCCCCCACATCACCTACAGATGCAACTCAGTCACTTCAGCCCCAACCACAACCGCGTTCCATCTCCCTGAACCAAAAGTAGATGAGAAAAAATTCGCAATTGCCTCACCTGAAATATCTAAATCTTACAAGTATACCATATCACCCTCGCCTGAACCATCCCCACGAAATTTGGTTTGGAATAGCGACTTCAATTCTGGGAAACTAATATTGGAATTTTGTGTTGGCAAATTCTATTGCAACTCAAAGAACTACTGAGCTGTTCGCTATTAGCCAAAATTTTCAATGACAAAATTATCCTTTTGCTATTTTGATTTAAATTTCAATATTTTTTTCATACCTTCAAATCACCACACAGTGATACTACAAGGTACCCTGAAGGGACCTCACATTGGTAATGCGAGGGATGGTATTTTCGGGGTTTTTAGAACAGGGGAAACTCAGTAGAACAACGAGTTTTTCAGTTTTTACGAAAATCAAGGGGTAACCAAGCAATTCTATGAGTTCAAATAGAATTTGCCTTTGGTGCTAGAGAAGTTTTGATAAAGTGTTTTACTCAAGGAATTATCATTGGGCGTTTTGTTTTCTAATTGTCTAGGTTTGTTAAGCGCGCGGGAGTGTATATATATATATATATATATATATATATATATATATATATATATATATATATATACACACACACATACAAACACGCACCAGTACTTTGGCATGTCCGTTGGACGTGTGCATAGACAATTGAAGCAAAGCTTGGTTTTGTGCAAAAGCTTTACTTCGTGCAAAGCTGGTGAAATATTAAGAACAACAGCAACTAAGATATTATGCAAACAAATCAATAACACATTTACTGACAACCAAGTCAAATGTGCAAATTCATGCAAAAATAACTTTATAAAAAACGAAACATTACGTACAGTATAAGGACCGCACAATTAGTACAGATGTTTTAACAACCACGCAGCCAACATGAACAGTATATGTTTCAATGTAATTCCGCTGATTTAAAAGCCTCAAACACGAACTGCCTATTATTGCTCTCCTTCAGCCCCATAATCCCCATCAACTGACAGTATCACTGCCGAGCCCAATGATAACAACACTTCGAAGATGGAAATTAAGCACTCAACCAATCCATCCTCCTTCCATGTACATTGTTTCCGCACTGAACACAATGATTCAGGAGGGTGCAAAATCAACATATAGCTTCAACCAACACTTTAAGAACTGCGGGTACCACTTGAAGTAAAGCATGAGAAAGTTGGTTCCGGAAATCATTGTGTATAATAGCAAACGACGACTTTTCCTCCATGTAGAGTCTAATAAAGTTCTTCAGATATGTAGCAGCATCTTATCTTATCCCTTGATTATCACAACTTATGCAAAATTGAGCATTTTCACATTACAAAACTACATAGGAGATTGGCATGCACACAAGTTTTGTAGTCCTTCCTAGAACCATTGTTGAAACACTTTCAAGTTTTTTTCTATACTGAGAAAATTTCAAACAAACTTGCAGGTTCTCTTCTTCCTAGAGTCAGGCGCAAATTGCAACATTCATTCCTTATAAAATAGCCTTGCAGGCCTGAAACATTGTGTAATGGTCACAATCTACTTCCTATATCAAAGTGCCAGGATGTCTCTTGTTTGCAGCTGGGAATAAAGGAGATGTAACCTGCATGCAGTTGAGGGTTGCATGAAGGAAACCGTTCAGAGACTGATAAGTGATAATAAGAGCTGAACTTTTTGTTAATATGCTTTAAATGACGTGGCAAACTAGTTGTTGTATATTAAGCTATAAATAGAAGGCTACCTTATTTGTTTATGTTATGTTGAGAAATAAAACAATTCATTTCTGCGTTCAATTATTCTTTTTATATTCTTGTATCTTGTTCAGTTCTATTTCTGATCATCACCATTTCAGGTGAACCCTCGTCTGCACCTCCCCTTGTTCGTCACATTAACCACCTTCATCTAACCCTTAAACCCTTCTTGCCACCTTAACCTACTCCTTTAATTCTTCTATTCGTCCAAACCCCTTAAAACTGACACTGTTTATTGACAGTTCATCAAGAAAACCCATGGCCATGGCTGCATCTGAGTTTGGAGCATTACAAATGGTATCAGAGCAAGCGATGGGTTAACCCTCGACAATCAGTCAGATCCTAACTTCGCCTTCACATATTCCTATCCACCTACTCTCAGCCAAGAAACATCACCTCCATCACAAGTAACTACAAACCCATCAAGAACTCATCAGAAACTCCAAGTTCTTCCTCAAGAACACCCACCATTGCCAATGAATAATTCGAGAAACCCTTCTCCAAGAAGAAAAACTGCTGCAAACAATATCAAATCAGCATCAGAGTTGACATCGAATTTGGAGCATTCGATTGAGGCATTGGAATCCATGAAGTTAAGCGACATAATGACGTCGATCCGATCTGTCGACAAAAAGATGGGTGATACTATCTCTTCTCTTGAAAACAACCTTTCATCATGTCATTCCTTAAATTTTGAAAAGAAGAAGATCCGTAGGTTTCCTTATAGAATTTGGAATATATGCATCAAATTGACAAACAAGTACCCAGAAGGTTACGACGGAGATCTTAATGAGTTTGGACTCCTTGTTATAATCTTGGATGAAATATTAAAGAATTCAAATGTTGTTGGTTTTTCTAAGAATTCTACAATGCTTGCTACTTCTTGTTATGCTAATTCTTTATCATATATAAACTTAGAAACTGACTAGAAAATAGATAAGATGAGTGGTCTCTTGGATATTAATCTGATGTTGGTTTCGGCCTTCGGGGTTAATATTCAGGGAATCGTTCTCTTACTAATTTACGGTTGGAGTCTGATTCAATATCAAACGATAGATACCCTAATTTTCATAAAATATATTAAATAACAAAAATAGTCACACGTGGACAGTACTCATTCGCTGAGATTAGTCGTGTGTTGACAAAGATATAGAGTCGTGTATTGAAAGAAATATAGATCCATTTGTTGAATATAAAGCCGTGTTGATTAGTGATGCGCTATTTTGATGCGAACGATATTTATATCGATTACATTCGAATTGAATTTGAATTGAATAGAAAACGAATTGAATTTGAATTGAATAGAAAACGAATTTGATTTGAATTGAATATATAACGAATTTGATTTGAATTGAATATA
The DNA here is from genome assembly GCA_030737875.1 of Allium sativum. NCBI lineage: Eukaryota > Viridiplantae > Streptophyta > Magnoliopsida > Asparagales > Amaryllidaceae > Allium > Allium sativum. The sequence goes on from CM060923.1 coordinate 464,140,107, forward strand.
TAACGAATTTGAATTGAATTGAAAAGATAACGAATTTGAATTGAATTGAAAAGAAAACGAATTCGAATTGAATTGAAAAGAAAAATGAATTCAAATCGAATTAAAATCGATTTGAGTTGAAATCAAATAGAAATGAAAATAAAAAGGATTTATAATAGAAAAATCAATTTTGATTTGAATTTGAAATAAAGGTTGAAATTGTTTTTGAAACGAATTCAAAACTGTTTATAAAATTCGTTTTAAATAGAAATCGACGAAATATATATTATATATATTATATATATAATATAATGGCCTGAATAGAACGCGCCGCGCCGCGGCAGTTCGTGAATTTCGACCATTTATTTCAAACGGACATTATGGGAGATCCGACCGTCGGATTCTCCTAAAACCGGAACCGTTGGGTTCGTATCGAAAAGAGCTTTCTAACGAATATTAGAAATTCAAAATCTAACGGCTGGATTTGGAGTTACGTCCAAATCAAATCCGAAAAAGGTCGTTGTAAGTGCAGTTCGATGGCCATTGTTGGAAATCGACTGTACGGGCCTTGATAAAATTATTAAAAATATCAATAATTTGTGTAAAATCATAAGAAATGATTTGGGAAAAATTGGGATGAAAAACTCCATATTTGAAAAGATAAAAATAGATTTTTATCGAAATGAACTAGTTTTGAACTAAAATTAAATACGTTTATTTTTAAATAAATAAATTGGATTTGAAACGTGTTTTAATCGAATTGATTTGTGGGTTTATCGTGAACAGTGTTTTAAATAACACTAGTTCTTTAACCCGATAATAAATAGAATGTGATTTGGGTTTATCGTGAATTGTGTTTTAAATGACGTTAGTTCTTTAACCCAGAAAAAGGAGTTTTAATGAATCTACAATTAGATTGAAATGTGAATTGATAATCTAAATTATCAAATATTGAAATGAGCGAGAATGGAGTATCACCAGTTTTGCTCCAAAGCGGTAGTTAAATCTTTAATTAGATTTGAACGTGAAATGGTAATTAATCTTACCGATAACACCACGGTGTTAGACATGGAGTATTACCAGTTTTGTTTCATGGGATGAATAGGTTGGGATTGGGAAATAAAATAAATAATTACTTCGGTGTGGTTCGCTAATCTCGACTAGTTTAGAAAACCATAATTTGGTTTGAAACGACATCCAAAGGAAGATTAAAGGATAAATTTTAAAGAATTTATCTTGGATAAAATTAATGGGAACCTTTCCCTAAAAATGTGGTTGTTGGAATGAGGCGTATGTTGTGTTTGTGTAACATTTGTTTTTAATATACGCGGGTTGTTCGGAAAGTCCGGGTTTATACCCATTCTGAATAACCGATTCGACGATAAGTCGAAGATGAAGACCGTGGTTGAAGACCGGAAGTCTTCACATCGTTTGGATAATTACTGACGATCCTGATTGGGATGTACACCCAAGAGGATGGAAATAGTCGGTGGTCGTCCAGACGTACTTGGAGATCGATGGATATGCGAGGAAAGTGCCTCCAGTTTCGTTCAGACCCAGAACGAACTAGTAAATGGATTGTGTGTCTGACATTGGATTTTATTCTATGTAGATTGATTTCTGTTAAATATATATCTGTTTGGCGACGGAGAATTTATTCTCTTGCTTAACGCCCTTCTCTGAGACGTACGAGCTTAGAGGTTATATATCGATAGATATCAATCGCATGGCATGAATTGCCTGTGTGGCACGCTGAGTTGCATGGATCAAGGCTTCTGTTGAAAAGCAAAGTCTTGTGGTTGATGATCAAAGCACGGCCTTTGTGGCGTAGCTTTGTGTATAGCGTGGATTCGCGAGCCTCACACCTCGGTATGAGTTAAAAACGGGATACGGACCGCTGGGAGAGCACGACGTTTCTTTCTAGCTTTGGTGGTGTCAGTGACTTACCAGCCCTGACATTTATATACTTTTCACCTTTGTGGTTGTTGGAATGAGGCGCCTCGATTATAGGTCTGTAAGGACCGGGAAACGTGTGTTCAGGCATAATTAATCCTCTAACGTAAGTGAGGACCGGCCCAGCCGCATCCGGGGTTGCCCAGAGTGTGTAGTCCCGAGGCATTTGCTAGAGTGTCTCGAAGCGGAGAGGAGCTTGCCCCTTGCCTCGACTCATGACGGAAATCCAATTTCCAATACGTGTATTTCGGCTTTATTTGTAAAGCCTAGTATGGCGATATAGTGGGATGGGGCACTCATGCCGTCTATGATTTATATTTATGATTGAAATTGTTTTGACACTATACACTTATTATAGGATCAAATGATTTGTTTTAAACGTATCAAGCATGTTTGGCTGTTATAAGGTAAAACCCTATCCTCCGGCTTGCGTTGCATTGTGTGATGGGACCTGGGTCTTATAACAGCTTCATTTTTCAAAAAAGCATTGCGTTGTTTATTCTATGCACTGGTATTCTTGGGAGGAAACCCGTTCCGTGTTATACGGTGTGGTCCCTTGAATTACTCTCTTTTAAAGTAAAGCTTTAAATAACTGTTTTAGTTCTCACACCAGTCACATGACTGACCTGGAGTTTATTGTTTTAACCTAAACTCTGGGTGCCCCTATTTTCCGCACGGCCAGCTAGTAGTTTTGGTTTTGCAGATTTATATTCACAGGATCCTGGTTTACAGCTGGAATGGTATCGGAAAGCTCTGCCTATGGTGAAGCTTTTTTGGATTTCCTAAACAGCCCATTCATAGTAATTAAAGAAAGCTACATGGAACCAAAAGAAAAAGGGTATGTGTGTACTTCTGTCTTCCTCGCACCAACTCATCGACATTTCCCTACACACGTTCTCATGTTTTGGTCACATCACTCATTTTCTTCCCCTTTCTTTCTCTGTTGAAAACCGCTTCACTTCCCTGCTCCATTTCACATTTCCACTTTCTCATCACTCTATCATGGCTGAAGACCACTGCGGTGTAACTGATGGTGCACTAAAGCGTCGTCAAGTTTAATATTTTTCCGTCTTAATTCATTTATTTTACTTCGATCACCACTTCATCAAGTGTTTCTTTTATATCCATAAAATTATTATAGTTTAAGCAACCATCAAGATCTTGCCGGAAAATACGAAAAAACTAAAAGGTAATAATCTGGAGTTACAAATGGATTAGTGCCTATAGAGATTTGGGTATCTTACTCCTTGATTTATTTTTAATACAGTTTTTTTTCCTATTCATTGCCATCTGGAGTTTACAGGATGCCTATTATTATATTATTCTGAGTTGGAGACAAAGTGCTTCATTCAGATAAGCGAAGGGTTAAAAGGAATAGAAACAGGTGCTGCTTCTTCATGTATGTTAGACCAACAACTGTTTATAACTGATCGCTGTATCACCTGATTATAACAACTGATTGGCATCACCCTAAAAACCACAGTAGCAACCAATCCATTTTCATCATCGCCACCATCGACAAAACAATCAAACTGTAACCTTAACAACCACTGTGTAGCAAGTACCAACCTTCACCTTCCCATTCTAAACTTCCATTAACTGTCTAAATCAGACAACTTCTCTTGCACCCCGATATCAACAACTCCTTCATCGCCCACTGCCTGAAAATCACCTTTAACCCAAACATAGAAGCATCTCATACAATCCACAACTAAATCACCACGACCAGTACCCAAATTCACACTCCCTAAACCACTTTGGACCATATCGACTGATCACCACTCCAAACCATATAGCAGCACCCACTTCAGAGCACGACCCAATCACCTTTCATAAACTCAACTTTCCTCCATCAGTTGATCCACCAACCTCATCAATTCCGCCCCCACATCACCTACAGATGCAACTCAGTCACTTCAGCCCCAACCACAACCTCGTTCCATCTCCCTGAACCAAAAGTAGATGAGAAAAAATTCGCAATTGCCTCACCTGAAATATCTAAATCTGACAAGTATACCATATCACCCTCGCCTGAACCATCTCCACGAAATTTGGTTTGGAATAGCGATTTCAATTCTGGGAAACTGATATTGGAATTTTGTGTTGGCAAATTCTATTGCAACTCAAAGAACTACTGAGCTGTTCGCTATTAGCCAAAATTTTCAATGACAAAATTATCCTTTTGCTACTTTGATTTAAATTTCAATATTGTTTTCATACCTTCAAATCACCACACAGTGATACTACAAGGTACCCTGAAGGGACCTCACATTGGTAATGCGAGGGATGATATTTTCGGGTTTTTTAGAACAGGGGAAACTCAGTAGAACAACGAGTTTTTCAGTTTTTACGAAAATCAAGGGGTAACCAAGCAATTCTATGAGTTCAAATAGAATTTGCCTTTGGTGCTAGAGAAGTTTTGATAAAGTGTTTTACTCAAGGAATTATCATTGGGCGTTTTGTTTTCTAATTGTCTAGGTTTGTTAAGCGCGCGTATACACACACACACACACACACACACACACACACCAGTACTTTGGCATGTCCGTTGGACGTGTGCATAGGCAATTGAAGCAAAGCTTGGTTTTGTGCAAAAGCTTTACTTCGTGCAAAGCTGGTGAAATATTAAGAACAACAACAACTAAGATATTATGCAAACAAATCAATAACACATTTACTGACAACCAAGTCAAATGTGAAAATTCATGCAAAAATAACTTTATAAAAAACGAAACATTACGTACAGTATAAGGACCGCACAATTAGTACAGATGTTTTAACAACCACGCATCCAACATGAACAGTATATGTTTCAATGTAATTCCGCTGATGTAAAAGCCTCAAACACTAACTGCCTATTGTTGCTCTCCATCAGCCCCATAATCCCCATCAACTGACAGTATCACTGCCGAGCCCAATGATAACAACACTTCGAAGATGGAAATTAAGCACTCAACCAATCCATCCTCCTTCCATGTACATTGTTTCCGCACTGAACACAATGATTCAGGAGGGTGCAAAATCAACATATAGCTTCAACCAACACTTTAAGAACTGCGGGTTCCACTTGAAGTAAAGCATGAGAAAGTTGGTTCCGGAAATCATTGTGTATAATAGCAAATGACGACTTTTCCTCCATGTAGAGTCTAATATAGTTCTTCAGATATGTAGCAGCAGCTTATCTTATCCCTTGATTATCACAACTTATGCAAAATTGAGCATTTTCACATTACAAAACTACATGGGAGCTTGGCATGCACACAAGTTTTGCAGTTCTTCCTAGAACCATTGTTGAAACACTTTCAAGTTTTTTTCTATACTGAGAAATTTTCAAATAAACTTGCAGGTTCTCTTCTTCCTAGAGTCAGGCGCAAATTGCAACATTCATTCCTTATAAAATAGCCTCGCAGGCCTGAAACATTGTGTAATGGTCACAATCTACTTCCTATATCAAAGTGCCAGAATGTCTCTTGTTTGCAGCTGGGAATAAAGGAGATGTAACCTGCATGCAGTTGAGGGATGCATGAAGGAAACCGTCCAGAGACTGATAAGTGATAATAAGGGCTGAACTTTTTGTTAATATGCTTTAAATGATGTGGCAAACTAGGTGTTGTATAGTAAGCTATAAATAGAAGGCTACCTCATTTGTTTATGTTATGTTGAGAAATAAAACAATTCATTTCTGCCTTCAATTATTCTTTCTATATTCTTGTAACTTGTTCAGTTCTGTTTCTGATCATCACCATTTCAGGTGAACCCTCGTCTGCACCTCCCCTTGTTCGTCACATTAACCACCTTCATCTAACCCTTAAACCCTTCTTGCCACCTTAACCTACTCCTTTAATTCTTCTATTCGTCCAAACCCCTTAAAACTGACATTGTTTATTGACAGTTCATCAAGAAAACCCATGTCCATGGCTGCATCTGAGTTTGGAGCATTACAAATGGTATCAGAGCAAGCGACTGGGTTAACCCTCGACAATCAGTCAGATCCTAATTTCGCCTTCACATATTCCTATCCACCTACTCCCAGCCAAGAAACATCACCTCCATCACAAGTAACTACAAACCCATCAAGAACTCATCAGAAACTCCAAGTTCTTCCTCAAGAACACCCACCATTGCCAATGAATAATTCGAGAAACCCTTCTCCAAGAAGAAAAACTGCTGCAAATGATATCAAATCAGCATCAGAGTTGATATCGAATTTGGAGCATTCGATTGAGGCGTTGGAATCCATGAAGTTAAGCGACATAATGACGTCGATCCGATCTGTCGACAAAAAGATGGGTGATACTATCTCTTCTCTTGAAAACAACCTTTCATCATGTCATTCCTTAAATTTTGAAAAGAAGAAGATCCGTAGGTTTCCTTATAGAGTTTGGAATATATGCATCAAATTGACAAACAAGTACCCAGAAGGTTACGATGGAGATCTTAATGAGTTTGGACTCCTTGCTATAATCTTGGGTGAAATATTAAAGAATTCAAATGTTGTTGGTTTTTCTAAGAATTCTACAATGCTTGCTACTTCTTGTTATGCTAATGTCAAGTCTGTTTCACCTTATATCCAAGATTTCCTGCAAATTGATGATCCGACTGCTGCTACACCCCAACCAACCCTTGCGTACTCTCAAGAACCTCCCCTACCTAACCGATTTACCTCTACTATTTCAATTCCTGAGCCGAGCGATCATCATTCAGATCCAAGAATTCATGTTTTGTCAATTGTTGAATATGATGTTGAGGATACTAAGTTTAAAGTAGAAGATAAGCATGTTGTTTTACAAATTGAAGATGCTGACTATGATATATTTAGTAATCAGCATAGAGAAAAGGTCAGTGAAAGCTCCAAGCACAAGTGCATAAACGAAAAAGACATGGATAATGATTTAAAGGGAAGTGGGTGGCTATGAGCATGTAGTAGTTTCACGTGGTGTTAAAGTCGTTGATGGGATGCAGTGGATACACTGCAGAATCTTCCAAGAGGAACTCATGTTGGAGGTTTTCTGCATGTTGTTATTGTTGGAATGGACATGCTAATTAAAAAATATGGTAACACCAACTAAGGGCAGCAATGACTTTGTCTCATATATAATGCACAACATCCAATAAAAACACCAAGTGAAGGTTACAAAGAAGACCAAGTCGACATTATATGTCAGCGGATGCAAGATCATGGGATGTAACTGGATTGTGTCATCATTAGAGCAAATGTAGATGCATATACAAACAAGGCGATAGTCGGTGAGAATGATTCTCTCTTGAAGTAGTTTACACAGAAGACGCATGAAAAAGCTACTTATGTTTGTAATGAAACAACATTGTTGGGTGCTCTTTAAACTAAAAATATATCATCTATTGCACTGTTTAGAGTCACTTCATGGACAGTGGGTGAGAAATCCAATGCAGCAGAGCATGAATGTGAAAGAAAGATATTCGTATACGACCCCGGTGGTAGTTCATTGATTGATGGAAATGGCTGGAGACACTAGGAAGTAGGCGCCAATCTTGAGGACAAGATTGTTTCGAAGAGGGAGGGAGTGTAATGGTCGCAGTCTACTTCCTATATCGAAGAGCCAGAATGTCTCTTGTTTGCAGCTGGGAATAAAGGAGATGTAACCTGCATGCAGTTGAAGGATGCATGAAGGAATCCATCCAGAGACTGATAAATGATAATAAAGGCTGAACCTTTTTGTTAATATGCTTTAAATGATGTGGCAAACTAGCCATTGTATATTAGGCTATAAATAGAAGGCTACCTCATTTTGTATATGTTATGTTGAGAAATAAAACAATTCTTTTCTGCCTTCAATTATTCTTTCTATATTCTTGTATCTTGTTCAGTTCTGTTTCTGATCGTCACCATTTCAGGTGAACCCTCGTCTGCACCTCCCCTTGTTCATCACCTTAACGACCTTCATCTAACCCTTAAACCCTTGCTGTCACCTTAACCTACTCCTTTAATTCTTCTATTCGTCCAAACCTCTTAAAACTGACACTGTCTATTGACAGTTCATCAAGAAATCCCATGGCCACGGCTGCATCTGAGTTTGGAGCATTACACATTGATGACATTATCCAAAAAAATTCATGGCTTAAATGAACATGTAATCTCTAGACACATAATATACTTAGATGGCATTTACCAATCATCACTTCTCCATGATCAATTCTCGGTATGTGAACATCAAAAAATAAATAGCATATTGTCCACTAAAAAAATAAACTAAATATATGTCACCAAAACTGGTCAGATGATTAAAATTATTCAGTTTAAATTCACATTTTTTTCTGTACCTTGGCGGAAGACAATTATGAACAACTATTAATATGATAATAAAAACTGGTTTTTGTAGAAATTTATATGTTCATTGAACATATTATAACACTAATATGTATGTATGTATTTATATACACACACAATGGATATTAGCAATATATGATTGGATTTTGCTGTGTGGCGTGAAGTCTACAGGTGAGACTGATCCCCTACTTGAGTACTTTGACAAATATGCCAAATGAAGAAAAATGAATATCAAAAGGGTAATGATGCCTTAAAAGGTTCAATATATTTGGAGAAAACAAATCAAAAGGAAATTGTTTCAATACCATCTTAGACAAAATGAAATTGTTTCAATACCATCTTAGATTTTACTATGTGACCTCTTAACTCTTTGTATTGCAACTCATCGGTAACTCTTTGTATTGCAACGCATCCGGTGAAATAGTTCAAGTTACCGATGAGTTGCAATACAAAGAGTTAAGAGGCCACTTGAGAATCATTTCACCGGATGTGCATGCTTGGGTGGAAAAGAGCTTACGCGGCGTGGAGGAAAATTAGGCTTTATGCAAGGATAACGGTGGACGATTTATGATGATGTCAACAAACGTATCCGGAAGTTTTAATGGAGTTCTACGAGGTGCTCGTGTTTTGCCGGTCAAGTGTTTAGTATCACGAACATTTTACCGTTTAAATGACTATTTTGATGAAACGTCGTTCCCATGCCGAAGGAATTGAAATGCAAATGACTCCAAAAGTTGAAACTCTTTTAGCCAAAAGAGAAAAGCAAGCACGACATCATGGAATTGTTAGATTCAATAAAACCGAATGGCAACTGATTGATCAATTTGGAAAAGCATTTACCATGACTTTACATGATAATGTGTGTACTTGCACTTGCAACATTACGCTATTGCAAAAATTGTCATGCTTGCATATGTTGACCACTTGTGCTCAAACCGTTGGAAGAGCGAATATATCGTACTATGAAAATTTTTTATCGTGGTTTTCCATGGAAAAATATAAAGTAACTTACGCTTCAAGCTTTCATCCAATTTTCAATAGTAGATATTGGGATGCCTATCACGGTCCGACCATATTGCCTTCGCATACAAAAAGGAAGATGGGACGTCCGCGTTCGACAAGAATTAAAGGTATGATGGATAAAATGGGAGAAAGTAAACAAAATACTTGCAGCAAATGTGGTCAAAAAGGGCACAAAAGATCGGCATGTCCGTCAAAATGAGTTCTATATGATTGATGTTAGCAAATGTGGTCAAAAAAAAGTTTGGAGATGTATTTTGAGATTTTGTTCGAATGATTTGTAATGTAATGAACGATTTGTACTTTTAGTTTGATGAATGAATGAATGATTTGCATTTCAATATTGAACGTTTGCATTTCATAAGCATATGAGTTGTATTTGATTTGATTTTATGATGCGGTTTGTAATATGTTAGGTGCAGGTGAAGCAGCAGGATGCTGCTGTGGCTCTCGGGTAGGGCGCAGCTTGCATGTGTGCCTTTGTTCATTTACAAGGGCGCACTTGTCAAGCGCGCCTTTGTAAATTTACAAGGGTGCACCTGGTAGGTGCGCCAAAACCGTGGCCACCTGCTATTCCTACCCTGCAGCTCTCCATTTGCCTCATTTCCTCCAAACACCCCCACCTCTCCAAAATCCCTAAAACTAAAAACCCGAAAATCCTATTCTTCTAAACTTTCTAATACTTCAAATTTTCATTACTTCTACACTAAATTAGTTCTACAATGGAAGGCTCGTCCTCCTCTCATGAAGTTAGAGGTAAATTCTTAAACAACATAACTTATTCATTTACTAGATTAACCCTAATTCATTACTTGTATATTTGATTTACTCTAGTTCATTACATGTTCATTACTTGATTAAGCATAATTCGTTACTTAATTAACCCTAATTCATTACTTGTATATGGTGATTTTCTCTAGTTCATTACTTTTTGATTACTTGATTAACCCTAATTCATTACTTGTGTGTATGGTGATTTACTCTAGTTAATTACTTGTATATGGTGATTTACTTGTTCATTACAATGGAAGGTGCATTTCAATGGTGATTTACTTGTTCATTTACTTGTATTTGGTGATTTTCTGGTTCATTTACTTGTATATGATAATTTACTTGTTCACTACAATGGAAGACTCATTCCAATTCTTAGTTCATGTAAATGGTGATTTACGTAATCATTTTAAAACCTAGTTATTTACTTGTTCATTTCATTTCAACATTTTTTCTTGTCGAGTTAGCACCTGTCTAGTGGATGCAACTGTCTTGTATCTTAAAAATGAGCATAGAAGCAATAATCTGGACTTGATGAAGGTATTTCAAAAATCCAAATGGAAGAATTCAATACTTTTTTCATTTCTCATGCACTAGCTAATTAGTTTCATTTCGTTTTGAATTTTGTAGAGCGACGAGCCAATTGATTGTCAAGATCATTCTAGCAAGTTAGGGTTGATTACTTCAAACACACCCAGAGTTCAACTTGCGCTACTAATACCTGGATTTAGAGAAATATCCAGATTGGGGTTTTTTAAGATAGATCATGCACTTATTACTTCATTGGTAGATCGGTTGAGACCGGAGACTTCCACCTTCCATCTTCCCACTGGTGAAATTACTATCACGTTGCAAGATGTTAGTTGTCTTTTGGGTGTTAGAGTGGAAGGAAATCCTGTTACTGCTACACATCTTAGTAATTATGAAGATATTTTTCATGAGTGTTTAGGCATGGTCCCAAATCGAAATTAGATAAGAGGCGCAACAATTAAGTTGACTTGGCTTCGAAGTATGTTTCAAAATGAGCCATCAGAGGATGCATTAGACGAGCAAGTTGAACGTCATGCGAGAGCCATCATTCTGCACTTGATATCTTATCGTCTATGTCCTGATCATTCTAAAGGACGACTAAATCTTTTTCGGCTATTATTTGTGAGAAATTTGGAAGAATGTGCACGATATTCTTGGGGTAGTGCGATATTGACAACATTATACACTGAATTAACAAATGTTGCGCTCGGTAAATCAAAATCCGTAGCCGGTTGTCTTTCTCTTCTACATATAAATATAAGTATATATAATTGTTAATGGCCACTTGAAAACGCAATCCCATCATATTTTTTTTTAATATTTTAAAGCTTTGGTCATGGACACATCTTCCTATCGGTCGTCCAAACGTAACTTTATCTGTGTAGATCGACAGGTCATTACCCTATAATGCAAGGTAGTTTATGTACATTTACATGATGTTCAATAATGATGCTTATGCTATATTATTATTTACATTTACGTACTTTATATGCATTACTTTATATCGCAGGTGGTTTGGAAATAGGAGTTGGATTGAGTCTCAAAAGCAAGTTACCACTTACTACCGTAACCAGCTTGACATGCCAACAGATAAGACTATTGTATGGAATCCCTACACACAGGATGTGCTAGTTGATTTGCCTCAGATATGTCTAAGCGGCATGCCTAGTTAGCTTTGCAAGACACCGATCATATGCATGCGAACTGTTGAGATGTATAATCTTGATCGAGTGATGCGAAAATTTGGTCTTCAGCAACACATCCTGAGCCATAAGAACCAAAGCCGAATTTGGATTTTGCTGTCATTCAATGGAACGATAGATATAACCGTATCGTTCGTCAGGAAATTCCTAGCACTCATATTTCATCATACATGAGTTGGTATTGGTCAATCACTCGAAGATTCATTCTCGCGGATCGGACTCCTCACAAACGAGCATACACCGCTCGTGCACCGCTTAAGCGAGATGTCGTACGTCTTTTACTTTGCTTTACTGTTTTACTTTGCTGACTTAAATCTTCTAGTATGTGATTATAAATAACACAATTTGCAGGTCGATGTGCTAGAGACGGTTGGTAGAGGATTGGAAGATATTGGATATGGTCGAGAACCGGAGCTCGACATCCAACCATGAGGTATTAGCTTGAAAAAACCCATTGACTCATTACTCTTTAGATGTAGACTGGAACGCCAAGGAGAGCGAAGAACTAAAAGAAGACATGATCCTTCTCTAGCTCCACCTCGACAAGACCCAGCTCAATCGCAGGCAGCAGGACCTTCTCAGCCTCCCCCTACTCAATATTAAACTTCGCCATGAATGTTTCTTTTTATAAGTGTTGTCCTTGGGTTCGTGTTTATGTTTGTAATCGAATTTTATTTAGACTTGTGTTTATGTTTGTAATCGAATATTAATGTTGCTTTTACGTATTTATGTTTGAAGTTCATTCATATATGTGTTTATGCTTTATTTGAGCTAGCGTATGTTTGAAGTTGATTCAATTTAAATGATGAAATTAGTAGAAAAACTGCTGTGAAACAGTAGGGTATAGATGGAGAATGGGTGCTGTAAAACAGCAAGAAGTACTAAATTGTATAGGGCGCACTTGTCAAGTGCGCCCTTGTTAATTTAAAGGGGCGCATTTTGTTGGAATATTTCGAAAATTGGGTCACATATATAAAATAAAATGTGTTGTGCTATTTTGGTGTAAAGCCTAATTAAAGTGATCTAATTTTAGATTAGAATTAATAGGCTTAAAGTTTAACTTATCACGGGTCTAATGTGTAGATACCGGGGCATTTTATAATTTGTTGAAGGGCCGAATTACAAAATGCCAACTCTATAAATAAAAGGTTATGGTCCCCGAATTACACAAGCCTTAGCAACTCTCTAACCTCTTCTACGGAGAGCTGATTTCAGATCTAGGGTTTGTGTCAATTTGGAAGACCAAACCAAATTATATCTTCTTCTTAGCAACCAAATATGGATTCAGGTATTGCCATGATAACTACGGATTCAGGTACGCTTCCGCTAATTTATTTGTTTTGTTCTCAGTTAAATCAATATGGATTACATATTTAGATCTAGGGTTTCGTGATTGTCTGCTATTAATATATATTGAAATCCTAACAAGTGAAGTAAATTAAGAACTATAATAAGACGATGTTGAAGATAATTTTTTCTATAAGATAAGGTTATTGGTTCAAGAAAACAAACTCAGCAACCTCAAAATGAAAGATCACTATGGAAATCCACCTAAATGGGAAGAAATGCTATTTCAGAATATTGTGTAGTATTTCTTCATAAAGATAAATAATGGATTGATAAAGATGATGCTATGGACTTACATCAATCCATGTAAGGTACTAATTTAAAATGTGGATTTAAGAAATGAACATATAGCATAAATCTATATGGATAATAAAGTTTGAAATCTCCCTCTAACTTAAGTAATAAATCATTGGTTATGAATAACTATTCAAAGCCAAAAGGGATCAAGTGGGTAATATTGAATTTTATAAGGCACTTTTATTGAAATCACTATTATTAAAAGGAAATTTTATTTTCTTTAAAGAATGTTTCATTTTGGACTTAGTAAACGATTCTTTAGATTCGATCGCTTTGGAGCTTACTACATTTTGTACTTTTGAGCATTATCTGATGGAGATTAAAGTTATGTTTCTCAATAGAGACATTGGTGAAACTATTTAAGAAACTCATTTATGGATTAGTCTTTTGTATTTGGGATTCAAATACACCATTATTGTTCATGGGGTGATATTTAGATTATTACAAAAGAATTAGGAAGATAAATGCTTAAAAGATTTTATATGTAAACTGTGATTTAGTTGCTTTTCTTTTACCAAACAGATAAATGCTGCCATCCTTGAAATTAAATAAATACAAAAGATTTCGCATGCATTTGCTGTGTGAATTCTAATGCATACTAATGTATGTACACATGTGGATATGCGTGTATTATTTGGCAGATACTTTACTGATATTAAAAGTGGATCAATGATTCAGTAGCCAAAATGGTTATGATATATATGATATATCTTCAAAAGACAAAATAAAAGATTATACGCTCATATGTAAAAGATCGGATCGGGTGGAGATCATAAAGAATTACGATCCGGATATTTTGGATGTCATTACTGTAAAAGATCCACTTCTAGCAATGATAATATATTTTATGGGTGAAACTATATAAGGGAAAAGTGTCATTTAGGCTGTGACGGCCCGCCCCGCACCAGCCGGCATTTCCTCCGAAAGTGCGCTGTACACATGTCCGACTAGCACAGAACGGTCGCCAAAGAAAGGAAAGAAGAGAATGAACAAATCAAGAACCTGTAGAATGTCTCACAGCGCATGGAATAAAATATAATAATAACATACTTGACATAAAACAGGTGAGACAATGCATAAGTTGATAACTAAAACCAACATCAACATCAGAGCAGCGGAAATCCAAATACAGCTTATTACAACTTTCCAAATTTACTGTCTCAAAAAACACAAAAGAAAGCTAAAGTAGAAGGTGCACTACTAATGCCCAAGCAGTGACCTTCAACAACACAGGGAGAATACTATATGTATATCATACGTGGAAGCCTCCTGCTCGTCTCCGGATCATCTACCTGTGCATCACCAGCTAACCTGTCTCTAGTCTGCTCGTGTGAGCACCTAGAGTAATAAGAAGAGACATAAAACTATGGATCAGACAAAAGTCTGGTATGAGCGATAAGCATCTAAACAGAACAATAACAGGTATACTAAACCATACCTGAACCTGGACCTGCAACCAAAGAGTTAGTACCACATACCGTACAATACTCTAAGGTACCATAACAAATAGTGTAAAGAATACGGGGGTGGGGCGTGCATGTCATAACGATGGCAAACAAATCAACCATAGCAACCATCCTCACATCTCCCACTCAGTGCGTGAAGCATACGATGTCCACCACTGTCAATCACTAGACTCATCGAAGCAGTGACGGAGTTCGACTTGTACAACTACTGCTACTGCCAAGCTTACCACATGGAGTCATGACCAAATCTTTACAAATGACCCCACTTCATTGGTCTATAGCTCTTTAGTCGTACCTAGGTCACTGTGGCCCTGAATCCGTTCACGTACTTCCCATACATAGTGATCCAAAGTCATAGACATTGATAGCCCCTTGGCACACGTCCCGCAACAAAGCCCAATCATGAAGCCCACTCAGTGGTTCCCAACTGGATCCTGAGTCAGAACTCCTCATTTGGACTTCCTTTGCATCTCGGGTTTTGATCGAATTGGAGTTGGTCTTCAGAAAAGTCGTCGCGTAGTAGAAATGGAAGTTCAGTTCGGTTCGGTCTAATCTACTTCAGTCGGTTCGGTTCGGGTGCCATGCTTCCTAGTGTGCTTCTGAGTGCGGTTCGGTTCGGTGATCCTCCCCCTTCAGACGTAGGTTCGGTTCGGATGTCACGTTCCATTCGGTTCGGTTCGGTTCGTCCCTCCCGCTCCAGCTTGCCTGCCCGATCCGATCCCCCTCGCTTGCCTACTCCGATCCGATCCCCCTCGCTTGCCTACTCCGATCCGATCCTGCTCCATAGCTCCGATCCGATCCTGCTCCATAGCTCCGATTCGATCCTCTGTCCAACTCCAACTCTAAGCAGTGGCCTTCCTTCTTGCCGAACTTCTTTGGTGCCAGATTCCAGTTCGGGTCGGGTTACTTGCCCAGCTCTCCTATCCGATCCGAGCCCATACCTGATCCGATCTGAAACCCTGCACAACTTTCTGCAACTTTTTCCAGCAACTTGTTTACGCCATTCGACGACGTTTTCGACCAATCTAACTATATTAATCAATCACAAAATAGTTCATACAGTCATAGCAACATAGCAAACTAACCACAAACACCAAAACAATGAATTTACATGTCAAAATGGATCAAATATACCCAAAACCTCATATTTTCCCTTAAGCATGTTTAAGCAAAACTAATCCTAGGGTTAACAAAACTTAACCAAATTAAACCAAATTTCTATCAGAGGCATAAAATATTATTTTCGAATTTATAGATATTTTTCCAGAATTTATTAGTGTATAAATTCGCTAATCTTCACTAATTACCCTTAATTAACTGTAATTAGTGTCAAAACAATGCTAAATCACTCACCTTGGCCACAAATAAAATTCTCAGAACTGAAACCTCGCTGATTTGGGTGAATACTAATGTCTAACAGCAGCTCTAACCTTGCTTTCGTGTTTTCTCTCCTTAATTTGATGTAGATTATGCCAAAACTTGATTAGAAAGTGATTAGAAGGTGATTTGGGTGTTGGAGGCCATTGCTAGGGTTCCAAGAATGAAAGTAGCGGTTGAAAGAAATGTTTTCTAACCCTAATCAGCCCCTATACATCTCCAATCCCGAAATCCCCTTTGGGCCTAGCTGCTAATTACCCGGTTAAGCCCAATTAAGCTGTTTTTCACCATCTGAAACTTGTTTCAGTCATATCTCCCAAACGGTGAGTCCGTTTGGCTAATGTGACCACTCTACGGAATTGTAAACCATCATCCGGAGCCAATGGAAGTGGTTTCAGGTTAAAATTCCTTTCCTGTCAAAATTTATGGCCAAAACAGTACCAACTAGGGGTAAAATGGTCATTTAAAAATCGACAAAAATCATGAACATGGGAAATGAGTCCCCGAAATTCCTTAACCCAAAACATACAAAGGATCCTGCATGCCTAACAAGCACATACAACAATCAAACATGCAAACAAGCAAACAAGCAAACAAGCCTATCCTAGCATGCGGAAAACTAATCGAAGTTAAAATCTTACCAGGCGAAGAGTTCTGGATACATCTTTCTAATACTCTCCTCTGTCTCCCAAGTACAGTCATTCTCGTTCTCGCCCCGCTGAACCTTGACTAGCTTCACCGCCTTCCTTCGAAGTTGCTTCATATCGTGCTCGACAATACGGATCGGCTTGCGGTTCCCACCCGCCTCGGGTTCTACTTCGAAGTCCTCTAACTGATCAGGTGAAATAGTCATATCTGAGTCGTGAACGAACTTCCTTAGTTGGGAAACATGAAATACATTGTGAACTCCCGCCATCTTCTCTGGTAAGCCAACTTTATACGCCAAATTCCCGACTAGTTCAAGAACAGGGAATGGACCAACAAATCTTGGTGCTAACTTGCCTCTCCTGCCAAATCGTATCACGCTCTTCAACGGAGAAATCTTGACAAACACCCAGTCACCAACGGAGAATTTTAAGTCTCTTCTCCTCTTATCAGCATAACTCTTCTGCCTATCTTGGGCAGCCTTCATTCGTTGTTGAATGATCTTGATCTTATCTGAAGTTTCCCTCACCACATCTGGTCCAAGCATAAACTTCTCGCCAGTCTCTATCCAACATGATGGTGAGTTGCACAGTCTTCCGTACAAAGCTTCATATGGAGCCATACCGATACTGGATTGATAGCTATTATTATATGCAAACTCTACTAGATGCAAATGGTCATCCCATGGTCCACCAAAATCCAATATACATGCTCTCAAGAGGCCTTCCAATATACGATTCACCCTCTCTGTTTGTCCATCGGTTTGAGGATGATATGCGGTACTGAGATGTAATTCTGACCCTAGAGCCTCTTGTAAGCTCTTCCAAAACCCACCAGTGAACAACGGATCTCGGTCACTCACAATGCTTTTAGGTACTTCATGAAATCTCACTACCCACTTCATATACAATTCTGCTAACTTAGTTGCCGTTCTGGTCAATTTGACTGGTATAAATCTTGCACTTTTAGTCAATCGATCCACAATTACCCAAATGCTATCATGTCCCGATCTAGTCCTTGGTAAACCATCGATGAAATCCATCGAGACTTGCTCCCATTTCCATTCGGGAATTTCTAATGGTTGCAACAACCCACTAGGCTTCTTTTGCTCGGCTTTAACTAGCTGGCAATTCATGCATTTGGATACAAACTTCCCAACGTCTCTTTTCATCCCTTCCCAGTAGTAAGTCTGTCTCATGTCACGATACATCTTATTACCACCGGGGTGTATAGTCAGTTTTGAGTGATGACACTCTCTAAGCACTTCATCTCTCAATCCATTGACATTGGGTACAACTAGTCCTCCATCCTTTCTAAGCCATCTGTCTCGATCAAGCCCATATTTGTTCATCTCCTCATTAATACCCATCTCTAACTTGGAGATGATTTCCAAAAGATTAGGATCGTCCCTCTGGCCGGAACCAATCCGCTCTATCAAAGTGGGTCTGATCGCCAAACTAGCTAGCATGACTGGATCCAATTCGCACTTTGGTCTGAAATCAAACCCCGCGATATACTCCAGTTGCTTCCATTCTAGAAACATAGCCCCTAAACTGGCATGTCTCCTACTCAACGCATCAGCCACCGCATTGCCCTTTCCTGGTGTATATGTGATGTCGAAATCATAGGAAGCTAAGAATTCTAACCACCTTTGTTGCCGGAGATTTAGATCCTTCTGAGAGAAAAGATACTTCAACGACTTATGATCTGTAAACAACTCAAATCTTTCTCCCAAGAGATAATGTCTCCACATCTTCAATGCAAACACGATCGCTGCCAATTCCAAATCATGGGTAGGGTATCTACTCTCGTGCGGTTTTAATTGCTGACTTGCATAAGCAACGACCCTACCGCCTTGCATCAATACAACACTTAGTCCGGTACCACAGGCATCTGTATATACCATCATCTCTTCATTCCCCTTAGGAATGACTAACACTGGTGCACACGTCAACTTGTCCTTTAGACTCTTGAATGCATTCTCACACCTTTCATCCCAGACGAAGGCCTGATTCTTCTTAGTCAACTGAGTCAATGGTGCTGCTATCTTGGAGAAGTCCTGGATAAACTTACGATAATATCCAACTAATCCCAAGAAACTTCTTATGTCCGTTGCATTCTTGGGCGTAGACCAATCTTGCACCGTAGCCACCTTCGCAGGATCCACGGCGATACCATTCTCTGAAACAACATGGTCCAAGAACCTCACTTCCCTCCTCCAGAAGTGACACTTAGAAAACTTTGCTTTCAATTGGTGTTTTCTCAACACCTCAATCACTATTCTTAAATGTTCCTTGTGTTCTTCCTCTGTCCTCGAATAGACCAAAATATCATCAACGAACACAAGGACAAACTTATTCAACTGATCTCTGAATACTCTATTCATAAGATCCACAAAATATGCTGGGGCGTTGGTCAGCCCGAATGGCATGACCAACCACTCATAAAATCCAAACGGCGTCTGAAATGCCGTTTTAGCTATACTCTCAGCTTCCACTCTAAGCTGATGAAAACCTGTCGCGAGATCCAACTGAGAAAATACTCTCGCGCCACTCAAATGATCGAACAAATCATCTATCCGCGGTAGAGGATACTTGTTCTTCCTCGTCACTTTATTCAACTCGCGGTAGTCTACACACAAACGAAGGGAACCATCCGCCTTGGTAGCAAACACAACTGGTGCTCCCTACTCAGAAACACTCCTTCTGATAAATCCCTTCTTCAAAAGATCGCTGACTTGCACCCCGAGCTCTCGCTGCTCCCTTGGTGTCATACGACGAAGTGGCATCACTATAGGTCTGGCATCTTTCACCAAATCAATACAAAACTCAATCTCTCGATGTGGTGGAAGCCCGGTCACTTCTTCGAAAACATTCGGATACTGGCCAACCATGGACAAACCTGACAACTCACTATGCGGAATGTCGAGGGAGTTTAGAAAACTAGCCAATACCCCCTCACTGGGTAGACCACCAAACAATATCCTCCGCCCATCATTCGCTCTAGCTGTCACCAAAAAGCCCTCACAGTCTACCACCACCCCGTATCTTTGGAGCCAATCTACTCCCAAAATAATGCCAAACCCTGTAAAGCCCAAAACAAAGCAATCACAAACAAACATGCATACATGACTCGATAATACCACATTACGACAAATCATGCTAAGGCTAGTCGAACAACCAATCGGGTTCGTCACTACTAAAGGTCTATCGACAATCTCGGGCTCCAATCCCAACCTATCTACCAGGTCACTAGATATGAAAGAACTGGAAGCTCCGGTATCAAACAAAACTCTAACAGGAACATCATAAACAGAAAGCATACCTTGGATGACGACATTCTTTCCCTTCTCCGCCGCAGTTGGGGCATTCGACGAAGAAGGAATAACATTAAGGGCATATGCTTTCACCATCTGCTTTTCTTTAGGTGGTTGAGGATACTTGTCCTTGTGATGTCCCATTTGGCCACAGTTGAAGCACTTCCTATCCACTGGCTTGGCCCGACATTTACTAGCATAATGACCCTTCTTACCACAGCTGAAGCACTCAACATCTTGCTTATTCTTTTTCTTCTGACCATCCTTAGTCTGATTCTGCTTTCTCTTATTCTGGGAACCACCCTTGCCTCCACCACTTGCTTGTGGCTTTGGCTCCTCTGTAGATGCAATCTCGGTCTTCGGCTTGGGGTAGAGACTTTCTGACCTCAATGTTTTCCCCACAATCGATTCAAACGTCTCATCGATGTGGTTAATAAACCTTTCCCCCAAATACTGATCCAAACCAGTTATGAATTTCTCATTCTTCTTCTCAGCAGTATCAATAAGAGATAACCCATACTTCGACAAAGTGTCGAATTCAGCAATATACTCCGAGACAGCTCTGCCATTCTGCTTGAGCTCCAAGAATTTCTTAAACAGCACTGACTTCTGAGCGACTGGGATGAACTTCTCGCTAAAGCGAGCCTTAAACTGCTCCCAAGTAATCTGATCCTCGGGAGTGGCTGCCTTTATAGCATTCCACCAATTCATTGTCCGCCCTTGCAGCTGACGGGACGCTAGCTTTCTCTTTATCACATCCTCGATACCCAAATCTTCGAAGATACGTTCGCAACTATCCAACCAATACTGAACATCTGTAGCTGACTCCGTTCCGTGGAACGGCTTCCCACCAAGACTAGTATAATCCTTATTCAGCTTGGCGAAGTCGACCCTTGGCGCCTGCACTATTGGACCACCACCATTTCCACCATTGGGAGCTGCCCTCTGCACATCCCTAAGCATCTCTCTCATGAGGTCAGTAAACATCGTCCTCATGTCAGCAACATTCCCATTATTGGCACCCCTACCAACACCTTTAGCATATCGGCTCATCGTCAATCTGTAAAGGGAAACGATTAACGACACCATAGTGGTGCTAGTGCAGTACGACTTCATTCTTATACTACTAATAGTATATACATATATAGCTTTTGAAAACCAAAGTAATCACAAATACGCGCTCTCATATACGTACTATCTCTCCCTAGTGTCTTCCCTAGGTTAACTATGCAACCTAGCTCTGATACAAAGTGTGACGGCCCGCCCCGCACTAGCCGGCATTTCCTCCGAAAGTGTGCTGTACACATGCCCGACTAGCACGGAACGGTCGCCAAAGAAAGGAAAGAAGAGAATGAACAAATCAAGAACCTGTAGAATATCTCACAGCGCATGGAATAAAATATAATAATAACATACTTGACATAAAACAGGTGAGACAGTGCATAAGCTGTGACGGCTCCAAACTTCCACGAGTGAAAGTAGGAGTAATCATTTTTGGAATACAACATAAATACAATAAAACAGAACACAGATACAATATAGCAAAGGAAATTCATAGAGTAATAACATTATAGCAGCGGAAAAATATAATGTCATCAATCACAGAAAATCCACAGTCGCAGAAACTAAGCTATTACAACAAGTTGCAGAAAAGAAATAAGTTTGATGTCTAAAAAGAAAAGAAAAGAAAAGATGCCATAGAAACAAAAGATAAATGTCTTCAAGCTCCAAGTCATCACCTCTCCACAAAAGCAAATCCAAGAGATAGAAAATAAGCAGCTTCGAAGAAAAGCTCCAAGCAAGGAATGAACCTGTCTACTTGGCTGCCCGTGTGTAAGAGAGGGCACCCAAGTTTGCAAAAAGGTGAAACAAACTATGGGTCAGTCGTGGGACTGGTGTGAGAATTCTTAAGTAAAATAACTATTAGATATAAGGCAAATCCAAAGACCACGCCGCTAACGCGGAACGGGTTTACTCTAATGGATTGCCGTGCATAATTTAAAGTGTCATAACAAATAAATAAGTACATCGTAAACAACGCAATGCTTTTTGGAAAAATGGAATCACCATAAGACCCAAGTCCCATCACACAATGCAACGCACACCAGAGGATAGGGTTTTACCTTATGGTGATTAAACATGCTAAATACGGCAAATACGCATCTAATATTATTATTAGTGTATATGAAAGCATTTCAAAGTAAATGTATTAATCTTAGGAAGCATAGGTACCATATACTATGCCTCCGTACTAGTAATACAATCAAATTCGTCGGTTCGTATTTGGATTTTGGTTTCCATCATGAGTCAAGGCTAGAGCGGAGCTCCTTACCGATTCGAGACACTCTAGCTAGTGCCTCAGGATTACCCGCAGTTAACCCTTGGAAATGGCAGGGCCGGTCCTCACATACAGCTTAGAGGATTAGTTATTCCTAAGCACACGTTTCCCGGTCCTATAGGACCTATCCGAGGCGCGCCACATTCCATCATCCACATAAGTAAAGTATCAGCGCTGGGAGGTCCCTGACACTACTTCTAGCTAGAAAGAAACGTGCTGCTTTCCCTGCGTTCCCTTCGCCCGTTTTTGACTCAACCGGTGTGTGAGGCTCGCGAAGTCCCGTTACACAAAGCTACGCCTAAACAGGCTATGCTTTGATCGTCTCCACAAGGTTCTGCTTTTCAACAATAAACCTTGATCATTGCATCTTAGTATGCCACACTGTCACTCCATACCATACCATTGCTTCTCCATCAATACATAAATGGGTGTTAAGTAGAGAATAAATTCTCCACCAACAATATTTATATATTAACAGAAAATCAACAATATGATATATAACGAAGTACGATGTCAGACACACCATCCGTTTAAACTTATGCTCTGGGTCTGAACGAAAGTCAAATCCGTGAAACCAACACGTACGTCTGGGCAATGACCTTGACCCATGAATTGGTAGCAAGTCAATTCAGGGTCTCGATTGCTGTCCATTCGAGGGAAGGTTTACGGTCTTCATGCTTCGTCTTCTTACTTCGATCTTTAACGCCGCTGGATAAATTTGGGATGAGAATATCTCGGACTTCCCAAACAATCCTCGTATGTATATACATATATATTTATTTGAAAATCCTTCATATTTGTTAATAATTATTTTTATTAACAATTCATTCTATTTTAATTATTTAAAATAGTCAAACTTCTTATTCAACGATGCATTCTCAAAATCATATTTTAATTTACATTAATTAAAATGTAAACTTTCATTACATATCGCATTCTTGTTTTCTTTACATTTAATAAAATGCAAACTTGCAATTACATGTCACATTCTTACTTATTTACAATGAATAAAATGTAAACTTGCATTTACATGTCGCAATCTTATATATTGTCATCAAAAAATAATGTTAACTCATTCTACGTTGTAATCCTTCTTTAATGTTAATCATTTAACATAAAAGTTAACTTCCTACGATGTAAATTACATTTAATTTACATTAAGATAATGTAACTCATCCTATGTTAAATTACCTTTTAATTAAAATATTATAATTCAATCCTACGGTCAATTCTCTTTAATTTTCATTATAAATAATGTAACTTATCCTCTGATTAAACTTTCTTTTATTATCTACATTAAAAAATAATGTATATTAATCCTATCGTTAAACTCTTTTTAAAATTAAAATTAAAAATAAGGTTATTCTCATCCTACGGTGCAATTCTTCTTTTAATTCACATTATAAAATAATGTAACTCATCCTACAGTTAATTCTCTTTTTAAATGCATTTTTAATTTCAATTACATTAAAATGAAATTTTATTTTACGATGGAATTCCCTTTCTATTCCCATTATAAATAATGTACACTTCATCTTACGATGTAGATTACCTTTCTATTTAACATAAAAATAATAATAATGTACATTTCCTACGATGCATTTTTCTCTTTTATATACATTATAAAATAATGAACATCTTATCCTACGGCATAAATTTCTTTTTATATTAACATTTAAAAAACATTAATTACATCCTACGGTGAAATTACCTTTATTACATTAACATTAGCAATGTTAATTTCATCATGCTATGAATTTCAATTATATTATACTTATAAAATAATGTAAATAGCATTCGGTGGATTTCTCTTTTTATTACGTTAACAAAAATGAAATTTTCCTACGATGAAAGTTTTTCTTATTTTTAACATTTAAAGATGATGTTAATACCATATGGTGTAGATATTTTTATTTTAACATTAAAAATATGTTAATCAATCATACGGTGAATCCTCTTGTAAAATAACATTGTAAATGATGTCAAATTTACATACACTTCATTTTCCTTTTTAATAACATTGAAAATAAATGTATATGAATCCTATGATTAAGTTATCCTTCTTGACATACGGTGCTTTTTCTATTTATTAACATTACAAAAACACTATTTTCACATGCAATGCATTTAATATTTTCTAACATGACAAAATATTATTTACATACAATGCATTTGATACTTTTCTAACTCGACAAAATACTATTTACATACAATGCATTTGATATTTTTCTAACTTGACAAAAATGCTATACATACAATGCATTTGGTACTTTTCTAACTTGACAAAAATGCTATACATACAATGCATTTTATGCTTTTCTAAACTGACAAAAATGCTATACATACAATGCATTTTATACTTTTCTAAATTGACAAAAATACTATACATACAATGCATTTGATATTTTTCTAACTTGACAAAAATGCTATACATACAATGCATTTAGTACTTTTCTAAATTGACAAAAATACTATACATACAATGCATTTTATACTTTTCTAAATTGACAAAAATACTATACATACAATGCATTTTATACTTTTCTAAATTGACAAAAATACTATACATACAATGCATTTTATACTTTTCTAAATTGACAAAAATACTATACATACAATGCATTTTATACTTTTCTAAATTGACAAAAATACTATACATACAATGCATTTTATACTTTTCTAAATTGACAAAAATACTATTTTCATGCAATGCAAATTTTCTATATTAATATTACCAAATATGCTATTTTCATACAATGCAAATATTTCTTATTTATGACAAATATTGTTCATTTCATATAATGCCATATTCTATTTTATAGTGAACAAAAATATAGTCATTCACATACGGTGCTTTCTTCTTTTTATATAATGAACCAAAATATATTCATTAACATACAATGGTTTATATCATAGCATACACATACGGTTCATGTCATTCTTTACATTTGTCAAAATGTATATTTTGTCTTTCTTTTACATTGACAAAATATAATTATATCACTACTTCATTATTTGACAAAAATGATTTTGTCGCCAACTTCATTTATATTGACAAAATGATTTTTGTTGCTAACTTTACATTGACAAAAATGAATTTTTATTCTAATGTCATGTTTGCATTGTGAAAATATACTTATTTCGCTAATTCACTCTTAATATACAAAAATGTATATTTTGTCTAATTCTTCTCAATGCAAACAAAATGCTAATTTTGTTTATTCAATCCAATGCAAACAAAAATGTGAATTTTGGTTTTCATTCTTTTCTTTGAACAAAAATGTATATTTTGTTCCTTTTTCATCTTATAAACAAAAATGTATATTTTTGTTCTTATTCATTTCTTTAACAAAATGTAAATTTTGTTTTCATGTATTTCTTTAATCAAAAGGGAGTATTTTTGTTCTTTTTCTTCTTTTATAAAAAAAATAAGTTTTTGTTCTTATTCTCTTTTTTTTTTTTAAACAAAAATAAGTTTTTTTTTTCGTTCTCCTACTTTTTTTCTTACCGCAAATATCATTCAACAATATATGGAACTTCAGTACGGATCTAGCATAACATGAACAACAAACATATCACAAACAACCATCAACAATTTAAACGAGGAAAAATCTCATTTTTTCCTACCGATCTATGTTTTTAATTAACAGATCTATGATTAAAAAATAACGGATCTAAAATCATAGAATCACAACAATTTGAATCCATCCCATAGCAACATTCATCACAAATCTACTTGTTTGATGTTCAATTACACATAACACAACAATAATAATAATTTAATTAATTAAATTATATTAAAAATAAATTCTCACCTTGCTTGATTCTGAAAAGACGACTCGGGTTCAATCAGATTCGGTGTTCGTATTCAATTTGATTTTAGATCTGGAATGATTCCAATGCAAATTCATAGAAAAAAAATCAAATTCAGGCTTTTAACAACTGGCTGTGTAACACTTAAAAGCGTGGGGAAATCTGAAGCATACCATATTTTCAGAATTTGTTCAAAACTTCAAATTCAATTTTCAGGAGTTGTAGTTGACGAAACGACGAGCCGTTTGTTGGAGAAGGACCGGCTACGAGAGATCTATGCACGGCCAGAAGGTGGTGAGGTGCGGCGGGACCTACAGGGGGCGGCGGGGCTGAGAACGCGCGGACTTCGGGGGGTTGTGGCGGGCGGCTCAGGCGACGGAAAGGGACGGGACTTGTCGGAGATCGAAGAGCTTGCGAAGAGCTTCGAAACGTGTACTCACACGCAAATTTTCGTTGAGAAATGAAGGAGTTATGAAGGTTTGAAAATCGGCCATGAATGGGTTCAGCAAAGAGGAAGGTGTCGGCTGTATATGGAGGAGAACAATGATTTTCGGATATTATAATATTATATTAGGGTTAACTAATTATGTAATTAGCCCGTTAAGGCCCGTTTTGGTCCGAACTCCGATTTAGGCCTGCTTACTGTCGTTCTTAAGGTTTTGACACCTTCTGAACGCAATGGGCTATGTGCCGGGGTCCAATTCCGAGGTCTGCTATGAGTTTTGGAATAAATACATTATTTTATTAATATTTTAATGTGTACCGTACGTGAAAATTCACCGAGGTCACAAACTAACTTCAAAAATTCTCGAAAAATATACTTAGCTATGTTTTGATGCTGTGGACCTATGAAAATTAGTTTCGTTCAATTCTGGGCCCGTTTGAATTTTTAACGAATTTTTAAAGTCAAAAATTGTCCGTTTACACTGATAAATCAATTATAATTATATATTAATTCTAAAAATTACCAAAAAAAATCATTTTAGCTTTGTTTTGATGATACGAATCCAACAAAATTTATTTCGTTCGATTCTGAGACTTCTTGAAAAATGGCTATTTTCAAGGCGAATATATTTAATATTAAAAATATATTTTAAACAAATATTTTCTGAAACTCAAAACATATAAGTGTTTACTGTTTTTCAATGCAGAAACATCATTCTGAAACCAATGGAAGTGGTTTCGAGTCGAAATTCCTTCGTATGCAAAAAGTAGCATTTTTGTCCTTTGCAAATTACCCAACGACCTTTCTAAAAATTGAATTGGCCATAACTTTTGATTTCCGCTATGAAATTTCGATTTTTCGGATTCGTTGGAAAGATATTTTTAAATAGATTCTAATATTTTTGGTTTTACTAAATTCCGTTAAATTTTTCATCCTGTATGGTTAGTCAAAGTTCAAGTTTGACTTTTCAAACTACCGCGCTATTTCTAGCTCTTTTTATAATTAAAATTAATTTATTCATTCTAACGTCGATTTGAACCAAATTTGTGATCCTTATTATTTAAAATAGATTATTTTAAATATCAAAACTCATTTAAAATCACTTAAAATAAATTTTAAATTGGCCCCAAAATTCAGGGTTGTTACAGTCTCCCCCACTTAAAAACTTTTCGTCCCCGAAAAGGAAAAAGAAAAATAGAAGAGGAAGAATAAACACAGAGAATGTTTTTAACAGAGATGGTGTCGTCTATAACATCAGGCTTTCCACCAAAGAAGTTGGTCCTTTCGTTCCTTCGTAAACATGTGCCAATTGAGCATCGCCACTTCATTTAGTCTTCTTCGAATGCACGATCAAGGGAAGAGTCAAAACAACTAAAATGGTGATTCTAGGAGATAGAAAAAATCGAAGGATGAATGAAAAGATGACGATGAAGTGACTGGCTATTATGTATCTCATGAACTGTTCACCGTAGAATATAGTGATTCTACGTAAACGAATTATTATAAATATGTTATATTCCGCTTTGTAAACCAAAGCTCTGATACCAACTGTGACGGCTCCAAACTTCCACGAGTGAAAGTAGGAGTAATCATTTTTGGAATACAAAATAAATACAATAAAACAGAACACAGATACAATATAGCAAAGGAAATTCATAGAGTAATAACATTATAGCAGCGGAAAAATATAATGTCATCAATCACAGAAAATCCACAGTCGCAGAAACTAAGCTATTACAACAAGTTGCAGAAAAGAAATAAGTTTGATGTCTAAAAAGAAAAGAAAAGAAAAGATGCCATAGAAACAAAAGATAAATGTCTTCAAGCTCCAAGTCATCACCTCTCCACAAAAGCAAATCCAAGAGATAGAAAATAAGCAGCTTCGAAGAAAAGCTCCAAGCAAGGAATGAACCTGTCTACTTGGCTGCCCGTGTGTAAGAGAGGGCACCCAAGTTTGCAAAAAGGTGAAACAAACTATGGGTCAGTCGTGGGACTGGTGTGAGAATTCTTAAGTAAAATAACTATTAGATATAAGGCAAATCCAAAGACCACGCCGCTAACGCGGAACGGGTTTACTCTAATGGATTGCCGTGCATAATTTAAAGTGTCATAACAAATAAATAAGTACATCGTAAACAACGCAATGCTTTTTGGAAAAATGGAATCACCATAAGACCCAAGTCCCATCACACAATGCAACGCACACCAGAGGATAGGGTTTTACCTTATGGTGATTAAACATGCTAAATACGACAAATACGCATCTAATATTATTATTAGTGTATATGAAAGCATTTCAAAGTAAATGTATTAATCTTAGGAAGCATAGGTACCATATACTATGCCTCCGTACTAGTAATACAATCAAATTCGTCGGTTCGTATTTGGATTTTGGTTTCCATCATGAGTCAAGGCTAGAGCGGAGCTCCTTACCGATTCGAGACACTCTAGCTAGTGCCTCAGGATTACCCGCAGTTAACCCTTGGAAATGGCAGGGCCGGTCCTCACATACAGCTTAGAGGATTAGTTATTCCTAAGCACACGTTTCCCGGTCCTATAGGACCTATCCGAGGCGCGCCACATTCCATCATCCACATAAGTAAAGTATCAGCGCTGGGAGGTCCCTGACACTACTTCTAGCTAGAAAGAAACGTGCTGCTTTCCCTGCGTTCCCTTCGCCCGTTTTTGACTCAACCGGTGTGTGAGGCTCGCGAAGTCCCGTTACACAAAGCTACGCCTAAACAGGCCATGCTTTGATCGTCTCCACAAGGTTCTGCTTTTCAACAATAAACCTTGATCATTGCATCTTAGTATGCCACACTGTCACTCCATACCATACCATTGCTTCTCCATCAATACATAAATGGGTGTTAAGTAGAGAATAAATTCTCCACCACCAATATTTATATATTAACAGAAAATCAACAATATGATATATAACGAAGTACGATGTCAGACACACCATCCGTTTAAACTTATGCTCTGGGTCTGAACGAAAGTCAAATCCGTGAAACCAACACGTACGTCTGGGCAATGACCTTGACCCATGAATTGGTAGCAAGTCAATTCAGGGTCTCGATTGCTGTCCATTCGAGGGAAGGTTTACGGTCTTCATGCTTCGTCTTCTTACTTCGATCTTTAACGCCGCTGGATAAATTTGGGATGAGAATATCTCGGACTTCCCAAACAATCCTCGTATGTATATACATATATATTTATTTGAAAATCCTTCATATTTGTTAATAATTATTTTTATTAACAATTCATTCTATTTTAATTATTTAAAATAGTCAAACTTCTTATTCAACGATGCATTCTCAAAATCATATTTTAATTTACATTAATTAAAATGTAAACTTTCATTACATATCGCATTCTTGTTTTCTTTACATTTAATAAAATGCAAACTTGCAATTACATGTCACATTCTTACTTATTTACAATGAATAAAATGTAAACTTGCATTTACATGTCGCAATCTTATATATTGTCATCAAAAAATAATGTTAACTCATTCTACGTTGTAATCCTTCTTTAATGTTAATCATTTAACATAAAAGTTAACTTCCTACGATGTAAATTACATTTAATTTACATTAAGATAATGTAACTCATCCTATGTTAAATTACCTTTTAATTAAAATATTATAATTCAATCCTACGGTCAATTCTCTTTAATTTTCATTATAAATAATGTAACTTATCCTCTGATTAAACTTTCTTTTATTATCTACATTAAAAAATAATGTATATTAATCCTATCGTTAAACTCTTTTTAAAATTAAAATTAAAAATAAGGTTATTCTCATCCTACGGTGCAATTCTTCTTTTAATTCACATTATAAAATAATGTAACTCATCCTACAGTTAATTCTCTTTTTAAATGCATTTTTAATTTCAATTACATTAAAATGAAATTTTATTTTACGATGGAATTCCCTTTCTATTCCCATTATAAATAATGTACACTTCATCTTACGATGTAGATTACCTTTCTATTTAACATAAAAATAATAATAATGTACATTTCCTACGATGCATTTTTCTCTTTTATATACATTATAAAATAATGAACATCTTATCCTACGGCATAAATTTCTTTTTATATTAACATTTAAAAAACATTAATTACATCCTACGGTGAAATTACCTTTATTACATTAACATTAGCAATGTTAATTTCATCATGCTATGAATTTCAATTATATTATACTTATAAAATAATGTAAATAGCATTCGGTGGATTTCTCTTTTTATTACGTTAACAAAAATGAAATTTTCCTACGATGAAAGTTTTTCTTATTTTTAACATTTAAAGATGATGTTAATACCATATGGTGTAGATATTTTTATTTTAACATTAAAAATATGTTAATCAATCATACGGTGAATCCTCTTGTAAAATAACATTGTAAATGATGTCAAATTTACATACACTTCATTTTCCTTTTTAATAACATTGAAAATAAATGTATATGAATCCTATGATTAAGTTATCCTTCTTGACATACGGTGCTTTTTCTATTTATTAACATTACAAAAACACTATTTTCACATGCAATGCATTTAATATTTTCTAACATGACAAAATATTATTTACATACAATGCATTTGATACTTTTCTAACTCGACAAAATACTATTTACATACAATGCATTTGATATTTTTCTAACTTGACAAAAATGCTATACATACAATGCATTTGGTACTTTTCTAACTTGACAAAAATGCTATACATACAATGCATTTTATGCTTTTCTAAATTGACAAAAATGCTATACATACAATGCATTTTATACTTTTCTAAATTGACAAAAATATTATACATACAATGCATTTGATATTTTTCTAACTTGACAAAAATGCTATACATACAATGCATTTAGTTTTTTCTAAATTGACAAAAATACTATACATACAATGCATTTTATACTTTTCTAAATTGACAAAAATACTATACATACAATGCATTTTATACTTTTCTAAATTGACAAAAATACTATACATACAATGCATTTTATACTTTTCTAAATTGACAAAAATACTATACATACAATGCATTTTATACTTTTCTAAATTGACAAAAATACCATACATACAGTGCATTTTATACTTTTCTAAATTGACAAAAATACTATTTTCATGCAATGCAAATTTTCTATATTAATATTACCAAATATGCTATTTTCATACAATGCAAATATTTCTTATTTATGACAAATATTGTTCATTTCATATAATGCCATATTCTATTTTATAGTGAACAAAAATATAGTCATTCACATACGGTGCTTTCTTCTTTTTATATAATGAACCAAAATATATTCATTAACATACAATGGTTTATATCATAGCATACACATACGGTTCATGTCATTCTTTACATTTGTCAAAATGTATATTTTGTCTTTCTTTTACATTGACAAGATATAATTATATCACTACTTCATTATTTGACAAAAATGATTTTGTCGCCAACTTCATTTATATTGACAAAATGATTTTTGTTGCTAACTTTACATTGACAAAAATGAATTTTTATTCTAATGTCATGTTTGCATTGTGAAAATATACTTATTTCGCTAATTCACTCTTAATATACAAAAATGTATATTTTGTCTAATTCTTCTCAATGCAAACAAAATGCTAATTTTGTTTATTCAATCCAATGTAAACAAAAATGTGAATTTTGGTTTTCATTCTTTTCTTTGAACAAAAATGTATATTTTGTTCCTTTTTCATCTTATAAACAAAAATGTATATTTTTGTTCTTATTCATTTCTTTAACAAAATGTAAATTTTGTTTTCATGTATTTCTTTAATCAAAAGGGAGTATTTTTGTTCTTTTTCTTCTTTTATAAAAAAAAATAAGTTTTTGTTCTTATTCTCTTTTTTTTTTTTAAACAAAAATAAGTTTTTTTTTTCGTTCTCCTACTTTTTTTCTTACCG
Source organism: Allium sativum (assembly GCA_030737875.1). Taxonomy (NCBI): domain Eukaryota; kingdom Viridiplantae; phylum Streptophyta; class Magnoliopsida; order Asparagales; family Amaryllidaceae; genus Allium; species Allium sativum. The sequence goes on from CM060923.1 coordinate 464,172,863, forward strand.
CAAATATCATTCAACAATATATGGAACTTTAGTACGGATCTAGCATAACATGAACAACAAACATATCACAAGCAACCATCAACAATTTAAACGAGGAAAAATCTCATTTTTTCCTACCAATCTATGTTTTTAATTAACAGATCTATGATTAAAAAATAACGGATCTAAAATCATAGAATCACAACAATTTGAATCCATCCCATAGCAACATTCATCACAAATCTACTTGTTTGATGTTCAATTACACATAACACAACAATAATAATAATTTAATTAATTAAATTATATTAAAAATAAATTCTCACCTTGCTTGATTCTGAAAAGACGACTCGGGTTCAATCAGATTCGGTGTTCGTATTCAATTTGATTTTAGATCTGGAATGATTCCAATGCAAATTCATAGAAAAAAAATCAAATTCAGGCTTTTAACAACTGGCTGTGTAACACTTAAAAGCGTGGGGAAATCTGAAGCATACCATATTTTCAGAATTTGTTCAAAACTTCAAATTCAATTTTCAGGAGTTGTAGTTGACGAAACGACGAGCCGTTTGTTGGAGAAGGACCGGCTACGAGAGATCTATGCACGGCCAGAAGGTGGTGAGGTGCGGCGGGACCTACAGGGGGCGGCGGGGCTGAGAACGCGCGGACTTCGGGGGGTTGTGGCGGGCGGCTCAGGCGACGGAAAGGGACGGGACTTGTCGGAGATCGAAGAGCTTGCGAAGAGCTTCGAAACGTGTACTCACACGCAAATTTTCGTTGAGAAATGAAGGAGTTATGAAGGTTTGAAAATCGGCCATGAATGGGTTCAGCAAAGAGGAAGGTGTCGGCTGTATATGGAGGAGAACAGTGATTTTCGGATATTATAATATTATATTAGGGTTAACTAATTATGTAATTAGCCCGTTAAATCCTGTTTTGGTCCGAACTCCGATTTAGGCCTGCTTACTGTCGTTCTTAAGGTTTTGACACCTTCTGAACGCAATGGGCTATGTGCCGGGGTCCAATTCCGAGGTCTGCTATGAGTTTTGGAATAAATACATCATTTTATTAATATTTTAATGTGTACCGTACGTGAAAATTCACCGAGGTCACAAACTAACTTCAAAAATTCTCGAAAAATATACTTAGCTATGTTTTGATGCTGTGGACCTATATAAATTAGTTTCGTTCAATTCTGGGCCCGTTTGAATTTTTAACGAATTTTTAAAGTCAAAAATTGTCCGTTTACACTGATAAATCAATTATAATTATATATTAATTCTAAAAATTACCAAAAAAAATCATTTTAGCTTTGTTTTGATGATACGAATCCAACAAAATTTATTTCGTTCGATTCTGAGACTTCTTGAAAAATGGCTATTTTCAAGGCGAATATATTTAATATTAAAAATATATTTTAAACAAATATTTTCTGAAACTCGAAACATATAAGTGTTTACTGTTTTTCAATGCAGAAACATCATTCTGAAACCAATGGAAGTGGTTTCGAGTCGAAATTCCTTCGTATGCAAAAAGTAGCATTTTTGTCCTTTGCAAATTACCCAACGACCTTTCTAAAAATTGAATTGGCCATAACTTTTGATTTCCGCTATGAAATTTCGATTTTTTGGATTCGTTGGAAAGATATTTTTAAATAGATTCTAATATTTTTGGTTTTACTAAATTCCGTTAAATTTTGCATCCTGTATGGTTAGTCAAAGTTCAAGTTTGACTTTTCAAACTACCGCGCTATTTCTAGCTCTTTTTATAATTAAAATTAATTTATTCATTCTAACGTCGATTTGAACCAAATTTGTGATCCTTATTATTTAAAATAGATTATTTTAAATATCAAAACTCATTTAAAATCACTTAAAATAAATTTTAAATTGGCCCCAAAATTCAGGGTTGTTACATAAGCTGATAACTAAAACCAACATCAACATCAGAGCAACGGAAATCCAAATACAGCTTATTACAACTTTCCAAATTTACTGTCTCAAAAAACACAAAAGAAAGCTAAAGTAGAAGGTGCACTACTAACGCCCAAGCAGTGACCTTCAACAACACAGGGAGAATACTATATGTATATCATACGTGGAAGCCTCCTGCTCGTCTCCGGATCATCTACCTGTGCATCACCAGCTAACCTGTCTCTAGTCTGCTCGTGTGAGCACCCAGAGTAATAAGAAGAGACATAAAACTCTGGATCAGACAAAAGTCTGGTATGAGCGATAAGCATCTAAACAGAACAATAACAGGTATACTAAACCATACCTGAACCTGGACCTGCAACCAAAGAGTTAGTACCACATACCGTACAATACTCTAAGGTGCCATAACAAATAGTGTAAAGAATACGGGGGTGGGGCGTGCATGTCATAATGATGGCAAACAAATCAACAATAGCAACCATCCTCACATCTCTCACTCAGTGCGTAAAGCATACGATGTCCACCACTGTCAATCACTAGACTCATCGAAGCAGTGACGAAGTTCGACTTGTACAACTACTGCTACTGCCAAGCTTACCACATGGAGTCATTACCAAATCTTTACAAATGACCCCACTTCATTGGTCTATAGCCCTTTAGTCGTACTTAGGCCACTGTGGTCCTGAATCCGTTCACGTACTTCCCATACATAGTGATCCAAAGTCATAGACATTGATAGCCCCTTGGCACACGTCCTGCAGCAAAGCCCAATCATGAAGCCCACTCATTGGTTCCCAACTGGATCCTGAGTCAGAACTCCTCATTTGGACTTCCTTTGCATCCCGGGTTTTGATCGAATTGGAGTTGGTTTTCAGAAAAGTCGTCGCATAGTAGAAATGGAAGTTTAGTTCGGTTCGGTCTAATTTGCTTCAGTCGGTTCGGTTCGGGTGCCATGCTTCCTAGTGTGCTTCTGAGTGCGGTTCGGTTCGGTGATCCTCCCCCTTCAGACGTCGGTTCGGTTCAGATGTCACGTTCCATTCGGTTCGGTTCGTCCCTCCAGCTCCAACTTGCCTGCCCGATCCGATCCCCCTCGCTTGCCTACTCCGATCCGATCCCCCTCACTTGCCTACTCCGATCCGATCCTGCTCCATAGCTCCGATCCGATCCTCTGTCCAACTCCAACTCTAAGCAGTGGCCTTCCTTCTTGCCGAACTTCTTTGGTGCCAGATTCCAGTTCAGGTCGGGTTCCTTGCCCAGCTCTCCTATCAGATCCGAGCCCATACCCGATCTGATCCGAAACCCTGCACAACTTTCTGCAACTTTTTCCAACAACTTGTTTACGCCATTCGACGACGTTTTCGACCAATCTAACTATACTAATCAATCACAAAACAGTTCATACAGTCATAGCAACATAGCAAACTAACCACAAACACCAAAACAATGAATTTACATGTCAAAATGGATCAAATATACCCAAAACCTCATATTTTCCCTTAAGCATGTTTAAGCAAAACTAATCCTAGGTTTAACAAAACTTAACCAAATTAAACCAAATTTCTACCAAAGGCATAAAATATTATTTTCGAATTTATAGGTATTTTTCCAGAATTTATTAGTGTATAAATTCGCTAATCTTCACTAATTACCCTTAATTAACTGTAATTAGTGTCAAAACAATGCTAATCACTCACCTTGGCCACAAATAAAATTCTCAGAACTGAAACCTCGCTGATTTGGGTGAATACTAATGTCTAACAGCAGCTCTAATCTTGCTTTCGTGTTTTCTCTCCTTAATTTGATGTAGATTAAGCCAAAACTTGATTAGAAAGTGATTAGAAGGTGATTTGGGTGTTGGAGGCCATTGCTAGGGTTCCAAGAATGAAAGTAGTGGCTGAAAGAAATGTTTTCTAACCCTAATCAGCCCCTATACATCTCCAATCCCGAAATCCCCTTTGGGCCTAGCTGCTAATTACCCGGTTAAGCCCAATTAAGCTGTTTTTCACCATCTGAAACTTGTTTCAGTCATATCTCCCAAACGGTGAGTCCGTTTGGCTAATGTGACCACTCTACGGAATTGTAAACCATCATCCGGAGCCAATGGAAGTGGTTTCAGGTCAAAATTCCTTTTCAGTCAAAAGTTATGGCCAAAACAGTACCAACTAGGGGTAAAATGGTCATTTAAAAATCGACAAAAATCATGAATATGGGAAATGACCCCAATAGTCGTCTCCCAAAGTTACATGACCATACGATTTCGTATGTGAAAGAAATAAATATTCTACGATCCTATGATGCGTAGAATATGGGTCGTTACATAGGCACTTATAGTTTTCGCCATTTTGAAAATATCGTCTTTAGTTAATTATAAGACATCCAAATATGGAAAATAATAATGAAATTTTGTCATAAGACTCCAGTTATAGACAAAGAATTGAAAGACCAAGTAATATTGTGACAGTAAAGAATATATTATTTTCCAATAAGGGAAGAGTGCAAAATATATTGTAATTCATAGAGCACACTTAGACAAACTCCATTATGGCGGATCCGCTTACCAAAAGGTTATCACCTAAGGTCTTTCATGAGCATGTAGCTCAATTGGTGTAACTTTTATGTAAGGATACTTTGGTTCAGGGGGAGTTTGTATTCGGTATTGTCATATGACTCATTGCTCTATATTTCAGTTACAGATATATGTATATCAAGTTCTTTTTCTGATCAGAAGTAAAGTAATGAATTTTTCTTTGCACTCAGGTTGTTTAAATATCAAACATTTGATCTCACTAAAGAAGGACCAGTTGGAAATAGACATGTATAGATCACATTTCATGTAATTTCCATGCTACGCATCCATGATTGATCTATGTCGTTTGATTGTATTGATATATGTGACCGTTGATGGGTTTAGTTACGATAAATGTAATGAATGCCGCTTTGATCCTTTGTCAACCCAATTAATGGACGAGATTGTTTTAGATACACCATATGTTATAAATAGCAAATTTTGGAGCTCATAAAGTTAAACACATTTTAAGGTTATTTCATATGTGATCCAGGGGGAGATTGTTGGAATATTTCGACAATTGAGTCACATATGCAAAATAAAATGTGTTGTGCTATTTTGGTGTAAAGCCTAATTAAAGTGATCTAATTTTAGATAGAATTAATAGGCTTAAAGTTTAACTTATCATGGGCCTAACGTGTAGATGTCGGAGCATTTTATAATTTGTTGAAGGACCGAATTACAAAATGCCAACTCTATAAATAAAAGGTTATGGTCCCCGAATTACACAAGCCCTAGCAACTCTCTAACCTCTTCTACGGAGAGCTGATTTCAGATCTAGGGTTTGTGTCAATTTGGAAGACCAAACCAAATTATTTCTTCTTCTTAGCAACCAAATATGGATTCACGTATTGCCATGATTAACTACGGATTCAGGCACGCTTCTGCTAATTTATTTATGTTTTGTTCTCAATTAAATCAATATGGATTACATATTTAGATCTAGGGTTTCGTGATTGTCTGCTATTAATATATATTGAAATCCTAACACATTTGACAAGTGCGCCTCCGGTTATTTTTTTAAAACTTTTTGCCACCTCACTGCTGAGATGGCAAAAACAGACCTATTTCTGCTAATACTTTTAAAACAAGCTTATTTCTGCTATATGTTCTAAAAATTAGCCTATTTTGAAAATTTGTCCTAATAATTATTATATGCATAAATAATCAATGCATGGATAGGGTTTTATGTTGAATTGATAAAAAAGAAGATTGATTTTCAATTTTTGCGGACAATATCAAGACAATAGGAATATGCATCGTCTTGAAAACAAGAAAGAAAGCCGAAGTAGTATCAGGCAGAGCAAGACACAATGCTATGATGCTAGCAAAATGAAGTGCAGACCTGATTATGTTATTCATGAGGTCTAATTGATTAAGGTAATGTTGGTTAAGCATGCATGGAAAGTAAAGTGAGCAAATCATTGAACTACTCCGACGACAGGGCTTCCACATTAGTGCGCAATTAATGACGTTCCTAATGACGCTCCTTTCAGATTTGATAATGCATGGATAAATGCAAACGGACATGACAACATTGTTAGCAGTGCAGGATGGTGATGGTGTGCTTCTTTTGGCAATCTTTTATTCATACAGCTATTAGTTTGTCGTTTAATATACATCATCATGAATTTTCTACTTTGTGATTATTATTATGTAGTGCAATTGTGTTACACAAAGTACGTGAAGTATGATATATCATGAATTTTTTCCTACTAACTAATCACATTTTAGTTCGAACTTTGAAGATTTCATCATTGTCATCTATTTTGCACAACTGCTAAAATTGAGAAAGCAAGATAAAGATGTGCTTCCTAATTAGTTTCAATTAAAATAACACTGTATTATATCATCAACAACTAAAAGCATACACGGAAAATTAAATTAAAATATAGTTTGAGATATCACAAACATTACAGATCTTTCAAAGGTAGTAGAGGCATAAGAGTAAGGCTAAACAAAAGAAAAGAGATCTTTAATTTGTATAAGGATGGTAAATTAAAAGATCAACTCTATCAAGGTATTCTATACCGAAGTCAACTGAAAAACTAATTTCTACACTTGATATTTTGAGCTTTAATCTGATTCAACAGAATCTCCGTCTTGCTTTTAAACAGATTCCGAAGTACGTATTCTTACAAAGTTAATTTTGTGCATTTCTTTCTCTTGAAAAGCATTTGCTTTTTCATTTATGGTTTTATTTGTGATGGCTATTATTATATTTTTGGGTTTTTGGCCATCTTATTCCTTAGGTGAATGTGATACATTTTTGTCGCTTGCCTTTTACTTGCTTTTCCCTTTACTCTAATTTTGCACTAAGATTATTCAACTCAAGAATCAAGCGAACAAGTTTAAGAACAATGCCATCAAATTTATTATTTTATTCACTTTTTTAAATGAATCATGCAAATGGATGTAGCTCATTCGTTAAATTTCTAGCATTATTAGAATGTAATGCTATGAAGGCCAATATATTTGGCTCCTTATAATAAGACTAGGACTTGAATCACCTTTAGGAGTTTCCTAATTCCTATAGGCAGTTTCAAAGTTACTTGCAAAGAAAATCAAATTACAAAATTTTGCATGAACTAATATATACAACGGACATATGGCCTAACCAATACCGTGTGATGGTATATCATAAATGAATGTGCTGCATGGAACTGAACAATAAGTTTTCATAAATTTACCAAACAATAGCAAACATGAATGTGAAAGAAAATGATCTTAATGCATGCTAACCTCTATAAAGACATTGTTGCAAGAAACATCCTCAAAACCCTACATTCAAGAATGTTTAAAATTATAAAATGGCCTAAAATGATACAGTTGTGAAATAAGTAAATAAAATGAGAGCAAGAGAGGGCCAATTTACAAAGAAAATTAACTGCAACTATGTTTGAATCTCCAACATTTACATGAAATGTTTGAATTTTGTATTCTTTGATTATAAACACCATCATCATGACGACTGCCTCTTCTCCATGTCTCTTTCCACGGCCATATTAACACGTAAAAATTACATCATATTGTGATGAAAGAATGTAAGTTATGCAACTTTTCATCGTCATTAAGAATCCAGGTTCAAAATGAGAATGCCAAGAAAATTTGCAATTTTTAACGCTAACCGTAGCAAGTATCTAATTTTTGATTAAATGGTTGAATATATATTCTGAATGCTTTCTGCTTGTGGTTTCAAAAAATAAATTAATCATTATCTTATCACTGGTTTGAACCTAGAATAAGCCAGAGCAGTTGTTCATTGAGATCTCAGAACATTTGATCATTGCCTTAACTTATAAACACTGATTTCTTTTTTTGAACTTTTTCAGGGGAGAAACCGGTAATACCGTAAAACCCCCCCTAGTGCACCTAACCCGGTCTGCGGGTTCATTAGGCTTATGCACAAGGTAAGCCCCCCTTATTTGAACTAAAGTGCGTGAGGCGGGAATATAAACACTGATTTCCGATTTGATTCTTTATTTATATTCTGACATTTCATTGTAACGTTCTAAAGTTAACCATGTATTTAAAATTTGTTACACATTACAACCTTAACTTTTAAATTGTATAATCACATTCAGCATTCGCTATAAGAGTAAAGCTATGTGTTATCAACAAATAAGAAACACTGATCATGTAAACAATTTTGCAGAAAAAATTGATACCTTTTATGTTCAGCAATCATGATTTCAATCTCTGCTACCAGTATGTCATCCAGATCATTGGTATATATATATATATATATATATATATATATATATATATATATATATACATGGGGAGCGTTCTGCTATACCTCTTATTTTGCATCTTATTTTGCACGTGAACTCTCCCCCTTAATCTTCACCATCCATTTTCCCACTCATTCCGTCTCTTCCCATTTCAATATTATTTCTTAGTGGGAAGAGAGAGAATGAGTGGGGAAATGGGTGGTGGAGATTAAGGGGGAAAGTTCACGTGCAAAATAAGATGTGTAGCGGAACCCTCCTATATATATATATATATATATATATATATATATATATATATATGTTCAAATTACCGACCATAGCTGAAACATTAAAGTAAAATGTCAGTTCTAACTAATACAACACATTGTAGATGTACCACCATGATAATCACCTTTTGTTCACTAATATTATCAGATCATTTTCAGAACTGCTGATTTACTATATCATTTTGATTCAGAGTATGTTTATTGCCTGCAATATCCTTAAATGCCATACTCAGTAAATATGATGTGTTACGTAACTTTCTTTTGGGGCAGCTTAAGCACGAAACACATCTAATAGCTTCCTAACGAAAAGTACATGGAAATATACATTACAGTATTATATATACAAAGGGCCTGCACTAAAAGATGTGCATTGATTCCAGAACGTGCTACTCATTTTAATATATATGAATAACGTTTCAACCATATGCATTGTTTCAATTAGTCCGTCATGGGCCAACATATATTAGTTAACAGGGTATATAAACTAAGAGACAGAAGAAACAGTTGTCTTCCACTGGAAACTGTGACACTGTAATGGATAACAAAGCAAGCTTGACTATAATCGTAACTGGTTATCTACTTTAAACTTCCATTTCACCCAGTGACTACATATTATGTTCCCCCACGTACATGCTGGCCCATATCAATATTTGCACTAACCACTTTAGCCAGCATTATTTACGGCATGTCCCAAATTCCATTTGCCCTTTAAATAGGTGGAAAGGGCATTTCTGGAAATTCAAAAAAAAACACCAATTATACATTGCCTACCAAATGGGTGCTTTGGATCAGATACGACCACTAATGATAAGGCAAAAGAGGAGAATAATGTAGAAGGGTAATTCTATTTCAACCCACTTTTTTAGTTAGCAGCCCCCCAAATCAAGACAAAAACCATATACCCCTAAAATTAGTAAGTAGCCCCCCCTATTTTCCAAAGTTACCCCTCCCTTCACATCTTTCTCTCTCGTTTTCAGAAAACCACCGCGTTCTCTCTTCTCTCTCGTGTTCTCTCTTTTCTCTCGCGTTCTATTTTCTCTCCATCGTTTTCTTTCCATCATTTGGTCGCAACCATCTCGAATTCAGCAACTAGAAGGTACGGTACATATAAAGTTTAATAATTTAGGGTTTAGTAATTAGGGTTTTGAGTTTATAGTTGTGGAGTAAGTGATAGGATTGAAGATTGACTCGTTTTTGTTATTTTTTGTGGTATGTGTGAATGGAAATCGAATGATTTTGTTGATGTTTGTGGTGCATTTGAATCTGCGGAATTGGTATTTTTTTTAATTGTTCCAGGCAACCACGCACTGTAAAAACGTGGAAATAGGGTAAACCACGTATAAAACATACGAGGATTACACTTTTTCCACGGGAAGTGAAAAGGAGGAATGGTTTCAAACCACGTAGTGGCTATACGTGGTTTGTGTACGTACCACGTATGAATATGGCGTGGGGACCTGTAATTTTGAAAAAAAAATTAGACGATGACTTTAACTAACCCAATCTATTTGCAAATTTATAGATGTCTCCTCGTAAACCAATGACTGCTTCAGAAAGAAGAAGAAGAGCGGGCAAGGCAGCCGAAGGCACAAGTGGAGACATGAATGTGGGGACCGATGAAGAGCGACACAGTGAAGCTGAGGATCAGTTCAGAATTGTATTAAGGGGAAGTAGCGTCCAACGGCCAGAAGCAGAAGAACAACACGATGAAGAAGAGGATGAAGAACAACAAATTGAAGAAGAGGGTGATGAAGAAGAAGGTGATGAAGAAGCTTTAAATGAGAAAGGAGGGCCAAGAAATAATGATGTGATTAGAGAGTTTGATACTCATGTAGCTTCTATGATATGGCTCGATCAGGAACGTGGCTATTATTTATATTAAAGTGAATTATAATTATTTCATTTTTATAACTTTCCAATAAATTTATGTAGGACCGAGGACCACTAACATGTGTAAATCATGCTCAAAAGGTAACGGAGTGGAAGATACCGGATGATGCTACTAGATTTAAAGCCGTCGTTGAGATGTCAGGTTTATATCCTATTGTGAGCACTTGCTACAAGAGCGTCAACAAGAACTTGATATCGGCTTTCGTGGAGCGATGGTATCCAGAGACTAACACTTTTCATTTGCCATTCGGTGAGATGACAATAACTTTTGATGATGTCGCGTCTCTATTACACATTCCAATTGAAGGCAAACTGATACAGAGCATGACATATGACAAGGAACAGGCGGCTAGCCTTGTTCACAAGTATCTTGGAATTTCAAAACAAGTAGCTAGGATGGAAATGAACGACCGGGTTGGTTATAAGCTAAGTTTGTCTGCGTTGCATGGTGTATTTGAAGATGTAAGCGATGAGTGGACCGATCGAGCTATTAGACGTGCCGCTCGGGCGTATTTGTTGTTTTTGCTTGGCAACACGTTGTTTGCGGATAAAAGCAAGACTCATGTGCACATATGCCTTCTAGAACCACTTAAACATTTGGATTCTGTTAGCACATACTCTTGGAGTTCGGCAGCACTTGCTTTTTTGTACAGGCAGCTTGGATTAGCAACTCGTATGGGCGTGAAACAAATTGCTGGATTTCTTTGTTTACTTGAGTCGTTGATTTTTGAACATTTTCCTTGCTTCTATCCATCAACAAATCTTTACTATGAGAATTTACCACGTGCTGCTCGGTGGAATCCGTCTATAGATTGTGCCGCTTCACTAGTTGAACTTCGTATATTCCTTGATAACATTCAAGAAGATCAGGTAAATTACTTCATTTCACAAATAACTAATTATTATTCATTACATGTAGTAGTAATAATTTTTTATATCTTTGAATAGGTTATCTATGATCCTTATATTTATGCACGACACTATCATCCGTTCCATCCTATATCTTGGTATAGTGGTTGCATTCTCTGTATGAATGTTGTAGAACCATATCATCCCGACAGAGTACTCAGGCAGTTTGGCAGAGTTCAGAACATTCCCGCGGCACCTATTCCTCCTGTAGCAACAAATGCACGCCGTGGTACTACATCTACGACATACACCCGAGTACGATATCAATTCTTGGAAAGTATATGGGAGAACTGGTACAATCATGTGATAGCAGAAGGGCGTAGATCAATACCACTACATCAATCCTCCTTGAGTTACACAGATGATTATATGGAGTGGTATAGAGAACACGGTGTCTTGCGTGTTCACAATCCGCTACACCTACCGGACGATGTTGTGCTTGGAGCTCCACATTTTCAGCCTACCTACAATCAGTTATACTCGGTATGTTTCAATTATTTATTTACTTTAGATTTGTTTTCCATGATAATATCCTTGTTTAATTTTTATTTTCTAGCTCCACACTATGTTTTAATTTCAGTTTGATTTATTTTCTACAGACCATTCAAGACGTGCATGGGATGTTGAAGGAACCAAACCCTCAAATTGATAATGCTCGGATTGCCGTTGGACGCTACTATAGGCCTCATGTTTAAGTGTTGTTTAGTTTAAGTTTGATGAACTTTTATTTTGGACGTGATATGTAATGTAACTTTTATTTAAGTGTTGTTTAAATTTGGATGGACATGTTTGATCATGTGATGTATTTTGAAAATAGAATGCTAATGAAATGGCTTTTGGATTGTTTAATTTGATCTAGTGGTTTAATTGTGGTCGATTTTCATATTAATGGTTTCCAGTTGTTCAGTACACTGTTATGTAATTTTTCATGTTTGACAATTTTTATTTTTTTTTGATTTCTGTTACAGCCACGCTCTGTAAAAACGTGGTCGGGAACAAAACCCCGTAGATTATATATGTGGTCAGGAGGTAATCCACGTTTAGGCACTACGTGGTTGGTGGATTACCACGTAGTGCTCTTTCGCGGTTTCATAACCAACCGCACAGAAAGGGTGGACACAATTTTTTTAAAGGATTTCTGGAAGTCCTCTCGCTCTGTAAAAACGTGGTTTCTGCAGTAACCACGTATTGTCTACACGTGGTACAAAATTTTACCCCGTATGACTTTTACGTGGTTATTCTTCTAACCACGTAAGTCCTCAACGTGGAAGGATTGCGTACCACGTGTTGTCAGTCCATGTGTGCCCAGAATTTCAAAAAAAAAATGTCAACCAAACTGTATCAACAAATAACACATATTATATACACAGAACGAAAAATAATAATTAACAACACACTTTCCAATTGCCAAAAAGTGGTTTAATACAATATCCAAAGAACAACCAATTTCCTAATACATTCTCATTTAATTAGACGAACAAAAGTACAACCAATCAAACGTATGCCAACCAAACTATTTCCATTCTGCATACGAATTTCTTTCCTCCCAAGCTTGTCTCCTATCTTTGTAAACATGCTCCCAGTCGCTAGCATCCCGGTCTCGAGTCGTGAACCATTTTCTGTAAATAGGTGGCACGGGATGTTTGTCCTCAAGTTTAACCTGCAAGCCATGAACCGTGAGGCTTGAAAATATTCGTCATATTTTATAATCTTTGAATATAAACGTTACATACCTGAACAAAATGATCTTGGTTGACAAAAGCTATCGCAATTTCTTTGCGTAGTACTGGTGGAGGTATCTTTCCTCTCAATGGTGGTATTGTCATCGTAAGCCTTTCACTAATGCTGAATAGCACAACATTGTATCTAGTTGCAATAATATATCCAACATCAGGCATTGACATCCATTTTTCCATTGGTGCAAAATCTTCATCTTCGTGTAAAAGGCTTTTGAGAATAACTGAACTTCTACCATGTTCTACAAAAACTTTATCGTACATACTCTGGTGCTCATATAGCTCGTCGTACAATTGTGTTCTAATTTCGCTCCATCTAGATTCTCCCAATCCAAGCAAAGCAGCCACGCATCGGTATCCACAATTACCGTCCGATCGAACATCCACAATATCTGTGACAAAAGCCCTCATCTCTAATGGAATTTGATGCAGATACATTCTCATGCCTTCAGTTTGTTCGTCCAGCTGCAAATTTAATAAAGTAGGTTAGTATACAACTCATGTGCATTCAAATAAAATGATTATTACCTTTTTTGGTTTACGAATAGGAAGCTTATCCGTTCGAGCTTTTTTTGAAGTATAAGAACTTTGGGAATAAACACTATCAACAAGCTCAAATGACGAAGCCATCCGTTTAGTTGAAGTATTAGAACTTTTTTTGCTTTCTCTTCCACGTGTCTTTATTTTGCTTTTCGGAGATGCAAGAGACGTCGTTCGCGGTTCTACAATCTCCAACATTTTTTTATAAATTTGCATTTGATACGGAGCATCCATTTTTTTCACATCGTTTATTAATTTTTCCATTTTCTCCGCTATCCCCGCATCTTTCTTTCCACTTATTTCAACAAGGTGAAGTCTCGTCCAATGAACATCTATCATATCAAGCGATATTGCCGTAGCAGGTCCAAGTTGAGCTAACTCATGCGCACAAGGCAATCCATGTGTTCTACGAAGAACACATCCACATAACATTTCTTCGTCACCAACATCTTTTACTCTCTGAAGTTCGGAATGCAACAAATCAAGTGCCTTAATAGAAACAAAACCTCGTAAGTTTCTGAACTCCCGTATATGAAATATGTGCTTTACTTTGGTTATACTTTGCTCAAATGATGCTTTAAGTTCGGTGAACGAGAGTTCCAATAATGAATGCATCTTCGTCCAGGCTTGTTCAAAATTGCATAAACTACTAGCTAAATGTTTCTTCAATTTTGAATGAGCAGACTCGGCCCTGCATTAACACATGTACATAAGTTAGAACTAATCACAACAATTATTCTTTCAGTAATTGTTACAACAATTAGTAAACAAAATTACCGATTAGACGTGTAATTTCCAAAATGCTTGTAGTCGTTAGTCCATGCTTGCACAAATCTATCTTTGTAAGTATCCAACCATATCTCGTGAATATACTTCAGAAGTGAAGTATGGTTTGCATACTTTTCGTGCAACACTTGTAAATTCGCATTATAGGCAACGATATTTTTTGAACACACTAATTCATTCCAATCAAATAAGAAAGACTTCTTCTCTTCAAGCTCCATACCTTTTACTTTTTTTTACATATAAGTGAGAACATTATTTTTAATATGCCACGTGCATAACATATGAGCAGACTTAGGAAACACAAATCCAATAGCATTAATTAGTGCCGTTTCTCTATCAGAAATAAAGACTGATGGCATTTCCACTTCAGAATCAACCAACACTGATTTCAACCTCTCTAATGCCCACATATAATTTTCCTCTTTTTCGGCAACTAAATAAGCAATGGTATACAAAATGTAAGATCCGTGCTAGTAACTCCAACAATCTCAAGTAACGGCATTTTGTATCTGTTGGTTTTATACGTACAATCTAATATGATAACCCTAGGAAATGTACGTAAAAAATCCAAACTAACAGGATGTGCCCAAAAGATATCTTTAATAATATCAGTACCATCTAATGTCTTACGATGCCATTCAAAGTAATCAAATTCTTTCAACTTACTAAGCAAGTATTGAACTTGTGATCGCCCTGCCCGTTCAATAGCATTCTGTGCTTTTATCACATTGTAGATTGTTTTGATTGTGGTAGAATTTGAAGTATCATTTCGTTTAAGGGTGGCTAAAATTTCTTTTGGCTTTACCAAATTCTTATGCATCTCTATAACTAACCTGATCTCAGCTTCGGTTAGTCGACCAATATACGAGTGACCTTCTGTATTTTTCAATTCGGAATGATTGTGCACACCATTGACAACATGCAATCGCCATTCATCTAAAGATCCAAGTTTCTCGCCTTTCACTATAAATGGGCAATTGCATTTTTTGGTACCCGTAAGTCGGAGATTTTTCGGTTGAAAATCCTTTCGCTTCTTGTAAACGCCACTTCGTTCACAAGCAAACGTGATTCTTGGTTTCTTGACTGAAGCACCGGTATCCGATTTCAAGATTATAATAACAAAACCAAGACGCTTTCCAGTATCACGAACCCAATCAACTAATTTTTTCCGTGAAGGATATATCTGCATTTAAAATGTTATATAAAAATGTAAGCATTCACGATTTATTTCAGCATTAATCAAAGAAAACGTACATCATAAGTCGTGAACTCATTTGAATAATCCAATACTATCTCATCATCCTTTTCTTCATCACTAGATAATGCTACAATCTGCACAAAACATATACAACAAACTTTAAGTTCAAACCAGAAAAATATAACTTTCTCAATTATGTGTGGTATATAATAAAACCACGTGTAATGAATGCGAGGAATATATGGAAACCTCGTACTGTTTAATCGTGGTATTGTTTCTTTCCACGTTGTTTGAATACGTGGTTTATGTACTTTCCTAGTAGGTTCCCTACGCGGTTTATTACTATTTCACTCATATCGCATTGCATCGGCTGTACTTGAAAAATGAAAAAAAAAACTCAAATTCTAAATTTTTCTTCAATTACCTGCTGCGATTGGGATGAGTAATCATCTTCTCCTTCAAAATCCATTGTATTCTTGTTTGCAAATCAAATTTTTCTTGAGTGATTTGAAATCTAGGGTTTTGTGGAGCTTAGGTATTTTTACTGACAGTAAAGTTACGATGTTCTGAGTTTACATGAGAAGATAAATCTTAAGGGCAATTTAGTCATTAAAATTTTAATTTTTTAAGGGGGGGTTACTAACTAAAAACAAGGGTTGAAATAGAATTTGCCAATGTAGAAAAAATAAGATGCCTACATTGAATCGCAAAGAAGAAAGATGGTCAAAAAGAACAACTATATTCAATGAAGCTTCTGCTTATGCCTACAAATTTCGATGAAGCCAGAATGAGAAAATGAAACGACAGATGCGGCAAATTAGTTGGAGCTCGTTCAGACTTTTGATAGCTGGTATAATTAAGAAAGATGATCAATTCCTCTTTTCCCTTCCTACGTCCCATAACAAATAACAAATAATACACTCGCAAGATCAATTCCTCTATTCCCTTCCTACGTCCCATGTTCCACGCTAATTACAACCATTCACTTGTTATCACCAACCATTCATCTTATATGATGAATCCCACTCTTATATGATGAATCAAACCTAATTCATAGAAACAATTATAATGTGTGACTGTGATCTTTTGCGACATGTATAAAAAAAACACAACACGGAATACTTCAGTTGCTCAACCGTGTAGATTAGAAACATAGATAAAATTGTTCGTGACATTCAACCCATTGGAGGGACATGTGGAATCTACAGTTCAACAAAAATATACATAAATTAAAAACGAAGAATATTTAATTAATAACTGGGATGTGGCATAATTAACTGAAGGCAAGCCTGGATAGAAACTATGATCTCAGGCATGATCATAGTTTGGTATGTGTATGATATGATTGTGCTTATGGGATGTATGTTTCTTAAATATGACAGTGGACCTGATTCCTAGTTAATATTACCCCATATATTGGAAGATGATGGGAGTAAAAACTCTGAGATGCATTGCCTTGCAAGAACATTCAACCTACTGCAACTTTTTTCGGCAACAATCTCATCTTTGTTTGTAAATAACACCTATATGCTATGATTGATGAAGTGTGTGAAGCTAACAAACAACCAGGTAACTACAATTTTCAATAACACCTATATATAAATAAATCAAAATAGCACTGATTCTATAGGAACCCAATCTTTAGACCAACCGAGTCATCCCAACAGCTGATGGTAAATCATTATGCACGTTAAGGAACAATAAATAATCATGATTAGTGCAAACAAGTTCTTCGTTAATACCACCTTGTATGCTGGCAGAAGATGGAGCAAAAATATTGAGATACATAACCTTGTATGCACATTGAACTTTCTGGCACTTCTTTCAGCATCAGTAGCATCTTTGTTTGTAAATGGATGGAGTTTTCGTGCATGCTGAAGAAAGACAGGAAAAACTAAGTTATGAACGACTAAGACAGAATAAAGTTTGAAGTAGACGTGCAAATAAATTAATTAAAACATAACACTAAAAATATAACAACCTAATTCTGTGTTCATATTCAATTGCCTGCTCAATAAACCAGATATATACAACAACACACATTAAAATATAACAAGCACAAAGTAGTGCTGTTTTTTCCAAATAAAAATCTAACATAACCCTAGACGGCCAACACGGCATCCACGTAACGAATACTGCACCTACGACAACATATAGAGAAACTGACGAATCAAAGAACGAAAGAATATACATATATAGGTATTACATAACAATAAAATATCAAAAAAATAAAAACAAACTTGAAGTTTAGGTCGAAAATTTGAGAAGTGAATTGGACCAAAGAGAGCGATCAAGAAGTAAAATTGCAATTTGCAACGAATTTTCCACGAAATTGCTAGTGACCTATGTAATGCTTGATGAAGTTGTGTTTGAGCTACAAGCTAATTTTTCAACTTGAAGCTCGAATTTGTTTGGAGATGAGGAAAACTGAACAATTACAGGTAAATCAATAGGTAGGGGTTAGTTGCACGGCCATTTGAAATTCCAGTTTGCTCAGAATTGCTGCATAACAATTTTTTCTTAGAAAAAGGACAATGTTCGAGTGAAAGTAAGTAATTTTCTATTTCGTATTCATGAACAAACAACGAAGGTACCATGTTATACAACCAATGAATGTACCATGTTACAACCAACGAAGGTACCATGTTATGCAATGCATTCGTCCATCTTTTGATTTCCTCTTTGCAACTCATGTTATAAAACTAACGAAGGTGCCATGTTTACTGTAAGAAATAAGCAGAGAAATAAAATTAACTTTTTGTATTTGTCCCAGTTATCAATTGAACTACATCATGCAAGCGAAAGTAAAAGGAATACCTTAAGGTATATGAAAAAGTTATCATAATATGGTAACACAACGACTACATCAGCCAAGCTCAGTTCTAGAACATAAGAATGCAAATGCATTAGACATCTCTCTATGCTTCTTCACCACCGCCTCTACTAATAATAATAGTAATAATCAAAATACGTAATTTCCAATTTATTTCTATATAGTATAACCCAGTTTGGATACCTACAATTTCTGAAAACATATTCTTCATAATTTTATTACATATATACTAAATTTGAAATATTAATTACATACTCTTTATTTTGGGTTGTAATTTCAATTCATTTTACTTTATGAATAATTACTATTACCTGCATCTGAAATACTAACAAAAGAACGTTTCTTTTTCGTCCATGATTTTTCCAATTTAGTTTTGATTTTTATAACCTTAAGTTCAATATGCATTAAATATCATCCTCCATGTTTTTATACACTCAAACATCTAGCATTATATCAATACACTTGCGTGATTAACAACTCTCTTCCTTATGAAAAAAAATAAAATAGAAAATTGAGGATTTTAGTTTCGACTTCCTTCATATTAAAAACAGTTTTATAAAAATGTGTTTTATAAAAATGTGCATTGCACCTTCCATGGTAACTGTAGTGCTTTCATATTTTTTAGTTCTATGACAAAATCATTCAAAAAGTCTATATTATCCAGAACCATACTCAACCCAAACACACCAAATCCGTGTAGCCCAAGACTACTGCCCATGATCCATAGTCAACCAGGCCTCCAATTCCAGCCGCCTATACCCAATTGCACCAAAGCTGGCCTAGAGGTCATAACCTATCAAATAAATATGGTTTCTCCTACCCTTTGCTTAATATTAGACATATAATGCAAGTTCTGTGTCAGTGCCAAAAAATATGGCAAAACCCACTAATCTGAACTTAGCTGCAAACAATATCTGACAGGGAAAGAACTAGATTTCGCTTTTCCAAACAATAAAGGCCAAAAATTCCAATGGATGGTAACATAAATACTCAGTTAATTCATAAGCTCTATTGAATAAGGCAAGAAACATTCAATTGTAATTGCAAATCTAACACGAAAAAATAAGGCTACTAAGAAGAAATTAAAACTTTGCAAGCAGGCTAAACTTATTAGCCAGATTGAAGAAAATAAACTATTTGTTGGCTTACCGTCATAATTATTTAACCGTAAATTTGGGTTGTTTTGTCATATAATATGTGGGGGAATACCATTCCATGGTCATGGAAATAACAAAGTAAATAAACGTCACCCTTGTTCTTTAACTTCTGGAAATGATGAATGATTACTAAGTTCATTTGAGCTGAATGAATTGGTATGGTAATCCATAATGAGTATCTTAATATACAATTACAATTGAATATTAATGATAGTTGTCAAGTGATTAATAATATCATTTAGTATAACTTTTATGGTGTCATATATTTACTCGATATTATAACATTTAATTAAAGCATTCATCTATTACATTTATTACAGGGTTTGTCATTTATTTGTTGTGTTTGATACAGTGTGCGCTATCTCATATTTAAAATAAGAAAGGTGATTATAATCACATCATGTTTTATAATAGTTAAAAATTACATTTCTAACGGTGTCATATAGACAAAAATAATTTAATGATTGTTTAACATTTCAAATGAACAAATTCAAGCAATATACCACCAAAGTGACTTCGCCTGTGTAAATTGTTAATAAGTGCATTTGATATTTATTTCATGATTACTCTGTGGTGTAATAATTCTTTTACTGAAAACTATACACAAATAAGAATTTGAAGATAAAAATAAACTTCATTCTCAAATATACTTTTTTTTACATGTGAGAAGAATTGGAAAGAAACTAAATGTGACATATAAATAAGAAAGAAGTTCATAGAAGGAAAAAGAATAAAAAGATATTAGATTGACATAACAAGAAGACATAAAAATGATCTAACAATTTAACTAATCTCCTCATGCAACCAATAAAAAACTAACATAATATGAGAACTCATGCGATCGACTTCAATCATTTGAGAAAAGACAAAAATGATGACGATGTTGATTTCGGCAAAAACAAGCAAATTATGGTTGTTATGGTATGGTTTCGTTAAATTTCTCATTACCATACAATTATCAGGTAGTTGGTTATCATTTTTTAGTAAAGTCGGAATATCAGTATAGTTGGTAAAGTAAATTTACTGTTTTCTTCTAGAACACCGACAATACTTTTCAAAATCAATGGCAACGATAATCTACCAATATATTTATAACATACAAACATTTATGTAATATGTTTTTTATATGCATTTAGAAATAAGCAAATGATTCAATTTAATTTCATAATTTAGTTCAAATGATGTTGATTAATTAAGTGAATAATGAAATGTACAATGAAAAACTGCTAAAACGTAAAGATGTGTCATGGCTTTTTTTTTTGGATAAACGACAATTCATCATTGTTATTGTAACGATTACAGGCTTATCGGTATATACATTCACTATTATAGATTAAGTTACACACTATTCACTATGGACAATTTGTGATATAGCGCACGTTATGATAACTCTGAATATATTGGTCTTCAATACATCAGTCAATCATTAACGATAACAATAAGTTATTTTAGCTTACCAGGAAAGTAAGAGAGCATTGTTTGCAAAATCATAGCGGTAACCGTTGACACTGGGTTTTGGTCAATCAAAAGCAATACCAAATTCGCATGCGATTCGTAGTAAAAATCACAGAGCAGTCACGAAGTATGTAAAAGTAAATGAAGACACAAAATTATAGTGGTTCAACGAGTGAGACAATGTCCACCGAGGTGTAATCAATTGTTTATATTGTTTGAATACAAATACATTTTGGTTTGATCTTAAGAATATTGAGAAAATGGAGTTCTTTTTAGGCTGTACCAATGTATTTGCATTGTGGTGTCGAAAAGGCAAAAGAAAATTTCCAAATAAGCTATTTCGTGTCCTATTTAGCTGTAGAAGCGCATGGATCGACCGCAAATTGTTTATACCTTTTTAATCATTTTGACCGATTTGATCCCCAGAGGGATCAAGTAGGTATAAAGTGTTTAGGATCTGAAGGTCTGATCCATGCTTTTTCCACGATCCGACCGAGATGATCCTTCCTTTTTACACACGAATTCGTAATCAGTCAGATGTCCCGAGGTGACCCGTTCTTGAAGTCTTTAGATGATCGACCAAGTGTACGATCATGAACTTGTGAACCGATCAGTTTTTTCTAGTGATCGACCATGCCCGATCAAGCGTCCAAACACGACCGATCCATGTCGCGTGTTTTTCGAATTCCAAGTATACATCGAGTTTGATGCTTTAGTCCGGATTCGAGTTTGTGCAACCCTGTGCTCGAGCCACGAGCAATCTAGCAATAAGAATTACAAAACGTAATGGCCTTATCAAAAGATGGATCAACACTTATCCTTCAAAACATGTATGCATGTAGAAGACGTGTTTTGTATAAGTCTAGCATCTATAACCTTTCCGGACCGATCACAAGTTCCATGGTCATTTTGAGATGTAACCACGATCTCACCGGATCGTTAATATGTCCAATAGCTTCTCCGAGCTAGTATTGAAGTTGAATGTTCGTGACCTCACCGAGTCGATTCCTTGCCAAGCATCGTCCGCACTTGACAATCCAAGTTTTGTCTGCACCGACCGTAACCCATAGCTAGCAATTCAAACCTCGTCGGGATTAGGCATAAGATATACTCATTGTTTTAGAACCTTACCAGTTTGTAACGTATCAGTCATACATCATAGTTTAAAGCCTCATCGGGCTGCCACTAAGAATAAGCCATACTTAGCATTTCAAATTTGGGTTAATCTCCTTCAAGCATTAGTCATACTTAACGGTTCACGGTTTGATTGATCCCTACCAAGCATTAATCATGCTTAGTGGTTCTCGATTTGGTTAGACTACCAAGTATCAGCAATACTTAAGAGCCCATGGTTTGAATTCCCGTCAAGCATAGTAATACTTGAAAGTTCACCGTTTTGTTCGTGTTCTATCAAGCATCGACCATGCTTGATAGTTTATAGTCTTTTCGGACTTTAGTTGAGCATCAGCCATACTCGACGATTCATACTTCATCGGGCTCTTACTACGCATCTGTCCTCCAGCTAATTAAAGGGTACCATACTTGATGAGTATCAATCATACACACCAAGTAATCAAAGTTGTTTGAAATCATTTTTTACTTCCAATAAGCATCAACCATACTCATCGAGCGATGTTATTAGAGTTATCCAATTGCAGATTTCACACCTGACGAGCATCAGCCATACACATCAAGTAATCTTATCAAAGTAACAAACGCAAAATCCATGCCTGATGAGCATTGGCCATATATGCCAAAACAACTTTATTAGAGTATAAAACGATAAATTTTATTGTAGAACTAATAGTTTTTACCGTCCATATTTTATTTAAGGAACTCGTCGATTCTCGTACAAGAGTAAACAACTTAGTCTTTTTATTGCAAATTGATTGAGAAATAAAAGAAATAAAGCTGGTGATGAATCATCGTTCAAAAGATTTCCTAGGGATCTCGCTGGATCCCTTATATAAATAGAAGACTTAGCCACCATTATTGTATGATTTACACTTGCCAATTGATGACAAGGCCACGACGAAAGCTAGATTCAGCTTTGTCCCTTACAGCCAATGATTGTTCTTGGTGTGTTGTTGTGGATTGATTCTGGACGTATTGCCGCAGTTGTCCGTTCCTCACTTGCTCTTCGATTACATCTCGCAAGTGTTTGCATTCATTTGTTTCATGTTCGGCTATCTTATGAAACAAGTAAAACTTCCCGAAAGTTGTCTTTATCAATGAACTCCCGTCCAGTTCGCCTTTTTCTGGAATGTCGTCTTTATTATCCATGAAGATTTGTTCTGGACTTGCACTTAGCTATGTACACGAGTCATACTTTGGCTCATTTTTTATTCGGATTTAGGAGCACGTGTTGCCTTCCGCTTTTTACTTTCCTAAATTCGGATTTGCAGAAGGATTAAACATCAAGTTAGCATCACCGGGGGTTGCCCCATGTTTCCATAGGATCCGTACCATCCCTATGATGGGATTGGTACAGAGTTCTCTTGGTGCAAGGGCAGTTGCCCTAGCTCCAGCGCAAGGGCAGTTGCCCTAGCTCCAGCGCAAGGTTCCTTGTGTTGTTAGGTCTGGTTCCAGCAGCTGCGTTTTGGTTTCAAACCTCAGTGATTGTTCGGTTTAATTGAAGAACTACGCCATCATTTCCTCTTGTCATTTTAGCAAGTTCTCCTAATGCTGAAAACGACTCTGCAAGTTATTCACCACTTCATCCATATCCTCCCTTATGAGATAGAGAGAAGGATTCTTTGCGCAAGAAGCCTCATGGCTCCCTCTTTAAGTTGTTACGTCTCCTGATTGTTTGTCGATGATCTTCTTTCTCACATTTGTTTCCCAAGTAGAGAGAGGTTCCTCTAGTTCAAGTAATAGCCCCTAACTGGCACGTAAAATGTTAATACTGAATTTTGATCAATCGAATGCCAACTAAATCATATGCAATTCGTAGTAAAAGTTGGAGCGTACGTAAAAGTAAATGGAAACACAAAATTTACAGTGGTTTGGCAAGTGTGCCAACGTCCATCAAGGTATAATGGATTTTTTATACTGTTTGATTACAAGTACAGTTCAATTTGATATTAAAAATGTAGGGAAAATTATTTTTTGTTAGGCTACAACAATATCATTGCATGATAGTGTCCAAAAGCTAAGAGGAAATCCCTAAATGAGCCATTTGATGTCCTGTTTATAGCTGTATAAGAGTTGGGATCGATCACAAATCAAGGAGCAAAAATAGGGTATGATGGTGATATCTACTTGACGAGGGATCAGATCGAATCCACCGATCTCATTGAGGGATTTGTATGGATCTGATGATCTGATTCCTTGACTTGTGTAAGTGCCAAAGCTTAAGTTGCTTTGCGTGATCACTTCATTTTTGTGTTGATCGCTGTGTTGATCAACCATTTCTGTTGGATCCGACTTGATGTAATAGAGCCGATCCGATCCAGTCTTTGATGCCCAATCCGATCTGAGTCTTCATTTTTGTGTTGATCGCTGTGTTGATCAACCATTTCTATTAGATCCGACTTGATGTAATAGAGCCGATCCGATCCAGTCTTTGATGCCCAATCTGATCTGAGTTTAAGTGATCTAAAGCCAAATTGTAGCGTTGATCACCTATTTTTGCTTGATCAGTTCATGCATGTAGAGGTTCCAACAGAGTTGATCCATTTTTAATCATCTGGCTAATCCGATACCCGGAGGGATCGGGTAAGTATAAAGTGTTGGGATCCAAAGGTCTGATCCATGTTTCTCCCTTGATTTGACCTAGCGGATCCCCCCTTTTTGCTTTGACCGATCCAATTCCTCTGATGATCAATCATTTGCCAAATATGTGAACTTTATAGCCTGATCCACGCGATTTTCATGATCAGCCCATTGCCTTCGGGTGATCCATTTATGAAGTCTTTAGATGATCGATCAAGCGTCCGATCATGAACCTATGAGCTAACCAGGCTTTCTCCAGTGACCGGTCATGCAAGATCAAGTGTCCAAACACATGATTGATCTAAGTCGCGCGCTTTTCAACTTTCAAGTACATGTTGAGCTCAACGCTTTAGACCGAGCACTTCCAAGTTTGTGTAGGTCCCCGCTCGAACCACGAACGATCTAGCGATAAAAATTCCAAAGTGTGACTGCTTTGCCAAAAGATGGATCAACATTTAACCATTATTATAATAGCCATATACTAAAAAGCATACTATCATTTCAACGAGATGTGATAGCATTTACTTAAGTCAACTTAATAAACAATACTTAGTATATCAAACCCAAATATACGCACCGCTACAAGCAAATCATGTACTATGTCATGTGGCCCATTAGCTCAGTTGGTTAGAGCGTTGTGCTAATAACGCGAAGGTCGCAGGTTCGAGACCTGCATGGGCCATTTTTTGATTTTTTTTTAACTACTATGTTTACTTCAACACTGTGTTTTAGTGTGAAATATTATCCTTATTATACTAGTTTGGAATAAAATAATTGAACCCTAATTTTATTGAGATTGTTTTGGCACATGGATGCATTTCATATGTCATTATTTTTTACCGGTAATCGTCAAAGGGTTATTACAACATTTCTTCTTTCTTCATAATAAGAGGATCAACACCTTTCAACAAAGAATCATAAATTTTCCAACATGTGCATTATTTATATAAATAATATTTAATAATCTTTTTCTCTTCTTATATTCTTGTTCCTAATTTATCTATGTTTACTATAATTCAGTTTCAATATGTGCATTTTTTTAGTATATGTCGAATCGAACTGAAAGTAATATGCTCAATTCATGTTTAATAAGCACGTTGGACGGACATAGGCATGATGCAAGTTACGTTCAACACTCTTCGAATAGACCAACCCACAAAAAAATATCAAATAAGCATAATTTTGTACATTCACTTGCCCATCCTAAACAAAAATAGAGGATCAACACCTTTTAATATAGGATCATAAATTTTCCAACATGTGCACTATTTAAATAGATAATCTTTAATGTACACACCAAAAATAATATCTTTCTCTTATATTTTCTTTCCTAATTTATCTATGTTTACTGTAATTTCAACTTCAATATGTGCCTTTTTTTAGTATATATGTCGAACCAAACAGGAAGTAACGTGCTCAATTCATGTTTAATAAGCAATTTGGATAAGCATGGCCATGATGCAACTTATGTTCGAACACTCTTCGAATAGACCAAACAACCTACAAATAAAAATATATCAAATAATTATAAATAAGCATAACTGTGTACATTCACTTGCCCTAATTTGTATCCTAAACAAAAACAAGACGGTGGAATATCATACTCGTACAAAATTTACAAACCCAACGAAAAAATATGACACGTTGTCCTCGAGTAAAAGTGAGATTTAAGATTGAATTACAAAATTTAGGAAATAGATAAGTAACTCATATGTATGCTTTTAGATACAAAGCAAATATCAAACCCCAAATCAAAGGATATTCCCTTTTACTAGGCAAAATAGTTTAAAATGATCACATGGCTCTAATATTATTATAAGTTAAATAGATTTGAGATGGACAGACTAAAATTAGGAATACAAAAAAGAAAAGAATATATTCTTTCTTTGAGACGCAAATCAGTAGATAGTGCTTTTTATAAGACACAATAGTTGTAAAATAGTCCTTTATTGGAAAGAAGTTGAAAACAAAATATTAAATATGCATGGCATGGCTTTTTTATTGCTAAGCAAAATTCGACATAACATGTGCACATATAGGATATTTAGCTCCATTGACAGTTTCATATTATCTAAGTTTAATAATTATTGTATTCAAATCAACCATATGGAACATTAAAAATGCAAAGAGTAGGGTAAGTTTAAGCACCAAGAAAGGAAAAGGCTATGTATACATGTTTACACTAATAACACTTGAAAAGAAAGTGGTTAACGACACTATTGGCAACATGAAAACATTACAATCAACTCCACAATTGTAAAGATATCAGTGTTTTACATATATTATACTTTATTATTTTTGAAGTAATAAGATTATTGAGTCTTTTCAAAAAATAAATACATATTTGGCGGATATTATTTATTAGCTCTTCTAGGTGTTGTGCCAACCATTCAACCAATTTGAAGCTTACTATTAAAGCTAAAAATGAGGTAACCACCAACAACATAATTTACAAATTGTTTTTATTCTATTTTTCACTGGTGGAGATAATATTGTATAGTTAGTTTAAGAAAAGGTGAACTACTAGCAACATAAGTTACAAAGAGTATAAGTATATACCATATGATTCGAATTGAACCATCTGAATTAAAACTTTGTGCACAACATGAATTATTAGTTCTCTCTAGAAAAGCTGAAAAGGTAATATTGTCGTATCGGAATTTGGGATAAAAATAAGAAATGGATACTCGAGTTCTAATCTGAGATGCGAATTAAAGGATATTGCCATTTATAAGAGAATAGTTATCAAATAGATGTTAGGATGGCTTTTTTTAGATGCTAAACAAAAATAAGATGACTTATTTATGATAAGGGTCATAAAAAATAATGCATATATATTTGCTTTTGAGATACTGATTAAGGATATTTCTTTTAATACGATGCAAAAACTGTAAAATGCTTACTTAAACAGGACATTGGGTATCTGTTAAAATGGAAATAAGATAACAAACACAATCGGCATAGCTTCCTTAGATGGGAAAAAAGAGGGAATCAATGTAACAAGGCATACATATAAACTAAACGGATGATTTCACATTATATACGCTAAAAAATAAAAAATATTTTTAGTGACCTAGCAAGTGGCATTTGCAACTACCAAGTGAGACACATTTGGAATGAGAAAGTATATGTAAGTTTAAAAACCAACAAATGGACAAGCTGTGAGCACACATTAGCACGTTAACTATAATAAATCATAAAAAAGAAAGTGATTAATTAATATGCTCTTAAGCATATTTACTAGCATAGACTCTTCAATATATTAGTTTTTGTATGTAGTACTTTGTATTATTTTGAACAATATATTTGCTTGAGTGTTAAGATTAACAATGTCGTCAATGTGAAAAACCCTCGAAAACACAAGGCCAACACCAAGCGCTTTTTCGCGCCTGGCCCTTTTATAGGTGCCTTGAGCATGGCGTTTCATGGTGCCAGTACAAAAAAACTGCACTTTAAAATTGAATGTAATGAGTATCAAATAGAAATTCACATAAGGTTTGGGCTTACAAGTCAATTTTAAACTGGAATTTGGGTTGAAAATTTAAAATATTTTATATCCATCAAATTGACTAATAAACAATCTTTTTCAGCTCTTTAGACAAACGCTACAACATTCTCCTTGCCTTTATGGCACTTCCAAGATGAGTAGCATATCAATAAGAAAAAAAGCCCAAAGTTGTTGTCTATGGTTTTTTGGTACATAGACCAATGCCTTGACAACATCGATCAAACATGTATCCATTAAAGCAAGAAAGGAGAAACCAAAAATATATAAGTTACAGATTGATTGGATATTTTATTTTTTTATTGGTGGATATAATATTGGATTATTAGCTTAAGGAAAAACAACCATCAGTATAGGTTACAATAGCACTATTGTACTGTATGATCTAAATCATATTACATGACCAAAAAACTGCACACATGACAATGACACATTAGGCCTTTCTAGAAGAAAGGCGAGAAGCAAAAAAGAGTTATCAAATTTAGAAAAAAAAAATATGTAACCCATATATAGGTTTCTTTTAGAGATACAAAATTAAAAGACACTGCATTTATAACATATAAACGTGTCAAATAGTAAGTTATAAAATACCAGATATTAAATATATTGAAAAGGATATCAAATAAGCACGACATAGCTCCGTTTAGATGTAAAACAAAATCCAACATTACATGGCATGATTTCATATTATTATCTAGTCTTAAGTTCAAATAAATGTGACCTAGCGAGTCCAGCATTTACAATACCATAAGGCTTAACATATGGAACGAAACATGTGCAGGTAAGTTTATACACCTAGAAATAAACAAGCTATGTAGAAGTGTTTTGATTACACAAAACTTCACTTTGTAGCAACATTAGTGTACTATATATTATTTGTACATTAATTTTGTTCAAGTAATAAGCTTGCAAAGTTTTTACAAAGACGAAATACCTAGACATTATCAATTAGCTGTTGTAGGTGTTATGTTGATCTAATCCATTGAGCATATCAAACATGTTATTATCAAAGAACAAAAAGATAAACTGCCAACAATATAAGTTATAAATTGCTTGAAATTTTTTTGTTTCATTGTTTGAGATGGTATGATTTTGTTATTTAACTGAAGGATAAACTACCAACAATTGTTGCAAATACCAAACCACAGGACAAGCAGGCTTGGTCTAAGGTTGATCAAACTATCAGCACCGTGGTCATACTATGTTATCGCTATGGTTTAAAGTTTGAAAACCGTGCCTTTCTCTATATAGCTTGATGCTTAATCACTTAACGTTTGGGCTTATTTTCATATTTTTCTGGTGCAAGTGTAGGGTCATCACATTTAAAGGTAGCTTTTAACTAATATAGATACACATAAGAGAAAATAAACACATACAAACAAAAGAAAATTGTATTAAAAATTATTATTATACACAATAATATTTTATAATAATTTTAGCATAGAAAGATTGCTTTTGCATTACTTTTTACGCAAAGAACATTCAATGGCTTAAATATATGTTAACCACAAATTCATAGTCCATTGATGTAAACATCTAATTTATTAGGAATAGGAATCCAAGATGTTATCTTGCAATCGGGAAAAAAAATACCCATGGAAAATATAAGTAAACACTGTTCATTGTTATATTAGAAAGGACAAGGATCTAAATGAAGCAGGGAAACAGATACATGTTTCAAGTCCCGCTACACTTGTGTACAAGCAGATAGAAAATCTACGGTAAATCATGATGTGTTGACCATAAAAAACAAAGTTTCATAGGCCATTGCAAATAAAATATCGGTTTTGTAATACTTGCCACTATTGCGTTACTGTGTGATGTTATTTTATATAGATATTGTTCCATCAAACGGAAGTCACCCGGATAACAAGCGTTGCTATTATACTGTACACACAGACACACACAGTTATCTACCTCTATGACTTCTATTTACATTTAGATTTATAAATTTCCTTGTGCATTTACAGATCTGTACGATCAAGGTATTGCTCAAACCTTATTTTGTTCTTATCTAATACAAGTTCTGTATGCTTCGACACAAACAACATCTAAGTTGTTGTAGTATAGTGGTGAGTACTCCCGCCTGTCATGCGGGTGACCTGGGTTCGATCCCTGGCAATGGCGGTTGTTCTTTTTTTAACTCCAATACAAGTATGCAATTTTTACCACATCTAATCATCCTTCAAATTATCAGCCTGGAGCTTTGAACTTACAAGTTTAAAGACTAATTAACCTTTTTAGCGTCAGATGATTTCCTCACAACACTAACTGCTTCTTCAGGCAACATCACCGCAATATTCAACAAAACAGAACAAGTCCTCAGAGTGAAGGTAAAACCTACTACCAAATACAGAACTCACTCATGGAAAACTAGATATGACCAAAGCAACCCAATCGAATCAGCGAAAGGAACTTTTCCATGATCTTTCCCGAAAGGAAATGCAAGGTTATACGGTTTCCAAATTCAAGTTTTCCAATTTGATACCTCGGTTTGAATTAAGGTTGTTGGAAGCTTCTTCTCTCATTTGTACAGGAATCTTCTTGCAAGCACTCTGACTTTGGAGGGGCGTTTGAATCAGGTAAACATGCATAATGATATATCAAGGTAGAACAAGATCATATGTATATGCGTAAACAGAGTAAATAACATAGATAAAACAGCGGAAGATTTTCAAACCATTTCAAAACAAGTCTGGTACAACATAATGTTAACTTCCCAAATACACAAGTCTAGATAAAAACAACATTACTAAAAAACTGAAATACATAAGTACTATCCCCAAAATAAGTGATAACCATAGCTAGCTTCATGTCAAGACCGTACATGAGCTAAAATCCCACAAGCAAGCGATCAGAAATCCAGCTAAGCTCCAATATTCCCTCCCTGAGAACCTGGGGGGGAACGGAAGAAAAGAGGCGAAAGAAAACAGGTCAGTCAAAAATACTGAGTAAGCCCTACTACAATCAATGTAAACTGATAAAGTTAACTGGCATGAGAAGCAGGCATGATCATAAGGATAACAACTTACTAGCATGGTAATTAACTAACAAGGTAGATAAAGGTGTCATCGCATAATCAGGATTAAGGTTTTGCACCACAGGTGTACTAGCAAACTAACATGACTTGAATAAACAAGTATTGATCCCTTGGCCCAAGCTTTGGCCCAATAACATGAAATGACCCTAATACAAGGTCCAACCAAACGGTCTAGTCGATCGGCTCCCTAAGCCTAACTCGTCACGTGTTGGTGTCAATACGGCCCAAACATAATTGTAGTCGAACTGTGCCGGGTCCACCCTTCGGGTGTATCAAGCCCTAGGGTGTCAACCCCTGGACACCATGAACATGAGTGCACAGTCCCGATCTACTGGTACCCGTGCATGTTTTCTCCGGCTACGGACTATGTGCACGACCAGAGTCCGCCCGGAACTACACCAGCGTACCACCCTGCCATCGCTTTTGGTCGCTTACCTCCAGCCCCAAACGCAATCCCATCGCTTACATATCGCAATAGCGCATAAAGGATAGAAAGAGGGAACTTGGCATAATCATGACATAAAGGTGTTGAAGCCACAAGTTCAACGTGGTGGCATATGAAATGGACATATGTTCATATACTTGCATATTACATTTTTAGGCCTCCAAAGCATGCATAAAACCAAACTTGGCATATTGGTGATACATGGTGCTAAATGACATGTAGAAATGGCCATAAGTTCGCATTTAGCCTCACATGCAAGTTATCATAAGGGATATGATAACCTACATGTTGCCAAAATGCAACCTTTGGCATAAAGCTTGAAGCTTTATGTTCATAAACCCAAGATAAGCTTGCATAACATGATCGCATGAACAAAGTGTTCAACCCAAACTTGCATAACATAACTTGCATATTATATGACAAACTTGCATATCAAACTTGCATATAACCTTGCATATCATAGCATAGTAAACTTGCATATCATAGCATAGTAAACTTGCATATAAACTTGCATATGAACTTGCATATCATAGCATAGTAAACTTGCATATAAACTTGCATATCATACATTTAACTTTAGAGTTTAAGTATGAAAGTAGAATAGGGCTTACAATGCTTAAGAAGTCACAAAAATATGACAAAGCCCTTATGAAATCAATCAAACCCAAAATGCAAGCTCTAACATAAAAACCCTTGAGCCAAAATGATCAAAACTCTTTCTTTATGATGCAAATATAGAAACTTGACTTGAATGCAAGCTAATGATGCTCATACAAGTTTGAAAACACTTGTATGCATGGAAAATCTCATAGAAATTTATTTAGAAATTTTATGAAGAGAGTGGAGGCC
This sequence comes from Allium sativum, assembly GCA_030737875.1. Taxonomy (NCBI): domain Eukaryota; kingdom Viridiplantae; phylum Streptophyta; class Magnoliopsida; order Asparagales; family Amaryllidaceae; genus Allium; species Allium sativum. The sequence continues at coordinate 464,205,399 of CM060923.1, forward strand.
ATGAGAGGATTGATTTTGCCATAGTTTAGTTGTATGATAGATTAATGATGATTTAGGGCTAGGTTAGGGCCTTATTTATAGATTAGGCAAGTGTTTTAGGCCATAGGATTAAACCCTAGTTGCAATCTCAGCCCTTAAAACCGAATCTGGCCCCCAAGCTCAACACAATCTCAAAATGGTGCACCAGGCTAAACAGCCCGGCTGGACCATGTCGACAGCCAAGTCGACAGGGCTGTCGACTTGGGTCCAACCAAGTTGACTCCCAAGTCGACAGGGCTGTCGACTTGGGTGCTCGGGCGGGAATTTTCCCGCCTGGCCCAATTTTTCAAATTCAAACTTGAATTTGAAATCTGTTTTTACTTTGAAATTTTCTGAAAACTTCGTTGGGCCTTAATCGGGTCATACGGGCTCCGATTTTCGAAAACTCGGACTCTATTTCGCGTATTTTTCTGAGACGAACGCAATGGCATAGCCCGTTTCCCTTGATTCAGATTTTAGAATTTAATTCTGCCTCGATTTACATCATTACAGGTTATTGAAAATACGGGTTGTTACATTCTCCCCTCCTTAAAAGATTTCGTCCCCGAAATCTTCAAGTTAGGAAGAACGTATCCTACCATCCAATCATCCATCTACTCAAAACATCATCCACGAGCAACCATTGTCCTTACAAGATTCTAAATGTTGTATGAACATATGCAAAGGTGTGTGTATATGTCCTTATCTAATGCAAATATCATCAATGCAAATTATGTTAGTGAAATGAATCCATATGTATGCAATTCCTAACATAATGTATAACGTCTATATGTGTGCATATAACATACATCCATATGCAACATCCATGTGATAACACAAAAATTTCCATCCACGAATAAGCACAAACACTCATGCGTATGCAATATGAGGAGTGTGTGAGCCGATCTAGTGCCTAACGTGTATAATGCATCCACGAGTAACCACTTGCAAACACTTGCAACCACTTGCAACCACCAAGCATAACATGTTTCAAACACATGTTTCATCCAAAGGGTTTCTACCTAAGGTTCCCATGACAAGATTAACACGATAAACTAGATAAACATGGATAGCAAAGAGAAAGATATGCTAATCAAAGAAAAGAGATTGAGAGTGTACCCTCAAAAAGGAATGGATAAAGCCCATGCATCTTCTCCTCGGTTTCCCAAGTTGCGTCTTCTTCGGCTTCACCCCATTGAACCTTCACCAACTTGACCTCTCGATTCCTTAGCTTCTTGGTCTCCGTCCCCAAGATACGAATCGGAGCTCTCCTCAAGGTAGCCTCTTTCTCCACTTCCACATCTTTCAGAACACTTGGCTCAACAACCTCTGCTGATTCATGTAAACACTTCCGGAGATGCGAGACATGAAAAACATCGTGTACTCCGGCAAGCTTCTCGGGCAACTTCACTCTATAAGCCATCTGCCCGATCCTCTCTATAATAGGGAATGGTCCAACAAACCTCGGTGCCAACTTCCCAACGACTCCAAATCGGACCACATTCCGCAAAGGAGAAACCTTCACGAAAACCATATCCCCAACATCAAACTCCAAACCAGTTCTTCGCTTATCAGCATAGGATTTCTGTCGGTCTTGGGCCGCTTTCATCCGTCTCCGAATCAACTCGACCTTCTCGGATGTATCTCTGATCATATCAGGCCCAAGTATAAGCTCATCTGTAGTCTCCCACCAACATGTAGGCGACTTGCACGGCCTCCCATATAAAGCTTCAAATGGTGCCATCCCTATGCTTGCCTGATAACTGTTATTATATGCAAACTCAACAAGAGGAAGATGGTCTTCCCAAGTACCACCAAAATCCAGAATACAAAGCCTCAATAGATCCTCGAGTACCCTATTCACCCTTTCGGTTTGACCGTCCGTCTGTGGGTGATAAGCCGTACTTAGATTCAACCTTGTGCCCATAAGCTATTCCAGAATTGACTTGTAAAGATTGGGTCACGGTCACTGACTATACTAGAAGGGACTCCATGTAGTCTCACAATCTCACGAAGATATACAAACACTAGCCAAGATGCGGTCCTCTTGCTCTTCACCGGAATGAAATGAGCACTCTTCGTAAGTCTATCCACAATAACCCAAATGCTCGTATTCCCTTTCCTTGACCTTGGTAGCCCATCGATAAAATCCATGGAAATACTCTCCCACTTCCATAGTGGAAAGTCTAGAGGATGCAATAGCCCACCGGGCTTCTTCGACTCGGCCTTAACTTGCTGGCAAATGATACATCTAGAGACAAACTCTGCCACATCCTTCTTCATCCCAGGCCAAAAGAAAATGCGCTTCATATCTTTATACATCTTATCTCCGCCCGGATGTATAGTCAACTTAGAGCGATGCGCTTCCTCAAGAACTTTTCTTACTAAATCTTCTACCATTGGAACACATAACCTTCCGTCTCTCCTCAGCCAACCCTTGTCGTCAATAGAATATCGAGCGAGATGACTAGACGTCTCTCCTCGAATCAGCTTATCCATAATCTCAACTATCTGAGGGTCTTCTCTCTGCGAAGCCCCAACTTGATCAAGAAGGGTAGGTCTGAGTTCCAGAGATGCTAAAGAACCGGTCATCGACTCAACCGCCAAAGAGAAATCAAAGGTTGCCACATACTCTAAATTCTTCATCTCAACGAATAGAGGACTTAGGGTTAACCTTCTTCTACTCAATGCGTCTGCTACCACATTCCCCTTGCCAGGGGTATAAGCTATCTCAAAATCGTAGGACGCCAAGAATTTCATCCATCTTTGTTGCCTCAGATTCAGATCCTTCTGAGAAAAGAGATACTTCAATGACTTGTGATCGGTATAAAGCTCAAATCTTTCTCCCAGAAGATAATGACGCCAAGCCTTGAGTGCATATACTATTGCTGCCAACTCTAAGTCATGAGTGGGATAATTCTTCTCATGCACTTTGAGTTGTCTACCGCCAAAGCATATCACTCTTCCTTCTTGCATCAGAACAGCTCCTAACCCCGTGCCACATGCATCGGTGTATACTGTAAATAACTTCCCTCCATCGGGCAAAGCTAGAACAGGTGCTGATGTGAGGGCTCTCTTGAGCTTCTGGAAAGCAAGCTCGCATTCTATGCTCCAAGCAAAAACTAAATTCTTCTTCGTCAATTTAGTGAGAGGAGCGGAAATCTTCGCGAAGTCCTTAATAAACTTCCAGTAAAAGCCTGCAAGACCTAGAAAACTTCTCACTTCGGTTGCATTCCTTGGAGTCTTCCAATCCTGAACTGCAACTACCTTAGCGGGATCCACCGCTAAGCCTTGCTTAGATACTATATGCCCAAGGAATCTAACTTCCCTTCTCCAAAAGTGACACTTGGAGAACTTGGCCTTCAACTGATGCGCTCTAAGTGTATCCATCACCTCCATGAGATGCCTTGCGTGCTCTTCCTCATCCTTAGAGAAGATCAGAATATCATCTACGAAGACCACGACAAACTTGTTCAAGAACTCCCTGAACACCCTACTCATCAAGTCCACGAAATATGCGGGTGCATTAGTCAAGCCGAACGGCATGACAAGCCATTCGAAGAATCCATCTGGAGTTCTGAACGCAGTCTTGTCTATACTATCTTCAGCTACCCTGAGCTGATGGAATCCCGTAGCAAGATCAAGCTGAGAGAAAACAGAGGCACCGACAAGCTGGTCAAAGAGATCATCAATCCTCGGTAACGGGTGTCTGTTCTTCTTAGTCAGCTTATTCAACTCTCGATAGTCAACACAAAGTCGGAGAGAACCATCTGCCTTGGTAGCAAATACCACAGGCGCTCCCCATTCAGATATACTTCGTCTAATGAAGTTCTTCTCAAGCAACTCATTTACTTGCTTACTTAGCTCCCGCCTTTCACGCGGAGCCATGTGCCGAACGGGCAAAGAAACCGGCTTTGCATTATCCACCAGATAAATGCGGAAATCAATCTCTCGCTTAGGGGGCAACCCCCTAACTTCATCGAAAACATCCGGATACTCTCGAACCACTCTCACAGACTGAAGAGTTTCCATTGACGAGTCGAGTGATTCAAGATAGCACAACATGACGGGACCTCTCGGATCACAAGAAATTTCTAGGGTGTTTCCGAGGCGAGTCACGAGCCTCACAACCCTATGCTCACAATCTAGGATGGCTCCATATCTGGACAACCAATCCATGCCCAATATCAATCTGTATCCCCTGAAACCAAGAACGTAAGCACTGCACAAGAACTCTACACTCAGTATAGAGATCCTCAAATCCCCACATATCATAGACAAATGGGTGGAACCCCCAATAGGATTTGAGACACAGACGGGATCATCTACCAAGCTAGTACTAAGGTGCAAACTATCAACAAGATCAGATGAGATAAAGCTATGCGATGCACCAGAATCAAACAAGGTACGAACTGGAAAATCAGAAATATATACAAGGCTCTCAACAGAAATACTACCTCGATCGGGAACTGGAGCGTTATTGAGAGCATGAACTTGCCCTCCTGAAGGTCCAGCACGCTGAGTCTGACCCTGGCCTTACCCTTGCTTCCTCGGGCAATCCTTACTGAAATGTCCAGTCTCACCGCAGAAAAAGCATTCACCATTCTTCCTTTTCCTTTTCTTACAATCCTTAATAAGATGCCCAACTGAACCGCAATAATGGCACTTCCCCTTGTTGTTATTGCCCTTGTTGTTGTTCCCCTTGTTGCCTTGACTCTTGTTCTTGTTCTTGTTCTGATTGCCTTGACTGCTCTGACCACTTGGATTACCCTGATTTCCTTTCCACTGGGAATCAGTCTTCTTGGCTTGAGTATCATTCATCTTGGTTTCTTTCTTGACATCTCCCTGAAGTAACGCCATATCAACCAAACTCTCAAATGTGGCCCCATGGGGAATATGTGACATAGCCAATCCCTGCAACGGCTCATTCAATCCTCTAGCAAAACGAAGAGCCTTCTTCTGAGGAGTATTCACCATATCCAAGCCAAAACGAGCTAACTGATTGAACTTGTTCACATACTCTTTGACAGACATATCTCCTTGTCTCAAAGTTATGAACCTCTCCATTTGCAGATTCTCCTCCGCAGAAGATAGAAACTTAAGCACGAACCTTGCCCTGAAATCGGCCCAAGTCTCAACAGGCCTAGTACCATTGGTGACTTCCCACCAATAAGCGGCTTCATCCTTCATAAGCCAAACCGCCAACAAGATCTTCCTCTGATCGTCTAACCCAAAGATAGCAAACAAATCCTCGGTCTCTTTCAACCAATTTCTGGCCTCTACAAAAGTCTCAGTCTCTTGAAAGTTCTTGCCACCCATTGCTTTGAAATCTTTGCAAGTCTTTGCGAAGTCGGCTTGAGGATGCTGAGGGGGAGGAGGAAGAGGAACCTCAGCGACAGGAGGAGGAGGAACATTAACTACCGGAGGAGGAGGAGGAACATTGACTACTGGAGGAGGAGGAGGAGGGACATCTGCGGGGCCGGCTTCGGTCGCCCTAGCCTCCAAAAGTCTCCTATACCAAACAGGTACGTGTACTCCCTCCGGAATAGCAAAGTTATCGGCCATACTGAAAATGAAGAAAAAGACAGATTCAGAATGGAGAAAAACGAAGGAATTTTGCTAATGGCTTTTTGGGGAATAGCCTTTAAAATAAGCTAGACTTTTCCTTGGAAAATACTTTATACTTGGTTTTGAAAATAGTTTTCCAAAAGTTTTAAAAACCTTTTTGTTCCTTCTCGTAAACCATATGCTCTGATACCAAATGTAACACCCCACCTCCGCCAGGGTGTCTCTTGCAAGCACTCTGACTTTGGAGGGGCGTTTGAATCAGGTAAACATGCATAATGATATATCAAGGCAGAACAAGATCATATGTATATGCGTAAACAGAGTAAATAACATAGATAAAACAGCGGAAGATTTTCAAACCATTTCAAAACAAGTCTGGTACAACATAATGTTAACTTCCCAAATACACAAGTCTAGATAAAAACAACATTACTGAAAAACTGAAATACATAAGTACTATCCCCAAAATAAGTGATAACCATAGCTAGCTTCATGTCAAGACCGTACATGAGCTAAAATCCCACAAGCAAGCGATCAGAAATCCAGCTAAGCTCCAATATTCCCTCCCTGAGAACCTGGGGGGGGGGGGGGGAACGGAAGAAAAGAGGCGAAAGAAAACAGGTCAGTCAAAAAGACTAAGTAAGCCCTACTACAATCAATGTAAACTGATAAAGTTAACTAGCATGAGAAGCAGGTATGATCATAAGGATAACAACATACTAGCATGGTGATTAACTAACAAGGTAGATAAAGGTGTCATCGCATAATCAGGATTAAGGTTTTGCACCACAGGTGTACTAGCAAACTAACATGACTTGAATAAACAAGTATTGATCCCTTGGCCCAAGCTTTGTCCCAATAACATGAAATGACCCTAATACAAGGTCCAACCAAATGGTCTAGTCGATCGTCTCCCTAAGCCTAACTCGTCACGTGTTGGTGTCAATACGGCCCAAACATAATTGTAGTCGAACTATGCCGGGTCCACCCTTCGGGTGTATCAAGCCCTAGGGTGTCAACCCCTGGACACCATGAACATGAGTGCACAGTCCCGATCTACTGGTACCCGTGCATGTTTTCTCCGGCTACGGACTATGTGCACGACCAGAGTCCGCCCGGAACTACACCGGCGTACCACCCTGCCGTCGCTTTTGGTCGCTTACCTCCAGCCCCAAACGCAATCCCATCGCTTACATATCGCAATAGCGCATAAAGGATAGAAAGAGGGAACTTAGCATAATCATGACATAAAGGTGTTGAAGCCACAAGTTCAACGTGGTGGCATATGAAATGGACATATGTTCATATACTTGCATATTACATTTTTAGGCCTCCAAAGCATGCATAAAACCAAACTTGGCATATTGGTGATACATGGTGCTAAATGACATGTAGAAATGGCCATAAGTTCGCATTTAGCCTCACATGCAAGTTATCATAAGGGATATGATAACCTACAGTTGCCAAAATGCAACCTTTGGCATAAAGCTTGAGGCTTTATGTTCATAAACCCAAGATAAGCTTGCATAACATGATAGCATGAACAAAGTGTTCAACCCAAACTTGCATAACATAACTTGCATATTATATGACAAACTTGCATATCAAACTTGCATATAACCTTGCATATCATAGCATAGTAAACTTGCATATAAACTTGCATATCATAGCATAGTAAACTTGCATATAAACTTGCATATGAACTTGCATATCATAGCATAGTAAACTTGCATATAAACTTGCATATCATACATTTAACTTTAGAGTTTAAGTATGAAAGTAGAATAGGGCTTACAATGCTTAAGAAGTCACAAAAATATGACAAAGCCCTTATGAAATCAATCAAACCCAAAATGCAAGCTCTAACATAAAAACCCTTGAGCCAAAATGATCAAAACTCTTTCTTTATGATGCAAATATAGAAACTTGACTTGAATGCAAGCTAATGATGCTCATACAAGTTTGAAAACACTTGTATGCATGGAAAATCTCATAGAAATTTATTTAGAAATTTTATGAAGAGAGTGGAGGCCATGAGAGGATTGATTTTGCCATAGTTTAGTTGTAGGATAGATTAATGATGATTTAGGGCTAGGTTAGGGCCTTATTTATAGATTAGGCAAGTGTTTTAGGCCATAGGATTAAACCCTAGTTGCAATCTCAGCCCTTAAAACCGAATCTGGCCCCCAAGATCAACATAATCTCAAAATGGTGCACCAGGCTAAACAACCCGGCTGGACCAAGTCGACAGCCAAGTCGACAGGGCTGTCGACTTGGGTCCAACCAAGTCGACTCCCAAGTCGACAAGGCTGTTGACTTGGGTGCTCTGGCGGGAATTTTCCCGCCTGGCCCAAACTGGCCCAATTTTTCAAATTCAAACTTGAATTTGAAATCTGTTTTTACTTTGAAATTTTCTGAAAACTTCGTTGGGCCTTAATCGGGTCATACGGACTCCGATTTTCGAAAACTCGGACTCTATTTCGCGTATTTTTCCGAGACGAACGCAATGGCATAGCCCGTTTCCCTTGATTCAGATTTTAGAATTTAATTCTGCCTCGATTTACATCATTACAGGTTATTGAAAATACGGGTTGTTACACGTTTAGAGATTCTGCTTTGACCCGCGAGGAAGATAATTTTCTAGGGTTAGGGATTTAGGGAAAAAACATTGGAAATGGCGAGACTGCTTTGAAGCGTGTGCGGAAGAGAAATCAGCAAGGTCAGAATAAAAAGGTTCAAACGGTAGGAATCCAGAAATCCGTACAATAAACTTTGTAGCCCAAAAAAAATCAAATTTTATAATTGCAACTCTTAAACAAACTTTATAATCTTCTACTTTCAAATTTCTATTTCTCAAATATTCACTTCATGCAAAGCCTAAACAACACGAGGAATGCATTTTTGTGTCACGTAGAAAAATGGAACAGTCTGGAAGGGCATTGGTAATTGGTTATTACCAATAATGGTTATGAATTGCTCTATATTGTTTTTAAAAAGACGTATATTCAAAATATAATTAATTATGAAATTTTGATAATCCTACTACAGTATTGATACAAATTCGATTGCACAATTATACTAATTTCAAGTTGCGAATAAAATAACGATACAGGTGCAGTTACAAAATACAAACTATAAACGATGTTCAGCAACAACTAGTTGATCCTGTATGTTATCTCAAACGATTATCATAGATTTGTTGCATTTCTTTAAACCAGTCTGATTAACATGTAAAAGTGTTAATTTTTATGCTCTATCTTATCTTTATTGTAAATAAATAAATTTTACATCGGGTATTTTTCGTATATTTTCACAGGCCGTTCATCAATTCTCATGCAACCCGAAAAACAAGATATTACACAAGAAAAAGATCAACTTCAAAGATTTTATCTCATGTTCTTTTGGAGTCTAATCCGAGTCCATGTTTGGAAGAATTAATTACATATAATCTGATTACCAATCAATTAGCCACATGGAAGATTTGAAGATTTTATGCACTTTTGGAGTCTAATCAGAGTCCATGTTTGGAAGAATTAATCACATGCAAATCTTTTACCAATCAATTAGCCACATGGAAGATTTGGAAGATATAAAAGATATTCACCATGATATACTCAGATATTCTTAAAGATTATTTCCAAACAAGTTTGGTCAAGAAAGACATGAAATATGATAAGAATACTTTGGAAAAGAGGCCCATTCATTCATATATCTGATTAGGGTTTGGCATATCCCACCTATAAATATACGTTGTACTCATTGTAAATGTTCATGCCATTTTTTAATTCTGTATTCTCATTTATGAATAACAAAGTTCTTCTTCATTGATTGTCTTTTTTCTTTCATAACAATTCGTATGTCTACGCAATTAGTTTTAGTAGAACACATATTGTTATTTTCTTTTATTACTACATGTTAGCGATTGATCGTTGATTAAATTCAATGACAGTCCTACTTTTAATTTTTTGTTATTGTTCTAGTTGTTATTTTCTTTTTTTAATTGGTTCTTTTCTTTTCAGATGTTGAATTTGATATTGATCTGATTAGATTAAGACCAATAGTAAATTCAATACATTAATTCAAAAAACATCTCCAGATTTTGCCTAACTCGCCTAAGAATTGATAAATAATAAGATTTAAAACACCTCCTTGTGATTCGACCTGCATATTACGCGACCTGTACGCTTGCAGTATTATTTCATAAATCGTGCTTTTCTAATTCATAGGAAAGCGTCGATCAAGTTTTTGGCGCTGTTGCCAGGGAGGCAACAATTAAATTTTATTATCTGTTTAATTTCCGATTCGTGTTAGTTTTTATTTTTATTTTTCCTTTTGTTTTATTGTGTATAGATATAGAAAAAAATTCTTGACTGGTTGATTTGGTATTATAAGTTGATACCGTAATCTTCCTAACAAGAGAAAAATAATAATTGTCAAATACCCTTGATTTTCTTTCCTTTCCTTTTCTTTTCAATTTATTTCTTTCCCCTTTTCATTTTTTTCCTTTCTTCATCTGTTCCTTCTTTCCATCTATCCTTCTTCCCAATTTTTACTTCATTATCCATTGGCACTGTTCATTTATTTTTCCAAATTTTCCAATTTTTCTTTGATTTCTTTCCATCTATTCCTTCTTTCCAATTGTTAATATACTAGTTTTCATTCTCTTACAACAATAAACAAAAAAAATCCTTTTTTTCTTCCCATCTTTTAACTTTCTTCCCATTTTATTTTTACATTCTCTTCCCTATTTTACAAGTTCCAAAAAAAAAAAAAAACACTTGCCAACTTTTCCTTCAGTTTATTTCCTTTATTTCATCCATTTCTTCTCCCTTCTTTTATTTATTTCTTTCCAATTTTCTACAAACTCCTCTCTTTTACAAATCTCATCCATAAAAAAATAAAAAATCTTGACAACATTTCAATTTATTTCCGTTTTTCATTTTATTTTGTTTCCGCTTTCTTTCTATTTTTTCTTGCACATTGCATTCCTTTCTTCAAATTCACCACTTTCTTCTATTTTTCGGTCATTCTTTCTTCAGATTTCTTCTGCCATTTTTTTTTTCTCTCAACAAAAAAAAAAATCACTGTTTGATTTTTTTTCTTTTTCCCTTTTGCTTGTCACCAATTTTCTTCCAATTTCTTACATCCCTTCTCCTCCCTTTTATTTACAGTTCCTTTCCATTTTATTTAAAAAAAAAGAAACTTAGTTTTTTTTTTTCAAGCTTGGTTTAGTTCCGTTTTAAAGTTGAGTTCTAGTTGTTCATTTATGTTATTTAGTCTAATCAGTTTTTAGTTTAGTTTTTGTTTTAGCTTTGTTTTAGTTATTTTTCCCCTTTGTTTGTTTATTTCTTCTCTTCTCTAGAAAAAAAAGGAAAAAAAAACCCTCAAAACAAATCAAAGGTCAAAGGAAGAAACAGATTCAAGCAAGCGACAAAGGATTCAGAGGTCAACCGATTTGCAAACGGTGGGATTTGAATAACTAGCACCATTCATTGCTCTGGAAGGACTGCCATCCCCCGTTGTAATATTTTCTTAACTCTACAGGTGCTCTGCTGCAAAGAAAAAAAAATATAGACATTGTTTGTAAAAAATTCTACAGGGGCAGCGGCTTGCTTGTACATTTTTTTTAATTTCTGCAATTATTTGTGTTTGATTGTTATTTTGGCTGCATTCTGAAATAAATCTAGTTACGAGCAAAGCCCTAACAAACATAAGGTGAGGAAGTCATTACTTTTCCTTGGCTCCAAAACAATTAAATTTGGTCATTTGCATACTCCTTGGACCTAAATAAAAATTCATTAGACGTTGGCCTTAGGAGCAAAATTCAAGCTCAATAGGACAAACAAATTGAGTTAAATATATTAGATTTAAAAGTTTATTTTGCTGTGTGGAATTCATTCTATTCCTTTTGTAAAGGACGGTGATACGTATTACATCTAGAATTTTTCGACATTCTAGCAAACTAACTTTTTCAATCTATTTATTTAATTTGATTTGCAAAATATTTAACTGTAAAAGTGTATTTTGTGAAATTGATTTTCTCAAGGGTTTGATCGCGGATATATATTAGTTCAATTTATTGAACTTCTAGCAAAAGAGGTTGGCAAAAGAGGTTGCATACTACCCGTAAAACATTGGTCGTATCCCTTAGTATTTATACTATACGTGAACGGCCATAAGACCCTCTTCCCCCTTCAAAAGATTATCAACTAATAAGATACACTTGTGTTTGTTATTTATTTTGATTAAGAGCTTCTTGTGTCAACCTTAAGTCTAGGATTTTTCCATGTGTGCATTTAACAACAATGAGTGAAAAAAGTGTTAGCCAACAAAATTCTCCTAGGGGTTCTCGAATAAACCAAAATTTTCCAAATGAGTTGGATCAAAATCGAGTAAATCAAAACTTTCCGAACTTTTGGGATCAAAATCAAGCACATCAAAATTTTCAAAATCTCAATATTGAAATGGATAGACCCTTATCTCTTCGTGATCGATGTTATCCAAGTAGGACCGTTCAACCCTCTGTCATCGTGTTCCCACCAACTGAAGGAAACAATTTTGAGCTTAAACATTCTTTTATTCAAGCGGTACCAAAATTTACTGGGTCTGAAAATGCTTATGAATTTCTAAGTGAATTTGAATTGTATGCGTCCACCACAAAAATGCAACAATTGTCTAACGAATCGATTAAGCTGAGACTAATTTCATTTACACTACTTGATAGCGCTAAAAGATGGCTAAATTCTCTTCCAAAACATTCCATAAGAAGTTGGGATGAATTTGTCACTGCATTCTTGAAAAAAAAAAAAATCCCTTTCCATAAAACTCTCAAAATTCGAACCGAGATAAATCAATTTTGTCAAAATGAGGGGGAAACTTTTTCAAAATACTTTGAAAGATTCAACTAACTATTATATAGTTGTCCTCATCATGGAATTCTAAAAGACCACTTATGTCAAATTGCATATGAAGGGCTAAACTATCAGACTAGAACTCAACTAGAATCAATGTGTGGAGGAGACTTTATGTCTATGACGACCGATGAAGCTTGGCAATTCTTAGAAGATTATTCAGAAAAGGACATGCAATGGGAATCAATTCGTGTTCCTATTCGTACTTCTACTAGAGGAGTGCATGTCGTAGACCCAAGTCAGATTTCCTTAGAAAATCAAACTCCTCAAGCCGGAGAAGGGCTACCCTATTATTACTCTCAGGACCAAGCTAACGCTGTAGCTTAAAATAATCCTTACTCATCCACGTACAATCCTGGTTGGAGGAACCACCAAAAATTTTCTTGGTCAAACCCCAATAATTCAGCTAACCCATCTCACGTGCAACCCTTTATTCCAAATCCGAATTACCAAGCTCCACCTTCCAATTCTCAAATCTCTCAGGCTGCACCTCAATCCAAACAGCCTTGTATGCACCCCGACTTTCAATCATCAAACCAATCCTCTCAACCTTCTCAATTGTCACAAGAAATTGTGCGTTTAGAGAAACAGTTGAACTCTCACGAAGCTAAAATGAACTCACACGACGCTAAACTCGACCAAATGAGGAATATGATGAAGTAATTAATGAAAAATAATGAGAAAGGAAAGTTGCCTAGTCAACCCGAGGTGAATCCAAAATATAACTCTCGTGCTGTAAATTCTTGTGAGAACGAAAACCATAATCCGGTCAATGCTATTACAACCCTTCGACCTGGAAAGAGGATTGATAATAATGTGGGAAACCCTGGCGAACCTTCGAACTCGACCCCAATGCCAAATCTTGATGATCACCCATTGGCTACGAACGCCAATTCTTCTAAACCTCCATTTTCCTCAAATGTTGGCAATCCCAACAGTTTTCCTCCCAGTGTCGGCAAACCCGACCCACCTTCGAAAATCGATGTTGGCAATACCAACATTCCATCTTCTACAACCTTACCATCTTCTTTTTCCGTGGATAAACCTTCTTCTTCGAATGATGAGACTGGTCACAGAGTCGAAAAACCAATAGCTCCATTTCCTCATAGACTCAATAATAAGAAGAAAGCGGCAAATTTTGATAATTTTTGGAAATTTTCAAACAAGTCCGTGTGAATATTCCTCTTTTAGACACCACTGAACAAATTCCTTAATATGCTAAATGTCTTAAGGAATTGTGCACACAAAAACATGCGACTAATGTCCCAAAAACCGCCTTTCTAACTGCGAATATAAGCTCTATTCTTTCGAGTCTTGCCCCAGTGAAGTACAAAGACCCTGGCTGCCCTACGATTGATTGTAAAATAGGAAACACTCACATCTCTCGTGCTCTACTTGATCTTGGTGCCAGTGTCAATCTTCTCCCTTACACTGTTTACCATCAACTTGGACTAGGGGAGATTAAACCAACAAACATCACTCTTCAGCTAGCTGATCGATCTGTCAAAAAGCCATTGGGAATAATCGAAGACGTCTTGATACAGATCGAACAGTTTTACTTCCTTGTCGATTTCATAGTTCTAGAAACTGAGCCTATCTTAAATCCCAATGTTCAAATACCGTTGATATTAGGATGCCCTTTCTTAGGAACCTAAAATGCTGTCATTAATTGTAGGAACAGTCAACTCCGACTTTCCTTCGGGCACCTATTTATTGAGCTAAACATCTTTAATCTCAACAAACAACCTAGGGATTTTGAGATCGATGAAATCAACATAATTCAAACCATAGTTGATGAAACCTCTAATGACACTTCTGAAGCCTTGAAAATGTGTCTTGACCATGTCGACTCTGATTTCGATGAACTCGAATACATTTCTGAATTGAATGAATTTCTTGACTCCAATCCTTCGTCATCTGAATCTAACTAAGGAATGTTGACCAATGTTAACACTCAAGAACATCCTAAGTTAGACCTCAAACCCTTGCCACAAGACCTTAAGTACGCATACTTAGACTCCTCAGAAACTTTTCCAGTAATCTTGGCCTCTGATCTTACCGAGGACCAAGAAGAAAAACCTTTATAAATTTTGCAGGAAAATAAAGATGCTTTGGGGTGGGAACTGAGCGATATAAAAGGAATTAGCCCATCAATTGTGGAACATCGCATACATTTGGTTGATGAGGCTAAACCCACCCGTGAGGCTCAAAGGCGATTAAACCCAAATATGAGAGAAGTGGTCAAGGAGGAGATAATCAAATGTCTAGACAATAACATCATCTACCCCATCTCTGATAGTACTTGGGTGAGTCCGGTACAAGTTGTACCAAAGAAATAGGGAGTCAAAGTGATCAAAAATGAAAGTAATGAGCTCATCCCAACAAAAATCAAAACAAAATGGCGTGTGTGTATCGACTATCGAAAGCTCAACTCAGCCACACGAAAAGACCATTTTCCCTTGCCTTTTATTGACCAAATGTTCGAACGCTTAGCGGGACATGAGTACTATTGTTTTCTCGATGGATACTCTGGCTATAACCAAATCCCTGTTGCTTTAGAGGATCAACATAAGACCACCTTTACTTGTCCCTTTGGAACCTTTGCTTATCGTCGCATGCCTTTTGGTCTTTGTAATGCCCCCGCGACTTTCCAAAGGTGTATGATGAGTATTTTCTCTGATATGGTGGAAGAATTCTTGGAAATATTTATGGATGATTTTTCAATCTACGGATCATCTTTTTCCCAATGTCTCACTCATTTAGAACTCGTCCTAAAACGTTGTAAGGAGAAATCACTCATGCTTAATTGGGAAAAATGTCATTCCATGGTAAAAAGGAGGATAGTTCTAGGTCATGTCGTCTCAAAAGATGGCCTTGAAGTCGATAAATCCAAAATCGATTTGCTTGCTAATCTACCCCCTCCTAAGTCTGTTAAGGATGTTCGTTCATTTCTTGGCCATGCGGGATTCTATAGAAGATTCATTAAGGATTTCTCAAAAATTCCAAAACCTCTCTCAAACTTACTTGCCAAAGACGTCAAGTTTGAATTTTCCAATGATTGCAAAACATCTTTTGAAACTCTTAAGTCAATCTTGACCACAACTCCCATCATTCAACCCCCTGATTGGACTCAACCCTTTGAACTTATGTGTGACGCTTCTGATTTTGCGATTGGGGCCATCTTGGGCCAACGAATCGATAAACTCCCTCGAGTCATTTACTATGCTAGCAAAACCTTAAATGAGGCCCAATTGAATTACTTAACTACTGAAAAGGAATTTTTGGCAGTTGTCTTCGCTTTTGAGAAATTCAAACCATATCTCATAGGATCCAAAGTAATAGTTTACACTGACCATGCTGCCTTACGATATTTGCTTTCTAAAAAGGATGCCAAGGCCCACTTGATTCGTTGGATTCTTCTTCTTCAAGAATTTGACATAGAAATACGAGATAAAAAGGGTTCTGAGAATGTTGTAGCTGATTATCTCTCTCGAATTATGCACAAAAATGTTGATGACACCCAAATCGATGACTATTTTCCCGACGAACAAATCTTTCCATCTCTAACACCCCTTGGTACGCTGACATTGTGAATTATCTTGTCACGCAACAAACACCCGCTGAATAGTCGAAACAAGATAGGCAAAAATTTCTCTCTAAAGTTCTAAACTTCTATTGGGACGACCCATGTCTTTTCAAATACTGTCCAGATCAAATCATTCGAAGGTGTGTACCCGATCATGAACACCAAAGTATTCTCTCTTTCTCACATGACCATGCTTGTGGCGGTCATTTTGGAGCAAGAAAAACTGCTGCAAAAGTATTGCAAAGCGGTTTTATTGGCCCACACTCTTCCGTGACGCTTTCGAATTTTGCTCTAAATGCGATCGATGTCAAAGAACGGGTCGAATCACTAAGCGAAACATGATGCCTCTCAACCCCATTTTAGTGATTGAGTAATTCGATGTTTGGGGCATCGATTTCATGGGACCATTCCCTAACTCGTTTGGGAATCTTTACATCTTGCTTGCGGTAGACTATGTCTCAAAATGGGTTGAAGCCATCCCGACCAAAACCAAAGATAATAAGGTTGTTATCAAATTCCTCAAAGAAAACATCTTTTCACGCTTTGGCACACCTCGAGCTATCATTAGCGATAATGGCACTCACTTCTGTAATCGTGCTTTTGAGTCCTTGCTCAAGAAATATTCAATCACACACAAGCTGTTGACCCCTTACCATCCACAAATTAGTGGACAGGTAGAAGTTTCCAATAGACAAATCAAACAAATTCTTGAGAAAACCCTGAATTCTAATAGAAAAGATTGGTCCTTAAAACTGATTGATGCACTTTGGGCATTTCGCACTGCTTACAAAACCAATCTAGGAATGTCACCATATCGGTTAGTCTTTGGAAAGGCCTGTCACTTACCTCTTGAATTAGAGTATTGTGCTCTTTGGGCAATTAAACTTTTGAATTTTTACTTAGAGAAGGCCAGCTCACGTAGGAAGTTACAGATCTCATAACTGGAGGAATTAAGAAATGAAGCATATGAAAATGCGAAAATCTTTAAAGAAAGAACCAAAGCCCAACACGACAAGAACATACTTCATAAGGAATTCAATGTAGGACAAAAAGTTCTTTTATACGACTCTAGACTTCACTTGTTTCCAGGAAAACTCAGATCTTGATGGACTGGACCTTATGTTGTGAAAACAGTATATCTTCATGGAGCAGTTGAAATTGAAAATCCTAAGGATGGAAAAGTCTTCAAAGTAAACGGTCAACGACTGAAACCATTTTTGGAATTCGAGCAAAATACGAAGACGACGACCTTATCGATCTTCATGAGCCTGATCATCCACCATGAAATCAGGTGGTACACGTTCTTCTTCTTTTATTTTTCATTTTTTTCCCTTCCATTTTAGTCTGCATACCTTAGACAGTTGGGACACTGTCTCAAACTAGTGTGGGGGAGTCAAGTCTGCATCACAAAAAAAAAAAAACACACGACTTATTTTAGAATGATACCATGAAATAAGTTTACAATTTTTAGTCAGTTGATAGTATTTTTTTCTCTCAACTTAGATCGAATAAGAAATAAAATGAAAAGTTTAATTTTGAGGGATAATAGTGTAACCGGTATATAGGGAGATTCTTAGGTGATGGCCATGAAATCTATTCTACATTATAGTCTTTGTTTAAATAAGTGGAGGACTTAAAATACTTATATTGGCTTTTCGAATCTTTAAAACTAAGTTGTGTTAAGTTGAATTCGCGTAACTCTCTTTTATGCTTATATTTTCAATAATAATAATAGTAATCCAAGGGTATCCAACATTGCTTGTATATTAAGCGTTGGTGTGCAAACCCGCCAAGCTCTATCCGACATGTTGTTGACAAAGTCAGCATTGGAATATCTTGGTCTCATTTTATGAGATTGGACACCTAAGGATTACCAACATGTTGTTGACAAAGTCAGCGTCGGTCTGCACAATCCGCTAAGCTCTGTCCTAACTCTCCGTCGGTCCGCAAGGCAGTGTATGGGTGGTATACCTTGGTCTTTTAAGTTAGGTGTATGTAATTAATCATAAATTTTAAAATTTTATAGAATAGAGAATAAGTGATGATGCCCAAACATTTCTTGACCTTATTGATTTGACTAGCCATACATGAGAAAATAATAATACCACTTTGCAAACTATGCAAAGCAAACTAAGAATCTATTTCATGGTTGCACTATGTTATCAACCGAACCAACTAGCCAAGCTAGAATTTAACATTTGAAAACATGAATTATATTGAAAATTTGTGACAAGTTGAGGTATCTAAAGTACAATCAACTGATTAGAAATTATTAACTTAATTTGTTGTACCACTTTTCTGAAACAAGTCGTGTTGTCATTTTTTTTTTTTTTATATATCCATTGCATTCATGTAGTTGCATTAGATCCACACATACTGCATTTGGATTTTGTGGGTAGAATCCGCTGAAAACCCTCACGAGACACCACTCGTCCTACTAGGGACACCTAGAGGTTTAACGGCTTGTTGCATACGCTCAATGCAATCGTGTTTCCTACGAAAGTGTGACCTATCTAGTTTAGCTTTTCATTTTTTTATTTTTCCTTCTTTTCACTCGAGGACGAGTAAAAGATAAGTGTGGGGGTGTTTGATTAACATGTAAAAGTGTTAATTTTTATGCTCTATCTTATCTTTATTGTAAATAAATAAATTTTACATTGGGTATTTTTCGTATATTTTCACAGGCCATTCATCAATCCTCATGCACCCCGAAAAGCAAGATATTACACAAGAAAAAGATCAACTTCAAAGATTTTATCTCATGTGCTTTTTGGAGTCTAATCAAAGTCCATGTTTGGAAGAATTAATTACATATAATCTAATTACCAATCAATTAGCCACATGGAAGATTTGAAGATTTTGTGCACTTTTGGAGTCTAATCAGAGTCCATGTTTGGAAGAATTAATCACATGCAAATCTTTTACCAATCAATTAGCCACATGGGAGATTTGGAAGATATAGAAGATATTCACCATGATATGCTCAGATATTCTTAAAGATTATTTCCAAACAAGCTTGGTCAAGAAAGACATGAGATATGATAAGAATTCTTAAGAAAAGAGGCCCATTCATTCATAGATCTGATTAGGGTTTGGCCTATCCCACCTATAAATATACGTTGTACTCATTGTAAATGTTCATGCCATTTTTTAATTATGTATTCTCGTTTATGAAGAACAAAGTTCTTCTTCATTGATTATCTTTTTTCTTTCATAACAATTTGTATGTCTACGCAATTAGTTTTGGTAGAACACATATTGTTATTTTCTTTTATTACTGCATGTTAGCGATTGATCGTTGATTAGATTCAACGACAGTCCTACTTTTAATTTTCTATCATTGTTCTAGTTGTTATTTTCTTTTTCTAATTGGTTCTTTTCTTTTCAGTTGTTGAATTTGATATTGATCTGATTAGATTCAGATCAATAGTAAATTCAATACATTAATTCAAAAAACATCTCCAGATTTTGCCTAACTCGCCTAAGAATAGATAAATAATAAGATTTAAAACACCTCCCTGTGATTCGACCTGCATATTACACGACCTGTACACTTGCAATATTATTTCATAAATCGCGCTTTTCTAATTCATAGGAAAGCGTCGATCACAGTCCATCATCTTCATTCTCAAACGTTCGAATATCATAGTACCCTTACAGAAATTCTTTCAAAATTAAATAAAGATCATCATCATATACCATAAGTTCAAGATTTTGTTATTGTGTCATCATATGAAATTATGAACAGTTATTGTAACAGTCACAACCTTTATGTAAGAACCCCGGTTTTTGGACACCGGGGTAAATAGATTATAGGATGTTGTGTGATTTGAAGACCAAGATGTATAAAATGTGAGTTCAAAAGCCTAACTCATATAATAATTTAATATATGAAAATAATTAAATCGTGTGTATTGGAATAAATTAAATTCACTTTATACAATATAAGGAAATTTATTTCAACCCATGTTTGTAAATTATATTTGATGGTTTAAATGAATATTGGAAATATAAACAACTAATTAACAACTAATATTAAAGTGAGAATATATTTTCAATATGATGTGTTAAATTGTTTTAATGAAACCATAAATTGTGGGTTTTGGGAGTTAATTCGGAGGAATATTGTATTAAGAGATTTTTTAATCCTTTAAAATGATTAAAGTGGAGTATTGGGAAAATTGTGCTTGGACTGAAATAAGAATTAATAATTTGTTTTGAGAAAAATTGGGGAATAAGTGCAATTTTGTGTTAATTTGGAAATTTACGAACTAGTGAATTTAATATTCAATAATCGAGTAAATAAATTAGAAAATGTTAAAATAATGTTTTGAAAACTTTTTATGTATAAAATTGCAAATAAGTAGGTATCTATACAATTCCTAAGAGTTTATTGCAATAATCGAGTAAATGGTGAACTTTGGAATAAACCGTGTATTTTTAAATAAAACTTGTGTAGAAGTCAATTGTAACAACCCTAGTTTTTTATATAGGACTATTTAATTTGTTTAGACATTAAAATGATTAATTTTAAGATTTAACGACTTGGAATTTATTTAAGTAAGAATTTGAAAGTTAAATTACTCAAAAACAGGAATATCAAACTTAAAATCTGAATTAGTTTATTTTAAAGTTATGTAAAATTCTGTTCAAAGTGGTGGAGGTTAATGGTTGGCGGTGGTGCCATGCGACTGCGGTGGTAAGAGGTGAAGGGTAAAAAAAGCTAGTGCGGTCTCCACAAGTCAAGATTACGCAGATAAATTGGAAGAGGAATGGGATGGCCAACGTGATTTAAGAAGAGGGTGGAAAGAAAAGTGGTTGGTGAGAAGAAATGAATTTGCTTCTTTTTTTTCTGATTCTAATTTAAGTTGGCGAAGGCTTGTTATAATAGAGGAAGCCATGAGGTAGTATTGAATTACTACCACCTGTAATTCAATTGCTACCACCTGTACACAATCTCAAATTTGGCAAACAAGTGTCTCTACTTATGTTTAAACTACTATCACGTGGTGAGTAGCACATATACGAATAACCAAATGTCTCAAAAGCCTAAAATGTTACACGCGCTGGCCATTCGATTTTGAAAAGGTGGTATACACGTCCCTTAGTATTAGTTTGTTTCACGTTTGCTCATTAGTTTAGATGCGCCAGGGAAGAAAATAGAGTGTAGACAACAATCCGGGTTCAAAGTGCATATATTGATTTATTAATTATGAATGGCAACAAGATAAAATATTTTTGAAAAAGAAAGCATTCATATAGGAGGTACCACTTAGAAATTCATTGCATACATGAATTTTTATAATGTATTGCACTTTGCATTAGCCCCTGGATGGTTGCAAAACCGGATGTACACATGGTTGTAAATTATGCGAGAAATTACATAAGCTAATTCTTTATTTAATTTCGAGAACGAAAATTCCTAAAGAGCGGGGAGAATGTAACATACTGCATTTTTATTATATTAATTCAGTTAAATAATTACCGAAAACGACGAATGGAAAACGAACATTTTTTGAATTTTCAGAATTGGGCTTCGAAACGTGTGCCATTTTGTTCATTGCATTTTTTGATAAATTTGCATATATAACTTGTTCCGATCGGAGTGCATATGACAAATTTACGAACATATGAAGTTTAGCATCGGAAAAAATTTGTATGTAAATGTGTGCAAATATAATTTATATTTTTAATATGTATGTACATAAATTTCTAGAAAAAAAGTCCTTTGAAATTGAAATAAATGGACAGTAAGGAGTAAAGTAATTGATATTAAAATTGAAACATTCTTATTAATTTAGAATGCATGTCATAATTGACATTAACAAAGAAATAATATAAATTTATTTAGATATAAATTGCAGGAGAAACGCGCAAAAATAAACACGTGACATAAATGGTACAATACTATGCAATAAAAGGAAGTTTGAAATAATTTTAATTAAGTAGCATTTCAATTTAGAATAGATATTCGCATATTAATATATTAATGGTGCGCATTAGAAATGGAATTAATACACATTAAAAATAACGTTCATTAAATTAAAAAGGGAGTAAATATGCAGAAAGTTAAAACGGAAGAAATTGTATGTGTGTATTGATTTCACATTCGAAATGGATAAGTATAAAGAACGAGGAAAGAATTAAATCAGGATGTTAAAATTATAACGTTAAGAAAGAGAGTAGGCAAAAACTAGTCACTGCGTTTAAAGACCTATACACGTTATCTCCAAATGTGTATGGGTCGACTCATAATTGTGGTTGCATCCACCCTGTGTATGAGCATCTAGATTTTTCCAGTATCGACTAAAGGAGGGTCAAGGTTCTGACGCGGTTTTCTTTCGAGCGACTATTCTGGTTTGGTTTCCATGAATCTAACGGACCAGGTTCTTCTGGATGGCTATAAATAAACTCCTAGGGCTAGCGGTCAAACTCATTATTTTCTGAGCAGACGCGGAAGCCCTGCCATTTCATTTCTTCTCCAAACTCTTCTGAAACAAAAATAGATCAGTTTAGGCCTTCAGAAACAAGAATTGGAGAACGCAATTCGTAGATTAGGATTATAGGCACTCAGAGTTCCTTTCTGTACGAGGTAAGTTCCATGGATCTGTTTCCAATTCCATTCTTTTATTTTCTTTTGTGGTCAGAATTATAAATCCATGGTTATTGCAACGTTTGAATTAAAACTAAGGAAAACCACGGTTGATAATTCTGAACCAGATTCTGGAATTGGAAAGCTTACAGGTGAATGGATTTAAATTATGCCTTTCGGTTACGGTATATTTATCATTTAATTACCTGTAATTCTTAACGAAATGAAAAGTTGAAATTGTGGTAATTGTGATGTATTTCATTTCCTAAAAGCGTTAAGAATATTACTGTTTTGTAACTTCATTCCTATATCTTTCTGTTTGGGCTTAAGAAATTGCCGTAATTAAGATTATAAATTTGACGATGATTATGTGTATATTCCCAATGTATATTGTTTGTGATGTAGTCAAAAATTTAGTTGGGAAAAATTGCACTAAAATATGGATAAAATATTGGAATAGATAATAGTAAGGCTAATTGTATTCAGAAGTTTACCATAATTAAATTGGAAATGGGAATTGGGTAAGAAAATAGGAAATAATATATAACCCAAAAAAAAGGGGATTAGTTTCAGATTGAGTTAGTTGGGGTGGAAAAGGAATACATTTCCATAATTACCATCACAGTAAATTTCAAAGAATGTAGTTGCAAGAAAAAGAAAAGTAATAGAGATTAGTGTGAAATAGAAGTTTTTGTCGCACTACACACTAATCAAACATATATATACATGATACAATAAAGAGAAATAGCTTGTAACTACGGAACTTAATTGATGTATATTACAAAGTAGATTTTTCTTAAATTTCCACCAACCAATTTGACAAAGTGTGTGAAATATTTCTTATGATAACGGAAATTACAAAAAGGTAAATAAAAGGAAGTAACAACAGTAAGGGTTTGCTTAAAAAATAAGGAAATAAGGAAAAATGTGATGAACGGGGAATATAACTTATTATAACTAATGGGGATGAAATGTAATTGATAGACTTGTCCTAGGGATAAGTGGAATTATAACGTGGGTTATAACAAAAGTTAAGATGACAACCCATTAATAAACCTTAGTTAGGGGAACTAAGTTAATAAGTAAACCCACATCAGCGGTTGTGGTAGCGGTATAACATGAGGTTTTAATCACATGGAAAAAAGAATAGGCTTATTATTAGTAGACTTATGAAGAGGAAAAATAAGTGGCCTGATAAATTTATAAACATATAATGGGAGTCCATCCCGATAGCGTGGGATTGATTAGGGAAAGTAACCCGCAAACCGTACGCTAATAAACTAGTAACTTGAATAGAAAATGAATGTATAAATGATCAAGTTAATTAGGAATATGATAAGTTAAAGCAAGCGCGTGATTAAAAGATTAGACGTAGGATCTAATAATGCGATGGCGTGATGCGCTTGGACCAATATGTACATATGGAGATGAATAACCAAACAGGGTATATCATCGCAGTGTTTGGACAAAGGAGAGAAGCACGTCCAACTAATTATTGTACGGGACTGGAGGGAAGCACGAGACGTCTACGGGACGTGGTGGGATAATTTGAGATAGCCCTCCGAGGAACAATCGGATGAAGCTGTCTCTCGAAGGCAGGTCTGTTGCACCATCTAGAGCATATCTTGACTGCAACTATGATGTAGTAGTCAGAAGGTTATGGCAGATGGCATTGGGTGATTCAGCGATTTGCCTCGCTCTAAAAGGAGGCGGTCAGGATCAAATTTAGGATAATAATCGTCAGATACTCGCCATCGGTAGTCAGTGGGTGGCAAAAAGACTATAGCTAAACCAACAGACCAACGATCTTTCACTATCGGGACGATGGTTGAGGGACATGCCAAATTGGATGTTAGAATGGTTGATAGGGGCATGTCATTAGCTCTTAATGTTGCCTTTCATTAGCTGTGGGAAGGGCCAGGGAAAGACCAAGGTGGGGCCATAACCACTACGAAAAGAGACAGACCACGGGTGGGTATATGTAATGTTGGCCTAACGAAGTTTTCCTTTACATATATCAAAAGCTCCTGACCGAGTTCTATGCATTGGATTCAGCCCTATTACGGTACTCGGGTTATAGTGGGCAGTATGTTTGTGCAAGGGTCGTTGTATTGTAGACGTTTTGGCATTACTTTGTGTCGAGAGGTGGTTCGACTGAGGAGTTTAGATACGAGGATTCGTACGCTTACATGGTATAGCGACGATGGTTCTGTGTGATTATGTGGCGCAATGATGGAGATTTCCGTATGCGGTTCTGCATAGGATGAAGGTTGTGCATGCTACTGTGATGCGACGGCGGAGACCATACGAGGTGGATATTATTGGGAGTAACTTGAGATGTTGGGTATAACTACACATATATAATATTTGGTTTAATCTACTGGGGAGTTGATGGGTGTGACGTGTATGCAAATCCTAGAGTGTTGTTAACCCGAATAACCTAATAGTTAAGAAATTGTAACTGAACAATATATGTAGTGTTATTTCAAAATGTATAATTTGTCTACTTACCAGAACTTGTGTTCTGGCCCACTCCTCATGATATACTCGCAAGTTAGATTTATGCCATAGAATTGGTAGCCTTTAGACACCTATTAGGCAGTGGAATGATTTCAGTAAGGCAATATTTGATTATTTTATTTTATCCATTCCACTGAGAGATGTTTTATCAAGCTCTAGTATATTTAATATCTCTGTCTTTTTTACAGGATACCAAACAAGCCAACTAGAGTTTCAATGGTTTTAGATTTAGAATTTCTGCAAAATCCAAAAAACGCATTGGAATTTGGGTTGTTACACTATGGCAATGGTTTCCATTTGTTTTGAGATTTTCCTGAATGAATTCTTTGAGGAAATGGAGTCACAACTTAATAGGTCCGTCTATTTGAGTTGGCGATGAGTGGGATTCATAAATAGACACGGGTTTGAATCAATGTGTCGATTGGTTTCGTTTGTGTTTTTCTTAGTGTCATGAGAAACTTGAGTTTTGAAAGACATTCAGGTAAGTCTTTAGGACAGAAAACTTGATTGTTGATTTGTGTACCAGATCTCAAAGTGATTATAGTGTTCATTTTGTTTAAGTTATCATCTTGAGCAACATGGGCCTAACTCTAATTTTGCATTCACTAAACGAACGACTCGTACTTTTTCGAGAACATTCCTCTTTCCCATTCCTCGAATTTTGCATTCACTAAACGAACGACTCGTATTCATTTTGTTGAAGATACTGAGTTATAGCATTTGCAAGAGTTTCCAAAAAAATTCGAGAGAGGATAATCATTTGCCTTCTTATGGAATGAAAGATTATTATGCTTTATTTTTGAGAAGGTGACATGAAATCTTGAAATTGATTTGATTAAAAAGGAAGAATCAAAGCATTGTTAGAAAATCATTGAAAAGAAGGTTGAACCGAAATCGTGTTTGGATTGCTCTGGCTCCAGGCAAAATTAGAATGATTTCTCTAATCGGGATTGTATGTTAAAGAGAACAGGTCGTTCTTAACTTTGTTAAAAGCATTGGGTTATTGCGACAAGTAGGACCATTGATCGGTGATGTGATTTGGATCGTTATGTCTATAGCATAAAGGCTGAGAAGCTTGGTTTATTTGTTTAGTTAAAAGAACATTATCACATTTTTTATTACGACATCGATTTTAGCTTAAAGCTAGAGATGATCATATCGAACGAGCACGCTATCATGAGTAGATAGATTTCTAGTTAGATCATTCCTAATGAGCCGATTTTTAAGCAAAGATTTCAAGAGATTTCCAAGCAGCTTTATGGTGTTGTGCTAGAAAAATTCCTTAGCATACAGATTCAAATATAGTTCGAGAACTATTTTCGAGACCATCATAAATAATTTGGCCAGAGGTTCATTTTTCAAAATTTTGTTGTGGACATTTGATTAAAAGTTCCTACAATCTTTCAAAGTACTTTCCAAAAGGTTCAGCCCTAATAGATGAAAACTAACAATTTCATTTCGAATTTTGGTTGTTTCTTCAACAGAGCCAGATTTCTTTAAGAAAACTTTTACAAGTTTAACCCAAGTTCTAGTTGAATTTAAAGGCAAGCTATACTACCATTTCCAACTTAATCGGCAAGTGTAGATGGAATTAACCTAAATTTGATTCAATCATCACATAATTGTTGGCTTTTAATGGTTGCAAAAACTTGTTCAAAATTCAACAAAAAGATGTAAGGATCATCGGTTTCAAAATTGCTATTCTGAAAATGTGTTTATGTGACTCGATTGAATTTCAAAATGATTTCTCGTTGGTGCAGCAAAAGTATAGCAAG
Source organism: Allium sativum (assembly GCA_030737875.1). Taxonomy (NCBI): domain Eukaryota; kingdom Viridiplantae; phylum Streptophyta; class Magnoliopsida; order Asparagales; family Amaryllidaceae; genus Allium; species Allium sativum. Next base: position 464,232,369 of record CM060923.1, read on the forward strand.
AAGGAACATAAACTTGATTGAAAAAAATATGGTCCATAAAAGTATATGGAGGGTTTTTTGTTAGCCATTTGAGAAGGAAGATCTAGTCGAATTAAACGCTTTATCGAAGTATCACGTGTCTAGATACTCATGCACATGAGAATAGATTAAGATGTAAATGAGTGAAAAACAAGGTTATGAAAATGATATTGAAGAAGGTTTTTTGTTTTGTTTTTTCAAACAAGGAATTTTTTTATCTGAAGTAAAGAGTACGATAAAAGAAAAATGTTTAAAAGAAGCGTTTTTTAATTTTATTTTTTTGTAAAAGGAAAAAATAAAAGTATATATTCAAAGAAAAATGATTTTTTTTTCTTTTAGTTTTTGAGTTTTTCTTTTGTTTTTTTTAATATATGCATGGACTAATTCAAATAAATGAATGTAAGGATTTAAGTGGAAATTTTATATCCTTAGTAGCACCTACTTCAAATATATATATATTATATATATATATATATCATGACATCGATTTAAATTAGCAAAACAATTTTTAATCAGGTAACAAATAGGGGTTATCAGTGCACCAAGAATCGCTATAATGATGCAACTAATGGATTAAATACTTTTAGATAAATAATCATTATAATACCAACGAGTCATCGTGACAACTACAACTGATCAAAGTATGTTGTTTCCATAGACACCAAGAGAGAGTTTCGGTAAAATAAAACAAGTTATCAAAACACAAATTTATTCTAAATGAGTTCGTGACAACTTAAGTCCAACGTTTAATGTTTATCAATTGGTTAAGTTCTGCGATAAAATGCAATTTTTAGGGCCAAGGAAGGTTTATGAACTCCTCACCTTATATAAATTTGGGTGCGCCCTTACGGGAAAAAAGATGAATGTAAAACAAAAAATTGAACGCATGTTAAAATGCAAATGCGAACAGGTTCTTGTGTGATTTTTTAAATGTAATATGCAAGTAAACAAAAATATAATAAAAGTAAAACATGAGATCGAACAAGAAACTAAAACGTGCAGAGTTTATTAACAATTTATTTTAGTGAAGATTTTTTTAGCACGAGTGAAATGAAAATGAATGTTTTTTTAATCGGGTCAAACGATTCTTTTTTTACAAAGCATAAAGAAAAATGGCAAATAAATGTAAAAACAAAACCATATAAGAAAATAAAATAAAATGAAAGATTGGTCAAAAGAAAATCTTAAAATAAAAAGAAAAGCTCGCACTGAAATACGCCAACTAAAATGAAACCAAACTAAATTACCCAAAAACTCAAAGATGTTGTAATATATAAGAGTGAATATGGTTTTGTAATATTCTATTTAGTCCCATATCATGGGAATAAGTTTAACATCAGCTCCAAAGCCTATATATAAAGGAGCCAATGTAATTGAAATTGTGACATTTGAATCAATAGAAATAAAAGCCTCTCCTTATATCTTATATTCTCTGTAATGGCTTCACTTTTATTGTATGTTCTGTTTTATTTTATAATACGTTATCATCACGAGATTCCAGTAGAGCTATTTTTTTATTTTTTTAAATCATCTAGATCTACATCTATGAATTTGCGAGGTAAGTAATTTTTATTTGAGGATTGTTAATTCATGGATTTCTAGATTTATTCTGCAATTATTTACTTTTGTTTAAAAATATTCGATAGAAGGATCTATCAATTTGTGTTATCTTCTATTCTTCTAGATCTAATTCAAACTTCTAGAACTGTTTCTATTTTTTTTTGTAGATCTAGAATGGGTTCTAATAGGTCTATATTTTTTAGATCTAATTATTTTTATTGACCCTACATGTGTGTCTAGATTTATTTTTCAATTTTTTTGCGGAACTAATTTTGATTTTTCCAAACCCAATTTGATGGAGATTCGATTATATATGTATTGTTTATATTATTGATGGTATAGAGGTAGATCTAATTTTAACTTTTCCGATCTATTATGGCTTTTCGTATATAATTATTTTGGATAGACTGAAGATAGAATATCTTTTAAAAAAATGATTTTTTTATGCATACCCCACAAAGATAGAATATCTCTTGAAAAAAAAATGTTTTTTTGGTATATCCAACAGAATTATGGGTATAAAATACAATGATGTAGCATTTAAATTCAATAGCAATATTTATTTATCACTGGAAGTGAGATTGAAAGCTCATGATGTAAACTACTTTCAAATGAGAAACCTGAAGTTCATATGTAAATGACCTGAAGTTCATATACATTTTTTTACTGAGGAACATGAAGTTCATATGCCAATAAGGAATCTGGAGTTAATATGCAAATGACCTGAAGTTCATGTATAAATACTTTCAAATGAGGAACCTGAAGTTCATATGCAAATGAGAAACCAGAATTTCATATGCAAATGAGAAACATGAAATAAAGCCTCAAAACATATAATTGCATTTAATATTTGCTTATAGTAAATGACCTATAATAGGAAAGGATTTGAAAAATCGCTGAAAGGAAAAGTTTCAATAAAAGGAAAAAGGCGTATATTCCAATTTTGTGCCACACATAATTTCTTGAAGAAATTTATTGTTATAAGAGATCATCAAGAATAATCTAGAGGATTTGCTTCAGTTTAAAATACACAATGATAATATGTAAATTATAATAAAACCTGAAGTTTTAATACAGTAATTTTAGAACATATCATATTTCTAGAAGAAATATTTTATTGTTTCTTAGAAAAACTATATTATAAAAAAAATATGCATCTCGAAGATCATATTAAGTTAAGATCTAAATATTGATATTAATTTAGCACACCTGAAGTGATTATGGAAGTAATTTTTGTTATAAAAATGAAAATTTTATAACCTACAGTTTCTATAATTGTAAGAGATAGTTTGGATGTAAAAAATAAGATCTAAAAGATCTGTATATGGATTGTATAATTTGAATCTAAAACATGTAATTTTTATGTTTGTTAATCTACATTGAACTTCTGGTTCAAATAAAATATATTTTATTTGAACTAGAAGTTCAATACATTTCCAAATCAGATGGTTTGGATATTATGATACGATCTTTAAGATTCACATTGACATTGCTTGATAAGCAAAAATAAATGATTGGAACCTTATAAACAATTTGTTCTAAGATCGATAACTCGAATGAGAAATAATATGTAAATCGATTACATGTAGTACTTGGACGCACGTATATACACATATATGTGAATATTTAATTAACAACCTGAAGTTGTTATGAGCTCATATTACAAATTATGCGTATATTATTTAGTAATTCAAAAAGTCGATTGACATCAATATTGAATGACCTGAAGTCGTGTGCACATTCAAATGATAGAAAATTCCTCCAAATTATCAGACCAATGAAAGGGAAAAAGCAATACAATATGAATGCATCTTATCAACTAATAAGCGCATTATCCTACTACAATTGAAATACATCTAATGTATTTGCTAGCTATAATGCGATAATGGATCAAAAATGAGAATCCAAAGACAGTTTATAATTTAATGTGATAATGTTTGTCAACATTAAGGGGAGGATAAAAGGATCATCAATGTTAAATATTTGCTAACATATAGAATTATGCAAAATATTAAGTAACTTGCATAAATTATCAATTATGTCCGTAATAGACTTTCTCCAATATAGATTTGAATCACACCAAAGAATCAAAAGGTGTAAATCACAGCTGAAAATGTGGTATAAAGTCAGTTCAAAATATTTTGGAGTAAGTCATAAAGATGCGAAATAATGGAGCTGAGTGTTCTTGAAGAAACACTTAAGGTTGCTTTGAAAGAAACCCATGACATGATTATCAAATAACCCTATAAGTGGTTTAGGAACCTAAAGCATGATAATTTTTGAGATCTCAATAAATCATGTATAGAACTGACAAGAAATAATCATCGATAATAAATTTATAAATAATAAAGCGCTTATTTATAAATGGATTAAAAATTCCATATTAGAGAGAAACATGATTGGCCGTCATGAAATTCTCCTTAATAAGATATACGGACTTGTATTCCATAAGATATGAACCTGTAGTTCATAAGATAAAATTAGAAATATATAAAATGACAAAAGCACACTAAAGTTACCAAAGCACCATATAGTGTAAACAACATGTTATGAGCATTGTACTTTCAGAGATAATTTAATTGATTTAAATGGTGAAAGCGTTTAAAACGCTTACAATACCCTAAAGGTATAAACGATGAAAGTATACAAATTGCGAAAGAATTCAATTAAATTTGGTAGTAATAAAGAATGCAAATAACATGAAGTGTAGATTATAACATTATTCTAAGTATTGTTGTGATGAAAAGCTTGATATAATTCACGATGAGTAGATCATTTCCTGCTTTCAAGAACTGTTGTAGTGAAACTCTTAATATCCATTGAAGTGGTAATTGCGATATGCAAAACTAATTATTGTAACGACCCGAGGAATTCGCGATCTTGGTATCGACATAAACTCAATGTCAACTACTTAAGAATCAAAAAATACAGGAACGTTAATAGAAAGAAGTTAGAGGGTGAGAATAGATAAGATAGAAACTTAGAATAGAAGAAGAAGAACACAACTACAACAACATCAGAGTAACACGAATCTCACAGCGGAACGAATAAATATATTTCATAACATGACTTTGAAATAAAACAGTATCTGTATACAATACCATTATTAGAGTATAACACTTAGAACACAGCGGAAATAATAATAGCTATATATTCCTGAAGCCTCCAGCTCCAGCTCTTCAAGTATCTGTAAAATCCGGACTACTTGACTCAAGAGTTTAGGGAAAACAAAACAAAATAAAATCTGGGTCAGTCATGTGACTGGTGTGAGTAAACTCCAATCATTTCGGTTTAACTTTTCAAAATCCTTTCTAAAGAAATGATAATTGTAAGACCGATCCACACATAAACACGGATGGTTTTTACCTTACGATAACCCAAAACATTTCTTTAAAATCAATACTCTTCTGATATTATAATAATGTCTAAATCAAATAAATAGCAATCTAGTGGAAACGCTTTCATCTCACGTTCCGCATGTATTATATACAATTAAACACCGCAGGCGCTTATTGGGTAATGGATTTCCAGTTATGACAAGGTATGGAACCACCTTCCGATCAGTGTACTCTAGAAGCGATACACTGGAGTTCAACAAGAACATCTTGTAACTCGACCACACATGACCGGCCATTCATTTCGCTTGAATGTTCCGAATATATTGTCACCTTACGGTTGAAATACCAACATAACTGTTCCCGGGAGATACAAAATTGAAAGAAGTAACAAATATGAATATTCTCTAGATGGTGACAATATACCCTAATTGGGTGCGACCCACTTAGCCATGCTGCCTGCTCGATTTTTGTCATTTCTCGGTTGATGAGGCTTGAGGTCATAACGTACTATTATACAGATCACATCTATATTTACTTTGAATGCCACATCGTCATACCCGCCAAATCACGAATCAGTTTCCTCAAAAATACCACGGGTATAAAGCTAAGAGAAACGAATTTCTCCGCCACCAACGTAAATACGTTTGAAGCGATCAACTTATGCGATCTACCAGATATACTATGTCAGACATTCGTCCATTCAAGTTGTCCTGGGACTGGACAACCCAAAGGCACTATTCTCATCTTAGGCAATTTCTACCTAGGATTTACTGAACCGCTCTTGCATAACTCCGTCTTCAATTATCTTTATCATATTTGATTCGCAACGCTAATGCCTTATGGAGTGGTTTTCAGATAATATATCTGATCCTGGTCTTTCTGTATTGACAACGGAAATGGTCAAAATCTTTGATAGTCGGTGATTTAACTATCAAAGGAAAACATGTGTACAAACAACGGTCGTATTTCCAAAATGGAAATCTTATCGATCAATCATCAATCGACCTTTATCTCTTTAAATTAATTTATCATTAATTTATTTCATTTTCCTATTCCCGTTTTTCCATATATTCGTAAATTCTTATTTTCTAAATTTAAAAAATATACGTTGTTAATCATTGGAAAACATTTCCATATTTACTCTTATTTCTTATTTTCTATATTAGAATATATTTCGGATTCTTATTTGGAAAACATTTCAAAAACTCCTTCATTGGATTTAAACAAATGTTTAAATAAAACATCGCGCGCCAACTCAAACCATTACACTCATTAACTAAATTCACTTCACCAACCTTCGCTATTGAACTTTAACTATTCCTAAGTAAACAATAAAGTCAATCAAGTTGGGATATATCTACCTCTCAGACCTTAATTGAACAACATTATTAACCTTGAAATAAACAAAGTCCACCACTTAAATCTTTAACAAACTATCCTTACGTAACTCTCAGATTCAATCTACGATTCCATTTCTTTTACAGAATCATTTGATTATAATATTAGTGTTATAATTCCATGCTTTTGAGATATAATAACTTTAATATAACTTTTATTTCTTAATTTGAATAAATAAATAAACAACTAATTTATTGATAAATAAATAAATATATCTTGATTTAAAAACCGGAAAGTAAATAGTACTTTCCCGAATTCGATATAATCGAGTCCCACGTATAACTCTCTTTCGAGTAATCTCTACTCGATTAACTCTCTTTCGAATAACTTATATTCGATAACTTCCTTTTGAATAACTCTATTCGATTAACTCTCTTTGAATAAATTATATTTGATTAACTCTCTTCGAATAAATTATATTCGATTAACTCTCTTCGAATAAATTATATTCGATTAACTCTCTTCGAATAAATTATACTCGATTAACTCTCTTCGAATAAATTATATTCGATTAACTCTCATTTCTTATCTTATTCAAATTTCAATTTGAATTCCTATTTCAAAACCCAATTTTTTTATAAACGTTTTAATTTATAAAATAATTATTTTAATCCATTATTCACATCGAATGTGAAAAATATTTCTTATATATATATATGTATTAGTTTAGTTTGATTTCGTATTTAAAGGTAATATTCCATTCCCAATTCTATTTATACTTTTATTTAGAATTTTATTCATACGAAATCCCCTTTTTACTTCCAACACTTAAATCTCATTTATAATCCCCTTTATAAATGCTATGTTCAAATTCTATTAGAAATGTCGGTGTTAAAACCGATTTCTACTTCTCTATATAAGATCAGACTTATATATTCCATTTATCAAATGATAAATATTTTATTTAATTTATAAAACATTATAAATTAATCTTCTCCATTTTTTTAACTGTTAAAACAGATTTCTATTTAATATTTATTTTCCACTTATTTCCTTTTATAAAATTCTATTCATTTTACAAAATACTTCCTTTTATAATATCCTTTTTATTTCATATAAATATTTCCTTTTTATAATATCCCAATTATTTTCCAAATAAACTCCTTTTACAACTCTATTTATTTTACAAATATCCCTTTTTCAATTCTATTTGTTTTACAAATATTTCCTTTTATACAAGATCCATTAATTTTATATAATAATTTTTTTTATATACATTTTGAAAATTCCCTTTTTAAATCCAGTATTATATATGGTATTTAAAATACCAAATAACAAGGATCAATATTATTCAAACACACATAATCATTAACATATTATATATCACATCATATACCACAATATATGAAAAACAGTAACATAATTGTTGGGGAATCCAGTTGGATCCCTCCAACCTATTTCCCTGCATCCACAGATGTTAAATAATATAATTAACATTACTTTCATTTCAATATGAAATATTCTGATCAACAGAATCAATATTTGATTAACGATATATATTTGTATATATATCGCTAGATCTATAATTTCAACCAATCAATAGACAAATCATCCAACAATCAACACATAGCAATCAACCATCATTCATCAGTTCTAAAAATATGTTATAAAACTATAACAGTGCAGTGTTAGTGAGTTTTACTCACATTGGACGATTATCGTTAGATAACGATAATTGTCGGTTGATTCAGACAGACAATTTATTTCGCTATAAATTGTAACGAGCTTCAATTTACTCCCAGTCAGTTCCATTTCGTAGCCCTCGTCCATACGATCCCAACGGATCCTGTTTCGTTGATTTTCGATCACGTATGACAAAGTTATATATTTTCTAAGTTAATATACATTTTATATATGCAAATTTATATTTATTTAAAGTTTAAATTGGACCTCACCCTTCCCACTTGGCCCACGAACACATTAGAACCGGCTGAACTGTTCTTTGTCTTCCTCCCAAAATTGAACGCGAGCTCCAGGAAATCCTCCACCATACCCGATTCTTTACTGCGCTCGTTCTTCCTCCATACTCCGCCGTTTTCAATGCCATGACCTCCAAACAACTCCTCGTCCAAAACTCAACCTCCCCGACTCCTCAACGCAACACTCGATCACTCCATCCCAACCCGCGTTTTGAATAGAAGGTTCACGTACTACGGTAAAAATTACCGAACTTGTTTGCTTCCAAAGTCAACAAAACTTGGCCAACGAACTCCCGTCAGTCTCGTCCCCACCACTCTAGTGCGTACACACACGCCTCACTGCTTCAGCTCGAACACGAGCTAGCTGGACGCGATGACATTTAGGAGTATACATGAATTTTCTTTCATGTATCGTGTTCGTTATGGAACTAAAAATCCCTACAGGTTTGCATATTTGCGCTTTCACCTATGCCTTAAAATAGTACATATACATATGTAATTGTAAAGTCACTTCATTTTTTTACATGCCGTATTCTTTAAGAAGACAGGGGTTCCTGTTGCTTTGGCTTCTTTGTGAATTCATGTATGCCTTATGCATGCATTCATGTATAGAAGGTTACATAAACATATGCAGGAATTACTATCGAAATCTCTTATATGTTTTGGTGCAAGCTCCACAAGTATGGATGAGGTAGAAAATGATGAGAGTTGCAGTGATGTAAGTACACCAAACAAATATAAGAAGACTTGACGAAGTCTTATATATATTATCACTTATCAGAAGACAACCAAGAAAATTGTGTGTACATTTTTGGACATACCCTTATTTTTTTCTTTGCTCTTTGAGTTTTAAATTTTAAAGTTTAACGTACCCAGTTTCGTAGATTCTTGTTCACATATGGACTGCTATGGACAAAAATAAAAATATCACCGTGACAAACAATGTGCCATGATCCCAAAAATATAATAATATAGAAAAGACAACTTATTCTGTGAAGTCTCAAAATATTGATAAAGGGTGTAAAATACTCCAAATAAAAAGTGACTATTTATTCAATTAAAAATTACAGAAAAATTCTATAAATTAAATTAAAACTATGTCTCAAAGATCCTATCTAAATTCGAAGCCAATATTTAATTAAAATTAAATATATCATTATGGTTTATAAACGATTCCATAGCGACTATTTGAAAATTTAATTTAGCCATAACTCCCAATCTATACGACGAAATCTCGATTTTTCTCTTCCATTAGAAAAATATCGTTCAACAGATCCGAACATTTCTTGTTTCATAGAAATCCGATTTAAAAAGGATTCTGTATATTCGTTTAAAGTTCAAATCGCCAAATTACGAACTGCCACGCCATTTCGAGCTCGATTATAATTATAATATAATTATTACGTTCAACTATCGTTTAAATAATATATCCGTTATTATAATTCAAATTCTAAACTGAATTAAATCAGTCAAATTATCTGATTCACACAACATTTGCAAATTCCACTATTTCGGATTATTTTGGCAATCAAATATATTATTTAATTATTTATATTAATTAAATATTCAATATTGTTTAATTAAACGACCATTTAAATCTCTAGATCACTATTTAAATAATTAAACAAATTAATTATTATACCGTAAAAATACGGGACATTACAATTATAATATATAAGTTCCTGAAGAATACGAATAACATTTGTTGTTATAAAGAATACCAAAAACTGGATGATAGATTACAACATTATTATTCTAAGTATTGTTGTAATGAAAATCTTGATATACTTCAAGATGAGTAGGTTACTTCCTGCTTAGTGTTGTTGTAACGAAAATCTTGTTATAGTTCATTCTTCTAAGTATTTTGTAATGGAAATCTTGATACACTTCAAGAATAGTAGATTACTTCTTGCTTAGTGTTGCTTTTATGAAAGTTGTCTTATTCATCAAATGTGTATTGCAGTATGCAAGTCTGATTGAAACACAAAATTATAAGCACATGAAGTGTATTCATAAATGAATATTAGTAGCATACAAGTCACAAAAAGAAGGCGTTTTAAATAAGAAAACATGCCTGAAGCATGAAAATGCATATGATGTTTTTACAGGAAAATAATTACAAGGACAAAATTAAAGTCTTTTTTATCCATAAGGACAGCCCACTTAAATTTTACTCAAAAGGACAACACACTCCTTTTCTTGTCTCACGTGCCCTATTTCATGTAATCTGCTAAAGATTTAACCCCTAAATCACGCGCGCTATTTCCTTATTTCATCCACTACTTTTCATCGAAGAAAATTTGGATCTCGCCGCCATTGATCGCGATTCTAATTCCTTCAGATTTTCGAATCAAATTTTTTTATTTGATCGCATAAATCCCAAGATATCTGAAATTCTAAATTAATGCACAATTCTCAGCCGGAAAATTGATCTTTCATCAATCAGACAGGAAAATCAAAATCACATTATGTTTACTGCTGATTTGCTCCATTCATTTTTTGTTTATCATACGATTCTTTCACTATTTGCGATAGGTTTTTAGTGTTTCTATTGGTAATTCATGGATTCTACTTGTGCTACAAGCAGGTATTATTTTTTACTGTTTTCAGATTTTTATTTTTATTTTCATTACTTTTATTCTAGTTTTTTCTTTTTTTCATGTTGTAATTTGTTTTTGAATGCATTGCTGAATTAAATCTGTTTTAGATTAAAACTTGTTTTGCGTTCATTAGTATAAATGCTACTATGATTGTTTGCATTGTATTCAAAGAAAATTAACTATAGCAGTTCTTAGGTATCATTTTAGTATTTTTTATGTTATCATTCTCTTCCCTTTCATTTGAATGTGCAACAGTTTGTAGGTATCATTTTAATATTTTTTTAGGTATCATTTTTAATGTATTACCCTTGTTTTATTGTTTTATGGTATCTGTTTGCATCTTTTTACTTGGCTAACTGTTTTTTTCACATTACTTTTTTGTTCCAGTGGTGACGACACTCTCCTTATTGTACTTGTCTTCAACGATACCTCTTTCAGTACTCGGTTGTCGATTAACTGCTCATTGGATGTTTTGAAAAACGAAATATGTGAGTATTGGTCTCAACTTACTCCCAAGTCCATTGAAATTAGCTTTGTGATTGAGGATAGAATTAAAATTATTGAGAGTGACTATGATATTCAAAGTATCATTTTATTTCAATTACATAAGAAGAGTGCTTTTTTCTGTTTTAATGTTAAGTTGAAGGAATTTCTGTTGGAAAATGTGATTGATGGTTCTTCTGCACTTTCTACTAATGTTTTAATTCCTTCGTCTTCTGATCAATGTTTGGGTGCGAACATTGTCGTTCATAGGAATAGTTATTTAAATGATTTGATGAAAAGAGGATCTAAATTAAAATTTACTGATTTTACCGGTTTTTGTTTCGAAAGCGCCGAGTTTAGAGAATTTTTAATGGCCTTTCAAATTAAATCAGGTCATGAATACCACTTTCTTAAGAACAGTGCTACTAGGATCACGGCTATTTTCTCATCGTTTTCTACTGGTTGTTTGTTTAAAGTGCATGCTTCTTGTGATGTTGGCCAACTAAATAGTTTTTAATTAGAAATCTGGTTGTCGAGCAATCTTGCGGGGGTGGTCCAACAAATTTGAGTAACCCTTCTTTATCAAGCTCATTTGTTAAATCATTGATAATAGATGAAATTAGAGATCATCCTAGTAAGAAACCGAAAGACATCATTGATGATTTTCGAAGAGAGTTTAATCTGAATTTATCTTACTCTTATGCTTACAAAGGAAAGCAACTAGCTTTATTGGAACTGTACGGCAATGATGTAATGTCGTACAATGATTTGTCTTGGTATTTAGGTGCACTACAGACTCATAATCCTGGTTCTTATGTCGCCATGAATGTCAACTCTTCTACAAATCAGTTTGAGAGAGTGTTTGTTGGTTTTGGTGCTTGCATTCTTGGCTTCAAACATTGTCGGCCTATGATGTTTTTAGATGGTACCCATTTGAAAGGTAGGCCAGGAGTTTTAATGGGTGCTACAGCTAAGAATGGCAACCAAGGTATTATTTTACTATAATTTTAAATGATTTACATATACATATGGTACCTTTTGGATTCTATGTGATCAGTTTTCTCTAGTTCATTTTCCGATTTATCAGTTTATTATTTTTTACAGTATCATTGTTTAGATATACAGATTTTAGTTATCGTTTTTATTGGCATTACGGTATCATTTTCTTCACTGTTTTTAGTATACAGTTTGTAGGTATTATTTTAGTTCCTATCTAGGTTTCATTTTTTCTCAAACAGTTTTTAACCATCAGTTTTGGTTGTTTTCAGGTATCATTTTGATTTATACAATATTTAATTAGCTTTTTCGTATGTCTAAAATTATCAATTTTTTTTAAAAGAATGATTTCCTATTGAATTTTTATTCTTAATTTTTTGGCAGATTTCTTCCCTTTAGCTATGGCCATAGTTTCAATAGAAAATGTGGATAATAGGAGATGGTTTCTAAATCATTTGAAGAAAATGCTCAACGAAGATCGTAATTTGGTTTTTATGTCCGATCGACATCAAGGTCTGATTTCGGGTGTTCATGATGTTTTTCCCACTTCATATCATAGTTATTGCTACCTTCACATGGAACAAAATTTGCTGTCTGCTGTTAAGTCCAAAAATGCACACATTTCGATTGTGGAATTGTTCCGGACATGTTCTAGAGCATCTAATGTTCTTGAGTTTCAAGTTGCTCATTTTAAGTTTTTACAATTTGGTGGTCCTGCAGGGTTAATTTTTTGAAAGACAAACCTTTCAATTAATGGGCTGATTTTTTTTCCATGGTAAAAGGTATGGTGAGTACAGCTCTAACGTGGCTGAAAGTTTCAACAACTGGATTTTAGAAGAATGGGCCTTACTGTAACACCCCACACCCGCTATAGTCACTCACTAAGGGAATGCCATAGCATCGGTGGAGTATTTTTAGTGAGTATAGAACAGTAAAATTACAACAAGACAGATATAATGTAATACTTGAAAATTTAAAACATCATCTCATAGCAGCGGAAAGTAAAACATGTTTGGTTACATCATAAAACCATAACAAGAGTCAAGTACAAAATATCCATCCTGAATAAAATAAGTACATAATCCCACTACTCATAACAAATAGCCATAACAGAAAAGATAAGATAAGCTGAGCTCTACATCTACGGTCCAAGCTCCAAGAGATGGATAAAGCAAACTGATCAAAGCCCACTAGCACTAGGCCCAACCTGAGGACCTGAAGGAAAAAGATAAAAACAACGGGGGTCAGACATAAGCCTGAGTGAACCCTATCTCCTTAATAATACAATTATTAAAGTAATTAGGGTATGATATGAACTCGGTATGGTATCTTTGGGGATAATGACTACACTAAGTTGCCCACGAACACAGGACGAACTAAGATAACCGTAAAGACACATCTACCCACCCAAGGATAATTACTAACTGCACCACACCAGTCATTCCTACTTAAAAGGTGATCCCTTCCAAAGACTTAGAGAATTTCCCCAGTAGTTTCATGTACCCCTAGCCCACTACATAGGTGCCGTCTGCCCCTATCTCCACTAGGTGTACCCGGTAATTCTTACCCAGTAGTTTCGTGTACCCCTACATAGGTGCCGTCTGCCCCTATCTTCATTAGGTGTACCCACTACTTCCCAAGCGATCGGCTCCCTACCGTAGATACCCGTGCTGGTCCCACAGTGGGGTGTATCACTCCCCTAAAGTGGCTACCCAATACTAACGGTGCACGGCTTTATATCTACACGATGCAACAACGGCTTATCTACCAGCCCGGGCCCACACACGCATATGAAACCCGTTGGACTTGCGTTGCCACCGCTAACCCGTTTTGGCCTCTTATAATCAAGCCCAATATGCGTGTCCCGTCACTCGACTTGGGTCGAGCCCACAAAGATACGTTAGGGATATTGGTTGAAATGGGCCCCCACAAGCTACCCACCAGAGCTTGTTATTAATCTAGTGTTCCCCACTTAACCCTTTAATCATGTTTAATTACATGTTTCACTTGGTTAAGTATTCTAATCGTATTTTCTATTGCCACCCAAGGCAACCCACTAGATTCCTCATGCCACCCAAGGCACCCACTTAACCCCTTATGTCCCACTACATGCTAATATGGTTAAGTGTTTCTTAATTAATTAAGACCGTGATTTCCCATAAAGACCTCCCACATTAGACTGGCTGTTATGACCGCCTGGTTAAGCCGGTAGGGTCCGGGCAGTCTTACGTCATAACAGAGTCTAACCTCGTGTCTTTACTTTAATCACGTATTTAATTTGTGCCTAAGACCTCTCACATTAGACTGGCTGTTATGACCGCCTGGTTAAGCCGGTAGGGTCCGGGCAGTCTTACGTCATAACAGAGCCTAACCTCGTGTCTTAGTCGATTAATTACACCTAATTAATCACCCCCATATTAATTATCCCTAATTAATATCAATTTATTCATAACATGGGTAGACCTAACTCAATAGGTAAATTCCCATGGGGTAGACCTTACTCAATAGGTAAATTCCCACTTATGTTAATTAATTTTTTATGGTATGCTTAATCATACCCATTTCAACATACTTTTAATTAACATATTAATTAACCCCATCGTTCCCCACGTAAATCGTCATTATGACATAACATAATAAAGGGAAGATTTACCACACATAACATGGGTTTAGCATATAACTTTATCATGGGTTAAGAGGATGTCAACTTGCATATATGAGCATGTATTAACCCAACTATATTCAACCCAAACTTGCATATTATCAAACATGTGTCTTACATAACATGTTGCATATGAACTTACATATCATCAAACATGTGATTTGCATAACATGTTGCATATGAACTTACATATCATCATACATGTGATTTGCATAACATGTAGAACTTGCATTTTAGCATATACTTAACTTGCATAAGCACTCACATACTTGCATAAGCATTCATATACTTGCATAAGCTTGCATATCATGTTAAACTTGCATTTCAACATATACATAACTTGCATAAACATTCACATACTTGCATAGGCTTGCATATTATGTTAAACTTGCATTTCAACATATACATAACTTGCATAAACATTCACATACTTGCATAGGCTTGCATATTATGTTAAACTTGCATTTCAACATATACATAACTTGCATAAACATTCATATACTTGCATAAGATGTTAAACATGCATATAAGCATATACATGACTTGCATAAGTACTCACATACTTGCATAACATGTTTGCATAATGGATCCATATTCACTTAGTGTTTTGCATCATAAACATCATGAAACAACTTGCATAAAAATATCATGATTACATATTATGAAACTTGCATGACATAAGGCATATAACTTGCAAAACACATAATATTCACTACATCAAGCTTGCATAAATATATGGATCCACAAACATAGCCATACTTTATCACATCTTATCATAATCAATTCAATAATTGATTATTAAGGGGATAGAAGCTCACCAAAACAAGATTAGCAAGTTAAATGAAGCAAATCCCAATGATTAAGTAGAAGAAGATGTAGATTAGCTTGCAAACCCTCTTAGGATTTTTAGTGGAGGCTCTCCAATTTTCTAAGTGGTGGCATAATGGCCTTAGATCTATTTTTGGTAAGGATAAGGGGGGTATTAGGGTGTATATATAGATTAGTTAGATGTTTTAGGACCATAGGATATACCCTAGAACCAATCCTAGCCTTTAAAGCATGTCTTGGGGAAGAAGTCAAGTGTAGGAACCATTTAGGGCCCAAAAAAAACAGCCTAAAACTCATCCCGGGCCTCAAAACATGAGCAGTTTTCGTTTTTGATTTTTCGTGAAACTTTGATGGGCCATAACTTGGTCATACGGACTCCGATTTACGAAAACTCGGACTCTATTTCGCGTATTTTTCCGAGACGAACGCAATGGCACAGCCCGTTTCCCCTGATTCAGAATATTAAATTTAATTCTGCTCTGATTTATGTTATAACAAGTTATTTAACATACGGGGTGTTACATTCTCCCCTACTTAAAGGATTTCGTCCCCGAAATCTCTAAGTCAAGAAGAACGTATCCTACCAACCAAACAACCATCTACTCAACCATCAAACACTGGCATCCATTGTCCTTAAAGTTTCTAATGCTGTATGAATATATGCAAAAAGTGTGTGTATATGTTCCCTATCTAATGCAAAATCAGGCGGTCTACTGATTCAGTTGACCTCCTTAATGCAAACCATGATAGTGCCATGCATCCAATATGTATGCGAAAGAATCCTATCGACACATACTATTTCTACATGCGTGCACAATCATTCACCGAATAAATGCATCATCCATATGATAGCACAACCATCATACATCCATTAATATAGCTACCTACACACATTTATTTGCAATATGCAATATGAAGTGATTGAGCCGATCTAGTGCCTAAAGTGTGTGTATATGCATCCACGAGCAACCACTAGCAAACACTTGCATCCACTTGCATCCATCAATCATAACATGTCTCAAACACATGTTTCAACCATAGGTTTACCCTATCTAAAAGGTCAAAGGTGCTAACGAGAGGACATACTAAGGACAAGATAAGTACAAGATAGGCAATAAAGGAGAAGTTAAAGAACATACTCTCGAAAAGAAAAGGGTACAAAGAACGCATCTTCGCTTCCGTCTCCCAAGTAGCATTGCTCTCGTCATCTCCCCATTGCACTTTGACTAGCTGAACCTCTCTGTTTCTCAACTTCTTAATCTCTGACCCAAGGATGCGAGTAGGAGCTCGTCGAATCGTCGCATCACGCTCTACTTCCACTTCTCTAAGCAAGCTCGGCTCTACCACCTCTACGGTCTCATGTAGGCACTTCCTCAAATGTGACACATGGAAAACATCATGTATACCACTAAGTCTGTCTGGCAACTCCACCCTATATGCCATCCGTCCAATTCTTTCCTTGACAGGAAACGGTCCTACAAACCTCGGTGCTAACTTCCCAGCGGATCCAAAGCGAACAACATTCCGTAATGGAGACACTTTGACAAAAACCATGTCCCCAACTTCAAACTCATGATCAGTCCTCCTCTTATCTGCATAAGATTTCTGTCTGTCTTGCGCTGCTTTCATCCTTCTTCGAATCAAATCAACCTTCTCTGAAGTCTCTCTAACCATATCGGGCCCTAACAAGATCTTATCCGTAGATTCCCACCAACATGTAGGTGATCGACAAGGCCTTCCATAAAGAGCTTCAAAAGGTGCCATACCAATACTGGACTGAAAGCTGTTATTATATGCGAACTCCACCAGTGGAAGATGCTCTTCCCATGTACCTCCAAAATCTAAGATACAAATCCTCAAAAGGTCTTCTAGAACACGATTCACCCTCTCAGTCTGGCCGTCTGTCTGAGGATGATATGCGGTGCTCAGACACAATTGAGTCCCCACTGCTTCTTGCAAACTTTTCCAGAACTCGCTAGTGAAGATAGGATCTCGATCACTAACTATGCTAGAGGGTACCCCATGCAATCGAACTATCTCTCGAAGATATACAGAAGCTAGCCATGGAGCGGTCCTCTTGCTCTTCACAGGTATGAAATGGGCGCTCTTAGTAAGTCTATCTACCACCACCCAAATTCCTGTATTACCCTTCCTCGACCTGGGTAACCCGTCAATAAAATCCATCGAGACGCTATCCCACTTCCATTGCGGAACCTCCAATGGGTGAAGCAACCCACCTGGTTTCCTTTGCTCCGCCTTCACTTGCTGGCACACCAAACATCGAGCGACATACTCGGCCACATCTTTCTTCATACCGGCCCAGAAGAAAACCCTTTTCATGTCTTGGTACATCTTGTCCCCACCGGGATGAATGGTCATCCTAGAACGGTGTGCGTCATCAAGAATAGCCTTCCTCAAACCCCCGTCCTGTGGTACACAAAGTCTACTGTCTCTACGCAAGCACCCTCTATCATCTAGGGTGTACCTACTCAAATGGCTGGACGACTCCCCCCTTATGAGCTTCTCTACTAACTCAACCAACTGTGGGTCGCCCCTCTGTGCTTCTCCAATCCGCCCCAAAAGAGTAGGTCTAACTTCCAAAGAAGCTAGCAAACCGGGTACAAAGTCAACGGAAGGTCTAAAGTCAAACTTAGAAATAAACTCTAAGCTCCGTCGTTCAACGAACAATGAACTCAAGGACAACCTTTTTCTACTTAAGGTGTCCGTTACCATGTTACCCTTACTCATAGGATGCTAAGGATCCCATCCACTTTTGCTGTCCTAAGACTATGCGCTCGAAGAGTCTCCAACACTTCCCTAAGATGTAGGGCATGCTCTTCTCCACCAGAATATCATCCAAAATCATCACAACTGTCTCCCACGCAGACCACCCTAGTCGAATTCGGCATCCCCCAAATGCAAGCCCCAAAGGCCTAAACCAATATCAGACAAACACCCAAGGGATACCTCCTTCGAATTCAGACGACCTACGTGAGATGATACTAGTAAAAATGGCTAAATAATTAAGCCCTTGACCAATTCTGGATGTTCTCGCCAGTCTCGCTCCAAAACCGTCGTTTATCCTATACTGGCCCTGCTCAGCCTATTGAGCACATACGAAAACTTATTTCGCTCCTAGAAAAGACCCAGATGTCATCTACAAAGACCATGACGAACTTATTTAGGTACTCCCTGAACACCCTTCTCAACAAAGTATGCGGGGGCGTTCGTCAAACCCAATGGCATCACCAGCCACTCATAAAAGAAATCATCCGGAGTCCCAAAGGCAGTCTCCTCTATACTATTCTCAGCCACTCTCAACTGATGAAATCCCGTGGCTAAGTCCTACTACAAAAATACTGAGGCGCCAGCCAACTGATCAAGGAGATCATTAATCCTCGGCAATGGGTATCTATTCTTCTTTGTGAGTTTCTTTAGTTCCCTTTAGCCTACACAAAGTCTGAGGGACCCAACCGCCTTCATAACAAAAACTACTGGAGCGCCCCACTCCGATATACTTCGTCTTATGAACCCCTTCTCAAGCAAATCGCCTACTTACTTATGGAGTTCCCTCCTCTCACTAGGAGCCATGTGGCACACTGGCCAAGATACTGGTTTGGCATTATCCACCAGATATATTCGGAAGTCAATCTCCCGCTTCGGAGGTAAGCCCTTCACCTCCTCAAACACATCCGGGTATTCCCGGACCGCTCTAACAGATCGCAGACTCTAGACCAACGTGTCAGGCGATTCTAGATACCTTAGCATAGCAGATTCTATGGGATTACAAGAGATCTCGAGAGTGTTACTTAGGCGGCCCATAAGCCTAACAACTCTCCCTTCAAAATGAAGAACAGCACTCCTACTGGATAACCAGTCCATGCCCAAAATTAACCCATAGCCCGCGAAGCCCAACAAGCATCACATCTAAACTCAACGCTAAGTATAGAAACTTTCAAACCCAAACATATCATGGAGCCCCAACTGGGTTTGAAACAACTAAGGGATCATCTACCAAACTGGTGTCTAAGTGCAGTGACTCAACTAACAATGGTGGGATAAACGAACTCAATATATCAGAATCAAATAAAGCTTGAATCGGATGATAAAGAAATCCAAATTCCAACCTAGACGGTCTTATCCCCATCTGGTACCCTAGTCGTGAGGGAATACAATTACCCTCCAGAAGATTCCATACCTTGCCCTTGCTTCTTTGAACAATCCTAATAAGGTGTCCTATTCCTCTTAAAAGGATAACCACTTGCCTTCTTCTTCCCTATTCTCCACTCGTAACCTCCCACCAATGAGGTTTCATCTTTCATTAACCAAACAACTATTTGAGCCTTCCTCCCATCGTTTATCCAATAGATACCTACCAGTCCTCCTCCTTCTTGAACCAACTTCTAATCCGACTAACGTCTAAGTCCCTTGAAGTGGTTTTCCATCCTTATCTATCTTAGAAAGATCATCTATACGCGGAGGGGAAACTCAAAACGAGAGAAAGGAAGAGATTCAAAATGGAGAATTCGAAAGATATAGATATGGCTATTGGGGATTATGCTTTTCTTTCAAAAACTTTTCTCTTAAAAGACATGTTTTCGAAAATACTCCTTTCAAAAATATTCTTAGAAAATAGTTTTTCTAAAAATTTTATCTGTTCCGGTAACCTTAAGCTCTGATACCACGTGTAACACCCCACACCCGCTATAGTCACTCACTAAGGGAATGCCATAGCATCGGTGGAGTATTTTTAGTGAGTATAGAACAGTAAAATTACAACAAGACAGATATAATGTAATACTTGAAAATTTAAAACATCATCTCATAGCAGCGGAAAGTAAAACATGTTTGGTTACATCATAAAACCATAACAAGAGTCAAGTACAAAATATCCATCCTGAATAAAATAAGTACATAATCCCACTACTCATAACAAATAGCCATAACAGAAAAGATAAGATAAGCTGAGCTCTACATCTACGGTCCAAGCTCCAAGAGATGGATAAAGCAAACTGATCAAAGCCCACTAGCACTAGGCCCAACCTGAGGACCTGAAGGAAAAAGATAAAAACAACGGGGGTCAGACATAAGCCAGAGTGAACCCTATCTCCTTAATAATACAATTATTAAAGTAATTAGGGTATGATATGAACTTGGTATGGTATCTTTGGGGATAATGACTACACTAAGTTGCCCACGAACACAGGACGAACTATGATAACCGTAAAGACACATCTACCCACCCAAGGATAATTACTAACTGCACCACACCAGTCATTCCTACTTAAAAGGTGATCCCTTCCAAAGACTTAGAGAATTTCCCCAGTAGTTTCATGTACCCCTAGCCCACTACATAGGTGCCGTCTGCCCCTATCTCCACTAGGTGTACCCGGTAATTCTTACCCAGTAGTTTCGTGTACCCCTACATAGGTGCCGTCTGCCCCTATCTTCATTAGGTGTACCCACTACTTCCCAAGCGATCGGCTCCCTACCGTAGATACCCGTGCTGGTCCCACAGTGGGGTGTATCACTCCCCTAAAGTGGCTACCCAATACTAACGGTGCACGGCTTTATATCTACACGATGCAACAACGGCTTATCTACCAGCCCGGGCCCACACACGCATATGAAACCCGTTGGACTTGCGTTGCCACCGCTAACCCGTTTTGGCCTCTTATAATCAAGCCCAATATGCGTGTCCCGTCACTCGACTTGGGTCGAGCCCACAAAGATACGTTAGGGATATTGGTTGAAATGGGCCCCCACAAGCTACCCACCAGAGCTTGTTATTAATCTAGTGTTCCCCACTTAACCCTTTAATCATGTTTAATTACATGTTTCACTTGGTTAAGTATTCTAATCGTATTTTCTATTGCCACCCAAGGCAACCCACTAGATTCCTCATGCCACCCAAGGCACCCACTTAACCCCTCATGTCCCACTACATGCTAATATGGTTAAGTGTTTCTTAATTAATTAAGACCGTGATTTCCCATAAAGACCTCCCACATTAGACTGGCTGTTATGACCGCCTAGTTAAGCCGGTAGGGTCCGGGCAGTCTTACGTCATAACAGAGTCTAACCTCGTGTCTTTACTTTAATCACGTATTTAATTTGTGCCTAAGACCTCTCACATTAGACTGGCTGTTATGACCGCCTGGTTAAGCCGGTAGGGTCCGGGCAGTCTTACGTCATAACAGAGCCTAACCTCGTGTCTTAGTCGATTAATTACACCTAATTAATCACCCCCATATTAATTATCCCTAATTAATATCAATTTATTCATAACATGGGTAGACCTAACTCAATAGGTAAATTCCCATGGGGTAGACCTAACTCAATAGGTAAATTCCCACTTATGTTAATTAATTTTTTATGGTATGCTTAATCATACCCATTTCAACATACTTTTAATTAACATATTAATTAACCCCATCGTTCCCCACGTAAATCATCATTATGACATAACATAATAAAGGGAAGATTTACCACACATAACATGGGTTTAGCATATAACTTTATCATGGGTTAAGAGGATGTCAACTTGCATATATGAGCATGTATTAACCCAACTATATTCAACCCAAACTTGCATATTATCAAACATGTGTCTTACATAACATGTTGCATATGAACTTACATATCATCAAACATGTGATTTGCATAACATGTTGCATATGAACTTACATATCATCATACATGTGATTTGCATAACATGTAGAACTTGCATTTTAGCATATACTTAACTTGCATAAGCACTCACATACTTGCATAAGCATTCATATACTTGCATAAGCTTGCATATCATGTTAAACTTGCATTTCAACATATACATAACTTGCATAAACATTCACATACTTGCATAGGCTTGCATATTATATTAAACTTGCATTTCAACATATACATAACTTGCATAAACATTCACATACTTGCATAGGCTTGCATATTATGTTAAACTTGCATTTCAACATATACATAACTTGCATAAACATTCATATACTTGCATAAGATGTTAAACATGCATATAAGCATATACATGACTTGCATAAGTACTCACATACTTGCATAACATGTTTGCATAATGGATCCATATTCACTTAGTGTTTTGCATCATAAACATCATGAAACAACTTGCATAAAAATATCATGATTACATATTATGAAACTTGCATGACATAAGGCATATAACTTGCAAAACACATAATATTCACTACATCAAGCTTGCATAAATATATGGATCCACAAACATAGCCATACTTTATCACATCTTATCATAATCAATTCAATAATTGATTATTAAGGGGATAGAAGCTCACCAAAACAAGATTAGCAAGTTAAATGAAGCAAATCCCAATGATTAAGTAGAAGAAGATGTAGATTAGCTTGCAAACCCTCTTAGGATTTTTAGTGGAGGCTCTCCAATTTTCTAAGTGGTGGCATAATGGCCTTAGATCTATTTTTGGTAAGGATAAGGGGGGTATTAGGGTGTATATATAGATTAGTTAGATGTTTTAGGACCATAGGATATACCCTAGAACCAATCCTAGCCTTTAAAGCATGTCTTGGGGAAGAAGTCAAGTGTAGGAACCATTTAGGGCCCAAAAAAAAACAGCCTAAAACTCATCCCGGGCCTCAAAACATGAGCAGTTTTCGTTTTTGATTTTTCGTGAAACTTTGACGGGCCATAACTTGGTCATACGGACTCCGATTTACGAAAACTCGGACTCTATTTCGCGTATTTTTCCGAGACGAACGCAATGGCACAGCCCGTTTCCCCTGATTCAGAATATTAAATTTAATTCTGCTCTGATTTATGTTATAACAAGTTATTTAACATACGGGGTGTTACACTTACCAATTACATCTTGTTTGGACGGGATACGTATAAAAATTATGGAACAAATGGCTAAACGCCGGGAAGAATCCCGTTTATGGACTATCATTTTGTGTCCAACCATGGAAAATCAATTAAAAGACTTAGTTGAAGAAGGTTTTGGTTGGGATGTATTCAAGGCTTCTGAATACCTCTTTGAAGTGAAATCACCAATTTCTCATCATGTTGATCTAAAAGACTAGACGTATAGCTGTAACCAGTGGAAAGTGATGGGTTTTCCATGTGCTTATGCTATAAAATGTATTAATAAAATGAAATTAAATGTGTATGATTTCATTAAGCACAATTTCACTGTGGAAGCTTACCGATCTTCATATAGTCATACAATTAATCCTATATCTACATATGGCATACCTGATGTTGATTCAAGTAATGAAGCAATAATTAAGCCACCAAAGGATAAACGTGGTGCCGATAGACCTTCATCAAAAAGAAAAGGAGGATTTGCATATTTCCAGAACAAGCAAAACAGATCTAGAGTGTGCAATGAATATGGTCATAATAAGCGCAATTGTCAAGCTTCCAAAAATAAAAAATGAAATTCATTACATTTGTTCTAGGTATCATTTGTATCTCCATATAAATTTGTCAAGTAAACTTGAATGCATTTGCAATATAGTGTTTACTGAACTGCAAATGTACGCAATTATCTACCTTTTTAATAAAAAAAAAATCTTCGCTTATTTTGTTTAAGTTTGATTATTTCATTGATGTGTTGTTGGCATTCTGTTTTTTTTCCTGGTGTTCTGATCAGTGAGATTCTCTGCATGTTTAATATTAGTTTTTATCTCTTCCATGAATCTATTTAATTTGTTATTCTTTATGTTTGATTAACTGGATATTTTTTCTATGTCTTATCGGGTTCATTTTTGTGTTTTTATCGTATGTAGAAATTTATTTGGTATCATTTTTATAATTTTTTAGGGGTCATTTTTAATTTATCTCAATTCAAAATTCCTTGGGTATCTTTTTTTCTTTACTGCAGTTATCATTTTTAATTTTAATTTTTAACTTCAGATTTTGGTTATCATTTTCTCATTATTTTAAGTATCATTTTTTAAATCCATACGACTACACAGTTTGTAGATATCATTTTTTTTATTGTAGTTATCATTTTCTGAGTTTTGTTTATTAAACACCATTTCTGCACATACACAAATTATTAGCCAAAAATATTATTGTCATTTCAAGTTTTAATCATCCAATTTACTGAGTAGACTATTTTATGTAATGATTCACTGTTTTATTCAACCCCATTTAATGTGTTGAGTATTTAACATATGAAAAATCCATAGGTATCATTTTTTTCACAATTCAGTTATCATTTAAATTGTACCAATATTCATTCAGATTTTGGTTAACATTTTGTATATATTGTAGTTATCATTTTCTGATTTGTTATCCACTTTACAGTTTTTAGTTATCATTTTCTGGCAGTTGTAGTTATCATTTTTTACATTAAGTTAGTTCACATCAATTCTGCACACATAAAAAAGACTGAGAATGAAAAACATTTGACATAAATTCAGTCTTTTCAAATCAAATTCAGCAATGTGTAAAGTATGCAGATTTATCATCATGTATTCATGCAAGATTAGTATTTCACACAACCACCCATTCATTACTGAAATTCAAAATGTTAACATCTGCATAAATTTCAATCTAGAAGAAAATACACTGTTTTCCAACCAACTACAATATACAGCACTGTTTCACTCATTTTTTCATTCATTTTTTTTAGTTTTCTTTGTCAATCCAGTGATGAATCGAACCAAATTCCAGCAGCATGCATGATTGGATATAACTTCACGCACAATCAGTGCTCTTATTTTATCCATTTTCCCTTTTGAGACCTTTAGAGGAATTTCAGCTCTGTTGTCTGAAATTATGTTTACGATGACGAATATACCGCAGTCCACTCTGCATAAATAAAAATTAACGATGTTTACAAATTGTAAAGAACAAATGTCAGTTATTTTTCTTGTGCATTGAATACTGATTTATGTCGGTTACAATCAATTATCATTACAAACTTCTTCTTTTTTGTATTGAACAAATAAATCAAAAAAAAAGATGAAAAAATAATTAACCTGTCGGAATGCTGTTGTACGCATGGTTCTTTGAAAAATCTCTCCATCAACAATCTTCTCATCTACGATTTTATTCTCTACCCAGAGTTGTTGCAGAATTTCTTCAACTTTCTTTCGCTGTAATGAACATTTTTTAGTAGTAACTCACTATCAATAAAGACATTACAATTTTCTTACCATTTCATATGCTTCGTTTAAATGAAGATTATTGAACTTGTTTGATCTTCTTGGTCTCAAAGAATCATAGTGAACCCATTGCATGTTTGCATATGTTAATGTCAACAGCGTCCAATGGTTGTCAAAATGTAATGGGAAGTAAATTTTTTCTGTATAACTGTTCAAAGCTGCTTCTTTTAAGAAAGGAGTAACCAAACTTTTAATAATAGAACTCCTGTCCTCCATAATAGCTTTCTGCTCAGTGTAAATTTTAATTTAATAATTATTGAATACATGAATACTACAATAATATTTTTTTAAACCTGTGATTCAACTTACTGTCATTAGTGTAGACATTGTGTAATTGTTATCAACTAAATCACATTTATGGGTGCACCAGTCGATTATCTGAAAATACAATGAAAACAATAAATTACATACAATAAATAAACATGTTTCAACATCTTATAACAGATTTATGTCTTCAAATTTATCTGTTTTAGTACAACATAATTTGAATCTATGTTTTACATTATCTGAGTATCATTTTTATATTTAATTAGGTATCATTATCTTGTTCATTATACTGATCATACAAAAAATTATAAATTTGGTTATCATTTTTTTTAAACATGGCAATCATTACCACATTTTTGTACATATGTTTACCTGCCCATCTGTGAACGAACCTCTCGACACTTCTGTCAGCATATCCTTTGTAACAATACAGCCTCCCCTTGCTGGATCATCATCTTCCCAAGTAATCGGACTGTCAATTATTTACAAGTCAAATAGTTAATAAAATTATTTCTACGTTGTACAAGTACAGATGAAAATATTATACTTACTTCTCTTCAGCTATTGACATTGAATAAAATTTCCTTACAATTATACCTTCCTCATCATCAAGATGTTTAATCACTTTTTTGCATTTTGACAAGTGCAAGTCTTTCCATGAAGGTTCCTCAACATTTATTGGCTCTTCTAGCCTAACAGTATGTTACTGATCTACGTTATCTTCATTTACCTTTTTTTCCCAGCATTTTTCATTATCAAATGGAATCAATGAAAGTTGTAACACCTCATTTTTTTTCCTTCACTTGAACCTTTATTCTCCTTCTTCTGTGTTACACGTGCTTTCTTCGTTGCTTTTACATAATATTCAAACTCCTCTTTTCTTTTTTGTGTTCTTCTTCTTGCTCTCATTCTCAGTATGTATGAAGGTGGTTTTGCACTTTTTGGCTTGTAAGCTGATTTTTTAAGTCTTTTTTAAGTGTTTTCTCTGAATTCCCTTCTTTGGTTTTCATCTTTGCAATCTCTGTTGTCAAATTAAAACTAAAGTCCGGAGGATCAATGTCGTAAATTGACTGTACACTCTTTTTTTGACTCCCGCTATCATTGACAGAATCATTAACTGTGATTGGCGTAGTTTCATTCTCTATTCCAGCTGCCATGTTTTCTTCTCCATAGGTCCTTTCATCATCATTCGTCATGCCATCGTTCATTTTATCTTGGTCCTGATTCTCATTATTCACCTCATTTTTACTTATTTGATTGCTTTTCAAGTTTTCATTTGTATGCGTATCACCCAATGTCTGTTCTAAATCAACTCTATCATCCATTTTCTCGTGTTGCATTTCAGCTTTCTGCTCTTTCATCTGGTCTTTAAGTTTACATAACTCCTTTTCTACTTTTCTTCTCAAATTTCTTTCTTCCATCCACTTCCTTTTAAATTCTTTGTTTTCCTTCTCTAGTTCTGTGATGCGGTAGTTAAGAACTCTATTTTCCATGTCCTTATCAACTTTTTCCACTACTTGGACCTGCCGATTACGCATTCTTTTTTTGGTTTGCGCAGTTTTTCCTTTTATTGTACCTCTTCTTTCCAAACTTTCCTTACACTCTAACAGAAGCGCCTCATGCAGCTCAATTTTTCCCATTTCCATTACCTATACAAGAATATACATTATATGAATCAATCTGCATAATTGCCACATTGCTGAATTGGATTGGAAAACACTGAATTTATATCAATTTTTTTTTTCATTTTCAGTATTTTGTATGTGTGTCGTAATGATGTGAACTAACGTAATGTAAAAAATTGATAACTAGAACAGCTCGAAAATGATAACTAGAAACTGTAAAGTTAGTAAGAAATCAAAAAAATGATACCTACAATATATATAAAATGATAATAAAAAACTGAATAAACATAGGTAGAAATTAAATGATAACTGAATTGTTATAAAAATGATACCTATGGAATTTTCTAATGTTACATACTTAGAAGAATAAATGAGAAAGAATAAACCACTGAATCATTACATCAAAGAGTGTAGTCACTAAATTGAATGATGCAAAACTGAACTGACAACAATATTTTTGTCTAATAATTTGTATTTTTGCCGAAATGTTGTTTAATAAAAAAACTCAAAAAATGATAACTACAATTTAAAAAAAATGATATCCAGAAAATGTTTAGTGATATAAATTATAAAAATGATATCTAAAATAAATAAAAAATGATAACCAGAATCTGAAGTTAAAAATTCAAAACAAAAATGATAACTGCATTGAAGAAAAAAAGATACTCATGGACTTTGAAAGTAACATAAATAAAGAATGACCCCTACAAAATTATAAAATACAAACCAGAAAAAATTCTACACATGGTAACAACACAAAAATGAACCCTACAAAGAAATAGAAAAGATAACCAGCTAATTAAACATATAAACCAATGTTACTTCTTCACTATTTTTACACATATGGTAACAAAATTAAAATTAACTCTGTACAAAATTAACACTGAAATATTGATATTTCTACTTGGCCAGCTTTAAAAGTGTCCAAAAATTCCTTCTGAACTATTTTACTTAATTTCCTCAGATCCCACCTAGCAAATCGAGGTATTTTGTTCTCAAACTTCTTCCTCTAGGAAATTAGATTTACCTTCTCACACATCACATACTGCATATAAATAAAAACCAATGTTAAAACTGAATTCAATAATACTTGTTTGGGTATACAGAAAAAATATTGTATGAAAAATTTTACCAAAGGAAGCATTGAACAGCCGGCCATATCCCGCAGATTTTTTACGTAGCTTTTTACAAACTTTTTAAAACTCGAATGAATGGTTTTTGGCCATGACACTAAACTCATCTTTTTCACATCTACAATGTATGGAATAAAACCCCACCTAAACTTTTGTTGGTTATCGGGAAAGAAAAATGTAAGCAGTATTAACATAATCATAAGGAGTGGCAAGTCCTCTTCAAACTCCTTCTTTTTCTTCCCTACTTCATCTTTAATTCTTTTTTCAATTGAACTCTTGTAATTATAGTCGCTTTCCCAAAATTTCTTGACACAAATTCCTTGCAATCTGTCGGTATCGTTCTACTAGTCATTTTTGGTGTGTCGTTTATATCAGAACCTTCTAAAGGCATGTAAAATAATAGACTTATATCTTCTGGCCGAATTTCCATTTTACTTTCTCCAAACACAAAACATTCTTTCTCCACTGAGTAGAATGAATATACTACATCCAAATTTTCTGCTTTTTTCTTGCACTCTGTCAGTGAAATGTTTTTCTCATAAAAAACAGAAAAAAAATCATAAAATGGTGTTCTTTTCAAAATTTCAATTTGCTTGCATGTCAATGCTTTCTTGTCTCTCAACAAATAGATCGTCTTGTAAGACGATTGCAACCCACATCTGTAAGCTGTTGCACAATTAGTTCTTTCACCTACGACCAACTCTTCTTTTCTCTCCACTGAAATACCTGACTTAATTTCTCGAGGCCTTGGATTCTCAAAATCATCATCCTATTTATCATAAAAAAAATGCATAGAATAATAATATTTATCAGTGACACAATTATATGTAAGGCATTTAAAAAAAATTAATCTAATTAACCCTAATTTATAGTTTGCATTATCCTTTTTACATTCTACATTATCATTTTTCCTTGCACTAAGTTAATATCAAGTTAAATATTACTTTCAGAATCAAGGTATCATTTTTAACACATATACAATATCATTTTTAATAAAAAGATCTACTCAAGTTAGCATTTTAATACCATTGTAGTTATCATTTTTATATCAATGAAGTTAGCATTTTTAACTTATAGAATTTTCTTCAGTGTTTCCCGCATCCTTATCTTCAAATATTTTGTTTTTCTTCCTTCTTTAACCTGCACAAATTAATAATTATTGTTACAAAATTTAAACAAACACTACTGAAAATTCTTACTATGAATAACACATACCTTTTTTTTATTGACTTTTATTTCTTTCTTCAACTTTTCTTCCACATACTTTGGATCATTAAACCGTTTCGACCGAGTCTCCTTACTTACTACTCTACTGCTTTTTCTCGCATCTTTTTTTCCATCATCTTTTCGATCCAGAGTATCACTTCTACTTCCAAATTTCACTTGCTCTACAGTTTCAGCGTTGACAGTGTCATTTTTTTTCTCCTAACATAAATTCTTCATCATTTTTACCTTCGATTGTATCACTCCGGTTCTCAACCACAATTTCTTCGTTACTAGTTTGTACATTTTCAGTATCATTTTTTCAATCAACTCCTCTTTGATCGACAAATTGGCAATCAACATTATCATTTCATCTTTCAACTGCGATTTTAACCATTACTGGATTGTCAATTTTCTTCTGACCATCAATAATTAGGGTTTCGACTCCAGCTTGGGACAATTCCGCAGCTTCAACTAGGATTTCAAAATTCCTTTCCACTACTTTTTCCATGAACTCACTGTTAGTATAGTCGCTCCGGTCTAATTTAGGAGGCTTCGTAGGCGGAGAATTCGATGATCGCGATTCTCTAGTCATTTCTTAATTACGGCGGAGAGAAGTAAGGGTTACGACGATTAAGCCAGAAAATGAAATAACTGGTTTTTTTTGGGCTGGGCTATTAATTGTCCTTCTGGATAAAATATAATTGTGCTGTCCTTATGGATAAAATATTAAATTAATTTGTCCTTATAATTTTTTTCCCTCATAACAATGCCTCATTAAAGCCTTACTAAGAAAACTCAATGGAAAAAAACTTAGTTAAGGAAAAAGAGTGCATTATAATATATTTATGGATGCTCCCCCTGATTTAATAATTTCCTCTGAATTCGTATTCTTCTGTCAATAACTCAAATTACTTATAGATACTTCTTAGTTAAGTTTATCTTTAAAAACATGGGAAAAAAAATTATAAGGACAAATTAATTTAATATTTTATCCATAAGGACAACACAATTACATTTTATCCAAAAGGACAATTAATAGCCCAACCCAAAAAAAACCCAGTTATTTCATTTTTTGGCTTAATCGTCGTAATCCTTACTTCTCTCCGCCGTAATTAAGAAATGACTGCAGAATCGTGATCGTCGAATTCTCTGCCTACGAAGCCTCCTAAATTAGACCGGAGCTACTATATTGATAGTGAGTTTATGGAAAAAGTAGTGGAAAGGAATTTTGAAATCCTAGTTGAAGCTGCGGAATTGTCCCAAGCTGGAGTCGAAACCCTAATTATTGATGGTCAGAAGAAAATTGACAATCCAATAATGGTTAAAATCGCATTTGAAAGAGGAAATGATAATGTTGATTGCCAATTTGTCAATCAAAGAGGAGTTGATTGAAAAAATGATACTGAAAATGTACGAACTAGTAACGAACGAATTGTGGTTGAGAACCGGAGTGATACAATCAAAGGTAAAAATGATAAAGAATTTATGTTAGGAGAAAAAAAATGATACTATCAATGCTGAAACTGTAGAGCAAGTGAAATTTGGAAGAAGAAGTGATACTCTGGATCGAAAAGATGATGGAAAAAAAGATGTGAGAAAAAGTAGTAGAGTAGTAAGTAAGGAGACTCGGTCGAAACGGTTTAATGATCCAAAGTATGTGGAAGAAAAGTTGAAGAAAGAAATAAAAGTCAATAAAAAAAAAGGTATGTGTTATTCATAGTAAGAATTTTCAGTAGTGTTTGTTTAAATTTTGTAACAACAATTATTCATTTATGCAGGTTAAAGAAGGAAGAAAAACCAAAATATTTGAAGATAAGGATGCGGGAAACACTGAAGAAAATTCTATAAGTTAAAAATGCTAACTTCATTGATATATAAATGATAACTACAATGGTATTAAAATGCTAACTTGAGTAGATCTTTTTATTAAAAATGATATTGTATATGTGTTAAAAATGATACCTTGATTTTGAAAGTAATATTTAACTTGATATTAACTTAGTGCAAGGAAAAATGATAATGTAGAATGTAAAAAGGATAATGCAAACTATAAATTAGGGTTAATTAGATTAATTTTTTTTAAATGCCTTACATATAATTGTGTCACTGATAAATATTATTATTCTATGCATTTTTTTTTATGATAAATAGGATGATGATTTTGAGAATCCAAGGCCTCGAGAAATTAAGTTAGCTATTTCAATGGAGAGAAAAGAAGAGTTAGTCGTAGGTGAAAGAACTAATTGTGCAACAGCTTACAGATGTGGGTTGCAATCGTCTTACAAGACGATCTATTTGTTGAGAGACAAGAAAGCATTGACATGCAAGAAAATTGACATTTTGAAAAGAACACCATTTTATGATTTTTTTTTTCTGTTTTTTATGAGAAAAACATTTCACTGACAGAGTGCAAGAAAAAAGCAGAAAATTTGGATGTAGTATATTCATGCTACTCAGTGGAGAAAGAATGTTTTGTGTTTGGAGAAAGTAAAATGGAAATTCGGCCAGAAGATATAAGTCTATTATTTTACATGCCTTTAGAAGGTTCTGATATAGACGACACACCAAAAATGACTAGTAGAACGAGACCGACAGATTGCAAGGAATTCGTGTCAAGAAATTTTGGGAAAGCGACTATAATTACAAGGAGTTCAATTGAAAAAAGAATTAAAGATGAAATAGGGAAGAAAAAGAAGGAGTTTGAAGAGGACTTGCCACTCCTTATGATTATGATAATACTGCTTACATTTTTCTTTCCCAATAACCAACAAAAGTTTAGGTGGGGTTTTATTCCATACATTGTAGATGTGAAAAAGATGAGTTCAGTGTCATGGCCAAAAACCATTCATTCGAGTTTTAAAAAGTTTGTAAAAAGCTACGTAAAAAATCTGCGGGATATGGCCGGCTGTTCAATGCTTCCTTTGGTAAATTTTTTCATACAATATTTTTTCTGTATACCCAAACAAGTATTATTGAATTCAGTTTTAACATTGGTTTTTATTTATATGCAGTATGTGATGTGTGAGAAGGTAAATCTAATTTCCCAGAGGAAGAAGTTTGAGAACAAAATACCTCGATTTGCTAGGTGGGATCTGAGGAAATTAAGTAAAATTGTTCAGAAGGAATTTTTGGACACTTTTAAAGCTGGCCAAGTATAAATATCAATATTTCAGTGTTGATTTTGTACAGAGTTAATTTTAATTTTGTTACCATATGTGTAAAAATAGTGAAGAAGTAACATTGGTTTATATGTTTAATTAGCTGGTTATCTTTTCTATTTCTTTGTAGGGTTCATTTTTGTGTTGTTACCATGTGTAGAATTTTTTCTGGTTTGTATTTTATAATTTTGTAGGGGTCATTCTTTATTTATGTTACTTTCAAAGTCCATGAGTATCTTTTTTTCTTCAATGCAGTTATCATTTTTGTTTTGAATTTTTAACTTCAGATTCTGGTTATCATTTTTTATTTATTTTAGATATCATTTTTATAATTTATATCACTAAACATTTTCTGGATATCATTTTTTTTAAATTGTAGTTATCATTTTCTGAGTTTTTTTTATTAAACAACATTTCTGCACAAATACAAATTATTAGACAAAAATATTGTTGTCATTTCAGTTTTTCATCATTCAATTTAGTGACTACACTCTTTGATGTAATGATTCAGTGGTTTATTCTTTCTCATTTATTCTTCTAAGTATGTAACATTAGAAAATTCCATAGGTATCATTTTTATAACAATTCAGTTATCATTTAATTTCTACCTATGTTTATTCAGTTTTTGATTATCATTTTATATATATTGTAGGTATCATATTTTTGATTTCTTACCAACTTTACAATTTCTAGTTATCATTTTCGAGTTGTTCTAGTTATCATTTTTTACATTACGTTAGTTCACATCATTATGACACACATACAAAATACTGAAAATGAAAAAAAAATTGATATAAATTCATTGTTTTCCAATCCAATTCAGCAATGTGGCAATTATGCAGATTGATTCATATAATGTATATTCTTGTATAGGTAATGGAAATGGGAAAAATTGAGCTGCATGAGGCGCTTCTGTTAGAGTGTAAGGAAAGTTTTGAAAGAAGAGCTATAATAAAAGGAAAAGCTACGCAAACCATAAAAAGAACGCGTAATCAGCAGGTCCAAGTAGTGAAAAAAGTTGATAAAGACATGGAAAATAGAGTTCTTAACTACCGCATCACAAAATTAGAGAAGGAAAACAAAGAATTTAAAAGGAAGTGGATGGAAGAAAGAAATTTGAGAAGAAAAGTAGAAAAGGAGTTATGTAAACTTAAAGACCAAATGAAAGAGCAGAAAGCTGAAATGCAACACGAGAAAACGGATGATAGAGTTGATTTAGAACAGACACTGGGTGATACGCATACAGATGAAACCTTGAAAAGTAATCAAATAAGTAAAAATGAGGTGAATAATGAGAATCAGGACCAAGATAAAATGAACGATGGCATGACGAATGATGATGAAAGGACCTATGGAAAAGAAAACATGGCAGCTGGAATAGAGAATGAAACTACGCCAATCACAGTTAATGATTCTGTCAATGATAGCGGGAGTCAAAAAAAGAGTGTACAGTCAATTTACGACATTGGTCCTCTGGACTATAGTTTTAATTTGACTGTAGAGATTGCAAAGATGAAAACTAGAGAAGGGAATTCGGAGAAAACAGTTAAAAAAAGACTTAAAAAATCAGCTTCCAAGTCAAAAAGTGCAAAATCACCTTCATACATACTGAGAATGAGAGCAAGAAGAAGAACACAAAAAAGAAAAGAGGAGTTTGAATATTACGTAAAAGCAACGAAGAAAGCATGGGTAACACAGAAGAAGGAGAATGAAGGTTCAAGTGAAGGAAAAAATGAGGAGTTACAACTTTCATTGATTCCATTTGATGATGAAAAATGCAGGGAAAAAAGGTAAATGAAGATAACGTAGATCAGGAACATACTGTTAGGCTAGAAGAGCCAATAAATGTTGAGGAACCTTCATGGAAAGACTTGCACTTGTCAAAATGCAAAAAAGTGACTAAACATCTTGATGATGAGGAAGGTTGAATTGTAAGGAAATTTTATTCAATGTCAATAGCTGAAGAGAAGTAAGTATAATATTTTCATCTGTACTTGTACAACGTAGAAATAATTTTATTAACTATTTGACTTGTAAATAATTGACAGTCTGATTGCTTGGGAAGATGATGATCCAGCAAGGGGAGAATGTATTGTTACAAAGGATATGCTCACAGAAGTGCTGAGAGGTTCGTTCATAGATGGGCATGTAAACATATGTACAAAAATGTGGTAATGATTGCCATGTTTAAAAAAAATGATAACCAAATTTATAATTTTTTATATGATCAGTATAATGAATAAGATAATGATACCTAATTAAACATAAAAATGATACTCAGAAAATGTAAAACATAGATTCAAATTATGTCGTACTAAAACAGATAAATTTGAAGACATAAATCTGTTATAAGATGTTGAAACATGTTTTTTTTTTTACTGTATGTAATTTATTGTTTTCATTGTATTTTCAGATAATCGACTGGTGCACCCAAAAATGTGATTTAGTTGATAACAATTACGCAATGTCTACACTAATGACAGTAAGCTGAATCACAGGTTTAAAAAAATATTATTGTAGTATTCATGTATTCAATAATTATCAAATTAAAATTTACACTGAGCAGAAAGCAATTATGGAGGGCAGGAGTTCAATTATTTAAAATTTTGTTACTCCTTTCTTCAAAGAAGCAGCTTTGAACAGTTATATAGAAAAAATTTACTTCCCATTACATTTTGACAACCATTGGGCGTTGTTGACATTAGCATATGCAAACATGCAATGGGTTCACTATGATTCTTTGAGACCAAGAAGATCAAACAATTTCAATAATCTTCATTTAAACGAAGCATAGGAAGTGGTAAGAAAATTGTAATGTCTTTATTGTTAGTGAGTTACTACTAAAAAATGTTCATTACAGCGAAAGAAAGTTGAAGAAATTCTGCAACAACTTTGGGTAGAGAATAAAATCGTAGATAAGAAGATTGTTGATGGAGAGATTTTTCAAGAACCATGCGCACAGCAGCATTCCGACAAGTTAATTATTTTTTCATCTCTTTTTTCTTGATTTATTTGGTCAATACAAAAAAAAATAGTAGTTTGTAATGATAATTGATTGTAACCGACATAAATCAGTATTCAATGCACAAGAAAAATAACTGACATTTGTTCTTTACAATTTGTAAACATCGTTAATTTTCATTTATGCAGAGTGGACTGCGGTATATTCGTCATCGTAAACATAATTTCAGACAACAGAGCTGAAATTCCTCTAAAGGTCTCAAAAGAGAAAATGGATAAAATAAGAGCACTGATTGTGCGTGAAGTTATATCCAATCATGCATGCTGCTGGAATTTGGTTCGATTCATCACTGGATTGACAAAGAAGACTAAAAAAATGAATGAAAAAATGAGCGAAACAATGTTGTGTATTGTAGTTGGTTGGAAAACAGTGTATTTTCTTCTAGATTGAAATTTATGCAAATGTTAACATTTTGAATTTCAGTAATGAATGGGTGGTTGTGTGAAATACTAATCTTGCATGAATACATGATGATAAATCTGCATACTTGACACATTGCTGAATTTGATTTGAAAAGACTGAATTTATGTCAAATTTTTTTCATTCTCAGTCTTTTTTATGTGTGCAGAATTGATGTGAACTAACTTAATGTAAAAAATGAAAACTACAATTAACAGAAAATGATAACTAAAAACTGTAAAGTGGATAACAAATCAGAAAATGATAACTACATTATATACAAAATGATAACCAAAATCTGAATGAATATTGGTACAATTTAAATGATAACTGAATTATGAAAAAAATGACACCTATGGATTTTGCATATGTTAAATACTCAGCACATTAAATGGGATTGAATAAAACAGTGAATCATTACATAAAATAGTCTACTCAGTAAATTGGATGATTAAAACTTGAAATGACAATAATATTTTTGGCTAATAATTTGTGTATGTGCAGAAATGGTGTTTAATAAACAAAACTTAGAAAATGATAACTACAATAAAAAAAATGATATCTACAAACTGTGTAGTCGTATGGATTTAAAAAATGATACTTAAAATAACGAGAAAATGATAACCAAAATCTGAAGTTAAAAATTAAAATTAAAAATGATAACTGCAGTAAAGAAAAAAAGATACCCATGGAATTTTGAATTGAGATAAATTAAAAATGACCCCTAAAAACTTATAACAATGATACCAAATAAATTTCTACACATGGTAAAAACACAAGAATGAACCTGACAAGACATAGAAAAAATATCCAGTTAATCAAACATAAAGAATAACTAATTAAATAGATTCATGGAAGAGATAATAACTAATATTAAACATGCAGATCGAATCTCACTGATCAGAACAACAGAAAAAAACAGAATGCCAACAACACATCAATGAAATAATCAAACTTAAACAAAATAAGCGAAGAAGATTTTTTTATTAAAAAGGTAGATAATTGCGTACATTTGCAGTTCAGCAAACACTATATTGCAAACACATTCAAGTTTACTTGATAAGTTTATATGGAGATACAAATGATACCTAGAACAAATGTAATGAATTTCTTTTTTTATTTTTGGAAGCTTGACAATTGCGCTTATTAAGACCATATTCATTGCACACTCTACATCTGTTTTGCTTGTTCTGGAAATATGCAAATTCTCCTTTTCTTTTTGATGAAGGTCTACCGGCACCACGTTTATCCTTTGGTGGCTTAATTATTGCTTCATTACTTGAATCAACATCAGGTTTGCCATATGTAGATATAGGATTAATTGTATAACTATATGAAGATCGGTAAGCTTCCACAGTGAAATTGTGCTTAATGAAATCATACACATTTAATTTCATTTTATTAATACATTTTATAACATGAGCACATGGAAAACCCATCACTTTCCACTGGTTACAGCTACACGTCCAGTCTTTTAGATCAACATGATGAGAAATTGGTGATTTCACTTCAAAGAGGTGTTCAGAAGCCTTGAATACATCCCAACCAAAACCTTCTTCAACTAAGTCTTTTAATCGATTTTCCATGGTTGGACACAAAATAGTAGTCCATAAACGGGATTCTTCCCGGCGTTTAGCCATTTGTTCCATAATTTTTATACGTATCCCGTCCAAACAAGATGTAATTGGTAAGGCCTGTTCTTCTAAAATCCAGCTGTTGAAACTTTCAGCCATGTTAGAGTTGTACTCACCATACCTTTTACCATGGAAAAAAAAATCAGCCCATTTATCGAAAGGTTTGTCTTTCAAAAAATTAAACGCTGCAGGACCACCAACTTGTAAAAACTTAGAATGAGCAACTTGAAACTCAAGAACATTAGATGCTCTAGAACATGTCCGGAACAATTCCACAATCGAAATGTGTGCATTTTTGGACTTAACGGCAGACAACAAATTTTGTTCCATGTGAAGGTAGCAATAACTATGATATGAAGTGGGAAAAACGTCATGAACACCCGAAATCAGACCTTGATGTCGATCGGACATAAAAACCAAATTACGATCTTCGTTGAGCATTTTCTTCAAATGATTTAGAAACCATCTCTAATTATCCTCATTTTCTATTGAAACTATGGCCATAGCTAAAGGGAAGAAACCTGCCAAAAAATTAAGAATAAAAATTCAATAGGAAATCATTCTTTTAATAAAATGATAATTTCAGACATACGAAAAAGCTAATTAAATATTGTATAAATCAAAATGATACCTGAAAACAACCAAAACCGATGGTTAAAAACTGTTTGAGAAAAAATGATACCTAGATAGGAACTAAAATGATACCTACAAACTGTATACTAAAAACAGAGAAGAAAATGATACCGTAATGCCAATAAAAATGATAACTAAAATCTGTATATCTAAACAATGATACTGTAAAAAATAATAAACTGATAAATCGAAAAATGAACTGGAGAAAACTGATCACATAGAATCCAAATGGTACCATATGTATATGTAAATCATTTAAAATTATAGTAAAATAATACCTTGGTTGCCATTCTTAGTTGTAGCACCCATTAAAACTCCTGACCTACCTTTCAAATGGGTACCATCTAAAAATATCATAGGCTGACAATGTTTGAAGCCAAGAATGCAAGCACCAAACCAACAAACACTCTCTCAAACTGATTTGTAGAAGAGTTGACAATCATGGCGACATAAGAACCAGGATTGTGAGTCTGTAGTGCACCTAAATACCAAGATAAATCATTGTACGATATTGCATCATTGCCGTACAGTTCCAATAAAGCTAGTTGCTTTCCTTTGCATAAGAGCAAGATAAATTCATATTAAACTCTTTTCGAAAATCATCAATGATGTCTTTCAGTTTCTTGCTAGGATGATCTCTAATTTCAACTATTATCAATGATTTAATAAATGAGCTTGATAAAGAAGGGTTACTCAAATTTGTTAGACCACCCCGCAAGAATGCTCGACAACCAGATTTCTGATGAAAAACCTATTTAGTTGGTCAACATCACAAGAAGCATGCACTTTAAACAAACAACCATCAGAAAACGATGAGCAAATAGCATTGATCCTAGTAGCACTGTTCTTAAGAAAGTGGTATTCACGACCTGATTTAATTTGAAAGGCCATTAAAAATTCTCTAAACTCCTTGGCGCTTCCGAAACAAAAAACAGTAAAATCAGTAAATTTTAATGTAGATCCTCTTTTCATCAAATCTTTTAAATAACTCTTCCTATGAACGACAATGTTCGCACCCATATATTGATCAGAAGACGAAGGAATTAAAACATTAGTAGAAAGTGCAGAAGAACCATCAATCACATTTTCCAACAGAAACTCCTTCAACTTAACATCAAAACAGAAAAAAGAACTCTTCTTATGTAATTGAAATAAAACGACACTTTGAAGATCATAGTCACTCTCAACAATTTTAATTCTATCCTCAATCACAAAGCTCATTTCAATGGACTTGGAAGTAAGTTGAGACCAATACTCACATATTTCGTTTTTCAAAGCATCCAATGAGCAGTTAATCGACAACCGAGTACTGAAAGAGGTATCGTTGAAGACAAGTACGATAAGGAGAGTGCCGTCACCACTGGAACAAAAAAGTAATGTGAAAAAAACAGTTAGCCAAGTAAAAAGATGCAAACAGATACCATAAAACAATAAAACAAGGGTAATACATTAAAAATGATACCTAAAAAAATATTAAAATGATATCTACAAACTGTTGCACATTCAAATGAAAGGGAAGAAAATGATACCATAAAAAAATACTAAAATGATACCTAAAAACTGTTATAGCTAATTTTTTTTGAATGCAATGCAAACAATCATAGTAAAATTTATACTAATGAACGCAAAACAAGTTTTAATCTAAAACAGATTTAATTCAGCAATGCATTCAGAAACAAATTACAACATGAAAAACGAAAAAACTATAATAAAAGTAACGAAAAAAAAAATTAAAAATCTGAAAACAGTAAAAAATAATACCTGCTTGTAGCACAAGTAGAATCCATGAATTACCAATATAAACACTAAAAACCTATTGCAAACAGTGAAAGAATCGTATGGTAAACAAAAAATGAATGGAGCAAATCAACAGTAAACATATTGTGATTTTGATTTTCCTGTCTGATTGATGAGAGATCAATTTTCCGGCTGAGAATTGTGCGTTAATTTAGAATTTCAGATATCTTGGGATTTATGCGATCAAATAAAAAAATTTGATTCGAAAATCTGAAGGAATAAGAATCGCGATCAATGGCGGCGAGTTCCAAATTTTCTTCGACGAAAAATAGTGGATGAGATAAGGAAATAGCGCGCGTCATTTAGGGGTTAAATCTTTAACGGATTACATGAAATAGGGCACGTGAGACAAGAAAAGGAGTGTGCTGTCCTTTTGAGTAAAATTTAACTGGGTTGTCCTTATGGATAAAAAAGCCTTTAATTTTGTCCTTGTAATTATTTTCCTGTTGTTATGATCCAGAAGTATCAACCCAAAAGTAATTAACATACAAAAAAATGTTATAATGTACTCTTTTTCCTTATTTAAGATTTTTCCCACTGGGTTTTTCTTATTAAGGTTTTAACTAGGCATTACATTGATCCAGAAGTATCATACTCCTTTTGACGTAGTAAATACGACATTTTGTATTGTACTTTTTTCCTTCACTAAAATTTTTCCCATTGGGTTTTTCTTAGTAAGGTTTTGACAAGACAACATTTTGATCTAGAAGTATCAAACATCTTTTGATGCAGTAAACTATCATTTATGAAGACAAGACTGTTTGCATTGCTCAGATTCAAGTGAATTTTATCAAGGGTGATAGGATGGAGCACATTTCTTCTAAATTTCTCTTCACACATGAATGAAAGGATAACAAGAAAGAGAAGAAACAAATTCAATTTCGAGAAAAGCAGATAGATTTGTTCTCAAAGGCAATTTCCAAATCAACATTCCATAAGATAGTGTACAAAATTGGCATGCGTCGACTACATCAATGACTAATTGAATAATGCGTTACAAATAAGGGGGAGCATATAAAAATATGCTATAATGTACTATTTTCCTTCACTAATATTTTTCCCATTGGGTTTCTGTTAGTAAGGTTTTTAATGAGACATTATCTTGATCCTGAAGTATCAACCCTTCCTGTAACATCGTAAAACATTTTGCCTAAAGATGAAATAAATTTGCACTCTTTTCCTTGTTTATGATTTTTCCCACAGGGTTTTTCATAAAAAGGTTTTTAATGAG
The DNA here is from genome assembly GCA_030737875.1 of Allium sativum. Lineage (NCBI taxonomy): Eukaryota > Viridiplantae > Streptophyta > Magnoliopsida > Asparagales > Amaryllidaceae > Allium > Allium sativum. Next base: position 464,274,446 of record CM060923.1, read on the forward strand.
ACATTATTTTGATCCCGAAGCATCAAACTCTTTTAAGGAATATCATTTTAATATGATATTCATAATTTCAAACGTTGTGTACTCTTTTTCTCGTTCAAGGTTTTTCCCATTGGGTTTTCCTGATAGAGTTTTGAAAGCAACAGTCAATAGTTGTATCGGCTGAACGGATATATGCAAGTAAGATAATAATAAGGGGGAGCAATCATCATATATGTTTTAAAAGGGTCAACTTCAAGTTAGCAGAGCATTCAAGATTTTGAAGACGCATATTCGAGGGGGAGTGTTGTAATATATAAGAGTGAATATGCTTTTGTAATATTCTATTTAGTCTCGCATCATAAGAATAAATTTAACATCAGCTACAAAGCATATATATATATATATATACATATATATATATATATATAAAGGAGCCAATGTAATAGAAATTGTGACACTTGAATCAATAGAAATAAAAGTCTCTCCTTATATCTTCTATTCTCTCTAATGACTTCTCTTTTATTATACGTTCCGTTTTATTTTGTAACAAAAGATCAACTTTATCGAACTCAAATCACGCAAATAAAATCTTAAGCTATCATTAAAAATAAGCAAATATATACATGCCTAACGAGCCCGGCCCATTAGAAAATAAAACTTCCTAAAAACAATTCCTCGAGTAAAGCACTCTATTCCAAACTTCTCTTACACAAAATTCCAAAATCAATTTTCGGAAATTGAAATCTCTGTTCCAAACAAAATTATCTAGTGATGGTTCGGGCGAGGGTGATCTGGTATATGGTGTCGGATTTGGATATTTTAGGTGAGGCAATTGAGATTTTTTTTTCCTCTTTTACTTTTGGTTCAGGGAGATGGAACGAGGATGTGGTTGGGGCTGAAGTGACTGAGTTGCATCCATAGGTGATGTGGAGGCGGAATTGATGAGGTTGGTGAATCAAATGATGGAGGCGGGTTGAATTTATGAAAGAAGATTCGGTCGTACTCTGATGCTGCTGCTGTATAGTTTGGGGTGGTGATCAGTCGAGGTGGTCCAAAATGGTTTGGGGAGTGTGAATTTGGGCACTGGTCGTGGTGATTTAGCTGTGGATTGTATGAGATGCTTCTATGTTTGGGTTGAAGGTGATTGGCTTTATATATATTCAGGTGGTTGAGATGGATTTTGAGGCAGTGGGCGATGAAGGAGTTGCTGATGTCGGGGTGCAAGAGAAGTTGCTTGATTCAGACAGTAAATGGCAGTTTGGGATGTGATGGTGAAGGTTGGTACTTGCTGCACTGTGGTTGTTAAAGGTTGCAATTTGATTGTTTTGTCGGTGGTGGTGATGATGAAAATGGATTGATTGCTATTGTGGTTTTTAGGGTGATGTTGATCAGTTGTTGTAATCAAGTGATATGGTGATCAGTTGTAAACAGTTGTTGTAATCAGGCTGCGGGCTTGTGGGTCAAGTGTAAGTGTCGATCAGTTGTTGTTGTGGTTTTTCGAGTGTAAGCGCTACTGAGTATTGGCTAAAGAAGGTGAACTATGGTTGAAGTATGATGAAGGGTGTGATTAGGTGATATGGTGATTGTTAGTGAAGAAGGTTGGCTATTTTTTGTGATAAGGTGATTATTGAGTAGTAGCCTTTTTTAAGGTAGTTCGTGACTGACGGATTTGGTTGCAGGAAGGTATGAAGTGCTGGAGATGCTGGTTTGGATGAGGAAGGCAATGTATACAGTGTTGCAATGTATTAGGGAACTGAAATTTTAGAGTGGGCAGTGAGTTGCTGACAAAAGTTTGGTGCAGTGAAATGGTGATGTCAATGGGAAAAGTAGGTTATTGAAGGTAACAGTTAAGTGGCAGTTTGGTGGAGGAGGGTTCAGTTGTTTGTTTTGGAAGTGAGTGGTTGAGGAGGTTAGCAGGCAATAAACTAAAAATATTCAGAAAGAGCATAATAGAATGTGGGAACAAATGTAGTGTAACAGATGAAAACAATTACAATGTATTTTATTATTTTCTATAGAAACAAATACAGTTTGTAATATGCTGAAACAGATGCAATGTAAATTAAAGATAAAAATGTGAACCAAATGCAGTGTGATTTTTATGTTCTTTTACTACCTAAAACAGTGCAAATGTGAGTGTAGCAAATAGCAGAAATGAACAGGGAGAATAACAAAACAAAAGGTAGGAGGGAATGCAAATGTTTAGAATTTATTGCTAAATGCTGCAACAATGAAATGCCGAATTCAACATAGTAACAAAGAATTGTGGATGTGAATGTAGAATTTAGTTGTTTGAAACAGAAAATGAAATGCAAAATCAGATTAACAGAATAACTTGTAGCGTAAATGTAATGAGTAAACAAATACAGTGCAGACTTTGTTTTTTTAATTAAAATCAAATGGAAACTAGAATGACAAGCAAATTCAAGCAAAACAGAAATGCATAACTGAATTTTTTATTGGAAAGATGAACAAATAAAATAAATGAACCAAACACACAATAGAAATGCTTTCAAGTGGAAGAAGAAATGATAACCAATGCAATAATTTATTTTACTAGAAAGCAAAGATAGATAAAATACAAAGAGTAAAAATAAAGTTAAAATGTTTTTCCTAACAATGACGGCAAAAACTTGATTCTTACGCTATTAATTTAGAAAATCCGCAGAATTTATATCGTTATTCAAATATTGCAAACGCACGACATACAATCGTAATATGCATGCAAGTACGACTCTATCAGCATGAAAAAAAATTGAATTTCTAAAATTATTCAATAAAATTAGACCAAGTTTTGAGATTGTATTAACTACATAAAAAAATTAACAAAAACAAGAAAACAACTAGAGAGTTAATTATGAGATAGAATGTTTATAATGTTTTGCGTACAATGTAGCATGCACTTTCTCCCGTCATATGCAACAATTTGGACAAATTTTTCTTTTTTCAGGATGACCCACGTCTAGGCATTATGAAGCATGGATGAGCAGATGACTGTATAGTAGTGGTTTGATCTAATTCTTTTTTCTTCTTTAAAATAACGTAACATCACATTACTCATCAACTAAGTTCAAATATCTCCTCTAAGTTACAAAGCTAAACCAATATTAACAAGGTCCTCATATATCTAAATAGTACAATGATATATTTGTGATACAAGGCATCATACGAATACTACAAAAGATGAGAAGAATACTATATAGTATCAACCCTCCAAACAACCACTCAACTCTCTATTAAATCACTGATAGAACATCTTTGAGAGTTGTTCATGCCACGCCTTTAGCATTTGAATCACCTTTGACGCTCCACATTCTCCTTAATTTGGCTCTAGTCTGTGCACTCCATTATTGAAGCCATAAGTGGCGTCATTGTATTTCTGCATTTTATGAACTATTGCATCAATTTCCATTTTTAAATTAATTAAAATAAAGTTTTGCAGCAAGTTTAAAATTTCAGTTAAATCCAACAACTGCTTTCTAAGTTGAATTTGCTAAGATAAACTCAACTTGCTACAATTGAATTGCTCAGCACGTTTAGTTACTCACTTCAGCCAGCATATACAAGTAAGCTATCAGCATCACAAGTGAAACTAAAATGCCTGGAATCCTAAGATAAGTCGTCAAACATATTTGAATTCGAACTCTGTTTGTTTGGTACTTTGGCTGCATATTTAGACCACAACAAAAAAAATCAAAAATTGTCTTATATAAGACAACAAATCATCGTAGATTTAGTAGCATCATCACTTGATCAATTGTTCCAAATTTCATCTATAAAAAAAAATCATTGGTTTAATGCAGAATAAGTTACGCAATGTAAAAAATAAACGCTGCTTATTAAGTTACTGAAAGAAATCTGGTTTTTCTTTTGAACAATCAAGCATAGATATTTTTTAGTATAAACGAGTATATATGCACGCCCAATAGTTGATTCCCAGCAATAGTTTATAAAAAGAAAATGAAAGTAGTTTATAAATATAGGAAACAAAATGTTCTTTCTTTTTTCAATTGGTCTCAGGTTTGAAGTTTTGATTCCCAGCAACAGTTGATTCTCCACCATTTTCTCTAGATCAGCAAGCATTACAGAGCTCAAGCTCTTCACTGTAACACATAATTAAGAATAAAAACAATTGAAAAAAGAAAGAACATGGCTGCGAAGTCACTCATCAGCAGTAGAAACCTTCCAAACCTGAGACCAATCAAGTATCCCTATAAGAGGCGAGAAATACAAAGTAAAAATAAATCAAAGTAAAAATAAATACAAAATACACATACTAAAACAAATACTGTACAACAACAAAAGGAGAATCAACTCAAACCAACTGAGATTAGACACTATAAAAACACGCACAACAAAAAAAAAAAAAAAAAAAAAAAAAAAAAAATGAAGAAGAAGAAGCTAAAACCAAAAAAACCAGTAGATCTTAATATCGAACGTGTAGAAAGTTAAGAGGATAATAGAACTTAAGCGATGTTCTGAAGACGTGATTCCAAGATCATGCATTCAACTTTGACTCTTAACTTTGTTGCACAAATGAGCTCCTCTTAATGGACCTGCAAAATATATGTTCTGTTTTAATACCCATTAATGCTTTATAATCAGGAATTGCATTACAGAATAATTAAGCATTTGCAGAATATATACGACGTGTATAATTGCAGTAACAAAAGAAATTACGACATTAAGTTACAATGTTATCTACAACAGACATGCCAAGTTTTTTTTTTTTAAAAAATGGAAAATAGGGAGAAGGCAAACGTAGCAAAAAATTTGGCCAAAAATATGGAAAGTTTGTTTTTTAGCCAAAAGTCTATATTTTAGTGCAAAATGGAAAATGAAAGTGGGCCCCCTGAATTCCACATTTGCACTAAAATGTTGATTTTTGCCTAAAAAACAAACTTAGCATACTTTTGACCAAAGAATTTGCTAAGTTTGTCCTTTAAAAAAAAATGCTCTTTTAAAAAGATAGAATTGGACTTATCATACCTCTTGAACCTTAAAAAACCTTGTTATTATTATTCCAATGACAAATAAGTGGAGAAGCCAATATATAATATTTTCCACTCAGTAATTATAGTTTCAAACAAAATAGCCTACGGTGATGAGAAATCTTTCTTTGTAGTTTATCGTATGTACATCCTAGATAAATTAGTTTACCCACAATAACTCGATGAAATGTTTTTTAACAATAATTTGTAATGCGTGAATGCAAATATATATGTATTAAAACCCTATTAGTGTTGCGATTAATGCATTTGCATGAACATGCAATTACATATAAGCTGTGTAGAAATGTTTAATTAACAGAATGGTTATGACTTATAGCAAAGCATAATATTCACCTAAATGGCAATAGTCTGTTAATACCATGGTTTTAAAAAACTCGCCTCGATACTCGCCTCAAGGCCCGCCTCGAGGAAACAAGAGATAAAACGCCTTGAGGCTTATTCCAAAAGGCTTTTTACCTCTAAAGCTTACGCCTCAACAACTTAAGGCATACAAAACGCATAAAGCGTACGTCTCGCACGCCTCAAACAGCTAAGCCATATGACTTAAAAACCTTTTTATCTTCAGTTGCAGATTTGGACATAGATAAAAGTCATTAAGCTTTACTTATATAATGGAAATAAAAAAAATTCAAATTTTAAGAAAATAAAAATTAGCAAATTTTACTTTTCAATTTCAATATCGACATGATCAGGTAAGATTGTTTACGAAATAATGATCATGAGGAATGCAATGAATTTTCTCATTGTTATTTAAAGAATGTTTTTCAATAAATTTTATTAAATCTCGAAATAAACCTTGCAAATCGATTCGAATTGATAGAACATACCAAAATTGGAGTTTGATGTAATCTTCAAATAGTTTTAAGAAATCAGAATCTGAACCATATGGGTTTCGATAATTTATTATTAATCTATAATAAAAATATATACTTGGTAGAAGTCGGATCTTAAATTATTTGTGTTCTATTTTTTACATTGGTTAATTTAAAGTGTCAGAATTTTTTTTTTTTTTACGCTTTATTTTTACCCAAAAATCTTACGCCTCAGCATTTCGAGGCTTACGCCTCGCTTTATAGACCTAAAAATGCCTCATGTACGCCTTTTGCATTTTAAATCATTGGTTAATACAATATCAAAAAGGATAATATAGAAATTAACATTTAATGTTGCCTTGATATTAGTTGATGGAAGCGATATCGTAGATTGGATATTGTATATATAAGTAATTTGCCAAGTCACATATTTTCCTTACTAATTTGCCAAAATATTAGGGCATCAACACACTGCCAATGGAAACAAATAGGAATTTTGAGTACAAATTGGCACTTCATTGTAACCATTGCTGGGAATTTATTGTAGTATAAAGTTCACTCATAAATTTCAATGTAACTGTGAATAAATAAATGATCAAAGAAGCAAGTAAAGAAACAAAATCACACACAAGATTTAACGTGGAAAAACCCTTTGCGGGAAAAAACCACGGGAGAAAGGCAAATTTATTGATTTAATTGATGGAGTTGTTACAAGCTTATTCAACATATCAACCATAGCAGTAAATTTATATTCTACTTTCATGCATTCAGATAAGGAGAGAAAGAATAAAAATAAGAATATTCTTTATCCTTCAATGAGGTTGCTGCATTTATCTCAATCAAGAGAGTAAATTAAAATCTCCATTATCCTTTTGATGAGGTTGCTATAAATGTCTCAATCAAGAGAGAATCTTCTTTATCCTTTAAATGAGGTTGATGAAAAAACCTCAATTAAGGGAGTAAATTAAGGAACTAAATAATATTCTTTAGGTGACACATCAGCTGGACCAATCCTCAATCAAGAGAGTAAATTAAGGAACTAAATAATATCCTTTAGATGACACATCAGCTGAACCAATCCTAATGAGAATTTCAGATCACAAATTAACAATCTCCACCTTGAGACGAATTCTCATCTTGAAGTAAAAAACGAACTCCTTCAACAAGTAAATATCTGTCTTGCTCCAATAGTCCCTAAAGACTATACTGTAACACCAACCAAGCTTGAGCAAAGCTCAAACTTAGTAATTGGAACTGGCTTTGTCATCATGTCAGCGGGATTGTCATGAGTACTTATCTTGCAAATTTTAACACCACCTTTAGCAATAACATCTCGAATGTAGTGATACCTCACATCTATATGTTTAGTTCTCTCATGGAACATTTGATCCTTTGTAAGGCATATAGCATTCTGGCTATCAGAAAATATAGTAATGCAAGATGTATCTCCACAAAACTCAAAATATAAACCTCTAAGCCAAATAGCTTCTTTACATGCTTCAGAAATAGCCATATACTCGGCCTCAGTAGTTGATAATGCTACTGTAGTTTGCAAGGTTGCTTTCCAAATTACAGCACAACCACCAATGGTGAAAACATAACCTGTTAATGATCTCCTTTTATCCAAATCACCTGCAAAATCAGAATCCACATAACCAACAAGTTCTTCTTTAGATTTACCAAACTGCAAACAAGCATTTGCAGTGCCATGAAGATATCTAAAAATCCATTGAACTGTTTTCCAATGCTCTCTTATGCTTGCCAAAAATGCAATGCTCACAGAACTTCAGCTTGCCTGCGTTGTACCCATCAAGAAGTCCTCTCTTGTTCAACTCCGACAGACCTAATTCACTCATATGTCCAAGACGCATATGCCAAAGATTAGCAGTATCACAATCAGAAATATTATTTGAGATAACAGGGGAAGCATTACCTGAAACAGTAGTGCCTTGAAGATAATAAAGGCCATTTGTTTGCCTAAGATTTCCCTTCATTACAATAAGAGAACCATTTGTGACTTTCAAGACACCACCTCCACCTGAATATTTGTACCCTTTGTCATCAAGAGCACTTAAAGAAATCAGATTTCTCTTCATGTTGGGAATGAACCGAACATCTGTTAAAGTTCTGATTGCGCCATCAAACATCTTGATCTGAATAGAACCAATTCCTGCTACTTTACATGCCGAATCATCACCCATCAAAACTGAGCCAGCATCTTTTATGGGTTCTAAGGTTGTAAACCAATCTTTAATAGGACACATATGGAAAGTGCAAGCAGTGTCAAGTATCCATTCATCTTTAATCTCAGCACATCCAGCAAACACGGTAACAACAAGCATCTCATTGTCAGAACTATCATTACGAGCACAATTGGCATTAACTTCATCTTCTTTGTTATCTTTTGGTTTGTATGTGCCATTTCTCTTTTCCTTGTTCTGCAGCTTATAACATTCGGATATTTCATGTCCATCCCTCTTACAATATTTGCAAGACTTGTATTTGCCTCTATATTTAGATCGACCTTTATAGGCATTGGAACTTTTGCCTCGAGATCCATTATTTGAATTTTTCTCCTTTGTCCTGCCACGAACGGACAAGCTTTCGGCTTGAGAGCTTGATCCAGTTGAAGACACCAGTTGTTTCATTTTCTCCTTGGCGTGCAAGGCTTCATAAACGTCATTTAGAGTGAGAGTATCATGACTATATAATATGGTATCTCTGAAATTTGAGTAAGAACTGGGCAAAGAACATAATAGGATTAAACCCAAATCTTCATCATCATATTCGACTTCCATTGCAGTCAAGTCGGAAACAATCTCTTTAAAATCAGAAATATGGTCAAGCAAATTACCTCCCTCTTGCAATTTGTGCAGAAACAACTTTTGTTTGAGATGCATCTTACTTGTGAGATCCTTGGTCATGCAAATTGACTCCAATTTCAGCCAAAGAGAAGCAGCTGTCTTCTCGTTCAAAACTTCTTGTAAAATATTATTGTGTAGATGGAGCTGAATTTGCGACAAAGCCTTCCGATCCTTTCTCTTCTCATCATCGGTCCATAGATCAAATCTCTTGTTCCCGAATCCATCCAATGCATCATCATAATCAGCTTGTGCGAGCAACGCCCGCATCTTCACTTGCCACAATGAGAATCGAGTGTTTCGATCCAATAGCGGAAGATCATACTTTAACGACGCCATGTTGAATAAACCAGCGCTCTGATACCACTTGTGAATAAATAAATGATCAAAGACGCAAGTAAAGAAACAAAATCACACACAAGATTTAACGTGGAAAAACCCTTTGCGGGAAAAAACCACGGGAGAAAGGCAAACTTTATTGATTTAATTGATGGAGTTGTTACAAGCTTATTCAACATATCAACCATAGCAGTAAATTTATATTCTACTTTCATGCATTCAGATAAGGAGAGAAAGAATAAAAATAAGAATATTCTTTATCCTTCAATGAGGTTGCTGCATTTATCTCAATCAAGAGAGTAAATTAAAATCTCCTTTATCCTTTTGATGAGGTTGCTATAAATGTCTCAATCAAGAGAGAATCTTCTTTATCCTTTAAATGAGGTTGCTGAAAAAACCTCAATCAAGGGAGTAAATTAAGGAACTAAATAATATTCTTTAGGTGACACATCAGCTGGACCAATCCTCAATCAAGAGAGTAAATTAAGGAACTAAATAATATCCTTTAGATGACACATCAGCTGAACCAATCCTAATGAGAATTTCGGATCACAAATTAACAGTAACATGTCAGATGCACAGCAAAAAAAGGAAAACAAAATAATAAAGCAAGAAACAAAATACAATGATGCATTCTAATAATAAGGAAAATGAAGAAAAAAAATTAAACAATGGTGAAAATCAGGTAATTACGATGCACAAAAAGGTAAAAACGATTTGAAGATGCATATTCAACAATATTTTGAAACAATTACATATGAAAAACATCATACAATTAACAAAAAATATTTATTTTATAATTTACCACCAGATCGAATAACCACCAAGATGGCTAAAAGACATATTATGCCAATTTTAAACATTTCAGACCACTACTTCACTTCACCTAATCAGTTTCTCCACTATTCTTGTTTCTCATATAAGTAGTGCTAATAACATAAGTAAAATGAAATCTTAAAAAAACCAAAATTAGTTTTTGATTTCAGTAAAAGCCAAATCTGTAAACGTATTTGCATAAAAAGAACATTTGTGCTGGTGAAATAACCATGAATTGTGGTTTATGGTCATAAAATATGCTTGTATTTGCTAATCTGGTAGCTGAAGGCATATGATATTTCAAGCAAATAATAGTTAGGAGACCATATGGTACTCACCATACAAATTCGTCAGTTGATACATGCACTTCTACCGTTTTATTAAAAAAAAAAAAAAACGTAATTGCACTGATAACTTCTTCAAAACAAACAATGATATGCTAAAATACAAGATTCTTAGTGAGAAATTAAAAAAAAAAACGTTAAAAAGATTACTTTAATCTTTATGTATTGAATATGAATAAAGGCTGCAGCTATCTAAAACAGATCAATCTATATTTTAGGTACCTTTTTGCAAAATAGAAAATGAAGGGAACAGATATCTTTTTTTCCATGGAAACAAATTTAAAAAATAATTCACAGTGAATTTGTAAGTATGATTTTTGAAGTATAATTTTATCAAACCCTAACTCCACATCAAATTCATCATTGTAAGGATATTTATAGATAACAAATAGGCAAAACGGAAGGGGAGGACCAAATGAAACACAAACCTAGAAATTCGATTGGAGGAGCAAATTTGATAAATTATAGATTCTAAGTGTTGCCCCCCCCCCTTTTTTTTTGGTTCATAGCAAACTTGGTTTTTTTTTTTTTTCAACGAAAATAAAATATATTACAATAGGGGGACTCAAGCCAGTCTCCAACGACGTACAAATTAGAAAATACAACAAAAGCAGAAGCACAAAACAACATAGTAAACTAATACAACCAAGATACATCACAAATAGGACAACGGCCATCACCAAACAAAAGCACCACACCAACACCAAAGATAGATACACCACAGAACACGGGAATAATCCACGCTGCGGAAGGAGCATACCATCCCACAACCAACAGATCTAGGCTACAAACATGAAACCTCGCAACAAAGCCAAAGAGATTGATCCAAGCATCAATATAAAACCACATACCCAACTAAGCACATGAACCTTCAAAAACGAAGAACATACCTCCAATTGTAATGAAACGAACAACAGCAAAGGGAATCATCCCACTATAAATCGAACGTCCACCAAGCTCGGCGAAGAGTGCTAAACTCAATGGAAGAAACTCAGCATACCAGATCCAGAAAGGCTAGTCGCGAGACAAATTATGAAGGATGGCTTTACTGAAGAGGCCACCACGCAAAGAGAGGTGGAGAAAACTGTAGCTCGTTCTGAAGAGGAGGCAAAGCGGGGATAGGTACAATAAAACAGGGAGCAAGACCAACAAGAACACAACCAGCAGCAACAAGCATTTCCCAAAGACCAAACGAGTCCACCATCCCACTAAACCCAACAAAAAACCATAAACACCAGAACAGATACACTTTACCCCGCTGTAAGACAAAAGCCGACCCACCTGCTACTGACGATTGCCAGTGAAAAACAGATGGATACACAGTACAAGGAAAAGGAGGTGAAAACTAGTGTTTATCAGAGGATAGTTGAAGGGGGAACGTTGGAAAGAAGAAACATGGAGATAAGCAGACAAAAACACAACGAAACAAATCAGATTTGAAAAGAACTTCCGTTGCGAGAAAAGCAAGAACAGAGAAATCGGTAGCCAGAAACAATTGCGAAGTGAGAATGGATCTCGAACGATGTTGGAAGGGGATTGATGTTGGCCAAGAAAAAAACACCGAGAGCCAAAAGACCGGAAAACCAGACTAGGGTTTAGGCGGCGGAAAAGAGAAACCTAAAAACTAAAGAACAGGGTAACTAAAAGAGGGAGCGGGAGAGGTAAGGGAGATGGAAGACGAAGGTCGAGATGGATGGAAGGGAATGAGAAGACGAGCGGTTAGGGCAGAAGGAAGAAGAGAATCAGAGCAAGTGGTCGCCATTTTTTAGATCTACATTTTTCGAAGTGTTACCCTATGGCAATAGTGATATAACATTTATGTCGTTTTCTCAAATATGTAAAGCTGCAACGAAGTAAATATATAAAATCAATTTTTATGAAGGAAATTGTATGGCTTTATGTTCTGATCAAGTATTTGTATAGTAATAAAGGTCGTAATATTAATAATCATATTAATAATCACCATGATCATGCGATAACGATGTTGGAGACAAACCATTCAATTATGACACCCTTTGACCTTCGGATAAATTTTGCTAAATCCAGACTGATAAATGATAGTGCAAAATAATTAAAAGGACGATGATTTTAGTAAAAAGTAGTAGATTCATAAAATAAAAAGGTAATGTAAAAAATTAAATGGAAACATTTGTATCATAACATGGCCAAAAAAAATAAAGTATGAAGAGCTGAGCTTTATAGCACCAATGCAGGAAAGCAGTTGAGTGATATTTACATGTTCAAATGAACATATGAAAAGCTAAAAAGGTGGACAGTAAAGAAGATAAATTAAAGAACCATAAGGTCTAAAACTGAAGGGAAAAAGTTGTCGAATTTGCAAATGTTTAACTATTTAAGCACATTTCAAGCTCTGAATCAATAATTTAAGGCATGATGTTACTCTGTGTGTGTGTGTGTGTGTGTGTGTGTGTGTGTGTGTGTGTGTGTATGCTTCAAGCAGCTGGTCCCATCCTAAGTTTTGCAAAAAAGATGAACTTGGAAAATTTATAAATACTATTTGCAAGAGATGCATTAACTTATCAAACATATATAATAGAAATGCACATTTGCATGATATATATTTATCTAAACAATACACTGACTTTCTAATGAAAGTATGCCACCTTGCATATTTTATTGCATCTATAACCAGAAATAACATAGAGAACTTTTTCAATAGAAATCAGCATAACGAACGGTCTGAAGTCCACTTTGAAGTGGTATTAATAAAACATAAGACACAACATTGATGTTGCTTTTAAGTTACATTTTATGATCGTATTTATTTATAACAGAAAAGAAATAGTTACATATTATATGCATTTTGGCTAGTTATTTCAAAGTTCAAACACATAACTTTTTAATATAATTTAGCAGTATAAATGTATACAAAGCCATATATAAGTTTTACTGTCATAACCGATGAAAGAAATATTACAGAAGTAATGTTTGAGGGTTAAAAACAAAGAAAAATTAAAACTTTTTCTTAAAAATTCAATTTTAATAAATGACTGCAGACTCTGAATATAAGTCCGAAAAAAGGACAACATCAATTTGAAAGTTTTAAATTTCATAACATAAATAAAATCCTAGTACAACTTAAAAGACAAAATTTTGAAAATACATCCTTTTCAAATTGCAATTCTTATAAATCAGTATTTTTAAACAAAAACAGAGCAATTAGGAAAAAAAGACTGAACATGTAAGATATCTTACCATCCCGATTAAAAACAGGGAAAAAAGTTTAGGTTTTTGGATTTAATATTTGGCTAGTTCAAATTTTGTGGAATGTATTTACGCATGGGCATTGAAAAAAAATTCACTACCATGATTGCGAGCACAAATCAAAATGTAAGATTTATCACCAATAAGTTAAAATTTGCAGTAAAAAATTATAGGTTAGTTTTCAAGGTCCAAAAAAAGTTTTAGAAAATAATCTTTGACATTATTTTGTAGAAGATCAATAAGTAAAATTCAAATGCTTTGAAATTTCATTTTCACTAAAAAAATAAAGTAAAAGCGGACCTTCTGAATGATTCTAAATAAATATGTAAAGTGTAAATAGTAGACTCAATATAGGAGGTAAACTACAGACTTGTTTTTTTTAATTTACAATCTGTAGAGATGTAACATTGTTATTTGTTAAAACTGGAAAGAAATTTAAACCTTGAAAAAACCGAGTAAATAAGTCAGCTTTTAGGAGGGTTGCCTTTAGAGGAAAACATTTTTTAAAATCTTACAATGATATGGAAAATTCATTCACACACAAATAAACCAAGCCATGGTAAAATCAGGGTAAATATTTCAAATGTACATTATAATGCCAAAATATGCAAATGTTACAAAACTAAGTTAATGTTCATTGTTCAAAATTAGGAATAGATTTATATATTTATGACGTATATAGTTAATGTAGTTCATCAACTATGCCTAAATTTAAAAAAATGGAGACCTTTTTTTAAAATTTACAATCTGTAGAGATGTAACATTGTTATTTGTTGAAAAGAAATTTAAACCTTGAAAACAACCAAATAAATAAGTGAGCTTTTAGGAGGGTTGCCTTTAGAGGAAAACATTTCTTAAAATCTTACAATGATAAATATGTGGAAAATTCATTCACACACAAATAAACTAAGCCATGGTAAAATCAGGGTAAATATTTCAAATGTACATTATAATGCCAAAATATGCAAATGTTACAAAACTAAGTTAATGTTCATTGTTCAAAATTAGGAATAGATTTATATATTCATGACGTATATAGTTAATGTAGTTCATCAACTATGCCTAAATTTAAAAAAATGGTTATGAAAGAAATAAGAAATCTTGTTGTATTTTAGAACAGAGAACATGCTATTTTAAGAAACTAAAACTATATGTTTTAACTGACACATGGAAAAGGATAAAAGACCAAGAAGTAAGTATATTATGTCAAACTACCTTGAAAGTAAATCATACACACACGTGTTTATGCAGCTCTGATGTATAATGCTGACAAACCTATAAGACCAATCTGTAATAGGATTCACTCTCACGGAAGGGGTCCAAACTTGCGATCTTGCAGAAAGAGAGGGATGTTCTTTTCCAACCTGCATAATGATTTTAAGGCCATTAGGAACTTTATAAAGACAAAATAAATAACATATATTGCCATCATGAATATTACTGACAGTACACTGCATTAAGATCGTCAATTCTATTTCTTGTACCATGAAAATTGCTTTGGCTGGTCATCCTATCATTAGAGATTCTGGTCAAGACTTGAAATCAAGGCAAATTAGTTTTAGTTGCAACTGTTGGGATCCCTCCTTAATTGGAGAGTTTCTAGAAAATTCTAGACCTTTCTAGAGAAATCTAGAATTTTCTAGAATGTACCAGAGAACTCTAGAGAAGTGTAGAACTCTCTAGAAGCTTGTGGAAGAATGTGGAACCCTCTGGAATATTCTGGAGATGTGTGGAACCTTCCAGAACCTTATGGAAGAGTATGACCGGAGAACTCTAGAGAAGTGTAGAAACCTCTAGAAGCATGTAGAAGAATGTGGAACCCTTTGGAATATTCTGGAGACGTGTGGAACCTTCCAAAACCCTATGGAAGAGTACGACCGGAGAACTCTAGAGAAGTGTAGAACCCTCTAGAAGCTTGTGGAAGAGTGTGGAACCCTCTAAAATATTCTGGAGACGTGTGGAATCTTGTGGAACCTTCTGGAACCTTACAGAAGAGTATGGAAGAACAAAGAAGGGAATGAAAGAGTGTAGAGATTCCTAGAGAGTGTGGAGCATTCTAGAGAATCAATCTCTACCGTTGGATGCAAGTAATCTCTACCATTCATTATAGAGGTTGAGTAGTATAAATAGGAGAAGAAGCCTTCATTACTATCCATCCAAGGATCTAAGGATCCGAGGATCCAAGAGTCCAAGGGAAGAAGCCACTCCTTAGAGTGAGATCCAAGGATCCAAGAATCCAAGAAAGAAATCCACTTCTTAGAGTGAGAAAAATACTTGAGAGTTAGTAAGCCTCTTTGAGAGAAAAGAGAGATAGCTTAAGAAGTATCCATCCTTAAGCTTGAGTCAAGTGTGAGTTACTTTTGTAATCAAATTCTTGTAATCCTACTATTCTTTTGTATAGTGGAAGAATCTCCATATTGGAGAATTATAAACTCTTGTGCTGCCGTTGCTACTTTTAATCTTAAAGTGCCTATCTTAACTTCACGAAGCGGGGAAGACCGAGATTTCCCCAACAGTGGTATCAGAACCAGGTTCATCTGTAGCCGTAATCAAGCTCGTGTAAGTTCAAGATGGAGGATAATGACGCTCACTGTTGAGGGGGAGCCTCAAAGCTATAAAGAAGCAATGAGTGATTGTCATAAAGAAGAATGGATAATAGCCATGCAAGAAGAAATGCAATCCTTGCATGAGAATAACACATATGAACTAGTGGAGCTAACAAAAGGGAGAAGAGCTTTGAAGAATAAGTGGGTGTATAGAATCAAGACCGAAGAGAACTGTTCAAGGTCTCGCTACAAAGCTCGGTTAGTCGCCAACGGATTGGACAAGAAAGAAGGTACTGATTTTGAAGACATATTCTCTCCCGTGGTAAAGATGTCATTGATCCGAGAAGTCCTCGAGGAAAAGCAAATACATCTTGACAAGGTTCACACATATGAGAACTGGTCTGATACTAAGGTAGTACCAACAAAGAAGTTTGAAGATTGCTGTCAAGGTGTCGGCGTACTACTACCTCCCAATTAAGTCGGGAGGGGGAGATTGTTGGGATCCCTGCTTAATTGGAGAGTTTCTAGAAAATTCTAGACCTTTCTAGAGAAATCTAGAATTTTCTAGAATGTACCAGAGAAGTGTAGAACTCTCTAGAAGCTTGTGGAAGAATGTGGAACCCTCTGGAATATTCTGGAGATGTGTGGAACCTTCCAGAACCTTATGGAAGAGTATGACCGGAGAACTCTAGAGAAGTGTAGAAACCTCTAGAAGCATGTAGAAGAATGTGGAACCCTTTGGAATATTCTGGAGACGTGTGGAACCTTCCAAAACCCTATGGAAGAGTACGACCGGAGAACTCTAGAGAAGTGTAGAACCCTCTAGAAGCTTGTGGAAGAGTGTGGAACCCTCTAAAATATTCTGGAGACGTGTGGAATCTTGTGGAACCTTCTGGAACCTTACAGAAGAGTATGGAAGAACAAAGAAGGGAATGGAAGAGTGTAGAGATTCCTAGAGAGTGTGGAGCATTCTAGAGAATCAATCTCTACCGTTGGATGCAAGTAATCTCTACCATTCATTATGGAGGTTGAGTAGTATAAATAGGAGAAGAAGCCTTCATTACTATCCATCCAAGGATCTAAGGATCCGAGGATCCAAGAGTCCAAGGGAAGAAGCCACTCCTTAGAGTGAGATCCAAGAATCCAAGAAAAAAATCCACTTCTTAGAGTGAGAAAAATACTTGAGAGTTAGTAAGCCTCTTTGAGAGAAAAGAGAGATAGCTTAAGAAGTATCCATCCTTAAGCTTGAGTCAAGTGTGAGTTACTTTTGTAATCAAATTCTTGTAATCCTACTATTCTTTTGTATAGTGGAAGAATCTCCATATTGGAGAATTATAAACTCTTGTGCTGCCGTTGCTACTTTTAATCTTAAAGTGTCTATCTTAACTTCACGAAGCGGGGAAGACCGAGATTTCCCCAACAGCAACTCGTATCTGGTGAGAGTTAAAGCAATCAAAACTTCATGTATAAATTATAAATATAATCCATGAATGAAATAGCATTCTCACTTGGTGGCTATTCCATAAGTGAAAGAGTTTGATTTCTGGAAATGAGCAATGGTTTCTTCTTCCAATTTGTTTATTGGCATCGGAGGTATTATGTATCCAAATAAAATGCAAGCAGTTCAAATATACAAAGTTAGGAATTTCAAGTAGAAGTGAGATTTGAACAATGGCTTTTAAGTCATCATGATTCAGAAATTGGAATATATATATATATATATATTTTCACATCTAAGCATCTACTAATTTGTAGGTAAAAAGGGATAAAAGCGAACCAACAAAATAATAAATTGGATCCAAAAGATTAACTTACACAACACAATATTGTATAAAATAACTTATAAGTGGACATTGAATCTCTATGTTAAAAGTATAAAATTTTTGGTTTTATAACTTAATAACATGCCAAAGCAATGTAAAGGAATACTGAAATAGTATTGTTTAGATCAACCATCCAATTATTATTATTATTATTATATAATAATAAATTTTAAATTCTTAAAATCCTCTGAATGAAAACATTTACAAAAGCTGAATTGATGACAAAATATAGAGATCAGGATAAACAAACAATTCATTTTCAAAAATCAAAATTAAATATTATATGAAATAATAGTTCAGTACTGTTCAGCAATGTATTTATGCTATGAAAGAGACTTATTTTGAGTTTTCTTGTATTCTAATAAAAATAAAAGAATCAAAGAGACAATAAAGGAGGAAATCATATTCATGCATATTGTTTCTTTTAGGTCTTTTTAATGAGCATATATACTTAACAAAAAAAAAAAAAGTATACAGTTTTTTACGTTTTTAGTGTAAAAAACTCATTGCACTATTTGGATAGCCAATAGAAATTCAAAGTGCAATTAGGCCATCTTCATTAAGTAACACTCGATCGATCCGTTCTCAACCACACAGATGCTTGTAAATTAGTAACACTCGATCGATCCCTCTAGTTTAATCATGCAGATTACTGCAGCACGTAATGTTTATATACTAATCTCCCAGAACATGCATGCTTACAAAGACAGTCTCTTATATATACTTACATGATTAAGACTTGCATGTAATTCTAGCCAAGTTTAGTTTTGGATATAGTGTGCTTCTCAAGAAATCTTTGAAGCACGTAATTTAGAGCATTTCTCAGGACATATGCTCCTTACGCTTATGGTCCCATGCAGGACTAATATTCCATGTATGGCTACACAGAATCTGTGGCTTTTCCAAATTGCAAAATTATACTAATCTCCCAACAGTGTAATCTCCCAACAATGCAAAATTATAACATTAAAAATGACTGAAGCTTTGTGATGAATCAAAAGCACAAAGGACTAATGGACAAATTTAGAAGTACAAACCCTAGAACAACATACAGGTAATCTGGACATGAGATACTGATTAATCGGAAATTATGATAGTAGATTGCAATGGCTAATTAGTCGGAAATTACGATCGCAATCGCTTTGTGATGGAATCGGAAAATTACCTGATATCGGCTGTAGTGCATTAATGCAACGATACCAATTGCGATCGAAGATACCAAGTGCCGCCGTGGTCGACAGTCGCCATTATAGCTGAGGGCGCCGATATAGGGTTTTGTATCTGCAGCACTCTAAATAATCAGAAAAGATAGTGACAGCGGGCAGAAGAAATGAGGGAGCTGATCTAGGTTCTCCCTAGAGGGTGTTAAATAAGCCGAAAAAATAGTGTGAGAGGAGAATGTTTCGAGTTGGATCTCCGTGGAGATGTAAAGGGGAAGTTCACCGTGGACGAAATAGGAAGCGACGTCCGCCATTAGACTGAAGCTTAGAACATATGTTCTAGCAATTGAAGACGCAGAACCGTTAAAATTAAGAGGGTCGATAAGGGTAGTTTAGGAATTTCAAAAAGACGTCAAGTAAAGTAGTGTAATCAATTTACCTTATTAGTAGTAGAGATTAGAGATATATTCCTAAACTATGTTTGTAGATGTTAATCTAAACTGAGACTTGCTCATTTATGTAAACTGTGCAATGCCCAGTTTGTCCAAACTGAGCTATGCTCACATAAGTACATAACCACATAAGGATATGCCCAGTTTGTCTAAACTGAGCTATGCTAGGCTATGAACACTGAACACTACCACTGTTTATCTAACCTGAACTATGCCCAGCTATATAGCTCAGTTATCAATTTTGATTTTCTATGCATAATAATTATTATATGCATAAATAATCAATGTATGGATATGGTTTTATGTTGAATTGATAAAAAAGAAGATTGATTTTCAATTTTTGCAGACAATATCAAGACAACAGGAATATGTATCGTCTTGAAAACAAGAAAAAAAGCCAAAGTAGTATCATGCAGAGCAAGACACAATGCTATGATGCTAGCAAAATGAAGTGCAGACCTGATTATGTTATTCATGAGGTCTAATTGATTAAGGTAATGTTTTATATTTAACATGGGTTAAGCGGTTCTGCTAATAATATTTTCTGATAACCAGAAGGCAGACTGACACACAGACTATGACAAATGTTGATTTTCCATCAGTATTTTATACAACTGAATATTTTTTTGATTTTCTTGATTTATATGTTTTGTTCATGCGCTTCTCAGTTGTAACATTGATGCCATATTCTTGTAGGCACAGATACCATACAAAGTGTGAAATTAATGTTAGATTCAAGAGGCACAAAGGGTGAAAAGTGATGTTTCTACGGATCCAACAAGTAATGTTGGGTGATGTTGTTAAGAGGCAACCTCAACTGGACTTATGACCATTAGCGATGCCGGTGCCATTGATAATCCAGCCTGCAACAATCTTGTTTCTCAAGTCAAAGAAAGAGCCAGGAAAAGTAAACAAAGTAAAGTGAGCAAATCACTGAACTACTCCGACGACAGGGCTTCCACATTAGTGCATAATTAATGACGTTCCTAATGACGGGATAGGATTGGATCGCACAATAATGCAAGGAATGTAGATGCTAATTTCTATGATACTATTTCCTCTTCTAACCTACATGGAATGCAGTATACTAACAACAACACTTGGAGAGGGGGAAGTAACCATTCAACACAGTAAAATAGATAGAACTTTGGTAAACAATAAATTCATAAAAAAAATTCCCCATTCTTATGTCCAGATTTGGAATCATTCCACAAGTGACCATTGTCCAATGCTAGTTAAATCGAATCAAGATTCTGGATTACCAAGAGGCGCTCCTTTCAGATTTGATAATGCATGGATAAATGCAAACGGATATGACAACATTGTTAGCAGTGCAGGATGGTGATGGTGTGCTTCTTTTGGCAATCCTTTATTCATACAGCTATTAGTTTGTCGTTTAATATACATCATCATGAATTTTCTACTTAATGATCATTATTATGTAGTACAATTGTGTTACACAAAGAAGGTGAAGTATAACATATCATGAATTTCCTACTAACTAATCACATTTTAGTTCGAACTTTGAAGATTTCATCATTGTCATCTATTTTGCACAACTGCTAAAATTGAGAAAGCAAGATAAAGATGTGCTTCCTAATTAGTTTCAATTAAAATAACACTGTATTATATCGTCAACAACTAAAAGCATACACGGAACGTCCAAGAAGGTTACACCACTTAGTTGGTATGTCCGTCGATAATCTTGTATGCCAAGATATGATGACTGCTTTAAGTGTAATGCTATGGAGACTGCTTATGACAGTAAAATGCAGATGTATTGGCAAAATAAAAATGTGTTAAGTGCTGACTGCTGACCAATAATATTAGGACTTGGTTTTTAGGGGTGTATGTCACAGCACAGGATTTTACGGGTTGATAACAGAACATAATTTTATGAATAGAACTTTCCACGAGACTTAACCCATAAGAGTTAAGAAAATGTTATTCATCTTAGTGGGTCACAATCAAGCCCATTATGTGTTTTGTTTAAAGACTACATTAAAATATCTCTAATAGTTTAATGCTCATGTGCATAAATAATGCTTAATTATCTAATAAATAAATATTGATTTGAGCGTTCAAAAGACTATATGAAACAAGGAGAACTTATCTTTTTTACTCCTAAGGCACTAGAGTCAAAAAATGAACTATAAAGATCAAGAAAGTTCTATGCAAATTAAAACCATAACTTAAAGAAAGAAAACTCTTGACTCAGCATGTTGGCAAGCTCTTGGAAAATGTCAGCATGCAGTTTACCCAAAAACTCCTATATTTCCGGTCTAGTCCTCGTTCCACACGAATAACTTCCATTAACGTCGCTTTTAAAGTAGCAATCCACATTGATCTAATTCAATAATGACTTATTTCAAAATTATTTTTACATATAAAATCAAAATGCGATGATTTAATTTTTGCTAACATCATTCTTCAATACTATCTTTAATTTCATACTATGATACAAATGCACACAGAATATTTGAAAGCCAAAAATTTTGGTACATTTTTTTTATAATTATAAAAATAGAAAACTATGCTAAATGCAAATTATTAACTTAAAATAATAATGGAGTTTGAACTCAAATCAATTAAACTAGATCTCTATTATTTCACAGAACATCATTATACATTTAAGAGTGTCCATCATCCAATTTTAACGATGAACACACATTTAAATTCTGTAGTTGTACAGCAATCATATTTGTGACCCAGTGAACTGGAATTATATATGGCTCATAAATTGGTTTAAGCAGGAGTAATTTAGACTAAAATAATAATAACAATTGACATGCATATTATGAGTTCTACTGAATATATAATATTGACTGTAATCAAAGTTTGTTTCTAAAATGGTTCAAAATGTCTGATATTAAAGATTGCAGCAATGGCCCGTCATTCTTCAAGCTCGACATCGACGATGATAGAAATCTTTGTATTTCAAGAATTTGACTTAAATTGATTATAATATGGGTTAAAGTTGATTATAGTCTATATCTTGAGAATTCAGATTTGTTCAGTGTTTTATTTGCTAATCAACAACAATAAACTTGTTTTTGAATAGATTATGATACTTCTCTACATTTTAGAATTTATGGGAAAGTTAATCTTGATTGAGATTTAATTTTGAGGTATAGCTCGAGTTCTATGGGATATAAAGAAATATTTGAAACATGACTTCTATAGAGAACATAAAAATATAGTTTGAGATATCACAAACATTACAGATCTTTCAAAGGTAGTAGAGGCATAAGAGTAAGGCTAAACGAAAGAAAAGAGATCTTTAATTTGTATAAGGATAGTAAATTAAAAGATCAACTCTACAAGGTATTCTATACCGAAGTCAACTGAAAAACTAATTTCTATACTTGATATTTTGAGCTTTAATCCGATTCAACAGAATCTCCGTCTTGCTTTTAAACAGATTCCGAAGTACGTATTCTTACAAAGTTAATTTTGTCCATTTCTTTCTCTTGAAAAGCATTTGCTTTTTCATTTATGGTTTTATTTGTGATGGCTATTATTATATTTTTGGGTTTTTGGCCATTTTATTCCTTAGGTGAATGTGATACATTTTTGTAGCTTGCCTTTTACTTGCTTTTCCCTTTACTCTAATTTTGCACTAAGATTATTCAACTCAAGAATCAAGCAAACAATTTTAAGAACAATGCCATCAAATTTATTATTTTATTCACTTTTTTAAATGAATCATGCAAATGGATGTAGCTCATTCGTTAAATTTCTAGCATTATTAGAATGTAATGCTATGAAGGCCAATATATTTGGCTTCTTTTAATAAGACTAGGACTTGAATCACCTTTAGGAGTTTCCTAATTCCTATAGGCAGTTTCAAAGTTACTTGCAAAGAAAATCAAATTACAAAATTTTGCATGAACTAATATATACAACGGGCACCAGGTCAAGGCATCCTTTTGAGTGCAAATTGTGATTTAACTCTACAGGGTTGGTGTGATTCGGATTGGGCAGCATGTCCACTCACTCGACGCTCTCTTACGGGTTGGCTCGTGTTTCTTGGTAAATCTCCTGTGTCTTGGAAGACAAAGAAACAGCATACAGTCTCCAGGTCCTCGGCTGAAGCCGAATACAGGTCTATGGCAGCCATCACTTGTGAGTTAAAATGGTTAAAAGGCTTGTTGTTGAGTTTAGGTGTGAATCATCCAAAGACAATTAAGTTGTTTTGTGACAGTCAATCCGCTTTGCATATTGCGAAGAATCCTATTTTTCATGAAAGAACGAAGCACATAGAAGTTGACTGTCACTTTGTTCGGGATGCAATCAATAAAGGCCTCATTTCTCCATCTCATGTCTCTACATCTTCTCAATTGGCAGACATTTTTACTAAGGCGCTTGGTAAAATGCAGTTTGATAATTTACTCTCCAAGTTGGGCATTCATGATCCTCATGCTCCAACTTGAGGGGGGGGGGGTACTACGGGAATATGATAATTTGATTGGAATGTTTGATTGGAATATAATATTTGATTGGAATATTCCCTAGAATATCTTTCGGGAATATTTGATTGGAATATAATCTTTTGGTAAATATCTTGTAATTAGGCATAATTGATGTAATTGGTAGTTGTTTCCTTATTTTCTAGAATATCCTTGATTCTAGGGAATATTCCTGTATGTAAACATATAAATGCTTGGTAACGTGAATGAGAAGATCAAGCCTTCATTGTTAATTCCTTCACAAACAAATACGTGTTATATGTAATATACAATTTGTAACCATGGGTAGAATTTTGAAAGTGTAAAGTGCAAACAAGGAAAACATAACAACCTACAAACAATCATAACAACATCTTCCTCCAATCTTCCTCCATCTTTAAACTTTAACCAAGCGAAAAACCATTCACTACTATCACCGTATTATTTCCCTAAATCAAGAAAAATCCCTAGAGTATGAAATGGAAACTGGCTTACTTAAAACAGACGATGACATGAAAACAAAAACAATACAGCAACAATTGGTTTCTTTAAAAAACCATGTTTAAACTTTAAACAAACTATTTCTGTAATTTATTCAACCATGGTAAAAACATCAACAAAATTGAGTAACAATATGCCAAAACTTAAAGAAAAATCAAGTAACGTCAACAGATCCCTCGGTCCAATTCAAGAATATCATTCATATGTCAACCATGGGTTAAACATACATTTCATATGCAATTTTTTGGGTTAAACACGTAGATTTCCAAATAATCCTCTAGATATAGAAACACGTTTCAATTGAAGAATCATAAAATTGGGATTGAGATCTCTTGTTCTGGTAGAGGACCATAGCAGGAATACTCTTAAGGACTTAAACAGTGGGTATTCTTCTGTAATTGTTAAGATGAACACATTGCGTTAAAATTCATCAAAGGTGGTACCTACTGTTCACAAAGTATCCAATGTTTGGTCCTCCAGCAGAATCTGAGATGTCATTTAGGAAAAATTGCTCTATGAAACTGAATGTGTTGTTACCTAGATTTCATTTGCAATTATATGTTCTGCTTTTGGAGCATAAAAAGGATGTTTAGTTTGCAAAATAATTAACAAGAACATAATATTAATATTTTATAAGTCAAGAAGCTTTGTATTTTTCAATTGTGGTTATCTACACCTGAGATTTTTCATACAGTGCAACAAGTTTTAATATATAAATCCCAAATTTAAAAGGAGAAAAGGTGGTTGTGACAGTATTAATGATGTACTGTCTAAAACAGAACACCAAGACTGTACAGGCAGTTCATGTTTAAAACTTAATGATGTATATTAACCCAGGTGGATGAAATTAATACTGTCTAAAGTCCCATATAATACTACCTTGGAAAAGCTCAATTCTCACACACTTGACTTATGTAACAAATATATTATGGTATTAAATCTATCATATATGTTTATATTAAATTTCATAGTTCATAACTTAAGTAACAAAGATGCAATACATATTCAAATACACTGTATGTTGTTTGCTACAAAAGCAGGTTATGAAGTTATTTGCTTACACAGTTCATTAAAAAAAAATGACATCCTTCTCTGAATACTCCCTGACAGTCATAATACAATATAATTTGATAAACATAAACTAGAAGCTGATCTATAGCAAATATGAACAGAAACTGCAATGAATGAGAAATATCTAGCTAGTCACTAAAATATACGTTCATATTGAACAGGACATACAAGTGTACCATGTACACAAATTAATCTTCCAAATAAATGGTCATTAATTTTGAATCCATTCAATATTTTGCAAAATCGAACCTAACGTTACATCCAAGCTATACTCCACTTTATATTTTCCAAATAAATGGTCATTAATTTTGAATCCATTCAATATTTTCCAAATAAATGATCACTAAAATATATGTTTATATTTTGAATCCATTGAATGTGCTCAAATCAGAAATTAATGCATAAAAACTCATATGCTTTAATCAAGTATGATTCAAATAAACAAGAACTGGAAGAAAAATATATGCCAGTGGCTATTTTTTAAGTTTTTGTATCTTACTGTGTAATTTTCCTTTTTTAATCAATGGATTTATAAAAACCTGTGTTATTATGGCTAATTTTTTTTTTTCCTAATTTCCATTTTATGGCTGTCAAATAATTTCAAAAAGTATGAGCAATTGCACTAAAATATTTGATAGAAAAATGATTGCAGCTCATGTAGGTATGTAAACCTTTTTAATTTGTTTTCACAATTTTTAATTTGATAGAAATTTTTAGTAACTTTAATGATCAAACCATAGTGTTGGCATTAGATTCTGCAATGGCCGAACCAACTGATTATGAGATAGCTGCAGTATCACAAGGAGCTAATGTAGTTAACACAACCTTTGACATGCCTCACAACTTAGATTTAATGATCAATAACCAACAAGCGTTAGTTCTACATTTAAAAAGTGCACAAAGAGAAGTCAAAGGTAAAAGAAAAGGACCAGAATGCTTTAGGAAGAAATACATTTTAAATAATTCCAAATGGGAAGATCTCACCAAAAATCTGAAAGCAAAAGGGTTGAATGCAAGAAAAGAAGTAAGCTTACCAGTTCAGGTTTGAGGACTAAATCTCCTTATACCTTTCATTATAATGATGATCGTATCTTGGAATATTAA
The DNA here is from genome assembly GCA_030737875.1 of Allium sativum. Taxonomy (NCBI): domain Eukaryota; kingdom Viridiplantae; phylum Streptophyta; class Magnoliopsida; order Asparagales; family Amaryllidaceae; genus Allium; species Allium sativum. The sequence continues at coordinate 464,300,939 of CM060923.1, forward strand.
GGGAATGAATACCCCTCGTAAACAATTATAATTTCTTAACATGGTAAGAAAATATAAAGTTGCCATTGCCATTATTATTGAAAATAAATTAAATGATATTAATTTTGATCATTTCTGCTTCAAATCACCTAATAACTGGAAAAGTATCAACAATAACATTAATGAGGCAAAAGGTAGAATTGTTTTATTATGGGATTCAAAAAGGTGGAATAACCATCATATCATTATTGATTATCAGTTCATTAACTGTAAAGCATTATTCAAGTGGTCTTAATTTTCAAAAATCCTGCTATATCTGCCAATAATTTTGAATCTAAAAGAGATTTTGATGGAAAAACTTATTGAAATCATTAAAAAAACGATTACCCTGTTAATTATGTCTGAAATTTACTCCATGTTTGGCAATAAAGGAATAAACAAATTAGTCGAAACAGAAACACATCCACAGAACTGAAGCATCAATCCATAAATTGAAAGATATATCCGCTTTTACCAAATTCATTGTAAGATACTAAAATGCCATTGTTTGATGATCAGCCGTGAATTCATTTTCGCTTAAATGGACTGAATCAGTTGATGATAAGTTAATTAATGCTTTAAAAAATAAAATCATAGATCAAATGAACTAGTAGTAGATTTATTGTATTAAAGTAGGTTCATATTCAGGAGATATTTGCTTGTTTAAAACTTGTTCGATGCTGAACTAATTGTTTATCAAATGATGTCAGCTGAATATCACATGCATATAATAACTTCATGCATACATATTCATATCTGAACCTACTTGGAGTTAAAACTGTAAGTGAAGGACATATATTTCACAACCAAAGAGGTAAGTAGATAGGTGCACTACTTAAACAACAATGTAGGAAGATGTGCCCATTCAAATGGATGTAGCTCATTCGTTAAATTTCAGCATTATTTGAACGTAATGCTATGAAGGCCAATATATTCGGTTCCTTTTAATAAGACTAGGAGTTGAATCACCTTTAGGAGTTTCCTAATTCCTATAGGCAGTTTCAAAGTTACTTGCAAAGAAAATCAAATTACAAAATTTTGCATGAACTAATATATACAACGGACATATGGCCTAACCAATATCGTGTGATGGTATATCATAAATGAATGTGCTGCATGGAACTGAACATTAAGTTTTCATAAATTTACCAAACAATAGCAAACATGAATGTGAAAGAAAATGATCTTAATGCATGCTAACCACTATAAAGACATTGTTGCAAGAAACATCCTCAAAACCCTACATTCAAGAATGTTTAAAATTATAAAATGGCCTAAAATGATGCAGTTGTGAAATAAGTAAATAAAATGAGAGCAAGAGAGGTCCAATTTACAAAGAAAATTAACTGCAACTATGTTTGAATCTCCAACCTTTACATGAAATGTTTGAATTTTGTATTCTTTGATTATAAACACCATCATCATGACGACCGCCTCTTCTCCATGTCTCTTTCCACGGCCATATTAACACGTAAAAATTACATCATATTGTGATGAAAGAATGTAAGTTATGCAACTTTTCATCGTCATTAAGAATCCAGGTTCAAAATGAGAATGCCAAGAAAATTTGCAATTTTTAACGCTAACCGTAGCAAGTATCTAATTTTTGATTAAATGGTTGAATATATATTCAGAATGCTTTCTGCTTGTGATTTCAAAAGAAAAATTAATCGTTATCTCATCACTGGTTTCACTGTATCAAACACCTTATTTTTATTAAATGGTTGAATATATGTACCTTCGTTGGTTGTATAACATGAGTTGCTTATTTTTATTTTTCACTGTATCAAACACCTTATTTGCCTCGTCCATTTCACCGTAACAGACAAGCACGTCTAATATATTTGTATAAAACATAAGAAGTTAACTAATCCCTCGTTTGCTGGTATCTTCAGTAACCCACAAAATATCTATTAACAAACCTGAACGTAAATAAGAATCTAACAACATTCCTCAAGTGTTCCTAAATTTATCATCGCCACTCTTTACTCATCACCAACGAATACGTCAAATAGTTTATTAAACAGGCTAAGACGTCCTATTCAAAGAAACAAGGAACGTGGGACGCGACCACGTTCCGCAAACCGGTTTGTTCGTCCCCGATCCCGAAACGAAACGCGACCCAGAAACATTAGCGGTCGCAAAAAGAAGATGACGCACAGATTTTTGAAAAGAATAAACGACTCTTCGATTTGTGTTGAACAACTATATATGGTTGTAATATATATTGGAAGGACAGCTATATAATATATCAATTTGTATATAAATTGAAAGGGCAGCTGCAAATTTGCGAGATCTTCACAAAATTTGGTAATTAACATAAAAAATAAATAGATCAGTTTTTTCAAAGTAGAAGAAAAAACATGTTTCGTACCCTTGTGTTCCCTCGTACCGAAAACATTCAAGACAACGTTCCACGTATCCGTTTTTGTACCGCGTTTCGTATCGAACCATGTCCTATGTAACCATTGTCCTATTTAACCCTATTACAAGAGGTTTTACAAACGAGCAATAAAAAGTGCTAAATGGATTAGAAGGATGATGAGAGTGGGATTTGAACCCACGCCCTTTCGGACCAGAACCTTAATCTGGCGCCTTAGACCAACTCGACCATCTCATCAAGGAACAGCACAATTTATTTATCACCATATTTCAATTGCTTTTCCTGATTATGTTTCCAACACAGCTGCATCTTGGTTGAGATCTTTAGTCATTCGGTATGTGTATGATATGATTGTGCTTATGGGATGTATGTTTCTTAAATATGACAGTGGACCTGATTCCTAGTTAATATTACCCCATGTATTGGAAGATGATGGGAGTAAAAACTCTGAGATGCATTACCTTGCAAGAACATTCAACCTACTACAACTTTTTTCAGCAACAATCTCATCTTTGTTTGCAAATAACACCTGTTTGCTAAGATTGATGAAGTGTGTGAAGCTAACAAACAACCCGGTAACTACTATTTTCAATAACACCTATATATAAATAAATCAAAATAGCACTGATTCTATAGGAACCCAATCTTTAGACCAACCGAGTCATCCCAACAGCTGATGGTAAATCATTATGCATGTTAAGGAACAATAAATAATCATGATTAGTGCAAACAAGTTCTTCGTTAATACCACCTTGCATGCTGGAAGAAGATGGAGCAGAAATATTGAGATACATAACCTTGTATGCACATTGAACTTTCTGGCACTTCTTTCAGCATCAGTATCATCCTTGTTTGTAAATGGATGGAGTTTTCGTGCATGTTGAAGAAAGACAGGAAAAACTAAGTTATGAACGACTAAGACAGAATAAAGTTTGAAGTAGACGTGCAAATAACTAAATTAAAATATAACACTAAAAATATAACAACCTTATTCTATGTTCATATTCAATTGCCTGCTCAATAAACCAGATATATACAACAACACACATTAAAATATAACAAGCACAAAGTAGTGCTGTTTTTTCCAAATAAAAATCTAACATAACCTTAGACGGCCAACACGGCATCCACGTAACGAATACTGCACCTGCGACAACATATAGAGAAACTGACGAATCAAAGAACGAAAGAATATACATATATAGGTATTACATAACAATAAAATATCAAAAAAATAAAAACAAACTTGAAGTTTAGGTCGAAAATTTGAGAAGTGAATTGGACCAAAGAGAGCGATCAAGAAGTAAAATTGCAACTGTGCAACGAATCTTCCACGAAATTGCTAGTGACCTATGTAATGCTTGATGAAGTTGTGTTTGAGCTACAAGTTAATTTTTCAACTTGAAGCTCGAATTTGTTTGGAGATGAGGAAAAGTGAACAATTACAGGTAAATCAATAGGTAGGGGTTAGTTGCACGGCCGTTTGAAATTCCAGTTTGCTCAGAATTGCTGCATAACAATTTTTTCTAAGAAAAAGGACAATGTTCGAGTGAAAGTAAGTAATTTTCTATTCCGTATTCATGAACAAACAACAAAGGTACCATGTTATACAACCAATGAAGGTACCATGTTACAACCAACGAAGGTACCATGTTATGCAATGTATTCGTCCATCTTTTGATTTCCTCTTTGAAACTCATGTTATACAACTAACGAAGGTGCCATGTTTACTGTAAGAAATAAGCAGAGAAATAAAATTAACTTTTTGTATTTGTCCCAGTTATCAATTGAACTACATCATGCAAGCGAAAGTAAAAGGAATACCTTAAGGTATATGAAAAAGTTATCATAATATGGTAACACAACGACTACATCAGCCAAGCTCAGTTCTAGAACATAAGAATGCAAATGCATTAGACATCTCTCTATGCTTCTTCACCACCGCCTCTACTAATAATAATAATAGTAATAATCAAAACACGTAATTTCCAATTTATTTCTATATAGTATAACCCAGTTTTGATACCTACAATTTCTGAAAACATATTCTTCATAATTTTATTACATATATACTAAATTTGAAATATTAATTACATACTCTTTATTTTGGGTTGTAATTTCAATTCATTTTACTTTATGAATAATTACTATTACCTGCATCTGAAATACTAACAAAAGAACGTTTCTTTTTCATCCATGATTTTTCCAATTTAGTTTTGATTTTTATAACCTCAAGTTTAATATGCATTAAATATCATCCTCCATGTTTTTATACACTCAAACATCTAGCATTATATCAATACACTTGCGTGATTAACAACTCTCTTCCTTATGAAAAAAATAAAATTGAAAATTGAGGATTTTAGTTTCGACTTCCTTCATATTAAAAACAGTTTTATAAAAATGTGTTTTATAAAAATGTGCATTGCACCTTCCATGGTAACTGTAGTGCTTTCATATTTTTTTAGTTCTATGACAAAATCGTTCAAAAAGTCTATATTATCCAGAACCATACTCAACCCAAACACACCAAATCCGTGTAGCCCAAGACTACTGCCCATGATCCATAGTCAACCAGGCCTCCAATTCTAACCGCCTATACCCAATTGCACCAAAGCTGGCCTAGAGGTCATAACCTATCAAATGCAAGTTCTGTGTCAGTGCCAAAAAATATGGCAAAACCCACTAATCTGAACTGAGCTGCAAACAATATCTGACAGGGAAAGAACTAGATTTCGCTTTTCCAAACAATAAAGGCCAAAAAGTCCATTGGATGGTAACATAAATACTCAGTTAATTCATAAGCTCTATTGAATAAGGCAAGAAACATTCAATTGTAATTGCAAATCTAACACAAAAAAGAAGGCTACTAAGAAGAAATTAAAACTTTGCAAGCAGGCTAAACTTATTAGCCAGATTGAAGAAAATAAACTATTTGTTGGCTTACCGTCATAATTATTTAACCGTAAATTTGGGTAGTTTTGTCATATAATATGTGGGGGAAAACCATTCCATGGTCATGGAAATAACAAAGTAAATAAACGTCACCCTTGTTCTTTAACTTCTGGAAATGATGAATGATTACTAAGTTCATTTGAGCTGAATGAATTGGTATGGTAATCCATAATGAGTATCTTAATATACAATTACAATTGAATATTAATGATAGTTGTCAAGTGATTAATAATATCATTTAGTATAACTTTTATGGTGTCATATATTTACTCGGTATTATAACATTTAATTAAAGCATTCATCTATTACATTTGTTACAGGGTTTGTCATTTATTTGTTGTGTTTGATACAGTGTGCGCTGTCTCATATTTAAAATAAGAAAGGTGATTATAATCACATCATGTTTTATAATAGTTAAAAATTACATTTCTAACGGTGTCATATAGACAAAAATAATTTAATGATTGTTTTAACATTTCAAATGAACAAATTCAAGCAATATACCACCAAAGTGACTTCACCTGTGTAAATTGTTAATAAGTGCATTTGATATTTATTTCATGATTACTGTGGTGTAATAATTCTTTTACTGAAAACTATACACAAATAAGAATTTGAAGATAAAAATAAACTTCATTCTCAAATATACTTTTTTTTTTTTACATGTGAGAAGAATTGGAAAGAAACTAAATGTGACATATAAATAAGAAAGAAGTTCATAGAAGGAAAAAGAATAAAAAGATATTAGATTGACATAACAAGAAGACATAAAAATGATCTAACAATTTAACTAATCTCCTCATGCAACCAATAAAAAACTAACATAATATGAGAACTCATGCGATCGGCATCAATCATTTGAGAAAAGACAAAAATGATGACGATGTTGAACATATCGGCAAAAACAAGCAAATTATCGTTGTTATGGTATGGTTTCGTTAAATTTCTCATTACCATACAATTATCAGGTAGTTGGTTATCATTTTTTAGTAAAGTCAGAATATCAGTATAGTTGGTAAAGTAAATTTACTGTTTTCTTCTATAACACCGGCAATACTTTTCAAAATCAATGGCAACGATAATCTACCAATATATTTATAACATACAAACATTTATGTAATATGTTTTTTATATGCATTTAGAAATAAGCAAATGATTCAATTTAATTTCATGATTTAGTTCAAATGATGTTGATTAATTAAGTGAATAATGAAATGTACAATGGAAAACTGCTAAAACGTAAAGATGTGTCATGGCTTTTTTTTTTTGGGGGGGGGGGATAAACGACAATTCATCATTGTTATTGTAACGGTTACAGGCTTATCGGTATATACATTCACTATTATAGATTAAGTTACACACTATTCACTATGGACAATTTGTGATATAGCGCACGCTATGATAACTCTGAATATATCGGTCTTCAATACATCAGTCAATCATTAACGATAACAATAAGTTATTTTAGCTTACCAGGAAAGTAAGAGAGCATTGTTTGCAAAATCTTAGCGGTAACCGTTGACACTGGGTTTTGGTCAATCGAAAGCAACACCAAATTCGCATGCGATTCGTAGTAAAAATCACAGAGCAATCACGAAGTATGTAAAAGTAAATGAAGACACAAAATTATTGTGGTTCAACGAGTGAGACAATGTCCACCGAGGTGTAATCGATTGTTTATATTGTTTGATTACAAATACATTTTGGTTTGATCTTAAGAATATAGAGAAAATGGAGTTCTTTTTAGGCTATACCAATGTATTTGCATTGTAGTGTCGAAAAGGCAAAAGAAAATTTCCAAATAAGCTATTTCGTGTCCTATTTAGCTGTAGAAGCGCATGGATCGACCGCAAATTGTTTATCCCTTTTTAATCATTTTGACCGATTTGATCCCCAGAGGGATCAAGTAGGTATAAAGTGTTTAGGATCTGAAGGTCTGATCCATGCTTTTTCCACGATCCGACCGAGATGATCCTTCCTTTTTACACACGAATTCGTAATCAGTCAGATGTCCCGAGGTGACCCGTTCTTGAAGTCTTTAGATGATCGACCAAGTGTACGATCATGAACTTGTGAACCGATCAGTTTTTTCTAGTGATCGACCATGCCCGATCAAGCGTCCAAACACGACCGATCCATGTCACGTGTTTTTCGAATTCCAAGTATACATCGAGTTTGATGCTTTAGTCTGGATTCGAGTTTGTGCAACCCTGTGCTCGAGCCACGAGCAATCTAGCAATAAGAATTACAAAACGTAATGGCCTTATCAAAAGATGGATCAACACTTATCCTTCAAAACATGTATGCATGTAGAAGACGTGTTTTGTATAAGTCTAGCATCTATAACCTTTCCAGACCGATCACAAGTTCCATGGTCATTTTGAGATGTAATCACGATCTCACCGGATCGTTAATATGTCCAATAGCTTCTCCGAGCTAGAATTGAAGTTGAATGTTCGTGACCTCACCGGGTCGATTCCTTGCCAAGCATCGTCCGCACTTGACAATCCAAGTTTTGTCTGCACCGACCGTAACCCATAGCTAGCAATTCAAACCTCGTCGGGATTAGGCATAAGATATACTCATTGTTTTAGAACCTTACCAGTTTGTAACGTATCAGTCATACATCATAGTTTAAAGCCTCATCGGGCTGCAACTAAGAATAAGCCATACTTAGCATTTCAAATTTGGGTTAATCTCCTTCAAGCATTAGTCATACTTAACGGTTCACGATTTGATTGATCCCTACCAAGCATTAATCATGCTTAGTGGTTCTCGATTTGGTTAGACTACCAAGTATCAGCAATACTTAAGAGCCCATGGTTTGAATTCCCGTCAAGCATAGTAATACTTGAAAGTTCACCGTTTTGTTCGTGTTCTATCAAGCATCGACCATGCTTGATAGTTTATAGTCTTTTCGGACTTTAGTTGAGCATCAGCCATACTCGACGATTCATACTTCAGCGGGCTCTTACTACGCATCAGTCCTCCAGCTAATTAAAGGGTACCATACTTGATGAGTATCAATCATACACACCAAGTAATCAAAGTTGTTTGAAATCATTTTTTACTTCCAATAAGCATCAACCATACTCATCGAGCGATGTTATTAGAGTTATCCAATTGCAGATTTCACACCTGACGAGCATCAGCCATACACATCAAGTAATCTTATCAAAGTAACAAACGCAAAATCCATGCCTGATGAGCATTGGCCATATATGCCAAAACAACTTTATTAGAGTATAAAACGATAAATTTTATTGTAGAACTAATAGTTTTTACCGTCCATATTTTATTTAAGGAACTCGTCGATTCTCGTACAAGAGTAAACAACTTAGTCTTTTTATTGCAAATTGATTGAGAAATAAAAGAAATAAAGCTGGTGATGAATCATCGTTCAAAAGATTTCCTAGGGATCTCGCTGGATCCCTTATATAAATAGAAGACTTAGCCACCATTATTGTCTGATTTACACTTGCCAATTGATGACAAGGCCACGACGAAAGCTAGATTCAGCTTTGTCCCTTACAACCAATGATTGTTCTTGGTGCGTTGTTGTGGATTGATTCTGGACGTATTGCCGCAGTTGTCCGTTCCTCACTTGCTCTTCGATTACATCTCGCAAGTGTTTGCATTCATTTGTTTCATGTTCGGCTATCTTATGAAACAAGTAAAACTTCCCGAAAGTTGTCTTTATCAATGAACTCCCGTCCAGTTCGCCTTTTTCTGGAATGTCGTCTTTATTATCCATGAAGATTTGTTCTGGACTTGCACTTAGCTATGTACACGAGTCATACTTTGGCTCATTTTTTATTCGGATTTAGGAGCACGTGTTGCCTTCCGCTTTTTTGCTTTCCTAAATTCGGATTTGCAGAAGGATTAAACATCAAGTTAGCATCACCGGGGGTTGCCCCATGTTTCCATAGGATCCGTACCATCCCTATGATGGGATTGGTACAGAGTTCTCTAGGTGCAAGGGCAGTTTCCCTAGCTCGAGCGCAAGGTTCCTTGTGTTGTTAGGTCTGGTTCCAGCAGCTGCGTTTTGGTTTCAAACCTCAGTGATTGTTCGGTTTAATTGAAGAACTACGCCATCATTTCCTATTGTCATTTTAGCAAGTTCTCCTAATGCTGAAAACGACTCAGCAAGTTATTCACCACTTCATCCATATCCTCCCTTATGAGATAGAGAGAAGGATTCTTTGCGCAAGAAGCCTCATGGCTCCCTCTTTAAGTTGTTACGTCTCCTGATTGTTTGTCGATGATCTTCTTTCTCACATTTGTTTCCCAAGTAGAGAGAGGTTCCTCTAGTTCAAGTAATAGCCCCTAACTGGCACGTAAAATGTTAATACTGAATTTTGATCAATCGAATGCCAACTAAATCGTATGCAATTCGTAGTAAAAGTTGGAGTGTACGTAAAAGTAAATGGAAACACAAAATTTACAGTGGTTTGGCAAGTGTGCCAATGTCCATCAAGGTATAATGGATTTTTTATACTGTTTGATTACAAGTACAGTTCAATTTGATATTAAAAATGTAGGGAAAATTATTTTTTGTTAGGCTACAACAATATCATTGCATGATAGTGTCCAAAAGCTAAGAGGAAATCCCTAAATGAGCCATTTGATGTCCTGTTTATAGCTGTATAAGAGTTGGGATCGATCACAAATCAAGGAGCAAAAATAGGGTATGATGGTGATATCTACTTAACGAGGGATCAGATCGAATCCACCGATCTCATTGAGGGATTTGTATGGATCTGATGATCTGATTCCTTGACTTGTGTAAGTGCCAAAGCTTAAGTTGCTTTGCGTGATCATTTCATTTTTGTGTTGATCGCTGTGTTGATCAACCATTTCTGTTGGATCCGACTTGATGTAATAGAGCCGATCTGATCCAGTCTTTGATGCCCAATCCGATCCGAGTCTTCATTTTTGTGTTGATCGCTGTGTCGATCAACCATTTCTATTAGATCCGACTTGATGTAATAGAGCCGATCCGATCCAGTCTTTGATGCCCAATCTGATCTGAGTTTAAGTGATCTAAAGCCAAATTGTAGTGTTGATCACCTATTTTTGCTTGATCAGTTCGTGCATGTAGAGGTTCCAACAGAGTTGATCCATTTTTAATCATCTGACCAATCCGATACCCGGAGGGATCGGGTAAGTATAAAGTGTTGGGATCCAAAGGTCTGATCCATGTTTCTCCCATGATTTGACCTAGCGGATCCGCCCTTTTTGCTTTGACCGATCCAATTCCTCTGATGATCAATCATTTGCCAAATATGTGAACTTTATAGCCTGATCCACGCGATTTTCATGATCAGCCCATTGCCTTCGGGTGATCCATTTATGAAGTCTTTAGATGATCGATCAAGCGTCCGATCATGAACCTATGAGCTAACCAGGCTTTCTCCAGTGACCGGTCATGCAAGATCAAGTGTCCAAACACATGACTGATCTAAGTCGCGTGCTTTTCGACTTTCAAGTACATGTTGAGCTCAACGCTTTAGACCGAGCACTTCCAAGTTTGTGTAGGTCCCCGCTCGAACCACGAACGATCTAGCGATAAAAATTCCAAAGTGTGACTGCTTTGCCAAAAGATGGATCAACATTTAACCATTATTATAATAGCCATATACTAAAAAGCATACTATCATTTCAACGAGATGTGATAGCATTTACTTAAGTCAACTTAATAAACAATACTTAGTATATCAAACCCAAATATACGCACCGCTACAAGCAAATCATGTACTATGTCATGTGGCCCATTAGCTCAGTTGGTTAGAGCGTCGTGCTAATAACGCGAAGGTCGCAGGTTCGAGACCTGCATGGGCCATTTTTTGATATTTTTTTTTAACTACTATGTTTACTTCAACACTGTGTTTTAGTGTGAAATATTATCCTTATTATACTAGTTTGGAATAAAATAATTGAACCCTAATTTTATTGAGATTGTTTTGGCACATGGATGCATTTCATATGTCATTATTTTTTACCGGTAATCGTCAAAGGGTTATTACAACATTTCTTCTTTCTTCATAATAAGAGGATCAACACCTTTCAACAAAGAATCATAAATTTTCCAACATGTGCATTATTTATATAAATAATATTTAATAATCTTTTTCTCTTCTTATATTCTTGTTCCTAATTTATCTATGTTTACTATAATTCAGTTTCAATATGTGTATTTTTTTTAGTATATGTCGAATCGAACTGAAAGTAATATGCTCAATTCATGTTTAATAAGCACGTTGGACAGACATAGGCATGATGCAAGTTATGTTCAACACTCTTCGAATAGACCAACCCACAAAAAATATCAAATAAGCATAATTTTGTACATTCACTTGCCCATCCTAAACAAAAATAGAGGATCAACACCTTTTAATATAGGATCATAAATTTTCCAACATGTGCACTATTTAAATAGATAATCTTTAATGTACACACCAAAAATAATATCTTTCTCTTATATTTTCTTTCCTAATTTATCTATGTTTACTGTAATTTCAACTTCAATATGTGCCTTTTTTTAGTATATATGTCGAACCAAATAGGAAGTAACGTGCTCAATTCATGTTTAATAAGCAATTTGGATAAGCATGGCCATGATGCAACTTATGTTCGAACACTCTTCGAATAGACGAAACAACCTACAAATAAAAATATATCAAATAATTATAAATAAGCATAACTGTGTACATTCACTTGCCCTAATTTGTACCCTAAACAAAAACAAGACGGTGGAATATCATACTCGTACAAAATTTACAAACCCAACGAAAAAATATGACACGTTGTCCTCGAGTAAAAGTGAGATTTAAGATTGAATTACAAAATTTAGGAAATAGATAAGTAACTCATATGTATGCTTTTAGATACAAAGCAAATATCAAACCCCAAATCAAAGGATATTCCCTTTTATTAGGCAAAATAGTTTAAAATGATCACATGGCTCTAATATTATTATAAGTTAAATAGATTTGAGATGGACAGACTAAAATTAGGAATACAAAAAAGAAAAGAATATATTCTTTCTTTGAGACACAAATCAGTAGATAGTGCTTTTTATAAGACATAATAGTTGTAAAATAGTCCTTTATTGGAAAGAAGTTGAAAACAAAATATTAAATATGCATGGCATGGCTTTTTTATTGCTAAGCAAAATTCGACATAACATGTGCACATATAGGATATTTAGCTCCATTGACAGTTTCATATTATCTAAGTTTAATAATTATTGTATTCAAATCAACCATATGGAACATTAAAAATGCAAAGAGTTGGGTAAGTTTAAGCACCAAGAAAGGAAAAGGCTATGTATACATGTTTACACTAATAACATTTGAAAAGAAAGTGGTTAACGACACTATTGGCAACATGAAAACATTACAATCAACTCCACAATTGTAAAGATATCAGTGTTTTACATATATTATACTTTATTATTTTTGAAGTAATAAGATTATTGAGTCTTTTCAAAAAATAAATACATATTTGGCGGATATTATTTATTAGCTCTTCTAGGTGTTGTGCCAACAATTCAACCAATTTGAAGCTTACTATTAAAGCTAAAAATGAGGTAACCACCAACAACATAATTTACAAATTGTTTCTATTCTATTTTTCACTGGTGGAGATAATATTGTACAGTTAGTTTAAGAAAAGGTGAACTACTAGCAACATAAGTTACAAAGAGTATAAGTATATACCATATGATTCGAATTGAACCATCTGAATTAAAACTTTGTGCACAACATGAATTATTAGTTCTCTCTAGAAAAGCTGAAAAGGTAAGATTGTCGTATCGGAATTTGGGATAAAAATAAGAAATGGATACTCGAGTTCTAATCTGAGATGCGAATTAAAGGATATTGCCATTTATAAGAGAATAGTTATCAAATAGATGTTAGGATGGCTTTTTTTAGATGCTAAACAAAAATAAGATGACTTATTTATGATAAGGGACATAAAAAATAATGCATATATATTTGCTTTTGAGATACCGATTAAGGATATTTCTTTTAATACGATGCAAAAACTGTAAAATGCTTACTTAAACAGGACATTGGGTATCTGTTAAAATGGAAATAAGATAACAAACACAATCGGCATAGCTTCCTTAGATGGGAAAAAAGAGGGAATCAATGTAACAAGGCATACATATAAACTAAACGGATGATTTCACACTATATACGCTAAAAAATAAAAAATATTTTTAGTGACCTAGCAAGTGGCATTTGCAACTACCAAGTGAGACACATTTGGAATGAGAAAGTATATGTAAGTTTAAAAACCAACAAATGGACAAGCTGTGAGCACACATTAGCATGTTAACTATAATAAATCATAAAAAAGAAAGTGATTAATTAATATGCTCTTAAGCATATTTACTAGCATAGACTCTTCAATATATTAGTTTTTGTATGTAGTACTTTGTATTATTTTGAACAATATATTTGCTTGAGTGTTAAGATTACCAATTTTGTCCCCTAATAAAGTAAATACTCAAATATTGTTTATTAGTTTTTGTAAATGCTCCGTTGGCAGTGCAACATGTTGAGCATATCAAACACAATGTCGTCAATGTGAAAAACCCTCGAAAACACAAGGCCAACACCAAGCGCTTTTTCGCGCCTGGCCCTTTTATAGGTGCCTTGAGCATGGCGTTTCATGGTGTCAGTACAAAAAAACTGCACTTTAAAATTGAATGTAATGAGTATCAAATAGAAATTCACATAAGGTTTGGGCTTACAAGTCAATTTTAAACTGGAATTTGGGTTGAAAATTTAAAATATTTTATATCCATCAAATCGACTAATAAACAATCTTTTTCAGCTCTTTAGACAAACGCTACAACATTCTCCTTGCCTTTATGGCACTTCCAAGATGAGTAGCACATCAATAAGAAAAAAAGCCCAAAGTTGTTGTCTATGGTTTTTTGGTACATAGACCAATGCCTTGACAACACCGATCAAACATGTATCCATTAAAGCAAGAAAGGAGAAACCAAAAATATATAAGTTACAAATTGATTGGATATTTTATTTTTTTATTGGTGGATATAATATTGGATTATTAGCTTAAGGAAAAACAACCAACAATATAGGTTACAATAGCACAATTGTACTGTATGATCTAAATCATATTACATGACCAAAAAACTGCACACATGACAATGACACATTAGGCCTTTCTAGAAGAAAGGCGAGAAGCAAAAAAGAGTTATCAAATTTAGAAAAAAAAATATGTAACCCATATATAGGTTTCTTTTAGAGATACAAAATTAAAAGACACTGCATTTATAACATATAAACGTGTCAAATAGTAAGTTATAAAATACCAGATATTAAATATATTGAAAAGGATATCAAATAAGCACGACACAGCTCTGTTTAGATGTAAAACAAAATCCAACATTACATGGCATGATTTCATATTATTATCTAGTCTTAAGTTCAAATAAATGTGACCTAGCGAGTCCAGCATTTACAATACCATAAGGCTTAACATATGGAACGAAACATGTGCAGGTAAGTTTATACACCTAGAAATAAACAAGCTATGTAGAAGTGTTTTGATTACACAAAACTTCACTTTGTAGCAACATCAGTGTACTATATATTATTTGTACATTAATTTTGTTCAAGTAATAAGCTTGCAAAGTTTTTACAAAGATGAAATACCTAGACATTATCAATTAGCTGTTGTAGGTGTTATGTTGATCTAATCCATTGAGCATATCAAACATGTTATTATCAAAGACAAAAAAGATATACTGCCAACAATATAAGTTATAAATTGCTTGAAATTTTTTTGTTTCATTGTTTGAGATGGTATGATTTTGTTATTTAACTGAAGGATAAACTACCAACAATTGTTCCAAATACCAAACCACAGGACAAGCAGGCTTGGTCTAAGGTTGATCAAACTATCAGCACCGTGGTCATACTATGTTATCGCTATGGTTTAAAGTTTGAAAACCGTGCCTTTCTCTATATAGCTTGATGCTTAATCACTTAACGTTTGGGCTTATTTTCATTTTTTTCTGGTGCAAGTGCAGGGTCATCACATTTAAAGGTAGCTTTTAACTAATATAGATACACATAAGAGAAAATAAACACATACAAACAAAAGAAAATTGTATTAAAAATTATTATTATACACAATAATATTTTATAATAATTTTAGCATAGAAAGATTGCTTTTGCATTACTTTTTACGCACAGAACATTCAATGGCTTAAATATATGTTAACCACAAATTCATAGTCCATTGATGTAAACATCTAATTTATTAGGAATAGGAATCCAAGATGTTATCTTGCAATCGGGAAAAAAAATACCCATGGAAAATATAAGTAAACACTGTTCATTGTTATATTAGAAAGGACAAGGATCTAAATGAAGCAGGGAAACAGATATATGTTTCAAGTCCCGCTACACTTGTGTACAAGCAGATAGAAAACCTACGGTAAATCATGATGTGTTGACCATAAAAAACAAAGTTTCATAGGCCATTGCAAATAAAATATCGGTTTTGTAATACTTGCCACTATTGCGTTACTGTGTGATGTTATTTTATATAGATATTGTTCCATCAAACGGAAGTCACCCGGATAACAAGCGTTGCTATTATACTGTACACACACACACACACACAGTTATCTACCTCTATGACTTCTATTTACATTTAGATTTATAAATTTCCTTGTGCATTTACAGATCTGTATGATCAAGGTATTACTCAAACCTTATTTTGTTCTTATCTAATACAAGTTCTGTATGCTTCGACACAAACAACATCTAAGTTGTTGTAGTATAGTGGTGAGTACTCCCGCATGTCATGCGGGTGACCTGGGTTTGATCCCTAGCAATGGCGGTTGTTCTTTTTTTAACTCCAATACAAGTATGCAATTTTTACCACATCTAATCATCCTTCAAATTATCAGCTTGGAGCTTTGAACTTACAAGTTTAAAGACTAATTAACCTTTTTAGCGTCAGATGATTTCCTCACAACACTAACTGCTTCTTCAGGCAACATCACCGCAATATTCAACAAAACAGAACAAGTCCTCAGAGTGAAGGTAAAACCTACTACCAAATACAGAACTCACTCATGGAAAACTAGATATGACCAAAGCAACCCAATCGAATCAGTGAAAGGAACTTTTCCATGATCTTTCCCGAAAGGAAATGCAAGGTTATACGGTTTCCAAATTCAAGTTTTCCAATTTGATACCTCGGTTTGAATTAAGGTTGCTGGAAGCTTCTTCTCTCATTTGTACAGGAATCATCTATTTAGTTTTTGGCATCCGTTTAGAGATTCTGCTTTGACCCGCGAGGAAGATAATTTTCTAGGGTTAGGGATTTAGGGAAAAACGTTGGAAATGGCGAGACTGCTTTGAAGCGTGTGCGGAAGAGAAATCGGCAAGGTCAGAATAAAAAGGTTCAAACGGTAGGAATCCAAAAATCCGTACAATAAACTTTGTAGCCCAAAAAAAATCAAATTTTATAATTGCAACTCTTAAACAAACTTTATTATCTTCTACTTTCAAATTTCTATTTCTCAAATATTCACTTGATGCAAAGCCTAAACAACACGAGGAATGCGTTTTTGTGTCACATAGAAAAATGGAACAGTCTGGAAGGGCATTGGTAATGGGCTATTACCAATAATGGTTATGAATTGCTCTATATTGTTTTTAAAAAGACGTATATTCAAAATATAATTAATTATGAAATTTTGATAATCCTACTACAGTATTGATACAAATTCGATTGCACAATTATACTAATTTCAAGTTGCAAATAAAATAACGATACAGGTGCAGTTACAAAATACAAACTATAAACGAAGTTCAGCAACAACTAGTTGATCCTGTATGTTATCTCAAACGATTATCATAGATTTGTTGCATTTCTTTAAACCAGTCTGATTTACATGTAAAAGTGTTAATTTTTATGCTCTATCTTATCTTTATTGTAAATAAATAAATTTTACATCGGGTATTTTTCGTATATTTTCACAGGCCGTTCATCAATTCTCATGCAACCCGAAAAGCAAGATATTACACAAGAAAAATATCAACTTCAAAGATTTTATCTCATGTTCTTTTGGAGTCTAATCAGAGTCCATGTTTGGAAGAATTAATTACATATAATCTGATTACCAATCAATTAGCCACATGGAAGATTTGAAGATTTTATGCACTTTTGGAGTCTAATCAGAGTCCATGTTTGGAAGAATTAATCACATGCAAATCTTTTACCAATCAATTAGCCACATGGAAGATTTGGAAGATATAAAAGATATTCACCATGATATACTCAGATATTCTTAAAGATTATTTCCAAACAAGTTTGGTCAAGAAAGACATGAAATATGATAAGAATTCTTAGGAAAAGAGGCCCATTCATTCATATATCTGATTAGGGTTTGGCATATCCCACCTATAAATATACGTTGTACTCATTGTAAATGTTCATGCCATTTTTTAATTCTGTATTCTCGTTTATGAATAACAAAGTTCTTCTTCATTGATTGTCTTTTTTCTTTCATAACAATTCGTATGTCTATGCAATTAGTTTTGGTAGAACACATATTGTTATTTTCTTTTATTACTGCATGTTAGCGATTGATCGTTGATTAAATTCAATGACAGTCCTACTTTTAATTTTTTGTTATTGTTCTAGTTGTTATTTTCTAATTCATAGGAAAGCGTCGATCAAGTTTTTGGCGCCGTTGCCAGGGAGGCAACAATTAAATTTTATTTTCTGTTTAATTTCCGATTCGTGTTAGTTTTTATTTTTATTTTTCCTTTTATTTTATTGTGTATAGATATAGAAAAAAAAATTGATGGGTTGATTTGGTATTATAAGTTGATACCGTAATCTTCCTAACAAGAGAAAAAAAATAATTGTCAAATACCCTTGATTTTCTTTCCTTTCCTTTTCTTTTCAATTTATTTCTTTCCCCTTTTCATTTTTTTTCCTTTCTTCATCTGTTCCTTCTTTCCATCTATCCTTCTTCCCAATTTTTACTTCATTATCCATTGGCATTGTTCATTTATTTTTCCAAATTTTCCAATTTTTCTTTGATTTCTTTCCATCTATTCCTTCTTTCCAATTGTTAATATACTAGTTTTCATTCTCTTACAACAATAAACAAAAAAAATCCTTTTTTTCTTCCCATCTTTCAACTTTCTTCCCATTTTATTTTTACATTCTCTTCCCTATTTTACAAGTTCCAAAAAAAAAAAAACACTTGCCAACTTTTCCTTCAGTTTATTTCCTTTATTTCATCCATTTCTTCTCCCTTCTTTTATTTATTACTTTCCAATTTTCTACAAACTCCTCTCTTTTACAAATCTCATCCATAAAAAAATAAAAAATCTTGCCAACATTTCAATTTATTTCCGTTTTTCATTTTATTTTGTTTTCGCTTTCTTTCTATTTTTTCTTGCACATTGCATTCCTTTCTTCAAATTCACCACTTTCTTCTATTTTTCGGTCATTCTTTCTTCAGATTTCTTCTGCCATTTTTTTTCTCTCAACAAAAAAAAAATCACTGTTTGATTTTTTTTTCTTTTTCCCTTTTGCTTGTCACCAATTTTCTTCCAATTTCTTACATCCCTTCTCCTCCCTTTTATTTACAATTCCTTTCCATTTTATTTAAAAAAAAAGAAACTTAGTTTTTTTTTCAAGCTTGGTTTAGTTCCGTTTTAAAGTTGAGTTCTAGTTGTTCATTGATGTTATTTAGTCTAATCAGTTTTTAGTTTAGTTTTTGTTTTAGCTTTGTTTCAGTTATTTTTCCCCTTTGTTTGTTTATTTCTTCTCTTCTCTAGAAAAAAAGGAAAAAAAAACCCTCAAAACAAATCAAAGGTCAAAGGAAGAAACAGATTCAAGCAAGCGACAAAGGATTCAGAGGTCAACCGATTTGCAAACGGTGGGATTTGAATAACTAGCACCATTCATTGCTCTGGAAGGACTGCCATACCCCGCTGTAATATTTTCTTAACTCTACAGGTGCTCTGCTGCAAAGAAGAAAAAAAATAGACATTGTTTGTAAAAAAAATCTACAGGGGCAGCGGCTTGCTTGTACAATTTTTTTAATTTCTGCAATTATTTGTGTTTGATTGTTATTTTGGCTGCATTCTGAAATAAATCTAGTTACGAGCAAAGCCCTAACAAACATAAGGTGAGGAAGTCGTTACTTTTCCTTGGCTCCAAAACAATTAAATTTGGTCATTTGCATACTCCTTGGACCTAAATAAAAATTCATTAGACGTTGGCCTTAGGAGCAAAATTCAAGCTCAATAGGACAAACAAATTGAGTTAAATATATTAGATTTAAAAGTTTATTTTGCTGTGTGGAATTCATTCTATTCCTTTTGTAAAGGACGATGATACGTATTGCATCTAGAATTTTTCGACATTCTAGCAAACTAACTTTTTCAATCTATTTATTTAATTTGATTTGCAAAATATTTAACTGCAAAAGTGTATTTTGTGAAATTGATTTTCTCAAGGGTTTGATCGCGGATATATATTAGTTCAATTTATTGAACTTCTAGCAAAAGAGGTTGCATACTACCCGTAAAATATTGGTCGTATCCCTTAGTATTTATACTATACGTGAACGGCCATAAGACCCTCTTCCCCCTTCAAAAGATTATCAACTAATAAGATACACTTGTGTTTGTTATTTATTTTGATTAAGAGCTTCTTGTGTCAACCTTAAGTCTAGGATTTTTCCGTGTGTGCATTTAACAACAATGAGTGAAAAAAGTGTTAGCCAACAAAATTCTCCTAGGGGTTCTCGAATAAACCAAAATTTTCCAAACGAGTTGGATCAAAATCGAGTAAATCAAAACTTTCCGAACTTTGGGAATCAAAATCAAGCACATCAAAATTTTCAAAATCTCAATATTGAAATGGATAGACCCTTATCTCTTCGTGATCGATGTTATCCAAGTAGGACCGTTCAACCCTCTGTCATCGTGTTCCCACCAGCTGAAGGAAACAATTTTGAGCTTAAACATTCTTTTATTCAAGCGGTACCAAAATTTACTGGGTCTGAAAATGCTTATGAATTTCTAAGTGAATTTGAATTGTATGCGTCCACCACAAAAATGCAACAATTGTCTAACGAATCGATTAAGCTGAGACTAATTTCATTTACACTACTTGAAAGCACTAAAAGATGGCTAAATTCTCTTCCAAAACATTCCATAAGAAGTTGGGATGAATTTGTCACTGCATTCTTGAAAAAAAATCCCTTTCCATAAAACTCTCAAAATTCGAACCGAGATAAATCAATTTTGTCAAAATGAGGGGGAAACTTTTTCAAAATACTTTGAAAGATTCAACTAACTATTATATAGTTGTCCTCATCATGGAATTCTAAAAGACCACTTATGTCAAATTGCATATGAAGGGCTAAACTATCAGACTAGAACTCAACTAGAATCAATGTGTGGAGGAGACTTTATGTCTATGACGACCGATGAAGCTTGGAAATTCTTAGAAGATTTTTCAGAAAAGGACATGCAATGGGAATCAATTCGTGTTCCCATTCGTACTTCTACTAGAGGAGTGCATGTCGTAGACCCAAGTCAGATTTCCTTAGAAAATCAAACTCCTCAAGCCGGAGAAGGGCTACCCCATTATTACTCTCAGGACCAAGCTAATGCTGTAGCTCAAAATAATCCTTACTCATCCACGTACAATCCTGGTTGGAGGAACCACCAAAAAATTTCTTGGTCAAACCCCAATAATTCAGCTAACCCATCTCACGTGCAGCCCTTTATTCCAAATCCGAATTACCAAGCTCCACCTTACAATTCTCAAACCTCTCAGGCTGCACCTCAATCCAAACAGCCTTGTAGGCACCCCGACTTTCAATCATCAAACCAATCCTCTCAACCTTCTCAATCGTCACAAGAAATTGTGCGTTTAGAGAAACAGTTGAACTCTCACGAAGCTAAAATGAACTCACACGACGCTAAACTCGACCAAATGATGAATATGATGAAGGAATTAATGAAAAATAATGAGAAAGGAAAGTTGCCTAGTCAACCCGAGGTGAATCCAAAATATAACTCTCGTGCTGTAAATTCTTGTGAGAACGAAAACCATAATCCGGTCAATGCTATTACAACCCTTCGACCTGGAAAGAGGATTGATAATAATGTGGGCAACCCTGGCGAACCTTCGAACTCGACCCCAATGCCAAATCTTGATGATCACCCATTGGCTACGAACGCCAATTCTTCTAAACCTCCATTTTCCTCAAATGTTGGCAATCCCAACAGTTTTCCTCCCAGTGTCGGCAAACCCGACCCACCTTCGAAAATCGATGTTGGCAATACCAACATTCCATCTTCTACAACCTTACCATCTTCTTTTTCCGTGGATAAACCTTCTTCTTCGAATGATGAAACTGGTCACAGAGTCGAAAAACCAATAGCTCCATTTCCTCATAGACTCAATAATAAGAAGAAAGCGGCAAATTTTGATAATTTTTGGAAATTTTCAAACAAGTCCGTGTGAATATTCCTCTTTTAGACACCACTGAACAAATTCCTTAATATGCTAAATGTCTTAAGGAATTGTGCACACAAAAACATGCGACTAATGTCCCAAAAACCGCCTTTCTAACTGCGAATATAAGCTCTATTCTTTCGAGTCTTGCCCCAGTGAAGTACAAAGACCCTGGCTGCCCTACGATTGATTGTAAAATAGGAAACACTCACATCTCTCGTGCTCTACTTGATCTTGGTGCCAGTGTCAATCTTCTCCCTTACACTGTTTACCATCAACTTGGACTAGGGGAGATTAAACCAACAAACATCACTCTTCAGCTAGCTGATCGATCTGTCAAAAAGCCATTGGGAATAATCGAAGACGTCTTGATACAGATCGAACAGTTTTACTTCCCTGTCGATTTCATAGTTCTAGAAACTGAGCCTATCTTAAATCCCAATGTTCAAATACCGTTGATATTAGGATGCCCTTTCTTAGCAACCTAAAATGTTGTCATTAATTGTAGGAACGGTCAACTCCGACTTTCCTTCGGGCACCTATTTATTGAGCTAAACATCTTTAATCTCAACAAACAACCTAGGGATTTTGAGATCGATGAAATCAACATAATTCAAACCATAGTTGATGAAACCTCTAATGACACTTTTGAAGCCTTGAAAATGTGTCTTGACCATTTCGACTCTGATTTCGATGAACTCGAATACATTTCTGAATTGAATGAATTTCTTGACTCCAATCCTTCGTCATATGAATCTAACTAAGGAATGTTGACCAATGTTAACACTCAAGAACATCCTAAGTTAGACCTCAAACCCTTGCCACAAGACCTTAAGTACGCATACTTAGACTCCTCAGAAACTTTTCCAGTAATCTTGGCCTCTGATCTTTCCGAGGACCAAGAAGAAAAACCTTTATAAATTTTGCAGAAAAATAAAGATGCTTTGGGGTGGGAACTGAGCGATATAAAAGGAATTAGCCCATCAATTGTGGAACATCGCATACATTTGGTTGATGAGGCTAAACCCACCCGTGAGGCTCAAAGGCGATTAAACCCAAACATGAGAGAAGTGGTCAAGGAGGAGATAATCAAATGTCTAGACAATAACATCATCTACCCCATCTCTGATAGTACTTGGGTGAGTCCGGTACAAGTTGTACCAAAGAAATAGGGAGTCAAAGTGATCAAAAATGAAAGTAATGAGCTCATCCTAACAAAAATCAAAACAAAATGGCGTGTGTGTATCGACTATCGAAAGCTCAACTCAGCCACACGAAAAGACCATTTTCCCTTGCTTTTTATTGACCAAATGTTCGAACGCTTAGCGGGACATGAGTACTATTGTTTTCTCGATGGATACTCTGGCTATAACCAAATCCCTGTTGCTTTAGAGGATCAACATAAGACCACCTTTACTTGTCCCTTTGGAACCTTTGCTTATCGTCGCATGCCTTTTGGTCTTTGTAATGCCCCCGCGACTTTCCAAAGGTGTATGATGAGTATTTTCTCTGATATGGTGGAAGAATTCTTGGAAATATTTATGGATGATTTTTCAATCTACGGATCATCTTTTTCCCAATGTCTCACTCATTTAGAACTCGTCCTAAAACGTTGTAAGGAGAAATCACTCGTGCTTAATTGGGAAAAATGTCATTCCATGGTAAAAAGGAGGATAGTTCTAGGTCATGTCGTCTCAAAAGATGGCCTTGAAGTCGATAAATCCAAAATCGATTTGCTTGCTAATCTACCCCCTCCTAAGTCTGTTAAGGATGTTCGTTCATTTCTTGGCCATGCGGGATTCTATAGAAGATTCATTAAGGATTTCTCAAAAATTTCAAAACCTCTCTCAAATTTACTTGCCAAAGACGTCAAGTTTGAATTTTCCAATGATTGCAAAACATCTTTTGAAACTCTTAAGTCAATCTTTACCACAACTCCCATCATTCAACCCCCTGATTGGACTCAACCCTTCGAACTTATGTATGACGCTTCTGATTTTGCGAATTGGGCCATCTTGGGCCAACGAATCGATAAACTCCCTCGAGTCATTTACTATGCTAGCAAAACCTTAAATGAGGCCCAATTGAATTACTTAACTACTGAAAAGGAATTTTTGGCAGTTGTCTTCGCTTTTGAGAAATTCAAACCATATCTCATAGGATCCAAAGTAATAGTTTACACTGACCATGCTGCCTTACGATATTTGCTTTCTAAAAAGGATGCCAAGGCCCACTTGATTTGTTGGATTCTTCTTCTTCAAGAATTTGACATAGAAATACGAGATAAAAAGGGTTCTGAGAATGTTGTAGCTGATTATCTCTCTCGAATTATGCACAAAAATGTTGATGACACCCAAATCGATGACTATTTTCCCGACGAACAAATCTTTCCATCTCTTACACCCCTTGGTACGCTGACATTGTGAATTATCTTGTCACGCAACAAACACCCGCTGAATAGTAGAAACAAGATAGGCAAAAATTTCTCTCTAAAGTTCGAAACTTCTATTGGGACGACCCATGTCTTTTCAAATACTGTCCAGATCAAATCATTCGAAGGTGTGTACCCGATCATGAACACCAAAGTATTCTCTCTTTCTCACATGACCATGCTTGTGGCGGTCATTTTGGAGCAAGAAAAACTGCTGCAAATGTATTGCAAAGAGGTTTTTATTGGCCCACACTCTTCCGTGACGCTTTCGAATTTTGCTCTAAATGCGATCGATGTCAAAGAACGGGTCGAATCACTAAGCGAAACATGATGCCTCTCAACCCCATTTTAGTGATTGAGTAATTCGATGTTTGGGGCATCGATTTCATGGGACCATTCCCTAACTCATTTGGGAATCTCTACATCTTGCTTGCGGTAGACTATGTCTCAAAATGGGTTGAAGCCATCCCGACCAAAACCAAAGATAATAAGGTTGTTATCAAATTCCTCAAAGAAAACATCTTTTCACGCTTTGGCACACCTCGAGCTATCATTAGCGATAATGGAACTCACTTCTGTAATCGTGCTTTTGAGTCCTTGCTCAAGAAATATTCAATCACACACAAGCTGTTGACCCCTTACCATCCACAAATTAGTGGACAAGTAGAAGTTTCCAATAGACAAATCAAACAAATTCTTGAGAAAACCCTGAATTCTAATAGAAAAGATTGGTCCTTAAAACTGATTGATGCACTTTGGGCATTTCGCACTGCTTACAAAACCAATCTAGGAATGTCACCATATCGGTTAGTCTTTGGAAAGGCCTGTCACTTACCTCTTGAATTAGAGTATCGTGCTCTTTGGGCAATTAAACTTTTGAATTTTTACTTAGAGAAGGCCAGCTCACGTAGGAAGTTACAGATCTCAGAACTGGAGGAATTAAGAAATGAAGCATATGAAAATGCGAAAATCTTTAAAGAAAGAACCAAAGCCCAACACGACAAGAATATACTTCATAAGGAATTCAATGTAGGACAAAAAGTTCTTTTATACGACTCTAGACTTCACTTGTTTCCAGGAAAACTCAGATCTTGATGGACTGGACCTTATGTTGTGAAAACAGTATATCTTCATGGAGCAGTTGAAATTGAAAATCCTAAGGATGGAAAAGTCTTCAAAGTAAACGGTCAACGACTGAAACCATTTTTGGAATTCGAGCAAAATACGAAGACGATGACCTTATCGATCTTCATGAGCCTGATCATCCACCATGAAATCAGGTGGTACACGTTCTTCTTCTTTTATTTTTCATTTTTTCCCTTCCATTTTGGTCTGCATACCTTAGACAGTTGGGACACTGTCTCAAACTAGTGTGGGGGAGTCAAGTCTGCATCAGAAAAAAAAACACACACGACTTATTTTAGAATGATACCACGAAATAAGTTTACAATTTTTAGTCAGTTGATAGTATTTTTTTCTCTCAACTTTGATCGAATAAGAAATAAAATGAAAAGTTTAATTTTGAGGGATAATAGTGTAACCGGTATATAGGGAGATTCTTAGGTGATGGCCATGAAATCTATTCTACATTATAGTCTTTGTTTAAATAAGTGGAGGACTTAAAATACTTATATTGGATTTTCGAATCTTTAAAATTAAGTTGTGTTAAGTTGAATTCGCGTAACTCTCTTTTATGCTTATATTTTCAATAATAATAATAGTAATCCAAGGGTATCCAACATTGCTTGTATATTAAGCGTTGGTGTGCAAACCCGCCAAGCTCTATCCGACATGTTGTTGACAAAGTCAGCATTGGAATATCTTGGTCTCATTTTATGAGATTGGACACCTAAGGATTACCAACATGTTGTTGACAAAGTCAGCGTCGGTCTGCACAATCCGCCAAGCTCTGTCCTAACTCTCCGTCGGTCCGCAAGGCAGTGTATGGGTGGTATACCTTGGTCTTTTAAGTTAGGTGTATGTAATTAATCATAAATTTTAAAATTTTATAGAATAGAGAATAAGTGATGATGCCCAAACACTTCCTGACCTTATTGATTTGACTAGCCATACATGAGAAAATAATAATACCACTTTGCAAACTATGCCAAGCAAACTAAGAATCTATTTCATGGTTGCACTATGTTATCAACCGAACCAACTAGCCAAGCTAGAATTTAACATTTGAAAACGTGAATTATATTGAAAATTTGTGACAAGTTGAGGTATCTAAAGTACAATCAACTGATTAGAAATTATTAACTTAATATGTTGTACCATTTTCTGAAACAAGTCGTGTTGTCATTTTTGTTTTTTTTATATATCCATTGCATTCATGTAGTTGCATTAGATCCACACATACTGCATTTGGATTTTGTGGGTAGAATCCGCTGAAAACCCTCACGAGACACTACTCGTCCTACTAGGGACACCTAGAGGTTTACTGGCTTGTTGCATACGCTCAATGCAATCGTGTTTCCTACGAAAGTGTGACCTATCTAGTTTAGCTTTTCATTTTTTTATTTTTCCTTCTTTTCACTCGAGGACGAGTAAAAGATAAGTGTGGGGGTATTTAATTAACATGTAAAAGTGTTAATTTTTATGCTCTATCTTATCTTTATTGTAAATAAATAAATTTTACATTGGGTATTTTTCGTATATTTTCACAGGCCATTCATCAATCCTCATGCACCCCGAAAAGCAAGATATTACACAAGAAAAAGAACAACTTCAAAGATTTTATCTCATGTGCTTTTGGAGTCTAATCAGAGTCCATGTTTGGAAGAATTAATTACATATAATTTAATTACCAATCAATTAGCCACATGGAAGATTTGAAGATTTTGTGCACTTTTGGAGTCTAATCAGAGTCCATGTTTGGAAGAATTAATCACATGCAAATCTTTTACCAATCAATTAGCCACATGGGAGATTTGGAAGATATAGAAGATATTCACCATGATATGATCAGATATTCTTAAAGATTATTTCCAAACAAGCCTGGTCAAGAAAGACATGAGATATGATAAGAATTCTTAAGAAAAGAGGCCCATTCATTCATAGATCTGATTAGGGTTTGGCCTATCCCACTTATAAATATACGTTGTACTCATTGTAAATGTTCATGCCATTTTTTAATTATGTATTCTCGTTTATGAAGAACAAAGTTCTTCTTCATTGATTATCTTTTTTCTTTCATAACAATTTGTGTGTCTACGCAATTAGTTTTGGTAGAACACATATTGTTATTTTCTTTTATTACTGCATGTTAGCGATTGATCGTTGATTAGATTCAACGACAGTCCTACTTTTAATTTTCTATTATTGTTCTAATTGTTATTTTCTTTTTCTAATTGGTTCTTTTCTTTTCAGTTGTTGAATTTGATATTGATCTGATTAGATTCAGATCAATAGTAAATTCAATACATTAATTCAAAAAACATCTCCAGATTTTGCCTAACTCGCCTAAGAATAGATAAATAATAAGATTTAAAACACCTCCCTGTGATTCGACCTGCATATTACACGACCTGTACACTTGCAGTATTATTTCATAAATCGCGCTTTTCTAATTCATAGGAAAGCGTCGATCACAGTCCATCATCTTCATTCTCAAACGTTCGAATATCATAGTACCCTTACAGAAATTCTTTCAAAATTAAATAAAGATCATCATCATATACCATAAGTTCAAGATTTTGTTATTGTGTCATCATATGAAATTATGAACAGTTATTGTAACAGTCACAACCTTTATGTAAGAACCCCGGTTTTTGGACACCGGGGTAAATAGATTATAGGATGTTGTGTGATTTGAAGACCAAGATGTATAAAATGTGAGTTCAAAAGCCTAACTCATATAATAATTTAATATATGAAAATAATTAAATCGTGTGTATTGGAATAAATTAAATTCACTTTATACAATATAAGGAAATTTATTTCAACCCATGTTTGTAAATTATATTTGATGGTTTAAATGTATATTGGAAATATAAACAACTAATTAACAACTAATATTAAAGTGAGAATATATTTTCAATATGATGTGTTAAATTGTTTTAATGAAACCATAAATCATGGGTTTTGGGAGTTAATTCGGAGGAATATTGTATTAAGCGATTTTTTAATCCTTTAAAATGATTAAAGTGGAGTATTGGGAAAACTGTGCTTGGATTGAAATAAGAATTAATAATTTGTTTTGAGAAAAATTGGGGAATAAGTGCAATTTTGTGTTAATTTGGAAATTTACGAACTAGTGAATTTAATATTCAATAATCGAGTAAATAAATTAGAAAATGTTAAAATAATGTTTTGAAAACTTTTTATGTATAAAATTGCAAATAAGTAGGTATCTATACAATTCCTAAGAGTTTATTGCAATAATCGAGTAAATGGTGAACTTTGGAATAAACCGTGTATTTTTAAATAAAACTTGTGTAGAAGTCATTTGTAACAACCCTAGTTTTTTATATAGGACTATTTAATTTGTTTATACATTAAAATGATTAATTTTAAGATTTAACGACTTGGAATTTATTTAAGTAAGAATTTGAAAGTTAAATTACTCAAAAACAGGAATATCAAACTTAAAATCTGAATTAGTTTATTTTAAAGTTATGTAAAATTCTGTTCAAAGTGGTGGAGGTTAATGGTTGGCGGTGGTGCCATGCGACTGCGGTGGTAAGAGGTGAAGGGTAAAAAAAGCTAGTGCGGTCTCCACAAGTCAAGATTACGCAGATAAATTGGAAGAGGAATGGGATGGCCAACGTGATTTAAGAAGAGGGTGGAAAGAAAAGTAGTTGGTGAGAAGAAATGAATTTGCTTCTTTTTTTTTCTGATTCTAATTTAAATTGGCGAAGGCTTGTTATAATAGAGGAAGCCATGTGGTAGTATTGAATTACTACCACCTGTAATTGAATTACTACCACCTGTACACAATCTCAAATTTGGCAAACAAGTGTCTCTACTTATGTTTAAACTACTATCACGGGGTGAGTAGCACATATACGAATAACCAAATGTCTCAAAAGCCTAAAATGTTACATGCGCTGGCCATTCGATTTTGAAAAGGTGGTATACACGTCCCTTAGTATTAGTTTGTTTCACGTTTGCTCATTAGTTTAGATGCGCCAGGGAAGAAAATAGAGTGTAGACAACAATCCGGGTTCAAAGTGCATATATTGATTTATTAATTATGAATGGCAACAAGATAAAATATTTTTGAGAAAGAAAGCATTCATATAGGAGGTACCACTTAGAAATTCATTGCATACATGAATTTTTATAATGTATTGCACTTTGCATTAGCCCCTGGATGGTTGCAAAACTGGATGTACACATGGTTGTAAATTATGCGAGAAATTACATAAGCTAATTCTTTATTTAATTTCAAGAACGAAATTTCCTAAAGAGCGGGGAGAATGTAACATACTGCATTTTTATTATATTAATTCAGTTAAATAATTAACGAAAACAACGAATGGAAAACGAACATTTTTTGAATTTTCAGAATTGGGCTTCGAAACGTGTGCCATTGTGTTCATTGCATTTTTTGATAAATTTGCATATATAACTTGTTCCGATCGGAGTGCATACGACAAATTTACGAACATATGAAGTTTAGCATCGGAAAAAATTTGTATGTAAATGTGTGCAAATATAATTTATATTTTTAATATGTATGTACATAAATTTCTAGAAAAAAAGTCCTTTGAAATTGAAATAAATGGACAGTAAGGACGAAAGTAATTGATATTAAAATTGAAACATTCTTATTAATTTAGAATGCATGTCATAATTGACATTAACAAAGAAATAATATAAATTTATTTAGATATAAATTGCAGGAGAAATGCGCAAAAATAAACACGTGACATAAATGGTACAATACTATGCAATAAAAGGAAGTTTGAAATAATTTTAATTAAGTAGCATTTCAATTTAGAATAGATATTCACATATTAATATATTAATGGTGCGCATTAGAAATGGAATTAATACACATTAAAAATAACGTTCATTAAATTAAAAAGGGAGTAAATATGCAGAAAGTTAAAACGGAAGAAATTGTATGTGTGTATTGATTTCACATTCGAAATGGATAAGTATAAAGAACGAGGAAAGAATTAAATCAGGATGTTAAAATTATAACGTTAAGAAAGAGAGTAGGCAAAAACTAGTCATTGCGTTTAAAGACCTATACACGTTATCTCCAAATTTGTATGGGTCGACTCATAATTGTGGTTGCATGCACCCTGTGTATGAGCATCTAGATTTTTCCAGTATCGACTAAAGGAGGGTCAAGGTTCTGACGCGGTTTTCTTTCGAGCGACTATTCTGGTTTGGTTTCCATGAATCTAACGGACCAGGTTCTTCAGGATGGCTATAAATAAACTCCTAGGGCTAGCCGTCAAACTCATTATTTTCTGAGCAGACGCGGAAGCCCTGCCATTTCATTTCTTCTCCAAACTCTTCTGAAACAAAAATAGATCAGTTTAGGCCTTCAGAAACAAGAATTGGAGAACGCAATTCGTAGATTAGGATTATAGGCGCTCAGAGTTCCTTTCTGTACGAGGTAAGTTCCATGGATTTTCCAATTCCATTCTTTTATTTTCTTTTGTGGTCAGAATTATAAATCCATGGTTATTGCAACGTTTGAATTAAAACTAAGGAAAACCACGGTTGATAATTCTGAACCAGATTCTGGAATTGGAAAGCTTACAGGTGAATGGATTTAAATTATGCCTTTCGGTTACGGTATATTTATCATTTAATTACCTGTAATTCTTAACAAAATGAAAAGTTGAAATTGTGGTAATTGTGATGTATTTCATTTCCTAAAAGCGTTAAGAATATTACTGTTTTGTAACTTCATTCCTATATCTTTCTGTTTGGGCTTAAGAAATTGCCGTAATTAAGATTGTAAATTTGACGATGATTATGTGTATATTCCCAATGTATATTGTTTGTGATGTAGTCAAAAATTTAGTTGGGAAAAATTGCAGTAAAATATGGATAAAAAATTGGAATAGATAATAGTAAGGCTAATTGTATTCAGAAGTTTACCATAATTAAATTGGAAATGGGAATTGGGTAAGAAAATAGGAAATAATATATAACCCAAAAAAAAGGGATTAGTTTCAGATTGAGTTAGTTGGGGTGGAAAAGGAATACATTTCCATAATTACCATCATAGCAAATTTCAAAGAATGTAGTTGCAAGAAAAAGAAAAGTAGTAGAGATTAGTGTGAAATAGAAGTTTTTGTCGCACTACACACTAATCAAACATATATATACATGATACAATAAAGAGAAATAGCTTGCAACTACGGAACTTAATTGATGTATATTACAAAGTAGATTTTTCTTAAATTTCCACCAACCAATTTGACAAAGTGTGTGAAATATTTCTTATGATAACGGAAATTACAAAAAGGTAAATAAAAGGAAGTAACAACAGTAAGGGTTTGCTTAAAAAATAAGGAAATAAGGAAAAATGTGATGAACGGGGAATATAACTTATTATAACTAATGGGGATGAAATGTAATTGATAGACTTGTCCTAGGGACAAGTGGAATTATAACGTGGGTTATAACAAAAGTTAAGATGACAACCCATTAATAAACCTTGGTTAGGGGAACTAAGTTAATAAGTAAACCCACATCAACGGTTTTGGTAGCGGTATAACATGAGGTTTTAATCACATGGAAAAAAGAATAGGCTTATTATTAGTAGACTTATGAAGAGGAAAAATAAGTGGCCTGATAAATTTATAAACATATAATGGGAGTCCGTCCCGATAGCGTGGGATTGATTAGGGAAAGTAACCCGCAAACCGTACGCTAATAAACTAGTAACTTGAATAGAAAATGAATGTGTAAATGATCAAGTTAATTAGGAATATGATAAGTTAAAGCAAGCGCGTGATTAAAAGATTAGACGTAGGATCTAATAATGCGATGGCGTGATGCGCTTGGACCAATATGTACATATGGAGATGAATAACCAAACAGGGTATATCATCGCAGTGTTTGGACAAAGGAGAGAAGCACGTCCAACTAATTATTGTACGGGACTGGAGGGAAGCACGAGACGTCTACGGGACGTGGTGGGATAATTTGAGATGGCCCTCCGAGGAACAATCGGATGAAGCTGTCTCTCGAAGGCAGGTCTGTTGCACCATCTAGAGCATATCTTGACTGCAACTATGATGTAGTAGTCAGAAGGTTATGGCAGATGGCATTGGGTGATTCAGCGATTTGCCTCGCTCTGAAAGGAGGCGGTCAGGATCAAATTTAGGATAATAATCGTCAGATACCCGCCATCGGTAGTCAGTGGGTGGCAAAAAGACTATAGCTAAACCAACAGACCAACGATCTTTCACTATCGGGATGATGGTTGAGGGACATGCCAAATTGGATGTTAGAATGGTTGATAGGGGCATGTCATTAGCTCTTAATGTTGTCTTTCATTAGCTGTGGGAAGGGCCAGGGAAAGACCAAGGTGGGGCCATAACCACTGCGAAAAGAGACAGACCACGGGTGGGTATATGTAATGTTGGCCTAACGAAGTTTTCCTTTACATATATCAAAAGCTCCTGACCGAGTTCTATGCATTGGATTTAGCCCTATTACGGTACTCGGGTTATAGTGGGCAGTATGTTTGTGCAAGGGTCGTTGTATTGTAGACGTTATGGCATTACTTTGTGTCGAGAGGTGGTTCGACTGAGGAGTTTAGATACGAGGATTCGTACGCTTACGTGGTATAGCGACGGTGGTTCTGTGTGATTATGTGGCGCAATGATGGAGATTTCCGTATGCGGTTCTGCATAGGATGAAGGTTGTGCATGCTACTGTGATGCGACGGCGGAGACTATACGAGGTGGATATTATTGGGAGTAACTTGAGATGTTGGGTATAACTACACATATATAATATTTGGTTTAATCTACTGGGGAGTTGATGGGTGTGACGTGTATGCAAATCCTAGAGTGTTGTTAACCCGAATAACCTAATAGTTAAGAAATTGTAACTGAACAATATATGTAGTGTTATTTCAAAATGTATAATTTGTCTACTTACCAGAACTTGTGTTCTGACCCACTCCTCATGATATACTCGCAAGTTGGATTTATGCCATAGATTTGGTAGCCTTTAGACACCTATTAGGCAGTGGAATGATTTCAGTAAGGCAATATTTGATTATTTTATTTTATCCATTCCACTGAGAGATGTTTTATCAAGCTCTAGTATATTTAATATCTCTGTCTTTTTTACAGGATACCAAACAAGCCAACTAGAGTTTCAATGGTTTTAGATTTAGAATTTCTGCAAAATCCAAAAAACGCATTGGAATTTGGGTTGTTACACTATGGCAATGGTTTCCATTTGTTTTGAGATTTTCCTGAATGAATTCTTTGAGGAAATGGAGTCACAACTTAGTAGGTCCGTCTATTTGAGTTGGCGATGAGTGGGATTCATAAATAGACACGGGTTTGAATCAATGTGTCGATTGGTTTCGTTTGTGTTTTTCTTAGTGTCATGAGAAACTTGAGTTTTGAAAGACATTTCAGGTAAGTCTTTAGGACAGAAAACTTGATTGTTGATTTGTGTACCAGATCTCAAAGTGATTATAGTGTTCATTTTGTTTAAGTTATCATCTTGAGCAACATGGGCCTAACTCTAATTTTGCATTCACTAAATGAACGACTCATACTTTTTCGAGAACATTCCTCTTTCCCATTCCTCGAATTTTGCATTCACTAAACGAACGACTCGTATTCATTTTGTTGAAGATACTGAGTTATAGCATTTGCAAGAGTTTCCAAAAAAATTCGAGAGAGGATAATCATTTGTCTTCTTATGGAACGAATGATTATTATGCTTTATTTTTGAGAAGGTGACATGAAATCTTGAAATTGATTTGATTAAAAAGGAAGAATCAAAGCATTGTTAGAAAATCATTGAAAAGAAGGTTGAACCAAAATCGTGTTTGGATTGCTCTGGCTCCAGGCAAAATTAGAATGATTTCTCTAATCGGGATTGTATGTTAAAGAGAACAGGTCGTTCTTAACTTTGTTAAAAGCATTGGGTTATTGCGACAAGTAGGACCATTGATCGGTGATGTGATTTGGATCGTTATGTCTACAGCATAAAGGCTGAGAAGCTTGGTTTATTTGTTTAGTTAAAAGAACATTATCACATTTTTTATTACGACATCGATTTTAGCTTAAAGCTAGAGATGATCATATCGAACGAGCACGCTATCATGAGTAGATAGATTTCTAGTTAGATCATTCCTAATGAGCCGATTTTTAAGCAAAGATTTCAAGAGATTTCCAAGCAACTTTATGGTGTTGTGCTAGAAAAATTCCTTAGCATACAGATTCAAATATAGTTCGAGAACTATTTTCGAGACCATCATAAATAATTTGGCCAGAGGTTCATTTTTCAAAATTTTGTTGTGGACATTTGATTAAAAGTTCCTACAATCTTTCAAAGTACTTTCCAAAAGGTTCAGCCCTAATAGATGAAAACTAACAATTTCATTTCGAATTTTGGTTGTTTCTTCAACAGAGCCAGATTTCTTTAAGAAAACTTTTACAAGTTTAACCCAAGTTCTAGTTGAATTTAAAGGCAAGCTATACTACCATTTCCAACTTAATCGGCAAGTGCAGATGGAATTAACCTAAATTTGATTCAATCATCACATAACTGTTGGCTTTTAATGGTTGCACAAACTTGTTCAAAATTCAACAAAAAGACGTAAGGATCATCGGTTTCAAAATTGCTATTCTGAAAATGTGTTTATGTGACTCGATTGAATTTCAAAATGATTTCTCGTTGGTGCAGCAAAAGTATAGCAAGAAGGAACATAAACTTGATTGAAAAAAATATGGTCCATAAAAGTATATGGAGGGTTTTTTGTTAGCCATTTGAGAATTAAGATCTAGTCGAATTAAACGCTTTATCGAAGTATCACGTGTCTAGATACTCATGCACATGAGAATAGATTAAGATGTAAATGAGTGAAAAACAAGGTTATGAAAATGATATTGAAGAAGGTTTTTTGTTTTGTTTTTTCAAACAAGAATTTTTTTTATTTGAAGTAAAGAGTATGATAAAAGAAAAATGTTTAAAAGAAGCGTTTTTTAATTTTATTTTTTTGTAAAAGGAAAAAATAAAAGTATATATTCAAAGAAAAATGATTTTTTTAGCTTTTAGTTTTTGAGTTTTTCTTTTGTTTTTTTAATATATGCATGGACTAATTCAAATAAATGTATGTAAGGATTTAAGTGGAAATTTTATATCCTTAGTAGCACCTACTTCAAATATATATATATCATGACATCGATTTAAATTAGCAAAACAATTTTTAATCAGGTAACAAATAGGGGTTATCAGTGCACCAAGAATCGCTATAATGATGCAACTAATGGATTAAATACTTTTAGATAAATAATCATTATAATACCAACGAGTCAACGTGACAACTACAACTGATCAAAGTATGTTGTTTCCATAGACACCAAGAGAGAGTTTCGGTAAAATAAAACAAGTTATCAAAACACAAATTTATTCTAAATGAGTTCGTGACAACTTAAGTCCAACGTTTAATGTTTATCAATTGGTTAAGTTCTGCGATAAAATGCAATTTTTAGGGCCAAGGAAGGTTTATGAACTCCTCACCTTATATAAATTTGGGTGCGCCCTTACGGAAAAAAAGATGAATGTAAAACAAAAAATTGAACGCATGTTAAAATGCAAATGCGAACAGGTTCTTGTGTGATTTTTTATATGTAATATGCAAGTAAACAAAAATATAATAAAAGTAAAACATGAGATCGAACAAGAAACTAAAACGTGCAGAGTTTATTAACAATTTATTTTAGTGAAGATTTTTTTAGCACGAGTGAAATGAAAATGAATGTTTTTTTAATCGGGTCAAACAATTCTTTTTTTACAAAGCATAAAGAAAAATGGCAAATAAATGTAAAAACAAAACCATATAAGCAAATAAAATAAAATGAAAGATTGGTCAAAAGAAAATCTTAAAATAAAAAGAAAAGCTCGCATTGAAATACGCCAACTAAAATGAAACCAAACTAAATTACCCAAAAACTCAAAGATGTTGTAATATATAAGAGTGAATATGGTTTTGTAATATTCTATTTAGTCCCATATCATGGGAATAAGTTTAACATCAGCTCCAAAGCCTATATATAAAGGAGCCAATGTGATTGAAATTGTGACATTTGAATCAATAGAAATAAAAGCCTCTCCTTATATCTTCTATTCTCTGTAATGGCTTCTCTTTTATTGTACGTTCTGTTTTATTTTATAATACGTTATCATCACGAGATTCCAGTAGAGCTATTTTTTTATTTTTTTAAATCATCTAGATCTACATCTATGAATTTGCGAGGTAAGTAATTTTTATTTGAGGATTGTTAATTCATGGATTTCTAGATTTGTTCTGCAATTATTTACTTTTATTTAAAAATATTCGATAAATGGATCTATCAATTTGTGTTATCTTCTATTCTTCTAGATCTAATTCAAACTTCTAGAACTGTTTCTATTTTTTTTTGTAGATCTAGAATGGGTTCTAATAGGTCTATATTTTTTAGATCTAATTATTTTTATTGACCCTACATGTGTGTCTAGATTTATTTTTCAATTTTTTTGCAGAACTAATTTTGATTTTTCCAAACCCAATTTGATGGAGATTCGATTATATATGTATTGTTTATATTATTGATGGTATAGAGGTAGATCTAATTTTAACTTTTCCGATCTATTATGACTTTTCGTATGTAATTATTTTGGATAGACTGAAGATAAAATATCTTTTAAAAAAATGATTTTTTATGCATACCCAACAAAGATAGAATATCTCTTGAAAAAAAATGTTTTTTTTGGTATATCCAACAGAATTATGGGTATAAAATACAATGATGTAGCATTTAAATTCAATAGCAATATTTATTTATCACTGGAAGTGAGATTGAAAGCTCATGATGTAAACTACTTTCAAATGAGAAACCTGAAGTTCATATGTAAATGACCTGAAGTTCATATACATTTTTTTTAATGAGGAACATGAAGTTCATATGCCAATAAGGAATCTGGAGTTCATATGCAAATGACCTGAAGTTCATGTATAAATACTTTCAAATGAGGAACCTGAAGTTCATATGCAAATGAGAAACCAGAATTTCATATGCAAATGAGAAACATGAAATAAAGCCTCAAAACATATAATTGCATTTAATATTTGCTTATAGTAAATGACCTATAATAGGAAAGGATTTGAAAAATCGCTGAAAGGAAAAGTTTCAATAAAAGGAAAAAGGCATATATTCCAATTTTGTGCCACACATAATTTCTTGATGAAATTTATTGTTATAAGAGATCATTAAGAATAATCTAGAGGATTTGCTTCAGTTTAAAATATACAATGATAATATGTAAATTATAATAAAACCTGAAGTTTTAATACGGTAATTTTAGAACATATCATATTTCTAGAAGAAA
Source organism: Allium sativum (assembly GCA_030737875.1). Lineage (NCBI taxonomy): Eukaryota > Viridiplantae > Streptophyta > Magnoliopsida > Asparagales > Amaryllidaceae > Allium > Allium sativum. The sequence continues at coordinate 464,338,819 of CM060923.1, forward strand.
TATTTTATTGTTTCTTAGAAAAACTATATTATAAAAAAATATGCATCTCGAAGATCATATTAAGTTAAAATCTAAATATTGATATTAATTTAGCACACCTGAAGTGATTATGGAAGTAATTTTTGTTATAAAAACGAAAATTTTATAACCTACAGTTTCTATAATTGTAAGAGATAGTTTGGATGTAAAAAATAAGATCTAAAAGATCTGTATATGGATTGTATAATTTGAATCTAAAACATGTAATTTTTATGTTTGTTAATCTACATTGAACTTCTGGTTTAAACAAAATATATTTTATTTGAACTAGAAGTTCAATACATTTCCAAATCAGATGGTTTGGATATTATGATACGATCTTTAAGATTCACATTGACATTGCTTGATAAGAAAAAATAAATGATTGGAACCTTATAAACAATTTGTTCTAAGATCGATAACTCGAATGAGAAATAATATGTAAATCGATTACATGTAATACTTGGACGCACGTATATACACATATATGTGAATATTTAATTAACAACCTGAAGTTGTTATGAGCTCATATTACAAATTATGCGTATATTATTTAGTAATTCAAAAAGTCGATTGACATCAATATTGAATGACCTGAAGTCGTGTGCACATTCAAATGATAGAAAATTCCTCCAAATTATCAGACCAATGAAAGGGAAAAAGCAATACGATATGAATGCATCTTATCAACTAATAAGCGCATTATCCTACTACAATTGAAATACATCTAATGTATTTGCTAGCTATAATGCGATAATGGATCAAAAATGAGAATCCAAAGACAGTTTATAATTTAATGTGATAATGTTTGTCAACATTAAGGGGAGGATAAAAGGATCATCAATGTTAAATATATGCTAACATATAGAATTATGCAAAATATTAAGTAACTTGCATAAATTATCAATTATGTCCGTAATAGACTTTCTCCAATATAGATTTGAATCACACCAAAGAATCAAAAGGTGTAAATCACAGCTGAAAATGTGGTATAAAGTCAGTTCAAAATATTTTGGAGTAAGTCATAAAGATGCGAAATAATGGAGGTGAGTGTTCTTGAAGAAACACTTAAGGTTGCTTTGAAAGAAACCCATGACATGATTATCAAATAACCCTATAAGTGGTTTAGGAACCTAAAGCATGATAATTTTTGAGATCTCAATAAATCATGTATAGAACTAGCAAGAAATAATCATCGATAATAAATTTATAAATAATAAAGCACTTATTTATAAATGGATTAAAAATTCCATATTAGAGAGAAACATGATTGGCCGTCATGAAATTCTCCTTAATAAGATATACGGACTTGTATTCCATAAGATATGAACCTGTAGTTCATAAGATAAAATTAGAAATATATAAAATGACAAAAGCACACTAAAGTTAGCAAAGCACCATATAGTGTAAACAACATGTTATGAGCATTGTACTTTCAGAGATAATTTAATTGATTTAAATGGTGAAAGCGTTTAAAACGCTTACATTACCCTAAAGGTATAAACGATGAAAGTATACAAATTGCGAAAGAATTCAATTAAATTTGGTAGTAATAAAGAATGCAAATAACATGAAGTGTAGATTATAACATTATTCTAAGTATTGTTGTGATGAAAAGCTTGATATAATTCACGATGAGTAGATCATTTCCTGCTTTCAAGAACTGTTGTAGTGAAACTCTTAATATCCATTGAAGTGGTAATTGCAATATGCAAAACTTATTATTGTAACGACCCGAGGAATTCGCGATCTTGGTATCGACATAAACTCAATGTCAACTACTTAAGAATCAAAAAATATAGGAACATTAATAGAAAGAAGTTAGAGGGTGAGAATAGATAAGATAGAAACTTAGAATAGAAGAAGAAGAACACAACTACAACAACATCAAAGTAACACGAATCTCACAGCGGAACGAATAAATATATTTCATAACATGACTTTGAAATAAAACAGTATCTGTATACAATACCATTATTAGAGTATAACACTTAGAACACAGCGGAAATAATAATAGCTATATATTCCTGAAGCCTCCAGCTCCAGCTCTTCAAGTATCTGTAAAATCTGGACTACTTGACTGCCCGTACAAAATTGGGCACCCAAGAGTTTAGGGAAAACAAAACAAAATAAAATCTGGGTCAGTCATGTGACTGGTGTGAGTAAACTCCAATCATTTCGGTTTAACTTTTCAAAATCCTTTCTAAAGAAATGATAATTGTAAGACCGATCCACACATAAACACGGATGGTTTTTACCTTACGATAACCCAAAACATTTCTTTAAAATCAATACTCTTCTGATATTATAATAATGTCTAAATCAAATAAATAGCAATCTAGTGGAAACGCTTTCATCTCACGTTCCGCATGTATTATATACAATCAAACACCGCAGGCGCTTGTTGGGTAATGGATTTCCAGTTATGACAAGGTATGGAACCACCTTCCGATCAGTGTACTCTAGAAGCGATACACTGGAGTTCAACAAGAACATCTTGTAACTCGACCACACATGACCGGCCATTCATTTCGCTTGAATGTTCCGAATATATTGTCACCTTACGGTTGAAATACCAACATAACTGTTCCCGGGAGATACAAAATTGAAAGAAGTAACAAATATGAATATTCTCTAGATGGTGACAATATACCCTAATTGGGTGCGACCCACTTAGCCATGCTGCCTGCTCGATTTTTGTCATTTCTCGGTTGATGAGGCTTGAGGTCATAACGTACTATTATACAGATCACATCTACATTTACTTTGAATGCCACATCGTCATACCCGCCAAATCACGAATCGGTTCCCTCAAAAATACCACGGGTATAAAGCTAAGAGAAACGAATTTCTCCGCCACCAACGTAAACACGTTTGAAGCGATCAACTTATGCGATCTACCAGATATACTATGTCAGACATTCGTCCATTCAAGTTGTCCTGGGACTGGACAACCCAAAGGCACTATTCTCATCTTAGACAATTTCTACCTAGGATTTACTGAACCGCTCTTGCATAACTCCGTCTTCAATTATCTTTATCATATTTGATTCACAACGCTAATGCCTTATGGAGTGGTTTTCAGATAATATATCTGATCCTGGTCTTTCCGTATTGACAACGGAAATGGTCAAAATCTTTGATAGTCGGTGATTTAACTATCAAAGGAAAACATGTGTACAAACAACGGTCGTATTTCCAAAATGGAAATCTTATCGATCAATCATCAATCGACCTTTATCTCTTTAAATTAATTTATCATTAATTTATTTCATTTTCCTATTCCCGTTTTTCCATATATTCGTAAATTCTTATTTTCTAAATTTAGAAAATATACGTTGTTAATCATTGGAAAAAATTTCCATATTTACTCTTATTTCTTATTTTCTATATTAGAAAATATTTCGGATTCTTATTTGGAAAACATTTCCAAAACTCCTTCATTGGATTTAAACAGATGTTTAAATAAAACATCGCGCGCCAACTCAAACCATTACACTCATTAACTAAATTCACTTCACCAACCTTCGCTATTGAACTTTAACTATTCCTAAGTTAACAATAAAGTCAATCAAGTTGGGATATATCTACCTCTCAGACCTTAATTGAACAACATTATTAACCTTGAAATAAACAAAGTCCACCACTTAAATCTTTAACAAACTATCCTTATGTAACTCTCAGATTCAATCTACGATTCCATTTCTTTTACAGAATCATTTGATTATAATATTAGTGTTATAATTCCATGCTTTTGAGATATAATAACTTTAATATAACTTTTATTTCTTAATTTGAATAAATAAATAAACAACTAATTTATTGATAAATAAATAAATCTTGATTTAAAAACCGGAAAGTAAATAGTACTTTCCCGAATTCGATATAATCGAGTCCCACGTATAACTCTCTTTCGAGTAATCTCTACTCGATTAACTCTCTTTCGAATAACTTATATTCGATAACTTCCTTTTGAATAACTCTATTCAATTAACTCTCTTTGAATAAATTATATTTGATTAACTCTCTTCGAATAAATTATATTCGATTAACTTTCTTCGGATAAATTATATTCGATTAACTCTCTTTGAATAAATTATACTCGATTAACTCTCTTCGAATAAATTATATTCGATTAACTCTCATTTCTTATCTTATTCAAATTTCAATTTGAATTCCTATTTCAAAACCCAATTTTTTTATAAATGTTTTAATTTATAAAATAATTATTTTAATCCATTATTCACATTGAATGTGAAAAATATTTCTTATATATATATATATATATATATATATATATATATTAGTTTAGTTTGATTTCGTATTTAAAGGTAATATTCCATTCCCAATTCTATTTATACTTTTATTTAGAATTTTATTCATACGAAATCCCCTTTTTACTTCCAACACTTAAATCTCATTTATAATCCCCTTTATAAATGCTATGTTCAAATTCTATTAGAAATGTCGGTGTTAAAACCGATTTCTACTTCTCTATATAAGATCAGACTTATATATTCCATTTATCAAATGATAAATATTTTATTTAATTTATAAAACATTATAAATTAATCTTCTCCATTTTTTTAACTGTTAAAACAGATTTCTATTTAATATTTATTTTCCACTTATTTCCTTTTATAAAATTTTATTCATTTTATAAAATACTTCCTTTTATAATATCCTTTTTATTTCATATAAATATTTCCTTTTTATAATATCCCAATTATTTTCCAAATAAAATCCTTTTACAACTCTATTTATTTTACAAATATCCCTTTTTCAATTCTATTTGTTTTACAAATATTTCCTTTTATACAAGATCCATTAATTTTATATAATAATTTTTTTTATAAACATTTTGAAAATTCCCTTTTTAAATCCAGTATTATATATGGTATTTAAAATACCAAATAACAAGGACCAATATTATTCAAACACACATATTCATTAACATATTATATATCACATCATATACCACAATATATGAAAAACAGTAACATAATTGTTGGGGAATCCAGTTGGATCCCTCCAACCTATTTCCCTGCATCCAGAGATGTTAAATAATATAATTAACATTACTTTCATTTCAATATGAAATATTCTGATCAACAGAATCGATATTTGATTAACGATATATATATGTATATATATCGCTAGATCTATAATTTCAACCAATCAATAGATAAATCATCCAACAATCAACACATAGCAATCAACCATCATTCATCAGTTCTAAAAATATGTTATAAAACTATAACAGTGCAGAGTTAGTGAGTTTTACTCACATTGGACGATTATCGTTAAATAACGATAATTGTCGGTTGATTCAGACAGACAATTTATTTTGCTATAAATTGTAACGAGCTTCAATTTACTCCCAGTCAGTTCCATTTCGTAGCCCTCGTCCATACGATCCCAACGGATCCTGTTTCGTTGATTTTCGATCATGTATGACAAAGTTATATATTTTCTAAGTTAATATACATTTTATATATGCAAATTTATATTTATTTAAAGTTTAAATTGGACCTCACCCTTCCCACTTGGCCCACGAACACATTAGAACCGGCTGAACTGTTCTTTGTCTTCCTCCCAAAATTGAACGCGAGCTCCAGGAAATCCTCCACCATACCCGATTCTTTACTGCGCTCGTTCTTCCTCCATACTCCGTCGTTTTCAATGCCATGACCTCCAAACAACTCCTCGTCCAAAACTCAACCTCCCCGACTCCTCAACGCAACACTCGATCACTCCATCCCAACCTGCGTTTTGAATAGAAGGTTCACGTACTACGGTAAAAATTACCGAACTTGTTTGCTTCCAAAGTCAACAAAACTTGGCCAACGAACTCCCGTCAGTCTCGTCCCCACCACTCTAGTGCGTACACACACGCCTCACTGCTTCAGCTCGAACATGAGCTAGCTGGACGCGATGACATTTAGGAGTATACATGAATTTTCTTTCATGTATCGTGTTCGTTATGGAACTAAAAATCCCTACAGATTTGCATATTTGCGTTTTCACCTATGCCTTAAAATAGTACATATACATATGTAATTGTAAAGTCACTTCATTTTTTTACATGTCGTATTCTTTAAGAAGACAGGAGTTCCTGTTGCTTTGGCTTCTTTGTGAATTCATGTATGCCTTATGCATACATTCATGTATAGAAGGTTACATAAACATATGCAGGAATTACTATCGAAATCTCTTATATGTTTTGGTGCAAGCTCCACAAGTATGGATGAGGTAGAAAATGACGAGAGTTGCAGTGATGTAAGTACACCAAACAAATATAAGAAGACTTGACGAAGTCTTATATATATTATCACTTATCAGAAGACAACCGAGAAAATAGTGTGTACATTTTTGGACATACCCTTATTTTTTTCTTTGCTCTTTGAGTTTTAAATTTTAAAGTTTAACGTACCCAGTTACGTAGATTCTTGTTCACATATGGACTGCTATGGACAAAAATAAAAATATCACCGTGACAAACAATGTGCCATGATCCCAAAAATATAATAATATAGAAAAGACAACTTATTCTGTGAAGTCTCAAAATATTGATAAAGGGTGTAAAATACTCCAAATAAAAAGTGACTATTTTTTTCAATTAAAAATTACAGAAAAATTCTATAAATTAAAACTATGTCACAAAGATCCTATCTAAATTCGAAGCCAATATTTAATTAAAATCAAATATATCATTATGGTTTATAAACGATTCCATAGCGACTATTTGAAAATTTAATTTAGCCATAACTCCCAATCTATACGACGAAATCTCGATTTTTCTCTTCCATTAGAAAAATATCGTTCAACAGATCCGAACATTTCTTGTTTCATAGAAATCCGATTTAAAACGGATTCTGTATATTTGTTTAAAGTTCAAATCGCCAAATTACGAACTACCACGCCATTTCGAGCTCGATTATAATTATAATATAATTATTACGTTTAACTATCGTTTAAATAATATATCCGTTATTATAATTCAAATTCTAAACTGAATTAAATCAGTCAAATTATCTGATTCACACAACATTTGCAAATTCCACTATTTCGGATTATTTTGGCAATCAAATATATTATTTAATTATTTATATTAATTAATTATTAAATATTGTTTAATTAAACGACCATTTAAATCTCTAGATCACTATTTAAATAATTAAACAAATTAATTATTATACCGTAAAAATACAGGACATTACAATTATAATATATAAGTTCGTGAAGAATACGAATAACATTTGTTGTTATAAAGAATATCAAAAATTGGATGATAGATTACAACATTTTTATTCTAAGTATTGTTGTAATGAAAATCTTGATATACTTCAAGATGAGTAGATTACTTCCTGCTTAGTGTTGTTGTAACGAAAATCTTGTTATAGTTCATTCTTCTAAGTATTTTGTAATGGAAATCTTGATACACTTCAAGATGAGTAGATTACTTCTTGCTTAGTGTTGCTTTTATGAAAGTTGTCTTATTCATCAAATGTGTATTGCAGTATGCAAGTCTAATTGAAACACAAAATTATAAGCACATGAAGTGTATTCATAAATGAATATTAGTAGCATACAAGTCACAAAAAGAAGGCGTTTTAAATAAGAAAACATGCCTGAAGCATGAAAATGCATATGATGTTTTTACAGGAAAATAATTACAAGGACAAAATTAAAGTCTTTTTTATCCATAAGGACAGCCCACTTAAATTTTACTCAAAAGGACAGCACACTCCTTTTCTTGTCTCACGTGCCCTATTTCATGTAATCCGTTAAAGATTTAACCCCTAAATCACGCGCGCTATTTCCTTATTTCATCCACTATTTTTCGTCGAAGAAAATTTGGATCTCGCCGCCATTGATCGCGATTCTAATTCCTTCAGATTTTCGAATCAAATTTTTTTATTTGATCGCATAAATCCCAAGATATCTGAAATTCTAAATTAATGCACAATTCTCAGCCGGAAAATTGATCTTTCATCAATCAGACAGGAAAATCAAAATCACATTATGTTTACTGCTGATTTGCTCCATTCATTTTTTGTTTATCATACGATTCTTTCACTGTTTGCGATAGGTTTTTAGTGTTTCTATTGGTAATTCATGGATTCTACTTGTGCTACAAGCAGGTATTATTTTTTACTGTTTTCATATTTTTATTTTTATTTTCGTTACTTTTATTCTAGATTTTTCTTTTTTTCATGTTGTAATTTGTTTCTGAATGCATTGCTGAATTAAATCTGTTTTAGATTAAAACTTGTTTTGCGTTCATTAGTATAAATGCTACTATGATTGTTTGCATTGTATTCAAAGAAAATTAACTATAGCGGTTCTTATGTATCATTTTAGTATTTTTTATGGTATCATTCTCTTCCCTTTCATTTGAATGTGCAACAGTTTGTAGGTATCATTTTAATATTTTTTTAGGTATCATTTTTAATGTATTACCCTTGTTTTATTGTTTTATGGTATCTGTTTGCATCTTTTTACTTGGTTAACTGTTTTTTTCATATTACTTTTTTGTTCCAGTGGTGACGGCACTCTCCTTATTGTACTTGTCTTCAACGATACCTCTTTCAGTACTCGGTTGTCGATTAATTGCTCATTGGATGCTTTGAAAAACGAAATATGTGAGTATTGGTCTCAACTTACTCCCAAGTCCATTGAAATTAGCTTTGTGATTGAGGATAGAATTAAAATTGTTGAGAGTGACTATGATATTCAAAGTATCATTTTATTTCAATTACATAAGAAGAGTGCTTTTTCTGTTTTAATGTTAAGTTGAAGGAATTTCTGTTGGAAAATGTGATTGATGGTTCTTCTGCACTTTCTACTAATGTTTTAATTCCTTCGTCTTCTGATCAATGTTTGGGTGCGAACATTGTCGTTCATAGGAATAGTTATTTAAATGATTTGATGAAAAGAGGATCTACATTAAAATTTACTGATTTTACCGGTTTTTGTTTCGAAAGCGCCGAGTTTAGAGAATTTTTAATGGCCTTTCAAATTAAATCAGGTCATGAATACCACTTTCTTAAGAACAGTGCTACTAGGATCACTGCTATTTGCTCATCGTTTTCTACTTGTTGTTTGTTTAAAGTGCATGCTTCTTGTGATGCTGGCCAACTAAATAGTTTTTAATCAGAAATCTGGTTGTCGAGCAATCTTGCGGGGGTGGTCCAACAAATTTGAGTAACCCTTCTTTATCAAGCTCATTTGTTAAATCATTGATAATAGATGAAATTAGAGATCATCCTAGTAAGAAACCGAAAGACATCATTGATGATTTTCGAAGAGAGTTTAATCTGAATTTATCTTACTCTTATGCTTACAAAGGAAAGCAACTAGCTTTATTGGAACTGTACGGCAATGATGTAATGTCGTACAATGATTTATCTTGGTATTTAGGTGCACTACAGACTCATAATCCCGGTTCTTATGTCGCCATGAATGTCAACTCTTCTACCAATCAGTTTGAGAGAGTGTTTGTTGGTTTTGGTGCTTGCATTCTTGGCTTCAAACATTGTCGGCCTGTGATGTTTTTAGATGGTACCCATTTGAAAGGTAGGCCAGGAGTTTTAATGGGTGCTACAGCTAAGAATGGCAACCAAGGTATTATTTTACTATAATTTTAAATGATTTACATATACAAATGGTACCTTTTGGATTCTATGTGATCAGTTTTCTCCAGTTCATTTTCCGATTTATCAGTTTATTATTTTTTACAGTATCATTGTTTAGATATACAGATTTTAGTTATCGTTTTTATTGGCATTACGGTATCATTTTCTTCACTGTTTTTAGTATACAGTTTGTAGGTATCATTTTAGTTCCTATCTAGGTATCATTTTTTTCTCAAACAGTTTTTAACCATCAGTTTTGGTTGTTTTCAGGTATCATTTTGATTTATACAATATTTAATTAGCTTTTTCGTATGTCTAAAATTATCATTTTTTTTTTAAAGAATGATTTCCTATTGAATTTTTATTCTTAATTTTTTGGCAGATTTCTTCCCTTTAGCTATGGCCATAGTTTCAATAGAAAATGTGGATAATAGGAGATGGTTTCTAAATCATTTGAAGAAAATGCTCAACGAAGATCGTAATTTGGTTTTTATGTCCGATCGACATCAAGGTCTGATTTCGGGTGTTCCTGATGTTTTTCCCACTTCATATCATAGTTATTGCTACCTTCACATGGAACAAAACTTGCTGTCTGCTGTTAAGTCCAAAAATGCACACATTTCGATTGTGGAATTGTTCCGAACATGTTCTAGAGCATCTAATGTTCTTGAGTTTCAAGTTGCTCATTTTAAGTTTTTACAATTTGGTGGTCCTGCAGCGGTTAATTTTTTGAAAGACAAACCTTTCGATAAATGGGCTGATTTTTTTTCCGTGGTAAAAGGTATGGTGAGTACAGCTCTAACGTGGCTGAAAGTTTCAACAGCTGGATTTTAGAAGAACGGGCCTTACCAATTACATCTTGTTTGGACGGGATACGTATAAAAATTATGGAACAAATGGCTAAACGCCGGGAAGAATCCCGTTTATGGACTATCATTTTGTGTCCAACCATGGAAAATCGATTAAAAGACTTAGTTGAAGAAGGTTTTGGTTGGGATGTATTCAAGGCTTCTGAATACCTCTTTGAAGTGAAATCACCAATTTCTCATCATGTTGATCTAAAAGACTGGACGTGTAGCTGTAACCAGTGGAAAGTGATGGCTTTCCCATGTGCTTATGCTATAAAATGTATTAATAAAATGAAATTAAATGTGTATGATTTCATTAAGCACAATTTCACTGTGGAAGCTTACCGATCTTCATATAGTCATACAATTAATCCTATATCTAAATATGGCAAACCTGATGTTGATTCAAGTAATGAAGCAATAATTAAGCTACCAAAGGATAAACGTGGTGCCGATAGACCTTCATCAAAAGAAAAGGAGGATTTGCATATTTCCAGAACAAGCAAAACAGATCTAGAGTGTGCAATGAATATGGTCATAATAAGCGCAATTGTCAAGCTTCCAAAAATAAAAAATGAAATTCATTACATTTGTTCTAGGTATCATTTGTATCTCCATATAAACTTGTCAAGTAAACTTGAATGCATTTGCAATATAGTGTTTGCTGAACTGCAAATGTACGCAATTATCTACCTTTTTAATAAAAAAAATTCTTCGCTTATTTTGTTTAAGTTTGATTATTTCATTGATGTGTTGTTGGCATTCTGTTTTTTTTCCTGGTGTTCTGATCAGTGAGATTCTCTGCATGTTTAATATTAGTTTTTATCTCTTCCATGAATCTATTTAATTAGTTATTCTTTATGTTTGATTAACTGGATATTTTTTCTATGTCTTGTCGGGTTCATTTTTCTGTTTTTATCGTATGTAGAAATTTATTTGGTATCATTTTTATAATTTTTTAGGGGTCATTTTTAATTTATCTCAATTCAAAATTCCATAGGTATCTTTTTTTCTTTACTGCAGTTATCATTTTTAATTTTAATTTTTAACTTCGGATTTCGGTTATCATTTTCTCGTTATTTTAAGTATCATTTTTTAAATCCATACGACTACACAGTTTGTAGATATCATTTTTTTTATTGTAGTTATCATTTTCTGAGTTTTGTTTATTAAACACCATTTCTGCACATACACAAATTATTAGCCAAAAATATTATTGTCATTTCAAGTTTTATTCATCCAATTTACTGAGTAGACTATTTTATGTAATGATTCACTGTTTTATTCAACCCCATTTAATGTGTTGAGTATTTAACATATGAAAAATCCATAGGTATCAATTTTTTCACAATTCAGTTATCATGTAAATTGTACCAATATTCATTCAGATTTTGGTTATCATTTTGTATATATTGTAGTTATCATTTTCTGATTTGTTATCCACTTTACAGTTTTTAGTTATCATTTTCTGGCAGTTGTAGTTATCATTTTTTACATTAAGTTAGTTCACATCAATTCTGCACACATAAAAAAGACTGAGAATGAAAAAAAATTGACATAAATTCAGTCTTTTCAAATCAAATTCAGCAATGTGTAAAGTATGCAGATTTATCATCATGTATTCATGCAAGATTAGTATTTCACACAACCACCCATTAATTACTGAAATTCAAAATGTTAACATCTGCATAAATTTCAATCTAGAAGAAAATACACTGTTTTCCAACCAACTACAATATACAACACTGTTTCACTCATTTTTTCATTCATTTTTTTTTAGTTTTCTTTGTCAATCCAGTGATGAATCGAACCAAATTCCAACAGCATGCATGATTGGATATAACTTCACGCACAATCAGTGCTCTTATTTTATCCATTTTCTCTTTTGAGACCTTTAGAGGAATTTCAGCTCTGTTGTCTGAAATTATGTTTACGATGACGAATATACCGCAGTCCACTCTGCATAAATAAAAATTAACGATGTTTACAAATTGTAAAGAACAAATGTCAGTTATTTTTCTTGTGCATTGAATACTGATTTATGTCGGTTACAATCAATTATCATTACAAACTTCTTCTTTTTTGTATTGAACAAATAAATCAAAAAAAAAGATGAAAAAATAATTAACTTGTCGGAATGCTGCTGTACGCATGGTTCTTGAAAAATCTCTCCATCAACAATCTTCTTATCTATGATTTTATTCTCTACCCAGAGTTGTTGCAGAATTTCTTCAACTTTCTTTCGCTGTAATGAACATTTTTTAGTAGTAACTCACTATCAATACAGACATTACAATTTTCTTACCACTTCATATGCTTCGTTTAAATGAAGATTATTGAACTTGTTTGATCTTCTTGGTCTCAAAGAATCATAGTGAACCCATTGCATGTTTGCATATGTTAATGTCAACAGCGTCCAATGGTTGTCAAAATGTAATGGGAAGTAAATTTTTTCTGTATAACTGTTCAAAGCTGCTTCTTTTAAGAAAGGAGTAACCAAACTTTTAATAATTGAACTCCTGTCCTCCATAATAGCTTTCTGCTCAGTGTAAATTTTAATTTAATAATTATTGAATACATGAATACTACAATAATATTTTTTTAAACCTGTGATTCAACTTACTGTCATTAGTGTAGACATTGTGTAATTGTTATCAACTAAATCACATTTATGGGTGCACCAGTCGATTATCTGAAAATACAATGAAAACAATAAATTACATACAATAAATAAACATGTTTCAACATCTTATAACAGATTTATGTCTTCAAATTTATCTGTTTTAGTACAACATAATTTGAATCTATGTTTTACATTTTCTGAGTATCATTTTTATATTTAATTAGGTATCATTATCTTGTTCATTATACTGATCATATAAAAAATTATAAATTTGGTTATCATTTTTTTTTAAACATGGCAATCATTACCACATTTTTGTACATATGTTTACCTGCCCATCAGTGAACGAACCTCTCGACACTTCTGTCAGCATATCCTTTGTAACAATACAGCCTCCCCTTGCTGGATCATCATCTTCCCAAGTAATCGGACTGTCAATTATTTACAAGTCAAATAGTTAATAAAATTATTTCTACGTTGTACAAGTACAGATGAAAATATTATACTTACTTCTCTTCAGCTATTGACATTGAATAAAATTTCCTTACAATTATACCTTCCTCATCATCAAGATGTTTAATCACTTTTTTGCATTTTGACAAGTGCAAGTCTTTCCATGAAGGTTCCTCAACATTTATTGGCTCTTCTAGCCTAACAGTATGTTCCTGATCTACGTTATCTTCATTTACCTTTTTTTCCCAGCATTTTTCATCATCAAATGGAATCAATGAAAGTTGTAACTCCTCATTTTTTTTCCTTCACTTGAACCTTCATTCTCCTTCTTCTGTGTTACACGTGCTTTCTTCGTTGCTTTTACATAATATTCAAACTCCTCTTTTCTTTTTTGTGTTCTTCTTCTTGCTCTCATTCTCAGTATGTATGAAGGTGGTTTTGCACTTTTTGGCTTGGAAGCTTATTTTTTAAGTCTTTTTTTAAGTGTTTTCTCTGAATTCCCTTCTCTGGTTTTCATCTTTGCAATATCTGTTGTCAAATTAAAACTAAAGTCCGGAGGATCAATGTCGTAAATTGACTGTACACTCTTTTTTTGACTCCCGCTATCATTGACAGAATCATTAACTGTGATTGGCGTAGTTTCATTCTCTATTCCAGCTGCCATGTTTTCTTCTCCATAGGTCCTTTCATCATCATTCGTCATGCCATCGTTCATTTTATCTTGGTCCTGATTCTCATTATTCACTTCATTTTTACTTATTTGATTACTTTTCAAGTTTTCATTTGTATGCGTATCACCCAATGTCTGTTCTAAATCAACTCTATCATCCATTTTCTCGTGTTGCATTTCAGCTTTCTGCTCTTTCATCTGGTCTTTAAGTTTACATAACTCCTTTTCTACTTTTCTTCTCAAATTTCTTTCTTCCATCCACTTCCTTTTAAATTCTTTGTTTTCCTTCTCTAGTTCTGTGATGCGGTAGTTAAGAACTCTATTTTCCATGTCCTTATCAACTTTTTCCACTACTTGGACCTGCTGATTATGCATTCTTTTTTTGGTTTGCGCAGCTTTTCCTTTTATTGTACCTCTTCTTTCCAAACTTTCCTTACACTCTAACAGAAGCGCCTCATGCAGCTCAATTTTTCCCATTTCCATTACCTATACAAGAATATACATTATATGAATCAATCTGCATAATTGCCACATTGCTGAATTGGATTGGAAAACACTGAATTTATATCAATTTTTTTTTCATTTTCAGTATTTTGTATGTGTGTCGTAATGATGTGAACTAACGTAATGTAAAAAAATGATAACTAGAACAGCTCGAAAATGATAACTAGAAACTGTAAAGTTGGTAAGAAATCAAAAAAATGATACCTACAATATATATAAAATGATAATAAAAAACTGAATAATCATAGGTAGAAATTAAATGATAACTGAATTGTTATAAAAATGATACCTATGGAATTTTCTAATGTTACATACTTAGAAGAATAAATGAGAAAGAATAAACCACTGAATCATTACATCAAAGAGTGTAGTCACTAAATTGAATGATGAAAAACTGAACTGACAACAATATTTTTGTCTAATAATTTGTATTTTTGCCGAAATGTTGTTTAATAAAAAAACTCAAAAAATGATAACTACAATTTAAAAAAAATGATATCCAGAAAATGTTTAGTGATATAAATTATAAAAATGATATCTAAAATAAATAAAAAATGATAACCAGAATCTGAAGTTAAAAATTCAAAACAAAAATGATAACTGTATTGAAGAAAAAAAGATACTCATGGACTTTGAAAGTAACATAAATAAAGAATGACCCCTACAAAATTATAAAATACAAACCAGAAAAAATTCTACACATGGTAACAACACAAAAATGAACCCTACAAAGAAATAGAAAAGATAACCAGCTAATTAAACATATAAACCAATGTTACTTCTTCACTATTTTTACACATATGGTAACAAAATTAAAATTAACTCTGTACAAAATTAACACTGAAATATTGAGATTTCTACTTGGCCAGCTTTAAAAGTGTCCAAAAATTCCTTCTAAACTATTTTACTTAATTTCCTCAGATCCCACCTAGCAAATCGAGGTATTTTGTTCTCAAACTTCTTCCTCTGGGCAATTAGATTTACCTTCTCACACATCACATACTGCATATAAATAAAAACCAATGTTAAAACTGAATTCAATAATACTTGTTTGGGTATACAGAAAAAATATTGTATGAAAAAATTTACCAAAGGAAGCATTGAACAGCCAGCCATATCCCGCAGATTTTTTACGTAGCTTTTTACAAACTTTTTAAAACTCGAATGAATGGTTTTTGGCCATGACACTAAACTCATCTTTTTCACATCTACAATGTATGGAATAAAACCCCACCTAAACTTTTGTTGGTTATCAGGAAAGAAAAATGTAAGCAGTATTAACATAATCATAAGGAGTGGCAAGTCCTCTTCAAACTCCTTCTTTTTCTTCCCTACTTCATCTTTAATTCTTTTTTCTATTGAACTCTTGTAATTATTGTCGCTTTCCCAAAATTTCTTGACACAAATTCCTTGCAATCTGTCGGTATCGTTCTACTAGTCATTTTTGGTGTGTCGTTTATATCAGAACCTTCTAAAGGCATGTAAAATAATAGACTTATATCTTCTGGCCGAATTTCCATTTTACTTTCTCTAAACACAAAACATTCTTTCTCCACTGAGTAGAATGAATATACTACATCCAAATTTTCTGCTTTTTTCTTGCACTCTGTCAGTGAAATGTTTTTCTCATAAAAAACAGAAAAAAAATCATAAAACGGTGTTCTTTTCAAAATGTCAATTTGCTTGCATGTCAATGCTTTCTTGTCTCTCAACAAATAGATCGTCTTGTAAGACGATTGCAACCCACATCTGTAAGCTGTTGCACAATTAGTTCTTTCACCTACGACCAACTCTTCTTTTCTCTCCATTGAAATACCTGACTTAATTTCTCGAGGCCTTGGATTCTCAAAATCATCATCCTATTTATCATAAAAAAATTTAATGCAGAGAATAATAATATTTATCAGTGACATAATTGTATGCAACACATTAAAAAAAAATCTAATTAACCCTTACATTTATAGTTTGCATTATCCTTTTTACATTCTACATTATCATTTTTCCTTGCACTAAGTTAATATCAAGTTAAATATTACTTTCTGAATCAAGGTATCATTTTTAACACATATACAGTATCATTTTTAATAAAAAGCTCTACTCAAGTTAGCATTTTAATACCATTGTAGTTATCATTTATATATCATTGAAGTTAGCATTTTAACTTACAGAATTTTCTTCAGTGTTTCCCGCATCCTTATCTTCAAATATTTTGTTTTTCTTCCTTCTTTAACCTGCACAAATTAATAATTATTATTACAAAATTTAAACAAACACTACTGAAAATTCTTACTATGAATAACACATACCTTTTTTTTATTGACTTTTATTTCTTTCTTCAACTTTTCTTCCACATACTTTGGATCATTAAACCGTTTTGACCGAGTCTCCTTACTTACTACTCTACTGCTTTTTCTCGCATCTTTTTTTCCATCATCTTTTCGATCCAGAGTATCACTTCTTCTTCCAAATTTCACTTGCTCTACAGTTTCAGCGTTGACAGTGTCATTTTTTTTCTCCTAACATAAATTCTTCATCATTTTTACCTTCGATTGTATCACTCCGGTTCTCAACCACAATTTCTTCGTTACTAGTTTGTACATTTTCAGTATCATTTTTTCAATCAACTCCTCTTTGATCGACAAATTGGCAATCAACATTATCATTTCATCTTTCAACTGCAATTTTAACCATTACTGGATTGTCAATTTTCTTCTAACCATCAATAATTAGGGTTTCGACTCCAGCTTGGGACAATTCCGCAGCTTCAACTAGGATTTCAAAATTCCTTTCCACTACTTTTTCCATGAACTCACTGTTAGTATAGACGCTCCGGTCTAATTTAGGAGGCTTCGTAGGCGGAGAATTCGATGATCGCGATTCTGTAGTCATTTCTTAATTACGGCGGAGAGAAGTAAGGGTTACGACGATTAAGCCAGAAAATGAAATAACTGGTTTTTTTTGCTCTGGGCTATTAATTGTCCTTCTGGATAAAATATAATTGTGCTGTCCTTATGAATAAAATATTAAATTAATTTGTCCTTATAATTTTTTTCCCTCATAACAATGCCTCATTAAAGCCTTACTAAGAAAACTCAATGGAAAAAAACTTAGTTAAGGAAAAAGAGTGCATTATAATATATTTATGGATGCTCCCCCTGATTTAATAATTTCCTCTGAATTGGTATTCTTCTGTCAATAACTCAAATTACTTATAGATACTTCTTAGTTAAGTTTATCTTTAAAAACATGGGAAAAAAATTATAAGGACAAATTAATTTAATATTTTATCCATAAGGATAACACAATTATATTTTATCCAGAAGTACAATTAATAGCCCAACCCAAAAAAAACCCAGTTATTTCATTTTTTGGCTTAATCGTCGTAACCCTTACTTCTCTCCGCCGTAATTAAGAAATGACTGCAGAATCGTGATCGTCGAATTCTCTGCCTACGAAGCCTCCTAAATTAGACCGGAGCTACTATATTGATAGTGAGTTTATGGAAAAAGTAGTGGAAAGGAATTTTGAAATCCTAGTTGAAGCTGCGGAATTGTCCCAAGCTGGAGTCGAAACCCTAATTATTGATGGTCAGAAGAAAATTGACAATCCAATAATGGTTAAAACCGCATTTGAAAGAGGAAATGATAATGTTGATTGCCAATTTGTCAATCAAAGAGGAGTTGATTGAAAAAATGATACTGAAAATGTACGAACTAGTAACGAACGAATTGTGGTTGAGAACTGGAGTGATACAATCAAAGGTAAAAATGATAAAGAATTTATGTTAGGAGGAAAAAAATGATACTATCAATGCTGAAACTGTAGAGCAAGTGAAATTTGGAAGAAGAAGTGATACTCTGGATCGAAAAGATGATGGAAAAAAGATGTGAGAAAAAGCAGTAGAGTAGTAAGTAAGGAGACTCGGTCGAAACGGTTTAATGATCCAAAGTATGTGGAAGAAAAGTTGAAGAAAGAAATAAAAGTCAATAAAAAAAAGGTATGTGTTATTCATAGTAAGAATTTTCAGTAGTGTTTGTTTAAAATTTGTAACAATAATTATTCATTTATGCAGGTTAAAGAAGGAAGAAAAACCAAAATATTTGAAAATAAGGATGCGGGAAACACTGAAGAAAATTCTATAAGTTAAAAATGCTAACTTCATTAATATATAAATGATAACTACAATGGTATTAAAATGCTAACTTGAGTAGAGCTTTTTATTAAAAATGATATTGTATATGTGTTAAAAATGATACCTTGATTCTGAAAGTAATATTTAACTTGATATTAACTTAGTGCAAGGAAAAATGATAATGTAGAATGTAAAAAGGATAATGCAAACTATAAATTAGGGTTAATTAGATTAATTTTTTTATAAATGCCTTACATATAATTGTGTCACTGATAAATATTATTATTCTCTGCATTTTTTTTTATGATAAATAGGATGATGATTTTGAGAATCCAAGGCCTCGAGAAATTAAGTTAGCTATTTCAATGGAGAGAAAAGAAGAGTTAGTCGTAGGTGAAAGAACTAACTGTGCAACAGCTTACAGATGTGGGTTGCAATCGTCTTACAAGACGATCTGTTTGTTGAGAGACAAGAAAGCATTGACATGCAAGAAAATTGACATTTTGAAAAGAACACCGTTTTATGATTTTTTTTCTGTTTTTTATGAGAAAAACATTTCACTGACAGAGTGCAAGAAAAAAGCAGAAAATTTGGATATAGTATATTCATGCTACTCAGTGGAGAAAGAATGTTTTGTGTTTGGAGAAAGTAAAATGGAAATTCGGCCAGAAGATATAAGTCTATTATTTTACATGCCTTTAGAAGGTTCTGATATAGACGACACACCAAAAATGACTAGTAGAACGATACCGACAGATTGCAAGGAATTCGTGTCAAGAAATTTTGGGAAAGCGACTATAATTACAAGGAGTTCAATTGAAAAAAGAATTAAAGATGAAGTAGGGAAGAAAAAGAAGGAGTTTGAAGAGGACTTGCCACTCCTTATGATTATGTTAATACTGCTTACATTTTTCTTTCCCAATAACCAACAAAAGTTTAGGTGGGGTTTTATTCCATACATTGTAGATGTGAAAAAGATGAGTTCAGTGTCATGGCCAAAAACCATTCATTCGAGTTTTAAAAAGTTTGTAAAAAGCTACGTAAAAAATCTGCGGGATATGGCCGGCTGTTCAATGCTTCCTTTGGTAAAATTTTTCATACAATATTTTTTCTGTATACCCAAACAAGTATTATTGAATTCAGTTTTAACATTGGTTTTTATTTATATGCAGTATGTGATGTGTGAGAAGGTAAATCTAATTTCCCAGAGGAAGAAGTTTGAGAACAAAATACCTCGATTTGCTAGGTGGGATCTGAGGAAATTAAGTAAAATAGTTCAGAAGGAATTTTTGGACACTTTTAAAGCTGGCCAAGTATAAATATCAATATTTCAGTGTTAATTTTGTACAGAGTTAATTTTAATTTTGTTACCATATGTGTAAAAATAGTGAAGAAGTAACATTGGTTTATATGTTTAATTAGCTGGTTATCTTTTCTATTTCTTTGTAGGGTTCATTTTTGTGTTGTTACCATGTGTAGAATTTTTTCTGGTTTGTATTTTATAATTTTGTAGGGGTCATTCTTTTTTTATGTTACTTTCAAAGTCCATGAGTATCTTTTTTTCTTCAATGCAGTTATCATTTTTGTTTTGAATTTTTGACTTCAGATTCTGGTTATCATTTTTTATTTATTTTAGATATCATTTTTATAATTTATATCACTAAACATTTTCTGGATATCATTTTTTTTAAATTGTAGTTATCATTTTCTGAGTTTTTTTATTAAACAACATTTCTGCACAAATACAAATTATTAGACAAAAATATTGTTGTCATTTCAGTTTTTCATCATTCAATTTAGTGACTACACTCTTTGATGTAATGATTCAGTGGTTTATTCTTTCTCATTTATTCTTCTAAGTATGTAACATTAGAAAATTCCATAGGTATCATTTTTATAACAATTCAGTTATCATTTAATTTCTACCTATGTTTATTCAGTTTTTGATTATTATTTTATATATATTGTAGGTATCATTTTTTTGATTTCTTACCAACTTTACAATTTCTAGTTATCATTTTCGAGTTGTTCTAGTTATCATTTTTTACATTACGTTAGTTCACATCATTACGACACACATACAAAATACTGAAAATGAAAAAAAAATTGATATAAATTCATTGTTTTCCAATCCAATTCAGCAATGTGGCAATTATGCAGATTGATTCATATAATATATATTCTTGTATAGGTAATGGAAATGGGAAAAATTGAGCTGCATGAGGCGCTTCTGTTAGAGTGTAAGGAAAGTTTTGAAAGAAGAGCTACAATAAAAGGAAAAGCTACGCAAACCATAAAAAGAACGCGTAATCAGCAGGTCCAAGTAGTGAAAAAAGTTGATAAAGACATGGAAAATAGAGTTCTTAACTACCGCATCACAGAATTAGAGAAGGAAAACAAAGAATTTAAAAGGAAGTGGATGGAAGAAAGAAATTTGAGAAGAAAAGTAGAAAAGGAGTTATGTAAACTTAAAGACCAAATGAAAGAGCAGAAAGCTGAAATGCAACACGAGAAAACGGATGATAGAGTTGATTTAGAACAGACACTGGGTGATACGCATACAGATGAAACCTTGAAAAGTAATCAAATAAGTAAAAATGAGGTGAATAATGAGAATCAGGACCAAGATAAAATGAACGATGGCATGACGAATGATGATGCAAGGACCTATGGAGAAGAAAACATGGCAGCTGGAATAGAGAATGAAACTACGCCAATCACAGTTAATGATTCTGTCAATGATAGCGGGAGTCAAAAAAAGAGTGTACAGTCAATTTACGACATTGGTCCTCTGGACTATAGTTTTAATTTGACTGTAGAGATTGCAAAGATGAAAACTAGAGAAGGGAATTCGGAGAAAACAGTTAAAAAAAGACTTAAAAAATCAGCTTCCAAGTCAAAAAGTGCAAAATCACCTTCATACATACTGAGAATGAGAGCAAGAAGAAGAACACAAAAAAGAAAAGAGGAGTTTGAATATTACGTAAAAGCAACGAAGAAAGCATGGGTAACACAGAAGAAGGAGAATGAAGGTTCAAGTGAAGGAAAAAATGAGGAGTTACAACTTTCATTGATTCCATTTGATGATGAAAAATGCAGGGGAAAAAGGTAAATGAAGATAACGTAGATTAGGAACATACTGTTAGGCTAGAAGAGCCAATAAATGTTGAGGAACCTTCATGGAAAGACTTGCACTTGTCAAAATGCAAAAAAGTGACTAAACATCTTGATGATGAGGAAGGTTGAATTGTAAAGAAATTTTATTCAATGTCAATAGCTGAAGAGAAGTAAGTATAATATTTTCATCTGTACTTGTACAACGTAGAAATAATTTTATTAACTATTTGACTTGTAAATAATTGACAGTCCGATTGCTTGGGAAGATGATGATCCAGCAAGGGGAGGCTGTATTGTTACAAAGGATATGCTGACAGAAGTGCTGAGAGGTTCGTTCACAGATGGGCATGTAAACATATGTACAAAAATGTGGTAATGATTGCCATGTTTAAAAAAAATGATAACCAAATTTATAATTTTTTATATGATCAGTATAATGAATAAGATAATGATACCTAATTAAACATAAAAATGATACTCAGAAAATGTAAAACATAGATTCAAATTATGTCGTACTAAAACAGATAAATCTGAAGACATAAATCTGTTATAAGATGTTGAAACAAGTTTTTTTTACTGTATGTAATTTATTGTTTTCATTGTATTTTCAGATAATCGACTGGTGCACCCAAAAATGTGATTTAGTTGATAACAATTACGCAATGTCTACACTAATGACAGTAAGCTGAATCACAGGTTTAAAAAAATATTATTGTAGTATTCATGTATTCAATAATTATCAAATTAAAATTTACACTGAGCAGAAAGCAATTATGGAGGGCAGGAGTTCAATTATTAAAAATTTTGTTACTCCTTTCTTAAAAGAAGCAGCTTTGAACAGTTATATAGAAAAAATTTACTTCCCATTACATTTTGACAACCATTGGGCGTTGTTGACATTAGCATATGCAAACATACAATGGGTTCACTATGATTCTTTGAGACCAAGAAGATCAAACAAGTTCAATAATCTTCATTTAAACGAAGCATAGGAAGTGGTAAGAAAATTGTAATGTCTTTATTGTTAGTGAGTTACTACTAAAAAATGTTCATTACAACGAAAGAAAGTTGAAGAAATTCTGCAACAACTTTGGGTAGAGAATAAAATCGTAGATAAGAAGATTGTTGATGAAGAGATTTTTCAAGAACCATGCGCACAGCAGCATTCCGACAGGTTAATTATTTTTTCATCTCTTTTTTCTTGATTTATTTGGTCAATACAAAAAAATAGTAGTTTGTAATGATAATTGATTGTAACCGACATAAATCAGTATTCAATGCACAAGAAAAATAACTGACATTTGTTCTTTACAATTTGTAAACATCGTTAATTTTCATTTATGCAGAGTGGACTGCGGTATATTCGTCATCGTAAACATAATTTCAGACAACAGAGCTGAAATTCCTCTAAAGGTCTCAAAAGAGAAAATGGATAAAATAAGAGCACTGATTGTGCGTGAAGTTATATCCAATCATGCATGCTGCTGGAATTTGGTTCGATTCATCACTGGATTGACAAAGAAGACTAAAAAAATGAATGAAAAAATGAGCGAAACAATGTTGTATATTGTAGTTGGTTGGAAAACAGTGTATTTTCTTCTAGATTGAAATTTATGCAAATGTTAACATTTTGAATTTCAGTAATGAATGGGTGGTTGTGTGAAATACTAATCTTGCATGAATACATGATGATAAATCTGCATACTTGACACATTGCTGAATTTGATTTGAAAAGACTGAATTTATGTCAAATTTTTTTCATTCTCAGTCTTTTTTATGTGTGCAGAATTGATGTGAACTAACTTAATGTAAAAAATGAAAACTACAATTACCGGAAAATGATAACTAAAAACTGTAAATTGGATAACAAATCAGAAAATGATAACTACATTATATACAAAATGATAACCAAAATCTGAACGAATATTGGTACAATTTAAATGATAACTGAATTATGAAAAAAATGATACCTATGGATTTTGCATATGTTAAATACTCAGCACATTAAATGGGATTGAATAAAACAGTGAATCATTACATAAAATAGTCTACTCAGTAAATTGGATGATTAAAACTTGAAATGACAATAATATTTTTGGCTAATAATTTGTGTATGTGCAGAAATGGTGTTTAATAAACAAAACTCAGAAAATGATAACTACAATAAAAAAAATGATATCTACAAACTGTGTAGTCGTATGGATTTAAAAAATGATACTTAAAATAACGAGAAAATGATAACCAAAATCTGAAGTTAAAAATTAAAATTAAAAATGATAACTGCAGTAAAGAAAAAAAGATACCCATGGAATTTTGAATTGAGATAAATTAAAAATGACCCCTAAAAAATTATAAAAATGATACCAAATAAATTTCTACACATGGTAAAAACACAAGAATGAACCCGACAAGACATAGAAAAAATATCCAGTTAATCAAACATAAAGAATAACTAATTAAATAGATTCATGGAAGAGATAATAACTAATATTAAACATGCAGATCGAATCTCACTGATCAGAACAACAGAAAAAAAAAACAGAATGCCAACAGCACATCAATGAAATAATCAAACTTAAACAAAATAAGCGAAGAAGATTTTTTATTAAAAAGGTAGATAATTGCGTACATTTGCAGTTCAGCAAACACTATATTGCAAACACATTCAAGTTTACTTGACAAGTTTATATGGAGATACAAATGATACCTAGAACAAATGTAATGAATTTCATTTTTTATTTTTGGAAGCTTGACAATTGCGCTTATTATGACCATATTCATTGCACACTCTACATCTGTTTTGCTTGTTCTGGAAATATGCAAATTCTCCTTTTCTTTTTTATGAAGGTCTACCGGCACCACGTTTATCCTTTGGTGGCTTAATTATTGCTTCATTACTTGAATCAACATCAGGTTTGCCATATGTAGATATAGGATTAATTGTATGACTATATGAAGATCGGTAAGCTTCCACAGTGAAATTGTGCTTAATGAAATCATACACATTTAATTTCATTTTATTAATACATTTTATAGCATGAGCACATGGAAAACCCATCACTTTCCACTAGTTACAGCTACACGTCCAGTCTTTTAGATCAACATGATGAGAAATTGGTGATTTCACTTCAAAGAGGTGTTCAGAAGCCTTGAATACATCCCAACCAAAACCTTCTTCAACTAAGTCTTTTAATCGATTTTCCATGGTTGGACACAAAATAGAGTCCATAAACGGGATTCTTCCCGGTGTTTAGCCATTTGTTCCATAATTTTTATACGTATCCCGTCCAAACAATATGTAATTGGTAAGGCCCGTTCTTCTAAAATCCAGCTGTTGAAACTTTCAGCCATGTTAGAGCTGTACTCACCATACCTTTTACCATGGAAAAATAATCAGCCCATTTATCGAAAGGTTTGTCTTTCAAAAAATTAAACGTTGCAGGACCACCAACTTGTAAAAACTTAGAATGAGCAACTTGAAACTCAAGAACATTAGATGCTCTAGAACATGTCCGGAACAATTCCACAATCGAAATGTGTGCATTTTTGGACTTAACAGCAGACAACAAATTTTGTTCCATGTGAAGGTAGCAATAACTATGATATGAAGTGGGAAAAACATCATGAACACCCGAAATCAGACCTTGATGTCGATCGGACATAAAAACCAAATTACGATCTTCGTTGAGCATTTTCTTCAATTGATTTAGAAACCATCTCTAATTATCCACATTTTCTATTGAAGCTATGGCCATAGCTAAAGGGAAGAAACCTGCCAAAAAATTAAGAATAAAAATTCAATAGGAAATCATTCTTTTAAAAAAATGATAATTTCAGACATACGAAAAAGCTAATTAAATATTGTATAAATCAAAATGATACCTGAAAACAACCAAAAACCGATGGTTAAAAACTGTTTGAGAAAAAATGATACCTAGATAGGAACTAAAATGATACCTACAAACTGTATACTAAAAACAGAGAAGAAAATGATACCTTAATGCCAATAAAAATGATAACTAAAATCTGTATATCTAAACAATGATACTGTAAAAAATAATAAACTGATAAATCGGAAAATGAACTAGAGAAAATTGATCACATAGAATCCAAATGGTACCATATGTATATGTAAATCATTTAAAATTATAGTAAAATAATACCTTGGTTGCCATTCTTAGCTGTAGCACCCATTAAAACTCCTGACCTACCTTTCAAATGGGTACCATCTAAAAATATCATAGGCTGACAATGTTTGAAGCCAAGAATGCAAGCACCAAACCAACAAACACTCTCTCAAACTGATTTGTAGAAGAGTTGACAATCATGGCGACATAAGAACCAGGATTGTGAGTCTGTAGTGCACCTAAATACCAAGATAAATCATTGTACGATATTGCATCATTGCCGTACAGTTCCAATAAAGCTAGTTGCTTTCCTTTGCATAAGAGCAAGATAAATTCAGATTAAACTCTTTTCGAAAATCATCAATGATGTCTTTCAGTTTCTTGCTAGGATGATCTCTAATTTCAACTATTATCAATGATTTAATAAATGAGCTTGATAAAGAAGGGTTACTCAAATTTGTTAGACCACCCTCGCAAGAATGCTCGACAACCAGATTTCTGATGAAAAACCTATTTAGTTGGCCAACATCACAAGAAGCATGCACTTTAAACAAACAACTAGCAGAAAACGATGAGCAAATAGTAGTGATCCTAGTAGCACTGTTCTTAAGAAAGTGGTATTCATGACCTGATTTAATTTGAAAGGCCATTAAAAATTCTCTAAACTCCTTGGCGCTTCCGAAACAAAAAACAGTAAAATCAGTAAATTTTAATGTAGATCCTCTTTTCATCAAATCTTTTAAATAACTCTTCCTATGAACGACAATGTTCGCACCCAAACATTGATCAGAAGACGAAGGAATTAAAACATTAGTAGAAAGTGCAGAAGAACCATCAATCACATTTTCCAACAGAAATTCCTTCAACTTAACATCAAAACAGAAAAAAGCACTCTTCTTATGTAATTGAAATAAAACGATACTTTGAAGATCATAGTCACTCTCAACAATTTTAATTCTATCCTCAATCACAAAGCTAATTTCAATGGACTTGGAAGTAAGTTGAGACCAATACTCACATATTTCTTTTTTTCAAAGCATCCAATGAGCAGTTAATCGACAACCGAGTACTGAAAGAGGTATCGTTGAAGACAAGTACGATAAGGAGAGTGCCGTCACCACTGGAACAAAAAAGTAATGTGAAAAAATAGTTAGCCAAGTAAAAAGATGCAAACAGATACCATAAAACAATAAAACAAGGGTAATACATTAAAAATGATACCTAAAAAAATATTAAAATGATATCTACAAACTGTTGCACATTCAAATGAAAGGGAAGAAAATGATACCATAAAAAAATACTAAAATGATACCTAAAAACTGCTATAGTTAATTTTTTTTTGAATGCAATGCAAACAATCATAGTAACATTTATACTAATGAACGCAAAACAAGTTTTAATCTAAAACAGATTTAATTCAGCAATGCATTCAGAAACAAATTACAACATGAAAAACGAAAAAACTAGAATAAAAGTAACGAAAAAAAATTAAAAATCTGAAAACAGTAAAAAATAATACCTGCTTGTAGCACAAGTAGAATCCATGAATTACCAATATAAACACTAAAAACCTATTGCAAACAGTGAAAGAATCGTATGGTAAACAAAAAATGAATGGAGCAAATCAGCAGTAAACGTAATGTGATTTTGATTTTCCTGTCTGATTGATGAGAGATCAATTTTCCGGCTGAGAATTGTGCGTTAATTTAGAATTTCAGATATCTTGGGATTTATGCGATCAAATAAAAAAAATTGATTCGAAAATCTGAAGGAATAAGAATCGCGATCAATGGCGGCGAGTTCCAAATTTTCTTCGACGAAAAATAGTGGATGAGATAAGGAAATAGCGCGCGTGATTTAGGGGTTAAATCTTTAACGGATTACATGAAATAGGGCACGTGAGACAAGAAAAGGAGTGTGCTGTCCTTTTGAGTAAAATTTAACTGGGTTGTCCTTATGGATAAAAAAGCCTTTAATTTTGTCCTTGTAATTATTTTCCTGTTGTTATGATCCAGAAGTATCAACCCAAAAGTAATTAACATACAAACAAAAGTTATAATGTACTCTTTTTCCTTATTTAAGATTTTTCCCACTGGGTTTTTCTTATTAAGGTTTTAACTAGGCATTACATTGATCCAGAAGTATCATACTCCTTTTGACGTAGTAAATACGACATTTTGTATTGTACTTTTTTCCTTCACTAAAATTTTTCCCATTGAGTTTTTCTTAGTAAGGTTTTGACAAGACAACATTTTGATCTAGAAGTATCAAACATCTTTTGATGCAGTAAACTATCATTTATCAAGACAAGACAGTTTGCATTGCTCAGATTCAAGTGAATTTTATCAAGGGTGATAGGATGGAGCACATTTCTTCTAAATTTCTCTTCACACATGAATGAAAGGATAACAAGAAAGAGAAGAAACAAATTCAATTTCGAGAAAAGCAGATAGATTTGTTCTCAAAGGCAATTTCCAAATCAACATTCCAGAAGATAGTGTACAAAATTAGCATGCGTCGACTACATCAATGACTAATTGAATAATGCGTTACAAATAAGGGGGAGCATATAAAAATATGCTATAATGTACTATTTTCCTTCACTAATATTTTTCCCATTGGGTTTCTGTTAGTAAGGTTTTTAATGAGACATTATCTTGATCCTGAAGTATCAACCCTTCCTATAACATCGTAAAACATTTTGCCTAAAGATGAAATAAATTTGCACTCTTTTCCTTGTTTATGATTTTTCCCACAGGGTTTTTCATAAAAAGGTTTTTAATGAGACATTATTTTGATCCCGAAGCATCAAACTCTTTTAAGGAATATCATTTTAATATGATATTCATAATTTCAAACGTTGTGTACTCTTTTTCTCGTTCAAGGTTTTTCCCATTGGGTTTTCCTGATAGAGTTTTGAAAGCAACAGTCAATAGTTGTATCGGCTGAACGGATATATGCAAGCAAGATAATAATAAGGGGGAGCAATCATCATATATGTTTTAAAAGGGTCAACTTCAAGTTAGCAGAGCATTCAAGATTTTGAAGACGCATATTCGAGGGGGAGTGTTGTAATATATAAGAGTGAATATGCTTTTGTAATATTCTATTTAGTCTCACATCATAAGAATAAATTTAACATCAGCTACAAAGCATATATATATATATATATATATATATATATATATATATATATATATATATATATATATATATAAAGGAGCCAATGTAATAGAAATTGTGACACTTGAATCAATAGAAATAAAAGTCTCTCCTTATATCTTCTATTCTCTCTAATGACTTCTCTTTTATTATACGTTCCGTTTTATTTTGTAACAAAAGATCAACTTTATCGAACTTAAATCACGCAAATAAAATCTTAAGCTATCATTAAAAATAAGCAAATATATACATGCCTAACGAGCCCGACCCATTAGAAAATAAAACTTCCTAAAAACAATTCCTCGAGTAAAGCACTCTATTCCAAACTTCTCTTACACAAAATTCCAAAATCAATTTTCGGAAATTGAAATCTCTGTTCCAAACAAAATTATCTAGTGATGGTTCGGGCGAGGGTGATCTGGTATATGGTGTCGGATTTGGATATTTTAGGTGAGGCAATTGAGATTTTTTTTTTCCTCTTTTACTTTTAGTTCAGGGAGATGGAACGAGGATGTGGTTGGGGCTGAAGTGACTGAGTTGCATCCATAGGTGATGTGGAGGCGGAATTGATGAGGTTGGTGAATCAAATGATGGAGGCGGGTTGAATTTATGAAAGAAGATTCGGTCGTACTCTGATGCTGCTGCTGTATAGTTTGGGGTGGTGATCAGTCGAGGTTGTCCAAAATGGTTTGGGGAGTGTGAATTTGGGCACTGGTCGTGGTGATTTAGCTGTGGATTGTATGAGATGCTTCTATGTTTGAGTTGAAGGTGATTGGCTTATACACGAAGGTGGTTGAGATGGATTTGCAGGCAGTGGGCGATGGAGTTGCTGATGTCGGGGTGCAAGAGAAGTTGCTTGATTCAGACAGTAAATTGCAGTTTGGGATGTGATGGTGAAGGTTGGTACTTGCTGCACTGTGGTTGTTAAAGGTTGCAATTTGATTGTTTTGTCGGTGGTGGTGATGATGAAAATGGATTGATTGCTATTGTGGTTTTTAGGGTGATGTTGATCAGTTGTTGTAATCAGGTGATATGGTGATCAGTTGTAAACAGTTGTTGTAATCAGGCTGTGGGCTTGTGGGTCAAGTGTAAGTGTCGATCAGTTGTTGTTGTGGTTTTTCGAGTGTAAGCGCTACTGAGTATTGGCAAAAGAAGGTGAACTATGGTTGAAGTATGATGAAGGTTGTGATTAGGTGATATGGTGATTGTTAGTGAAGAAGGTTGGCTATTTTTTGAGATAAGGTGATTGTTGAGTAGTAGCCTTTGTTAAGGTAGTTGGTGACTGACGGATTTGGTTGCAGGAAGGTATGAAGTGCTGGAGATGCTGGTTTGGATGAGGAAGGCAATGTATACAGTGTTGCAATGTATTAGGGAACTGAAATTTTGGAGTGGGCAGTGAGTTGCTGACAAAAGTTTGGTGCAGTGAAATGGTGATGTCAATGGGGAAAGTAGGTTATTGAAGGTAACAGTTAAGTGGCAGTTTGGTGGAGGAGGGTTCAGTTGTTTGTTTTGGAAGTGAGTGGTTGAGGAGGTTAGCAGGCAATAAACTAAAAAAAATTCAGAAAGAGCATAATAGAATGTGGGAACAAATGTAGTGTAACAGATGAAAACAATTACAATGTATTTTATTATTTTCTATAGAAACAAATACAGTTTGTAATATGCTGAAACAGATGCAATGTAAATTAAAGATAAAAATGTGTACCAAATGCAGTGTGATTTTTATGTTCTTTTACTACCTAAAATAGTGCAAATGTGAGTGTAGCAAATAGCAGGAATGAACAGGGAGAATAACAAAACAAAAGGTAGGAGGGAATGCAAATGTTTAGAATTTATTGCTAAATGCTGCAACAATGAAATGCCGAATTCAACATAGTAACAAAGAATTGTGGATGTGAATGACAAAAGAAAATGTAGAATTTAGTTGTTTGAAACAGAAAATGAAATGCAAAATCAGATTAACAGAATAACTTGTAGCGTAAATGTAATGAGTAAACAAATACAGTGCAGACTTTGTTTTTTTAATTAAAATCAAATGGAAACTAGAATGACAAGCAAATTCAAGCAAAACAGAAATACATAACTGAATTTTTTATTGGAAAGATGAACAAATAAAATAAATGAATCAAACACACAATAGAAATGCTTTCAAGTGGAAGAAGAAATGATAACCAATGCAATAATTTATTTTACTAGAAAGCAAAGATAGATATAATACAAAGAGTAAAAATAAAATTAAAATGTTTTTCCTAACAATGACGGCAAAAACTTGATTCTTACGCTATTAATTTAGAAAATCCGCAGAATTTATATCGTTATTCAAATATTGCAAACGCACGACATACAATCGTAATATGCATGCAAGTACAACTCTATCAGCATGAAAAAAAATTGAATTTCTAAAATTATTCAATAAAATTAGACCAAGTTTTGAGATTGTATTAACTACATAAAAAAATTAACAAAAACAAGAAAACAACTAGAGAGTTAATAATGAGATAGCATGTTTATAATGTTTTGCGTACAATGTAGCATGCACTTTCTCCCGTCATATGCAACAATTTGGACAAATTTTTCTTTTTTCAGGATGACCCACGTCTAGGCATTATGAAGCATGGATGAGCAGATGACTGTATAGTAGTGGTTTGATCTAATTCTTTTTTCTTCTTCAAAATAACGTAACATCACATTACTCATCAACTAAGTTCAAATATCTCCTCTAAGTTACAAAGCTAAACCAATATTAACAAGGTCCTCATATATCTAAATAGTACAATGATATATTTGTGATACAAGGCATCATACCAATACTACAAAAGATGAGAAAAATACTATATAGTATCAACCCTCCCAACAACCACTCAACTCTCTATTAAATCACTGATAGAACATCTTTGAGAGTTGTTCATGCCACGCCTTTAGCATTTGAATCACCTTTGACGCTCCACATTCTCCTTAATTTGGCTCTAGTCTGTGCACTCCATTATTGAAGCCATAAGTGGCGTCATTGTATTTCTGCATTTTATGAACTATTGCATCAATTTCCATTTTTAAATTAATTAAAATAAAGTTTTGCAGCAAGTTTAAAATTTCAGTTAAATCCAACAACTGCTTTCTAAGTTGAATTTGCTAAAATAAACTCAACTTGCTACAATTGAATTGCTCAGCACGTTTAGTTACTCACTTCAGCCAGCATATACAAGTAAGCTATCAGCATCACAAGTGAAACTAAAATGCCTGGAATCCTAAGATAAGTCGTCAAACATAATTGAATTCGAACTCTGTTTGTTTGGTACTTTGGCTGCATATTTAGACCACAGCAAAAAAAATCAAAATTGTCTTATATAAGACAACAAATCATGGTAGATTTAGTAGCATCATCACTTGATCAATTGTTTCAAATTTCATCTATAAGAAAAAAATCATTGGTTTAATGCAGAATAAGTTACGCAATGTAAAAAATAAACGCTGCTTATTAAGTTACTGAAAGAAATCTGGTTTTTCTTTTGAACAATCAAGCATAGATATTTGTTTTTAGTATAAACGAGTATATATGCACGCCCAATAGTTGATTCCCAGCAATAGTTTATAAAAAGAAAATGAAAGTAGTTTATAAATATAGGAAACAAAATGTTCTTTCTTTTTTCAATTGGTCTCAGGTTTGAAGTTTTGATTCCCAGCAACAGTTGATTCTCCACCATTTTCTCTAGATCAGCAAGCATTACAGAGCTCAAGCTCCTCACTGAAACACATAATTAAGAATAAAAACAATTGAAAAAAGAAAGAACATGGCTGCGAACTCACTCATCAGCAGTAGAAACCTTCCAAACCTGAGACCAATTAAGTATCCTTATAAGAGGCGAGAAATACAAAGTAAAAATAAATCAGAATTTTTCTTTTTTTTTTTTTTTTTTTTTTTTTTACAATAGGGTACTTTAGTACACAGAGAGAAGACAACAGGAATGAGTTGGCCACAAAATACACATACTAAAACAAATACTGTACAACAACAAAAGGAGAATCAACTCAAACCAGCTGAGATTAGACACTATAAAAACACGCACAACAAACAAAAAAAAAGAAGCTAAAACCAAAAAAACCAGTAGATCTTAATATCGAACGTGTAAAAAGTTAAGAGGATAATAGAACTTAAGCGATGTTCTGAAGACGTGATTCCAAGATCATGCATTCAACTTTGACTCTTAACTTTGTTGCACAAATGAGCTCCTCTTAATGGACCTGCAAAATATATGTTCTGTTTTTATACCCATTAATGCTTTATTATCAGGAATTGCATTACAGAATAATTAAGCATTTGCAGAATATATACGACGTGTATAATTGCAGTAACAAAAGAAATTACGACATTAAATTACAATGTTATCTACAACAGACATGCCAAGTTTTTTTTTTTTAAAAAAAAAAATGGAAAATAGGGAGAAGGCAAACGTAGCAAAAAAATTGGCCAAAAATATGGAAAGTTTGTTTTTTAGCCAAAAACCTATATTTTAGTGTAAAATGGAAAATGACAGTGGGCCCCCTGAATTCCACATTTGCACTAAAATGTGGACTTTTGCCTAAAAAACAAACTTAACATACTTTTGATCAAAGAATTTGCTAAGTTTGTCCTTTAAAAAAAAAATGCTCTTTTAAAAAGATAGAATTGGACTTATCATACCTCTTGAACCTTAAAAAACCTTGTTATTATTATATTCCAATGACAAATAAGTGGAGAAGCCAATATATAATATTTTCCACTCAGTAATTATAGTTTCAAACAAAATAGTCTACGGTGATGAGAAATCTTTCTTTGTAGTTTATCGTATGTACATACTAGATAAATTAGTTTACCCACAATAACTCGATGAAATGTTTTTTAACAATAATTTGTAATGCGTGAATGCAAATATATATGTATTAAAACCCTATTAGTGTTGCGATTAATGCATTTGCATGAACATGCAATTACATATAAGCTGTGTAGAAATGTTTAATTCACAGAATGGTTATGACTTATAGCAAAGCATAATACTCACCTAAATGGCAATAGTCTGTTAATACCATGGTTTTAAAAAACTCGCCTCGATGCTCGCCTCAAGGTCCGCCTCGAGGAAACAAGAGATAAAACGCCTTGAGGCTTATTCCAAAAGGCTTTTTACCTCTAAAGCTTACGCCTCAACAACTTAAGGCATACAAAACGCATAAAGCGTACGTCTCGCACGCCTCAAACAACTAAGCCATATGACTTAAAAACCTTTTTATTTTCAGTTGCAGATTTTGACATAGATAAAAGTCATTAAGCTTTACTTATATAATGGAAATAAAAAAAATCAAAATTTAAGAAAATAAAAATTAGCAAATTTTACTTTTCAATTTCAATATCGACATGATCAAGTAAGATTGTTTACGAAATAATGATAATGAGGAATGCAATGAATTTTCTCATTGTTATTTAAAGAATGTTTTTCAATAAATTTTATTAAATCTCGAAATAAACCTGGCAAATCGATTCGAATTGATAGAACATATCAAAATTGGAGTTTGATGTAATCTTCAAATAGTTTCATGAAATCAAAATTTGAACCATATGGGTTTCGATAATTTATTATTAATCTATAATAAAAATATATACTTGGTAGAAGTCGGATCTTAAATTATTTGTGTTCTATTTTTTACATTGGTTAATTTAAAGTGTCAGAATTTCTTTATTTATTTTTTTACGCTTTATTTTTACCCGAAAATCTTACGCCTCAGCATTTCGAGGCTTACGCCTCGCTTTATAGACCTAAAAATGCCTCATGTACGCCTTTTGCATTTTAAATCATTGGTTAATACAACATCAAAAAGGATAATATAGAAATTAACATTTAATGTTGCCTTGATATTAGTTGATGGAAGCGATATCGTAGATTGGATATTGTATATATAAGTAATTTGCCAAGTCACACATTTTCCTTACTAATTTGCCAAAATATTAGGGCATCAACACACTGCCAATGGAAACAAATAGGAATTTTGAGTACAAATTGGCACTTCATTGTAACCATTGCTGGGAATTTATTGTAGTATAAAGTTCACTCATAAATTTCAATGTAACATGTCAGATGCACAGCAAAAAAAGGAAAACAAAATAATAAAGCAAGAAACAAAATACAATGATGCATTCTAATAATAAGGAAAATGAAGAAAAAAATTAAACAATGGTGAAAATCAGGTAATTACGATGCACAAAGAGGTAAAAACGATTTGAAGATACATATTCAACAATATTTTGAAACAATTACATATGAAAAACATCATACAATTAACAAAAAATGTTTATTTTATAATTTACCACCAGATCGAATAACCACCAAGATGGTTAAAAGACATATTATGCCAATTTTAAACATTTCAGACCACTACTTCACTTCACCTAATCAGTTTCTCCACTATTCTTGTTTCTCATATAAGTAGTGCTAATAACATAAGTAAAATGAAATCTTAAAAAAACCAAAATTAGTTTTTGATTTCAGTAAAAGCCAAATCTGTAAACGTATTTGCATAAAAAGAACATTTGTGCTGGTGAAATAACCATGAATTGTGGTTTATGGTCATAAAATATGCTTGTATTTGCTAATCTGGTAGCTGAAGGCATATGATATTTCAAGCAAATAATAGTTAGGAGACCATATGGTACTCACCATACAAATTCGTCAGTTGATACATGCACATCTACCATTTTATTAAAAAAAAAAAAAAACGTAATTGCACTGATAACTTCTTCAAAACAAACAATGACATGCTAAAATACAAGAATCTTAGTGAGAAATTAAAAAAAAAAAAAAACGTTAAAAAGATTACTTTAATCTTTATGTATTGAATATGAATAAAGGCTGCAGCTATCTAAAACAGATCAATCTATATTTTAGGTACCTTTTTGCAAAATAGAAAATGAAGGGAATAGATATCTTTTTTTCCATGGAAACAAATTTAAAAAATAATTCACAATGAATTTGTAAGTATGATTTTTGAAGTATAATTTTATCAAACCCTAACTCCACATCAAATTCATCATTGTTAGGATATTTATTGATAACAAATAGGCAAAACGGAAGGGGAGGACCAAATGAAACACAAACCTAGAAATTCGATTGGAGGAGCAAATTTGATAAATTATAGATTCTAAGTGTTACCCCCCCCCCCCCCCCCCCCCACTTTTTTTTATTTATTTATTTTTTATTTTTTTACATAGCAAACTTGGTGTGTTTTTTTTCCAACGAAAATAAAATATATTACAATAGGGGGACTTAAGCCAGTCTCCAACGACGTACAAATTAGAAAATACAACAAAAGCAGAAGCACAAAACAACATAGTAAACTAATACAACCAAGATACATCACAAATAGGACAACGACCATCACCAAACAAAAGCACCACACCAACACCAAAGATAGATACACCACAGAACACGGGAATAACCCACGCTGCGGAAGGAGCATACCATCCCACAACCAACAGATCTAGGCTACAAACATGAAACCTCGCAACAAAGCCAAAGAGATTGATCCAAGCATCAATATAAAACCACATACCCAACTAAGCACATGAACCTTCAAAAACGAAGAACAGACCTCCAATTGTAATGAAACGAACAACAGCAAAAAGGGAACCATCCCACCATAAATCGAACGTCCACCAAGCTCGGCGAAGAGTGCTAAACTCAATGGAAGAAACTCAGCATACCAGATCCAGAAAGGCTAGTCGCGAGACAAAATATGAAGGATGGCTTTACTGAAGAGGCCACCACGCAAAGAGAGGAGGAGAAAACTGTAGCTCGTTCTGAAGAGGAGGCAAAGCGGGGATAGGTACAATAAAAGAGGGAGCAAGACCAACAAGAACACAACCAGCAGCAACAAGCATTTCCCAAAGACCAAACGAGTCCACCATCCCACTAAACCCAACAAACAACCATAAACACCAGAGCAGATACACTTTACCCCGCTGTAAGACAAAAGCCGACCCACCTGCTACTGACGATTGCCAGTGAAAAACAGATGGATACACAGTACAAGGAAAAGGAGGTGAAAACTAGTGTTTATCAGAGGATAGTTGAAGGGGGAACGCTGGAAAGAAGAAACATGGAGATAAGCAGACAGAAAAACAACGAAACAAATCAGATCTGAAAAGAACTTCCGTTGCGAGAAAAGCAAGAACAGAGAAATCGGTAGCCAGAAACAATTGCGAAGTGAGAATGGATCTCGAACGATGTTGGAAGGGGATTGATGTTGGCCAAGAAAAAAACACCGAGAGCCAAAAGACCGGAAAACCAGACTAGGGTTTAGGCGGCGGAAAAGAGAAACCTAAAAACTAAAGAACAGGGTAACTAAAAGAGGGAGCGGGAGAGGTAAGGGAGATGGAAGACGAAGGTCGAGATGGATGGAAGGGAATGAGAAGACGAGCGGTTAGGGCAGAAGGAAGAAGAGAATCAGAGCAAGCGGTCGCCATTTTTTAGATCTACATTTTTCGAAGTGTTACCCTATGGCAATAGTGATATAACATTTATGTCGTTTTCTCAAATATGTAAAGCTGCAATGAAGTAAATATATAAAATCAATTTTTATGAAGGAAATTGTATGGCTTTATGTTCTGATCAAGTATTTGTATAGTAATAAAGGTCGTAATATTAATAATCATATTAATAATCACCATGATCATGCGATAACGACGTTGGAGACAAACCATTCAATTATGACACCCTTTGACCTTCGGATAAATTTTGCTAAATCCAGACTGATAAATGATAGTGCAAAATAATTAAAAGGATGATGATTTTAGTAAAAAGCAGTAGATTCATAAAATAAAAAGGTAATGTAAAAAATTAAATGGAAACATTTGTATCATAACATGGCCAAAAAAAATAAAGTATGAAGAGCTGAGCTTTATAGCACCAATGCAGGAAAGCAGTTGAGTGATATTTACATGTTCAAATGAACATATGAAAAGCTAAAAAGGTGGACAGTAAAGAAGATAAATTAAAGAACCATAAGGTCTAAAACTGAAGGGAAAAAGTTGTCGAATTTGCAAATGTTTAACTATTTAAGCACATTTCAAGCTCTGAATCAATAATTTAAGGCATGATGTTACTGTGTGTGTGTGTGTGTGTGTGTGTGTGTGTGTGTATATATATATGCTTCAAGCAGTTGGTCCCATCCTAAGTTTTGCAAAAAAGATGAACTTGGAAAATTTATAAATACTATTTGCAAGAGATGCATTAACTTATCAAACATATATAATAGAAATAATTAAATAAATGCACATTTGCATGATATATATTTATCTAAACAATACAATGACTTTCTAATGAAAGTATGCCACCTTGCATATTTTATTGCATCTATAACCAGAAATAACATAGAGAACTTTTTCAATAGAAATCAGCATAACGAATGGTCTGAAGTCCACTTTGAAGTGGTATTAATAAAACATAAGACACAACATTGATGTTGCTTTTAAGTTACATTTTATGATCGTATTTATTTATAACAGAAAAGAAATAGTTACATATTATATGCATTTTGGCTAGTTATTTCAAACACATAACTTTTTAATATAATTTAGCAGTATAAATGTATACAAAGCCATATATAAGTTTTACTGTCATAACCGATGAAAGAAATATTACAGAAGTAATGTTTGAGGGTTAAAAACAAAGAAAATTTAAAACTTTTTCTTAAAAATTCAATTTTAATAATTGACTGCAGACTCTGAATATAAGTCCGAAAAAAGGACAACATCAATTTGAAAGTTTTAAATTTCACAACATAAATATAATCCTAGTACATCTTAAAAGACAAAATTTTGAAAATACATCCTTTTCGAATTGCAATTCTTATAAATCAGTATTTTTAAACAAAAACAGAGCAATTAGGAAAAAAAGACTGAACATGTAAGATATCTTACCATCCCGATTAAAAACAGGGAAAAAAGTTTAGGTTTTTGGATTTAATATTTGGCTAGTTCAAATTTTGTGGAATGTATTTACGCATGGGCATTGAAAAAAAAATTCACTACCATGATTGCGAGCACAAATCAAAATGTAGGATTTATCACCAATAAGTTAAAATTTGCAATAAAAAATTATAGGTTAGTTTTCAAGGTCCAAAAAAAGTTTTAGAAAATAATCTTTGACATTATTTTGTAGAAGATCAATAAGTAAAGTTCAAATGCTTTGAAATTTCATTTTCACTAAAAAAATAAAGTAAAAGTGGACCTTCTGAATGATTCTAAATAAATATGTAAAGTGTAAATAGTAGACTCAATATAGGAGGTAAACTACAGACTTTTTTTTTTTAATTTACAATCTGTAGAGATGTAACATTGTTATTTGTTAAAACTGGAAAGAAATTTAAACCTTGAAAAAACCGAGTAAATAAGTCAGCTTTTAGGAGGGTTGCCTTTAGAGGAAAACATTTCTTAAAATCTTACAATGATAAATATGTGGAAAATTCATTCACACACAAATAAACCAAGCCATGGTAAAATCAGGGTAAATATTTCAAATGTACATTATAATGCCAAAATATGCAAATGTTACAAAACTAAGTTAATGTTCATTGTTCAAAATTAGGAATAGATTTATATATTTATGACGTATATAGTTAATGTAGTTCATCAACTATGCCTAAATTTAAAAAAATGGAGACCTTTTTTTAAAATTTACAATCTGTAGAGATGTAACATTGTTATTTGTTGAAAAGAAATTTAAACCTTGAAAACAACCGAGTAAATAAGTGAGCTTTTAGGAGGGTTGCCTTTAGAGGAAAACATTTCTTAAAATCTTACAATGATAAATATGTGGAAAATTCATTCACACACAAATAAACCAAGCCATGGTAAAATCAGGGTAAATATTTCAAATGTACATTATAATGCCAAAATATGCAAATGTTACAAAACTAAGTTAATGTTCATTGTTCAAAATTAGGAATAGATTTATATATTCATGACGTATATAGTTAATGTAGTTCATCAACTATGCCTAAATTTAAAAAAATGGTTATGAAAGAAATAAGAAATCTTGTTGTATTATAGAACAGAGAACATGCTATTTTAAGAAACTAAAACTATATGTTTTAACTGACACATGGAAAAGGATAAAAGACCAGGAAGTAAGTATATTATGTCAAACTACCTTGAAAGTAAATCATACACACACGTGTTTATGCAGCTCTGATGTATAATGCTGACAAACCTATAAGACCAATCCGTAATAGGATTCACTCTCACAGAAGGGGTCCAAACTTGCGATCTTGCAGAAAGAGAGGGATGTTCTTTTCCAACCTGCATAATGATTTTAAGGCCATTAGGAACTTTATAAAGACAAAATAAATAACATATATTGCCATCATGAACATTACTGACAGTACACTGCATTAAGATCGTCAATTCTATTTCTTGTACCATGAAAATTGCTTTGGCTGGTCATCCTATCATTAGAGATTCTGGTCAAGACTTGAAATCAAGGCAAATTAGTTTTAGTTGCAACTCGTATCTGGTGAGAGTTAA
This sequence comes from Allium sativum, assembly GCA_030737875.1. NCBI lineage: Eukaryota > Viridiplantae > Streptophyta > Magnoliopsida > Asparagales > Amaryllidaceae > Allium > Allium sativum. The sequence goes on from CM060923.1 coordinate 464,379,659, forward strand.
AGCAATCAAAACTTCATGTATAAATTATAAATATAATCCATAAATGAAATAGCATTCTCACTTGGTGGCTATTCCATAAGTGAAAGAGTTTGATTTCTGGAAATGAGCAATGGTTTCTTCTTCCAATTTGTTTATTGGCATCGGAGGTATTATGTATGCAAATAAAATGCAAGCAGTTCAAATATACAAAGTTAGGAATTTCAAGTAGAAGTGAGATTTGAACAATGGCTTTTAAGTCATCATGATTCAGAAATTGGAATATATATATTTTTTCACATCTAAGCATCTACTAATTTGTAGGTAAAAAGGGATAAAAGCGAACCAACAAAATAATAAATTGGATCCAAAAGATTAACTTACACAACACAATATTGTATAAAATAACTTATAAGTGGACATTGAATCTCTATGTTAAAAGTATAAATTTTTTGGTTTTATAACTTAACAACATGCCAAAGCAATGTAAAGGAATACTGAAATAGTATTGTTTAGATCAACCATCCAATTACTATTATTATTATATAATAATAAATTTTAAATTCTTAAAATCCTCTGAATGAAAACATTTACAAAAGCTGAATTGATGACAAAATATAGAGATCAGGATAAACAAACAATTCATTTTCAAAAATCAAAATTAATTATTATATGAAATAATAGTTCAGTACTGTTCAGCAATGTATTTATGCTATGAAAGAGACTTATTTTGAGTTTTCTTGTATTCTAATAAAAATAAAAGAATCAAAGAGACAATAAAGGAGGAAATAATATTCATGCATATTGTTTCTTTTAGGTCTTTTTAATGAGCATACTTAACACAAAAAAAAGTATACAGTTTTTTACGTTTTTAGTGTAAAAAACTCATTGCACTATTTGGATAGCCAATAGAAATTCAAAGTGCAATTAGGCCATCTTCATTAAGACGACACAAAAAACAAACGGTCTATCGATCCGTTCTCAACCACACAGATGCTTGTAAATTAGTAACACTCGATCGATCCCTCTAGTTTAATCATGCAGATTACTGCAGCACGTAATGTTTATATACTAATCTCCCAGAACATGCAAGCTTACAAAGACAGTCTCTTATATATACTTACATGATTAAGACTTGCATGTAATTCTAGCCAAGTTTAGTTTTGGATATAGTGTGCTTCTCAAGAAATTTTTGAAGCACGTAATTTAGAGCATTTCTCAGGACATATGCTCCTTACGCTTATGGTCCCATGCAGGACTAATATTCCATGTATGGCTACACAGAATCTGTGGCTTTTCCAAATTGCAAAATTATACTAATCTCCCAACAGTGTAATCTCCCAACAATGCAAAATTATAACATTAAAAATGACTGAAGCTTTGTGATGAATCAAAAGCACAAAGGACTAATGGACAAATTTAGAAGTACAAACCCTAGAACAACATACAGGTAATCTGGACATGAGATACTGATTAATCGGAAATTATGATAGTAGATTGCAATGGCTAATTAGTCGGAAATTACGATCGCAATCGCTTTGTGATGGAATCGGAAAATTACCTGATATCGGCTGTAGTGCGTTAATGCAATGATACCAATTGCGATCGAAGATACCAAGTGCCGCCGTGGTCGACAGTCGTCATTATAGCTGAGGGCGCCGATATAGGGTTTTGTATCTGCAGCACTCTAAATAATCAGAAAAGATAGTGACAGCGGGCAGAAGAAATGAGGGAGCTGATCTAGGTTCTCCCTAGAGGATGTTAAATAAGCCGAAAAAATAGTGTGAGAGGAGAATGTTTCGAGTTGGATCTCCGTGGAGATGTAAAGGGGAAGTTCACCATGGACGAAATAGGAAGCGACGTCCGCCATTAGACTGAAGCTTAGAACGTATGTTCTAGCAATTGAAGACGCAGAACCGTTAAAATTAAGAGGGTCGATAAGGGTAGTTTAGGAATTTCAAAAAGACGTCAAGTAAATTAGTGTAATCAATTTACCTTATTAGTAGTAGAGATTAGAGATATATTCCTAAACTATGTTTGTAGATGTTAATCTAAACTGAGACTTGCTCATTTATGTAAACTGTGCAATGCCCAGTTTGTCCAAACTGAGCTATGCTCACATAAGTACATAACCACATAAGGATATGCCCAGTTTATCTAAACTGAGCTATGCTAGGCTATGAAGTATGAACACTGAACACTACCACAGTTTATCTAACCTGAACTATGCCCAGCTATATAGCTCAGTTATCAATTTTGATTTTCTATGCATAATAATTATTATATGCATAAATAATCAATGTATGGACATGGTTTTATGTTGAATTGATAAAAAAGAAGATTGATTTTCAATTTTTGCAGACAATATCAAGACAACAGGAATATGCATCGTCTTGAAAACAAGAAAAAAAGCCAAAGTAGTATCATGCAGAGCAAGACACAATGCTATGATGCTAGCAAAATGAAGTGCAGACCTGATTATGTTATTTATGAGGTCTAATTGATTAAGGTAATGTTTTATATTTAACATGGGTTAAGCAGTTCTGCTAATAATATTTTCTGATAACCAGAAGGCAGACTGACACACAGACTATGACAAATGTTGATTTTCCATCAGTATTTTATACAACTGATTTTTTTTTTGATTTTCTTGATTTATATGTTTTGTTCATGCGCTTCTCAGTTGTAACATTGATGCCATATTCTTGTAGGCACAGATACCATACAAAGTGTGAAATTAATGTTAGATTCAAGAGGCAACCTCAACTGGACTTATGACCACTATGCTAAATGCAAATTATTAACTTAAATAATAATGGAAAACTTTGGTACAAGTACACAGAATATTTGAAAATAGAAAACTATGCTAAATGCAAATTATAAAAATACACAGAATATTGGTACAAGTTTTTTATAATTAATGCGATACAAATACACAGAATATTTGAAAGCCAAAAATTTTGGTACAAGTTTTTTATAATTATAAAAATAGAAAACTATGCTAAATGCAAATTATTAACTTAAATAATAATGGAGTTTGAACTCAAATCAATTAAACTAGATCTCTATTATTTCACAGAACATCATTATACATTTAAGAGTGTCTATCATCCAATTTTAACGATGAACACACATTTAAATTCTGTAGTTGTACAGCAATCATATTTGTGACCCAGTGAACTGGAATTATATATGGCTCATAAATTGGTTTAAGCAGAAGTAATTTAGACTAAAATAATAATAACAATTGACATGCATATTATGAGTTCTACTGAATATATAATATTGACTGTAATCAAAGTTTGTTTCTAAAATGGTTCAAAATGTCTGATATTTTAGATTGCAGCAATGGCCCGTCATTCTTCAATCTCGACATCGACGATGGTAGAAATCTTTGTATTTCAAGAATTTGACTTAAATTGATTATAATATGGGCATTGTTATTACGGCGCTCGACTAGTCGCGACTAGTCGTCGACTAGTCGGCTAGTCGAGATTGAACCCTCGACATGAAATGTCGACTTGCCAAACGTCGACTGAAACTGAAACCCTAGAAATCAAACTCAAATCGGAACCCTAAATCGAAGTCTCGATGTCGATTTGGAACCCTAAAATGATGAACTCGAACTCGATCTGCACTGGAAGTGTCGATTTGAGTTTTGGAAGTCGTTTTTTTGAATCTAGGGTTCCGATTCGATTTATAGCCTCGAAGTCGATTTGGATCTAGAGTTCTGAAGTCGTTCTGGAAGTCGATTTGAGTTCTGAAAGTCGATTTGAGTTTTGGCTAGTGTGAATCTTAATGGTCCTCTTACTCGTGTTATGTTGCTACGGAATATGGTATGTTTACTTAACGTCTTTTTGATTTTGTTTATTATAAATCATTGGATGGTATTTTTTTTCTGTTGCCTTGCTTTAGTCATTGTACAGTAACAGTACACACGAGTGGTGTCGTTTTATGGTTATGCTCTGCTAGCAAGTCACCAATATTGATGTCTATCAACGGTTGTTGTCAGTTTATATTGCTGCCCTACGGTATGTTAGTACATGTTTAAATTTTTATGCATATGTATTAGTTAGAAATTTATAATTATACATTTGTATATATTTATTTATTTATCGACTAGTATCGACTAGTCTATGACTAGTCTACGACTAGTCCACTAGTCGACTAGTTGGACCTCAGTCGACTCGGCTCGACTTACCGCCGTAATAACCATGAATATGGGTTAAAGTTGATTATAGTCTATATCTTGAGAATTCAGATTTGTTCAGTATTTTATTTGCTAATCAACGACAATAAACTTGTTTTTAAATAGATTATGATACTTCTCTGCATTTTAGAATTTATGGGAAAGTTTATCTTGATTGAGATTTAATTTTGAGGTATAGCTCGAGTTCTATGGGATATAAAGAAATATTTGAAACATGACTTCTACAGAGAACATAAAGAAATATAGTTTTGAGATATCACAAACATTACAGATCTTTCAAAGGTAGTAGAGGCATAAGAGTAAGGCTAAACGAAAGAAAAGAGATCTTTAATTTGTATGAGGATAGTAAATTAAAAGATCAACTCTATCAAGGTATTCTATACCGAAGTCAACTGAAAAACTAATTTCTACACTTGATATTTTGAGCTTTAATCTGATTCAACAGAATCTCCGTCTTGCTTTTAAACAGATTCCGAAGTACGTATTCTTACAAAGTTAATTTTGTGCATTTCTTTCTCTTGAAAAGCATTTGCTTTTTCATTTATGGTTTTATTTGTGATAGCTATTATTATATTTTTGGGTTTTTGGCCATCTTATTCCTTAGGTGAATGTGATACATTTTTGTCGCTTGCCTTTTACTTGCTTTTCCCTTTACTCTAATTTTGTATTAAGATTATTCAACTCAAGAATCAAGCGAACAATTTTAAGAACAATGCCATCAAATTTATTATTTTATTCACTTTTTTAAATGAATCATGCAAATGGATGTAGCTCATTCGTTAAATTTCTAGCATTATTTGAATGTAATGCTATGAAGGCAAATATATTTGGTTCCTTTTAATAAGACTAGGAGTTGAATCACCTTTAGGAGTTTCTTAATTCCTATAGGCAGTTTCAAAGTTACTTGCAAAGAAAATCAAATTACAAAATTTTGCATGAACTAATATATACAATGGACATATGGCCTAACCAATACCGTGTGATGGTATATCATAAATGAATGTGCTGCATGGAACTGAACAATAAGTTTTCATAAATTTACCAAACAATAGCAAACATGAATGTGAAAGAAAATGATCTTAATGCATGCTAAGTTGCTAACCTCTATAAAGACATTGTTGCAAGAAACATCCTCAAAACCCTACATTCAAGAATGTTTAAAATTATAAAATGGCCTAAAATGATACAGTTGTGAAATAGGTAAATAAAATGAGAGCAAGAGAGGGCCAACTTACAAAGAAAATTAGCTGCAACTATGTTTGAATCTCCAACCTTTACATGAAATGTTTGAATTTTGTATTCTTTGATTATAAACACCATCATCATGACGACTGCCTCTTCTCCATGTCTCTTTCCACGGCCATATTAACATGTAAAAATTACATCATATTGTGATGAAAGAATGTAAGTTATGCAACTTTTCATCGTCATTAAGAATCCAGGTTCAAAATGAGAATGCCAAGAAAATATGCAATTTTTAACACTAACCGTAGCAAGTATCTAATTTTTGATTAAATGGTTGAATATATATTCTGAATGCTTTCTGCTTGCGGTTTCAAAAGATAAATTAATCATTATCTTATCACTGGTTTGAACCTAGAATAAGCCAGAGCAGTTGTTCATTGAGATCTCAGAGCGACATTTGATCATTGCCTTAACTTATAAACACTGATTTCTGATTTGATTCTTTATTTATATTATGACATTTCATTGTAACGTTCTAAAGTTAATCATGTATTTAGAATTTGTTACACATTGTAACCTTAACTTTTAAATCGTATAATCACACTCAGCATTCGCTATAAGAGTGAAGTGTTGGTGTTGATTCATGTGTGAGCAACAAATAAGAAACACTGATCATGTAAACAATTTTGTAGAAAAGAAAAAAACACTTCCACGAAAGAGCTAAAAATTGATACCTTTTATGTCCAGCAATCATGATTCCAATCTCTGCAAACTAACTGTATGTCGTCCAGGTCATTGATATATATGTTCAAATCATCAACCATTGCTGAAACATAAAGTAAAATGTCAGTTTTAACAAATACAACACCTTGTAGATGTATCACCACGATAATCACTTTTGTTCACTAATATTATCAAATCATTTTCAAAACTACTGATTTACTATATCATTTTGATTCAGAGTATGTTTATTGCCGACAATACCCTTAAATGCCATACTCAGTAAATATGATGTGTTTTGTAACTTTCTTTTGGGGCAGCTTAAGCACGCAACACATTTAATAGCTTCTAAAGAAATAATACATGGAAATATACATTATAGTGTTATATATACAAAGGGCTTGCACTAAAAGATGTGCATTTGATTCCAGAGCGTGCTACTCATTTTAATATATACGTGCAACGCTTCAACCATATGCAGTGTTTCAATTAGTCCGACATGGGCCACCAACATATAGTAGTTAACAGGGTGTATAAACTAAGAGACAGAAGCAACGGTTGTCTTCCACTGGAAACTGTGACACTGTAATGGATAACAAAGCGAGCTTGACTATAATCGTAACTGGTTATCTACTTTAAACTTCCATTTCACCCAGTGACTACATATTATGTTCTCCCACCTTCACACTGGCCCATAGCAATATTTGCACTAACCACTTTAGCCAGCATTATTTATGGCATGTCCTAAATTCAATTTGCCCTTTAAATAGGTGGAAAGGGCATTTTAGGAAATTCAAAAAAACACCAATTAATCATGTTTTAGAAACAAAACACATAAGATAATACTTTTTAACATGAACCTTACATTGCCTACCAAATGGGTGCTTTGGATCAGATATGACCACTAATGATAAGGCAAAAGAGGAGAATAATGTAGAAAAAATAAGATGCCTACATTGAATCGCAAAGAAGAAAGATGGTCAAAAAGAACAACTATATTCGATGAAGCTTCTGCTTATGCCTACAAATTTCGATGAAGCCAGAATGAGAAAATGAAAGGACAGATGCGGCAAATTAGCTGGAGCTCGTTCAGACTTTTGATGGGTATAATTAAGAATATACTTGAAAAAAAAAAAAAAAATCTATTACACTCATTTATGGACCACTTTTGAAATTCTTAAAACAAACAATACAATTAGACACAAATGATCATGTAGAGTCAATCCTAAGTCCTAACAAATAACAAATAATACACTCACAAGATCAATTCCTCTTTTCCCTTCCTACGTCCCATAACAAATAACAAATAATACACTCGCAAGATCAATTCCTCTATTCCCTTCCTACGTCCCATGTTCCACGCTAATTACAACCATTCACTTGTTATCACCAACCATTCATCTTATATGATGAATCCCACTCTTATATGATGAATCAAACCTAATTCATAGAAACAATTATAATGTGTGACTGTGATCTTTTGCGACATGTATAAAAAAAACACAACACGGAATACTTCAGTTGCTCAACCGTGTAGATTAGAAACATAGATAAAATTGTTCGTGACATTCAACCCATTGGAGGGACATGTGGAATCTACAGTTCAACAAAAATATACATAAATTAAAAACGAAGAATATTTAATTAATAACTGGGATGTGGCAAAATTAACTGAAGGCAAGCCTGGATAGAAACTATGATCTCAGGCATGATCATAATATAAAATATTCATACGGCATGATGCTTTCAACATCATTATGGGAACAAGGTGGCTTATTATAATCAGGTTTTGTGCTAATATACAAAGGTTGTCTTTCCTTATCATGCTGAATAGTGCCTTTAACTAATGCAGCATCATGTACAAAATTGCACAAGTAGAACCTGCAAAAGAATATAATACATAACAAAAGCATAAAACAATAAAAAAATAACAGTTTGCCATGGAGAAGTTTAAGCTCAGCAACTCATGTTATACAACCAACGAAGGTACCATGTCATACAACCAACGAATATGTCGAATATATTCCTTTTACTTTCGGTTGCATGTCGCAGTTCAGCTGAGAACTGGGACAAATACAAGAAGTTAATTTTAATTTTCTGGTTATTTGCTATTGTAAACATGGTACCTTCATTGGTTGTATAACATGAGTTGCTTATTTTTATTTTTCACTGTATCAAACACCTTATTTGCCTCGTCCATTTCACCGTAACAGACAAGCACGTCTAATATATTTGTATAAAACATAAGAAGTTAACTAATCCCACGTTTGCTGTTATCTTCAGTAACCCACAAAATATCTATTAACCAACCTGAACGTAAATAAGAATCTAACAACATTCCTCAAGTGTTCCTAAATTTATCATCGCCACTCTTTACTCATCACCAACGAATACGTCAAATAGTTTATTAAACAGGCTAAGATGTCCTATTCAAAGAAACAAGGAACGTGGGACGTGACCACGTTCCGCAAACCGGTTTGTTCGTCCCCGATCCCGAAACGAAACGCGACCCAGAAACGTTAGCGGTCGCAAAAAGAAGATGACGCACAGATTTTTGAAAAGAATAAACGACTCTTCGATTTGTGTTGAACAACTATATATGGTTGTAATATATATTGGAAGGGCAACTATATAATATATCAATTTGTATATAGATTGAAAGGGCAGCTGTAAATTTGCGAGATCTTCACAAAATTTGGTAATTAACATAAAAAATAAATAGATCAGTTTTTTCAAAGTAGAAGAAAAAACATGTTTCGTACCCTTGTGTTCCCTCGTACCGAAAACATTCAAGACAACCTTCCACGTATCCGTTTTTGTACCGCGTTTCGTATCGAACCATGTCCTATGTAACCATAGTCCTATTTAACCCTATTACAAAAGGTTTTACAAACGAGCAATAAAAAGTCTAAATGGATTAGAAGGATGATGAGAGTGGGATTTGAACCCACGCCCTTTCGGACCAGAACCTTAATCTGGCGCCTTAGACCAACTCGGCCATCTCATCAGGGAACAACACAATTTATTTATCACCATATTTCAATTGCTTTTCCTGATTATGTTTCCAACACAGCTGCATCTTGGCTGAGATCTTTAGTCATTCGGTATGTGTGTGATATGGTTGTGCTTATGGGATGTATGTTTCTTAAATATGACAGTGGACCTGATTCCTAGTTAATATTACCCCATATATTGGAAGATGATGGGAGTAAAAACTCTGAGATGCATTACCTTGCAAGAACATTCAACCTACTGCAACTTTTTTCGGCAACAATCTCATCTTTGTTTGTAAATAACACCTGTATGCTATGATTGATGAAGTGTGTGAAGCTGACAAACAACCCGGTAACTACTATTTTCAATAACACCTATATATAAATAAATCAAAATAGCATTGATTCTACAGGAACCCAATCTTTAGACCAACCGAGTCATCCCAACAGCTGATGGTAAATCATTATGCATGTTAAGGAACAATAAATAATCATGATTAGTGCAAACAAGTTCTTCGTTAATACCACCTTGTATGCTGGCAGAAGATGGAGCAAAAATATTGAGATACATAACCTTGTATGCACATTGAACTTTCTGGCACTTCTTTCAGCATCAGTATCATCTTTGTTTGTAAATGGATGGAGTTTTCGTGCACGCTGAAGAAAGACAGGAAAAACTAAGTTATGAACGACTAAGACAGAATAAAGTTTGAAGTAGACGTGCAAATAACTAAATTAAAACATAACACTAAAAATATAACAACCTTATTCTATGTTCATATTCAATTGCCTGCTCAATAAACCAGATATATACAACAACACACATTAAAATATAACAAGCACAAAGTAGTGCTGTTTTTTCCAAATAAAAATCTAACATAACCCTAGATGGCCAACACGGCATCCACGTAACGAATACTGCACCTGCGACAACATATAGAGAAACTGACGAATCAAAGAACGAAAGAATATACATATATAGGTATTACATAACAATAAAATATCAAAGAAAATAAAAACAAACTTGAAGTTTAGGTCGAAAATTTGAGAAGTGAATTGGACCAAATAGAGCGATCAAGAAGTAAAATTGCAACTGTGCAACGAATTTTCCACGAAATTGCTAGTGACCTATGTAATGCTTGATGAAGTTGTGTTTGAGCTACAAGTTAATTTTTCAACTTGAAGCTCGAATTTGTTTGGAGATGAGGAAAAGTGAACAATTACAGGTAAATCAATAGGTAGGGGTTAGTTGCACGGCCGTTTGAAATTCCAGTTTGCTCAGAATTGCTGCATAACAATTTTTTCTTAGAAAAAGGACAATGTTCGAGTGAAAGTAAGTAATTTTCTATTCCGTATTCATGAACAAACAACGAAGGTACCATGTTATACAACCAATGAAGGTACCATGTTACAACCAACGAAGGTACCATGTTATGCAATGTATTCGTCCATCTTTTGATTTCCTCTTTGCAACTCATGTTATACAACTAACGAAGGTGCCATGTTTACTGTAAGAAATAAGCAGAGAAATAAAATTAACTTTTGTATGTGTCCCAGTTATCAATTGAACTACATCATGCAAGCGAAAGTAAAAGGAATACCTTAATGTATATGAAAAAGTTATCATAATATGGTAACACAACGACTACATCAGCCAAGCTCAGTTCTAGAACATAAGAATGCAAATGCATTAGACATCTCTCTATGCTTCTTCACCACCGCCTCTACTAATAATAATAGTAATAATCAAAACACGTAATTTCCAATTTATTTCTATATAGTATAACCCATTTTTGATACCTACAATTTCTGAAAACATATTCTTCATAATTTTATTACATATATACTAAATTTGAAATATTAATTACATACTCTTTATTTTGGGTTGTAATTTCAATTCATTTTACTTTATGAATAATTACTATTACCTGCATCTGAAATACTAACAAAAGAACGTTTCTTTTTCGTCCATGATTTTTCCAATTTAGTTTTGATATTTATAACCTCAAGTTCAATATGCATTAAATATCATCCTCCATGTTTTTATACACTCAAACATCTAGCATTATATCAATACACTTGCGTGATTAACAACTCTCTTCCTTATGAAAAAAATAAAATTGAAAATTGAGGATTTTAGTTTCGACTTCCTTCATATTAAAAACAGTTTTATAAAAATGTGTTTTATAAAAATGTGCATTGCACCTTCCATGGTAACTGTAGTGCTTTCATATTTTTTTAGTTCTATGACAAAATCGTTCAAAAAGTCTATATTATCCAGAACCATACTCAACCCAAACACACCAAATCCGTGTAGCCCAAGACTACTGCCCATGATCCATAGTCAACCAGGCCTCCAATTCCACCGCTTATACCCAATTGCACCAAAGCTGGCCTAGAGGTCATAACCTATCAAATAAATATGGTTCCTCCTACCCTTTGCTTAATATTAGACATATAATGCAAGTTCTGTGTCAGTGCCAAAAAATATGGCAAAACCCACTAATCTGAACTTAGCTGCAAACATCTGACAGGGAAAGAACTAGATTTCGCTTTTCCAAACAATAAAGGCCAAAAATTCCAATGGATGGTAACATAAATACTCAGTTAATTCATAAGCTCTATTGAATAAGGCAAGAAACATTCAATTGTAATTGCAAATCTAACACGAAAAAAGAAGGCTACTAAGAAGAAATTAAAACTTTGCAAGCAGGCTAAACTTATTAGCCAGATTGAAGAAAATGAACTATTTGTTGGCTTAACGTCATAATTATTTAACCGTAAATTTGGGTAGTTTTGTCATATAATATGTGGGGGAAAACCATTCCATGGTCATGGAAATAACAAAGTAAATAAACGTCACCCTTGTTCTTTAACTTCTGGAAATGATGAATGATTACTAAGTTCATTTGAGCTGAATGAATTGGTATGGTAACCCATAATGAGTATCTTAATATACAATTACAATTGAATATTAATGATAGTTGTCAAGTGATTAATAATATCATTTAGTATAACTTTTATGGTGTCATATATTTACTCGGTATTATAACATTTAATTAAAGCATTCATCTATTACATTTATTACAGGGTTTGTCATTTATTTGTTGTGTTTGATACAGTGTGCGCTATCTCATATTTAAAATAAGAAAGGTGATTATAATCACATCATGTTTTATAATAGTTAAAAATTACATTTCTAACGGTGCCATATAGACAAAAATAATTTAATGATTGTTTAACATTTCAAATTAACAAATTCAAGCAATATACCACCAAAGTGACTTCGCCTGTGTAAATTGTTAATAAGTGCATTTGATATTTATTTCATGATTACTCTGTGGTGTAATAATTCTTTTACTGAAAACTATACACAAATAAGAATTTGAAGATAAAAATAAACTTCATCCTCCAATATACTTTTTTTTTTTTTACATGTGAGAAGAATTGGAAAGAAACTAAATGTGACATATAAATAAGAAAGAAGTTCATAGAAGGAAAAAGAATAAAAAGATATTAGATTGACATAACAAGAAGACATAAAAATGATCTAACAATTTAACTAATCTCCTCATGCAACCAATAAAAAACTAACATAATATGAGAACTCATGCGATCGACTTCAATCATTTGAGAAAAGACAAAAATGATAACGATGTTGAACATATCGGCAAAAACAAGCAAATTATGGTTGTTATGGTATGGTTTCGTTAAATTTCTCATTACCATACAATTATCAGGTAGTTGGTTATCATTTTTTAGTAAAGTCGGAATATCAGTATAGTTGGTAAAGTAAATTTACTGTTTTCTTCTAGAACACCGGCAATACTTTTCAAAATCAATGGCAACGATAATCTACCAATATATTTATAACATACAAACATTTATGTAATATGTTTTTTATATGCATTTAGAAATAAGCAAATGATCCAATTTAATTTCATAATTTAGTTCAAATGATGTTGATTAATTTAGTGAATAATGAAATGTACAATGAAAAACTGCTAAAACGTAAAGATGTGTCATGGCTTCTTTTTTTTTGGATAAACGACAATTCATCATTGTTATTGTAACGGTTACAGGCTTATCGGTATATACATTCACTATTATAGATTAAGTTATACACTATTCACTATGGACAATTTGTGATATAGCGCACGCTATGATAACTCTGAATATATCAGTCTTCAATACATCAGTCAATCATTAACGATAACAATAAGTTATTTTAGCTTACCAGGAAAGTAAGATAGCATTGTTTGCAAAATCATAGCGGTAATCGTTGACACTGGGTTTTGGTCAATCAAAAGCAACATCAAATTCGCATGCGATTCGTAGTAAAAATCACAGAGCAGTCACGAAGTATGTAAAAGTAAATGAAGACACAAAATTATAGTGGTTCAACGAGTGAGACAATGTCCACCGAGGTGTAATCGATTGTTTATATTGTTTGATTACAAATACATTTTGGTTTGATCTTAAGAATATAGAGAAAATGGAGTTCTTTTTAGGCTATACCAATGTATTTGCATTGTAGTGTCGAAAAGGCAAAAGAAAATTTCCAAATAAGCTATTTCGTGTCCTATTTAGCTGTAGAAGCGCATGGATCGACCGCAAATTGTTTATCCCTTTTTAATCATTTTGACCGATTTGATCCCCAGAGGGATCAAGTAGGTATAAAGTGTTCAGGATCTGAAGGTCTGATCCATGCTTTTTCCACGATCCGACCGAGATGATAAAACCTTTTTACACGCGAATTCGTAATCAGTCAGATGTCCCGAGGTGACCCGTTCTTGAAGTCTTTAGATGATCGACCAAGTGTACGATCGTGAACTTGTGAACCGATCAGGTTTTTCTAGTGATCGACCATGCCCGATCAAGCGTCCAAACACGACCGATCCATGTCGCGTGTTTTACGAATTCCAAGTATACATCGAGTTTGATGCTTTAGTCCAGATTCGAGTTTGTGCAACTCTGTGCTCAAGCCACGAGCAATCTAGCAATAAGAATTACAAAACGTAATGGCCTTATCAAAAGATGGATCAACACTTATCTTTCAAAACATGTCTGCATGTAGAAGACGTGTTTTGTATAAATCTAGCATCTATAACCTTTCCGGACTGATCACAAGTTCCATAGTCATTCTGAGATGTAATCACGATCTCACCGGATCGTTAATATGTCCAATAGCTTCTCCGAGCTAGCATTGAAGTTGAATGTTCGTGACCTCACCGGGTCGATTCCTTGTCAAGCGTCGTCCGCACTTGACAATCCAAGTTTTGTCTGCACCGACCGTAACCCATAGCTAGCAATTCAAACCTCGTCGGGATTAGGCATAAGATATACTCATTGTTTTAGAACCTTACCAGTATGTAACGTATCAGTCATACATCATAATTTAAAGCCTCATCGGGCTACCACTAAGAATAAGTCATACTTAGCATTCCGAATTTGGGTTAATCTCCTTCAAGCATCAGTCATACTTAACGGTTCACGATTTGATTGATCCCTACCAAGCATTAATCATGCTTAGTGGTTCTCGATTTGGTTAGACTACCAAGTATCAGCAATACTTAAAAGCCCATGGTTTGAATTCCCGTCAAGCATAGTCATACTTGAAAGTTCACCGTTTTGTTCGTGTTCTATCAAGCATCGACCATGCTTGATAGTTTATAGTCTTTTCGGACTTTAGTTAAGCATCAGCCATACTCGACGATTCATACTTCATCGGGCTCTTACTACGCACCAGTCCTCCAGCTAATTAAAGGGTACCATACTTGATGAGTATCAATCATACACACCAAGTAATCAAAGTTGTTTGAAATCATTTTTTACTTCCAATAAGCATCAACCATACTCATCGAGCGATGTTATTAGAGTTATCCAATTGCAGATTTCACACCTGACGAGCATCAGCCATACACATCAAGTAATCTTATCAAAGTAACAAACGCAAAATCCATGCCTGATGAGCATTGGCCATATATGCCAAAACAACTTTATTAGAGTATAAAGCGATAAATTTTATTGCAGAACTAATAGTTTTTACCGTCCATATTTTATTTAAGGAACTCGTCGATTCTCGTACAAGAGTAAACAACTTAGTCTTTTTATTGCAAATTGATTGAGAAATAAAAGAAATAAAGCTGGTGATGAATCATCGTTCAAAAGATTTCCTAGGGATCTCGCTGGATCCCTTATATAGATAGGAGACTTAGCCACCATTATTGTCTGATTTACACTTGCCAATTGATGACAAGGCCACGACGAAAGCTAGATTCAGCTTTGTCCCTTACAGCCAATGATTGTTCTTGGTGCGTTGTTGTGGATTGATTCTGGACGTATTGCCTCAGTTGTCTGTTCCTCACTTGCTCTTCGATTACATCTCGCAAGTGTTTGCATTCGTTTGTTTCATGTTCGGCTATCTTATGAAACAAGTAAAACTCCCCGAAAGTTGTCTTTATCAATGAACTCCCGTCCAGTTCGCCTTTTTCTGGAATGTCGTCTTTATTATCCATGAAGATTTGTTCTGGACTTGCACTTAGCTATGTACACGAGTCATACTTTGGCTCATTTTTTTTTTGGGATTTAGGAGCACGTGTTGCCTTCCGCTTTTTGCTTTCCTAAATTCGGATTTGCAGAAGGATTAAACATCAAGTTAGCATCACCGGGGGTTGCCCCATGTTTCCATACGATCCGTACCATCCCTATGATGGGATTGGTACAGAGTTCTCTAGGTGCAAGGGCAGTTGCCCTAGCTCCAGCGCAAGGTTCCTTGTGTTGTTAGGTCTGGTTCCAGCAGCTGCGTTTTGGTTTCAAACCTCAGTGATTGTTCGGTTTAATTGAAGAACTACGCCATCATTTCCTCTTGTCATTTTAGCAAGTTCTCCTAATGCTGAAAACGACTCTGCAAGTTATTCACCACTTCATCCATATCCTCCCTTATGAGATAGAGAGAAGGATTCTTTGCGCAAGAAGCCTCATGGCTCCCTCTTTAAGTTGTTACGTCTCCTGATTGTTTGTCGATGATCTTCTTTCTCACATTTGTTTCCCAAGTAGAGAGAGGTTCCTCTAGTTCAAGTAATAGCCCCTAACTGGCACGTAAAATGTTAATACTGAATTTTGATAAATCGAATGCTAACTAAATCGTATGCAATTCGTAGTAAAAGCTGGAGTGTACGTAAAAGTAAATGGAAACACAAAATTTATAGTGGTTTGGCAAGTGTGCCAACGTCCATCAAGGTATAATGGATTTTTTATACTGTTTGATTACAAGTACAGTTCAATTTGATATTAAGAATGTAGGGAAAATTATTTTTTGTTAGGCTACAACAATATCATTGCGTGATAGTGTCCAAAAGCTAAGAGGAAATCCCTAAATGAGCCATTTGATGTCCTGTTTATAGCTGTATAAGAGCTGGGATCGATCACAAATCAAGGAGCAAAAATAGGGTATGATGGTGATATCTGCTTGATGAGGGATCAGATCGAATCCACCGATCTCATTGAGGGATTTGTATGGATCAGATGATCTGATTCCTTGACTTGTGTAAGTGCCAAAGCTTAAGTTGCTTTGCGTGATCACTTCATTTTTTTGTTGATCGCTGTGTTGATCAACCATTTCTGTTGGATCCGACTTGATGTAATAGAGCCGATCTGATCCAGTCTTTGATGCCCAATCCGATCTAAGTCTTCATTTTTGTGTTGATCGCTGTGTTGATCAACCATTTCTATTAGATCCGACTTGATGTAATAGAGCCGATCTGATCCAGTCTTTGATGCCCAATCTGATCTGAGTTTAAGTGATCTAAAGCCAAATTGTAGCGTTGATCACCTGTTTTTGCTTGATCAGTTCGTGCATGTAGAGGTTCCAACAGAGTTGATCCATTTTTAATCATCTGACCAATCCCATACCCGGAGGGATCGGGTAAGTATAAAGTGTTGGGATCCGAAGGTCTGATCCATGTTTCTCCCATGATTTGACCTAGCGGATCCCTCCTTTTTGCTTTGACCGATCCAATTCCTCTGATGATCAATCATTTGCCAAATGTGTGAACTCTATAGCCTGATCCACGCGATTTTCCTAATCAGCCCAATGCCTTCGGGTGATCCATTTATGAAGTCTTTAGATGATCGATCAAGCGTCCGATCATGAACCTATGAGCTAACCAGGCTTTCTCCAGTGACCGGTCATGCAAGATCAAGTGTCCAAACACATGACTGATCTAAGTCGCGTGCTTTTCGACTTTCAAGTACATGTTGAGCTCAACGCTTTAGACCGAGCATTTCCAAGTTTGTGTAGGTCCCCGCTCGAACCACGAACGATGTAGCGATAAAAATTCCAAAGTGTGACTGCTTTGCCAAAAGATGGATCAACATTTAACCATTATTATAATAGCCATATACTAAAAAGCATACTATCATTTCAACGAGATGTGATAGCATTTACTTAAGTCAACTTAATAAACAATACTTAGTATATCAAACCCAAATATACGCACCGCTACAAGCAAATCATGTACTATGTCATGTGGCCCATTAGCTCAGTTGGTTAGAGCGTCGTGCTAATAACGCGAAGGTCGCAGGTTCGAGACCTGCATGGGCCATTTTTTGATTTTTTTTAACTACTATGTTTGCTTCAACACTGTGTTTTAGTGTGAAATATTATTCTTATTATACTAGTTTGGAATAAAATAATTGAACCCTAATTTTATTGAGATTGGTTTGGCACATGGATGCATTTCATATGTCATTATTTTTTACCGGTAATCGTCAAAGGGTTATTTCAACATTTCTTCTTTCTTCATAATAAGAGGATCAACACTTTTCAACAAAGAATCATAAATTTTCCAACATGTGCATTATTTATATAAATAATATTTAATAATCTTTTTCTCTTCTTATATTCTTGTTCCTAATTTATCTATGTTTACTATAATTCAGTTTCAATATGTGCATTTTTTTTTTAGTATATATGTCGAATCGAACTGAAAGTAATATGCTCAATTCAAATTTAATAAGCACGTTGGATGGACATAGGCATGATGCAAGTTACGTTCAACACTCTTCGAATAGACCAACCCACAAAAAATATCAAATAAGCATAATTTTGTACATTCACTTGCCCATCCTAAACAAAAATAGAGGATCAACACCTTTTAATATAGGATCATAAATTTTCCAACATGTGCACTATTTAAATAGATAATCTTTGATGTACACACCAAAAATAATATCTTTCTCTTATATTTTCTTTCCTAATTTATCTATGTTTACTGTAATTTCAACTTCAATATGTGCCTTTTTTTAGTAAATATGTCGAACCAAACAGGAAGTAATGTGCTCAATTCATGTTTAATAAGCAATTTGGATGAGCATGGCCATGATGCAACTTATGTTCGAACACTCTTCGAATAGACCAAACAACCTACAAATAAAAATATATCAAATAATTATGAATAAGCATAACTGTGTACATTCACTTGCCCTAATTTGTGCCCTAAACAAAAACAAGACGGTGGAATATCATACTCGTACAAAATTTACAAACCCAACGAAAAAATATGACACGTTGTCCTCGAGTAAAAGTGAGATTTAAGATTGAATTACAAAATTTAGGAAATAGATAAGTAACTCATATGTATGCTTTTAGATACAAAGCAAATATCAAACCCCAAATCAAAAGATATTCCCTTTTACTAGGCAAAATAGTTTAAAATGATCACATGGCTCTAATATTATTATAAGTTAAATAGATTTGAGATGGACAGACTAAAATTAGGAATACAAAAAAGAAAAGAATATATTCTTTCTTTGAGACACAAATCAGTAGATAGTGCTTTTTATAAGACATAATAGTTGTAAAATAGTCCTTTATTGGAAAGAAGTTGAAAACAAAATATTAAATATGCATGGCATGGCTTTTTTATTGCTAAGCAAAATTCGACATAACATGTGCACATATAGGATATTTAGCTCCATTGACAGTTTCATATTATCTAAGTTTAATAATTATTGTATTCAAATCAACCATATGGAACATTAAAAATGCAAAGAGTTGGGTAAGTTTAAGCACCAAGAAAGGAAAAGGCTATGTATACATGTTTACACTAATAACACTTGAAAAGAAAGTGGTTAACGACACTATTGGCAACATGAAAACATTACAATCAACTCCACAATTGTAAAGATATCAGTGTTTTACATATATTATACTTTATTATTTTTGAAGTAATAAGATTATTGAGTCTTTTCAAAAAATAAATACATATTTGGTGGATATTATTTACTAGCTCTTCTAGGTGTTGTGCCAACAATTCAACCAATTTGAAGCTTACTATTAAAGCTAAAAATGAGGTAACCACCAACAACATAATTTACAAATTGTTTCTATTCTATTTTTCACTGGTGGGGATAATATTGTACAGTTAGTTTAAGAAAAGGTGAACTACTAGCAACATAAGTTACAAAGAGTATAAGTATATACCATATGATTCGAATTGAACCATCTGAATTAAAACTTTGTGCACAACATGAATTATTAGTTCTCTCTAGAAAAGCTGAAAAGGTAAAATTGTCGTATCGGAATTTGGGATAAAAATAAGAAATGGATACTCGAGTTCTAATCTGAGATGCGAATTAAAGGATATTGCCATTTATAAGAGAATAGTTATCAAATAGATGTTAGGATGGCTTTTTTTAGATGCTAAACAAAAATAAGATGACTTATTTATGATAAGGGACATAAAAAATAATGCATATATATTTGCTTTTGAGATACCGATTAAGGATATTTCTTTTAATACGATGCAAAAACTGTAAAATGCTTACTTAAACAGGACATTGGGTATCTGTTAAAATGGAAATAAGATAACAAACACAATCGGCATAGCTTCCTTAGATGGGAAAAAAGAGGTAATCAATGTAACAAGGCATACATATAAACTAAACGGATGATTTCACACTATATACGCTAAAAAATAAAAAATATTTTTAGTGACCTAGCAAGTGGCATTTGCAACTACCAAGTGAGACACATTTGGAATGAGAAAGTATATGTAAGTTTAAAAACCAACAAATGGACAAGCTGTGAGCACACATTAGCATGTTAACTATAATAAATCATAAAAAAGAAAGTGATTAATTAATATGCTCTTAAGCATATTTACTAGCATAGACTCTTCAATATATTAGTTTTTGTATGTAGTACTTTGTATTATTTTGAACAATATATTTGCTTGAGTGTTAAGATTACCAATTTTGTCCCCTAATAAAGTAAATACTCGGATATTGTTTATTAGTTTTTGTAAATGCTTTGTTGGCAGTGCAACATGTTGAGCATATCAAACACAATGTCGTCAATGTGAAAAACCCTCGAAAACACAAGGCCAACACCAAGCGCTTTTTCGCGCCTGGCCCTTTTATAGGTGCCTTGAGCATGGCGTTTCATGGTGTCAGCACATAAAAACTGCACTTTAAAATTGAATGTAATGAGTATCAAATAGAAATTCACATAAGGTTTGGGCTTACAAGTCAATTTTAAACTGGAATTTGGGTTGAAAAATTAAAATATTTTATATCCATCAAATCGACTAATAAACAATCTTTTTCAGCTCTTTAGACAAACGCTACAACATTCTCCTTGCCTTTATGGCACTTCCAGGATGAGTAGCATATCAACAAGAAAAAAAGCCCAAAGTTGTTTTCTATGGTTTTTTGGTACATAGACCAATGCCTTGACAACACCGATTAAACATGTATCCATTAATGCAAGAAAGGAGAAACCAAAAATAAAGTTACAAATTGATTGGATATTTTATTTTTTTTATTGGTGGATATAATATTGGATTATTAGCCTAAGGAAAAACAACCAACAGTATAGGTTACAATAGCACAATTGTACTGTATGATCTAAATCATATTACATGACCAAAAAACTACACATATGACAATGACACATTAGGCCTTTCTAGAAGAAAGGCGAGAAGCAAAAAAGAGTTATCAAATTTAGAAAAAAAATATGTAACCCATATATAGGTTTCTTTTAGAGATACAAAATTAAAAGACACTGCATTTATAACATATAAACGTGTCAAATAGTAAGTTATAAAATACCAGATATTAAATATATTGGAAAGGATATCAAATAAGCACGACACGGCTCCGTTTAGATGTAAAACAAAATCCAACATTACATGGCATGATTTCATATTATTATCTAGTCTTAAGTTCAAATAAATGTGACCTAGCGAGTCCAGCATTTACAATACCATAAGGCTTAACATATGGAACGAAACATGCGCAGGTAAATTTATACACCTAGAAATAAACAAGCTCTGTAGAAGTGTTTTGATTACACAAAACTTCACTTTGTAGCAACACCAGTGTACTATATATTATTTGTACATTAATTTTGTTCAAGTAATAAGCTTGCAAAGTTTTTACAAAGATGAAATACCTAGACATTATCAATTAGCTGTTGTAGGTGTTATGTTGATCTAATCCATTGAGCATATCAAACATGTTATTATCAAAGATAAAAAAGATAAACTGCCAACAATATAAGTTATAAATTGCTTGAGATTTTTTTGTTTCATTGTTTGAGATGGTATGATTTTGTTATTTAACTGAAGGATAAACTACCAACAATTGTTCCAAATACCAAACCATAGGACAAGCAGGCTTGGTCTAAGGTTGATCAAACTATCAGCACCGTGGTCATACTATGTTATCGCTATGGATTAAAGTTTGAAAACCGTGCCTTTCTCTATATAGCTTGATGCTTAATCACTTAACGTTTGGGCTTATTTTCTTTTTTTTCTGGTGCAAGTACAGGGTCATCACATTTAAAGGTAGCTTTTAACTAATATAGATACACATAAGAGAAAATAAACACATACAAACAAAAGAAAATTGTATTAAAAATTATTATTATACACAATAATATTTTATAATAATTTTAGCATAGAAAGATTGCTTTTGCATTACTTTTTATGCAAAGAACATTCAATGGCTTAAATATATGTTAACCACAAATTCATAGTCCATTGATGTAAACATCTAATTTATTAGGAATAGGAATCCAAGATGTTATCTTGCAATCGGAAAAAAAAATACCCATGGAGAATATAACTAAACACTGTTCATTGTTATATTAAAAAGGACAAGGATCTAAATGAAGCGGGGAAACAGATACATGTTTCAAGTCCCGCTACACTTGTGTACAAACAGATAGAAAATCTACGGTAAATCATGATGTGTTGACCATAAAAAACAAAGTTTCATAGGCCATTGCAAATAAAATATCGGTTTTGTAATACTCGCTACTATTGCTTTACTGAGTGATGTTATTTTATATAGATATTGTTGCATCAAACGGGAGTCACCCGGACAACAAGCATTGCTATTATACTGTACACACACACACACACACACACACACACAGAGACACAGTTATCTACCTCTATGAATTCTATTTACATTTAGATTTATAAATTGCCTTGTGAATTTACAGATCTCTACGATCAAGGTATTGCTCAAACCTTATTTTGTTCTTATCTAATACAAGTTGTGTATGCTTCGACACAGACAACATCTAAGTCGTTGTAGTATAGTGGTGAGTATTCCCACTTGTCACCCGGGTGACCCGGGTTCGATCTCCGGCAACGGCGGCCGTTCATTGCGACCATTTCTAACTAAATACAAATTATATCAGCCTGTAGCTTTGAACTTACAAGTTTAAAGACTAATTAACCTTTTTAGCGTCAGATGATTTCCTCACAACACTAACTGCTTCTTCAGGCAACACCACCGCAATATTCAACAAAACAGAACAAGTCCTCAGAGTGAAGGTAAAACCTACTACCAAATACAGAACTCACTCATGGAAAACTAGATATGACCAAAGCAACCCAATCGAATCAGCGAGAGGAACTTTTCCATAATCTTCCCCGAAAGGAAATGCAAGGTTATACGGCTTCCAAATTCAAGCTTCCCAATTTGATACCTCGGTTTGAATTAAGGTTGCTGGAAGCTTCTTCTCTCATTTGTACAGGAATCTTCTGTTTAGTTTTTGGCATCCGTTTAGAGATTCTGCTTCGACCCGCGAGGAAGATAATTTTCTAGGGTTAGGGATTTAGGGGGAAAAACGTTGGAAATGGCGAGACTGCTTTGAAGCGTGTGCGGAAGAGAAACCGGCAAGGTCAGAGATTCACCGATTCAGAATAAAAAGGTTCAAACGGTAGGAATCCAGAAATCCGTACAATAAACTTTGTAGCCCAAAAAAACCAAATTTTAAAACTGCAACTCTTAAATAAACTGAATAACCTTCTAATTTCAAATTTCTATTTCTCAATTATTCACTTCATGCAAAGCCTAGACAACAGGAGGAATGCTTTTTGTGTCACGTAGAAAAATGGAACACTCTGGAAGGGCATTGATAATTGGTTATTACCAATAATGGTTATTAATTGTTCTATATTGTTTTAAAAAAGACCTATATTCAAAATATAATTAATTATGAAATTTTGATAATCCTACTACAATATTGATACAAATTCGATTGCACAATTATACTAATTTCAAGTTGCGAATAAAATAACGATACAGGTGCAGTTACAAAATACAAACTATAAACGAAGTTCAGCAACAACTAGTTGATCCTGTATGTTATCTCAAACGATTATCATAGATTTGTTGCGTTTCTTTAAACCAGTCCATCATCTTCATTCTCAAACGTTCGAATATCATAGTACCCTTATAGAAATTCTTTCAAAATTAAATAAAGATCATCATCATATACCATAAGTTCAAGATTTTCTTATTGTGTCATCATATGAAATTATGAACAGTTATTGTAACAGTCACAACCTTTATGTAAGAACCCCGGTATTTGGACACCAGGGTAAGTAGATTATAGCTTGTTGTGTGATTTGAAGACCAAGAAGTATAAAATGCGAGTTCAAAAGCCTAACTCATATAATAATTTAATATATGAAAATAATAAAATCGTGTGTATTGGAATAAATTAAATTCACTTTATACAATATAAGGAGATTTATTTCAACCCATGTTTGTAAATTATATTTGATGGTTTAAATGAATATTGGAAATATAAACAACTAATTAACAATTAATATTTAAGTGAGAATATATTTTCAATATGATGTGTTAAATTGTTTTAATGAAACCATAAATTATGGGTTTTGGGAGTTAATTCGGAGGAATATTGGATTAAGTGATTTTTTAATCCTTTAAAATGATTAAAGTGGAGTATTGGGAAAACTGTGCTTGGATTGATATAAGAATTAGAAAACAAGCTTAATAATTTGTTTTGAGAGAAATTGCGGAAAAAGTGCAATTTTGTGTTAATTTGGAAATTTACGAACTAGTGAATTTAATATTCAATAATCGAGTAAATAAATTAGAAAATGTTAAAATAAAGTTTTTAAAACTTTTTATGTATAAAATTGCTAATAAGTAGGTATCTATACAATTCCTAAGAGTTTATTGCAATAATCAAGTAAATGATGAACTTTGGAATAAACCGTGTATTTTTAAATAAAACTTGTGTAGAAGTCAATTGTAACAACCCTAGTTTTTTATATAGGACTATTTAATTTGTTTAGACATTTAAAACGATTAATTTTAAGATATAGCAACTTGGAATTTATTTAAGTAAGAATTTGAAAGTTAAATTACTCAAAAACAGGAATATCAAACTTAAATCTGAATTAGTTTATTTTAAAGTTATGTAAAATTCTATTTGAATGCATGCGATAATAATTATTTATTTTCAATGGATTTGATTGTTTTGAAATTGATTTATATTTTGTCGATCAAATTTAATACTTGGAAAATAGCTATATTTCGAATGATCTTGGATTTTGATGAAATTAGTTTCATCGGATCTGAAATATTAAATTATTATAAGATTTCAATTTTAGTATCAATCGAAGTTGTTATGTGAGCGTGTGTGATATAAACGTGTATCGGAAAATCGATTTGAAATTAATAATAATGTAACGACCCGCATTTTTGACCGTTCAATTCGACAATAATCTTCACTTATCGACTCAAACAAATCTAAATACATATAGTTATTAGGATTAATATAAGAAAACGAAAAAAATAAGAAAAACAATCACGGAATCTAACAGCGGAATGACAAAATATAATAATCAAATAACTATTCATGAAGCTGTTGAATTATACATTTGATTACACATTACAATAACACATCAGAGTTAACAATCACAAAATATACCAATACATGCAACGGAATAATACCAGTAATTACGTCTGTCAAGGTTCATCTTCATCTTCAATATAATGTGATCTTCACTAGCTGAAAAACTCAGGTTGACCCAACCACCAATGAAAATACAAAAAATACTTGGATCAGAACTAAAATATTCTCATATCGGTTAAGTCAAACCATGTACAATATGAGTGTCAAGGCATCATATGTAACAACCCGCTATTTTTAACGATTTAAATTCTGATTTGAATCGAATTTTTATTTTGAAAATATTCTATAATTTCTCATAACGAGAATTTTGAATTTGGAATACGTTCAATGAGACGTAGCTGCTGTGAAAATTTCATTGGAAAATTTGAATGTTTATCGGTCGCGTAATTTTCAGTGCAAAGTTGCGCATAATAGTTCAAATTTTATCGATTTTAAAATCTCTCTGAAACCAGCTCGAACAAACATGAAAAATATTCTATTCGTTGTCACGAATTTAACAGCGAAATTTGTTTCGCGAAAATCAGACCTTTTGAATTCCATTTAATTATCTTCCTATTCGAATTTTACGTTTAAACATGGACCGTAACACGTTTTGAACTGAGTATCTTGACACTGCAAATTATATACCGTTGTGTCCGTCTCATCGCACTGATTACCGTAATATCTTCGTTTGTCAATTTCGGTGCTCGGTTCGCGCTGAAATTGTGAAAAGGCTTACACAATTATTTCTGAAATAAAGCCATTTAGTTCGATGTGTTTTCGGATCCCACATATTTTTCTAGACATTTTGGGTGTGCAAAACCTGTCCATTTATTTTATTGAACAACCCCTGTATTTTTTTGTTTACTTCTATGGCTTATATGAGACACTAGAAACCATGCATGCCTTCTCATGTTCCAATTCTTTCTTACGTGCGCAACTCCAGAAGTGTTCTTTTATGTATCATTCCCTTTTAATGTGCCAACCCTTTGTTTCTCTTTTAATTTAACCGTTCCTCTCCTTTCATTTATTTGCTTTTGTTAATTTCTTTTGGTTTCCATTCATAACCGCATTCGTTTTTTTAAGATCAAACGTTTCTTTTGAAATTGAAAAGCTATGTACACTCTTAACCGTTGCATGTCCACCTTCCAACTCTCAATCTCTCCATTTCCTTTCTCCATGCGCTTTATTTCTTTTATCTTGCCTTGTCCCGATGCCACTTCTCAAATTCATATATAAAAATAAAATGATGAAAGGGTGCATCATTTCGTATGCAAAATTATATAATCATCCCACGATTCATTCGACATAACTGTTCATTTTCCATCTTTTTCTCC
Organism: Allium sativum; assembly: GCA_030737875.1. Classification (NCBI taxonomy): domain Eukaryota; kingdom Viridiplantae; phylum Streptophyta; class Magnoliopsida; order Asparagales; family Amaryllidaceae; genus Allium; species Allium sativum. The sequence continues at coordinate 464,406,308 of CM060923.1, forward strand.
CATCGCCTTTCTCTTGTTCTCTTTTCCATGTCTTTTCCCTTGTCTGTCCATTCTCCTCCCACTTTTTACCCAACCGCACCTCCCCACACTCATTTCCCCTCGCCTCACCCACCTGAAGACCAACTTCCGATCACCTGAGTCGCGTCCCCCCATCAGCTCGCCCATAGTCAACAGACGAGCTCCACCTGAAACCGCTTGTTGTCCCACTGACCTGCCCCGACCATCTCCACACGCGTGACCTGCTGACTCGAACCCGAGCTGGCCACCAACCGAACCCCCTATTGTCGATCCTCTCCTTGCAAGCCGCACCTGCTATCGCTTGCCATGCATGCGTGAGTTTTTTTTGTGAGCATAAGTTAGTGTATATGAATAAATACTCTGTTTATATATTTGTTTTGTGTGAGTGGGTGATATTTAATATGTGTGTATGGTGTGATACGGCCCATTAGTTAGAACTCACCCCCAAAAGTTAGCTTGTAAGGGGAGGCTGCCCGATGGCCTATATCCTAGATAATATTTTCCATATTGGTGGTATGAGACATATCATTTCACCGCTCTTCGAAAGTCCCACGTCCGCGTCGGCCTACTCTATCGACACTGACCCAACGGTAGCCCTTTTTCCTTTGGACGGCTTCACTCACCTATCACTATTTTACTCCAGCCTATAGGTTGCCCCTTCTCATGGCACAAATTTTCGTCAAGCGGTTCTTGGTGAAAGCACCAAATTGACATGGCTCATTAGGTAAAACTCACCCCTAAAAGCTAGCTTGTAAGGGAAAGGTATCTAATGGCCTATATCCTAGACAATATTTCTTATGTTGGTGGTATGGGACATATCATGTGTATTTGTATGGTGTTTGTGCGAGGCGTTTGTGTGTGTGTATGTACATATATTTTGTAGGAGTTTATTTATTTTTGTGTGTGGCTCTAGTTGTGATGTGTATTATATATATGTATATAATTTGTGATATATATCGGTTTTGGATATGTTATATAATTTAAAATACATATATATGTGGTTTTTAAGTATTGGGTTTGTGTGTTTTAAATTTTATATATACGTGAATACGGTTTTGATATGTGTGTTCACGTTGTTTATATATATATATATATATATATATATATATATATATAATTTATATTATATATATAGTTTTGGTGAGCATTGACTTTTGAAATATATATATATATATATATATATGTTGTAATTTTACTGTGTATACATATATAGAAATATGTATATAATATTTTGTGTAAAAGAGGTGTTATGTCTATTTTGTTGTGTCAAGTTTGGTGCTGAGTTCCGAAACCCGTTCCAAAGCTCGATAACCATACGGATCCATTGAGAAATTCCCTGATCCCCTCTTATAAAATAAAATAAATATTATTGATTATCGATCGAGTTGAAACCATTCTGAATCATGTCTGAATATTGTCAGATCGTTATATGTCCATCAGTCTGTCATCTCCACTTCTATGCTACGAAAGGTGAGTTTATCTCACACTTGACCTACATTGTTCATGGATGTTAGATCGACATAAATGAACTTTAATGAAATGCGTAGGATTGCCAGTAGAAATTGTTTGTTTAGTATGTACACTTTCATATATGACACAATATTTATATGACTCGTAGGTGCATTGATGATATATGACTTATGATGTGATTGATGCTATGTGATGATTTGTTATGTTCCCCTAGTCTAGGAAAAATCACTAAGGGTTGAAATGATATATACCTGAACGGACATTATGTTAGGGAAAAATCGTTATGGGTTGAAATGATAAACCTGAATGATTTTTACTGAATTTGGGATTGTTGGTAGAAATGATATACCCATAGAATTTTATAAATTGTAGGTTGAAACGATAAATGAAACGACCCAAACTCACCCTTACAGGAAAGCCCGGATTGAATTGAGAACATGACGCATCAGAACACGAACAATAGAACATTTCATTGTTATTACAACAATTTCCATCAGAGTACAAGAATATAATAGAGTTCAAATAATAATTTATAGTAGAAAAATATCAGAGATTTAAATTACAAAGCAGCGGAAAGATAATACATAACATAACTGAAAGAAATGCACGGATACAGAGCTTTCCGAATATAGCTTATCCGGGATCCTGTGAAAATAATATATGCAAAACCAAAACTACTAGCTGCCCATGTGAAAAATAGAGGCACCTAGAGTTTAGGTTAAAACAATAAACTCTAAGTCAGTCATGGGACTGGTGTGAGAACTAAAACAGTTATTTAAAACTTTACTTTAAAAATAAAGTAAATCAAGGGACCATGCCGTATAACACGGAACGAGTTTTCTCCCAAGAATACCAGTGCATAAAACAGTTTATAAACAACGCAATGTTTTTCGAAAAATGAAGCTATTATAAGAGTCAGGTCCCATCATACAATGCAACGCAAGTCGGATGATAGAATTTTACCTTATAATAGCTAAACATGTTTGGTATGTTTTAAAACAAGTCATTTTAATATTACTGTAAGTATATAGTGTCAAAATCAACTTCAAATATAAATGTATCATCATAGATGACATAGTACCCCATCTTACTATGTCGCCATACTAATTTTACAAACAAAACTGAAAGGTCGCGTATTGGAAATTGGATTCCATCTATGAGTCGAGGCAAGGGATGTACTCCTCTCCGGCTTTGAGACACTCTACCAAATGCCTCAGGGTCCCCCGCAATGAACCCTTGGATCCTCCAAGGCCGGTCCTCCCTTACGTTTGAGGATTAGTTATTCCCGAACACACGTTTCCCGGTCCCATAGGACCTATCCATCAGCCCCGTAGTGACTGATATATCTGAGGCACCTCGCTATCCATCATCCACAAAGATAAAAATAAATAAATGTCTGGGCTCCATACCATGACACCACCCATAGCTAGAAGGAAACGTCATGCACTCCTGGGGTCCCTTATCCCGTTTTTGACTCATACTGGGTGTGAGGCTTGTGAATTAACGCTATACACAAAGCTATGCTATTTAAAGCCATGCTTTGATCATCAACCACAAGACTCTGCTTTTCAATAGAAGCCTTGATCACTGTATCTCTTCATGCCACACTGACAATTCACGTCATGCAACTGATGTCTATCGATATATAACCTCTAATCTCGTACGTCTCAGAGAAGGGTGTTAAGCAAGAGAATAAATTCTCCACCACCAAACAGATATATATTTAATAGAAATCAATCAACAAAAAATAAAATCCAATGTCAGACACGCATCCATTTACAAGTCCGTTCTAGGTCTGAACGAAACCAGAGGCACCTTATTCCTCGTCCCATATGTCCAATACAGGAGAGAGGTTCTCGCATATCCGGTCGATCTCCAAGTATGTCTGGGCGATCACCCCTTATTACCTTGTCTTGGGTGTACAACCCAATTAAGACATCAATAATCATCCAAACGATGTGAAGATCTCCAGTCTTAACCACCGTCTGCATCGTCGATTTATCGTCGAATCAGTTATTCAGAATGGGTTAAACCCGGTCTTTCCGAATAACTCACATATTTTATAATCAATAATCAAGTGCTATAAAAACACATTGTACGCCTCATTCCAACTCAGAATATTCTTTTATTCAAATATTCACATCATTAGGGAAATGTTCCCATTAATTTTATCAAAGATAAATTATTTAAATTTATTCTTTAATTTTCCTTTGGATATAAATTCTAAACCAAATTAAGGTTTATCAACTAGTCGGGATTATCGAACCATACCGAAGTAATCATTTTTTTTATTATCCCAATCCCAACCTATTCATCCCATGGAGCAAAACTGGTAATACTCCATATCTGATACCACGGTGTTATCGGTAAATTTAATTACCATCTCTCCTTCAAATCTAATTAAAGATTTAACTATCTTCTGGAGTAAAACTGGTGATACTTCATTCTCGATCATTTCCCAAATTTGATAAATTATCACATCCACATTTCAATCCGATTAAAGATTTATTAAAACTTCACTTAGTTTTAATCTTCCCAAAAATCATTATTAATGAGTATTTATCTTTGGAAACACAAACATGACACATCGACAATCTACACCGTACCATTGATTTTTGCCGATATATAACCTCTAAGCTCATACGTCTCAGATAAGGGTGTTAAGCAAGAGAATAAATTCTCCGTCACCAAACAGATATATATTTAGCAGAGATTAACAATACGCTGGGTTAAAGAGCCAATGGCGTTTAAAACACAGTTCACGATAAACCCAAAATCATATTCCATTAACTATGGAATCTTCACGAAAAATAGATTAATATATAATCGATATCAATTTCCGTATGCGACTAATAATATAAATAGAATAACGGCAAAGCCTTTTAATTTCCATATATATTTACAGTCTTCCTCCACAGAAGCTCACTTTGATTATTACCAAATCGAATTCCATTTCATCCCAATTTATTTTATTAAATTGGAAAACATTACTTTGGAAAAAAATTCATTAAATCTTAATAAAAGATTTATATATTCCAAATCACATTTCACTGTTAATCAGGTTAAAGAACGAATGTCATTAAAAACATGGTTCAAAATAAACCCAATTCACATTCCCTTTTATTCCAATTACTAAATATAACTGGAAGCTCTAATAATCTTAATTAAAAAAAATATTCTTTTCTCATGGGGTTTAAGAACAGTGTTATTTAAGATATCATTCACGAAAAACCCAAAATCCAATTTGATATTAAATATAAGGCTCTAAACAGAAATTATATCGGCTTACATTCAATATCAAATTCTGAAACCAACACATATCGTATGGGGAATAACGATATATATCTATCTTCCAAATTCCTCCACAATATCCGTATAGTCACGGAATCCAATATCAAAATATTTCGGAGATTAATTATATTCAAATCCGTTCCAATTCATTCATTGGAAAATTTTGGTTATTTTAAAACCATTCACAAATCCAATTTATTTATTTAAAAATTACTGGATTTCAAATCTAGTTAATAACTAGTTCATTTAGATAAAAATATATTTTTATCTTTATAAACGTGGAATTTTTAATCCAAATTCTTACCAAATCATTTATTATGATTTTACACAAATTATTACTATTTTTAATAATTTTATCTAGGCCCGTACAATTGGTTTCCAATAACGGCCACAGAACTGCATCCATAGTGACCTTTTCCAAATTTGATTTGGACATAATTTCAAATCCAACCATTAGATTCCAAATCTCTTATATTCGTTGGAACGCACTTTTCGATACGAATCGAACGGTTTCAGTTTTAGGAGAATCCGACCGTCGGATATCTCGTAATGTCAATTTGAACTCAATGGTTGAAATTTGCGAACGGTCACGATGCGGCGCGTTCTATTCAAGCCATTAATATATGTATATATATAATATTTCGTTTAAAACGTATTCTATAAATTCTTTTTAAAAACGATTCACACTTTCAATTCAATTTTAAATCAAAATTGAATACTCCTTATCATTATAATATTTAAATGATAATATTTTCAAAATATCTGATTTTAAAATCATTTCCTTTTTGATATTCATTATAAAAATGAATAAAATCGATATACATATCGTTCGCGTTAAAATGGCGCAAATCTAATCAACACGGCTTCATATATTTCAATATTTTTGTGTCCATCCCAAATCGGACATCAAAATCATATTTTAGCCCTTTACAGAATATTATTTTAAAATATCTGTTATTCAAAAATATTCGTTATTTTCAAATATTCATTCTTTTGGAATTGAAATCAGACCCAATCAATTACCATATAATTTATTTATATGGATTTCGTACAATGCATGTATATAACAATAATGATACACAATCGACCATCATCCAGAGTGCATACACAACTGCATAAGCATTAAATATAAATAATTAACGCTTACAACAGTCTGTCAACCAATCGATTGACATACAACTAAACAATTGGGATTAGTGTAGGCCAAATATCATCCCGATACATGTGTGGGGTTTCAACCAACAAATACTGAATAATATTTGTGCACTTGGGCGATGTGTAAAATTTATCATCCCAATGAATATCAGTTAAATGGGTGCACATAAATAAATCGTCCGATTTGTAAACGAATATTTATTATCATTTCAGGAGAATTTTATGTCGTTCATATATACATTAAAAATTATATTTTTAACAATAAAATATTTATTTCAACACATGAATATTTTTTTAATAGTTCATACATTCAATAAAAATGATATTTTTATTGTTCAAACATTTTATTCAACACATGAATATTTTATACAGTTCATATACACATTAAAAATTATATTTTTAATGAATAAATATTTATTTCAGAAAATTTCGACATTAAAACAACGCGATATTAAAACCAGAGTAATGTCCAGCATTACCCCTTGTAACACCCCGTATTTTCTGTGATCATATAAGTAACAAATCAGAGAATAATTAATTTTAAAATAAGAATCAAGGGAAACGAGTTGCGCCATTGCGTTCGTCTCAAAATTCTGCTTGGAAATGAGTCCGAGTTTTCGAGAAACGGAGTCCGTATGAGGGAGATATGGCCCTCCGAAGTTTCAGAGAATTTTAGAATCGAAAACAGCTCGAAAATTCGAATTCGAATTCGAAATTTGAATTCAAACCCAGAAGCAGGCTGGGCGGGAAATTTCCCGCCTAGGACCCAGGTCGACTGGGTGGTCGACTGGGTAGTCGACCTCCTCAGGGCCAGGTCGACCAAAGTGTCGACCTGGGGGGACCAGGTCGACCATAGTGTCGACCAGGGGGTCGACCTGCCTCCCGAACCCACTTTCTGAACCTGATGCATTCTGATATTTTTGGCCGATTTTCTTACCAGATTCATGACTCCGAACCTATATAAACAGCCCCCTAGCCTCATTCTCTCTACACCATTTCATTCTGCCTATACTCTGCCAAGATACCTGATTGGCAAATGACCCTCTTCATAGCCAAGAATGTTTGTAATCTCTTGAGTATGGAGAGCATGTGAACTAAAAAATATTTTAGTCTTAAAGGAGTTTACATTTAAACCTGTGAATGAACTGAGATTACCAAAAATATTTTTCAAGGAAACAGCTATAGTAGTATCACTTTTACCAAAGACCAGAAGATCATCCGCATAAAGAAGATGACTAATTATTGGTTCAAATGTATGAACTGGTGAAAATGTCTTCATTGCACCTTATTCATACAATAACTGAAATACTCCATTGCAAAACCAAACAAATAGAGGGATAGAGGGTCCCCATACCTTATACCACGTGTGGATGTAATGAACCCTTTAGGCACCCCCAGTAGAAGGATATAGAATGATGTTGTCGAAATGCATTCATAAATAAGATCAATAAAATGTGTAGGAAACCCCATAGAATGCATTATATAACAAATGAGCTCTATACTAATCATATCATATGCTTTGTGTAAGTCGACTTTAACACAAAATTTACGTACACCCGCTTTTTTGAAATCTCTGAGAAGTTCATGTGCCAATAAAATGTTATCACCAATGTACCTTCCAGGAATGAACGCACACTGATTTTGAGAAATAAGATGTTGCATTAATGATTTCATTTTGGAGCATAGAACTTTGCTAACCACTTTATAAAACACGTTCCAACAAGAAATAGGAAGGTAGTGTGTAATATCAGAAGGTCGGTCATTCTTGGGAATTAATGCGACGAGGGTACGATTAATGCCTTTAAGTAACTTCGCAGTGGAAAAAATACCTTGTACTGCTTCTAAAAGCTACATTTTAACGTGATCCCAATGTAATTTAAAAAATTCGAACTGACACCATCAGGTCCTGGACTGGAATCATCATGTACTGAAAACACTGCTCTCTTGATTTCCTCCAGGCTAACAGGAGCCATCAGCATTGATTTACCAGCAAGATTAATAGTTGCTATAGGTTCAAATTCTGGAAATTGACTGCTTTGTGATCCATTAAATAATTGGGTTAAATATGAGGTAGCTTCGGCTTCTATTTCTTCTGGCTTATACAACAATTCACCATTAGGAGTAATCTAAGCTTTGTTATTGTTCTGGTATTTACGAAATGACATTTTGGAGTAATTTTTTTTTGAATTAATATCACCCTGTTTTAGCCATAAAACCTTTGCTCTTTGACGTAAAATCCAAAATTTTATTTTCTGTTGTGACTCATACAAATGTTTTGCATGTAGGATTTGGTCAAACAGGTCAAGAAACTCTAGATCATCATCAACTGCAGCCTCCAGAGAATGAAATTCAATCAACATTGAATCATCTTTAGGTTTGTGTTTGTTCCATTTTTTGAATTCTGCTTTACATTCTTGTACTTTGTGCTTGAAATTATAACTCATAGACCCCCATATAGATGATTGCCATCCTCTATTGGAACATTCATAATATCCAGAAGATAAGAACCAATCATTACGATACCTAAAAGGGTAACGCTTACCATGTGTTGTTGGAACGAGATGCAGTAACAAGGGGTTATGATCACTTGATTATTAGGATAGAGAAAGAGCTCTCATGTTAGTAAATTGATGTAGGCATGGAATGATTTACTAATATTTTATCAATACTATTTGCAATGCCTCGTCTCCTCCAAGTATAGTTGAATCCAGTAGCCTTTATCTCCATAAGACCAGCCTTTTGAAGGAAATTTTGAAATGCTCTGATTTGAGAAAAGGGGATAGGAAGACCTCCCTTTTTATCAGCGGGAGAATAACTATGATTAAAATCACCCATTAAAATCCATGTTTCAGAAAACTGTTGTGATTGAAGGATCAATTCGTGCCATAATTCTTCTCTGTCTTGATAGGAGTTGCTTGCGTAAATCACAAAAAACATGCAATGAAAACCACCTTGGTTAGATACAGATGTAGTAATACATTGAGTAGTAGAAGAATGAATAGTCACTTGCCACACATTAGTGTCCCATAACAATAGGATACGACCTGAATTAGCAGAATACGTAAGTGGGTAATATGAACAGTATGATGGAAGTTTAGTGGACAAAGAGGATAAATTAGCTGCATTAAGTTTATTTTCAACTAAGCCTACAATAATAGGCCTATATAATGTTAGAAGTTTGAAAACATCACACATACGCTATGGTGAATTCAATCCTTTAACATTACATGATATAAATGTCATTTAATAGCAGAAGAACTCCTTGTCATTCTTTTAGGAGGAGTAGCTGGTTTGCGAACATTTGTTGAGAGATTGTTTCTAAGGTAATCTGGATTTTTATCCACAATAAAAGGTGCATCAACTTCTTCAATATTGGGAGGTTTATCTCTAATAGTATCAGCAAAATTTTCTAACACATCGGGAAGGAAAGAAGATGGCAAATCTACATATAAAAATTGAAGATCATCTTGCACTGCTCCTTCTTTTTGTGTCTCTATTTCACTGGTGGAGGTTTGTTCATCAGACACTATGGGTTGAGAGTTTGAAGTAGATGCAACTGGTTGTTCACTACGAGGTATCCATTGTGGTTTTGTGACAATTTCATGAGCTTTTTCTTTATGTCCGAATTTCTTACATATATTAGGAACAAACTCATAATGGACTTGAATCTCTTTTATCACTCCAGTATGTAGAAGAATTGGGATAATATTAGGTAAAGCAGATTCGACTGTGATCCCCACTAACATTTTGGCATTACGAGTGAAAGAATTCAAAGCAGTTTTATTATTACGCATAATAGGTTTGCCAATATAACTAGAAATAATTGATAAAGCATTCACAGTCCACCTTTCCATGTCTAACCCATGCAATCGAATCCAGATTTGAACCTCTTGAGCATTAAATTTATCAAAATTATATCCAGGCACCCATTTGTCAACTAACATCAATCATCCATAAAAAGAATAAGTCGTACTTCTCATAACCTTGTTAAAATCTGATTGTTGCATGAATTGAACACTGAAACATGAACGAGGAGCATTGTGAATGCGAAAATCACCACCTAGTTTCCACACCCGCAAGATAAATTCCTTCAACTTGGTGAAGGAAATTCGAAACTCAATAAGGTGAAATACAACCGTGTTTACCCAAACCAGTGATGATTCCTAAATGATGTTTTCTGGAAGAAGAACATGACCATCAACTGGTTGAGTGTACGTGAAAGGTGGTGGCGAAACTAAGGATCTCTGACCGGATACAACCTCGGAATATGTGAGGTTGGCAGGAGAATCGTCAGAGACGTTGGTCGGAGTAGTTGCTGATGAAATTGGCGGTTGAGAAGAAGAAAGTGGGTAGTTATGGGAACTGTCTACCATTATCTTTTTATATTCCAGGTAATTATATATATATATATATAATACCAATACTTTCCTATGGTGAAGCTTTTTTGGATTTCCTAAACAGCCCATTCATAGTAATTAAAGAAAGCTACATGGAACCAAAAGAAAAAGGGTATGTGTGTACTTCTGTCTTCCTCGCACCAGCTCATCGACATTTCCCTACACACGTTCTCATGTTTTGGTCACATTACTCATTTTATTCCCCTTTCTTTCTCCGTTGAAAACCGCTTCACTTCCCTGCTCCATTTCACATTTCCACTTTCTCATCACTCTATCATGGCTGAAGACCACTGCGGTGTAACTGATGGTGCACTAAAGCGTCGTCAAGTTTAATATTTTTCCATCTTAATTCATTTATTTTACTTCGATCACCACTTCATCGAGTGTTTCTTTTATATCCATAAAATTATTATAGTTTAAGCTACCATCAAGATCTTGCCGGAAAATACGAAAAAACTAAAAGGTAATAATCTGGAGTTACAAATGGATCAGTGCCTATAGAGATTTGGGTATCTTACTCCTTGATTTATTTTTAATACAGTTTTTTTCCCTATTCATTGCCATCTGGAGTTTACAGGATGCCTATTATTATATTATTCTGAGTTGGAGACAAAGTGCTTCATTCAGATAAGTGAAGGGTTAAAAGGAATAGAAACAGGTGCTGCTTCTTCATTTATGTTAGACCAACAACTGTTTATAACTGATCGCCGTATCACCTGATTTAACAACTAATTGGCATCACCCTAAAAACCACAGTAGCAACCAATCCATTTTCATCATCGCCACCATCGACAAAACAATCAAACTGTAACCTTAACAACCACTGTGTAGCAAGTACCAACCTTCACCTTCCCATTCTAAACTGCCATTAACTGTCTAAATCAGACAACTTCTCTTGCACCCCGACATCAACAACTCCTTCATCGCCCACTGCCTGAAAATCACCTTAAACCCAAACATAGAAGCATCTCATACAATCCACAACTAAATCACCACGACCAGTACCCAAATTCACACTCCCTAAACCACTTTGGACCATCTCGACTGATCACCACTCCAAACCATATAGCAGCACCCATTTCAGAGCACGACCCAATCACCTTTCATAAACTCAACTTTCCTCCATCATTTGATCCACCAACCTCATCAATTCCGCCCCCACATCACCTACAGATGCAACTCAGTCACTTCAGCCCCAACCACAACCGCGTTCCATCTCCCTGAACCAAAAGTAGAAGAGAAAAAATTCGCAATTGCCTCACCTGAAATATCTAAATCTGACAAGTATACCATATCACCCTCGCCTGAACCATCCCCACGAAATTTGGTTTGGAATAGCGACTTCAATTCTGGGAAACTGATATTGGAATTTTGTGTTGGCAAATTCTATTGCAACTCAAAGAACTATCGAGCTGTTCGCTATTAGCCAAAATTTTCAATGACAAAATTATCCTTTTGCTACTTTGATTTAAATTTCAATATTTTTTTCATACCTTCAAATCACCACACAGTGATACTACAAGGTACCCTGAAGGGACCTCACATTGGTAATGCGAGGGATGGTATTTTCGGGTTTTTTAGAACAGGGGAAACTCAGTAGAACAACGAGTTTTTCAGTTTTTACGAAAATCAAGGGGTAACCAAGCAATTCTATGAGTTAAAATAGAATTTGCCTTTGGTGCTAGAGAAGTTTTGATAAAGTGTTTTATTCAAGGAATTATCATTGGGCGTTTTGTTTTCTAATTGTCTAGGTTTGTTAAGCGCGCGTATATATATATATATATATATATATATATATATATATATAGATATATATAGACACACACACCAGTACTTTGGCATGTCCGTTGGACGTGTGCATAGACAATTGAAGCAAAGCTTGGTTTTGTGCAAAAGCTTTACTTCGTGCAAAGCTGGTGAAATATTAAGAACAACAACAACTAAGATATTATGCAAACAAATCAATAACACATTTACTGACAACCAAGTCAAGTGTGCAAATTCATGCAAAAATAACTTTATTAAAAATGAAACATTACGTACAGTATAAGGACCGCACAATTAGTACAGATGTTTTTACAACCACGCAGCCAACATGAACAGTATATGTTTCAATGTAATTCCGCTGATTTAAAAGCCTCAAACACTAACTGCCTATTATTGCTCTCCTTCAGCCCCATAATCCCCATCAACTGACAGTATCACTGCCGAGCCCAATGATAACAACACTTCGAAGATGGAAATTAAGCACTCAACCAATCCATCCTCCTTCCATGTACATTGTTTCCGCACTGAACACAATGATTCAGGAGGGTGCAAAATCAACATATAGCTTCAACCAACACTTTAAGAACTGCGGGTTCCACTTGAAGTAAAGCATGAGAAAGTTGGTTCCGGAAATCATTGTGTATAATAGCAAATGACGACTTTTCCTCCATGTAGAGTCTAATAAAGTTCTTCAGATATGTAGCAGCAGCTTATTTTATCCCTTGATTATCACAACTTATGCAAAATTGAGCATTTTCACATTACAAAACTACATGGGAGCTTGGCGTGCACACAAGTTTTGCAGTCCTTCCTAGAACCATTGTTGAAACACTTTCAAGTTTTTTTCTATACTGAGAAATTTTCAAACAAACTTGCAGATTCTCTTCTTCCTAGAGTCAGGCGCAAATTGCAACATTCATTCCTTATAAAATAGCCTTGCAGGCCTGAAACATTGTGTAATGGTCACAATCTACTTCCTATATCAAAGTGCCAGAATGTCTCTTTTTTGCAGCTGGGAATAAAGGAGATGTAACCTGCATGCAGTTGAGGGATGCATGAAGGAAACCGTCCAGAGACTGATAAGTGATAATAAGGGCTGAACTTTTTGTTAATATGCTTTAAATGACATGGCAAACTAGCTGTTGTATATTAAGCTATAAATAGAAGGCTACCTCATTTGTTTATGTTATGTTGAGAAATAAAACAATTCATTTCTGCCTTCAATTATTCTTTTTATATTCTTGTATCTTGTTCAGTTCTGTTTCTGATCATCACCATTTCAGGTGAACCCTCGTCTGCACCTCCCCTTGTTCGTCACCTTAACCACCTTCATCTAACCCTTAAACCCTTCTTGTCACCTTAACCCACTCCTTTAATTCTTCTATTCGTCCAAACCCCTTAAAGCTGACACTGTTTATTGAAAGTTCATCAAGAAAACCCATGGCCATGGCTGCATCTGAGTTTGGAGCATTACAAATGGTATCAGAGCAAGCGACTGGGTTAACCCTCGACAATCAGTCAGATCCTAACTTCGCCTTCACATATTCCTATCCACCTACTCCCAGCCAAGAAACATCACCTCCATCACAAGTAACTACAAACCCATCAAGAACTCATCAGAAACTCCAAGTTCTTCCTCAAGAACACCCACCATTGCCAATGAATAATTCGAGAAACCCTTCTCCAAGAAGAAAAACTGCTGCAAACAATATCAAATCAGCATCAGAGTTGATATCGAATTTGGAGCATTCGATTGAGGCGTTGGAATCCATGAAGTTAAGCGGCATAATGACGTCGATCCGATCTGTCGACAAAAAGATGGGTGATACTATCTCTTCTCTTGAAAACAACCTTTCATCATGTCATTCCTTAAATTTTGAAAAGAAGAAGATCCATAGGTTTCCTTATAGAATTTGGAATATATGCATCAAATTGACAAACAAGTACCCAGAAGGTTACGATGGAGATCTTAATGAGTTTGGACTCCTTGTTATAATCTTGGATGAAATATTAAAGAATTCAAATGTTGTTGGTTTTTCTAAGAATTCTACAATGCTTGATACTTCTTGTTATGCTAATGTCAAGTCTGTTTCACCTTATATCCAAGATTCCCCGCAAATTGATGATCTGACTGCTGCTACACCCCAACCAACCCTTGCGTACTCTCAAGAACCTCCCCTATCTAACCGATTTACCTCTACTATTTCAATTCCTGAGCCGAGCGATCATCATTCAGATCCGAGAATTCATGTTTTGTCAATTGTTGAATCTGATGTTGAGGATACTAAGTTTAAAGTAGAAGATAAGCATGTTGTTTTACAAATTGAAGATGCTGACTATGATATATTTAGTAATCAGCATAGAGAAAAGGTCAGTGAAAGCTCCAAGCACAAGTGCATAAACGAAAAAGACATGGATAATGATTTGGAAAGGGAAGTGGGTGGCTATGAGCATGTAGTGGTTTCACGTGGTGTTAAAGTCCTTGATGGGATGCAGTGGATACACTGCAGAATCTTCCAAGAGGAACTCATGTTGGAGGTTTTCTGCATGTTGTTATTGTTGGAATGGACATGCTAATTAAAAAATATGGTAACACCAACTAAGGGCAGCAATGACTTTGTCTCATATATAATGCACAACATCCAATAAAAACACCAAGTGAAGGTTACAAAGAAGACCAAGTCGACATTATATGTCAGCGGATGCAAGATCATGGGATGAAACTGGATTGTTTCATCATTAGAGCAAATGTAGATGCATATACAAACAGGGCGATAGTTGGTGAGAATGATTCTCTCTTGAAGTAGTTTACACAGAAGACGCATGAAAAAGCTACTTATGTTTGTAATGAAACAGCAATGTTGGGTGCTCTTTAAACTAAAAATATATCATCTATTGCACTGTTTAGAGTCTCTTCATGGACAGTGGGTGAGAAATCCAATGCAGCAGAGCATGAATGTGAAAGAAAGATATTCGTATACGACCCCGGTGGTAGTTCATTGGTTGATGGAAATGGCTGGAGACACTAGCAAGTAGGCGCCAATCTTGAGGACAAGATTGTTTCGAAGAGGGAGGGAGTGTAACGGTCGCAGTCTACTTCCTATATCGAAGAGCCAGAATGTCTCTTGTTTGCAGCTGGGAATAAAGGAGATGTAACCTGCATGCAGTTGAAGGATGCATGAAGGAATCCATCCAGAGACTGATAAGTGATAATAAAGGCTGAACCTTTTTGTTAATATGCTTTAAATGACGTGGCAAACTAGCCATTGTATATTAGGCTATAAATAGAAGGCTACCTCATTTTGTATATGTTATGTTAAGAAATAAAACAATTCTTTTCTGCCTTCAATTATTCTTTCTATATTCTTGTATCTTGTTCAGTTCTGTTTCTGATCGTCACCATTTCAGGTGAACCCTCGTCTGCACCTCCCCTTGTTCATCACCTTAACGACCTTCATCTAACCCTTAAACCCTTGCTGTCACCTTAACCTACTTCTTTAATTCTTCTATTCGTCCAAACCTCTTAAAACTGACACTGTCTATTGACAGTTCATCAAGAAATCCCATGGCCACGGCTGCATCTGAGTTTGGAGCATTACACATTGATGACATTATCCAAAAAAAATCATGGCTTAAATGAACATGTAATCTCTAGACACATAATATACTTAGATGGCATTTACCAATCATCACTTCTCCATGATCAATTCTCGGTATGTGAACCATCAAAAAATAAATAGCATATTGTCCACTAAAAAAATAAACTAAATATATGTCACCAAAACTGGTCAGATGATTAAAATTATTCAGTTTGAATTCACATTTTTTTCTGTACCTTGGCGGAAGACAGTTATGAACAACTATTAATATGATAATAAAAACTGGTTTTTGTAGAAATTTATATGTTCATTGATCATATTATAACACTAATATGTATGTATGTATTTATATACACACACAATGGATATTAGCAATATATGATTGGATTTTGCTGTGTGGCGTGAAGTCTACAGGTGAGACTGATCCCCTACTTGAGTACTTTGTCAAATATGCCAAATGAAGAAAAATGAATATCAAAAGGGTAATGATGCCTTAAAAGGTTCAATATATTTGGAGAAAACAAATCAAAAGGAAATTGTTTCAATACCATCTTAGACAAAATGAAATTGTTTCAATACCATCTTAGATTTTACTGTGTGACCTCTTAACTCTTTGTATTGCAACTCATCGGTAACTCTTTGTATTGCAACGCATCCGGTGAAATAGTTCAAGTTACCGATGAGTTGCAATACAAAGAGTTAAGAGGCCACTTGAGAACCATTTCACCGGATGTGCATGCTTGGGTGGAAAAGAGCTTACGCGGCGTGGAGGAAAATTGGGCTTTATGCAAGGATAACGGTGGACGATTTATGATGATGTCAACAAACGTATCCGAAAGTTTTAATGGAGTTCTACGAGGTGCTCGTGTTTTGCCGGTCAAGTGTTTAGTATCACGAACATTTTACCGTTTAAATGACAATTTTGATGAAACGTCGTTCCCATGCCGAAGGATTTGAAATGCAAATGACTCCAAAAGTTGAAACTCTTTTAGCCAAAAGAGAAAAGCAAGCACGACATCATGGAATTGTTAGATTCAATAAAACCGAATGGCAACTGATTGATCAATTTGGAAAAGCATTTACCATGACTTTACATGATAATGTGTGTACTTGCACTTGCAACATTACGCTATTGCAAAAATTGTCATGCTTGCATATGTTGGCCACTTGTGCTCAAACCGTTGGAGGAGCGAATATATCGTACTATGAATTTTTTTTATCATGGTTTTCCGTGGAAAAATATAAAGTAACTTACGCTTCAAGCTTTCATCCAATTTTCAATAGTAGATATTGGGATGCCTATCACGATCCGACCATATTGCCTTCGCATACAAAAAGGAAGATGGGACGTCCGCGTTCGACAAGAATTAAAGGTATGATGGATAAAATGGGAGAAAGTAAACAAAATACTTGCAGCAAATGTGGTCAAAAAGGGCACAAAAGATCGGCATGTCCGTCAAAATGAGTTCCATATGATTGATGTTAGCAAATGTGGTCAAAAAAAGTTTGGAGATGTATTTTGAGATTTTGTTCGAATGATTTGTAATGTAATGAACGATTTGTACTTTTAGTTTGATGAATGAATGAATGAATGATTTGCATTTCAATATTGAACGTTTGCATTTTATAAGCATATGAGTTGTATTTGATTTGATTTTATGATGCGGTTTGTAATATGTTAGGTGCAGGTGAAGCAGCAGGATGCTGCTGTGGCTCTCGAGTAGGGCGCAGCTTGCATGTGTGCCTTTGTTCATTTACAATGGCGCACTTGTCAAGCGCGCCCTTGTAAATTTACAAGGGTGCACCTGGTAGGTGCGCCAAAACCGTGGCCACCTGCTATTCCTACCCTGCAGCTCTCCATTTGCCTCATTTCCTCCAAACACCCACACCTCTCCAAAATCCCTAAAACTAAAAACCCGAAAATCCTATTCTTCTAAACTTTCTAATACTTCAAATTTTCATTACTTCTACACTAAATTAGTTCTACAATGGAAGTCTCGTCCTCCTCTCATGAAGTTAGAGGTAAATTCTTAAACAACATAACCTATTCATTTACTAGATTAACCCTAATTCATTACTTGTATATTTGATTTACTCTAGTTCATTACATGTTCATTACTTGATTAAGCCTAATTCGTTACTTAATTAACCCTAATTCATTACTTGTATATGGTGATTTTCTCTAGTTCATTACTTTTTGATTACTTGATTAACCCTAATTCATTACTTGTGTATGGTGATTTACTCTAGTTCATTACTTGTATATGGTGATTTACTTGTTCATTACAATGGAAGGTGCATTTCAATGGTGATTTACTTGTTCATTTACTTGTATTTGGTGATTTGCTTGTTCATTTACTTGTATATGATAATTTACTTGTTCATTACAATGGAAGACTCATTCCAATTCTTAGTTCATGTAAATGGTGATTTACGTAATCATTTCAAAACCTTGTTATTTACTTGTTCATTTCATTTCAACATTTTTTCTTGTCGAGTTAGCACCTGTCTAGTGGATGCAAGTGTCTTGTATCTTAAAAATGAGCATAGAAGCAATAATCTGGACTTAATGAAGGTATATCAAAAATCCAAATGGAAGAATTCAATGCTTTTTTCATTTCTCATGCACTAGCTAATTAGTTTCATTTCGTTTTGAATTTTGTAGAGCGACGAGCCAATTGATTGTCAAGATCATTCTAGCAAGTTAGGGTTGATTACTTCAAACACACCTAGAGTTCAACTTGCGCTACAAATAGCTGGATTTAGAGAAATATCCAGATTGGGTTTTTTTAAGATAGATCATGCACTTATTACTTCATTGGTAGATCGGTTGAGACCGGAGACCTCCACCTTCCATCTTCCCACTGGTGAAATAACTATCACGTTGCAAGATGTTAGTTGTCTTTTGGGTGTTAGAGTGGAAGGAAATCCTATTACTGCTACACATCTTAGTAATTATGAAGATATTTGTCATGAGTGTTTAGGCATGGTACCAAATCGAAATTAGATAAGAGGCGCAACAATTAAGTTGACTTGGCTTCGAAGTATGTTTCAAAATGAGCCATCAGAGGATGCATCAGACGAGCAAGTTGAACGTCATGCGAGAGCCATCATTCTGCACTTGATATCTTATCGTCTATGTCCTGATCATTCTAAAGGACGACTAAATCTTTTTCGGCTATTATTTGTGAGAAATTTGGAAGATTGTGCACGATATTCTTGGGGTAGTGCGATATTGACAACATTATACATTGAATTAACAAATGTTGCGCTCGGTAAATCAAAATCCGTAGCTGGTTGTCTTTCTCTTCTACAGATAAATATAAGTATATATAATTGTTAATGGCCACTTGAATACGCAATCCCATCATATTTTTTTTAATATTTTACAGCTTTGGTCATGGACACATCTTCCTATCGGTCGTCCAAACGTAACTTTATCTGTGTAGATCGACAGGTCATTACCCTATAATGCAAGGTAGTTTATGTACATTTACATGATGTTCAATAATGATGCTTATGCTATATTATTATTTACATTTACGTACTTTATATGCATTACTTTATATCGCAGGTGGTTTGGAAATAGGAGTTGGATTGAGTCTCCAAAGCAAGTTACCACTTACTACCGTAACCAGCTTGACATGCTAACAGATAAGACTATTGTATGGAATCCCTACACACAGGATGTGCTAGTAGATCTGCCTCAGATATGTCTAAGCGGCATGCCTAGTTAGCTTTGCAAGACACCGATCATATGCATGCGAACTGTTGAGATGTATAATCTTGATCGAGTGATGCGACAATTTGGTCTTCAGCAACACATCCTGAGCCATGTGAACCAAAGCCAAAATTGGATTTTGTTGTCATTCAATGGAACGATAGATATAACCGTATCGTTCGTCAGGAAATTCCTAGCACTCATATTTCATCATACATGATTTGGTATTGGTCAATCACTCGAAGATTCATTCTCGCGGATCGGACTCCTCACAAACGAGCATACACCGCTCGTGCACCGCTTAAGCGAGATGCCGTACGTCTTTTACTTTGCTTTACTGTTTTACTTTGCTGACTTAAATCTTCTAGTATGTGATTAAAAATAACACAATTTGCAGGTCGATGTGCTAGAGACGGTTGGTAGAGGATTGGAGGATATTGGATATGGTCGAGAACCGGAGCCCGACGTCCAACCATGATGTATTAGCTTGAAAAAACCCATTGACTCATTACTCTTTAGATGTAGACTGGAACGCCAAGAGAGCGAAGAACTAAAAGAAGACATGATCCTTCTCTAGCTCCACCTCGACAAGACCCAGCTCAATCGCAGGCAGCAGGACCTTCTCAGCCTCCCCCTACTCAAGATTAAACTTCGCCATGAATGTTTCTTTTTATAAGTGTTGTCCTTGGGTTCGTGTTTATGTTTGTAATCGAATTTTATTTAGACTTGTGTTTATGTTTGAAATCGAATATTAATGTTGTTTTTACGTATTTATGCTTGAAGTTCATTCATATATGTGTTTATGCTTTATTTGAGCTAGCGTATGTTTGAAGTTGATTCAATTTAAATGATGAAATTAGTAGAAAAACTGCTGTGAAACAGTAGGGTATAGATGGAGATTGGCTGCTGTAAAACAATAAGAAGTACTAAATTGTATAGGGCGCACTTGTCAAGTGCGCCCTTGTTAATTTAAAGGGGCGCATTTTGTTGGAATATTTCGAAAATGGGGTCACATATGTAAAATAAAATGTGTTGTGCTATTTTGGTGTAAAGCCTAATTAAAGTGATCTAATTTTAGATTAGAATTAATAGGCTTAAAGTTTAACTTATCATGGGTCTAATGTGTAGATACCGGGGCATTTTATAATTTGTTAAAGGGCCGAATTACAAAATGCCAACTCTATAAATAAAAGGTTATGGTCCCCGAATTACACAAGCCTTAGCAACTCTCTAACCTCTTCTACGGAGAGCTGATTTCAGATCTAGGATTTGTGTCAATTTGGAAGACCAAACCAAATTATATCTTCTTCTTAGCAACCAAATATGGATTCAGGTATTGCCATGATAACTACGGATTCAGGTACACTTCCGCTAATTTATTTGTTTTGTTCTCAATTAAATCAATATGGATTACATATTTAGATCTAGGGTTTCGTGATTGTCTGCTATTAATATATATTGAAATCCTAACAAGTGAAGTAAATTAAGAACTATAATAAGACGATGTTGAAGATAATTTTTTCTATAAGATAAGGTTATTGGTTCAAGAAAACAAACTCAGCAAACTCAAAATGAAAGATCACTATGGAAATCCGCCTAAATGGGAAGAAATGCTATTTCAGAATATTGTGTAGTATTTCTTCATAAAGATAAATAATGGATTGATAAAGATGATGCTATGGACTTACATCAATCCATGTGAGGTACTAATTTAAAATGTGGATTTAAGAAATGAACATATAGCATAAATCTATACGGATAATAAAGTTTGAAATCTCCCTCTAACTTAAGTAGTAAGATCATTGGTTATGAATAACTATTCAAAGCCAAAAGGGATCAAGTGGGTAATATTGAATTTTATAAGGCACTTTTATTGAAATCACTATTATTAAAAGGAAATTTTATTTTCTTTAAAGAATGTTTCATTTTGGACTTAGTAAACGATTCTTTAGAATCGATCACTTTGGAGCTTACTACATTTTGTACTTTTGAGCATTATCTGATGGAGATTAAAGTTATGTTTCTCAATAGAGACGTTGGTGAAACTATTTAAGAAACTCATTTATGGATTAGTCTTTTGTATTTGGGATTCAAATACACCATTATTGTTCATGGGGTGATATTTGGATTATTACAAAAGAATTAGGAAGATAAATGCTTAAAAGATTTTGTATGTAAACTGTGATTCAGTTGCTTTTCTTTTACCAAACAGATAAATGCTGCCATCCTTGAAATTAAATAAATACAAAAGATTTCGCATGCATTTGCTGTGTGAATTCTAATGCATACTAATGTATGTACACATGTGGATATGCTTGTATTATTTGGCAGATACTTTACTGATATTAAAAGTGGATCAATGATTCAGTAGCCAAAATGGTTATGATATATATGATATATCTTCAAAAGACAAAATAAAAGATTATATGCTCATAGATAAAAGATCGGATCGGGTGGAGATCATAAAGAATTACGATCCGGATATTTTGGATGTCATTACTGTAAAAGATCCACTTCAAACAATGATAATATATTTTATGGGTGAAAATATATAAGGGAAAAGTGTCATTTAGGCTGTGACGGCCCGCCCCGCCCCAGCCGGCATTTCCTCCGAAAGTGCGCTGTACACATGTCCGACTAGCACGGAACGGTCGCCAAAGAAAGGAAAGAAGAGAATGAACAAATCAAGAACCTGTAGAATGCCTCACAGCGCATGGAATAAAATATAATAATAACATACTTGACATAAAACAGGTGAGACAATGCATAAGCTGATAACTAAAACCAACATCAACATCAAAGCAGCGGAAATCCAAATACAGCTTATTACAACTTTCCAAATTTACTGTCTCAAAAAAACACAAAAGAAAGCTAAAGTAGAAGGTGCACTACTAATGCCCAAGCAGTGGCCTTCAACAACACAGGGAGAATACTATATGTATATCATACGTGGAAGCCTCCTGCTCGTCTCCGGATCATCTACCCGTGCATCACCAGCTAACCTGTCTCTAGTCTGCTCGTGTGAGCACCCAGAGTAATAAGAAGAGACATAAAACTCTGGGTCAGACAAAAGTCTGGTATGAGCAATAAGCATCTAAACAGAACAATAACAGGTATACTAAACCATACCTGAACCTGGACCTACAACCAAAGAGTTAGTACCACATACCGTATAATACTCTAAGGTACCATAACAAATAGTGTAAAGAATACGGGGGTGGGGCGTGCATGTCATAATGATGGCAAACAAATCAACCATAGCAACCATCCTCACATCTCTCACTCAGTGCGTAAAGCATACGATGTCCACCACTGTCAATCACTAGACTCATCGAAGCAGTGACGGAGTTCGACTTGTACAACTACTGCTACTGCCAAGCTTACCAC
This sequence comes from Allium sativum, assembly GCA_030737875.1. NCBI lineage: Eukaryota > Viridiplantae > Streptophyta > Magnoliopsida > Asparagales > Amaryllidaceae > Allium > Allium sativum. The sequence goes on from CM060923.1 coordinate 464,429,113, forward strand.
ATGGAGTCATGACCAAATCTTTACAAATGACCCCACTTCATTGGTCTATAGCCCTTTAGTCGTACCTAGGTCACTGTGGCCCTGAATCCGTTCACGTACTTCCCATACATAGTGATCCAAAGTCATAGACATTGATAGCCTCTTGGCACACGTCCCGCAGCAAAGCCCAATCATGAAGCCCACTCATTGGTTCCCAACTGGATCCTGAGTCAGAACTCCTCATTTGGACTTCCTTTGCATCTCGGGTTTTGATCGAATTGGAGTTGGTCTTCAGAATAGTCGTCGCGTAGTAGAAATGGAAGTTCAGTTCGGTTCGGTCTAATCTGCTTCAGTCGGTTCGGTTCGGGTGCCATGCTTCCTAGTGTGCTTCTGAGTGCGGTTCGGTTCGGTGATCCTCCCTCTTCAGATGTTGGTTCGGTTCGGATGTCACGTTCCATTCGGTTCGGTTCGTCCCTCCCGCACCAGCTTGCCTGCCCGATCCGATCCCCCTCGCTTGCCTACTCCGATCCGATCCCCCTCGCTTGCCTACTCCGATCTGATCCTGCTCCATAGCTCCGATTCGATCCTGCTCCATAGCTCCGATCCGATCCTCTGTCCAACTCCAACTCTAAGCAGTGGCCTTCCTTCTTGACGAACTTCTTTGGTGCCAGATTCCAGTTCGGGTCGGGTTCCTTGCCCAGCTCTCCTATCCGATCCGAGCCCATACCCGATCTGATCCAAAACCCTGCACAACTTCCTGCAACTTTTTCCAACAACTTGTTTACGCCATTCGACGACGTTTTCGGCCAATATAACTATACTAATCAATCACAAAACAGTTCATACAGTCATAGCAACATAGAAAACTAACCACAAACACCAAAACAATGAATTTACATGTCAAAATGGATCAAATATACCTAAAACCTCATATTTTCCCTTAAGCATGTTTAAGCAAAACTAATCCTAGGGTTAACAAAACTTAACCAAATTAAACCAAATTTCTATCAGAGGCATAAAATATTATTTTCGAATTTATAGATATTTTTCCAGAATTTATTAGTGTATAAATTCGCTAATCTTCACTAATTACCCTTAATTAACTGTAATTAGTGTCAAAACAATGCTAAATCACTCACCTTGGCCACAAATAAAATTCTCAGAACTGAAACCTCGCTGATTTGGGTGAATACTAATGTCTAACAGCAGCTCTAACCTTGCTTTCGTGTTTTCTCTCCTTAATTTGATGTAGATTAAGCCAAAACTTGATTAGAAAGTGATTAGAAGGTGATTTGGGTGTTGGAGGCCATTGCTAGGGTTCCAAGAATGAAAGTAGCGGCTGAAAGTAATGTTTTCTAACCCTAATTAGCCCCTATACATCTCCAATCCCGAAATCCCCTTTGGGCCTAGCTGCTAATTACCCGGTTAAGCCCAATTAAGATGTTTTTCACCATCTGAAACTTGTTTCAGCCATATCTCCCAAATGGTGAGTCCGTTTGGCTAATGTGACCACTCTACGGAATTGTAAACCATCATCCGGAGCCAATGGAAGTGGTTTCAGGTTAAAATTCCTTTCCAGTCAAAATTTATGGCCAAAACAGTACCAACTAGGGGTAAAATGGTCATTTAAAAATCGACAAAAATCATGAACATGGGAAATGAGTCCCCGAAATTCCTTAACTCAAAACATACAAAGGATCCCGCATGCCTAACAAGCACATACAACAATCAAACATGCAAACAAGCAAACAAGCCTATCCTAGCATGCGGAAAACTAATCGAAGTTAAAATCTTACCAGGCGAAGAGTTCTGGATACATCTTTCTAATACTCTCCTCTGTCTCCCAAGTACAGTCATTCTCGTTCTCGCCCCATTGAACCTTGACTAGCTTCACCGCCTTCCTTCGAAGTTGCTTCATATCGTGCTCGACAATATGGATCGGCTTGCGGTTCCCACCCGCCTTGGGTTCTACTTCGAAGTCCTCTAACTGATCAGGTGAAATAGTCATATCTGAGTCATGAACGAACTTCCTTAGTTGGGAAACATGAAATACATTGTGAACTCCCGCCATCTTCTCTGGTAAGCCAATTTTATACGCCAAATTCCCGACTAGTTCAAGAACAGGGAATGGATCAACAAATCTTGGTGCTAACTTGCCTCTCCTGCCAAATCGTATCACGCTCTTCAACGGAGAAATCTTGACAAACACCAAGTCACCAACGGAAAATTTTAAGTCTCTTCTCCTCCTATCAGCATAACTCTTCTACCTATCTTGGGCAGCCTTCATTCGTTATTGAATGATCTTGATCTTATCTAAAGTTTCCCTCACCACATCTGGTCCAAGCATAAACTTCTCGCCAGTCTCTATCCAACATGATGGTGAGTTGCACAGTCTTTCGTACAAAGCTTCATATGGAGCCATACCGATACTGGATTGGTAGCTATTATTATATGCAAACTCTACTAGATGCAAATGGTCATCCCATGATCCACCAAAATCCAATATACTTGCTCTCAAGAGGCCTTCCAATATACGATTCACCCTCTCTGTTTGTCCATCGGTTTGAGGATGATATGTGGTACTGAGATGTAATTCTGACCCTAGAGCCTCTTGTAAGCTCTTCCAAAACCCACTAGTGAACAACGGATCTCGGTCACTCACAATGCTTTTAGGTACTCCATGAAATCTCACTACCCACTTCATATACAATTCTGCTAACTTAGTTGCCGTTCTGGTCGATTTGACTGGTATAAATCTTGCACTTTTAGTCAATCGATCCACAATTACCCAAATTCTATCATGTCCCGATCTAGTCCTTGGTAAACCATCGATGAAATCCATCGAGACTTGCTCCCATTTCCATTCGGGAATTTCTAATGGTTGCAACAACCCACTAGGCTTCTTTTGCTCGGCTTTAACTAGCTGGCAATTCATGCATTTGGATACAAACTTCCCAACGTCTCTTTTCATCCCTTTCCAGTAGTAAGTCTGTCTCATGTCACGATACATCTTATTACCACCGGGGTGTATAGTCAGTTTTGAGTGATGACACTCTCTAAGCACTTCATCTCTCAATCCATTGACATTGGGTACAACTAGTCCTCCATCCTTTCTAACCCATCCGTCTTGATCAAGCCCATATTTGTTCATCTCCTCATTAATACCCATCTCTAACTTGGAGATGATTTCCAAAAGATTAGGATCGTCCCTCTGGCTGGAACCAATCCGCTCTATCAAAGTGGGTCTGATCACCAAACTAGCTAGCATGACTGGATCCAATTCGCACTTTGGTCTGAAATCAAACCCCGCGATATACTCCAGTTGCTTCCATTCTAGAAACATAGCCCGTAAACTGGCATGTCTCCTACTCAACGCATCAACCACCGCATTGCCCTTTCCTGGTGTATATGTGATGTCGAAATCATAGGAAGCTAAGAATTCTAACCACCTTTGTTGCCGGAGATTTAGATCCTTCTGAGAGAAAAGATACTTCAACGACTTATGATCTGTAAACAACTCAAATCTTTCTCCCAAGAGATAATGTCGCCACATCTTCAATGCAAACACGATCGTTGCCAATTCCAAATCATGGGTAGGGTATCTTCTCTCGTGCGTTTTTAATTGCCGACTTGCATAAGCTACAACCCTACCGCCTTGCATCAATACAACATTTAGTCCGGTACCACAGGCATCTGTATATACCGTCATCTCTTCATTCCCCTTAGGAATGACTAACACTGGTGCACACGTCAACTTGTCCTTTAGACTCTTGAATGCTTTCTCGCACCTTTCATCCCAGACGAAGGCCTGATTCTTCTTAGTCAACTGAGTCAATGGTGCTGCTATCTTGGAGAAGTCCTGGATAAACTTACGATAATATCCAGCTAATCCCAAGAAACTTCTTATGTCCGTTGCATTCTTGGGTGTAGACCAATCTTGCACCGTAGCCACCTTCGCAGGATCCACGACGATACCATTCTCTGAAACAACATGGTCCAAGAACCTCACTTCCCTCCTCCAGAAGTGACACTTAGAAAACTTTGCTTTCAATTGGTGTTTTCTCAACACCTCAATCACTATTCTTAAATGTTCCTTGTGTTCTTCCTCTGTCCTCGAATAGACCAAAATATCATCAACGAACACAAGGACAAACTTATTCAACTGATCTCTGAATACCCTATTCATAAGATCCACAAAATATGCTGGGGCGTTGGTCAGCCCGAATGGCATCACCAACCACTCATAAAATCAAAACGGCGTCTGAAATGCCGTTTTAGCTATACTCTCAGCTTCCACTCTAAGCTGATGAAAATCTGTCGCGAGATCCAACTGAGAAAATACTCTCGCGCCACTCAACTGATCGAACAAATCATCTATCCGCGGTAGAGGATACTTGCTCTTCCTCGTCACTTTATTCAACTCGCGGTAGTCTACACACAAACGAAGGGAACCATCCGCCTTGGTAGCAAACACAACTGGTGCTCCCTACTCAGAAACACTCCTTCTGATAAATCCCTTCTTCAAAAGATCGCTGACTTGCACCCCGAGCTCTCGTTGCTCCCTTAGTGCCATACGACGAAGTGGCATCACTATAGGTCTGACATCTTACACCAAATCAATGCAGAACTCAATCTCTCGATGTGGTGGAAGCCCGGTCACTTCTTCGAAAACATCCGGATACTGGCCAACCACGGGCAAACCTGACAACTCACTATGCGGAATGTCGAGGGAGTTTAGAAAACTAGCCAATACCCCCTCACTGGGTAGACCACCAAACAATATCCTCCGCCCATCATCCGCTCTAGCTGTCACCAAAAAGCCCTCACAGTCTACCACCACCCCGTATCTTTGGAGCCAATCTACTCCCAAAATAATGCCAAACCCAGTAAAGCCCAAAACAAAGCAATCACAAACAAACATGCATACATGACTCGATAAGACCACATTACGACAAATCAGGCTAAGGCTAGTCGAACAACCAATCGGGTTCCTCACTACTAAAGGTCTATCGACAATCTCGGGCTCCAATCCCAACCTATCTACCAGGTCACTAGATATGAAAGAACTGGAAGCTCCGGTATCAAACAAAACTCTAACAGGAACATCATAAACAGAAAGCATACCTTGGATGACGACATTCTTTCCCTTCTCCGCCGCAGCTGGGGCATTCGACGAAGAAGGAATAGCATTAAGAGCATATGCTTTCACCATCTGCTTTTCTTTAGGGGGTTGAGGATACTTGTCCTTGTGATGTCCCATTTGGCCACAGTTGAAGCACTTCCTATCCACTGGCTTGGCCCGACAATTACTACTATAATGGCCCTTCTTACCACAGCTGAAGCACTCAACATCTTGCTTATTCTTTTTCTTCTGACCATCCTTAGTCTGATTCTGCTTTCTCTTATTCTGGGAACCACCCTTGCCTCCACCACTTGCTTGTGGCTTTGGCTCCTCTGCAGATGCAATCTCGGTCTTCGGCTTGGGGTAGAGACTTTTTGACCTCAATGTTTTCCCCACAATCGATTCAAACGTCTCATCGATGTGGTTAATAAACCTTTCCCCCAAATACTGATCCAAACCAGTTATGAATTTCTCATTCTTCTTCTCAGCAGTATCAATAAGAGATAACCCATACTTTGACAAAGTGTCGAATTCAGCAATATACTCCGAGACATCTCTGCCATTCTGCTTGAGCTCCAAGAATTTCTTAAACAGCACTGACTTCTGAGCAGCTGGGATGAACTTCTCGCTAAAGCGAGCCTTAAACTGCTCCCAAGTAATCTGATCCTCGGGAGTGCCTGCCTTTATAGCATTCCACCAATTCATTGCCCGCCCTTGCAGCTGACGGGACGCTAGCTTTCTCTTCACCGCATCCTCGATACCCAAATCTTCGAAGATACGTTCGCAACTATCCAACCAATCCTGAACATCTGTAGCTGACTCCGTTCCGTGGAACGGCTTCCCACCAAGACTAGTATAATCCTTATTCAGCTTGGCGAAGTCGACCCTTGGCGCCTGCACTATTGGACCACTACCATTTCCACCATTGGGAGTTGCCCTCTGCACATCCCTAAGCATCTCTCTCATGAGGTCAGTAAACATCGTCCTCATGTCAGCAGCATTCCCATTATTGGCTCCCCTACCAGCACCTCAAGCATATCGGCTCATCGTCAATTTGTAAAGGGAAACGATTAACGACCCCATAGTGGTGCTAGTGCAGTACGACTTCATTCTTATACTACTAATAGTATATACATATATAGCTTTTGAAAACCAAAGTAATCACAAATACGCGCTCTCATATACGTACTATCTCTCCTTAGTGTCTTCCCTAGGTTAACTACGCAACCTAGCTCTGATACCAAGTGTGACGGCCCGCCCCGCACCAGCCGACATTTCCTCCGAAAGTGCGCTGTACACATGCCCGACTAGCACGGAACGGTCGCCAAAGAAAGGAAAGAAAAGAATGAACAAATCAAGAACCTGTAGAATATCTCACAGCGCGTGGAATAAAATATAATAATAACATACTTGACATAAAACAGGCGAGACAGTGCATAAGCTGATAACTAAAACCAACATCAACATCAGAGCAGCGGAAATCCAAATACAGCTTATTACAACTTTCCAAATTTACTGTCTCAAAAAAACACAAAAGAAAGCTAAAGTAGAAGGTGCACTACTAACGCCCAAGCAGTGACCTTCAACAACACAGGGAGAATACTATATGTATATCATACGTGGAAGCCTCCTTCTCGTCTCCGGATCATCTACCCGTGCATCACCAGCTAACCTATCTCTAGTCTGCTCGTGTGAGCACCCAGAGTAATAAGAAGAGACATAAAACTCTGGGTCAGACAAAAGTCTGGTATGAGCGATAAGCATCTAAACAGAACAATAACAGGTATACTAAACCATACCTGAACCTGGACCTGCAACCAAAGAGTTAGTACCACATACCGTACAATACTCTAAGGTGCCATAACAAATAATGTAAAGAATACGGGGGTGGGGCGTGCATGTCATAATGATGGCAAACAAATCAACCATAGCAACCATCCTCACATCTCTCACTCAGTGCGTAAAGCATACGATGTCCACCACTGTCAATCACTAGACTCATCGAAGCAGTGACGGAGTTCGACTTGTACAACTGCTGCTACTGCCAAGCTTACCACATGGAGTCATTACCAAATCTTTACAAATGACCCCACTTCATTGGTCTATAGCCCTTTAGTCGTACCTAGGCCACTGTGGCCCTGAATCCGTTCACGTACTTCCCATACATAGTGATCCAAAGTCATAGACATTGATAGCCCCTTGGCACACGTCCCGCAGCAAAGCCCAATCATGAAGCCCACTAATTGGTTCCCAACTGGATCCTGAGTCAGAACTCCTCATTTGGACTTCCTTTGCATCTCGGGTTTTGATCGAATTGGAGTTGGTCTTCAGAAAAGTCGTCGCGTAGTAGAAATGGAAGTTCAGTTCGGTTCGGTCTAATTTGCTTCAATCGGTTCGGTTCGGGTGCCATGCTTCCTAGTGCGGTTCGGTTCGGTGATCCTCCCCGTTCAGACGTCGGTTCGGTTCAGATGTCACGTTCCATTCGGTTCGGTTCGTCCCTCCAGCTCCAGCTTGCCTTCCCGATCTGGTCCCCCTCGCTTGCCTACTCCGATCCGATCCCCCTCGCTTGCCTACTCCGATCTGATCCTGCTCCGATCCGATCCTCTGTCCAACTCCAACTCTAAGCAGTGGCCTTCCTTCTTGCCGAACTTCTTTGGTGCCAGATTCCATTTCGGGTCGGGTTCCTTGCCCAGCTCTCCTATCCGATCCGAGCCCATACCCGATCTGATCCGAAACCCTGCACAACTTCCTGCAACTTTTTCCAGCAACTTGTTTACGCCATTCGACGACGTTTTCGACCAATCTAACTATACTAATCAATCACAAAACAGTTCATACAGTCATAGCAACATAGCAAACTAACCACAAACACCAAAACAATGAATTTACATGTCAAAATGGATCAAATATGCCCAAAACCTCATATTTTCCCTTAAGCATGTTTAAGCAAAACTAATCTTAGGGTTAACAAAACTTAACCAAATTAAACCAAATTTCTACCAAAGGCATAAAATATTATTTTCGAATTTATAGATATTTTTCCAGAATTTATTAGTGTATAAATTCGCTAATCTTCACTAATTACCCTTAATTAACTGTAATTAGTGTCAAAACAATGCTAATCACTCACCTTGGCCACAAATAAAATTCTCAGAACTGAAATCTCGCTGATTTGGGTGAATACTAATGTCTAACAGCAGCTCTAACCTTGCTTTCGTGTTTTCTCTCCTTAATTTGATGTAGATTAAGCCAAAACTTGATTAGAAAGTGATTAGAAGGTGATTTGGGTGTTGGAGGCCATTGCTAGGGTTCCAAGAATGAAAGTAGTAGCTGAAAGAAATGTTTTCTAACCCTAATCAGCCCCTATACATCTCCAATCCCGAAATCCCCTTTGGGCCTAGCTGCTAATTACCCGGTTAAGCCCAATTAAGCTGTTTTCACCATCTGAAACTTGTTTCAGCCATATCTCCCAAACGGTGAGTCCGTTTGGCTAATGTGACCACTCTACGGAATTGTAAACCATCATCCGGAGCCAATGGAAGTGGTTTTAGGTCAAAATTCCTTTCCAGCCAAAAGTTACATGACCATACGACTTCGTATGTGAAAGAAATAAATATTCTACGATCCTATGATGCGTAGAATACGGGTCGTTACATAGGCACTTATAGTTTTCGCCATTTTGAAAATATCGTCTTTAGTTAATTATAAGACATCCAAATATGGAAAATAATAATGAAATTTTGTCAAGACTCCAGTTATAGATAAAGAATTGAAAGACCAAGTAATATTGTGACAGTAAAGAATATATTATTTTCCAATAAGGGAAGAGTGCAAAATATATTGTAATTCATAGAGCACACTTAGACAAACTCCATTATGGCGGATCCGCTTACCAAAAGGTTATCACCTAAGGTCTTTCATGAGCATGTATCTCAATTGGTGTAACTTTTATGTAAGGATACTTTGGTTCAGGGGGAGTTTGTATTCGGTATTGTCATATGACTCATTGCTCTATATTTCAGTTACAGATATATGTATATCAAGTTCTTTTTCTGATCAGAAGTAAAGTAATGAATTTTTCTTTGCACTCAGGTTGTTTAAATATCAAACATTTGATCTCACTAAAGAAGGACCAGTTGGAAATAGACATGTATAGATCACATTTCATGTAATTTCCATGCTATGCATCCATGATTGATCTATGTCGTTTGATTGTATTGATATATGTGACCATTGATGGGTTTAGTTACGATAAATGTAATGAATGCCGCTTTGATCCTTTGTCAACCCAATTAATGGACGAGATTGTTTTAGATACACCATATGTTATAAATAGCAAATTTTGGAGCTCATAAAGTTAAACACATTTTAAGGTTATTTCATATGTGACCCAGGGGGAGATTGTTGGAATATTTCGACAATTGGGTCACATATGCAAAATAAAATGTGTTGTACTATTTTGGTTAAAGCCTAGTTAAAGTGATCTAATTTTAGATAGAATTAATAGGCTTAAAGTTTAACTTATCATGGGCCTAACGTGTAGACGTCGGGGCATTTTATAATTTGTTGAAGGACCGAATTACAAAATGTCAACTCTATAAATAAAAGGTTATGGTCCCCGAATTACCCAAGCCCTAGCAACTCTCTAACCTCTTCTACGGAGAGCTGATTTCAAATCTAGGGTTTGTTTCAATTTGGAAGACCAAACCAAATTATATCTTTTTCTTAGCAACCAAATATGGATTCACGTATTGCCATGATTAACTACGGATTCAGGTACGCTTCTGCTAATTTATTTCTGTTTTGTTCTCAATTAAATCAATATGGATTACATATTTAGATCTAGGGTTTCGTGATTGTCTGCTATTAATATGGATTATCAACTCTCTAACCTCAACTGGACTTATGACCACTAGCGATGCCGGTGCCATTGATAATCCAGCCTGCAACAATCTTGTTTCTCAAGTCAAAGAAAGAGCCAGGAAAAGTAAACAAAGTTAAGTGAGCAAATCACTGAACTACTCCGACGACAGGGCTTCCACATTAGTGCATAACTAATGACGTTCCTAATGACGCTCCTTTCAGATTTGATAATGCATGGATAAATGCAAACGGATATGACAACATTGCAGTGCAGGATGGTGATGGTGTGCTTCTTTTGGCAATCCTTTATTCATACAGCTATTAGTTTGTCGTTTAATATACATCATCATGAATTTTCTACTTAATGATCATTATTATGTAGTACAATTGTGTTACACAAAGAAGGTGAAGTATAATATATCATGAATTTCCTACTAACTAATCACATTTTAGTTCGAAGTTTGAAGATTTCATCATTGTCATCTATTTTGCACAACTGCTAAAATTGAGAAAGCAAGATAAAGATGTGCTTCCTAATTAGTTTCAATTAAAATAACACTGTATTATATCATCAACAACTAAAAGCATACACGGAATGTCCAAGAAGGTTACACCACTAAGTTGGTATGTCCGTCGATAATCCTGTATGCCAAGATATGATGACTGCTTATGACAGTAAAATGCAGATGTATTGGCAAAATAAAAATGTGTTAAGTGCTGACTGCTGACCAATAATACTAGGACTTGGTTTTTAGGGGTATATGTCAGAGCATAGGATTTTGTTTAAAGACTAAACCCATAAGAGTTAACCCATAAGAGTTAAGAAAATGTTATTTCACCTTACTGTGTCACAATCAAGCCCATTATGTGTTTTGTTTAAAGACTAAATTAAAATATCCCTAATAGTCCAATGCTCATGTTCATAAACAGTGCTTAATTATCTAACAAATAAACATTGATTTGAATATTCAAAAGACTAAATAGAACAAGGAGAACTTATCTTTTTTTACTCCTCAGACACTAGAGTCAAAAATTGAACTTTCAAGATCAAGAAAGATTTATGCAAATTAAAACAATAGCTTAAAGAACTGAAACTCTTGACTTAGCACGTTGGCAAGCTCTTGGAAAATGTTAGCATGCAGTTTACCCAAGAACTCCTATATTTCCTGTCTAGTCCTCGTTCCACACGAATAACTTCCATTAACGTTGCTTTTAAAGTAGCAATCCACATTGATCTAATTCAATAATGACTTATTTCAAAATTATTTTTACATATAAAATCAAAATGCGATGATTTAATTTTTGCTAACATCATTCTTCAATACTATCTTTAATTTCATACTATATGATACAAATACACACAGAATATTTGAAAGCCAAAAATTTTGGTACATTTTTTTATAATTATAAAAATAGAAAACTATGCTAAATGCAAATTATTAACTTAAAATAATAATGGAGTTTGAACTCAAATCAATTAAACTAGATCTCTATTATTTCACAGAACATCATTATACATTTAAGAGTGTCCATCATCCAATTTTAACGATGAACACACATTTAAATTCTGTAGTTGTACAGCAATCATATTTGTGACCCAGTGAACTGGAATTATATATGGCTCATAAATTGGTTTAAGCAGGAGTAATTTAGACTAAAATAATAATAACAATTGACATGCATATTATGAGTTCTACTGAATATATAATATTGACTGTAATCAAAGTTTGTTTCTAAAATGGTTCAAAATGTCTGATATTTTAGATTGCAGCAATGGCCCGTCATTCTTCAAGCTCGACATCGACGATGGTAGAAATCTTTGTATTTCAAGAATTTGACTTAAATTGATTATAATATGGGTTAAAGTTCATTATAGTCTATATCTTGAGAATTCAGATTTGTTCAGTATTTTATGTGCTAATCAACAACAACAAACTTGTTTTTGAATAGATTATGATACTTCTCTACATTTTAGAATTTATGGGAAAGTTAATCTTGATTGAGATTTAATTTTGAGGTATAGCTCGAGTTCTATGGGATATAAAGAAATATTTGAAACATGACTTCTATAGAGAACATAAAAATATAGTTTGAGATATCACAAACATTACAGATCTTTCAAAGGTAGTAGAGGCATAAGAGTAAGGCTAAACGAAAGAAAAGAGATCTTTAATTTGTATAAGGATAGTAAATTAAAAGATCAACTCTATCAAGGTATTCTATACCGAAGTCAACTGAAAAACTAATTTCTACACTTCATATTTTGAGCTTTAATCTGATTCAACAGAATCTCCGTCTTGCTTTTAAACAGAATCCGAAGTACGTATTCTTACAAAGTTAATTTTGTGCATTTCTTTCTCTTGAAAAGCATTTGCTTTTTCATTTATGGTTTTATTTGTGATAGCTATTATTATATTTTTGGGTTTTTGGCCATCTTATTCCTTAGGTGAATGTGATACATTTTTGTCGCTTGCCTTTTACTTGCTTTTCCCTTTACTCTAATTTTGTATTAAGATTATTCAACTCAAGAATCAAGCGAACAATTTTAAGAACAATGCCATCAAATTAATTATTTTATTCACTTTTTTAAATGAATCATGCGAATGGATGTAGCTCATTCGTTAAATTTCTAGCATTATTTGAATGTAATGCTATTAAGGCAAATATATTTGGTTCCTTTTAATAAGACTAGGAGTTGAATCACCTTTAGGAGTTTCCTAATTCCTATAGGCAATTTCAAAGTTACTTGCAAAGAAAATCAAATTACAAAATTTTGCATGAACTAATATATACAACGGACATATGGCCTAACCAATACCGTGTGATGGTATATCATAAATGAATGTGCTGCATGGAACTGAACAATAAGTTTTCATAAATTTACCAAACAATAGCAAACATGAATGTGAAAGAAAATGATCTTAATGCATACTAAGTTGCTAACCTCTATAAAGACATTGTTGCAAGAAACATCCTCAAAACCCTACATTCAAGAATGTTTAAAATTATAAAATGGCCTAAAATGATACAGTTGTGAAATAGGTAAATAAAATGAGAGCAAGAGAGGGCCAACTTACAAAGAAAATTAGCTGCAACTATGTTTGAATCTCCAACCTTTACATGAAATGTTTGAATTTTGTATTCTTTGATTATAAACACCATCATCATGACGACTGCCTCTTCTCCATGTCTCTTTCCACGGCCATATTAACATGTAAAAATTACATCATATTGTGATGAAAGAATGTAAGTTATGCAACTTTTCATCGTCATTAAGAATCCAGGTTCAAAATGAGAATGCCAAGAAAATATGCAATTTTTAACACTAACCGTAGCAAGTATCTAATTTTTGATTAAATGGTTGAATATATATTCTGAATGCTTTCTGCTTGGGGTTTCAAAAGATAAATTAATCATTGTCTTATCACTGGTTTGAACCTAGAATAAGCCAGAGCAGTTGTTCATTGAGATCACCGGAAATCTTCTAAAGTTAATCATGTATTTAGAATTTGTTACACATTGTAACCTTAACTTTTAAATCATATAATCACACTCAGCATTCGCTATAAGAGTGAAGTGTTGGTGTTGATTCATGTGTGAGCAACAAATAAGAAACACTGATCATGTAAACAATTTTGTAGAAAAAAAAACACTTCCACGAATGAGCTAAAAATTGATACCTTTTATGTCCAGCAATCATGATTCCAATCTCTGCAAACTAACTGTATGTCGTCCAGGTCATTGATATATATGTTCAAAACATCAACCATTGCTGAAACATAAAGTAAAATGTCAGTTTTAACAATTACAACACCGTGTAGATGTATCACCACGATAATCACCTTTTGTTCACTAATATTATCAAATCATTTTCAAAACTACTGATTTACTATATCATTTTGATTCAGAGTATGTTTATTGCCGACAATACCCTTAAATGCCATACTCAGTAAAATATGATGTGTTTTGTAACTTTCTTTTGGGGCAGCTTAAGCACGCAACACATTTAATAGCTTCTAAAGAATAATACATGGAAATATACATTATAGTGTTATACATACAAAGGGCTTGCACTAAAAGATGTGCATTTGATTCCAGAGCGTGCTACTCATTTTAATATATACGTGCAACGCTTCAACCATATGCAGTGTTTCAATTAGTCCGACATGGGCCACCAACAAATAGTAGTTAACAGGGTGTATGAACTAAGAGACAGAAGCAACGGTTGTCTTCCACTGGAAACTGTGATGCTGTAATGGATAACAAAGCAAGCTTGACTATAATCGTAACTGGTTATCCACTTTAAACTTCCATTTCACCCAGTGACTACATATTATGTTCTCCCACCTTCACACTGGCCCATAGCAATATTTGCACTAACCACTTTAGCCAGCATTATTTATGGCATGTCCTAAATTCAATTTGCCCTTTAAATAGGTGGAAAGGGCATTTTAGGAAATTCAAAAAAACACCAATTAATCATGTTTTAGAAACAAAACACATAAGATAATACTTTTTAACATGAACCTTACATTGCCTACCAAATGGGTGCTTTGGATCAGATATGACCACTAATGATAAGGCAAAAGAGGAGAATAATGTAGAAAAAATAAGATGCCTACATTGAATCGCAAAGAAGAAAGATGGTCATAAAGAACAACTATATTCGATGAAGCTTCTGCTTATGCCTACAAATTTCAATGAAGCCAGAATGAGAAAATGAAAGGACAGATGCGGCAAATTAGCTGGAGCTCGTTCAGACTTTTGATGGGTATAATTAAGAATATACTTGAAAAAAAAAATCTATTACACTCATTTATGGACCACTTTTGAAATTCTTAAAACAAACAATACAATTAGACACAAATGATCATGTAGAGTCAATCCTAAGTCCTAACAAATAACAAATAATACACTCACAAGATCAATTCCTCTTTTCCCTTCCTACGTCCCATAACAAATAACAAATAATACACTTGCAAGATCAATTCCTCTATTCCCTTCCTACGTCCCATGTTCCACGCTAATTACAACCATTCACTTGTTATCACTAACCATTCATCTTATATGATGAATCCCACTCTTATATGATGAATCAAACCTAATTCATAGAAACAATTATAATGTGTGACTGTGATCTTTTGCGACATGTACAAAATAAACACAACACGGAATACTTCAGTTGCTCAACCGTGTAGATTAGAAACATAGATAAAATTGTTCGTGACATTCAACCCATTGGAGGGACATGTGGAATCTACAGTTCAACAAAAATATACATAAACTAAAAACGAAGAATATTTAATTAATAACTGGGATGTGGCAAAATTAACTGAAGGCAAGCCTGGATAGAAACTAAGATCTCAGGCATGATCATGATATAAAATATTCATACGGCATGATGCTTTCAACATCATTATGGGAACAAGGTGGCTTATTATAATCAGGTTTTGTGCTAATATACAAAGGTTGTCTTTCCTTATCATGCTGAATAGTGCCTTTAATTAATGCAGCATCATGTACAAAATTGCACAAGTAGAACCTGTAAAAGAATATAATACATAACAAAAGCATAAAACAATAAAAAAATAACAGTTTGCCATGGAGAAGTTTAAGCTTAGCAACTCATATTATACAACCAACGAAGGTACCATGTCATACAACCAACGAATATGTCGAATATATCCCTTTTACTTTCGGTTGCATGTCGCAGTTCAACTGAGAACTGGGACAAATACAAGAAGTTAATTTTAATTTTCTGGTTATTTGCTATTGTAAACATGGTACCTTCGTTGGTTGTATAACATGAGTTGCGTATTTTTATTTTTCACTGTATCAGACACCTTATTTGCCTCGTCCATTTCACCGTAACAGACAAGCACGTCTAATATATTTGTATAAAACATAAGAAGTTAACTAATCCCTCGTTTGCTGGTATCTTCAGTAACCCACAAAATATCTATTAACCAACCTGAACGTAAATAAGAATCTAACAACATTCCTCCCAGTGTTCCTAAATTTATCATTGCCACTCTTTACTCATCACCAACGAATACGTCAAATAGTTTATTAAACAGGCTAAGATGTCCTATTCAAAGAAACAAGGAACGTGGGACGTGACCACG
Source organism: Allium sativum (assembly GCA_030737875.1). Taxonomy (NCBI): domain Eukaryota; kingdom Viridiplantae; phylum Streptophyta; class Magnoliopsida; order Asparagales; family Amaryllidaceae; genus Allium; species Allium sativum. The sequence goes on from CM060923.1 coordinate 464,445,202, forward strand.
TTCCGCAAACCGGTTTGTTCGTCCCCGATCCCGAAACGAAACGCGACCCAGAAACGTTAGCGGTCGCAAAAAGAAGATGACGCACAGATTTTTGAAAAGAATAAACGACTCTTCGATATGTGTTGAACAACTATATATGGTTGTAATATATATTGGAAGGACAGCTATATAATATATCAATTTGTATATAGATTGAAAGGGCAGCTGTAAATTTGCGCAATCTTCACAAAATTTGGTAATTAATATAAAAAATAAATAGATCGGTTTTTTCAAAGTAAAAGAAAAAACATGTTTCGTACCCTTGTGTTACCTCGTACCGAAAATATTCAAGACAACCTTCCACATATCCGTTTTTGTACCGCGTTTCGTATCGAACCATGTCCTATGTAACCATATATATTGAACAAACGAGCAATAAAAAGTGGGATTTGAACCCACGCCCTTTCGGACCAGAACCTTAATCTGGCGCCTTAGACCAACTCGGCCATCTCATCAGGCAACAACACAATTTATTTATCACCATATTTCAATTGCTTTTCCTGATTATGTTTCCAACACAGCTGCATCTTGGCTGAGATCTTTAGTCATTCGGTATGTGTATGATATGATTGTGCTTATGGGATGTATGTTTCTTAAATATGACAGTGGACCTGATTCCTAGTTAATATTACCCCATATATTAGAAGATGATGGGAGTAAAAACTCTGAGATGCATTACCTTGCAAGAACATTCAACCTACTGCAACTTTTTCCGGCAACAATCTCATCTTTGTTTGTAAATAACACCTGTATGCTATGATTTGATGAAGTGTGTGAAGCTGACAAACAACCCGGTAACTACTATTTTCAATAACACCTATATGTAGATAAATCAAAATAGCACTGATTCTACAGGAACCCAATCTTTAGACCAACCGAGTCATCCCAACAGCTGATGGTAAATCATTATGCATGTTAAGGAACAATAAATAATCATGATTAGTGCAAACAAGTTCTTCGTTAATACCACCTTGTATGCTGGCAGAAGATGGAGCAAAAATATTGAGATACATAACCTTGTATGCACATTGAACTTTCTGGCACTTCTTTCAGCATCAGTAGCATCTTTGTTTGTAAATGGATGGAGTTTTCGTGCATGCTGAAGAAAGACAGGAAAAACTAAGTTATGAACGACTAAGACAGAATAAAGTTTGAAGTAGACGTGCAAATAACTAAATTAAAACATAACACTAAAAATATAACAACCTTATTCTGTGTTCATATTCAATTGCCTGCTCAATAAACCAGATACATACAACAACACACAATAAAATATAACAAGCACAAAGTAGTGCTGTTTTTTCCAAATAAAAATCTAACATAACCCTAGACGGCCAACACGGCATCCACGTAACGAATACTCACCTGCGACAACATATAGAGAAACTGACGAATCAAAGAACGAAAGAATATACATATATAGGTATTACATAACAATAAAATATCAAAAAAATAAAAACAAACTTGAAGTTTAGGTCGAAAATTTGAGAAGTGAATTGGACCAAAGAGAGTGATCAAGAAGTAAAATTGCAACTGTGCAACGAATTTTCCACGAAATTGCTAGTGACCTATGTAATGCTTGATGAAGTTGTGTTTGAGCTACAAGTTAATTTTTCAACTTGAAGCTCGAATTTTTTTGGAGATGAGGAAAAGTGAACAATTACAGGTAAATCAATAGGTAGGGGTTAGTTGCACGGCCGTTTGAAATTCCAGTTTGCTCAGAATTGCTACATAACAATTATTTCTTAGAAAAAGGACAATGTTCGAGTGAAAGTAAGTAATTTTCTATTCCATATTCATGAACAAACAACGAAGGTACCATGTTATACAACCAATGAAGGTACCATGTTACAACCAACGAAGGTACCATGTTACAACCAACGAAGGTACCATGTTATGCAATGTATTCATCCATCTTTTGATTTCCTCTTTGCAACTCATGATATACAACTAACGAAGGTGCCATGTTTACTGTAAGAAATAAGCAGAGAAATAAAATTAACTTTTTGTATTTGTCCCAGTTATCAATTGAACTACATCATGCAAGCGAAAGTAAAAGGAATACCTTAAGGTATATGAAAAAGTTATCATAATATGGTAACACAACGACTACATCAGCCAAGCTCAGTTCTAGAACATAAGAAGGCAAATGCATTAGACATCTCTCTATGCTTCTTCACCACCGCCTCTACTAATAATAATAGTAATAATCAAAACACGTAATTTCCAATTTATTTCTATATAGTATAACCCAGTTTTGATACCTATAATTTCTGAAAACATATTCTTCATAATTTTATTACATATATACTAAATTTGAAATATTAATTACATACTCTTTATTTTGAGTTGTAATTTCAATTCATTTTACTTTATGAATAATTACTATTACCTGCATCTGAAATACTAACAAAAGAACGTTTCTTTTTCGTCCATGATTTTTCCAATTTAGTTTTGATTTTTATAACCTCAAGTTCAATATGCATTAAATATCATCCTCCATGTTTTTATACACTCAAACATCTAGCATTATATCAATACACTTGCGTGATTAACAACTCTCTTCCTTATGAAAAAAATAAAATTGAAAATTGAGGATTTTATTTTCGACTTCCTTCATATTAAAAACAGTTTTATAAAAATGTGCATTGCACCTTCCATGGTAACTGTAGTGCTTTCATATTTTTTTAGTTCTATGACAAAATCGTTCAAAAAGTCTATATTATCCAGAACCATACTCAACCCAAACACACCAAATCCGTGTAGCCCAAGACTACTGCCCATGCTCCATAGTCAACCAGGCCTCCAATTCCAGCCGCCTATACCCAATTGCACCAAAGCTGGCCTAGAGGTCATAACCTATCAAATAAATATGGTTCCTCCTACCCTTTGCTTAATATTAGACATATAATGCAAGTTCTGTGTCAGTGCCAAAAAATATGGCAAAACCCACTAATCTGAACTTAGCTGCAAACAATATCTGACAGGGAAAGAACTAGATTTCGCTTTTCCAAACAATAAAGGCCAAAAACTCCAATGGATGGTAACATAAATACTCAGTTAATTCATAAGCTCTATTGAATAAGGCAAGAAACATTCAATTGTAATTGCAAATCTAACACGAAAAAAGAAGGCTACTAAGAAGAAATTAAAACTTTGAAGCAGGCTAAACTTATTAGCCAGATTGAAGAAAATAAACTATTTGTTGGCTTACCGTCATAATTATTTAACCGTAAATTTGGGTAGTTTTGTCATATAATATGTGGGGGAAAACCATTCCATGGTCATGGAAATAACAAAGTAAATAAACGTCACCCTTGTTCTTTAACTTCTGAAAATGATGAATGATTACTAAGTTCATTTGAACTGAATGAATTGGCATGGTAATCCATAATGAGTATCTTAATATACAATTACAATTGAATATTAATGATAGTTGTCAAGTGATTAATAATATCATTTAGTATAACTTTTATGGTGTCATATATTTACTCGGTATTATAACATTTAATTAAAGCATTCATCTATTACATTTATTACAGGGTTTGTCATTTATTTGTTGTGTTTGATACAGTGTGCGCTATCTCATATTTAAAATAAGAAAGGTGATTATAATCCCATCATGTTTTATAATAGTTAAAAATTACATTTCTAACGGTGTCATATAGACAAAAATAATTTAATGATTGTTTAACATTTCAAATGAACAAGTTCAAGCAATATACCACCAAAGTGACTTCGCCTGTGTAAATTGTTAATAAGTGCATTTGATATTTATTTCATGATTACTCTGTGGTGTAATAATTCTTTTACTGAAAACTATACACAAATAAGAATTTGAAGATAAAAATAAACTTCATCCTCAAATATACTTTTTTTTTTTACATGTGAGAAGAATTGGAAAGAAACTAAATGTGACATATAAATAAGAAAGAAGTTCATAGAAGGAAAAAGAATAAAAAGATATTAGATTGACATAACAAGAAGACATAAAAATGATCTAACAATTTAACTAATCTCCTCATGCAACCAATAAAAAACTAACATAATATGAGAACTCATGCGATCGACTTCAATCATTTGAGAAAAGACAAAAATGATGACGATGTTGAACATATCGGCAAAAACAAGCAAATTATGGTTGTTATGGTATGGTTTCGTTAAATTTCTCATTACCATACAATTATCAGGTAGTTGGTTATCATTTTTTAGTAAAGTCGGAATATCAGTATAATTGGTAAAGTAAATTTACTGTTTTCTTCTATAACACCGGCAATACTTTTCAAAATCAATGGCAACGATAATCTACCAATATATTTATAACATACAAACATTTATGTAATATGTTTTTTATATGCATTTAGAAATAAGCAAATGATTCAATTTAATTTCATAATTTAGTTCAAATGATGTTGATTAATTAAGTGAATAATGAAATGTACAATGAAAAACTGCTGAAACATAAAGATGTGTCATGGCTTTTTTTTTTTTTTTTTTTTGATAAACGACAATTCATCATTGTTATTGTAACGGTTACAGGGTTATCGGTATATACATTCACTATTATAGATTAAGTTACACACTATTCACTATGGACAATTTGTGATATAGCGCACGCTATGATAACTCTGAATATATCGGTCTTCAATACATCAGTCAATCATTAACGATAACAATAAGTTATTTTAGCTTACCAGGAAAGTAAGAGAGCATTGTTTGCAAAATCATAGCGGTAACCGTTGACACTGGGTTTTGGTCAATCAAAAGCAACACCAAATTCGCATGTGATTCGTAGTAAAAATCACAGAGCAGTCACGAAGTATGTAAAAGTAAATGAAGACACAAAATTATAGTGGTTCAACGAGTGAGACAATGTCCACCGAGGTGTAATCGATTGTTTATATTGTTTGATTACAAATACATTTTGGTTTGATCTTAAGAATATAGAGAAAATGGAGTTCTTTTTAGGCTATACCAATGTATTTGCATTGTAGTGTGGAAAAGGCAAAAGAAAATTCCCAAATAAGCTATTTCGTGTCCTATTTAGCTGTAGAAGCGCATGGATCGACCGCCAATTAAGAAGAAAGAATAGAATGATGCTGATTTGTGCTTAGGGAGGGATCGGATCGGATCCCTATAATCTATAGGGATCGGTATCGACCTCATTGACTGATCGACACTACTGAATGATCTGATCCCTTAATTTGTGCAAGTGCCAAAGTATGAGTTGCATTGCTTGATCACTTTGTTTGTGTGTTGATCAACCATTTCTACTGGATCCAACTTGATGTAATAGAGACGATTTGATCCAGTCTTTGACGTCCGATATGATCTAAGTTTAAGTGATCTAAAACCAAGTTATAGCGTTGATCACATGTTTTTGCTTGTTTAGTTCATGCCTGAAGAGGATCCAACTGAGTCTACCCTTTTTTAATCATTTTGACCGATTTGATCCCCAGAGAGATCAAGTAGGTATAAAGTGTTTAGGATCTGAAGGTCTGATCCATGCTTTTTCCACGATTCGACCGAGATGATCCTTCCTTTTTACACGCGAATTCGTAATTAGTCAAATGTCCCGAGGTGACCCGTTCTTGAAGTCATTAGATGATCGACCAAGTGTACGATCGTGAACTTGTGAACCGATCAGGTTTTTCTAGTGATCGGCCATGCCCGATCAAGCGTCCAAACACGACCGATCCATGTCGCGTGTTTTACGAATTCCAAGTATACATCGAGTTTGATGCTTTAGTCCGGATTCGAGTTTGTGCAGCTCTGTGCTCGAGCCACGAGCAATCTAGCAATAAGAATTACAAAACGTAATAGCCTTATCAAAAGATGGATCAACACTTATCCTTCAAAACATGTCTGCATGTAGAAGACGTGTTTTGTATAAGTCTAGCATCTATAACCTTTCCGGACTGATCACAAGTTCCATGGTCATTCTGAGATGTAATCACGATCTCACCGGATCGTTAATATGTCCAATAGCTTCTCCGAGCTAGTATTGAAGTCGAATGTTCGTGACCTCACCGGGTCGATTCCTTGCCAAGTGTCGTCCGCACTTGACAATCCAAGTTTTGTCTGCACCGACCGCAACCCATAGCTAGCAATTCAAACCTCGTCGGGATTAGGCATAAGATATACTCATTGTTTTAGAACCTTACCAGTTTGTAACGTATCAGTCATACATCATAGTTTAAAGCCTCATCGGGCTGCCACTAAGAATAAGCCATACTTAGCATTTCGAATTTGGGTTAATCTCCTTCAAGCATCAGTCATACTTAACGGTTCACGATTTGATTGATCCCTACCAAGCATTAATCATGCTTAGTGGTTCTCGATTTGGTTAGACTACCAAGTATCAGCAATACTTAAGAGCCCATGGTTTGAATTCCCGTCAAGCATAGTCATACTTGAAAGTTCATCGTTTTGTTCGTGTTCTATCAAGCATCAACCATGCTTGATAGTTTATAGTCTTTTCGGACTTTAGTTGAGCATCAGCCATACTCGACGATTCATACTTCATCGGGCTCTTACTACGCATCAGTCCTCCAGCTAATTAAAGGGTACCATACTTGATGAGTATCAATCATACACACCAAGTAATCAAAGTTGTTTGAAATCATTTTTTACTTCCAATAAGCATCAACCATACTCATCGAGCGATGTTATTAGAGTTATCCAATTGCAGATTTCACACCTGACGAGCATCAGCCATACACATCAAGTAATCTTATCAAAGTAACAAACGCAAAATCCATGCCTGATGAGCATTAGCCATATATGCCAAAACAACTTTATTAGAGTATAAAACGATAAATTTTATTGCAGAACTAATAGTTTTTACCGTCCATATTTTAAGGAGCTCGTCGATTCTCGTACAAGAGTAAACAACTTAGTCTTCTTATTGAAAATTGATTGAGAAATAAAAGAAATAAAGTTGGTGATGAATCATCGTTCAAAAGATTTCCTAGGGATCTCGTTGGATCCCTTATATAGATAGGAGACTTAGCCACCATTATTGTCTGATTTACACTTGCCAATTGATGACAAGGCCACGACGAAAGCTAGATTCAGCTTTGTCCCTTACAGCCAATGATTGTTCTTGGTGCGTTGTTGTGGATTGATTCTGGACGTATTGCCGCAGTTGTCCATTCCTCACTTGCTCTTCGATTACATCTCGCAAGTGTTTGCATTCATTTGTTTCATGTTCAGCTATCTTATGAAACAAGTAAAACTTCCCGAAAGTTGTCTTTATCAATGAACTCCCATCCAGTTCGCCTTTTTCTGGAATGTCGTCTTTATTATCCATGAAGATTTATTCTGGACTTGCAGTTAGCTATGTACACGAGTCATACTTTGGCTCATTTTTTATTCGGATTTAGGAGCACGTGTTGCCTTCCGCCTTTAGCTTTCCTAAATTCGGATTTGCAGAAGGATTAAACATCAAGTTAGCATCACCGGGGTTGCCCCATGTTTCCATAGGATCCATACCATCCCTCTGATGGGATTGGTACAGAGTTCTCTAGGTGCAAGGGCAGTTGCCCTAGCTCCAGCGCAAGGTTCCTTATGTTGTTAGGTCTGGTTCCAGCAGCTGCGTTTTGGTTTCAAACCTCAGTGATTGTTCGGTTTAATTGAAGAACTACGCCATCATTTCCTCTTGTCATTTTAGCAAGTTCTCCTAATGCTGAAAACGACTCTGCAAGTTATTCACCACTTCATCCATATCCTCCCTTATGAGATAGAGAGAAGGATTCTTTGCGCAAGAAGCCTCATGGCTCCCTCTGTAAGTTGTTACGTCTCCTGATTGTTTGTCGATGATCTTCTTTCTCACATTTGTTTCCCAAGTAGAGAGAGGTTCCTCTAGTTCAAGTAATAGCCCCTAACTGGCACGTAAAATGTTAATACTGAATTTTGATCAATCGAATGCCAACTAAATCGTATGCAATTCGTAGTAAAAGTTGGAGTGTACGTAAAAGTAAATGGAAACACAAAATTTATAGTGGTTTGGCAAGTGTGCCAACGTCCATCAAGGTATAATTGATTTTTTATACTGTTTGATTACAAGTACAGTTCAATTTAATATTAAGAATGTAGGGAAAATTATTTTTTGTTAGGCTACAACAATATCATTGCATGATAGTGTCCAAAAGCTAAGAGGAAATCCCTAAATGAGCCATTTGATGTCCTGTTTATAGCTGTATAAGAGCTGGGATCGATCACAAATCAAGGAGCAAAAATAGGGTATGATGGTGATATCTGCTTGACGAGGGATCAGATCGAATCCACCGATCTCATTGAGGGATTTGTATGGATTTGATGATCTGATTCCTTGACTTGTGTAAGTGCCAAAGCTTAAGTTGCTTTGCGTGATCACTTCATTTTTGTGTTGATCGCTGTGTTGATCAACCATTTCTGTTGGATCCGACTTGATGTAATAGAGCCGATCCGATCCAGTCTTTGATGCCCAATCCGATCTGAGTCTTCATTTTTGTGTTGATCAACCATTTCTATTAGATCCGACTTGATGTAATAGAGCCGATCCGATCCAGTCTTTGATGCCCAATCTGATCTGAGTTTAAGTGATCTAAAGCCAAATTGTAGCGTTGATCACCTGTTTTTGCTTGATCAGTTCGTGCATGTAGAGGTTTCAACAGAGTTGATCCAATTTTAATCATCTAACCAATCCGATACCCGGAGGGATCGGGTAAGTATAAAGTGTTGGGATCCGAAGGTCTGATCCATGTTTCTCCCATGATTTGACCTAGCGGATCCCTCCTTTTTGCTTTGACCGATCCAATTCCTCTGATGATCAATCATTTGCCAAATGTGTGAACTCTATAGCCTGATCCACGCGATTTTCATGATCAGCCCAATGCCTTCGGGTGATCCATTTATGAAGTCTTTAGATGATCGATCAAGCGTCCGATCATGAACCTATGAGCTAACCAGGCTTTCTCCAGTGACCGGTCATGCAAGATCAAGTGTCCAAACACATGATTGATCTAAGTCGCGTGCTTTTCTACTTTCAAGTACATGTTGAGCTCAACGCTTTAGACCGAGCATTTCCAAGTTTGTGTAGGTCCCCGCTCGAACCACGAACGATCTAGCGATAAAAATTTCAAAGTGTGACTGCTTTGCCAAAAGATGGATCAACATTTAACCATTATTATAATAGCCATATACTAAAAAGCATACTATCATTTCAACGAGATGTGATAGCATTTACTTAAGTCAACTTAATAAACAATACTTAGAATATCAAACCCAAATATACGCACCGCTACAAGCAAATTATGTGGCCCATTAGCTCAGTTGGTTAGAGCGTCGTGCTAATAACGCGAAGGTCGCAGGTTCGAGACCTGCATGGGCCATTTTTTATTTTTATTTTAACTACTATGTTTACTTTAACACTGTGTTCTAGTGTGAAATATTATCCTTATTATATTAGTTTGGAATAAAATAATTGAACCCTAATTTTATTGAGATTGGTTTGGCACATGGATGCATTTCATATGTCATTATTTTTTACTGGTAATCGTCAAAGGGTTATTACAACATTTCTTCTTTCTTCATAATAAGAGGATCAACACCTTTCAACAAAGAATCATAAATTTTCCAACATGTGCATTATTTATATAAATAATATTTAATAATCTTTTTCTCTTCTTACATTCTTGTTCCTAATTTATCTATGTTTACTATAATTCAGTTTCAATATGTGCATTTTTTTTTTAGTATATATGTCGAATCGAACTGAAAGTAATATGCTCAATTCATGTTTAATAAGCACGTTGGACGTACATAGGCATGATGCAAGTTACGTTCAACACTCTTGGAATAGACCAACCCACAAAAAATATCAAATAAGCATAATTTTGTACATTCACTTGCCCATCCTAAACAAAAATAGAGCAACACCTTTTAATATAGGATCATAAATTTTCCAACATGTGCACTATTTAAATAGATAATCTTTAATGTACACACCAAAAATAATATCTTTCTCTTATATTTTCTTTCCTAATTTATCTATGTTTCCAGTAATTTCAACTTCAATATGTGCCTTTTTTTAGTATATATGTCGAACCAAACAGGAAGTAACGTGCTCAATTCATGTTTAATAAGCAATTTGGATGAGCATGGCCATGATGCAACTTATGTTCGAACACTCTTCGAGTAGACCAAACAACCTACAAATAAAAATATCTCAAATAATTATAAATAAGCATAACTGTGTACATTCACTTGCCCTAATTTGTACCCTAAACAAAAACAAGACGGTGGAATATCATACTCGTACAAAATTTACAAACCCAACGAAAAAATATGACACGTTGTCCTCGAGTAAAAGTGAGATTTAAGATTGAATTACAAAATTTAGGAAATAGATAAGTAACTCATATGTATGCTTTTAGATACAAAGCAAATATCAAACCCCAAATCAAAGGATATTCCCTTTTACTAGGCAAAATAGTTTAAAATGATCACATGGCTCTAATATTATTATAAGTTAAATAGATTTGAGATGGACAGACTAAAATTAGGAATACAAAAAAGAAAAGAATATATTCTTTCTTTGAGACGCAAATCAGTAGATAGTGCTTTTTATAAGACATAATAGTTGTAAAATAGTCCTTTATTGGAAAGAAGTTGAAAACAAAATATTAAATATGCATGGCATGGCTTTTTTATTGCTAAGCAAAATTCGACATAACATGTGCACATATAGGATATTTAGCTCCATTGACAGTTTCATATTATCTAAGTTTAATAATTATTGTATTCAAATCAACCATATGGAACATTAAAAATGCAAAGAGTTGGGTAAGTTTAAGCACCAAGAAAGGAAAAGGCTATGTATACATGTTTACACTAATAACACTTGAAAAGAAAGTGGTTAACGACACTATTGGCAACATGAAAACATTACAATCAACTCCACAATTGTAAAGATATCAGTGTTTTACATATATTATACTTTATTATTTTTGAAGTAATAAGATTATTGAGTCTTTTCAAAAAATAAATACATATTTGGTGGATATTATTTATTAGCTCTTCTAGGTGTTGTGCCAACAATTCAACCAATTTGAAGCTTATCATTAAAGCTAAAAATGAGGTAACCACCAACAACATAATTTACAAATTGTTTCTATTCTATTTTTCACTGGTGGAGATAATATTGTACAGTTAGTTTAAGAAAAGGTGAACTACTAGCAACATAAGTTACAAAGAGTACAAGTATATACCATATGATTCGAATTGAATCATCTGAATTAAAACTTTGTGCACAACATGAATTATTAGTTCTCTCTAGAAATGCTGAAAAGGTAAGATTGTCGTATCGGAATTTGGGATAAAAATAAGAAATGGATACTCGAGTTCTAATCTAAGATGCGAATTAAAGGATATTGCCATTTACAAGAGAATAGTTATCAAATAGAAGTTAGGATGGCTTTTTTTAGATGCTAAACAAAAATAAGATGACTTGTTTATGATAAGGGACATAAAAAATAATGCATATATATTTGCTTTTGAGATACCGATTAAGGATATTTCTTTTAATACGATGCAAAAACTGTAAAATGCTTACTTAAACAGGACATTGGGTATCTGTTAAAATGGAAATAAGATAACAAACACAATCGGCATAGCTTCCTTAGATGGGAAAAAAGAGGGAATCAATGTAACAAGGCATACATATAAACTAAACGGATGATTTCATACTATATACGCTAAAAAATAAAAAATATTTTTAGTGACCTAACAAGTGGCATTTGCAACTACCAAGTGAGACACATTTGGAATGAGAAAGTATATGTAAGTTTAAAAACCAACAAATGGACAAGCTGTGAGCACACATTAGCATGTTAACTATAATAAATCATAAAAAAGAAAGTGATTAATTAATATGCTCTTAAGCATATTTACTAGCATAGACTCTTCGATATATTAGTTTTTGTATGTAGTACTTTGTATTATTTTGAACAATATATTTGCTTGAGTGTTAAGATTACCAATTTTGTCCCCTAATAAAGTAAATACTCGGGTATTGTTTATTAGTTTTTGTAAATGCTCCGTTGGCAGTGCAACATGTTGAGCATATCAAACACAATGTCGTCAATGTGAAAAACCCTCGAAAACACAAGGCCAACACCAAGCGCTTTTTCGCGCTTGGCCCTTTTATAGGTGCCTTGAGCATGGCATTTCATGGTTTCAGTACATAAAAACTGCACTTTAAAATTGAATGTAATTAGTATCAAATAGAAATTCACATAAGGTTTGGGCTTATAAGTCAATTTTAAACTGGAATTTGGGTTGAAAATTTGAAATATTTTATATCCATCAAATCGACTAATAAACAATCTTTTTCAGCTCTTTAGACAAACGCTACAACATTCTCCTTGCCTTTATGGCACTTCCAGGATGAGTAGCATATCAACAAGAAAAAAAGCCCAAAGTTGTTGTCTATGGTTTTTTGGTACATAGACCAATGCCTTGACAACACCGATTAAACATGTATCCATTAAAGCAAGAAAGGAGAAACCAAAAATATATAAGTTACAGATTGATTTATTGGTGGATATAATATTGGATTATTAGCTTAAGGAAAAACAACCAACAGTATAGGTTACAATAGCACAATTGTACTGTATGATCTAAATCATATTACATGACCAAAAAACTGCACACACGACAATGACACATTAGGCCTTTCTAGAAGAAAGGCGAGAAGCAAAAAAGAGTTATCAAATTTAGAAAAAAAATATGTAACCCATATATAGGTTTCTTTTAGAGATACAAAATTAAAAGACACTGCATTTATAACATAATAGTTAGTTATAAAATACCAGATATTAAATATATTGAAAAGGATATCAAATAAACACGACACAGCTCCGTTTAGATGTAAAACAAAATCCAACATTACATGGCATGATTTCATATTATTATCTAGTCTTAAGTTCAAATAAATGTGACCTAGCGAGTCCAGCATTTACAATACCATAAGGCTTAACATATGGAACGAAACATGTGCAGGTAAGTTTATACACCTAGAAATAAACAAGCTCTGTAGAAGTGTTTTGATTACACAAAACTTCACTTTGTAGCAACATCAGTGTACTATATATTATTTGTACATTAATTTTGTTCAAGTAATAAGCTTGCAAAGTTTTTACAAAGATGAAATACCTAGACATTATCAATTAGCTGTTGTAGGTGTTATGTTGATCTAATCCATTGAGCATATCAAACATGTTATTATCAAAGATAAAAAAGATAAACTGCCAACAATATAAGTTATAAATTGCTTGAAATTTTTTTGTTTCATTGTTTGAGATGGTATGATTTTGTTATTTAACTGAAGGATAAACTACCAACAATTGTTCCAAATACCAAACCACAGGACAAGCTGGCTTGGTCTAAGGTTGATCAAACTATCAGCACCGTGGTCATACTATGTTATCGCTATGGTTTAAAGTTTGAAAACCGTGCCTTTCTCTATATAGCTTGATGCTTAATCACTTAACGTTTGGGCTTATTTTCATTTTTTTTCTGGTGCAAGTGCAGGGTCATCACATTTAAAGGTAGCTTTTAACTAATATAGATACACATAAGAGAAAATAAACACATACAAACAAAAGAAAATTGTATTAAAAATTATTATTATACACAATAATATTTTATAATAATTTTAGCATAGAAAGATTGCTTTTGCATTACTTTTTATGCAAAGAACATTCAATGGCTTAAATATATGTTAACCACAAATTCATAGTCCATTGATGTAAACATCTAATTTATTAGGAATAGGAATCCAAGATGTTATCTTGCAATCGGAAAAAAAAACCCATGGAGAATATAAGTAAACACTATTCATTGTTATATTAAAAAGGACAAGGATCTAAATGAAGCGGGGAAACAGATACATGTTTCAAGTCCCGCTACACTTGTGTACAAACAGATAGAAAATCTACGGTAAATCATGATGTGTTGACCATAAAAAACAAAGTTTCATAGGCTATTGCAAATAAAATATCGGTTTTGTAATACTCGCTACTATTGCTTTACTGAGTGATGTTATTTTATATAGATATTGTTGCATCAAACGGGAGTCACCCGGACAACAAGCATTGCTATTATACTGTACACACACACACACACAGAGAGACACAGTTATCTACCTCTATGAATTCTATTTACATTTAGATTTATAAATTGCCTTGTGAATTTACAGATCTCTACGATCAAGGTATTGCTCAAACCTTATTTTGTTCTTATCTAATACAAGTTGTGTATGCTTCGATGCAGACAACATCTAAGTCGTTGTAGTATAGTGGTGAGTATTCCCGCTTGTCACACGGGTGACCCGGGTTCGATCACCGGCAACGGTGGTCGTTCATTGCCGACCATTTCTAACTAAATACAAATTATATCAGCCTGTAGCTTTGAACTTACAAGTTTAAAGACTAATTAACCTTTTTAGCGTCAGATGATTTCCTCACAACACTAACTGCTTCTTCAGGCAACACCACCGCAATATTCAACAAAACAGAACAAGTCCTCAGAGTGAAGGTAAAACCTACTACCAAATACAGAACTCACTCATGGAAAACTAGATATGACCAAAGCAACCCAATCGAATCAGCGAGAGGAACTTTTCCATAATCTTCCCCGAAAGGAAATGCAAGGTTATACGGCTTCCAAATTCAAGTTTCCCAATTTGATACCTCGGTTTGAATTAAGGTTGCTGGAAGCTTCTTCTCTCATTTGTACAGGAATCTTCTGTTTAGTTTTTGGCATCCGTTTAGAGATTCTGCTTCGACCCGCGAGGAAGATAATTTTCTAGGGTTAGGGATTTAGGGGGGAAAACGTTGGAAATGGCGAGACTGCTTTGAAGCGTGTGCGGAAGAGAAATCGGCAAGGTCAGAGATTCACCGATTCAGAATAAAAAGGTTCAAACGGTAGGAATCCAGAAATGGTCGTTCATTGCGACCATTTCTAACTAAATACAAATTATATCAGCCTGTAGCTTTGAACTTACAAGTTTAAAGACTAATTAACCTTTTTAGCGTCAGATGATTTCCTCACAACACTAACTGCTTCTTCAGGCAACACCACCGCAATATTCAACAAAACAGAACAAGTCCTCAGAGTGAAGGTAAAACCTACTACCAAATACAGAACTCACTCATGAAAAACTAGATATGACCAAAGCAACCCAATCGAATCAGCGAGAGGAACTTTTCCATAATCTTCCCCGAAAGGAAATGCAAGGTTATACGGCTTCCAAATTCAAGTTTCCCAATTTGATACCTCGGTTTGAATTAAGGTTACTGGAAGCTTCTTCTCTCATTTGTACAGGAATCTTCTGTTTAGTTTTTGGCATCCGTTTAGAGATTCTGCTTCGACCCGCGAGGAAGATAATTTTCTAGGGTTAGGGATTTAGGGGGAAAAACGTTGGAAATGGCGAGACTGCTTTGAAGCGTGTGCGGAAGAGAAATCGGCAAGGTCAGAGATTCACCGATTCAGAATAAAAAGGTTCAAACGGTTGGAATCCAGAAATCCGTACAATAAACTTTGTAGCCCAAAAAAAAATCAAATTTTATAACAGCAACTCTTAAACAAATTTTATAACCTTCTACTTTCAAATTTCTATTTCTCAAATATTCACTTCATGCAAAGCCTAAACAACACGAGGAATAAGTTTTTGTGTCACGTAGAAAAATGGAACACTCTGGAAGGGCATTGATAATTGGTTATTACCAATAATAGTTATGAATTGCTCTATATTGTTTTTAAAAAATCGTATATTCAAAATATAATTAATTATGAAATTTTGATAATCCTACTACAATATTGGTACAAATTCGATTGCGCAATTATACTAATTTCAAGTTGCGAATAAAATAACGATACAGGTGCAGTTACAAAATACAAACTATAAACGAAGTTCAGCAACAACTAGTTGATCCTGTAAGTTATCTCAAACGATTATCATAGATTTGTTGCATTTCTTTAAACCAGTCTGATTAACATGTAAAAGTGTCAATTTTTATGCTCTATCTTATCTTAAATAAATAAATTTTACATTGGGTATTTTTCGTATATTTTCACAGGCTGTTCATCAATTCTCATGCAACCCGAAAAGCAAGATATTACACAAGAAAAAGATCAACTTCAAAGATTTTATCTCATGTTCTTTTGGAGTCTAATCATAGTTCATGTTTGGAAGAATTAATTACATATAATCTGATTATCAATCAATTAGCCATATGGAAGATTTGAAGATTTTATGCACTTTTGGAGTCTAATCAGAGTCCATGTTTGTAAGAATTAATCACATGCAATTGTTTTACCAATCAATTAGCCACATGGAAGATTTGGAAGATATAGAAGATATTCACCATGATATGTTCAGATATTCTTAAAGATTATTTCCAAACAAGCTTGGTCAAGAAAGGCATGAAATATGATAAGAATTCTTAGGAAAAGAGGCCCATTCATTCATAGATCTGATTAGAGTTTGGCCAATCCCACCTATAAATATACGTTGTACTCATTGTAAATGTTCATGCCATTTTTTAATTCTGTATTCTTGTTTATGAATAACAAAGTTCTTCTTCATTGATTGTCTTTTTTCTTTCATAACAATTTGTATGTCTACGCGATTAGTTTTGGTAGAACACATATTGTTATTTTCTTTTATTACTGCATGTTAGCGATTGATCGTTGATTAAATTCAACGACAGTCCTACTTTTAATTTTCTGTTATTGTTCTAGTTGTTATTTTCTTTTTTTAATTGGTTCTTTTCTTTTCAGTTGTTGAATTTGATATTGATCTGATTAGATTCAGACCAATAGTAAATTCAATACATTAACTCAAAAATCATCTCCAGATTTTGCCTAACTCGCCTAAGAATAGATAAATAATAAGATTTAAACCACCTCCTTGTGATTCGACCTGCATATTACGCGACCTGTACGCTTGCAGTATTATTTCATAAATCGCGCTTTTCTAATTCATAGGAAAGCGTCGATCAAGTTTTTGGCGCCGTTGCCGGGGAGGCAACAATTAAATTTTATTATCTGCTTAATTTCCGATTCGTATTAGTTTTTATTTTTATTTTTCCTTTTGTTTTATTGTGTATAGATATAGAAAAAAATTCTTGACTGGTTGATTTGGTATTATAAGTTGATACCGTAATCTTCCTAACAAGAGAAAAAAAATAATTGTCAAATACCCTTGATTTTCTTTCCTTTCCTTTTCTTTTCAATTTATTTCTTTCCCCTTTTCATTTTTTTCCTTTCTTCATCTGTTCCTTCTTTCCATCTATCCTTCTTTCAATTTTTACTTCATTATCCATTGGCATTGTTCATTTATTTTACCAAATTTTCCAATTTTTCTTTGATTTCTTTCCATCTATTCCTTCTTTCCAATTGTTAATATACTAGTTTTCATTCTCTTACAACAATAAACAAAAAAAAATCCTTTTTTTCTTCCCATCTTTCAACTTTCTTCCCATTTTATTTTTACATTCTCTTCCCTATTTTACAAGTTCCAAAAACAAAACAAAAAAAAAATTAACACTTGCCAACTTTTCCTTCAGTTTATTTCCTTTATTTTCATCCATTTCTACTCCCTTCTTTTATTTATTTATTTCCAATTTTCTACAAACTCCTCTCTTTTACAAATCTCATCCATAAAAAAATAAAAAATCTTGCCAACTTTTCAATTTATTTCCGTTTTTCATTTTATTTTGTTCTCGCTTTCTTTCTATTTTTTCTTGCACATTGCATTCCTTTCTTCAAATTCACCACTTTCTTCTATTTTTCGGTCATTCTTTCTTCAGATTTCTTCTGCCATTTTTTTTTTCTCTCAACAAATAAAAAAAAGACTCTGTTTGATTTTTTTTTCTTTTTCCCTTTTGCTTGTCACCAATTTTCTTCCAATTTCTTACATACCTTCTCCTCCCTTTTATTTACAATTCCTTTCCATTTTATTTTTAAAAAAAAAGAAACTTAGTTTTTTTTTTCAAGCTTGGTTTAGTTCCGTTTTAAAGTTGAGTTCTAGTTGTTCATTTATGTTATTTAGTCTAATCAGTTTTTAGTTTAGTTTTTGTTTTAGCTTTGTTTCAGTTTTTTTCCCCTTTGTTTTTTTATTTCTTCTCTTCTCTAGAAAAAAAAGAAAAAAAACCCTCAAAACAAATCAAAGGTCAAAGGAAGAAACAGATTCAAGCAAGCGATAAAGGATTCAGAGGTCAACCGATTTGCAAACGGTGGGATTTGAATAACTAGCACCATTCATTGCTCTGGAAGGACTGCCATACCCCGCTGTAATATTTTCTTAACTCTACAGGTGCTCTGCTGCAAAGAAGAAGAAAAATATAGACATTGTTTGTAAAAAAAATCTACAGGGGCAACGGCTTGCTTGTACAATTTTTTTAATTTCTGCAATTATTTGTGTTTGATTGTTGTTTTGGCTACATTCTGAAATAAATCTAGTTACGAGCAAAGCCCTAACAAACATAAGGTGAGGAAGTCATTACTTTTCCTTGGCTCCAAAACAATTAAATTTGGTCATTTGCATACTCCTTGGACCTAAATAAAAATTCATTAGACGTTGGCCTTAGGAGCAAAATTCAAGCTCAATAGGACAAACAAATTGAGTTAAATATATTAGATTTAAAAGTTTATTTTGCTGTGTGGAATTCATTCTATTCCTTTTGTAAAGGACGGTGATACGTATTACATCTAGAATTTTTCGACATTCTAGCAAACTAACTTTTTCAATCTATTTATTTAATTTGATTTGCAAAATATTTAACTGCAAAAGTGTATTTTGTGAAATTGATTTTCTCAAGGGTTTGACCGCGGATATATATTAGTTCAATTTATTGAACTTCTAGCAAAAGAGGTTGCATACTACCCGTAAAACATTGGTCGTATCCCTTAGTATTTATACTATACGTGAACGGCCATAAGACCCTCTTCCCCCTTCAAATCGAGATTATCAACTAATAAGATACACTTGTGTTCGTTATTTATTTTGATTAAGAGCTTCTTGTTTCAACCTTAAGTCTAGGATTTTTCCGTGTGTGCATTTAACAACAATGAGTGAAAAAAGTGTTAGCCAACAAAATTCTCCTAGGGGTTCTCGAATAAACCAAAATTTTCCAAACGAGTTGGATCAAAATCGAGTAAATCAAAACTTTCCGAACTTTGGGGATCAAAATCGAGCACATCAAAATTTTCAAAATCTCAATATTGAAATGGATAGACCCTTATTTCTTCGTGATCGATGTTATCCAACTAGGACCGTTCAACCCTCTGTCATCGTGTTCCCACCAGCTGAAGGAAACAATTTTGAGCTTAAACATTCTTTTATTCAAGGGGTACCAAAATTTACTGAGTCTGAAAATGCTTATGAATTTCTAAGTGAATTTGAATTGTATGCGTCCACCACAAAAATGCAACAATTGTCTAACGAATCGATTAAGCTGAGACTAATTCCATTTACACTACTTGAAAGCGCTAAAAGATGGCTAAATTCTCTTCCAAAACATTCCATAAGAAGTTGGGATGAATTTGTCACTGCATTCTTGAAAGAAAAAAAATCCCTTTTCATAAAACTCTCAAAATTCGAACCGAGATAAATCAATTTTGTCAAAATGAGGGGGAAACTTTTTCAAAATACTTTGAAAGATTCAACCAACTATTATATAGTTGTCCTCATCATGGAATTCTAAAAGACCACTTATGTCAAATTGCATATGAAGGGCTAAACTATCAAACTAGAACTCAACTAGAATCAATGTGTGGAGGAGACTTTATGTCTAAGACGGCCGATGAAGCTTGGCAATTCTTAGAAGATTATTCAGAAAAGGACATGCAATGGGAATCAATTCGTGTTCCCATTCGTACTTCTACCAGAGGAGTGCATGTCGTAGACCCAAGTCAGATTTCCTTAGAAAATCAAACTCCTCAAGCCGGAGAAGGGCTACCCCATTATTACTCTCAGGACCAAGCTAATGCTGTAGCTCAAAATAATCCTTACTCATTCACGTACAATCCTGGTTGGAGGAACCACCAAAAAAATTCTTGGTCAAACCCCAACAATTCGGCTAACCCATCTCACGTGCAGCCCTTTATTCCAAATCCGAATTACCAAGCTCCACCTTCCAATTCTCAAACCTCTCAGGCTGCACCTCAATCCAAACAGCCTTATAGGCACCCCGACTTTCAATCATCAAATCAATCCTCTCAACCTTCTCAATCATCACAAGAAATTGTGCATTTAGAGAAACAGTTGAACTCTCACGAAGCTAAAATGAACTCAGACGACGCTAAACTCGACCAAATGATGAATATGATGAAGGAACTAATGAAAAATAATGAGAAAGTAAAGTTGCCTAGTCAACCCGAGGTGAATTCAAAATATAACTCTCGTGCTGTAAATTCTTGTGAGAACGAAAACCATAATCCGGTCAATGCTATTACAACCCTTCGACCTGGAAAGAGGATTGATAATAATGTGGGCAACCCTGGCGAACCTTCGAACTCGACCCCAATGCCAAATCTTGATGATCACCCATTGGCTACGAACGCCAATTCTTCTAAACCTCCATTTTCCTCAAATGTTGGCAATCCCAACAGTTTTCCTCCCAGTGTCGGCAAACCCGACCCACCTTCGAAAATCGATGTTGGCAATACCAACATTCCATCTTTTACAACCTTACCACCTTCTTTTTCCGTGGATAAACCTTCTTCTTCGAATGATGAAACTGGTCACAGAGTCGAAAAACCAATAGCTCCATTTCCTCATAGACTCAATAATAAGAAGAAAGCGGCAAATTTTGATAAAATTTTGGAAATTTTCAAATAAGTCCATGTGAATATTCCTCTTTTAGACACCACTGAACAAATTCCTCAATATGCTAAATGTCTTAAGGAATTGTGCACACAAAAACGTGCGACTAATGTCCCAAAAACCGCCTTTCTAACTTCGAATATAAGCTCTATTCTTTCAAGTCTTGCCCCAGTCAAGTACAAAGACCCTGGCTGCCCTACGATTGATTGTAAAATAGGAAACACTCATATCTCTCGTGCTCTACTTGATCTTGGTGCCAGTGTCAATCTTCTCCCTTACACTGTTTACCATCAACTTGGACTAAGGGAGATTAAACCAACAAACATCACTCTTCAGCTAGCTGATCGATCTGTCAAAAAGCCATTGGGAATAATCGAAGACGTCTTGATACAGATCGAACAGTTTTACTTCCCTGTCGATTTCATAGTTCTAGAAACCGAGCCTATCTTAAATCCCAATGTTCAAATACTGTTGATATTAGGATGCCCTTTCTTGGCAACCTCAAATGCTGTCATTAATTGTAGGAACGGTCAACTTTGACTTTCCTTCGGGCACCTATTTATTGAGCTAAACATCTTTAATCTCAACAAACAACCTAGGGATTTTGAGATCGATGAAATCAACATAATTCAAACCATAGTTGATGAAACCTCTAATGACACTTCTGAAGCCTTGAAAATGTGTCTTGACCATTTCGACTCCGATTTCGATGAACTCGAATACATTTCTAAATTGAATGAATTTCTTGACTCCAATCCTTCGTCATCTGAATCTAACTAAGGAATGTTGACCAATGTTAACACTCAAGAACATCCTAAGTTAGACCTCAAACCCTTGCCACAAGACCTTAAGTACGCATACTTAGACTCCTCAGAAACTTTTCCAGTAATCTTGGCCTCTGATCTTACTGAGGACCAAGAAGAAAAACCCTTAGAAATTTTGCAGGAAAATAAAGTTGCTTTGGGGAGGGAACTGAGCGATATAAAAGGAATTAGCCCATCAATTGTGGAACATCGCATACATTTGGTTGATGAGGCTAAACCCACCCGTGAGGCTCAAAGGCGATTAAACCCAAACATGAGAGAAGTGGTCAAGGTGGAGATAATCAAATGTCTAGACAATAACATCATCTACCCCATCTCTGATAGTACTTAGGTGAGTCCGGTATAAGTTGTACCAAAGAAATAGGGAGTCAAAGTGATCAAAAATGAAAGTAATGAGCTCATCCCAACAAAAATCAAAACAAAATGGCGTGTGTGTATCGACTATCGAAAGCTCAACTCAGCCACACGAAAAGACCATTTTCCCTTGCCTTTTATTGACCAAATGCTCGAACGCTTAGCGGGACATGAGTACTATTGTTTTCTCGATGGATACTCTGGCTATAACCAAATCCTTGTTGCTTTAGAGGATAAACATAAGACCACCTTTACTTGTCCCTTTGGAACCTTTGCTTATCGTCGCATGCCTTTTGGTCTTTGTAATGCCCCCGCGACTTTCCAAAGGTGTATGATGAGTATTTTCTCTGATATGGTGGAAGAATTCTTGGAAATATTTATGGATGATTTTTCAATCTACGGATCATCTTTTTCCCAATGTCTCACTCATTTAGAACTCGTCCTAAAACATTGTAAGGAGAAATCACTCGTGCTTAATTGGGAAAAATGTCATTCCATGGTAAAAAGGAGGATAGTTCTAGGTCATGTCGTCTCAAAAGATGGCCTTGAAGTCGATAAATCCAAAAAATGTTCGTTCATTTCTTGGCCATGCGGGATTCTATAGAAGATTCATTAAGGATTTCTCAAAAATTTCAAAACCTCTCTCAAACTTACTTACCAAAGACGTCAAGTTTGAATTTTCCAATGATTGCAAAACATCTTTTGAAACTCTTAAGTCAATCTTGACCACAACTCCCATCATTCAACCCCCTGATTGGACTCAACCCTTCGAACTTATGTGTGACGCTTCTGATTTTGCGATTGGGGCCATCTTGGGCCAATGAATCGATAAACTCCCTCGAGTCATTTACTATGCTAGCAAAACCTTAAATGAGGCCCAATTGAATTACTTAACTACTGAAAAGGAATTTTTGGCA
Source organism: Allium sativum (assembly GCA_030737875.1). NCBI lineage: Eukaryota > Viridiplantae > Streptophyta > Magnoliopsida > Asparagales > Amaryllidaceae > Allium > Allium sativum. The sequence continues at coordinate 464,468,211 of CM060923.1, forward strand.
GTTGTCTTCACTTTTGAGAAATTCAAACCATATCTCATAGGATCCAAAGTAATAGTTTACACTGACCATGCTGCCTTACGATATTTCCTTTCTAAAAAGGATGCCAAGGCCCACTTGATTCGTTGGATTCTTCTTCTTCAAGAATTTGACATAGAAATACGAGATAAAAAGGGTTCTGAGAATGTTGTAGCTGATTATCTCTCTCGAATTATGCACGAAAATGTTGATGACACCCAAATCGATGACTATTTTCCCGATGAACAAATCCTTTCCATCTCTAACACCCCTTGGTACGCTGACATTGTGATTATCTTGTCACGCAACAAACACCCGCTGAATAGTCGAAACAAGATAGGCAAAAATTTCTCTCTAAAGTTCGAAACTTCTATTGGGACGACCCATGTCTTTTCAAATACTGTCCAGATCAAATCATTCGAAGGTGTGTACCCGATCATGAACACCAAAATATTCTCTCTTTCTCACATGACCATGCTTGTGGCGGTCATTTTGGAGCAAGAAAAACTGCTGCGAAAGTATTGCAAAGCGGTTTTTATTGGCCCACACTCTTCCGTGACGCTTTCGAATTTTGCTCTAAATGCGATCGATGTCAAAGAACGGGTCGAATCACTAAGCGAAACATGATGCCTCTCAACCCCATTTTAGTGATTGAGTAATTCGATGTTTGGGGCATCGATTTCATGGGACCATTCCCTAACTCGTTTGGGAATCTTTACATCTTGCTTGTGGTAGACTATGTCTCAAAATGGGTTGAAGCCATCCCGACCAAAACCAAAGATAATAAGGTTGTTATCAAATTCCTCAAAGAAAACATCTGTTCACGCTTTGGCACACCTCGAGCTATCATTAGCGATAATGGCACTCACTTCTGTAATCGTGCTTCTGAGTCCTTGCTCAAGAAATATTCAATCACACACAAGCTGTTGACCCCTTACCATCCACAAATTAGTGGACAAGTAGAAGTTTCCAATAGACAAATCAAACAAATTCTTGAGAAAACCCTGAATTCTAATAGAAAAGATTGGTCCTTAAAACTGATTGAAGCACTTTGGGCATTTCGCACTGCTTACAAAACCAATCTAGGAATGTCACCATATCGGTTAGTCTTTGGGAAGGCCTGTCACTTACCTCTTGAATTAGAGTATCGTGCTCTTTGGGCAATTAAACTTTTGAATTTTGACTTAGAGAAGGCCAGCTCACGTAGGAAGTTACAGATCTCAGAACTGGAGGAATTAAGAAATGAAGCATATGAAAATGCGAAAATCTTTAAAGAAAGAACCAAAGCCCAACACGACAAGAACATACTTCATAAGGAATTCAATGTAGGACAAAAAGTTCTTTTATACGACTCTAGACTTCACTTGTTTCCAGGAAAACTCAGATATCGATGGACTGGACCTTATGTTGTGAAAACAGTATATCTTCATGGAGCAGTTGAAATTGAAAATCCTAAGGATGGAAAATTCTTCAAAGTAAACGGCCAACGATTGAAACCATTTTTGGAATTCGAGCAAAATACGAAGACGATGACCTATCGATCTTCATGAGCCTGATCATCCACCATGAAATCAGGTGGTACACGTTCTTCTTCTTTTATTTTTCATTTTTTTCCCTTCCATTTTGGTCTGCATACCTTAGACAGTTGGGACACTGTCTCAAACTAGTGTGGGGGAGTCAAGTCTGCATCACAAAAAAAACACACACACACACACACACGACTTATTTTAGAGTGATACCACGAAATAAGTTTACAATTTTTAGTCAGTTGATATTATTTTTTTCTCTCAACTTAGGTCGAATAAGAAATAAAATGAAAAGTTTAATTTTGAGGGATAATAGTGTAACCGGTACATAGGGAGATTCTTAGGTGATGGCCATGAAATCTATTCTACATTATAGTCTTTGTTTAAATAAGTGGAGGACTTAAAATACTTATATTGGCTTTTCGAATCTTTAAAACTAAGTTGTGTTAAGTTGAATTCGCGTAACTCTCTTTTATGCTTATATTTTCAATAATAATAATAGTAATCCAAGGGTATCCAACATTGCTTGTATATCAAGCGTTGGTGTGCAAACCCGCCAAGCTCTATCCGACATGTTGTTGACAAAGTCAGCATTGGAATATCTTGGTCTCATTTTATGAGATTGGACACCTAAGGATTACCAACATGTTGTTGACAAAGTCAGCGTCGGTCTGCACAATCCGCCAAGCTCTGTCCTAACTCTCCGTTAGTCCGCAAGGCAGTGTATGAGTGGTATACCTTGGTCTTTAAAGTTAGGTGTATGTAATTAATCATAAATTTTAAAATTTTATAGAATAGAGAATAAGCGATGATGCCCAAACACTTCTTGACCTTATTGATTTGACTAGCCGTACATGAGAAAATAATAATACCACTTTGCAAACTATGCCAAGCAAACTAAGAATCTATTTCATGGTTGCACTATGTTATCAACCGAACCAACTGGCCAAGCTAGAATTTAACATTTGAAAACTTGATTTATATTGAAAATTTGTGACAAGTTGAGGTATCTAAAGTACAATCAACTGATTAGAAATTGTTAACTTAATTTGTTGTACCACTTTTCTGAAACAAGTCATGTTGTCATTTTTGTTTTTGTTTTTTTGTATATATCCATTGCATTCATGTAGTTGCATTAGATCCTCACATACTGCATTTGGATTTTGGGTAGAATCCGCTGAAAACCCTCACGAGACACCACTCGTCCTACTAGGGACACCTAGAGGTTTAACGGCTTGTTGCATACGCTCAATGCAATCGTGTTTCCTACGAAAGTGTGACCTATCTAGTTTAGCTTTTCATTTTTTTATTTTTCCTTCTTTTCACTCGAGGACGAGTAAAAGATAAGTGTGGGGGTATTTGATTAACATGTAAAAGTGTTAATTTTTATGCTCTATCTTATCTTTAGTGTAAATAAATAAATTTTACATTGGGTGTTTTTCGTATATTTTCACAGGCCATTCATCAATCCTCATGCATCCCGAAAAGCAAGATATTACACAAGAAAAAGATCAACTTCAAAGATTTTATCTCATGTGCTTTTGGAGTCTAATCAGAGTCCATGTTTGGAAGAATTAATTACATATAATCTAATTATCAATCAATTAGCCACATGGAAGATTTGAAGATTTTATGCACTTTTGGAGTCTAATCAGAGTCCACGTTTGGAAGAATTAATCGTATGCAAATCTTTTACCAATCAATTAGCCACATGGAAGATTTGGAAGATATAGAAGATATTCACATGATATGCTCAGATATTCTTAAAGATTATTTCCAAACAAGCTTGGTCAAGAAAGGCATGAGATATGATAAGAATTCTTAAGAAAAGAGGCCCATTTATTCATAGATCTGATTAGGGTTTGGCCTATCCCACCTATAAATATACGTTGTACTCATTGTAAATGTTCATGCCATTTTTTAATTACGTATTCTCGTTTATGAATAACAAAGTTCTTCTTCATTGATTATCTTTTTTCTTTCATAACAATTTGTGTGTCTACACAATTATTTTTGGTAGAACACATATTGCTATTTTCTTTTATTACTGCATGTTAGCGATTGATCGTTGATTAGATTCAACGACAGTCCTACTTTTAATTTTCTGTTATTGTTCTAGTTGTTATTTTCTTTTTCTAATTGGTTCTTTTCTTTTCAGTTGTTGAATTTGATATTGATCTGATTAGATTCAGATCAATAGTAAATTCAATACATTAATTCAAAAAACATCTCCAGATTTTGCCTAACTCGCCTAAGAATAGATAAATAATAAGATTTAAAACACCTCCATGTGATTCGACATGCATATTACACGACCTGTACACTTGCAGTATTATTTCATAAATCGCGCTTTTCTAATTCATAGGAAAGCGTCGATCACAGTCCTTCATCTTCATTCTCAAACGTTCGAATATCATAGTACCCTTATAGAAATTCTTTCAAAATTAAATAAAGATCATAATCATATACCATAAGTTCAAGATTTTGTTATTGTGTCATCATATGAAATTATGAACAGTTATTGTAATAGTCACAACCTTTATGTAAGAACCCCAGTTTTTGGACACCGGGGTAAATAGATTATAGCATGTTGTGTGATTTGAAGACCAAGAAGTATAAAATGTGAGCTCAAAAGCCTAACTCATATAATAATTTAATATATGAAGATAATTAAATCGTGTGTATTGGAATAAATTAAATTCACTTTATACAATATAAGGAAATTTATTTCAACCCATGTTTGTAAATTATATTTGATGGTTTAAATGAATATTGGAAATATAAACAACTAATTAACAACTAATATTAAAGTGAGAATATATTTTCAATATGATGTGTTAAATTGTTTTAATGAAACCATAAATTGTGGGTTTTGGGAGTTAATTCGAAGGAATATTGTATTAAGTGATTTTTTGATCCTTTAAAATGATTAAAGTGGAGTATTGGGAAAGCTGTGCTTGGATTGAAATAAGAATTAATAATTTGTTTTGAGAAAAATTGGGGAATAAGTGCAATTTTGTGTTAATTTGGAAATTTACGAACTAGTGAATTTAATATTCAATAACCGAGTAAATAACTTAGAAAATGTTAAAATAATGTTTTGAAAACTTTTTATGTATAAAATTGCAAATAAGTAGGTACTATACAATTCCTAAGAGTTTATTGCAATAATCGAGTAAATGGTGAACTTTGGAATAAACCGTGTATTTTTAAATAAAACTTGTGTAGAAGTCAATTGTAACAACCTTAGTTTTTTATATAGGACTATTTAATTTGTTTAGACATTAAAATGATTAATTTTAAGATTTAATGACTTGGAATTTATTTAAGTAAGAATTTGAAAGTTAAATTACTCAAAAGCAGGAATATCAAACTTAAAATCTGAATTAGTTTATTTTAAAGTTATGTAAAATTCTGTTCAAAGTGGTGGAGGTTAATGGTTGGCGGTGGTGCCATGCGACTACGGTGGTAAGAGGTGAAGGGTAAAAAAAGCTAGTGCGGTCTCCACAAGTCAAGATTACGCAGATAAATTGGAAAAGGAATGGGATGGCCAACGTGATTTAAGAAGAGGGTGGAAAGAAAAGTGGTTGGTGAGAAGAAATGAATTTGCTTCTTTTTTTCTGATTTTAATTTAAGTTGGCGAAGGCATGTTATAATAGAGGAAGCCGTGCGGTAGTATTGAATTACTACCACCTGTACACAATCTCAAATTTGGCAAATAAGTGTCTCTACTTATGCTTAAACTACTATCACGTGGTGAGTAGCACATATACGAATAACCAAATGTCTCAAAAGCCTAAAATGTTACACGCGTTGGCCATTCGATTTTGAAAAGGTGGTATACACGTCCCTTAGTATTAGTTTGTTTCACGTTTGCTCATTAGTTTAGATGCGCCAGGGAAGAAAATAGAGTGTAGACAACAATCCGGGTTCAAAGTGCATATATTGATTTATTAATTATGAACAGCAACAAGATAAAATATTTTTGAAAAAGAAAGCATTCATATAGGAGGTACCACTTAGAAATTCATTGCATACATGAATTTTTATAATGTATTGCACTTTGCATTAGCCCCTGGATGGTTGCAAAACCGGATGTACACATGGTTGTAAATTATGCGAGAAATTACATAAGCTAATTCTTTATTTAATTTCGAGAACGAAATTTCCTAAAGAGCGGGGAGAATGTAACATACTGCATTTTCATAATATTAATTCAGTTAAATAATTACCGAAAACGACGAATGGAAAACGGACATTTTTTGAATTTTCAGAATTGGGCTTCGAAACATGCGCCATTGTGTTCATTGCATTTTTTTGATATATTTGCATATATAACTTGTTCCGATCGGAGTGCATACGACAAATTTACGAACATATGAAGTTTAGCATCGGAAAAAATTTGTATGTAAATGTGTGCAAATATAATTTATATTTTTAATATGTATGTACATAAATTTCTAGAAAAAAGGTCCTTTGAAATTGAAATAAATGGACAGTAAGGAGGAAAGTAATTGATATTAGAATTGAAACATTCCTATTAATTTAGAATGCATGTCATAATTGACATTAACAAAGAAATAATATAAATTTATTTAGATATAAATTGCAGGAGAAACGCGCAAAAATAAACACGTGACATAAATGGTACAATACTATGCAATAAAAGGAAGTTTGAAATAATTTTAATTAAGTAGCATTTCAATTTAGAATAGATATTCGTATATTAATATATTAATGGTGCGCATTTGAAATGGAATTAATACACATTAAAAATAACGTTCATTAAATTAAAAAGGGAGTAAATATGCAGAAAGTTAAAACGGAAGAAATTGTATGTGTGTATTGATTTCACATTCGAAATGGATAAGTATAAAGAACGAGGAAAGAATTAAATCAGGATGTTAAAATTATAACGTTAAGAAAGAGAGTAGGCAAAAACTAGTCACTCGTTTAAAGGCCTATACACGTTATCTCCAAATTTGTATGGGTCGACTCATAATTGTGGTTGCATCTACCCTGTGTATGAACATCTAGATTTTTCCAGTATTGACTAAAGGAGGGTCAAGGTTCTGACGCGGTTTTCTTTCGAGCAACTATTTTGGTTTGGTTTCCATGAATCTAACGGACCAGGTTCTTCTGGATGGCTATAAATAAACTCCTAGGGCTAGCCGTCAAACTCATTATTTTCTGAGCAGACGCGGAAGCCCTGCCATTTCATTTCTTCTCCAAACTCTTCTGAAACAAAAATAGATTAGTTTAGGCCTTCAGAAACAAGAATTGGAGAACGCAATTCGTAGATTAGGATTATAGGCGCTCAGAGTTCCTTTCTGTACAAGGTAAGTTCCATGGATCTGTTTCCAATTCCATTCTTTTATTTTCTTTTGTGGTCAGAATTATAAATCCATGGTTATTGCAACGTTTGAATTAAATTTAAGGAAAACCACGGTTGATAATTCTGAACCAGATTCTGGAATTGGAAAGCTTACAAGTGAATGGATTTAAATTATGCCTTTCGGTTACGGTATATTTATCATTTAATTACCTGTAATTCTTAACGAAATGAAAAGTTGAAATTGTGGTAATTGTGATGTATTTCATTTCCTATAAGCGTTAAGAATATTACTGTTTTGTAACTTCATTCCTATATCTTCCTTTTTGGGCTTAAGAAATTGCCGTAATAATAAGATTGTAAATTTGACGATGATTATGTGTATATTCCCAATGTATATTGTTTGTGATGTAGTCAAAAATTTAGTTGGGAAAAATTGCAGTAAAATATGGATAAAAAATTGGAATAGATAATAGTAAGGCTAATTGTATTCAGAAGTTTACCATAATTAAATTGGAAATGGGAATTGGGTAAGAAAATAGGAAATAATATATAACCCAAAAAAAGGGGATTAGTTTCAGATTGAGTTAGTTGGGGTGGAAAAGGAATACATTTCCATAATTACCATCACGGTAAATTTCAAAGAATGTAGTTGCAAGAAAAAGAAAAGTAATAGAGATTAGTGTGAAATAGAAGTTTTTGTCGCACTACACACTAATCAAACATATATATACATGATACAATAAAGATAAATAGCTTGCAACTACGGAACTTAATTGATGTATATTACAAAGTAGATTTTTCTTAAATTTCCACCAACCAATTTGACAAAGTGTGTGAAATATTTCTTATGATAACGGAAATTACAAAAACGGTAAATAAAAGGAAGTAACAATAGTAAGGGTTTGCTTAAAAAATAAGGGAAAATGTGATGAACGGGGAATATAACTTATTATAACTAATGGGGATGAAATGTAATTGATAGACTTGTCCTAGGGACAAGTGGAATTATAACGTGGGTTATAACAAAAGTTAAGATGACAACCCATTAATAAACCTTAGTTAGGGGAACTAAGTGTGGTAGCGGTATAACATGAAGTTTTAATTACATGGAAAAAAGAATAGGCTTATTATTAGTAGACTTATGAAGAGGAAAAATAAGTGGCCTGATAAATTTATAAACAGATAATGGGAGTCCGTCCCGATAGCGTGGGGTTGATTAGGGAAAGTAAGCCGCAAACCATACGCTAATAAACTAGTAACTTGAATAGAAAATGAATGTGTAAATGATCAAGTTAATTAGGAATATGATAAGTTAAAGCAAGCGCTTGATTAAAAGATTAGACGTATGATCTAATAATGCGATGGCGTGATGCGCTTGGACCAATCCGTACATATGGAGATGAATAACCAAACAGGGTAGATCATCGCAGTGTTTGGACAAAGGAGAGAAGCACGTCCATCTAATTATTGTACGGGACCGGAGGGAAGCACGAGACGTCTACGGGACGTGGTGGGATAATTTGAGATGGCCCTCCGAGGAACAATCAGATGAAGCTGTCTCTCGAAGGCAGGTCTGTTGCACCATCTAGAGCATATCTTGACTGCAACTATGGTGTAGTAGTCAGAAGGTTATGGCAGATGGCATTGGGTGATTCAGCGATTTGCCTCCCTCTGAAAGGAGGCGGTCAGGATCAAATTTAGGATAATAATCGTCAGATACCCTCCATCGGTAGTCAGTGGGTGGCAAAAAGACTATAGCTAAACCAACAGACCAACGATCTTTCACTATCGGGACGATGGTTGAGGGACATGCCAAATTGGATGTTAGAATGGTTGATAGGGGCACGTCATTAGCTCTTAATGTTGTCTTTAGTTAGCTGTGGGAAGGGTCAGGGAAAGACCAAGGTGGGGCCATAACCACTGTGAAAAGAGACAGACCACGGGTGGGTATATGTAATGTTGGCCTAACGAAGTTTTCCTTTACATATATCAAAAGCTCCTGACCGAGTTCTATGCATTAGATTCAGCCCTATTACGGTACTCGGGTTATAGTGGGCAGTATGTTTGTGCAAGGGTCGGTGTATTGTAGACGTTATGGCATTACTTTGTGTCGAGAGGTGGTTCGACTAAGGAGTTTAGATACGAGGATTCGTACGCTTACGCGGTATAGCGACGGTGGTTCTGTGTGATTATGTGGCGCAATGATGGAGATTTCCGTATGCGGTTCTGCATAGGATGAAGGTTGTGCATGCTACCGTGATGCGACGGCGGAGACCGTACGAGGAGGATATTATGGGGAGTACCTTGAGATGTTGGGTATAGCTACACATATATAATATTTGGTTTAATCTACTGGGGAGTTGATGGGTGTGACGTGTATGCAAATCCTAGAGTGTTGTTAACCCGAATAACCTAATAGTTAAGAAATTGTAACTGAACAATATATGTAGTGTTATTTCAAAATGTATAATTTGTCCACTTACCAGAACTTGTGTTCTGACCCACTCCTCATGATATACTCGCAAGTTAGATTTATGCCATAGATTTGGTAGCCTTTAGACACCTATTAGGCAATGGAATGATTTCAGTAAGGCAATATTTGATTATTTTATTTTATCCATTCCACTGAGAGATGTTTTATCAAGCTCTAGTATATTTAATATCTCTGTCTTTTTTACAGGATACCAAACAAGCCAACTAGAGTTTCAATGATTTTAGATTTAGAATTTCTGCAAAATCCAAAAAAACGCATTGGAATTTGGGTTGTTACACTATGGCAATGGTTTCCATTTGTTTTGAGATTTTCCTGAATGAATTCTTTGAGGAAATGGAGTCACAACTTAATAGGTCTGTCTATTTGAGTTGGCGATGAGTGGGATTCATAAATAGACACGGGTTTGAATCAATGTGTCGATTGGTTTCGTTTGTGTTTTTCTTAGTGTCATGAGAAACTTGAGTTTTGAAAGACATTTCAGGTAAGTCTTTAGGACAGAAAACTTGATTGCTGATTTGTGTACCAGATCTCAAAGTGATTATAGTGTTCATTTTGTTTAAGTTATCATCTTGAGCTACATGGGCCTAACTCTAATTTTGCATTCACTAAATGAACGACTCGTACTTTTTCGAGAACATTCCTCTTTCCCATTCCTCGAATTTTGCATTCACTAAACGAATGACTCGTATTCATTTTGTTGAAGATACTGAGTTGTAGAATTTGAAAGAGTTTCCAAAAAAGTTCGAGAGAGGACAATCATTTGTCTTCTTATGGAACGAAAGATTATTATGCTTTATTTTTGAGAAGGTGACACGAAATCTTGAAATTGATTTGATTAAAAAGGAAGAATCAAAGCATTGTTAGAAAATCATTGAAAAGAAGGTTGAACCAGAATCGTGTTTGGATTGCTCTGGCTCCAAGCAAAATTAGAATGATTTCTCCAATCGGGATTGTACGTTAAAGAGAACAGGTCGTTCTTAACTTTGTTAAAAGCATTGGGTTATTGCGACAAGTAGGACCATTGATCGGTGATGTGATTTGGATCGTTATGTCTATAGCATAAAGGCTGAGAAGCTTGGTTTATTTGTTTAGTTAAAAGAACATTATCACATTTTTTATTACGACATCGATTTTAGCTTAAAGCTAGAGATGATCATATCGAACGAGCACGCTATCATGAGTAGATAGATTTCTAGTTAGATCATTCCTAATGAGCCGATTTTTAAGCAAAGATTTCAAGAGATTTCCAAGCAGCTTTATGGTATTGTGCTAGAAAATTTCTTTAGCATACAGATTCAAATATAGTTCGAGAACTATTTTCGAGACCATCATAAATAATTTGGCCAGAGGTTCATTTTTCAAAATTTTGTTTTGGACATTTGATTAAAAGTTCCTACAATCTTTCAAAGTACTTTCCAAAAGGTTCAGCCCTAATAGATGAAAACTAACAATTTCATTTCAAATTTTGGTTGTTTCTTCAACAGAGCTAGATTTCTTTAAGAAAGCTTTTACAAGTTTAACCCAAGTTCTAGTTGAATTTAAAGGCAAGCTATACTACCATTTCCAACTTAATCGGCAAGTGCAAATGGAATTAACCTAAATTTGATTCAATCATCACATAATTTTTGGATTTTAATGGTTTCACAAACTTGTTCAAAATTCAACAAAAAGATGTAAGGATCATCGGTTTGAAAATTGCTATTCTGAAAATGTGTTTATGTGACTCGATTGAATTTCAAAATGATTTCTCGTTGGTGCAGCAAAAGTATAGCAAGAAGGAACATAAACTTGATTGAAAAAAATATGGTCCATAAAAGTATATGGAGGGTTTTTTGTTAGCCATTTGAGAAGGAAGATCTAGTCGAATTAAACGCTTTATCGAAGTATCACGTGTCTAGATACTCATGCACATGAGAATAGATTAAGATGTAAATGAGTGAAAAACAAGGTTATGAAAATGATATTGAAGAAAATTTTTTGTTTTGTTTTTTCAAAAATGGAATTTTTTTTATCTAAAGTAAAGAGTATGATAAAAGAAAAATGTTTAAAAGAAGCGTTTTTTAATTTTATTTTTTTGTAAAAGGAAAAAATAAAAGTATATATTCAAAGAAAAATGATTTTTTTTGCTTTTAGTTTTTGAGTTTTTCTTTTGTTTTTTTAATATATGCATGGACTAATTCAAATAAATGAATGTAAGGATTTAAGTGGAAATTTTATATCCTTAGTAGCACCTACTTCAAATATATATATCATGACATCGATTTAAATTAGCAAAACAATTTTTAATCAGGTAACAAATAGGGGTTATCAGTGCACCAAGAACCGCTATAATGATGCAACTAATGGATTAAATACTTTTAGATAAATAATCATTATAATACCGACGAGTCATCGTGACAACTATAACTGATCAAAGTATGTTGTTTCCATAGACACCAAGAGAGAGTTTCGGTAAAATAAAACAAGTTATCAAAACACAAATTTATTCAAAATGAGCTCGTGACAACTTAAGTCCAACGTTTAATGTTTATCAATTGGTTAAGTTCTACGATAAAATGCAATTTTTAGGGCCAAGGAAAGTTTATGAACTCCTCACCTTATATAAATTTGGGTGCGCCCTTACGGGAAAAAAGATGAATGTAAAACAAAAAATTGAACGCATGTTAAAATGCAACTGCGTACAGGTTCTTGTGTGATTTTTTAAATGTAATATGCAAGTAAACAAAAATACAATAAAAGTAAAACATGAGATTGAACAAGAAACTAAAACATGCAGAGTTTATTAACAATTTATTTTAGTGAAGATTTTTTTAGCACGAGTGAAATGAAAATGAATGTTTTTTTAATCGGGTCAAACAATTCTTTTTTTACAAAGCATAAAGAAAAATGGCAAATAAATGTAAAAACAAAACCATATAAGCAAATAAAATAAAATGAAAGATTGGTCAAAAGAAAATCTTAAAATAAAAAGAAAAGCTCGCACTGAAATACGCCAACTAAAATGAAACCAAACTAAATTACCCAAAAACTCAAAGATGTTGTAATATATAAGAGTGAATATGGTTTTGTAATATTCTATTTAGTCCCATATCATGGGAATAAGTTTAACATCATCTCCAAAGCCTATATATAAAGGAGCCAATGTGATTGAAATTGTGACATTTGAATCAATAGAAATAAAAGCCTCTCCTTATATCTTCTATTCTCTGTAATGGCTTCTCTTTTATTGTACGTTCTGTTTTATTTTATAATACGTTATCATCACGAGATTCCAGTAGAGCTATTTTTTTTATTTTTTTAAATCATCTAGATCTACATCTATGAATTTGCGAGGTAAGTAATTTTTATTTGAGGATTGTTAATTCATGGATTTCTAGATTTGTTCTGCAATTATTTACTTTTGTTTAAAAATCTTCGATAAATGGATCTATCAATTTGTGTTATCTTCTATTCTTCTAGATCTAATTCAAACTTCTAGAACTGTTTCTATTTTTTTTTTTTATAGATCTAGAATGGGTTCTAATAGGTCTATATTTTTTAGATCTAATTATTTTTATTGACCCTACATGTGTGTCTAGATTTATTTTCCAATTTTTTTGCGGAACTAATTTTAATTTTTCCAAACCCAATTTGATGGAGATTCGATTATATATGTATTGTTTATATTATTGATGGTATAGAGGTAGATCTAATTTTAACTTTTCCGATCTATTATGACTTTTCGTATGTAATTATTTTGGATAGACTAAAGATAGAATATCTTTTAAAAAAAATGATTTTTTTTATGCATACCCAACAAAGATAGAATATCTCTTGAAAAAAATGTTTTTTTTTGGTATATCCAACAGAATTATGGGTATAAAATACAATGATGTAGCATTTAAATTCAATAGCAATATTTATTTATCACTGGAAGTGAGATTGAAAGCTCACGATGTAAACTACTTTCAAATGAGGAACCTGAAGTTCATATGTAAATGACCTGAAGTTCATATACATTTTTTTTAATGAGGAACATGAAGTTCATATGCCAATAAGGAATCTGGGGTTCATATGCAAATGACCTGAAGTTCATGTATAAATACTTTCAAATGAGGAACCTGAAGTTCATATGCAAATGAGAAACCAGAATTTCATATGCAAATGAGAAACATGAAATAAAGCCTCAAAACATATAATTGCATTTAATATTTGCTTATAGTAAATGACCTCTAATAGGAAAGGATTTGAAAAATCGCTGAAGGGAAAAGTTTCAATAAAAGGAAAAAGGCATATATTCCAATTTTGTGCCATATATAATTTCTTGAAGAAATTTATTGTTATAAGAGGTCATTAAGAATAATCTAGAGGATTTGCTTCAGTTTAAAATATACAATGATAATATGTAAATTATAATAAAACCTGAAGTTTTAATACAGTAATTTTAGAACATATCATATTTCTAGAAGAAATATTTTATCTTTTCTTAGAAAAACTATTTTATAAAAAAAATATGCATCTCGAAGATCATATTAAGTTAAGATCTAAATATTGATATTAATTTAGCACACCTGAAGTGATTATAGAAGTAATTTTTGTTATAAAAATGAAAATTTTATAACCTGTAGTTTCTATAATTGTAAGAGATAGTTTGGATGTAAAAAAATAAGATCTAAAAGATCTGTATATGGATTGTATAATTTGAATCTAAAACACGTAATTTTTATGTTTGTTAATCTACATTGAACTTCTGGTTCAAATAAAATATATTTTATTTGAACTAGGAGTTCAATACATTTCCAAATCAGATGGTTTGGATATTATGATACGATATTTAAGATTCACGTTGACATTGCTTGATAAGCAAAAATAAATGATTGGAACCTTATAAACGATTTGTTCTAAGATCGATAACTCGAATGAGAAATAATATGTAAATCAATTACATGTAATACTTGGACGCACGTATATACACATATATGTGAATATTTAATTAACAACCTGAAGTTATTATGAGCTCATATTACAAATTATGCGTATATTATTTAGTAATTCAAAAAGTCGATTGACATCAATATTGAATGACCTGAAGTCGTGTTCACATTCAAATGATAGAAAATTCCTCCAAATTATCAGACCAATGAAAGGGAAAAATCAATACAATATGAATGCATCTTATCAACTAATAAGTGCATTATCCTACTACAATTGAAATACATCTAATGTATTTGCTAGCTATAATGCGATAATGGATCAAAAATGAGAATCCAAAGACAGTTTATAATTTAATGTGATAATGTTTTTCAACATTGAGGGGAGGATAAAAGGATCATCAATGTTAAATATTTGCTAACATATAGAATTATGCAAAATATTAAGTAACTTGCATAAATTATCAATTATGTCCGTAATAGACTTTCTCCAATATAGATTTGAATCACACCAAAGAATCAAAAGGTGTAAATCACAGCTGAAAATGTGGTATAAAGTCAGTTCAAAATATTTTGGAGTAAGTCATAAAGATGCGAAATAATGGAGGTAAGTGTTCTTGAAGAAACACTTAAGGTTGCTTTGAAAGAAACCCATGACATGATTATCAAATAACCCTATAAGTGGTTTAGGAACCTAAAGCATGATAATTTTTGAGATCTCAATAAATCATGTATAGAACTGACAAGAAATAATCATCGATAATAAATTTATAAATAATAAAGCGCTTATTTATAAATGAATTAAAAATTCCATATTAGAGAGAAACATGATTGGCCGTCATGAAATTCTCCTTAATAAGATATACAGACTTGTATTCCATAAGATATGAACCTGTAGTTCATAAGATAAAATTAGAAATATATAAAATGACAAAAGCACACTAAAGTTACCAAAGCACCATATAGTGTAAACAACACGCTATGAGCATTGTACTTTCAGAGATAATTTAATTGATTTAAATAGTGAAAGCGTTTAAAACGATTACAATACCCTAAAGGTATAAATGATGAAAGTATACAAATTGCGAAAGAATTCAATTAACTTTGGTAGTAATAAAGAATGCAAATAACATGAAGTGTAGATTATAACATTATTCTATGTATTGTTGTGATGAAAAGCTTGATATAATTCACGATGAGTAGATCATTTCCTGCTTTCAAGAACTTTTGTAGTGAAACTCTTAATATCCATTGAAGTGGTAATTGCGATATGCAAAACTTATTATTGTAACGGCCCGAGGAATTCGCGATCTTTGTATCGACATAAACTCAATGTCAACTACTTAAGAATCGAAAAATACAGGAACGTTAATAGAAAGAAGTTAGAGGGTGAGAATAGATAAGATAGAAACTTAGAACAGAAGAAGAAGAACACAACTACAACAACATCAGAGTAACGCGAATCTCACAGCGGAACGAATAAATATATTTCATAACATGACTTTGAAATAAAACAGTATCTGTATACAATACCATTATTAGAGTATAACACTTAGAACACAGCGGAAATAATAATAGCTATATATTCCTGAAGCCTCCAGCTCCAGCTCTTCAAGTATCTTTAAAATCCGAACTACTTGACTGCCCGTACAAAATTGGGCACCCAAGAGTTTAGGGAAAACAAAACAAAATAAAATCTGGGTCAGTCATGTGACTGGTGTGAGCAAACTCCAATCATTTCGGTTTAATTTGTCAAAATCCTTTCTAAAGAAATGATAATTGTAAGACCGATCCACACATAAACACAGATGGTTTTTACCTTACGATAACCCAAAACATTTCTTTAAAATCAATACTCTTCTGATATTATAATAATGTCTAAATCAAATAAATAGCAATCTAGTGGAAACGCTTTCATCTCACGTTCCGCATGTATTATATACAATCAAACACCACAGGCGCTTATTGGATAATGGATTTCTAGTTATGACAAGGTATGGAACCACCTTCCGATCAGTGTACTCTAGAAGCGATACACTGGAGTTCAACAAGAACATCTTGTAACTCGACCACACATGACCGGCCATTCATTTCGCTTGAATGTTCCGAATATATTGTCACCTTACGGTTGAAATACCAACATAACTGTTCCCGGGAGATACAAAATTGAAAGAAGTAACAAATATGAATATTCTCTAGATGGTGACAATATACCCTAATTGGGTGTGACCCACTTAGCCATGATGCCTGCTCGATTTTTGTCATTTCTCGGTTGATGAGGCTTGAGGTCATAACGTACTATTATACAGATCACATCTATATTTACTTTGAATGCCACATCATCATACCCGCCAAATCACGAATCGTTTTCCTCAAAAATACCACGGGTATAAAGCTAAGAGAAACGAATTTCTCCGCCACCAACGTAAATGCGTTTGAAGCGATCAAGTTATGTGATTTCTTAGGCAATTTCTACCTAG
The DNA here is from genome assembly GCA_030737875.1 of Allium sativum. Classification (NCBI taxonomy): domain Eukaryota; kingdom Viridiplantae; phylum Streptophyta; class Magnoliopsida; order Asparagales; family Amaryllidaceae; genus Allium; species Allium sativum. Next base: position 464,484,971 of record CM060923.1, read on the forward strand.
GATTTACTGAACAGCTCTTGCATAACTCCGTCTTCAATTATCTTTATCATATTTGATTCGCAACGCTAATGCCATATGGAGTGGTTTTCAGATAATATATCTGATCCCGGTCTCTCCGTATTGACAACGGAAATGGTCAAAATCTTTGATAGTCGGTGATTTAACTATCAAAGGAAAACATGTGTACAAACAACGGTCGTATTTCCAAAATGGAAATATTATCGATCAATCATCAATCGACCTTTATCTCTTTAAATTAATTTATCATTAATTTATTTCATTTTCCTATTCCCGTTTTTCCATATATTCGTAAATTCTTATTTTCTAAATTTAGAAAATATACGTTGTTAATCATTGGAAAACATTTCCATATTTACTCTTATTTCTTATTTTCTATATTAGAAAATATTTCTGATTCTTATTTGGAAAACATTTCCAAAACTCCTTCATTGGATTTAAACAGATGTTTAAATAAAACATCGCGCGCCAACTCAAACCGTTACACTCATTAACTAAATTCACTTCACCAACCTTCGCTATTGAACTTTAACTATTCCTAAGTTAACAATAAAGTCAATCAAGTTGGGGTATATCTACCTCTCAGACCTTAATTGAACAACATTATTAACCTTGAAATAAACAAAGTCCACCACTTAAATCTTTAACAAACTATCCTTACGTAACTCTCAGATTAAATCTACGATTCCATTTCTTTTACAGAATCATTTGATTATAACATTAGTGTTATAATTCCATGCTTTTGAGTTATAATAACTTTAATATAACTTTTATTTCTTAATTTGAATAAATAAATAAACAACTAATTTATTAATAAATAAATAAATCTTGATTTAAAAACCGGAAGTAAATAGTACTTTCCCGAATTCGATATAATCGAGTCCGACGTATAACTCTCTTTCGAGTAAACTCTACTCGATTAACTCTTTTTCGAATAACTTATATTCGATAACTTCCTTTTGAATAACTCTATTCGATTAACTCTCTTCGAATAAATTATATTCGATTAACTCTCTTCCAATAAATTATATTCGATTAACTCTCTTCGAATAAATTATATTCGATTAACTTTCTTCGAATAAATTATACTCGATTAACTCTCTTCGAATAAATTATATTCGATTAACTCTCATTTCTTATCTTATTCAAATTTCAATTTGAATTCCTATTTCAAAACCCAATTTTTTTATAAATGTATTAATTTATAAAATAATTATTTTAATCCATTGTTCACATCGAATGTAAAAAATATTTCTTCTATATAAATATATATATATATATATATATATATATATATTAGTTTAGTTTGATTTCGTATTTAAAGGTAATATTCCATTCCCAATTCTATTTATACTTTTATTTAGAATTTTATTCATACGAAATCCCCTTTTTACTTCCAACACTTAAATCTCATTTATAATCCCTTTTATAAATGCTATGTTCAAATTCTATTAGAAATATCGGTGTTAAAACCGATTTCTACTTCTCTATATAAGATCAGACTTATATATTCCATTTATCAAATGATAAATATTTTATTTAATTTATAAAACATTATAAATTAATCTTCTCCATTTTTTATCTATTAAAACAGATTTCTATTTAATATTTATTTTCCACTTATTTCCTTTTATAAAATTCTATTCATTTTATAAAATACTTCCTTTTATAATATCCTTTTTATTTCATATAAATATTTCCTTTTTATAATATCCCAATTATTTTCCAAATAAACTCCTTTTACAACTCTATTTATTTTACAAATGGTCCTTTTTCAATTCTATTTGTTTTACAAATATTTCCTTTTATATAAGATCCATTGATTTTATATAATAATTTTTTTATATACATTTTGAAAATTCCCTTTTTAAATCCAGTATTATATGTGGTATTTAAAATACCAAATAACAAGGATCAATATTATTCAAACACACATAATCATTAACAGATTATATATCACATCATATATCACAATATATGAAAAATAGTAACATAATTGTTGGGGAATCCAGTTGGATCCCTCCAACCTATTTCCCTGCATCCAAGAATGTTAAATAATATAATTAACATTACTTTCATTTCAATATGAAATATTCTGATCAACAGAATCAATATTTGATTAACGATATATATATATATATATATATATATATATATATATTTGTATATATATCGCTAGATCTATAATTTCAACCAATTAACAGACAAATCATCCAACAATCAACACATAGCAATCAACCATCATTCATCAATTCAAAAAATACGTTATAAAACTATAACTGTGCAGAGTTAGTGAGTTTTACTCACATTGGACGATTATCGTTAAATAACGATAATTGTCGGTTGATTCAGAAAGACAATTTATTTCGCTATAAATTGTAACGAGCTTCAATTTACTCCCAGTCAGTTCCATTTCGTAGCCCTCTTCCATACGATCCCAACGGATCCTGTTTCATTGATTTTCGATCACGTATGACAAAGTTATATATTTTCTAAGTTAATATACATTTCATATATGCAAATTTATATTTATTTAAAGTTTAAATTGGACCTCACCCTTCCCACTTGGCCCATGAACACATTAGAACCGGCTGAACAGTTCTTTGTCTTCCTCCCAAAATTGAACGCGAGCTCCAGGAAATCCTCCACCATACCCGATTCTATACTGCACCCGTTCTTCCTCCATACTCCGCCATTTTCAATGCCATGACCTCCAAACAACTCCTCGTCCAAAACTCAACCTCCCCAACTCCTCAACGCAACACTCGATCACTCCATCCCAACCCGCGTTTTGAATAGAAGGTTCACGTACTACGGTAAAAATTACCGAACTTGTTTGCTTCCAAAGTCAACAAAACTTGGCCAATGAACTCCCGTCAATCTCGTCCCCACCACTCTAGTGCGTACACACACGCCTCACTGCTTCAGCTCGAACACGAGCTAGCTGGACGCGATGACATTTAGGAGTATACATGAATTTTCTTTCATGTATCGTGTTCGTTATGGAACTAAAAATCCCTATAGGTTTGCATATTTGCGTTTTCATCTATGCCTTAAAATAGTACATATACATATGCAATTGTAAAGTCACTTCATTTTTTTTACATGCCTTATTCTTTAAGAAGACAAGGGTTCTTGTTGCTTTGGCTTCTTTGTGAATTCATGTATGCCTTATGCATGCATTCATGTATAGAAGGTTACATAAACATATGCAGGAATTACTATCGAAATCTCTTATATGTTTTTGTGCAAGCTCCACAAGTATGGATGAGATAGAAAATGATGAGAGTTGCAGTGATGTAAGTACACCAAACAAATATAAGAAGACTTGACGAAGTCTTATATATATTATCACTTATCAGAAGACAACCGAGAAAATAGTGTGTACATTTTTCGGACATACCCTTATTTTTTTCTTTGCTCTTTGAGTTTTAAATTTTAAAGTTTAACGCACACTGTTACGTAGATTCTTGTTCACATATGGACTGCTATGGACAAAAATAAAAATATCATCATGACAAACAATGTGCCATGATCCCAAAAATATAATAATATAGAAAAGACAACTTATTCTGTGAAGTCTCAAAATATTGATAAAGGGTGTAAAATACTCCAAATAAAAAGTGACTATTTTTTTCAATTAAAAATTACAGAAAAATTCTATAAATTAAATTATAACTACGTCTCAAAGATCCTATCTAAATTCAAAGCCAATATTTAATTAAAACTAAATATATCGTTATGGTTTATAAACATTCCATAGCGACTATTTGAAAATTTAATTTAGCCATAACTCCCAATCTATACGACGAAATCTCGATTTTTCTCTTCCATTAGAAAAATATCATTCAACAGATCCGAATGTTTCTTGTTTCATAGAAATCCGATTTAAAACGGATTCTGTATATCCGTTTAAAGTTCAAATTGCCAAATTACGAACTGCCATGCCATTTCGAGCTCGATTATAATTATAATATAATTATTACGTTCAACTGTCGTTTAAATAATATACCCGTTATTATAATTCAAATTCTAAACTGAATTAAATCAGTCAAATTATCTGATTCACACAACATTTGCAAATTCCACTATTTCGGATTATTTTGGCAATCAAATATATTATTTAATTATTTATATTATTTAAATATTCAATATTGTTTAATTAAACGACCATTTAAATCTCTAGATCACTATTTAAATAATTAAACAAATTAATTATTATACTGTAAAAATACGAGACATTACAATTATAATATATAAGTTCCTGAAGAATACGAATAACATTTGTTGTTATAAAGAATACCAAAAACTGGATGATAGATTACAACATTATTCTTCTAAGTATTGTTGTAATGAAAATCTTGATATACTTCAAGATGAGTAGATTACTTCCTGCTTAGTGTTGTTGTAACGAAAATCTTGTTATCGTTCATTCTTCTAAGTATTGTTGTAATGGAAATCTTGATATACTTCAAGATGAGTAGATTACTTCTTGCTTAGTGTTGCTTTTATGAAAGTTGTCTTATTCATCAAATGTGTATTGCAATATGCAAGTCTGATTGAAACACAAAATTATAAGCACATGAAGTGTGTTCATAAATGAATATTAGTAGCATACAAGTCACAAAAAGAAGGCGTTTTAAATAAGAAAACATGCCCGAAGCATGAAAATGTATATGATGTTTTTACAGGAAAATAATTACAAGGACAAAATTAAAGGCTTTTTTATCCATAAGGACAACCCACTTAAATTTTACTCAAAAGGACAACACACTCCTTTTCTTGTCTCACATGCCCAATTTCATGTAATCCGTTAAAGATTTAACCCCTAAATCACGTGCGCTATTTCCTTATTTCATCCACTATTTTTCGTCGAAGAAAATTTGGATCTCGCCGCCATTGATCGCGATTCTTATTCCTTCAGATTTTCGAATCAAATTTTTTTATTTGATCGCATAAATCCCAAGATATCTGAAATTCTAAATTAATGCACAATTCTCAGCCGGAAAATTAATCTTTCATCAATCAGACAGGAAAATCAAAATCACATTACGTTTACTGCTGATTTGCTCCATTCATTTTTTGTTTATCATACGATTCTTTCACTGTTTGCGATAGGTTTTTAGTGTTTCTATTGGTAATTCATGGATTCTACTTGTGCTACAAGCAGGTATTATTTTTTACTGTTTTCAGATTTTTAATTTTTTTTTCGTTACTTTTATTCTAGTTTTTTCTTTTTTTCATGTTGTAATTTGTTTTTGAATGCATTGCTGAATTAAATCTGTTTTAGATTAAAACTTGTTTTGCGTTCATTAGTATAATTGTTACTATGATTGTTTGCATTGTATTCAAAGAAAATTAACTATAGCAGTTTTTAGGTATCATTTTAGTATTTTTTATGGTATCATTTTCTTCCCTTTCATTTGAATGTGCAACAGTTTGTAGGTATCATTTTAATATTTTTTTAGGTATCATTTTTAATGTATTACCCTTGTTTTATTGTTTTATGGTATCTGTTTGCATCTTTTTACTTGGTTAACTGTTTTTTTCACATTAATTTTTTGTTCCAGTGGTGACGGCACTCTCCTTATTGTACTTGTCTTCAACGATACCTCTTTCAGTACTCGGTTGTCGATTAACTGCTCATTGGATGCTTTGAAAAACGAAATATGTGAGTATTGGTCTCAACTTACTCCCAAGTCCATTGAAATTAGCTTTGTGATTGAGGATAGAATTAAAATTGTTGAGAGTGACTATGATCTTCAAAGTATCGTTTTATTCCAGTTACATAAGAAGAGTGCTTTTTTCTGTTTTAATGTTAAGTTGAAGGAATTTCTGTTGGAAGATGTGATTGATGGTCCTTCTGCACTTTCTACTAATGTTTTAATTCCTTCGTCTTCTGATCAATGTTTGGGTGCGAACATTGTCATTCATAGGAATAGTTATTTAATTGATTTGATGAAAAGAGGATCTACATTAAAATTTACTGATTTTACCGGTTTTTGTTTCGGAAGCGCCGAGTTTAGAGAATTTTTAATGGCCTTTCAGATTAAATCAGGTCATGAATACCACTTTCTTAAGAACAGTGCTACTAGGATCACTGCTATTTGCTCATCGTTTTCTACTGGTTGTTTGTTTAAAGTGCATGCTTCTTGTGATGTTGGCCAACTAAATAGGTTTTTCATCAAAAATCTGGTTGTCGAGCAATCTTGCGGGGGTGGTCCAACAAATTTGAGTAACCCTTCTTTATCATGCTCATTTGTTAAATCATTGATAGTAGATGAAATTAGAGATCATCCTAGTAAGAAACCGAAAGACATCATTGATGATTTTCGAAGAGAGTTTAATCTGAATTTATCTTACTCTTATGCTTACAAAGGAAAGCAACTAGCTTTATTGGAACTGTACGGCAATGATGCAATGTCGTACAATGATTTATCTTGGTATTTAGGTGCACTACAGACTCATAATCCTGGTTCTTATGTCGCCATGAATGTCAACTCTTCTACAAATCAGTTTGAGAGAGTGTTTGTTGGTTTTGGTGCTTGCATTCTTGGCTTCAAACATTGTCGGCCTATGATATTTTTAGACGGTACCCATTTGAAAGGTAGGTCAGGAGTTTTAATGGGTGCTACAGCTAAGAATGGCAACCAAGGTATTATTTTACTATAATTTTAAATGTTTTACATATACATATGGTACCATTTGGATTCTATGTGATCAGTTTTCTCCAGTTCATTTTCCGATTTATTAGTTTATTATTTTTTACAGTATCATTGTTTAGATATACAGATTTTAGTTATCGTTTTTATTGGCATTACGGTATCATTTTCTTCACTGTTTTTAGTATACAGTTTGTAGGTATCGTTTTAGTTCCTATCTAGGTATCATTTTTTCTCAAACAGTTTTTAACCATCAGTTTTGGTTGTTTTCGGGTATCATTTTGATTTATACAATATTTAATTAGCTTTTTCGTATGTCTGAAATTATCAATTTTTTTTTTTAAAAGAATGATTTCCTATTGAATTTTTATTCTTAATTTTTTGGCAGATTTCTTCCCTTTAGCTATGGCCATAGTTTCAATAGAAAATGTGGATAATAGGAGATGGTTTCTAAATCATTTGAAGAAAATGCTCAACGAAGATCGTAATTTGGTTTTTATGTCCGATCGACATCAAGGTCTGATTTCGGGTGTTCATGATGTTTTTCCCACTTCATATCATAGTTATTGCTACCTTCACATGGAACAAAATTTGCTGTCTGCTGTTAAGTCCAAAAATGCACACATTTCGATTGTGGAATTGTTCCGGACATGTTCTAGAGCATCTAATGTTCTTGAGTTTCAAGTTGCTCATTTTAAGTTTTTACAATTTGGTGGTCCTGCAGTGGTTAATTTTTTGAAAGACAAACCTTTCGATAAATGGGCTGATTTTTTTTCCGTGGTAAAAGGTATGGTGAGTACAGCTCTAACGTGGCTGAAAGTTTCAACAGCTGGATTTTAGAAGAACGGGCCTTACCAATTACATCTTGTTTGGACGGGATACATATAAAAATTATGGAACAAATGGCTAAACGCCGGGAAGAATCCCGTTTATGGACTACCATTTTGTGTCCAACCATGGAAAATCGATTAAAAGACTTAGTTGAAGAAGGTTTTGGTTGGGATGTATTCAAGGCTTCTGAACACCTCTTTGAAGTGAAATCACCAATTTCTCATCATGTTGTTCTAAAAGAATGGACGTGTAGCTGTAACCAGTGGAAAGTGATGGGTTTTCCATGTGCTCACGCTATAAAATGTATTAATAAAATGAAATTAAATGTGTATGATTTCATTAAGCACAATTTCACTGTGGAAGCTTACCGATCTTCATATAGTCATACAATTAATCCTATATCTACATATGGCAAACCTAATGTTGATTCAAGTAATGAAGCAGTAATTAAGCCACCAAAGGATAAACGTGGTGCCGGTAGACCTTCATCAAAAAGAAAAGGAGGATTTGCATATTTCCAGAACAAGCAAAACAGATCTAGAGGGTGCAATGAATATGGGCATAATAAGCGCAATTGTCAAGCTTCCAAAAATAAAAATGAAATTCATTACATTTGTTCTAGGTATCATTTGTATCTCCATATAAACTGGTCAAGTAAACTTGAATGCGTTTGCAATATAGTGTTTGCTGAACTACAAATGTACACAATTATCTACCTTTTTAATAAAAAATCTTCTTCTCTTATTTTGTTTAAGTTTGATTATTTCATTGATGTGTTGTTGGCATTCTGTTTTTTTTCCTGGTGTTCTGATCAGTGAGATTCTCAACATGTTTAATATTAGTTTTTATCTCTTCCATGAATCTATTTAATTAGTTATTCTTTATGTTTGATTAACTGGATATTTCTTCTATGTCTTGTCGGGTTCATTTTTGTGTTTTTATCATGTGTAGAAATTTATTTGGTATCATTTTTATAATTTTTTAGGGGTCATTTTTAATTTATCTCAATTCAAAATTCCATGGGTATCTTTTTTTCTTTATTGCAGTTATCATTTTTATTTTTAATTTTTAACTTCAGATTTTGGTTATCATTTTCTCGTTATTTTAAGTATCATTTTTTAAATCCATACGACTACAAATTGTAGATATCATTTTTTTTTATTGTAGTTATCTTTTTCTGAGTTTTGTTTATTAAACACCAATTCTGCACATACACAAATTATTAGCCAAAAATATTATTGTCATTTCAAGTTTTAATCATCCAATTTACTGAGTAGACTATTTTATGTAATGATTCACTGTTTTATTCAATCCCATTTAATATGTTGAGTATTTAACATATGAAAAATCCATAGGTATAATTTTTTTTCACAATTCAGTTATCATTTAAATTGTACCAATATTCATTCAGATTTTGGTTATCATTTTGTATATATTGTAGTTATCATTTTCTGATTTGTTATCCACTTTACAGTTTTAATTATCATTTTCTGGCAGTTATAGTTATCATTTTTTACATTAAGTTAGTTCACAACAATTCTGCACACATAAAAAAGACTGAGAATGAAAAAAAAAATTGACATAAATTCAGTCTTTTCAAATCAAATTCAGCAATGTGTCAAGTATGTAGAATTATCATCATGTATTCATGCAAGATTAGTATTTCACACAACAACCCATTCATTACTAAAATTCGAAATGTTAACATATGCATAAATTTCAATCTAGAAGAAAATACACTGTTTTCCAACCATCTACAATATACAGCACTGTTTCACTCATTTTTTCATTCATTTTTTTTAGTCTTCTTTGTCAATCCAGTGATGAATTGAACCAAATTCCAGCAGCATACATGATTGGATATAACTTCACGCACAATCAGTGCTCTTATTTTATCCATTTTCTCTTTTGAGACCTTTAGAGGAATTTCAGCTCTGTTGTCTGAAATTATGTTTACGATGACGAATATACCGCAGTCCACTCTGCACAAATAAAAATTAACGGTGTTTACAAATTGTAAAGAACAAATGTCAGTTATTTTTCTTGTGCATTGAATACTGATTTATGTCGGTTACAATCAATTATCATTAAAAACTTCTTATTTTTTTGTATTGAACAAATAAATAAAAAAAAAGGATGAAAAAATAATTAACCTGTCGGAATGCTGCTGTGCGCATGGTTCTTGAAAAATCTCTCCATCAACAATCTTCTTATCTACGATTTTATTCTCTACCCAAAGTTGTTGCTGAATTTCTTCAACTTTCTTTCACTGTAATGAACATTTTTTAGTAGTAACTCACTATCAATAAAGACATTACAATTTTCTTACCACTTCATATGCTTCGTTTAAATGAAGATTATTGAACTTGTTTGATCTTCTTGGTCTCAAAGAATCATAGTGAACCCATTGCATGTTTGCATATGTTAATGTCAACAGCGTCCAATGGTTGTCAGAATGTAATGGGAAGTAAATTTTTTCTGTATAAATGTTCAAAGCTGCTTCTTTTAAGAAAGGAGTAACCAAACTTTTAATAATTGAACTCCTATCCTCCATAATAGCTTTCTGCTCAGTGTAAATTATAATTTAATAATTATTGAATACATGAATACTACAATAATATTTTTTTAAACCTGTGATTCAACTTACTGTCATTAGTGTAGACATTGTGTAATTGTTATCAACTAAATCACATTTATGGGTGCACTAGTCGATTATCTGAAAATATAATGAAAACAATAAATTACATACAGTAAATAAACATGTTTCAACATCTTATAACAGATTTATGTCTTCAAATTTATCTGTTTTAGTACAACATAATTTGAATCTATGTTTTACATTTTCTGAGTATCATTTTTAGATTTAATTAGGTATCATTATCTTGTTCATTATACTGATCATATAAAAAATTATAAATTTGGTTATCATTTTTTTTAAACATGGCAATCATTACCACATTTTTGTACATATGTTTACCTGCCCATCTGTGAACGAACCTCTCAACACTTCTGTCAGCATATCCTTTGTAACAATACAGCCTCCCCTTGCTGAATCATCATCTTCCCAAGTAATCGGACTGTCAATTATTTACAAGTCAAATAGTTAGTAAAATTATTTCTACGTTGTACAAGTACAGATGAAAATATTATACTTACTTCTTTTCAGCTATTGACATTGAATAAAATTTCCTTACAATTCTACCTTCCTCATCATCAAGATGTTTAATCACTTTTTTGCATTTTGACAAGTGCAAGTCTTTCCATGAATGTTCCTCAACATTTATTGGCTATTTAGCCTAACAGTATGTTCCTGATCTACGTTATCTTTATTTACCTTTTTTCCCTGCATTTTTCATCATCAAATGGAATCAATGAAAGTTGTAACTCCTCATTTTTTTTCCTTCACTTGAACCTTCATTCTCCTTCTTCTGTGTTACTCCAGCTTTCTTCGTTGCTTTTACATAATATTCAAACTCCTCTTTTCTTTTTTGTGTTCTTCTTCTTGCTCTCATTCTCAGTATGTATGAAAGTGGTTTTGCACTTTTTGGCTTGGAAGCTGATTTTTTAAGTCTTTTTTTAAATGTTTTCTCTGAATTTCCTTCTCTGGTTTTCATCTTTACAATCTCTGCAGTCAAATTAAAACTAAAGTCCGGGGGATCAATGTCGTAAATTGACTGTACACTCTTTTTTTGACTCCCGCTATCATTGACAAAATCATTAACTGTGATTGGCGTAGTTTCATTCTCTATTCCAGCTGCCATGTTTTCTTCTCCATAGGTCCTTTCATCATAATTCGTCATGCCATCGTTCATTTTATCTTGGTCCTGATTCTCATTATTCACCTCATTTTTACTTATTTGATTACTTTTCAAGTTTTCATCTGTATGCGTATCACCCAGTGTCTGTTCTAAATCAACTCTATCATCCGTTTTCTCGTGTTGCATTTCAGCTTTCTGCTCTTTCATCTGGTCTTTAAGTTTACATAACTCCTTTTCTACTTTTCTTCTCAAATTTCTTTCTTCCATCCACTTCCTTTTAAATTTTTTGTTTTCCTTCTCTAATTCTGTGACGCGGTAGTTAAGAACTCTATTTTCCATGTCCTTATCAACTTTTTCCACTACATGGGCCTGCTGATTACGCGTTCTTTTTTTGGTTTGCGCAGCTTTTCCTTTTATTGTAGCTCTTCTTTCCAAACTTTCCTTACACTCTAACAGAAGCGCCTCATGCAGCTCAATTTTTCCCATTTCCATTACCTATACAAGAATATACATTATATGAATCAATCTGCATAATTGCCACATTGCTGAATTGGATTGGAAAACACTGAATTTATATCAATTTTTTTTTTCATTTTCAGTATTTTGTATGTGTGTCGTAATGATGTGAACTAACGTAATGTAAAAAAATGATAACTAGAACAGCTCGAAAATGATAACTAGAAACTGTAAAGTTGGTAAGAAATCAAAAAAATGATACCTACAATATATATAAAATGATAATAAAAAACTAAATAAACATAGGTAGAAATTAAATGATAACTGAATTGTTATAAAAATGATACCTATGGAATTTTCTAATGTTACATACTTAGAAGAATAAATGAGAAAGAATAAACCACTGAATCATTACATCAAAGAGTGTAGTCACTAAATTGAATGAAAAAAACTTAACTGACAACAATATTTTTGTCTAATAATTTGTATTTGTGCAGAAATGTTGTTTAATAAAAAAAACTCAGAAAATGATAACTACAATTTAAAAAAAATGATATCCAAAAAATGTTTAGTGATATAAATTATAAAAATGATATCTAAAATAAATAAAAAATGATAACCAAAATCTGAAGTTAAAAATTCAAAACAAAAATGATAACTGCATTGAAGAAAAAAAGATACTCATGGACTTTGAAAGTAACATAAATAAAGAATGACCCCTACAAAATTATAAAATACAAACCAGAAAAAATTCTACACATGGTAACAACACAAAAATGAACCCTACAAAGAAATAGAAAAGATAACCAGCTAATTAAACATATAAACCAATGTTACTTCTTCACTTTTTTTACACATATGGTAACAAAATTAAAATTAACTCTGTACAAAATTAACACTGAAATATTGATATTTCTACTTGGCCAGCTTTAAAAGTGTCCAAAAATTCCTTCTGAACTATTTTACTTAATTTCCTCAGATCCTACCTAGCAAATCGAGGTATTTTGTTCTCAAACTTCTTCCTCTGGGCAATTAGATTTACCTTCTCACACATCACATACATCATATAAATAAAAACCAATGTTAAAACTGAATTCAATAATACTTGTTTGGGTATACAGAAAAAATATTGTATGAAATTTTTTACCAAAGGAAGCATTGAACAGCCGGCCATATCCCGCAGATTTTTTACGTAGCTTTTTACAAACTTTTTAAAACTCGAATGAATGGTTTTTGGCCATGACACTGAACTCATCTTTTTCACATCTACAATGTATGGAATAAAACCCCACCTAAACTTTTGTTGGTTATTGGGAAAGAAAAATGTAAGCAATATTAACATAATCATAAGGAGTGGCAAGTCCTCTTCAAACTCCTTCTTTTTCTTCCCTACTTCATCTTTAATTCTTTTTTCAATTGAACTCCTTGTAATTATAGCCGCTTTCCCAAAATTTCTTGACACGAATTGGTTGCAATCTGTTGGTATCGTTCTACTAGTCATTTTTGGTGTGTCATCTATATCAGAACCTTCTAAAGGCATGTAAAATAATAGACTTATATCTTCTGGCCGAATTTCCATTTTACTTTCTCCAAACAAAAAACATTCTTTCTCCACTGAGTAGCATGAATATACTACATCCAAATTTTCTGCTTTTTTCTTGCACTCTGTCAGTGAAATGTTTTTCTCATAAAAAACAGAAAAAAAAATCATAAAACGGTGTTCTTTTCAAAATGTCAATTTGCTTGCATGTCAATGCTTTCTTGTCTCTCAACAAACAGATCGTCTTGTAAGACGATTGCAACCCACATCTGTAAGCTATTGCACAATTAGTTCTTTCACCTACGACTAACTCTTCTTTTCTCTCCATTGAAATACCTGACTTAATTTCTCGAGGCCTTGGATTCTCAAAATCATCATCCTATTTATCATAAAAAAAATGCAGAGAATAATAATATTTATCAGTGACACAATTGTATGCAACACATTTAAAAAAAAAATCTAATTAACCCTTACATTTATAGTTTGCATTATCCTTTTTACATTCTACATTATCATTTTTCCTTGCACTAAGTTAATATCAAGTTAAATATTACTTTCAGAATCAAGGTATCATTTTTAACACATATACAGTATCATTTTTAATAAAAAGCTCTACTCAAGTTAGCATTTTAATACCATTGTAGTTATCATTTATATATCATTGAAGTTAGCATTTTTAACTTACAGAATTTTCTTCAGTGTTTCCCGCATCCTTATCTTCAAATATTTTGTTTTTCTTCCTTCTTTAACCTGCACAAATTAATAATTATTATTACAAAATTTAAACAAACACTACTGAAAATTATTACTATGAATAACACATACCTTTTTTTATTGACTTTTATTTCTTTCTTCAAGTTTTCTTCCACATACTTTGGATCATTAAACCGTTTCGACCGAGTCTCCTTACTTACTACTCTACTGCTTTTTCTCGCATCTTTTTTTCCATCATCTTTTCGATCCAGAGTATCACTTCTTCTTCCAAATTTCACTTGCTCTACAGTTTCAGCGTTGACAGTGTCATTTTTTTTCTCCTAACATAAATTCTTCATCATTTTTACCTTCGATTGTATCACTCCGGTTCTCAACCACAATTTCTTCGTTACTAGTTTGTACATTTTCAGTATCATTTTTTCAATCAACTCCTCTTTGATCGACAAATTGGCAATCAACATTATCATTTCCTCTTTCAACTGCGATTTTAACCATTACTGGATGTCAATTTTCTTCTGACCATCAATAATTAGGGTTTCGACTCCAGCTTGGGACAATTCCGCAGCTTCAACTAGGATTTCAAAATTCCTTTCCACTACTTTTTCCATAAACTCACTGTCAGTATAGTCGCTCCGGTCTAATTTAGGAGGCTTCGTAGGCGGAGAATTCGATGATCGCGATTCTGTAGTCATTTCTTAATTACGGCGGAGAGAAGTAAGGGTTACGACGATTAAGCCAGAAAATGAAATAACTGTTTTTTTTGGGCTGGGCTATTAATTGTCCTTCTGGATAAAATATAATTGTGCTATCCTTATGGATAAAATATTAAATTAATTTATCCTTATAAATTTTTTCCCCTCATAACAATGCCTCATTAAAGCCTTACTAAGAAAAATCAATGGAAAAAAACTTAGTTAAGGAAAAAGAGTGCATTATAACATATTTATCGATGCTCCTCCTGATTTAATAATTTCCTCTGAATTCGTATTCTTCTGTCAATAACTCAAATTACTTATAGATACTTCTTAGTTAAGTTTATCTTTAAAAACATGGGAAAAAAATTTATAAGGACAAATTAATTTAATATTTTATACATAAGGACAACACAATTATATTTTATCCAGAAGGACAATTAATAGCCCAACCAAAAAAAACCAGTTATTTCATTTTCTGGCTTAATCGTCGTAACCCTTACTTCTCTCCGCCGTAATTAAGAAATAACAACAGAATCGCGATCGTCGAATTCTCTGCCTACGAAGCCTCCTAAATTAGACCGGAGCGACTATACTGACAGTGAGTTTATGGAAAAAGTAGTGGAAAGGAATTTTGAAATCCTAGTTGAAGCTGCGGAATTGTCCCAAGCTGGAGTCGAAACCCTAATTATTGATGGTCAGAAGAAAATTGATAATCCAATAATGGTTAAAATCGCATTTGAAAGAGGAAATGATAATGTTGATTGCCAATTTGTCAATCAAAGAGGAGTTGACTGAAAAAATGATACTGAAAATGTACGAACTAATAAAGAACGAATTGTGGTTGAGAACTGGAGTGATACAATCGAAGGTAAAAATGATAAAGAATTTATGTTGGGAGAAAAAAATGATACTATCAACGCTGAAACTGTAGAGCAAGTGAAATTTGGAAGAAGAAGAAGTGATACTCTGCATCGAAAAGATGATGGAAAAAAAGATGTGAGAAAAAGCAGTAGAGTAGTAAGTAAGGAGACTCGGTCGAAACGGTTTATTGATCCAAAGTATGTGGAAGAAAAGTTGAAGAAAGAAATTAAATTCAATAAAAAAAGGTATGTGTTATTCAAAGTAAGAACTTTCAGTAGTGTTTGTTTAAATTTTGTAACAATAATTATTAATTTATGCAGGTTAAAGAAGGAAGAAAAACCAAAATATTTGAAGATAAGGATGCGGGAAACACTAAAGAAAATTCTGTAAGTTAAACATGCTAACTTCATTGATATATAAATGATAACTACAATGGTATTAAAATGCTAACTTGAGTAGAGCTTTTTATTAAAAATGATATTGTATATGTGTTAAAAATGATACCTTGATTCTGAAAGTAATATTTAACTTGATATTAACTTAGTGCAAGGAAAAATGATAATGTAGAATGTAAAAAGGATAATGCAAACTATAAATGTAAAATTAATTTTTTTTAAATGCCTTACATACAATTGTGTCACTGATAAATATTATTATTCTCTGCATTAATTTTTTTTTATGATAAATAGGATGATGATTTTGAGAATCCAATGCCTCGAGAAATTAAGTCAGGTATTTCAATGGAGAGAAAAGAAGAGTTAGTCGTAGGTGAAAGAACTAATTGTGCAACAGCTTACAAATGTGGGTTGCAATCGTCTTACAAGACGATCTGTTTGTTGAGAGACAAGAAAGCATTGACATGCAAGCAAATTGACATTTTGAAAAGAACACCGTTTTATGATTTTTTTTCTGTTTTTTATGAGAAAAACATTTCACTTACAGAGTGCAAGAAAAAAGCAGAAAATTTGGATGTAGTATATTCATGCTACTCAGTGGAGAAAGAATGTTTTGTGTTTGGAGAAAGTAAAATGGAAATTCGGCCAGAAGATATAAGTCTATTATTTTACATGCCTTTAGAAGGTTCTGATATAGACGACACACCAAAAATGACTAGTAGAACGATACCGACAGATTGCAAGGAATTCGTGTCAAGAAATTTTGGGAAAGAGACTATAATTACAAGGAGTTCAATTGAAAAAAGAATTAAAGATGAAGTAGGGAAGAAAAAGAAGGAGTTTGAAGAGGACTTGCCACTCCTTATGATTATGTTAATACTGCTTACATTTTTCTTTCCCAATAACCAACAAAAGTTTAGGTGGGGTTTTATTCCATACATTGCAGATGTGAAAAAGATGAGTTCAGTGTCATTGACAAAAACCATTCATTCGAGTTTTAAAAAGTTTGTAAAAAGCTATATAAAAAATCTACGGGATATGGCCGGTTGTTCAATGCTTCCTTTGGTAAATTGTTTCATACAATATTTTTTCTGTATACCCAAACAAGTATTATTGAATTCAGTTTTAACATTGGTTTTTATTTATATGCAGTATGTGATGTGTGAGAAGGTAAATCTAATTGCCCAGAGGAAGAAGTTTGAGAACAAAATACCTCGATTTGCTAGGTGGGATCTGAGAAAATTAAGTAAAATAGTTCAGAAGGAATTTTTTGACACTTTTAAAACTGGCCAAGTAGAAATATCAATATTTCAGTGTTAATTTTGTACATAGTTAATTTTAATTTTGTTACCATATGTGTAAAAATAGTGAAGAAGTAACATTGGTTTATATGTTCAATTAGCTGGTTATCTTTTTTATTTCTTTGTAGGGTTCATTTTTGTGTTGTTACCATGTGTAGAATTTTTTCTGGTTTGTATTTTATAATTTTGTAGGGGTCATTCTTTATTTATGTTACTTTCAAAGTCCATGAGTATCTTTTTTTCTTCAATGCAGTTATCATTTTTTTTTGAATTTTTAACTTCAGATTCTGGTTATCATTTTTTATTTATTTTAGATATCATTTTTATAATTTATATCACTAAACATTTTCTGGATATCATTTTTTTAAAATTGTAGTTATCATTTTCTGATTTTTTTTTTATTAAACAACATTTCTGCACAAATACAAATTTTTAGACAAAAATATTGTTCTCATTTCAGTTTTTCATCATTCAATTTAGTGACTACACTCTTTGATGTAATGATTCAGTGGTTTATTCTTTCTCATTTATTCTTCTAAGTATGTAACATTAGAAAATTCCATAGGTATCATTTTTATAACAATTCAGTTATCATTTAATTTCTACCTATGTTTATTCAGTTTTTGATTATCATTTTATATATATTGTAGGTATCATTTTTTTGATTTCTTACCAACTTTACAGTTTCTAGTTATCATTTTCGAGCTGTTCTAGTTATCATTTTTTTACATTACGTTAGTTCACATCATTACGACACACATACAAAATACTAAAAATGAAAAAAAAATTGATATAAATTCAGTGTTTTCCAATCCAATTCAGCAATGTGGCAATTATGCAGATTGATTCATATAATGTATATTCTTGTATCGGTAATGGAAATGGGAAAATTTGAGCTGCATGAGGCGCTTATGTTAGAGTGTAAGGAAAGTTTGGAAAGAAGAGCTACAATAAAAGGAAAAGCTATGCAAACCAAAAAAAGAACGCGTAATCAGCAGGTCCAAGTAGTGAAAAAAGTTGATAAGGACATGGAAAATAGAGTTCTTAACTACCGCATCACAGAATTAGAGAAGGAAAACAAAGAATTTAAAAGGAAGTGGATGGAAGAAAGAAATTTGAGAAGAAAAGAAGTTATGTAAACTTAAAGACCAGATGAAAGAGCAGAAAACTGAAATGCAACACGAGAAAACGGATGATAGAGTTGATTTAGAACAGACATTGGGTGATACGCACACAGATGAAACCTTGAAAAGTAATCAAATAAGTAAAAATGAGGTGAATAATGAGAACCAGGACCAAGATAAAATGAACGATGGCATGAAGAATGATGATGAAAGGACATATGGAGAAGAAAACATGGCAGCTGGAATAGAGAATGAAACTACGCCAATCACAGTTAATGATTCTGTCAATGATAGCGGGAGTCGAAAAAAGAGTGTACAGTCAATTTACGATATTGATCCTCTGGACTATAGTTTTAATTTGACTGCAGAGATTGCAAAGATGAAAACTAGAGAAGGGAATTCGGAGAAAACAGTTAAAAAAAGACTTAAAAAATCAGCTTCCAAGCCAAAAAGTGCAAAACCACCTTCATACATATTGAGAATGAGAGCAAGAAGAAGAACACAAAAAAGAAAAGAGGAGTTTGAATATTACGTAAAAGCAACGAAGAAAGCACGGGTAACACAGAAGAAGGAGAATGAAGGTTCAAGTGAAGGAAAAAAAATGAGGAGTTATAACTTTCATTGATTCCATTTGATGATGAAAAATGCAGGGAAAAAAGGTAAATGAAGATAACATAGATCAGGAACATACTGTTAGGCTAGAAGAGCCAATAAATGTTGAGGAACCTTCATGGAAAGACTTGCACTTGTCAAAATGCAAAAGAGTGACTAAACATCTTGATGATAAGGAAGGTTGAATTGTAAGGAAATTTTATTCAATGTCAGTAGCTGAAGAGAAGTAAGTATAATATTTTCATCTGTACTTGTACAACGTAGAAATAATTTTATTAACTAGTTGACTTGTAAATAATTGACAGTCCGATTGCTTGGGAAGATGATGATCCAGCAAGGGGAGGCTGTATTGTTACAAAGGATATGCTGAAAGAAGTGCTGAGAGGTTCGTTCACAGATGGGCATGTAAACATATGTACAAAAATGTGGTAATGATTGCCATGTTTAAAAAAAATGATAACCAAATTTATAATTTTTTATATGATCAGTATAATGAATAAGATAATGATACCTTATTAAACATAAAAATGATACTCAGAAAATGTAAAACATAGATTCAAATTATGTCGTACTAAAACGGATAAATTTGAAGACATAAATCTGTTATAAGATGTTGAAACATGTTTTTTTACTGTATGTAATTTATTGTTTTCATTGTATTTTCAGATAATCGACTGGTGCACCCAAAAATGTGATTTAGTTGATAACAATTACGCAATGTCTACACTAATGACAGTAAGCTGAATCACAGGTTTAAAAAAATATTATTGTAGTATTCATGTATTCAATAATTATCAAATTAAAATTTACACTGAGCAAAAAGCAATTATGGAGGGCAGGAGTTCAATTATTAAAAGTTTGGTTACTCCTTTCTTAAGAGAAGCAGTTTTGAACAGTTATATAGAAAAAATTTACTTCCCATTACATTTTGACAATCATTGGACGCTGTTGACATTAGCATAAGCAAACATGCAATGGGTTCACTATGATTCTTTGAGACCAAGAAGATCAAACAAGTTCAATAATCTTCATTTAAACGAAGCATAGGAAGTGGTAAGAAAATTGTAATGTCTTTATTGTTAGTGAGTTACTACTAAAAAATGTTCATTACAACGAAAGAAAGTTGAAGAAATTCTGCAATAACTTTGGGTAGAGAATAAAATCGTAGATAAGAAGATTGTTGATGAAGAGATTTTTCAAGAACCATGCGTACAGCAGCATTCCGACAGGTTAATTATTTTTTCATCTTTTATTTATTTATTTATTTGGTCAATATAAAAAAAAATAGTAGTTTGTAATGATAATTGATTGTAACCGACATAAATCAGTATTCAATGCACTAGAAAAATAATTGACATTTGTTCTTTACAATTCGTAAACATCGTTAATTTTCATTTATGCAGAGTGGACTGAGGTATATTCGTCATCGTAAACATAATTTCAGATAACAGAGCTGAAATTCCTCTAAAGGTCTCAAAAGAGAAAATGGATAAAATAAGAGCACTGATTGTGCGTGAAGTTATATCCAATCATGCATGCTGCTGGAATTTGGTTCGATTCATCACTGGATTGACAAAGAAGACTAAAAAAAATGAATGAAAAAATGAGTGAAACAATGCTGTATATTGTAGTTGGTTGGAAAACAGTGTATTTTCTTCTAGATTGAAATTTATGCAGATGTTAACATTTTGAATTTCAGTAATGAATGGGTGGTTGTGTGAAATACTAATCTTGCATGAATACATGATAATAAATCTGCATACTTGACACATTGCTGAATTTGATTTGAAAAGACTGAATTTATGTCAAAAAAATTTCATTCTCAGTCTTTTTTATGTATGCAGAATTGATGTGAACTAACTTAATGTAAAAAATGAAAACTACAACTACCAGAAAATGATAACTAAAAACTGTAAAGTGGATAACAAATCAGAAAATGATAACTACATTATATACAAAATGATAACCAAAATCTGAATGAATATTGGTACAATTTAAATGATAACTGAATTGTGAAAAAAATGATACCTATGGATTTTGCATATGTTAAATACTCAACACATTAAATGGGATTGAATAAAACAGTGAATCATTACATAAAATAGTCTACTCGGTAAATTGGATGATTAAAACTTAAAATGACAATAATATTTTTGGCTAATAATTTGTGTATGTGCAGAAATGGTGTTTAATAAACAAAACTCAGAAAATGATAACTACAATAAAAAAAATGATATCTACAAACTGTGTAGTCGTATGGATTTAAAAAATGATACTTAAAATAACGAGAAAATGATAACCAAAATCTGAAGTTAAAAATTAGAATTAAAAATGATAACTGCAGTAAAGAAAAAAAGATACCCATGGAATTTTGAATTGAGATAAATTAAAAATGACCCCTAAAAAATTATAAAAATGATACCAAATAAATTTCTACACATGGTAAAAACACAAAAATGAACCCGACAGACATAGAAAAATATCCAGTTAATCAAACATAAAGAATAACTAATTAAATAGATTCATGGAAGAGATAATAACTAATATTAAACATGCAGATCGAATCTCACTGATCAGAACAACAACAAAAAACAGAATGCCAACAACACATTAATGAAATAATCAAAATTAAACAAAATAAGCGAAGAAGATTTTTTATTAAAAAGGTAGATAATTGCGTACATTTGCAGTTCATCAAACACTACATTGCAAACACTTTCAAGTTTACTTGACAAGTTTATATGGAGATACAAATGATACCTAGAACAAATGTAATGAATTTCATTTTTTATTTTTGGAAGCTTGATAATTGCGCTTATTATGACCATATTCATTGCACACTCTACATCTGTTTTGCTTGTTCTGGAAATATGCAAATCCTCCTTTTCTTTTTGATGAAGGTCTACCGGCACCACGTTTATCCTTTGGTTGCTTAATTATTGCTTCATTACTTGAATCAACATCAGGTTTGTCATACGTAGGTATATGATTAATTGTAGGACTATATGAAGATTGGTAAGCTTCCACAGTGAAATAGTGCTCAATGAAATCATACACATTTTATTTCATTTTATTAATACATTTTATAGCATGAGCACATGGAAAACCCATCACTTTCCACTGGTTACAGCTACACGTCCAGTCCTTTAGATCAACACGATGAGAAATTGGTGATTTCACTTCAAAGAGGTGTTCAGAAGCCTTGAATACATCCCAACCAAAACCTTCTTCAACTAAGTCTTTTAATCGATTTTCCATGGTTGAACACAAAATGGTAGTCCATAAACGGGATTCTTCTCGGCGTTTAGCTATTTGTTCCATAATTTTTATTCGTATCCCGTCCAAACAAGATGTAATTGGTAAGGCCCGTTCTTCTAAAATCCAGTTGTTGAAACTTTCAGCCATGTTAGAGCTGTACTCACCATACCTTTTACCATGGAAAAAAAATCAGCCCATTTATCGAAAGGTTTGACTTTCAAAAAATTAACCGCTGCAGGACCACCAACTTGTAAAAACTTAAAATGAGCAACTTGAAACTCAAGAACATTAGATGCTCTAGAACATGTCCGGAACAATTCCACAATCGAAATGTGTGCATTTTTGGACTTAACAGCAGACAACAAATTTTGTTCCATGTGAAGGTAGCAATAACTATGAAATGAAGTGGGAAAAACATCATGAACACCCGAAATCAGACCTTGATGTCGATCAGACATAAAAACCAAATTACAATCTTCGTTGAGCATTTTCTTCAATTGATTTAGAAACCATCTCCAATTATCCACATTTTCTATTGAAACTATGGCCATAGCTAAAGGGAAGAAACCTGCCAAAAAATTAAGAATAAAAATTCAATAGGAAATCATTCTTTTAAAAAAAATGATAATTTCAGACATACGAAAAAGCTAATTAAATATTGTATAAATCAAAATGATACCTGAAAACAACCAAAACCGATGGTTAAAAACTGTTTGAGAAAAAATGATACCTAGATAGGAACTAAAATGATACCTGCAAACAGTATACTAAAAACAGAGAAGAAAATGATACCGTAATGCCAATAAAATTGATAACTAAAATCTGTATATCTAAACAATGATACTGTAAAAAATAATAAACTGATAAATCGGAAAATAAACTGGAGAAAACTGATCACATAGAATCCAAATGGAACCATATGTGTATGTAAATCATTTAAAATTATAGTAAAATAATACCTTGGTTGCCATTCTTAGCTGTAGCACCCATTAAAACTCCTGACCTACCTTTCAAATGGGTACCATCTAAAAATATCATAGGCCGACAATGTTTGAAGCCAAGAATGCAAGCACCAAAACCAACAAACACTCTCTCAAACTGATTTGTAGAAGAGTTGACACTCATGGCGACATAAGAACCAGGATTGTGAGTCTGTAGTGCACCTAAATACCAAGATAAATCATTGTACGATATTGCATCATTGCCGTACAGTTCCAATAAAGCTAGTTGCTTTCCTTTGTAAGCATAAGAGCAAGATAAATTCAGATTAAACTCTCTTCGAAAATCATCAATGATGTCTTTCGGTTTCTTGCTAGGATGATCTCTAATTTCATCTATTATCAATGATTTAATAAATGAGCTTGATAAAGAAGGGTTACTCAAATTTGTTAGACCACCCTCGCAAGAATGCTCGACAACCAGATTTCTGATGAAAAACCTATTTAGTTGGCCAACATCACAAGAAGCATGCACTTTAAACAAACAACCAGTCGAAAACGATGAGCAAATAGCAGTGATCCTAGTAGCACTGTTCTTAAGAAAGTGGTATTCATGACCTGATTTAATTTGAAAGGCCATTAAAAATTCTCTAAACTCCTTGGCGCTTCCGAAACGAAAAACGGTAAAATCAGTAAATTTTAATGTAGATCCTCTTTTTATCAAATCTTTTAAATAACTCTTCCTATGAACGACAATGTTCGCACCCAAACATTGATCAGAAGACGAAGGAATTAAAATATTAGTAGAAAGTGCAGAAGAACCATCAATCACATTTTCCAACAGAAATTCCTTCAACTTAACATCAAAACAGAAAAAAGCACTCTTCTTATGTAATTGAAATAAAACGATGCTTTGAAGATCATAGTCACTCTCAACAATTTTAATTCTATCCTCAATCACAAAGCTAATTTCAATGGACTTGGGAGTAAGTTGAGACCAATACTCACATATTTCGTTTTTCAAAGCATCCAATGAGCAGTTAATCGACAACCGAGTACTGAAAGAGGTATCGTTGAAGACAAGTACGATAAGGAGAGTGCCGTCACCACTTGAACAAAAAAGTAATGTGCAAAAAACAGTTAGCCAAGTAAAAAAGATGCAAACAGATACCATAAAACAATAAAACAAGGGTAATACATTAAAAATGATACCTAAAAAAAATATTAAAATGATATCTACAAATTGTTGCACATTCAAATGAAAGGGAAGAAAATGATACCATAAAAAAAATTACTAAAATGATACCTAAAAACTGCTATAGTTAATTTTTTTTTTTGAATGCAATGCAAACAATCATAGTAACATTTATACTAATGAACGCAAAACAAGTTTTAATCTAAAACAGATTTAATTCAGCAATGCATTCAGAAACAAATTACAACATGAAAAAAGAAAAACTAGAATAAAAGTAACGAAAAAAAATTAAAAATATTAAAACAGTAAAAAATAATACCTGCTTATAGCACAAGTAGAATCCATGAATTACCAATAGAAACACTAAAAACCTATCGCAAACAGTGAAAGAATCGTATGACAAACAAAAACTGAATGGAGCAAATCAGCAGTAAACGTAATGTGATTTTGATTTTCCTGTCTGATTGATGAGAGATCAATTTTCCAGCTGAGAATTGTGCGTTAATTTAGAATTTCAGATATCTTGGGATTTATGCGATCAAATAAAAAAATTGATTCGAAAATCTGAAGGAATAAGAATCGCGATCAATGGCGGCGAGATCCAAATTTTCTTCGACGAAAAATAGTGGATGAAATAAGGAAATAGCGTGCGTGATTTAGGGGTTAAATCTATAACGGATTACATGAAATAGGGCACATGAGACAAGAAAAGGAGTGTGCTATCCTTTTGAGTAAAATTTAACTGGGTTGTCCTTATGGATAAAAAGCCTTTAATTTTGTCCTTATAATTATTTTCCTGTTGTTTTGATCCACAAGTATCAACCCAAAAGTAATTAACATACAAACAAAAGTTATAATGTACTCTTTTTCCTTAATTAAGATTTTTCCCACTGGGTTTTTCTTATTAAGGTTTTAACTAGGCATTACATTGATCCAGAAGTATCATACTCCTTTTGACGTAGTAAATACGACATTTTGTATTGTACTTTTTTCCTTCACTAAGATTTTTCCCATTGGGTTTTTCTTAGTAAGGTTTTGACAAGACAACATTTTGATCTAGAAGTATCGAACATCTTTTGATGCAGTAAACTATCATTTATGAAGACAAGACAGTTTGCATTGCTCAGATTCAAGTGAATTATATCAAGGGTGATAGGATGGAGCACATTTCTTCTAAATTTCTCTTCACACATGAATGAAAGGATAACAAGAAAGAGAAGAAACAAATTCAATTTCGAGAAAAGGAGATAGATCTGTTCTCAAAGGCAATTTCCAAATCAACATTTCAGAAGATAGTGTACAAAATTGGCATGCGTCGACTACATCAATGACTAATTGAATAATGCGTTACAAATAAGGAGGAGCATATAAAAATATGCTATAATGTACTATTTTCCTTCACTAATATTTTTCCCATTGGGTTTCTGTTAGTAAGGTTTTTAATGAGACATTATC
Source organism: Allium sativum (assembly GCA_030737875.1). Lineage (NCBI taxonomy): Eukaryota > Viridiplantae > Streptophyta > Magnoliopsida > Asparagales > Amaryllidaceae > Allium > Allium sativum. The sequence goes on from CM060923.1 coordinate 464,510,784, forward strand.
TTGGTCCTGAAGTATCAACCCTTCTTGTAACATCGTAAAACATTTTGCCTAAAGATGAAATAAATTTGCACTCTTTTCCTTGTTTATGATTTTTCCCACAGGGTTTTTCATAAAAAGTTTTTAATGAGACATTATTTTGATCCCGAAGCATCAAACTCTTTTAAGGAATATCATTTTAATATGATATTCATAATTTCAAACGTTGTGTACTCTTTTTCTCGTTCAAGGTTTTTCCCATTGGGTTTTCCTGATAGAGTTTTGAAAGCAACAGTCAATAGTTGTATCGGCTGAACGGATATATGCAAGCAAGATAATAATAAGGGGGAGCAATCATCATATATGTTTTAAAAGGGTCAACTTCAAGTTAGCAGAGCATTCAAGATTTTGAAGACGCATATTCGAGGAGGAGTGTTGTAATATATAAGAATGAATATGCTTTTGTAATATTCTATTTAGTCTCACATCATAAGAATAAATTTAACATCAGCTACAAAGCATATATATATATATATATATATATATATATATATATATATATAAAGGAGCCAATGTAATAGAAATTGTGACACTTGAATCAATAGAAATAAAAGTCTCTAATTATATCTTCTATTCTCTCTAATGACTTCTCTTTTATTATAGTTCCGTTTTATTTTATAACAAAAGATCAACTTTATCGAACTCAAATCACGCAAATAAAACCTTAAGCTATCATTAAAAATAAGCAAATATATACATGCCTAACGAGCTCGGCCCATTAGAAAATAAAACTTCCTAAAAACAATTCCTCGAGTAAAGCACTCTATTCCAAACTTCTCTAACACAAAATTCCAAAATCAATTTTCGGAAATTGAAATCTCTGTTCCAAACAAAATTATCTAGTGATGGTTCGGGCGAGGGTGATCTGGTATATGGTGTCGGATTTGGATATTTTAGGTGAGGCAAGTGAGATTTTTTTTTTCCTCTTTTACTTTTGGTTCAGGGAGATGGAACGAGGATGTGGTTGGGGCTGAAGTGACTGAGTTGCATCCATAGGTGATGTGGAGGCGGAATTGATGAGGTTGGTGAATCAAATGATGGAGGCGGGTTGAATTTATGAAAGAAGATTCGGTCGTACTCTGATGCTGCTGCTGTATAGTTTGGGGTGGTGATCAGTCGAGGTGGTCCAAAATGGTTTGGGGAGTGTGAATTTGGGCACTGGTCGTGGTGATTTAGCTGTGGATTGTATGAGATGCTTCTATGTTTGAGTTGAAGGTGATTGGCTTATACACGAAGGTGGTTGAGATGGATTTGCAGGCAGTGGGCGATGGAGTTGCTGATGTCGGGGTGCAAGAGAAATTGCTTGATTCAGACAGTAAATTGCAGTTTGGGATGTGATGGTGAAGGTTGGTACTTGCTGCACTGTGGTTGTTAAAGGTTGCAATTTGATTGTTTTGTCGGTGGTGGTGATGATGAAAATGGATTGATTGCTATTGTGGTTTTTAGGGTGATGTTGATCAGTTGTTGTAATCAGGTGATATGGTGATCAGTTGTAAACAGTTGTTGTAATCATGCTGCGGGCTTGTGGGTCAAGTGTAAGTGTCGATCAGTTGTTGTTGTGGTTTTTCGTGTGTAAGAGCTACTGAGTATTGGCAAAAGAAGGTGAACTATGGTTGAAGTATGATGAAGGGTGTGATTAGGTGATATGGTGATTGTTAGTGAAGAAGGTTGGCTATTTTTTGTGATAAGGTGATTGTTGAGTAGTAGCCTTTGTTAAGGTAGTTCGTGACTGACGGATTTGGTTGCAGGAAGGTATGAAGTGCTGGAGATGCTGGTTTGGATGAGGAAGGCAATGTATACAGTGTTGCAATGTATTAGGGAACTGAAATTTTGGAGTGGGCAGTGAGTTGCTGACAAAAGTTTGGTGCAGTGAAATGGTGATGTCAATGGGGAAAGTAGGTTATTGAAGGTAACAGTTAAGTGGCAGTTTGGTGGAGGAGGGTTCAGTTGTTTGTTTTGGAAGTGAGTGGTTGAGGAGGTTAGCAGGCGATAAACTAAAAAAATTCAGAAAGAGCATAATAGAATGTGGAAACAAATGTAGTGTAACAGATGAAAACAATTACAATGTATTTTATTATTTTCTATAGAAACAAATACAGTTTGTAATATGCTGAAACAGATGCAATGTAAATTAAAGATAAAAATGTGTACCAAATGCAGTGTGATTTTTATGTTCTTTTACTACCTAAAACAGTGCAAATGTGAGTGTAGCAAATAGCAGAAATGAACAGGGAGAATAACAAAACAAAAGGTAGGAGGGAATGCAAATGTTTAGAATTTATTGCTAAATGCTGCAACAATGAAATGCCGAATTCAACATAGTAACAAAGAATTGTGGATGTGAATGACAAAAGAAAATGTAGAATTTAGTTGTTTGAAACAGAAAATGAAATGCAAAATCAGATTAACAGAATAATTTGTAGCGTAAATGTAATGAGTAAACAAATACAGTGCAGACTTTGTTTTTTTAATTAAAATCAAATGGAAACTAGAATGACAAGCAAATTCAAGCAAAACAGAAATGCATAACTGATTTTTTTATTGGAAATATGAACAAATAAAATAAATGAACCAAACACACAATAAAAATGCTTTCAAGTGGAAGAAGAAATGATAACCAATGCAACAATTTATTTTACTAGAAAGCAAAGATAGATATAATACAAAGAGTAAAAATAAAATTAAAATGTTTTTCCTAACAATGACGGCAAAAACTTGATTCTTACGAATTTTTCTATTAATTTAGAAAATCCGCAGAATTTATATCGTTATTCAAATATTGCAAACGCACGACATACAATCGTAGTATGCATGAAAGTACGACTCTATCAGCATGAAAAAAATTTGAATTTCTAAAATTATTCAATAAAATTAGACCAAGTTTTGAGATTGTATTAACTACATAAAAAAATTAACAAAAACTAGAAAACAACTAGAGAGTTAATTATGAGATAGCATGTTTATAATGTTTTGCGTACAATGTAGCATGCACTTTCTCCCGTCATATGCAACAATTTGGACAAATTTTTCTTTTTTCAGGATGACCCACGTCTAGGCATTATGAAGCATGGATGAGCAAATGACTGTATAGTAGTGGTTTGATCTAATTCTTTTTTCTTCTTCAAAATAACGTAACATCACATTACTCATCAATTAAGTTCAAATATCTCGTCTAAGTTACAAAGCTAAACCAATATTAACAAGGTCCTCATATATCTAAATAGTACAATGATATATTTGTGATACAAGGCATCATACGAATACTACAAAAGATGAGAAGAATACTATATAGTATCAACCCTCCCAACAACCACTCAACTCTCTATTAGAGCATTCCCAGCAGTGGGGATACTTCACGAAATGGCTCCGAAATATGTTTTACCGCTGTCCAGCAGTGCGGAAACGAGCGTGGAGGCGAATTGGAAATGGCGAGGCTCGCCATTTCCAATTTGGAGCGGCGGTATGCAAACGGTTTTGAGAAAACCGTTTACACGTTAAACGGTTTTCTGAAAACCGTTTAAGGTGTAAACGGTTTTCACAAAACCGTTTATACAATAATTGTGTGCATTTTTTAAGTGCAAATTCTTTTGCACTTTATCTTGGTTTGTACGTGGTTAAACATGTTGAGTTTTCTGGATTTCAAGCATTCGGTTATCTAAATGTCATATATTTATTTTATTTAATTTTTTAAAGTTCTTAATTATTATTTTTTTAAATTTGTTTCACTTAAAATTTGATGCTTGTTTTATATTTAAATTCACTGAATTTTTAAGCTTGAAAAATTATTTTTAAAATTTTATAACTACGTTTAAGTTTGAAAATTTGGTTTTTATCTTGTTTTATATTTAAAGTGGTTTTTTATATGTAAATTTTATCTTGTTTTATAGATAAAATTTGGTTTTTATCTTGTTTTATATTTAAATGGGTTTTTTATATGTAAATTTTTAATTTGCTGTAACCTATATGTTGTAAATTTTTATTTGTGAATTTTTACCTCCACTCAGTTTTTATTTTGGTTTTTATCTCCAGTTTGCTAGTTGTAAGTTGGTAACATACGCTCGCTATTAAAAACGATACAAAGATTTTGCAATACAACTGGTGTTCATTATAATATCACCAGCCAAACGTAGGATACAATAGAGAAAACTAAAAACTAGCCAGTAAAATATAGGAAATTCAGTACGCAAACACATTAATTGTTACGCTCATTCTGAAGAGATTCTAAAGCGGTTCGAAGTCGCCTATTCTCTTGTTCTAACTCGTTGGTGTAAGAAATAGCCCGTGGAGGGAAAGGATCGTCGATCCACTCGAAATAATTGCATCCGTTAGGCCACAGCGAGCATAAATGGATCCTACGACCAATATTCTCTCCGTCCGCCCGTACTACTACCTCTGTCTCGTAACCACAGTAGCAACAAACGGGATAGGAGTTAACCTCCTGCTCGTAAGGAGTCTGGTTAACTGAAACTCGTCGTATCTCCTGATGACGTACATCTTGAACAGGTGGAGGACGGGCCACATCCGGATTAGTCGGAGGACGAGGGACTGTAGCCGCTCGTAAGGGTTCTTCATTCCCAGTTTGGACTTGTCCATGAGCTATAGCAGGAACATGATTAATTGGTGGATGAATCGTCAGGCGTGCCAACTTCGGGTAGTTTTGACGCAGGTCCTCGTAGTGCTGCTCTTGGTATTCGATATTCCAATCAATATCTGTTCTTGGAGTTGAAGGGGGGCGCTCAGGAAAGTTTTGATCATAGTTTGAATCCATTGATGAGGGCCATGACCATGAAGACATGTTTTTCTGTTGATGAAAATTTTGGTTCTAGATAACTAAAACGTAGCAAACATAGAGATATTTATAGGGGAAAATATATGGACTAACGTACATATAATTGAGAAACGTTAGACTAGTCAATGCACTCAGATTGATAGGAAAAGCACTAAAGGGATAGGACAAGACAGCGGGCTCAGTGATAGGACAAGACAGCGGGCTCAGTGATAGGACAGGACGACCCAGTGATGCTTTTTAGGAGCAGCAAAGCTGTAGGGTATGAAAGGACAAGATATGAGCAGTACGTGGCAAAGACTGGAACAATGCATTACTAGGGCATTGACTAAGGTGATAGCAAATGGCTAAAGTGACATGACAATTCAGTGGCCTCAGTGATAGGACTGGACGACCCAGTTATGTTTTTTAATAAGTCAGTAAAGTGATACGATATGAAAGGACAGGGTATGACAAGTCGGTGGCAATAGACTGTAATAATGCAACACTGGTGCACTAGAGAACTGTAAAGAAAGCACTAAAGTAAAAGGATAGGACGACCCAATTTCGAGTACAAACCACTACACTAACACACCGTCTTCATAACAATATTATAGTACCATTAAACTCACATACCATTACACTAACATCTCATAACATTAACATTAGCACCTAAAAAGTCATACAATCAACTCATCAATCATCATTGAATGTCCTCAATGCCTGGAATGTAAATCCCACTTCCTTTCTTCTTTCCCTTTCCCGTAAATATAGATTTCACCTTGCTGACGAAACCCCCGCTCTTCTGCTTACCTTTGTCTAAACTCTTGCCTGCACGTACATAAACACTTGGTTATATGTGAACTCTAATAAACTTAGAACAAAATAAATAGATTTATGTGCACGGGTAACAAGTGTGTATGGAGTTAAATGAACAAGTACCAGACGTCGACGATGATGCAGATGGATATCTAAACCTAACACCATACTGATTAGTACGTACATCACTGGGTTGACCGTCATCATCGTCGTCGTCATCATCATCATCACCCTCGTCGTCATCCTCCTCATCACCTTCCTCCTCATCTTCCTCATCACCCTCGTCGTCATCTTCTTCCTCATCCGCTTCCACCTGTACTTGAGTTTTTCTTTTTTTCCTGCTTGTTGTTCGACCCGCCACATTGGTTCCCAAATGCAACACTGGTTCCCTATAAACTTGCATGTTCTGCACAGTATTTAAAAACATACACACTATCATTATACAAATAATACTAGGGATTGTATGTTATGTGCACGGGTAACATGTCCTCCCTTAGTTACAGCAACATCCAAACTCTGGTAGAGGTAACCCATAATCGCAGAACCCCAGTCGAACTGTTCCGCTAAGCATAAATCAAAAACGGCTTCCAAATATCCCAGACTAATTGTGTCATTTGTTGTTGTAAAGAAAAGAGTTCCCATCATATACAAAACAAAAATGCGCGCAATATGGCTTTTGTTATCAGTAGCCTCAAGGTAGTCGTCACGAAAGTACCTCACAAGATGCGATAAAGCAACATTTCCTACCCGAATATCGTTCGGCTCAAGAAGTAGCAGTAGTTGCTTTGCATTGTCGAATTGCCCCCAACTCTCATCATACGGTAACGTTTGATTATGCACTCCCACGGGAATGGATGTCAGCATGGTAAAATCTAAAGGTGTGAATCCAATCTCCGTACTATGAAATAAAAAAGTATGTGTAGTCGGCCACCAACGCTCCACAATATCATGTATGCATCTGTTATCAGAGTTTTTCAACTCAATTTTCATGAATTTACCAAATATACTCACAATCGGCTCATAAATTTGCGGGTAGACTTTAACTTTCTTCCACCATTTCAGCATCGTTGTAAATGCCCCATGACATCTCATCTTGTCTCGATTCTGTTTACAAAAATAAATCGGTTTACATAATGTTTTCGTATCGAATAAATTTTTTTACGCAATTTAAAAACAAAAATATACCGTAAGCTCTTTTCCACTGTTGAAGATATGTGAAACTCCTTCTTGTAGACTTGTGATGGACATGAATGGAAACCCCGGCTCGATTTCTGTCTCCTTCCTAGCACCGTAGCCTCCTTCTTCGCGTTCGATCGTTTTACGACTCTTTCGTGGGCTTTTTCTCCTCCGAAACCCACTCGCAGCGTTGGAACCTTCTATGATTTCCTCTTCCATCCTCAACAAATTCAACTAATTTGTTAAATCAACGAAGATGACCAAAATGATGGGTTTTTATGGTGGAGAACGATGGAATTGGTGGTGCTAAAGAGACGAGGAATGGTAGATAATGAAGTTATTGCAAAAATCCGATGTTTTTCACTCAATTCTTGAACTAGGGTTTAGAGGATTTGGGGATTTCGTTCGGCGTCTGTTTACAGAGTAATAACTCTGTAAAACAGATGCTCGCTGTATATATATTTTTTTTCCTGGACACGCTAAACGGTTTTCTGAAACCGTTTAACCACTAAACGGTTTTCAGAAAACCATTTAGTGTGTTTTTTTTTAAAATAAAAATAAATTCCCAGCGTCGCCCCACTGTCTGCTGGGACAGTGGGGGGGATCGACGCTGGGAATAGTTGATCCACGCTCTAAATTGGGGGTACTGCTGGGAATGCTCTTAAATCACTGATAGAACATCTTTGAGAGTTGTTCATGCCACGCCTTTAGCATTTGAATCACCTTTGACGCTCCACATTCTCCTTAATTTGGCTCTAGTCTGTACACTCCATTATTGAAGCCATAAGTGGAGTCATTGTATTTCTGCATTTTATGAACTATTGCATCAATTTCCATTTTTAAATTAATTAAAATAAAGTTTTGCAGCAAGTTTAAAATTTCACTTAAATCCAACAACTGCTTTCTAAGTTGAATTTGCTAAGATAAACTCAACTTGCTACAATTGAATTGCTCAGCACGTTTAGTTACTCACTTCAGCCAGCATATACAAGTAAGCTATCAGCATCACAAGTGAAACTAAAATGCCTGGAATCCTAAGATAAGTCCAGAAACATATTTGAATTCGAACTCTGTTTGTTTGGTACTTTGGCAGCACATTTAGACCACAGCAAAAAAAATCAAAAATTGTCTTATATAAGACAACAAATCATCGTAGATTTAGTAGCATCATCACTTGATCAATTGTTTCAAATTTCATCTATAAAAAAAAATCATTGGTTTAATGCAGAATAAGTTACGCAATGTAAAAAATAAACGCTGCTTATTAAGTTACTGAAAGAAATCTGGTTTTTCTTTTGAACAATCAAGCATAGATATTTGTTTTTAGTATAAACGAGTATATATGCACGCCCAATAGTTGATTCCCACCAATAGTTTATAAAAAGAAAATGAAAGTAGTTTATAAATATAGGAAACAAAATGTTCTTTCTTTTTTCAATTGGTCTCAGGTTTGAAGTTTTGATTCCCAGCAACAGTTGATTCTCCACTATTTTCTCTAGATCAGCAAGCATTACAGAGCTCAAGCTCCTCACCGAAACACATAATTAAGAATAAAAACAATTGAAAAAAGAAAGAACATGGCTGCGAACTCACTCATCAGCAGTAGAAACCTTTCAAACCTGAGACCAATCAAGTATCCCTGTAAGAGGCGAGAAATACAAAGTAAAAATAAATCAGAGTTTTTTTTACAATAGGGTACTTTAGTACACAGAGAGAAGACAACAGGAATGAGTTGGCCACAAAATACACATACTAAAACAAATACTGTACAACAACAAAAAGAGAATCAACTCAAACCAACTGAGATTAGACACTATAAAAACACGCACAACAAAAAAAAAAAAAAAAAAAAAAAAAAAAAAAAAAAGAAGCTAAAACCAAAAAAACCAGTAGACCTTAAAGATCTTAATATCGAACGTGTAGAAAGTTAAGAGGATAATAGAACTTAAGCGATGTTCTGAAGACGTGACTTAAGCGATGTTCTGAAGACGTGATTCCAAGATCATGCATTCAACTTTGACTCTTAACTTTGTTGCACAAATGAGCTCCTCTTAATGGACCTGCAAAATATATGTTCTGTTTTTATACCCATTAATGCTTTATAATCAGGAATTGCATTACAGAATAATTAAGCATTTGCAGAATATATACGACGTGTATAATTGCAGTAACAAAAGAAATTACGACATTAAGTTACAATGTTATCTACAACAGACATGCCAAGTTTTTTTTTTTTTTAAAAAAAATGGAAAATAGGGAGAAGGCAAACGTAGCAAAAAATTTGGCCAAAAATATGGAAAGTTTGTTTTTTAGCCAAAAGTCTATATTTTAGTGCAAAATGGAAAATGACAGTGGGCCCCCTGAATTCCACATTTGCACTAAAATGTGGACTTTTGCCTAAAAAACAAACTTAGCATACTTTTGACCAAAGAATTTGCTAAGTTTGTCCTTTAAAAAAAAATACTCTTTTAAAAAGATAGAATTGGACTTATTATACCTCTTGAACCTTAAAAAACCTTGTTATTATTATATTCCAATGACAAATAAGTGGAGAAGCCAATATATAATATTTTCCACTCAGTAATTATAGTTTCAAACAAAATAGTCTACGGTGATGAGGAATCTTTCTTTGTAGTTTATCGTATGTACATCCTAGATAAATTAGTTTACCCACAATAACTCGATGAAATGTTTTTTAACAATAATTTGTAATGCGTGAATGCAAATATATATGTATTAAAACCCTATTAGTGTTGCGATTAATGCATTTGCATGAACATGCAATTACATATAAGCTGTGTAGAAATGTTTAATTCACAGAATGGTTATGACTTATAGCAAAGCATAATACTCACCTAAATGGCAATAGTCTGTTAATACCATGATTTTAAAAAACTCGCCTCAAGGCCCGCCTCGAGGAAACAAGAGATAAAACGCCTTGAGGCTTATTCCAAAAGGCTTTTTACCTCTAAAACTTACGCCTCAACAACTTAAGGCATACAAAACGCATAAAGCATACGTCTCGCACGCCTCAAACAGCTAAGCCATATGACTTAAAAACCTTTTTATCTTCAGTTGCAGATTTTGACATAGATAAAAGTCATTAAGCTTTACTTATATAATGGAAATAAAAAAAAATTCAAAATTTAAGAAAATAAAAAATAGCAAATTTTACTTTTCAATTTCAATATCGACATGATCAAGTAAGACTGTTTACGAAATAATGATCATGAGGAATGCAATGAATTTTCTCATTGTTATTTAAAGAATGTTTTTCAATAAATTTTATTAAATCTCGAAATAAACCTTGCAAATCGATTCGAATTGATAGAACATATCAAAATTGGAGTTTGATGTAATCTTCAAATAGTTTTAAGAAATCAAAATTTGAACCATATGGGTTTCGATAATTTATTATTAATCTATAATAAAAATATATACTTGGTAGAAGTCGGATCTTAAATTATTTGTGTTCTATTTTTTACATTGGTTAATTTAAAGTGTCAGAATTTCTTTACTTTTTTTTTACGCTTTATTTTTACCCGAAAATCTTATGCCTCAACATTTCGAGGCTTATGCCTCGCTTTATAGACCTAAAAATGCCTCATGTGCGCCTTTTGCATTTTAAATCATTGGTTAATACAATATCAAAAAGGATAATATAGAAATTAACATTTAATGTTGCCTTGATATTAGTTGATGGAAGCGATATCGTAGATTGGATATTGTATATATAAGTAATTTGCCAAGTCACATATTTTCCTTACTAATTTGCCAAAATATTAGGGCATCAACACACTGCCAATGGAAACAAATAGGAATTTTGAGTACAAATTGGCACTTCATTGTAACCATTGCTGGGAATTTATTGTAGTATAAAGTTCACTCATAAATTTCAATGTAACATGTCAGATGCACAACAAAAAAAGGAAAACAAAATAATAAAGCAAGAAACAAAATACAGTGATGCATTCTAATAATAAGGAAAATGAAGGAAAAAAAATTAAACAATGGTGAAAATCAGGTAATTACGATGCACAAAAAGGTAAAAACGATTTGAAGATGCATATTCAACAATATTTTGAAACAATTACATATGAAAAACATCATACAATTAACAAAAAATATTTATTTTATAATTTACCACCAGATCGAATAACCACCAAGATGGCTAAAAGACATATTATGCCAATTTTAAACATTTCAGACCACTACTTCACTTCACCTAATCAGTTTCTCCACTATTCTTGTTTCTCATATAAGTAGTGCTAATAACATAAGTAAAATGAAATCTTAAAAAAAAAAAAAAACCAAAATTAGTTTTTGATTTCAGTAAAAGCCAAATCTGTAAACGTATTTGCATAAAAAGAACATTTGTGCTGGTGAAATAACCATGAATTGTGGTTTATGGTCATAAAATATGCTTGTATTTGCTAATCTGGTAGCTGAAGGCATATGATATTTCAAGCAAATAATAGTTAGGAGACCATATGGTACTCACCATACAAATTCGTCAATTGATACATGCACATCTACCATTTTATTAAAAAAAAAAAACGTAATTGCACTGATAACTTCTTCAAAACAAACAATGATATGCTAAAATACAAGAATCTTAGTGAGAAATTAAAAAAAAACGTTAAAAAGATTACTTTGATCTTTATGTATTTAATATGAATAAAGGCTGCAGCTATCTAAAACAGATCAATCTATATTTTAGGTGCCTTTTTGCAAAATAGAAAATGAAGGGAATAGATATCTTTTTTTCCATGGAAACAAATTTAAAAAATAATTCACAGTGAATTTGTAAATATGATTTTTGAAGTATAATTTTATCAAACCCAAACTCCACATCAAATTCATCATTGTAAGGATATTTATTGATAACAAATAGGCAAAACGGAAGGGGAGGACCAAATGAAACACAAACCTAGAAATTCGATTGGAGGAGCAAATTTGATAGATTGTAGATTCTAAGTGTTACCCCCTATTTATTTATTTATTTATTTATTTATTTATTTTTACATAGCAAACTTGGTTTTTTTTTCAATGAAAATAAAATATATTACAATAGGGGGACTCAAGCCAGTCTCCAACGACGTACAAATTAGAAAATACAACAAAAGCAGAAGCACAAAACAACATAGTAAACTAATACAACCAAGATACATCACAAATAGGACAACGACCATCACCAAACAAAAGCACCACACCAACACCAAAGATAGATACACCACAGAACATGGGAATAACCCACGCTGCGGAAGGAGCATACCATCCCACAACCAACAGATCTAGGCTACAAACATGAAACCTCGCAACAAAGCCAAAGAGACTGATCCAAGCATCAATATAAAACCACATACCCAACTAAGCACATGAACCTTCAAAAACGAAGAACAGACCTCCAATTGTAATGAAACGAACAACAGCAAAGGGAACCATCCCACCATAAATCGAACGTCCACCAAGCTCGGCGAAGAGTGCTAAATGTTGAGATTTGTGATACGCAAATCACAATTGTAGGCAACAAATTTTCTATGTGGATCCATTTTTGGTGGAGATATTTGTTGCTACTTTTGTGGGATATTTGAAAATGAAGGCAAGGATTATTTTGTGCTTATCCAAATAGATATATTTGAGATATATGAGGATGATTTGGGTGACAAGTTACTCTATAAAAGGCCTACATGATATCTTCATTAAGTGGTGGAAAAATTTGTCATTGTTCTTCATTATTTTTCTCCTCAAATTGTTTAGCCATTAGATATTCTCTACCTATTTCTCAATAAGGTTATTGATTCAAGTTGTTTTTGTTTAACGATAGTTGAGATCGGTTGTAAACAATATTTTGGTGAATCAATAAAGAGGGTGGTTGGGTGGAATATCGTGTGTTCATATTTCCGATATTTTTTTGTGTTGTTTGTTATTCAATCACATTCATCTTCAAGTGATTGGGTGAAAAAGATTCATTTTGTTTATGGGTGTTTTGTCAAAACTTCCGCTGCGCACAAAACCCCAACAGTTGGTATCGGAGCTCAGATCACCGCATAGCTTGGAGTGTTTGTTGAATTGAAAAAAAAATGATTTTTTGTTTGAAAAAAATTGATTTTTTGATGTCGGAGATGATGACGTTGTCGAAGATGGCTATTTTGAATGGGAGGAATTGGGGTATATGGAAGCCGAAGATGGAGGACGTTCTATATCTCAATGATTTGCATGATCCCATTGATAGAAATGGGGAGAAGCCCTCGAATATGGATGAAGGAAAGTGGAAGAAAATGGACAAAAAGGCGATTGCGTTGATTCGCCAATATTTGGATGATTCTGTGTTCCACCATGTGGCTAGTTGTGAATCCGCAAAGGCGTTGTGGGACAAATTAGTATCGCTGTATGAGTCAAAGAGTGCTACAAGCAAAGCTTTTCTGGTTCGAAAGTTGTTTCAACTTCGATTGGATGAGGAGAAGTCTGTTGCAGAGCATTTGAACGAGTTTCAAGATGTCATCAATCAATTGGCAAACATGAAGGTCAATTTTGATGATGAGTTGCAGGCTCTTTTGTTGATGAGTACACTTTCGGAAAGCTGAGAGACTTTGGTTGTTTCATTGAGTAATTCCAATGCTAATGGAACTATCTCTTTGGAAACGGTTCGAAGCAGTCTTTTGAATGAGGAGCTAAGGAGAAAATGGTCGGAGTTGAAATCGGTTCAAACTGAGGCGATGGTAGCAAGGGACTCAGGTAAAGATACAAGGAAGAAGAAAGGTGCTATCTTTTGTCATTATTGTGGTAAGAAAGGCCACAAGCGCAATGATTGCTATTCATATATACGAGATATGAAGAAGAAGAAGGCGCAAGGTGATAATAATAGTGATGAGGCACAGGCAGGCTTTGCTGAAGGTACCGAAGGCAATTCTTCATGTGATGTCCTACTTAGTGTTGTGGAGCCTTGGAAGATGGATTTAGGAGCCAGTTTTCACATATGTCGAGATGTGAAAAGTTTTTCTTCGTATGAGAAGAGTGTTGGCATGATAAAGACGGCCAATGGAGTAGAGCTATCAATTTGTGGAGTTGGAGCTGTTAGATTTCGGATGCATGATGGAGTGGAGAGTGAAGTTGCCGGTGTGAGACACATACCCACTTGTTCACATAACCTCATATCTCTCGGTTAGTTAGATCGCCGCGGTTGCACTTATGAGTCTCGAGGTGGAGTTTTGAGAGTGAAGAAGGGTGGTCGTGTGATGATGCGAGGAGTTTTGGAGGAGGGGAACCTATATAGTTTGGTCGGTTCAGTGGTCAACAGTGGAAGACGGGTGACAGTTGAAGAACCTAATCCACAGCAAGGTGGAGAGGTTAATATGGTCACTGTTGATTGTCCTAAGGTTGAGGATCATGGTATCGACAAGGGTCTAGATGTTGATGATGCTCGAGGGATCCCGGAGATGAAGAAATCATGTCAAGCGGAAGACGGATGTCGAGTTGTGAAATCCACAAAGACAAGATGGAGGTCTTTGTGGTATTACAAACGCTTTTGAAGATCGCTATTGGTGTGGTGCACGGATGAGGGAGGTGCACCATTAGTGGGCGATGGTGGAGGTTTGTAATGATGTTAATTAAAAAAAGAAGGTTGAAAGTGAGAGCTAAGTTGGCTAGTGTTGAGTGGAGGAGATGTTGTGATTTGGTATCAAGGTGGAGTGTTGAGATTTGTGATACGCAAATCACAATTGTAGGCAACAAATTTTCTATGTGGATCCATTTTTGGTGGAGATATTTGTTGCTACTTTTGTGGGATATTTGAAAATGAAGACAAGAATTATTTTGTGCTTATCCAAATAGATATATTTGAGATATATGAGGGTATATTTGAGATATATGAGGATAATTTGGGTGACAAGTTACTCTATAAAAGGCCTACATGATATCTTCATTAAGTGGTGAAAAAATTTGTCATTGTTCTTCATTATCTTTCTCCTCAAATTGTTTAGCCATTAGATATTCTCTACCTATTTCTCAATAAGGTTATTGATTCAAGTTGTGCTTGTTTAACGATAGTTGAGATCAGTTGTAAACAATATTTTGGTGAATCAATAAAGAGGGTGGTTGGGTGGAATATCGTGTGTTCATATTTCCGATTTTTTTTGTGTTGTTGTTTGTTATTCAATCACATTCATCTTCAAGTGATTGGGTGAAAAAGATTCATTTTATTTTTGGGTGTTTTGTCAAAACTTCCGCTGCGCACAAAACCCC
The DNA here is from genome assembly GCA_030737875.1 of Allium sativum. Classification (NCBI taxonomy): domain Eukaryota; kingdom Viridiplantae; phylum Streptophyta; class Magnoliopsida; order Asparagales; family Amaryllidaceae; genus Allium; species Allium sativum. The sequence continues at coordinate 464,525,824 of CM060923.1, forward strand.
AACACTAAACTCAATGGAAGAAACTCAGCATACCAGATCCAAAAAGGCTAGTCGCGAGACAAATTATGAAGGATGGCTTTACTGAAGAGGCCACCACGCAAAGAGAAGAGGAGAAAACTGTAGCTCGTTCTGAAGAGGAGGCAAAGCAGGGATAGGTACAATAAAACAGGGAGCAAGACCAACAAGAACACAACCAGCAGCAACAAGCATTTCCCAAAGACCAAAAGAGTCCACCATCCCACTAAACCCAACAAACAACCATAAACACCAGAGCAGATACACTTTACCCCGCTGTAAGACAAAAGCCGACCCACCTGCTACTGACGATTGCCAGTGAAAAACAGATGGATACACAGTACAAGGAAAAGGAGGTGAAAATTAGTGTTTATCAGAGGATAGTTGAAGGGGGAACGCTGGAAAGAAGAAACATGGAGATAAGCAGACAGAAAAACAACGAAACAAATCAGATCTGAAAAGAACTTCCGTTGCGAGAAAAGCAAGAACAGAGAAATCGGTAGCCAGAAACAATTGCGAAGTGAGAATGGATCTCGAACGATGTTGGAAGGGGATTGATGTTGGCCAAGAAAAAAACACCGAGAGCCAAAAGACCGGAAAACCAGACTAGGGTTTAGGCGGCGGAAAAGAGAAACCTAAAAACTAAAGAACAGGGTAACTAAAAGAGGGAGCGGGAGAGGTAAGGGAGATGGAAGACGAAGGTCGAGATGGATGGAAGGGAATGAGAAGACGAGCGGTTAGGGCAGAAGGAAGAAGAGAATCAGAGCAAGCGGTCGCCATTTTTTAGATCTACATTTTTCGAAGTGTTACCCTATGGCAATAGTGATATAACATTTATGTCGTTTTCTCAAATATGTAAAGCTGCAATTAAGTAAATATATAAAATCAATTTTTATGAAGGAAATTGTATGGCTTTATGTTCTGATCAAGTATTTGTATAGTAATAAAGGTCGTAATATAATAATCATATTAATAATCACCATGATCATGCGATAACGACGTTGGAGACAAACCATTCAATTATGACACCCTTTGACCTTCGGATAAATTTTGCTAAATCCAGACAGATAAATGATAGTGCAAAATAATTAAAAGGATGATGATTTTAGTAAAAAGTAGTAGATTCATAAAATAAAAAGGTAATGTAAAAAATTAAATGGAAACATTTGTATCATAACATGGCCAAAAAAAATAAAGTATGAAGAGCTGAGCTTTATAGCACCAATGCAGGAAAGCAGTTGAGTGATATTTACATGTTCAAATGAACATATAAAAAGCTAAAAAGGTGGACAGTAAAGAAGATAAATTAAAGAACCATAAGGTCTAAAACTGAAGGGAAAAAGTTGTCGAATTTGCAAATGTTTAACTATTTAAGCACATTTCAAGCTCTGAATCAATAATTTAAGGCATGATGTTACTGTGTGTGTGTGTGTGTGTGTGTGTGTGTGTGCGCGCGCGCGCGCGTGTGTGTGTGCGCGCGCGCTCTTCAAGCAGTTGGTCCCATCCTAAGTTTTGCAAAAAAGATGAACTTGGAAAATTTATAAATACTATTTGCAAGAGATGCATTAACTTATCAAACATATATAATAGAAATAAATGCACATTTGCATGATATATATTTATCTAAACAATACAATGACTTTCTAATGAAAGTATGCCACCTTGCATATTTTATTGCATCTATAACCAGAAATAACATAGAGAACTTTTTCAATAGAAATCAGCATAACGAACGGTCTGAAGTCCACTTTGAAGTGGTATTAATAAAACATAAGACACAACATTGATGTTGCTTTTAAGTTACATTTTATGATCGTATTTATTTATAACAGAAAAGAAATAGTTACATATTATATGCATTTTGGCTAGTTATTTCAAACACATAACTTTTTAATATAATTTAGCAGTATAAATGTATACAAAGCCATATATAAGTTTTACTGTCATAACCGATGAAAGAAATATTACAGAAGTAATGTTTGAGGGTTAAAAACAAAGAAAAATTAAAACTTTTTCTTAAAAATTCAATTTTAATAATTGACTGCAGACTCTGAATATAAGTCCGAAAAAAGGACAACATCAATTTGAAAGTTTTAAATTTCACAACATAAATATAATCCTAGTACATCTTAAAAGACAAAATTTTGAAAATACATCCTTTTCGAATTGCAATTCTTATAAATCAGTATTTTTAAACAAAAACAGAGCAATTAGGAAAAAAAGACTGAACATGTAAGATATCTTACCATCCCGATTAAAAACAGGGAAAAAAGTTTAGGTTTTTGGATTTAATATTTGGCTAGTTCAAATTTTGTGGAATGTATTTACGCATGGGCATTGAAAAAAAATTCACTACCATGATTGCGAGCACAAATCAAAATGTAAGATTTATCACCAATAAGTTAAAATTTGCAATAAAAAATTATAGGTTAGTTTTCAAGGTCCAAAAAAAGTTTTAGAAAATAATCTTTGACATTATTTTGTAGAAGATCAATAAGTAAAGTTCAAATGCTTTGAAATTTCATTTTCACTAAAAAAATAAAGTAAAAGTGGACCTTCTGAATGATTCTAAATAAATATGTAAAGTGTAAATAGTAGACTCAATATAGGAGGTAAACTACAGACTTTTTTTTTAATTTACAATCTGTAGAGATGTAACATTGTTATTTGTTAAAACTGGAAAGAAATTTAAACCTTGAAAAAACCGAGTAAATAAGTCAGCTTTTAGGAGGGTTGCCTTTAGAGGAAAACATTTCTTAAAATCTTACAATGATAAATATGTGGAAAATTCATTCACACACAAATAAACCAAGCCATGGTAAAATCAGGGTAAATATTTCAAATGTACATTATAATGCCAAAATATGCAAATGTTACAAAACTAAGTTAATGTTCATTGTTCAAAATTAGGAATAGATTTATATATTTATGACGTATATAGTTAATGTAGTTCATCAACTATGCCTAAATTTAAAAAAATGGAGACCTTTTTTTAAAATTTACAATCTGTAGAGATGTAACATTGTTATTTGTTGAAAAGAAATTTAAACCTTGAAAACAACCGAGTAAATAAGTGAGCTTTTAGGAGGGTTGCCTTTAGAGGAAAACATTTCTTAAAATCTTACAATGATAAATATGTGGAAAATTCATTCACACACAAATAAACCAAGCCATGGTAAAATCAGGGTAAATATTTCAAATGTACATTATAATGCCAAAATATGCAAATGTTACAAAACTAAGTTAATGTTCATTGTTCAAAATTAGGAATAGATTTATATATTCATGACGTATATAGTTAATGTAGTTCATCAACTATGCCTAAATTTAAAAAAATGGTTATGAAAGAAATAAGAAATCTTGTTGTATTTTAGAACAGAGAACATGCTATTTTAAGAAACTAAAACTATATGTTTTAACTGACACATGGAAAAGGATAAAAGACCAGGAAGTAAGTATATTATGTCAAACTACCTTGAAAGTAAATCATACACACACGTGTTTATGCAGCTCTGATGTATAATGCTGACAAACCTATAAGACCAATCCGTAATAGGATTCACTCTCACGGAAGGGGTCCAAACTTGCGATCTTGCAGAAAGAGAGGGATGTTCTTTTCCAATCTGCATAATGATTTTAAGGCCATTAGGAACTTTATAAAGACAAAATAAATAACATATATTGCCATCATGAACATTACTGACAGTACACTGCATTAAGATCGTCAATTCTATTTCTTGTACCATGAAAATTGCTTTGGCTGGTCATCCTATCATTAGAGATTCTGGTCAAGACTTGAAATCAAGGCAAATTAGTTTTAGTTGCAACTCGTATCTGGTGAGAGTTAAAGCAATCAAAACTTCATGTATAAATTATAAATATAATCCATAAATGAAATAGCATTCTCACTTGGTGGCTATTCCATAAGTGAAAGAGTTTGATTTCTGGAAATGAGCAATGGTTTCTTCTTCCAATTTGTTTATTGGCATCGGAGGTATTATGTATCCAAATAAAATGCAAGCAGTTCAAATATACAAAGTTAGGAATTTCAAGTAGAAGTGAGATTTGAACAATGGCTTTTAAGTCATCATGATTCAGAAATTGGAATATATATATATTTTCACATCTAAGCATCTACTAATTTGTAGGTAAAAAGGGATAAAAGCGAACCAACAAAATAATAAATTGGATCCAAAGATTAACTTACACAACACAATATTGTATAAAATAACTTATAAGTGGACATTGAATCTCTATGTTAAAAGTATAAAATTTTTGGTTTTATAACTTAATAACATGCCAAAGCAATGTAAAGGAATACTGAAATAGTATTGTTTAGATCAACCATCCAATTATTATTATTATTATATAATAATAAATTTTAAATTCTTAAAATCCTCTGAATGAAAACATTTACAAAAGCTGAATTGATGACAAAATATAGAGATCACGATAAACAAACAGTTCATTTTCAAAAATCAAAATTAATTATTATATGAAATAATAGTTCAGTACTGTTCAGCAATGTATTTATGCTATGAAAGAGACTTATTTTGAGTTTTCTTGTATTCTAATAAAAATAAAAGAATCAAAGAGACAATAAAGGAGGAAATCATACTCATGCATATTGTTTCTTTTAGGTCTTTTTAATGAGCATACTTAACAAAAAAAAGTATACAGTTTTTTACGTTTTTAGTGTAAAAAACTCATTGCACTATTTGGATAGCCAATAGAAATTCAAAGTGCAATTAGGCCATCTTCAATAAGACGACACAAAAAACAAACGGTCTATCGATCCGTTCTCAACCACACAGATGCTTGTAAATTAGTAACACTCGATCGATCCCTCTAGTTTAATCATGCAGATACTGCAGCACGTAATGTTTATATACTAATCTCCCAGAACATGCATGCTTACAAAGACAGTCTCTTATATATACTTACATGATTAAGACTTGCATGTAATTCTAGCCAAGTTTAGTTTTGGATATAGTGTGCTTCTCAAGAAATCTTTGAAGCACGTAATTTAGAGCATTTCTCAGGACATATGCTCCTTACGCTTATGGTCCCATGCAGGACTAATATTCCATGTATGGCTACACAGAATCTGTGGCTTTTCCAAATTGCAAAATTATACTAATCTCCCAACAGTGTAATCTCCCAACAATGCAAAATTATAACATTAAAAATGACTGAAGCTTTGTGATGAATCAAAAGCACAAAGGACTAATGGACAAATTTAGAAGTACAAACCCTAGAACAACATACAGGTAATCTGGACATGAGATACTGATTAATCGGAAATTATGATAGTAGATTGCAATGGCTAATTAGTCGGAAATTACGATCGCAATCGCTCTGTGATGGAATCGGAAAATTACTTGATATCGGCTGTAGCGCGTTAATGCAATGATACCAATTGCGATCGAAGATACCAAGTGCCGCCGTGGTCGACAGTCGCCATTATAGCTGAGGGCGCCGATATAGGGTTTTGTATCTGCAGCACTCTAAATAATCAGAAAAGATAGTGACAGCGGGCAGAAGAAATGAGGGAGCTGACATAGGTTCTCCCTAGAGGATGTTAAATAAGCCGAAAAAATAGTGTGAGAGGAGAATGTTTCGAGTTGGATCTCCGTGGAGATGTAAAGGGGAAGTTCACCGTGGACGAAATAGGAAGCGACGTCCGCCATTAGACTGAAGCTTAGAACGTATGTTCTAGCAATTGAAGACGCAGAACCGTTAAAATTAAGAGGGTCGATAAGGGTAGTTTAGGAATTTCAAAAAGACGTCAAGTAAATTAGTGTAATCAATTTACCTTATTAGTAGTAGAGATTAGAGATATATTCCTAAACTATGTTTGTAGATGTTAATCTAAACTGAGACTTGCTCATTTATGTAAACTGTGCAATGCCCAGTTTGTCCAAACTGAGCTATGCTCACATAAGTACATAACCACATAAGGATATGCCCAGTTTGTCTAAACTGAGCTATGCAAGGGTATGAACACTGAACACTACCACAGTTTATCTAACCTGAACTATGCCCAGCTATATAGCTCAGTTATCAATTTTGATTTTCTATGCATAATAATTATTATATGCATAAATAATCAATGTATGGATATGGTTTTATGTTGAATTGATAAAAAAGAAGATTGATTTTCAATTTTTGCAGACAATATCAAGACAACAGGAATATGCATCGTCTTGAAAACAAGAAAAAAAGCCAAAGTAGTATCATGCAGAGCAAGACACAATGCTATGATGCTAGCAAAATGAAGTGCAGACCTGATTATGTTATTCATGAGGTCTAATTGATTAAGGTAATGTTTTATATTTAACATGGGTTAAGCGGTTCTGCTAATAATATTTTCTGATAACCAGAAGGCAGACTGACACACAGACTATGACAAATGTTGATTTTCCATCAGTATTTTATACAACTGAATATTTTTTTGATTTTCTTGATTTATATGTTTTGTTCATGCGCTTCTCAGTTGTAACATTGATGCCATATTCTTGTAGGCACAGATACCATACAAAGTGTGAAATTAATGTTAGATTCAAGAGGCACAAAGGGTGAAAAGTGATGTTTCTACGGATCCAACAAGTAATGTTGGGTGATGTTGTCAAGAGGCAACCTCAACTGGACTTATGACCATTAGCGATGCCGGTGCCATTGATAATCCAGCCTGCAACAATCTTGTTTCTCAAGTCAAAGAAAGAGCCAGGAAAAGTAAACAAAGTAAAGTGAGCAAATCACTGAACTACTCCGACGACAGGGCTTCCACATTAGTGCATAATTAATGACGTTCCTAATGACGGGATAGGATTGGATCGCACAATAATGCAAGGAATGTAGATGCTAATTTCTATGATACTATTTCCTCTTCTAACCTACATGGAATGCAGTATACTAACAACAACACTTGGAGAGGGGGAAGTAACCATTCAACACAGTAAAATAGATAGAACTTTGGTAAACAATAAATTCATAAAAAAAATTCCCCATTCTTATGTCCAGATTTGGAATCATTCCACAAGTGACCATTGTCCAATGCTAGTTAAATCGAATCAAGATTCTGGATTACCAAGAGGCGCTCCTTTCAGATTTGATAATGCATGGATAAATGCAAACGGATATGACAACATTGTTAGCAGTGCAGGATGGTGATGGTGTGCTTCTTTTGGCAATCCTTTATTCATACAGCTATTAGTTTGTCGTTTAATATACATCATCATGAATTTTCTACTTAATGATCATTATTATGTAGTACAATTGTGTTACACAAAGAAGGTGAAGTATAATATATCATGAATTTCCTACTAACTAATCACATTTTAGTTCGAACTTTGAAGATTTCATCATTGTCATCTATTTTGCACAACTGCTAAAATTGAGAAAGCAAGATAAAGATGTGCTTCCTAATTAGTTTCAATTAAAATAACACTGTATTATATCGTCAACAACTAAAAGCATACACGGAACGTCCAAGAAGGTTACACCACTTAGTTGGTATGTCCGTCGATAATCTTGTATGCCAAGATATGATGACTGCTTTAAGTGTAATGCTATGGAGACTGCTTATGACAGTAAAATGCAGATGTATTGGCAAAATAAAAATGTGTTAAGTGCTGACTGCTGACCAATAATATTAGGACTTGGTTTTTAGGGGTGTATGTCACAGCACAGGATTTTACGGGTTGATAACAGAACATAATTTTATGAATAGAACTTTCCACGAGACTTAACCCATAAGAGTTAAGAAAATGTTATTCATCTTAGTGGGTCACAATCAAGCCCATTATGTGTTTTGTTTAAAGACTACATTAAAATATCTCTAATAGTTTAATGCTCATGTGCATAAATAATGCTTAATTATCTAATAAATAAATATTGATTTGAGCGTTCAAAAGACTATATGAAACAAGGAGAACTTATCTTTTTTACTCCTAAGGCACTAGAGTCAAAAAATGAACTATAAAGATCAAGAAAGTTCTATGCAAATTAAAACCATAACTTAAAGAAAGAAAACTCTTGACTCAGCATGTTGGCAAGCTCTTGGAAAATGTCAGCATGCAGTTTACCCAAAAACTCCTATATTTCCGGTCTAGTCCTCGTTCCACACGAATAACTTCCATTAACGTCGCTTTTAAAGTAGCAATCCACATTGATCTAATTCAATAATGACTTATTTCAAAATTATTTTTACATATAAAATCAAAATGCGATGATTTAATTTTTGCTAACATCATTCTTCAATACTATCTTTAATTTCATACTATGATACAAATGCACACAGAATATTTGAAAGCCAAAAATTTTGGTACAATTTTTTTTATAATTATAAAAATAGAAAACTATGCTAAATGCAAATTATTAACTTAAATAATAATGGAGTTTGAACTCAAATCAATTAAACTAGATCTCTATTATTTCACAGAACATCATTATACATTTAAGAGTGTCTATCATCCAATTTTAACGATGAACACACATTTAAATTCTGTAGTTGTACAGCAATCATATTTGTGACCCAGTGAACTGGAATTATATATGGCTCATAAATTGGTTTAAGCAGAAGTAATTTAGACTAAAATAATAATAACAATTGACATGCATATTATGAGTTCTACTGAATATATAATATTGACTGTAATCAAAGTTTGTTTCTAAAATGGTTCAAAATGTCTGATATTTTAGATTGCAGCAATGGCCCGTCATTCTTCAATCTCGACATCGACGATGGTAGAAATCTTTGTATTTCAAGAATTTGACTTAAATTGATTATAATATGGGCATTGTTATTACGGCGCTCGACTAGTCGGCTAGTCGAGATTGAACCCTCAACATGAAACGTCGACTTGCCAAACGTCGACTGAAACTGAAACCCTAGAAATCAAACTCAAATCGGAACCCTAAATCGAAGTCTCGATGTCGATTTGGAACCCTAAAATGATGAACTCGAACTCGATCTGCACTGGAAGTGTCGATTTGAGTTTTGGAAGTCGTTTTTTTGAATCTAGGGTTCCGATTCGATTTATAGTCTCGAAGTCGATTTGGATCTAGAGTTTTGAAGTCGTTCTGGAAGTCGATTTGAGTTTTGGCTAGTGTGAATCTTAATGGTCCTCTTACTCGTGTTATGTTGCTACGGAATATGGTATGTTTACTTAACGTCTTTTTGATTTTGTTTATTATAAATCATTGGATGCTATTTTTTTTCTGTTGCCTTGCTTTAGTCATTGTACAGTAACAGTACACACGAGTGGTGTCGTTTTATGGTTATGCTCTGCTAGCAAGTCACCAATATTGATGTCTATCAACGGTTGTTGTCAGTTTATATTGCTGCCCTACGGTATGTTAGTACATGTTTAAATTTTTATGCATATGTATTAGTTAGAAATTTATAATTATACATTTGTATATATTTATTTATTTATCGACTAGTATCGACTAGTCTATGACTAGTCTACGACTACTCCACTAGTTGGACCTCAGTCGACTCGACTCGACTTACCGCCGTAATAACCATGAATATGGGTTAAAGTTGATTATAGTCTATATCTTGAGAATTCAGATTTGTTCAGTATTTTATTTGCTAATCAACGACAATAAACTTGTTTTTAAATAGATTATGATACTTCTCTGCATTTTAGAATTTATGGGAAAGTTTATCTTGATTGAGATTTAATTTTGAGGTATAGCTCGAGTTCTATGGGATATAAAGAAATATTTGAAACATGACTTCTATAGAGAACATAAAGAAATATAGTTTTGAGATATCACAAACATTACAGATCTTTCAAAGGTAGTAGAGGCATAAGAGTAAGGCTAAACGAAAGAAAAGAGATCTTTAATTTGTATGAGGATAGTAAATTAGAAGATCAACTCTATCAAGGTATTCTATACCGAAGTCAACTGAAAAACTAATTTCTACACTTGATATTTTGAGCTTTAATCTGATTCAACAGAATCTCCGTCTTGCTTTTAAACAGATTCTGAAGTACGTATTCTTACAAAGTTAATTTTGTGCATTTCTTTCTCTTGAAAAGCATTTGCTTTTTCATTTATGGTTTTATTTGTGATAGCTATTATTATATTTTTGGGTTTTTGGCCATCTTATTCCTTAGGTGAATGTGATACATTTTTGTCGCTTGCCTTTTACTTGCTTTTCCCTTTACTCTAATTTTGTATTAAGATTATTCAACTCAAGAATCAAGCGAACAATTTTAAGAACAATGCCATCAAATTTATTATTTTATTCACTTTTTTAAATGAATCATGCAAATGGATGTAGCTCATTCGTTAAATTTCTAGCATTATTTGAATGTAATGCTATGAAGGCAAATATATTTGGCTCCTTTTAATAAGACTAGGAGTTGAATCACCTTTAGGAGTTTCCTAATTCCTATAGGCAGTTTCAAAGTTACTTGCAAAGAAAATCAAATTACAAAATTTTGCATGAACTAATATATACAATGGACATATGGCCTAACCAATACCGTGTGATGGTATATCATAAATGAATGTGCTGCATGGAACTGAACAATAAGTTTTCATAAATTTACCAAACAATAGCAAACATGAATGTGAAATAAAATGATCTTAATGCATGCTAAGTTGCTAACCTCTATAAAGACATTGTTGCAAGAAACATCCTCAAAACCCTACATTCAAGAATGTTTAAAATTATAAAATGGCCTAAAATGATACAGTTGTGAAATAGGTAAATAAAATGAGAGCAAGAGAGCCAACTTACAAAAAAAATTAGCTGCAACTATGTTTGAATCTCCAACCTTTACATGAAATGTTTGAATTTTGTATTCTTTGATTATAAACACCATCATCATGACGACTGCCTCTTCTCCATGTCTCTTTCCACGGCCATATTAACATGTAAAAATTACATCATATTGTGATGAAAGAATGTAAGTTATGCAACTTTTCATCGTCATTAAGAATCCAGGTTCAAAATGAGAATGCCAAGAAAATATGCAATTTTTAACACTAACCGTAGCAAGTATCTAATTTTTGATTAAATGGTTGAATATATATTCTGAATGCTTTCTGCTTGCGGTTTCAAAAGATAAATTAATCATTATCTTATCACTGGTTTGAACCTAGAATAAGCCAGAGCAGTTGTTCATTGAGATCTCAGAGCGACATTTGATCATTGCCTTAACTTATAAACACTGATTTCCGATTTGATTCTTTATTTATATTATGACATTTCATTGTAACGTTCTAAAGTTAATCATGTATTTAGAATTTGTTACACATTGTAACCTTAACTTTTAAATCGTATAATCACACTCGGCATTCGCTATAAGAGTGAAGTGTTGGTGTTGATTCATGTGTGAGCAACAAATAAGAAACACTGATCATGTAAACAATTTTGTAGAAAAAAAAACACTTCCACGAAAGAGCTAAAAATTGATACCTTTTATGTCCAGCAATCATGATTCCAATCTCTGCAAACTAACTGTATGTCGTCCAGGTCATTGATATATATGTTCAAATCATCAACCATTGCTGAAACATAAAGTAAAATGTCAGTTTTAACAAATACAACACCTTGTAGATGTATCACCACGATAATCACCTTTTGTTCACTAATATTATCAAATCATTTTCAAAACTACTGATTTACTATATCGTTTTGATTCAGAGTATGTTTATTGCCGACAATACCCTTAAATGCCATACTCAGTAAATATGATGTGCTTTGTAACTTTCTTTTGGGGCAGCTTAAGCACGCAACACATTTAATAGCTTCTAAAGAATAATACATGGAAATATACATTATAGTGTTATATATACAAAGGGCTTGCACTAAAAGATGTGCATTTGATTCCAGAGCGTGCTACTCATTTTAATATATACGTGCAACGCTTCAACCATATGCAGTGTTTCAATTAGTCCGACATGGGCCACCAACATATAGTAGTTAACAGGGTGTATAAACTAAGAGACAGAAGCAACGGTTGTCTTCCACTGGAAACTGTGACACTGTAATGGATAACAAAGCAAGCTTGACTATAATCGTAACTGGTTATCTACTTTAAACTTCCATTTCACCCAGTGACTACATATTATGTTCTCCCACCTTCACACTGGCCCATAGCAATATTTGCACTAACCACTTTAGCCAGCATTATTTATGGCATGTCCTAAATTCAATTTGCCCTTTAAATAGGTGGAAAGGGCATTTTAGGAAATTCAAAAAAACACCAATTAATCATGTTTTAGAAACAAAACACATAAGATAATACTTTTTAACATGAACCTTACATTGCCTACCAAATGGGTGCTTTGGATCAGATATGACCACTAATGATAAGGCAAAAGAGGAGAATAATGTAGAAAAAATAAGATGCCTACATTGAATCGCAAAGAAGAAAGATGGTCAAAAAGAACAACTATATTCGATGAAGCTTCTGCTTATGCCTACAAATTTCGATGAAGCCAGAATGAGAAAATGAAAGGACAGATGCGGCAAATTAGCTGGAGCTCGTTCAGACTTTTGATGGGTATAATTAAGAATATACTTGAAAAAAAAAAATCTATTACACTCATTTATGGACCACTTTTGAAATTCTTAAAACAAACAATACAATTAGACACAAATGATCATGTAGAGTCAATCCTAAGTCCTAACAAATAACAAATAATACACTCACAAGATCAATTCCTCTTTTCCCTTCCTACGTCCCATAACAAATAACAAATAATACACTCGCAAGATCAATTCCTCTATTCCCTTCCTACGTCCCATGTTCCACGCTAATTACAACCATTCACTTGTTATCACCAACCATTCATCTTATATGATGAATCCCACTCTTATATGATGAATCAAACCTAATTCATAGAAACAATTATAATGTGTGACTGTGATCTTTTGCGACATGTATAAAAAAAACACAACACGGAATACTTTAGTTGCTCAACCGTGTAGATTAGAAACATAGATAAAATTGTTCGTGACATTCAACCCATTGGAGGGACATGTGGAATCTACAGTTCAACAAAAATATACATAAATTAAAAACGAAGAATATTTAATTAATAACTGGGATGTGGCAAAATTAACTGAAGGCAAGCCTGGATAGAAACTATGATCTCAGGCATGATCATAATATAAAATATTCATACGGCATGATGCTTTCAACATCATTATGGGAACAAGGTGGCTTATTATAATCAGGTTTTGTGCTAATATACAAAGGTTGTCTTTCCTTATCATGCTGAATAGTGCCTTTAACTAATGCAGCATCATGTACAAAATTGCACAAGTAGAACCTGCAAAAGAATATAATACATAACAAAAGCATAATACAATAAAAAAATAACAGTTTGCCATGGAGAAGTTTAAGCTTAGCAACTCATGTTATACAACCAACGAAGGTACCATGTCATACAACCAACGAATATGTCGAATATATTCCTTTTACTTTCGGTTGCATGTCGCAGTTCAGCTGAGAACTGGGACAAATACAAGAAGTTAATTTTAATTTTCTGGTTATTTGCTATTGTAAACATGGTACCTTTGTTGGTTGTATAACATGAGTTGCTTATTTTTATTTTTCACTGTATCAAACACCTTATTTGCCTCGTCCATTTCACCGTAACAGACAAGCACGTCTAATATATTTGTATAAAACATAAGAAGTTAACTAATCCCACGTTTGCTGTTATCTTCAGTAACCCACAAAATATCTATTAACCAACCTGAACGTAAATAAGAATCTAACAACATTCCTCAAGTGTTCCTAAATTTATCATCGCCACTCTTTACTCATCACCAACGAATACGTCAAATAGTTTATTAAACAGGCTAAGATGTCCTATTCAAAGAAACAAGGAACGTGGGACGTGACCACGTTCCGCAAACCGGTTTGTTCGTCCCCGATCCCGAAACGAAACGCGACCCAGAAACGTTAGCGGTCGCAAAAAGAAGATGACGCACAGATTTTTGAAAAGAATAAACGACTCTTCGATTTGTGTTGAACAACTATATATGGTTGTAATATATATTGGAAGGGCAACTATATAATATATCAATTTGTATATAGATTGAAAGGGCAGCTGTAAATTTGCGAGATCTTCACAAAATTTGGTAATTAACATAAAAAATAAATAGATCAGTTTTTTCAAAGTAGAAGAAAAAACATGTTTCGTACCCTTGTGTTCCCTCGTACCGAAAACATTCAAGACAACCTTCCACGTATCCGTTTTTGTACCGCGTTTCGTATCGAACCATGTCCTATGTAACCAGTCCTATTTAACCCTATTACAAAAGGTTTTACAAACGAGCAATAAAAAGTGCTAAATAGATTAGAAGGATGATGAGAGTGGGATTTGAACCCACGCCCTTTCGGACCAGAACCTTAATCTGGCGCCTTAGACCAACTCGGCCATCTCATCAGGCAACAACACAATTTATTTATCACCATATTTCAATTGCTTTTCCTGATTATGTTTCCAACACAGCTGCATCTTGGCTGAGATCTTTAGTCATTCGGTATGTGTATGATATGATTGTGCTTATGGGATGTATGTTTCTTAAATATGACAGTGGACCTGATTCCTAGTTAATATTACCCCATATATTGGAAGATGATGGGAGTAAAAACTCTGAGATGCATTACCTTGCAAGAACATTCAACCTGCTGCAACTTTTTTCGGCAACAATCTCATCTTTGTTTGTAAATAACACCTGTATACTATGATTGATGAAGTGTGTGAAGCTGACAAACAACCCGGTAACTACTATTTTCAATAACACCTATATATAAATAAATCAAAATAGCATTGATTCTACAGGAACCCAATCTTTAGACCAACCGAGTCATCCCAACAGCTGATGGTAAATCATTATGCATGTTAAGGAACAATAAATAATCATGATTAGTGCAAACAAGTTCTTCGTTAATACCACCTTGTATGCTGGCAGAAGATGGAGCAAAAATATTGAGATACATAACCTTGTATGCACATTGAACTTTCTGGCACTTCTTTCAGCATCAGTATCATCTTTGTTTGTAAATGGATGGAGTTTTCGTGCACGCTGAAGAAAGACAGGAAAAACTAAGTTATGAACGACTAAGACAGAATAAAGTTTGAAGTAGACGTGCAAATAACTAAATTAAAACATAACACTAAAAATATAACAACCTTATTCTATGTACATATTCAATTGCCTGCTCAATAAACCAGATATATACAACAACACACATTAAAATATAACAAGCACAAAGTAGTGCTGTTTTTTCCAAATAAAAATCTAACATAACCCTAGATGGCCAACACGGCATCCACGTAACGAATACTGCACCTGCGACAACATATAGAGAAACTGACGAATCAAAGAACGAAAGAATATACATATATAGGTATTACATAACAATAAAATATCAAAAAAAATAAAAACAAACTTGAAGTTTAGGTCGAAAATTTGAGAAGTGAATTGGACCAAAGAGAGCGATCAAGAAGTAAAATTGCAACTGTGCAACGAATTTTCCACGAAATTGCTAGTGACCTATGTAATGCTTGATGAAGTTGTGTTTGAGCTACAAGTTAATTTTTCAACTTGAAGCTCGAATTTGTTTGGAGATGAGGAAAAGTGAACAATTACAGGTAAATCAATAGGTAGGGGTTAGTTGCACGGCCGTTTGAAATTCCAGTTTGCTCAGAATTGCTGCATAACAATTTTTTCTTAGAAAAAGGACAATGTTCGAGTGAAAGTAAGTAATTTTCTATTCCGTATTCATGAACAAACAACGAAGGTACCATGTTATACAACCAATGAAGGTACCATGTTACAACTAACGAAGGTACCATGTTATGCAATGTATTCGTCCATCTTTTGATTTCCTCTTTGCAACTCATGTTATACAACTAACGAAGGTGCCATGTTTACTGTAAGAAATAAGCAGAGAAATAAAATTAACTTTTTTGTATGTGTCCCAGTTATCAATTGAACTAAATCATGCAAGCGAAAGTAAAAGGAATACCTTAAGGTATATGAAAAAGTTATCATAATATGGTAACACAACGACTACATCAGCCAAGCTCAGTTCTAGAACATAAGAATGCAAATGCATTAGACATCTCTCTATGCTTCTTCACCACCGCCTCTACTAATAATAATAGTAATAATCAAAACACGTAATTTCCAATTTATTTCTATATGGTATAACCCATTTTTGATACCTACAATTTCTGAAAACATATTCTTCATAATTTTATTACATATATACTAAATTTAAAATATTAATTACATACTCTTTATTTTGGGTTGTAATTTCAATTCATTTTACTATATGAATAATTACTATTACCTGCATCTGAAATACTAACAAAAGAACGTTTCTTTTTCGTCCATGATTTTTCCAATTTAGTTTTGATATTTATAACCTCAAGTTCAATATGCATTAAATATCATCCTCCATGTTTTTATACACTCAAACATCTAGAATTATATCAATACACTTGCGTGATTAACAACTCTCTTCCTTATGAAAAAAATAAAATTGAAAATTGAGGATTTTAGTTTCGACTTCCTTCATATTAAAAACAGTTTTATAAAAATGTGTTTTATAAAAATGTGCATTGCACCTTCCATGGTAACTGTAGTGCTTTCATATTTTTTTAGTTCTATGACAAAATCGTTCAAAAAGTCTATATTATCCAGAACCATACTCAACCCAAACACACCAAATCCGTGTAGCCCAAGACTACTGCCCATGATCCATAGTCAACCAGGCCTCCAATTCCAGCCGCCTATACCCAATTGCACCAAAGCTGGCCTAGAGGTCATAACCTATCAAATAAATATGGTTCCTCCTACCCTTTGCTTAATATTAGACATATAATGCAAGTTCTGTGTCAGTGCCAAAAAATATGGCAAAACCCACTAATCTGAACTTAGCTGCAAACAATATCTGACAGGGAAAGAACTAGATTTCGATTTTCCAAACAATAAAGGCCAAAAATTCCAATGGATGGTAACATAAATACTCAGTTAATTCATAAGCTCTATTGAATAAGGCAAGAAACATTCAATTGTAATTGCAAATCTAACACGAAAAAAGAAGGCTACTAAGAAGAAATTAAAACTTTGCAAGCAGGCTAAACTTATTAGCCAGATTGAAGAAAATAAACTATTTGTTGGCTTAACGTCATAATTATTTAACCGTAAATTTGGGTAGTTTTGTCATATAATATGTGGGGTAAAACCATTCCATGGTCATGGAAATAACAAAGTAAATAAACGTCACCCTTGTTCTTTAACTTCTGGAAATGATGAATGATTACTAAGTTCATTTGAGCTGAATGAATTGGTATGGTAACCCATAATGAGTATCTTAATATACAATTACAATTGAATATTAATGATAGTTGTCAAGTGATTAATAATATCATTTAGTATAACTTTTATGGTGTCATATATTTACTCGGTATTATAACATTTAATTAAAGCATTCATCTATTACATTTATTACAGGGTTTGTCATTTATTTGTTGTGTTTGATACAGTGTGCGCTATCTCATATTTAAAATAAGAAAGGTGATTATAATCACATCATGTTTTATAATAGTTAAAAATTACATTTCTAACGGTGCCATATAGACAAAAATAATTTAATGATTGTTTAACATTTCAAATTAACAAATTCAAGCAATATACCACCAAAGTGACTTCGCCTGTGTAAATTGTTAATAAGTGCATTTGATATTTATTTCATGATTACTATGTGGTGTAATAATTTTTTTACTGAAAACTATACACAAATAAGAATTTGAAGATAAAAATAAACTTCATCCTCAAATATACTTTTTTTTTTTACATGTGAGAAGAATTGGAAAGAAACTAAATGTGACATATAAATAAGAAAGAAGTTCATAGAAGGAAAAAGAATAAAAAGATATTAGATTGACATAACAAGAAGACATAAAAATGATCTAACAATTTAACTAATCTCCTCATGCAACCAATAAAAAACTAACATAATATGAGAACTCATGCGATCGACTTCAATCATTTGAGAAAAGACAAAAATGATGACGATGTTGAACATATCGGCAAAAACAAGCAAATTATGGTTGTTATGGTATGGTTTCGTTAAATTTCTCATTACCATACAATTATCAGGTAGTTGGTTATCATTTTTTAGTAAAGTCGGAATATCAGTATAGTTGGTAAAGTAAATTTACTGTTTTCTTCTAGAACACCGGCAATACTTTTCAAAATCAATGGCAACGATAATCTACCAATATATTTATAACATACAAACATTTATGTAATATGTTTTTTATATGCATTTAGAAATAAGCAAATGATTCAATTTAATTTCATAATTTAGTTCAAATGATGTTGATTAATTAAGTGAATAATGAAATGTACAATGAAAAACTGCTAAAACGTAAAGATGTGTCATGGCTTTTTTTTTTTTTTTTTGGATAAACGACAATTCATCATTGTTATTGTAACGGTTACAGGCTTATCGGTATATACATTCACTATTATAGATTAAGTTATACACTATTCACTATGGACAATTTGTGATATAGCGCACGCTATGATAACTCTGAATATATCGGTCTTCAATACATCAGTCAATCACTAACGATAACAATAAGTTATTTTAGCTTACCAGGAAAGTAAGAGAGCATTGTTTGCAAAATCATAGCGGTAATCGTTGACACTGGGTTTTGGTCAATCAAAAGCAACACCAAATTCGCATGCGATTCGTAGTAAAAATCACAGAGCAGTCACGAAGTATGTAAAAGTAAATGAAGACACAAAATTATAGTGGTTCAACAAGTGAGACAATGTCCACCGAGGTGTAATCGATTGTTTATATTGTTTGATTACAAATACATTTTGGTTTGATCTTAAGAATATAGAGAAAATGGAGTTCTTTTTAGGCTATACCAATGTATTTGCATTGTAGTGTCGAAAAGGCAAAAGAAAATTTCCAAATAAGCTATTTCGTGTCCTATTTAGCTGTAGAAGCGCATGGATCGACCGCAAATTGTTTATCCCTTTTTAATCATTTTGACCGATTTGATCCCCAGAGGGATCAAGTAGGTATAAAGTGTTCAGGATCTGAAGGTCTGATCCATGCTTTTTCCACGATCCGACCGAGATGATCCTTCCTTTTTACACGCGAATTCGTAATCAGTCAGATGTCCCGAGGTAACCCGTTCTTGAAGTCTTTAGATGATCGACCAAGTGTACGATCGTGAACTTGTGAACCGATCAGGTTTTTCTAGTGATCGACCATGCCCGATCAAGCGTCCAAACACGACCGATCCATGTCGCGTGTTTTTCGAATTCCAAGTATACATCGAGTTTGATGCTTTAGTCCGGATTCGAGTTTGTGCAACTCTGTGCTCAAGCCACGAGCAATCTAGCAATAAGAATTACAAAACGTAATGGCCTTATCAAAAGATGGATCAACACTTATCTTTCAAAACATGTCTGCATGTAGAAGACGTGTTTTCTATAAATCTAGCATCTATAACCTTTCCGGACTGATCACAAGTTCCATAGTCATTCTGAGATGTAATCACGATCTCACCGGATCGTTAATATGTCCAATAGCTTCTCCGAGCTAGCATTGAAGTTGAATGTTCGTGACCTCACCGGGTCGATTCCTTGTCAAGCGTCGTCCGCACTTGACAATCCAAGTTTTGTCTGCACCGACCGTAACCCATAGCTAGCAATTCAAACCTCGTCGGGATTAGGCATAAGATATACTCATTGTTTTAGAACCTTACCAGTTTGTAACGTATCAATCATACATCATAATTTAAAGCCTCATCGGGCTACCACTAAGAATAAGTCATACTTAGCATTCCGAATTTGGGTTAATCTCCTTCAAGCATCAGTCATACTTAACGGTTCACGATTTGATTGATCCCTACCAAGCATTAATCATGCTTAGTGGTTCTCGATTTGGTTAGACTACCAAGTATCAGCAATACTTAAAAGCCCATGGTTTGAATTCCCGTCAAGCATAGTCATACTTGAAAGTTCACCGTTTTGTTCGTGTTCTATCAAGCATCGACCATGCTTGATAGTTTATAGTCTTTTCGGACTTTAGTTGAGCATCAGCCATACTCGACGATTCATACTTCATCGGGCTCTTACTACGCATCAGTCCTCCAGCTAATTAAAGGGTACCATACTTGATGAGTATCAATCATACACACCAAGTAATCAAAGTTGTTTGAAATCATTTTTTACTTCCAATAAGCATCAACCATACTCATCGAGCGATGTTATTAGAGTTATCCAATTGCAGATTTCACACCTGACGAGCATCAGCCGTACACATCAAGTAATCTTATCAAAGTAACAAACGCAAAATCCATGCCTGATGAGCACTAGCCATATATGCCAAAACAACTTTATTAGAGTATAAAACGATAAATTTTATTGCAGAACTAATAGTTTTTACCGTCCATATTTTATTTAAGGAACTCGTCGATTCTCGTACAAGAGTAAACAACTTAGTCTTTTTATTGCAAATTGATTGAGAAATAAAAGAAATAAAGCTGGTGATGAATCATCGTTCAAAAGATTTCCTAGGGATCTCGCTGGATCCCTTATATAGATAGGAGATTTAGCCACCATTATTGTCTGATTTACACTTGCCAATTGATGACAAGGCCACGACGAAAGCTAGATTCAGTTTTGTCCCTTACAGCCAATGATTGTTCTTGGTGCGTTGTTGTGGATTGATTCTGGACGTATTGCCGCAGTTGTCTGTTCCTCACTTGCTCTTCGATTACATCTCGCAAGTGTTTGCATTCATTTGTTTCATGTTCGGCTATCTTATGAAACAAGTAAAACTCCCCGAAAGTTGTCTTTATCAATGAACTCCCGTCCAGTTCGCCTTTTTCTGGAATGTCGTCTTTATTATCCATGAAGATTTGTTCTGGACTTGCACTTAGCTATGTACACGAGTCATACTTTGGCTCATTTTTTATTCGGATTTAGGAGCACGTGTTGCCTTCCGCTTTTTGCTTTCCTAAATTCGGATTTGCAGAAGGATTAAACATCAAGTTAGCATCACCGGGGGTTGCCCCATGTTTCCATAGGATCCGTACCATCCCTATGATGGGATTGGTACAGAGTTCTCTAGGTGCAAGGGCAGTTGCCCTAGCTCCAGCGCAAGGTTCCTTGTGTTGTTAGGTCTGGTTCCAGCAGCTGCGTTTTGGTTTCAAACCTCAGTGATTGTTCGGTTTAATTGAAGAACTGCGCCATCATTTCCTCTTGTCATTTTAGCAAGTTCTCCTAATGCTGAAAACGACTCTGCAAGTTATTCACCACTTCATCCATATCCTCCCTCATGAGATAGAGAGAAGGATTCTTTGCGCAAGAAGCCTCATGGCTCCCTCTTTAAGTTGTTACGTCTCCTGATTGTTTGTCGATGATCTTCTTTCCACATTTGTTTCCCAAGTAGAGAGAGGTTCCTCTAGTTCAAGTAATAGCCCCTAACTGGCACGTAAAATGTTAATACTGAATTTTGATAAATCGAATGCCAACTAAATCGTATGCAATTCGTAGTAAAAGTTGGAGTGTACGTAAAAGTAAATGGAAACACAAAATTTATAGTGGTTTGGCAAGTGTGCCAACGTCCATCAAGGTATAATGGATTTTTTATACTGTTTGATTACAAGTACAGTTCAATTTGATATTAAAAATGTAGGGAAAATTATTTTTTGTTAGGCTACAACAATATCATTGCATGATAGTGTCCAAAAGCTAAGAGGAAATCCCTAAATGAGCCATTTGATGTCCTGTTTATAGTTGTATAAGAGCTGGGATCGATCACAAATCAAGGAGCAAAAATAGGGTATGATGGTGATATCTGCTTGACGAGGGATCAGATCGAATCCACCGATCTCATTGAGGGATTTGTATGGATCTGATGATCTGATTCCTTGACTTGTGTAAGTGCCAAAGCTTAAGTTGCTTTGCGTGATCACTTCATTTTTGTGTTGATCGCTGTGTTGATCAACCATTTCTGTTGGATCCGACTTGATGTAATAGAGCCGATCTGATCCAGTCTTTGATGCCCAATCCGATCTAAGTCTTCATTTTTGTGTTGATCGCTGTGTTGATCAACCATTTCTATTAGATCCGACTTGATGTAATAGAGCCGATCCGATCCAGTCTTTGATGCCCAATCTGATCTGAGTTTAAGTGATCTAAAGCCAAATTGTAGCGTTGATCACCTGTTTTTGCTTGATCAGTTCGTGCATGTAGAGGTTCCAACAGAGTTGATCCATTTTTAATCATCTGACCAATCCGATACCCGGAGGGATCGGGTAAGTATAAAGTGTTGGGATCCGAAGGTCTGATCCATGTTTCTCCCATGATTTGACCTAGCGGATCCCTCCTTTTTGCTTTGACCGATCCAATTCCTCTGATGATCAATCATTTGTCAAATGTGTGAACTCTATAGCCTGATCCACGTGATTTTCCTGATCAACCCAATGCCTTCGGGTGATCCATTTATGAAGTCTTTAGATGATCGATCAAGCGTCCGATCATGAACCTATGAGCTAACCAGGCTTTCTCCAGTGACCGGTCATGCAAGATCAAGTGTCCAAACACATGGCTGATCTAAGTCGCGTGCTTTTCTACTTTCAAGTACATCTTGAGCTCAACGCTTTAGACCGAGCATTTCCAAGTTTGTGTAGGTCCCCGCTCGAACCACGAACGATGTAGCGATAAAAATTCCAAAGTGTGACTGCTTTGCCAAAAGATGGATCAACATTTAACCATTATTATAATAGCCATATACTAAAAAGCATACTATCATTTCAACGAGATGTGATGGCATTTACTTAAGTCAACTTGATAAACAATACTTAGTACATCAAACCCAAATATACGCACCGCTACAAGCAAATCATGTACTATGTCATGTGGCCCATTAGCTCAGTTGGTTAGAGCGTCGTGCTAATAACGCGAAGGTCGCAGGTTCGAGACCTGCATGGGCCATTTTTTGATTTTTTGATTTTTTTTTAACTACTACTATGTTTACTTCAACACTGTGTTTTAGTGTGAAATATTATCCTTATTATACTAGTTTGGAATAAAATAATTGAACGCTAATTTTATTGAGATTGGTTTGGCACATGGATGCATTTCATACGTCATTATTTTTTACCGGTAATCGTCAAAGGGTTATTACAACATTTCTTCTTTCTTCATAATAAGAGGATCAACTCCTTTCAACAAAGAATCATAAATTTTCCAACATGTGCATTATTTATATAAATAATATTTAATAATCTTTTTCTCTTCTTATATTCTTGTTCCTAATTTATCTATGTTTAATATAATTCAGTTTCAATATGTGCATATTTTTTTTAGTATATATGTCGAATCGAACTGAAAGTAATATGCTCAATTCATGTTTAATAAGCACGTTGGACGGACATAGGCATGATGCAAGTTACGTTCAACACTCTTCGAATAGACCAACCCACAAAAAATATCAAATAAGCATAATTTTGTACATTCACTTGCCCATCCTAAACAAAAATAGAGGATCAACACCTTTTAATATAGGATCATAAATTTTCCAACATGTGCACTATTTAAATAGATAATCTTTGATGTACACACCAAAAATAATATCTTTCTCTTATATTTTCTTTCCTAATTTATCTATGTTTACTGTAATTTCAACTTCAATATGTGCCTTTTTTTAGTATATATGTCGAACCAAACAGGAAGTCAGGAAGTAACGTGCTCAATTCATGTTTAATAAGCAATTTGGATGAGCATGGCCATGATGCAACTTATGTTCGAACACTCTTCGAATAGACCAAACAACCTACAAATAAAAATATATCAAATAATTATGAATAAGCATAACTGTGTACATTCACTTGCCCTAATTTGTGCCCTAAACAAAAACAAGACGGTGGAATATCATACTCGTACAAAATTTACAAACCCAACGAAAAAATATGACACGTTGTCCTCGAGTAAAAGTGAGATTTAAGATTGAATTACAAAATTTAGGAAATAGATAAGTAACTCATATGTATGCTTTTAGATACAAAGCAAATATCAAACCCCAAATCAAAGGATATTCCCTTTTACTAGGCAAAATAGTTTAAAATGATCACATGGCTCTAATATTATTATAAGTTAAATAGATTTGAGATGGACAGACTAAAATTAGGAATACAAAAAAGAAAAAAAAATATTCTTTCTTTGAGACACAAATCAGTAGATAGTGCTTTTTATAAGACATAATAGTTGTAAAATAGTCCTTTATTGGAAAGAAGTTGAAAACAAAATATTAAATATGCATGGCATGGCTTTTTTATTGCTAAGCAAAATTCGACATAACATGTGCACATATAGGATAGTTAGCTCCATTGACAGTTTCATATTATCTAAGTTTAATAATTATTGTATTCAAATCAACCATATGGAACATTAAAAATGCAAAGAGTTGGGTAAGTTTAAGCACCAAGAAAGGAAAAGGCTATGTATACATGTTTACACTAATAACACTTAAAAAGAAAGTGGTTAACGACACTATTGGCAACATGAAAACATTACAATCAACTCCACAATTGTAAAGATATCAGTGTTTTACATATATTATACTTTATTATTTTTGAAGTAATAAGATTATTGAGTCTTTTCAAAAAATAAATACATATTTGGTGGAT
The DNA here is from genome assembly GCA_030737875.1 of Allium sativum. Classification (NCBI taxonomy): domain Eukaryota; kingdom Viridiplantae; phylum Streptophyta; class Magnoliopsida; order Asparagales; family Amaryllidaceae; genus Allium; species Allium sativum. Next base: position 464,550,559 of record CM060923.1, read on the forward strand.
ATTATTTATTAGCTCTTCTAGGTGTTGTGCCAACAATTCAACCAATTTGAAGCTTACTATTAAAGCTAAAAATGAGGTAACCACCAACAACATAATTTACAAATTGTTTCTATTCTATTTTTCACTGGTGGGGATAATATTGTACAGTTAATTTTAAGAAAAGGTGAACTACTAGCAACATAAGTTACAAAGAGTATAAGTATATACCATATGATTCGAATTGAACCATCTGAATTAAAACTTTGTGCACAACATGAATTATTAGTTCACTCTAGAAAAGCTGAAAAGGTAAAATTGTCGTATCGGAATTTGGGATAAAAATAAGAAATGGATACTCGAGTTCTAATTTGAGATGCGAATTAAAGGATATTGCCATTTATAAGAGAATAGTTATCAAATAGATGTTAGGATGGCTTTTTTTAGATGCTAAACAAAAATAAGATGACTTATTTATGATAAGGGACATAAAAAATAATGCATATATATTTGCTTTTGAGATACTGATTAAGGATATTTCTTTTAATACGATGCAAAAACTGTAAAATGCTTACTTAAACAGGACATTGGGTATCTGTTAAAATGGAAATAAGATAACAAACACAATCGGCATAGCTTCCTTAGATGGGAAAAAAGAGGGAATCAATGTAACAAGGCATACATATAAACTAAACGGATGATTTCACACTATATACGCTAAAAAATAAAAAACATTTTTAGTGACCTAGCAAGTGGCATTTGCAACTACCAAGTGAGACACATTTGGAATGAGAAAGTATATGTAAGTTTAAAAACCAACAAACGGACAAGCTGTGAGCACACATTAGCATGTTAACTATAATAAATCATAAAAAAGAAAGTGATTAATTAATATGCTCTTAAGCATATTTACTAGCATAGACTCTTCAATATATTAGTTTTTGTATGTAGTACTTTGTATTATTTTGAACAATATATTTGCTTGAGTGTTAAGATTACCAATTTTGTCCCCTAATAAAGTAAATACTCGAATATTGTTTATTAGTTTTTGTAAATGCTCCGTTGGCAGTGCAACATGTTGAGCATATCAAACACAATGTCGTCAATGTGAAAAACCCTCGAAAACACAAGGCCAACACCAAGCGCTTTTTCGCGCCCGGCCCTTTTATAGGTGCCTTGAGCATGGCGTTTCATGGTGTCAGTACATAAAAACTGCACTTTAAAATTGAATGTAATGAGTATCAAATAGAAATTCACATAAGGTTTGGGCTTACAAGTCAATTTTAAACTGGAATTTGGGTTGAAAATTTAAAATATTTTATATCCATCAAATCGACTAATAAACAATCTTTTTCAGCTCTTTAGACAAACGCTACAACATTCTCCTTGTCTTTATGGCACTTCCAGGATGAGTAGCATATCAACAAGAAAAAAAGCCCAAAGTTGTTGTCTATGGTTTTTTGGTACATAGACCAATGCCTTGACAACACCGATTAAACATGTATCCATTAATGCAAGAAAGGAGAAACCAAAAATAAAGTTACAGATTGATTGGATATTTTATTTTTTTATTGGTGGATATAATATTGGATTATTAGCTTAAGGAAAAACAACCAACAGTATAGGTTACAATAGCACAATTGTACTGTATGATCTAAATCATATTACATGACCAAAAAACTGCACATATGACAATGACACATTAGGCCTTTCTAGAAGCAAAAAAGAGTTATCAAATTTAGAAAAAAAATATGTAACCCATATATAGGTTTCTTTTAGAGATACAAAATTAAAAGACACTGCATTTATAACATATAAACGTGTCAAATAGTAAGTTATAAAATACCAGATATTAAATATATTGAAAAGGATATCAAATAAGCACGACACAGCTCCGTTTAGATGTAAAACAAAATCCAACATTACATGGCATGATTTCATATTATTATCTAGTCTTAAGTTCAAATAAAGGTGACCTAGCGAGTCCAGCATTTACAATACCATAAGGCTTAACATATGGAACGAAACATGTGCAGGTAAGTTTATACACCTAGAAATAAACAAGCTCTGTAGAAGTGTTTTGATTACACAAAACTTCACTTTGTAGCAACATCAGTGTACTACATATTATTTGTACATTAATTTTGTTCAAGTAATAAGCTTGCAAAGTTTTTACAAAGATGAAATACCTAGACATTATCAATTAGCTGTTGTAGGTGTTATGTTGATCTAATCCATTGAGCATATCAAACATGTTATTATCAAAGATAAAAAAGATAAACTGCCAACAATATAAGTTATAAATTGCTTGAAATTTTTTTGTTTCATTGTTTGAGATGGTATGATTTTGTTATTTAACTGAAGGATAAACTACCAACAATTGTTCCAAATACCAAACCACAGGACAAGCAGGCTTGGTCTAAGGTTGATCAAACTATCAGCACCGTGGTCATACTATGTTATCGCTATGGTTTAAAGTTTGAAAACCGTGCCTTTCTCTATATAGCTTGATGCTTAATCACTTAACGTTTGGGCTTATTTTCTTTTTTTTCTGGTGCAAGTGCAGGGTCATCACATTTAAAGGTAGCTTTTAACTAATATAGATACACATAAGAGAAAATAAACACATACAAACAAAAGAAAATTGTATTAAAAATTATTATTATACACAATAATATTTTATAATAATTTTAGCATAGAAAGATTGCTTTTGCATTACTTTTTATGCAAAGAACATTCAATGGCTTAAATATATGTTAACCACAAATTCATAGTCCATTGATGTAAATATCTAATTTATTAGGAATAGGAATCCAAGATGTTATCTTGCAATCGGAAAAAAAAAATACCCATGGAGAATATAAGTAAACACTGTTCATTGTTATATTAAAAAGGACAAGGATCTAAATGAAGCGGGGAAACAGATACATGTTTCAAGTCCCGCTACACTTGTGTACAAACAGATAGAAAATCTACGGTAAATCATGATGTGTTGACCATAAAAAACAAAGTTTCATAGGCCATTGCAAATAAAATATCGGTTTTGTAATACTCGCTACTATTGCTTTACTGAGTGATGTTATTTTATATAGATATTGTTGCATCAAACGGGAGTCACCCGGACAACAAGCATTGCTATTATACTGTACACACACACAGAGAGAGAGAGACACGGTTATCTACCTCTATGAATTCTATTTACATTTAGATTTATAAATTGCCTTGTGAATTTACAGATCTCTACGATCAAGGTATTGCTCAAACCTTATTTTGTTCTTATCTAATACAAGTTGTGTATGCTTCGACACAGACAACATCTAAGTCGTTGTAGTATAGTGGTGAGTATTCCCACCTGTCACGCGGGTGACCCGAGTTCGATCCCCGGCTACGGCGGTCGTTCATTGCGACCATTTCTAACTAAATACAAATTATATCAGCCTGTAGCTTTGAACTTACAAGTTTAAAGACTAATTAACCTTTTTAGCGTCAGATGATTTCCTCACAACACTAACTGCTTCTTCAGGCAACACCACCGCAATATTCAACAAAACAGAACAAGTCCTCAGAGTGAAGGTAAAACCTACTACCCAATCGAATCAGCGAGAGGAACTTTTCCATAATCTTCCCCGAAAGGAAATGCAAGGTTATACGGCTTCCAAATTCAAGTTTCCCAATTTGATACCTCGGTTTGAATTAAGGTTGATGGAAGCTTCTTCTCTCATTTGTACAGGAATCTTCTGTTTAGTTTTTGGCATCCGTTTAGAGATTCTGCTTCGACCCGCGAGGAAGATAATTTTCTAGGGTTAGGGATTTAGGGGGAAAAACGTTGGAAATGGCGAGACTGCTTTGAAGCGTGTGCGGAAGAGAAACCGGCAAGGTCAGAGATTCACCGATTCAGAATAAAAAGGTTCAAACGGTAGGAATCCAGAAATCCGTACAATAAACTTTGTAGCCCAAAAAAACCAAATTTTAAAACTGCAACTCTTAAATAAACTGAATAACCTTCTAATTTCAAATTTCTATTTCTCAATTATTCACTTCATGCAAAGCCTAGACAACACGAGGAATGCTTTTTGTGTCACGTAGAAAAATGGAACACTCTGGAAGGGCATTGATAATTGGTTATTACCAATAATGGTTATTAATTGTTCTATATTGTTTTAAAAAAGACCTATATTCAAAATATTATGTTCTATATTGTTTTAAAAAAGATCTATATTCAAAATATAATTAATTATGAAATTTTGATAATCCTACTACAATATTGATACAAATTCGATTGCACAATTATACTAATTTCAAGTTGCGAATAAAATAACGATACAGGTGCAGTTACAAAATACAAACTATAAACGAAGTTCAGCAACAACTAGTTGATCCTGTATGTTATCTCAAACGATTATCATAGATTTGTTGCGTTTCTTTAAACCAGTCCATCATCTTCATTCTCAAACGTTCGAATATCATAGTACCCTTATAGAAATTCTTTCAAAATTAAATAAAGATCATCATCATATACCATAAGTTCAAGATTTTCTTATTGTGTCATCATATGAAATTATGAACAGTTATTGTAACAGTCACAACCTTTATGTAAGAACCCCGGTATTTGGACACCAGGGTAAGTAGATTATAGCTTGTTGTGTGATTTGAAGACCAAGAAGTATAAAATGCGGGTTCAAAAGCCTAACTCATATAATAATTTAATATATGAAAATAATAAAATCGTGTGTATTGGAATAAATTAAATTCACTTTATACAATATAAGGAGATTTATTTCAACCCATGTTTGTAAATTATATTTGATGGTTTAAATGAATATTGGAAATATAAACAACTAATTAACAATTAATATTTAAGTGAGAATATATTTTCAATATGATGTGTTAAATTGTTTTAATGAAACCATAAATTATGGGTTTTGGGAGTTAATTCGGAGGAATATTGGATTAAGTGATTTTTTAATCCTCTAAAATGATTAAAGTGGAGTATTGGGAAAACTGTGCTTGGATTGATATAAGAATTAGAAAACAAGCTTAATAATTTGTTTTGAGAGAAATTGCGGAAAAAGTGCAATTTTGTGTTAATTTGGAAATTTACGAACTAGTGAATTTAATATTCAATAATCGAGTAAATAAATTAGAAAATGTTAAAATAAAGTTTTGAAAACTTTTTATGTATAAAATTGCTAATAAGTAGGTATCTATACAATTCCTAAGAGTTTATTGCAATAATCGAGTAAATGGTGAACTTTGGAATAAACCGTGTATTTTTAAATAAAACTTGTGTAGAAGTCAATTGTAACAACCCTAGTTTTTTATATAGGACTATTTAATTTGTTTAGACATTTAAAACGATTAATTTTAAGATATAACAACTTGGAATTTATTTAAGTAAGAATTTGAAAGTTAAATTACTCAAAAACAGGAATATCAAACTTAAATCTGAATTAGTTTATTTTAAAGTTATGTAAAATTCTATTTGAATGCATGCGATAATAATTATTTATTTTCAATGGATTTGATTGTTTTGAAATTGATTTATATTTTGTCGATCAAATTTAATACTTGGAAAATAGCTATATTTCGAATGATCTTGGATTTTGATGAAATTAGTTTCATCGGATCTGAAATATTAAATTATTATAAGATTTCAATTTTAGTATCAATCGAAGTTGTTATGTGAGCGTGTGTGATATAAACGTGTATCGGAAAATCGATTTGAAATTAATAATAATGCAACGACCCGCATTTTTGATCGTTCAATTCGACAATAATCCTCACTTATCGACTCAAACAAATCTAAATACATATAGTTATTAGGATTAATATAAGAAAACGAAAAAATAAGAAAAACAATCACGGAATCTAACAGCGGAATGACAAAATATAATAATCAAATAACTATTCATGAAGCTGTTGAATTATACATTTGACTACACATTACAATAACACATCAGAGTTAACAATCACAAAATATACCAATACATGCAACGGAATAATACCAGTAATTACGTCTGTCAAGGTTCATCTTCATCTTCAATATAATGTGATCTTCACTAGCTGAAAAACTCAGGTTGACCCAACCACCAATGAAAATACAAAAAATACTTGGATCAGAACTAAAATATTCTCATATCGGTTAAGTCAAACCATGTACAATATGAGTGTCAAGGCATCATATGTAACAACCCGCTATTTTTAACGATTTAAATTCTGATTTGAATCGAATTTTTATTTTGAAAATATTCTATAATTTCTCATAACGAGAATTTTGAATTTGGAATACGTTCAATGAGACGTAGCCGCTGTGAAAATTTCATTGGAAAATTTTAATGTTTATCGGTCGCGTTATTTTCAGTGCAAAGTTGCGCATAATAGTTCAAATTTTATCGATTTTAAAATCTCTCTGAAACCAGCTCGGAAAAACATGAAAAATATTCTATTCATTGTCACGAATTTAACGGCGAAATTTGTTTCGCGAAAATCAGACGTTTTGAATTCCATTTAATTATCTTCCTATTCGAATTTTACGTTTAAACATGGACCGTAACACGTTTTGAACCGAGTATCTTGACCCTGCAAATTATATACCGTTGTGTCCGTCTCATCGCACTAATTACCGTAATATCTTCGTTTGTCAATTTCGGTGCTCGGTTCGCGCTGAAATTGTGGAAAGGCTTACACAATTATTTCTGAAATAAAGCCATTTAGTTCGATGTGTCTCTTTTCGGATCCCACATATTTTTCTAGACATTTTGGGTCTGTCCATTTATTTTATTGAACAACCCCTGTATTTTTTTGTTTACTTCTATGGCTTATATGAGAAACTAGAAACCATGCATGCCTTCTCATGTTCCAATTCTTTCTTACGTGCGCAACTCCAGAAGTGTTCTTTTATGTATCGTTCCCTTTTAATGTGCCAACCCTTTGTTTCTCTTTTAATTTAACCGTTCCTCTCCTTTCATTTATTTGCTTTTGTTAATTTCTTTTGGTTTCCATTCATAACCGCATTAGTTTTTTAAAGATCAAACGTTTCTTTTGAAATTGAAAAGCTATGTACACTCTTAACCGTTGCATGTCCACCTTCTAACTCTCAATCTCTCCATTTCCTTTCTCCATGCGCTTTATTTCTTTTATCTTGCCTTGTCCCGATGCCACTTCTCAAATTCATATATAAAAATAAAATGATGAAAGGGTGCATCATTTCGTATGCAAAATTATATAATCATCCCACGATTCATTCAACATAACTGTTCATTTTCCATCTTTTTCTCCCATCGCCTTTCTCTTGTTCTCTTTTCCATGTCTTTTCCCTTGTCTGTCCATTGTCCTCCCACTTTTTACCCAACCGCACCTCCCCACACTCATTTCCCCTCGCCTCACCCACCTGAAGACCAACTTCCGATCACCTGAGCCGCGTCCCCCCATCAGCTCGCCCATAGTCAACAGACGAGCTCCACCTGAAACCTCTTGTTGTCCCGCTGACCTGCCTCGACCATCTCCAAACGCGTGACCTGCTGACTCGAACCCGAGCTAGCCACCAACCGAACCCCCTATTGTCGATCCTCTCCTTGCAAGCCGCACCTGCTATCGCTTGCCATGCATGCGTGAGTTTTTTTTTTGTGAGCATAAGTTAGTGTATATGAATAAATACTCTGTTTATATATTTGTTTTGTGTGAGTGGGTGATATTTAATCTGTGTGTATGGTGTGATACGGCTCATTAGTTAGAACTCACCCCCAAAAGTTAGCTTGTAAGGGGAGGCTGCCCGATGGCCTATATCCTAGATAATATTTTCCATATTGGTGGTATGAGACATATCATTTCACCGCTCTTCGAAAGTCCCACGTCCGCGTTGGCCTACTCTATCGACACTGACCCAACGGTAGCCCTTTTTCCTTTGGACGGCTTCACTCACCTATCACTATTTTACTCCAGCCTATAGGTTGCCCCTTCTCATGGCACAAACTTTCGTCAAGCGGTTCTTGGTGAAAGCACCAAATTGACATGGCTCATTAGGTAAAACTCACCCCTAAAAGCTAGCTTGTAAGGGAAAGGTATCTAATGGCCTATATCCTAGACAATATTTCCTATGTTGGTGGTATGGGACATATCATGTGTATTTGTATGGTGTTTGTGCGAGGCGTTTGTGTGTGTGTATGTACATATATTTTGTAGGAGTTTATTTATTTTTGTGTGTGGCTCTAGTTGTGATGTGTATTATATATATGTATATAATTTGTAATATATATCGGTTTTGGATATGTTATATAATTTAAAATACATATATATGTGGTTTTTAAGTATTGGGTTTGTGCGTTTTAAATTTTATATATACGTGAATACGGTTTTGATATGTGTGTTCACGTTGTTTATATATATATATAATTTATATTATATATATAGTTTTGGTGAGCATTGACTTTTGAAATATATATATATATATATATATATATATGTTGTAATTTTACTGTGTATACATATATAGAAATATGTATATAATATTTTGTGTAAAAGAGGTGTTATGTCTATTTTGTTGTGTCAAGTTTGGTGTTGAGTTCCGAAACCCGTCCCAAAGCTCGATAACCATACGGATCCACTGAGAAATTCCCTAATCCCCTCTTATAAAATAAAATAAATATTATTGATTATCGATCGAGTTGAAACCATTCTGAATTATGTCTGAATATTGTCGGATCGTTATATGTCCATCAGTCTGTCATCTCCACTTCTATGCTACGAAAGGTGAGTTTATCTCACACTTGACCTACATTGTTCATGGATGTTAGATCGGCATAAATGAACTTTAATGAAATGTGTAGGATTGCCAGTAGAAATTGTTTGTTTAGTATGTACACTTTCATATATGACACGATATTTATATGACTCGTAGGTGCATTGATGATATATGACTTATGATGTGATTGATGCTATGTGATGATTTGTTATGTTCCCCTAGTCTAGGAAAAATCACTAAGGGTTGAAATGATATATACCTGAACGGACATTATGTTAGGGAAAAATCGTTATGGGTTGAAATGATAAACCTGAATGATTTTTACTGAATTTGGGATTGTTGGTAGAAATGGTATACCCATAGAATTTTATAAATTGTAGGTTGAAATGATAAATGAAACGGCCTAAACTCACCCTTACAGGAAAGCCCGGATTGAATTGAGAACATGACGCATCAGAACACAAACAATAGAACATTTCATTGTTATTACAACAATTTCCATCAGAGTACAAGAATATAACAGAGTTCAAATAATAATTTATAGTAGAGAAATATCAGAGATTTAAATTACAAAGCAGCGGAAAGATAATACATAACATAACTGAAAGAAATGCACGGATACAGAGCTTTCCGAATATAGCTTATCCGGGATCTTGTGAAAATAATATATACAAAACCAAAACTACTAGCTGCCCATGTGAAAAATAGAGGCACCTAGAGTTTAGGTTAAAACAATAAACTCTAAGCCAGTCATGGGACTGGTGTGAGAACTAAAACAGTTATTTAAAACTTTACTTTAAAAATAAAGTAAATCAACGGACCACGCCGTATAACACGGAACGAGTTTTCTCCCAAGAATACCAGTGCATAAAAAAGTTTATAAACAACGCAATGTTTTTCGAAAAATGAAGCTATTATAAGAGTCAGGTCCCATCATACAATGCAACGCAAGCCGGAGGATAGAATTTTACCTTATAATAGCCAAACATGTTTGGTATGTTTTAAAACTAGTCATTTTAATATTACTGTAAGTATATAGTGTCAAAATCAACTTCAAATATAAATGTATCAATCATAGATGACATAGTACCCCATCTTACTATGTCGCCATACTAGTTTTACAAACAAAACTGAAAGGTCGCGTATTGGAAATTGGATTCCATCTATGAGTCGAGGCAAGGGATGTACTCCTCTCCGGCTTTGAGTCACTCTACCAAATGCCTCAGGGTTCCCCGCAATGAACCCTTGGATCCTCCAAGGCCGGTCCTCCCTTACGTTTGAGGATTAGTTATTCCCGAACACACGTTTCCCGGTCCCATAGGACCTATCCATCAGCCCCGTAGTGACTGATATATCCGAGGCAACTCGCTATCCATCATCCACAAAGGTAAAAATAAATAAATGTCTGGGCTCCATACCATGACACCACCCATAGCTAGAAGGAAACGTCATGCACTCCTGGGGTCCCTTATCCCGTTTTTGACTCATACTGGGTGTGAGGCTTGTGAATTAACGCTATACACAAAGCTATGCTATTTAAAGCCATGCTTGGATCATCAACCACAAGACTCTGCTTTTCAACAGAAGCCTTGATCACTGCATCTCTTCATGCCACACTGACAATTCACGCCATGCAACTGATGTCTATCGATATATAACCTCTAATCTCGTACGTCTCAGAGAAGGGTGTTAAGCAAGAGAATAAATTCTCCACCACCAAACAGATATATATTTAATAGAAATCAATCAACAAAAAATAAAATCCAATGTCAGACACGCATCCATTTACAAGTCCGTTCTAGGTCTGAACGAAACCAGAGGCACCTTATTCCTCGTCCCATATGTCCAATACAGGAGAGAGGTTCTCGCATATCCGGTCGATCTCCAAGTATGTCTGGGCGATCACCCCTTATTACCTTGTCTTGGGTGTACAACCCAATTAAGACATCAATAATCATCCAAACGATGTGAAGATCTCCAGTCTTAACCACCGTCTGCATCGTCGATTGATCGTCGAATCAGTTATTCAGAATGGGTTAAACCCGGTCTTTCCGAATAATCACATATTATATAATCAATAATCAAGTGCTATAAAAACACATTGTATGCCTCATTCCAACTCAGAATATTCTTTTATTCAAATATTCACATCATTAGGGAAATGTTCCCATTAATTTTATCAAAGATAAATTATTTAAATTTATTCTTTAATCTTCCTTTGGATATAAATTCTAAACCAAATTAAGGTTTTTCAACTAGTCGGGATTATCGAACCATACCGAAGTAATCATTTCTTTTATTATCCCAATCCCAACCTATTCATCCCATGGAGCAAAACTGGTAATACTCCATATCTGATACCACGGTGTTATCGGTAAATTTAATTACCATCTCCCTTTCAAATCTAATTAAAGATTTAACTATCTTCTGGAGTAAAACTGGTGATACTTCATTCTCGATCATTTCCCAAATTTGATAAATTATCACATCCACATTTCAATCCGATTAAAGATTTATTAAAACTTCACTTAGTTTTAATCTTCCCAAAAATCATTATTAATGAGTATTTATCTTTGGAAACACAAACATGACACATCGACAATCTACACCGTACCATTGATTTCTGCCGATATATAACCTCTAAGCTCATACGTCTCAGATAAGGGTGTTAAACAAGAGAATAAATTCTCTGTCACCAAACAGATATATATTTAGCAGAGATTAACAATACGCTGGGTTAAAGAGCCAATGGCGTTTAAAACACAGTTCACGATAAACCCAAAATCATATTCCATTAACTATGGAATCTTCACGGAAAATAGATCAATATATAATCGATATCAATTTCCGTATCTGACTAATAATATAAATAAAATAACGGCAAAGCCTTTTAATTTCCATATATATTAATAGTTTTTCTCCACAGAAGCTCACTTTGATTATTACCAAATCGAATTCCATTTCATCCCAATTTATTTTATTAAATTGGAAAACATTACTTTGGAAAAAAATTCATTAAATCTTAATAAAAGATTTATATATTCCAAATCACATTTCACTGTTAATCGGGTTAAAGAACGAATGTCATTAAAAACACGGTTCAGAATAAACCCAATTCACATTCCCTTTTATTCCAATTACTAAATATAACTGGAAACTCTAATAATCTTAATTAAAAAAAATATTCTTTTCTCATGGGGTTTAAGAACAGTGTTATTTAAGATACCATTCACGACAAACCCAAAATCCAATTTGATATTAAATATAAGGCTCTAAACAGAAATTATATCGGCTTACATTCAATATCAAATTCTGAAACCAACACATATCGTATGGGGAATAACGATATATATCTATCTTCCAAATTCCTCCACAATATCCGTATAGTCACGGAATCCAATATCAAAATATTTCGGAGATTAATTATATTCAAATCCGTTCCAATTCATTCATTGGAAAATTTTGGTTATTTTAAAACCATTCACAAATCCAATTTATTTATTTAAAAATTACTGGATTTCAAATCTAGTTAATAACTAGTTCATTTAGATAAAAATATATTTTTATCTTTATAAACGTGGAATTTTTAGTCCAAATTCTTACCAAATCATTTATTATGATTTTACACAAATTATTACTATTTTTAATAATTTTTTCTAGGCCCGTACAATCGGTTTCCAATAACGGCCACAGAACTGCATCCATAGTGACCTTTTCCAAATTTGATTTGGACATAATTTCAAATCCAACCATTAGATTCCAAATCTCTTATATTCGTTGGAACGCACTTTTCGATACGAATCGAACGATTTCAGTTTTAGGAGAATCCGACCGTCGGATATCTCGTAATGTCAATTCGAACTCAATGGTTGAAATTTGCGAACGGTCATGATGCGCCGCGTTCTATTCAAGCCATTAATATATGTATATATAATATTTCGTTTAAAACGTATTCTATAAATTCTTTTTAAAAACGATTCACACTTTCAATTCAATTTTAAATCAAAATTGAATACTCCTTATCATTATAATATTTAAATGATAATATTTTCAAAATATCTGATTTTAAAATCATTTCCTTTTTGATATTCATTATAAAAATGAATAAAATCGATATACATATCGTTCGCGTTAAAATGGCGCAAATCTAATCGACACGGCTTCATATATTTCAATATTTTTGTGTCCATCCCAAATCGGACATCAAAATCATATTTTAGCCCTTTACAGAATATTTTATTAAAATATCTGTTATTCAAAAATTTTCGTTATTTTCAAATATTCATTCTTTTTGAATTGAAATCAGACCCAATCAATTACCATATAATTTATTTATATGGATTTCGTACAATGCATGTATATAACAATAATGATACACAATCGACCATCGTCCAGAGTGCATACACAACTGCATAAGCATTAAATATAAATAATTAACGCTTACAATAGTCTGTCAACCAATCGATTGACATACAACTAAACAGTTGGGATTAGTGTAGGCCAAATATCATCCCGATACCCGTGTGGGGTTTCAACCAACAAATACTGAATAATATTTGTGCACTTGGGCGATGTGTAAAATTTATCATCCCAATGAATATCAGTTAAATGGGTGTACATAAATAAATCGTTCGATTTGTAAACGAATATTTATTATCATTTCAGGAGAATTTTATGTCGTTCATATATACATTAAAAATTATATTTTTAACAATAAAATATTTATTTCAACACATGAATATTTTTTTAATAGTTCATACATTCAATAAAAATGATATTTTTATTGTCCAAACATTTTATTCAACACATGAATATTTTATACAGTTCATATACACATTAAAAATTATATATTTAATGAATAAATATTTATTTCAGAAAATTTCGACATTAAAACAGCGCGATATTAAAACCAGAGTAATGTCCAGCATTACCCCTTGTAACACCCCGTATTTTCTGTGATCATATAAGTAACAAATCAGAGAATAATTAATTTTAAAATAAGAATCAAGGGAAACGGGTTGCGCCATTGCGTTCGTCTCGAAATTCTACTTGGAAACGAGTCCGAGTTTTCGAGAAACGGAGTCCGTATGAGGGAGATATGGCCCTCCGAAGTTTCAGAGAATTTCAGAATCGAAAACAGCTCGAAAATTCGAATTCAAACCCAGAAGCAGGCTGGGCGGGAAATTTCCCGCCTAGGACCCAGGTCGACTGGGTGGTCGACTGGGTAGTCGACCTCCCCAGGGCCAGGTTGACCAAAGTGTCGACCTGGGGGGACCAGGTCGACCATAGTGCCGACCAGGGGGTCGACCTGCCTCCCGAACCCACTTTCTGAACCTGATGCATTCTGATGTTTTTGGCCGATTTTCTGACCAGATTCATGACTCCAAACCTATATAAATAGCCCCCTAGCCTCATTCTCTCTACACCATTTCATTCTGCCTATACTCTGCCAAGATACCTGATTGGCAAATGACCCTCTTCATAGCCAAGAATGTTTGTAATCTCTTGAGTATGGAGAGCATGTGAACTAAAAAATATTTTAGTCTTAAAGGAGTTTACATTTAAACCTGTGAATGAACTGAGATTACCAAAAATATTTTTTAAGGAAATAGCTATAGTAGTATCACTTTTACCAAAGACCAGAAGATCATCCGCATAAAGAAGATGACTAATTATTGGTTCAAATGTATGAACTGGTGAAAATGTCTTCATTGCACCTTATTCATACAATAACTGAAATACTCCATTTCAAAACCAAACAAATAGAGGGATAGAGGGTCCCCATACCTTATACCACGTGTGGATGTAATGAACCCTTTAGGCACCCCCAGTAGAAGGATAGAGAATGATGTTGTCGAAATGCATTCATAAATAAGATCAATAAAATGTGTAGGAAACCCCATAGAATGCATTATATAACAAATGAGCTCTCTACTAATCATATCATGTGCTTTGTGTAAGTCGACTTTAACACAAAATCTACGTACACCCGCTTTTTTGAAATCTCTGAGAAGTTCATGTGCCAATAAAATGTTATCACCAATGTACCTTCCAGGAATGAACGCACACTGATTTTGAGAAATAAGATGCTGCATTAATGATTTCATTTTGGAGCATAGAACTTCGCTAACCACTTTATAAAACACGTTCCAACAAGAAATAGGACGGTATTGTGTAATATCAGAAGGTCGATCATTCTTGGGAATTAATGCGACGAGGGTACGATTAATGCCTTTAAGTAATTTCGCAGTGGAAAAAATATCTTGTACTGCTTCTAAAAGCTCCATTTTAATGTGATCCCAATGTAATTTAAAAAATTCGAACTGACACCATCAGGTCCTGGACTGGAATCATCATGTATTGAAAACACTGCTCTCTTGATTTCCTCCAGGCTAACAGGAGCCATCAGCATTGATTTACCAGCAAGATTAATAGTTGCTATAGGTTCAAATTCTGGAAATTGACTGCTTTGTGATCCATTAAATAATTGGGTTAAATATGAGGTAGCTTCGGCTTCTATTTCTTCTGGCTTATACAACAATTCACCATTAGGAGTAATCTAAGCTTTGATATTGTTCTGGTATTTACGAAATGGCATTTTGGAGTAATTTTTTTTTGAATTAATATCACCCTGTTTTAGCCATAAAACCTTTGCTCTTTGACGTAAAATCCAAAATTTTATTTTCTGTTGTGACTCATACAAATGTTTTGCGTGTAGGATTTAGTCAAACAGGTCAAGAAACTCTAGATCATCATCAACTGCAGCCTCCAGAGAATGAAATTCAATCAACAATGAATCATCTTTAGGTTTGTGTTTGTTCCATTTTTTGAATTCTGCTTTACATACTTGTACTTTGTGCTTGAAGTTATAACTCATAGACCCCCATATAGATGATTGCCATCCTCTATTGGAACATTCATAATATCCAGAAGATAAGAACCAATCATTACGATACCTAAAAGGGTAACGCTTACCGTGTGCTGTTGGAACGAGATGCAGTAACAAGGGGTTATGATCACTTGATTATTAGGATAGAGAAAGAGCTCTCATGTTAGTAAATTGATGTAGGCATGAATGATTTACTAATAATTTATCAATACTATTTGCAATGCCTCGTCTCCTCCAAGTATAGTTGAATCCAGTAGCCTTTATCTCCATAAGACCAGCCTTTTGAAGGAAATTTTGAAATGCTCTGATTTGAGAAAAGGGGATAGGAAGACCTCCCTTTTTATCAGCGGGAGAAGAACTGTGATTAAAATCACCCATTAAAATCCATGTTTCAGAAAACTGTTGTGATTGAAGGATCAATTCGTGCCATAATTCTTCTCTGTCTTGATAGGAGTTGCTTGCGTAAATCACAGAAAACATGCAATGAAAACCACCTTGGTTAGATATAGATGTAGTAATACATTGAGTAGTAGAAGAATGAATAGTCACTTGCCACACATTAGTGTCCCATAACAATAGGATACGACCTGAAATAGCAGAATATGTAAGTGGGTAATATGAACAGTATGATGGAAGTTTAGTGGACAAAGAGGATAAATTAGCTGCATTAAGTTTATTTTCAACTAAGCCTACAATAATAGGCCTATATAATGTTAAAGTTTGAAAACATCACACATACGCTATGGTGAATTCAATCCTCTAACATTACATGATATAAATGTCATTTAATTGCAGAAGAACTCCTTGTCATTCTTTTAGGAGGAGTAGCTGGTTTGCGAACATTTGTAGAGAGATTGTTTTTAAGGTAATCTGGATTTTTATCCACAATAAAAGATGCATCAACTTCTTCAATATTGGGAGGTTTATCTCTAATAGTATCAGCAAAATTTTCTAACTCATCGGGAAGGAAAGAAGATGGCAAATCTACATATAAAAATTGAAGATCATCTTGCACTGCTCCTTCTTTTTGTGTCTCTATTTCACTGGTGGAGGTTTGTTCATCAGACACTATGGGTTGAGAGTTTGAAGTAGATGCAACTGGTTGTTCACTACGAGGTATCCATTGTGGTTTTGTGACAATTTCATGAACACTTTCTTTATGTCCGAATTTCTTACATATATTACGAACAAACTCATAATGGACTTGAATCTCTTTTATCACTCCAGTATGTAGAAGAATTGGGATAACATTAGGTAAAGCAGATTCGACTGTGATCCCCACTAACATTTTGGCATTACGAGTGAAAGAATTCAAAGCAGTTTTATTATTACACATAATAGGTTTGCCAATATAACTAGAAATAATTGATAAAGCATTCACAGTCCACCTTTCCATGTCTAACCCATGCAATCGAATCCAGATTTGAACCTCTTGAGCATTAAATTTATCAAAATTATATCCAGGCACCCATTTGTCAACTAACATCAATCATCCATAAAAAGAATAAGTCGTACTTCTCATGACCTTGTTAAAATCTGATTGTTGCATGAATTGAACACAGAAACATGAACGAGGAGCATTGTGAATGCGAAAATCACCACCTAGTTTCCACACCCGCAAGATAAATTCCTTCAACTTGGTGAAGGAAATTCGAAACTCAATAAGGTGAAATACAACCGTGTTTACCCAAACCAGTGATGATTCCTGAATGATGTTTTCTGGAAGAAGAACATGACCATCAACCGGTTGAGTGTACGTGAAAGGTGGTGGCGAAACTAAGGATCTCTGACCGGATACAACCTCGGCATATGTGAGGTTGGCAGGAGAATCGTCAGAGACGTTGGTCGGAGTAGTTGCTGATGAAATTGGCGATTGAGAAGAAGAAAGTGGGTAGTTATGGGAACTGTCTGCCATTATCTTTTTATATTCCAGGTAATTATATATATATATATATATATATAATACCAATACTTTCCTATGGCGAAGCTTTTTTGGATTTCCTAAACAGCCCATTCATAGTAATTAAAGAAAGCTACATGGAACCAAAAGAAAAAGGGTATGTGTGTATTTCTGTCTTCCTCGCACCAACTCATCGACATTTCCCTACACACGTTCTCATGTTTTGGTCACATTACTCATTTTCTTTCCCTTTCTTTCTCCGTTGAAAACCACTTCACTTCCCTGCTCCATTTCACATTTCCACTTTCTCATCACTCTATCATGGCTGAAGACCACTGCGGTGTAACTGATGGTGTACTAAAGCGTCGTCAAGTTTAATATTTTGCCATCTTAATTCATTTATTTTACTTCGATCACCACTTCATCAAGTGTTTCTTTTATATCCATAAAATTATTATAGTTTAAGCTACCATCAAGATCTTGCCGGAAAATACGAAAAAACTAAAAGGTAATAATCTGGAGTTACAAATGGATTAGTGCCTATAGAGATTTGGGTATCTTACTCCTTGATTTATTTTGAATACAGTTTTTTTTCCTATTCATTGCCATCTGGAGTTTACAGGATGCCTATTATTATATTATTCTGAGTTGGAGACAAAGTGCTTCATTCATATAAGAGAAGGGTTAAAAGGAATAGAAACAGGTGCTGCTTCTTCATGTATGTTAGACCAACAACTGTTTATAACTGATCGCCGTATCACCTGATTATAACAACTGATTGGCATCACCCTAAAAACCACAGTAGCAACCAATCCATTTTCATCATCGCCACCATCGACAAAACAATCAAACTGTAACCTTAACAACCACTGTGTAGCAAGTACCAACCTTCACCTTCCCATTCTAAACTGCCATTAACTGTCTAAATCAGACAACTTCTCTTGCACCCCGACATCAACAACTCCTTCATCGCCCACTGCCTGAAAATCACCTTTAACCCAAACATAGAAGCATCTCATACAATCCACAACTAAATCACCACGACCAGTACCCAAATTCACACTCCTTAAACCACTTTGGACCATCTCGACTGATCACCACTCCAAACCATATAGCAGCACCCACTTCAGAGCACGACCCAATCACCTTTCATAAACTCAACTTTCCTCCATCATTTGATCCACCAACCTCATCAATTCCGCCCCCACATCACCTACAGATGCAACTCAGTCACTTCAGCCCCAACCACAACCGCGTTCCATCTCCCTGAACCAAAAGTAGATGAGAAAAAATTCGCAATTGCCTCACCTGAAATATCTAAATCTTACAAGTATACCATATCACCCTCGCCTGAACCATCCCCACGAAATTTGGTTTGGAATAGCGACTTCAATTCTGGGAAACTAATATTGGAATTTTGTGTTGGCAAATTCTATTGCAACTCAAAGAACTACTGAGCTGTTCGCTATTAGCCAAAATTTTCAATGACAAAATTATCCTTTTGCTATTTTGATTTAAATTTCAATATTTTTTTCATACCTTCAAATCACCACACAGTGATACTACAAGGTACCCTGAAGGGACCTCACATTGGTAATGCGAGGGATGGTATTTTCGGGGTTTTTAGAACAGGGGAAACTCAGTAGAACAACGAGTTTTTCAGTTTTTACGAAAATCAAGGGGTAACCAAGCAATTCTATGAGTTCAAATAGAATTTGCCTTTGGTGCTAGAGAAGTTTTGATAAAGTGTTTTACTCAAGGAATTATCATTGGGCGTTTTGTTTTCTAATTGTCTAGGTTTGTTAAGCGCGCGGGAGTGTATATATATATATATATATATATATATATATATACACACACACATACAAACACGCACCAGTACTTTGGCATGTCCGTTGGACGTGTGCATAGACAATTGAAGCAAAGCTTGGTTTTGTGCAAAAGCTTTACTTCGTGCAAAGCTGGTGAAATATTAAGAACAACAGCAACTAAGATATTATGCAAACAAATCAATAACACATTTACTGACAACCAAGTCAAATGTGCAAATTCATGCAAAAATAACTTTATAAAAAACGAAACATTACGTACAGTATAAGGACCGCACAATTAGTACAGATGTTTTAACAACCACGCAGCCAACATGAACAGTATATGTTTCAATGTAATTCCGCTGATTTAAAAGCCTCAAACACTAACTGCCTATTATTGCTCTCCTTCAGCCCCATAATCCCCATCAACTGACAGTATCACTGCCGAGCCCAATGATAACAACACTTCGAAGATGGAAATTAAGCACTCAACCAATCCATCCTCCTTCCATGTACATTGTTTCCGCACTGAACACAATGATTCAGGAGGGTGCAAAATCAACATATAGCTTCAACCAACACTTTAAGAACTGCGGGTACCACTTGAAGTAAAGCATGAGAAAGTTGGTTCCGGAAATCATTGTGTATAATAGCAAACGACGACTTTTCCTCCATGTAGAGTCTAATAAAGTTCTTCAGATATGTAGCAGCATCTTATCTTATCCCTTGATTATCACAACTTATGCAAAATTGAGCATTTTCACATTACAAAACTACATAGGAGATTGGCATGCACACAAGTTTTGTAGTCCTTCCTAGAACCATTGTTGAAACACTTTCAAGTTTTTTTCTATACTGAGAAAATTTCAAACAAACTTGCAGGTTCTCTTCTTCCTAGAGTCAGGCGCAAATTGCAACATTCATTCCTTATAAAATAGCCTTGCAGGCCTGAAACATTGTGTAATGGTCACAATCTACTTCCTATATCAAAGTGCCAGGATGTCTCTTGTTTGCAGCTGGGAATAAAGGAGATGTAACCTGCATGCAGTTGAGGGTTGCATGAAGGAAACCGTTCAGAGACTGATAAGTGATAATAAGAGCTGAACTTTTTGTTAATATGCTTTAAATGACGTGGCAAACTAGTTGTTGTATATTATGCTATAAATAGAAGGCTACCTTATTTGTTTATGTTATGTTGAGAAATAAAACAATTCATTTCTGCGTTCAATTATTCTTTTTATATTCTTGTATCTTGTTCAGTTCTATTTCTGATCATCACCATTTCAGGTGAACCCTCGTCTGCACCTCCCCTTGTTCGTCACATTAACCACCTTCATCTAACCCTTAAACCCTTCTTGCCACCTTAACCTACTCCTTTAATTCTTCTATTCGTCCAAACCCCTTAAAACTGACACTGTTTATTGACAGTTCATCAAGAAAACCCATGGCCATGGCTGCATCTGAGTTTGGAGCATTACAAATGGTATCAGAGCAAGCGATGGGTTAACCCTCGACAATCAGTCAGATCCTAACTTCGCCTTCACATATTCCTATCCACCTACTCTCAGCCAAGAAACATCACCTCCATCACAAGTAACTACAAACCCATCAAGAACTCATCAGAAACTCCAAGTTCTTCCTCAAGAACACCCACCATTGCCAATGAATAATTCGAGAAACCCTTCTCCAAGAAGAAAAACTGCTGCAAACAATATCAAATCAGCATCAGAGTTGACATCGAATTTGGAGCATTCGATTGAGGCATTGGAATCCATGAAGTTAAGCGACATAATGACGTCGATCCGATCTGTCGACAAAAAGATGGGTGATACTATCTCTTCTCTTGAAAACAACCTTTCATCATGTCATTCCTTAAATTTTGAAAAGAAGAAGATCCGTAGGTTTCCTTATAGAATTTGGAATATATGCATCAAATTGACAAACAAGTACCCAGAAGGTTACGACGGAGATCTTAATGAGTTTGGACTCCTTGTTATAATCTTGGATGAAATATTAAAGAATTCAAATGTTGTTGGTTTTTCTAAGAATTCTACAATGCTTGCTACTTCTTGTTATGCTAATTCTTTATCATATATAAACTTAGAAACTGACTAGAAAATAGATAAGATGAGTGGTCTCTTGGATATTAATCTGATGTTGGTTTCGGCCTTCGGGGTTAATATTCAGGGAATCGTTCTCTTACTAATTTACGGTTGGAGTCTGATTCAATATCAAACGATAGATACCCTAATTTTCATAAAATATATTAAATAACAAAAATAGTCACACGTGGACAGTACTCATTCGCTGAGATTAGTCGTGTGTTGACAAAGATATAGAGTCGTGTATTGAAAGAAATATAGATCCATTTGTTGAATATAAAGCCGTGTTGATTAGTGATGCGCTATTTTGATGCGAACGATATTTATATCGATTACATTCGAATTGAATTTGAATTGAATAGAAAACGAATTGAATTTGAATTGAATAGAAAACGAATTTGATTTGAATTGAATATATAACGAATTTGATTTGAATTGAATATATAACGAATTTGAATTGAATTGAAAAGATAACGAATTTGAATTGAATTGAAAAGAAAACGAATTCGAATTGAATTGAAAAGAAAAATGAATTCAAATCGAATTAAAATCGATTTGAGTTGAAATCAAATAGAAATGAAAATAAAAAGGATTTATAATAGAAAAAACAATTTTGATTTGAATTTGAAATAAAGGTTGAAATTGTTTTTGAAACGAATTCAAAACTGTTTATAAAATTCGTTTTAAATAGAAATCGACGAAATATATATTATATATATTATATATATATAATATAATGGCCTGAATAGAACGCGCCGCGCCGCGGCAGTTCGTGAATTTCGACCATTTATTTCAAACGGACATTATGGGAGATCCGACCGTCGGATTCTCCTAAAACCGGAACCGTTGGGTTCGTATCGAAAAGAGCTTTCTAACGAATATTAGAAATTCAAAATCTAACGGCTGGATTTGGAGTTACGTCCAAATCAAATCCGAAAAAGGTCGTTGTAAGTGCAGTTCGATGGCCATTGTTGGAAATCGACTGTATGGGCCTTGATAAAATTATTAAAAATATCAATAATTTGTGTAAAATCATAAGAAATGATTTGGGAAAAATTGGGATGAAAAACTCCATATTTGAAAAGATAAAAATAGATTTTTATCGAAATGAACTAGTTTTGAACTAAAATTAAATACGTTTATTTTTAAATAAATAAATTGGATTTGAAACGTGTTTTAATCGAATTGATTTGTGGGTTTATCGTGAACAGTGTTTTAAATAACACTAGTTCTTTAACCCGATAATAAATAGAATGTGATTTGGGTTTATCGTGAATTGTGTTTTAAATGACGTTAGTTCTTTAACCCAGAAAAAGGAGTTTTAATGAATCTACAATTAGATTGAAATGTGAATTGATAATCTAAATTATCAAATATTGAAATGAGCGAGAATGGAGTATCACCAGTTTTGCTCCAAAGCGGTAGTTAAATCTTTAATTAGATTTGAACGTGAAATGGTAATTAATCTTACCGATAACACCACGGTGTTAGACATGGAGTATTACCAGTTTTGTTTCATGGGATGAATAGGTTGGGATTGGGAAATAAAATAAATAATTACTTCGGTGTGGTTCGCTAATCTCGACTAGTTTAGAAAACCATAATTTGGTTTGAAACGACATCCAAAGGAAGATTAAAGGATAAATTTTAAAGAATTTATCTTGGATAAAATTAATGGGAACCTTTCCCTAAAAATGTGGTTGTTGGAATGAGGCGTATGTTGTGTTTGTGTAACATTTGTTTTTAATATACGCGGGTTGTTCGGAAAGTCCGGGTTTATACCCATTCTGAATAACCGATTCGACGATAAGTCGAAGATGAAGACCGTGGTTGAAGACCGGAAGTCTTCACATCGTTTGGATAATTACTGACGATCCTGATTGGGATGTACACCCAAGAGGATGGAAATAGTCGGTGGTCGTCCAGACGTACTTGGAGATCGATGGATATGCGAGGAAAGTGCCTCCAGTTTCGTTCAGACCCAGAACGAACTAGTAAATGGATTGTGTGTCTGACATTGGATTTTATTCTATGTAGATTGATTTCTGTTAAATATATATCTGTTTGGCGACGGAGAATTTATTCTCTTGCTTAACGCCCTTCTCTGAGACGTACGAGCTTAGAGGTTATATATCGATAGATATCAATCGCATGGCATGAATTGCCTGTGTGGCACGCTGAGTTGCATGGATCAAGGCTTCTGTTGAAAAGCAAAGTCTTGTGGTTGATGATCAAAGCACGGCCTTTGTGGCGTAGCTTTGTGTATAGCGTGGATTCGCGAGCCTCACACCTCGGTATGAGTTAAAAACGGGATACGGACCGCTGGGAGAGCACGACGTTTCTTTCTAGCTTTGGTGGTGTCAGTGACTTACCAGCCCTGACATTTATATACTTTTCACCTTTGTGGTTGTTGGAATGAGGCGCCTCGATTATAGGTCTGTAAGGACCGGGAAACGTGTGTTCAGGCATAATTAATCCTCTAACGTAAGTGAGGACCGGCCCAGCCGCATCCGGGGTTGCCCAGAGTGTGTAGTCCCGAGGCATTTGCTAGAGTGTCTCGAAGCGGAGAGGAGCTTGCCCCTTGCCTCGACTCATGACGGAAATCCAATTTCCAATACGTGTATTTCGGCTTTATTTGTAAAGCCTAGTATGGCGATATAGTGGGATGGGGCACTCATGCCGTCTATGATTTATATTTATGATTGAAATTGTTTTGACACTATACACTTATTATAGGATCAAATGATTTGTTTTAAACGTATCAAGCATGTTTGGCTGTTATAAGGTAAAACCCTATCCTCCGGCTTGCGTTGCATTGTGTGATGGGACCTGGGTCTTATAACAGCTTCATTTTTCAAAAAAGCATTGCGTTGTTTATTCTATGCACTGGTATTCTTGGGAGGAAACCCGTTCCGTGTTATACGGTGTGGTCCCTTGAATTACTCTCTTTTAAAGTAAAGCTTTAAATAACTGTTTTAGTTCTCACACCAGTCACATGACTGACCTGGAGTTTATTGTTTTAACCTAAACTCTGGGTGCCCCTATTTTCCGCACGGCCAGCTAGTAGTTTTGGTTTTGCAGATTTATATTCACAGGATCCTGGTTTACAGCTGGAATGGTATCGGAAAGCTCTGCCTATGGTGAAGCTTTTTTGGATTTCCTAAACAGCCCATTCATAGTAATTAAAGAAAGCTACATGGAACCAAAAGAAAAAGGGTATGTGTGTACTTCTGTCTTCCTCGCACCAACTCATCGACATTTCCCTACACACGTTCTCATGTTTTGGTCACATCACTCATTTTCTTCCCCTTTCTTTCTCCGTTGAAAACCGCTTCACTTCCCTGCTCCATTTCACATTTCCACTTTCTCATCACTCTATCATGGCTGAAGACCACTGCGGTGTAACTGATGGTGCACTAAAGCGTCGTCAAGTTTAATATTTTTCCGTCTTAATTCATTTATTTTACTTCGATCACCACTTCATCAAGTGTTTCTTTTATATCCATAAAATTATTATAGTTTAAGCAACCATCAAGATCTTGCCGGAAAATACGAAAAAACTAAAAGGTAATAATCTGGAGTTACAAATGGATTAGTGCCTATAGAGATTTGGGTATCTTACTCCTTGATTTATTTTTAATACAGTTTTTTTTCCTATTCATTGCCATCTGGAGTTTACAGGATGCCTATTATTATATTATTCTGAGTTGGAGACAAAGTGCTTCATTCAGATAAGCGAAGGGTTAAAAGGAATAGAAACAGGTGCTGCTTCTTCATGTATGTTAGACCAACAACTGTTTATAACTGATCGCTGTATCACCTGATTATAACAACTGATTGGCATCACCCTAAAAACCACAGTAGCAACCAATCCATTTTCATCATCGCCACCATCGACAAAACAATCAAACTGTAACCTTAACAACCACTGTGTAGCAAGTACCAACCTTCACCTTCCCATTCTAAACTTCCATTAACTGTCTAAATCAGACAACTTCTCTTGCACCCCGATATCAACAACTCCTTCATCGCCCACTGCCTGAAAATCACCTTTAACCCAAACATAGAAGCATCTCATACAATCCACAACTAAATCACCACGACCAGTACCCAAATTCACACTCCCTAAACCACTTTGGACCATATCGACTGATCACCACTCCAAACCATATAGCAGCACCCACTTCAGAGCACGACCCAATCACCTTTCATAAACTCAACTTTCCTCCATCAGTTGATCCACCAACCTCATCAATTCCGCCCCCACATCACCTACAGATGCAACTCAGTCACTTCAGCCCCAACCACAACCTCGTTCCATCTCCCTGAACCAAAAGTAGATGAGAAAAAATTCGCAATTGCCTCACCTGAAATATCTAAATCTGACAAGTATACCATATCACCCTCGCCTGAACCATCTCCACGAAATTTGGTTTGGAATAGCGATTTCAATTCTGGGAAACTGATATTGGAATTTTGTGTTGGCAAATTCTATTGCAACTCAAAGAACTACTGAGCTGTTCGCTATTAGCCAAAATTTTCAATGACAAAATTATCCTTTTGCTACTTTGATTTAAATTTCAATATTGTTTTCATACCTTCAAATCACCACACAGTGATACTACAAGGTACCCTGAAGGGACCTCACATTGGTAATGCGAGGGATGATATTTTCGGGTTTTTTAGAACAGGGGAAACTCAGTAGAACAACGAGTTTTTCAGTTTTTACGAAAATCAAGGGGTAACCAAGCAATTCTATGAGTTCAAATAGAATTTGCCTTTGGTGCTAGAGAAGTTTTGATAAAGTGTTTTACTCAAGGAATTATCATTGGGCGTTTTGTTTTCTAATTGTCTAGGTTTGTTAAGCGCGCGTATACACACATACACACACACACACACACACACCAGTACTTTGGCATGTCCGTTGGACGTGTGCATAGGCAATTGAAGCAAAGCTTGGTTTTGTGCAAAAGCTTTACTTTGTGCAAAGCTGGTGAAATATTAAGAACAACAACAACTAAGATATTATGCAAACAAATCAATAACACATTTACTGACAACCAAGTCAAATGTGAAAATTCATGCAAAAATAACTTTATAAAAAACGAAACATTACGTACAGTATAAGGACCGCACAATTAGTACAGATGTTTTAACAACCACGCATCCAACATGAACAGTATATGTTTCAATGTAATTCCGCTGATGTAAAAGCCTCAAACACTAACTGCCTATTGTTGCTCTCCATCAGCCCCATAATCCCCATCAACTGACAGTATCACTGCCGAGCCCAATGATAACAACACTTCGAAGATGGAAATTAAGCACTCAACCAATCCATCCTCCTTCCATGTACATTGTTTCCGCACTGAACACAATGATTCAGGAGGGTGCAAAATCAACATATAGCTTCAACCAACACTTTAAGAACTGCGGGTTCCACTTGAAGTAAAGCATGAGAAAGTTGGTTCCGGAAATCATTGTGTATAATAGCAAATGACGACTTTTCCTCCATGTAGAGTCTAATATAGTTCTTCAGATATGTAGCAGCAGCTTATCTTATCCCTTGATTATCACAACTTATGCAAAATTGAGCATTTTCACATTACAAAACTACATGGGAGCTTGGCATGCACACAAGTTTTGCAGTTCTTCCTAGAACCATTGTTGAAACACTTTCAAGTTTTTTTCTATACTGAGAAATTTTCAAATAAACTTGCAGGTTCTCTTCTTCCTAGAGTCAGGCGCAAATTGCAACATTCATTCCTTATAAAATAGCCTTGCAGGCCTGAAACATTGTGTAATGGTCACAATCTACTTCCTATATCAAAGTGCCAGAATGTCTCTTGTTTGCAGCTGGGAATAAAGGAGATGTAACCTGCATGCAGTTGAGGGATGCATGAAGGAAACCGTCCAGAGACTGATAAGTGATAATAAGGGCTGAACTTTTTGTTAATATGCTTTAAATGATGTGGCAAACTAGGTGTTGTATAGTAAGCTATAAATAGAAGGCTACCTCATTTGTTTATGTTATGTTGAGAAATAAAACAATTCATTTCTGCCTTCAATTATTCTTTCTATATTCTTGTATCTTGTTCAGTTCTGTTTCTGATCATCACCATTTCAGGTGAACCCTCGTCTGCACCTCCCCTTGTTCGTCACATTAACCACCTTCATCTAACCCTTAAACCCTTCTTGCCACCTTAACCTACTCCTTTAATTCTTCTATTCGTCCAAACCCCTTAAAACTGACATTGTTTATTGACAGTTCATCAAGAAAACCCATGTCCATGGCTGCATCTGAGTTTGGAGCATTACAAATGGTATCAGAGCAAGCGACTGGGTTAACCCTCGACAATCAGTCAGATCCTAATTTCGCCTTCACATATTCCTATCCACCTACTCCCAGCCAAGAAACATCACCTCCATCACAAGTAACTACAAACCCATCAAGAACTCATCAGAAACTCCAAGTTCTTCCTCAAGAACACCCACCATTGCCAATGAATAATTCGAGAAACCCTTCTCCAAGAAGAAAAACTGCTGCAAATGATATCAAATCAGCATCAGAGTTGATATCGAATTTGGAGCATTCGATTGAGGCGTTGGAATCCATGAAGTTAAGCGACATAATGACGTCGATCCGATCTGTCGACAAAAAGATGGGTGATACTATCTCTTCTCTTGAAAACAACCTTTCATCATGTCATTCCTTAAATTTTGAAAAGAAGAAGATCCGTAGGTTTCCTTATAGAATTTGGAATATATGCATCAAATTGACAAACAAGTACCCAGAAGGTTACGATGGAGATCTTAATGAGTTTGGACTCCTTGCTATAATCTTGGGTGAAATATTAAAGAATTCAAATGTTGTTGGTTTTTCTAAGAATTCTACAATGCTTGCTACTTCTTGTTATGCTAATGTCAAGTCTGTTTCACCTTATATCCAAGATTTCCTGCAAATTGATGATCCGACTGCTGCTACACCCCAACCAACCCTTGCGTACTCTCAAGAACCTCCCCTACCTAACCGATTTACCTCTACTATTTCAATTCCTGAGCCGAGCGATCATCATTCAGATCCAAGAATTCATGTTTTGTCAATTGTTGAATATGATGTTGAGGATACTAAGTTTAAAGTAGAAGATAAGCATGTTGTTTTACAAATTGAAGATGCTGACTATGATATATTTAGTAATCAGCATAGAGAAAAGGTCAGTGAAAGCTCCAAGCACAAGTGCATAAACGAAAAAGACATGGATAATGATTTAAAGGGAAGTGGGTGGCTATGAGCATGTAGTAGTTTCACGTGGTGTTAAAGTCGTTGATGGGATGCAGTGGATACACTGCAGAATCTTCCAAGAGGAACTCATGTTGGAGGTTTTCTGCATGTTGTTATTGTTGGAATGGACATGCTAATTAAAAAATATGGTAACACCAACTAAGGGCAGCAATGACTTTGTCTCATATATAATGCACAACATCCAATAAAAACACCAAGTGAAGGTTACAAAGAAGACCAAGTCGACATTATATGTCAGCGGATGCAAGATCATGGGATGAAACTGGATTGTGTCATCATTAGAGCAAATGTAGATGCATATACAAACAAGGCGATAGTCGGTGAGAATGATTCTCTCTTGAAGTAGTTTACACAGAAGACGCATGAAAAAGCTACTTATGTTTGTAATGAAACAACATTGTTGGGTGCTCTTTAAACTAAAAATATATCATCTATTGCACTGTTTAGAGTCACTTCATGGACAGTGGGTGAGAAATCCAATGCAGCAGAGCATGAATGTGAAAGAAAGATATTCGTATACGACCCCGGTGGTAGTTCATTGATTGATGGAAATGGCTGGAGACACTAGGAAGTAGGCGCCAATCTTGAGGACAAGATTGTTTCGAAGAGGGAGGGAGTGTAATGGTCGCAGTCTACTTCCTATATCGAAGAGCCAGAATGTCTCTTGTTTGCAGCTGGGAATAAAGGAGATGTAACCTGCATGCAGTTGAAGGATGCATGAAGGAATCCATCCAGAGACTGATAAATGATAATAAAGGCTGAACCTTTTTGTTAATATGCTTTAAATGATGTGGCAAACTAGCCATTGTATATTAGGCTATAAATAGAAGGCTACCTCATTTTGTATATGTTATGTTGAGAAATAAAACAATTCTTTTCTGCCTTCAATTATTCTTTCTATATTCTTGTATCTTGTTCAGTTCTGTTTCTGATCGTCACCATTTCAGGTGAACCCTCGTCTGCACCTCCCCTTGTTCATCACCTTAACGACCTTCATCTAACCCTTAAACCCTTGCTGTCACCTTAACCTACTCCTTTAATTCTTCTATTCGTCCAAACCTCTTAAAACTGACACTGTCTATTGACAGTTCATCAAGAAATCCCATGGCCACGGCTGCATCTGAGTTTGGAGCATTACACATTGATGACATTATCCAAAAAAATTCATGGCTTAAATGAACATGTAATCTCTAGACACATAATATACTTAGATGGCATTTACCAATCATCACTTCTCCATGATCAATTCTCGGTATGTGAACATCAAAAAATAAATAGCATATTGTCCACTAAAAAAATAAACTAAATATATGTCACCAAAACTGGTCAGATGATTAAAATTATTCAGTTTAAATTCACATTTTTTTCTGTACCTTGGCGGAAGACAATTATGAACAACTATTAATATGATAATAAAAACTGGTTTTTGTAGAAATTTATATGTTCATTGAACATATTATAACACTAATATGTATGTATGTATTTATATACACACACAATGGATATTAGCAATATATGATTGGATTTTGCTGTGTGGCGTGAAGTCTACAGGTGAGACTGATCCCCTACTTGAGTACTTTGACAAATATGCCAAATGAAGAAAAATGAATATCAAAAGGGTAATGATGCCTTAAAAGGTTCAATATATTTGGAGAAAACAAATCAAAAGGAAATTGTTTCAATACCATCTTAGACAAAATGAAATTGTTTCAATACCATCTTAGATTTTACTGTGTGACCTCTTAACTCTTTGTATTGCAACTCATCGGTAACTCTTTGTATTGCAACGCATCCGGTGAAATAGTTCAAGTTACCGATGAGTTGCAATACAAAGAGTTAAGAGGCCACTTGAGAATCATTTCACCGGATGTGCATGCTTGGGTGGAAAAGAGCTTACGCGGCGTGGAGGAAAATTAGGCTTTATGCAAGGATAACGGTGGACGATTTATGATGATGTCAACAAACGTATCCGGAAGTTTTAATGGAGTTCTACGAGGTGCTCGTGTTTTGCCGGTCAAGTGTTTAGTATCACGAACATTTTACCGTTTAAATGACTATTTTGATGAAACGTCGTTCCCATGCCGAAGGAATTGAAATGCAAATGACTCCAAAAGTTGAAACTCTTTTAGCCAAAAGAGAAAAGCAAGCACGACATCATGGAATTGTTAGATTCAATAAAACCGAATGGCAACTGATTGATCAATTTGGAAAAGCATTTACCATGACTTTACATGATAATGTGTGTACTTGCACTTGCAACATTACGCTATTGCAAAAATTGTCATGCTTGCATATGTTGACCACTTGTGCTCAAACCGTTGGAAGAGCGAATATATCGTACTATGAAATTTTTTTATCGTGGTTTTCCGTGGAAAAATATAAAGTAACTTACGCTTCAAGCTTTCATCCAATTTTCAATAGTAGATATTGGGATGCCTATCACGGTCCGACCATATTGCCTTCGCATACAAAAAGGAAGATGGGACGTCCGCGTTCGACAAGAATTAAAGGTATGATGGATAAAATGGGAGAAAGTAAACAAAATACTTGCAGCAAATGTGGTCAAAAAGGGCACAAAAGATCGGCATGTCCGTCAAAATGAGTTCTATATGATTGATGTTAGCAAATGTGGTCAAAAAAAAGTTTGGAGATGTATTTTGAGATTTTGTTCGAATGATTTGTAATGTAATGAACGATTTGTACTTTTAGTTTGATGAATGAATGAATGATTTGCATTTCAATATTGAACGTTTGCATTTCATAAGCATATGAGTTGTATTTGATTTGATTTTATGATGCGGTTTGTAATATGTTAGGTGCAGGTGAAGCAGCAGGATGCTGCTGTGGCTCTCGGGTAGGGCGCAGCTTGCATGTGTGCCTTTGTTCATTTACAAGGGCGCACTTGTCAAGCGCGCCTTTGTAAATTTACAAGGGTGCACCTGGTAGGTGCGCCAAAACCGTGGCCACCTGCTATTCCTACCCTGCAGCTCTCCATTTGCCTCATTTCCTCCAAACACCCCCACCTCTCCAAAATCCCTAAAACTAAAAACCCGAAAATCCTATTCTTCTAAACTTTCTAATACTTCAAATTTTCATTACTTCTACACTAAATTAGTTCTACAATGGAAGGCTCGTCCTCCTCTCATGAAGTTAGAGGTAAATTCTTAAACAACATAACTTATTCATTTACTAGATTAACCCTAATTCATTACTTGTATATTTGA
Source organism: Allium sativum (assembly GCA_030737875.1). NCBI lineage: Eukaryota > Viridiplantae > Streptophyta > Magnoliopsida > Asparagales > Amaryllidaceae > Allium > Allium sativum. The sequence goes on from CM060923.1 coordinate 464,582,504, forward strand.
TTTACTCTAGTTCATTACATGTTCATTACTTGATTAAGCATAATTCGTTACTTAATTAACCCTAATTCATTACTTGTATATGGTGATTTTCTCTAGTTCATTACTTTTTGATTACTTGATTAACCCTAATTCATTACTTGTGTGTATGGTGATTTACTCTAGTTAATTACTTGTATATGGTGATTTACTTGTTCATTACAATGGAAGGTGCATTTCAATGGTGATTTACTTGTTCATTTACTTGTATTTGGTGATTTTCTGGTTCATTTACTTGTATATGATAATTTACTTGTTCACTACAATGGAAGACTCATTCCAATTCTTAGTTCATGTAAATGGTGATTTACGTAATCATTTTAAAACCTAGTTATTTACTTGTTCATTTCATTTCAACATTTTTTCTTGTCGAGTTAGCACCTGTCTAGTGGATGCAACTGTCTTGTATCTTAAAAATGAGCATAGAAGCAATAATCTGGACTTGATGAAGGTATTTCAAAAATCCAAATGGAAGAATTCAATACTTTTTTCATTTCTCATGCACTAGCTAATTAGTTTCATTTCGTTTTGAATTTTGTAGAGCGACGAGCCAATTGATTGTCAAGATCATTCTAGCAAGTTAGGGTTGATTACTTCAAACACACCCAGAGTTCAACTTGCGCTACTAATACCTGGATTTAGAGAAATATCCAGATTGGGGTTTTTTAAGATAGATCATGCACTTATTACTTCATTGGTAGATCGGTTGAGACCGGAGACTTCCACCTTCCATCTTCCCACTGGTGAAATTACTATCACGTTGCAAGATGTTAGTTGTCTTTTGGGTGTTAGAGTGGAAGGAAATCCTGTTACTGCTACACATCTTAGTAATTATGAAGATATTTTTCATGAGTGTTTAGGCATGGTCCCAAATCGAAATTAGATAAGAGGCGCAACAATTAAGTTGACTTGGCTTCGAAGTATGTTTCAAAATGAGCCATCAGAGGATGCATTAGACGAGCAAGTTGAACGTCATGCGAGAGCCATCATTCTGCACTTGATATCTTATCGTCTATGTCCTGATCATTCTAAAGGACGACTAAATCTTTTTCGGCTATTATTTGTGAGAAATTTGGAAGAATGTGCACGATATTCTTGGGGTAGTGCGATATTGACAACATTATACACTGAATTAACAAATGTTGCGCTCGGTAAATCAAAATCCGTAGCCGGTTGTCTTTCTCTTCTACATATAAATATAAGTATATATAATTGTTAATGGCCACTTGAAAACGCAATCCCATCATATTTTTTTTTAATATTTTAAAGCTTTGGTCATGGACACATCTTCCTATCGGTCGTCCAAACGTAACTTTATCTGTGTAGATCGACAGGTCATTACCCTATAATGCAAGGTAGTTTATGTACATTTACATGATGTTCAATAATGATGCTTATGCTATATTATTACTTACATTTACGTACTTTATATGCATTACTTTATATCGCAGGTGGTTTGGAAATAGGAGTTGGATTGAGTCTCAAAAGCAAGTTACCACTTACTACCGTAACCAGCTTGACATGCCAACAGATAAGACTATTGTATGGAATCCCTACACACAGGATGTGCTAGTTGATTTGCCTCAGATATGTCTAAGCGGCATGCCTAGTTAGCTTTGCAAGACACCGATCATATGCATGCGAACTGTTGAGATGTATAATCTTGATCGAGTGATGCGAAAATTTGGTCTTCAGCAACACATCCTGAGCCATAAGAACCAAAGCCGAATTTGGATTTTGCTGTCATTCAATGGAACGATATATATAACCGTATCGTTCGTCAGGAAATTCCTAGCACTCATATTTCATCATACATGAGTTGGTATTGGTCAATCACTCGAAGATTCATTCTTGCGGATCGGACTCCTCACAAACGAGCATACACCGCTCGTGCACCGCTTAAGCGAGATGTCGTACGTCTTTTACTTTGCTTTACTGTTTTACTTTGCTGACTTAAATCTTCTAGTATGTGATTATAAATAACACAATTTGCAGGTCGATGTGCTAGAGACGGTTGGTAGAGGATTGGAAGATATTGGATATGGTCGAGAACCGGAGCTCGACATCCAACCATGAGGTATTAGCTTGAAAAAACCCATTGACTCATTACTCTTTAGATGTAGACTGGAACGCCAAGGAGAGCGAAGAACTAAAAGAAGACATGATCCTTCTCTAGCTCCACCTCGACAAGACCCAGCTCAATCGCAGGCAGCAGGACCTTCTCAGCCTCCCCCTACTCAAGATTAAACTTCGCCATGAATGTTTCTTTTTATAAGTGTTGTCCTTGGGTTCGTGTTTATGTTTGTAATCAAATTTTATTTAGACTTGTGTTTATGTTTGTAATCGAATATTAATGTTGCTTTTACGTATTTATGTTTGAAGTTCATTCATATATGTGTTTATGCTTTATTTGAGCTAGCGTATGTTTGAAGTTGATTCAATTTAAATGATGAAATTAGTAGAAAAACTTCTGTGAAACAGTAGGGTATAGATGGAGAATGGGTGCTGTAAAACAGCAAGAAGTACTAAATTGTATAGGGCGCACTTGTCAAGTGCGCCCTTGTTAATTTAAAGGGGCGCATTTTGTTGGAATATTTCGAAAATTGGGTCACATATATAAAATAAAATGTGTTGTGCTATTTTGGTGTAAAGCCTAATTAAAGTGATCTAATTTTAGATTAGAATTAATAGGCTTAAAGTTTAACTTATCACGGGTCTAATGTGTAGATACCGGGGCATTTTATAATTTGTTGAAGGGCCGAATTACAAAATGCCAACTCTATAAATAAAAGGTTATGGTCCCCGAATTACACAAGCCTTAGCAACTCTCTAACCTCTTCTACGGAGAGCTGATTTCAGATCTAGGGTTTGTGTCAATTTGGAAGACCAAACCAAATTATATCTTCTTCTTAGCAACCAAATATGGATTCAGGTATTGCCATGATAACTACGGATTCAGGTACGCTTCCGCTAATTTATTTGTTTTGTTCTCAGTTAAATCAATATGGATTACATATTTAGATCTAGGGTTTCGTGATTGTCTGCTATTAATATATATTGAAATCCTAACAAGTGAAGTAAATTAAGAACTATAATAAGACGATGTTGAAGATAATTTTTTCTATAAGATAAGGTTATTGGTTCAAGAAAACAAACTCAGCAACCTCAAAATGAAAGATCACTATGGAAATCCACCTAAATGGGAAGAAATGCTATTTCAGAATATTGTGTAGTATTTCTTCATAAAGATAAATAATGGATTGATAAAGATGATGCTATGGACTTACATCAATCCATGTAAGGTACTAATTTAAAATGTGGATTTAAGAAATGAACATATAGCATAAATCTATATGGATAATAAAGTTTGAAATCTCCCTCTAACTTAAGTAATAAATCATTGGTTATGAATAACTATTCAAAGCCAAAAGGGATCAAGTGGGTAATATTGAATTTTATAAGGCACTTTTATTGAAATCACTATTATTAAAAGGAAATTTTATTTTCTTTAAAGAATGTTTCATTTTGGACTTAGTAAACGATTCTTTAGATTCGATCGCTTTGGAGCTTACTACATTTTGTACTTTTGAGCATTATCTGATGGAGATTAAAGTTATGTTTCTCAATAGAGACATTGGTGAAACTATTTAAGAAACTCATTTATGGATTAGTCTTTTGTATTTGGGATTCAAATACACCATTATTGTTCATGGGGTGATATTTGGATTATTACAAAAGAATTAGGAAGATAAATGCTTAAAAGATTTTATATGTAAACTGTGATTTAGTTGCTTTTCTTTTACCAAACAGATAAATGCTGCCATCCTTGAAATTAAATAAATACAAAAGATTTCGCATGCATTTGCTGTGTGAATTCTAATGCATACTAATGTATGTACACATGTGGATATGCGTGTATTATTTGGCAGATACTTTACTGATATTAAAAGTGGATCAATGATTCAGTAGCCAAAATGGTTATGATATATATGATATATCTTCAAAAGACAAAATAAAAGATTATACGCTCATATATAAAAGATCGGATCGGGTGGAGATCATAAAGAATTACGATCCGGATATTTTGGATGTCATTACTGTAAAAGATCCACTTCTAGCAATGATAATATATTTTATGGGTGAAACTATATAAGGGAAAAGTGTCATTTAGGCTGTGACGGCCCGCCCCGCACCAGCCGGCATTTCCTCCGAAAGTGCGCTGTACACATGTCCGACTAGCACAGAACGGTCACCAAAGAAAGGAAAGAAGAGAATGAACAAATCAAGAACCTGTAGAATGTCTCACAGCGCATGGAATAAAATATAATAATAACATACTTGACATAAAACAGGTGAGACAATGCATAAGTTGATAACTAAAACCAACATCAACATCAGAGCAGCGGAAATCCAAATACAGCTTATTACAACTTTCCAAATTTACTATCTCAAAAAACACAAAAGAAAGCTAAAGTAGAAGGTGCACTACTAATGCCCAAGCAGTGACCTTCAACAACACAGGGAGAATACTATATGTATATCATACGTGGAAGCCTCCTGCTCGTCTCCGGATCATCTACCTGTGCATCACCAGCTAACCTGTCTCTAGTCTGCTCGTGTGAGCACCTAGAGTAATAAGAAGAGACATAAAACTATGGATCAGACAAAAGTCTGGTATGAGCGATAAGCATCTAAACAGAACAATAACAGGTATACTAAACCATACCTGAACCTGGACCTGCAACCAAAGAGTTAGTACCACATACCGTACAATACTCTAAGGTACCATAACAAATAGTGTAAAGAATACGGGGGTGGGGCGTGCATGTCATAACGATGGCAAACAAATCAACCATAGCAACCATCCTCACATCTCCCACTCAGTGCGTGAAGCATACGATGTCCACCACTGTCAATCACTAGACTCATCGAAGCAGTGACGGAGTTCGACTTGTACAACTACTGCTACTGCCAAGCTTACCACATGGAGTCATGACCAAATCTTTACAAATGACCCCACTTCATTGGTCTATAGCTCTTTAGTCGTACCTAGGTCACTGTGGCCCTGAATCCGTTCACGTACTTCCCATACATAGTGATCCAAAGTCATAGACATTGATAGCCCCTTGGCACACGTCCCGCAACAAAGCCCAATCATGAAGCCCACTCAGTGGTTCCCAACTGGATCCTGAGTCAGAACTCCTCATTTGGACTTCCTTTGCATCTCGGGTTTTGATCGAATTGGAGTTGGTCTTCAGAAAAGTCGTCGCGTAGTAGAAATGGAAGTTCAGTTCGGTTCGGTCTAATCTACTTCAGTCGGTTCGGTTCGGGTGCCATGCTTCCTAGTGTGCTTCTGAGTGCGGTTCGGTTCGGTGATCCTCCCCCTTCAGACGTAGGTTCGGTTCGGATGTCACGTTCCATTCGGTTCGGTTCGTCCCTCCCGCTCCAGCTTGCCTGCCCGATCCGATCCCCCTCGCTTGCCTACTCCGATCCGATCCCCCTCGCTTGCCTACTCCGATCCGATCCTGCTCCATAGCTCCGATCCGATCCTGCTCCATAGCTCCGATTCGATCCTCTGTCCAACTCCAACTCTAAGCAGTGGCCTTCCTTCTTGCCGAACTTCTTTGGTGCCAGATTCCAGTTCGGGTCGGGTTACTTGCCCAGCTCTCCTATCCGATCCGAGCCCATACCTGATCCGATCTGAAACCCTGCACAACTTTCTGCAACTTTTTCCAGCAACTTGTTTACGCCATTCGACGACGTTTTCGACCAATCTAACTATATTAATCAATCACAAAATAGTTCATACAGTCATAGCAACATAGCAAACTAACCACAAACACCAAAACAATGAATTTACATGTCAAAATGGATCAAATATACCCAAAACCTCATATTTTCCCTTAAGCATGTTTAAGCAAAACTAATCCTAGGGTTAACAAAACTTAACCAAATTAAACCAAATTTCTATCAGAGGCATAAAATATTATTTTCGAATTTATAGATATTTTTCCAGAATTTATTAGTGTATAAATTCGCTAATCTTCACTAATTACCCTTAATTAACTGTAATTAGTGTCAAAACAATGCTAAATCACTCACCTTGGCCACAAATAAAATTCTCAGAACTGAAACCTCGCTGATTTGGGTGAATACTAATGTCTAACAGCAGCTCTAACCTTGCTTTCGTGTTTTCTCTCCTTAATTTGATGTAGATTATGCCAAAACTTGATTAGAAAGTGATTAGAAGGTGATTTGGGTGTTGGAGGCCATTGCTAGGGTTCCAAGAATGAAAGTAGCGGTTGAAAGAAATGTTTTCTAACCCTAATCAGCCCCTATACATCTCCAATCCCGAAATCCCCTTTGGGCCTAGCTGCTAATTACCCGGTTAAGCCCAATTAAGCTGTTTTTCACCATCTGAAACTTGTTTCAGTCATATCTCCCAAACGGTGAGTCCGTTTGGCTAATGTGACCACTCTACGGAATTGTAAACCATCATCCGGAGCCAATGGAAGTGGTTTCAGGTTAAAATTCCTTTCCTGTCAAAATTTATGGCCAAAACAGTACCAACTAGGGGTAAAATGGTCATTTAAAAATCGACAAAAATCATGAACATGGGAAATGAGTCCCCGAAATTCCTTAACCCAAAACATACAAAGGATCCTGCATGCCTAACAAGCACATACAACAATCAAACATGCAAACAAGCAAACAAGCAAACAAGCCTATCCTAGCATGCGGAAAACTAATCGAAGTTAAAATCTTACCAGGCGAAGAGTTCTGGATACATCTTTCTAATACTCTCCTCTGTCTCCCAAGTACAGTCATTCTCGTTCTCGCCCCACTGAACCTTGACTAGCTTCACCGCCTTCCTTCGAAGTTGCTTCATATCGTGCTCGACAATACGGATCGGCTTGCGGTTCCCACCCGCCTCGGGTTCTACTTCGAAGTCCTCTAACTGATCAGGTGAAATAGTCATATCTGAGTCGTGAACGAACTTCCTTAGTTGGGAAACATGAAATACATTGTGAACTCCCGCCATCTTCTCTGGTAAGCCAACTTTATACGCCAAATTCCCGACTAGTTCAAGAACAGGGAATGGACCAACAAATCTTGGTGCTAACTTGCCTCTCCTGCCAAATCGTATCACGCTCTTCAACGGAGAAATCTTGACAAACACCCAGTCACCAACGGAGAATTTTAAGTCTCTTCTCCTCTTATCAGCATAACTCTTCTGCCTATCTTGGGCAGCCTTCATTCGTTGTTGAATGATCTTGATCTTATCTGAAGTTTCCCTCATCACATCTGGTCCAAGCATAAACTTCTCGCCAGTCTCTATCCAACATGATGGTGAGTTGCACAGTCTTCCGTACAAAGCTTCATATGGAGCCATATCGATACTGGATTGATAGCTATTATTATATGCAAACTCTACTAGATGCAAATGGTCATCCCATGGTCCACCAAAATCCAATATACATGCTCTCAAGAGGCCTTCCAATATACGATTCACCCTCTCTGTTTGTCCATCGGTTTGAGGATGATATGCGGTACTGAGATGTAATTCTGACCCTAGAGCCTCTTGTAAGCTCTTCCAAAACCCACTAGTGAACAACGGATCTCGGTCACTCACAATGCTTTTAGGTACTCCATGAAATCTCACTACCCACTTCATATACAATTCTGCTAACTTAGTTGCCGTTCTGGTCAATTTGACTGGTATAAATCTTGCACTTTTAGTCAATCGATCCACAATTACCCAAATGCTATCATGTCCCGATCTAGTCCTTGGTAAACCATCGATGAAATCCATCGAGACTTGCTCCCATTTCCATTCGGGAATTTCTAATGGTTGCAACAACCCACTAGGCTTCTTTTGCTCGGCTTTAACTAGCTGGCAATTCATGCATTTGGATACAAACTTCCCAACGTCTCTTTTCATCCCTTCCCAGTAGTAAGTCTGTCTCATGTCACGATACATCTTATTACCACCGGGGTGTATAGTCAGTTTTGAGTGATGACACTCTCTAAGCACTTCATCTCTCAATCCATTGACATTGGGTACAACTAGTCCTCCATCCTTTCTAAGCCATCCGTCTCGATCAAGCCCATATTTGTTCATCTCCTCATTAATACCCATCTCTAACTTGGAGATGATTTCCAAAAGATTAGGATCGTCCCTCTGGCCGGAACCAATCCGCTCTATCAAAGTGGGTCTGATCGCCAAACTAGCTAGCATGACTGGATCCAATTCGCACTTTGGTCTGAAATCAAACCCCGCGATATACTCCAGTTGCTTCCATTCTAGAAACATAGCCCCTAAACTGGCATGTCTCCTACTCAACGCATCAGCCACCGCATTGCCCTTTCCTGGTGTATATGTGATGTCGAAATCATAGGAAGCTAAGAATTCTAACCACCTTTGTTGCCGGAGATTTAGATCCTTCTGAGAGAAAAGATACTTCAACGACTTATGATCTGTAAACAACTCAAATCTTTCTCCCAAGAGATAATGTCTCCACATCTTCAATGCAAACACGATCGCTGCCAATTCCAAATCATGGGTAGGGTATCTACTCTCGTGCGGTTTTAATTGCTGACTTGCATAAGCAACGACCCTACCGCCTTGCATCAATACAACACTTAGTCCGGTACCACAGGCATCTGTATATACCATCATCTCTTCATTCCCCTTAGGAATGACTAACACTGGTGCACACGTCAACTTGTCCTTTAGACTCTTGAATGCATTCTCACACCTTTCATCCCAGACGAAGGCCTGATTCTTCTTAGTCAACTGAGTCAATGGTGCTGCTATCTTGGAGAAGTCCTGGATAAACTTACGATAATATCCAACTAATCCCAAGAAACTTCTTATGTCCGTTGCATTCTTGGGCGTAGACCAATCTTGCACCGTAGCCACCTTCGCAGGATCCACGGCGATACCATTCTCTGAAACAACATGGTCCAAGAACCTCACTTCCCTCCTCCAGAAGTGACACTTAGAAAACTTTGCTTTCAATTGGTGTTTTCTCAACACCTCAATCACTATTCTTAAATGTTCCTTGTGTTCTTCCTCTGTCCTCGAATAGACCAAAATATCATCAACGAACACAAGGACAAACTTATTCAACTGATCTCTGAATACTCTATTCATAAGATCCACAAAATATGCTGGGGCGTTGGTCAGCCCGAATGGCATGACCAACCACTCATAAAATCCAAACGGCGTCTGAAATGCCGTTTTAGCTATACTCTCAGCTTCCACTCTAAGCTGATGAAAACCTGTCGCGAGATCCAACTGAGAAAATACTCTCGCGCCACTCAAATGATCGAACAAATCATCTATCCGCGGTAGAGGATACTTGTTCTTCCTCGTCACTTTATTCAACTCGCGGTAGTCTACACACAAACGAAGGGAACCATCCGCCTTGGTAGCAAACACAACTGGTGCTCCCTACTCAGAAACACTCCTTCTGATAAATCCCTTCTTCAAAAGATCGCTGACTTGCACCCCGAGCTCTCGCTGCTCCCTTGGTGTCATACGACGAAGTGGCATCACTATAGGTCTGGCATCTTTCACCAAATCAATACAAAACTCAATCTCTCGATGTGGTGGAAGCCCGGTCACTTCTTCGAAAACATTCGGATACTGGCCAACCATGGACAAACCTGACAACTCACTATGCGGAATGTCGAGGGAGTTTAGAAAACTAGCCAATACCCCCTCACTGGGTAGACCACCAAACAATATCCTCCGCCCATCATTCGCTCTAGCTGTCACCAAAAAGCCCTCACAGTCTACCACCACCCCGTATCTTTGGAGCCAATCTACTCCCAAAATAATGCCAAACCCAGTAAAGCCCAAAACAAAGCAATCACAAACAAACATGCATACATGACTCGATAATACCACATTACGACAAATCATGCTAAGGCTAGTCGAACAACCAATCGGGTTCGTCACTACTAAAGGTCTATCGACAATCTCGGGCTCCAATCCCAACCTATCTACCAGGTCACTAGATATGAAAGAACTGGAAGCTCCGGTATCAAACAAAACTCTAACAGGAACATCATAAACAGAAAGCATACCTTGGATGACGACATTCTTTCCCTTCTCCGCCGCAGTTGGGGCATTCGACGAAGAAGGAATAACATTAAGGGCATATGCTTTCACCATCTGCTTTTCTTTAGGTGGTTGAGGATACTTGTCCTTGTGATGTCCCATTTGGCCACAGTTGAAGCACTTCCTATCCACTGGCTTGGCCCGACATTTACTAGCATAATGACCCTTCTTACCACAGCTGAAGCACTCAACATCTTGCTTATTCTTTTTCTTCTGACCATCCTTAGTCTGATTCTGCTTTCTCTTATTCTGGGAACCACCCTTGCCTCCACCACTTGCTTGTGGCTTTGGCTCCTCTGTAGATGCAATCTCGGTCTTCGGCTTGGGGTAGAGACTTTCTGACCTCAATGTTTTCCCCACAATCGATTCAAACGTCTCATCGATGTGGTTAATAAACCTTTCCCCCAAATACTGATCCAAACCAGTTATGAATTTCTCATTCTTCTTCTCAGCAGTATCAATAAGAGATAACCCATACTTCGACAAAGTGTCGAATTCAGCAATATACTCCGAGACAGCTCTGCCATTCTGCTTGAGCTCCAAGAATTTCTTAAACAGCACTGACTTCTGAGCGACTGGGATGAACTTCTCGCTAAAGCGAGCCTTAAACTGCTCCCAAGTAATCTGATCCTCGGGAGTGGCTGCCTTTATAGCATTCCACCAATTCATTGTCCGCCCTTGCAGCTGACGGGACGCTAGCTTTCTCTTTATCACATCCTCGATACCCAAATCTTCGAAGATACGTTCGCAACTATCCAACCAATACTGAACATCTGTAGCTGACTCCGTTCCGTGGAACGGCTTCCCACCAAGACTAGTATAATCCTTATTCAGCTTGGCGAAGTCGACCCTTGGCGCCTGCACTATTGGACCACCACCATTTCCACCATTGGGAGCTGCCCTCTGCACATCCCTAAGCATCTCTCTCATGAGGTCAGTAAACATCGTCCTCATGTCAGCAACATTCCCATTATTGGCACCCCTACCAACACCTTTAGCATATCGGCTCATCGTCAATCTGTAAAGGGAAACGATTAACGACACCATAGTGGTGCTAGTGCAGTACGACTTCATTCTTATACTACTAATAGTATATACATATATAGCTTTTGAAAACCAAAGTAATCACAAATACGCGCTCTCATATACGTACTATCTCTCCCTAGTGTCTTCCCTAGGTTAACTATGCAACCTAGCTCTGATACAAAGTGTGACGGCCCGCCCCGCACTAGCCGGCATTTCCTCCGAAAGTGTGCTGTACACATGCCCGACTAGCACGGAACGGTCGCCAAAGAAAGGAAAGAAGAGAATGAACAAATCAAGAACCTGTAGAATATCTCACAGCGCATGGAATAAAATATAATAATAACATACTTGACATAAAACAGGTGAGACAGTGCATAAGCTGTGACGGCTCCAAACTTCCACGAGTGAAAGTAGGAGTAATCATTTTTGGAATACAACATAAATACAATAAAACAGAACACAGATACAATATAGCAAAGGAAATTCATAGAGTAATAACATTATAGCAGCGGAAAAATATAATGTCATCAATCACAGAAAATCCACAGTCGCAGAAACTAAGCTATTACAACAAGTTGCAGAAAAGAAATAAGTTTGATGTCTAAAAAGAAAAGAAAAGAAAAGATGCCATAGAAACAAAAGATAAATGTCTTCAAGCTCCAAGTCATCACCTCTCCACAAAAGCAAATCCAAGAGATAGAAAATAAGCAGCTTCGAAGAAAAGCTCCAAGCAAGGAATGAACCTGTCTACTTGGCTGCCCGTGTGTAAGAGAGGGCACCCAAGTTTGCAAAAAGGTGAAACAAACTATGGGTCAGTCGTGGGACTGGTGTGAGAATTCTTAAGTAAAATAACTATTAGATATAAGGCAAATCCAAAGACCACGCCGCTAACGCGGAACGGGTTTACTCTAATGGATTGCCGTGCATAATTTAAAGTGTCATAACAAATAAATAAGTACATCGTAAACAACGCAATGCTTTTTGGAAAAATGGAATCACCATAAGACCCAAGTCCCATCACACAATGCAACGCACACCAGAGGATAGGGTTTTACCTTATGGTGATTAAACATGCTAAATACGGCAAATACGCATCTAATATTATTATTAGTGTATATGAAAGCATTTCAAAGTAAATGTATTAATCTTAGGAAGCATAGGTACCATATACTATGCCTCCGTACTAGTAATACAATCAAATTCGTCGGTTCGTATTTGGATTTTGGTTTCCATCATGAGTCAAGGCTAGAGCGGAGCTCCTTACCGATTCGAGACACTCTAGCTAGTGCCTCAGGATTACCCGCAGTTAACCCTTGGAAATGGCAGGGCCGGTCCTCACATACAGCTTAGAGGATTAGTTATTCCTAAGCACACGTTTCCCGGTCCTATAGGACCTATCCGAGGCGCGCCACATTCCATCATCCACATAAGTAAAGTATCAGCGCTGGGAGGTCCCTGACACTACTTCTAGCTAGAAAGAAACGTGCTGCTTTCCCTGCGTTCCCTTCGCCCGTTTTTGACTCAACCGGTGTGTGAGGCTCGCGAAGTCCCGTTACACAAAGCTACGCCTAAACAGGCTATGCTTTGATCGTCTCCACAAGGTTCTGCTTTTCAACAATAAACCTTGATCATTGCATCTTAGTATGCCACACTGTCACTCCATACCATACCATTGCTTCTCCATCAATACATAAATGGGTGTTAAGTAGAGAATAAATTCTCCACCACCAATATTTATATATTAACAGAAAATCAACAATATGATATATAACGAAGTACGATGTCAGACACACCATCCGTTTAAACTTATGCTCTGGGTCTGAACGAAAGTCAAATCCGTGAAACCAACACGTACGTCTGGGCAATGACCTTGACCCATGAATTGGTAGCAAGTCAATTCAGGGTCTCGATTGCTGTCCATTCGAGGGAAGGTTTACGGTCTTCATGCTTCGTCTTCTTACTTCGATCTTTAACGCCGCTGGATAAATTTGGGATGAGAATATCTCGGACTTCCCAAACAATCCTCGTATGTATATACATATATATTTATTTGAAAATCCTTCATATTTGTTAATAATTATTTTTATTAACAATTCATTCTATTTTAATTATTTAAAATAGTCAAACTTCTTATTCAACGATGCATTCTCAAAATCATATTTTAATTTACATTAATTAAAATGTAAACTTTCATTACATATCGCATTCTTGTTTTCTTTACATTTAATAAAATGCAAACTTGCAATTACATGTCACATTCTTACTTATTTACAATGAATAAAATGTAAACTTGCATTTACATGTCGCAATCTTATATATTGTCATCAAAAAATAATGTTAACTCATTCTACGTTGTAATCCTTCTTTAATGTTAATCATTTAACATAAAAGTTAACTTCCTACGATGTAAATTACATTTAATTTACATTAAGATAATGTAACTCATCCTATGTTAAATTACCTTTTAATTAAAATATTATAATTCAATCCTACGGTCAATTCTCTTTAATTTTCATTATAAATAATGTAACTTATCCTCTGATTAAACTTTCTTTTATTATCTACATTAAAAAATAATGTATATTAATCCTATCGTTAAACTCTTTTTAAAATTAAAATTAAAAATAAGGTTATTCTCATCCTACGGTGCAATTCTTCTTTTAATTCACATTATAAAATAATGTAACTCATCCTACAGTTAATTCTCTTTTTAAATGCATTTTTAATTTCAATTACATTAAAATGAAATTTTATTTTACGATGGAATTCCCTTTCTATTCCCATTATAAATAATGTACACTTCATCTTACGATGTAGATTACCTTTCTATTTAACATAAAAATAATAATAATGTACATTTCCTACGATGCATTTTTCTCTTTTATATACATTATAAAATAATGAACATCTTATCCTACGGCATAAATTTCTTTTTATATTAACATTTAAAAAACATTAATTACATCCTACGGTGAAATTACCTTTATTACATTAACATTAGCAATGTTAATTTCATCATGCTATGAATTTCAATTATATTATACTTATAAAATAATGTAAATAGCATTCGGTGGATTTCTCTTTTTATTACGTTAACAAAAATGAAATTTTCCTACGATGAAAGTTTTTCTTATTTTTAACATTTAAAGATGATGTTAATACCATATGGTGTAGATATTTTTATTTTAACATTAAAAATATGTTAATCAATCATACGGTGAATCCTCTTGTAAAATAACATTGTAAATGATGTCAAATTTACATACACTTCATTTTCCTTTTTAATAACATTGAAAATAAATGTATATGAATCCTATGATTAAGTTATCCTTCTTGACATACGGTGCTTTTTCTATTTATTAACATTACAAAAACACTATTTTCACATGCAATGCATTTAATATTTTCTAACATGACAAAATATTATTTACATACAATGCATTTGATACTTTTCTAACTCGACAAAATACTATTTACATACAATGCATTTGATATTTTTCTAACTTGACAAAAATGCTATACATACAATGCATTTGGTACTTTTCTAACTTGACAAAAATGCTATACATACAATGCATTTTATGCTTTTCTAAACTGACAAAAATGCTATACATACAATGCATTTTATACTTTTCTAAATTGACAAAAATACTATACATACAATGCATTTGATATTTTTCTAACTTGACAAAAATGCTATACATACAATGCATTTAGTACTTTTCTAAATTGACAAAAATACTATACATACAATGCATTTTATACTTTTCTAAATTGACAAAAATACTATACATACAATGCATTTTATACTTTTCTAAATTGACAAAAATACTATACATACAATGCATTTTATACTTTTCTAAATTGACAAAAATACTATACATACAATGCATTTTATACTTTTCTAAATTGACAAAAATACTATACATACAATGCATTTTATACTTTTCTAAATTGACAAAAATACTATTTTCATGCAATGCAAATTTTCTATATTAATATTACCAAATATGCTATTTTCATACAATGCAAATATTTCTTATTTATGACAAATATTGTTCATTTCATATAATGCCATATTCTATTTTATAGTGAACAAAAATATAGTCATTCACATACGGTGCTTTCTTCTTTTTATATAATGAACCAAAATATATTCATTAACATACAATGGTTTATATCATAGCATACACATACGGTTCATGTCATTCTTTACATTTGTCAAAATGTATATTTTGTCTTTCTTTTACATTGACAAAATATAATTATATCACTACTTCATTATTTGACAAAAATGATTTTGTCGCCAACTTCATTTATATTGACAAAATGATTTTTGTTGCTAACTTTACATTGACAAAAATGAATTTTTATTCTAATGTCATGTTTGCATTGTGAAAATATACTTATTTCGCTAATTCACTCTTAATATACAAAAATGTATATTTTGTCTAATTCTTCTCAATGCAAACAAAATGCTAATTTTGTTTATTCAATCCAATGCAAACAAAAATGTGAATTTTGGTTTTCATTCTTTTCTTTGAACAAAAATGTATATTTTGTTCCTTTTTCATCTTATAAACAAAAATGTATATTTTTGTTCTTATTCATTTCTTTAACAAAATGTAAATTTTGTTTTCATGTATTTCTTTAATCAAAAGGGAGTATTTTTGTTCTTTTTCTTCTTTTATAAAAAAAATAAGTTTTTGTTCTTATTCTCTTTTTTTTTTTTAAACAAAAATAAGTTTTTTTTTTCGTTCTCCTACTTTTTTTCTTACCGCAAATATCATTCAACAATATATGGAACTTCAGTACGGATCTAGCATAACATGAACAACAAACATATCACAAGCAACCATCAACAATTTAAACGAGGAAAAATCTCATTTTTTCCTACCGATCTATGTTTTTAATTAACAGATCTATGATTAAAAAATAACGGATCTAAAATCATAGAATCACAACAATTTGAATCCATCCCATAGCAACATTCATCACAAATCTACTTGTTTGATGTTCAATTACACATAACACAACAATAATAATAATTTAATTAATTAAATTATATTAAAAATAAATTCTCACCTTGCTTGATTCTGAAAAGACGACTCGGGTTCAATCAGATTCGGTGTTCGTATTCAATTTGATTTTAGATCTGGAATGATTCCAATGCAAATTCATAGAAAAAAAATCAAATTCAGGCTTTTAACAACTGGCTGTGTAACACTTAAAAGCGTGGGGAAATCTGAAGCATACCATATTTTCAGAATTTGTTCAAAACTTCAAATTCAATTTTCAGGAGTTGTAGTTGACGAAACGACGAGCCGTTTGTTGGAGAAGGACCGGCTACGAGAGATCTATGCACGGCCAGAAGGTGGTGAGGTGCGGCGGGACCTACAAGGGGCGGCGGGGCTGAGAACGCGCGGACTTCGGGGGGTTGTGGCGGGCGGCTCAGGCGACGGAAAGGGACGGGACTTGTCGGAGATCGAAGAGCTTGCGAAGAGCTTCGAAACGTGTACTCACACGCAAATTTTCGTTGAGAAATGAAGGAGTTATGAAGGTTTGAAAATCGGCCATGAATGGGTTCAGCAAAGAGGAAGGTGTCGGCTGTATATGGAGGAGAACAATGATTTTCGGATATTATAATATTATATTAGGGTTAACTAATTATGTAATTAGCCCGTTAAGGCCCGTTTTGGTCCGAACTCCGATTTAGGCCTGCTTACTGTCGTTCTTAAGGTTTTGACACCTTCTGAACGCAATGGGCTATGTGCCGGGGTCCAATTCCGTGGTCTGCTATGAGTTTTGGAATAAATACATTATTTTATTAATATTTTAATGTGTACCGTACGTGAAAATTCACCGAGGTCACAAACTAACTTCAAAAATTCTCGAAAAATATACTTAGCTATGTTTTGATGCTGTGGACCTATGAAAATTAGTTTCGTTCAATTCTGGGCCCGTTTGAATTTTTAACGAATTTTTAAAGTCAAAAATTGTCCGTTTACACTGATAAATCAATTATAATTATATATTAATTCTAAAAATTACCAAAAAAAATCATTTTAGCTTTGTTTTGATGATACAAATCCAACAAAATTTATTTCGTTCGATTCTGAGACTTCTTGAAAAATGGCTATTTTCAAGGCGAATATATTTAATATTAAAAATATATTTTAAACAAATATTTTCTGAAACTCAAAACATATAAGTGTTTACTGTTTTTCAATGCAGAAACATCATTCTGAAACCAATGGAAGTGGTTTCGAGTCGAAATTCCTTCGTATGCAAAAAGTAGCATTTTTGTCCTTTGCAAATTACCCAACGACCTTTCTAAAAATTGAATTGGCCATAACTTTTGATTTCCGCTATGAAATTTCGATTTTTCGGATTCGTTGGAAAGATATTTTTAAATAGATTCTAATATTTTTGGTTTTACTAAATTCCGTTAAATTTTTCATCCTGTATGGTTAGTCAAAGTTCAAGTTTGACTTTTCAAACTACCGCGCTATTTCTAGCTCTTTTTATAATTAAAATTAATTTATTCATTCTAACGTCGATTTGAACCAAATTTGTGATCCTTATTATTTAAAATAGATTATTTTAAATATCAAAACTCATTTAAAATCACTTAAAATAAATTTTAAATTGGCCCCAAAATTCAGGGTTGTTACAGTCTCCCCCACTTAAAAACTTTTCGTCCCCGAAAAGGAAAAAGAAAAATAGAAGAGGAAGAATAAACACAGAGAATGTTTTTAACAGAGATGGTGTCGTCTATAACATCAGGCTTTCCACCAAAGAAGTTGGTCCTTTCGTTCCTTCGTAAACATGTGCCAATTGAGCATCGCCACTTCATTTAGTCTTCTTCGAATGCACGATCAAGGGAAGAGTCAAAACAACTAAAATGGTGATTCTAGGAGATAGAAAAAATCGAAGGATGAATGAAAAGATGACGATGAAGTGACTGGCTATTATGTATCTCATGAACTGTTCACCGTAGAATATAGTGATTCTACGTAAACGAATTATTATAAATATGTTATATTCCGCTTTGTAAACCAAAGCTCTGATACCAACTGTGACGGCTCCAAACTTCCACGAGTGAAAGTAGGAGTAATCATTTTTGGAATACAAAATAAATACAATAAAACAGAACACAGATACAATATAGCAAAGGAAATTCATAGAGTAATAACATTATAGCAGCGGAAAAATATAATGTCATCAATCACAGAAAATCCACAGTCGCAGAAACTAAGCTATTACAACAAGTTGCAGAAAAGAAATAAGTTTGATGTCTAAAAAGAAAAGAAAAGAAAAGATGCCATAGAAACAAAAGATAAATGTCTTCAAGCTCCAAGTCATCACCTCTCCACAAAAGCAAATCCAAGAGATAGAAAATAAGCAGCTTCGAAGAAAAGCTCCAAGCAAGGAATGAACCTGTCTACTTGGCTGCCCGTGTGTAAGAGAGGGCACCCAAGTTTGCAAAAAGGTGAAACAAACTATGGGTCAGTCGTGGGACTGGTGTGAGAATTCTTAAGTAAAATAACTATTAGATATAAGGCAAATCCAAAGACCACGCCGCTAACGCGGAACGGGTTTACTCTAATGGATTGCCGTGCATAATTTAAAGTGTCATAACAAATAAATAAGTACATCGTAAACAACGCAATGCTTTTTGGAAAAATGGAATCACCATAAGACCCAAGTCCCATCACACAATGCAACGCACACCAGAGGATAGGGTTTTACCTTATGGTGATTAAACATGCTAAATACGGCAAATACGCATCTAATATTATTATTAGTGTATATGAAAGCATTTCAAAGTAAATGTATTAATCTTAGGAAGCATAGGTACCATATACTATGCCTCTGTACTAGTAATACAATCAAATTCGTCGGTTCGTATTTGGATTTTGGTTTCCATCATGAGTCAAGGCTAGAGCGGAGCTCCTTACCGATTCGAGACACTCTAGCTAGTGCCTCAGGATTACCCGCAGTTAACCCTTGGAAATGGCAGGGCCGGTCCTCACATACAGCTTAGAGGATTAGTTATTCCTAAGCACACGTTTCCCGGTCCTATAGGACCTATCCGAGGCGCGCCACATTCCATCATCCACATAAGTAAAGTATCAGCGCTGGGAGGTCCCTGACACTACTTCTAGCTAGAAAGAAACGTGCTGCTTTCCCTGCGTTCCCTTCGCCCGTTTTTGACTCAACCGGTGTGTGAGGCTCGCGAAGTCCCGTTACACAAAGCTACGCCTAAACAGGCCATGCTTTGATCGTCTCCACAAGGTTCTGCTTTTCAACAATAAACCTTGATCATTGCATCTTAGTATGCCACACTGTCACTCCATACCATACCATTGCTTCTCCATCAATACATAAATGGGTGTTAAGTAGAGAATAAATTCTCCACCACCAATATTTATATATTAACAGAAAATCAACAATATGATATATAACGAAGTACGATGTCAGACACACCATCCGTTTAAACTTATGCTCTGGGTCTGAACGAAAGTCAAATCCGTGAAACCAACACGTACGTCTGGGCAATGACCTTGACCCATGAATTGGTAGCAAGTCAATTCAGGGTCTCGATTGCTGTCCATTCGAGGGAAGGTTTACGGTCTTCATGCTTCGTCTTCTTACTTCGATCTTTAACGCCGCTGGATAAATTTGGGATGAGAATATCTCGGACTTCCCAAACAATCCTCGTATGTATATACATATATATTTATTTGAAAATCCTTCATATTTGTTAATAATTATTTTTATTAACAATTCATTCTATTTTAATTATTTAAAATAGTCAAACTTCTTATTCAACGATGCATTCTCAAAATCATATTTTAATTTACATTAATTAAAATGTAAACTTTCATTACATATCGCATTCTTGTTTTCTTTACATTTAATAAAATGCAAACTTGCAATTACATGTCACATTCTTACTTATTTACAATGAATAAAATGTAAACTTGCATTTACATGTCGCAATCTTATATATTGTCATCAAAAAATAATGTTAACTCATTCTACGTTGTAATCCTTCTTTAATGTTAATCATTTAACATAAAAGTTAACTTCCTACGATGTAAATTACATTTAATTTACATTAAGATAATGTAACTCATCCTATGTTAAATTACCTTTTAATTAAAATATTATAATTCAATCCTACGGTCAATTCTCTTTAATTTTCATTATAAATAATGTAACTTATCCTCTGATTAAACTTTCTTTTATTATCTACATTAAAAAATAATGTATATTAATCCTATCGTTAAACTCTTTTTAAAATTAAAATTAAAAATAAAGTTATTCTCATCCTACGGTGCAATTCTTCTTTTAATTCACATTATAAAATAATGTAACTCATCCTACAGTTAATTCTCTTTTTAAATGCATTTTTAATTTCAATTACATTAAAATGAAATTTTATTTTACGATGGAATTCCCTTTCTATTCCCATTATAAATAATGTACACTTCATCTTACGATGTAGATTACCTTTCTATTTAACATAAAAATAATAATAATGTACATTTCCTACGATGCATTTTTCTCTTTTATATACATTATAAAATAATGAACATCTTATCCTACGGCATAAATTTCTTTTTATATTAACATTTAAAAAACATTAATTACATCCTACGGTGAAATTACCTTTATTACATTAACATTAGCAATGTTAATTTCATCATGCTATGAATTTCAATTATATTATACTTATAAAATAATGTAAATAGCATTCGGTGGATTTCTCTTTTTATTACGTTAACAAAAATGAAATTTTCCTACGATGAAAGTTTTTCTTATTTTTAACATTTAAAGATGATGTTAATACCATATGGTGTAGATATTTTTATTTTAACATTAAAAATATGTTAATCAATCATACGGTGAATCCTCTTGTAAAATAACATTGTAAATGATGTCAAATTTACATACACTTCATTTTCCTTTTTAATAACATTGAAAATAAATGTATATGAATCCTATGATTAAGTTATCCTTCTTGACATACGGTGCTTTTTCTATTTATTAACATTACAAAAACACTATTTTCACATGCAATGCATTTAATATTTTCTAACATGACAAAATATTATTTACATACAATGCATTTGATACTTTTCTAACTCGACAAAATACTATTTACATACAATGCATTTGATATTTTTCTAACTTGACAAAAATGCTATACATACAATGCATTTGGTACTTTTCTAACTTGACAAAAATGCTATACATACAATGCATTTTATGCTTTTCTAAACTGACAAAAATGCTATACATACAATGCATTTTATACTTTTCTAAATTGACAAAAATACTATACATACAATGCATTTGATATTTTTCTAACTTGACAAAAATGCTATACATACAATGCATTTAGTACTTTTCTAAATTGACAAAAATACTATACATACAATGCATTTTATACTTTTCTAAATTGACAAAAATACTATACATACAATGCATTTTATACTTTTCTAAATTGACAAAAATACTATACATACAATGCATTTTATACTTTTCTAAATTGACAAAAATACTATACATACAATGCATTTTATACTTTTCTAAATTGACAAAAATACTATACATACAATGCATTTTATACTTTTCTAAATTGACAAAAATACTATTTTCATGCAATGCAAATTTTCTATATTAATATTACCAAATATGCTATTTTCATACAATGCAAATATTTCTTATTTATGACAAATATTGTTCATTTCATATAATGCCATATTCTATTTTATAGTGAACAAAAATATAGTCATTCACATACGGTGCTTTCTTCTTTTTATATAATGAACCAAAATATATTCATTAACATACAATGGTTTATATCATAGCATACACATACGGTTCATGTCATTCTTTACATTTGTCAAAATGTATATTTTGTCTTTCTTTTACATTGACAAAATATAATTATATCACTACTTCATTATTTGACAAAAATGATTTTGTCGCCAACTTCATTTATATTGACAAAATGATTTTTGTTGCTAACTTTACATTGACAAAAATGAATTTTTATTCTAATGTCATGTTTGCATTGTGAAAATATACTTATTTCGCTAATTCACTCTTAATATACAAAAATGTATATTTTGTCTAATTCTTCTCAATGCAAACAAAATGCTAATTTTGTTTATTCAATCCAATGCAAACAAAAATGTGAATTTTGGTTTTCATTCTTTTCTTTGAACAAAAATGTATATTTTGTTCCTTTTTCATCTTATAAACAAAAATGTATATTTTTGTTCTTATTCATTTCTTTAACAAAATGTAAATTTTGTTTTCATGTATTTCTTTAATCAAAAGGGAGTATTTTTGTTCTTTTTCTTCTTTTATAAAAAAAATAAGTTTTTGTTCTTATTCTCTTTTTTTTTTTAAACAAAAATAAGTTTTTTTTTTCGTTCTCCTACTTTTTTTCTTACCGCAAATATCATTCAACAATATATGGAACTTCAGTACGGATCTAGCATAACATGAACAACAAACATATCACAAGCAACCATCAACAATTTAAACGAGGAAAAATCTCATTTTTTCCTACCGATCTATGTTTTTAATTAACAGATCTATGATTAAAAAATAACGGATCTAAAATCATAGAATCACAACAATTTGAATCCATCCCATAGCAACATTCATCACAAATCTACTTGTTTGATGTTCAATTACACATAACACAACAATAATAATAATTTAATTAATTAAATTATATTAAAAATAAATTCTCACCTTGCTTGATTCTGAAAAGACGACTCGGGTTCAATCAGATTCGGTGTTCGTATTCAATTTGATTTTAGATCTGGAATGATTCCAATGCAAATTCATAGAAAAAAATCAAATTCAGGCTTTTAACAACTGGCTGTGTAACACTTAAAAGCGTGGGGAAATCTGAAGCATACCATATTTTCAGAATTTGTTCAAAACTTCAAATTCAATTTTCAGGAGTTGTAGTTGACGAAACGACGAGCCGTTTGTTGGAGAAGGACCGGCTACGAGAGATCTATGCACGGCCAGAAGGTGGTGAGGTGCGGCGGGACCTACAGGGGGCGGCGGGGCTGAGAACGCGCGGACTTCGGGGGGTTGTGGCGGGCGGCTCAGGCGACGGAAAGGGACGGGACTTGTCGGAGATCGAAGAGCTTGCGAAGAGCTTCGAAACGTGTACTCACACGCAAATTTTCGTTGAGAAATGAAGGAGTTATGAAGGTTTGAAAATCGGCCATGAATGGGTTCAGCAAAGAGGAAGGTGTCGGCTGTATATGGAGGAGAACAGTGATTTTCGGATATTATAATATTATATTAGGGTTAACTAATTATGTAATTAGCCCGTTAAGGCCCGTTTTGGTCCGAACTCCGATTTAGGCCTGCTTACTGTCGTTCTTAAGGTTTTGACACCTTCTGAACGCAATGGGCTATGTGCCGGGGTCCAATTCCGAGGTCTGCTATGAGTTTTGGAATAAATACATTATTTTATTAATATTTTAATGTGTACCGTACGTGAAAATTCACCGAGGTCACAAACTAACTTCAAAAATTCTCGAAAAATATACTTAGCTATGTTTTGATGCTGTGGACCTATATAAATTAGTTTCGTTCAATTCTGGGCCCGTTTGAATTTTTAACGAATTTTTAAAGTCAAAAATTGTCCGTTTACACTGATAAATCAATTATAATTATATATTAATTCTAAAAATTACCAAAAAAAATCATTTTAGCTTTGTTTTGATGATACGAATCCAACAAAATTTATTTCGTTCGATTCTGAGACTTCTTGAAAAATGGCTATTTTCAAGGCGAATATATTTAATATTAAAAATATATTTTAAACAAATATTTTCTGAAACTCGAAACATATAAGTGTTTACTGTTTTTCAATGCAGAAACATCATTCTGAAACCAATGGAAGTGGTTTCGAGTCGAAATTCCTTCGTATGCAAAAAGTAGCATTTTTGTCCTTTGCAAATTACCCAACGACCTTTCTAAAAATTGAATTGGCCATAACTTTTGATTTCCGCTATGAAATTTCGATTTTTCGGATTCGTTGGAAAGATATTTTTAAATAGATTCTAATATTTTTGGTTTTACTAAATTCCGTTAAATTTTGCATCCTGTATGGTTAGTCAAAGTTCAAGTTTGACTTTTCAAACTACCGCGCTATTTCTAGCTCTTTTTATAATTAAAATTAATTTATTCATTCTAACGTCGATTTGAACCAAATTTGTGATCCTTATTATTTAAAATTGATTATTTTAAATATCAAAACTCATTTAAAATCACTTAAAATAAATTTTAAATTGGCCCCAAAATTCAGGGTTGTTACATAAGCTGATAACTAAAACCAACATCAACATCAGAGCAACGGAAATCCAAATACAGCTTATTACAACTTTCCAAATTTACTGTCTCAAAAAACACAAAAGAAAGCTAAAGTAGAAGGTGCACTACTAACGCCCAAGCAGTGACCTTCAACAACACAGGGAGAATACTATATGTATATCATACGTGGAAGCCTCCTGCTCGTCTCCGGATCATCTACCTGTGCATCACCAGCTAACCTGTCTCTAGTCTGCTCGTGTGAGCACCCAGAGTAATAAGAAGAGACATAAAACTCTGGATCAGACAAAAGTCTGGTATGAGCGATAAGCATCTAAACAGAACAATAACAGGTATACTAAACCATACCTGAACCTGGACCTGCAACCAAAGAGTTAGTACCACATACCGTACAATACTCTAAGGTGCCATAACAAATAGTGTAAAGAATACGGGGGTGGGGCGTGCATGTCATAATGATGGCAAACAAATCAACAATAGCAACCATCCTCACATCTCTCACTCAGTGCGTAAAGCATACGATGTCCACCACTGTCAATCACTAGACTCATCGAAGCAGTGACGAAGTTCGACTTGTACAACTACTGCTACTGCCAAGCTTACCACATGGAGTCATTACCAAATCTTTACAAATGACCCCACTTCATTGGTCTATAGCCCTTTAGTCGTACTTAGGCCACTGTGGTCCTGAGTCCGTTCACGTACTTCCCATACATAGTGATCCAAAGTCATAGACATTGATAGCCCCTTGGCACACGTCCTGCAGCAAAGCCCAATCATGAAGCCCACTCATTGGTTCCCAACTGGATCCTGAGTCAGAACTCCTCATTTGGACTTCCTTTGCATCCCGGGTTTTGATCGAATTGGAGTTGGTTTTCAGAAAAGTCGTCGCATAGTAGAAATGGAAGTTTAGTTCGGTTCGGTCTAATTTGCTTCAGTCGGTTCGGTTCGGGTGCCATGCTTCCTAGTGTGCTTCTGAGTGCGGTTCGGTTCGGTGATCCTCCCCCTTCAGACGTCGGTTCGGTTCAGATGTCACGTTCCATTCGGTTCGGTTCGTCCCTCCAGCTCCAACTTGCCTGCCCGATCCGATCCCCCTCGCTTGCCTACTCCGATCCGATCCCCCTCACTTGCCTACTCCGATCCGATCCTGCTCCATAGCTCCGATCCGATCCTCTGTCCAACTCCAACTCTAAGCAGTGGCCTTCCTTCTTGCCGAACTTCTTTGGTGCCAGATTCCAGTTCAGGTCGGGTTCCTTGCCCAGCTCTCCTATCAGATCCGAGCCCATACCCGATCTGATCCGAAACCCTGCACAACTTTCTGCAACTTTTTCCAACAACTTGTTTACGCCATTCGACGACGTTTTCGACCAATCTAACTATACTAATCAATCACAAAACAGTTCATACAGTCATAGCAACATAGCAAACTAACCACAAACACCAAAACAATGAATTTACATGTCAAAATGGATCAAATATACCCAAAACCTCATATTTTCCCTTAAGCATGTTTAAGCAAAACTAATCCTAGATTTAACAAAACTTAACCAAATTAAACCAAATTTCTACCAAAGGCATAAAATATTATTTTCGAATTTATAGGTATTTTTCCAGAATTTATTAGTGTATAAATTCGCTAATCTTCACTAATTACCCTTAATTAACTGTAATTAGTGTCAAAACAATGCTAATCACTCACCTTGGCCACAAATAAAATTCTCAGAACTGAAACCTCGCTGATTTGGGTGAATACTAATGTCTAACAGCAGCTCTAATCTTGCTTTCGTGTTTTCTCTCCTTAATTTGATGTAGATTAAGCCAAAACTTGATTAGAAAGTGATTAGAAGGTGATTTGGGTGTTGGAGGCCATTGCTAGGGTTCCAAGAATGAAAGTAGTGGCTGAAAGAAATGTTTTCTAACCCTAATCAGCCCCTATACATCTCCAATCCCGAAATCCCCTTTGGGCCTAGCTGCTAATTACCCGGTTAAGCCCAATTAAGCTGTTTTTCACCATCTGAAACTTGTTTCAGTCATATCTCCCAAACGGTGAGTCCGTTTGGCTAATGTGACCACTCTACGGAATTGTAAACCATCATCCGGAGCCAATGGAAGTGGTTTCAGGTCAAAATTCCTTTTTAGTCAAAAGTTATGGCCAAAACAGTACCAACTAGGGGTAAAATGGTCATTTAAAAATCGACAAAAATCATGAATATGGGAAATGACCCCAATAGTCGTCTCCCAAAGTTACATGACCATACGATTTCGTATGTGAAAGAAATAAATATTCTACGATCCTATGATGCGTAGAATATGGGTCGTTACATAGGCACTTATAGTTTTCGCCATTTTGAAAATATCGTCTTTAGTTAATTATAAGACATCCAAATATGGAAAATAATAATGAAATTTTGTCATAAGACTCCAGTTATAGACAAAGAATTGAAAGACCAAGTAATATTGTGACAGTAAAGAATATATTATTTTCCAATAAGGGAAGAGTGCAAAATATATTGTAATTCATAGAGCACACTTAGACAAACTCCATTATGGCGGATCCGCTTACCAAAAGGTTATCACCTAAGGTCTTTCATGAGCATGTAGCTCAATTGGTGTAACTTTTATGTAAGGATACTTTGGTTCAGGGGGAGTTTGTATTCGGTATTGTCATATGACTCATTGCTCTATATTTCAGTTACAGATATATGTATATCAAGTTCTTTTTCTGATCAGAAGTAAAGTAATGAATTTTTCTTTGCACTCAGGTTGTTTAAATATCAAACATTTGATCTCACTAAAGAAGGACCAGTTGGAAATAGACATGTATAGATCACATTTCATGTAATTTCCATGCTACGCATCCATGATTGATCTATGTCGTTTGATTGTATTGATATATGTGACCGTTGATGGGTTTAGTTACGATAAATGTAATGAATGCCGCTTTGATCCTTTGTCAACCCAATTAATGGACGAGATTGTTTTAGATACACCATATGTTATAAATAGCAAATTTTGGAGCTCATAAAGTTAAACACATTTTAAGGTTATTTCATATGTGTTGTGCTATTTTGGTGTAAAGCCTAATTAAAGTGATCTAATTTTAGATAGAATTAATAGGCTTAAAGTTTAACTTATCATGGGCCTAACGTGTAGATGTCGGAGCATTTTATAATTTGTTGAAGGACCGAATTACAAAATGCCAACTCTATAAATAAAAGGTTATGGTCCCCGAATTACACAAGCCCTAGCAACTCTCTAACCTCTTCTACGGAGAGCTGATTTCAGATCTAGGGTTTGTGTCAATTTGGAAGACCAAACCAAATTATTTCTTCTTCTTAGCAACCAAATATGGATTCACGTATTGCCATGATTAACTACGGATTCAGGCACGCTTCTGCTAATTTATTTATGTTTTGTTCTCAATTAAATCAATATGGATTACATATTTAGATCTAGGGTTTCGTGATTGTCTGCTATTAATATATATTGAAATCCTAACACATTTGACAAGTGCGCCTCCGGTTATTTTTTTAAAACTTTTTGCCACCTCACTGCTGAGATGGCAAAAACAGACCTATTTCTGCTAATACTTTTAAAACAAGCTTATTTCTGCTATATGTTCTAAAAATTAGCCTATTTTGAAAATTTGTCCTAATAATTATTATATGCATAAATAATCAATGCATGGATAGGGTTTTATGTTGAATTGATAAAAAAGAAGATTGATTTTCAATTTTTGCGGACAATATCAAGACAATAGGAATATGCATCGTCTTGAAAACAAGAAAGAAAGCCGAAGTAGTATCAGGCAGAGCAAGACACAATGCTATGATGCTAGCAAAATGAAGTGCAGACCTGATTATGTTATTCATGAGGTCTAATTGATTAAGGTAATGTTGGTTAAGCATGCATGGAAAGTAAAGTGAGCAAATCATTGAACTACTCCGACGACAGGGCTTCCACATTAGTGCGCAATTAATGACGTTCCTAATGACGCTCCTTTCAGATTTGATAATGCATGGATAAATGCAAACGGACATGACAACATTGTTAGCAGTGCAGGATGGTGATGGTGTGCTTCTTTTGGCAATCTTTTATTCATACAGCTATTAGTTTGTCGTTTAATATACATCATCATGAATTTTCTACTTTGTGATTATTATTATGTAGTGCAATTGTGTTACACAAAGTACGTGAAGTATGATATATCATGAATTTTTTCCTACTAACTAATCACATTTTAGTTCGAAGTTTGAAGATTTCATCATTGTCATCTATTTTGCACAACTGCTAAAATTGAGAAAGCAAGATAAAGATGTGCTTCCTAATTAGTTTCAATTAAAATAACACTGTATTATATCATCAACAACTAAAAGCATACACGGAAAATTAAATTAAAATATAGTTTGAGATATCACAAACATTACAGATCTTTCAAAGGTAGTAGAGGCATAAGAGTAAGGCTAAACAAAAGAAAAGAGATCTTTAATTTGTATAAGGATGGTAAATTAAAAGATCAACTCTATCAAGGTATTCTATACCGAAGTCAACTGAAAAACTAATTTCTACACTTGATATTTTGAGCTTTAATCTGATTCAACAGAATCTCCGTCTTGCTTTTAAACAGATTCCGAAGTACGTATTCTTACAAAGTTAATTTTGTGCATTTCTTTCTCTTGAAAAGCATTTGCTTTTTCATTTATGGTTTTATTTGTGATGGCTATTATTATATTTTTGGGTTTTTGGCCATCTTATTCCTTAGGTGAATGTGATACATTTTTGTCGCTTGCCTTTTACTTGCTTTTCCCTTTACTCTAATTTTGCACTAAGATTATTCAACTCAAGAATCAAGCGAACAAGTTTAAGAACAATGCCATCAAATTTATTATTTTATTCACTTTTTTAAATGAATCATGCAAATGGATGTAGCTCATTCGTTAAATTTCTAGCATTATTAGAATGTAATGCTATGAAGGCCAATATATTTGGCTCCTTATAATAAGACTAGGACTTGAATCACCTTTAGGAGTTTCCTAATTCCTATAGGCAGTTTCAAAGTTACTTGCAAAGAAAATCAAATTACAAAATTTTGCATGAACTAATATATACAACGGACATATGGCCTAACCAATACCGTGTGATGGTATATCATAAATGAATGTGCTGCATGGAACTGAACAATAAGTTTTCATAAATTTACCAAACAATAGCAAACATGAATGTGAAAGAAAATGATCTTAATGCATGCTAACCTCTATAAAGACATTGTTGCAAGAAACATCCTCAAAACCCTACATTCAAGAATGTTTAAAATTATAAAATGGCCTAAAATGATACAGTTGTGAAATAAGTAAATAAAATGAGAGCAAGAGAGGGCCAATTTACAAAGAAAATTAACTGCAACTATGTTTGAATCTCCAACATTTACATGAAATGTTTGAATTTTGTATTCTTTGATTATAAACACCATCATCATGACGACTGCCTCTTCTCCATGTCTCTTTCCACGGCCATATTAACACGTAAAAATTACATCATATTGTGATGAAAGAATGTAAGTTATGCAACTTTTCATCGTCATTAAGAATCCAGGTTCAAAATGAGAATGCCAAGAAAATATGCAATTTTTAACACTAACCGTAGCAAGTATCTAATTTTTGATTAAATGGTTGAATATATATTCTGAATGCTTTCTGCTTGCGGTTTCAAAAGATAAATTAATCATTATCTTATCACTGGTTTGAACCTAGAATAAGCCAGAGCAGTTGTTCATTGAGATCTCAGAGCGACATTTGATCATTGCCTTAACTTATAAACACTGATTTCTTTTTTTGAACTTTTTCAGGGGAGAAACCGGTAATACCGTAAAACCCCCCCTAGTGCACCTAACCCGGTCTGCGGGTTCATTAGGCTTATGCACAAGGTAAGCCCCCCTTATTTGAACTAAAGTGCGTGAGGCGGGAATATAAACACTGATTTCCGATTTGATTCTTTATTTATATTCTGACATTTCATTGTAACGTTCTAAAGTTAACCATGTATTTAAAATTTGTTACACATTACAACCTTAACTTTTAAATTGTATAATCACATTCAGCATTCGCTATAAGAGTAAAGCTATGTGTTATCAACAAATAAGAAACACTGATCATGTAAACAATTTTGCAGAAAAAATTGATACCTTTTATGTTCAGCAATCATGATTTCAATCTCTGCTACCAGTATGTCATCCAGATCATTGATATATATATATATATATATATATATATATATATATATATATACATGGGGAGCGTTCTGCTATACCTCTTATTTTGCATCTTATTTTGCACGTGAACTCTCCCCCTTAATCTTCACCATCCATTTTCCCACTCATTCTGTCTCTTCCCATTTCAATATTATTTCTTAGTGGGAAGAGAGAGAATGAGTGGGGAAATGGGTGGTGGAGATTAAGGGAGAAAGTTCACGTGCAAAATAAGATGTGTAGCGGAACCCTCCTATATATATATATATATATATATATATATATATATATATATATATATATATATATATATATGTTCAAATTACCGACCATAGCTGAAACATTAAAGTAAAATGTCAGTTCTAACTAATACAACACATTGTAGATGTACCACCATGATAATCACCTTTTGTTCACTAATATTATCAGATCATTTTCAGAACTGCTGATTTACTATATCATTTTGATTCAGAGTATGTTTATTGCCTGCAATATCCTTAAATGCCATACTCAGTAAATATGATGTGTTACGTAACTTTCTTTTGGGGCAGCTTAAGCACGAAACACATCTAATAGCTTCCTAACGAAAAGTACATGGAAATATACATTACAGTATTATATATACAAAGGGCCTGCACTAAAAGATGTGCATTGATTCCAGAACGTGCTACTCATTTTAATATATATGAATAACGTTTCAACCATATGCATTGTTTCAATTAGTCCGTCATGGGCCAACATATATTAGTTAACAGGGTATATAAACTAAGAGACAGAAGAAACAGTTGTCTTCCACTGGAAACTGTGACACTGTAATGGATAACAAAGCAAGCTTGACTATAATCGTAACTGGTTATCTACTTTAAACTTCCATTTCACCCAGTGACTACATATTATGTTCCCCCACGTACATGCTGGCCCATATCAATATTTGCACTAACCACTTTAGCCAGCATTATTTACGGCATGTCCCAAATTCCATTTGCCCTTTAAATAGGTGGAAAGGGCATTTCTGGAAATTCAAAAAAAAACACCAATTATACATTGCCTACCAAATGGGTGCTTTGGATCAGATACGACCACTAATGATAAGGCAAAAGAGGAGAATAATGTAGAAGGGTAATTCTATTTCAACCCACTTTTTTAGTTAGCAGCCCCCCAAATCAAGACAAAAACCATATACCCCTAAAATTAGTAAGTAGCCCCCCCTATTTTCCAAAGTTACCCCTCCCTTCACATCTTTCTCTCTCGTTTTCAGAAAACCACCGCGTTCTCTCTTCTCTCTCGTGTTCTCTCTTTTCTCTCGCGTTCTATTTTCTCTCCATCGTTTTCTTTCCATCATTTGGTCGCAACCATCTCGAATTCAGCAACTAGAAGGTACGGTACATATAAAGTTTAATAATTTAGGGTTTAGTAATTAGGGTTTTGAGTTTATAGTTGTGGAGTAAGTGATAGGATTGAAGATTGACTCGTTTTTGTTATTTTTTGTGGTATGTGTGAATGGAAATCGAATGATTTTGTTGATGTTTGTGGTGCATTTGAATCTGCGGAATTGGTATTTTTTTTAATTGTTCCAGGCAACCACGCACTGTAAAAACGTGGAAATAGGGTAAACCACGTATAAAACATACGAGGATTACACTTTTTCCACGGGAAGTGAAAACGAGGAATGGTTTCAAACCACGTAGTGGCTATACGTGGTTTGTGTACGTACCACGTATGAATATGGCGTGGGGACCTGTAATTTTGAAAAAAAAATTAGACGATGACTTTAACTAACCCAATCTATTTGCAAATTTATAGATGTCTCCTCGTAAACCAATGACTGCTTCAGAAAGAAGAAGAAGAGCGGGCAAGGCAGCCGAAGGCACAAGTGGAGACATGAATGTGGGGACCGATGAAGAGCGACACAGTGAAGCTGAGGATCAGTTCAGAATTGTATTAAGGGGAAGTAGCGTCCAACGGCCAGAAGCAGAAGAACAACACGATGAAGAAGAGGATGAAGAACAACAAATTGAAGAAGAGGGTGATGAAGAAGAAGGTGATGAAGAAGCTTTAAATGAGAAAGGAGGGCCAAGAAATAATGATGTGATTAGAGAGTTTGATACTCATGTAGCTTCTATGATATGGCTCGATCAGGAACGTGACTATTATTTATATTAAAGTGAATTATAATTATTTCATTTTTATAACTTTCCAATAAATTTATGTAGGACCGAGGACCACTAACATGTGTAAATCATGCTCAAAAGGTAACGGAGTGGAAGATACCGGATGATGCTACTAGATTTAAAGCCGTCGTTGAGATGTCAGGTTTATATCCTATTGTGAGCACTTGCTACAAGAGCGTCAACAAGAACTTGATATCGGCTTTCGTGGAGCGATGGTATCCAGAGACTAACACTTTTCATTTGCCATTCGGTGAGATGACAATAACTTTTGATGATGTCGCGTCTCTATTACACATTCCAATTGAAGGCAAACTGATACAGAGCATGACATATGACAAGGAACAGGCGGTTAGCCTTGTTCACAAGTATCTTGGAATTTCAAAACAAGTAGCTAGGATGGAAATGAACGACCGGGTTGGTTATAAGCTAAGTTTGTCTGCGTTGCATGGTGTATTTGAAGATGTAAGCGATGAGTGGACCGATCGAGCTATTAGACGTGCCGCTCGGGCGTATTTGTTGTTTTTGCTTGGCAACACGTTGTTTGCGGATAAAAGCAAGACTCATGTGCACATATGCCTTCTAGAACCACTTAAACATTTGGATTCTGTTAGCACATACTCTTGGAGTTCGGCAGCACTTGCTTTTTTGTACAGGCAGCTTGGATTAGCAACTCGTATGGGCGTGAAACAAATTGCTGGATTTCTTTGTTTACTTGAGTCGTTGATTTTTGAACATTTTCCTTGCTTCTATCCATCAACAAATCTTTACTATGAGAATTTACCACGTGCTGCTCGGTGGAATCCGTCTATAGATTGTGCCGCTTCACTAGTTGAACTTCGTATATTCCTTGATAACATTCAAGAAGATCAGGTAAATTACTTCATTTCACAAATAACTAATTATTATTCATTACATGTAGTAGTAATAATTTTTTATATCTTTGAATAGGTTATCTATGATCCTTATATTTATGCACGACACTATCATCCGTTCCATCCTATATCTTGGTATAGTGGTTGCATTCTCTGTATGAATGTTGTAGAACCATATCATCCCGACAGAGTACTCAGGCAGTTTGGCAGAGTTCAGAACATTCCCGCGGCACCTATTCCTCCTGTAGCAACAAATGCACGCCGTGGTACTACATCTACGACATACACCCGAGTACGATATCAATTCTTGGAAAGTATATGGGAGAACTGGTACAATCATGTGATAGCAGAAGGGCGTAGATCAATACCACTACATCAATCCTCCTTGAGTTACACAGATGATTATATGGAGTGGTATAGAGAACACGGTGTCTTGCGTGTTCACAATCCGCTACACCTACCGGACGATGTTGTGCTTGGAGCTCCACATTTTCAGCCTACCTACAATCAGTTATACTCGGTATGTTTCAATTATTTATTTACTTTAGATTTGTTTTCCATGATAATATCCTTGTTTAATTTTTATTTTCTAGCTCCACACTATGTTTTAATTTCAGTTTGATTTATTTTCTACAGACCATTCAAGACGTGCATGGGATGTTGAAGGAACCAAACCCTCAAATTGATAATGCTCGGATTGCCGTTGGACGCTACTATAGGCCTCATGTTTAAGTGTTGTTTAGTTTAAGTTTGATGAACTTTTATTTTGGACGTGATATGTAATGTAACTTTTATTTAAGTGTTGTTTAAATTTGGATGGACATGTTTGATCATGTGATGTATTTTGAAAATAGAATGCTAATGAAATGGCTTTTGGATTGTTTAATTTGATCTAGTGGTTTAATTGTGGTCGATTTTCATATTAATGGTTTCCAGTTGTTCAGTACACTGTTATGTAATTTTTCATGTTTGACAATTTTTATTTTTTTTTGATTTCTGTTACAGCCACGCTCTGTAAAAACGTGGTCGGGAACAAAACCCCGTAGATTATATACGTGGTCAGGAGGTAATCCACGTTTAGGCACTACGTGGTTGGTGGATTACCACGTAGTGCTCTTTCGCGGTTTCATAACCAACCGCACAGAAAGGGTGGACACAATTTTTTTAAAGGATTTCTGGAAGTCCTCTCGCTCTGTAAAAACGTGGTTTCTGCAGTAACCACGTATTGTCTACACGTGGTACAAAATTTTACCCCGTATGACTTTTACGTGGTTATTCTTCTAACCACGTAAGTCCTCAACGTGGAAGGATTGCGTACCACGTGTTGTCAGTCCATGTGTGCCCAGAATTTCAAAAAAAATATGTCAACCAAACTGTATCAACAAATAACACATATTATATACACAGAACGAAAAATAATAATTAACAACACACTTTCCAATTGCCAAAAAGTGGTTTAATACAATATCCAAAGAACAACCAATTTCCTAATACATTCTCATTTAATTAGACGAACAAAAGTACAACCAATCAAACGTATGCCAACCAAACTATTTCCATTCTGCATACGAATTTCTTTCCTCCCAAGCTTGTCTCCTATCTTTGTAAACATGCTCCCAGTCGCTAGCATCCCGGTCTCGAGT
This sequence comes from Allium sativum, assembly GCA_030737875.1. Lineage (NCBI taxonomy): Eukaryota > Viridiplantae > Streptophyta > Magnoliopsida > Asparagales > Amaryllidaceae > Allium > Allium sativum. The sequence continues at coordinate 464,618,008 of CM060923.1, forward strand.
CGTGAACCATTTTCTGTAAATAGGTGGCACGGGATGTTTGTCCTCAAGTTTAACCTGCAAGCCATGAACCGTGAGGCTTGAAAATATTCGTCATATTTTATAATCTTTGAATATAAACGTTACATACCTGAACAAAATGATCTTGGTTGACAAAAGCTATCGCAATTTCTTTGCGTAGTACTGGTGGAGGTATCTTTCCTCTCAATGGTGGTATTGTCATCGTAAGCCTTTCACTAATGCTGAATAGCACAACATTGTATCTAGTTGCAATAATATATCCAACATCAGGCATTGACATCCATTTTTCCATTGGTGCAAAATCTTCATCTTCGTGTAAAAGGCTTTTGAGAATAACTGAACTTCTACCATGTTCTACAAAAACTTTATCGTACATACTCTGGTGCTCATATAGCTCGTCGTACAATTGTGTTCTAATTTCGCTCCATCTAGATTCTCCCAATCCAAGCAAAGCAGCCACGCATCGGTATCCACAATTACCGTCCGATCGAACATCCACAATATCTGTGACAAAAGCCCTCATCTCTAATGGAATTTGATGCAGATACATTCTCATGCCTTCAGTTTGTTCGTCCAGCTGCAAATTTAATAAAGTAGGTTAGTATACAACTCATGTGCATTCAAATAAAATGATTATTACCTTTTTTGGTTTACGAATAGGAAGCTTATCCGTTCGAGCTTTTTTTGAAGTATAAGAACTTTGGGAATAAACACTATCAACAAGCTCAAATGACGAAGTCATCCGTTTAATTGAAGTATTAGAACTTTTTTTGCTTTCTCTTCCACGTGTCTTTATTTTGCTTTTCGGAGATGCAAGAGACGTCGTTCGCGGTTCTACAATCTCCAACATTTTTTTATAAATTTGCATTTGATACGGAGCATCCATTTTTTTCACATCGTTTATTAATTTTTCCATTTTCTCCGCTATCCCCGCATCTTTCTTTCCACTTATTTCAACAAGGTGAAGTCTCGTCCAATGAACATCTATCATATCAAGCGATATTGCCGTAGCAGGTCCAAGTTGAGCTAACTCATGCGCACAAGGCAATCCATGTGTTCTACGAAGAACACATCCACATAACATTTCTTCGTCACCAACATCTTTTACTCTCTGAAGTTCGGAATGCAACAAATCAAGTGCCTTAATAGAAACAAAACCTCGTAAGTTTCTGAACTCCCGTATATGAAATATGTGCTTTACTTTGGTTATACTTTGCTCAAATGATGCTTTAAGTTCGGTGAACGAGAGTTCCAATAATGAATGCATCTTCGTCCAGGCTTGTTCAAAATTGCATAAACTACTAGCTAAATGTTTCTTCAATTTTGAATGAGCAGACTCGGCCCTGCATTAACACATGTACATAAGTTAGAACTAATCACAACAATTATTCTTTCAGTAATTGTTACAACAATTAGTAAACAAAATTACCGATTAGACGTGTAATTTCCAAAATGCTTGTAGTCGTTAGTCCATGCTTGCACAAATCTATCTTTGTAAGTATCCAACCATATCTCGTGAATATACTTCAGAAGTGAAGTATGGTTTGCATACTTTTCGTGCAACACTTGTAAATTCGCATTATAGGCAACGATATTTTTTGAACACACTAATTCATTCCAATCAAATAAGAAAGACTTCTTCTCTTCAAGCTCCATACCTTTTACTTTTTTTTACATATAAGTGAGAACATTATTTTTAATATGCCACGTGCATAACATATGAGCAGACTTAGGAAACACAAATCCAATAGCATTAATTAGTGCCGTTTCTCTATCAGAAATAAAGACTGATGGCATTTCCACTTCAGAATCAACCAACACTGATTTCAACCTCTCTAATGCCCACATATAATTTTCCTCTTTTTCGGCAACTAAATAAGCAATGGTATACAAAATGTAAGATCCGTGCTAGTAACTCCAACAATCTCAAGTAACGGCATTTTGTATCTGTTGGTTTTATACGTACAATCTAATATGATAACCCTAGGAAATGTACGTAAAAAATCCAAACTAACAGGATGTGCCCAAAAGATATCTTTAATAATATCAGTACCATCTAATGTCTTACGATGCCATTCAAAGTAATCAAATTCTTTCAACTTACTAAGCAAGTATTGAACTTGTGATCGCCCTGCCCGTTCAATAGCATTCTGTGCTTTTATCACATTGTAGATTGTTTTGATTGTGGTAGAATTTGAAGTATCATTTCGTTTAAGGGTGGCTAAAATTTCTTTTGGCTTTACCAAATTCTTATGCATCTCTATAACTAACCAGATCTCAGCTTCGGTTAGTCGACCAATATACGAGTGACCTTCTGTATTTTTCAATTCGGAATGATTGTGCATACCATTGACAACATGCAATCGCCATTCATCTAAAGATCCAAGTTTCTCGCCTTTCACTATAAATGGGCAATTGCATTTTTTGGTACCCGTAAGTCGGAGATTTTTCGGTTGAAAATCCTTTCGCTTCTTGTAAACGCCACTTCGTTCACAAGCAAACGTGATTCTTGGTTTCTTGACTGAAGCACCGGTATCCGATTTCAAGATTATAATAACAAAACCAAGACGCTTTCCAGTATCACGAACCCAATCAACTAATTTTTTCCGTGAAGGATATATCTGCATTTAAAATGTTATATAAAAATGTAAGCATTCACGATTTATTTCAGCATTAATCAAAGAAAACGTACATCATAAGTCGTGAACTCATTTGAATAATCCAATACTATCTCATCATCCTTTTCTTCATCACTAGATAATGCTACAATCTGCACAAAACATATACAACAAACTTTAAGTTCAAACCAGAAAAATATAACTTTCTCAATTATGTGTGGTATATAATAAAACCACGTGTAATGAATGCGAGGAATATATGGAAACCTCGTACTGTTTAATCGTGGTATTGTTTCTTTCCACGTTGTTTGAATACGTGGTTTATGTACTTTCCTAGTAGGTTCCCTACGCGGTTTATTACTAATTCACTCATATCGCATTGCATCGGCTGTACTTGAAAAATGAAAAAAAAAACTCAAATTCTAAATTTTTCTTCAATTACCTGCTGCGATTGGGATGAGTAATCATCTTCTCCTTCAAAATCCATTGTATTCTTGTTTGCAAATCAAATTTTTCTTGAGTGATTTGAAATCTAGGGTTTTGTGGAGCTTAGGTATTTTTACTGACAGTAAAGTTACGATGTTCTGAGTTTACATGAGAAGATAAATCTTAAGGGCAATTTAGTCATTAAAATTTTAATTTTTTAAGGGGGGGTTACTAACTAAAAACAAGGGTTGAAATAGAATTTGCCAATGTAGAAAAAATAAGATGCCTACATTGAATCGCAAAGAAGAAAGATGGTCAAAAAGAACAACTATATTCAATGAAGCTTCTGCTTATGCCTACAAATTTCGATGAAGCCAGAATGAGAAAATGAAACGACAGATGCGGCAAATTAGTTGGAGCTCGTTCAGACTTTTGATAGCTGGTATAATTAAGAAAGATGATCAATTCCTCTTTTCCCTTTCTACATCCCATAACAAATAACAAATAATACACTCACAAGATCAATTCCTCTATTCCCTTCCTACGTCCCATGTTCCACGCAAATTACAACCATTCACTTGTTATCACCAACCATTCATCTTATATGATGAATCCCACTCTTATATGATGAATCAAACCTAATTCATAGAAACAATTATAATGTGTGACTGTGATCTTTTGCGACATGTATAAAAAAAACACAACACGGAATACTTCAGTTGCTCAACCGTGTAGATTAGAAACATAGATAAAATTGTTCGTGACATTCAACCCATTGGAGGGACATGTGGAATCTACAGTTCAACAAAAATATACATAAATTAAAAACGAAGAATATTTAATTAATAACTGGGATGTGGCATAATTAACTGAAGGCAAGCCTGGATAGAAACTATGATCTCAGGCATGATCATAGTTTGGTATGTGTATGATATGATTGTGCTTATGGGATGTATGTTTCTTAAATATGACAGTGGACCTGATTCCTAGTTAATATTACCCCATATATTGGAAGATGATGGGAGTAAAAACTCTGAGATGCATTACCTTGCAAGAACATTCAACCTACTGCAACTTTTTTCGGCAACAATCTCATCTTTGTTTGTAAATAACACCTATATGCTATGATTGATGAAGTGTGTGAAGCTGACAAACAACCAGGTAACTACAATTTTCAATAACACCTATATATAAATAAATCAAAATAGCACTGATTCTATAGGAACCCAATCTTTAGACCAACCGAGTCATCCCAACAGCTGATGGTAAATCATTATGCACGTTAAGGAACAATAAATAATCATGATTAGTGCAAACAAGTTCTTCGTTAATACCACCTTGTATGCTGGCAGAAGATGGAGCAAAAATATTGAGATACATAACCTTGTATGCACATTGAACTTTCTGGCACTTCTTTCAGCATCAGTAGCATCTTTGTTTATAAATGGATGGAGTTTTCGTGCATGCTGAAGAAAGACAGGAAAAACTAAGTTATGAACGACTAAGACAGAATAAAGTTTGAAGTAGACGTGCAAATAAATTAATTAAAACATAACACTAAAAATATAACAACCTAATTCTGTGTTCATATTCAATTGCCTGCTCAATAAACCAGATATATACAACAACACACATTAAAATATAACAAGCACAAAGTAGTGCTGTTTTTTCCAAATAAAAATCTAACATAACCCTAGACGGCCAACACGGCATCCACGTAACGAATACTGCACCTACGACAACATATAGAGAAACTGACGAATCAAAGAACGAAAGAATATACATATATAGGTATTACATAACAATAAAATATCAAAAAAATAAAAACAAACTTGAAGTTTAGGTCGAAAATTTGAGAAGTGAATTGGACCAAAGAGAGCGATCAAGAAGTAAAATTGCAATTTGCAACGAATTTTCCACGAAATTGCTAGTGACCTATGTAATGCTTGATGAAGTTGTGTTTGAGCTACAAGCTAATTTTTCAACTTGAAGCTCGAATTTGTTTGGAGATGAGGAAAACTGAACAATTACAGGTAAATCAATAGGTAGGGGTTAGTTGCACGGCCATTTGAAATTCCAGTTTGCTCAGAATTGCTGCATAACAATTTTTTCTTAGAAAAAGGACAATGTTCGAGTGAAAGTAAGTAATTTTCTATTTCGTATTCATGAACAAACAACGAAGGTACCATGTTATACAACCAATGAATGTACCATGTTACAACCAACGAAGGTACCATGTTATGCAATGCATTCGTCCATCTTTTGATTTCCTCTTTGCAACTCATGTTATAAAACTAACGAAGGTGCCATGTTTACTGTAAGAAATAAGCAGAGAAATAAAATTAACTTTTTGTATTTGTCCCAGTTATCAATTGAACTACATCATGCAAGCGAAAGTAAAAGGAATACCTTAAGGTATATGAAAAAGTTATCATAATATGGTAACACAACGACTACATCAGCCAAGCTCAGTTCTAGAACATAAGAATGCAAATGCATTAGACATCTCTCTATGCTTCTTCACCACCGCCTCTACTAATAATAATAGTAATAATCAAAATACGTAATTTCCAATTTATTTCTATATAGTATAACCCAGTTTGGATACCTACAATTTCTGAAAACATATTCTTCATAATTTTATTACATATATACTAAATTTGAAATATTAATTACATACTCTTTATTTTGGGTTGTAATTTCAATTCATTTTACTTTATGAATAATTACTATTACCTGCATCTGAAATACTAACAAAAGAACGTTTCTTTTTCGTCCATGATTTTTCCAATTTAGTTTTGATTTTTATAACCTTAAGTTCAATATGCATTAAATATCATCCTCCATGTTTTTATACACTCAAACATCTAGCATTATATCAATACACTTGCGTGATTAACAACTCTCTTCCTTATGAAAAAAAATAAAATAGAAAATTGAGGATTTTAGTTTCGACTTCCTTCATATTAAAAACAGTTTTATAAAAATGTGTTTTATAAAAATGTGCATTGCACCTTCCATGGTAACTGTAGTGCTTTCATATTTTTTAGTTCTATGACAAAATCATTCAAAAAGTCTATATTATCCAGAACCATACTCAACCCAAACACACCAAATCCGTGTAGCCCAAGACTACTGCCCATGATCCATAGTCAACCAGGCCTCCAATTCCAGCCGCCTATACCCAATTGCACCAAAGCTGGCCTAGAGGTCATAACCTATCAAATAAATATGGTTTCTCCTACCCTTTGCTTAATATTAGACATATAATGCAAGTTCTGTGTCAGTGCCAAAAAATATGGCAAAACCCACTAATCTGAACTTAGCTGCAAACAATATCTGACAGGGAAAGAACTAGATTTCGCTTTTCCAAACAATAAAGGCCAAAAATTCCAATGGATGGTAACATAAATACTCAGTTAATTCATAAGCTCTATTGAATAAGGCAAGAAACATTCAATTGTAATTGCAAATCTAACACGAAAAAATAAGGCTACTAAGAAGAAATTAAAACTTTGCAAGCAGGCTAAACTTATTAGCCAGATTGAAGAAAATAAACTATTTGTTGGCTTACCGTCATAATTATTTAACCGTAAATTTGGGTTGTTTTGTCATATAATATGTGGGGGAAAACCATTCCATGGTCATGGAAATAACAAAGTAAATAAACGTCACCCTTGTTCTTTAACTTCTGGAAATGATGAATGATTACTAAGTTCATTTGAGCTGAATGAATTGGTATGGTAATCCATAATGAGTATCTTAATATACAATTACAATTGAATATTAATGATAGTTGTCAAGTGATTAATAATATCATTTAGTATAACTTTTATGGTGTCATATATTTACTCGATATTATAACATTTAATTAAAGCATTCATCTATTACATTTATTACAGGGTTTGTCATTTATTTGTTGTGTTTGATACAATGTGCGCTATCTCATATTTAAAATAAGAAAGGTGATTATAATCACATCATGTTTTATAATAGTTAAAAATTACATTTCTAACGGTGTCATATAGACAAAAATAATTTAATGATTGTTTAACATTTCAAATGAACAAATTCAAGCAATATACCACCAAAGTGACTTCGCCTGTGTAAATTGTTAATAAGTGCATTTGATATTTATTTCATGATTACTCTGTGGTGTAATAATTCTTTTACTGAAAACTATACACAAATAAGAATTTGAAGATAAAAATAAACTTCATTCTCAAATATACTTTTTTTTTACATGTGAGAAGAATTGGAAAGAAACTAAATGTGACATATAAATAAGAAAGAAGTTCATAGAAGGAAAAAGAATAAAAAGATATTAGATTGACATAACAAGAAGACATAAAAATGATCTAACAATTTAACTAATCTCCTCATGCAACCAATAAAAAACTAACATAATATGAGAACTCATGCGATCGACTTCAATCATTTGAGAAAAGACAAAAATGATGACGATGTTGATTTCGGCAAAAACAAGCAAATTATGGTTGTTATGGTATGGTTTCGTTAAATTTCTCATTACCATACAATTATCAGGTAGTTGGTTATCATTTTTTAGTAAAGTCGGAATATCAGTATAGTTGGTAAAGTAAATTTACTGTTTTCTTCTAGAACACCGACAATACTTTTCAAAATCAATGGCAACGATAATCTACCAATATATTTATAACATACAAACATTTATGTAATATGTTTTTTATATGCATTTAGAAATAAGCAAATGATTCAATTTAATTTCATAATTTAGTTCAAATGATGTTGATTAATTAAGTGAATAATGAAATGTACAATGAAAAACTGCTAAAACGTAAAGATGTGTCATGGCTTTTTTTTTTGGATAAACGACAATTCATCATTGTTATTGTAACGATTACAGGCTTATCGGTATATACATTCACTATTATAGATTAAGTTACACACTATTCACTATGGACAATTTGTGATATAGCGCACGTTATGATAACTCTGAATATATTGGTCTTCAATACATCAGTCAATCATTAACGATAACAATAAGTTATTTTAGCTTACCAGGAAAGTAAGAGAGCATTGTTTGCAAAATCATAGCGGTAACCGTTGACACTGGGTTTTGGTCAATCAAAAGCAATACCAAATTCGCATGCGATTCGTAGTAAAAATCACAGAGCAGTCACGAAGTATGTAAAAGTAAATGAAGACACAAAATTATAGTGGTTCAACGAGTGAGACAATGTCCACCGAGGTGTAATCAATTGTTTATATTGTTTGAATACAAATACATTTTGGTTTGATCTTAAGAATATTGAGAAAATGGAGTTCTTTTTAGGCTGTACCAATGTATTTGCATTGTGGTGTCGAAAAGGCAAAAGAAAATTTCCAAATAAGCTATTTCGTGTCCTATTTAGCTGTAGAAGCGCATGGATCGACCGCAAATTGTTTATACCTTTTTAATCATTTTGACCGATTTGATCCCCAGAGGGATCAAGTAGGTATAAAGTGTTTAGGATCTGAAGGTCTGATCCATGCTTTTTCCACGATCCGACCGAGATGATCCTTCCTTTTTACACACGAATTCGTAATCAGTCAGATGTCCCGAGGTGACCCGTTCTTGAAGTCTTTAGATGATCGACCAAGTGTACGATCATGAACTTGTGAACCGATCAGTTTTTTCTAGTGATCGACCATGCCCGATCAAGCGTCCAAACACGACCGATCCATGTCGCGTGTTTTTCGAATTCCAAGTATACATCGAGTTTGATGCTTTAGTCCGGATTCGAGTTTGTGCAACCCTGTGCTCGAGCCACGGGCAATCTAGCAATAAGAATTACAAAACGTAATGGCCTTATCAAAAGATGGATCAACACTTATCCTTCAAAACATGTATGCATGTAGAAGACGTGTTTTGTATAAGTCTAGCATCTATAACCTTTCCGGACCGATCACAAGTTCCATGGTCATTTTGAGATGTAACCACGATCTCACCGGATCGTTAATATGTCCAATAGCTTCTCCGAGCTAGTATTGAAGTTGAATGTTCGTGACCTCACCGAGTCGATTCCTTGCCAAGCATCGTCCGTACTTGACAATCCAAGTTTTGTCTGCACCGACCGTAACCCATAGCTAGCAATTCAAACCTCGTCGGGATTAGGCATAAGATATACTCATTGTTTTAGAACCTTACCAGTTTGTAACGTATCAGTCATACATCATAGTTTAAAGCCTCATCGGGCTGCCACTAAGAATAAGCCATACTTAGCATTTCAAATTTGGGTTAATCTCCTTCAAGCATTAGTCATACTTAACGGTTCACGGTTTGATTGATCCCTACCAAGCATTAATCATGCTTAGTGGTTCTCGATTTGGTTAGACTACCAAGTATCAGCAATACTTAAGAGCCCATGGTTTGAATTCCCGTCAAGCATAGTAATACTTGAAAGTTCACCGTTTTGTTCGTGTTCTATCAAGCATCGACCATGCTTGATAGTTTATAGTCTTTTCGGACATTAGTTGAGCATCAGCCATACTCGACGATTCATACTTCATCGGGCTCTTACTACGCATCAGTCCTCCAGCTAATTAAAGGGTACCATACTTGATGAGTATCAATCATACACACCAAGTAATCAAAGTTGTTTGAAATCATTTTTTACTTCCAATAAGCATCAACCATACTCATCGAGCGATGTTATTAGAGTTATCCAATTGCAGATTTCACACCTGACGAGCATCAGCCATACACATCAAGTAATCTTATCAAAGTAACAAACGCAAAATCCATGCCTGATGAGCATTGGCCATATATGCCAAAACAACTTTATTAGAGTATAAAACGATAAATTTTATTGTAGAACTAATAGTTTTTACCGTCCATATTTTATTTAAGGAACTCGTCGATTCTCGTACAAGAGTAAACAACTTAGTCTTTTTATTGCAAATTGATTGAGAAATAAAAGAAATAAAGCTGGTGATGAATCATCGTTCAAAAGATTTCCTAGGGATCTCGCTGGATCCCTTATATAAATAGAAGACTTAGCCACCATTATTGTATGATTTACACTTGCCAATTGATGACAAGGCCACGACGAAAGCTAGATTCAGCTTTGTCCCTTACAGCCAATGATTGTTCTTGGTGCGTTGTTGTGGATTGATTCTGGACGTATTGCCGCAGTTGTCCGTTCCTCACTTGCTCTTCGATTACATCTCGCAAGTGTTTGCATTCATTTGTTTCATGTTCGGCTATCTTATGAAACAAGTAAAACTTCCCGAAAGTTGTCTTTATCAATGAACTCCCGTCCAGTTCGCCTTTTTCTGGAATGTCGTCTTTATTATCCATGAAGATTTGTTCTGGACTTGCACTTAGCTATGTACACGAGTCATACTTTGGCTCATTTTTTATTCGGATTTAGGAGCACGTGTTGCCTTCCGCTTTTTACTTTCCTAAATTCGGATTTGCAGAAGGATTAAACATCAAGTTAGCATCACCGGGGGTTGCCCCATGTTTCCATAGGATCCGTACCATCCCTATGATGGGATTGGTACAGAGTTCTCTTGGTGCAAGGGCAGTTGCCCTAGCTCCAGCGCAAGGGCAGTTGCCCTAGCTCCAGCGCAAGGTTCCTTGTGTTGTTAGGTCTGGTTCCAGCAGCTGCGTTTTGGTTTCAAACCTCAGTGATTGTTCGGTTTAATTGAAGAACTACGCCATCATTTCCTCTTGTCATTTTAGCAAGTTCTCCTAATGCTGAAAACGACTCTGCAAGTTATTCACCACTTCATCCATATCCTCCCTTATGAGATAGAGAGAAGGATTCTTTGCGCAAGAAGCCTCATGGCTCCCTCTTTAAGTTGTTACGTCTCCTGATTGTTTGTCGATGATCTTCTTTCTCACATTTGTTTCCCAAGTAGAGAGAGGTTCCTCTAGTTCAAGTAATAGCCCCTAACTGGCACGTAAAATGTTAATACTGAATTTTGATCAATCGAATGCCAACTAAATCGTATGCAATTCGTAGTAAAAGTTGGAGCGTACGTAAAAGTAAATGGAAACACAAAATTTACAGTGGTTTGGCAAGTGTGCCAACGTCCATCAAGGTATAATGGATTTTTTATACTGTTTGATTACAAGTACAGTTCAATTTGATATTAAAAATGTAGGGAAAATTATTTTTTGTTAGGCTACAACAATATCATTGCATGATAGTGTCCAAAAGCTAAGAGGAAATCCCTAAATGAGCCATTTGATGTCCTGTTTATAGCTGTATAAGAGTTGGGATCGATCACAAATCAAGGAGCAAAAATAGGGTATGATGGTGATATCTACTTGACGAGGGATCAGATCGAATCCACCGATCTCATTGAGGGATTTGTATGGATCTGATGATCTGATTCCTTGACTTGTGTAAGTGCCAAAGCTTAAGTTGCTTTGCGTGATCACTTCATTTTTGTGTTGATCGCTGTGTTGATCAACCATTTCTGTTGGATCCGACTTGATGTAATAGAGCCGATCCGATCCAGTCTTTGATGCCCAATCCGATCTGAGTCTTCATTTTTGTGTTGATCGCTGTGTTGATCAACCATTTCTATTAGATCCGACTTGATGTAATAGAGCCGATCCGATCCAGTCTTTGATGCCCAATCTGATCTGAGTTTAAGTGATCTAAAGCCAAATTGTAGCGTTGATCACCTATTTTTGCTTGATCAGTTCATGCATGTAGAGGTTCCAACAGAGTTGATCCATTTTTAATCATCTGGCTAATCCGATACCCGGAGGGATCGGGTAAGTATAAAGTGTTGGGATCCAAAGGTCTGATCCATGTTTCTCCCTTGATTTGACCTAGCGGATCCCCCCTTTTTGCTTTGACCGATCCAATTCCTCTGATGATCAATCATTTGCCAAATATGTGAACTTTATAGCCTGATCCACGCGATTTTCATGATCAGCCCATTGCCTTCGGGTGATCCATTTATGAAGTCTTTAGATGATCGATCAAGCGTCCGATCATGAACCTATGAGCTAACCAGGCTTTCTCCAGTGACCGGTCATGCAAGATCAAGTGTCCAAACACATGATTGATCTAAGTCGCGCGCTTTTCAACTTTCAAGTACATGTTGAGCTCAACGCTTTAGACCGAGCACTTCCAAGTTTGTGTAGGTCCCCGCTCGAACCACGAACGATCTAGCGATAAAAATTCCAAAGTGTGACTGCTTTGCCAAAAGATGGATCAACATTTAACCATTATTATAATAGCCATATACTAAAAAGCATACTATCATTTCAACGAGATGTGATAGCATTTACTTAAGTCAACTTAATAAACAATACTTAGTATATCAAACCCAAATATACGCACCGCTACAAGCAAATCATGTACTATATCATGTGGCCCATTAGCTCAGTTGGTTAGAGCGTTGTGCTAATAACGTGAAGGTCGCAGGTTCGAGACCTGCATGGGCCATTTTTTGATTTTTTTTTAACTACTATGTTTACTTCAACACTGTGTTTTAGTGTGAAATATTATCCTTATTATACTAGTTTGGAATAAAATAATTGAACCCTAATTTTATTGAGATTGTTTTGGCACATGGATGCATTTCATATGTCATTATTTTTTACCGGTAATCGTCAAAGGGTTATTACAACATTTCTTCTTTCTTCATAATAAGAGGATCAACACCTTTCAACAAAGAATCATAAATTTTCCAACATGTGCATTATTTATATAAATAATATTTAATAATCTTTTTCTCTTCTTATATTCTTGTTCCTAATTTATCTATGTTTACTATAATTCAGTTTCAATATGTGCATTTTTTTAGTATATGTCGAATCGAACTGAAAGTAATATGCTCAATTCATGTTTAATAAGCACGTTGGACGGACATAGGCATGATGCAAGTTACGTTCAACACTCTTCGAATAGACCAACCCACAAAAAAATATCAAATAAGCATAATTTTGTACATTCACTTGCCCATCCTAAACAAAAATAGAGGATCAATACCTTTTAATATAGGATCATAAATTTTCCAACATGTGCACTATTTAAATAGATAATCTTTAATGTACACACCAAAAATAATATCTTTCTCTTATATTTTCTTTCCTAATTTATCTATGTTTACTGTAATTTCAACTTCAATATGTGCCTTTTTTTAGTATATATGTCGAACCAAACAGGAAGTAACGTGCTCAATTCATGTTTAATAAGCAATTTGGATAAGCATGGCCATGATGCAACTTATGTTCGAACACTCTTCGAATAGACCAAACAACCTACAAATAAAAATATATCAAATAATTATAAATAAGCATAACTGTGTACATTCACTTGCCCTAATTTGTATCCTAAACAAAAACAAGACGGTGGAATATCATACTCGTACAAAATTTACAAACCCAACGAAAAAATATGACACGTTGTCCTCGAGTAAAAGTGAGATTTAAGATTGAATTACAAAATTTAGGAAATAGATAAGTAACTCATATGTATGCTTTTAGATACAAAGCAAATATCAAACCCCAAATCAAAGGATATTCCCTTTTACTAGGCAAAATAGTTTAAAATGATCACATGGCTCTAATATTATTATAAGTTAAATAGATTTGAGATGGACAGACTAAAATTAGGAATACAAAAAAGAAAAGAATATATTCTTTCTTTGAGACGCAAATCAGTAGATAGTGCTTTTTATAAGACACAATAGTTGTAAAATAGTCCTTTATTGGAAAGAAGTTGAAAACAAAATATTAAATATGCATGGCATGGCTTTTTTATTGCTAAGCAAAATTCGACATAACATGTGCACATATAGGATATTTAGCTCCATTGACAGTTTCATATTATCTAAGTTTAATAATTATTGTATTCAAATCAACCATATGGAACATTAAAAATGCAAAGAGTAGGGTAAGTTTAAGCACCAAGAAAGGAAAAGGCTATGTATACATGTTTACACTAATAACACTTGAAAAGAAAGTGGTTAACGACACTATTGGCAACATGAAAACATTACAATCAACTCCACAATTGTAAAGATATCAGTGTTTTACATATATTATACTTTATTATTTTTGAAGTAATAAGATTATTGAGTCTTTTCAAAAAATAAATACATATTTGGCGGATATTATTTATTAGCTCTTCTAGGTGTTGTGCCAACCATTCAACCAATTTGAAGCTTACTATTAAAGCTAAAAATGAGGTAACCACCAACAACATAATTTACAAATTGTTTTTATTCTATTTTTCACTGGTGGAGATAATATTGTATAGTTAGTTTAAGAAAAGGTGAACTACTAGCAACATAAGTTACAAAGAGTATAAGTATATACCATATGATTCGAATTGAACCATCTGAATTAAAACTTTGTGCACAACATGAATTATTAGTTCTCTCTAGAAAAGCTGAAAAGGTAATATTGTCGTATCGGAATTTGGGATAAAAATAAGAAATGGATACTCGAGTTCTAATCTGAGATGCGAATTAAAGGATATTGCCATTTATAAGAGAATAGTTATCAAATAGATGTTAGGATGGCTTTTTTTAGATGCTAAACAAAAATAAGATGACTTATTTATGATAAGGGTCATAAAAAATAATGCATATATATTTGCTTTTGAGATACTGATTAAGGATATTTCTTTTAATACGATGCAAAAACTGTAAAATGCTTACTTAAACAGGACATTGGGTATCTGTTAAAATGGAAATAAGATAACAAACACAATCGGCATAGCTTCCTTAGATGGGAAAAAAGAGGGAATCAATGTAACAAGGCATACATATAAACTAAACGGATGATTTCACATTATATACGCTAAAAAATAAAAAATATTTTTAGTGACCTAGCAAGTGGCATTTGCAACTACCAAGTGAGACACATTTGGAATGAGAAAGTATATGTAAGTTTAAAAACCAACAAATGGACAAGCTGTGAGCACACATTAGCACGTTAACTATAATAAATCATAAAAAAGAAAGTGATTAATTAATATGCTCTTAAGCATATTTACTAGCATAGACTCTTCAATATATTAGTTTTTGTATGTAGTACTTTGTATTATTTTGAACAATATATTTGCTTGAGTGTTAAGATTAACAATGTCGTCAATGTGAAAAACCCTCGAAAACACAAGGCCAACACCAAGCGCTTTTTCGCGCCTGGCCCTTTTATAGGTGCCTTGAGCATGGCGTTTCATGGTGCCAGTACAAAAAAACTGCACTTTAAAATTGAATGTAATGAGTATCAAATAGAAATTCACATAAGGTTTGGGCTTACAAGTCAATTTTAAACTGGAATTTGGGTTGAAAATTTAAAATATTTTATATCCATCAAATTGACTAATAAACAATCTTTTTCAGCTCTTTAGACAAACGCTACAACATTCTCCTTGCCTTTATGGCACTTCCAAGATGAGTAGCATATCAATAAGAAAAAAAGCCCAAAGTTGTTGTCTATGGTTTTTTGGTACATAGACCAATGCCTTGACAACATCGATCAAACATGTATCCATTAAAGCAAGAAAGAAGAAACCAAAAATATATAAGTTACAGATTGATTGGATATTTTATTTTTTTATTGGTGGATATAATATTGGATTATTAGCTTAAGGAAAAACAACCAACAATATAGGTTACAATAGCACTATTGTACTGTATGATCTAAATCATATTACATGACCAAAAAACTGCACACATGACAATGACACATTAGGCCTTTCTAGAAGAAAGGCGAGAAGCAAAAAAGAGTTATCAAATTTAGAAAAAAAAAATATGTAACCCATATATAGGTTTCTTTTAGAGATACAAAATTAAAAGACACTGCATTTATAACATATAAACGTGTCAAATAGTAAGTTATAAAATACCAGATATTAAATATATTGAAAAGGATATCAAATAAGCACGACATAGCTCCGTTTAGATGTAAAACAAAATCCAACATTACATGGCATGATTTCATATTATTATCTAGTCTTAAGTTCAAATAAATGTGACCTAGCGAGTCCAGCATTTACAATACCATAAGGCTTAACATATGGAACGAAACATGTGCAGGTAAGTTTATACACCCAGAAATAAACAAGCTATGTAGAAGTGTTTTGATTACACAAAACTTCACTTTGTAGCAACATTAGTGTACTATATATTATTTGTACATTAATTTTGTTCAAGTAATAAGCTTGCAAAGTTTTTACAAAGACGAAATACCTAGACATTATCAATTAGCTGTTGTAGGTGTTATGTTGATCTAATCCATTGAGCATATCAAACATGTTATTATCAAAGAACAAAAAGATAAACTGCCAACAATATAAGTTATAAATTGCTTGAAATTTTTTTGTTTCATTGTTTGAGATGGTATGATTTTGTTATTTAACTGAAGGATAAACTACCAACAATTGTTGCAAATACCAAACCACAGGACAAGCAGGCTTGGTCTAAGGTTGATCAAACTATCAGCACCGTGGTCATACTATGTTATCGCTATGGTTTAAAGTTTGAAAACCGTGCCTTTCTCTATATAGCTTGATGCTTAATCACTTAACGTTTGGGCTTATTTTCATATTTTTCTGGTGCAAGTGTAGGGTCATCACATTTAAAGGTAGCTTTTAACTAATATAGATACACATAAGAGAAAATAAACACATACAAACAAAAGAAAATTGTATTAAAAATTATTATTATACACAATAATATTTTATAATAATTTTAGCATAGAAAGATTGCTTTTGCATTACTTTTTACGCAAAGAACATTCAATGGCTTAAATATATGTTAACCACAAATTCATAGTCCATTGATGTAAACATCTAATTTATTAGGAATAGGAATCCAAGATGTTATCTTGCAATCGGGAAAAAAAATACCCATGGAAAATATAAGTAAACACTGTTCATTGTTATATTAGAAAGGACAAGGATCTAAATGAAGCAGGGAAACAGATACATGTTTCAAGTCCCGCTACACTTGTGTACAAGCAGATAGAAAATCTACGGTAAATCATGATGTGTTGACCATAAAAAACAAAGTTTCATAGGCCATTGCAAATAAAATATCGGTTTTGTAATACTCGCCACTATTGCGTTACTGTGTGATGTTATTTTATATAGATATTGTTCCATCAAACGGAAGTCACCCGGATAACAAGCGTTGCTATTATACTGTACACACAGACACACACAGTTATCTACCTCTATGACTTCTATTTACATTTAGATTTATAAATTTCCTTGTGCATTTACAGATCTGTACGATCAAGGTATTGCTCAAACCTTATTTTGTTCTTATCTAATACAAGTTCTGTATGCTTCGACACAAACAACATCTAAGTTGTTGTAGTATAGTGGTGAGTACTCCCGCCTGTCATGCGGGTGACCTGGGTTCGATCCCTGGCAATGGCGGTTGTTCTTTTTTTAACTCCAATACAAGTATGCAATTTTTACCACATCTAATCATCCTTCAAATTATCAGCCTGGAGCTTTGAACTTACAAGTTTAAAGACTAATTAACCTTTTTAGCGTCAGATGATTTCCTCACAACACTAACTACTTCTTCAGGCAACATCACCGCAATATTCAACAAAACAGAACAAGTCCTCAGAGTGAAGGTAAAACCTACTACCAAATACAGAACTCACTCATGGAAAACTAGATATGACCAAAGCAACCCAATCGAATCAGCGAAAGGAACTTTTCCATGATCTTTCCCGAAAGGAAATGCAAGGTTATACGGTTTCCAAATTCAAGTTTTCCAATTTGATACCTCGGTTTGAATTAAGGTTGTTGGAAGCTTCTTCTCTCATTTGTACAGGAATCTTCTTGCAAGCACTCTGACTTTGGAGGGGCGTTTGAATCAGGTAAACATGCATAATGATATATCAAGGTAGAACAAGATCATATGTATATGCGTAAACAGAGTAAATAACATAGATAAAACAGCGGAAGATTTTCAAACCATTTCAAAACAAGTCTGGTACAACATAATGTTAACTTCCCAAATACACAAGTCTAGATAAAAACAACATTACTAAAAAACTGAAATACATAAGTACTATCCCCAAAATAAGTGATAACCATAGCTAGCTTCATGTCAAGACCGTACATGAGCTAAAATCCCACAAGCAAGCGATCAGAAATCCAGCTAAGCTCCAATATTCCCTCCCTGAGAACCTGGGGGGGAACGGAAGAAAAGAGGCGAAAGAAAACAGGTCAGTCAAAAATACTGAGTAAGCCCTACTACAATCAATGTAAACTGATAAAGTTAACTGGCATGAGAAGCAGGCATGATCATAAGGATAACAACTTACTAGCATGGTAATTAACTAACAAGGTAGATAAAGGTGTCATCGCATAATCAGGATTAAGGTTTTGCACCACAGGTGTACTAGCAAACTAACATGACTTGAATAAACAAGTATTGATCCCTTGGCCCAAGCTTTGGCCCAATAACATGAAATGACCCTAATACAAGGTCCAACCAAACGGTCTAGTCGATCGGCTCCCTAAGCCTAACTCGTCACGTGTTGGTGTCAATACGGCCCAAACATAATTGTAGTCGAACTGTGCCGGGTCCACCCTTCGGGTGTATCAAGCCCTAGGGTGTCAACCCCTGGACACCATGAACATGAGTGCACAGTCCCGATCTACTGGTACCCGTGCATGTTTTCTCCGGCTACGGACTATGTGCACGACCAGAGTCCGCCCGGAACTACACCAGCGTACCACCCTGCCGTCGCTTTTGGTCGCTTACCTCCAGCCCCAAACGCAATCCCATCGCTTACATATCGCAATAGCGCATAAAGGATAGAAAGAGGGAACTTGGCATAATCATGACATAAAGGTGTTGAAGCCACAAGTTCAACGTGGTGGCATATGAAATGGACATATGTTCATATACTTGCATATTACATTTTTAGGCCTCCAAAGCATGCATAAAACCAAACTTGGCATATTGGTGATACATGGTGCTAAATGACATGTAGAAATGGCCATAAGTTCGCATTTAGCCTCACATGCAAGTTATCATAAGGGATATGATAACCTACATGTTGCCAAAATGCAACCTTTGGCATAAAGCTTGAAGCTTTATGTTCATAAACCCAAGATAAGCTTGCATAACATGATCGCATGAACAAAGTGTTCAACCCAAACTTGCATAACATAACTTGCATATTATATGACAAACTTGCATATCAAACTTGCATATAACCTTGCATATCATAGCATAGTAAACTTGCATATCATAGCATAGTAAACTTGCATATGAACTTGCATATCATAGCATAGTAAACTTGCATATAAACTTGCATATCATACATTTAACTTTAGAGTTTAAGTATGAAAGTAGAATAGGGCTTACAATGCTTAAGAAGTCACAAAAATATGACAAAGCCCTTATGAAATCAATCAAACCCAAAATGCAAGCTCTAACATAAAAACCCTTGAGCCAAAATGATCAAAACTCTTTCTTTATGATGCAAATATAGAAACTTGACTTGAATGCAAGCTAATGATGCTCATACAAGTTTGAAAACACTTGTATGCATGGAAAATCTCATAGAAATTTATTTAGAAATTTTATGAAGAGAGTGGAGGCCATGAGAGGATTGATTTTTCCATAGTTTAGTTGTAGGATAGATTAATGATGATTTAGGGCTAGGTTAGGGCCTTATTTATAGATTAGGCAAGTGTTTTAGGCCATAGGATTAAACCCTAATTGCAATCTCAGCCCTTAAAACCGAATCTGGCCCCCAAGCTCAACACAATCTCAAAATGGTGCACCAGGCTAAACAGCCCGGCTGGACCATGTCGACAGCCAAGTCGACAGGGCTGTCGACTTGGGTCCAACCAAGTTGACTCCCAAGTCGACAGGGCTGTCGACTTGGGTGCTCGGGCGGGAATTTTCCCGCCTGGCCCAATTTTTCAAATTCAAACTTGAATTTGAAATCTGTTTTTACTTTGAAATTTTCTGAAAACTTCGTTGGGCCTTAATCGGGTCATACGGGCTCCGATTTTCGAAAACTCGGACTCTATTTCTCGTATTTTTCTGAGACGAACGCAATGGCATAGCCCGTTTCCCTTGATTCAGATTTTAGAATTTAATTCTGCCTCGATTTACATCATTACAGGTTATTGAAAATACGGGTTGTTACATTCTCCCCTCCTTAAAAGATTTCGTCCCCGAAATCTTCAAGTTAGGAAGAACGTATTCTACCATCCAATCATCCATCTACTCAAAACATCATACATGAGCAACCATTGTCCTTACAAGATTCTAAATGTTGTATGAACATATGCAAAGGTGTGTGTATATGTCCTTATCTAATGCAAATATCATCAATGCAAATTATGTTAGTGAAATGAATCCATATGTATGCAATTCCTAACATAATGTATAACGTCTATATGTGTGCACATAACATACATCCATATGCAACATCCATGTGATAACACAAAAATTTCCATCCACGAATAAGCACAAACACTCATGCGTATGCAATATGAGGAGTGTGTGAGCCGATCTAGTGCCTAACGTGTATAATGCATCCACGAGTAACCACTTGCAAACACTTGCAACCACTTGCAACCACCAAGCATAACATGTTTCAAACACATGTTTCATCCAAAGGGTTTCTACCTAAGGTTCCCATGACAAGATTAACACGATAAACTAGATAAACATGGATAGCAAAGAGAAAGATATGCTAATCAAAGAAAAGAGATTGAGAGTGTACCCTCAAAAAGGAATGGATAAAGCCCATGCATCTTCTCCTCGGTTTCCCAAGTTGCGTCTTCTTCGGCTTCA
Source organism: Allium sativum (assembly GCA_030737875.1). Lineage (NCBI taxonomy): Eukaryota > Viridiplantae > Streptophyta > Magnoliopsida > Asparagales > Amaryllidaceae > Allium > Allium sativum. The sequence continues at coordinate 464,638,857 of CM060923.1, forward strand.
CCCCATTGAACCTTCACCAACTTGACCTCTCGATTCCTTAGCTTCTTGGTCTCCGTCCCCAAGATACGAATCGGAGCTCTCCTCAAGGTAGCCTCTTTCTCCACTTCCACATCTTTCAGAACACTTGGCTCAACAACCTCTGCTGATTCATGTAAACACTTCCGGAGATGCGAGACATGAAAAACATCGTGTACTCCGGCAAGCTTCTCGGGCAACTTCACTCTATAAGCCATCTGCCCGATCCTCTCTATAATAGGGAATGGTCCAACAAACCTCGGTGCCAACTTCCCAACGACTCCAAATCGGACCACATTCCGCAAAGGAGAAACCTTCACGAAAACCATATCCCCAACATCAAACTCCAAACCAGTTCTTCGCTTATCAGCATAGGATTTCCGTCGGTCTTGGGCCGCTTTCATCCGTCTCCGAATCAACTCGACCTTCTCGGATGTATCTCTGATCATATCAGGCCCAAGTATAAGCTCATCTGTAGTCTCCCACCAACATGTAGGCGACTTGCACGGCCTCCCATATAAAGCTTCAAATGGTGCCATCCCTATGCTTGCCTGATAACTGTTATTATATGCAAACTCAACAAGAGGAAGATGGTCTTCCCAAGTACCACCAAAATCCAGAATACAAAGCCTCAATAGATCCTCGAGTACCCTATTCACCCTTTCGGTTTGACCGTCCGTCTGTGGGTGATAAGCCGTACTTAGATTCAACCTTGTGCCCATAAGCTATTCCAGAATTGACTTGTAAAGATTGGGTCACGGTCACTGACTATACTAGAAGGGACTCCATGTAGTCTCACAATCTCACGAAGATATACAAACACTAGCCAAGATGCGGTCCTCTTGCTCTTCACCGGAATGAAATGAGCACTCTTCGTAAGTCTATCCACAATAACCCAAATGCTCGTATTCCCTTTCCTTGACCTTGGTAGCCCATCGATAAAATCCATGGAAATACTCTCCCACTTCCATAGTGGAAAGTCTAGAGGATGCAATAGCCCACCGGGCTTCTTCGACTCGGCCTTAACTTGCTGGCAAATGATACATCTAGAGACAAACTCTGCCACATCCTTCTTCATCCCAGGCCAAAAGAAAATGCGCTTCATATCTTTATACATCTTATCTCCGCCCGGATGTATAGTCAACTTAGAGCGATGCGCTTCCTCAAGAACTTTTCTTACTAAATCTTCTACCATTGGAACACATAACCTTCCGTCTCTCCTCAGCCAACCCTTGTCGTCAATAGAATATCGAGCGAGATGACTAGACGTCTCTCCTCGAATCAGCTTATCCATAATCTCAACTATCTGAGGGTCTTCTCTCTGCGAAGCCCCAACTTGATCAAGAAGGGTAGGTCTGAGTTCCAGAGATGCTAAAGAACCGGTCATCGACTCAACCGCCAAAGAGAAATCAAAGGTTGCCACATACTCTAAATTCTTCATCTCAACGAATAGAGGACTTAGGGTTAACCTTCTTCTACTCAATGCGTCTGCTACCACATTCCCCTTGCCAGGGGTATAAGCTATCTCAAAATCGTAGGACGCCAAGAATTTCATCCATCTTTGTTGCCTCAGATTCAGATCCTTCTGAGAAAAGAGATACTTCAATGACTTGTGATCGGTATAAAGCTCAAATCTTTCTCCCAGAAGATAATGACGCCAAGCCTTGAGTGCATATACTATTGCTGCCAACTCTAAGTCATGAGTGGGATAATTCTTCTCATGCACTTTGAGTTGTCTACCGCCAAAGCATATCACTCTTCCTTCTTGCATCAGAACAGCTCCTAACCCCGTGCCACATGCATCGGTGTATACTGTAAATAACTTCCCTCCATCGGGCAAAGCTAGAACAGGTGCTGATGTGAGGGCTCTCTTGAGCTTCTGGAAAGCAAGCTCGCATTCTATGCTCCAAGCAAAAACTAAATTCTTCTTCGTCAATTTAGTGAGAGGAGCGGAAATCTTCGCGAAGTCCTTAATAAACTTCCGGTAAAAGCCTGCAAGACCTAGAAAACTTCTCACTTCGGTTGCATTCCTTGGAGTCTTCCAATCCTGAACTGCAACTACCTTAGCGGGATCCACCGCTAAGCCTTGCTTAGATACTATATGCCCAAGGAATCTAACTTCCCTTCTCCAAAAGTGACACTTGGAGAACTTGGCCTTCAACTGATGCGCTCTAAGTGTATCCATCACCTCCATGAGATGCCTTGCGTGCTCTTCCTCATCCTTAGAGAAGATCAGAATATCATCTACGAAGACCACGACAAACTTGTTCAAGAACTCCCTGAACACCCTACTCATCAAGTCCACGAAATATGCGGGTGCATTAGTCAAGCCGAACGGCATGACAAGCCATTCGAAGAATCCATCTGGAGTTCTGAACGCAGTCTTGTCTATACTATCTTCAGCTACCCTGAGCTGATGGAATCCCGTAGCAAGATCAAGCTGAGAGAAAACAGAGGCACCGACAAGCTGGTCAAAGAGATCATCAATCCTCGGTAACGGGTGTCTGTTCTTCTTAGTCAGCTTATTCAACTCTCGATAGTCAACACAAAGTCGGAGAGAACCATCTGCCTTGGTAGCAAATACCACAGGCGCTCCCCATTCAGATATACTTCGTCTAATGAAGTTCTTCTCAAGCAACTCATTTACTTGCTTACTTAGCTCCCGCCTTTCACGCGGAGCCATGTGCCGAACGGGCAAAGAAACCGGCTTTGCATTATCCACCAGATAAATGCGGAAATCAATCTCTCGCTTAGGGGGCAACCCCCTAACTTCATCGAAAACATCCGGATACTCTCGAACCACTCTCACAGACTGAAGAGTTTCCATTGACGAGTCGAGTGATTCAAGATAGCACAACATGACGGGACCTCTCGGATCACAAGAAATTTCTAGGGTGTTTCCGAGGCGAGTCACGAGCCTCACAACCCTATGCTCACAATCTAGGATGGCTCCATATCTGGACAACCAATCCATGCCCAATATCAATCTGTATCCCCTGAAACCAAGAACGTAAGCACTGCACAAGAACTCTACACTCAGTATAGAGATCCTCAAATCCCCACATATCATAGACAAATGGGTGGAACCCCCAATAGGATTTGAGACACAGACGGGATCATCTACCAAGCTAGTACTAAGGTGCAAACTATCAACAAGATCAGATGAGATAAAGCTATGCGATGCACCAGAATCAAACAAGGTACGAACTGGAAAATCAGAAATATATACAAGGCTCTCAACAGAAATACTACCTCGATCGGGAACTGGAGCGTTATTGAGAGCATGAACTTGCCCTCCTGAAGGTCCAGCACGCTGAGTCTGACCCTGGCCTTACCCTTGCTTCCTCGGGCAATCCTTACTGAAATGTCCAGTCTCACCGCAGAAAAAGCATTCACCATTCTTCCTTTTCCTTTTCTTACAATCCTTAATAAGATGCCCAACTGAACCGCAATAATGGCACTTCCCCTTGTTGTTATTGCCCTTGTTGTTGTTCCCCTTGTTGCCTTGACTCTTGTTCTTGTTCTTGTTCTGATTGCCTTGACTGCTCTGACCACTTGGATTACCCTGATTTCCTTTCCACTGGGAATCAGTCTTCTTGGCTTGAGTATCATTCATCTTGGTTTCTTTCTTGACATCTCCCTGAAGTAACGCCATATCAACCAAACTCTCAAATGTGGCCCCATGGGGAATATGTGACATAGCCAATCCCTGCAACGGCTCATTCAATCCTCTAGCAAAATGAAGAGCCTTCTTCTGAGGAGTATTCACCATATCCAAGCCAAAACGAGCTAACTGATTGAACTTGTTCACATACTCTTTGACAGACATATCTCCTTGTCTCAAAGTTATGAACCTCTCCATTTGCAGATTCTCCTCCGCAGAAGATAGAAACTTAAGCACGAACCTTGCCCTGAAATCGGCCCAAGTCTCAACAGGCCTAGTACCATTGGTGACTTCCCACCAATAAGCGGCTTCATCCTTCATAAGCCAAACCGCCAACAAGATCTTCCTCTGATCGTCTAACCCAAAGATAGCAAACAAATCCTCGGTCTCTTTCAACCAATTTCTGGCCTCTACAAAAGTCTCAGTCTCTTGAAAGTTCTTGCCACCCATTGCTTTGAAATCTTTGCAAGTCTTTGTGAAGTCGGCTTGAGGATGCTGAGGGGGAGGAGGAAGAGGAACCTCAACGACAGGAGGAGGAGGAACATTAACTACCGGAGGAGGAGGAGGAGGAGGAACATTGACTACTGGAGGAGGAGGAGGAGGGACATCTGCGAGGCCGGCTTCGGTCGCCCTAGCCTCCAAAAGTCTCCTATACCAAACAGGTACGTGTACTCCCTCCGGAATAGCAAAGTTATCGGCCATACTGAAAATGAAGAAAAAGACAGATTCAGAATGGAGAAAAACGAAGGAATTTTGCTAATGGCTTTTTGGGGAATAGCCTTTAAAATAAGCTAGACTTTTCCTTGGAAAATACTTTATACTTGGTTTTGAAAATAGTTTTCCAAAAGTTTTAAAAACCTTTTTGTTCCTTCTCGTAAACCATATGCTCTGATACCAAATGTAACACCCCACCTCCGCCAGGGTGTCTCTTGCAAGCACTCTGACTTTGGAGGGGCGTTTGAATCAGGTAAACATGCATAATGATATATCAAGGCAGAACAAGATCATATGTATATGCGTAAACAGAGTAAATAACATAGATAAAACAGCGGAAGATTTTCAAACCATTTCAAAACAAGTCTGGTACAACATAATGTTAACTTCCCAAATACACAAGTCTAGATAAAAACAACATTACTGAAAAACTGAAATACATAAGTACTATCCCCAAAATAAGTGATAACCATAGCTAGCTTCATGTCAAGACCGTACATGAGCTAAAATCCCACAAGCAAGCGATCAGAAATCCAGCTAAGCTCCAATATTCCCTCCCTGAGAACCTGGGGGGGGGGGGGGAACGGAAGAAAAGAGGCGAAAGAAAACAGGTCAGTCAAAAAGACTAAGTAAGCCCTACTACAATCAATGTAAACTGATAAAGTTAACTAGCATGAGAAGCAGGTATGATCATAAGGATAACAACATACTAGCATGGTGATTAACTAACAAGGTAGATAAAGGTGTCATCGCATAATCAGGATTAAGGTTTTGCACCACAGGTGTACTAGCAAACTAACATGACTTGAATAAACAAGTATTGATCCCTTGGCCCAAGCTTTGGCCCAATAACATGAAATGACCCTAATACAAGGTCCAACCAAATGGTCTAGTCGATCGTCTCCCTAAGCCTAACTCGTCACGTGTTGGTGTCAATACGGCCCAAACATAATTGTAGTCGAACTGTGCCGGGTCCACCCTTCGGGTGTATCAAGCCCTAGGGTGTCAACCCCTGGACACCATGAACATGAGTGCACAGTCCCGATCTACTGGTACCCGTGCATGTTTTCTCCGGCTACGGACTATGTGCACGACCAGAGTCCGCCCGGAACTACACCGGCGTACCACCCTGCCGTCGCTTTTGGTCGCTTACCTCCAGCCCCAAACGCAATCCCATCGCTTACATATCGCAATAGCGCATAAAGGATAGAAAGAGGGAACTTGGCATAATCATGACATAAAGGTGTTGAAGCCACAAGTTCAACGTGGTGGCATATGAAATGGACATATGTTCATATACTTGCATATTACATTTTTAGGCCTCCAAAGCATGCATAAAACCAAACTTGGCATATTGGTGATACATGGTGCTAAATGACATGTAGAAATGGCCATAAGTTCGCATTTAGCCTCACATGCAAGTTATCATAAGGGATATGATAACCTACAGTTGCCAAAATGCAACCTTTGGCATAAAGCTTGAGGCTTTATGTTCATAAACCCAAGATAAGCTTGCATAACATGATAGCATGAACAAAGTGTTCAACCCAAACTTGCATAACATAACTTGCATATTATATGACAAACTTGCATATCAAACTTGCATATAACCTTGCATATCATAGCATAGTAAACTTGCATATAAACTTGCATATCATAGCATAGTAAACTTGCATATAAACTTGCATATGAACTTGCATATCATAGCATAGTAAACTTGCATATAAACTTGCATATCATACATTTAACTTTAGAGTTTAAGTATGAAAGTAGAATAGGGCTTACAATGCTTAAGAAGTCACAAAAATATGACAAAGCCCTTATGAAATCAATCAAACCCAAAATGCAAGCTCTAACATAAAAACCCTTGAGCCAAAATGATCAAAACTCTTTCTTTATGATGCAAATATAGAAACTTGATTTGAATGCAAGCTAATGATGCTCATACAAGTTTGAAAACACTTGTATGCATGGAAAATCTCATAGAAATTTATTTAGAAATTTTATGAAGAGAGTGGAGGCCATGAGAGGATTGATTTTGCCATAGTTTAGTTGTAGGATAGATTAATGATGATTTAGGGCTAGGTTAGGGCCTTATTTATAGATTAGGCAAGTGTTTTAGGCCATAGGATTAAACCCTAGTTGCAATCTCAGCCCTTAAAACCGAATCTGGCCCCCAAGATCAACATAATCTCAAAATGGTGCACCAGGCTAAACAACCCGGCTGGACCAAGTCGACAGCCAAGTCGACAGGGCTGTCGACTTGGGTCCAACCAAGTCGACTCCCAAGTCGACAAGGCTGTTGACTTGGGTGCTCTGGCGGGAATTTTCCCGCCTGGCCCAAACTGGCCCAATTTTTCAAATTCAAACTTGAATTTGAAATCTGTTTTTACTTTGAAATTTTCTGAAAACTTCGTTGGGCCTTAATCGGGTCATACGGACTCCGATTTTCGAAAACTCGGACTCTATTTCTCGTATTTTTCCGAGACGAACGCAATGGCATAGCCCGTTTCCCTTGATTCAGATTTTAGAATTTAATTCTGCCTCGATTTACATCATTACAGGTTATTGAAAATACGGGTTGTTACACGTTTAGAGATTCTGCTTTGACCCGCGAGGAAGATAATTTTCTAGGGTTAGGGATTTAGGGAAAAAACATTGGAAATGGCGAGACTGCTTTGAAGCGTGTGCGGAAGAGAAATCAGCAAGGTCAGAATAAAAAGGTTCAAACGGTAGGAATCCAGAAATCCGTACAATAAACTTTGTAGCCCAAAAAAAATCAAATTTTATAATTGCAACTCTTAAACAAACTTTATAATCTTCTACTTTCAAATTTCTATTTCTCAAATATTCACTTCATGCAAAGCCTAAACAACACGAGGAATGCATTTTTGTGTCACGTAGAAAAATGGAACAGTCTGGAAGGGCATTGGTAATTGGTTATTACCAATAATGGTTATGAATTGCTCTATATTGTTTTTAAAAAGACGTATATTCAAAATATAATTAATTATGAAATTTTGATAATCCTACTACAGTATTGATACAAATTCGATTGCACAATTATACTAATTTCAAGTTGCAAATAAAATAACGATACAGGTGCAGTTACAAAATACAAACTATAAACGATGTTCAGCAACAACTAGTTGATCCTGTATGTTATCTCAAACGATTATCATAGATTTGTTGCATTTCTTTAAACCAGTCTGATTAACATGTAAAAGTGTTAATTTTTATGCTCTATCTTATCTTTATTGTAAATAAATAAATTTTACATCGGGTATTTTTCGTATATTTTCACAGGCCGTTCATCAATTCTCATGCAACCCGAAAAACAAGATATTACACAAGAAAAAGATCAACTTCAAAGATTTTATCTCATGTTCTTTTGGAGTCTAATCCGAGTCCATGTTTGGAAGAATTAATTACATATAATCTGATTACCAATCAATTAGCCACATGGAAGATTTGAAGATTTTATGCACTTTTGGAGTCTAATCAGAGTCCATGTTTGGAAGAATTAATCACATGCAAATCTTTTACCAATCAATTAGCCACATGGAAGATTTGGAAGATATAAAAGATATTCACCATGATATACTCAGATATTCTTAAAGATTATTTCCAAACAAGTTTGGTCAAGAAAGACATGAAATATGATAAGAATACTTTGGAAAAGAGGCCCATTCATTCATATATCTGATTAGGGTTTGGCATATCCCACCTATAAATATACGTTGTACTCATTGTAAATGTTCATGCCATTTTTTAATTCTGTATTCTCATTTATGAATAACAAAGTTCTTCTTCATTGATTGTCTTTTTTCTTTCATAACAATTCGTATGTCTACGCAATTAGTTTTGGTAGAACACATATTGTTATTTTCTTTTATTACTACATGTTAGCGATTGATCGTTGATTAAATTCAATGACAGTCCTACTTTTAATTTTTTGTTATTGTTCTAGTTGTTATTTTCTTTTTTTAATTGGTTCTTTTCTTTTCAGACGTTGAATTTGATATTGATCTGATTAGATTCAGACCAATAGTAAATTCAATACATTAATTCAAAAAACATCTCCAGATTTTGCCTAACTCGCCTAAGAATTGATAAATAATAAGATTTAAAACACCTCCTTGTGATTCGACCTGCATATTACGCGACCTGTACGCTTGCAGTATTATTTCATAAATCGTGCTTTTCTAATTCATAGGAAAGCGTCGATCAAGTTTTTGGCGCTGTTGCCAGGGAGGCAACAATTAAATTTTATTATCTGTTTAATTTCCGATTCGTGTTAGTTTTTATTTTTATTTTTCCTTTTGTTTTATTGTGTATAGATATAGAAAAAAATTCTTGACTGGTTGATTTGGTATTATAAGTTGATACCGTAATCTTCCTAACAAGAGAAAAATAATAATTGTCAAATACCCTTGATTTTCTTTCCTTTCCTTTTCTTTTCAATTTATTTCTTTCCCCTTTTCATTTTTTTCCTTTCTTCATCTGTTCCTTCTTTCCATCTATCCTTCTTCCCAATTTTTACTTCATTATCCATTGGCACTGTTCATTTATTTTTCCAAATTTTCCAATTTTTCTTTGATTTCTTTCCATCTATTCCTTCTTTCCAATTGTTAATATACTAGTTTTCATTCTCTTACAACAATAAACAAAAAAAATCCTTTTTTTCTTCCCATCTTTCAACTTTCTTCCCATTTTATTTTTACATTCTCTTCCCTATTTTACAAGTTCCAAAAAAAAAAAAAAACTTGCCAACTTTTCCTTCAGTTTATTTCCTTTATTTCATCCATTTCTTCTCCCTTCTTTTATTTATTTCTTTCCAATTTTCTACAAACTCCTCTCTTTTACAAATCTCATCCATAAAAAAATAAAAAATCTTGACAACATTTCAATTTATTTCCGTTTTTCATTTTATTTTGTTTCCGCTTTCTTTCTATTTTTTCTTGCACATTGCATTCCTTTCTTCAAATTCACCACTTTCTTCTATTTTTCGGTCATTCTTTCTTCAGATTTCTTCTGCCATTTTTTTTTTCTCTCAACAAAAAAAAAAATCACTGTTTGATTTTTTTTCTTTTTCCCTTTTGCTTGTCACCAATTTTCTTCCAATTTCTTACATCCCTTCTCCTCCCTTTTATTTACAGTTCCTTTCCATTTTATTTAAAAAAAAAGAAACTTAGTTTTTTTTTTTCAAGCTTGGTTTAGTTTCGTTTTAAAGTTGAGTTCTAGTTGTTCATTTATGTTATTTAGTCTAATCAGTTTTTAGTTTAGTTTTTGTTTTAGCTTTGTTTTAGTTATTTTTCCCCTTTGTTTGTTTATTTCTTCTCTTCTCTAGAAAAAAAAGGAAAAAAAAACCCTCAAAACAAATTAAAGGTCAAAGGAAGAAACAGATTCAAGCAAGCGACAAAGGATTCAGAGGTCAACCGATTTGCAAACGGTGGGATTTGAATAACTAGCACCATTCATTGCTCTGGAAGGACTGCCATCCCCCGTTGTAATATTTTCTTAACTCTACAGGTGCTCTGCTGCAAAGAAAAAAAAATATAGACATTGTTTGTAAAAAATTCTACAGGGGCAGCGGCTTGCTTGTACATTTTTTTTAATTTCTGCAATTATTTGTGTTTGATTGTTATTTTGGCTGCATTCTGAAATAAATCTAGTTACGAGCAAAGCCCTAACAAACATAAGGTGAGGAAGTCATTACTTTTCCTTGGCTCCAAAACAATTAAATTTGGTCATTTGCATACTCCTTGGACCTAAATAAAAATTCATTAGACGTTGGCCTTAGGAGCAAAATTCAAGCTCAATAGGACAAACAAATTGAGTTAAATATATTAGATTTAAAAGTTTATTTTGCTGTGTGGAATTCATTCTATTCCTTTTGTAAAGGACGGTGATACGTATTACATCTAGAATTTTTCGACATTCTAGCAAACTAACTTTTTCAATCTATTTATTTAATTTGATTTGCAAAATATTTAACTGTAAAAGTGTATTTTGTGAAATTGATTTTCTCAAGGGTTTGATCGCGGATATATATTAGTTCAATTTATTGAACTTCTAGCAAAAGAGGTTGGCAAAAGAGGTTGCATACTACCCGTAAAACATTGGTCGTATCCCTTAGTATTTATACTATACGTGAACGGCCATAAGACCCTCTTCCCCCTTCAAAAGATTATCAACTAATAAGATACACTTGTGTTTGTTATTTATTTTGATTAAGAGCTTCTTGTGTCAACCTTAAGTCTAGGATTTTTCCGTGTGTGCATTTAACAACAATGAGTGAAAAAAGTGTTAGCCAACAAAATTCTCCTAGGGGTTCTCGAATAAACCAAAATTTTCCAAATGAGTTGGATCAAAATCGAGTAAATCAAAACTTTCCGAACTTTTGGGATCAAAATCAAGCACATCAAAATTTTCAAAATCTCAATATTGAAATGGATAGACCCTTATCTCTTCGTGATCGATGTTATCCAAGTAGGACCGTTCAACCCTCTGTCATCGTGTTCCCACCAACTGAAGGAAACAATTTTGAGCTTAAACATTCTTTTATTCAAGCGGTACCAAAATTTACTGGGTCTGAAAATGCTTATGAATTTCTAAGTGAATTTGAATTGTATGCGTCCACCACAAAAATGCAACAATTGTCTAACGAATCGATTAAGCTGAGACTAATTTCATTTACACTACTTGATAGCGCTAAAAGATGGCTAAATTCTCTTCCAAAACATTCCATAAGAAGTTGGGATGAATTTGTCACTGCATTCTTGAAAAAAAAAAATCCCTTTCCATAAAACTCTCAAAATTCGAACCGAGATAAATCAATTTTGTCAAAATGAGGGGGAAACTTTTTCAAAATACTTTGAAAGATTCAACTAACTATTATATAGTTGTCCTCATCATGGAATTCTAAAAGACCACTTATGTCAAATTGCATATGAAGGGCTAAACTATCAGACTAGAACTCAACTAGAATCAATGTGTGGAGGAGACTTTATGTCTATGACGACCGATGAAGCTTGGCAATTCTTAGAAGATTATTCAGAAAAGGACATGCAATGGGAATCAATTCGTGTTCCTATTCGTACTTCTACTAGAGGAGTGCATGTCGTAGACCCAAGTCAGATTTCCTTAGAAAATCAAACTCCTCAAGCCGGAGAAGGGCTACCCTATTATTACTCTCAGGACCAAGCTAATGCTGTAGCTTAAAATAATCCTTACTCATCCACGTACAATCCTGGTTGGAGGAACCACCAAAAAATTTCTTGGTCAAACCCCAATAATTCAGCTAACCCATCTCACGTGCAACCCTTTATTCCAAATCCGAATTACCAAGCTCCACCTTCCAATTCTCAAATCTCTCAGGCTGCACCTCAATCCAAACAGCCTTGTAGGCACCCCGACTTTCAATCATCAAACCAATCCTCTCAACCTTCTCAATTGTCACAAGAAATTGTGCGTTTAGAGAAACAGTTGAACTCTCACGAAGCTAAAATGAACTCACACGACGCTAAACTCGACCAAATGAGGAATATGATGAAGTAATTAATGAAAAATAATAAGAAAGGAAAGTTGCCTAGTCAACCCGAGGTGAATCCAAAATATAACTCTCGTGCTGTAAATTCTTGTGAGAACGAAAACCATAATCCGGTCAATGCTATTACAACCCTTCGACCTGGAAAGAGGATTGATAATAATGTGGGAAACCCTGGCGAACCTTCGAACTCGACCCCAATGCCAAATCTTGATGATCACCCATTGGCTACGAACGCCAATTCTTCTAAACCTCCATTTTCCTCAAATGTTGGCAATCCCAACAGTTTTCCTCCCAGTGTCGGCAAACCCGACCCACCTTCGAAAATCGATGTTGGAAATACCAACATTCCATCTTCTACAACCTTACCATCTTCTTTTTCCGTGGATAAACCTTCTTCTTCGAATGATGAGACTGGTCACAGAGTCGAAAAACCAATAGCTCCATTTCCTCATAGACTCAATAATAAGAAGAAAGCGGCAAATTTTGATAATTTTTGGAAATTTTCAAACAAGTCCGTGTGAATATTCCTCTTTTAGACACCACTGAACAAATTCCTTAATATGCTAAATGTCTTAAGGAATTGTGCACACAAAAACATGCGACTAATGTCCCAAAAACCGCCTTTCTAACTGCGAATATAAGCTCTATTCTTTCGAGTCTTGCCCCAGTGAAGTACAAAGACCCTGGCTGCCCTACGATTGATTGTAAAATAGGAAACACTCACATCTCTCGTGCTCTACTTGATCTTGGTGCCAGTGTCAATCTTCTCCCTTACACTGTTTACCATCAACTTGGACTAGGGGAGATTAAACCAACAAACATCACTCTTCAGCTAGCTGATCGATCTGTCAAAAAGCCATTGGGAATAATCGAAGACGTCTTGATACAGATCGAACAGTTTTACTTCCTTGTCGATTTCATAGTTCTAGAAACTGAGCCTATCTTAAATCCCAATGTTCAAATACCGTTGATATTAGGATGCCCTTTCTTAGGAACCTAAAATGCTGTCATTAATTGTAGGAACAGTCAACTCCGACTTTCCTTCGGGCACCTATTTATTGAGCTAAACATCTTTAATCTCAACAAACAACCTAGGGATTTTGAGATCGATGAAATCAACATAATTCAAACCATAGTTGATGAAACCTCTAATGACACTTCTGAAGCCTTGAAAATGTGTCTTGACCATGTCGACTCTGATTTCGATGAACTCGAATACATTTCTGAATTGAATGAATTTCTTGACTCCAATCCTTCGTCATCTGAATCTAACTAAGGAATGTTGACCAATGTTAACACTCAAGAACATCCTAAGTTAGACCTCAAACCCTTGCCACAAGACCTTAAGTACGCATACTTAGACTCCTCAGAAACTTTTCCAGTAATCTTGGCCTCTGATCTTACCGAGGACCAAGAAGAAAAACCTTTATAAATTTTGCAGGAAAATAAAGATGCTTTGGGGTGGGAACTGAGCGATATAAAAGGAATTAGCCCATCAATTGTGGAACATCGCATACATTTGGTTGATGAGGCTAAACCCACCCGTGAGGCTCAAAGGCGATTAAACCCAAATATGAGAGAAGTGGTCAAGGAGGAGATAATCAAATGTCTAGACAATAACATCATCTACCCCATCTCTGATAGTACTTGGGTGAGTCCGGTACAAGTTGTACCAAAGAAATAGGGAGTCAAAGTGATCAAAAATGAAAGTAATGAGCTCATCCCAACAAAAATCAAAACAAAATGGCGTGTGTGTATCGACTATCGAAAGCTCAACTCAGCCACACGAAAAGACCATTTTCCCTTGCCTTTTATTGACCAAATGTTCGAACGCTTAGCGGGACATGAGTACTATTGTTTTCTCGATGGATACTCTGGCTATAACCAAATCCCTGTTGCTTTAGAGGATCAACATAAGACCACCTTTACTTGTCCCTTTGGAACCTTTGCTTATCGTCGCATGCCTTTTGGTCTTTGTAATGCCCCCGCGACTTTCCAAAGGTGTATGATGAGTATTTTCTCTGATATGGTGGAAGAATTCTTGGAAATATTTATGGATGATTTTTCAATCTACGGATCATCTTTTTCCCAATGTCTCACTCATTTAGAACTCGTCCTAAAACGTTGTAAGGAGAAATCACTCATGCTTAATTGGGAAAAATGTCATTCCATGGTAAAAAGGAGGATAGTTCTAGGTCATGTCGTCTCAAAAGATGGCCTTGAAGTCGATAAATCCAAAATCGATTTGCTTGCTAATCTACCCCCTCCTAAGTCTGTTAAGGATGTTCGTTCATTTCTTGGCCATGCGGGATTCTATAGAAGATTCATTAAGGATTTCTCAAAAATTCCAAAACCTCTCTCAAACTTACTTGCCAAAGACGTCAAGTTTGAATTTTCCAATGATTGCAAAACATCTTTTGAAACTCTTAAGTCAATCTTGACCACAACTCCCATCATTCAACCCCCTGATTGGACTCAACCCTTTGAACTTATGTGTGACGCTTCTGATTTTGCGATTGGGGCCATCTTGGGCCAACGAATCGATAAACTCCCTCGAGTCATTTACTATGCTAGCAAAACCTTAAATGAGGCCCAATTGAATTACTTAACTACTGAAAAGGAATTTTTGGCAGTTGTCTTCGCTTTTGAGAAATTCAAACCATATCTCATAGGATCCAAAGTAATAGTTTACACTGACCATGCTGCCTTACGATATTTGCTTTCTAAAAAGGATGCCAAGGCCCACTTGATTCGTTGGATTCTTCTTCTTCAAGAATTTGACATAGAAATACGAGATAAAAAGGGTTCTGAGAATGTTGTAGCTGATTATCTCTCTCGAATTATGCACAAAAATGTTGATGACACCCAAATCGATGACTATTTTCCCGACGAACAAATCTTTCCATCTCTAACACCCCTTGGTACGCTGACATTGTGAATTATCTTGTCACGCAACAAACACCCGCTGAATAGTCGAAACAAGATAGGCAAAAATTTCTCTCTAAAGTTCTAAACTTCTATTGGGACGACCCATGTCTTTTCAAATACTGTCCAGATCAAATCATTCGAAGGTGTGTACCCGATCATGAACACCAAAGTATTCTCTCTTTCTCACATGACCATGCTTGTGGCGGTCATTTTGGAGCAAGAAAAACTGCTGCAAAAGTATTGCAAAGCGGTTTTATTGGCCCACACTCTTCCGTGACGCTTTCGAATTTTGCTCTAAATGCGATCGATGTCAAAGAACGGGTCGAATCACTAAGCGAAACATGATGCCTCTCAACCCCATTTTAGTGATTGAGTAATTCGATGTTTGGGGCATCGATTTCATGGGACCATTCCCTAACTCGTTTGGGAATCTTTACATCTTGCTTGCGGTAGACTATGTCTCAAAATGGGTTGAAGCCATCCCGACCAAAACCAAAGATAATAAGGTTGTTATCAAATTCCTCAAAGAAAACATCTTTTCACGCTTTGGCACACCTCGAGCTATCATTAGCGATAATGGCACTCACTTCTGTAATCGTGCTTTTGAGTCCTTGCTCAAGAAATATTCAATCACACACAAGCTGTTGACCCCTTACCATCCACAAATTAGTGGACAGGTAGAAGTTTCCAATAGACAAATCAAACAAATTCTTGAGAAAACCCTGAATTCTAATAGAAAAGATTGGTCCATAAAACTGATTGATGCACTTTGGGCATTTCGCACTGCTTACAAAACCAATCTAGGAATGTCACCATATCGGTTAGTCTTTGGAAAGGCCTGTCACTTACCTCTTGAATTAGAGTATTGTGCTCTTTGGGCAATTAAACTTTTGAATTTTTACTTAGAGAAGGCCAGCTCACGTAGGAAGTTACAGATCTCATAACTGGAGGAATTAAGAAATGAAGCATATGAAAATGCGAAAATCTTTAAAGAAAGAACCAAAGCCCAACACGACAAGAATATACTTCATAAGGAATTCAATGTAGGACAAAAAGTTCTTTTATACGACTCTAGACTTCACTTGTTTCCAGGAAAACTCAGATCTTGATGGACTGGACCTTATGTTGTGAAAACAGTATATCTTCATGGAGCAGTTGAAATTGAAAATCCTAAGGATGGAAAAGTCTTCAAAGTAAACGGTCAACGACTGAAACCATTTTTGGAATTCGAGCAAAATACGAAGACGATGACCTTATCGATCTTCATGAGCCTGATCATCCACCATGAAATCAGGTGGTACACGTTCTTCTTCTTTTATTTTTCATTTTTTTCCCTTCCATTTTAGTCTGCATACCTTAGACAGTTGGGACACTGTCTCAAACTAGTGTGGGGGAGTCAAGTCTGCATCACAAAAAAAAAAACACACGACTTATTTTAGAATGATACCACGAAATAAGTTTACAATTTTTAGTCAGTTGATAGTATTTTTTTCTCTCAACTTAGATCGAATAAGAAATAAAATGAAAAGTTTAATTTTGAGGGATAATAGTGTAACCGGTATATAGGGAGATTCTTAGGTGATGGCCATGAAATCTATTCTACATTATAGTCTTTGTTTAAATAAGTGGAGGACTTAAAATACTTATATTGGCTTTTCGAATCTTTAAAACTAAGTTGTGTTAAGTTGAATTCGCGTAACTCTCTTTTATGCTTATATTTTCAATAATAATAATAGTAATCCAAGGGTATCCAACATTGCTTGTATATTAAGCGTTGGTGTGCAAACCCGCCAAGCTCTATCCGACATGTTGTTGACAAAGTCAGCATTGGAATATCTTGGTCTCATTTTATGAGATTGGACACCTAAGGATTACCAACATGTTGTTGACAAAGTCAGCGTCGGTCTGCACAATCCGCTAAGCTCTGTCCTAACTCTCCGTCGGTCCGCAAGGCAGTGTATGGGTGGTATACCTTGGTCTTTTAAGTTAGGTGTATGTAATTAATCATAAATTTTAAAATTTTATAGAATAGAGAATAAGTGATGATGCCCAAACATTTCTTGACCTTATTGATTTGACTAGCCATACATGAGAAAATAATAATACCACTTTGCAAACTATGCAAAGCAAACTAAGAATCTATTTCATGGTTGCACTATGTTATCAACCGAACCAACTAGCCAAGCTAGAATTTAACATTTGAAAACATGAATTATATTGAAAATTTGTGACAAGTTGAGGTATCTAAAGTACAATCAACTGATTAGAAATTATTAACTTAATTTGTTGTACCACTTTTCTGAAACAAGTCGTGTTGTCATTTTTTTTTTATATATATCCATTGCATTCATGTAGTTGCATTAGATCCACACATACTGCATTTGGATTTTGTGGGTAGAATCCGCTGAAAACCCTCACGAGACACCACTCGTCCTACTAGGGACACCTAGAGGTTTAACGGCTTGTTGCATACGCTCAATGCAATCGTGTTTCCTACGAAAGTGTGACCTATCTAGTTTAGCTTTTCATTTTTTTATTTTTCCTTCTTTTCACTCGAGGACGAGTAAAAGATAAGTGTGGGGGTGTTTGATTAACATGTAAAAGTGTTAATTTTTATGCTCTATCTTATCTTTATTGTAAATAAATAAATTTTACATTGGGTATTTTTCGTATATTTTCACAGGCCATTCATCAATCCTCATGCACCCCGAAAAGCAAGATATTACACAAGAAAAAGATCAACTTCAAAGATTTTATCTCATGTGCTTTTTGGAGTCTAATCAAAGTCCATGTTTGGAAGAATTAATTACATATAATCTAATTACCAATCAATTAGCCACATGGAAGATTTGAAGATTTTGTGCACTTTTGGAGTCTAATCAGAGTCCATGTTTGGAAGAATTAATCACATGCAAATCTTTTACCAATCAATTAGCCACATGGGAGATTTGGAAGATATAGAAGATATTCACCATGATATGCTCAGATATTCTTAAAGATTATTTCCAAACAAGCTTGGTCAAGAAAGACATGAGATATGATAAGAATTCTTAAGAAAAGAGGCCCATTCATTCATAGATCTGATTAGGGTTTGGCCTATCCCACCTATAAATATACGTTGTACTCATTGTAAATGTTCATGCCATTTTTTAATTATGTATTCTCGTTTATGAAGAACAAAGTTCTTCTTCATTGATTATCTTTTTTCTTTCATAACAATTTGTATGTCTACGCAATTAGTTTTGGTAGAACACATATTGTTATTTTCTTTTATTACTGCATGTTAGCGATTGATCGTTGATTAGATTCAACGACAGTCCTACTTTTAATTTTCTATCATTGTTCTAGTTGTTATTTTCTTTTTCTAATTGGTTCTTTTCTTTTCAGTTGTTGAATTTGATATTGATCTGATTAGATTCAGATCAATAGTAAATTCAATACATTAATTCAAAAAACATCTCCAGATTTTGCCTAACTCGCCTAAGAATAGATAAATAATAAGATTTAAAACACCTCCCTGTGATTCGACCTGCATATTACACGACCTGTACACTTGCAATATTATTTCATAAATCGCGCTTTTCTAATTCATAGGAAAGCGTCGATCACAGTCCATCATCTTCATTCTCAAACGTTCGAATATCATAGTACCCTTACAGAAATTCTTTCAAAATTAAATAAAGATCATCATCATATACCATAAGTTCAAGATTTTGTTATTGTGTCATCATATGAAATTATGAACAGTTATTGTAACAGTCACAACCTTTATGTAAGAACCCCGGTTTTTGGACACCGGGGTGAATAGATTATAGGATGTTGTGTGATTTGAAGACCAAGATGTATAAAATGTGAGTTCAAAAGCCTAACTCATATAATAATTTAATATATGAAAATAATTAAATCGTGTGTATTGGAATAAATTAAATTCACTTTATACAATATAAGGAAATTTATTTCAACCCATGTTTGTAAATTATATTTGATGGTTTAAATGAATATTGGAAATATAAACAACTAATTAACAACTAATATTAAAGTGAGAATATATTTTCAATATGATGTGTTAAATTGTTTTAATGAAACCATAAATTGTGGGTTTTGGGAGTTAATTCGGAGGAATATTGTATTAAGAGATTTTTTAATCCTTTAAAATGATTAAAGTGGAGTATTGGGAAAATTGTGCTTGGACTGAAATAAGAATTAATAATTTGTTTTGAGAAAAATTGGGGAATAAGTGCAATTTTGTGTTAATTTGGAAATTTACGAACTAGTGAATTTAATATTCAATAATCGAGTAAATAAATTAGAAAATGTTAAAATAATGTTTTGAAAACTTTTTATGTATAAAATTGCAAATAAGTAGGTATCTATACAATTCCTAAGAGTTTATTGCAATAATCGAGTAAATGGTGAACTTTGGAATAAACCGTGTATTTTTAAATAAAACTTGTGTAGAAGTCAATTGTAACAACCCTAGTTTTTTATATAGGACTATTTAATTTGTTTAGACATTAAAATGATTAATTTTAAGATTTAACGACTTGGAATTTATTTAAGTAAGAATTTGAAAGTTAAATTACTCAAAAACAGGAATATCAAACTTAAAATCTGAATTAGTTTATTTTAAAGTTATGTAAAATTCTGTTCAAAGTGGTGGAGGTTAATGGTTGGCGGTGGTGCCATGCGACTGCGGTGGTAAGAGGTGAAGGGTAAAAAAAGCTAGTGCGGTCTCCACAAGTCAAGATTACGCAGATAAATTGGAAGAGGAATGGGATGGCCAACGTGATTTAAGAAGAGGGTGGAAAGAAAAGTGGTTGGTGAGAAGAAATGAATTTGCTTCTTTTTTTTCTGATTCTAATTTAAGTTGGCGAAGGCTTGTTATAATAGAGGAAGCCATGAGGTAGTATTGAATTACTACCACCTGTAATTCAATTGCTACCACCTGTACACAATCTCAAATTTGGCAAACAAGTGTCTCTACTTATGTTTAAACTACTATCACGTGGTGAGTAGCACATATACGAATAACCAAATGTCTCAAAAGCCTAAAATGTTACACGCGCTGGCCATTCGATTTTGAAAAGGTGGTATACACGTCCCTTAGTATTAGTTTGTTTCACGTTTGCTCATTAGTTTAGATGCGCCAGGGAAGAAAATAGAGTGTAGACAACAATCCGGGTTCAAAGTGCATATATTGATTTATTAATTATGAATGGCAACAAGATAAAATATTTTTGAAAAAGAAAGCATTCATATAGGAGGTACCACTTAGAAATTCATTGCATACATGAATTTTTATAATGTATTGCACTTTGCATTAGCCCCTGGATGGTTGCAAAACCGGATGTACACATGGTTGTAAATTATGCGAGAAATTACATAAGCTAATTCTTTATTTAATTTCAAGAACGAAAATTCCTAAAGAGCGGGGAGAATGTAACATACTGCATTTTTATTATATTAATTCAGTTAAATAATTACCGAAAACGACGAATGGAAAACGAACATTTTTTGAATTTTCAGAATTGGGCTTCGAAACGTGTGCCATTTTGTTCATTGCATTTTTTGATAAATTTGCATATATAACTTGTTCCGATCGGAGTGCATATGACAAATTTACGAACATATGAAGTTTAGCATCGGAAAAAATTTGTATGTAAATGTGTGCAAATATAATTTATATTTTTAATATGTATGTACATAAATTTCTAGAAAAAAAGTCCTTTGAAATTGAAATAAATGGACAGTAAGGAGTAAAGTAATTGATATTAAAATTGAAACATTCTTATTAATTTAGAATGCATGTCATAATTGACATTAACAAAGAAATAATATAAATTTATTTAGATATAAATTGCAGGAGAAACGCGCAAAAATAAACACGTGACATAAATGGTACAATACTATGCAATAAAAGGAAGTTTGAAATAATTTTAATTAAGTAGCATTTCAATTTAGAATAGATATTCGCATATTAATATATTAATGGTGCGCATTAGAAATGGAATTAATACACATTAAAAATAACGTTCATTAAATTAAAAAGGGAGTAAATATGCAGAAAGTTAAAACGGAAGAAATTGTATGTGTGTATTGATTTCACATTCGAAATGGATAAGTATAAAGAACGAGGAAAGAATTAAATCAGGATGTTAAAATTATAACGTTAAGAAAGAGAGTAGGCAAAAACTAGTCACTGCGTTTAAAGACCTATACACGTTATCTCCAAATGTGTATGGGTCGACTCATAATTGTGGTTGCATCCACCCTGTGTATGAGCATCTAGATTTTTCCAGTATCGACTAAAGGAGGGTCATGGTTCTGACGCGGTTTTCTTTCGAGCGACTATTCTGGTTTGGTTTCCATGAATCTAACGGACCAGGTTCTTCTGGATGGCTATAAATAAACTCCTAGGGCTAGCGGTCAAACTCATTATTTTCTGAGCAGACGCGGAAGCCCTGCCATTTCATTTCTTCTCCAAACTCTTCTGAAACAAAAATAGATCAGTTTAGGCCTTCAGAAACAAGAATTGGAGAACGCAATTCGTAGATTAGGATTATAGGCACTCAGAGTTCCTTTCTGTACGAGGTAAGTTCCATGGATCTGTTTCCAATTCCATTCTTTTATTTTCTTTTGTGGTCAGAATTATAAATCCATGGTTATTGCAACGTTTGAATTAAAACTAAGGAAAACCACGGTTGATAATTCTGAACCAGATTCTGGAATTGGAAAGCTTACAGGTGAATGGATTTAAATTATGCCTTTCGGTTACGGTATATTTATCATTTAATTACCTGTAATTCTTAACGAAATGAAAAGTTGAAATTGTGGTAATTGTGATGTATTTCATTTCCTAAAAGCGTTAAGAATATTACTGTTTTGTAACTTCATTCCTATATCTTTCTGTTTGGGCTTAAGAAATTGCCGTAATTAAGATTATAAATTTGACGATGATTATGTGTATATTCCCAATGTATATTGTTTGTGATGTAGTCAAAAATTTAGTTGGGAAAAATTGCACTAAAATATGGATAAAATATTGGAATAGATAATAGTAAGGCTAATTGTATTCAGAAGTTTACCATAATTAAATTGGAAATGGGAATTGGGTAAGAAAATAGGAAATAATATATAACCCAAAAAAAAGGGGATTAGTTTCAGATTGAGTTAGTTGGGGTGGAAAAGGAATACATTTCCATAATTACCATCACAGTAAATTTCAAAGAATGTAGTTGCAAGAAAAAGAAAAGTAATAGAGATTAGTGTGAAATAGAAGTTTTTGTCGCACTACACACTAATCAAACATATATATACATGATACAATAAAGAGAAATAGCTTGCAACTACGGAACTTAATTGATGTATATTACAAAGTAGATTTTTCTTAAATTTCCACCAACCAATTTGACAAAGTGTGTGAAATATTTCTTATGATAACGGAAATTACAAAAAGGTAAATAAAAGGAAGTAACAACAGTAAGGGTTTGCTTAAAAAATAAGGAAATAAGGAAAAATGTGATGAACGGGGAATATAACTTATTATAACTAATGGGGATGAAATGTAATTGATAGACTTGTCCTAGGGATAAGTGGAATTATAACGTGGGTTATAACAAAAGTTAAGATGACAACCCATTAATAAACCTTAGTTAGGGGAACTAAGTTAATAAGTAAACCCACATCAGCGGTTGTGGTAGCGGTATAACATGAGGTTTTAATCACATGGAAAAAAGAATAGGCTTATTATTAGTAGACTTATGAAGAGGAAAAATAAGTGGCCTGATAAATTTATAAACATATAATGGGAGTCCATCCCGATAGCGTGGGATTGATTAGGGAAAGTAACCCGCAAACCGTACGCTAATAAACTAGTAACTTGAATAGAAAATGAATGTATAAATGATCAAGTTAATTAGGAATATGATAAGTTAAAGCAAGCGCGTGATTAAAAGATTAGACGTAGGATCTAATAATGCGATGGCGTGATGCGCTTGGACCAATATGTACATATGGAGATGAATAACCAAACAGGGTATATCATCGCAGTGTTAGGACAAAGGAGAGAAGCACGTCCAACTAATTATTGTACGGGACTGGAGGGAAGCACGAGACGTCTACGGGACGTGGTGGGATAATTTGAGATAGCCCTCCGAGGAACAATCGGATGAAGCTGTCTCTCGAAGGCAGGTCTGTTGCACCATCTAGAGCATATCTTGACTGCAACTATGATGTAGTAGTCAGAAGGTTATGGCAGATGGCATTGGGTGATTCAGCGATTTGCCTCGCTCTAAAAGGAGGCGGTCAGGATCAAATTTAGGATAATAATCGTCAGATACTCGCCATCGGTAGTCAGTGGGTGGCAAAAAGACTATAGCTAAACCAACAGACCAACGATCTTTCACTATCGGGACGATGGTTGAGGGACATGCCAAATTGGATGTTAGAATGGTTGATAGGGGCATGTCATTAGCTCTTAATGTTGCCTTTCATTAGCTGTGGGAAGGGCCAGGGAAAGACCAAGGTGGGGCCATAACCACTACGAAAAGAGACAGACCACGGGTGGGTATATGTAATGTTGGCCTAACGAAGTTTTCCTTTACATATATCAAAAGCTCCTGACCGAGTTCTATGCATTGGATTCAGCCCTATTACGGTACTCGGGTTATAGTGGGCAGTATGTTTGTGCAAGGGTCGGTGTATTGTAGACGTTTTGGCATTACTTTGTGTCGAGAGGTGGTTCGACTGAGGAGTTTAGATACGAGGATTCGTACGCTTACATGGTATAGCGACGATGGTTCTGTGTGATTATGTGGCGCAATGATGGAGATTTCCGTATGCGGTTCTGCATAGGATGAAGGTTGTGCATGCTACTGTGATGCGACGGCGGAGACCATACGAGGTGGATATTATTGGGAGTAACTTGAGATGTTGGGTATAACTACACATATATAATATTTGGTTTAATCTACTGGGGAGTTGATGGGTGTGACGTGTATGCAAATCCTAGAGTGTTGTTAACCCGAATAACCTAATAGTTAAGAAATTGTAACTGAACAATATATGTAGTGTTATTTCAAAATGTATAATTTGTCTACTTACCAGAACTTGTGTTCTGGCCCACTCCTCATGATATACTCGCAAGTTAGATTTATGCCATAGAATTGGTAGCCTTTAGACACCTATTAGGCAGTGGAATGATTTCAGTAAGGCAATATTTGATTATTTTATTTTATCCATTCCACTGAGAGATGTTTTATCAAGCTCTAGTATATTTAATATCTCTGTCTTTTTTACAGGATACCAAACAAGCCAACTAGAGTTTCAATGGTTTTAGATTTAGAATTTCTGCAAAATCCAAAAAACGCATTGGAATTTGGGTTGTTACACTATGGCAATGGTTTCCATTTGTTTTGAGATTTTCCTGAATGAATTCTTTGAGGAAATGGAGTCACAACTTAATAGGTCCGTCTATTTGAGTTGGCGATGAGTGGGATTCATAAATAGACACGGGTTTGAATCAATGTGTCGATTGGTTTCGTTTGTGTTTTTCTTAGTGTCATGAGAAACTTGAGTTTTGAAAGACATTCAGGTAAGTCTTTAGGACAGAAAACTTGATTGTTGATTTGTGTACCAGATCTCAAAGTGATTATAGTGTTCATTTTGTTTAAGTTATCATCTTGAGCAACATGGGCCTAACTCTAATTTTGCATTCACTAAACGAACGACTCGTACTTTTTCGAGAACATTCCTCTTTCCCATTCCTCGAATTTTGCATTCACTAAACGAACGACTCGTATTCATTTTGTTGAAGATACTGAGTTATAGCATTTGCAAGAGTTTCCAAAAAAATTCGAGAGAGGATAATCATTTGCCTTCTTATGGAATGAAAGATTATTATGCTTTATTTTTGAGAAGGTGACATGAAATCTTGAAATTGATTTGATTAAAAAGGAAGAATCAAAGCATTGTTAGAAAATCATTGAAAAGAAGGTTGAACCGAAATCATGTTTGGATTGCTCTGGCTCCAGGCAAAATTAGAATGATTTCTCTAATCGGGATTGTATGTTAAAGAGAACAGGTCGTTCTTAACTTTGTTAAAAGCATTGGGTTATTGCGACAAGTAGGACCATTGATCGGTGATGTGATTTGGATCGTTATGTCTATAGCATAAAGGCTGAGAAGCTTGGTTTATTTGTTTAGTTAAAAGAACATTATCACATTTTTTATTACGACATCGATTTTAGCTTAAAGCTAGAGATGATCATATCGAACGAGCACACTATCATGAGTAGATAGATTTCTAGTTAGATCATTCCTAATGAGCCGATTTTTAAGCAAAGATTTCAAGAGATTTCCAAGCAGCTTTATGGTGTTGTGCTAGAAAAATTCCTTAGCATACAGATTCAAATATAGTTCGAGAACTATTTTCGAGACCATCATAAATAATTTGGCCAGAGGTTCATTTTTCAAAATTTTGTTGTGGACATTTGATTAAAAGTTCCTACAATCTTTCAAAGTACTTTCCAAAAGGTTCAGCCCTAATAGATGAAAACTAACAATTTCATTTCGAATTTTGGTTGTTTCTTCAACAGAGCCAGATTTCTTTAAGAAAACTTTTACAAGTTTAACCCAAGTTCTAGTTGAATTTAAAGGCAAGCTATACTACCATTTCCAACTTAATCGGCAAGTGTAGATGGAATTAACCTAAATTTGATTCAATCATCACATAATTGTTGGCTTTTAATGGTTGCAAAAACTTGTTCAAAATTCAACAAAAAGATGTAAGGATCATCGGTTTCAAAATTGCTATTCTGAAAATGTGTTTATGTGACTCGATTGAATTTCAAAATGATTTCTCGTTGGTGCAGCAAAAGTATAGCAAGAAGGAACATAAACTTGATTGAAAAAAATATGGTCCATAAAAGTATATGGAGGGTTTTTTGTTAGCCATTTGAGAAGGAAGATCTAGTCGAATTAAACGCTTTATCGAAGTATCACGTGTCTAGATACTCATGCACATGAGAATAGATTAAGATGTAAATGAGTGAAAAACAAGGTTATGAAAATGATATTGAAGAAGGTTTTTTGTTTTGTTTTTTCAAACAAGGAATTTTTTTATCTGAAGTAAAGAGTACGATAAAAGAAAAATGTTTAAAAGAAGCGTTTTTTAATTTTATTTTTTTGTAAAAGGAAAAAATAAAAGTATATATTCAAAGAAAAATGATTTTTTTTTCTTTTAGTTTTTGAGTTTTTCTTTTGTTTTTTTTAATATATGCATGGACTAATTCAAATAAATGAATGTAAGGATTTAAGTGGAAATTTTATATCCTTAGTAGCACCTACTTCAAATATATATATATATATATATATCATGACATCGATTTAAATTAGCAAAACAATTTTTAATCAGGTAACAAATAGGGGTTATCAGTGCACCAAGAATCGCTATAATGATGCAACTAATGGATTAAATACTTTTAGATAAATAATCATTATAATACCAACGAGTCATCGTGACAACTACAACTGATCAAAGTATGTTGTTTCCATAGACACCAAGAGAGAGTTTCGGTAAAATAAAACAAGTTATCAAAACACAAATTTATTCTAAATGAGTTCGTGACAACTTAAGTCCAACGTTTAATGTTTATCAATTGGTTAAGTTCTGCGATAAAATGCAATTTTTAGGGCCAAGGAAGGTTTATGAACTCCTCACCTTATATAAATTTGGGTGCGCCCTTACGGGAAAAAAGATGAATGTAAAACAAAAAATTGAACGCATGTTAAAATGCAAATGCGAACAGGTTCTTGTGTGATTTTTTAAATGTAATATGCAAGTAAACAAAATATAATAAAAGTAAAACATGAGATCGAACAAGAAACTAAAACGTGCAGAGTTTATTAACAATTTATTTTAGTGAAGATTTTTTTAGCACGAGTGAAATGAAAATGAATGTTTTTTTAATCGGGTCAAACGATTCTTTTTTTACAAAGCATAAAGAAAAATGGCAAATAAATGTAAAAACAAAACCATATAAGCAAATAAAATAAAATGAAAGATTGGTCAAAAGAAAATCTTAAAATAAAAAGAAAAGCTCGCACTGAAATACGCCAACTAAAATGAAACCAAACTAAATTACCCAAAAACTCAAAGATGTTGTAATATATAAGAGTGAATATGGTTTTGTAATATTCTATTTAGTCCCATATCATGGGAATAAGTTTAACATCAGCTCCAAAGCCTATATATAAAGGAGCCAATGTAATTGAAATTGTGACATTTGAATCAATAGAAATAAAAGCCTCTCCTTATATCTTATATTCTCTGTAATGGCTTCACTTTTATTGTATGTTCTGTTTTATTTTATAATACGTTATCATCACGAGATTCCAGTAGAGCTATTTTTTTATTTTTTTAAATCATCTAGATCTACATCTATGAATTTGCGAGGTAAGTAATTTTTATTTGAGGATTGTTAATTCATGGATTTCTAGATTTATTCTGCAATTATTTACTTTTGTTTAAAAATATTCGATAGAAGGATCTATCAATTTGTGTTATCTTCTATTCTTCTAGATCTAATTCAAACTTCTAGAACTGTTTCTATTTTTTTTTGTAGATCTAGAATGGGTTCTAATAGGTCTATATTTTTTAGATCTAATTATTTTTATTGACCCTACATGTGTGTCTAGATTTATTTTTCAATTTTTTTGCGGAACTAATTTTGATTTTTCCAAACCCAATTTGATGGAGATTCGATTATATATGTATTGTTTATATTATTGATGGTATAGAGGTAGATCTAATTTTAACTTTTCCGATCTATTATGGCTTTTCGTATATAATTATTTTGGATAGACTGAAGATAGAATATCTTTTAAAAAAATGATTTTTTTATGCATACCCCACAAAGATAGAATATCTCTTGAAAAAAAAATGTTTTTTTGGTATATCCAACAGAATTATGGGTATAAAATACAATGATGTAGCATTTAAATTCAATAGCAATATTTATTTATCACTGGAAGTGAGATTGAAAGCTCATGATGTAAACTACTTTCAAATGAGAAACCTGAAGTTCATATGTAAATGACCTGAAGTTCATATACATTTTTTTACTGAGGAACATGAAGTTCATATGCCAATAAGGAATCTGGAGTTAATATGCTAATGACCTGAAGTTCATGTATAAATACTTTCAAATGAGGAACCTGAAGTTCATATGCAAATGAGAAACCAGAATTTCATATGCAAATGAGAAACATGAAATAAAGCCTCAAAACATATAATTGCATTTAATATTTGCTTATAGTAAATGACCTATAATAGGAAAGGATTTGAAAAATCGCTGAAAGGAAAAGTTTCAATAAAAGGAAAAAGGCGTATATTCCAATTTTGTGCCACACATAATTTCTTGAAGAAATTTATTGTTATAAGAGATCATCAAGAATAATCTAGAGGATTTGCTTCAGTTTAAAATACACAATGATAATATGTAAATTATAATAAAACCTGAAGTTTTAATACAGTAATTTTAGAACATATCATATTTCTAGAAGAAATATTTTATTGTTTCTTAGAAAAACTATATTATAAAAAAAATATGCATCTCGAAGATCATATTAAGTTAAGATCTAAATATTGATATTAATTTAGCACACCTGAAGTGATTATGGAAGTAATTTTTGTTATAAAAATGAAAATTTTATAACCTACAGTTTCTATAATTGTAAGAGATAGTTTGGATGTAAAAAATAAGATCTAAAAGATCTGTATATGGATTGTATAATTTGAATCTAAAACATGTAATTTTTATGTTTGTTAATCTACATTGAACTTCTGGTTCAAATAAAATATATTTTATTTGAACTAGAAGTTCAATACATTTCCAAATCAGATGGTTTGGATATTATGATACGATCTTTAAGATTCACATTGACATTGCTTGATAAGCAAAAATAAATGATTGGAACCTTATAAACAATTTGTTCTAAGATCGATAACTCGAATGAGAAATAATATGTAAATCGATTACATGTAGTACTTGGACGCACGTATATACACATATATGTGAATATTTAATTAACAACCTGAAGTTGTTATGAGCTCATATTACAAATTATGCGTATATTATTTAGTAATTCAAAAAGTCGATTGACATCAATATTGAATGACCTGAAGTCGTGTGCACATTCAAATGATAGAAAATTCCTCCAAATTATCAGACCAATGAAAGGGAAAAAGCAATACAATATGAATGCATCTTATCAACTAATAAGCGCATTATCCTACTACAATTGAAATACATCTAATGTATTTGCTAGCTATAATGCGATAATGGATCAAAAATGAGAATCCAAAGACAGTTTATAATTTAATGTGATAATGTTTGTCAACATTAAGGGGAGGATAAAAGGATCATCAATGTTAAATATTTGCTAACATATAGAATTATGCAAAATATTAAGTAACTTGCATAAATTATCAATTATGTCCGTAATAGACTTTCTCCAATATAGATTTGAATCACACCAAAGAATCAAAAGGTGTAAATCACAGCTGAAAATGTGGTATAAAGTCAGTTCAAAATATTTTGGAGTAAGTCATAAAGATGCGAAATAATGGAGCTGAGTGTTCTTGAAGAAACACTTAAGGTTGCTTTGAAAGAAACCCATGACATGATTATCAAATAACCCAATAAGTGGTTTAGGAACCTAAAGCATGATAATTTTTGAGATCTCAATAAATCATGTATAGAACTGACAAGAAATAATCATCGATAATAAATTTATAAATAATAAAGCGCTTATTTATAAATGGATTAAAAATTCCATATTAGAGAGAAACATGATTGGCCGTCATGAAATTCTCCTTAATAAGATATACGGACTTGTATTCCATAAGATATGAACCTGTAGTTCATAAGATAAAATTAGAAATATATAAAATGACAAAAGCACACTAAAGTTACCAAAGCACCATATAGTGTAAACAACATGTTATGAGCATTGTACTTTCAGAGATAATTTAATTGATTTAAATGGTGAAAGCGTTTAAAACGCTTACAATACCCTAAAGGTATAAACGATGAAAGTATACAAATTGCGAAAGAATTCAATTAAATTTGGTAGTAATAAAGAATGCAAATAACATGAAGTGTAGATTATAACATTATTCTAAGTATTGTTGTGATGAAAAGCTTGATATAATTCACGATGAGTAGATCATTTCCTGCTTTCAAGAACTGTTGTAGTGAAACTCTTAATATCCATTGAAGTGGTAATTGCGATATGCAAAACTAATTATTGTAACGACCCGAGGAATTCGCGATCTTGGTATCGACATAAACTCAATGTCAACTACTTAAGAATCAAAAAATACAGGAACGTTAATAGAAAGAAGTTAGAGGGTGAGAATAGATAAGATAGAAACTTAGAATAGAAGAAGAAGAACACAACTACAACAACATCAGAGTAACACGAATCTCACAGCGGAACGAATAAATATATTTCATAACATGACTTTGAAATAAAACAGTATCTGTATACAATA
This sequence comes from Allium sativum, assembly GCA_030737875.1. NCBI lineage: Eukaryota > Viridiplantae > Streptophyta > Magnoliopsida > Asparagales > Amaryllidaceae > Allium > Allium sativum. The sequence goes on from CM060923.1 coordinate 464,669,286, forward strand.
CCATTATTAGAGTATAACACTTAGAACACAGCGGAAATAATAATAGCTATATATTCCTGAAGCCTCCAGCTCCAGCTCTTCAAGTATCTGTAAAATCCGGACTACTTGACTCAAGAGTTTAGGGAAAACAAAACAAAATAAAATCTGGGTCAGTCATGTGACTGGTGTGAGTAAACTCCAATCATTTCAGTTTAACTTTTCAAAATCCTTTCTAAAGAAATGATAATTGTAAGACCGATCCACACATAAACACGGATGGTTTTTACCTTACGATAACCCAAAACATTTCTTTAAAATCAATACTCTTCTGATATTATAATAATGTCTAAATCAAATAAATAGCAATCTAGTGGAAACGCTTTCATCTCACGTTCCGCATGTATTATATACAATTAAACACCGCAGGCGCTTATTGGGTAATGGATTTCCAGTTATGACAAGGTATGGAACCACCTTCCGATCAGTGTACTCTAGAAGCGATACACTGGAGTTCAACAAGAACATCTTGTAACTCGACCACACATGACCGGCCATTCATTTCGCTTGAATGTTCCGAATATATTGTCACCTTACGGTTGAAATACCAACATAACTGTTCCCGGGAGATACAAAATTGAAAGAAGTAACAAATATGAATATTCTCTAGATGGTGACAATATACCCTAATTGGGTGCGACCCACTTAGCCATGCTGCCTGCTCGATTTTTGTCATTTCTCGGTTGATGAGGCTTGAGGTCATAACGTACTATTATACAGATCACATCTATATTTACTTTGAATGCCACATCGTCATACCCGCCAAATCACGAATCAGTTTCCTTAAAAATACCACGGGTATAAAGCTAAGAGAAACGAATTTCTCCGCCACCAACGTAAATACGTTTGAAGCGATCAACTTATGCGATCTACCAGATATACTATGTCAGACATTCGTCCATTCAAGTTGTCCTGGGACTGGACAACCCAAAGGCACTATTCTCATCTTAGGCAATTTCTACCTAGGATTTACTGAACCGCTCTTGCATAACTCCGTCTTCAATTATCTTTATCATATTTGATTCGCAACGCTAATGCCTTATGGAGTGGTTTTCAGATAATATATCTGATCCTGGTCTTTCTGTATTGACAACGGAAATGGTCAAAATCTTTGATAGTCGGTGATTTAACTATCAAAGGAAAACATGTGTACAAACAACGGTCGTATTTCCAAAATGGAAATCTTATCGATCAATCATCAATCGACCTTTATCTCTTTAAATTAATTTATCATTAATTTATTTCATTTTCCTATTCCCGTTTTTCCATATATTCGTAAATTCTTATTTTCTAAATTTAAAAAATATACGTTGTTAATCATTGGAAAACATTTCCATATTTACTCTTATTTCTTATTTTCTATATTAGAATATATTTCGGATTCTTATTTGGAAAACATTTCAAAAACTCCTTCATTGGATTTAAACAAATGTTTAAATAAAACATCGCGCGCCAACTCAAACCATTACACTCATTAACTAAATTCACTTCACCAACCTTCGCTATTGAACTTTAACTATTCCTAAGTAAACAATAAAGTCAATCAAGTTGGGATATATCTACCTCTCAGACCTTAATTGAACAACATTATTAACCTTGAAATAAACAAAGTCCACCACTTAAATCTTTAACAAACTATCCTTACGTAACTCTCAGATTCAATCTACGATTCCATTTCTTTTACAGAATCATTTGATTATAATATTAGTGTTATAATTCCATGCTTTTGAGATATAATAACTTTAATATAACTTTTATTTCTTAATTTGAATAAATAAATAAACAACTAATTTATTGATAAATAAATAAATATATCTTGATTTAAAAACCGGAAAGTAAATAGTACTTTCCCGAATTCGATATAATCGAGTCCCACGTATAACTCTCTTTCGAGTAATCTCTACTCGATTAACTCTCTTTCGAATAACTTATATTCGATAACTTCCTTTTGAATAACTCTATTCGATTAACTCTCTTTGAATAAATTATATTTGATTAACTCTCTTCGAATAAATTATATTCGATTAACTCTCTTCGAATAAATTATATTCGATTAACTCTCTTCGAATAAATTATACTCGATTAACTCTCTTCGAATAAATTATATTCGATTAACTCTCATTTCTTATCTTATTCAAATTTCAATTTGAATTCCTATTTCAAAACCCAATTTTTTTATAAACGTTTTAATTTATAAAATAATTATTTTAATCCATTATTCACATCGAATGTGAAAAATATTTCTTATATATATATATATATTAGTTTAGTTTGATTTCGTATTTAAAGGTAATATTCCATTCCCAATTCTATTTATACTTTTATTTAGAATTTTATTCATACGAAATCCCCTTTTTACTTCCAACACTTAAATCTCATTTATAATCCCCTTTATAAATGCTATGTTCAAATTCTATTAGAAATGTCGGTGTTAAAACCGATTTCTACTTCTCTATATAAGATCAGACTTATATATTCCATTTATCAAATGATAAATATTTTATTTAATTTATAAAACATTATAAATTAATCTTCTCCATTTTTTTAACTGTTAAAACAGATTTCTATTTAATATTTATTTTCCACTTATTTCCTTTTATAAAATTCTATTCATTTTACAAAATACTTCCTTTTATAATATCCTTTTTATTTCATATAAATATTTCCTTTTTATAATATCCCAATTATTTTCCAAATAAACTCCTTTTACAACTCTATTTATTTTACAAATATCCCTTTTTCAATTCTATTTGTTTTACAAATATTTCCTTTTATACAAGATCCATTAATTTTATATAATAATTTTTTTTATATACATTTTGAAAATTCCCTTTTTAAATCCAGTATTATATATGGTATTTAAAATACCAAATAACAAGGATCGATATTATTCAAACACACATAATCATTAACATATTATATATCACATCATATACCACAATATATGAAAAACAGTAACATAATTGTTGGGGAATCCAGTTGGATCCCTCCAACCTATTTCCCTGCATCCACAGATGTTAAATAATATAATTAACATTACTTTCATTTCAATATGAAATATTCTGATCAACAGAATCAATATTTGATTAACGATATATATTTGTATATATATCGCTAGATCTATAATCTCAACCAATCAATAGACAAATCATCCAACAATCAACACATAGCAATCAACCATCATTCATCAGTTCTAAAAATATGTTATAAAACTATAATAGTGCAGTGTTAGTGAGTTTTACTCACATTGGACGATTATCGTTAAATAACGATAATTGTCGGTTGATTCAGACAGACAATTTATTTCGCTATAAATTGTAACGAGCTTCAATTTACTCCCAGTCAGTTCCATTTCGTAGCCCTCGTCCATACGATCCCAACGGATCCTGTTTCGTTGATTTTCGATCACGTATGACAAAGTTATATATTTTCTAAGTTAATATACATTTTATATATGCAAATTTATATTTATTTAAAGTTTAAATTGGACCTCACCCTTCCCACTTGGCCCACGAACACATTAGAACCGGCTGAACTGTTCTTTGTCTTCCTCCCAAAATTGAACGCGAGCTCCAGGAAATCCTCCATCATACCCGATTCTTTACTGCGCTCGTTCTTCCTCCATACTCCGCCGTTTTCAATGCCATGACCTCCAAACAACTCCTCGTCCAAAACTCAACCTCCCCGACTCCTCAACGCAACACTCGATCACTCCATCCCAACCCGCGTTTTGAATAGAAGGTTCACGTACTACGGTAAAAATTACCGAACTTGTTTGCTTCCAAAGTCAACAAAACTTGGCCAACGAACTCCCGTCAGTCTCGTCCCCACCACTCTAGTGCGTACACACACGCCTCACTGCTTCAGCTCGAACACGAGCTAGCTGGACGCGATGACATTTAGGAGTATACATGAATTTTCTTTCATGTATCGTGTTCGTTATGGAACTAAAAATCCCTACAGGTTTGCATATTTGCGCTTTCACCTATGCCTTAAAATAGTACATATACATATGTAATTGTAAAGTCACTTCATTTTTTTACATGCCGTATTCTTTAAGAAGACAGGGGTTCCTGTTGCTTTGGCTTCTTTGTGAATTCATGTATGCCTTATGCATGCATTCATGTATAGAAGGTTACATAAACATATGCAGGAATTACTATCGAAATCTCTTATATGTTTTGGTGCAAGCTCCACAAGTATGGATGAGGTAGAAAATGATGAGAGTTGCAGTGATGTAAGTACACCAAACAAATATAAGAAGACTTGACGAAGTCTTATATATATTATCACTTATCAGAAGACAACCAAGAAAATTGTGTGTACATTTTTGGACATACCCTTATTTTTTTCTTTGCTCTTTGAGTTTTAAATTTTAAAGTTTAACGTACCCAGTTTCGTAGATTCTTGTTCACATATGGACTGCTATGGACAAAAATAAAAATATCACCGTGACAAACAATGTGCCATGATCCCAAAAATATAATAATATAGAAAAGACAACTTATTCTGTGAAGTCTCAAAATATTGATAAAGGGTGTAAAATACTCCAAATAAAAAGTGACTATTTATTCAATTAAAAATTACAGAAAAATTCTATAAATTAAATTAAAACTATGTCTCAAAGATCCTATCTAAATTCGAAGCCAATATTTAATTAAAATTAAATATATCATTATGGTTTATAAACGATTCCATAGCGACTATTTGAAAATTTAATTTAGCCATAACTCCCAATCTATACGACGAAATCTCGATTTTTCTCTTCCATTAGAAAAATATCGTTCAACAGATCCGAACATTTCTTGTTTCATAGAAATCCGATTTAAAAAGGATTCTGTATATTCGTTTAAAGTTCAAATCGCCAAATTACGAACTGCCACGCCATTTCGAGCTCGATTATAATTATAATATAATTATTACGTTCAACTATCGTTTAAATAATATATCCGTTATTATAATTCAAATTCTAAACTGAATTAAATCAGTCAAATTATCTGATTCACACAACATTTGCAAATTCCACTATTTCGGATTATTTTGGCAATCAAATATATTATTTAATTATTTATATTAATTAAATATTCAATATTGTTTAATTAAACGACCATTTAAATCTCTAGATCACTATTTAAATAATTAAACAAATTAATTATTATACCGTAAAAATACGGGACATTACAATTATAATATATAAGTTCCTGAAGAATACGAATAACATTTGTTGTTATAAAGAATACCAAAAACTGGATGATAGATTACAACATTATTATTCTAAGTATTGTTGTAATGAAAATCTTGATATACTTCAAGATGAGTAGATTACTTCCTGCTTAGTGTTGTTGTAACGAAAATCTTGTTATAGTTCATTCTTCTAAGTATTTTGTAATGGAAATCTTGATACACTTCAAGAATAGTAGATTACTTCTTGCTTAGTGTTGCTTTTATGAAAGTTGTCTTATTCATCAAATGTGTATTGCAGTATGCAAGTCTGATTGAAACACAAAATTATAAGCACATGAAGTGTATTCATAAATGAATATTAGTAGCATACAAGTCACAAAAAGAAGGCGTTTTAAATAAGAAAACATGCCTGAAGCATGAAAATGCATATGATGTTTTTACAGGAAAATAATTACAAGGACAAAATTAAAGTCTTTTTTATCCATAAGGACAGCCCACTTAAATTTTACTCAAAAGGACAGCACACTCCTTTTCTTGTCTCACGTGCCCTATTTCATGTAATCTGCTAAAGATTTAACCCCTAAATCACGCGCGCTATTTCCTTATTTCATCCACTACTTTTCATCGAAGAAAATTTGGATCTCGCCGCCATTGATCGCGATTCTAATTCCTTCAGATTTTCGAATCAAATTTTTTTATTTGATCGCATAAATCCCAAGATATCTGAAATTCTAAATTAATGCACAATTCTCAGCCGGAAAATTGATCTTTCATCAATCAGACAGGAAAATCAAAATCACATTATGTTTACTGCTGATTTGCTCCATTCATTTTTTGTTTATCATACGATTCTTTCACTATTTGCGATAGGTTTTTAGTGTTTCTATTGGTAATTCATGGATTCTACTTGTGCTACAAGCAGGTATTATTTTTTACTGTTTTCAGATTTTTATTTTTATTTTCATTACTTTTATTCTAGTTTTTTCTTTTTTTCATGTTGTAATTTGTTTTTGAATGCATTGCTGAATTAAATCTGTTTTAGATTAAAACTTGTTTTGCGTTCATTAGTATAAATGCTACTATGATTGTTTGCATTGTATTCAAAGAAAATTAACTATAGCAGTTCTTAGGTATCATTTTAGTATTTTTTATGTTATCATTCTCTTCCCTTTCATTTGAATGTGCAACAGTTTGTAGGTATCATTTTAATATTTTTTTAGGTATCATTTTTAATGTATTACCCTTGTTTTATTGTTTTATGGTATCTGTTTGCATCTTTTTACTTGGCTAACTGTTTTTTTCACATTACTTTTTTGTTCCAGTGGTGACGACACTCTCCTTATTGTACTTGTCTTCAACGATACCTCTTTCAGTACTCGGTTGTCGATTAACTGCTCATTGGATGCTTTGAAAAACGAAATATGTGAGTATTGGTCTCAACTTACTCCCAAGTCCATTGAAATTAGCTTTGTGATTGAGGATAGAATTAAAATTATTGAGAGTGACTATGATATTCAAAGTATCATTTTATTTCAATTACATAAGAAGAGTGCTTTTTTCTGTTTTAATGTTAAGTTGAAGGAATTTCTGTTGGAAAATGTGATTGATGGTTCTTCTGCACTTTCTACTAATGTTTTAATTCCTTCGTCTTCTGATCAATGTTTGGGTGCAAACATTGTCGTTCATAGGAATAGTTATTTAAATGATTTGATGAAAAGAGGATCTAAATTAAAATTTACTGATTTTACCGGTTTTTGTTTCGAAAGCGCCGAGTTTAGAGAATTTTTAATGGCCTTTCAAATTAAATCAGGTCATGAATACCACTTTCTTAAGAACAGTGCTACTAGGATCACGGCTATTTTCTCATCGTTTTCTACTGGTTGTTTGTTTAAAGTGCATGCTTCTTGTGATGTTGGCCAACTAAATAGTTTTTAATTAGAAATCTGGTTGTCGAGCAATCTTGCGGGGGTGGTCCAACAAATTTGAGTAACCCTTCTTTATCAAGCTCATTTGTTAAATCATTGATAATAGATGAAATTAGAGATCATCCTAGTAAGAAACCGAAAGACATCATTGATGATTTTCGAAGAGAGTTTAATCTGAATTTATCTTACTCTTATGCTTACAAAGGAAAGCAACTAGCTTTATTGGAACTGTACGGCAATGATGTAATGTCGTACAATGATTTGTCTTGGTATTTAGGTGCACTACAGACTCATAATCCTGGTTCTTATGTCGCCATGAATGTCAACTCTTCTACAAATCAGTTTGAGAGAGTGTTTGTTGGTTTTGGTGCTTGCATTCTTGGCTTCAAACATTGTCGGCCTATGATGTTTTTAGATGGTACCCATTTGAAAGGTAGGCCAGGAGTTTTAATGGGTGCTACAGCTAAGAATGGCAACCAAGGTATTATTTTACTATAATTTTAAATGATTTACATATACATATGGTACCTTTTGGATTCTATGTGATCAGTTTTCTCTAGTTCATTTTCCGATTTATCAGTTTATTATTTTTTACAGTATCATTGTTTAGATATACAGATTTTAGTTATCGTTTTTATTGGCATTACGGTATCATTTTCTTCACTGTTTTTAGTATACAGTTTGTAGGTATTATTTTAGTTCCTATCTAGGTTTCATTTTTTCTCAAACAGTTTTTAACCATCAGTTTTGGTTGTTTTCAGGTATCATTTTGATTTATACAATATTTAATTAGCTTTTTCGTATGTCTAAAATTATCAATTTTTTTTAAAAGAATGATTTCCTATTGAATTTTTATTCTTAATTTTTTGGCAGATTTCTTCCCTTTAGCTATGGCCATAGTTTCAATAGAAAATGTGGATAATAGGAGATGGTTTCTAAATCATTTGAAGAAAATGCTCAACGAAGATCGTAATTTGGTTTTTATGTCCGATCGACATCAAGGTCTGATTTCGGGTGTTCATGATGTTTTTCCCACTACATATCATAGTTATTGCTACCTTCACATGGAACAAAATTTGCTGTCTGCTGTTAAGTCCAAAAATGCACACATTTCGATTGTGGAATTGTTCCGGACATGTTCTAGAGCATCTAATGTTCTTGAGTTTCAAGTTGCTCATTTTAAGTTTTTACAATTTGGTGGTCCTGCAGCGGTTAATTTTTTGAAAGACAAACCTTTCAATTAATGGGCTGATTTTTTTTCCATGGTAAAAGGTATGGTGAGTACGGCTCTAACGTGGCTGAAAGTTTCAACAACTGGATTTTAGAAGAACGGGCCTTACTGTAACACCCCACACCCGCTATAGTCACTCACTAAGGGAATGCCATAGCATCGGTGGAGTATTTTTAGTGAGTATAGAACAGTAAAATTACAACAAGACAGATATAATGTAATACTTGAAAATTTAAAACATCATCTCATAGCAGCGGAAAGTAAAACATGTTTGGTTACATCATAAAACCATAACAAGAGTCAAGTACAAAATATCCATCCTGAATAAAATAAGTACATAATCCCACTACTCATAACAAATAGCCATAACAGAAAAGATAAGATAAGCTGAGCTCTACATCTACGGTCCAAGCTCCAAGAGATGGATAAAGCAAACTGATCAAAGCCCACTAGCACTAGGCCCAACCTGAGGACCTGAAGGAAAAAGATAAAAACAACGGGGGTCAGACATAAGCCTGAGTGAACCCTATCTCCTTAATAATACAATTATTAAAGTAATTAGGGTATGATATGAACTCGGTATGGTATCTTTGGGGATAATGACTACACTAAGTTGCCCACGAACACAGGACGAACTAAGATAACCGTAAAGACGCATCTACCCACCCAAGGATAATTACTAACTGCACCACACCAGTCATTCCTACTTAAAAGGTGATCCCTTCCAAAGACTTAGAGAATTTCCCCAGTAGTTTCATGTACCCCTAGCCCACTACATAGGTGCCGTCTGCCCCTATCTCCACTAGGTGTACCCGGTAATTCTTACCCAGTAGTTTCGTGTACCCCTACATAGGTGCCGTCTGCCCCTATCTTCATTAGGTGTACCCACTACTTCCCAAGCGATCGGCTCCCTACCGTAGATACCCGTGCTGGTCCCACAGTGGGGTGTATCACTCCCCTAAAGTGGCTACCCAATACTAACGGTGCACGGCTTTATATCTACACGATGCAACAACGGCTTATCTACCAGCCCGGGCCCACACACGCAAATGAAACCCGTTGGACTTGCGTTGCCACCGCTAACCCGTTTTGGCCTCTTATAATCAAGCCCAATATGCGTGTCCCGTCACTCGACTTGGGTCGAGCCCACAAAGATACGTTAGGGATATTGGTTGAAATGGGCCCCCACAAGCTACCCACCAGAGCTTGTTATTAATCTAGTGTTCCCCACTTAACCCTTTAATCATGTTTAATTACATGTTTCACTTGGTTAAGTATTCAAATCGTATTTTCTATTGCCACCCAAGGCAACCCACTAGATTCCTCATGCCACCCAAGGCACCCACTTAACCCCTTATGTCCCACTACATGCTAATATGGTTAAGTGTTTCTTAATTAATTAAGACCGTGATTTCCCATAAAGACCTCCCACATTAGACTGGCTGTTATGACCGCCTGGTTAAGCCGGTAGGGTCCGGGCAGTCTTACGTCATAACAGAGTCTAACCTCGTGTCTTTACTTTAATCACGTATTTAATTTGTGCCTAAGACCTCTCACATTAGACTGGCTGTTATGACCGCCTGGTTAAGCCGGTAGGGTCCGGGCAGTCTTACGTCATAACAGAGCCTAACCTCGTGTCTTAGTCGATTAATTACACCTAATTAATCACCCCCATATTAATTATCCCTAATTAATATCAATTTATTCATAACATGGGTAGACCTAACTCAATAGGTAAATTCCCATGGGGTAGACCTAACTCAATAGGTAAATTCCCACTTATGTTAATTAATTTTTTATGGTATGCTTAATCATACCCATTTCAACATACTTTTAATTAACATATTAATTAACCCCATCGTTCCCCACGTAAATCGTCATTATGACATAACATAATAAAGGGAAGATTTACCACACATAACATGGGTTTAGCATATAACTTTATCATGGGTTAAGAGGATGTCAACTTGCATATATGAGCATGTATTAACCCAACTATATTCAACCCAAACTTGCATATTATCAAACATGTGTCTTACATAACATGTTGCATATGAACTTACATATCATCAAACATGTGATTTGCATAACATGTTGCATATGAACTTACATATCATCATACATGTGATTTGCATAACATGTAGAACTTGCATTTTAGCATATACTTAACTTGCATAAGCACTCACATACTTGCATAAGCATTCATATACTTGCATAAGCTTGCATATCATGTTAAACTTGCATTTCAACATATACATAACTTGCATAAACATTCATATACTTGCATAGGCTTGCATATTATGTTAAACTTGCATTTCAACATATACATAACTTGCATAAACATTCACATACTTGCATAGGCTTGCATATTATGTTAAACTTGCATTTCAACATATACATAACTTGCATAAACATTCATATACTTGCATAAGATGTTAAACATGCATATAAGCATATACATGACTTGCATAAGTACTCACATACTTGCATAACATGTTTGCATAATGGATCCATATTCACTTAGTGTTTTGCATCATAAACATCATGAAACAACTTGCATAAAAATATCATGATTACATATTATGAAACTTGCATGACATAAGGCATATAACTTGCAAAACACATAATATTCACTACATCAAACTTTCATAAATATATGGATCCACAAACATAGCCATACTTTATCACATCTTATCATAATCAATTCAATAATTGATTATTAAGGGGATAGAAGCTCACCAAAACAAGATTAGCAAGTTAAATGAAGCAAATCCCAATGATTAAGTAGAAGAAGATGTAGATTAGCTTGCAAACCCTCTTAGGATTTTTAGTGGAGGCTCTCCAATTTTCTAAGTGGTGGCATAATGGCCTTAGATCTATTTTTGGTAAGGATAAGGGGGGTATTAGGGTGTATATATAGATTAGTTAGATGTTTTAGGACCATAGGATATACCCTAGAACCAATCCTAGCCTTTAAAGCATGTCTTGGGGAAGAAGTCAAGTGTAGGAACCATTTAGGGCCCAAAAAAAACAGCCTAAAACTCATCCCGGGCCTCAAAACATGAGCAGTTTTCGTTTTTGATTTTTCGTGAAACTTTGACGGGCCATAACTTGGTCATACGGACTCCGATTTACGAAAACTCGGACTCTATTTCGCGTATTTTTCCGAGACGAACGCAATGGCACAACCCGTATCCCCTGATTCAGAATATTAAATTTAATTCTGCTCTGATTTATGTTATAACAAGTTATTTAACATACGGGGTGTTACATTCTCCCCTACTTAAAGGATTTCGTCCCCGAAATCTCTAAGTCAAGAAGAACGTATCCTACCAACCAAACAACCATCTACTCAACCATCAAACACTGGCATCCATTGTCCTTAAAGTTTCTAATGCTGTATGAACATATGCAAAAAGTGTGTGTATATGTTCCCTATCTAATGCAAAATCAGGCGGTCTACTGATTCAGTTGACCTCCTTAATGCAAACCATGATAGTGCCATGCATCCAATATGTATGCGAAAGAACCCTATCGACACATACTATTTCTACATGCGTGCACAATCATTCACCGAATAAATGCATCATCCATATGATAGCACAACCATCATACATCCATTAATATAGCTACCTACACACATTTATTTGCAATATGCAATATGAAGTGATTGAGCCGATCTAGTGCCTAAAGTGTGTGTATATGCATCCACGAGCAACCACTAGCAAACACTTGCATCCACTTGCATCCATCAATCATAACATGTCTCAAACACATGTTTCAACCATAGGTTTACCCTATCTAAAAGGTCAAAGGTGCTAACGAGAGGACATACTAAGGACAAGATAAGTACAAGATAGGCAATAAAGGAGAAGTTAAAGAACATACTCTCGAAAAGAAAAGGGTACAAAGAACGCATCTTCGCTTCCGTCTCCCAAGTAGCATTGCTCTCGTCATCTCCCCATTGCACTTTGACTAGCTGAACCTCTCTGTTTCTCAACTTCTTAATCTCTGACCCAAGGATGCGAGTAGGAGCTCGTCGAATCGTCGCATCACGCTCTACTTCCACTTCTCTAAGCAAGCTCGGCTCTACCACCTCTGCGGTCTCATGTAGGCACTTCCTCAAATGTGACACATGGAAAACATCATGTATACCACTAAGTCTGTCTGGCAACTCCACCCTATATGCCATCCGTCCAATTCTTTCCTTGACAGGAAACGGTCCTACAAACCTCGGTGCTAACTTCCCAGCGGATCCAAAGCGAACAACATTCCGTAATGGAGACACTTTGACAAAAACCATGTCCCCAACTTCAAACTCATGATCAGTCCTCCTCTTATCTGCATAAGATTTCTGTCTGTCTTGCGCTGCTTTCATCCTTCTTCGAATCAAATCAACCTTCTCTGAAGTCTCTCTAACCATATCGGGCCCTAGCAAGATCTTATCCGTAGATTCCCACCAACATGTAGGTGATCGACAAGGCCTTCCATAAAGAGCTTCAAAAGGTGCCATACCAATACTGGACTGAAAGCTGTTATTATATGCGAACTCCACCAGTGGAAGATGCTCTTCCCATGTACCTCCAAAATCTAAGATACAAAGCCTCAAAAGGTCTTCTAGAACACGATTCACCCTCTCAGTCTGGCCGTCTGTCTGAGGATGATATGCGGTGCTCAGACACAATTGAGTCCCCACTGCTTCTTGCAAACTTTTCCAGAACTCGCTAGTGAAGATAGGATCTCGATCACTAACTATGCTAGAGGGTACCCCATGCAATCGAACTATCTCTCGAAGATATACAGAAGCTAGCCATGGAGCGGTCCTCTTGCTCTTCACAGGTATGAAATGGGCGCTCTTAGTAAGTCTATCTACCACCACCCAAATTCCTGTATTACCCTTCCTCGACCTGGGTAACCCGTCAATAAAATCCATCGAGACGCTATCCCACTTCCATTGCGGAACCTCCAATGGGTGAAGCAACCCACCTGGTTTCCTTTGCTCCGCCTTCACTTATTGGCACACCAAACATCGAGCGACATACTCGGCCACATCTTTCTTCATACCGGCCCAGAAGAAAACCCTTTTCATATCTTGGTACATCTTGTCCCCACCGGGATGAATGGTCATCCTAGAACGGTGTGCGTCATCAAGAATAGCCTTCCTCAAACCCCCGTCCTGTGGTACACAAAGTCTACTGTCTCTACGCAAGCACCCTCTATCATCTAGGGTGTACCTACTCAAATGGCTGGACGACTCCCCCCTTATGAGCTTCTCTACTAACTCAACCAACTGTGGGTCGCCCCTCTGTGCTTCTCCAATCCGCCCCAAAAGAGTAGGTCTAACTTCCAAAGAAGCTAGCAAACCGGGTACAAAGTCAACGGAAGGTCTAAAGTCAAACTTAGAAATAAACTCTAAGCTCCGTTGTTCAACGAACAATGAACTCAAGGACAACCTTTTTCTACTTAAGGTGTCCGTTACCATGTTACCCTTACTCATAGGATGCTAAGGATCCCATCCACTTTTGCTGTCCTAAGACTATGCGCTCGAAGAGTCTCCAACACTTCCCTAAGATGTAGGGCATGCTCTTCTCCACCAGAATATCATCCAAAATCATCACAACTGTCTCCCACGCAGACCACCCTAGTCGAATTCGACATCCCCCAAATGCAAGCCCCAAAGGCCTAAACCAATATCAGACAAACACCCAAGGGATACCTCCTTCGAATTCAGACGACCTACGTGAGATGATACTAGTAAAAATGGCTAAATAATTAAGCCCTTGACCAATTCTGGATGTTCTCGCCAGTCTCGCTCCAAAACCGTCGTTTATCCTATACTGGCCCTGCTCAGCCTATTGAGCACATACGAAAACTTATTTCGCTCCTAGAAAAGACCCAGATGTCATCTACAAAGACCATGACGAACTTATTTAGGTACTCCCTGAACACCCTTCTCAACAAAGTATGCGGGGGCGTTCGTCAAACCCAATGGCATCACCAGCCACTCATAAAAGAAATCATCCGGAGTCCCAAAGGCAGTCTCCTCTATACTATTCTCAGCCACTCTCAACTGATGAAATCCCGTGGCTAAGTCCTACTACAAAAATACTGAGGCGCCAGCCAACTGATCAAGGAGATCATTAATCCTCGGCAATGGGTATCTATTCTTCTTTGTGAGTTTCTTTAGTTCCCTTTAGCCTACACAAAGTCTGAGGGACCCATCCGCCTTCATAACAAAAACTACTGGAGCGCCCCACTCCGATATACTTCGTCTTATGAACCCCTTCTCAAGCAAATCGCCTACTTACTTATGGAGTTCCCTCCTCTCACTAGGAGCCATGTGGCACACTGGCCAAGATACTGGTTTGGCATTATCCACCAGATATATTCGGAAGTCAATCTCCCGCTTCGGAGGTAAGCCCTTCACCTCCTCAAACACATCCGGGTATTCCCGGACCGCTCTAACAGATCGCAGACTCTAGACCAACGTGTCAGGCGATTCTAGATACCTTAGCATAACAGATTCTATGGGATTACAAGAGATCTCGAGAGTGTTACTTAGGCGGCCCATAAGCCTAACAACTCTCCCTTCAAAATGAAGAACAGCACTCCTACTGGATAACCAGTCCATGCCCAAAATTAACCCATAGCCCGCGAAGCCCAACAAGCATCACATCTAAACTCAACGCTAAGTATAGAAACTTTCAAACCCAAACATATCATGGAGCCCCAACTGGGTTTGAAACAACTAAGGGATCATCTACCAAACTGGTGTCTAAGTGCAGTGACTCAACTAACAATGGTGGGATAAACGAACTCAATATATCAGAATCAAATAAAGCTTGAATCGGATGATAAAGAAATCCAAATTCCAACCTAGACGGTCTTATCCCCATCTGGTACCCTAGTCGTGAGGGAATACAATTACCCTCCAGAAGATTCCATACCTTGCCCTTGCTTCTTTGAACAATCCTAATAAGGTGTCCTATTCCTCTTAAAAGGATAACCACTTGCCTTCTTCTTCCCTATTCTCCACTCGTAACCTCCCACCAATGAGGTTTCATCTTTCATTAACCAAACAACTATTTGAGCCTTCCTCCCATCGTTTATCCAATAGATACCTACCAGTCCTCCTCCTTCTTGAACCAACTTCTAATCCGACTAACGTCTAAGTCCCTTGAAGTGGTTTTCCATCCTTATCTATCTTAGAAAGATCATCTATACGCGGAGGGGAAACTCAAAACGAGAGAAAGGAAGAGATTCAAAATGGAGAATTCGAAAGATATAGATATGGCTATTGGGGATTATGCTTTTCTTTCAAAAACTTTTCTCTTAAAAGACATGTTTTCGAAAATACTCCTTTCAAAAATATTCTTAGAAAATAGTTTTTCTAAAAATTTTATCTGTTCCGGTAACCTTAAGCTCTGATACCACGTGTAACACCCCACACCCGCTATAGTCACTCACTAAGGGAATGCCATAGCATCGGTGGAGTATTTTTAGTGAGTATAGAACAGTAAAATTACAACAAGACAGATATAATGTAATACTTGAAAATTTAAAACATCATCTCATAGCAGCGGAAAGTAAAACATGTTTGGTTACATCATAAAACCATAACAAGAGTCAAGTACAAAATATCCATCCTGAATAAAATAAGTACATAATCCCACTACTCATAACAAATAGCCATAACAGAAAAGATAAGATAAGCTGAGCTCTACATCTACGGTCCAAGCTCCAAGAGATGGATAAAGCAAACTGATCAAAGCCCACTAGCACTAGGCCCAACCTGAGGACCTGAAGGAAAAAGATAAAAACAACGGGGGTCAGACATAAGCCAGAGTGAACCCTATCTCCTTAATAATACAATTATTAAAGTAATTAGGGTATGATATGAACTCGGTATGGTATCTTTGGGGATAATGACTACACTAAGTTGCCCACGAACACAGGACGAACTAAGATAACCGTAAAGACACATCTACCCACCCAAGGATAATTACTAACTGCACCACACCAGTCATTCCTACTTAAAAGGTGATCCCTTCCAAAGACTTAGAGAATTTCCCCAGTAGTTTCATGTACCCCTAGCCCACTACATAGGTGCCGTCTGCCCCTATCTCCACTAGGTGTACCCGGTAATTCTTACCCAGTAGTTTCGTGTACCCCTACATAGGTGCCGTCTGCCCCTATCTTCATTAGGTGTACCCACTACTTCCCAAGCGATCGGCTCCCTACCGTAGATACCCGTGCTGGTCCCACAGTGGGGTGTATCACTCCCCTAAAGTGGCTACCCAATACTAACGGTGCACGGCTTTATATCTACACGATGCAACAACGGCTTATCTACCAGCCCGGGCCCACACACGCATATGAAACCCGTTGGACTTGCGTTGCCACCGCTAACCCGTTTTGGCCTCTTATAATCAAGCCCAATATGCGTGTCCCGTCACTCGACTTGGGTCGAGCCCACAAAGATACGTTAGGGATATTGGTTGAAATGGGCCCCCACAAGCTACCCACCAGAGCTTGTTATTAATCTAGTGTTCCCCACTTAACCCTTTAATCATGTTTAATTACATGTTTCACTTGGTTAAGTATTCTAATCGTATTTTCTATTGCCACCCAAGGCAACCCACTAGATTCCTCATGCCACCCAAGGCACCCACTTAACCCCTCATGTCCCACTACATGCTAATATGGTTAAGTGTTTCTTAATTAATTAAGACCGTGATTTCCCATAAAGACCTCCCACATTAGACTGGCTGTTATGACCGCCTAGTTAAGCCGGTAGGGTCCGGGCAGTCTTACGTCATAACAGAGTCTAACCTCGTGTCTTTACTTTAATCACGTATTTAATTTGTGCCTAAGACCTCTCACATTAGACTGGCTGTTATGACCGCCTGGTTAAGCCGGTAGGGTCCGGGCAGTCTTACGTCATAACAGAGCCTAACCTCGTGTCTTAGTCGATTAATTACACCTAATTAATCACCCCCATATTAATTATCCCTAATTAATATCAATTTATTCATAACATGGGTAGACCTAACTCAATAGGTAAATTCCCATGGGGTAGACCTAACTCAATAGGTAAATTCCCACTTATGTTAATTAATTTTTTATGGTATGCTTAATCATACCCATTTCAACATACTTTTAATTAACATATTAATTAACCCCATCGTTCCCCACGTAAATCATCATTATGACATAACATAATAAAGGGAAGATTTACCACACATAACATGGGTTTAGCATATAACTTTATCATGGGTTAAGAGGATGTCAACTTGCATATATGAGCATGTATTAACCCAACTATATTCAACCCAAACTTGCATATTATCAAACATGTGTCTTACATAACATGTTGCATATGAACTTACATATCATCAAACATGTGATTTGCATAACATGTTGCATATGAACTTACATATCATCATACATGTGATTTGCATAACATGTAGAACTTGCATTTTAGCATATACTTAACTTGCATAAGCACTCACATACTTGCATAAGCATTCATATACTTGCATAAGCTTGCATATCATGTTAAACTTGCATTTCAACATATACATAACTTGCATAAACATTCACATACTTGCATAGGCTTGCATATTATGTTAAACTTGCATTTCAACATATACATAACTTGCATAAACATTCACATACTTGCATAGGCTTGCATATTATGTTAAACTTGCATTTCAACATATACATAACTTGCATAAACATTCATATACTTGCATAAGATGTTAAACATGCATATAAGCATATACATGACTTGCATAAGTACTCACATACTTGCATAACATGTTTGCATAATGGATCCATATTCACTTAGTGTTTTGCATCATAAACATCATGAAACAACTTGCATAAAAATATCATGATTACATATTATGAAACTTGCATGACATAAGGCATATAACTTGCAAAACACATAATATTCACTACATCAAGCTTGCATAAATATATGGATCCACAAACATAGCCATACTTTATCACATCTTATCATAATCAATTCAATAATTGATTATTAAGGGGATAGAAGCTCACCAAAACAAGATTAGCAAGTTAAATGAAGCAAATCCCAATGATTAAGTAGAAGAAGATGTAGATTAGCTTGCAAACCCTCTTAGGATTTTTAGTGGAGGCTCTCCAATTTTCTAAGTGGTGGCATAATGGCCTTAGATCTATTTTTGGTAAGGATAAGGGGGGTATTAGGGTGTATATATAGATTAGTTAGATGTTTTAGGACCATAGGATATACCCTAGAACCAATCCTAGCCTTTAAAGCATGTCTTGGGGAAGAAGTCAAGTGTAGGAACCATTTAGGGCCCAAAAAAAAACAGCCTAAAACTCATCCCGGGCCTCAAAACATGAACAGTTTTCGTTTTTGATTTTTCGTGAAACTTTGACGGGCCATAACTTGGTCATACGGACTCCGATTTACGAAAACTCGGACTCTATTTCGCGTATTTTTCCGAGACGAACGCAATGGCACAGCCCGTTTCCCCTGATTCAGAATATTAAATTTAATTCTGCTCTGATTTATGTTATAACAAGTTATTTAACATACGGGGTGTTACACTTACCAATTACATCTTGTTTGGACGGGATACGTATAAAAATTATGGAACAAATGGCTAAACGCCGGGAAGAATCCCGTTTATGGACTATCATTTTGTGTCCAACCATGGAAAATCAATTAAAAGACTTAGTTGAAGAAGGTTTTGGTTGGGATGTATTCAAGGCTTCTGAATACCTCTTTGAAGTGAAATCACCAATTTCTCATCATGTTGATCTAAAAGACTAGACGTATAGCTGTAACCAGTGGAAAGTGATGGGTTTTCCATGTGCTTATGCTATAAAATGTATTAATAAAATGAAATTAAATGTGTATGATTTCATTAAGCACAATTTCACTGTGGAAGCTTACCGATCTTCATATAGTCATACAATTAATCCTATATCTACATATGGCATACCTGATGTTGATTCAAGTAATGAAGCAATAATTAAGCCACCAAAGGATAAACGTGGTGCCGATAGACCTTCATCAAAAAGAAAAGGAGGATTTGCATATTTCCAGAACAAGCAAAACAGATCTAGAGTGTGCAATGAATATGGTCATAATAAGCGCAATTGTCAAGCTTCCAAAAATAAAAAATGAAATTCATTACATTTGTTCTAGGTATCATTTGTATCTCCATATAAATTTGTCAAGTAAACTTGAATGCATTTGCAATATAGTGTTTACTGAACTGCAAATGTACGCAATTATCTACCTTTTTAATAAAAAAAAATCTTCGCTTATTTTGTTTAAGTTTGATTATTTCATTGATGTGTTGTTGGCATTCTGTTTTTTTTCCTGGTGTTCTGATCAGTGAGATTCTCTGCATGTTTAATATTAGTTTTTATCTCTTCCATGAATCTATTTAATTTGTTATTCTTTATGTTTGATTAACTGGATATTTTTTCTATGTCTTATCGGGTTCATTTTTGTGTTTTTATCGTATGTAGAAATTTATTTGGTATCATTTTTATAATTTTTTAGGGGTCATTTTTAATTTATCTCAATTCAAAATTCCTTGGGTATCTTTTTTTCTTTACTGCAGTTATCATTTTTAATTTTAATTTTTAACTTCAGATTTTGGTTATCATTTTCTCATTATTTTAAGTATCATTTTTTAAATCCATACGACTACACAGTTTGTAGATATCATTTTTTTTATTGTAGTTATCATTTTCTGAGTTTTGTTTATTAAACACCATTTCTGCACATACACAAATTATTAGCCAAAAATATTATTGTCATTTCAAGTTTTAATCATCCAATTTACTGAGTAGACTATTTTATGTAATGATTCACTGTTTTATTCAACCCCATTTAATGTGTTGAGTATTTAACATATGAAAAATCCATAGGTATCATTTTTTTCACAATTCAGTTATCATTTAAATTGAACCAATATTCATTCAGATTTTGGTTAACATTTTGTATATATTGTAGTTATCATTTTCTGATTTGTTATCCACTTTACAGTTTTTAGTTATCATTTTCTGGCAGTTGTAGTTATCATTTTTTACATTAAGTTAGTTCACATCAATTCTGCACACATAAAAAAGACTGAGAATGAAAAACATTTGACATAAATTCAGTCTTTTCAAATCAAATTCAGCAATGTGTAAAGTATGCAGATTTATCATCATGTATTCATGCAAGATTAGTATTTCACACAACCACCCATTCATTACTGAAATTCAAAATGTTAACATCTGCATAAATTTCAATCTAGAAGAAAATACACTGTTTTCCAACCAACTACAATATACAGCACTGTTTCACTCATTTTTTCATTCATTTTTTTTAGTTTTCTTTGTCAATCCAGTGATGAATCGAACCAAATTCCAGCAGCATGCATGATTGGATATAACTTCACGCACAATCAGTGCTCTTATTTTATCCATTTTCCCTTTTGAGACCTTTAGAGGAATTTCAGCTCTGTTGTCTGAAATTATGTTTACGATGACGAATATACCGCAGTCCACTCTGCATAAATAAAAATTAACGATGTTTACAAATTGTAAAGAACAAATGTCAGTTATTTTTCTTGTGCATTGAATACTGATTTATGTCGGTTACAATCAATTATCATTACAAACTTCTTCTTTTTTGTATTGAACAAATAAATCAAAAAAAAAGATGAAAAAATAATTAACCTGTCAGAATGCTGTTGTACGCATGGTTCTTTGAAAAATCTCTCCATCAACAATCTTCTCATCTACGATTTTATTCTCTACCCAGAGTTGTTGCAGAATTTCTTCAACTTTCTTTCGCTGTAATGAACATTTTTTAGTAGTAACTCACTATCAATAAAGACATTACAATTTTCTTACCATTTCATATGCTTCGTTTAAATGAAGATTATTGAACTTGTTTGATCTTCTTGGTCTCAAAGAATCATAGTGAACCCATTGCATGTTTGCATATGTTAATGTCAACAGCGTCCAATGGTTGTCAAAATGTAATGGGAAGTAAATTTTTTCTGTATAACTGTTCAAAGCTGCTTCTTTTAAGAAAGGAGTAACCAAACTTTTAATAATAGAACTCCTGTCCTCCATAATAGCTTTCTGCTCAGTGTAAATTTTAATTTAATAATTATTGAATACATGAATACTACAATAATATTTTTTTAAACCTGTGATTCAACTTACTGTCATTAGTGTAGACATTGTGTAATTGTTATCAACTAAATCACATTTATGGGAGCACCAGTCGATTATCTGAAAATACAATGAAAACAATAAATTACATACAATAAATAAACATGTTTCAACATCTTATAACAGATTTATGTCTTCAAATTTATCTGTTTTAGTACAACATAATTTGAATCTATGTTTTACATTATCTGAGTATCATTTTTATATTTAATTAGGTATCATTATCTTGTTCATTATACTGATCATACAAAAAATTATAAATTTGGTTATCATTTTTTTTAAACATGGCAATCATTACCACATTTTTGTACATATGTTTACCTGCCCATCTGTGAACGAACCTCTCGACACTTCTGTCAGCATATCCTTTGTAACAATACAGCCTCCCCTTGCTGGATCATCATCTTCCCAAGTAATCGGACTGTCAATTATTTACAAGTCAAATAGTTAATAAAATTATTTCTACGTTGTACAAGTACAGATGAAAATATTATACTTACTTCTCTTCAGCTATTGACATTGAATAAAATTTCCTTACAATTATACCTTCCTCATCATCAAGATGTTTAATCACTTTTTTGCATTTTGACAAGTGCAAGTCTTTCCATGAAGGTTCCTCAACATTTATTGGCTCTTCTAGACTAACAGTATGTTACTGATCTACGTTATCTTCATTTACCTTTTTTTCCCAGCATTTTTCATTATCAAATGGAATCAATGAAAGTTGTAACACCTCATTTTTTTTCCTTCACTTGAACCTTTATTCTCCTTCTTCTGTGTTACACGTGCTTTCTTCGTTGCTTTTACATAATATTCAAACTCCTCTTTTCTTTTTTGTGTTCTTCTTCTTGCTCTCATTCTCAGTATGTATGAAGGTGGTTTTGCACTTTTTGGCTTGTAAGCTGATTTTTTAAGTCTTTTTTAAGTGTTTTCTCTGAATTCCCTTCTTTGGTTTTCATCTTTGCAATCTCTGTTGTCAAATTAAAACTAAAGTCCGGAGGATCAATGTCGTAAATTGACTGTACACTCTTTTTTTGACTCCCGCTATCATTGACAGAATCATTAACTGTGATTGGCGTAGTTTCATTCTCTATTCCAGCTGCCATGTTTTCTTCTCCATAGGTCCTTTCATCATCATTCGTCATGCCATCGTTCATTTTATCTTGGTCCTGATTCTCATTATTCACCTCATTTTTACTTATTTGATTGCTTTTCAAGTTTTCATTTGTATGCGTATCACCCAATGTCTGTTCTAAATCAACTCTATCATCCATTTTCTCGTGTTGCATTTCAGCTTTCTGCTCTTTCATCTGGTCTTTAAGTTTACATAACTCCTTTTCTACTTTTCTTCTCAAATTTCTTTCTTCCATCCACTTCCTTTTAAATTCTTTGTTTTCCTTCTCTAGTTCTGTGATGCGGTAGTTAAGAACTCTATTTTCCATGTCCTTATCAACTTTTTCCACTACTTGGACCTGCCGATTACGCATTCTTTTTTTGGTTTGCGCAGTTTTTCCTTTTATTGTACCTCTTCTTTCCAAACTTTCCTTACACTCTAACAGAAGCGCCTCATGCAGCTCAATTTTTCCCATTTCCATTACCTATACAAGAATATACATTATATGAATCAATCTGCATAATTGCCACATTGCTGAATTGGATTGGAAAACACTGAATTTATATCAATTTTTTTTTTCATTTTCAGTATTTTGTATGTGTGTCGTAATGATGTGAACTAACGTAATGTAAAAAATTGATAACTAGAACAGCTCGAAAATGATAACTAGAAACTGTAAAGTTAGTAAGAAATCAAAAAAATGATACCTACAATATATATAAAATGATAATAAAAAACTGAATAAACATAGGTAGAAATTAAATGATAACTGAATTGTTATAAAAATGATACCTATGGAATTTTCTAATGTTACATACTTAGAAGAATAAATGAGAAAGAATAAACCACTGAATCATTACATCAAAGAGTGTAGTCACTAAATTGAATGATGAAAAACTGAACTGACAACAATATTTTTGTCTAATAATTTGTATTTTTGCCGAAATGTTGTTTGATAAAAAAACTCAAAAAATGATAACTACAATTTAAAAAAAATGATATCCAGAAAATGTTTAGTGATATAAATTATAAAAATGATATCTAAAATAAATAAAAAATGATAACCAGAATCTGAAGTTAAAAATTCAAAACAAAAATGATAACTGCATTGAAGAAAAAAAGATACTCATGGACTTTGAAAGTAACATAAATAAAGAATGACCCCTACAAAATTATAAAATACAAACCAGAAAAAATTCTACACATGGTAACAACACAAAAATGAACCCTACAAAGAAATAGAAAAGATAACCAGCTAATTAAACATATAAACCAATGTTACTTCTTCACTATTTTTACACATATGGTAACAAAATTAAAATTAACTCTGTACAAAATTAACACTGAAATATTGATATTTCTACTTGGCCAGCTTTAAAAGTGTCCAAAAATTCCTTCTGAACTATTTTACTTAATTTCCTCAGATCCCACCTAGCAAATCGAGGTATTTTGTTCTCAAACTTCTTCCTCTAGGAAATTAGATTTACCTTCTCACACATCACATACTGCATATAAATAAAAACCAATGTTAAAACTGAATTCAATAATACTTGTTTGGGTATACAGAAAAAATATTGTATGAAAAATTTTACCAAAGGAAGCATTGAACAGCCGGCCATATCCCGCAGATTTTTTACGTAGCTTTTTACAAACTTTTTAAAACTCGAATGAATGGTTTTTGGCCATGACACTAAACTCATCTTTTTCACATCTACAATGTATGGAATAAAACCCCACCTAAACTTTTGTTGGTTATCGGGAAAGAAAAATGTAAGCAGTATTAACATAATCATAAGGAGTGGCAAGTCCTCTTCAAACTCCTTCTTTTTCTTCCCTACTTCATCTTTAATTCTTTTTTCAATTGAACTCTTGTAATTATAGTCGCTTTCCCAAAATTTCTTGACACAAATTCCTTGCAATCTGTCGGTATCGTTCTACTAGTCATTTTTGGTGTGTCGTTTATATCAGAACCTTCTAAAGGCATGTAAACTAATATACTTATATCTTCTGGCCGAATTTCCATTTTACTTTCTCCAAACACAAAACATTCTTTCTCCACTGAGTAGAATGAATATACTACATCCAAATTTTCTGCTTTTTTCTTGCACTCTGTCAGTGAAATGTTTTTCTCATAAAAAACAGAAAAAAAATCATAAAATGGTGTTCTTTTCAAAATGTCAATTTGCTTGCATGTCAATGCTTTCTTGTCTCTCAACAAATAGATCGTCTTGTAAGACGATTGCAACCCACATCTGTAAGCTGTTGCACAATTAGTTCTTTCACCTACGACCAACTCTTCTTTTCTCTCCATTGAAATACCTGACTTAATTTCTCGAGGCCTTGGATTCTCAAAATCATCATCCTATTTATCATAAAAAAAATGCATAGAATAATAATATTTATCAGTGACACAATTATATGTAAGGCATTTAAAAAAAATTAATCTAATTAACCCTAATTTATAGTTTGCATTATCCTTTTTACATTCTACATTATCATTTTTCCTTGCACTAAGTTAATATCAAGTTAAATATTACTTTCAGAATCAAGGTATCATTTTTAACACATATACAATATCATTTTTAATAAAAAGATCTACTCAAGTTAGCATTTTAATACCATTGTAGTTATCATTTATATATCAATGAAGTTAGCATTTTTAACTTATAGAATTTTCTTCAGTGTTTCCCGCATCCTTATCTTCAAATATTTTGTTTTTCTTCCTTCTTTAACCTGCACAAATTAATAATTATTGTTACAAAATTTAAACAAACACTACTGAAAATTCTTACTATGAATAACACATACCTTTTTTTTATTGACTTTTATTTCTTTCTTCAACTTTTCTTCCACATACTTTGGATCATTAAACCGTTTCGACCGAGTCTCCTTACTTACTACTCTACTGCTTTTTCTCGCATCTTTTTTTCCATCATCTTTTCGATCCAGAGTATCACTTCTACTTCCAAATTTCACTTGCTCTACAGTTTCAGCGTTGACAGTGTCATTTTTTTTCTCCTAACATAAATTCTTCATCATTTTTACCTTCGATTGTATCACTCCGGTTCTCAACCACAATTTCTTCGTTACTAGTTTGTACATTTTCAGTATCATTTTTTCAATCAACTCCTCTTTGATCGACAAATTGGCAATCAACATTATCATTTCATCTTTCAACTGCGATTTTAACCATTACTGGATTGTCAATTTTCTTCTGACCATCAATAATTAGGGTTTCAACTCCAGCTTGGGACAATTCCGCAGCTTCAACTAGGATTTCAAAATTCCTTTCCACTACTTTTTCCATGAACTCACTGTTAGTATAGTCGCTCCGGTCTAATTTAGGAGGCTTCGTAGGCGGAGAATTCGATGATCGCGATTCTCTAGTCATTTCTTAATTACGGCGGAGAGAAGTAAGGGTTACGACGATTAAGCCAGAAAATGAAATAACTGGTTTTTTTTGGGCTGGGCTATTAATTGTCCTTCTGGATAAAATATAATTGTGCTGTCCTTATGGATAAAATATTAAATTAATTTGTCCTTATAATTTTTTTTCCCTCATAACAATGCCTCATTAAAGCCTTACTAAGAAAACTCAATGGAAAAAAACTTAGTTAAGGAAAAAGAGTGCATTATAATATATTTATGGATGCTCCCCCTGATTTAATAATTTCCTCTGAATTCGTATTCTTCTGTCAATAACTCAAATTACTTATAGATACTTCTTAGTTAAGTTTATCTTTAAAAACATGGGAAAAAAAATTATAAGGACAAATTAATTTAATATTTTATCCATAAGGACAACACAATTACATTTTATCCAAAAGGACAATTAATAGCCCAACCCAAAAAAAACCCAGTTATTTCATTTTTTGGCTTAATCGTCGTAATCCTTACTTCTCTCCGCCGTAATTAAGAAATGACTGCAGAATCGTGATCGTCGAATTCTCTGCCTACGAAGCCTCCTAAATTAGACCGGAGCTACTATATTGATAGTGAGTTTATGGAAAAAGTAGTGGAAAGGAATTTTGAAATCCTAGTTGAAGCTGCGGAATTGTCCCAAGCTGGAGTCGAAACCCTAATTATTGATGGTCAGAAGAAAATTGACAATCCAATAATGGTTAAAATCGCATTTGAAAGAGGAAATGATAATGTTGATTGCCAATTTGTCAATCAAAGAGGAGTTGATTGAAAAAATGATACTGAAAATGTACGAACTAGTAACGAACGAATTGTGGTTGAGAACCGGAGTGATACAATCAAAGGTAAAAATGATAAAGAATTTATGTTAGGAGAAAAAAAATGATACTATCAATGCTGAAACTGTAGAGCAAGTGAAATTTGGAAGAAGAAGTGATACTCTGGATCGAAAAGATGATGGAAAAAAAGATGTGAGAAAAAGTAGTAGAGTAGTAAGTAAGGAGACTCAGTCGAAACGGTTTAATGATCCAAAGTATGTGGAAGAAAAGTTGAAGAAAGAAATAAAAGTCAATAAAAAAAAAGGTATGTGTTATTCATAGTAAGAATTTTCAGTAGTGTTTGTTTAAATTTTGTAACAACAATTATTCATTTATGCAGGTTAAAGAAGGAAGAAAAACCAAAATATTTGAAGATAAGGATGCGGGAAACACTGAAGAAAATTCTATAAGTTAAAAATGCTAACTTCATTGATATATAAATGATAACTACAATGGTATTAAAATGCTAACTTGAGTAGATCTTTTTATTAAAAATGATATTGTATATGTGTTAAAAATGATACCTTGATTCTGAAAGTAATATTTAACTTGATATTAACTTAGTGCAAGGAAAAATGATAATGTAGAATGTAAAAAGGATAATGCAAACTATAAATTAGGGTTAATTAGATTAATTTTTTTTAAATGCCTTACATATAATTGTGTCACTGATAAATATTATTATTCTATGCATTTTTTTTTATGATAAATAGGATGATGATTTTGAGAATCCAAGGCCTCGAGAAATTAAGTTAGCTATTTCAATGGAGAGAAAAGAAGAGTTAGTCGTAGGTGAAAGAACTAATTGTGCAACAGCTTACAGATGTGGGTTGCAATCGTTGTAACACCCCACTCCCGCTATGATCACTCACAAAGGGAATGCCATAACATCGGTGGAGTATTTTAGTGAATATAGAACAGAAAAATTACAACAAGACAGATATAAATAGTACTTGAAATTTTAAAACATCATCTCATAACAGCGGAAGTAAAACATGTCTGGTTACATCATAAAACCACAATAAAGGTCAAGTACAATATCCATCAAAATAAAGAAGTACATAATCCCACTCTCATACAATAGCCAAACAAAAGAAAAGATAACTGGATAACTGGAGCTTTACATCTATCCAAGCTCCTAAAGACTGGAACAGCAATCCGATCAAGCTCCACTACTGCTAGGATCCACCGTAGGACCTGAGGGTTGGGAAAAAGATAAAAACAACAGGGTCAGACATAAGTCTGAGCGAGTCCTATAACTTTAACAATACAATCGTTAAAGTAACCAGAGAAGACATAAACTGATATACGGTAACATATAGGGATGAATGGCTACCCTAAGCAGTCAACTAAACGAAGATAAAGGATAAAGACGCATCTACCCTCCCTAAGGTAAATTACTAAACTGCACCACACCAGTCGTTCCTAACTTAAAGGTTGATCCCACCCAAGGACTTATAAAATTTACTAATTAGTACCTGCGTACCCCTAGGTGACCAAGTAGGCGCCACGGGGCCCTACAATCCACTAGGTGTACACACTACTTCCCATTCGATCGGCTCCCTAACGTAGATACCCGTGCTGGCCCCACCGTGGGATGTATCATTCCCCAATGTGGCAACCTGATGGAACTAAAGGTGCACGGCTTATATCTACTCGATGCAACAACGGCTTACCTACCAGCCCGGGCCCACTCACGCATATGAAGCCCGTTGGACTTGCGTTGCCACCGCTAACCCGTTTGCCTCTTACAGTCAAGCCCAGTATGCGTGTCCCGTCCTCGACATGGGTCGAGCCCACAAAGATACGTATGGGTTACTGGTTGAAATGGGCCTCCACAAGCTACCCACCTAAGCTTGTCCCTTTTTCTAGTATATCCCACTTAACCCTTTAATCATGTTTTAATTACATGTTCCATTTTGGTTAAGTATTCTAATCGTATTTTCTATTGCCACCCAAGGCAACCACTAGATTTTCTCATGCCACCCGAGGCACCCACTTAACCCCTCATGTCCCTCTACATGCTAATATGGTTAAGTGTTTCTTAATTAATTAATTAAGAACGTAACCTTTGTAAAGACCTCTCACATTAGACTGTCTTTTATGACCGCTGGTTAAGCCGGTTGGGTCCGGGCAGCCTTATGTCATAACAGAGTCTAACCTCGTGTCTTTACATTAATTACGTATTTAGTTTGTGCCTAAGACCTCTCACATTGGGCTAACATTTGTAGCAACTGGTTAAGCCGGTTGGGTCCGGGCAGTTTTACGCTACAACTGAGTCCAACCTCGTGTCTTAGTCAATTAATTACACCTAATTAATCACCCTCATAATTTTATATTAATTATCCCTAATTAATCAAGTTTTCTTAACATGGGTAGACCTAACTTAATAGGTAAATTCCCATGGGGTAGACCTAACTCAATAGGTAAATTCCCAACACATAGTATGGGTACACCTAACCAAATAGGCAAATTCCCATACTATGTTTATTTATTTTGTGTTATGCATAATTATATTAATTTCACACAATCTTATTAACTTATGCATTTAATTACCCCATCGTTCCCACGTAATTTCGTTCATGATATAACACATATAAAAGGTGTCAACTTGCATATGAATGAACATGTTTCAAAGGTGCCATCTTGCATATTAACAAACACATAACTTGCATATGAACTTGCATAACATGTCACATAACTTGCATATAATATGTCACATAACTTACATATTCATTTTGCATAACAAACTTGCATATTAGCTTATAGACTTGCATAATGTGTCATCATGAACTTGCATATTAATAAACATGTAACTTGCATATTTACATACATGTAACTCGCATATTAACAAACATGTAACTTGCATATAAAGAAACATGTAACTTGCATATTTACATACATGTAACTTGCATATTAACAAACATGTAACTTGCATATTAACAAACATGTAACTTGCATATTTACATACATGTAACTTGCATATTAACAAACATGTAACTTGCATAGCATATTACCATGAACTTGCATAACATGCATATGATTACATAGCCCACAACTTGCATATTTAGCATCATGCAAACATAACATACATCATATTAAACTTGCATAAGCTTACATACTCAACATGCATAAACATAAGATTAATGCTAACATCATATCATATGATTCAAAGCTCATTAACCCACATACAAAACCATAAATCTCATCACATCTCATCTAATTAGTTTACCAAAAGATCATCAAAGTGATAGAAACTCACAACTAGCAACTTTGAACACCAAATGAAGAAGATTAAGATGCTAAGAAGGGATTAGAAGTTGATTAGAGAGTGATTAGTATGCAACCCTCTTCATAAAATTAGTGGAGGCCATGAGAGCTAGCATTTTGCCATAGTTTAGTCACTAGGTTTAATTATGAATGAATTAGGGTAGGTTAGGGTCTTATTTATAGATTAGGCAAGTGTTTTAGGCCATAGGATTAACCCTAGATTCAATCCAAGCCATCAAAGCATGTCTTGGGGAAGAAGTCAAGTGTAGGAACCATCTAGGGCCTTTAGATTAAAGATGGACCATGAGAACCATTCAAATGCAAAATCTGCACTTGAGCGAATCGGCCCACGGGTTGACAGCCAAACACCCTGGATTAACCCCTAGTCGACCCAGCGAGCTCGGGTCGACTTCAAAAATCGGCCGGTTCGGTTATTCCCCTCTCCCAATTCGCTGTTTTGAGCATTTTTGCATATTTATTTATTAAATTTTCAATTATATATATATATATATATATATATATCAATATATATATATATAT
The DNA here is from genome assembly GCA_030737875.1 of Allium sativum. NCBI lineage: Eukaryota > Viridiplantae > Streptophyta > Magnoliopsida > Asparagales > Amaryllidaceae > Allium > Allium sativum. The sequence goes on from CM060923.1 coordinate 464,700,060, forward strand.
ATATATATCTACACAACCCATTTCACTTAATTAAGTATACTTTAATTTGGGAATTTTCGTGAAACTTCGCGAGGCCATATCTTGGTCATACGGACTCCGATTTTCGAAAACTCGGACTCTATTTCGCGTATTTTTCCGAGACGAACACAATGGCATAGCCCGTTTCCCTTGATTCCCATTTTAGAATTAAATTCTGCCTCGATTTATGTTATTACAGGTTATTGAAAATACGGGTTGTTACATTCTCCCCTCCTTAAAGGATTTCGTCCCCGAAATCTTCAAGTTAGGAAGAACGTATCCTACCATCCAATCATCCATCTACTCAAAGCATCATCCACGAGCAATCATTGTCCTTACAAGATTCTAAATGCTGGATGGATATATGCAAAAGTGTGTGTATATGTACTTACCTAATGCGAAAATCAGGCGGTTACTGATACAGTAAACCTCCTTAATGCAAACCATGATAGTGCCATGCATCCAATATGTATGCGAAACCCTATTGACACCTACAAATTTCTACATGCGTGCACAACCATACACAAAAATGCATCATCCATATGATAACACAGCCATGATACATCCATCAATCTAACTACCACATCCATTTATGCAATATGCAACATGAAGTGACTGAGCCGATCTAGTGCCTAATGTGTGTGTATATGCATCCACGAGCAACCACTAGCAAACAATTGCATCCATATGCATCCATCAACCATAACATGTTTCAAACACATGTCTCAACCATAGGTTTTACCCTATCTAAAGGTCATAGGTATTAGCGAGAGGATATACTAAAGATAAGATAAGTACTAGACAAGCAATAAAGGAGAAGTTAAAAGACATACTCTCAAAAAGAAATGGATACAAAGAACGCATCTTTGCTTCCGTCTCCCAAGTAGCATTGCTTTCGTCATCTCCCCATTGCACTTTAACTAGCTGAACTTCTCTGTTCCTCAACTTCCTAGTTTCTGACCCAAGGATGCGAGTAGGAGCTCGTCGAATCGTCGCATCACGCTCTACCTCTACATCTCTAAGCAAGCTCGGCTCTACCACCTCCGCGGTCTCATGTAAGCACTTCCTCAAATGTGATACATGGAATACATCATGAACACCACTAAGTCTGTCGGGCAACTCCACCCTATATGCCATCCGTCCAATCCTTTCCTTAATAGGAAACGGCCCAACAAATCTCGGTGCTAACTTCCCTACGGACCCAAAGCGAACAACATTTCTCAATGGAGATACTTTGACAAAAACCATGTCCCCAACCTCAAACTCAAGATCCGTCCTTCTCCGATCCGCATAAGATTTCTGTCTATCTTGCGCTGCTTTCATCCTTTTTCGAATTAAATCAATCTTCTCTGAAGTCTCTCTAACCATATCCGGCCCAAGCAAGATCTTATCCGTAGATTCCCACCAACATGTAGGAGATCGACAAGGCCTTCCATAAAGAGCTTCGAAAGGAGCCATACCAATACTGGACTGAAAGCTGTTATTATATGCGAACTCCACCAAAGGAAGATGTTCTTCCCATGTACCTCCAAAATCCAAGATACAAAGCCTCAAAAGATCTTCTAAGATACGGTTCACCCTCTCGGTCTGACCGTCCGTCTGAGGATGATATGCGGTGCTCAAACACAACTGAGTCCCTACCGCCTCTTGCAAACTTCTCCAAAACTCACTAGTGAAAATAGGATCTCGATCACTCACAATGCTGGATGGTACGCCATGCAATCTAACAATCTCTCTAACATAGACTGAAGCAAGCCATGGAGCGGTCCTCTTACTCTTTACGGGTATAAAATGGGCACTCTTGGTAAGTCTGTCTACCACAACCCAAATTCCCGTATTGCCCTTCCTCGATCTCGGTAACCCGTCGATGAAATCCATCGAGACACTATCCCACTTCCACTGTGGAACTTCCAATGGGTGTAGCAACCCACCGGGTTTCCTTTGCTCCACTTTAACTTGTTGGCACACTAAGCATCTAGCCACATACTCGGCCACATCTTTCTTCATACCGGCCCAAAAGAAAACTCTCTTCATGTCTTGGTACATTTTGTCTCCACCGGGATGAATAGTCATTCTTGAACGATGTGCATCATCCAAAATAGCCTTCTTCAAACCCTCATCTTGCGGTACACAAAGTCTACCGTCTCTATGCAACCATCCCTTATCATCTATGGTGTATCTACCCAAATGGCTGGACGACTCCCCTCTTATAAGCTTCTCTACCAACACAACCAACTGTGGGTCGTCTCGCTGAGCCTCGCCAATCCGTCTCAAAAGAGTAGGTCTAACCTCCAAGGATGCCAACAAACCAGGTACAAAATCAACAGAAGGTCTGAAGTCAAACAAAGAAAGAAACTCCAAGCTTCGTCGTTCCACGAACAATGGACTCAAAGATAGCCTTTTTCTACTTAAGGCGTCTGCCACCACGTTACCCTTACCAGGGGTATACGCTATCTCGAAATCATAGGATGCTAAGAACTCCATCCACCTTTGCTGTCTTAAGTTTAAATCCTTCTGAGAGAATAAGTACTTCAATGATTTATGGTCGGTGAACAACTCGAATCTCTCACCAAGAAGATAATGGCGCCAAGACTTAAGTGCGAAAACAATCGCGGCCAACTCTAGATCATGGGTAGGGTAATTCTTCTCATGCACTCTCAATTGTCTCCCTCCATAGGCTATTACCCTTCCCTCCTGCATCAAGACTGCGCCTAATCCTGTTCCACAAGCATCGGTATAAACAACAAACGGCTTACTCCCATCCGGGAGCACTAAAACTGGAGCGGTGGTCAAAGCTCTCTTTAACCGTCGGAAAGCATCATCACAATCTACATCCCACGAGAAAACCAGATTCTTTTTCGTCAAGCGGGTTAATGGGGCTGATATCTTCGCGAAGTCTTTGATGAACTTCCTATAATATCCTGCCAACCCCAAGAAACTTCTTACCTCGGTAGCATTTCTAGGAACTTTCCAATCCTGGATAGATACTATCTTTGCGGGATCCACAGCTATCCCTTCCTTAGAGACCACATGCCCTAAGAATCGCACTTCTCTTCTCCAAAAATGGCATTTAGAGAATTTAGCTTTAAGACTATGCGCTCGAAGAGTCTCCAACACTTCCTTGAGATGTAAGGCATGCTCTTCTTCATTCTTGGAAAAGACCAAGATGTCATCCACAAAAACTACTACAAACTTATTCAGATACTCTCTGAACACTCTACTCATGAGATCAACAAAGTATGCGGGGGCGTTTGTCAACCCAAATGGCATCACTAGCCACTCATAAAAACCATCCGGAGTCCGGAAAGCAGTCTTCTCTATACTGTCCTCCGCCACTCTTAACTGATGAAACCCTGTAGCTAAGTCCATCTGCGAAAATACTGACGCGCCAACCAACTGATCAAAGAGATCATCTATCCTCGGTAATGGGTGTCTATTCTTCTTCGTGAGCTTATTAAGTTCCCTATAATCCACACAAAGTCTGAGGGACCCATCCGCCTTCGTGGCAAACACTACTGGAGCTCCCCACTCCGATATACTTCGCCTTATGAACCCCTTCTCAAGCAACTCCCCTACTTGCTTATGAAGTTCTCTTCTCTCACGAGGAGCCATGTGGCGTACTGGCAAAGACACTGGTTTGGCATTATCCACCAAATAAATTCGGAAATCTATCTCCCGCTTCGGAGGCAAACCCTTTACTTCTTCAAACACATCCGGATATTCCCGGACTACTCTGACAGAACACAAACTTTCGACCGAAGCATCGAGCGATTCAAGATAACTTAGCAAAACAGATTCCATGGGATTGCAAGAGATCTCGAGAGTGTTACCCAAGCGGGTCATGAGCCTGACAACTCTCCTTTCGCAATCAAGAACGGCACCATTACTGGATAACCAGTCCATGCCCAAGATCAACCCATAGCCCGTGAAGCCCAATACAAAAGCATCACATCTAAACTCAACGCTAAGTATAGAAATCTTCAAACCCAAACATATCATAGACAGATATATGGAGCCCCCAATTGGGTTTGAGACAACCAAGGGATCATCAACTAGACTGGTGTCTAAGTGCAGTGACTCAACTAACGATGATGAGATAAAAGAATGCGATGCGCCAGAGTCAAACAAAGTACGAACTGGATGATCAAACAGAAAAACCAGACTTTCAACGGAAATAGTTCTACCTCTCTGCTGAATCGGTGGAACTGAGAGAACCTGAACTTGCCCCCCTGACTGAGGTGGTGCTATAAGAGCTTGCACCTGGCCTCCTGAGGTAGACCCCGTCTTCTGCCCCTTCTTTGGGCAGTTTTTCACAAGATGCCCTGCTTCACCACAATGAAAGCAACCGGTCTTCTTCTTTTTGCGACAATCCTTACTGAGGTGTCCTGGTGTTCCACAATTGAAGCACTTCTTCTTCGTCTTCTTTTTGTCACCATTGCCTTTTCCGCCCTTGCCTTGTTGTTGCTGTTGCGGTTTCTTCTGATCCCCCTTTTTCTCTGGTGCCTTAGAATTCTTATCATCCTCATGCATAAGTGCCATGTAGACAAGCTTCTCAAAAGTGGCCCCCATAGGAATGTGAGTCATAGCTATTCCTTGCAATGGTTCGTTCAAGCCTCTAACGAACCTCAAAGCCTTCTTCTCCGGTGTATTCACCAACTCTATGCCAAACCTTGCTAATTGATTGAATTTGTTGACATATTCTTTCACCGTGAGATTCCCTTGCTTCAAATTCAAGAACTTCTCCATAAACAGATTCTCTTCCGCCCTTGAGAGAAACTTAGCCCCAAACCTTTGCTTAAAATCTGCCCAAGAGTCAACAGGGCGTTCTCCATTAGTGACCTCCCACCAGAATGAGGCCTCTCCCTTCATTAACCAAGCCGCCAACTTGACTTTCTTTCCCTCTTCCACTTCAAAGATATCTAGCAACTCTTCCACTTCCTTAAGCCAATCTCTAGCCTCTACGAAAGTCTCTGAACCAAGAAAAGGTTTTCCTCCTATAGCCTTGAACTCCTTGCAAACCTTAGCAAAATTATCCACTCTAGGCTGAGGAGGAGGAGCGGTTGTCTCTGGTGTAGTAGCATTGGCCGGACCCGCAGCCGCGGCCCTAGCCTCTTGCAACCTCCTATACCATAGTGGTATAACTAAACCCTCCGGGATGTTAAGATCTTCAGCCATGCTGAAACGAAAGAGGAAAGATTCAAAAAGGAGATTCCGAAAGATAAAGATATGGCTATTGGGGATTATGCTTTTCTTTTTCAAAAACTTTTTCTCTTAGAAGACATGCTTTTAAAAATCCTTTCTTCGAAAATACTCTTAGAAAGTAGTTTTTCTCAAAAAAATTATCTGTTCTGGTAACCTTAAGCTCTGATACCACGTGTAACACCCCACTCCCGCTATGATCACTCACAAAGGGAATGCCATAACATCGGTGGAGTATTTTAGTGAATATAGAACAGAAAAATTACAACAAGACAGATATAAATAGTACTTGAAATTTTAAAACATCATCTCATAACAGCGGAAGTAAAACATGTCTGGTTACATCATAAAACCACAATAAAGGTCAAGTACAATATCCATCAAAATAAAGAAGTACATAATCCCACTCTCATACAATAGCCAAACAAAAGAAAAGATAACTGGATAACTGGAGCTTTACATCTATCCAAGCTCCTAAAGACTGGAACAGCAATCCGATCAAGCTCCACTACTGCTAGGATCCACCGTAGGACCTGAGGGTTGGGAAAAAGATAAAAACAACAGGGTCAGACATAAGTCTGAGCGAGTCCTATAACTTTAACAATACAATCGTTAAAGTAACCAGAGAAGACATAAACTGATATACGGTAACATATAGGGATGAATGGCTACCCTAAGCAGTCAACTAAACGAAGATAAAGGATAAAGACGCATCTACCCTCCCTAAGGTAAATTACTAAACTGCACCACACCAGTCGTTCCTAACTTAAAGGTTGATCCCACCCAAGGACTTATAAAATTTACTAATTAGTACCTGCGTACCCCTAGGTGACCAAGTAGGCGCCACGGGGCCCTACAATCCACTAGGTGTACACACTACTTCCCATTCGATCGGCTCCCTAACGTAGATACCCGTGCTGGCCCCACCGTGGGATGTATCATTCCCCAATGTGGCAACCTGATGGAACTAAAGGTGCACGGCTTATATCTACTCGATGCAACAACGGCTTACCTACCAGCCCGGGCCCACTCACGCATATGAAGCCCGTTGGACTTGCGTTGCCACCGCTAACCCGTTTGCCTCTTACAGTCAAGCCCAGTATGCGTGTCCCGTCCTCGACATGGGTCGAGCCCACAAAGATACGTATGGGTTACTGGTTGAAATGGGCCTCCACAAGCTACCCACCTAAGCTTGTCCCTTTTTCTAGTATATCCCACTTAACCCTTTAATCATGTTTTAATTACATGTTCCATTTTGGTTAAGTATTCTAATCGTATTTTCTATTGCCACCCAAGGCAACCACTAGATTTTCTCATGCCACCCGAGGCACCCACTTAACCCCTCATGTCCCTCTACATGCTAATATGGTTAAGTGTTTCTTAATTAATTAATTAAGAACGTAACCTTTGTAAAGACCTCTCACATTAGACTGTCTTTTATGACCGCTGGTTAAGCCGGTTGGGTCCGGGCAGCCTTATGTCATAACAGAGTCTAACCTCGTGTCTTTACATTAATTACGTATTTAGTTTGTGCCTAAGACCTCTCACATTGGGCTAACATTTGTAGCAACTGGTTAAGCCGGTTGGGTCCGGGCAGTTTTACGCTACAACTGAGTCCAACCTCGTGTCTTAGTCAATTAATTACACCTAATTAATCACCCTCATAATTTTATATTAATTATCCCTAATTAATCAAGTTTTCTTAACATGGGTAGACCTAACTTAATAGGTAAATTCCCATGGGGTAGACCTAACTCAATAGGTAAATTCCCAACACATAGTATGGGTACACCTAACCAAATAGGCAAATTCCCATACTATGTTTATTTATTTTGTGTTATGCATAATTATATTAATTTCACACAATCTTATTAACTTATGCATTTAATTACCCCATCGTTCCCACGTAATTTCGTTCATGATATAACACATATAAAAGGTGTCAACTTGCATATGAATGAACATGTTTCAAAGGTGCCATCTTGCATATTAACAAACACATAACTTGCATATGAACTTGCATAACATGTCACATAACTTGCATATAATATGTCACATAACTTACATATTCATTTTGCATAACAAACTTGCATATTAGCTTATAGACTTGCATAATGTGTCATCATGAACTTGCATATTAATAAACATGTAACTTGCATATTTACATACATGTAACTCGCATATTAACAAACATGTAACTTGCATATAAAGAAACATGTAACTTGCATATTTACATACATGTAACTTGCATATTAACAAACATGTAACTTGCATATTAACAAACATGTAACTTGCATATTTACATACATGTAACTTGCATATTAACAAACATGTAACTTGCATAGCATATTACCATGAACTTGCATAACATGCATATGATTACATAGCCCACAACTTGCATATTTAGCATCATGCAAACATAACATACATCATATTAAACTTGCATAAGCTTACATACTCAACATGCATAAACATAAGATTAATGCTAACATCATATCATATGATTCAAAGCTCATTAACCCACATACAAAACCATAAATCTCATCACATCTCATCTAATTAGTTTACCAAAAGATCATCAAAGTGATAGAAACTCACAACTAGCAACTTTGAACACCAAATGAAGAAGATTAAGATGCTAAGAAGGGATTAGAAGTTGATTAGAGAGTGATTAGTATGCAACCCTCTTCATAAAATTAGTGGAGGCCATGAGAGCTAGCATTTTGCCATAGTTTAGTCACTAGGTTTAATTATGAATGAATTAGGGTAGGTTAGGGTCTTATTTATAGATTAGGCAAGTGTTTTAGGCCATAGGATTAACCCTAGATTCAATCCAAGCCATCAAAGCATGTCTTGGGGAAGAAGTCAAGTGTAGGAACCATCTAGGGCCTTTAGATTAAAGATGGACCATGAGAACCATTCAAATGCAAAATCTGCACTTGAGCGAATCGGCCCACGGGTTGACAGCCAAACACCCTGGATTAACCCCTAGTCGACCCAGCGAGCTCGGGTCGACTTCAAAAATCGGCCGGTTCGGTTATTCCCCTCTCCCAATTCGCTGTTTTGAGCATTTTTGCATATTTATTTATTAAATTTTCAATTATATATATATATATATATATCAATATATATATATATATATATATATATATATATCTACACAACCCATTTCACTTAATTAAGTATACTTTAATTTGGGAATTTTCGTGAAACTTCGCGAGGCCATATCTTGGTCATACGGACTCCGATTTTCGAAAACTCGGACTCTATTTCGCGTATTTTTCCGAGACGAACACAATGGCATAGCCCGTTTCCCTTGATTCCCATTTTAGAATTAAATTCTGCCTCGATTTATGTTATTACAGGTTATTGAAAATACGGGTTGTTACAATCGTCTTACAAGACGATCTATTTGTTGAGAGACAAGAAAGCATTGACATGCAAGAAAATTGACATTTTGAAAAGAACACCATTTTATGATTTTTTTTTTCTGTTTTTTATGAGAAAAACATTTCACTGACAGAGTGCAAGAAAAAAGTAGAAAATTTGGATGTAGTATATTCATGCTACTCAGTGGAGAAAGAATGTTTTGTGTTTGGAGAAAGTAAAATGGAAATTCGGCCAGAAGATATAAGTCTATTATTTTACATGCCTTTAGAAGGTTCTGATATAGACGACACACCAAAAATGACTAGTAGAACGAGACCGACAGATTGCAAGGAATTCGTGTCAAGAAATTTTGGGAAAGCGACTATAATTACAAGGAGTTCAATTGAAAAAAGAATTAAAGATGAAATAGGGAAGAAAAAGAAGGAGTTTGAAGAGGACTTGCCACTCCTTATGATTATGATAATACTGCTTACATTTTTCTTTCCCAATAACCAACAAAAGTTTAGGTGGGGTTTTATTCCATACATTGTAGATGTGAAAAAGATGAGTTCAGTGTCATGGCCAAAAACCATTCATTCGAGTTTTAAAAAGTTTGTAAAAAGCTACGTAAAAAATCTGCGGGATATGGCCGGCTGTTCAATGCTTCCTTTGGTAAATTTTTTCATACAATATTTTTTCTGTATACCCAAACAAGTATTATTGAATTCAGTTTTAACATTGGTTTTTATTTATATGCAGTATGTGATGTGTGAGAAGGTAAATCTAATTTCCCAGAGGAAGAAGTTTGAGAACAAAATACCTCGATTTGCTAGGTGGGATCTGAGGAAATTAAGTAAAATTGTTCAGAAGGAATTTTTGGACACTTTTAAAGCTGGCCAAGTATAAATATCAATATTTCAGTGTTGATTTTGTACAGAGTTAATTTTAATTTTGTTACCATATGTGTAAAAATAGTGAAGAAGTAACATTGGTTTATATGTTTAATTAGCTGGTTATCTTTTCTATTTCTTTGTAGGGTTCATTTTTGTGTTGTTACCATGTGTAGAATTTTTTCTGGTTTGTATTTTATAATTTTGTAGGGGTCATTCTTTATTTATGTTACTTTCAAAGTCCATGAGTATCTTTTTTTCTTCAATGCAGTTATCATTTTTGTTTTGAATTTTTAACTTCAGATTCTGGTTATCATTTTTTATTTATTTTAGATATCATTTTTATAATTTATATCACTAAACATTTTCTGGATATCATTTTTTTTAAATTGTAGTTATCATTTTCTGAGTTTTTTTTATTAAACAACATTTCAGCACAAATACAAATTATTAGACAAAAATATTGTTGTCATTTCAGTTTTTCATCATTCAATTTAGTGACTACACTCTTTGATATAATGATTCAGTGGTTTATTCTTTCTCATTTATTCTTCTAAGTATGTAACATTAGAAAATTCCATAGGTATCATTTTTATAACAATTCAGTTATCATTTAATTTCTACCTATGTTTATTCAGTTTTTGATTATCATTTTATATATATTGTAGGTATCATATTTTTGATTTCTTACCAACTTTACAATTTCTAGTTATCATTTTCGAGTTGTTCTAGTTATCATTTTTTACATTACGTTAGTTCACATCATTACGACACACATACAAAATACTGAAAATGAAAAAAAAATTGATATAAATTCATTGTTTTCCAATCCAATTCAGCAATGTGGCAATTATGCAGATTGATTCATATAATGTATATTCTTGTATAGGTAATGGAAATGGGAAAAATTGAGCTGCATGAGGCGCTTCTGTTAGAGTGTAAGGAAAGTTTTGAAAGAAGAGCTATAATAAAAGGAAAAGCTACGCAAACCATAAAAAGAACGCGTAATCAGCAGGTCCAAGTAGTGAAAAAAGTTGATAAAGACATGGAAAATAGAGTTCTTAACTACCGCATCACAAAATTAGAGAAGGAAAACAAAGAATTTAAAAGGAAGTGGATGGAAGAAAGAAATTTGAGAAGAAAAGTAGAAAAGGAGTTATGTAAACTTAAAGACCAAATGAAAGAGCAGAAAGCTGAAATGCAACACGAGAAAACGGATGATAGAGTTGATTTAGAACAGACACTGGGTGATACGCATACAGATGAAACCTTGAAAAGTAATCAAATAAGTAAAAATGAGGTGAATAATGAGAATCAGGACCAAGATAAAATGAACGATGGCATGACGAATGATGATGAAAGGACCTATGGAAAAGAAAACATGGCAGCTGGAATAGAGAATGAAACTACGCCAATCACAGTTAATGATTCTGTCAATGATAGCGGGAGTCAAAAAAAGAGTGTACAGTCAATTTACGACATTGGTCCTCTGGACTATAGTTTTAATTTGACTGTAGAGATTGCAAAGATGAAAACTAGAGAAGGGAATTCGGAGAAAACAGTTAAAAAAAGACTTAAAAAATCAGCTTCCAAGTCAAAAAGTGCAAAATCACCTTCATACATACTGAGAATGAGAGCAAGAAGAAGAACACAAAAAAGAAAAGAGGAGTTTGAATATTACGTAAAAGCAACGAAGAAAGCATGGGTAACACAGAAGAAGGAGAATGAAGGTTCAAGTGAAGGAAAAAATGAGGAGTTACAACTTTCATTGATTCCATTTGATGATGAAAAATGCAGGGAAAAAAGGTAAATGAAGATAACGTAGATCAGGAACATACTGTTAGGCTAGAAGAGCCAATAAATGTTGAGGAACCTTCATGGAAAGACTTGCACTTGTCAAAATGCAAAAAAGTGACTAAACATCTTGATGATGAGGAAGGTTGAATTGTAAGGAAATTTTATTCAATGTCAATAGCTGAAGAGAAGTAAGTATAATATTTTCATCTGTACTTGTACAACGTAGAAATAATTTTATTAACTATTTGACTTGTAAATAATTGACAGTCCGATTGCTTGGGAAGATGATGATCCAGCAAGGGGAGAATGTATTGTTACAAAGGATATGCTCACAGAAGTGCTGAGAGTTTCGTTCATAGATGGGCATGTAAACATATGTACAAAAATGTGGTAATGATTGCCATGTTTAAAAAAAATGATAACCAAATTTATAATTTTTTATATGATCAGTATAATGAATAAGATAATGATACCTAATTAAACATAAAAATGATACTCAGAAAATGTAAAACATAGATTCAAATTATGTCGTACTAAAACAGATAAATTTGAAGACATAAATCTGTTATAAGATGTTGAAACATGTTTTTTTTTTACTGTATGTAATTTATTGTTTTCATTGTATTTTCAGATAATCGACTGGTGCACCCAAAAATGTGATTTAGTTGATAACAATTACGCAATGTCTACACTAATGACAGTAAGCTGAATCACAGGTTTAAAAAAATATTATTGTAGTATTCATGTATTCAATAATTATCAAATTAAAATTTACACTGAGCAGAAAGCAATTATGGAGGGCAGGAGTTCAATTATTTAAAATTTTGTTACTCCTTTCTTCAAAGAAGCAGCTTTGAACAGTTATATAGAAAAAATTTACTTCCCATTACATTTTGACAACCATTGGGCGTTGTTGACATTAGCATATGCAAACATGCAATGGGTTCACTATGATTCTTTGAGACCAAGAAGATCAAACAATTTCAATAATCTTCATTTAAACGAAGCATAGGAAGTGGTAAGAAAATTGTAATGTCTTTATTGTTAGTGAGTTACTACTAAAAAATGTTCATTACAGCGAAAGAAAGTTGAAGAAATTCTGCAACAACTTTGGGTAGAGAATAAAATCGTAGATAAGAAGATTGTTGATGGAGAGATTTTTCAAGAACCATGCGCACAGCAGCATTCCGACAAGTTAATTATTTTTTCATCTCTTTTTTCTTGATTTATTTGGTCAATACAAAAAAAAATAGTAGTTTGTAATGATAATTGATTGTAACCGACATAAATCAGTATTCAATGCACAAGAAAAATAACTGACATTTGTTCTTTACAATTTGTAAACATCGTTAATTTTCATTTATGCAGAGTGGACTGCGGTATATTCGTCATCGTAAACATAATTTCAGACAACAGAGCTGAAATTCCTCTAAAGGTCTCAAAAGAGAAAATGGATAAAATAAGAGCACTGATTGTGCGTGAAGTTATATCCAATCATGCATGCTGCTGGAATTTGGTTCGATTCATCACTGGATTGACAAAGAAGACTAAAAAAATGAATGAAAAAATGAGCGAAACAATGTTGTATATTGTAGTTGGTTGGAAAACAGTGTATTTTCTTCTAGATTGAAATTTATGCAAATGTTAACATTTTGAATTTCAGTAATGAATGGGTGGTTGTGTGAAATACTAATCTTGCATGAATACATGATGATAAATCTGCATACTTGACACATTGCTGAATTTGATTTGAAAAGACTGAATTTATGTCAAATTTTTTTCATTCTCAGTCTTTTTTATGTGTGCAGAATTGATGTGAACTAACTTAATGTAAAAAATGAAAACTACAATTAACAGAAAATGATAACTAAAAACTGTAAAGTGGATAACAAATCAGAAAATGATAACTACATTATATACAAAATGATAACCAAAATCTGAATGAATATTGGTACAATTTAAATGATAACTGAATTATGAAAAAAATGACACCTATGGATTTTGCATATGTTAAATACTCAACACATTAAATGGGATTGAATAAAACAGTGAATCATTACATAAAATAGTCTACTCAGTAAATTGGATGATTAAAACTTGAAATGACAATAATATTTTTGGCTAATAATTTGTGTATGTGCAGAAATGGTGTTTAATAAACAAAACTTAGAAAATGATAACTACAATAAAAAAAAATGATATCTACAAACTGTGTAGTCGTATGGATTTAAAAAATGATACTTAAAATAACGAGAAAATGATAACCAAAATCTGAAGTTAAAAATTAAAATTAAAAATGATAACTGCAGTAAAGAAAAAAAGATACCCATGGAATTTTGAATTGAGATAAATTAAAAATGACCCCTAAAAAATTATAACAATGATACCAAATAAATTTCTACACATGGTAAAAACACAAGAATGAACCCGACAAGACATAGAAAAAATATCCAGTTAATCAAACATAAAGAATAACTAATTAAATAGATTCATGGAAGAGATAATAACTAATATTAAACATGCAGATCGAATCTCACTGATCAGAACAACAGAAAAAAACAGAATGCCAACAACACATCAATGAAATAATCAAACTTAAACAAAATAAGCGAAGAAGATTTTTTTATTAAAAAGGTAGATAATTGCGTACATTTGCAGTTCAGCAAACACTATATTGCAAACACATTCAAGTTTACTTGATAAGTTTATATGGAGATACAAATGATACCTAGAACAAATGTAATGAATTTCTTTTTTTATTTTTGGAAGCTTGACAATTGCGCTTATTAAGACCATATTCATTGCACACTCTACATCTGTTTTGCTTGTTCTGGAAATATGCAAATTCTCCTTTTCTTTTTGATGAAGGTCTACCGGCACCACGTTTATCCTTTGGTGGCTTAATTATTGCTTCATTACTTGAATCAACATCAGGTTTGCCATATGTAGATATAGGATTAATTGTATAACTATATGAAGATCGGTAAGCTTCCACAGTGAAATTGTGCTTAATGAAATCATACACATTTAATTTCATTTTATTAATACATTTTATAACATGAGCACATGGAAAACCCATCACTTTCCACTGGTTACAGCTACACGTCCAGTCTTTTAGATCAACATGATGAGAAATTGGTGATTTCACTTCAAAGAGGTGTTCAGAAGCCTTGAATACATCCCAACCAAAACCTTCTTCAACTAAGTCTTTTAATCGATTTTCCATGGTTGGACACAAAATAGTAGTCCATAAACGGGATTCTTCCCGGCGTTTAGCCATTTGTTCCATAATTTTTATACGTATCCCGTCCAAACAAGATGTAATTGGTAAGGCCTGTTCTTCTAAAATCCAGCTGTTGAAACTTTCAGCCATGTTAGAGTTGTACTCACCATACCTTTCAGCCATTTTTGGACTTAACGGCAGACAACAAATTTTGTTCCATGTGAAGGTAGCAATAACTATGATATGAAGTGGGAAAAACGTCATGAACACCCGAAATCAGACCTTGATGTCGATCGGACATAAAAACCAAATTACGATCTTCGTTGAGCATTTTCTTCAAATGATTTAGAAACCATCTCTAATTATCCACATTTTCTATTGAAACTATGGCCATAGCTAAAGGGAAGAAACCTGCCAAAAAATTAAGAATAAAAATTCAATAGGAAATCATTCTTTTAATAAAATGATAATTTCAGACATACGAAAAAGCTAATTAAATATTGTATAAATCAAAATGATACCTGAAAACAACCAAAACCGATGGTTAAAAACTGTTTGAGAAAAAATGATACCTAGATAGGAACTAAAATGATACCTACAAACTGTATACTAAAAACAGAGAAGAAAATGATACCGTAATGCCAATAAAAATGATAACTAAAATCTGTATATCTAAACAATGATACTGTAAAAAATAATAAACTGATAAATCGAAAAATGAACTGGAGAAAACTGATCACATAGAATCCAAATGGTACCATATGTATATGTAAATCATTTAAAATTATAGTAAAATAATACCTTGGTTGCCATTCTTAGTTGTAGCACCCATTAAAACTCCTGACCTACCTTTCAAATGGGTACCATCTAAAAATATCATAGGCTGACAATGTTTGAAGCCAAGAATGCAAGCACCAAACCAACAAACACTCTCTCAAACTGATTTGTAGAAGAGTTGACAATCATGGCGACATAAGAACCAGGATTGTGAGTCTGTAGTGCACCTAAATACCAAGATAAATCATTGTACGATATTGCATCATTGCCGTACAGTTCCAATAAAGCTAGTTGCTTTCCTTTGCATAAGAGCAAGATAAATTCATATTAAACTCTTTTCGAAAATCATCAATGATGTCTTTCAGTTTCTTGCTAGGATGATCTCTAATTTCAACTATTATCAATGATTTAATAAATGAGCTTGATAAAGAAGGGTTACTCAAATTTGTTAGACCACCCCGCAAGAATGCTCGACAACCAGATTTCTGATGAAAAACCTATTTAGTTGGTCAACATCACAAGAAGCATGCACTTTAAACAAACAACCATCAGAAAACGATGAGCAAATAGCATTGATCCTAGTAGCACTGTTCTTAAGAAAGTGGTATTCACGACCTGATTTAATTTGAAAGGCCATTAAAAATTCTCTAAACTCCTTGGCGCTTCCGAAACAAAAAACAGTAAAATCAGTAAATTTTAATGTAGATCCTCTTTTCATCAAATCTTTTAAATAACTCTTCCTATGAACGACAATGTTCGCACCCATATATTGATCAGAAGACGAAGGAATTAAAACATTAGTAGAAAGTGCAGAAGAACCATCAATCACATTTTCCAACAGAAACTCCTTCAACTTAACATCAAAACAGAAAAAAGAACTCTTCTTATGTAATTGAAATAAAACGATACTTTGAAGATCATAGTCACTCTCAACAATTTTAATTCTATCCTCAATCACAAAGCTAATTTCAATGGACTTGGAAGTAAGTTGAGACCAATACTCACATATTTCGTTTTTCAAAGCATCCAATGAGCAGTTAATCGACAACCGAGTACTGAAAGAGGTATCGTTGAAGACAAGTACGATAAGGAGAGTGCCGTCACCACTGGAACAAAAAAGTAATGTGAAAAAAACAGTTAGCCAAGTAAAAAGATGCAAACAGATACCATAAAACAATAAAATAAGGGTAATACATTAAAAATGATACCTAAAAAAATATTAAAATGATATCTACAAACTGTTGCACATTCAAATGAAAGGGAAGAAAATGATACCATAAAAAAATACTAAAATGATACCTAAAAACTGTTATAGCTAATTTTTTTTGAATGCAATGCAAACAATCATAGTAAAATTTATACTAATGAACGCAAAACAAGTTTTAATCTAAAACAGATTTAATTCAGCAATGCATTCAGAAACAAATTACAACATGAAAAACGAAAAAACTATAATAAAAGTAACGAAAAAAAAAATTAAAAATCTGAAAACAGTAAAAAATAATACCTGCTTGTAGCACAAGTAGAATCCATGAATTACCAATATAAACACTAAAAACCTATTGCAAACAGTGAAAGAATCGTATGGTAAACAAAAAATGAATGGAGCAAATCAACAGTAAACATATTGTGATTTTGATTTTCCTGTCTGATTGATGAGAGATCAATTTTCCGGCTGAGAATTGTGCGTTAATTTAGAATTTCAGATATCTTGGGATTTATGCGATCAAATAAAAAAATTTGATTCGAAAATCTGAAGGAATAAGAATCGCGATCAATGGCGGCGAGTTCCAAATTTTCTTCGACGAAAAATAGTGGATGAGATAAGGAAATAGCGCGCGTCATTTAGGGGTTAAATCTTTAACGGATTACATGAAATAGGGCACGTGAGACAAGAAAAGGAGTGTGCTGTCCTTTTGAGTAAAATTTAACTGGGTTGTCCTTATGGATAAAAAAGCCTTTAATTTTGTCCTTGTAATTATTTTCCTGTTGTTATGATCCAGAAGTATCAACCCAAAAGTAATTAACATACAAAAAAATGTTATAATGTACTCTTTTTCCTTATTTAAGATTTTTCCCACTGGGTTTTTCTTATTAAGGTTTTAACTAGGCATTACATTGATCCAGAAGTATCATACTCCTTTTGACGTAGTAAATACGACATTTTGTATTGTACTTTTTTCCTTCACTAAAATTTTTCCCATTGGGTTTTTCTTAGTAAGGTTTTGACAAGACAACATTTTGATCTAGAAGTATCAAACATCTTTTGATGCAGTAAACTATCATTTATGAAGACAAGACTGTTTGCATTGCTCAGATTCAAGTGAATTTTATCAAGGGTGATAGGATGGAGCACATTTCTTCTAAATTTCTCTTCACACATGAATGAAAGGATAACAAGAAAGAGAAGAAACAAATTCAATTTCGAGAAAAGCAGATAGATTTGTTCTCAAAGGCAATTTCCAAATCAACATTCCATAAGATAGTGTACAAAATTGGCATGCGTCGACTACATCAATGACTAATTGAATAATGCGTTACAAATAAGGGGGAGCATATAAAAATATGCTATAATGTACTATTTTCCTTCACTAATATTTTTCCCATTGGGTTTCTGTTAGTAAGGTTTTTAATGAGACATTATCTTGATCCTGAAGTATCAACCCTTCCTGTAACATCGTAAAACATTTTGCCTAAAGATGAAATAAATTTGCACTCTTTTCCTTGTTTATGATTTTTCCCACAGGGTTTTTCATAAAAAGGTTTTTAATGAGACATTATTTTGATCCCGAAGCATCAAACTCTTTTAAGGAATATCATTTTAATATGATATTCATAATTTCAAACGTTGTGTACTCTTTTTCTCGTTCAAGGTTTTTCCCATTGGGTTTTCCTGATAGAGTTTTGAAAGCAACAGTCAATAGTTGTATCGGCTGAACGGATATATGCAAGTAAGATAATAATAAGGGGGAGCAATCATCATATATGTTTTAAAAGGGTCAACTTCAAGTTAGCAGAGCATTCAAGATTTTGAAGACGCATATTCGAGGGGGAGTGTTGTAATATATAAGAGTGAATATGCTTTTGTAATATTCTATTTAGTCTCGCATCATAAGAATAAATTTAACATCAGCTACAAAGCATATATATATATATATATACATATATATATATATATATATATATATAAAGGAGCCAATGTAATAGAAATTGTGACACTTGAATCAATAGAAATAAAAGTCTCTCCTTATATCTTCTATTCTCTCTAATGACTTCTCTTTTATTATACGTTCCGTTTTATTTTGTAACAAAAGATCAACTTTATCGAACTCAAATCACGCAAATAAAATCTTAAGCTATCATTAAAAATAAGCAAATATATACATGCCTAACGAGCCCGGCCCATTAGAAAATAAAACTTCCTAAAAACAATTCCTCGAGTAAAGCACTCTATTCCAAACTTCTCTTACACAAAATTCCAAAATCAATTTTCGGAAATTGAAATCTCTGTTCCAAACAAAATTATCTAGTGATGGTTCGGGCGAGGGTGATCTGGTATATGGTGTCGGATTTGGATATTTTAGGTGAGGCAATTGAGATTTTTTTTTTCCTCTTTTACTTTTGGTTCAGGGAGATGGAACGAGGATGTGGTTGGGGCTGAAGTGACTGAGTTGCATCCATAGGTGATGTGGAGGCGGAATTGATGAGGTTGGTGAATCAAATGATGGAGGCGGGTTGAATTTATGAAAGAAGATTCGGTCGTACTCTGATGCTGCTGCTGTATAGTTTGGGGTGGTGATCAGTCGAGGTGGTCCAAAATGGTTTGGGGAGTGTGAATTTGGGCACTGGTCGTGGTGATTTAGCTGTGGATTGTATGAGATGCTTCTATGTTTGGGTTGAAGGTGATTGGCTTTATATATATTCAGGTGGTTGAGATGGATTTTGAGGCAGTGGGCGATGAAGGAGTTGCTGATGTCGGGGTGCAAGAGAAGTTGCTTGATTCAGACAGTAAATGGCAGTTTGGGATGTGATGGTGAAGGTTGGTACTTGCTGCACTGTGGTTGTTAAAGGTTGCAATTTGATTGTTTTGTCGGTGGTGGTGATGATGAAAATGGATTGATTGCTATTGTGGTTTTTAGGGTGATGTTGATCAGTTGTTGTAATCAAGTGATATGGTGATCAGTTGTAAACAGTTGTTGTAATCAGGCTGCGGGCTTGTGGGTCAAGTGTAAGTGTCGATCAGTTGTTGTTGTGGTTTTTCGAGTGTAAGCGCTACTGAGTATTGGCTAAAGAAGGTGAACTATGGTTGAAGTATGATGAAGGGTGTGATTAGGTGATATGGTGATTGTTAGTGAAGAAGGTTGGCTATTTTTTGTGATAAGGTGATTATTGAGTAGTAGCCTTTTTTAAGGTAGTTCGTGACTGACGGATTTGGTTGCAGGAAGGTATGAAGTGCTGGAGATGCTGGTTTGGATGAGGAAGGCAATGTATACAGTGTTGCAATGTATTAGGGAACTGAAATTTTAGAGTGGGCAGTGAGTTGCTGACAAAAGTTTGGTGCAGTGAAATGGTGATGTCAATGGGAAAAGTAGGTTATTGAAGGTAACAGTTAAGTGGCAGTTTGGTGGAGGAGGGTTCAGTTGTTTGTTTTGGAAGTGAGTGGTTGAGGAGGTTAGCAGGCAATAAACTAAAAATATTCAGAAAGAGCATAATAGAATGTGGGAACAAATGTAGTGTAACAGATGAAAACAATTACAATGTATTTTATTATTTTCTATAGAAACAAATACAGTTTGTAATATGCTGAAACAGATGCAATGTAAATTAAAGATAAAAATGTGAACCAAATGCAGTGTGATTTTTATGTTCTTTTACTACCTAAAACAGTGCAAATGTGAGTGTAGCAAATAGCAGAAATGAACAGGGAGAATAACAAAACAAAAGGTAGGAGGGAATGCAAATGTTTAGAATTTATTGCTAAATGCTGCAACAATGAAATGCCGAATTCAACATAGTAACAAAGAATTGTGGATGTGAATGACAAAAGAAAATGTAGAATTTAGTTGTTTGAAACAGAAAATGAAATGCAAAATCAGATTAACAGAATAACTTGTAGCGTAAATGTAATGAGTAAACAAATACAGTGCAGACTTTGTTTTTTTAATTAAAATCAAATGGAAACTAGAATGACAAGCAAATTCAAGCAAAACAGAAATGCATAACTGAATTTTTTATTGGAAAGATGAACAAATAAAATAAATGAACCAAACACACAATAGAAATGCTTTCAAGTGGAAGAAGAAATGATAACCAATGCAATAATTTATTTTACTAGAAAGCAAAGATAGATATAATACAAAGAGTAAAAATAAAGTTAAAATGTTTTTCCTAACAATGACGGCAAAAACTTGATTCTTACGCTATTAATTTAGAAAATCCGCAGAATTTATATCGTTATTCAAATATTGCAAACGCACGACATACAATCGTAATATGCATGCAAGTACGACTCTATCAGCATGAAAAAAAATTGAATTTCTAAAATTATTCAATAAAATTAGACCAAGTTTTGAGATTGTATTAACTACATAAAAAAATTAACAAAAACAAGAAAACAACTAGAGAGTTAATTATGAGATAGAATGTTTATAATGTTTTGCGTACAATGTAGCATGCACTTTCTCCCGTCATATGCAACAATTTGGACAAATTTTTCTTTTTTCAGGATGACCCACGTCTAGGCATTATGAAGCATGGATGAGCAGATGACTGTATAGTAGTGGTTTGATCTAATTCTTTTTTCTTCTTTAAAATAACGTAACATCACATTACTCATCAACTAAGTTCAAATATCTCCTCTAAGTTACAAAGCTAAACCAATATTAACAAGGTCCTCATATATCTAAATAGTACAATGATATATTTGTGATACAAGGCATCATACGAATACTACAAAAGATGAGAAGAATACTATATAGTATCAACCCTCCAAACAACCACTCAACTCTCTATTAAATCACTGATAGAACATCTTTGAGAGTTGTTCATGCCACGCCTTTAGCATTTGAATCACCTTTGACGCTCCACATTCTCCTTAATTTGGCTCTAGTCTGTGCACTCCATTATTGAAGCCATAAGTGGCGTCATTGTATTTCTGCATTTTATGAACTATTGCATCAATTTCCATTTTTAAATTAATTAAAATAAAGTTTTGCAGCAAGTTTAAAATTTCAGTTAAATCCAACAACTGCTTTCTAAGTTGAATTTGCTAAGATAAACTCAACTTGCTACAATTGAATTGCTCAGCACGTTTAGTTACTCACTTCAGCCAGCATATACAAGTAAGCTATCAGCATCACAAGTGAAACTAAAATGCCTGGAATCCTAAGATAAGTCGTCAAACATATTTGAATTCGAACTCTGTTTGTTTGGTACTTTGGCTGCATATTTAGACCACAACAAAAAAAATCAAAAATTGTCTTATATAAGACAACAAATCATCGTAGATTTAGTAGCATCATCACTTGATCAATTGTTCCAAATTTCATCTATAAAAAAAAATCATTGGTTTAATGCAGAATAAGTTACGCAATGTAAAAAATAAACGCTGCTTATTAAGTTACTGAAAGAAATCTGGTTTTTCTTTTGAACAATCAAGCATAGATATTTTTTAGTATAAACGAGTATATATGCACGCCCAATAGTTGATTCCCAGCAATAGTTTATAAAAAGAAAATGAAAGTAGTTTATAAATATAGGAAACAAAATGTTCTTTCTTTTTTCAATTGGTCTCAGGTTTGAAGTTTTGATTCCCAGCAACAGTTGATTCTCCACCATTTTCTCTAGATCAGCAAGCATTACAGAGCTCAAGCTCTTCACTGTAACACATAATTAAGAATAAAAACAATTGAAAAAAGAAAGAACATGGCTGCGAAGTCACTCATCAGCAGTAGAAACCTTCCAAACCTGAGACCAATCAAGTATCCCTATAAGAGGCGAGAAATACAAAGTAAAAATAAATCAAAGTAAAAATAAATACAAAATACACATACTAAAACAAATACTGTACAACAACAAAAGGAGAATCAACTCAAACCAACTGAGATTAGACACTATAAAAACACGCACAACAAAAAAAAAAAAAAAAAAAAAAAAAAAATGAAGAAGAAGAAGCTAAAACCAAAAAAACCAGTAGATCTTAATATCGAACGTGTAGAAAGTTAAGAGGATAATAGAACTTAAGCGATGTTCTGAAGACGTGATTCCAAGATCATGCATTCAACTTTGACTCTTAACTTTGTTGCACAAATGAGCTCCTCTTAATGGACCTGCAAAATATATGTTCTGTTTTAATACCCATTAATGCTTTATAATCAGGAATTGCATTCAAGAATAATTAAGCATTTGCAGAATATATACGACGTGTATAATTGCAGTAACAAAAGAAATTACGACATTAAGTTACAATGTTATCTACAACAGACATGCCAAGTTTTTTTTTTTAAAAAAATGGAAAATAGGGAGAAGGCAAACGTAGCAAAAAATTTGGCCAAAAATATGGAAAGTTTGTTTTTTAGCCAAAAGTCTATATTTTAGTGCAAAATGGAAAATGAAAGTGGGCCCCCTGAATTCCACATTTGCACTAAAATGTTGATTTTTGCCTAAAAAACAAACTTAGCATACTTTTGACCAAAGAATTTGCTAAGTTTGTCCTTTAAAAAAAATGCTCTTTTAAAAAGATAGAATTGGACTTATCATACCTCTTGAACCTTAAAAAACCTTGTTATTATTATATTCCAATGACAAATAAGTGGAGAAGCCAATATATAATATTTTCCACTCAGTAATTATAGTTTCAAACAAAATAGCCTACGGTGATGAGAAATCTTTCTTTGTAGTTTATCGTATGTACATCCTAGATAAATTAGTTTACCCACAATAACTCGATGAAATGTTTTTTAACAATAATTTGTAATGCGTGAATGCAAATATATATGTATTAAAACCCTATTAGTGTTGCGATTAATGCATTTGCATGAACATGCAATTACATATAAGCTGTGTAGAAATGTTTAATTAACAGAATGGTTATGACTTATAGCAAAGCATAATATTCACCTAAATGGCAATAGTCTGTTAATACCATGGTTTTAAAAAACTCGCCTCGATACTCGCCTCAAGGCCCGCCTCGAGGAAACAAGAGATAAAACGCCTTGAGGCTTATTCCAAAAGGCTTTTTACCTCTAAAGCTTACGCCTCAACAACTTAAGGCATACAAAACGCATAAAGCGTACGTCTCGCACGCCTCAAACAGCTAAGCCATATGACTTAAAAACCTTTTTATCTTCAGTTGCAGATTTGGACATAGATAAAAGTCATTAAGCTTTACTTATATAATGGAAATAAAAAAAATTCAAATTTTAAGAAAATAAAAATTAGCAAATTTTACTTTTCAATTTCAATATCGACATGATCAAGTAAGATTGTTTACGAAATAATGATCATGAGGAATGCAATGAATTTTCTCATTGTTATTTAAAGAATGTTTTTCAATAAATTTTATTAAATCTCGAAATAAACCTTGCAAATCGATTCGAATTGATAGAACATACCAAAATTGGAGTTTGATGTAATCTTCAAATAGTTTTAAGAAATCAGAATCTGAACCATATGGGTTTCGATAATTTATTATTAATCTATAATAAAAATATATACTTGGTAGAAGTCGGATCTTAAATTATTTGTGTTCTATTTTTTACATTGGTTAATTTAAAGTGTCAGAATTTTTTTTTTTTTTTTTTACGCTTTATTTTTACCCAAAAATCTTACGCCTCAGCATTTCGAGGCTTACGCCTCGCTTTATAGACCTAAAAATGCCTCATGTACGCCTTTTGCATTTTAAATCATTGGTTAATACAATATCAAAAAGGATAATATAGAAATTAACATTTAATGTTGCCTTGATATTAGTTGATGGAAGCGATATCGTAGATTGGATATTGTATATATAAGTAATTTGCCAAGTCACATATTTTCCTTACTAATTTGCCAAAATATTAGGGCATCAACACACTGCCAATGGAAACAAATAGGAATTTTGAGTACAAATTGGCACTTCATTGTAACCATTGCTGGGAATTTATTGTAGTATAAAGTTCACTCATAAATTTCAATGTAACTGTGAATAAATAAATGATCAAAGAAGCAAGTAAAGAAACAAAATCACACACAAGATTTAACGTGGAAAAACCCTTTGCGGGAAAAAACCACGGGAGAAAGGCAAATTTATTGATTTAATTGATGGAGTTGTTACAAGCTTATTCAACATATCAACCATAGCAGTAAATTTATATTCTACTTTCATGCATTCAGATAAGGAGAGAAAGAATAAAAATAAGAATATTCTTTATCCTTCAATGAGGTTGCTGCATTTATCTCAATCAAGAGAGTAAATTAAAATCTCCATTATCCTTTTGATGAGGTTGCTATAAATGTCTCAATCAAGAGAGAATCTTCTTTATCCTTTAAATGAGGTTGATGAAAAAACCTCAATTAAGGGAGTAAATTAAGGAACTAAATAATATTCTTTAGGTGACACATCAGCTGGACCAATCCTCAATCAAGAGAGTAAATTAAGGAACTAAATAATATCCTTTAGATGACACATCAGCTGAACCAATCCTAATGAGAATTTCAGATCACAAATTAACAATCTCCACCTTGAGACGAATTCTCATCTTGAAGTAAAAAACGAACTCCTTCAACAAGTAAATATCTGTCTTGCTCCAATAGTCCCTAAAGACTATACTGTAACACCAACCAAGCTTGAGCAAAGCTCAAACTTAGTAATTGGAACTGGCTTTGTCATCATGTCAGCGGGATTGTCATGAGTACTTATCTTGCAAATTTTAACACCACCTTTAGCAATAACATCTCGAATGTAGTGATACCTCACATCTATATGTTTAGTTCTCTCATGGAACATTTGATCCTTTGTAAGGCATATAGCATTCTGGCTATCAGAAAATATAGTAATGCAAGATGTATCTCCACAAAACTCAAAATATAAACCTCTAAGCCAAATAGCTTCTTTACATGCTTCAGAAATAGCCATATACTCGGCCTCAGTAGTTGATAATGCTACTGTAGTTTGCAAGGTTGCTTTCCAAATTACAGCACAACCACCAATGGTGAAAACATAACCTGTTAATGATCTCCTTTTATCCAAATCACCTGCAAAATCAGAATCCACATAACCAACAAGTTCTTCTTTAGATTTACCAAACTGCAAACAAGCATTTGCAGTGCCATGAAGATATCTAAAAATCCATTGAACTGTTTTCCAATGCTCTCTTATGCTTGCCAAAAATGCAATGCTCACAGAACTTCAGCTTGCCTGCGTTGTACCCATCA
The DNA here is from genome assembly GCA_030737875.1 of Allium sativum. Taxonomy (NCBI): domain Eukaryota; kingdom Viridiplantae; phylum Streptophyta; class Magnoliopsida; order Asparagales; family Amaryllidaceae; genus Allium; species Allium sativum. Next base: position 464,725,746 of record CM060923.1, read on the forward strand.
AGAAGTCCTCTCTTGTTCAACTCCGACAGACCTAATTCACTCATATGTCCAAGACGCATATGCCAAAGATTAGCAGTATCACAATCAGAAATATTATTTGAGATAACAGGGGAAGCATTACCTGAAACAGTAGTGCCTTGAAGATAATAAAGGCCATTTGTTTGCCTAAGATTTCCCTTCATTACAATAAGAGAACCATTTGTGACTTTCAAGACACCACCTCCACCTGAATATTTGTACCCTTTGTCATCAAGAGCACTTAAAGAAATCAGATTTCTCTTCATGTTGGGAATGAACCGAACATCTGTTAAAGTTCTGATTGCGCCATCAAACATCTTGATCTGAATAGAACCAATTCCTGCTACTTTACATGCCGAATCATCACCCATCAAAACTGAGCCAGCATCTTTTATGGGTTCTAAGGTTGTAAACCAATCTTTAATAGGACACATATGGAAAGTGCAAGCAGTGTCAAGTATCCATTCATCTTTAAGCTCAGCACATCCAGCAAACACGGTAACAACAAGCATCTCATTGTCAGAACTATCATTACGAGCACAATTGGCATTAACTTCATCTTCTTTGTTATCTTTTGGTTTGTATGTGCCATTTCTCTTTTCCTTGTTCTGCAGCTTATAACATTCGGATATTTCATGTCCATCCCTCTTACAATATTTGCAAGACTTGTATTTGCCTCTAGATTTAGATCGACCTTTATAGGCATTGGAACTTTTGCCTCGAGATCCATTATTTGAATTTTTCTCCTTTGTCCTGCCACGAACGGACAAGCTTTCGGCTTGAGAGCTTGATCCAGTTGAAGACACCAGTTGTTTCATTTTCTCCTTGGCGTGCAAGGCTTCATAAACGTCATTTAGAGTGAGAGTATCATGACTATATAATATGGTATCTCTGAAATTTGAGTAAGAACTGGGCAAAGAACATAATAGGATTAAACCCAAATCTTCATCATCATATTTGACTTCCATTGCAGTCAAGTCAGAAACAATCTCTTTAAAATCAGAAATATGGTCAAGCAAATTACCTCCCTCTTGCAATTTGTGCAGAAACAACTTTTGTTTGAGATGCATCTTACTTGTGAGATCCTTGGTCATGCAAATTGACTCCAATTTCAGCCAAAGAGAAGCAGCTGTCTTCTCGTTCAAAACTTCTTGTAAAATATTATTGTGTAGATGGAGCTGAATTTGCGACAAAGCCTTCCGATCCTTTCTCTTCTCATCATCGGTCCATAGATCAAATCTCTTGTTCCCGAATCCATCCAATGCATCATCATAATCAGCTTGTGCGAGCAACGCCCGCATCTTCACTTGCCACAATGAGAATCGAGTGTTTCGATCCAATAGCGGAAGATCATACTTTAACGACGCCATGTTGAATAAACCAGCGCTCTGATACCACTTGTGAATAAATAAATGATCAAAGACGCAAGTAAAGAAACAAAATCACACACAAGATTTAACGTGGAAAAACCCTTTGCGGGAAAAAACCACGGGAGAAAGGCAAACTTTATTGATTTAATTGATGGAGTTGTTACAAGCTTATTCAACATATCAACCATAGCAGCAAATTTATATTCTACTTTCATGCATTCAGATAAGGAGAGAAAGAATAAAAATAAGAATATTCTTTATCCTTCAATGAGGTTGCTGCATTTATCTCAATCAAGAGAGTAAATTAAAATCTCCTTTATCCTTTTGATGAGGTTGCTATAAATGTCTCAATCAAGAGAGAATCTTCTTTATCCTTTAAATGAGGTTGCTGAAAAAACCTCAATCAAGGGAGTAAATTAAGGAACTAAATAATATTCTTTAGGTGACACATCAGCTGGACCAATCCTCAATCAAGAGAGTAAATTAAGGAACTAAATAATATCCTTTAGATGACACATCAGCTGAACCAATCCTAATGAGAATTTCGGATCACAAATTAACAGTAACATGTCAGATGCACAGCAAAAAAAGGAAAACAAAATAATAAAGCAAGAAACAAAATACAATGATGCATTCTAATAATAAGGAAAATGAAGAAAAAAAATTAAACAATGGTGAAAATCAGGTAATTACGATGCACAAAAAGGTAAAAACGATTTGAAGATGCATATTCAACAATATTTTGAAACAATTACATATGAAAAACATCATACAATTAACAAAAAATATTTATTTTATAATTTACCACCAGATCGAATAACCACCAAGATGGCTAAAAGACATATTATGCCAATTTTAAACATTTCAGACCACTACTTCACTTCACCTAATCAGTTTCTCCACTATTCTTGTTTCTCATATAAGTAGTGCTAATAACATAAGTAAAATGAAATCTTAAAAAAACCAAAATTAGTTTTTGATTTCAGTAAAAGCCAAATCTGTAAACGTATTTGCATAAAAAGAACATTTGTGCTGGTGAAATAACCATGAATTGTGGTTTATGGTCATAAAATATGCTTGTATTTGCTAATCTGGTAGCTGAAGGCATATGATATTTCAAGCAAATAATAGTTAGGAGACCATATGGTACTCACCATACAAATTCGTCAGTTGATACATGCACTTCTACCGTTTTATTAAAAAAAAAAAAAACGTAATTGCACTGATAACTTCTTCAAAACAAACAATGATATGCTAAAATACAAGATTCTTAGTGAGAAATTAAAAAAAAAACGTTAAAAAGATTACTTTAATCTTTATGTATTGAATATGAATAAAGGCTGCAGCTATCTAAAACAGATCAATCTATATTTTAGTTACCTTTTTGCAAAATAGAAAATGAAGGGAATAGATATCTTTTTTTCCATGGAAACAAATTTAAAAAATAATTCACAGTGAATTTGTAAGTATGATTTTTGAAGTATAATTTTATCAAACCCTAACTCCACATCAAATTCATCATTGTAAGGATATTTATAGATAACAAATAGGCAAAACGGAAGGGGAGGACCAAATGAAACACAAACCTAGAAATTCGATTGGAGGAGCAAATTTGATAAATTATAGATTCTAAGTGTTGCCCCCCCCTTTTTTTTTGGTTCATAGCAAACTTGGTTTTTTTTTTCAACGAAAATAAAATATATTACAATAGGGGGACTCAAGCCAGTCTCCAACGACGTACAAATTAGAAAATACAACAAAAGCAGAAGCACAAAACAACATAGTAAACTAATACAACCAAGATACATCACAAATAGGACAACGGCCATCACCAAACAAAAGCACCACACCAACACCAAAGATAGATACACCACAGAACACGGGAATAATCCACGCTGCGGAAGGAGCATACCATCCCACAACCAACAGATCTAGGCTACAAACATGAAACCTCGCAACAAAGCCAAAGAGATTGATCCAAGCATCAATATAAAACCACATACCCAACTAAGCACATGAACCTTCAAAAACGAAGAACATACCTCCAATTGTAATGAAACGAACAACAGCAAAGGGAATCATCCCACTATAAATCGAACGTCCACCAAGCTCGGCGAAGAGTGCTAAACTCAATGGAAGAAACTCAGCATACCAGATCCAGAAAGGCTAGTCGCGAGACAAATTATGAAGGATGGCTTTACTGAAGAGGCCACCACGCAAAGAGAGGTGGAGAAAACTGTAGCTCGTTCTGAAGAGGAGGCAAAGCGGGGATAGGTACAATAAAACAGGGAGCAAGACCAACAAGAACACAACCAGCAGCAACAAGCATTTCCCAAAGACCAAACGAGTCCACCATCCCACTAAACCCAACAAAAAACCATAAACACCAGAACAGATACACTTTACCCCGCTGTAAGACAAAAGCCGACCCACCTGCTACTGACGATTGCCAGTGAAAAACAGATGGATACACAGTACAAGGAAAAGGAGGTGAAAACTAGTGTTTATCAGAGGATAGTTGAAGGGGGAACGCTGGAAAGAAGAAACATGGAGATAAGCAGACAAAAAAACAACGAAACAAATCAGATTTGAAAAGAACTTCCGTTGCGAGAAAAGCAAGAACAGAGAAATCGGTAGCCAGAAACAATTGCGAAGTGAGAATGGATCTCGAACGATGTTGGAAGGGGATTGATGTTGGCCAAGAAAAAAACACCGAGAGCCAAAAGACCGGAAAACCAGACTAGGGTTTAGGCGGCGGAAAAGAGAAACCTAAAAACTAAAGAACAGGGTAACTAAAAGAGGGAGCGGGAGAGGTAAGGGAGATGGAAGACGAAGGTCGAGATGGATGGAAGGGAATGAGAAGACGAGCGGTTAGGGCAGAAGGAAGAAGAGAATCAGAGCAAGTGGTCGCCATTTTTTAGATCTACATTTTTCGAAGTGTTACCCTATGGCAATAGTGATATAACATTTATGTCGTTTTCTCAAATATGTAAAGCTGCAACGAAGTAAATATATAAAATCAATTTTTATGAAGGAAATTGTATGGCTTTATGTTCTGATCAAGTATTTGTATAGTAATAAAGGTCGTAATATTAATAATCATATTAATAATCACCATGATCATGCGATAACGATGTTGGAGACAAACCATTCAATTATGACACCCTTTGACCTTCGGATAAATTTTGCTAAATCCAGACTGATAAATGATAGTGCAAAATAATTAAAAGGACGATGATTTTAGTAAAAAGTAGTAGATTCATAAAATAAAAAGGTAATGTAAAAAATTAAATGGAAACATTTGTATCATAACATGGCCAAAAAAAATAAAGTATGAAGAGCTGAGCTTTATAGCACCAATGCAGGAAAGCAGTTGAGTGATATTTACATGTTCAAATGAACATATGAAAAGCTAAAAAGGTGGACAGTAAAGAAGATAAATTAAAGAACCATAAGGTCTAAAACTGAAGGGAAAAAGTTGTCGAATTTGCAAATGTTTAACTATTTAAGCACATTTCAAGCTCTGAATCAATAATTTAAGGCATGATGTTACTCTGTGTGTGTGTGTGTGTGTGTGTGTGTGTGTGTGTATGCTTCAAGCAGCTGGTCCCATCCTAAGTTTTGCAAAAAAGATGAACTTGGAAAATTTATAAATACTATTTGCAAGAGATGCATTAACTTATCAAACATATATAATAGAAATGCACATTTGCATGATATATATTTATCTAAACAATACACTGACTTTCTAATGAAAGTATGCCACCTTGCATATTTTATTGCATCTATAACCAGAAATAACATAGAGAACTTTTTCAATAGAAATCAGCATAACGAACGGTCTGAAGTCCACTTTGAAGTGGTATTAATAAAACATAAGACACAACATTGATGTTGCTTTTAAGTTACATTTTATGATCGTATTTATTTATAACAGAAAAGAAATAGTTACATATTATATGCATTTTGGCTAGTTATTTCAAAGTTCAAACACATAACTTTTTAATATAATTTAGTAGTATAAATGTATACAAAGCCATATATAAGTTTTACTGTCATAACCGATGAAAGAAATATTACAGAAGTAATGTTTGAGGGTTAAAAACAAAGAAAAATTAAAACTTTTTCTTAAAAATTCAATTTTAATAAATGACTGCAGACTCTGAATATAAGTCCGAAAAAAGGACAACATCAATTTGAAAGTTTTAAATTTCATAACATAAATAAAATCCTAGTACAACTTAAAAGACAAAATTTTGAAAATACATCCTTTTCAAATTGCAATTCTTATAAATCAGTATTTTTAAACAAAAACAGAGCAATTAGGAAAAAAAGACTGAACATGTAAGATATCTTACCATCCCGATTAAAAACAGGGAAAAAAGTTTAGGTTTTTGGATTTAATATTTGGCTAGTTCAAATTTTGTGGAATGTATTTACGCATGGGCATTGAAAAAAAATTCACTACCATGATTGCGAGCACAAATCAAAATGTAAGATTTATCACCAATAAGTTAAAATTTGCAGTAAAAAATTATAGGTTAGTTTTCAAGGTCCAAAAAAAGTTTTAGAAAATAATCTTTGACATTATTTTGTAGAAGATCAATAAGTAAAATTCAAATGCTTTGAAATTTCATTTTCACTAAAAAAATAAAGTAAAAGCGGACCTTCTGAATGATTCTAAATAAATATGTAAAGTGTAAATAGTAGACTCAATATAGGAGGTAAACTACAGACTTGTTTTTTTTAATTTACAATCTGTAGAGATGTAACATTGTTATTTGTTAAAACTGGAAAGAAATTTAAACCTTGAAAAAACCGAGTAAATAAGTCAGCTTTTAGGAGGGTTGCCTTTAGAGGAAAACATTTTTTAAAATCTTACAATGATATGGAAAATTCATTCACACACAAATAAACCAAGCCATGGTAAAATCAGGGTAAATATTTCAAATGTACATTATAATGCCAAAATATGCAAATGTTACAAAACTAAGTTAATGTTCATTGTTCAAAATTAGGAATAGATTTATATATTTATGACGTATATAGTTAATGTAGTTCATCAACTATGCCTAAATTTAAAAAAATGGAGACCTTTTTTTAAAATTTACAATCTGTAGAGATGTAACATTGTTATTTGTTGAAAAGAAATTTAAACCTTGAAAACAACCAAATAAATAAGTGAGCTTTTAGGAGGGTTGCCTTTAGAGGAAAACATTTCTTAAAATCTTACAATGATAAATATGTGGAAAATTCATTCACACACAAATAAACTAAGCCATGGTAAAATCAGGGTAAATATTTCAAATGTACATTATAATGCCAAAATATGCAAATGTTACAAAACTAAGTTAATGTTCATTGTTCAAAATTAGGAATAGATTTATATATTCATGACGTATATAGTTAATGTAGTTCATCAACTATGCCTAAATTTAAAAAAATGGTTATGAAAGAAATAAGAAATCTTGTTGTATTTTAGAACAGAGAACATGCTATTTTAAGAAACTAAAACTATATGTTTTAACTGACACATGGAAAAGGATAAAAGACCAAGAAGTAAGTATATTATGTCAAACTACCTTGAAAGTAAATCATACACACACGTGTTTATGCAGCTCTGATGTATAATGCTGACAAACCTATAAGACCAATCTGTAATAGGATTCACTCTCACGGAAGGGGTCCAAACTTGCGATCTTGCAGAAAGAGAGGGATGTTCTTTTCCAACCTGCATAATGATTTTAAGGCCATTAGGAACTTTATAAAGACAAAATAAATAACATATATTGCCATCATGAATATTACTGACAGTACACTGCATTAAGATCGTCAATTCTATTTCTTGTACCATGAAAATTGCTTTGGCTGGTCATCCTATCATTAGAGATTCTGGTCAAGACTTGAAATCAAGGCAAATTAGTTTTAGTTGCAACTGTTGGGATCCCTCCTTAATTGGAGAGTTTCTAGAAAATTCTAGACCTTTCTAGAGAAATCTAGAATTTTCTAGAATGTACCAGAGAACTCTAGAGAAGTGTAGAACTCTCTAGAAGCTTGTGGAAGAGTGTGGAACCCTCTGGAATATTCTGGAGATGTGTGGAACCTTCCAGAACCTTATGGAAGAGTATGACCGGAGAACTCTAGAGAAGTGTAGAAACCTCTAGAAGCATGTAGAAGAATGTGGAACCCTTTGGAATATTCTGGAGACGTGTGGAACCTTCCAAAACCCTATGGAAGAGTACGACCGGAGAACTCTAGAGAAGTGTAGAACCCTCTAGAAGCTTGTGGAAGAGTGTGGAACCCTCTAAAATATTCTGGAGACGTGTGGAATCTTGTGGAACCTTCTGGAACCTTACAGAAGAGTATGGAAGAACAAAGAAGGGAATGAAAGAGTGTAGAGATTCCTAGAGAGTGTGGAGCATTCTAGAGAATCAATCTCTACCGTTGGATGCAAGTAATCTCTACCATTCATTATGGAGGTTGAGTAGTATAAATAGGAGAAGAAGCCTTCATTACTATCCATCCAAGGATCTAAGGATCCGAGGATCCAAGAGTCCAAGGGAAGAAGCCACTCCTTAGAGTGAGATCCAAGGATCCAAGAATCCAAGAAAGAAATCCACTTCTTAGAGTGAGAAAAATACTTGAGAGTTAGTAAGCCTCTTTGAGAGAAAAGAGAGATAGCTTAAGAAGTATCCATCCTTAAGCTTGAGTCAAGTGTGAGTTACTTTTGTAATCAAATTCTTGTAATCCTACTATTCTTTTGTATAGTGGAAGAATCTCCATATTGGAGAATTATAAACTCTTGTGCTGCCGTTGCTACTTTTAATCTTAAAGTGCCTATCTTAACTTCACGAAGCGGGGAAGACCGAGATTTCCCCAACAGTGGTATCAGAACCAGGTTCATCTGTAGCCGTAATCAAGCTCGTGTAAGTTCAAGATGGAGGATAATGACGCTCACTGTTGAGGGGGAGCCTCAAAGCTATAAAGAAGCAATGAGTGATTGTCATAAAGAAGAATGGATAATAGCCATGCAAGAAGAAATGCAATCCTTGCATGAGAATAACACATATGAACTAGTGGAGCTAACAAAAGGGAGAAGAGCTTTGAAGAATAAGTGGGTGTATAGAATCAAGACCGAAGAGAACTGTTCAAGGTCTCGCTACAAAGCTCGGTTAGTCGCCAACGGATTGGACAAGAAAGAAGGTACTGATTTTGAAGACATATTCTCTCCCGTGGTAAAGATGTCATTGATCCGAGAAGTCCTCGAGGAAAAGCAAATACATCTTGACAAGGTTCACACATATGAGAACTGGTCTGATACTAAGGTAGTACCAACAAAGAAGTTTGAAGATTGCTGTCAAGGTGTCGGCGTACTACTACCTCCCAATTAAGTCGGGAGGGGGAGATTGTTGGGATCCCTGCTTAATTGGAGAGTTTCTAGAAAATTCTAGACCTTTCTAGAGAAATCTAGAATTTTCTAGAATGTACCAGAGAAGTGTAGAACTCTCTAGAAGCTTGTGGAAGAATGTGGAACCCTCTGGAATATTCTGGAGATGTGTGGAACCTTCCAGAACCCTATGGAAGAGTATGACCGGAGAACTCTAGAGAAGTGTAGAAACCTCTAGAAGCATGTAGAAGAATGTGGAACCCTTTGGAATATTCTGGAGACGTGTGGAACCTTCCAAAACCCTATGGAAGAGTACGACCGGAGAACTCTAGAGAAGTGTAGAACCCTCTAGAAGCTTGTGGAAGAGTGTGGAACCCTCTAAAATATTCTGGAGACGTGTGGAATCTTGTGGAACCTTCTGGAACCTTACAGAAGAGTATGGAAGAACAAAGAAGGGAATGAAAGAGTGTAGAGATTCCTAGAGAGTGTGGAGTATTCTAGAGAATCAATCTCTACCGTTGGATGCAAGTAATCTCTACCATTCATTATGGAGGTTGAGTAGTATAAATAGGAGAAGAAGCCTTCATTACTATCCATCCAAGGATCTAAGGATCCGAGGATCCAAGAGTCCAAGGGAAGAAGCCACTCCTTAGAGTGAGATCCAAGAATCCAAGAAAAGAATCCACTTCTTAGAGTGAGAAAAATACTTGAGAGTTAGTAAGCCTCTTTGAGAGAAAAGAGAGATAGCTTAAGAAGTATCCATCCTTAAGCTTGAGTCAAGTGTGAGTTACTTTTGTAATCAAATTCTTGTAATCCTACTATTCTTTTGTATAGTGGAAGAATCTCCATATTGGAGAATTATAAACTCTTGTGCTGCCGTTGCTACTTTTAATCTTAAAGTGTCTATCTTAACTTCACGAAGCGGGGAAGACCGAGATTTCCCCAACAGCAACTCGTATCTGGTGAGAGTTAAAGCAATCAAAACTTCATGTATAAATTATAAATATAATCCATGAATGAAATAGCATTCTCACTTGGTGGCTATTCCATAAGTGAAAGAGTTTGATTTCTGGAAATGAGCAATGGTTTCTTCTTCCAATTTGTTTATTGGCATCGGAGGTATTATGTATCCAAATAAAATGCAAGCAGTTCAAATATACAAAGTTAGGAATTTCAAGTAGAAGTGAGATTTGAACAATGGCTTTTAAGTCATCATGATTCAGAAATTGGAATATATATATATATATATATTTTCACATCTAAGCATCTACTAATTTGTAGGTAAAAAGGGATAAAAGCGAACCAACAAAATAATAAATTGGATCCAAAAGATTAACTTACACAACACAATATTGTATAAAATAACTTATAAGTGGACATTGAATCTCTATGTTAAAAGTATAAAATTTTTGGTTTTATAACTTAATAACATGCCAAAGCAATGTAAAGGAATACTGAAATAGTATTGTTTAGATCAACCATCCAATTATTATTATTATTATTATTATATAATAATAAATTTTAAATTCTTAAAATCCTCTGAATGAAAACATTTACAAAAGCTGAATTGATGACAAAATATAGAGATCAGGATAAACAAACAATTCATTTTCAAAAATCAAAATTAAATATTATATGAAATAATAGTTCAGTACTGTTCAGCAATGTATTTATGCTATGAAAGAGACTTATTTTGAGTTTTCTTGTATTCTAATAAAAATAAAAGAATCAAAGAGACAATAAAGGAGGAAATCATATTCATGCATATTGTTTCTTTTAGGTCTTTTTAATGAGCATATATACTTAACAAAAAAAAAAAAAGTATACAGTTTTTTACGTTTTTAGTGTAAAAAACTCATTGCACTATTTGGATAGCCAATAGAAATTAAAAGTGCAATTAGGCCATCTTCATTAAGTAACACTCGATCGATCCGTTCTCAACCACACAGATGCTTGTAAATTAGTAACACTCGATCGATCCCTCTAGTTTAATCATGCAGATTACTGCAGCACGTAATGTTTATATACTAATCTCCCAGAACATGCATGCTTACAAAGACAGTCTCTTATATATACTTACATGATTAAGACTTGCATGTAATTCTAGCCAAGTTTAGTTTTGGATATAGTGTGCTTCTCAAGAAATCTTTGAAGCACGTAATTTAGAGCATTTCTCAGGACATATGCTCCTTACGCTTATGGTCCCATGCAGGACTAATATTCCATGTATGGCTACACAGAATCTGTGGCTTTTCCAAATTGCAAAATTATACTAATCTCCCAACAGTGTAATCTCCCAACAATGCAAAATTATAACATTAAAAATGACTGAAGCTTTGTGATGAATCAAAAGCACAAAGGACTAATGGACAAATTTAGAAGTACAAACCCTAGAACAACATACAGGTAATCTGGACATGAGATACTGATTAATCGGAAATTATGATAGTAGATTGCAATGGCTAATTAGTCGGAAATTACGATCGCAATCGCTTTGTGATGGAATCGGAAAATTACCTGATATCGGCTGTAGTGCATTAATGCAACGATACCAATTGCGATCGAAGATACCAAGTGCCGCCGTGGTCGACAGTCGCCATTATAGCTGAGGGCGCCGATATAGGGTTTTGTATCTGCAGCACTCTAAATAATCAGAAAAGATAGTGACAGCGGGCAGAAGAAATGAGGGAGCTGATCTAGGTTCTCCCTAGAGGGTGTTAAATAAGCCGAAAAAATAGTGTGAGAGGAGAATGTTTCGAGTTGGATCTCCGTGGAGATGTAAAGGGGAAGTTCACCGTGGACGAAATAGGAAGCGACGTCCGCCATTAGACTGAAGCTTAGAACATATGTTCTAGCAATTGAAGACGCAGAACCGTTAAAATTAAGAGGGTCGATAAGGGTAGTTTAGGAATTTCAAAAAGACGTCAAGTAAAGTAGTGTAATCAATTTACCTTATTAGTAGTAGAGATTAGAGATATATTCCTAAACTATGTTTGTAGATGTTAATCTAAACTGAGACTTGCTCATTTATGTAAACTGTGCAATGCCCAGTTTGTCCAAACTGAGCTATGCTCACATAAGTACATAACCACATAAGGATATGCCCAGTTTGTCTAAACTGAGCTATGCTAGGCTATGAACACTGAACACTACCACAGTTTATCTAACCTGAACTATGCCCAGCTATATAGCTCAGTTATCAATTTTGATTTTCTATGCATAATAATTATTATATGCATAAATAATCAATGTATGGATATGGTTTTATGTTGAATTGATAAAAAAGAAGATTGATTTTCAATTTTTGCAGACAATATCAAGACAACAGGAATATGTATCGTCTTGAAAACAAGAAAAAAAGCCAAAGTAGTATCATGCAGAGCAAGACACAATGCTATGATGCTAGCAAAATGAAGTGCAGACCTGATTATGTTATTCATGAGGTCTAATTGATTAAGGTAATGTTTTATATTTAACATGGGTTAAGCGGTTCTGCTAATAATATTTTCTGATAACCAGAAGGCAGACTGACACACAGACTATGACAAATGTTGATTTTCCATCAGTATTTTATACAACTGAATATTTTTTTGATTTTCTTGATTTATATGTTTTGTTCATGCGCTTCTCAGTTGTAACATTGATGCCATATTCTTGTAGGCACAGATACCATACAAAGTGTGAAATTAATGTTAGATTCAAGAGGCACAAAGGGTGAAAAGTGATGTTTCTACGGATCCAACAAGTAATGTTGGGTGATGTTGTCAAGAGGCAACCTCTACTGGACTTATGACCGCTAGCGATGCCGGTGCCATTGATAATCCAGCCTGCAACAATCTTGTTTCTCAAGTCAAAGAAAGAGCTACTCCGACGACAGGGCTTCCACATTAGTGCATAATTAATGACGTTCCTAATGACGGGATAGGATTGGATCGCACAATAATGCAAGGAATGTAGATGCTAATTTCTATGATACTATTTCCTCTTCTAACCTACATGGAATGCAGTATACTAACAACAACACTTGGAGAGGGGGAAGTAACCATTCAACACAGTAAAATAGATAAAACTTGGGTAAACAATAAATTCATAAAAAAAATTCCCCATTCTTATGTCCAGATTTGGAATCATTCCACAAGTGACCATTGTCCAATGCTAGTTAAATCGAATCAAGATTCTGGATTACCAAGAGGCGCTCCTTTCAGATTTGATAATGCATGGATAAATGCAAACGGATATGACAACATTGTTAGCAGTGCAGGATGGTGATGGTGTGCTTCTTTTGGCAATCCTTTATTCATACAGCTATTAGTTTGTCGTTTAATATACATCATCATGAATTTTCTACTTAATGATCATTATTATGTAGTACAATTGTGTTACACAAAGAAGGTGAAGTATAATATATCATGAATTTCCTACAAACTAATCACATTTCAGTTCGAACTTTGAAGATTTCATCATTGTCATCTATTTTGCACAACTGCTAAAATTGAGAAAGCAAGATAAAGATGTGCTTCCTAATTAGTTTCAATTAAAATAACACTGTATTATATCGTCAACAACTAAAAGCATACACGGAACGTCCAAGAAGGTTACACCACTTAGTTGGTATGTCCGTCGATAATCTTGTATGCCAAGATATGATGACTGCTTTAAGTGTAATGCTATGGAGACTGCTTATGACAGTAAAATGCAGATGTATTGGCAAAATAAAAATGTGTTAAGTGCTGACTGCTGACCAATAATATTAGGACTTGGTTTTTAGGGGTGTATGTCACAGCACAGGATTTTACGGGTTGATAACAGAACATAATTTTATGAATAGAACTTTCCACGAGACTTAACCCATAAGAGTTAAGAAAATGTTATTCATCTTAGTGGGTCACAATCAAGCCCATTATGTGTTTTGTTTAAAGACTACATTAAAATATCTCTAATAGTTTAATGCTCATGTGCATAAATAATGCTTAATTATCTAATAAATAAATATTGATTTGAGCGTTCAAAAGACTATATGAAACAAGGAGAACTTATCTTTTTTACTCCTAAGGCACTAGAGTCAAAAAATGAACTATAAAGATCAAGAAAGTTCTATGCAAATTAAAACCATAACTTAAAGAAAGAAAACTCTTGACTCAGCATGTTGGCAAGCTCTTGGAAAATGTCAGCATGCAGTTTACCCAAAAACTCCTATATTTCCGGTCTAGTCCTCGTTCCACACGAATAACTTCCATTAACGTCGCTTTTAAAGTAGCAATCCACATTGATCTAATTCAATAATGACTTATTTCAAAATTATTTTTACATATAAAATCAAAATGCGATGATTTAATTTTTGCTAACATCATTCTTCAATACTATCTTTAATTTCATACTATGATACAAATGCACACAGAATATTTGAAAGCCAAAAATTTTGGTACAATTTTTTTTATAATTATAAAAATAGAAAACTATGCTAAATGCAAATTATTAACTTAAATAATAATGGAGTTTGAACTCAAATCAATTAAACTAGATCTCTATTATTTCACAGAACATCATTATACATTTAAGAGTGTCTATCATCCAATTTTAACGATGAACACACATTTAAATTCTGTAGTTGTACAGCAATCATATTTGTGACCCAGTGAACTGGAATTATATATGGCTCATAAATTGGTTTAAGCAGAAGTAATTTAGACTAAAATAATAATAACAGTTGACATGCATATTATGAGTTCTACTGAATATATAATATTGACCGTAATCAAAGTTTGTTTCTAAAATGGTTCAAAATGTCTGATATTTTAGATTGCAGCAATGGCCCGTCATTCTTCAATCTCGACATCGACGATGGTAGAAATCTTTGTATTTCAAGAATTTGACTTAAATTGATTATAATATGGGCATTGTTATTACGGCGCTCGACTAGTCGGCTAGTCGAGATTGAACCCTCGACATGAAACGTCGACTTGCCAAACGTCGATTGAAACTGAAACCCTAGAAATCAAACTCAAATCGGAACCCTAAATCGAAGTCTCGATGTCGATTTGGAACCCTAAAATGATGAACTCGAACTCGATCTGCACTGGAAGTGTCGATTTGAGTTTTGGAAGTCGTTTTTTTGAATCTAGGGTTCCGATTCGATTTATAGTCTCGAAGTCGATTTGGATCTAGAGTTTTGAAGTCGTTCTGGAAGTCGATTTGAATTCTGAAAGTCGATTTGAGTTTTGGCTAGTGTGAATCTTAATGGTCCTCTTACTCGTGTTATGTTGCTACAGAATATGGTATGTTTACTTAACGTCTTTTTGATTTTGTTTATTATAAATCATTGGATGGTATTTTTTTTTCTGTTGCCTTGCTTTAGTCATTGTACAGTAACAGTACACACGAGTGGTGTCGTTTTATGGTTATGCTCTGCTAGCAAGTCACCAATATTGATGTCTATCAACGGTTGTTGTCAGTTTATATTGTTGCCCTACATGTTTAAATTTTTATGCATATGTATTAGTTAGAAATTTATAATTATACATTTGTATATATTTATTTATTTATCAACTAGTCTATGACTAGTCTACGACTAGTCCACTAGTCGACTAGTTGGACCTCAGTCGACTCGACTCGACTTACCGCCGTAATAACCATGAATATGGGTTAAAGTTGATTATAGTCTATATCTTGAGAATTCAGATTTGTTCAGTATTTTATTTGCTAATCAACGACAATAAACTTGTTTTTAAATAGATTATGATACTTCTCTGCATTTTAGAATTTATGGGAAAGTTTATCTTGATTGAGATTTAATTTTGAGGTATAGCTCGAGTTCTATGGGATATAAAGAAATATTTGAAACATGACTTCTATAGAGAACATAAAGAAATATAGTTTTGAGATATCACAAACATTACAGATCTTTCAAAGGTAGTAGAGGCATAAGAGTAAGGCTAAACGAAAGAAAAGAGATCTTTAATTTGTATGAGGATAGTAAATTAAAAGATCAACTCTATCAAGGTATTCCATACCGAAGTCAACTGAAAAACTAACTTCTACACTTGATATTTTGAGCTTTAATCTGATTCAACAGAATCTCCGTCTTGCTTTTAAACAGATTCCGAAGTACGTATTCTTACAAAGTTAATTTTGTGCATTTCTTTCTCTTGAAAAGCATTTGCTTTTTCATTTATGGTTTTATTTGTGATAGCTATTATTATATTTTTGGGTTTTTGGCCATCTTATTCCTTAGGTGAATGTGATACATTTTTGTCGCTTGCCTTTTACTTGCTTTTCCCTTTACTCTAATTTTGTATTAAGATTATTCAACTCAAGAATCAAGCGAACAATTTTAAGAACAATGCCATCAAATTTATTATTTTATTCACTTTTTTAAATGAATCATGAAAATGGATGTAGCTCATTCGTTAAATTTCTAGCATTATTTGAATGTAATGCCATGAAGGCAAATATATTTGGTTCCTTTTAATAAGACTAGGAGTTGAATCACCTTTAGGAGTTTCCTAATTCCTATAGGCAGTTTCAAAGTTACTTGCAAAGAAAATCAAATTACAAAATTTTGCATGAACTAATATATACAATGGACATATGGCCTAACCAATACCGTGTGATGGTATATCATAAATGAATGTGCTGCATGGAACTGAACAATAAGTTTTCATAAATTTACCAAACAAAAGCAAACATGAATGTGAAAGAAAATGATCTTAATGCATGCTAAGTTGCTAACCTCTATAAAGACATTGTTGCAAGAAACATCCTCAAAACCCTACATTCAAGAATGTTTAAAATTATAAAATGGCCTAAAATGATACAGTTGTGAAATAGGTAAATAAAATGAGAGCAAGAGAGGGCCAACTTACAAAGAAAATTAGCTGCAACTATGTTTGAATCTCCAACCTTTACATGAAATGTTTGAATTTTGTATTCTTTGATTATAAACACCATCATCATGACGACTGCCTCTTCTCCATGTCTCTTTCCACGGCCATATTAACATGTAAAAATTACATCATATTGTGATGAAAGAATGTAAGTTATGCAACTTTTCATCGTCATTAAGAATCCAGGTTCAAAATGAGAATGCCAAGAAAATATGCAATTTTTAACACTAACCGTAGCAAGTATCTAATTTTTGATTAAATGGTTGAATATATATTCTGAATGCTTTCTGCTTGCGGTTTCAAAAGATAAATTAATCATTATCTTATCACTGGTTTGAACCTAGAATAAGCCAGAGCAGTTGTTCATTGAGATCTCAGAGCGACATTTGATCATTGCCTTAACTTATAAACACTGATTTCCGATTTGATTCTTTATTTATATTATGACATTTCATTGTAACGTTCTAAAGTTAATCATGTATTTAGAATTTGTTACACATTGTAACCTTAACTTTTAAATCGTATAATCACACTCAGCATTCGCTATAAGAGTGAAGTGTTGGTGTTGATTCATGTGTGAGCAACAAATAAGAAACACTGATCATGTAAACAATTTTGTAGAAAAAAAAAACACTTCCACGAAAGAGCTAAAAATTGATACCTTTTATGTCCAGCAATCATGATTCCAATCTCTGCAAACTAACTGTATGTCGTCCAGGTCATTGATATATATGTTCAAATCATCAACCATTGCTGAAACATAAAGTAAAATGTCAGTTTTAACAAATACAACACCTTGTAGATGTATCACCACGATAATCACCTTTTGTTCACTAATATTATCAAATCATTTTCAAAACTACTGATTTACTATATCGTTTTGATTCAGAGTATGTTTATTGCCGACAATACCCTTAAATGCCATACTCAGTAAATATGATGTGTTTTGTAACTTTCTTTTGGGGCAGCTTAAGCACGCAACACATTTAATAGCTTCTAAAGAATAATACATGGAAATATACATTATAGTGTTATATATACAAAGGGCTTGCACTAAAAGATGTGTATTTGATTCCAGAGCGTGCTACTCATTTTAATATATACGTGCAACGCTTCAACCATATGCAGTGTTTCAATTAGTCCGACATGGGCCACCAACATATAGTAGTTAACAGGGTGTATAAACTAAGAGACAGAAGCAACGGTTGTCTTCCACTGGAAACTGTGACACTGTAATGGATAACAAAGCAAGCTTGACTATAATCGTAACTGGTTATCTACTTTAAACTTCCATTTCACCCAGTGACTACATATTATGTTCTCCCACCTTCACACTGGCCCATAGCAATATTTGCACTAACCACTTTAGCCAGCATTATTTATGGCATGTCCTAAATTCAATTTGCCCTTTAAATAGGTGGAAAGGGCATTTTAGGAAATTCAAAAAAACACCAATTAATCATGTTTTAGAAACAAAACACATAAGATAATACTTTTTAACATGAACCTTACATTGCCTACCAAATGGGTGCTTTGGATCAGATATGACCACTAATGATAAGGCAAAAGAGGAGAATAATGTAGAAAAAATAAGATGCCTACATTGAATCGCAAAGAAGAAAGATGGTCAAAAAGAACAACTATATTCGATGAAGCTTCTGCTTATGCCTACAAATTTCGATGAAGCCAGAATGAGAAAATGAAAGGACAGATGCGGCAAATTAGCTGGAGCTCGTTCAGACTTTTGATGGGTATAATTAAGAATATACTTGAAAAAAAAAAATATTACACTCATTTATGGACCACTTTTGAAATTCTTAAAACAAACAATACAATTAGACACAAATGATCATGTAGAGTCAATCCTAAGTCCTAACAAATAACAAATAATACACTCACAAGATCAATTCCTCTTTTCCCTTCCTACGTCCCATAACAAATAACAAATAATACACTCACAAGATCAATTCCTCTATTCCCTTCCTACGTCCCATGTTCCACGCTAATTACAACCATTCACTTGTTATCACTAACCATTCATCTTATATGATGAATCCCACTCTTATATGATGAATCAAACCTAATTCATAGAAACAATTATAATGTGTGACTGTGATCTTTTGCGACATGTATAAAAAAAACACAACACGGAATACTTCAGTTGCTCAACCGTGTAGATTAGAAACATAGATAAAATTGTTCGTGACATTCAACCCATTGGAGGGACATGTGGAATCTACAGTTCAACAAAAATATACATAAATTAAAAACGAAGAATATTTAATTAATAACTGGGATGTGGCAAAATTAACTGAAGGCAAGCCTGGATAGAAACTATGATCTCAGGCATGATCATAATATAAAATATTCATACGGCATGATGCTTTCAACATCATTATGGGAACAAGGTGGCTTATTATAATCAGGTTTTGTGCTAATATACAAAGGTTGTCTTTCCTTATCATGCTGAATAGTGCCTTTAACTAATGCAGCATCATGTACAAAATTGCACAAGTAGAACCTGCAAAAGAATATAATACATAACAAAAGCATAATACAATAAAAAAATAACAGTTTTCCATGGAGAAGTTTAAGCTTAGCAACTCATGTTATACAACCAACGAAGGTACCATGTCATACAACCAACGAATATGTCGAATATATTCCTTTTACTTTCGGTTGCATGTCGCAGTTCAGCTGAGAACTGGGAAAAATACAAGAAGTTAATTTTAATTTTCTGGTTATTTGCTATTGTAAACATGGTACCTTTGTTGGTTGTATAACATGAGTTGCTTATTTTTATTTTTCACTGTATCAAACACCTTATTTGCCTCGTCCATTTCACCGTAACAGACAAGCACGTCTAATATATTTGTATAAAACATAAGAAGTTAACTAATCCCACGTTTGCTGTTATCTTCAGTAACCCACAAAATATCTATTAACCAACCTGAACGTAAATAAGAATCTAACAACATTCCTCAAGTGTTCCTAAATTTATCATCGCCACTCTTTACTCATCACCAACGAATACGTCAAATAGTTTATTAAACAGACTAAGATGTCCTATTCAAAGAAACAAGGAACGTGGGACGTGACCACGTTCCGCAAACCGGTTTGTTCGTCCCCGATCCCGAAACGAAACGCGACCCAGAAACGTTAGCGGTCGCAAAAAGAAGATGACGCACAGATTTTTGAAAAGAATAAACGACTCTTCGATTTGTGTTGAACAACTATATATGGTTGTAATATATATTGGAAGGGCAACTAAATAATATATCAATTTGTATATAGATTGAAAGGGCAGCTGTAAATTTGCGAGATCTTCACAAAATTTGGTAATTAACATAAAAAATAAATAGATCAGTTTTTTCAAAATAGAAGAAAAAACATGTTTCGTACCCTTGTGTTCCCTCGTACCGAAAACATTCAAGACAACCTTCCACGTATCTATTAACCAACCTGAACGTAAATAAGAATCTAACAACATTCCTCAAGTGTTCCTAAATTTATCATCGTCACTCTTTACTCATCACCAACGAATACGTCAAATAGTTTATTAAACAGGCTAAGATGTCCTATTCAAAGAAACAAGGAACGTGGGACGTGACCACGTTCCGCAAACCGGTTTGTTCGTCCCCGATCCCGAAACGAAACGCGACCCAGAAACGTTAGCGGTCGCAAAAAGAAGATGACGCACAGATTTTTGAAAAGAATAAACGACTCTTCGATTTGTGTTGAACAACTATATATGGTTGTAATATATATTAGAAGGGCAACTATATAATATATCAATTTGTATATAGATTGAAAGGGCAGCTGTAAATTTGCGAGATCTTCACAAAATTTGGTAATTAACATAAAAAATAAATAGATCAGTTTTTTCAAAATAGAAGAAAAAACATGTTTCGTACCCTTGTGTTCCCTCGTACCGAAAACATTCAAGACAACCTTCCACGTATCCGTTTTTGTACCGCGTTTCGTATCGAACCATGTCCTATGTAACCATAGTCCTATTTAACCCTATTACAAAAGGTTTTACAAACGAGCAATAAAAAGTGCTAAATGGATTAGAAGGATGATGAGAGTGGGATTTGAACCCACGCCCTTTCGGACTAGAACCTTAATCTGGCGCCTTAGACCAACTCGGCCATCTCATCAAGGAACAACACAATTTATTTATCACCATATTTCAATTGCTTTTCCTGATTATGTTTCCAACACAGCTGCATCTTGGCTGAGATCTTTAGTCATTCGGTATGTGTATGATATGATTGTGCTTATGGGATGTATGTTTCTTAAATATGACAGTGGACCTGATTCCTAGTGAATATTACCCCATATATTGGAAGATGATGGGAGTAAAAACTCTGAGATGCATTACCTTGCAAGAACATTCAACCTGCTGCAACTTTTTTCGGCAACAATCTCATCTTTGTTTGTAAATAACACCTGTATGCTATGATTGATGAAGTGTGTGAAGCTGACAAACAACCCGGTAACTACTATTTTCAATAACACCTATAAATAAATAAATCAAAATAGCATTGATTCTACAGGAACCCAATCTTTAGACCAACCGAGTCATCCCAACAGCTGATGGTAAATCATTATGCATGTTAAGGAACAATAAATAATCATGATTAGTGCAAACAAGTTCTTCGTTAATACCACCTTGTATGCTGGCAGAAGATGGAGCAAAAATATTGAGATACATAACCTTGTATGCACATTGAACTTTCTGGCACTTCTTTCAGCATCAGTATCATCTTTGTTTGTAAATGGATGGAGTTTTCGTGCACGCTGAAGAAAGACAGGAAAAACTAAGTTATGAACGACTAAGACAGAATAAAGTTTGAAGTAGACGTGCAAATAACTAAATTAAAACATAACACTAAAAATATAACAACCTTATTCTATGTACATATTCAATTGCCTGCTCAATAAACCAGATATATACAACAACACACATTAAAATATAACAAGCACAAAGTAGTGCTGTTTTTTCCAAATAAACATCTAACATAACCCTAGACGGCCAACACGGCATCCACGTAACGAATACTCACCTGCGACAACATATAGATAAACTGACGAATCAAAGAACGAAAGAATATACATATATAGGTATTACATAACAATAAAATATCAAAAAAATAAAAACAAACTTGAAGTTTAGGTCAAAAATTTGAGAAGTGAATTGGACCAAAGAAAGTGATCAAGAAGTAAAATTGCAACTGTGCAACGAATTTTCCACGAAATTGCTAGTGACCTATGTAATGCTTGATGAAGTTGTGTTTGAGCTACAAGTTAATTTTTCAACTTGAAGCTCGAATTTGTTTGGAGATAAGGAAAAGTGAACAATTACAGGTAAATCAATAGGTAGGGGTTAGTTGCACGGCCGTTTGAAATTCCAGTTTGCTCAGAATTGCTACATAACAATTATTTCTTAGAAAAAGGACAAGACTACTGCCCATGCTCCATAGTCAACCAGGCCTCCAATTCCAGCCGCCTGTACCCAATTGCACCAAAGCTGGCCTAGAGGTCATAACCTATCAAATAAATATGGTTCCTCCTACCCTTTGCTTAATATTAGACATATAATGCAAGTTCTGTGTCAGTGCCAAAAAACATGGCAAAACCCACTAATCTGAACTTAGCTGCAAACAATATCTGACAGGGAAAGAACTAGATTTCGCTTTTCCAAACAATAAAGGCCAAAAATTCCAATGGATGGTAACATAAATACTCAGTTAATTCATAAGCTCTATTGAATAAGGCAAGAAACATTCAATTGTAATTGCAAATCTAACACGAAAAAAGAAGGCTACTAAGAATAAATTAAAACTTTGCAAGCAGGCTAAACTTATTAGCCAGATTGAAGAAAATAAACTATTTGTTGGCTTACCGTCATAATTATTTTACCGTAAATTTGGGTAGTTTTGTCATATAATATGTGGGGGGAAAACCATTCCATGGTCATGGAAATAACAAAGTAAATAAACGTCACCCTTGTTCTTTAACTTCTGAAAATGATGAATGATTACTAAGTTCATTTGAACTGAATGAATTGGTATGGTAATCCATAATGAGTATCTTAATATACAATTACAATTGAATATTAATGATAGTTGTCAAGTGATTAATAATATCATTTAGTATAACTTTCATGGTGTCATATATTTACTCGGTATTATAACATTTAATTAAAGCATTCATCTATTACATTTATTACAGGGTTTGTCATTTATTTGTTGTGTTTGATACAGTGTGCGCTATCTCATATTTAAAATAAGAAAGGTGATTATAATCACATCATGTTTTATAATAGTTAAAAATTACATTTCTAACGGTGTCATATAGACAAAAATAATTTAATGATTGTTTAACATTTCAAATAAACAATTCCAAGCAATATACCACCAAAGTGACTTCGCCTGTGTAAATTGTTAATAAGTGCATTTGATATTTATTTCATGATTACTCTGTGGTGTAATAATTCTTTTACTGAAAACTATACACAAATAAGAATTTGAAGATAAAAATAAACTTCATCCTCAAATATACTTTTTTTTTTACATGTGAGAAGAATTGGAAAGAAACTAAATGTGACATATAAATAAGAAAGAAGTTCATAGAAGGAAAAAGAATAAAAAGATATTAGATTGACATAACAAGAAGACATAAAAATGATCTAACAATTTAACTAATCTCCTCATGCAACCAATAAAAAACTAACATAATATGAGAACTCATGCGATCGACTTCAATCATTTGAGAAAAGACAAAAATGACGACGATGTTGAACATATCGGCAAAAACAAGCAAATTATGGTTGTTATGGTATGGTTTCGTTAAATTTCTCATTACCATACAACTATCAGGTAGTTGGTTATCATTTTTTAGTAAAGTCGGAATATCAGTATAGTTGGTAAAGTAAATTTACTGTTTTCTTCTATAACACCGGCAATACTTTTCAAAATCAATGGCAATGATAATCTACCAATATATTTAAAACATACAAACATTTATGTAATATGTTTTTTATATGCATTTAGAAATAAGCAAATGATTCAATTTAATTTCATAATTTAGTTCAAATGATGTTGATTAATTAAGTGAATAATGAAATGTACAATGAAAAACTGCTAAAACGTAAAGATGTGTCATGGCTTTTTTTTTTGATAAACGACAATTCATCATTGTTATTGTAACGGTTATAGGCTTATCGGTATATACATTCACTATTATAGATTAAGTTACACACTATTCACTATGGACAATTTGTGATATAGCGCACGCTATGATAACTCTGAATATATCGGTCTTCAATACATCAGTCAATCATTAACGATAACAATAAGTTATTTTAGCTTACCAGGAAAGTAAGAGAGCATTGTTTGCAAAATCATAGCGGTAACCGTTGACACTGGGTTTTGGTCAATCAAAAGCAACACCAAATTCGCATGCGATTCGTAGTAAAAATCACAGAGCAGTCACGAAGTATGTAAAAGTAAATGAAGACACAAAATTATAGTGGTTCAACGAGTGAGACAATGTCCACCGAGGTGTAATCGGTTGTTTATATTGTTTGATTACAAACACATTTTGGTTTGATCTTAAGAATATAGAGAAAATGGAGTTCTTTTTATGCTATACCAATGTATTTGCATTGTAGTGTCGAAAAGGCAAAAGAAAATTCCCAAATAAGCTATTTCGTGTCCTATTAAGCTGTAGAAGCGCATGGATCGACCGCAAATTAAGAAGAAAGAATAGAATGATGCTGATTTGTGCTTGGGGAGGGATCGGATCGGATCCCTATAATCTATAGGGATCGGTATCGACCTCATTGACTGATCGACACAACCGAATGATCTGATCCCTTAATTTGTGCAAGTGCCAAAGTATGAGTTGCCTTGCTTGATCACTTTGTTTGTGTGTTGAACAACCATTTCTATTGGATCCAACTTGATGTAATAGAGCCGATTTGATCCAGTCTTTGACGTCCGATATGATCTAAGTATAAGTGATCTAAAACCAAGTTATAGCGTTGATCACATGTTTTTGCTTGTTTAGTTCATGCCTGAAGAGGATCCAACTGAGTCTATCCCTTTTTAATCATTTTGACCGATTTGATCCCCAGAGAGATCAAGTAGGTATAAAGTGTTTAGGATCTGAAGGTCTGATCCATGCTTTTTCCACGATCTGACCGAGATGATCCTTCCTTTTTACACGCGAATTCGTAATCAGTCAGATGTCCCGAGGTGACCCGTTCTTGAAGTCTTTAGATGATCGACCAAGTGTACGATCGTGAACTTGTGAACCGATCAGGTTTTTCTAGTGATCGGCCATGCCCGATCAAGCGTCCAAACACGACCGATCCATGTCGCGTGTTTTTCGAATTCCAAGTATACATCGAGTTTGATGCTTTAGTCCAGATTCGAGTTTGTGCAACTCTGTGCTCGAGCCACGAGCAATCTAGCAATAAGAATTACAAAACGTAATAGCCTTATCAAAAGATGGATCAACACTTATCCTTCAAAACATGTCTGCATGTAGAAGACGTGTTTTGTATAAGTCTAGCATCTATAACCTTTCTGGACTGATCACAAGTTCCATGGTCATTCTGAGATGTAATCACGATCTCACCTGATCGTTAATATGTCCAATAGCTTCTCCGAGCTAGTATTGAAGTTGAATGTTCGTGACCTCACCGGGTCGATTCCTTGCCAAGCGTCGTCCGCACTTGACAATCTAAGTTTTGTCTGCACCGACCGCAACCCATAGCTAGCAATTCAAACCTCGTCGGGATTAGGCATAAGATATACTCATTGTTTTAGAACCTTACCAGTTTGTAACGTATCAGTCATACATCATAGTTTAAAGCCTCATCGGGCTACCACTAAGAATAAGCCATACTTAGCATTCCGAATTTGGGTTAATCTCCTTCAAGCATTAGTCATACTTAACGGTTCACGATTTGATTGATCCCTACCAAGCATTAATCATGCTTAGTGGTTCTCGATTTGGTTAGACTACCAAGTATCAGCAATACTTAAGAGCCCATGGTTTGAATTCCCGTCAAGCATAGTCATACTTGAAAGTTCACTGTTTTGTTCGTGTTCTATCAAGCATCGACCATGCTTGATAGCTTATAGTCTTTTCGAACTTTAGTTGAGCATCAGCCATACTCGACGATTCATACTTCATCGGGCTCTTACTACGCATCAATCCTCCAGCTAATTAAAGGGTACCATACTTGATGAGTATCAATCATACACACCAAGTAATCAAAGTTGTTTGAAATCATTTTTTACTTCCAATAAGCATCAACCATACTCATCGAGCAATGTTATTAGAGTTATCCAATTGCAGATTTCACACCTGACGAGCATCAGCCATACACATCAAGTAATCTTATCAAAGTAACAAACGCAAAATCCATGTATGATGAGCATTAGCCATATATGCCAATACAACTTTATTAGAGTATAAAACGATAAATTTTATTGCATAACTAATAGTTTTTACCGTCCATATTTTATTTAAGGAACTCGTCGATTCTCGTACAAGAGTAAACAACTTAGTCTTTTTATTGCAAATTGATTGAGAAATAAAAGAAATAAAGCTGGTGATGAATCATCGTTCAAAAGATTTCCTAGGGACCTCACTGGGTCCCTTATATAGATAGGAGACTTAGCCACCATTATTGTCTGATTTACACTTGCCAATTGATGACAAGGCCACGATGAAAGCTAGATTCAGCTTTGTCCCTTACAGCCAATGATTGTTCTTGGTGCGTTGTTGTGGATTGATTCTGGACGTATTGCCACAGTTGTCCGTTCCTCACTTGCTCTTCGATTACATCTCGCAAGTGTTTGCATTCATTTGTTTCATGTTCGGCTATCTTATGAAACAAGTAAAACTTCCCGAAAGTTGTCTTTATCAATGAACTCCCGTCCAGTTCGCCTTTTTCTGGAATGCCGTCATTATTATCCATGAAGATTTGTTCTGGACTTGCACTTAGCTATGTACACGAGTCATACTTTGGCTCATTTTTTATTCGGATTTAAGAGCACGTGTTGCCTTCCGCCTTTTGCTTTCCTAAATTCGGATTTGCAGAAGGATTAAACATCAAATTAGCATCATCGGGGGTTTCCCCATGTTTCCATAGGATCTGTACCATCCCTCTGATGGGATTGTTACGGAGTTCTCTAGGTGCAAGGGCAGTTGCCCAAGCTCCAGCGCAAGGTTCCTTGTGTTGTTAGGTCAGGTTCCAGCAGCTGCGTTTTGGTTTCAAACCTCAACGATTGTTCGGTTTAATTGAAGAACTACGCCATCATTTCCTCTTGTCATTTTAGCAAGTTCTCCTAATGCTAAAAACGACTCTGCAAGTTATTCACCACTTCATCCATATCCTCCCTTATGAGATAGAGAGAAGGATTCTTTGCGCAAGAAGCCTCATGGCTCCCTCTTTAAGTTGTTACGTCTCCTGATTGTTTATCGATGATCTTCTTTCTCACATTTGTTTCCCAAGTAGAGAGAGGTTCCTCTAGTTCAAGTAATAGCGACTAACTGGCACGTAAAATGTTAATACTGAATTTTGATCAATCGAATGCCAACTAAATCATATGCAATTCGTAGTAAAAGTTAGAGTGTACGTAAAAGTAAATGAAAACACAAAATTTATAGTGGTTTGGCAAGTGTGCCAACGTCCATCAAGGTATAATTGATTTTTTATACTGTTTGATTACAAGTACAGTTCAATTTGATATTAAGAATGTAGGGAAAATGTAACGACCCAGGTTTTTGAACGATTAGTTTTAAATATTTAATATCGTTTTAAATATTGTGTTGATAATATAAAAGAATTTTTATATTGGATTATCGATTAAATAATCGAAATACGATTTATTTTGATAATTATCGTAATATGAAACAGTAACAATTGAATTCAGAGTTAAAACTATATCAAAACAATTCAGTCGATCAATATAAATTGTATTTGAATATAAATGATTCGATGAACTTAATTTTTTGAAATCGATTTATATTTTAAGTCGAATTTATTTTAAATCATTATCTCTTCATATACAGTCAAATTAAAATTCAGAAACTATTCCATTGAATTCAAAGCAGTGAATAATGTTGCGAACATAAGTCGTTATGGTTAAATAGCAGTTCGGGGTTTTGAATTTAAAGGACCGTAAGATATTTTAATTATTTAATATAAATAAATTCAAATCAGAACATTTCCAGCCGACCTACTGACTTTAGGCCACCCTAACGCATTAAATTACACAGACATTTCTTTTCTCGAGCCGAGTATATTGTCCCTTTCCCTCAATATCAAGGAAACAATGGTTTAATGGCCTGTGTACTCATTGTTCCCTCTCACACTTATATAAATCCATCGACTTCCTTATTTTTCCATCCTCAGATCAGAAATGATTCAAGCCGAGCCCTCTTAAATTTCTTTTTCTTCCCTCAGTCAAAAATAGAATTCGACCAATCATTTCATAAAAAAAAAAAGAGAAAATCGAAACCGAATTCGTGACTGAGGCTAGGATGGTGCGAGGTGGAATTGACGAGCGCGGTTCCGATAGTCGCGATAGGCAGAGTGGTTTAGGGCTTGGTTTTTCGTGAGTTGGGAATAATCGATGTTATAATTTGTCAAACTGAGCCATCGCGAGTTCGAAGGCAGATCTGTGGCACTCGCAAGTCAAGGATTGTGTTCCAGTGTCCTTGTGTGATAATTTTTGGGTGGATTTCTGTTCACACAGGTAGTCGCCTCTTTACCTATGATTGTGAGATTGAAGGCCAGTAAAACGCTGGGAAGTCAGAGCTGGTGGGTTGCATTCAAAGGAGCAGTATTAGGTGATGAACTGTTCATGAGAGGGAGGATGTATGGCCAGTGGTGATAATGAAGGACGATACTATAGTGTGGCATTGACATTTCAATGGGACTGAGTTGCAGGATTTTGGGTCGGAGACAAAGGATGCAGGTTGTTGATGTTGTGTGAGTATGGGTGTTCGCAGTGGATTTATAGAGCATGGACCTGATATTTTTGGGATCGATAAAGGAGTACGATCAATGAATTTGTAATGAGGATGCAGGCTAAATGAGGACTGTTAATGGGAAGTGGTTGTCTGATTTTGAAGAGGCATTTCAGTGGAGATGATCGGAACTGGGAATAAGGGGCGACAAGGTCTGTTTGGGGCTGCGTGATGAACTGAGTAAAGAAGTGTTTTTAGTAAGGGTAAATCTATCGGAAGTAATCATGTACATTTGTAGCTGCGATACAAGAGAAGAACAAATTTAAATCAAATTATCGTAGGTGCGAATTCAGTTGAGAAGATTCGTAGCTGATGATTTGGAAAATAAACAGGATATTCGACAACTGCAATCCTGGTGAGTAAATCTCACTCACCTTTTATTTATAATTATTTTTACTTCGTAAAAATAATTGTTGTTGCTTGTTTGGATTTCTCTGCTTGTTTTATATATATTAGTTATTTAGGCTATTATATATATATTGGGTTGATTGATTGGTTGGATTCCCGCAGTCTCATTAGCGGATGCCTGCAGTTTCATAGCGGATGATTACCCTATATGCCCCATGCTATGATTAGTGGATGACCTTCTATACCACGATATTCTGCCACGAAGCAGAATGAGTATTATGTATGTGCTAACATCTGTGGACGCAGGAAAACAGGTTGGAGGAATCCAACTGGATTCCTCAAAAATATATTATTTGTTTGTTTATTTGTTTGCATATATATTGTTATATATGATGTGTTAGAAAAATAAATAATTGGTTGCTTTGTGTGTTTAAATATCACTGGGCTTAAGTAATGATATTTAAAAATATCATGAAAAAGGATATTTGAGAATTAGAAAGGAAATTCTATTTTTCTAAAATAGAATTGAAATTTGAAATTTGAATATAGAAAATTCAAATAGATCCAAATAGAATTGAAAATGAAATTGAATAATGAAATTCAAATATAGAATTTGAATAAAGAAAATTCAAAGAGGAATTCAAAGGGATTTGAATAAAAGAATTTGAAATAGAATTTTGAAATTCAAATGGAAACTTAATAAAGGGATTTGAATATAGAGAATTCAAATAGAATTGAATATATAATTTGAATTAAGAATTCAAACAGAATTGAATATAGAAATTTGAATATAGAGAATTCAAACAGAATTGAATATAGAATTTGAATCGAGAATTCAAAAGGAATTGAATATGGAATTTGAATATAGAAATTCATAAAGGATTGTGAATAGAGGAATAAAGGAATTTGAATGAATTGAATTTGAAATATTGAATTTCAAAGAAGAATTGAATTGAATTTGAAATATTGAATTTCAAAGAAGAATTGAATTGAATTTGAAATATAGAATTTCAAAGAAGAATTGAAATAGAAATTGAATAATAGAATTCAAATGGAATTTCAAGTATAGAAATTGAATAATAGAATTCAAATGGAATTTCAAGTATTGAATTTGAATATGAAATAGAAATAGAAATTCAAGTATGGAATTTGAATATGGACTTGAAATAGAAATTCAAGTATTGAATTTGAATATAAAATAGAAAAGGAAATTCAACTATGGAATTTGAATATAGGAATTTAAATGGGAATTGAATAAAGGAAATTTAAATTTGAATTTAGAATTCAAATCGGAAAGGAAATGGAAATTTAAATTTAGAATTCAAATAGAAAAGGAAATAGAATTTGAACATAGAATTCAAATAAAAGCAAGATTGGAATTTGAATCAAGAAATTCAAATAGAGTTAAAATGGAGTTGGATTCATTTTAACGAAGTTTAAAAGTTTATATATAAATATAATTAAAACGAACTCGCCGCAGCGCTGCAGTTCGTAAATTGGTGGTTCGAACTTCAATTGGATATACAGAACTCAATTGTAGTCGAAATTCTTTGAAACAAGAAACGTCAGGACCAATTTGATAACAGTTTTCTGATGGAGGAGAAAAATCTGGATTTCGTCGTATAAATTTTGAGATATGTCAAAATCAAATTTTTAAAAGAGCAGCGCCAAAACCATTTAAAAACCATAACGGTTTATTTAATTTTATAAAAGGATTTTAAGAAAATAAAATCCGCATTTTTATTTAAGAAAATCCCAGGTTTTTAGAGGTGAAATATATTTGTACTCAAGTGAAGTAATGAGTTGATTTTTGAAACAGGAATCAGATTTTTGATTTATTGAATAGAATTAACTAATTTGAATAGTAATTAGTTAATGGGATTTTGAATTGATATAGGACTTTGAATAAGGGAATTTGATTTGGAAATTTATATTTGAAGTCAAAAAGGGAAATAAAAATGAAATTGAAACGAAATTTGGTTATGAGCAAGTTAAATATTTTGTTTGAAAATGCTATGTTCAAACAAAGGAGTAAAATAGGCAAAATGGCCGATTTAAAGAATAAATGGGCGGAACTGAATTCAAACGATTAGATAGTGTTGAATTGAATTGAAAACAGGTGAACATGTGTTAGACAGGTACATGATGAAGTATATGAAGATTTTAATTTGTGTGCCCAACAAAAAGGTACATGTTTAGTTCATAATGAGATTTTATGTGCCGTATCGGCAAGCCGCTTGGCTTTTCCTTTTTCTTTTGATTGGGGAAGATACCGGGAAGCTATTTGAAATTTCCCGATGCTCCCGATACAGGGGAGGTTATGGCGAAATTTTTCCGGAAATTTAAGGAGTTAGAATATTTTTAAGATAATTTGATAGTTATAAATCAATGTATCGATATATGTAGAATTCGATAAGGAAATGAAATCAAAATAGAGTATTGGAAACAGAAAGAGAAATCTATAAATTAGAAATAGAAAGCGAACTTTATACATGTTTAAAAATGAATAATTGGATTGTATAGTGTGTTTATTCGAGGTAAGTGGTTTTGCCGTTTTGAAGTTGAGGATGTTTTCAGTTAAGGTCTGAGAGGTAATTTTACCCCAACTTGATTGATTTCATTTTTAATGGATAAATAGCAAGATCCAGTCTCAAAGAGAAGTGTTTGAAAAAGAGTTAGTTGAATAACATATTTTGGGTTGTTGTAACGATGTTTTACACAACATTCGTTTTAAACCCAAGTGATGGAATTTTGGAAATATAACAAGTAAATATTTCCTGAGTATAATTAAAATAGTCGGGATAGAGATAAGTGATTGGAATTGTTTCCAATTGCAAATAGAGATATTTTCAAATATATAGAAAATAAAAGAAGTTGACATTTGGAAACGTTTTCCAGATGGCATAAGAGGCCAAGATGATTATTGAAATATTTGGTTAACAAATATTGATAAGGAAATGGAGAAGAGATTTAATTAATGAAATATTAATTAAAGAGCCCAGTGATTTGTTTGATATGTTTGGATGAACACTTGTTTTTATTCGATAGTTAAATCACAGACTATCGAAGTTTTGACCATCGTTGCCAATATGGAGAGACCGGTTGGATTATTATCCGAAGAACCACTCCGTATCGGCATAAGCGTTGCGAACCAAGTATGCTGAATATATTGAAGACGGAGTAAAGTGCAAGGACTCTTTCTATTAAATAGAAATAGTGCCTTCGGTTTCGTTCAATCCCAGAACGAACGTAAATGGACGAATGTTTGACAGAGTATTTCCAATGATCAAATGGGTTGGTCTGTATAAATATATATATGGTTGCAACGGATTTATTCCCTTAGCATAACATCCAGAATATTTGTGCAAAATCAACTAGTGATTAACGGATCTGACAATGTGGCATTCAAAGTGATTGTGCTATTAATGAATGGTAAGTATTCGTAGCCTCAGACCTCAACAACCGGGAAAGGACAAAAATCGGGCAGGCAGCATGGCTATGTGGGTCGCACCCATTAGGATGTATAATCACCTATCTAGAGGTTCATTTAATTTCTTATTCTATTCGATGCTGTCCCAGTCGGGAGGCGGTTGCTGATCCCAACCGTTGGTGATATACATTCGATACACTCAAGCGAAATGAGTGGTCGGTCATGTGTGGGCCGGGTTACAAGATGTTCTTGTTGAACCCAGTGTATTCCTCTCTAGAGATACACTAGCGGAAGGTGGTTCCATACCTTGTCATGTTGGAAATCCAATCTCCAATAAGCGCCATGCGGTTTTTGATTTTATACTATATATGTGGAGCGTGAGATGCAAGCATTCTGCTATTTGGTTATTTACTTGATGTAGACATTATTATAATATCACTAGATTTTCGTATCAAAGTGTTTTGGGTTATAGTAAGGTAAAAACCGTCCGTGTTTATGTGTGGGCTGGTCTTACTATTACCTTTTCTTTTGAAAGGATTTTTAAAGTTAAACAAGTGGTTGGAGTTTACTCACACCAGTCCCATGACTGACCCAGAGTTTATTTTGTTTGTTTTCCCTAAACTCTTGGGTGCCCAAATTTGTACGGGCAGTCAAGTAGTCGGGATTTCACAGATTTATTTGAAGGAGCTGGAAGCAAGAGGCTTCACCGGTTAGCTATAGGCTATCATATATTCCGCTGTGGACCTTGTTTGTATCTGGAAACAGGTGTTTATAACTGTTCCAGAAATGACTGTTGTGCTCTGATGATGGTATGTATATAAAGTTACTGATTTGTATTTCAAAAGTTATGTTATATAATATATTTTATTCGTTTCGCTGTGAGATTCGTGTTTACTTTGATTATGCTCGGTTGTGTTCTTCTTCTTCTATTCTATTAGTTCTATCTTTTCTGTCTCACCCTCTAATTTCTTCTATTAATGATACGGTATTTTCGATGTCTGAACAGTCGACGCTGGGTTTTGTGTCGATTTTCGGAGTCGAAAATCCCGTGGTCGTTACAGAAAATTATTTTTTGTTAGGCTACAACAATATCATTGCATGATAGTGTCCAAAAGCTAAGAGGAAATCCCTAAATGAGCCATTTGATGTCCTGTTTATAGCTGTATAAGAGCTGGGATCGATCACAAATCAAGGAGAAAAAATAGGGTATGATGGTGATATCTGCTTGACGAGGGATCAGATCGAATTCACCGATCCCATTGAGGGATTTGTATGGATCTGATGATCTGATTCCTTGACTTGTGTAAGTGCCAAAGCTTAAGTTGCTTTGCGTGATCACTTCATTTTTGTGTTGATCGCTGTGTTGATCAACCATTTCTGTTGGATCCGACTTGATGTAATAGAGCCGATCCGATCCAGTCATTGATGCCCAATCCGATCTGAGTCTTCATTTTTGTGTTGATCGTTGTGTTGATCAACCATTTCTATTAGATCCGACTTGATGTAATAGAGCCGATCCGATCCAGTCTTTGATGCCCAATCTGATCTGAGTTTAAGCGATCTAAAGCTAAATTGTAGCGCTGATCACCTGTTTTTGCTTGATCAGTTCGTGCATGTAGAGGTTCCAACAGAGTTGATCCATTTTTAATCATCTGACCAATCCGATACCCGGAGGGATCGGGTAAGTATAAAGTGTTGGGATGCGAAGGTCTGATCCATGTTTCTCCCATGATTTGACCTAGCGGATCCCTCCTTTTTGCTTTGACCGATCCAATTACTCTGATGATCAATCATTTGCCAAATGTGTGAAATCTATAGCCTGATCCACGCGATTTTCATGATCGTTGTGTTAATCAACCATTTCTATTAGATCCGACTTGATGTAATAGAGTCGATCCGATCCAGTCTTTGATGCCCAATCTGATCTGAGTTTAAGTGATCTAAAGCCAAATTGTAGCGTTGATCACCTGCTTTTGCTTGATCAGTTCGTGCATGTAGAGGTTCCAACAGAGTTGATCCATTTTTAATCATCTGACCAATCCGATACCCGGAGGGATCGGGTAAGTATAAAGTGTTGGGATCCGAAGGTCTGATCCATGTTTCTCCCATGATTTAACCTAGCGGATCCCTCCTTTTTGCTTTGACAGATCCAATTCCTCTGATGATCAATCATTTGCCAAATGTGTGAACTCTATAACCTGATCCACGCGATTTTCATGATCAGCCCAATGCCTTCGGGTGATCCATTTATGAAGTCTTTAGATGATCGATCAAGCGTCCGATCATGAACCTATGAGCTAACCAGGCTTTCTCTAGTGATCGGTCATGCAAGATCAAGTGTCCAAACACATGACTGATCTAAGTCGCGTGCTTTTCGACTTTCAAGTACATGTTGAGCTCAACGCTTTAGACCGAGCATTTCCAAGTTTGTATAGGTCCCCGCTCGA
The DNA here is from genome assembly GCA_030737875.1 of Allium sativum. Lineage (NCBI taxonomy): Eukaryota > Viridiplantae > Streptophyta > Magnoliopsida > Asparagales > Amaryllidaceae > Allium > Allium sativum. The sequence goes on from CM060923.1 coordinate 464,760,686, forward strand.
ACCACGAACGATCTAGCGATAAAAATTCCAAAGTGTGACTGCTTTGCCAAAAGATGGATCAACATTTAACCATTATTATAATAGCCATATACTAAAAAGCATACTATCATTTCAACGAGATGTGATAACATTTACTTAAGTCAACTTAATAAACAATACTTAGTATATCAAACCCAAATATATGCACCGCTACAAGCAAATCATGTACTATGTCATGTGGCCCATTAGCTCAGTTGGTTAGAGCGTCGTGCTAATAACGCGAAGGTCGCAGGTTCGAGACCTGCATGGGCCATTTTTTGATTTTTTTTAACTACTATGTTTACTTTAACACTGTGTTTTAGTGTGAAATATTATCCTTATTATACTAGTTTGGAATAAAATAATTGAACCCTAATTTTATTGAGATTGGTTTGGCACATGGATGCATTTCATATGTCATTATTTTTTACCGGTAATCGTCAGAGGGTTATTACAACATTTCTTCTTTCTTCATAATAAGAGGATCAACACCTTTCAACAAAGAACCATAAATTTTCCAACATGTGCATTATTTATATAAATAATATTTAATAATCTTTTTCTCTTCTTATATTCTTGTTCCTAATTTATCTATGTTTACTATAATTCAGTTTCAATATGTGGTTTTTTTTAGTATATATGTCGAATCGAACTGAAAGTAATATGCTCAATTCATGTTTAATAAGCATGTTGGACGGACATAGGCATGATGCAAGTTACGTTCAACACTCTTGGAATAGACCAACCAACAAAAAATATCAAATAAGCATAATTTTGTACATTCACTTGCCCATCCTAAACAAAAATAGAGGATCAACACCTTTTAATATAGGATCATAAATTTTCCAACATGTGCACTATTTAAATAGATAATCTTTAATGTACACACCAAAAATAATATCTTTCCCTTATATTTTCTTTCCTAATTTATCTATGTTTACTGTAATTTCAACTTCAATATGTGCCTTTTTTTAGTATACATGTCGAACCAAACAGGAAGTAACGTGCTCAATTCATGTTTAATAAGCAATTTGGATGAGCATGGTCATGATGCAACTTATGTTTGAACACTCTTCGAATAGACCAAACAACCTACAAATAAAAATATATCAAATAATTATAAATAAGCATAACTGTGTACATTCACTTGCCCTAATTTGTACCCTAAACAAAAACAAGACGGTGGAATATCATACTCGTACAAAATTTACAAACCCAACGAAAAAATATGACACGTTGTCCTCCAGTAAAAGTGAGATTTAAGATTGAATTACAAAATTTAGGAAATAGATAAGTAACTCATATGTATGCTTTTAGATACAAAGCAAATATCAAACCCCAAATCAAAGGATATTCCCTTTTACTAGGCAAAATAGTTTAAAATGATCACATGGCTCTAATATTATTATAAGTTAAATAGATTTGAGATGGACAGACTAAAATTAGGAATAAAAAAAAGAAAAGAATATATTCTTTCTTTGAGACGCAAATCAGTAGATAGTGCTTTTTATAAGACATAATAGTTGTAAAATAGTCCTTTATTGGAAAGAAGTTGAAAACAAAATATTAAATATGCATGGCATGGCTTTTTTATTGCTAAGCAAAATTCGACATAACATGTGCACATATAGGATATTTAGCTCCATTGACAGTTTCATATTATCTAAGTTTAATAATTATTGTATTCAAATCAACAATATGGAACATTAAAAATGCAAAGAGTTGGGTAAGTTTAAGCACCAAGAAAGGAAAGGGCTATGTATACATGTTTACACTAATAACACTTGAAAAGAAAGTGGTTAACGACACTATTGGCAACATGAAAACATTACAATCAACTCCACAATTGTAAAGATATCAGTGTTTGACATATATTATACTTTATTATTTTTGAAGTAATAAGATTATTGAGTCTTTTCAAAAAATAAATACATATTTGGTGGATATTATTTATTAGCTCTTCTAGGTGTTGTGCCAACAATTCAACCAATTTGAAGCTTACTATTAAAGCTAAAAATGAGGTAACCACCGACAACATAATTTACAAATTGTTTCTATTCTATTTTTCACTGGTGGAGATAATATTGTACAGTTAGTTTAAGAAAAGGTGAACTACTAGCAACATAAGTTACAAAGAGTATAAGTATATACCATATGATTCAAATTGAATCATCTGAATTAAAACTTTGTGCACAACATTACATGGATACTCGAATTCGAATTGAATCTCTCTAGAAAAGCTGAAAAGGTAAGATTGTCGTATCGAAATTTGGGATAAAAATAAGAAATGGATACTCGGGTTCTAATCTGAGATGCGAATTAAAGGATATTGCCATTTACAAGAGAATAGTTATCAAATAGATGTTAGGATGGCTTTTTTTAGATGCTAAACAAAAATAAGATGACTTATTTATGATAAGGGACATAAAAAATAATGCATATATATTTGCTTTTGAGATACCGATTAAGGATATTTCTTTTAATACGATGCAAAAACTGTAAAATGCTTACTTAAACAGGACATTGGGTATCTGTTAAAATGGAAATAAGATAACAAACACAATCGGCATAGCTTCCTTAGATGGTAAAAAAGAGGGAATCAATATAACAAGGCATACATATAAACTAAACGGATGATTTCACACTTTATACGCTAAAAAATAAAAAATATTTTTAGTGACCTAGCAAGTGGCATTTGCAACTACCAAGTGAGACACATTTGGAATGCGAAAGTATATGTAAGTTTAAAAACCAACAAATGGACAAGCTGTGAGCACACATTAGCATGTTAACTATAATAAATCATAAAAAAGAAAGTGATTAATTAATATGCTCTTAAGCATATTTACTAGCATAGACTCTTCGATATATTAGTTTTTGTATGTAGTACTTTGTATTATTTTGAACAATATATTTGCTTGAGTGTTAAGATTACCAATTTTGTCCCCTAATAAAGTAAATACTCGGATATTGTTTATTAGTTTTTGTAAATGCTCCGTTGGCAGTGCAACATGTTGAGCATATCAGACACAATGTCGTCAATGTGAAAAACCCTCGAAAACACAAGGCCAACACCAAGCGCTTTTTCGCGCCTGGCCCTTTTATAGGTGCCTTGAGCATGGCATTTCATGGTTTCAGTACATAAAAACTGCACTTTAAAATTGAATGTAATGAGTATCAAATAGAAATTCACATAAGGTCTGGGCTTACAAGTCAATTTTAAACTGGAATTTGGGTTGAAAATTTGAAATATTTTATATCCATCAAATCGACTAATAAACAATCTTTTTCAGCTCTTTAGACAAACGCTACAACATTCTCCTTGCCTTTATGGCACTTCCAGGATGAGTAGCATATCAACAAGAAAAAAAGCCCAAAGTTGTTGTCTATGGTTTTTTGGTACATAGACCAATGCCTTGACAACACCAATTAAACATGTATCCATTAAAGCAAGAAAGAAGAAACCAAAAATATATAAGTTACAGATTGATTGGATTTTTTTTTTGGTGGATATAATATTGGATTATTAGCTTAAGGAAAAACAACCAACAGTATAGGTTACAATAGCACAATTGTACTGTATGATCTAAATCATATTACATGACCAAAAAACTGCACACATGACAATGACACATTAGGCCTTTCTAGAAGAATGGCGAGAAGCAAAAAAGAGTTATCAAATTTAGAAAAAAAATATGTAATCCATATATAGGTTTCTTTTAGAGATACAAAATTAAAAGACACTGCATTTATAACATAATAGTAAGTTATAAAATACCAGATATTTAATATATTGAAAAGGATATCAAATAAGCACGACACAGCTCCGTTTAGATGTAAAACAAAATCCAACATTACATGGCATGATTTCATATTATTATCTAGTCTAAGTTCAAATAAATGTGACCTAGCGAGTCCAACATTTACAATACCATAAGGCTTAACATATGGAACGAAACATGTGCAGGTAAGTTTATACACCTAGAAATAAACAAGCTCTGTAGAAGTGTTTTGATTACACAAAACTTCACTCTGTAGCAACATCAGTGTACTATATATTATTTGTACATTAATTTTGTTCAAGTAATAAGCTTGCAAAGTTTTTACAAAGATGAAATACCTAGACATTATCAATTAGCTGTTGTAGGTGTTATGTTGATCTAATCCATTGAGCATATCAAACATGTTATCATCAAAGATAAAAAAGATAAACTGCCAACAATATAAGTTATAAATTGCTTGAAATTTTTTTGTTTCATTGTTTGAGATGGTATGATTTTGTTATTTAACTGAAGGATAAACTACCAACAATTGTTCCAAATACCAAACCACAGGACAAGCTGGCTTGGTCAAAGGTTGATCAAACTATCAGCACCGTGGTCATACTATGTTATCGCTATGGTTTAAAGTTTGAAAACCGTGCCTTTCTCTATATAGCTTGATGCTTAATCACTTAACGTTTGGGCTTATTTTCAATTTTTTTTCTGGTGCAAGTGCAGGGTCATCACATTTAAAGGTAGCTTTTAACTAATATAGATACACATAAGAGAAAATAAACACATACAAACAAAAGAAAATTGTATTAAAAATTATTATTATACACAATAATATTTTATAATAATTTTAGCATAGAAAGATTGCTTTTGCATTACTTTTTATGCATAGAACATTCAATGGCTTAAATATATGTTAACCACAAATTCATAGTCCATTGATGTAAACATTTAATTTATTAGGAATAGGAATCCAAGATGTTATCTTGCAATCGAAAAAAAAAAATACCCATGGAAAATATAAGTAAACACCGTTCATTGTTATATTAGAAAGGACAAGGATCTAAATGAAGCGGGGAAACAGATACATGTTTCAATTCCCGCTACACTTGTGTACAAACAGAAAGAAAATCTACGGTAAATCATGATGTATTGACCATAAAAAACAAAGTTTCATAGGCCATTGCAAATAAAATATCGGTTTTGTAATACTCGCTACTATTGCTTTACTGTGTGATGTTATTTTATATAGATATTGTTGCATCAAACGGAAGTCACCCGGATAACAAGCGTTGCTATTATACTGTACACACACACACGCACACACACAGTTATCTACCTCTATGACTTCTATTTACATTTAGATTTATAAATTGCCTTGTGAATTTACAGATCTCTACGATCAAGGTATTGCTCAAACCTTATTTTGTTCTTATCTAATACAAGTTGTGTATGCTTCGACACAAACAACATCTAAGTCGTTGTAGTATAGTGGTGAGTATTCCTGCCTGTCACACGGGTGACCTGGGTTCGATCCCCGGCAATAGCGGTCGTTCCTCGCGACCATTTCTAACTAAATACAAATTATATCAGCCTGTAGCTTTGAACTTACAAGTTTAAAGATTAATTAACCTTTTTAGCGTCAGATGATTTCCTCACAACACTAACTGCTTCTTCAGGCAACACCACTGCAATATTCAACAAAACAGAACAAGTCCTTAGAGTTAAGGTAAAACCTACTACCAAATACAGAACTCACTCATGGAAAACTAGATATGACCAAAGCAACCCAATCGAATCAGCAAAAGGAACTTTTCCATGATCTTCCCCGAAAGGAAATGCAAGGTTATACGGCTTCCAAATTCAAGTTTCCCAATTTGATACCTCGGTTTGAATTAAGGTTGCTGGAAGCTTCTTCTCTCATTTGTACAGGAATCTTCTGTTTAGTTTTTGGCATCCGTTTAGAGATTCTGCTTTGACCCGCGAGGAAGATAATTTTCTAGGGTTAGGGATTTAGGGAAAAAAACGTTGGAAATGGCGAGACTGCTATGAACGTGTGCGAAAGACAAATCGGCAAGGTCAGAGATTCACCGATTCAGAATAAAAAGGTTCAAACGGTAGGAATCCAGAAATCAGTACAATAAACTTTGTAGCCCAAAAAAAATCAATTTTTATAACTGCAACTCTTAAACAAACTTTATAACCTTCTACTTTCAAATTTCTATTTCTCAAATATTCACTTCATGCAAAGCCTAAACAACACGAGGAATGCATTTTTGTGTCACGTAGAAAAATGGAACACTCTGGAAGGGTATTGATAATTGGTTATTACCAATAATGGTTATGAATAGCTCTATATTGTTTTTAAAAAGATGTAACAACCCGTATTTTCAATAACCTGTTATAACGTAAATCGAGGCAGAATTTAATTTATAAATCTGAAACAAGGGAAACGGGCTATGCCATTGCGTTCGTCTCGGAAAAATACGTGAAATAGAGTCCGAGTTTTCGAAAATCGGAGTCGGTATGACCCGATTAAGGCCCAACGAAGTTTTCAGAAAAAATTCAAAGTAAAAACAGATTTCAAATTCAAGTTTGAATTTGGAAATTATGGCAGTTGGGCGCAGGCGGGAAATTTCCCGCCAGACCACCCATGTCGACAGCCCTGTCGACTGGGCAGTCGACATGGTTAGGCCCAAGTCGACAGGCCTGTCGACTTGGGTGTCGACTTGGCTCAGCCGGGCAGTTTTGCCTGGTGCACCATTTTGGGAGTTGTGTTGAGTTTGGGGGCCAGATTCGGTTTTGAGGGCTGAGATTGGAACTAGGGTTTAATCCTAAGGCTAAAACTAATCCTAATCTCTATAAATAAGCCCCTAACCTAACCCTAAATCATCATTATTCGTTCAAGTAACTAAACTATGGCAAAATCATTCCTCTCATGACCTCCACTCTCTTCATAAAATTCCTAGGTTATTTCTATGAGAGATTTTCCATGCATACAAGTGTTTTCAAGCTTGTATGAGTGTCATTAGCTTGCATTCAAGTCAAGTTTCCATATTTACATCATAAAGCAAGGGTTTTGATCATTTTTGCTCAAGGGTTTTTCTATTGGAGCTTGCATTTTGGGTTTATTCGATTGCATAAGGGCTTTGTCTCAATCTATATATATTTTTGTGTCTTCATAAGCATTGTAAGCCCTTTTCTACTTTCATATTTAAAATCTAAAGTTAGATGAATGATGCAAGTTTGGTTGATCATTATGATATGCAAGTTTATCATGTTATGTTATGCAAGTATGTCATGTTATGAGATGCAAGTTTACCATGTTATGCTATGCAAGTTTGCCATGTTATGATATGCAAGTTTATCATGTTATGTTATGCAAGTTTGCCATGTTATGATATGCAAGTTTGCCATGTTATGTTATGCAAGTTTGCTATGTTATGATATGCAAGTTTGCCATATGATATGCAAGTTTGGGTTGATCATTTTGCTCATGTTACCATGTTATGCAAGCTTATCTTGGGTTTATGAGCTTAAAGCTTCAAGATTTATGCTAAAGGTTGCATTTTGGCAACATGTAAGTTATCATATCTCTTATGATAACTTGCATGTGAGGCTAAATGCGAACTTATGGCCATTTCTACATGTCATTTATCACCATGTATCACCAATATGCTAAGTTTGGTTTTATGCATGCTTTTGAGGCCTAAAAATGTAATATGCAAGTATATGAACATATGTACATTTCATATAACACCATGTTAAACTTGTGGCTTCAACACCTATATGTCATGATTATGCCAAGTTCCCTCTTTCTATCCTTTATGCGCTATTGCGATATGTAAGCGATGGGATTGCGTTTGGGGTGGGGTAAACTTAAAAGACATAAAAACATAAGATTGGGAATTTACCTATTAAGTTAGGTCTACCCATTGGGAATTTACCTATTAAGTTAGGTCTACCCAAATTCTTGAAAACTTGTAATATGTTTTGGAAACATGATGGACATGACACTTAGAAAATATAAGTGTGACCAACTCGAGGTTGGGTTGAGTTTGTAGCGTAAAACTACCCGGAACCGACCGGCTTAACTAGTTGCTACAAACAATAGGACCCAATGTGAGAAGTTGGTCATGTTGTACCTTGAACCCGAGGTTAGACCAAGTTGTGGTGTAAAGCTACCCGGAACCGACCAGCTTAACTAGTAACCGCAACGAAGTCTAATGTGAGAGGTTAAGGCACATTAATTAATTAATGCCTCATGATTAGGGTTTAAGTCATGGTCCACTTAATACTTAATCAATGTGGGCTTGGTAGATTAATCAGGGTTAAGTCGTGAACTCATCGTTACACTTAACCAAGTTAATCCATGATTAGCAAGAGGGTTAAACCGTACTTAACCCACTAGAAAATCCTAGCAATGGGGGTCCACTCCAGTAGTAATCCCAAGTTTGTATCATTAAGACCCTAGGGACTAGGCTAGGGAGGGGGCACGATTACTGGACTTGAGGTAAGTGACCAAAAACGACGGCAGAGTGGTACGCCGGTGTAGTTCCGGACGGACTATGGTCGTGCACATAGTCCGTAGCCGGAGAAAACATGCATGGGTACCAGTAGATCGAGACTATGCACTTATGTTTATGGTGTCCAGGGGTTTACACCCTAGGGCTTGATACACCCGAAGGGTGGACCCGGCACAGTCCGACTACAATTATGTTTGGGTCGTATTGACACCAACACGTGACGAGTTAGGCTTATAGGGAGCCGATCGACTAGACCGTTTGGTTGGACCTCGTATAAGGGTCACTTCATGTTATTGGACCTCGTATTAGGGTCACTTCATGTTATTGGACCTCGTATTAGGGTCACTTCATGTTATTGGACCTCGTATTAGGGTCATTTCATGTTATTGGGTCAAAGCTTGGGCCAAGGGATCAATACTTGTTTATTCAAGTCATGTTAGTTTGCTAGTACACCTGTGGTGCAAAACCTTAATCCTGATTATGCGATGACACCTTTATCTACCTTGTTAGTTAATCATCATGCTAGTATGTTGTTATCCTTATGTTCATCCCTGCTTCTCATGCCAGTTAACTTTATCAGTTTACATTGATTGTAGTAGGGCTTACTCAGTCTTTTTGACTGACCTGTTTTTCTTTCGCCTCTTTTCTTCCGTTTCCCCCCCAGGTTCTCAGGGTAGGAATATTGGAGCTTAGCTTGGATTTCTGATAACTTGCTTGTGGGATTTTAGCTCATGTACGGTCTGGACATGAAGCTAGCTATGGTCATCACTTATTTTGGGGATAGTACTTATGTATTTCAGTTTTTCAGTGATGTTGTTTTTATCTAGACTTGTGTATTTGGAAAGTTGACATTATGTTGTACCAGACTTGTTTTGAAATAGTTTGAAATCTTCCGCTGTTTTATTTATCTTATTTACTCTGTTTACATATATACATATGTTCTTGTTCTGCCTTGATATATCATTATGCATGTTTACCTGGTACAAACGCCCCTCCAAAGTCAGAGTGCTTGCAAGAGCCACCCTGGCGGAGGTGGGGTGTTACATTTGGTATCAGAGCATATGGTTTACGAGAAGGAACAAAAAGGTTTTTGAAACTTTTGGAAAACTATTTTCAAAACCAAGTATAAAGTATTTTCCAAAGAAAAGTCTAGTTTATTTTAAAGGCTATTCCCCAAATAGCCATTAACAAAATTCCTTCGTCTTTCTCCATTCTGAATCTGTCTTTTTCTTCGTTTTCATTATGGCCGATAACTTTGCTATTCCGGAGGGAGTACACGTACCTGGTTGGTATAGGAGACTTTTGGAGGCTAGGGCGACCGGAGCCGGCCCCGCAAATGTTACTCCTCCTCCGGTGGCTAATGTTTCTCCTCCTCCTCCCATAGCTGATGTTCCTCCTCCCCCTCAGCATCCTCAAGCTGACTTCGCAAAGACTTGTAAGGACTTTAAGACGATGGGTGGCAAGAATTTCATTGGAACGGAGACTTTTGTCGAGGCAAGGAATTGGTTGGAAGAAACCGAAGATCTTTTCGCCATCTTTGACATAGATGACCGTAGGAAGGTTTTATTGGCAGTGTGGTTGCTAAAGGAAGAAGCTGCACGTTGGTGGGTGGTCACCACCTCTACTAGGCCAATTGAGACTTGGGATGACTTTAGGGGAGAGTTTGGACTAAGGTTCCTATCACTGAAGCAAGGGGACATGACTATTAGGGAATACATAGATAAGTTTAATCAACTGGCTCGGGTCGGTTTGGACTTGGTTAACACAGCTCAGATGAAGGCCCTATACTTTGCTCTAGGATTAAACGAGCCATTACATGGTTTAGCCATGTCTCATATACCCTTGGGGGCAACTTTCGAGAGTTTGGTGAATATGGCCCTACTCAATGAAGAGAATAGGAGTGACAAGAAGGAGGTCAAGATGAATGATACTCAAGCCAAGAAGACTGATTCCCAGTGGAAAGGAAATCAGGGTAATCCAAGTGGTCAGAGCAGTCAAGGCAATCAGAACAAGAACAAGAGTCAAGGCAACAAGGGGAACAACAACAAGGGCAATAACAACAAGGGGAAGTGCCATTATTGCGGTTCAGTTGGGCATCTTATTAAGGATTGTAAGAAGAGGAAAAGGAAGAATGGTGAATGTTTTTTCTGCGGTGAGACTGGACATTTCAGTAAGGATTGCCCGAAGAAGCAAGGGCAAGGCCAGGGTCAGACTCAGCGTGCTGGACCTTCAGGAGGGCAAGTTCATGCTCTCAATGCCGCTCCAGTACCCGATCGAGGTAGTATTTCTGTTGAGAGCCTTGTATATATTTCTGATTTTCCAGTTCGTACCTTGTTTGATTCTGGTGCATCGCATAGCTTTATCTCATCTGATCTTGTTGATAGTTTGCACCTCAGTACTAGCTTGGTAGATGATCCCGTCTGTGTCTCAAATCCTATTGGGGGTTCCGCCCATCTGTCTATGATATGTGGGGATTTAAGGATCTCTATACTGAGTGTAGAGTTCTTGTGTAGTGCTTATGTTCTTGGTTTTAGGGGATACATATTGATATTGGGCATGGATTGGTTGTCCAGATATGGAGCCATCCTTGATTGTGAGCATAGGGTTGTGAGGCTCGTGACTCGCCTCGAAAACACCCTAGAAATTTCTTGTAATCCGAGAGGTCCCGTCATGTTGTGCTATCTTGAATCACTCGACTCGTCAATGGAAACTCTTCAGTCTGTGAGAGTGGTTCGAGAGTATCCGGTTGTTTTCGATGAAGTTAGGGGGTTGCCCCCTAAGCGAGAGATTAATTTCCGCATTTATCTGGTGGATAATGCAAAGCCGGTTTCTTTGCCCGTTCGGCACATGGCTCCGCGTGAAAGGCGGGAGCTAAGTAAGCAAGTGAAGGAGTTGCTTGAGAAGAACTTCATTAGACGAAGTATATCTGAATGGGGAGCGCCTGTGGTATTTGCTACCAAGGCAGATGGTTCTCTCCGACTTTGTGTTGACTATCGAGAGTTGAATAAGCTGACTAAGAAGAACAGACACCCGTTACCGAGGATTGATGATCTCTTTGACCAGCTTATCGGTGCTTATGTTTTCTCTTAGCTTGATCTTGCTACTGGATTCCATCAGCTCAGGGTAGCTGAAGATAGTATAGACAAGACTGCGTTCAGAACGCCAGATGGATTCTTCGAATGGCTTGTCATGTCGTTCGGCTTGACTAATGCACCCGCATATTTCGTGGACTTGATGAGTAGGGTGTTCAGGGAGTTCTTGAACAAGTTTGTCATGGTCTTCGTAGATGATATTCTGATCTTCTCTAAGGATGAGGAAGAGCACGCAAGGCATCTCGTGGAGGTGATGGATACGCTTAGAGCGCATCAGTTGAAGGCCAAGTTCTCCAAGTGTCACTTTTGGAGAAGGGAAGTTAGATTCCTTGGGCATATAGTATCTAAGCAAGGCTTAGCGGTGGATCCCGCTAAGGTAGTTGCAGTTCAGGATTGGAAGACTCCAAGGAATGCAACCGAAGTGAGAAGTTTTCTAGGTCTTGCAGGCTTTTACCGGAAGTTCATCAAGGACTTCGCGAAGATTTCCGCTCCTCTCACTAAATTGACGAAGAAGAATTTAGTTTTTGCTTGGAGCATAGAATGCGAGCTTGCTTTTCAGAGGCTCAAGAGAGCTCTCACATCAGCACCTGTTCTAGCTTTGCCCGATGGAGGGAAGTTATTTACAGTATACACCGATGCATGTGGCACGGGGTTAGGAGCTGTTCTGATGCAAGAAGGAAGAGTGATATGCTTTGGCGGTAGACAACTCAAAGTGCATGAAAAGAATTATCCCACTCATGACTTAGAGTTGGCAGCAATAGTATATGCACTCAAGGCTTGGCGCCGTTATCTTCTGGGAGAAAGATTTGAGCTTTATACCGATCACAAGTCATTGAAGTATCTCTTTTCTCAGAAGGATCTGAATCTGAGGCAACAAAGATGGATGGAATTCTTGGCGTCCTACGATTTTGAGATAGCTTATACCCCTGGCAAGGGGAATGAGGTAGCAGATGCATTGAGTAGAAAAAGGTTGACTCTGAGTCCTCTATTCGTTGAGATGAAGAATTTAGAGTATGTGGCAACCTTTGATTTCTCTTTGGCGATTGAGTCGATGACCGGTTCTTTAGCATCTCTGGAACTCAGACCTACCCTTCTTGATCAAGTTGGGGCTTCGCAGAGAGAAGACCCTCAGATAGTTGAGATCATGGACAAGTTGATTCGAGGCGAGATGGTAAGTCGCCTCGCAATAGATGACAAGGGATGGCTAAGACGCGATGAGAGAAAGAAGGTTCTTAAAGATGCACATCACCCGAGGAGGTGGCCGAGTTTGTCCCAAGGTGCATGTTGTGCCAACGGGTTAAAGGCCGAGTCATAGAAGCCCGGTGGGCTATTATATCCATTGGAGGTCCCCGCAATGGAAGTAGTAAAGCGTCACGAAGGATTTCGTGGATGGACTGCCTAGATCAAGAAAGGGAATAAGAGCATGTGGGTCATAGTAGGTAGACTCACGAAGAGTGCTCATTTCACTCCGGTAAAGAGCGAAAGGACTGCATCATAGCTAGCGACAGTTTACTTTCAAGAAATAAAGCGGTTGCACGAGGTTCCCTAAAGTATAGTTAGTAACCATGACTCAATCTTCACTAGCCAATTTTGGGATAGTCTACGGGAAGTCATGGGCAAGCAACTGAATCTAAGTACGGCCTATCATTCGCGGGCGGATGGTTCATTTCGTTCAAGCATGAGTTATAGAAAATCACGTTGGTAAGAGCAATTGGCAACGTGGATTGGTATTTCCAAGAAAAGTTCTGCTGCGTGGAATACTTTATAGTAAGTAAACGAGATCCAGGATTCACTAGTGAATTTTGGAGAGCTTGCATGAAACCATGAGGACATAGTTATGTTTAAACCAAGAATGATAGAAGAGTAAGTGAAAGAGGAAGACGAGAGGCGACAATGAAATGGGTTCCAACTCATATATGGAAATAAGAGTTAAGAAGCCAAGGAATCATGAAGTAAAAGACGGTCAAAGCACAGTGGAGTTAAACTCAAGGAAACGTGACTTAGAAGATTGAAGGCTGGACACGCGCATCATATCTTTTTTATTATGAGTATATCCTTGATCCTTGTTTTCCTGTGGAGCTTACTCGCATATTATCTTTTACGTATATCCTCTCGGTCCCATACTCGATCCCATTTCTGTTGTAAACTCCATAAGGGGGGTATGACTCATCGGTTAGTAATGCATGTCAGGGTTTGAAGGGGTCCGTTAGGTTGACTAAACCTTTTTGGGCTTTTATAGGATTGGGGTTGGGTTAGGAAGGGATTTCTTGTAATCCGAAAGGAGTATATCCTGCTTATCTTCCCGATCTCTTTGTAGCATATCTTTCTTTTGCTATCTATATCGTGTTAATCTTGTCGTGAGAACCTTAGGTAGAAACCCTTTGGATGAAACATGTGTTTGAAACATGTTATGCTTGATGTTTGCAAGTGGTTGCCAGTGTTTGCAAGTGGTTACTCGTGGATTCATTATACACATTAGGCACTAGATCGGCTCACACACTCCTCATATTGCATATGCATGAGTGTTTACGCTTATTCATGGATGAAAATTTTTGTGTTATCACATGGATGTTGCATATGGATGTATGTTATGTGCACACATATAGATGTTATACATTATGTTAGGAATTGCATACATATGGATTCATTTCACTAACATAATTTGCATTGATGATATTTGCATTAGATAAGTACATATACACACACACCTTTGCATATGTTCATACAACATTTAGAATCTTGTAAGGACAATGATTGCTCGTGGATGATGTTTTGAGTAGATGGATGGTAGGATACGTTCTTCCTAACTTGAAGATTTCGGGGACGAAATCCTTTAAGGAGGGGAGAATGTAACAACCCGTATTTTCAATAACCTATTATAAAGTAAATCGAGGCATAATTTAATTTATAAATCTGAATCAAGGGAAACGGGCTATGCCATTGCGTTCGTCTCGGAAAAATACGCGAAATAGAGTCCGAGTTTTTGAAAATCGGAGTCCGTATGACCCGATTAAGGCCCAACGAAGTTTTCAGAAAAAATTCAAAGTAAAAACAGATTTCAAATTCAAGTTTGAATTTGGATATTAGGGCAGTTGGGCGCCGGCGTGAAATTTCCTGCCAGACCACCCATGTCGACAGCCCTGTCGACTGGGCAGTCGACATGGTTAGGCCCAAGTCGACAGCCCTGTCGACATGGGTGTCGACTTGGCTCAGCCGGGCAGTTTTGCCTGGTGCACCATTTTGGGAGTTGTGTTGAGTTTGGGGGCCAGATTCGGTTTTGAGGGCTGAGATTGGAACTAGGGTTTGATCCTAAGGCTAAAACTAATCCTAATCTCTATAAATAAGCCCCTAACCTAACCCTAAATCATCATTATTCATTCAAGTAACTAAACTATGGCAAAATCATTCCTCTCATGGCCTCCACTCTCTTCATAAAATTCCTAAGTTATTTCTATGAGAGATTTTCCATGCATACAAGTGTTTTCAAGCTTGTATGAGTGTCATTAGCTTGCATTCAAGTCAAGTTTCCATATTTACATCATAAAGCAAGGGTTTTGATCATTTTTGCTCAAGGGTTTTTCTATTGGAGCTTGCATTTTGGGTTTATTCGATTGCATAAGGGCTTTGTCTCAATCTATATATATTTTTGTGTCTTCATAAGCATTGTAAGCCCTTTTCTACTTTCATATTTACACTCTAAAGTTAGATGAATGATGCAAGTTTGGTTGATCATTATGATATGCAAGTTTATCATGTTATGTTATGCAAGTATGCCATGTTATGAGATGCAAGTTTACCATGTTATGCTATGCAAGTTTTCCATGTTATGATATGCAAGTTTATCATGTTATGTTATGCAAGTTTGTCATGTTATGATATGCAAGTTTATCATGTTATGTTATGCAAGTTTGCTATGTTATGATATGCAAGTTTGCCATATGATATGCAAGTTTGGGTTGATCATTTTGCTCATGTTATCATGTTATGCAAGCTTATCTTGGGTTTATGAGCTTAAAGCTTCAAGCTTTATGCTAAAGGTTGCATTTTGGCAACATGTAAGTTATCATATCTCTTATGATAACTTGCATGTGAGGCTAAATGCGAACTTATGGCCATTTCTACATGTCATTTATCACCATGTATCACCAATATGCTAAGTTTGGTTTTATGCATGCTTTTGAGGCCTAAAAATGTAATATGCAAGTATATGAACATATGTACATTTCATATGCCACCATGTTAAACTTGTGGCTTCAACACCTATATGTCATGATTATGCCAAGTTCCCTCTTTCTATCTTTTATGCGCTATTGCGATATGTAAGCGATGGGATTGCGTTTGGGGTGGGGTAAACTTAAAAGACATAAAAACATAAGATTGGGAATTTACCTATTAAGTTAGGTCTACCCATTGGGGATTTACCTATTAAGTTAGGTCTACCCAAATTCTTGAAAACTTGTAATATGTTTTGGAAACATGATGGACATGACACTTAGAAAATATAAGTGTGACCAACTCGAGGTTGGGTTGAGTTTGTAGCGTAAAACTACCCGGAACCGACCGGCTTAACTAGTTGCTACAAACAATAGGACCCAATGTGAGAAGTTGGTCATGTTGTACCTTGAACCCGAGGTTAGACCAAGTTGTGGTGTAAAACTACCCGGAACCGACCGGCTTAACTAGTAATCGCAACGAAGTCTAATGTGAGAGGTTAAGGCACATTAAGTAATTAATGCCTCATGATTAGGGTTTAAGTCATGGTCCACTTAATACTTAATCAATGTGGGCTTGGTAGATTAATCAGGGTTAAGTCGTGAACTCATCGTTACACTTAACCAAGTTAATCCATGATTAGCAAGAGGGTTAAACCGTACTTAACCCACTAGAAAATCCTAGCAATGGGGGTCCACTCCAGCAGTAATACCAAGTTTGTATCATTAAGACCCTAGGGACTAGGCTAGGGAGGGGGCACGATTACTGGACTTGAGGTAAGTGACCAAAAACGACGACAGAGTGGTACGTCGGTGTAGTTCCGGACGGACTATGGTCGTGCACATAGTCCGTAGCCAGAGAAAACATGCACGGGTACCAGTAGATCGAGACTGTGCACTTATGTTTATGGTGTCCAGGGGTTTACACCCTAGGGCTTGATACACCCGAAGGGTGGACCCGGCACAGTTCGACTACAATTATGTTTGGGCCGTATTGACACCAACACGTGACGAGTTAGGCTTATAGGGAGCCGATCGACTAGACCGTTTGGTTGGACCTCGTATTAGGGTCACTTCATGTTATTGGACCTCGTATTAGGGTCACTTCATGTTATTGGACCTCGTATTAGGGTCACTTCATGTTATTGGACCTCGTATTAGGGTCATTTCATGTTATTGGGTCAAAGCTTGGGCCAAGGGATCAATACTTGTTTATTCAAGTCATGTTAGTTTGCTAGTACACCTGTGGTGCAAAACCTTAATCCTGATTATGCGATGACACCTTTATCTACCTTGTTAGTTAATCATCATGCTAGTATGTTGTTATCCTTATGTTCATCCCTGCTTCTCATGCCAGTTAACTTTATCAGTTTACATTGATTGTAGTAGGGCTTACTCAGTCTTTTTGACTGACCTATTTTTCTTTCGCCTCTTTTCTTCCGTTTCCCCCCCCCCCCCACCCCAGGTTCTCAGGGTGGGAATATTGGAGCTTAGCTTGGATTTCTGATCACTTGCTTGTGGGATTTTACCTCATGTACGGTCTGGACATGAAGCTAGCTATGGTCATCACTTATTTTGGGGATAGTACTTATGTATTTCAGTTTTTCAGTGATGTTGTTTTTATCTAGACTTGTGTATTTGGAAAGTTGACATTATGTTGTACCAGACTTGTTTTGAAATAGTTTGAAATCTTCCGCTGTTTTATTTATCTTATTTACTCTGTTTACATATATACATATGTTCTTGTTCTGCCTTGATATATCATTATGCATGTTTACCCGGTACAAACGCCCCTCCAAAGTCAGAGTGCTTGCAAGAGCCACCCTGGCGGAGGTGGGGTGTTACAAAAGACGTATATTCAAAATATAATTAATTATGAAATTTTGATAATCCTACTACAATATTGATACAAATTCGATTGCGCAATTATACTAATTTCAAGTTGCGAATAAAATAACGATACAGGTGCAGTTACAAAATACAAACTATAAACGAAATTCAGCAACAACTAATTGATCCTGTATGTTATCTCAAACGATTATCAAAGATTTGTTGCATTTCTTTAAACCAGTCTGATTAACATGTAAAAATGTTAATTTTTAAGCTCCATCTTATCTTTATTGTAAATAAATAAATTTTACATTGGGTATTTTTCGTATATTTTCACAGGCCGTTCATCAATTCTCATGCAACCCGAAAAGCAAGATATTACACAAGAAAAAGATCCCCTTCAAAGATTTTATCTCATGTTCTTTTGGAGTCTAATCAGAGTCCATGTTTGGAAGAATTAATTACATATAATCTGATTACCAATCAATTAGCCACATGGAAGATTTGAAGATTTTATGCACTTTTGGATTCTAATCAGAGTCCATGTTTGGAAGAATTAATCACATGCAAATCTTTTACCAATCAATTAGCCACATGGAAGATATGGAAGATATAGAAGATATTCACCATGATATGCTCAGATATTCTTAAAGATTATTTCCAAACAAGCTTGGTCAAGAAAGGCATGAAATATGATAAGAATTCTTAGGAAAAGAGGCTCATTCATTCATAGATCTGATTAGGGTTTGGCCTATCCCACCTATAAATATACGTTGTACTCATTGTAAATGTTCATGCCATTTTTTAATTCTGTATTCTCGTTTATGAATAACAAAGTTCTTCTTCATTTAAAGTCTTTTTTCTTTCATAACAATTTGAATGTCTACGCAATTAGTTTTGGTAGAACACATATTGTTATTTTCTTTTATTACTGCATGTTAGCGATTGATCGTTGATTAAATTCAACGACAGTCCTACTTTTAATTTTCTGTTATTGTTCTAGTTGTTATTTTCTTGTTCTAATTGGTTCTTTTCTTTTCAGTTGTTGAATTTGATATTGATCTGATTAGATTCAGACCAATAGTAAATTCAATACATTAATTCAAAAAACATCTCCAGATTTTGCCTAACTCGCCTAAGAATAGATAAATAATAAGACTTAAAACACCTCCTTGTGATTCGACCTGCATATTACGCGACCTGTACGCTTGCAGTATTATTTCATAAATCGCGCTTTTCTAATTCATAGGAAAGCGTCGATCAAGTTATTGGCACCGTTGCCAGGGAGGCAACAATTAAATTTTATTATCTGTTTAATTTCCGATTCGTGTTAGTTTTTATTTTTCCTTTTGTTTTATTGTGTATAGATATAGAAAAAAAATTCTTGACTGGTTGATTTGGTATTATAAGTTGATACCGTAATCTTCCTAACAAGAGAAAAAAAATAATTGTCAAATACCCTTGATTTTCTTTCCTTTCCTTTTCTTTTCAATTTATTTCTTTCCACTTTTCATTTTTTTCCTTTCTTCATCTGTTCCTTCTTTCCATCTATCCTTCTTTCCAATTTTTACTTTATTATCCATTGGCATTATTCATTTATTTTACCAAAATTTCCAATTTTTCTTTGATTTCTTTCCATCTATTCCTTCTTTCCAATTGTTAATATACTAGTTTTCATTCTCTTACAATAATAAACAAAAAAAAAATCCTTTTTTTCTTCCCATCTTTCAACTTTCTTCCCATTTTATTTTTACATTCTCTTCCCTATTTTACAAGTTCCAAAAAAAAAAAAAACACTTGCCAACTTTTCCTTCAGTTTATTTCCTTTATTTTCATCCATTTCTACTCCCTTCTTTTATTTATTTCTTTCCAATTTTCTACAAACTCCTCTCATTTACAAATCTCATCCATAAAAAAATAAAAAATCTTGCCAACTTTTCAATTTATTTCCGTTTTTCATTTTATTTTGTTTCCGCTTTCTTTCTATTTTTTCTTACACATTGCATTCCTTTCTTCAAATTCACCACTTTCTTCTATTTTTCGGTCATTCTTTCTTCAGATTTCTTCTGCCATTTTTTTTCTCTCAACAAATAAAAAAAATCTGTTTGATTTTTTTTCTTTTTCCCTTTTGCTTGTCACCAATTTTCTTCCAATTTCTTACATCCCTTCTCCTCCCTTTTATTTACAATTCCTTTCCATTTTATTTAAAAAAAAAGAAACTTAGTTTTTTTTTTCAAGCTTGGTTTAGTTCCGTTTTAAAGTTGAGTTCTAGTTGTTCATTTATGTTATTTAGTCTAATCAGTTTTTAGTTTTTGTTTCAGTTTTTTTTCCCCTTTGTTTGTTTATTTCTTCTCTTCTCTAGAAAAAAAAAGAAAAAAAAAACCTCAAAACAAATCAAAGGTCAAAGGAAGAAACAGATTCAAGCAAGCGACAAAGGATTCAGAGGTCAACCGATTTGCAAACGGTGGGATTTGAATAACTAGCACCATTCATTGCTCTGGAAGGACTGCCATACCCCGCTGTAATATTTTCTTAACTCTACAGGTGCTCTGCTGCAAAGAAGAAAAAAAATATAGACATTGTTTGTAAAAAAATTCTATAGGGGCAGCGGCTTGCTTGTACAATTTTTTTAATTTCTGCAATTATTTGTGTTTGATTGTTGTTTTGGCTGCATTCTGAAATAAATCTAGTTACTAGCAAAGCCCTAACAAACATAAGGCGAGGAAGTCATTACTTTTTCTTGGCTCCAAAACAATTAAATTTGGTCATTTGCATACTCCTTGGACCTAAATAAAAATTCATTAGACGTTGGCCTTAGGAGCAAAATTCAAGCTCAATAGGACAAACAAATTGAGTTAAATATATTTGATTTAAAAGTTTATTTTGATGTATGGAATTCATTCTATTCCTTTTGTAAAGGACGGTGATACGTATTACATCTAGAATTTTTCGACATTCTAGCAAACTAACTTTTTCAATCTATTTATTTAATTTGATTTGCAAAATATTTAACTGCAAAAGTGTATTTTGTGAAATTGATTTTCTCAAGGGTTTGATCGCGGATATATATTAGTTCAATTTATTGAACTTCTAGCAAAAGAGGTTGCATACTACCCGTAAAACATTGATCGTATCCCTTAGTATTTATACTATACGTGAACGGCCATAAGACCCTCTTCCCCCTTCAAATCGAGATTATCAACTAATAAGATACACTTGTGTTCGTTATTTATTTTCATTAAGAGCTTCTTGTGTCAACCTTAAGTCTAGGATTTTTCTGTGTGTGCATTTAACAACAATGAGTGAAAAAAGTGTTAGCCAACAAAATTCTCCTAGGGGTTCTCGAATAAACCAAAATTTTCCAAACGAGTTGGATCAAAATCGAGTAACTCAAAACTTTCTGAACTTTGGGGATCAAAATCGAGCACATCAAAATTTTCAAAATCTCAATATTGAAATGGATAGACCCTTATCTCTTCGTGATCGATGTTATCCAACTAGGACCGTTCAACCCTCTGTCATCGTGTTCCCACCAGCTGAAGGAAACAATTTTGAGCTTAAACATTCTTTTATTCAAGAGGTACCAAAATTTACTGGGTCTGAAAATGCTTATGAATTTCTAAGTGAATTTGAATTGCATGCGTCCACCACAAAAATGCAACAATTGTCTAACGAATCGATTAAGCTGAGACTAATTCCATTTACACTACTTGAAAGCGCTAAAAGATAGCTAAATTCTCTTCCAAAACATTCCATAAGAAGTTGGGATGAATTTGTCACTGCATTCTTGAAAAAGAAAATCCCTTTCCATAAAACTCTCAAAATTCGAACCGAGATAAATCAATTTTGTCAAAATGAGGGGGAAACTTTTTCAAAATACTTTGAAAGATTCAACCAACTATTATATAGTTGTCCTCATCATGGAATTATAAAAGACCACTTATGTCAAATTACATATGAAGGGCTAAACTATCAGACTAGAACTCAACTAGAATCAATGTGTGGAGGAGACTTTATGTCTAAGACGGCCGATGAAGCTTGGCAATTCATAGAAGATTATTCAGAAAAGGACGTGCAATGGGAATCAATTCGTGTTCCCATTCGTACTTCTACTAGAGGAGTGCACGTCGTATACCCAAGTCAGATTTCCTTAGAAAATCAAACTCCTCAAGCCGGAGAAGGGTTACCCCATTATTACTCTCAGGACAAAGCTAATGCTGTAGCTCAAAATAATCCTTACTCATCCACGTACAATCCTGGTTGGAGGAACCACCAAAAATTTTCTTGGTCAAACCCCAATAATTCGGATAACCCATCTCACGTGCAGCCCTTTATTCCAAATCCGAATTACCAAGCTCCACCTTCCAATTCTCAAACCTCTCAGGCTGCACCTCAATCCAAACAGCCTTATAGGCACCCCGACTTTCAATCATCGAACCAATCCTCTCAACCTTCTCAATCGTCACAAGAAATTGTGCGTTTAGAGAAACAGTTGAACTCTCACGAAGCTAAAATGAACTCACACGACGCTAAACTCGACCAAATGATGAATATGATGAAGGAACTAATGAAAAATAATGAGAAAGGAAAGTTGCCTAGTCAACCCGAGGCGAATCCAAAATATAACTCTCGTGCTGTAAATTCTTGTGAGAACGAAAATCATAATCCGGTCAATGCTATTACAACCCTTCGACCTGGAAAGAGGATTGATAATAATGTGGGCAACCCTGGCGAACCTTCAAACTCGACCCCAATGCCAAATCTTGATGATCACCCATTGGCTACGAACGCCAATTCTAAACCTCCATTTTCCTCAAATGTTGGCAATCCCAACAATTTTCCTCCCAGTGTCGGCAAACCCGACCCACCTTCGATAATCGATGTTGGCAATACCAACATTCCATCTTCTACAACCTTACCACCTTCTTTTTCCGTAGATAAACCTTCTTCTTCGAATGATGAAACTGGTCACAGAGTCGAAAAACCAATAGCTCCATTTCCTCATAGACTCAATAATAAGAAGAAAGCGGCAAATTTTGATAAAATTTTGGAAATTTTCAAACAAGTCCGTGTGAATATTCCTCTTTTAGACACCACTGAACAAATTCCTCAATATGCTAAATGTCTTAAGGAATTGTGCACACAAAAACGTGCGACTAATGTCCCAAAAACCGCCTTTCTAACTGCGAATATAAGCTCTATTCTTTCGAGTCTTGCCATAGTCAAGTACAAAGACCCTGGCTGCCCTACGATTGATTGTAAAATAGGAAACACTCACATCTCTCGTGCTCTACTTGATCTTGGTGCCAGTGTCAATCTTCTCCCTTACACTGTTTACCATCAACTTGGACTAGGGGAGATTAAACCAACAAACATCACTCTTCAGCTAGCTGATCGATCTGTCAAAAGGCCATTGGGAATAATCGAAGACGTCTTGATACAGATCAAACAGTTTTACTTCCCTGTCGATTTCATAGTTCTAGAAACCGAGCCTATCTTAAATTCCAATGTTCAAATACCGTTGATATTAGGATGCCCTATCTTAGCAACCTCAAATGCTGTCATTAATTGTAGGAACAGTCAACTCCGACTTTCCTTCGGGCACCTATTTATTGAGCTAAACATCTTTAATATCAATAAACAACCTAGGGATTTTGAGATCGATGAAATCAACATAATTCAAACCATAGTTGATGAAACCTCTAATGACACTTCTGAAGCCTTGAAAATGTGTCTTGAACATTTCGACTCCGATTTCGATGAACTCGAATACATTTCTGAATTGAATGAATTTCTTGACTCCAATCCTTCGTCATCTGAAACTAACTAAGGAATGTTGACTAATGTTAACACTTAAGAACATCCTAAGTTAGACCTCAAACCCTTGCCACAAGACCTTAAGTACGCATACTTAGACTCCTCAGAAACTTTTCCAGTAATCTTGGCCTCTGATCTTACCGAGGACCAAGAAGAAAAACCCTTAGAAATTTTGCAGGAAAATAAAGATGCTTTGGGGTGGGAACTGAGCGATATAAAAGGAATTAGCCCATCAATTGTGGAACATCGCATAAATTTGGTTGATGAGGCAAAACCCACCCGTGAGGCTCAAAGGCGATTAAACCCAAACATGAGAGAAGTGGTCAAGGAGGAGATAATCAAATGTCTAGACAATAACATCATCTACCCCATCTCTGATAGTACTTGGGTGAGTCCGGTACAAGTTGTACCAAAGAAATAGGGAGTCAAAGTGATCAAAAATGAAAGTAATGAGCTCATCCCAACAAAAATCAAAACAAAATGGCGTGTGTGTATCGACTATCGAAAGCTCAACTCAGCCACACGAAAAGACCATTTTCCCTTACCTTTTATTGACCAAATGCTCGAACGCTTAGCGGGACATGAGTACTATTGTTTTCTCGATGGATACTCTGGCTATAACCAAATCCCTGTTGCTTTAGAGGATCAACATAAGACCACCTTTACTTGTCCCTTTGGAACCTTTGCTTATCGTCGCATGCCTTTTGGTCTTTGTAATGCCCCCGCGACTTTCCAAAGGTGTATGATGAGTATTTTCTCTGATATGGTGGAAGAATTCTTGGAAATATTTATGGATGATTTTTCAATCTACGGATCATCTTTTTTCCAATGTCTCACTCATTTAGAACTCGTCCTAAAACGTTGTAAGGAGAAATCACTCGTGCTTAATTGCGAAAAATGCCATTCCATGGTAAAAAGGAGGATAGTTCTAGGTCATGTCGTCTCAAAATATGGCCTTGAAGTCGATAAATCCAAAATCGATTTGATTGCTAATCTACCCTGTAACGTCCCGCATTTTTATCGGTTTGTATTCGAATATTTAATCAGTTTAAATATTGAAATCGTAATATAAGCGGATTTATATATTAATTAAAACGAAGTTGAACGTATAAAAATATATATTAAATATAATCGAGCCCGTAATATCTCGGCAGTTCGAAATTTAACGTTCTAAACTTCAACTGAGTGTACAAGATACGTTATAAGTCGGATTTATTCGAAATAAGAAACGTTGGAATCTGTTGAACTATATTTTTCTAATGGAAAAAAAACCCATATTTCGCGTTATAGATTGCGAGTTATATCCAAATCAAATATTCAAATAGTCGCTGTAAAATCGTTTATTGACCGTAACGGTTTATTTGATATAACCAGATATCGGTTTCGAATTTGGACAAGGTTCTTTTGAGGCATGGTGATAATTTAATTTTTAGAATTTTAGTGTAATTTTTAATTAATTAAATAAGCAACTTTTTATTTGGAGTATTTTGCACCCTATATCAATATTTTGGGGTTTCACAATATAAGTTAACCTACCAATATTATTATATATTTGGAACCGTGGCACCTCGCTGGACACGACTGTATTTTTATTTTTGTCTATAGCTATCCGTAAAAATAATAATAATAATAATAATAATGAATGAGATTTCGTGTATTAAAATTTCACTGTGAAAATGGGTATACAACCGTATACTTCTACACATTTAAGTGCGGCACGTCTAACCCCTGCCATATATGTATTTTTATAATCCTAATCTAATATCAACCTTCAACCGTAAGCAAAATGTATGCCTTCCAGGCTATTTTCACGGAGCTAACCCCCCCTAATCCTTCAGATTGAAGGAAAGTGTGAAAAGCTACCTATCTATATCTAACCTATGCTTGAATGGTCACCATTCTTTCAATCACGTTGCATACCGATGGGCGCAGCATATATTTTGGGAAGATAAGCTACCTAGCTAGAATTACATGCCTACATTTAAAACGTGAAAGAACATGCAGAACCTACCCATACGAAATGTCAACCAA
Organism: Allium sativum; assembly: GCA_030737875.1. Lineage (NCBI taxonomy): Eukaryota > Viridiplantae > Streptophyta > Magnoliopsida > Asparagales > Amaryllidaceae > Allium > Allium sativum. Next base: position 464,785,984 of record CM060923.1, read on the forward strand.
CAACCGACATTTTCAAATCAAAAGCCTCCCATTCGACTAGAAAAGAAAAATTATAATCAAAAGATCAGCTTACCCTTTCCCCAGAAGCCACATGCTATTAACGCTGCCATGATATTTCACATCTCACAGCGTATCCATGAAGTGAAAACTCAACCTATGTTTTACCTCAAACATGTGAAACTTAATGCCGAAGAAATCAATCAGCAGTAATTCAAACCCATGAAGACCATACCCTATACAGCAAACATCACGTTTTATTTATAGACCATAACCCTACCCTATGTTTCATTTAATGATCTACCCTGTATTATCAAATTGGAACAACACCCTAAATGTGAAAACCGTGGAGGCCAAGTATCCGTGCCCAGCAAGGAAATCACGTCTATATATACAGGGTACTCTGCTCGTTTCTTTTTCCATTTTCAGAAAAACAAATAAACAAACACAGTAAAATAAAATAAAATGTGAAGCTTGGGAAACATAATCAAATTTAAACAAAAACCCTATAAGCTCTAAACAAATGCACGGGAGAATCAACTGGGTGCGCAAGTAACACTGTGACGTGCTGGAGGAACTCCGAAGGCCGAGCTCACCGGGAATGGTGGATCCTTGTTAGTCGAAGCAATGAGAGGAGTGGGGTAGGCTCTAACCAACCATGGAGGACGCAGGAAAGAGGAGTGCGGTTCTTTATATAGAGGATGAGTTAAGTAGCAGACTAGTGAATGGGTATGGGGTGTGTGGTTTTGGCATGTGAATGGGAAGGCTGCCGTTCTTCTCAGTTCAGGAAGTACCATGCATGGCCGTGAGGTGTTTTATTATGTGAGGATGTGGTAACACGTGAGCAGTCTTTGGTAGTGTATTGGAATTGAACATTTGCTGTGTATATGAGGAATGGAAGGAAAGGAGTCCATGGAACATTGGAGTACGGGTTCAAAAGTGTGGTGCTGCTATTTGTTTGGAGAGGAAGTTGAGCCATGCAGTGTAACTTTTGTTCATGGCTGTGCATGCAGTTTGAACTAAGGGTCTTGCGTCATTGTGTAGTGATGTTTGGGGTTTGAGCATCTGCAAAGTAAGTGTCACTTGTCGGGGAAGGCTGGCGTGCGATTTGCTTACAAACGTACAGGAGGGAGCAAACGTATAGTATTTGATTGGAGAAGGAGATGTGTTAAATACTGGGAAAGTTGGTGGAGTTGTATTGCATTTGCATTACAGTGACAAATTTGTTTTACTGATATGGTGCGTTAGAAGAAATACTGGGCGCGGCATCTGTGTTCGAATAGGCGGGTGGACAGACGTTAAGGGATTTGCGAATTGAACAACGTCAGTTATGTCGAAATCGTAACAACGAAATCTACATTATGAAACCAGTCCGGAATCATTGGGAGCTCGTCAGAACTATGGCGGATTTAAAACACCAGATTGGACCAACTAACGCAAATCGTTATTTAACGGTTAACGCGCAAAGGTGAGTAAATTCACTAACTCTGTTTTATTTTAAAATATTTTAATTCTATTTTAAAATATTGGTTGAATGCTGTGTGATGGTTGATTAGGTAAATTACAGTTAAATTGGTTGAAATAGATATATATCGTTGCATATGTACACATCATTGGTTGGATACTGATTTGACTAACATCTATGGATGCGGAAATCGGTTGGAGAAACTCGACCGGATTCCTAAATATTTAGATGTACTGTTTGTGCACTGTTTGAACCGTGTTGAATGAAAATTCAACGTTATGTTGATTTGGTAAATAGACGATATCGATTAAGAAAATAGCAACAGTCGACCATAAACCCATTTATGTTAAGAAGTGGATTGGCCGTCAGGCGAAGATAATTGTAAAAATTATATTTTTATAATTGAGGCAAAGTTTTGAAATTATAATAGAAGTTCTATTATAAATTAACACTTTGTAGTTACTTTTATAAAGTGAATATGAACAATTGTTTTAGACACTCTATATAAGGTTATAAGGAGATAAAAGTTGTAAATTATCCTATGAGTAAATACTTTTGGATAATAAAGAAATAAATTGTTTTACTTCAGCAATGAATAATTATTATTTAATTTTTAAAGTAATTGTTTCTTAAATGGATTTCATTTAAGATGGCATGGAGTTGTAATGGTATGTTACTTGAATTAAGTATAACAATTCAAGTAAAAAGTAGAACGACTAAAGTTAGAACGTAAATACGTTTTGGTAAAGAAGTTATAAATGAAATTATATAAAGAAAAGGAAACGAAAAGTTAATGTTTAAACAACCGAGTTTTCAAAATAAGGATATGGCGTTATAAAACCATATTTAAAATAAAGCAGAAGTACGATTTGATGGATTTTAAAGTATAAGAGGTTAGAGTTACGAACTTATATCTATTCTAAGATAAGAACATTGTCGATCAAGGTCTGAGAGGTAATTAAAATACCCCAACTTGAACGGCTTCACTATTATCAAGGAATGGTATTTGTTTGTAACGGAAAGAGATGTCAAGATTTTTGTAACGGAAAGAGATGTCAAGATTTTTGTAACTGAAAGAGATGTCAAGATTTTTGTAACAGAAAGAGATGTCAAGATTTTTGTAACGGAAAGAGATGTTGAGATTAATTATAAAGTGGAATATAGTAGCGCATTGCAAATCTTAGAACTATAGCGATAAAATAACGCTGTTGACTGGGCTTAAGCGTGATTGTTCTAGCGAGATTAATTATAAAGGAGAATATTACAGTGTATGACAAGTTTTTAAATTTTAACGATAAATTAGCATTGTTGATCAAGCTTAAGCGTGATTATTAGATATAGCACTATTCCCTAGAGAGGGTTGAAACTCACCTAGCCAAGTGATAAGGAAATAATTATGTCTTTTCGAAGAAGTGATATAGTTGGATTTGGCTTTGTCGAATTGTATGTATATAATCGATAATGATATTTATTGTTAAAACCAAGTTAGTTTGATTTAATGAGATCAGTTTCTACGAGAGATAACATTCGCGGTTTAAAGTGAATTATGTTTGAAAAGCAATTATTATAGAATTAAATGGTTATATTGGGAATTGGAAATATTTTCCAATATAGATAATGCGTATACAAAAATAATAAGAAGTGTGTAAAAACGAGAAATGTTTTCGAAAGTTAATGACATATGGTTTCAAGAATATGGAAAAATAAGGGTTTATAATATTTGGAAATGTTTTCCAGAATGTGAAGGGTTTAACGAGCTTTGAGAAAATATCTAGGAAGATATAGGAAATTGGAAAATATTAGAAAGGGCCAGCGATGTGTGATGTTTGAATGGATGTTGTTTTTACTTTGATAGTTAAATAACCGACTATCGAAGTGTTTTGACCCTCGTTGTCAATACAGAGAAACCGGTTGGATATATTATCCGAAAACCACTCCGTATAGGCATAAGCGTTGCGAATTCGATTATGCTGAAGACAATTGAAGACGAAGTGAAATGCAAGGGTCGTTCTGTTCCAGAATGGTGTTTTCTGTTTGTCCAGTCCCAGGACAACTTGTATGGACGAATGTCTGACAGAGTATTCCTAATGGTCACATAAGACGATCCTTTCAAGGAATTACGTCTGGTGGCGGAGAAATTCGTTTCTCTTAGCTTTTATACCCGTAATATTTTTGGGAAGATCAACTAGTGATTTAACGGGTTTGACGATGTGGCATTCAAAGTGAATGGTGATCAGATGTTCTAAAGAAAGACGTAGCCTCTAGCTTCACAACCCGGAAATGACAAAAATCGGGCAGGCAGCATGGCTATGTGGGTCGCTCCCATTAGGGTGTATAATCACCTATCTAGAGAAATTCCCTTTGTTTCTTACTCTATCGATTCTGCCCATTCGGGAACGGTGGTTTGAGTCCAACCGTTGGTGATATACATTCGATACACTCAAGCGAAATGAGTGGTCGGTCATGTGTGGGCCGGGTTGCAAGATGTTCTTGTTGAACCCAGTGTATTCGTCTCTAGATATACACTATCGGCAGGTGGTCCCATACCTTGTCATAGTTGGAATCCAATCTCCAATAAGCGCCCTGCGGTTTTTGATTTTTATACTATGTATGTAGAGCGTGAGATGCAAGCGTTCTGCTATTTGGTTATTTACTTGATTAGACATTATTATAATACCACTGGATTTTGATATGAAAATATTTTGGGTTATAGTAAGGTAAAAACCATCCATGTTTATGTGTGGGTTGGTCTTACTATTATCCTTTTGTTTCGAAAAGGATTTTCAAAGTTAAACCGTATGGTTGGAATTTACTCATACCAGTCCCATGACTGACCCAGAGTTCATTTTGTTTGTTTTCCCTAAACTCTTGGGTGCCCAAATTTGTACGGGCAGTCAAGTGTTTCAGGCTTTTACAGATACACTTGGAGGAGCTAAAGCAGAAGGATTCACCGTTAATATTTAGAGATTATTTCCACTATGATATGATGTATTGTACTCTGATAATGGTATATATATACAATACAGTTTTGTATTTCAAAGTTATGTTATATAATATATTTTATTCGTTCCGCTGTGAGATTCGTGTTTACTCTGATTTGGCTCAGTTGTGTTCTTCTTCTTTTTCTTCTATTCTATTAGTTCTATCTTTTCTATCTCATCCTCTAATTTCTTTCTATTAATGATTCGTATTTCCGTGCCATTTGGGTCGGACTTGTATTGTATTTGGTCGACTCAAAGGGCTCGAATTTGCGGGTCGTTACAGTTGGTATCAGAGCTGAAGGTTAAGTGATTACCTTGGCTCTATGGTGTAACTCAATAGAGATGGAGTTAGAAATACTCTAGATTGAGTTTGAGTGTATAGATATGAGCGCGTTTTTGTAAATTGGTATGAAAACCGTTTTATATTGTGTTGATTGGTTGGGCGGGTGGTTTATGAATTCTAGTCGATACTGGATTGCAAACTGTATCGATAGGTGTTTCTAAACTCTTGAATAGAGTAATTCGACACAGTACTGTTTTGAAGAAGGGTAAATAAAATAATTTTGCCCAAATATATTTTGATATAAAAAGAAGTATATATTTTGAGATTATTAGAATATATATATATATATGGTTGTGTTGGATGTTATTATAATCAAATAAGATTATAAAGTGAAATGGTTATAAATAGCCAATCAGAATTCGTATAAAATCAGATGAATTAAATCTGAATTTAAAACCAGGATTGGAGATAAGACTTTAGAGACTTGGAAAAGAGTTGGAAATAGTATTTGAATTAAATATATGGAATTTTAAGATCCTGGGGAAAATTTTGAAATATTATCCAAGTTTCGAAAAGATATTTTTGAAGTAAATTTCAAATAAAAGTTTTTGAATATGAGTTTTGTAAGTGATATAGTATTGAACTCACTTTGATCGCTGGGAAATAAATTCCGATAATGATGTCGACCATTATCGGTGTTCGTTTTCGAGTTCTAAGTGACGGATAACTACCAAAGATTTTGTTTTGAAATAAGTTGTTCAGAATTCAAATGTTTTGAATTACTATGTTATGAATATATATATATATATATATATATATATATATATGATTTCAAACTGATTTGAAATGAAAACCCCAGGAATTTAAAATTCTGAAATTAAACTTATGAAGTTAAATAAGATTGAAATGGTAAGAGTAAATAAATTTGAATTTAAGTTAAAAACTTAGCTGATTAAAATTGGAATTTAATTGAAGCCAGATAAGAGGAAATTGTATTGGAATAGAATTTCACTTGGCGAAGTGACTAAATTTGTGAAATAAGATTTAGAATGAAACTGGGATTTGAGATGGATTTTGGCTTGAGTATAAGCTGGTGATTGGGATTTGTGGATAAGTCGATTGAAGATCCATGTTTGAAATACTTGGGTACGTGTTGGTTGGATAGAAAATTGAAGAGAAAAAAGTACATGCCCAACAAAAGGTACTTGTTAAATTATATTGAGTTGGAGATTTATGGGCCTATTCGGCAAGTCGATTGGCTGTTGATTTATTGGAGAAGCCCAGAGAGGCGAGTTGTAGTTGTACCGATGCATAAGAGATACTGGCAAAAAAATTCTTCGAAAATTTGAGCTGTTAGAAACTTTTCAGAATTTTGAATATATTCGTTAATAGAAAGGAATTAATATTTTAACTGAAATTAATTGGCTCGATTGAAACAAAAGTTTTTAACCTAGTAATAATGGGGTTCATCGCATTTCCCCTACCTTAGCAATTTCGAGGACGAAATTAATTTAAGGGGGAAGGAATGTAACGTCCCGCATTTTTATCGGTTTGTATTCGAATATTTAATCAGTTTAAATATTGAAATCGTAATATAAGCGGATTTATATATTAATAAAAACGAAGTTGAACGTATAAAAATATATATTAAATATAATCGAGCCCGTAATATCGCGGCAGTTCGTAATTTAACGTTCTAAACTTCAACTGAGTGTACAAGATACGTTATAAGTCGGATTTCTTCGAAATAAGAAACGTTGGAATCTGTTGAACTATATTTTTCTAATGGAAAAAAACCCATATTTCGCGTTATAGATTGCGAGTTATATCCAAATCAAATATTCAAATAGTCGCTGTAAAATCGTTTATTGACCGTAACGGTTTATTTGATATAACCAGATATCGGTTTCGAATTTGGAAAAGGTTCTTTTGAGGCATAGTGATAATTTAATTTTTAGAATTTTAGTGTAATTTTTAATTAATTAAATAAGCAACTTTTTATTTGGAGTATTTTGCACCCTATATCAATATTTTGGGGTTTCACAATATAAGTTAACCTACCAATATTATTATATATTTGGAACCGTGGCACCTCGCTGGACACGACTGTATTTTTATTTTTGTCTATAGCTATCCGTAAAAATAATAATAATAATAATAATGAATGAGATTTCGTGTATTAAAACTTCACTGTGAAAATGGGTATACAACCGTATACTTCTACACATTTAAGTGCGGCACGTCTAACCCCTGCCATATATGTATTTTTATAATCCTAATCTAATATCAACCTTCAACCGTAAGCAAAATGTATGCCTTCCAGGCTATTTTCACGGAGCTAACCCCCCCTAATCCTTCAAACTGAAGGAAAGTGTGAAAAGCTACCTATCTATATCTAACCTATGCTTGAATGGTCACCATTCTTTCAATCACGTTGCATACCGATGGGCGCAGCATATATTTTGGGAAGATAAGCTACCTAGCTAGAATTACATGCCTACATTTAAAACGTGAAAGAACATGCAGAACCTACCCATACGAAATGTCAACCAACAACCGACATTTTCAAATCAAAAGCCTCCCATTCGACTAGAAAAGAAAAATTATAATCAAAAGATCAGCTTACCCTTTCCCCAGAAGCCACATGCTATTAACGCTGCCATGATATTTCACATCTCACAGCGTATCCATGAAGTGAAAACTCAACCTATGTTTTACCTCAAACATGTGAAACTTAATGCCGAAGAAATCAATCAGCAGTAATTCAAACCCATGAAGACCATACCCTATACAGCAAACATCACGTTTTATTTATAGACCATAACCCTACCCTATGTTTCATTTAATGATCTACCCTGTATTATCAAATCGGAACAACACCCTAAATGTGAAAACCGTGGAGGCTAAGTATCCGTGCCCAGCAAGGAAATCACATCTATATATACAGGGTACTCTGCTCGTTTCTTTTTCCATTTTCAGATAAACAAAAAAACAAACACAGTAAAATAAAATAAAATGTGAAGCTTGGGAAACATAATCAAATTTAAACAAAAACCCTGTAAGCTCTAAACAAATGCACGGGAGAATCAACTGGGTGCGCAAGTAACACTGTGACGTGCTGGAGGATCTCCGAAGGCCGAGCTCACCGGGAATGGTGGATCCTTGTTAGTCGAAGCAATGAGAGGAGTGGGGTAGGCTCTAGCCAACCATGGCGGACGCAGGAAAGAGGAGTGCGGTTCTTTATATAGAGGATGAGTTAAGTAGCAGACTAGTGAATGGGTATGGGGTGTGTGGTTTTGGCATGTGAATGGGAAGGCTGCCGTTCTTCTCAGTTCAGGAAGTACCATGCATGGCCGTGAGGTGTTTTATTATGTGAGGATGTGGTAACACGTGAGCAGTCTTTGGTAGTGTATTGGAATTGAACATTTGCTATGTATATGAGGAATGGAAGGAAAGGAGTCCATGGAACATTGGAGTATGGGTTCAAAAGTGTGGTGCTGCTATTTGTTTGGAGAGGAAGTTGAGCCATGCGGTGTAACTTTTGTTCATGGCTGTGCATGCAGTTTGAACTAAGGGTCTTGCGTCATTGTGTAGTGATGTTTGGGGTGTGAGCATCTGCAAAGTAAGTGTCACTTGTCGGGGAAGGCTGGCGTGCGGTTTGCTTACAAACGTACAGGAGGGAGCAAACGTATAGTATTTGATTGGAGAAGGAGATGTGTTAAATACTGGGAAAGTTGGTGGAGTTGTATTGCATTTGCATTACAGTGACAAATTTGTTTTACTGATATGGTGCGTTAGAAGAAATACTGGGCGCGGCATCTGTGTTCGAATAGGCGGGTGGACAGACGTTAAGGGATTTGCGAATTGAACGACGTCAGTTATGTCGAAATCGTAACAACGAAATCTACATTATGAAACCAGTCCGGAATCATTGGGAGCTCGTCAGAACTATGGCGGATTTAAAACACCAGATTGGACCAACTAACGCAAATCGTTATTTAACGGTTAACGCGCAAAGATGAGTAAATTCACTAACTCTGTTTTATTTTAAAATATTTTAATTCTATTTTAAAATATTGGTTGAATGTTGTGTGATGGTTGATTAGGTAAATTACAGTTAAATTGGTTGAAATAGATATATATCGTTGCATATGTATACATCATTGGTTGGATACTGATTTGACTAACATCTGTGGATGCGGAAATCGGTTGGAGAAACTCGACCGGATTCCTAAATATTTAGATGTACTGTTTGTGCACTGTTTGAACCGTGTTGAATGAAAATTCAACGTTATGTTGATTTGGTAAATAGACGATATCGATTAAGAAAATAGCAACAGTCGACCATAAACCCATTTATGTTAAGAAGTGGATTGGCCGTCAGGCGAAGATAATTGTAAAAATTATATTTTTATAATTGAGGCAAAGTTTTGAAATTATAATAGAAGTTCTATTATAAATTAACACTTTGTAGTTACTTTTATAAAGTGAATATGAACAATTGTTTTAGACATTCTATATAAGGTTATAAGGAGATAAAAGTTGTAAATTATCCTATGAGTAAATACTTTTGGATAATAAAGAAATAAATTGTTTTACTTCAGCAATGAATAATTATTATTTAATTTTTAAAGTAATTGTTTCTTAAATGGATTTCATTTAAGATGGCATGGAGTTGTAATGGTATGTTACTTGAATTAAGTATAACAATTCAAGTAAAAAGTAGAACGACTAAAGTTAGAACGTAAATACGTTTTGGTAAAGAAGTTATAAATGAAATTATATAAAGAAAAGGAAACGAAAAGTTAATGTTTAAACAACCGAGTTTTCAAAATAAGGATATGGCGTTATAAAACCATATTTAAAATAAAGCAGAAGTACGATTTGATGGATTATAAAGTATAAGAGGTTAGAGTTACGAACTTATATCTATTCTAAGATAAGAACATTGTCGATCAAGGTATGAGAGGTAATTAAAATACCCCAACTTGAACGGCTTCACTATTATCAAGGAATGGTATTTGTTTGTAACGGAAAGAGATGTCAAGATTTTTGTAACGGAAAGAGATGTCAAGATTTTTGTAACGGAAAGAGATGTCAAGATTTTTGTAACTGAAAGAGATGTCAAGATTTTTGTAACAGAAAGAGATGTCAAGATTTTTGTAACAGAAAGAGATGTTGAGATTAATTATAAAGTGGAATATAGTAGCGCATTGCAAATCTTAGAACTATAGCGATAAAATAACGCTGTTGACTGGGCTTAAGCGTGACTGTTCTGGCGAGATTAGTTATAAAAGAGAATATTACAGTGTATGACAAGTTTTTAAATTTTAACGATAAATTAGCGCTGTTGATCAAGCTTAAGCGTGATTATTGGATATAGCACTATTCCCTAGAGAGGGTTGAAACTCACCTAGCTAAGTGATAAGGAAATAATTATGTCTTTTCGAAGAAGTGATATAGTTGGATTTGGCTTTGTCGAATTGTATGTATATAATCGATAATGATATTTATTGTTAAAACCAAGTTAGTTTGATTTAATGAGATCAGTTTCTACGAGAGATAACATTCGAGGTTTAAAGTGAATTATGTTTGAAAAGCAATTATTGTAGAATTAAATGGTTATATTGGGAATTGGAAATATTTTCCAATATAGATAATGCGTATACAAAAAAATAAGAAGTGTGTAAAAACGAGAAATGTTTTCGAAAGTTAATGACATATGGTTTCAAGAATATGGAAAAATAAGGGTTTATAATATTTGGAAATGTTTTCCAGAATGTGAAGGGTTTAACGAGCTTTGAGAAAATATCTAGGAAGATATAGGAAATTGGAAAATATTAGAAAGGGCCAGCGATGTGTGATGTTTGAATGGATGTTGTTTTTACTTTGATAGTTAAATAACCGACTATCGAAGTGTTTTGACCCTCGTTGTCAATACAGAGAAACCGGTTGGATATATTATCCGAAAACCACTCCGTATAGGCATAAGCGTTGCGAATTCGATTATGCTGAAGACAATTGAAGACGAAGTGAAATGCAAGGGTCGTTCTGTTCCAGAATGGTGTTTTTTGTTTGTCCAGTCCCAGGACAACTTGTATGGACGAATGTCTGACAGAGTATTCCTAACGGTCACATAAGACGATCCTTTCAAGGAATTACGTCTGGTGGCGGAGAAATTCGTTTCTCTTAGCTTTTATACCCGTAATATTTTTGGGAAGGTCAACTAGTGATTTACGGGTTTGACGATGTGGCATTCAAAGTGAATGGTGATCAGATGTTCTAAAGAAAGACGTAGCCTCTAGCTTCACAACCCGGAAATGACAAAAATCGGGCAGGCAGCATGGGTATGTGGGTCGCTCCCATTAGGGTGTATAATCACCTATCTAGAGAAATTCCCTTTGTTTCTTACTCTATCGATTCTGCCCATTCGGGAACGGTGGTTTGAGTCCAACCGTTGGTGATATACATTCGATACACTCAAGCGAAATGAGTGGTCGGTCATGTGTGGGCCGGGTTGCAAGATGTTCTTGTTGAACCCAGTGTATTCGTCTCTAGAGATACACTATCGGCAGGTGGTCCCATACCTTGTCATAGTTGGAATCCAATCTCCAATAAGCGCCCTGCGGTTTTTGATTTTTATACTATGTATGTAGAGCGTGAGATGCAAGCGTTCTGCTATTTGGTTATTTACTTGATTAGACATTATTATAATACCAGTGGATTTTGATATGAAAATATTTTGGGTTATAGTAAGGTAAAAACCGTCCATGTTTATGTGTGGGTTGGTCTTACTATTATCCTTTTGTTTCGAAAAGGATTTTCAAAGTTAAACCGTATGGTTGGAATTTACTCATACCAGTCCCATGACTGACCCAGAGTTCATTTTGTTTGTTTTCCCTAAACTCTTGGGTGCCCAAATTTGTACGGGCAGTCAAGTGTTTCAGGCTTTTACAGATACACTTGGAGGAGCTAAAGCAGAAGGATTCACCGTTAATATTTAGAGATTATTTCCACTGTGATATGATGTATTGTACTCTGATAATGGTATATATATACAATACAGTTTTGTATTTCAAAGTTATGTTATATAATATATTTTATTCGTTCCGCTGTGAGATTCGTGTTTACTCTGATTTGGCTCAGTTGTGTTCTTCTTCTTTTTCTTCTATTCTATTAGTTCTATCTTTTCTATCTCATCCTCTAATTTCTTTCTATTAATGATTCGTATTTCCGTTCCATTTGGGTCGGACTTGTATTGTATTTGGTCGACTCAAAGGGCTCGAATTTGCGGGTCATTACATAGCCCCTCCTAAGTCTGTTAAGGATGTTCGTTCATTTCTTGGCCATGCGGGATTCTATAGAAGATTCATTAAGGATTTCTCAAAAATTTCAAAACCTCTCTCAAACTTACTTGCCAAAGACGTCAAGTTTGAATTTTCCAATGATTGCAAAACATCCTTTGAAACTCTTAAGTCAATCTTGACCACAACTCCCATCATTCAGCCCCCTGATTGGACTCAACCCTTCGAACTTATGTGTGACGCTTCTGATTTTGCGATTGGGGCCATCTTGGGCCAACAAATCGATAAACTCCCTCGAGTCATTTACTATGCTAGCAAAACCTTAAATGAGGCCCAACTGAATTACTTAACTACTGAAAAGGAATTTTTGGCAGTTGTCTTCGCTTTTGAGAAATTCAAACCACATCTCATAGGATCCAAAGTAATAGTTTACACTGACCATGCTGCCTTACGATATTTGCTTTCTAAAAAGGATGCCAAGGCCCACTTGATTCGTTGGATTCTTCTTCTTCAAGAATTTGACATAGAAATACGAGATAAAAAGGGTTCTGAGAATGTTGTTGCTGATTATCTCTCTCGAATTATGCACGAAAATGTTGATGACACCCAAATCGATGACTATTTTCCCAACGAACAAATCCTTTCCATCTCTAACACCCCTTGGTACGCTGACATTGTGAATTATCTTGTCACGCAACAAACACCCGCTTAATAGTCGAAACAAGATAGGCAAAAATTTCTCTCTAATGTTCGAAGCTTCTATTGGGACGACCCATGTCTTTTCAAATACTGTCCAGATCAAATCATTCGAAGGTGTGTACCCGATCATGAACACCAAAGTATTCTCTCTTTCTCACATGACCATGCTTGTGGCGGTCATTTTGGAGCAAGAAAAACTGCTGCAAAAGTATTGCCAAGCGGTTTTTATTGGCCCACACTCTTCCGTGACGCTTTCGAATTTTGCTTTAAATGCGATCGATGTCAAAGAACGGGTCGAATCACTAAGCGAAACATGATGCCTCTCAACCCCATTTTAGTGATTGAGTAATTCGATGTTTGGGGCATCGATTTCATTGGACCATTCCCAAACTCGTTTGGGAATCTTTACATCTTGCTTGCGGTAGACTATGTCTCAAAATGGGTTGAAGCCATCCCGACCAAAACCAAAGATAATAAGGTTGTTATCAAATTCCTCAAAGAAAACATCTTTTCACGCTTTGGCACACCTCAAGCTATCATTAGCGATAATGGCACTCACTTCTTTAATCGTGCTTTTGAGTCCTTGCTCAAGAAATATTCAATCATACACAAGCTGTTGACCCCTTACCATCCACAAATTAGTGGACAAGTAGAAGTTTCCAATAGACAAATCAAACAAATTCATGAGAAAACCCTGAATTCTAATAGAAAAGATTGGTCCTTAAAACTGATTGATGCACTTTGGGCATTTCGCACTGCTTACAAAACCAATCTAGGAATGTCACCATATCGGTTAGTCTTTGGGAAGGCCTGTCACTTACCTCTTGAATTAGAGTATCGTGCTCTTTGGGCAATTAAACTTTTAAATTTTGACTTAGAGAAGGCCAGCTCACGTAGGAAGTTACAGATCTCAGAACTGGAGGAATTAAGAAATGAAGCATATGAAAATGCGAAAATCTTTAAAGAAAGAACCAAAGCCCAACACGACAAGAACATACTTCATAAGGAATTCAATGTAGGACAAAAAGTTCTTTTATACGACTCTAGACTTCACTTGTTTCCAGGAAAACTCAGATCTCGATGGACTGGACCATATGTTGTGAAAACAGTATATCTTCATGGAGCAGTTGAAATTGAAAATCCTAAGGATGGAAAAGTCTTCAAAGTAAACGGTCAATGACTGAAACCATTTTTGGAATTCGAGCAAAATACGAAGACGATGACATTATCGATCTTCATGAGCCTGATCATCCACCATGAAATCAGGTGGTACACGTTCTTCTTCTTTTATTTTTCATTTTTTTCCCTTCCATTTTGGTCTGCATACCTTAGACAGTTGGGACACTGTCTCAAACTAGTGTGGGGGAGTCAAGTCTGCATCACAAAAAAAACACACACACACACGACTTATTTTAGAGTGATACCACGAAATAAGTTTACAATTTTTAGTCAGTTGATAGTATTTTTTCTCTCAACTTAGATCGAATAAGAAATAAAATGAAAAGTTTAATTTTGAGGGATAATAATGTAACCGGTACATAGGGAGATTCTTAGGTGATGGCCATGAAATCTATTCTACATTATAGTCTTTGTTTAAATAAGTGGAGGACTTAAAATACTTATATTGGCTTTTCGAATCTTTAAAACTAAGTTGTGTTAAGTTGAATTCGCGTAACTCTCTTTTATGCTTATATTTTCAATAATAATAATAGTAATCCAAGGGTATCCAACATTGCTTGTATATCAAGCGTTGGTGTGCAAACCCGCCAAGCTCTATCCGACATGTTGTTGACAAAGTCAGCATTGGAATATCTTGGTCTCATTTTATGAGATTGGACACCTAAGGATTACCAACATGTTGTTGACAAAGTCAGCGTCGGTCTGCACAATCCGCCAAGCTCTGTCCTAACTCTCCGCAGTCCGTAAGGCAGTGTATGGGTGGTATACCTTGGTCTTTTAAGTTAGGTGTATGTAATTAATCATAAATTTTAAAATTTTATAGAATAGAGAATAAGCGATGATGCCCAAACACTTCTTGACCTTATTGATTTGACTAGCCATACATGAGAAAATAATAATACCACTTTGCAAACTATGCCAAGCAAACTAAGAATCTATTTCATGGTTGCACTATGTTATCAACCGAACCAACTGGCCAAGCTAGAATTTAACATTTGAAAACTTGAATTATATTGAAAATTTGTGACAAGTTGAGGTATCTAAAGTACAATAAACTGATTAGAAATTGTTAACTTAATTTGTTGTACCACTTTTCTGAAACAAGTCGTGTTGTCATTTTTGTTTTTGTTTTTTTGTATATATTCATTGCATTCATGTAGTTGCATTAGATCCACACATACTGCATTTGGATTTTGTGGGTAGAATCCGCTGAAAACCCTCACGAGACACCACTCGTCCTACTAGGGACACCTAGAGGTTTAACGGCTTGTTGCATACGCTCAATGCAATCGTGTTTCCTACGAAAGTGTGACCTATCTAGTTTAGCTTTTTATTTTTCCTTCTTTTCACTCGAGGACGAGTAAAAGATAAGTGTGGGGGTATTTGATTAACATGTAAAAGTGTTAATTTTTATGCTCTATCTTATCTTTATTGTAAATAAATAAATTTTACATTGGGTATTTTTCGTATATTTTCACAGGCCATTCATCAATCCTCATGCACCACGAAAAGCAAGATATTACACAAGAAAAAGATCAACTTCAAAGATTTTATCTCATGTGCTTTTGGAGTCTAATCAGAGTCCATGTTTGGAAGAATTAATTACATATAATCTAATTACCAATCAATTAGCCACATGGAAGATTTGAAGATTTTATGCACTTTTGGAGTCTAATCAAAGTCCACGTTTGGAAGAATTAATCACATGCAAATCTTTAACCAATCAATTAGCCACATGGAAGATTTGGAAGATATAGAAGATATTCACCATGATATGCTCATTTATTCTTAAAGATTATTTCCAAAAAAGCTTGGTCAAGAAAGGCATGAGATATGATAATAATTCTTAATAAAAGAGGCCCATTCATTCATAGATCTGATTAGGGTTTGGCCTATCCCACCTATAAATATATGTTGTACTCATTGTAAATGTTCATGCCATTTTTTAATTATGTATTCTCGTTTATGAATAACAAAGTTCTTCTTCATTAATTATCTTTTTTCTTTCATAACAATTTGTGTGTCTACGCAATTAGTTTTGGTAGAACACATATTGTTATTTTCTTTTATTACTGCATGTTAGCGATTGATCGTTGATTAGATTCAACGACAGTCCTACCTTTAATTTTCTGTTATTGTTCTAGTTGTTATTTTCTTTTTCTAATTGGTTCTTTTCTTTTCAGTTGTTGAATTTGATATTGATCTGATTAGATTCAGATCAATAGTAAATTCAATACATTAATTCAAAAAACATCTCCAGATTTTGCCTAACTCGCCTAAGAATAGATAAATAATAAGATTTAAAACACCTCCTTGTGATTCGACCTGCATATTACACGACCTGTACACTTGCAGTATTATTTCATAAATTGCGCTTTTCTAATTCATAGGAAAGCGTCGATCACAGTCCATCATCTTCATTCTCAAACGTTCGAATATCATAGTACCCTTATAGAAATTCTTTCAAAATTAAATAAAGATCATCATCATATACCATAAGTTCAAGATTTTGTTATTGTGTCATCATATGAAATTATGAACAGTTATTGTAACAGTCACAACCTTTATGTAAGAACCCCGGTTTTTGGACACCGGGGTAAATAGATTATAGCATGTTGTGTGATTTGAAGACCAAGAAGTATAAAATGTGAGTTCAAAAGCCTAACTCATATAATAATTTAATATATGAAAATAATTAAATCATGTGTATTGGAATAAATTAAATTCACTTTATACAATATAAGGAAATTTATTTCAACCCATGTTTGTAAATTATATTTGATGGTTTAAATGAATATTGGAAATATAAACAACTAATTAACAACTAATATTAAAGTGAGAATATATTTTCAATATGATGTGTTAAATTGTTTTAATGAAACCATAAATTGTGGGTTTTGGGAGTTAATTCTGAGGAATATTGTATTAAGTGATTTTTTAATCCTTTAAAATGATTAAAGTGGAGTATTGGGAAAACTGTGCTCGGATTGAAATAAGAATTAATAATTTGTTTTGAGAAAAATTAGGGAATAAGTGCAATTTTGTGTTAATTTAAAAATTTACGAACTAGTGAATTTAATATTCAATAATCCAGTAAATAAATTAGAAAATGTTAAAATAATATTCTGAAAACTTTTTATGTATAAAATTGCAAATAAGTAGGTATCTATACAATTCCTAAGAGTTTATTGCAATAATCGAGTAAATGGTGAACTTTGGAATAAACCGTGTATTTTTAAATAAAACTTGTGTAGAAGTCAATTGTAACAACCCTAGTTTTTTATATAGGACTATTTAATTTGTTTAGACATTAAAATGATTAATTTTAAGATTTAACGACTTGGAATTTATTTAAGTAAGAATTTGAAAGTTAAATTACTCAAAAACAGGAATATCAAACTTAAAATCTGAATTAGTTTATTTTAAAGTTATGTAAAATTCTGTTCAAAGTGGTGGAGGTTAATGGTTGGCGGTGGAGCCATGCGACTGCGGTGGTAAGAGGTGAAGGGTAAAAAAAGCTAGTGCGGTCTCCACAAGTCAAGATTACGCAGATAAATTGGAAGAGGAATGGGATGGCCAACATGATTTAAGAAGAGGGTGGAAAGAAAAGTGGTTGGTGAGAAGAAATGAATTTGCTTCTTTTTTTCTGATTTTAATTTAAGTTGGCGAAGGCATGTTATAATAGAGGAAGCCATGCGGTAGTATTGAATTACTACCACCTGTACACAATCTCAAATTTGGCAAACAAGTGTCTCTACTTATGCTTAAACTACTATCATGTGGTGAGTAGCACATATACGAATAACCAAATGTCTCAAAAGCCTAAAATGTTACACGCGCTGGCCATTCGATTTTGAAAAGGTGGTATACACGTCCCTTAGTATTAGTTTGTTCCACGTTTGCTCATTAGTTTAGATGCGCCAGGGAAGAAAATAGAGTGTAGACAACAATCCGGGTTCAAAGTGCATATATTGATTTATTAATTATGAATGGCAACAAGATAAAATATTTTTGAAAAAGAAAGCATTCATATAGGAGGTACCACTTAGAAATTCATTGCATACATGAATTTTAATAATGTATTGCACTTTGCATTAGCCCCTGGATGGTTGCAAAACCGGTTGTACACATGGTTGTAAATTATGCGAGAAATTACATAAGCTAATTCTTTATTTAATTTCGAGAACGAAATTTCCTAAAGAGCGGGGAGAATGTAACATACTGCATTTTTATAATATTAATTCAGTTAAATAATTACCGAAAATGACGAATGGAAAACAGACATTTTTTGAATTTTCAGAATTGGGCTTCGAAACGTGTGCCATTGTGTTCATTGCATTTTTTTGATAAATTTGCATATATAACTTGTTCCGATCGGAGTGCATACGACAAATTTACGAACATATGAAGTTTAGCATCGGAAAAAATTTGTATGTAAATGTGTGCAAATATAATTTATATTTTTAATATGTATGTACATAAATTTCTAGAAAAAAGGTCCTTTGAAATTGAAATAAATGGACAGTAAGGAGGAAAGTAATTGATATTAAAATTGAAACATTCCTATTAATTTAGAATGCATGTCATAATTGACATTAACAAAGAAATAATATAATATATTTAGATATAAATTGCAGGAGAAACGCGCAAAAATAAACACGTGACATAAATGGTACAACACTATACAATAAAAGGAAGTTTGAAATAATTTTAATTAAGTAGCATTTCAATTTCGAATAGATATTCGCATATTAATATATTAATGGTGCGCATTTGAAATGGAATTAATACACATTAAAAATAACGTTCATTAAATTAAAAAGGGAGTAAATATGCAGAAAGTTAAAATGGAAGAAATTGTATGTGTGTATTGATTTCACATTCGAAATGGATAAGTATAAAGAACGAGGAAATAATTAAATCAGGATGTTAAAATTATAACGTTAAGAAAGAAAGTAGGCAAAAACTAGTCACTGCGTTTAAAGGCCTATACACGTTATCTCCAAATTTGTATGGGTCGACTCATAATTGTGGTTGCATCTACCCTGTGTATGAGCATCTAGATTTTTCCAGTATCGACTAAAGGAGGGTCAAAGTTCTGACGCGGTTTTCTTTCGAGCGACTATTCTGGTTTGGTTTCCATGAATCTAACGGACCAGGTTCTTCTGGATGGCTATAAATAAACTCCTAGGGCTAGCTGTCAAACTCATTATTTTCTGAGCAGACGCGGAAGCCCTGCCATTTCATTTCTTCTCCAAACTCTTCTGAAACAAAAATAGATTAGTTTAGGCCTTCAGAAACAAGATTTGGAGAACGCAATTCGTAGATTAGGATTATAGGCGCTCAGAGTTCCTTTCTGTAAGAGGTAAGTTCCATGGATCTGTTTCCAATTCCATTCTTTTATTTTCTTTTGTGGTCAGAATTATAAATCCATGGTTATTGCAACGTTTGAATTAAATCTAAGGAAAACCACGGTTGATAATTCTGAACAAGATTCTGGAATTGGAAAGCTTACAGGTGAATGGATTTAAATTATGCCTTTCGGTTACGGTATATTTATCATTTAATTACCTGTAATTCTTAACGAAATGAAAAGTTGAAATTGTGGTAATTGTGATGTATTTCATTTCCTAAAAGCGTTAAGAATATTACTGTTTTGTAACTTCATTCCTATATCTTTCTGTTTGGGCTTAAGAAATTGTCGTAATAATAAGATTGTAAATTTGATGATGATTATGTGTATATTCCCAATGTATATTGTTTGTGATGTAGTCAAAAATTTAGTTGGGAAAAATTTCAGTAAAATATGGATAAAAAATTGGAATAGATAATAGTAAGGCTAATTGTATTCAGAAGTTTACCATAATTAAATTGGAAATGGGAATTGGGTAAGAAAATAGGAAATAATATATAACCCAAAAAAAGGGGATTAGTTTCAGATTGAGTTAGTTGGGGTGGAAAAGGAATACATTTCCATAATTACCATCACGGTAAATTTCAAAGAATGTAGTTGCAAGAAAAAGAAAAGTAATAGAGATTAGTGTGAAATAGAAGTTTTTGTCGCACTACACACTAATCAAACATATATATACATGATACAATAAAGAGAAATAGCTTGCAACTACAGAACTTAATTGATGTATATTACAAAGTAGATTTTTCTTAAATTTCCACCAACCAATTTGACAAAGTGTGTGAAATATTTCTTATGATAACGGAAATTACAAAAACGGTAAATAAAAGGAAGTAACAACAGTAAGGGTTTGCTTAAAAAATAAGAAAATAAGGAAAAATGTGATGAACGGGGAATAAACTTATTATAACTAATGGGGATGAAATGTAATTGATAGACTTGTCTTAGGGACAAGTGGAATTATAACGTGGGTTATAACAAAAGTTAAGATGACAACCCATTAATAAACCTTAGTTAGGGGAACTAAGTTAATAAGTAAACCCACATCAACGGTTGTGGTAGCGGTATAACATGAGGTTTTAATTACATGGAAAAAAGAATAGGCTTATTATTAGTAGACTTATGAAGAGGAAAAATAAGTGGCCTGATAAATTTATAAACATATAATGGGAGTCCGTCCCAATAGCGTGGGGTTGATTAGGGAAAGTAAGCCGCAAACCGTACGCTAATAAACTAGTAACTTGAATAGAAAATGAATGTGTAAATGATCAAGTTAATTAGGAATATGATAAGTTAAAGCAAGCGCGTGATTAAAAGATTAGACGTAGGATCTAATAATGTGATGGCGTGATGCGCTTGGACCAATCCGTACATATGGAGATGAATAACCAAACAGGGTAGATCATCGCAGTGTTTGGACAAAGGAGAGAAGCACGTCCAACTAATTATTGTACGAGACATGAGGGAAGCACGAGACGTCTACGGGACGTGGTGGGATAATCTGAGATGGCCCTCCGAGGAACAATCGGATGAAGCTGTCTCTCGAAGGCAGGTCTGTTGCACCATCTAGAGCATATCTTGACTGCAACTATGGTGTATTAGTCAGAAGGTTATGGCAGATGGCATTGGGTGATTCAGCGATTTGCCTCGCTCTGAAAGGAGGCGGTCACGATCAAATTTAGGATAATAATCGTCAGATACCCGCCATCGGTAGTCAGTGGGTGGCAAAAAGACTATAGCAAAACCAACAGACCAACGATCTTTCACTATCGGGACGATGGTTGAGGGACATGCCAAATTGGATGTTTGAATGGTTGATAGGGGCATGTCATTAGCTCTTAATGTTGTCTTTCATTAGCCGTGGGAAGGGCCAGGGAAAGACCAAGGTGGGGCCATAACCACTGTGAAAAGAGACAGACCACGGGTGGGTATATGTAATGTTGGCCTAACGAAGTTTTCCTTTACATATATCAAAAGCTCCTGACCGAGTGTAACACCCAACCTCCGCTAGGGTCACTCGCAAGGGAATGCACTAGCTTTAGAGGGGTATTATTGGTAAACATGTACAGAAATATTACAAGACAGAACATATAAAATAGCGGAAGTAAAACCAACTTTCATATCATTAATAAATAAGGTCTAAAGCCTTTTACATCAGAGAATTTCTTACATGAAAACCTGTCTTGTAATAGTAAAGAAGCATAGAAACCTTTTCATAAGTTATTCCCCAAGTGAAACAGTAAAGTAGCCATAGCCAAGAAAAGTCCAAGCCATACATGATGACCTTCAAACAGAAGAAGTCCGAACTAACAATAGCATTTCCTCCCTGTAACCTGGGGGGAAACGGAAGACAAAGATGCGAAACAAAACGGGGTCAGTCATAAAGACTGGTAAGCCCTCTCTACTATCAGTATATAAACTAGTAAAGTTAACTGGCATGAGGAACTGAGATGAACATAAGTATGATGACAAGATAGATAAGCTAAACCAAAATAACAGGATGAACTACTGTACCTAGATAAACAAGTGTGTCATGATAAACTACGGTGTCAAGATAAGTCAAGGTATCACATCGTCAGGTTTCTATCAAGTACAATATCGCAAGGTATCTATCATGTATATTCGCTCTGCACCTCCCGTACTAGTTTCCCGGCCCGCGTCATGTGTTAACTATGAATGTCTCTTGCCAAATGTCATGTAATGTTCCATGTCATCCTAATATATCGTATATGTAGGTTTCCTGATTCGTATGATTTTTTCCATGCATAAGTTCAGTCCTTTGCCGTAGGTCGTACGGGCTTTCTTATGTAAATCTATACCACTTCAACGTAGTACCGTTTTATCCTTGAGGTTATTTTGGACTGCTACCCTTGATCTGGTTATGTTTTCTTACCATGAACTATCACGTGTTCACTTAGGATTTATGCCACCTAGGGTCACTAGGGATTATGCTACCTAATGAACGTTTCCGTGTTTTGGGTTCAAGCCACCTAAGGCCACTAGGGATTATGCCACCCGTCAACCGCGCCCTTTATCCCGCGTATGTATCGTGAATCGTTTTCCATGTCTAGACGCACATGTTCCTCAATGTGCCATCCGAGTTCCGTGCCAGGGCAAATCAAGAAATACGGAACTCGGTCGGGAGCTTTAAGTCGTCTGCTGATGCAGATATCAAGGTCTGTTTTTGTATTCGTGGCTATGGTCCCACGTGACCCCTCCCTCAACTACTGAAAGGCAATCCAAGAAAAATCATGTATGAGAACCACATCCCGGCCCCACTATAGCCCCACTTTCCTATGGGCCAACCTCACCCATGACTCGATAGCAAGAACATGGTCTGTTGGGAGTTCTCTGCCTTTCCGTTCGTACACGATTGACTAAAGATGGTAGGTAGTCGGCGACGTGCTATCCAGGGCAAAAACAAGTATCGTCGACTCCACGCTAATCCATCCCAGCCTTTAGGTCGCTCGCATAGCAACCAAGGCATACTCTTGGCTCTTCTACCGCAGACCTTAACCTCTGTGAGGCCGGGTTTCATGGACCACCTGCCACCTCACAGAGGGATACCAAGAGTACCCTCACGTCCCTCGAAGCTACCGCTTCGTCACCCAGTTCGCTGGAGCTTTTTTATGCAAGTCAGATAAGTTGCTCCTCGTATTCTAAGCGATGACTTACCGTATCTATTTATGAACTAGTCCCATGTCCTTGGCTAAGAATTATTACTTAGTTATCCTTAACTAAGGTTTACCACTTAGCTTCTCTTCCCACTATCCTTGTTAACTACGATTTTCAACCTAGTCCCCTGAGCTAGGGTTTTGTCTAATGGGTTAAGTGTTGTCATTCAAGTTCATGACCTAACCTGCCCACGAATCATGTCAAGATTGGCTAAGTACTCAAGTTCAAGGCTTAGCCCTACAAGTTGGTTAAGTGTACCAAGAAGCTCATGACTTATCCCTATCAAGTCAAATTGGTTAAGTATTTATTTGTCTTAACCCTATCAGATTATCATGTTAGATTGATTAAGCATGGATTATCTTAATCCCATCAGATTATCGAGTCGGATTGGTTAAGTATGGGTTAGCTTAACCCTATCCACTAATCGTATTACAATGGTTAAGCCTAAGTTAAAAGGTCTTGTGACTTAACCCTATCAGGTCCGCATATTAGATTGGTTAAGTATAGGTTACTTAACCTCATCAAATCATCATATATAATTGGTTAAGTATAAGTTACTTAACCCCATTAAATTATCATGTTAAGTTGGTTAAGTATTGGCTACTTAACCTCATTAAATTACCAAGTTTAGATTGGTTAAGTGTTAACTTAACCCCATCGAATTATCATGCTTAGATTAGTTAAGTGAAGGTTACTTAGCCCCATCTAATTACCGTGTTTAGATTAGTTAAGTCTAAGTTACTTAACCCCATCTAATTACCAAGTCGGATTAGTTAAGTGTAAATTACTTAACCCCATCCCCTAATTGTCTTATATGGTTAAGTGCCATTAAGGAACCAAGTCCGGTTTAACTTAACCTACCCATTCGTGTCATATCTGTTAAGTGTCATTAATCAAAATTACTTAACCTTTTCATGTGGCATTAATTAGATTAATGCACCCCAACCTCTCACATTAGACTTTGTTGTGGTTACTAGTTAAGCCGGGCGGGTCTGGGTAGATTTACACCACAACCTAGTCTAACCTCGGGTTTTAAGTGCTATATGATCAACTACCCACATTGGGTCCTATTGTTTGTAGCCACTAGTTAAGCCGGGCGGGTCCGGGTAGATTTATGCTACAAACTCAACCCAACCTCGAGTTGGCCACTTTCATGTTTGGTCTAGTGTCTTATTACACTTACAACCCATACGTGTCAAGTTTTCAAGTCCCATGTTCATAGCCAAAATTACATGTTGTCATGTTTATACCAATTTACCCAAATCATGTTTCATATCATTAAAGTTTACCCATAACGTAACCCCAACGCTTTTAAACTCGCATATACATTTGCAACAATGCATAATGGATTAAAAGAAGGAACTTGGCAAAGGTATGACAAAAGGGGTATAAGGCCGCAAGTTAAACATGGTGGCATATGAGACATAATGTGTTCGCAAACTTGCATGTTACATTATTAAGCCCCAAAAACATGCATAACACCAAAACTTAGCATATAGGTGAATCATGGTGATAGATGACATAGAAAAATGGATAGAAGTCCGCATCTAGCATTCTATGCAAGTTAACTTAAGGGATAAGAGAGTTCTTATGTTGCATAATGCAACATTTCAACATAAAGCTTATAGCTTTTAGCCCACAAAATCAAGGTGATGACTTTACGAATATGCATAGGATAAATGTACACATAACATGATAGTTTCTGAGCATGTAACCTACTCAAGTTCAAACCCAAAACTTGCAACATGAACATTTAACTTCATAGTTAATATCTAAGAGTAGGAAGGGGCTTACAATGCTATGAAGGCATAAATCAATATATAAAAAGATTGAGACGAAGCCACACTAGCAAAAACCCCAAATCAATAAGCTCCAATAAAACCCTTGAGAAAATAATAAGAAAGATCCTTGCTTTGATGAAGATTTGCCTTGAAATCAAGTTTAGAAGCTCTCATATGAACATAGAAACTCTCATACACTCATATGATCATGTAATCTCTCATGTGAATGAAGATAGAATTTATGACAAGAGGATGGAGGCTAGGGTTTTGAGTGGAGGCCATGATCATTAGAAATTTTGGCATAATTTAGTTGTAGGATCAAATAATGAGGGTTTAAAGGTTAGGTTAGGGGTCTTTTTATAGAGATTAGGACTAGTTTTAGCCATAGGATTAACCCCAATTCAGATCCTAGCCATCAAAATCCGTCACATGCCAACAAATCAGACCCAAAACATGTCTTGGGGAAGAAGTCAGGTGCACCAGGCCAAAACTGGTCTGGCCACCTGTGTCGACTCCCAAGTCGACTCTAGAGTCGACTTGGGGGGGGGGGGTGGTGTCGACTCTAGAGTCGACACCCCTTTGACCAGGGTTGACTTTTTGTATTTGAACCTGTTTTATACTCTGAAAATTCTGAAAACTTCGACGCCATATCTTGGTCATACGGACTCCGATTCTCGAAAACTCAGACTCTATTTCGTGTATTTTTCCGAGACGAACGCAATGGGACAACCCGTTTCCCTTGATTCATATTTTAAAATTAAATTCTGCCTTGATTCTTGTCTTAACACGTTATTAAAATTCGGGTTGTTACACCGAGTTCTATGCATTGGATTCAGCCCTATTACAGTACTCGGGTTATAGTGGGCAGTATGTTTGTGCAAGGGTCGGTGTATTGTAGACGTTATGGCATTACTTTGTGTCGAGAGGTGGTTCGACTGAGGAGTTTAGATACGAGGATTCGTACGCTTACGTGGTATAGCGACGGTGGTTCTGTGTGATTATGTGGCGCAATGATGGAGATTTTCGTATGCGGTTCTGCATAGGATGAAGGTTGTGCATGCTACCGTGATGCAACGGCGGAGACCGTACGAGGAGGATATTATGGGGAGTACCTTGAGATGTTGGGTATAGCTACACATATATAATATTTGGTTTAATCTACTGGGGAGTTGATGGGTGTGACGTGTATGAAAATCCTAGAGTGTTGTTAACCCGAATAACCTAATATTTAAGAAATTGTAACTGAACAATATATGTAGTGTTACTTCAAAATGTATAATTTGTCCACTTACCAGAACTTGTGTTCTAACCCACTCCTCATGATATACTCGCAAGTTAGATTAATGCCATAGATTTGGTAGCCTTTAGACACCTATTAGGCAGTGGAATGATTTCAATAAGGCAATATTTGATTATTTTATTTTATTCATTCCACTGAGAGATGTTTTATCAAGCTCTAGTATATTTAATATCTCCGTCTTTTTTACAGGATACCAAACAAGCCAACTAGAGTTTTAATGGTTTTAAATTTAGAATTTCTGCAAAATCCAAAAAACGCATTGGAATTTGGGTTGTTACACTATGGCAATGGTTTCCATTTGTTTTGAGATTTTCCTGAATGAATTCTTTGAGGAAATGGAGTCACAACTTAATAGGTCCGTCTATTTGAGTTGGCGATGAGTGGCATTCATAAATAGACACGGGTTTGAATCAATGTGTCGATTGGTTTCGTTTGTGTTTTTCTTAGTGTCATGAGAAACTTGAGTTTTGAAAGACATTCAGGTAAGTCTTTAGGACAGAAAACTTGATTGTTGATTTGGGTACCAGATCTCAAAGTGATTATAGTGTTCATTTTGTTTAAGTTATCATCTTGAGCAACTTGGGCCTAACTCTAATTTTGCATTCACTAAATGAACGACTCGTACTTTTTCGAGAACATTCCTCTTTCCTATTCCTCGAATTTTGCATTCACTAAACGAGCGACTCGTATTCATTTTGTTGAAGATACTGAGTTGTAGCATTTGCAAGAGTTTCCGAAAAAATTCGAGAGAGGACAATCATTTGTCTTCTTATGGAACGAAAGATTATTATGCTTTATTTTTGAGAAGGTGACACGAAATCTTGAAATTGATTTGATTAAAAAGGAAGAATCAAAGCATTGTTATAAAATCATTGAAAAGAAGGTTGAACCAAAATCGTGTTTGGATTGCTCTGGCTCCAAGCAAAATTAGAATGATTTCTCCAATCCGGATTGTACGTTAAAGAGAACAGGTCGTTCTTAACTTTATTAAAAGCATTGGGTTATTGCGACAAGTAGGACCATTGATTGGTGATGTGATTTGGATCGTTATGTCTATAGCATAAAGGCTGAGAAGCTTGGTTTATTTGTTTAGTTAAAAGAACATTATCACATTTTTTATTACGACATCGATTTTAGCTTAAAGCTAGAGATGATCATATCGAACGAGCACGCTATCATGAGTAGATAGATTTCTAGTTAGATCATTCCTAATGAGCCGATTTTTAAGCAAAGATTTCAAGAGATTTCCAAGCAGCTTTATGGTGTTGTGCTAGAAAATTTCTTTAGCATACAGATTCAAATATAGTTCGAGAACTATTTTCGAGACCATCATAAATAATTTGGCCAGAGGTTCATTTTTCAAAATTTTGTTGTGGACATTTGATTAAAAGTTCCTACAATCTTTCAAAGTACTTTCCAAAAGGTTCAGCCTAATAGATGAAAACTAACAATTTCATTTCGAATTTTGGTTGTTTCTTCAACAGAGCTAGATTTCTTTAAGAAAACTTTTACAAGTTTAACCCAAGTTCTAGTTGAATTTAAAGGCAAGCTATACTACCATTTTCAACTTAATCGGCAAGTGCAGATGGAATTAACCTAAATTTGATTCCATCATCACATAATTGTTGGATTTTAATGGTTGCACAAACTTGTTCAAAATTCAACAAAAGGATGTAAGGATCATCGGTTTCAAAATTGCTATTCTGAAAATGTGTTTATGTGACTCGATTGAATTTCAAAATGATTTCTCGTTGGTGCAGCAAAAGTATAGCAAGAAGGAACATAAACTTGATTGAAAAAAATATGGTCCATAAAAGTATATGGAGGGTTTTTTGTT
This sequence comes from Allium sativum, assembly GCA_030737875.1. Taxonomy (NCBI): domain Eukaryota; kingdom Viridiplantae; phylum Streptophyta; class Magnoliopsida; order Asparagales; family Amaryllidaceae; genus Allium; species Allium sativum. The sequence continues at coordinate 464,813,898 of CM060923.1, forward strand.
AGCCATTTGAGAAGGAAGATCTAGTCGAATTAAACGCTTTATCGAAGTATCACGTGTCTAGATACTCATGCACAAGAGAATAGATTAAGATGTAAATGAGTGAAAAACAAGGTTATGAAAATGATATTGAAGAAGATTTTTTGTTTTGTTTTTTCAAACAAGGAATTTTTTTATCTGAAGTAAAGAGTATGATAAAAGAAAAATGTTTAAAAGAAGCGTTTTTTAATTTTATTTTTTTGTAAAAGGAAAAAATAAAAGTATATATTCAAAGAAAAATGTTTTTTTTTCTTTTAGTTTTTGAGTTTTTATTTTGTTTTTTTAATATATGCATGGACTAATTCAAATAAATGAATCTAAGGATTTAAGTGGAAATTTTATATCCTTAGTAGCACCTACTTCAAATATATATATCATGACATCGATTTATATTAGCAAAACAATTTTTAATCAGGTAACAAATAGGGGTTATCAGTGCACCAAGAATCGCTATAATGATGCAACTAATGGATTAAATTCTTTTAGATAAATAATCATTTTAATACCGACGAGTCATCGTGACAACTATAACTGATCAAAGTATGTTGTTTCCATAGGAACCAAGAGAGAGTTTCGGTAAAATAAAACAAGTTATCAAAACACAAATTTATTCTAAATGAGCTCGTGACAACTTAAGTCCAACGTTTAATGTTTATCAATTGGTTAAGTTCTGTGATAAAATGCAATTTTTAGGGCCAAGGAAGGTTTATGAACTCCTCACCTTATATAAATTTGGGTGCGCCCTTACGGGAAAAAAGATGAATGTAAAACAAAAAATTGAACGCATGTTAAAATGCAACTGCGAACAGGTTCTTGTGTAATTTTTTAAATGTAATATGCAAGTAAACAAAAATATAATAAAAGTAAAACATGAGATCGAACAAGAAACTAAAACGTGCAGAGTTTATTAACAATTTATTTTAGTGAAGATTTTTTTAGCACGAGTGAAATGAAAATGAATGTTTTTTTCATCGGGTCAAACAATTCTTTTTTTACAAAGCATAAGAAAAATGGCAAATAAATGTAAAAACAAAACCATATAAGCAAATAAAATAAAATGAAAGATTGGTCAAAAGAAAATCTTAAAATAAAAAGAAAAGCTCGCACTGAAATACGCCAACTAAAATGAAACCAAACTAAATTACCCAAAAACTCAAAGATGTTGCAATATATAAGAGTGAATATGGTTTTGTAATATTCTATTTAGTCCCATATCATGGGAATAAGTTTAACATCAGCTCCAAAGCCTATATATAAAGGAGCCAATGTGATTGAAATTGTGACATTTGAATCAATAGAAATAAAACCTCTCCTTATATCTTCTATTCTCTGTAATGGCTTCTCTTTTATTGTACGTTCTGTTTTATTTTATAATACGTTATCATCACGAGATTCCAGTAGAGCTATTTTTTTATTTTTATAAATCATCTAAATCTACATCTATGAATTTGCGAGGTGAGTAATTTTTATTTGAGGATTGTTAATTCATGGATTTCTAGATTTGTTCTGCAATTATTTACTTTTGTTTAAAAATCTTCGATAAATGGATCTATCAATTTGTGTTATCTTCTATTCTTCTAGATCTAATTCAAACTTCTAGAACTGTTTCTATTTTTTTTGTAGATCTAGAATGGGTTCTAATAGGTCTATATTTTTTCGATCTAATTATTTTTATTGACCCTACATGTGTGTCTAGACTTATTTTTCAATTTTTTTGCGGAACTAATTTTGATTTTTCCAAACCCAATTTGATGGAGATTCGATTATATATGTATTGTTTATATTATTGATGGTATAGAGGTAGATCTAATTTTAACTTTTCCGATCTATTATGACTTTTCGTATGTAATTATTTTGGATAGACTGAAGATAGAATATCTTTTAAAAAAATGATTTTTTTATGCATACCCAACAAAGATAGAATATCTCTTTAAAAAAAATGTTTTTTTTTGTTATGTCCAACAGAATTATGGGTATAAAATACAATGATGTAGCATTTAAATTCAATAGCAATATTTATTTATCATTGGAAGTGAGATTGAAAGCTCGTGATGTAAACTACTTTCAAATGAGGAACCTGAAGTTCATATATAAATGACCTGAAGTTCATATACATTTTTTTTTAATGAGGAACATGAAGTTCATATGCCAATAAGGAATCTGGAGTTCATATACAAATGACCTGAAGTTCATGTATAAATACTTTCAAATGAAGAACCTGAAGTTCATATGCAAATGAGAAACCAGAATTTCATATGCAAATGAGAAACATGAAATAAAGCCTCAAAACATATAATTGCATTTAATATTTGCTTATAGTAAATGACCTATAATAGGAAAGGATTTGAAAAATCGCTGAAAGGAAAAGTTTCAATAAAAGGAAAAAGGCATATATTCAGATTTTGTGCCACACATAATTTCTTGAAGAAATTTATTGTTATAAGAGATCATTAAGAATAATCTAGAGGATTTGCTTCAGTTTAAAATATACAATGATAATATGTAAATTATAATAAAACCTGAAGTTTTAATACAGTAATTTTAGAACATATCATATTTCTAGAAGAAATATTTTATCTTTTCTTAGAAAAACTATTTTATAAAAAAAATATGCATCTCGAAGATCATATTAAGTTAAGATCTAAATATTGATATTAATTTAGCACACCTGAAGTGATTATAGAAGTAATTTTTGTTATAAAAATGAAAATTTTATAACCTGCAGTTTCTATAATTGTAAGAGATAGTTTGGATGTAAAAAATAAGATCTAAAAGATCTGCATATGGATTGTATAATTTGAATCTAAAACATGTAATTTTTATGTTTGTTAATCTACATTGAACTTCTGGTTCAAATAAAATATATTTTATTTGAACTAGGAGTTCAATACATTTCCAAATCAGATGGTTTGGATATTATGATACGATCTTTAAGATTCACATTAACATTGCTTGATAAGCAAAAATAAATGATTGGAACCTTATAAATAATTTGTTCTAAGATCGATAACTCAAATGAGAAATAATATGTAAATCGATTACATGTAATACTTGGACGCACGTATATACACATATATGTGAATATTTAATTGACAACCTGAAGTTGTTATGAGCTCATATTACAAATTATGCGTATATTATTTAGTAATTCAAAAAGTCGATTGACATCAATATTGAATGACCTGAAGTCGTGTGCACAATCAAATGATAGAAAATTCCTCCAAATTATCAGACCAATGAAAGGGAAAAAGCAATACAATATGAATGCATCTTATCAACTAATAAGTGCATTATCCTACTACAATTGAAATACATCAAATGTATTTGCTAGCTATAATTCGATAATGGATCAAAAATGAGAATCCAAAGACAATTTATAATTTAATGTGATAATGTTTGTCAACATTGAGGGGAGGATAAAAGGATCATCAATGTTAAATATTTGCTAACATATAGAATTATGCAAAATATTAAGTAACCTGCATAAATTATCAACTATGTCCGTAATAGACTTTCTCCAATATAGATTTGAATCACACCAAAGAACCAAAAGGTGTAAATCACAACTGAAAATGTGGTATAAAGTCAGTTCAAAATATTTTGGAGTAAGTCATAAAGATGCGAAATAATGGAGGTGAGTGTTCTTGAAGAAACACTTAAGGTTGCTTTGAAAGAAACCCATGACATGATTATCAAATAACCCTATAAGTGGTTTAGGAACCTAAAGCATGATAATTTTTGAGATCTCAATAAATCATGTATAGAACTGACAAGAAATAATCATCGATAATAAATTTATGAATAATAAAGCGCTTATTTATAAATGGATTAAAAATTCCATATTAGAGAGAAACATGATTGGTCGTCATGAAATTCTCCTTAATAAGATATATGGACTTGTATTCCATAAGATATGAACCTGTAGTTCATAAGATAAAATTAGAAATATATAAAATGACAAAAGCATACTAAAGTTACCAAAGCACCATATAGTGTAAACAACATGTTATGAGCATTGTACTTTCAGAGAAAATTTAATTGATTTAAATAGTGAAAGCATTTAAAACGCTTACAATACCCTAAAGGTATAAACGATGAAAGTATACAAATTGCGAAAGAATTCAATTAACTTTGGTAGTAATAAAGAATGCAAATAACATGAAGTGTAGATTATAACATTATTCTAAGTATTGTTGTGATGAAAAGCTTGATATAATTCACGATGAGTAGATCATTTCCTGCTTTCAAGAACTGTTGTAGTGAAACTCTTAATATCCATTGAAGTGGTAATTGCGATATGCAAAACTTATTGTTGTAACGACCCGAGGAATTCGCGATCTTGGTATCGACATAAACTCAATGTCAACTACTTAAGAATCGAAAAATACAGGAACGTTAATAGAAAGAAGTTAGAGGGTGAGAATAGATAAGATAGAAACTTAGAATAGAAGAAGAAGAACACAACTACAACAACATCAGAGTAACACGAATCTCACAGCGGAACGAATAAATATATTTCATAACATGACTTTGAAATAAAACAGTATCTGTATACAATACCATTAATTGAGTATAACACTTAGAACACAGCGGAAATAATAATAGCTATATATTCCTGAAGCCTCCAGCTCCAGCTCTTCAAGTATCTGTAAAATCTGGACTACTTGACTGCCCGTACAAAATTGGGCACCCAAGAGTTTAGGGAAAACAAAACAAAATAAAATCTGGGTCAGTCATGTGACAGGTGTGAGTAAACTCCAATCATTTCGGTTTAACTTTTCAAAACCCTTTCTAAAGAAATGATAATTGTAAGACCGATCCACACATAAACATGGATGGTTTTTACCTTACGATAACCCAAAACATTTCTTTAAAATCAATACTCTTCTGATATTATAATAATGTCTAAATCAAATAAATAGCAATCTAGTGGAAACGCTTTCATCTCACGTTCTGCATGTATTATATACAATCAAACACCGCAGGTGCTTATTGGGTAATGGACTTCCAGTTATGACAAGGTATGGAACCACCTTCCGATCAGTGTACTCTAGAAGCAATACACTGGAGTTCAACAAGAACATCTTGTAACTCGACCACACATGACCGGCCATTCATTTCGCTTGAATGTTCCGAATATATTGTCACCTTACGGTTGAAATACCAACATAACTGTTCCCGGGAGATACAAAATTGAAAGAAGTAACAAATATGAATATTCTCTAGATGGTGACAATATACCCTAATTGGGAGTGACCCACTTAGCCATGCTGCCTGCTCGATTTTTGTCATTTCTCGGTTGATAAGGCTTGAGGTCATAACGTACTATTATACATATCACATCTATATTTACTTTGAATGCCACATCGTCATACTCGCCAAATCACGAATCGGTTTCCTCAAAAATACCACGGGTATAAAGCTAAGAGAAACGAATTTCTCGGCCACCAACGTAAATACGTTTGAAGCGATCAACTTATGCGATTTCTTAGGCAATTTCTACCTAGGATTTACTGAACAGCTCTTGCATAACTCCGTCTTCAATTATCTTTATCATATTTGGTTTGCAACGCTAATGCCATATGGAGTAGTTTTCAGATAATATATCTGATCCCGGTCTCTCCGTATTGACAACGGAAATGGTCAAAATCTTTGATAGTCGGTGATTTAACTATCAAAGGAAAACATGTGTACAAACAACGGTCGTATTTCCAAAATGGAAATCTTATCGATCAATCATCAATCGACATTTATCTCTTTAAATTAATTTATTTCATTTTCCTATTCCCGTTTTTTCATATATTCGTAAATTCTTATTTTCTAAATTTAGAAAATATACGTTGTTAATCATTGGAAAACATTTCCATATTTACTCTTATTTCTTATTTTCTATATTAGTAAATATTCGGATTCTTATTTGGAAAACATTTCCAAAACTCCTTCATTGGATTTAAACAGATGTTTAAATAAAACATCGCGCGCCAACTCAAACCATTACACTCATTAACTAAATTCACTTCACCAACCTTCGCTATTGAACTTTAACTATTCCTAAGTTAACAATAAAGTCAATCAAGTTAGGGTATATCTACCTCTCAGACCTTAATTGAACAACATAATTAACCTTGAAATAAACAAAGTCCACCACTTAAATCTTTAACAAACTATCCTTACGTAATTCTCAGATTTAATCTACGATTCCATTTCTTTTACAGAATCATTTGATTATAACATTAGTGTTATAATTCCATGCTTTTGAGATATAATAACTTTAATATAACTTTTATTTCTTAATTTGAATAAATAAATAAAGAACTAATTTATTAATAAATAAATAAATAAATCTTGATTTAAAAACCGGAAAGTAAATAGTACTTTCCCGAATTCGATATAATCGAGTCCCACGTATAACTCTCTTTCGAGTAATCTCTACTCGATTAACTCTCTTTCGAATTACTTATATTCGATAACTTCCTTTTGAATAAATTATATTCGATTAACTCTCTTCGAATAAATTATATTCGATTAACTCTCTTCGAATAAATTATACTCGATTAACTCTCTTCGAATAAATTATATTCGATTAACTCTCATTTCTTATCTTATTCAAATTTCAATTTGAATTCCTATTTCAAAACCTAATTTTTTTGTATAAATGTTTTAATTTATAAAATAATTATTTTAATCCATTATTCACATCGAATGTGAAAAATATTTCTTATATATATATATTAGTTTAGTTTGATTTCGTATTTAAAGGTAATATTCCATTCCCAATTCTATTTATACTTTTATTTAGAATTTTATTCATACGAAATCCCCTTTTTACTTCCAACACTTAAATCTCATTTATAATCCCCTTTATAAATGCTATGTTCAAATTCTATTAGAAATATCGGTGTTAAAACCGATTTCTACTTCTCTATATAAGATCAGACTTATATATTCCATTTATCAAATGATAAATATTTTATTTAATTTATAAAACATTATGAATTAATCTTCTCCATTTTTTTATCTGTTAAAACAGATTTCTATTTAATATTTATTTTCCACTTATTTCCTTTTATAAAATTCTATTCATTTTATAAAATACTTCCTTTTATAATATCCTTTTTATTTCAAATAAATATTTCCTTTTTATAATATCCCAATTATTTTCCAAATAAACTCCTTTTACAACTCTATTTATTTTACAAATATTCTTTTTTCAATTCTATTTGTTTTACAAATATTTCCTTTTATATAAGATCCATTGATTTTATATAATAAATTTTTTTATATACATTTTGAAAATTCCCTTTTTAAATCCAGTATTATATATGGTATTTAAAATACCAAATAACAAGGATCAATATTATTCAAACACACATAATCATTAACAGATTATATATCACATCATATATCACAATATATGAAAAACAGTAACATAATTGTTGGGGAATCCAGTTGGATCCCTCCAACCTATTTCCCTGCATCCACAGATGTTAAATAATATAATTAACATTACTTTCATTTCAATATGAAATATTCTGATCAACAGAATCAATATTTGATTAACGATATATATATATTTGTATATATATCGCTAGATCTATAATTTCAACCAATCAATAGACAAATCATCCAACAATCAACACATAGCAATCAACCATCATTCATCAGTTCTAAAAATACGTTATAAAACTATAACTGTGCAGAGTTAGTGAGTTTTACTCACATTGGACGATTATCGTTAAATAACGATAATTGTCGGTTGATTCAGACAGACAATTTATTTCGCTATAAATTGTAACGAGCTTCAATTTACTCCCAGTCAGTTCCATTTCGTAGCCCTCGTCCATACGATCCCAACGGATCCTGTTTCGTTGATTTTCGATCACGTATGACAAAGTTATATATTTTCTAAGTTAATATACATTTTATATATGCAAATTTATATTTATTTAAAGTTTAAATTGGACCTCACCCTTCCCACTTGGCCCACGAACACATTAGAACCGGCTGAGTAGTTCCTTGTCTTCCTCCCAAAATTGAACGCGAGCTCCAGGAAATCCTCCACCATACCCGATTCTTTACTGCGCCCGTTGTAGCGACCCGGGAATTTCGACACTCGAATCCAGACACTAACACGTTCCGTGTCCAAACTCAAATATCGAAAGCCCAGAAAGCTAATAGAAAGAAGTTAGAGGGTGAGAAAAGGAAGAAAGAAATATTAGAATAGAAGAGTAAGAAGATCAGAGTCTCGCAGCGGAATGGACAAAATATAATAATCAATAATACTTTATACAAAAATTGTATATCACAACATCAGAGTATACATTCAGATCAATACAACATATAGCGGAAATAAACCAGTACCCGTATATATATGGAATACGTCTCGATTTCAACTCCATCTCTGTTGCTTCCAGCGGAAACCTGACCTGTAAATATGCTTGGTCTGACCCGAGCACATTTGATTTAAAACAAAATTCACCCGGATCAGTCTGAAATACTTCCAGTGAGAAATTCATACAGCAATCAACTTGTTTAACTTTGAAATCCTTTTTAAATAAAAAGATAATAGTAAGACCAGTCCACACATAAACACGGACGGTTTTTTTACCTTACTATAACCCAAAACGTTTTGAAATCAATATCTTATTCTGATATTATCATAGTGTCTAAATACAAGTAAATAGAATCTAGCAGAACGCTTGCATCTCACGCTCCACATATATAGTATACAATCAAAACTGCAGGCGCTTATTGGAGATTGGATTTCCAACTATGACAAGGTATGGGACCACCTGCCGATAGTATATCTCTAGAGACGAATACACTGGGTTCAACAAGAACGTCTTGCAACCCGGCCCACACATGACCGACCACTCATTTCTCTTGAGTGTATCGAGCATATTGTCACCTTACGGCTTTTTGTCGCGCGACCACCGTAATCCCCGGGAGATACAGAAATGAAAGAAGTAACAAATACGAATATTCTCTAGATGGTGACAATACACCCTAATGGGTGCGACCCACATAGCCATGCTGCCTGCCCGATTTTTGTCATTGCCCGGTTGTTGAGGCTTGAGGCTAAAATCGACTTTTTGAAACATCTGGCCACCATTCACATCGTCCATACACGTCATCCAGGAACAGGATGAACCGAAGGCACCCTCCTACCGCATCATGGGAATCACCCTATAGATCAGTACCGAGTAGTCCTTGCAATCCGCAGATTCCAATCACGACAGAATCATCGTTAACTCTGGGGATCAGCCAGAGGTATTTAACAATAGTCCTTCCGCTCATGGAGACTTACGGTCTTCAATTGCTCCATCTCGATCAGCATCTTCGACGTATCCGTATTTATTGGTCGGAATGGTTTTCGAATATAAATTCGATTCCGGTCTTCCCATACCAATAACGTTGGGTCAGATTTTGATAGTCGGTTATTTAACTATCAAAATAAACAACCATAAAAGTAAACAAACCCATTGATTGATTACATAGCATCCCTTGGCCATAACATTTCTTATCATCTTATCGAATCACTTATCATTCGTAAAATGATTATTACGACATCTTCTTTGGCTTGAATACCAAAACCACCACTCACTCTTTTAGAATGAACCCATTTAAATCTCATTTCAATACTTTGAAAACATCATTATACTTCCACCAATCTTCCTTTTATTTCGTTTATAACCTTTCAAATTCTCTAACCCCTTTTAAATTCCCTTTAAATATGGAATTTTATCATATATATTCCCAATATTTCAAATAGCGTTACGTTATTATTTCTCAAAACATCTTCACCATTACGACTAATATTATCCTTCGCTAATCCTGAAGTCGTTCAAGTTGGGGTATTTTAATTACCTCTCAGACCTTGATCAACAACGTTCTTATCGAAAGACAGATATCAGTTGTAATACAAAAAGCGATACTTATTTCCCTTATCACAACAAATCACAACTTTATTTCCATGTTGATGAAATACCATTTCTGCTTTAAAACAGTGGTCCTATATCACATCTTATCTCATTTCACTACTTTAGTTCAACTCGGGTTTTATAACCTCGTCTATCTTGGATTTCATAAAATCCCATTAAATATAATTCAATAAGAATTGAATTAAAACTTCAGTTCCACATTATAGATACTAAATCGCTTTATCTACTATCAACACGGCTTTAAACTTCACAACATTCCTTACTATATTTAACATTCCAAAATACCACTTTGATTTTAAATAAATGACAAATAATTAAATTTCAAAATTTAAAAATAAAACTAGGTTACCCAACCATCAACTACTTGCTTTAAATTAATGAACTTATTTAACAAACAATTTCAGCAAAGCCGTTTACTTGTTTCTCTTTAAACATGACTAACTAGTTAGTCAATCGTTATCGATCTTGTCATTTAAATTAATTAATAATTAATTTAAATAATGCTATTCACTTTGATTTTCAATAAGTCAATATCAATATAAACCCCATTCTATTTGTTACATCAAATCTGGCCACTTGAATTCGTGAAATACAATCATTTACAAATAACTTAATAAGCACGTGCTTCGCGCACAGTAGATTTTGGTTAAACCAAAACGACGATTTGCGATTAAAACAAATCCATGTACATATGTGATTGATTTATTCCCTTTTTATAACTTCATTTAAAATAATATATTTAAAAATATATATTCGGTTATAAAATGAATTCTATAATCTCATTTCTAGCGATTCACATGACGGTGAATCAATCTTTATAAAACAGTGTATTATGGGCCATCTGCTATTTATTCCTCAATCACTACGATATATATATATAGGTTCAAACTCAACCATATTCAACAATCAACAGGGTTTAAAGTCACGGGTCTTGAACGGTTCATATAAAATATGAAATAACAGCAAAATAAATATTTGAGGAACCGGTTTGGTTCCTCCTACCTGTTCTTCCCTGCAACACAGATCATTAAAATCTTTCATATCAGTACATAGAGATATTTTAGCAACGATAATATAATTAACGTCAATCGTTAAAGCAACCATAGGCATCCAAGGCAACCAATCAACCAATTAAAATATATGAATTTAGCACATCTAAGTATTTCAGAAATGTGTGAGAATAAACTCACCTTTATTTCGATTGACGCTCCTCGTTGTTTCGTTTAATTTTAGACAGACGAATTTCCGATAACCCCCAAATTCCTCAACATCAGCTCCTGCGTATGGTGTTAATGCGATCCCAGCGTATTTTGTTTGATCGATATCTGTTAATGTACGAAATAGATAACGATATTATAAGGTTTTTAATTGATTTAAAATAATAATTTAACCCTCTAATAACCGTCATTAGCTAATTACCTTACTTAGCATGACATAACCACTCCTTAACCATACTTAAACGATGGCGGCTTCATCTTCTGCCAGGTTGATACATATAATGAACGACTCCTTTCCCTTTGTTTCCACGCATACCCGAGCCTACCGGCCCATCACACTGCCCTGGTCACACTCCCCCCCCCCCCCCCACGTGAAACCCATCTCGCCAAAAACCATCCTCATCTGTCACCTACGTTACTCACACAGCCACCATTACTTCTCACCACCGCCATCATTTTTCAGCGCCGGATCCGATCACCGGTCTCAGACCTGACCACCGGAGTTTCACCTCCACCGTCTCTCCGACCTTCTGCCACCCATCATTCTCCGGCCAACGAATGAATCAAGGAACTGGTTCTTGTTTCCATCATAACTGCTTAACTCCAGGCTTTCAGAACCCGTCCCCTTCGAGCCTCCTCCGCCGTCAATACGCCCAACTCCATGCTGGCCAACTGCTGCTCACGTTCATCATGATGTTCGAAGTATGGGTTTCGTTTGGTTTTTTTTTTTTTTTTTTTTTTTTTTTAAAGCATGAGGGAATATGGATTTATCTTTCTTTGACTTTCTTTTCTCTCTACTATGGGGATACACTGATACATATAGTGCAAGGGTCCTTGGCAAGCAAGGAAGAGGTGAGGCAGGCCTGTGTAGCCGTATAGAGGAGCTGTGGTGCATTTTCATTTTCAATGTATTATCAGTCGGCTGCAGGGGTTTGTCTGATGTTGAAATAGGAGACAGTACCATGCTTTGTATAATGTTGAAACGGAATAAATGTATAATATATACTAGGAGATTAGGGTAGCTGTGAAAATTGAAGACAAGGCATGGCTCGGCTTGGTTTGCACAGCATTAGGCATGTGCACTAGTATTGGTATGCGTGAACAGCTAAGTTGTGATGTTACCTCTTTTCACATATATATGTCACTGGGTTAGTTTGAACGTAGGGATAGGCTCATGGATTTGATGGGATATGGCATGGTCGCAGTGAAATTTCATTTCACTGGTGGTTTAGATCGGGTTACAGTTGTAAAGAGATTTCATGACTTTTTCTCATTTTGCTTTACAGTAAATGCAGATTTAGCTCTGAAGGTATGGTACTAGACATGATATATCATCAGTGTGTCCATCTCCCTACTAGGAATAGCATATGTATGTATTTTTATCTTCGTTTGATTTTATGAGACATGACCAAAGATGTTTATAGACTGTGACCAACGATCTTTAGTTATACAGTTAATGTACTCCATTATACATGACTCCGTCCGCCTACGACTTGCTATTGACAGAAGTCAAAATACCATCGTGTCGAGTGAGGTCCCACGATCCCAAAAATAAAATAATATCGGTAGATTAGCTTATATTGTGAAATCCCAAAATGTTGATATAGGGTGCAAAATACTCCAAATAAAAAGTTGCTTATTTTACGAAATAAAAATTACTGTAAAATTCTAAAAATTAAATTATGACTACGCCTCAAAGAACTTGTCTAAATTCGAAGCCAATATTTAATCATATTGAAATAAACCGTTACGGCGTATAAACGATTCCACAGCGACTATTTCAGAATTTGATTTGGACGTAAAATAAAATCTATAATATGAAAATTTGATTTTTCTCCTCCATTAGAAAAATATTATCAATTAGATTCAGACGTTTCTTGTTTCGCTGAAATCCGACTTAAAATGGATTCGGTATGATCAATTGAAGTTGAAATTCAATTTTACGAACTACCGCTTAGTTTTGAGTTCGTTTTATAATAACTATAAATATAAACGTTCATTCGTCGTTTCATTAGCGAATTTGATATTAAATACCAAATAAAATATTAAAATAAATTTTAAATATTCGAATCAAATAGCCGAAAAATCCAGGTCGTTACATTCTTTCCCCCTTAAATAAATTTCGTCCTCGAAATTGCTAGGTAAAAAGAATGCTCCACCCGCAATTATTTTCAAAATAATTAATTCAAAAATATTACCAAGTTATAAAATTTTCGAAAAATCTTCCAGCACCTCCTCTGTACTGTTCAATCGAAACAACTACAAACGCCACTCTGGGCTTCTCATATTGATCCAAAGAAAAACCACAGCCAAATGGCTACTCAATTCAGTGGTAAAGATCAATCACCAACCAATTAACAATATAAGGTTCACCTGTTTGTTGAGCAACTCAAATCCAATTTTAAAGCAAATCAGCCAACAGCTCTTCATTCCCCCAATCTGTGCTTCAATCTCCGTGATCAAGTCAATTACCATAGCCTTCTGGCAGTCTGCCCTTTACTCAACTTCCAATGCAAAAACTGATACCAGCTATCTCATATAATTCCATTTCCAAACGTTCTTACAAAATTCCAGGATTATAATTCCAATTCGAGTTTAAAGTTCAAATTTAAGCCTTTTGATTTTATATCTTATCTGAATTCGGATTGGTTATTCCTAACCATCTCAATTATAATCTTGTTCGATCATAACCACTACCAACATATTATAATCATTCAAAGATATATACTTTTATATCAAAATATATTTTGGGTAAAATTATTTCATTTACCCAGCTTTTAAAACAATATCATGTCGAATAACTCTGCACAAGAGTTTAGAAATACCTATCGATATAGTTTGCATTACCGTATCGACCAGAATTTATAAACCACTCGACAAACCAATCAACACAATATAAAACCATTTTTATATAATCCACAAATACGCTCTCTCGTATATATACACTCAACTCGATTTAGGGTATTACTAGCCCAATCTCTATCGAGTTACACCACAGAGCCAAGGTTATTCCTAAACCATTGCTCTGATACCAACTGTAGCGACCCGGGAATTTCGACACTCGAATCCAGACACTAACACGTTCCGTGTCCAAACTCAAATATCGAAAGCCCAGAAAGCTAATAGAAAGAAGTTAGAGGGTGAGAAAAGGAAGAAAGAAATATTAGAATAGAAGAGTAAGAAGATCAGAGTCTCGCAGCGGAATGGACAAAATATAATAATCAATAATACTTTATACAAAAATTGTATATCACAACATCAGAGTATACATTCAGATCAATACAACATACAGCGGAAATAAACCAGTACCCGTATATATATGGAATACGTCTCGATTTCAACTCCATCTCTGTTGCTTCCAGCGGAAACCTGACCTGTAAATATGCTTGGTCTTACCCGAGCACATTTGATTTAAAACAAAATTCACCCGGATCAGTCTGAAATACTTCCAGTGAGAAATTCATACAGCAATCAACTTGTTTAACTTTGAAATCCTTTTTAAATAAAAAGATAATAGTAAGACCAGTCCACACATAAACACGGACGGTTTTTTTACCTTACTATAACCCAAAACGTTTTGAAATCAATATCTTATTCTGATATTATCATAGTGTCTAAATACAAGTAAATAGAATCTAGCAGAACGCTTGCATCTCACGCTCCACATATATAGTATACAATCAAAACCGCAGGCGCTTATTGGAGATTGGATTTCCAACTATGACAAGGTATGGGACCACCTGCCGATAGTATATCTCTAGAGACGAATACACTGGGTTCAACAAGAACGTCTTGCAACCCGGCCCACACATGACCGACCACTCATTTCTCTTGAGTGTATCGAGCATATTGTCACCTTACGGCTTTTTGTCGCGCGACCACCGTAATCCCCGGGAGATACAGAAATGAAAGAAGTAACAAATACGAATATTCTCTAGATGGTGACAATACACCCTAATGGGTGCGACCCACATAGCCATGCTGCCTGCCCGATTTTTGTCATTGCCCGGTTGTTGAGGCTTGAGGCTAAAATCGACTTTTTGAAACATCTGGCCACCATTCACATCGTCCATACACGTCATCCAGGAACAGGATGAACCGAAGGCACCCTCCTACCGCATCATGGGAATCACCCTATAGATCAGTACCGAGTAGTCCTTGCAATCCGCAGATTCCAATCACGACAGAATCATCGTTAACTCTGGGGATCAGCCAGAGGTATTTAACAATAGTCCTTCCGCTCATGGAGACTTACGGTCTTCAATTGCTCCATCTCGATCAGCATCTTCGACGTATCCGTATTTATTGGTCGGAATGGTTTTCGAATATAAATTCGATTCCGGTCTTCCCATACCAATAACGTTGGGTCAGATTTTGATAGTCGGTTATTTAACTATCAAAATAAACAACCATAAAAGTAAACAAACCCATTGATTGATTACATAGCATCCCTTGGCCATAACATTTCTTATCATCTTATCGAATCACTTATCATTCGTAAAATGATTATTACGACATCTTCTTTGGCTTGAATACCAAAACCACCACTCACTCTTTTAGAATGAACCCATTTAAATCTCATTTCAATACTTTGAAAACATCATTATACTTCCACCAATCTTCCTTTTATTTCGTTTATAACCTTTCAAATTCTCTAACCCCTTTTAAATTCCCTTTAAATATGGAATTTTATCATATATATTCCCAATATTTCAAATAGTGTTACGTTATTATTTCTCAAAACATCTTCACCATTACGACTAATATTATCCTTCGCTAATCCTGAAGTCGTTCAAGTTGGGGTATTTTAATTACCTCTCAGACCTTGATCAACAACGTTCTTATCGAAAGACAGATATCAGTTGTAATACAAAAAGCGATACTTATTTCCCTTATCACAACAAATCACAACTTTATTTCCATGTTGATGAAATACCATTTCTGCTTTAAAACAGTGGTCCTATATCACATCTTATCTCATTTCACTACTTTAGTTCAACTCGGGTTTTATAACCTCGTCTATCTTGGATTTCATAAAATCCCATTAAATATAATTCAATAAGAATTGAATTAAAACTTCAGTTCCACATTATAGATACTAAATCGCTTTATCTACTATCAACACGGCTTTAAACTTCACAACATTCCTTACTATATTTAACATTCCAAAATACCACTTTGATTTTAAATAAATGACAAATAATTAAATTTCAACCTTTAAAAATAAAACTAGGTTACCCAACCATCAACTACTTGCTTTAAATTAATGAACTTATTTAACAAACAATTTCAGCAAAGCCGTTTACTTGTTTCTCTTTAAACATGACTAACTAGTTAGTCAATCGTTATCGATCTTGTCATTTAAATTAATTAATAATTAATTTAAATAATGCTATTCACTTTGATTTTCAATAAGTCAATATCAATATAAACCCCATTCTATTTGTTACATCAAATCTGGCCACTTGAATTCGTGAAATACAATCATTTACAAATAACTTAATAAGCACGTGCTTCGCGCACAGTAGATTTTGGTTAAACCAAAACGACGATTTGCGATTAAAACAAATCCATGTACATATGTGATTGATTTATTCCCTTTTTATAACTTCATTTAAAATAATATATTTAAAAATATATATTCGGTTATAAAATGAATTCTATAATCTCATTTCTAGCGATTCACATGACGGTGAATCAATCTTTATAAAACAGTGTATTATGGGCCATCTGCTATTTATTCCTCAATCACTACGATATATATATATATAGGTTCAAACTCAACCATATTCAACAATCAACAGGGTTTAAAGTCACGGGTCTTGAACGGTTCATATAAAATATGAAATAACAGCAAAATAAATATTTGAGGAACCGGTTTGGTTCCTCCTACCTGTTCTTCCCTGCAACACAGATCATTAAAATCTTTCATATCAGTACATAGAGATATTTTAGCAACGATAATATAATTAACGTCAATCGTTAAAGCAACCATAGGCATCCAAGGCAACCAATCAACCAATTAAAATATATGAATTTAGCACATCTAAGTATTTCAGAAATGTGTGAGAATAAACTCACCTTTATTTCGATTGACGCTCCTCGTTGTTTCGTTTAATTTTAGACAGACGAATTTCCGATAACCCCCAAATTCCTCAACATCAGCTCCTGCGTATGGTGTTAATGCGATCCCAGCGTATTTTGTTTGATCGATATCTGTTAATGTACGAAATAGATAACGATATTATAAGGTTTTTAATTGATTTAAAATAATAATTTAACCCTCTAATAACCGTCATTAGCTAATTACCTTACTTAGCATGACATAACCACTCCTTAACCATACTTAAACGATGGCGGCTTCATCTTCTGCCAGGTTGATACATATAATGAACGACTCCTTTCCCTTTGTTTCCACGCATACCCGAGCCTACCGGCCCATCACACTGCCCTGGTCACACTCCCCCCCCCCCCACGTGAAACCCATCTCGCCAAAAACCATCCTCATCTGTCACCTACGTTACTCACACAGCCACCATTACTTCTCACCACCGCCATCATTTTTCAGCGCCGGATCCGATCACCGGTCTCAGACCTGACCACCGGAGTTTCACCTCCACCGTCTCTCCGACCTTCTGCCACCCATCATTCTCCGGCCAACGAATGAATCAAGGAACTGGTTCTTGTTTCCATCATAACTGCTTAACTCCAGGCTTTCAGAACCCGTCCCCTTCGAGCCTCCTCCGCCGTCAATACGCCCAACTCCATGCTGGCCAACTGCTGCTCACGTTCATCATGATGTTCGAAGTATGGGTTTCGTTTGGTTTTTTTTTTTTTTTTTTTTTTTTTTTTTTAAAAGCATGAGGGAATATGGATTTATCTTTCTTTGACTTTCTTTTCTCTCTACTATGGGGATACACTGATACATATAGTGCAAGGGTCCTTGGCAAGCAAGGAAGAGGTGAGGCAGGCCTGTGTAGCCGTATAGAGGAGCTGTGGTGCATTTTCATTTTCAATGTATTATCAGTCGGCTGCAGGGGTTTGTCTGATGTTGAAATAGGAGACAGTACCATGCTTTGTATAATGTTGAAACGGAATAAATGTATAATATATACTAGGAGATTAGGGTAGCTGTGAAAATTGAAGACAAGGCATGGCTCGGCTTGGTTTGCACAGCATTAGGCATGTGCACTAGTATTGGTATGCGTGAACAGCTAAGTTGTGATGTTACCTCTTTTCACATATATATGTCACTGGGTTAGTTTGAACGTAGGGATAGGCTCATGGATTTGATGGGATATGGCATGGTCGCAGTGAAATTTCATTTCACTGGTGGTTTAGATCGGGTTACAGTTGTAAAGAGATTTCATGACTTTTTCTCATTTTGCTTTACAGTAAATGCAGATTTAGCTCTGAAGGTATGGTACTAGACATGATATATCATCAGTGTGTCCATCTCCCTACTAGGAATAGCATATGTATGTATTTTTATCTTCGTTTGATTTTATGAGACATGACCAAAGATGTTTATAGACTGTGACCAACGATCTTTAGTTATACAGTTAATGTACTCCATTATACATGACTCCGTCCGCCTACGACTTGCTATTGACAGAAGTCAAAATACCATCGTGTCGAGTGAGGTCCCACGATCCCAAAAATAAAATAATATCGGTAGATTAGCTTATATTGTGAAATCCCAAAATGTTGATATAGGGTGCAAAATACTCCAAATAAAAAGTTGCTTATTTTACGAAATAAAAATTACTGTAAAATTCTAAAAATTAAATTATGACTACGCCTCAAAGAACTTGTCTAAATTCGAAGCCAATATTTAATCATATTAAAATAAACCGTTACGGCGTATAAACGATTCCACAGCGACTATTTCAGAATTTGATTTGGACGTAAAATAAAATCTATAATATGAAAATTTGATTTTTCTCCTCCATTAGAAAAATATTATCAATTAGATTCAGACGTTTCTTGTTTCGCTGAAATCCGACTTAAAATGGATTCGGTATGATCAATTGAAGTTGAAATTCAATTTTACGAACTACCGCTTAGTTTTGAGTTCGTTTTATAATAACTATAAATATAAACGTTCATTCGTCGTTTCATTAGCGAATTTGATATTAAATACCAAATAAAATATTAAAATAAATTTTAAATATTCGAATCAAATAGCCGAAAAATCCAGGTCGTTACACCCGTTCTTCCTCCATACTCCGCCGTTTTCATTGCCATGACCTCCAAACAAATCCTCATCCAAAATTCAACCTCCCCAACTCCTCAACGCAACACTCGATCACTCCATCCCAACCCGCGTTTTGAATAGAAGGTTCACGTACTACGGTAAAAATTACCGAACTTGTTTGCTTCCAAAGTCAACAAAACTTGGCCAATGAACTCCCGTCAATCTCGTCCCCACCACCCTAGTGCGTACACACACGCCTCACTGCTTCAGCTCGAACACGAGCTAGCTGGACCCGATGAAATTTAGGAGTATACATGAATTTTCTTTCATGTATCGTGTTCGTTATGGAACTAAAAATCCCTATAGGTTTGCATATTTGCGTTTTCACCTATGCCTTAAAATAGTACATATACATATGTAATTGTAAAGTCACTTCATTTTTTTACATGCCTTATTCTTTAAGAAGACAGGGGTTCCTGTTGCTTTGGCTTCTTTGTGAATTCATGTATGCCTTATGCATGCATTCATGTATAGAAGGTTACATAAATATATGCAGGAATTACTATCGAAATCTCTTATATGTTTTGGTGCAAGCTCCACAAGTATGGATGAGGTAGAAAATGATGAGAGTTGCAGTGATGTAAGTACACCAAACAAATATAAGAATACTTGACGAAGTCTTATATATTATCACTTATCAGAAGACAACCGAGAAAATAGTGTGTACATTTTTCGGACATACCCTTATTTTTTTCTTTGCTCTTTGAGTTTTAAATTTTAAAGTTTAACGTACCCCGTTACGTAGATTCTTGTTCAAATATGGACTGCTATGGACAAAAATAAAAATATCATTGTGACAAACAATGTGCCATGATCCCAAAAATATAATAATATAGAAAAGACAACTTATTCTGTGAAGTCTCAAAATATTGATAAAGGGTGTAAAATACTCCAAATAAAAAGTGACTATTTTTTTCAATTAAAAATTACAGAAAAATTCTATAAATTAAATTATAACTACGTCTCAAAGATCCTATCTAAATTCGAAGCCAATATTTAATTAAAACTAAATATATCGTTATGGTTTATAAACGATTCCATAGCGACTATTTGAAAATTTAATTTAGCCATAACTCCCAACCTATACGACGAAATCTCGATTTTTCTCTTCCATTAGAAAATATCGTTCAACAGATCCGAACGTTTCTTGTTTCATAGAAATCCGATTTAAAACGGATTCTGTATATTCGTTTAAAGTTCAAATCGCCAAATTACGAACTGCCACGCCATTTCGAGCTCGATTATAATTATAATATAATTATTACGTTCAACTGTCGTTTAAATAATATATCCGTTATTATAATTCAAATTCTAAACTGAATTAAATCAGTCAAATTATCTGATTCACACAACATTTTCAAATTCCACTATTTCGGATTATTTTGGCAATCAAATATATTATTTAATTATTTATATTAATTAAATATTCAATATTGTTTAATTAAACAACCATTTAAATCTCTAGATCACTATTTAAATAATTAAACAAATTAATTATTATACCGTAAAAATACGGGACATTACAATTATAATATATAAGTTCCTGAAGAATATGAATAACATTTGTTGTTATAAAGAATACCAAAAACTGGATGATAGATTACAACATTATTCTTCTAGGTATTGTTGTAATGAAAATCTTGATATACTTCAAGATGAGTAGATTACTTCCTGCTTAGTGTTGTTGTAACGAAAATCTTGTTATAGTTCATTCTTTTAAGTATTGTTGTAATGGAAATCTTGATATACTTCAAGATGAGCAGATTACTTCTTGCTTAGTGTTGCTTTTATGAAAGTTGTCTTATTCATCAAATGTGTATTGCAATATACAAGTCTGATTGAAACACAAAATTATAAGCACATGAAGTGTATTCATAAATGAATATTAGTAGCATACAAGTCACAAAAAGAAGGCGTTTTAAATAAGAAAACATGCCAGAAGCATGAAAATGCATATGATGTTTTTACAGGAAAATAATTACAAGGACAAAATTAAAGGCTTTTTTATCCATAAGGACAACCCACTTAAATTTTACTCAAAAGGACAGCACACTCCTTTTCTTGTCTCACGTGCCCTATTTCATGTAATCCGTTAAAGATTTAACCCCTAAATCACGTGCACTATTTCCTTATTTCATCCACTATTTTTCGTCGAAGAAAATTTGGATCTCGCCGCCATTGATCGCGATTCTTATTCCTTCAGATTTTTGAATCATATTTTTTTATTTGATCGCATAAATCCCAAGATATCTGAAATTCTAAATTAATGCACAATTCTCAGCCGGAAAATTGATCTTTCATCAATCAGACAGGAAAATCAAAATCACATTACGTTTACTGCTGATTTGCTCCATTCATTTTTTGTTTATCATACGATTTTTTCACTGTTTGCGATAGGTTTTTAGTGTTTCTATAGGTAATTCATGGATTCTACTTGTGCTACAAGCTGGTATTATTTTTTACTGTTTTCAGATTTTTAATTTTTTTTTGTTACTTTTATTCTAGTTTTTTCTTTTTTTTCATGTTGTAATTTTTTTCTGAATGCATTGCTGAATTAAGTCTGTTTTAGATTAAAACTTGTTTTGCGTTCATTAGTATAAATGTTACTATGATTGTTTGCATTGTATTCAAAGAAAATTAACTATAGCAGTTTTTAGGTATCATTTTAGTATTTTTTATGGTATCATTTTCTTCCCTTTCATTTGAATGTGCAACAGTTTGTAGGTATCATTTTAATATTTTTTTAGGTATCATTTTTAATGTATTACCCTTGTTTTATTGTTTTATGGTATCTGTTTGCATCTTTTTACTTGGTTAACTGTTTTTTTCACATTACTTTTTTGTTCCAGTGGTGACGGCACTCTCCTTATTGTACTTGTCTTCAACGATACCTCTTTCAGTACTCGGTTGTCGATTAACTGCTCATTAGATGCTTTGAAAAACGAAATATGTGAGTATTGGTCTCAACTTACTCCCAAGTCCACTGAAATTAGCTTTGTGATTGAGGATAGAATTAAAATTGTTGAGAGTGACTATGATCTTCAAAGTATCGTTTTATTTCAATTACATAAGAAGAGTGCTTTTTTTGTTTTAATGTTAAGTTGAAGGATTATCTGTTGGAAAATGTAATTGATGGTTCTTCTGAACTTTCTACTAATATTTTAATTCCTTCGTCTTCTGATCAATGTTTGGGTGCGAACATTGTTGTTCATAGGAATAGTTATTTAAATGATTTGATGAAAAGAGGATCTACATTAAAATTTACTGATTTTACCGGTTTTTGTTTCGGAAGCGCCGAGTTTAGAGAATTTTTAATGGCCTTTCAAATTAAATCAGGTCATGAGTACCACTTTCTTAAGAACAGTGCTACTAGGATCACTGCTATTTGCTCATCATTTTCTACTGGTTGTTTGTTTAAAGTGCATGCTTCTTGTGATGTTGGCCAACTAAATAGGTTTTTCATCAGAAATCTGGTTGTCGAGCAATCTTGCGGGGGTGGTCCAACAAATTTGAGTAACCCTTCTTTATCAAGCTCATTTGTTAAACCATTGATAATAGATGAAATTAGAGATCATCCTAGTAAGAAACCGAAAGACATCATTGATGATTTTCGAAGAGAGTTTAATCTGAATTTATCTTACTCTTATGCTTACAAAGGAAAGCAACTATCTTTATTGGAACTGTACGGCAATGATGCAATGTCGTACAATGATCTATCTTGGTATTTAGGTGCACTAAGACTCATAATCCTGGTTCTTATGTCGCCATGAATGTCAACTCTTCTACAAATCAGTTTGAGAGAGTGTTTGTTGGTTTTGGTGCTTGCATTCTTGGCTTCAAACATTGTCGGCCTATGATATTTTTAGATGGTACCCATTTGAAAGGTAGGTCAGGAGTTTTAATGGGTGCTACAGCTAAGAATGGCAACCAAGGTATTATTTTACTATAATTTTAAATGATTTACATATACATATGGTACCATTTGGATTCTATGTGATCAGTTTTCTCCAGTTCATTTTCCGATTTATCAGTTTATTATTTTTTACAGTATCATTGTTTAGATATACAGATTTTAGTTATCGTTTTTATTGGCATTACGGTATCATTTTCTTCACTGTTTTTAGTATACAGTTTGTAGGTATCATTTTAGTTCCTATCTAGGTATCATTTTTTCTCAAACAATTTTTAACCATCGGTTTTGGTTGTTTTCAGGTATCATTTTGATTTATACAATATTTAATTAGCTTTTTCGTATGTCTGAAATTATCAATTTTTTTAAAAGAATGATTTCCTATTGAATTTTTATTCTTAATTTTTTGGCAGATTTCTTCCCTTTAGCTATGGCCATAGTTTCAATAGAAAATGTGGATAATAGGAGATGGTTTCTAAATCATTTGAAGAAAATTTTTTGAAGTAAAAGGTAGTGAATCAACATGATTCACGCCTAAAATATATAACATACATCAAGTAACCGTACGTATATTTACAAAATGTGTACAACCAAAACAGCAAAACAGCAAAACAGGCCAACATATACGGCCGTACAAAAAGGAGCCATACATCAAAGTTAACATTACATAGCATTAAACATAACAGTAAAACAGCAAGAAACAGTAAGCATCATCGTCAATCATGTGGGCCAGTGATCCGCCCCCTCTTACGAACTCGGTCTGCAATGCTCTCAACATGTCTTTTGCGCTCCATGCCTGCCCAGTCATAGACAAAATTAAGAATAGAGTAAATAATACTGTTAGGAGCTTTCAATTTGCGGTTAAATTTTCTGGAGTTTCATTCATGCCAGAGCAACCAAATGTAAGCAAAGTTCAACAAAGCAAAAAGAAGACTATCATGAGAGGCATGCAAGGTCGGGTAAATTGTGTGCCAAAAAACAAATTGGTCTGCAATGAAATCACTCCAGTGCAAGTCAAGGTGAAGCGCAACCAAACATTTTGTCCAAATATAAAAAGCAAAGTCACAAGCCAAAAATAGATGGTGGTAGTCCTCGTCGTCATGACCACAAAATACACAGCCATCCAGAACATGCACTCCTCTCTGACGAATTCTGTTAACCGTATTCAATCTACCGTGTATCACGACCCACATATGAATTTTGACTTTATCAGGGATTTTGAAACGCCACATAAGCTCGAACCCCGGCCTCCTAACCCCAGCAAAATTAAACAACTTATAGATGCTACGAACACTAAACAACTTCCTTTCCCCCTCCAACATCCAAATAAAATCATCCCGCTCATTAGTCAAACTCACCGCTTCAAGCAAATCAAACAAACTGCATAGCTGAAACAGTGCATTACCAGCCACAAGTCTTGAGAAATTCAATCTCCATTTGAAACCCGCTGAATCATTATCATACATCTCTCTAACAGTGAAGTTTTTGTTACAAGCAATACCAAAAAGCTCTGGAAACTCCACACTTAAAGGGACATTAATTAGCCAGCTATCCAACCAAAATGATTTGAAGAAAATGCTCAACGAAGATCGTAATTTGGTTTTTATGTCCGATCGACATCAAGGTCTGATTTCGGGTGTTCATGATGTTTTTCCCACTTCATATCATAGTTATTGCTACCTTCACATGGAATAAAATCTGCTGTCTGCTGTTAAGTCCAAAAATGCACACATTTCGACTGTGGAATTGTTCCGGACATGTTCTAGAGCATCTAATGTTCTTGAGTTTCAAGTTGCTCATTTTAGGTTTTTACAATTTGGTGGTCCTGCAGCGGTTAATTTTTTGAAAGACAAACCTTTCAATAAATGGGCTGATTTTTTTTCCGTGGTAAAAGGTATGGTGAGTACAGCTCTAACGTGGCTGAAAGTTTCAACAGTTGGATTTTAGAAGAACGGGCCTTACCAATTACACCTTGTTTGGACGGGATACGTATAAAAATTATGGAACAAATGGCTAAACGCCGGGAAGAATCCCGTTTATGGACTACCATTTTGTGTCCAACCATGGAAAATCGATTAAAAGACTTAGTTGAAGAAGGTTTTGGTTGGGATGTATTCAAGGCTTCTGAACACCTCTTTGAAGTGAAATCACCAATTTCTCATCATGTTGATCTAAAAGACTGGACGTGTAGCTGTAACCAGTGGAAAGTTATGGGTTCTCCATGTGCTCATGCTATAAAATGTATTAATAAAATGAAATTAAATGTGTATGATTTCATTAAGCACAATTTCACTGTGGAAGCTTACCGATCTTCATATAGTCATACAATTAATCCTATATCTACATATGGCAAACCTGATGTTGATTCAAGTAATGAAGCAATAATTAAGCCACCAAAGGATAAACGTGGTGCCGGTAGACCTTCATCAAAAAGAAAAGGAGGATTTGCATATTTCCAGAACAAGCAAAACAGATCTAGAGTGTGCAATGAATATGGTCATAATAAGCGCAATTGTCAAGCTTCCAAAAATAAAAAATGAAATTCATTACATTTGTTCTAGGTATCATTTGTATCTCCATATAAACTTGTCAAGGAAACTTGAATGCGTTTGCAATATAGTGTTTGCTGAACTGCAAATGTATGCAATTATCTACCTTTTTAATAAAAAATCTTCTTTGCTTATTTTGTTTAAGTTTGATTATTTCATTGATGTGTTGTTGGCATTCTGTTTTTTTTTCTAGTGTTCTGATCAGTGAGATTCTCTGCATGTTTAATATTAGTTTTTATCTCTTCCATGAATCTATTTAATTAGTTATTCTTTATGTTTGATTAACTGGATATTTTTTCTATGTCTTGTCGGGTTCATTTTTGTGTTTTTATCATGTGTAGAAATTTATTTGGTATCATTTTTTATAATTTTTTAGGGGTCATTTTTAATTTATCTCAATTCAAAATTCCATGGGTATCTTTTTTCCTTTACTGCAGTTATCATTTTAATTTTTAATTTTTAACTTCAGATTTTGGTTATCATTTTCTCGTTATTTTAAGTATCATTTTTAAATCCATACGACTACAAATTGTAGATATCATTTTTTTTATTGTAGTTATCTTTTTCTGAGTTTTGTTTATTAAACACCAATTCTGCACATACACAAATTATTAGCAAAAATTATTATTGTCATTTCAAGTTTTAATCATCCAATTTACTGAGTAGACTATTTTATGTAATGATTCACTGTTTTGTTCAATCCCATTTAATGTGTTGAGTATTTAACATATGAAAAATCCATAGGTATCATTTTTTTCCACAATTCAGTTATCATTTAAATTATACCAATATTCATTCAGATTTTGGTTATCATTTTGTATATATTGTAGTTATCATTTTCTGATTTGTTATCCACTTTACAGTTTTTATTTATCATTTTCTGGCAGTTGTAGTTATCATTTTTAACATTAAGTTAGTTCACAACAATTCTGCACACATAAAAAAGACTGAGAATGAAAAAAAAAATTGACATAAATTCAGTCTTTTCAAATCAAATTCAGCAATGTGTCAAGTATGCAGATTTATCATCATGTATTCATGCAAGATTAGTATTTCACACAACCACCCATTCATTACTGAAATTCAAAATGTTAACATCTGCATAAATTTCAATCTAGAAGAAAATACACTGTTTTCCAACCAACTACAATATACACCACTGTTTCACTCATTTTTTAATTCATTTTTTTTAGTCTTCTTTGTCAATCCAGTGATGAATCGAACCAAATTCCAGCAGCATGCATGATTGGATATAACTTCACGCACAATCAGTGCTCTTCTTTTATCCATTTTCTCTTTTGAGACCTTTAGAGGAATTTCATCTCTGTTGTCTGAAATTATGATTACGGTGACGAATATACCGCAGTCCACTCTGCATAAATAAAAATTAACGATGTTTACAAATTGTAAAGAACAAATGTCAGTTATTTTTCTTGTGCATTGAATACTGACTTATGTCGGTTAGAATCAATTATCATTACAAACTTCTTTTTTTTGTATTGAACAAATAAATCAAAAAAAAAAAAAGATGAAAAAATAATTAACCTGTCGGAGTGCTGCTGTGCGCATGGTTCTTGAAAAATCTGTCCATCAACAATCTTCTTATCTACGATTTTATTCTCTACCCAAAGTTGTGGCAAAATTTCTTCAACTTTCTTTCGCTGTGATGAACATTTTTTAGTAGTAACTCACTATCAATAAAGACATTACAATTTTCTTACCACTTCATATGCTTCGTTTAAATGAAGATTATTGAACTAGTTTGATCTTCTTGGTCTCAAAGAATCATAGTGAACCCATTGCATGTTTGCATATGTTAATGTCAACAACGTCCAATGGTTGTCAAAATGTAATGGGAAGTAAATTTTTTCTATATAACTGTTCAAAGCTGCTTCTTTTAAGAAAGGAGTAACCAAACTTTTAATAATTGAACTCCTGTCCTCCATAATAGCTTTCTGCTCAGTGTAAATTTTAATTTAATAATTATTGAATACATGAATACTACAATAATATTTTTTTAAACCTGTGATTCAACTTACTGTCATTAGTGTAGACATTGTGTAATTGTTATCAACTAAATCACATTTATGGGTGCACCAGTCGATTATCTGAAAATACAATGAAAACAATAAATTACATACAGTAAATAAACATGTTTCAACATCTTATAACAGATTTATGTCTTCAAATTTATCTGTTTTAGTACAACATAATTTGAATCTATGTTTTACATTTTCTGAGTATCATTTTTATATTTAATTAGGTATATTATCTTGTTCATTATACTGATCATATAAAAAATTATAAATTTGGTTATCATTTTTTTTAAACATGGCAATCATTACCACATTTTTGTACATATGTTTACCTGCCCATCTGTGAACGAACCTCTCAACACTTCTGTCAGCATATCCTTTGTAACAATACAGCCTCCCCTTGCTGGATCATCATCTTCCCAAGTAATCGGACTGTCAATTATTTACAAGTCAAATAGTTAGTAAAATTATTTCTGCGTTGTACAAGTACAAATGAAAATATTATACTTACTTCTCTTCAGCTAATGACATTGAATAAAATTTCCTTACAATTCTACCTTCCTCATCATCAAGATGTTTAATCACTTTTTTGCATTTTGACAAGTGCAAGTCTTTCCATGAAGGTTCCTCAACATTTATTGGCTCTTCTAGCCTAACAGTATGTTCCTGATCTACGTTATCTTCATTTACCTCTTTTTTCCCTGCATTTTTCATCATCAAATGGAATCAATGAAAGTTGTAACTCCTCATTTTTTTCCTTCACTTGAACCTTCATTCTCCTTCTTCTGTGTTACACGTGCTTTCTTCGTTGCTTTTACATAATATTCAAACTCCTCTTTTCTTTTTTGTGTTCTTCTTCTTGCTCTCATTCTCAGTATAAATGAAGGTGGTTTTGCACTTTTTGGCTTGGAAGCTGATTTTTTAAGTCTTTTTTTAACTGTTTTCTCTGAATTCCCTTCTCTGGTTTTCATCTTTGCAATCTCTGCAGTCAAATTAAAACTAAAGTCCGGAGGATCAATGTCGTAAATTGACTGTACACTCTTTTTTTTACTCCCGCTATCATTGACAGAATCATTAACTGTGATTGGCGTAGTTTCATTCTCTATTCCAGCTGCCATGTTTTCTTCTCCATAGGTCCTTTCATCATCATTCGTCATGCCATCGTTCATTTTATCTTGATCCTGATTCTCATTATTCACCTCATTTTTACTTATTTGATTACTTTTCAAGTTTTCATCTGTATGCCTATCACCCAGTGTATGTTCTAAATCAACTCTATCATCCGTTTTCTAGTGTTGCATTTCAGCTTTCTGCTCTTTCATCTGGTCTTTAAGTCTACATAACTCCTTTTCTACTTTTCTTCTCAAATTTCTTTCTTCCATCCACTTCCTTTTAAATTCTTTGTTTTCCTTCTCTAATTCTGTGATGCGGTAGTTAAGAACTCTATTTTCCATGTCCTTATCAACTTTTTCCGCTACTTGGACCTGCTGATTACGCGTTCTTTTTTTGTTTGCGCAGCTTTTCCTTTTATTATAGCTCTTCTTTCCAAACTTTCCTTACACTCTAATAGAAGCGCCTCATGCAGCTCAATTTTTCCCATTTCCTACAAGAATATACATTATATGAATCAAACTGCATAATTGCCACATTGCTGAATTGGATTGGAAAACACTGAATTTATATCAATTTTTTTTTTCATTTTCAGTATTTTGTATGTGTGTCGTAATGATGTGAACTAACGTAATGTAAACAAATGATAACTAGAACAGCTCGAAAATGATAACTAGAAACTGTAAAGTTGGTAAGAAATCAAAAAATGATACCTACAATATATATAAAATGATAATAAAAAACTGAATAAACATAGGTAGAAATTAAATGATAACTGAATTGTTATAAAAATGATACCTATGGAATTTTCTAATGTTACGTACTTTGAAGAATAAATGAGAAAGAATAAACCACTGAATCATTACATCAAAGAGTGTAGTCACTAAATTGAATGTTGAAAAACTGAACTAACAACAATATTTTTGTCTAACAATTTGTATTTGTGCAGAAATGTTGTTTAATAAAAAAAACTCAGAAAATGATAACTACAATTTAAAAAAATGATATCCAGAAAATGTTTAGTGATATAAATTATAAAAATGATATCTAAAATAAATAAAAAATGATAACCAGAATCTGAAGTTAAAAATTCAAAACAAAAATGATAACTGCATTGAAGAAAAAAAGATACTCTTGGACTTTGAAAGTAACATAAATAAAGAATGACCCCTACAAAATTATAAAATACAAACCAGAAAAAATTCTACACATGGTAACAACACAAAAATGAACCCTACAAAGAAATAGAAAAGATAACCAGCTAATTAAACATATAAACCAATGTTACTTCTTCACTATTTTTACACATATGGTAACAAAATTAAAATTAACTCTGTACAAAATTAACACTGAAATATTGATATTTATACTTGGCCAGCTTTAAAAGTGTCCAAAAATTCCTTCTGAACTATTTTACTTAATTTCCTCAGATCCCACCTAGCAAATCGAGGTATTTTGTTCTCAAACTTCTTCCTCTGGGCAATTAGATTTACCTTCTCACACATCACATACTGCATATAAATAAAAACCAATGTTAAAACTGAATTCAATATTACTTGTTTGGGTATACAGAAAAAATATTGTATGAAAAAATTTACCAAAGGAAGCATTGAACAGCCGACCATATCCCGCAGATTTTTTACGTAGCTTTTTACAAACTTTTTAAAACTCGAATGAATGGTTTTTGGCCATGACACTGAACTCATCATTTTTACATCTACAATGTATGGAATAAAACCCCACCTAAACTTTTGTTGGTTATTGGGAAAGAAAAATGTAAGCAGTATTAACATAATCATAAGGAGTGGCAAGTCCTCTTCAAACTCCTTCTTTTTCTTCCCTACTTCATCTTTAATTCTTTTTTCAATTGAACTCCTTGTAATTATAGTCGCTTTCCCAAAATTTCTTGACACGAATTCCTTGCAATCTGTCGGTATCGTTCTACTAGTCATTTTTGGTGTGTCGTCTATATCAGAACCTTCTAAAGGCATGTAAAATAATAGACTTATATCTTCTGGCCGAATTTCCATTTTACTTTCTCCAAACACAAAACATTTTTTCTCCACTGAGTAGCATGAATAAACTACATCCAAATTTTCTGCTTTTTTCTTGCACTCTGTCAGTGAAATGTTTTTCTCATAAAAAACAGAAAAATAATAATAAAACGGTGTTCTTTTCAAAATGTCAATTTGCTTGCATGTCAATGCTTTCTTGTCTCTCAACAAACAGATCGTCTTGTAAGACGATTGCAACCCACATCTGTAAGCTGTTGCACAATTAGTTCTTTCACCTATGACTAACTCTTCTTTTCTCTCCATTGAAATACATGACTTAATTTCTCGAGGCCTTGGATTCTCAAAATCATCATCCTATTTATCATTAAAAAAAAATTAATGCAGAGAATAATAATATTTATCAGTGACACAATTGTATGCAACACAACAACAACAACAAAGCCATATATCCCAAACAAGTTGGGGTTGGCTAGATTTGGAACCCAAAATTAAGGTAAAATAACTAATAATAATATATAAAAAGAGTTTAAAGTAACCAAACAGATTAAAGTAAAAAGGTTCAATAAAAGTGAAATAAAGTCCTAAAAAAATTAAAATTAAAATAACTAAACAGATCTAAAAATAATAATAATTAACATATATACAATTGTATGCAACACATTTAAAAAAAAAAATCTAATTAACCCTTACATTTATAGTTTGCATTATCCTTTTTACATTCTACATTATCATTTTTCCTTGCACTAAGTTAATATCAAGTTAAATATTACTTTCAGAATCAAGGTATCATTTTTAACACATATACAGTACCATTTTTAATAAAAAGCTCTACTCAAGTTAGCATTTTAATACCATTGTAGTTATCATTTATATATCATTGAAGTTAGCATTTTTAACTTACAGAATTTTCTTCAGTGTTTCCCGCATCCTTATCTTCAAATATTTTGTTTTTCTTCCTTCTTTAACCTGCACAAATTAATAATTATTGTTACAAAATTTAAACAAACACTACTGAAAATTCTTACTATGAATAACACATACCTTTTTTTATTGACTTTTGTTTCTTTCTTCAACTTTTCTTCCACATACTTTGGATCATTAAACCGTTTCGACCGAGTTTCCTTACTTACTACTCTACTGCTTTTTCTCGCATCTTTTTTTCCATCATCTTTTCGATCCAGAGTATCACTTCTTCTTCCAAATTTCACTTGCTCTACAGTTTCAGCGTTGACAGTGTCATTTTTTTCTCCTAACATAAATTCTTCATCATTTTTACCTTCGATTGTACCACTCCGGTTCTCAACCACAATTTCTTCGTTACTAGTTTGTACATTTTCAATATCATTTTTTCAATCAACTCCTCTTTGATTGAAAAATTGGCAATCAACATTATCATTTCCTCTTTCAACTGCGATTTTAACCATTACTGGATTGTCAATTTTCTTCTGACCATCAATAATTAGGGTTTCGACTCCAGCTTGGGACAATTCCGCAGCTTCAACTAGGATTTCAAAATTCCTTTCCACTACTTTTTCCATAAACTCACTGTCAGTATAGTCGCTCCGGTCTAATTTAGGAGGCTTCGTAGGCAGAGAATTCGATGATCGCGATTCCACTACAACAAAAATACCATTTTACAACTGCCAAAAACAGTTGTAATAGACCTATTACAACTGCCGCCCATCAGTCCTTATATCCCAAGTTTTAATAGAGTCAGATTATTTTACAACTGTCAAAAGCAGTTGTAAATAAATATATTACAACTGCTAGGAGCAGATGTAAAAAAGTTTTTACAACCATTGAAAACTGTTATAGAAAGAATTTTATTACAACTAACGATATAACGACAGTTGGAAGGCGGTTGTAATAAACCAATTACAACAGTTTTTACCAGTTGCAAAAAAGAAATAACAGATGTAAAAAGTCATTTTTACAACTGTTTTTGCCTGTTGTTAAAAGTAATGCAAAATTTAAAAAAAATCAAATATTCTGCTTAATAGAAATCCATTTAGAAAACTAAAACAACAAATTGCATAAATCAAGACCTAAATATAAACAAATTCAACAGGATAACATTACAACAATGTCTAGTACAACTCAATGCAATTCAAAAACAAACAGTTAGGTGTCCATAATTCACTAATTCTGTAAACACATCAACATTTGAGTCAAAAATAAAAAATTATATATATATATGCATCTCACATAACGAATCTTTTCCTTCTATCTTGCTCAGGGATTCCCTTAAATCAGTATTACAACATGTGGCCTACTGACCTAGTTAAACACAATAGTAAATTAGCAAAAGCTTATTGTGTTACTGCAACCTCAAGAACCATTATTTGTAATTTACAAACATGTTAGTTTTTGTAATTGCATCATAAATAGAGAAAAAGTAAAAGTAAAGCAATATCAAAAACTCAATACAACCTCGGAGGTCTATCATGTGTGGCAAATAGAAAATAAATTTTCTATTAAATTAAATTAGAAAAAAATGTTTTGTTTGGTTGTACGCTTGATGGTACAAAGGTATTGCACGGCTCGTTACAGTAGAATGAAATAAATATGTAGTCAGTTAAACATAGTCCCACGCTAAGAAGAAGAAACAAATAAATCAAACATACAAGTAGAAACAAATTAGAATTGTGTTAGGGCATTATATGGAGACTAGTCATCATATAACACAATGATTATTTGGTCACTACCTAATGAAACTTCGCACTGATTATAACTGAAGACACAACATAAAATAGCAATTCATTAGCTGTGAAATATTACAAGGAAGATCACACACCTGATATCCATGCGCTGGTGTGTACGAAAATAAGTCTCAAAAACAAAAAGAAGCATTTCCAAGGAATTCATCCCTCATAGGTACTTTGTAGTAGTGCCATCTTCAACATGTTTCCCAAGGAATGGATCGTTCCTTATTACCTTAAAATTAAGCGTAAGAAAATTCATATAACCAAATATTCCATATATGTTTTCATAAAGAAAAGAAAGCAATGGCAGAACTTACATCTTCACACACTTTAGTGGATAGGGAAAAAAAAGTACCTCTTTGAATATCTTGATTTGTTTAGATATTGTTCGAACTAGTAGGATTGGACGTTAATGTAGGAATGCTTCTAATAACCATGTGCTTAGTTAGTTCTTGTAACGACCCAGAAAATCTGAACCAATTTAAAAATTTTAAATTGGCTAAAATAATGGATTTTAAATATTTAAAATAAATATTTTAAATAATGGCGATGAAAACTGAGTTTGAATCAACAATTGAAAACGAATATAATTAATTATAATTATAAACAAGGCCTGAAAGGGCGCTGTAGTTTCAAAAATCGAATTCAAACTTTGTCGGACTATACCGGGTGCAAAACAAAACGAATTTTAGTGAAACCAAAAATATTTAAATCTGTTAGTGAATACCTTTCCAACGAATCTGACAAAACGAAATTTGATAGCGGGAATCAAAAGATATGTCCAGTTGAAAATTTTGAATAGTCGCTATGGAATTCAGGCCCTTAAAAATGGACATTTTGCATACGACCTCGGATTTCGACGAAACCACTTTTGTTGGATCCGTGATGTCAAAATATTGCTAGGTTTCAAATTTCATAATGTTTCGAATCAATATGTGAGCGTGGCAAAGGAAAACGCGTTTGACCGGTTTTAGTTGATTTTAATCGACTGGAAATTGGCCATTTTTCAAACGGTCTCAGAATTTGACGAAATTAGTTTTGTTAGGACCGTATCGTCAATACGAAGCTAGAAAATATTTTTCTAGAATTTTTAGAGTCCGTATGTGGCCCCGGTTATTTAAAATGTGCGTTCAAATTGAATATATACTGATATACATTTTAATTTAAAGAAAAACTGATCAAAACGATCGAATTGGCTTACGAAACATATTCCAGTGTGTCCGGAATGGGGGTATTTGGCTGGGGGCGACAGTCGTTGGAGTTCGAAGCGTTAAAATTTCAAATGTTAAGAAAACATAATTAAATATTAAAATAAATATTATATAAAGGATTTTTCAAAACCTTAAAACCTAGTTTCCATTTGAGCCGCCATCAGCTCCAATCGAAGGCGAAAATTCTCAGAAGATCGCGCATCGATTTCTCTCAACCCATTCAGTGGATTTCAAAAATTCCAAAGCAAATCTCCTCGTCTTCGCGAGGTCGATACAATCAACGGCCATGATCGTATTTAATCGCCTGGATTTCGTGGATTTTGCGCTCAAAGTCGGGGTGGTTGGCCGAGTTTTCTGACGCCGTTCGAAGGGCGAGTTCGCCGGGGTGGGGCCAGGGAGGTGCGATTTTCATTGGCGAAGGGGGTGGGAGGTTCTGATCGGGGTCCGACCCCCTGTGGCGTCGCCAGCGACGGTGAAAGGGTGGGGAGCAAAGTCGACGTCGGCCTGTGTAAAACGAGATGAGGGTAATTTATTTTAATCTCTTTTTAACACTAATTTCTGTTACAAATTTTAATTAACTTATAATCAGTAAATGTTTTTAATTAAATTATAATCAGCAAATGTTTTATAAAGTAAAATAGAAATGGTTTTGAAAATATAAATTCGAATTGTTTTGAAATATAAATTTAAGTTGGTCTTTAAAAATATACATCGCTTTTGAAAATGTAAAGAGATGATTTTTGAAATTAGAAAAAGATGATTTTTAAAAATATAAAATAGCTTCGTAAAAATATAAGGATGATTTTTAAAAAATATAAAATAGCTTCGTAAAAATATAAGGATGATTTTTAAAAAAATATAAAATAGCTTCGTAAAAATTTAAGTATGATTTTTATATATTGAACGTCGGAGTAAAAATTCGATTTTTATATATTGAATAGCATAATGAAAATCTGGATTTTTATATATTGAATAACAAAGTAAAAATTCGATCTTTACATATGTAGTGAATACGGGCAACGAAAGCGACAAAAGGCGAGAGCGGTGAAGATTTATGCAAGGAAGAGTCGTAGTATTGGATAGCTATTGGTGAGAATTTCTCACTCTTCAATTCCTTTTTCTAGCTATATATATATATATATATATATATATATGTATTTAAAATAAAAGTGAATTGCTATATATAAATATATATATATACGCCCCTCGTCCACAAACCATGGACGATATTTATTGGTTGAAATTGTATGAAAATTGATTGATAACGAATGGTTGTTTGGGATTGATTGTGGTTGAAAAATACCCATTTGTGGTTGAGAAATATTTGGTTGAAACCACATAGGATTAGTTTGTGGAAATGAAATAAATATATATACATGCCGCCTGCGTGCGAACTAGATGCATGATCCCCATTGTCAAAAACCGCGAGGTTTTAAGGTAGAGCGAGGAGCCGTACTAGGGACGGTCCCGGTTTTAACTACCCTGCCGTTATGCTGCCAAAATTTTGAATAATATTCGTGTGTTTGAATTATTTTCATCTGCTTAAACTATATTTATTCATTGAATAGAAAACCTTCATGTGTTGAATTGATATTCATTCGTTGATTAAAAATTCATGTGTTGAATGGTATTCGCGTTTTAAATATAAAAATCACATTTTTATCTATATATAGAAACTATAGAAAACCTTCATGTGTTGAATCGATATTCATTCGTTGATTTTAAATTCATGTGTTGAATGGTATTCATATTTTGAAATAAATTGTTTGATAATAAAAAAAATCACCTTTTATCGACTATATGAACTGTGTAAAATAATCTCGTTTTAAAAGAAATTGTTTTATGATAAAAATCCTATTTTTGTCACCTATATGAACTATATAGAAAAATAGTGTTTTGAAATGAATTGTTTTACAATAAAAATCACATTTTTATTGTATGCATGAATCGTTGAAATGTGAAGTGTTAAAAATAGCCACTTGTTCAAAATAAACATATATGAGTTGTAATATTCATTAATTAGCTAATGAAATGATTTGCACCTATGTATGTAACATTAGAATGAATGGTGTTTTTAAACCAAATAGAAATCAAATATGAAGTTGAATAGAAAATGATAAATGATAAGAACTGTATATATATGTACATGCATATTCATTGAACAGGTTATAGCAAAAGGGGCTAGAGAAGAGGAATAAAATTTTGTGCCCGACAAATAGGTACACATTTACTGTTTTATTTGGGTGATGATTTTATGAGCCTGTTGGCTAGCCGCTTGGCTTTTTCTTTTTCTTTTTGAGATTAGAAGGACCGGGAAAGCTATTTGCGATTTCCCGATGCTCCCGGTACAGGGGAGGTTATGGCGAAATTTTCCAAAATTTTAAGGCGTTAGTGAAATATTTGAAGTGAAAACGATATTGAAATCATTGAATGAACTATATTTATATAAATATATAAATATAAATAAAATTAAAACGAAACGAAGCTGTGCAGTTCGTATTTTGAAACCATGATTTCAAACAACTAGTGCGGGAAATCCGACCATTGGATTTTCCCGAAACCTCAACCGTCGGGTTCGCCTTGGAAATATCTTCCCAACGGCACCAACCTGGTAAAAATCCAACGGTTGGATTGTCTGGAATGTTTAAATCAAATCTGATGAAAAACAGCGCCAGAAACGATTATATATATATATATATATATATATATATATAATTATACTTAATCGAATAACGACGCTGCAGTTCGTATTTTGAAATCAAAACTTCAAACGATTATACCGGGAGATCCGACCGTCGGATTTTCCCGAATCTGGAACCGTTGGATTCGTTTAGAAAAGACCTTTCTAATGATGTAAATTTTGTGAAGATCCAACGGTTAGATTTTCAGATATGTGTAAATCAAATCTGAAGAAAAACAGCGCCACGGCCGCGTTATGGCCCGAAGCGTCGTTTTGAATATATGGGCTATTTTAAAATAAATAAAAATAGCGATAAATCATTATAAAATATTATAAATGATATGGAATGGAAATAAACTGAATTTGCTCGATTTATGTGGCTTTTGATGGTTGAATGTGTTTGGTGTGAAAATTACATTAAAGAACAAGATTGGTGTTGTAAAATAATTTAACCATTGAAATAAATTGATTTGAAATTCTAAATATACGTGAATCATTTGAAAAGGCCGAGTTAATTCTCATTTCAAATGATTGACCGACGATTGAAAGTCGAAGATGAAGACGATGGTCGAAGACCAGAGATCTTCACCTCGTTTGGATGGTAACCGAGGTCCTGATTGGGAGGCATCCCGAAATATGGATAATGAGTGGTGATCGTCCAGACGTACGTGGTGATCGATGGGTTTGCGAGGTATTTAGTGCCTACGGATTCGTTCAGACCCAGAACGGACTTGTAAATGGACTGTGTGTCTGACATTGGATTTTATTCTGTGTTGATTGATCTCTATTAAATATACATCTGTTTGGCGGCGGAGAATTTATTCTTTTGCTTAACGCCCTTCTCTGAGACGCACGAGCTCAGAGGTTGTATATCGATGGACATCAGTCGCATGGCATGAATTGCCTGTGTGGCATGCTAAGACGTAATGATCAGGGCTTCTGTTGAAAAGCAAAGTCTTGTGGTGATGATCAAAGCACCGCCTGTGTGGCGTAGCTTTGTGTATAACGTGAAATCGCGAGCCTCACACCCCGGTATGAACCAGAAACGGGAGAAAGGACCTCAGGGAGGGCCTACGTTTCCTCCTAGCTAAAAGTGGCGTCAGTGGTTTTACACGCCCTGACGAGTTTGACTTATGTGGTTGTTGCTGTTGCGAGGCGCCTCGGTTATATTGGACGATCCGGGTCCGATGGAGTCACTTGTTGGCTCGCTTACACCCCAATGGGCGGCGAAACGTAGTGCTCAGGCATTTTTAATCCACTCCGTGTGGACCGGCCCTGTCGCTCCAAGGGTCGATGCGTTCTGTTCCTGAGACTCGGGCTAGGCAGTCTCGAATTCGGTAAGGACTATCTTTTGCCTTGGTTCATGACGGAAATCCTATTTCCAGATACGTGATTGTGCGGTTTCGATTGTATATATACATTTGGCGACATAGTGGCATGGGACGCTCATGTCGTCTATGATTGATAGTTATGATTTGAAATTGTTTTCAAAACATATAAACACTAGTAATAATATCAAATGCTTTTGTTTTATTCATATCAAGCATATCTTGGTCGTTATAAGGTAAAAACTCTATCCTCCGGTTTGCGTTGCATTGTGTGATGGGAACTGAGTCTTATAACGACTTCATTTTTATAAAAAGCATAGCGATGTTTAAAAGAAATATTTGTTTTGAAGCACTGGCAATCCAATGGAGAAAACCCGTTCCACGAAAGTGGCGTGGTCCTGTGATTAGCCAAATTATATATGTGTTGAGTAGATTTCTCATACCAGTCCCATGACTGACTCGTAGTTTGTTTCACTTTCAAACTCGGGTGCCCCTTTTTCTACACGGGCAGCCTTGTATTCAGGTTTAGCTGGTTCTTTCTGGACAGCTGGAGCTGAAGATGGATTCTATCATTTATCTCTTTTTATGCTGTTCAGCTCCTATTGTACATATTTTGTTTGTTTCCGCTGTAGACATTTATGTATAGCTGAACTGTATTTGTACTAAGTAAGATCCTGTATACTGTGTAACTCTGATGATTACTTTTATCCAGTACATTCTATTGTTCATTATCTGCTGTATTTATTTAATTTTGTTCTGCTATTATCTGTTTCTGTGCTATATTCCAAAGATAGCCCTTGTCTCCGTGAGAACGGGATTTTGGGTCGTCTCAGTTCTGCAGCTCTCTAGTGGTTGATACTTTGATGTTTGTGATCCTTCATACTGTGATTGTGCACAATCTCAGCAATTCCTTTTTGTCGTATCTTAGCAATACACAATACACAATACTATCGCTCCAGTAGATAATAGTCTGAGCATCTCATTTGCAGCAAAACAATAGCAAGCAAAAGGCAACCTCCAGCAAAACAACATATGTCAGAAGCTTCTTTTTTTTTCTATAATGTCTAGATAAACAAATTCTTGAAGCATGCCACATGAATGAAGATAATTTTCTAAAGAAACCTTCGCTCCATAATTTCAGTTTCCTGCTTCCTTCACAAACTACCTCAGTTTAGCTTGTAGCCATTTGTTATGGTGCTAACTAAATACAACATCCACTAGCTATGGAATAATCATTTGAGACTGGACGATACATTAACATCATGATAGTTCCATGAAATATCTAACTAGTACACTTAAGGACACTCATATAATAGTCATGATTTAGCATTGAACAAAGAGATTACTGTCAAGCAGATTCATAAAAAATACATTATATGATATACTTTGAAGAATATACAAACAAATGAGCATATCAACAGTTTTCCACATGGAAACTACTGTTCTCACTACAGTATTAATAAATTTAAATGCTCTAAGGAAACGGAACATGCACGTTTTAACAAAGACACAAAAATGCTTTAATTTTACGGTCGACTTAAAACAATTTCATAACAGTGAAGAGGCCTTTTGCGATAACAAAATCAAACCATTATATATGAATAGCGAAATCAACACCAACAACTTATTCTATAAATAATTTCCAATGAAATTTTGTTACAACTGCAAAATTGAAAAACTAAAAACACTCATAACACATCCAATATTTTATCTCTTCACTCACAACAGAATTGTAAAGCATGTAAACTATAGTTTCAGTTGGACTAGGCCAAAAATCAAGACAAAGATTTGCAAAATCAAAACACTCACAACAATTTATCTCGTAAACCATTATTTCAAGCAGAAGTCGAGCTGCCAGATTTGAATAAAATAAACAGCAAAATTGTAAATAGTAAACTATTAGGACTGGCGGGTGTAAACAGCGAAACAGTAAACTGTTTTGTGTTTTATAAAAAATCAGAATCTCGATGTAAACAGTGAAATAGTAAATTATTAGTTCTACTTACAATTAGAGAAAAATCACAATTGTTTTCGAACCTCAAGGCGCAATAATCAGATTATCCAGATCGAATTAAGCACGATGCGTTTCACGTGAGAGCTCCAGATCGAAGCATGGCATCCTTGAAGGTGATGCGATTAATTTTGCACTACGAAGAAGAAATTTTAAGGTCAAATTTCTTTTTATTAGGAAGCAGTTTGTTTTCAGATCTGAATTCAGACCCGAAGATAATAAACACGAAAAAAGGAAGATGGGAGGATGGATTGTTTTACATCGAGGAGTTTTGATTGGGGCGCAGATTTTATGGGTTTGTGTTTATCGAGGTATTGGGTAAGTGGAAAGAACGAATGGATGAAAGGAATAAAAAGCAAACTGTGGACGGAGTGAAATATCTAGCTGGAGCGTGGCTCAATTTTCGGCTTGGCCGAAACTTTGAAACAAATAAAATTTTAGTTAGAGGGAGAGTGGTAGGTTATGAACACAACTTTTGCCACTTACAACAAATGAATACTTGTAGATACCAAATACTGATATTACTAGAGAGAACCTCATAATGCATATAGGAGTAATAATTTATAATATATTTATTATTTTTTTCAAATTTTAATTTTTTCTAACATTATGAGTTTTCTAGAATTTGAATAGTTTATTAAGTTTACATTAATTTATTTTAATAGATTTCAAATTTTCAAAATGTTCGAAATTTAAATAATAATTCTCAATTGTAAGTAGTGAATAATAAATTAGAACTAACAAGCAAAAATTAATCACTAATTATTACTTATTTATAATTAATTATTACTTATTAATTTTCAAGTATTATTTATTATGTCATAATTATAATTTAATATCATTTTATTGAAATTTAATTATTATGTATGCTTTACCATTTATCAATTATTATTGAAATTTAATAATTACTATTTAACAATCATTTTGTATTCACTAATGATTATATTGATTATTAATTATTGATATTAACTATTAAGTGTATTTTTCATTGACTATTTAATTACTAATAATCAAATATGATTATTTATTTATAATTATTAGAGAAGGGCAAGTTTAATAGTTTATATTATAAATGAGAAAAAAAAGAGTTATTACAAACATACATCTTTTACAACCGACGAAAAGAGTTGTAATAGACATCTATTACAACCGTAAAAAAAGAGGAGTTGTTAAAAACATGTATCTTTTACGATTAACAAAAAGAGTTGTAATAAACATTTATGACAACTGGCATAAAAGGGGAGTTATAAAAATAAGTATTTATTACAACTGGTCTAAAAGAACAGTTGTAATAGGCATCTATTGCAACTTGCAAAATTAAAGAGTTGTTGAAAACTAATCTATTACAACTTTCTGAATTGAACAGTTGTAAAAAAACCACTATTACAACTGACACTTTGTGACAGTTGTAATAATGTATTTTTGTTGTAGTGTCCTGTAGTCATTTCTTAATTACGGCGGAGAGAAGTAAGGCTTACGACGATTAAGCCAGAAAATGAAATAACTGGTTTTTTTGGGCTGGGCTATTAATTGTCCTTCTGGATAAAATATAATTGTGCTGTCCTTATGGATAAAATATTAAATTAATTTGTCCTTATAAAAAAAATTTCCCTCATAACAATGCCTCATTAAAGCCTTACTAAGAAAACTCAATGGAAAAAACTTAGTTAAGGAAAAAGAGTGCATTATAACACATTTATGGATGCTCCCCCTGATTTAATAATTTCCTCTGAATTCGTATTTTTCTGTCAATAACTCAAATTACTTATAGATACTTCTTAGTTAAGTTTATCTTTAAAAACATGGGAAAAAAATTTATAAGGACAAATTAATTTAATATTTTATCCATAAGGACAACACAATTATATTTTATC
Organism: Allium sativum; assembly: GCA_030737875.1. Classification (NCBI taxonomy): domain Eukaryota; kingdom Viridiplantae; phylum Streptophyta; class Magnoliopsida; order Asparagales; family Amaryllidaceae; genus Allium; species Allium sativum. The sequence continues at coordinate 464,856,775 of CM060923.1, forward strand.
CAGAAGGACAATTAATAGCCCAACCGAAAAAAAACCAGTTATTTCATTTTCTGGCTTAATCGTCGTAACCCTTACTTCTCTCCGCCGTAATTAAGAAATGACTACAGAATCGCGATCGTCGAATTCTCTGCCTACGAAGCCTCCTAAATTAGACCGGAGCGACTATACTGATAGTGAGTTTATGGAAAAAGTAGTGGAAAGGAATTTTGAAATCCTAGTTGAAGCTGCGGAATTGTCCCAAGCAGGAGTCGAAACCCTAATTATTGATGGTCAGAAGAAAATTGACAATCCAATAATGGTTAAAATCGCATTTGAAAGAGGAAATGATAATGTTGATTGCCAATTTGTAAATCAAAGAGGAGTTGACTGAAAAAATGATACTGAAAATGTACGAACTAGTAACGAACGAATTGTGGTTGAGAACCGGAGTGATACAATCGAAGGTAAAAATGATAAAGAATTTATGTTGGGAGAAAAAAATGATACTATCAACGCTGAAACTGTAGAGCAAGTGAAATTTGGAAGAAGAAGTGATACTCTGGATCGAAAAGATGATGGAAAAAAAGATGTGAGAAAAAGCAGTAGAGTAGTAAGTAAAGAGACTCGGTCGAAACGGTTTAATGATCCAAAGTATGTGGAAGAAAAGTTGAAGAAAGAAATAAAACTCAATAAAAAAAAAGGTATGTGTTATTCATAGTAAGAATTTTCAGTAGTGTTTGTTTAAATTTTGTAACAATAATTATTAATTTATGCAGGTTAAAGAAGGAAGAAAAACCAAAATATTTGAAGATAAGGATGCGGGAAACACTGAAGAAAATTCTGTAAGTTAAAAATGCTAACTTCATTGATATATAAATTGTAACGACCCGGGAAAAAGCGACCTTGGTTATCCGATATATAACACCTATCGAACAATCAAAAGTCGAAATTACCGGATAGTCCAAGAAAGAAATTAGAGGGTGAGGATAGATAAGATAGAAAATTAGAACAGAAGAAGAAGAAGAACACAACAACATCAGAGTAACACGGATCTCACAGCGGAACGAATAAAATATAATAGACAACATATCTTGAAATCAAAGTAGTATATGTATATCATACCATTATCAGAGTACAACACTTTCATCACAGCGGAATAATCAATAGCTAGAAAAATCTTGAAGCCTCCTGCTCCAAGCTCTTCAAGCATACCTGTAAATCCTGACTACTTGACTGCCCGTACAAATTTGGGCACCCAAGAGTTTAGGGAAAACAAAACAAAATAAAACTCTGGGTCAGTCATGGGACTGGTGTGAGTAAACTCCAATCATTTGGTTTAACTTTTCAAAATCCTTTTCAAAAGAAAAGATAATCGTAAGACCAATCCACTCATAAATACGGATGTCTTTTACCTTACGATAACCCAAAACACTTTGGAAATCATATATTATCTGATATTATAATAATGTCTAACCACAAGTAATTAAAATCTAGTAGAACGCTTGCATCTCACGCTCTACATATATAATATACAATCAAACTCGCAGGCACTTATTGGAGATTGGATTCCAACTTGACAAGGTATGGGACCACCTTCCGAATGTGTATCTCTAGAGGCAAATACACTGGGTTCAACAAGAACATCTTACAACCCGGCCCACACATGACCGACCACTCATTTCGCTTGAGTGTATCGAATGTATATCACCAACGGTTGGGATCAGCAACCGTCTCCCGATAAGGGACAACATCGATAGATTTAAGAACAAAAGGAATTTCTCTAGATAGGTGATCATACATCCTAATGGGTGCGACCCACATAGCCATGCTGCCTGCCCGATTTTTGTCATTTCCCGGTTGATGAGGCTTGAGGTCATAGCGTATCTTTTGACAGATCACACCTCCATTACTTTGAATGCCACATCGTCATACCCGCCAAATCACAAATTGATTTCCCCAAAAATACCACGGGTATACAGCTAAGAGAAACGAATTCCTCCGCCACCAAACGTAAGTACGTTTGAAGAGATCAACTTACGCGATCCTTTGAATATACTCTGTCAGACATTCGTCCATTCACGTCTGTCCTGGGATTGGACAAATCGAAGGCACTATTCTGTAAACAGGATAGCCCTTGCATAACTCCGTCTTCAATACAGCATACTTGATTCGCAACGCTTATGCCAATACGGAGTGGTTCTCTGGATACTAATCCAACCGGTCTCTCCATATTAACAACGTTAAATGGTCAAAACTTTGATAGTTGGTGATTTAACTATCAAATGAAAACATGTCGGTGTGCAAACAACGATATTATTTCCCGAAGGAAATTCTATCGAACAATCATCATTTCATTCATTCGTTCATTTCCCTATTCCTGTTGTTTAATGTTTCTTATTCACTATATTTAGAAAATATACGTTATTAACCTTGGAAAACATTTCCATTCCTTGTGTTTTTATATATTCAGAAAACATTTCTGATCTTCTTTGGAAAACATTCCCAAATCTCCTTCACTGGATTAAACGGATGTTTAACAACATCACGACGTTAAATCTCCTTTATTTGGGTTCCACTTAAACACCTTTCACTATCGAACCTTAACCATTTCTTAGTTTAAAACGAAGCCAATCAAGTTGGGGTATAGTTACCTCTCAGTCCTTAACTGAACAACATTTCTAACTTCGAAATAGGTAAAGTTCATCTTTCTAAATCTTTAACACTTCTTTACGACATTCTCGGATTTTATTTACAAATCCGCTTGTCGTACGGAAAAACACTTAATTATACAATAGTGTTATAATTCCCTGCATCCGAATATAATAACTTAATTTCGACTTTTGATTGTTCGATAGGTGTTATATATCGGATAACCAAGGTCGCTTTTTCCCGGGTCGTTCTCGAATGAATAATCGAACAACGAACTTATCCACTCCTATTGGGTTAATGCTAATCTATAATCCTTATTCTATTAACTCTTACTGGGTTAACTCTTATTCTATTAACTTAGTTTGATTAACTCAACTTGACCAACTTACTTGATCAACTCAACTTGGCTTAATTAACTCGACTTATCTAACTCCACTTATTTAACTCGACTTATCTGACTCAATTTGCCTAACTCCTATCGAATAACTAATATTCGATTAACTTATATTCGACTAACTATATTTGTTCTAACTTTATTTTCGAATATCTAATATTCGATTTAACTCCATTCGCTCGACTCTAGATCGCAGCGATCACAATGGTTACGCCTGATTCCCTCAGGAAACATCCGTCCGCCTTAGGCTATTTACAGCCCTGCGAATTACGCTAGCAGTCGTGCTCACTGGTAGCTTATCTTAAATGACTACTTCTGGTTAACTCTATCTCGAATAGTTAGATTCGAGCAGTTCTAATTGAATAACTAATATTCAATCAACCTTTATTCGATTGCTGTATTTGAATAACTCCAGTCGATTTGACGATAATCGATCCATTCTAATTGATTAACTCTAACTGATTAACTCTAACTAACTAACTCTAACTGTTTAGCTCTAACGGTTCAGCTCTAACTATTTAACTCTAACAGTTTAACTCTAACAGCCTAACTCTAATAGTTTACTCCAAACGATTTACTCTAATCGATTTACTCTAATCGATTTACTCTAATCGATTTACTCTATTAGATCAACCCATTTTCGAATAACTAATATTCGATAACTTCCTTTCGAATAAACTGATATTCGATAACTCTTATTCGATGAATTCTCTTTTATACATATTCAGTTTCAAATATCGATGGGGAAATAGATTTTTATTCCCTTATATAAGTCCTGACTTATATATTCTTATTTATCCAATGATAAATAGTTTAATTAATTTATAAAACTTTATTTATAAATCCACCTCTCATTTTATCTGTTAAAACAGATTACTCTTAAATATTCACTTTGAATTCATATTCTGTTTACCCATGTGCAAAGCACGGGCCTAAATTCTTCCTAGGGTAAAATTCTCCTTTATTACACTTCTATCCATTTTCAAGTATTTCATTATTCTATTTATTTCCTAAATAAATAATTCCTTTTATAAACTCAGTTCATTTTCTTGATAAATATTCCTTTCAATCCATTTATAATTGTTTTACAGATATTCCTTTCTATTTCCATTTGGTAAATATTTCTCAAATGATTTCCCTTTTTATTCCTATTTTTAATTGTTTTACGAATATTTTCTTTCCTACTTTATTTGTAAATGTTTTTACAAATATTTTCCCTTCTACTTGTTTTATAAATATTCTCCTTTATATCCGTTTTACAAATATTTTTCCTTTATATTTGTTTTATGAATATTCTCCTTTCATAAGATTCTTTGACTTTTATAATTTTCTTACTTTATGAAACCCTTTTCTCTATTTATATATATAAAATCCATTGATTTTATATAAATAGTTTATTTTCCCAATATACTTTGAAAATCCCCTTTCCACTTCCGTATTTCATATGATATTTTAAACACCAAATCAAAGTGATCAACCATCATCCAAACACACAGAATCAATATCAGAAGATATAGCACATCATATATCAGAATATATGAAAAACAGAAAAATAAATGTTGAGGAATCCAGTTGGATTCCTCCGACCTGTTTCCCTGCATCCACAGATGTCAGTCAACACAAATATAAAATATTCTGATAAACAGAGTCAATATTTCGATACGATTTATATATATCGTTATCGATAATATCAGCCAACTGACTAGCAGTTCAACCAAAACGGCCAACACACAACAAAGCAACCAATAATTTCAATTCTAATAATACTTTATAGAAATATAAATTGATCAGAGTTAGTGAGAGTTACTCACATTGGACAGTGATCGTTAAATAACGATATATCGGTCATTGATTTGATTCAGGCGTTTAATTTCACCATAAATCCAACCGAGCTCCAATTCACTCTCGGTCAGTTCCATGGTGTAGCCACCGTCCATACGGTCCCAACGGATCTTGTTTTGTTCAATCCTGATACCATATGGGAGAGTTATTCATTTCACAAGCTATGTATACCTTTAAATATAAATTAAACTAAACTTCCTTATTATAATAAACTTGGGCTTTACCTTCATTAACTCTTGGCCCAACCCCACTTATTCATACCCGAATAAATCCTTCTTCCTCCCAAACCAAGGACCACGCTTTCACACTCCAGGATACTCAAGCCATTTCCGATCTCTTCTTGCTTCCCTTTCAACACCGGTTCTCAATGACAATTCAAAGTAAAACCGTACAAATCCTCCTCTACGCACCCCTTTCATCTCATCATACCAGAAGTGCTCAGCTCGCACCTCGATGGACAACCCCGACGCTCTCCTTGGCTACAGTGACCGCGTCACTTTCCTGTTCGAATCCCTCAAAAAAAATCACAACAAAACCCAAATCTTACACCAAACCCAACTACGGTAACCAAGAACCAATTCGAAGCTCGAAAATCCCAAATTTCGAAACCCTAACCATCGCTGGAAAATTCCGACACCCCCAAGACTCGATCGCACCACCTAATACCTATATAGATGGAAAGTTCTTTCCTTGCTGAACTCAACGAGATGTATTTCATAATTTATAGGGTAGTGTGGAATTTGTTTCGGATTTTTGAAGTTGGATTTTTCACGCTTAAGGAAAAGAAGGTGGAGGCCGGTTTCCAGTTTTTGAGAAAGTGGTTTAGGGTTAGGCTGTGGGTGTAAGGGTATTTATAGGATAGTTGAAATATTTTTTTATTCGAATTTTATATTAATTTTTATGTTATCGCTACTTCCATTCGTACTCTAAAAATCCCTGTGATCACATACAACACCCAAAAATCATGAAAACTGACATGCAACTAGAGTTCGACATTACGGTCCCAACGAAACTGGTTTCGTCGAATTCCGACTCCGTTTGCTCATACAGCGTATTTTTAACCGTCGAAATACTGACTGTTTTTCACTCTAAAAATCGGTACGACCACATACGGACTCTAAAAATCATGAAACTTGAAAACTAACAATAATTTGACATTGCGGATCCAACAAAATTAGTTTCGTCGAAAACGGAGGTCGTATGAAAAACTGGCTATTTTTCAAGCGCTGAACTGACCTTTTAAATATATAAATATATTTAAATATAATTAAATTAAATATTTAAAAATAAATATTATCGTATATATTCACATATGATAGACCACAGCTCTAAAATAATCATATCAGGGTTTATAACTCGATTTTCAAATTTCAGTGTTAAATAGATGTTCAAATTATATAGAAAATCCATTTATAACGTAAATAAAGCGTTGCAAATTATAAAGGAATTCCACAGCGACTATTTTAAAATTTGATTTGGACATAACACAAAATTTACACGACGAAATCCCGATTTTTCTCTTCCACTAGAAAAATATACTCCACCAGCTCCATACGTTTCTTGTTTCACTGAAATTCGGCTTAAAACGGACCCTGTATATCCATTTGAAGTTCGAATCGCCAAATAGCGAACTGCCGCACCATTTCGAGCTCGTTTATAATTATAATATAAATTATACGTTCAAACTGTCGTTATTTAAATATTTCCGCCAATAAAATCCAATGTAAACTGAGTTTTATATTTTGAATTGTCCAGTTCACATTATATTGTCGCTTCACTATTTCTGATAAATTCAGAAATTAAATATATTATTAAATTATAAATTTTAATTTATTTAAATATTCACTATAATTCAATCCAACTACTATTAAATTCTCTGAATTACAATTTAAATAATTAAACTAATTAATTATATCATTGAAAAATGCGGGTCGTTACATCCTTCCCCCCTTAAAATAATTTCGTCCTCGAAATTGCTAAGGTAGAAAAATGAACCCTATAACTTGGTTAAAATTATTTGTTTACTCCGGTCCCACTAAACCAATTTATTTTAATTAATTTATAACTATAAACGAAAATTTTCAAAAATTTTGAAAATTTTCTAACATCTGAAATTCTGAAAAATTTCGTCAGCATCTCCTTTGTACTGGTCAATAGCTCAAACTCCAACTCGCCTCCCTAGGCCTTCTTCAACCCAAAAGAAAATCAAACAGCCAAGTGGCTTGCCCAACAGGTTCATAAATCTCATCAAACTCATATGAATATAAATGTGTACCTTTTTGTCGAGCATTCCACTCTGCTATCAATTTAGCATAAACCCATATCATCCCAATCAATCTCCAATCCATTTTCATTCCCTACACAACCATTTGCTCAACCAAGCCAAATTCCAATCAAACTGCAATTCCAATCTCAATTCAAAAATCTTGCTCAACAATTCATTTATATTCCAGATTATCCCTAATCCAGTCCAATTTTACTTGATACCATTCTATTTTAATTCAATTCAATTTCCACTGAACTGGCTTTATTTCTATTTCAAATTTGTTTTCACAAATTCCTATTTAATTTATGTTTATTTCAATAATCTGTACTTGGGAGTTTCAAATAGCTTTGTATTTTCCAAAAATCAAATATCCCTTTGGAATATCAAAACAACTTGGTTTCTCAAAACAATTCAAAAACAAAATCTTTGGTAGTAATCTGTCACTTACAAATTCGAAAATGAACACCGATGATGTCCGGATCATCATCGGAATCTATTTTCCAGCTATCGAAGTGAGTTCAATACTATGTCACTTTCAAAACCATTGCTAAACACTTTCATTTTGAAATTCATTTCAAAATATCCCTTTTCAATGCTTGTAACAAATTTAAAATCTCCCAGGATTTTAAAATTCACATATATTCAATTTAATTCCATTTACAACGCTTATTCAAATTTTAGCAATTTTAATTCCAATTCTGAACTTAAATTCAGATTTAATTCATCTGATTTCATATATTTCACTTATATGAATTTTGATTTGTTATTTACATAATCATTTCACATTTTATAATCTTATTCGATTATAATCACAACCAACACATTCAATATACTATAATAATTTCAAATATCTATACTTTGCTTATATCAAAATATAATTTGGGTAAAATTATTTCATTCACCCTTTTTCAAAACATACTGTGTCGTTTCATCGTATTCAAGCGTTTAGAAACCCCTATCGATATAGTGGATCAAACTGATCGACCAGAATTCATAAACAACTCAACCAATAAATCTCCACAATATAAAATCATTTTATATCAAGTAACAAATACGTTCACTCGTATATATACACTCAAACTCAGTCTAGGGTATTACTAACCCCATCTCTACTGAATCACGCCACAGAGCCAAGGTAATACTTAACCTTCAGCTCTGATACCACTGTAACGACCCGGGAAAAAGCGACCTTGGTTATCCGATATATAACACCTATCGAACAATCAAAAGTCGAAATTACCAGATAGTCCAAGAAAGAAATTAGAGGGTGAGGATAGATAAGATAGAAAATTAGAACAGAAGAAGAAGAAGAACACAACAACATCAGAGTAACACGGATCTCACAGCGGAACGAATAAAATATAATAGACAACATATCTTGAAATCAAAGTAGTATATGTATATCATACCATTATCAGAGTACAACACTTTCATCACAGCGGAATAATCAATAGCTAGAAAAATCTTGAAGCCTCCTGCTCCAAGCTCTTCAAGCATACCTGTAAATCCTGACTACTTGACTGCCCGTACAAATTTGGGCACCCAAGAGTTTAGGGAAAACAAAACAAAATAAAACTCTGGGTCAGTCATGGGACTGGTGTGAGTAAACTCCAATCATTTGGTTTAACTTTTCAAAATCCTTTTCAAAAGAAAAGATAATCGTAAGACCAATCCACTCATAAATACGGATGTCTTTTACCTTACGATAACCCAAAACACTTTGGAAATCATATATTATCTGATATTATAATAATGTCTAACCACAAGTAATTAAAATCTAGTAGAACGCTTGCATCTCACGCTCTACATATATAATATACAATCAAACTCGCAGGCACTTATTGGAGATTGGATTCCAACTTGACAAGGTATGGGACCACCTTCCGAATGTGTATCTCTAGAGGCAAATACACTGGGTTCAACAAGAACATCTTACAACCCGGCCCACACATGACCGACCACTCATTTCGCTTGAGTGTATCGAATGTATATCACCAACGGTTGGGATCAGCAACCGTCTCCCGATAAGGGACAACATCGATAGATTTAAGAACAAAAGGAATTTCTCTAGATAGGTGATCATACATCCTAATGGGTGCGACCCACATAGCCATGCTGCCTGCCCGATTTTTGTCATTTCCCGGTTGATGAGGCTTGAGGTCATAGCGTATCTTTTGACAGATCACACCTCCATTACTTTGAATGCCACATCGTCATACCCGCCAAATCACAAATTGATTTCCCCAAAAATACCACGGGTATACAGCTAAGAGAAACGAATTCCTCCGCCACCAAACGTAAGTACGTTTGAAGAGATCAACTTACGCGATCCTTTGAATATACTCTGTCAGACATTCGTCCATTCACGTCTGTCCTGGGATTGGACAAATCGAAGGCACTATTCTGTAAACAGGATAGCCCTTGCATAACTCCGTCTTCAATACAGCATACTTGATTCGCAACGCTTATGCCAATACGGAGTGGTTCTCTGGATACTAATCCAACCGGTCTCTCCATATTAACAACGTTAAATGGTCAAAACTTTGATAGTTGGTGATTTAACTATCAAATGAAAACATGTCGGTGTGCAAACAACGATATTATTTCCCGAAGGAAATTCTATCGAACAATCATCATTTCATTCATTTGTTCATTTCCCTATTCCTGTTGTTTAATGTTTCTTATTCACTATATTTAGAAAATATACGTTATTAACCTTGGAAAACATTTCCATTCCTTGTGTTTTTATATATTCAGAAAACATTTCTGATCTTCTTTGGAAAACATTCCCAAATCTCCTTCACTGGATTAAACGGATGTTTAACAACATCACGACGTTAAATCTCCTTTATTTGGGTTCCACTTAAACACCTTTCACTATCGAACCTTAACCATTTCTTAGTTTAAAACGAAGCCAATCAAGTTGGGGTATAGTTACCTCTCAGTCCTTAACTGAACAACATTTCTAACTTCGAAATAGGTAAAGTTCATCTTTCTAAATCTTTAACACTTCTTTACGACATTCTCGGATTTTATTTACAAATCCGCTTGTCGTACGGAAAAACACTTGATTATACAATAGTGTTATAATTCCCTGCATCCGAATATAATAACTTAATTTCGACTTTTGATTGTTCGATAGGTGTTATATATCGGATAACCAAGGTCGCTTTTTCCCGGGTCGTTCTCGAATGAATAATCGAACAACGAACTTATCCACTCCTATTGGGTTAATGCTAATCTATAATCCTTATTCTATTAACTCTTACTGGGTTAACTCTTATTCTATTAACTTAGTTTGATTAACTCAACTTGACCAACTTACTTGATCAACTCAACTTGGCTTAATTAACTCGACTTATCTAACTCCACTTATTTAACTCGACTTATCTGACTCAATTTGCCTAACTCCTATCGAATAACTAATATTCGATTAACTTATATTCGACTAACTATGTTTGTTCTAACTTTATTTTCGAATATCTAATATTCGATTTAACTCCATTCGCTCGACTCTAGATCGCAGCGATCACAATGGTTACGCCTGATTCCCTCAGGAAACATCCGTCCGCCTTAGGCTATTTACAGCCCTGCGAATTACGCTAGCAGTCGTGCTCACTGGTAGCTTATCTTAAATGACTACTTCTGGTTAACTCTATCTCGAATAGTTAGATTCGAGCAGTTCTAATTGAATAACTAATATTCAATCAACCTTTATTCGATTGCTGTATTTGAATAACTCCAGTCGATTTGACGATAATCGATCCATTCTAATTGATTAACTCTAACTGATTAACTCTAACTAACTAACTCTAACTGTTTAGCTCTAACGGTTCAGCTCTAACTATTTAACTCTAACAGTTTAACTCTAACAGCCTAACTCTAATAGTTTACTCCAAACGATTTACTCTAATCGATTTACTCTAATCGATTTACTCTAATCGATTTACTCTATTAGATCAACCCATTTTCGAATAACTAATATTCGATAACTTCCTTTCGAATAAACTGATATTCGATAACTCTTATTCGATGAATTCTCTTTTATACATATTCAGTTTCAAATATCGATGGGGAAATAGATTTTTATTCCCTTATATAAGTCCTGACTTATATATTCTTATTTATCCAATGATAAATAGTTTAATTAATTTATAAAACTTTATTTATAAATCCACCTCTCATTTTATCTGTTAAAACAGATTACTCTTAAATATTCACTTTGAATTCATATTCTGTTTACCCATGTGCAAAGCACGGGCCTAAATTCTTCCTAGGGTAAAATTCTCCTTTATTACACTTCTATCCATTTTCAAGTATTTCATTATTCTATTTATTTCCTAAATAAATAATTCCTTTTATAAACTCAGTTCATTTTCTTGATAAATATTCCTTTCAATCCATTTATAATTGTTTTACAGATATTCCTTTCTATTTCCATTTGGTAAATATTTCTCAAATGATTTCCCTTTTTATTCCTATTTTTAATTGTTTTACGAATATTTTCTTTCCTACTTTATTTGTAAATGTTTTTACAAATATTTTCCCTTCTACTTGTTTTATAAATATTCTCCTTTATATCCGTTTTACAAATATTTTTCCTTTATATTTGTTTTATGAATATTCTCCTTTCATAAGATTCTTTGACTTTTATAATTTTCTTACTTTATGAAACCCTTTTCTCTATTTATATATATAAAATCCATTGATTTTATATAAATAGTTTATTTTCCCAATATACTTTGAAAATCCCCTTTCCACTTCCGTATTTCATATGATATTTTAAACACCAAATCAAAGTGATCAACCATCATCCAAACACACAGAATCAATATCAGAAGATATAGCACATCATATATCAGAATATATGAAAAACAGAAAAATAAATGTTGAGGAATCCAGTTGGATTCCTCCGACCTGTTTCCCTGCATCCACAGATGTCAGTCAACACAAATATAAAATATTCTGATAAACAGAGTCAATATTTCGATACGATTTATATATATCGTTATCGATAATATCAGCCAACTGACTAGCAGTTCAACCAAAACGGCCAACACACAACAAAGCAACCAATAATTTCAATTCTAATAATACTTTATAGAAATATAAATTGATCAGAGTTAGTGAGAGTTACTCACATTGGACAGTGATCGTTAAATAACGATATATCGGTCATTGATTTGATTCAGGCGTTTAATTTCACCATAAATCCAACCGAGCTCCAATTCACTCTCGGTCAGTTCCATGGTGTAGCCACCGTCCATACGGTCCCAACGGATCTTGTTTTGTTCAATCCTGATACCATATGGGAGAGTTATTCATTTCACAAGCTATGTATACCTTTAAATATAAATTAAACTAAACTTCCTTATTATAATAAACTTGGGCTTTACCTTCATTAACTCTTGGCCCAACCCCACTTATTCATACCCGAATAAATCCTTCTTCCTCCCAAACCAAGGACCACGCTTTCACACTCCAGGATACTCAAGCCATTTCCGATCTCTTCTTGCTTCCCTTTCAACACCGGTTCTCAATGACAATTCAAAGTAAAACCGTACAAATCCTCCTCTACGCACCCCTTTCATCTCATCATACCAGAAGTGCTCAGCTCGCACCTCGATGGACAACCCCGACGCTCTCCTTGGCTACAGTGACCGCGTCACTTTCCTGTTCGAATCCCTCAAAAAAAATCACAACAAAACCCAAATCTTACACCAAACCCAACTACGGTAACCAAGAACCAATTCGAAGCTCGAAAATCCCAAATTTCGAAACCCTAACCATCGCTGGAAAATTCCGACACCCCCAAGACTCGATCGCACCACCTAATACCTATATAGATGGAAAGTTCTTTCCTTGCTGAACTCAACGAGATGTATTTCATAATTTATAGGGTAGTGTGGAATTTGTTTCGGATTTTTGAAGTTGGATTTTTCACGCTTAAGGAAAAGAAGGTGGAGGCCGGTTTCCAGTTTTTGAGAAAGTGGTTTAGGGTTAGGCTGTGGGTGTAAGGGTATTTATAGGATAGTTGAAATATTTTTTTATTCGAATTTTATATTAATTTTTATGTTATCGCTACTTCCATTCGTACTCTAAAAATCCCTGTGATCACATACAACACCCAAAAATCATGAAAACTGACATGCAACTAGAGTTCGACATTACGGTCCCAACGAAACTGGTTTCGTCGAATTCCGACTCCGTTTGCTCATACAGCGTATTTTTAACCGTCGAAATACTGACTGTTTTTCACTCTAAAAATCGGTACGACCACATACGGACTCTAAAAATCATGAAACTTGAAAACTAACAATAATTTGACATTGCGGATCCAACAAAATTAGTTTCGTCGAAAACGGAGGTCGTATGAAAAACTGGCTATTTTTCAAGCGCTGAACTGACCTTTTAAATATATAAATATATTTAAATATAATTAAATTAAATATTTAAAAATAAATATTATCGTATATATTCACATATGATAGACCACAGCTCTAAAATAATCATATCAGGGTTTATAACTCGATTTTCAAATTTCAGTGTTAAATAGATGTTCAAATTATATAGAAAATCCATTTATAACGTAAATAAAGCGTTGCAAATTATAAAGGAATTCCACAGCGACTATTTTAAAATTTGATTTGGACATAACACAAAATTTACACGACGAAATCCCGATTTTTCTCTTCCACTAGAAAAATATACTCCACCAGCTCCATACGTTTCTTGTTTCACTGAAATTCGGCTTAAAACGGACCCTGTATATCCATTTGAAGTTCGAATCGCCAAATAGCGAACTGCCGCACCATTTTGAGCTCGTTTATAATTATAATATAAATTATACGTTCAAACTGTCGTTATTTAAATATTTCCGCCAATAAAATCCAATGTAAACTGAGTTTTATATTTTGAATTGTCCAGTTCACATTATATTGTCGCTTCACTATTTCTGATAAATTCAGAAATTAAATATATTATTAAATTATAAATTTTAATTTATTTAAATATTCACTATAATTCAATCCAACTACTATTAAATTCTCTGAATTACAATTTAAATAATTAAACTAATTAATTATATCATTGAAAAATGCGGGTCGTTACATAAATGATAACTACAATGGTATTAAAATGCTAACTTGAGTAGAGCTTTTTATTAAAAATGATATTGTATATGTGTTAAAAATGATACCTTGATTCTGAAAGTAATATTTAACTTGATATTAACTTAGTGCAAGGAAAAATGATAATGTAGAATGTAAAAAGGATAATGCAAACTATAAATGTAAGGGTTAATTAGATTAATTTTTTTTTAAATGCCTTACATACAATTGTGTCACTGATAAATATTATTACTCTCTGCATTAAATTTTTTTTATGATAAATAGGATGACGATTTTGAGAATCCAATGCATCGAGAAATTAAGTCAGGTATTTCAATGGAGAGAAAAGAAGAGTTAGTTGTAGGTTAAAGAACTAATTGTGCAACAGCTTACAGATGTGGGTTGCAATCGTCTTACAAGACGATCTGTTTGTTGAGAGACAAGAAAGCATTGACATGCAAGCAAATTGACATTTTGAAAAGAACACCGTTTTATGATTTTTTTTTCTGTTTTTTATGAGAAAAACATTTCACTGACAGAGTGCAAGAAAAAAGCAGAAAATTTGGATGTAGTATATTCATGCTACTCAGTGGAGAAAGAATGTTTTGTGTTTGGAGAAAGTAAAATGGAAATTCGGCCAGAAGATATAAGTCTATTATTTTACATGCCTTTAGAAGGTTCTGATACAGACGACACACCAAAAATGACTAGTAGAACGATACCGACAGATTGCAAGGAATTCGTGTCAAGAAATTTTGGGAAAGTGACTATAATTACAAGGAGTTCAATTGAAAAAAGAATTAAAGATGAAGTAGGGAAGAAAAAGAAGGAGTTTGAAGAGGACTTGCCACTCCTTATGATTATGTTAATACTGCTTACATTTTTCTTTCCCAATAACCAACAAAAGTTTAGGTGGGGTTTTATTCCATACATTGTAGATGTGAAAAAGATGAGTTCAGTGTCATGGCCAAAAACCATTCATTCGAGTTTTAAAAAGTTTGTAAAAAGCTACGTAAAAAATCTGCGGGATATGGTCGGCTGTTCAATGCTTCCTTTGGTAAATTTTTTCATACAATATTTTTTCTGTATACCCAAACAAGTATTATTGAATTCAGTTTTAACATTGGTTTTTATTTATATGCAGTATGTGATGTGTGAGAAGGTAAATCTAATTGCCCAGAGGAAGAAGTTTGAGAACAAAATACCTCGATTTGCTAGGTGGGATCTGAGGAAATTAAGTAAAATAGTTCAGAAGGAATTTTTGGACACTTTTAAAGCTGGCCAGGTATAAATATCAATATTTCAGTGTTAATTTTGTACAGAGTTAATTTTAATTTTGTTACCATATGTGTAAAAATAGTGAAGAAGTAACATTGGTTTATATGTTTAATTAGCTGGTTATCTTTTCTATTTCTTTGTAGGGTTCATTTTTGTATTGTTACCATGTGTAGAATTTTTTCTGGTTTGTATTTTATAATTTTGTAGGGGTCATTCTTTATTTATGTTACTTTCAAAGTCCAAGAGTATCTTTTTTTCTTCAATGCAGTTATCATTTTTGTTTTGAATTTTTAACTTTAGATTCTGGTTATCATTTTTTATTTATTTTAGATATCATTTTTATAATTTATATCACTAAACATTTTCTGGATATCATTTTTTTTAAATTGTAGTTATAATTTTCTGAGTTTTTTTTATTAAACAACATTTCTGCACAAATACAAATTATTAGACAAAAATATTGTTGTCATTTCAGTTTTTCATCATTCAATTTAGTGACTACACTCTTTGATGTAATGATTCAGTGGTTTATTCTTTCTCATTTATTCTTCTAAGTATGTAACATTAGAAAATTCCATAGGTATCATTTTTATAACAATTCAGTTATCATTTAATTTCTACCTATGTTTATTCAGTTTTTGATTACCATTTTATACATATTGTAGGCATCATTTTTTTGATTTCTTACCAACTTTATAGTTTCTAGTTATCATTTTCGAGCTTTTCTAGTTATCAATTTTTTACATTACGTTAGTTCACATCATTACGACACACATACAAAATACTGAAAATGAAAAAAAAAATTGATATAAATTCAGTGTTTTCCAATCCAATTCAGCAATGTGGCGATTATGCAGATTGATTCATATAATGTATGTTCTTGTATAGGTAATGGAAATGGGAAAATTTGAGCTGCATGAGGCGCTTGAGTTAGAGTGTAAGAAAAGTTTGGAAAGAAGAGCTACAATAAAAGGAAAAGCTACGCAAACCAAAAAAAGAACGCGTAATCACCAGGTCCAAGTAGTGAAAAAAGTTGATAAGGACATGGAAAATAGAGTTCTTAACTACCGCATCACAGAATTAGAGAAGGAAAACAAAGAATTTAAAAGGAAGTGGATGGAACAAAGAAATTTGAGAAGAAAAGTAGAAAAGGAGTTATGTAAACTTAAAGACCAGATGAAAGAGCAGAAAGCTGAAATGCAACACAGAAAACGGATGATAGAGTTGATTTAGAACAGACACTGGGTGATACGCACACAGATGAAACCTTGAAAAGTAATCAAATAAGTAAAAATGAGGTGAATAATGAGAACCAGGACCAAGATAAAATGAACGATGGCATGACGAATGATGATGAAAGGACCTATGGAGAAGAAAACATGGCAGCTGGAATAGAGAATGAAACTACGCCAATCACAGTTAATGATTCTGTCAACGATAGCGGGAGTCAAAAAAAGAGTGTACAGTCAATTTACGACATTGATCCTCTGGACTATAGTTTTAATTTGACTGCAGAGATTGCAAAGATGAAAACTAGAGAAGGGAATTCGGAGAAAACATTTAAAAAAGACTTAAAAAATCAGCATCCAAGCCAAAAAGTGCAAAACCACCTTCATATATACTGAGAATGAGAGCAAGAAGAAGAACACAAAGAAGAAAAGAGGAGTTTGAATATTACGTAAAAGCAACGAAGAAACCACGGGTAACACAGAAGAAGGAGAATGAAGGTTCTAGTGAAGGAAAAAATGAGGAGTTACAACTTTCATTGATTCCATTTGATGATGAAAAATGCAGGGAAAAAAGGTAAATGAAGATAACGTAGATCAAGAACATACTGTTAGGCTAGAAGAGCCAATAAATGTTGAGGAACCTTCATGGAAAGACTTGCACTTGTCAAAATGCAAAAAAGTGACTAAACATCTTGATGATGAGGAAGGTTGAATTGTAAGGAAATTTTATTCAATGTCAGTAGTTGAAGAGAAGTAAGTATAATATTTTCATCTGTACTTGTACAACGTAGAAATAATTTTATTAACTATATGACTTGTAAATAATTGACAGTCCGATTGCTTGGGAAGATGATGATCCAGCAAGGGGAGGCTGTATTGTTACAAAGGATATGCTGACAGAAGTGCTGAGAGGTTCGTTCACAGATGGGCATGTAAACATATGTACAAAAATGTGGTAATTATTGCGATGTTTAAAAAAAATGATAACCAAATTTATAATTTTTTATATGATCAGTATAATGAATAAGATAATGATACCTAATTAAACATAAAAATGATACTCAGAAAATGTTTAACATAGATTCAAATTATGTCGTACTAAAACAAATAAATTTAAAGACATAAATCTGTTATAAGATGTTGAAACATATTTTTTTACTGTATGTAATTTATTGTTTTCATTGTATTTTCAGATAATCGACTGGTGCACCCAAAAATGTGATTTAGTTGATAACAATTACGCAATGTCTACACTAATGACAGTAAGCTGAATCACAGGTTTAAAAAAATATTATTGTAGTATTCATGTATTCAATAATTATCAAATTAAAATTTACACTTAGCAGAAAGCAATTATGGAGGGCAGGAGTTCAATTATTAAAAGTTTGGTTACTCCTTTTTTAAAAGAAGCAGCTTTGAACAGTTATATAGAAAAAATTTACTTCCCATTACATTTTGACAACCATTGGACGTTGTTGACATTAGCATATGCAAACATGCAATGGGTTCACTATGATTCTTTGAGACCAAGAAAATCAAACAAGTTCAATAATCTTCATTTAAACGAAGCATAGGAAGTGGTAAGAAAATTGTAATGTCTTTATTGTTAGTGAGTTACTACTAAAAAATGTTCATTACAGCGAAAGAAAGTTGAAGAAATTCTGCAACAACTTTGGGTAGAGAATAAAATCGTAGATAAGAAGATTGTTGATGGAGAGATTTTTCAAGAACCATGCGCACAGCAGCATTCCGACAGGTTAATTATTTTTTCATCTTTTTTTTTTTTGATTTATTTGGTCAATACAAAAAAAAATAGTAGTTTGTAATGATAATTGATTATAACCGACATAAATCAGTATTCAATGCACAAGAAAAATAACTGACATTTGTTCTTTACAATTTGTAAACATCGTTAATTTTCATTTATGCAGAGTGGACTGCGATATATTCGTCATCGTAAACATAATTTCAAACAACAGAGCTGAAATTCCTCTAAAGGTCTCAAAAGAGAAAATGGATAAAATAAGAGCACTGATTATGCGTGAAGTTATATCCAATCATGCATGCTGCTGGAATTTGGTTCGATTCATCACTGGATTGACAAAGAAGACTAAAAAAATGAATGAAAAAATGAGTTAAACAATGTTGTACATTGTAGTTGGTTGGAAAACAGTGTATTTTCTTCTAGATTGAAATTTATGCAGATGTTAACATTTTGAATTTCAGTAATGAATGGGTGGTTGTGTGAAATACTAATCTTGCATGAATACATGATAATAAATCTGCATACTTGTCACATTGCTGAATTTGATTTGAAAAGACTGAATTTATGTAAAAAAAAAATTCATTCTCAGTCTTTTTTATGTGTGCAGAATTGATGTGAACTAACTTAATGTAAAAAATGAAAACTACAACTACCAGAAAATGATAACTAAAAACTGTAAAGTGGATAATAAATCAGAAAATGATAACTACATTATATACAAAATGATAACCAAAATCTGAATGAATATTGGTACAATTTAAATGATAACTGAATTGTGAAAAAAATGATACCTATGGATTTTGCATATGTTAAATACTCAGCACGTTAAATGGGATTGAATAAAACAGTGAATCATCACATAAAATAGTCTACTCAGTAAATTGGATGATTAAAACTTGAAATGACAATAATATTTTTGGCTAATAATTTGTGTATGTGCAGAAATGGTGTTTAATAAGCAAAACTCAGAAAATGATAACTACAATAAAAAAAAATGATATCTACAAACTGTGTAGTCGTATGGATTTAAAAAATGATACTTAAAATAACGAGAAAATGATAACCAAAATCTGAAGTTAAAAATTAAAAATGATAACTGCAGTAAAGAAAAAAAGATACCCATGGAATTTTGAATTGAGATAAATTAAAAATGACCCCTAAAAAATTATAAAAATGATACCAAATAAATTTCTACACATGGTAAAAACACAAAAATGAACCCGACAAGACATAGAATAAATATCCAGTTAATCAAACATAAAGAATAACTAATTATATAGATTCATGGAAGAGATAATAACTAATATTAAACATGCAGATCGAATCTCACTGATCAGAACAACAGAAAAAAACAGAATGCCAACAACACATCAATGAAATAATCAAACTTAAACAAAATAAGCGAAGAAGATTTTTTATTAAAAAGGTAGATAATTGTGTACATTTGCAGTTCAGCAAACACTACATTGCAAACACATTCAAGTTTACTTGACAAGTTTATATGGAGATACAAATGATACCTAGAACAAATGTAATGAATTTCATTTTTTATTTTTGGAAGCTTAACAATTGCGCTTATTATGACCATATTCATTGCACACTCTACATCTGTTTTGCTTATTCTGGAAATATGCATATCCTCCTTTTCTTTTTGATGAAGGTCTACCGGCACCACGTTTATCCTTTGGTGGCTTAATTATTGCTTCATTACTTGAATCAACATCAGGTTTGTCATACGTAGGTATATGATTAATTGTATGACTATATGAAGATCGGTAAGCTTCCACAGTGAAATAGTGCTCAATGAAATCATACACATTTTATTTCATTTTATTAATACATTTTATAGCATGAGCACATGGAAAACCCATCACTTTCCACTGGTTATAGCTACACGTCCAGTCCTTTAGATCAACACGATGAGAAATTGGTGATTTCGCTTCAAAGAGGTGTTCAGAAGCCTTGAATACATCCCAACCAAAACCTTCTTCAACTAGTTCTTTTAATCGATTTTCCATGGTTGAACACAAAATGGTAGTCCATAAACGGGATTCTTCTCGGCGTTTAGCTATTTGTTCCATAATTTTTATTCGTATCTCGTCCAAACAAGATGTAATTGGTAAGGCCCGTTCTTCTAAAATCCAGCTGTTGAAACTTTCAGCCATGTTAGAGCTGTACTCACCATACCTTTTACCATGGAAAAAAAATCAGCCCATTTATCGAAAGGTTTGTCTTTCAAAAAATTAACCGCTGCAGGACCACCAACTTTTAAAAACTTAGAATGAGCAACTTGAAACTCAAGAACATTAGATGCTCTAGAACATGTCCGGAACAATTCCACAATCGAAATGTGTGCATTTTTGGACTTAACAGCAGACAACAAATTTTTTTCCATGTGAAGGTAGCAATAACTATGATATGAAGTGGGGAAAACATCATGAACACCCGAAATCAGACCTTGATGTCGATCGGACATAAAAACCAAATTACGATCTTCGTTGAGCATTTTCTTCAAATGATTTAGAAACCATCTCCAATTATCCACATTTTCTATTGAAACTATGGCCATAGCTAAAGGGAAGAAACCTGCCAAAAAATTAAGAATAAAAATTCAATAGGAAATCATTCTTAAAAAAATGATAATTTCAGACATATGAAAAAGCTAATTAAATATTGTATAAATCAAAATGATACCTGAAAACAACCAAAACCGATGGTTAAAAACTGTTTGAGAAAAAATGATACCTAGATAGGAACTAAAATGATACCTACAAACTGTATACTAAAAACAGAGAAGAAAATGATACCGTAATGCCAATAAAAATGATAACTAAAATCTGTATATCTAAACAATGATACTGTAAAAAATAATAAACTGATAAATCGGAAAATGAACTGGAGAAAACTGATCACATAGAATCCAAATGGTACCATATGTATATGTAAATCATTTAAAATTATAGTAAAATAATACCTTGGTTGCCATTCTTAGCTGTAGCACCCATTAAAACTCCTGACCTACCTTTCAAATGGGTACCATCTAAAAATATCATAGGCCGACAATGTTTGAAGCCAAGAATGCAAGCACCAAAACCAACAAACACTCTCTCAAACTGATTTGTAGAAGAGTTGACAATCATGGTGACATAAGAATCAGGATTGTGAGTCTGTAGTGCACCTAAATACCAAGATAAATCATTGTACGATATTGTGTCATTGCCGTACAGTTCCAATAAAGCTAGTTGCTTTCCTTTGTAAGCATAAGAGTAAGATAAATTCAGATTAAACTCTCTTCGAAAATCATCAATGATGTCTTTCGGTTTCTTGCTAGGATGATCTCTAATTTCATCTATTATCAATGATTTAATAAATGAGCTTGATAAAGAAGGGTTACTCAAATTTGTTAGACCACCCTCGCAAGAATGCTCGACAACCAGATTTCCGATGAAAAACCTATTTAGTTGGCCAACATCACAAGAAGCATGCACTTTAAACAAACAACCAGTAGAAAACGATGAGCAAATAGCAGTGATCCTAGTAGCACTGTTCTTAAGAAAGTGGTATTCATGACCTGATTTAATTTGAAAAGCCATTAAAAATTCTCTAAACTCCTTGGCGCTTCCGAAACAAAAAACGGTAAAATCAGTAAATTTTAATGTAGATCCTCTTTTCATCAAATCTTTTGAATAACTCTTCCTATGAACGACAATGTTCGCACCCAAACATTGATCAGAAGACGAAGGAATTAAAACATTAGTAGAAAGTGCAGAAGAACCATCAATCACATTTTCCAACAGAAATTCCTTCAACTTAACATCAAAACAGAAAAAAGCACTCTTCTTATGTAATTGAAATAAAACGATACTTTGAAGATCATAGTTACTCTCAACAATTTTAATTCTATCCTCAATCACAAAGCTAATTTCAATGGACTTGGAAGTAAGTTGAGACCAATACTCACATATTTCGTTTTTCAAAGCATCCAATGAGCAGTTAATCGACAACCGAGTACTGAAAGAGGTATCGTTGAAGACAAGTACGATAAGGAGAGTGCCGTCACCACTGGAACAAAAAAGTAATGTGAAAAAAAACAGTTAGCCAAGTAAAAAGATGCAAACAGATACCTTAAAACAATAAAACAAGGGTAATACATTAAAAATGATACCTAAAAAAATATTAAAATGATATCTACAAACTGTTGCACATTCAAATGAAAGGGAAGAAAATGATACCATAAAAAAATACTAAAATGATACCTAAAAACTGCTATAGTTAATTTTTTTTGAATGCAATGCAAACAATCATACTAACATTTATACTAATGAACGCAAAACAAGTTTTAATCTAAAACAGATTTAATTCAGCAATGCATTCAGAAACAAATTACAACATGAAAAAAAAACTAGAATAAAAGTAACGAAAAAAAATTAAAAATCTGAAAACAGTAAAAAATAATACCTGCTTGTAGCACAAGTAGAATCCATGAATTACCAATAGAAACACTAAAAACCTATCGCAAATAGTGAAAGAATCGTATGATAAACAAAAAATGAATGGAGCAAATCAGCAGTAAACGTAATGTGATTTTGATTTTCCTGTCTGATTGATGAGAGATCAATTTTCCGGCTGAGAATTGTGTGTTAATTTAGAATTTCAGATATCTTGAGATTTATGCGATCAAATAAAAAAAATTGATTCGAAAATCTGAAGGAATAAGAATCGCGATCAATGGCGGCGAGATCCAAATTTTCTTCGACGAAAAATAGTGGAAGAAATAAGGAAATAACGCGCGTGATTTAGGGGTTAAATCTTTAACGAATTACATGAAATAGGGCACGTGAGACAAGAAAAGGAGTGTGCTGTCCTTTTGAGTAAAATTTAACTGGGTTGTCCTTATGGATAAAAAAGCCTTTAATTTTGTCCTTGTAATTATTTTCCTGTTGTTATGATCCAGAAGTATCAACCCAAAAGTAATTAACATACAAACAAAAGTTATAATGTACTCTTTTTCCTTATTTAAGATTTTTCCCACTGGGTTTTTCTTATTAAGCTTTTAACTAGGCATTACATTGATTCAGAAGTATCATACTCCTTTTGACATAGTAAATACGACATTTTGTATTGTACTTTTTTCCTTCACTAAGATTTTTCTCATTGGGTTTTTCTTAGTAAGGTTTTGACAAGACAACATTTTGATCTAGAAGTATCAAACATCTTTTGATGCAGTAAACTATCATTAATGAAGACAAGACAGTTTGCATTGCTCAGATTCAAGTGAATTATATCAAGGGTGATAGGATGGAGCACATTTCTTCTAAATTTCTCTTCACACATGAATGAAAGGATAACAAGAAAGAGAAGAAACAAATTCAATTTCGAGAAAAGCAGATAGATCTGTTCTCGAAGGCAATTTCCAAATCAACATTCCAGAAGATAGTGTACAAAATTGGCATGCGTCGACTACATCAATGACTAATTTAATAATACGTTACAAATAAGGGGGAGCATATAAAAATATGCTATAATGTACTATTTTCCTTCACTAATATTTTTCCCATTGGGTTTCTATTAGTAAGGTTTTTAACGAGACATTATCTTGGTCCTGAAGTATCAACCCTTCCTGTAACATCGTAAAACATTTTGCCTAAAGATGAAATAAATTTGCACTCTTTTCCTTGTTTATGATTTTTCCCACAGGGTTTTTCATAAAAAGGTTTTAAATGAGACATTATTTTGATCCCGAAGCATCAAACTCTTTTAAGGAATATCATTTTAATATGATATTCATAATTTCAAACGTTGTGTACTCTTTTTCTCATTCAAGGTTTTTCCCATTGGGTTTTCCTGATAGAGTTTTGAAAGCAACAGTCAATAATTGTATCGGCTGAACGGATATATGCAAGCAAGATAATAATAAGGGGGAGTAATCATCATATATGTTTTAAAAGGGTCAACATCAAGTTAGCAGAGCATTCAAGATTTTGAAGACGCATATTCGAGGGGGAGTGTTGTAATATATAAGAGTGAATATGCTTTTGTAATATTCTATTTAGTCTCACATCATAAGAATAAATTTAACATCAGCTACAAAGCATATATATATATATATATATATAAAGGAGCCAATGTAATAGAAATTGTGACACTTGAATCAATAGAAATAAAAGTCTCTCCTTATATCTTCTATTCTCTCTAATGACTTCTCTTTTATTATACGTTCTGTTTTATTTTATAACAAAAGATCAACTTTATCGAACTCAAATCACGCAAATAAAACCTTAAGCTATCATTAAAAATAAGCAAATATATACATGCCTAACGAGCCCGGCCCATTAGAAAATAAAACTTCCTAAAAACAATTCCTCGAGTAAAGCACTCTATTCCAAACTTCTCTAACACAAAATTCCAAAATCAATTTTCGGAAATTGAAATCTGTTCCAAACAAAATTATCTAGCGATGGTTCGGGCGAGGGTGATCTGGTATATGGTGTCGGATTTGGATATTTTAGGTGAGGCAATTGAGATTTTTTTTTTCCTCTTTTACTTTTGGTTCAGGGAAATGGAACGAGGATGTGGTTGGGGCTGAAGTGACTGAGTTGCATCCATAGGTGATGTGGAGGCGGAATTGATGAGGTTGGTGAATCAAATGATGGAGGCGGGTTGAATTTATGAAAGAAGATTCGGTCGTACTCTGATGTTGCTGCTGTATAGTTTGGGGTGGTGATCAGTCGAGGTGGTCCAAAATGGTTTGGGGAGTGTGAATTTGGGCACTGGTCGTGGTGATTTAGCTGTGGATTGTATGAGATGCTTCTATGTTTGAGTTGAAGGTGATTGGCTTATACACGAAGGTGGTTGAGATGGATTTGCAGGCAGTGGGCGATGGAGTTGCTGATGTCGAGGTGCAAGAGAAGTTGCTTGATTCAGACAGTAAATTGCAGTTTGGGATGTGATGGTGAAGGTTGGTACTTGCTGCACTGTGGTTGTTAAAGGTTGCAATTTGATTGTTTTGTCGGTGGTGGTGATGATGAAAATGGATTGATTGCTATTGTGGTTTTTAGGGTGATGTTGATCAGTTGTTGTAATCAGGTGATATGGTGATCAGTTGTAAACAGTTGTTGTAATCAGGCTGCGGGCTTGTGGGTCAAGTGTAAGTGTCGATCAGTTGTTGTTGTGGTTTTTCGAGTATAAGCGCTACTGAGTATTGGCAAAAGAAGGTGAACTATGGTTGAAGTATGATGAAGGGTGTGATTAGGTGATATGGTGATTATTAGTGAAGAAGGTTGGCTATTTTTTGTGATAAGGTGATTGTTGAGTAGTAGCCTTTGTTAAGGTAGTTCGTGACTGACGGATTTGGTTGCAGGAAGGTATGAAGTGCTGGAGATGCTGGTTTGGATGAGGAAGGCAATGTATACAGTGTTGCAATGTATTAGGGAACTGAAATTTTGGAGTGGGCAGTGAGTTGCTGACAAAAGTTTGGTGCAGTGAAATGGTGATGTCAATGGGGAAAGTAGGTTATTGAAGGTAACAGTTAAGTGGCAGTTTGGTGGAGGAGGGTTCAGTTGTTTGTTTTGGAAGTGAGTGGTTGAGGAGGTTAGCAGGCAATAAACTAAAAAAATTCAGAAAGAGCATAATAGAATGTGGAAACAAATGTAGTGTAACAGATGAAAACAATTACAATGTATTTTATTATTTTCTATAGAAACAAATACAGTTTGTAATATGCTGAAACAGATGCAATGTAAATTAAAGATAAAAATGTGTACCAAATGCAGTGTGATTTTTATGTTCTTTTACTACCTAAAACAGTGCAAATGTGAGTGTAGCAAATAGCAGAAATGAACAGGGAGAATAACAAAACAAAAGGTAGGAGGGAATGCAAATGTTTAGAATTTATTGCTAAATGCTGCAACAATGAAATGCCGAATTCAACATAGTAACAAAGAATTGTGGATGTGAATGACAAAAGAAAATGTAGAATTTAGTTGTTTGAAACAGAAAATGAAATGCAAAATCAGATTAACAGAATAACTTGTAGCTTAAATGTAATGAGTAAACAAATACAGTGCAGACTTTGTTTTTTTAATTAAAATCAAATGGAAACTAGAATGACAAGCAAATTCAAGCAAAACAGAAATGCAAAACTGAATTTTTTATTGGAAAGATGAACAAATAAAATAAATGAACCAAACACACAATAGAAATGTTTTCAAGTGGAAGAAGAAATGATAACCAATGCAATAATTTATTTTACTAGAAAGCAAAGATAGATATAATACAAAGAGTAAAAATAAAATTAAAATGTTTTTCCTAACAATGACGGCAAAAACTTGATTCTTACGAGTTTTTCTATTAATTTAGAAAATCCGCAGAATTTATATCGTTATTCAAATGTTGCAAACGCACGACATACAATCGTAGTATGCATGCAAGTACGACTCTATCAACATGAAAAAAAAAATGAATTTCTAAAATTAGACCAAGTTTTGAGATTGTATTAACTACATAAAAAAATTAACAAAAACAAGAAAACAACTAGAGAGTTAATTATGAGATAGCATGTTTATAATGTTTTGCGTACAATGTAGCATGCACTTTCTCCCGTCATATGCAACAATTTGGACAAATTTTTCTATTTTCAGGATGACCCACGTCTAGGCATTAGAGCATCCCCAACACAGCATGTTGGGAAACATCCCATCACGCTGTTGGGGAAAGCAACTCACCCCAATGGGTGAGTTGGTTGCTTTGCCTTATCCGGCTTTTATAAAGCCGGATAAGGCAATGCCCGGATTGCAATCGGACAACCGTCCGATTGCAATCCGTGGTGTGGTGTGGAGATCAATCCACACCACACACTTAGCCGGCTTTATAAAAGCCGGTCGGCTTTATAAAAGCCGGCTAAGTGCCCCATATAGGTCCGGCGTACAGAACGCCGGCCCTAGCCTCCCCCCACTCTCTCATCTCCTCACTCCTTCCTCCCAGCACAGGAAAAAAAAATACGACGTATTATTCGAGCATTTCGAGGTAGCGGGAGCCGCAGCGGCGTTGTTGATCCGGCTGAGGAGCACGCGCCAGTAGAAGAGAACGTACCGAATGTGGGTACGGGTGTCCGTGAAGCGGCGACAGTTAGAAGAAGACGGGGTGCTAGACGAAGGGAGGAGCCGATTTTAGAGTCACACAGGGACCCAAATTTGAGACCGGATAAACAATTGACTGATTTTCGTGAGTTGAGCGGCACTGAGCAGCACGCCAGCACTTTAGTTGACGCATCGGTATGTTTTAGTTATTGAATACTTACGTTCGTAGTGTTGATTAAAAAAATTTAAATCTAGTACATACTGTTAGGCTCAAAGAGAGCGAACGCGTGGGTCTTGGTCCGGTGTAGTTCGTATGTACAGACCGATTCGTGAGTACGACACGGAGGGTACTATTCACGGGTTTCTGCGTACTATCGGGTTTGATGATTTTTTGAGTACGTTTTCTTGTCGTATCTACATACATACTCTCGTGTTTATTATTTGCATTGTTACTTACTAACTTATCGTTAAATAGGTGTCGAACATCTTTTGAATAATGATGTTCAGTTATGTGGTGCTTTGGCGGCTTGTTGGTGGAAAACAACACATACATTCCACTTTAGTTTTGGGGAGATGAGGATCACTCCACTTGACTTTACGATGCTTACTGGTATTGCCATAGGCCAAGGCGCCACCTTGCCGTATGATGAGGTGTTTCAGGACTACGCGCGTTTGAGTGATTTATTTCCACATCTTGATGTAGAAGAAGGTGTCACAGGTACTTTCCATATTAGATGCTCGTACATTAAAAGTGCAATCCAGAATTTATTGAGTATGCAACCTAGAGTTCACCATTTGGAGATTGCACGTTTATTTGTTCTGTATATGATGGGAAATTTGTTTTTCACAAATGCTTCGAGCACACTGCCGTGTGGATATCTTTGGATCTTCAGTGTGTCGTTAGTCCGAAGGTTACTTCGATTACTGGGTTTTGGGAGATTTTACAGTACTGGTACTTTGAGTACTTCCACAACTTGGCATTTCCTACTGTAGATCCGTCATTAGCCAGTTACTACCCCAGAGTTCGAGCGTGGACAGTCACTAACCGAGCCCAGGTGCCTGGAGGACAGGCACGACATGTATTTGCAGTAGCTCGCAATCAGATTGAATTGTGGACGACTCGTGGTGCAGTTATTTGGCATCCCTTTGAGGATTCAGAGTTTCTTCGAGACCCCCCTTGCATCATGCTCTTTTTCTTTCGTCCAGACGCTTTCCACTAGCTTCCTGCCCTCGGAGTTTAGGCTTCTTCTGGTATTTAGGGGAGCGTTGTTGGAGACAGATATATGATGTGGACGGTGTTCCTGATGATCCACACCCACATACCTCTACTCCCAGAGTCTATACTGATGAGGCTTTACAGGAGCATGTAGACGAGTGGTGGCCAGCTAGTGATTTTATTCTTGATGGCAGGGATTATATTTCATTTTGGCGACAGTATTACTCCCCCCCGCATGGAGGTAGTTTTGTGCATGCTGCCTCAGTTGACTTGGTTGGACCTTCTGCACTGCGTAGTGGGCTTGTGCCCCCTATCATTCGTGATGTTTCACAGCCCACCCAGGTTTACCAGGCTCCACCGCCTCCACAGATGCCAGAGTACGGTTGGACTGTAGGCATTCCCACTACTACCGGGGTTGATAGATATGTTGATATACCACGGCCAGAAGTGACGGAGTATCCCGATCCTTCTGTATTTACATACCAGGATCTTTATCAGATGACGCTGGGACTACGAGATGTTATGTACGCTGAGCACCGTCGGAGTTTAGATGAGTTGGCTGAGGTGACAGCCCGTCTTAACGAGCTTACGACCGCCGAGGAGGAGCGTTACAGACACAGACAGAGGGTCGACACACATGATGACGAGGATGCAGATGTGGAGATGGAGCCTGCGGATCTGGATGAGGATTAGCTGTCGCTTGTACATTAAGCATTCATGATGTAGTCGCTTGTATCTTTTGCATATGGAGGTGTCTTTTGTAGTAGCTTATGATATGCATGTATGTTTTGTACTTGTTTTACCTTGTCTGTGTGATATGCTTGTACATGTTGTGTTGTATTACGTAGTTTGCGTACTTGTGCGTTATATGCAATGTATTTGTTCGTTCTCATGCATGTTTGTGTGTTATATGTTATGTGTTTGTTCGTTCTCATGCGTACGTTGTGTTGTTATACGGAACCATTTAAACTAATACAAGATAACAATGGGATATTTGATACAAAACAAATACAAGGTTTCTGACAACGATTACGGTTACAGTACAGGAGTAGAAATACTAAAAAACCGAAGGTACAACAAATTATAAAAACACAACAACGGATGCTAGAAGACGCCTAATTACCACGGTTAAACCACAACTGCTCCATTTCATTTTTGAGTCTTCTGATTGCTTGCTCCTGGTCGTTAGCATATGTTATTGCCCTTGGTGGGAAAGGTTCATCTATCCATTCAGCGTAAGTGCAGCCACTCGGAAAGAGTGGACATTGCTGAATGCGCCTACCTATATCGTTGCCAGTTACTCGAACCACAACTTGAACAGCATAGCCGCAGTAGCAACAAACTGGACGAGAATCAACTTCCTGTTCGTAAGAACTTTGTACATACGGAACTTGTCGTGGCTGAGCGACGGACTGCTCGCACGAAAGGTGCACATGTGGTAGTTGAGCATCATGTTGACGCTGTGCGTTAGCCAGTTCGTTCCTTCGTGGTTCCCAAGGTGTTGGTTCGGTTAGCCATTCAAGTTCGTCTGCGAAATCCTGGTCTCTAATTTGTTTGTATGTCCGTTCATCGGAATCTGTAGAAGATGACATAGGTGTGGGATCAGCAAATGATTTTTGGAGATAAAGGTGTATGAGGTAGATGAGGTGTGAGTTGTTTGAAAGGTATTTAACGACGATTTCATCAAGAAAATAAAATAACTAAAGAATAGAAATATAAATTGTTTACGAATAACGAGGACGACCCCAATATTGCAAAGGCCAAAGGAGTAAAGGGTGATCCAAAATTGCTCAGAAAAAGATGACATGACTGTATATGAGTCTAAACTAGCTGACATTGATTTGAAAGCATACTGTTCTCGACCCAACTTTATTAACTTATTCGTTCAATTGGCATGTGGGTGGGGACGTCCCCGTATATTTAACTCATCTGTATAAAGTAAAAGCTACTGTACACCTGTGAAACCACTTATTAAAATAAGTAGTGGCAAACAAGCTCGTATCTCAAGGTAATTCGGTCAATCGAACTGGAAACACTGGTTAAATTGATTATAGGATGATTCAAATGTAAACCAATTTAAAAGTACTTCATTCATCCGAACTAGAAACACTTAATAAACAACATAGAACTGGAACCTAGAAAATAAGCAAATGCGAAAACAAACAACCAACAATTTCAAAGTACAACAACAATAAACAGGAACTTAGTTTGTAAGCAACGACACTACGAATTTCTGACAAACCCAAGTCTAATTGCCTCAGCAACTATCTTACTCAAGCGTCTTATTTCCTCTTGCGCTTCCAAGGCGTACTGTAGTCCTCGTTCGCACATTTGCGGGTCAAGCCACTGCATAAAATTACAACTTTGGACTTCGTTCGGGTAATACCGGTGGTCCTCGAATCCCGCACAACCAAAAAAACGACGACCAGCATTTTGTTCCGTTTTAGCTACGACCACGACCGATTCGTCTCCATAACGACAAATTGGGTACTCTCCACCCGGTACTGTAGGCCCAATGGGGTGTAGGGGCTCGACAACACGTCCTTCGTATAATATCTGTCTACCAGGCCTTTGATTTGCAACAGCTGCGCATAAACGAGCAGTGTGCGAAATTTTTTTCGTCTTCGGCGGAACGGAAGTATCCTCATTATCTTGAACAACTTTTTCCTTGCCCTTCTTACTACGTAGGCCTTGCCGTGACAGTTCAAACGCATCGTAGCATTTGTTCATCTCTTCATCATCAATATCCCAGTTTGCCATTGCTGAATCAGATACGAGTTGAGGGTAAAAAGATAAACTTTAATACGGTATGAAGTGTTGGTTGTTTATAGGATGAAAATATGGCATATTTATATACCTATTTGTGAACAAGATGGACACATTATTGGCAGAGAACTAAAATTCAAATGTGTTACAGTGATGAAAAAAGTTATGTCTCCCGAATCAATTAAAGCCTGTAAAAGCGATGCGACATCTCATGTGATTCACATTATTCCAGCAGACATAATAATGCGCTAGAAGACAGTAGTTGGTAAGCTTAATTGGCTACGGTATCAATTGAATGGCTAAAGAACTAAAGGTCCTATATGACATAAAGTAAAAGGATCTAACCCTAAATACATGGACAGCATGTTACGTAAAGTAACAAATAACACTTCTATTGCTATACATAGATGTGCCCATATTTCAGTCAAGCACAAACTATTTTATTGCTATACATAGATGTGACATAAAGTAGAAGCATGGGACACAATTTTATTGCTATACATAGATGTGCCCTTATTTCAGTCAAGCACAAACTATTTTACAGCAACTACTAAACCGATGAGTGCGTTAAAAAGGTTATGGTGCTGTTCTTCAAGCTCTTCATCCTCTTCAACATCTGACGAGTATATTGACCGCCGTAACAAACAACAACAGGCATTTCAAGAAGAAACAAGATACGCGATAGAACGTGATATTGCTGAAAGCTCAGCTTCAACCCAAGGTGGAAGCGTCGTCGGTAGAAAAGAAGTGCGATATGGACGCGACTACCCCTCTGGTCACAATCAACTAGTCAAGGACTACTTCGTCGCAAACCCAGTATACGAAGAGGTATATTTTCGTCGAAGATTTCGTATGTCAAAAACGGTGTTTGCTCGAGTACTAAGTAAAGTGTCCGCAAACAACGTATATTTCACACATAGAAGAAATGCAATCAACGAACTTGGCATCTCACCACTTCAAAAGGTTACTGCTGCACTACGTATGATTTGTTATGCAAGTTTTGCTGACTCTCTCGACGACAAAATTAGAATTGGGGAGTCAACTGCAGTGGAATGTATGAAACAATTTTGTAAAACCGTCGTACGAGAGTTCGGTGAAGAGTATCTTCGATCTCCAACGCCTCATGACACTGCGAGGTTATTAGCAATGGGAGATCAACGCGGTTTTCCAGGTATGATGGGTAGCTTGGATTGTATGCACTGGACATGGAAAAACTGTCCAGTAGCACTGCAAGGCCAATATAAAGGCCATATGAAAAATCTACAATGGTGTTAGAAGCTGTTGCTTCATTTGACCTTTACATATGGCATGCTTTTTTTGGCGTTCCTGGTTCTCTAAACGATATTAATGTTCTACGACAATCTTATTTATTTAACGATTTATATAATGACCTTTCACCTCCTTGCAACTACAAAATCGGTGACAAAGAACATTCTGTTGGTTATTATCTCGTGGATGGAATTTATCCAAAATGGAAGACGCTGGTGCAAGCATACAGAAAACCGAACAATGCAAAAGAAGCCTTATTCACGAAACAGCAAGAGAGTCTTAGAAAAGATATTGAACGAGCTTTTGGTGTACTACAAGGTAGATTTCATATACTTCGAAATGAAGTTCACTACCACGATAAAGCTGTTATAGCCGACATTATATACTGTTGCATTATTTTACATAATATGATTGTTGAGGAGGAACGAGGAGGATATGAACTCCAGCTTCGTAACTACCCGGACATTGCAGTTGAATTTAAGAAAAAACCGTATAAAGACCCAAATACGTTTGCAGAATACTTGCAACGACTTGAAGAAGTCCGAGATCCACAAGCTCATCTAGAATTACGAGAAGAGCTAGTTGAGCACTACTGGGAGTATGCGGGAAACCAATAGTTAATTAACTGCTTAATGTTTCGATTCATGTCTTTATTATCTACATTTGTATGCCAGTACGTCCGGTAGTTTAATAATTCGTTTTAAATTAATGGTTGTATGCTTTGCTCTAAGAATATTTAATACATCTAAATAACATCCATAAAATACAAGAACGTAACTGAAATACTTAAAGTACAACAAGGTCTGCAATCGGTACTAAAATGAAACTGCAACAAACTCTGAAAAGGAAACGGACTAATCTACGTTATGTCTCTGGTACTCTTCAAGACGTTTTTCCATGTACCTCCTCTGTATCGGATTTAGATCATCTAGCTTGACACTGATAAGAGCGAAATCATCTGCATTTTGTTGCCGAGCAAGCTCCGCTTTTCGTAACTCCAATTCATTGATTCTTGTTTGTTGCATCTCTTCGTGTCTTCTTTGCCTTTCCTCCCCTCTCTCTCTTCTCTCTCTCCTAGCTGCTTCCTTCGCTTCCATATACTCCCTATTCGATTCCTCTGCAACTGCCATACGTCCATCGAGTTGCTCGTAATACTGACTGTAATCTTTCGTCGGTTTCTTGTTCGCTTTATACCTGCCAGGGGGTCGTCCACCTGAACTTGTTGCAAAAGGCGAGTCTTCAGATGGATTTGTGCTTCCGGGGCTTACATCTTCGGTTGGTCTCAACGGCATAAATCGTTGTATGGTATGTTCATGTCGCACGTTGCTCCATTTATCTTCCTGACATAGTATGTCATAGCATTTTTGCAAATTAAACGGTTGGTTTTTTGATTTGGCCATATACACAGCATTTGCTTCGCTAAGCTGCGTAACATTACGTAACATAAAGGAAATAATCTAAAAACACATAAAACAAAACAAGCTTTTTATAATTTATTACCATGTCCATGTCGTTTGCTCCACTTTGCTGTCTACTCGCCAACCCACTCATTATCCCATTCCAAAGTTGGCAGCTAGCATTGATTCTCTTCCATGACTGCTTCAACGAGTCGACCGAGCGTGCAGGATTATGTGGACTTCGACCGTTGAATAATTTACAAACCGAATTCCAAAATGAGCTTTCAGTTTGGCTTGTGCCTTTCACGTTATCTTTGGAACACTGAACCCAGCAAAATGCTAGTTCTGCTTGATCATCAGGTGACCATTTTACCATTTTCTTCGCAGGAGGACGAATCCCAGCAAATTCAAAAATCTCACTGCTATCATTTCCCATTTCGTCGTTTTCAAGACCATTATCCCCGAATAACATGTTTAAATTCATGGACAGATTGGTAGAGGTATTCGGAAATGTCGATTGATGTTGGCTGTTAGGGGAAGAATAGGGTTGACTGATATAAGATTGTTGAACGGAGGGGTTACGACCATAGGTGGAAACTTGAGTGTTTTAAAATTGATTAGAATTTTGCTGTGACTGGTACAGGTTAGGATTTTGCTGTGGAAGATAACAATTTGAAGTGTTTTGCATTGTACCTGAACTAAAATGTTCGTTGCACTGGTACAACTTTTGCGTTGGAAACTCTTGCTGATCATGAACATAATCAAACGATTTCGGAAAGCTTTGGGTCGGCATCGTCGCTTTTCCTTTATTATTCTTGCTGTTTGTTTTCTTCGACATTGCAACTGGATATTGTAAATTATACTACTTTGATGGTTGAGTAAAAAGAGAGAATTTTTGTGTGTTTTGAAAGTAAAAAATAGGTTGTATTTAAAGATGAAAGGGTATAGGAGAGAGAGGAGCGGGAAGGGAGCAACGGCTAGTAAAATAGCCGTTGGACCTTAGCCGGCTTATTTAAAGCCGGCTAAGGGGGGAGCGGAATTAATTCCAGCCCCCTTAACGGGCTTTAAATAAGCTGGTTAAGATGAGAAATTTTAAACCTTAACCGGCTTATTTAAAGCCGGCTAAGCTTAGCCGGCTTTAAATAAGCCGGCTAAACGGTCCAACCAAAGCAACCAACCAGGTTGCTTTGGCAACCTCATTGACCAACCCCGCGTTGGGGTTGGTCTTATGAAGCATGGATGAGCAGATGACTGTATAGTAGTGGTTTGATCTAATTCTTTTTTCTTCTTCAAAATAACGTAACATCACATTACTCATCAATTAAGTTCAAATATCTCGTCTAAATTACAAAGCTAAACCAATATTAACAAGGTCCTCATATATCTAAATAGTACAATGATATATTTGTGATACAAGGCATCATACGAATACTACAAAAGATGAGAAGAATACTATATAGTATCAACCCTCCCAACAACCACTCAACTCTCTATTAAATCACTGATAGAACATCTTTGAGAGTTGTTCATGCCACGCCTTTGGCATTTGAATCACCTTTGACGCTCCACATTCTCCTTAATTTGGCTCTAGTCTGTGCACTCCATTATTGAAGCCATGAGTGGCGTCATTGTATTTCTGCATTTTATGAACCTATTGCATCAATTTCCATTTTTAAATTAATTAAAATAAAGTTTTGCAGCAAGTTTAAAATTTCACTTAAATCCAACAACTGCTTTCTAAGTTGAATTTGCTAAGATAAACTCAACTTGCTACAATTGAATTGCTCAGCACGTTTAGTTACTCACTTCAGCCAGCATATACAAGTAAGCTATCAGCATCACAAGTGAAACTAAAATGCCTGGAATCCTAAGATAAGTCAAGAAACATATTTGAATTCGAACTCTGTTTGTTTGGTACTTTGGCAGCATATTTAGACCACAGCAAAAAAAATCAAAATTTGTCTTATATAAGACAACAAATCATCGTAGATTTAGTAGCATCATCACTTGATCAATTGTTTCAAATTTCATCTATAAAAAAAATCATTGGTTTAATGCAGAATAAGTTACGCAATGTAAAAAAAAAACGCTGCTTATTAAGTTACTGAAAGAAATCTGGTTTTTCTTTTGAACAATCAAGCATAGATATTTGTTTTTAGTATAAACGAGTATATATGCACGCCCAATAGTTGATTCCCAGCAATAGTTTATAAAAAGAAAATGAAAGTAGTTTATAAATATAGGAAACAAAATGTTCTTTCTTTTTTCAATTGGTCTCAGGTTTGAAGTTTTGATTCCCAACAACAGTTGATTCTCCACCATTTTCTCTAGATCAGCAAGCATTACAGAGCTCAAGCTCCTCACTGAAACACATAATTAACAATAAAAACAATTGAAAAAAGAAGAACATGGCTGCGAACTCACTCATCAGCAGTAGAAACCTTCCAAACCTGAGACCAATCAAGTATCCCTATAAGAGGCGAGAAATACAAAGTAAAAATAAATCAGAGTTCTTTTTTTTTTTTTTTTTTTGGAAACAATACGGTACTTTAGTACACAGAGAGAAGACAACAGGAATGAGTTGGCCACAAAATACACATACTAAAACAAATACTGTACAACAACAAAAGGAGAATCAACTCAAACCAACTGAGATTAGACACTATAAAAACACGCACAACAAACAAACAAAAAAAAAAAAAAAAAAAAAAAAGCTAAAACCAAAAAAACCAGTAGATCTTAATATCGAACGTGTAGAAAGTTAAGAGGATAATAGAACTTAAGCGATGTTCTGAAGACGTGATTCCAAGATCATGCATTCAACTTTGACTCTTAACTTTGTTGCACAAATGAGCTCCTCTTAATGGACCTGCAAAATATATGTTCTGTTTTTATACCCATTAATGCTTTATAATCAGGAATTGCATTACAGAATAATTCAGCATTTGCAGAATATATACGACGTGTATAATTGCAGTAACAAAAGAAATTACGACATTAAGTTACAATGTTATCTACAACAGACATGCCAAGTTTTAAAAAAAAAAAAAAAAAAAAAAAAATGGAAAATAGGGAGAAGGCAAACGTAGCAAAAAATATGGAAAGTTTGTTTTTTAGCCAAAAGTCTATATTTTAGTGCAAAATGGAAAATGACAGTGGGCCCCCTGAATTCCACATTTGCACTAAAATGTGGACTTTTGCCTAAAAAACAAACTTAGCATACTTTTGACCAAAGAATTTGCTAAGTTTGTCCTTTAAAAAAAATGCTCTTTTAAAAAGATAGAATTGGACTTATCATACCTCTTGAACCTTAAAAAACCTTGTTATTATTATATTCCAATGACAAATAAGTGGAGAAGCCAATATATAATATTTTCCACTCAGTAATTATAGTTTCAAACAAAATAGTCTACGGTGATGAGAAATCTTTCTTTGTAGTTTATCGTATGTACATCCTAGATAAATTAGTTTACCCACTATAACTCGATGAAATGTTTTTTAACAATAATTTGTAATGCGTGAATGCAAATATATATGTATTAAAACCCTATTAGTGTTGCGATTAATGCATTTGCATGAACATGCAATTACATATAAGCTGTGTAGAAATGTTTAATTCACAGAATGGTTATGACTTATAGCAAAGCATAATACTCACCTAAATGGCAATAGTCTGTTAATACCATGGTTTTAAAAAACTCGCCTCGATACTCGCCTCAAGGCCCGCCTCGAGGAAACAAGAGATAAAACGCCTTGAGGCTTATTCCAAAAGGCTTTTTACCTCTAAAGCTTACGCCTCAACAACTTAAGGCATACAAAACGCATAAAGCGTACGTCTCGCACGCCTCAAACAGCTAAGCCATATGACTTAAAAACATTTTTATCTTCAGTTGCAGATTTTGACATAGATAAAAGTCATTAAGCTTTACTTATATAATGGAAATAAAAAAAATTCAAAATTTAAGAAAATAAAAATTAGCAAATTTTACTTTTCAATTTCAATATCGACATGATCAAGTAAGATTGTTTACGAAATAATGATCATAAGGAATGCAATGAATTTTCTCATTGTTATTTAAAGAATGTTTTTCAATAAATTTTATTAAATCTCGAAATAAACCTTGCAAATCGATTCGAATTGATAGAACATATCAAAATTGGAGTTTGATGTAATCTTCAAATAGTTTTAAGAAATCAAAATTTGAACCATATGGGTTTCGATAATTTATTATTAATCTATAATAAATATATATACTTGGTAGAAGTCGGATCTTAAATTATTTGTGTTCTATTTTTTACATTGGTTAATTTAAAGTGTCAGAATTTCTTTATTTTTTTTTTACGCTTTATTTTTGCCCGAAAATCTTACGCCTCAGCATTTCAAGGCTTACGCCTCGTTTTATAGACCTAAAAATGCCTCATGTACGCCTTTTGCATTTTAAATCATTGGTTAATACAATATCAAAAAGGATAA
The DNA here is from genome assembly GCA_030737875.1 of Allium sativum. Taxonomy (NCBI): domain Eukaryota; kingdom Viridiplantae; phylum Streptophyta; class Magnoliopsida; order Asparagales; family Amaryllidaceae; genus Allium; species Allium sativum. The sequence goes on from CM060923.1 coordinate 464,895,485, forward strand.
TATAGAAATTAACATTTAATGTTGCCTTGATATTAGTTGATGGAAGCAATATCGTAGATTGGATATTGTATATATAAGTAATTTGCCAAGTCACATATTTTCCTTACTAATTTGCCAAAATATTAGGGCATCAACACACTGCCAATGGAAACAAATAGGAATTTTGAGTACAAATTGGCACTTCATTGTAACCATTGCTGGGAATTTATTGTAGTATAAAGTTCACTCATAAATTTCAATGTAACATGTCAGATGCACAGCAAAAAAAGGAAAACAAAATAATAAAGCAAGAAACAAAATACAATGATGCATTCTAATAATAAGGAAAATGAAGAAAAAAAATTAAACAATGGTGAAAATCAGGTAATTACGATGCACAAAAAGGTAAAAACGATTTGAAGATGCATATTCAACAATATTTTGAAACAATTACATATGAAAAACATCATACAATTAACAAAAAATATTTATTTTATAATTTACCACCGGATCGAATAACCACCAAGATGGCTAAAAGACATATTATGCCAATTTTAAACATTTCAGACCACTACTTCACTTCACCTAATCAGTTTCTCCACTATTCTTGTTTCTCATATAAGTAGTGCTAATAACATAAGTAAAATGAAATCTTAAAAAAACCAAAATTAGTTTTTGATTTCAGTAAAAGCCAAATCTGTAAACGTATTTGCATAAAAAGAACATTTGTGCTGGTGAAATAACCATGAATTGTGGTTTATGGTCATAAAATATGCTTGTATTTGCTAATCTGGTAGCTGAAGGCATATGATATTTCAAGCAAATAATAGTTAGGAGACCATATGGTACTCACCATACAAATTCGTCAGTTGATGCATGCACATCTACCATTTTATTAAAAAAAAAAAAAAAAATGTAATTGCACTGATAACTTCTTCAAAACAAACAATGATATGCTAAAATACAAGAATCTTAGTGAGAAAAAAAAAACGTTAAAAAGATTACATTAATCTTTATGTATTGAATATGAATAAAGGCTGCAGCTATCTAAAACAGATCAATCTATATTTTAGGTACCTTTTTGCAAAATAGAAAATGAAGGGAATAGATATCTTTTTTTCCATTGAAACAAATTTAAAAAATAATTCACAGTGAATTTGTAAGTATGATTTTTGAAGTATAATTTTATCAAACCCTAACTCCACATCAAATTCATCATTGTAAGGATATTTATTGATAACAAATAGGCAAAACTGAAGGGGAGGACCAAATGAAACACAAACCTAGAAATTCGATTGGAGGAGCAAATTTGATAAATTATAGATTCTAAGTGTTACCTTTTTTTTTTTTTTTTTTTTTTTTTTTTTTTTACATAGCAAACTTGGTTTTTTTTTTCAACGAAAATAAAATATATTACAATAGGGGGACTCAAGCCAGTCTCCAACGACGTACAAATTAGAAAATACAACAAAAGCAGAAGCACAAAACAACATAGTAAACTAATGCAACCAAGATACATCACAAATAGGACAACGACCATCACCAAACAAAAGCACCACACCAACACCAAAGATAGATACACGACAGAACACGGGAATAACCCACGCTGCGGAAGGAGCATACCATCCCACAACCAACAGATCTAGGCTACAAACATGAAACCTCGCAACAAAGCCAAAGAGATTGATCCAAGCATCAATATAAAACCACATACCCAACTAAGCACATGAACCTTCAAAAACGAAGAACAGACCTCCAATTGTAATGAAACGAACAACAGCAAAGGGAACCATCCCACCATAAATCGAACGTCCACCAAGCTCGGCGAAGAGTGCTAAACTCAATGGAAGAAACTCAGCATACCAGATCCAGAAAGGCTAGTCGCGAGACAAATTATGAAGGATGGCTTTACTGAAGAGGCCACCACGCAAAGAGAGGAGGAGAAAACTGTAGCTCGTTCTGAAGAGGAGGCAAAGCGGGGATAGGTACAATAAAACAGGGAGCAAGACCAACAAGAACACAACCAGCAGCAACAAGCATTTCCCAAAGACCAAACGAGTCCACCATCCCACTAAACCCAACAAACAACCATAAACACCAGAGCAGATACACTTTACCCCGCTGTAAGACAAAAGCCGACCCACCTGCTACTGACGATTGCCAGTGAAAAACAGATGGATACACAGTACAAGGAAAAGGAGGTGAAAACTAGTGTTTATCAAAGGATAGTTGAAGGGGGAACGCTGGAAAGAAGAAACATGGAGATAAGCAGACAGAAAAACAACGAAACAAATCAGATCTGAAAAGAACTTCCGTTGCGAGAAAAGCAAGAACAGAGAAATCGGTAGCCAGAAACAATTGCGAAGTGAGAATGGATCTCGAACGATGTTGGAAGGGGATTGATGTTGGCCAAGAAAAAAAACACCGAGAGCCAAAAGACCGGAAAACCAGACTAGGGTTTAGGCGGCGGAAAAGAGAAACCTAAAAACTAAAGAACAAGGTAACTAAAAGAGGGAGCGGGAGAGGTAAGGGAGATGGAAGACGAAGGTCAAGATGGATGGAAGGGAATGAGAAGACGAGCGGTTAGGGCAGAAGGAAGAAGAGAATCAGAGCAAGCGGTCGCCATTTTTTAGATCTACATTTTTCGAAGTGTTACCCTATGGCAATAGTGATATAACATTTATGTCGTTTTCTCAAATATGTAAAGCTGCAATGAAGTAAATATATAAAATCAATTTTTATGAAGGAAATTGTATGGCTTTATTTTCTGATCAAGTATTTGTATAGTAATAAAGGTCGTAATATTAATAATCATATTAATAATCACCATGATCATGCGATAACGAAGTTGGAGACAAACCATTCAATTATGACACCCTTTGACCTTCGGATAAATTTTGCTAAATCCAGACTGATAAATGATAGTGCAAAATAATTAAAAGGATGATGATTTTAGTAAAAAGTAGTAGATTCATAAAATAAAAAGGTAATGTAAAAAATTAAATGGAAACATTTGTATCATAACATGGCCAAAAAAAATAAAGTATGAAGAGCTGAGCTTTATAGCACCAATGCAGGAAAGCAGTTGAGCGATATTTACATGTTCAAATGAACATATGAAAAGCTAAAAAGGTGGACAGTAAAGAAGATAAATTAAAGAACCATAAGGTCTAAAACTGAAGGGAAAAAGTTGTCGAATTCGCAAATGTTTAACTATTTAAGCACATTTCAAGCTCTGAATCAATAATTTAAGGCATGATGTTACTCTGTGTGTGTGTGTGTGTGTGTGTGTGTGTGTGTGTGTGTGTGTGTGTGTGTGTGTGTATATATATATATATATATATGCTTCAAACAGTTGGTCCCATCCTAAGTTTTGCAAAAAAGATGAACTTGGAAAATTTATAAATACTATTTGCAAGAGATGCATTAACTTATCAAACATATATAATAGAAATAAATGCACATTTGCATGATATATATTTATCTAAACAATACAATGACTTTCTAATGAAAGTATGCCACCTTGCATATTTTATTGCATCTATAACCAGAAATAACATAGAGAACTTTTTCAATAGAAATCAGCATAACGAACGGTCTGAAGTCCACTTTGAAGTGGTATTAATAAAACATAAGACACAACATTGATGTTGCTTTTAAGTTACATTTTATGATCGTATTTATTTATAACAGAAAAGAAATAGTTACATATTATATGCATTTTGGCTAGTTATTTCAAACACATAACTTTTTAATATAATTTAGCAATATAAATGTATACAAAGCCATATATTAGTTTTACTGTCATAACCGATGAAAGAAATATTACAGAAGTAATGTTTGAGGGTTAAAAAAAAAGAAAAATTAAAACTTTTTCTTAAAAATTCAATTTTAATAATTGACTGCAGACTCTGAATATAAGTCCGAAAAAAGGACAACATCAATTTGAAAGTTTTAAATTTCACAACATAAATATAATCCTAGTACATCTTAAAAGACAAAATTTTGAAAATACATCTTTTTCGAATTGCAATTCTTATAAATCAGTATTTTTAAACAAAAACAGAGCAATTAGGAAAAAAAGACTGAACATGTAAGATATCTTACCATCCCGATTAAAAACAGGGAAAAAAGTTTAGGTTTTTGGATTTAATATTTGGCTAGTTCAAATTTTGTGGAATGTATTTACTCATGGGCATTGAAAAAAAAATCACTACCATGATTGCGAGCACAAATCAAAATGTAAGATTTATCACCAATAAGTTAAAATTTGCAATAAAAAATTATAGGTTAGTTTTCAAGGTCCAAAAAAAGTTTTAGAAAATAATCTTTGACATTATTTTGTAGAAGATCAATAAGTAAAGTTCAAATGCTTTGAAATTTCATTTTCACTAAAAAAAATAAAGTAAAAGTGGACCTTCTGAATGATTCTAAATAAATATGTAAAGTGTAAATAGTAGACTCAATATAGGAGGTAAACTACAGACTTTTTTTTTTTAATTTACAATCTGTAGAGATGTAACATTGTTATTTGTTAAAACTGAAAAGAAATTTAAACCTTGAAAAAACCGAGTAAATAAGTCAGCTTTTAGGAGGGTTGCCTTTAGAGGAAAACATTTCTTAAAATCTTACAATGATAAATATGTGGAAAATTCATTCACACACAAATAAACCAAGCCATGGTCAAATCAGGGTAAATATTTCAAATGTACATTATAATGCCAAAATATGCAAATGTTACAAAACTAAGTTAATGTTCATTGTTCAAAATTAGGAATAGATTTATATATTTATGACATATATAGTTAATGTAGTTCATCAACTATGCCTAAATTTAAAAAAATGGAGACCTTTTTTTAAAATTAACAATCTGTAGAGATGTAACATTGTTATTTGTTGAAAAGAAATTTAAACCTTGAAAACAACCGAGTAAATAAGTGAGCTTTTAGGAGGGTTGCCTTTAGAGGAAAACATTTCTTAAAATCTTACAATGATAAATATGTGGAAAATTCATTCACACAAATAAACCAAGCCATGGTAAAATCAGGGTAAATATTTCAAATGTACATTATAATGCCAAAATATGCAAATGTTACAAAACTAAGTTAATGTTCATTGTTCAAAATTAGGAATAGATTTATATATTCATGACGTATATAGTTAATGTAGTTCATCAACTATGCCTAAATTTAAAAAAATGATTATGAAAGAAATAAGAAATCTTGTTGTATTTTAGAACAGAGAACATGCTATTTTAAAAAAATGATTATGACGTATATGTTTTAACTGACACATGGAAAAGGATAAAAGATCAGGAAGTAAGTATATTATGTCAAACTACCTTGAAAGTAAATCATACACACACGTGTTTATGCAGCTCTGATGTATAATGCTGACAAACCTATAAGACCAATCCGTAATAGGATTCACTCTCACGGAAGGGGTCCAAACTTGCGATCTTGCAGAAAGAGAGGGATGTTCTTTTCCAACCTGCATAATGATTTTAAGGCCGTTAGGAACTTTATAAAGACAAAATAAATAACATATATTGCCATCATGAACATTACTGACAGTACACTGCATTAAGATCGTCAATTCTATTTCTTGTACCATGAAAATTGCTTTGGCTGGTCATCCTATCATTAGAGATTCTGGTCAAGACTTGAAATCAAGGCAAATTAGTTTTAGTTGCAACTCGTATCTGGTGAGAGTTAAAGCAATCAAAACTTCATGTATAAATTATAAATATAATCCATAAATGAAATAGCATTCTCACTTGGTGGCTATTCCATAAGTGAAAGAGTTTGGTTTCTGGAAATGAGCAATGGTTTCTTCTTCCAATTTGTTTATTGGCATCGGAGGTATTATGTATCCAAATAAAATGCAAGCAGTTCAAATATACAAAGTTAGGAATTTCAAGTAGAAGTGAGATTTGAACAATGGCTTTTAAGTCATCATGATTCAGAAATTGGAATATATATATTTTTTCACATCTAAGCATCTACTAATTTGTAGGTAAAAAGGGATAAAAGCGAACCAACAAAATAATAAATTGGATCCAAAAGATTAACTTACACAACACAATATTGTATAAAATAACTTATAAGTGGACATTGAATCTCTATGTTAAAAGTATAAAATTTTTGGTTTTATAACTTAATAACATGCCAAAGCAATGTAAAGGAATACTGAAATAGTATTGTTTAGATCAACCATCCAATTATTATTATTATTATATAATAATAAATTTTAAATTCTTAAAATCCTCTGAATGAAAACATTTACAAAAGCTGAATTGATGACAAAATATAGAGATCAGGATAAACAAACAATTCATTTTCAAAAATCAAAATTAATTATTATATGAAATAATAGTTCAGTACTGTTCAGCAATGTATTTATGCTATGAAAGAGACTTATTTTGAGTTTTCTTGTATTCTAATAAAAATAAAAGAATCAAAGAGACAATAAAGGAGGAAATCATATTCATGCATATTGTTTCTTTTAGGTCTTTTTAATGAGCATACTTAACAAAAAAAAAGTGTACAGTTTTTTTACGTTTTTAGTGTAAAAAACTCATTGCACTATTTGGATAGCCAATAGAAATTCAAAGTGCAATTAGGCCATCTTCATTAAGACGACACAAAAAACAAACGGTCTATCGATCCGTTCTCAACCACACAGATGCTTGTAAATTAATAACACTCTATCGATCCCTCTAGTTTAATCATGCAGATTACTGCAGCACTTAATGTTTATATACTAATCTCCCAGAACATGCATGCTTACAAAGACAGTCTCTTATATATACTTACATGATTAAGACTTGCATGTAATTCTAGCCAAGTTTAGTTTTGGATATAGTGTGCTTCTCAAGAAATCTTTGAAGCACGTAATTTAGAGAATTTCTCAGGACATATGCTCCTTACGCTTATGGTCCCATGCAGGACTAATATTCCATGTATGGCTACACAGAATCTGTGGCTTTTCCAAATTGCAAAATTATACTAATCTCCCAACAGTGTAATCTCCCAACAATGCAAAATTATAACATTAAAAATGACTGAAGCTTTGTGATGAATCAAAAGCACAAAGGACTAATGGACAAATTTAGAAGTACAAACCCTAGAACAACATACAGGTAATCTGGACATGAGATACTGATTAATCGGAAATTATGATAGTAGATTGCAATGGCTAATTAGTCGGAAATTACGATCGCAATCGGTCTGTGATGGAATCGGAAAATTACCTGATATCGGCTGTAGTGCGTTAATGCAACGATACCAATTGCGATCGAAGATACCAAGTGCCGCCGTGGTCGACAGTCGCCATTATAGCTGAGGGCGCCGATATAGAGTTTTGTATCTGCAGCACTCTAAATAATCAGAAAAGATAGTGACAGCGGGCAGAAGAAATGAGGGAGCTGATCTAGGTTCTCCCTAGAGGATGTTAAATAAGCCGAAAAAATAGTGTGAGAGGAGAATGTTTCGAGTTGGATCTCCGTGGAGATGTAAAGGGGAAGTTCACCGTGGACGAAATAGGAAGCGACGTCCGCCATTAGACTGAAGCTTAGAACGTATGTTCTAGCAATTGAAGACGCAGAACCGTTAAAATTAAGAGGGTTGATAAGGGTAGTTTAGGAATTTCAAAAAGACGTCAAGTAAAGTAGTGTAATCAATTTACCTTATTAGTAGTAGAGATTAGAGATATATTCCTAAACTATGTTTGTAGATGTTAATCTAAACTGAGACTTGCTCATTTATGTAAACTGTGCAATGCCCAGTTTGTCCAAACTGAGCTATGCTCACATAAGTACATAACCACATAAGGATATGCCCAGTTTGTCTAAACTGAGCTATGCTAGGCTATGAACACTACCACAGTTTATCTAACCTGAACTATGCCCAGCTATATAGCTCAGTTATCAATTTTGATTTTCTATGCATAATAATTATTATATGCATAAATAATCAATGTATGGATATGGTTTTATGTTGAATTGATAAAAAAGAAGATTGATTTTCAATTTTTGCAGACAATATCAAGACAACAGGAATATGCATGGTCTTGAAAACAAGAAAAAAAGCCAAAGTAGTATCATGCAGAGCAAGACACAATGCTATGATGCGAGCAAAATGAAGTGCAGACCTGATTATGTTATTCATGAGGTCTAATTGATTAAGGTAATGTTTTATATTTAACATGGGTTAAGCGGTTCTGCTAATAATATTTTCTGATAACCAGAAGGCAGACTGACACACAGACTATGACAAATGTTGATTTTCCATCAGTATTTTATACAACTGAATATTTTTTTGATTTTCTTGATTTATATGTTTTGTTCATGCGCTTCTCAGTTGTAACATTGATGCCATATTCTTGTAGGCACAGATACCATACAAAGTGTGAAATTAATGTTAGATTCAAGAGGCACAAAGGGTGAAAAGTGATGTTTCTACGGATCCAACAAGTAATGTTGGGTGATGTTGTCAAGAGGCAACCTCAACTGGACTTATGACCATTAGCGATGCCGGTGCCATTGATAATCCAGCCTGCAACAATCTTGTTTCTCAAGTCAAAGAAAGAGCCAGGAAAAGTAAACAAAGTAAAGTGAGCAAATCACTGAACTACTCCGACGACAGGGCTTCCACATTAGTGCATAATTAATGACGTTCCTAATGACGGGATAGGATTGGATCGCACAATAATGCAAGGAATGTAGATGCTAATTTCTATGATACTATTTCCTCTTCTAACCTACATGGAATGCAGTATACTAACAACAACACTTGGAGAGGGGGAAGTAACCATTCAACACAGTAAAATAGATAGAACTTTGGTAAACAATAAATTCATAAAAAAAAATCCCCATTCTTATGTCCAGATTTGGAATCATTCCACAAGTGACCATTGTCCAATGCTAGTTAAATCGAATCAAGATTCTGGATTACCAAGAGGCGCTCCTTTCAGATTTGATAATGCATGGATAAATGCAAACGGATATGACAACATTGTTAGCAGTGCAGGATGGTGATGGTGTGCTTCTTTTGGCAATCCTTTATTCATACAGCTATTAGTTTGTCGTTTAATATACATCATCATGAATTTTCTACTTAATGATCATTATTATGTAGTACAATTGTGTTACACAAAGAAGGTGAAGTATAATATATCATGAATTTCCTACAAACTAATCACATTTCAGTTCGAACTTTGAAGATTTCATCATTGTCATCTATTTTGCACAACTGCTAAAATTGAGAAAGCAAGATAAAGATGTGCTTCCTAATTAGTTTCAATTAAAATAACACTGTATTATATCGTCAACAACTAAAAGCATACACGGAACGTCCAAGAAGGTTACACCACTTAGTTGGTATGTCCGTCGATAATCTTGTATGCCAAGATATGATGACTGCTTTAAGTGTAATGCTATGGAGACTGCTTATGACAGTAAAATGCAGATGTATTGGCAAAATAAAAATGTGTTAAGTGCTGACTGCTGACCAATAATATTAGGACTTGGTTTTTAGGGGTGTATGTCACAGCACAGGATTTTACGGGTTGATAACAGAACATAATTTTATGAATAGAACTTTCCACGAGACTTAACCCATAAGAGTTAAGAAAATGTTATTCATCTTAGTGGGTCACAATCAAGCCCATTATGTGTTTTGTTTAAAGACTACATTAAAATATCTCTAATAGTTTAATGCTCATGTGCATAAATAATGCTTAATTATCTAATAAATAAATATTGATTTGAGCGTTCAAAAGACTATATGAAACAAGGAGAACTTATCTTTTTTACTCCTAAGGCACTAGAGTCAAAAAATGAACTATAAAGATCAAGAAAGTTCTATGCAAATTAAAACCATAACTTAAAGAAAGAAAACTCTTGACTCAGCATGTTGGCAAGCTCTTGGAAAATGTCAGCATGCAGTTTACCCAAAAACTCCTATATTTCCGGTCTAGTCCTCGTTCCACACGAATAACTTCCATTAACGTCGCTTTTAAAGTAGCAATCCACATTGATCTAATTCAATAATGACTTATTTCAAAATTATTTTTACATATAAAATCAAAATGCGATGATTTAATTTTTGCTAACATCATTCTTCAATACTATCTTTAATTTCATACTATGATACAAATGCACACAGAATATTTGAAAGCCAAAAATTTTGGTACAATTTTTTTTATAATTATAAAAATAGAAAACTATGCTAAATGCAAATTATTAACTTAAATAATAATGGAGTTTGAACTCAAATCAATTAAACTAGATCTCTATTATTTCACAGAACATCATTATACATTTAAGAGTGTCTATCATCCAATTTTAACGATGAACACACATTTAAATTCTGTAGTTGTACAGCAATCATATTTGTGACCCAGTGAACTGGAATTATATATGGCTCATAAATTGGTTTAAGCAGAAGTAATTTAGACTAAAATAATAATAACAATTGACATGCATATTATGAGTTCTACTGAATATATAATATTGACTGTAATCAAAGTTTGTTTCTAAAATGGTTCAAAATGTCTGATATTTTAGATTGCAGCAATGGCCCGTCATTCTTCAATCTCGACATCGACGATGGTAGAAATCTTTGTATTTCAAGAATTTGACTTAAATTGATTATAATATGGGCATTGTTATTACGGCGCTCGACTAGTCGGCTAGTCGAGATTGAACCCTCGACATGAAACGTCGACTTGCCAAACGTCGACTGAAACTGAAACCCTAGAAATCAAACTCAAATCGGAACCCTAAATCGAAGTCTCGATGTCGATTTGGAACCCTAAAATGATGAACTCGAACTCGATCTGCACTGGAAGTGTCGATTTGAGTTTTGGAAGTCGTTTTTTTGAATCTAGGGTTCCGATTCGATTTATAGTCTCGAAGTCGATTTGGATCTAGAGTTTTGAAGTCGTTCTGGAAGTCGATTTGAGTTCTGAAAGTCGATTTGAGTTTTGGCTAGTGTGAATCTTAATGGTCCTCTTACTCGTGTTATGTTGCTACGGAATATGGTATGTTTACTTAACGTCTTTTTGATTTTGTTTATTATAAATCATTGGATGGTATTTTTTTTCTGTTGCCTTGCTTTAGTCATTGTACAGTAACAGTACACACGAGTGGTGTCGTTTTATGGTTATGCTATGCTAGCAAGTCACCAATATTGATGTCTATCAACGGTTGTTGTCAGTTTATATTGCTGCCCTACGGTATGTTAGTACATGTTTAAATTTTTATGCATATGTATTAGTTAGAAATTTATAATTATACATTTGTATATATTTATTTATTTATCGACTAGTATCGACTAGTCTATGACTAGTCTACGACTAGTCCACTAGTCGACTAGTTGGACCTCAGTCGACTCGACTCGACTCGACTTACCGCCGTAATAACCATGAATATGGGTTAAAGTTGATTATAGTCTATATCTTGAGAATTCAGATTTGTTCAGTATTTTATTTGCTAATCAACGACAATAAACTTGTTTTTAAATAGATTATGATACTTCTCTGCATTTTAGAATTTATGGGAAAGTTTATCTTGATTGAGATTTAATTTTGAGGTATAGCTCGAGTTCTATGGGATATAAAGAAATATTTGAAACATGACTTCTATAGAGAACATAAAGAAATATAGTTTTGAGATATCACAAACATTACAGATCTTTCAAAGGTAGTAGAGGCATAAGAGTAAGGCTAAACGAAAGAAAAGAGATCTTTAATTTGTATGAGGATAGTAAATTAAAAGATCAACTCAATCAAGGTATTCTATACCGAAGTCAACTGAAAAACTAATTTCTACACTTGATATTTTGAGCTTTAATCTGATTCAACAGAATCTCCGTCTTGCTTTTAAACAGATTCCGAAGTACGTATTCTTACAAAGTTAATTTTGTGCATTTCTTTCTCTTGAAAAGCATTTGCTTTTTCATTTATGGTTTTATTTGTGATAGCTATTATTATATTTTTGGGTTTTTGGCCATCTTATTCCTTAGGTGAATGTGATACATTTTTGTCGCTTGCCTTTTACTTGCTTTTCCCTTTACTCTAATTTTGTATTAAGATTATTCAACTCAAGAATCAAGCGAACAATTTTAAGAACAATGCCATCAAATTTATTATTTTATTCACTTTTTTAAATGAATCATGCGAATGGATGTAGCTCATTCGTTAAATTTCTAGCATTATTTGAATGTAATGCTATGAAGGCAAATATATTTGGTTCCTTTTAATAAGACTAGGAGTTGAATCACCTTTAGGAGTTTCCTAATTCCTATAGGCAGTTTCAAAGTTACTTGCAAAGAAAATCAAATTACAAAATTTTGCATGAACTAATATATACAATGGACATATGGCCTAACCAATACCGTGTGATGGTATATCATAAATGAATGTGCTGCATGGAACTGAACAATAAGTTTTCATAAATTTACCAAACAATAGCAAACATGAATGTGAAAGAAAATGATCTTAATGCATGCTAAGTTGCTAACCTCTATAAAGACATTGTTGCAAGAAACATCCTCAAAACCCTACATTCAAGAATGTTTAAAATTATAAAATGGCCTAAAATGATACAGTTGTGAAATAGGTAAATAAAATGAGAGCAAGAGAGGGCCAACTTACAAAGAAAATTAGCTGCAACTATGTTTGAATCTCCAACCTTTACATGAAATGTTTGAATTTTGTATTCTTTGATTATAAACACCATCATCATGACGACTGCCTCTTCTCCATGTCTCTTTCCACGGCCATATTAACATGTAAAAATTACATCATATTGTGATGAAAGAATGTAAGTTATGCAACTTTTCATCGCCATTAAGAATCCAGGTTCAAAATGAGAATGCCAAGAAAATATGCAATTTTTAACACTAACCGTAGCAAGTATCTAATTTTTGATTAAATGGTTGAATATATATTCTGAATGCTTTCTGCTTGCGGTTTCAAAAGATAAATTAATCATTATCTTATCACTGGTTTGAACCTAGAATAAGCCAGAGCAGTTGTTCATTGAGATCTCAGAGCGACATTTGATCATTGCCTTAACTTATAAACACTGATTTCCGATTTGATTCTTTATTTATATTATGACATTTCATTGTAACGTTCTAAAGTTAATCATGTATTTAGAATTTGTTACACATTGTAACCTTAACTTTTAAATCGTATAATCACACTCAGCATTCGCTATAAGAGTGAAGTGTTGGTGTTGATTCATGTGTGAGCAACAAATAAGAAACACTGATCATGTAAACAATTTTGTAGAAAAAAAAAACACTTCCACAAAAGAGCTAAAAATTGATACCTTTTATGTCCAGCAATCATGATTCCAATCTCTGCAAACTAACTGTATGTCGTCTAGGTCATTGATATATATGTTCAAATCATCAACCATTGCTGAAACATAAAATGTCAGTTTTAACAAATACAACACCTTGTAGATGTATCACCACGATAATCACCTTTTGTTCACTAATATTATCAAATCATTTTCAAAACTACTGATTTACTATATCGTTTTGATTCAGAGTATGTTTATTGCCGACAATACCCTTAAATGCCATACTCAGTAAATATGATGTGTTTTGTAACTTTCTTTTGGGGCAGCTTAAGCACGCAACACATTTAATAGCTTCTAAAGAATAATACATGGAAATATACATTATAGTGTTATATATACAAAGGGCTTGCACTAAAAGATGTGCATTTGATTCCAGAGCGTGCTACTCATTTTAATATATACGTGCAACGCTTCAACCATATGCAGTGTTTCAATTAGTCCGACATGGGCCACCAACATATAGTAGTTAACAGGGTGTATAAACTAAGAGACAGAAGCAACGGTTGTCTTCCACTGGAAACTGTGACACTGTAATGGATAACAAAGCAAGCTTGACTATAATCGTAACTGGTTATCTACTTTAAACTTCCATTTCACCCAGTGAATACATATTATGTTCTCCCACCTTCACACTGGCCCATAGCAATATTTGCACTAACCACTTTAGCCAGCATTATTTATGGCATGTCCTAAATTCAATTTGCCCTTTAAATAGGTGGAAAGGGCATTTTAGGAAATTCAAAAAAACACCAATTAATCATGTTTTAGAAACAAAACACATAAGATAATACTTTTTAACATGAACCTTACATTGCCTACCAAATGGGTGCTTTGGATCAGATATGACCACTAATGATAAGGCAAAAGAGGAGAATAATGTAGAAAAAATAAGATGCCTACATTGAATCGCAAAGAAGAAAGATGGTCAAAAAGAACAACTATATTCGATGAAGCTTCTGCTTATGCCTACAAATTTCGATGAAGCCAGAATGAGAAAATGAAAGGACAGATGCGGCAAATTAGCTGGAGCTCGTTCAGACTTTTGATGGGTATAATTAAGAATATACTTGAAAAAAAAAAATCTATTACACTCATTTATGGACCACTTTTGAAATTCTTAAAACAAACAATACAATTAGACACAAATGATCATGTAGAGTCAATCCTAAGTCCTAACAAATAACAAATAATACACTCACAAGATCAATTCCTCTTTTCCCTTCCTACGTCCCATAACAAATAACAAATAATACACTCGCAAGATCAATTCCTCTATTCCCTTCCTACGTCCCATGTTCCACGCTAATTACAACCATTCACTTGTTATCACCAACCATTCATCTTATATGATGAATCCCACTCTTATATGATGAATCAAACCTAATTCATAGAAACAATTATAATGTGTGACTGTGATCTTTTGCGACATGTATAAAAAAAACACAACACGGAATACTTCAGTTGCTCAACCGTGTAGATTAGAAACATAGATAAAATTGTTCGTGACATTCAACCCATTGGAGGGACATGTGGAATCTACAGTTCAACAAAAATATACATAAATTAAAAACGAAGAATATTTAATTAATAACTGGGATGTGGCAAAATTAACTGAAGGCAAGCCTGGATAGAAACTATGATCTCAGGCATGATCATAATATAAAATATTCATACGGCATGATGCTTTCAACATCATTATGGGAACAAGGTGGCTTATTATAATCAGGTTTTGTGCTAATATACAAAGGTTGTCTTTCCTTATCATGCTGAATAGTGCCTTTAACTAATGCAGCATCATGTACAAAATTGCACAAGTAGAACCTGCAAAAGAATATAATACATAACAAAAGCATAATACAATAAAAAAATAACAGTTTGCCATGGAGAAGTTTAAGCTTAGCAACTCATGTTATACAACCAACGAAGGTACCATGTCATACAACCAACGAATATGTCGAATATATTCCTTTTACTTTCGGTTGCATGTCGCAGTTCAGCTGAGAACTGGGACAAATACAAGAAGTTAATTTTAATTTTCTGGTTATTTGCTATTGTAAACATGGTACCTTTGTTGGTTGTATAACATGAGTTGCTTATTTTTATTTTTCACTGTATCAAACACCTTATTTGCCTCGTCCATTTCACCGTAACAGACAAGCACGTCTAATATATTTGTATAAAACATAAGAAGTTAACTAATCCCACGTTTGCTGTTATCTTCAGTAACCCACAAAATATCTATTAACCAACCTGAACGTAAATAAGAATCTAACAACATTCCTCAAGTGTTCCTAAATTTATCATCGCCACTCTTTACTCATCACCAACGAATACGTCAAATAGTTTATTAAACAGGCTAAGATGTCCTATTCAAAGAAACAAGGAACGTGGGACGTGACCACGTTCCGCAAACCGGTTTGTTCGTCCCCGATCCCGAAACGAAACGCGACCCAGAAACGTTAGCGGTCGCAAAAAGAAGATGACGCACAGATTTTTGAAAAGAATAAACGACTCTTCGATTTGTGTTGAACAACTATATATGGTTGTAATATATATTGGAAGGGCAACTATATAATATATCAATTTGTATATAGATTGAAAGGGCAGCTGTAAATTTGCGAGATCTTCACAAAATTTGGTAATTAACATAAAAAATAAATAGATCAGTTTTTTCAAAGTAGAAGAAAAAACATGTTTCGTACCCTTGTGTTCCCTCGTACCGAAAACATTCAAGACAACCTTCCACGTATCCGTTTTTGTACCGCGTTTCGTATCGAACCATGTCCTATGTAACCATAGTCCTATTTAACCCTATTACAAAAGGTTTTACAAACGAGCAATAAAAAGTGCTAAATGGATTAGAAGGATGATGAGAGTGGGATTTGAACCCACGCCCTTTCGGACCAGAACCTTAATCTGGCGCCTTAGACCAACTCGGCCATCTCATCAGGGAACAACACAATTTATTTATCACCATATTTCAATTGCTTTTCCTGATTATGTTTCCAACACAGCTGCATCTTGGCTGAGATCTTTAGTCATTCGGTATGTGTATGATATGATTGTGCTTATGGGATGTATGTTTCTTAAATATGACAGCGGACCTGATTCCTAGTTAATATTACCCCATATATTGGAAGATGATGGGAGTAAAAACTTTGAGATGCATTACCTTGCAAGAACATTCAACCTGCTGCAACTTTTTTCGGCAACAATCTCATCTTTGTTTGTAAATAACACCTGTATGCTATGATTGATGAAGTGTGTGAAGCTGACAAACAACCCGGTAACTACTATTTTCAATAACACCTATATATAAATAAATCAAAATAGCATTGATTCTACAGGAACCCAATCTTTAGACCAACCGAGTCATCCCAACAGCTGATGGTAAATCATTATGCATGTTAAGGAACAATAAATAATCATGATTAGTGCAAACAAGTTCTTCGTTAATACCACCTTGTATGCTGGCAGAAGATGGAGCAAAAATATTGAGATACATAACCTTGTATGCACATTGAACTTTCTGGCACTTCTTTCAGCATCAGTATCATCTTTGTTTGTAAATGGATGGAGTTTTCGTGCACGCTGAAGAAAGACAGGAAAAACTAAGTTATGAACGACTAAGACAGAATAAAGTTTGAAGTAGACGTGCAAATAACTAAATTAAAACATAACACTAAAAATATAACAACCTTATTCTATGTACATATTCAATTGCCTGCTCAATAAACCAGATATATACAACAACACACATTAAAATATAACAAGCACAAAGTAGTGCTGTTTTTTCCAAATAAAAATCTAACATAACCCTAGATGGCCAACACGGCATCCACGTAACGAATACTGCACCTGCGACAACATATAGAGAAACTGACGAATCAAAGAACGAAAGAATATACATATATAGGTATTACATAACAATAAAATATCAAAAAAAATAAAAACAAACTTGAAGTTTAGGTCGAAAATTTGAGAAGTGAATTGGACCAAAGAGAGCGATCAAGAAGTAAAATTGCAACTGTGCAACGAATTTTCCACGAAATTGCTAGTGACCTATGTAATGCTTGATGAAGTTGTGTTTGAGCTACAAGTTAATTTTTCAACTTGAAGCTCGAATTTGTTTGGAGATGAGGAAAAGTGAACAATTACAGGTAAATCAATAGGTAGGGGTTAGTTGCACGGCCGTTTGAAATTCCAGTTTGCTCAGAATTGCTGCATAACAATTTTTTCTTAGAAAAAGGACAATGTTCGAGTGAAAGTAAGTAATTTTCTATTCCGTATTCATGAACAAACAGCGAAGGTACCATGTTATACAACCAATGAAGGTACCATGTTACAACCAACGAAGGTACCATGTTATGCAATGTATTCGTCCATCTTTTGATTTCCCTTTGCAACTCATGTTATACAACTAACGAAGGTGCCATGTTTACTGTAAGAAATAAGCAGAGAAATAAAATTAACTTTTTTGTATGTGTCCCAGTTATCAATTGAACTAAATCATGCAAGCGAAAGTAAAAGGAATACCTTAAGGTATATGAAAAAGTTATCATAATATGGTAACACAACGACTACATCAGCCAAGCTCAGTTCTAGAACATAAGAATGCAAATGCATTAGACATCTCTCTATGCTTCTTCACCACCGCCTCTACTAATAATAATAGTAATAAACAAAAGAACGTTTCTTTTTCGTCCATGATTTTTCCAATTTAGTTTTGATATTAATAACCTCAAGTTCAATATGCATTAAATATCATCCTCCATGTTTTTATACACTCAAACATCTAGAATCATATCAATACACTTGCGTGATTAACAACTCTCTTCCTTATGAAAAAAATAAAATTGAAAATTGAGGATTTTAGTTTCGACTTCCTTCATATTAAAAACAGTTTTATAAAAATGTGTTTTATAAAAATGTGCATTGCACCTTCCATGGTAACTGTAGTGCTTTCATATTTTTTTAGTTCTATGACAAAATCGTTCAAAAAGTCTATATTATCCAGAACCATACTCAACCTAAACACACCAAATCCGTGTAGCCCAAGACATCCATAGTCAACCAGGCCTCCAATTCCAGCCGCCTATACCCAATTGCACCAAAGCTGGCCTAGAGGTCATAACCTATCAAATAAATATGGTTCCTCCTACCCTTTGCTTAATATTAGACATATAATGCAAGTTCTGTGTCAGTGCCAAAAAATATGGCAAAACCCACTAATCTGAACTTAGCTGCAAACAATATCTGACAGGGAAAGAACTAGATTTCGCTTTTCCAAACAATAAAGGCCAAAAATTCCAATGGATGGTAACATAAATACTCAGTTAATTCATAAGCTCTATTGAATAAGGCAAGAAACATTCAATTGTAATTGCAAATCTAACACGAAAAAAGAAGGCTACTAAGAAGAAATTAAAACTTTGCAAGCAGGCTAAACTTATTAGCCAGATTGAAGAAAATAAACTATTTGTTGGCTTAACGTCATAATTATTTAACCGTAAATTTGGGTAGTTTTGTCATATAATATGTGGGGGAAAACCATTCCATGGTCATGGAAATAACAAAGTAAATAAACGTCACCCTTGTTCTTTAACTTCTGGAAATGATGAATGATTACTAAGTTCATTTGAGCTGAATGAATTGGTATGGTAACCCATAATGAGTATCTTAATATACAATTACAATTGAATATTAATGATAGTTGTCAAGTGATTAATAATATCATTTAGTATAACTTTTATGGTGTCATATATTTACTCGGTATTATAACATTTAATTAAAGCATTCATCTATTACATTTATTACAGGGTTTGTCATTTATTTGTTGTGTTTGATACAGTGTGCGCTATCTCATATTTAAAATAAGAAAGGTGATTATAATCACATCATGTTTTATAATAGTTAAAAATTACATTTCTAACGGTGCCATATAGACAAAAATAATTTAATGATTGTTTAACATTTCAAATTAACAAATTCAAGCAATATACCACCAAAGTGACTTCGCCTGTGTAAATTGTTAATAAGTGCATTTGATATTTATTTCATGATTACTCTGTGGTGTAATAATTCTTTTACTGAAAACTATACACAAATAAGAATTTGAAGATAAAAATAAACTTCATCCTCAAATATACTTTTTTTTTTTTTTACATGTGAGAAGAATTGGAAAGAAACTAAATGTGACATATAAATAAGAAAGAAGTTCATAGAAGGAAAAAGAATAAAAAGATATTAGATTGACATAACAAGAAGACATAAAAATGATCTAACAATTTAACTAATCTCCTCATGCAACCAATAAAAAACTAACATAATATGAGAACTCATGCGATCGACTTCAATCATTTGAAAAAAGACAAAAATGATGACGATGTTGAACATATCGGCAAAAACAAGCAAATTATGGTTGTTATGGTATGGTTTCGTTAAATTTCTCATTACCATACAATTATCAGGTAGTTGGTTATCATTTTTTAGTAAAGTCGGAATATCAGTATAGTTGGTAAAGTAAATTTACTGTTTTCTTCTAGAACACCGGCAATACTTTTCAAAATCAATGGCAACGATAATCTACCAATATATTTATAACATACAAACATTTATGTAATATGTTTTTTATATGCATTTAGAAATAAGCAAATGATTCAATTTAATTTCATAATTTAGTTCAAATGATGTTGATTAATTTAGTGAATAATGAAATGTACAATGAAAAACTGCTAAAACGTAAAGATGTGTCATGGCTTTTTTTTTTTTTGGATAAACGACAATTCATCATTGTTATTGTAACGGTTACAGGCTTATCGGTATATACATTCACTATTATAGATTAAGTTATACACTATTCACTATGGACAATTTGTGATATAGCGCACGCTATGATAACTCTGAATATATCGGTCTTCAATACATCAGTCAATCATTAACGATAACAATAAGTTATTTTAGCTTACCAGGAAAGTAAGAGAGCATTGTTTGCAAAATCATAGCGGTAACCGTTGACACTGGGTTTTGGTCAATCAAAAGCAACACCAAATTCGCATGCGATTCGTAGTAAAAATCACAGAGCAGTCACGAAGTATGTAAAAGTAAATGAAGACACAAAATTATAGTGGTTCAACGAGTGAGACAATGTCCACCGAGGTGTAATCGATTGTTTATATTGTTTGATTACAAATACATTTTGGTTTGATCTTAAGAATATAGAGAAAATGGAGTTCTTTTTAGGCTATACCAATGTATTTGCATTGTAGTGTCGAAAAGGCAAAAGAAAATTTCCAAATAAGCTATTTCGTGTCCTATTTAGCTGTAGAAGCGCATGGATCGACCGCAAATTGTTTATCCCTTTTTAATCATTTTGACCGATTTGATCCCCAGAGGGATCAAGTAGGTATAAAGTGTTCAGGATCTGAAGGTCTGATCCATGCTTTTTCCACGATCCGACCGAGATGATCCTTCCTTTTTACACGCGAATTCGTAATCAGTCAGATGTCCCGAGCTGACCCGTTCTTGAAGTCTTTAGATGATCGACCAAGTGTACGATCGTGAACTTGTGAACCGATCAGGTTTTTCTAGTGATCGACCATGCCCGATCAAGCGTTCAAACACGACCGATCCATGTCGCGTGTTTTTCGAATTCCAAGTATACATCGAGTTTGATGCTTTAGTCCGGATTCGAGTTTGTGCAACTCTGTGCTCAAGCCACGAGCAATCTAGCAATAAGAATTACAAAACGTAATGGCCTTATCAAAAGATGGATCAACACTTATCTTTCAAAACATGTCTGCATGTAGAAGACGTGTTTTCTATAAATCTAGCATCTATAACCTTTCCAGACTGATCACAAGTTCCATAGTCATTCTGAGATGTAATCACGATCTCACCGGATCGTTAATATGTCCAATAGCTTCTCCGAGCTAGCATTGAAGTTGAATGTTCGTGACCTCACCGGGTTGATTCCTTGTCAAGCGTCGTCCGCACTTGACAATCCAAGTTTTGTCTGCACCGACCGTAACCCATAGCTAGCAATTCAAACCTCGTCGGGATTAGGCATAAGATATACTCATTGTTTTAGAACCTTACCAGTTTGTAACGTATCAGTCATACATCATAATTTAAAGCCTCATCGGGCTACCACTAAGAATAAGTCATACTTAGCATTCAGAATTTGGGTTAATCTCCTTCAAGCATCAGTCATACTTAACGGTTCACGATTTGATTGATCCCTACCAAGCATTAATCATGCTTAGTGGTTCTCGATTTGGTTAGACTACCAAGTATCAGCAATACTTAAAAGCCCATGGTTTGAATTCCCGTCAAGCATAGTCATACTTGAAAGTTCACCGTTTTGTTCGTGTTCTATCAAGCATCGACCATGCTTGATAGTTTATAGTCTTTTCGGACTTTAGTTGAGCATCAGCCATACTCGACAATTCATACTTCATCGGGCTCTTACTACGCATCAGTCCTCCAGCTAATTAAAGGGTACCATACTTGATGAGTATCAATCATACACACCAAGTAATCAAAGTTGTTTGAAATCATTTTTTACTTCCAATAAGCATCAACCATACTCATCGAGCGATGTTATTAGAGTTATCCAATTGCAGATTTCACACCTGACGAGCATCAGCCATACACATCAAGTAATCTTATCAAAGTAACAAACGCAAAATCCATGCCTGATGAGCATTGGCCATATATGCCAAAACAACTTTATTAGAGTATAAAACAATAAATTTTATTGTAGAACTAATAGTTTTTACCGTCCATATTTTATTTAAGGAACTCGTCGATTCTCGTACAAGAGTAAACAACTTAGTCTTTTTATTGCAAATTGATTGAGAAATAAAAGAAATAAAGCTGGTGATGAATCATCGTTCAAAAGATTTCCTAGGGATCTCGCTGGATCCCTTATATAGATAGGAGATTTAGCCACCATTATTGTCTGATTTACACTTGCCAATTGATGACAAGGCCACGACGAAAGCTAGATTCAGTTTTGTCCCTTACAGCCAATGATTGTTCTTGGTGCGTTGTTGTGGATTGATTCTGGACGTATTGCCGCAGTTGTCTGTTCCTCACTTGCTCTTCGATTACATCTCGCAAGTGTTTGCATTCATTTGTTTCATGTTCAGCTATCTTATGAAACAAGTAAAACTCCCCGAAAGTTGTCTTTATCAATGAACTCCCGTCCAGTTCGCCTTTTTCTGGAATGTCGTCTTTATTATCCATGAAGATTTGTTCTGGACTTGCACTTAGCTATGTACACGAGTCATACTTTGGCTCATTTTTTATTCGGATTTAGGAGCACGTGTTGCCTTCCGCTTTTTGCTTTCCTAAATTCGGATTTGCAGAAGGATTAAACATCAAGTTAGCATCACCGAGGGTTGCCCCATGTTTCCATAGGATCCGTACCATCCCTATGATGGGATTGGTACAGAGTTCTCTAGGTGCAAGGGCAGTTGCCCTATCTCCAGCGCAAGGTTCCTTGTGTTGTTAGGTCTGGTTCCAGCAGCTGCGTTTTGGTTTCAAACCTCACTGATTGTTCGGTTTAATTGAAGAACTGCGCCATCATTTCCTCTTGTCATTTTAGCAAGTTCTCCTAATGCTGAAAACGACTCTGCAAGTTATTCACCACTTCATCCATATCCTCCCTTATGAGATAGAGAGAAGGATTCTTTGCGCAAGAAGCCTCATGGCTCCCTCTTTAAGTTGTTACGTCTCCTGATTGTTTGTCGATGATCTTCTTTCCACATTTGTTTCCCAAGTAGAGAGAGGTTCCTCTAGTTCAAGTAATAGCCCCTAACTGGCACGTAAAATGTTAATACTGAATTTTGATAAATCGAATGCCAACTAAATCGTATGCAATTCGTAGTAAAAGTTGGAGTGTACGTAAAAGTAAATGGAAACACAAAATTTATAGTGGTTTGGCAAGTGTGCCAACGTCCATCAAGGTATAATGGATTTTTTATACTGTTTGATTACAAGTACAGTTCAATTTGATATTAAAAATGTAGGGAAAATTATTTTTTGTTAGGCTACAACAATATCATTGCATGATAGTGTCCAAAAGCTAAGAGGAAATCCCTAAATGAGCCATTTGATGTCCTGTTTATAGCTGTATAAGAGCTGGGATCGATCACAAATCAAGGAGCAAAAATAGGGTATGATGGTGATATCTGCTTGACGAGGGATCAGATCGAATCCACCGATCTCATTGAGGGATTTGTATGGATCTGATGATCTGATTCCTTGACTTGTGTAAGTGCCAAAGCTTAAGTTGCTTTGCGTGATCACTTCATTTTTGTGTTGATCGCTGTGTTGATCAACCATTTCTGTTGGATCCGACTTGATGTAATAGAGTCGATCCGATCCAGTCTTTGATGCCCAATCCGATCAAAGTCTTCATTTTTGTGTTGATCGCTGTGTTGATCAACCATTTCTATTAGATCCGACTTGATGTAATAGAGCCGATCCGATACAGTCTTTGATGCCCAATCTGATCTGAGTTTAAGTGATCTAAAGCCAAATTGTAGCGTTGATCACCTGTTTTTGCTTGATCAGTTCGTGCATGTAGAGGTTCCAACAGAGTTGATCCATTTTTAATCATCTGACCAATCCGATACCCGGAGGGATCGGGTAAGTATAAAGTGTTGGGATCCGAAGGTCTGATCCATGTTTCTCCCATGATTTGACCTAGCGGATCCCTCCTTTTTTGCTTTGACCGATCCAATTCCTCTGATGATCAATCATTTGCCAAATGTGTGAACTCTATAGCTTGATCCACGCGATTTTCCTGATCAGCCCAATGCCTTCGGGTGATCCATTTATGAAGTCTTTAGATGATCGATCAAGCGTCCGATCATGAACCTATGAGCTAACCAGGCTTTCTCCAGTGACCGGTCATGCAAGATCAAGTGTCCAAACACATGACTGATCTAAGTCGCGTGCTTTTCGACTTTCAAGTACATCTTGAGCTCAACGCTTTAGACCGAGCATTTCCAAGTTTGTGTAGGTCCCCGCTCGAACCACGAACGATGTAGCGATAAAAATTCCAAAGTGTGACTGCTTTGCCAAAAGATGGATCAACATTTAACCATTATTATAATAGCCATATACTAAAAAGCATACTATCATTTCAACGAGATGTGATAGCATTTACTTAAGTCAACTTAATAAACAATACTTAGTATATCAAACCCAAATATACGCACCGCTACAAGCAAATCATGTACTATGTCATGTGGCCCATTAGCTCAGTTGGTTAGAGCGTCGTGCTAATAACGCGAAGGTCGCAGGTTCGAGACCTGCATGGGCCATTTTTTGATTTTTTTTAACTACTATGTTTACTTCAACACTGTGTTTTAGTGTGAAATATTATCCTTATTATACTAGTTTGGAATAAAATAATTGAACCCTAATTTTATTGAGATTGGTTTGGCACATGGATGCATTTCATATGTCATTATTTTTTACCGGTAATCGTCAAAGGGTTATTACAACATTTCTTCTTTCTTCATAATAAGAGGATCAACTCCTTTCAACAAAGAATCATAAATTTTCCAACATGTGCATTATTTATATAAATAATATTTAATAATCTTTTTCTCTTCTTATATTCTTGTTCCTAATTTATCTATGTTTACTATAATTCAGTTTCAATATGTGCATATTTTTTTTAGTATATATGTCGAATCGAACTGAAAGTAATATGCTCAATTCATGTTTAATAAGCACGTTGGACGGACATAGGCATGATGCAAGTTACGTTCAACACTCTTCGAATAGACCAACCCACAAAAAATATCAAATAAGCATAATTTTGTACATTCACTTGCCCATCCTAAACAAAAATAGAGGATCAACACCTTTTAATATAGGATCATAAATTTTCCAACATGTGCACTATTTAAATAGATAATCTTTGATGTACACACCAAAAATAATATCTTTCTCTTATATTTTCTTTCCTAATTTATCTATGTTTACTGTAATTTCAACTTCAATATGTGCCTTTTTTTAGTATATATGTCGAACCAAACAGGAAGTAACGTGCTCAATTCATGTTTAATAAGCAATTTGGATGAGCATGGCCATGATGCAACTTATGTTCGAACACTCTTCGAATAGACCAAACAACCTACAAATAAAAATATATCAAATAATTATGAACAAGCATAACTGTGTACATTCACTTGCCCTAATTTGTGCCCTAAACAAAAACAAGACGGTGGAATATCATACTCGTACAAAATTTACAAACCCAACGAAAAAATATGACACGTTGTCCTCGAGTAAAAGTGAGATTTAAGATTGAATTACAAAATTTAGGAAATAGATAAGTAACTCATATGTATGCTTTTAGATACAAAGCAAATATCAAACCCCAAATCAAAGGATATTCCCTTTTACTAGGCAAAATAGTTTAAAATGATCACATGGCTCTAATATTATTATAAGTTAAATAGATTTGAGATGGACAGACTAAAATTAGGAATACAAAAAAGAAAAGAATATATTCTTTCTTTGAGACACAAATCAGTAGATAGTGCTTTTTATAAGACATAATAGTTGTAAAATAGTCCTTTATTGGAAAGAAGTTGAAAACAAAATATTAAATATGCATGGCATGGCTTTTTTATTGCTAAGCAAAATTCGACATAACATGTGCACATATAGGATAGTTAGCTCCATTGACAGTTTCATATTATCTAAGTTTAATAATTATTGTATTCAAATCAACCATATGGAACATTAAAAATGCAAAGAGTTGGGTAAGTTTAAGCACCAAGAAAGGAAAAGGCTATGTATACATGTTTACACTAATAACACACTTGAAAAGAAAGTGGTTAACGACACTATTGGCAACATGAAAACATTACAATCAACTCCACAATTGTAAAGATATCAGTGTTTTACATATATTATACTTTATTATTTTTGAAGTAATAAGATTATTGAGTCTTTTCAAAAAATAAATACATATTTGGTGGATATTATTTATTAGCTCTTCTAAGTGTTGTGCCAACAATTCAACCAATTTGAAGCTTACTATTAAAGCTAAAAATGAGGTAACCACCAACAACATAATTTACAAATTGTTTCTATTCTATTTTTCACTGTTGGGGATAATATTGTACAGTTAGTTTAAGAAAAGGTGAACTACTAGCAACATAAGTTACAAAGAGTATAAGTATATACCATATGATTCGAATTGAACCATCTGAATTAAAACTTTGTGCACAACATGAATTATTAGTTCTCTCTAGAAAAGCTGAAAAGGTAAAATTGTCGTATCGGAATTTGGGATAAAAATAAGAAATGGATACTCGAGTTCTAATCTGAGATGCGAATTAAAGGATATTGCCATTTATAAGAGAATAGTTATCAAATAGATGTTAGGATGGCTTTTTTTAGATGCTAAACAAAAATAAGATGACTTATTTATGATAAGGGACATAAAAAATAATGCATATATATTTGCTTTTGAGATACCGATTAAGGATATTTCTTTTAATACGATGCAAAAACTGTAAAATGCTTACTTAAACAGGACATTGGGTATCTGTTAAAATGGAAATAAGATAACAAACACAATCGGCATAGCTTCCTTAGATGGGAAAAAAGAGGGAATCAATGTAACAAGGCATACATATAAACTAAACGGATGATTTCACACTATATACGCTAAAAAATAAAAAATATTTTTAGTGACCTAGCAAGTGGCATTTGCAACTACCAAGTGAGACACATTTGGAATGAGAAAGTATATGTAAGTTTAAAAACCAACAAATGGACAAGCTGTGAGCACACATTAGCATGTTAACTATAATAAATCATAAAAAAGAAAGTGATTAATTAATATGCTCTTAAGCATATTTACTAGCATAGACTCTTCAATATATTAGTTTTTGTATGTAGTACTTTGTATTATTTTGAACAATATATTTGCTTGAGTGTTAAGATTACCAATTTTGTCCCCTAATAAAGTAAATACTCGGATATTGTTTATTAGTTTTTGTAAATGCTCCGTTGGCAGTGCAACATGTTGAGCATATCAAACACAATGTCGTCAATGTGAAAAACCCTCGAAAACAAAAGGCCAACACCAAGCGCTTTTTCGCGCCTGGCCCTTTTATAGGTGCCTTGAGCATGGCGTTTCATGGTGTCAGTACATAAAAACTGCACTTTAAAATTGAATGTAATGAGTATCAAATAGAAATTCACATAAGGTTTGGGCTTACAAGTCAATTTTAAACTGGAATTTGGGTTGAAAATTTAAAATATTTTATATCCATCAAATCGACTAATAAACAATCTTTTTCAGCTCTTTAGACAAACGCTACAACATTCTCCTTGTCTTTATGGCACTTCCAGGATGAGTAGCATATCAACAAGAAAAAAAGCCCAAAGTTGTTGTCTATGGTTTTTTGGTACATAGACCAATGCCTTGACAACACCGATTAAACATGTATCCATTAATGCAAGAAAGGAGAAACCAAAAATAAAGTTACAGATTGATTGGATATTTTATTTTTTTATTGGTGGATATAATATTGGATTATTAGCTTAAGGAAAAACAACCAACAGTATAGGTTACAATAGCACAATTGTACTGTATGATCTAAATCATATTACATGACCAAAAAACTGCACATATGACAATGACACATTAGGCCTTTCTAGAAGCAAAAAAGAGTTATCAAATTTAGAAAAAAAATATGTAACCCATATATAGGTTTCTTTTAGAGATACAAAATTAAAAGACACTGCATTTATAACATATAAACGTGTCAAATAGTAAGTTATAAAATACCAGATATTAAATATATTGAAAAGGATATCAAATAAGCACGACACAGCTCCGTTTAGATGTAAAACAAAATCCAACATTACATGGCATGATTTCATATTATTATCTAGTCTTAAGTTCAAATAAAGGTGACCTAGCGAGTCCAGCATTTACAATACCATAAGGCTTAACATATGGAACGAAACATGTGCAGGTAAGTTTATACACCTAGAAATAAACAAGCTCTGTAGAAGTGTTTTGATTACACAAAACTTCACTTTGTAGCAACATCAGTGTACTACATATTATTTGTACATTAATTTTGTTCAAGTAATAAGCTTGCAAAGTTTTTACAAAGATGAAATACCTAGACATTATCAATTAGCTGTTGTAGGTGTTATGTTGATCTAATCCATTGAGCATATCAAACATGTTATTATCAAAGATAAAAAAGATAAACTGCCAACAATATAAGTTATAAATTGCTTGAAATTTTTTTGTTTCATTGTTTGAGATGGTATGCTTTTGTTATTTAACTGAAGGATAAACTACCAACAATTGTTCCAAATACCAAACCACAGGACAAGCAGGCTTGGTCTAAGGTTGATCAAACTATCAGCACCGTGGTCATACTATGTTATCGCTATGGTTTAAAGTTTGAAAACCGTGCCTTTCTCTATATAGCTTGATGCTTAATCACTTAACGTTTGGGCTTATTTTCTTTTTTTTCTGGTGCAAGTGCAGGGTCATCACATTTAAAGGTAGCTTTTAACTAATATAGATACACATAAGAGAAAATAAACACATACAAACAAAAGAAAATTGTATTAAAAATTATTATTATACACAATAATATTTTATAATAATTTTAGCATAGAAAGATTGCTTTTGCATTACTTTTTATGCAAAGAACATTCAATGGCTTAAATATATGTTAACCACAAATTCATAGTCCATTGATGTAAATATCTAATTTATTAGGAATAGGAATCCAAGATGTTATCTTGCAATCGGAAAAAAAAAATACCCATGGAGAATATAAGTAAACACTGTTCATTGTTATATTAAAAAGGACAAGGATCTAAATGAAGCGGGGAAACAGATACATGTTTCAAGTCCCGCTACACTTGTGTGAAAACAGATAGAAAATCTACGGTAAATCATGATGTGTTGACCATAAAAAACAAAGTTTCATAGGCCATTGCAAATAAAATATCGGTTTTGTAATACTCGCTACTATTGCTTTACTGAGTGATGTTATTTTATATAGATATTGTTGCATCAAACGGGAGTCACCCGGACAACAAGCATTGCTATTATACTGTACACACACACACAGAGAGAGAGAGACACGGTTATCTACCTCTATGAATTCTATTTACATTTAGATTTATAAATTGCCTTGTGAATTTACAGATCTCTACGATCAAGGTATTGCTCAAACCTTATTTTGTTCTTATCTAATACAAGTTGTGTATGCTTCGACACCGACAACATCTAAGTCGTTGTAGTATAGTGGTGAGTATTCCCACCTGTCACGCGGGTGACCCGAGTTCGATCCCCGGCTACGGCGGTCGTTCATTGCGACCATTTCTAACTAAATACAAATTATATCAGCCTGTAGCTTTGAACTTACAAGTTTAAAGACTAATTAACGCTTTTTAGCGTCAGATGATTTCCTCACAACACTAACTGCTTCTTCAGGCAACACCACCGCAATATTCAACAAAACAGAACAAGTCCTCAGAGTGAAGGTAAAACCTACTGCCAAATACAGAACTCACTCATGGAAAACTAGATATTACCAAAGCAACCCAATCGAATCAGCGAGAGGAACTTTTCCATAATCTTCCCCGAA
The DNA here is from genome assembly GCA_030737875.1 of Allium sativum. Classification (NCBI taxonomy): domain Eukaryota; kingdom Viridiplantae; phylum Streptophyta; class Magnoliopsida; order Asparagales; family Amaryllidaceae; genus Allium; species Allium sativum. Next base: position 464,925,506 of record CM060923.1, read on the forward strand.
AGGAAATGCAAGGTTATACGGCTTCCAAATTCAAGTTTCCCAATTTGATACCTCGGTTTGAATTAAGGCTGCTGGAAGCTTCTTCTCTCATTTGTACAGGAATCTTCTGTTTAGTTTTTGGCATCCGTTTAGAGATTCTGCTTCGACCCGCGAGGAAGATAATTTTCTAGGGTTAGGGATTTAGGGGAGAAAACGTTGGAAATGGCGAGACTGCTTTGAAGCGTGTGCGGAAGAGAAATCGGCAAGGTCAGAGATTCACCGATTCAGAATAAAAAGGTTCAAACGGTAGGAATCCAGAAATCCGTACAATAAGCTTTGTAGCCCAAAAAAAAATCAAATTTTATAACAGCAACTCTTAAACAAACTTTATAACCTTCTACTTTCAAATTTCTATTTCTCAAATATTCACTTCATGCAAAGCCTAAACAACACGAGGAATAAGTTTTTGTGTCACGTAGAAAAATGGAACACTCTGGAAGGGCATTGATAATTGGTTATTACCAATAATAGTTATGAATTGCTCTATATTGTTTTTAAAAAGACGTATATTCAAAATATAATTAATTATGAAATTTTGATAATCCTACTACAATATTGGTACAAATTCGATTGCGCAATTATACTAATTTCAAGTTGCGAATAAAATAACGATACAGGTGCAGTTACAAAATACAAACTATAAACGAAGTTCAGCAACAACTAGTTGATCCTGTATGTTATCTCAAACGATTATCATAGATTTGTTGCATTTCTTTAAACCAGTCTGATTAACATGTAAAAGTGTCAATTTTTATGCTCTATCTTATCTTTACTGTAAATAAATAAATTTTACATTGGGTATTTTTCGTATATTTTCACAGGCTGTTCATTAATTCTCATGCAACCCGAAAAGCAAGATATTACACAAGAAAAAGATCAACTTCAAAGATTTTATCTCATGTTCTTTTGGAGTCTAACCAAAGTTCATGTTTGGAAGAATTAATTACATATAATCTGATTATCAATCAATTAGCCATATGGAAGATTTGAAGATTTTATGCACTTTTGGAGTCTAATCAGAGTCCATGTTTGGAAGAATTAATCACATGCAAATGTTTTACCAATCAATTAGCCACATGGAAGATTTGGAAGATATAGAAGATATTCACCATGATATGTTCAGATATTCTTAAAGATTATTTCCAAACAAGCTTGGTCAAGAAAGGCATGAAATATGATAAGAATTCTTAGGAAAAGAGGCCCATTCATTCATAGATCTGATTAGAGTTTGGCCAATCCCACCTATAAATATACGTTGTACTCATTGTAAATGTTCATGCCATTTTTTAATTCTGTATTCTTGTTTATGAATAACAAAGTTCTTCTTCATTGATTGTCTTTTTTCTTTCATAACAATTTGTATGTCTACGCAATTAGTTTTGGTAGAACACATATTGTTATTTTCTTTTATTACTGCATGTTAGCGATTGATCGTTGATTAAATTCAACGACAGTCCTACTTTTAATTTTCTGTTATTGTTCTAGTTGTTATTTTCTTTTTTTTAATTGGTTCTTTTCTTTTCAGTTGTTGAATTTGATATTGATCTGATTAGATTCAGACCAATAGTAAATTCAATACATTAATTCAAAAAACATCTCCAGATTTTGCCTAACTCGCCTAAGAATAGATAAATAATAAGATTTAAACCACCTCCTTGTGATTCGACCTGCATATTACGCGACCTGTACGCTTGCAGTATTATTTCATAAATCGCGCTTTTCTAATTCATAGGAAAGCGTCGATCAAGTTTTTGGCGCCGTTGCCGGGGAGGCAACAATTAAATTTTATTATCTGCTTAATTTCCGATTCGTATTAGTTTTTATTTTTCCTTTTGTTTTATTGTGTATAGATATAGAAAAAAATTCTTGACTGGTTGATTTGGTATTATAAGTTGATACCGTAATCTTCCTAACAAGAGAAAAAAAATAATTGTCAAATACCCTTGATTTTCTTTCCTTTCCTTTTCTTTTCAATTTATTTCTTTCCCCTTTTCATTTTTTTCCTTTCTTCATCTGTTCCTTCTTTCCATCTATCCTTCTTTCAATTTTTACTTCATTATCCATTGGCATTGTTCATTTATTTTACCAAATTTTCCAATTTTTCTTTGATTTCTTTCCATCTATTCCTTCTTTCCAATTGTTAATATACTAGTTTTCATTCTCTTACAACAATAAACAAAAAAAAAATCCTTTTTTTTTCTTCCCATCTTTCAACTTTCTTCCCATTTTATTTTTACATTCTCTTCCCTATTTTATAAGTTCCAAAAACAAAACAAAAAAAAAATTAACACTTGCCAACTTTTCCTTCAGTTTATTTCCTTTATTTTCATCCATTTCTACTCCCTTCTTTTATTTATTTATTTCCAATTTTCTACAAACTCCTCTCTTTTACAAATCTCATCCATAAAAAAATAAAAAATCTTGCCAACTTTTCAATTTATTTCCGTTTTTCATTTTATTTTGTTCTCGCTTTCTTTCTATTTTTTCTTGCACATTGCATTCCTTTCTTCAAATTCACCACTTTCTTCTATTTTTCGGTCATTCTTTCTTCAGATTTCTTCTGCCATTTTTTTTTCTCTCAACAAATAAAAAAAAAAACTCTGTTTGATTTTTTTTTCTTTTTCCCTTTTGCTTGTCACCAATTTTCTTCCAATTTCTTACATCCCTTCTCTTCCCTTTTATTTACAATTCCTTTCCATTTTATTTTTAAAAAAAAAAGAAACTTAGTTTTTTTTTTTCAAGCTTGGTTTAGTTCCGTTTTAAAGTTGAGTTCTAGTTGTTCATTTATGTTATTTAGTCTAATCAGTTTTTAGTTTAGTTTTTGTTTTAGCTTTGTTTCAGTTTTTTTCCCCTTTGTTTTTTTATTTCTTCTCTTCTCTAGAAAAAAAAGAAAAAAAACCCTCAAAACAAATCAAAGGTCAAAGGAAGAAACAGATTCAAGCAAGCGATAAAGGATTCAGAGGTCAACCGATTTGCAAACGGTGGGATTTGAATAACTAGCACCATTCATTGCTCTGGAAGGACTGCCATACCCCGCTGTAATATTTTCTTAACTCTACAGGTGCTCTGCTGCAAAGAAGAAAAAAAATATAGACATTGTTTGTAAAAAAAATCTACAGGGGCAACGGCTTGCTTGTACAATTTTTTTAATTTCTGCAATTATTTGTGTTTGATTGTTGTTTTGGCTGCATTCTGAAATAAATCTAGTTATGAGCAAAGCCCTAACAAACATAAGGTGAGGAAGTCATTACTTTTCCTTGGCTCCAAAACAATTAAATTTGGTCATTTGCATACTCCTTGGACCTAAATAAAAATTCATTAGACGTTGGCCTTAGGAGAAAAATTCAAGCTCAATAGGACAAACAAATTGAGTTAAATATATTAGATTTAAAAGTTTATTTTGCTGTGTGGAATTCATTCTATTCCTTTTGTAAAGGACGGTGATACGTATTACATCTAGAATTTTTCGACATTCTAGCAAACTAACTTTTTCAATCTATTTATTTAATTTGATTTGCAAAATATTTATCTGCAAAAGTGTATTTTGTGAAATTGATTTTCTCAAGGGTTTGACCGCGGATATATATTAGTTCAATTTATTGAACTTCTAGCAAAAGAGGTTGCATACTACCCGTAAAACATTGGTCGTATCCCTGAGTATTTATACTATACGTGAACGGCCATAAGACCCTCTTCCCCCTTCAAATCGAGATTATCAACTAATAAGATACACTTGTGTTCGTTATTTATTTTGATTAAGAGATTCTTGTGTCAACCTTAAGTCTAGGATTTTTCCGTGTGTGCATTTAACAACAATGAGTGAAAAAAGTGTTAGCCAACAAAATTCTCCTAGGGGTTCTCGAACAAATCGAGCACATCAAAATTTTCAAAATCTCAATATTGAAATGGATAGACCCTTATTTCTTCGTGATCGATGTTATCCAACTAGGACCGTTCAACCCTCTGTCATCGTGTTCCCACCAGCTGAAGGAAACAATTTTGAGCTTAAACATTCTTTTATTCAAGGGGTACCAAAATTTACTGGGTCTGAAAATGCTTATGAATTTCTAAGTGAATTTGAATTGTATGCGTCCACCACAAAAATGCAACAATTGTCTAACGAATCGATTAAGCTGAGACTAATTCCATTTACACTACTTGAAAGCGCTAAAAGATGGCTAAATTCTCTTCCAAAACATTCCATAAGAAGTTGGGATGAATTTGTCACTGCATTCTTGAAAGAAAAAAAATCCCTTTTCATAAAACTCTCAAAATTCGAACCGAGATAAATCAATTTTGTCAAAATGAGGGGGAAACTTTTTCAAAATACTTTGAAAGATTCAACCAACTATTATATAGTTGTCCTCATCATGGAATTCTAAAAGACCACTTATGTCAAATTGCATATGAAGGGCTAAACTATCAGACTAGAACTCAACTAAAATCAATGTGTGGAGGAGACTTTATGTCTAAGACGGCCGATGAAGCTTGGCAATTCTTAGAAGATTATTCAGAAAAGGACATGCAATGGGAATCAATTCGTGTTCCCATTCGTACTTCTACTAGAGGAGTGCATGTCGTAGACCCAAGTCAGATTTCCTTAGAAAATCAAACTCCTCAAGCCGGAGAAGGGCTACCCCATTATTACTCTCAGGACCAAGCTAATGCTGTAGCTCAAAATAATCCTTACTCATTCACGTACAATCCTGGTTGGAGGAACCACCAAAAAAATTCTTGGTCAAACCCCAACAATTCGGCTAACCCATCTCACGTGCAGCCCTTTATTCCAAATCCGAATTACCAAGCTCCACCTTCCAATTCTCAAACCTCTCAGGCTGCACCTCAATCCAAACAGCCTTATAGGCACCCCGACTTTCAATCATCAAACCAATCCTCTCAACCTTCTCAATCATCACAAGAAATTGTGCATTTAGAGAAACAGTTGAACTCTCACGAAGCTAAAATGAACTCAGACGACGCTAAACTCGACAAAATGATGAATATGATGAAGGAACTAATGAAAAATAATGAGAAAGGAAAGTTGCCTAGTCAACCCGAGGTGAATTCAAAATATAACTCTCGTGCTGTAAATTCTTGTGAGAACGAAAACCATAATCCGGTCAATGCTATTACAACCCTTCGACCTGGAAAGAGGATTGATAATAATGTGGGCAACCCTGGCGAACCTTCGAACTCGACCCCAATGCCAAATCTTGATGATCACCCATTGGCTACGAACGCCAATTCTTCTAAACCTCCATTTTCCTCAAATGTTGGCAATCCCAACAGTTTTCCTCCCAGTGTCGGCAAACCCGACCCACCTTCGAAAATCGATGTTGGCAATACCAACATTCCATCTTTTACAACCTTACCACCTTCTTTTTCCGTGGATAAACCTTCTTCTTCGAATGATGAAACTGGTCACAGAGTCGAAAAACCAATAGCTCCATTTCCTCATAGACTCAATAATAAGAAGAAAGCGACAAATTTTGATAAAATTTTGGAAATTTTCAAATAAGTCCATGTGAATATTCCTCTTTTAGACACCACTGAACAAATTCCTCCATATGCTAAATGTCTTAAGGAATTGTGCACACAAAAACGTGCGACTAATGTCCCAAAAACCGCCTTTCTAACTTCGAATATAAGCTCTATTCTTTCGAGTCTTGCCCCAGTCAAGTACAAAGACCCTGGCTGCCCTACGATTGATTGTAAAATAGGAAACACTCATATCTCTCGTGCTCTACTTGATCTTGGTGCCAGTGTCAATCTTCTCCCTTACACTGTTTACCATCAACTTGGACTAAGGGAGATTAAACCAACAAACATCACTCTTCAGCTAGCTGATCGATCTGTCAAAAAGCCATTGGGAATAATCGAAGACGTCTTGATACAGATCGAACAGTTTTACTTCCCTGTCGATTTCATAGTTCTAGAAACCGAGCCTATCTTAAATCCCAATGTTCAAATACTGTTGATATTAGGATGCCCTTTCTTGGCAACCTCAAATGCTGTCATTAATTGTAGGAACGGTCAACTTTGACTTTCCTTCGGGCACCTATTTATTGAGCTAAACATCTTTAATCTCAACAAACAACCTAGGGATTTTGAGATCGATGAAATCAACATAATTCAAACCATAGTTGATGAAACCTCTAATGACACTTCTGAAGCCTTGAAAATGTGTCTTGACCATTTCGACTCCGATTTCGATGAACTCGAATACATTTCTGAATTGAATGAATTTCTTGACTCCAATCCTTCGTCATCTGAATCTAACTAAGGAATGTTGACCAATGTTAACACTCAAGAACATCCTAAGTTAGACCTCAAACCCTTGCCACAAGACCTTAAGTACGCATACTTAGACTCCTCAGAAACTTTTCCAGTAATCTTGGCCTCTGATCTTACTGAGGACCAAGAAGAAAAACCCTTAGAAATTTTGCAGGAAAATAAAGTTGCTTTGGGGTGGGAACTGAGCGATATAAAAGGAATTAGCCCATCAATTGTGGAACATCGCATACATTTGGTTGATGAGGCTAAACCCACCCGTGAGGCTCAAAGGCGATTAAACCCAAACATGAGAGAAGTGGTCAAGGTGGAGATAATCAAATGTCTAGACAATAACATCATCTACCCCATCTCTGATAGTACTTGGGTGAGTCCGGTATAAGTTGTACCAAAGAAATAGGGAGTCAAAGTGATCAAAAATGAAAGTAATGAGCTCATCCCAACAAAAATCAAAACAAAATGGCGTGTGTGTATCGACTATCGAAAGCTCAACTCAACCACACGAAAAGACCATTTTCCCTTGCCTTTTATTGACCAAATGCTCGAACGCTTAGCGGGACATGAGTACTATTGTTTTCTCGATGGATACTCTGGCTATAACCAAATCCCTGTTGCTTTAGAGGATAAACATAAGACCACCTTTACTTGTCCCTTTGGAACCTTTGCTTATCGTCGCATGCCTTTTGGTCTTTGTAATGCCCCCGCGACTTTCCAAAGGTGTATGATGAGTATTTTCTCTGATATGGTGGAAGAATTCTTGGAAATATTTATGGATGATTTTTCAATCTACGGATCATCTTTTTCCCAATGTCTCACTCATTTAGAACTCGTCCTAAAACGTTGTAAGGAGAAATCACTCGTGCTTAATTGGGAAAAATGTCATTCCATGGTAAAAAGGAGGATAGTTCTAGGTCATGTCGTCTCAAAAGATGGCCTTGAAGTCGATAAATCCAAAATCGATTTGATTGCTAATCTACCCCCTCCTAAGTCTATTAAGGATGTTCGTTCATTTCTTGGCCATGCGGGATTCTATAGAAGATTCATTAAGGATTTCTCAAAAATTTCAAAACCTCTCTCAAACTTACTTACCAAAGACGTCAAGTTTGAATTTTCCAATGATTGCAAAACATCTTTTGAAACTCTTAAGTCAATCTTGACCACAACTCCCATCATTCAACCCCTTGATTGGACTCAACCCTTCGAACTTATGTGTGACGCTTCTGATTTTGCGATTGGGGCCATCTTGGGCCAATGAATCGATAAACTCCCTCGAGTCATTTACTATGCTAGCAAAACCTTAAATGAGGCCCAATTGAATTACTTAACTACTGAAAAGGAATTTTTGGCAGTTGTCTTCGCTTTTGAGAAATTCAAACCATATCTCATAGGATCCAAAGTAATAGTTTACACTGACCATGCTGCCTTACGATATTTCCTTTCTAAAAATGATGCCAAGGCCCACTTGATTCGTTGGATTCTTCTTCTTCTTCAAGAATTTGACATAGAAATACGAGATAAAAAGGGTTCTGAGAATGTTGTAGCTGATTATCTCTCTCGAATTATGCACGAAAATGTTGATGACACCCAAATCGATGACTATTTTCCCGATGAACAAATCCTTTCCATCTCTAACACCCCTTGGTACGCTGACATTGTGATTATCTTGTCACGCAACAAACACCCGCTGAATAGTCGAAACAAGATAGGCAAAAATTTCTCTCTAAAGTTCGAAACTTCTATTGGGACGACCCATGTCTTTTCAAATACTGTCCAGATCAAATCATTCGAAGGTGTGTACCCGATCATGAACACCAAAATATTCTCTCTTTCTCACATGACCATGCTTGTGGCGGTCATTTTGGAGCAAGAAAAACTGCTGCGAAAGTATTGCAAAGCGGTTTTTATTGGCCCACACTCTTCCGTGACGCTTTCGAATTTTGCTCTAAATGCGATCGATGTCAAAGAACGGGTCGAATCACTAAGCGAAACATGATGCCTCTCAACCCCATTTTAGTGATTGAGTAATTCGATGTTTGGGGCATCGATTTCATGGGACCATTCCCTAACTCGTTTGGGAATCTTTACATCTTGCTTGTGGTAGACTATGTCTCAAAATGGGTTGAAGCCATCCCGACCAAAACCAAAGATAATAAGGTTGTTATCAAATTCCTCAAAGAAAACATCTGTTCACGCTTTGGCACACCTCGAGCTATCATTAGCGATAATGGCACTCACTTCTGTAATCGTGCTTCTGAGTCCTTGCTCAAGAAATATTCAATCACACACAAGCTGTTGACCCCTTACCATCCACAAATTAGTGGACAAGTAGAAGTTTCCAAAAGACAAATCAAACAAATTCTTGAGAAAACCCTGAATTCTAATAGAAAAGATTGGTCCTTAAAACTGATTGATGCACTTTGGGCATTTCGCACTGCTTACAAAACCAATCTAGGAATGTCACCATATCGGTTAGTCTTTGGGAAGGCCTGTCACTTACCTCTTGAATTAGAGTATCGTGCTCTTTGGGCAATTAAACTTTTGAATTTTGACTTAGAGAAGGCTAGCTCACGTAGGAAGTTACAGATCTCAGAACTGGAGGAATTAAGAAATGAAGCATATGAAAATGCAAAAATCTTTAAAGAAAGAACCAAAGCCCAACACGACAAGAACATACTTCATAAGGAATTCAATGTAGGACAAAAAGTTCTTTTATACGACTCTAGACTTCACTTGTTTCCAGGAAAACTCAGATATCGATGGACAGGACCTTATGTTGTGAAAACAGTATATCTTCATGGAGCAGTTGAAATTGAAAATCCTAAGGATGGAAAATTCTTCAAAGTAAACGGCCAACGACTGAAACCATTTTTGGAATTCGAGCAAAATACGAAGACGATGACCTATCGATCTTCATGAGCCTGATCATCCACCATGAAATCAGGTGGTACACGTTCTTCTTCTTTTATTTTTCATTTTTTCCCTTCCATTTTGGTCTGCATACCTTAGACAGTTGGGACACTGTCTCAAACTAGTGTGGGGGAGTCAAGTCTGCATCACAAAAAAAAAAAAAAAACACACACACACACACACACGACTTATTTTAGAGTGATACCACGAAATAAGTTTACAATTTTTAGTCAGTTGATATTATTTTTTTCTCTCAACTTAGATCGAATAAGAAATAAAATGAAAAGTTTAATTTTGAGGGATAATAGTGTAACCGGTACATAGGAAGATTCTTAGGTGATGGGCATGAAATCTATTCTACATTATAGTCTTTGTTTAAATAAGTGGAGGACTTAAAATACTTATATTGGCTTTTCGAATCTTTAAAACTAAGTTGTGTTAAGTTGAATTCGCGTAACTCTCTTTTATGCTTATATTTTCAATAATAATAATAGTAATCCAAGGGTATCCAACATTGCTTGTATATCAAGCGTTGGTGTGCAAACCCGCCAAGCTCTATCCGACATGTTGTTGACAAAGTCAGCATTGGAATATCTTGGTCTCATTTTATGAGATTGGACACCTAAGGATTACCAACATGTTGTTGACAAAGTCAGCGTCGGTCTGCACAATCCGCCAAGCTCTGTCCTAACTCTCCGTTAGTCCGCAAGGCAGTGTATGGGTGGTATACCTTGGTCTTTAAAGTTAGGTGTATGTAATTAATCATAAATTTTAAAATTTTATAGAATAGAGAATAAGCGATGATGCCCAAACACTTCTTGACCTTATTGATTTGACTAGCCGTACATGAGAAAATAATAATACCACTTTGCAAACTATGCCAAGCAAACTAAGAATCTATTTCATGGTTGCACTATGTTATCAACCGAACCAACTGGCCAAGCTAGAATTTAACATTTGAAAACTTGATTTATATTGAAAATTTGTGACAAGTTGAGGTATCTAAAGTACAATCAACTGATTAGAAATTGTTAACTTAATTTGTTGTACCACTTTTCTGAAACAAGTCATGTTGTCATTTTTGTTTTTGTTTTTTTGTATATATCCATTGCATTCATGTAGTTGCATTAGATCCTCACATACTGCATTTGGATTTTGGGTAGAATCCGCTGAAAACCCTCACGAGACACCACTCGTCCTACTAGGGACACCTAGAGGTTTAACGGCTTGTTGCATACGCTCAATGCAATCGTGTTTCCTACGAAAGTGTGACCTATCTAGTTTAGCTTTTCATTTTTTTATTTTTCCTTCTTTTCACTCGAGGACGAGTAAAAGATAAGTGTGGGGGTATTTGATTAACATGTAAAAGTGTTAATTTTTATGCTCTATCTTATCTTTAGTGTAAATAAATAAATTTTACATTGGGTGTTTTTCGTATATTTTCATAGGCCATTCATCAATCCTCATGCATCCCGAAAAGCAAGATATTACACAAGAAAAAGATCAACTTCAAAGATTTTATCTCATCTGCTTTTGGAGTCTAATCAGAGTCCATGTTTGGAAGAATTAATTACATATAATCTAATTATCAATCAATTAGCCACATGGAAGATTTGAAGATTTTATGCACTTTTGGAGTCTAATCAGAGTCCACGTTTGGAAGAATTAATCACATGCAAATCTTTTACCAATCAATTAGCCACATGGAAGATTTGGAAGATATAGAAGATATTCACATGATATGCTCAGATATTCTTAAAGATTATTTCCAAACAAGCTTGGTCAAGAAAGGCATGAGATATGATAAGAATTCTTAAGAAAAGAGGCCCATTTATTCATAGATCTGATTAGGGTTTGGCCTATCCCACCTATAAATATACGTTGTACTCATTGTAAATGTTCATGCCATTTTTTAATTACGTGTTCTCGTTTATGAATAACAAAGTTCTTCTTCATTGATTATCTTTTTTCTTTCATAACAATTTGTGAGTCTACGCAATTATTTTTGGTAGAACACATATTGCTATTTTCTTTTATTACTGCATGTTAGCGATTGATCGTTGATTAGATTCAACGATAGTCCTACTTTTAATTTTCTGTTATTGTTCTAGTTGTTATTTTCTTTTTCTAATTGGTTCTTTTCTTTTCAGTTGTTGAATTTGATAATGATCTGATTAGATTCAGATCAATAGTAAATTCAATACATTAATTCAAAAAACATCTCCAGATTTTGCCTAACTCGCCTAAGAATAGATAAATAATAAGATTTAAAACACCTCCATGTGATTCGACATGCATATTACACGACCTGTACACTTGCAGTATTATTTCATAAATCGCGCTTTTCTAATTCATAGGAAAGCGTCGATCACAGTCCTTCATCTTCATTCTCAAACGTTCGAATATCATAGTACCCTTATAGAAATTCTTTCAAAATTAAATAAAGATCATAATCATATACCATAAGTTCAAGATTTTGTTATTGTGTCATCATATGAAATTATGAACAGTTATTGTAATTGTCACAACCTTTATGTAAGAACCCCAGTTTTTGGACACCGGGGTAAATAGATTATAGCATGTTGTGTGATTTGAAGACCAAGAAGTATAAAATGTGAGCTCAAAAGCCTAACTCATATAATAATTTAATATATGAAGATAATTAAATCGTGTGTATTGGAATAAATTAAATTCACTTTATACAATATAAGGAAATTTATTTCAACCCATGTTTGTAAATTATATTTGATGGTTTAAATGAATATTGGAAATATAAACAACTAATTAACAACTAATATTAAAGTGAGAATATATTTTCAATATGATGTGTTAAATTGTTTTAATGAAACCATAAATTGTGGGTTTTGGGAGTTAATTCGAAGGAATATTGTATTAAGTGATTTTTTAATCCTTTAAAATGATTAAAGTGGAGTATTGGGAAAGCTGTGCTTGGATTGAAATAAGAATTAATAATTTGTTTTGAGAAAAATTGGGGAATAAGTGCAATTTTGTGTTAATTTGGAAATTTACGAACTAGTGAATTTAATATTCAATAACCGAGTAAATAAATTAGAAAATGTTAAAATAATGTTTTGAAAACTTTTTATGTATAAAATTGCAAATAAGTAGGTATCTATACAATTCCTAAGAGTTTATTGCAATAATCGAGTAAATGGTGAACTTTGGAATAAACCGTGTATTTTTAAATAAAACTTGTGTAGAAGTCAATTGTAACAACCTTAGTTTTTTATATAGGACTATTTAATTTGTTTAGACATTAAAATGATTAATTTTAAGATTTAATGACTTGGAATTTATTTAAGTAAGAATTTGAAAGTTAAATTACTCAAAAACAGGAATATCAAACTTAAAATCTGAATTAGTTTATTTTAAAGTTATGTAAAATTCTGTTCAAAGTGGTGGAGGTTAATGGTTGGCGGTGGTGCCATGCGACTACGGTGGTAAGAGGTGAAGGGTAAAAAAAGCTAGTGCAGTCTCCACAAGTCAAGATTACGCAGATAAATTGGAAAAGGAATGGGATGGCCAACGTGATTTAAGAAGAGGGTGGAAAGAAAAGCGGTTGGTGAGAAGTAATGAATTTGCTTCTTTTTTTTTTGATTTTAATTTAAGTTGGCGAAGGCATGTTATAATAGAGGAAGCCGTGCGGTAGTATTGAATTACTACCACCTGTACACAATCTCAAATTTGGCAAATAAGTGTCTCTACTTATGCTTAAACTACTATCACGTGGTGAGTAGCACATATACGAATAACCAAATGTCTCAAAAGCCTAAAATGTTACACGCGCTGGCCATTCGATTTTGAAAAGGTGGTATACACGTCCCTTAGTATTAGTTTGTTTCACGTTTGCTCATTAGTTTAGATGCGCCAGGGAAGAAAATAGAGTGTAGACAACAATCCGGGTTCAAAGTGCATATATTGATTTATTAATTATGAACAGCAACAAGATAAAATATTTTTGAAAAAGAAAGCATTCATATAGGAGGTACCACTTAGAAATTCATTGCATACATGAATTTTTATAATGTATTGCACTTTGCATTAGCCCCTGGATGATTGCAAAACCGGATGTACACATGGTTGTAAATTATGCGAGAAATTACATAAGCTAATTCTTTATTTAATTTCGAGAACGAAATTTCCTAAAGAGCGGGGAGAATGTAACATACTGCATTTTCATAATATTAATTCAGTTAAATAATTACCGAAAACGACGAATGGAAAACGGACATTTTTTGAATTTTCAGAATTGGGCTTCGAAACATGTGCCATTGTGTTCATTGCATTTTTTTGATATATTTGCATATATAACTTGTTCCGATCGGAGTGCATACGACAAATTTACGAACATATGAAGTTTAGCATCGGAAAAAATTTGTATGTAAATGTGTGCAAATATAATTTATATTTTTAATATGTATGTACATAAATTTCTAGAAAAAAGGTCCTTTGAAATTGAAATAAATGGACAGTAAGGAGGAAAGTAATTGATATTAGAATTGAAACATTCCTATTAATTTAGAATGCATGTCATAATTGACATTAACAAAGAAATAATATAAATTTATTTAGATATAAATTGCAGGAGAAACACGCAAAAATAAACACGTGACATAAATGGTACAATACTATGCAATAAAAGGAAGTTTGAAATAATTTTAATTAAGTAGCATTTCAATTTAGAATAGATATTCGTATATTAATATATTAATGGTGCGCATTTGAAATGGAATTAATACACATTAAAAATAACGTTCATTAAATTAAAAAGGGAGTAAATATGCAGAAAGTTAAAACGGAAGAAATTGTATGTGTGTATTGATTTCACATTCGAAATGGATAAGTATAAAGAACGAGGAAAGAATTAAATCAGGATGTTAAAATTATAACGTTAAGAAAGAGAGTAGGCAAAAACTAGTCACTCGTTTAAAGGCCTATACACGTTATCTCCAAATTTGTATGGGTCGACTCATAATTGTGGTTGCATCTACCCTGTGTATGAACATCTAGATTTTTCCAGTATTGACTAAAGGAGGGTCAAGGTTCTGACGCGGTTTTCTTTCGAGCAACTATTCTGGTTTGGTTTCCATGAATCTAACGGACTAGGTTCTTCTGGATGGCTATAAATAAACTCCTAGGGCTAGCCGTCAAACTCATTATTTTCTGAGCAGACGCGGAAGCCCTGCCATTTCATTTCTTCTCCAAACTCTTCTGAAACAAAAATAGATTAGTTTAGGCCTTCAGAAACAAGAATTGGAGAACGCAATTCGTAGATTAGGATTATAGGCGCTCAGAGTTCCTTTCTGTACAAGGTAAGTTCCATGGATCTGTTTCCAATTCCATTCTTTTATTTTCTTTTGTGGTCAGAATTATAAATCCATGGTTATTGCAACGTTTGAATTAAATTTAAGGAAAACCACGGTTGATAATTCTGAACCAGATTCTGGAATTGGAAAGCTTACAAGTGAATGGATTTAAATTATGCCTTTCGGTTACGGTATATTTATCATTTAATTACCTGTAATTCTTAACGAAATGAAAAGTTGAAATTGTGGTAATTGTGATGTATTTCATTTCCTATAAGCATTAAGAATATTACTGTTTTGTAACTTCATTCCTATATCTTCCTGTTTGGGCTTAAGAAATTGTCGTAATAATAAGATTGTAAATTTGACGATGATTATGTGTATATTCCCAATGTATATTGTTTGTGATGTAGTCAAAAATTTAGTTGGGAAAAATTGCAGTAAAATATGGATAAAAAATTGGAATAGATAATAGTAAGGCTAATTGTATTCAGAAGTTTACCATAATTAAATTGGAAATGGGAATTGGGTAAGAAAATAGGAAATAATATATAACCCAAAAAAAGGGGATTAGTTTCAGATTGAGTTAGTTGGGGTGGAAAAGGAATACATTTCCATAATTACCATCACGGTAAATTTCAAAGAATGTAGTTGCAAGAAAAAGAAAAGTAATAGAGATTAGTGTGAAATAGAAGTTTTTGTCGCACTACACACTAATCAAACATATATATACATGATACAATAAAGAGAAATAGCTTGCAACTACGGAACTTAATTGATGTATATTACAAAGTAGATTTTTCTTAAATTTCCACCAACCAATTTGACAAAGTGTGTGAAATATTTCTTATGATAACGGAAATTACAAAAACGGTAAATAAAAGGAAGTAACAATAGTAAGGGTTTGCTTAAAAAATAAGGGAAAATGTAATGAACGGGGAATATAACTTATTATAACTAATGGGGATGAAATGTAATTGATAGACTTGTCCTAGGGACAAGTGGAATTATAACGTGGGTTATAACAAAAGTTAAGATGACAACCCATTAATAAACCTTAGTTAGGGGAACTAAGTGTGGTAGCGGTATAACATGAAGTTTTAATTACATGGAAAAAAGAATAGGCTTATTATTAGTAGACTTATGAAGAGGAAAAATAAGTGGCCTGATAAATTTATAAACAGATAATGGGAGTCCGTCCCGATAGCGTGGGGTTGATTAGGGAAAGTAAGCCGCAAACCGTACGCTAATAAACTAGTAACTTGAATAGAAAATGAATGTGTAAATGATCAAGTTAATTAGGAATATGATAAGTTAAAGCAAGCGCTTGATTAAAAGATTAGACGTATGATCTAATAATGCGATGGCGTGATGCGCTTGGACCAATCCGTACATATGGAGATGAATAACCAAACAGGGTAGATCATCGCAGTGTTTGGACAAAGGAGAGAAGCACGTCCTACTAATTATTGTACGGGACCGGAGGGAAGCACGAGACGTCTACGGGACGTGGTGGGATAATTTGAGATGGCCCTCCGAGGAACAATCAGATGAAGCTGTCTCTCGAAGGCAGGTATGTTGCACCATCTAGAGCATATCTTGACTGCAACTATGGTGTAGTAGTCAGAAGGTTATGGCAGATGGCATTGGGTGATTCAGCGATTTGCCTCCCTCCGAAAGGAGGCGGTCAGGATCAAATTTAGGATAATAATCGTCAGATACCCTCCATCGGTAGTCAGTGGGTGGCAAAAAGACTATAGCTAAACCAACAGACCAACGATCTTTCACTATCGGGACGATGGTTGAGGGACATGCCAAATTGGATGTTAGAATGGTTGATAGGGGCACGTCATTAGCTCTTAATGCTGTCTTTAGTTAGCTGTGGGAAGGGTCAGGGAAAGACCAAGGTGGGGCCATAACCACTGTGAAAAGAGACAGACCACGGGTGGGTATATGTAATGTTGGCCTAACGAAGTTTTCCTTTACATATATCAAAAGCTCCTGACCGAGTTCTATGCATTAGATTCAGCCCTATTACGGTACTCGGGTTATAGTGGGCAGTATGTTTGTGCAAGGGTCGGTGTATTGTAGACGTTATGGCATTACTTTGTGTCGAGAGGTGGTTCGACTGAGGAGTTTAGATACGAGGATTCGTACGCTTACGCGGTATAGCGACGGTGGTTCTGTGTGATTATGTGGCGCAATGATGGAGATTTCCGTATGCGGTTCTGCATAGGATGAAGGTTGTGCATGCTAACGTGATGCGACGGCGGAGACCGTACGAGGAGGATATTATGGGGAGTACCTTGAGATGTTGGGTATAGCTACACATATATAATATTTGGTTTAATCTACTGGGGAGTTGATGGGTGTGACGTGTATGCAAATCCTAGAGTGTTGTTAACCCGAATAACCTAATAGTTAAGAAATTGTAACTGAACAATATATGTAGTGTTATTTCAAAATGTATAATTTGTCCACTTACCAGAACTTGTGTTCTGACCCACTCCTCATGATATACTCGCAAGTTAGATTTATGCCATAGATTTGGTAGCCTTTAGACACCTATTAGGCAATGGAATGATTTCAGTAAGGCAATATTTGATTATTTTATTTTATCCATTCCACTGAGAGATGTTTTATCAAGCTCTAGTATATTTAATATCTCTGTCTTTTTTACAGGATACCAAACAAGCCAACTAGAGTTTCAATGATTTTAGATTTAGAATTTCTGCAAAATCCAAAAAACGCATTGGAATTTGGGTTGTTACACTATGGCAATGGTTTCCATTTGTTTTGAGATTTTCTTGAATGAATTATTTGAGGAAACGGAGTCACAACTTAATAGGTCTGTCTATTTGAGTTGGCGATGAGTGGGATTCTTAAATAGACACGGGTTTGAATCAATGTGTCGATTGGTTTCGTTTGTGTTTTTCTTAGTGTCATGAGAAACTTGAGTTTTGAAAGACATTTCAGGTAAGTCTTTAGGACAGAAAACTTGATTGCTGATTTGTGTACCAGATCTCAAAGTGATTATAGTGTTCATTTTGTTTAAGTTATCATCTTGAGCTACATGGGCCTAACTCTAATTTTGCATTCACTAAATGAACGACTCGTACTTTTTCGAGAACATTCCTCTTTCCCATTCCTCGAATTTTGCATTCACTAAACGAATGACTCGTATTCATTTTGTTGAAGATACTGAGTTGTAGAATTTGAAAGAGTTTCCAAAAAAGTTCGAGAGAGGACAATCATTTGTCTTCTTATGGAACGAAAGATTATTATGCTTTATTTTTGAGAAGGTGACACGAAATCTTGAAATTGATTTGATTAAAAAGGAAGAATCAAAGCATTGTTAGAAAATCATTGAAAAGAAGGTTGAACCAGAATCGTGTTTGGATTGCTCTGGCTCCAAGCAAAATTAGAATGATTTCTCCAATCGGGATTGTACGTTAAAGAGAACAGGTCGTTCTTAACTTTGTTAAAAGCATTGGGTTATTGCGACAAGTAGGACCATTGATCGGTGATGTGATTTGGATCGTTATGTCTATAGCATAAAGGCTGAGAAGCTTGGTTTATTTGTTTAGTTAAAAGAACATTATCACATTTTTTATTACGACATCGATTTTAGCTTAAAGCTAGAGATGATCATATCGAACGAGCACGCTATCATGAGTAGATAGATTTCTAGTTAGATCATTCCTAATGAGCCGATTTTTAAGCAAAGATTTCAAGAGATTTCCAAGCAGCTTTATGGTATTGTGCTAGAAAAATTCTTTAGCATACAGATTCAAATATAGTTCGAGAACTATTTTCGAGACCATCATAAATAATTTGGCCAGAGGTTCATTTTTCAAAATTTTGTTGTGGACATTTGATTAAAAGTTCCTACAATCTTTCAAAGTACTTTCCAAAAGGTTCAACCCTAATAGATGAAAACTAACAATTTCATTTCAAATTTTGGTTGTTTCTTCAACAGAGCTAGATTTCTTTAAGAAAACTTTTACAAGTTTAACCCAAGTTCTAGTTGAATTTAAAGGCAAGCTATACTACCATTTCCAACTTAATCGGCAAGTGCAGATGGAATTAACCTAAATTTGATTCAATCATCACATAATTTTTGGATTTTAATGGTTTCACAAACTTGTTCAAAATTCAACAAAAAGATGTAAGGATCATCGGTTTGAAAATTTCTATTCTGAAAATGTGTTTATGTGACTCGATTGAATTTCAAAATGATTTCTCGTTGGTGCAGCAAAAGTATAGCAAGAAGGAACATAAACTTGATTGAAAAAAATATGGTCCATAAAAGTATATGGAGGGTTTTTTGTTAGCCATTTGAGAAGGAAGATCTAGTCGAATTAAACGCTTTATCGAAGTATCACGTGTCTAGATACTCATGCACATGAGAATAGATTAAGATGTAAATGAGTGAAAAACAAGGTTATGAAAATGATATTGAAGAAGATTTTTTGTTTTGTTTTTTCAAAAATGGAATTTTTTTATCTAAAGTAAAGAGTATGATAAAAGAAAAATGTTTAAAAGAAGCGTTTATTAATTTTTTTTTTTTGTAAAAGGAAAAAATAAAAGTATATATTCAAAGAAAAATGATTTTTTTTTTCTTTTAGTTTTTGAGTTTTTCTTTTGTTTTTTTAATATATGCATGGACTAATTCAAATAAATGAATGTAAGGATTTAAGTGGAAATTTTATATCCTTAGTAGCACCTACTTCAAATATATATATATCATGACATCGATTTAAATTAGCAAAACAATTTTTAATCAGGTAACAAATAGGGGTTATCAGTGCACCAAGAACCGCTATAATGATGCAACTAATGGATTAAATACTTTTAGATAAATAATCATTATAATACCGACGAGTCATCGTGACAACTATAATTGATCAAAGTATGTTGTTTCCATAGACACCAAGAGAGAGTTTCGGTAAAATAAAACAAGTTATCAAAACACAAATTTATTCAAAATGAGCTCGTGACAACTTAAGTCCAACGTTTAATGTTTATCAATTGGTTAAGTTCTACGATAAAATGCAATTTTTAGGGCCAAGGAAAGTTTATGAACTCCTCACCTTATATAAATTTGGGTGCGCCCTTACGGGAAAAAAGATGAATGTAAAACAAAAAATTGAACGCATGTTAAAATGCAACTGCGTACAGGTTCTTGTGTGATTTTTTAAATGTAATATGCAAGTGAACAAAAATATAATAAAAGTAAAACATGAGATTGAACAAGAAACTAAAACATGCAGAGTTTATTAACAATTTATTTTAGTGAAGATTTTTTTAGCACGAGTGAAATGAAAATGAATGTTTTTTTAATCGGGTCAAACAATTCTTTTTTTACAAAGCATAAAGAAAAATGGCAAATAAATGTAAAAACAAAACCATATAAGCAAATAAAATAAAATGAAAGATTGGTCAAAAGAAAATCTTAAAATAAAAAGAAAAGCTCGCACTAAAATACGCCAACTAAAATGAAACCAAACTAAATTACCCAAAAACTCAAAGATGTTGTAATATATAAGAGTGAATATGGTTTTGTAATATTCTATTTAGTCCCATATCATGGGAATAAGTTTAACATCAGCTCCAAAGCCTATATATAAAGGAGCCAATGTGATTGAAATTGTGACATTTGAATCAATAGAAATAAAAGCCTCTCCTTATATCTTCTATTCTCTGTAATGGCTTCTCTTTTATTGTACGTTCTATTTTATTTTATAATACGTTATCATCACGAGATTCCAGTAGAGCTATTTTTTTATTTTTTTAAATCATCTAGATCTACATCTATGAATTTGCGAGGTAAGTAATTTTTATTTGAGGATTGTTAATTCATGGATTTCTAGATTTGTTCTGCAATTATTTACTTTTGTTTAAAAATCTTCGATAAATGGATCTATCAATTTGTGTTATCTTCTATTCTTCTAGATCTAATTCAAACTTCTAGAACTGTTTCTATTTTTTTTTTGTAGATCTAGAATGGGTTCTAATAGGTCTATATTTTTTAGATCTAATTATTTTTATTGACCCTCCATGTGTGTCTAGATTTATTTTCCAATTTTTTTGCGGAACTAATTTTGATTTTTCCAAACCCAATTTGATGGAGATTCGATTATATATGTATTGTTTATATTATTGATGGTATAGAGGTAGATC
Source organism: Allium sativum (assembly GCA_030737875.1). NCBI lineage: Eukaryota > Viridiplantae > Streptophyta > Magnoliopsida > Asparagales > Amaryllidaceae > Allium > Allium sativum. Next base: position 464,946,253 of record CM060923.1, read on the forward strand.
TAATTTTAACTTTTCCGATCTATTATGACTTTTCGTATGTAATTATTTTGGATAGACTAAAGATAGAATATCTTTTAAAAAAATGATTTTTTTTATGCATACCCAACAAAGATAGAATATCTCTTGAAAAAAATGTTTTTTTTTTGGTATATCCAACAGAATTATGGGTATAAAATACAATGATGTAGCATTTAAATTCAATAGCAATATTTATTTATCACTGGAAGTGAGATTGAAAACTCACGATGTAAACTACTTTCAAATGAGGAACCTGAAGTTCATATGTAAATGACCTGAAGTTCATATACATTTTTTTTAATGAGGAACATGAAGTTCATATGCCAATAAGGAATCTGGAGTTCATATGCAAATGACCTGAAGTTCATGTATAAATACTTTCAAATGAGGAACCTGAAGTTCATATGCAAATGAGAAACCAGAATTTCATATGCAAATGAGAAACATGAAATAAAGCCTCAAAACATATAATTGCATTTAATATTTGCTTATAGTAAATGACCTCTAATAGGAAAGGATTTGAAAAATCGCTGAAAGGAAAAGTTTCAATAAAAGGAAAAAGGCATATATTCCAATTTTGTGCCATACATAATTTCTTGAAGAAATTTATTGTTATAAGAGATCATTAAGAATAATCTAGAGGATTTGCTTCAGTTTAAAATATACAATGATAATATGTAAATTATAATAAAACCTGAAGTTTTAATACAGTAATTTTAGAACATATCATATTTCTAGAAGAAATATTTTATCGTTTCTTAAAAAAACTATATTATAAAAAAAATATGCATCTCGAAGATCATATTAAGTTAAGATCTAAATATTGATATTAATTTAGCACACCTGAAGTGATTATAGAAGTAATTTTTGTTATAAAAATGAAAATTTTATAACCTGCAGTTTCTATAATTGTAAGAGATAGTTTGGATGTAAAAAAATAAGATCTAAAAGATCTGTATATGGATTGTATAATTTGAATCTAAAACACGTAATTTTTATGTTTGTTAATCTACATTGAACTTCTGGTTCAAATAAAATATATTTTATTTGAACTAGGAGTTCAATACATTTCCAAATCAGATGGTTTGGATATTATGATACGATCTTTAAGATTCACATTGACATTGCTTGATAAGCAAAAATAAATGATTGGAACCTTATAAACGATTTGTTCTAAGATCGATAACTCGAATGAGAAATAATATGTAAATCGATTACATGTAATACTTGGACGCACGTATATACACATATATGTGAATATTTAATTAACAACCTGAAGTTATTATGAGCTCATATTACAAATTATGCGTATATTATTTAGTAATTCAAAAAGTCGATTGACATCAATATTGAATGACCTGAAGTCGTGTGCACATTCAAATGATAGAAAATTCCTCCAAATTATCAGACCAATGAAAGGGAAAAAGCAATACAATATGAATGCATCTTATCAACTAATAAGTGCATTATCCTACTACAATTGAAATACATCTAATGTATTTGCTAGCTATAATGCGATAATGGATCAAAAATGAGAATCCAAAGACAGTTTATAATTTAACGTGATAATGTTTTTCAACATTGAGGGGAGGATAAAAGGATCATCAATGTTAAATATTTGCTAACATATAGAATTATGCAAAATATTAAGTAACTTGCATAAATTATCAATTATGTCCGTAATAGACTTTCTCCAATATAGATTTGAATCACACCAAAGAATCAAAAGGTGTAAATCACAGCTGAAAATGTGGTATAAAGTCAGTTCAAAATATTTTGGAGTAAGTCATAAAGATGCGAAATAATGGAGGTAAGTGTTCTTGAAGAAACACTTAAGGTTGCTTTGAAAGAAACCCATGACATGATTATCAAATAACCCTATAAGTGGTTTAGGAACCTAAAGCATGATAATTTTTGAGATCTCAATAAATCATGTATAGAACTGACAAGAAATAATCATCGATAATAAATTTATAAATAATAAAGCGCTTATTTATAAATGAATTAAAAATTCCATATTAGAGAGAAACATGATTGGCCGTCATGAAATTCTCCTTAATAAGATATACAGACTTGTATTCCATAAGATATGAACCTGTAGTTCATAAGATAAAATTAGAAATATATAAAATGACAAAAGCACACTAAAGTTACCAAAGCACCATATAGTGTAAACAACACGCTATGAGCATTGTACTTTCAGAGATAATTTAATTGATTTAAATAGTGAAAGCGCTTAAAACGCTTACAATACCCTAAAGGTATAAACGATGAAAGTATACAAATTGCGAAAGAATTCAATTAACTTTGGTAGTAATAAAGAATGCAAATAACATGAAGTGTAGATTATAACATTATTCTAAGTATTGTTGTGATGAAAAGCTTGATATAATTCACGATGAGTAGATCATTTCCTGCTTTCAAGAACTGTTGTAGTGAAACTCTTAATATCCATTGAAGTGGTAATTGCGATATGCAAAACTTATTATTGTAACGGCCCGAGGAATTCGCGATCTTTGTATCGACATAAACTCAATGTCAACTACTTAAGAATCGAAAAATACAGGAACGTTAATAGAAAGAAGTTAGAGGGTGAGAATAGATAAGATAGAAACTTAGAACAGAAGAAGAAGAACACAACTACAACAACATCAGAGTAACGCGAATCTCACAGCGGAACGAATAAATATATTTCATAACATGACTTTGAAATAAAACAGTATCTGTATACAATACCATTATTAGAGTATAACACTTAGAACACAGCGGAAATAATAATAGCTATATATTCCTGAAGCCTCCAGCTCCAGCTCTTCAAGTATCTTTAAAATCCGAACTACTTGACTGCCCGTACAAAATTGGGCACCCAAGAGTTTAGGGAAAACAAAACAAAATAAAATCTGGGTCAGTCATGTGACTGGTGTGAGTAAACTCCAATCATTTTGGTTTAATTTTTCAAAATCCTTTCTAAAGAAATGATAATTGTAAGACCGATCCACACATAAACACAGATGGTTTTTACCTTACGATAACCCAAAACATTTCTTTAAAATCAATACTCTTCTGATATTATAATAATGTCTAAATCAAATAAATAGCAATCTAGTGGAAACGCTTTCATCTCACGTTCCGCATGTATTATATACAATCAAACAACGCAGGCGCTTATTGGGTAATGGATTTCTAGTTATGACAAGGTATGGAACCACCTTCCGATCAGTGTACTCTAGAAGCGATACACTGGAGTTCAACAAGAACATCTTGTAACTCGACCACACATGACCGGCCATTCATTTCGCTTGAATGTTCCGAATATATTGTCACCTTACGGTTGAAATACCAACATAACTGTTCCCGGGAGATACAAAATTGAAAGAAGTAACAAATATGAATATTCTCTAGATGGTGACAATATACCCTAATTGGGTGTGACCCACTTAGCCATGATGCCTGCTCGATTTTTGTCATTTCTCGGTTGATGAGGCTTGAGGTCATAACGTACTATTATACAGATCACATCTATATTTACTTTGAATGCCACATCATCATACCCGCCAAATCACGAATCGTTTTCCTCAAAAATACCACGGGTATAAAGCTAAGAGAAACGAATTTCTCCGCCACCAACGTAAATACGTTTGAAGCGATCAAGTTATGTGATTTCTTAGGCAATTTCTACCTAGGATTTACTGAACAGCTCTTGCATAACTCCGTCTTCAATTATCTTTATCATATTTGATTCGCAACGCTAATGCCATATGGAGTGGTTTTCAGATAATATATCTGATCCCGGTCTCTCCGTATTGACAACGGAAATGGTCAAAATCTTTGATAGTCGGTGATTTAACTATCAAAGGAAAACATGTGTACAAACAACGGTCGTATTTCCAAAATGGAAATATTATCGATCAATCATCAATCGACCTTTATCTCTTTAAATTAATTTATCATTAATTTATGTCATTTTCCTATTCCCGTTTTTCCATATATTCGTAAATTCTTATTTTATAAATTTAGAAAATATACGTTGTTAATCATTGGAAAACATTTCCATATTTACTCTTATTTCTTATTTTCTATATTAGAAAATATTTCAGATTCTTATTTGGAAAACATTTCCAAAACTCCTTCATTGGATTTAAACAGATGTTTAAATAAAACATCGCGCGCCAACTCAAACCGTTACACTCATTAACTAAATTCACTTCACCAACCTTCGCTATTGAACTTTAACTATTCCTAAGTTAACAATAAAGTCAATCAAGTTGGGGTATATCTACCTCTCAGACCTTAATTGAACAACATTATTAACCTTGAAATAAACAAAGTCCACCACTTAAATCTTTAACAAACTATCCTTACGTAACTCTCAGATTCAATCTACGATTCCATTTCTTTTACAGAATCATTTGATTATAACATTAGTGTTATAATTCCATGCTTTTGAGTTATAATAACTTTAATATAACTTTTATTTCTTAATTTGAATAAATAAATAAACAACTAATTTATTAATAAATAAATAAATCTTGATTTAAAAACCGGAAGTAAATAGTACTTTCCCGAATTCGATATAATCGAGTCCGACGTATAACTCTCTTTCGAGTAAACTCTACTCGATTAACTCTTTTTCGAATAACTTATATTCGATAACTTCCTTTTGAATAACTCTATTCGATTAACTCTCTTCGAATAAATTATATTCGATTAACTCTCTTCCAATAAATTATATTCGATTAACTCTCTTTGAATAAATTATATTCGATTAACTTTCTTCGAATAAATTATACTCGATTAACTCTCTTCGAATAAATTATATTCGATTAACTCTCATTTCTTATCTTATTCAAATTTCAATTTGAATTCCTATTTCAAAACCCAATTTTTTTTATAAATGTTTTAATTTATAAAATAATTATTTTAATCCATTGTTCACATCGAATGTAAAAAATATTTCTTCTATATAAATATATATATATATTAGTTTAGTTTGATTTCGTATTTAAAGGTAATATTCCATTCCCAATTCTATTTATACTTTTATTTAGAATTTTATTCATACGAAATCCCCTTTTTACTTCCAACACTTAAATCTCATTTATAATCCCCTTTATAAATGCTATGTTCAAATTCTATTAGAAATATCGGTGTTAAAACCGATTTCTACTTCTCTATATAAGATCAGACTTATATATTCCATTTATCAAATGATAAATATTTTATTTAATTTATAAAACATTATAAATTAATCTTCTCCATTTTTTTATCTGTTAAAACAGATTTCTATTTAATATTTATTTTCCACTTATTTCCTTTTATAAAATTCTATTCATTTTATAAAATACTTCCTTTTATAATATCCTTTTTATTTCATATAAATATTTCCTTTTTATAATATCCTAATTATTTTCCAAATAAACTCCTTTTACAACTCTATTTATTTTACAAATGTTCCTTTTTCAATTCTATTTGTTTTACAAATATTTCCTTTTATATAAGATCCATTGATTTTATATAATAATTTTTTTATATACATTTTGAAAATTCCCTTTTTAAATCCAGTAGTATATATGGTATTTAAAATACCAAATAACAAGGATCAATTTTATTCAAACACACATAATCATTAACAGATTATATATCACATCATATATCACAATATATGAAAAATAGTAACATAATTGTTGGGGAATCCAGTTGGATCCCTCCAACCTATTTCCCTGCATCCAAGAATGTTAAATAATATAATTAACATTACTTTCATATCAATATGAAATATTCTGATCAACAGAATCAATATTTGATTAACGATATATATATATATATATATATTTGTATATATATCGCTAGATCTATAATTTCAACCAATTAATAGACAAATCATCCAACAATCAACACATAGCAATCAACCATCATTCATCAGTTCTAAAAATACGTTATAAAACTATAACTGTGCAGAGTTAGTGAGTTTTACTCACATTGGACGATTATCGTTAAATAACGATAATTGTCGGTTGATTCAGACAGACAATTTATTTCGCTATAAATTGTAACGAGCTTCAATTTACTCCCAGTCAGTTCCATTTCGTAGCCCTCTTCCATACGATCCCAACGGATCCTGTTTCATTGATTTTCGATCACGTATGACAAAGTTATATATTTTCTAAGTTAATATACATTTTATATATGCAAATTTATATTTATTTAAAGTTTAAATTGGACCTCACCCTTCCCACTTGGCCCACAAACACATTAGAACCGGCTGAACAGTTCTTTGTCTTCCTCCCAAAATTGAACGCGAGCTCCAGGAAATCCTCCACCATACCCGATTCTTTACTGCGCCCGTTCTTCCTCCATACTCCGCCGTTTTCAATGCCATGACCTCCAAACAACTCCTCGTCCAAAACTCGACCTCCCCAACTCCTCAACGCAACACTCGACCACTCCGTCCCAACCCGCGTTTTGAATAGAAGGTTCACGTACTACGGTAAAAATTACCAAACTTGTTTGCTTCCAAAGTCAACAAAACTTGGCCAACGAACTCCCGTCAATCTCGTCCCCACCACTCTAGTGCGTACACACACGCCTCACTGCTTCAGCTCGAACACGAGCTAGCTGGACGCGATGACATTTAGGAGTATACATGAATTTTCTTTCATATATCGTGTTCGTTATGTAACCAAAAATCCCTATAGGTTTGCATATTTGCGTTTTCACCTATGCCTTAAAATAGTACATATACATATGTAATTGTAAAGTCACTTCATTTTTTTACATGCCTTATTCTTTAAGAAGACAGGGGTTCCTGTTGCTTTGGCTTCTTTGTGAATTCATGTATGCCTTATGCATGCATTCATGTATAGAAGGTTACATAAACATATGCAGGAATTACTATCGAAATCTCTTATATGTTTTGGTGCAAGCTCCACAAGTATGGATGAGGTAGAAAATAATGAGAGTTGCAGTGATGTAAGTACACCAAACAAATATAAGAAGACTTGACGAAGTCTTATATATATTATCACTTATCAGAAGACAACCGAGAAAATAGTGTGTACATTTTTCGGACATACCCTTATTTTTTTCTTTGCTCTTTGAGTTTTAAATTTTAAAGTTTAACGTACCCCGTTACGTAGATTCTTATTCACATATGGACTGCTATGGACAAAAATAAAAATATCATCGTGACAAACAATGTGCCATGATCACAAAAATATAATAATATAGAAAAGACAACTTATTCTGTGAAGTCTCAAAATATTGATAAAGGGTGTAAAATACTCCAAATAAAAAGTGACTATTTTTTTCAATTAAAAATTACAGAAAAATTCTATAAATTAAATTATAAATACGTCTCAAAGATCCTATCTAAATTGGAAGCCAATATTTAATTAAAATTAAATATATCGTTATGGTTTATAAACGATTCCATAGCGACTATTTGAAAATTTAATTTAGCCATAACTCCCAATCTATACGACGAAATCTCGATTTTTCTCTTCCATTAGAAAAATATCGTTCAACAGATCTGAACGTTTCTTTTTTCATAGAAATCCGATTTAAAACGGATTCTGTATATTCGTTTAAAGTTCAAATCGCCAAATTACGAACTGCCACGCCATTTCGAGCTCGATTATAATTATAATATAATTATTACGTTTAACTGTCGTTTAAATAATATATCCGTTATTATAATTCAAATTCTAAACTGAATTAAATCAGTCAAATTATCTGATTCACACAACATTTGCAAATTCCACTATTTCGGATTATTTTGGCAATCAAATATATTATTTAATTATTTATATTAATTATATATTCAATATTGTTTAATTAAACGACCATTTAAATCTCTAGATCACTATTTAAATAATTAAACAAACTAATTATTATACCGTAAAAATACGGGACATTACAATTATAATATATAAGTTCCTGAAGAATACGAATAACATTTGTTGTTATAAAGAATACCAAAAACTGGATGATAGATTACAACATTATTCTTCTAAGTATTGTTGTAATGAAAATCTTGATATACTTCAAGATGAGTAGATTACTTCCTACTTAGTGTTGTTGTAACGAAAATCTTGTTATAGTTCATTCTTATAAGTATTGTTGTAATGGAAATCTTGATATACTTCAAGATGAGTAGATTACTTCATGCTTAGTGTTGCTTTTATGAAAGTTGTCTTATTCATCAAATGTGTATTGCAATATGCAAGTCTGATTGAAACACAAAATTATAAGCACATGAAGTGTATTCATAAATGAATATTAGTAGCATACAAGTCACAAAAAGAAGGCGTTTTAAATAAGAAAACACGCCTGAAGCATGAAAATGCATATGATGTTTTTACAGGAAAATAATTACAAGGACAAAATTAAAGGCTTTTTTATCCATAAGGACAGCCCATTTAAATTTTACTCAAAAGGACAGCACACTCCTTTTCTTGTCTCACGTGCCCTATTTCATGTAATCCGTTAAAGATTTAACCCCTAAATCACGTGCGCTATTTCCTTATTTCATCCACTATTTTTCGTCGAAGAAAATTTGGATCTCGCCGCCATTGATCGCGATTCTTATTCCTTCAGATTTTCGAATCAATTTTTTTATTTGATCGCGTAAATCCCAAGATATCTGAAATTCTAAATAATGCACAATTCTCAACCGGAAAATTGATCTTTCATCAATCAGACAGGAAAATCAAAATCACATTACGTTTACTGCTGATTTGCTCCATTCATTTTTTGTTTATCATATGATTCTTTCACTGTTTGCAATAGGTTTTTAGTGTTTCTATTGGTAATTCATGGATTCTACTTGTGCTACAAGCAGGTATTATTTTATACTGTTTTCAGATTTTTAATTTTTTTTTCGTTACTTTTATTCTAGTTTTTTCTTTTTTTCACGTTGTAATTTGTTTCTGAATGCATTGCTGAATTAAATCTGTTTTAGATTAAAACTTGTTTTGCGTTCATTAGTATAAATGTTACTATGATTGTTTGCATTGTATTCAAAGAAAATTAACTATAGCAGTTTTTAGGTATCATTTTCTTCCCTTTCATTTGAATGTGCAACAGTTTGTAGGTATCATTTTAATATTTTTTTAGGTATCATTTTTAATGTATTACCCTTGTTTTATTGTTTTATGGTATCTATTTGCATCTTTTTACTTGGTTAACTGTTTTTTTTACATTACTTTTTTGTTCCAGTGGTGACGGCACTCTCCTTATTGTACTTGTCTTCAACGATACCTCTTTCAGTACTCGGTTGTCGATTAACTGCTCATTGGATGCTTTGAAAAACGAAATATGTGAGTATTGGTCTCAACTTACTCCCAAATCCATTGAAATTAGCTTTGTGATTGAGGATAGAATTAAAATTGTTGAGAGTGACTATGATCTTCAAAGTATCGTTTTATTTCAATTACATAAGAAGAGTGCTTTTTTCTGTTTTAATGTTAAGTTGAAGGAATTTCTGTTGGAAAATGTGATTGATGGTTCTTCTGCACTTTCTACTAATGTTTTAATTCCTTCGTCTTCTGATCAATGTTTGGGTGCGAACATTGTCGTTCATAGGAATAGTTATTTAAATGATTTGATGAAAAGAGGATCTACATTAAAATTTACTGATTTTACTGGTTTTTGTCTCGGAAGCGCCGAGTTTAGAGAATTTTTAATGGTCTTTCAAATTAAATCAGGTCATGAATACCACTTTCTTAAGAACAGTGCTACTAGGATCACTGCTATTTGCTCATCGTTTTCTACTGGTTGTTTGTTTAAAGTGCATGCTTCTTGTGATGTTGGCCAACTAAATAGGTTTTTCATCAGAAATCTGGTTGTCGAGCAATCTTGCGGGGGTGGTCCAACAAATTTGAGTAACCCTTCTTTATCAAGCTCATTTGTTAAATCATTGATAATAGATGAAATTAGAGATCATCCTAGTAAGAAACCGAAAGACATCATTGATGATTTTCGAAGAGAGTTTAATCTGAATTTATCTTACTCTTATGCTTACAAAGGAAAGCAACTAGCTTTATTGGAACTGTACGGCAATGATGCAATGTCGTACAATGATTTATCTTGGTATTTAGGTGCACTACAGACTCATAATCCTGGTTCTTATGTCGCCATGAATGTCAACTCTTCTACAAATCCGTTTGAGAGAGTGTTTGTTGGTTTTGGTGCTTGCATTCTTGGCTTCAAACATTGTCGGCCTATGATATTTTTAGATGGTACCCATTTGAAAGGTAGGTCAGGAGTTTTAATGGGTGCTACAGCTAAGAATGACAACCAAGGTATTATTTAACTATAATTTTAAATGATTTACATATACATATGGTACCATTTGGATTCTATGTGATCAGTTTTCTCCAGTTCATTTTCCGATTTATCAGTTTATTATTTTTTACAGTATCATTGTTTAGATATACAGATTTTAATTATCGTTTTTATTGGCATTACGGTATCATTTTCTTCAATGTTTTTAGTATACAGTTTGTAGGTATCATTTTAGTTCCTATCTAGGTATCATTTTTTTCTCAAACAGTTTTTAACCATCAGTTTTGGTTGTTTTCAGGTATCATTTTGATTTATACAATATTTAATTAGCTTTTTCGTATGTTTGAAATTATCAATTTTTTTTTTAAAGAATGATTTCCTATTTATTTTTTATTCTTAATTTTTTGGCAGATTTCTTCCCTTTAGCTATGGCCATAGTTTCAATAGAAAATGTGGATAATAGGAGATGGTTTCTAAATCATTTGAAGAAAATGCTCAACGAATATCGTAATTTGGTTTTTATGTCCGATCGACATCAAGGTCTGATTTCGGGTGTTCATGATGTTTTTCCCACTTCATATCATAGTTATTGCTACCTTCACATGGAACAAAATTTGCTGTCTGCTGTTAAGTCCAAAAATGCACACATTTCGATTGTGGAATTGTTCCGGACATGTTCTAGAGCATCTAATGTTCTTGAGTTTCAAGTTGCTCACTTTAAGTTTTTACAATTTGGTGGTCCTGCAGCGGTTAATTTTTTGAAAGACAAACCTTTCGATAAATGGGCTGATTTTTTTTCCGTGGTAAAAGGTATGGTGAGTACAGCTCTAACGTGGCTGAAAGTTTCAACAGCTGGATTTTAGAAGAACGGGCCTTACCAATTACATCTTGTTTGGACGGGATACGTATAAAAATTATGGAACAAATGGCTAAACGCCGGGAAGAATCCCGTTTATGGACTACCATTTTGTGTCCAACCATGGAAAGTCGATTAAAAGACTTAGTTGAAGAAGGTTTTGGTTGGGATGTATTCAAGGCTTCTGAACACCTATTTGAAGTGAAATCACCAATTTCTCATCATGTTGATCTAAAAGACTGGACGTGTAGCTGTAACCAGTGGAAGGTGATGGGTTTTCCATGTGCTCATGCTATAAAATGTATTAATAAAATGAAATTAAATGTGTATGATTTCTTTAAGCACAATTTCAATGTGGAAGCTTACCGATCTTCATATAGTCATACAATTAATCCTATATCTACATATGGCAAACCTGATGTTGATTCAAGTAATGAAGCAATAATTAAGTCACCAAAGGATAAACGTGGTGCCAGTAGACCTTCATCAAAAAGAAAAGGAGGATTTGCATATTTCCAGAACAAGCAAAACAGATCTAGAGTGTGCAATGAATATGGTCATAATAAGCGCAATTGTTAAGCTTCCAAAAATAAAAAATGAAATTCATTACATTTTTTCTAGGTATCATTTGTATCTCCATATAAACTTGTCAAGTAAACTTGAATGCGTTTGCAATATAGTGTTTGCTGAACTGCAAATGTACGCAATTATCTACCTTTTTAATAAAAAATCTTCTTCGCTTATTTTGTTTAAGTTTGATTATTTCATTGATGTATCGTTGGCATTCTGTTTTTTTCCTGGTGTTCTGATCAGTGAGATTCTCTGCATGTTTAATATTAGTTTTTATCTCTTCCATGAATCTATTTAATTAGTTATTCTTTATGTTTGATTAACTGGATATTTTTTCTATGTCTTGTCGGGTTCATTTTTATGTTTTTATCATGTGTAGAAATTTATTTGATATCATTTTTATAATTTTTTAGGGGTCATTTTTAATTTATCTCAATTCAAAATTCCATGGGTATCTTTTTTTCTTTATTGTAGTTATCATTTTAATTTTTAATTTTTAACTTCAGATTTTGGTTATCATTTTCTCGTTATTTTAAGTATCATTTTTTAAATCCATACGACTACAAATTGTAGATATCATTTTTTTATTGTAGTTATCTTTTTCTGAGTTTTGTTTATTAAACACCAATTCTGCACATACACAAATTATTAGCCAAAAATATTATTGTCATTTCAAGTTTTAATCATCCAATTTACTGAGTAGACTATTTTATGTAATGATTCACTATTTTATTCAATCCCATTTAATGTGTTGAGTATTTAACATATGAAAAATCCGTAGGTATCATTTTTTTTCACAATTCAGTTATCATTTAAATTGTACCAATATTCATTCAGATTTTGGTTATCATTTTGTATATATTGTAGTTATCATTTTCTGATTTGCTATCCACTTTACAGTTTTTAGTTATCATTTTCTGGCAGTTGTAGTTATCATTTTTTACATTAAGTTAGTTCACAACAATTCTGCACACATAAAAAAGGCTGAGAATGAGAAAAAAAATTGACATAAATTCAGTCTTTTCAAATCAAATTCAGCAATGTGTCAAGTATGCAGATTTATCATCATGTATTCATGCAAGATTAGAATTTCACACAACCACCCATTCATTACTGAAATTCGAAATGTTAACATCTGCATAAATTTCAATCTAGAAGAAAATACACTGTTTTCCAACCAACTACAATATACAACACTGTTTCACTCATTTTTTCATTCATTTTTTTTAGTCTTCTTTGTCAATCCAGTGATGAATCGAACCAAATTCCAGCAGCATGCATGATTGGATATAACTTCACGCACAATCAGTGCTCTTATTTTATCCATTTTCTCTTTTGAGACCTTTAGAGGAATTTCAGCTCTGTTGTCTGAAATTATGTTTACGATGACGAATATACTGCAGTCCACTCTGCATAAATAAAAATTAACGATGTTTACAAATTGTAAAGAACAAATGTCAGTTATTTTTCTTGTGCATTGAATACTGATTTATGTCGGTTACAATCAATTATCATTACAAACTTCTTCTTTTTTTTGTATCGAACAAATAAATCAAAAAAAAAAAAAAAGATGAAAAAAAAATTAACTTGTCGGAATGCTGCTGTGCGCATGGTTCTTGAAAAATCTCTCCATCAACAATCTTCTTATCTACGATTTTATTCTCTACCCAAAGTTGTTGCAGAATTTCTTCAACTTTCTTTCGCTGTAATGAACATTTTTTAGTAGTAACTCACTATCAATAAAGACATTACAATTTTCTTACCACTTCATATGCTTCGTTTAAATGAAGATTATTGAATTTGTTTGATCTTCTTGGTCTCAAAGAATCATAGTGAACCCATTGCATGTTTGCATATGTTAATGTCAACAACGTCCAATGGTTGTCAAAATATAATAGGAAGTAAATTTTTTCTGTATAACTGTTCAAAGCTGCTTCTTTTAAGAAAGGAGTAACCTAACTTTTAATAATTGAACTCCTGTCCTCCATAATAGCTTTCTGCTCAGTGTAAATTTTAATTTAATAATTATTGAATACATGAATACTACAATAATATTTTTTTAAACCTGTGATTCAACTTACTGTCATTAGTGTAGACATTGTGTAATTGTTATCAACTAAATCACATTTATGGGTGCACCAGTCGATTATCTGAAAATACAATGAAAACAATAAATTACATACAGTAAATAAACATGTTTCAACATCTTATAACAGATTTATGTCTTCAAATTTATCTGTTTTAGTACAACATAATTTGAATCTATGTTTTACATTTTCTGAGTATCATTTTTATATTTAATTAGGTATCATTATCTTGTTCATTATACTGATCATATAAAAAATTATAAATTTGGTTATCATTTTTTTTAAACATGGCAATCATTACCACATTTTTGTACATATGTTTACCTGCCCATCTGCGAACGAACCTCTCAACACTTCTGTCAGCATATCCTTTGTAACAATACAGCCTCCCCTTGCTGGATCATCATCTTCCCAAGTAATCGGACTGTCAATTATTTACAAGTCAAATAGTTAGTAAAATTATTTCTACGTTGTACAAGTACAGATGAAAATATTATACTTACTTCTCTTCAGCTACTGACATTGAATAAAATTTCCTTACAATTCTACCTTCCTCATCATCAAGATGTTTAATCACTTTTTTGCATTTTGACAAGTGCAAGTCTTTCCATGAAGGTTCCTCAACATTTATTGGCTATTCTAGCCAAACAGTATGTTCCTGATCTACGTTATCTTCATTTACCTTTTTTTTCCTGCATTTTTGATCATCAAATGGAATAAATGAAAGTTGTAACTCCTCATTTTTTTCCTTCACTTGAACCTTCATTCTCCTTCATCTGTGTTACACGTGCTTTCTTCGTTGCTTTTAAATAATATTCAAACTCCTCTTTTCTTTTTTGTGTTCTTCTTCTTGCTCTCATTCTCAGTATGTATGAAGGTGGTTTTGCACTTTTTGGCTTGGAAGCTGATTTTTTGAGTCTTTTTTTAACTGTTTTCTCTGAATTTCCTTCTCTGGTTTTCATCTTTGCAATCTCTACAGTCAAATTAAAACTAAAGTCCGTAGGATCAATGTCGTAAATTGACCGTACACTCTTTTTTTGACTCCCGCTATCATTGACATAATCATTAACTGTGATTGGCGTAGTTTCATTCTCTATTCCAGCTGCCATGTTTTCTTCTCCATAGGTCCTTTCATCATCATTCGTCATGCCATCGTTCATTTTATCTTGGTCCTGATTCTCATTATTCACCTCATTTTTACTTATTTGATTACTTTTCAAATTTTCATCTGTATGCGTATCACCTAGTGTCTGTTCTAAATCAACTCTATCATCCGTTTGCTCGTGTTGCATTTCAGCTTTCTGCTCTTTCATCTGGTCTTTAAGTTTACATAACTCCTTTTCTACTTTTCTTCTCAAATTTCTTTCTTCCATCCACTTCCTTTTAAATTCTTTGTTTTCCTTCTCTAATTCTGTGATGCGGTAGTTAAGAACTCTATTTTCCATGTCCTTATCAACTTTTTCCACTACTTGGACCTGTTGATTACGCGTTCTTTTTTTGGTTTGCGCAGCTTTTCCTTTTATTGTAGCTCTTCTTTCCAAACTTTCCTTACACTCTAACAGAAGCGCCTCATGCAGCTTAATTTTTCCCATTTCCATTACCTATACAAGAATATACATTATATGAATCAATCTGCATAATTGCCACATTGCTGAATTGGATTGGAAAACACTGAATTTATATCATTTTTTTTTTCATTTTCAGTATTTTGTATGTGTGTCGTAATGATGTGAACTAACGTAATGTAAAAAAATGATAACTAGAACAGCTCGAAAATGATAACTAGAAACTGTAAAGTTGGTAAGAAATAAAAAAAATGATGCCTACAATATATATAAAATGATAATAAAAAACTGAATAAACATAGGTAGAAATTAAATGATAAATGAATTGTTATAAAAATGATACCTATGGAATTTTCTAATGTTACATACTTAGAAGAATAAATGAGAAAGAATAAACCACTGAATCATTACATCAAAAAGTGTAGTCACTAAATTGAATGATAAAAACTGAACTGACAACAATATTTTTGTCTAATAATTTGTATTTGTGCAGAAATGTTGTTTAATAAAAAAAACTCAGAAAATGATAACTACAATTTAAAAAAAATGATATCCAGAAAATGTTTAGTGATATAAATTATAAAAATGATATCTAAAATAAATAAAAAATGATAACTAGAATCTGAAGTTAAAAATTCAAAACAAAAATGATAACTGCATTGAAGAAAAAAAGATACTCATGGACTTTGAAAGTAACATAAATAAAGAATGACTCCTACAAAATTATAAAATACAAACCAGAAAAAATTCTACACATGGTAACAACACAAAAATGAACCCTACAAAGAAATAGAAAAGATAACCAGCTAATTAAACATATAAACCAATGTTACTTCTTCACTATTTTTACACATATGGTAACAAAATTAAAATTAACTCTGTATAAAATTAACACTGAAATATTGATATTTCTACTTGGCCAGCTTTAAAAGTGTCCAAAAATTCCTTCTGAACTATTTTACTTAATTTCCTCAGATCCCACCTAGCAAATCGAGGTATTTTGTTCTCAAACTTCTTCCTCTGGGCAATTAGATTTACCTTCTCACACATCACATACTGCATATAAATAAAAACCAATGTTAAAACTGAGTTCAATAATACTTGTTTGGGTATACAGAAAAAATATTGTATGAAATTTTTTACCAAAGGAAGCATTGAACAGCCGGCCATATCCCGCAGATTTTTTACGTAGCTTTTTACAAACTTTTTAAAACTCGAATGAATGGTTTTTGGCCATGACACTGAACTCATCTTTTTCACATCTACAATGTATGGAATAAAACCCCACTTAAACTTTTGTTGGTTATTGGGAAAGAAAAATGTAAGCAGTATTAACATAATCATAAGGAGTGGTAAGTCCTCTTCAAACTCCTTCTTTTTCTTCCCTACTTCATCTTTAATTCTTTTTTCAATTGAACTCCTTGTAATTATAGTCGCTTTCCCAAAATTTCTTGACACGAATTCCTTGCAATCTGTCGGTATCGTTCTACTAGTCATTTTTGGTGTGTTGTCTATATCAGAACCTTCTAAAGGCATGTAAAATAATAGACTTATATCTTCTGGCCGAATTTCCATTTTACTTTCTCCAAACACAAAACATTCTTTCTCCACTGAGTAGCATGAATATACTACATCCAAATTTTCTGCTTTTTTCTTGCACTCTGTCAGTGAAATGTTTTTCTCATAAAAAACAGAAAAAAAAATCATAAAACGGTGTTCTTTTCAAAATGTCAATTTGCTTGCATGTCAATGCTTTCTTGTCTCTCAACAAACAGATCGTCTTGTAAGACGATTGCAACCCACATCTGTAAGCTGTTGCACAATTAGTTCTTCCACTTACGACTAACTCTTCTTTTCTCTCCATTGAAATACCTGACTTAATTTCTCGAGGCCTTGGATTCTCAAAATCATCATCCTATTTATCATAAAAAAAAATGCAGAGGATAATAATATTTATTAGTGACACAATTGTATGCAACACATTTAAAAAAAAAATTCTAATTAACCCTTACATTTATAGTTTGCATTATCCTTTTTTACATTCTACATTATCATTTTTCCTTGCACTAAATTAATATCAAGTTAAATATTACTTTCAGAATCAAGGTATCATTTTTAACACATATACAGTATCATTTTTAATAAAAATCTCTACTCAAGTTAGCATTTTAATACCATTGTAGTTATCATTTATATATCATTGAAGTTAGCATTTTTAACTTACAGAATTTTCTTCAGTGTTTCCCGCATCCTTATCTTCAAATATTTTGTTTTTCTTCCTTCTTTAACCTTCACAAATTAATAATTATTGTTACAAAATTTAAACAAACACTACTGAAAATTCTTACTATGAATAACATATACCTTTTTTTTATTGACTTTTATTTCTTTCTTCAACTTTTCTTCCATATACTTTGGATCATTAAACCGTTTCGACCGAGTCTCCTTACTTACTACTCTACTGCTTTTTCTCGCATCTTTTTTTCCATCATCTTTTCGATCCAGAGTATCACTTCTTCTTCCAAAATTCACTTGCTCTACAGTTGCAGCGTTGACAGTGTCATTTTTTCTCCCAACATAAATTCTTCATCATTTTTACCTTCGATTGTATCACTCCGGTTCTCAACCACAATTTCTTCGTTACTAGTTTGTACATTTTCAGTATCATTTTTTCAATCAACTCCTCTTTGATCGACAAATTGGCAATCAACATTATCATTTCCTCTTTCAACTGCGATTTTAACCATTACTGGATTGTCAATTTTCTTCTGACCATCAATAATTAGGGTTTCGACTCCAGCTTGGGACAATTCCGCAGCTTCAACTAGGATTTCAAAATTCCTTTCCACTACTTTTTCCATAAACTCACTGTCAGTATAGTCGCTCCGGTCTAATTTAGGAGGCTTCGTAGGTGGAGAATTCGATGATCGCGATTCTGTAGTCATTTCTTAATTACGACGGAGAGAAGTAAGGGTTACGACGATTAAGCCAGAAAATGAAATAACTGGTTTTTTTGGGTTGGGCTATTAATTGTCCTTCTGGATAAAATATAATTGTGCTGTCCTTATGGATAAAATATTAAATTAATTTGTCCTTATAATTTTTTTCCCTCATAACAATGCCTCATTAAAGCCTTACTAAGAAAACTCAATGGAAAAAAACTTAATTAAGGAAAAAGAGTGCATTATAACATATTTATGGATGCTCCTCCTGATTTAATAATTTCCTCTGAATTCGTATTCTTCTGTCAATAACTCAAATTACTTATAGATACTTCTTAGTTAAGTTTATCTTTAAAAACATGGGAAAAAATTTATAAGGACAAATTAATTTAATATTTTATCCATAAGGACAACACAATTATATTTTATCCAGAAGGACAATTAATAGTCCAACCGAAAAAAAAAAACCAGTTATTTCATTTTCTGGCTTAATCGTCGTAACCCTTACTTCTCTCCGCCGTAATTAAGAAATGACTACAGAATCGCGATCGTCGAATTCTTTGCCTACGAAGCCTCCTAAATTAGACCGGAGCGACTATACTGATAGTGAGTTTATGGAAAAAGTAGTGGAAAGGAATTTTGAAATCCTAGTTGAAGCTGCGGAATTGTCCCAAGCTGGAGTCGAAACCCTAATTATTGATGGTCAGAAAAAATTGACAATCCAATAATGGTTAAAATCGCATTTGAAAGAGGAAATGATAATGTTGATTGCCAATTTGTCAATCAAAGAGGAGTTGACTGAAAAAATGATACTGAAAATGTACGAACTAGTAACGAACGAATTATGGTTGAGAACCGGAGTGATACAATCGAAGGTAAAAATGATAAAGAATTTATGTTGGGAGAAAAAAATGATACTATCAACGCTGAAATTGTAGAGCAAGTGAAATTTGGAAGAAGAAGTGATACTCTGGATCGAAAAGATGATGGAAAAAAAGATGTGAGAAAAAGCAGTAGAGTAGTAAGTAAGGAGACTCGGTCGAAACGGTTTAATGATCCAAAGTATGTGGAAGAAAAGTTGAAGAAAGAAATAAAAGTCAATAAAAAAAGGTATGTGTTATTCATAGTAAGAATTTTCAGTAGTGTTTGTTTAAATTTTGTAACAGTAATTATTAATTTATGCAGGTTAAAGAAGGAAGAAAAACCAAAATATTTGAAGATAAGGATGCGGGAAACACTGAAGAAAATTCTGTAAGTTAAAAATGCTAACTTCATTGATATATAAATGATAACTACAATGGTATTAAAATGCTAACTTGAGTAGAGCTTTTTATTAAAAATGATATTGTATATGTGTTAAAAATGATACCTTGATTCTGAAAGTAATATTTAACTTGATATTAACTTAGTGCAAGGAAAAATGATAATGTAGAATGTAAAACGGATAATGCAAACTATAAATGTAAGGGTTAATTAGATTAATTTTTTTTAAATGCCTTACATACAATTGTGTCACTGATAAATATTATTATTCTCTACATTAATTTTTTTTTATGATAAATAGGATGATGATTTTGAGAATCCAATACCTTGAGAAATTAAGTCAGGTATTTCAATGGAGAGAAAAGAAGAGTTAGTCGTAAGTGAAAGAACTAATTGTGCAACAGCTTACAGATGTGGGTTGCAATCGTCTTACAAGACGATCTGTTTGTTGAGAGACAAGAAAGCATTGACATGCAAGCAAATTGACATTTTGAAAAGAACACCGTTTTATGATTTTTTTTCTGTTTTTTATGAGAAAAACATTTCACTGACAGAGTGCAAGAAAAAGCAGAAAATTTGGATGTAGTATATTCATGCTACTCAGCGGAGAAAGAATGTTTTGTGTTTGGAGAAAGTAAAATGGAAATTCAGCCAGAAGATATAAGTCTATTATTTTACATGCCTTTAGAAGGTTCTGATATAGACGACACACCAAAAATGACTAGTAGAACGATACCGACAGATTGCAAGGAATTCGTGTCAAGAAATTTTGGGAAAGCGACTATAATTACAAGGAGTTCAATTGGAAAAAGAATTAAAGATGAAGTAGGGAAGAAAAAGAAGGAGTTTGAAGAGGACTTGCCACTCCTTATGATTATGTTAATACTGCTTACAATTTTCTTTCCCAATAACCAACAAAAGTTTAGGTGGGGTTTTATTCCATACATTGTAGATGTGAAAAAGATGGGTTCAGTGTCATGGCCAAAAACCATTCATTCGAGTTTTAAAAAGTTTGTAAAAAGCTACGTAAAAAATCTACGGGATATGGCCAGTTGTTCAATGCTTCCTTTGGTAAATTTTTTCATACAATATTTTTTCTGTATACCCAAACAAGTATTATTGAATTCAGTTTTAACATTGGTTTTTATTTATATGCAGTATGTGATGTGTGAGAAGGTAAATCTAATTACCCAGAGGAAGAAGTTTGAGAACAAAATACCTCGATTTGCTAGGTGGGATCTGAGGAAATTAAGTAAAATAGTTCAGAAGGAATTTTTGGACACTTTTAAAGCTGACCAAGTATAAATATCAATATTTCAGTGTTAATTTTGTACAGAGTTAATTTTAATTTTGTTACCATATGTGTAAAAATAGTGAAGAAGTAACATTGGTTTATATGTTTAATTAGCTGGTTATCTTTTCTATTTCTTTGTAGGGTTCATTTTTGTGTTGTTACCATATGTAGAATTTTTTCTAGTTTGTATTTTATAATTTTGTAGGGGTCATTCTTTATTTATGTTACTTTCAAAGTCCATGAGTATCTTTTTTTCTTCAATGCAGTTATCATTTTTGTTTTGAATTTTTAACTTCAGATTCTGGTTATCATTTTTTATTTATTTTAGATATCATTTTTATAATTTATATCACTAAACATTTTCTGGATATCATTTAAATTGTAGTTATCATTTTCTGATTTTTTTTTTTATTAAACAACATTTCTGCACAAATACAAATTATTAGACAAAAATATTGTTGTCATTTCAGTTTTTCATCATTCAATTTAGTGACTACACTCTTTGATGTAATGATTCAGTGGTTTATTCTTTCTCATTTATTCTTCTAAGTATGTAACATTAGAAAATTCCATAGGTATCATTTTTATAACAATTCAGTTATCATTTAATTTCTACCTATGTTTATTCAGTTTTTGATTATCATTTTATATATATTGTAGGTATCATTTTTTTGATTTCTTACCAACTTTACAGTTTCTAGTTATCATTTTCGAGCTGTTCTAGTTATCATTTTTTTATATTACGTTAGTTCACATCATTACGACACACATACAAAATACTGAAAATGAAAAAAAAAAAATTGATATAAATTCAGTGTTTTCCAATCCAATTCAGCAATGTGGCAATTATGCAGATTGATTCATATAATGTATATTCTTGTATAGGTAATGGAAATGGGAAATTTTGAGCTGCATGAGGCGCTTATGTTAGAGTGTAAGGAAAGTTTGGAAAGAAGAGCTACAATAAAAGGAAAAGCTACGCAAACCAAAAAAAGAACGCGTAATCAGCAGGTCCAAGTAGTGAAAAAAGTTGATAAGGACATGGAAAATAGAGTTCTTAACTACCGCATCACAGAATTAGAGAAGGAAAACAAAGAATTTAAAAGGAAGTGGATGGAAGAAAGAAATTTGAGAAGAAAAGTAGAAAAGGAGTTATGTAAACTTATAGACCAGATGAAAGAGCAGAAAGCTGAAATGCAACACGAGAAAACGGATGATAGAGTTGATTTAGAACAGACACTGGGTGATACGCACACAGATGAAACCTTGAAAAGTAATCAAATAAGTAAAAATGAGGTGAATAATGAGAACCAGGACCAAGATAAAATGAACGATGGCATGACGAATGATGATGAAAGGACCTATGGAGAAGAAAACATGGCAGCTGGAATAGAGAATGAAACTACGCCAATCACAGTTAATGATTCTGTCAATGATAGCGGGAGTCAAAAAAAGAGTGTACAGTCAATTTACGATATTGATCCTCTGGACTATAGTTTTAATTTGACTGCAGAGATTGCAAAGATGAAAACTAGAGAAGGGAATTCGGAGAAAACAGTTAAAAAAAGACTTAAAAAATCAGCTTCCAAGCCAAAAAGTGCAAAACCACCTTCATACATTCTGAGAATGAGAGCAAGAAGAACACAAAAAAGAAAAGAGGAGTTTGAATATTACGTAAAAGCAACGAAGAAAGCACGGGTAACACAGAAGAAGTAGAATGAAGGTTCAAGTGAAGGAAAAAATGAGGAGTTACAACTTTCATTGATTCCATTTGATGATGAAAAATGCAGGGGAAAAAGGTAAATGAAGATAACGTAGATCAGGAACATACTGTTAGGCTAGAAGAGCCAATAAATGTTGAGGAACCTACATGGAAAGACTTGCACTTGCCAAAATGCAAAAAAGCGACTAAACATCTTGATGATGAGGAAGGTTGAATTGTAAGGAAATTTTATTCAATGTCAGTAGCTGAAGAGAAGTAAGTATAATATTTTCATCTGTACTTGTACAACGTAGAAATAATTTTATTAACTATTTGACTTGTAAATAATTGACAGTCCGATTGCTTGGGAAGATGATGATCCAGCAAGGGGAGGCTGTATTGTTACAAAGGATATGCTGACAGAAGTGCTGAGAGGTTCGTTCACAGATGGGCATGTAAACATATGTACAAAAATGTGGTAATGATTGCCATGTTTAAAAAAAATGATAACCAAATTTATAATTTTTTATATGATCAGTATAATGAATAAGATAATGATACCTAATTAAACATAAAAATGATACTCAGAAAATGTAAAACATAGATTCAAATTATGTCGTACTAAAACAGATAAATATGAAGACATAAATCTGTTATAAGATGTTGAAACATGTTTTTTTACTGTATGTAATTTATTGTTTTCATTATATTTTCAGATAATCGACTGGTGCACCCAAAAATGTGATTTAGTTGATAACAATTACGCAATGTCTACACTAATGACAGTAAGCTGAATCACAGGTTTTAAAAAATATTATTGTAGTATTCATGTATTCTATAATTATCAAATTAAAATTTACACTGAGCAGAAAGCAACTATGGAGGGCAGGAGTTCAATTATTAAAAGTTTGGTTACTCCTTTCTTAAAAGAAGCAGCTTTGAACAGTTATATAGAAAAAATTTACTTCCCATTACATTTTGACAACCATTGGACGCTGTTGACATTAGCATATGCAAACATGCAATGGGTTCACTATGATTCTTTGAATCAAGAAGATCAAACAAGTTCAATAATCTTCATTTAAACGAAGCATAGGAAGTGGTAAGAAAATTGTAATGTCTTTATTGTTAGTGAGTTACTACTAAAAAATGTTCATTACAGCGAAAGAAAGTTGAAGAAATTCTGCAACAACTTTGGGTAGAGAATAAAATCGTAGATAAGAAGATTGTTGATGGAGAGATTTTTCAAGAACCATGCGCACTGCAGCATTCCGACAGGTTAATTATTTTTTCATCTCTTCTTTTTTTTTTTGATTTATTTGGTCAATACAAAAAAAAATAGTAGTTTGTAATGATAATTGATTGTAACCGACATAAATCAGTATTCAATGCACAAGAAAAATAACTGACATTTGTTCTTTACAATTTGTAAACATCGTTAATTTTCATTTATGCAGGTATATTCGTCATCGTAAACATAATTTCAGACAACAGAGCTGAAATTCCTCTAAAGGTCTCAAAAGAGAAAATGGATAAAATAAGAGCACTGATTGTGCGTGAAGTTATATCCAATCATGCATGCTGCTGGAATTTGGTTTGATTCATCACTGGATTGACAAAGAAGACTAAAAAAAATGAATGAAAAAATGAGTGAAACAATGCTGTATATTGTAGTTGGTTGGAAAACAGTGTATTTTCTTCTAGATTGAAATTTATGCAGATGTTAACATTTTGAATTTCAGTAATGAATGGGTGGTTGTGTGAAATACTAATCTTGCATGAATACATGATAATAAATCTGCATACTTGACACATTGCTAAATTTGATTTGAAAAGACTGAATTTATGTCAAAAAAATTTCATTCTCAGTCTTTTTTATGTGTGCAGGATTGATGTGAACTAACTTAATGTAAAAAATGAAAACTACTACTACTAGAAAATGATAACTAAAAACTGTAAAGTGGATAACAAATCAGAAAATGATAACTACATTATATACAAAATGATAACCAAAATCTGAATGAATATTGGTACAATTTAAATGATAACTGAATTGTGAAAAAATGATACCTATGGATTTTGCATATGTTAAATACTCAGCACATTAAATGGGATTGAATAAAACAGTGAATCATTACATAAAATAGTCTACTCAGTAAATTGGATGATTAAAACTTGAAATGACAATAATATTTTTGGCTAATAATTTGTGTATGTGCAGAAATGGTGTTTAATAAACAAAACTCAGAAAATGATAACTACAATAAAAAAAACGATATCTACAAACTGTGTAGTCATATGGATTTAAAAAATGATACTTAAAATAACGAGAAAATGATAACCAAAATCTGAAGTTAAAAATTAAAATTAAAAATGATAATTGCAGTAAAGAAAAAAAGATACCCATGGAATTTTGAATTGAGATAAATTAAAAATGACCCCTAAAAAATTATAAAAATGATACCAAATAAATTTCTACACATGGTAAAAACACAAAAATGAACCCGACAAGACATAGAAAAAATATCCAGTTAATCAAACATAAAGAATAACTAATTAAATAGATTCATGGAAGAGATAATAACTAATATTAAACATGCAGATCGAATCTCACTGATCAGAACAACAGAAAAAAACAGAATGCCAACAACACATCAATGAAATAATCAAACTTAAACAAAATAGGCGAAGAAGATTTTTTATTAAAAAGGTAGATAATTGCGTACATTTGCAGTTCAGCAAACACTACATTGCAAACACATTCAAGTTTACTTGACAAGTTTATATGAAGATACAAATGATACCTAGAACAAATGTAATGAATTTCATTTTTTATTTTTGGAAGCCTGACAATTGCGCTTATTATGACCATATTCATTGCACACTCTACATCTGTTTTGCTTGTTCTGGAAATATGCAAATCCTCCTTTTCTTTTTGATGAAGGTCTACCGGCACCACGTTTATCCTTTGGTGGCTTAATTATTGCTTCATTACTTGAATCAACATCAGGTTTGTCATACGTAGGTATATGATTAATTGTATGACTATATGAAGATCGGTAAGCTTCCACAGTGAAATAGTGCTCAACGAAATCATACACATTTTATTTCATTTTATTAATACATTTTATAGCATGAGCACATGGAAAACCCATTACTTTCCACTGGTTACAGCTACACGTCCAGTCCTTTAGATCAACACGATGAGAAATTGGTGATTTCACTTCAAAGAGGTGTTCAGAAGCTTTGAATACATCCCAACCAAAACCTTCTTCAACTAAGTCTTTTGATCGATTTTCCATGGTTGAACACAAAATGGTAGTCCATAAACGGGATTCTTCTCGGCGTTTAGCTATTTGTTCCAAAAAAATTATTCGTATCCCGTCCAAACAAGATGTAATTGGTAAGGCCCGTTCTTCTAAAATCCAGCTGTTGAAACTTTCAGTCATGTTAGAGCTGTACTCACCATACCTTTTACCATGGAAAAAAAATCAGCCCATTTATCAAAAGGTTTGTCTTTCAAAAAATTAACCGCTGCAGGACCACCAACTTGTAAAAACTTAGAATGAGCAACTTGAAACTCAAGAACATTAGATGCTCTAGAACATGTCCGGAACAATTCCACAATCGAAATGTGTGCATTTTTGGACTTAACAGCAGATAACAAATTTTGTTCCATGTGAAGGTAGCAATAACTATGATATGAAGTGGGAAAAACATCGTGAACACCCGAAATCAGACCTTGATGTCGATCGGACATAAAAACCAAATTACGATCTTCGTTGAGCATTTTCTTCAAATGATTAAGAAACCATCTCCAATTATCCACATTTTCTATTGAAACTATGGCCATAGCTAAAGGGAAGAAACCTGCCAAAAAATTAAGAATAAAAATTCAATAGGAAATCATTCTTTTAAAAAAAATGATAATTTCAGACATACGAAAAAGCTAATTAAATATTTTATAAATCAAAATGATACCTGAAAACAACCAAAACCGATGGTTAAAAACTGTTTGAGAAAAAATGATACCTAGATAGGAACTAAAATGATACCTACAAACTGTATACTAAAAACAAAGAAGAAAATGATACCGTAATGCCAATAAAAATGATAACTAAAATCTGTATATCTAAACAATGATATTGTAAAAAATAATAAACTGATAAATCGGAAAATGAACTGGAGAAAACTGATCACATAGAATCCAAATGGTACCATATTTATATGTAAATCATTTAAAATTATAGTAAAATAATACCTTGGTTGCCATTCTTAGCTGTAGCACCCATTAAAACTCCTGACCTACCTTTCAAATGGGTACCATCTAAAAATATCATAGGCCGACAATGTTTGAAGCCAAGAATGCAAGCACCAAAACCAACAAATACTCTCTCAAACTGATTTGTAGAAGAGTTGACAATCATGGCGACATAAGAACCAGGATTGTGAGTCTGTAGTGCACCTAAATACCAAGATAAATCATTATACGATATTGAAGCATTGCCGTAAAGTTCCAATAAAGCTAGTTGCTTTCCTTTGTAAGCATAAGAGCAAGATAAATTCAGATTAAACTCTCTTCGAAAATCATCAATGATGTCTTTCGGTTTCTTGCTAGGATGATCTCTAATTTCATCTATTATCAATGATTTAATAAATGAGCTTGATAAAGAAGGGTTACTCAAATTTGTTAGACCACCCTCGCAAGAATGCTCGACAACTAGATTTCTGATGTAAAACCTATTTAGTTGGCCAACATCACAAGAAGCATGCACTTTAAACAAACAACCAGTAGAAAACGATGAGCAAATAGCAGTGATCCTAGTAGCACTGTTCTTAAGAAAGTGGTATTCATGACCTGATTTAATTTGAAAGGCCATTAAAAATTCTCTAAACTCCTTGGCGCTTCCGAAACAAAAAACGGTAAAATCAGTAAATTTTAATGTAGATCCTCTTTTCATCAAATCTTTTAAATAACTCTTCCTATGAACGACAATGTTCGCACCCAAACATTGATCAGAAGACAAAGGAATTAAAACATTAGTAGAAAGTGCAGAAGAACCATCAATCACATTTTCCAATAGAAATTCCTTCAACTTAACATCAAAACAGAAAAAAGCACTCTTCTTATGTAATTGAAATAAAACGATACTTTGAAGATCATAGTCACTCTCAACAATTTTAATTCTATCCTCAATCACAAAGCTAATTTCAATGGACTTGGAAGTAAGTTGAGACCAATACTCACATATTTCGTTTTTCAAAGCATCCAATGAGTAGTTAATCGACAACCGAGTACTGAAAGAGGCATCGTTGAAGACAAGTACAATAAGGAGAGTGCCGTCACCACTGGAACAAAAAAGTAGTGTGAAAAAACAGTTAGCCAAGTAAAAAGATGCAAACAGATACCATAAAACAATAAAACAAGGGTAATACATTAAAAATGATACCTAAAAAAATATTAAAATGATATCTACAAACTGTTGCACATTCAAATGAAAGGGAAGAAAATGATACCATAAAAAAAATACTAAAATGATACCTAAAAACTGCTATAGTTAATTTTTTTGAATGCAATGCAAACAATCATAGTAACATTTATACTAATGAATGCAAAACAAGTTTTAATCTAAAACAGATTTAATTCAGCAATGCATTCAGAAACAAATTACAACATGAAAAAAGAAAAAACTAGAATAAAAGTAATGAAAAAAAAAATTAAAAATATGAAAACAGTAAAAAATAATACATGCTTGTAGCACAAGTAGAATCCATGAATTACCAATAGAAACAATAAAAACCTATCGCAAACAGTGAAAGAATCGTATGATAAACAAAAAATGAATGAAGCAAATCAGCAGTAAACGTAATGTGATTTTGATTTTCCTGTCTGATTGATGAGAGATCAACTTTCCGGCTGAGAATTGTGCGTTAATTTAGAATTTCAGATATCTTGGGATTTATGCGATCAAATAAAAAAATTTGATTCGAAAATCTGAAGGAATAAGAATCGCGATCAATGGCGGCGAGATCCAAATTTTCTTCGACGAAAAATAGTGGATGAAATAAGGAAATAGCGCGCGTGATTTAGGGGTTAAATCTATAACGGATTACATGAAATAGGGCACGTGAGACAAGAAAAGGAGTGTGTTGTCCTTTTGAGTAAAATTTAACTGGGTTGTTCTTATGGATAAAAAAGCCTTTAATTTTGTCCTTGTAATTATTTTCCTGTTGTTATGATCCAGAAGTATCAACCCAAAAGTAATTAACATACAAACAAAAGTTATAATGTACTCTTTTTCCTTAATTAAGATTTTTCCCACTGGGTTTTTCTTATTAAGGTTTTAACTAGGTATTACATTGATCCAGAAGTATCATACTCCTTTTGACGTAGTAAATACGACATTTTGTATTGTACTTTTTTCCTTCACTAAGATTTTTCCCATTGGGTTTTTCTTAGTAAGGTTTTGACAAGACAACATTTTGATCTAGAAGTATCAAACATCTTTTGATGCAGTAAACTATCATTTATGAAGACAAGATAGTTTGCATTGCTCAGATTCAAGTGAATTATATCAAGGGTGATAGGATGGAGCACATTTCTTCTAAATTTCTCTTCACACATGAATGAAAGGATAACAAGAAAGAGAAGAAACAAATTCAATTTCGAGAAAAGCAGATAGATCTGTTCTCAAAGGCAATTTCCAAATCAACATTCCAGAAGATAGTGTACAAAATTGGCATGCGTCGACTACATCAATGACTAATTGAATAATGCGTTACAAATAAGGGGGAGCATATAAAAATATGCTATAATGTACTATTTTCCTTCACTAATATTTTTCCCATTGGGTTTCTGTTAGTAAGGTTTTTAATGAGACATTATCTTGGTCCTGAAGTATCAACCCTTCCTGTAACATCGTAAAACATTTTGCCTAAAGATGAAATAAATTTGCACTCTTTTCCTTGTTTATGATTTTTCCCACAGGATTTTTCATAAAAAGGTTTTTAATGAGACATTATTTTGATCCCGAAGCATCAAACTCTTTTAAGGAATATCATTTTAATATGATATTCATAATTTCAAACGTTGTGTACTCTTTTTCTCGTTCAAGGTTTTTCCCATTGGGTTTTCCTGATAGAGTTTTGAAAGCAACAGTCAATAGTTGTATCGACTGAACGGATATATGCAAGCAAGATAATAATAAGGGGGAGCAATCATCATATATGTTTTAAAAGGGTCAACTTCAAGTTAGCAGAGCATTCAAGATTTTGAAGACGCATATTCGAGGGGGAGTGTTGTAATATATAAAAGTGAATATGCTTTTGTAATATTCTATTTAGTCTCACATCATAAGAATAAATTTAACATCAGCTACAAAGCATACATATATATATATATATATATATATATATATATATATATAAAGGAGCCAATGTAATAGAAATTGTGACACTTGAATCAATAGAAATAAAAGTCTCTCCTTATATCTTCTATTCTCTCTAATGACTTCTCTTTTATTATACGTTCCGTTTTATTTTATAACAAAAGATCAACTTTATCGAACTCAAATCACGCAAATAAAACCTTAAGCTATCATTAATAATAAGCAAATATATACATGCCTAACGAGCCCGGCCCATTAGAAAATAAAACTTCCTAAAAACAATTCCTCGAGTAAAGCACTCTATTCCAAACTTCTCTAACACAAAATTCCAAAATCAATTTTCGGAAATTGAAATCTCTGTTCCAAACAAAATTATCTAGTGATGGTTCGGGCGAGGGTGATCTGGTATATGGTGTCGGATTTGGATATTTTAGGTGAGGCAATTGAGAATTTTTTTTTTTCCTCTTTTACTTTTGGTTCAGGGAGATGGAACGAGGATGTGGTTGGGGCTGAAGTGACTGAGTTGCATCCATAGGTGATGTGGAGGCGGAATTGATGAGGTTGGTGAATCAAATGATGGAGGCGGGTTGAATTTATGAAAGAAGATTCGGTCGTACTCTGATGCTGCTGCTGTATAGTTTGGGGTGGTGATCAGTCGAGGTGGTCCAAAATGGTTTGGGGAGTGTGAATTTGGGCACTGGTCGTGGTGATTTAGCTGTGGATTGTATGAGATGCTTCTATGTTTGAGTTGAAGGTGATTGGCTTATACACGAAGATGGTTGAGATGGATTTGCAGGCAGTGGGCGATGGAGTTGCTGATGTCGGGGTGCAAGAGAAGTTTCTTGATTCAGACAGTAAATGGCAGTTTGGGATGTGATGGTGAAGGTTGGTACTTGCTGCACTGTGGTTGTTAAAGGTTGCAATTTGATTGTTTTGTCGGTGGTGGTGATGATGAAAATGGATTGATTGCTATTGTGGTTTTTAGAGTGATGTTGATCAGTTGTTGTAATCAAGTGATATGGTGATCAGTTGTAAACAGTTGTTGTAATCAGGCTGCGGGCTTGTGGGTCAAGTGTAAGTGTCGATCAGTTGTTGTTGTGGTTTTTCGAGTGTAAGCGCTACTGAGTATTGGCTAAAGAAGGTGAACTATGGTTGAAGTATGATGAAGGGTGTGATTAGGTGATATGGTGATTGTTAGTGAAGAAGGTTGGCTATTTTTTGTGATAAGGTGATTGTTGAGTAGTAGCCTTTGTTAAGGTAGTTGGTGACTGACGGATTTGGTTGCAGGAAGGTATGAAGTGCTGGAGATGCTGGTTTGGATGAGGAAGGCAATGTATACAGTGTTGCAATGTATTAGGGAACTGAAATTTTGGAGTGGGCAGTGAGTTGCTGACAAAAGTTTGGTGCAGTGAAATGGTGATGTCAATGGGGAAAGTAGGTTATTGAAGGTAACAGTTAAGTGGCAGTTTGGTGGAGGAGGGTTCAGTTGTTTGTTTTGGAAGTGAGTGGTTGAGGAGGTTAGCAGGCAATAAACTAAAAAAATTCAGAAAGAGCATAATAGAATGTGGGAACAAATGTAGTGTAACAGATGAAAACAATTACAATGTATTTTATTATTTTCTATAGAAACAAATACAGTTTGTAATATGCTGAAACAGATGCAATGTAAATTAAAGATAAAAATGTGTACCAAATGCAGTGTGATTTTTATGTTCTTTTACTACCTAAAACAGTGCAAATGTGAGTGTAGCAAATAGCAGAAATGAACAGGGAGAATAACAAAACAAAAGGTAGGAGGGAATGCAAATGTTTAGAATTTATTGCTAAATGCCGAATTCAACATAGTAACAAAGAATTGTGGATGTGAATGACAAAAGAAAAAGTAGAATTTAGTTGTTTGAAACAGAAAATGAAATGCAAAATCAGATTAACAGAATAACTTGTAGCGTAAATGTAATGAGTAAACAAATACAGTCTTATACAGTGTAGACTTTGTTTTTTTTAATTAAAATCAAATGGAAACTAGAATGACAAGCAAATTCAAGCAAAACAGAAATGCATAACTGAATTTTTTATTGGAAAGATGAACAAATAAATGAACCAAACACACAATAGAAATGCTTTCAAGTGGAAGAAGAAATGATAACCGATGCAATAATTTATTTTACTAGAAAGCAAAGATAGATATAATACAAAGAGTAAAAATAAAATTAAAATGTTTTTCCTAACAATGACGGCAAAAACTTGATTCTTACGAATTTTTCTATTAATTTAGAAAATCCGCAGAATTTATATCGTTATTCAAATATTGCAAACGCACGACATACAATCGTAGTATGCATGCAAGTACGACTCTATCAACATGAAAAAAATTTGAATTTCTAAAATTATTCAATAAAATTAGACCAAGTTTTGAGATTGTATTAACTACATAAAAAAATTAACAAAAACAAGAAAACAACTAGAGAGTTAATTATGAGATAGCATGTTTATAATTTTTTGCGTACAATGTAGCATGCACTTTCTCCCGTCATATGCAACAATTTGGACAAATTTTTCTTTTTTCAGGATGACCCACGTCTAGGCATTATGAAGCATGGATGAGCAGATGACTGTATAGTAGTGGTTTGATCTAATTCTTTTTTCTTCTTCAAAATAACGTAACATCGCATTACTCATCAATTAAGTTCAAATATCTCGTCTAAGTTACAAAGCTAAACCAATATTAACAAGGTCCTCATATATCTAAATAGTACAATGATATATTTGTGATACAAGGCATCATACGAATACTACAAAAGATGAGAAGAATACTATATAGTATCAACCCTCCCAACAACCACTCAACTCTCTATTAAATCACTGATAGAACATCTTTGAGAGTTGTTCATGCCAAGCCTTTAGCATTTGAAGACGCTCCACATTCTCCTTAATTTGGCTCTAGTCTGTGCACTCCATTATTGAAGCCATAAGTGGCGTCATTGTATTTCTGCATTTTATGAACTATTGCATCAATTTCCATTTTTAAATTAATTAAAATAAAGTTTTGCAGCAAGTTTAAAATTTCACTTAAATCCAACAACTGCTTTCTAAGTTGAATTTGCTAAGATAAACTCAACTTGCTACAATTGAATTGCTCAGCACGTTTAGTTACTCACTTCAGCCAGCATATACAAGTAAGCTATCAGCATCACAAGCGAAACTAAAATGCCTGGAATCCTAAGATAAGTCAAGAAACATATTTGAATTCGAACTCTGTTTGTTTGGTACTTTGGCAGCTTATTTAGACCACAGCAAAAAAAATCAAAAATTGTCTTATATAAGACAACAAATCATCGTAGATTTAGTAGCATCATCACTTGATCAATTGTTTCAAATTTCATCTATAAAAAAAAAAATCATTGGTTTAATGCAGAATAAGTTACGCAATGTAAAAAATAAACGCTGCTTATTAAGTTACTGAAAGAAATCTGGTTTTTCTTTTGAACAATCAAGCATAGATATTTGTTTTTAGTATAAACGAGTATATATGCATGCCCAATAGTTGATTCCCAGCAATAGTTTATAAAAAGAAAATGAAAGTAGTTTATAAATATAGGAAACAAAATGTTCTTTCTTTTTTCAATTGGTCTCAGGTTTGAAGTTTTGATTCCCAGCAACAGTTGATTCTCCACCATTTTCTCTAGATCAGCAAGCATTACAGAGCTCAAGCTCCTCACTGAAACACATAATTAAGAATAAAAACAATTGAAAAAAGAAAGAACATGGCTGCGAACTCACTCATCAGCAGTAGAAACCTTCCAAACCTGAGACCAATTAAGTATCCCTATAAGAGGCGAGAAATACAAAGTAAAAATAAATGAGAGTTTTTTTTTTTACAATAGGGTACTTTAGTACACAGAGAGAAGACAACAGGAATGAGTTGGCCACAAAATACACATACTAAAACAAATACTGTACAACAACAAAAGGAGAATCAACTCAAACCAACTGAGATTAGACACTATAAAAACACGCACAACAAACAAAAAAAAAAAAAAAAAAAAAGAAGAAGCTAAAACCAAAAAAACCAGTAGATCTTAATATCGAACGTGTAGAAAGTTAAGAGGATAATAGAACTTAAGCGATGTTCTCAAGACGTGATTCCAAGATCATGCATTCAACTTTGACTCTTAACTTTGTTGCACAAATGAGCTCCTCTTAATGGACCTGCAAAATATATGTTCTGTTTTTATACCCATTAATGCTTTATAATCAGGAATTGCATTACAGAATAATAAAGCATTTGCAGAATATATACGACGTGTATAATTGCAGTAACAAAAGAAATTACGACATTAAGTTACAATGTTATCTACAACAGACATGCCAAGTTTTTTTTTTTAAAAAAAAAATGGAAAATAGGGAGAAGGCAAACGTAGCAAAAAATTTGGCCAAAAATATGAAAAGTTTGTTTTTTAGCCAAAAGCCTATATTTTAGTGCAAAATGGAAAATGACAGTGGACCCCCTGAATTCCACATTTGCACTAAAATGTGGACTTTTGCCTAAAAAACAAACTTAGCATACTTTTGACCAAAGAATTTGCTAAGTTTGTCCTTTAAAAAAAAGCTCTTTTAAAAAGATAGAATTGGACTTATCATACCTCTTGAACCTTAAAAAACCTTGTTATTATTATATTCCAATGACAAATAAGTGGAGAAGCCAATATATAATATTTTCCACTCAGTAATTATAGTTTCAAACAAAATAGTCTACGGGGATGAGAAATCTTTCTTTGTAGTTTATCGTATGTACATCCTAGATAAATTAGTTTACCCACAATAACTCGATGAAATGTTTTTTAACAATAATTTGTAATGCGTGAATGCAAATATATATGTATTAAAACCCTATTAGTGTTGCGATTAATGCATTTGTATGAACATGCAATTACATATAAGCTGCGTAGAAATGTTTAATTCACAGAATGGTTATGACTTATAGCAAAGCATAATACTCACCTAAATGGCAATAGTCTGTTAATACCATGTTTTAAAAAACTCGCCTCGATACTCGCCTCAAGGCCCGCCTCGAGGAAACAAGAGATAAAACGCCTTGAGGCTTATTCCAAAAGGTTTTTTACCTCTAAAGCTTACGCCTCAACAACTTAAGGCATACAAAACACATAAAGCGTACGTCTCGCACGCCTCAAACAGCTAAGCCATATGACTTAAAAACCTTTTTATCTTCAGTTGCAGATTTTGACATAGATAAAAGTCATTAAGCTTTACTTATATAATGGAAATAAAAAAAATTAAAAATTTAAGAAAATAAAAATTAGCAAATTTTACTTTTCAAATTCAATATCGACATGATCAAGTAAGATTGTTTACGAAATAATGATCATGAGGAATGCAATGAATTTTCTCATTGTTATTTAAAAAAATGTTTTTCAATAAATTTTATTAAATCTCGAAATAAACCTTGCAAATCGATTCGAATTGATAGAACATATCAAAATTGGAGTTTGATGTAATCTTCAAATAGTTTCAAGAAATCAAAATTTGAACCATATGGGTTTCGATAATTTATTATTTGTGTTCTATTTTTTACATTGGTTAATTTAAAGTGTCAGAATTTCTTTAATTTTTTTTACGCTTTATTTTTACCCGAAAATCTTACGCCTCAGCATTTCGAGGCTTACGCCTCGCTTTATAGACCTAAAAAGGCCTCATGTACGCCTTTTGCATTTTAAATCATTGGTTAATACAACATCAAAAAGGATAATATAGAAATTAACATTTAATGTTGCCTTGATATTAGTTGATGGAAGCGATATCGTAGATTGGATATTGTATATATAAGTAATTTGCCAAGTCACATATTTTCCTTACTAATTTGCCAAAATATTAGGGCATCAACACACTGCCAATGGAAACAAATAGGAATTTTGAGTACAAATTGGCACTTCATTGTAACCATTGCTGGGAATGTATTGTAGTATAAAGTTCACTCATAAATTTCAATGTAACATGTCAGATGCACAGCAAAAAAAGGAAAACAAAGTAATAAAGCAAGAAACAAAATACAATGATGCATTCTAATAATAAGGAAAATGAAGAAAAAAAATTAAACAATGGTGAAAATCAGGTAATTACGATGCACAAAGAGGTAAAAACGATTTGAAGATGCATATTCAACAATATTTTGAAACAATTACATATGAAAAACATCATACAATTAACAAAAAATATTTATTTTATAATTTACCACCAGATCGAATAACCACCAAGATGGCTAAAAGACATATTATGCCAATTTTAAACATTTCAGACCACTACTTCACTTCACCTAATCAGTTTCTCCACTATTCTTGTTTCTCATATAAGTAGTGCTAATAACATAAGTAAAATGAAATCTTAAAAAAACCAAAATTAGTTTTTGATTTCAGTAAAAGCCAAATCTGTAAACGTATTTGCATAAAAAGAACATTTGTGCTGGTGAAATAACCATGAATTGTGGTTTATGGTCATAAAATATGCTTGTATTTGCTAATCTGGTAGCAGAAGGCATATGATATTTCAAGCAAATAATAGTTAGGAGACCATATGGTACTCACCATACAAATTCGTCAGTTGATACATGCACATCTACCATTTTATTAAAAAAAAAAAAAAAAAACGTAATTGCACTGATAACTTCTTCAAAACAAACAATGATATGCTAAAATACAAGAATCTTCGTGAGAAATTAAAAAAAAAAAACGTTAAAAAGATTACTTTAGTCTTTATGTATTGAATATGAATAAAGGCTGCAGCTATCTAAAATAGATCAATCTATATTTTAGGTACCTTTTTGCAAAATAGAAAATGAAGGGAATAGATATCTTTTTTTCCATGGAAACAAATTTAAAAAATAATTCACAGTGAATTTGTAAGTATGATTTTTGAAGTATAATTTTATCAAACCCTAACTCCACATCAAATTCATCATTGTAAGGATATTTATTGATAACAAATAGGCAAAACGGAAGGGGAGGACCAAATGAAACACAAACCTAGAAATTCGATTGGAGGAGCAAATTTGATAAATTATAGATTCTAAGTGTTACCCCTTTTTTTTTTTTTTTTTTTTTTTACATAGCAAACTTGGTTTTTTTTTTTTCAACGAAAATAAAATATATTACAGTAGGGGGGCTCAAGCCAGTCTCCAACGACGTACAAATTAGAAAATACAACAAAAGCAGAAGCACAAAACAACATAGTAAACTAATACAACCAAGATACATCACAAATAGGACAACGACCATCACCAAACAAAAGCACCACACCAACACCAAAGATAGATACACCACATAACACGGGAATAACCCACGCTGCGGAAGGAGCATACCATCCCACAACCAACAGATCTAGACTACAAACATGAAACCTCGCAACAAAGCCAAAGAGATTGATCCAAGCATCAATATAAAACCACATACCCAACTAAGCACATGAACCTTCAAAAACGAAGAACAGACCTCCAAATGTAATGAAACGAACAACAGCAAAAAGGGAACCATCCCACCATAAATCGAACGTCCACCAAGCTCGGCGAAGAGTGCTAAACTCAATGGAAGAAACTCAGCATACCAGATCCAAAAAGGCTAGTCGCGAGACAAATTATGAAGGATGACTTTACTGAAGAGGCCACCACGCAAAGAGAGGAGGAGAAAACTGTAGCTCGTTCTGAAGAGGAGGCAAAGCGGGGATAGGTACAATAAAAGAGGGAGCAAGACCAACAAGAACACAACCAGCAGCAACAAGCATTTCCCAAAGACCAAACGAGTCCACCATCCCACTAAACCCAACAAACAACCATAAACACCAGAGCAGATACACTTTACCCCGCTGTAAGACAAAAGCCGACCCACCTGCTACTGACGATTGCCAGTGAAAAACAGATGGATACACAGTACAAGGAAAAGGAGGTGAAAACTAGTGTTTATCAGAGGATAGTTGAAGGGGGAACGCTGGAAAGAAGAAACATGGAGATAAGCAGACAGAAAAACAACGAAACAAATCAGATCTGAAAAGAACTTCCGTTGCGAGAAAAGCAAGAACAGAGAAATCGGTAGCCAGAAACAATTGCGAAGTGAGAATGCATCTCGAACGATGTTGGAAGGGGATTGATGTTGGCTAAGAAAAAAACACCGAGAGCCAAAAGACCGGAAAACCAGACTAGGGTTTAGGCGGCGGAAAAGAGAAACCTAAAAACTAAAGAACATGGTAACTAAAAGAGGGAGCGGGAGAGGTAAGGGAGATGGAAGACGAAGGTCGGGATGGATGGAAGGGAATGAGAAGACGAGCGGTTAGGGCAGAAGGAAGAAGAGAATCAGAGCAAGCGGTCGCCATTTTTTAGATCTACATTTTTCGAAGTGTTACCCTATGGCAATAGTGATATAACATTTATGTCGTTTTCTCAAATATGTAAAGCTGCAATGAAGTAAATATATAAAATCAATTTTTATGAAGGAAATTGTATGGCTTTATGTTCTGATCAAGTATTTGTATAGTAATAAAGGTCGTAATATTAATAATCATATTAATAATCACCATGATCATGCGATAACGACGTTGGAGACAAACCATTCAATTATGACGCCCTTTGACCTTCGGATAAATTTTGCTAAATCCAGACTGATAAATGATAGTGCAAAATAATTAAAAGGATGATGATTTTAGTAAAAAGTAGTAGATTCATAAAATAAAAAGGTAATGTAAAAAATTAAATGGAAACATTTGTATCATAACATGGCCAAAAAAAATAAAGTATGAAGAGCTGAGCTTTATAGCACCAATGCAGGAAAGCAGTTGAGTGATATTTACATGTTCAAATGAACATATGAAAAGCTAAAAAGGTGGACAGTAAGGAAGATAAATTAAAGAACCATAAGGTCTAAAACTGAAGGGAAAAAGTTGTCGAATTTGCAAATGTTTAACTATTTAAGCACATTTCAAGCTCTGAATCAATAATTTAAGGCATGATGTTACTGTGTGTGTGTGTGTGTGTGTGTGTGTGTGTGTGTGTGTGTGTGTGTGTATATATATATATATATATATGCTTCAAGCAGTTGGTCCCATCCTAAGTTTTGCAAAAAAGAAGAACTTGGAAAATTTATAAATACTATTTGCAAGAGATGCATTAACTTATCAAACATATATAATAGAAATAAATGCACATTTGCATGATATATATTTATCTAAACAATACAATGACTTTCTAATGAAAGTATGCCACCTTGCATATTTTATTGCATCTATAACCAGAAATAACATAGAGAACTTTTTCAATAGAAATCAGCATAACGAACGGTCTGAAGTCCACTTTGAAGTGGTATTAATAAAACATAAGACACAACATTGATGTTGCTTTTAAGTTACATTTTATGATCGTATTTATTTATAACAGAAAAGAAATAGTTACATATTAAATGAATTTTGGCTAGTTATTTCAAACACATAACTTTTTAATATAATTTAGCAGTATAAATGTATACAAAGCCATATATAAGTTTTACTGTCATAACCGATGAAAGAAATATTACAGAAGTAATGTTTGAGGGTTAAAAACAAAGAAAAATTAAAACTTTTTCTTAAAAATTCAATTTTAATAATTGACTGCAGACTCTGAATATAAGTCCGAAAAAAGGACAACATCAATTTGAAAGTTTTAAATTTCACAACATAAATATAATCCTAGTACATCTTAAAAGACAAAATTTTGAAAATACATCCTTTTCGAATTGCAATTCTTATAAATCAGTATTTTTAAACAAAAACAGAGCAATTAGGAAAAAAAGACTGAACATGTAAGATATCTTACCATCCCGATTAAAAACAGGGAAAAAGGTTTAGGTTTTTGGATTTAATATTTGGCTAGTTCAAATTTTGTGGAATGTATTTACGCATGGGCATTGAAAAAAAATTCACTACCATGATTGCGAGCACAAATCAAAATGTAAGATTTATCACCAATAAGTTAAAATTTGCAATAAAAAATTATAGGTTAGTTTTCAAGGTCCAAAAAAAGTTTTAGAAAATAATCTTTGACATTATTTTGTAGAAGATCAATAAGTAAAGTTCAAATGCTTTGAAATTTCATTTTCACTAAAAAAATAAAGTAAAAGTGGACTTTCTGAATGATTCTAAATAAATATGTAAAGTGTAAATAGTAGACTCAATATAGGAGGTAAACTACAGACTTTTTTTTTTAATTTACAATCTGTAGAGATGTAACATTGTTATTTGTTAAAACTGGAAAGAAATTTAAACCTTGAAAAAACCGAGTAAATAAGTCAGCTTTTAGGAGGGTTGCCTTTAGAGGAAAACATTTCTTAAAATCTTACAATGATAAATATGTGGAAAATTCATTCACACACAAATAAACCAAGCCATGGTAAAATCGGGGTAAATATTTCAAATGTACATTATAATGCCAAAATATGCAAATGTTACAAAACTAAGTTAATGTTCATTGTTCAAAATTAGGAATAGATTTATATATTTATGACGTATATAGTTAATGTAGTTCATCAACTATGCCTAAATTTAAAAAAATGGAGACCTTTTTTTAAAATTTACAATCTGTAGAGATGTAACATTGTTATTTGTTGAAAAGAAATTTAAACCTTGAAAACAACCGAGTAAATAAGTGAGCTTTTAGGAGGGTTGCCTTTAGAGGAAAACATTTCTTAAAATCTTACAATGATAAATATGTGGAAAATTCATTCACACACAAATAAACCAAGCCATGGTAAAATCAGGGTAAATATTTCAAATGTACATTATAATGCCAAAATATGCAAATGTTACAAAACTAAGTTAATGTTCATTGTTCAAAATTAGGAATAGATTTATATATTCATGACGTATATAGTTAATGTAGTTCATCAACTATGCCTAAATTTAAAAAAATGGTTATGAAAGAAATAAGAAATCTTGTTGTATTTTAGAACAGAGAACATGCTATTTTAAGAAACTAAAACTATATGTTTTAACTGACACATGGAAAAGGATAAAAGACCAGGAAGTAAGTATATTATGTCAAACTACCTTGAAAGTAA
Organism: Allium sativum; assembly: GCA_030737875.1. Classification (NCBI taxonomy): domain Eukaryota; kingdom Viridiplantae; phylum Streptophyta; class Magnoliopsida; order Asparagales; family Amaryllidaceae; genus Allium; species Allium sativum. Next base: position 464,987,309 of record CM060923.1, read on the forward strand.
ATCATACACACACGTGTTTATGCAGCTCTGATGTATAATGCTGACAAACCTATAAGACCAATCCGTAATAGGATTCACTCTCACGGAAGGGGTCCAAACTTGCGATCTTGCAGAAAGAGAGGGATGTTCTTTTCCAATCTGCATAATGATTTTAAGGCCATTAGGAACTTTATAAAGACAAAATAAATAACATATATTGCCATCATGAACATTACTGACAGTACACTGCATTAAGATCGTCAATTCTATTTCTTGTACCATGAAAATTGCTTTGGCTGGTCATCCTATCATTAGAGATTCTGGTCAAGACTTGAAATCAAGGCAAATTAGTTTTAGTTGCAACTCGTATCTGGTGAGAGTTAAAGCAATCAAAACTTCATGTATAAATTATAAATATAATCCATAAATGAAATAGCATTCTCACTTGGTGGCTATTCCATAAGTGAAAGAGTTTGATTTCTGGAAATGAGCAATGGTTTCTTCTTCCAATTTGTTTATTGGCATCGGAGGTATTATGTATCCAAATAAAATGCAAGCAGTTCAAATATACAAAGTTAGGAATTTCAAGTAGAAGTGAGATTTGAACAATGGCTTTTAAGTCATCATGATTCAGAAATTGGAATATATATATTTTTTCACATATAAGCATCTACTAATTTGTAGGTAAAAAGGGATAAAAGCGAACCAACAAAATAATAAATTGGATCCAAAAGATTAACTTACACAACACAATATTGTATAAAATAACTTATAAGTGGACATTGAATCTCTATGTTAAAAGTATAAAATTTTTGGTTTTATAACTTAATAACATGCCAAAGCAATGTAAAGGAATACTGAAATAGTATTGTTTAGATCAACCATCCAATTATTATTATTATTATATAATAATAAATTTTAAATTCTTAAAATCCTCTGAATGAAAACATTTACAAAAGCTGAATTGATGACAAAATATAGAGATCAGGATAAACAAACAATTCATTTTCAAAAATCAAAATTAATTATTATATGAAATAATAGTTCAGTACTGTTCAGCAATGTATTTATGCTATGAAAGAGACTTATTTTGAGTTTTCTTGTATTCTAATAAAAATAAAAGAATCAAAGAGACAATAAAGGAGGAAATCATATTCATGCATATTGTTTCTTTTAGGTCTTTTTAATGAGCATACTTAACCAAAAAAAAAAGTATACAGTTTTTTACATTTTTAATAAAAGAATCAAAAGCACAAAGGACTAATGGACAAATTTAGAAGTACAAACCCTAGAACAACATACAGGTAATCTGGACATGAGATACTGATTAATCGGAAATTATGATAGTAGATTGCAATGGCTAATTAGTCGGAAATTACGATCGCAATCGCTTTGTGATGGAATCGGAAAATTACCTGATATCGGCTGTAGTGCGTTAATGCAATGATACCAATTGCGATCGAAGATACCAATTGCGATCGAAGATACCAAGTGCCGCCGTGGTCGACAGTCGCCATTATAGCTGAGGGCGCCGATATAGGGTTTTGTATCTGCAGCACTCTAAATAATCAGAAAAGATAGTGACAGCGGGCAGAAGAAATGAGGGAGCTGATCTAGGTTCTCCCTAGAGGATGTTAAATAAGCCGAAAAAATAGTGTGAGAGGAGAATGTTTCGAGTTGGATCTCCGTGGAGATGTAAAGGGGAAGTTCACCGTGGACGAAATAGGAAGCGACGTCCGCCATTAGACTGAAGCTTAGAACGTATGTTCTAGGCTTCTAGCAATTGAAGACGCAGAACCGTTAAAATTAAGAGGGTCGATAAGGGTAGTTTAGGAATTTCAAAAAGACGTCAAGTAAATTAGTGTAATCAATTTACCTTATTAGTAGTAGAGATTAGAGATATATTCCTAAACTATGTTTGTAGATGTTAATCTAAACTGAGACTTGCTCATTTATGTAAACTGTGCAATGCCCAGTTTGTCCAAACTGAGCTATGCTCACATAAGTACATAACCACATAAGGATATGCCCAGTTTGTCTAAACTGAGCTATGCTAGGCTATGAAGTATGAACACTGAACACTACCACAGTTTATCTAACCTGAACTATGCCCAGCTATATAGCTCAGTTATCAATTTTGATTTTCTATGCATAATAATTATTATATGCATAAATAATCAATGTATGGATATGGTTTTATGTTGAATTGATAAAAAAGAAGATTGATTTTCTTGATTTATATGTTTTGTTCATGCGCTTCTCAGTTGTAACATTGATGCCATATTCTTGTAGGCACAGATACCATACAAAGTGTGAAATTAATGTTAGATTCAAGAGGCACAAAGGGTGAAAAGTGATGTTTCTACGGATCCAACTAGTAATGTTGGGTGATGTTGTCAAGAGGCAACCTCAACTGGACTTATGACCATTAGCGATGCCGGTGCCATTGATAATCCAGCCTGCAACAATCTTGTTTCTCAAGTCAAAGAAAGAGCCAGGAAAAGTAAACAAAGTAAAGTGAGCAAATCACTGAACTACTCCGACGACAGGGCTTCCACATTAGTGCATAATTAATGACGTTCCTAATGACGGGATAGGATTGGATCGCACAATAATGCAAGGAATGTAGATGCTAATTTCTATGATACTATTTCCTCTTCTAACCTACATGGAATGCAGTATACTAACAACAACACTTGGAGAGGGGGAAGTAACCATTCAACACAGTAAGATAGAACTTTGGTAAACAATAAATTCATAAAAAAAAATCCCCATTCTTATGTCCAGATTTGGAATCATTCCACAAGTGACCATTGTCCAATGCTAGTTAAATCGAATCAAGATTCTGGATTACCAAGAGGCGCTCCTTTCAGATTTGATAATGCATGGATAAATGCAAACGGATATGACAACATTGTTAGCAGTGCAGGATGGTGATGGTGTGCTTCTTTTGGCAATCCTTTATTCATACAGCTATTAGTTTTTCGTTTAATATACATCATCATGAATTTTCTACTTAATGATCATTATTATGTAGTACAATTGTGTTACACAAAGAAGGTGAAGTATAATATATCATGAATTTCCTACTAACTAATCACATTTTAGTTCGAACTTTGAAAATTTCATCAGTGTCATCTATTTTGCACAACTGCTAAAATTGAGAAAGCAAGATAAAGATGTGCTTCCTAATTAGTTTCAATTAAAATAACACTGTATTATATCGTCAACAACTAAAAGCATACACGGAACGTCCAAGAAGGTTACACCACTTAGTTGGTATGTCCGTCGATAATCTTGTATGCCAAGATATGATGACTGCTTTAAGTGTAATGCTATGGAGACTGCTTATGACAGTAAAATGCAGATGTATTGGCAAAATAAAAATGTGTTAAGTGCTGACTGCTGACCAATAATATTAGGACTTGGTTTTTAGGGGTGTATGTCACAGCACAGGATTTACGGGTTGATAACAGAACATAATTTTATGAATAGAACTTTCCACAAGACTTAACCAATAAGAGTTAAGAAAATATTATTTCACCTTAGTGCGTCACAATCAAGCCCATTATGTGTTTTGTTTAAAGACTACATTAAAATATCTCTAATAGTTTAATGCTCATGTGCATAAATAATGCTTAATTATCTAATAAATAAGTACTGATTTGAGCGTTCAAAAGACTATATGAAACAAGGAGAACTTATCTTTTTTACTCCTAAGGCACTAGAGTCAAAAAATGAACTATAAAGATCAAGAAAGTTCTATGCAAATTAAAACCATAACTTAAAGAAAGAAAACTCTTGACTCAGCATGTTGGCAAGCTCTTGGAAAATGTCAGCATGCAGTTTATACCCAAAAACTCCTATATTTCCTGTCTAGTCCTCGTTCCACGTGAATAACTTCCATGAACGTCGCTTTTAAAGTAGCAATCCACATTAATCTAATTCAATAACGACTTATTTCAAAATTATTTTTACATATAAAATCAAAATGCGGTGATTTAATTTTTGCTAACATCATTCTTCAATACTATCTTTAATTTCATACTACGATACAAATACACACAGAATATTTGAAAGCCAAAAATTTGTTACAATTTTTTTATAATTATAAAAATAGAAAACTATGCTAAATGCAAATTATTAACTTAAAATAATAATGGAGTTTGAACTCAAATCAATTAAACTAGATCTCTATTATTTCACAGAACATCATTATACATTTAAGAGTGTCCATCATCCAATTTTAACGATGAACACGCATTTAAATTCTGTAGTTGTACAGCAATCATATTTGTGACCCAGTGAACTGGAATTATATATGGCTCATAAATTGGTTTAAGCAGGAGTAATTTAGACTAAAATAATAATAACAATTGACATGCATATTCTGAGTTCTACTGAATATATAATATTGACTGTAATCAAAGTTTGTTTCTAAAATGGTTCAAAATGTCTGATATTTTAGATTGCAGCAATGGCCCGTCATTCTTCAAGCTCGACATCGACGATGGTAGAAATTTTTGTATTTCAAGAATTTGACTTAAATTGATTATAATATGGGTTAAAGTTGATTATAGTCTATATCTTGAGAATTCAGATTTGTTCAGTATTTTATTTGCTAATCAACAACAATAAACTTGTTTTTGAATAGATTATGATACTTCTCTACATTTTAGAATTTATGGGAAAGTTAATCTTGATTGAGATTTAATTTTGAGGTATAGCTCGAGTTCTATGGGATATAAAGAAATATTTGAAACATGACTTCTATAGAGAACATAAAAATATAGTTTGAGATATCACAAACATTACAGATCTTTCAAAGGTAGTAGAGGCATAAGAGTAAGGCTAAACAAAAGAAAAGAGATCTTTAATTTGTATAAGGATAGTAAATTAAAAGATCAACTCTATCAAGGTATTCTATACCAAAGTCAACTGAAAAACTAATTTCTACACTTGATATTTTGAGCTTTAATCTGATTCAACAGAATCTCCGTCTTGCTTTTAAACAGATTCCGAAGTACGTATTCTTACAAAGTTAATTTTGTGCATTTCTTTCTCTTGAAAAGCATTTGCTTTTTCATTTATGGTTCTATTTGTGATGGCTATTATTATATTTTTGGGTTTTTGGCCATCTTATTCCTTAGGTGAATGTGATACATTTTTGTCGCTTGCCTTTTACTTGCTTTTCCCTTTACTCTAATTTTGCACTAAGATTATTCAACTCAAGAATCAAGCGAACAATTTTAAGAACAATGCCATCAAATTTATTATTTTATTCACTTTTTTAAATGAATCATGCAAATGGATGTAGCTCATTCGTTAAATTTCTAGCATTATTAGAATGTAATGCTATGAAGGCCAATATATTTGGCTCCTTATAATAAGACTAGGACTTGAATCACCTTTAGGAGTTTCCTAATTCCTATAGGCAGTTTCAAAGTTACTTGCAAAGAAAATCAAATTACAAAATTTTGCATGAACTAATATATACAACGGACATATGGCCTAACCAATACCGTGTGATCAGGGACGGAACCATGGGGGGGGCAAGTGGGGGCGGCGCCCCCCCCCCCCCCCCTTGATTTTAAAATTATATAAAAAAAAAATTTACCCCTTTGGTACCAAAGTAACCATTTTTAAGGCATTTTTATTAGTATTTATGCAATATTTTAGTCTAAAACTTAACAATATGAAACATTATTGGTTGAAATTATGATAAATTCAGGGTAAACTGGTATTAAAAAAAAAAAAATTGGCCCCCCCTTTGAATCCGCCCCCCGCTGAGCGGATTCCTGGTTCCGTCCCTGCGTGTGATGGTATATCATAAATGAATGTGCTGCATGGAACTGAACAATAAGTTTTCATAAATTTACCAAACAATAGCAAACATGAATGTGAAAGAAAATGATCTTAATGCATGCTAACCTCTATAAAGACATTGTTGCAAGAAACATCCTCAAAACCCTACATTCAAGAATGTTTAAAATTATAAAATGGCCTAAAATGATACAGTTGTGAAATAAGTAAATAAAATGAGAGCAAGAGAGGGCCAATTTACAAAGAAAATTAACTGCAACTATGTTTGAATCTCCAACCTTTACATGAAATGTTTGAATTTTGTATTCTTTGATTATAAACACCATCATCATGACGACTGCCTCTTCTCCATGTCTCTTTAAAAATTACATCATATTGTGATGAAAGAATGTAAGTTATGCAACTTTTCATCGTCATTAAGAATCAAGGTTCAAAATGAGAATGCCAAGAAAATTTGCAATTTTTAACGCTAACCATAGCAAGTATCTAATTTTTGATCAAATGGTTGAATATATATTCTGAATGCTTTCTGCTTGTGGTTTCAAAAAATAAATTAATCATTATCTTATCACTGGTTTGAACCTAGAATAAGCCAGAGCAGTTGTTCATTGAGATCTCAGAACATTTGATCATTGCCTTAACTTATAAACACTGATTTCTTTTTTTGAATTTTTTCAGGGGAGAAACCGGTAATACCGTAAAACTCCCCCTAGTGCACCTAACCCGGTCCGCGGGGTCATCAGGCTTATGCACAAGGTAAGCCCCCCTTATTTGAACTAAAGTGCGTGAGGCGGGAATATAAACACTGATTTCCGATTTGATTCTTTATTTATATTCTGACATTTCATTGTAACGTTCTAAAGTTAACCATGTATTTAAAATTTGTTACACATTACAACCTTAACTTTTAAATTGTATAATCACATTCAGCATTCGCTATAAGAGTAAAGCTATGTGTTATCAACAAATAAGAAACACTGATCATGTAAACAATTTTGCAGAAAAAAATGATACCTTTTATGTTCAGCAATCATGATTCCAATCTCTGCTAACAGTATGTCATCCAGATCATTGATATATATATATATATATATATATATATATATATATATATATATATATATATATATATATATATATGTTCAAATTACCGACCATAGCTGAAACATTAAAGTAAAATGTCAGTTCTAACTAATACAACACATTGTAGATGTACCACCATGATAATCACCTTTTGTTCACTAATATTATCAGATCATTTTCAGAACTGCTGATTTACTATATCATTTTGATTCAGAGTATGTTTATTGCTTGCAATATCCTTAAATGCCATACTCAGTAAATATGATGTGTTACGTAACTTTCTTTTGGGGCAGCTTAAGCACGAAACACATCTAATAGCTTCTTAAAGAAAAGTACATGGAAATATACATTACAGTATTATATATACAAAGGGCCTGCACTAAAAGATGTGCATTGATTCCAGAGCGTGCTACTCATTTTAATATATATGAATAACGTTTCAACCATATGCATTGTTTCAATTAGTCCGTCATGGGCCAACATATATTAGTTAACAGGGTATATAAACTAAGAGACAGAAGAAACAGTTGTCTTCCACTGGAAACTGTGACACTGTAATGGATAACAAAGCAAGCTTGACTATAATCGTAACTGGTTATCTACTTTAAACTTCCATTTCACCCAGTGACTACATGTTATGTTCCCCCACGTACATGCTGGCCCATATCAATATTTGCACTAACCACTTTAGCCAGCATTATTTACGGCATGTCCCAAATTCCATTTGCCCTTTAAATAGGTGGAAAGGGCATTTCTGGAAATTCAAAAAAAAACACCAATTATACATTGCCTACCAAATGGGTGCTTTGGATCAGATACGACCACTAATGATAAGGCAAAAGAGGAGAATAATGTAGAAAAAATAAGATGCCTACATTGAATCGCAAAGAAGAAAGATGGTCAAAAAGAACAACTATATTCAATGAAGCTTCTGCTTATGCCTACAAATTTCGATGAAGCCAGAATGAGAAAATGAAAGGACAGATGCAGCAAATTAGCTGGAGCTCGTTCAGACTTTTGATGGATATAATTAAGAATATACTTGAAAAAAAAAATCTATTACACTCATGTATGGACCACTTTTGAAATTCTTAAAACAAACAATACAATTAGACACAAATGATCATGTAGAGTCAATCCTAAGTCCTAACAAATAATACACTCACAAGATCAATTCCTCTTTTCCCTTTCTACGTGACCACGTTCCGCAAACCGGTTTGTTCGTCCCCGATCCCGAAACGAAACGCGACCCAGAAACATTAGCGGTCGCAAAAAGAAGATGACGCACAGATTTTTGAAAAGAATAAACGACTCTTCGATATGTGTTGAACAACTATATATGGTTGTAATATATATTGGAAGGACAACTATAATAGATTGAAAGGGCAGCTGTAAATTTGCGCGATCTTCACAAAATTTGGTAATTAACATAAAAAATAAATAGATCAGTTTTTTCAAAGTAGAAGAAAAAACATGTTTCGTACCTTTGTGTTCCCTCGTACCGAAAATATTCAAAACAACCTTCCACGTATCCGTTTTTGTACCGCGTTTTGTATCGAACATGTCCTATGTAACCATTGTCCTATTTAACCCTATTACAAAAGGTTTTACAAACGAGCAATAAAAAGTGCTAAATGGACTAGAAGGATGATGAGAGTGGGATTTGAACCCACGCCCTTTCGGACCAATACCTTAATCTGGTGCGTTAGACCAACTCGGCCATCTCATCAGGTAACAACACAATTTATTTATCACCATATTTCAGTTGCTTTTCCTGATTATGTTTCCAACACAGCTGCATCTTGGCTGAGATCTTTAGTCATTCGGTATGTGTATGATATGATTGTGCTTATGGGATGTATGTTTATTAAATATGACAGTGGACCTGATTCCTAGTTAATATTACCCCATATATTGGAAGATGATGGGAGTAAAAACTCTGAGATGCATTACCTTGCAAGAACATTCAACCTACTGCAGCTTTTTTCGGCAACAATGTCATCTTTGTTTGTAAATAACACCCGTATGCTATGATTGATGAAGTGTGTGAAGCTGACAAACAACCCGGTAACTACTATTTTCAATAACACCTATATATAAATAAATCAAAATAGCACTGATTCTACAGGAACCCAATCTTTAGACCAACCGAGTCATCCCAACAGCTGATGGTAAATCATTATGCATGTTAAGGAACAATAAATAATCATGATTAGTGCAAACAAGTTCTTCGTTAATACCACCTTGTATGCTGGCAGAAGATGGAGCAAAAATATTGAGATACAGAACCTTGTATGCACATTGAACTTTCTGGCACTTCTTTCAGCATCAGTAGCATCTTTGTTTGTAAATGGATGGAGTTTTCGTGCATGCTGAAGAAAGACAGGAAAAACTAAGTTATGAACGACTAAGACAGAATAAAGTTTGAAGTAGACGTGCAAATAACTAAATTAAAACATAACACTAAAAATATAACAACCTTATTCTATGTTCATATTCAATTGCCTGCTCAATAAACCAGATATATACAACAACACACATTAAAATATAACAAGCACAAAGTAGTGTTGTTTTTTCCAAATAAAAATCTAACATAACCCTGGACGACCAACACGGCATCCACGTAACGAATACTCACCTACGACAACATATAGAGAAACTGATGAATCAAAGAACGAAAGAATATACATATATAGGTATTACATAACAATAAAATATCAAAAAAATAAAAACAAACTTGAAGTTTAGGTCGAAAATTTGAGAAGTGAATTGGACCAAAGAGAGTGATCAAGAAGTAAAATTGCAACTGTGCAACGAATTTTCCACGAAATTGCTAGTGACCTATGTAATGCTTGATGAAGTTGTGTTTGAGCTACAAGTTAATTTTTCAACTTGAAGCTCAAATTTTTTTGGAGATGAGGAAAAGTGAACAATTACAGGTAAATCAATAGGTAGGGGTTAGTTGCACGGCCGTTTGAAATTCCAGTTTGCTCAGAATTGCTACATAACAATTATTTCTTAGAAAAAGGACAATGTTCGAGTGAAAGTAAGTAATTTTCTATTCCGTATTCATGAACAAACAACGAAGGTACCATGTTATACAACCAACGAAGGTACCATGTTACAACCAACGAAGGTACCATGTTACAACCAACGAAGGTACCATGTTATGCAATGTATTCATCCATCTTTTGATTTCCTCTTTGCAACTCATGTTATACAACTAACGAAGGTGCCATGTTTACTGTAAGAAATAAGCAGAGAAATAAAATTAACCTTTTGTATTTGTCCCAGTTATCAATTGAACTACATCATGCAAGCGAAAGTAAAAGGAATACCTTAAGGTATATGAAAAAGTTATCATAATATGGTAACACAACGACTACATCAGCCAAGCTCAGTTCTAGAACATAAGAATGCAAATGCATTAGACATCTCTCTATGCTTCTTCACCACCGCCTCTACTAATAATAATAGTAATAATCAAAACACGTAATTTCCAATTTATTTCTATTTAGTATAACCCAGCTTTGATACCTACAATTTCTGAAAACATATTCTTCATAATTTTATTACATATATACTAAATTTGAAATATTAATTACATACTCTTTATTTTGGGTTGTAATTTCAATTCATTTTACTTTATGAATAATTACTATTACCTGCATCCAAAATACTAACAAAAGAACGTTTCTTTTTCGTCCATGATTTTTCCAATTTAGTTTTGATTTTTATAACCTTAAGTTCAATATGCATTAAATATCATCCTCCATGTTTTTATACACTCAAACATCTAGCATTATATCAATACACTTGCGTGATTAACAACTCTCTTCCTTATGAAAAAAATAAAATTGAAAATTGAGGATTTTAGTTTCGACTTCCTTCATATTAAAAACAGTTTTATAAAAATGTGCATTGCACCTTCCATGGTAACTGTAGTGCTTTCATATTTTTTTTAGTTCTATGACAAAATCGTTCAAAAAGTCTATATTATCCAGAACCATACTCAACCCAAACACACCAAATCCGTGTAGCCCAAGACTACTGCCCATGCTCCATAGTCAACCATGCCTCCAATTCCAGCCGCCTATACCCAATTGCACCAAAGCTGGCCTAGAGGTCATAACCTATCAAATAAATATGGTTCCTCCTACCCTTTGCTTAATATTAGACATATAATGCAAGTTCTGTGTCAGTGCCAAAAAATATGGCAAAACCCACTAATCTGAACTTAGCTGCAAACAATATCTGACAGGGAAAGAACTAGATTTCGCTTTTCCAAACAATAAAGGCCAAAAATTCCAATGGATGGTAACATAAATACTCAGTTAATTCATAAGCTCTATTGAATAAGGCAAGAAACATTCAATTGTAATTGCAAATCTAACACGAAAAAAGAAGGCTACTAAGAAGAAATTAAAACTTTGCAAGCAGGCTAAACTTATTAGCCAGATTGAAGAAAATAAACTATTTGTTGGCTTACCGTCATAATTATTTAACCGTAACTTTGGGTAGTTTTGTCATATAATATGTGGGGGAAAACCATTCCATGGTCATGGAAATCTATTAAATAATAGTAAAGTAGAAGCTTTTCAAGCTCTCTCCTTAATTCTCTAAATTTCCTCTTCTCCCCTTAAAAGTCTCTAAGATATTTTATTCACTCTTTTTGCATAATAATAGCATATCATATAAACAATACAGGACCAGATCATCAAGTCTGAAAAAAATTAAATTCCACGACAGCATATAACACGTGATAACATAATATTTAACAAACAAGGTTGCATTGACATACAGAAAATACATCACTAATATACACAAAATAAAACATACGTATGCAATAATATACACATGACAGATCAAGCTTGCTCTTCAGCTTCTTTGTTATTTTACTCATCCTCATTTGCAATTAAAAGCTTCAGCGTTACAACTTATTTCTGTAACCTCCAGCACTATAAAAGATTTAACCAAACCCTGCCACTCGGCAGCTTTTGTGGCTCTGCACACAAGTAATGAGAAATAGCGACCTGCAACCAAGAACAAAACTAAAACAATAATAAGAAACAACTTTCTACATTCACACAAAACAAATAAAAGGATTTCACGTCATACAATTATATGCAGTAATAATAAAAGGAACACATAATATTCCAACTTGGTCAATTTCATTTTAATTCAAAAGGAACCTTAAAATATTTATGACAGAGTCTTCCCCCCTTATCCTCAGTTAATGCAAATATCTACATTTAAACGTATCATAGCCTAATCATCTTTCCTATATAAATATACCACCGTAAGCAATTAGCAATTGCATAAAGTTCAGATCACGTTTATTACTATTGCTCAATTCAGGTATTTTTCTATCTCTGTTTCTTAATTTAATGTTATTTACAAAATTTTATGCATGAAAAAATCAAAACCTTCTACGCATAGTATACAAAATTGTGAATCAGTCTGTTAATCCAAATGTGGCTGTATACACAATAATACAAGTAATGATAACTTCAAACATTTTAGTTATTTCTTCTTCTATTGCTCAACCTAGATATTCTATGTTATCTCAATTTCTTATTCAAATAAATTCCTTATTTTTAATAGATTTGCAGTTTTTTTATTTACTATTTATATTATTCAGAAAAAAAAAACATTTTTGCTTGTAGGTAGCGAAAATGATGAAATCCAACTATTGTACTTTACAATCGCTAGACCTACATACAAAAGACTGCAAAATCAAGGTGAGGGTTTCCAGAATATGGAAGTCCATTAATTTGAAGAACAATGAAATCTTCGAAATCAACATGTTGCTAATAGATGAAAAGGTAAGTATTAAAATATTACCCATCTATTCTATATTATGAACATATTAAAGTCCACTGATTTTTGTTTATTAGGGAGACCAACTGGTGGCAGTCGTTCCTAAATTTCTAATCGGCAAGTTTCAGTCCAAAATTATGGAAGGAATGATATTTGAAATAAGCAAATTCTACGTCAAGAACCAAAAGAAAACTTATCAGGTTGTGGAAAAGCCATACAAGATTGAATTTCGTCCTAACACAGGCATAATAAAACTGCTCGGGGATGAAATAAATATTCTGAAGTACAAATTTGATTTTTTTCCATTGGACGAAATAGAATCTCGATATGGAAACGATACATGCTTATTAGGTAAATTTATATTATTTTTTTAACGAATATCATTGCATATGTGATTATTACACAAATATAATGAATTAATAGAATCACATTTAGTTAGCAATGTATTAATATCTTTGCAGATGTGATTGGCAAGCTATATTCAATGTCGAATATTGAAGAAAAAACCAAGTTTGATGAACCAAAAAGCAAAAGTTGGAAGAGAGACATTACTATCGCAAATGCCAAGTATTGATTTATATTTTACATTATCATCAATAAGATTATGCAGAAACGTTGCTATAATTTTTTTGCTCTACAGCGGCAACAAAGTCCGTATTACCTTATGGGGTGATTTAGCTAAACAATGCAATGAAGAAGCTATATCAAAAGTTAAAGGAACTATCGTCATAATAGTTACTTCAACTGCAGTAAGGATTTATGGAGGTAAAAGTGAAATTATTTCATCATATATTATTTAATGCATTATTTAATAGATTCTTTCTATAAACAGGTGTATATTTCTTGCAATCAACGAATGCTACAAAAGTGTATACCAATTTGGAAGTACCGGAAGTTTCAATCATGTTAAGAAGGTATGTTTTATCGATAAAATGTTTAGTTTCATTATCCTTATCCTATATACATATTTTAGTTTACACTTTTTTAATATCTTAGCGAAGTGACAGCTCAAGAAGAGTCAACAGTACAAATCATTGACAAAAAGGATGGTACTATGGACGCTATTGTGGAAGAAAAGACATTGGAGGAACTATGCCTCGAAATGAAAAATCCAGACAACATAGTAATAACCTACTTTTATCTGCTGCCTAATTTTTCATATTATTTTTCCAGATTAAGCAAGCCAATGAATAAATTTAACCTTTAATAAAACTGTAATTTAGTTATACCTTGGAGATAACTTCATTTTCAAGCTTCTTCTTCCTGTCACTATGGCTGCAACCAAAATAATTGTGTCAAATTGATTTGCATATTCTTCCTGTCACTATGGCTGCAACCAAAATAATTGTGTCAAATTGACTTGCATATTCTTCCTGTCACTATGAAATTTTAGTGCTCCAGTTTCAAGCATTTTTAAATCACAATGATCAAATGCTGCTCCGTGCATAGTATCTGCCTTGAGTTCAGGCCAACCAGAATGCTTCAAAACTGCTCTTTTGTCCACCTTCATATACAAATTTGTATTCAGAATAAGCTCATCTGACATAAGCAATACTTCATTCATATATTCAAATATAATGGCTACTTTTTATCAGTCATTCCATTTTATTTTAACGTACCATAATCAAATATAATGATTTGTTTTCAATATATAGGGAATTAAGTTCAATTGTCACGCCAGCATATTGCAAATTTATGATCGATATGGTTGGAGTTATATATCTTGCCCAAAATGCAAAAAGATTGTGGCCAAGACGGATGAAGCATTCTACTGCAGCAAGTGTGAAACTAAAGTTACATACCCAATTCTACGGTAAAAATAATAATAAAGTTGGTCATTATTTACAAATGTGATATACGACTAACCTATGATATTGCTTTTATATACAAACTTAGTATGCTAATCGAGGATGATTCTGGATTTGTGGATTTGGTCGCTTTTGACATGGAAGCTGAACATTTATTAAAATATACAGTGAAAGAGTTTACTGAACTCGAAGCACAGGTTATTTTCTGTATATCACAACTTTCGTATAATTTTTTTTTTTAAATTTCTTTTAAATTAACTTGCAACTGAAAAAAAAATAGGAAAATGGAAAAGAAAGGATTGCTTCTATATTCGATGAGTTGGTTGGGACAAAAATAGTCTTCCAAGTAAAAAAGACAGAGTACTACATAAATAACCCGGAAAAGAGGAAATTTACAGCAAATAAAATTCAAAGAGTTTGCATAGATCCAAAAAATTTGAGCACCACAGAAGAAAAGAAAAAGGTAAAACTGCACTATAAATTAAGTACTGTTGTAAATCCTTGATGATAACTTAATACATTTCTACTCATTTCAGGAGGTCAAATATCAACCACCCAAATCAAAAAGAACGCTGGAAGAAGAGAATTTGGACAAGGAAACGACTGCCCACAAGAGAAACTGCAACGACCTAGAATAAAAAAACGATTTTTTTAGTATTTTTTTAGTGTATTTGAGAATATGTTTTTTGGTAACTTAAGTCTTTATTTTAGGGCACTTTAGTGATTTCGTTTGTTATAACAACTTATTTGTTGATGGTACTATTTATTTGATATATTAGATCTTTAAATCTTATCCTCTGTTATTTTGAACATCTGTTTGAATTGCAACTAAAAAACCATTTGGTACCCAAATTAGAGTATTGGTGCTATTTCTCCTTAAAATTATAATAATATATTAGGATCTACTTTCAAGTGTAAAAAGAAAACATTACAAATCACAAACGAAATTTTCAACATTCGATTTGTGATGACACCTTCTTACAAGTCCCACTTATTCATTAGTATTGATATACTAAATAGTGCTAGCATCATGAAATGTAGAATGTATACGCTTGCTGCTTGCATATATGTGTGCTCACAGTTTTTACCTTTTCAAGAAAGTGTTCAAGGCAGAGAACATAGTCTATGGGATTCACCAAGCTTTTGCTATGAACTATCATACCCAATATTCTGTCAATTGCAGCATCCTACACATAAAAATTAAATTCGGAATGCTTAAGATAAGATTAATATCAAATATCACTATATTCAGTCTGATCATCAACAAAGCTTTTCCTAAGCCTAATGGTATTTGATGGGACGGAAGCAACCGAATCATACCTTTGTTACTCCGACAGAACGAATCTCGACTGAATGTCTCCACTAAATAACATTTACTGCATCATTAGATATTGAGCAGTACACAAATGTTGCAGCATTTTCTATGCTGAAGTCTTCCAATTTCCACATCTGTGGATTTGTTGAAAAGAAATGAGATATTTGATGTGCATTCAATATTGTATATTGTGTGATATTAAAATAAACAGGTACCACAGTATTTGCAATTCCAAACAAGTTAATGTCTCGCAATTCTCAAAATGAGACCTTGCAGTCCTCTCGCTGAAGTACTAGATACATGTTAGACGTTTAAATTTAGCACTAAAGGCCAATAGAAAAAGTTGTTAATTCATGTAATCTAATATTAAATACCTTAACTTTGCCAACCCAGTCCATGTTTAGATATTTTGGCATTGTAGTCAACCACTCGCCATTAGTCAAGCGCACAAACATACCATTTTCAGCAGCCAGACACATATTGAATTCTCTACAATTCGATATATAGAAAAATATTTAAAAAATTAACCAAGGAAAAAGGAAAGATTATTGTTTAGCAACTAAGATATAACGGAAAAAGAAAAGATTATTCAGCTCCATTCCTTTTATTGGGGCATCACCACTCCTAGATGATTCTACATATTCCGTACGTGTTCCATTGAAACCCTGCATATTACACTGAATTATTGTAAGACCACATATATGTATAGTGGACAGTAAAATATCTCTGGCACTAAACAAGTGAATGTAACATGTAAAACAAGTTCTACTGAACTTAAATGAGAGACTGATGGGAATCAGAAATTTTGAGAATATTTGTTGAACAAACTAATGCATGACTTAAGAATGAAAATACCAAAATGAGTAAACGATTCTTGGCTTGCAAATATCTGTCAATTGCTATTCCTACTGCAACCTTATATTTGACATCCCAAGATAACACCACCTTAGTTTTTGCGGCATAAGTAGTTGCATTTCATGTTTGGTTTTCAATTGAGTTCACAAAATTATTTCGTCCAGTCAGGCGAAGATATAAACATTTGAGAGTTCGAGTTTAAAGGCTATGATACTGTTTGTTGTACATGCAAATGGGATGTAAAGGTTCTGATCTGAAAATCATTGAAACAATTGATACTGATCTGAAAATCACAATCAAGACACCAACTACATAATTTTTGAAACAAATCCAAGTGTATATGTTGTGTGATTCTAAAATTTACAAGCAACACCTTGGGGGGTTACCAAAAAAGAGAGTAAATTTCTTTGCAGGCAACACAAGTGGTGTTGTGGTAAAATGGTCGAAACTTAATAATGACAAAAATAATTAAATCGCTGAAAGCATGTCTTGTGAGATCATTAGTATCAAAATAATTTTATCAATTTTGTTTAATCCGTGTATATTATCCTATATTTAACAGACTTGAGAATTATATGAGAATGATTTGAATCAATAAAAAACGTACTATTAGAAAATGAAATTGTACTAATATGAAATCAAAAGAACAAATTAAAAATGACAATTTTTTTGATCCACTGTATGATAAGTCAAATAACAGAGATATCTTAGTAGTCATATTCTTTAGGGGAGAAATTTAAATATCATATTAATATCATATTGTTACTATAAATTTCTGACTTGGTCTATTTTTTGGACTACTTTACCACTAAACATACAATTTTAAAAAGAAATTTATCTTCTCCCAGAATATATCAAGGAAAGCCTTAATCTTATTTCATACAAAATTCTATTATATCTATCCTTCATCTATACCGATAATTGAACAGTAAGCACATACTTCAGTTTTCTTTTCTTATTGTACTTTAATTATCAAGATTATTTTTCTTTTTTGTAAATACAATAAAGTACGCATTATTCAAATTAGCTACTTCATATTATTTTCTAAATGAATGCTAGATCATAATACTAATTATTCTACAGTAATCTAAACAAAAAAAACTTTTTTTGTTTCTCCTTTTTGGGTCCTCAGATTATATATCTCATCTCTCTCTGCTTTACCATTGGAAAAAAGGATCTAAACCTCTACAGAAGGTATGTTTATATCTTAGTTATCAACTAGATCTACCAATATCAAAAAAACTTCGATAAGGCTTATTTGTGTTTAAATTTCTGTTTGCAATAAATTGATTAAAAACCGTTTGATATGATTTCGCAACCACATAAGCTGACAAGATCAAAACTTCTTAACTAAATTAAGCCAAAAAAACACATAATTCATCATTGTTCTACATACCATAAACTGTCATTACTTTGATGATCACTCACTTCACTTTCATATTATTTTTTCGTTTCCCGTGTATACTAAATGGAATTCCTTATCAGCTGCTTTCTGGTTGCCTTTGATGCATCAATAAACTGTAACAATTAATTTTTTGATATACATGGAATTTATAGGCTGCTCGCAAGTCGGCACTAACTACTGGTGGAGTGACGAAGCCCATCTTTACAGGCCTGGAACTGTTGCTCTTCGGTAAGTATGAAATCTCATCCATCTCACATAGTTACCGTCATGGTATAGCATCATAATCCACTTGCTTACGTAACTTGGATAGTTTCTTTTAGTATTTGGATTTTACACTCACATTTAATTTGCAGGACAAAAATTAATTTTCTTTTTCTGTAAATACAATAAAGTATGTATTTTATAAATTAGCTACTTCAGTTTATTTTTTAGATGAATGATAGATCATATTACTATTTTTTCTGCAATAATGTAAACAAAAAACATTTTTTTCCCTTGTGGATTTTCAGAATATATATCTCATCTCCATCTGCATTACCATTGGAATAAGGATCTAAAACCTCTACAAAAGGCATTACCATTGGAAGAAGGATCTAAACCTCTACAAAAGGCATGCGTATATAATATCTATCGATATCAATTAATCATGTATTGAATATATGAAGTAACTGTAATACTAAATATTTAAAATATTTTCTTAATAAAATATCATGTACATAAGCAATGAACCAATTGATAACGAATAATTAGATTGACACCCATAGTTCAGAATTCATCATTCAATATCTCAATAAAATAATTTAAAGAAACACCCAGATGTAACTTTTTCTCATGTGTGATCTTTTTACTTCCATTGCAGTTTAGTTGAATACTAATTCTAATTGTTTTCATTTCATCTCATGGGTACCATGAACATAGATAAATGGTTAAATCCATTAAAGAAGGTAAATCCCAGATAGCACGTAAGCACAGTACACATTTAAACATCCGTAAGGATGGAAACTGGGAAGATAATGAAGAAAGATACCAAAATCATACCTATCAACGATTTAAAGGACTTCAAATTCCAGCTGGCTCTTGCTCCACTTCAAATTTTGATGTCATTGAAGCAGATTGTGTTACTAGAAAAGAAGGTATAGTATTACTACAAATGCAAAAAAAACAAATCACATCTATTGAAACACTCACCTTTGATACAATTGTCCATCATAGTCCAAAGGCAAAGGCGACAAGAAAGGCGTCGTATCCTTTACAACAAACGAAAGGCAAAACACATGTATCGTATTCATAAGAATTCTGTAAACTCAATGCATATATTATGGTAATACAATAATATACTATTTTTTTTATACTGACCTGATCATTGTTTCAAACTTAGGCTCGACTATTGCTTCGACCATGGAAACCAACAATTCTTCTTTTCCAATTGAAATAATTCCAACTGGCTCCTGTTACACTTCAAATTTTGATGCCATTGAAGAATATTATGCTATCAGAAAAGAAGGTATAGTATTACTACAAAAGTAAAATAAATAAATCACATCTACTGAAACACTCAACTTTGATACAATTGTCCTTCATAGTCCAAAGGCAAAGGCGGCAAGAAAGGCGTCGAATCCTTTACAACAAACGGAAGGCAAAACACATATATCATATTCGTAAGTATTTAATGAACTAAATGCATTTACTAGGTTAAATAGTATAAAATACTCTTTTTATGTGCACTGGCCTGATCATGCTGTTTTAGACTCAGGCTCGCCTATTGCTTCAACCATGGAAACCAATAATTCTGCTTTTCCAGCTACCAATGATACAATTACAAGTAAGTGAAGATGCATTTAATATCAAAACAAATTGGTCACGTACACCATATATCATACAAATTATAACATATACATATATTGCAGGGAAAATGTTTAAAATATGGGACTTTGGTGGACCAACGCATACATGTTCAAACTGCAATGCCATACTATGGTACGAAGAAAGGAATAAAAAATCAAAAGTCACGCCTAAACCAGAATTTCCCTCTGTTGTCGATCAGGAAAAGTAGAACTTCCTATGCTGAAAGATTGTCCTCTATTCTTAAAACATTTGTTGGATTATAATGGTGGACCAAGAGCATCAAGATTCAGAGAAAAAAATAAGGTTATACAACTCTATATTTTCTTTTACCTCTATGGGAGGTAACGTTGACAAAACCATAAATGATGGTCATGGACCTTACGTTTTTCGGATAAATGGCCAAAACCATCACAAAATCGGTTCACTTCTCCCAACAGACAACCAACCTAAATTTGCACAACTCTATATTTATGACACAGAAAATGAGTTATCAAATAGAATGACTGCAGTAAGGAATAATGATGCAGAACTGGATGAAGTTGTGGTTAGCGAATTAATTAATATGTTTGATCAATGCAATGAACTCACAAAAGCATTTAGGATGGCAAGAGATCGATTCAGACAAATAAATTTTCAACCTGTAAGGTTGTGATTGATTAGTTCACGACAAAATGATGGTAGAATGTATAATCTGCCAACATCTTCTGAGATAGCAGCGTTAATAGTTGGCGATGGTTTTCAAAATGATGTGGGCAGGGACATTGTAATACAAGAGAAAGAGGGATTCCTAAGAAGAATAACTGAAAAGCATCCAAGTTTTATGGCGATGCAATATCCTATATTATTTCCTTATGGGGAAAAAGGCTTTAGATTAAATATCGCATATAGACACATTGATGATGATGATGAAGCAACCAATGAAAGCGACCAAGGCAATGGGAAAATGCTTACCATAAGGGAATACTATGCATTCCGAATCCAACAAAGACCAAATGAAGGGCAAACTTTACTGAGAGGTGGTCGATTATTTCAACAATTTTTGGTGGATGCCTACACCTGCATAGAAGAAGATAGGCTAAGATGGGTACGCAATAATCAATCTAACATTAGATCTGATCTGTATAAAGGTCTTCTAGATGCAGTAACAGCAGGTGATACAAATGCATCTTCAATTGGAAAAAGAATGGTCTTACCTTCTTCATTTACAGGAGGTCCTCGATATATGATACAAAACTATCAAGATGCAATTGCAATTTGCAGAGCAGCAGGCCAGCCAGATTTATTCATTACTTTCACATGCAATTTTAATTGGATAGAGTTTAAAAAGTTTCTATCATTTATTCCTGGACAAACCATACAAGACAGACCAGATATTGTAGCAAGAGTTTTCAAAATTAAACTCAATCAGCTATTGGCAGATTTACGAGAAGGGAAACATTTTGGGTCTGTTCATGCAGGTATTAATACATTTGTCTAATTACAAAACTATATATTCTATTTATATTAACTGAATGAGTATTCAATTAAATTAACAGCAAGTAATAAACAAAATTTTCATGTTCATTTAACAATGCATTTAATGTACAAAATTAAGGCCCGTCTACTGAACAAAGTAAATAAATTCAATACAAAAACAAATTATAAATGTAATTGGCGCACTTTCAAATGTTATTTAATGCAGTTTTACCATGCATTGTATAGTTTAAACAAGTTTCTACATTTATGCATTTTCAGCTCTATGCATGTTATTTCATGAAATTTCTACAGTTTTGTTGTTAACTTTAAGCCATTTGATTCAGTTTTTTAAAGTATTCAGCGGTATTATTTATATAATAATAATAGCTGAAATAATTGCATGATAATTGTCGGTGACAAGTGTGAACTTTCAAATGCTATTTGATGCAGTTTTACCATGCATTCTACAGGTTAAACAGGTTTTTACATTTCTGCACTTTCAGCTCAAAAATGTTATTTCACGATATTTCTGCAATTTCATTGTCAAGTTTAAGCTATTCAATTCAGCTTTTTAAAGTATTCAGCAGTATTATAATAATAACAACAATTGTTAAATTAAGTGCATGATAATTGTTGGTGACAAGTGCACTTTCAAATGTTATTTGAAGCAGTTTTACCATGTATTCTACAGTTCACACAGGTTTCTACATTTTTGCACTTTCATCTCTATGTATGTTATTTCATTATATTTCTGCAGTTTTGTTATTAAGTTTAAGCTATTCGATTCAGTTTTTTAAAGTACTCAGCAGTAGTGTATATATATATATATATATATATATATATATATAATAGTTAAAATAACACATGATAATTGTTGGTGAGAACGAACCTAATATCACAAATTTGCATAGATTCATGAAATGCAAAATCCTATTTATCATCCAACATGAACATGCTGCTTACGAGTTTTAACAGGCATGGTATTACCTTCTCAGTCACCATTATTTTTCCATTTAAAAGCTCTGGTGCCATCCATGGTACAGTGCCACAAACTCCTCTTGACACTAATGTTCTTTGTTTCACCTTTTATAGCCCCAATCTGGAAGAAATAACATTATCAAATATGAAACAATTAAAGTTAGATGATTATTGTTACTAAGAACATATAAATCCAACATTTCATACATAAATTTCCTCAAATACCAATAGGGAATTAATGAATGGTGACTTTCTATAGAATTTTACCTTAAAATTTCTTATTTAATTATCTAACATTGGTATTTATTATTATTTTCATGTTTTCACAGTTGTGTACACGATCGAATTTCAGAAAAGAGGTCTGCCACATGCACATATATTATTGTTTCTTCATTCTACTGACAAGCCTAAGACAACTTCAGATGTTGATAGCATAATCACAGCTGAAATACCAAATAAAGAAGTAGATCCATTAGCATACCAATCAGTCTCACAGTTTATGATGCATGGACCATGCGGTGCAGCTAATCCACAAAATTCTTGCATGGTCAAAGGTCAATGTTCAAAGCATTATCCAAAAGAAAATTGTTCTGAAACCACCTTTGATGATAATGGATTCCCCGTGTACAGAAGAAGAGCAAATGATAGGTATGTCACAGCAATGGGTATGGAATTCGATAACAGATGGGTAATTCCACACAACACGGATCTTACTGTAAAATATCAAGCCCACATAAATGTAGAGATATGTAATCGAACCCGGTCCGTAAAGTATTTATTCAAATATATCAATAAGGGTTACGATCGTGCAACAGTTGTAATTGAAGAAAATACTGAAGATGGTGGACGAAATGTACGAGAAGTTGACGAAATTAAAACCTACCTCGACTGTCGATATATTTCAGCCTCTGAATCTTGCTGGCGTATATTTGAATTTGACATTCAGTTTCGCACACCTGCAGTGCAACGACTATCATTTCATTTACCTGATGAACAACCAATTTTGTTCCATGATACTGATAATTTGGAAGATATTGCTAATCGACCTAATATCAAAAAGTCAATATTTACAGAGTGGCTTGAAACAAATAGATTGAATGAAGACGCAAGAGATCTTACATATGTTGATTTTCCAACAAAATGGGTATGGAATAAAAAAAATAAAAAATGGAAAAAGAGACAAAAAGGTAATACAATTGGAAGAATTTATTATGCCCATCCAACTTCTGGCGAAAGATTCTATATACGTATGTTGTTGAACATAGTAAAAGGACCTACAACTTATGAAGACATACGCACTTTTAATGGTACAGTTTTCGATGATTTTAAAACGGCATGTATGGCACGAGGTTTGTTGGAAGATGACAATGAGTGGAATGATGCCATTGTAGAAGCTGGAAGATGGTCCTCGGCAAAATCCCTATGAGAAATGTTTGTTACTTTACTATTATTTTGTGAAATTTCAAATCCACTTGAGCTTTGGAACAATCATTGGGAGTTACTGTCAGATGATGTTTTATGGATGCAAAGAAGAGTTCTACAAGATAATACGCTAAATATGACACAATGTCAATTGCAAAATTATGCATTATATGAAATTGAAAAAATCATGAATAAGAGTAATAGATCTTTAAAGGAATATCCTATGTTTCCCTTTCCTGATTTGATGTTTCTTGAACGGTTTCAAAACAAACTTATAAGAGAAGAACAATTGTATGACCATGATGCACTCCATGAGCAATTCCTAAGTATGTCACGATGTCTAAATGTCCAACAACAAAAAATATTTGATGAAGTCATGCATGCTGTTGATGAAAGTTTAGGAGGATTTTTTTTTGTTCGCGGTAGTGGTGGTACTGGGAAAACATTTTTGTGGAAAACAATAATATCAAAATTAAGATCGGAAGGTAAAATCGTATTGCCAGTTGCAACATCAGGTATAGCATCATTATTACTGCCAGGTGGTAGAACCGCACACTCACGTTTCAAAATTCCAATAAATTTAGATGAGGATTATATTTGTGATATAACAAGACAGTCTTCATTGGGTGAGTTGATAAAAAAAAACTGATCTTATTATTTGGGATGAAGCACCAATGACACACAGAAATGCATTAGAATCATTGGAAAGAACTTTGAGAGATATAATGGAACACACGGGAAATGGTGGTGAAATTTTTGGTGGCAAGACTATCCTACTTGGTGGTGATTTTAGGCAAATACTACCAGTTATTGATAAAGGGGGGAAGGAGACAATTGTCGGATCATCGATAAATCGATCACGTCTATGGAGTAAGTGTAAATTTTTTACTCTCTCACATAATATGCGGCTTACAAATGAATGTGCAAGCAATGAAGAGATGAATCAAATTGCAAATTTTAGTAAATGGATTTTAGATGTGGGGGATGGATTACTTCCAACTATATCGATGTATCATAATGAGGAGCCAACATGGGTAAATATTCCAAAGGAAAACTTAATTGAATGGGATGACAATCCAATACAAAAAATTGTTGATAGCATTTATCCATATTTCGATAAAAGGTTGAACGAACAAGACTACTTTAAAAGCCGTTGTATACTAGCACCAACTAATGAATGCGTGGACGAAATGAATTCATTTATAATTGAGAAAATGCCAGGTCAATTCTACACTTATCTAAGTGCGGACTCAATTAGTCCAATGTCGGAAGGCATTGAGGAACAAAATCTTTTATACCCTATTGAATTCCTCAACACACTAAAGCTATCATCAATACCAAATCATGAACTTCGTTTAAAGGTTGGAGTTCCAATAAAGCTTCTTCGTAATTTAAATCAAATTTTAGGTCTTTGCAATGGTACAAGATTGATTGTCACACAGGTTGCATCAAAAGTAATAGAGGCAGGAATTATTACCGGAAATAATATTGGTCATAAGGTTTTAATTCCAAGAATAATAATGTGCTCGGCAGACACAAAGTGGCCTTTTCTCCTTAGACGTCGCCAATTTCCAGTAGAAATATGTTTTGCAATGACAATCAACAAAAGTCAAGGTCAAACGCTAGAAAATGTTGGAGTATATTTATCACGTCCTATATTCACTCATGGTCAGTTATATGTGGCTGTTTCTCGCACAACAACACAAAAAGGGTTGAAAGTTTTGATTAAAAATAAAAATGAAGAAAGGAAGGATTACACACAGAATATTGTCTACAAAGAAATATTCAATAACTTTAAAGGTAATGCCTAAAATTTCATTTATGTCATATTATATTCCTTATTCAGGAAATAATTACTTATAATTTCAATTCCATATTCATTATATTATGTTATTTTCATAGGTTAACAAGATTGAATTTTGGCTCATCTTCTCATACTGCGTTACTGCACTTGCCTGCTACAAGGAGGAGAATATCAAAACTATATCTACTGCATACAAGCAGCTAAATATTTTACATCAGAGGCTGAATGGTTTTTCTATTACCCTACTTATGTGTATTTGCTTAAATCGTCTATAGTTTCATTTACTTTGTTTTTACTTTATTTTTTATGTGTTTTGCCATTACTTTTTTTTCAATTAGTTCTAAACAATTATTAAAACATCGTCATTTTAAATATAAGTCTGCATAAAATTTTAAAGAATTATTGAAATTTTATACTTACAAACATACAAGTTTGCATATATTTCAAACTACAGAAATTATGCTACACAATGCATACTCACATTATTTGATAAAGCACTCCTCATATCTGTAAATTATTTTGCCAACAACTAAGAAAATGTATTAGATTACTAACCCACTCAAATCTCAAGAAATGACGCCGAAGTAAACATTTCAAGCGCTATGCATCCAAGACTCCATATATCAGCAGCAAGTCCATATGGTTTCGTTGGTTCAACAACATAAATTGATATTAAAAAAAGGGTACAATGTAAGGCTCATGACATATAATATTATAACTATAAAACTTATTGGACACAAGAAACTTAAAGACAAAATTTATTACTTATCTAACATTTCAAATCGCAATAAAGCAGATATATTATCTAAAATTTATTATTTAAAGAAATTGAAAATGAAAAGTAGGCATTAATGTGGAAATCTAATAAGAAGACAAAAAAAATTACCTTCAATCGACGGATTTTATTCTTTTAGAGTTGATTTGTAAATCTGAATATTTTTGCAGACGTACCTAAAAAAAAAAACATAATAATAGTTGATAGCAGCTAACAGTAAATCATATGCATTTAAGGAAGGAACAAAGTACAACATTTACTTACCTCATCAATGATCCTCCAAAATGAAGCTGGTCTGGAAATTAAAATAAGACCATTTAGTTCACTAAATATAAAAGAATATTATTTGACGGCAAACTGGGTTTCAGTTGCCAAGTCAAATACATTCAGACGTATTTTTCCAGTATTTTTCCTCAAGAAAACGTCTTTTCACCGAGTTGTTGCGAACATCTTGAATTTTTGACCAATACTGCAATCTCAAGCAAATCGATAATGTGTCAAATATATATTTCATATGTTTATAATCATCCATAGATATTTATGTTTATTTATTATTTTTACTACTGTTTCACATTTAGAGTTATTATACATACACATATACATATATACAAACAATGAGAGAAATGTTAGAAAATTTTAGTACTGGATATAAAACATGTCACATAGAACAAAACACTAAACATAATGCTACATAGAATAAAACTCTCTACAAAACTAAATAGTTCAGGACATAAAATGGTACATCGTATAAAACAGTACATTGATTAAAACAGTGTATTAATTATTACTTATGTGCCTCTTTTGCCACGTGCAACAATACTGGACTATTCACTGGATTTGACTTGAGTGACCAGCACGTGCAGAAATATATTATACAATCCGATAAGGATTCAACAGTATTTTAACATTTACAAATACAACCAGGAAGTAATTATTAGGGTTTTGATATTGATTTTGTATACTGCTGGAAAGGTAACAGCGAAGGCAGAATTAACTGTGAATTGGTTATAGTAAATATGAAAGCCAGCATAGCCAAGTATATTAAACACAGAGCATTTTGAACATCGGATAAGTCCTATGTATTAAATATTATATTCACCTCAAGGTATTAATGCAAATCAAATTTGCAACCAATTCAATAAGTGAAAACTTAATATCTCTGCTTAGTTGACTGCAAGACCTTCCTCTCTTGTGAAGACGTGATTCAAAATCCATAATAGACCTTCAATCTAATATGTTAAAATTTACAAAGTCCAATGAAATATAAATATTTCTTTCATATTAGTTTACAAAATTGTTTGTCATAGCGCATTCTTGTATCATATCAAATTACAAAAGAAAATAATTTGTGTTACCGTTAAAATTGCAATAAAAGTACATTTTTCTTGATAATCTGAATGACAGATATTCTTTCTCTTTTTTCAAGCTCTGTTATCATATACAAAATAAAAAACACTACATTCTCACTTGATAAAATCAATGCAAATATATAATATTCTTTGGTAGATTAATATTATTATAAAAATAAGAAAACTTTGTCATTTGTCAAGAAGTCCTGTGAAAAGACAATTAAAAAGCCGGAATCAATGAACGGGGATATTCATGACTTAATTAGACAACGTAGCAATAAAGAGAAACAAGGTTTTAAATACACTAATAGCAATTTTACCTAATAACTACTGAATTGTTACTATTATTCTTGGTTTATCTTTGATATTACTAACATATGTGATTTTGGAAATGTATAAATCGAGTTAATTCCAACAAGTGCCAGATGAATTTGAAATCACAATAATGTTTAAATTGATCACATAGATCCCATACTCAGTGTTTCAAAAGCATAATAACAATGAAAAAATCTTCTTGATAACCTTTTATTAACAAATCCGATGACCACTCCAAGCAGCCGTATTTAAAAGATGTTGGAGATAGACATCATTATCAATCATCAAATACGTTCCAGTTTTTTTGTTCTCCTTAGTCGCCTTTATGATAATCTTCGAAGCAAAATATTTACTATGTAAATAGTCCAATCTGAAATATAAATATATATATATATATGGTATACTAATGCGATATGCTGGTTCTATCAAAAGCAAAATGTGGAAATATACCAAACAACCCTCAATAGAATGCCAATTTGACTGGAATTTTAAGTCATCAACTAATGGAGACATGTAATTATACTTTTTACAGTTTTCAGTATACCTAAAAGTCGTACAGTACTTTACCTGAAGCATATAACAAATTCACAGGCTAAGCATTTATAATAACCAAACCAAAGCCTAACAAAGAAAAATAAGCTATTCAATTAATTAATGAATGAAGCAAAAAATACAGTTACTTGGAAAAATAACCAATCAAATCAGTATGATAAACCTTAATATAAGAATTACTAAAAGAAAAAACACTCAACTTGAGAAGAACTAAATCGTTTCATCCAACAGCTTATCATACAGTAAAAAATACAGTTACTTTCATTCTCAGAGGTATAAATTTAATCATGTATACCACTAATTTGTAATAACAAATTACTATTTTATCATGCAGTAAAATAATAATAAAAGATTCGAAGAAGATATTACCTTCGATCGACATATTTTATGCTTTCAGAGCAGATCTGCAGGACTCTAAACTTCTTTGTCGATTTAATCAACGCTGCGCAAAATTTTCCATCCATTTCTGACCATTTTTTGCCATTTTCCCATGGTTATTTTTGGGAGAAGAAGACGGATGCGAAATAATGGTTGTCGCGAAATTAATAGTCGATTCCTTATGATAATTTCCATTTTTTGCGTGATGATGTTTGGGATAAGATTAGGGTTAGAGAACTGAAAGTGAACTCGAGACGACTACGAGAGGTTTCTTCGCTATGTTCGATTTTCTTCAAATCTGCGTGTGCTAGATGTTTCCAAGCGCAAAATTTCTGTTTTGCCCTTAAGTTTCTTTCTAGATTATTCATCACCACCTTAACATGTGATGATTTCTTTTGTGTAAAGTATATTTTTACTTAGTATATTTACACAATATTCATTTAGTATATTTTTACTTATTTATGTAATTTCTACTTATTTTGTGTAAAATGTGAAAATACCATAGATCAATAATAGCGTTACATATGGTGTTCCCTTAGTAATTTGAACATTAAAATGGTCAATTAATATTGTGTTGACTATTTTATTTATTTTATGCAAAATCAATTTTTATCTTCAATTCTATTTGATTTGAATTTCAAGCAGCGTCAGTTAACCTTCCTTTTATATGATCGAATTAATGGAAATTCGTTAACATTAATTGAGAATAAAATTAAAATCAATAAGGAAATCGCTGCTACTTCATTACTCATTTACGATTTCATTTTAATTGACCATTAAATATGGTAATTCATTAACATAACTCAAGTTATATATTTGATATGGCATTATTTTTATATTTTAAATTTACAATCGCATAGTCAAGCTAATTTTCAATACAAAAAATCAATATTAAACATATGTACATTACGGTATTAAATCATCATTCTAATATGTACAAATATATCGCATATAACATAAATCATATACACAAAAAGAATACCAACTCTAATTAAAAATATCCATATGTTAATTATACATTGCAGTGTAAAATTCTTTTACCATCAAGTACTTGCATTACAAATTTTCTTTGCCTTTTTGAAAACCATCGTTGTTATATTTTTATCCAAAATTTTAGCTTAATACTGACTTATCAAAATAAAATTATTGTGCTCTACATTGAAAAATTCTATTTTTAGCATTTATACCTTTATCACCAAAACCCCTTTAAATTTTTCTTAATATTTATTTTTGAACTCGCATGTTCAAATCCCTTTAAATTTATACCTTTATCACCAAAATTCTATTTTTGAACTCGCATTTATACCTTGTAGGCTCAGTTTACTGAGCCGAGTGGCTCAGTAAACTGAGCCTACAAGGCTCAGTAAACCTGAGCCGAGTGGCTCAGTTTACTGAGCCTACAAGGCTCAGTAAACTGAGCCACTCGGCTCAAGTTTACACTGATCTACACAAAACTGGAAAGGAAGAAAAAATATCATGGTCAGTTCAGTTGGTCACCAACTCAAGCTCGAAATAGCCTGCGTGTTAATCCTACATTACAACTTCTAAAGCTGTTTTAGAATGGGAAAAGTCGCGCTAGCTGCTGGAGGGCGTGTAATTGGTTTGGCAACGCCAGTGGAGGAGATGAGTTCGAGGTTAACGTCAGTTTATGGAGTTCGAGGTTAACGTCAGTTTATGAACTATTTTAAAACAGCAGCCAGTGGAGGAGATGAGTTTAAAACAGTAGTCATGCCAGTGGAGGTTAACGCAGGCATACCGAACTGTAGCGTCCATTGCATGTAAATAATTGAAAATAGAGAGTACACTTTCATTCTATGTTACGATAATAGGTCTGTACTTTGCAGAAGAAACAGAGAAAGGAAAATAAAATCTCCATGCTGTTTTATACAACGGAATGCCAGTGGGAAAATATGGATTGCACACAATGTATTTAGTAGACCTTTATGGATTAAATAACCTTATTTCCAATTTTTTATTAGTACACCTTTATGTACTTAGTAGACCTCAGCAATGGTAAATTGCAAAATTTCACAAATATACAGTAAATTTATGAAAATCCATGATTTATTGGATGATTTGCATCTATCATTGTGATCGGGATCAAGATAAAAACAGTAAGCTCGGTTATGCTTGTGTAAACATGTTGATTTGGATTTACCCATTTCGCAATAGAACAGTTTGGTACCTTTCTAGTGTTTTAAATAATTAACGTCCATTCTAGAAGGTTCAGAACTTATTTATCAATAGGCCAAACCAGAAGCATTTTGTATACCTGACATATATTTTCTGAAAAAACTCGCAACCTTTTGAATGATTTGCAAATAGTGGCTTTATTTTTAATTTTTGTGATTGTCAAAAAGAAGAGCAATTTAGATTAGAAGAATATAAATTCAATATTCTGCCAAAACAAGTTAACTTTGTAGAGAAGCCTCAAAAAATAACATCACCGTGTTTGTACGATAAAAAGCCTTCATGCAATCAACATAAAAGCCTGAAGCAAATTAAATAATAGTTTTTCAAATTAGAGCTTTTCATCAATGCATTCCAATTTTCAGTTAGAATTACAAATAAATTTTCTGAAAATTCGATCTTCATATAAAACCTGGAAAACAAACATAGAACAGAGAACTACATGAATATCTGCATGTATTTCTATTGTGGAGTTGTTCTAGAGCAAAACAAAACTACATGAAGTTTTGCAAAGAATCGCTGGCTGGCATATTAAAATTATAACTATTCAATGCTTTTAGCATAAGGCTTTATTTATTTAACTAGCATTTTTTTCAATTTGAATTCTGAAACAATTTAACTAGCATATTAAAATTATAACTATTCAATGCATGGATCAAAGGTATTTTTGAAATTTCGAAAAGACACTGTGGAAACCATGTTAATTGAACTCTTTTTATTAGTAATAGAGATAGAGATATCTTTATAAAAAAAAAAAATACTATTTCATCCTTTTAATTTGTTCAAAATTGTAAATAGCAGCCGTTAGAACATTTATTTTAACCATTGATTTACAACATTAATTTTATTTTGTTGCCAAATGCTGGTAGAAATAACTTTAAATACGTTCCAAACGTCATCTTAAATATAGCATAGGGAGTACCACAAATTTAAAAACAAAAGAGTGTTATAAGGTGCTGCAAAAGAGGGACGGCACAGAACCTTAATCGCATATAAACTATGTTTATGTATAAAGAAAATAAACTAAAATGGTTAAGTTTCATTTACATTTCTTAAACCATCCATGTAATGTAACTATATTATATGTTATCAAAGATTGCGATTTAGCATAAAGTAGATTACATGTACGTGCAGCATCCTTATTAGTGCTGGTTATGAACAAAGTTGAATTCATGTGCATTGTACGGACATGTGAACCTATAAATAAAATTACAAGTAACGTTACTGCAAACTTGAAGTTGTTAGACTTAAACAAAAGTTAAGGAAAAGCTGAAAGGAATGACAGCAAGAAACAAGAAAACGGAGAGAGGACATATGCAATGCATATGACGCATGCATGAATTGAATTGAGCTGAACCAAATACCAGGCTAAGAAATGCCAATGCCAAAATAGTGGCAAAGAGATTTAGTGCATTTACTACAAAAGGAATATATTTGTGGGGGTGGTTGCATCATTCACAATTTACAGCTTTGAACCGGGGGATGCAAAAAGTATAATAGTGGAAAGTGAAAGAAAATATGGACCAAATTGATCACACATGTGCATCACCCTACTATTTTAAGAGTAATATGTAAGACAACTCCTTTATTTATTTATTTATTTTTTATTTTATTTTTTGCCCTCGGATTATCCTTTAAATTTCATTTTAGCTCTCCAAAGTGTAATCAAATATTCTTTCAGCAATATAACAGTATACCTCTTTAATTGATTCAGTGGACAATGTTATATCTTGATATTATTATTTTTCGACCGTTCATAGTACAGTAGAACAACAAATGATGCACCTATATTTTTCAGTAGTATATTGCTGATTTAATCTAGAACAATTTTTATGCAGTATCTGTGAGTGTGTTTTGTGTATATTGCTTTATTTGAGTATCCTGATACTATATGATGAGTTTTGTCTTCATAAGTGAAGTATTATATAGCTAACTCTCTAACTCGCCTAGTAGGATGAAAATAGTCAAATATGGCTCAATTGAATGGTCGCTTTTGCTTTGTTCAGTTTATTTGAAATACAAAGAAAGAAAGCAAAGCAAAGCATTTAATTAGTTGCTGAAAAGCTGTATGTGAACTTTAAAACCTCTGTATAGGGGAAAATTATTGAATCAACGTTTGGCTCGTTTAATTCATCGACCTAGGGTTTGAATTGGAATTTGCAGCAACTTTTATGGCTACTGTTCCTTTATTTTTGTAAACGTTGGTCTGTTTTACATAGTAGAAAAATAATTTTTGGTTGCCAATACGCATATCAATGAGAAAATTAACCTGTTTTGTTTGCCTTGTGGTGCGATTTCATTGTCTACCTCAAATTGACAGAAACCCTTTAGTTCAGTTTTAAGATATTGAAGTATGAAACTTGGTACATGTAACATTTGTCTCAGATCACATAATCATCATTGAACCCAGGTGAACAAATGTTTGCACCAGTGTACATCAGAAGCACAATTTCATAACAATCCATAATATTGCTAATCATGATGCCACAGTTCAAGAATTTTCTACAAAAAATGCAAGAAGTTTTTTTGGTTAAAATGAAATTTTAGGAGGTTATTAACAATTCTGGAATCCAGTATAATATCCAGCAAATTCTTGTTTACCCTAATTTGGATCTTATTTCTTTCTTTCTTTATTTCATGTAAAGATGAAACAGTAAAATTCATTAAAATCTCAATTTTAATTTTATCAAAAACAACAATATTTTGCTGGATCTAAAGGAATTAAGTGTACACGCATAACAAGGAATTGCAGAAAAGGGCTAGAATCACTACTATCACAATGGTCAGTCAAATATGGCAAGAAAGATGAAGAAGAATCTTTAATAACATTCAAATTCAAAAGGAAATCAAAGCAGCTATCGTAATTGCAGAGATTAAGTCAGTATTACTCACTTTCGGGGTCTGGCAGAGAGCAGATCGGAACAGATCGGGTCTGGCGGAGAATAGATCAGGTCTGGCGGAGAATAGATCGGGTCTGGCGGAGAATAGATCGGAGTCTGCAGGCGGCGATGGAGATGAAACAAACCTAGGCGGCTTTGCAAAATTTGGGGATAAGTGTCATAGCAAATACGAAAAGGAACGGAAGGGTTAGAAAAAGGAAAATTACCAAACCATCCCCTACGTGCAAAAATCTGGGCTATTGTAACGGTTATTACCATTATAACTAAATATAATGGTAATAAACGTTATAAAATAGTAACAATAATAACCGTTACTAATAGGGTCCGCGAAAATGTTACAAAACAGGCTGTTTGGTGTAGTGGTAACAAACGCAAAATCCATGCCTAATGAGCTTAGCCATATATGCCAAAACAACTTTATTAGAGTATAAAACGATAAATTTTATTGCAGAACTAATAGTTTTTACCGTCCATATTTTATTTAAGGAGCTCGTCGATTCTCGTACAAGAGTAAACAACTTAGTCTTCTTATTGAAAATTGATTGAGAAATAAAAGAAATAAAGTTGGTGATGAATCATCGTTCAAAAGATTTCCTAGGGATCTCGCTGGATCCCTTATATAGATAGGAGACTTAGCCACCATTATTGTCTGATTTACACTTGCCAATTGATGACAAGGCCACGACGAAAGCTAGATTCAGCTTTGTCCCTTACAGCCAATGATTGTTCTTGGTGCGTTGTTGTGGATTGATTCTGGACGTATTGTCGCAGTTGTCCATTCCTCACTTGCTCTTCGATTACATCTCGCAAGTGTTTGCATTCATTTGTTTCAAGTTCGGCTATCTTATGAAACAAGTAAAACTTCCCGAAAGTTGTCTTTATCAATGAACTCCCATCCAGTTCGCCTTTTTCTGGAATGCCGTCTTTATTATCCATGAAGATTTGTTCTGGACTTGCAGTTAGCTATGTACACGAGTCATACTTTGGCTCATTTTTTATTCGAATTTAGGAGCACGTGTTGCCTTCCGCCTTTTGCTTTCCTAAATTCGGATTTGCAGAAGGATTAAACATCAAGTTAGCATCACCGGGGGTTGCCCCATGTTTCATAGGATCCGTAACATCCCTATGATGGGATTGGTATAGAGTTCTCTAGGTGCAAGGGCAGTTTCCCTAGCTCCAGCGCAAGGTTCCTTGTGTTGTTAGGTCTGGTTCCAGCAGCTGCGTTTTGGTTTCAAACCTTAGTGATTGTTCGGTTTAATTGAAGAACTACGCCATCATTTCCTCTTGTCATTTTAGCAAGTTCTCCTAATGCTGAAAACGACTCTGCAAGTTATTCACCACTTCATCCATATCCTCCCTTATGAGATAGAGAGAAGGATTCTTTGCGCAAGAAGCCTCATGGCTCCCTCTATAAGTTGTTACGTCTCCTGATTGTTTGTCAATGATCTTCTTTCTCACATTTGTTTCCCAAGTAGAGAGAGGTTCCTCTATTTCAAGTAATAGCCCCTAACTGGCACGTAAAATGTTAATACAGAATTTTGATCAATCGAATGCCAACTAAATCGTATGCAATTCGTAGTAAAAGTTGGAGTGTACGTAAAAGTAAATGGAAACACAAAATTTATAGTGGTTTGGCAAGTGTGCCAACGTCCATCAAGGTATAATTGATTTTCTATACTGTTTGATTACAAGTACAGTTCAATTTAATATTAAGAATGTAGGGAAAATTATTTTTTGTTAGGCTACAACAATATCATTGCATGATAGTGTCCAAAAGCTAAGAGGAAATCCCTAAATGAGCCATTTGATGTCCTGTTTATAGCTGTATAAGAGCTGGGATCGATCACAAATCAAGGAGCAAAAATAGGGTATGATGGTGATATCTGCTTGACGAGGGATCAGATCGAATCCACCGATCTCATTGAGGGATTTGTATGGATTCGATGATCTGATTCCTTGACTTGTGTAAGTGCCAAAGCTTAAGTTGCTTTGCGGGATCACTTCATTTTTGTGTTGATCGCTGTGTTGATCAACCATTTCTGTTGGATCCGACTTGATGTAATAGAGCCGATCCGATCCAGTCTTTGATGCCCAATCCGATCTGAGTCTTCATTTTTGTGTTGATCAACCATTTCTATTAGATCCGACTTGATGTAATAGAGCCGATCCGATCCAGTCTTTGATGCCAGTCTGATCTGAGTTTAAGTGATCTAAAGCCAAATTGTAGCGTTGATCACCTGTTTTTGCTTGATCAGTTCGTGCATGTAGAGGTTTCAACAGAGTTGATCCATTTTTAATCATCTGACCAATCCGATACCCGGAGGGATCGGGTAAGTATAAAGTGTTGGGATCCGAAGGTCTGATCCATGTTTCTCCCATGATTTGACCTAGCGGATCCCTCCTTTTTGCTTTGACTGATCCAATTCCTCTGATGATCAATCATTTGCCAAATGTGTGAACTCTATAGCCTGATCCACGCGATTTTCATGATCAGCCCAATGCCTTCGGGTGATCCATTTATGAAGTCTTTAGATGATCGATCAAGCGTCCGATCATGAACCTATGAGCTAACCAAGCTTTCTCCAGTGACCGGTCATGCAAGATCAAGTGTCCAAACACATGATTGATCTAAGTCGCGTGCTTTTCGACTTTCAAGTACATGTTGAGCTCAACGCTTTAGACCGAGCATTTCCAAGTTTGTGTAGGTCCCCGCTCGAACCACGAACGATCTAGCGATAAAAATTTCAAAGTGTTACTGCTTTGCCAAAAGATGGATCAACATTTAACCATTATTATAATAGCCATATACTAAAAAGCATACTATCATTTCAACGAGATGTGATAGCATTTACTTAAGTCAACTTAATAAACAATACTTAGTATATCAAACCCAAATATACGCACAGCTACAAGCAAATTATGTGGCCCATTAGCTCAGTTGGTTAGAGCGTCGTGCTAATAACGCGAAGGTCGCAGGTTCGAGACCTGCATGGGCCATTTTTTGATTTTTTTTAACTACTATGTTTACTTTAACACTGTGTTCTAGTGTGAAATATTATCCTTATTATACTAGTTTGGAATAAAATAATTGAACCCTAATTTTATTGAGACTGGTTTGGCACATGGATGCATTTCATATGTCATTATTTTTTACCGGTAATCGTCAAAGGGTTATTACAACATTTCTTCTTTCTTCATAATAAGAGGATCAACACCTTTCAACAAAGAATCATAAATTTTCCAACATGTGCATTATTTATATAAATAATATTTAATAATCTTTTTCTCTTCTTACATTCTTGTTCCTAATTTATCTATGTTTACTATAATTCAGTTTCAATATGTGCATTTTTTTTTAGTATATATGTCGAATCGAACTGAAAGTAATATGCTCAATTCATGTTTAATAAGCACGTTGGACGGACATAGGCATGATGCAAGTTACTGTTAGATATCAAAGAATGAATGTAATTTACTTTAGTCCCACATTGCCAAAAATAAGATTAGAACTATGTTTATATATCAATTCCTCATTCCCTTTATTGGCCCTTAGGGTCAGGTAATTTTGTGCGAGGGGGAGGACCTAGATGATATGAACCAAACACACACGCGCGCGCCGCCCGCCCGTACCGAACCGAACCGGGCCGGGTCGGATCGGGTTTGGGTTTGGGCTTGGGTCTACCATGATATCTTATTTTTGCTACGAAAAAGTTAACCAATTTTGAGGGTTTTTCTTTTGGATGCGGCAATGACTATGGGCGCGGCCCAACAGAAATCAAACGAGGATTTTTCTGCCCGTTAAACAAAATGAAGAGGCACGCGGGTGCGACCCGTTATAATAAAAAGAAGCGCCTGTTTTGAATTCGAACATTTAACATACGTAACTTTTGAAATTATAACCGTTCGAAGAGTATAAATGAGTGAAGAATACTGATCACATTCTTCACGAATTGAACAACTCTTCTTCCTCTTCCTCTAATTTCTTCTTTCAACGTTTGCTACTGAACTGTCGCTCCTCAGACTGACGAACTCATCACAATCTCGAGCAGTTTTCGTCTGTTGTATCCTGGGAGACTTCAAATAAAGTCTTAAAGAAATCGGTACGCCGAGCCTCCGACGATTTACTTTCTTCTACATTTCGCTGTACATCTACTACTGTTTCAGTTTTATTGAATCAACTTGTGAGCAAGTTGAGTATTTAACAATAGAAACTGTTGCTATTTTTAAGTTTTGTGATAACACGTGTGGCTGCTATTTCTGTTCTCTGTTGTCTGGAATAACATCTTAAGACTTTACTGTTTTCTGAAAACAGCGATGGCAGTAGAGCAGATGTCGATTAAGACAGCCAACTTGAACAAACCAGACCTGTTTAAGGGAGAAGGTGATGATTTTTTGACATGGCAAAGTCAGATGCTTTTTTATCTCACTACTCTCGGTCTGCAAAAGTATCTCGAGGAAGATGAACCAGTGCCGCCTACGCCAGGCAAAGGGAAAGAGTCTGAAATTGCAAATGTTGATACATGGAGGCATTCAGATTTCTTATGCAGGAATTACATCCTGAACTGCTTAGACAAAGTTTTGTACAAAGTGTATCAGCCACTCAAGACTGCAAAAGCTCTCTGGAATGCACTTACCACAAAGTACAAAACACAAAACGTGAGCCTGAAGAAGTTTATAGTTGACAAATTCATGGAATACAAAATGGTAGATTCAAAATCTGTACCAACGCAACTGCATGAACTTCAAATCATCATCCATGAAATGGAAGCAGAAGGCCACGAAGTTGGTGAATCTTTCTTAGTAGAGGCAATCACTGGAAAGTTTCCACCATCATGGAAGGACTACCACAATTATTTAAAGCACAAGAAGAAGGAGATATCCTTACAAGATCTAATCGTTAGATTGAAAATTGAGGCAGATAATCGCGGAGTCACTAAACCAAAAAGCGAAGAGGCTTTTGTTGCAGAAGGGTCGAAGAAAAAAAGGATACCCTAACAAAAATAAAAAGAAAAGGAAGGCACCAGAAAACAAACAGCCCAATCAGAAGCCGCCCAAGAAGTTCAATGGGGAATGTTGGGTTTGTGGCAAGACTGGACATCAAGCAAAAGATTGCAGACACAAGAAACAGAAAATTTCCGAGGCAAATGTGGTGGACAACATGGACATTGACGGGTCTAACTTTTCTGGGGTTGTATCAGAATATAATCTAGTCCAGAATCCTTCTCAGTGGTGGTTTGACACAGGTGCTACACGACACGTGTGTTCTGAAAAGTCCATGTTCGCCACTTACAACAGACTCGATCATGAAGAGAAACTGTACATGGGTAACTCTGCAGTGTCAATGATTGAGGATAATGGGAAAGTAATCCTCAAGTTCACATCTGGTAAAACTATTACGCTGAATGATGTGCTCCATGTTCCAGATATCCGAAAAAACTTGATTTCCGGTCCTGTTCTCTCGAAGAAAGGCTTCCGAATGGTCTTTGAATCGGATAAAGTTGTTCTGTCCAAAGCTGGAATCTATATAGGGAGAGGATACTTGTGTGATGGCCTGTTTAAGGCTAATGTAGCCGTAGTTGGCAATAATAGTGTGTATTGTAATTCTGAAATGAATAAAAAGGAAGTTTCTTATGTTGTTGAGTATGATGCTTTATTATGGCATGAAAGATTAGGACACGTAAACTTCCGAAAAATGAAAACACTTGCAAATTTAGAATTAATTCCTAAATTTCAAGTAGATAAGAACTACAAATGTGAGACATGTGTAGAAGCAAAAATGGTCAAAATGCTGTTTCATACAGTTGATAGAAGCACCGAACCGCTAGGTTTGGTACATACCGATTTATGTGATTTCAAATCAATACCTACACGAGGTGGAAAAAAGTACTTTATCACATTTATCGACGACTATACACGATATTGCTATGTATATCTTTTGAATAGTAAAGATGAAGCAATAACATCATTTATAAAGTACAAAGCTGAGGTAGAAAATCAGATAAATAAAAAGATCAAGATATTGAGATCTGATCGAGGTGGAGAATATGAATCACCGTTTGAACAATTCTGTGCAGAAAATGGAATAATTCATCAAACGACAGCTCCATACTCACCACAACAAAATGGTGTTGTGGAAAGGAAAAACAGAACGTTAAAAGATATGATTAATGCCATGCTTCTAACTTCTGGTTTACCAACGAACTTGTGGGGGGAAGCCCTAAATATGTCTAATCACATATTAAATAAAGTTCCTCACAATAAAACAGGAACAATTCCATATGAGTTATGGAAAGGACATAAACCAAGTTTTAAATACCTCAAAGTGTGGGGGTGCTTGGCAAAAGTTCCAGTTCCACCTCCTAAGAAAGTCAAACTTGGACCAAAAACGGTCGATTGTTACTATCTAGGACCAGCCCGAAATAGTAGCACCTACAGATTTTTGGTATTCAAGTCTGATATAGTTGATATTCATGTAAATACAATCATGGAATCTAGAGATGCCTCATTTTTTGAAGATGTGTTTCCACACAAAAGAAACGAAGGAAATAATGTCCCTAAAAGGACAAGAGAAGAATCAAGTAGATCAGACGAAGCTATAACTCATGAGATTGAGGAAATAGAACCCCAAAGAAGTGTAAGGGCTAGAAATTCCAAGACATTTGGTCCGGAGTTTTTAACATATATGCTAGAACACGAACCTCAAACGTACAAGGAAGCAATGTCATCGTCTGAATCTGCATGTTGGAAAGAAGCAATCCAAAGTGAGATTGATTCAATTCTAAGTAATAAAACTTGGGAAATTGTTGATATTCCACCTGGAATAAAACCAATTGGCTGCAAATGGATTTTCAAGAAGAAAATGAAAGCAGATGGCTCTATTGATAAATATAAAGCCAGATTAGTAGCCAAAGGATATCGTCAAAAAGAAGGAGTAGACTTCTTTGATACGTATTCACCGGTAACTCGAATAACCTCAATAAGAATGCTAATAGCAATTGCATCTATTTATAATATAGAGATTCATCAAATGGATGTAAAAACAGCATTCTTAAATGGCGTTCTCGATGAGGAAATCTACATGGAGCAACCAAAAGGTTTCGTTTCAAAAGGAAATGAAAACAAAGTATGTAAATTAGTAAAGTCATTATATGGACTAAAACAAGCTCCAAAACAATGGCACGCAAAATTTGATAGTGTCATGATGAGAAATGGTTTTCGTATAAATGAATGCGATAAGTGTGTTTATTATAAACAAGTTGGACAATCATATGTGATGATTTATCTTTATGTAGACGATATGCTAATCTTTGGTCCGAATACTCAAGTAATAGAGACCATAAAGAAAATGTTAATCAACAATTTTGATATGAAAGACTTAGGAGTTGCTGATGTTATTTTGGGAATCAAAATAATAAGAATGCATAATGGAATTGAATTGTCTCAATCACACTATATAGACAAAGTGATTGATAAATTTAAAAATCTTGGAATTAAAGAGGTAAGAACACCTTTTAATCCATCTGAAGTACTGCATAAAAACACTAATGAGAGTGTAATGCAACTGGAATACTCTCATATAATAGGATGTCTCATGTATCTCATGAATTGCACAAGACCAGACATAGCTTATGCAGTAAGTCGATTAAGTAGATATACAAGCAATCCAAGTAAGGAACACTGGAAAGCACTAATGAGAGTGCTTGGATATTTAAAAAATACCACAAATTACTCTTTACACTATGGAAAATATCCTGCAGTCTTAGAAGGATAAAGTGATGCAAACTGGATTGCTGATTCAGAAGAATCAAAATCAACAAGTGGTTATGTATTCACCCTAGCAGGGGCAGCAGTGTCATGGAAATCTACTAAACAGACATGCATAGCTGGATCCACTATGGAGTCAGAGTTTATCGCTTTAGACAAAGCAGGCGAAGAAGCAGAATGGCTTCGCCACTTTTTAGAAGATATTCCATTTTGGCCTAAACCTGTACCGGCCATATGCATACATTGCGATAACCAAGCAGCGCTAAGTAGAGCGCATAACTTTGTGTATAATGGGAAGTCACGACACATTCCTCGACGCCATAACACAGTTAGGCAGTTACTCTCGAATGGAACTATTTCCATTGATTATGTGAGAACAAATGATAACCTAGCGGATCCATTTACTAAAGGTTTATCAAGAGAGAAAATTAACTGCGCATCGAGGGGAATGGGTTTAAAAGCCTAAACCAACAAGAGTTATCTTATACGGAAACCTATCCTAGCGATTGGAGATCCCATGGACTAGGATCAATAGGCAAACCAGTTATGAATAACTCAAGACGTAATGCATTTTTGGACACAGCCCTACTCCATTCCTATGGTGCACGCTACAAATGCATGCCTACAGAAGTATTACAAGGTTAAAACTATGTTTTTTAATGATGACCATATCTTGAAATAACAAGTGGGGTATATGTAGGATGCTCTTAATGGTTGCAATCACCTATGTTAGTGTGAGCTGGGTTGGCTCTATAAGAATATTCAAGGCTTTTATTCTCTAAAACACTCGCAGAACCAGAAAGTGTTCAGGACCAAAATGAACACAACCAAGAGATTGGATGATAAGGGAATCGATGCTTCGTAAAACTTATTGTTTGGACATACAATAAAGGCTGACGGTTCAAGATGGAATAATTCACCGATTAGCCAAGTATATCCGATAAGTTTTAACTAGGGAAAGTTCAAAGTGAAATATCTACTTATCCACGATAAAGCATTATTCCATTCGTAGTCTGAGATGTTACACTTTGTGTGGGGGAAAAAGTATATTATCATTCATGTGGGGGATTGTTAGATATCAAAGAATGAATGAAATTTACTTTAGTCCCACATTGCCAAAAATAAGATTAGAACTATGTTTATATATCAATTCCTCATTCCCTTTATTGGCCCTTAGGGTCAGGTAATTTTGTGCGAGGGGGATGACCTAGATGATATGAACCAAACACACACGCGCGCGCCGCCCGCCCGTCCCGTACCGAACCGGGCCGGGTCGGATCGGGTTTGGGTTTGGGCTTGGGTCTACCATGATATATTATTTTTGCTACGAAAAAGTTAACCAATTTTGAGGGTTTTTCTTTTGGATGCGGCAATGACTATGGGCGCGGCCCAACAGAAATCAAACGAGGATTTTTCTGCCCGTTAAACAAAATGAAGAGGCACGCAGGTGCGACCCGTTATAATAAAAAGAAGCGCCTGTTTTGAATTCGAAAATTTAACAGACGTAACTTTTGAAATTATAACCGTTCGAAGAGTATAAATGAGTGAAGAATACTGATCACATTCTTCATGAATTGAACAACTCTTCTTCCTCTTCCTCTGATTCCTTCTTTCAACATTTGCTACTGAACTGTCGCTCCTCAGACAGACGAACTCATCACAATCTCGAGCAGTTTTCGTCTGTTGTATCCTGGGAGTCTTCAAATAAAGTCTTAAGGAAATCGGTACGCCGAGCCTCCGACGATTTACTTTCTTCGACATTTCGCTGTACATCTACTACTGTTTCAGTTTTATTGAATCAACTTGTGAGCAAGTTGAGTATTAACAATAGAAACTGTTGCTATTTTTAAGTTTTGTGATAACACGTGTGGCTGTTACTTCTGTTCTCTGTTGTCTAGAATAACAGTTACGTTCAACACTCTTGGAATAGACCAACCCACAAAAAATATCAAATAAGCATAATTTTGTACATTCACTTACCCATCCTAAACAAAAATAGAGGATCAACACCTTTTAATATAGGATCATAAATTTTCCAACATGTGCACTATTTAAATAGATAATCATTAATGTACACACCAAAAATAATATCTTTCTCTTATATTTTCTTTCCTAATTTATCTATGTTTACTGTAATTTCAACTTCAACATGTGCCTTTTTTTTAGTATATATGTCGAACCAAACAGGAAGTAACGTGCTCAATTCATGTTTAATAAGCAATTTGGATGAGCATGGCCATGATGCAACTTATGTTCGAACACTCTTCGAATAGACCAAACAACCTACAAATAAAAATATATCAAATAATTACAAATAAGCATAACTGTGTACATTCACTTGCCCTAATTTGTACCCTAAACAAAAACAAGACGGTGGAATATCATACTCGTACAAAATTTACAAACCCAACGAAAAAATATGACACGTTGTCCTCGAGTGAAAGTGAGATTTAAGATTGAATTACAAAATTTAGGAAATATATAAGTAACTCATATGTATGCTTTTAGATACAAAGCAAATATCAAACCCCAAATCAAAGGATATTCCCTTTTACTAGGCAAAATAGTTTAAAATGATCACATGGCTCTAATATTATTATAAGTTAAATAGATTTGAGATGGACAGACTAAAATTAGGAATACAAAAAAGAAAAGAATATATTCTTTCTTTGAGACGCAAATCAGTAGATAGTGCTTTTTATAAGACATAATAGTTGTAAAATAGTCCTTTATTGGAAAGAAGTTGAAAACAAAATATTAAATATGCATGGCATGGCTTTTTTATTGCTAAGCAAAATTCGACATAACATGTGCACATATTGGATATTTAGCTCCATTGACAGTTTCATATTATCTAAGTTTAATAATTATTGTATTCAAATCAACCATATGGAACATTAAAAATGCAAAGAGTTGGGTAAGTTTAAGCACCCAGAAAGGAAAAGGCTATGTATACATGTTTACACTAATAATACTTGAAAAGAAAGTGGTTAACGACACTATTGGCAACATGAAAACATTACAATCAA
Organism: Allium sativum; assembly: GCA_030737875.1. Classification (NCBI taxonomy): domain Eukaryota; kingdom Viridiplantae; phylum Streptophyta; class Magnoliopsida; order Asparagales; family Amaryllidaceae; genus Allium; species Allium sativum. The sequence continues at coordinate 465,032,153 of CM060923.1, forward strand.
CTCCACATTTGTAAAGATATCAGTGTTTTACATATATTATACTTTATTATTTTTGAAGTAATAAGATTATTGAGTCTTTTCAAAAAATAAATACATATTTGGTGGATATTATTTATTAGCTCTTCTAGGTGTTGTGCCAACAATTCAACCAATTTGAAGCTTACCATTAAAGCTAAAAATGAGGTAACCACCAACAACATAATTTACAAATTGTTTCTATTCTATTTTTCACTGGTGGAGATAATATTGTACAGTTAGTTTAAGAAAAGGTGAACTACTAGCAACATAAGTTACAAAGAGTATAAGTATATACCATATGATTCGAATTGAATCATCTGAATTAAAACTTTGTGCACAACATGAATTATTAGTTCTCTCTAGAAAAGCTGAAAAGGTAAGATTGTCGTATCGGAATTTGGGATAAAAATAAGAAATGGATACTCGAGTTCTAATCTGAGATGCGAATTAAAGGATATTGCCATTTACAAGAGAATAGTTATCAAATAGATGTTAGGATGGCTTTTTTTATATGCTAAACAAAAATAAGATGACTTATTTATGATAAGGGACATAAAAAATAATGCATATATATTTGCTTTTGAGATACCGATTAAGGATATTTCTTTTAATACGATGCAAAAACTGTAAATGCTTACTTAAACAGGACATTGGGTATCTGTTAAAATGGAAATAAGAAAACAAACACAATCGACATAGCTTCCTTAGATGGGAAAAAAGAGGGAATCAATGTAACAAGGCATACATATAAACTAAACGGATGATTTCACACTATATACGCTAAAAAATAAAAAATATTTTTAGTGACCCAGCAAGTGGCATTTGCAACTACAAAGTGAGACACATTTGGAATGAGAAAGTATATGTAAGTTTAAAAACCAACAAATGGACAAGCTGTGAGCACACATTAGCATGTTAACTATAATAAATCATAAAAAAGAAAGTGATTAATTAATATGCTCTTAAGCATATTTACTAGCATAGACTCTTCAATATATTAGTTTTTGTATGTAGTACTTTGTATTATTTTGAACAATATATTTGCTTGAGTGTTAAGATTACCAATTTTGTCCCCTAATAAAGTAAATACTCGGATATTGTTTATTAGTTTTTGTAAATGTGTCAAATAGTAAGTTATAAAATACCAGATATTAAATATATTGAAAAGGATATCAAATAAGCACGACACAGCTCCGTTTAGATGTAAAACAAAATCCAACATTACATGGCATGATTTCATATTATTATCTAGTCTTAAGTTCAAATAAATGCAACCTAGCGAGTCCAGCATTTACAATACCATAAGGCTTAACATATGGAACGAAACATGTGCAGGTAAGTTTATACACCTAGAAATAAACAAGCTTTGTAGAAGTGTTTTGATTACACAAAACTTCACTTTGTAGCAACATCAGTGTACTATATATTATTTGTACATTAATTTTGTTCAAGTAATAAGCTTGCAAAGTTTTTACAAAGATGAAATACCTAGACATTACCAATTAGCTGTTGTAGGTGTTATGTTGATCTAATCCATTGAGCATATCAAACATGTTATTATCAAAGATAAAAAAGATAAACTGCCAACAATATAAGTTATAAATTGCTTGAAATTTTTTTGTTTCATTGTTTGAGATGGTATGATTTTGTTATTTAACTGAAGGATAAACTACCAACAATTGTTCCAAATACCAAACCACAGGACAAGCAGGCTTGGTCTAAGGTTGATCAAACTATCAGCACCGTGGTCATACTATGTTATCGCTATGGTTTAAAGTTTGAAAACCGTGCCTTCTGATTTTCCATGCATGCTACATTGAAGCTATTGTGAGCAATTATATATCTGGCTGGATCCTGAATTCAAAGGTTTATATGCTCATTATTCAATTCCTAAAATTTAGGCCTTGCGACCATTTCTATCTAAATACAAATTATCAGCCTGTAGCTTTGAACTTACAAGTTTAAAGACTAAATAACCTTTTTAGCGTCAGATGATTTCCTCACAACACTAACTGCTTCTTCAGGCAACACCACCGCAATATTCAACAAAACAGAACAAGTCCTCAGAGTGAAGGTAAAACCTACTACCAAATACAGAACTCACTCATGGAAAACTAGATATGACCAAAGCAACCCAATCGAATCAGCGAGAGGAACTTTTCCATAATCTTCCCCGAAAGGAAATGCAAGGTTATACGGCTTCCAAATTCAAGTTTCCCAATTTGATACCTCGGTTTGAATTAAGGTTGCTGGAAGCTTCTTCTCTCATTTGTACAGGAATCTTCTGTTTAGTTTTTGGCATCCGTTTAGAGATTCTGCTTCGACCCGCGAGGAAGATAATTTTCTAGGGTTAGGGATTTAGGGGGGAAAACGTTGGAAATGGCGAGACTGCTTTGAAGCGTGTGCGGAAGAGAAATCGGCAAGGTCAGAGATTCACCGATTCAGAATAAAAAGGTTCAAACGGTAGGAATCCAGAAATCCGTACAATAAGCTTTGTAGCCCAAAAAAAATCAAATTTTATAACAGCAACTCTTAAACAAACTTTATAACCTTCTACTTTCAAATTTCTATTTCTCAAATATTCACTTCATGCAAAGCCTAAACAACACGAGGAATAAGTTTTTGTGTCACGTAGAAAAATGGAACACTCTGGAAGGGCATTGATAATTGGTTATTACCAATAATAGTTATGAATTGCTCTATATTGTTTTTAAAAAGACGTATATTCAAAATATAATTAATTATGAAATTTTGATAATCCTACTACAATATTGGTACAAATTCGATTGCGCAATTATACTAATTTCAAGTTGCGAATAAAATAACGATACAGGTGCAGTTACAAAATACAAACTATAAACGAAGTTCAGCAACAACTAGTTGATCCTGTATGTTATCTCAAACGATTATCATAGATTTGTTGCATTTCTTTAAACCAGTCTGATTAACATGTAAAAGTGTCAATTTTTATGCTCTATCTTATCTTTATTGTAAATAAATAAATTTTACATTGGGTATTTTTCGTATATTTTCACAGGCTGTTCATCAATTCTCATGCAACCCGAAAAGCAAGATATTACACAAGAAAAAGATCAACTTCAAAGATTTTATCTCATGTTCTTTTGGAGTCTAATCAGAGTTCACGTTTGGAAGAATTAATTACATATAATCTGATTATCAATCAATTAGCCATATGTAAGATTTGAAGATTTTATGCACTTTTGGAGTGTAATCAGAGTCCATGTTTGAAAGAATTAATCACATGCAAAAGTTTTACCAATCAATTAGCCACATGGAAGATTTGGAAGATATAGAAGATATTCACCATGATATGTTCAGATATTCTTAAAGATTATTTCCAAACAAGCTTGGTCAAGAAAGGCATGAAATATGATAAGAATTCTTAGGAAAAGAGGCTCATTCATTCATAGATCTTATTAGGGTTTGGCCAATCCCACCTATAAATATACGTTGTACTCATTGTAAATGTTCATGCCATTTTTTAATTCTGTATTCTCGTTTATGAATAACAAAGTTCTTCTTCATTGATTGTCTTTTTTTTTTTCATAACAATTTGTATGTCTACGCAATTAGTTTTGGTAGAACACATATTGTTATTTTCTTTTATTACTGCATGTTAGCGATTGATCGTTGATTAAATTCAACGACAGTCCTACTTTTAATTTTCTGTTATTGTTCTAGTTGTTATTTTCTTTTTTTAATTGGTTCTTTTCTTTTCAGTTGTTGAATTTGATATTGATCTGATTAGATTCAGACCAATAGTAAATTCAATACATTAATTCAAAAAACATCTCTAGATTTTGCCTAACTCGCCTAAGAATAGATAAATAATAAGATTTAAACCACCTCCTTGTGATTCGACCTGCATATTACGCGACCTGTACGCTTGCAGTATTATTTCATAAATCGCGCTTTTCTAATTCATAGGAAAGCGTCGATCAAGTTTTTGGCGCCGTTGCCGGGGAGGCAACAATTAAATTTTATTATCTGCTTAATTTCCGATTCGTGTTAGTTTTTATTTTTATTTTTCCTTTTGTTTTATTGTGTATAGATATAGAAAAAAATTCTTGACTGGTTGATTTGGTATTATAAGTTGATACCGTAATCTTCCTAACAAGAGAAAAAAAATAATTGTCAAATACCCTTGATTTTCTTTCCTTTCCTTTTCTTTTCAATTTATTTCTTTCCCCTTTTCATTTTTTTCCTTTCTTCATCTGTTCCTTCTTTCCATCTATCCTTTTTTCAATTTTTACTTCATTATCCATTGGCATTGTTCATTTATTTTACCAAATTTTCCAATTTTTCTTTGATTTCTTTCCATCTATTCCTTCTTTCCAATTGTTAATATACTAGTTTTCATTCTCTTACAACAATAAACAAAAAAAAAAATCCTTTTTTTCTTCCCATCTTTCAACTTTCTTCCCATTTTATTTTTACATTCTCTTCCCTATTTTACAAGTTCCAAAAACAAAAACAAAAAAACAAAAAACAAAAATTAACACTTGCCAACTTTTCCTTCAGTTTATTTCCTTTATTTTCATCCATTTCTACTCCCTTCTTTTATTTATTTCTTTCCAATTTTCTACAAACTCCTCTCTTTTACAAATCTCATCCATAAAAAAATAAAAAATCTTGCCAACTTTTCAATTTATTTCTGTTTTTCATTTTATTTTGTTCTCACTTTCTTTCTATTTTTTCTTGCACATTGCATTCCTTTCTTCAAATTCACCACTTTCTTCTATTTTTCGGTCATTCTTTCTTCAGATTTCTTCTGCCATTTTTTTTTTCTCTCAACAAATAAAAAAAAAAATCTCTGTTTGATTTTTTTTTCTTTTTCCCTTTTGCTTGTCACCAATTTTCTTCCAATTTCTTACATCCCTTCTCCTCCCTTTTATTTACAATTCCTTTCCATTTTATTTTAAAAAAAAAAGAAACTTAGTTTTTTTTTTCAAGCTTGGTTTAGTTCCGTTTTAAAGTTGAGTTCTAGTTGTTCATTTATGTTATTTAGTCTAATCAGTTTTTAGTTTAGTTTTTGTTTTAGCTTTGTTTTAGTTTTTCTCCCCTTTGTTTTTTTATTTCTTCTCTTCTCTAGAAAAAAAAGAAAAAAAAACCCTCAAAACAAATCAAAGGTCAAAGGAAGAAACAGATTCAAGCAAGCGATAAAGGATTCAGAGGTCAACCGATTTGCAAACGGTGGGATTTGAATAACTAGCACCATTCATTGTTCTGGAAGGACTGCCATACCCCGCTGTAATATTTTCTTAACTCTACAGGTGCTCTGCTGCAAAGAAGAAAAAAAATATAGACATTGTTTGTAAAAAAAATCTACAGGGGCAACGGCTTGCTTATACAATTTTTTTAATTTCTGCAATTATTTGTGTTTGATTGTTGTTTTGGCTGCATTCTGAAATAAATCTAGTTACGAGCAAAGCCCTAACAAACATAAGGTGAGGAAGTCATTACTTTTCCTTGGCTCCAAAACAATTAAATTTGGTCATTCGCATATTCCTTGGACCTAAATAAAAATTCATTAGACGTTGGCCTTAGGAGCAAAATTCAAGCTCAATAGGACAAACAAATTGAGTTAAATATATTAGATTTAAAAGTTTATTTTGCTGTGTGGAATTCATTCTATTCCTTTTGTAAAGGACGGTGATACGTATTACATCTAGAATTTTTCGACATTCTAGCAAACTAACTTTTTCAATCTATTTATTTAATTTGATTTGCAAAATATTTAACTGCAAAAGTGTATTTTGTGAAATTGATTTTCTCAAGGGATATATATTAGTTCAATTTATTGAACTTCTAGCAAAAGAGGTTGCATACTACCCGTAAAACATTGGTCGTATCCCTTAGTATTTATACTATACGTGAACGGCCATAAGACCCTCTTCCCCCTTCAAATCGAGATTATCAACTAATAAGATACACTTGTGTTCGTTATTTATTTTGATTAAGAGCTTCTTGTGTCAACCTTAAGTCTAGGATTTTTCCGTGTGTGCATTTAACAACAATGAGTGAAAAAAGTGTTAGCCAACAAAATTCTCCTAGGGGTTCTCGAATAAACCAAAATTTTCCAAACGAGTTGGATCAAAATCGAGTAAATCAAAACTTTCCGAACTTTGGGGATCAAAATCGAGCACATCAAAATTTTCAAAATCTCAATATTGAAATGGATAGACCCTTATTTCTTCGTGATCGATGTTATCCAACTAGGACCGTTCAACCCTCTGTCATCGTGTTCCCACCAGCTGAAGGAAACAATTTTGAGCTTAAACATTCTTTTATTCAAGGGGTACCAAAATTTACTGGGTCTGAAAATGCTTATGAATTTCTAAGTGAATTTGAATTGTATGCGTCCACCACAAAAATGCAACAATTGTCTAACGAATCGATTAAGCTGAGACTAATTCCATTTACACTACTTGAAAGCGCTAAAAGATGGCTAAATTCTCTTCCAAAACATTCCATAAGAAGTTGGGATGAATTTGTCACTGCATTCTTGAAAGAAAAAAAATCCCTTTTCATAAATCTCTCAAAATTCGAACCGAGATAAATCAATTTTGTCAAAATGAGGGGGAAACTTTTTCAGAATACTTTGAAAGATTCAACCAACTATTATATAGTTGTCCTCATCATGGAATTCTAAAAGACCACTTATGTCAAATTGCATATGAAGGGCTAAACTATCAGACTAGAACTCAACTAGAATCAATGTGTGGAGGAGACTTTATGTCTAAGACGGCCGATGAAGCTTGGCAATTCTTAGAAGATTATTCAGAAAAGGACATGCAATGGGAATCAATTCGTGTTCCCATTCGTACTTCTACTAGAGGAGTGCATGTCGTAGACCCAAGTCAGATTTCCTTAGAAAATCAAACTCCTCAAGCCGGAGAAGGGCTACCCCATTATTACTCTCAGGACCAAGCTAATGCTGTAGCTCAAAATAATCCTTACTCATTCACGTACAATCCTGGTTGGAGGAACCACCAAAAAATTTCTTGGTCAAACCCCAACAATTCGGCTAACCCATCTCACGTGCAGCCCTTTATTCCAAATCCGAATTACCAAGCTCCACCTTCCAATTCTCAAACCTCTCAGGCTGCACCTCAATCCAAACAGCCTTATAGGCACCCCGACTTTCAATCATCAAACCAATCCTCTCAACCTTCTCAATCGTCACAAGAAATTGTGCGTTTAGAGAAACAGTTGAACTCTCACGAAGCTAAAATGAACTCAGACGACGCTAAACTCGACCAAATGATGAATATGATGAAGTAACTAATGAAAAATAATGAGAAAGGAAAGTTGCCTAGTCAACCCGAGGTGAATTCAAAATATAACTCTCGTGCTGTAAATTCTTGTGAGAACGAAAACCATAATTCGGTCAATGCTATTACAACCCTTCGACCTGGAAAGAGGATTGATAATAATGTGGGCAACCCTGGCGAACCTTAGAACTCGACCCCAATGCCAAATCTTGATGATCACCCATTGGTTACGAACGCCAATTCTTCTAAACCTCCATTTTCCTCAAATGTTGGCAATCCCAACAGTTTTCCTCCCAGTGTCGGCAAACCCGACCCACCTTCGAAAATCGATGTTGGCAATACCAACATTCCATCTTTTACAACCTTACCACCTTCTTTTTCCGTGGATAAACCTTCTTCTTCGAATGATGAAACTGGTCACAGAGTCGAAAAACCAATAGCTCCATTTCCTCATAGACTCAATAATAAGAAGAAAGCGGCAAATTTTGATAAAAATTTGGAAATTTTCAAATAAGTCCATGTGAATATTCCTCTTTTAGACACCACTGAACAAATTCCTCAATATGCTAAATGTCTTAAGGAATTGTGCACACAAAAACGTGCGAATAATGTCCCAAAAACCACCTTTCTAACTGCGAATATAAGCTCTATTCTTTCGAGTCTTGCCCCAGTCAAGTACAAATACCCTGGCTGCCCTACGATTGATTGTAAAATAGGAAACACTCATATCTCTCGTGCTCTACTTGATCTTGGTGCCAGTGTCAATCTTCTCCCTTACACTGTTTACCATCAACTTGGACTAAGGGAGATTAAACCAACAAACATCACTCTTCAGCTAGCTGATCGATCTGTCAAAAAGCCATTGGGAATAATCAAAGACGTCTTGATACAGATCGAACAGTTTTACTTCCCTGTCGATTTCATAGTTCTAGAAACCGAGCCTATCTTAAATCCCAATGTTCAAATACTGTTGATATTAGGATGCCCTTTCTTAGCAACCTCAAATGCTGTCATTAATTGTAGGAATGGTCAACTTTGACTTTCCTTCGGGCACCTATTTATTGAGCTAAACATCTTTAATCTCAACAAACAACCTAGGGATTTTGAGATCGATGAAATCAACATAATTCAAACCATAGTTGATGAAACCTCTAATGACACTTCTGAAGCCTTGAAAATGTGTCTTGACCATTTCGACTCCGATTTCGATGAACTCGAATACATTTCTGAATTGAATGAATTTCTTGACTCCAATCCTTCGTCATCTGAATCTAACTAAGGAATGTTGACCAATGTTAACACTCAAGAACATCCTAAGTTAGACCTCAAACCCTTGCCACAAGACCTTAAGTACGCATACTTAGACTCCTCAGAAACTTTTCCAGTAATCTTGGCCTCTGATCTTACTGAGGACCAAGAAGAAAAACCCTTAGAAATTTTGCAGGAAAATAAAGATGCTTTGGGGTGGGAACTGAGAGATATAAAAGGAATTAGCCCATCAATTGTGGAACATCGCATACATTTGGTTGATGAGGCTAAACCCACCCGTGAGGCTCAAAGGTGATTAAACCCAAACATGAGAGAAGTGGTCAAGGTGGAGATAATCAAATGTCTAGACAATAACATCATCTACCCCATCTCTGATAGTACTTGGGTGAGTCCGGTATAAGTTGTACCAAAGAAATAGGGAGTCAAAGTGATCAAAAATGAAAGTAATGAGCTCATCCCAACAATAATCAAAACAAAATGGCGTGTGTGTATCGACTATCGAAAGCTCAACTCAGCCACACGAAAAGACCATTTTCCCTTGCCTTTTATTGACCAAATGCTCGAACGCTTAGCGGGACATGAGTACTATTGTTTTCACGATGGATACTCTGGCTATAACCAAATCCCTGTTGCTTTAGAGGATAAACATAAGACCACATTTACTTGTCCCTTTGGAACCTTTGCTTATCGTCGCATGCCTTTTGGTCTTTGTAATGCCCCCGCGACTTTCCAAAGGTGTATGATGAGTATTTTCTCTGATATGGTGGAAGAATTCTTGGAAATATTTATGGATGATTTTTCAATCTACGGATCATCTTTTTCCCAATGTCTCACTCATTTAGAACTCGTCCTAAAATGTTGTAAGGAGAAATCACTCGTGCTTAATTGGGAAAAATGTCATTCCATGGTAAAAAGGAGGATAGTTCTAGGTCATGTCGTCTCAAAATATGGCCTTGAAGTCGATAAATCCAAAATCGATTTGATTGCTAATCTACCCCCTCCTAAGTCTGTTAAGGATGTTCGTTCATTTCTTGGCCATGCGTGATTCTATAGAAGATTCATTAAGGATTTCTCAAAAATTTCAAAACCTCTCTCAAACTTACTTACCAAAGACGTCAAGTTTGAATTTTCCAATGATTGCAAAACATCTTTTGAAACTCTTAAGTCAATCTTGACCACAACTCCCATCATTCAACCCCCTGATTGGACTCAACCCTTCGAACTTATGTGTGACGCTTCTGATTTTGCGATTGGGGCCATCTTGGGCCAATGAATCGATAAACTCCCTCGAGTCATTTACTATGCTAGCAAAACCTTAAATGAGGCCCAATTGAATTACTTAACTACTGAAAAGGAATTTTTGGCAGTTGTCTTCGCTTTTGAGAAATTCAAACCATATCTCATAAGATCCAAAGTAATAGTTTACACTGACCATGCTGCCTTACGATATTTGCTTTCTAAAAAGGATGCCAAGGCCCACTTGATTCGTTGGATTCTTCTTCTTCAAGAATTTGACATAGAAATACGAGATAAAAAGGGTTCTGAGAATGTTGTAGCTGATTATCTCTCTCGAATTATGCACGAAAATGTTGATGACACCCAAATCGATGACTATTTTCCCGATGAACAAATCCTTTCCATCTCTAACACCCTTTGGTACGCTGACATTGTGATTATCTTGTCACGCAACAAACACCCACTGAATAGTCGAAACAAGATAGGCAAAAATTTCTCTCTAAAGTTCGAAACTTCTATTGGGACGACCCATGTCTTTTCAAATACTGTCCAGATCAAATCATTCGAAGGTGTGTACCCGATCATGAACACCAAAATATTCTCTCTTTCTCACATGACCATGCTTGTGGCGGTCATTTTGGAGCAAGAAAAACTGCTGCGAAAGTATTGCAAAGCGGTTTTTATTGGCCCACACTCTTCCGTGACGCTTTCGAATTTTGCTCTAAATGCGATCGATGTCAAAGAACGGGTCGAATCACTAAGCGAAACATGATGCCTCTCAACGCCATTTTAGTGATTGAGTAATTCGATGTTTGGGGCATCGATTTCATGGGACCATTCCCTAACTCATTTGGGAATCTTTACATCTTGCTTGTGGTAGACTATGTCTCAAAATGGGTTGAAGCCATCCCGACCAAAACCAAAGATAATAAGGTTGTTATCAAATTCCTCAAAGAAAACATCTGTTCACGCTTTGGCACACCTCGAGCTATCATTAGCGATAATGGCACTCACTTCTGTAATCGTGCTTCTGAGTCCTTGCTCAAGAAATATTCAATCACACACAAGCTGTTGACCCCTTACCATCCACAAATTAGTGGACAAGTAGAAGTTTCCAATAGACAAATCAAACAAATTCTTGAGAAAACCCTGAATTCTAATAGAAAAGATTGGTCCTTAAAACTGATTGATGCACTTTGGGCATTTCGCACTGCTTACAAAACCAATCTAGGAATGTCACCATATCGGTTAGTCTTTGGGAAGGCCTGTCACTTACCTCTTGAATTAGAGTACCGTGCTCTTTGGGCAATTAAACTTTTGAATTTTGACTTAGAGAAGGCCAGCTCACGTAGGAAGTTACAGATCTCAGAACTGGAGGAATTAAGAAATGAAGCATATGAAAATGCGAAAATCTTTAAAGAAAGAACCAAAGCCCAACACGACAAGAACATACTTCATAAGGAATTCAATGTAGGACAAAAAGTTCTTTTATACGACTCTAGACTTCACTTGTTTCCAGGAAATCTCAGATATCGATGGACTGGACCTTATGTTGTGAAAACAATATATCTTCATGGAGCAGTTGAAATTGAAAATCCTAAGGATGGAAAAGTCTTCAAAGTAAACGGCCAGCGACTGAAACCATTTTTGGAATTCGAGCAAAATACGAAGACGATGACCTATCAATCTTCATGAGCCTGATCATCCACCATGAAATCAGGTGGTACACGTTCTTCTTCTTTTATTTTTCATTTTTTCCCTTCCATTTTTGTCTGCATACCTTAGACAGTTGGGACACTATCTCAAACTAGTGTGGGGGAGTCAAGTCTGCATCACAAAAAAAAAAAACACACACACACACACACGACTTATTTTAGAGTGATACCACGAAATAAGTTTACAATTTTTAGTCAGTTGATATTATTTTTTTCTCTCAACTTAGATCGAATAAGAAATAAAATGAAAAGTTTAATTTTGAGGGATAATAGTGTAACCGGTACATAGGGAGATTCTTAGGTGATGGCCATGAAATCTATTCTACATTATAGTCTTTGTCTAAATAAGTGGAGGACTTAAAATACTTATATTGGCTTTTCGAATATTTAAAACTAAGTTGTGTTAAGTTGAATTCGCGTAACTCTCTTTTATGCTTATATTTTCAATAATAATAATAGTAATCCAAGGGTATCCAACATTGCTTGTATATCAAGCGTTGGTGTGCAAACCCGCCAAGCTCTATCCGACATGTTGTTGACAAAGTCAGCATTGGAATATCTTGGTCTCATTTTATGAGATTGGACACCTAAGGATTACCAACATGTTGTTGACAAAGTCAGCGTCGGTCTGCACAATCCGCCAAGCTCTGTCCTAACTCTCCGTTAGTCCGCAAGGCAGTGTATGGGTGGTATACCTTGGTCTTTTAAGTTAGGTGTATGTAATTAATCATAAATTTTAAAATTTTATAGAATAGAGAATAAGTGATGATGCCCAAACACTTCTTGACCTTATTGATTTGACTAGCCGTACATGAGAAAATAATAATACCACTTTGCAAACTATGCCAAGCAAACTAAGAATCTATTTCATGGTTGCACTATGTTATCAACCGAACCAACTGGCCAAGCTAGAATTTAACATTTGAAAACTTGATTTATATTGAAAATTTGTGACAAGTTGAGGTATCTAAAGTACAATCAACTGATTAGAAATTGTTAACTTAATTTGTTGTACCACTTTTCTGAAACAAGTCATGTTGTCATTTTTGTTTTTGTTTTTTTGTATATATCCATTGCATTCATGTAGTTGCATTAGATCCTCACATACTGCATTTGGATTTTGGGTAGAATCCGCTTAAAACCCTCACGAGACACCACTCGTCCTACTAGGGACACCTAGAGGTTTAACGGCTTGTTGCATACGCTCAATGCAATCGTGTTTCCTACGAAAGTGTGACCTATCTAGTTTAGCTTTTCATTTTTTTATTTTTCCTTCTTTTCACTCGAGGACGAGTAAAAGATAAGTGTGGGGGGTATTTGATTAACATGTAAAAGTGTTAATTTTTATGCTCTATCTTATCTTTAGTGTAAATAAATAAATTTTACATTGGGTGTTTTTCGTATATTTTCACAGGCCATTCATCAATCCTCATGCATCCTAAAAAGCAAGATATTACACAAGAAAAAGATCAATTTCAAAGATTTTATCTCATGTGCTTTCGGAGTCTAATCTGAGTCCATGTTTGGAAGAATTAACTACATATAATCTAATTACCAATCAATTAGCCACATGGAAGATTTGAAGATTTTATGCACTTTTGGAGTCTAATCAGAGTCCACGTTTGGAAGAATTAATCACATGCAAATCTTTTACCAATAAATTAGCCACATGGAAGATTTGGAAGATATAGAAGATATTCACATGATATGCTCAGATATTCTTAAAGATTATTTCCAAACAAGCTTGGTCAAGAAAGGCATGAGATATGATAAGAATTCTTAAGAAAAGAGGCCCATTTATTCATAGATCTGATTAGGGTTTGGCCTATCCCACCTATAAATATACGTTGTACTCATTGTAAATGTTCATGCCATTTTTTAATTACGTATTCTCGTTTATGAATAAAAAAGTTCTTCTTCATTGATTATCTTTTTCTTTCATAACAATTTGTGTGTCTACGCAATTATTTTTGGTAGAACACATATTGCTATTTTCTTTTATTACTGCATGTTAGCGATTGATCGTTGATTAGATTCAATGACAGTCCTACTTTTAATTTTCTGTTATTGTTCTAGTTGTTATTTTCTTTTTCTAATTGGTTCTTTTCTTTTCAGTTGTTGAATTTGATATTGATCTGATTAGATTCAGATCAATAGTAAATTCAATACATTAATTCAAAAAACATCTCCAGATTTTCCTAACTCGCCTAAGAATAGATAAATAATAAGATTTAAAACACCTCCCTGTGATTCGACATGCATATTACACGACCTGTACACTTGCAGTATTATTTCATAAATCGCGCTTTTCTAATTCATAGGAAAGCGTCGATCACAGTCCTTCATCTTCATTCTCAAACGTTCGAATATCATAGTACCCTTATAGAAATTCTTTCAAAATTAAATAAAGATCATAATCATATACCATAAGTTCAAGATTTTGTTATTGTGTCATCATATGAAATTATGAACAGTTATTGTAATAGTCACAACCTTTTTGTAAGAACCCTAGTTTTTGGACACCGGGGTAAATAGATTATAGCATGTTGTGTGATTTGAAGACCAAGAAGTATAAAATGTGAGTTCAAAAGCCTAACTCATATAATAATTTAATATATGAAGATAATTAAATCGTGTGTATTGGAATAAATTAAATTCACTTTATACAATATAAGGAAATTTATTTCAACCCATGTTTGTAAATTATATTTGATGGTTTAAATGAATATTGGAAATATAAACAACTAATTAACAACTAATATTAAAGTGAGAATATATTTTCAATATGATGTGTTAAATTGTTTTAATGAAACCATAAATTGTGGGTTTTGGGAGTTAATTCGAAGGAATATTGTATTAAGTGATTTTTTAATCCTTTAAAATGATTAAAGTGGAGTATTGGGAAAGCTGTGCTTGGATTGAAATAAGAATTAATAATTTGTTTTGAGAAAAATTGGGGAATAAGTGCAATTTTGTGTTAATTTGGAAATTTACGAACTAGTGAATTTAATATTCAATAATCGAGTAAATAAATTAGAAAATGTTAAAATAATGTTTTGAAAACTTTTTATGTATAAAATTGCAAATAAGTAGGTATCTATACAATTCCTAAGAGTTTATTGCAATAATCGAGTAAATGGTGAACTTTGGAATAAACCGTGTATTTTTAAATAAAACTTGTGTAGAAGTCAATTGTAACAACCCTAGTTTTTTATATAGGACTATTTAATTTGTTTAGACATTAAAATGATTAATTTTAAGATTTAATGACTTGGAATTTATTTAAGTAAGAATTCGAAAGTTAAATTACTCAAAAACAGGAATATCAAACTTAAAATCTGAATTAGTTTATTTTAAAGTTATGTAAAATTCTGTTCAAAGTGGTGGAGGTTAATGGTTGGCGGTGGTGCCATGCGACTACGGTGGTAAGAGGTGAAGGGTAAAAAAAGCTAGTGCGGTCTCCACAAGTCAAGATTACGCAGATAAATTGGAAAAGGAATGGGATGGCCAACGTGATTTAAGAAGAGGGTGGAAAGAAAAGTGGTTGGTGAGAAGAAATGAATTTGCTTCTTTTTTTTCTGATTTTAATTTAAGTTGGCGAAGGCATGTTATAATAGAGGAAGCCGTGCGGTAGTATTGAATTACTACCACCTGTACACAATCTCAAATTTGGCAAATAAGTGTCTCTACTTATGCTTAAACTACTATCACGTGGTGAGTAGCACATATACGAATAACCAAATGTCTCAAAAGCCTAAAATGTTACACGCGCTGGCCATTCGATTTTGAAAAGGTGGTATACACGTCCCTTAGTATTAGTTTGTTTCACGTTTGCTCATTAGTTTAGATGCGCCAGGGAAGAAAATAGAGTGTAGACAACAATCCGGGTTCAAAGTGCATATATTGATTTATTAATTATGAACAGCAACAAGATAAAATATTTTTGAAAAAGAAAGCATTCATATAGGAGGTACCACTTAGAAATTCATTGCATACATGAATTTTTATAATGTATTGCACTTTGCATTAGCCCCTGGATGGTTGCAAAATCGGATGTACACATGGTTGTAAATTATGCGAGAAATTACATAAGCTAATTCTTTATTTAATTTCGAGAACGAAATTTGCTAAAGAGCGGGGAGAATATAACATACTGCATTTTCATAATATTAATTCAGTTAAATAATTACCGAAAACGACGAATGGAAAACGGACATTTTTTGAATTTTCAGAATTGGGCTTCGAAACATGTGCCATTGTGTTCATTGCATTTTTTTGATATATTTGCATATATAACTTGTTCCGATCGGAGTGCATACGACAAATTTACGAACATATGAAGTTTAGCATCGGAAAAAATTTGTATGTAAATGTGTGCAAATATAATTTATATTTTTAATATGTATGTACATAAATTTCTAGAAAAAAGGTCCTTTGAAATTGAAATAAATGGACAGTAAGGAGGAAAGTAGTTGATATTAGAATTGAAACATTCCTATTAATTTAGAATGCATGTCATAATTGACATTAACAAAGAAATAATATAAATTTATTTAGATATAAATTGCAGGAGAAACGCGCAAAAATAAACACGTGACATAAATGGTACAATACTATGCAATAAAAGGAAGTTTGAAATAATTTTAATTAAGTAGCATTTCAATTTAGAATAGATATTCGTATATTAATATATTAATGGTGCGCATTTGAAATGGAATTAATACACATTAAAAATAAAGTTCATTAAATTAAAAAGGGAGTAAATATGCAGAAAGTTAAAACGGAAGAAATTGTATGTGTGTATTGATTTCACATTCGAAATGGATAAGTATAAAGAACGAGGAAAGAATTAAATCAGGATGTTAAAATTATAACGTTAAGAAAGAGAGTAGGCAAAAACTAGTCACTGCGTTTAAAGGCCTACACACGTTATCTCCAAATTTGTACGGGTCGACTCATAATTGTGGTTGCATCTACCCTGTGTATGAGCATCTAGATTTTTCCAGTATTGACTAAAGGAGGGTCAAGGTTCTGACGCGGTTTTCTTTCGAGCGACTATTCTGGTTTGGTTTCCATGAATCTAACGGACTAGGTTCTTCTGGATGGCTATAAATAAACTCCTAGGGAAAGCCCTCAAACTCATTATTTTCTGAGCAGACGCGGAAGCCCTGCCATTTCATTTCTTCTCCAAACTCTTCTGAAACAAAAATAGATTAGTTTAGGCCTTCAGAAACAAGAATTGGAGAACGCAATTCGTAGATTAGGATTATAGGCGCTCAGAGTTCCTTTCTGTACAAGGTAAGTTCCATGGATCTGTTTCCAATTCCATTCTTTTATTTTCTTTTGTGGTCAGAATTATAAATCCATGGTTATTGCAACGTTTGAATTAAATTTAAGGAAAACCACGGTTGATAATTCTGAACCAGATTCTGGAATTGGAAAGCTTACAAGTGAATGGATTTAAATTATGCCTTTCGGTTACGGTATATTTATCATTTAATTACCTGTAATTCTTAACGAAATGAAAAGTTGAAATTGTGGTAATTGTGATGTATTTCATTTCCCATAAGCGTTAAGAATATTACTGTTTTGTAACTTCATTCCTATATCTTCCTGTTTGGGCTTAAGAAATTGCCGTAATAATAAGATTGTAAATTTGACGATGATTATGTGTATATTCCCAATGTATATTGTTTGTGATGTAGTCAAAAATTTAGTTGGGAAAAATTGCAGTAAAATATGGATAAAAAATTGGAATAGATAATAGTAAGGCTAATTGTATTCAGAAGTTTACCATAATTAAATTGGAAATGGGAATTGGGTAAGAAAATAGGAAATAATATATAACCCAAAAAAAGGGGATCAGTTTCAGATTGAGTTAGTTGGGGTGGAAAAGGAATACATTTCCATAATTACCATCACGGTAAATTTCAAAGAATATAGTTGCAAGAAAAAGAAAAGTAATAGAGATTAGTGTGAAATAGAAGTTTTTGTCGCACTACACACTAATCAAACATATATATACATGATACAATAAAGAGAAATAGCTTGCAACTACGGAACTTAATTGATGTATATTACAAAGTAGATTTTTCTTAAATTTCCACCAACCAATTTGACAAAGTGTGTGAAATATTTCTTATGATAACGGAAATTACAAAAACGGTAAATAAAAGGAAGTAACAATAGTAAGGGTTTGCTTAAAAAATAAGGAAATAAGGGAAAATGTGATGAACGGGGAATATAACTTATTATAACTAATGGGGATGAAATGTAATTGATAGACTTGTCCTAGTGACAAGTGGAATTATAACGTGGGTTATAACAAAAGTTAAGATGACAACCCATTAATAAACCTTAGTTAGGGGAACTAAGTGTGGTAGCGGTATAACATGAGGTTTTAATTACATGGAAAAAAGAATAGGCTTATTATTAGTAGACTTATGAAGAGGAAAAATAAGTGGCCTGATAAATTTATAAACATATAATGGGAGTCCGTCCCGATAGCGTGGGGTTGATTAGGGAAAGTAAGCCGCAAACCGTACGCTAATAAACTAGTAACTTGAATAGAAAATGAATGTGTAAATGATCAAGTTAATTAGGAATATGATAAGTTAAAGCAAGCGCTTGATTAAAAGATTAGATGTAGGATCTAATAATGCGATGGCGTGATGCGCTTGGACCAATCCGTACATATGGAGATGAATAACCTAACAGGGTAGATCATCGCAGTGTTTGTACAAAGGAGAGAAGCACGTCCAACTAATTATTGTACGGGACTGGAGGGAAGCACGAGACGTCTACGGGACGTGGTGGGATAATTTGAGATGGCCCTCCGAGGAACAATCAGATGAAGCTGTCTCTCGAAGGCAGGTCTGTTGCACCATCTAGAGGATATCTTGACTGCAACTATGGTGTAGTAGTCAGAAGGTTATGGCAGATGGCATTGGGTGATTCAGCGATTTGCCTCCCTCTGAAAGGAGGCGGTCAGGATCAAATTTAGGATAATAATCGTCAGATACCCTCCATCGGTAGTCAGTGGGTGGCAAAAAGACTATAGCTAAACCAACAGACCAACGATCTTTCACTATCGGGACGATGGTTGAGGGACATGCCAAATTGGATGTTAGAATGGTTGATAGGGGCACGTCATTAGCTCTTAATGCTGTCTTTCATTAGCTGTGGGAAGGGCCAGGGAAAGACCAAGGTGGGGCCATAACCACTGTGAAAAGAGACAGACCACGGGTGGGTATATGTAATGTTGGCCTAACGAAGTTTTCCTTTACATATATCAAAAGCTCCTGACCGAGTTCTATGCATTAGATTCAGCCCTATTACGGTACTCGGGTTATAGTGGGCAGTATGTTTGTGCAAGGGTCGGTGTATTGTAGAAGTTATGGCATTACTTTGTGTCGAGAGGTGGTTCGACTGAGGAGTTTAGATACGAGGATTCGTACGCTTACGCGGTATAGCGACGGTGGTTCTGTGTGATTATGTGGCGCAATGATGGAGATTTCCGTATGCGGTTCTACATAGGATGAAGGTTGTGCATGCTACCGTGATGCGACGGCGGAGACCGTACGAGGAGGATATTATGGGGAGTACCTTGAGATGTTGGGTATAGCTACATATATATAATATTTGGTTTAATCTACTGGGGAGTTGATGGGTGTGACGTGTATGCAAATCCTAGAGTGTTGTTAACCTGAATAACCTAATAGTTAAGAAATTGTAACTGAACAATATATGTAGTGTTATTTCAAAATGTATAATTTGTCCACTTACCAGAACTTGTGTTCTGACCCACTCCTCATGATATACTCGCAAGTTAGATTTATGCCATAGATTTGGTAGCCTTTAGACACCTATTAGGCAATGGAATGATTTCAGTAAGGCAATATTTGATTATTTTATTTTATCCATTCCACTGAGAGATGTTTTATCAAGCTCTAGTATATTTAATATCTCTGTCTTTTTTACAGGATACCAAACAAGCCAACTAGAGTTTCAATGATTCTAGATTTAGAATTTCTGCAAAATCCAAAAAACGCATTGGAATTTGGGTTGTTACACTATGGCAATGGTTTCCATTTGTTTTGAGATTTTCCTGAATGAATTCTTTGAGGAAATGGAGTCATAACTTAATAGGTCCGTCTATTTGAGTTGGCGATGTGTGGGATTCATAAATAGACACGGGTTTGAATCAATGTGTCGATTGGTTTCGTTTGTGTTTTTCTTAGTGTCATGAGAAACTTGAGTTTTGAAAGACATTTCAGGTAAGTCTTTAGGACAGAAAACTTGATTGCTGATTTGTGTACCAGATCTCAAAGTGATTATAGTGTTCATTTTGTTTAAGTTATCATCTTGAGCAACATGGGCCTAACTCTAATTTTGCATTCACTAAATGAACGACTCGTACTTTTTCGAGAACATTCCTCTTTCCCATTCCTCGAATTTTGCATTCACTAAACGAATGACTCGTATTCATTTTGTTGAAGATACTGAGTTGTAGCATTTGAAAGAGTTTCCAAAAAAGTTTGAGAGAGGACAATCATTTGTCTTCTTATGGAAAGAAAGATTATTATGCTTTATTTTTGAGAAGGTGACACGAAATCTTGAAATTGATTTGATTAAAAAGGAAGAATCAAAGCATTGTTAGAAAATCATTGAAAAGAAGGTTGAACCAGAATCGTGTTTGGATTGCTCTGGCTCCAAGCAAAATTAGAATGATTTCTCCAATCGGGATTGTACGTTAAAGAGAACAGGTCGTTCTTAACTTTGTTAAAAGCATTGGGTTATTGCGACAAGTAGGACCATTGATCGGTGATGTGATTTGGATCGTTATGTCTATAGCATAAAGGCTGAGAAGCTTGGTTTATTTGTTTAGTTAAAAGAACATTATCACATTTTTTATTACGACATCGATTTTAGCTTAAAGCTAGAGATGATCATATCGAACGAGCACGCTATCATGAGTAGATAGATTTCTAGTTAGATCATTCCTAATGAGCCGATTTTTAAGCAAAGATTTCAAGAGATTTCCAAGCAGCTTTATGGTGTTGTGCTAGAAAATTTCTTTAGCATACAGATTCAAATATAGTTCGAGAACTATTTTCGAGACCATCATAAATAATTTGGCCAGAGGTTCATTTTTCAAAATTTTGTTGTGGACATTTGATTAAAAGTTCCTACAGTCTTTCAAAGTACTTTCCAAAAGGTTCAGCCCTAATAGATGAAAACTAACAATTTCATTTCGAATTTTGGTTGTTTCTTCAACAGAGCCAGATTTCTTTAAGAAAACTTTTACAAGTTTAACCCAAGTTCTAGTTGAATTTAAAGGCAAGCTATACTACCATTTCCAACTTAATCGGCAAGTGCAGATGGAATTAACCTAAATTTGATTCAATCATCACATAATTTTTGGATTTTAATGGTTTCACAAACTTGTTCAAAATTCAACAAAAAGATGTAAGGATCATCGGTTTGAAAATTGCTATTCTGAAAATGTGTTTATGTGACTCGATTGAATTTCAAAATGATTTCTCGTTGGTGCAGCAAAAGTATAGCAAGAAGGAACATAAACTTGATTGAAAAAATATGGTCCATAAAAGTATATGGAGGGTTTTTTGTTAGCCATTTGAGAAGGAAGATCTAGTCGAATTAAACGCTTTATCGAAGTATCACGTGTCTAGATACTCATGCACATGAGAATAGATTAAGATGTAAATGAGTGAAAAACAAGGTTATGAAAATGATATTGAAGAAGATTTTTTGTTTTGTTTTTTCAAACATGGAATATTTTTATCTAAAGTAAAGAGCATGATAAAAGAAAAATGTTTAAAAGAAGCGTTTTTTAATTTTATTTTTTTGTAAAAGGAAAAAATAAAAGTATATATTCAAAGAAAAATGATTTTTTTTGCTTTTAGTTTTTGAGTTTTTCTTTTGTTTTTTTAATATATGCATGGACTAATTCAAATAAATGAATGTAAGGATTTAAGTGGAAATTTTATATCCTTAGTAGCACCTACTTCAAATATATATATCATGACATCGATTTAAATTAGCAAAACAATTTTTAATCAGGTAACAAATAGGGGTTATCAGTGCACCAAGAACCGCTATAATGATGCAACTAATGGATTAAATACTTTTAGATAAATAATCATTGTAATACCGACGAGTCATCGTGACAACTATAACTGATCAAAGTATGTTGTTTCCATAGACACCAAGGGAGAGTTTCGGTAAAATAAAACAAGTTATCAAAACACAAATTTATTCAAAATGAGCTCGTGACAACTTAAGTCCAACGTTTAATGTTTATCAATTGGTTAAGTTCTGCGATAAAATGCAATTTTTAGGGCCAAGGAAAGTTTATGAACTCCTCACCTTATATAAATTTGGGTGCACCCTTACGGGAAAAAAGATGAATGTAAAACAAAAAATTGAACGCATGTTAAAATGCAACTGCGAACAGATTCTTGTGTGAATTTTTAAATGTAATATGCAAGTAAACAAAAATATAATAAAAGTAAAACATGAGATTGAACAAGAAACTAAAACATGCAGAGTTTATTAACAATTTATTTTAGTGAAGATTTTTTTAGCACGAGTGAAATGAAAATGAATGTTTTTTTAATCGGGTCAAACAATTCTTTTTTTACAAAGCATAAAGAAAAATGGCAAATAAATGTAAAAACAAAACCATATAAGCAAATAAAATAAAATGAAAGATTGGTCAAAAGAAAATCTTAAAATAAAAAGAAAAGCTCGCACTGAAATACGCCAACTAAAATGAAACCAAACTAAATTACCCAAAAACTCAAAGATGTTGTAATATATAAGAGTGAATATGGTTTTGTAATATTCTCTTTAGTCCCATATCATGGGAATAAGTTTAAAATCAGCTCCAAAGCCTATATATAAAGGAGCCAATGTGATTGAAATTGTGACATTTGAATCAATAGAAATAAAAGCCTCTCCTTATATCTTCTATTCTCTGTAATGGCTTCTCTTTTATTGTACGTTCTGTTTTATTTTATAATACGTTATCATCACGAGATTCCAGTAGAGCTATTTTTTTATTTTTTTAAATCATCTAGATCTACATCTATGAATTTGCGAGGTAAGTAATTTTTATTTGAGGATTGTTAATTCATGGTTTTCTAGATTTGTTCTGCAATTATTTACTTTTGTTTAAAAATCTTCGATAAATGGATCTATCAATTTGTGTTATCTTCTATTCTTCTAGATCTAATTCAAACTTCTAGAACTGTTTCTATTTTTTTTTGTAGATCTAGAATGGGTTCTAATAGGTCTATATTTTTTAGATCTAATTATTTTTATTGACCCTACATGTGTGTCTAGATTTATTTTTCAATTTTTTTGCGGAACTAATTTTGATTTTTCCAAACCCAATTTGATGGAGATTCGATTATATATGTATTGTTTATATTATTGATGGTATAGAGGTAGATCTAATTTTAACTTTTCCGATCTATTATGACTTTTCGTATGTAATTATTTTGGATAGACTGAAGATAGAATATCTTTTAAAAAAATGATTTTTTTTATGCATACCCAACAAAGATAGAATATCTCTTGAAAAAAATGTTTTTTTGGTATATCCAACAGAGTTATGGGTATAAAATACAATGATGTAGCATTTAAATTCAATAGCAATATTTATTTATCACTGGAAGTGAGATTGAAAGCTCACGATGTAAACTACTTTCAAATGAGGAACCTGAAGTTCATATGTAAATGACCTGAAGTTCATATACATTTTTTTTAATGAGGAACATGAAGTTCATATGCCAATAAGGAATCTGGAGTTCATATGCAAATGACCTGAAGTTCATGTATAAATACTTTCAAATGAGGAACCTGAAGTTCATATGCAAATGAGAAACCAGAATTTCATATGCAAATGAGAAACATGAAATAAAGCCTCAAAACATATAATTGCATTTAATATTTGCTTATAGTAAATGACCTCTAATAGGAAAGGATTTGAAAAATCGCTGAAAGGAAAAGTTTCAATAAAAGGAAAAAGGCATATATTCCAATTTTGTGCCATACATAATTTCTTGAAGAAATTTATTGTTATAAGAGATCATTAAGAATAATCTAGAGGATTTGCTTCAGTTTAAAATATACAATGATAATATGTAAATTATAATAAAACCTGAAGTTTTAATACAGTAATTTTAGAACATATCATATTTCTAGAAGAAATATTTTATCGTTTCTTAGAAAAACTATATTATAAAAAAAATATGCATCTCGAAGATCATATTAAGTTAAGATCTAAATATTGATATTAATTTAGCACACCTGAAGTGATTATAGAAGTAATTTTTGTTATAAAAATGAAAATTTTATAACCTGCAGTTTCTATAATTGTAAGAGATAGTTTGGATGTAAAAAAATAAGATCTAAAAGATCTGTATATGGATTGTATAATTTGAATCTAAAACATGTAATTTTTATGTTTTTTAATCTACATTGAACTTCTGGTTCAAATAAAATATATTTTATTTGAACTAGGAGTTCAATACATTTCCAAATCAGATGGTTTGGATATTATGATACGATCTTTAAGATTCACATTGACATTGCTTGATAAGCAAAAATAAATGATTGGAACCTTATAAACAATTTGTTCTAAGATCGATAACTCGAATGAGAAATTATATGTAAATCGATTACATGTAATACTTGGACGCACGTATATACACATATATGTGAATATTTAATTAACAACCTGAAGTTATTATGAGCTCGTATTACAAATTATGCGTACATTATTTAGTAATTCAAAAAGTCGATTGACATCAATATTGAATGACCTGAAGTCGTGTGCACATTCAAATGATAGAAAATTCCTCCAAATTATCAGACCAATGAAAGGGAAAAAGCAATACAATATGAATGCATCTTATCAACTAATAAGTGCATTATCCTACTACAATTGAAATACATCTAATGTATTTGCTAGCTATAATGCGATAATGGATCAAAAATGAGAATCCAAAGACAGTTTATAATTTAATGTGATAATGTTTGTCAACATTGAGGGGAGGATAAAAGGATCATCAATGTTAAATATTTGCTAACATATAGAATTATGCAAAATATTAAGTAACTTGCATAAATTATCAATTATGTCCGTAATAGACTTTCTCCAATATAGATTTGAATCACACCAAAGAATCAAAAGGTGTAAATCACAGCTGAAAATGTGGTATAAAGTCAGTTCAAAATATTTTGGAGTAAGTCATAAAGATGCGAAATAATGGAGGTGAGTGTTCTTGAAGAAACACTTAAGGTTGCTTTGAAAGAAACCCATGACATGATTATCAAATAACCCTATAAGTGGTTTAGGAACCTAAAGCATGATAATTTTTGAGATCTCAATAAATCATGTATAGAACTGACAAGAAATAATCATCGATAATAAATTTATAAATAATAAAGCGCTTATTTATAAATGAATTAAAAATTCCATATTAGAGAGAAACATGATTGGCCGTCATGAAATTCTCCCTAATAAGATATACAGACTTGTATTCCATAAGATATGAACCTGTAGTTCATAAGATAAAATTAGAAATATATAAAATGACAAAAGCACACTAAAGTTACCAAAGCACCATATAGTGTAAACAACATGCTATGAGCATTGTACTTTCAGAGATAATTTAATTGATTTAAATAGTGAAAGCATTTAAAACGCTTACAATACCCTAAAGGTATAAACGATGAAAGTATACAAATAGCGAAAGAATTCAATTAACTTTGGTAGTAATAAAGAATGCAAATAACATGAAGTGTAGATTAAAACATTATTCTAAGTATTGTTGTGATGAAAAGCTTGATATAATTCACGATGAGTAGATCATTTCCTGCTTTCAAGAACTGTTGTAGTGAAACTCTTAATATCCATTGAAGTGGTAATTGCGATATGCAAAACTTATTATTGTAACGGCCCGAGGAATTCGCGATCTTTGTATCGACATAAACTCAATGTCAACTACTTGAGAATCGAAAAATATAGGAACGTTAATAGAAAGAAGTTAGAGGGTGAGAATGGATAAGATAGAAACTTAGAACAGAAGAAGAAGAACACAACTACAACAACATCAGAGTAACGCGAATCTCACAGCGGAACGAATAAATATATTTCATAACATGACTTTGAAATAAAACAGTATCTGTATACAATACCATTATTAGAATATAACACTTAGAACACAGCGGAAATAATAATAGCTGTATATTCCTGAAGCCTCCAGCTCCAGCTCTTCAAGTATCTTTAAAATCCGGACTACTTGACTGCCCGTACAAAATTGGGCACCCAAGGGTTTAGGGAAAACAAAACAAAATAAAATCTGGGTCAGTCATGTGACTGGTGTGAGTAAACTCCAATCATTTCGGTTTAATTTTTCAAAATCCTTTCTAAACAAATGATAATTGTAAGACCGATCCACACATAAACACATATGGTTTTTACCTTACGATAACCCAAAACATTTCTTTAAAATCAATACTCTTCTGATATTATAATAATGTCTAAATCAAATAAATAGCAATCTAGTGGAAACGCTTTCATCTCATGTTCCGCATGTATTATATACAATCAAACACCGCAGGCGCTTATTGGGTAATGGATTTCTAGTTATGACAAGGTATGGAACCACCTTCCGATCAGTGTACTCTAGAAGCGATACACTGGAGTTCAACAAGAACATCTTGTAACTCGACCACACATGACCGGCCATTCATTTCGCTTGAATGTTCCGAATATATTGTCACCTTACGGTTGAAATACTAACATAACTGTTCCTGGGAGATACAAAATTGAAAGAAGTAACAAATATGAATATTCTCTAGATGGTGACAATATACCCTAATTGGGTGTGACCCACTTAGCCATGCTGCCTGCTCGATTTTTGTCATTTCTCGGTTGATGAGGCTTGTGGTCATAACGTACTATTATACAGATCACATCTATATTTACTTTGAATGCCACATCATCATACCCGCCAAATCACGAATCGTTTTCCTCAAAAATACCACGGGTATAAAGCTAAGAGAAACGAATTTCTCCGCCACCAACGTAAATACGTTTGAAGCGATCAAGTTATGCGATTTCTTAGGCAATTTCTACCTAGGATTTACTGAACAGCTCTTGCATAACTCCGTCTTCAATTATCTTTATCATATTTGATTCGCAACGCTAATGCCATATGGAGTGGTTTTCAGATAATATATCTGATCCCGGTCTCTCCGTATTGACAACGGAAATGGTCAAAATCTTTGATAGTCGGTGATTTAACTATCAAAGGAAAACATGTGTACAAACAACGGTCGTATTTCCAAAATGGAAATCTTATCGATCAATCATATATCGACCTTTATCTCTTTAAATTAATTTATCATTAATTTATTTCATTTTCCTATTCCCGTTTTTCCATATATTCGTAAATTCTTATTTTCTAAATTTAGAAAATATACGTTGTTAATCATTGGAAAACATTTCCATATTTACTCTTATTTCTTATTTTCTATATTAGAAAATATTTCAGATTCTTATTTGGAAAACATTTCCAAAACTCCTTCATTGGATTTAAACAGATGTTTAAATAAAACATCGCGCGCCAACTCAAACCGTTACACTCATTAACTAAATTCACTTCACCAACCTTCGCTATTGAACTTTAACTATTCCTAAGTTAACAATAAAGTCAATCAAGTTGGGGTATATCTACCTCTCAGACCTTAATTGAACAACATTATTAAACTTGAAATAAACAAAGTCCACCACTTAAATCTTTAACAAACTATCCTTACGTAACTCTCAGATTCAATCTACGATTCCATTTCTTTCACAGAATCATTTGATTATAACATTAGTGTTATAATTCCATGCTTTTGAGTTATAATAACTTTAATATAACTTTTATTTCTTAATTTGAATAAATAAATAAACAACTAATTTATTAATAAATAAATAAATCTTGATTTAAAAACCGGAAAGTAAATAGTACTTTCCCGAATTCGATATAAATTATACTCGATTAACTCTCTTCGAATAAATTATATTCGATTAACTCTCATTTCTTATCTTATTCAAATTTCAATTTGAATTCCTATTTCAAAACCCAATTTTTTTATAAATGTTTTAATTTATAAAATAATTATTTTAATCCATTGTTCACATCGAATGTAAAAAATATTTCTTCTATATAAATATATATATATATATATATTAGTTTAGTTTGATTTCGTATTTAAAGGTAATATTCCATTCCCAATTCTATTTATACTTTTATTTAGAATTTTATTCATACGAAATCCCCTTTTTACTTCTAACACTTAAATCTCATTTATAATCCCCTTTATAAATGCTATGTTCAAATTCTATTAGAAATATCGGTGTTAAAACCGATTTCTACTTCTCTATATAAGATCAGACTTATATATTCCATTTATCAAATGATAAATATTTTATTTAATTTATAAAACATTATAAATTAATCTTCTCCATTTTTTTATCTGTTAAAACAGATTTCTATTTAATATTTATTTTCCACTTATTTCCTTTTATAAAATTCTATTCATTTTATAAAATACTTCCTTTTATAATATCCTTTTTATTTCATATAAATATTTCCTTTTTATAATATCCCAATTATTTTCCAAATAAACTCCTTTTACAACTCTATTTATTTTACAAATGTTCCTTTTTCAATTCTATTTGTTTTACAAATATTTCCTTTTATATAAGATCCATTGATTTTATATAATAATTTTTTTTATATACATTTTGAAAATTCCCTTTTTAAATCCAGTATTATATATGGTATTTAAAATACCAAATAACAAGGATCAATATTATTCAAACACACATAATCATTAACAGATTATATATCACATCATATATCACAATATATGAAAAATAGTAACATAATTGTTGGGGAATCCAGTTGGATCCCTCCAACCTATTTCCCTGCATCCAAGAATGTTAAATAATATAATTAACATTACTTTCATTTCAATATGAAATATTCTGATCAACAGAATCAATATTTTATTAACGATATATATATATATATATATATATATATATATATATATATTTGTATATATATCGCTAGATCTATAATTTCAACCAATTAATAGACAAATCATCCAACAATCAACACATAGCAATCAACCATCATTCATCAGTTCTAAAAATACGTTATAAAACTATAACTGTGCAGAGTTAGTGAGTTTTACTCACATTGGACGATTATCGTTAAATAACGATAATTGTCGGTTGATTCAGACAGACAATTTATTTCGCTATAAATTGTAACGAGCTTCAATTTACTCCCAGTCAGTTCCATTTCGTAGCCCTCGTCCATACGATCCCAACGGATCCTGTTTCATTGATTTTCGATCACGTATGACAAAGTTATATATTTTCTAAGTTAATATACATTTTATATATGCAAATTTATATTTATTTAAAGTTTAAATTGGACCTCACCCTTCCCACTTGGCCCATGAACACATTAGAACCGGCTGAACAGTTCTTTGTCTTCCTCCCAAAATTGAACGCGAGCTCCAGGAAATCCTCCACCATACCTGATTCTTTACTGCACCCGTTCTTCATCCATACTCCTCCATTTTCAATGCCATGACCTCCAAACAACTCCTCGTCCAAAACTCAACCTCCCCAACTCCTCAACGCAACACTCGATCACTCCATCCCAACCCGCGTTTTGAATAGAAGGTTCACGTACTACGGTAAAAATTACCGAACTTGTTTGCTTCCAAAGTCAACAAAACTTGGCCAATGAACTCCCGTCAATCTCGTCCCCACCACTCTAGTGCGTACACACATGCCTCACTGCTTCAGCTCGAACACGAGCTAGCTGGACGCGATGACATTTAGGAGTATACATGAATTTTCTTTCATGTATCGTGTTCGTTATGGAAATAAAAATCCCTATAGGTTTGCATATTTGCGTTTTCACCTATGCCTTAAAATAGTACATATACATATGCAATTGTAAAGTCACTTCATTTTTTTTACATGCCTTATTCTTTAAGAAGACAAGGGTTCCTGTTGCTTTGGCTTCTTTGTGAATTCATGTATGCCTTATGCATGCATTCATGTATAGAAGGTTACATAAACATATGCAGGAATTACTATCGAAATCTCTTATATGTTTTGGTGCAAGCTCCACAAGTATGGATGAGATAGAAAATGATGAGAGTTGCAGTGATGTAAGTACACCAAACAAATATAAGAAGACTTGAAGAAGTCTTATATATATTATCACTTATCAGAAGACAACCGAGAAAATAGTGTGTACGTTTTTCGGACATACCCTTAATTTTTTCTTTGCTCTTTGAGTTTTAAATTTTAAAGTTTAACGTACACCGTTACGTAGATTCTTGTTCACATATGGACTGCTATGGACAAAAATAAAAATATCATCGTGACAAACAATGTGCCATGATCCCAAAAATATAATAATATAGAAAAGACAACTTATTCTGTGAAGTCTCAAAATATTGATAAAGGGTGTAAAATACTCCAAATAAAAAGTGACTATTTTTTTCAATTAAGAATTACAGAAAAATTCTATAAATTAAATTATAACTACGTCTCAAAGATCATATCTAAATTCAAAGCCAATATTTAATTAAAACTAAATATATCGTTATGGTTTATAAACATTCCATAGCGACTATTTGAAAATTTAATTTAGCCATAACTCCCAATCTATACGACGAAATCTCGATTTTTCCCTTCCATTAGAAAAATATCGTTCAACAGATCCAAACGTTTCTTGTTTCATAGAAATCCGATTTAAAACGGATTTTGTATATCCGTTTAAAGTTCAAATTGCCAAATTACGACTGCCATGCCATTTCGAGCTCGATTATAATTATAATATAATTATTACGTTCAACTGTCGTTTAAATAATATACCCGTTATTATAATTCAAATTCTAAACTGAATTAAATCAGTCAAATTATCTGATTCACACAAATTTGCAAATTCCACTATTTCGGATTATTTTGGCAATCAAATATATTATTTAATTATTTATATTATTTAAATATTCAATATTGTTTAATTAAACGACCATTTAAATCTCTAGATCACTATTTAAATAATTAAACAAATTAATTATTATACTGTAAAAATACGAGACATTACAATTATAATATATAAGTTCCTGAAGAATACAAATAACATTTGTTGTTATAAAGAATACCAAAAACTGGATGATAGATTACAACATTATTCTTCTAAGTATTGTTGTAATGAAAATCTTGATATACTTCAAGATGAGTAGATTACTTCCTGCTTAGTGTTGTTGTAACGAAAATCTTGTTATCGTTCATTCTTCTAAGTATTGTTGTAATGGAAATCTTGATATACTTCAAGATGAGTAGATTACTTCTTGCTTAGTGTTGCTTTTATGAAAGTTGTCTTATTCATCAAATGTGTATTGCAATATGCAAGTTTGGTTGAAACACAAAATTATAAGCACATGAAGTGTGTTCATAAATGAATATGATGTTTTTACAGGAAAATAATTACAAGGACAAAATTAAAGGCTTTTTTATCCATAAGGACAACCCACTTAAATTTTACTCAAAAGGACAACACACTCCTTTTCTTGTCTCACGTGCCCTATTTCATGTAATCCGTTAAAGATTTAACCCCTAAATCACGTGCGTTATTTCCTTATTTCATCCACTATTTTTCGTCGAAGAAAATTTGGATCTCGCCGCCATTGATCGCGATTCTTATTCCTTCATATTTTCGAATCAAATTTTTTTATTTGATCGCATAAATCCCAAGATATCTGAAATTCTAAATTAATGCACAATTCTCAGCCGGAAAATTAATCTTTCATCAATCAGACAGGAAAATCAAAATCACATTACGTTTACTGCTGATTTGCTCCATTCATTTTTTGTTTATCATACGATTCTTTCACTGTTTGCGATAGGTTTTTAGTGTTTCTATTGGTAATTCATGGATTCTACTTGTGCTACAAGCAGGTATTATTTTTTACTGTTTTCAGATTTTTAATTTTTTTTTCGTTACTTTTATTCTAGTTTTTTCTTTTTTTCATGTTGTAATTTGTTTTTGAATGCATTGCTGAATTAAATCTGTTTTAGATTAAAACTTGTTTTGCGTTCATTAGTATAATTGTTACTATGATTGTTTGCATTGTATTCAAAGAAAATTAACTATAGCAGTTTTTAGGTATCATTTTAGTATTTTTTATGGTACCATTTTCTTCCCTTTCATTTGAATGTGCAACAGTTTGTAGGTATCATTTTAATATTTTTTTAGGTATCATTTTTAATGTATTACCCTTGTTTTATTGTTTTATGGTATCTGTTTGCATCTTTTTACTTGGTTAACTGTTTTTTTCACATTAATTTTTTGTTCCAGTGGTGACGACACCCTCCTTATTGTACTTGTCTTCAACGATACCTCTTTCAGTACTCGGTTGTCGATTAACTGCTCATTGGATGCTTTGAAAAACGAAATATGTGAGTATTGGTCTCAACTTACTCCCAAGTCCATTGAAATTAGCTTTGTGATTGAGGATAGAATTAAAATTGTTGAGAGTTACTATGATCTTCAAAGTATCGTTTTATTCCAGTTACATAAGAAGAGTGCTTTTTTCTGTTTTAATGTTAAGTTGAAGGAATTTCTGTTGGAAGATGTGATTGATGGTCCTTCTGCATTTTAATTAAATGGGCTGATTTTTTTTCCATGGTAAAAGGTATGGTGAGTACAGCTCTAACGTGGCTGAAAGTTTCAACAGCTGGATTTTAGAAGAACGGGCCTTACCTATTACATCTTGTTTGGATGGGATACGTATAAAAATTATGGAACAAATGGCTAAACGCCGGGAAGAATCCCGTTTATGGACTACCATTTTGTGTCCAACCATGGAAAATCGATTAAAAGACTTAGTTGAAGAAGGTTTTGGTTGGGATGTATTCAAGGCTTCTGAACACCTCTTTGAAGTGAAATCACCAATTTCTCATCATGTTGATCTAAAAGAATGGACGTGTAGCTGTAACCAGTGGAAAGTGATGGGTTTTCCATGTGCTCACGCTATAAAATGTATTAATAAAATGAAATTAAATGTGTATGATTTCATTAAGCACAATTTCACTGTGGAAGCTTACCGATCTTCATATAGTCATACAATTAATCCTGTATCTACATATGGCAAACCTGATGTTGATTCAAGTAATGAAGCAGTAATTAAGCCACCAAAGGATAAACGTGGTGCCGGTAGACCTTCATCAAAAAGAAAAGGAGGATTTGCATATTTCCAGAACAAGCAAAACAGATCTAGAGTGTGCAATGAATATGGGCATAATAAGCGCAATTGTCAAGCTTCCAAAAATAAAAATGAAATTCATTACATTTGTTCTAGGTATCATTTGTATCTCCATATAAACTGGTCAAGTAAACTTGAATGCGTTTGCAATATAGTGTTTGCTGAACTACAAATGTACACAATTATCTACCTTTTTAATAAAAAATCTTCTTCGCTTATTTTTTTTAAGTTTGATTATTTCATTGATGTGTTGTTGGCATTCTGTTTTTTTTCCTGGTGTTCTGATCAGTGAGATTCTCTACATGTTTAATATTAGTTTTTATCTCTTCCATGAATCTATTTAATTAGTTATTCTTTATGTTTGATTAACTGGATATTTTTTCTATGTCTTGTCGGGTTCATTTTTGTGTTTTTATCATGTGTAGAAATTTATTTGGTATCATTTTTATAATTTTTTAGGGGTCATTTTTAATTTATCTCAATTCAAAATTCCATGGGTATCTTTTTTTCTTTACTGCAGTTATCATTTTTATTTTTAATTTTTAACTTCAGATTTTGGTTATCATTTTCTCGTTATTTTAAGTATCATTTTTTAAATCCATACGACTACAAATTGTAGATATCATTTTTTTTATTGTAGTTATCTTTTTCTGAGTTTTGTTTATTAAACACCAATTCTGCACATACATAAATTATTAGCCAAAAATATTATTGTCATTTCAAGTTTTAATCATCCAATTTACTGAGTAGACTATTTTATGTAATGATTCACTGTTTTATTCAATCCCATTTAATATGTTGAGTATTTAACATATGAAAAATCCATAGGTATCATTTTTTTTTTCACAATTCAGTTATCATTTAATTTGTACCAATATTCATTCAGATTTTGGTTATCATTTTGTATATATTGTAGTTATCATTTTCTGATTTGTTATCCACTTTAAAGTTTTTAGTTATCATTTTCTGGCAGTTGTAGTTATCATTTTTTACATTAAGTTAGTTCACAACAATTCTGCACACATAAAAAAGACTGAGAATGAAAAAAAAAAATTGACATAAATTCAGTCTTTTCAAATCAAATTCAGCAATGTGTCAAGTATGCAGATTTATCATCATGTATTCATGCAAGATTAGTATTTCACACAACAACCCATTCATTACTAAAATTCGAAATGTTAACATATGCATAAATTTCAATCTAGAAGAAAATACACTGTTTTCCAACCAACTACAATATACAGCACTGTTTCACTCATTTTTTCATTCATTTTTTTAGTCTTCTTTGTCAATCCAGTGATGAATTGAACCAAATTCCAGCAGCATGCATGATTGGATATAACTTCACGCACAATCAGTGCTCTTATTTTATCCATTTTCTCTTTTGAGACCTTTAGAAGAATTTCAGCTCTGTTGTCTGAAATTATGTTTACGATGACGAATATACCGCAGTCCACTCTGCACAAATAAAAATTAACGGTGTTTACAAATTGTAAAGAACAAATGTCAGTTATTTTTCTTGTGCATTGAATACTGATTTATGTCGGTTACAATCAATTATCATTAAAAACTTCTTCTTTTTTTTGTATTGAACAAATAAATCAAAAAAAAAAGATGAAAAAATAATTAGCCTGTCGGAATGCTGCTGTGCGCATGGTTCTTGAAAAATCTCTCCATCAACAATCTTCTTATCTACGATTTTATTCTCTACCCAAAGTTGTTGCAGAATTTCTTCAACTTTCTTTCGCTGTAATGAACATTTTTTAGTAGTAACTCACTATCAATAAAGACATTACAATTTTCTTACCACTTCATATGCTTCGTTTAAATGAAGATTATTGAACTTGTTTGATCTTCTTGGTCTCAAAGAATCATAGTGAACCCATTGCATGTTTGCATATGTTAATGTCAACAGCGTCCAATGGTTGTCAGAATGTAATGGGAAGTAAATTTTTTCTGTATAACTGTTCAAAGCTGCTTCTTTTAAGAAAGGAGTAACCAAACTTTTAATAATTGAACTCCTGTCCTCCATAATAGCTTTCTGCTCAGTGTAAATTTTAATTTAATAATTATTGAATACATGAATACTACAATAATATTTTTTTAAACCTGTGATTCAACTTACTGTCATTAGTGTAGACATTGTGTAATTGTTATCAACTAAATCACATTTATGGGTGCACGAGTCGATTATCTGAAAATACAATGAAAACAATAAATTACATACAGTAAATAAACATGTTTCAACATCTTATAACAGATTTATGTCTTCAAATTTATCTGTTTTAATACAACATAATTTGATTCTATGTTTTACATTTTCTGAGTATCATTTTTACATTTAATTAGGTATCATTATCTTGTTCATTATACTGATCATATAAAAAATTATAAATTTGGTTATCATTTTTTTTAAACATGGCAATCATTACCACATTTTTGTACATATGTTTACCTGCCCATCTGTGAACGAACCTCTCAACACTTCTGTCAGCATATCCTTTGTAACAATACAGCCTCCCCTTGCTGGATCATCATCTTCCCAAGTAATCGGACTGTCAATTATTTACAAGTCAAATAGTTAGTAAAATTATTTCTACATTGTACAAGTACAGATGAAAATATTATACTTACTTCTCTTCAGCTATTGACATTGAATAAAATTTCCTTACAATTCTACCTTCCTCATCATCAAGATGTTTAATCACTTTTTTGCATTTTGACAAGTGCAAGTCTTTCCATGAAGGTTCCTCGACATTTATTGGCTATTTAGCCTAACAGTATGTTCCTGATCTACGTTATCTTCATTTACCTTTTTTCCCTGCATTTTTCATCATCAAATGGAATCAATGAAAGTTGTAACTCCTCATTTTTTTTCCTTCACTTGAACCTTCATTCTCCTTCTTCTGTGTTACTCGTGCTTTCTTTGTTGCTTTTACATAATATTCAAACTCCTCTTTTCTTTTTTGTGTTCTTCTTCTTGCTCCCATCCTCAGTATGTATGAAAGTGGTTTTGCACTTTTTGGCTTGGAAGCTGATTTTTTAAGTCTTTTTTTAAATGTTTTCTCTGAATTTCCTTCTCTGGTTTTCATCTTTACAATCTCTGCAGTCAAATTAAAACTAAAGTCCGGAGGATCAATGTCGTAAATTGACTGTACACTCTTTTTTTGACTCCCGCTATCATTGACAGAATCATTAACTGTGATTGGCGTAGTTTCATTCTCTATTCCAGCTACCATGTTTTCTTCTCCATAGGTCCTTTCATCATCATTCGTCATGCCATCGTTCATTTTATCTTGGTCCTGATTCTCATTATTCACCTCATTTTTACTTACTTGATTACTTTTCAAGTTTTCATCTGTATGCGTATCACCCAGTGTCTGTTCTAAATCAACTCTATCATCTGTTTTCTCGTGTTGCATTTCAGCTTTCTGCTCTTTCATCTGGTCTTTAAGTTTACATAACTCCTTTTCTACTTTCTTCTCAAATTTCTTTCTTCCATCCACTTCCTTTTAAATTTTTTGTTTTCCTTCTCTAATTCTGTGATGCGGTAGTTAAGAACTCTATTTTCCATGTCCTTATCAACTTTTTCCACTACTTGGACTTGCTGATTACGCGTTCTTTTTTTGGTTTGCGCAGCTTTTCCTTTTATTGTAGCTCTTCTTTCCAAACTTTCCTTACACTCTAACAGAAGCGCCTCATGCAGCTCAATTTTTCCCATTTCCATTACCTATACAAGAATATACATTATATGAATCAATCTGCATAATTGCCACATTGCTGAATTGGATTGGAAAACACTGAATTTATATCAAATTTTTTTTCATTTTCAGTATTTTGTATGTGTGTCGTAATGATGTGAACTAACGTAATGTAAAAAAATGATAACTAGAACAGCTCGAAAATGATAACCAGAAACTGTAAAGTTGGTAAGAAATCAAAAAAATGATACCTACAATATATATAAAATGATAATAAAAAACTGAATAAACATAGGTAGAAATTAAATGATAATTGAATTGTTATAAAAATGATACCTATGGAATTTTCTAATGTTACATACTTAGAAGAATAAATGAGAAAGAATAAACCACTGAATCATTACATCAAAGAGTGTAGTCACTAAATTGAATGATAAAAACTGAACTGACAACAATATTTTTGTCTAATAATTTGTATTTGTGCAGAAATGTTGTTTAATAAAAAAAACTCAGAAAATGATAACTACAATTTAAAAAAAAATGATATCCAAAAAATGTTTAGTGATATAAATTATAAAAATGATATCTAAGATAAATAAAAAATGATAACCAAAATCTGAAGTTAAAAATTCAAAACAAAAATGATAACTGCATTGAAGAAAAAAAGATACTCATGGACTTTGAAAGTAACATAAATAAAGAATGACCCCTACAAAATTATAAAATACAAACCAGAAAAAATTCTACACATGGTAACAACACAAAAATGAACCCTACAAAGAAATAGAAAAGATAACCAGCTAATTAAACATATAAACCAATGTTACTTCTTCACTATTTTTACACATATGGTAACAAAATTAAAATTAACTCTGTACAAAATTAACACTGAAATATTGATATTTCTACTTGGCCAGCTTTAAAAGTGTCCAAAAATTCCTTTTGAACTATTTTACTTAATTTCCTCAGATCCCACCTAGCAAATCGAGGTATTTTGTTCTCAAACTTTGTAACACCCCACCTCCGTTAAGGTCACTCACAAAGGGAATGCCTTAACTTTGGTGGAGCATTTTAGTAAACAGAACAGAAACTTACAAGACAGATAAAACAGTACTTGAAAATTTTTAACTTTATTACAGCGGAAACAGAAATTAGTATGGTTACATCCTTTCAATTTCAGAATTCAAGTACAAAATATCAGTCTTGTACAAAAGCCTTCAAAATGCATAGTTTAAAATCATAATCCCCATGGAACGGAAGCTATACAGAGCCAAGCCATACTTTAAGCACTTCAAGCAAAGAGAAATCCGGATCAAGCTAAAGTATTTCCCTCCTTGGATAACCTGGGGGGGGGGGGGAAACGGAAGAAAGAAGGCGAAACAACAAGGGTCAGACAAAAAGTCTGGCAAGTCCAGTGATTTTCAGCATATGAACAGATAATAATAATATGATATGAACATAAAACTGGATGTGAGATAACTATAACAGGTGTAGCAGATATAACAGAAAAACAGAATGATATAAACTATTGTTTTACACTTCCCTGCACTAATACTAGTATAACAGAATTAGGTGTCACCCTAATGTCTAAATTGAAGCAGGAACGGGTACAGAATACTTTAACAGAAACAGAATGCTAATAATGGGCCTTTACTACCCGATCAGAAACAGACAGAAGAAGAAACAGATTTATCCCTATGGAAACAGAATGTGGAATTAGGTGTACACTAGTAATGGGCCTTTACCACCCGAACAGACGGTACCACACAGAAACAGACAGGTGTTACCACCCAACAGAAACAGACGGTACCAACAGAAACAGACAGAACTAAGCGTACCCTAAAACCCTACCCCAAGCGATCGGCTCCCTAATACATAAATATCCTGTGTCGGCCCCACAGTAGGGTGTATCACTCCCTAAAGTGACAACCAATTGGCACAGACCTATTTACAGATGTCACGGCGTCTTACATCCTCAGAGGCAGACCGGGATCCATGCACGCACATGACCCGGTTGGAACGCACCATCAACACCCCTCGCCATTATCAGAATGAACCACTTATAATTAGTTCAGTAAGCGTGCCCGGACCCTACTTACTGTTGGGTCAAAGTTTTGATACCAGAAAGGGTTACTGACTAATATGGGTCCCAAACAACAGATGACACAAGTAATTCCCCTCCTAACCTTGTGTCCCCAGACTAACAGATTTCAGATTAACTTGTTTACAAGTTCAGACATACAGAATACAGATTTACTAATTCACAAATTAAGTTAACAAGTTTTCAGACTAAGGGGTCAGATGTACAGATTTTTCAGATTTGTCTAACTTTGTATTGGGCCTACAGATTCATGGACGGGTTTTACTACATCTATTAATCCCCTTTGGTTTAACCCTATTTTCCCCAATACGTTTTAGACGTCATTCTTATCTTAGATTTGCATTAATTAATTATTAATGCACAGACCTCTCACATTAGGTCGGTAGCTTGTGCCCGCTGGATATGCCGGGCGGTTCCGGGCAGACTTCTGCCACAAGCCAGACCTAACCTCGTGTCTTACGCATGTTATGACTAACTTCTCACATTAGAACCTATTGTTTGCGACCACTGGATATGCCGGGCGGTTCCGGGCAGATTTACGTCGCAAACTCATTCTAACCTCGAGTTAGCCATATTCATCTTTGCGGCCAATTAATTAATTATTTACCGTTTATGCGCACACCCAACAGAATGATCACATCAACTCAACTGATATAGCAGATAACAGATTTTAGCAGATTGGGTGACTTAACAGATTTAACCGATTTAGCACTTAGCAGATTTTGGCATATAACAGATTAGGCATCTCAACAGACAAATTTAACAGATTTGGCATTTCAATCTAATTAGCAGTCTAGGCAATATAACAAAACTAGCAGTTTAGGCAACTTAGCAAATTAGCAGATTTAGCAAACCTAATAATTCTAAAGGTTCTATTTACATGCCTTGCCTAGTCATAAATTAGGCCTAAATTCATATGCCTACATAATTTTTCATGATTCACAACATATATTCCATGTTTGCTTAAGCGCAGAATATGGACATAATTTGCCATATAACATATGTTCCAATATAGATTATACCAAATATAACCATTAATTTCAATGCATGTCATATATCCAGAAATCCCTAATTAGGTGTAATTACAATAATAGATATCCTAATTAATGTAAATCTTAAGTTTCCATATCTTCCTTCTTTTCATGTCATGAATTATTATGCAAACTATCCCCAATAATATAAATCTTTAAACCATATCTTCTAAAAATCAGATCTTGCCTTTTTATATGCATTTTGTCCAAAGTCTCAAATCATATGTAATCTTTACAGTGGTTCCTCTTCTTCTTTTATCACAAAATATGCATAGGTCTAAAACTAGTTTATAACATATGCTATTTTTTTCTAATTAATTACAGGTCTAAATTACAACATAACTATGCATACAACATGCATAAATTATATGTTCATAGTCAAATTTATGCATCCAATCCCAAGTCATATGTCCAATATATTTTATGCCTCAGACCTAAAGTCATACATTCAATTTGGTTTTGTCAAATTTCTAATCATTCATCCCAAAACTTGCGTTCATACGTTCATCTCTTATGAGATTAGGCACAGGCTCGTGGTAGCCTGGCTATAGAAACAGAAAAGAAGAAAGGAATATAGAACAGTCACAGAAAACAGATCTAACAGAAGAGAATACAACCTCAAACTCAGATTTAAATGCATATCAAAATTATAATTAACGTTTATAGCGGAGAATAACTGTACTTGCCTTGATTGGATTAAAGAAAGAACTTTAACTTGTTGTAGAATCTTTGCAGAAACTTTAATCTCTAGTTTGAATTGAGTTGCTTAGGTTGATGTTGATTATCTTCTAGTTTTAATTCCAGCAGAGCAGCGACGCCATTTTTATTTTTATTTTTATTAGAAGAAGAGAGCAATGGAGGCTAGAGAATTGTGTAAGAAACCTAGGTAGAGTCTAGGGTCATTTTTATAGAGTTGCAAGTTAATTTGAGTCGTCCGATGATGCTAGGGTAAATCAAGGCCATCAATTTCAAAAGAGGCCAATTACATGCAATTCCATGTTTTAGCATATATATATATTTCCTACAATGTACACATTTCTCATTTAGGACAAATTCTATATATAAATAATTCCTAACACACTTATGCCATAATTACTCCCTTAATGTACATTATCAACATTCATTATTTATTGCCAATCCATCAAACATAAATACGTATTTAATAGATACATCTTTCCTTTTACCGTATACATTAATTATTCATATATACATGTCAATTAACAAGAATGACAATATTAATGTATCCTTTTCATTGTAAATTAGCATATTTATATATTTCTCAACATATTTATATATTTCTCAAATTAACATGTACAGATAAATGTTAATAGCATGTTTTCAAATCAATGCCCTATTGACATATCTTTAAATTAAATGCCAGATAAATATTCGTCATATTAATATGCTTGCATGTTATGTTCACAAAATAATATCACATACCATATTTTTCTTATTCAGTGCCACATTGATGTCAATTGCAGGTTTATAAATGACATTCCTATTAATAGAAAATTAAGTCTAACCTATTCATATTCTTCCTCTTTGAAAATCCCCATTTACTGCATACAAATATTATGCATAAACCTTTCTTTTCACTGCTTGCATCCACACATCTTTATTTAATTTGTATGTTTATGACATAAATGCACATATGTACGAATATGTTAAATATTTCTTTCCTTTAATTTGTCATGAATCCAATTAGAGAAGGCCACTTATAAAAAAAACAATTCTTGGCAGGCAAAAATGCGCAACATACGCCTCATGATACGTACATGTCATATATATATATGTATGTATACGTATATGTGTATATATATATATATATATATTTCTTTTTTTTCTTCTTTTTATCTATCTTCTCAATTACCCATTTTCACACTAAACCACTTTTTGAACTGCATTCACACTAGGCTATTTTAAGCCATTCCCCTAAAACAAAAATAAGGCGCTGGCGGGGATCGAACTCTGTACCTCTTGTATGCAAGTCATGTGTTCCAACCAAATGAGCTACTAAGTCTTTTGCTTACAAAAGTTAGAACAATTGTGATGACCCCAAACTTACGAAGAACGAAAGTTGAGATGATCATAGTTGGTATCAGAGCCAGGTTTCGATCCTGGGACCTGTGGGTTATGGGCCCACCACGCTTCCGCTGCGCCACTCTGATCTTGAGCTAATGGCGATCGTGTTTGCTCTTAAAATTTGGAGGCACTATCTCTTGGGTGAGAAGTTCGAAGTATACACGGATCACAAATCCTTGAAGCATCTTTTTACCCAAAGAGATTTGAATATGAGGCAGCAACGCTGGGTTGAATTTCTTGCATCATATGATTTTGTTATCCTATATACTCCAGGGAAAGCCAACGTTGTAGCCGATGCGCTCAGTCGAAAGAATACAGATGGTGAAAAACTCCTTCTCGCCAATCTCGTTATTACTTCTACTCTGATTGATAAGATCTCCGCTCTCCAGAAGGATGATAAATTTATTCGGAAGATTATCAAAAGAATTCAGGATGGCGAATCCACTAGCTTCCAAATTGACGACAGAGGGGTTCTGAGGCTATCTGGCCGAATTTGTGTTCCATACATTCCTGAGCTCAGAAGGGAAGTTATGGATGAGTGCCACAAATCTAAGCTTAGTATTCATCCAGGGGTGAGCAAGATGTATCAAGACCTCAAGCGCACATTCTGGTGGAAATCCATGAAGAGAGATATCTCTATTTATGTTTCTAGATGTCACACTTGTCAGCAGGTCAAAAGTGATCAGCAGAAGCTAGCAGGTCTATTGCAACCGCTAGGAGTTTCAGGCTGGAAGTGGGAAGAAATTTCTATGGACTTTATTGATGGCTTGCCTCGTACCCGAAGGGGGAACGATAGTATATGGGTAATTGTTGACCGCTTAACAAAGTCTGCCCATTTTATCCCTGTCAAGACCAACAGAACAGCTCGGAGTTTGGCGCAGCTTTATATTAAAGAGATTGTCAGATTGCATGGGATTCCAAGAAGCATTGTTAGTGATCGGGATCCCCTATTTACGAGCAAATTTTGGGAAGCTTTCCAAGAAGAACTCGGTACTAAGTTGAATCTGAGCACAGCTTATCACCCTCAGACGGATGGCCAGACTGAGAGGGTGAACCGCATTCTAGAGGACTTGTTGCGAGCGTGCATTCTGGACTATGGTGGTTCATGGGAGGACCATTTATACCTGGTGGAGTTCTCTTACAATAATAGTTACCAAGCCAGCTTGGGAATGTCACCGTTTGAATTACTATATGGTAGACCATGTAGGTCCCCAGCATGTTGGGTGGAGCCAGGCAATCGATTAGTCTTGGGTCCCGACATGGTTCGTGAAGCATCGGACAAAGTTGATTTGATTAAGAAGCGCCTGTTGGCTGCTCAGAGCCGACAGAAGAGTTATGCAGATCAGCGAAGAAGACACTTAGAATTCTCTGTTGGTGATCGGGTATATTTGAAAGTTTCCCCATTGAGA
Source organism: Allium sativum (assembly GCA_030737875.1). Taxonomy (NCBI): domain Eukaryota; kingdom Viridiplantae; phylum Streptophyta; class Magnoliopsida; order Asparagales; family Amaryllidaceae; genus Allium; species Allium sativum. Next base: position 465,075,397 of record CM060923.1, read on the forward strand.
GGCGTGATTCGTTTTGGGAAGACTGGGAAATTGGCGCCAAGGTTCATAGGCCCATTCCCTGTTCTCGAAAGGATCGGTACTCTTGCTTATCGAGTACAGTTGCCCGACTGGTTGCCTGGGGTGCATGATGTCTTTCATGTGTCTCAACTCCGCAAGCATGTGCACGATCCTGATTTGATTGAGGATGAATTGAATCAGCAGGTCTTGGATATTGCTCCTAATCTGACAGTGAGAAAGGATCCGATAAAGGTTATTGGCAAAGAAATCCGGGTGTTGAGAAACAAGAAGATTCCCCTAGTCAAGGTGCAGTGGAGCAATGATCCTAGGGACTGCACTTGGGAGACAGAGGATAGCTTCAGAAGGGCTTATCCCCATTGCAGAGAGGATATCTCCGAATGATGCTTGTGTTAAAGTACATTTACCACAATTTTCATTTCTGTCGTTTCCTACTTTTACTTTCTTTTCGAGGACGAAAAGTTTTTAAGTGGGGGAGATTGTAACGACCCGGAAAATCCGAGCCAATTTAAATTTTTTATTTTTAAGTAATTTAGTTGGAAAATGAGGCAGAATTTAAAATTTTCATTTTAAATAATGTTTAAAGCCAGTGAAAATAGCCAATTTTCAAACGATCTCTGTTTTCGACGAAACCAATTTCATCGGAACCGGAATATCATATTATTGCTAGGTTTCAATTTTTAGAATTTTCCGAATTCATATGTGAGCATGGCAAAGGAAAATGTTGTATATTGTAGTGAAACAATGTTGTATATTGTAGTTGGTTGGAAAACAGTGTATTTTCTTCTAGATTGAAATTTATGCAGATGTTAACATTTTGAATTTCAGTAATGAATGGGTGGTTGTGTGAAATACTAATCTTGCATGAATACATGATAATAAATCTGCATACTTGACACATTGCTGAATTTGATTTAAAAAGACTGAATTTATGTCAAAAAAATTTCATTCTCAGTCTTTTTTATGTATGCAGAATTGATGTGAACTAACTTAATGTAAAAAAATGAAAACTATAACTACCAGAAAATGATAACTAAAAACTGTAAAGTGGATAACAAATCAGAAAATGATAACTACATTATATACAAAATGATAACCAAAATCTGAATGAATATTGGTACAATTTAAATGATAACTGAATTGTGAAAAAAATGATACCTATGGATTTTGCATATGTTAAATACTCAACACATTAAATGGGATTGAATAAAACAGTGAATCATTACATAAAATAGTCTACTCAGTAAATTGGATGATTAAAACTTAAAATGACAATAATATTTTTGGCTAATAATTTGTGTATGTGCAGAAATGGTGTTTAATAAACAAAACTCAGAAAATGATAACTACAATAAAAAAAATGATATCTACAAACTGTGTAGTCGTATGGATTTAAAAAATGATACTTAAAATAACGAGAAAATGATAACCAAAATCTGAAGTTAAAAATTAAAATTAAAAATGATAACTGCAGTAAAGAAAAAAAGATACCCATGGAATTTTGAATTGAGATAAATTAAAAATGACCCCTAAAAAATTATAAAAATGATACCAAATAAATTTCTACACATGGTAAAAACACAAAAATGAACCCGACAGACATAGAAAAATATCCAGTTAATCAAACATAAAGAATAACTAATTAAATAGATTCATGGAAGAGATAATAACTAATATTAAACATGCAGATCGAATCTCACTGATCAGAACAACAACAAAAAACAGAATGCCAACAACACATCAATGAAATATTCAAATTTAAACAAAATAAGCGAAGAAGATTTTTTATTAAAAAGGTAGATAATTGCGTACATTTGCAGTTCAGCAAACACTACATTGCAAACACATTCAAGTTTACTTGACAAGTTTATATGGAGATACAAATGATACCTAGAACAAATGTAATGAATTTCATTTTTTATTTTTGGAAGCTTGATAATTGCGCTTATTATGACCATATTCATTGCACACTCTACATCTGTTTTGCTTGTTCTGGAAATATGCAAATCCTCCCTTTCTTTTTGATGAAGGTCTACCGGCACCACGTTTATCCTTTGGTTGCTTAATTATTGCTTCATTACTTGAATCAACATCAGGTTTGTCATACGTAGGTATATGATTAATTGTATGACTATATGAAGATTGGTAAGCTTCCACAGTGAAATAGTGCTCAATGAAATCATACACATTTTATTTCATTTTATTAATACATTTTATAGCATGAGCACATGGAAAACCCATCACTTTCCACTGGTTACAGCTACACGTCCAGTCCTTTAGATCAACACGATGAGAAATTGGTGATTTCACTTCAAAGAGGTGTTCAGAAGCCTTGAATACATCCCAACCAAAACCTTCTTCAACTAAGTCTTTTAATCGATTTTCCATGGTTGAACACAAAATGGTAGTCCATAAACGGGATTCTTCTCGGCGTTTAGCTATTTGTTCCATAATTTTTATTCGCATCCCGTCCAAACAAGATGTAATTGGTAAGGCCCGTTCTTCTAAAATCCAGCTGTTGAAACTTTCAGCCATGTTAGAGCTGTACTCATCATACCTTTTACCATGGAAAAAAAATCAGCCCATTTATCGAAAGGTTTGACTTTCAAAAAATTAACCGCTGCAGGACCACCAACTTGTAAAAACTTAGAATGAGCAACTTGAAACTCAAGAACATTAGATGCTCTAGAACATGTCCGGAACAATTCCACAATCGAAATGTGTGCATTTTTGGACTTAACAGCAGACAACAAATTTTGTTCCATGTGAAGGTAGCAATAACTATGATATGAAGTGGGAAAAACATCATGAACACCCGAAATCAGACCTTGATGTCGATCGGACATAAAAACCAAATTACGATCTTCGTTGAGCATTTTCTTCAATTGATTTAGAAACCATCTCCAATTATCCACATTTTCTATTGAAACTATGGCCATAGCTAAAGGGAAGAAACCTGCCAAAAAATTAAGAATAAAAATTCAATAGGAAATCATTCTTTTAAAAAAAATGATAATTTCAGACATACGAAAAAGCTAATTAAATATTGTATAAATCAAAATGATACCTGAAAACAACCAAAACCGATGGTTAAAAACTGTTTGAGAAAAAATGATACCTAGATAGGAACTAAAATGATACCTGCAAACTGTATACTAAAAACAGAGAAGAAAATGATATCGTAATGCCAATAAAATTGATAACTAAAATCTGTATATCTAAACAATGATACTGTAAAAAATAATAAACTGATAAATCGGAAAATAAACTGGAGAAAACTGATCACATAGAATCCAAATGGAACCATATGTATATGTAAATCATTTAAAATTATAGTAAAATAATACCTTGGTTGCCATTCTTAGCTGTAGCACCCATTAAAACTCCTGACCTACCTTTCAAATGGGTACCATCTAAAAATATCATAGGCCGACAATGTTTGAAGCCAAGAATGCAAGCACCAAAACCAACAAACACTCTCTCAAACTGATTTGTAGAAGAGTTGACAATCATGGCGACATAAGAACCAGGATTGTGAGTCTGTAGTGCACCTAAATACCAAGATAAATCATTGTACGATATTGCATCATTGCCGTACAGTTCCAATAAAGCTAGTTGCTTTCCTTTGTAAGCATAAGAGCAAGATAAATTCAGATTAAACTCTCTTCGAAAATCATCAATGATGTCTTTCGGTTTCTTGCTAGGATGATCTCTAATTTCATCTATTATCAGTGATTTAATAAATGAGCTTGATAAAGAAGGGTTACTCAAATTTGTTAGACCACCCTCGCAAGAATGCTCGACAACCAGATTTCTGATGAAAACATATTTAGTTGGCTAACATCACAAGAAGCATGCACTTTAAACAAACAACCAGTCGAAAACGATGAGCAAATAGCAGTGATCCTAGTAGCACTGTTCTTAAGAAAGTGGTATTCATGACCTGATTTAATTTGAAAGGCCATTAAAAATTCTCTAAACTCCTTGGCGCTTCCGAAACAAAAAACTGTAAAATCAGTAAATTTTAATGTAGATCCTCTTTTTATCAAATCTTTTAAATAACTCTTCCTATGAACGACAATGTTCGCACCCAAACATTGATCAGAAGACGAAGGAATTAAAACATTAGTAGAAAGTGCAGAAGAACCATCAATCACATTTTCCAACAGAAATTCCTTCAACTTAACATCAAAACAGAAAAAAGCACTCTTCTTATGTAATTGAAATAAAACGATACTTTGAAGATCATAGTCACTCTCAACAATTTTAATTCTATCCTCAATCACAAAGCTAATTTCAATGGACTTGGAAGTAAGTTGAGACCAATACTCACATATTTCGTTTTTCAAAGCATCCAATGAGCAGTTAATCGACAACCGAGTACTGAAAGAGGTATCGTTGAAGACAAGTACGATAAGAAGAGTGCCGTCACCACTTGAACAGAAAAGTAATGTGCAAAAAACAGTTAGCCAAGTAAAAAGATGCAAACAGATACCATAAAACAATAAAACAAGGGTAATACATTAAAAATGATACCTAAAAAAAATATTAAAATGATATCTACAAACTGTTGCACATTCAAATGAAAGGGAAGAAAATGATACCATAAAAAAAAAACTAAAATGATACCTAAAAACTGCTATAGTTAATTTTTTTTGAATGCAATGCAAACAATCATAGTAACATTTATACTAATGAACGCAAAACAAGTTTTAATCTAAAACAGATTTAATTCAGCAATGCGTTCAGAAACAAATTACAACATGAAAAAAGAAAAACTAGAATAAAAGTAATGAAAAAAAATTAAAAATATGAAAACATTTTGATCTAGAAGTATCAAACATCTTTTGATGCAGTAAACTATCATTTATGAAGACAAGACAGTTTGCATTGCTCAGATTCAAGTGAATTATATCAAGGGTGATAGGATGGAGCACATTTCTTCTAAATTTCTCTTCACACATGAATGAAAGGATAACAAGAAAGAGAAGAAACAAATTCAATTTCGAGAAAAGCAGATAGATCTGTTCTCAAAGGCAATTTCCAAATCAACATTTCAGAAGATAGTGTACAAAATTGGCATGCGTCGACTACATCAATGACTAATTGAATAATGCGTTACAAATAAGGAGGAGCATATAAAAATATGCTATAATGTACTATTTTCCTTAACTAATATTTTTCCCATAGGGTTTCTGTTAGTAAGGTTTTTAATGAGACATTATCTTGGTCCTGAAGTATCAACCCTTCTTGTAACATCGTAAAACATTTTGCCTAAAGATGAAATAAATTTGCACTTTTTTCCTTGTTTATGATTTTTCCCACAGGGTTTTTCATAAAAAGGTTTTTAATGAGACATTATTTTGATCCCGAAGCATCAAACTCTTTTAAGGAATATCATTTTAATATGATATTCATAATTTCAAACGTTGTGTACTCTTTTTCTCGTTCAAGGTTTTTCCCATTGGGTTTTCCTGATAGAGTTTTGAAAGCAACAGTCAATAGTTGTATCGGCTGAACGAATATATGCAAGCAAGATAATAATAAGGGGGAGCAATCATCATATATGTTTTAAAAGGGTCAACTTCAAGTTAGCAGAGCATTCAAGATTTTGAAGACGCATATTCGAGGGGGAGTGTTGTAGTATATAAGAATGAATATGCTTTTGTAATATTCTATTTAGTCTCACATCATAAGAATAAATTTAACATCAGCTACAAAGAATATATATATATATATATATATATATATATATAAAGGAGCCAATGTAATAGAAATTGTGACACTTGAATCAATAGAAATAAAAGTCTCTCCTTATATCTTCTATTCTATCTAATGACTTCTCTTTTATTATAGTTCCGTTTTATTTTATAACAAAAGATCAACTTTATCGAACTCAAATCACGCAAATAAAACCTTAAGCTATCATTAAAAATAAGCAAATATATACATGCCTAACGAGCCCGGCCCATTAGAAAATAAAACTTCCAGAAAATAATTCCTCGAGTAAAGCACTCTATTCCAAACTTCTCTAACACAAAATTCCAAACTCAATTTTCGGAAATTGAAATCTCTGTTCCAAACAAAATTATCTAGTGATGGTTCGGGCGAGGGTGATCTGGTATATGGTGTCGGATTTGGATATTTTAGGTAAGGCAATTGAGATTTTTTTTTCCTCTTTTACTTTTGGTTCAGGGAGATGGAACGAGGATGTGGTTGGGGCTGAAGTGACTGAGTTGCATCCATAGGTGATGTGGAGGCGGAATTGATGAGGTTGGTGAATCAAATGATGGAGGCGGGTTGAATTTATGAAAGAAGATTCGGTCGTACTCTGATGCTGCTGCTGTATAGTTTGGGGTGGTGATCAGTCGAGGTGGTCCAAAATGGTTTGGGGAGTGTGAATTTGGGCACTGGTCGTGGTGATTTAGCTGTGGATTGTATGAGATGCTTCTATGTTTGAGTTGAAGGTGATTGGCTTATACACGAAGGTGGTTGAGATGGATTTGCAGGCAGTGGGCGATGGAGTTGCTGATGTCGGGGTGCAAGAGAAGTTGTTTGATTCAGACAGTAAATGGCAGTTTGGGATGTGATGGTGAAGGTTAGTACTTGCTGCACTGTGGTTGTTAAAGGTTGCAATTTGATTGTTTTGTCGGTGGTGGTGATGATGAAAATGGATTGATTGCTATTGTGGTTTTTAGGGTGATGTTGATCAGTTGTTGTAATCAGGTGATATGGTGATCAGTTGTAAACAGTTGTTGTAATCAGGCTGCGGGCTTGTGGGTCAAGTGTAAGTGTCGATCAGTTGTTGTTGTGGTTTTTCGAGTGTAAGCGCTACTGAGTATTGGCAAAAGAAGGTGAACTATGGTTGAAGTATGATGAAGGGTGTGATTAGGTGATATGGTGATTGTTAGTGAAGAAGGTTGGCTATTTTTTGTGATAAGGTGATTGTTGAGTAGTAGCCTTTGTTAAGGTAGTTGGTGACTGACGGATTTGGTTGCAGGAAGGTATGAAGTGCTGGAGATGCTGGTTTGGATGAGGAAGGCAATGTATACAGTGTTGCAATGTATTAGGGAACTGAAATTTTGGAGTGGGCAGTGAGTTGCTGACAAAAGTTTGGTGCAGTGAAATGGTGATGTCAATGGGGAAAGTAGGTTATTGAAGGTAACAGTTAAGTGGCAGTTTGGTGGAGGAGGGTTCAGTTGTTTGTTTTGGAAGTGAGTGGTTGAGGAGGTTAGCAGGCAATAAACTAAAAAAATTCAGAAAGAGCATAATAGAATGTGGGAACAAATGTAGTGTAACAGATGAAAACAATTACAATGTATTTTATTATTTTCTATAGAAACAAATACAGTTTGTAATATGCTGAAACAGATGCAATGTAAATTAAAGATAAAAATGTGTACCAAATGCAGTGTGATTTTTATGTTCTTTTACTACCTAAAACAGTGCAAATATGAGTGTAGCAAATAGCAGAAATGAACAGGGAGAATAACAAAACAAAAGGTAGGAGGGAATGCAAATGTTTAGAATTTATTGCTAAATGCTGCAACAATGAAATGCCGAATTCAACATAGTAACAAAGAATTGTGGATGTGAATGACAAAAGAAAATGTAGAATTTAGTTGTTTGAAACAGAAAATGAAATGCAAAATCAGATTAACAGAATAACTTGTAGCGTAAATGTAATGAGTAAACAAATACAGTGCAGACTTTGTTTTTTTAATTAAAATCAAATGGAAACTAGAAATTCAAGCAAAACAGGAATGCATAACTAAATTTTTTATTGGAAAGATGAACAAATAAAATAAATGAACCAAACACACAATAGAAATGCTTTCAAGTGGAAGAAGAAATGATAACCAATGCAATAATTTATTTTACTAGAAAGCAAAGATAGATATAATACAAAGAGTAAAAATAAAATTAAAATGTTTTTCCTAACAATGACGGCAAAAACTTGATTCTTACGAATTTTTCTATTAATTTAGAAAATCCGCAGAATTTATATCGTTATTCAAATATTGCAAACGCACGACATACAATCGTAGTATGCATGCAAGTACGACTCTATCAGCATGAAAAAAATTTGAAATTCTAAAATTATTCAATAAAATTAGGCCAAGTTTTGAGATTGTATTAACTACATAAAAAAATTAACAAAAACAAGAAAACAACTAGAGAGTTAATTATGAGATAGCATGTTTATAATGTTTTGCGTACAATGTAGCATGCACTTTCTCCCATCATATGCAACAATTTGGACAAATTTTTCTTTTTTCAGGATGACCCACGTCTAGGCATTATGAAGCATGGATGAGCAGATGACTGTATGGTAGTGGTTTGATCTAATTCTTTTTTCTTCTTCAAAATAACGTAACATCACATTACTCATCAATTAAGTTCAAATATCTCGTCTAAGTTACAAAGCTAAACCAATATTAACAAGGTCCTCATATATCTAAATAGTACAATGATATATTTGTGATACAAGGCATCATACGAATACTACAAAAGATGAGAAGAATACTATATAGTATCAACCCTCCCAACAACCACTCAACTCTCTATTAAATCACTGATAGAACATCTTTGAGAGTTGTTCATGCCACGCTTTTAGCATTTGAATCACCTTTGACGCTCCACATTCTCCTTAATTTGGCTCTAGTCTGTGCACTCCATTATTGAAGCCATAAGTGGCGTCATTGTATTTCTGCATTTTATGAACTATTGCATCAATTTCCATTTTTAAATTAATTAAAATAAAGTTTTGCAGCAAGTTTAAAATTTCACTTAAATCCAACAACAGCTTTCTAAGTTGAATTTGCTAAGATAAACTCAACTTGCTACAATTGAATTGCTCAGCACGTTTAGTTACTTCAGCCAGCATATACAAGTAAGCTATCAGCATCACAAGTGAAACTAAAATGCCTGGAATCCTAAGATAAGTCAAGAAACATTATTTGAATTCGAACTCTGTTTGTTTGGTACTTTGGCAGCATATTTAGACCACAGCAAAAAAAATTCAAAAATTGTCTTATATAAGACAACAAATCATCGTAGATTTAGTAGCATCATCACTTGATCAATTATTTCAAATTTCATCTATAAAAAAAATCATTGGTTTAATGCAGAATAAGTTACGCAATGTAAAAAATAAACGCTGCTTATTAAGTTACTGAAAGAAATCTGGTTTTGCTTTTGAACAATCAAGTATAGATATTTGTTTTTAGTATAAACGAGTATATATGCACGCCCAATAGTTGATTCCCAGCAATATTTTCCCAGCAATAGTTTATAAAAAGAAAATGGAAGTAATTTATAAATATAGGAAACAAAATGTTCTTTCTTTTTTCAATTGGTCTCAGGTTTGAAGTTTTGATTCCCAGCAACAGTTGATTCTCCACCATTTCCTCTAGATCAGCAAGCATTACAGAGCTCAAGCTCCTCACTGAAACACATAATTAAGAATAAAAACAACTGAAAAAAGAAAGAGGCTGCGAACTCACTCATCAGCAGTAGAAACCTTCCAAACCTGAGACCAATCAAGTATCCCTATAAGAGGCGAGAAATGCAAAGTAAAAATAAATCAGAGTTTTTTTTACAATAGGGTACTTTAGTACACAGAGAGAAGACAACAGGAATGAGTTGGCCACAAAATACACATACTAAAACAAATACTGTACAACAACAAAAGGAGAATCAACTCAAACCAACTGAGATTAGACATTATAAAAACACGCACAACAAACAAAAAACAAAAACAAAAAAGAAGAAGCTAAAACCAAAAAAACCAGTAGATCTTAATATCGAACGTGTAGAAAGTTAAGAGGATAATAGAACTTAAGCGATGTTCTGAAGACGTGATTCCAAGATCATACATTCAACTTTGACTCTTAACTTTGTTGCACAAATGAGCTCCTCTTAATGGACCTGCAAAATATATGTTCTGTTTTTATACCCATTAATGCTTTATAATCAGGAATTGCATTACAGAATAATTAAGCATTTGCAGAATATATACGACGTGTATAATTGCAGTAACAAAAGAAATTACAACATTAAGTTACAATGTTATCTACAACAGACATGCTAAGTTTTTTTTTTTTTAAAAAAAATGGAAAATAGGGAGAAGGCAAACGTAGCAAAAATTTTTGCCAAAAATATGGAAAGTTTGTTTTTTAGCCAAAAGCCTATATTTTAGTGCAAAATGGAAAATGACAGTGGGCCCCGTAAATTCCACATTTGCACTAAAATGTGGACTTTTGCCTAAAAAACAAACTTAGCATACTTTTGACCAAAGAATTTGCTAAATTTGTCCTTTAAAAAAAAAAGCTCTTTTAAAAAGATAGAATTGGACTTATCATACCTCTTGAACCTTAAAAAACCTTGTTATTATTATATTCCAATGACAAATAAGTGGAGAAGCCAATATATAATATTTTCCACTCAGTAATTATAGTTTCAAACAAAATAGTCTACGGTGATGAGAAATCTTTCTTTGTAGTTTATCGTATGTACATCCTAGATAAATTAGTTTACCCACAATAACTCGATGAAATGTTTTTTAACAATAATTTGTAATGCGTGAATGCAAATATATATGTATTAAAACCCTATTAGTGTTGCGATTAATGCATTTGCATGAACATGCAATTACATATAAGCTGTGTAGAAATGTTTAATTCACAGAATGGTTATGACTTATAGCAAAGCATAATACTCACCTAAATGGCAAAAGTCTGTTAATACCATGGTTTTAAAAAACTCGCCTCGATACTCGCTTCAAGGCCCGTCTCGAGGAAACAAGAGATAAAATGCCTTGAGGATTATTCCAAAAGGCTTTTTACCTCTAAAGCTTACGCCTCAACAACTTAAGGCATACAAAACGCATAAAGCGTACGTCTCGCACGCCTCAAACAACTAAGCCATATGACTTAAAAACCTTTTTATCTTCAGTTGCAGATTTTGACATAGATAAAAGTCATTAAGCTTTACTTATATAATGGAAATAAAAAAAATTCAAAATTTAAGAAAATAAAAATTAGCAAATTTTACTTTTCACTTTCAATATCGACATGATCAAGTAAGATTGTTTACGAAATAATGATCATGAGGAATGCAATGAATTTTCTCATTGTTATTTAAAGAATGTTTTTCAATAAATTTTATTAAATCTCGAAATAAACCTTGCAAATCGATTCGAATTGATAGAACATATCAAAATTGGAGTTTGATGTAATCTTCAAATAGTTTCAAGAAATCAAAATTTGAACCATATGGGTTTCAATAATTTATTATTAATCTATAATAAAAATATATACTTGGTAGAAGTCGGATCTTAAATTATTTGTGTTCTATTTTTTACATTGGTTAATTTAAAGTGTCAGAATTTCTTTATTTTTTTTACGCTATATTTTTACCCGAAAATCTTACGCCTCAGCATCCTCGCTTTATAGACCTAAAAATGCCTCATGTACGCCTTTTGCATTTTAAATCATTGGTTAATACAATATCAAAAAGGATAATATAGAAATTAACATTTAATGTTGCCTTGATATTAGTTGATGGAAGCGATATCGTAGATTGGATATTGTATATATAAGTAATTTGCCAAGTCACATATTTTCCTTACTAATTTGCCAAAATATTAGGGCATCAACACACTGCCAATGGAAACAAATAGGAATTTTGAGTACAAATTGGCACTTCATTGTAACCATTGCTGGGAATTTATTGTAGTATAAAGTTCACTCATAAATTTCAATGTAACATGTCAGATGCACAGCAAAAAAAGGAAAACAAAATAATAAAGCAAGAAACAAAATACAATGATGCATTCTAATAATAAAGAAAATGAAGAAAAAAAATTAAACAATGGTGAAAATCAGGTAATTACGATGCACAAAAAGGTAAAAACGATTTGAAGATGCATATTCAACAATATTTTGAAACAATTACATATGAAAAACATCATACAATTAACAAAAAATATTTATTTTATAATTTACCACCAGATCGAATAACCACCAAGATGGCTAAAAGACATATTATGCCAATTTTAAACATTTCAGACCACTACTTCACTTCACCTAATCAGTTTCTCCACTATTCTTGTTTCTCATATAAGTAGTGCTAATAACATAAGTAAAATGAAATCTTAAAAAAACCAAAATTAGTTTTTGATTTCAGTAAAAGCCAAATCTGTAAACGTATTTGCATAAAAAGAACATTTGTGCTGGTGAAATAACCATGAATTGTGGTTTATGGTCATAAAATATGCTTGTATTTGCTAATCTGGTAGCTGAAGGCATATGATATTTCAAGCAAATAATAGTTAGGAGACCATATGGTACTCACCATACAAATTCGTCAGTTGATACATGCACATCTACCATTTTATTATAAAAAAAACGTAATTGCACTGATAACTTCTTCAAAACAAACAATGATACGCTAAAATACAAGAATCTTAGTGAGAAATTAAAAAAAAAAAGTTAAAAAGATTACTTTAATCTTTATGTATTGAATATGAATAAAGGCTGCAGCTATCTAAAACAGATCAATCTATATTTTAGGTACCTTTTTGCAAAATAGAAAATGAAGGGAATAAATATCTTTTTTTCCATGGAAACAAATTTAAAAAATAATTCACAGTGAATTTGTAAGTATGATTTTTGAAGTATAATTTTATCAAACCCTAACTCCACATCAAATTCATCATTGTAAGGATATTTATTGATAACAAATAGGCAAAACGGAAGGGGAGGACCAAATGAAACACAAACCTAGAAATTCGATTGGAGGAGAAAATTTGATAAATTATAGATTCTAAGTGTTACCCTTTTTTTTTTTTTTTTACATAGCAAACTTGGTTTTTTTTTCAACGAAAATAAAATATATTACAATAGGGGGACTCAAGCCAGTCTACAACGACGTACAAATTAGAAAATACAACAAAAGCAGAAGCACAAAACAACATAGTAAACTAATACAACCAAGATACATCACAAATAGGACAACGACCATCACCAAACAAAAGCACCACACCAACACCAAAGATAGATACACCATAGAACACGGGAATAACCCACGCTGCGGAAGGAGCATACCATCCCACAACCAACAGATCTAGGCTACAAACATGAAACCTCGCAACAAAGCCAAAGAGCTTGATCCAAGCATCAATATAAAACCACATACCCAACTAAGCACATGAACCTTCAAAAACGAAGAACAGACCTCCAATTGTAATGAAACGAACAACAGCAAAGGGAACCATCCCACCATAAATCGAACGTCCACCAAGCTCGGCGAAGAGTGCTAAACTCAATGGAAGAAAATCAGCATACCAGATCCAGAAAGGCTAGTCGCGAGACAAATTACGAAGGATGGCTTTACAGAAGAGGCCACCACGCAAAGAGAGGAGGAGAAAACTGTAGCTCGTTCTGAAGAGGAGGCAAAGCGGGGATAGGTACAATAAAAGAGGGAGCAAGACCAACAAGAACAAAACCAGCAAGCATTTCCCAAAGACCAAACGAGTTCACCATCCCACTAAACCCAACAAACAACCATAAACACCAGAGCAGATACACTTTACCCCGCTGTAAGACAAAAGCCGACCCACCTGCTACTGACGATTGCCAGTGAAAAACAGATGGATACACAGTACAAGGAAAAGGAGGTGAAAACTAGTGTTTATCAGAGGATAGTTGAAGGGGGAACGCTGGAAAGAAGAAACATGGAGATAAGCAGAAAGAAAAACAACGAAACAAATCAGATCTGAAAAGAACTTCCGTTGCGAGAAAAGCAAGAACAGAGAAATCGGTAGCCAGAAACAATTGCAAAGTGAGAATGGATCTCGAACGATGTTGAAAGGGGATTGATGTTGGCCAAGAAAAAAACACCGAGAGCCAAAAGACCGGAAAACCAGACTAGGGTTTAGGCGGCGGAAAAGAGAAACCTAAAAACTAAAGAACAGGGTAACTAAAAAAGGGAGCGGGAGAGGTAAGGGAGATGGAAGACGAAGGTCGAGATAGATGGAAGGGAATGAGAAGACGAGCGGTTAGGGCAGAAGGAAGAAGAGAATCAGAGCAAGCGGTCGCCATTTTTTAGATCTACATTTTTCGAAGTGTTACCCTATGGCAATAGTGATATAACATTTATGTCGTTTTCTCAAATATGTAAAGCTGCAATGAAGTAAATATATAAAATCAATTTTTATGAAGGAAATTGTATGGCTTTATGTTCTGATCAAGTATTTGTATAGTAATAAAGGTCGTAATTTTAATAATCATATTAATAATCACCATGATCATGCGATAACGACGTTAGAGACAAACCATTCAATTATGACACCCTTTGACCTTCGGATAAATTTTGCTAAATCCAGACTGATAAATGATAGTGCAAAATAATTAAAAGGATGATGATTTTAGTAAAAAGTAGCAGATTCATAAAATAAAAAGGTAATGTAAAAAATTAAATGGAAACATTTGTATCATAACATGGCCAAAAAAAATAAAGTATGAAGAGCTGAGCTTTATAGCACCAATGCAGGAAAGCAGTTGAGTGATATTTACATGTTCAAATGAACATATGAAAAGCTAAAAAGGTGGACAGTAAAGAAGATAAATTAAAGAACCATAAGGTCTAAAACTGAAGGGAAAAAGTTGTCGAATTTGCAAATGTTTAACTATTTAAGCACAGTTCAAGCTCTGAATCAATAATTTAAGGCATGATGTTACTCTATGTGTGTGTGTGTGTGTGTGTGTGTGTGTGTGTGTATGTGCTTCAAGCAGTTGGTCCTATCCTAAGTTTTGCAAAAAAGATTAACTTGGAAAATTTATAAATACTATTTGCAAGAGATGCATTAACTTATCAAACATATATAATAGAAATAAATGCACATTTGCATGATATATATTTATCTAAACAATACAATGACTTTCTAATGAAAGTTTGCCACCTTGCATATTTTACTGCATCTATAACCAGAAATAACATTGAGAACTTTTTCAATAGAAATCAGCATAACGAACAGTCTGAAGTCCACTTTGAAGTGGTATTAATAAAACATAAGACACAACATTGATGTTGCTTTTAAGTTACATTTTATGATCGTATTTATTTATAACAGAAAAGAAATAGTTACATATTATATGCATTTTGGCTAGTTATTTCAAACACATAACTTTTTAATATAATTTAGCAGTATAAATGTATACAAAGCCATATATAAGTTTTACTGTCATAACCGATGAAAGAAATATTACAGAAGTAATGTTTGAGGGTTAAAAACAAAGAAAAATTAAAACTTTTTCTTAAAAATTCAATTTTAATAATTGACTGCAGACTCTGAATATAAGTCCGAAAAAAGGACAACATCAATTTGAAAGTTTTAAATTTCACAACATAAATATAATCCTAGTACATCTTAAAAGACAAAATTTTCAAATACATCCTTTTCGAATTGCAATTCTTATAAATCAGTATTTTTAAACAAAAACAGAGCAATTAGGAAAAAAAGACTGAACATGTAAGATATCTTACCATCCCGATTAAAAACAGGGAAAAAAGTTTAGGTTTTTGGATTTAATATTTGGCTAGTTCAAATTTTGTGGAATGTATTTACGCATGGGCATTGAAAAAAAATTCACTACCATGATTGCGAGCACAAATCAAAATGTAAGATTTATCACCAATAAGTTAAAATTTGCAATAAAAAATTATAGGTTAGTTTTCAAGGTCCAAAAAAAGTCATAGAAAATAATCTTTGACATTATTTTGTAGAAGATCAATAAGTAAATTTCAAATGCTTCGAAATTTCATTTTCACTAAAAAAATAAAGTAAAAGTGGACCTTCTGAATGATTCTAAATAAATATGTAAAGCGTAAATAGTAGACTCAATATAGGAGGTAAACTACAGACTTTTTTTTTTATTTACAATCTGTAGAGATGTAACATTGTTATTTGTTAAAACTGGAAAGAAATTTAAACCTTGAAAAAACCGAGTAAATAAGTCAGCTTTTAGGAGGGTTGCCTTTAGAGGAAAACATTTCTTAAAATCTTACAATGATAAATATGTGGAAAATTCATTCACACACAAATAAACCAAGCCATGGTAAATATTTCAAATGTACATTATAATGCCAAAATATGCAAATGTTACAAAACTAAGTTAATGTTCATTGTTCAAAATTAGGAATAGATTTATATATTTATGACTTATATAGTTAATGTAGTTCATCAACTATGCCTAAATTTAAAAAAATGGAGACCTTTTTTTGAAATTTACAATCTGTAGAGATGTAACATTGTTATTTGTTGAAAAGAAATTTAAACCTTGAAAACAACCGAGTAAACAAGTGAGCTTTTAGGAGGGTTGCCTTTAGAGGAAAACATTTCTTAAAATTTTACAATGATAAATATGTGGAAAATTCATTCACACACAAATAAACCAAGCCATGGTAAAATCAGGGTAAATATTTCAAATGTACATTATAATGCCAAAATATGCAAATGTTACAAAACTAAGTTAATGTTCATTGTTCAAAATTAGGAATAGATTTATATATTCATGATGTATATAGTTAATTTAGTTCATCAACTATGCCTAAATTTAAAAAAATGGTTATGAAAGAAATAAGAAATCTTGTTGTATTTTAGAACAGAGAACATGCTATTTTAAGAAACCAAAACTATATGTTTTAACTGACACATGGAAAAGGATAAAAGACCAGGAAGTAAGTATATTATGTCAAACTACCTTGAAAGTAAATCATACACACACGTGTTTATGCAGCTCTGATGTATAATGCTGACAAACCTATAAGACCAATCCGTAATAGGATTCACTCTCACGGAAGGGGTCCAAACTTGCGATCTTGCAGAAAGAGAGGGATGTTCTTTTCCAATCTGCATAATGATTTTAAGGCCATTAGGAACTTTATAAAGACAAAATAAATAACATATATTGCCATCATGAACATTACTGACAGTACACTGCATTAAGATCGTCAATTCTATTTCTTGTACCATGAAAATTGCTTTGGCTGGTCATCCTATCATTAGAGATTCTGGTCAAGACTTGAAATCAAGGCAAATTAGTTTTAGTTGCAACTCGTATCTGGTGAGAGTTAAAGCAATCAAAACTTCATGTATAAATTATAAATACAACAACAACAACAAAGCCATATATCCCAAACAAGTTTGAGTTGGCTAGATATGGAACCCAAAATTAAAATAAAATAAAATAAATAATGATGATGATAATATATATATATATATATATATATATATATATATATATATATATAAACGGTTTAAAATAACCAATCAAATAAAAAATCGTCCGATAAAGGTTTTTTTTAAATAATAATAGTAAGAAGAAGAAGTAAAAATGTTCAATAAAAGTGAAATAAAATTTAAAATAGTAAATAAAATTAAAAATTTCAGTAAACGTGAAATAAAGTCCCCAAATAAAAAAAACCCACTATGGTTCTGGTACATGGATTGCCAATTTCCATGCACTCCTATCAACTACCAGCTCTTCCGATAAACTCCAGTTACTTAAATCTCTCTTTATTATCTCCTCCCATGTCATTTTAGGTCGATCTCTACCTCTCTTTAGGCCTTCGGCACGACCTAGAATTCCAGCGCGTACAGGTGCATCTTATGGTCTACGTTGGATATGTCCAAACCATCTCAAGCGGTATTGGACTAACTTCTCTTCAATAGGTGCAACTCCAAGTTTTTCCCGAATATCCTCATTTCTAATCCGATCTCGTCTGGTATGCCCACAGCTCCAACGCAGCATTCGCATCTCTGCTATACTTATCTTCTGGACGTGTTGCCTCTTAGTAGGCTAACATTCTGCACCATATAACATTGCAGGTCTGATTGCTGTCCTATAGAATTTTCCTTTAAGCTTCTGAGGAATCTTCCGATCACAGAGAATGCCAGATGCTAGTCGCCATTTCACTCATCCTGCTTGAATTCTAAAACTAACATCCTTATCAATCTCTCCATCAAACTGCAACATAGATCCTAAATATCGAAACGATTCCTTCTAGGGTACTACTCTACCGGCCAGGGTAACATCTCCGTCATCTGACCTGACACTGCTAAACTCACACTTCATATACTCTGTTTTAGTTCTGCTAAGCCTGAAACCCTTTGATTCCAAGGTCTCCCTCCACAACTCCAGTTGTCGATTAACCCCTATTCTACTTTCATCAATCAGCACAACATCATCGACAAAGAGCATACACCAGGGAATCTCCCTTTGTATATCTTTTGTGATTTCATCCATCACTAATGCAAAAATATAGGGGCTCAAAGCCGAACCTTGATGTAACCCTATGTTAATTGGAAAGTCTCTAGTCTCACCATCGCATGCCCTAACACTAGTCACAACCCCCTCGTACATATCCTTAATAAGGGTAATATATTTTGATGGCACTTTCTTCCTTTCTAGCGCCCACCACATAACCCTCCTCGGTACTCTGTCATAAGCTTTCTCCAGGTCAATAAAAACCATGTGGAGATCTTTCTTTTGCTCCCTGTATCTCTCCATAAGTTGTCTAACCAAGAAAATCGCCTCAGTGGTTGACCTTCCCGGCATAAAACCAAATTGATTCCTAGAGACACTTGTCAACCTCCTCAAACGTTGCTCGCAAACTCTCTCCCGAAGCTTCATTGTGTGACTCATAAGCTTAATTCCTCTATAGTTTGTGCAACTTTGAATATCTCCTTTATTCTTGAAGATTGGAACTAAAATGCTTCTCCTCCACTCATCTGACATTTTGTTTGATTTGAAAATATTGTTGAACTTAGTTAGCCATCTTATCCCTGCATCTCCAAAGCATCTCCACACCTCAATAGGAATATCATCAGGCCCTACCGACTTGCCTGATTTCATACGTTTCAACGCCACCTTTACCTCAGCTTCTTGAAATCTCCGCATAAAATGTCTATTGGTGCTATCGGCTAAGTCTTCCAACTCGATCGAAGAGCTATCACTTTCTTCGTTGAAAAGCTTATCAAAGTATTCTCTCCACCTATTCTTTATCTCATCTTCCTTCACCAAAAGTCTATCATTCTCATCCTTAATGCATTTAACCTGATTGAAGTCCCTTGTCCTCCTCTCGCGTAGCCTAGCTATTCTGTAAACGTCTTTTTCGCCCTCCTTTGTACTTAACCTTTGATACAAATCTTTGTACGCTTGTCCCCTTGCTACACTCACTGCTCTCTTTGCAGTCTTCTTTGCCACTTTGTACCTGTGCATGTTCTCTTCGCTTCTATGACGGTACATGCGTTTGTAGCATTCCTTCTTCTCTTTGATATAGGGCTGTCAACGGATACTTTCGGATGCGGATAGTGCCACATCCGTATCCGCATCCGAAACCATTTTCGGATATCCGCATCCGCGGATATGGACGGATATCGGATAATTATCCGCTCCGCCAATGGTTGATAAATCAGTGAACATAAATGAATTTTTCAAGCTTAATATTAAGCTTTTTCAACCTAATTGTTTACAAAAGTGCGAAAAATAAATATGATGATAATATATAATTTTGAGCGATTAGCGTGCGTTTAGTAGACTTTTAATTTTGCAAAATAATAAATTAGCATATTCAATTATGTTAAAATACACATAATTTAAGCTATAATCGTAAAAAAAAACGGACGGATAATTTTCGGATGCGGATATGCCTATATCCGCATCCGCTTTTTCGAATATCGGATATTTATCCGCTTTTCGGATGCGGATGCGGACGGATTTCGGATATCCATTGATGGCCCTACTTTGATAGCCTTTTGCACCTCGTCATTCCACCACCACGAATCCTTAGATTCTCGCTTGCTTTCTCTTGTTATCTCAAATACCTCAGTGGCGACTCTCCGAATGCAAGTTGCCATCACATTCCACATGACACTTGCTTCTCCTTCCACATTCCAAGCTCCTTCTCCCATCACTCTATCTTTAAACACCCGTGAAGCATCTCCTTTGAGTTTCCACCATTTCGTCCTGCAAATCTTCGCTCTCTTATCCTTCACCACCCGAAGACGAAACACGCACACCAACAGCTGGTGTTGTGAGACGACACATTCTCCAGGTATGACCTTGCAATCAACACAATCTCGTTTACTATCTCTTCTAGTTAGGACAAAGTCAATCTGGCTAGCCTGTTGGCCACTACTGAAGGTGATCAAATGTGATTGCCTCTTTCTAAAGAAGGTATTAGCAATCATGAGATCAAAAGAGAGAGCGAAATTCAAAATATCTTCACCCTCTTGGTTCCTACTGCCAAATCCAAAGCCACCATGCACTCGCTCAAAACCCCCGCTAGATGGGCCAACATGGCCATTGAAGTCTCCTCCTATAAAAAGTTTCTTGCTACTATGCACATTCCTAACCATGACATCCAAGTCTTCCCAGAACTTCCTTTTGGCTTCTTCACTTAGACCTACCTGTGGGGCATATGCGCTAATGACATTCAAAACTGCCTCGCCAACTACTAGCTTAACTAGGATGATCCTATCCCCTCGTCTTCTGACGTCAACCACATTGTTCTGAAGGTTCTTGTCAATCAATATGCCTACCCCATTCTTGTTACGTACTTCTCCCGTGTACCACAATTTGAAGCCAGTGTTCTCCACCTCCTTCGCCTTCTAACCCACCCATTTAGTCTCTTGAATGCACAAGATGTTAACCCGTCTCCTAATCATAGTATCCACTATCTCTCTTAATTTTCCTGTTAAGGACCCTACATTCCAACTACCTAACCGAACCCTACTATCGTCGACTAGCTTCCTTGCCCCTCACATCCGCCGAGAAAAATGCGAGGACCCTTGCTCACTTATCACCACACCGGGGCGTCAGTGTAGCGCGCCACTAAGAGAATGGCGGCCCAGCCCTTGCATATTTAACACCATATTCGAGCCTCGATATAGCGCGTCGCTAAGAGGGTTACGCCCCAACGATATATCATAAGGTTCCATATCCATAAGACTGACTAAGTTTTTACGTTGGCTCGCCAAGCCTATCACAACCCTCCTCCTTTACCCTGGCTTGGGACAGGCTACATAGAAAACTACACAGGCGGAGTTCCATAAGTGAAAGAGTTTGATTTCTGGAAATGAGCAATGGTTTCTTCTTCCAATTTGTTTATTGGCATCGGAGGTATTATGTATCCAAATAAAATGCAAGCAGTTCAAATATACAAAGTTGGGAATTTCAAGTAGAAGTGAGATTTGAACAATGGCTTTTAAGTCATCATGATTCAGAAATTGGAATATATATATTTTTTCACATCTAAGCATCTACTAATTTGTAGGTAAAAAGGGATAAAAGCGAACCAACAAAATAATAAATTGGATCCAAAAGATTATCTTACACAACACAATATTGTATAAAATAACTTATAAGTGGTCATTGAATCTCTATGTTAAAAGTATAAAATTTTTGGTTTTATAACTTAATAACATGCCAAAGCAATGTAAAGGAATACATTTACATTCTTAAAATTTACAAAAGCTGAATTTTAAATTTTAAATTATATAATAATAAATTTTAAATTCTTAAAATCCTCTGAATGAAAACATTTACAAAAGCTGAATTGATGACAAAATATAGAGATCAGGATAAACAAACAATTCATTTTCAAAAATCAAAATTAATTATTATATGAAATAATAGTTCAGTACTGTTCAGCAATGTATTTATGCTATGAAAGAGACTTATTTTGAGTTTTCTTGTATTCTAATAAAAATAAAAGAATCAAAGAGACAATAAAGGAGGAAATCATATTCATGCATATTGTTTCTTTTAGGTCTTTTTAATGAGCATACTTAACAAAAAAAAAAAAGTATACAGTTTTTTACGTTTTTAGTGTAAAAAACTCATTGCACTATTTGGATAGCCAATAGAAATTCTAAGTGCAATTAGGCCATCTTCATTAAGACGACACAAAAAACAAACGGTCTATCGATCCGTTCTCAACCACACAGATGCTTGTAAATTAGTAACACTCGATCGATCCCTCTAGTTTAATCATGCAGATTACTGCAGCACGTAATGTTTATATACTAATCTCCCAGAACATGCATGCTTACAAAGACAGTCTCTTATATATACTTACATGATTAAGACTTGCATGTAATTCTAGCCAAGTTTAGTTTTGGATATAGTGTGCTTCTCAAGAAATCTTTGAAGCACGTAATTTAGAGCATTCTCAGGACATATGCTCCTTACGCTTATGGTCCCATGCAGGACTAATATTCCATGTATGGCTACACAGAATCTGTGGCTTTTCCAAATTGCAAAATTATACTAATCTCCCAACAGTGTAATCTCCCAACAATGCAAAATTATAACATTAAAAATGACTGAAGCTTTGTGATGAATCAAAAGCACAAAGGACTAATGGACAAATTTAGAAGTACAAACCCTAGAACAACATACAGGTAATCTGGACATGAGATACTGATTAATCGGAAATTATGATAGTAGATTGCAATGGCTAATTAGTCGGAAATTACGATCGCAATCGCTTTGTGATGGAATCGGAAAATTACCTGATATCGGCTGTAGTGCGTTAATGCAATGATACCAATTGCGATCGAAGATACCAAGTGCCGCCGTGGTCGACAGTCGCCATTATAGCTGAGGGCGCCGATATAGGGTTTTGTATCTGCAGCACTCTAAATAATCAGAAAAGATAGTGACAGCGGGCAGAAGAAATGAGGGAGCTGATCTAGGTTCTCCCTAGAGGATGTTAAATAAGCCGAAAAAATAGTGTGAGAGGAGAATGTTTCGAGTTGGATCTCCGTGGAGATGTAAAGGGGAAGTTCACCATGGACGAAATAGGAAGCGACGTCCGCCATTAGACTGAAGCTTAGAGCATATGTTCTAGCAATTGAAGACGCAGAACCGTTAAAATTAAGAGGGTCGATAAGGGTAGTTTAGGAATTTCAAAAAGACGTCAAGTAAATTAGTGTAATCAATTTACCTTATTAGTAGTAGAGATTAGAGATATATTCCTAAACCATGTTTGTAGATGTTAATCTAAACTGAGACTTGCTCATTTATGTAAACTGTGCAATGCCCAGTTTGTCCAAACTGAGCTATGCTCACATAAGTACATAACCACATAAGGGTATTCCCAGTTTGTCTAAACTGAGCTATGCTAGGCTATGAACACTGAACACTACCACAGTTTATCTAACCTGAACTATGCCCAGCTATATAGCTCAGTTATCAATTTTGATTTTCTATGCATAATAATTATTATATGCATAAATAATCAATGTATGGATATGGTTTTATGTTGAATTGATACAAAAGAAGATTGATTTTCAATTTTTGCAGACAATATCAAGACAACAGGAATATGCATCGTCTTGAAAACAAGAAAAAAAGCCAAAGTAGTATCATGCAGAGCAAGACACAATGCTATGATGCTAGCAAAATGAAGTACAGACCTGATTATGTTATTCATGAGGTCTAATTGATTAAGGTAATGTTTTATATTTAACATGGGTTAAGCAGTTCTGCTAATAATATTTTCTGATAACCAGAAGGCAGACTGACACACAGACTATGACAAATGTTGATTTTCCATCAGTATTTTATACAACTGAATATTTTTTTGATTTTCTTGATTTATATGTTTTGTTCATGCGCTTCTCAGTTGTAACATTGATGCCATATTCTTGTAGGCACAGATACCATACAAAGTGTGAAATTAATGTTAGATTCAAGAGGCACAAAGGGTGAAAAGTGATGTTTCTACGGATCCAACTAGTAATGTTGGGTGATGTTGTCAAGAGGCAACCTCAACTGGACTTATGACCATTAGCGATGCCGGTGCCATTGATAATCCAGCCTGCAACAATCTTGTTTCTCAAGTCAAAGAAAGAGCCAGGAAAAGTAAACAAAGTAAAGTGAGCAAATCACTGAACCACTCTATTGAGAATGCTGCAAATTTCTAGAGAATTCCAAAGTATTGAAGATAATACAAATTTCTAGAATTCTCAAGAGATTAATAAATTGCTTTGTATTATTAAATAAGTATTTCTTGCTTTATCTAGAGTATTGTATCTAGAATATTCTTATGTATTATTATTAAATAAATTACTTGATGAATGTGGAATGTTCTCTTTAGAGAATTCTACATAATTGTAATGAGATACCTATAAATATGAGCATGGGCACATTGTAAGGTGGTAGCAAAAAAACTATAAGCAATAAAATTGTTGTATTACAAAAACCATTGAGTAATTTCTCCATCAAACTTTCTTTCAACTATTTCAATCATTTATCCATAACAACTATTCAACTATTTCCTCTACCACAACTACTAACAAGTGGTATCAGAGCTTCGTTCGTTCGCATATTGGGCGAAAAAACATTGCAACAATTATAAGCTATGGCAAACATTGCTCAATCTCCATCACCTTCTGTCCCTATTTTTGCCGGTGAAAATTATGATTTTTGGAGCATAAAAATGAAGACATTTCTTAGCTCTCAAGATCTATGGGATATTGTAGATGAAGGGTTCAGTATTCCTGAAGATACTTCAACTCTTAGCCAAGCTCAGAAAAAGGAGATAAAGGAAAATAAACTAAAAAATTCAAAAGCGTTAAGTTTTCTACAACAAGTGGTGACCGACGCTATCTTTCCTAGAATAATGGGAGCTTCAAACGCCAAAGAAGCATGGACCACATTACAGGAGGAGTTTCAAGGAAGTGCAAAGGTACGCGCCATTAAACTTCAAACATTAAGGCGTGAGTTTGAATTAATAAAAATGAAGGAGTCGGATACCGTAAAGGATTATTACTCCAAAATAAAAGAAATAGTTAGTCAAATAAGGGCTTACGGGGATAATATTCCTGACAAGAGGATTGTTGAGAAAATTTTAATTTCAATTTCCCGTAAGTATGACTCAATCGTGACTACGATCGAGCAAACTAAAGATTTGTCTACCTTATCGGTGACTGAATTAATGGGCTCCCTTGAAGCATTTGAACAAAGAATGAGCAGGCATGATGAAGACTCGATTGAAAATGCTTTTCAGTCGAAACTCAAGCTATCATCCCAAAATAAAGCATATGGAGAAAATAAGAATGATGGAGAAGATTCTAGAAACAAAGGAAATTCTAGAAATTTCTCAAAGAATAAACAAGGCAAATATCCTCCATGTGGAATTTGTAACATGACAAATCACTTGGAGAAGTTCTGTCGGAATCGTGGAAAGCCGCAATGTCGACACTGTAAGAAATTTGGACATTTGGAGAAGAATTGTTTCAGCCTAAATAAGCATCAAGCAAATTTCATTGAAGAGCATGACAGAGAACAACATCAATATGATCGAGATCAACATCTTTTTTATGCTACCCAAGATTCTAGTGAAGAAAATGGAGGAAACTGGTACTTGGATAGCGGTTGCAGCAATCACATGGCTAAAGATGGGAGCATCTTCAAGGATATTGATGATACTGTCAAAGTAAAAGTACGATTGGGGAATGGCACCGTCGTGGAATCAAAAGGCAGAGGCACTGTTATGGTGGAAACAAAGAAAGGTACAAAATTTATCAAAGATGTTTTACTTGTTCCAAATTTAAAAGAAAATTTGTTGAGCATTGGTCAGATGATGGAGAAAGGCTACGCTCTTCACTTCGAAGGAGACATTTGCAAAATATATGATAACAACAATAAAAGACTAGAGATAGCTCAAGTAAAAATGGAGAAGAGAAATAGAAGTTTTCCAATAAGTTTTAAATATGCTACTAATATAGCCATGAAAGCACAAGTTGATGATTCATGGTTATGGCATCGAAGATTTGGCCACTTCAACATTCAAGCCTTGAAATTGTTGTATCAAAAGAATATGATGAGAGATTTTCCATGCATAAAAGAAAATAATGAAGCCTGTGAAGGATGTCTTCTCGTAAAGCAACACAGATCATCATTTCCATCACGAAGCACTTGGAGAGCAAAAAACTTGTTGGAGTTAGTTCACACCGATGTTTGTGGACCAATGAGAACACCTTCACTTCATAACAACAGGTATTTCATTCTCTTTATTGACGATTTTTCTAGAATGACATGGGTCTACTTCATTAAAGAAAAATCAGAAGTCTTTGGAATATTCAAGAAGTTTAAAGCTCTTGTCGAAAATCAAAGTGGAAAACGTATAAGGAAGCTTCGAAGTGATCGTGGTAAAGAGTACAACTCCCATGAGTTTGATAAATTTTGTGATGATGAAGGCATTGAGAGGCAACTTACAGTTGCATATACTCCACAGCAAAATGGAGTATCTGAAAGAAAAAATCGCACAGTCATGGAGATGGCAAGATCAATCCTGAAGGAGAAGGGCTTACCCAACACTTTTTGGGCAGAAGCAGTTTATACTGCTGTCTATATACTCAACCGATGTCCAACTAGAGCAGTTGAAGACAAGACTCCTATAGAGGCATGGAGTGGACGAAAGCCAACAGCCAATCATCTAAGAATTTTTGGATCGATTTGCTACATACATGTTCCAGACCAAAAGAGACACAAACTAGAAGAGAAGACCATACGATGAATCTTTTTGGGGTATAGCACACAATCAAAAGGATAAAGAAGCTGACGATTAGTCGAGATGTCGAAGTTGATGAGAATGCTTCTTGGAATTGGGATGAACAAAAAGTTGAAAAAAGAAACATTTCTATTCCAGTACATCAATCTCATGAAGATGTAGAAGTGGAAGAAATGGAAGAACCAACAGAAGAACCAGGTACGCCCCTTTCACCTTCTCAACAACAAAATTCTTCACCAGAGTCTACTCCAAGAAGAGTTAGATCTTTGGTAGATATATATGAAACTTGCAACATGGCTATATTTGAACCCGAAAGCTATGAAGTAGCATCTAAACAAGAAGTATGGATCAAAGCAATGGAAGAAGAGATAAAAATGATTGAAAAAAATAATACCTGGGAGCTTGTAGATTGTCCTAAAGATAAAGAAATTGTTGGAGTGAAATGGGTTTATAAGACAAAGCTAAACCCAGATGGCTCAATACAAAAACACAAGGCTAGGCTTGTAGCAAAGGGCTACTCGCAACAATATGGAGTCGACTATAATGAGACATTTGCTCCAGTTGCACGTCTGGACACAATTAGAGCTTTAGTTGCTCTTGCAGCTCAGAAAGGATGGAATGTTTTTCAACTAGATGTCAAATCAGCCTTCTTAAATGGAGTATTAGAAGAAGAGATCTATGTAGAGCAACCGCAAGGCTTTGTAAGCCAGGGCAATGAAGACAAAGTGCTAAGACTAAGAAAAGCTTTATATGGCCTGAAGCAAGCACCTCGAGCATGGTACAATAGAATTGACCAATACTTCATTAATCAAGGATTCAAGAGGAGCAAGAGCGAACCCACATTATACATCAAGACACAAGGTCAGTATGATACTCTCATTGTCTCTCTATATGTGGATGATCTTATCTATATGGGAAACAATATGAAGATGATAACTGCATTCAAAGAAGACATGATGAAAACATTCGAGATGACCGATCTTGGCTTGATGAATTACTTCCTTGGCATCGAGGTGAAACAACATAAGGAAGGTATATTTATCTCTCAAAAGAAATATACCGAAGAACTATTAAAGAAATTTAGAATGAATGATTGCAAACCAGTAGCTACTCCACTCGTAACAAATGAGAAGTTGCAAAAGGATGACGGAGCCCCAGAAGCTGATGCATCTCGCTACAGAAGTTTGATTGGAAGTCTTTTATATCTTACTGCTACGCGACCGGATATCATGTACGCTACAAGTCTTCTATCAAGATTCATGCAAAGTCCAAGTCAAATTCATCTTGGAGTTGCTAAAAGAGTTTTAAGATATTTGCAAGGAACAAAGGAGTATGGAATATGGTACAAGACCATAACCAACTCAAAGTTGATTGGCTACACTGATAGTGATTGGGCAGGTTCAGTAGATGACATGAAAAGCACGTCGGGCTATGCCTTTTCACTTGGATCAGGAATACTCTCATGGGCATCAAAGAAGCAAGCAACAATTGCACAATCAACAGCTGAAGCAGAATATGTGGCAGCAGCGGAAGCAACAAGTCAAGCTATATGGCTTCGGAGGATATTTGAAGAAATAGGTGAGCATCAAGATAACCCTACTACAATCTACTGTGACAGCAAATCAGCAATAGCAATCACAAAGAATCCGGTTCATCATAATCGAACTAAGCATATAGCTATCAAGTATCACTTCATCAGAGATGCAGAAGCGGCAAAAGAAATTCAGCTCAAGTACTGCAGAACAGAAGATCAAGTTGCAGACATCTTCACAAAGGCACTGCCAAGAACAAGATTTGAGCAACTACGAACTATGCTTGGAGTATCCGAAATTTGCATCAAGGAGGAGTATTGAGAATGCTGCAAATTTCTAGAGAATTCCAAAGTATTGAAAATAATACAAATTTCTAGAATTCTCAAGAGATTAATAAATTGCTTTGTATTATTAAATAAGTATTTCTTGCTTTATCTAGAGTATTGTATCTAGAATATTCTTATGTATTATTATTAAATAAATTACTTGATGAATGTGGAATGTTCTCTCTAGAGAATTCTACATAATTGTAATGAGATGCCTATAAATATGAGCATGGGCACATTGTAAGGTGGTAGCAAAAAAACTATAAGCAATAAAATTGTTATATTACAAAAACCATTGAGTAATTTCTCCATCAAACTTTCTTTCAACTATTCAACTATTTCAATCATTTATCCATAACAACTATTCAACTATTTCCTCTACCACAACTACTAACATACTCCGACGACAGGGCTTCCACATTAGTGCATAATTAATGACATTCCTAATGACGGGATAGGATTGGATCGCACAATAATGCAAGGAATGTAGATGCTAATTTCTATGATACTATTTCCTCTTCTAACCTACATGGAATGCAGTATACTAACAACAACACTTGGAGAGGGGGAAGTAACCATTCAACACAGTAAAATAGATAGAACTTTGGTAAACAATAAATTCATTAAAAAAATTCCCCATTCTTATGTCCAGATTTGGAATCATTCCACAAGTGACCATTGTCCAATGCTAGTTAAATCGAATCAAGATTCTGGATTACCAAGAGGCGCTCCTTTCAGATTTGATAATGCATGGATAAATGCAAACGGATATGACAACATTGTTAGCAGTGCAGGATGGTGATGGTGTGCTTCTTTTGGCAATCCTTTATTCATACAGCTATTAGTTTTTCGTTTAATATACATCATCATGAATTTTCTACTTAATGATCATTATTATGTAGTACAATTGTGTTACACAAAGAAGGTGAAGTATAATATATCATGAATTTCCTACTAACTAATCACATTTTAGTTCGAACTTTGAAAATTTCATCAGTGTCATCTATTTTGCACAACTGCTAAAATTGAGAAAGCAAGATAAAGATGTGCTTCCTAATTAGTTTCAATTAAAATAACACTGTATTATATCGTCAACAACTAAAAGCATACACGGAACGTCCAAGAAGGTTACACCACTTAGTTGGTATGTCCGTCGATAATCCTGTATGCCAAGATATGATGACTGCTTTAGGTGTAATGCTATGGAGACTGCTTATGACAGTAAAATGCAGATGTATTGGCAAAATAAAAATGTGTTAAGTGCTGACTGCTGACCAATAATATTAGGACTTGGTTTTTAGGGGTGTATGTCACAGCACAGGATTTACGGGTTGATAACAGAACATAATTTTATGAATAGAACTTTCCACAAGACTTAACCAATAAGAGTTAAGAAAATATTATTTCACCTTAGTGCGTCACAATCAAGCCCATTATGTGTTTTGTTTAAAGACTACATTAAAATATCTCTAATAGTTTAATGCTCATGTGCATAAATAATGCTTAATTATCTAATAAATAAATATTGATTTGAGCGTTCAAAAGACTATATGAAACAAGGAGAACTTATCTTTTTTACTCCTAAGGCACTAGAGTCAAAAAATGAACTATAAAGATCAAGAAAGTTCTATGCAAATTAAAACCATAACTTAAAGAAAGAAAACTCTTGACTCAGCATGTTGGCAAGCTCTTGGAAAATGTCAGCATGCAGTTTACCCAAAAACTCCTATATTTCCTGTCTAGTCCTCGTTCCACGTGAATAACTTCCATGAACGTCGCTTTTAAAGTAGCAATCCACATTGATCTAATTCAATAACGACTTATTTCAAAATTATTTTTACATATAAAATCAAAATGCGATGATTTAATTTTTGCTAACATCATTCTTCAATACTATCTTTAATTTCATACTACGATACAAATACACACAGAATATTTGAAAGCCAAAAATTTTGGTACATTTTTTTATAATTATAAAAATAGAAAACTATGCTAAATGCAAATTATTAACTTAAAATAATAATGGAGTTTGAACTCAAATCAATTAAACTAGATCTCTATTATTTCACAGAACATCATTATACATTTAAGAGTGTCCATCATCCAATTTTAACGATGAACACACATTTAAATTCTGTAGTTGTACAGCAATCATATTTGTGACCCAGTGAACTGGAATTATATATGGCTCATAAATTGGTTTAAGCAGGAGTAATTTAGACTAAAATAATAATAACAATTGACATGCATATTATGAGTTCTACTGAATATATAATATTGACTGTAATCAAAGTTTGTTTCTAAAATGGTTCAAAATGTCTGATATTTTAGATTGCAGCAATGGCCCGTCATTCTTCAAGCTCGACATCGACGATGGTAGAAATCTTTGTATTTCAAGAATTTGACTTAAATTGATTATAATATGGGTTAAAGTTGATTATAGTCTATATCTTGAGAATTCAGATTTGTTCAGTATTTTATGTGCTAATCAACAACAACAAACTTGTTTTTGAATAGATTATGATACTTCTCTACATTTTAGAATTTATGGGAAAGTTAATCTTGATTGAGATTTAATTTTGAGGTATAGCTCGAGTTCTATGGGATATAAAGAAATATTTGAAACATGACTTCTATAGAGAACATAAAAATATAGTTTGAGATATCACAAACATTACAGATCTTTCAAAGGTAGTAGAGGCATAAGAGTAAGGCTAAACGAAAGAAAAGAGATCTTTAATTTGTATAAGGATAGTAAATTAAAAGATCAACTCTATCAAGGTATTCTATACCGAAGTCAACTGAAAAACTAATTTCTACACTTGATATTTTGAGCTTTAATCTGATTCAACAGAATCTCCGTCTTGCTTTTAAACAGAATCCGAAGTACGTATTCTTACAAAGTTAATTTTGTGCATTTCTTTCTCTTGAAAAGCATTTGCTTTTTCATTTATGGTTTTATTTGTGATGGCTATTATTATATTTTTGGGTTTTTGGCCATCTTATTCCTTAGGTGAATGTGATACATTTTTGTCGCTTGCCTTTTACTTGTTTTTCCCTTTACTCTAATTTTGCACTAAGGTTATTCAACTCAAGAATCAAGCGAACAATTTTAAGAACAATGCCATCAAATTTATTATTTTATTCACTTTTTTAAATGAATCATGCAAATGGATGTAGCTCATTCGTTAAATTTCTAGCATTATTAGAATGTAATGCTATGAAGGCCAATATATTTGGCTCCTTTTAATAAGACTAGGACTTGAATCACCTTTAGGAGTTTCCTAATTCCTATAGGCAGTTTCAAAGTTACTTGCAAAGAAAATCAAATTACAAAATTTTGCATGAACTAATATATACAACGGACATATGGCCTAACCAATACCGTGTGATGGTATATCATAAATGAATGTGCTACATGGAACTGAACAATAAGTTTTCATAAATTTACCAAACAATAGCAAACATGAATGTGAAAGAAAACGATCTTAATGCATGCTAACCTCTATAAAGACATTGTTGCAAGAAACATCCTCAAAACCCTACATTCAAGAATGTTTAAAATTATAAAATGGCCTAAAATGATACAGTTGTGAAATAAATAAATAAAATGAGAGCGAGAGGGCCAATTTACAAAGAAAATTAACTGCAACTATGTTTGAATCTCCAACCTTTACATGAAATGTTTGAATTTTGTATTCTTTGATTATAAACACCATCATCATGACGACTGCCTCTTCTCCATGTCTCTTTCCACGGCCATATTAACACGTAAAAATTACATCATATTGTGATGAAAGAATGTAAGTTATGCAACTTTTCATCGTCATTAAGAATCCAGGTTCAAAATGAGAATGCCAAGAAAATTTGCAATTTTTAACGCTAACCGTAGCAAGTATCTAATTTTTGATTAAATGCTTGAATATATATTCCGAATGCTTTCTGCTTGTGGTTTCAAAAGATAAATTAATCATTATCTTATCACTGGTTTGAACCTAGAATAAGCCAGAGCAGTTGTTCATTGAGATCTCAGAACATTTGATCATTGCCTTAACTTATAAACACTGATTTCTTTTTTTGAATTTTTTCAGGGGAGAAACCGGCAATACCGTAAAACTCCCCCTAGTGCACCTAACCCGGTCATGGGCCAACATATATTAGTTAACAGGGTATATAAACTAAGAGACAGAAGAAACAGTTGTCTTCCACTGGAAACTGTGACACTGTAATGGATAACAAAGCAAGCTTGACTATAATCGTAACTAGTTATCCACTTTAAACTTCCATTTCACCCAGTGACTACATATTACGTTCCCCCACGTACATGCTGGCCCATATCAATATTTGCACTAACCACTTTAGCCAGCATTATTTACGGCATGTCCCAAATTCCATTTGCCCTTTAAATAGGTGGAAAGGGCATTTTAGGAAATTCAAAAAAAACACCAATTATACATTGCCTACCAAATGGGTGCTTTGGATCAGATACGACCACTAATGATAAGGCAAAAGAGGAGAATAATGTAGAAAAAATAAGATGCCTACATTGAATAGCAAAGAAGAAAGATGGTCAAAAAGAACAACTATATTCAATGAAGCTTCTGCTTATGCCTACAAATTTCGATGAAGCCAGAATGAGAAAATGAAATGACAGATGCGGCAAATTAGTTGGAGCTCGTTCAGACTTTTGATAGGTATAATTAAGAATATACTTGGAAAAAAAAATCTATTACACTCATTTATGGACCACTTTTGAAATTCTTAAAACAAACAGTACAATTAGACATAAATGATCATGTAGAGTCAATCCTAAGTCCTAACAAATAACAAATAATACACTCACAAGATCAATTCCTCTTTTCCCTTTCTACGTCCCATAACAAATAACAAATAATACACTCACAAGATCAATTCCTCTATTCCCTTCCTACGTCCCATGTTCCACGCTAATTACAACCATTCACTTGTTATCACCAACCATTCATCTTATATGATGAATCCCACTCTTATATGATGAATCAAACCTAATTCATAGAAACAATTATAATGTGTGACTGTGATCTTTTGCGACATGTATAAAAAAAACACAACACGGAATACTTCAGTTGCTCAACCGTGTAGATTAGAAACATAGATAAAATTGTTCGTGACATTCAACCCATTGGAGGGACATGTGGAATCTACAGTTCAACAAAAACATACATAAATTAAAAACGAAGAATATTTAATTAATAACTGGGATGTGGCATAATTAACTGAAGGCAAGCCTGGATAGAAACCATGATCTCAGGCATGATCATGATATAAAATATTCATACGGCATGATGCTTTCAACATCATCATGGGAACAAGGTGGCTTAATATAATCAGGTTTTGTGCTAATATACAAAGGTTGTCTTTCCTTATCATGCTGAATAGCGCCTTTAATTAATGCAGCATCATATACAAAATTGCACAAGTAGAACCTGCAAAAGAATATAATACATAACAAAAGCATAAAACAATAAAAAAAATAACAGTTTGCCATGGAGAAGTTTAAGCTTAGCAACTCATGTTATACAACCAACGAAGGTACCATGTTATACAACCAACGAATATGTCGAATATATTCCTTTTACTTTCGGTTGCATGCCGCAGTTCAACTGAGAACTAGGACAAATACAAGAAGTTAATTTTAATTTTCTGGTTATTTGCTATTGTAAACATGGTACCTTCGCTGGTTGTATAACATGAGCTGCTTATTTTTATTTTTCACTGTACCAAACACCTTATTTGCCTCGTCCATTTCACCGTAACAGACAAGCATGTCTAATATATTTGTATAAAACATAAGAAGTTAACTAATCCCTCGTTTGCTGGTATCTTCAGTAACCCACAAAATATCTATTAACCAACCTGAACGTAAATAAAAATCTAACAACATTCCTCCAAGTGTTCCTAAATTTATCATCGCCACTCTTTACTCATCACCAACGAATACGTCAAATAGTTTATTAAACAGGCTAAGATGTCCTATTCAAAGAAACAAGGAATGTGGGACGTGGCCACGTTCCGCGAACCGGTTTGTTCGTCCCCGATCCCGAAACGAAACGCGACACAAAAACGTTAGCGGTCGCGAAAAGAAGATGATGACGCACAGGTTTTTGAAAAGAATAAACGACTCTTCTATTTGTGTTGAACAACTATATATGGTTGTAATATATATTGGAAGGACAACTATATAATATATCAATTTGTATATAGATTGAAAGGGCAGCTGTAAATTTGCAAGATCTTCACAAAATTTGGTAATTAACATAAAAAATAAATAGATCTGTTTTTTCGAAGTAGGAAAAAAAACATGTTTCGTACCCATACGTTCCCTCGTACCGAAAACATTCAAGACAACCTTCCACGTATCCGTTTTTGTACCGCGTTTTGTATCGAACCACGTCCTATGTAACCGTAGTCCTATTTAACCCTATTTAACCGTAGTCCTATTTAACCCTATTACAAAAGGT
This sequence comes from Allium sativum, assembly GCA_030737875.1. NCBI lineage: Eukaryota > Viridiplantae > Streptophyta > Magnoliopsida > Asparagales > Amaryllidaceae > Allium > Allium sativum. Next base: position 465,110,359 of record CM060923.1, read on the forward strand.
TTTACAAACGAGCAATAAAAAGTGCTAAATGGATTAGAAGGATGATGAAAGTGGGATTTGAACCCACGCCCTTTCGGACCAGAATCTTAATCTGGCGCCTTAGACCAACTCGGCCATCTCATCAAGCAACAATACAATTTATTCATCACCATATTTCAATTGCTTTTCCTGATTATGTTTCAAACACAGCTGCATCTTGGCTGAGATCTTTAGTCATTCGGTATGTGTATGATATGATTGTGCTTATGGGATGTATGTTTCTTAAATATGGCAGTGGACCTGATTCCTAGTGAATATTACCCCATATATTGGAAGATGATGGAGTAAAAACTCTGAAAGAACATTCAACCTACTGCAACTTTTTTCGGCAACAATCTCATCTTTGTTTGTAAATAACACCTGTATGCTATGATTGATGAAGCGTGTGAAGTTGACAAACAACCCGGTAACTACTATTTTCAATAACACCTATATATAAATAAATCAAAACAGCACTGATTCTACAGGAACCCAACCTTTTAGACCAACCGGGTCATCCCAACAGCTGATGGTAAATCATTAAATTTTACCTTTTTCTATTTTCAATTATATTTCAGTGAATTTTTTGAGTTATAATTTTGAAAATATAGCATCTAGGTTATGATCTTTAATCATTATGCATGCTAAGGAACAATAAATAATCAGGATTAGTGCAAACAAGTTCTTCGTTAATACCACCTTGTATGCTGGCAGAAGATGGAGCAAAAATATTGGGATACATAACCTTGTATGCACATTGAACTTTCTGGCACTTCTTTCAGCATCAGTATCGTCTTTGTTTGTAAATGGATGGAGTTTTCGTGCATGCTGAAGAAAGACAGGGAAAACTAAGTTATGAACGACTAAGACAGAATAAAGTTTGAAGCAGACATGCAAATAACTAAATTAAAACATAACACTAAAAATATAACAACCTTACTCTATGTTCATATTCAATTGCCTACTCAATAAACTAGATATATACAACAACACACATTAAAATATAACAATCACAAAGTAGTCCAAATAAAAATCTAACATAACCCTATACGGCCAACACGACATCCACGTAACGAATACTGCACCTGCGGCTGCGACAACGTATAGAGAAACTGACAAATCAAAGAACGAAAGAATATACATATATAGGTATTACATAACAATAAAATATTTATAAATAAAAAAAAAAACTCGAAGTTTAGGTCGAGAATTTGAGAAGTGAATTGGACCAAAGAGAGCGATCAAGAAGTAAAATTGCAAGTTTTACACTGTGCAACGAATTTTCCACGAAATTGCTAGTGACCTATGTAATGCTTGATGAAGTTGTGTTTGAGCTACAAGTTAATTTTTCAACTTGAAGCTCGAATTTGTTTGGAGATGAGGAAAAGTGAACAATTACAGGTAAATCAATAGGTAGGGGTTGGTTGCATGGCTGTTTGAAATTCCAGTTTGCTCAGAATTGCTATATAACAATTTTTTCTTAGAAAAAGGACAATATTCGAGTGAAAGTATGTAATTTTCTATTCCGTATTCATGAACAAACAACGAAGGTACCATGTTATACATCCAACGAAGGTACATGTTATGCAATGTATTCGCCCATCTTTTGATTTCCTCTTTGCAACTCATGTTATACAACTAACGAAGGTGCCATGTTTACTGTAAGAAATAAGCAGAGAAATAAAATTAGCTTTTTGTATTTGTCCCAGTTATCAATTGAACTACATCATGCAAGCGAAAGTAAAAGGAATACCTTAAGGTATATGAAAAAGTTGTTATCATAATATGGTAACACAACGACTACATCAGCCAAGCTCAGTTCTAGAACATAAGAATGCAAATGCATTAGACATCTCTCTATGCTTCTTCATCACCGCCTCTACTAATAATAATAGTAATAATCAAAACACGTAATTTCCAATTTATTTCTATATAGTATAACCCAGTTTTGATACCTACAATTTCTGAAAACATATTCTTCATAATTTTATTACATATATACTAAATTTGAAATATTAATTACATACTCTTTATTTTGGGTTGTAATTTCAATTCATTTTACTTTATGAATAATTAATATTACCTGTATCTGAAATACTAACAAAAGAACGTTTCTTTTTCGTCCATGATTTTTCCAATTTAGTTTTGATTTTTATAACCTCAAGTTCAATATGCATTAAATGTCATCCTCCATGTTTTTCTACACTCAAACATCTAGCATTATATCAATACACTTGCATGATTAACAACTCTCCTTTTTAAAACCTTATGAAAAAAATAAAATTGAAAATTGAGGATTTTAGTTTCGACTTCCTTTATATTAAAAACAGTTTTATAAAAATGTGCATTGCACCTTCCATGGTAAGTGTAGTGCTTTCATAGTTTTTTAGTTCTATGACAAAATCGTTCAAAATGTCTATATTATCCATAACCATACTCAACCCAAACACACCAAATCCGTGTAGCCCAAGACTACTGCCCATGCTCCATAATCAACCAGGCCTCCAATTCCAGCCGCCTATACCCAATTGCACCAAAGCTGGCCTAGAGGTCATAACCTATCAAATAAATATGGTTCCTCCTACCCTTTGCTTAATTTATTTAGACATATAATGCAAGTTCTGTGTCAGTGCCAAAAAATATGGCAAAACCCACTAATCTGAACTTAGCTGCAAACAATATCTGACAGGGAAAGAACTAGATTTCGCTTTTCCAAACAATAAAGGCCAAAAATTCCAATGGATGGTAACATAAATACTCAGTTAATTCATAAGCTCTATTGAATAAGGCAAGAAACATTCAATTGTAATTGCAAATCTAACACGAAAAAAGAAGGCTACTAAGAAGAAATTAAAACTTTGTAAGCGGGCTAAACTTATTAGCCAGATTGAAGAAAATAAACTATTTGTTGGCTTACCGTCATAATTATTTAACCATAAATTTGGGTAGTTTTGTCATATAATATGTGGGGGAAAAACCATTCCATGGTCATGGAAATAACAAAGTAAATAAACGTCACCCTTGTTCTTTAACTTCTAAAAATGATGAATGATTACTAAGTTCATTTGAACTGAATGAATTGGTATGGTAATCCATAATGAGTATCTTAATATACAATTACAATTGAATATTAATGATAGTTCATTTAGTATAACTTTTATGGTGTCATATATTTACTTGGTATTATAACATTTAATTAAAGCATTCATCTATTACATTTATTACAGGGTTTGTCATTTATTTGTAATGTTTGATACAGTGTACGCTATCTCATATTTAAAATAAGAAAGGTGATTATAATCACATCATGTTTTATAATAGTTAAAAATTACATTTCTAACGGCGTCATATAGACAAAAATAATTTAATGATTGTTTAACATTTCAAATGAACAAATTCAAGCAATATACCACCAAAGTGACTTCGCCTGTGTAAATTGTTAATAAGTGCATTTGATATTTATTTCATGATTACTCTGTGGTGTAATAATTCTTTTACTGAAAACTATACACAAATAAGAATTTGAAGATAAAAATAAACTTCATCCTCAAATATACTTTTTTTTTACATGTGAGAAGAATTGGAAAGAAACTAAATGTGACATATAAATAAGAAAGAAAGAAAAAAATTGACTTACCAGTGGAAGATAACATGTTCATAGAAGGAAAAAGAATAAAAAGATATTAGATTGACATAACAAGAAGACATAAAAATGATCTAACAATTTAACTAATCTCCTCATGCAACCGATAAAAAACTAACATAATATGAGAACTCATGCGATCGACTTCAATCATTTGAGAAAAGACAAAAATGGTGACGATGTTGAACATATCGGCAAAAACAAGCAAATTATGGTTGTTATGGTATGGTTTCGTTAAATTTCTCATTACCATACAATTATCAGGTAGTTGGTTATCATTTTTTAGTAAAGTCGGAATATCAGTATAGTTGGTAAAGTAAATTTACTGTTTTCTTCTATAACACCGGCAATACTTTTCAAAATCAATGGCAATGATAATCTATCAATATATTTATAACATACAAACATTTATGTAATATGTTTTTTATATGCATTTAGAAATAAGCAAATGATTCAATTTAATTTCATAATTTAGTTCAAATGACGTTGATTAATTAAATGAATAATGAAATGTACAATAAAAAACTGTTAAAACGTAAAGATGTCATTTTTTTTTTGATAAACGACAATTCATCATTGTTATTGTAACAGTTACAGGCTTATTGGTATATACATTCACTATTATAGATTAAGTTACACACTATTCACTATGGACAATTTGTGATATAGCGCACGCTATGATAACTCTGAATATATCGGTCTTCAATACATCAGTCAATCATTAACGATAACAATAAGTCATTTTAGCTTACCAGGAAAGTAAGAGAACATTGTTTGGAAAATCATAACGGTAACTGTTGACACTGGGTTTTGGTCAATCAAAAGCAACACCAAATTCGCATGCGATTCGTAGTAAAAATCACAGAGCAATCACGAAGTATGTAAAAGTAAATGAAGACACAAAATTATAGTGGTTCGACGAGTGAGACAATGTCCACCGAGGTGTAATCGATTGTTTATACTGTTTGATTACAAATACATTTTGGTTTGATCTTAAGAATATAGAGAAAATGGAGTTCTTTTTAGGCTATACCAATGTATTTGCATTGTAGTGTCGAAAAGGCAAAAGAAAATTCCCAAATAATCCATTTCGTGTCCTATTTAGCTGTAGAAGCGCATGGATCGACCACAAATTAAGAAGAAAGAATAGAATGATGTTGATTTGTGCTTGGGGAGGGATCGGATCGAATCCCTATAATCTACAGGGATCGGTATCGACCTCATTGACTGATCGACACTACCGAATGATCCGATCCCTTAATTTGTGCAAGTGCCAAAGTATAAGTTGCCTTGCTTGATCACTTTGTTTATGTGTTGATCAACCATTTTATTGGATCCAACTTGATGTAATAGAGCCAATTCGATCCAGTCTTTGACGTCTGATCTGAGTTTAAGTGATCTAAAACCAAGTTATAGTGTTGATCACATGTTTTTGCTTGTTTAGTTCATGCCTGAAGAGGATCCAACTGAGTCTATCCCTTTTTAATCATTTTGACCGATTTGATCCCCAGAGAGATCGGGTAGGTATGAAGTGTTAGGATCTGAAGGTCTGATCCATGCTTTTTCCATGATCCGACCGAGATGATCCTTCCTTTTTACACGCGATTTCGTAATCAGTCAGATGTCCCGAGGTGACCCGTTCTTGAAGTCTTTAGATGATCGATCAAGTGTATGATCGTGAACTTGTGAACCGATCGGTTTTTTCTAGTGATCGGTCATGCCCGATCAAGTATCCAAACACGACCGATCCATGTCGCGTGTTTTTCGAATTCCAAGTATACATCGAGTTTGATGCTTTAGTCCGGATATTTTCGAGTTTGTGCAAGTCCGTGCTCGAGCCACGAGCAATCTAGCAATAAGAATTACAAAACGTAATGGCCTTATCAAAAGATGGATCAACACTTATCCTTCAAAACATGTCTGCCTGTAGAAGACGTGTTTTGTATAAGTCTAGCATCTATAACCTTTCCGAACTGATCACAAGTTCCATGGTCATTCTGAGATGTAATCACGATCTCACCGGATCGTTAATATGTCCAATAGCTTCTCGTATTGAAGTTGAATGTTCATGACCTCACTGGGTCGATTCCTTGCCAAGCGTCGTCCGCACTTGGCAATCCAAGTTTTATCTGCACCGACCGTAATCCATAGCTAGCAATTCAAACCTCGTTGGGATTCCGGCATAAGCCATACTCAATATTTTAGAACCTTACCAGTTTGTAACGTATCAGTCATACATCATAGTTTAAAGCCTCATCGGGCTACCACTAAGAATAAGCCATGCTTAGCATTCCGAATTTGGGTTAATCTCCGTCAACCATCAGTCATACTTAACGGTTCACGATTTGATTGATCCCTACCAAGCATTAATCATGCTTAGTGGTTCTCGATTTGGTTAGACTACCAAGCATCAACAATACTTAAGAGCCCATGGTTTGAATTCCCGTCAAGCATAGTCATACTTGACAGTTCACCGTTTTGTTCGTGTTCTATCAAGCATCGACCATGCTTGATAGTTTATAATCTTTTCGGACTTTAGTTGAGCATCAGCCATACTCGACGATTCATACTTCATCGGGCTCTTACTACGCATCAGTCCTCCAGCTAATTAAAGGGTACCATACTTGATGAGGTGAGTAATCAAAGTTGTTTGAAATCATTTTTTACATCCAATAAGCATCAACCATACTCATCGAGCGATGTTATTAGAGTTATCCAATTGCAGATTTCACACCTGAGAGCATCAGCCATACACATCAAGTAATCTTATCAAAGTAACAAACGCAAAATCCATGCCTGATGAGCATTAGCCATATATGTCAAAACAACTTTATTAGAGTATAAAATGATAAATTTTATTGCAGAACTAATAGTTTTTACCGTACATATTTTGTTTAAGGATCTCTTCGATTCTCGTACAAGAGTAAACAACTTAGTCTTTTTATTGCAAATTGATTGAGAAATAAAAGAAATAAAGCTGATGATGAATCATCGTTCAAAAGATTTCCTAGGGATCTCGCCAGATTCCGTATATAGATAGGAGACTTAGCCACCATTATTGTCTGATTTACACTTGCCAATTGATGACAAGGCCACGACGAAAGCTAGATTCAACTTTGTCCCTTACAGCCAATGATTGTTCTTGGTGCGTTGTTGTGGATTGATTCTGGACGTATTGCCGCAGTTGTCTGTTCCTCACTTGCTCTTCGATTGCATCTCGCAAGTGTTTGCATTCATTTGTTTCATGTTCGGCTATCTTATGAAACAAGTAAAACTTCCCGAAAGTTGTCTTTATCAATGAACTCCCGTCCAGGTCGCCTTTTTCTGGAATGCGGTCTTTATTATCCATGAAGATTTGTTCTGGACTTGCACTTAGCTATGTATACGAGTCATACTTTGGCTCATTTTTTATTCGGATTTAGGAGCACGTGTTGCCTTCCGCTTTTTGCTTTCCTAAATTCGGATTTGCAGAAGGATTAAACATCAAGTTAGCATCACCGGGGGTTGCCCCATGTTTCCATAGGATCTGTATCATCCCTATGATGGAATTGGTACAGAGTTCTCTAGGTGCAAGGCCAGTTGCCCTAGCTCCAGCGCAAGGTTCCTTGTGTTGTTAGGTCTGGTTCCAGCAGCTGCGTTTTGGTTTCAAACCTCAGTGATTGTTCGGTTTAATTGAAGAACTACGCCATCATTTCCTCTTGTCATTTTAGCAAGTTCTCCTAATGTTGAAAACGACTCTGCATGTTATTCACCACTTCATCCATATCCTCCCTTATGAGATATAGAGAAGGATTCTTTGCGCAAGAAGCCTCATGGCTCCCTCTTTAAGTTGTTACGTCTTCTGATTGTTTGTCGATGATCTTCTTTCTCACATTTGTTTCCTAAGTAGAGAGAGGTTCCTCTAGTTCAAGTAATAGCCCCTAACTGGCACGTAAAATGTTAATACTGGATTTTGACCAATCGAATGCCAACAACTAAATCGTATGCAATTCGTAGTAAAAGTTGGAGTGTACGTAAAAGTAAATGGAAACACAAAATTTATAGTGGTTTGGCAAGTGTGCCAACGTCCATCGAGATATAATTGATTTTTTATACGGTTTGATTACAAGTGCAGTTCAATTTGATATTAAGAATGTAGGTAAAATTATTTTTTGTTAGGCTACAACAATATCATTGCATGATAGTGTCCAAAAGCTAAGAGGAAATCCCTAAATGAGCCATTTGATGTCCTGTTTATAGCTGTATAAGAGCTGGGATCGATCACAAATCAAGGAGCAAAAATAGGGTATGATGGTGATATCTGCTTGACGAGGGATCAGATCGAATCCACCGATCCCATTGAAGGATTTGTATGGATCTGATGATCTGATTCCTTGACTTGTGTAAGTGCCAAAGCTTAAGTCGCCTTGCGTGATCACTTCATTTTTGTGTTGATCAACCATTTCTGTTGGATTCGACTTGATGTAATAAAGCCGATCCGATCCAGTCTTTTGATGCCCAATCCGATCTGAGTCTTCATTTTTGTGTTAATCGCTGTGTTGATCAACTATTTCTGTTGGATCCGACTTGATGTAATAGAGCCGATCCGATCCAGTCTTTGATGCCCAATCCGATCTGAGTTTAAGTGATCTAAAGCCAAATTGTAGCGTTGATCACCTGTTTTTGCTTGATCAGTTCGTGCATGTAGAGGTTCCAACAGAGTCGATCCATTTTTAATCATCTGACCAATCTGATACCCGGAGGGATCGGGTAAGTATAAAGTGTTGGGATCCGAAGGTCTGATCCATGTTTCTCCCATGATTTGACCTAGCGGATCCCTCCTTTTTGCTTTGACCGATCCAATTCCTCTGATAATCAATCACTTGCCAAATGTGTGAACTCTATAGCCTGATCCACGCGATTTTCGTGATCAGCCCAATGCCTTCGGGTGATCCATTTATGAAGTCATTAGATGATCGATCAAGCGTCCGATCGTGAACCTATGAGCTAACCAGGCTTTCTCCAGTGACCGGTCATGCAAGATCAAGTGTCCAAACACATGACTGATCTAAGTCGCGTGCTTTTCGACTTTCAAGTACACTTTAGACCGAGCATTTCCAAGTTTGTGTAGGTCCCCGCTCGAACCACGAACGATCTAGCGATAAAAATTCCAAAATGTGACTGCTTTGTCAAAAGATGGATCAACATTTAACCATTATTATAATAGCCATATACTAAAAAGCATACTATCATTTCAACGAGATGTGATAGCATTTACTTAAGTCAACTTAATAAACAATACTTAGTATATCAAACCCAAATATACGCACTGCTACAAGCAAATCATGTACTATATCATGTGGCCCATTAGCTCAGTTGGTTAGAGCGTCGTGCTAATAACGCGAAGGTCGCAGGTTCGAGACCTGCATGGGCCATTTTTTTGATATTTTTTTAACTATTATGTTTACTTTAACACTGTGTTTTAGTGTGAAATATTATCCTTATTATACTAGTTTGGAATAAAATAATTGAACCCTAGTTTTATTGAGATTGGTATGGCACATGGATGCATTTCATATGTCATTATTTTTTACCGGTAATCGTCAAAGGGTTATTACAACATTTCTTCATTCTTCATAATAAGAGGATCAACACCTTTCAACAAAGAATCATAAATTTTCCAACATGTGCATTATTTATATAAATAATATTTAATAATCTTTTTCTCTTCTTATATTCTTGTTCCTAATTTATCTACGTTTACTATAATTCAGTTTCAATATATGCAATTTTTTTAGTATATACGTCGAATCGAACTGAAAGTAATATGCTCAATTCATGTTTAATAAGCACGTTGGACGGACATAGCACATTCAATCACATAAAATTCAACACTAATTTAAATGTGTTTTGTTACTTACTTTTTATCCATCTGTTTTATAAAATAATAAATTACTATAACATAAATATAAAAATACAAAACTATATATTTTCATAGCGGACGGATATTTATCGGATATCCGTATCCGCTAAGCATTTCGGATATCGGATATCCGTATCCGCTTTTCGAATATCGGATAGTTTTCGTATTTTCAGATGCGGATACGGACGGATTTCGGATATTTCGGATATCCATTGACAACCCTATTCTCATTTTCCATGCATGCTACATTGATGCTATTGTGAGCAATTACATATCTGGCTGGATCCTGAATTCAAAGGTTTATATGCTCATTATTCAATTCCTAAAATTTAGGCCTTACGACCATTTCTAACTAAATACAAATTATCAGCCTGGAGCTTTGAACTTACAAGTTTAAAGACTAATTAACCTTTTTAGCGTCAGATGATTTCCTCACAACACTACTGCTTCTTCAGGCAACATCACCGCAATATTCAACAAAACAGAACAAGTCCTCAGAGTGAAGGTAAAACCTACTACCAAATACAGAACTCACTCATGGAAAACTAGATATGACCAAAGCAACCCAATCGAATCAGCGAAAGGAACTTTTCCATGATCTTTCCCGAAAGGAAATGCAAGGTTATACGGCTTCCAAATTCAAGTTTTCCAATTTGATACCTCGGTTTGAATTAAGGTTGCTGGAAGCTTCTTCTCTCATTTGTACAGGAATCTTCTGTTTAGTTTTTGGCATCCGTTTAGAGATTCTGCTTTGACCCGCGAGGAAGATAATTTTCTAGGGTTAGGGATTTAAGGGAAAAAACGTTGGAAATGGCGAGACTGCTTTGAAGCGTGTGCGGAAGAGAAATCGGCAAGGTCAGAGATTCACCGATTTAGAACAAGAGCGCTGCTATTCACACCCCGCTTTACACTTCTTGCCACCTATATAAATTTAATACATATGATTACTTTTTATATTCTTCTGGCCACCATATCTTATTTCTTCACTCAGTCATTCACCATCGTACTTCTCCTAAAAAACACGTACTTCTCTACAATTTCACATCATAAACCCTAACAAAAGCAAATATTCTTCTGTGCCTATTAGAGATGGAAGATAAAAATAAAAAAGAGGTTAGAATTACTTGAATTTTATCGTTTTTTATTATGATATAGAACATGTTATGATTTTTTTAATGGTTAGGGCTTTCCATTGTGTTTTAGAAAAAAAAAATCCACTACGTTGGAAATTTCATGTTTGGAGGACATTAAATTTGATGACGTTGTAATAGAGAATGACAATGTAAGTTTTGATTTGTAGAATTTTTATCTGTATAACTTATATAATGTCTTTTACGAATTGATACTTTTTTTGGTCGTTTGATAGATGGAGTATTTGATTGATGATAAATTAGATGATAAACATGATGGTTGTGATTATATGAAGCAAAATGTTCGATCAAATGACTCAAGAGACATAAATGTTGATTTTTGATGAATCATTTCACAACCGACGAAGTAAGTACTCGTTTATTAAAATTAAAATTGCTAATATGGTTATGAAAATGGATTATGTTAATTTTTTCTTGAACTATTTGACTTTGAGTTGTTAATTCGTAATGGAAGAGCTCTAAGTGAGGATGGAAGTGTTCGTGTAGATGTAGCTACTGGTAGCCTCTCCATTTTTAGGTTTTTAACTTACAAGGTGGCCAGAAGAGAATACTTGAAATATTTGGGGTGCTTTTAGTTTTGGTAGCCGGAAGTGTAAACCGAGGTATGAATAGTAGCACCCTAGAATAAAAAGGTTCAAACGGTAGGAATCCAGAAATCCATACAATAAACTTTGTAGCCCAAAAAAAAATCAAATTTTATAACTGCAACTCTTAAATAAACTTTATAACCTTCTAATTTCAAATTTCTATTTCTCAATTGTTCACTTCATGCAAAGCCTAAACAACACGAGGAATGCGTTTCTGTGTCACGTAGAAAAATGGAACACTCTGGAAGGGCATTGATAATTGGTTATTACCAATAATGGTTATGAATTATTCTATATTGTTTTAAAAAAGACGTATATTCAAAATATAATTAATTATGAAATTTTGATAATCCTACTACGATATTGATACAAATTCGATTGCACAATTATACTAATTTCAAGTTGCGAATAAAAATAACGATACAGGTGCAGTTAAAAAATACAAACTATAAACGAAGCTCAGCAACAACTAGTTGATCATGTATGTTATCTCAAACGATTATCATAGATTTGTTGCGTTTCTTTAAACCAGTCCATCATCTTCATTCTCAAACGTTCGAATATCATAGTACCCTTATAGAAATTCTTTCAAAATTAAATAAAGATCGTCATCATATACCATAAGTTCAAGATTTTCTTATTGTGTCATCATATGAAATTATGAACAGTTATTGTAACAGTCACAACCTTTATGTAAGAACCCCGGTTTTTGGACACCAGGGTAAATATATTATAACATGTTATGTGATATGAAGACCAAGAAGTATAAAATGCGAGTTCAAAAGCCTAACTCATATAATAATTTAATATATGAAAATAATAAAATCGTGTTTATTGGAATAAATTAAATTCACTTTATACAATATAAGGAAATTTATTTCAACCCATGTTTGTAAATTATATTTGATGGTTTAAATGAATATTGGAAATATAAACAACTAATTAACAACTAATATTTAAGTGAGAATATATTTTCAATATGATGTGTTAAATTGTTTTAATGAAATCATAAATTGTGGGTTTTGGGAGTTAATTCAGAGGAATACTGGATTAAGTGATTTTTTAATCCTTTAAAATGAATAAAGTGGAGTATTGGGAAAACTGTGCTTGGATTGAAATAAGCATTAAAAAAACAAGCTTAATAATTTGTTTTGAGAGAAATTGGGGAAAAAGTGCAATTTTGTGTTAATTTGGAAATATATGAACAAGTGAAATTTAATATTCAATAATCAAGTAAATAAATTGGAAAATGTTAAAATAAAGTTTTGAAAACTTTTTATGTATAAAATTGCTAATAAGTAGGCATCTATACAATTCCTAAGAGTTTATTGCAATAATCGAGTAAATGGTGAGCTTTGGAATAAACCGTGCATTTTTAAATAAAACTTGTGTATAAATCAATTGTAACAACCTTGATTTTTTATATAGGACTATTTAATTCGTTTAGACATTTAAAATGATTAATTTTAAGATTTAACGACTTGGAATTTATTTAAGTAAGAATTTGAACGTTAAATTACTCAAAAACAGGAATATCAAACTTAAATCTGAATTAGTTTATTTTAAAGTTATGTAAAATTCTATTTGAATGCATGCGATAATAAAATTTTATTTTCAGTGGATTTGATTGTTTTGAAATTGATTTATATTTTGTCGATCAAATTTAATACTTGGAAAATAACTATATTTCGAATGATCTTGGATTTTGATGAAATTAAAAGTTTCATCGGATCCGAAATATTAAATTATTATAAGATTTCAATTTGAGTATCAATCGGAGTTATTATGTGAGCGTGTGTGATATAAACGTGTATCGGAAAATCGATTTGAAATTAATAATAATGTAACGACCCGCATTTTTGACCGTTCAATTCGGCAATAATCCTCAATTATCGACTCAAACAAATCTAAAATACATATAGTTATTAGGATTAATATAAAAAACGAAAAAAAATAAGAAATACAATCACGGAATCTAACAGCGGAACGAAAAAATATAATAATTAAATAACACTTCATGAAGCTGTGAATTATGCATTTGATTACACACTACAATAACACATTAGAGTTAACTATCACAAAATATACCAATATATGCAAAGGAATAATACTAGTAATTACGTCTGTCAAGGTTCATCTTCATCTTCAATATAATGTGATCTTCACTAGCAGAAAAACCCAGGTTGACCCAACAATCAATGAAAATACAAAAATACTTGGATCAGAACTAAAATATTCTCATATCAGTTAAATCAAACCTTGTACAATATGAGTGTCAAGGCATCATAAGTAACATCCCGCTATTTTTAACGATTTAAATTCTAATTTAAATCGAATTTTTATTTTGAAAATATTCTATAATTTTTCGTAATGAGAATTTGGAATTTGGAATACGTTCAGTGAGACGTAGCCGTTGTGAAAATTTCATTGGAAAATTTGAATGTTTGTCGATCGCGCAATTTTCAGTGCAAAGCTGCGCATAACAGTTCAAATTTTATTGATTTTAAAATCTCTCCGAAACCAACTCGGACAAACATGAAAAATATTCTATTCGTTGTCACGAATCCAACGACGAAATTCATTTCGCGAAAATCGAACGTTTTGAATTCCATTTAATTATTTTCCTATTCGAATTTTACATTTAAACGGGGACCGTAACACGTTTTTGAACCGAGTATCCTGACACTACAAATTATATAGCGTTGTGTCCGTCTCATCGCACTGATTACCGTAATCTCTTCGTTTGTCAATTTCGATGCTCGGTTCGCGCTGAAATTGCGAAAAGGCTTGTGCAATTCATTTCTGAAATAAAGCCATTTAGTTCAATGTATCCCTTTTCGGGTCCCACATATTTTTCTAGACATTTTGGCTCTGCAAAACCTGTCCATTAATTTTATTAAACAACCCCTTTATTTTTTTGTTTACTTCTATGGCTTATATGGGACATTAGAAACCATGCATGCCTTCTCATGTTCCAATTCTTTCTTACGTGCGCAACTCCATAAGTGTTCTTTTATGTATCATTCCCTTTTAATGTGTCAACCCTTTGTTTCTCTTTTAATTTAACCATTCCTCTCCTTTCATTTATTAGCTTTCGTTAATTTCTTTTGGTTTCAATTCATAACCATGTTCGTGTTTTTTAAGATCAAACGTTTCTTTTGAAGTTGAAAAGCTACGTACATTCCTAACCGTTGCATGTCCACTCCAACTTTCAATCTCTCCATTTCCTTTTTCCATGCATTTTATTTCTTTTATCTTACCTTGTCCCGATGCCACTTCTCAAATTCTTATATAAAAATAAACAAATGAAAGGGTGCATCATTTCGTATGCAAAATTGTATTATCATCCCACGATTCATTCAACATAACCGTTCATTTTCCATCTTTTCCTCCCATCGCCTTTCTCCTGTTCTCTTTTCCATGTCTTTTCCCTTTTCGCCTGTCCATTCTCCTCCCACTTTTTACCCAGCCGCACCTCCCCATGCCCATTTCCTCTCGCCTCACCCACCTAAAGACCAACTTCCGATCACCTGAGCCACGTTCGCCCATCAGCTCTCCCACAGTCAACAGATGAGCTCCACCTGAAACCGCTTGTTGTCCCGCTGACCTGCCCCGACCATATCCACCTGTGTGACCTGCTGACTCGATCCTGAGCTAGCTACCAACCGAACCCCCTATTGTCGAGCCTCTCCTTGCAAGTCGCACCTGCTGTCCCTTGCCATGCGTGCATGAGTTTCTTTTTGTGAGCATAAGTTAGTGTATATAAATATATACTATGTTTATATATTTGTTTTGTATGAGTGAGTGATATTTAATCTCTGTGTGTGTGGTGTGATACGGCTCATTAGTTAGAACTCACCCCCAAAAGCTAGCTTGTAAAAGGTGGGTGCCCAGTGGCCTATATCCTAGACAATATTTTCCATATTAGTGGTATAGGACATATCATTTCACCTCTCTTTGAAAGTCCGACGTCCGCGTCGACCTACTCTATCGACACTGACCCGACGGTAGCTCTTTTCTCTTTGGACGGCTTCACTCACCTATCAGTATTTTAATGCAGCCTATAGGTCGCCCCTTCTCATGGCACGAACTTCCGTCGAGCGGTTCTCGGTGAAAGCACCAAATTGATATGGCTCATTGGGTAGAATTAACCCCCAAAAGATAGCTCGTAAGGGAAGGGTGCCTAATGGCCTATATCCTAGACAATATTTCCCATATTGGTTGTATGGGACATATAATGGTGTATTTGTATGGTGTTTGTGCGAGTTGTCATGGGTAGTTGTGTGTTTTGTGTGGGTGTTTGTGCGTGTGTATGTACATATATTTTGTATGAGTTTATTTATTTTTGTGTGTGTTTAAAATTGTGTGTGACTCTAGTTGTGATGTGTATTATGTATATGTATATAATTTATAATATATATTAGTTTTGGATATGTTATATAATTTAAAATACATATGTATGTGGTTTTTAAGTATTGGGTGTGTGTGTTTTAAATTTTGCATACATGTGAATACGATTTTGATATGTGTGTTCATGTTGTTTATATATATATGTATAATTTATATTATATATATAGTTTTGGTGAGCATTGAATTTTGAAATATATATATGTTGTAATTTTACTATGCATACATATGTGGAAATATTTATATAATATTTTGTGTAAAAGAGGTGTTGTGTCTACTTTGTTGTGTCAAGTTTGGTGTTGAGTTCCGAAACCCATCCCAAAACCCAATAACCATACCGATCCGTTGAGAAATTCCCTAATCCCCTCTTATAAAATAAAATAAATATTATTGATTATCGATCGAGTTGAAACCATTCTGAATCATGTCTAAATATTGTCGGATCGTTCTATGTCCATCAGTCTGTCGTCTCCACTTCTATGCTACGAAAGGTGAGTTTATCTCACACTTGACATACATTGTTCATGGATGTTAGATCGACATAAGTGAACTCTCATGAAATGTGTAGGATTGCCAGTAGAAATTGTTTGTTTAATATGTACACTTTCATATACGACACAATATTTATATGACTCGTAGGTGCACTGATGATATATGACTTATGATGTGATTGATGCTATATGATGATTTGTTATGCTTCCCTAGTTTGGGAAAAATCACTAAGGGTTGAAATGATATATACCCGAACGGACATTAGATTAGGGAAAAATCGTTATGGGTTGAAATGATAAACCTGAATGTTTTTACTGAATTTGGGATTGTGGGTTGTAATGATATACCAGTAGAATTTTATAAATTGCGGGTTGAAATGATAAATGAAACGACCCAAACTCACCCTTACGGGAAAGCCCGGATTGAATTGAGAACATGACGCATCAGAACACGAACAATAGAACATTTCATTGTTATTACAATAATTTCCATCAGAGTACAAGAATATAACAGAGTTCAAATAATAATTTATAGCAGAAAAATATCAGAGATTTAAATTACAAAGCAGCGGAAAAATAACGCATAACACAACTACAGAGCTTTCCGAATAAAGCTTTAGCTGTAAATCTAGGTTTCTGTGAAAATAATATCTGCAAAACCAAAACTACTAGCTGCCCATGTGGAAAATAGAGGCACCCAGAGTTTAGGTTAAAACAATAAACTTGAGGTCGGTCATGGGACTGCTGTGAGAACTAAAACAGTTATTTAAAACTTTACTTTAAAATTAAAGTAAATCAAGGGACCACGCCGTATAACACGGAACATGTTTTCTTCCAAGAATACTAGTGCATAAAACAGTTTATAAACAGCGCAATGGTTTTCGAAAAATGAAGCTATTATAAGACTCAGGTCCCATCACACAATGCAACGCAAGCCGGAGGATAGAGTTTTATTATATAATAGCCAAACATGCTTGGTACGTTTTAAAACGAATCATTTTAATATTACTATAAGTATATAATGTCAAAATCAACTTCAAATATAAATGTATCAATCATAGATGGCATAGTACCCCATCCTACTATGACATCATACTAGTTTTACAAATAAAACCGAAAGGTCACGTATTGGAAATTGGATTCCATCTATGACTTGAGGCAAGGGATGTACTCCTCACCGACTTCGAGACACTCTAGCAAATGCCTCAGGGTCCCCCGTAGTGAACCCTTAGATTCTCCAAGGCCGGTCCTCCCTTACGTTTGAGGATTAGTTATTCCCGAACACACGTTTCCCGGTCCTCACTACACCAAAAATGGCAATTTGACAGTGCTCATGACCGTATCAAAATCAATTTGGCAGTGTCCTGGGCCGTATCAAAAAATGGCGTCTCTGTTGCTTTGATACGGTTTTAAGCCGTATCAATTTCTTAATTTGATACGGTGTTAAACCGTATCAAACTGATAAATTGATACGGTTTTAAACCGTATCAAGATATGAATCAGATACGGCTTGAAACCGAATCAATTCAGTACGTGGGGCACTGCCCAATTCTCGACTGATACGGTTATAAGTCGTATCTGATTCACACCTTGATACGGTTTAAAACCATATCAAACTGATAAATTGATACGGTTTTAAACCGTACCAAGTTATCAATCAGATACGGCTTAAAACCGTGTTTAAATCCTCACTCCCACAATGATAACACTGAACTAGATACGGCTTAAAACCGTGTTTAAATCCTCACTCCCACAATGGTAACACTGAATTAGATACGGCTTTTAACCGTATCAAAATGGATATATCATACATGCAATATACAAAATCACTGCACCCGTTGATATATATATGCACAATAAAGAAGATACGCTACACCCATATAACAGTATAAAGAAGATACGCCATGCATAATTCAATTAATACATAAACCATAACTTCAGTTGATACAAACCACATAACAAAATATATACAAAGCATAATGTTCACAGTTCTTTCTCAAAAAAAAAAGGCAACAAAACTGCACTTGTCGAGCCCATACAAGTCATGCTTGTTCCAAAGCGTGAAAAGAAATTAAAATAACAAACATCAGTTTAGTTTCGCCTCCACAACAAGAAGTCCTGATTTCACAACTAACACTAAATATGCAAAGCAAAATATAATATTTTGTATAGATGACCATACAAGTCATGCTTGTTTCACAGCTTTTTCTTTGTAACATCCCTACCTGTGATCGATATGGAAACCACTTCATAATATTTTGTATAAAAATATCGACAAATTCATTGTATCTTATGTTGTAACATTAAATTCTCAATTTATCATCCATATTTATCATTTCATTATAGTGTGAATAGGATTTGATCAGACACAGGATTGCATATCAACAACACACATTAACATAAAGGTATACTATAGCTAGAACAATAACACAATGTACGTCAGATGTGAAATTAATATAGATGACCCTGTTAGGGACTTTATTACAGGGAAAACCACCACTATATTTATTGTTGCTTTAGCATGGGCTCAGTTTCGCTGAGTGCGAGGCTCAGCAAAACTGAGCCGTAAGGCTCAGTAGAAACTGAGCCTTACGGCTCAGTTTCACTGAGCACAAGGCTCGGTTGCGATGAGCCCCCTGCTCAGCAAAACTGAGCCGTAAGGCTCAGTTTCGCAGAGCCGAAGGGCTCAGTTTTGCTGAGCCTCACGCTCAGCGAAACTGAGCCGTAAAGGCTTAGCAAAACTGAGCCGTAAAGGCTCAGCAAAACTGAGCCTTACGGCTCAGTTTCGCTGAGCACAAGGCTCAGCAAAACTGAGCCATAAAGACTCGGTTTCGCTGAGCCTCGCGGCTCAGTTGTGATGAGCCTCCTGCTCAGTGAAACTGAGCCGTAAGGCTCAGTTTCGCAGAGCCAAAGGGCTCAGTTTCGCTGAGCCTCGCGCTCAGCGAAACTGAGCCTTACGGCTCAGTTTCACTGAGCACAAGGCTCGGTTGCAATGAGCCTCCTGCTCAGCAAAACTGAGCCGTAAGGCTCAGTTTCGCAGAGCCGAAGGGCTCAGTTTCGCTGAGCCCTCAGCAAAACTGAGCCGTAAGGCTCAGTTTCGCTGAGCGCGAGGCTCAGCAAAACTGAGCCGTAAAGGCTCGGTTTCGCTGAGCCTCGCGGCTCGGTTGCGATGAGCCTCCTGCTCAGCGAAACTGAGCCGTAAGGCTTAGTTTCGCAGAGCCGAAGGGCTCAGTTTTGCTGAGCCTCGCGCTCAGCGAAACTCAGCGGTAAGGCTCAGTTTCTACTGAGCCTTACAGCTCAGTTTTGCTGAGCCTCGCGGCTTAGTTGAAACTAAAATGGATGATGTAACCTCTCATATAACTATTGGATGATGTAACCATATCACTATTGGATGATGTAACCTCTCATATAACTAACTTAAGTGATCAAGTTTAATTGCAACTACCTCTCATATAACTAACAAAACATAAAAACATATCTAAAGGCCAAAAAATGATGAAGAAAAATGTCGCAAAAACAAAATTTTAGCAACTAAATTTTATAAGAGCGAAATCATACCTGAAATAGCTCTGAAAGAAGAATTGCTTTGGTAACGCCACTCAATACCTGAAATAAGCAATGCAAGCAATGTATAAGTGAGTCAACGGATAAAATATAAAAGCAGTTAACCTATGATACACATACCCACTTAAAAGCAATGTATAAGTGACTTGATAGCACATAATGTAAAATTATATATACCTGCTCCAATGTCTAAAGATATCGAATTAGGTTCTTCGGATGACACAGATACCCACCTACGCCGACTTCATCAAAGGTCTCTGCAAATTGATGATTTATTTTGGTGGTTTTCTCATCCGGCAGCAGTATATCGTCCAAAACCAATTTTTCATGTGTAGATGGTACATATTTCCCATGAATTCTGGACGATGTAGAATCTCGACATACAGTACCTGTTGCTACTATGTCTAGATCAGAGTTGAGAATTTCACATTTTTGATTGTTCGAAACATTGGTTGTATCTTGAGAAGCAACGACTTTAGAAGAACCGAGTTGTATGTTGCGTGCTCCATCAGGGTGATCTACCGATGCGGAGATTCCTTTAGAAGCAGCGATGTCTCCCACCATTTGAATCAGAAGCTCCATTCGCCCCGCCATATTTCCCATTGCACCCTCCAAACTTCCCACCCTCGTTTTCAAGTCATCGTTGTCTTGACTAACACATTTGAATCGTTTCTGTGCAATAGCACAAGTCTTAACATTAGTCATTGGTATGACGGTCCCAACACCGCGGCTCCTACCCTTCGTATCCTTACCAAACACTTGTGATAAGATATCATCATCCACTGTCAAATTTTCTTCATCACTATCGATGATTTTTCCTTCATTTTCGCAATTTTATCCTAAGATATGATAATTCTTAAATGAATAATGAAATTTCAAATAATACGCAAGTTAATATTTGGTTAACTTACGAAGTACACAGAAGCGACATCTGATATGCTACCATCTTTTTTCGTGTGCGTCTTCTCCCATACTTGACGACGGTTGATATTTGCAGATGGATCTGCAACGGTCAGCAATATATTCCAGTTTATGTATATTTTTTATCATAATTGGGGGGGGGGGGGGTTACTATTTTTAAAATAAAATGAATATAAATTACCAATTCGTATTCTATTCTAGCATGACTTTTACGTCCTGCATTGTGACCATAATTGAGCAATAATCTATTTCTTTTGCCTGACTTCCTCCTTCCGCTCGCTTCAGGCGTTGCTTCATTTTTTATGAACTCGTTCCAATCTTCTTGAGCAACTGTAGGTGGACAATTTTTCAATCGTTCTTCGTCATTGTCGAAAATATCATAAAAACTTGCTCTCAAGTTTTTCTTGTGTCTTCTAAAAGCCTCGGCCATTCTTTTTATAAATATTTCCTTTGAAAGCGGCTCAAGCGCATACATTTTCTGCAAAAATTAAGAGTCAAACTATAAAAATAGACTAGATATTTAAATGTTATATTACCAAATTGCTCAAGTAAAAACTTACCACCAACTTGTTCCAAACGTCGTCCTTATATGTTTTGGGTAATTTATTCCAACTTACGTATGATATCGGCACATGAGCTCTTACTAGTTTACTAAGCATAGTAGCAACTTTTGAAGCATTTTCTGAGATTGGGATACCAAGTAGGTTTTGATAAACTTTCTGCTCTTTTGAACATGATGCATGTGATGATATTGGATTTTGTGACATAATTTCCTGCAAAATATAGTATAACTAATACATGTGATCATCACCACCATGCTCAATAGGTTATCCACAATTCACAAGTTAAAATATGGTTTTGGTAAAAAAAGCATTCAACAATTCATGACATTCCAAATACATATGATTTCCTTGAGAAGAAAAAGCATTTAACAATTCATTACATTCCAAATACATGTGATAAAAAAAACAGTCAACAATTCATGACTTTCCGAATACATTTTCTAATTTTTCATTGTCTTCAAAAGCTGATTGGTAGACGGTAGGAAACTCAATGTCATCCACATTTGTTGTCAACCGTTTCGGTGTATGCAAAACCACAGACCATCCGTTATTTTTTAAATCTTTTGAGTAGAACACTTGACTCGCTTCTGATGCAAGAATAAATGGTTCATCATTCATGTTGTCTTTGTTCTTTATTTTTCCTAAATTGACCATGATTAAGTTTGAAACGGGATCTATTTTGCAACCATTGATCTTATCCTCGACTTTTACCCAATCACAATAAAAAACCGTTTGTTTGAAGTCGGTGTAATCCAACTCAAGTATCTGTTGAATGACTCCGTAATACGTTGTTTCTGCTTCCTTATAATTTTTATCTTTACCACTCGCTCTAAATTTTGTAATTGCTTTCATGCATACACCGCTATCCTGTGTGACCATACGATCTTCGTACATTTTCGTGGAAAATAAAAACCCATTCACTTGGTACTTCGTATAACTAAGCGCCATGAACCTCGGCCCGTGTGCTAGCCGCCAAAGAGTTGGATCAGCATCGCTGCAATTCACCAACTACATAAAACACAATAAATAAATAAATGCATGGTTTGTATTATCAACTTATAAACACGTGAAATACTTATGATGATGTAATACCTCATTACGTAACCATAGGGTAAAATTTTGAATGACTTCGATGGTTGTACCTTTTCGTCGTGGTTGAAATCTAGTGCTTTTCGCATAGGAGTTATACCTTCTATAGAAAACACATCGAAATTAATATATAAATTGAACTGAAAAAAATGAAAATTTCAAACAAATTCATGAACTTACTTCTTCCATTCATCCAATCCATCATACTTATTAAGGACCCATCTACGCACTTGTTCAAACTGCACTTGGGTTAACATTATATTTTTACCATTATCTAAAGTTATCTCACCAGCAAACTCATCATCCTCATCTAAAAATGCTTCGCGGGTATGTTTATGATTGCCACGACCTCCGTTTGGCATATATTCCATGCAGTAAAGGCTAGCTTCTTGTACGATATATCCTTCTGCAATACACCCTTCAATGTATCTTTTGTTGCGAACATATCCTTTATATGTTTTCATTAATCTGTGAATGTGATCAATTATATATTATACATGATAGCTATTTACACCGAATAATAATGTACATAACTGAAATTAGTTACATACCGTTCAAAAAGATACATCCATCTATATCTGACAGGGCCACCAATCAATGCCTGATCGGCTAAATGAACCATAAGATGGATACTAATATCAAAAAATGCAGGTGGAAAATGTTTTTCAAAAACACACATTGCTTCTATCAAACCAGCCTTTGCTTTTATAAGGTGTTCCGTATTGATCACCTTTGAGCATAAAATGTTAAAGAATAAACTAATACGATGAACAGCATTTTGCAGATCCTTGTGTTGTGCATAAGAATGTTGAAGCAATATCGGAAGCAAATGCTGCATTATGACGTGATAATCATGTGACTTCATATTTCTTAGTTCGGGAGGATTGATGGTCACATTATTGCGGAAGTTAGAAGAGAATTTATTAGGTACTTTCAGATTTTTCAATACAGTGAAAAACCGTATCTTTTCTTCTTTCCTCAAAGTAAAAGTTGCCTTTGGTATGATTATTTTATTTGTTTCAGGATCTTCCATCACCCACAACTTTTGTTTTATAGCCATGATTTTCAAATCCTTGCGTGCATTGATGCCATTTTTTGACTTATCTTTATGGTCTATAATGGTGCTTATGAGATGCTCTGTGACATTCTTCTCCGTATGCATAACATCAATATTATGTCGAATCATATTTGCTTTCCAATATGGTAAATCAAAAAAGATAGACCTCCTATACTATCCAGAAACATCGTCAACTTCTTCAATAGCTGGCTTTTTCCGTTTTCGACCATTTTCTTCTTTCTGTTTACCGACTTTCATTTTGATATTCGCTACTTTCTTCTCAACTTCAAAACCAGTCAACGGTCGTTTAGGACGACGAAGTTCTTGTTCGTTATTGAAATTTATCTTGTCGTATCGAAACTTGTGTCCGTTAGGAAGAAACATTCGATGTCCCATAAAACACATCTTTTTTACTTTCAGGGAGATGATAAGAACAAGTGTTTTCCCTACAAACGGGACATGCAAAGTAACCGTGAGTTATACATCCCGATAAAGTACCAAGAGCAGGGTGATCATGGATTGCCCACAGTACCCTAGCTCTCATTGTAAACTCAGATTTATTTAATGAATCATATGTAACGACTCCTTCCCATAACTGTTTTAACTCGTCTATCAACGGTTGTAAATAAATATCAATATCCTTTCCCGGTTGTTTTGGCCCAGAAATCAACAGTGTTAACATTGAAAACTCCCGTTTCATGCACATAGACGGAGGAAGATTATATGGTACTACAATTACTGGCCAACAGCTATAAGGGTTAGATAGAGAAACATGTGGACAGAAACCATCTGTTGCTATTCCTAGTGTGACATTTCGTGACTCAACGAGAAACGTTTTATCAAAAGAATCCGCGGATTTCCATTGAGAAGTGTCACATGGATGACGCATTACTTGTGGATTAGACTTGGCACGACCATGCCAGGTCATTGCCTCTGCTATCCATGGTATAGTATATAATCTCTTCAATCTAGAAATTAAAGGAAAATGTCTTAATGTCTTTCGAGGTACTTTGGTGCCTTTTCTCTCTTTGTCAAATGATGTCCTATATCTTGGTTCATTGCAATTTGTACAAGAAACTTTGTTTGCATCATCTTTCCAGTACAATATGCAATCATTGATGCATGCATCATAAGTTTTGTAATTCATTCCAACTTGTTTAATTAACTTCTTAACGTCGGAGTATTTTGTCGGCAGTGTGTTACCTTCGGGGAGTAACTCCTTTATTAGTTCGAGAAGTGCAGTCACCCCATTATCTGAAAAGCTGTATTCGGTCTTCAAGCTATTCAGTTTCACAATGGCATACAGCTTCGTTAACCCTTTTGAACATGAAGGATACAATGGCTCTTTTGCGCTCTCCAAAAGTGGTTTATACTTCTTACTTTCATTGGCCTGCCAATTGCCATCATCCGTAAACTGCTGTCCAACATTAGCATGATCATACAATGGATTTTCAGGTTGAAAATCATGAAATCTATCTGCATCATTGACTAGATATTCCATTCTAATATGTTCAACCTCATCGGTATTTGTGGCATAACTAACTGGTTGTTTTTCCCCATGTAATTCCCACACGCTATATGATTGGATAAAACGCCATCTAAGCAAATGAAAATGAATGACCTCTAATCTTATTGTCTTCAAATTTTGGCATTTAATGCAAGGGCATAAATACACTCCTTTCTTACCACCGTTTTCTTCAACAAAGCTAATAAACTCCTCCACCCCCTCTCTATAGTGTGTAGTTCTTTGATCAGATTCATATATCCAGTTTCTGTCTATATTGTGGGACATCTTGCCCTCCTATATCTTACATAATATAACAAAAGACGTAAATATAATATATTTGATATGTAATCAACTTAAAGAAGTTTATTGCTACTATCTATAGAATAAAATTATTATCTATATAATCCCATCAAACAAATGAACGGGCCCACCCCCTCGGACAATATGCTCTTTTTCAGTTATCCTTTTATCGCTCCTTTGATTGCCCCTTTTCAGTTATCAAGCAAATTGCATGCATTTAGTTCCTAAATAATAAACTAAAACCCTATATTTTAGCTTCAACTGAATTATACCTGTCATCGTATATTTTTAATGCTGATACAATTTAAAAATTGCTACTATCTGTAGAATAAAATTATTATCTATATAATCTCATCAAACAAATGAACGGGCCCATCCCCTCGGACAATATGCTCTTAGGTGTATGATTCCAATGATAATGCTCATGCAAACATGACTGAAGCTAAATCGAGATGTTAGTTAATCCTTACGGCTCAGTTTCGACTGAGCCTTACGGCTCAGTTTCGCTGAGCCTTACGCTCAGCGAATCTGAGCCATATAAGAAGTTGAAAAAAACCATAAGCTCTTACATTAATCTATCAAGTCAAGGGTATTCATCCAATATATCCCAGAAGGCTCAATACCTATACTGTGAAGAAGACAACACTATTCGATTCTTATAATAATTGTAGATTTAAAAAGAAAATTTAGTCATAATAAGCTCACTATAGAAGATATGACTATTAATCAAGTATTTGCACTTAACATGACCCCGGATCTATCTTATACATTTATAAAAATTTTGCATAGAAAGACGACGATCGTCACGCAAGTATTTGCATTTCAACAACTGATGATCTGTTTTATATGTATATAATACATAGATGGAAGATGATGATTGTTATGTAAGCATTTGCACTTAATATGTTCATCAATCAGCTTTATGTGTTCATAATTTTTGCTACCAAAATTGGGAATGTATCGCTATCCCCACATCAATGGTTGCATCAGGAACATAGGACAATACATGTTCAAGATAGACTGGAATATTTTTTAATAAAATTGACAAAATTATAATATGAGTATGGCAATCCAATTTCAGAAACCAAGCTGCGATTATAAAGGACCATGTTCCCACTATAAATGGAGGCTCCAGACCTTCAGTTAAAAAGAAATCCATCCAGGTAATTTAGTTTTTCTATTCTCCTAGAAGGATTTTGGTGTTTTATCGTACATTGAATCATGAGGTTAATAATCCATGTTAACTCTACCAAAAAAATATTTTTAAAGATGAAATAAAATGTTGTTCTCTTATTTAAGCATTGCAAGACAAATATACAAGCTGACAGTGTTGAGTTGTAACATCCTGGATTTGAATATTATTTTTGGTATTGATTCATGTTGTGCAATTTAATCTCTCTTTATAGTAATGTGACACTTTGATTACAAAATGAAGTAGTAACATGAAAAATAAATAGAGGTATACTAGTTGTTGTGATCTTTATGGAGATTATATTTCCCACCTCACCACAATGCTCACACTACTTATGTTTTGTAACAGCCTAGCTGTATATAACCGGTATAAAAATCTGCTTAAAATACAATATACAACATGGTAAATAATGTTATTGAGAGCATTAGATACCTGTCAGGCAGAGTCTGGTAATTTAGTTGGGTCTGGAACAGGGCAAATCTTAATACAATTGCAATGGTGAACCTGTGATCAGCAAATAAAACATGTATTACTACAAAATGCTGGCACGTGGATGCATAAGTTAAACCTTTTCAACCGATCTTCAAGTACAGAAATGTAAACGGTTACTGGTTAGTCAAGAAAGTTGTAGGCAACAAACTTGTGTGCATCAAACATGAAATTTAAAGCTTCAAGTATGTTAGAAAACTGCGCTGCTTTTTCTATGTCATTTACTCCCTAATAATTATTTGTTTGCATTTCCACATCTGAAAACTGCGCTGCTTTTTTTATCGAGCTTTTCAATTTGTAAACTATTTATTCCTAAATAACAGTTTTAAATTATACTATTTTTATCATGTATTGCACCATTTGAATTGTACTATTGTTCATTTTTAAGTTATTTTAGCAATATATCATGTATAGCATGATTTAAGTATGTATTCATTTTTTGTACATTCTTATCCATTGGTTTAGCTGTTGGAATTATTAACTGAGAGTAATTTAATTTGAGTTGGTGTAAAGACTTTGCAGTTCTTTGATTTACTTGATTGTTATATTTTGGTATCATCTGTTATGAGTTACTTAATTTCAAAACGGGGTAAAAATGCAGAATGAAAGCATGTTTAACATATTAAACTATCAAAATGGATGCCAATATTTGTTCTTCTGACATAACTACACAAAGTTATCATGTTGGAATGCAAATAGTTTGTTCTAACCTTACCCTGCTTTTTGATTTGGAATGTTATAGGTTTTCAGAATATTTAATTAGCAATTAATAATACCCAGTGGTTAACTAAAGATCAGGAGGTACCTAAGCTGCAATCGTATATGAGCACACAACCCACTACACATTTCACATTTGTACAATATCAAGAGGAAAAAAGCTTTTTTATATTAGCACAATATCGGGTATTCTTCTTCAATGTAGATTTTCCATTTGTCAATATCAGTGGCTACTATTCTTCTTATATCAGGTATTCTTATAACTACAGTGGACGTTTTATATACTGCAATCATCATTGATTTCCATTTGTCAATACTCGCTGCTTTTTTGAAATTTAACAATTTACAAACACTGTTAAACATAAAACTATAACATACAAGTGTAAAATTTAAATGTCTATGCCTGGTTTTCTAAGATGATATTGTTGTTAAAATTTCTATTAACTTCAGCACATAATCACTTACTTAGCCCATTTTACTGCACAGAATATTAGGCTTCAGCAATGCTAATTTGCGATCAACTGGGTGCAACCATGGTAAGATTTCAATACTTATTCAAAGAAACAACATTTATCATTCAACTGACTGTATTTTTATCCTCTACACACAGTACATGTCATATTTGAATAGTACAAAACAAACTTAAATTTAAAATACAATTTAAAGATGAATTCTACTCATCTTCATTAAGTATTTTTTGTATCACCGATTACTGTTCCTGGAAGTTTTGCTTTATTTGTTATGTAAAAAGTGATAGCTGTCCTCACATCTATTATAGAAAAAATAGGTTCTGCATGTAGCATTCAAATATATTTTTTTTCTAAAAAGCATCTACAATGCTAGATTGGAGTAATTTTCCTATATGTTGGTACTGCAACAAGTTTCTTACTTTGCTGCAATATTAAAAGATTTTGTTAATAAGATGACAATTTCCGATTCTTTAGATCTAAGCCTACAACATTTATTTTTAAATTGAAATGTTTTGATGAAGCCGAACTTAAACGATTCAGTTCGCCCTTATCCGTTTCCTCCCTAACAACCCTAAATTTTATTACAGTCAAATATCTTGCCGATCCGCAATATTGATAGTATTTAATGGCTTGCTCGAATGCCGATGAACCAGCTAACTCTGATGAGTAAGGTGTTAGGTGAATTCACTGCGCCATTTCTTTTGATCTTCCCACTCCAGTCGTCGACAAATATCCATCTTTTCCAACCTTCCGGCGAGCTGTTGGCTTGGCGATGTGGAAAAATTATCTTGAAAGGTACCGGTTCTTCTCTAGATGTACTCTTTGTTTTTCATGTATTTCTAATATCTTGCATTCATCAAGCTTTGTAATCTAGACCCTTAAAAGTTGTTACGTCGAAATTGATATATATATATAAAAAAAATCATATATGTGAAAAATAAAGAAAGCGATGCAGCTCAATTTCAGTTTGTATATGAGGATGAATCTGCTTATTTTGCTATGAAGCTAACATAACTAGGAGATAGGAGTACCAATTTAATTGTAGTGTTACTTTCATGCAATCTTCTTTATTACGATCGTGTGTATTCAACCTACTAATTATATATAAACTTCATGTATTTCTCTTCACTTGACTAGGTTTATTCCTAGAGAAAATTTCACCATGAAAATATAACATAAACTATCACCAGACTTACATGCAAACATAAAAAAGGATGCATATCAATAGGAAGATTCTATTCTTATAGCAGTAGGTGATATTTGTAAGAAACAATGATAGTTTTCTTCCCTTCAAGGTATTATAGGTGACATAAACCATTATTTCATCAAGTTGTTGGCACAGGCCATGTGTGAAATGAGTCATATAATATGTTCAGCTAAATTTTATTTTTTTGGCTTAGGACATAAAATTGTACTAGCTCAAACCACACGCATTGCATTCCATGTCTTTTTTCTTCTAAGTTCATTTATCCTACATTTCTTTTGTTTCATTTCATATTTTCCTTTATGATAAGTTAATATTTTTGTTGACAATTATTCTTATCGTTATAAGTTAATTTAAATGCGTTTCTCTTTGTTTATGATATGAATTCGACAAGCATGGTTTGAAATTGTATGAAAATTGCTCTAATTGATATATGCATGTAGTTAGTATAGGATTAATAATGTTTGTTGTTTAGCTGGAAATTTAGTAGTCATACTTGAAACCCCTACATAGGCAGTTCCCACACTTATTGACCAAATAATACATATCTGTTGAAATAGTTTATGGAGTCTATTTGAGAATTCAATATATAAGTATGATGATTACACATCATCTTTTCTGAAAGGAATAAAAATTCAATAATGTTTATTAATTTGCCATAACAAAAAACATGCAAGGCGTTGAAACTGTTTTCTTGGTCAATTTATGTTACTAGGTCAACGTAAAATGATCCAAATTATAATACGCATTGTCATCTTAATCATAAAGCTAAACTCATGAGGGTGGTCAACGTACAGACATGCATATATATATATATATATATGTGTGTGTGTGTGTGTGTGTGTGTGTGTGTGTATACACATATATATAAAGAGAGAGTGTGTGTATTTATACATATACATATATAAAGTTAGTTTAACAAAAAATAGAATATGGTTTCATAGATGGATAATTTTTTTAAGGGTTTCCCTTACTAGAAGTTTATTGGATGAAATTAACATCTTATTCAAAAATTATTTTAGCTGTAGGGGTCTATAAATTTTCAGTTTTACGATTTTTCAAATAAAATGAGACGGATCCTTATAGTGCCTTATTTACCCAAGTCCCCGTTATTTTGCAATTGTTCATATATTCCCTACTTGCAGCAAATAAAATTGAATGTTGTTCCCTACTTGCCCAGTTTAACGGCAATTATATTTCATCTTGGTATTTACGATGTGTTCCAAGTTTCCACGTTCAGTTTTATTCAAAAACATTAATTGAGAAGTCGCAATTACCTGTTTAGCTTCTATGAATATAAAAAAAGAAGCTGGTGAGAAGAAGAAGCCAACTTAACCAAAATCTTAGAAAATCATCCTACTGCATATGTTATAATTTAATGAGAACATACCACTGAGTTAGGAATACCCTGGGTCTGCATCTGTAAATATAAATCTTCTAATGTTCTCATCATTATTTAAATTATAACATTATATTGGAAAATAATATATGGACATAATTTTGGTCATTTTGAAAATAATATATAAGTGGTAGAATCATGATATTTACTTATGTTTCCAATGATCGTATACTTATACCAACACATAAACATACCACTAACGAATATCATGATTATACATGTAAATTATAACCGGTACATTTTGTGGTGTTGTTTTTAATTTTTATTATGATTTAGTAGTGTAGTAGAAGATGCTGTACAAGAAGATCACATTTTCTACATAAAATTCCACATCTGAAATAGTTCTGGACTTTACTCAAAGTCAATATGCTAGCCTAAAACAAGACACAGCCAAGTCCTTTTACCTTCTATATATGTTGCAGCTTTACAATTTATAAAATGCATGGTTATACAATTTTTTCACCAAAAATATAATTACACTGTTTTGAATGATTCATTCAGCAGAGTACTTAAATTAGTTTTGCAGCGATGACAAACAATTTAGACACATACATGTGTCCATATTTGTATATTTATCCATATACCAATGAGGAAAATAATAATATTGTTTTTACTTTCCATAAAGCTCCCCTGTTAACTTTATGTATCTTTCTGTTTAGGATTTAGCTCACATTTGTCTTATCCTTCTCTTTTAGTAGTTCGGCTTTATGACTATTTCTATTTCTTCTGATTATTCGATAGTTTTAACCCTCAAAACTGCATGTTGAATCAATCATCGAAACAAATAGTTTTACCATGTCATTTTGAAAGAGATAAATATATAATAATCTTTAATTTTTGAACCATGCTCTATGTTCAGAACAATATTTTCAAGAGAAATAAAATTGCTTACTTTTAAACACATAAAACTCTATATGGAAAGTTTGAGAAATTTAAATAACGGAGGATCATTATCTCACCTCTCTATGCATATTTCGATTTATGTAAGTACCATTTGTCTCCCAGAATAGTCTATTTGCATTTACACTACACTAAATAATAATAATGACTAATATATCTATTCCAAAATCTGGTCTGATAAACCAGCAATAGGATGTTAGGGAAGTTATAACAAATAGTGACTCCAAAAACATATGCAAAATCTAGTCTATTTGGATTATCAAACCTAAAAATCGCAACTTCATCACAGGCATTGAATCATATGCAAAATCGAGATTAAATCATAATAAATCATATCAAAATCGAAAATAAAAATCATACCGAATTACTTTGTCCTTAGAGGAAGAAGCATCGGTTGATTTAACAAGTGTAAGCTGGTCTACAGATCTGAAGTGATAAAGAATCACGATAAACGTAACCCTAAAGCATGTTATGGAAAGAAATATTCATGGAATAAAATCAAAATTACCTTCGTAAGCTGTTCGAATTGATTGCAGCAGAAATTAGTAAGATTACAGCAAAATGGATTAGGGCAAGGGTTGATGAAAATAAGAAAAAGGGGGGAAATAAAAAAAACACGGGGGAAATTAACGTGAGAGGGAAATGAAAAAAAGGGAGGGAGCACGTCTGTTTTGGTGGGAACGAATTGCACTAGGTCTGACTAAATTTGATACGGGTCATAAGTCTATCAAATTTAAAGTAGGTTGTAAGCCCTTTCTAAACAGTTAGGCAGGGCTCTGAACCCTATCTAATTTAATACGGCTTTAGACCGTATGAAATTTAAAGGATAGGGGAGTGACAAAATAAGCTTTGTGGTGTAGTGCCTATAGGACCTATCCATCAGCCCCGTAGTGATTGATATATCTGAGGCGCCTCGCTATCCATCATCCACACAGGTAAAAATAAATAAATGTATGGGCTCTATACCATGACACCGCCCATAGCTAGAAGGAAACGTCATGCACTCCTTGGGTCTCTTATCCCGTTTTTTACTCATATTGGGTGTGAGGCTCGCGAATTAACGCTATACACAAAGCTATGCTATTTAAATCCGTGCTTTGATCATCAACTACAAGACTCTGCTTTTCAACAGAAGCCTTGATCACTGAATCTCTGCATGCCACACTAACAATTCACGCCATGCAACTGATGTCTATCGATATATAACCTCTAAGCTCGTACATTTCAGAGAAGAGTGTTAAGCAAGAGAATAAATTCTCCGCCACCAAACAGATATATATTTAATATAATTCAATCAACACAAAATAAAATCCAATGTCAGACACATATCCATTTACAAGTCCATTCTGGGTCTGAACGAAATCAGAGGCACCTTATTCCTCGTCCCATATGTCCAATACAAGAGAGAGGTCCTCGCATATCCGGTCGATCTCCAAGTACGTCTGGACGATCACCACTTATTACCTTTTCTTGGGTGTACAGCCCAATCAAGACATCAGTAATCATCCAAACGATGTGAAGATCTCCGGTCTTCAACCACCGTCTTCATAGTCGACTAATCATCGAATCAGTTATTCAGAATGGGTTAAACACGGTCTTTCCGAATAACTCGCGTATTTTATAATCAATAATCAAGTGCTATAAAAACACATCACACTCCTCATTCCAACTCAGAATATTCTTTTATTCAAATATTCACATCATTAGGGAAAGGTTCCCATTAATTTTATCAAAGATAAATTCTTTAAATTTATTCTTTAATCTTCCTTTGGATATCAATTCTAAACCAAATTAAGGTTTATCAACTAGTTGGGATTATCGAACTATACCTAAGTAATCGTTTCTTTTATTATCCCAATCCCAACCTATTCATACCATGGAGCAAAACCGGTAATACTCCATAACTAACACCACGGTGTTATCGGTAAATTTAATTACCATTTTCCGTTTAAATCTAACTAAAGATTTAACTATTGTCTGGAGTAAAACTGGTGATACTCCATTCTCGATCATTTCCAAAATTTGGTAATTTAAATTATCATATTCACATTTCAATCTAATTAAAGGTTCATTAAAACTTCACTATTAAAACTGGTGATACTCCGTTCTCGATCATTTCCCAAAATCATACTCCATTAGCTATGGAATCTTCACGTAAAATAGATCAATATATAATCGATATCAATTTCCATATCCAACTAATAATATAAACGAAATAACGACAAAGCCTTTTAATTCCATATATATTAATGGTCTTCCTCCACAGAAGCTCACTTCGATTATTACCAAATTGAATTCCATTCCGTCCCAATTTATTTTATTAAATTGGAAAACTTTACTTCAGAAAAAATTTCATTAAATCTTAATAAAAGATTTATATATTCCAAATCACATTTCACTGTTAATCGTGTTAAATAACAAATGTCATTAAAAGCATAGTTCACAGTAAACCCAATTCACATTCCATTTTATTCCAATTACTAAATATAACTGGAAACTCTAATAATCTTAATTAAAAGATTTATTCTTTTCTCACGGGGTTTAAGAACAGTGTTACTTAAGACACCATTCACGACAAACCTAAAATCCATTTTGATATTAAATATAAGGCTTTAAACAGAGATTATATCGGCTTACATTCAATATTAAATTCTGAAACCAACACATATCGTATAGGGAATAACGATATATATCTATCTTCCAAATTCCTCCACAATATCCGTATAGTCACGCAATCCAATATCGAAATATTCCAGGAAATTATTTCTATTCAAATCCATTCCAATTCATTCACTGGAAAATTCTGGTCATTTTAAAACCATTCACAAATCCAATTCATTTATTTAAAAATTGTTGGATTTCAAATCTAGTTAATAACTAGTTCATTTAGATGAAAATATATTTTTATCTTTATAAACGTGGAATTTTTCATCCAAATTATTTATTATGATTTTACAAAAATTATTACAATTTTTAAACATTTTATCTAGACCCGTACAGTCAGTTTCCAATAACGGCCACAAAACTGCATCCTTAACGACCTTTTCCAAATTTGATTTGGAAATAATTTCAAATCCAACCATTAGATTTCAAATCTCTTATAATTGTTGGAAATCTCTTTTCGATACGAACCTAAGGGTTCCGATTTTAGGAGAATCCGACGGTCGGATCTCCCGTAATGTCAATTCGAAATCAATGGTTGAAATTCGTGAACAGTCGCAGCGCGACGCGTTTTATTCATGCCATTAATATATATATATATATAATATATATATTTCGTTCAAAACGTATTCTATAAATTTATTTTAAAAACGATTCACACTTTCATTTCAATTTTAAATCAAAATTGAATACTCCTTATCATTATAATATTTAAATGATAATATTTTTAAAATATTTGATTTTGTAATCATTTCCTTTTTTATATTCATTATAAAAATGAATAAAATCGATATAAATATCATTCGCGTTAAAATGGCACAAATCTAATCAACACGGCTTCATATAATTCAATATTTTCGTGTCCATCCCAAATCAGACATATTTTAATCCTTCACAAAATATTATTTTAAAATATTCATTACTCTAAAATATTCATTATTTTAAAATATTCGTTTTTTATGAATTGGAATCAGACCCAATCAATTACCATATGATTTATTTATATGGATTTCATACAACACATGTATACAACAATAATGATACACAATCAACCATCATCCAGAGTGCATTACACAATTGCATAAGCATTAAATATAAATAATTAATGCTTACAATAGTCTGTCAACCAATCGATTGACATACAACTAAACAATTGGGATTAGTGTACGCCAAATATCATCCCAATACCCGTGTGGGGTTTCAACCAACAAATACTGAATAATATTTGTGCAGTTGGGCGATGTGTAAAATTTATCGTCCCAAACAATATTAGTTAAATGGGTGTACATAAACAAATCGTTCGATTTGTAAATGAATATTTATTATCATTTCAGGAGAATTTTGTGCCATTCATATATACGTCAAAAATTATATTTTTAACGATAAAATATTTATTTCAACACATGAGTATTTTTTTAATAGTTCATACTTTCAATAAAAATGATATTTTTATTGTTCAAACATTCTATTCAACACATGAATATTTTATACAGTTCATATACACATTAAAAATTATTTTTTCAATGAATAAATATTTATTTCATAAAATTTTGGCATTATAACGATGCGATATTAAAACCGGAGTAATGTCTAGTATTACCCCTCTCCTGATACTGGCCCGCGCCATACATAACCATCAATCACAATCAATAAAACCACAATACAATCATTTCACCATAATACAGTTAATTCACCACAATACAGACAATTTCACCATAATTCAATTCAAACAAACAACTATGGTTTTTACAATAAATAGTGTCGGGGGCTTCTAAGCCCCATCTGCTTCCTAGTATATATTTAACTGTAAAATAATTAGAGTGAGAAGGAGTTCTCACATTGGAATCCACTCAACCACGCTTTTATTTCTGAATTTCAGTTCTGTTTGGATTTGAAATTTGCTTGAAATTCTAATGTGCTCCGTTTCCATTCTGGTCAGTTCCATGTTGTAGCGTTTGTTATCACGATCGCAACGGATCAGAAATCACTGCATTTGGACCTCGTATGAAGAAGATATGGGTGTTTATATATTAATTACTTAATTAAAATAAATAAATAAATAATTCCTTAATCACCTTCATCTTCTTTCAGCCAAAAACTTCCCAAACTAGGGTTCACCTTTCACGCACCACGAGGCGCCTGACATCGATCGGCCGCCGCCACGAGGTGCACCTTGGAGTGCGCCACCCACGCCCAGAGTGGGGCCCAACTCGATAGCCCCATGAGGTTGGAAAAGCCGTTCGAACGACAGATCTTTGAAGCGAAAAATCGAACTCAACACTCAACAATAAATCCTCAAACTGCTATGGATTGGAAGGTCTCAGGAAGGGCTTCGATTTTCATTTTATAATTTTTGTTTTTTATTGCGTAGATTGATCAGAAAATGGGTTCAAAATTTCGAGCCAAAACCGTCGTTCGCTGAAAGGAAGAACGCGGCGGATTTTTTTCCTCGTTGACCAATCGTGATTTTTTCTTGGGTTTTATAGAAATTTTATTTATTTAATTTATCTAATCACAAAAATATTCGTGTATTGATACGAACTCCAAATCGAACCCAATGACTGTCACCCCTAACCAAATACTTCCATTTCAGACACAATGAGATATGTTTCATAAGCCAATTCGACTATTTTGACCAGTTTTTGTTTAAATTAAAATATAAATCAATGTATATTGAATTCAAACGTATATTTTAATTTACCGGGGCCACATACTGACTCCAAAAGTTCCCGAAAAAGAAATCTAGCTATGTTTTGACGATACGGTCCTAACAAAACTAATTTCGTCGAATTTGGAGACTGTTTGAAAAATGGTCATTTTCTAGTCGATTAAATTCAAGTGAAAATTAGGCTCATATCCTTAAAACAAAACTTAATTAAGCTCACATCCTCCCCTATTGAAAAGTTTAAATTTCATCCCTGTTTTTAAAATAGCTGCTTATTTTTTCCTGAATTGCCCATTTTTTAAATTACGACATAATATACGGATCACATCCAATTTTGATTTATTCGTTATTTATTTTTTAGTTATGCCTTAATTAATGGGTAATAAACAGATATTTCGTGTAAACAGTTATTTCATGATTTAATTTTTTCTTACACATAATTTCTCGTGCTAATGGCAGCGACAACATCTTTCGGAACTTCGAATTCTGTCCATTTAAAATTGAAATTGATTGGCAATTTTTCCAGTGACTATTTTGATCGAACGATTGTGTATTAAATGGATGCATCTTCCTTCAGGTAAAATATACTTTTTAATTTTTATTTTTATTTTGTGTACTGATTTCACTTCTTCAATCCATTTTTGTTGATTCAATATTCTCAAAAAATGGAATTGTCTATTTTTATTGATGGATAATTTAATTATTTTATAAAGTTTCATTTTTGTTGTTGATTGTACAGTAGTATAAATTAATATGTCAATATGTTTTTTCATCTATTCTTTGTAGATGTATAAAAATATGCATATAGTGTGTATATAAGCATATAAAAGTGTAACTATTGGTATAGTACGTGTGTTTGGATGTATTCAATAAAGTTGCATGTAAGTATGCAAATTTTCTGTGTATATGCATGCAAACATACTGAAATTTCTGTTTGTCTTCATGCCTGATGATTAGTTGCATGCTTCTATGAATTTGTTTTTAATATATGCATGGTACATGTGTTCTGGATCTATTTTTAAATATAAAACTTGCAAAATATTCTGAAATTTTGCAGATAAATATATAGGTATTAATGTTATTTGCGTATATGTATGCATCTAGTTATAATTATATGTTTTTGGAGTTGTAATTTTATTTGAATACTGCTGATATGGCTGATTAATTTTTATTTTTTTATTTTTCAAGTAGTGGTCCTGCAAATATGGGTGTATTGGTGCTGCTGAAGTATGAGAATGATAGTTGTTCTATTCGTCTTTATTTTGATAGTACTGTTGCCACCGTGAGAGATGTTGTCTGTGGTAAATGGACTGAGTTAAGTCCTTGTCATTTGACTTATATCACATTAGAGATGGTTTGAGAAGGAATATCGAAAGTAATTCTGATCTTCAATCCATTCTTTTGTTGGCTGCACATAATCCTGAGGATTATTTGGTTTTTTTTTATTGACGTTAATCGAAGTAGTTCTTCAGTTGCTTATGGTAGCAATTCTTCTTTTGGTAATGATTCCTCTTTTGCTAGTACTAGTGAGTCGAACAACCAATTTAAGTAATTGTTGAGAAGTGATTTGAATCATTCTGTTTTCTATGGTGTTGGTCAACAATTTAAAGGAGGTGTCGCTGAATTTAGACTTTATTTGATGATGTATAGTATGAAAACTGGATGTAAGCTTAATTTGGTTAAGAATGATAAGGAAAGAGTTACCGCTGTTTGCTCTAAAAAAAATTGTAGTTTCAGGATTCATGCTTCTCTTAACTTCAATCTTTCTGGATATTTTTTTGTAAAGAGATTTCAACTGGAACATACTTGTGGTGCCGGAATTCATGACATAAATAATCATGTTATATCCAGTAAATTGATTAAGCTTTTGGTTTGTGATTACATTCAAGCTAATCCATTAATGAAGACGAAGGACATTATTAACTTATTTCAAACTAAGTATAATGTTATTTTGAAGTATTATTATTCTTATAGTGGGAAGTGATTGACATTAGAAGATTTACAAGGAAGCGACGTAATGTCCTATCATCATTTGCGGTCGCTTTGTGATTCAGTTCTTACTACTAATCCTGGAAGTAAAGTTGTTTTGAAGTGCAATGATTCTACACGTCAATTTGAGAGGGTTTTTATTGGATTTGAGGCTTGTGCATATGGATTTCAATTTAATCGACCATTATTTTTTGTTGATGCTACATTTATGAAGGGAAGAGCTCAAGGGTGTTTAATGGCTGCTACTGGTAAAAATGGAAATGAAGGAATCCTGATTTATAGTATATTTTTTCTGTTATAACTGCCAATATTATTATTTTTTGAACGCCTATATGCTTTTTGTTTGAATATGTGCATTTATATACGAAATTATTTTGAATAATTGCATGCATGTATGATAGTATGCTGAAGGTATGAATACAATTATGCTTCTTTTGGTTAAGAATTGCATGAAAGAATGGAAAAATTACAAACAAATGCATGCAATTATTTCATAGTTTGTGAGTACAGCATACAAATATTCGAAATACTTTCACATACATATGCAACTTTTATAACATATTTTCATGCAATTATTCTGTCTATACGTTGTTCAAGCAACTGTTCTGTTTATGTTCAACTAGATATGAAATTATTTTTAAAATCTGTATGAAATTGTGAAACTGTTAGGATTACGGTAAAATTTAATGGAATTGCCTACATGATTTTTTTTAAACATAATTATTTTTTGTCGTGTATAACTACTTGTTGGCTAGCTTTTGGACCAAGCCACCAAGATTCACATATATGTTCACTATTGAATTTCACTTGTAGACGTCATCAAACTCCGATTGTGGTCACCAAGCCTTCACCGGATCGTGACAATGCTACTACTCTCCTCCCATTCGCGATCATCATGGGCGATCCGATCCATCCTCCCACGAGCCCCATGATTCGATCCCTGAAGTTGAGAAATGAAGACTACGACTAAGTCTACCACGATCCAAAAATGCAGG
The DNA here is from genome assembly GCA_030737875.1 of Allium sativum. Classification (NCBI taxonomy): domain Eukaryota; kingdom Viridiplantae; phylum Streptophyta; class Magnoliopsida; order Asparagales; family Amaryllidaceae; genus Allium; species Allium sativum. The sequence continues at coordinate 465,150,240 of CM060923.1, forward strand.
ATCTCGCGACACCTGTCCATAACTGTCATATTGACTATTTCTCCATCAAACTACAAACTAGTTCGAGATTCTCGGGATTTGTGACACGTATGACCACGATCCGTCTGCAAATATCATCTATAAATAGCCCCTGACTTGGCATTTTTGAGGATCTTTTTGGCAATTGAGAGCTCTAATTCCACCATAATCATATCTCCATTATTTTTACTCAGAGTTATCTTGAATTTACTGAGCAAATCAATATTGTAAAAGTGAGGTTGAGAGATAAATCATTGGTTGTACTCGAATCATAAGTATAATCATTGATATAAAGTGGACGTAGACTCTTTAACGCCGAACCATTATAAACCCTATGTCTTTTCTGTTTTTCCTTGCATTTATTCTGATAGCTATCTCCCCCAAATTATAACAACTCGGGTGTTAGGCCCAATTTTGGATCTAACATTTTGGTGCTTTCACTGAGAATGAAGTCTCAGCATATTGGATTGTAGTTCTATTGTTTGGATAGTCAAGTCCGAAGAAAACAGTTCAAAACTCCACTATTTCGATTTTTGAAGATTTTGGATATCATGGCGGGAAGGAAGTCTAAGGAAGTATGAATTTCGCAGGCGAATGAAGCTGCGAACGAAGCAATTGAAGAAAGGGTGCACGAACAGGTCGAGGAAGAGCTCTCGGATCGTGGTAATGCTGGGGCAATCCGATCTAGTGATGGAGCAACGAACCAAACAGTTGAAGGGGTTACTATCCGATCGTAGGACCACGCTGCAATCCCTCCTGCACCTGTCACCACGACCCGACGTCAAGGGGGTACCACGAGCCACCAGCCTAGGAGGACCACAATCTGAACTGACAATCAGACTACTACCCGACCTGGGAAGGAAATTATGGCTCATTCTGCTCGTGCTGGTCCTTCTGCTCAACCCGGTCCAAGTTCCCTGCGTATAAGAGAAGATGAAGATGACCAGTTCGACCCTTCTGCTTACCGAAGGACATCTGACTCGAATACTTGAAGCATTGGACAGGAAAACTGATGAATTGGCCGCCCAAAGGCAGGAGAGCTTGTTGTTGCGTCAGAATATTATTGCCTTAGGCAGACGAATTGATGATATTCAAAGGCAGGTTTCACCACCTCCAGCTTACCCTTTATCCCCGGAACATACATCCTCATCTGAAGAACCTCGGAGAAACCGGCGATGGCCTCCATTGGAAAGGGCTGAGAATATAGAAGTGCTTAATCAGGAAACCAATAACCATAACTTAAATGAGCCCATACTGCCGCCTAGAAATGGAGGCGTTATTGATCCTGCTCAGAATCGACCTGTTCCCCTTGCTCGTCGTGCGACTGATCGCGGCAATATGGGGCAAGGAATTTCTGTCCAGGACCCAGACCTTGCAGCAACACATCAAAGAAATGCTGGAGGAGCTCGCCGGGCAAGAAGCGCTGATCCCGAATCCACTCTGACCCATGCGGATGTCGAAGCCATGATCAGGCAAATGATGGTGGAAAGTCGCGGACAAAGAACCAAAGATTGGGGTATAGGTTGTAGTCATTCGCCTTTTACAGATGATATTTTAGAGGTCCGATTCCCGAGGAAATTTAACATGCCATCCATGAACCGTTATGCGAGAAAGGCTGATCCAGTTCAGCACCTGATGAGATATTCATGGTACATGAACGCGGTTGCCGCCTCCGATACTGTGAAGTGTAAGGCATTCCCGATATTCCTGGAGGACATGGCGCTAATGTGGTTCACTCGGTTGCCAGCGCGATCGATCTCCAGTTTCAGGGAATTAAGTGAACAGTTTGTAAATCAGTTCCGATTTCATACCCAGAGATCTAAGAATGTCATTGAGTTGTCCCTCATTAAACAACGTCCGGACGAATCCTTGAGGTCCTATTTAGATCGTTTCAATTTAGCAGTCACAGAGGTTAGAGATCCCCATGAACAAACTGTTTTGATGGCTCTGATTGACGAAGTGGATAAGGATACTGAGTTTGGATGATACCTGGCCGGTAAACCACCATTAACCAGAGAGATATTCTACGAAAAGGCCAACATCTGCATGCGTCGGGAGGAAACTTACGCCAACCGAAAGAGGAAGGCAGTTGATAAGGAGGATATCCCAACTAATGTGGCTATTAAGCAAACGGGAGATAGCTCAGGAAAAGTTGAAGTTAATGTCGGGAACAAGAATCAAGGTAGCGGTCGCCAATCGGGGAATAGTAATAACAATAATCGGAAAAGAAATCGAGGAAATGACTCTCAGAGAAGATCCCGGCCTAGACCGTTTGAGAGCTTCACACCGTTAAATGATACGTTGGAAAACATCTTTTTGGATACATATAATGTCCTCCAATACAAAAGGCCTCCTCCGAGAGATTCTATAGAAAAAGAGCGTGAAACTGGGAAATTCTGTCTTTTTCATCAGGTCCATGGTCATTCCACAAAAAAAATGGCGTCATTTGAGAGATGTGATTGAAAAACTGCTCCGAGAAGGGAAGCTTGATGAATATAAGGTGACTCCTTGGGACAGGGGGCAAGCTGTACAAGCCTCGAACCAAAGCCAACCTGCTGCTAAACCGACGGCTTAGCAAAAAGGAAAAAATATCGTTATTAATACCATAGTTGGTGGGCTCCACCTGGGAGGGCACAGTTTCAGAGCTATGGATCAATACGTGAATGCAGCTAAATAGCATTTTGAAGTGGGGAATGTAGCAACCCCGAGGATAACGCTCAGGTTAAGCAACAAAAGACGATGTCTGATGATGTCATATTTCGCGAGCGAGAGAGTATTGGGGTTCACTCCCAAACTAAAGACCCATTAGTGATCACCGTCACAATCGGTCCAGCTATAGTTCATAAAGTCTTAGTAGATAACGGGAGTTCGGTCAACATTATGTTCAAGAAAACATTCGACCAAATGAAACTCGAGCCGAAGGATTTGAAACCATGCGCAGGTTGGATACGTGGATTTAATGGGGCCTCGACCTTTCCAATGGGATAAGTGGAATTATCAGTAACCCTTGGGGAAGGAAAATGCCAGAGAGTGAGAATTCTGCCCTTTGTAGTCCTGGACATTGAGTCGCCGTACAATGCCTTCTTGGGCAGGCCATCCCTAGCCAAATTCAGGGCCTGCATTGCACCCTGGTGCCTGTTGTTGAAGTTCCCGACGGATGCCGGCATAGGCATAGTCAGAGGAGATCAAGTTGTTGCACGAGCATGCTACATTGCAGAGTTAAAATTGCCCCACAAAGGGAAAGATGTAGAAACAAAAGGTGGTTCTTCCCCTCCGAGGGAGGAATCGTCGTAGCAATTAAAGAAAATACCTCCGGGAGGGTTGCCCAGAGAGTTGCCCGAGGACATAGATCCCAGAGAGGATGAAGAGTATGGGGGCAGAATGGCGACTCCCAATGAAGCGACTATGGATGTACTAATCGATGATAGTGACCCAGAGAAGGTCCTGAAGATTGGATCCCAATTGGATCCTATTCGAGCCAAAGAATTAACAAATTTCCTAAAAGCTAACTTGGATATATTCACCTGGACCCATGCGGACATGTGTGGGATATCTCCCTCGATTAAGAGTCATTCGTTAAGCATCAACCGGAAACATCCTCCTGTCAAGCAGAAAAGGCGAATGCTTGGCCCAGAGAGGTCTGTCGCCTTGAAGGAAGAAGTCGAAAAGCTGAGGAGTAATGGATTTATTAAAGATTCAACATACCCTGACTGGATTTCAAATCCGGTTTTGGTAAAAAAAGGCCAATGGAAAGTGGTGTACATACATTGACTTTTCAGATCTAAACAAAGCCTGCCCAAAAGACAGCTTTCCGTTACCTCGAATCGATCAGTTGGTAGATTCAACCGCGGGTCATGAAATTCTTTCTTTTATGGATGCATACTCGGGGTACAATCAAATCCCCGTGTATGTCCCAGACCAAGAGCATACCAGTTTCATTACAGATTTGGGATTATACTGCTATGTGGTGATGCCTTTCGGTTTGAAGAATGCCGGTGCTACATATCAGCGATTGGTGAATAGAATGTTCTACAAGCAAATCGGGAAAACGATGGAGGTATACGTTGACGACATGTTGGTAAAGTCCAGACAATCGTCAGATCATACTACCGATTTAGCAGAGATGTTTGAGATTCTCCGAAAGTATGGGATGAAACTGAATCCTTTGAAATGTTCATTTGGGGTGGCATCTGGAAAATTCCTAGGATTCATCGTCAGCTTGCGTGGAATCGAAATCAATCCAGATCAAATTACAGCAATCCAAAATATCCAAGAACTAAAGCAAATTAAGGACATCCAGAGCCTCGCTGGAAAGGTGGCGGCGCTGAGTAGGTTAATCTCCAAAGCTACAGATAAATGCATCCCCTTTTTCAAACTGATAAAGCGAGGCAAACGCAACTTTAAATGGACTCCCGACGGTATAGAAGCATTCCAGAATCTGTTGAACCATTTGGAAAGACCCCCGATATTGTCTAAGCTTGTGGATTACGAGGATTTATTTGTGTGCCTGGCAGTGTCATCTCACGCAATCAGTTCAGCTTTGGTAAGAGAAGAGGATAAGGTACAAAGACCGGTGTACTATGTGAGTAAGAAATTGGCGGCTGTAGAACGGAATTATCCAAAAATAGAAAAGCTGGCGTATAGCTTAAAACTTCGCCACTACTTCCAAGCTCATCCCATTACTATGTACACCGATCACCTGCTTAAATAGGTTCTGCAAAGGCCAGAAGCATCAGGAAGACTACTCAAGTGGAACATTGAGTTAAGTCGATTCGATTTGAATTTCCAGCCCCGAAGATCGATAAGGGGGAAAGTGCTTGCGGACTTCATAGCGGAGTTCACCATCCCAGAAGATGATGTAATAACTGAAGAGGACGATCCGTCAAAGCTATCCTTGATCCTAATGCCTGGAAACTATACACTGATGGAGCTGAAAATGACAGGCGATCTGGTGCAGGAGTGGTTCTCGAAACTCCAGAGAAATGGTTAATTTATTACGCTCTTAGACTGGAGTTCCACGCCACTAATAACGACTCCGAGTACGAAGCCCTAATTGCCGGGCTGAAACTCGCAAAGGAATTGGATATCACAAAGCTAAACATCTTTTGTGATTCCAAAATAGTCTTAAACCAGGTCATTGGAAAATTTTAAGCCAAGAGTCCCAGGCTTATATCGTACTTGGAAAAAGTGAAGAAGTTGCTGGATGGTTTTGACCACCACAACATATCTCATATTCCTCGAATGGAGAATCAAACGACAGACAAGTTAGCAAAAATGGCTAGTTCAGATAATCCTCAGGATACGGGGCTGGTCCCAATTGAAGTACTACCGTCTCCTAGCGTAGATCAGATGGAAGTTGGTCTAGTACTAGAGATTGAGCCTGAGAGAGAGTCATGGATGACTCCTCTAAAGAAGTTTTTGATAAATGGAACGCTTCCAACGAAGAAAAGTGAGAGGCATGCAGTTATACGAAAAGCTTCCCGATATGTGTTGCAAGGCAATGTCCTATACAGACAAGGTTTCTCGATGCCCCTCCTCCGGTGTATCGCCCATGATGACCTCATGCATGTGCTGAAAGAGGTCCATGAGGGCGAATGTGGTGACCACACTAGAGGGCAAACGCTGGCAAAGAAGATATTGCGATATGGCTATTTCTGGCCTACCATAAACAAGGATGCAGCCAAGTATGCACGACGTTGTGATGCTTGTCAGAAATTCTCCAAGATTCCTAGGGAACCACCTAGCTAGTTGAACACAATGACAAGCCTGTGGCCTTTTGCTATGTGGGGAATTGACATTATTGGGGGCCTTCCCATAGCAAAGGGCGGAGCAAAGTTCGCTATTGTGGCCGTAGATTATTTCACTAAATGGGTAGAAGCAGAGCCTTTGACCACGATCACAACCAAGCGAGTGATCACTTTTGTCGTTAAGAACATTATATGTCGGTTTGGGATTCCAAAAGTCATCGTAACCAATAATGGGACCCAATTCGATAGTACCGAGTTTCGAGATTTCTGTCAGAAGTATCACATCGAGAAAAGATACACCTCTGTGGCACATCCGCAATCGAACGGACAAGTTGAAGCGACAAACAAGGTGATCAAATCCATTCTAAAGAAAAGATTGAAGAGGGCCAAAGCCATGTGGGTTGATGAATTACCCCTGGCACTATGGGCCTATAGGACAACGTACAAGTCGGCGACGTGTCACATCCCGTTTTCCTTGCTTTTAGAGCTGAAGTGGTTATTCCGGTCGAGCTGGAAGTACCATCTCATCGAACCACTTATTATGATCTGATGACCAACATTGAGTTGCTCCTTGAGTCTTTAGACATGGTTAAAGAAAAGAGGGATGAAGTCGATCTACGCGCCTTGAGGCACAAGCAACAAGTTGCTCGGTATTACAACAAGAAAGTCCAAGCTCGAACCTTCGAACCCGGAGACTTGGTTCTGAAGCGCGTCTTTCCACCCCTAGTACATATGGGCCCGAAATGGGAAGGACCGTACTCCATTTTACGAAGGCTTGATAATGGAGCCTTCAAGCTAGCAACTGTGAATGGAAATGAAATCCCCAGAGTGTGGAATGCCCAGCATTTGCGGCCTTATCTGACATGAAATTGTCAGTTTTATTCTTTTGTTTTTTAGGACCATGTAAAAAGACTCGACTTGCCTAGAACAGTCTGGTTACTTGAACAAAAGATTATAAAGTGGACGTAGGTCATGATTCGACCGAACCACTATAAAAATATCGTGTGTCATTTACCTTTACCACACCGTTTTTTATTTGCTCTTTTATTTTGATTAATATATGATTACCATTTTGAAGTTTGTTTTAAATTATGCAGTAATCTCAAAACAGCTGATTCAAAATGCCATCTATCAGATCGGAAGGCTAACGGTAACTAAAGCTCTAAAAGGTGCAGCGAGGTAAATCACATTACTGCTTGCACTCTAACTCTCAAGATTAGGGAGAGAGTATAAAGGACGCGAAGATAACGTCCCCAAGGCGTGAAGGTGCGCCATGATAAAACCGCCTTGATAACACTCTAACCCGCTGAAGGAACGAGAGAGTATAAAGGCGCTAGAGACTTAACGTCCCCAGAACTTCTGCTCCACTAAAGGATTGGTGAGCAGACCAAGAACCGAGCTCGAACTCTAACCTGCTGAAGGATCGGGAGAGTATAAAAGTGCTAGAGACTTAGCGCCAAGAGAAATTTTACCCCGCTGAAGGATCGGGAGAATATAAAGGCACAGTGACATATGCCACTCAAGGGCTCCCATCCTACCACACGAGTAGGGACAAGAATGAAAAAGGGGGCCTGGACCCCTCATTTTCGGACGTAAGGGGGGGAGTACAAACATAATCCTAATCAATCGCCAATAAGCCCTGGCCAGGCACTATAATGAAGATTGATTGGGGGCATATACGTACACCACTACACATTTACTTAGCACACGAACTTCTCAATGATTATTACTCATGACTCCAGTATTTAGTCATGATTATTTCATTTATGATTATTTAAGCTCTGCAAACATGATGAACTTGCAGGAACGCAATGGCGCAAAAGAAATAGATTTTCATTTATTGAAAGCAGATTTACAAGAACAAGAAGCTAAACAAAAGTGAGGGCCACTCTCACAACTACATTTTTTGTCCAAAGGAAATCCTAAAAGCTAAAATATGAGCTAATAAGTGCATTCTATTTAGGCTTGGGAGACGATTTTGATTTCTTTTCATTCTTTAGTTTCTCCAACCCCTCTTTGTCAGCATCAGAGCGGTCACTTTTCTTCCTCTTCCTCTTATCAACAAGAGGCTCCGGGGGAGGACTAAAAGGTTGGGAGGCAAGTTGTGAAGTTATTGATTTGGAGGAGAATCTTATAACCAACCCAGTCTTGGGATCGATTTCGAAAATAGGGCGCACGAATACAGGGTCATGTTCCCCCTTCTTAAGAACCAACTGCTTTTCTTTCCTAGCCTGCATGTCAACCAAGGTTTCACTATCATCATCCTTGGCCTCATATATGATGACAACTTCCTCTTCCTTATCTCCGTGACCACCATCTGTGTCTTGCAAAGACGCAATAACCTCAACGTCTGCAGGAGCGCCGGTGCCAGGTTCCACGGGTGGTACCGTGACTTTCTCACTTGTTATACCCTCGGTTTGCTTTGGAATCTCAGAAACTTCAACATCAGTACCCGAGGGGACGTCAACTTTCTCCGCCACTACCTTCTCCTCCGCATCTTTCTCAACCGGCTCGATACCTACACCATGAGAAGCAAATGTTAGTGAATCGGGAGAAGATGTGGCCACGTCAGTTGTCTGTACCATGAGACGACGATAAGTTACGATTGCTTTGATGAACTGTGGAGAGAATATGGAGATACCTTCAGCCGACTCATCTCCCAGATTTGGCATGGTGGTTCCGACAACTGGAGGGGTTGGAGCCAAGGGAATCAACGGATCGTCAGGGTTATATTCCTCGACTTCAGAAGTTTTGGGCTCCACCATCGAGCTCGAGCCTTCGTCAACCCTATCCTTGCCCTTGAGCTTAATCTTCTCCCTCTCGATCTCTTCATGGATTAGGCGTCTACCTTTCTCCAAAGCCTCAGGTTCTTCACCTCTGAGAAAGGTCTGCATCAGCTGGTTTTCGTCAATCTCGTCGACCATCAATCGCCGCTTCTCGCCTTCGACAATTGCATCCCATACATTGGCGAGAGTAACATGATAGTCCGGAATCCAAGAGATGTCTCAAGTCTTGATGACTTGACCAAAGAAGTTGAACAACAGTTCCTCAAAACCAGCTATATCTTTCTCTTTTTCAGCGATCTTGTCAGCAGTAGCAGTGGCCGATTCAAGAGCATTATTGGCATTACTTTTAGCGAGAGCTGCATGCTCCTCAGCTTGGGAAAGTTTATCATTTAAAACCTCTTTTTCCTTTTTGGAAAGATCGAGGTCGTTTTTTAAGCTCGCCCTCTCTTTCTCCCAGGCAGCTTTCTCAATAGCAAAGCGTTCCTGTGCTGTCTTCAGTTCAGTATTAATTGCCCTAAGATCTTCCACATCCTTCCTCAGAGCCACCCGTTCCTGGCTGTTTGAATCAAGCTCACTGCGAAAACGCTCCCTAGCACTTTCCAGCTCAGACCTGTAATTCTCTGCATCTCGCCAAGCTAAAGCCAGTTGGGCCTGTGCATCCTCTAGTTCTTTTTCCATTTTGCTCCTAGCCCTGGCTTCATTCTCAATTTTTACTCGGGACCTGGCCGCGTCCGTCTCTAGGCGACGGATGGCATCTGAAAGATGAACATCATGTCTCTTCATCACCTCATATTGTTTAGCCACATGGCATACGTACCCTATCACCTCTGTGTCCCAATCCTCGGGAACCGGCTCAAGATCCGGGACGAACATCATCCTCTCAAAGAAAATATCAGGAAATCGCTTTCGCAAGCGCTCTAGCCTGGCTTGAATCTCGGAATCAGGAACAATATTCTGTGCAGCGGTGGTATCTAAGTCATGCTCACTAGAGGAAGCATGAGATGTCTTTCTCTTCTCCATGATCTTGCCCTCATCTCTGTTTTTGCCCTCCGGCTCGTGATGTTTTTTAGAAGACTGGACAAGAGAAGGCGTACTCTTCGGAGGGGTCAAATCTCTAGGAAGTTGCTTGCCCCCAGCCGGTAGGGATGAACGACTGTGAGGCTTTTCAAAACCCTGCTTTGATGGAGATCGAGATCGTGTAGAATAAGATCGATGAGAATCCTGGGGCCGACGACTATCACTTCCCCGACTATCACTACAAACGTGCTCGGGATCTGGAAGGAGGCTTGGTGTGCCCTCACGAAGGGAACGATAAGAATAAGACCGTTTGCGAGATATTTTCCCTGCAAAAGAAACAGGTGCATGTTAGTACTACGAATGACAGTGGTATAAAAGTGTTATGGTAAATGGTGCATGTGATTTGTGCATCCCGTGAAATCCCCTTTTTAACGGACCAGGGCCCAGAGTTAGGCTCGTTTGGATGACTTCTTTTTCTCCAACTGGGGCACTCGTCTCTTTAGAGATGGGAAAAATCGGTTCCCCTTCGAAGTCTTCCTGAGTATAAATATCATATGGTAAAGGAATCTTATTTAATTCCCCGAGTATCTGTTCCTCCGTTAACTCATCCTGAGCGACAGACTCAACCGGTGATGAAGTTCTTAAGGGAGACTGCCCCCAGAGGTCGGGACCTCCTTTGATTCGTCAGCTTGCCCCTCGTCTCCTTTGTATACGTTTAAATCCTCGTCATCCTGATTAATCATCGGCGAAGGACTCTTGCGAAGGGTAGTTGTCTTTACAGCTTGAGAAGTTCCTTCTTCCTCAGTCAGAGGTATATACTTGTAAGGTTTGCCACCTGCTCCAAGTCCGAATCTTATATCTAAAAGGCGGTGTTTGTGAAGGTTCTCGTCAGTGATACATTTCTTAATCCTTAAGGAATCTGAGTTACTCTTGAGAAGGCGGGACATTCGGTCTTCATATATCGATCCTTCCGTTCTCTCAAAGTTGTGATCTGTATGGAACAAAATGATTCATTAGCGCTGAAATTTTGCATTCGAAGTAAACGCGGGAAAGTTGAAAACATACTTGCTTGTAGCCACTTCCTCGCACATCCAGCTTGATGCTTTATATAAAACCAGTCAGATTTGATATCCCTTATATTACTATAACCATCAGTTACGACTTTTCTGTTGGCAAATGATTCGGAGAAAGAAAAATCGGGAGCCCCTGCGGAACGATGCTTGAAATGGTAATAGAATTTCAGATCATTAAGGGTAAGTTCGGTCTGTAGAATCTCCATATAAGCAATATATAGAGTATACAGAGCCGCGTAGGCATTCGGATGGAGTTGCATGGGGCCAATGTGTAACTATCTTAAGAGATCGACAACAAGTGGAGGAAAAGGAGGAATAGCTCCTACCCAGCACATGAGTCGACTAATAGTCATATACCCCTCTAGGGCAGAATGAGGTCTATCTTCGCTTTCTGGAGTTTTCACGTCGTCCCAGGGAATTCCATGTCTTAAACATATCTTCTTAAGTTTTATATCGCCTAACTTGGAGGGTAAAGAATCGGTGAGCTTCTCTATTTCCTTAACACCCGGAATTTCATCAGGAGCTCGATCATCCTCATCTTCAAGGGATGTGCTCTCAGAAGTCGTTGACTCTATATCGGTATCCGTTTCGTAATCAGGGTCGGATTTTTCCTCATCCGAATCTGAGGGAAGCACATCAGGGCCGTGATGTACTGATGTCTCTGATTCGACACTTTCATTTGGTGTCTCAGTCACTTGTTTATCCGACATAGCTGGCGAGTAAAAATTAGAACACAAGTTACCCGTTCCCCGTGTGTGTAAGTGCAAGTGTGTGCTTGTGCGTACATATAGGAAAAGCATGGAGTTAGTTAAATAAACAGGATATTGGTCGTGATATGCCATCAAGTTAAGTTGTTCAGTCCAGAAAGTTCATCTCGAAGTCTCTAACCTAACTGTCCATTGGAATATCAGAATTAAATCGCATTATTTGGCCAACATGTGCATCGGTTGAATTGGCTTGTGGGACAGGGTTTGGATCGTTATGCATCGTCGGTTCGTGAAGTAGATCGGATCGTGGAGAAGCTTCAGATCGCGGAACGCTGAAATTCCTAACCCCTCGTGCTTTACCAGAACGGATCGTGATAACCCCCCACGATCCACTTTATCTCATGTCTCCACGAACCGATGCACCTCCGTGTCCACGACCCGATCCGCTAGTCAAATTAACACTTCATCTTCATCCCTTCTCCCATCATTTGTCCGTCACCACGAAGCGATTCGAGCCAAAGCCTCGCCTACGAACCAACCCGACCTGCTCCTCCTCCCTTCTCGCTCCCCCTCTCCTTCCATGAACGAACTTAGTACCACCGCCACTTTCAGGCTTCAACACCACTAACTCCACCATTACCCACGGAAATCGAACTCGAATCGATATTCAATAAGAAGGAAAGAGTTACCCGCGAAATTATCCTTATTATTACCTTTTTAATTTGATTAACTGGCCTCGAGAGCGCTTGAATTCGATGGCAAGCAAATTAGGGTTAGGAATTGAAGAGGAAAGGGCGGCGGTAATGAGGAGAAGAAGAGGAGCGGATGGGAAGAAAAGGGTCGGCTTATATAATATGAGAAGAGGCTTTTAATCTTCCCCTTTTTGTCCTATGTGGCTCGTAAGGCCAGATGGGCCGCGAGAGCCGAGGGATCCCACCATGGTTCACGAATGGGCCATTCAGGGCGACGGTCCGTGACATATCAAACTGCTCTACACGAACACGTCGAGTGATCCACAACAAATGGTAGTGAGAAATGGCGATCCAAACCTAAATGTGACCAATGGATCAGAAAGGCAGATTTGCATACTTGCAGGAATACGAAAATTATTAATGCTACCTATGACAAAAAGTTTTAAAACTTACTTGGAAACTTGATAATAGTAACTTCAGGAGTTCAAGAAATGAAAATCGCTCGATGAATAGAGAAGTGGTTGATGATTCAATCCGATATTTACATCAGTCAAAGAGCGCAACTTTCTGAAGCAGTACGACATTTCAGGCTGACATAACCATTGATTTACGTCATTCCATGAAGAGGTAGTTCAGTATTTTCGAAGCATATTTCATCCTTGATAAAATATACTTCGAGGGGGAAAAGTGTTAGCTAGCTTTTGGACCAAGCCACCAAGATTCACACATATGTTCAATATTGAATTTCACTTGTAGACGTCATCAAACTCCGATCGTGGTCACCAAGCCTTCACCAGATCGTGACGCTGCTGCTACTCTCCCCCCGTTCGCGATCATCATGGGCGATCCGATCCATCCTCTCACGAGCCCTACGATCTGATCCCTGAAGTTGAGAAATGAAGACTACGACTAAGTCTACCACGATCCAAAAATGCAGGATCTCGCGACACCTATCCACAACTGTCATATTGACTATTTCTCCATCAAGCTATGAACCAGTTCTAGATTCTCGGGATTTGTGATACGTATGACCACGATCCGTCTGCAAATATCATCTATAAATAGCCCCAGACTTGGCATTTTTGAGGATCTTTTTGGCAATTGAGAGCTCTAATTCCACCATAATCATATCTCCCTTATTTTTACTCAGAGTTATCTTGAATTTACTGAGCGAATCAATATTGTAAAAGTGAGGTTGAGAGATAAATCATTGGTTGTACTTGAATCTTAAGTATAATCATTGATATAAAGTGGACGTAGGCTCTTTCACTACAACAAAAAACATTTTTCGCAACAGGCCATATCTGTTGCAGTAGACCTATTGCAGCAGGCCAGCGCCCGTCTATATAGTCGATGTTGCAAAAGGTCGGTCCCTTTTCGCAACAGTTTTTGCCCGTTGCAATAAGATGTTGCAGTATACTTTTTGCAACGGGCTTTTGTTGTTGCAACAGTATATGCCCGTTGCAATAGATTTATAAATCATTAAAAAAAATATTACAGTTTATAAATATTACATATTAAATGTATTCGTTTTAGTAATAGTATATATTACAAAATGAAATAAACAAATATAAATTTTATTTTAACAAAGTTTTCATAGTACAAACAATTACAACAAAAATGTCTACAATTTTCATACATGATTCATGTATAACAATTTTTTATCTCACACAACACATTTTTTTCGAATAGAGTATTTTCTAATCATATTTCTACTCTATCATACATATACTATAACAAGAGAATAAATATCATATGTTCACTAGAACAAATTTGCATTACATGCTCCAAGCCTACGAAGTTTAAGCCTGCGAAGTCTTGGAAGGAGGAAGAGAATGATTTTTCCTTAAGAAGCAGAAAACAGAAATCGAATAGATATTCGTATCAATGACATCTATCAGGAACCGAGTGATAACCAAACAGAAGTAAACAATTATAATAAAATAAACTCACGTGAAAAATCTGAACTGGAAGAGCATCAGAACATACTCAAAGTTAGCCTTTCTTTTTGATGACTCTCTTGTGTACTGACAAGTTTATTATACACTGTCCAACTTTAAAATGAACTAGCCAATATACAACTGGAATTCATAGGTGACAGTATCCTTGGTTTCATGTATATTTCTTGGAAGGATAGAATGGTGATCCTAGACAATTAAAATGCATTCTGAATTTTGATAATAGTACAGAAAAACAAAGGCTACAAAAGATCATTTTTCCAATTTCATGAAATAGAGAAGCTTAAATACAAAGTTTTGGAATGAAGTGAGAAAAGTAAAGGAATAAAGAGAGAACAAAAGAAGATGGACACACATACAACCTACAGGTTTAATAGCAAAACAACCGACCATTAATAAGTAGTAAATTAGTTAGAATATTTCCCTACTCACACACATAATAGTATCTAAATATTACTAAAATAAATCGAACCTCTCTTTCTCCATCCGCCTCATCTTCCTTTCTTTCATTTCTTGCAGTTTAGCTGCTTTTTTTTCCCAGCAATCAGCACTGTTTATATCCCATATTCAAAGTACAATTCAGTCAGTGAAGCAGAAGTTAGTAGTCTCCCATATTCAAATAACATTACATCTAACTTATATAATTCCGAGAATTCTAACAAAGATAAATACTACCCTAATATATTAATCAACAACTTAAACAAACATTAAATCACTTGCATATTGTGATCCAGCCAAATGATGGGCATTTCCCTAAGATCAAAATGTTGCACTTCCTTAGCAGCATAAACAGAACACGCCTTATTACCACTCGTCGGTAACCGAGCATTGCCAGTAGAAATATGATACATATAAGTTGACTACCTCGTCCAAAAAAAAGGTATTTGTATATTCAGAAGAAAAACAACGGAAATATTGTATATAAATATTCACTTAGACTTTCTTAACTCCCTTATATCTCAAGACAGATATACCAAAAGTGAACATTTGCAAAATAGGTTATATTCAAAACTGAAATATTAAAGAAGATATTACCTCCCCCTTTAAAAAATTATTATCAAATCCCATTGATTTACACTTTCCCAAGACATCTAATTTCTACAGCAATGTAAAACACACACACACACACATGCACACACACACACAAATATATATATATATATATATATATATATATATATGTGCGTGTGTGTGTGTGTATTGTGTCTACTAAACATATATCATGTGTAGACACAGAAGTAAAAGGAGTTACAAACTAGAGTCGAAATCGATAATTGTTTCACCATAAATATAGCTATCGTGACCTTCAGTAATATATTTTTGCATCTATAATAGAATCGAGAAGAAGAAAGACGTGCAGGGACAATTACAAATAAGTAAACTGTGTTTACTTGCTGTATCATGGTAATTATGGTCCGAGATTTTGGCATTTTCATTATTCTTAAATGTAAATCATTCAGAAAGATATGAAACTAAGGGAATCTATTTCTTTTTAATAAAAACAGAACTTATAATTTAAATAAAATTTGAATCTGGAAAGATACTTATATGTTGCTGCTCCCATAACAAGCTTGTTAATCCCATGCCAAAATATAAGTTCAGCCTGCCCTTTTGCAACATTATTTGAATCGATCACTAGTTTCTCAACTTGTATCTGAATGAAGAAACCAAATAATTAAGAGTATGAGCAAACAAAATAAATTAAACAATTATGATGTCAATTGACCTTCTCTTTCAACAAAACAACAGTTCCAATAACTCCAACCTGATAACATATTACAAATATCCAACTCAAAAATAGAGCAAATAAATAGCCATATCCATTAGCACAAAGCAACAGAGAGGCTGGAAGAATTTCATAGCGTCACGGCATCATGGACAAGCTTAGATCATCACTAAAGGTAACATAACAAACAATCAAGAGACTGAGGGTATGACATAACTTCATCACCACAACACAATTGTCTTCCTGGAACCGTGGCCGAAAAAGAGTAGAACACAGAACACATCACACCAGACACATCTCTTTGTTGCAAGCAATCCACGAGAGTAGTTTGGCAGCGACAAAGTGACCGTTCAGACCCTTTTCACAACCAAACAGTCACAAACAAGCACCCAAAACAAACACCATCCAGCATAGACTGATCAAAGAAACCCAAAAAAACCAAGCACCATAACCAGAGGAAGTAGCAGACTTCGAACAACAAAACATATAGAGTACTAAAGCCAAACGGAAAAATAAATCAGTCTTAGAATCTACCTAACCACGACAACTGAATCAATCTCTAAAGAGGCGCAGTAGAAAGACCTAGGTGTTAATTGAAACGCGATGCAACCACACTGGATCCATCATCGAGAATCAACAAAGCCAGGGTAAAGGTGAAGGGAAGCTTCAATTAGAAGATCCGAAGCGATGCAGAGAAGAGCTGGAATAGTGAGCTCGTTCAAAACAACAACAGAGAAAACTAGGGAGAAACTATGGGGTTGGATCGAAAAAAGTTAAAGATTACTGGCGGCGGAAGGGAGCTGTTAGTTGGTAAAGTGCGATTTAGGGTTTCAAAGACCGGTTCAAATGGGAAACAAATAAAAAGAAGCGGAATGAAATATTTGGGAACCAGTCATTCCAATTTTTGTTGACCGCCTTTTTCACAGTCGCAACGTTACTTTATTGAATGTTGCTTGGCTAATTTTATTGGGATTACGTGACAAACACTGAATATTTTGCACTAATAAGAAATTTTGAATTTTATGATATCAACGAGCAAAAGCAAACCATAATGAGTACTGAGATTTAAAATGTAAAGTTTTTACTGTTGGATTTTGAACTTTTTTTAACATCTTTAATTTTTCTGAATTTTGAATGTTTTATTAACTTTTTTTATAATTTTTTTGAAATTCATTAAATATCAATATTTTATCAATAATTTAAAATTATTTTCATTCCTTTTAAGAATATTAAGTATAATAGTTAATTTTAATTATTGTTAGATACTAAATAATAAATATTACTTAATAATTGTTAAATATTACTATTAAAATGTTGTATTCTACTGAAGACTTGTTGTACAGATATGTACTACTGTCAAACTACCCAATTTCAAGAAGAAACATTTGGTTGTCATTTATAATTATTAAATATTTACAGCGAGTGAAATTAGTCGTCTGTTTTGCATCTCTATTATAGTTGACTAAATTAATACGTATCATATTTCAAATTATTTGTTAATTAATAATAACTAATTATTTAATAATAATTATTAAAAAGTTAATCATTAAAAGCTACTTCTTTTACTATTATTTAATATTTGTTTATTTTTTGAATGTTAATTATTATTTGTTAATAATTATTATTTAATTATCAGTCATAAATATCACTTTATAATACTTAAATTTTATTATTAGTTAATAGTTATTAAATATTAATATTAATTATTATTTAACTACTAGTAGTTAATCATTTAATAGTAGTTATTTAAAATTAATTATTAAAAGTTAATCATTAAAAGCTGATACTTGTGTTTAATAATATGTTTTTCGCAACTGGCTTTACCAGTTGTAAATAAATACAGTTATTGCAAGTGGCGAAAATAGTTGCTAAAGATATTTATTCGCAACTGGCTTGGAAGCGCAGATGCAAATAATATGTTTTTTGCAACTGCTACAGAAGCACAGTTGCTAAAACTAGGTTTTTGCAACAGGAAGGGAAGCACAGTTGCTAAAAATATGCTTTTCACAACAGAAAGGAAAACCCTGTTGCTAAATCTCATTTATTGCAACTGCTATAATAGGTCTGTTGCTAAATATCATTTACTGCAACTGTCATGTGTCGCCTGTTGCAAATAGTTGGTTGCAATAGGGTATTTTTCTTGTAGTGTTTAACGCCGAATCACTATAAACCTTGTGTCTTTTCTGTTTTTCCTTGCATTTATTCTGATATCTATCTCCCCCAAATTATAACAACTTGGGTGTTAGGCCCAATTTTGGATCTAACACTACTATTAAATTATTTTTTATTATTTGCCCACATTATGCCTTTTTTTAAAAAAATATTCATGTTTTTTATTCTACTACTAAGCTAGTTTTTTTAATAACAGGTTTTTCCCCTATAGCAATTGCTATTGTACCTGGAGAAGATGAAGATAATTGGATTTGGTTTTGCGAACAACTTAGAGAGTTTCTTAAAGAGGATTGTAGAAGCTATGTTTTCATATCTGATCATCATCCAGGTATCCTTGTTGCCATTCCAAAGGTGTTTCCGAATTCAGTTCATGGATCTTGTTTTTATCATTTAACCAATAATTTAAAAGTTGATTTAAAATTGCAATTTTCCAAAACAAATAAGAGGATGTTGTTGGATAAATTTTCAAGAATTGATTATGCATATAATTTGACTGATTTTAATGTTGCTTTGAAGAATTTTAGAGATGTAGGTGGATCGACCGCAACAAACTTTTTGAGCGGAATTCCATTTGAGAAATTTACTAACGTATTTTTCCTTAGTTGTCGTTATGGTGAAATGTCCTCTAATTGTTCAGAAACTTTTAACAAGTGGATTTTGGAGGAAAGACATTTACCAATCACTGTTTGTTTGGATAAAATTAGAATGAAGTTAATGAAACTTATGTCCGATCGTCATGAAGTTGCTTCTACTTGGAATAGCGTTTTATGTCCTGTTAATGAAACTCGGTTACGAAGTCTACATTTGGAAGGAGCTTCTTGGTTTGTTATTAAATCAAGTGAATATAATTTTGAAGTTCATTCTCCAATCCATCAATTTGTTGATTTATATAATCGAGATTGTACATGTAACATGTGGAAAATTAGCGATTTTCCTTGCGCTCATGCCGTTATATGTATTTTAGGATGTGAAACATTGAATGTGTATGACTACATTGAAGCTTATTTCAAATTTGGACATTTTCAACTCTCTTATTCACATCCAATCAATCCTGTCATAAATTATATGGGTGAAGATGTGGTTGTTGAAGTGTAAGGGGTGATCAATCCCTTTCAGCGGAAAAACTTCAATAGGATCTTGCAATGATGTGATAGAACAAACAGCTTGAAATGAATATCAATCTCAGATCACAGAAAAAATAAAAGCAACAAAGAACACACAAATTTATAGCGGTTCCACTGTCGCGAGATAGTGTACGTCCACTTCAATGGGGAAGAGATTTTATTACTATTCAAGAGATTACAGAGTTTTTAAAGTAGAGCAAAAGAAATGAAGAAAACAAATGTTCTCACATATCATCTCATAACATCCTCTATGCCTTTCTATATATAAAGGAAAACGTTTCTTGGGGATGAATTAATTTGATTTATGTAAATAAATCAAATCATGGAAGGCAAATATTCCCATTAATTTGATTGTCATATAATTGATTGATTGATAACTTTCTATTTTCTCCATCAATCAATCCCTTTTCCAATTTCAATTTCTTTCCGTTTCTTTTTTATGAAACATGGCAATAAATTAGATGGCGGATATCTTTAATATCCCCTATTCATTAATATTCCTTTCATTCATTTCTTGCACAAAATGGGTAACGAAATTACCACGAATATCTCCAAAAATATAATTGATATTTGGAAACATTGTATCACCAAATTCCAATAATCTTCACCTTGAAACAATATCTCATGCAACCTAGAGACTCCAATGTGAATGCTTCCCAATGAGTTACCGCAAAAGCCACTCATTGCACTTTGTCAGTGAACTCCGGCAAGGCCATCGCCCACCAACAAAGTATTAGAAGCATTCAAAAAAAAGGTTTACATTATGCAACCAACTCCTATCTCTTCATACAAGAAGAATACCATACCTTCTCTTGACTTCAACCAATTCACTCTCTTCCCTATTGTGCCACTATGTGGCACCTAACACTTCATCAAGTGAATCAAGTTCGAGCAATGCTCGAACTTAGTAGCAGGTAATGCCTTCGTAAACATGTCTGCTGCGTTTTCATTTGTGTGAATCTTCTGAAGACAAACTAACTTCTCCTAATTCATTGAGATAAGGAAAGACTCTCTTACCTCTATATGCTTTGTTCTAGAACTGAAAGCCAGATTTTCAGCTAAATGAATTGCATTTTGATTGTCACAATTCACCAAACAAGAATCTTGCATGAACCCCAAATCACATTATAACTTCTTCAAATAAATTGCCTCCTTAGCTGCCTCAACTGCAACTATCAACTCTGCCTCTGTAGTAGACAAAGCAACTATAGTCTGCAACCTTGCTCTCCAACTAATAGTTGTTCCTCCAAGTGTGAACACATAGCCTCAGGTTGACTTCCTTCTATCTCTATCTCCGACATAGTCTGAATCACAGAATCCAACCAAGTTGAAATCCTTATTTCTACCGCAAAAAACAAGCCCATAATCTGATGTTTGTTGTATATGACGTAGTTGTATACATGTAACAACCCTGAATTTTGGGGTAAATTTAAAAATTTATTTTTAACTAATTTTAATGGATTGATATTTAAAATAATTTATATAAAATAAAATGATTAAAAACTGAAGTTAGAATGAATAATTTAATTCTAATTATAAAAGAAGTTAGAAATAGCGCTGTAGTTTGAAAAGTCAAACTTAAACTTTGACTAACCATACAGGATGCGGATTTTAGTGAAACCAAAAATATTAGAATCTATTTAAAATATCTTTCTAACGAATCTGAAAAATCGAAATTTCATAGCGGGAATCAAAACTTATGTCCAAATTAAAATTTAGAAAGGTCGCTATGAAATTTACAAAGGTCAAAATGCTACTTTTTGCATACGAAGGAATTTGAACTCGAAACCACTTCCATTGAGTTCAAAATGACGTCTCTGCATTGAAAAACAGTAAGCACTTATATATTTAGAGTTTTAAAGATTATTGGTTTAAAAATGTATTTTTAATATTGAATATATACGCCTTGAAAATAGTCATTTTACAAACGACCTCGGTTTTCGACGAAACCACTTTTGTTGGAACCGGAATGTCGAATTATTGCTAAGTTTAATTTTCCAGAATTTTTCGAACGAGTATGTAAGCGTGGCAGAAGATAACACGTTTTTTCAGTTATAGTTAAAAACCGATTGACCTGAAAAAGGCCATTTTTCGAACAGTCTCAGAATTCAACGAAAATAGTCGCGTTGGAACCGTATCGTCAATACGAAGCAAAAAATATTTTTTTTTTTGGGATTTTTCGGAGTCCGTATGTGGCTCCGGTGAATTTTTGAATACATCAAAATATTAAAATAAAAGAATAATTTTAAATCTGAAAAACGGAGGCTGAGATGACCTTTTGGGCCTGCGGGACATAATTAGATGGATCCGGAATAGGGGTTATTAGCTAGGAAACACACTCATTGGGCTGAAAACGAAGTAAGTGGGTAAACGGACCTTTATTGCATAATTAGATAATCACCTAATTAAATAATAATATAAATAAGAAGCAAAGTACGGGCTTTCTTCTTCCCCGTCGTTCTACAGCTGCATGCACAAACCCATGGCCGAAAATTTTCCCTCTCCAAATTCTCCCAATCCACAAAGAATTAGCTTAGGCCGTAGTGCAACTTTTTGAAGCTCTTCTCACTCTCTTTAATCTCGAACAAGTTTCATCCATTTTCATCGACCGTAGGCGAAGAACGAGCACCGCCAACCCGCGGCCTTTGCACCCAAACCGCACCTTCCATGTGCCACCATCTATCACCCTATTTTTTGAGCTTGTAGATCTCTCGTAGCCGGTCGTTTTGCCGCAAACCTTTTGCAAAACCATCAAATACAGAGAGAGAAATCTTGATCCAAAATTTTGAACAAAAACTGAAAACAAAGGTATGGAATTCATTTAAGATTTTGCCATGCTTTTGTCTGTGGCGACTGTAGTTGTTAAAAAGTAATTGTTATTCAAAAATTGATAATTAATTCATACGAACTCCAAACTGAAAAATTTCAGATCCGCGTGAATTGTGACAGCAAATACTTCGACTTAGAACTGATTAGGACAATTTCTGAATTTATTTGGATTTTTAATTCTGCTTAAAGCAAGGTGAGTATTCTGATTTAATTAATCAATTTTAATCTAGTTACTTCGTTTTCTTATAAATCATGTTGTGTATGTTATTAGTTCTGATCTGTGATGTTGCGATGGATAATTGATTTGTTTGAGAGTTATATGGTTATTTTAGTCATTGATTTATTTAGATCTGCAATTGTATATACAATAGAAAGGCATGAAATTTATATCGTATATAAAATGACACCTTGTATGAAATTAAAATTGAGAATTTGAAGCTGTGAATAGGTTCAAATTTACATCTTTATATGTAAATTCAGAAAGGAGTTTACTGTTAATGAAAAGATGAAATATTTTTACATTGGAAATAAAAAGACAATATTTGTACATTGAAAATAAAAAGACGATATTTTTACATTGAATGTAATTAAATTACATTTTTTTTACATATAAATAAGAAGTAGGAATTTGACATGCATTATAAAATTTCATTTTTTTTAGAAGTGGGAATTTGGCATGTAATACAAATTACATTTTTTACATGTAATAAAGAAGAGAAATTTGCATTGTAATAAAAATTACATTTTTATGCAATTAAAGTTAAATTCACATTTTTGTCAATGTATATTAGTAGCGTCAAATTCACATTTTTGTCTAAAGGAAGGAGTTGAAATAAAAAATGTACATTTGGTTAAATGTGATGGTTGAGAACAAAAATAATTTTCGTTAAAAAGAGATTTGAAAAAGACAAACTTGTTGTATACATTTTTATTTAGATCCCATGTGTGAATAAAATGCAAAATTTGTAAACTTATTTTTATTTATATGTTATATGTAAAACAAAATATTTATTTTGTTAAATAGAAGGGTATGTCATAACAAAATGTTCATTTTGTTAAATGGAAAATTGTCAAAGTAAAAGAAAAATAACATTTTAGATATAAAATGTTGAGATTAGTTAAAATAACAATTTAGTTATAAAATGTTAACTAGACAAAATATAACTCTTTATATATTTTGTTGTGCTAGAATTGACGACAATCAAAGTTATCTTTTATTTGTTTATGTTAAAATGTTAAGAAGGATTTAACATAAAATATCCTTTTTATGTTAATATGAATGGTAAAAAAAATATTAACATATAAAATATGCTTTTATATGATATGACGAAAACATAGAAAAATGTTAACAAGTAAATGATCTTTTGTTTGATATTAGCATACACGGAAAATGACATTATTCACACCGTAATGAGAATGAGATTTAGAGGGAAGTTACATTTTTCACATAATCGTATAAAAGTAAGAGAATTACATTTTATGTAATCAAGATTTAAAAGAAAAGAGAATTACATTTTTAATGTAATTATAAGGTAAGAATTCATCGTCGTGATGGAAATTACATTTTTAATGTAATTAAAAAGAGAAATTTGACAATGGAATCAAAATCACCTTTTTATGTAATTTAAAAAGGATAGAAATTTTCACCGCAATGTTAATTACATTTTTATGTTAACATTAGAAAATAAATATTTTATAAAAATGTTTGCATAATAAAATCTCATTTTTATGTCAGTATATACAGGAACATTTTCTTATATAAGACGTTAGCATTAGAAAAGATCATTTTTATTATATAAAATGTTAGCATAGGAAAGTAACATTTTTATTCTACAAAATGTTGCATTAAAAAAAAATTATTATCATTTCTAGTCAAAAAGGTTGCATTAGGAACAAGGTTTCATTTTTGTTAAAATGTCACATTAGTATAAAAATATCATTTTTGTTAAAATGTCACACTTGTATGAAAATAACATTTTGTTAGAAAAGTCTACATGTTTAATGCGAATTATATTAAAAAGAAGAGTTACATTTTAATGTAATTTGATTAAAAAGAAAATTTACATTTAGGATTAAGGGGAAAGTTTACATTTTTCATGTAAAAAGCTTTAAAGTGAAAATTCATATTTTAATGAATTAGAATCTCATTTTGAAAAGGATAAGGATATAAAATTTACATTTTTATGTAAAGGGGTTTTCAAATGAAAATTATAACAATGAAAATTTACATTTTAACGAATTTGGTTTCATTAAAAAGATTAAAGATATGAAATTTACATTTTCATATGTAAAGATTAAAGCAAGAATATCATTTTGCTTGTAAAGAAAAGAATGACACAAAATAATCATTTTTGTTGAATTAGGAATGACGCACAAGAAATTGCATGTTTGTGTAAGTTGAGAAAAATACATTGCATGTATAGGTTGTGTATGTGAACTAAAATAAACATTATTGTGTGTTATGTCATATATCTTTACTTGTCATGATTATAAAAATAATGAAATGGCCGAAGAAATTGTAAGTATATATATAATCATATATATATATACATATACATATATATATATATATATAAACAAATTTTAATTGAACAGATAGAGCGTGGTAGTTCATTTTATAGAATTGTACTTTTAGTTGATTATACCAAAATATCCGATCGTCGGATTTTCCCAAATCTGAAACCGATAGGTTCGCCTTGGGAAGATCTTTCAAACGATATGAATTGTGTTAAAATCCAAAGGTTAGATTTAGAGAAATGTGTAAAACAAATTTGGGTGAAAACAGCGCCAGGGTCGCCGATTGACTTGAAGCGTCGTTAAATGGAATTTAATTATTTTTATATAAATAAAAATAAAGGTTGATCGTTATAAATTAATATCAACGATATAAAATGATTTTTAAATATATATATATATATATATGCGAGGATCATTTGAAAAGTCCGAGTTCAATCTCATTACAAATGATCATACGACGAATGAAAGTCGTAGAGTTGAAGACGGTGATTGAAGACCGGCGATCTTCACATCGAATGGACGACAACTGCTGATGCCCGTGATTGGAGTAGCTACCTTGAAGAGGCTACAGTGGTGGCCGTCCGGACGTAGTGTTGATTAGTACGTATTTGGTTTTCGCTCAGACCCAAAGCATAAGCTTATAAATGGAATGTGTATCTGACATTGTACTTCTTTATATTGTATTTATTGATTTTCTGTCGAATGCATGAATGTTTGGTGGTGGAGAATTTATTCTCTTGCTTAACACCCTTTCATATATTTCGGCAAAGGATTGGTAGTGTGATATGGAGTAACAGTGTGGCATACTAAGGTGCATATGATCAAGGCTTTGTTGAAAAGAAGGCCTTGTGGGATGATCAAAGCATAGCCTGTTTAGGCATAGCTTTGTGTATAGCGTGACTTCGCGAGCCTCACACACCGGCGGAGTCTAAAATGGGAGAAGGGAACGCAGGGAGAGCAGCACGTTTCTTTCTAGCTAGAAGTGGTGTTTGGGTTTTAACACGGCCCGACATTTTACTTATGTGGATGATGGAATGAGGCGCCTCGGTTGATAGGTCCTATAGGACTGGGAAATGTGTGTTCAGGAATAACTAATCCGCAACTCGTATGGTGGACCGACCCTGCAGCTTTCCAAGGGTTCACTGCGGGGGAACCTGAGACATTAGCTAGAGTGTCTCGAATCGGTAAGGAGCTCCTCCCTAGCCTTGACTCATGATGGAAACCCAATTTCCAATAAGACCTCATGCGGATTTGATTGTAA
Organism: Allium sativum; assembly: GCA_030737875.1. NCBI lineage: Eukaryota > Viridiplantae > Streptophyta > Magnoliopsida > Asparagales > Amaryllidaceae > Allium > Allium sativum. The sequence goes on from CM060923.1 coordinate 465,175,867, forward strand.
TACTAGTACGGAAGCATAGTATTATGGTATCTATGTGTCCTAGGATTGATACATTATGATTGAACTGTTTTTGATACATATACACACCAATAATAATATCAAAATACGTTTTTACCGTATCAAGCATTTTTGACCATTATAAGGTAAAACCCTATCCTCCGGTTTGCGTTGCATTGTGCGATGGGACTTGGGTCTTATGATGGTTTCATTTTTCTAAAAAGCATTGTGTTGTTTAACGATTTACTTTAATTTATGCACCGACAATCCCTTGGAATAAAACCCGTTCCGTATTAGCGGCATGGTCCTTGGATTTGCCTTATTACTATTAGTTACATTAGTTAAGAATTCTCACACCAGTCCCATGACTGACTCGTAGTTTGTTTCACTTTACAAACTCGGGTGCCCTCTTTCCACACGGGCAGTCGAGTAGTTTGTCTACAGGTTCTTATCTCAAGCAGGATCCTGGATTGAAGCTTAAAGCTGTGTCCAGAGCATAGTCTTCTTCCGCTGCCTTAGTTACTTTGTTTCCACTGCACTGTATTGTATTAAAATATTGTAATTTATCTTCCGCTGTATTTTATCGATGTACTCTGATATTCTGTACTATGATGTTATATTATCATGATATAATAAAAGTCTGCTGCTGTTGTTCTGATGTGTTGTATTCCCAGAGTTAACGTGTTCGGGTTTTGAATGGTCTTGATCGATTTTGCGATCGATTAAGGTCGTTCAAAATGCGGGTTGTTACAATACACAATTATATGATTTTAATTTGATGATAACAACCAAATAAATATTATTTTAAATGTGTTTGTTATTGTACTATTACATCACATCATAGACAGGAATAGAACATTTATATTTAAACAGAATATTAATGTACACAAATTTAAATATTGAAATAGTATTTTATTTAAATATAAATATTTTATTTCAACATTTAACAATACAAATTCATAACTCCACTATTTGTACATTTTCATCGATATACAATTTCATACAATGCTCCTCATTATAGTTCACTCAACACTCACTTTACATTTTTCATTTACACATACATTCACTCAGTTACATACATACAACGACATTGAAACACTAATACTATTCTGTCTTAATTCTTCTGTCTTCACAGCATCTTCTCTGTCAGTCCAGTTATTGTAACGACCCGGATTTTTGGCGACTTTGGTTATCGACATAAGCTCGATGTCGATAACCAAAACATCGAAAAATCCTGGTAGTTAGTGAAAGAAATTAGAGGGTGAGGCAAGATAAGATAGAAACTTAGAATAGAAGAAGAAGAACACAACATCAGAGTAACACGAATCTCACAGCGGAACGAATAACATATAATAGATAACATATCCTTGAAATAAATCATTATATGTATACAATACATTATCAGAGTACAATACTTACAACACAGCGGAAATAAACTATAGCTATATGATCCTGAAGCCTCCTGCTCCAGCTCTTCCAGTATATCTGTAAAATCCCGACTACTTGACTACCCGTACAAATTTAGGCACCCAAGAGTTTAGGGAAAACAACAAAATAAACTCCGGGTCAGTCATGGGACTGGTATGAGTAAAACAGTTTAAAAACAGTTCGAACAGGTAAACGATATCTCATAAGACCACGCCGCATAACGGAATGGGTTTTTCCCTTATGAGAATCCAAAATAACTTTATATCAAAAACCTTTTGATATTATAATAATGCCTATCAATCACAGTATATATAATCATCTAGCAGAAACGCTTTCATCTCACGTTCTACATATATAGTATACAATCAAAACCGCAAGCACGTATTGGGTAATGGATTTCCAACAATGACAATGTATGGAACCACCTTTCGCTAGTGTACCTCTAGAGAGGAATACACTGGGTTCAACAAGAACATCTTGCAACCCGGCCACACATGACCGACCACTCATTTCGCTTGAGTGTATCGAATGTATATCACCAACAGTTGGGATCAGCAACCGTTTCCCGAATGGGACAGCATCAACAATAGATTTTTAGAAGTAAATGAAACTCTAGATCAGGTGATTATACACCCTACTTTGGTGCGACCGACTTAGCCATGCTGCCTGCCCGATTTCTGTCATTTACCGGATGATGAGGCTAGAATCTACGCTTTATCATCACCAGATTCACTTTGAATGCCACATCATCAAATCCATTAGATCACCGATTGACGTCCTCAACAATACATTATGTGTTAGCTAAAAGAAGTTTCCTTCTTCGCTTCCACTCTTGGTACGGTTGGAGAAATCAATATATGTGATCGTCTGGAAATACTCTGTCAGACATCCGTCCATACAAGTCATCCAGGAACAGGATGAATCGAAGGCACTATTCTGTAAATAGGATAGCCCTTGCATAACTCCGTCTTCAATTTCCTTTGGCATATATGATTCGCAACGCTTATGCCAATACAGAGTGGTTCTTTGGATAATAATCCAACCGGTCTCCCCATATTAACAACGTTAAAATGGTCAAAACTTCGATAGTCTGTGATTTAACTATCGAATAAAAACAAGTGTGCAACCAACGATATTATTTCCAAATGGAAATTATATCGATCAAACATCATTTAACATTCATCTCCTTAGTTCATTAATTTACTTATCTCCGGTTTCCCTATATTCAATATTTCTTATTTTCTAAATTTGGAAAATATATGTTATTAACAATGGAAAACATTTCCATTTCTTGTTTTCTTTATTAGAAAACATTTCTGGTTTCTTATTTGGAAAACATTTCCAAAGCCTCTTCATTGGACTTAGACAGATGTTTAAAACAAACATCGCTATGCCAACTCAAACCATTTCCTTTACTGCCGAACATTAACTATTCCTTAGTTAAAAACGAAGCCAATCAAGTTGGGGTAGAACTACCTTTCAGACCTTAACTGAACAACATTTCTAACCTTGAAATAGGCAAAGTTCACTTTATATTCCTTTTACTAACTTCCTTACTTAACTCTCCTCGAATAGCTATATTCGATTTACTCTTTTCACTTAACTCTCTTCGATTAACCCCTATCAATTAACTTTATTTGACTAACGCTATTGATTTAATCATTTCACTTAACTCCTTTCGAATAAACTATATTCGATAACTCCTTTTACTTTCTTCGAATAAACTATAATCGATTAACTCCTTTTACTTTAACTCTAATCGATTAAACTAACATCGATTAACTCCTTTTACTTTAACTCTAATCGATTAAACTAACATCGATTAACTCCTTTTACTTTAACACTAATCGATTATCTAACATCGATTAACTTCTTTATTCTTTATCACTAATCGATTAACTAACATTTTAGGTAACTCAAATTAGTTGACTCTAACTGGTTAACTCTGACTGGTCAACCCTAACTGGTTTTACTTGGTTTGACTAACTCAATTGATTAACTCGACTGACTAATTCAACTCGATTAACCTCACTTGATTTTACTTATCTCGATTAACTGAACTAATCACTTTGATTAACTTAACTAATCCACTTTGGTTTAACTTAACTAATCCACTTTGGTTTAACTCTATTTATTTATCAAATAAATATCTCCTTTATTCTATTTATACAAATAAATAAATGTCATCCTTATTCTATGTATTCTAACAAATAAATATTCCTTTTACTTTGATTTATTTCCTAAATAAATATATCCTTTTACCTCTTTCAAATATATTTCTTTATATTTGCTGTCAAATATATTTCCTTTATATATTCAAAACCCCTTTCTTTTATATATAAAATCCGGTGATTTTATAAAAATGAAATATTTTCAAATTATATTTTGAAAATCCTCTTTTTACATTCTGGTATTTCTTATGGTATTTAACACACCATATAACAACGATAAAAATCGTCCCACCACACATAATCAACATCAGGTTATATATCACATTTATACATCACAATATATAAATCACAGTAAAATAACTGTTGAGGAATCCAGTTGGATTCCTCCAACCTGTTTCCCTGCATCACAGATGTTAGACAATATAGATAATATCACTTTCAGTTCCATATGATATATTCTGTTAAACAGAATCAAATATAGAAATTCAACTAACTGACTAGCAGTTCAATCAATCAATCAACACACAGTCAATCATCCAATATCTAACAGTTCTAAAAATACAACATGAATTTATAAACTGTTCAGAGTTGGTGAGATTTACTCACATTGTCATTAATCGTTAAATAACGATTAATGGTCGTCGGTTCAGATTAGACGTTATTCCCCATCATAATTTCTATCAAGCTCTGAATCATTCCTAGCCAGTTTCCATAACGTAGATATCGTCGTTACGGTTCCAATGTCATCGATTTCGTCTGATTCTGCTATAGTATAAGATAGTTATGATCTATACCAGTTAGTGTATACAATTAAATTTAAATAAACCAAATTCTGGTTGAATTGGGCCTTAACTTTGCTCGTTCTTTTCTTCGGTCCAATAGAAATACCGGCCCATTCAAAAGAGTATCTCTTCTTCTCAGAACCAAAAAAAAGAAAGCGGATCCTTCCTTAAAGCTAATTCGCACAGTATTTAGCAAAAACTTCGGATCTCAATAACCTCTCCAACTCAACGTAAAACACCATGCTGATTCCACAGGCTGACCCTTCTCAATCATTTTTCATTTCGGTCTCTCCCCTTTTTCCATTACTATACTGGTCTGCAAACCAGTCCATCAAACTCATGCCTTCCTCACACAAATCGATCTGCTCCTCCTTCCACTCCATCTGTTGATCCACACTTCACGTCTTACTCTCCACCCACTCATCAACCCCATCATACTTCATGAAAAACTTCACTACAACTACCCATACTTCACGCTAGCCCTCCTCCTTCCAGTAAATTTGTCGCGGTAGTTTCCCTTTCGCCTCACTGCAATGGTGGCTCCCGAATAGAAAAACCCCATCAACAACTCTTCGCACATATTTCGATCTCGCTCACACACTACAGAAGTTCCAGGAGACCTCACGACGTTTTTATTCACTGAAGTTCCTCATACCCACATCCAGTTGAATTCCAAGCCACTACAAACTCGCCCACATCGTCGACTGCTCCCTTCGACATCACACTGCCACTATAAGACCCAACCCTAGCTTACGCTTTACAATTTTCGAACCCCAGAACCAAAATCGAGTTGCTCAAAAAGGTTATGAGCTTGTAGCCCAAACCATCACGAATCCAACCATGTTTATCTCGGGATTTATAAGTTTTGTTTTGATTTTCTGAGGATTTTAAAACTCGCGTTTTGGTTGTTTGGATTTTGAGAAACCGGCGGCTCACTTCTTTGTTTTACAGAGCGGAAGTTAGGTTTTGAGGAAATGGTAAATGGGTATTTATATCATTCTATCCGATTTCTCTTGGTTGTGAAGAATACACGCACTTGTCCTTAGCACCTCACGTTTTGATTATGCCTTAGAAAATATCTGGAGAAGAGAACAGACGTACTTCATTTTATACCCCTAAAGTGTTAGTCTGACATTCATTTAGTGTAACATAAGCTTGTAAATATTATATTCTGTAAGGGTACTCTGTTATTTGAAATTCTGCTTACGTACAGACAAAAATAAAAACACCGTTGAGATGAGTCCGGTGCCACGATCCCAAAAATATAATAATACCGGTAAATGGACTCATATTTTGAAACTTCAAAAATGTTGATTTCAGGGTGCGAAATACTTCAAATAAAAAGTCGCTTATTAAATTAATTAAAAATTACAGTAAAATTCTAAAAATTAAATTATCACTATGTCCCAAAAGAACCTTGTCTGAATTCACACCCGATATCAAGTTATTTTGAAATAACCGTTATGGCCGATAAACAATTCTATAGCGACTATTCTGAAATTTGATTTGGACATATCTCAAAATCTACCCGACGAAATCCCTATTTTTCTCTTCCACTAGAAAGATATACTTCACCAGCTCCACACGTTTCTTGTTTCACAGAAATCCGGCTTAAAACGAATCATGTACATTCAGTTGAAGTTCGAATTGCCAATTTACGAACTGCAGCGCCATTTCGAGCTCGGTTTTAATTATATTATAATTCCCTGTTCAACCTGTCGTTTATATATTATATTCGTTATTCAAATTCAATTCCATGCTGATTTAAATATCACAGATGATCCGGTTCACACCATATCGCCATTTCAGCCAATTCTGTTTATTTCAGAATTAAATATATTATTTAATTTATTATTTAAATTAAATATTTACCATTATTTAATTCCACGACCATTTAGTTCACTATACCACCCTTGATATAATTAAATAAATTAACCATAATACCCCTGCCAATGCGGGTCATTACAGTTATTATCTGCTTACCTGTCACATTAAACACACACAATACACTGCAATAGAAATAAAACCGAATTCATGTGAATATAAATTTTATTTTTAAACTTTTATTTGCCTTAAGATTTCTGGTGTGTTTCTGATAAATTTTCATGACTCGATTTGATTTGTATATATCCATCTAGTACCCACTGATCAGCCCCAACATGCCACACTGGTTTGCTGATCAAAACCAACGTCAAAACTAGCTGATTTTGAACAACCACAACTTAGTGCAGAAGTCTGCTGATAAATAAATTACATGTGCAGGTAAACATGGTCGAGCTTGTGCGAACATTAAACTGGTGAAACATCAGTGTGCAAAGCAGCATGGTTTGTCAAGCAAGAAAGTGATGGGTACACAGCACAAGAGTACATGTACATATACAAATAATGACAGCAGGAACATAAGTTGTAACGACACGCATTTTGCCCGACCTTAATCGATCGCAAAATCGACCAAAACCGTTCAAAATCCGCATACGTTAACTCTGGGAATACAACACATCAGAACAACAACAGTAGACTTTTATTATATCATGATAATATAACATCAGAGTACAGAATATCAGAGTACATCGAATAAATTACAACGGAAGATAAATTACAATATTTTAATACAATACAGCGGAAACAATGAAATAGATACAGTGGAAGATAACTATGCTCTGGACACAGCTTTAAGCTTCAATCCAGCATCCTGCTCAAGATAAGAACCTGTAGACAAACTACTCGACTGCTCGTGTGGAAAGAGGGCACACGAGTTTGTAAAGGTGGAAACAAACAACTGGTCAGTCATGGGACTGGTGTGAGAATTCTTAACTAATTTAACTAATAGTAATAAGGCAAATCCAAGGACCACGCCGCTAACGCGGAACGGGTTTACTCCAATGGATTGCCGGTGCATAAATTAAAGTAAATCGTTAAACAACGCAATGCTTTTTAGAAAAATGAAACCATCATAAGACCCAAGTCCCATCACACAATGCAACGCAAACCGGAGGATAGGGTTTTACCTTATAATGGTCAAAAATGCTTGATACGATAAAAACGAATTTTGATATTATTATTAGTGTGTATATGTTTCAAAAACATTTCAATCATAATGTATCAATCCTAGGAAGCATAGCTACCATATACTATGCCTCCATACTAGTAATACAATCAAAACCGTAGGGTCGTATTGGGAATTGGGTTTCCATCATGAGTCAAGGCTAGGGAGGAGCTCCTTACCGATTCGAGACACTCTAGCTAATGTCCCAGGGTTCCTCGCAGTTAACCCTTGGAAAGCTGCAGGGCCGGTCCACCATACGAGTTGTGTTCCTGAACACACGTTTCCCAGTCCTATAGGACCTATCATCCGAGGCGCCTCACTCCATCATCCACATAAGTAAAATGTCGGGCCATGTTAAAAACCAAACACCACTTCTAGCTAGAAAGAAACGTGCTGCTCTCCCTGCGTTCACTTCTCCCGTTTTAGACTCCGCCGGTGTGTGAGGCTCGCGAAGTCACGCTATACACAAAGCTATGCCTAAACAGGCTATGCTTTGATCATCCCACAAGGCCTGCTTTTCAACAAAGCCTTGATCATATGCATCTTAGCATGCCACTTCGTCACTCCATATCACACTACCAATCCTTTGCCAAAATATATGAAAGGGTGTTAAGCAAGAGAATAAATTCTCCGCCACCAAACATTCATACATTCGACAGAAAGTCAATAAATACAATATAAAGGAGTACAATGTCAGACACACATTCCATTTATAAGCCTATGCTCTAGGTCTGAGCGAAAGCAAAATCCGTACAAATCAACACTACGTCCGGATAACTACCATCTTAGCCCCTTCTTGGGAGCAAATCAATCAAGGGCCTCAACACTAGCTACCCATTCGATGTGAAGATCGTCGGTCTTTAATCGCCGTCTTCAATTCTTTGAACGTCGTATCATTATTTGGAATGAGAGTAAACTCGGACTTCCCAAATAACACTCGCATATATAAATTTGAAAACCATTTCTTATCGTTGTTAATAATTTATAACGATCTATCACTATTTTTACTTTACATACACATGCTAAACATAACAATGTATATTTTACTCTTCCATTTTTTAATTTACACCAAATGTATATATTTGGTTTCATTATTTTTCTAATGAAAATCCATTCCTTAGAAATGTAAATTTTTAATCTTATTATTTACATTGAAAAATGTAAATTCCTATTCCTATTTTATTTACATTGAGAAATGTAAACTTATACTTCATTATATTATTATATTGAAAATGTAATCTTTATTTCATATTCTATTTACATTGGAAAATATAAATTCCTAATCATTCTTTTGTTTACATTGAAAAATGTAAACTCTTTTATTTGCATATAAAAATATAATTTCTATTTCATCCTTATTTACATTGAAAAATGTCGGTTTCTATATTTTTCTAATTACATATAAAAATGTAACTTCCTATTATTCTTTTATTTACATTAAGAAAAATGTAACTTTTCTAATATTTATATTAAGAAAAATGTAAAACTTTTATAATTCTTATCTTATTTTATTAAAAATGTAACTTTCTTTTATAACAAACTTGGAGGTGAAAATATTCATTTCATTATTAGCACATAGCGGTGTGTAAATAACGTCAATTTCTAAGTTATCCATTTATATTTTAATATGGGCTAGACCTCTCACATTAGGCCTACAACTTGTGGATGCTGGATAGGCCGGTCGGTTCCGGGCAAACTTCTCCCATAAGTTGGGCTTAACCTCGTGTCTTGGCCCAATTTGTATTTGCGCACTTGGACCTCTCACATTAGGCCCAACATTTGTGGCTGCTGGATATGCAGGTCAGTTCCGGGCAGACTTCCACTACAAATGTGACCTAACCTCGTGTCCAAGCACATTTTTAATTAATCATTATAATTTTCTCCCAAAAATTTTATTTTAAAATGTTTCACATTTCAAAATATCTTAATTTTGGAATGTTCTATATTTCCAAAATAACTTGATTTCAAATACCATAACTTACCTTTTCAAATCTTAATAAACCTTGAGACTTCCTCAATTATTATATTAATAATAATAAACCTTTCAAATGTCTAATTCTGAATCTAATCTTCTTATCTTAACATATTGACAGTAAAGATAGAATCTTTTTAATTGTGCAATAAAATGAAATTTTCTTTAAATCTTAATTACACAAAAACGTAAATTTTCTTATCTTAATTCTTATTACATGAAAATGTAGTTTTCAATTTTTACTCCGATTACATTCCTTTTAAATGAACAAAATGTACATTTTTGTTTAATTCTTTTTGATGAATACATAGAAATGTAATTTTACATGTTAACACATTCTATTCAAGGTTTTAAACAAATATACATTCTTTTTAATGAATTCTAATTATCATTAAAAATGAAAATTACATGTTAACAAGTTCTCAAACAAAGATTCATTCTTTTAAAATGACCAAAACTGATAAATTTGCCTAATTCTTTTAGTGTAAACAAAATGACGAATTTGTCTAATTCTTTTGATGTAAACAAAATGTGATGATTTTGTCTAATCCTTTTTAATAAACAAAATGTGATAATTTTGTCAATTCTTTCTAAATAAACATAATGTGATAATTTTGTCAATTCCTTCTAAATAAACAAAATGTGATAATTTTGTCAGTTCTTTCTAAATAAACAAAATGTGGCAATTTTGTCAATTCTTTCTAAATAAACATAATGTGATCTTTACTACAATGCAAGTTCATACCTTAATTACATATAAAAATGTAATTTTTATCATGCGGTGTAAATTCATATATAAATTACATATAAAAATGTAATTTTAACATACGGTGTAAATTCACATTTTAATTACATAGAAAAAGGTAACTTTTAACATACGGTGTAAATTCACATTTTAATTACATAGAAAAAGGTAACTTTTAACATACGGTGTAAATTGTATATATAAATTACATATAAAAATGTAACTTTTAACATACGGTCCTAATTCACCACTAAATAGCATATAAAAAGGTCATTTATATTTTACCGTTCTAATTTACATCTAAACTACATATAAAAAATGTAATTTTTATTTCAATGCAAATTCATGTATAAATTTACATTATAAAAATGTAATCTTTATTTCATCGCAAATTCCTATCTTATATTTACATATAAAAATGTAGCTTTATTTTACACTGTAAATCTCATCCTACGTTACATATAAAAATGTACTTTTATCATACAATGCAAACTAATATTTAAATTACATAGAAAAATGTAATTTTATCATACAATGAAAATTCATATTTAAATTACAAAGAGAAATGTAGTTTTCATATTACGGTCCTAATTCGCATCTAAACAACATATAAAAATGATGTAAATTTCATACGGTGCAAATTTCTATTTTATTTCACCTTAAAAACAATGTGAGTTTCATACGATGTGAATTTCTACTTTATTTACATTAAAAATAATGTAAATTTCATACGGTGAAATTCTTATTTATTTTACATTAACAAAAATGTAGATTTTACCTACGGTGAAATTCCTATATATTTACATTAATAAAAATGTAAAATTTTCATATGGTGAAATTCCTACATATTTACATTAATAAAAATGTTGATTTTACATACGGCGAAATTCCTATATATTTACATTAATAAAAATGTAAATATTTCATACGGTGAAATTCCTATATATTTACATTAATAAAAATGTAGATTTTACATACTGTGAAATTCCTATATATTTACATTAATAAAAATGTAGATTTTTCATACGGTGAAATTCCTACATATTTACATTAATAAAAATGTAGATTTTACATACGGTGAAATTCCTATATATTTACATTAATAAAAATGTAGATTTTACAAAACAACACAAGTGATAATCTAAGAAGTGATAATCATGTTTCCATTATTTTGAATTGATAAATTAAATCAATTCAAAACAACACAAGTGATAACATAAGGAATATGATGACATAAAAATGATAATCATATGGATCTATACTATCCATACAAACATAGAACAACCATCACCAAATATGACCAAACAAAACAGATCTGAATCGTAATCATATTATTTTTACATTGTAAACTAAATAATTCAATTAATTAGTAAATTTAAACAAAGAATCTCACACCTAACACTTAAAATTTCAGATCTAAATCATAACATCGCAAACAATTCAGATCTATAACTCATACTAATATCCATCATCGATCCATTTATTTTTGATTCTTAACTTCCCATGATGCAAGAATAACAATTAATTTAATTAAATAAAATAAATATAAATTCTCACCTTGATTAAAGCGAATAGAAAAATCCAAATAAATTCAGAAAATGGTCGCACTTGATTTCAGCAACCTCTATTTGCCGTCACGGTCACGCACGATCTGAAATTTCTCAGTTTGGATTTCGTATGTGTTAATTATCAATTTTTGAACAAAATTAACTTTTAACAACTGCAGTTGCCACAGCCAGAAGCGTGGCAAATTCTGAAATGAATTTCATACCCTTTTGTTCAAAACTTTAATCTCGATTTTCAGGAGCTATAGTCGTTGTTTTCAGGAACCGATTGCTGGAGGTCGAAGGGGGTGGAGAGGCGCCTGAACGCCGGAAGAGGGGGGGGTTGCGCACGCCTGAGGTGGGGCCCTAGGGGGTGCGACGGCGACGACTTTACGGGGTCAAAGCGGCGGCTACAGGCCTTGAGACGGGGAGAAATGGGTATGGTATCGAAGAGCTCCGAAATCTCTTCGAAACGTGACAAACGACGAAGGTTTTGGTTGAGAATTGAGGGAGAAATCAAAGAATGAAAATTTGAAGTGTAATGGGTTTTGTGCGGCTGAAAGCATCGACGGGGAAGAAGAAGGTACGCTATTTATAATATAATATTAGGTTTATCTAATTATTATTTAATTCTTAATTACCCAATAAAGGCCCGATTTGGCCCGAGCTCAGAATTAGGCATGTTTACTGTCTATCTTAATGTTTTGACATCTTTTAAACGCAATGGCGCTAGTGGAAAGGCCCAATTTCGAAATCTACAGTAGGTTTACATTATTTTTAATATAAATCACTTAATTTTTAATTCAACCGTACATGAAAATTCACCGGGGTCACAAATTAACTTCAAAAATTCCCGAAAAATATATTTAGCTATGTTTTGACGCTGCGAACCTAGGAAAATTAATTTCGTTCAATTCTGAGCCTGTTTGAAAAATGACTATTTTCAAGTCAATTAAAATTGACCGAAATTGACAAAACAGAAAACTTTTTGCCACTACTACAATTTAATTCTAAAAATTATGAAAAATTAAACTTAACTATATTTTGACATTCCGAATCCAACGAAAGTGGTTTTTTCGAAAACAGAGGTCGTTTGTAAAATGGCTATTTTCAAGGCGTATATATTAAATATTAAAAATACATTTTTAAATCGATAATTTTCAAAACTCTGAATATATAAGTGTTTATACTTTCTAAATGCAGAAACATCATTCTGAACTCAATGGAAGTGGTTTCGAGTTCAAATTCCTTCGTATGCAAAAAGTAGCATTTTTGTCTTTTGTAAATTTCCTAGCGACCTTCTAAATTTTAATTTGGGCATAACTTTTGATTCCTGCTGTGAAATTTCAATTTTTCAGATTTGTTAGAAAGATATTTTTAAATAGATTCTAATATTTTTTGTTTCACTAAAATCCGTTAAATTTTGCATCCTGTTCGACCAGTCAAAGTTCAAGTTTGACTTTTCAAACTACCGCGTTATTTCTAACTCTTTTTATAATTAAAATTAAATTATTCATTCTAACTTCGATTTAAATCAATTTTTAATCATTTTATTTTAAATAAATTATTTTAAATATCAAAAACTCATTAAAATTACTTAAAATAAAATTTAAAATTTACCCCCAAAATTCCGGGTTGTTACAGTCTCCCCCACTTAAAAACTTTTCGTCCTCGAAAAGGAACGAAGCTAAGGTTGTATAAGTATCCTATCTCATCTTTCATACTTTTTGTTGATTAACTTTTAAAATATATATAACTTTAATATATTCAAAAAATATATTTTCTAAAATGATTATAATTACAAATACATATATTATGGGCTTGCTACACTTAACTCATTCTAGGGCGTTACTAACCCCATCTCTAATGAGTTTTCTCATTCTAGGATACTACTGATCCCATCTCTAATGAGTATTCTTATTGGATATTACTAATCCAATTTCTAATGAGTCTTTTGTTCAGTTCTAATGAGTTGTACCCCAAAGATTTGAGCTAACCAAAGCTCTGATACCAACTGTAACGACATGCATTTTGCCCGACCTTAATCGATCGCAAAATCGACAAAAACCGTTCAAAATCCGCATACGTTAACTCTGGGAATACAACACATCAGAACAACAACAACAGACTTTTATTATATCATGATAATATAAAATCAGAGTACAGAATATCAGAGTACATCGAATAAATTACAACGGAAGATAAATTACAATATTTTAATACAATACAGCGGAAACAATGAAATAGATACAGCGAAAGATAACTATGCTCTGGACACAGCTTTAAGCTTCAATCCAGCATCCTGCTCGTGATAAGAACCTGTAGACAAACTACCTGACTGCCCGTATGGAAAGAGGGCACTCGAGTTTGTAAAGGTGGAAACAAACAACGGGTCAGTCATGGAACTGGTGTGAGAATTCTTAACTAATTAAACTAATAGTAATAAGGCAAATCCAAGGACCACGCCGCTAACGCGGAACGGGTTTACTCCAATGGATTGCCGGTGCATAAATTAAAGTAAATCGTTAAACAACGCAATGCTTTTTAGGAAAATGAAACCATCATAAGACCCAAGTCCCATCACACAATGCAACGCAAACCGGAGGATAGGGTTTTACCTTATAATGGTCAAAATGCTTGATACGATAAAAATGGATTTTGATATTATTATTAGTGTGTATATGTTTCAAAAACATTTCAATCATAATGTATCAATCCTAGTAAGCATAGCTACCATATACTATGCCTCCAGACTAGTAATACAATCAAAATCGTAGGGTCGTATTGGGAATTGGATTTCCATCATGAGTCAAGGCTAGGGAGGAGCTCCTTACCGATTCGATACACTCTAGCTAATGTCCTAGGGTTCCCCGCAGTTAACCCTTGGAAAGCTGCAGGGCCGGTCCACCATACGAGTTGCGGATTAGTTATTCCTGAACACACGTTTCCCAGTCCTATAGGACCTATCATCCGAGGTGCCTCATTCCATCATCCACATAAGTAAAATGTCGGGCCGTGTTAAAACCCAAACACCACTTCTAGCTAGAAAGAAACGTGCTGCTCTCCCTGCGTTCCCTTCTCCCGTTTTAGACTCCGCCAGTGTGTGAGGCTCGCGAAGTCACGCTATACACAAAGCTATGCCTAAACAGGCTATGCTTTGATCATCCCACAAGGCCTGCTTTTCAACAAAGCCTTGATCATATGCATCTTAGCATGCCACATCGTCACTCCATATCACACTACCAATCCTTTGCCGAAATATATGAAAGGGTGTTAAGTAAGAGAATAATTTCTCCGCCACCAAACATTCATACGTTCGACAGAAAATCAATAAATACAATATAAAGGAGTACAATGTCAGACACACATTCCATTTATAAGCCTATGCTCTAGGTCTGAGCGAAAGCCAAATCCGTACAAATCAACACTAAGTCCGGATAACTACCATCTTAGCCCCTTCTTGGGAGCAAATCAATCAAGGGCCTCAACACTAGCTACCCATTCGATGTGAAGATCGTCGGTCTTCAATCGCCGTCTTCAATTCTTCGAACGTCGTATCATTATTTGGAATGAGAGTAAACTCGGACTTCCCAAATAACACTCGCATATATAAATTTGAAAACCATTTCATATCGTTGTTAATAATTTATAACGATCTATCGCTATTTTTACTTTACATACACATCCTAAACATAACAATGTATATTTTACTCTTCCATTTTTCAATTTGCATCAAATGTATATATTTGGTTTCATTATTTTTCTAATGAAAATCCATTCCTTAGAAATGTAAATTTTTAATCTTTTTATTTACATTGAAAAATGTAAATTCCTATTCCTATTTTATTTACATTGAGAAATGTAAACTTATACTTCATTATATTATTATATTGAAAATGTAACCTTTATTTCATTTTCTATTTACATTGGAAAATATAAATTCCTAATCATTCTTTTGTTTACGTTGAAAAATGTAAACTCTTTTATTTGCATATAAACATATAATTTCTATTTCATCCTTATTTACATTGAAAAATGTCGGTTTCTATATTTTTCTAATTACATATAAAAATGTAACTTCCTATTTTTCTTTTATTTACATTAAGAAAAATGTAACTTTTCTAATATTTACATTAAGAAAAATGTAAAACTTTTATAATTCTTATCTTATTTTATTAAAAATGTAACTTTCTTTTATAACAAACTTGGAGGTGAAAATATTCATTTCATTATTAACACATAACGATTTGAAAATAACGTCAATTTCTAAGTTATCCATTTATATTTTAATATGGGCCAGACCTCTCACGTTAGGCCTACAACTTGTGGATGCTGGATAGGCCGGTCGGTTCCGGGCAGACTTCTCCCACAAGTTGGGCTTAACCTCGTGTCTTGGCCCAATTTGTATTTGCGCACTTGGACCTCTCACATTAGGCCCAACATTTGGGGCTGCTGGATATGCCGGTCGGTTCCGGGCAGACTTCCACCACAAATGTGACCTAACCTCGTATCCAGCACAATTTTAATTAATCATTATAATTTTCTCCTAAAAATATTATTTTAAAATGTTTCACATTTAATTTTGGAATGTTCTATATTTCCAAAATAACTTGATTTCAAATACCATAACTTACCTTTTCAAATCTTAATAAACCTTGAGAGTTCCTCAATTATTATATTAATAATAATAAACCTTTCAAATGTCTAATTCTGAATCTAATCTTCTTATCTTAACATATTGACAGTAAAGATAGAATCTTTTTAATTGTGCAATAAAATGAAATTTTCTTTAAATCTTAATTACACAAAAATGTAAATTTTCTTATCTTAATTCTTATTACATGAAAATGTAGTTTTCAATTTTTACTCCGATTACATTCCTTTTAAATGAACAAAATGTACATTTTTGTTTAATTCTTTTTGATGAATACTAATTACATAGAAATGTAATTTTACATAGAAATGTAATTTTACATGTTAACACATTCTATTCAAGGTTTTAAACAAATATACATTCTTTTTAATGAATTCTAATTATCATTAAAAATGAAAATTACATGTTAACAAGTTATCAAACAAAGATTCATTCTTTTAAGATGACCAAAACTGATAAATTTGCCTAATTCTTTTTGTGTAAACAAAATGACGAATTTGTCTAATTCTTTTGATGTAAACAAAATGTGATGATTTTGTCTAATCCTTTTTAATAAACAAAATGTGATAATTTTGTCAATTCTTTCTAAATAAACAAAATGTGATAATTTTGTCAATTCCTTCTAAATAAACAAAATGTGATAATTTTGTCAATTCTTTCTAAATAAACAAAATGTGATCTTTACTACAATGCAAGTTCATACCTTAATTACATATAAAAATGTAATTTTTATCATGCGGTGTAAATTCATATATAAATTGCATATAAAAATGTAACTTTTAACATACGGTGCAAATTCACATTTTAATTACATAGAAAAAGGTAATTTTAACATACAGTGTAAATTCACATTTTAATTACATAGAAAAAGGTAACTTTTAACATACGGTGTAAATTGTATATATAAATTTCATATAAAATTGTAACTTTTAACATACGGTCCTAATTCACCTCTAAATAGCATATAAAAAGGTCATTTTTATTTTACCGTTCTAATTTACATCTAAACTACATATAAAAAATGTAATTTTTATTTCAATGCAAATTCATGTCTAAATTTACATTATAAAAATGTAATCTTTATTTCATCGCAAATTCCTATCTTATATTTACATATAAAAATGTAGCTTTATTTTACACTGTAAATCTCATCCTACGTTACATATAAAAATGTACTTTTATCATACGATGCAAACTAATATTTAAATTACATAGAAAAATGTAATTTTATCATACAATGAATATTCATTTTTAAATTACAAAGAGAAATGTAGTTTTCATCATACGGTCCTAATTCGCATCAAAACAACATATAAAAATGATGTAAATTTCATACGGTGCAAATTTCTATTTTATTTCACCTTAAAAACAATGTGAGTTTCATACGATGTGAATTTCTACTTTATTTACATTAAAAATAATGTAAATTTCATACGGTGAAATTCTTATTTATTTTACATTAACAAAAATGTAGATTTTACCTACGGTGAAATTCCTATATATTTACATTAATAAAAATGTAAATTTTTCATACGGTGAAATTCCTACATATTTACATTAATAAAAATATAAATTTTACATACGGTGAAATTCCTATATATTTACATTAATAAAAATGTAAAATTTTCATACGGTGAAATTCCTATATATTTACATTAATAAAAATGTAGATTTTACATACGGTGAAATTCCTATATATTTACATTAATAAAAATGTAAATTTTTCATATGGTGAAATTCCTACATATTTACATTAATAAAAATGTAGATTTTACATACGGTGAAATTCCTATATATTTACATTAATAAAAATGTAGATTTTACAAAACAACACAAGTGATAATCTAAGAAGTGATAATCATGTTTCCATTATTTTGAATTGATAAATTAAATCAATTCAAAACAACACAAGTGATAACATAAGGAATATGATGACATAAAAATGATAATCATATGGATCTATACTATCCATACAAACATAGAACAACCATCACCAAATATGACCAAACAGAACAGATCTGAATCGTAATCATATTATTTTTACATTGCAAACTAATTAATTCAATTAATTAGTAAATTTAAACAAAGAATCTCACACCTAACACTTAAAATTTCAGATCTAAATCATAACATCGCAAACAATTCAGATCTATAACTCATAATAACATCCATCATCGATCCATTTATTTTTTATTCTTAACTTCCCATGATGCAAGAATAACAATTAATTTAATTAAATAAAAAAAATCTCACCTTGATTAAAGCGAATAGAAAAATCCAAATAAATTCAGAAAATGGTCGCACTTGATTTCAGCAACCTCTATTTGCCGTCACGGTCTCGCACAATCTGAAATTTTTCAGTTTGGATTTCGTATGTGTTAATTATCAATTTTTGAACAAAATTAACTTTTAACAACTGCAGTTGCCACAGCCAGAAGCGTGGCAAATTCTGAAATGAATTTCATACCCTTTTGTTCAAAACTTTAATCTCGATTTTCAGGAGCTATAGTCGATGTTTTCAGGAATCGATTGCTGGAGGTCGAAGGGGGTGGAGAGGCGCCTAAACGCCGGAAGAGGGGGGGTTGCGCACGCCTGAGGTGGAGCCCAGGGGGGTGCGACGGCGGCGGCTTTATGGGGTCGGGGCGGCGGCTACAGGCCTTGAGACAGGGAGAAATGGGTATGGAATCGAAGAGCTCTGAAATCTCTTCGAAACGTGACAAACAGCGAAGGTTTTTGGTTGAGAATTGAGGGAGAAATCAAAGAATGAAAATTTGAAGTGTAACGGGTTTTGTGCGGCTGAAAGCATCGACGGGGAAGAAGAAGGTACGTTATTTATAATATAATATTAGGTTTATCTAATTATTATTTAATTCTTAATTACCCAATAAAGGCCCGATTTGGCCCGAGCTCAGAATTAGGCATGCTTACTGTCTATCTTAATGTTTTGACATCTTCTGAACGCAATGGCGCTAGTGTCAAGGCCCAATTTCGAAGTCTACAGTAGGTTTACATTATTTTTAATATAAATCACTTAATTTTTAATTCAACCGTACATGAAAATTCACCGGGGTCACAAATTAACTTCAAAAATTCCCGAAAAATATATTTAGCTATGTTTTGACGCTGCGGACCTAGGAAAATTAATTTCGTTCAATTCTGAGCCCCTTGAAAAATGACTATTTTTAAGTCAATTAAAATTGACCGAAATTGACAAAACTGAAATCTTTTTGCCACAGCTACAATTTAATTCTAAAAATTAGACTTAACTATATTTTGACATTCCGAATCCAACAAAAGTGGTTTCGTCGAAAACAGAGGTCATTTGTAAAATGGCTATTTTCAAGGTGTATATATTAAATATTAAAAATACATTTTTAAACCGATAATTTTCAAAACTCTAAATATATAAGTGTTTATACTTTTTAAATGCAGAAACATCATTCTGAACTCAATGGAAGTGGTTTCGAGTTCAAATTCCTTCGTATGCAAAAAGTAGCATTTTTGTCCTTTCTAAATTTCCTAGCGACCTTCTAAATTTTAATTTGGGCATAACTTTTGATTCCCGCTATGAAATTTCAATTTTTCAGATTCGTTAGAAAGATATTTTTAAATAGATTCTAATATTTTTGGTTTCACTAAAATCCGTTAAATTTTGCATCCTGTTCGATCAGTCAAAGTTCAAGTTTGACTTTTCAAACTACCGCGTTATTTCTAACTCTTTTTATAATTAAAATTAAATTATTCATTATAACTTCGATTTAAATCAATTTTTAATCATTTTATTTTAAATAAATTATTTTAAATATCAAAAACTCATTAAAATTACTTAAAATAAAATTTTAAATTTACCCCCAAAATTCCGGGTTGTTACATAAGTGCAACATACTATAATGGTCGAGCAAATTGAATGTTCCAATTCGAACACAAGTCGGCTTATTCAAGGCAGGTTCAAGCAATGTACGGTTTCGGCAAATATATGCATGATAATGCACAAAGCAGTTTGAACAGATTCACATGGAATGATTCAATTCAAGTTGGCATTCATAAATGCAAGTAGCAAATTAATTTTGGGACTAACGCAATGGACCAATTTAGTTTTCACTTGCAAGGATGCATACAACAAAATAACGAAGCTTATGTGATCATGACAGTCAAAGTGTACATGTGCAGACTAATGCACAGACTTGTATGTGCTCAATCTTAAGAACTCAAATGGTTAAGCAAGTTGAGACAACAAAGAGATGGTGCTACAAACAACAAAGTGAAGAAAGTAATCAACATATACTGGTGCATGATCACAAACAGCATGGTGAACATGTACAACAAGCAAGTCACAAGTGGAGTGCATTTATGTACAAGGTGCACAAGCAAGTGCAAATGGACAGTGGCAACATCAATTACATGATCTGCATGTATACTGAAGCATGGAAGCAAGTCTGACATAAAAGTGCAAGTGTTCATACTAAAGGCCAAACGGCATGTCAATCTATTTTTAGAAAATCTGGTGGTGGCAAGAAGACACACAAACATGAAGCATAGGAAACTGCTTTTTTAAAGAGAAATGTTTTGCATGAACTAACATTTGGTGCAGTTCAGATCAAATCTTGGTGAAGCATGACTGATCAAGCAAGTGATTCTTGTACATGTAAATGTGTTCAGCATGAAGGCATGCAGAAATCATGTAATGAAAATCAAAATAGCAAAACAGTTTGAATTAATGATTTCAGAAATCAGTATATACTTTTAGGCAAGGTCCAATATTTTTTTATTTCTAGAATTGGTGGTGCTGATTTCTAGAAATGAAATTTCTCAAATGGATCATATTTGGCAAATGTTAAATATTGAAATTCGTATGCAACTTAAGGCAAGAAAACTTTCGAGAAATTCAGAGAGTTAAAGTTTTTTTAATTGATTCCAGAAATGGAATGCACAAATATTTTTCTAGAATTCATAAAAGGAAATGGATAATACTTTTGTGAATTTCATGCATCGTGAATTAAAGGGACAAATTCTTGTCTAAATTCATCAATTCAGTCAAGCATTACAAACATGGCAACCAATTTATGGGCAACACAAGGGACAGAATCGTTTCTATCAATCACACATCAAAAACATTTATTTGTTTTCAAATTGTTTCCAGAAAATTAGCCGAGGGGCAAAGGTTTTCACATGATGGCTTCAGAAATTCATTCAGGGGACAAAATGGGTGTAACTCACTTTCCAGATTTGATTCAATCGCACAACAACACAAACAATGCAGAGAATTCAAAGAGGAATTCACACGCAGATAATCAGATCAAATCACTATGTGTGAAAACAGAGATTTAGGGTTTGCATTTAACCCTATAAAAACCAATCATCACTGGAAAATTTTCTTATCGAAACAACAATCAACTCGAGAGCAAAAGTTTCAAATTAGATATAAATTACAAGAGTCTCGATCGAGAAGAAATTCCAAATCGATCAAGGAGCAACCCACGACAATACAGAGCCAAGAAGATTCCCTTCCTCAATTCAATCGTTCGAGTTTTAGATTCACGAAACCCTAATTTCCATTTCCCTTTCAATCGCCGCCATATTCTTTCTCCAGAGAAATAGAAAGGAACGAGATAAAATGAAATCTGGTGGAACCATTCTAAAGAGGGCCGACCTACTTCAATTCAAGGGATCTTGAGTTTATTAGTGGGACTCAGTTCCAGGTCGCAAGCACCTGCTTTCCTGATTCGTGAACAGATGTAGGCTATCTATCTGTGTCCGAAAGCAGGGAAAGCAGTAAGGGGAAAGCTCATATCCATTTCATTGAGTTTCCGGCTTGTGGCTTTAAATTTAAAGAAGAAAGTTCAAGGTAAGCGAATAGGGGATTTTCACTCTTTCGAGATCGAAGAATAGCTATCAGCTCACAGCTAGCTTCCTCATTACAGGCAAAAGGCGATCAGTAAATAGCCGAATTGGTATCGATTTCGCTTAGCTGCTTTAGCATTTATAAACCAGGGTTTCTAGTTATTTTGTTTTTATTTTTTATTGTTTTTTAATTTGTGTTGTAAAACAGGTCGATCAGTTTCTAGTGTCTGTAAAATACTACGGTATCCAGTTAGGGTGTTAACTGGAAGTTTATTAGAGTCTGTAAAATCTAGGGTTACTGGTTACGGGGTTGTAATCAGGGGAAATCTGGTCTAGGGGATTAGATCAGTCTAGGGTTTTGAGTGTAGGGTTAGAATAGGAGTGAGGGGTTCGCGAGTTTACATGGTCTTGTAAGCAGATATGTTCTATCACCTAGTAGAAACCTTAAGAATGCAGCAGTAGGCAGGGTTTTGCCAAAGCTGGGTATCTCTGTGTGTTATTTCCTTTCTGCTTTTTATTTCTACTGCATTCTGTGAGCTGTTTATTATTTTATATCCTGTTAGATTTTTAATTCAGCGAAAAATTGTGATAAACCTTGTTCACCCCCAGGTGAATCTAGATCCAACAAGTGGTATCAGAGCCTGGTAATTTTATTAACCCTAGAATAATGGATCCTAGTTGTCAGTCTTCTGAGAGTCAGTCCAGTGATATTCCAGTTATTTTCAATGGAGCAGATTTTTTAATGTTGGAACCAAAATTCGAATTATATTTAAAATATGTTAATTCAAAATATTGGAATATTATTGAAAATTTGGGAGACATGCTAGATAAGAGGAATAGGGTTTTAAATGCTCGTGTTATGCATACTATTTATTCCTATCTTGGTAATGATCAATAAAAATTTATCTCCCATTTTTTGACTGTGCATGATATTTGGAAAACTCTCAACACGCTGTATGGAAAATCTGACAGCTGCTCAAAACCCTCAGTTGCCAACTCAGATTCAGATATGTGCTTAACTAGATCTATTAATGATCATTCAAACGATGGAGATTTTTCATATGAAAACTTGGTTTCTCTTTGTAATGATTTAACTAAACTGTCAATCATCTCCAACGGAAAAATAAATTTCTGAAATCTGAAAATTCTGAGTTGCGATCCAAAAATAATATGTTAAAATTAAAATTTGAAACTATGATTGCAAGAATTGTTTCAATTTGAAAAATGATTTAGCTCATTTCAATATGAATCTTCAGAAATTTGAAAAAGAAATTATCATTTTAAAACAAAATGAAGATGAGTTAATTTATAAAAATGATTCTTCGCAAAAAGGGTTGGATAATATTAATTCCAAACATAGAATTTTTGAGAAAGAAAGTTTGCTGAAAACTGAGTCAATTTTGAAAGATTTTGAAAAGGAAATTGAAAAATTCAATGATTTCGAAAAATCTGAATTTGAAAATCAAATTAAATTTGAATCCGAGATTGCTGAGTCCCAAGCCAAAATTAAATTGCTTAAAGAGGAAAATTTAGTTTTGAAAACTGATTTTGAAAAGAATAAGATCGCTAAAAACTGTTGTTCAGATTTAATGAAAGAAAATGGTGATCTTAAGTTTAAAATTCAACAACTTGAGTCAACTTTGACTAAATTTTCTGATGGAGAAAAATCTTTGAATATGCTGTTGAAAAACCAATTTTCTTTTGGAAATAGATGTAATCTTGGCTTCGGGAAAAACAATGTTTTTGAAAAACGGAGTTCTAATGATTTTAGAAATCCTTCAAACTACTTTGAGAAGAATCAATTTGAAAATTTGAACTCTGATAATTTCAAGGGATTTTTAAATCACAAAAGAGTTGTGAATTTGTTTTATAATAATCCATCTAAACAATCCTGGATCCCAAAAAGAAATAAAACAAACTTCGTTAAATTCAAACAGTTTTGGGTTCCAACGGGTACAAAGGTAATTCATAGGATTGTTATATAAACAAGTCTGGGTACCAAAACAATTGAATACAATTGTGAGTGGTTTTACTGCCTTTGTTAGACCACTCAATACTCTTAACAGTTAGGTACCGAAGAAGGCTATGGAACTGCATTGCTAAAGAAAAACTGGATTCAAACTGCTTCATGTCACCGAATCATTCACAAAGCCACATCTGATGAGTTAGAGATTCTGGTTTATATCGATTTCAGGTATGACCTCTAAACTCATCTTTGTAAATATTTCTTTTTGCGTATTCCTCCTTCTTCCCCTTCAATTTTTTTTCTAATTTGATTTGTCATTGTCATATCATTGTAATTTTTCTTGTACTTTCTTAACTTCCAATTGCAGTACTCATGATCTTTTGGAAATTCGCTTTAATTGAATAAAACTCCGATGTTTAATTATTTCCAGATCTTGAATTTAAACTTGTAAATATCTGCAATTGTTTTGAAGGTTATTTTTTCTGTTTTCTGAATTCATAATAGTGTTGATGTATTCTTGTCATATTTTGAACACTGTTATTTTGAATTCTAATTTTTTTTGAAGATCTGAATATTTAATGAAATTACACACAACTTTGCTGTTTGAGTTTCTTGTAATTCGTTTTAGAAAGGCTTGAAATATTATACTCATTACAGCACACCAATATTTATCAGTTGTGATAATTTCATTATTTTTCAGATTGGCTTGGATATTTTGAATTATCTTGAATCAATAATTCACCTTTATTCATGATCAACATGGTTGAAATCATATGAAATTCTTGATATTTTGAATATCACACACCTCTTCAATTTGAAATTATCAATCTTGTGTGACTGATTCATCATATCTCAAAACTTGACATCGATTCAAGTGATTTCAAATAAATTATTGTTTAATTTTCTAGATTATGAATATCTCTCAAGTCTAATGTAAATGATCTGAAATTACTCTTGCACTTGTCAGAAATTCTTGTAAAAATTCTTTGAAAATCCAGTCTTAAATCTCTCTGTCATTTCATGGTTATTTGATTTAAATATTTTTTTTGTTCAAAATCATTTGAAATTATTGATTTATTGAATCACACTCATATCTTGGATCTGAAATTTATAATTTGGTGTGATTGATTCATTGAATCCTGATATCTTCACAGTTCGTTCAAATGATTTAAAATAAACTATATTTTATAATTTTGGATCATGGAAGATCTTTTGTGACCATCATCTTGACTTATCTGCTTTGAACTGATATCTTGTGCTGGTCTGATATTGTTTTGAAAATATTTTGGAAATTGCTTGTTTATGATCTATTTGCTGCTCTGATACTGTTCTTCAAATAACTGTTTGTTCTTGTCTGTAGTTCTGATAAATGTGCCAAATTTGTTAATTTTGTCTGGTTGGGTTTTGTGATTAAAATTAGTTAATAAGGGCACCAATTGGTATCAGATGTGCCGATTTTTTTTTGTTTTTTTTGTCTTGTATATATCCCTCTAAACTCCTCTTGTAATTTATTTTCAATTTTAAAATTATTTATTTTTTATTCATTCAGAAATTGAAATCAATATCCAAATTGAACTGTATTTATAATTCATTAAAATTATTATTAGATTTTGAAATGTGATGAATTGTAACTACAATATATTTCACAGCAAGAGAGGAGATTTTATTTGGATTTTCATGATAGTTGAACGGTTATTATAATATCTTAGAATTGGCGACTATTTCACGACCATCTTCATTATCTATCATCATTCTTCCACCCATCTTGTTTTTTTATATTAATGTAGAGAGTTTTTTTTTAAAATCATCTTGAATAAATAGTGGAAATATTTGTGATAGAAATGGGACTATGTTATCATTTAGAATTAGTGATAATTGAAAATTTTCAATCATCCCGGTACAGTTGGTCATATTTCATAATATGATTAATTTAGAAATTTATTTCACAAACCATTTCTATACCTATCACATTTCTATCATCCATATTGGTTTTATATACTGGGGAGTTTTTCATTTTTGAAACATAACATAATAGTAATATAATATTTATAAGTGTTTCTCTAATCTCATTTAAAAATCCAAGCTCTGGTCATGCATGGTTATGAGATTACTTATATTTAAGCTGCAATTAATCTCATTTGAAAGTCCAAGATCTGGTTATGTGTGGTCAGTGTGCTCTTAAATTAAAAGAATAAGAAAAGAAAATAATTTGAATAAATAAAAATTTATATGAAATTCTCCTTCATGTGTAAAAACCAGCCTATCAATCCATGTTCTAATTTGTGAAATGCGTTAATATTTTATGACGTGTTATGATTTGTTGATTAATAGCTACTGGGATTTGAGATCATATGATTGCGTCACTTAAGTTGAATTTATAATTATAGTCCGAATCCGTCACTATTTTTGTACTTCATTTTTTTATAAAATTCTTTTGAAAATATTTGGAAATATATGTTTCTGAATCTCTCTCCATTTTTATAAATTCGCCGTAAATCTGTCATTCTCTACAATGTGAAATATGCCACCTGTTATCAGAATACTATGATTTTTGTTTGACTGATTGAGATTTATGATGATCGTTCTTCCTCTTATGTTGATATTATATTTATTAGTCGCTTTTCATCTATATTTTAAATTTTGAATCCTTTTGATGGTAACAAAAGGGGGAGAATGGATTGAGATTTTGATTTATGAGTGAATATTTTATAAATATTTTTAATTTTGAAAATTCCATTATTTGAATATTCCATTCAATTTTTCATTTCTTTTCACTCATGTACAGTTATAAGGGGAGTTTCTGTTGTAGGGGGAGCTAACAAATAAGGGGAGTTAAATATTCACTGTCAAACACATTTATTGTGCTCAAAATCTTTTATTTGTTTGTCATCATCAAAAGGGGGAGATTGTTGTATATGACGCAGTTGTATACACAATTATATGATTTTTATTTGATGATAACAACCAAATAAATATTATTTTAAATGTGTTTGTTATTGTACTATTACATCACATCACAGACAGGAATAGAATATTTATATTTAAACAGAATATTACTGTACACAAATTTAAATATTGAAACAATATTTTATTTAAATATAAATATTTTATTTCAACACTTAATAGTACAAATTCATAACTCCACTATTTGTATATTTTCATCGATATACAATTTCATACAATGCTCCTCACTGCAGTTCACTCAACACTCATTTTACGTTTTTCATATACATATACATTCACTCAGTTACATACATACAGCGATACTGAAACACTAATACTGTTCTGTCTTCGATCTTCTGTCTTCACAACATCTTCTCTGTCAGTCCAGTCATCATCTGTTTACCTGTCACATGAAACACACACACAGTACACTGCAATAGAAATAAAACTGAATTCATGCGAATATAAATTTTATCTTAAAACTTTTATTTGCCTTAGATTTCTGGTGTGTTTCTCATCATTTTTCATGACTCGATCTAATTTGTATACATCCATCTAGTATCCACTGATCAATCCCAACATGCCACACTGGTTTGCGGATCAGAACCAGCGTCAAAACTAGCTGATTCTAAACAGCCACAACTCAGTGCAATAGTCTGCTGATAAATAAATTACAAGTGCACGATATATGTATACACACATTGTTGTGTATATATACACATATGTAAATGTGCAGGTAAACATGGTGGAGCTTGTGCAAACATGAAACTGGTGAAACATCAGTGTGCAAAGCAACATGGTTTGTCAAGCAAGAGAGTGATGGGTACACAACACAAGAGTACATGTATATATACAAATAATGACAACAGGAACATAAGTGCAACATACTTTAATGGTCGAGCAAATTGAATGTTCCAATTCGAACACAAGTCAGCTTTTTCAAGGCAGGTTCAAGCAATGTATGGTTTCTGCAAATATATGCATGATAATGCACAAAGCAGTGTGAACAGATTCACATGGAATGATTCAATTCAAGTCAGCATTAACAAATGTAAGTAGCAAATTAATTTTGGGACTAACATAATGGCCCAGTTCAGTTTTCACTTGCAAGGATGCACACAGCAAAATAATGAAGCTTATGTGATCATGCCAGTAAAAGTGTACATGTGCAGACTAATTCACAGACTTGTGTGTGCACAATCTTAAGCACTCAAATGGTCAAGCAAGTCGAGACAACAAAGAGATGGTGCTACAAACAACAAAGTGAAGAAAGTAATCAACATATACCGGTGCATGATCACAAACAACATGGTGATCATGTACAATAAGCAAGTCACAAGTGGAGAGCATTTATGTACAAGGTGTACAAGCAAGTGCAAATGGATAGTGGCAACATCAATTACATGATCTAGATGTATACCGCAACATGGAAGCAAGTCTGACATGAGAGTGCAAGTGTTCATACTAAAGGCCAAACAACATGTCAATTTATTTTCAGAAAATCAGGTGGTGGCAAGAAGACACACAAACATGAAGCACAGGAAACTGCTTTTTTAAAGAGAAATGTTTTGCATGAACTAACATATGGTGCAGTTCAGATCAAATCTTGGTGAAGCATGACTGATCAAGCAAGTGATTCTTGTACATGTAAATGTGTTCAGCATGAAGGCATGCAGAAATCATGTGATGAAAATCAAAATAGCAAAACAGTTTGAATTAATGATTTCAGAAATCAGTATATACTTTTAGGCAAGGTGCAATTTTTTTTATTTCCAGAATTGGTGGTGCTGATTTTCAGAAATGAAATTTCTCAAATGGATCATATTTGGCAAATGTTAAATATGGAAATTCGTATGCAATTCAAGGCAAGAAAACTTTCCAGAAATTCAGAGAGTTAAGGTTTTTTTTAATTGATTCCAGAAGTGGAATGCACAAATATTTTTCCAGAATTCATGAAAGGAAATGGATTATACTTTTGTGGATTTCATGCATCGTGAATTAAAGGGACAAATTCTTGTCTAAATTCATCGATTCAATCAAGCATTACAAACATGGCAACCAATTTATGGGCAACACAATGTGACGGCCGCGAATTTCGCTCGATCCGAATCAGTCGCTAAACCGATCTAGACCGTTCGAAACCCCTGAACGTTGAGAACAGGACAAATCAGAACACAAACAGAAGAACATTTCATTGTATATTACAACAATGCATCAGAATACAAGAATATACAGAGTATGAATAAATATTACACAGAAATATCAGAGATTTAAATTACATTTAAATACATCGCAGCGGAAAATAATACAATACACAACTAGAAGGAGATATACGGATACAAAGCTTTCCGGATATCGTTCCAGCTGTAAACCAGGATCCTGTGAATATAAATCTGCAAAACCAAAACTACTAGCTGCCCATGTCAAAATAGGGGCACCCAGAGTTTAGGTCAAAACAATAAACTCCAGGTCAGTCATGGGACTGGTGTGAGAACTAAAACAGTTAATCTTTATTTTTAAAGCAAGGTAAATCAAGGGACCACGCCGTATAACACGGAACGGGTTTCCTCCCAAGAATACCAGTGCATAAAACAGACAACGCAATGCTAAATAAAGAAAAATGAAGCTGTTATAAGACCCAGGTCCCATCACACAATGCAACGCAGCCGAGGATAGGGTTTTCCCTTATAACAGCCAAAGAATGCTTGATACGGTTAAAACAAATCGTTTGATACTATTATAAGTGCATAGAGTATAAAACAACTTCAAATCATAAGTATCAATCATAGGCGGCATGGGTACCATATATCATGTCGCCATATATAGGTTTACAAATAAAACCGCAAATGTCACATATTTGGAAATTGGATTTCCATCTATGAACCGAGGCAAAAGATAGTCCTCAACCGATTCGAGACTGCCTAGCCCGAGTCTCAGGCAAGCGCGCAGGCAAGCCTTGGATCGTCAGGGCCGGTCCACACGGAGTGGATTAAAATGCCTGAGCACTACGTTTCGCCGTCCTTTGGGGCGTAAGCGAGCCAACGAATGACTCCATCGGACCCGGATCGTCCGATCTAACCGAGGCGCCTCGCAACAACAACAACCACATAAGTCAAACTCGTCAGGGCGTGTAAAACCACTGACGCCACTTTTAGCTAGGAGGAAACGTAGGCCCTCCCTGAGGTCCGTCTCCCGTTTTTGGTTCATACCGGGTGTGAAACTCGCGAAGTAAACGTTACACAAAGCTACGCCACAAGGGTCGTGCTTTGATCATCACCACAAGACTTTGCTTTTCAACAGAAGCCTCGATCAATTGCCACTTAGGCATGCCATACAGGCAATTCACTCCATGCGTTTGATATCCATCAATATATAACCCCTGAGCTCGTACGTCTCAGAGAAGGGCGTTAAGCAAGAGAATAAATTCTCCGCCGCCAAACAGATATATATTTAATAGAGATCAATCACACGGACTAAAATCCAATGTCAGACACACAGTCCATTTACAAGTCCGTTCTGGGTTTGAACGAAACCGGAGGCACCTAGTACCCCGCATATCCATCGATCTCCAAGCACGTCTGGACGATCCCTAACTGTTTCCATCTTCTTGGGTGTACAGCCCAATCAAGATCATCAGAAATCACCCAAACGACGTGAAGACTTCCGGTCTTCGACCATCGTCTTCATCTTCGACTTATCGTCGTATCAGTTATTCAGAATGGGATAAACCCGGTCTTTCCGAATAACTCGCGTATACTTTAAATAAGTGTTACACAAACACAACATACGCCTCATTCCAATTCATCAGTCACTAACCGTAAATTAATCAAGAGAATAATTCCCCAAATATTAACCCCGAAGGCCGAAACCAACATCAGATCAATATCCAGAAAACCATTCTGCTTAGCTAACCGACAGTTAGTTTCTAATTTCACATTCATAGGGAAAGGTTCCCATTAATTTTATCCAAGATAAATTTCTTGAATTTATTCTTTATTCTATTTTTGAATATCAATTCAAAACTAGTCGGGATTAGCGAACCTTACCGAAGTAATCATTTGTTTTAATTTCCCAATCCCAACCTATTCATCCCATGAAGTAAAACTGGTAGTACTTCATATCTAACACCACGATGTTATCGGTAAATTCAATTACCATTTCACGTTCAAATCTAATTAAAGATTTAACTATCGCCTGGAGCAAAACTGGTGATACTCCATTCTCGATCATTTCAATCTAATTAAAGATTCATTAAAACTCCACTTAGTTTTAATCGCTAACTGGGTTAAAGAATCAGTGTCATTCAAAACACGGTTCACAATAAACCCAAAATCATATTCCATTAATTATCGGGTTAAATAACGAGTGTTATTTAAAACACTGTTCACGATAAACCCAAAAATCAATATCAATTCAATTCCAATTAAATATTATTTAATTGGTACACTTCATTAAATCTAAATAAAAAGATTTAATCTTTTCTCTACTGGGTTCAAGAACAGTGTTAGTGAAGACACCATTCACGACAAACCCAAATCACATTTGATATTCAATACAAGGCTCTGAATAGAAAATATATCGGCTTATATTCAATATCAAATTCTACGATTAACAAATGTCGTATTGGAAATAACGATATAAATATATATCTTTCAAATTTCCATAACAACATCTGTATAATCACGAATTCCAACATCGAAATATTCCGAAGACAATTTCGATTCAAATCCACTCCAATGCAATCATTGGAAATTCTGGTTATTTTTAAAACCCTTTCGAATTCAATTTATTTATTTAAAAATAAATAGAATTATAATTCTAGTTCAAAACTAGTTTACTTCGATAAAAATCTATTTTTATCTTTTCAAATATGGAGTTTTTTCATCCCAATTCTTTCTAAATCATTTCTTATGATTTTACATAAATTATTACTATTTTTTATAATTTTATCAAGGCCCGTACAGTCGATTTCCATCAACGGCCATCGAACTGCACTTACAGCGACCTTTTTCAACTTTGATTTGGACATAAGTCCAAATCCAACCGTTGGATTTCAAATTTCTAATATTCATTAGAAAGCTCTTTTCGATACGAACCCAACGGTTCCGGTTTTAGGAGAATCCGACGGTCGGATCTCCCGTAATGTCCGTTTGAAATAAATGGTCGAAATTCACGAACTGCCGCGGCGCGGCGCGTTCTATTCAGGCCATTATATTATATATATAATATATATAATATATACTTCGTCGATTTCTATTTAAAACGAATTATATAAATAGTTTTAAAATCGTTTCAAAAGCAATTTCAACTTTCTTTTCAGTTCAATTAGAAATTGAATTCTCCTTTATAAATTCGTTTTAAAATTCATTTCTATTCAATTCAAATTTCAATTCAATTTGAATTCATTTTCAATTCAATTCATTTCGAAATCGTTTTCAATTCAATTTGAATTCGTTTTCAATTCAACTTGAATTCGTTTTCAATTCAATTCATTTCGAAATCGTTTTCAATTCAATTCATTTCGAAATCGTTTTCAATTCAATTCTATTCAATTCAAATTTCAATTCAATTTGAATTCGTTTTCAATTCAATTCATTTCGAAATCGTTTTCAATTCAATTTGAATTCGTTTTCAATTCAACTTGAATTCGTTTTCAATTCAATTCATTTCGAAATCGTTTTCAATTCAATTCATTTCGAAATCGTTTTCAATTCAATTCATTTCATTTCGAAATCGTTATATATTCAATTCATTTCGAAATCGTTATATATTCAATTCATTTCGAAATCGTTATATATTCAATTCATTTCGAAATCGTTTTATATTCAATTTATTTCGAAAACGTTTATATATTCCATTTATTTCGAAAACGTTTATATATTCAATTTATTTCGAAAACGTTTAAAATTGATGAAAATATCGATTCACGTCAAAATGGCGTCAATCTAATCAACACGGCTTCATAAATTTCTATTTTTAAATATTCTATTTCAAATATTTCCCTTTTCAAAATAGTTGTTATTATCAAAATATTTCGTTCAACACACGACCAATCTCAATGGATGAGTACTGTCAACACATGAACCTTTATTTTATATTGATAAAGATGTAAATTATATTACTAAAATATTTCGTTCAACACATGACCAATCTCAATGGATGAGTACTGTCAACACATGAACCTTTATTTTATATTGATAAAGATGTAAATTATATTACTAAAATATTTCGTTCAACACATGACCAATCTCAATGGATGAGTACTGTCAACACATGAACCTTTATTTTATAGTATTCTTTATTTTTAAATTGGAATGAGGCCTAATCAATTACCATATAAAGTTAATTATATGGATTTTCATGCATTACACACATATAATAGCCTTGAAAAATAATCAACCATCAACCAAAGTGCACCACACTGTATAAGCATCAAATATAGATATCTAACGCTTATAACAGCCTGTCAATCAATCGATCGACATATTTAATCAATCAGGATGAGTGAACTTCAAATTTCATCCCAACACCCGTGTGGGGTTTCAACCAATCAAACGCATATTTTATTTGTGCAGTTGGGCGATGTGTAAAATTTATCGACCCAATCAATATCAGTCAAATCAGTGTATATAAACAAATCGGCCGATTTGTTTATAAATATTTATTTATTTACATTCACGTTAAAAATTATATTTTTAACGGTAAAACATTTTATTCAACCTATGAATATTCTATTCGGTTCATTTATTCAATAAAATGATATTTTTATTTTTCTAACTTATTTTAGAAAATTTCGGCGGCATAACGGCACGATACTAGAAACGGGACAAGGCCTAGCCTTATCCCCGGTCTAGTGAAGGCCCACGCCATTCACATATCAATCAAAATCACCAAACAACCAAATTCAAATCAAATCATATAACTAACTTATGCAACCAAACAAACAAGTCCATGGTCTGTGGACGATTGTGTCGGGTGCTACTAAGCACCGTCTGCATCCTAGTATATATATATATAACTTAGAAAATGAAATTGAAAGGTGAGAAATTCTCACAGATACCTATCCTAGCTCCACGGCTCTTCATATGTAGAAAATCTTCGCCGATTTCGCCCCTTTGTCACTTTCGTTGCCCGCTTTCACTACATACATAAAAATCACATTTTTATAATGTTTCTATGTATATAAAAAACACATTTTTTTTATACGGCCACCATATAGATAAAAGTTCTATTTTTATCCTTATGACTATATAAAAATTATATTTTTTTTATCTAACTAAGTCATTTATAGTAAAAACCATAATTTTATATTATTAAAACAATGCAATTTTTATTTTAAAAACAGTGTTAATTTTGTTTTACAAACCATGATAATTTTGTTTTACAAACCATGATAATTTTGTTTTACAAAAACAACATCTAATTTATATTTTTAACTATCTGAAAATAAACAATGCGATTTATATATAAAAAATATAAAAATAAATAAACTGCTCACTGTTTTTCCATTGCAAAGATATCGTCATCACGGTATCCAATGCTTCGAAAATCATCAAATTCCATTACTGTTTGATAACGTTATGGTATTTTAAATGTTAATTACCTATTTAATATAATTGATTAATAATTAAACCTTAATTAACTGTTAATAACGTTTAATAATAATGCTACCTCCTTCGTTTCAATTTCTGGCCGTTGTTCCTCTCCATCGGAAGCTCATCGTCGCCATTATAGGGCCCGCGCCACCAACCTGAGCTCACCGTCGGAACCCCTTACCCACGATCGTCCATCGCCAGGAGGTGCTCCGCCTACCTCACTGTCGTTGCTTCGTATTTCCCTTTTCCCCCAATTTCACGTCGACGTCAAATTTGGCCACCACCCCCCCACCACCGGGTCGCGGACCAACCCCCTTCAATGATCTACATCATGGCGCAACGTCCACCTTCAAACTCCGTTGACCCCCGTAGCTTCTAGTGCCGAAACAAGGTGGAAATCCCTTTGCAGCTGGCGGCTTGTCTCAACGGTTGACCGAGAAAACATTTGACTAGGGTTTTGACTTAGAAAAGGGGTGGGTATTTATATAAAATTATATTTTAATTTATTCCCTTAATTATTTTCAAAGAAATTTCATACCCGAACTCCAAATCGAACCCAACGAATGTCGCCCCTAGCTAATTACCCCTATTCCGAATGCAATGGGTTATGTCCCGTAAGCCAGTTCGGCCGTTTCGATCAGTTTTCGTCAAAATCGAAATATAAATCTATATATTGAATTCGAACGCACATTTCAATTTAACGGGCCACATACGGACTTTAAAAATTCCCGAAAAATATTTTCTAGCTTCGTATTGATGACACGGTCCTAACAAAACTAATTTCGTCAAATTCTGAGACTGTTAGAAAAATGGTCCTTTTCCAGTCGATTAAAATCAACTGAAACTGGTCAAACGCGTTTTCCTTTGCCACGCTCACATATTAATTCGGAAAATTATGAAATTTGAAACCTAGCAATAATTTTACATCCCGGACCCAACAAAACTGGTTTCGTCGAAATCCGAGGTCGTTTGCAAAATGTCCATTTTTAAGGGCCTGAATTCCATAGCGACCATTCAGAATTTTCAACTGGACATATCTTTTGATTCACGCTATGAAATTTCGATTCTTCGGATTCGTTGGAAAGATATTCACGAATAGATCCTAATGTTTTTGGTTTCACTAAAATCCGGATTGTTTTGCCCCGGTACATTCAATTGAAGTTTGAAATCGTATTATCGAACTACCGCGCCATTTTCAATTCTATTTATAATTATATATAATTATTATATATTCTAACGACGACGTATATAATATATACGTCGAATTATATTCAAAATAAATTTCTCGTCGATATTATTTAAAATAATTCATTTTAAATAAACAAAATTCGCTAAAATTGCCAAAATAAAAATTTCAAACTGGCCCAGATTTTCGGGTTATTACAATCTCCCCCACTTAAAACTTTTCGTCCCTGAAAAGGAACAAAGTCGAAAGTGGTTTGATTATTCAGCTCTACGTTCGATCTGGCTTCTATTCTCCAACTTTTCAGTTTCTGAGAATTTCCAAAATTTCAAAAATTTGGCTAACACCCTAAATTTTCGAAAAATTTCGCCATAACCTCCCCTGCACCGGGAGCATCGGGGAATTTCAAATAGCTTCCCCGGTCCTTCAAATCTTAAAAAGAAAAAGAAAAAGCCAAGCGGCTAGCCAATAGGCTCATAAAATCATCATCACCCAAACAAAACAGTAAATATGTAGTAAACATGTACCTATTTGTCGGGCAAACAAATTTTATTCTCTGCTCTAGCCTCCTTGCTATGACCTGTTCAATGTAACAAGTATATGCAAGCAAACGCAACCAATTTTCAATATAATTCAATATTTGGTTCAATTAGGCTAAATGGTTCAAAATTATCAACCAAATAAACAAACAACACAAACATCAATCAATTAGTGAATTAACGTTTCAAATTCATAATTTTGATATATATACTGAAAATCTTGTTTTTGATGCCAATTCACAACAATGTGTTCTAGCTATATATAAGTTTTGGTTCTCACACCAGCCAATAGGAAATATATTGAAAATCACACCTTCGAAACTCGAACATAAATGTTGATGATGCGATCGCTATCATCAATATCATCTTCGGGCGACTAGAGTGCGATGCTATATCTATCCAATATATTAAAACTTTGAATATACGTTTGCAAGGCGTATATGCAAATTCTTTATATACTGAATTGTCCAAAATCAATCTAAACAAATAATCAAATACGAATAGTTGATTTAAATTTGCAAAACAAATTTTGTTTTCATTAGAAAATTATACTCTTCACACTCGTTCTAGGATACTACTGATCCCATCTCTAACGAGTCATTCTCATTGGATATTACTAATCCAATATCTGATGAATTCTTTCGTAGGGTTCTAATGTGCCTTGTTCTCTGAGCTTTGTAAACCAAAGCTCTGATACCAACTGTGACGGCCGCGAATTTCGCTCGATCCGAATCAGTCGCTAAACCGATCTAGACCGTTCGAAACCCCTGAACGTTGAGAACAGGACAAATCAAAACACAAACAGAAGAACATTTCATTGTATATTACAACAATGCATCAGATTACAAGAATATACAGAGTATGAATAAATATTACACAGAAATATCAGAGATTTAAATTACATTTAAATACATCGCAGCGGAAAATAATACAATACACAACTAGAAGGAGATATACGGATACAAAGCTTTCCGGATATCGTTCCAGCTGTAAACCAGGATCCTGTGAATATAAATCTGCAAAACCAAAACTACTAGCTGCCCGTGTCAAAATAAGGGCACCCAGAGTTTAGGTCAAAACAATAAACTCCAGGTCAGTCATGGGACTGGTGTGAGAACTAAAACAGTTAATCTTTATTTTTAACGCTAGGTAAATCAAGGGAGCACGCCGTATAACACGGAACGGGTTTCCTCCCAAGAATACCAGTGCATAAAACAGACAGCGCAATGCTAAATAAAGAAAAATGAAGCTGTTATAAGACCCAGGTCCCATCACACAATGCAACGCAGCCGAGGATAAGGTTTTCCCTTATAACAGCCAAAGAATGCTTGATACGGTTAAAACAAATCGTTTGATACTATTATAAGTGCATAGTGTATAAAACAACTTCAAATCATAAGTATCAATCATAGGCGGCATGGGTACCATATATCATGTCGCCATATATAGGTTTACAAATAAAACCGCAAATGTCACGTATTTGGAAATTGGATTTCCATCTATGAACCGAGGCAAAAGATAGTCCTCAACCGATTCGAGACTGCCTAGCCCGAGTCTCAGGCAAGCGCGCAGGCAAGCCTTGGATCGTCAGGGCCGGTCCACACGGAGTGGATTAAAATGCCTGAGCACTACGTTTCGCCGCCCTTTGGGGCGTAAGCGAGCCAACGAATGACTCCATCGGACCCGGATCGTCCGATCTAACCGAGGCGCCTCGCAACAGCAACAACCACATAAGTCAAACTCGTCAGGGCGTGTAAAACCACTGACACCACTTTTAGCTAGGAGGAAACGTAGGCCCTCCCTGAGGTCCGTCTCCCGTTTTTGGTTCATACCGGGTGTGAAACTCGCGAAGTAAACGTTACACAAAGCTACGCCACAAGGGCCGTGCTTTGATCATCACCACAAGACTTTGCTTTTCAACAGAAGCCTCGATCAATTGCCACTTAGGCATGCCACACAGGCAATTCACTCCATGCGTTTGATATCCATCAATATATAACCCCTGAGCTCGTACGTCTTAGAGAAGGGCGTTAAGCAAGAGAATAAATTCTCTGCCGCCAAGCAGATATATATTTAATAGATATCAATCACACGGACTAAAATCCAATGTCAGACACACAGTCCATTTACAAGTCCGTTCTGGGTCTGAACGAAACCGGAGGCACCTAGTACCCCGCATATCCATCGACCTCCAAGCACGTCTGGACGATCCCTAACTGTTTCCATCTTCTTGGGTGTACAGCCCAATCAAGATCATCAGAAATCACCCAAACGACGTGAAGACTTCCGGTCTTCGACCATCGTCTTCATCTTCGACTTATCGTCGTATCAGTTATTCAGAATGGGATAAACCCGGTCTTTCCGAATAACTCGCGTATACTTTAAATAAGTGTTACACAAACACAACATACGCCTCATTCCAATTCATCAGTCACTAACCGTAAATTAATCAAGAGAATAATTCCCCAAATATTAACCCCGAAGGCCGAAACCAACATCAGATCAATATCCAGAAAACCATTCTGCTTAGCTAACCGACAGTTAGTTTCTGATTTCACATTCATAGGGAAAGGTTCTCATTAATTTTGTCCAAGATAAATTTCTTGAATTTATTCTTTATTCTATTTTTGAATATCAATTCAAAACTAGTCGGGATTAGCGAACCTTACCGAAGTAAACATTTGTTTTAATTTCCCAATCCCAACCTATTCATCCCATGAAGTAAAACTGGTAGTACTTCATATCTAACACCACGGTGTTATCGGTAAATTCAATTACCATTTCACGTTCAAATCTAATTAAAGATTTAACTATCGCCTGGAGCAAAACTGGTGATACTCCATTCTCGATCATTTCAATCTAATTAAAGATTCATTAAAACTCCACTTAGTTTTAATCGCTAACTGGGTTAAAGAATCAGTGTCATTCAAAACACGGTTCACAATAAACCCAAAATCACATTCCATTAATTATCGGGTTAAAGAACGAGTGTTATTTAAAACACTGTTCACGATAAACCCAAAAATCAATATCAATTCAATTCCAATTAAATATTATTTAATTGGTACACTTAATTAAATCTAAATAAAAAGATTTAATCTTTTCTCTACTGGGTTCAAGAACAGTGTTAGTGAAGACACCATTCACGACAAACCCAAATCACATTTGATATTCAATACAAGGCTCTGAATAGAAAATATATCGGCTTATATTCAATATCAAATTCTACGATTAACAAATGTCGTATTGGAAATAACGATATAAATATATATCTTTCAAATTTCCATAACAACATCTGTATAATCACGAATTCCAACATCGAAATATTCCGAAGACAATTTCGATTCAAATCCACTCCAATGCAATCATTGGAAATTCTGGTTATTTTTAAAACCCTTTCGAATTCAATTTATTTATTTAAAAATAAATAGAATTATAATTCTAGTTCGAAACTAGTTTACTTCGATAAAAATCTATTTTTATCTTTTCAAATATGGAGTTTTTTCATCCCAATTCTTTCTAAATCATTTCTTATGATTTTACATAAATTATTACTATTTTTAATAATTTTATCAAGGCCCGTACAGTCGATTTCCATCAACGGCCATCGAACTGCACTTACAGCGACCTTTTTCAACTTTGATTTGGACATAATTCCAAATCCAACCGTTGGATTTCAAATTTCTAATATTCATTAGAAAGCTCTTTTCGATACGAACCCAACGGTTCCAGTTTTAGGAGAATCCGACGGTCGGATCTCCCGTAATGCCCGTTTGAAATAAATGGTCGAAATTCACGTACTGCCGCGGCGCGGCGCGTTCTATTCAGGCCATTATATAATATATATAATATATACTTCGTCGATTTCTCTTTAAAACGAATTATATAAATAGTTTTAAAATCGTTTCAAAAGCAATTTCAACTTTCTTTTCAGTTCAATTTGAAATTGAATTCTCCTTTATAAATTCATTTTAAAATTCATTTCTATTCAATTCAAATTTCAATTCAATTTGAATTCGTTTTCAATTCAATTCATTTCGAAAACGTTTTGAATTCGTTTTCAATTCAACTTGAATTCGTTTTCAATTCAATTCATTTCGAAATCGTTTTCAATTCAATTCATTTCGAAATCGTTTTCAATTCAATTCTTTTCGAAATCGTTATATATTCAATTCATTTCGAAATCGTTATATATTCAATTCATTTCGAAATCGTTTTATATTCAATTTATTTCGAAAACGTTTATATATTCCATTTATTTCGAAAACGTTTATATATTCAATTTATTTCGAAAACGTTTAAAATTGATGAAAATATCGATTCACGTCAAAATGGCGTCAATCTAATCAACACGGCTTCATAAATTTCTATTTTTAAATATTCTATTTCAAATATTTCCCTTTGCAAAATAGTTGTTATTATCAAAATATTTCGTTCAACACATGACTAATCTCAATGGATGAGTACTGTCAACACATGAACCTTTATTTTATATTGATAAAGATGTAAATTATATTACTAAAATATTTCGTTCAACACATGACCAATCTCAATGGATGAGTACTGTCAACACATGAACCTTTATTTTATATTGATAAAGATGTAAATTATATAACAAAAAATTTCGTTCAACACATGACCAATCTCAATGGATGAGTACTGTCAACACATGAACCTTTATTTTATAGTATTCTTTATTTTTCAAATTGGAATGAGGCCCAATCAATTACCATATAAAGTTAATTATATGGATTTTCATGCATTACACACATATAATAGCCTTGAAAAATAATCAACCATCAACCAAAGTGCACCACACTGTATAAGCATCAAATATAGATATCTAACGCTTATAACAGCCTGTCAATCAATCGATCGACATATTTAATCAATCAGGATGAGTGAACTTCAAATTTCATCCCAACACCCGTGTGGGGTTTCAACCAATCAAACGCATATTTTATTTGTGCAGTTGGGCGATGTGTAAAATTTATCGACCCAATCAATATCAGTCAAATCAGTGTATATAAACAAATCGGCCGATTTGTTTATAAATATTTATTTATTTACATTCACGTTAAAAATTATATTTTTAACGGTAAAACATTTTATTCAACCTATGAATATTCTATTCGGTTCATTTATTCAATAAAATGATATTTTTATTTTTTCTAACTTATTTTAGAAAATTTCGGCGGCATAACGGCACGATACTAGAAACGGGACAAGGCCTAGCCTTATCCCCGGTCTAGTGAAGGCCCACGCCATTCACATATCAATCAAAATCACCAAACAACCAAATTCAAATCAAATCATATAACTAACTTATGCAACCAAACAAACAAGTCCATGGTCTGTGGACGATTGTGTCGGGTGCTACTAAGCACCGTCTGCATCCTAGTATATATATATATATATATATATATATATATATATATATATATATATATATATAACTTAGAAAATGAAATTGAAAGGTGAGAAATTCTCACAGATAGCTATCCTACCTCCACGGCTCTTCATATGTAGAAAATCTTCGCCGATTTCGCCCCTTTGTCACTTTCGTTGCCCGCTTTCACTACATACATAAAAATCACATTTTTATAATGTCTCTATGTATATAAAAAACACATTTTTTTTATACGGCCACCATATAGATAAAAATTCTATTTTTATCCTTATGACTATATAAAAATTATATTTTTTTATCTGACTAAGTCATTTATAGAAAAAACCATAATTTTATATTATTAAAACAATGCAATTTTTATTTTAAAAACAGTGTTAATTTTGTTTTACAAACCATGATAATTTTGTTTTACAAACCATGATAATTTTGTTTTACAAAAACAACATCTAGTTTATATTTTTAACTATCTGAAAATAAACAATGCGATTTATATATAAAAAAAATATAAAAATAAATAAACTGCTCACTGTTTTTCCATTGCAAAGATATCGTCATCACGGTATCCAATGCTTCGAAAATCATCAAATTCCATTACTGTTTGATAACGTTATGGTATTTTAAATGTTAATTACCTATTTAATATAATTGATTAATAATTAAACCTTAATTAACTGTTAATAACGTTTAATAATAATGCTACCTCCTTCGTTTCAATTTCTGGCCGTTGTTCCTCTCCATCGGAAGCTCATCGTCGCCATTATAGGGCCCGCGCCACCAACCTGAGCTCACCGTCGGAACCCCTTACCCACGATCGTCCATCGCCAGGAGGTGCTCCGCCTACCTCACTGTCGTTGCTTCGTATTTCCCTTTTCCCCCAATTTCACGTCGACGTCAAATTTGGCCACCACCCCCCCACCACCGGGTCGCGGACCAACCCCCTTCAATGATCTACATCATGGCGCAACGTCCACCTTCAAACTCCGTTGACCCCCGTAGCTTCTAGTGCCGAAACAAGGTGGAAATCCCTTTGCAGCTGGCGGCTTGTCTCAACGGTTGACCGAGAAAACATTTGACTAGGGTTTTGACTTAGAAAAGGGGTGGGTATTTATATAAAATTATATTTTAATTTATTCCCTTAATTATTTTCAAAGAAATTTCATACCCGAACTCCAAATCGAACCCAACGAATGTCGCCCCTAGCTAATTACCCCTATTCCGAATGCAATGGGTTATGTCCCGTAAGCCAGTTCGGCCGTTTCGATCAGTTTTCGTCAAAATCGAAATATAAATCTATATATTGAATTCGAACGCACATTTCAATTTAACGGGCCACACACGGACTTTAAAAATTCCCGAAAAATATTTTCTAGCTTCGTATTGATGATACGGTCCTAACAAAACTAATTTCGTCAAATTCTGAGACCGTTAGAAAAATGGTCCTTTTCCAGTCGATTAAAATCAACTGAAACTGGTCAAACGCGTTTTCCTTTGCCACGCTCACATATTGATTCGGAAAATTATGAAATTTGAAACCTAGCAATAATTTTACATCCCGGACCCAACAAAACTGGTTTCGTCGAAATCCGAGGTCGTTTGCAAAATGTCCATTTTTAAGGGCCTGAATTCCATAGCGACTATTCAGAATTTTCAACTGGACATATCTTTTGATTCACGCTATGAAATTTCGATTCTTCGAATTCGTTGGAAAGATATTCACGAATAGATCCTAATGTTTTTGGTTTCACTAAAATCTGGATTGTTTTGCACCCGGTACATTCAATTGAAGTTTGAAATCGAATTATCGAACTACCGCGCCATTTTCAATTCTATTTATAATTATATATAATTATTAAATATTCTAACGACGACGTATATAATATATACGTCGAATTATATTCAAAATAAATTTCTCGTCGATATTATTTAAAATAATTCATTTTAAATAAACAAAATTTGCTAAAATTGCCAAAATAAAAATTTCAAACTGGCCCAGATTTTCGGGTTATTACACACAAGGGACAGAATCGTTTCTATCAATCAGACATGGAAAACATTTATTTATTTTCAAATTTGTTTCCAGAAAATTAGTCAAGGGACAAAGG
The DNA here is from genome assembly GCA_030737875.1 of Allium sativum. NCBI lineage: Eukaryota > Viridiplantae > Streptophyta > Magnoliopsida > Asparagales > Amaryllidaceae > Allium > Allium sativum. Next base: position 465,219,785 of record CM060923.1, read on the forward strand.
TTTTCACATGATGGCTTCATAAATTCATTCAGGGGCAAAAAGGGGTGTAACTCACTTTCCAGATTTGATTCAGTCGCACAACAACACAATCAATGCAGAAAATTCAAAAGAGGAATTCACACGCAGACAATCAGATCAAATCACTATGTGTGAAAATAGAGATTTAGCGTTTGCATTTAACCCTATAAAAACCAATCGTCACTGGTAAATTTTCTTATCGAAACAACAATCAAATCAGGAGCAAAAGTTTCAAATCAGATATAACTTACAAAAGTTTCGATCGAGAAGAAATTCCAAATCGATCAAGGGGCAACCCACGAGAATACAGAGCCAAGAAGATTCCCTTCCTCAATTCAATCGATCGAGTTTTTGATTCATGAAACCCTAATTTCCATTTCCCTTTCCATCGCTGCCATATTCTTTCTCCAGAGAAATAGAAAGGAACGGGACAAAATGAAATCTGGTGGAATGGACATTCTAAAGAGGGTCGGCCTACTTCAATTCAAGGGAGCTTAAGTTTATTTTATAAACCAAGGTTTCTGGTTATTTTGTTTTTATTTTTTATTGTTTTTTAATTTGTGTTGTAAAACAATTCGATCAGTTTCTAGTGTCTGTAAAATACTAGGGTATCCAGTTAGGGTGTTAACTGGCAGTTTACTAGAGTCTGTAAAAAATAGGGTTTCTGGTTATGGTGTTGTAATTAGGGGAAATCTGATCTAGGGGATTAGATTAATCTTGGGTTTTGAGCGTAGGGTTAGAATAGGAGCGAGGGGTTCACGAGTTTACATGGTCTTGTAAGCGGTACCTGTTCTATCACCTAGTAGAAACCTTAGAAATGCAGCAGTAGCCAGGGTTTTGCCAAAGCTGGGTATCTCTGTGTGTTATTTTATTTCTTCTTTTTATTTCTGCTGCATTATGTGATCAGTTTATTATTTTATATCCCATTAAATTTATAATTCAACGAAAAACTGTGATAAACCCTATTCACCCCCCTCTAGGGTTAATCTAGATCCAACAATGTTCCTCTAAGATATCTAAAAATGTACTTCACTGCCTCCTAATGCGATTTTCCCGGATTTGTCGTGTATCTACTAACTAATCCAATATCTTGAGCAATGTCTGGTCTATTGCACACCATAGCATACATCAAACTACCTACCGCACTGGCATAAGGCACCTTCTTCATATATGCCTTGTCTTTTTCTGAGATCGGAGGGCCCTGATTAGAAAGCTGTATATGCAAAGGCATGGGTGTACTGATAGACTTTGCACCATCCATGCTAAACCGAGCAAGCACCTTTTGAATATATTCCTTTTGAGTAAGTCTCAAAATTCCAAGCTTTCTATCTCTTTGGATTTCCATCCCCAAAAATTTCTTTGCTTCTCCAAGTCTTTCATATCGAATTCTGCTTTTAATTTCAACTTCAATGCATCAATTTCAGCTTTATCCTTGGAAGCAATCAACATATCATCCACATACAAAAGTAAATACACCCAATTATTATTCTTTAAATGCTTAAAATAAACACATGCATCTTTAGTACTACGATTAAAAACATGTGAAAGCATAAAAGAATCAAACCTTTTGTACCATTGTATAGGCGACTGTTTTAGACCATAAAGATATTTCTTCAACTTGCATACCCAATCTGACTTTCCATCTACAATAAACCCTTCTAGCTGCTTTATGCAAATGGTTTCCTCCAAGTCACCGTGCAAGTAAGCGGTCTTCACAACAAGTTGTTATAACTCCAAATCGTAAGCGACAAGTATTGCAAGTAGGATTCGAATTAAAGTTTGTCTAACAACCGAAGCAAATATTTCATCATATTCTAACCCCTTTCTTTGTGAAATCCCTTTGGCTACTAATCTTGCCTTGTATCTACCATCATCTTTTACCTTGAACACCCACTTGCAACCTATGGCTTGGCTTCCTTGAGATAATGGTACCAAATCCCAAGTCTTGTTCTTTTGCAAAGACTGTATCTCCTCTTCCATAGCGCAATTCCACTTCGAGTTGTCACTCGATTTCATGGCTTCTTCAAGACTCAATGGTTCATCATGAATTACATGTAAAGCATACTCAAACTGATCATCAAGGCTCAAATTTGCATATTGCCAATCTCCATATCTAATTGGAGCTCTCTTTGGTCTCTGACTAGCCCGAATGACTATATCGTCCGACTCTCCTTCAGCTCCACCTTGAGCTCCACCTTGAGCTGAATCTTCTCTAGCTTCATGACCATCACCATCACTACTAGAGGAAATATGTGGACTGTCATGTGATGTATCATCAATTGCTCCGTCATTATTATCAATAGTGATAACTCTACTTCGGGTTTGAAAACTGGGAATATCGGTCTTTTCAAGCTTCTCATCAACTGAGTCTGAACCCTCTGATAAACCTTCCAAAGGTTTGAACATTGCTGACTCATCAAAAGTCACATATCTGGAATGTATAACTTTCTTCGTAATTGGATTCCAAATTCTATATCCTTTTATGCCATTTGTATAACCAAGAAAAACACATTTGGAGGCCCTAAGCTCCAACTTGACATGTCCTGTACTGTGAACATAAACTGGACGTCTAAATATGTGAAAATAACTTAATAAAGTGTTTTTACCTCTCCATACCTCCTCTTGAATCTTCTCATCAATGGCTGAGCACGAAATCCGATTAATAATATTGCTGCAGTCGAAATAGCTTCAACCCAAAAACCCTTAGACATACCCGCAGTAAATATCAAGCAACATGCCTTTTCAAGTAGAGTCCTATTCATTCTCTCAGCAGTCCTATTGGATTGCAGATCACTAGGTGTAGTAAAATGTCTTCTAATACCACGCTTTCTGCAGTAGTCAAGAAACTCTTTGGAGACATATTCGCCACCATTATCGGATCTAAGAATTTTCAATTTCTTTCCTGTTTGGTTTTCAACAAGAGCTAACCAAACCTTAAACTTCTCAAATACTTCCGACTTAGCTTTCATAACATACACCCAAACCTTGCGTGAGTAGTCATTAATGAAGGAAACAAAATAATATGCTCCACCAATAGAAGCTATAGAGTATGGCCCCCAAACATCTGAATGCACATAATCAAGTACCCTCTTAGAAGTATGCACGCAATCACCAAAAGAAACTCTTGTTTGCTTTGCCAATACACACTCCTTGACAAAGTCCAGCTTGTTGAAGATTTCTCCCTTGATTTTTTCTTCTTACGAAGCAAGTCTAAGTTCTTCTCCGAAGTATGACCTAATCTCATATGACAAAGCTTAGTAGCATCCAAACTTTTAGAACTATCGACTCCAACACATAATTCTCCATGGACAGTGGTATCCATTAGTAAATACAGATTTTGCAACATAACAACCTTCATCAATACAAGTGCCTCTCTAGAAACTCTCAAACCATCTTTGACAATGGTTATCTTGCATCCCAATGATGCCAATTGGCCTAATGATATCAAAGACTTCCGAAGACCTGGGACATAGCGAACATTTGAAAGTGTACGAACAATCCCATTATACATGCAAATGCGAACTGAACCAACTCCCATAGACTTGCATGTAGCATCGTTCCCCATAAGGATAGAAATTCCTTCTTAGGCATCAAAGGAAGAAAAATAATCCTATTTAAGAGTCATGTGAAATGATGCTCCAGAATCTAGAATCCAGTGGTCTACAACATCTGATACAACCGCTGTCAACAAATCGCTACCGCCTTTCTCCATCGCAATAGATGAAGAACCATCAGTCTTCTTCTCCAAATCTGGACAGTCTCTTCTCCAATGGCCTGGTTTCTTACAATTATAGCACTTTCCATCTTTAGATTTACTCAGTGAATTAGGCTTCCTAGAATTGGAACGCCCTCTATTATTCTTCACTTTCTTCTCCGCTCTTCCTCTCTCAACAAATAAGCCTGAACTACAACTTCCTCGACTACTATCTCCAACACCAAACTCTTTCATTTGATCTCTCAACCCTTCACCGAGCAAACCTATCTTCACATCATGTAATTTCAATGTGTCTCTACAAGAGATAAGGCTGTTAGCGAAACCAGTGTATCGCTCTGGAAGCGAACACAACATAACCATTGCTTTTTGTTCTTCATCAATTTTCAACTCAACAGACTTCATCTTCATCAACAGGCTATCAAACACACTTAGGTGCGTCTTAATTGAAAACCTTCCTTCATCTTATAAGTGAAGAAAGTCTTCAATAGGATCAGACGGTTGGTTAGGGATTTCTTCATGTAGAGGTCCTCCAACTTCTTCCAAATGCCTCTAGCTGTTGTCTCCTGACTGATTTCAGAAATTACATTCTTTCCCATAGAAAGCTGAAGAGTAGTAAAGGCCCATTCTTCCATCTCTTCTAATTCCACTGATGAGATATCAACAGGCAATGTCTCTGTATCAAATACTACTCGATGAACGCGATTTCTTCTCAAAACTGCTTTCATCATCCATTGCCACTTTTCAAAATCTCCTTCACCATTCCACTTCTCTATCTTCAACTGTGATCCTGACTCCACATAGGAGCCTCTGACGTATGGAGCAACTACTGGCACTGACGTATTATTTGTATTGTTTTCATCTCCTCCTGCCATTCTACCAAACACCTTTGTGAATCTAGCTCTGATACCATGTTGAATTTTGGCATTCCCATGCTCATTGTATGCGCTTCACTGTGTCTAGTTGGCATCAATGGTCGAAGACTCCTATGCCGGCGTCCCGATTGAACATCCCTTATCACCACCCATCGAGCATATAATCTGGTATTGGCAAGCACTTATTGTAACAAAAGGAATCCCCATTGTTACATGCCACCAACACTATATATATCCACAATCTTTCTTAATATCTTGCGATGTGGGACAATTTGCCCATTCAATCCACACACCCACTACATTCCAAATGCGAGCCACACCTAACAGTCTCCACCTTGGCAAGCATTTCTCAAGTCACCTTGGAGTTACACCTTGAGTTCTCTTCATAGTTGGTCAGGCTGCTACCCCAAGTTCTCATATGCAGTGGTGGAGGCAGACTGCTTATAACCGTATCTCCACTTTTACGAGCATTCCGTGCTCAAGCCACTTTGGAGTCATGCTTCGGTCATGCTACACATACTGGTCCCCTCGAACCATGGAGCTCTGATACCAGTTGTAAGGGGTGATCAATCCCTTTCAGCGGAAAAAATCTCAATAGGATCTTGCAATGATGTGATAGAACAAACAACTTGAAATGAGTATCAATCTCAGATCACAGAAAAAATAAAGGCAACAGAGAACACACAAATTTATAGTGGTTCCACTATCGCAAGATAGTGTACGTCTACTTCAATAAGGAAAAGATTTTATTAATATTCAAGAGATTACAGAGTTTTTAAAGTAGAGCAAAAGAAATGAAGAAAACAAATGTTCTCACATATCATCTCATAACATCCTCTATGCCTTTCAATATATAGAGGAAAACGTTTCTTGGGGATGAATTAATTTGATTTATGTAAATAAATCAAATCATGGAAGGCTAATATGCCCATTAATTTGATTGTCATATGATTGATTGATCGATAACTTTCTGTTTTCTCCATCAATCAATCCCTTTTCCAATTTTAATTTCTTTCCGTTTCTTTTTCATGAAACATGGCAATAAATTAGATGGCGAAAATCTCCAATATCCCCTATTCATTAATCTTCCTTCCATTTCTTTCCATTCATTTCTTGCACAAACTGAGTAACGAAATTACCACGAATATCTCCAAAAATCTAATTGATATTTGGAAATATTATATCACCAAATTCCAATATAAAGATGCAATTATAGCTCCTCCAAAAGGTAGAATAATGCCTGGTCATCCATCCTCTTCTAAAAGGCTGAAATCTGCAGGTGAATTTACGAAGACTACTAGACGTGGATTGTGCAAGAAGTTTGATCATAATAAAAGGACGTGTTCTTCAGCAGAGAAGTAGATGTTTTTTTTTTGAAAAAATAATTTTAAACTTGGTTAAATTGTATATTGTTCTAAACTTTTGCGTGCTGCTTTACATTTAGTTCATTATTTTTAATGTTAATTCTGGTTTTTTAACAGTTATTTTTGCTCATAACTTCTGTGTATTCAATTATTCTATATAGCTGGATAGAAGTATGTAATTATTACGTATACTTGCATAGATGTATGCAATTATACCGAATATTGGTATCAACTTTGCTACTACTTTGCATAAATGAATAAAAACATTCAAAGTTGCTACATACATGTATGAAATTATTTTTGTAAATTGATAATGTATTAAAGTATTATTCATTTTTGCATAGAATTGTGCAACTATTCTATTTATTTGCATGAAAGTATTCAAAATTTAGTGTTCATGCATGATCTGTTATAACTTTTAATATTTTTCGCCTTTTTAATCCTGAATTATTTAATTTAATCAATGTAATTTATTCCTAAAATTTTATGCATTTTAGTTCGTAAAGTCAGTATTTTATACTAAAAAAACCCGGCATCATCTGCTGGATTAATGCTGCAAAATATTTTTTGTTACTTCAATAATTATTTAGAATACAAGCATACAAGTATGCAAATTATTATGAATAACCCTACAGAAGAAAGCATCACTACATAATTTCATGTAAAATTATAAGAACTAACTTCAAGCACAAAATAACAAAGTAATTCAGTTTACACACTACATAATCATGTCCATGTAGTTCAAAAAACAAAACAGCAGTAAACATTTTAAAAACAAACTAAAATGCCCCTTTCTTCCATTTTAATCACACCGTTTGTTATCTTCTGATAGCAACCACTTTTGTGTCAGTATATTCTCTACAGTCCAACTATAAAGTTTGCAGCTGAGTATTTCATGAGCAAGCTCAGCGCATTGTTTACTCATAGCCTCAGCACCATATATTTCTTCATCTCTAATGATTTTTTTGTCCTCGAATCTCTGTTTCATTATGTTGATAACAAACATCCCACAATCGAAGCTGCAGAAATTTATGAATCATTATCACTTTGTTCGAATAAATTTATTTGGTTTTATAACAAGTGTAGAAATATGTAATTATTCTCTATTTCTACATACTTGTAAATGTATGCAACTTTTATAAATACCAGCATACTGATTGACATGAAAATGTGTTTATTTTATGCTCCTATATCTTATCTTTTGTATATAAATAAAATATTACTTGGATATTATTTTGTCACTTTTACAGATATGCCGACTAAGCCACATGCAGTCAGAAAAATAGAAAATAAAGACCAAAATGATGTGTATATACATATGAAGACTTGCAGATGAAGATCTTACATCAACTTCCTTTTTGGATAAGAGAATAATTGGTAGAAGAGCCATGCACATCACAAAGCAATGAAGAATTGTCAAGGAAGCAAGAGGAAAAGAGGAAAGGCCCAAATTTACTAGATTTAACTAAGGCCCATTTGTGATTCTCATTGTAAAACAGTCCATTTACAAGTCCGTTATGGGTCTGAACGAAACCGGAGGCACTAAATACCTCACAAACCCATCGATCACTACGTACGTCTGGACGATCACCACTCATTATCCATATTTCGGGATGCCTCCCAATCAGGACCTCGGTTACCACCCAAACGAGGTGAAGATCTCCGGTCTTCGACCACCGTCCTTATCTTCGATTTCTTATCGTCGATTCAGTTATTCAGAATGGGATAAACCCGGTCTTTCTGAGAAACTCGTGTATATAATAAACAAGTGCAACACTAACATACACACGCATCATTTCAATTCATTAGTCACTAACCGTCAATCATTAAGGGAACGATTTCCGAAATATTAACCCCGAAGGCCGAAACCAACATCAGATCAACACCCAGGAAACCATTCGACTTAGCCAACCTTCAGTTAATTTTTAAATTTCACATCTATATCATTTATAATATTTTATAACGATTTATCGCTATTTTTATTTATTTTAAAATAGCCAATTTATTCAAAACGACGCTTCGGGCCATAACGCGACCGTGGCGCTGTTTTTCTTCAGATTTGATTTACACATATCTGAAAATCTAACCGTTGGATCTTGACAAAATTCACATCATTAGAAAGATCTTTTCAAAACGAATCCAACGGTTCCAGTTTCGGGAAAATCCGATGGTCGGATCTCCCGGTATAATCGTTTGAAGTTTCGATTTCAAAATACGAACTGCAGCGTCGTTATTCGATTAAATATAATTATATATATATATAATCGATTCTGGCGTTGTTTTTCTTCAGATTTGAATTAAACATTCCAGGCAATCCAACCGTTGGATTTTTACAAAGTTGGTGCCGTTGGAAAGATATTTCCAAAGCGAACCCAACGGTTGCGATTTCAGGAAAATCCGATGGTCGGATCTCCTGGTATAATCGTTTGAAATCACGGTTTCAAAATACGAACTGCAGCTTCGTTATTCGATATATTTTAATTCTATATATATATATATATATATCGATTCTTCGATTTCAAAGCTATATGATTTCCATACATTTGATAAAAATGATATTTTTATCTAGCTGTCTTCTATTTCAACACTTCACTATTTTTAACAATTTGTGTATGTAATAAAAATGTGATTTTTAACGTAAAACAATTTATTTCAAAACGCGATTACTTTATATAGTTAATATAGGTGATAAAAATAGGATTTTTATTATAAAACAGTTTATTTCAAAACAAGATTATTTTATACATTTCATATTGATGTTAAAAATGGGATTTTTATTATAAAACAATTTCTTTCAAAATATGAATACCATTCAACACATGAATTTCAATTCGACGAATGAATATCGATTCAACACATGAAGGTTTTCTATTCAACGAACAAATATAGTTTCAACAAATGAAAATAATTCAAACACATGAATATTATTCAAAATTTCGGCAGCATAACGGCAGGGTAGTTAAAACCGGGACCGTCCCTAGTACGGCTCCTCGCTCTACCTTAAAACCTCGTGGTTTTTGACAATGGGGAATCATGCATCTAGTTCGCACGCAGGCGGCATGTATATATTTTTCATTTCCACAAACTAATCCTATGTGGTTTCAACCAAATATTTCTCAACCACAAATGGGTATTTTTCAACCACAATCAATCAATATCAACCACAAACAATTCCAATCAACCAGTCGCTATCAGTCAATTTTCACACCAATCACAACCAATAAATATCGTCCATGGTTTGTGGACGAGGGGCGTATATATATATATATATATATATATATATATATAGCAATTCACTTCTATTTCAACACATATATAATTTTTACAACGCATATATAACTTATACATCGAACGTACAACTAATACAACGCTTATACATGAGGTGTACAACGCTTATATAACTCATACATCAATTATATAATTTATACATCGTCGTTTTCCATATCGTTTATAAATTAGAAATCTCACATTGGGTTCCACTCCACCAAAAATAGCAGAAGGCTCAGAAAAATATGCGGTCTCTTCTAAAATGTAGAAGACGTCCACACGAGTCCACTATCTCTTGTTTCACTAAATTTCGATAACACAGCAAAAAGATATGATTTTTCAAAGTTTTGCAATGGTTTAAAGGTGTTAAAACTGTTGCAAATAATTTCAGCCGTACCTTCAATAAAACGTTCAAAACTAGGTTTGAATTTTTCGATCAATCCGTGCAATGGTTCCACGATCGGGTTTCGCGAGGTCGAAGGTCTTCGAATGGCGCGCCAGGTGGTGAGGACCGCGTCAGGTGCGACGGCGGCAGGTGGTGGCGGCGGGGCTTCGAATGGCGCAACTTTGGAGGAGGAGATCTCGCGATTTACTTGACGAGGGGGGTGCAACAACCATGGATTTGTAGAGGAAGCTCGGCTCTACGAAAAACTCCAAAGGGCCATGGTATTTTGGTGCATGTAGGAGGAGGAACGGAGGAGAGAAGCTTGGGGTTGACTTCCGTCGTTCATCGTAGCTGATACGGGGAGAGAGAAAAGTTTTTTTTCCTTTTTTTTTATAAAAAATATGATTGGCCGTTGGGTTTTAAAAGGGGTTTTCTGACACGACCACCAATCTAAACCCAACGACTGTCGTCCCTAGCATTTTACCCCCATTCTGAACACAATGGGATATGTTTCATAGGCCCATTCGACTGTTTCAGTCAGTTTTCCTTCAAATTAAAATATATAACATTCAATATTCGATTTGAACGTACATTTCAACTTGCCGGGGCAACAAACTAATTTGAAAAATTCCAGAAAAATAAATCTGGCTATGTTTTGACGATACGGTCCCAACAAAACTAGTTTCGTCGAATTCTGAGACCGTTTGAAAAAAGGCCCATTTTTGGTCGATCCAATTTAACTATAATTGACCAAAACACATTTTCCTTTGCCATGCTCACATATTAGCTTCAAAAATTATGAAATTTGAAACCTAGCAATAACTTCACATCCCGGATCTAACAAAAGTGGTTTCGTCGAATTCCGAGGTCGTTTGCAAAATGGCCAATTTCACGGGCTATATAAATTCCATAGCGACCTTTCTGAAAATTCATTTGGCCATAACTTTTGCTTTCCGCTATGAAACTTCGATTTTTCAGATTCGTTAGAAAGGTATTCACTAACGGATTTAAATATTTTTGGTTTCACTCAAATCCGTTTTGTTTTGCACCCGGTACAGTCCGACAAAGTTTGAATTCAAAATTTGAAACTGCAGCGCCATTTCAGGCCTTGTTTTATAATTAGAATTAATTATATTCGTTTTCAAACATCGATTCAAACTCACTTTTCAATGCTATTATTTAAAATATTTATTTTAAATATTTTAAATCCATTATTTTAGCCAATTAATTTTTTTTAAATTGGTTCAGATTTTCTGGGTCGTTACAAAACTCTTTTGTTATTTCATTCAGGCCCATTTGTGATTGTATTGGGGTTAGGTTAGGGTTGGTTGTCTATCCTATAAATACCATTGTAATCTCATTGTAAAGATCATCCATGAATTGAGAGTTTTCTCTTACTTTTTCTCTTTTATGCAATTTTTTATTTTCTTAGCAATTAGTGTTGTCTACACAATTAGATTTGGTAGAGCACTATTTTTATTTTTCACTTATTTTCATTAGTGATTGACCATTTGATTAGATTTAGCGATAATCCTAATTTATTTTATGTTTCTCATTTAATTTCTGCAATTTTAATTTCTGTCCTTTTTATTGCTTTCCTAGGTCATATTGGATTCAATATAGAATTGATTAGATTCAGATCTGGTTCAATTCAATAATAGCATTATTGTTTTCAACCGAATCTCCAAATTTCGTCTAGCTCGCCCAAGAAATTATATAAATAATTTAATTTAATTTACCTCCCTGTGATTCGACCTGCATATTACATGATCTGTGCGCTTGTAGTGTTATTACATAATTCGCGCTTTCTAGTTCCTAGAAAGCGTCGATCAAGTTTTTGGCGCCGTTGTCGGGGAAGTAACAATTAAATTTTTATTATTTATTTAATTTTTGATTCATGTTAGTTTTTATTTTATTTTTTTGTTCTTTTGTCTTCTTATATATATAGAAAAAAAAATCTTGATTGGATTGATTTGGTATTATTCAATGATACCATAATCTTTTATATGAAGAAAAAAATACTGCCAATTTTCTTGATTTTTATTTCTTCTTTTTCATCTATTTCTTTCCTTTTTTCAGAATTTTTTTCTATTTACATTTTTTCCCCTTTTGTACTTTTCAACAATAAAAAGAAAAAAAAGAGATTTCATATTTTTCTTATTTCTTTCCTTTTCCCAATCATTTCTTCTTTTACATTTTCTTTCCTCCTCTCAAATTCAAATTCAAAAAAAAATATCTTCACGCCACAACCCTTACTTCCATACCAATATCTATCCCCACAGAGCCTCCTTCACAACACCACGTTCATTCACAGCCGATAACCATTAGTCCGCACCCGTTTCTCATCCTTCCCCTACATCAATCTCGGAATATCCCACTTCGCCATCAACAACCATCTTCAGCAATTCTACAATTCAGATCAATACAAACAAGTTCTGTCAAAAATCATTCCTCTAGAAACAAACCCACCAACAAATCCGCTTCCTGACCACATCTCACCATCGACTTCCCCAAACTACACATCATCGCTCTCTCACACACCATCAGTCCCCATCCTATTTCAGCGATCGAAAAAAAAGTATTCCTTTTGTAATATATTTTTTCCCTCTCCTGTTTGGATTTCTTGTTGTTTCTCTGCCTTCTCATCTTCAAAATTTCACGCAACACCTCAAATACAATAGTCCATCATCTCCATCATGTACAAAGCAAACCCCCATACTTCTGCCAAAATGTGAGCATCCAAATTCACCAAACTACCGAATTCAGGAACTGCCTAACCTAAACATTCCAAACTGCAAATCCTAAACTTCATCTTCATCTCCACCACTTTACGCAGACCACCCCCTTTCATCGTCACATTTTCCCAAAACCACATCATCCTAACCCATAGCTCCATAATCTCCACCATACCCAACTTTCATTGTCTCGGAACACCGACTTCAGCAAAACCCTCACAAAAATTGGATCTTCCCATCATACCTTCCACATTATACCCCAATAACCTTACGGCCCATAACGATTTCCTATATCCATACCACAAACAAGTTTTACAACCCCTATCGCATCTAACCCTCCACGAAGTCCTGTTAATCACTACCCAAATTACAGCAATTCGAGATCCAATTCCCTAATCAAAAACCCCGCTCAAATCCTAATACCCGACTGCAAGCTATCTTGAGTGATTCACTTTTAAAAGATAAACATAGGGCGCATGATTCTTTTTCCTTCATCGTCCTTTGGGTTTACTGAAATTAACAACTTCGATTCATCTCCTTTGGGTTAACAGTGTTTGAGAATGAAAAGGGACTTGAGCTTTTCATTTTAATAATAACAATTGGGTACTTTGTGAAATGCGATGTAACGACCTGGATTTTTGGTCTGTTAAATTTAAATATTTAATATTTGTTTTAAATATTTAGTTGATAGTATAAATTAATTTTTTATATTGAGTTATCAATTTAATAATCAAATATAATTTAATTTAGAATATATCAAATTATTGGAATTCGAAATATAATTGAAATCGAAGTTAAAAACTGAATCAAAATGATTCAGATGATAAGTAGGAATTTTATTTGATATATACGATAATAAATAATAATTTATTATCAAACAACTTGTGGTTTCCGAATTTAAATTAAATTATATTAATTCAATATGGTATATGTGTTGAAGTTAAATTTCAGACTATTTACTATTGAGTTCAGAATAGGGTTATTACATTGAAACGTCGGTCGGTACGCTAGAATAGCGGTTCGTAATTTAAATTAATGGACACCGAGATATTTGATTGTGGATAGGTTCGAAATCAAATCGATATCCATTTAAAAAGAATAAAAATCACTTTATATCGAATCATATTAAATACGAGATCAAATCTAAGTCAAATCAAAATCAAATCAAATTAATTAGCCTACCCTAATTTACAACAGCTACCCTGTACTATATGCAGGCCTATTCCTTAGCGTCGAAGGGTTCTCCATCTATTTATACGCAACTACCCCCTTTCTATCTTCATTTCTACTTCTCCAGAGGAATAAAAATCCCTAAACCGTAAATCAAAGCTCCCACAAATGAAAGATTAGATGCCTGCGATTACATTAAGTGGTTCATCGATTTCAGTTCGGGTCTGAGGTTCATCGCAATTTCAAATTGAGGACTGACAACCATATTCGAATTAGCATCTCGAACGGTGCTACAACCTTATGCTCGAATGTAGAGGAGCTCGATGATGGAACTATCACAACTTAGGGATGAGCGTCATTTTCAAATCGAGATCGGAATTTGAGGGATTTTAGGGGAAAACCGTGAAATTGGTAACACGATGTACTGTAGAGGTGTCGCGATAAGCTTCAACGCGATCGTGCGGGAGGAACCTAGCGCTCGCAAGTGAAGTTAGGTTTGCTGAAGCCTTTGATACAAGGTGTTGTTCGAAGACATGGATGTTGTTTTGAGGGCGTTTGGCGACTGTTGGAGAGGCCGATCAGAGACATCAGGTTGCTGGGTATATAGGGTGAAGCATTTTGGGGCAGCATTGCTACTGGTGGATGAACTGCGGTGGGGTTTTGGTGAGCATTGCTGTCACTATTAGAGGAACGTGATCTGGAAGATGACGCTGTAACAGTTGCAGCAAATGATTTAGGAGAAGTACGGCAATTAGAAATGAAGGCGTGAATGGGGACTATTGTTGGATTTTCTGATTTATCGAATTGGGTATTGATGTGAGGGGTATTGAAGCTCGATAGATAGGATGATGTGAAATCAGATTTGTGTCTTCATTTCGAAATGAAGATGGATTTGTTTGCTATACTTACGGCTATGGTATTGGAAGTACTGAGATGCGCAAGTGGATTCTGCTGGGAAGAGACAAAGGGGTTTTTGGAAAGGGTAATCAATCCAAATTTATTAGGTGAGTGATTTTAATTAAAAACTCATTATTTAATTTTAATCGATTAAACCAAACCGCAGTTACAATATTAATTACATATTCGATGGTGTAATTAATGAAGGAAATAAATAAATTGTATTAGGTTAATCAATCAAATCAAGTTGTGTGGGATTTGGAGCTGTCGGGGATTTTATCTATTCAAACGCATGTTGGGACTAGATTTAAAATGGCGCAGAATCGTCAAAGTGAAAGTCAATGTGAGTAAATCTCACTCGTTTTATTTAGAATTATTTTTATCAGTTAAAAATAATTATTTGTTGGTTGTTTGCTTGCATTGAAATTTTATTGTGGCTATATTATAAATATATTAGTTATATAGGATTGGTTGTTATGGTTATTATATATATATTGGTGGTTGGATTCCCGCAGTACCATTAGAGGATGCCCACAGTATCATTAGCGGAGGACCCTATATGCCCCACGCTATGATAGCGGATGACCTTCTATACCGCGATATCCTGCCTCGAAGCAGGATGGGTATTATTTATGTGACTAACGTCTGTGGATGCAAGAAAACAGATTAGAGGAATCCAACTGGATGCCTCAAAAATATTATCATTTGTTTGGTTTAATATGTGTTATCTTATATGATGTGTTAGAAAAACCCATGATTTGATGATTGGGTATTTTGGATGTTTGAAATATCACTAGGCCTAAACAGTAATTTATAAAAATATCGTGAAAAGGATATTTGAGATTTAAAAAGGGGAAATATATTTTTCAAAAATAGAATTTGAATTTAGAGTGGGCTAAAGATATTTACTTGTTCTGAAAATAAATAAAACAAGTATTGCATTTATAAACGATGTTTATAAATTGAATAATATGGGAAATTGAAGTAAAATTTATAAACAGGGTTTATAAACAAAATGGAATGATTTTCATTAAATAATGTAGAGAATTAAAATGAATTTATAAATAGTGTTTATAAATAAAGTGGAAAAATTATCATTGGATAATTTGAATATTTAAATTCAAATGTGAATTTAAAAATACAAATGGGGAAATTGTTTTAAAGAAATAAACGATGGAATTTATTCTGATGTTCAGAATATAAATTGAACTAAAATAAATCCATAAGGATTTAAGATTTGAATTCGATTAATTCGAATTTATTTAAATAGAAGAAATTTAATATGAAAATAAAATGGGTGTTATATATATATATATAAGTTATTATAAATAGAAATTTCCAAGATATGATTTTGGTTTTAAATATATTTCGAAATTGACTTATTTAAATATAAAACAAGGGAATTTATAAAATGGTGTTTATAAATATAATGAATTAATTATCGAGAGATAATTTGAATATTTAAATTGAAATATGAATTTAAAAATAGAATTTGAAATCATTCGAAAGGGAACAATGGTTTTTATTCCTCAATTCAGAATATCAAAGGGATGAAGTTTCAAATAGAATTTTGAAAAGGGAACTTGTTTAAATATATGAAACAAGGAAGTTGAATTTATAAATAGTGTTATAAATTTGGTGAAATAAATGATCATTGGATAATTTAAACCATTTAAATTCAAATAGGAATTTAAAAGTAAATTGGGAAGTGTTTGAAACAAAACGATTGATTATATTTCAGAATTCAGAATATAAGCTAAATTAAGAAAAATTCAGCGGGTTTATAATTGAAATTCGATTATATCGAATTTTTTAAATAATTTATTTATAAAAGGGATTGGAATTAAATATAGGAGATCGAAGTATAAATAAATGAATAACTAAGTTACGAAATAATCAACGATTAGGAATAATCAAAATATTTAGTTAGATTTGGTAAACGGGTTTAGTTTTATATTTGATATTTAAGAAATGGAAGTGAAATTTATTTATATAAACGAAGTTTAAACGTTTATATATATATATATAATTAAAACGAACTCGCCGCAGCGCGGTAGTTCGTAAATTGGCGTTTCGAACTTCAATTGAGTATATAGAACTCAATTTAAGATGGAATTCTGTGAAACAAGAAACTTCAGGACCGATTTGATAATAGTTTTCTAATGGAAGAGAAAAATCTGGATTTCGTCGAATGAATTTTGAGTTATGTCAAAATCAATTTTTCAGAAAAACAGCGCCATAACCATTTTACAACCATAACGGTTTATTTAAATTTATAAAAGGATTTTAAGCAAATAAAATCCCAATTTTCATTAGAAAAATTTAGATTTGAGTTATAAAATATATCTGAACTCAAGTGGGGTAATGAAATGATTTTTAAAACAAAAATCAGATTTTTAATTATTGAATAGAATTGACTAATTTGAAGAATAATTAGTAAATGGAATTTTGAATCGAAATTGGGCATTGGATAAGTAAATGAGGTTTGAGAATTTATATTTGAAGTTGAATATGAAACTCAAGTTGAAAATGGAATTAGATTTTGTTTTAAATAAATTAAAAACATATCCGAAAGTGATATGTTCAATTAAAAAGATGAAATGGGCAAAAGAGCTTAGGAAACCCATTAATGTACTTCAAAACCATTAGCTCATCTTAGATCTATTTGTCAGGTAAGTGAACGACGTTCTATAGTACTTAAACTTGTTAACATCAATAATACATGGGTCAGCATGGAGAACAACCACTATATCACTTTTAAAGGGTGGAAAACTGAATGTGCAAGCAATGCATTATTTACATTCATCCAAATACTCAAGAGTGCCAAAAGCGGACTAAGTGAGTGGTGCACAAGAAAGAAAAATCTATTTCCATTACTTAACAACCAAGTATTGAACTGTCTCATCTATAGCTAGCCTAAACATAGTATTCACATAGCTAAAACTTAATAAAATATCTCTGCGGTTTCAAGCGGTTACTTTGAAACAAAGCAATGTACTTATATAATATTAATTCACGAAATTTAAAGGAGGTGGCTCTGGGTAAGGTTGGAAACATGTGTCCTTAGCAACTAAGGAATTCTAAGCTATAAATATACGGAGCGTTGCCTCATTTCATTTCTTCAACAAGTTCGAACTTCAGTGGTAACACACTTTAAAAATCAAAACAACTTTAAATATCTAGAACCAAGCCACTTATTTTCTCTTGCGCAAGCTTCTTCCATTCTCAGAACATCAGAACGAAAAGAAAACCCTTTTGTTGGTGAGAAACAGTTGCTGTCTTCGGCATTCATCACTACAGTCTACAGGGCGTTCACATTTTATATGTATGGGAACGTCAGGCGTGTGCTTGTTGCATACGGGTAAGGAAAGGAAACGTTGTTTGAAAGTGTACATGCTTCGAAAATTCCAGAAAGCGTCATGCGAGTTCGACATGGACTAAAGGAACAGGATGATCTCGAGATAAGGATGGAAAGGGACGCGCGACTCCCTCTACTTCGTGGAAGCTGTTGTTCAACGAAAACCAAAGGGAGCCGTCGATCACTACATTAAGGGGGCGAGGTTGAAGAGATTGTTAGCACAAGTTCATCGCCGGGGTTCTTGTCGAGTTCGGTGATTTGTAGAAGGGGCAAGGTGGTAAGGAGATCGGCTAATGGCTTAAGGTTACGGTTTACAGAGAAGAGGAAGAAAGAGCGGTGGAGCGGGTTGGGTTTTTGACACAAGGGTGGGCTTTTAAATAATGGAGTAGGCCAATGATTTTCAGAATGGGACGGAAGAAAGAAAAATAAGGTTAAGCCCAAATATAAAATAAAATAAGTATGTTAAATTTAAAATAGTATACTAATTTATGAAATGCATATCTTATTCATACGTTATCCAAATTCAGCAAAACATGATCTGTCGGGATCGTATGGATGACAGCTACACAATGGAACTGACTGGGTGTGAAATGGAGCTCGTTACAATTTATAGCGAATTAAATTGCCTGATCTGAATCAACGACAATTATCGTTATTTAACGATGATCGTCCAAAGTGAGTAAATCTCACTAACTCTGTACAGTTTGTATTTTTATAAATATAATCTAGTATTGATAAACGATGATTGATTGCTGTGTGTTGATTGTTTAGTTGAATTGGTTGTTTATTGGTTGAAATTATATATAACGATATATATATATATAAATCGTTAATCAAATATTGATTCTATTTATCAGAATATTTCGTATTGAAATGAAATCGATGTTATTTATATTGTTTAATATCTGTGGATGCAGGAAAAATGTTGGAGGGATCCAACTGGATTCCTCAATATTTATAATACTGTTTGTTTTCATATATTGTGATATATGATATGATATATAATCTGTGATTGATTTTGATGACACTGGTCATGTTATTTGGTATTTTAAATACCATATGAAATACTGGAATGTAAAAAGAAAAATTTCAAAGTGAATATTGAAAATGAAATATTTATATATGAAATAAATAGGATATTATAAAAGGTAATATTTGGGAAAAAAAAATATCGGAAAATATAATTAAGAATATTTGGGAAATGAATAGAATTATATAAAAGGATTTATATAAAATAAATAGAATTATATAAAAGAATTTATTTAAAATAAATAGAATTATATAAAAGGATTTATATAGAATAAATAGAATTAAATAAAGGAAATTATAAATGAGATTTAAGTGTTAGAAATAAAAAAAGGAGATTTGTATGAATAATTCTACAAATAAAAATATTATAAAGGAATTTGGTGTTTGAATTAGGAATTTAAATGGAATTACTGAAATTAGAAACTGACTGGAAATTAGTTGAGTTGAATGGCTTTCTGGGTATCGATCTGATGTTGGTTTCGGCCTTTGGGGTTTATACTTGGGAAGTTGTTCTCTTACTAGTTTACAGTTAGAGACTGATAGAGGTGGGAAGATATTGATGCGTCGATCAGAAATGGAAACGTTTTCCAAAGTTAATAACATATATTTTCTAATTTTAGTAAATAAGGAATTTATGAATATATGGAAATGACAAATGAGAAATTTGGAAATGAAATGATGATTTATTGGTAAGATTTCCATTTGGGAATACGACTGTTGTTTGTACACATGTTTTCTTTTGATAGTTAAATCATCGACTATCAAAGATTTTGACCATTTCCATTGTCAATACGGAGAGACCGGGATCAAATTCATTATCTGAAAACCACTCCCTATGGGTATCAGCATTGCGAATCAAATATGATGAAGATAATTGAAGATGGAGTTATACAAGGGCTGTTCTGGTGATCCTAGGTAGAAATTGCCTAAGATGGATCTACAGAATAGTACCTTCGGTCTGTCCGGTCCCAGGACGACCTGTATGGAAGAATGTCTGACAGAATTTATTTAATAGATCGCGTAAGTTGGTCTCTTCAAACGTATTTATGTTTGGTGGTGGAGGAATTCGTTTCTCTTAGTTGTATACCCATGGTATTTTTAGGGAAATCAATCTGTGATTTAGCGGGTATGACGATGTGGCATTCAAAGTAAATAAAGATGTGATCTATACGTTATGACCTCTAGCCTCACAACCAGGAAACAGTATAAATCGGGTAGGTCTCATAGCTAAGTGGCTAGCTACCAATTAGAGTATATTGTCACCTGATCTAGAGAAATTTCATTTTACTTCTATAATCAATTTCTATGCTGTCCTTTTCGGGAAATGGTTGCTGATCCCAACCGTTGGTGATAATACATTTGGTACACTCAAGAGAAATGAGTGACTGGTCATGTTTAGCCTGGGTTACAAGATGTTCTTGTTGAACCCAGTGTATTCCTCTCTAGATATAAACTGTCGGAAGGTGGTCCCATACCTTGCTAGTTAGAATTCATTACCCAATAAGCGCCCACGGTTTTTGATTATATACTATGTATGTGGAATGTTAGATGAAAGCGTTCTGTTAGATAATTATTATATTGTGGTTGATAGACATTATCATAATATCAAAAGGATTTGATATAAAAATTATCGTTTCTTTCAAAAAGATTTTTGAATGTTGAATCAAGTGTTTTGGATTCTCATAAGGGAAAAACCCGTTCTGTGTTACACGGCGTGGTCTTATGAGATATCGTTTATTTTCTCAAAATGTTTTAAATTGTTTGCTCACACCAGTCCCATGACTGACCCGGAGTTTTTTTTATTTTGTTTTCCCTAAACTCTTGGGTGCCCAAATTTGTACGGGTAGTCAAGTAGTCAGGATTTTACAGATATACTGAGAGCTTGGAGCAGGAGGCTTCAGGATTTTATAGCAATTGTTTATTTCCATTGTGTTGTAAGTGTTGTACTCTGATAAATGTTATTGTATATATATATATATATACTGGTTTTATTTCAAAGTTATGTTATATTTTATTCATTCAGCTGTGAGATTCGTGTTACTCTGATTCTGTTGTTGTTCCTCTCTTTCTTCTATTCTAAAATTCTATCTTATCTATTCTCAACCTCTAATTTCTTTCTATTGATACAGAATGTTCGATTCTGGAATAGTTGACATAGTTTGTATGTTGATTTTCTAGCTCGAAAATCTTGGTTCGTTACAATTCATCTACAAGTCGGATGACTTGTTTATGTACACCTATTTAACTGATATTGATTGGGACGATAATTTTTACACATCGCCCAAATGCACAAATAATAATCAGTATTTGTTGGTTGAAAACCCCACACGGGTATTGAGAGGATATTTGACATACACTAATCCCAATTGTTTAGTTGTATGTCAATCGTTTGGTTGACAGACTGTTGTAAGCATTATTTATTTATTTTAATGCTTATACAGTTGAAGAATGCACTCTGGATGATGTTTGATGATTATTTATAATTATTGTTGAATACATGCGATGTATGAAATCCATATAACTGAAATTATATGGTAACTGATTGAATTCCGATTCAGAAATAACGAATATTTTAAAATAACATTCAGTTAATTATCAAAAATATGGTTTTGATGTCCCATTTTGGATGGACACGAAAAATATTAAAGTGAATGAAACCGAGTTAAGTAGATTTGTGCCATTTTAACTTAAATGGATTTTTATATTGATTTTATTCATTTTATAATGAATATCGAAAAGATTTGATCTCAAAATCAGATATTTTGAAAATATTATCATTTTAATATTATAATGATATGGAATATTCAATTTTGATTTAAAATTGAAAATGAAGTTGAAATCTTTTTAAAATGAATTTATAAACGATTTATAAAATACGTTTTAAATGGAAATCAACGATATAAATATATTATATATAATAGTTTGAGTAGAACGCGCGGCGCAGCAACCATTCGCGAATTTCGACCATTAACTTCAAATAGATGTAACTTGAGATCCGTCCATCGGACTCTCTTAAAACCAGAACTGTTGGGTTCGTATCGAAAAGATATTTCCAATGATCATAAGAGATTTGAAATCTAACAGTTATATTTTAAGATATGTCCAAATCAATTTCGGAAAAGGTCGCTATGGATGCAGTTCGGTGGCCGATATTGGAAACCGACTGTAAAGGCCTTAAAAATTATTAAAAATATGGAATTTTTTTGTAAAATCATAATAAATGATTTGTAAAGATTTTGGATGAAAAATTCCAAGTTTTGAAAGGATAAAAGATATTTTTATCTAAATGAACTAGTTATTAACTAGAATAATAATCCAAATGATTTTTAAATAAATAAATTGGATTTGTAAATGGGTTTGAATATAACCATAATTTTCCAATAAATGAATTGGAATGGATTTGAGTGGAAATAATCTTTGGAATATTTCGTTATTGGATTCCGTGATTTTATGGATATTGTTGAGGAATTTGGAAGATACAAATATCGTTATTCCCAATATGATATCCGTTAGTTTCAGAATTTGATATTGAATGAATATAAGTCGATATAATTTCTATTTAGAGCCTTGTATTTAATATCAAATTGGATTTTGGGTTTGTCGTGAATGGTGTCTTTAATAACATTGTTCTTAAACCCAATAGAGAAAAGAATAAATCTTTTAATTAAGATTAATGAAGTTTACCAATTAATTAATTTAATTGGAATTGAATGGAAATTGGATTTTGGGTTTATCGTGAACGGTGTATTAAATAAAATTTATGTTCTTTAACCTAATTAAAGTGAGGATATGATTTGGAATTTATAAATCTTCTTATTAATATTTAATGGAAATTTTCCAAAGTAAAGTTTTCCAATTTAACATATTAATTTGGAATTGGATGGAATTCGATTTGGTAATAATCGAGATGAGCTTCTGTAAAGGAAGACCATACTATATATGGAATTTAAAAGGCTTTGTCGTTATTCCATTTATAGTATTGATTTGATACAGAAATTTATATCGATTATATATTGATCTATTTTCCGTGATGATTCCATAGTTGATGGAAGCTGATTTAGGTTTATTGTGAACTGTGTTTTAAGTAACATTGGTTCTTTAACCCAGCTAAAGAAGAGATTGGTTTCCTAAAGTTGAATAACCATTAAATAATTATTTTTGGGAAGATTAAACCCAAGATGGGGTTTTTAATAAATTTTTAATTAGATTGGAATGTAAAGAGGATAATTAAATTTATCAAATTCATGAAATGATCGAGAATGGAGTATCACCAGTTTTACTTGAGACGATAGCTAAATCTTTAATTAGATTTGAACGAGAAATGGCAATTAAATTAACCGATAGCACCGTGGGTGTTAGATATGGAGTACTACTAGTTTTGCTCCATGGGATGAATAGGTTGGGACTGGGATAATAAAATAAATGATTATTTCGAAAAAGCTCGATAATCCCGACTAGTTTTATATACCTTAATTTGGTTTAGAATTGTTAAAAGATAAAATAAAATCTTTTGAAAACGATATCAAAAGGAAGATTAAGGAGAAAATTTAAAAGAATTTATCTTTGATAAAATTAATGGGAACCTTTCCCTAAAGATGTGGATATTTGAATAAAATAATATTATGAATTGGAATGAGGCGAATGAGGCGTATGATGTGTTTTTATAGAACTTGATTATAAGATACACGAGTTATTCAGAAAGACTGGGTTTAACCCATTCTAAATAACTGGTATGGTGACTAAATGTCGATGATATGAAGACGGTGGTTGAAGACCGGAGATCTTCACATCGTTTGGATGATTACTGATGTCTTGATTAGGATGTATACCTAAGATAAGGTAATAAGTGGTGATCGTCCTGATGTACTTGAAGATTGTCTGGATAAGCGAGGGCCTCTCTCCTGCATTGGACATATGGGATGAGGAATAAGGTGCCTTCGGTTTCATTCAGACCTATAACGGACTTGCAAATGGATGGTATGTCTGACATTGTATTCCTTTATATTGTATTCGTTGATCTCTGTTAAAAATATATCTATTTGGTGGCGGAGAATTTATTCTCTTGCTTAACACCGTACTTTAAGACGTACGAGCTTAGAGGTTATATATTGGTGGAAATCAGTGGTACGATATGGATTGACAGTGTGGCATGCTGAGTTGCATGGATCAAAGCTTTTTTTTAGAAAAGCTAGGCTTTGTGGTTGATGATCAAAGCATAGCTTTAATTAGCATAGATTTGTGTAGCGTTAATTCACGAGCTTCACTCCCAGTATGAACCTAAAACGGGATTAGGGACGCAGGGAAATGGACATATGTTAGTTTCTAGCTACGAGTAACGCCATGGTATGGTGCCCAGACTGTTTACTTATGTGGATGTTGGATAACTTTATTGATGGAAAAGCGAGGTACCTCGGATTTGATACTAGAACTAACCAAAAGGTTCTAGATGGTCGAATGGACTGACCGTTTTGGAGGTTCGATAGAACCGGCTAACATATAGTTTATGGTATAACTAATCATCGACGGATGACAGGCTCCGCGGGATCCAAGGTTCATGTAACGACCCGCCATTTTTACTGCCCCAAGTCGGTAATTAAACCAACTTGAAACGTTCAAGATGACAGATTGTTGTTAGCTCCTGAGGTAAATAGAACAAATCACAGAATAATATATCACAGAATCACAGATCACAGACACAAATATAGAGAATAATGTTATCTCACAGTGGAAAATAAATAATACAATAGTAGTTCATGAAGCTACTAAATAAAAAATTTACATCAGAGTTTACATAAATAATACAACGTGTAACAACCCGAAAATCTGGGCCAGTTTAAATTTTTTATTTTGGCAATTTTAGCGAATCTTGAACATCTAAAATAAATTATTTCAAAATAATAATGACGAGAAATTTATTTTGAATAGATTTCGAACGAATGTATTTATATAGATCGTCGTTAGAATATAAATATTTATTTTAAATTATAAAAGGAATTGAAAATGGCGCGGTAGTTCGATAATTCGATTTCAAAATTCAATTGAACATACCGGGAGCAAATCAAACCGGATTTTAATGAAACCAAAAATATTAGAATCTATTTGTGAATATCTTTCCAACGAACCCGAAGAATCGAAATTTCATAGCGGGAATCAAAAGATATGTCCAGTTGAAAATTCAGAGTAGTCGCTACGGAATTCTGACATAGTAAAAATTCGATTTTTATATATTGAATAGCGAAGTAAAAATTCGATTTTTATATATTAAATAACAAAGTAAAAATTCGATTTTTATATATTGAATAGCGAAGTGAAAATTCGATTTTTATATATTGAATAGCGAAGTAAAAATTGGATTTTTATATATTGAATAGCGAAGTAAAAATTTGATTTTTATATATTGAAGAGCGAAGTAAAAATTCGATTTTTATATATTGAATAGCGAAGTAAAAATTCGATTTTTATATATTGAATAGCGAAGTAAAAATTTGATTTTTATATATTAAATAGCGAAGTAAAAATTCAATTTTTATATATTGAATAGCGAAGTAAAAATGTGATTTTTACATATGTAGAGAATACGGGCAAAGAAGGTGGCAAAAGGCAAGAACGGCGAAGATTTCTACCCAAGAAGAGTCATGTGGTTGGATTAGCTAATCGGTGAGAATTTCTCACTCTTTGATTTAATTTTCTAGTTATATATATATACTAGGATGCAGACGGTGTTTAGTAGCACCCGACACCCGTCGTCCACAATCCATGGACGGCTTGTATGCTTGTTTGATTTTGATGTGTAGTTGATTGTGTGATGTGATATGAAATGAAATAAAATATTTATATAGTTAAAAATATTTTATAGTTAAAAATAGAATTTTTAACGAGTATATGAATGGAAATAAAAATAAACAATTCGGACGATTTGTTTATATACACACATTTGACTGATATTGATTGGGACGATAAATTTTACACATCACCCAACTGCACAAATAAAATCTGTGTTTGATTGTTTGAAACCCCACACGGGTATTGGGATGATATTTGAAGTACACTAATCCCGATTGTTTAGTTGTATGTCGATCGATTGATTGACAGATTGTTATAAGCGTTGAATATTTATATTTGATGCTTATACAATGTAGAATGCACTTTGAATGATGGTTGATTATTCATCGTTGTTGATATATACATGTGTTGTAGAAAATCCATATAATTAACATTATATGGTAATGGATTGGGCCTCATTCCAGTTTTGAAATAGAAATATTTGAAAATAGAAATATTTGAAATAGAAATATTTGAAAAAGAAATATTTGAAATAGAATATTCGAAAATCGAAATATATGAAGCCGCGTTGATAGATTGACGCCATTTTGACGTGAACGGTATTTATATCGATTTTATTCAAATTGAAGTGAATATTAAAGTGAATTGAAATTCAAATTTAGTTGAATTGATTTGAAATTCGAAATAAACCGAAATGGTTTGAAATTCGAATAGAATTGAAATCGTTTTGAAATGAATTAGAATTGAAATTAAAAAGAAATGAATTCGAATTGAAATGGAATATAAATGAATTTGAATTGAAATTGAATAGAAATTAATTCGAATTGAAATTGAATTGAAATTGAATAGAAATGAATTTGAATTTTATTGAATTGAAAACGAACTGAAATTGAATTCAAAATCGATTTGAATCGAAATCAACTTGAAATGAATTTAAAACGAATTGGTAAGGGAAAATTCGATTTTGATTTAATTTGAAAAAGAAGTTGGAATCATTTGAAAACGAATTTAAAACGATTTATAAAATACATTTTAAAAGGAAATCGACGAAGTATATATTATATATATATATAATATAATGGCCTGAATAGAATGCGCCGCGCCGCGGCAGTTCGCGAATTTCGACCATTGACTTCGAACGGATATTGCGGGAGAACCGACCGTCGGATTCTCCTAAAACCAAAACCGTTGGGTTCGTATCGAAAAGATCTTTCTAACGAATATTAGAAATTTGAAATCTAACGGTTGGATTTGGAATTATATCCAAATCAAATTTGAAAAAGGTCGATGTAAGTGCAGTTCGATGGCCGTTGAAGGAAATCGACTGTACAGGCCTTGATAAAATTATTAAAAATAGTAATAATTTGTGTAAAATCATAAGAAATGATTTAGAAAGAATTGGGATGAAAAACTCCATATTTGAAAAGATAAAAATAGATTTTTATCGAAATGAACTAGTTTTGAACTAGAATTATAATTCTATTTATTTTTAAATAAATAAATTGAATTTGAAATGATTTTGAAAATAACCAGAATTCCTAATGATTGCATTGGAATGGATTTGAATCGAAATTGTCTTCAGAACATTTCGATGTTGGATTTCGTGATTATACAGATGTTGTTATGAAAATTTGAAAGATATAGATATATATATCGTTATTTCCAATACGATATCTGTTGGTCGTAGAATTTGATATTGAATATAAGCCGATATATTTTCTATTCAGAGCCTTGTATTTAATATCAAATGTGATTTGGGTTTGTCGTGAATGGTGTCTGGACTAACACTGTTCTTGAACCCAGTTGAGAAAAGATTAAATCTTTTTATTTAGATTTAATGAAGTGTACCAATTAAATAATATTTAATTGGAATTGAATTGATATTGATTTTTGGGTTTATCGTGGACAGTGTTTTAAATAAGACTCGTTCTTTAACCCGATAATTAATGGAATGTGATTTTGGGTTTATCATGAACCGTGTTTTTAAATGACACCGATTCTTTAACCCAGTTAACGATTAAAACTAAGTGGATTTTTAATGAATCTTTAATTAGATTGGAAAAAAATCGTGAATGGAGTATCACCAGTTTTGCTCTAGGCGTTAGTTAAATCTTTAATAAGATTTGAACGTGAAATGGTAATTGAATTTACCGATAACACCGTGGTGTTAGATATGAAGTATAACCAGTTTTACTTCATGGGATGAATAGGTCGGGGTTGGGAAATTAAAACAAATGATTACTTCGGTAAGGTTCGTTAATCCCGACTAATTGAATTGAAATTCAAAAGTAGATTAAAGAATAAATTTTAATGATTTATCTTTGATAAAATTAATGGGAACCTTTCCCTATGAATGTGAAATTTAGAAACTAACTGTCGGTTATCTAAGCAGAACGGTTTTCTGGATATTGATCTGATGTTGGTTTCGGCCTTCGGGGTTAATATTTGGGGAATTATTCTCTTGTTAATTTACGGTTAGTGACTGATGAATTGGAATGAGGCGTATGTTGTGTTTATGTAACACTTATTTAAAATATACGCGAGTTATTCGGAAAGACCGGGTTTATCCCATTCTGAATAACTGATACGACGATAAGTCGAAGATGAAGACGGTGGTCGAAGACCAGAGGTCTTCATGTCGTTTGGGTGATTACTGATGATCTTGATTGGGATGTACACCCAAGAAGATGGAAGCAGTTTGGTGATCGTCCAGACGTACTTGGGGATCGATGGATATGTGGGGTACTAGGTGCCTCCGGTTTCGTTCAGACCCAGAACGGACTTGTAAATGGACTGTGTGCCTGACATTGGATTTTAGTCTGTGTGATTGATTTCTATTAAATATATATCTGTTTGGCGGCGGAGAATTTATTCTCTTGCTTAACGCCCTTCTCTGAGACGTACGAGCTCAGGGGTTATATACTGATGGATATCAAACGCATAGAGTGAATTGCCTATGTGGCATGCCTAAGTGGCGAATGATCAAGGCTTCTGTTGAAAAGCAAAGTCTTGTGGTTGATGATCGAAGCACGGCCTTCGTGACATAGCTTTGTGTAACGTTTACTTCGCGAGTTTCACATCCGGTATGAACCAAAAACGGGAGACAGACCTCAGGGAGGGCATGCGTTTCTTTCTAGCTAGGGTGGTGTCAGTGACCTACCAGCCCTGACATTTATATATACTTTTCACCTGTGTGGTTGTTGCTATTGCGAGGCGCCTCGGTTTGATCGGACGATCCGGGTCCGATGGAGTCATTCGTTGGCTCACTTACGCCCCAAAGGGCGGGGAAACGCAGTGTTCAGGATTTAAGTTTAACCCACATCGGTGGACCGGCCCTGTCGCTCCAAGGGCCCACCTGAGTCTGGGTCCTGAAGCTCGGGCTAGAGAGTCTCGAATCGGTTGAGGACTATCTTTTGCCTCGGTTCATAGATGGAAATCCAATTTCCAAATACGTGACATTTGCGGTTTTAATTGTAGAACTAGTATGGCGACATGATATATGGTACCCATGCCGCCTATGATTGATATTTATGATTTGAAATTGTTTTATACACTATACACTGATAATAGTATCAAATGATTTGTTTTAAAACGTATCAAGCATTCTTTGGCTGTTATAAGGGAAAACCCTATCCCCCGGCTTGCGTTGCATTGTGTGATAGGACCTGGGTCTTATAACAGCTTCATTTTTCTTTATTTAGCATTGCGCTGTTTGTTTATGCACTGGTATTCTTGGGAGGAAACCCGTTCCGTGTTATACGGCGTGGTCCCTTGATTTGCCTAACTTTTAAAATAAAGATTTACAACTGTTTTAGTTCTCACACCAGTCCAATGACTGACCTGGAGTTTATTGTTTTAACCTAAACTCTGGGTGCCTTATTTTGACACGGGCAACTAGTAGTTTTGGTTTTGCAGATTTATATTCACAGGATCCTGGTTTACAGCTGGAATGATATCTGGAAAGCTTTGTATCCGTATATCTCTTCTAGTTGTGTATTGTATTATTTTCCGCTGCAATGTAATTTAAATCTCTGATATTTCTGTGTAATATTTATTCGAACTCTGTATATTCTTGTAATCTGATGGATTGTTGTAATATACAATGAAATGTTCTTCCGTCTGCGTCCTATTTTGTCGTGTTCTCAAAACAATTCGTTCTTTCTCTTCTCTTCGGAGACCGGGGAAGTTCGGGTCGTTTCATCGTGGTATCAGAGCTTTGGTTTACAAAGCTCAGAGAACAAGGCACATTAGAACCATACGAAAGAATTCATCGGATATTGGATTAGTATTATCCAATTAGAATGACTCGTTAGAGATGAGATCAGTAGTATCCAAGAACGAGTGTGAAGAGTATATTTTTAAAAATGAAAACAATTTTTGTTTTGAAAATTTAAATCAATTATTCGTATTTGATTATTTATTTATATGAGTTTGGAAAATCCAATATATAGAGATTTTGCATATATGTCTTGCAAACGTGTATTCGAAGTTTTAATGTACTGGATGGTTATAGAATCATACTCTAGTTGCCCGGGGATAATTCTGGTGATGGGGCACCGTCGCCAGTATTTATTTTCGAGTTTCGAAAGTGAGATTTCTATATTTCCATTAGACTGGTGTGAGAACCGAAATTAGATAGGATCTATTGTTGTGATTTGTCATCAAAAATCTGATTTTTGACTATATATCAAAGTTATGAATTTCAAAAACTAATTGATTGATGTTTGTGTTGTTTGATTATTTGTTTGATAATTTTGAACTATTATGCCTAATTGAATCAAATATTGAATTGTATTGAAAATTGGTCGCATTTGCTTGCATATATATGTACTTACATTGAACAGGTCATAGCAAGGAGGCTAGAGCAAAAGAATAAAATTTGTTTGCCCGACAAATAGGTACATGTTTACCATAATTTACTGTTTTGTTTGGGTGATGATGATTTTATGAGCCTATTGGCTAGCCGCTTGGCTTTTTCTTTTTCTTTTTCTTTTTGAGATCAGAAGGCCTATATGGCAATTTCGGGATTTTCCCGTGGCTCCCGGTGCAGGGGAGGTTATGGCGAAATTTTTCGAAAATTTAGGGTGTTAGCCAAATTTTTGAAGAATTTGAAAATTCTCAGAAACTGAAAAGTTAGAGAATGGAAGCCAGATCGAATGTAGAGTTGATTAATCAAACCACTTTCGACTTTGTTCCTTTTCGGGGACGAAAAGTTTTAAGTGGGGGAGATTGTAACAACCCGAAAATCTGGGCTAGTTTAAATTTTTTATTTAAGCAATTTTAGCGAATCTTCAACATCTAAAATGAATTATTTTAAAATAATAATGACGAGAAATTTATTTTGAATAGATTTCGAACGAATGTATTTATATAGATCGTCGTTAGAATATAAATATTTATTTTAAATTATAAAAGGAATTGAAAATGGCGCGGTAGTTCGATAATTCGATTTCAAAATTCAATTGAACATACCGGGTGCAAATCAAACCGGATTTTAACGAAACCAAAAATATTAGAATCTATTTGTGAATATCTTTCCAACGAACCCGAAGAATCGAAATTTCATAGCGGGAATCAAAAGATATGTCCAGTTGAAAATTCAGAATAGTCGCTATGGAATTCTGGCCCTTAAAAATGGAAATTTTGCAAATGACCTCGGATTTCGACGAAACCACTTTTGTTGGGTCCGCCATGTCAAATTATTGCTAGGTTTCAAATTTCATAATTTTTCGAATCAATATGTGAACGTGGCAAAGGAAAACGCGTTTGACCAGTTTCAGTTGATTTTAATCGACTGGAAAATGGCCAATTTTCAAACGGTCTCAGAATTCGACGAAATTAGTTTTGTTAGGACCGTATCGTCGATACAAAGCTAGAAAATATTTTTCGGGAATTTTTCTAGTTAGTATGTGGCCCCAGTAAATTGAAATGCATGTTCAAATTCAATATATAGAGTTATATTTTGATTTTGACGAAAACTGAACGTAACGATTGAATCAGCTTGCGATACATATCCCATTGTGTTCAGAATGGGGGTAAAACGCTATGGATGACAGGCGGTGGGCCTCGTTTCGAGGTCGGAAATAAAAAGTTGCTTTTTGAAAATATATATATATATATATATATATATATAAACCCTAGCCCCCACTCTATTTCCTCTCCCTCTCCTCACGTTGACCAGAAAAGAAAAAGAAAAAAAAGAGGAGAACGGTGGCGGAATCGAACCCGCCACCAACCGTTGGCCCCACCGCACCGCGAGCTCCGACCTCCCCTTGCATCGCCGAACCCCCTTCCCTCTGTCTCGCTCGCCCTATCCCCTCTCCCCCATCGAGAACCCAAGCCCTTGCCCCCCCCCCCAGGCGGCGTGCCACCGCACGATACCCCCCATCCTGCGCCAGACCGCGACACCCCCTTCCCCTGCGCTAGACCGAAGACCCCCCTGCTGCCTCTCCGCGCCACGATACCCCCCCAACCCTCGGCGACGCTGCGAAATTCCCCCCTCTCTCTGCAAATCACTATAAGTTTTATAATTTAGATTTTATTAGTTTTAAATCTGATTTTATTGATTATATAAATCGGAATTTACTTGTTTTATGAGTCTGAAATTTATAGATTTTTAGAAAAGAATAGATTTGATTTTTAGAAACAAAAAGCTAGGATCTTTAACGCTATGAAGATATGATTTTTATATATTGAATAGCGAAGTAAAAATTAGATTTTTATATATTGAATAGCAAAGTAAAAATTTGATTTTTATATATTAAATAGCGAAGTAAAAATTCTATTTTTATATATTGAATAGCGAAGTAAAATTTCGATTTTTATATATTGAACAGCATAGTAAAAATTCGAATTTTATATATTGAATAGCATAGTAAAAATTCGATTTTTATATATTGAATAGCGAAGTAAAAATTTGATTTTTATATATTGAATAGCAAAGTAAAAATTCGATTTTTATATATTGAATAGCGAAGTGAAAATTCGAATTTTATATATTGAATAGCGGAGTAAAAATTCGATTTTTATATATTGAATAGCGAAGTAAAAATTCGATTTTTATATATTGAAGAGCGAAGTAAAAGTTCGATTTTTATATATTGAATAGCGAAGTAAAAATTCGGTTTTTATATATTGAACAGCGAAGTAAAAATTCGATTTTTATATATTGAATAGCGAAGTAAAAATTCAATTTTTATATATTGAATAACGAAGTAAAAATGTGATTTTTACATATGTAGAGAACATGGGCAAAGAAGGTGGCAAAAGGCAAGAACGGCGAAGATTTCTACCCAAGAAGAGTCGTGGGGTTGGATTAGCTAATCGGTGAGAATTTCTCACTCTTTGATTTAATTTTCTAGTTATATATATACTAGGATGCAGACGGTGTTTAGCAGCACCCAACACCCGTCGTCCACAGACCATGGACGGCTTGTATGCCTATTTGTTTGATTTTGATGTGTAGTTGATTGTGTGATGTGATATGAAATGAAATAAAATATTTATATAGTTAAAAATATTTTATAGTTAAAAATAGATTTTTTAATGAGTATATGAATGGAAATAAAAATAAACAATTCGGACGATTTGTTTATATACACACATTTGACTGATATTGATTGGGACGATAAATTTTACACATCGCCCAACTGCACAAATAAAATCTGTGTTTGATTGTTTGAAACTCCACACGGGTATTGGGATGATATTTGAAGTACACTAATCCCGATTGTTTAGTTGTATGTCGATTGATTGATTGACAGACTGTTATAAGCGTTGAATATTTATATTTGATGCTTATACAGTGTAGAATGCACTTTGGATGATGGTTGATTATTCATCGTTGTTGATATATACATGTGCTGTAGAAAATCCATATAATTAACATTATATGGTAATGGATTGGGCCTCATTCCAGTTTTGAAATAGAAATATTTGAAAATAGAAATATTTGAAATAGAAATATTTGAAAAAGAAATATTTGAAATAGAATATTCGAAAATCGAAATATATGAAGCCGCGTTGATAGATTGACGCCATTTTGACGTGAACGGTATTTATATCGATTTTATTCAAATTGAAGTGAATATTAAAGTGAATTGAAATTCGAATTTAGTTGAATTGGTTTGAAATTCGAAATAAACTGAAATGGTTTGAAATTCGAATAGAATTGAAATAGAATTGAAATCGTTTTGAAATGAATTAGAATTGAAATTAAAAAGAAATGAATTCGAATTGAAATGGAATAGAAATGAATTTGAATTGAAATTGAACAGAAATTAATTCGAATTGAAATTGAATTGAAATTGAATAGAAATGAATTTGAATTGAATTGAATTGAAAACGAACTAAAATTGAATTCAAAATCGATTTGAATCAAAATCAACTTGAAATGAATTTAAAACGAATTGGTAAGGGAAAATTCGATTTTGATTTAATTTGAAAAAGAAGTTGGAATCGTTTGAAAACGAATTTAAAACGATTTATAAAATACGTTTTAAAAGGAAATCGACGAAGTATATATTATATATATTATATATATAATATAATGGCCTGAATAGAACGCGCCGCGCCGCGGCAGTTCGCGAATTTCGACCATTGACTTCGAACGGATATTGCGGGAGATACGACCGTCGGATTCTCCTAAAACCGGAACCGTTGTGTTCATATCGAAAATAGCTTTCTAACGAATATTAGAAATTTGAAATCTAACGGTTGGATTTGGAATTATGTCCAAATCAAATTTGAAAAAGGTCGCTGTAAGTGCAGTTCGATGGCCGTTGAAGGAAATCGACTGTACGGGCCTTCATAACATTATTAAAAATAGTAATAATTTGTGTAAAATCAAAAGAAATGATTTAGAAAGAATTGGGATGAAAAACTCCATATTTGAAAAGATAAAAATAGATTTTTATCGAAATGAACTAGTTTTGAACTAGAATTATAATTCTATTTATTTTTAAATAAATAAATTGAATTTGAAATGATTTTGAAAATAACCAGAATTCCCAATGATTGCATTGGAATGGATTTGAATCGAAATTGTCTTCGGAATATTTCGATGTTGGATTTCGTGATTATACAGATGTTGTTTTGGAAATTTGAAAGATATAGATATATATATATATATATATATATCGTTATTTCCAATACGATATCTGTTGGTCGTAGAATTTGATATTGAATATAAGCCGATATATTTTCTATTCAGAGCCTTGTATTTAATATCAAATGTGATTTGGGTTTGTCGTGAATGGTGTCTTGACTAACACTGTTCTTGAACCCAGTTGAGAAAAGATTAAATGTTTTTATTTAGATTTAATGAAGTGTACCAATTAAATAATATTTAATTGGAATTGAATTGATATTGATTTTTAGGTTTATCATGGACAGTGTTTTAAATAACACTCGTTCTTTAACCCGATAATTAATGGAATGTGATTTTGGGTTTATCGTGAACCGTGTTTTTAAATGACACCGATTCTTTAACCTAGTTAACGATTAAAACTAAGTGGAGTTTTAATGAATCATTAATTAGATTGGAAAAAAATCGAGAATGGAGTATCACCAGTTTTGCTCCAGGCGTTAGTTAAATCTTTAATTAGATTTGAACGTGAAATGGTAATTGAATTTATCGATAACACCGTGGTGTTAGATATGAAGTATAACCAGTTTTACATCATGGGATGAATAGGTCGGGGTTGGGAAATTAAAACGAATGATTACTTCAGTAAGGTTCGTTAATCCCGACTAATTGAATCGAAATTCAAAAGTAGATTAAAGAATAAATTTTAATGATTTATCATTGATAAAATTAATGGGAACCTTTCCCTATGAATGTGAAATTTAGAAACTAACTGTCGCTTAGCTAAGCAGAACGGTTTTCTGGATATTGATCTGATGTTGGTTTCGGCCTTCGGGGTTAATATTTGGGGAATTATTCTCTTGTTAATTTACGGTTAATGACTGATGAATTGGAATGAGGCGTATGTTGTGTTTATGTAACACTTATTTAAAATATACGCGAGTTATTCGGAAAGACCGGGTTTATCCCATTCTGAATAACTGATACGACGATAAGTTGAAGATGAAGACGGTGGTCGAAGACCAGAGGTCTTCATGTCGTTTGGGTGATTACTGATGATCTTCATTGGGATGTACACCCAAGAAGATGGAAGCAGTTTGGTGATTGTCCAGATGTACTTGGGGATCGATGGATATGCGGGGTACTAGGTGCCTCCGGTTTCGTTCAGACCCAGAACGGACTTGTAAATGGACTGTGTGCCTGACATTGGATTTTAGTCTGTGTGATTGATTTCTATTAAATATATATCTGTTTGGCGGCGGAGAATTTATTCTCTTGCTTAACGCCCTTCTCTGAGACGTACGAGCTCAGGGGTTATATACTGATGGATATCAAACGCATAGAGTGAATTGCCTATGTGGCATGCCTAAGTGGCGAATGATCAAGGCTTCTGTTGAAAAGCAAAGTCTTGTGGTTGATGATCGAAGCACGGCCTTCGTGGCGTAGCTTTGTGTAACGTTTACTTCGCGAGTTTCACACCCGGTATGAACCAAAAACGGGAGACAGACCTCAGGGAGGGCATGCGTTTCTTTCTAGCTAGGGTGGTGTCAGTGACCTACCAGCCCTGACATTTATATATACTTTTCACCTGTGTGGTTGTTGCTGTTGCGAGGCGCCTCGGTTTGATCGGACGATCCGGGTCCGATGGAGTCATTCATTGGCTCACTTACGCCCCAAAGGGCGGGGAAACGTAGTGTTCAGGATTTAAGTTTAACCCACATCGGTGGACCGGCCCTGTCGCTCCAAGGGCCCACCTGAGTCTGGGTCCTGAGGCTCGGGCTAGAGAGTCTCGAATCGGTTGAGGACTATCTTTTGCCTCGGTTCATAGATGGAAATCCAATTTCCAAATACGTGACATTTGCGGTTTTAATTGTAGAACTAGTATGGCGACATGATATATGGTACCCATGCCGCCTATGATTGATATTTATGATTTGAAATTGTTTTATACACTATACACTAATAATAGTATCAAATGATTTGTTTTAAAACGTATCAAGCAATCTTTGGCTGTTATAAGGTAAAACGCTATCCCCCGGCTTGCGTTGCATTGCTTGATAGGACCTGGGTCTTATAACAGCTTCATTTTTCTTTATTTAACATTGCGCTGTTTGTTTATGCATTGGTATTCTTGGGAGGAAACCCGTTCCGTGTTATACGGCGTGGTCCCTTGATTTGCCTAACTTTTAAAATAAAGATTTACAACTGTTTTAGTTCTCACACCAGTCCCATGACTGACCTGGAGTTTATTGTTTTAACCTAAACTCTGGGTGCCTTATTTTGACACGGGCAGCTAGTAGTTTTGGTTTTGCAGATTTATATTCATAGGATCCTGGTTTACAGCTGGAATGATATCCGGAAAGCTTTGTATCCGTATATCTCTTCTAGTTGTGTATTGTATTATTTTCCGCTGCAATGTAATTTAAATCTCTGATATTTCTGTGTAATATTTATTCGAACTCTGTATATTCTTGTAATATGATGGATTGTTGTAATATACAATGAAATGTTCTTCCGTCTGCGTCCTATTTTGTCGTGTTCTCAAAACAATTCGTTCTTTCTCTTCTCTTCGGAGACCGGGGAAGTTCGGGTCGTTTCATCGTGGTATCAGAGCTTTGGTTTACAAAGCTCAGAGAACAAGGCACATTAGAATCATACGAAGGAATTCATCAGATATTGGATTAGTATTATCCAATTAGAATGACTCGTTAGAGATGAGATCTGTAGTATCCTAGAACGAGTGTGAAGAGTATATTTTTAAAAATGGAAACAATTTTTGTTTTGAAAATTTAAATCAATTATTCGTATTTGATTATTTATTTATATGAGTTTGGAAAATCCAATATATAGAGATTTTGCATATATGTCTTGCAAACGTGTATTCGAAGTTTTAATGTACTGGATGGTTATAGAATCATACTCTAGTTGCCTGGGGATAATTCTGGTGATGGGCCACCATCGCCAGTATTTATTTTCGAGTTTCGAAAGTGAGATTTCTATATTTCCATTAGACTGGTGTGAGAACCGAAATTATATAGGATCTATTGTTGTGATTTGTCATCAAAAATCTGATTTTTGACTATATATCAAAGTTATGAATTTCAAAAACTAATTGATTGATGTTTGTGTTGTTTGTTTATTTGTTTGATAATTTTGAACTGTTATGCCTAATTGAATCAAATATTGAATTGTATTGAAAATTGGTCGCATTTGCTTGCATATATATGTACTTACATTGAACAGGTCATAGCAAGGAGGCTAGAGCAGAAGAATAAAATTTGTTTGCCCGACAAATAGGTACATGTTTACCATAATTTACTGTTTTGTTTGGGTGATGATGATTTTATGAGCCTATTGGCTAGCCGCTTGGCTTTTTGTTTTTCTTTTTGAGATCAGAAGGCCTATACGGCAATTTCGGGATTTTCCCGTGGCTCCCGGTGCAGGGGAGGTTATGGCGAAATTTTTCGAAAATTTAGGGTGTTAGCCAAATTTTTGAAGAATTTGAAAATTCTCAGAAACTGAAAAGTTAGAGAATGGAAGCCAGATCGAATGTAGAGTTGGTTAATCAAACCACTTTCGACTTTGTTCCTTTTCGGGGACGAAAAGTTTTAAGTAGGGGAGATTGTAACAACCCGAAAATCTGGGCTAGTTTAAATTTTTTATTTTGGCAATTTTAGCAAATCTTCAACATCTAAAATGAATTATTTTAAAATAATAACGACGAGAAATTTATTTTGAATAGATTTCGAACGAATGTATTTATATAGATCGTCGTTAGAATATAAATATTTATTTTAAATTATAAAAGGAATTGAAAATGGCGCGGTAGTTCGATAATTCGATTTCAAAATTCAATTGAACATACCGGGTGCAAATCAAACCGGATTTTAACGAAACCAAAAATATTAGAATCTATTTGTGAATATCTTTCCAACGAACCCGAAGAATCGAAATTTCATAGCGGGAATCAAAAGATATGTCCAGTTGAAAATTCAGAATAGTCGCTATGGAATTCTGGCCCTTAAAAATGGAAATTTTGCAAACGACCTCGGATTTCGACGAAACCACTTTTGTTGGGTCCGCGATGTCAAATTATTGCTAGGTTTCAAATTTCATAATTTTTCGAATCAATATGTGAACGTGGCAAAGGAAAACGCAATTGACCAGTTTTAG
Source organism: Allium sativum (assembly GCA_030737875.1). Lineage (NCBI taxonomy): Eukaryota > Viridiplantae > Streptophyta > Magnoliopsida > Asparagales > Amaryllidaceae > Allium > Allium sativum. The sequence goes on from CM060923.1 coordinate 465,258,636, forward strand.
TTGATTTTAATCGACTGGAAAATGGCCATTTTTCAAACGGTCTCAGAATTCGACGAAATTAGTTTTGTTAGGACCGTATCGTCGATACGAAGCTAGAAAATATTTTTTGGGAATTTTTCTAGTTAGTATGTGGCCCCAGTAAATTGAAATGCATGTTCAAATTCAATATATAGAGTTATATTTTGATTTTGACTAACACTGATCGTAACGATCGAATCAGCTTGCGATACATATCCCATTGTGTTCAGAATGAGGGTAAAACGCTATGGATGACAGGCGGTGGGCCTCGTTTCGAGGTCGGAAATAAAAAGTTGCTTTTTGAAATATATATATATATATATATATATATATATATATATATATATATATATAAACCCTAGCCCCCACTCTATTTCCTCTCCCTCTCCTCATGTTGACCAGAACAAAAAAAAAGAAAAAAAAGGAGAACGATGGCGGAATCGAACCCGCCACCGACGGTTGGCCCCACCGCACCGCGAGCTCCGACCTCCCCTTGCATCGCCGAACCCCCTTCCCTCTGTCTCGTTCGCCCTATCCCCTCTCCCCCATCGAGAACCCAAGCCCTAGCCCCCCCAGGCGGCGCGCCACCGCGCGATACCCCCCCATCCTGCGCCAGACCGCAACACCCCCTTTCCCCTGCGCTAGACCGAAGACCCCCCTGCTGCCTCTCCGCGCCACGATACCCCCCAACCCTCGGCGACGCTGCGAAATTCCCCCCTCTCTGCAAATCACTGTAAGTTTTATAATTTAGATTTTATTAGTTTTAAATCTGATTTTATTGATTATATAAATCGGAATTTACTTGTTTTATGAGTCTGAAATTTATAGATTTTTAGAAAAGAATAGATTTGATTTTTAGAAACAAAAAGCTAGGATCTTTAACGCTATGAAGATATGATTTTTATATATTGAATAGCGAAGTAAAAATTCGATTTTTATATATTGAATAGCAAAGTAAAAAAATTGATTTTTATATATTAAATAGCGAAGTAAAAATTCGATTTTTATATATTGAATAGCGAAGTAAAAATTCGATTTTTATATATTGAATAGCATAGTAAAAATTCGAATTTTATATATTGAATAGCATAGTAAAAATTCGATTTTTATATATTGAATAGCGAAGTAAAAATTCGATTATTATATATTGAATAGCAAAGTAAAAATTCGATTTTTATATATTGAATAGCGAAGTGAAAATTCGAATTTTATATATTGAATAGCGAAGTAAAAATTCGATTTTTATATATTGAATAGCGAAGTAAAAATTCGATTTTTATGTATTGAAGAGCGAAGTAAAAGTTTGATTTTTATATATTGAATAGCGAAGTAAAAATTTGATTTTTATATATTGAACAGCGAAGTAAAAATTCGATTTTTATATATTGAATAGCGAAGTAAAAATTCGATTTTTATATATTGAATAGCGAAGTAAAAATTCAATTTTTATATATTGAATAGCGAAGTAAAAATGTGATTTTTACATATGTAGAGAATACGGGCAAAGAAGGTGGCAAAAGGCAAGAACGACGAAGATTTCTACCAAAGAAGAGTCGTGGGGTTGGATTAGCTAATCGGTGAGAATTTCTCACTCTTTGATTTAATTTTCTAGTTATATATATATATATACTAGGATGCAGACGGTGTTTAGTAGCACCCGACACCCGTCGTCCACAGACCATGGACGGCTTGTATGCCTGTTTGTTTGATTTTGATGTGTAGTTGATTGTGTGATGTGATATGATATGAAATGAAATAAAATATTTATATAGTTAAAAATATTTTATAGTTAAAAATAGATTTTTTAACGAGTATATGAATGGAAATAAAAATAAACAATTCGGACGATTTGTTTATATACACACATTTGACTGATATTGATTGGGACGATAAATTTTACACATCGCCCAACTGCACAAATAAAATCTGTGTTTGATTGTTTGAAACCCCACATGGGTATTGGGATGATATTTGAAGTACACTAATCCCGATTGTTTAGTTGTATGTCGATCGATTGATTGACAGACTGTTATAAGCGTTGAATATTTATATTTGATGCTTATACAGTGTAGAATGCACTTTGGATGATGGTTGATTATTCATCGTTGTTGATATATACATGTGTTGTAGAAAATCCATATAATTAACATTATATGGTAATGGATTGGGCCTCATTCCAGTTTTGAAATAGAAATATTTGAAAATAGAAATATTTGAAATAGAAATATTTGAAAAAGAAATATTTGAAAAAGAAATATTTGAAATAAAATATTCGAAAATCGAAATATATGAAGCCGCGTTGATAGATTGACGCCATTTTGACGTGAACGGTATTTATATCGATTTTATTCAAATTGAAGTGAATATTAAAGTGAATTGAAATTCGAATTTAGTTGAATTGGTTTGAAATTCGAAATAAACTGAAATGGTTTGAAATTCGAATAGAATTGAAATAGAATTGAAATAGAATTGAAATAGAATTGAAATCGTTTTGAAATGAATTAGAATTGAAATTAAAAAGAAATGAATTCGAATTGAAATGGAATAGAAATGAATTTGAATTGAAATTGAATAGAAATTAATTCGAATTGAAATTGAATTGAAATTGAATAGAAATGAATTTGAATTGAATTGAATTGAAAACGAATTGAAATTGAATTCAAAATCGATTTGAATCGAAATCAACTTGAAATGAATTTAAAACGAATTGGTAAGGGAAAATTCGATTTTGATTTAATTTGAAAAAGAAGTTGGAATCGTTTGAAATCGAATTTAAAAAGATTTATAAAATACGTTTTAAACGGAAATTGACAAAGTATATATTATATATATTATATATAATATAATGGCCTGAATAGAACGCGCCGCGCCGCGGCAGTTCGCGAATTTCGACCATTGACTTCGAACGGATATTGCGGGAGATCCGACCGTCGGATTCTCCTAAAACCGGAACCGTTGTGTTCGTATCGAAAATAGCTTTCTAACGAATATTAGAAATTTGAAATCTAACGGTTGGATTTGGAAGTATGTCCAAATCAAATTTGAAAAAGGTCGCTGTAAGTGCAGTTCGATGGCCGTTGAAGGAAATCGACTGTACGGGCCTTGAAAAAATTATTAAAAATAGTAATAATTTGTGTAAAATCATAAGAAATGATTTAGAAAGAATTGGGATGAAAAACTCCATATTTGAAAAGATAAAAATAGATTTTTATCGAAATGAACTAGTTTTGAACTAGAATTATAATTCTATTTATTTTTAAATAAATAAATTGAATTTGAAATGATTTTGAAAATAACCAGAATTCCCAATGATTGCATTGGAATGGATTTGAATCGAAATTGTCTTCGGGATATTTCGATGTTGGATTTCGTGATTATACAGATGTTGTTATGGAAATTTGAAAGATATAGATATATATATCGTTATTTCCAATACGATATCTGTTGGTCGTAGAATTTGATATTGAATATAAGCCGATATATTTTCTATTCAGAGCCTTGTATTTAATATCAAATGTGATTTGGGTTTGTCGTGAATGGTGTCTTGACCAACACTATTCTTGAACCCAGTTGAGAAAAGATTAAATCTTTTTATTTAGATTTAATGAAGTGTACCAATTAAATAATATTTAATTGGAATTGAATTGATATTGATTTTTAGGTTTATCGTGGACAGTGTTTTAAATAACACTCGTTCTTTAACCCGATAATTAATGGAATGTGATTTTGGATTTATCGTGAACCGTGTTTCTAAATGACACTGATTCTTTAACCCAGTTAACGATTAAAACTAAGTGGAGTTTTAATGAATCATTAATTAGATTGGAAAAAAAATCGAGAATGGAGTATCACCAGTTTTGCTCCAGGCGTTAGTTAAATCTTTAATTAGATTTGAACGTGAAATGGTAATTGAATTTACCGATAACACCGTGGTGTTAGATATGAAGTATAACCAGTTTTACATCATGGGATGAATAGGTCGGGGTTGGGAAATTAAAACAAATGATTACTTCGGTAAGGTTCGTTAATCCCGATTAATTGAATCGAAATTCAAAAGTAGATTGAAGAATAAATTTTAATGATTTATCTTTGATAAAATTAATGGGAACCTTTCCCTATGAGTGTGAAATTTAGAAACTAACTGTCGCTTAGCTAAGCAGAACGGTTTTCTGGATATTGATCTGATGTTGGTTTCGGCCTTCGGGGTTAATATTTGGGGAATTATTCTCTTGTTAATTTATGGTTAGTGACTGATGAATTGGAATGAGGCGTATGTTGTGTTTATGTAAAACTAATTTAAAATATACGCGAGTTATTCGGAAAGACCGGGTTTATCCCATTCTGAATAACTGATACGACGATAAGTCGAAGATGAAGACGGTGGTCGAAGACTGGAGGTCTTCATGTTGTTTGGGTGATTACTGATGATCTTGATTGGGATGTACACCCAAGAAGATGGAAGCAGTTTGGTGATTGTCCAGACGTACTTGGGGATCGATGGATATGCGGGGTACTAGGTGCCTCCGGTTTCGTTCAGACCCAGAACGGACTTGTAAATGTACTGTGTGCCTGACATTGGATTTTAGTCTGTGTGATTGATTTCTATTAAATATATATCTGTTTGGCGGCGGAGAATTTATTCTCTTGCTTAACGCCCTTCTTTGAGACGTACGAGCTCAGGGGTTATATACTGATGGATATCAAACGCATAGAGTGAATTGCCTATGTGGCATGCCTAAGTGGCAAATGATCAAAGCTTCTGTTGAAAAGCAAAGTCTTGTGGTTGATGATCGAAGCACGACCTTCGTGGCGTAGCTTTGTGTAACGTTTACTTCGCGAGTTTCACACCCGTTATGAACCAAAAACGGGAGACGGACCTCAGGGAGGGCATGCGTTTCTTTCTAGCTAGGGTGGTGTCAGTGACCTACCAGCCCTGACATTTATATATACTTTTCACCTATGTGGTTGTTGCTGTTGCGAGGCGCCTCGGTTTGATCGGACGATCCGGGTCCGATGGAGTCATTCGTTGGCTCACTTACGCCCCAAAGGGCGGGGAAACGCAGTGTTCAGGATTTATGTTTAACCCACATCGGTAGACCGGCCCTGTCGCTCCAAGGGCCCACCTGAGTCTGGGTCCTGAGGCTCGGGCTAGAGAGTCTCGAATCGGTTGAGGACTATCTTTTGCCTCGGTTCATAGATGGAAATCCAATTTCCAAATACGTGATATTTGCGGTTTTAATTGTAGAACTAGTATGGCGACATGATATATGGTACCCATGCCGCCTATGATCGATATTTATGATTTGAAATTGTTTTATACACTATACACTGATAATAGTATCAAATGATTTGTTTTAAAACGTATCAAGCATTCTTTGGCTGTTATAAGGGAAAACCCTATCCCCCGGCTTGCGTTGCATTGTGTGATAGGACCTGGGTCTTATAACAGCTTCATTTTTCTTTATTTAGCATTGCGCTGTTTGTTTATGCACTGGTATTCTTGGGAGTAAACCCGTTCCGTGTTATACGGCGTGGTCCCTTGATTTGCCTAACTTTTAAAATAAGGATTTACAACTGTTTTAGTTCTCACACCAGTCCCATGACTGACCTGGAGTTTATTGTTTTAACCTAAACTCTAGGTGCCCTTATTTTGACACGGGCAGCAAGTAGTTTTGGTTTTGCAGATTTATATTCACAGGATCCTGGTTTACAACTGGAATGATATCCGGAAAGCTTTGTATCCGTATATCTCTTTTAGTTGTGTATTGTATTATTTTCCACTGCAATGTAATTTAAATCTCTGATATTTCTGTGTAATATTTATTCGAACTCTGTATATTCTTGTAATCTGATGGATTGTTGTAATATACAATGAAATGTTCTTCCGTCTGCGTCCTATTTTGTCGTGTTCTCAAAACAATTCGTTCTTTCTCTTCTCTTCGGAGACCGGGGAAGTTCGGGTCGTTTCACAACGGAAGTTTAAAACAATAAATTTCTAATACATGAATAAATGTAATTGTATGAAAAGAAATGACATAATTAACTGGATAATTGGAACGACTGATCAAATGGTGGATATAGGTCGAGCAAAACCCAATTTAACTTCAGACTCCAAAGTGAATCTCGAAAGTTGTAATAATCGATTTGACCCGAACCACAATGCAAAACAAAATAATTCGGATCAGGACTAACATTCTCGTGGAAGTATATCAATTCAAATGAAATGCTCGATGAAATGCCCTCAATAACTTAAAGGATGTTTGGGATCACCATCCTCTAAGGTCCGTCAAACTAATACACTATATGCAGTAGTGTCTATCAATTATGTAAATATCAAAATAGCGTAGGCGGAATTACCATAGTTACACCGTTGGTATATTTCATAACAAATCTTATATTTCAAATTTAACAACTCATATCATATTTACAAATTTCAGGTCGAAACTTGCTTTTCAATTTGAATAAATCATATCGTTTTTATAATTCCAAACATACAATTCGAAGTCGTTATTTATAAATTCAAATCAATTAATAAAATCGAGTTTTAGTTTTATAAGAGTTCTCTAGGTCGATTTTAAAAATCCAATCCTTTAAGTCAAATTCAGTTTATATAATTCAACTCAAATATCATATTTCAATCTCAATAAATCGTATCATATTCCAATTAAACATCATTTTACAAAATCCAAGTTTATTTCTTTCAATATTTAAATCATTCAAGTTTGCATTTAGGTTATTTTAAAAAATCAAATTCATTCCGGAATTTGGAAATTCAATTTCAAAACAATTTCATAATTCAAGTTCATCTTTTATAACTTCAAATCAATTCGAATTAAAAATTCATACATGCTATTAGTTCATTCATTAAATCAAGTTTCGCTATATAAATTTACATCTTAAACCCCAAATTTAAATCACGAAAATCTATACTTATCTACCACCTTAGTTTATTATTAAAGTTTAAAAATACATACATAAAAAATTAACTTTGAAAATAAATATATATATATAAGTTTATAAAATTCTAAAATAAATTTATAAACATATATAAGATTTAAATAATATAGAAATAGGTTTAAAAGAAAATTTTATTATAATATATTAAGTTTAAAATTTGAAAATACATATATGATTAAATTTATAAAATATAAGTTTAAATTTTTTAAATATAAATATAAAATATATAAAATCTTAAGTTATTATTTTCAAATCAGTTTACTTCAAAACACGACCAACCGTGTCCATATACAGTTTCTACCCTATGGTCAAGTGATACGGATATTTATCATTTCAATCCGCAATCCCAAATTCAGTCAAAATCGTTCAAGGCTATCATTTCAACCTATAACGATTTTCCCTAATCTAATGTCCGTTCGGGTATACATCATTTCAACCCTTAGTGATTTTTCCTAAACTAGGGGTATCAACAATCACAAACAACAATCACATGACATCAATCACAACATTTATATTATCAGTGCAACTACGTGTCATATGAATATATCTTGTCACATATGAAATGTGCATACATATCAAATCAAACAATTTCTACCGATAATCCTATACATTTCATATAATAGTTCATTATTGATCTAACATCCATGAAAAATGCAAGTCAGGTGTGAGATAAACTCACCTTGTATGGCAACTAGAAAAGAGATGACATTCAGTGGAGAAATTGATATGGACATCGAAAATTAGATAAGACCCAAGCTCGACGAACCGAACTTGACTCAACTCATTACAACAAATGGATCTTGAAACCATGGCACAAGATTTAAATAACAAATCAACTCAAAGCTCTCTCCCTCTTCTTTCCTAACAAGACTTTAGCCATTAAGTAATCTTAGCCAAACAGGACAACGATCTTCATGAAACATGTATATTTGAGCACATAATCAATCCAAACTACAACAAATGGTCAAAATAAAAATGGGATCTTGGCCAATATATTTATCATGGCAAGGCATGACAACACTGCATCGAAACCGTGCTTAAGAAAACAAGGAGAGAAACTGTGTTCATCATTTATTTTTAAAAAGGGTACAGGTTCATGTAGGCAAAAGTGGAATGAGGTTCAATGCAAAAGAAGGCAGTCGGGGCAGCACTGCCTGGGTCTGCAGGTACGCAGATCAGAGTGCAGGGAGGAGAAGGTCGGCGTCAGTTCAGTTGGTTTGTTTGTTTTTATATGGCACAAGTTCACATGGAGGCATGATCGTAGGGGAGAAGCATGGTCTAGGGCCGGTGATGGACGGAGGCGCAATCTGGGGTGGAGATGAACGAGCACAGTGGCTAGGAGATGGAGGAAGGAGGTGCAGCTCGGATATATATGTAGGGAAGTGTTTGAATGAGGAAAAAAATGGAACAAAAGTAAGGTACGGGAAGGATAAAGAATGAGAGGCGAAACTGAAACATGAAGAAAAGAGGCAGTGGGAATGGAATGAGACAAGGCGCATTATATTGTATACACAGCTGTTGGCAAAGTAAAGTATGAAACGGTTTTAAAATTCCAAGACCGAACGTTCCTTTCTTTTTTTTAATATCAAGCACGGTTTTGAAAAATGAAGAGTTGCATTGGAATGCATACATATTGCATGGATGAGTTGAAACAAGCATTGGAAAATTAAAAAACGTGCGCATGAATACAAAATACAAAATGGTTGGAAAAAAATAGGACGCATAGCTTGGGAAAATGAAAGTGTATGCATGGTTAAATATATAACGTAGCTTTTGTTTGCATGAGTTAGCTACAAAACTTTTGGTTTCTTCTTTTTATTTCATACGAAACAGTAGCATTGGAAGTTCAAGAATTATGTACGCATGCATGAAAGTTCATGTTAGAAAGAAGGTTAAATGTGTCCACTTTGTGAACAAAAAAATATTTGGGTGGTTTAGTAAAATAAAAGGACGGGTTTTGCAGATCCAAAATATCTTGAAAAATATGCAAGATCCGAATATGGACACATCAAACTCAAATGACTTTGTTTCAAAAATGAACTGCACAGCCTTTTGGCAATTTCAGCGTGAAGCGTGCACCAAAACTGAAAAACAAATATATTTTGGAAATCAGCGCGACGAGACGGACACAACGGTATATAATTTGCAGTGTAAGGATGCTCCGTTCAAAAGGGCATTACAGACACCTTTTAAAAGGAAAAATGGCACGAGAAACAATTAAACGAATATCAAAACATCTGAATTTTGCGAAACGAATTTCGCAGTCGTATTCGTGAAAACGAACAGAATATTTTTCATGTTTGTCCGAACTGATTTCGAAGCGATTTTACTATTGCTAAAATTTGAACTGTTAAGCGCGACTTTACACTGAAAAATGTGCGACCAGCAAACATTCAAATTTTTCAACGAAATTAATTTCTACGCTATGTCTGGTTAGACGGATCTCAAATATAATTTTTTTTCAATTTTTTTTATTTTACATTTTCATTTTATTTGAGATATATCGGTTACCGCTACTACAAATAATCGTCAAAACTAATCCAAACGAAGTGACTAAAATTTGATGTTTTCAATATAAAATTATTTAAATCACTTCCAAATGAAAATAACAAAATATTAAAGATAAACGTTTCATTGTAAATAAATTTCATGTTTTATTTTTCCTAAATAAATTCAAATTCAACTAAATAAACTCGATTTAATTTATATACTAAATAAGATCGAAGTTGAAAATATTATTAAAATATATTCATATTAAATCAAATTCATTCATTATATAAAAACCAAAATAAATTTAGTTTTTAATTCAAAATCAAAGTAGTTATAAAAATACAAATAAACTGAGTTTTAAAAGAGTAAAATAAAATCAAAATCAAATTTTAAATTAAATAAAAATACACTTAAAATTCCGGGTTGTTACAGTTCACTACGGGGGATCCTGAGGCATTGCTAGTGTGTCTCAATCGGTAAGGAGTATCGCTTGCCTCAGTTAATGGATGGAAACCCAATTTCCAATACAAGATTTTATGGTTTTAGTTGTAAACCTATATGGCGGCGTAATATAATGGTACCTACGTTGCCTATGATTGATACATTTATATTTGAAGGTGATTTCTTTACTTATAGTAATAACAAAAAAATGAAATTTCGCGTATCAAGCATATTTGGATGTTATAAGGGAAAACTCTATCCTCGACTGCGTTCATTGTGTGATGGGACCTGAGTCTTATAATAGCTTCAATTTTCTATTTAGCATTGCGTTGTTCATTTTTATGCACCGGTGTTCATGGGGATAAACCCGTCCCGTGTTTTACGACGTGGTCCCGTGATTTACCTAACTTTAAAATTAAAACTATTAACTGTTTTAGTTCTCACACCAGTCCATGGCTGACTCAGAATTTATTGTTTTAACTTAAACTCTGGGTGTCCATATTTCCACACGGGCAGCTAATAGTTTTGGTTTTCGCAGATACTTCTTTTCACAGGATCCTGGATTACAGCTGGACCTATATTCAGAAAGCTTTGTATCCATATATCTCTTTCAGTTGTGGTTGTAGACGATTTCCGCTGTACATTATTATGCATTATTTTTCTGCTGCTTTGTAATTTAAAATTATGATATTTTCTGCTTTAAATTATTTATTCATACTCCGATATATTCTTGTACTCTGATGTAATTGTTGTAATAACAATGAAATGTTCTACTGTTTGTGTTCTAATGCGTCGTGTTCTCAAAACAATCCGGGCTCGTCCGTCTCTTCGGGTACAGGGGAAGTTTGAGTCGTTTCAATTAATTTCCAGCTCCATTCCTTAATATTTAATTATAATTTAGAACCATTTTCCAAATCTAACTTAAACATCTCGATTCTCCAAAAATCATTGATTACTTCATTCCGATTTCATAACTTGATTATTAATTATTCATAACTCAACCTCTATATTAAATTTCCAATTTCCATTATTTTATTAAAGCTCGATATAATTGAATTCCCATTATAATTTTCTTTCATGAGAACAATCGATTAACTCAATGTTCATTTCCATTACAAACTAATATCATCCCTTGGTAATAGTGAAGTCGTTCAAGTTGGGGTATTTCATTTACCTCTCAGACCTTGACCGACAATGGTCTTATCTTGACAGATAAGAGTTTGTAATACAAATCTGCCATCCTTATCATACAAATTCCCTTTTCTATCTCATTTAAAAATACAATTTTTAAAGTCATTATATATATGTATGTTCGGGAAAATCTATTTCTAATTTATCCAATGGAAATTACTTCTTTACATTTATAAACATTGTTTATAAATCGACTTCCTTATTTTATGTCTTAAAACAAACTTCCAATTTAATCTCCATTTGAAACTAGCTTCCAAATTATCCAATGATAATAAATATCATTTATAAAGTGACTTCCTTGTCTTATGATTTAAAACAAGTTTTCCATTTCAAAATTCATTTAAAAACCAACCTCTACTCTGCGGGAAGTAAATTCCCCTTTTTTATTTTACATTCGACAATATTTATAATTTTAACTTACATTGTATAAACATAGAATCTATTTCAAATTTAATTTAGATTATAACATCTAGTTAACACAATTTCAATATTCCTTCTGAAAATATTTTATTTTTTGTTTACTTATTTTTAAATTCGACATAGATGAATTCCAAATAATAAATCCTTATGGATTTATTTAAATTCAGTTTACATTCTAAACATCAAAATAATTTTCCTCGTTTCTTTTTGAAACGATTCCAAATTAAAAATCCCCTTTTTAAATACATACTTGAATTTGAATTTATAAATTATCCACTGAAAATTCCCCTTCTTTATTTATAAACATCGTTCATAAATTCTGCTTCTTGTTTTAAATATTAAAACAAGTTCCTATTTCAAATCTTATTTGAAATCCAATTCTCAAAAATATTTTTTCCTTTCTAAATTCAGATTTGAATTTAAAATCTAATATTATCGAGCAATAAAAATTTTCTTTCCATTTATAATATTGTTTATAAATTCAGCTACTTGTTTTTATTATTAAAAACAAGTTAGTTTTCTCAATCCATTTGAAATTTCACTTCCATTTCGAAAAGTAATTTTTCCTTTATAAATCCAAAAATCCCTTTTTAATATTTTTAAATATAAATATCTAGGGCCAGTGATATTCCAACATCCATAAACACCTAATTATCAATCATAGGTTTTTAAACACATCATATATGATAACATACATGGAAACAAACAATTATAAATCTTGAGGGATCCAGTTGGATCCCTCTAACCTGTTTTCCTGCATCCAAAAATGTCAGACAACATAAATAATACCAATCCTGTTTCAAGGCAGGATATCGTGGTATAGAAGGTCATCCACTCATATATCGTGGGACGATAGGATCGTCCGCTAATGATACTGCAGGCATCCGCTAATGGTAAAAATACCCAATATATATATATATATATATATATATATATATATATATATATATATATAGTAGCCACAACCACCAAGCCTAAATGACTTATATATATATATATATATAATTCACAATTTATCAATAAACCGCAATGCAACCAATAGCACATAAATATTTGCATTAAATAAAAATTCGATTATAATAAATTATAATTGAATCAGAAAGTGAGTTTACTCACCTGATTTTTATTTTATCGAACATTCCGTTAATTTCTGATATAATTTTAATAGTCACTACTTGTAATTTAAATACTTAAGTTATCTTAAGACCTGGGTTTCATAGCTTCTCCCTTCTGCTAATATTCAAACTTTGGATCACTCACAGTAAATAAAGCAAAGTCTGACCTTCCCATTGTTCTTCTCCCGGAACCGAGCATCTCCTTCTACTTAGAACACATCTGATACTTAACCTTCGAAAACCAATAGATCTTCAAGCAACCCAGCCAACTTTCCACATCCAAATCCCACTGTCGAAGTTCAACACCTCATTATCTTACTACCTACCAGATTCCTGAACCACACCTTACCCGATTTGTCCAAACTTCGATCATCGGTAAATGCGATCGAGCCGAAAATCGACATCGTCGAACTGATCTCCAACGTCATACGTGCCATTTACAATTCTCTTACGTCATCGCAAGCTACTCTGCTTCGAAAGTTCGAACCCCTTAATCACCCAGAAACCCACGTCGCACCTCCCTCTTCATTCGCATGCCACAAATCCTACTACTGTTGAAGTCCAGGTTTGGGGGAAAACCCAAATCGCACCCTATTTCCATCGCATACCATAACATGGTCGATATCCCCTTCTCTTCTACAACACAAGCACCTCCAGTCCGATTAGAGCTTCAGGGATCCTATGGTTTCCCTCACGGTTCCTATTTCTTTGCCTTTTCTTTTTAATTTATTTACTTTAGTGGACTAATTTTGATTTTAATTGAGAAAAAATGAAGAGATTGAAGACTTTCATTGGTTTAAGAGGGGAGAAAATAACCAAGACCGATGGTATTTATATATGCAAACGAGGGAAAAAAGGTAAACGACATTAAAATCATTGTTCTCTTGATATGGAAGGAGAGAGACAATTATTTGGCTTGAGGAATGATATAGGGTGGCACGATGGTAGTTGCAATGTACTATGGTTAGCCTAGATAATAAATTTTTATATTTATTGATTTGATTTTGATTTTATCTATTTAAATTTTAAAATAATATATTATGCGGTAACAAACACCAATCGAAACACAACAACCGATGTTATAAGTGTATAACGTCACTCTAAACTAAATGAAACCGATTCTGAAATTTAATTTGACTGCATATAAAAGATAACAATTTAAATTAACGATATAAATTGTGATGACCCTAAACTCCCGTGCCACGGAACCAAGGATAATCTTTGGAATATAACACATAAACAATAACAGCAAAACATAAATATATCATTACAACAAATAATGTACAACAGATTACACTGGAACAAATATAATCATCATAGTTACATAGTATAACATAATCATACTTAATACAAAATACAGTTTCAGCTTTATATAAAATGCCTGCAGCGGAATCAAACATAATATACATAACAAAGTCTGAACAACATAATAGAAATGATAGAATTCATCTTCAGCTCCATAGCCATCCAGAATGAGCTTGCTAAAACCTGAACATAAGGCTGCCCGTGTAGAAATAGGGGCACCCGAGTTTGCAAGTGAAACAAACTACGAGTCAGTCATGGGACTGTTATAAGAAATCTTACTTAACCTATTTACCAATAAGGCCAATCACAGGACCACGTCGCTAACACGGAGCGGGTTTACTCCATTGGATTGCCAATGCATAAAAAAAGTAAATCATTTAAACAACGCAATGCTCTTTATAGAAAATGAAGCCATTATAAGACTCAAGTCCCATCACACAATGCAACGCAAACCGGAGGATAGAGTTTTACCTTATAATGGCCAAAACATGCTTGATACATATAAAACAAAATCATTTGATATTATTACTAGTGCATTATATGTTTCAAAAACAATTTCAATCATATTGTATCAATCACAGACGGCATAACTACCATCTACTATGTCGCCATATATAGGTTTACAAGCAAAACCGCACATGTCGTATTGGAAGTTGGATTTTCGTCATGAACCAAGGCAAGGGATCGTCCTTACCGACTTCGAGACTGTCTAGCCCGAGCCTCAGGATCAGAACGCATCGACCCTTGGATCGTTAGGGCTGGTCCACACGAAGTGGATTAAAATGCCTGAACAATACGTTTCCACGCCCTATGGGGTGCAAACTGGTCATATATCGACCAAACCATCCATCTGCACCGTAGTGATCGATATAACTGAAGCTCCTCGCTGTCCACCATGCACATAAGTAAAAATGTCTGGGCTCCATACCATGACACCACTCCTAGCTAGAAGGAAACGCATGTCCTCCCTGAAGTCCTCTCCCATTTCTGGTTCATACCCATGATGTGAGGCTCGCGAATTAACGCCATACACAATGCTATGCTATATTAAAGTCGTCCTTTGATCATCAACCACAAGGCTCTGCTTTCCAACAAAAGCCTTGATCACTGCATCTCAGCATGCCACATTACATTCCACACCATACGACTGATGTCTATCGATATATAACCTCTAAGCTTGTACGTCTTAGAGAAGGGTGTTAAGCAAGAGAATAAATTCTCCACCACCAAATAGATATTTATTTAATAGAAATCAATCAGCACAAAATAAAATCCAATGTCAGACACACATCCATTTACTAGTTTGTTTTGGGTTTGAATGAAAATGGAGGCACCTTATTCCTCGTCCTGTATGTCCAATACAGGGGAGAGCCCCTCGTATATCTGGTCGATCTCCAAGTACGTCCAGACGATCATCACTTATTACCTTTTTTTGGGATGCCTCCTAATTAAGACATCGGTTTTCATCCAAACAACGTGAAGATCTCCGGTCTTCAACCACCGTCTTCATCCTTCAACTTTTTCATCGTCGATCAGTTATTTGAAATGAGAATTAACTCAGCGTTTTCAAATAATTCACGCATGTGTAGAATTCAAATCAATTCTTTCTATGGTTAAACTATTCAACATCCAAGTATAATTTTCACGTCAAACACATCCAACCATCAAAATATCTGATAAACCAAGTAAAACCGGTTTATCTCCATTCCACATTGTTTATTATATTTTAAAATGATTTTTCACTATTTTTTATTATTTAAAAATAGTCCATTTCCATCGAACGATGTTTCAGGTCATTCGATGGCCTTGGCGCTGCTCTCGTCCAAATTTGATTTGAACATTTTGAAAATCTAACCGTTGGATTTTAACGAATTTTATATCGTTGGAAACATCTTTCCAAAGCGAACCCAATGGTTCTGGTTTCGGGAAAATCCAACGGTCGGATCTCCCGTAATAATCGTTTAAAATTACGACTTCAAAACGTGAACTGCAGCATCGTTATTCGTTTTATTTCAATTATATATATATAAATATAATTTAATCGACGATTTCTAAACCATTTATACTTCAAAATTTTGGCTAACGCCTTTATATTTCGAAAATTTCGCCACAACCTCCTTTGTACAGGGTGGCGTTTGGAAATTTGTTGGGCCGTATTAGGTACCCAATAAATCCAGTATAAGCACACACAATTTTTAGTGTCCTATCTATGCCCGAGGGAGTGTGTAAAATTACTCCAGAGATAAATCTCGTCACCTCGTCCAGTTTTGGAAATAAATAATCCATGTGTCGTGTTTAATAACTAGAGAGACGTGATTATTGTCAACTCTACACCTGTGTAGGGTTTTTATTTAATCTGGCAATTTACTGTAATATTTATTTTTTCCATATCAGTCCTCAGTTCAACTTGTAATTCCGTCAACGCCATACGAGCGTCGTGCTCATATGGTAATCCCAACCTCGTCACATTAGCTCCAAATGCTAATGTGGTATATGATGAAGTATTCTCTCTTCACGTAGTATGCCATGTAGTGAAGTTCAAATTTAATCGTTACTATCCTATGGGGTTGTTTATATTCTCACACAGAAAAACCAGCACACCGCATCCAATGGCATTCATAGGATTTGATATATAAATAAAATTGTGCAGCCAAATCATTAAGATTTACCTATTTGTCGGGCACATAAATAAATTCTTTACTCAACAGCAAATCCATTTACCTGTTTAGCATATGTATATACATGCATATCTAAGCTAAAAATAATATTTTTAGCGAATAAATATTTATTTTCATACATGACTATTTTTAACAGTTCATATACATGTTAAAAATAATATTCCTAATAAACAAACATTTATTCAAACCGTGGTTATTTTTAACACTTCATATATGTGTTAAAAATATTATTTTCAATCAACAAATATTTATTTCCACCTACGGTTATTTTTAACACTTCATATTCATGTTAAAAATATTATTTTCAATCAACAAATATTTATTTCAACCTTTGGTTATTTTTAACAGTTCATATACATGTTAAAAATATTATTTTCAATCAACAAATATTTATTTCAACCTTTGGTTATTTTTAACAGTTCATATTCATGTTAAAAATATTATTTTCAATCAACAAATATATATTTCAACCTTTGGTTATTTTCAATAGTTCATATACATGTTAAAAATATTATTTTCAATCAACAAAAATTTATTTCAACCTTTGGTTATTTTTAACAGTTCATATACATGTTAAAAATAATATTTTCAATCAACAAATATTTATTTACTTCATACATATAATAAAACTATGATTTTTATTATTAAATCATTTTATCTCAAACATGAATATTTTTAGCGATTCATATATACAATAAAAAATTTATTTTTATCGTTCAAAACAATTTATTTCAAACATGAATATTTCTTTAACACATGAATATTTCAGAAAATTTCGGCATTACAACGACAGGGTATTTAGCACCGGCACCGTGTCCAACACGGCTCCTCTGCTATCCTAGGCCTTGCAGCATTACAATATTTTCATTTCAATGATTTCCACAATATCATGCATTTTCACAATACAATGAATATACCATAAACACAACCAATTTTCTTGCAACCACAACTAATCAATCACAATCACAACCTAAACAATTTATATCGTCCATGGTCTGTGGACGAGGGGAGTGTGTGTGTGTATGTATATATATATATATAAATATATATATATATATTTCCATTTCAATTTCATTTCAATTTCGTTCAACACATATATGATTTATACAACGCATGTACAATTTATACATCGCTTATAAAATTTATACAACGCCCATATATGAGATGTACAACGCGTATATAATTTATACATCACTTATATAAGTTATACAACGCATATACATTCCAATTTGAATTTAGATGGCTTACATTGGGTTCCACTCCTTCTTAAATTGTAGAAAGCTCCAAAATTTCTCCGGTCTCTTCTAGAATGTAGAGTACGTCGTCACGAGTCCAATGTCTTCGGCTTCACTGGATTTCGATGACATATGTTAAAGATACGATTATTATTCAATTTTCAAACTTTGCAACGCTTTTATGTGTTATAAACTATATACATACCTGCCATGAGTTTCAGAAAAGGATTCGAAACTAGGTTTCGATTTATCTTTGAATCCGTGTAGCTATAGGTCGATCAGATAGTACTACATCGTAGAGGGAGGGGAAGCGCCCCAGCGGACGGTGGTGGGGCCCAGTCCGATCGCCTCTGGTGGTCACGGAGGTGGCTAGAAGTGGCGGACTTTAGGGCGTCGGATCTCCTTCTACACGACACGATAGAGGGCAAGGATTATATGGATTTGAAGGCCTCGAGGAGTACTATAAAAACTTCCAAAGGAATAGTCGATTTTATTGAGCGGTTTGAGAGAAATCGAGGAGGAAAGGAATGAAGCTTTTTCCGTCGTCGAGATTGGGAGTAATCGGGCTTTGAAGAAATGATCGGGGTCAACGATGAAACGTGATTGTTCCATGGTTTCATATTTTATTTTTAATTCAATTAATTTTGAAAATACCCACTAATCCATACGAACTCCAAATCAAACCCAACGACTGTCGCCCCTAGCTAAATACCCCCATTCTGGACATAATGAAATATGTTTCATAAGCCAATCGACTGTTTCAGTCAGTTATTCTTCAGATTAAAATATAAAACATTCAAATATGGATTTGAACGTACATTTTAATTTGCCAGGGCCACATACTGATTCCAAAAATCCCCAAAAAATAAATCTAGCTAAGTTTTGACGATACGGTCCCAACAAAATTAATTTCATCGAATTTGGAGACCATTTGAAAAATGGACTTTTTCTGGTCGATCCAATTCAAATTGAAATTACCAAACGCGTTTTCCTTTGCGACGCTCACGTACCAACTCCAAAAATTATGGAATTTTAAATCTAGCAATAATTTGACATTCCAGATCCAACCAAAGTGGTTTCATCGAAAACGGAGGTCATTTGCAAAATGTCTATTTTTAAGGGCTATATTTATTCCATAACGACTATTCTGAATATTCAATTGGCCATAACTTTTGATTCCCGCTATGAAATTTCAAATTTTCAGATTCTTTGGAAAGATATTTTTAAACAGATTTAAATATTTTTGGTTTCACTGAAATCCAATTTATTTTGAATCCTGTACATTCAGTCAAAGTTCGAAATCAAATTTTCAAACTACCGCGCCATTTCAGGCTCGTTATAATAAATTTATTCGTTCTAACTTCATTTAAAATAAATTTTTAATCGTTATTATTTAAAATAAATTATTTTAAATATTCTAAATTCATTAAAATAGCTAAAATAAAAATTTTAAATTGGTTCTGATTTTCCGGGTTGTTACAATCTCCCCCACTTAAAACTTTTCGTTCTAAAAAAGGAAACAACGGTAAAGTAGGAAACAAAACAGAAAATAGGATATACTATAAATGTACCTTGCACCAGAGGTAAGCAGAGATGTCCACTCTGCACTTGGGATAAGCATGTTTGATGCTATCTTCTATCTCCCATGTACAGTCTCTAGGTACACCGCTCCACTGCATTTTGACTAAGTTGACCTTCTTGTTCCTCAGCTCTTTAGTTTCTTTGCCAATAATATTTATCGGCTCTCTCCTCACAGCTAATTCTGGAGTAATATCCAAATCTTGTTGCGCTGCTTCCTCCACAACTAGATCTGGATCATGCACATGCTTTCGAAGTTGAGACACGTGAAATACATCATGCACTCCTGGCAACCAATCAGGTAACTGAACTCTATAAGCAAGAGTTCCATTCCTTTCAAGTATAGGAAATGGACCAATAAATCTCGGCGCCAACTTCCCTGTTTTCCCGAATCGGACTACTCCTCTCATCGGAGAAGCTCTCAGATATACATAGTCACCAACAATGAATGATAAATCTCTTCTTCTAGAATTTGCAAAACTCTTCTGTCGGCTCTGAGCTGTTTTCAGTTGCTTCTTAATGAAGTTGACTTTATCCGAAGCTTCACGAATCATGTCGGGACCCAATACTAATCGATTGCCTGATTCTACCCAACATGCGAGAGATCTACATGGTCTACCATACAATGCTTCGAATGGTGCCATTCTCAAGCTCGCTTAGTAGCTGTTATTATACGAAAACTCAGCCAAATGCAAGTGATCTTCCCATGATCCACCAAAATTAAAAATACAAGCCCATAATAAATCTTCTAATATACAATTCACCCTCTCAGTTTGGCCATCTGTTTGAGGATGATATGTGTTTAACTTTATTCCTAGATCTACCTGTAATGCCTCCCAGAATTTACTACTGAATATCGGATCACGATCACTAACAATACCACTGGGAACTCCATGTAGTCTAACAACCTCCTTGAAATAAATCTGTGCTAGGTTCTGAGCTATTCTATTTGATCTGACATGTATAAAATAGGCAGTCTTCGCGAAACGATCTACGATCACCCATATACTGTCATTTCCTTTCTTGGTTCTGGGCAAACCATCTATGAAATCCATGGAAATTTGCTCCCACTTCCAATTTGGAATCTCCAATGGTTGTAACAATCCGGCGAGTTTCTGTTGATCGCTCTTGACTTGTTGACAAGTAGAACACTGGCCAACATATATTGAAATGTCTCTTTTCATTGCCCTCCACCAGAGTGTGCGTTTGAGAAAATTATACATCTTACTCACTCCTGGATGGATACTAAGCTTAGATTTGTAACATTCATCCATTACTTCTCTTCAAAGGTAAGGAATATTCAGGATGCAAATTCGGCCTTTTAACCTCAGAATTTCCTTGTTATCAATCTGGAAACTCGAGGGTTCACCTTCCTTGATTCTCTTGCTAATCCTTTGAACAAATTCACTGTCTTTCTGAAGAGCAGATATCTTATCAATCAATGAAGATGTGATAATAAGACTGGCGATGATTAGGTTCTTTCTGCTAAGCGCATCAGCTACAACATTGGCTTTCCCCGGAATATACAAAATTCTAGACCGTACGCTGTAAGAAATTCTAGCCAATGTTGTTGTCTCAGATTTAAATCCTTCTGGGTGAACAAATACTATAACGACTTGTGATATGTATATAATTCGAACTTCTCACACAATGGATAATGCTTCCAGATTTTCAAAGCAAACACGATGGCTAACTACTCAAGATCATGAGTTGCATATTTCTTCTCATGCGGTTTCAACTGACGGCTAGAATAAGCAACTATTTGGCATCTTTGCATTAATATCGCACCAGTACCTTCAATAGAAGTATCTGTATAGACTGTCAAATCTTGATTGCCATCAATGATAGTCAACACTAGAGCTGTAGTCAACCTTAATTTCAACTCTTGGAAAGTTGCCTCACATTCTGGAGTCCAATTAAATCTTGCGTGCTTTCTTAGTAAGCTGCGTTAGTGGACTAGATAGCTTCGAAAAATCCTTAACGAATTTCCAATAATAACTAGCCAATCCAAGAAAACTTTGGATTACTATGGGTGTACTTGGCTATTTCCAATCTTGAATTGCTGTAATTTTGCTTGGATCAATTGAAATTCCTTCCTTTGATACAACATGACCAAGGAACTTGACTTCTTCTTGCCAGAAAATACATTTGAAAATTTTGGCTTTTAAAACGTTCTTTCTGAGAATTTCCAACACTTATTCCAAATGTTTAGCGTGCACACTCTCTGACTTAGAGAAGATTAGAATATCATCAATAAAGACCAGTACGAATTTATTCAAGACTTTTCTAAATACTCTATTCATTAGATCGACAAAATAAGCTGGAGTGTTACCTAAGCCGAACGGCATTACTAACCACTCATAGAATAAGTCTGGACCTCTGAATGCTGTCAGAGGAACACATTCTTCAGCAATTCGCAGTTGATGGAAACCTGTAGCTAGGTCCATCCTTGAAAATACTTGCGCCCATTCAAAAGATCCAACAAATCATCAATTCGCGGCAATGGATATTTATTCTTTAATGTCTGCTTATTCAAGTCACGATAATCCACGCATAGCCTGAGAGTACCGTCTGACTTTGGGACAAACACCACTGCTGCTCCCCAGTTAAAGAAACTAGGCCTGATTAGACCTTTCCATAGTAATTGTCGAGTCTGGTCCCCCAATTCTTCTTTCTTCTTTAAAGTCATTCACCGAATAGGGTGCACTACTGGCCTTGCATTCGAAAGCAGATCGATTCTGAAATTAATTTCTCTACACAGAGGTAAGCTATCCACTTCTTCAATCACATCCACATAATTTTTGACAACAGGATTATTTTCAGTGACAACAGGAATATTTTCTATTAGAGCAGGAGAAACATCAAGAGCTGACCAAAATTCTGTTCTATTCGAATTCAGACCTTTACATGGTATGGTTATATACTCCCCTGATTTAGTCTTTGCCTTAACAACTCTTTCGGCGCATTTAACCTCAGCTTTATATTTGGTTAACCAATCCAATCCTAAAATAAGATCAAAATTCGGTAAAATTCATGACGATCGAGATGTAAGGGAATCGATAACGGGAAAAAGAGATAGGCACCCCACAAATCCAACTAAGATTGAGGGAACCCCCAATCAGATTAGAGCTGTTTCAATTTTAAATCCAATTTCTTAACCACATTACTTGCAATAAAGCTCTGCGACGCGCTTGTATCAAACAG
The DNA here is from genome assembly GCA_030737875.1 of Allium sativum. Classification (NCBI taxonomy): domain Eukaryota; kingdom Viridiplantae; phylum Streptophyta; class Magnoliopsida; order Asparagales; family Amaryllidaceae; genus Allium; species Allium sativum. The sequence goes on from CM060923.1 coordinate 465,281,268, forward strand.
TACTTTAACTGGAATATCTTTGACAGTAAGCGTGCCTTCCAAAACATATGGCCTTACTTGACTAGCTGAGGGTGCAGGAACTTCTGTCACTTCATTTACCTGTACTACTTCAGACTTCCTTGATAGCTGGCAGTCCTTTGCAAGATGACCAGACTGATGGCATTGATTGCATTTTCTATTCTCATGAAACCTCTTATCGGGTTTAAATCCTTTCTTCTTTTTCTTCCGATTGGATTTAGATCCATCCCTCTTCTACATTTTTAAAGATTTATATTTTCTGGACAAATGCCCTTTCTGATTGCAGTTAAGGCATACGACTGTCTCTGCCTTTTTTGATTGGCTTTAGGCCTCTTACCGACCTCAGACTTCGTACTTGCCTCTGGCTGCATACTTGTCTCTGGGCTATCAGTTTCATAGTGATAAGCCATGTATATCATTTCAGAAAAAGGAAGTTTCACATGTGTCGTTACGCAATTTTTGTACCTTCTTTGAAGCCCATCAATAAATCTAAGATTCTTCCTCAAAGGATTTTCAATTAGCTTTGGGGCAAAACGAGAAAGTTTGTTGAATTTATCCTGATACTCCTGAATGGTCATTTCTCCTTGTTTCTGATAGTAGAACTCATCATATAGCCGCTCAGTTTCTTCTGGAGGAATAAATCTTTCTTTGAAAATTTCTTTAAATCTATCCTAGGTAATATTACCTTCTGGATTATTCTTAGTAACCATTTCCCACCAGATTAAAGCTTCGTCTTTGAGTGCCTAAGATGCCAGTAATCTTTTCTGGTCATCCCTCAGCTTTAAACCTTCTAAAATTCTCTCAGCAGAACGCATCCATGCTTGTGTTTTAATAGTGGATTATTTGCCCAAGAATGGTGCTCCACCCAGATTTTGATACTTCTTTAATAGAGCTTCTATATCTGATTCTGGTTGTGGGAGCACGATTGGCTCATTAGATTGTTGAACCATAGAGTTACTTCTTCTACTTCTGCCACTCATTTTCTACTATGTCTGCAAATAGCAGACAAAGAGTCAGGCTAATTAGAAAAAATACTATAAAGCATAGAGACATATATTTAAATGTATATGCATCTATTGGGGGTGTATTTCATTCTGCTACACACATTCTAGGACATTACTGATCCTATCTATTATGAGTTATTCGTCTTAGAATACTACTGATTCTATTTATGATGAGTTTTGTTAATATGTTATATTCCAGAACTAAGGTTAACCAAAGTTCTGATACCAGATGTGATTACCCTAAATTCCCGTGCCACGGAAGCAAGGATAATCTTTGGAATATAACACATAAATAATAACAGCAAAACAGAAATAAATCATTACACCAAATAATGTACAAAATATTACATTGGAACAAATATAATCATCAGAGTTACACAGTATAACAGGATCATACTTAGTACAAAATACTGTTTTAGGTTTATATAAAATGTCTGCAGCGGAATCAAACATAATATACATAACAAAATCTTAACAACATAATAGAAATGATAGAATCCATCTTCAGCTCCATAGCCATCCAGAATGAGCCTGTTAAAACCTGAACACAAGGCTGCCCATGTAGAAATACGCGTACTCGAGTTTGCAAGTGAAACAAACTACGAGTCAGTCATGGGACTGCTATGAGAAATCTTACTTAACCTATTTACCAATAAGGCCAATCGCAGGACCACGCCGCTAACGCGGAACAGGTTTACTCCATTGGATTGCCAGTGCATAAAGAAAGTAAATCATTTAAACAACGCAATGCTCTTTATAGAAAATGAAGCCATTATAAGACTCAAGTCCCATCACACAATGCAATGCAAACCGGAGGATAGAGTTTTACCTTATAATGGCCAAAATATGCTTGATACGTATAAAACAAAATCATTTGATATTATTACTAGTGCATATATGTTTCAAAAACAATCTCAATCATTATGTATCAATCATAGACGGCATAGCTACCATCTACTATTTCGCCATATATAGGTTTACAAGCAAAACTGCATATGTCGTATTGGAAGTTGGATTTCCGTCATGAACCAAGGCAAGGGGTCGTCCTTACCGACTTCCAGACTACCTATCCCGAGCCTCAGGATCAGAACGCATCGACCCTTGTGTGACACCCCACGTCCGTTAATGTCACTCACTAAGGGAATGCATATAAGTTTCGGGAAGCGTTGTAGGTAAACAGACACAGAATAATTACAAGACAGATATAAATAAGATAGCAGCGAAAATTTCTAATTTTTATTTCAACATAAAACATAATATTGTAGTTCACAATACCATAAGTCATAAAACCTTTACAACAAAATACTTCTGTCTTGCATCATCAGAGTACATTGGTATTAAAGAAAAACATTATTCCCCAATAAAAAGAGTAAGCCGTAGTAGAGACAAAGACTTGAGCCATACTCCAGAAGTAGCTTCCAGCAAGATAATATCCAAGTCCTGACTAAGCATGGGTGTTTCCTCCCTGAGAACCCGGGGGGGGGGGGGGGGGAGGGGAGGGGGAACGGAAGAGAGAGGGAAAAACAAAGGGGTCAAACATAAAGTCTGGCGAGTCTAGTTACTTTTGGCCAGTAAATAAATAAAGGTGAACATGACAGACATAAAGTGGGTAAGAGAGGTCACTATATAAATGGCAGGTGTGACAAGGAAGATAAGGTAAGGTGGACACATACTTCACTAATGACTACTCAGTACTATTACTAGTATAACTAAAGTTAGATGATCCCTTTCACAATAAGTTGGAAGACTTAGGGTATACGTCCGAGTGTACCCTAACCATTACCCTAATCGATCGGCTCCCTATCCCGTAGATACCCTGTGCTGGCCCCACAGTAGGAGGTATCACTTCCTAAAGTGGCAACCCAAGAGGTGAAAACCATATCTACTGGTGTCGCGGTCGTCTTAGCCCCCTCTGTCCGGCCCATGCACGCACATGTCCCTGGTCAGTTTGCGCCGTCCACACTGTCCGTCCCGTTTGGAGTTCTTACAATCAATCAGTAAGCATGCCCTTATCTCCGCCTAGTACGGATTTCTTTATTTGATACCTACTCCGGGTTATTGATTGAAATGGGTCCCACACAATATGATACAAGCTCTCCCCTTTGTCTTGTATCCCCACTAGGTTTTTCATTGACTATGTATACCCCTAGATGTCTTTAATTACATAGTCTTTACTAGTTATGCTTACCCTAAAGGGTGTCTTTAACTTTATTCTATTTTCCACTGGCTATGTATACCATCAGGTGTCTTTAATTACATAACCTTACTGGGTTAGGTTTGTGGGCCTATATATATCTATATATTACCCAACCCTTCTAATTTACTTAACCCACCCACTACTCATCCAGTTTTACTTAACCCTAACTTAAGTTCATAGTCATACAATCTTTATGAATTAAATTAGATTAAGTTGTCCAATTCTATTACCATGTCCAATTACGGTTTCATACTGGGTTAGACCTCCCACATTAGGCCTGCAACATGTGGATGCTGGATATGCCGGTCGGGTCTGGGCAGTCTTATTCCACATTTGGGCCTAACCTCGTGTCTTAGCCCAATTCGTATTTACGTACTTAGACCTCCCATATTAGGTTCAACATTAGTGGCTGCTAGATATGCCGGTCGGGTTCGGCAGACTTCCACCACTAACGTTACCTAACCTCGTGTCATAAGTACAATTACAATTCCTAATTGTAATTACTAACATTTTATTTTTAATTAAATTACCAATTAGTTAATCCTTTTATAGGTGTCAATATCTATTTTGCAACAATAATTTGAATTACATATCCATAAATGGTCATATTCAAATTATACCATTTTTACCCAAATTTACCTATGTCATTATAGGTGATTATTTCTATGTTTCCCTATTTGAATTATATGTCCAACTTATATAAACATTATATAAATTATGCCAATTATAAACCCCCTTTTTCCCCGTTTTCTAACTAACGTGATCGCATGTATTTTGGCGTCATCGAGGCTACAATGTAGCCTTGCCATAACAATAAAAAGGGAGTGACAAAGATGATAGTTTCAGCACAGTTTTGGCATAAGCATGACAACAAGGTGAATGGACATGTAATCATCATGACAGGGTGAACACAAAGCTAATGAACTTGTGGCAACTACAATGTCAAAGTATAACATGGTCTAAACTTGTCAATTAGATTTCTAACAAAATTAGGGTGACAAAGTAACATGATTAGATCTAAAAGGGTAGCATCACTAACCCCATCTCTAACGAGTTTCCTCATTCTTAGATACTACTGATCCTATCTCTAATGAGTATTCTTTTATAGGATATTTCTAATCCTACCTCTGATGTGTCTTTTGTTCAGTTCTAACGAGTTGTACCCCAAAGATTTGAGCTAACCAGAGCTCTGATACCAACTGTAACGATTCAGGATCTTCGCCCAGACCTAATTGATCGTAAAATCGACCAAGACCTTTCAAAACCCAAATACGCTAACTTTGGGAATACAATACATCAGAACAAATAACAACAGACTTTTACAAACATCATAATAATGTTACATCAGAGTACAGAATATCCGAGTACATTGAGTATAATACAGCGGAAGATAAATTTACAGTGAACTTAATAAAGTGCAGCGGAAGACTATCAATGCTCTGAACACGGCTTTAAGCTTCGATCCAGAATCCTGCTCAATATGTCTGCAAAATAAGCTACTCAACTGCCCGTGTGGAAAAGAGCGCACCCGAGTTTGCAAAGTGAAACAAACTACATGTCAGTTATGGGACTGGTGTGAGAAATCTTTTCTAACTTATCTAACAATATGGCTAATCATAGGACCACGCCACTAATGCGGAACAGGGTTACTCCATTGGATTGCCAGTGCATGAAATAAAGTAAATCGTTAAACAACGCAATGCTTTTTAGAAAAATGAAACCATTGTAAGACTCAAGTCCCATCACACAATGCAACGCAAACCGGAGGATAGAGTTTAACCTTATAATGGTCAAAAATGCTTGATACGATAGAACGGATTTGACATTATTATTAGTGTATATATGTTTCAAAACATTTCAATCATAATGTATCAATCATAGACGGCATAGCTACCATATACTATGTTACCATACTAGTTCTACAATCAAAACCGCATAATGTCGTATTGGAAGTTGGATTTCCATCATGAGTCAAGGCTAGGAACGATCTCCTTACCGATTCAAGACACTCCAGTAATGTCTCAGGATCACACCTACGGGCAACCCTTGGATACTGCAGGATCGGGCCACAAATACTTTAGTGGATTGGCAATTCCTGAACACACGCTTCTCGGTCCTATTGAACCTATAAATTGGTCACTATCGACCAATATAACCGAGGCCTCGTAATCCATCATCCACATAAGTAAAATTCAGGGCTTGTAAAACCCTGATACCACTTCTAGCTAGAAAGAAACGTGTGCACTGCCTGCGTTCCCTTGTCTTTGACTCATACCGGGGTGTGAGGCTCGCGAAGTAACGCTATACACAAAGCTATGCCTAAATGGGTTGTGCTTTGATCATCAACCACAAGGCTCTTCTTTTCAACAAAAGCCTCGATCAATTGCATCTTGGCATGCCACATTGACAATCCACACCATGTGATTGATAACTACCAATATATAACCTCTAAGCTTGTGCGTCTCAGAGAAGGGTGTTATGCAAGAGAATAAATTCTCCTCCACCAATAGATATATATTAAATAGGAATCAATTTACATGGAATGAAATCCAATGTAAGACACACACATCCATTTACAAGTCCGTTCTGGGTCTGAACAAAACCAGAGACACCTTATTCCTCGTCCCGTATGTCCAATACGGAAGAGAGGTGCTCGCTTATCTGGACAATCAACAAGTACGTCCAGACAAATACCACTGTAACCCTTTCCTGGGAGAAAATCAGTCCAGGGCATCAGTAGTCATCCATTCGATGTGAAGATCGCCGGTCTTCAATCACCGTCTTCAATGTCTTCGACTTTGAATCGTCGTATAATTATTTGAAATGAGATTGAACTCGATCTTCTCAAATAATTCTCGCATAATTATAATTTAAAATCATTTCATATCATTAATATTGTTTTATAATGAGTTATCGCTATTTTTATTTATATAAAAATAGCCCAATTTAATTTAACGACGCTTCAGGTCAATGGGCGGCCTTGGCGCTGTTTTTACCAAAATTTGATTTATACATATCTCAAAATCTAACCGTTGGATTTTAACGAATTTTATATCGTTGGAAAGATCTTCCCAAAGCGGACCTAACGGTTCCAGTTTTGGGGAAAATTCGACAGTCGGATCTTTCGGTATAATCGTTTAAAGTTACGGTTCCGAAACGCAAACTAGCACACGCGATTCATTTAATTTTAATTTATATTTATATATATAATTATATATAAATATAAATCATTCAACGATTCCACTAATGTATTTAACACGCCAAATAATAGAATGGCATATCATATCTACATGTTCTTAATGTCAAATAAATATGTATTTTATTTACATGACATCTTTACTAATGACAAATAAAAGATAATTTTTATTTTCATTATTTGTATGCAATTTCTATTTTATACTTTAACAAATAAAAGGAAATATTTTTATTTGTTTATAGTTTCAATGTATGACATGACTCACATAAAAATGTTGATTTTAATTTGCATACAAACTCTAATATATATTCTAACAATAAAAATGTCTCTTTAACTTGTACACAAATTCTAATGTGTATATTTGCAACAGAAATGTCTCTTTAATAGATACACAAATTCTAATGTGTATACTGACAATAAAAATGTCATTTTAATATATACACAAATTCTAATGTGTATATTGGCAACAGAAATGTCTCTTTAATATATACATAAATTCTAATGTGTATACTAGAAATAAAAATGATTCTATAATTTCCATACAAATTCTATTTCAACAAAATGCATAAAAAGTGATACATTCATTTTTGTTGATAATTCTATTTCAACAAAAAGATTACAAATGATAGTTTCATTTTTTGTGAACAATTCTAGTTTAACAAAATGAATATAAGTGATGATTGCATTTATGTTGACAATTCTAGTTTAACAAAATGAATATAAAGTGACAATTTCATATTGTTAACAATTCTAATTTAACAAAATGAATATTTTTGTTGTAACACAAATCTATTTACCAAAAATGCTATTTGTGTTTTGACACAAACCTATTTAACAAAAATGCTATTTGTGTTTTAACACAAACCTATTTAACAAGAAATGCTATTTGTGTTTTGACACAATTCTATTTAACAAAAATACTATTCGTGTTTTAACTCTTTTATTTAACAAAAATGTGATTTTGGTTTTATTTCAAATCTAATTAATAAAAATGTAATTTTTGTTTTCAACCATAATATTTAACAAAATGTAATTTTTGTTTCAACTATTATATTTTGACAAAAATGAATATTTTGGTTCAGCTAATCTATTTGGCCAAAAATGTTCATTTTGACAAAAAAATGTATATTTTGATTCAACTAATCTATTTTGACAAAAGTGTATATTTTGTCAAAAATATATATATTTTTTGATTCAACTAATCTATTTCAACAAAACAATAAAAATGATGACTTTGTTTTGTCGACAAATCCATTTCAATAAAGCAATAAAAATGATAACTTTGTTTTATCGACAATTCTAATTCAACAAAACAAATAAAAGTGATGTGTTTGTTTTATCGACCATTCTAATTCAACAACACAAATAAAAGTGATGTGTTTGTTTTGTCGACAATTCTAATTCAACAAAACAAATAAAAGTGATCTGTTTGTTTTGTCGACAATTCTAATTCAACAAAACAAATAAAAGTGATATGTTTGTTTTGTCGATAATTCTAATTCAACAAAACAAATAAAAGTGATATGTTTGTTTTATCGACAATATATATTTCTAACATACATGCATATTGTGTTACATAAATTTTCCTATGTATTCTAATGACAAATAAAAGAATAATTTCTTTGTTTACATTTTTTTATTTAACTTAACAAATAAAAATGATAATTTTATTTGTGTACAACTTCTATTTAATAAAAATGATATTATTGTTTTTAACACAAATCTATTTGATAAAAATGTAAATTTTTGTTCTAACCATTAAATTTTGACAAAAATGCCAATTTTGTTTTCAACTGTTACATTTTGACAAAAGTGACAAATTTGGTTTCAACTATTATAATTTGACAAAAGTGACAAATTGGTTTCAACTTTTATAATTTGATAAAAGCGACAAATTTGTTTTAACTATTATAATTTAACAAAAGCGACAAATTTGATTTAACAATTATAATTTGACAAAAGCGACAAATTTGATTTGACCTTTATAATTTGACAAAAGCGACAAATTTGATTTCAACCTATGTGTTTTGACAAAAATGTATATTTTGTTCAACCATTCTAATTTGACGAAAATGAATGTTTTTATTCAACTAAACTATATTGGCAAAATTGAATATTTTTGTTTAACTAAACTATATTGACAAAATGAATATTTTTGTTTAACTAAACCATATTGACAAAAATGAATATTTCTGTTAAACTAAACTATATTGACGAAAATGTATATTTTTGTTAAACTAAACTATAATGACAAAAATGAATGTTTTTATTAAACTAAACTATATTTACAAAAATGAATATTTTGTTAAATTAAACTATATTGACAGAAATGAATATTTTTATTAAACTAAACTATATTGACAAAAATGAATATTTCTGTTAAACTAAACTATATTTACAAAAATTAATATTTTTGTTAACAAGACATATAATAACAAAAATGAAGTTTTCAATAACAAGACATTTCTAACTAAATGATAACTCATTTTGTTAACAATTCTGTCTTAACTTCATTTTGTTAACAATTCTAATTTAACAAAATAAATAAAAGTAATGACTTCATATTGTTAACAATTATCTAATTAAACCAAATTGATGTTTTTTTTAGCACAAAATTATTTAACAAAAATGTTATTTTTATTTCTAACTTATTTTATTTCAACAAAGATTGTTCATCCAATCAACAGATCAATCATAACAGCGATAAACAAACCAAATCCAATCGTGAACAACACAACTGAATTTACAGCGTAAATGTAAGGATTTATAAATGCGATAATAATTAACTAGTTTAAATAAAAAAATCTCACCTTGGTTTAATTTCTGATTTTTATTTCGGTACAGTTCAGATTTGAATTTGCTCTGAATTATGATTTGCACCGTTTCAGTTCTGGTCAGTTCTGTTGTGTAGATCTTGTTGAGACGATTGCAGCACAACTGAAATCATTCAATTTCGTTTCTGTTTGAATAAGATATGGACATTTATATGTATTCGTCAATTTAATTCAACAATTAACTAACCACTAATTATAATTAGTATTAATTAATTACATTACTTAGGTTGCAAAACCTTTCTCTGTTGTTTGGAAAATTTGGAGCCACACAAACCCAATCCTCAATGTCCTTGAACACCACGCGCCGCCACCAGACTAGATCGGACTGAGATCTGAACTGCCCCCACGAACCGCCTACTCCAGAGCTGCAATCGACCGCCATAAGGGCCCACTCGAAGCTCCCTTCCTCTTGTAAAGCCACCACAAAGGCGCCGACTTCATTGCCAGAAATTGAGTAAAATCCTCAACAAAATCCGATCATGACCGATAGATATTTAGATCTCGGCGTGCTCTAGAGTTTTTGCTTATTGAGTCCTTCGAATTACGAGTGGATAAGGAGGAATTTGGAAATTAAATTCAGAATGTATCGGCCATTGGCTATGTTTCTGGCGGCTAGGTTCATGATGTTAGGGTTTCTCAGTTTCTGGGCCTTTTATAATGAATATTTTATTATTTAATATAATTTTAATTCACAAATTATCTATTTATTGGTCCGGACTCCAAACGAGGCCCAATGCTTGTCGCTTCTAGCTAAATACCCTCATTCCGGACATAATGGGATATATTCCGTAAGCCAATTCGACTATTTGAATAAGTTTTTATCAAAATTAAAATATAAATCAATATTTTTAATTTAAACGTACATTTTAAATTACCGGGGCCACATATTAACTCTAAAAATTACAGAAAAAATATTTCTAGTTATGCTTTGACGATACGGTCTTGACATAACTAATTTCGTCGAATTTGGAGACCGTATGAAAAATGGTCATTTTCAAGTTGATTAAATTTGACTAAAATTGACAAAACACATTTCCTTTTTCCATGCTCACATATTAATTCCAAAAATTATGAAAGTTGGAATCTTGCAATAATTTGACATTCCGGATCCAACAAAAGTGGTTTCGTCGAAAACGGAGGTCGTTTGCAAAATGGCTATTTATACGGGCTATATATTATATTAAATTCTATAGTGACTATCCTAAATATTCAACTGACCATAACTTTTGATTCCCGCTATGAAATTTCAATTTTTCAGATTCGTTGGAAAGATATTTTAAATAGATTCTAATATTTTTGGTTTCACTAAAATCTGATTTAATTTGCATCCTGTACAGTCAGTCAAAGTTCAAATTCAAATTTTCAAACTACCGTGCTATTTCTAACTTCTTTTATAATTAAAATAAATATATTCGTTTTAACTTCGATTAAAATAAAATTTTAATCGTTATTATTTAAAATAAATCATTTTAAACATTAAAATTTCTAAAATAAAAGTTTTAAATTGGTTCCAAAATTCTGTGTTGTTACATAAACAATTTATATCGTCCATAATCTTTGGACGAGGTGAGTGTATATATATATATATATATGTATATGTATATAATATATTTATTTCCATTTCAATTTCATTTCAATTCCATTCAACGCATATATGATTTATACAACGCATATACAATTTATACATCGCTTATATAATTTATACAATGCCCATATATGAGATATACAACGCGTATATAATTTATACATCGCTTATATAAGTTAGATAACGCGTATACAATCCAATCTGAATTTAGATTGATCACATTGGGTTCCACTCCTTCTAAAATTGTAGAAAGCTCCAAAAATTCTCCGGTCTCTTCTAGAATGTAAAGTACGTCGTCACGAGTGCAATGTCTCCGGTTTCACTGAATTTCGACGGCATATGTTAAAGATATGATTTTTATTCGATTTTCATACTTTGCAACGCTTTTATGTGTTATAAACTATTTAAATTATACCTTGCCGTGAGTTTCAGAAAAGGGTTCGAAACTAGGTTTCGATTTATCTTTGAATCCGTGAAGCTATAGGTCGATCAGATGGAACTGCATCGTAGAGGAAGTGGAGGCGAACCAGTGCACGGTGGTGAGGCCCAGTTCGATCGCCTCTGATGGTAACGGCGGCGGTTGGAAGTGGCGGACTTTAGGGCGTTGGATCTCCTTCTACACGACACGATAGAGGGCGAGGCTTATATGGATTTGAAGGCCACGAGGAGTACTACAAAAACTTCCAAAGGAGCAGTCGATTTTATTAAGTGGTTTGAGAGAATCGAGGAGGAAAGGAATGAAGCCTTTTCCATCGTCGAGATTGGGGGTAATCGGATTTTGAAGAAATGAACGAGGTCAACGGTGAAACGTGATTGGTCCATGGTTTTATATTTTATTTTTAATTCAATTAATTCTGAAAATACCCACTAATCCATACGAATTCCAAATCAAACCCAACGACTATCGGTCCTAGCTAAATACCCCTATTCCGGACACAATGGAATATGTTTAGTAAGCTCATTCAACTATTTCAGGCAGTTATTCTTTAGATTAATATATAAAACATTCAAATATGGATTTGAAAGTACATTTTAATTTGTTGGGGCCACATACTGATTCCAAAAATCCTCGAAAAATAAATCTAGCTATTGACTATATGATCCCAACAAAATTAATTTCGTCGAATTTGGAGACCGTTTGAAAAATGGACTTTTTCTGGTCGATCCAGTTCAAACTGAAATTACCAAACGTGTTTTCCTTTGCCACGCTCACATATCAACTCCAAAAGATATGGAATTTTAAACCTAGCAATAATTTGACATTCCGGATACAACCAAAGTGGTTTCGTCGAAAATGGAGGTCGTTTGCAAAATGTCTTTTTTCAAGGGCTATATTTGAAACACCCCACCTCCGTTAAGGTCACTTACAAAGGGAATGCCTTAACTTCGGTGGAGCTATTCCCTCCCTGACTAACGGGGGAGGGGGAACGGAAGAAAAGAGGCGAAAAACAAACTAGGTCAGACATAAGTCTGGTAAGTCCAGTGATCTTTCAGCATGCAAACAAGACAAAGGATCATGACATGAATAAACCGAAAATAGGACAATACCATAAAAACAAGGTAATTAAAGAAAAGATAAGTGCAAGGTGAACTGAATGTGCTTCTACTTTTTCTTTGCTTCGCTACTACTCTGTTAATCTGATTTTTATATTTATCTCTGCACCACCTAACTAGTGTCCCAACTAGTAATCTGTATAAAATGATAATCGTGATCCCAACCCCCGTAATTGTGGTAGCCTTCAGGTGTACATCTATCGTGAGGATTCCACTTCAATCAGCCTAATTGCCATGAACATGTTAGATGTACCCTTACTACCCTATCGATCGGCTCCCTACTTGTATTCATGTTCCATATGTCTTTGTCAATCGGCCCTCTCTTGCATGTAGATACCCTGTGCTGGTCCCACCATAAGGTGTATCAATCCTTATGATAGCGACCCGACACGATTCAAGATGCACAGTGTATAGCTACTGGTACCCAGTGCCTGCTTATTCCCACTCCGAAGTACGTGCACGCCCGTAAACCATCGGAACCTACAATGACGTACCCTCTGCCGCTGCTTTGACCGCTTATAATCAGCCCAGTAATCTTGCCCCACCCTGCCTAGTTCAGGGTACCGTGATACATCCATGTGGGTTACTGCTGAAATGGGTCCCCGTTACTAAGGTTTCCTATTGGTTAAGTTTGTGGGCCTATATTTACTAATATTACCCACCAACCCGATATGTACTTAACCCTCCCATCGATTCAAGCATTTTTAATAAACGGTTAAGTTTTGTGGGCCTATATTTACTAATATTACCCACCAACCCGATATGTACTTAACCATTCCACTGATTCAAGCATGTTTATTCAATGGTTAAGTTTTGTGGGCCTATATTTACTAATATTACCCACCAACCCGATATGTGCTTAACCCTTCCACTGATTCAAGCATGTTGATTTAATGGTTAAGTTTTGTGGGCCTATATTTACTAATATTATCCACCAACCTGATGTGTACTTAACCCTTCCACTGATTCAAGCATGTTTATTTAATGGTTAAGTTTTGTAGGCCAATATTTACTAATATTACCCACCAACCCGATATGTACTTAACCCTCCCGCACATTGCGCCATATTAGTTAAGTGTTATCCGCTCATGTTAACTTAACCCACTCATTCATCACGTCATGTTGGTTAAGCATTTCTTATTAACTTGACCCTCATTACTTATCATGTTGGATCGGTCAAGTGTTTTCTATTAACTTAACCATGTTCATTCATCGAGTTATATTGGTCAAGTGTTTCTTGTTAACTTAACCCAACGTATTCATCTTGTTGTATTGGTTAAGTGTCATCAATCAATTCAAGTTAACTTAACCCATCTATGTGTCATGTTACTTTGGTTAAGTGTTGCCTTCTTGTGTTAACTTAACCTTACTACAAATCAAGTTATGTTGGTTAAGTGTTGCCCTCTTATTTTAACTTAACCTTTCCATAAATCAAGTTATATTGGTTAAGTGTTTCTAAATTTACTTAACCTCACCCACTTGTCTAATTAACATGTTATAATGGTTTAGTGTTCTAAATTTACTTAACCTCACCCACTTGTCTAATTAACATGTTATAACAGTTAAGTGTTCTAAATTTACTTAACCTCACCCACTTGTCTAATTAACATGTTATAACGGTTAAGTGTTCTAAATTTACTTAACCTCACCCACTTGTCTAATTAACATGTTATAACGGTTAAGTGTTCTAAATTTACTTAACCTCACCCATCAGTTTAGTTAACATGTTGAATTGGTTAAGTGTTTCCTTAATTGACTTAACCCTACCAATCTTGACTTAGCTTTATTAAAGCACCAACCACTCACATTAGACAGGTATTGTTGTGGTCACTAGATGTGCCAGTCGGTTCTGGGCAGTTTGTAACGACGCGATTTTCCATGCCTGGGAAACCATGTCATTATTGAAAGAATTTAGAAGATGAGATAGAAAAGATAGAACTTATAGAATAGAAGAGTAAGAAGTTATCAGAATCTCACAGTGGAATTTCACAAATACTTATATATTACATCACAAAGTATGATACATCAGAGTACATAACATAATACATCATCATCATGGTTCAACAGCATAATTATACAATACCATATTACAATACCATAGATACTCAAACTGGGTAATTAAACATATATGCTACTAGGTCTTGAACTAGTTCTACATCATGTTCCACTTGCCTTACCTGAATCTACTTGTCTACTCATAATAAATATTATGAGTACCCAAGAGTTTAGGAAACACAAAAATAAACTCTGGGTCAGTCAGGGGACTGGTGTGAGGAAACATAGTTAAAATGTAAATAGGAAATAAGTGTCAAGGTTTCGCCTTTGGACGGATTCATTTACTTTAGAAATCTTTAGATCCATCCATGTCTAATATCTGGAAAATGATCTAATCTCTTTTATATCAAAACATTTGATATTATAATAGCTCGTATCAGATAACTAAAAATTTAGTGAAACGCTTGCATCTCACGTTCACGTATATAGTATACAAGTCGTAAAAGTCACAGAGCGCGTATTTAAGTTTGGATTCCAACAGACAGGGTATGGGAGCACCCACCGATCAGTGTACTCTAGAGAGGATACACTGGGGTTCAACAAGAACGTCTTGTAACCCGGCCACACATGACCGTCCACTCATTCAACTTGAGTGTGACGAATATATTATCACTCCTACGGTTGAGCTCGATTTACCATTTCCGAATGCTACAGCAGCGAAATAGATTTAAGAAGTTAAATAAGGAAGTCCTCTAGATGGTGATAATATACCCTGCTTGGGTATGACCCAACTAGCCATGCTGCCTAGCCCAACTTTTGTTACTTCCGGGTTGTGAAGTTTTGAAGTCACGTCTTTCTTCTGACAGATTATATCTTTACATTCTTTGAATGTCACATCGTCCTATCCGTCAGAAATACTCATTCGATTACCCAAATGTATTACAGGTAATAAAGCTAAGAGAAACGAATTCCTCCGCTACCAACGTAATATACTTACGTAAATCCGATGTGTAATATCTAACTGACATACGCTGTCAGACACTCGTCCATTCGGGTTTGTTTTGGGCCTGAACAGACCAAAAATTCCATTTAAAAATAACGCTTGCATCTTATTGACTTCAGAATTCTGATATGCGTCGTAAACTTCGTATCGAAGTGGAATTGTTTTACTTCGGACTCTTCGAACGATGTACGAATATCTTTTTACGGTCGATAAATGTTTACCGATTTAAAACAGGAGTATTTCTTTGTTACAGATAAATTATATATTTTCAAACAGTGTTTGCTTATCCGATTCACATCAGTATAGTTAAATTATCGTTTAAAAAAAATCAGTTGAGGTGTACATGGTTTTAACAGTGTTTTGTTCATCATTTGGAAATGCCCGTGCTTCGCACACTGTATATTCTTTTCTTTTATTATTAGTGCTTGGCGATGTTTCAACCTCCTTCCTTTCCTTTTTATTTCTTCTTTGATGATTATTTAATTTATAAATAATTTAAATAATTAATTTAAAATTATTTATTTTTCAAGCTGAGCGAACTTCTCAGTCGAACTCGTCGGTTTGGTCTTCTGCTCCTATTTTCCAATTTCCTTTGTCAAATGAAAATTCTCTTTTTATTTAATAAATTTATTTCTTTATTTTATTATTTTAATTAAAATAAATTTTAATTAAAACTTCGTTCATAACTTGTTTTGAAAACGAATTGGCTAAAGTGCCAGTTGTTAAAGTGCCAGGTTGAAAACACTATGATTTTGCTTTGAAAACCCTTGCCGTTCATGAGATTTCTGAAGTGCCACATGGTACTTGGTATTTGCCAAAGTACCAGAGCATCAAAACACCCCTCAGTACTCATGATTTTCTAAAGTACCAAGTGGTACTTCTCCTCCTTCTTCATTTTGTTGTGCACCCTCCTCCTCGTGCACGTGCACACGTTCGGGAATCCACATCGTCCAACCGCGACTGGCCAGACGAGTCGATCACCACCCCTAAATCGTTCTGCCTCCCTCCGTTCTGACCCTAAGCCTTCAACAGTGTATTTCACTGTTTTGCCTCGTGAATGTCGAACTAGCTCCATCGAGGAAACCACCTCGTTCTCTTTCCTCCGTCCATCAGAGCACCTGCGGCTCCTCCGACCAACTCCCCGACCCCGTCAGCTCCTCCCCTCCAAGTTCCGTCCAACTCGACCCCACGTGGACCTCGCGCGACACCAAAAAAAAAAATCCATAAACCCAAAACTGTGGAAAAACCCTATATGTGATTCGTTCTCCAAATTTATGCAATGGAAAATTAATCCTATATTTTTCTAGTGATCCTTGAACACTCACGCCCCTCCCGTCCTTTCGCCTTGGAGTTCAACTTCTCCGATCGCCGGAAATTCACCTAAATCCATTTTCCGTTAATGTCCAAAATGCTCGTGATCCACTAGCTTAAAAATCATGATTTTCATTTTAAAAATCATCAATTCAACCTGCGATTCTATTCATATAATCAAAACGAGTTTTTATCATGTTTGAAAATCCACTTTGATTCTTGGTTTAAAGAGAGTATTACTGTGTTTCTCTGCTTATCACATATACTTTAAACATGGTTTCTTTTGATCTGATTTGCGACTGTATGATAAATTTTTGTATTAAACTCATACACTTTTATCACATCAAAGATGAGGCATCAGGCCTTATTTATTTCCCGAAATCAATTTCACATGTTCTGTATTTTCCAGAACACATCTACAGGTTTTTACAAAAGTGTGCAATCATCAAATCATTCTACACAAACATTCTATGATGTATACTACATGAGAGATCAGTCTATAGAGGTGAAATCAGGGTGATCTAACATCATGACAGTAACAGACAATGGTTGTATCAAAACTTGATAGTTTGAATTATGCAAAAACTGTTTACAGGAAATATTTAAACACAGAATTTCAAAGGTATTTCACTCACCAAATTGATATCCAAGATTCCAGAAAAAAGACTTCAGAAATTAGAGATGAAATCAGTTTTTGTTTGTGAGGAGAAAGTATGAGAGTTTGAAGTGTATTTATAGGCAAGTTCAAGAATTTTAAAACATTTTCCTGCACATGTTTGCACAGTAAAAATCCCTCTAGCCTTAACCCTTCTCTCCTATATTTCCTACGGCACATGCATGGAAACTTGTCTTACTAAGGTGTCTAGCCAATGAATGAATCCTAGGTAATATCTTCTAGAAGGTTTTGGGTATGCTTCATTAAATGCTATGATCTCTTCTTGGATTTTATTGTATTTAACAAACGCTCTACTTTGTTTTCTTCTTGCTGATATTTTCCTTCTTGTCTAAGGAAATGCACATGCTACTTGTATTAGAGGATTTTAGGAAATGGTTTCACAATCCTAGATTACTATTTGAAGTAGTGTTCATTTAATGTTTTTGTCTTACTAGGTAGTTTCCTTTTTGTCTTTTGTTTCAAGATATTTATTTGTGATAAAAAATAAATGTTTTTATATGCTATTGTTATGTTGTAGCCGACTTGTTTCCATGTTATAGACATACATATAGTGTTGTTTTATCCCAAAGTCCTTTTCTGTTTTTAAGTAAACAATGCTCCTATATGTTCTAAGGCTTATTATCTCTAACTCCTTGCTTTGATTAAAATGATACTTATGAAGTATTTTCTTGTTTGTATATTTTTCCTAAGATTTCTATTTAAATGTTTTTACTTGTTTTATATTCTCAAATCCCAAGATTTGATCAAGTATGTATATTGTAATATTATACATATGCTTATACATATATATATATATTTGTTTATTTCAAAAATCCCTTTTTGTTTGATTTTTAAATAGAAATCTCATTTTAATTCCTTATTAAAATGATTCTAAAATGGTTGAAAAAGTCGGGACATTACACAGTTTTACACCACAACTCAGTCTAACCTCGGGTCCTTTTTGGGCTCAATGCACTAACCACCCACATTAGACAGGTACTGTTGTGGTCACTGGATGTGTCGGTCAGTTCCGGGCAGTTTTACACCACAACTCAGTCTAACCTCGGGTTAAGCATATTCGTCTTTTCTAAATTTACATATTTCTTATTTATGACAAATTCCATATGTAAATTATTCCCAATTTAATTATGCCATAATTATCCTTTTAGTTATGCTCACAATTAATGTTATACTAAATATACCATTTCATGAACCAATCTATGCCATGTAATTTTTCATGTTTATCCTACATATTTACATGTAAATTATAAATCAATTACTGTCATGGCCCACTTTCCTTCTAAATCACGTTCAAAATTTTAGGTATATAGATTATACCATTTTCATGCCACTTATCATGCTTATGTGTCAAATATGCCAATTACATGTAATTTCATGTTTTCCCCAACGTTACCCCCGTTGTACGTTCGCAAAATTACATAGAATGTTAG
Source organism: Allium sativum (assembly GCA_030737875.1). NCBI lineage: Eukaryota > Viridiplantae > Streptophyta > Magnoliopsida > Asparagales > Amaryllidaceae > Allium > Allium sativum. Next base: position 465,300,071 of record CM060923.1, read on the forward strand.
GCTCGATATTTTAGCCTAACTTATAAAACAAAAAGGGGAAAAGAGGAACTGTGCAACATTCCAACATCATACAAAAGTATGGATCTAACTATACATATGTCACATGGATTTGGCATAGAACAATATACTTTTAACTATGAACTTGCAAATTGATCTATGCAACATGAACCACAAGCATATGAATTTACATAAAACTATACAAGTTAAACTTGGCATGTAGTGGTGAACTTGCAAATTAGATCTATCATAAAGGCATATGGATCTAACATATAAAGTTGTATATCTAAACATATAAGGTTGTAGATCTAAACATGTATGCATAATGGCTCTAAACAATTAGGCATAATCGACATGACTTAGCCTAAAACTTGTATGTATCATAATATCGCCAAACTTACATATGATAATTTCATTCCCAAATTCCTATACAACATCATAGGTTTACTCACCAATTTCCACATAACTTGATAGGTTCGTTAGACCACAATAGTTCATAGGCATATATGATAGAGTAGATATGAATAAACATGAATCAGTATCACATACAACTTGATACAATTCTATTTTACAATTCATTACAAATCATGTCTAATTTATTCACATCTGAAAGATAACTACACTTACAATCAAAAGGAAAAACTTGATTTTAGGGATCTGTATTCTAAAACTGAATTGCTCGCCTTTGATGTAGATCGTTGAATTCTCTTAGTTGAATTAGATTAGTTTTGATTTGATTTTGGTTTTAGTGGCGGCTAGGTTTAGATGAGAGTGAATAATAGAATTAGGTTTTAGGTTTAGGGTCCTTATATAGTTGTAGAGAGTGTTTTAGGACCATTAGATTAACCCTGAACCATCAGAACCAATCAGATACCACATCTTCCTTAGAGCGAATCGGTCCACGGGTTGACAGCCAAACACCCTGAATCAACCCCTAGTCGACCCAGCGGGGCTCGAGTCGACCTCAAAAATGGGCCAGTTCAGTTATTCCCCCTCCCAATTCGCTGTTTTGAACTTTTTTGCATATTTATTTATTTAATTTTTATATATATCTATATATATATTTCTCATATGCATACAAACTTCAAGGCTTAATAACTTCTTCATAAGGTATCCGTTTTATGCAAACCGAATGTCTATCTTGACCAAAATTTTGAGATGAACGTAATAGCGCAACCCATTTCACTTAATTATTCTTCTAAAAATCAAGTGTTCTTGAATTTTTTAATTTTAATATTCTCATAAAATTTGAGGTGTTACATTCTCCCCTCCTTAAAGGATTTCGTCCCCAAAATCTTCAAATTAAGAAGAATGCATGCTAACATCCCATCATCCATCTACTCATCCATCATCCACAAGCATCCAGTGTCCTTAAAAGACTTCTAATGCCATATGAACATATGTAGAGTGTGTGTATATGTCTCTTATCTGGTGCAAAATCAGGCGGTCTACTGATCCAGTTGACCTCCTTAATGCGAATCATGAGAGTGTCATGCGTCCAATATGTATGCAAATATCCCTAATCATGTAAATACTATATGTGTGCATATTCAATCATCCATATGCAACGTCATATGATAACACATTAAGTTTCAATCCATATACAAATACATTCATATGCGTATGCAATATGAAAGTGGCTGAGCCGATCTAGTGCCTAATGTGTGTATATGCATCCATGAGCAACCACTAGCAAACACTTGCAACCACTTGCAACCATCAATCATAACATGTCTCAAACACATGTTTTCATCCATTGTCTTCTACCTATGGATCGAGGATAAGACTGAGAGGATATACTTAAAAGATAAAGACTAGCATGCAAATAAATATTACAGAAAAAGGAGGAATCAAGGATATACCCTCAAAAAGGGTATGATGCGCGTATCTAGTCTTCAGTCTTCTAAGTCGCATCTTCTTTGAGCTTCACTCCACTATACCTTAACTAATTAACTTCACGATTGTGAAGCTTCTTGACCTTCATTTCCAAAACCCACTTGTAAAGATAGGACCTCGATCATTTACTATGCTAGAGGGTATCCAATGTTGTCGAACTATCTTTCCAAGATAAACAGAAGTTAACCATGATACCAAGTGTATATACTAAGATGATTAGAGGTCTCTCCTCTACTTAGCTTATCCATCATGTCACAAATCTGAGGGTCTAAAGCTAAAGGTTGCTATGTACTTTTTACTTCCCTTAAGGTCAGTCTTACTTTAGGGCGGTTGCTACAACCATTTATTTCTCATGCAAACCATCCTAGTCGAACTCGACATCCATCAAGTATAAGCCCCAAAGGCCTAAACCAATATCAGACAAACACCCAAGGAATACCTCCTTCGAATTTGGACGATTTATGTGAGATGATACTAGAAAAACAACCAAACAATTGAGCACTTAACCGACTCTGGCTACCTTTGCCAATCTTGCTCCAAAACTATCGTTGATCGCATAACTGGCTTTGCATTGTCAACTAGATATATGCGGAAGTCTATCTCGAGTTTTAGGGGGAAAACCCTAACCTAATCAAAACATCCGCGTACTCATGGACTACTCCAACGGATCGAAAATCGTCGTTAATACATAAAGTGATTCTAGGTAGCTAAGACAAACTGATCCCTTAGGATCGCACGAAATCTCGAGGGTATTCCTGAGGCAAGTCGAAAGTCTAACTACCCTCCTTTCACAATTACTAGCTAACCAATCCATGCCTAGAATCAACCCATAGCCCATGAAACCCGGAAACATAAGCATCTCAAATCCTTACAAATCAAAGATAAATGAGTCGAACCACAAATTGGATTTGAGAAAATAATGGGATCCTCTATTATACAAGTACTAAGGTGCAGAGAACCTATGGAAGCAGATATATATGAATGTGAAGCGCTAAAATCAGAAGAGTACTAATAGGATGATCAACAAAAAAAACTAAACTTTTTCAACCGAAGCTTCTCTGCCTCTCTCTTAGGTACGCTGGCGGTGAGAGCATGTATTTGCCCTCCTGAAAATCCTATCATTTGTTCTTGGCCTTGTCCTTAATTATATGACCTGTTATACCATAATAAAGATACTTCCTCTTGTCTTAGGTTTTACTATTCTTTCCTCCCCTCCTTTGTGAACCAAGTCTACATCCATGAGTTCCTCGTCCTTGGGTTGTGCTCCTTAGCCAAACTCCCTCATGCTCATCTTTTCCATCCTTGTGTAACTTGTTGACAGGTCTCTTGAAAGCTGCCTTCATCGCATGGAAAATCCTACAAAGCTCGAAAGAAAATTAGCCGTAGGTGAAACTACTGCGGTTATAGATGGAAGTTGGGCACTTATTTGCCCTTTGACAAGCGTCGTAGTCTCGTTGACCCTACGGAACCATGCTGCGATGAGGTAACCTCCCAGAAAGCAAGGAGCCCCGAAGACTCAAGAAAGAAGGAAACAAGGATTCAAACAGAGGATCAAAAAGATAGTGCATATGGCTTTGGGGAATACGCCTTTAAAATAAAACTTTTCTTTTGAAAATGCTTCTTTTAAAACCGTTTTGAAAATAATTTTTCAAATCATTTATCTGATCCGGTAACCCTCATCTCTAATACCAAGTGAAACACCCCACCTCCGTTAAGATCGCTCACAAAGGGAATGTCTTAACTTCGGTGGAGCATTATAGGTAAAAGATGTAGATAAATTACAAGACAGACAAACAAAACAGTGGAAAATAAAGTCATTTTATTAACAATGTGGTTCAGTCAAGCTTTTACAATAGTTGTCTCAATCATACTAAAAGTAATACATAGGACTTCTGTCTTGAATTAAAAACTTTGAAGTATAAAAGAAGCAAGAAATAATGATATTTCCCGATAAAGCATGAACCAGCCATAGCAGTGGAAGAGAGAGAATCCAAAGTGATACACCAACTAAACTTCAAGCTTGGAAAGAGAAGAGGTCCAAGTTAGGCTGAGCTATTCCCTCCCTGACTACCGGGGGGGAGAAACGGAAGAAAAGAGGCGAAAAACAAACTAGGTCAGACATAAGTTTGGTAAGTCCAGTGATCTTTCAGCATGTAATCAAGATAAAGGATCATGACATGAATAAACCGAAAATAGGACAATACCATAAAAACAAGGTAACTAAAGACAAGATAAGTGCAAGGTGAACTGAATGTGCTTCTACTTTTTCTCTGCTTCGATACTACTCTGTTAATCTGATTTCTATATTTATCTTTGCACTACCTAACTAGTGTCTCAACTAGTAATATGTATAATATGATAATCGTGATCCCAACCCCCGTAAAGCCTTCAGGTGTACATCTATCGTGAGGATTCCACCTCAATCAGCCTAATTGCCATGAACATGTTAGATGTACCCTTACTACCCTATCGATCGTGTAATGACCCGGATCCTTATGGGGTAATTTTGAATATTTAATATTTAATTTAAATATTGGTTTGGTAATATAAGTGAATTTTTATATTTGAGTTATCGATTTATTAATCAATTTCGGTTTAATATCGAATATATTAAAATAACAGAACACGAAAATAGACTTAGATGAATTCAAAATTTATTTTGAATTGAATACAGTTCAAATAATTAATGGGAAATTTTATATGAATTTATAACGATAATAATATTAATTTATTATCGAAGAAATTAATTGGTTTGAAATTTAATTTATATCAATTTATATTAATACATGTTCCGGATGATCAAAATCTGACTTCGATACTTATCCCAGTGGGTTCAGGATAGTGGTTTTACCCTAGAATGGACAGTTGTTGGGTTCAGAAAGGAGTTCAAGACCATGAAGTATTTTAATTTAAAGATACGATGTAAAAACAATTTGAATAAAATAAATTTTCTTTTGTTTGTGGTTAGAAAGAAAACACCAAGGAGGAAAAATAATTAGACCTCGCTGTAAAATTTTAAAACTCCAAAACAAAAGGGACCCGTGGCCTTCTCTCCCCTTCAAATTCTAGACCTCGCTGTTCCATTTAAGAACCACACCACTTTCCTCTTTAAAACCCCTCCTCACATCCACTAAAAATCGGATACCTCCTTTTCATTCTAGACTGAAACTCGAAAGCTTCAATTCATTTAAAAAGGGCCATGCTCATTCTTAAATCAAAATCGTTATCTGTTTGAAGACCGCGCTCAACAGGGAGGGTCGTCGCGAGCAACTCTGGTGATGTCGAGATGGGAATAAAGAACCGAAAGAGGCGCGATCGATTTGGGGTAGTTTGCTGACGCGTGTGGGTTGTTTCGCTGATTTCCAGAAGGTTCTATTCGAAGAGGAATGAGCATTGAGCATCTGCTGGTGGAACGAGTTGAACCAGCAACTCTGACAAGGGTCGAAACTGAAGACGTGAAGTCAGAGAATACTGTGGAGTTCGATATTGGTAGGAGCTGAATTGATTTATGGGTGTTTTGAGTAGGGTGTGTTGTTCGGCAGTAGTGTTTTAGGCGAGATGACAGTAGGAAGGGGAAATTAAATCTTCGTTATTGGGGATGATAGTGCTGAAGCAATGTAAGGATGAAGGTGACGTCGTTTGGCAGTAGGATAAGGAACAGAGTCGATCATTTGTTTGGAGGGACTCCTGGCAATAAAAAGTTTGGTGTGATGGTTTCTCCTTTCTTTTCTGGGCGTGTGGTATCTATAGTAGCAGGCTTCGACATTTTTATCTGTATTTGAGGAAGACAGAGTTTAAACAAAGATTAAGGTATGCATTATTTTTCGAAAATTTAAAATACTTAGTTTATTTATTTACTATTGTAATTAAAATAAATAAATAATATCTTAGTCGATTTTTAAAATTTAATAACTATAGGTACAAACAGATTTGTTTGAGTGGGTTCGGGACCGACGATACAGAATTGAAACAAGATATTCGACAACTGAATTTAAGGTGAGTAAATCTCACCTTTTATTTAGAAATTATTTTATATAGTTAAAAATAATTGTCTGTGCTTGTTTGAATGTTGTCTGATTGTTTTAAAATATATATAGTCATTTAGGACTATTATATATATATTGGGTTGATGATTGGTTGGATTCCCGCAGTTTCATTAGCGGATGCCCGCGGTACCATAGCGGATGATTACCCTATACGCCCCACGCTATGATTAGTGGATGACCTTCTATACCGCGATATCCTGCCTCGAAGCAGGATGGGTATTACTATGTTGACTAACATCTGTGGATGCAGGAAAACAGGTTGGAGGAATCCAACTGGATTCCTCAAAAATATATTATCTGTTTGTTGTTTGTTTGATTTCATATATATATTCCTATATGATGTGTTAAAATCAAATGATTGAAAATTGGTTGATTTGATTGTTGAAATTATCCCTGGGCTTGAATATTGATTTATAAAAATATCAAAAAGGGTATGTGAAATTTAAAAGGGGAATTCTATTTTTATAAATAGAATTTGAATTTTAAATGAAGTATAGAAACATTAACTTGTTTTGAATATATATAAACATGGAATTTGAATTGAATTTATAAACTTTGTTTATAAATGAAAGGATGGAATCTGAATCGAATTTATAAAGTTGTTTATAAATGGAAGGATGGAATTTGAATTGAATTTATAAACTTTGTTTATAAATGAAAGGATGGAATTTGAATCGAATTTATAAAGTTGTTTATAAATGGAAGGATGGAATTTGAATGGGATTTATAAACTTTGTTTATAAATCAAAATGTAGAATTCGAATGGAATTTATAAACTTTGTTTATAAATCAAAATGTAGAATTCGAATGGAATTTATAAACTTTGTTTATAAATCAAAATGTAGAATTCGAATGGAATTTATAAACTTTGTTTATAAATCAAAATATGGGCTTTGAATTGAATTTATAAACGTTGTTTATAAATGGAAAGGTGGGATTTGAATTGAAGTTATAAACGTTGTTTATAAATAATAAAGAGAATTCAAATGGACTTTAAACTATAGAATTTGAATATAGAATTCAAATGTACTTTAAACTATAGAATTTGAAAATAGAATTCAAATGAAGTTTAAATAAAAAGAATTCAAATAGAATTGAATTGGAATTTGAATAAGAAGTCGATAAGAAAACGAGAGTATGGGTATAATTAGAATTTGTTAATTTGCAGTTAAAATATATTTGAACATGTCAAATATGAAGGTGGAATAGACTGAAGAGTTAAGTAGCAAGTTTATTTAACAAATTAAGTTAAAACGATTGGTATAGTTAAAATAGATTGGACAGGTATGGACATACAGGAGACAGGTTTGGAATAAATTATAGAAGTGAAATAAATAGAATGCCCGACAAAAAGGTACGTATTTAATTTCCATATGAGATTTTATGCGCCGTATCGGCTAGCCGCTTGGCTTTTTCTTTTTCTTTTTGAGATGAGAAGGACCGGGAAAGCTATTTGAAATTTCCCAATGCTCCCGGTACAAAGGAGGTTATGGCGAATTTTTCCGGGAATTTAAGAAGTTAGAATATTTTTAAGATAATTTGATAGTTAGAAATCAACATATCAAAATATATAGAAGTCGATAAGAAAACGAACTTAGAAATAGAATAGTATAATCAAAAAGGAAGTATAAGAATAAAATATCGTAAGAATAGAAAGAAGAAGCGTATACGTGTTTGAAAAGTGAATAATTGGTTTGTAAGGTATTGATTATTCGAGTAAGTAGTCTTATCTGTTTTGACGTTGCAAATGTTATTCAGTCAAGGTCTGAGAGGTAGTTATACCCCAACTTGATTGATTTCATTATTAACAAATAAATAGTAAGATTTCAGGCTCGAAGATCAATGTTGGATAAAAGTTAGTTGAATACAGTATTTGGGTTGTCGTAACGATGTTTTACACAACATCTGTTTTGACCCAAATAAGTGTTAGTATAGGAATAAACGAGATTGGAAAAGAGATAAGTAATTGGAATATTTTTCATTTATAACTAGCATATATTTTCTAAAGTTTAGAGAATAAAGGAAGGCGATATTCGAAAATGTTTTCCAAATAACGTAAAAGGCCAATATGGTTATTGAAAATATTTGGTTAACAAATATTGATAAGAAATAGAGAAGAGATTTAATTAATGGAATATTAATTAAGGGCTTAGTAATTGGTTGATAATTGGATGAACACTTGTTTTTATTCGATAGTTAAATCATCGACTATCGAAACACTTGTTTTTATTCGATAGTTAAATCACAGACTATCGAAGTTTTGACCATCGTTGTCAATATGGAGAGTCCGGTTGGATTATTATCCGAAGAACCACTCCATATCGGCAGTAGCGTGCGAATCAGATTATATAAAGATAATCGAAGACGGAGTAGAGTGCAAGGACTTTTTCTATTAATAGAAATAGCGCCTTCAATTCATCCTGTTCCTGGGTGACTTGTATGGATGAATGTCTGACAGAGTATTTCCAGAAAGGTCACGTACATTGATTTCTTCAACCGTACCAAGAGTGGAAGCGGAGAAGGAAACTTCTTTTAGCTAACACGTAATGTACTGTTGTAGACGTCAATCGGTGATTTGATGGATTTGACGATGTGGCATTCGAAGTGAATCTGGTATGATGATAAAGCGTAGCTTCTAGCCTTATCAACCGGTAAATGACAGAAATCGGGCAAGCAGCATGGCTATGTAGGTCGCACCTATTAGGGTGTATAATCACCTGATCTAGAGTTTCATTTACTTCTAAAAATCTATTGTCGATGTTGTCCCATTCGGGAAACGGTTGCTGATCCCAATCGTTGGTGATATACATTCGATACACTCAAGCGAAATGAGTGGTCGGTCATGTGTGGCTGAGTTGCAAGATGTTCTTGTTGAACTCGGTGTATTCTCCTCTAGAGATATACCAGCGGAAGGTGGTTCCATACCTTGTCATAGTTGGAAAACCAAATACCCAATACGTGCTTGCGGTTTTGATTGTATATATATGTGGAACGTGAGATGCAAACGTTCCACTAGATTGTTATTTACTTGATTTAGACATTATTATAATATCAAAAGAGTTTTGATATAAAGATAAGTTAAGTGTTTGGATTTTCATAAGGGAAAACCCCGTTCCGTGTTATACGGCGTGGTCTTATGAGATATCATTTAGTTTTCTGAAACTGTTTTAAACTGTTTACTCATACCAGTCCCATGACTGACCCGGAGTTTACTTTGTTGTTTTCCCTAAACTCTTGGGTGCCTAAATTTGTACGGGCAGTCAAGTAGTCGGGAATTTACAGATATACTGGAAGAGCTTGGAGCAGGAGGCTTCAGGATCATATAGCTATAGTTATTTCTGCTGTGTTGTAAGTGATGTACTTTGATATTGATGTATATTCAAGTACAGATGTATATTTCAAGTTATGTTATATATATTATATGTTATTCGTTCCGCTGCGAGATTCGTGTTACTCTGATGTTGTGTTCTCCTTCTTCTTCTATTCTAAGTTTCTATCTTATCTATCCTCACCCTCTAACTTCTTTCTATTAATGGTTCGAATTTCCGTGATATTTGGGGTTGGACTTGTGTTTTGGTCAGCTCAAATTCTACCGGATTTTCGGGTCATTACAGTTGGTATCAGAGCTTAGGTTGAGCGAATACCTAGGCTTGTTGGAATGTGCTCATTAGAGATAGGATCAGTAGTATCCTAGAATGAGTTGAGTGTATATATATACGAGAGAGCGTATTTGTTATTTGATATAAAAACTGTTTTATATTGTGTTGACTAGTCTGTTGAGTGAATTATAAATTTTGGTCGAATCGTGGGACGCCACGAAGTCGATAGGAATTTATAAACACTTGAACAGAAGATTGGACACGATATTGTTTTTAAATAGTTAAGTTGATTGTTAGGATTATAGTCAAATTAGATTATAAAACAGAAATAGTTATAACCAATGGAATTTGTATATGAAATCAAATATACAAATATGATAAATTGAAATTGAATTCAAACCAGAATTAAGAATTTAAAATCCTGGGAGTTTGGAAAATATTTTTCTAAATGGAGTTTGAAAGTAATAAAGCACTGAACTCATTCAGTAGCTGGGAAATAATTCTGATGATGGTCGCAACATCATCAGTGTTCATTTTCGAGTTTCTAAGTGATAAATTGCTGCCTTAGAAAAGTTTTGATGGGAATTTGTTTGAAAAAAACAAGTTGTTTGAAAATTCAGATGTTTTGAATTTGAGATAGATAAATATATGTATATACTTATATTAGTTCAAAGGAATTTTGAAATGAGAATTGGAATATAGATTTCGAATAGAAGTAAAATAAAGGAATTTGAATATATATAATTCAAATAGAAGTGAAATAGAATTTGAATTCAAAGGAATTCAAATGAGTTTGAATAAAGAAAATTCAAATAGAAATTGTATAAGAAAAATTGAAATGGAATTTGAATTTAAAGGAATTCAAATGGTTTTGAATAAAGAAAAGTCAAATAGAGATTTGAATATTAGAATTCAAATGGAATTTGGCTAAATAGAATTCAAAGAAAATATAGAGTTTGAAATAGAATTTAAATTCAAAGGATTTCAAATGGAATTTAAATAAGGGATTTGAAATGGGTTTTGAATAAAGGATTTCAAATAGAAATTGAAGATAAGGAAATTCAGATAGAATTTGAATAGAAGGAAATTCAAATAGAAATTGAATAGAAGGAAATAATATAGAGTTTGAATAAAGAAATTCAAATGGAATTTGAATATTTTAAATTAAGATATAGGATTTGAATATTCGAAGAGAAATAAATCGGGAATATTATGTTGAAATGGAAAAAAAAATGGATTTGATATATATTAAAAATATATCAGAATGGAGTTGAATTTATTATAAACAAAGTTAAAATGTTTATATTTATAAATATAATTAAAACGAGCTCGCCATAGCGCGGCAGTTCGTAAATTGGCGATTCGAACTTCAATTTAGTGTACAGAACTCAATTGAAGTCGGAATTCTTTGAAACAAGAATCGTCGGGACCGGTTGAACAATAGTTTTCTAATGAAAGAGAAAAATCTGGATTTCATCATATAGATTTTGAGTTATGTCAAAATCAAATTTCAAAAAGTGCAGCGCCAGAAACCATTTAAAACCACAATGGTTTATATATATATAAGGAAAAGGATTTTTAAAGTAAATAAAATCCGAATGGCCATGAGAAAAATATAGACTTGAGTTATAAAATGAATGTGAACTCCAGTGAAGTAGATAAAATGATTTGGGAAACAATGATCATATTTCTAATTATTGAATAGAATTAACTAAGTAAAAGAGAAATTAGTTAATCAAAGTTGAATCGAAATTGGGTTTTTGGATAAGCGAAAGCGATTGAGAATTTATTTTCGAAATCGAATATATAACTCGAGTTGAAAATATTACTAGATGAGTTATAATTAAGTTGACATATATTTGAACAAGTGATATTCAAATAAAAAGGGTGAACTAGGCAAAACGGTTAATTACCAACGAGTTAATGGGAATTTGAATGGTTGGAAATTAAATTTAACCTAAGTAAGTTAAATGGATCGAAATGAATAAACTGAGTAAAATCAATGTGAATATGAATTGGGTTTGAATAAAGGAAAAACCAAAAGAGTTAAAAAGGAAATATATTTGTAACACAAATACAAAGGATGTTATGTGTAAACAAATAGAAGGAGAGATATTTGTAAAAACATTTGCAAATAGAATTTGAACAGGGAATATTTGTAAAACATTTACAAATAGATTCAATGGAAATATTTATTTATACAAAATAAATAGAATGTTATAAATGAGATATTTATTTGTTAAATAAATAGAAATTAATCAAAGGAATATTTAGAAGATGAATAGAAAATGGAAATCTGTTTTTAATGGATAAATAGAAAAGATTTATTTATAAATAACAGTTTATAAATTAAATAAGAAAAATTTATCATTCGATAAATGGAATATATAAGTCTGAACTTATATAGAGAAGAGATATTGGTTTTTAACACCGATAGTTTTAAATAGAAGGGGTACACAACACTTGTATAAGTGAAGTAACGTTATTAAAGAGAACATTTATAAAGTGAAGAACCGTTACTAAAAGTAAATCTTTATAAATGAATAAACGCTATCCAATAAGAGTTATTCGAATAGGAGATGTCGATTAGAGTTAGAAATAATCGACTAGAGTTAGAAATAATCGATTAGTGTTAGAATAAATCGATTAGAGTAAGAATTAACCAGTTAGAGTTAATCAGTTAGGGTTAATCCGTAGAGTTAGTTGAATATTAGTTATTCAATTAGAATTTATCGAATATTTGTTATTCAAATAAAGAGTTAACCAGATAGAGTTAATTGAACATAGTAAATCGAATTAGGATGTAATGGAATGTTAGTTATTCAATTAAAGTTGATCGAATATAGTTATTGAGATAGAGTTAGTTAAAAATAGTTACTCAGGATAAGTTGCCATTTCGTACAACTGCTAGCGTAATTTGCAGGGCTACAGATAGCCTAGGGCGGTCGGATGTTTCCTGGGGGGAATCAGGCGTAACCATTGTGATCGCTGCGATCTAGAGTCAAGCGAATGGAGTTAAATCGAATATAGTTTATTCGAATAGAATTAAAAGAGTTATCGATTAGTTTAATCGAAGTGAGTTATAGAATATTGGTTATTCGAAGGAGTTATCGAATTTAGTTATTCGATGAAGTTAATTGATAAGAGTAAATCGAATATAGTTTATACGAAGAAAGGTTTTCGAATCTAGTTATTCGAAAGAGAGGATATCGAATATAGTTATTCGAAGGGAGGAGTTATCGAATAAGGATTTATTCGAAAGAGAGGTACGTAAGGAAGTTTGAAATGTTGAGTATCAACATAAATAAGTTTTGAAAAGTTAATGGGTTTGTAGCACTTTTCCTACCTTAGCAATTTCGAGGACGAAATTATTTTAAGTGGGAAAGATTGTAATGTCCCGGATCCTTATGGGGTAATTTTGAATATTTAATTTAAATATTGGTTTGGTAATATAAGTGAATTTTTATATTTGAGTTATCGATTTATTAATCAATTTCGGTTTAATATCGAATATATTAAAATAACAGAACACGAAAATAGATTTAGATGAATTCAAAATTTATTTTGAATTGAATACAGTTCAAATAATTAATGGGAAATTTTATTTGAATTTATAACGATAATAATATTAATTTATTATCGAAGAAATTAATTGGTTTGAAATTTAATTTATATCAATTTATATTAATACATGTTCTGGATGATCAAAATCTGACTTCGATACTTATCCCAGTGGGTTCAGGATAGTGGTTTTACCCTAGAATGGACAGTTGTTGGGTTCAGAAAGGAGTTCAGGACCATGAAGTATTTTAATTTAAAGATACGATGTAAAAACAATTTGAATAAAAAAAATTTTCTTTTGTTTGTGGTTAGAAAGAAAACACCAAGGAGGAAAAATAATTAGACCTCGCTGTAAAATTTTAAAACCCCAAAACAAAAGGGACCCGTGGCCTTCTCTCCCCTTCAAATTCTAGACCTCGCTGTTCCATTTAAGAACCACACCACTTTCCTCTTTAAAACCCCTCCTCACATCCACTAAAAATCGGATACCTCCTTTTCATTCTAGACTGAAACTCGAAAGCTTCAATTCATTTAAAAAGGGCCATGCTCATTCTTAAATCAAAATCGTTATCTGTTTGAAGACCGCGCTCAACAGGGAGGGTCGTCGCGAGCAACTCTGGTGATGTCGAGATGGGAATAAAGAACCGAAAGAGGCGCGATCGATTTGGGGTAGTTTGCTGACGCGTGTGGGTTGTTTCGCTGATTTCCAGAAGGTTCTATTCGAAGAGGAATGAGCTTTGAGCATCTGCTGGTGGAACGAGTTGAACCAGCAACTCTGACAAGGGTCGAAACTGAAGACGTGAAGTCAGAGAATACTGTGGAGTTCGATATTGGTAGGAGCTGAATTGATTTAGGGGTGTTTTGAGTAGGGTGTGTTGTTCGGCAGTAGTGTTTTAGGCGAGATGACAGTAGGAAGGGGAAAATAAATCTTCGTTATTGGGGATGATAGTGCTGAAGCAATGTAAGGATGAAGGTGACGTCGTTTGGCAGTAGGATAAGGAACAGAGTCGATCATTTGTTTGGAGGGGCTCCTGGCAATAAAAAATTTGGTGTGATGGTTTCTCCTTTCTTTTCTGGGCGTGTGGTATCTATAGTAGCAGGCTTCGACATTTTTATTTGTATTTGAGGAAGACAGAGTTTAAACAAAGATTAAGGTATGCATTATTTTTCGAAAATTTAAAATACTTAGTTTATTTATTTACTATTGTAATTAAAATAAATAAATAATAGCTTAGTCGATTTTTAAAATTTAATAACTATAGGTACAAACAGATTTGTTTGAGTGGGTTCGGGACCGACGATACAGAATTAAAACAAGATATTCGACAACTGAATTTAAGGTGAGTAAATCTCACCTTTTATTTAGAAATTATTTTATATAGTTAAAAATAATTGTCTGTGCTTGTTTGAATGCTGTCTGATTGTTTTAAAATATATATAGTTATTTAGGACTATTATATATATTGGGTTGATGATTGGTTGGATTCCCACAGTTTCATTAGCGGATGCCCGCGGTACCATAGCGGATGATTACCCTATACGCCCCACGCTATGATTAGTGGATGACCTTCTATACTGCGATATCCTGCCTCGAAGCAGGATGAGTATTACTATGTTGAATAACATCTGTGGATGCAGGAAAACAGGTTGGAGGAATCCAACTAGATTCCTCAAAAATATATTATCTGTTTGTTGTTTGTTTGATTTCATATATATATTCCTATATAATGTGTTAAAATCAAATGATTGAAAATTGGTTGATTTGATTGTTGAAATTATCCCTGGGCTTGAATATTGATTTATAAAAATATCAAAAAGGGTATGTGAAATTTAAAAGGGGAATTCTATTTTTATAAATAGAATTTGAATTTTAAATGAAGTATAGAAACATTAACTTGTTTTGAATATATATAAACATGGAATTTGAATTGAATTTATAAACTTTGTTTATAAATGAAAGGATGGAATTTGAATCGAATTTATAAAGTTGTTTATAAATGGAAGGATGGAATTTGAATTGAATTTATAAACTTTGTTTATAAATGAAAGGATGGAATTTGAATCGAATTTATAAAGTTGTTTATAAATGGAAGGATGGAATTTGAATGGGATTTATAAACTTTGTTTATAAATCAAAATGTAGAATTCGAATGGAATTTATAAACTTTGTTTATAAATCAAAATGTAGAATTCGAATGGAATTTATAAACTTTGTTTATAAATCAAAATGTAGAATTCGAATGGAATTTATAAACTTTGTTTATAAATCAAAATATGGGATTTGAATTGAATTTATAAACGTTGTTTATAAATGGAAAGGTGGGATTTGAATTGAAGTTATAAACGTTGTTTATAAATAATAAAGAGAATTCAAATGGACTTTAAACTATAGAATTTGAATATAGAATTCAAATGTACTTTAAACTATAGAATTTGAAAATAGAATTCAAATGAAGTTTAAATAAAAAGAATTCAAATAGAATTGAATTGGAATTTGAATAAGAAGTCGATAAGAAAACGAGAGTATGGGTATAATTAGAATTTGTTAATTTGCAGTTAAAATATATTTGAACATGTCAAATATGAAGGTCAAATAGACTGAAGAGTTAAGTAGCAAGTTTATTTAACAAATTGAGTTAAAACGATTGGTATAGTTAAAATAGATTGGACAGGTATAGACATACAGGAGACAGGTTTGGAATAAAGTATAGAAGTGAAATAAATAGAATGCCCGACAAAAAGGTACGTATTTAATTTCCATATGAGATTTTATGCGCCGTATCGGCTAGCCGCTTGGTTTTTTCTTTTTCTTTTTGAGATGAGAAGGACCGGGAAAACTATTTGAAATTTCCCGATGCTCCCGGTACAAAGGAGGTTATGGCGAATTTTTCCGGGAATTTAAGGAGTTAGAATATTTTTAAGATAATTTGATAGTTAGAAATCAACGTATCAAAATATATAGAAGTCGATAAGAAAACGAACTTAGAAATAGAATAGTATAATCAAAAAGGAAGTATAAGAATAAAATATCGTAAGAATAGAAAGAAGAAGCGTATACGTGTTTGAAAAGTGAATAATTGGTTTGTAAGGTATTGATTATTCGAGTAAGTAGTCTTATCTGTTTTGACGTTGCAAATGTTATTCAGTCAAGGTCTGAGAGGTAGTTATACCCCAACTTGATTGATTTCATTATTAACAAATAAATAGTAAGATTTCATGCTCGAAGATCAATGTTGGATAAAAGTTAGTTGAATACAGTATTTGGGTTGTCGTAATGATGTTTTACACAACATCTGTTTTGACCCAAATAAGTGTTAGTATAGGAATAAACGAGATTGGAAAAGAGATAAGTAATTGGAATATTTTCCAATTATAACTAGCATATATTTTCTAAAGTTTAGAGAATAAAGGAAGGCGATATTCGAAAATGTTTTCCAAATAACGTAAAAGGCCAATATGGTTATTGAAAATATTTGGTTAACAAATATTGATAAGAAATAGAGAAGAGATTTAATTAATGGAATATTAATTAAGGGCTTAGTAATTGGTTGATAATTGGATGAACACTTGTTTTTATTCGATAGTTAAATCATCGACTATTGAAACACTTGTTTTTATTCGATAGTTAAATCACATACTATCGAAGTTTTGACCATCGTTGTCAATATGGAGAGACCGGTTGGATTATTATCCGAAGAACCACTCCATATCGGCAGTAGCGTGCGAATCAGATTATATAAAGATAATCGAAGACGGAGTAGAGTGCAAGGACTTTTTCTATTAATAGAAATAGCGCCTTCAATTCATCCTGTTCCTGGGTGACTTGTATGGATGAATGTCTGACAGAGTATTTCCAGAAAGGTCACGTACATTGATTTCTTCAACCGTACCAAGAGTGGAAGCGGAGAAGGAAACTTCTTTTAGCTAACACGTAATGTACTGTTGTAGACGTCAATCGGTGATTTGATGGATTTGACGATGTGGCATTCGAAGTGAATCTGGTATGATGATAAAGCGTAGCTTCTAGCCTTATCAATCGGTAAATGACAGAAATCGGGCAAGCAACATGGCTATGTAGGTCGCACCTATTAGGGTGTATAATCACCTGATCTAGAGTTTCATTTACTTCTAAAAATCTATTGTCGATGTTGTCCCATTCGGGAAACGGTTGCTGATCCCAATCGTTGGTGATATACATTCGATACACTCAAGCGAAATGAGTGGTCGGTCATGTGTGGCTGAGTTGCAAGATGTTCTTGTTGAACTCAGTGTATTCTCCTCTAGAGATATACCAGCGGAAGGTGGTTCCATACCTTGTCATAGTTGGAAAACCAAATACCCAATACGTGCTTGCGGTTTTGATTGTATATATATGTGGAACGTGAGATGCAAACGTTCCACTAGATTGTTATTTACTTGATTTAGACATTATTATAATATCAAAAGAGTTTTGATATAAAGATAAGTCAAGTGTTTGGATTTTCATAAGGGAAAAACCCGTTCCGTGTTATACGGCGTGGTCTTATGAGATATCATTTAGTTTTCTGAAACTGTTTTAAACTGTTTACTCATACCAGTCCCATGACTGACCCGGAGTTTACTTTGTTGTTTTCCCTAAACTCTTGGGTGCCTAAATTTGTACGGGCAGTCAAGTAGTCGGGAATTTACAGATATACTGGAAGAGCTTGGAGCAGGAGGCTTCAGGATCATATAGCTATAGTTATTTCTGCTGTGTTGTAAGTGATGTACTTTGATATTGATGTATATTCAAGTACAGATGTATATTTCAAGTTATGTTATATATATTATATGTTATTCGTTCCGCTGCGAGATTCGTGTTACTCTGATGTTGTTTTCTCCTTCTTCTTCTATTCTAAGTTTCTATCTTATCTATCCTCACCCTCTAACTTCTTTCTATTAATGGTTCGAATTTCCGTGATATTTGGGGTTGGACTTGTGTTTTGGTCAGCTCAAATTCTACCGGATTTTCGGGTCATTACAGATCGGCTCCATACTTGTATTCATGTTCCATGTGTCTGTGTCAATCGGCCATCATTTGCGTGTAGATACCCTGTGCTGGTCCTACCATAAGGTCTATCAATCCTTATGATAGCGACCCGACACGATTCAAGATGCACAGTGTATAACTACTGGTACCCAGTGCCTGCTTTTTCCCACTTCGGAGTACGTGCACGCCCGTAAACCGTTGGAACCTACTCTGACGTACCCCATGCCGCTACTTTGACCGGTTATAATCAGCCCAGTAATCGTGCCCCACCCTGCCTAGTTCAGGGTACCGTGATACATCCATGTGGGTTACTGCTGAAATGGGTCCCCGTTACTAGGGTTTCCTATTGGTTAAGTTTGTGGGTCTATATTTACTAATATTACCCACCAACCTGATATGTACTTAACCCTCCCATCGATTCAAGCATTTTTAATAAACGGTTAAGTTTTGTGGGCCTGTATTTACTAATATTACCCACTAACCTGATATGTACTTAACCCTCCCATCGATTCAAGCATTTTTAATAAACGGTTAAGTTTTGTGGGCCTATATTTACTAATATTACCCACCAACCCAATATATACTTAACCCTTCCACTGGTTCAAGCATGTTTATTTAATGGTTAAGTTTTGTGGGCCTATATTTACTAATATTACCCACCAACCCAATATGTACTTAACCCTTCCACTGATTCAAGCATGTTGATTTAATGGTTAATTTTTGTAGGCCTATATTAACTAATATTACCCACCAACCCGATTTGTACTTAACCCTTCCACTGATTCAAGCATGTTTATTTAATGGTTAAGTTTTGTGGGCCTATATTTACTAACATTACCCACCAACCCGATATGTACTTAACCCTCCCGCACATTACACCATATTAGTTAAGTGTTGTCCACTCATGTTAACTTAACCCACTCATTCATCATGTCATGTTGGTTAAGCATTTCTTATTAACTTGACCCTCCTTACTTATCATGTTGGATCGGTTAAGTGTTTCCTATTAACTTAACCCCATTCGTTCATCAAGTTATATTGGTCAAGTGTTTCTTGTTAACTTAACCCAACGTATTCATCTTGTTGTATTGGTTAAGTGTCATCAATCAATTCAAGTTAACATAACCCACCTATGTGTCATGTTACTTTGGTTAAGTGTTGCCTTCTTGTGTTAACTTAAATTTACTACAAATCAAGTTATGTTGGTTAAGTGTTGCCCTCTTATTTTAACTTAACCTTTCCATAAATCAAGTTATATTGGTTAAGTGTTTCTAAATTTACTTAACCTCACCCACTTGTCTAATTAACATGTTATAATGGTTTAGTGTTCTAAATTTACTTAACCTCACCCACTTGTCTAATTAACATGTTATAACGGTTAAGTGTTCTAAATTTACTTAACCTCACCCACTTGTCTAATTAACATGTTATAACGGTTAAGTGTTCTAATTATAATGGTTAAGTGTTCAAAATTTACTTAACCTCACCCACTTGTCTAATTAACATGTTATAACGGTTAAGTGTTCTATATTTACTTAACCTCATCCATCAGTTTAGTTAACATGTTGAATTGGTTAAGTGTTTCCTTAATTGACTTAACCCTACCAATCTTGACTTAGCTTTATTAAAGCACCAACCTCTCACATTAGACATATATTGTTGTGGTCACTAGATGTGCCGGTCGGTTCCAGGCAGTTTTACACCACAACTCAGTCTACCTCGGGTCCTTTTTGGGCTCAATGCACTAACCACCCACATTAGACAGGTATTGTTGTGGTCACTGGATGTGCCGGTCGGTTCTGGGCAGTTTTACCCCACAACTCAGTCTAACCTCGGGTTAGGCATATTCGTCTTTTCTAAATTTACATATTTCTTATTTATGACAAATTCCATATGTAAATTATTCCCAATTTAATTATGCCAAAATTATCCTTTTAAATATGCTCACGATTAATGGTATACTAAATATACCATTTCATGAACCAATCTATGCCATGTAATTTTTCATGTTTATCCTACATATTTACATGTAAATTATAAATCAGTTATTGTCATGGCCCACTTTCCTTCTAAATCACGTTCAAAATTTTAGGTATATAAATTATACCATTTTCATGCCACTTATCATGCTTATGTGTCAAACATGCCAATTACATGTAATTTCATGTTTTCCCCAACGTTATCCCCGTTGTACGTTCGCAAGATTACATAGAATGTTAGGCTCGATATTTTAGCCTAACTTATAAAACAAAAAGGGGAAAAGAGGAACTTTGCAACATTCCAACATCATACAAAAGTATGAATCTAATTACACATATGTCACATGGATTGGGCATAGAACAATATACTTTTAACTATGAACTTGCAAATTTGATCTATGCAACATAAACCACAAGCATATGGATTTACGTAAAACTATACAAGTTAAACTTGGCATGTAGTGGTGAACTTGCAAATTAGATCTATCATAAAGGCATTTTGATCTAACATATAAAGTTTTATATCTAAACATATAAGGTCGTAGATCTAAACATGTATGCATAATGGCTCTAAACAATTAGGCATAAACGACATGACTTAGCCTAAAACTTGTATGTATCATAATATCACCAAACTTACATATGATAATTTCATTCCCAAATTCCTATACAACATCATAGGTTTACTCACCAATTTCCACATAACATGAGAGGTTCGATAGACCACAATAGTTCATAGGTATATATGATAGAATAGACATGAATAAACATGAATCAACATCACATATAACTTGATACAATTCTATTTTACAATTCATTACAAATCATGTCTTTAATTTATTCACATCTGAAAGATAACTATACTTACAATCAAAAGGAAAAACTTGATTTCAGGGATCTGTATTATGAAACTGAATTGCTCGCCTTTGATGTAAATCGTTGAATTCTCTTAGTTGAATTAGATTAGTTTTGATTTTGGTTTTAGTGGCGGCTAGGTTTAGATGAGAGTGAATAATAGAATTAGGTTTTAGGTTTAGGGTCCTTATATAGTTGTAGAGAGTGTTTTAGGACCATTAGATTAACCCTGAACCATCAGAACCAATCAAATGCCACATCTGCCTTAGAGCGAATCAGCCCATGGGTTGACAGCCAAACACCCTGAATCAACCCCTAGTCGACCCAGTGGAGCTCGGGTTGACCTCAAAAATGGGCCGGTTCGGTTATTCCCCCTTCCAGTTCGCTGTTTTGAACTTTTTTGCATATTTATTTATTTAATTTTTATATTAATCTATATATATTTTTTTCTCATATGCATACAAACTTCAAGGATTAATAACTTCTTCATAAGGTATCCGTTTTGTGCAAACCGAATGTCTATCTTGACCAAAATTTTGAGACGAACGTAATAGCGCAACCCATTTCACTTAATTCTTCTTCTAAAAATTAAGTGTTCTTGAGTTTATTAATTTTAATATTCTCATAAAATTCGGGGTGTTACAATATTTATTCCATAGCGACTATTCTGAATATTCAACTGGCCATAACTTTTGATTCCCGCTATGAAATTTCAATTTTTTAGATTTGTTGGAAATATAATTTCTAAACAGATTTAAATATTTTTGGTTTCACTGAAATTAAATTTATTTTGAATCACGTACATTCGGTCAAAGTTCGAAATCAATTTGTCAAACTACCGCGCCATTTCAGGCTCCTTATATAATTAAAATAAATTTATTCGTTCTAACTTCATTTAAAATAATTTTTTAGTCGTTATTATTTAAAATAAATTATTTTAAATATTTTATATTCATAAAATAGATAAAATAAAAATATTAAATTGGTTCTGATTTTCTGGGTTGTTACATAAATTAAATTAAATTAAATTTGATTTCAAATAAATTAACTCATCGATAATAAATTTTTATTATCGTTATAACTCAAATAGAATTTATAGTAGTAGTTAGAATTGTTTTGATTCAGTTTTAAATTCTGAATTCATTTATATATCGTTTTCGTGTTACGATAATTCACTATATTCAAAATTAAATCATATATAAATTCGATTAATTCAATAAAAGTCCAATTACTATTCCAAATCAATATTTAAAACAAATTTAAATATTGGATATTAAATGGCTAAAAAACTGGGATGTTACAAATGCGGAGCGGAGGGAGGAAAAGACAGAGAGGAAGAGAACGTGGAGCGGGAGGAGGCGGTAGAGGGAAATCACGATGGAACACAAATTTATTATAATTGGTTTGGTTTGGGAAAGTTTGGAGATTTACATGATTTGATTTGGGAAAGTGGGGTTAGAGATGATGCATTGTGTGGAAGGCTCCAGAACTGTTAAGTTGTAGAGGGAACGCTAAAATTTTCACCCATTGCAAGGCCGGAGAACGAAAATACAACGCGGGTGACTTCATAAACCATTTAACGTGTGTTGTCATTTCCAAAGGTAACGTAGTGGACCATTTATTAATGGCCATTGATTGTAAATTATAAACAAATACCTATGTAAGTTTTCATTTCTGAATTATTATTTCTAAACTACCATCTTGAATTATTAAATATTAGGTATGACCAATTTATTTTAGAAATTTTAAATTTTATACTTTTTAACAAAATATCGAATATTATATAAAATTATTAATTTTAAATTTAAATTACTTAGTATTAAATTTTAAATAACCAATGTTATTTATTAATTATTATCTTTTAAATATTGAATATAAATATCGAATATGAGAATTAAATATTAACAACGTTAATAAATAAAATTAATTATTTAATAGTATTATATAATATTATTCCTTTTTATTATTTATTAATTTTTAACTAATTATTATTATTAAATAAGAAATATTTTTTTTAATTAGTAATTATTATTTATCATTTTTCATATATTAATATTAAGTATAACTACCAATTATTACTATCAACTAATAAATATTAAATGAGTAGGAAAGTATACTTTTGTATCATATTATTTTTAAAATTTAATACAAAAATTGAAAATAGTTTTTTTCTGAATGACGAATTATTAATAATCAAAAGTTAATTACTAGATGTTAAATAATATTTATTAATTCTTGACTAGTAGTATTACTTATTCATTATAGAAAAGAAGGATTATTAAAAATAGGCATCTTTTACAACTGCTAAAAGAGTTATAATAGACATCTTTTGCAACTGACCAAAAAGAAGACCTATCAAAAATAAGTATATATATTACAATTTATATTATTGTGCAAAATAACATTTTGATACCAAATAGACAATATTACTTGCATCACACTAAATATTTACTCCACCCGAAACAAAATCTACCACCTGCATCACAACCCCGAGCACGTTCATGAATGAGGGATGATGTAACAACCCGGATTTTCTGAACTAATTTTAAATTTTAATTTTAGCTATTTTAATTGATTTTAAGAATTTAAAATGATTATTTTGAGAATTAATGACTAAAAATTTATTCAAATTGAAGTTAGAACGTATAAATTTATTTAAATTATAAATAGAGTTTGAAATGGCGCGGTTGTTTGAGAATTCAATTTTAAATTTCAATTGAATATACAGAATTCAAAATAAATCGGATTTCATTAAAACCAGAAACATTGGAATCTGTTTAATAATATCTTTCTAATGAACGTGAAAAATTCAGATTTCATAATATAAATTGAAAGTCATATCTAGTTTAAAATTTAAAATAGTCGCTATGGAATTCATATATATTTTAATATAATATATAGCCCTTAAAAATAGCCATTTTACAAACGACCACCATTTTCGATGAAACGATTTTTGTTGGATCTGAAATGTCAAATTATTGTTAAGTTTCAAATTTCATAATTTTTGGAATTAATATGTGAGCGTGGAAAATGTAAACGTGTTTTGTCAATTCAGTTTAAATTTAATCGACTGGAAAAATGGCCATTTTTCAGATTGTCTCCAAATTCGACGAAATAAGTTTTGTTACGACTGTATCATCAAAACATACTTAGATTTATTTTTCCGTAATTTTTGGAGTCAGTGTGTGGCCCGGTAAATTAAAATGTACGTTGAAATTCAATATATAGTGATTTATATTTTAATTTTGACATAAACTGATCGAAAGAGTCGAATTAGCTTACAAAACATGTCGCATTGTGTTCGGAATAGGGGTATTTAGTTGGGGACGACAGTTGTTGGGTTTGATTTGGAGTTCGAACAATAAACAAGCAAATTTGAGAATAAAATATATTAAAATATTATATATGTATAAGGGTTTAAAACCTTATTTCCTTCATTCTTTAACAGTCGCCGCATTCCTAATTGGATGAACCTAATCTTTCAAAACTAAACCCTTCAATCTCTCCCATCATACTCTGAATTAATATATGGCTGCAAAAGGAAAATCAAAAATCTAGATGAGATCTACATTCCCAAAGGATAAGATCGAAAACCGTGTTGTATATGGTGGGATTTTTGAGCTCAATCGAGCTGCGCTCGAGAGCCTTTGCAGGCGTGTGGGGCCCATCACTAGGGCTGCCGTGGCCGGCATGGGGAGCCATGGTCTCGGCGCATCTTGTGGCCACCTTGGATCAAAGTCCGACGCGATGGATAGAAGGCGATTTCAAAACCCTAAGCTTTGATATTGGGTTACAGCTGAAACCGGAGAATGACAGAAGAAGAAAGAGGCACGGCCGATTTTCTTGATTAAGGTTAAAGGGGTTTTATTTAATATTAATTATATTATTAATGGTGTTAATTGTTTAGCGACTTATAAAATCAATAACTTCTGACTGTATCATCAGAATTCGACAAAAGGAATCACGTTGGAATCCTCTCGACAAAATCTACGCAATGAAACTGACCAGAACGAAAATGGAGCAAATTGGAATTTGAGATAAATTAAATGGTTGTTTACTTTAGTGTAAAAGCAGAAATTCAGAAATAAAGAATGACAGAGTGGACCCAAGGTGAGAACGCTTTCTCACTAAAAAAATTTATTTTGTCATGTTATTTGTATTCATGTATAAAAATATATAGAATTGCGAGTATAGATTTTTATCAGTTTAATCATTATAAATGTATACGGTGCCTATTAGCTCACCTCCCTCGTCTACAGACCATGGACAATTTAATTGACTGTATTGTATTTTGTTTGTGATGTTGGAATGTTTAACATATTAAAATATTGTTAATATTGTTGTGGAAATTGAAATTAAAATTATAAATATCCATTCACAATTTAAAATAGTAAAATTGGAATAAATATCCATTTACAAGTCCGATGACTTGTTTATGTACACCTATTTAACTGATCTTGATTGGGACGATAATTTTACACATCACCCAACTGCACAAATAATAATCAGTATTTGTTGTTTGGAAAACCCACACGGGTATTGGGATGATATTTGACATACACTAATCCCAATATTTAGTTGTATGTCAATCGATGGGTTGACAGACTGTGATGAGCGTGATTTAACTATTTTAATGCTTATACAGTTGTAGAATGCACTCTGGATGACGTTTGAATGTGTAATGATTATTTATCATTATGGTTGAATACATGCGATGTATGAAATCCATTTAACTGAAATTATATGGTAATTGATTGAGTCGCATTCCGATTCAGAATTAAAAATATTTTAAAATAAAGAATATTTTAAAATAATGAATATTTTAAAATAATATTCAGTGAAGAATAAAATCATGATTTTGATGTCCGATTTTGGATGGACACGAAAATATTGAAATGTGAAGCTGAGTTAAGTAGCAAAATGACATTTTAACCCAAACGGGTTTATCGATCGATTTTATTCATTTTATAATGAATATCGAAAAGAAGTGATTTCAAAATCTAATGTTTTGGAAATAATAACATTTAATTTTATAATGATATGGAATATTCAATTTTGATTTAAAAATGAAAATGAAGTTGAAATCGTTTTAAAATGAATTTATAAATGAATTATAAAATATGTTTTAAATGGAAATCGACGATATATATATTATATATATATATATACATACATATGTAATGGCCGAAATAGAACGTGTCGCGTAGCGACAGTTCGCGAATTTCGACCATTAACTTCAAATTGATGTTACGGGAGATCCGACCGTCGGATTCTCCTAAAACCAGAACTGTTGGGTTCGTATCGAAAAGAGCTTTCTAACGAATATAAAAGATTTAAATTTGAATGGTCGGATTTTAAGATATGTCCAAATCAGTTTTAGAAAAGATCGCTATAGATGCAGTTCGGTGGCCATTATTGGAAATCGACTGTACGGGCCTTAATAAATTATTAAAAATACAGAAAAATTGTGTAAAATCATAATAAATGATTTGGAAAGAGTTTGGGTGAAAAATTCCCTATTTGAAAAGATAAAAGATATTTTTATCAAAATGAAATAGTTATAAACTAGAATAATAATCCATTATTTTAAATAAATAAATTGGATTTGAATAGGGCTTTTAATATAACCAGAATTTTCCAACGTATGAATTGGAATGGATTTAAATGGAAATAATCTTCAGAATATTTTGGTATTGGATTTCGTGATTATATGGATATTGTTGAGGAATTTGGAAGATATATATCGTTATTCCTAGCACGATATTTGTTGGTTTCAGAATTTGATATTGAATTTAAGCCGATATAATTTCTATTTAGAGCCTTATATTTAATATCAAATTGGATTTTGGGTTTTTCGTGAATGGTGTCTTTAATAACACTGTTCTTAAACCCAGTTGAGAAAAAAATAAATCTTTTAAATAAGATTTAAAGAAGTTTACCAATTAATTAATATTTAATTGGAATTGAATTGAAATTGGATTTTTGGGTTTATCGTGAACAATGTTTTAAACAACATTCGTTCTTTAACCCAATTAACAGTGAAGATATGATTTGGAATTTACAGATCTTTTTATTAAGAATTAATGGAAATTTTCCAAAGTAATCCAATTTAATATATTAAATTGGAATTGAATGGAATTCGATTTGTAATCGAGATGAGCTTCTGTGAAGGAAGACCATTACTATATATTGAATTTAAAAGGCTTTGCCCTTATTCGATTTATAGTATTGATTGGATACAAAAATTTATATCAATTATATACTGATCTGTTTTCCGTGAAGATTCCATAATTGATGGATGCTGATTTGGGTTTATTGTGAACTATGTTTTTAATGACACTGATTCTTTAACCCAGTTAAAGAAAAGATTAATTTCTTAAAAGTTGAATAATCATAAAGTAATGATTTTTAATATTAAAACTAAGGAGAGTTTTAATAAATCTTTAATTACACTAGAATGAGAATAGGATAATTAAATTTACCGAATTCAATAAATGTTCGAGAATGGAGTACTACCAATTTTACTCCATGCGATAGTTAAATCTTTAATTAGATTTGAATGTGAAATGGTAATTAAATTTACCGAAAACACCGTGGGTGTTAGATATGGGGTACTATCAGTTTTTCTCCATGGGATGAATAGGTTGGGATTGATAAATAAATGGTTACTTCGGTAAGGCTCGATAATCCCGACTAGTTGATAAGATCTTTGAAATGATATCCAAAGGAATATTAAAGAATAAATTTAAAAGAATTTATCTTTGATAAAATTAATGGGAACCTTTCCTAAAGGATACAAATATTTTAATAAAAGAATATTCTGAATTGGAATGAGGCGTATGATGTGTTTTTATAGCACTTGATTATAATATACGCAAGTTATTCGGAAATACTGGGTTTAACCCATTCTGAATAATTGATACGGCAACTGAAAGTCAATGATGAAGACGGTGGTTGAAGACCGGAGAGCTTTAGATCGTTTGGATGATTACTGATGTCATGATTGACAAGGTAATAGGTGGTGATCGTCCAGACGTACTTGGAGATCGATCGGATATGTGAGGGCCTCTCTCCTGTATTGGAAATATCGGATGAGAAATAAGGTGCCTCCGGTTTCGTTCAGACCTAGAACCGAATTGCAAATGGATAGCGTATCTAACATTGTATTCGTTGATCTTTGCTAAATATATATCTGTTTGGTGGTGGAGAATTTATTCGCTTGCGTAACACCCTTCTCTGAGACGTACGAGCTTAGAGGCAATATATTGTTGGAAATCCGTGGTACAGTATGGATTAACAGTGTGGCATGCTGAGATGAAATGATCAAGGCTTTTGTTGAAAAGAAGAGTCTTGTGGTTGATGATCAAATCATATCTTTAATTAGCAAAGCTTTATGTTGCGTTAATTCGCGAGCTTCAGACCACGGTATGAACCACAAACGGGATGAGGAACGTATTGAAATAGACATATGTTAGTTTCTAGCTACGAGTAACATCATGGTATGGAGCCCAGACTGTTTACTTATGTGGATGTTGGAAAACTTTATTGATGGAAAGCAAGGTACCTCGATCATTGGTGAAACGACCCGAAATCCCCCTTACGGTAAAGACGGATTGCTTTGAGTTTGAATTCGCCATAAATTTTCATTTGCTCCATTTCGGTTCTGGTCTGTTCCAAAATGTTGTGCTCGTCCTCACGTTTCCAACGAACTTCGTTTCGTCCAATTCTGTTTTCATTTGACCAAGTTACGGGGTTTTTAACGTTAATGACTTAATTAAATTAACTAAACTATTTAAATTATTAAATAAATAAATTACACCTTCTTCCCCTTTATACCCAAACCCCGTTTTTCTATCGAACCCATACTCGAGAATTAGGGTTAATCCTTGCGCCCTCCACCGATGATCGGCCACGATCGGTCGTCACCCCCGATAGGCTCCAGCGTCGCCTTCCTCCGCCTTGAGTGGTGGCCCACTCAAAACTCCGGTGATCTCTAAAAACACGGCCAAAGTCAACCCAGTTGAGCATGGAATTTGAATGCCACGAGTAAAGTGAAATCATCATCGCCTTACAGGTCTGAAGCTCCTAAAGTTCTCAACGATTTTGATGTTATAGGGTCTCAAAATAATTTAGAGGATCGAAGGAGATTAGAGGATCAAAATCTGAAGATTTTGGCTGTTCTTCATGAGGGTGGTGGCCCGTTTCTTGAATGAGGAAGCTAGGGTTTTACTAGGCCTTTATATTAATATTTTATTTTAAATTTTACTTAGTTTAAATTTCGCTTCCAAACTCCAAACTAAACCCAACGACTAATGCCCCTAGCTAAATACCCCATTCCAGACACAATGGGATATGTTTTGTAAGCCAATTCGACTATTTCGATCATTTTTTATCAAAATTAAAATATAAATCAATATATATTGAATTTGAACGCACATTTTAATTTACCGAGGCCACATACTGACTCTAGAAACTACAGAAAAATAAATCTAGCTATGTTTTAACAATATGGTCCTAACAAAACTAATTTCATCGAATTTGGAGGTCGTTTGAAAAATGGCCATTTTTCCAGTCGATTAAATTCAAACTGAAATCACAAAACACATTTAAATTCACCACAATCGCATATTAATTCCAAAAATTATGAAATTTGAAACCTAACAATAGTTTGATATTCCAGATCCAACAAAAGTGGTTTCGTCGAAAATGGAGGTCATTTGCAAAATGGATATTTTTAAGGGCTATATATTATATTAAAATTTATATAAATTCCATAGCGACTATTTTGAATTTTAAACTGGACATAACTTACAATTTATAAAGTGAAATCTCAGTTTCTTACATTCGTTAGAAAGATATAGTTAAATAGATTCCAAAGTTTCATGTTTTACTGAAATTCGGATTATTTTGAATTCTGTACATTCATTTGAAATTTAAAATCGAATTTTCAAACTTTCGTACCATTCAGGCTCATTTTGTAATTAAAATAAATTTATACGTTCTAACTTCGATTTAAATAAATTTTAAATCGTTATTATTTAAAATAAATCATTTTAAATTCTCAAAATCCATTAAAATAGCTAAAATAAAATTTTTAAATTGGTTCAGAAATTCTGGGTTGTTACAGTTGGGCAGATTGAAAGGCTCTGTGATAGTGAGTCCCTAGTGTATCTTGAGTGGTCGACATACTGACCTATTTTGGAAGTTCGATAGAACCGGCTAACATATAGTTTATGATATAATTAATCATCGATGGATGACCGACCATGTGGCTAACCTAGGGTTTCCCGTAGTTATGATCCTGAGGCATTGCTAGTGTGTCTCAAATTGGTAAGGAAGATCGCTTGCCTTGGTTCATAGATGGAAACCCAATTTCCAATACGCGATTGTACGGTTTTAGCTGTAAACCTATATAGCGACTTAATATAATGGTACCTACGCCGCCTATGATTGATACATTTATATTTGAAATTGATTTCTTCACTTATAGTAATAATAAAAGATGAAATTTCGCATATCAAGCATATTTGGCTATTATAAGGGAAAACTCTATCCTCGACTGCGTTCATTATGTGATGGGACTTGAGTCTTATAATAGTTTCATTTTTCTGTTTAGCATTGCACTGTATATTTTTATGCACTGGTATTCATGGGGGATAAACCCATTCCGTGTTATACGGCGTGGTCCCGTGATTTACCTAACTTTAAAATAAAAGCTAATAACTGTTTTAGTTCTCACACCAGCCCCATGACTGACTTGGAGTTTATTATTTTAACCTAAACTCTGGGTGCCTTTATTTTCCACATGGGCAGCTAGTAGTTTTGGGTTTGCAGATATTCATTTTCACGTGATCCTGGATACAGCTGGAGCTATATTCGGAAAGCTTTGTATCCGTCTATTTCTTTTAGTTGTGTAGTTGTTGTATTTCCGCTATGCTTTGTATTTATACATTTTATTATCATTGCTATACATTTTAAATCTCTGATATTTTCCGTTGTGTAATATTTATTCATACTCTGATTTTTTCTTGTACTCTGATGTAAATTGTTGTAATAGCAATGATATGTTCCTCTGTTTGTATTCTGATACGTCGTGTTCTCAAAGCAATCCGGGCTTTCCCGTAAGGGGGATTTTGGGTCGTTTCAGTTGGTATCAGAGCTTTGGTTTTACAAAGCTCGAGAACAAGACACATTAGAACCAAGCGAAAGAATTCATCAGAGATCGGATTAGTAATATCCTATAAGAATGACTCAATCGAGATAGGATCGGTAGCATCCTAGAATGAGATCGTAGAGTATTATTTATATAAAAACAAATTTAGTTTTGAAAATTATACCTTATTATACATATTTGACTATTTTATTTTAATTTGATTTTGGACTATCGGGTATAAGTGATTTTTATTATACGTATAATCCACGCGTATATGAAGTCTCAAATATACTGGGTAGATATAGAATCACACTCTAGTCGCCCAAAGATGATTCCGATGATAGTGGCCGCATCATCGGAATTTATGTTCGAGTTTCGAAAGTGGGATATCTTTATATTTCCAATTAACTGATGTGAGAACCAAAACATAGTTAGAATTTATTGTTTTTGATTTGATAATAAAAATAGGATTTTTGAGTATATCGAAATTATATGTTTGAAAATTTAGTCAACTAATTGATTGTTGGTTGTGTTGTATGATTATTAATTTAACTAACAAAAATATTGGAATAATAAATCCAAAATGAGAATGAAAAGTTAAATTGAACCAAATCAAAAACAATATGAAAATGAAAGGTAAATTTAGCAAAATCAAGTCAAATATTAAACTGAATTGAAAATTGATTGACATTGCATATATGTACATGTGTATATAATGAACAGGTTATAGCATGGAAGCTAAGAAGAAGAATAAGATTGTATGCCCGACAAATAGGTACATATTTATTGTATTTATTGGGGTTTGATGATTTTATGAGCCGATTGGCAAGCCGCCTGGCTTTTTCTTTTTTCTTTTGGATTGATGAGGGACCTGTGAGGCAAGTTGTGGTTTTACCGATTGGGCTGTACAAAGGAGGTTATGACGAAAATTTTCAAAAATTTAGAGTGTTAGCCAAATTTTTGAGAAATTTGATAATTCTTAGAAACTGAAAAAATAAAGAATGAAAGCCAGAATGGAAGTTGAGTTGGTTAGTTAAACAACTTTCAGCCCTGTTCCTTTTCGAGGACGAAAAGATTTTAAGTGGGGGAAATTGCAACAACCCGGATTTTCTGAACCAATTTAAAATTTTAATTTTAGCTATTTTAAATGATTTTAAGAATTTAAAATGATTATTTTGAGAATTAACAACTAAAAATTTATTTAAATCGAAGTTAGAACATATAAATTTATTTTAACAATAAATAGAGTTTTAAATGGCGCGGTAGTTTGAAAATTCAATTTTAAATTTCAATTGAATATACAAAATTCAAAATTAATCGGATTTCAGTAAAAGCAAAAACATTTGATTCTGTTTAATAATATCTTTCTAATGAATGTGGAAAATTCAGATTTCATAATATAAATTGAAAGTTATATCCAGTTTAAAATTTAAAATAGTCGCTATGGAATTTATATATATTTTAATATAATATATAGCCCTTAAAAATAACCATTTTGCAAACGACCTCCATTTTTTACGAAACCACTTTTGTTGGATCCGGAATGTCAAATTATTGTTAAGTTTCAAATTTCATAATTTTTGGAATTAATATGTGAGCATGGTAAATTTAAAAGTGTTTTGTCAATTCAGTTTAAATTTAATCGACTGGAAAAATGGCCATTTTTCAATCGGTATCCGAATTCAACGAAATTAGTTTTGTTAGGGCCGCATCATCAAAACATAGCTAGATTTATTTTTCTGTAATTTTTGGAGTTAGTATAACGACCCGAACTTCCCCGGTCTCCGAAGAGAAGAGAAAGAACGGATATTCTGAGAACACAACAAATCAGAACACAAACAGAAGAACATTTCATTGCTATTACAACAATTTACATTAGAGTACAAGAATATATAGAGTATGAACAAATAATGTACGTTTGATAAATATCAGAGATTTACAAATTACAATACAGCGGAAAATAATACAAAACACAACTGAAAAAAAACACACGGATACAGAGCATTCCGAATATAGCTCCAACGTAAACCAGGATCCTGCAAATATAATATCTGCAAAACCAAAACTACTATATGGAAAATAGGGGCAGCAAGAGTTTAGGTTAAAACAATAAACTCTAGGTCAGTCATACGACTGGTGTAAGAACTAAAACAGTTATTTAAAACTTTACTTTAAAATCAGATATATCAAGGGACCACGCCGTATAACATGGAACGGGTTTCCTCCCAGGAATACCAGTGCATATAACAAAGCAGCGCAATGCTTTTAGAAAAAATGGAGCTATTATAAGACTCAGGTCCCATCACACAATGCAACGCAAGCCAGAGGATAGAGTTTTACCTTATAATAGCGAAACATGCTTGGTACGTTTAAAACAAATCATTTTGATACTATTATAAGTGCATATATGTTTCAAAAACAATTTCAATCATAATGTATCAAGCATAGGCGACATGAGCGTCCCATGCCACTATGCCGCCACATATAGGTTTACAATCAAAACCGCAAAGTCACGTATTGGAAGTTGGATTTCCATCTATGAACCAAGGCAAGGGATCGTCCTTACCACTTCGAGACTGCCTAGCCCGAGCCTTAGGACCCAGACACAGGTGGGCCCTTGGATCGTCAGGGCCAGTCCACATGGAGTGGATTAAAATGCCTGAACAATACGTTTCCCCGCCCCATGGGGCGTAAAACTGGTCAGTATATCGACCAAACCATCCATCGGCCCCGTAGTGACTAATATAACCGAGGTGCCTCACTATCCATCATCCACATAAGTAAAATGTCTGGGCTCCATACCATGACACCACTCGTAGCTAGAAAAAAACGCATGTCCTCCCTAAAGTCCTCTCCCGTTTCTGGTTCACACCAGGGTGTGAGGCTCGCGAATCAACGCTATACACAAAGCTAGGCTATATTAAATCCGTTCTTTGATCATCAACCATAAGACTCTGCTTTTCAACAGAAGCCTTGAACATTTGTATCTCAGCATGCCACACTGACAATTCACGCCATGCGACTGATATCTATCGATATATAACCTCTGAGCTCGTACGTCTCAGAGAAGGGTGTTAAGCAAGAGAATAAATTCTCCGCCACCAAACAGATATTAATTTAATAGAGATCAATCTACACATAATAAAATCCAATGTCAGACACACATCCATTTCCAAGTTCGTTCCGGGTCTGAATGAAACCGGAGGTGCCTTATTCCTCGTCCCATATGCCCAATGCAGAAGAGTGGTCCTCGCATATCTGGTCGATCTCCAAGTACGTCTGGACGATCACCACTTATTACCTTGTCTTGGGTGTACATCCCTATCAAGACATCAGTAATCATCCAAACGATGTGAAGACCTCCGGTCTTCAATCACCGTCTTCATCGTCGACTTATCGTTAAATCAGTTATTCATAATGGGTATGAACCTGGTCTTTCCGAATAACCCGCGTATATTATAAATGAGTGCTACAAAACACAACATAAGCCTTATTCCAATTCTGAATATTCTTTTATTTAAATATTCATATCCTTTGGGAAAGGTTCCCATTAATTTTATCAAAGATAAATTCTTTAAATTTATTCTTTAGTCTTCCATTGGATATCAATTCAAACCAAATTAAGGTTTATCCAAACTAGTCGGGATTAGCGATCCTTACCGAAGCGATCATTTATTTTATTTCCCAATCCCAACCTATTCATCCCATGAAGAAAAACTGGTAATACTTCATATCTAGCACCACAGTGTTATTGGTAAAATTATTTACAATTTCACGTCAAATCTAATTAAAGATTCAACTATCGCTTGGAGCAAAACTGGTGATACTCCATTCTCGATCATTTCATGAATTCGATAAATTTATTTATCTCATTCACAATCCAATCTAATTAAAGATTCATTAAAACTCTAATTCAGTTTTAATCTCAAAAATCATTACTTAATGATTATTCAAAGTTAAGAATATAATCTTATCTTTAACTGGGTTAAAGAACTAATGTCATTTAAAACATAGTTCACGATAAACCCAAATCACATTCCATTATTTTTGGAGTCTTCACAGAAAACAGATCAATATATAATCGATATCAATTTCCATGTCCGACTAATAATATAAATGGAATGACGACAAAGCCTTTTAAATTCCATATATATTAACAGTCTTCCTCTACAGTAGCTCACTTCGATTATTATCCAATCGAATTCCATTCCATTCCAATTTATTGTATTAAATTGGAAAACTTTACTTTGGAATTTTTCCTTTAAATCTTAATAAAAGATTTATAAATTCCAAATCACATTTCACTGTAAATCGGGTTAAAGAACGAATGTCGTTAAGAACACAGTTCACGATAAACTCGATTCACGTTCCATTATTTATTCCAATTACCAAATGTAACTGGAAACTCTAATAATCTTAATTAAAGATTTATTCCTTTCAAACGGGGTTTAAGAACAGTGTTATTTAAGACACCATTCACGACAAACCCAAAATCCAATTTTTTTATTCAATTCCAATTAAATCTTAATTAACTGGAAAACTTCACTAAATCTTAATTAAATGATTTATTCTTTTCTCAACTGGGTTTAAGAACAGTGTTAATGAAGACACCGTTCACGACAAACCCAAAATCCAATTCTTTTATTCAATTCCAATTAAATCTTAATTAAAAGAATTATTCTTTTCTCAACTGGGTTTAAGAACAGTGTTAATGAAGACACCATTCACGACAAACCCAAAATCCAATTCTTTTATTCAATTCCAATTAAATCTTAATTAATTGGAAAATATCACTAAAGCTTAATTAAAAGATTTATTCTTTTCTCAACTGGGTTTAAGAACAGTGTTAATGAAGACACCATTCACGACAAACCCAAAATCCAATTTGATATTAAATACAAGGCTCTGAATAGAAATTATATCAGCTTATATTCAATATCAAATTCCGAAACCAACAAATATCGTAATGGAAATAACGATATATAATATATCTTCCAAATTTCCATAACAATACCCTTATAATCACGAATCCAATATCGAAATATTCCGAAGATGATTTCGATTCAAATCCATTCCAATTCATATATTGGAAATTCTGGTTATTTTTAAAACCATTCTCAATCCAATTTATTCATTTAAAAATAATTGGATTTTAACTCTAGTTAATAACTAGTTCATTTCGATAAAATTTACTTTTATCTTTTCAAATATGAAATTTTTCATCCCAATTCTTTCCAAATCATTTCTTATGATTTTACACTAATTATTAGTATTTTTAATAATTTTATTAAGGCCCTTTTAGTCGATTTCCATAAACGGTCATCGAACTGCACTTACAGCGACCTTTTCCAAATTTGATTTGAACATAATTCCAAATCCAACCGTTAGATTTCAAAATTCTTGTATTCGTTGGAAAGCTCTTTTCGATACGATCCCAACGATTCTGGTTTAGGAGAATCCGACAGTCGGATCTCCCGTAATGTCCATTCGAAGTCAATGGTCGAAATTCGTGAACTGCCACGGCGCGACGCGTTCTATTCAGGCCATTAAATATATATAATATATATTATATATATTTTGTCGATTTCCATTTAAAATGTATTTTATAAATTCGTTTTAAAACGATTCTAATTTCATTTTCAATTTTAAATCAAAATTGAATATTCCATATCACTATAATATTAAAATGATAATATTTTCAAAATTTCAGATTTCAAAATCAATTCTTTTCGATATTCATTATAAAAATGAATAAAATTGATATAAATACCGTTCGCGTCAAAATGGCGCATATCTAATCAACACGGCTTCATATATTTCAATATTTTCGTGTCCATCCCAAATCGGACATCAAGATCATATTTTGATCCATTACTGAATATTATTTTAAAATATTAGTTATTTTAAAATATTCGTTATTCGTCATTTTAAAATACTCGTTAATTTAAAATATTCGTTCTTTCCGAATTGGAATTAGACACAGTCAATTACCATATAATTTTATTTATATGGATTTCATACACACATGTACACAACAATAATCAAACACAGTTAACTGTCATCCAGAGTGCATTACACAACTGCATAAGCATTAAATATGAATAACTAACGCTTACAATAGTCTGTCAACCAATCGATTGACATACAACTTAGCAATTGGGATTAGTTTATGTCAACTATCATCTCTATACCCATGTGGGGTTTTCAAACAACAAACACTGATTATTATTTGTGCAGTTTGGCGATGTGTAAAATATATCGGCCCAATCAATATAAGTTAAATGTGTGTACATAAATAAATCGTCTGATTTGTAAATGAATATTTATTTTATTCATATACACGTTAAAAATTATATTTTTAATGATAAAACATTTATTTCAACTCATGAATATTTTATACAGTTCATTTATACAATAAAAATAATATTTATTATTCTAACATTTTTAGAAAATTTCGGAAGCATAACGGTAAGATACTAGAACCGGAATAAGGTCTAGCCTTGTCCCTTGCCTAATAATGGCTCGCGTCATATACAAACTAAATTCTAATCAATTCATTTCATTTCCCAAACCAAATTCAAACAAATAAACCAATCAACCAAACAAACATGGTTTCAAACAAGGGTGCCCGAAATTCCAACGCAAACTTTTCCACGCTGTTCATAGTAAAAATCACATTTTTAATATGACGTTTATACATTAAAAATCATATTTTTAATCAACGATATTTATATTTTAAAAATCACATTTTTATATCGCTCATATATATATATAAATCACATTTTTATCTAGCTATGATATATATAAAAATCAAATTTTTATTTCGTTACAACCTATATAAAAATCATATTTTTATACTGCTTCTTCATATATATAAAAATCATATTTTTATATTCGCTACTTCATTATAAAAATCAAATTTTTATATTCGCTACTTCATTATAAAAATCAAATCTTTAAGTTATAACTAAAAATATTATTAACATACGATAAAAATCATATTTTTACCTTTCTAAAAATAATTCCATGTCATATGCTAGTTAAAAATCATAACTTTTCTACGTTAAATATCTGATCTTTTCTATGTTAAAAATTCTATCTTTTCTATTGCTATTACATATATAATAGAACTGATTACATAAATTTTATTATATATTTAAAACTGATTCTATTTAAAACAACAACATAAAAAATATATATAAAATAACCAGAAAAATATATAACCACTTACTGATTTCGATCGGAGGGGGTGTTTAGGGTTCGTCGGAGGGCTGGAAGGTCGGGGAAGGGTGTAGGAGGCGGCGTTGGTGGTGCAGTGGGGTCCAGCGGTGGATTGGGATCAATTTGAAGCTGTGGAGGTTCAGAGAAGAGGAGGGAGGAGCAGAGGAAGGAGGAGGGGGTTCGGAGGGTGGCGACGCGTCGGACTAGGGCGGCGGAGGAGGCTGAACGACGGGGAGCGGCTGTTGAGAAGGGGCGACGGGTCTATTAAAGAAAGGGGCGCGTTTTATTTTCTGAATGAATTCTGGGGTTAGGGCATATAATATATATATATATATGTATATATATATATAATTAAATTTAATTCCCAAAAAGGTTACTTTTTCGTTCGGACTCCAAATCACACCCAACGATTGTCGCCCCTAGCTAATTACCCATATTCCGAACACAATGGGATATGTTCCATAAGCCAGTTCGACTGTTACGATCAGTTTTCGTTAAAATTAAAATATAAACCAATATATATTTAATTTAAATGTATATTTCAATATACTGGGGTCACATATTAACTCCAAAAATTCCAGAAAAATAAATCTACCTATGTTTTGACGATATGGTCCTAACAAAACTAATTTCGTTGAATTTGGAGACCGTTTGAAAAACTGTCATTTTCCAGTCGATTAAATTCAAACTGAAATTATCAAACACGTTTAAATCCACCACGCTCACATATTGATTCCAAAAATTATGAAAATTGGAATCCAACAATAATTTGACATTCCGGATCCAATAATAGTGGTATCATCGAAAACGGAGGTCGTTTGCAAAATGGCTATTTTTAAGGGCTATATATTATATAAAATTCCATAGTGACTATTTTGAGTCTTCAACTGGACATAACTTTTTATTCCCGTTATGAAATCTGGATTTTTGACATTCGTTGGAAAGATATTTTCAAACAGATTTAAATATATCTAGTTTTACCAAAATCCGGTTTATTTTGAATCCTGTAAATTCATTTGAAAATTGAAATCGAATTTTCAAACTACCGCGCCATTTCCAATTCCTTTTATAATTAAAATAAATATGTATATTCTAATTTCGATTTAAATAAATTTATACATTCTAATTCTATTCAAAATAAATTTCTAGTCATTATTATTTAAAATAAATCATTTTAAATATTTAAAATTCATTAAAATTGCCAAAATAAAAAATTTAAATTGGTTCTGACTTTTTGGGTTGTGACAATCTCCCCCACTTAAAATCTTTTCGTCCTCGAAAAGGAATGGAGCTGAAAGTTGTTTAACTAATCAACTCAACTTTTATTCTGGTGTTAATTCTTCAACTTTTCAGTTTTTAAGAATTTCTAATTTTTCAAAAATTTGGCTAACACCCTAAATTTTCGAAAAAAATGTCGCCATAACCTTCTTTGTACGGGGAGACATTTAAAACTGCAACTAGCCACGTAGGGCCCTTATTATCCGAAAAGAAGAAGAAAAAGCCAAGCGGCTAGCCAATTGGCTCATAAAATCATCCAAACCCAAGAAATATAGTAAACATGTACCTATTTGTTGGGCATACAATTTTATTCCTCTTCTTTAGCCTCCCTGCTATGACATGTTCAATGTATATACATGTATATGCATGCAATATCCAATCAAATTTTCAATTATGTTCAACATTTGATTCACATTGGCATAATTTCTCTTATTGTTCCAATATGTTAATTAGTTCGACTAATAATCAAACAACACAATCAACAATCAATTAGTTTATTAGCTTTTCAAATATATAATTGTCTATGTATACATAAAAATCATATTTTGTGCATCCAGTCACAACAATAAATCCTATATAGTTTTGGCTCTCACACCAGTCAGTTGGAAATATATAGATACCCCACTTTCGAAGCTCGAACATAAACACCGATGATGAGATCTCAATCATCAGTATCATCTCCGGGCGACTAGAGTGTGATTCCATATCTATCTAGTATATTTAAGGCTTTGTATACACGTTTGCAAGGCGTATATGCAAAACATTTATATACTTGATA
Organism: Allium sativum; assembly: GCA_030737875.1. NCBI lineage: Eukaryota > Viridiplantae > Streptophyta > Magnoliopsida > Asparagales > Amaryllidaceae > Allium > Allium sativum. The sequence continues at coordinate 465,340,442 of CM060923.1, forward strand.
GTCCAAATCAATTTAAGATAAATTATTCAAATACGTATAATCAGGTTTAAATTTTCAAAACAAAATTCGTTTTCATTTTTATTTCAAAAATAACACTCTTTACACTCGTTCTAGGATACTACTGATCCTATCTCTAACGAGTCATTCTCATTGGATATTACTAATCCAGTCTCCGATGAATTCCTTCTTTTAGTTCTAATGTGTCTTGTTCTCGAGCTCTGTAAACCAAGGCTCTAATACCAAACTATAACGACCTGAACTTCCCCGATCTCCGAAGAGAAGAGAAAGAATGGATTGTCTGAGAACACGACAAATCAGAACACAAACAGAAGAACATTTCATTGCTATTACAACAATCACTACAATAGAATTGCTATTTTATAGCGGCCCATAGCCGATGCAAATAAGAAAGATAGCAGTTTCATAACTGCTGTATATGAACATGTTATAAAAAACTGCTAAACATTTATAACGCTTTATATGCCGTTATTGAAGATCATGTTTGATAGCGGTCATGTACCGCTATGTTACTTTATTACAGTAGCTCATTTTAACCGCTATAATACATCAAAATTTCATTCTAAGCCAAAATATTTATAACACAATTTTGCTGCTATGCTACGTCAATACAATAGCTCGTTTATGCCGCTACTATACATCTAAATCTCAATAAATTTGAGATTATTCATAATGCAGTTTTACTGCTATAACATATATCTTTGATAACTTCCACAAGACTCTTTTAAATTAACATGTTATAGTAAAAATCTCTCTACAGTTTATATATTATAACAATAATAATCAAAATGAATCTTCATTACAAGTTAAAGATGAACACACAAGATGTACTAATAGCAAACAAAGTATCAATTAACAAAAGAGATTCAATCCATGAGTACACCTAATTCAATACATATGTTTTCAATTCCTATTGACGTCAACATGAGTACACAAAATACAAAACATAGTTAATAATTGTTCAGTTAACACACAAAAGACACAAGACAAAAAAACCCAATCTTGCTAGATAAAACAGCCCAAACCTGCTAGACAAAACACAATCACTATAGTCATGTCCTATTTCCTCATGAAAAATATTTAGCACCTGCAAATATAAAAATTCAAAACAGTTATCTGCCATGAATATGAGCAAGATCTTAAGTAATATGTAAGGAAAAAACTTTTTTATGTACTCAACAGAAAGATTATCTAAATGGAATTTTGTATGTACATGGTAATATTATTGTATTCAGAAAAACTTCATAATTGTTGTATTTGTCCATATTTGTAGAGATAATCTATGCAGCTAAATGGAACAATGGTAATTCTCTGCATAAACAAACAACAACAATGTTGAACACATGACAACCAGAAACAACAACAAACAGCAATAATGCTAAATGGAATAATGGCAATTCTCTGCATAAACATAAATTGTGGAGATACTTTTATATGTATCAAGTTCTCCAAAATCAAAATAACAATCTGCATGCATGGCGAGAAGGCAAGCCACTCATAAGATTTGTCATTAAAATGCAAGTGGACATTAAACCAAATAGTAATTATTAGTAACTAACATCCTACTCCTGTAAAAGGCTACCCATTTAGGTACAAAAATGCATGGAACTTGCTAGATGGATATTCAGAATGTATTCAAAAAGGTTTAACAGCAGCTACATGGGGTTTCACTGCTTACTAGTTTTAGCATAAGCTTCAGAAATGTAAAAAGGAATTGAAATTGTGTAACAAAATAAGAGAGAAGGATGATGATCACTTATGTTAAGCTGAAAGCCATCTGCACACTTTAGAAGCAGAAGTTGATTTCCAACCTGAAAATGAAGACCAGTGTACTCAGTATCTAGTATAACAACAAACAAAATATCCTTAAAAAACTAAATAACAACTGCAATCAAATATCATTAAAAACAACATAATAGTTGCAATTTGCTGTTAAAAGTGAATGCATAAAAATATCATTTGCAGCAGTCAATTATGTCTTTGGTGCATTATCCCATGATCTTTGACAATGTTTGGATGTGATAATGTTCCTAAAAAAAATATGCCTGCACACAACAATAAAAAAATGATTTGAACATTTCAGTTAAAATAATCCAAGAAAATGATACAGAAAAGGAAAAGACAGTACTACATATACAAATAGCAAGTGCCGAAACGCTATAAAGAACAGAATTTTGATTGATTAAATTAATAAAAATGGTTAGTTTTGTAACTTAAATGGCATCATGCATCTTTTATATGCTAATTGCAGTCAATGCATACGTGTGTTTGTGTTTTGTTTTGGTGTCATTTGCGTATATATTTTATATTTTGACATAGTAAAATCAGAAATATACAGCTAGATATGATAAACCTCTGAAGTAGATGATGTGAGGCCCTACAATCACATTTTTATGACAGCGAGTCCCAGCTTCATGTAAGGTTATTCCTATTTAAAAAGATAGAATTCGACTCAACTGGGTCCAAATCAATCAATTGGAAGCTAAATTTACCAGTTCGCATCGTTCAGTAAAATAGCATTGGATTGGATTCCCAATTGCCAATCAATTGGTTAATTTATGTGCACTTTTATTAATCAGTGTCCAGTTGCAATTTTTATAAAATACATATTCAATTGTTGCTTGCCGCATGCCTCGTAATTAGTTAAGTATCCCAACCTTGTTTCTATTCTTTTGAAGCAAAATATTTTGTTTTCTTCTAAACATGTATCCAAGTAAAGCTTAGAAATTATCCCTAGTACATATTTCGCTATATGAAGATGCAAGTAGCAAGTGAGTGGCCTTAACTGTCACCATCCTTATCTTAATTTCCTTTTCAAAGTCGCTTTCAATCAATAACGTTGAACTCTATGTTCTTTTATAGTTACAGAAAGACAAAGTGACATGGAGCAATCTCCTCATCAATTATGCAGCAATATTGTTTGAATCATTATTTTGAACCTTTTCCGAGTCATTCATTTGAATCATTCCTCTGCTTACGACTATTTCTTCTAATTAAATAGCAAAATCGAAAGGGATCAAGAATGCAAAACGATGGAACTAAATAAATAGATGAAGCAATAGAATCATTGTACATAATACGACCAATTTACGGACCTAAACATAATAATGTCCTTTGTTGGGGGGGTCTGTAATTCATTAATATCTTATTTATTGTGCATTAAACTATTTACAGCTTAAAACTAAAAAAAATGAGGAGTCTCAAATTTACTGATTATTTATGGTGATATAAAGGACAATTATTTTCATTTGAATTATCAATACAGAATGTATTCATCATTTGAATATTATAATGAATCCTGTAGAGTTGCTTGTGTTTGTCATGCTTGTCTGGCTGTAAAGCAAGCTTAGATTCTTCGTGTGCCGTAAACAAAACAAAAAACTGGGACATCAATATTTTTGAGTAAATATTCAATGCAATATGTAAAAAAAACTGGGACATGTAAACCCAATATGATTTTGTTGCAAAGCTGACTGAATCAAGGGTAGGGACTAGGGTAGGCAAGGCACGTGCCAAGATCCTAAGGTTGGTTCATGCAATAATTTTAGTGAATATTTGGGAGATATTAATCAATCAAGTTGAACTCAACGCGGGTCTCTGTTTTTTATTGTAGTAAAACATTTTCGTGTTCTTTTGAGCTTCCTGTTTCATTTTTTATTTTATTTTTTTACGAAAACACAGTAACATGGGAAATCATGGGTGGTTATTTTTTACATGCTCAACAGAAAATCAAGACAACACAATTTCCAGTTTTTGTGAAAGAATCGGTAGTATGCGAATAAAAATTAAACGGTAAAGACTTACTCAAAATTCATTCCATTATGACGTGCTCAGCAGGCCAAGCTATAGTAGAAGAGAGGGCATCTTCCATGTACTGGAAATCGTATGTCTGCCTCCATAGCTCTACTTCTGGCTCTTTTACGGTGTCTATCCAAACTTTAACTGCATTGTTTTCTAATGGTCTGAAATGTACCATTGCATTTAGATCGGTTGACTCCACCTGTCCTAAAGCTACTACTTTCCCATTTCCCGATAAACTCAGTATCTTGCATTTATTGTTTGTTTTTGAATTTGCAGTCTGTAAGTTGAAAAAAGAAATAAAATAAAGTTGCTAATCCTTGAAAACATAAAAAGACAACATAAAAATCAAGTACTAGAAATGTTTTCACCACAATCTTAGTCGTAGTAGTAACTGGAGTAGCTTCCTACATTTGGTTCGCTAACCTTTTCTGTCCCAACATTGGAGTTTGTCTGAAGTGACTTGTCAACACAACTCCATTTTAAGCTATGCACCTCCATTTTTACGTCAGTTTCTTACATAGAAGCAGAATAATTGTGTACCTTCTAACTACATAAACACTTAAAACAACGACTTATAAATATGTCAATGTCACTAGTTCTTAGTTCTTACCCTATAAATGTTGGAACTAATTTATATCAGAAAACATGCTTGGCTCAATACACAATAAGCGTCATTATCCCATACAGAGTATGAAATATTTATACGTAATATATGAAAATGATTAACAATGTATTTTACAAATTATATATGCAATTTGTGTGTGTATCTTATCCACAAATTAATGAGCTATAAGCTATCAGTACATATTTAAGATGAAAGAGGCTCGTATTTAAGAATTTTCACTATAGTTTCCAAATGTAATCCACTTGCATAGGGTTACTTATTTCTTTAGTCGGATAGATCAGGTGAACATACTATACATGATTAATTTATTAATTATTTTTAAAGCACTTGGTGATTTTGTAGTTACATGCTCTGCTAGTGCAATTTCTAATAAAAATACAACCTCAAACCATCATTTTTATTGTGATATTATTTTTAACTGGTAGATGTTAAAGCCTGCATAGTTAAACTTTTATTTGATAAAAGGTAAAGCACGGTGAATGTGCATGGATCATCAGTGACTTCTCATTTAATTACAAACACAGTAATAGTTCTCTTACATAGTTTGTTCTTCGACTTGATGTTTCAGTTTTGTGTTTTGCATCCTCGGTTTTCATCAATAACTGTTACCTTGAAATTAGGTCGGATCGTTTACCCTTTAATGGTGGAACACTTATTTTGTTTCTCCTTTCATTTTACTCAATAAAATAAAGCTTCTTGCATTCTTTATATAATAGCTGCAAACCTCTTTTGCTTAGGTTTATTTGTTCAACAACAAGCTTTCAAACAAACATGAGTAAATAGTACAATCTGGTAACTCAGTTGTTTTGAATAAATAACACTTGGTTTGTCCAAAATATATTAGAGACATTACTACAACTTGGTTACCTCTCAAATTTCAATAATTTGCTTTCAATTTCTGATGATTTTCAACTTAGCCAAAAAAAAGAGCCAATTTCTGATGATTTTCATCAATATGCGTCCTAGAGGTACAAGCCAATGAGCGACTAATCTACATCAACAGTTTACAGTCTTAGATTTTAAAATGAAGTAGGCATGAGTCAATTTTAGTTCATATACTCTTTGGTTATGATCCATGATACATAAAACTTACAGTACCATCTAACCACCTTAAAATTTCAATCAAAAAAGAAAAAGAAAAAATGTTTTATTGATACATATATTAACAATTTAGAGGGAAAAAGATGACAGAAAATGCTAAATAATACCATGTCCTTCTTCATTGTGTTAGCCTAAATTTGCAAGACATGATGGTTGATTCATTAGTCTAGCTGGCCAGGGAGCCAAGCCACTTCCGTTTTGTGGTTTTCTAGTAAAATAACCACAAGTTAATATTACAATTTAGAATAATGCACATACCCAAAATAACATGTTTTTTAAAGATGGGAACTAAGCAAATACACAAGATTCGAAGTTCCCACTTACCATCGCAAGATGAACTAAGCAAATAGACTTTAAGCATTCAAAGTGAACATTATCAAAAATATGCATAAGAGTTCAAGGAAGACAATGCATAAAGGACTTGTGATCACATAACTAGTCTTCACAGTCTATTTTGTTTCCAGACACTTCATATACTGTGGATAGAATAATGCACAGCTAGAGAAAGATAGGCGTGAAATGTACTTTTCCACTAGGACATGACTGGCTTCTACCTGACTGCCTAGCTGCATGATCATCAACCGACCTTGGATTTACCCTTTCTTTCCCTTGCTTGCTGTATCTGTGAATATATAATTTCATAGGAATAAGAAAATACAATTAGTAAATGTAATAAGACGTAATGAAATATCTTATGAGAAATATCTGTACTCACCGTCTTGGTTCTTCATAATCCAAATTTATTTGCTAAGAATATCAATACGAGGTTCTGCAGCATAAGACGAATCTTTGTTGTCACTAACTTTGACGTTATTATTTTCCTCATCAACTGTTGTTGAATCAATGACATCCATGTCTCATTTTCCCTACAACATACAATATAATATTTGAGGAAGAAAATACATTGATACAAACTCTGTTTCTAATATATTTTTATGTTTACAAGCCACCCATGGAAAGAAATAGAAAGATACGAACTATATTCTTAATATATTTTCTTCTTGTGATCCCAAAGCAACAAAAAGGGATGAAATAAATATTTATCTAAAGGAGGCAATGGTATAAAATATCAAAAGAATTACTTTGAAGCTTAGATTAAAATAGTTACAACTATAAAATTCGGGAGAGGTAAAGTAAGCAGAAAATAATGTTACAACAGAAACTTACCAAATGAGTTTCTTCCTAAGCTTGTGAATTAAAAGATAGAATCCTACATCTGCAAACAAAATAGTAAAAAATAATATAAAATGCTCACAAATAGATATAAGGAGTGCACTATTCATTACAATAAAAATAAAATAAAAAGGTTAATTGCTGCATTCTGTATCATAATATATAATAACGATGATAATGGTCTGTATAATCTCCTTTTGCATATATATATGTCCCATGACGAGTGTGTAAGAAGATACGATAAGATTTAATGCAAATGGAAGAAGGAAAAATGACTACATGTAGAGCAATGACTTACATGAGCTCAGGTTGCCAGTTAATTCGAGGTTTAGTCCAGACTGCTAAACTTCCATGTGTATGAATTGTGTTCTCGTTCAAACTGATTCTTGACAAGTGATTCTACACGCCTCCTATAAAATAGCAGTTATTGTACAAAGATAAGTTAATGCAGTGCAAAAGTATTCAATGAACCAAAAGAGAATGAAAACGTTACATTACTCATAAACTAATCTCTATAACATGAAAAACATGGCCACTGGTTGCATGAAAACAACAAATCAGTAATAAAGAAATGAAATGCTTTCGCATGTATTAAGTACCCATATGTACCTTTTTATCCTTAAATGACAGGAATCAAGCATTCTTCCAAAAGCCATTTGAGGTCTGAGCTAAGCATGTGACATTACCTAAATTATTCCTGGAAGTCAACAAAAATATTCTGTGTGAAAAAATTAACCCATAAGCTTGTTCAAGTAAACATAAAGTTCAAACTACAAATTAGGGAAATGCTCGGTAGCACTAAATAATACACGTGCTTCAATTAGTGCACAACTTATTACATGTGTTTGGTGCACGATGAATGGTTGAAACTAGAACAGACTCACACTGAATTTTTTTGTCCCACCACCCACATCCTAATAATTGAAAATAACTAGAGTCAAATCCTCTCGATAAAAGCTTATAAAATACATCTCTCTTAGTAAAATATTAAACTAGAATTAACAGCATGCCATCATATGCCTTTTTTTAAATATTCAAAATTAATATGAAACCAATTCTTCTTGAAGAATGGCTGCAAAACTATTAATTTTTTGATAGGATGGACTTAACCACAAACGACCACAACTCTACAGTATTTGCATGCCCTACAAATTAGGGAAATGCGCAGTATGTAGCACTCTTACATTTCATGTGCTTCAATTAGTGCACATGCATATTGAGGCATGATGAACAGTTGAAACTGGACCAGATGTTAGATGAAATTTTTTAACCCACGTGCTAATAATTAAGAATAACCATACTCATTTTCCACTTAATAAAAACTTATAAAATACATCTCACTTGGTAAAATATTAAATAAGAATCACCAACTTGCCCTCATCCACTTGTAATTAATAATTTCCCATGGTCTTCATAGGCCAAAAAAATCTAAATCCTTGATTTCTTACTTTGGATTTATTAAAAATAAAATAAAAATGAATACTCCTTTATTTGGACCAGTGATTTTTTGCTGAATGGGTGGAAATGCACCAGGACTGGGTGATTTTTTGCTGAAACCAAATGACAAGTATAAAGTTTGAAAACTTAGATGCTTAATTAAACTAAGTCTAACCTTTTCATGAGACAAAAGAAAAAAAATGAGAACAAAATGTTTGAACCAAATATATTTACAAGCAACTAATTTACAATTTTACTATACGAGAGCTTCCAAAAGTAACCATTAATTTGAAACTTGAGAAATGGCCATTATGTTGCTTATGAAAAATGAAGCTATCTTAAGAAATTTTAACCACACTTCTCTACTTGAAGATAAATTTCATTAAAATACTTCTACCTAGAAATTAATGTTCAAAACACTCATTGAAAACATTCAAAATACTTTGTTGCCAAATGGGCTTTTATAAGTAGTCACAATGACTCCAGTATTTGATAATGCCTTATAATGATCTTAGAAAGGCGGCTTATAGGGATGAAAATCATTCCAATAATTTGACAATCTTTCTATTAACATTCTGATAGAACTCTTAGAATTTCAGTTAATAATGATACTCGCTCATTTTTGAGTTCTTAGTCCAGTTGAACATGTTAAAAAAATGAAAATGCATAAGAATAAAAACCGAAAAGCATACAATTATGCTTGTAATTAGAAGAAAAAAAAACATAGGTTTAAAAGACGCAAAGAGCATATGATTACCAATGCAAATGGAAAATACGTAAAAATCCATTTCACATTAGAACTCATAACTTGCTTCAAAATACTTGATTAAACATAAATGCCTACTGAACTCTAGTTAAATTAACAATTTATCAACTGAATAGCATTTCAAAAAATAGAAAGTGGACATTCCAGAACAAATGAGAAATAAATTCCTTCAAAAAACCAAATATCATTAGTATTAGTGAATATAAACTTCCAGATTTTTAGATGCATTATAATGAATATCAATGGAGGAATCAACTATTGAGGAATCAGTTGCATTTGGAAATTAGTCAAATCCATTTAGAGCCAACAGTAAATGGAATATGTATGTTTAATAGCTAATGGATTCAATTTCCATAGAAGAAAATAAAAGGTAATTATATCATATCCTAATCAATGCCTTTTATAGCATAATGAATTTAATTACTGTTCTACAAAGAACAAAATAAGCAATTAATACCAACTAACTAATGTTCTTCAACAATAAAATAACATATCTTCGCCTTCTTAATGGTCTTGAAAGCATGGTAATCATCTAATATTTGAACATAAAAAACTGAAAACAAAATCACATGAATAGAAGGTAATGCATGGGCATAAAATAATTAAATCACATCAATGATAGTGTCTAATGAAACCATACAATGTTGTTTGCATTTGATAGGAAAATAACTGACGAATTAAAACAAAAGACATGTAAGACTTACTCAAATCCACATAGCCTTACTATAACCAATCTGTTGTATGCAAGCTCATATGGACTGGAGTAGCTGCTACATACTAAAATAAATAGAATATTTAAAATATCAATTGTCATATATTTCTCTTACGAATCAAAGAAAAATCAGGTTCGTAGGACTGTTATTTATTACCTTTCCAACTGCATAGACGGAGGATAGGTAGGCGGTGAGAGCTCTGGGTGGAGGAGGACCGGGAATAAAGGAAGACAGCTAGGCCTCAAGTGCGAAGCAAGGCTGTTGCTTTGGATTAAGGACGGGGGATGAGGGTCGGGTTGGAGGGAGATGAAAGGCGAAGGTCCACGTGGTCCTCCATCGTCGATCTGGATATTGTTCGCCATGGCGTTGGAGAGAAAGGCGTAGAATTGGGGTTTGTAGGTTGTTGGGGATTGTTGTTATGGTTAGGGGCGGACCAGGGAGTGGTGAGAATAAGGAAACGCCACTGAAAATTTGGGTTTCGCGATTTGATTGTGTTTTAAGGATTTTAGGGGTTACTTACCGCTTCGAGACTGCCTAGCTCGAGCCTCAGGACCCAGACACGGGTGGGCCCTTGGATTATCAGGGCCGGTCCACGTGGAGTGGATTAAAATGCCTGAACAATATGTTTCCCCATTCTATGGGGTGCAAAACTGGTCGGTATATCGACCAAACCATCCATCGGCCCCGTAGTGACCGATCTAACCGAGGCGCCTCACTATCCATCATCCACATAAGTAAAATGTCTGGGCTCCATACCATGACACCACTCCTAGCTAGAAAGAAACGCATGTCCTCCCTGAAGTCGTCTCCCGTTTCTGGTTCACACCAGGGTGTGAGGCTCGCGAATCAATGCTATACACAAAGCTAGGCCATATTAAAGCCGTGCTTTGATCATCAACCACAAGACTCTGCTTTTCAATAGAAGCCTTGATCATTTTCATCTCAGCATGCCACATTGACAATTCACGCCACACGACTAATATCTATCGATATGTAACCTCTTAGCTCATACGTCTCAGAGAAGGGCGTGAAGCAAGAGAATAAATTCTCCGCCACTAAACAGATATATATTTAATAGAGATCAATCTACACATAATAAAATCCAATGTCAAACACACATCCATTTACAAGTTCGTCTGGGTCTGAACGAAACCGGAGGCGCCTTATTCCTCGTCCCATATGTCCAATGCAGGAGAGAGGTCCTCGCATATCCGGTCAATCTCCAAGTACGTCTAGACGATCACCACTTATTACCTTGTCTTGGGTGTACATCCCTATCAAGACATCAGTAATCATCCAAACGATGTGAAGACCTCTGGTCTTCAACCACCGTCTTCATCGTCGACTTATCGTCGAATCAGTTATTCAGAATGGGTATGAACCCAGTCTTTCCGAATAACCCACGTATATTATAAACGAGTGCTACAAAACACAACATACGCCTCATTCCAATTCCGAATATTCTTTTATTTAAATATTCATATCCTTTGGGAAAGGTTCCCATTAATTTTATCAAAGAAAAATTCTTTAAATTTATTCTTTAATCTTCCATTGGATATCAATTCAAACCAAATTAAGGTTTATCCAAACTAGACGGGATTAGCGATCCTTACCGAAGTAATCATTTATTTTGTTTCACAACCCGAACCTATTCATCCCATGAAGCAAAACTGGTAATACTTCATATCTAACACCACGGTGTTATCGGTAAAATTAATTACCATTTCACGTCAAATCTAATTAAAGATTTAACTATCGCTTGGAGCAAAACTGGTGATACTCTATTCTCGATCATCTCATGAATTCGATAAATTTAATTATTTCATTCACATTCCAATCAAATTAAAGATTCATTAAAACACTAGTTCAGTTTTAATCTCAAAAATCATTACTTAATGATTATTCAAAGTTAAGAATTTAATCTTATCTTTAACTGGGTTAAAGAATTAATGTCATTTAAAACACAGTTCACGATAAACCCAAATCACATTCCATTATTTATGGAATCTTCACAGAAAACAGATCAATATATAATCAATATCAATTTCCGTGTCCGATTAATAATATAAATGAAATAATAACAAATCCTTTTAAACTCCATATATATTAACAGGCTTCCTCCATAGAAGCTCACTTCGATTATTATCCAATCGAATTCCATTCCATTCCAATTTATTGTATTATATTGGAAAACATTACTTTGGAAATTTTCCTTTAAATCTTAATAAAAGATTTATAAACTCCAAATTATATTTAACTGTAAATCGGGTTAAAGAACGAATGTCGTTAAAAACATAGTTCACAATAAACCCGATTCACATTCCATTATTTATTTCAATTACCAAATGTAACTTAAAACTCTAATAATCTTAATTAAAAGATTTATTCCTTTCAAACGGGGTTTAAGAACAGTGTTACTGAAGACACCGTTCACGACAAACCAAAAATCCAATTCTTTTATTCAATTCCAATTAAATCTTAATTAATTGGAAAACTTCACTAAATCTTAATTAAAAGATTTATTCTTTTCTCAACTGGGTTTAAGAACAGTGTTAATGAAGACACCGTTCACGACAAACCGAAAATCCAATTCTTTTATTCAATTCCAATTAAATCTTAATTAATTGGAAAACTTCACTAAATTTTAATTAAAAGATTTATTCTTTTCTCAACTGGGTTTAAGAACAGTGTTAATGAGGACACCATTCACGACAAACCCAAAATCCAATTCTTTTATTCAATTCCAATTAAATCTTAATTAATTGGAATACTTCACTAAATTTTAATTAAAAAATTTATTCTTTTCTCAACTGGGTTTTAAGAACAGTGTTAATGAAGACACCATTCACGACAAACCCAAAATCCAATTCTTTTATTCAATTCCAATTAAATCTTAATTAATTAGAAAATTTCACTAAATCTTAATTAAGAGATTTATTCTTTCCTCAACTGGGTTTAAGAACAGTGTTATTGAAGACACCATTCGCGACAAACCCAAAATCCAATTTGATATTAAATACAAGGCTCTGAATAGAAATTATATCAGCTTATATTCAATATCAAATTCCGAAACCAACAAATATCGTATTGGAAATAACGATATATAATATATCTTCCAAATTTCCATAACAATACCCTTATAATCACGAATCCAATATCGAAATATTCCGAAGATGATATCCATTCCAATTCATATATTGGAAATTCTGGTTATTTTTAAAACCATTCTCAATCCAGTTTATTCATTTAAAAATAATTGGATTTTAATTCTAGTTAATAACTAGTTCATTTCGATAAAATATATTTTTATCTTTTCAAATATGGAATTTTTCATCCTAATTCTTTCCAAATCATTTCTTTTGATTTTACACTAATTATTAGTATTTTTAATAATTTTATTAAGGCCTTTTCAGTCTATTTCCATAAACGGTCATCGAACTGCACTTACAGCGACCTTTTCCAAATTTGATTTGGACATAATTCCAAATCCAACTGTTAGATTTCAAAATTCTTGTATTCGTTGGAAAGCTCTTTTCGATACGAACCCAATGGTTTCGGTTTTAGGAGAATCCGACGGTCGGATCTTCCGTAATCGAAGTCGATGGTCGAAATTCGCGAACTGCTGCGGCGCGGCGCGTTCTATTCAGGCCATTAAATATATATATATATAATACATATATATTATATATATTGTCGATTTCCATTTAAAACGTATTTTATAAATTTGTTTTAAAACGATTCTAATTTCATTTTCAATTTATATCAAAATTGAATATTCCATATCACTATAATATTAAAATGGTAATATTTTCAAAATTTCAGATTTCGAAATCAATTCTTTTCTATATTCATTATAAAAATGAATAAGATCGACATAAATACCGTTCGCGTCAAAATGGCACATATCTAATCAACACGACTTCATATATTTCAATATTTTCGTGTCCATCCCAGATCGGACATCAAAATCATATTTTGATCCCTTACTGAATATTATTTTAAAATATTTGTTATTTTAAAATATTCATTATTCATCATTTTAAAATATCCGTTAATTTATAATATTCGTTCTTTCCGAATTGGAATCAGACACAGTCAATTACCATATAATTTTATTTATATGGATTTCATACACACATGTACACAACAATAATCAAACACAGTCAACCATCATCCAGAGTGCATTACACAACTGCACAAGCGTTAAATATGAATAATTAACGCTTACAACAGCCTGTCAACCAATCGATTGACATACAACTAAACAATTGGGATTAGTGTATGTCAAATATTATCCCAATACTCGTGTGGGGTTTTCAAACAACAAGCACTGATTATTATTTGTGCAGTTGGGCGATGTGTAAAATATATTAGCCCAATCAATATCAGTTAAATGTGTGTATATAAACAAATCGTTTGATTTGTAAATGAATATTTATTTTATTCATATACAGGTTAAAAATTATATTTTTAACGATAAAACATTTATTTCAGCTCATGAATATTTTATACAGTTCATTTATACAATAAGAACGATATTTTTATTATTCTAACATTTTTAGAAAATTTCGGTCGCATAAGGGCACGATACTAGAATCGGAATAAGGTCTAGCCTTATCCCTCGCCTAATAATGGCTCGCGCCATATACAAACCAAATTCTAATCAATTCATTTTATTTCCCAAACCAAATTCAAACAAATAAACTAATCAACCAAATAACCAAACAAACATGGTTTCAAACAAAGGTGTCAGGTGCTACTAAGCACCGTCAGCATCCTGGCATATATTTAACTAGAAAATAAATTAGAGTGAGAAGTTCTCACCTTTGGGAATTTCTGAACCGTTTGGATTTGCCTGAAATTCCAGTGCAAACTTTTCCATGCTGTTCATAGTAAAAATCATATTTTTAATATGATGTTTATACATTAAAAATCATATTTCTAATCAACGATATTTATATTTTAAAAATCACATTTTTTATTGCTCATATATATATATCACATTTTTATCTAGCTATCATATATATAAAAATCGAATTTTTATTTCGACCTGTAACGACCGGGAATTTCGCTCGATCCGAATCAGTCGCTAAACCGACCAAGACCGTACGAAACGCCTGATTGTTTTGAGAACACGACAAATTAGAACGCAGACAGAAGAACATTTCATCGTTAATTACAACAATTCCATCAGAATACAAGAATATACAGAGTATGAATCAATATACATCACAAAATATCACAGGTTACAATACATTACATAGCAGCGAAAAATAATACAATACACAACTGAAGGAGATATACAGATACAAAGCTTTCCGGATATCATTCCAGCTGTAAGCCAGGATCCTGTGAATATAAATCTGCAAAACCAAAACTACTAGCTGCCCGTGTCAAAATAAGGGCACCCAGAGTTTAGGTTAAAACAATAAACTCCAGGTCAGTCATGGGACTGGTGTGAGAACTAAAACAGTTATTAATCTTTATTTTAAAGTTAGGTAAATCAAGGGACCACGCCGTATAACACGGAACGGGTTTCCTCCCAAGAATACCAGTGCATAAAACAAACAGCGCAACGCTAAATAAGGAAAAATGAAGCTATTATAAGACCCAGGTCCCATCACACAATGCAACGCAAGCCGGAGGATAGGGTTTTTACCTTATAATAGCCAAGAATGCTTGATACGTTTAAAACAAAACATTTGATACTATTATAAGTGCATAGTGTATAACACAACTTCAAATCATAAGTATCAATCATAGACGGCATAAGCGCCCCATCCCATTATGTCGCCATACTAGGCTCTACAATCAAAACCACAAAGTCACGTATTTGGAAATTGGATTTCCATCTATGAACCGAGGCCAGGGATCGTCCTCTACCGATTCGACACTGTCTAGCCTGAGCCTCAGGCAAGTACTCAGTCAAGCCTTTGGATTGTCAGGGCCGGTCCACCGATGTGGATTAAAATGCCTGAACACTGCGTTTCCCCGCCCTTTGGGGTGTAAATGAGCCAACGAATGACTCCATCGACTTCAATAGTCACCGATATATCTGAGGCGCCTCGCAACAACAACAACCACATAAGTCAAACTCGTCAGGGCGTGTAAAACCACTGACGCCACTTCTAGCTAGAAAGAAACGCATGTCCTTCCTGAGGTCCTTCTCCCGTTTCTGGTTCACAACCTGGGTGTGAGGATCGCGAATCGACGCTACACAAAGCTATGCCACACAGGCCGTGCTTTGATCATCAACCACAAGACTTTGCTTTTCAACAAAAGCCCTGATCAATTGCCACTTAGGTATGCCACACAGGCAATTCACTCCATGCGTTTGATATCCATCAATATATAACCCCTGAGCTCGTACGTCTCAGAGAAGGGCGTTAAGCAAGAGAATAAATTCTCCGCCGCCAAACAGATATATATTTAATAGAAATCAATCACACAGAATAAAATCAAATGTCAGACACACAGTCCATTTACAAGTTCGTTCTGGGTCTGAACGAAGCCGGAGGCACCTAGTACCCCGCATATCCATCGATCTCCAAGTATGTCTGGACGATCACTAACTGATTCCCTCCTCTTGGGTGTACAGCCCAATCAAGATCATCAGTAATCACCCAAACGACGTGAAGACCTCCGGTCTTCGACCACCGTCTTCATCTTCGACATATCATCGATTCAGTTATTCAGAATGGGATAAACCCGGTCTTTCCGAATAACTCGCGTATATACTAAACAAGTGTTACACAAACATAACATACGCCTTATTCCAATTTGGAATATTCTTTTATTCAAATATTCTTATACTTTGGGAAAGGTTCCCATTAATTTTATCAAAGATAAATTCTTTAAATTTATTCTTTAATCTTCTGTAACGACTCGGATTTTCGGCGACTTTGGTTATCGACATAAACACGATGTCGATAACCAGAACATCGAAAAATCCCGGTAATTAATGAAAGAAATTAGAGGGTGAGAATAGATAAGATAGAAACTTAGAATAGAAGAAGAAGAAGAAGAAGAAGACAACATCAGAGTAACACGAACCTCACAGTGGAACGAACAACATATAATAGATAACATAACTTTGAAATATAACAGTTATGTATACAATAGCACTTATCAGAGTACAACACTTACAACACAGCGGAAATAACTATAGCTATATGATCTTGAAGCCTCCTGCTCCAAGCTCTCCAAGTATACCTGTAAAATCCTGACTACTTGACTGCCCGTACAAATTTAGGCACCCAAGAGTTTAGGGAAAACAACAAAGTAAACTCCGGGTCAGTCATGGGACTGGTGTGAGTAAAATAGTTTAAACATGTATATGAACAAGTAAACGATATCTCATAAGACCACGCCGCAGAACGGAATGGGTTTTTCCCTTATGAGAATCCAAAATATCTTTATATCAAAAACCTTTTGATATTATAATAATGTCTATGTACAAATAGATATCAACTAGCAGAAACGCTTTCATCTCACGTTCTACATATATAGTATACAATCAAAATCGCAAGCACGTATTGGATAATGGATTTCCAACTATGACAAGGTATGGAACCACCTTTTGATCAGTGTACTCTAGGAACGATACACTGGAGTTCAACAAGAACATCTTGCAACTCAGCCACACATGACCGACCACTCATTTCGCTTGAGTGTATCGAATGTACATCACCAACGGTTGGGATCAGCAACCGTTCCCGTATATATATGGGACAGCATTGATAGATTTAAGAAACAAATGAATATTCTCTAGATAGGTGATTATACACCCTACTTCGGTGCGACCGACTTAGCCATGCTGCCTGCCCGATTTCTGTCATTTATCGGTTGATGAGGCTAGAAGCTACGCTTTATCATTACATCAGATTCATTTCGAATGCCACATTGTCAAATCCATTGAAATCACTAAATGACGTTTACAACAGTACATTACGTGTCAGCTAAAAGAAGTTTCCTTCTCCGCTTCCACTCTTGGTACGGTTGAAGAAATCAATGTACGTGACCTTTCTGGAAATACTCTGTCAGACATCCATCTTCATTCACTTAAAATGTCACATCGTTATACCCGCCAAATCACAAATTGACTTATCCAAAAATAACACGGGTATACAGCTAAGAGAAACGAATTCCTCCGCCACCAAACGTGAATACGTTTGAACAGATCAACTTACGCGATCCATTGGATATACTCTGTCAGACCTTCGTCCATACAAGTTGTCCTGGGACTGGACAAACCGAAGGCACTATTCAGTATATCCATCTTAGTCACTGTTATCTAAGACTTATACAACAGCCCTTGCATTTTTCTCCGTCTTCAATTAACTTTGGCATATATGATCCACAACGCTTATGCCAATACAGAGTGGTTCTTTGGATAATAATCCAACCGGTCTCTCCATATTAACAATGTTAAAATGGTCAAAACTTCGATAGTCTGTGATTTAACTATCAAAGAAAACAAGTGTGCAAACAATGATATTATTTCCAGATGGAAATTATATCAAACAAACATCATTTAACATTTATCTCTTTAGTTCATTTTACATCTCCTGTTTCCCTATATTCAACATTTGCTATTTTCTATATTTAGAAAATATATGTTATCAACACTGGAAACATTTCCATTCCTTGTTTTCTGTATTTAGAAAACATTTCTGATTCTTGTTTGGAAAACATTTCCAAAACTCCTTTACGATCAAACCTTACCATTTCTTAGTTAAGAAGGAAGTCACTCAAGTTGGGGTATAATTACCTCTCAGACCTTAATTGAACAACGTTATAACTTCAAAATGGTCAAAGTTTATCTTTTAAATCTTTAACAACTTCTTTACGCCTTTCTCGGATCCAATTTTACTAATCTACTTCTATATTTAAAACATTGGTCATAACGATAACGTTATAATCCCTAACTTCGAATTATCTAACTTTAATTATAACTTCTATTTTTATTAGTGAATAATTAACCTAACACTTATTTATTTATAAATAAATAAATCTCTATTTAAACACTGGGAAGTATAAGTACTTTCCCGAATTCGATATAATCGAATTTGCCGATTAACTCTCTTCGAGAAATCTCTATTTGATTAACTCTTCTTCGAATAACCTATATTCGAGTAACTCCTTCTCGAATAAACGATATTCGATAATCTCTCTTCGAATAACTAATATTCGATGACTCTTCCTTTTCAAATATCTCATATTTGAAAATCTCACTTCGATTAAACTATAATCGATAACTCCCTTCGATGAAACTAACATCGATAACTCATTTCGATGAAACTAACATCGATAGATAACTCCTTTCGATGAAACTAACATCGATAACTCCTTTCGATGAAACTAACATCGATAACTCCTTTCGATGAAACTAACATCGATTAATTTAACTCGACGAACTTAACTCGAATAACTCGTCTATCTTAACTTACTTGGTTCAACCGATTCGATTCGATTAACTAGGCTCGACTTACTTGGTTTAATTAACTCAACTTGATTAACTCCTATCGAATAACTAATATTAGATTTAACTCCATTCGTTTGACTCTAGATCGCAATGATCACAATGGTTACGCCTGACTCCCTCAGGAAACATCCGACCGCCGTAGGCTATTTACAGCCCTGCGAATTACGCTAGCAGTCGTACGAGATGGCAACTTATCCTGAATAACTCTTTTTGACTAACTCTGTCTCAAATAACTATAATTGATTAACTCTAGTTCGTTTTAACTCTAATCGATTAACTCTAACTGATTAACTCAAACTGATTAACTCTAACTGATTAACTCTAACTGGTTAACTCTAACTGGTTAACCCGACTTACTTAACCGAACTGGTAAACTCGACTTACTTAACCCAACTGGTTAACTCTACTGAACTGGTTAACTCTATTCAACTAACTCAACTCGACTAACCCCTTTTCGAATAGCATATTCGTTTTACTAACTTTCCAATACCATATTCGATTTACTCCCTTCGAATACCATATTCGATTTAACTCCTTTCGAATACCATATTCGATTTACTTTATTCACTTTATAAAGATTTCCCTTTTAGCAACGTTTTATTCATTTGAAAAGATTTACTTTTAAATAACGGTTCTACACTTTAAAAATGATTTCCCTTTTATAACGTTTCCTTTCTAATTCTATTTGTAAATGGTTTACAAATATTTCCTTTTCAAATTTATTCTTGAAATATTCTAACTCCTTAAATTCTCTGAAAAATTCGCCATAACCTCCTTTGTAACGGGAACATCGGGAAAATCCCCAAACCCGCCACACAGGCCTTTCCATTCAAAAAGAAAATGGTTTGTAATTATTTCCTTTTTGAATATCTCCTATTTATAAATATTCCAATTTATAAATAGCTCTTATTTATAAATATTCCACTTTATAAATATCTCTTATTTATAAATATCCCATTTTATAAATATTCTATTTTCAATATCACTTTGAAAACCCCCTTATCTACATTCCGATATGTCATGGTATTCAATCATATCAAATCACGATGTTCAATATCGTCCATACCCACACAATCAACAACAGGTTATACTTCACATCATATATCAAAATATGTGAAAAACAATAAAATAACTGTTGAGGAATCCAGTCGGATTCCTCCAACCTGTTTCCCTGCATCACAGATGTTACACAATAAAATCCACATCACTTTCAGTTCAGTACGGATTATTCTGATAACAGCATCAATATATAAATATTTAACGGTTTATATATATAATTATATATATATATATATATATATAATTTCCACTAACTGACTAGCAGTTCAATCAATCAACAAACATACAGAAATCAACAGATGATTAACAGTTCTAAGAATACATTACAAAAATATAACTGTTCAGAGTTGGTGAGTTTTACTCACAGTTGCAGTTCATCGTTAAAGAACGATAAACTGTTATTTGATTTGGATCAAATAATTTAATTTGCCATAAATTCATACGAGCCCCAATCCACTTCTAGTCAGCTTCATTGTGAAGCTCTCCTCCACAAGTCCCAACGCAACTTACGGTTCGTGATTCTGATTTCATATGAATAAGATATAAAATTTTCAAGTTATACAAATTTAAATGGATTTTATATATAAAAAAAACTAGGCTAATATTTATTTGGGCTTCACCCTTGAATTGTCGGCCCACTTACCCTTCATTTTAAACAAAACCGGACCTGTTACTTTTCCCCCAAATCAGTTATCGCGATGGCCATCGCGTTCATCTTCTTGGGTACGAACTTCCACTTCTCTCCTTTATAAACTAAAAACACATTTAATCAATGCCTAAACAATATCCCCTTAATCACGTTGTTAACGCAAATCACCGCCCTCGTCCTCATTCTTCCCAGATCCATTTCGTTGCTCCCAGTACAACTCCTCCACCACCGAACTCCTTCCATCCATCAATTCCTCCTTCCTTACATCACGAAGAAACCAACCAACTATACCATAAATCTCCTCATTAAATCCTCTTTCATCTCCACCCCTTAATGTAAATCTCGAACAGCAGCATCTGGCTTTCGTCGCTCACCCTGACAGCAGCGTCCGAATGGTTTCACCACCGAGCTGCTCGTCCCTCAGATCGTCGAACCCCTCTTGTCTGCCACCGCGACCTCTGCCATCGACTAGACCACCCTCCACACCACGCTGGTCACCTGAATTCGCCAGGAACAGCTCGAACCCGCAAGCCCTAGTTTCTTCTGCTGAACATGACCTCTAACAAACCATGTTCGAACCAAATAAAAAGCACCCAGAAAAGAAGAGCAAGTCACTACGAGTTCGAATATATGAATAACCTGATTTGTGGAATTTCTTTGCATTTGATTTTTGATTTTTCTTTTTGATTTCTCTTTTGCGGTTTTCATCCGAGAATTTGGTGGCTGGAGAAACAAATGCGTTGACTTTTTTTTTAGGTTTAGGAATGGATTGAGGTGTATTTATTGCGTTGGCAAAATATCTAGATATTTTACAGAAGGCATATTCCTGGTATATTCCCATGTATATATATTCATTTTGCTTTCTAAAAATCCGTGTGATCACACATGATACCCAAAAATCACGAAACTGTACATGCAGCTAGAGTTTGATATTGCGAACCCAACAAAACTAGTTTCGTCGAATTCCGACTTCGTTTGCAAAACCGGCTATTTTTAAAGCTCTGGATGACCCATTTAAATATATAAATATATTTAAATATTATTAAATTAAATATAAATAACTTTATATTATTGCATATACTCACAGTGGAATACCCTACAGCTTTAGAATATCCCTATATGAATTTCCAACTCGATATTCACTTCTGGGTCAACCCGATATTCGATTTATATTGAAACCCCTTTTAAAAATATAAATAATTCCTTTATAAAATATAAAGGAATTCCACAGCGACTTTTCTGAAATTTGATTTGGACGTAAATCAAAATCTACACGACGAAATCCCGATTTTTCTCTTCCACTAGAAAGATATACTCCACCAGCTCCACATGTTTCTTGTTTCACAGAAATCCGGCTTAAAACGAATCTTGTACATTCAGTTGAAGTTCGAATCGCCAATTTACGAACTGTAGCGCCATTTCAAGCTCGATTTTAATTATATTATAATTATACGTTCAAACTGACGTTGATTGAATATATTCGTCAATATAATTCAACTCTAAGCTGAATTAAATCTAAGGGACGACCCCATTCACAGAATATTGTGATTTCCAATATTTTTGATTATTTCTGAATTAAATATATTATTTAATTATTTATTTTAATTAAATATTCACTATAATTTAATTAACGATGATTTAATTCCCTATATCACTATTTTAAACAATTAAATAAATTAATTATACCCCTGGAAAATGCGGGTCATAACATTCTTCCCCACTTAAAATAATTTCGTCCTCGAAACTGCTAAGGTAGAGGACGACCCTATCTATTGGAATTCCTAAGATTTGTTTACCCCTTATTTCTGATTTCAACTTAACCACTTAATATCGACTAAAATATTTATTCATTCCGACTAACTAAAATTTTCAAAAATTCTGAAAATTTTCTAACACTTAAAATTTTCGGAAAATTTTGCCATAACCTCCTTTGTACAACCCTATCGGTAAAACCACAACTCGCCTTTCTATGCCTTCTCCAACCCAAAAGAAAATTAAACAGCCAAGCGGCTTGCCAATTCGGCTCATCAAAATCTCAAATCCATATATAATATAAACTGGTACCTTTTTGTCGGGCACATCAACTCTACCACTTCCATATGCTATCAACTCAGCATATACCAGTGTTATCTCAATCAAATTCCCATCAGTTCATATCCTCAAATCCAAACCGAATTTTATTCGAACCCCAATATCAAATTTCAAATTCTTAACTCATCAACCCAATTCCATAACAGATTATTCTCTAATCCAATTCTATTCTATTTAACTCTGTTCAAGTTAAATTTCAATTTATTTTTACCATCTCATTTTATTTAACTTCATTTGTTAAATTTTTAATTCCAGAACTTAAATTCCTGGGTTTCTTTCAAATAAATTTGAAATTATAATAACAATTCAAAACCTTTGAATTTCTAAACAACTTGTTTTCTCAAAACAATTCAAATCAAAATCTCTGGTAGTAATCCACCACTTAGAACTCGGAAATCACACCGATGATACTGCGCAGTCATCATCGGAATTATTTTCCAGCGACCCACGTGATTTCAATACTATATCATTTTCAAAACCATTACTAAATACTTCCATTTTGAAAACATTTCAAAATCTCCCAGGAACTTAAAATTTCCTTATTTTAATTCCAAATCTGATTTAAATTCAAATTTAATTCATCATATTTCGTATACTTTACTTATATGATTCTGATTAGTTATTATATAACCATTTCACATGTTATAATCTTATCTAATTAAAATCACTACCAACACATCCTATATATGATAATATATCACATATCCATATTGTGTCAGTCCATCGTATTCAAGTGTTTATTTACTCCTACCGATATAGTGGATCAAACTGATCGACCAGAACTCATAAACAACTCAGCCAATGAATCTCCACAATATAAAACCATTTTTATATCAAATACAAATACGCACTCGTATATATACACTCAACACAATCTAGGGTATTACTAACCCTATCTCTACAGAGTCACGCCACAGAGCCAAGTAATTATTAACTTAAGCTCTGATACCAACTGTAACGACCCAGATTTTTGGTAGGCTTTGCAACCGTCCCCATCCTCCAAAGCAGCAGGTAAAACCCACTGTGGCTTACACTGGTACCCCAATACCATATTTTAAGGCCAGCCTTTCGACTTCACAACCAACCCTACCAAAGGGACATGTAGGAGTAAGTCTCCCGTTCGCCACCTAACGAAAAGCGAGAACCCCCTATCATGCGACACATGCCTAAGCACGCAACATGGACTGGTGTGAGTAAAATAGTTTAAACAGGTATATGAACAAGTAAACAATATCTCATAAGACCACGCCGCAGAACGGAACGGGTTTTTCCCTTATGAGAATCCAAAATATAAAGATATCAAAAACCTTTTGATATTATAATAATGTCTATGTACAAATAGATATCAACTAGTAGAAACGCTTTCATCTCACGTTCTACATATATAGTATACAATCAAAATCGCAAGCACGTATTGGATAATGGATTTCCAACTATGACAAGGTATGGATTCACCTTCTGATTAGTGTACTCTAGGAACGATACACTGGAGTTCAACAAGAACATCTTGCAACTCAGCCACACATGACCGACCACTCATTTCGCTTGAGTGTATTGAATGTACATCACCAACGGTTGGGATCAGCAACCGTTCCCGTATATATATGGTACAGCATTGATAGATTTAAGAAACAAATGAATATTCTCTAGATAGGTGATTATACACCCTACTTCGGTGCGACCGACTTAGCCATGCTGCCTGCCCGATTTCTGTCATTTACCGGTTGATGAGGCTAGAAGCTACGCTTTATCATTACATCAGATTCACTTCGAATGCCACATTGTCAAATCCATCGAAATCACTAATTGACGTTTACAACAGTACATTACGTGTCAGCTAAAATAAGTTTCCTTCTCCGCTTCCACTCTTGGTACGGTTGAAGAAATCAATGTACGTGACCTTTTTGGAAATACTCTGTCAGACATCCATCTTCATTCACTTAAAATGTCACATCGTCATACCCGCCAAATCACAAATTGACTTATCCAAAAATAACACGGGTATACAGCTAAGAGAAACGAATTCCTCCGCCACCAAACGTGAATACGTTTGAACAGATCAACTTACGCGATCCATTGGATATACTCTGTCAGACCTTCGTCCATACAAGTTGTCCTGGGACTGGACAAACCGAAGGCACTATTAAGTATATCCATCTTAGTCACTGTTATCTAAGACTTATACAACAGCCCTTACATTTTTCTCCGTCTTCAATTAACTTTGGCATATATGATTCGCAACGCTTATGCCAATACAGAGTGGTTCTTTGGATAATAATCCAACCGGTCTCTCCATATTAACAACGTTAAAATGGTCAAAACTTCGATAGTCTGTGATTTAACTATCAAAGAAAACAAGTGTGCAAACAACGATATTATTTCCAGATGGAAATTATATCAAACAAACATCATTTAACATTTATCTCTTTAGTTCATTTTACATCTCCTGTTTCCCTATATTCAACATTTGCTATTTTCTATATTTAGAAAATATATGTTATCAACACTGGAAACATTTCCATTCCTTGTTTTCTGTATTTAGAAAACATTTCTGATTCTTGTTTGGAAAACATTTCCAAAACTCCTTTACGATCAAACCTTACCATTTCTTATTTAAGAAGGAAGTCACTCAAGTTGGGGTATAATTACCTCTCAGACCTTAACTGAACAACGTTATAACTTCAAAATGGTCAAAGTTTATCTTTTAAATCTTTAACAACTTCTTTACGCCTTTCTCGGATCCAATTTTACTAATCTACTTCTATATTTAAAACATTGGTTATAACGATAACGTTATAATCCCTACCTTCGAATTATCTAACTTTAATTATAACTTCTATTCTTATTAGTGAATAATTAACCTAACACTTATTTATTTATAAATAAATAAATCTCTATTTAAACACTGGGAAGTATAAGTACTTTCCCGAATTCGATATAATCGAATTTGCCAATTAACTCTCTTCGAGAAATCTCTATTTGATTAACTCTTCTTCGAATAACCTATATTCGATTAACTCCTTCTCGAATAAACGATATTCGATAATCTCACTTCGAATAACTAATATTCGATGACTCTTCCTTTCCAAATATCTCATATTTGAAAATCTCACTTCGATTAAACTGTAATCGATAACTCCCTTTGATGAAACTAACATCTATAACTCCTTTCGATGAAACTAACATCGATAACTCCTTTCGATGAAACTAACATCGATAACTCCTTTCGATGAAACTAACATCGATAACTCCTTTCGATGAAACTAACATCGATTAATTTAACTCGACTAACTCGACTATCTTAACTTACTTGGTTCGACCGATTCGATTCGATCAACTAGGCTCGACTAACTTGGTTTAATTAACTCAACTTGATTAACTCCTATCGAATAACTAATATTCGATTTAACTCCATTTGTTTGACTCTAGATCGCAGCGATCACAATGCTTACGCCTGACTCCCTCAGGAAACATCCGACCGCCGTAGGCTATTTACAGCCCTGCGAATTACGCTAGCAGTCGTACGAGATGGCAACTTATCCTGAATAACTCTATTTGACTAACTCCGTCTCAAATAACTATTATTGATTAACTCTAGTTCGTTTTAACTCTAATCGATTAACTCTAACTGATTAACTCTAACTGATTAACTCTAACTGGTTAACTCTAACTGGTTAACCCGACTTACTTAACCCAACTGGTAAACTCGAATTACTTAACCCAACTGGTTAACTCTACTGAACTGGTTAACTCTATTCAACTAACTCAACTCGACTAATCCCTTTTCGAATAGCATATTCGTTTTACTAACTTTCGAATACCATATTCGATTTACTCCCTTCGAATACCATATTCGATTTAACTCCTTTCGAATACCGTATTCGATTTACTTTATTCACTTTATAAAGATTTCCCTTTTAACAACGTTTTATTCATTTGAAAAGATTTACTTTTAAATAACGGTTCTACACTTTAAAAATGATTTCCCTTTTATAACGTTTCCTTTCCAATTCTATTTGTAAATGGTTTACAAATATTTCCTTTTCAAATTTATTCTTGAAATATTCTAACTCCTTAAATTCTCTGAAAAAATCGCCATAACCTCCTTTGTAACGGGAGCATCGGGAAAATCCCCAAACCCGCCACACAGGCCTTTCCATTCAAAAAGAAAATGGTTTGTAATTATTTCCTTTTTGAATATCTCCTATTTGCAAATATTCCAATTTATAAACATTTCTTATTTATAAATATTCCACTTTATAAATATCTCTTATTTATAAATATCCCATTTTATAAATATTCTATTTTCAGTATCACTTTGAAAACCCCCTTATCTACATTCCGGTATGTCATGGTATTCAATCATATCAAATCACGATGTTCAATATCGTCCATACCCACACAATCAACAACAGGTTATACTTCACATCATATATCAAAATATGTGAAAAACAATAAAATAACTGTTGAGGAATCCAGTCGGATTCCTCCGACCTGTTTCCCTGCATCACAGATGTTACACAATAAAATCAACATCACTTTCAGTTCAGTACGGATTATTCTGATAACAGCATCAATATATAAATATTTAACGGTTTATATATATATAATTTCCACTAACTGACTAGCAGTTCAATCAATCAACCAACACACAGAAATCAACAGATGATTAACAGTTCTAAGAATACATTATAAAAATATAACTGTTCAGAGTTGGTGAGTTTTACTCACAGTTGCAGTTCATCGTTAAAGAACGATAAACTGTTATTTGATTTGGATCAAATAATTTAATTTGCCATAAATTCATACGATCCCCAATACACTTCTAGTCAGCTTCATTGTGAAGCTCTCCTCCACAGGTCCCAACGCAACTTACGGTTCGTGATTCTGATTTCATATGAATAAGATATAAAATTTTCAAGTTATACAAATTTAAATGGATTTTATATATAAAAAAAACTAGGCTAATATTTATTTGGGCTTCACCCTTGAATTGTCGGCCCACTTACCCTTCATTTTAAACAAAACCGGACCCGTTACTTTTCCCCCAAATCAGTTATCGCAATGGCCATCGCGTTCATCTTCTTGGGTACGAACTTCCACTTCTCTCCTTTATAAACTAAAAACACATTTAATCAATGCCTAAACAATATCCCCTTAATCACGTTGTTAACGCAAATCACCGCCCTCATCCTCATTCTTCCCAGATCCATTTCGTTGCTCCTAGTACAACTCCTCCACCACCGAACTCCTTCCATCCATCAATTCCTCCTTCCTTACATCACGATGAAACCAACCAACTATACCACAAATATCCTCATTAAATCCTCTTTCATCTCCACCCCTTAATGTAAATCTCGAACAGCAGCATCTGTCTTTCGTCGCTCACCCTGACAACAGCGTCCTAATGGTTTCACCACCGAGCTGCTCCTCCCTCAGATCGCCGAACCCCTCCTGTCTGCCACCGCGACCTCTGCCATCGACTAGACCACCCTCCGCACCACAATGGTCACCTGAATTCGCCAGGAACAGCTCGAATCCGCAAACCCTAGTTTCTTCTGCTGAACAGGACCTCGAACAAACCATGTTCGAACCAAATAAAAAGCACCCAAAAAAGAAGAGCAAGTCCCTACGAGTTCGAATATATGAATAACTTGATTTGTGGAATTTCTTTGCATTTGATTTTTCTTGTTGATTTCTCTTTTGCGGTTTTCATCCGAGAATTTGATGGCTAGAGAAACAAATGCGTGGACTTTTTTTTTTAGGTTTTGGAATGGATGGAGGTGTATTTATAGTGTTGGCAAAATATCTAGATATTTTACAGAAGGCATATTCCTGGTATATTCCCATATATATATATATATTCATTTTTCTTTCTAAAAATCCGTGTGATCACACATGATACCCAAAAATCACGAAACTGGACATGCAGCTAGAGTTTGATATTGCGGACCCAACAAAACTAGTTTCGTCGAATTCCGACTTCGTTTGCAAAACCGGCTATTTTTAAAGCTCTGGATGACCCATTTAAATATATAAATATATTTAAATATTATTAAATTAAATATAAATAACTTTATATTATCGCATATACTCACGGTGGAATACCCTACAGCTTTAGAATATCCCTATATGAATTTCCAACTCGATATTCACTTCTGGGTCAACCCGATATTCGATTTATATTGATACCCCTTTTAAAAATATAAATAATTCCTCTATAAAATATAAAGGAATTCCACAGCGACTTTTCTGAAATTTGATTTGGACGTAAATCAAAATCTACACGATGAAATCCCGATTTTTCTCTTCCACTAGAAAGATATACTCCACCAGCTCCACATGTTTCTTGTTTCACAGAAATCCGGCTTAAAACGAATCCTGTACATTCAGTTGAAGTTCGAATCGCCAATTTACGAACTGTAGCGCCATTTCAAGCTCGATTTTAATTATATTATAATTATACGTTCAAACTGACGTTGATTGAATATTTTCGTCAATATAATTCAACTCTAAGCTGAATTAAATCTAAGGGACGACTCCATTCACAGAATATTGTGATTTCCAATATTTTTGATTATTTCTGAATTAAATATATTATTTAATTATTTATTTTAATTAAATATTCACTATAATTTAATTAACGATGATTTAATTCCCTATATCACTATTTTAAACAATTAAATAAATTAATTATACCCCTGGAAAATGCGGGTCATTACATCTTCTTTGAATATCAATTCAAACTAGTCGGGATTAGCGAACTACACCGAAGTAATCATTTATTTTATTTCCCAATCCCAGCCTATACATCCCATGAAGTAAAACTAGTCATACTTCATATCTAACACCACGGTGTTATCGGTAAATTCAATTACCATTTCACGTTCAAATCTAATTAAAGATTTAACTATGGCCTGGAGCAAAACTGGTGATACTCCATTCTCGACCATTTCAATCTAATTAAAGATTCATTAAAACTCCACTTAGTTTCAATCTTTAAATGGGTTAAAGAATCAGTGTCATTTAAAACACGGTTCACGGTAAACCCAAAATCACATCACATTTCAATCAGTCCCTAACCGTAAATTAGCAAGTGAGCAATTCCCTAAGTATTGACCCCGAAGGCCGAAACCAACATCAGATCAATACCCCTGAAACCATTCAACTTAACTAATCTCCAGTTAATTTCTGTTTTTCTTAACTCCTTTGGGTCTAAGAACAGTATTATTGAAGATAATGTTCACGACAACACAAAATCACATTCCATCAATTTTCGGGTTAAAGAACAAGTGTTATTTAAAAACACAGTTCATGATAAACCCAAAAATCAATTCCAATTCAATTCCAATTAAATATTATTTAATTGGTACACTTCATTAAATCTAAATAAAAAGATTTAATCTTTTTCTCAACTGGGTTTAAGAACAGTGTTAATGAAGACATCATTCACGACAAACCCAAATCACATTTGATATTAAATACAAGGCACTGATTAGAAAATATATCGGCTTATATTCAATATCGAATTCTACAACCAACAAATATCGTATTTGAAAAAACGATATGTATATATATCTTTCAAATTTCCATAACAACATCTGTATAATCATGAAATCCAACATCGAAATATTCCAAAGACAAAGTCGATTCAAATCCATTCCAATTCAATTATTGGAAATTCTGGTTACTTTTAAAACCATTTCAAATTCAATTTATTTATTTTAAAACTAAATAAATTATTATTCTAGTTCAAAACTATTTCACTTCGATAAAAATCTATTTTTATCTTTTCAAATATGGAGTTTTTCATCCCGATTCTTCACAAATCATTTCTTATGATTTTACACAAATTATTGATATTTTTAATAATTTTATCAAGGCCCGTACAGTCGATTTCCATCAACGACCATCGAACTGCACTTACAACGACCTTTTCCAAATTTGATTTGGACATAATTCCAAATCCAACCGTTAGATTTCAAATCCCTAATATTCGTTAGAAAGCTCTTTTCGATACGAACCCAACGGTTCCGGTTTTAGGAGAATCCGACGGTCGGATCTCCCGCAATATCCATTCGAAGTCAATGGTCGAAATTCGCGAACTACCGCGGCGCGGTGCGTTCTATTCAGGCCATTATATTATATATGTAATATATATAATATATACTTCGTCGATTTCCTTTCGAAACGTATTTTATAAATCGCTTTAAATTCGTTTTCGAAACGATTTCAACTTCATATTCAATTTCTAATCAAAATTGAATATTCCAATATAAATTCGTTTTAATTTCATTTCAAATCGATTTCAATTCAATTCGAATTTCAAATCATTTCAATTTATTTCGAATTTCAAATCTATTTCAATTTCAAATTTATTCAATTTAATTCGAATTTCAAATTTATTTCAATATTCATTGAAAAATGAAAAAAATCGATATAAATATCGTTCACGTCAAAATGGCGTCAATCTAATCAACACGGCTTCATATATTTCTATTTTCAAATATTCTATTTCAAATATTTCTTTTTCAAATATTTCTAGTCAAATATTTCTTTTCGAATATTTCTATTCAAATATTTCTTTTCAAATATTTCTATTCAAAACTGGAATGAGGCCCAATCAATTACCATATAATGTTAATTATATGGATTTTCTACAACACATATATAAAATAACAACGATAAATAATCAACCATCATCCAGAGTGCATTCTACACTCTATAAGCATCAAATATAAATATTTAACGCTTATGACAGTCTGTCAATCAATCAATCGACATACAACTAATTATTGGGACTAGTGTATGTCATATATCATCCCAATACCCGTGTGGGGTTTCAATCAATCAAACACATATTTTATTTGTGCAGTTGGGCGATGTGTAAAATTTATCGTCCCAATCAATATCAGTCAAATGTGTGCATATAAACAAATCGTCCGATACGTTTATATTTATTTCATTTTAAATACACGTTAAAAATTCTATTTTCAACTATAAAATATTTTTAACTATATAAATATTTTATTTCGTTTCACATCACATCACACAATAAACTACACATCAAATCAAACAAAAAAGCATACAAGCCGTCCATGGTCTGTGGACGACGGGTGTCGGGTGCTACTAAACACCGTCAGCATCCTAGTATATATTTTAACTAGAAATAAATTAAAAGTGAGAACTTCTCACCTTGGGGTTCCACTCTGCCATTTCGTTTCTGTACTGTCTGAATTCCCTTTTGATTTCTATTCGTTCCATCCCAATTCTTTTCACGCTGTTCACATTCAAAATCAAATTTTTATTTCACTTTCATGTATATAAAAATTGCCTCTTTTATATAACCAAAATCACATCTTTATATTTTTTAAAATCACGTCTTTATATTTTTAAAAATCACGTCTTTATATTTTTAAAAATCACGTGTTTCTATTTTTAAAAAAAATCACGTCTTTCTATTTTTAAAAAAATCACGTCTTTATAAATCAAAAATCTAATCTTTACTCCAATAAAAATTATTTCTTTATTCCACTATCTTTAAAGCAAAAATCACATTTCTATTTCGATGTTTATAGATAAAAATTCACATTTTCCATTCACTTCACATATAAAGATCCTATTTTTATCGAAGTAAAAATCATATTTTTACTTCACTACTTAATTAAAATTATATTTTTATTACTCTACATAAATAAAAATTATATTTTTAACTTACTTCTTATATAAAAATTATGTTTTTAATATTCCTATCATGTAAAAATTACATTTTTAATCCATTTCATTATATTTGCTTAATTAAAAAAATAAACTTTATAAAAGAAACATATAACTTTAAGAATTAAAAATAAAAAAGAAGACTCACGTCTACAGCAAATCGGAGGAGGGGGGATCGTTTCCTGCTGATGGTGGGGGGCGCAAGGGGTAGGGAGGCGTCAGGAGGGGTGGCGGCAGGTCGGGGAGGCGGCGCATAGGCCGGGGGGTCGGGTAGTGGCGGATTTCGTGGGGGTTGGGGTTTCCAAGCGGGCTTCCCATCGAAGAAAGGGGGCTGGGCTTGTTTGGCGGCCGGAGGAGGGAAGGGGGGCAATCGACGGTGGACGACGGCCAAGGGAGGGGCGATCGATGGTGAACTGCAAAGTGGTGAAAGGCGACAGGCTGAAGGAAAGAGAAGAAGAGAAAAAAAAGGGCGTGTTTTATTACTTTGACTGGGGTTTAGAGTTTGACCAACTAAGGGGGGATTATATAGTTTTTATATTTAATTTAATTTTCCATAAAAAGCAACTTTTTATTTCGATCTCTAAACGAAACCCACCGCCTGTCGTCCCTAGCTAATTACCCCCATTCCGAATACAATGGGATATGTATCGCAAGCCAATTCGATCTTTTCGATCAGTTTTCGTCGAAATTCAAATATAACTCTATATATTCAATTTTAAACGTACATTTCAATTTACCAGGGCCACACACAGCCTCTAAAAATTCCAGAAAAATTATTTCTAGCTTTGTACTGACGATACAGTCGTAACAAAACTAATTTCGTTTAATTCTGAGGCCGTTTGAAAAATGACCATTTTCCAGTCGATTAAAATCAACTGAAACTGGTCAAACGCGTTTTCCTTTGCCATGCTCACATATTGATTCGAAAAATTATGAAATTTGAAACCCAGCAATAATTTGACATCGCAGATCCAACAAAAGTGGTTTCGTCGAAAACTGAGGTCGCTTGCAAAATGGCTATTTTCAGGGGCCGAAATTCCATAGCGACTATTCTGAAATTTCAACTGGACATAGCTTTTGATTCCCGCTATGAAATTCCAATCTTTCGGATTCGTTGGAAAGATATTCACAGATAGATTCTAATATTTTTGGTTTCACTAAAATCCAGTTTATTTTGCACCCGGTACATTCATTTGAATTTTGAAATCGAATTATCGAACTACCGCGCCATTTTCAATTCCTTTTATAATTATAAATAAATATTTATATTCTAACGACGATCTATATAAACATATACGTTCAAATTATGTTCAAAATAAAGTTTTCGTCGATATTATTTAAAATAATTCATTTTAAATAATCAAAATCCACCAAAATTGCCAAAATAAAAATTTTAAATTGGCTCAGATTTCCGGGTTATTACACAACCTATATAAAAATCATATTTTTATACCGCTTTTTCATATATATAAAAATCATATTTTTATATTTTCTACTTCATTATAAAAATCAAATTTTTATATTCACTACTTCATTATAAAAATCAAATTTTTAATTTCGCTACTTCATTATAAAATTCAAATCTTTAAGTTATAACTAAAAATATTATTAACATACGATAAAAATCATATTTTTACCTTTCTAAAAATAATTCCATGTCATATGCTAGTTAAAAATCATACCTTTTGTATGTTAAAAATCCGATCTTTTCTATGTTAAAAATCCAATCTTTTCTATTGCTATTACATATATAATAGAACTAATTTCATAAATTCTATTATATATTAAAAACTGTTTTTATATAAAACAATATCATAAAAAAA
Organism: Allium sativum; assembly: GCA_030737875.1. NCBI lineage: Eukaryota > Viridiplantae > Streptophyta > Magnoliopsida > Asparagales > Amaryllidaceae > Allium > Allium sativum. The sequence goes on from CM060923.1 coordinate 465,374,899, forward strand.
ATATAATAACCATAAAAATATATAAACACTTACTGATTTCGATCGGAGGGGGTGTTTAGGGTTCGTCGGAGGGCTGGAAGGTCGGGGAAGGGTGTAGGAGGCGGCGCTGGCGGTGCAGTGGGGTCCAGTGACGGATTGGGGTCGATTTGAAGCTGTGGAGGTTCAGAGAAGAGGAGGGAGGAGAGGAGGAAGGAGGAAGGAGGAGGGGGTTCAGAGGGGTGGCGGCGCGTCGGACTAGGGCGACAGTGGAGGCTGAACGACGGGGAGCGGCTGTTGAGAAGGGTGCGACAGGTCTATTCGAGAAAGGGGCGCGTTTTATTTTCTGAATGAATTCTACAGTTAGGGCATATAATATATATATATATATATATATTTAATTCCCAAAAATGTTACTTTTTCGTTCGGACTCCAAATCGCACCCAACAACTGTCGCCCCTAGCTAATTACCCCCATTCCAAACACAATGGGATATGTTCCGTAAGCCAGTTCGACTGTTACAATTAATTTTCGTTAAAATTAAAATATAAACTAATATATATATATATAAAATATTTAAACATATATTTAAATTTACTGGGGTCACATACTGACTCCAAAAATTCCAGAAAAATAAATCTAGCTATGTTTTGACGATATGGTCCTAACAAAACTAATTTCATCGAATTTGGAGACCATTTAAAAAACGGTCATTTTCTAGTCGATTAAATTCAAACTGAAATTACCAAACACGTTTAAATCCACTACGCTCACATATTGATTCCAAAAATTGTGAAAATTAAAATCCAGCAATAATTTGACATTCCGGATCCAACAAAAGTGGTCTCGTCGAAAACAGAGGTCGTTTGCAAAATGGCTAATTTTAAGGGTTATATATTATATATAATTCCATTGCGAATATTCTGAATCTTCAACTTGACATAACTTTTTATTCCCGTTATAAAATTTGGATTTTTCACATTCGTTGGAAAGATATTTTCAAACAAATTCAAATATTTCTGGTTTTACCAAAATCCGTTTTATTTTGAATCCTGTACATTCATTTGAAATTTGAAATCGAATTTTCAAACTACCGCACCATTTCCAATTCCTTTTATAATTAAAATAAATATGTATATTCTAATTTCGATTTAAATAAATTTATACATTCTAATTCTATTAAAAATAAATTTCTAGTCGTTATTATTTAAAATAAATCATTTTAAATATTCAAAATTCATTAAAATTGCCAAAATAAAAAATTTAAATTGGTTCCGATTTTCCGGGTTGTTACAGTCAGTATGTGACCCGGTAAATTAAAATGTACATTGAAATTCAATATATAATGATTTATATTTTAGTTTTGATGAAAAATGATCGAAACAGTCGAATTGGCTTATGAAACATGTCCCATTGTGTTCGAATGGGGGTATTTAGTTAGGGACAATAGTTGTTGGGTTTGATTTGGAGTTCGAACAATAAACAAGCAAATTTGAGAAAAAAATATATTAAAATATTATATATATAAGGTTTAAAACCCTATCTCCTTCATTCTTTAACAGCCGCCGCATTCCTAATTGGATGAATCAAATCGTTCAAAACTAAACCCTTCAATCTCTTCCATCATACTTTGAATTAATATACGGTTGCAAAACGAAAATCAAAGATCTAGATGAGATCTTAATTCCCAACGGATAAGATCGAAAACTGTGTTGTATATGGTGGGATTTTCGAGCTCAATCGAGCTACGCTCGAGAGCCTTTGCAGGCGTGTGGGGCTCATCACGAGGGCTGCCGTGGCCAGCGTGGGGAGCCCTGGTCTCGGCGCATCTCGTGGCCACCTTGGATCATTGTCCGACGCGAAGGATAGAGGGCGGTTTCAAAACCCTAAGCTTTGATACTGGGTTAGAGTTGAATCCAGGAGAACAACAGAAGAAGAAAGAGGCACGGCCGATTTTCTTGATTAAGGTTAAAGGAGCTTTATTTAATATTAATTATATTATTAATGGCATTAATTGTATAGTGACTTATAAAATCAATAACTTCTGACTGTATCATCAGAATTTGACAAAACAAATCACGTTGGAACCGTCTCGACAAGATCTACGCAATGAAACTGACTAGAACAAAAATGGAGCAAATTGGAATTTGAGTTAAATTAAACGGTTGTTTAGTTTAGTGTAAAAATAGAAATTCAGAAATAAAGAATGATGGAGTGGAACCCAAGGTGAGATCACTTTCTCACTAAAAAAATTATTTTATCGTGTTATTGTATTCATGTATAAAAATATATAGAATTTCCAGTGTAGATTTTTATCAGTTTAATCATTATAAATTGTATACAGTGCCTATTAGCTCACCTCCCTTGTCCACAGACCATGGACGATTTAATTGACTGTATTGTGTTTTGTTTGTGATGTTGGAATGTTTAACATATTAAAATATTATTAATATTATTGTGGAAATTAAAATTATAAATATCCATTTATAATTTAAAATAGTAAAATTGGAATAAATATCCATTTACAAGTCGGACGACTTGTTTATATACACCTATTTAACTGATCTTGATTGGGATGATAATTTTACACATTGCCCAACTACACAAATAATAATCAGTATTTGTTGTTTGAAAACCCCACACGGGTATTGGGATGATATTTGACATACACTAATCCCATCAATCGATTGGTTGGTAGACTGTGATGAGTGTTATTTATCTATTTTAATGCTTATACAGTTGTAGAACGCACTTTGGATGATGTTTGAATGTGTAATGATTATTTATCACTGTGGTTGAATACATGCGATGTATGAAATCCATATAACTGAAATTATATGGTAATTGATTGAGTCGCATTCCGATTCAGAAATAAAGAATATTTTAAAATAATGCATATTTTAAAATAATATTCAATGAAGAATAAAATCATGATTTTGATGTCCGATTTTGGATGGACATGAAAATATTGAAATGTGAAGCCGAGTTAAGTAGCAAAACGCCATTTCAACCCAAACAGGTTACCAATAGATTTTATTCATTTTATAATGAATATCGAAAAGAAGTGATTTCAAAATCTAATATTTTGGAAATATTATCATTTTAATTTTATAATGATGTGGAATATTCAATTTTGATTTAAAAATGAAAATGAAGTTGAAATCATTTTAAAATGAATTTATAAATGATTATATAATATGTTTTAAATGGAAATTGACGATATATATATTATATATATAGTGGCCTGAATAGAACGCGCCGCGCAGCGACCGTTCACGAATTTCGACCATTAACTTCAAATTGATGTTACGGGAGATCCGACCGTCGGATTCTCCTAAAACCAAAACCATTGGGTTCGTATCGAAAAGAGCTGTCTAACGAATATAAGATATTTAAATTTAAATGGTCAGATTCTAAGATATGTCCATATCAATTTCAGGAAAGGTGGCTATGGATGAAGTTCGGTGGCCGTTATTGGAAACAGACTGTACGAGCCTTAATAAAATTACTAAAAATATGGACAAATTGAGTAAAATCATAATAAATTATTTAGAAAGGGTTTTGGTGAAAATTTTGCTATTTGAAAAGATAAAAAATATTTTTCAAAATGAACCACTTATTAACTAGAATAATAATCCAATGTTTTTAAATAAATAAATTGGATTTGAAAAAGGGTTTTTAATATAACCAGAACTTTCCAACGTATGAATTGGAATGGATTTAAATGGAAATAATCTTTGGAATATTTCGGTATTGGGTTCCTTGATTATACAGATATTATTAAGGAATTTGGAAGATATATATATCATTATTCCCAATACGATATTTGTTGGTTTCAGAATTTGATATTGAATTTAAGCCGATATAATTTCTATTTAGAGCCTTGTATTTAATGTCAAATTGGATTTTGGGTTTTTCGTGAATTGTGTCTTTAATAACACTGTTCTTAAACTTAGTTGAGAAAAGAATAAATCTTTTAAATAAGGTTTAGAGAAGTTTACCAATTAATTAATGTTTAATTGGAATTGAATTGAAATTGGATTTTGGGTTTATCGTGAATAACGTTTTAAATAACATTCGTTCTTTAACCCAATTAACAGTGAAGATATGATTTGGAATTTATAAATCTTTTATTAAGATTTAATGGAAATTTCCCAAAGTAAAGTTTTCCAATTTAATATACTGAATGGAATTCGATATGATAATAATCGAGATGACCTTCTGTGAAGGAAGACCGTTACTATATATGGAATTTTAAAGGCTTTGCTATTATTCCATTTATAGTATTGATTGGATATGGATATTTATATTGATTATATATTGATCTGTTTTCCGTGAAGATTTCAAAGTTGATGGAAGTCGATTTGGGTTTATTGTGAACTGTGTTTATAATGACACTGATTCTTTAACCCAATTAAAGAAAAGATTAATTTCTTAAAAGTTAAATAATCATAAAGTAATGATTTTTGATATTAAAATTAAGGAGAGTTTTAATAAATCTTTAATTAGATTGGAATGACAATGGGATAATTAAATTTACCGAATTCAAGAAATGTTCGAGAATGGAGTACCACTAGTTTTACTCCATGAGATAGTTAAATCTTTAATTAGATTTTAATGTGGAATGGTAATTAAATTTACCGATAACACCGTGGGTGTTAGATATGGGGTACTACCAGTTTTGCTCCATGGGATAAATAGGTTGGGATTGGGATTAATAAATAAATGGTTACTTTGGTAAGGCTCGATAATCCCGACTAGTTGATAAAATCTTTGAAATGATATCCAAAGGAAGGTTAAAGAATAAATTTAAAAGAATTTATCTTTGAAAAAATTAATATGAACCTTTCCCAAAGGATACGAATATTTTAATAAAAGAATATTATGAATTGGAATGACGCGTATGATGTGTTTTTATAGCACTTGATTATAATATACGCAAGTTATTAGGAAAGACCGGGTTTAACCCATTTTGAATAACTGATACAACGACTAAAAGTCGATGATGAAAACGGTGGTTGAAGACAGGAGATCTTCACATCATTTGGATGATTACTGATGTCTTGATTGGGATGTACACCCAATACAAAGTAATAAGTGGTGATCGTCCAGACGTATTGGAGATCGACCAGATATGTTAGGGCCTCTCTCATGTATTGGACATATGAGACGAGGAACAAGATGCCTCTGGTTTCGTTCACACCAAGAACGGGCTTGCAAATGGATAACGTGTATGACATTGTATTCCTTTATACTGTATTTGTTGTTCTCTGCTAAATATATATTTGTTTGATGACGGAGAATTTATTATCTTGCTTAACACCCTTCTCTGAGACGTATGAGCTTAGAGGTTATATATTGGTGAAAATTAGTGGTACGGTATGGATCGACAGTGTGGCATGTTGAGATGCAAATGATCGAGGCTTTTTTTGAAAAGCAGAGTCGTGTGGCTGATGATCAAAGCATAACTTTAATTAGCATAGCTTTGTGTAGCATTAATTCACGAGCTTCACACCCCGGTATAAACCTGAAACGGGATGATGAACGTATGGAAATGGGCATATGTTAATTTCTAGCTACGGGTAACGTCATGGTATAGAGCCCAGATTGTTTACTCATGTGGATGTCAGAAAACTTTATTGATGGAAAGTGAGGTACCTCGATCATTGGGCCGATTGAAAGGCACTATGATAGTGAGTCCCTAGTGGCTCTTGAGTGGTCAACATACTGACCCATTTTGGAGGTTCGATAGAACCGGCTAACATATAGTTTATGGTATAATTAATCATCAACGGATGACCGGCAATGCGGCTAACCTAGGGTTGCCTGTAGGTATGATCCTAGGGCATTGCTAGTGTGTCTCGAATCGGTAAGGAAGATCGCTTGCCTTGGTTCATAGATGGAAACCCAATTTCCAATACACGATTTTACGGTTTTAGTTGTAAACCTATATGGCGACGTAATATAATGGTACCTATGCCACCTATGATTCATACATTTATATTTGAAGTTGATTTCTTCACTTATAATAGTAATAAAAGATGAAATTTCGCGTATCCAGCATATTTGGCTATTATAAGGGAAAACTCTATCCTCGACTGCATTCATTGTGTGATGGAACCAGAGTCTTATAATAGCTTCATTTTTCTGTTTAGCATTACACTATATATTTTTATGCACTGGTATTCATGGAGGATAAACCCGTTCCATGCGATACGGCGTGGTCCCATGATTTACTTAACTTTAAAATAAAAGCTAATAACTGTTTTTTTAATAACCCGGAAATTCGAGCCAATTAAAATTTTTATTTGGCAATTTTTAGCGAATTTTGAATATTTAAAATGAATTATTTTAAATAATAACGATGAGAAATTTAATTTGAATGGAAATAGAATGAATATATTTATATAGATCGTCGTTAGAATATAAATATTTTATTTTAATTATATAAAAGGAATTGAAAACGGCGCGGTAGTTTGAAACTTCGATTTTGAACTTCAAATGAATGTACCGAGTGCAAAATAAACTGGGTTTTGGCGAAACCAAAAAAATATATGAATCTAATTGAGAATATCTTTCCAACGAATCCGAAAAATTGAAATTTCATAGCGGGGACAAAAAGTTATGTCCAGTTGAAAATTCAGAATAGACGCTATGTAATTCTGGCCCTTAAAAATAGCCATTTTGCAAACGACCTCGATTTTCGATGAAACCACTTTTGTTGGATCCGTGATGTCAAGTTATTGCTAGGTTTCAAAATCCGTAATTTTTCGAATCAATATGTGAGTGTGGCGAAGGAAAACGCGTTTGACCAGTTTTAGTTGATTTTAATCGACTGGAAAATGACCATTTTTCAAACGGTCTCAGAATTCGACGAAACTAATTTTGTTAGGACCGTATCATCAATACAAAGTTAGAAAATATTTTTCGGGAAATTTTAGAGTCCATATGTGATCCTAGTGAATTGAAATGCGCGTTCAAATTCAATATATAGAGTTATATTTTGATTTTGACGGAAACTGGTTGAAACGATCGAATCATCTTACGATACATATCCCATTGTGTTTGGAATGGGGGTAATTAGCTATGGACGACAGATGGTGGGTCTCGTTTCGAGGTCAGAATGAAAAGTACCTTTTTAAAGTGAATAAAAAATATTAAATAATATATATTATAACTCCCTCTCCCCTACTTTCTCTCTCCCTCCTCATTCTCTAAACCATCGACTTCAGATCTAAAAAGAAAAAAAAACGAAGTCGCGCCCTCCTTCTATGAGATCACCGCCGCTCCTCCAGGCGGGCCCACGCCGCCGGAGCTCCACCCACGTCAGCCCGAGCCTCCCCCAGCGCGCCGCCCTAGCTCGACCTCCCTCCTTCACCGATCTCCCCCTTCCTCTCGAGCACCGCGTACCATTTCCCCCCTCAGCCTCGACGCGACCTCCACCACACCGCCACCCAATGGCAGCCACCACCACGCAGGCGCCCCCCATCACCAGCACCTCCTCCTTCGACCAAATAAGTGAGCTTCCCCCTTTCCCTTTTCTTCCTTTTATTTTTATTTTATTCAGTGTTTTTTTAACTGAAATTAGCTAAGAATTTTTATATGACAAAGCTAAGATTTTTCCATAGAAAAGTTTAGGTTTTTAATTATAAAAGAATTAGATTTTTGATTATAAAAAGAGATGATTTTTAATAAAGAAAAGATTTGATTTTTCATGTAAGAAAGATTAGATATTTAAACTTAGAAAGAACGGATTTTTTTTATATAGAAGAATGTTTGATTTTTAAAGTAGCCATGTAAAAATATGATTTTTATATTATATAGATAATAAAAATTCGATATTTATATCATAGGAAGAATAAAAATATGATTTTTATTTATGTAGAGTAAAAAAATATAATTTTTATTATATTACTAACGGTGTAAAAATAGAATTTTTATCTATATAGTAGCGGTGTAAAAATAGAATTTTTATCTATATAGTAGCGTTGTAAAAATAGAATTTTTATCTATATAGTAGCGGTGTAAAAATAGAATTTGTATCTATATAGTAGTGGTGTAAAAATAGAATTTTTATCTATATAGCAGTAGTGTAAAAATATGATTTTTATATACATTGCAACAATATAAAAACGTGATTTTTATATATGTAGTGGCTACGGACAACGAAATTGACAAAAGGCGAGCGACGAAGATTTCTACATATGAAGAGTCGTGGTGTTTGGTTTAGCTAGTCGGTGAGAACTCCTCACTTTTATTTTTACTTCTAGTTTGAAATATATACTAGGATGCAGACGGTGTTTAGTAGCACCCGACACCCGTCGTCCACAGACCATGGATGACTTGTTTGTTTGATTGCTGTGTTGTGAAATTTGATTGTGTGTTGTGAAATGAAATATTTTATAGTGGACAATATTTTATAGTTAAAAATATAATTTTTTAACGTGTATATAAAATAAATATTCATAAACAAATCAGACGATTTGTTTATATACACTGATTTGACTGATATTGATTGGGGCGATAAATTTTACACATCACCCAACTACACAAATAAAATGTGTTTTTGTTGATTTAAAACCCAACACGGGTATTGGGATGATATATGATGTACAATAATCCAAATTATTTAGTTGTATGTCGATCGATTGGTCGACAGAGTGTGTAAGCGTTAATTATTTATATTTAATGCTTATGCAGTTGCACTCTGGATGATGGCTGATTATTTATCGTTGCTATTATATACATGTGTTGTAGAAAATCCATATAATTAACATTATATGGTAATCGATTGGGCCTCATTCCAATATAGAAAATAAATTCATGTGTTGAATTGAAAATAAATTCATGTGTTGAATTGAAAATAAATTCATGTGTTGAATTGAAAAATATTCATGTGTTGAATAGAATAAACATTCATGTATTGAATAAAAGCCGTATTGATTAGATTGACGCCATTTTGACGTGAACGATATTTATATCGATTTTATTCATGTTTCAGTGAATATTGAAAGTGATTTCAAAATTCGAATTAAATTGAATAGATTTGAAATTCGAATTAAATTGAATAGATTTGAAATTTGAATTAAATTGAATAGATTGGAAATTCGAATTAAATTGAATAGATTTGAAATTCGAATTAAATTGAATAGATTTGAAATTCGAATTAAATTGAATAGATTTGAAATTCAAATTAATTTGAATAGATTTGAAATTCGAATTAAATTGAAATGAATTGAAATTCGAATTAAATTGAAATGAATTGAAATTCGAATTAAATTGAAATTGAATTGAAATCGATTTGAAGTGAAATTAAAACGAATTTATATTAAAAAATTCAATCTTGATTTGAATTTGAAAAGGAAGTTGAAATCGTTTTGAAAACGAATTTAAAAAGATTTATAAAATACGTTTTAAAAGGAAATCGACGAAGTATATATTATATATATATAATATAATGGCCTGAATAGAACGCGCCGCGCCGCGGCAGTTCGCGAATTTCGACCATTGACTTCGAACGGATATTACGGGAGATCCGACTGTCGGATTCTCCTAAAACCGGAACCGTTGGGTTCGTATCGAAATGATCTTTCTAACGAATATTAGAAATTAGAAATCTAACGGTTGGATTTGGAATTATGTCCAAATAAAATTTGGAAAAGGTCGTTGTAAGTGCAGTTCGATGGTCGTTGATGGAAATCGACTGTACGGGCCTTTATAAAATTATTAAAAATAGTGATAATTTGTGTAAAATCATAAGAAATGATTTGGGAAGAATTGGGATGAAAATTTCCATATTTGAAAAGATAAAAATAGATTTTTATAAAAATGAACTAGTTTTGAACTAGAATTATAATTCTATTTATTTTTGAAATAAATAAAGTGGATTTGAAATGGTTTTGAAAATAACCAGAATTTCCAATAATTGAATTGGAATGGATTTGAATCGAAATTGTCTTTGGAATATTTCGATGTTGGATTTTGTGACTATGCAGATATTGTTATGGAAATTTGAAAGATATATTTATATCGTTATTTCCAATGAGATATCTGTTGGTCGTAAAATTTGATTGAATATAAGCCGATATATTTTCTATTCAGAGCCTTGTATTTAATATCAAATGTGATTTGGGTTTGTCGTGAATGGTGTCTTCATTAACACTGTTCTTAAACCCAGTTGAGAAAAAGATTAAATCTTTTTATTTAGATTTAATGAAGTGTACCAATTAAATAGTATTTAATTGGAATTGAATTGGAATTGATTTTTGGGTTTATCATGAACTGTGTTTTAAATAACACTTGTTCTTTAACCCGATAATTAATAGAATGTGATTTTGGGTTTATCGTGAACCGTGTTTTAAATGACATTGATTCTTTAACCCAGTTAAAGACAGGATATTGATTTTTGGGAAGATTAAAACTAAGTGGAGTTTTAATGAATCTTTAATTAGATTGAAATGATCGAGAATGGAGTATCACCCGTTTTGCTCCAGGCAATAGTTAAATCTTTAATTAGATTTAAACGTGAAATGGTAATTAAATTTATCGATAATACCGTGGTGTTAGATATGAAGTATGACCAGTTTTACTTTATGGGATGAATAGGTTGGGATTGGGAAATAAAATAAATGATTACTTTGGTGTAGTTCGCTAATCCCGACTAGTTTGAATTGATATTCAAAGGAAGATTAAAGAATAAATTTAAAGAATTTTTCTTTGATAAAATTAATGGGAACCTTTCCCAAAGTGTAAGAATATTTGAATAAAAGAATATTTTGAATTGGAATGAGGCGTATGTTGTGTTTGTGTAACACTTGTTTATTATATACACGAGATATTCAGAAAGACCGGGTTTATCCCATTCTGAATAACTGATTCGATGTGGTGTCGGGGATGAAGATGGTGGTTGAAGACCGGAGGTCTTCACATCGTTTGGGTGATTACTGATGATCTTGATTGGGCTGTACACCCAAGAGGAGGGAATCAGTTGGTGATCGTCTAGACGTACTTGGAGATCGATGGATATGCGAGGTACAAGGTGCCTCCGGTTTCGTTCAGACCCAGAACGAACTTGTAAATGGACTGTGTGTCTAACATTGGATTTTATTCTGTGTGATTGATTTCTAATAAATATATATCTGTTTGGCAACGGAGAATTTTTCTCTTGCTTAATGCCCTTCTCTGAGACGTACGAGCTCAGGGGTTATATATTGATGGATATCAAACGCATGGAGTGAATTGCCTATATGGCATGCCTAAGTGGCAATTGATCAAGGCTTCTGTTGAAAAGCAAAGTCTTGTGGTTGAGGATCAATGCACGACCTGTGTGGCATAGCTTTGTGTAGCGTTGATTCGCGAGCCTCACACCCCGGTTGTGAACTAGAAACGGGAGAAGGATCCAGGGAGGGCATGCGTTTCTTTCTAGCTAGGGTGGTGTCAGTGACCTACCAGCCCTGATATTTTATTATTTTCACCTGTGTGGTTGTTGCTGTTGCGAGGCGCCTCAGATATATCGGTCGATCCGGGACCGATGGAGTCATTGGACTCATTTACACCCCCAATGGGCGGGGAAACACAGTGTTCAGGCATTTTAATCCGCATCGGTGGACCAGCCCTGTGGCTCCTAGGTGTAGTTGCGGTTGCTCCTGAGACTCGGGCTAAACAGTCTCGAAATCAGTAGAGGACTATCTTTTGCCTCGGTTCACAGATGGAAATCCAACTTCCAATACATGACTTTGCGGTTTTATTTGTAGAGCCTAGTATGGCAACATAGTGGTATGGGGCACTTATGCCGTCTATGATTGATACTTATGATTTGAAATTGTTTTGACACTATACACTTATAGTAATAATAAAACATGAAATTTCACGTACCAAGCATTGTTGGCTATTATAAGGTAAAAACCCTATCCTACGGCTTGCGTTGCATTGTGTGATGGGACCTGGGTCTTATAATAGCTTCATTTTCTTTATTTATCATTGCGTTGTTGTTTTATGCACTGGTATTCTTGGGAGGAAACCCGTTCCATGTTATACGGCGTGGTCCCTTGAATTACCTAACTTTAAAATAAAGATTAATAACTATTTTAGTTCTCACACCAGTCACATGACTGACCTGGAGTTTATTGTTTTAACCTAAACTCTGGGTGCCTTTATTTTGACACGGGCAGCTAGTAGTTTTGGTTTTGCAGATTTATATTCCCAGGATCTGATTTACAGCTAGAACGATATTCAGAAAGCTTTGTATCCGTGTATTGCTTCTAGTTGTGCATTGTATTATTTTCCGCTGCTATGTAATGTATTGTAATCTCTAATATTTTATGATGTGTAATATTGATTCATACTTTGTCTATTCTTGTATTCTGTTGGAATTGTTGTAATAAGTAATGAAATGTTCTTCTGTCTGCGTTCTAGTTTGTCTTGTTCTCAAAACAATCAGGGGTTTCGAACGGTCTTGGTCGGTTTAGCGACTGATTCGGATCGAGCGAAATTCCTTTTTATCAAAGTTGGTATCAGAGCTTTGGTTTACAAAGCTCGAGAACAAGACACGTTAGAACCAAACGAAAGAATTCATCAGGATTGGATTAGTAATATCCAATGGGAATGACTCGTTAGAGATGGGATTAGTAGTATCCTAGAACGAGTGCGAAGAGTATATTTTTAAAATGAAAATAGTTTTTGTTTTGAAAATTTAAATCGAGTTATTCATATCTGAATATTTATTTATATTGATTTGGGCTATCCAGTATATAAAGATTTTGCGTATACGTCTGATCCGCGTGTATTCGAAGTTTTAATATATTGGATAGATATAGAATCACACTCTAGTCGCCCGAGTCTGATTCTGATGATGGCGCACCATCATCAGTGTTTATATTTGAGTGACGAAAGTGGGATTTCTATATATTTCCAATTGACTGGTGTGAGAACCAAAATTAGATAGGGCCTATTGTTGTGATTTGGCAGCAAAAATCTGATTTTTTTACTATATATCAAAGTTATGAGTTTGAAAAGATAATCAACTAATTGATTGATGGTTGTGTTGTTTGATTACTGATTTGATTAATTAAATGTTGAACCTTTAGCCAAATTGAACTAAATAGTGTGTTGTATTGAAAATTTATCGCATATGCATGCATGTACATGTACTTACATTGAACAGGTCATAGCAAAGAGGCTAGAGCAGAAGAATAAAATTGTTTGCCCGACAAATAGGTACATGTTTACGAATTTATTAGGTTTTTGATGATTTTATGAGCGATTGGCTAGCCGCTTGGCTGTTTCTTTATCTTTTTGGATTTGTGAGGGCCATGGGAGGCTATTTGAAATATCCCAAAGTCCCCGGTGCAGGGGAGCTTATGGAGAAAATTTTCGAAAAGTTAGGGTGTTAGCCAAATTTTTGAAAAATTTGAAAAGTTCTTAGAAAATGAAAAGTTAAAGAACTTAAGCCGTAATGAAAATAGTGAAAGTTGAGTTGGTTTGTGAAACAACTTTCGGCTTCGTTCCTTTCCGGGGACGAAAAGTATTAAGTGGGGGAGATTGTAATAACCTGGAAATCCGAGCCAATTTAAAATTTTTATTTTGGCAATTTTTGCGAATTTTGAATATTTAAAATGAATTATTTTATATAATAGCGACGAGAAATTTATTTTGAATAGAAATAGAACGTATATATTTATATAGATCATCGTTAGAATATAAATATTTTATTTTAATTATATAAAAGGAATTGAAAATGGCGCGGTAGTTTGAAATTTCGATTTCGAACTTCAAATGAATATACCGAGTGCAAAATAAACAGGATTTTGGCGAAACCAAAAAATATTTGAATCTAATTGAGAATATCTTTCCAATGAATCCGAAAAATTGAAATTTCATAGCGGGGATAAAAAGTTATGTCCAATTGAAAATTCAGAATAGTCGCTATGGAATTCTGGCCCTTAAAAATAGCCATTTTGCAAACGACCTCGGTTTTCGACGAAACCACTTTTGTTGGAACCGTGATGTCAAGTTATCGCTAGATTTCAAAATTCGTAATTTTTCGAATCAATATGTGAACATGGCAAAGTAAAACGCGTTTGACCAGTTTTAGTTGATTTTAATCGACTGGAAAATAACCATTTTTCAAACGGTCTCAGAATTCGATGAAACAAGTTTTGTTAGGACTGTATCGTCAATACGAAATTAGAAAATATTTTTCAGGAATTTTTAGAGTCCGTATGTGACCCCAGTGAATTGAAATACGCGTTCAAATTCAATATATAGAGTTATACTTTGATTTTGACGGAAACTAATCGAAACGATCGAATCAACTTACGATACATATCCCATTGTGTTCAGAATAGGGGTAATTAGCTATGGACGACAGGCGGTGGGTCTCGTTTCGAGGTCAGAATGAAAAGTACCTTTTTGAAGTGAATAAAAAAAATTAAATAATATATATTATAACCCCCTCTCCCCTACTTTCTCTCTCCCACCTCATTCTCTAAACCATCGACTTCAGATCTAAAAAGAAAAAAACAAATGAAGTCGCGCCCTCATACTCTGAGATCACCGCCGCTCCTCCAGGCAGGCCCACGCCGCCGGAGCTCCACCCACGTCAGGCCGAGCCTCCCCCAGTGCGCCGCCCTAGCTCGACCTCCCTCCTTCACCGATCTCCCCCCTTCCTCTCGAGCACCGCGTACCATTTCCCCCCTCAGCACCGACACGACATCCACCGCACCGCCACCCAATGGCAGCCACCACCGCGCAGGCGCCCCCCATCACCAGCACCTCCTCCTTCGACCAAATCAGTGAGCTTCCCCTTTCCCTTTTCTTCCTTTTATTTTTATTTTATTTATTATTCAGTGTTTTATTTTTTTAACTGAAATTATCTATGAATTTTTATATGATAAAGCTAAGATTTTTCCATAGAAAAGTTTAGGTTTTTTATTATAAAAGAATTATATTTTTGATTATAAAAAGAGATGATTTTTAATAAAGAAAAGATTTGATTTTTCATGTAAGAAAGATTAGATATTTAAACTTAGAAAGAACGGATTTTTTTTATATAGAAAATGTTTGATTTTTAAAGTAGCCATGTAAAAATATGATTTTTATATTATATAGATAAAAAAATTCGATCTTTATATCATAAGAAGAATAAAAATATGATTTTTATTTATGTAAAGTAATAAAAATATAATTTTTATTATATTACTAACGGTGTAAAAATAGAATTTTTATCTATATAGTAGCGGTGTAAAAATAGAATTTTTATCTATATAGTAACGGTGTAAAAATAGAATTTTTATCTATATAGTAGCAGTGTAAAAATATGATTTTTATATATATAGCAACAATATAAAAATGTGATTTTTATATATGTAGTGGCTACGGACAACGAAATTGACAAAAGGCGAGCGACGTAGATTTCTACATATGAAGAGTCGTGGTGTTTGGTTTAGCTATTTGGTGAGAACTCCTCACTTTTATTTTTACTTCTAGTTTGAAATATATACTAGGATGCAGACGGTGTTTAGTAGCACCCAACACCCGTCGTCCACAAACCATGGATGACTTGTTTGTTTGATTGCTGTGTTGTGAAATTTGATTGTGTGATGTGAAATGAAATAAAATATTTTATAGTGGAGAATATTTTATAGTTAAAAATATAATTTTTTAACGTGTATATAAAATAAGTATTTATAAACAAATCAGACGATTTGTTTATATACACTGATTTGACTGATATTGATTGGGACGATAAATTTTACACATCGCCCAACTGCACAAATAGAATGTGTGTTTGTTGATTTGAAACCCCACACGGGTATTGGGATGATATTTGATGTACACTAATCCCAATTATTTAGTTGTATGTCGATCGATTGGTCGACAGAGTGTGTAAGCGTTAATTATTTATATTTAATGCTTATGCAGTTGTGTGGTGCACTCTGGATGATGGTTGATTATTTATCGTTGCTATTATATACATGTGTTGTAGAAAATCCATATAATTAACATTATATGGTTATTGATTGGGCCTCATTCCAATATAGAAAATAAATTCATGTGTTGAATTGAAAATAAATTCATGTGTTGAATTGAAAATAAATTCATGTGTTGAATTGAAAAATATTCATGTGTTGAATAGAATAAACATTCATGTGTTGAATAAAAGTCGTGTTGATTAGATTGACGCCATTTTGACGTGAACGATATTTATATCGATTTTATTCATTTTTCAATGAATATTGAAAGTGATTTCAAAATTCGAATTAAATTGAGTAGATTTGAAATTCAAATTAAATTGAATAGGTTTGAAATTCAAATTAAATTGAATAGATTTGAAATTCGAATTAAATTGAATAGATTTGAAATTCCAATTAAATTGAATAGATTTGAAATTCGAATTAAATTGAATAAATTTGAAATTCGAATTAAATTGAATAGATTTGAAATTCGAATTAAATTGAAATGAATTGAAATTCGAATTAAATTGAAATGAATTAAAATTCGAATTAAATTGAAATGAATTGAAATTCGAATTAAATTGAAATTGAATTGAAATCGATTTGAAGTGAAATTAAAACGAATTTATATTAAAAAATTCAATCTTGATTTGGATTTGAAAAGGAAGTTGAAATCGTTTTGAAAACGAATTTAAAACGATTTATAAAATACGTTTTAAAAGGAAATCGACGAAGTATATATTATATATATATATATATATATATATATATAATATAATGGCCTGAATAGAACGCGCCGCGCCGCGGCAGTTCGCGAATTTCGACCATTGACTTCGAATGGATATTACGGGAGATCCGACTGTCGGATTCTCCTAAAACCGGAACCGTTGGGTTCGTATCGAAAAGAGCTTTCTAACGAATATTAGAAATTAGAAATCTAACGGTTGGATTTGGAATTATGTCCAAATAAAATTTGGAAAAGGTCGCTGTAAGTGCAGTTCGATGGTCGTTGATGGAAATCGACTGTACGGGCCTTGATAAAATTATTAAAAATAGTGATAATTTGCGTAAAATCATAAGAAATGATTTGTGAAGAATTGGGATGAAAATTTCCATATTTGAAAAGATAAAAATATATTTTTATCGAAATGATCTAGTTTTGAACTAGAATTATAATTCTATTTATTTTTGAAATAAATAAAGTGGATTTGAAATGGTTTTGAAAATAACCAGAATTTCCAATAATTGAATTGGAATGGATTTGAATCGAAATTGTCTTTGGAATATTTCGATGTTGGATTTCGTGATTATACAGATATTGTTATGGAAATTTGAAAGATATATTTATATCGTTATTTCCAATACGATCTCTGTTGGTCGTAGAATTTGATATTGAATATAAGCCGATATATTTTCTATTCAGAGCCTTGTATTTAATATTAAATGTGATTTGGGTTTGTCGTGAATGGTGTCTTCATTAACACTGTTCTTAAACCCAGTTGAGAAAAAGATTAAATCTTTTTATTTAAATTTAATGAAGTGTACCAATTAAATGGTATTTAATTGGAATTGATTTTTGGGTTTATCGTGAATGGTGTTTTAAATAACACTTGTTCTTTAACCCGATAATTAATAGAATGTGATTTTGGTTTTAGCGTGAACCGTATTTTGAATGACATTGATTCTTTAACCCAGTTAAAGACAGGATATTGATTTTTGGGAAGATTAAAACTAAGTGGAGTTTTAATGAATCTTTAATTAGATTGAAATGATCGAGAATGGAGTATCACCAGGTTTGCTCCAGGCGATAGTTAAATCTTTAACTAGATTTGAACGTGAAATGGTAATTAAATATACCAATAACACCGTGGCGTTAGATATGAAGTATGACCAGTTTTACTTCATGGGATGAATAGGTTGGGATTGGGAAATAAAATAAATGATTACTTCGGTGTAGTTCGCTAATCCCGACTTGCTTGAATTGATATTCAAAGGAAGATTAAAGAATAAATTTAAAGAATTTACCTTTGATAAAATTAATGGGAACCTTTCCCAAAGTGTAAGAATATTTGAATAAAAGAATATTCTGAATTGGAATGAGGCGTATGTTGTGTTTGTGTAACACTTGTTTATTATATACGCGAGATATTCAGAAAGACCGGGTTTATCCCATTCTGAATAACTGATTTGACGTGGTGTCGAGGATGAAGACGGTGGTTGAAGACCGGAGGTCTTCACATCGTTTGGGGGATTACTGATGATCTTGATTGGGTTGTACACCCAAGAGGAGGGAATCAGTTGGTGATCGTGTAGACGTACTTGGAGATCGATGGATATGCGAGGTACAAGGTGCCTCCAATTTCGTTCGGACCCAGAACGAACTTGTAAATGGACTATGTGTCTGACATGGGATTTTATTCTGTGTGATTGTTTTCCATTAAATATATATCTGTTTGGCAGCGGAGAATTTATTCTCTTGCTTAACTCCCTTCTCTGAGACGTACGAGCTCAGGGGTTATATATTGATGGATATCAAACGCATGGAGTGAATTGCCTGTGTGGCATGCCTAAGAGGCAATTGATCAAGGCTTCTGTTGAAAAGAAAAGTCTTGTGGTTGATGATCAAAGCACGGCCTGTGTGGCATAGCTTTGTGTAGCATTGATTCACGAGCCTCACACCCCGGTTGTGAACCAGAAACGGGAGAAGGATCCAGGGAGGGCATGCGTTTCTTTCTAGCTAGGTTGGTGTCAGTGACCTACCAGCCCTGACATTTATATTATTTTCACCTGTGTGGTTGTTGCTGTTGTGAGGCGCCTCGGATATATCAGTCGATCCGGGACCGATGGAGTCATTGGACTCATTTACGCCCCTAAAGGGCAGGGAAACGCATTGTTCAGGCATTTTAATCCACATCGGTGGACCGGCCCTGTGGCTCCTAGGTGTAGTCGCGGCTGTTCCTGAGACTCGGGCTAAACAGTCTCGAAATCGGTAGAGGACTATCTTTTGCCTCGGTTCACAGATGGAAATCCAACTTCCAATACGTGACTTTGCGGTTTTATTTGTAGATCCTAGTATGGTGACATAGTGGTATGGGGCACTTATGTCGTCTATGATTGATACTTATGATTTGAAATTGTTTTGACACTATACACTTATAGTAATAATAAAACATGAAATTTCACGTACCAAGCATTGTTGGCTGTTATAAGGTAAAAACCCTATCCTCCGGCTTGCGTTGCATTGTGTGATGGGACCTGGGTCTTATAATAGCTTCATTTTCTTTATTTATCATTGCGCTGTTGTTTTATGCACTGGTATTCTTGGGAGGAAACCCGTTCCATGTTATACGGCGTGGTCCCTTGAATTACCTAACTTTAAAATAAAGATTAATAACTGTTTTAGTTCTCACACCAGTCACATGACTGACCTGGAGTTTATTGTTTTAACCTAAACTCTGGGTGCCTTTATTTTGACACGGGCAGCTAGTAGTTTTGGTTTTGCAGATTTATATTCCCAGGATCTGACTTACAGCTAGAACGATATTCAGAAAGCTTTGTATCCGTGTATTACTTCTAGTTGTGCATTGTATTATTTTCCGCTGCTATGTAATGTATTGTAATCTCTGATATTTGATGATGTGTAATATTGATTCATACTTTGTCTATTCTTGTATTCTGATGAAATTGCTGTAATAAGCAATGAAATGTTCTTCTGTCTGTGTTCTGGTTTGTCGTGTTCTCAAAACAATCAGGGCATTCGAACGGTCTTGGTCAGTTTAGCGACTGATTCGGATCGAGCGAAATTCCTTGTTATCACAGTTTTAGTTCTTGCACAAGTCCCATGACTAACTCGGAGTTTATTGTTTTAACCTAAACTCTAGGTGCTCTTATTTTCTACACGGGCGGCTAGTAGTTTTGGGTTTGCAGATATTCATTTTCATAGGATCCTGGATTACAGTTGGAGCTATATTTGGAAAGCTTTGTATCCGTCTATTCTTGTCAGTTGTTGTATTTCTGCTATGCTTTGTATTTGTACATTTTATTTCCGCTGTTATACATTTTAAACCTCTGATATTTTCCGTTGTATAATATTTATTCATACTCTAATTTATTCTTGTACTCTGATGTAAATTGTTGTAATAGCAATGAAATGTTCTTCTGTTTGTGTTCTGATGCGTCGTGTTCTCAAAGCAATCTGGGCTTTCCCGTAAGGGGGATTTCAGGGCGTTTCAGATGATGAAGGCGGCGACGGTTTCAGATTTGCTGAATTAAGGGTTTGATTGTAGGAACCGCCAGTGGAATTTGTTTTGGAGCGCGTCATGTTTGTGAGCCAGATCAACGTGAAAATTTGGTTTGGAGCCAAAATTTTGGCTTGGAACCAAAATAAATCTTGCACATGTCAAATAAGTTATGACCTAAAATTCTCTATCGCATGAAAGTAATAGTTTTTAGTAATTTACAATAATTTACTAATAATCCATAATTAATTATAATATACTATTAACAAAAAAATTATTTATTATAAGTAACTATAACAAATTTGGTTTAAGCTGTGGTTTTTCACGTTGCGGTCATATTTAAACATTGTAAAAAATGTATTTGTTGTAGTCGGAGTTAGTTTTAGGGTTTTAAAAACAGAGGCGGGCGTAATGGAAATTAGGAGGGAATCTTGAATTTGTAACGCGGAATGTAAATTACCTTAATAAAAACAAATATGTATTCTTGTGCATCTTTGTTTTTCTTATAAGGCTTTAATTTTTAACTTGATTAATATATAATTTATTAATTATTTACTTGTTTATACTAATAAATGTGTTAATATTTTGCAAAAAAAAAAAACTATAAATCTTTTGGATTCGGTTCAAACTCACTTAATTATGTAGAGCGCTTTAATACAATTGCAATGCAAAATATCACTTCTCAAATGAGTCTCTTTTGCAAAAATCATTAATTTCATAAATTAATAAAACAATTGTAACTATTTAGTTTTCCAAATGATGCAAGCTCATGCATTCAACCCAAAGTCTTTTTGTGGGACTGAGCATTGTGGCATCCGCTGCGTTTGAAGCAAATAAAGTTTTATCCAAGTTCAGGTTCAACCGTTCTAGCGAATGCCCCAAAGATGATAGTTACATTATAAAACCTGTAAATATGCATATAATGAATAATTTTCAAGGTAATGTGTAATTATTTGTTATATGATTGAGTTATCAAAAATATGATCAGGAAATATCAGTTCTTAAAAAAATACACCATGTTTAGTGTGTAATTATTAACTAATTCAACATAATTGAAAACATATTCAACACTTACTATGTGTAAGAGAAGATAGTTACATGTGAAAGCCTATAAATAGGCATGGAAATAATAACTTGTATGGTAATGTTTGTATTCTTTGAATTTCAAAATTCTTTAATGGGTCCACTTGGTACAGGTCTTTATTAAGTTTTAAAATTAGGCTCAGGTCCGGTCCAAAATTTATTGTAAATTTAGTCCCTATTTTTTGAAAATTCAATAGAAAAAAAAATCACGTAAATTAATAATTAAATAAAACAATTAATCAGAAGAAAAAAATCAGGGGGAAAAACAATCAAAAAACATGTCAAAATCACAAAACACACAAAATAGCGAAAATGCAGTAAAATTCAACGAAAGATGCATATATTCCAAAATAGTTGCATATGTTTATGCATCTATTTCAGTTCTGCGTCAAACAGCGGCATACATGTATACATGTATGCAGATTTCATGAGATACAAGCATGTTTTTATGCAACAATTCAATTTCTTCAAGGAAAACAAGCACCAGCGTATATCTGCATAAAAGAATGCATTTGTACGTAAAAAACAGCATACAAGTATCAAAATATTTCCATGCCTCAATTCTTGAAGACATTCTTGCATACAAGTATGCCGTTATGTCTCAATAATTTCATACTTCTATGCAATTATTCAATAGCCGTGGGCATTTTTTGCATGTGTATTCATATAGTTGCATACATGTATGCAGCTATTGGAAAAAGTTGCACACATATATGCAACTTTTTTTAAATTTCCGTGGACTTCCAAGAACATTTCCAAATTTTAGAATATTTTTTTTTACTTGGGAGCGCCTTTTTTTGGAAGAAAACACGTAGAAGCGGAAGTATTGAAAATAGGGGCGGAAGTTTTCAAAAACAAGGGGAGGGTTTGAATGGGAAACATGACACGGATGTGAGCCTAATTAAGTTTGAAAATAGGGATGTGTCCCTACTTTTCACTTTTAATATTATATATAGCCCTTAAAATAGCCATGTCGCAAACGGCCTCCGTTTTCGACGAAACCACTTTTGTTGGATATGGAATGTCAAATTATAGTCAGATTTAAGATTTCATAATTTTTGGATTTAATATATTAGTGTATTAAATTTAAACGTGTTTTCAATTTCAGTTTGAATTTAATAAGCTAGTTAAAAAGACAGTTTTCAAACGGTATCTGAATTCAACGAAATTAATTTTGTTAGGACCGTATCGTCAAAACATAGAGAGATTTCAATATTCATAATTTTTGGAGTCAGTATGTGGCCCCGGTAAATTAAAATATACGTTGAAATTCAATATTGATCGTTATATTAATTTATATTTTAATTTTGACAAAAACTGATCGAAACAGTTGAATTGGCTTACGAAACGTATCCCATTATGTCCAGAATGGGGTTATTTGTTTAGGAATAACAGTCGTTGGGTTTGATTTGGAGTTCGATGATTAAACAAGTTATTTTCGAATAAAAAATTAATTAAATAAAAGGTCTATATATAATTAAAACGAGCATACCCTAATTTCCTTATTCATTTGTCTGTGCCGCCGCTAGTTCATGTTCGATGGCGAATATTGCTCGATCCTTCCCCTCCCATTATCTCCCAATCTACAACAAATTATCACAAACTCCTTAATCGAAAATCAAAGAGTTTCTCAATATCTGAGATGTATTATCGTGGACTGATGTGGCCGTTTTCATCCACCAAAACCGTCGGCGTCGAGGTCGTTTGGGGGAGGCTAGGGTTGTGCGAGTTGGCCAACATGGGGCGTGCGAGGAGGTAGCGGATGGGGCTTTTGAGGGGAGGTGACTGATGTGGGTCAGACGGCGTCTGGTGGTCACAGCGGTTGAGTATTATTTTGGTGATGGGTTTCAATGTTCCAGGAAATTAGCGAAGAGGAGGGAGAGACTAGGGAAAGTGATTTAAATTTAATTATATAATTATGTAATCAAACTTTAAAATATTATATCTATTTCATACGAGGTCAGAATCCGACAATTTCAGTTGCGTTGGAATCATGATGACGAACTCTACAACATGGAACTGACCATAACAAAAACAGAAGCTGTTGCAGTTTTTGATAAAATTAAAAGATTGTTTAATTTTATTAAAACAATCCCCAAATAAAGACTGATGGAGTGGAAACCAAAGTGATAATTCTCTCACTAAAATATTTGTATAGTTATTTATTTTATAACTGAAATTATATAAATTTCCAGTGTTATTTTTTATTATAAAAAATTTGTATACAGTGCCTGTTAGCTCACCTCACTGTTGTTTGAAAACCCACGGAAGATTTGATTGACTGGGATATGTTTTGTTTGTGATGTTGAAATGTTTAACATATTAAAAATAATGTTAACATTAATGTGGTAGTTGAAATTAAATTATAAATATTTATTTATAATTTAAACAGTGAAAATTGGTTAAGTAGAAAAATAATTCAAAACAAATTAGAATTGGTTAAATTGATTAACTAGTGATTAACTTGAATTCATTGTTATTGATTGGAAACCCCACACGGGTTTGGGATGATAATTAACTCACATCTCCCTTGAAATTAATTGTACGTCAATCGATTGATTGACAGACTGTAATAAGCGTTATTTAATTATTTAATGCTTATACAGTTGTAAATTGCACTCTGGATGTGAGTTGACTGTATAATGATTGTTTATCACTATTTTTGAATACATGCGGTGTATGGAATTCATATAAAATTTATGGTAATTGATTGAGTCTGATTCCAATTCAGAAATAACGAATATTTTAAAATAATATTCAATGAAGAATCAAAATATGATTTTGATGTCCGATTTTGGATGGGCACGAAAATATTGAAATTATGAAGCCAAATGAAGTAGTTGTATGCCATTTTAACTTGAACAGAATTTTCTGTCGATTTTATTTATTTTATAATGAATATCGAAAAGAATTGATTTCAAAATCTGATATTTTGAAAATATTACCATTTTAATATTATAATAATATGGAATATTCAATTTTGATTTAAAATTGAAATGGAAGTTGAAATCGTTTTAAAACGAATTTATAAATGATTTATAAAATACATTTTGAATAGAAATCGATGAAATTATATATATATATATATATATATATGGCTTGAATAGAACGCGCCGCGCAGCGACCGTTCGCGAATTTCAACCATTGACTTCAAATCGACGTAACGGGAGATCTGACTGTTGGATTCTCCTAAAACCAGAACCATTAGGTTTGTATCGAAAAGAGATTTCAAATGATAATAAGAGATTTGAAATCTAACAGTTAGATTTTAAGATATGTCCAAATCAATTTCAGAAAATGTCGCTATGAATGTAGTTCGATGGCCGTTATTGGAAACCGACTGTAAGGGCCTTAATAAAATTATTAAAAATATGGAAAAATTATGTAAAATCATAGTTAATGATTTGGAAAGGTTTTGGATGAAATATTCCTAGTTTTGAAAAGATAAAAGATAATTTTATCCAAGTGAACTGGTTATTAACTAGAATAATAATCCAATGTTTTAAAATAAATAAATTGGATTTGTAAATGGTTTTAATATAATCAGAATTTTCCAAAATATGAATTGGAAAGGATTTAAATGGAAATAATGTTTAGAATATTTCGATAGTGGGTTCCGTGATTATATGGATATTGTTGAGGAATTTGGAAGAATAAATATCGTTATTTCTAATATGATATCTATTAGTTTCAGAATTTGATATTGAATATAAGTGGATATAATTTCTATTCAGAGCCTTGTATTTAATATCAAATTAGATTTTGGGTTTGTCGGGAATGGTGTCTTTATTAACATTGTTCTTAAACCCAGTTGAGAAAAGAATAAATCTTTTAATTAAGATAAATGAAGTTTTCCAATTTATAACTATAAATTGGAATTAAATGAAAGATGATTTTGGGTTCATTGTGAACGATGCTTTAAATAACGTTTGTTCTTAAAGCCAAATTAACAGTGAAGATATGATTTGGAATTTATAAATCTTCTGATTAAGATTTAATGGAAATTTTCCAAAGTAAAGTTTTCCAATTTAATATATTAAATTGGAATTGAATGGAATTCGATTTAATAATAATCGAGATGAGCTTCTGTAAAGAAAGACCGTTAATATATATAGAATTTAAAAGGCTTTGCCGTTATTCCATTTATATTATTAGCCTGATACAGAAATTTATAATTTATATCAATTATATATTGATCTGTTTTCCGCAAAGATTCCATATTTAATGGAAGATGATTTGTGTAACAACCCATATTTTTATAACGTGTAATAACCATAAATCAAGGTAGAATTAATTTTTAAAATAAGAATCAAGGGAAATGGGTTACGCCATTGCGTTCATCTCAAAATTCTGCTTGGAAACGAGTCCGAATTTTCGAAAATCGGAGTCCGTATGACCAAGTTATGACCTTTCGAAGTTTTCAGAAGTTTTCAAGTTCAAAACAGCTCAGAATTCGAATTCAAATTTCGAAATTCAAATCTCAGAATGGACTGGGCGGAAATTTCCCGCCCAGGACAGGTCGACCTGGGGGTCGACTATGTAGTCGGCCTACCCAGGACCAGGTCGACCATAGTGTCAACCTGGGGGTCGACCTGGTGACAGAACCCATTTTTGAGTCTGAATTCGTTTTGATGTATCTGGCCTCATTTCTGTCTACATTCATTGACCTGACCCTATATAAACAGCCCCTAACACTAGTCTCTCTACACAAAAATTCTCTCTGACATTATGCTGCTCTAATTCTGGTTGAAAAGTTAGAGAAAGAGACTACTTCTTCTATGTCGAAACTACGTTAAGAGAATTGCTGATTTGGGGACTTCTGTTAGGACTCGACTAAGCATATAAAGATTCAACATCGACTTTCTTTTTCTAATTCTCGAACCACGATCTGTAAGCCCCGGTTACTTTTAGATTTAAACTGTAAACGTAATATGAATATGTGTAAATTGAAATTGGACTTGTGTATGATGACTGTTTTACATCCATTCTTGTTCATCTTGGATCTTGACTTTTGGGTATATTACTATGACATTGATTTGGGGCCTATTCATGTTGTAAATTAAAAGGAAAACCCCCTCCTATTATCATGCCTGAAATGTTGAATCTCCTATTATCACAAGTTTATGGCTATCACCTTATGTCAACCGTTACCATGGCTATCACTTTATGCCAACTGTTATCTTGACTAGTACCTCATTTTGCTAGATTTGGAATCTTTATGTTTGAGGCCGATATTCCATATGCCAGTAATGTTATAATCATTTATCTCAAGTTATACCATGCTACACTAGTAATCACTTTTTCCACCTTATATCTGTCCCTTTTTATGTTATTCCATAGTTAGATTTAATTGTATCGATTCGAGTTTACGTGCGATGGGAATACGATTTGGGTAGATTAGGTAAAACATGAATTGGCTTTGAACTTGAATATGAATGATATTATAACTTGAACCTGTATATGGACAAGAACGTGACATGAAACTTACATGAAATCTGACATGAAACTCGACATGAATTTCGACATGAAAACTTGAACATGGACATGACACTTAGATAAACTTGAAAATGGCCAACTCGAGGTTGGGTTGAGTTTGCAGTGTAAATCTGCCCAGAACCGCCCGGCGAATCCAGTAACTACAAACAATAGGATCCAATGTGGTTAGTTGGTCATATCGCATCTAGAACCCGAGGTTAGACTATATTGTGGTGTAAATCTGCCCGGAACCGCCCGGCAAATCCAGTGACCACAACAACTAGTCTAATGTGAGAGGTTGGGGTGCATTAATGAATCAATGCCACATGATAGGGTTAAGTCATGAACTAATTGAATATACTTAACCAATTTGACACGATGATTTGATAGGGTTAAGTCATGAACTGCTTGAACACACTTAACCAACTTGATACATGATTTGGATAGGGTTAAGTCACGAATTTGAATGACAACACTTAACCCATTAGAAACCCTAGTTACGTGGTCCTTTTCAGCACTAACCCACTTAGATGTATCACGATACCCTGGGACTAGGCAGGGTGGGGCATAATTACTGGGCTGATTGTAAGCAACCAGAACGACGGCTGAGTATGTGCGCCATTGTAGGTTCAGGCGGACTATGGTCGTGCACGTAGTCCGGAGTTGAAAAAGCAGGCATTGGGCACCAGTAGGTTTACACTGTGCGTGCTTGATTCGTGTCGGTGGTTGGCACCCTAGGGCTTGATACATCCTATGTTGGACCTAGCACATGTGACTGCATTTCATGAGTGGGCCGTATGACACAGACACTGGACGTGCTAGAACTTGTAGGGAGCCGATCGATTAGTAGATCGAACCGTGGGACCCCATAATGGGTCACTTCATGATTGGGCCAAGGGATCACTTCATGATAAATACTTGACATGGGTTAGAATACTAGTACGTTTGGTGCAACGAACCTTGAACATGCAATGCTGTACTTGAGTTATCTCGTTATCTTAGTTTATCATGCTAGACTTATCATCATCCTTATGTTTATTTTCAGTTTATACCTGTCTTGTTACCTTTACTAGTTTTTATGCTGAAAGTCACTAGGACTTACCAGTCTTTATGACTGACCCTTTTTCTTTCGCCTCTTTTTCTTTCGTCCCCCCCCCCCCCCCCAGGTTCTCAGGGAGGAAACACTAGCCCTTAGCTTGGATTTAGCTTGCTTTCTGACAGCTCATGTACGGTTCGGTTTTGAGCTTTGTTATGGCTGCACTTCTGCTGTGTTAGGGGAATAATTTACTTTTGCTACTTTATGTTTATGCTTCTTTATCTAGAACTTGATGTAATGGAATAATTTGAATCTTGGATATATGAGGTTTTGGCTCTTTTCTTGAAAGTAATAAAAATTGGGTTTTTAATTTCTACTGCTACTTATTTTATGTTCTGTCTTGTGATATCTCTGTGCATGTTTACCTAGATAATACTCCACTAAAACTAGTGCATTCCCTTTGTGAGTGACCCTAGCGGAGGTGGGGTGTTACATTTGGTATCAGAGCAGAAGGTTACCAGACGGGGCAAAAGTTTTAAAAACCTTCTGAAACTATTTTCAAAACCATTTATAAAGAAGCATTTTTTTCGAGAAAAGTTTTATGTTAAAAAAGGCTATTCCCCAAAAGCCATTAGCACTTTCCTTTGTTTCCTCGTTTGAACTGTTTTCTTTTCGTATTTCAGCATGTCTGATCTTAACATTCCTGAGGGAGTACCCGTACCTGGATGGTTCCGAAGGTACTTAGAAGCTAGGCCCAACGGCGTGGGCCCGACAGACATCCCTCCTCCTCCTCCCTCAGTGGCCACGGTTCCTCCTTCTCCTAGTACCGCCTTTGCCAAAATATGCAAAGACTTTAAAGTGATGGGCGGCAAGAACTTCGTTGGAACTGAAACCTTCGTTGAGGCACGAAACTGGCTAAAGGAGACTGAAGACTTGTTTACTATCTTTGATGTGGAGGACCATAGGAAAGTTCAGTTGGCAGCATGGTTGTTGAAAGAGGAAGCTGCATTTTGGTGGGAAGTCACCAACGCCACCATGCCAATTGAGACTTGGGCAGACTTTAGAGAGAGGTTTGGGCTTAAATTCTTATCGTCGGCAGAAGAGAACCTTCAGGTGGAGAGGTTCCTCGCACTCAAGCAAGGGGACATGTCTGTTAGGGAGTACGTGAATAAGTTTAATCAGCTTGCTCGGTTCGGTTTGGACTTGGTCAACACGGCCCAGAAAAAGGCTGTACGCTTTGCTCGAGGATTGAACGAGCCACTACACAGTTTGGCCATAACCCATATACCCATGGGGGCGACCTTTGAAAGCTTGGTGGATATGGCTCTACTTCATGAGGAAGACAAGAATAGAAACAAGGAGGTTAAGCCTAATGAGACTCAGAATAAGAAAGTTGACTCCAAGAAGGGAGACAACAAGAATAACAATGGCAACAACAACAAGGCGCGTGAGACAAGGAAATGCAACTTTTGTGGTAATACGGGACATCTAGCCAAAGACTGTAGAAAGAAGAAGAGAAAGTTGGGTGAATGCTTTCATTGTGGTGATACTGGACACATCAGCAAGGATTGCCCTAAGAAGCAAGGACAGGGGCAAGGGCAGACCCAGCGAGCAGGGCCTTCTGGAGGGCAGTTGCATGCTCTCAACACCACTCAAGCACCGGACTGTGGTAGTAATATTTCCGTAGAAAGCCTTGTTTACATTTCTGACTTTCCTGTTCAAACCTTATTTGACTCTGGCGCATCGCATACTTTTATTTCTTCTGATATTGTTGAAAATCTGCACCTAAGTACTAGTCTAGTTAAGGATCCCGTTATAGTTTCAAATCCAATTGGGGGCTCCGCTCATTTGTCTATGATTTGTGTGGATTTGAGAATTTCTATCTTAAGCATAGAATTTGCGTGTAATGCTTATGTTCTCGGATTTATGGGATACGAATTAATTCTAGGCATGGATTGGCTGTCCAATTATGGAGCCATTCTTGATTGTGAACGAAGGGTAGTGAGGCTCATGACTCGCCTTGGTAATACCTTTGAAATTTCTTGTAACCCTAAGGGTCCTGTCATGTTGTGTTATCTTGAATCTTTTGACTCGTCCATCGACAATTTGCAATCTGTAAAAGTGGTCCGAGAATATCCAGATGTCTTTGACGAGGTAAGGGGGTTACCTCCTAAACGCGAGATAGACTTCTGAATTTATCTTGTTGATAATTCCAAGCCAGTTTCATTGCCCGTTAGGCACATGGCCCCGCGAGAAAGAAGAGAGCTCAGTAAACAAGTTAAGGAGTTGCTTGAGCAAAATTTCATAAGATGAAGCATTTCTGAATGGGGTGCTCCGGTGGTATTCACTATTAAGGCGGATGGTTCGCTTCGTCTGTGCGTAGATTATCGTGAGTTAAACAAGCTGACGAAGAAGAATAGGCACCCACTGCCAAGAATCGATGATCTGTTTGACCAGCTTGTAGGAGCATCTGTTTTCTCTCAACTCGATCTAGCCACAGGATTCCATCAGCTTAGAGTGGCCGAGGATAGCATTGACAAAACTACGTTTAGGACTCCAGATGGATTCTTCGAATGGCTCGTCATGCCGTTTGGGTTAACGAATGCACCCGCGTATTTTGTAGATTTGATGAGTAGGGTGTTTCGGGAGTTCCTTAACAAGTTTGTAGTAGTTTTCGTGGATGATATTCTGATCTTCTCAAAGGATGAAGAAGAGCATGCTAGACATCTCAAGGAAGTCATGGATACGCTTAGAGCACACCAGTTAAAGGCTAAGTTCTCCAAATACCCTTTTTGGAGGAAGGAAGTTCGGTTTCTTGGGCATGTAGTTTCTAAGCAAGGCATCGCCGTGGACCCCGCAAAGGTGGTTGTGGTGCAAGACTGGAAAGTTCCTAAGAACGCAACTGAAGTGAGAATCTTTCTCGGTTTGGCAGGCTACTATAGGAAGTTCATTAAGGACTTCGCTAAGATTTCAGCCCCTCTTACTAGGTTAACGAAGAAAAACCTAGCGTTTGCATGGGATATAGAGTGTGAGATTGATTTTCAAAGGCTCAAGAGAGCCCTCACCACAGCTCCAGTTTTGGCATTACCCGATGGAGGTAAGATGTTTACCGTGTACACAAATGCATGTGGCACGGGATTAGGCGCAGTCCTAATGCAAGAAGGGAAAGTGATATGCTATGGGGGTAGACAACTTAAAGTTCATGAGAAGAACTATCCCACACATGACTTGGAGTTGGCGGCGATCATTTTTGCACTTAAATCTTGGCGCCATTATCTTCTTGGGGAGAGGTTCGA
The DNA here is from genome assembly GCA_030737875.1 of Allium sativum. Taxonomy (NCBI): domain Eukaryota; kingdom Viridiplantae; phylum Streptophyta; class Magnoliopsida; order Asparagales; family Amaryllidaceae; genus Allium; species Allium sativum. The sequence continues at coordinate 465,405,956 of CM060923.1, forward strand.
CCTGTATACCGACCACAAATCGCTTAAGTACTTTTTCTCACAGAAAGATTTGAATTTGAGACAACAGCGGTGGATGGAATTCTTGGCATCATATGACTTCGATATAGCTTATACCCCTAGCAAGGGTAACGTGGTGGCAGATGCGCTAAGTAGGAAAAGGTTGACCTTGAGCCACTTGTTTGTTGAAAGGAAAAGTCTTGAGTTTATAGCAACCTTTGATTTCACACCTGCTGTTGAGTCATTGGCTGCTACGTTAACATCTCTTGAGTTAATACCTACACTTCTAGATCAAGTAGGGACTTCACAGAAGGAAGACCCACAGATAGTCGAAATCATGGACAAGCTGATTAGGGGTGAGACGTCAAGTCACCTCGGTAGGTATGCCATAGATGACAAGGGATGGCTAAGGCATGATGGAAGGCTATGCGTCCCGCAAGTGGGAGACTTAGTAAGGAAAGTTCTCGAGGAGGTGCATCACTCGAAGATGACCATACATCCCGGAGGGGATAAGATGTACAGAGATATGAAACGCATTTTCTTTTGGACTGGAATGAAAAAGGACGTGGCAGAGTTCGTTTCAAAGTGCATGGTGTGCCAACAAGTAAAGGCCGAGTCAAAGAAGCCCGGTGGACTATTACATCCTTTGGAGGTTCCGCAATGGAAATGGGAGAGTATCTCAATGGACTTCGTGGATGGACTACCTAGGTCAAGGAAGGGAAATACTAGCATATGGGTCATAGTTGATAGACTCACAAAAAGTGCTCACTTCATTCCAGTGAAAAGCAAGAGGACCGCATCAGGGCTAGCGTCTATTTACCTTCGGGAGATAGTACGGTTGCACGGGGTTCCTTCTAGTATAGTTAGTGATCGTGACCCGATTTTCACTAGCCAGTTTTGGAGTAGTCTGCAAGAAGCAATGGGTACACGACTGAACTTGAGCATGGCCTATCACCCGCAGACGGATGGACAAACCGAAAGGGTAAATAGGGTACTAGAGGATCTCCTAAGGCTATGCATTCTTGACTTCGGTGGTACTTGGGAAGACCATCTTCCTCTCGTGGAGTTTTCATATAACAATAGTTACCAAGCTAGCATCGGAATGGCACCGTTCGAAGCCCTGTATGGAAGACCGTGCAAATCATCAACTTGTTGGTGGGAGATGACAGACAGACTTATACTTGGGCCCGACATGATAAGGGACACTTCTGAGAAGATTGAGTTGATATGAAGACGGATGAAAACGGCCCAAGATAGACAAAAATCTTACGCGGACCAGAGAAGGACAGACCTAGAGTTCGAAGTCGGAGACATGGTCTTTATAAAAGTTTCTCCTTTACGCAATGTAGTTCGCTTTGGAGCGGTTGGAAAACTAGCACCAAGATTCGTAGGACCATTCCCTATCACTGAGAAGATTGGGCGGATGGCCTATAAGGTAGAATTACACGAGAGGCTGGTCGGAGTACACAATGTCTTTCATGTCTCGCATCTCCGAAAGTGCTTACATGAATCAGCCGAAGTGGTTGAGCCAAGCATCCTCGAAGGCATAGAAGTGGAAAAAGAAGTAACCTTGAGGCGAGTTCCGATTTGTATCTTAGGGACGGAGATCAAGAAGCTAAGGAATCGAGAAGTCAAGCTAGTTAAAGTTCAGTGGAGTGAAGCCCAAGAAGATGCAACTTGGGAAACCGAAGAAAAGATATGCGCGCTCTACCCATTTCTTTTTTAGGGTACATTCTCGATCTCTTTTTCCTATAAACTTGAAAACCTTTTCGTATCATGCTTTCACTACCTACGTTTGTCTTGTTATATTCTCGATCTTATCTTGAGAACCTTAGGTAGAACCATATGGATGTAAACATGTGATTGAAACATGTTATGGTTGATGTTTGCAAATGGTTGCAAGTGTTTGCAAGTGATTGCTAGTGGATGCATGACACACATTAGTCACTAGATCGGCTCAGTCACATTTTCATGTTGCATATGCATGAGTGCTTATACTTGTACATGGATGGAACTTGTTATGCTATCACTTGGATGTTTCATATGAATGAATGTTTGTGCACTCATGTAGAGATTATAAACTATGTTAGGAATTTGCATACATGTTGGATTCATTACACTAACATATTTTGCATTAAGGAGGTTTACTGAATCAGTAACCGCCTGATCTTTTGCATTAGATAAGTACATATACACACACTTTCTGCATATGTTCATACAACATTAGAAATCTTTTAAGGACAATGGTTGCCTGTGGATGATTCTTTGAGTAGATGTATGATTGGATGGTAGGATATATTCTTTCTAACTTAGAGATTTCGGGGACGAAATCCTTTAAGGAGGGGAGAATGTAACAACCCGTATTTTTATAACGTGTAATAACCATAAATAAAGGCAGAATTAATTTTTAAAATAAGAATCAAGGGAAACGAGTTATGTCATTGTGTTCGTCTCGAAATTCTGCTTGGAAACGAGTCCGAGTTTTCGAAAATCGGAGTACGTATGACCAAGTTATGACCTTTCGAAGTTTTTAGAAGTTTTCAAGTTCAAAACAGCCCAGGACCAGGTCGACCTGGGGGTCGACCTACCCAGGACCAGGTCGACCATAGTGTCGACCTAGGGGTCGACCTGGTGACAGAACCCATTTTTGAGTCTGAATTCGTTTTGATGTATCTGGCCTCATTTCTGTCTATATTCGTTGACCTGACCCTATATAAACAGCCCCTAACACTAGTCTCTCTACACAAAAATTCTCTTTGACATTATGCTGCTCTAATTCTGGTTGAAAAGTTAGAGAAAGAGACTACTTCTTCTACGTCGAAACTACGTTAAGAGAATTGCTGATTTGGGGACTTCTGTTAGGACTCGACTAAGCATATAAAGATTCAACATCGACTTTCTTTTTCTAATTCTTGAACCACGATCTGTAAGCCCCAGTTACTTTTAGATTTAAACTGTAAACGTAATATGAATATGTGTAAATTGAAATTGGACCTGTGTATGATGACTGTTTTACATCCATTCTTGTTTATCTTGGATCTTGACTTTTGGGTATATTACTATGACATTGATTTGGGGCCTATTCATGTTGTAAATTAAAAGGAAAAACCACTCCTATTATCATGCCTGAAATGTTGAATCTGCTATTAGTCACAAGTTTATGACTATCACCTTATGTCAACCGTTACCATGACTATCACTTTATGCCAACTGTTATCTTGACTAGTACCTCATTTTGCTAGATTTGGAATCTTTATGTTTGAGGCCGATATTCCATATGCCAGTAATGTTATTATCATTTATCTCAAGTTATACCATGCTACGCTAGTAATCACTTTTGCCACCTTATATCTGTCCCTTTTTGTGTTATTCCATAATTAGATTTAATTGTATCGATTCGAGTTTACGTGCGATGGGAATACGATTTGGGTAGATTAGGTAAAACATGAATTGGCTTTGAACTTGAATATGAACGATATTATAAATTGAACCTGTATATGGACAAGAACGTGACATGAAACTTACATGAAATCTGACATGAAACTCGACATGAATTTCGACTTGAATACTTGAACATGGACATGACACTTAGATAAACTTGAAAATGGCCAACTCGAGGTTGGGTTGAGTTTGCAGTGTAAATCTGCCCGGAACCGCACGGCGAATCCAGTAACTGCAAACAATAGGATCCAATGTGGTTAGTTGGTCATATCGCATCTAGAACCCGAGGTTAGACTATGTTGTGGTGTAAATATGCCCGGAACCGCTCGACAAATCCAATGACCACAACAACTAGTCTAATGTGAGAGGTTGGGGTGCATTAATGAATTAATGCCACATGATAGGGTTAAGTCATGAACTACTTGAATATACTTAACCAATTTGACATGATGATTTGATAGGGTTAAGTCATGAACCGCTTGAACACACTTAACCAACTTGATACATGATTTGGATAGGGTTAAGTCACGAATTTGAATGACAACACTTAACCCATTAGAAACCCTAGTTACGCGGTCCTTTTCAGCAGTAACCCACTTAGATGCATCACGATACCGTGGGACTAGGCAGGGTGGGGCACGATTACTGGGCTGATTGTAAGCGACCAGAACGACGGTTGAGTAGGTGCGCCATTGTAGGTTCAGGTGGACTATGGTCGTGCACGTAGTCCGGAGTTGAAAAAGCAGGCATTGGGCACTAGTAGGTTTACACTGTGCGTGCTTAATTCGTGTCGGTGGTTGGTACCCTAGGGCTTGATACACCCTATGGTGGACCTAGCACAGGTGACTAAATTTCATGAGTGGGTCGTATGACACAGACACTGGACGAGCTAGAACTTGTAGGGAGCCGATCGATTAGTAGATCGTACTGTGGGACCCCATAATGGGTCACTTCATGATATTGGGCCAAGGAATCACTTCATGATAAATACTTGACATGGGTTAGTATACTAGTACGTTTGGTGCAGCGAACCTTGAACATACGATGCTATACTTGAGTTATCTCGTTATCTTAGTTTATCATGTCAGACTTATCATCATCCTTATGTTTATTTTCAGTTTATACTTGTCTTGTTACCTTTACTAGTTTTTATACTGAAAGTCACTAGGACTTACCAGTCTTTATGACTGACCCTTTTTCTTTCGCCTCTTTTTCTTTCGTTCCCCCCCCCCCCCCCCCGCCAGGTTCTCAGGGAGGAAACACTAGCCCTTAGCTTGGATTTAGCTTGCTTTCTGACAGCTCAAGTACGGTTTGGTCTTGAGCTATGCTATGGCTGCACTTCTGCTATGTTTGGGGAATAATTTACTTTTGCTACTTTAAGTTTATGCTTCTTTATCTAGAACTTGATGTAATGGAATAATTTGTATCTTGGATATATGAGGTTTTGACTCTTTTCTTGAAAGTAATAAAAATTGGGTTTTTAATTTCTACCGTTGCTTATTTTATGTTCTGTCTTGTGATATCTCTATGCACGTTTACCTAGATAATACTCCACTAAAACTAGTGCATTCCCTTTGTGAGTGACCCTAGCGGAGGTGGGGTGTTACAATTTGGGTTAATCGTGAACTGTGTTTTAAATGACATTGGTTCTTTAACCCAGTTAAAGACAAGATTAATTTCTTAAAGTTGAATAATCATAAAGTGATGATTTTTTATATTAAAACCAAGTTGGAGTTTTAATGAATCTTTAATTAGATTGAAATGTGAATGAGGTAATTAAATTCACCGAATTTAGAAATGTTTCGAGATGGAGTACTACCAGTTTTACTCCATGCAATTTTTAAATATTTAATTAGATTTGAATGTGAAATGGTAATTAAATTTACCGATAAAACAATGGGCGTTAGAAACGGAGTACTACCAGTTTTGCTTCATGGAATGGATAGGTTGGCATTGGGAACAAGATAATAAATGATTACTTCGGTAAGGCTCGATAATTACGACTGGTTTTATAAACCTTAATTTTGGTTTAGAATTGTTAAAGGATAATATGGAATCTTTTGCAATGGTTTTTAAAGGAAGATTAAACAATAAGTTTAAAAGAATTTATCTTTGATAAAATTAATGGGAACCTTTCCCCAAAGACGTGAATATTTGAATAAAAGAATATTCTGGATTGGAATGAGGCGTATGATGTGTTTATATATCACTTGATAATAAAATATGCTGAAATGACCTGAACTTCCCCGGTCTCCGAATAGAAGAGAAAGAGCGGATTGTCTGAGAACACGACAAATCAGAACACAAACAGAGGAACATTTCTTTTCTTATTACAACAGTATACATCAGAGTACAAGAATATATAGAGTATGAACAAATAATATACATTTGATAAATATCAGAGATTTACAAGTTACAATGCAGCGGAAAATAATACAAAACACAACTGAAAGAGATACACGGATACAGAACTTTCCGAATATCATTCCAATTGTAAACAAGGATCCTGTGAATATAAATCTGCAAAACCAAAACTACTAGCTGCCCATGTGGAAAATAGGGGCACCCAGAGTTAGGTTAAAACAATAAACTCCAGGTTAGTCATGTGACTGGTGTGAGAACTAAAACAGTTATTTAAAACTTTACCTTAAAATCAGATATATCAAGGGACCATGCCGTATAACATAGAACGGGCTTCCTCCCAAGAATACCAGTGCATATAACAAAACAACGCAATGCATTTTGGAAAAATAAAGCTATTATAAGAACCATGTCCCATCACACAATGCAACGCAAGCCAGAGGATAGGGTTTTCCCTTATAATAGCCAAACATGCATGGTACATTAAAACAAATCATTTGATACTATTATAAGTGCATAGTGTATAAAACAACTTCAAATATAAATGTATCAATCATAGACGACATGGGTACCATATATCATGTTGCCAATACTGGGCTCTACAATCAAAACCGCAAAATGTCACGTATTGGAAGTTGGATTTCCATCTGTGAACCAAGGCAAGGGATCGTCCTTACCTCTTCGAGACAATCTAGCCCATGTCTCAGGAAAGTACTCAGTCAAGCCTTTGGATCGTCAGGGCCGGTCCACTCGATGTGGATTAAAATGCCTGACCACTACGTTTCCCCGCCCTATAGGGCATAAATCTGGTCTGTATAAAGGCCATATCATCGATCGGCCCCGTAGTGCCGATATATCCGAGGCAGCTTGCAATCCATCATCCACATAAGTAAAACATCTGGACGTGCAAAACCCAGACACCACTCCTATCTAGAAGGAAACGCATGCCCTCCCTGAGGTCCTCTCCCATTTCTGGTTCACACCGGGATGCGAGGCTCACGAATTAAAGCCACACAAAGCTATGCTATATTAAAGTCGTGCTTTGATCATCAACCACAAGACTCTACTTTTCAACAGAAGCCTTGATCATTTGCATCTCAGCAAGTCACACAGGCAATTCACGCTATGCAACTGATGTCCATCAATCACACAAAATGAAATCTGATGTCAGACACACATCCATTTACAAGTTCGTTCTGGGTCTAAACAAAACCGGAGGCACCTTATTCCTCGTCCCATATGTCCAATACAGGAGAGAGGTCCTCGCATATCCGGTCGATCTCCAAGTATGTTTGGACGATCACCATTTATTACCTTGTCTTGGGTGTACAGCCCAATCAAGACATCAGTAATCATCCAAACGATGTGAAGACCTCTGGTCTTCAACAATCGCCTTCATCGTCGACTCATTGCCGGTTCAGTTATTCAGAATGGGATAAACTCGGTCTTTCTGAATAACTCGCGTATATAATAAACAAGTGCTATAAAAACACAACATACGCCTCATTCCAATTCTGAATATTCTTTTGTTTAAATATTCATAACCTTTGGGAAAGGTTCCCATTAATTTTATCAAAGATAAATTCTTTAAATTTATTATTTAATCTTCCTTTGGATATCAATCCAAACCAAATTATGGTTTATCCAAACTTGTCGGGATTAGCGAACCCTACCGAAGTGATCATTTGTTTAATTTGCCAATCCCAACCTATTCATCCCATGAAGTAAAGCTGGTAATACTTCATATCTAACACCACAGTGTTATCGGTAAAATTAGTCACCATTTCACGTTCAAATCTAATTAAAGATTTAACTATCACCTGGAGTAAAACCGGTGGTACTCCATTCTCGATCATTTCTCGAATTTGATAATTTTAGTTATCAAATTCACCTTTCAATCTATTTAAAGATTCATTAAAACTCTAATTCAGTTTTAATTTCCAAAAATCTTTACTTAATGATTATTCAAAGTTAAGAAATAAATCTTATCTTTAACTGGGTTAAGAACTAATGTCTTTTAAAACACAGCCCACGATAAACCCAAAATCACATTCCATTAACAATGGAATCTTCACGGAATACAGATTAACATATATATATATATATATATAATCGATATGAACTTCCATATCCAACCGATAATATAAATGGAATAACGGCAAAGCCTTTTAATTTCCATATAGAGTAACAGTCTTCCTCCACAGAAGTTCACTTCGAGTATTACTGAATCAAATTCCATTCCATTCCAATTTACTTTATTAAATTGGAAAACTTTTCATTGGAAATTTCCCCTAAATCTTAATTAAAAGATTTATAAATTCTAAATCCCATTTCACTGTAAATCGGGTTAAAGAACGAATGTCGTTAAAAACACAGTTCACAATAAACCCTATTCGCATTCCATTTCAAATCCAATTAAATAATAATTAATTGGTAATTATTCCCTACATCTTAATTAAAAGATTTATTCTTTTCACATGGGGTTTCAGAATAGTGTTACTAAAGACACCATCCCATCATTCTCTAACCGCAAATTAGTAAGAGAATAATTCCCTAAGTATTAATCCCGAAGGCTGAAACCAACATCAGATCAATACCCAGGAAACCATTTAACTTAGCTAACCTCCAGTTAGTTTCTAATTTTCTTAACTCCATTGGGTTTAAGAACAGTATTATTAAAGATATCATTCACGACAAACCCAAAATCTATTTCCATTGTTAATGGGGTTAAAGAACAAGTGTTATTCAAAGCACCGTTCACGATAAACCCAAACCCCATTTGATATTAAATACAAGGCTCTGAATAGAAAATATATCGGCTTATATTCAATATCAAATTCTGAAATCAACAAATATCGTATTGGAATAACGATATATATATATATTCCAAATTCCTCCACAATGTCCGTATAATCGCAGAATCCAATATCGAAATATTCCGAAGATAATTTCGATTCAAATCCATTCCAATTCATATATTGGAAATTCTGTTTATTTTTAAAACCATTTCAAATCCAATTTATTTATTTAAAATTATTGGATTATAATTCTAGTTCATAACTAGTTTCATTTCGATAAAATTATATGTTTATCTTTTCAAATATGGAATTTTTCATCCCAATTCTTTCCAAATCATTTACTATGATTTTACACAAATTATTAATATTTTTAATAATTTTATCAAGGCCCGTACAGTTGATTTCCATAAACGGTCATCGAACTGCACTTACATCGACTTTTTCCAGATTTGATTTGGACATAATTCCAAATCCAACCGTTAGATTCCGAATTTCTTGTATCCGTTAGAAAGCTCTTTTCGATACGAACCCAACGGTTCCGGTTTTAGGAGAATCCGACGGTCGATCTCCAGTAATATCAATTTGAAGTCAATGGTCAAAATTCACGAACTGCCATGGCGCGACGCGTTCTATTCAAGCCATTATATTATATATATAATATATATTTCATCGATTTCCATTTAAAACATATTTTATAAATCGTTTTAAATTCGTTTTCAAAACGATTTCAACTTCATATTCAATTTCAAATCAAAATTGAATATTCCATATCATTAATATATAAATGATAATATTTTCAAAATATCAGATTTTGAATCATTTCATTTTCAATATTCATTATAAAAATGAATAAAATCGATATAAATATCATTCACGTCAATGTGGCATTAATCTAATCAACACGGCTTTATATATTTAAATATTTTCGTGTCCATCCCAAATCGGACATCAAAAATCATATTTTGATATTTTACTGAATATTATTTTAAAATATTCGTTATTTTAAAATATTACTTCTTTCTGAACTGGAATCAGACATAGTCAATTACCATATAATGTTATTTATATGGATTTCATACATACGTGTACACAACAATAATCAAACACGGTCAACCATCATCCAGAGTGCATTACACAACTGCATAAGCGTTAAATATGAATAATTAACGCTTACAACAGTCTGTCAACCCATCGATTGGCATACAACTAAATAATTGGGATTAGTGTACGTCAAATATCACCCCAATACCCGTGTGGGGTTTCAAACAACAAACACCGATTATTATTTGTGCAGTTGGGCAATGTGTAAAATATATCGTACCAATCAATATCAGTCAAATGTGTGTACATAAACAAATCCTCCGATTTGTATATGAATAATTATTTTATTCATATACATGTTAAAAATTATATTTTTAACTCTAAAATATTTATTTCAACTCATGAATATTTACATTTCATTTCACATCACAAACAATTTTCACAACACAATCAAATCAAACAAGTCATCCATGGTCTTTGGACGACGGTGTCGGGTGCTGCTAAGCACCATCTGCATCCTAGTATATATTTTAACTAGAAAATAAAATTAAAGTGAGGAGTTCTCACCTTCAGGTTCCACTCCGCCATTCTTTATTTCTGAACGGTTTGGATTTGATTCGTTTCCAGTCAGTTCCATCGCAATCTGTTTCACACGATTTTTATATTAAAAATCACATTTTTAACATCGCTATCATATTTTAAAAATCAAATTTTTATTCTTATACTATTCGTATAAAATCCCATTTTTATACCGCTATTTATATAATAAAAATCATATTTTCATTTACGCTACTTCATTATAAAAATCAAATTTTTATATTCGCCACTTCATTATAAAAATCAAATTTTTACATAATGAAAAATCTAATTTTTTTATACAATGAAAAATCTAATTTTTTCTACAATGAAAATCTATCTTTTCTACAATGAAAAATCTATTTTTTTATGCACTGAAAAATCTAATTTTTTCTACAATGAAAATATATCTTTTATACAATGAAAAATCTAATTCTTTCTACAATGAAAATCTATCTTTTCTACAATGAATATCTATCTTTTTTCTACAATGAAAATCTATCTTTTTTCTACAATGAAAATCTATCTTTTATACAATGAAAAATCGATTTTTTTCTACAAGAAAATCTATCTTTTTTCTACAATGAAAATCTATCTTTTATACAATGAAAAATCTATTTTTTTCTACATTGAAAATCTATCTTTTATACAATGAAAAATCTATTTTTTTCTACAATGAAATTCTATCTTTTATACAATGAAAAATATAATTTTCCTAATCTAAGAAATCATATTCTTTCATTCATGTAAATCATATTTTCTTAACTAAAGAGATCATATTTCCATATTTACGAAGAAATCATATACATAAAAATCGTATTTTTATTTCAAAATCATATGCATAAAGATCGCATTTTTATTTCGAAATCATATGCAAAAAGATCGCATTTTTATTGTGAAATCATATACATAAAAATCGCATTTTTATTTTGAAACCATATGCATAAAGATCGCATTTTTATTTCGAAACCATAAAGATCGCATTTTTTTATTCCAAAACAAGGTTGCTTCTTTTTTAAAATCATAGTTTTTATTACATAAATAAATAAAAATAATAAATAAAACTTACCGGAGGCGCTGGGGGGGGGAGTCTAAGGTGGCTGAGGAAGGTCGCGGGTGATCGAAGGGTGGCACAGTTGGCCAGCGGCGGCGACGTTTGGGTCTGGGGTGGCTAGGGTTAAATGAAATTGCGGTTTAGAAGGAGGAGAGAGTAAAGAAGAGAAGGAGCGACGGGAAACAACGCCGTAGTTTTTTTTTTCTTTTCTGATTTACTTTAATAAGAGAGAGAGGAGTAAAAAGGAGGGGTTGACCTTGTTTAAATAATTTTATATTTAATTATTTTAATTTTCCAAAAAGTGCATTTTACATTCGAACTCAAAATCGAACCCAACGACTATCGCCCCTAGCTAATTACCCCCATTCCAAACTCAATGGGAGATGTCTCGTAAGCCAATTCGGCTATTACGATCAGTTTTCAATAAAATAAATATATAAATTAATATAACGTTCAAAATTGATTTCAACGTACATTTTAATTTACCGGGGAAACATACTGACCCCAAAAATTCTAGAAAAATAAATCTGGCTATGTTTCGATGATATGGTCCTACCAAAACTAATTTCGTCGAATTTGGAGACCATTTGAAAAATGGTCCTTTTCTGGTCGATCCAAATTGACTAAAACTGTTAAAACACGTTTTCCTTTGCCACGCTCACATATTGATTCCAAAAATTATGAATTTTGAAATCTTGCAATAATTTGACATTCCGGATCCAACAAAAGTGGTCTCGTCAAAAATGGAGGTTGTTTGCAAAATCATTATTTTTAATGGCTAAATTCTATAGCGACTATTCTGAATTTTCAACTGGGCATAACTTTTTATTCCCGGTATGAAATCTGGATTTTTCACATTCGTTGAAAATATATTTTCAAATAGATTCAAATATTTCAGGTTTCACTAAAATCCAGTTTATTTTGAATCTTGTACATTAAATTGAAGTTTGAAATTGAATTTTCAAATTACCGTGCCACTTCCTATTCCTTTTATAATTAAAATAAATATTTATACTCTAATTTCGATTTAAATAAATTTATACGTTCTAATTCTATTCAAAATAAATTTCTAGTTGTAATTATTTAAAATAGATCATTTTAAATATTCAAAATTCATTAAAATAGCCAAAATAAAAATTTTAAATTGGTTCTGATTTTCCGGGTTGTTACAATCTCCCCCACTTAAAATCTTTTCGTCCTCGAAAAGGAATGGAGCTGAAAGTTATTTAACTAACCAACTCAACTTTCGGTTTGGCTTTCATTCTTCAACTTTTCAGTTTTTAAGAATTTTCTAATTTTCCAAAAATTTGGCTAACACCATAAATTTTTTGAAAAATTTCGCCATAACCTCCTTTGTACGGGGAGCACTGGGAAAATCCCCAAACCGCCACACAGGCCCTCTCATCCAAAAACAAAAAAGCCAAGCGGCTAGCCAATTGGCTCATAAAATCATCCAAACCCAATAAATTAGTAAACATGTACCTATTTGTCGGCCGTACAATTTTATTCTTCTCTAGCCTCCTTGCTATGACCTGTTCACACATATATATGTACATGCATGCCTTTTCAAACAATTTTCAATTCAATTCAATATTTTGATTCGATTTGGCTAATGGTTCAAAATTTTAATTAATCAAACCAATAATCATACAACACAACCAGAAATTAATTAGTTGGTTAATTTTTCAATCATATAACTTTGATATAAATATTCAAAATCCTGTTTTTGATGCCAATTCACAACAATAACCCTATCTAGTTTTGGTTCTCGCACCAGTCAATTGGAAATATAAAGATATCCCACTTTCAAAACTCAAACATAAACTTTGATGACGACTAGGCAATCATCAATATCATCTCCGGGCGACTAGAGCGTGATTCTATATCTATCCAGTATATTAAAGCTTTGAATATACGTTTGCAAGGCGTATATGCAAAATCTTTATATACTGGATTGTCCAAAACCAATCTAAAATAAATATTCAAATACAAATAATATGGTTTAAATTTCCAAAACAAAATGGGATTTCATTTTTATTTTAAAAATAACACTCTTCGGACTCATTCTAGGATGCTACTGATCCCATCTCTAATGAGTCATTCTTATTAGATATTACTAATCCAATCTCTGATGAATTCTTTCGTTCGGTTCTAATGTGCCTTATTCTCGAGCTCTGTAAACCAAAGCTCTGATACCAAAATGAAACGACCTGAACTTCCCCGGTCTCCGAAGAGAAGAGAAAGAGCGGATCGTCCGAGAACACGACAAATCAGAACACAAACAGAGGAACATTTCATTGCTTATTACAACAATATACATCAAAGTATAAGAATTTACAGAGTATGAACAAATAATATACATTTGATAAATATCAGAGACTTACAAGTTACAATGAAGCGGAAAATAATACAAAACACAACTGAAAGAGATTCACGGATACAGAGCTTTTCGAATATCATTCCAGCTATAAACTAGGATCCTGTGAATATAAATCTGCAAAACCAAAACTACTAGCTGCCCGTGTGGAAAATAGGGGCACCCAGAGTTTAGGTTAAAACAATAAACTCCAGGTCAGTCATGTGACTGGTGTGAGAATTGAAACAGTTATTTAAAACTTTACCTTAAAATCAGATATATCAAGGGACCACGCCGTATAACACGGAACGGGTTTCCTTCCAAGAATACCAGTGCATATAACAAAACAGCGCAATACTTTTTGGAAAAATGAAGCTATTATAAGACCCAGGTCCCATCACATAATGCAACGCAAGCCGGAGGATAGGGTTTTCCCTTATAATAGCCAAACATGCTTGGTACATCAAAAAATACCATTTGATATTATTATAAGTGCATAGTGTATAAAACAACTTCAAATATAAATGTATCAATCATAGACGACATGGGTACCATATATCATGTCGCCATACTAGGCTCTACAATCAAAACCGCAAATGTCACGTATTGTAAGTTGGATTTCCATCTGGGAACCAAGGTAAGCGATCATCCTTACCGCTTCGAGGCAATCTAGCCCATGTCTCAGGCAAGTACTCAGTCAAGCCTTTATATCGTCAGGGCCGGTCCACTCGATGTGGATTAAAATACCTGAACACTACATTTCCCCGTCCTATAGGGAGTAAATCTGGTCTATATAAAGGCCATATCATCAATCGGCCCCGCAGTGCCGATATATCCGAGGCGCCTCGCAATCCATTATCCCCATAAGTAAAACATCAGGGCATGCAAAACCCAGACACCACTCCTAGCTAGAAGGAAACACATGCCCTCCCTGAGGTCCTCTCCTATTTCTGGTTCACACCGGGAAGCGAGGCTCATGAATTAATGCTACACAAAGCTATGCTATATTAAATCCATGCTTTGATCATCAACCACAAGACTCTGCTTTTCAACAGAAGCCTTAATCATTTGCATCTCAGCACGCCACACAGGCAATTCACGCGATGCAACTGATGTCCATCAATCACACAGAATGAAATCCGATGTCAGACATACATCAATTTACAAGTTCATTCTAGGTCTGAACGAAACCGAAGGCACCTTATTCCTCATCCCATATGTCCAATACAGGAGAGAGGACCTCGCATATCCGGTTGATCTCCAAGTACCTCTGGACGATCACCACTTATTACCTTGTCTTGGGTGTACAACCCAATCAAGACATCGGTAATCATCCAAACGATGTGAAGACCTCTGCTCTTCAACCACCATCTTCATCATCGACTCATCGTCGATTCAGTTATTCAGAATGGGATAAACCCAGTCTTTCTGAATAACTCGCATATATAGTAAACACGTGCTATAAAAACATAACATACGCCTCATTCCAATTCTGAATATTCTTTTATTTAAATATTCATATCCTTTGGGAAAGGTTTCCATTAATTTTATCAAAGATAAATTCTTTAAATTCGTTCTTTAATCCTCCTTTGGATATCAATTCAAACCAAATTATGGTTTATCCAAACTAGTCGGTATTAGCGAACCCTACCGAAGTAATCATTTGTTTTATTTCCCAATCCCAACCTATTCATCCCATGAAGTAAAACTGATAGTACTTCATATCTATCACCATGGTGTTATCGGTAAAATTAGTCACCATTTCACTTTCAAATCTAATTAAAGATTTAACAATCGCCTGGAGTAAAACTGGTGTTACTCCATTCTCCATCAATTCTCGAATTTGATAATTATAGTTATCAAATTCACCTTTCAATTTATTTAAAGATTCATTAAAACTCTAATTCAGTTTTAATTTCCAAAAATCAGTACTTAATGATTATTCAAAGTTAAGAAATAAATCTTATCTTTAACTGGGTCAACAACTAATGTCTTTTAAAACACAGCTCACGATAAACCCAAAATCACATTCCATTAACAATGGAATCTTCACAGAATACAGACTAATATATATAATCGATATGAACTTCCATATCCAACCGATAATATAAATGGAATAATGGCAAAGCCTTTTAAATTCCATATATAGTAACAGTCTTCCTCCACAAAAGTTCACTTCGAATATTACTGAATCAAATTCCATTCCATTCCAATTTATTTTATTAAATTGGAAAACTTTTCTTTGGAAATTTCCCCTAAATCTTAATCAAAAGATTTATAAATTCCAAATCCCATTTCACTGTAAATCGGGCTAAAGAAAGAATGTCGTTAAAAACACAGTTCACAGTAAACCCTATTTGCATTCCATTTCAAATCCAATTAAATGTTAATTAATTGGTAATTCTTCTCTACATCTTAATTAAAAGATTTATTCTTTTCACATGGGGTTTCAGAATAGTGTTACTGAAGACCCCATCCCATCAGTCTCTAACCGCAAATTAGTAAGAGAACAATTCCCTAAGTATTAATCCCGAAGGCCGAAACCAACAACAGATCAATACGCAGGAAACCATTTAACTTAGCTAACCTCCGGTTAGTTTCTAATTTTCTTAACTCCATCGGGTTTAAGAACAGTATTATTAAAGATATCATTCATGACAAACCTAAAATCTAATTCCATTGTTAATCGGGTTAAAGAATAAGTGTTATTTAAAACACCATTCACGATAAACCCAAACTCCATTTGATATTAAATACAAGGCTCTGAATAGAAAATATATCGGCTTATATTCAATATCAAATTCTGAAATCAACAAATATCATATTGGAATAACGATATATATATGTATATCTTCCAAATTCCTCCACAATGTCCGTATAATCGTGGAATCCAATATTGAAATATTCTGAAGATAATTTCGATTCAAATCCATTCCAATTCATATGTTGGAAACTCTAGTTATTTTTAAAACCATTTCAAATCCAATTTATTTATTTAAAAATATTGGATTATAATTCTAGTCCATAACTAGTTTCATTTCGATAAAAATATATCTTTATCTTTTCAAATATGGAATTTTTCATCCCAATTATTTCCAAATCATTTATTATGATTTTACACAAATTATTAATATTTTTATTAATTTTAAAAAGGCCCGTACAGTCGATTTCCAAAAACGGTCATCGAACTGCACTTACAACGACTTTTCCCAATTTTATTTGGACATAATTCCAAATCCAACCGTTGGATTCCAAATCCAACCGTTGGATTCCAAATTTCTTATATCCGTTAGAAAGCTCTTTTCGATACGAACCCAACGGTCTTGGTTTTAGGAGAATCCGACTGTCGGATCTCCCGTAATATCAATTCGAAATCAATGGTCGAAATTCGTGGACTGCCGCAGCGCGGCGCTTTCTATTCAGGCCATTATATATATATATATATATATATATATATATATATATATATATATATCGTCGATTTCCATTTAAAACGTATTTTATAAATCGTTTTAAATTCATTTTCAAAACGATTTCAACTTCATATTCAATTTCAAATCAAAATTGAATATTCCATATCATTAATATATAAACGATAATTTATTCAAAATATCAGATTTTGAAATCATTTTCTTTTCGATATTCATTATAAAAATGAATAAAATCGATACAAATATCATTCACGTCAAAATGACGTTAATCTAATCAACATGGCTTTATATATTTAAATATTTTCGTGTCCATCCCAAATCGGACATCAACAATCATATTTTGATCTTTTACTGAATATTATTTTAAAATGTTCTTTATTTTAAAATATTCGTTATTTTAAAATATTACTTCTTTCTGAACTAGAATCAGACACAGTTAATTACCATATAATATTATTTATATGGATTTCATACACACGTGTACACAACAATAATCAAACACAGTCAACCATCATCCAGAGTGCAGTACACAACTGCATAAGCGTTAAATATGAATAATTAACGCTTACAAAAGTCTGTCAACCCATCGATTGATATTCAACTAAACAATTGGGATATCATCCCAATACCCGTGTGGGGTTTCAAACAGAAAACACTGATTATTATTTGTGCAGTTGGGCGATGTGTAAAATATATCGTCCCAATCAATATCAGTCAAATGTGTGTACATAAACAAATCCTTCGAGTTGTAAATCAATTTTTATTTTATTCATATACATGTTAAAAAATTATATTTTAAACTATAAAATATTAATTTCAACTCATGAATGTTTACATTCCATTTCACATCACAAACAATTTTCATAACACAATCAAATCAAACAATTCATCCATGGTCAGTGGACGACGGTGTTGGGTGCTGCTAAGCACCGTCTGCATCCTAGTATATAATTTAACTAGAAAATAAAATTAAAGTGAGGAGTTCTCACCTTCGGGTTCCACTCCGCCATTCTTTATTTCAGAACGGTTTGGATTTGATTCGTTTCTAGTCGGTTCCATCGCAATCTGTTTCACATGATTTTTATATTAAAAATCACATTTTTAACATCGCTATAGTATTTTAAAAATCACATTTTTATTTTTATACTGTTCGTATAAAATCCCATTTTTATACCGCTATTTATATAATAAAAATCATATTTTCATTTATGCTACTTCATTATAAAAATCAAATTTTTATATTCGCTACTTCATTATAAAAATCAAATCTTTACATAATGAAAAATCTAATTTTTTTTATAAATTGAAAAATCTAATTTTTTTCCTACAATGAAAATCTATCTTTTCTACAATGAAAAATCTATTTTTTTAAACAATGAAAAATCTAATTTTTTATACAATGAAAATCTATCTTTTATACAATGAAAAATCTATTTTTTTCTACAATGAAAATCTATCTTTTCTACAATGAAAATCTATCTTTTTTCTACAATGAAAATCTATCTTTTATACAATGAAAAATCTATTTTTTTTCTACAATGAAAATCTATATTTTTTCTACAATGAAAATCTATCTTTTATACAATGAAAAATCTATTTTTTTCTACATTGAAAGTCTATCTTTTATACAACGAAAAATCTATTTTTTTCTACAATGAAAATCTATCTTTTATACAATGAAAAATCTAATTTTCCTAATCTAAGAAATCATATTCTTTCATCTCATGTAAATCATATTTTCTTAACTAAAGAGATCATATTTTCATATTTATAAAGAAATCATATACATAAAAATCGCATTTTTATTTCAAAATCATATGCATAAAGATCGCATTTTTATTTCGAAATCATATGCATAAAGATCGCATTTTTATTGTGAAATCATATACATAAAAATCGTATTTTTATTTCGAAACCATATGCATAAAGATCGCATTTTTATTTCAAAACCATAAAGATCGCATTTTTTTATTCCAAAACAAGGTTGCTTCTTTTTTAAAATCATATTTTTTATTACATAAATAAATAAAAATAATAAATAAAACTTACCGGAGGTGTTGGGTGGTCTGAGTTGGCTGAGGAAGGTCGCGGGTGATCGGAGGGTGGCGCAGTTGGCCGGCGGCGGCGGCGTTTGGGTCTGGGGTCGCTAGGATTAACTGAAATTACGGTTTAGAAGGAGGAGAGAGGAAAGAGAGAGAAGAGGGTGGTGCCTAAGGTAGTGGGAGGTCGTTGGCGATCGATGGTGGGGTCCGGCGGTTGGGGAAAAGGGGCGCGGTGGTGATTGCTGAAGGAGCGACGAGAAACGTCACCGTGTTTTTCTTCTTTTCTGATTTACTTTAATGAAAGAGAGAGAAGGAGTAAAAAGGAGGGGTTGACCTTGTTTAAATAATTTTATATTTAATTATTTTAATCTTCCAAAAAGTGCATTTTACATTCGAACTCAAAATTGAACCCAACGACAATCGCCCCTAGCTAATTACCCCCATTCTGAACACAATGGGATATGTCCCGTAAGCCAATTCAGCTGTTACGATCAGTTTTCGTCAAAATTATAATATAAGTTAATATAACGTTCAAAATTGATTTCAACGTACATTTTAATTTACCGTGGACACATACTGACTCCAAAAATTCTAGAAAAATAAATCTGGCTATGTTTTGACGATACAGTCCTAACAAAACTAATTTCGTCGAATTTGGAGACCGTTTGAAAAACGGTCCTTTTCTGGTCGATCCAAATTGAGTGAAATTGTTAAAACACGTTTTCCTTTGCCACACTCATATATTGATTGCAAAAATTATGAATTTTGAAATCTAGCAATAATTTGACATTTCGGATCCAATAAAAGTGGTCTTGTCAAAAACGGAGGTCATTTACAAAATCGCTATTTTTAAGGGCTAAATTCCATAGCGACTATTCTGAATTTTCAATTGGGCATAACTTTTTGTTCCCGCTATGAAATCTGGATTTTTCACATTCGTTGAAAAGACATTTTCAAATAGAAACAAATATTTCTAGTTTCACTAAAATCCGGTTAATTTTGAATCTTGTACATTCAATTGAAGTTTGAAATCGAATTTTCAAACTACCGCGCCACTTCCTATTCCTTTTATAATTAAAATAAATATTTATACACTAATTTCGATTTAAATAAATTTATACGTTCTAATTCTATTCAAAATAAATTTCTAGTTGTAATTATTTAAAATAAATCATTTTAAATTTTCAAAATTCATTAAAATAGCCAAAATAAAAATTTTAAATTGGTTCTGATTTTCCGGGTTGTTACATACACGAGTTATTCTGAAAGACCGGGTTTAATCCATTCTGAATAACTGTTACGATGATTAAAAGTCGAAGATATTAAAGACGGTGCAAGACCGATAATCTTCACATCGAATGGATTACTACTTATGTCCGGGATGGAGTTGCACCCTTGAAGGGGTTATAGTGGTAGTTGTCTGGACGTACTTGTTGATTGTTTGGATATGCGAGGGCCTCTCTCCTGTATTGGAAATATGGGACAAGGAATAAGGTGCTTCCGGTTTCGTTTAGACCCAGAACGGACTTGCAAATGAATTGCGTCTGACATTGTATTATGTGCAATATTCGTTGATCTCTGCTAAATATATATGTTTGGTGGCGGAGAATTTATTCTCTTGCTTAACACCCTTCTTTGAGACGTACAAGCTTAGAGGTTATATATTGGCAGAAATCAATGGTATGGTATGGATTGACAATGTGGCATGCTAAGATGATCAAGGCTTTTGTTGAAAAGCAGAGTCTTGTGGATGATGATCAAAGCACAACTTTAAGTAGCATAGCTTTGTGTATAACGTTAATTCACGAGCCTCACACCTGGTATGAGTCAAAAACGGGATAGTGACTGCAGGGAGTACACGACGTTTCTTTCTAGCTAGAAGTGGTGTCATGGTATAGAGCCCAGACCTTTTTACTTATGTGGATGGTGGAATGAGGTGCCTCGGATATTGAGTCTCTAATGGCTTAGAGATAGGTCCGATAGGACCGGGAAACGTGTGTTCCGGAATAATTAACCCACTAAAGTAAGTGTGGACCGGCCCTGAAGATCCAAGGGTTGCCCAGAGTGTGTAATCCTGAGGCATTTGCTAGAGTGTATCGAATTGGTGAGGAAGATCACTTGCCTCGACTCATAGATGGAATCCAATTTCCAATACGCGACTTTTCGGTTTTAGTTGTAAACCTATGTATGGCGACATAATATATGGTACCTATGCCGTCTGTGATTGATACATTTATATTTGAAGTTGTTTTTGACATTATGCACTTATAATAGCATCAAATGATTTGTTTTAAAGCGTATCAAGCATGTTTGGCTATTATAAGGAAAAACTCTGTCCTCCGACTTGCATTGCATTGTGTGATGGGACCTGAGTCTTATAATAGCTTCATTTTTCCAAAAAACATTGTGTTGTTTATTAAATCATTTTATTTCAAGTTTTGGTATTCATGGGAGAAAATCCGTTCAGTGACGTACGATGTGGTCCCATGATTTACCTATTTTAAAGTAAAGTTTAATAACTGTTTTTAGTTCTCACACCAGTCCCATGGCCGACCTGGAGTTTATTGTTTTCGCCTAAACTTTGGGTGCCTATATTTTCCACACGGGCAGGTAGTAGTTTTGGTTTTGCAGATTTCTATTTAACAGGATCCTGGTTTACAGCTGGAGCTATATTCGGAAAGCTTTGCATCCGTGTATTTCTTTCAGTTGTGGTAGTTGATGTATTTCCATTGTGCATTGTATTTATACATTTTTATTTTCACTGCTATGTAAATTTTTAATCTCTGATATTAATTTTCCGTTGTGTAATATTTATTCATACTCTGATTTTCTTGTACTATGATGTAAATTGTTGTAATAGCAATGAAATGTTCTCGTGTTTGTGTTCGGATGCGTCGTGTTCTCAGTACAATCCGGGCTCCTCCGCCTCCTCGGGGATCAGGGGATTCGGGTCGTCACAAACAGAAATCTATCTCTTTTATAATTCTAGAAATTTCGGTTCATATATCGATACACCATAGTATACATATATACCAATCTAATCAAAAAAAATTCTCTTTTCTTATTCTAAATTTAAATTTCACAACTCTTTGATCTAGTTTTGAAAGGACATCTTTTCAATATGAAAATGTTTGTTCAAGCTCAAATTGTCAATATTTTTTATCTACCTATGTTTCATATATTCTATTTCAAAATATATATTGAAATTATAGTACAAAGATATGTTAATATACTTGAAATAATTTAAAATTTTCAAACATTTGATATTGTTATAAAATATAAATTTATATATCTTTTATATATAGTCTAAACATACATAGTTTAACTTATATATTTTTCACATATAATTTCATAACAATTTTGGGTTACATTATCGTAAATACTATTTGTAATTTAAATACTAACTTTGATTTCTTATTTTAATTAAACTTTATAAAGCTTGTATACTTAACTTAATATTTTGATATAAAGGTATATATATGATTTTTATATCTTAAATATGTAGTTTAAATATAAGAAATTATAGCTTTATATTATCAGTTTTCATTAAAATATAACTATAGATTTCTTTTAAAGTTTTAACAAATAAATGGTTCTTTAGCAAATTATTATGTTTTGATTTCTAAAGTTTAAATTTAAAATTGATTTGTATCAAAAGATTAATAATAAATTAACTTTTAATTCCTTTTAAAAATCAGTTTTTATATACAATTATGAATATATGTTTATAGTTTACTTCGTATGATAAAATTATATATTCTCTTTAAAGGGATCTTTAATGTTTACTATATTATTTTTAAAGAAGCACCTTACTAAGATTATTTAACTTCAAATTTCTCATAAATTATTATGAATATTTTACTACCTGTCATGAATAAATTTTTAATTACCATTAAATTCTTATTTATATTATTCTTTCAGTCTTTTTCATTAGTATCATTAACCTAAGTCTAGAGATTAATATATTACCTTTGTTTGATTGAAATAATTTATAATATATGCAGAATTTTGAATATCTTTCACCAAAGCAGATATCATCACCAAATCATTCTACATATTATCATTACCTGTAACGACCCGCATTCTACGCATCGCAGGATCGTAGAATATTTATTTCTTTCACATATGAAGTCGTATGGTCATGTAACTTTGGGAGACGACTATTGGGGTCATTTCCCATGTTCATGATTTTTGCCGATTTTTAAATGACCATTTTGCCACTAGTTGAGACTGTTTTGGCCATAACTTTTGAATGGAAATGAATTTTGACCTAAAACTACTTCCATTGGCTCCGGATGATGGTTTACAATTCCGTAGAGTGGTCACATTAGCCAAACGGACTCCCTGTTTGGGAGATATGGTTGAAACAAATTTTAGATAGTGAAAAACAGCTTAATTGGGCTTAAACGGGTGATTAACAGCAAGACCCAATGGGGAATTTCGGGATTAGAGGTATTTGAGGGCTGCTAGGGTTAGGATTTCAGTTTTTCACTCATTTTCCAGCCGCCACAAACCCTCTCTTCAATCTAACAATGACCTCCATCATCTAAAAACACCTCTAATCACTTCTAAATCAAGTTTTGGCTTAAGCAACATCAAATCAAAGGGGACTAGCACCAAAGCAAGGTTAGAGCTGCTGTGTTGCATTGGGAACAACGCCATAACAGTAGATTATTTCAGATCTAAAGTTCATTTGTGGCCAAGGTGGGTGATTTGCATAGTTTTGCACTAATTACGGTTAATTAAGGGTAATTAGTGAAGATTAGCGAATTTATACATTAATAAATTCTGGAAAAATATTTATAAATTCGAAAATAATGTTTTAGACCCCTGTTAGAAATTTGGTTTGATTTGGTTAAGTTTTGCTAATCATATCATTAGTTTTGCCTAAACATGCTTAAGGGAAAATACGGGATTTTGGGTATGTTTGATCCATTTCACATGTTAAGATTGTTGTTTTGGTGTTTAAGGTCACTTCTATTTGTTGCTATGACTGTTTGGAATGATTTGTGGTTGTTTAGAAAAGTTAGATTGGTCGAAAACGTCGTCGAATGACGTAAACAAGTCGCTGGAAAAAGTTGCAGAAAGTTGTGCAGGGTTTCGGATCGGATCGGGTTAGGGGCTCGGATCGGATAGGAGAGCTGGGCAAGGAATCCGAATCGAACTGAAGTCTAGCACAAAGGAAGTTTGGCAAGAAGGAAGGTCATTGCTTAGAGTTGGAGTTGGACAGAGGACCGGATCGGAGCTAGGGAGCGGGATCGGATCGGAGCAGGCAAGCTGGAGCAGGAGGGACGAACCGAACCAAATGGAGCATGGCATCCGAACCGAACCGAATGGAGCGTGGCACCCGAACCGAACCGAATGGGAAGCCTGGATATGATTTATCTGAACCGAACCGACTGAAGCAGATTGGACCAAACCGAATTGAACTTCCATCTCTTCTACGTGACGACTCTTTTGAAGACCACCTCCAATTCGATCAAAACCCGAGATGCAAAGGAATTCCAAATGAGGAGCTTTGACTCAGGATCCAGTTGGGAACCAATGAGTGGGCTTCATGATTGGGCTTTGCTGCGGGACGTGTGCTAAGGGGCTGTCGATGTCAATGACTTTGGATCATTATGTATGGGAGGTACGTGGACGGATTCAGGGCCACAGTGGCCTAGGTACGACTAAAGGGCTATAGACCAATGAAGTGGGGTCATTTGTAAAGATTTGGTCATGACTCCATGTGGTAAACTTGGTAGTGGCAGTAGTCGTACAAGTTGAACTCTGTCACTACTTCGATGGGTCTAGTGATTGACAGTGGTGGACATCGTATGCTTTACGCACTGAGTGAGAGATGTGAGGATGGTTGCTATGTTGATTTGTTTGCCATCATTATAACATGCACACCCCCACCCCCGTATTCTTTACACCATTTGTTGTGGCACCTTAGAGTATTGTACGGTATGTAGTGCTAACTCTTTGGTTGCAGGTCCAGGTTCAGGTATGGTTTAATATACCTGTTATTGTTGTGTTTAGCTGCTTATCGCTCATACCAGACTTTTTGTCTGACCCAGAGTTTTATGTCTCTTCTTATTACTCTGGGTGCTCTCACAAGCAGACTAGAGATAGGTTAGCTGGGTATGCACGAGTAGCTGATCCAGAGACGAGCAGGAGGCTTCCACGTATGATACATATAGATATTCTCCCTGTGTTGTTGAAGATCACTGCTTGGGCATTAGTAGTGCATCTTTTACTTTAGCTTTCTTTTGCTTTAGAGATAGTTATAAAGTTGTAATAATGATGTTGGATCATAAGCTGTATTTGGATTTCCGCTGCTATGTTGGTTTAGTTTTCAGCTTATGCACTGTCTCGCCTGTTTTATGTCAAGATTATGTTATTATTATATTTTGTTCCATGTGCTGTGAGACATTCTACAGGTTCTTTGTTAGTTCGTTCTCTTCTTTCCTTTCTTTGGCGACCGTTCCGTGCTAGTCGGGCATGTGTAGAGCGCACCTTCGGAGGAAATGCCGGCTGGTGCGGGGCGGGCCGTCACACTTGGTATCAGAGCTCTAGGTTGCGTAGTTAACCTAGGGAAGTCATCAGGGAGAGATAGTATACATATATGAGAGCGCGTATTTGTGATTATTTTGGTTTTCAAAGCTATATATATTATATTATTAGTATAGCTAAGGATGAAGTTTCACTGCATTAGCACCACTATGGAGATGGTTAATCGTTTTCTCTGTGCAGATTAAGCGATGAGCCGATATGCAAGGGGTACCGGTAGAGGAGCCAATAATGGGAATGCTGCTGACATGAGGACGATGTTTACTGACCTCATGAGAGAGATGCTTAGGGATGTGCAGAGGGCAGCACCCAATGGTGGTAATGGTGTGGTCCAATAGTGCAGTCGCCTAGGGCTGATTTCGCCAAGCTGAAAAAAGATTATACTAGTCTTGGCGGGAAGCCGTTCCACAGAACGGAGTCGGCTACAGATGTTCAGGATTGGTTGGATAGCTGCGAGCGTATCTTCGAAGACTTGGGCATCGAGGATGCGATGAAGAGAAGGCTAGCATCCCGTCAGCTGCAAAGGCGGGCTATGAATTGGTGGAATGCTACAAAGGCAGCTACTCTCGAGGATCATAATACTTGGGATCAGTTTAAGGCTCACTTTAGAGATAAGATCATTCCAGCTGCTCAGAAATCAGTATTGTTTAGGAAATTTTTGAAGCTCAAGCAGAATAGCAGAGCTGTCTCGGAGTACATTGCAGAATTCGATACTTTATCGAAGTATGGGTTATCCCTAATAGATACTGCCGAGAAGAAGAACGAGAAGTTTATAACAGGTTTGGATCAGTACTTGGGGGAAAAGCTTATTAAGCACATCGATGAGACGTTTGAATCGATTGTGGGAAAGCATTGAGGTCAGAAAGTCTTTACCCTAAGTCGAAGACTGAGGTTGCATCTGCAGAGGAGCCAAAGCCGCAAGCAGGAGGTGGAGGCAGGAATGGTTCTCAGAATAAGAGAAAGCAGGATCAGACTAAGGATGGCCAGAAGAAAAAGAATAAGAAAGATGTTGAGTGCTTCAGCTATGGAAAGAAGGGCCATTATGCTAGTAATTGTCGGGTCAAGCCAGCGGATAGGAAGTGCTTCAACTGTGGCCAAGTGGGACATCACAAGGACAAGTGTCTGCAACCCCTAAAGAAAAGCAGATGGTGAAAGCATATGCCCTTAATGCTATTCCTTCTTCGTCGAATGCCCCAACTGCGGCGGAGAAGGGAAAGAACGTCGTTATTCAAGGTATGCTTTCTGTTTATGATGTTCCTATTAGAGTTTTGTTTGATACCAGAGCTTCCAGTTCTTTCATATCTAGTGACCTGGTAGATAGGTTGGGATTGGAGCCCGAGATTGTCGATAGACCTTTAGTAGTTACGAACCCGATTGGTGGTTCGACTAACCTTAACATGATTTGTCGTAATGTGGTCTTATCGAGTCATGGATGCATGTTTGTTTGTGATTGCTTTGTTTTGGGCTTTGCTGGGTTTGGCATTATTTTGGGAGTCGATTGGCTCCAAAGATATGGGGTGGTGGTAGACTGTGAGGGATTTTTGGTGACAGCTAGAGCGGACGATGGGCGGAGGGTATTGTTTGGTGGTCTACCCAGTGAGGGGGTAATGGCTAATTTTCTAAATTCTCTCGACATCCCGCATGGTGAGTTGTCAGGTTTGCCCGTGGTTGGCCAGTATCCGGACGTCTTTGAAGAAGTGACCGGGCTTCCACCACACCGAGAGATTGAGTTCCGTATTGATTTAGTGAAAGATGCCAGACCTATAGTGATGCCACTTCGTCGTATGGCACCAAGGGAGCAGCGAGAGCTCGGAGTGCAAGTCAGCGATCTTTTGAAGAAGGGATTTATCAGAAGGAGTGTTTCTGAATGGGGAGCACCGGTTGTGTTTGCTACCAAGGCGGATGGTTCCCTTAGTTTGTGTGTAGACTACCGCGAGTTGATTAAAGTAACGAGGAAGAATAAGTATCCTTTACTGCAGATAGATGATTTGTTTGATCAGTTGAGTGGCGCGAGAGTATTCTCTCAGCTGGATCTCGCGACAGGTTTTCATCAGCTTAGAGTAGAAGCTGAGAGTATAGCTGAAACGGCATTTCGGACGCCGTCTGGATTTTGTGAGTGGTTGGTCATGTCATTCGGGCTGACCAATGCCCTAGCGTATTTTGTGGATCTTATGAATAGAGTATTCAGAGATCAGTTGAATAAGTTTGTCCTTGTGTTCGTGGATGATATTTTGGTCTATTCGAGGACAGAGGAAGAACACAGAGAACATTTAAGAATAGTGATGGAGGTGTTGAGAAAACACCAGTTGAAAGCAAAGTTTTCTAAGTGTCACTTCTGGAGGAGGGAAGTGAGATTCTTGGGCCATGTTGTTTCAGAAAATGGTATTGCCGTGGATCCTGTGAAGGTTGCTACAGTACAAGTTTGGCCTATGCCCAAGAATGCAACAGATATAAGAAATTTCTTGGGATTAGCTGGATATTATCGTAAGTTTATCCAAGATTTCTCTAAGATAGCAGCACCATTGACTCAGTTGACCAAGAAGAATCAAACTTTCGTCTAGGACGAAAAGTGCGAGAATGCATTCAAGAATCTAAAGGAAAAATTGAAAAATTGACATGTGCACCAGTGTTAGTCATTCCTAAGGGGAATGAAGAGATGACAGTGTATACGGATGCATGTGGCACAGGGTTAGGTGCTGTATTGATGCAAGGAGGTAGGGTTGTAGCTTATGCAAGTCGACAACTGAAACCACACAACAAAAGATACCCTACCCATGATTTGGAATTGGCAGCGATCGGGTTCGCATTGAAGATGTGGAGACATTATCTCTTGGGAGAAATATTTGAGTTGTTTACCAACCATAAATCGCTAAAGTATCTCTTCTCTCAAAAGGATCTAAATCTCCGACAGCAAAGATGGTTATAATTCTTAGCTTCCTATGATTTCGACATCACATATACACCAGGAAAGGGCAATGCGGTGGCTGATGCATTGAGTAGAAGACATGCCAGTTTAGGGGCTATGTTTTTAGAATGGAAGCAACTGGAGTACATCGCTGGGTATGATTTCAGACCAAAGTGCGAATTGGATCCAGAAATGTTAGCAAGTTTGACGATCAGACCCACTTTGATTGGGCGGATTGGTTCCAGTCAGAGGAACGATCCTAACCTATTGGTAAGCATCTCAAAATTAGAGATGGGAATCGATGGAGAGATGAACAAGTATAGGCTTGATCGAGTTGGATGGCTTAGAAAGAATGGAAGACTAGTTGTACCCAATGTCAATGGATTGAGAGATGAAGTGCCTAGAGAATGTCATCACTCAAAACTGACTATACACCCCGGTGGTAATAAGATGTACCGAGACATGAAGCGGACCTACTACTGGGAAGGGATGAAAAGAGACGTTGGGAAATTTATATCTAAATGCATGAACTTCCAGCTAGTTAAAGCTGAGCAAAAGAAGCCTAGTGGTTTTCTACAACCATTAGAAATTCCAGAATGGAAATGGGAACAAGTGTCAATGGATTTCATTGATGGGTTACCAAGGACTAGATCGGGCCATGATAGCATTTGGGTGATTGTGGACCGATTGACTAAGAGTGCAAGGTTTATACCCGTCAAGTCAAACAGGACGGTAGCTAAGTTAGCAGAACTGTATATAAAGTGGGTAGTGAGATTTCATGGAATACCCAAAGGCATTGTGAGTGACCGAGATCCGTTGTTCACTAGTTGATTTTGGAAGAGCTTACGAGAGGCGTTAGGATCAGAATTACATCTCAGTACCGCGTATCATCCTCGAACCGACGGTCAAACAGAGAGGGTGAATCGGGTGTTAGAGGATCTCTTGAGGGCCTGTGTATTGGATTTTGGTGGATCATGGGATGACCATTTGCATCTAGTAGAGTTTGCATATAATAATAGTTATCAATCCAGTATCGGTATGGCTCCGTTTGAAGCTTTGTATGGAAGACCGTGCAACTCACCGTCATATTGGTTAGAAACTGGTGAGAAGTTTGTGCTTGGACCAGATGTTATAAGAGAAACATCAGATAAGATTAAGGTCATTCAACAATGAATGAAGGCTGCCCAGGATAGGCAGAAAAGTTATGCTGATAAAAGGAGAAGAGATTTAAAATTCTCCATTGGTGACTTGTTGTTTGTCAAGATTTCTCCGTTGAAGAGCATGATACGATTTGGCAGGAGAGGCAAGTTAGCACCAAGATTCATTGGTCCATTCCCAGTTCTAGAGCAAATTGGGAATTTGGCATATAGAGTTGATATACTAGAGAAGATGGCAGGAGTTCACGACGTATTTCATGTTTCCCAGTTAAGGAAGTTCGTACATGACCCAGATGTGATTATTTCACCTGATCAGTTAGATGATGTCGAAGTTGAACCCGAGGCGGTTGGGAACCGCAGGCCTATGCGTATTGTTAGGAACGATACGAAGCAACTTCGAAGGAAGGCGGTGAAATTAGTCAAAGTTCAGTGGGGCGAGAATGAGAATGACTGTACTTGGGAGACAGAGGAGAGCATTAGGAAGACATATCCAAAACTCTTTGTCTAGTAAGATTTCAATTTCGATTTAGTCTTTCCGCATGCTAGGATAGGCTTGTTTTGTTTATTTTGCATGATTGATTGTTGTATATGGTTGGTAGGCATGCGGGACCCTTTGTATGTTTTGGATTAAGGAATTTCGGGGACGAAATTTCTTAAGGGGGGGAGAGTGTAACGACCCGCATTCTACGCATCGCAGGATCGTAGAATATTTATTTCTTTCATATACGAAGTCGTATGGTCATGTAACTTTGGGAGACGACTATTGGGGTCATTTCCCATGTTCATGATTTTTGCCAATTTTTAAATGATAGCTGAGACTGTTTTGGCCATAACTTTTGACTGGAAAGGAATTTTGACCTGAAACCACTTCCATTGGCTCCGGATGATGGTTTACAATTCCGTAGAGTGGTCACATCAACCAAACGGACTCACCGTTTGGGAGATATGGCTGAAACAAGTTTTAGATAGTGAAAAACAACTTAATTGGGCTTAAACGGGTGATTAACAGCTAGGCCCAATGGGGGATTTCGGGATTAGAGGTATTTGAGGGCTGCTAGGGTTAGGATTTCAGTTTTTCACTCATTTTCCAGCCGCCACAAACCCTCTCTTCAATCTAACAATGGCCTCCATCATCTATAAACACCTCTAATCACTTCTTAATCAAGTTTTGGCTTAAGCAACATCAAATCAAAGGGGATTAGCACCAAAGCAAGGTTAGAGCTGCTGTGTTGCATTGGGAACAGCGCCATAACAGTAGATTATTTCAGATCTAAAGTTCATTTGTGGCCAAGGTGAGTGATTTGCATTGTTTTGCACTAATTACGGTTAATTAAGGGTAATTAGTGAAGATTAGCGAATTTATACATTAATAAATTCTGGAAAAATATTTATAAATTCGAAAATAATGTTTTAGACCCCTGTTAGAAATTTGGTTTGATTTGGTTAAGTTTTTCTAATCATATCATTAGTTTTGCCTAAACATGCTTAAGGGAAAATACGGGATTTTGGGTATGTTTGATCCATTTCACATATTAAGATTGTTGTTTTGGTATTTAAGGTCACTTCTATTTGTTGCTATGACTGTTTGGAATGATTTGTGGTTGTTTAGAAAAGTTAGATTGGTCGAAAACGTCGTCGAATGACGTAAACAAGTCGCTGGAAAAAGTTGCAGAAAGTTGTGCAGGGTTTCGGATCGGATCGAGTTAGGGGCTCGGATCGGATAGGAGAGCTGGGAAAGGAATCCGAACTGAACTGAAGTCTGGCACAAAGGAAGTTTGGCAAGAAGGAAGGTCATTGCTTAGAGTTGGAGTTGGATAGAGGACCGGATCGGAGCTAGGGAGCGGGATCGGATCGGAGCAGGCAAGCTGGAGCAGGAGGGACGAACCGAACCAAATGGAGCATGGCATCCGAACCGAACCGAATGGAGCGTGGCACCTGAACCGAACCGAATGGGAAGCCTGGAGATGATTTATCCGAACCGAACCGACTGAAGCAGATTGGACCAAACTGGATTGAACTTCCATCTCTTTTATGCGACGACTCTTTTGAAGACCAACTCCAATTCGATCAAAACCCGAGATGCAAAGGAAGTCCAAATGAGGCGCTTTGACTCAGGATCCAGTCGGGAACCAATGAGTGGGCTTCATGATTGGGCTTTGCGGCGGGACGTGTGCCAAGGGGCTGTCGATGTCTATGACTTTGGATAACTATGTATGGGAGGTACGTGGACGGATTCAGGGCCACAGTGGCTTAGGTACGACTAAAGGGCTATAGACCAATGAAGCGGGGTCATTTGTAAAGATTTGGTGATGACTCCATGTGGTAAACTTGGTAGTGGCAGTAGTCGTACAAGTTGAACTCCATCACTACTTCGATGGGTCTAGTGATTGAAAGTGGTGGACATCGTATGCTTTACGCACTGAGTGTGAGATGTGAGGATGCTTGCTATGTTGATTCGTTTGCCATCATTATAACATGCACACCCCCACCCCCGTATTCTTTACACCATTTGTTGTGGCACCTTAGAGTATTGTACGGTATGTAGTGCTAACTCTTTGGTTGCAGGTCCAAGTTCAGGTATGGTTTAGTATACCTGTTATTGTTCTGTTTAGCTGCTTATCACTCATACCAGACTTTTTGTCTGACCCAGAGTTTTATGTCTCTTCTTATTACTCTAGGTGCTCTCACGAGCAAACTAGAGACAGGTTAGCTGGGTATGCACGAGTAGCATATCTGGAGACGGGCATGAGGCTTCCACGTACGATACTTATAGATATTCTCCCTGTGTTGTTGAAGATCACTGCTTGGGCATTAGTAGTGCATCTTTTACTTTAGCTTTCTTTTACTTTAGAGACAGTTATAAAATTGTAATAATGATGCTGGATCATAAGCTGTATTTGGATTTCCGCTGCTATGTTGGTTTAGTTTTCAGCTTATGCACTGTCTCGCCTGTTTTATGTCAAGATTATGTTATTATTATATTTTGTTCCATGCCCTGTGAGACATTCTATAGGTTCTTTGTTAGTTCATTCTCTTCTTTCCTTTCTTTGGCGACCGTTCCGTGCTAGTCGGGTATGTGTACAGCGCACCTTCGGAGGAAATGTCGGCTGGTGCGGGGCGGGCCGTCACATTACCCATCTTACTTCATATCATACATCATTATTATAAATTACAGTACATCTAAAATTAAAATCATCAACATCACCAATTGCATTTCATTCAGTATATCACTTCATATAGCTTTGCATATGACATACTGCATTATAACCAGCACAATGCACACACTGCATTACATGTTAACTTTAACTCCACACATAAAAAGTATATTGTATGAGGAGTTTTGTCTAATTAGAAATATATAGGATTACTAATCTAATACATAACATATTTACTTTGACTTAATTGACTTGTCTGATTTGTTTAACATGGATAACTTGATTAACTTGTTTGACATGGTTGAATTTCATTAGTGGTTGATAGGTGTGTTATAAATATACTTATGATTTGTTTGACATGAATAACTTGATTAACTTGTTTGACATGGTTGAATTTCATTAGTGATTTATAGGTGTGTTATAAATATACTTATGCATTTGTAATTAATAGGAGTATTATAGGTTTTTAGGATAAATAGAAGTTACAAGTTGTTGAGGGCAAAAAATGTCGTAAACACCAAAGATTCCTATTAATAGGAAGAGTTAATTTGGTCGCAAGACTAAGTAAGAGAAAGCAGTAAATGACACGAGAATTTATAGTGGTTCGGCCACGGATTAGGCCTACGTCCACTTTGGAAGGATGTTGAACTTTTATTAATCACTCAAGAGTTACAAGGTAGAGCTATGCTCATTACATTCACTTTTATAATTGCCATATGCTAGATATTAGGGAAAACGAATATTTAATTCTCCTTCTTCCTCAAATAGGAGATGACATTAATGGAGTTCATGGAGCTCTAGGAAGTTCTCAAGTGACGAAAATCCAACCCCTTTGAAGTGTGAGGCCATGAGCTATTTATAGGAGTGGGAGTAGGTAGGATTAGGTAGAAATAGGGACTACATGTAGGAAATTCGAGCCCACCACCTGCGCGCCTCGAAATTTCGAACCCGGGCACGGGTTCGAAATTTCAAGTCCCCTGGGTTCTAAATTTCAAACCCGCCGGGTTCGAAATTTCAAAACCAAGCACGAGTGAGACATCTCTCTCCCGCTGGGTTCAGAATCTCGAACCCAGCCATGGGGGCGAGATTTCGCACCCGCTGGGCTTGAGACCTCGCACCCACTGGGTTCGAAATTTCGAACCCAGGCATGGGTACGAGATTTTGCACCCGGCTGGGTGCGAATTCCGCGTCATGCCTGGTGTGAAGTCCTTCCGTGGGACGCGAGGATCCCAGGACCGGCTGGTCGAGGCTCGTAACTCCTTCGGGGTCTGAGGCCTTGGTTCACGGATGTATTATGGATGACGTGAGGTTACAAGCGTTGTAATCCCTTCTTGATCATGTTTCATTCATTCTTGTGTGTCCCTTTTCAGCCTCAACTTCACGTGGTTTGTTGGGTTGAGCATATCTGATGCTCGCCTGGGAGCCGGACCAAAAAGTCGGTTAATATTTGCCCCCCAAAGTATGTCTTGTATTTGACATGATGTGCTTTGTGTAGGATGAGGTAGTGGCGAAGCTATTAATTTTTCCTGTAATTCAAAAAGTAAGTAGGTGTTAGCTGTAGGGCTCATTCTCCCTGGCGGTGTAGATGAGCCATCGTCGGAGGATGCGCCGCACTCAAATCGTTAAGTGTCTGTAGTGCGTAGCCTCCGTGGATGTACGGGAGTCAGCACGCACATGCGTGGAGCACTTGCACGAGAGAGCGTATCACGACGCTTTTGATTCAGGAGGTGTGACCATCGTCGTCATCGCCATTTCATTTATTTATTTTGGATCGGAAATTTCGAGTCTAGGCGTATCGAAATTTCGAACCCAGAGGGGATCGAAATTTCGAACCTCGGGCACTCAGAAATTCGTTCCCCTGGGCTCGAAATTTCGAGCCAAGGCTTTGGAAATTCGATCCCCTGGGGTTCGAAATTTCGAATCCATGGGGTTCGAAATTTCGAACATTGTGGGTTCTAAAATCTCGAACCCACGCTGGATTACAAAGAGACACGATTTTCTTTTATAAATAGGCCCCCTTCACTTTTTTCCTTCTAATTTTTCTTTCTCTGGTCACCATTGCCTAAAGCTTCGAACTCGATAATTTTGAGCCCAATAATTTCGAACCGAGCTAGGTCAGGCCTCGAATCGAGGAGTTGAGAAGGGGAGGAGGTCGAAGGGCCACAGCGGAAACCTCAGGCCCTCGTGTGTTTGATTTTTCGAACCCAGCCAGCTTCGATTTTTCGAACCCACGTGGGCTCTAATTTTCGAACCTCAGTGGGTACGAATTTTCGAACCCACCGGGTTCGAAATCTCGAACCCTCATGGGTTCGAGTTTTCGAACCCGTGGGGTTCGAAGCATCGAACCCTTCTGGGTTCGGATTTTTGAACCCCGTGGGTTCGAATTCTCGAGCCCCCTGTCTGGGTTCGAAATTTCGAACTCGGAGGGGCTCGAGTTTTCGAACCCAGGTTGGTTCAGAACTTCGAGCCCTTCCGGGTTCGAAATTTCGAACCTGGAGCTCGAAGTTTCAAGTCCGACATGGTTCAAGACAATGTCATTGTCGGGTTTCCAAATTGTCATGCTGATGGACTTTGACTTCCGAATATTCGCCTCTGGATTTGCATGTTTAGTTGATGCATATGTTGTTAACCACGCGAGCGGGGTTTAGGTTGTTCACATAGGGTAGAGCATAAAACCAGACTGAGACTTGGACCGTTACGAATCGTTCTGAATTTTCTTTATGTAGCTTGATTTTGCATAGCATCTCACACACATATTAGTTGTCACCAACAGGGTACAGGTCACTATACTGCCCATTCTAACACTTATGTGTTAAAGTATAACTAAAGATGCAGAATAGATCAAGGACTGAAAAGACTACGGAAGCCAGGGCTTCCCAGCCTGCATCACACACATCCAACCCTAACCCTAGAGGTAGCTCGTCTGACAGCATGCTTGAGACCACCACCGAAGGACCGACTCCTTCTCATTCGACCAGCTCGCCCGAAGCGTCTGAGCATGGGGAGCAACCTGAGCAACAATATTCCCCGGTCGTAACTGAATATGCCGAGAACGTAGATATCATGGGCGAGGATGAGCCCGTACCTCCGGTAGATCCGGACATGTTGCCTAATGCGGTGATTTTGGAGAATCCCATTAATTCAATACCATCTTGCCTGGATGCTACTGCGATTTAACATACCGGTGGATGATGCCTATGCCCCCGGGAGAGATAGCAGAGCCAATGTGCCGCCCGAAGGCCTTACTACCTGGAACTATAATGACCCGAACTTCCCCGTAAAGGAAAGCCTGGATTGAATTGAGAACATGACAAATCAGAATACAAACAACTAAACATTTCACTGCTTATTACAACAATTTACATCAGAGTACAAGAATATACAGAGTACGAACAAATAATATACATTTTATAAATATCAGAGATTTACAAATTACAATGCAGCGAAAAATAATACAAAACACAACTGAAAGAGATAAATGGATACAGAGCATTCTGAATATCATTCCAACTTAAATCAGGATCCTGTGAATATAAATCTGCAAAACCAAAACTACTAGCTACCCGTGTGGAAAATCGGGGCACCTAGAGTTTAGGTTAAAACAATAAACTCCAGGATAGTCATGTGACTTGTGTGAGAACTAAAACAGTTGTTAATTTGATTTTGAAGTTAGGTAAATCAAGGGACCACGCCGTATAACACGGAACAGGTTTACCCCCAAGAATACCAGTGCATAAAACAAACAACGCAATGCTAAATAAAGAACAATGAAGCTATTATAAGACTCGGGTCCCATCACACAATGCAACGCAAGCCGGAGGGTAGAGTTTTATCTTATAATGGCTAAATAATGCTTGATACGTGAAATTTCATCTTTTATTATTACTATAAGTGATGAAATCAACTTCAAATATAAAGGAATCAATCATAGACGACATAGTGCCCCATCCCACTATGTCGCCATACTAGGCTCTACAATCAAAACCGAAATGTCACATATTGGAAGTAGGATTTCCATCAGAGAACCAAGGTAAGGGATCGTCCTTACCGAATTCGAGACACTCTGGCCCGCCCCTCAGGATGCAGCCACAACTGCACCTTGGATCGTCAGGGCCGGTCCACTCGATGTGGATTAAAATTCCTGAACACTATGTTTCCCCACCCTATGGGGCGTCAATCTGGTCTGTATAAAGACCATACTGTCCATCGGCCCCGCATTGCCGATATATCCGAGGCGCCTCGCTATCCATCATCCACATAAGTAATGCAAAACCCAGACACCACTCCTAGCTAAAAGGAAACGCATGTCCTCCCTGAGGTC
Source organism: Allium sativum (assembly GCA_030737875.1). Taxonomy (NCBI): domain Eukaryota; kingdom Viridiplantae; phylum Streptophyta; class Magnoliopsida; order Asparagales; family Amaryllidaceae; genus Allium; species Allium sativum. Next base: position 465,443,146 of record CM060923.1, read on the forward strand.
CTCTCCCATTTCCGGTTCACACCGGGGTGTGAGGCTCGCGAATTAATGCTACACAAAGTTATGTTATATTAAAGCCGAGCTTTGATCATCAACCACAAGACTCTGGTTTTCAATAGAAGCCTTTATCATTTGCATCTCAGCATGCCACACAGGCAATTCACGCTATGCAACCGATGTCTATCAATCACACAGAATGAAATCCGATGTCAGACACACATCCATTTACAAGTTCTTTATGGGTCTGAACGAAATCGGAGGCACCTTATTCCTCGTCCCATATGTCCGATACAGGAGAGAGGCCCTCGCATATCCGATCGATCTCCAAGTACGTTTGGACGATCACCACTTATTACCTTGTCGTGGGTGTACAACCCAATCAAGACATCAGTAATCATCCAAACGATGTGAAGACCACCGGTCTTTAACCACCGTCTTCGTCGTCGACTCATCGTCGATTTAGTTATTCAGAATGGGATAAACCCGGTCTTTCTGAATAACTCACGTATATAATAAAAAAGTGCTATAAAAACACAACATATGCCTCATTTCAATTTTGAATATATATTCATATCCTTTGTGAAAGGTTCCTATTGATTTTATCAAAGATAAATTCTTTAAATTTCCTTTGGATATCAATTCAAACCAAATTATGGTTTATCTAAACTAGTCGGGATTAGCGAACCTTACCGAAGTAATCATTTGTTTAATTTCCCAATTCCAACCTATTCATCCCATGAAGTAAAACTGGTAATACTTCATATCTAACACCACGGTTGTAACACCCCGTATTTTTAAGATAATAAAATAAGAATAACTTAATTAAATAATGAAAATTAAGTAAAACAGACTGCGCCATTGCGTACATCTCGGAATTCTAGTCAAGCTGTACACCTAGTTTACGTAAAACGTACATCATATGAAGAAGTTATTAAGCCTAGAAGTTTGTATACGCACAAGAGAAATATATATATATACAAACAAATTAAAATATAAAATAAAGAATAAAATAAGGATTGCATGTAATAAATACATGCACTAAAAAAATGTAATGCATGCATTGAAAGAAAGAAAGATTTGGTTGCATGCAATATAAATATGTTGCGTGCACTGTTTTGCAAACTTAATGCATTAACATTAAAAGAAAAATATTCATGCAATGTTTTAATTTAAGTATTGTAACTAACATGAGAACGAGAAGTAAGGAGAGATCAATAATTATCATTGTTCGAAGACTTATTAACAAAAGACTTCATAGTTTAGTTGGTTAAGGCATTGGATTTGTAACATAGAGGTCGGGGGTTCGAACCCCCGCGGCGGCATAACTTTTATCTTTGTTTTAGAGAGGGCCAACTGAACATGCAAATATATATACGTATACAAATTCAAAATTTGAAAGGATAAGAACGTACATATAAGGAAATATAGAAAATATATGTATATTTATGAGAATATATATATGCTGAAATATATGTATACGAAAGATAAAATTCAAGATAAGGCTACAGTCAATTAATGGAAAGAATCAAATAACGGTGCAACATCGTTTGAATTTTGAAAATAAAACGAAAGTTGTGCATATATATATATGTATATATCTATGCGTAAAATGGTCGTTAGAGGAATTGTATACATATAAGAATATTTCATGTGAATAAAACAGTTAAATAAATTCCCGAAATTCAAAAGTTTGAAAATCAAATTTCTACGCCAAAACAATTCAGACATTCGAAATTCAAATTTCTGCGCCAAAACAGCTTGCGGGACCCAATGCTAACTAAGCACTACATGTACGATAAGATTTGGCTAGATTCATCTGCGAATCTGGACTATTTTCTTAACTGGGTTCAATGCTGACTCAGCACTGCGTGTACGATAAGGTCTTGAGCATCTATAAATAAGACCCTAGACCTAACCCTAAACATCATAATTCAGAAGCTATGCTGCAGCTCTGCCATGGCTCCCCCTCCCTCTCTCTCTCTTCTCAAATCTATTTTGAAATTAAAATGTTAGCCTAGGAGAATTATGAATTCAGATCTGGAAGAGGGAATCAACGTTAATAAAAAAGATTATTGAATCATAAAAGTAAGGTAAACTTCTAAGAACCAATCTATTTAAATTATTTCTCTTCCCCTTCTCTTTTCATGAAATAATAAATCCATGGTCATTAGGTCGTGAATCAAATTAATGGGAAAAGGAAAACCATGGATGATCGAACGGATCAGATCCAAAAATATGGGGAAAGCTTAAAGGTAAGCGGGTTTAAGCTATAGCCTTTAGATAATGTTATGACTATCGTTTAGCATTCCCCTTTTAACAAATTGTGAAATGGACAGTTTAATTATAAATTGCTGTTGTAACGAATTGAAATGTTGATATGAATATGTCAGGAAATTCCTATGTTGAATTGGCTAAGTTATTGAATGTTTACATATTGGAGAAAATAAACTTGTTAGGATATGAATAGCCAATTCAGTGATTGTTATTACATGCTTTACTTGGGACATATTATTGATTAAACGACATGTTAAAATAATAACCCGATTGAATGTTTACATGTCCTAGTAGAATTAAACATATGTTGAAAATGACATGTAACAAAATATATGCAAAAATTGGACGACATGTAAATTAGATTACTGTAAGCTATATTACAGTAAAAAGGATATAATTTTCATGTAATGGGATTTTGGATCATAACCTATATTATGTTTTAAGATTTTAATTTGGAAGCGCAATTTGATATGAACATAAGTGGTTGAATGAAAATGAATTTGCCTAGGATTACAATTAGAATTTGTAACTACACTTATGGCACGAGGTTAGGTTGCATTAGTGGCGGAAGTCCACCCGGACACGACCTACATATCCAGCAGTCGCTAATGTTGAACTAGTGTGAGGGGCCTAAGTGAAAGAATTAACAACATGTGCTAAGACACGAGGTTAAGTCAGCTTGTGGTAGAAGTCTACCCGGACCCGCCCGGCAAATCCAGCATCCACAAGTATAGGCTTAATGTGAGAGGTCTAGTGCTTATATATATATATAACAAGATATGAACAAATGGCAAGGATGGTAATTAAATGTCTAACTCAGAAAATAAGAAAGGAAGGGATGTAATGAACTGAGTTAGTGTCATAAGAGGGAAAAGTGATGCATTTCCCTAAATGACTTATTTCTGAGAACATTTGTGCAAGTAAGCCACAAAAAATAAAGAAAAGTAAAGAAATTACTTTCTACCACGGATTTAGATGGGAAAACGATATGAAAATAAATCATTGATTCCTTCTATCAAACTGATAAGGTGCATGAAGTGTTTTCCTTAATGTAATAAGGAACATATATTACAGTGAATGAAGAATAATGGTTATAATAGTAAATGGTTTAAAAGGCGAATGATAATAACCTATTATAAATAAATAACATTAATGAAAATGTTGTATAATAGATACACTTGTCCTAGGGACAAGTGAATATTATAACTTAGGTTATAATAAACTAGTAAGGGAATGGGATAAATGGTGAATTAAGTTAAGTGACACTTAATTGTAAATTAAGTAATCATAAAAGGAGAAAACCTGAAACTAGTTAAGAAAAGGGGGAAAAGATATTGTACTTAATCATAAATTAAGTAGTCTAGGAGTCTGAAACCCATTGGTAAGAATAACATGTTTAGACTTTTCCTAGGGACAAGGGGAAATTATAACATAGGTTATAATAAATGGATAGAGAAACTTATTAATGGGCCTTAGTTAATAGAACTAAGTTAATAAGTAAACAACGGTAAGTCGTATTGACGACGTAAAGTGGAATTATGATTAAATGAGAAAGGATGAGGAAAACTTATGAAATGAAATAAGTTATATTTAATCATAAATGGTAAGTGACATGTTAATTGGAAACATGTGAATTGGATATACTTAATTACATATTAAGTAAAACATGTTATTGAAATCAAACAAGAATATAGAAGGGATTGTGGATCATAGACCTTGGGCCACAATCTAGAGAATAACATGTTGTAAGCTTATTAATAAACTTAAATGAATTAAGTTGTATGACTGAAATTAATAAGCAAGAGAAACTTGGTAATTTGAATAAGAATTCAATATGAATTGGAATAACCAAGTTAACTGGAAACCTGGTGAGTTGAGACAAGCGCATAAAAGAATGTTTAGACGTAGGATCTAACAATATGCTAAACTAGGGCACTTAGACCAGTCTGTATAGTTGAGGGTGAATAACCCAACGTGGTAGATCATCGAGGTGTTATAAGGCACCAGGGGAGCGCACATTCATCTGATTGTTTGACGGTTCCAAAGGACTGTAAGGGGAAGCACACGGCTTCCTGAAGTACGTAGGGTGCTCCTAGTAGTCCTCTGTGCGGTGACAGATATCTTAGGTTGTGCTCGCAGAGGTTGGGTCTGCGCATAACTACTAGGTGGTGGACCTTGACTGCAGATGTTGCTACACAGTCAAAATGCTGTGATAAGGAGACACAAGGGTGGTTCGGCGGTTGCCTTACGAGGAGGCGGAGGGTCACGACCAACAAGGATAGTAGATCGTCGGACACCCGCCATTGGCAGCCAGCGAGATGCAAAAAGACTAGAGCTAATCCCAACATACCATTTCACCTTTCACTATCGAGGTACAGGGTTGAGGGTAGACGCCACATGGATGTTTAGATTGGTTGTTATTAGAGGCGGTCTCTTAGCTTTTGCAGTCTTTACTAGTTGGGGGAGGAGCCGAGGTGGGGCCATAGCCACCATGGAAAACAGACCCTAGGATTATTTGTATTTGGAGGCTCTTAAAAGCGGGCCTGTACAGGTATGGAAAAGCTCCCGACCGAGTTCTGTGTTTCTTATATCGCCCTGCCATGGAACTCGGTGCACATTAGAGGACGTGCGATCGAGGCATTGAGCTACAATTATAGTACATATGTGGGACAGTCTAGATACATGCATATCTGCTCTGGGTGGTGCATCATAGACTAGAGGGCATTATTCCGATATGGAAGCTGATTTGATCGATGTTGGGAGTCCATACGCTTACGTAGCATAGTAATAATAGATATATGCAAAACATAACATTGTTATATAGAGATCCGTATGTCACTCTGGCATAGGATGAGGGACTACGTTCATTATGGTGGAGACCGTGCGAGTGGGGTACCATGGGGTGTATCTCAATATTGGGAGATACCTACATATATTGTGTTAGGTTAATTCACTGGGAAGCAAATGGGTACGATGTGTGTGTAAGCCTCGAGTGTTGTTAACCCAAGTAACCTAATAAATAAGAAAATATGATTGAACGGTATATGTGAGATTATCCAAAGTGTATAGTTTAAATCCAGTCACCAGAACTTGTGTTCTGACCCCCTCCTCATAACATACTCGTAGGTTAGATTGCGGCAGAGACATGATAGCTTTGGATACTAGTTTGGCAGTATTAATAATACGTTAAGGCTATGTTTTGATTATACTATATTTTATCTTTTCCGCTGTGAGATATTTTTCTGAGCTCTGACATGTTTTGTCTCTGTCTTTTCTGCAGGATACCAGAGCAAACCAATCCACGTTTCGGTAGATCGAAATTTTGAAAAAATATTCGGTCTGTTGAAATTAGGGTTGTCACATCTGGTATCAGAGCTTAGGTTTAGGATTCCTATATAAATATTGAGTGAATGTACTTGTATTTTAAAAATAATATATTATATATACCTAAATCCATAGAGTAACCCACTAAATAGAAAGAGTATAATATGGTATGAAATGGGATGTCTGTTTTGTACACTAAAGGAATGAATAAGGAAATTTGAGACCCTTAGGAAGTTTGGTTGGTTAGTGTACAATATACTTTGTACGAAAGGAAAGTAAATCCCATATGATTAGTATTTTAGGTCAGTGGGTTTGGCAGTAAAACCTTACAAATTGGAAAAGGTAGAACAGAGAAAAATGGATTAGGAATATATATAGTTGAGAGAATTAACCTTGGGGAGTCTCTATGAGAACCTAGAAAAGTTGGAAACCCACTTTGAGTCTAACCCCATTATTAACTTTTAAGAACTTGAGATTATAAAAGTTTTGGGAAAAAAAATGGTTTACGGTGTTTTCAAGTTTTAATCTTAAAAGTTATAGTTTTAAAATATGTAAAGAAGTACATATTGAGTTTTAAAGTAAAATTCTCTCAGTAAAAGGTGCATATTATAGAGCATATATAGCTCCCTAGTTTTTCTTATTCTATTTCATACATGAATTTTTAATCAAGAAAGTTTTGAAGTCTCTATTCTTTTGATAATTTATTTAAAAGAGAATTTTTTTGGGTGGAAAAAATAAGTTGTAGAAAATGAGAATAAAGTGGATGTTGGCACCTTGTAGTAGGAGACTGAACTGACCTTATAGTTAAGAACAAGTCATAAACCCGATTGAGGAAAATAGTTGTCTGTATTTACTCCAGTTTTGCGATTTGAATTTTTTTTTTTGCAAGATAAGAAGAAAAAAAGCTACAACAATGAAAATTTTCTTATGTGGGATGTGCTTGGATTGGAAAATAGGAAATCTTTATGTATTGTTTCATAAAATCCAAGTACGGTTGGAAAAAAGGTATATAAAAGAAAAACGGAAGGTGTGAAATTTTCCATTTTCCATCTTTTTGTAACATAAGAAATCGAACTTAGAAAATTAGATTTTTCTGAAATTCAAAAAATAAAGTTAGTTGGTAGGATTATGTATGCAACAATTGGATGAACTATGCTCTTACTCAGTAAGAGTGTGGGAAAATTTGGATGAAAAAGCATTTTGATTTTCAAAATATTGCATTCATGTAGAACTGCCAGTATATCTAGGATGTGAGCATCATATTTTAAAAGGATTTTTGAGAAATTTGCATACACATAGGAGGTACCGCTTAGGCATACATGCATTATTATGTTGTACTTCGCTCTGCACAAGTGCACAATGTTTGCTAAAATTGGATGCACACATGATGGATGTATATTATGCGAGAGGATAATTGATTTTACCCTTATTAAATTTCGGGCACGAAATTTCCTAAGGCTGGGAGAATGTAACACCCCGTATTTTTAAGATAATAAAATAAGAATAACTTAATTAAATAATGAGAATTAAGTAAAACGGACTGGCCAGTGCGTCCGTCTCGGAATTCTATTCAAGATAGACACCTGATTTACATAAAACGTACATCATATGAAGAAGTGATTAAGCCTAGAAGTTTGTATACGCACAAGAGATATATATATATATACAAACAAATTAAAATATACAATAAAGAATAAAATAAGGATTGCATGTAATAAATACATGCACTAAAAAAATGTAATGCATGCATTGAAAGAAAGAAAGGATTGGTTGCATGCAATATAAATATGTTGCATGCACCATTTTGCAAACATAATGCATTAACATTAAAAGAAAAATAAAAGAAAAAGATTCATGCGGTGGTTTGATTTAAGTATTGTAACTAACACGAAAAAGAGAAGTAAAGAGAGAATAATAATTATCATTGTTCCAAGACTTACTAACAAAAGACTTCATAGCTCAGTTGGTTAAGGCATTGGATTTGTAACATGGAGGTCGGGGGTTCGAACCCCGGCGGCAGCATAACTTTTATCTTTGTTTTAGAGAGGGTGATCGTCGCTAATCTACGAATCAGAAAAGCGCGACATTTAAATTAAATTCTACAAGCATACAGGTGTGTAGCATACAGGTCGAACACAGGGAGGTGTTATTAAAAAATTATCATCTATTTATTCTTGGGCGAGTTAGACGAAGTTTGGAGTTGTTTTTTTTACTGTTGTTGAAATTACTCTGAATCTAATCAGTATCAAATTCAATAATTGAAAAGAAAAGAAACAATTACTAGAAAAAGAGAATAACAACTAGAACAATAACAGAAATTAAAAGTAGGATTCCTGTTGAAACTAATCAAACAGTGAATCGCTAACAAGCAGTAATAAAAGACAATAACAATATGCGTTCTACCCAAACCTAATTAGGTAGATAACACAAATTGTTATAAAAATAAAACTAGAAAAGAAAAGACTTTTATTAGAACAAAAGAGAATACAGAATAGAAAAGTGAATGAATTTACAATGGAACATCATGTATATTTATAGAGATATAGACCAAATCCTAATCAAATCAATGACTAAATGGCCCTCTTTTCCCAAGAAGTAATATCATATCTCTTGCCTTCCTTGACCAAGCTTGATTGGAAAGAAAATCATGGTGAATATCTTCCAAATCTTCCCTATCTTTCATGTGGCAAATTGATTGATTGATTGATGAGCAGATTGTATGTGATTAATTCTTTCAAACAAGGATACTCATTAGACTCCAAAGGCAACAAGGGATAAAATCTTCAAAATTGATCTTTTCTTGGCAATATTTTTATCAGAAATTCTTCTAATTGGAATTTGAAAAATGAATGTTCTGAATTGATTTCCATGATTACTCCTGAAAGGTCCATTAGTGAATATCATACATACACATGACTATGTATATATATAATATAACACTAATTAATATATCCTTCAGAGCAAAGGGGCAGTGTGAACGCGTTCCGTTCTTTGGCAAAAAGTGAGCTCGACGGGGATCGAACTCAGGTCTCTCAGTACAAATTTCCATGCAATTACCAGTGAGCTACAACGTCTTTTGTAATTGAGATGGCTTTAATACGGGGAAGTAGCTTTTTATCTGTAGTTGGCCTTTAATTTGAAACGAAGGAGGCATTTCTTGACATCCTGTAAAAACACACAAAAGTAACCAAAGTATCATTTATTTATTTACAAAAGATAAAATATACGAGCATAAAATAAACACATTTCTATGTTAATCAGAGGGCCAATTGAACATGCAAATATATGTACGTATACAAATTCAAAATTTGAAAGGATAAGAACGTACATATAAGGAAATAAAGAAAATATATGTATATATATGAGAATATATATATATACACATACACACACACACACATATATATATATATATATGCAGAAATATATGTATACGAAAGATAAAATTCAAGATAAGGCTACAGTCAATGAAATATGGCAAGAATCAAATAACGGTGCAACATCGTTTGAATTTTGAAAATAAAACGAAAGTTGTGCATATATATATATATACACACACATGTGTAAAATGGTTGTTAGAGGAATTGTATACATATAAGAATATTTCATGTGAATAAAAAAGTTAAATAAATTCCAGAAATTCAAAAGTTCGAAAATCAAACTTCTACGCCAAAACAATTCAAACATTCGAAATTCAAATTTTTGCACCAAAACAGCTTACGGGACCCAATGCTGACTCAGCACTGCATGTACGATAAGATTTGGCTAGATTCATCTGTGAACCTGGACTATTTTCTTAACTGGGTTCAATGCTGACTCAGCGCTGCGTGTACGATAAGGTCTTGAGCACCTATAAATAAGACCCTAGACATAACCCTAAACATCATAATTCAGCAGCTACGCTGGAGCTCTGTCATGGCTCCCTCTCTCTCTCTTCTCAAATCTATTCTGAAATTAAAATGTTAGCCTAGGAGGATTATGAATTCAGATCTGTAAGCGGAAATCAACATTAATGAAAAAGATTATTGAATCATAAAAGCAAGGTAACCTCTAAGAACCAATCTATTTAAATTATTTCTCTTTCCCTTCTCTTTTCACGAAATAATAAATCCATGGTTGTTAGGTCGTGAATCAAATTAAAGGGAAATGGAAAACCGTGGATGATAGAACGGATCAGATCCAAAATTTTGGGGAAAGCTTATAGGTGAGTGGGTTTAAACTATAGCCTTTAGATAATGTTATGACTATCGTTTAGCATTCCCCTTTTTAATAAACTGTGAAATGGCCAGTTTAATTATAAATTGTTATTGTAACGAATTGAAATGCTGATATGAATATGTCAGGAAATTCCTATGTTGAATTGGATAAGTTATTGAATGTTTACATGTTGGAGAAAATAAACTTGTTAGGATATGAATAGCCAATTCAGTCAATGTAATTACATGCTTTACTTGGGACATATTATTGATTGAACGACATGTTAAAATAATTACCCGATTGAATGTTTACATGTCCTAGTAGAATTAAACATATGTTAAAAATGAAATGTGATAAAATATATGCAAAAATTGGATGACATGGAAATTAGATTACTATAAACTATATTACAGTAAAAAGGATAATATGTGTAAAATTTTCATGTAATGGGATTTTGGAACATAACATATATTATGTTTTGAGATTTTAATTTGGAAGCGCAATTTGATATGAACATAAGTGATTGAATGAAAATGAATATGCCTAGGATTACAGTTAGAAATTGTAACTACACTTATGACATGAGGTTAGGTTGCATTAGTAGCGGAAGTCTGCCCGGACCCGACCGACATATCCAGCAGCCACTAATGTTGAACCTAAAGAGAAAGGCCTAAGTGAAAGAATTAACAACATGTGCTAAGACACGAGGTTAAGTCAGCTTGTGGTAGAAGTTTGCCTGGACCCGCCCGACAAATCCAGCGTCCACAAGTATAGGCTTAATGTGAGAGGTCTAATGCTTATATATATATATATATATATATATATATGTGTGTGTGTGTGTGTGTGTGTGTGACAAGATATGAATAAATGGCAAGGATGGTAATTAAATGTCTAACTCAGAAAATAAGAAAGGAAGGGATGTAATGAACTGAGTTAGTGTGATAAGAGGGAAAAGTGATGTATTTCCCTAAATGACTTATTTCTGAGAATGTTGTTGCAAGTAAGCCACAATGAATAAAGAAAAGTAAAGAAATTACTTGCTACCACGGATTTGGATGGGAAAACGTTATGAAAATAAATCATTGATACCTTCTATCAAACTGATAAGGTGCATGAAGTGTTTTCCTTAACATAATAAGGAACATATATTACAGTGAATGAAGAATAATGGTTTACAACAGTAAATAGTTTAAAAGGGGAATGATAATAACCTATTATAAATAAATGACAATAATTAAAATGTTGTATAATAGATAGACTTGTCCTAGGGACAAGTGAATATTATAACCTAGGTTATAATAAACTAGTAAGGGAATGGGATAACTGGTGAATTAAGTTAAGTGACACTTAATTGTAAATTAAGTAATCATAAAAGGGGAAAACCTGAAACCAGTTAAGAAAAGGGGGAAAAATATATTGTACTTAATCATAAATTAAGTAGTCTATGAGTCTGAAACCCGTTGGTAAGAATAACATGTTTAGACTTTTCCTAGGGACAAGGGGAAAATATAACATAGGTTATAATAAATAGGTAGAGAAACTTATTAATGGGCCTTAGTTAATAGAACTAAGTTAATAAGTAAACAACGGTAAGTCGTATTGACGACGTAAAGTGGAATTATGATTAAATGAGAAAGGATGAGGAAAACTTATGAAATGAAATAAGTTATATTTAATCATAAATGGTAAGTGATATGTTAATTGGAAACATGTGAATTGGATATACTTAATTACATATTAAGTAAAACATGTTATTGAAATCAAACAAGAATATAAAAGGGATTGTGGATCACAGACATTGGGCCATAATCTAGGGAATAACATGTTGTAAGCTTATTAATAAACTTAAATGAATTAAGTTGTATGGCTGAAATTAATAAGCAATAGAAACTTGGTAATTTGAATAAGAATTCAATATGAATTGGAATAACCAAGTTAAATGAAAACCTGGTAAGTTGAGACAAGCGCGTAAAAGAATGTTTAGACGTAGAGTCAAACAACATGCTAAAGTAAGGCGCTTAGATCAATCCGTACAGTTGAGGGTGAATAACCCAACGTGGTAGATCATCGAAGTGTTATAAGGCACTAGGGGAGCGCACATTCATCTGATTGTTTGACGGCTCCAAAGGAAGGGAAGGGGAAGCACGTGGCTTCCTGAAGCACGTAGGGTGCTCCTAGTAGTCCTCTGTACGGTGACAGATATCTTAGGCTGTGCTCGCAGAGGTTGGGTCTGCGCGTAACTACTAGGTGGGTGGGCCTTGACTGCAGATGTAGTTATGCAGTCATAATGTTGTGACGAGGTGACAAAAGGGTGGTTCGGTGGTTGCCTCACGAGGAGGCGGAGGGTCACGACCAATAAGGATAGTAGATCGTCGGACACCCATCATCGGCAGCCTGCGAGATGAGAAAAGACTAGAGCTAAACCCAAGATACCATTTCACCTTTCACTATCGAGGTACAGGGTTGAGGGTAGACGCCACATGGATGTTTAGATTGGTTGTTATTAGGGGCCGGTCGCTTAGCTTTTGTAGTTTTTACTAGTTGAGGGGAGGGGGGAGGGGACGAGGTGGGGCCATATCTACCATGGAAAACAGACCCTAGGATTATCTGTATTTGGAGGCTCTTAAAGGCGGGCCTATACAGTTATGGAAAAGCTCCCGACCGAGTTTTGTGTTTCTTGTATCGCCCTTCCATGGAACTCGGTGCACATTAGAGGATGTGCAATTGAGGCATCGATCTACAATTACAGTACATACGTGGGACAATCTAGATACATGCATATCTGCTCTAGGTAGTGTATCGTAGACTAGGGGGCATTATTCTGATATGGAAGCTGATTCGATCAATGATGGCAGTCCATACGCTTGCGTAGCATAGTAATAATAGATATATGTGAAACGTAACATTGTTATATAGAGATCCGTATGTCATTCTGGCATAGGATGAGGGATTGCGTTCATTACGGTGGAGACAGTGCGAGTGGGGTTCCATGGGGTGTATTTCAATATTGGGAGATAGTTACGTATGCTGTATTAGGTTAATTCACTGGGAAGTAAATGGGTACGACATGTGTTTAAGCCTTGAGTGTTGTTAACCCAAGTAACCTAATAAATAAGAAAATATGATTGAACGGTATATGTGAGATTATCCATAGTGTATAGTTTAAATCTAGTCACCAGAACTTGTGTTCTGACCCCCTCCTCATAACATACTCGCAAGTTAGATTGTTGCAGAGACATGATAGCTTTGGATACTGGTTAGGCAGTATTAATAACACGGTAAGGCTATGTGTAATGACCCGCATTTTTAGAGATATATAATTAATTTATTTAATTATATAATTGGTGATTTAGAGAAGTTAATGATCGTTTAATTAAATAATATTGAATATTTAATTAATATTTATAATGAATAAAATATTTTAAATATCGAAATAGTCAGAAATAGTAGAATTCACAATAGAGTGTGAATTGAATAGTATACGAGATGTGGTTGAGTTTCGATTCGAAATATAATAACGAATATATTGAATCGACGACAGTTGAACGTATATTTTATAATATATTTATAAACGAGCTCGAAATGGCGCTGCAGTTCGCTATTTGGCGATTTGAACTTCAACTGAGTATACAGGATTCGTTTTAAGTCGGATTTCTATGAAACAAGAAACGCGTGGAGCTGGTGGAGTATATCTTTCTAGTGGAAGAGAAAATTCGGGATTTCGTCGTATAGATTTTGATGTACGTCCAAATCAAATTTCAGAAAAGTCGCTGTAGAATTCCTTTATAATTTGCGACGCTTTATATACGTTATAAATCGATTTTTTCGATACGAACTGAATATCGGGATAATCTGGAGTCTGGAAATCAAGTCATAAAATCTGAGGTGATATTCTGGAGTCGGGCGACATCGTATATGGATATATACGATAATATAAATTTAATTTTATTTAATTTAATAATATTTAAATATATTTATATATTTAAATGGGTCATCCAGAGCAGTTAAAAATATGCAGTTTGAACATACGGAGTCGGAATTCGACGAAACCAATTTTGTTGGGTCTGTAATGTCAAATTCTAGTGGCATGTCAGTTTTTGTGATTTTAGAAGATCGTATGTGGTCGCACGGATTTTTAAGGACCGAAGACAAGAAGAAAACGAGAAAATAAAATACGAAAATCAAATTCTAAATATCCCCTTTATTTTTCTACAATCCAGCACAGGCCACTGGGGCCTTCGGTCTCAACCACAACCAAAACCAACCCAATCAGGGTATCAAACCAATCAAAACAAGGACATAGGAAGCAAAAATGAACACGAGAGGAGAATATGCCGAGAATATACTTTTAATAAAATATCTAGATATTTTATCACCATTATATAAACCCCCTATTCAAATCCTTAAGACCTAAAAGTTCAGTCTTCTGTAGAAAAATAATAGGCCGCCACTTCCAGAACTTCTTCAATCAATTTTATAAAATGAAATACATGATGAAATCGCATAAAACCAGATCGGTTGAACTCGTAGGAGTTTTCTCTTCAGCCTGGTAGCCTTCATCTTGAACTCGACGTCAGTTGTTGGGTCATGGGTTTTGCTCAGCGTCGGTTAGGATTGGGGTTTGATCCCACTACAAGGAGTTTTGGCTCGAGGGGAGAATGGATTTGGGATCAGCATCAAAAAACCACACCTTGTGTATCGATTTGGAAGGGTTCGGTGGTGCCTTGGGTGCTGATGTCGAGGTCGACGGAACCGTGAGGGTGGTCTCGAGCTCGGTTGTATGGTGCTGGGGTGGTGCAGTTTGTGGAGGGGAGTTGGTTGGTGGTTGTTGCAGTGGTCCTCGATGACCGGAGTGGCGCTGGTGGGAGGTCAAACTATCGGTCAGAAGGTGGGTTTCATTTCCTGAAAGCGGTATTGAAACGAAGATGAGGAAGAAGAGGGGTTCGGTATTGGGTTTATATGGGAGCGGGTCAGATAGTATTAGTGGGCCGAGAAATAAAAGGTGAAAGCCCATTGAAAATATAATTCAAGTTTTATTTTCATTTAAAATGTACGCAATCTTATAAACGCGATATCTAGCTCATACGGAGGCGAAATCGAGAACCGTAAGTTGCATTGGGATCGTATGGACGGGAGCAACACGATGAGACTGACCGGAAGCGAATCCGAGTTCGTTACAATTTATGGCGAAATAAATTGTCAGACTGAATCAATGAACGCAAACCGATTATTTAACGGTTAACGCGCCAAAGTGAGTAAAACTCACTAACTCTGAACAGTTTATAATTTCATGTTGTATTTTTAGAACTGTTAGATATTGGTTGATTGACTGTATGTTGACTGTTTGATTGAACTGCTAGTCAGTTAGTTGAATTTCTATATTGATTCTGTTTAACAGAATATATCATATGGAACTGAAAGTGATGTTATCTATATTGTCTAACATCTGTGATGCAGGGAAACAGGATTGGAGGAATCCGACTGGATTCCTCAACAGTTATTTTATTGTTTTTCATATATTTTGATATATGATGTGAATTATAACCTGTTGTTGGTTGTGTGTGTATGGACGATATTGAACATCGTGATTTGATATGATTGAATACCATAACATACCGAAATGTTGATAAGGGGATTTTCAAAGTGATATTGAAAATAGCATATTTATAAAATGGGATATTTATAAATAAGAGATATTTATAAAGTGGAATATTTATAAATAAGGAATATTTATAAATTGGGATATTTATAAATAGGAGACATTTTAAAAAGGAAATAAATTCAAAACATTTCTTTTTGAATGGGAAGGCCTGTGTGGCGGGTTTGGGGATTTTCCCGATGCTCCCGTTACAAAGGAGGTTATGGCGAATTTTCCCGGGAATTTAAGGAGTTAGAATATTTCAAGAATAAATTTGAAAAGGGATTATTTGTAAACCATTTACAAATAGAATTGGAAAGGAAACGTTATAAAAAGGAAATCATTTTTAAAGTGTAGAACCGTTATGTAAAAGTAAATCTTTTCAAATGAATAAAACGTTGTTAAAAAGGAAATCTTTATAAAGTAAATCGAATATGGTATTCGAAGTTAGTTAATCGAATATGGTATTCGAAGTTAGTTAATCGAATATGGTATTCGAAGTTAGTTAAATCGAATATGGTATTCGAAGTTAGTTAATCGAATATGGTATTCGAAGTTAGTAAACGAATATGGTATTCGAAGTTAGTTAATCGAATATAGACATTCGAAAGGAGTTAGTCGAATATGGTATTCGAAGTTAGTTAATCGAATGTGGTATTCGAAGTTAGTTAATCGAATATAGACATTCGCAAGGGGTTAGTCAGTCGAGTTAACCAAATAGAGTTAATCAGTTAGAGTTAATCAGTTAGAGTTAATCAGTTAGAGTTAGTCAGTTGGAGTTAATTAGTTAGAGTTAATCGATTAGAGTTAAGACGAACTAGAGTTAATCAAATATAGTTATTTGAGACAGAGTTAGTCAAGTTAGTCGAGCCTAGTTAATCGAATCGAATTGGTCGAACCAAGTAAGTCGAGTTAAGTTAGACCAAGTTAGTCGAGCCTAGTTAATCGAATCGAATTGGTCGAACCAAGTAAGTCAAGTTAGTCGAGTCAAGTTAAGTTAGTCGAGTTAAGTTCGTCGAGTTAAATAAATTGATGTTAGTTTCATCGAAAGGAGTTATCGATGTTAGTTTCATCGAAGGGAGTTATCGATTATAGTTAAATCGAAGTGAGATTTTCAAATATGAGATATTTGAAAAGGAAGAGTTATCGAATATTAGTTATTCGAAGAGAGATTATCGAATATCGTTTATTCGAGAAGGAGTTAATCGAATATAGGTTATTCGAAGAAGAGTTAATCAAATAGAGATTTCTCGAAGAGAGTTAATCGGCGAATTCGTTTATATCGAATTCGGGAAAGTACTTATACTTTCCAGTGTTTAAATAGAGATTTATTTATTTATAAATAAATAAGTGTTAGGTAAATTATTCACTAATAAGAATAGAAGTTATAACTAAAGTTAGATAATTCGAAAGTAGGGATTATAATGTTATCGTTATAACCAATGTTTTAAATATAGAAGTGGATTAGTGAAATTGAATCCGAGAAAGGCGTAAAGAAGTTGTTAAAGATTAAAAAGATAAACTTTGACCATTTCGAAGTTATAACGTTGTTCAGTTAAGGTCTGAGAGGTAATTATACCCCAACTTGAGTGACTTCCTTCTTAACTAAGAAATGGTAAGGTTTGATCGTAAAGGAGTGTTGGAAATGTTTTCCAAATGAGAATCAGAAATGTTTTCTGATAAAAGAAAAATAAGAATTTAGAATATAGGAAAACAGGAGATAAGTAAATAAATGAACTAAAGAGATTAATGTTAAATGATGTTTGTTCGATATAATTTCCATTTGGAAATAATATCGTTGTTTACACACTTGTTTTTCTTTGATGGTTAAATCACCGACTATCGAAGTTTTGACCATTTTAACGTTGTTAATATGGAGAGACCGGTTGGATTATTATCCATAGAACCACTCTGTATTGGCATAAGCGTTGTGAATCATATATGCCAAAGATAATTGAAGACGGAGTAAAATGCAAGGGCTATCTTGTTTACAGAATAGTGCCTTCGATTTGTCCAGTCCCAGGACAACTTGTATGGACGAAGGTCTGACAGAGTATATCCAATGGATCGCGTAAGTTGATCTGTTCAAACGTATTCACGTTCGGTGGCGGAGAAATTCGTTTCTCTTAGCTGTATACCCGTGTTATTTTTGGATAAGTCAATTTGTGATTTGGCGGGTATGACGATGTGACACTCTAAGTGAATGAAGATGGATGTCTGACAGAGTATTTCCAGACGATTACGTACATTGATTTCTCCAACCGTACCAAGAGTGGA
Organism: Allium sativum; assembly: GCA_030737875.1. NCBI lineage: Eukaryota > Viridiplantae > Streptophyta > Magnoliopsida > Asparagales > Amaryllidaceae > Allium > Allium sativum. The sequence goes on from CM060923.1 coordinate 465,460,853, forward strand.
AGCGGAGAAGGAAACTTCTTTTAGCTGACACGTAATGTATTGTTGTAGACGTCAATCAGTGATTTTCGATGGATCTGACAATGTGGCATTCGAAGTGAATCTATTGTGATGATAAAGCGTAGCTTCTAGCCTCACAACCGGTAAATGACAGAAATCGGGCAGGCAGCATGGCTAAGTCGGTCGCACCGAAGTAGGGTGTATAATCACCTATCTAGTGAATATTCATTTGTTTCTTAAATCTATCAATGCTGTCCCATATATATATACGGGAACGGTTGCTGATCCCAACCGTTGGTGATGTACATTCGATACACTCAAGCGAAATGAGTGGTCGGTCATGTGTGGCTGAGTTGCAAGATGTTCTTGTTGAACTCCAGTGTATCGTTCCTAGAGTACACTGATCGGAAGGTGGTTCCATACCTTGTCATAGTTGGAAATCCAATCATCCAATAAGTGCTTGCGATTTTGATTGCATACTATATATGTAGTAACGTGAGATGCAAGCGTTTCTGCTAGATTGATATTTATTTGTACTTAGACATTATTATAATATCAGAATGATATTGCTTTGAAAAGTTATTTGGATTCTCATAAGGGAAAAACCCGTTCCGTATTCACGGCGTGGTCTTATGAGATATCATATACCTGTTTAAATGATTTGAGTTTATTCACACCAGTCCCATGACTGACCCGGAGTTTATTTGTTTTGTTTTCCCTAAACTCTTGGGTGCCTAAATTTGTACGAGCAGTCAAGTAGTCGGGATTTGCAGATACATTGAAGAGCTGGAGCAGGAGGCTTCAGGATCATATAACTATTATTATTTCCGCTGTGTTGTAAGTGCTGTACTCTGATAAGTGCTATTGTATACATAACTGTTATATATTCAAAGTTATGTTACCTATTATATGTTATTCGTTCCGCTGTGAGATTCGTGTTACTCTGATGTTGTGTTCTTCTTCTTCTTCTTCTATTCTAAGTTTCTATCTTATCTATTCTCACCCTCTAATTTCTTTCATTAACTATTCGGTTATTTTCGATCCTTGGATGTTCGATATGTGTTGTATATCGGATAACCAAGATCGCATTTTTCCGGGTCGTTACAGTTGGTATCAGAGCTTAAGTTAAGTATTACTTGGCTCTGTGGCGTGACTCGGTAGAGATAGGGTTAGTAATACCCTAGATTGAGTTTGAGTGTATATATACGAGTGCGTATTTGTATTTGATATAAAAATGGTTTTATATTGTGGGGATTCATTGGCTGAGCTGTTTATGAGTTCTGGTCGATCAGTTTGATCCACTGTATCGGTAGGAGTAAATAAATACTTGAATACGATGGACCGACACAGTATGGATACGTAATATATTATCATATATTACATATGTTGGTTGTAATTATAATCGAACGAGATTATAAAGTGAAATGGTTATATATAACCAATCAGAATCATATAAGTAAAGTATATGAAATAAGATGAATTAAATATGAATTTAAATCAGATTTGGAATTAAAATAAGGAAATTTTAAGTTCCTGGGAGATTTTGAGATGTTTTCAAAATGGATGTATTTAGTAATGGTTTTGAAAATGATATAGTATTGAAAATCACTTGGGTCGCTGGAAAATAATTCCGATGATGACTGCGCAGTATCATCGGTGTGATTTTCGAGTTCTAAGTGGTGGATTACTACCAGAGATTTTGATTTGAATTGTTTTGAGAAAACAAGTTGGCTAGAAATTCAAAGGTTTTGAATTGGCAGTATGATTTCAATTTGATTTGAAATAAAACCGGGAATTTAAGTTCTAGAAATTAAAAATTTAACTTGTGAAGTTAATTCGAATGGGATGGTAAAAGCAAATAATAAACCAGAATTTAACTTGAGATGATAGGTTAAGAAAAACTGGAAGTGATTAGAGAATAATCTGGATTTGGATTTGAAATGATAAGTTGAGAGTTTGGAATTTGAAACTCGAATTTGACATTGAATTCGGCTTGAATAAGCGAATGGTTGTGTTAAGAATAACTTGGTTGGAGTTGATTGGGATGTCATTTGTATATGCCGAGTTGATAACAGATGGTAGGAATATAATGATATGCCCAACAAAAAGGTACAAGTTTATATTTTATATGAGTTTGGAATTTATGAGCCGAATTGGCAAGCCGTTTGGCGTTTTGATTTTCTTTTGGGTTGAAGAAGGCCCAGAGAGGCGAGTTGGAGTTTGAGCTATTGACCAGTACAAAGGAGGTGCTGGCGAAATTTTTCGAAAGTTTAAAGTGTTAGAAAATTTTCAAAATTTTTGAAAATTTTAGTTGGTCGAAATAAATAAATATTTTTGTCGATATTAATTGGTTCAGTTGAAATCAGAAATAAGGAGTAAACAAATCTTAGGAATTCCAATAGATAGGGTCGTCCTCTAACTTAGCAATTTCGAGGACGAAATTATTTTAAGTGGGGAAGAATGTAATGACCCGCATTTTTAGAGATATATAATTAATTTATTTAATTATATAATTGGTGATTTAGAGAAGTTAATGATCGTTTAATTAAATAATATTGAATATTTAATTAATATTTATAATGAATAAAATATTTTAAATATCGAAATAGTCAGAAATAGTAGAATTCACAATAGAGTGTGAATTGAATAGTATACGAGATGTGGTTGAGTTTCGATTCGAAATATAATAACGAATATATTGAATCGACGACAGTTGAACATATATTTTATAATATATTTATAAACGAGCTCGAAATGGCGCTGCAGTTCGCTATTTGGCGATTTGAACTTCAACTGAGTATACAGGATTCGTTTTAAGTCGGATTTCTCTGAAACAAGAAACGCGTGGAGCTGGTGGAGTATATCTTTCTAGTGGAAGAGAAAAATCGGGATTTCGTCGTATAGATTTTGATGTACGTCCAAATCAAATTTCAGAAAAGTCGCTGTAGAATTCCTTTATAATTTGCGACGCTTTATATACGTTATAAATCGATTTTTTCGATACGAACTGAATATCGGGATAATCTGGAGTCTGGAAATCAAGTCATAAAATCTGAGGTGATATTCTAGAGTCGGGCGACATCGTATATGGATATATACGATAATATAAATTTAATTTTATTTAATTTAATAATATTTAAATATATTTATATATTTAAATGGGTCATCCAGAGCAGTTAAAAATATGCAGTTTGAACATACGGAGTCGGAATTCGACGAAACCAATTTTGTTGGGTCTGTAATGTCAAATTCTAGTGGCATGTCAGTTTTTGTGATTTTAGAAGATCGTATGTGGTCGCACGGATTTTTAAGGACCGAAGACAAGAAGAAAACGAGAAAATAAAATACGAAAATCAAATTCTAAATATCCCCTTTATTTTTCTACAATCCAGCACAGGCCACTGGGGCCTTCGGTCTCAACCACAACCAAAACCAACCCAATCAGGGTATCAAACCAATCAAAACAAGGACATAGGAAGCAAAAATGAACACGAGAGGAGAATATGCCGAGAATATACTTTTGATAAAATATCTAGATATTTTATCACCATTATATAAACCCCCTATTCAAATCCTTAAGACCTAAAAGTTCAGTCTTCTGTAGAAAAATAATAGGCCGCCACTTCCAGAACTTCTTCAATCAATTTTATAAAATGAAATACATGATGAAATCGCATAAAACCAGATCGGTTGAACTCGTAGGAGTTTTCTCTTCAGCCTGGTAGCCTTCATCTTGAACTCGACGTCAGTTGTTGGGTCATGGGTTTTGCTCAGCGTCGGTTAGGATTGGGGTTTGATCCCACTACAAGGAGTTTTGGCTCGAGGGGAGAATGGATTTGGGATCAGCATCAAAAAACCACACCTTGTGTATCGATTTGGAAGGGTTCGGTGGTGCCTTGGGTGCTGATGTCGAGGTCGACGGAACCGTGAGGGTGGTCTCGAGCTCGGTTGTATGGTGCTGGGGTGGTGCAGTTTGTGGAGGGGAGTTGGTTGGTGGTTGTTGCAGTGGTCCTCGATGACCGGAGTGGCGCTGGTGGGAGGTCAAACTATCGGTCAGAAGGTGGGTTTCATTTCCTGAAAGCGGTATTGAAACGAAGATGAGGAAGAAGAGGGGTTCGGTATTGGGTTTATATGGGAGCGGGTCAGATAGTATTAGTGGGCCGAGAAATAAAAGGTGAAAGCCCATTGAAAATATAATTCAAGTTTTATTTTCATTTAAAATGTACGCAATCTTATAAACGCGATATCTAGCTCATACGGAGGCGAAATCGAGAACCGTAAGTTGCATTGGGATCGTATGGACGGGAGCAACACGATGAGACTGACCGGAAGCGAATCCGAGTTCGTTACAATTTATGGCGAAATAAATTGTCAGACTGAATCAATGAACGCAAACCGATTATTTAACGGTTAACGCGCCAAAGTGAGTAAAACTCACTAACTCTGAACAGTTTATAATTTCATGTTGTATTTTTAGAACTGTTAGATATTGGTTGATTGACTGTATGTTGACTGTTTGATTGAACTGCTAGTCAGTTAGTTGAATTTCTATATTGATTCTGTTTAACAGAATATATCATATGGAACTGAAAGTGATGTTATCTATATTGTCTAACATCTGTGATGCAGGGAAACAGGATTGGAGGAATCCGACTGGATTCCTCAACAGTTATTTTATTGTTTTTCATATATTTTGATATATGATGTGAATTATAACCTGTTGTTGGTTGTGTGTGTATAGACGATATTGAACATCGTGATTTGATATGATTGAATACCATAACATACCGAAATGTTGATAAGGGGGTTTTCAAAGTGATATTGAAAATAGCATATTTATAAAATGGGATATTTATAAATAAGAGATATTTATAAAGTGGAATATTTATAAATAAGGAATATTTATAAATTGGGATATTTATAAATAGGAGACATTTTAAAAAGGAAATAAATTCAAAACATTTCTTTTTGAATGGGAAGGCCTGTGTGGCGGGTTTGGGGATTTTCCCGATGCTCCCGTTACAAAGGAGGTTATGGCGAATTTTCCCGGGAATTTAAGGAGTTAGAATATTTCAAGAATAAATTTGAAAAGGGATTATTTGTAAACCATTTACAAATAGAATTGGAAAGGAAACGTTATAAAAAGGAAATCATTTTTAAAGTGTAGAACCGTTATGTAAAAGTAAATCTTTTCAAATGAATAAAACGTTGTTAAAAAGGAAATCTTTATAAAGTAAATCGAATATGGTATTCGAAGTTAGTTAATCGAATATGGTATTCGAAGTTAGTTAATCGAATATGGTATTCGAAGTTAGTTAAATCGAATATGGTATTCGAAGTTAGTTAATCGAATATGGTATTCGAAGTTAGTAAACGAATATGGTATTCGAAGTTAGTTAATCGAATATAGACATTCGAAAGGAGTTAGTCGAATATGGTATTCGAAGTTAGTTAATCGAATGTGGTATTCGAAGTTAGTTAATCGAATATAGACATTCGCAAGGGGTTAGTCAGTCGAGTTAACCAAATAGAGTTAATCAGTTAGAGTTAATCAGTTAGAGTTAATCAGTTAGAGTTAGTCAGTTGGAGTTAATTAGTTAGAGTTAATCGATTAGAGTTAAGACGAACTAGAGTTAATCAAATATAGTTATTTGAGACAGAGTTAGTCAAGTTAGTCGAGCCTAGTTAATCGAATCGAATTGGTCGAACCAAGTAAGTCGAGTTAAGTTAGACCAAGTTAGTCGAGCCTAGTTAATCGAATCGAATTGGTCGAACCAAGTAAGTCAAGTTAGTCGAGTCAAGTTAAGTTAGTCGAGTTAAGTTCGTCGAGTTAAATAAATTGATGTTAGTTTCATCGAAAGGAGTTATCGATGTTAGTTTCATCGAAGGGAGTTATCGATTATAGTTAAATCGAAGTGAGATTTTCAAATATGAGATATTTGAAAAGGAAGAGTTATCGAATATTAGTTATTCGAAGAGAGATTATCGAATATCGTTTATTCGAGAAGGAGTTAATCGAATATAGGTTATTCGAAGAAGAGTTAATCAAATAGAGATTTCTTGAAGAGAGTTAATCGGCGAATTCGTTTATATCGAATTCGGGAAAGTACTTATACTTTCCAGTGTTTAAATAGAGATTTATTTATTTATAAATAAATAAGTGTTAGGTAAATTATTCACTAATAAGAATAGAAGTTATAACTAAAGTTAGATAATTCGAAAGTAGGGATTATAATGTTATCGTTATAACCAATGTTTTAAATATAGAAGTGGATTAGTGAAATTGAATCCGAGAAAGGCGTAAAGAAGTTTTTAAAGATTAAAAAGATAAACTTTGACCATTTCGAAGTTATAACGTTGTTCAGTTAAGGTCTGAGAGGTAATTATACCCCAACTTGAGTGACTTCCTTCTTAACTAAGAAATGGTAAGGTTTGATCGTAAAGGAGTGTTGGAAATGTTTTCCAAATGAGAATCAGAAATGTTTTCTGATAAAAGAAAAATAAGAATTTAGAATATAGGAAAACAGGAGATAAGTAAATAAATGAACTAAAGAGATTAATGTTAAATGATGTTTGTTCGATATAATTTCCATTTGGAAATAATATCGTTGTTTACACACTTGTTTTTCTTTGATGGTTAAATCACCGACTATCGAAGTTTTGACCATTTTAACGTTGTTAATATGGAGAGACCGGTTGGATTATTATCCATAGAACCACTCTGTATTGGCATAAGCGTTGTGAATCATATATGCCAAAGATAATTGAAGACGGAGTAAAATGCAAGGGCTATCTTGTTTACAGAATAGTGCCTTCGGTTTGTCCAGTCCCAGGACAACTTGTATGGACGAAGGTCTGACAGAGTATATCCAATGGATCGCGTAAGTTGATCTGTTCAAACGTATTCACGTTCGGTGGCGGAGAAATTCGTTTCTCTTAGCTGTATACCCGTGTTATTTTTGGATAAGTCAATTTGTGATTTGGCGGGTATGACGATGTGACACTCTAAGTGAATGAAGATGGATGTCTGACAGAGTATTTCCAGACGATTACGTACATTGATTTCTCCAACCGTACCAAGAGTGGAAGCGGAGAAGGAAACTTCTTTTAGCTGACACGTAATGTATTGTTGTAGACGTCAATTAGTGATTTTCGATGGATCTGACAATGTGGCATTCGAAGTGAATCTATTGTGATGATAAAGCGTAGCTTCTAGCCTCACAACCGGTAAATGACAGAAATCGGGCAGGCAGCATGGCTAAGTCGGTCGCACCGAAGTAGGGTGTATAATCACCTATCTAGTGAATATTCATTTGTTTCTTAAATCTATCAATGCTGTCCCATATATATATACGGGAACGGTTGCTGATCCCAACCGTTGGTGATGTACATTCGATACACTCAAGCGAAATGAGTGGTCGGTCATGTGTGGCTGAGTTGCAAGATGTTCTTGTTGAACTCCAGTGTATCGTTCCTAGAGTACACTGATCGGAAGGTGGTTCCATACCTTGTCATAGTTGGAAATCCAATCATCCAATACGTGCTTGCGATTTTGATTGCATACTATATATGTAGTAACGTGAGATGCAAGCGTTTCTGCTAGATTGATATTTATTTGTACTTAGACATTATTATAATATCAGAATGATATTGCTTTGAAAAGTTATTTGGATTCTCATAAGGGAAAAACCCGTTCCGTATTCACGGCGTGGTCTTATGAGATATCATATACCTGTTTAAATGATTTGAGTTTATTCACACCAGTCCCATGACTGACCCGGAGTTTATTTGTTTTGTTTTCCCTAAACTCTTGGGTGCCTAAATTTGTACGGGCAGTCAAGTAGTCGGGATTTGCAGATACATTGAAGAGCTGGAGCAGGAGGCTTCAGGATCATATAACTATTATTATTTCCGCTGTGTTGTAAGTGCTGTACTCTGATAAGTGCTATTGTATACATAACTGTTATATATTCAAAGTTATGTTACCTATTATATGTTATTCGTTCCGCTGTGAGATTCGTGTTACTCTGATGTTGTGTTCTTCTTCTTCTTCTTCTATTCTAAGTTTCTATCTTATCTATTCTCACCCTCTAATTTCTTTCATTAACTATTCGGTTATTTTCGATCCTTGGATGTTCGATATGTGTTGTATATCGGATAACCAAGATCGCATTTTTCCGGGTCGTTACAGTTGGTATCAGAGCTTAAGTTAAGTATTACTTGGCTCTGTGGCGTGACTCGGTAGAGATAGGGTTAGTAATACCCTAGATTGAGTTTGAGTGTATATATACGAGTGCGTATTTGTATTTGATATAAAAATGGTTTTATATTGTGGGGATTCATTGGCTGAGCTGTTTATGAGTTCTGGTCGATCAGTTTGATCCATTGTATCGGTAGGAGTAAATAAATACTTGAATACGATGGACCGACACAGTATGGATACGTAATATATTATCATATATTACATATGTTGGTTGTAATTATAATCGAACGAGATTATAAAGTGAAATGGTTATATATAACCAATCAGAATCATATAAGTAAAGTATATGAAATAAGATGAATTAAATATGAATTTAAATCAGATTTGGAATTAAAATAAGGAAATTTTAAGTTCCTGGGAGATTTTGAGATGTTTTCAAAATGGATGTATTTAGTAATGGTTTTGAAAATGATATAGTATTGAAAATCACTTGGGTCGCTGGAAAATAATTCCGATGATGACTGCGCAGTATCATCGGTGTGATTTTCGAGTTCTAAGTGGTGGATTACTACCAGAGATTTTGATTTGAATTGTTTTGAGAAAACAAGTTGGCTAGAAATTCAAAGGTTTTGAATTGGCAGTATGATTTCAATTTGATTTGAAATAAAACCGGGAATTTAAGTTCTAGAAATTAAAAATTTAACTTGTGAAGTTAATTCGAATGGGATGGTAAAAGCAAATAATAAACCAGAATTTAACTTGAGATGATAGGTTAAGAAAAACTGGAAGTGATTAGAGAATAATCTGGATTTGGATTTGAAATGATAAGTTGAGAGTTTGGAATTTGAAACTCGAATTTGACATTGAATTCGGCTTGAATAAGCGAATGGTTGTGTTAAGAATAACTTGGTTGGAGTTGATTGGGATGTCATTTGTATATGCCGAGTTGATAACAGATGGTAGGAATATAATGATATGCCCAACAAAAAGGTACAAGTTTATATTTTATATGAGTTTGGAATTTATGAGCCGAATTGGCAAGCCGTTTGGCGTTTTGATTTTCTTTTGGGTTGAAGAAGGCCCAGAGAGGCGAGTTGGAGTTTGAGCTATTGACCAGTACAAAGGAGGTGCTGGCGAAATTTTTCGAAAGTTTAAAGTGTTAGAAAATTTTCAAAATTTTTGAAAATTTTAGTTGGTCGAAATAAATAAATATTTTTGTCGATATTAATTGGTTCAGTTGAAATCAGAAATAAGGAGTAAACAAATCTTAGGAATTCCAATAGATAGGGTCGTCCTCTAACTTAGCAATTTCGAGGACGAAATTATTTTAAGTGGGGAAGAATGTAATGACCCGCATTTTTAGAGATATATAATTAATTTATTTAATTATATAATTGGTGATTTAGAGAAGTTAATGATCGTTTAATTAAATAATATTGAATATTTAATTAATATTTATAATGAATAAAATATTTTAAATATCGAAATAGTCAGAAATAGTAGAATTCACAATAGAGTGTGAATTGAATAGTATACGAGATGTGGTTGAGTTTCGATTCGAAATATAATAACGAATATATTGAATCGACGACAGTTGAACATATATTTTATAATATATTTATAAACGAGCTCGAAATGGCGCTGCAGTTCGCTATTTGGCGATTTGAACTTCAACTGAGTATACAGGATTCGTTTTAAGTCGGATTTCTCTGAAACAAGAAACGCGTGGAGCTGGTGGAGTATATCTTTCTAGTGGAAGAGAAAAATCGGGATTTCGTCGTATAGATTTTGATGTACGTCCAAATCAAATTTCAGAAAAGTCGCTGTAGAATTCCTTTATAATTTGCGACGCTTTATATACGTTATAAATCGATTTTTTCGATACGAACTGAATATCGGGATAATCTGGAGTCTGGAAATCAAGTCATAAAATCTGAGGTGATATTCTAGAGTCGGGCGACATCGTATATGGATATATACGATAATATAAATTTAATTTTATTTAATTTAATAATATTTAAATATATTTATATATTTAAATGGGTCATCCAGAGCAGTTAAAAATATGCAGTTTGAACATACGGAGTCGGAATTCGACGAAACCAATTTTGTTGGGTCTGTAATGTCAAATTCTAGTGGCATGTCAGTTTTTGTGATTTTAGAAGATCGTATGTGGTCGCACGGATTTTTAAGGACCGAAGACAAGAAGAAAACGAGAAAATAAAATACGAAAATCAAATTCTAAATATCCCCTTTATTTTTCTACAATCCAGCACAGGCCACTGGGGCCTTCGGTCTCAACCACAACCAAAACCAACCCAATCAGGGTATCAAACCAATCAAAACAAGGACATAGGAAGCAAAAATGAACACGAGAGGAGAATATGCCGAGAATATACTTTTGATAAAATATCTAGATATTTTATCACCATTATATAAACCCCCTATTCAAATCCTTAAGACCTAAAAGTTCAGTCTTCTGTAGAAAAATAATAGGCCGCCACTTCCAGAACTTCTTCAATCAATTTTATAAAATGAAATACATGATGAAATCGCATAAAACCAGATCGGTTGAACTCGTAGGAGTTTTCTCTTCAGCCTGGTAGCCTTCATCTTGAACTCGACGTCAGTTGTTGGGTCATGGGTTTTGCTCAGCGTCGGTTAGGATTGGGGTTTGATCCCACTACAAGGAGTTTTGGCTCGAGGGGAGAATGGATTTGGGATCAGCATCAAAAAACCACACCTTGTGTATCGATTTGGAAGGGTTCGGTGGTGCCTTGGGTGCTGATGTCGAGGTCGACGGAACCGTGAGGGTGGTCTCGAGCTCGGTTGTATGGTGCTGGGGTGGTGCAGTTTGTGGAGGGGAGTTGGTTGGTGGTTGTTGCAGTGGTCCTCGATGACCGGAGTGGCGCTGGTGGGAGGTCAAACTATCGGTCAGAAGGTGGGTTTCATTTCCTGAAAGCAGTATTGAAACGAAGATGAGGAAGAAGAGGGGTTCGGTATTGGGTTTATATGGGAGCGGGTCAGATAGTATTAGTGGGCCGAGAAATAAAAGGTGAAAGCCCATTGAAAATATAATTCAAGTTTTATTTTCATTTAAAATGTACGCAATCTTATAAACGCGATATCTAGCTCATACGGAGGCGAAATCGAGAACCGTAAGTTGCATTGGGATCGTATGGACGGGAGCAACACGATGAGACTGACCGGAAGCGAATCCGAGTTCATTACAATTTATGGCGAAATAAATTGTCAGACTGAATCAATGAACGCAAACCGATTATTTAACGGTTAACGCGCCAAAGTGAGTAAAACTCACTAACTCTGAACAGTTTATAATTTCATGTTGTATTTTTAGAACTGTTAGATACTGGTTGATTGACTGTATGTTGACTGTTTGATTGAACTGCTAGTCAGTTAGTTGAATTTCTATATTGATTCTGTTTAACAGAATATATCATATGGAACTGAAAGTGATGTTATCTATATTGTCTAACATCTGTGATGCAGGGAAACAGGATTGGAGGAATCCGACTGGATTCCTCAACAGTTATTTTATTGTTTTTCATATATTTTGATATATGATGTGAATTATAACCTGTTGTTGGTTGTGTGTGTATGGACGATATTGAACATCGTGATTTGATATGATTGAATACCATAACATACCGAAATGTTGATAAGGGGATTTTCAAAGTGATATTGAAAATAGCATATTTATAAAATGGGATATTTATAAATAAGAGATATTTATAAAGTGGAATATTTATAAATAAGGAATATTTATAAATTGGGATATTTATAAATAGGAGACATTTTAAAAAGGAAATAAATTCAAAACATTTCTTTTTGAATGGGAAGGCCTGTGTGGCGGGTTTGGGGATTTTCCCGATGCTCCCGTTACAAAGGAGGTTATGGCGAATTTTCCCGGGAATTTAAGGAGTTAGAATATTTCAAGAATAAATTTGAAAAGGGATTATTTGTAAACCATTTACAAATAGAATTGGAAAGGAAACGTTATAAAAAGGAAATCATTTTTAAAGTGTAGAACCGTTATGTAAAAGTAAATCTTTTCAAATGAATAAAACGTTGTTAAAAAGGGAATCTTTATAAAGTAAATCGAATATGGTATTCGAAGTTAGTTAATCGAATATGGTATTCGAAGTTAGTTAATCGAATATGGTATTCGAAGTTAGTTAAATCGAATATGGTATTCGAAGTTAGTTAATCGAATATGGTATTCGAAGTTAGTAAACGAATATGGTATTCGAAGTTAGTTAATCGAATATAGACATTCGAAAGGAGTTAGTCGAATATGGTATTCGAAGTTAGTTAATCGAATGTGGTATTCGAAGTTAGTTAATCGAATATAGACATTCGCAAGGGGTTAGTCAGTCGAGTTAACCAAATAGAGTTAATCAGTTAGAGTTAATCAGTTAGAGTTAATCAGTTAGAGTTAGTCAGTTGGAGTTAATTAGTTAGAGTTAATCGATTAGAGTTAAGACGAACTAGAGTTAATCAAATATAGTTATTTGAGACAGAGTTAGTCAAGTTAGTCGAGCCTAGTTAATCGAATCGAATTGGTCGAACCAAGTAAGTCGAGTTAAGTTAGACCAAGTTAGTCGAGCCTAGTTAATCGAATCGAATTGGTCGAACCAAGTAAGTCAAGTTAGTCGAGTCAAGTTAAGTTAGTCGAGTTAAGTTCGTCGAGTTAAATAAATTGATGTTAGTTTCATCGAAAGGAGTTATCGATGTTAGTTTCATCGAAGGGAGTTATCGATTATAGTTAAATCGAAGTGAGATTTTCAAATATGAGATATTTGAAAAGGAAGAGTTATCGAATATTAGTTATTCGAAGAGAGATTATCGAATATCGTTTATTCGAGAAGGAGTTAATCGAATATAGGTTATTCGAAGAAGAGTTAATCAAATAGAGATTTCTCGAAGAGAGTTAATCGGCGAATTCGTTTATATCGAATTCGGGAAAGTACTTATACTTTCCAGTGTTTAAATAGAGATTTATTTATTTATAAATAAATAAGTGTTAGGTAAATTATTCACTAATAAGAATAGAAGTTATAACTAAAGTTAGATAATTCGAAAGTAGGGATTATAATGTTATCGTTATAACCAATGTTTTAAATATAGAAGTGGATTAGTGAAATTGAATCCGAGAAAGGCGTAAAGAAGTTGTTAAAGATTAAAAAGATAAACTTTGACCATTTCGAAGTTATAACGTTGTTCAGTTAAGGTCTGAGAGGTAATTATACCCCAACTTGAGTGACTTCCTTCTTAACTAAGAAATGGTAAGGTTTGATCGTAAAGGAGTGTTGGAAATGTTTTCCAAATGAGAATCAGAAATGTTTTCTGATAAAAGAAAAATAAGAATTTAGAATATAGGAAAACAGGAGATAAGTAAATAAATGAACTAAAGAGATTAATGTTAAATGATGTTTGTTCGATATAATTTCCATTTGGAAATAATATCGTTGTTTACACACTTGTTTTTCTTTGATGGTTAAATCACCGACTATCGAAGTTTTGACCATTTTAACGTTGTTAATATGGAGAGACCGGTTGGATTATTATCCATAGAACCACTCTGTATTGGCATAAGCGTTGTGAATCATATATGCCAAAGATAATTGAAGACGGAGTAAAATGCAAGGGCTATCTTGTTTACAGAATAGTGCCTTCGGTTTGTCCAGTCCCAGGACAACTTGTATGGACGAAGGTCTGACAGAGTATATCCAATGGATCGCGTAAGTTGATCTGTTCAAACGTATTCACGTTCGGTGGCGGAGAAATTCGTTTCTCTTAGCTGTATACCCGTGTTATTTTTGGATAAGTCAATTTGTGATTTGGCGGGTATGACGATGTGACACTCTAAGTGAATGAAGATGGATGTCTGACAGAGTATTTCCAGACGATTACGTACATTGATTTCTCCAACCGTACCAAGAGTGGAAGCGGAGAAGGAAACTTCTTTTAGCTGACACGTAATGTATTGTTGTAGACGTCAATCAGTGATTTTCGATGGATCTGACAATGTGGCATTCGAAGTGAATCTATTGTGATGATAAAGCGTAGCTTCTAGCCTCACAACCGGTAAATGACAGAAATCGGGCAGGCAGCATGGCTAAGTCGGTCGCACCGAAGTAGGGTGTATAATCACCTATCTAGTGAATATTCATTTGTTTCTTAAATCTATCAATGCTGTCCCATATATATATACGGGAACGGTTGCTGATCCCAACCGTTGGTGATGTACATTCGATACACTCAAGCGAAATGAGTGGTCGGTCATGTGTGGCTGAGTTGCAAGATGTTCTTGTTGAACTCCAGTGTATCGTTCCTAGAGTACACTGATCGGAAGGTGGTTCCATACCTTGTCATAGTTGGAAATCCAATCATCCAATACGTGCTTGCGATTTTGATTGCATACTATATATGTAGTAACGTGAGATGCAAGCGTTTCTGCTAGATTGATATTTATTTGTACTTAGACATTATTATAATATCAGAATGATATTGCTTTGAAAAGTTATTTGGATTCTCATAAGGGAAAAACCCGTTCCGTATTCACGGCGTGGTCTTATGAGATATCATATACCTGTTTAAATGATTTGAGTTTATTCACACCAGTCCCATGACTGACCCGGAGTTTATTTGTTTTGTTTTCCCTAAACTCTTGGGTGCCTAAATTTGTACGAGCAGTCAAGTAGTCGGGATTTGCAGATACATTGAAGAGCTGGAGCAGGAGGCTTCAGGATCATATAACTATTATTATTTCCGCTGTGTTGTAAGTGCTGTACTCTGATAAGTGCTATTGTATACATAACTGTTATATATTCAAAGTTATGTTACCTATTATATGTTATTCGTTCCGCTGTGAGATTCGTGTTACTCTGATGTTGTGTTCTTCTTCTTCTATTCTAAGTTTCTATCTTATCTATTCTCACCCTCTAATTTCTTTCATTAACTATTCGGTTATTTTCGATCCTTGGATGTTCGATATGTGTTGTATATCGGATAACCAAGATCGCATTTTTCCGGGTCGTTACACTATGTTTTGATTATACTATATTTTATCCTTTCCGCTGTGAGATTTTTTTCTGATCTTTGACATGTTTTGTCTCTGTCTTTTCTGCAGGACACCAGAGCAAACCAATCCGCGTTTCGATAGATTGGAATTTTGAAAAAAATTCGGTCTGTCGGAATTGGGGTTGTCACAACGGTGTTATCGGTAAAATTAACTAGCATTTCACGTTCAAATCTAATTAAAGATTTAACTATCGTTTGGAGTAAAACTGGTGGTACTCCATTCTTGATTATTTCTTGAATTTGATAATCTTAGTTATCAGATTCACATTTCTATCTAATTAAAGATTCATTAAAACTCTAATTCAGTTTTAATCCCCAAAAATCATTAGTTAATGCTTTTCTTCAAAGTTAAGAAATTAATCTTATCTTTAACTGGGTTAAAGAACTAATGTCATTTAAAACACAGATCACGATAAACCCAAAATCTCATTCCATTAACAATGGAATTTTCATGGAAAACAGATCGATATATATATATATATATATATATAATCGATATAAACTTCCACATCCAACCGATAATATAAATGGAATAACGGCAAAGCCTTTTAAAATCCATATATATTAACAGCCTTCCTCTACATAAGCTCACTTCGATTATTACCAAATCGAATTCCATTCAATTCCAATTTAATATGTTAAATTAGAAAACTTTACACATTTCACTGTAAATCGGGTTAAAGAACGAATGTCGTTAAAAACACAGTTCACAATAAACCCAATTAACATTCCATTTCAAATCCAATTAAGTGTTAATTCATTGGTAATTCTTCTCTACACCTTAATTAAAAGATTTATTCTTTTCACAAGGGGTTTAAGAACAGTGTTACTGAAGACCCCATCCCATCACTCTCTAACCGTAAATTAGTAAGAGAACAGTTCCCTAAGTATTAATCCCGAAGGCCGAAACCAACATCAGATCAATACCCAGGAAACCATTCAACTTAGCTAATCTCCAGTTGGTTTCTAATTTTCTTAACTCCATTAGGTTTAAGAACAGTATTATTAAAGATACCTTTCACGACAAACCCAAAATCTCATTTAATCGGGTTAAAGAACAAGTGTTATTTAAAACACCGTTCACGATAAACCAAAAACGAATTTCAATTTCATTCCAATTAAATATTTAATTGGTAAAATTCATTAAATCTTAATTAAAAGATTTATATCTTTTCTCAACTGGGTTTAAGAACAGTGTCATTTAAAACACCGTTCACGACAAACCCAAAATCCAATTTGATATTAAATACAAGGTTCTGAATAGAAAATATATCGGCTTATATTCAATATCAAATTCTCAAATCAACAAATATCATATTGGAATAACGATATATATCTTCCAGATTCCTCCACAATATCCGTATAATCACGGAATCCAATATCGAAATATTCCGAAGATAATTTCGATTCAAATCCATTCCAATTCATATATTGGTAATTCTGGTTATTTTTAAAACCATTTCAAATCCAATTTATTTATTTAAAAATATTGGATTTATAATTCTAGTTCATAACCAGTTCATTTCGATTAAAAATAATATTTTTATCTTTTCAAATATGTAACTTTTCATCCTAATTCTTTTTAGATCATTTATTATGAATTTACACTAATTATTGATAATTTTTTATAATTTTATCAAGGCCCGTACAGTCGATTTCCATAAACGGCCATCGAACTGCACTTACAACGACCTTTTCCAAATTTGATTTGGAAATAATTCCAAATCTAACTGTTAGATTTCAAATATCTCATATTCATTGGAAATATCTTTTCGATACGAACCCAATGGTTCCGGTTTCAGGAGAATCCGACGGTCGGATCTCCCGTAACGTCAATTTGAAGTCAATGGTCGAAACTCGCGAACTGCCATGGCGCGTTCTATTCAGGCCATTAAATATATATATTATATATATTTCATCGATTTCCATTTAAAACATATTTTGTAAATTGTTTTAAAATGATTTTAACTTCATTTTCAATTTTAAAACAAAATTGAATATTCCATAACATTAATGTATAAATGACAATATTTTCAAAACATTAGATTTTGAAATCATTTTCTTTTCGATAGTCATTATAAAAATGAATAAAATCGATATAAATATCGTTCACGTCAAAATGGTGTTAATCTAATCAACGCTGCTTTGTAGATTTAAATATATTCGTGTCCATCCCAAATCGGACATCAAAATCAGATTTTGATCTTTTACTGAATATTATTTTAAAATATTCATTATTTTAAAATAATAATTATTTTAAAATATTCTTTATTTCTGAACTGGAATCAGACACGGTCAATTACCATATAATTTGATTTTTATGGATTTCTTATGACACATGTACATAACAACAATGATAAACAATCAACCATCATCCAGAGTGCACTACACTACCGCATAAGCGTTGAATATAAATAATCAACGCTTACAACAGTATGTCAACCAAACGATCGACATGCCACTAAACAATTAGGATTAGTGTACGTCGAATATCATCCCAACACCCGTGTAGGGTTTTCAAACAACAAACACTGATTTTATTTGTGCAGCTGGGAGATGTGTTAAATATATCATCCCAATCCATATAGGTTAAATGTGTGTACATAAACAAATCGTTCGATTTGTGAATGAATATTTATTTTATTCATATACACGTTAAAAATTATATTTTTAACTATAAAATATTTTATTTCAACACGTGAATATTTCATACAGTCCATTTCACATCACAAACCATTTTCACAACACAATCAAATCAAACAAGTCGTCCATGGTCTGTGGACGACGGTGTCGGGTGCTGCTAAGCACCGTCTGCATCTTAGTATATATTTTAACTAGAAAATAAAATTAACATGAGAAGTTCTCACCTTTGGGATCCACTCCGCCGTTTTTATTTCTGAGTTTCTGAATAGCTTGGATTTGCCTGAAATTCAACGCAGTCTTTTCCACGCTGTTCATATTGGAAATCACATTCTCAATATGATGTTTATATATCTTTATCTAACTAAAAATCATTTTTTTTCCATCGATGCTTATATTTAAAAAGAATCATATTTTGGTGTCGCTATACATATAATAAAAATCATATTTTTACTTCGCTACATATATAAAAATAATATTTTTATCGCTACTTCATATATATAAAAATCAAATTTTTATCGCTACTTCATATATATAAAAATCGAATTTTTATCGCTAATTCATATATATAAAAAACGAATTTTTATCTATAAACATCTTGTTTTCTTTCTACTTAATAAAAATCACATATTTTTACATTATAAAAATCACATCTTTTTACATTATAAAAATCACATCTTTCTACATTATAAAAAATCTCAACTTTCTACATTATAAAAATCTCAACTTTCTACATTATAAAAATCTCAACTTTCTACTTTATAAAAAATCTCAACTTTCTAAATTATAAAAATCTCAACTTTCTACATTATTAAAATTTCAACTTTCTACTTTTAGAAAAATCTCAACTTTCTACATTGTAAGAGTCTCAACTTTCTACATTATAAAAATCTCAACTTTTTACATTATAAAAATCTCAACGTTCTACTTTTATAAAAATCTCAACTTTCTACATTATAAAAATATCAACTTTTCGTTATATATATATGTATGTATAAATCGTATTTTTATATGCTAAAAAAAAAACCTCACCTTTACATACATAAAAATGTAATCTTTTTTTTTTAAAAAATCATACTTTTTCATCACAAAAAAATCGTTTCTTTGATGGAGGGGATCCCACAGCCGGAGATGGGTTGTTGGAGGCGCCTTCGGAGATGGGGCCTATGGTGGTGCTGCGGCCAGGGCGCAGGTGGATGCGGGGTTGGACGGAGGGCCCGATGCTGGGCCCAAAGCGGAGGGATGGTGGCGCTTCCATCGATTTGGTTTAGGGTTTCTCGCGCAAGGGGGAGAAGGAAGATCGGAGAGAGGGGGAATCGAGGGTGGAGGCACGGGCTTGGGAGGGGGCGGCGTTGCTCGACGATGGCGATGGCGGAGGGTGGGAAATGGGAAACCCTCGTCGTTTTCTTTTTTTATTTTATAAATTCTGAAGTGAACGAGAGAAAGTAAGGGAGGGGGTGTTTGACCAAGCTTTTTATAATATATTATTTTAAATTCCTAAAAGTTCAATTTTCATTTCATCTCCAATTTGAACCCAACGACAGTCGCCACCAACTAATTCCCCCAATTCAAAATACAATGGGATATGTTTCGTAAGTCAGTTCGACTGTTTTGATTAGTTTTCCTCAAAAATAAAATATAAATCAATATATATTGAATTTGAATGCACATTTTAAATTACTGGAGCCACATACTGACTCCGAAAATTCCAGAAAAATAAAGTTGGCTATGTTTAGATGATACGGTCCTAACAAAACTAATTTCGTCGAATTTAGAGATCGTTTGAAAAATGGCCATTTTTCAGTCGATTCAAATTGACTGAAACTGTCAAAACACGTTTTCCTTTGCCACGCTCACACATTAATTCTAAAAATTATGAATTTTGGAATCTAGCAATAAGTTGACATCCTGGATCCAACAAAAGTGGTTTCGTCGAAAAGGAGGTCGTTTGCAAAATTTCCATTTTGAAGGGTTATATTTCCATAGCGACTATTCTGAATTTTTAACTGGATATAACTTTTTATTCCTGCTATGAAATTTCAATTTTTCGGATTCGTTGGAAAGATATTTTCAAACAGATTCAAATATTTCTGGTTTCGCTAAAATCCGGTTTATTTTGAATCCTGTATATTCATTTGAAATTTGAAATCGAATTTTCAAACTACTACGCCATTTCCAATTCCTTTTATAATTAAAATAAATATTTATATCCTAATTTTGATTTAAATAAATTCATACGTTAATTCTATTCAAAATAAATTTCTAATCGTTATTAGTTAAAGTAAATCATTTTAAATATTCAAAATTCATTAAAATAGCCAAAATAAAATTTTTAAATTGGTTCTGATTTTCCGGGTTGTTACAGGAACCATCAAGCTTGCCTCGACGGTGTGTGCCCCCGGCTAATAACTTCATTCGGGATATGTTGTTCTATTTCCGTCTCGCACCATCACAGCTACACCCTAATGCTTATGCTTCTCTCCTGGGTACCTATGTTCTCTTCCGCGAGTTTTTGAATAGGGAGCCCACTAGGGAAGATATTCGATATTTCTTCCACTTAAGGAAAACGAGCACGGCCTCTCCCTCTCAATGGTCTTTGGAAGTGACAGCTGCTACAAAAAAAATTTGTCGGGACATGGCCCAGACAGTCTGTGTTTAAGCACGAGTGGTTTTTCATTAGCTGCCCACCCGGATTTGCCAAAAGGTGGATTGAGGGAAGTAAGTGTTTCTATAACTCCGTTCCTTGTCATAACTTTAGGATTCCTTCCTTTATTCATGGTTTCAAATGGGATATGACAGGAAATCTGAAGGCGCCCTTGGGGGATGAATATCGGCAACTCCTTAATGCTTTGCGGGCGATACCAGAGAATCTCCGCGATACCGGTACTGTGACAAGTTAGGATCGCCTCTGCTGCCCTGGGTTGCTGCCGGACAACCGGGATGTGATCAGGCCAGTGGTTGCTATTGGTGTGCTAAAGGAGGAAGTTGCGGCAGGCTTTACCCCTATTAGGCGGAAGAGGAAAATACCCCCAACGGGAGCAGAATTAAAAAGGACTGCTCCGCCTCAAGGAGATGTGCGCGGGGGTGAGGTACATGGTCAAGAGGAGATTGCCGGAGATGAGGGGTTGCCGAGCACTCCCGTCCTTCCTCCGACAGGGGAGGGGGAAGGAGTGTTGGCCAGACCGAAGTCTCCCGCAACTCACTCAAGGGCCACTGCCTCACTTGAACCTGCAGTCCAGTTTGATGGCTTAAAGGGACTTGCTTTAGTAGTGACTCTATAGCCAAATACGACGAGCTTGGAAGAACTTTCCTATGCTGCTGAGGGGTTAACTCCCTTGATCGAACCGCAATCTGGTCTGTTGAGAGAACACTTAGGGCATACATCCATAACACTGCATAGCATAGACGTTTGCCTATGTGAGTTACTTTACTAACTTCGGCTTGCTCCATTGGCAGGTGTTATGGTAGGATGATGTGGCGGACGAAGTTTTGGGCGCGGGGATCGCCAGCCTCCCCCGAGTTCTTCCTTCGAGAGATTTCAAAGATCTGCCGGCTTGTATGGTGCTCTACCTCTGTTAGAACAAGGCAGCGGTCATCGACACCGGGATCGATCTAGGCGATCTCCGACGCCTCCTCCTCCTATTCGCGTGTCCGTGGGAGGTACTCGACTCAATATAGGTGGATCTCGGTCATTGCCTTCGATAGCTCCCCCGTCGGTCGCTCCTCCGACTTCTGTTCATCTTGCTAGGGAAAAGGAAGCACCTCGTGGCCAGCCGAGGCCGGGGGGAGAGACCAAGATAGAGGTTCCAAACTTGACCGAGCCCCAGTTTCAAGAGCTGTCCATAAAGGGGCGAAGGGCGTTTCTGAAACATCATTTCCCCCAGCACTATTTTGATGAGTTGAGATTCGTCGCTGACCTCCATCTAGCTCCTGAAAGAGAGTACGGGGAGGTGTGGATGCATGTGAAAGCTTCATATCACCAGACCAACGAGTTCACCAAGTATTCCCTCTAGATCTCGGAGCTGATCAAAAGGAAGAACCGGCAGCTCGCCGATCAGAGGCCGACTATTGACGTCGGGCAGACCACCGTCGAAGCTTTGAACAAGAAGATAGGTATGCCCGTTCCCTGTATTGTAAGTTCTATTTTGTGCATTATCAGACCCTTTGACGATAGCCTTTTCGCTGCAGCTGAGGCGACGCAGGCTCATGATATACTGAAGAGGAAGTCGGAGTATGCCCTCTTGAGTTTAAAAGCCACCGTGGCATATTTAGCTGCTGAGACCACAGCTCTAAAAAAGGACAAAGCTGATCTAAAGCGAGCGTGTGACATCTTGGAGAAGGATAATGCAAGAGTCACCAAGCTCCAGAATGATAATGTCACTTTGAGGGCGGAAAATGAAAGGTTTCTAGCCGAGAATGCCGAGGTCGCTGAGTTGAAGAGGCAGCTCGAGGTGATGAGAAAGGCGAAGGAGGATGCTGAAGCTACCAACAGGGATGTGCTGAGTGAGTCCGAGGGTTTGAAGTCTGAATAATTAAGGGAGAGAGAGCTACTGAGGGAACAGCTGAGCGATGCGGGGTTTCCGCGTTTGGTCCTCCTTCGAGGAGAGTATCCATAATATGTATGTCAAGGCTTTGGGATTCCGAGGAAATTCGTGGGTCTAAGACTATCCCCGCGAGCTTTCCAGAGCTTGGGAGAGGATAATCCCCTACGAGGCCTTTCTACGTCAAGTGGACGTTAGCACTTTAGATGAGTGTCAGCTTGCAATTGTTCTTCTGGACAGTGGTGAATGTGAGAAGCTGGAGGAAGGAAGGAGGTTATTGCGAGAGGATGCTGAGAATGAAAGGTTGGCAAGAATCACTAAGGAGAAGGGGAAGTTCATGCCAACCGATAGTGTGGTGGTGATAGAAACATTTGCAGGGGGAGTTCCTATCAGCGCCTGTACCCCGGGTCTGCTATGGTGAGCAACCCAGAGGCTTTGGCCCAAACCGCTACCGAGTACAATCCTGACTTCCCAGAACTGGAGGACACCAGTCTCTCCTTACCTATCACCGCAAGCACCCTTCTTGTCATTCCTACGCCATCCTTGACCATAGGTAAACTCCTTTTACCCTGCATCCCTGAGAACAGAGTGATTACTGAATTTATGGACTAAAAAAGGTTGTGTCTTTGCTTATGCAATTTCTCCTGAGTCTACGACGGCAGCGGACCTCGCCTCTGTGGTCCCACAGGTGACCGAATCTGGGCCCGGCCTCATGGGGACACAGTTTAGAGAGGGCGGCGACCAACTTGACACTTTTTCTTACATAGGAGTGACTCCTAGCATAGTGGACATTCTCAACGAGGAAGAAGAGGTGGCTGATGGACAGAGTGCCCTGACCAGAGGTCCAGTGGGCGCCGATGTGTCCACGATGTCGGCTATGGTGGAGACTCAAGAGGCCAAGATGGTGGCCTAGCATGGGAAGGTGGTGGAGACGGAGAGGGCTGAGCGGGAAGGAAAAGAGATCCCAAAGCAGAGCGAGGCCGTGGCAGGTCCTGCTCCTGGGAATGTCCCCGTGCCTACGCCGCGTGCCATTATTACTGCTGTCACGGAGATCTCCAGTGGTGACGGTGTAGGGGAAGTCGGCTCTCTGTCACTCACGAGTCGGTTACTCCCCCGAAGGGTCGATCGAGCACAAGGGGATCTGATCGAAAGAGGTCTGGTGCTGGCGACGAACCATCGAGTGCTGAATCTGCAAAAACTCACAAGCAAAAGAAGAAAAGACACGATTAGTGTTAGTAGCCTAAGTAGAAATTACCGTTATATTGGTAGTGTAGGCCGATAGTTTACGCGAGTACGGCCCTCGCTTTTGGTTTTTCAAGACACGGTGTGGTTCTCATGTACACCTTGTCATTAGAAAGTAAGTGTTAGACACGTAGTTTGTTTAGTGTATGTGTGTGAAAAGGAAATATGAATTAGCAAAGATCGTTGTTTATGTCAAGTGTTCGGATGTTCCTTTTATGTTTTCCAGCGTCTTTGTACTAGCATAAACTTACCTATTGTTACACTTGTCACAAAAGCGATTAGGGGTCATTGTTGGGTGAATTATTCCAGAGAGGTGAGGTAGAGCGCTGGTTTCAGTAAGTTCCCCTCGGCTCAGGGAACCCGTAGTTTGCGAAACCAGGCTATGCGCCTGCTATTTTGGATGGCCTGGGGTTAAACCGAAGTATAGCAAAGGCATAGGGCATCGCGTTGTGCGGTCCGCCAGGTCCGTCGTTCATCCGGTTGAGGCGAGCACCCAGACGTTGTTTATTCGCCGGCTAGTTTTCAGCCCCGATCGTAAGCTCGTAATGTAAAACCCCGTACTTTCTGTGAACATATAAGTAATAAATCAGAGAATAATTGATTTTTAAACTAAGAATCAAGGGAAATGGGTTGCGCCATTGCGTTCGTCACGGAATTCTGCTTGAAAACGAGTCCGAGTTTTCGAAAAACGGAGTCCGTATGATCAAGTTATGACCCTCCGAAGTTTCAGGAATTTTCAGAATCGAAGACAGCTCGAAATTCGAATTCAGACCCAGAAGCAGGCTGGGAGGGAAATTTCCCGCCCAGGACCCAGGTCGACTGGGGAGTCGACTGGGGAGTCGACTGGGTAGTCGACTCCCCCTGATCAGGTCAACTGGGTAGTCGACCCCCCTGACCAGGTCGACTGGGTAGTCGACCTGACGGTCGACCTGCCCCCCCGAACCCACTTTCTGAACCCGATGCATTCTGATGTTTTTGGCCGGATTTTCTGACCAGATTCATGACTCTAAACCTATATAAACAGCCCCCTAGCCTCATTCTCTCTACACCATTTCATTCTGCCTATACTCTGCCTCTGTTCTAATTAAAATAAAAATGGCGTCGCTACTCTGCTGAAATCTGAACTGGAACTAGGACTAAAGCATCTTCTTCCAAACTGATTAAAATTAAAAGAGAACAACTGCAACTCTTCTTCTTCTTTAATCCAATCAAGGCAAGTACAGTTATTTTCCGATATAAACTTTAATCATAATTGTGACATGATTGTAAATCTGAATTTGAGGTTGTGTATGTTCTGTTCTGATCTATTTTATTCTGTATCTCTTTCTTCCTTTTGTTCTATAGCCAGGCTACTCCGAGCCTGCGCCAAATCTCATAAGATATTAACGCACGAACACTAAAATGTTTGGGACAAATAATGAATGTGGCATAATTGCACATGGCTAATAGGTAACTAAAAGGACACATGTTGTAAACTGGACTTAGATCTATGCATATTCTGTGAATTGGAAGAAGAGGAACCATTGTATGTTAACATGTGACTTGAGACTTTGGACATAACGCATACTTCTAAATTAAATATCTGCTATAATTTAAAGTTCTAGATTGTTGGGCATATTGTTTATATAACAATTCATGATTTGGGATAAAAAGAGAATATGACTTAGGTGTGAAGGTCTATATTAAGATTTGATAACTATTAAATGTGAATAACACCTAAGTGGAAATTTTTTGAATATATGACATACATTGAAATCAATGGCTATATTTGGTAAAAAAATTATGCGAATCTTTTGTACTAGGAAAGTTTAACTAGATTTTGGGACATGTGTTATATGGTAAATAATGACCATAATCCGTGCCATGTAAATTCAATGCAAACGTGGGGTATATGACCATATTGTGAATCATGATAACTATTTAGGCAACATATGTTTATGAAACTTTAAGGAATGATTCAATCTGTTATATTGCCTAATCTGCTAGTTCGGTTATATTGCCTAATCTGCTAGTTCTGTTATATTGCTTAATCTGCTAGTTCTACTATATTGCCTAATCTGCTAGATCTGTTCATCTGCCAAATCTATCATCTGCTAAGTCTGCTAAAAATGCCTAATCTGTTATATGCTAAATCTGCTAAATTGCTTAATCTGCTGAATCCGTCAAGTCGCCTAAACTGCGAAATTTGTTATCTGTTATGTCTATTGAGTTGATATATTTAGTCTGTTATTGACATAATCTGAATTGGCTATAGTTATGAATAATTGACATTAGGCGTGGGCATAAATGGTAAATTATTAATTAATTGGCTGCAAAGATAAACATGGCTGACTCGAGGTTAGAATGAGTTTGCGGCGTAATTCTACCCGGAACCACCCGGCACATCCAGTAGCAGCAAATAATAGGTTCTAATGTGAGAAGTTAGTCATAACGTGCTTGAAACCCGAGGTTAGACTCAGTTTGCGGCAGAAATCTGCCCGGAACCAACCGGCCTAACCAGTAGCCGCAAACTGTCAGTCTAATGTGAGAGGTCTGGGCATTAATATTTAATTAATGAAAATCTGAGATAAATATGATGTCTAAAACGTGTTGGGCGGATAGGGTTAAACCCACTAGACTGATGAATTTAATAAATCTGTTCCGTGAATCTGTAGGCCCAATTACAAAGTTAGACAAATCTGTAAGTCTGTTAATCTGTAATTGGTTAATCGGTAAGTCTGTTAAATCTGTATATCTGATCCGTTAGTCTGAAAACTTGTCTGTGAACTAGTTGATCTGAATTCTGTATGTCTGAACTTGTAAACAAGTTAATCTGAAATCTGTTAGTCTGGGGACACAAGGATAGGAAGGGAATTACTTGTGTCATCTGTTGTTTGGGACCCATATTAGTCAGTAACCCTTTCTGGTATCAAAACTTTGACCCAACAGTAGGTAGGGTCCGGGCACGCTTACTGAACTAATTATAAGTGGTTCATTCTGATAATGGCGAGGGGTGTTGATGGTGTGTTCTAACCGGGTCATGTGCGTGCATGGATCCCGGTCTGCCTCTGAGGACGTAAGACGCCGTGGCATCTGTAAATAGGTTTGTGTCATTTAAAGGTTGCCACTTTGGGGAGTGATACACCCTTTTGTGGGACTGGCACAGGGTATTTATGTATTAGGGAGCCGATCGCTTGGGGTAGGGTTTTAGGGTACACTTAGTTCTGTATGTTTCTGTTGGTATCGTCTGTTTCTGTTGGGAGGTAACACCTGTCTGTTTCTGCGTGGTACCATCTGTTGGGGTGGTAAAGGCCCATTACTAGTGTACACCTAATTCTACATTCTGTTTCCGTAGGGATTAATCTGTTTCTGCTTCTGTCTGTTTCTGTTCGGGTGGTAAAGGCCCATTACTAGCACTCTCTTCTGTGGAAATTATTCTGTACCCGTTTCTGTTTCAGTTTAGACATTAGGGTGACACCTAATTCTGTTATACTAGTATTAGTGCAGAGAAGTGTAAAGAAATAGCTTATGTCATTTTGTTCTTCTGTTATATCTGCTACACCTGTTACTGTTATCTCTCATCCAGATTTATTTTCATGTCATGTTATTATTATCTGTTCATAACTGAAAATCACTGGACTTGCCAGACTTTTTGTCTGACCCTTGTTGTTTCGCCTCCTTTCTTCCGTTCCCCCCCCCCCAAGGTTTTGTAGAAGGGAGTACTCTAGCTTGATCCAGATTTCTTCCGCTTGAAGTGCTCAAAGTATGGCTTGTCTTCTTCTGTGGGGATTATGATTTTAAACTATGCATTCTAAAGGCTTTTGTACAAGACTGATATTTTGTACTTGAATTCTGATATTGTGATTTGAAAGGATGTAACCAAGCTTATTTCGGTTTCTGTTGTAATAAAGTTATAAATTTTTCAAGTACTGTTTTATCTGTCTTGTAAGTTTCTGTTCTGTTTACTAAAATGCTCCACCAAAGTTAAGGCATTCCCTTTGTGAGTGACCTTAACGGAGGTGTGGTGTTACACTTGGTATCAGAGCCGAAGGTTACCAGATTGGGTAAAGTTTTTGAAAACTATTTTCAAAAAGGTTTTGAAAGGAAGTATTTTCAAAATTAAAGCTTATTTTGAAAAACATGATCCCCAAGAGCCATATATCTTTCCTTCAGTCCTTTTTGTATTGAATCTTTCCTTTTTCGTTTCAGCATGTCTGAAGCATCTGAGATACCAGAGGGAGTTCATGTACCCGGTTGGTTTCGTCAATATCTTGAGGCTAGGACCGTCGCCGCAGGTCCAGCAAATGATCCCCCTCCTCCACCCCCTCCTCGTGCAATTGCTTTCTCAAATATCTGAAGAGATTTTAGGGCCATGGGTGGAAAGGATTTCAAGGGAACTGAATCATTCGTAGAGGCGAGGAACTGGCTCAAAGAAACTGAGGATCTATTCGTTATCTTCGAGGTGGATGATGGGCAGAAGGTACAGTTGGCGGTATGGTTGCTCAAAGACGAAGCTTCCTATTGGTGGGAAGTCACTAACGCCGAGAGGCCGGTTGAGACATGGATGGATTTCAGAACAAGGTTTGAGACAAAATTCCTCTCGCAAGCTGAATGAAGTCTACAACTGGAAAAGTTCTTATCTCTTAAGCAAGGAAGTATGACGGTCAAGGAATACGTCAACCAGTTCAACCAACTAGCTAGATTCGGATTGGATTTAGTCAACACTCAGCATAAAAAGGCTCTCCGCTTTGTTAAAGGATTGAACGAGCCACTGCACAGCCTAGCCATGACTCATGTACCCATGGGAGCGACTTACGAGAAATTGGTGGACATGGCATTACTGCACGAGGAAGACAAGGGCCAGAAATAGACAAAGAAGGAAGAACCACAGAATAAGAAAGCAGGGCCCAAAAAGGAAACACAAAAGAAGGATGAGAAGTCTGAAGATAAGAAAGGGAAAAAGTGCTTTACTTGTGGAAGCTCGACTCATCTGAACAAGGATTGCAGAAAAAGGAAGGGCACTTGCTTCAACTGTGGTGAGATGGGACACTTCACTAGGGACTGCCCGAAGAAACGAGGGCAAGGGCAGAGGGCAGAACCCACTTCTAGAGGACAGGCGAATGCTCAAGGGACTGGTAGATAGGGTAGAAATAAGAAAATTTAAGTAGAAGGTTTAGTTTTCTTATCTGATCGTTGAGTTAAAACTCATTTTGATTCTGTAATCGATACTCTGCACTTTAATACTAGTATTGTTTCTGATTCCGCTGTAGACCCAAATCCATAAGGGTTATGACTCATCTGTTTTTGATTGGGGTTTGAGAGATATTCGTGTTAGGCGTCAAGTAGGACGCATACATTCTGGGATTTATCATGCTTAGTTTCCTAAGAATCATTCGGTAATCTGATTTATACCAGTAATCTGTTAATATCTGAATATTTCTGATAAGGTTAAGATTTCCAGTTTTGACATTATCTAAAGAGGGTAATCCTCTGGGTGTCAATCTGATGTTGGTTTCGGTCTTCGGGGCCGATACTTATGACCCATGTCTAATGGGAACCAAGTTTTTGTTTTATCTGTACTCGCTTCCATTATTCGACTGTATCCTATCGATCGAATCTTCGAACTTTAGGTAGAAGCTAATGGGTGTAAACATGTGTTTGATACATGTTATGTTTGATTGTTGCAAGTGGATGCAAGTGGTTGCTAGTGGTTGCTCGTGGATGCATATACACACACTAGGCACTAGATCGGCTTGAAAACACTCTCATACTGCATATGGATGTGTGAGCATTTTAAATTTTTGTGGATGCAAAATGATTGGCTTAGCACATGGATGTTGCATATGACTGAATGGTTGTGCACTCATATAGAAATGATATGTATCGAGTAGGAAAATTGCATACATGTTGGACTCATGGCACTGGAATAATTCGCATTAAGGAGGTCAACTGAATCAGTGGACCGCCTGATCTTTGCATTAGATAAGGAACATATACACACACTTTTGCATATGTTCATACAACATTAAAAGTTTCTAAGGACAATGGACGCCAATGATTGATGATTGAGTAGATGGATGTTGGATGGTAAGACACATTCTTCTTAACTTGAGGATTTCGGGGACGAAATCCTTTAAGGAGGGCAGAATGTAACACCCCGTACTTTCTGTGAACGTATAACTAATAAATCAGAGAATAATTAATTTTTAAAATAAGAATCAAGGGAAACGGGTTGCGCCATTGCGTTCATCTCGGAATTCTGCTTGAAAACGAGTTCGAGTTTTCGAAAAACGGAGTCCGTATGATCAAGTTATGACCCTCTGAAGTTTCAGGAATTTTCAGAATCGAAGACAGCTCGAAATTCGAATTCAAAATTTGAATTCAGTTCGAATTCAGACCCAGAAGCAGGCTGGGCGGGAAATTTCCCGCCCAGTACCCAGGTCGACTGGGGAGTCGACTGGGTAGTCGACTCCCCCTGACCAGGTCGACTGGGGAGTCGACTGGGTAGTCGACCCCCCGACCAGGTCGACTGGGTAGTCGACCTGGGGGTCGACCTGCCCCCCCCCCCCCCGGAACCCACTTTCTAAACCCGATGCATTCTGATGTTTTTGGCCCGATTTTTTGACCAGATTCATGACTCTAAACCTATATAAATAGCCCCCTAGCCTCATTCTCTCTACACCATTTCATTCTGCCTATACTCTGCCTCTGTTCTAATTAAAATAAAAATGGCGTCGCTACTCTGCTGAAATCTGAACTGGAACTAGGACTAAAGCATCTTCTTCCAAACTGATTAAAATTAAAAGAGAACAACTGCAACTCTTCTTCTTCTTTAATCCAATCAAGGCAAGTACAGTTATTTTCCGATATAAACTTTAATCATAATTGTGACATGATTGTAAATCTGAATTTGAGGTTGTGTATGTTCTGTTCTGATCTATTTTATTCCGTATCTCTTTCTTCCTTCTGTTCTATAGCCAGGCTACTCCGAGCCTGCACCAAATCTCATAAGAGATTAACGCACAAATGCTAAAATGTTTGGGACAAATAATGAATGTGGCATAATTGGACATGGCTAATCGGTAACTAAAAGGACACATGTTATAAACTGGACTTAGATCTATGCATATTCTGTGAATTGGAAGAAGAGGAACCATTGTATGTTAACATGTGACTTGAGACTTTGGACATAACGCATACTTATAAATTAAAGATCTGTTATAATTTAAAGTTCTAGGTTGTTGGGCATATTGTTTATATAACAATTCATGATTTGGGATAAAAAGAGAATATGACTTAGGTGTGAAGGTCTATATTAAGATTTGATAACTATTAAATGTGAATAACACATAAGTGGGAAATTTTTGAATATATGACATGCATTGAAATCGATGGCTATATTTGGTATAATTTGTATGTGAATCTTTTGTACTAGGCAAGTTTAACTAGATTTTGGGACATGTGTTATATGGTAAATAATGACCATAATCCGTGCCATGTAAATTCAATGCAAACGTGGGGTATATGACCATATTGTGAATCATGATAACTATTTAGGCAGCATATGTTTATGAAACTTTAAGGAATGATTCAATCTGTTATATTGCCTAATCTGCTAGTTCGGTTATATTGCCTAATCTGCTAGTTCTGTTATATTGCCTAATCTGCTAGTTCTGTTATATTGCCTAATCTGCTAGTTATTTTATATTGCTTAATCTGCTAGTTCTGCTATATTGCCTAATCTGCTAGATCTGTTCATCTGCTAAATCTGTCATCTGCTAAGTCTGCTAAAAATGTCTAATCTGTTATATGCTAAATCTGCTAAATTGCTTAATTTGCTGAATCCGTCAAGTCGCCTAATCTGCGAAATCTGTTATCTTCTATATCTGTTGAGTTGATATATTTAGTCTGTTATTGACATAATCTGAATTGGCTATAGTTATGAATAATTGACATTAGGCGTGGGCATAAATGGTAAATTATTAATTAATTGGCCGCAAAGATAAACATTGCTGACTCGAGGTTAGAATGAGCTTGTGGCGTAATTCTGCCCAGAACCACCCGGCACATCTAGTGGCCATAAACAATAGGTTCTAATGTGAGAAGTTAGTCATAACGTGCTTGAAACCCGAGGTTAGACTCAGTTTGCGGCAGAAATCTGCCCGGAACCAACCGGCCTAACCAGTAGCCGCAAACTGTCAGTCTAATGTGAGAGGTCTGGGCATTAATATTTAATTAATGAAAATCTGAGATAAATATGATGTCTAAAAAGTGTTGGGCGGATAGGGTTAAACCCACTAGACTGATGAATTTAATAAATCTGTTCCGTGAATCTGTAGGCCCAATTACAAAGTTAGACAAATCTGTAAGTCTGTTAATCTGTAACTGGTTAATCGGTAAGTCTGTTAAATCTGTATATCTGATCCGTTAGTCTGAAAACTTGTCTGTGAACTAGTTGATCTGAATTCTGTATCTGTATATCTGATCCGTTAGTCTGAAAACTTGTCAGTCTAGGGACATGATGTGCACGTAAAATTGCACATTTATATTCACATATTTATTCTTGTTAAATAAATAAATGAACATTTTTGGGTGTTTTATACGATCAAACCATATTTTAAATATTTTCAAAATCATCACTCATTTTGGAAAAAATTGATCACTTATGCATGTTTTATTTTGTGATTGCATTTACTTGTTCTTTGTTATTGTCTCTACTAGGAATTTTGGTGCACAAATAATGCATACACATGAAGATATGGAGCACAAATGCATGCATACAAAGGAATGAAGAGGAAATAATTCTCACACATGATCATGGAGGACCCCACCTCTCAAATTAACCTCTTTCTCTTAAAGCTTCTTATTAAAGACTAATTGAATGAGACAAAAGGCCTCATGCATCCTACATGACTCATTAGTGGCTAAGAGAGGATTAGAAGCTTCATGAAGGGCCATTTTGGGGATTTCCCATTATGAGTGATTAGGGTTTTAGGGTTTGTGATCTTGTATATATACCCCCTTTATGTTCATTTATCCATCCTCTTTTTGGATCCTCTCCTTTATCCTCTTTAGTGTAGTTTTAGTGAGGGATCATAGCTCCCTTTTATTTTAATGGCTACTTAGCCATTTTCTTTATGTAACTTCTTGGTTTTAATGCAATTTAATTTCTATGCTCTTTACTTTCATGTTCATAGCTTAGATTTACATTCATGTTGTTAGCTTAGATTTACTTTCATGTTCATTTACTTTATGTACTTAGTTTAATTCTCTTCTTATTCTACTTAGTTTTTCTTACATTTTGCTTTATTTTCTAATGTTGAAACTTACATGTGTTGATATTACAACATATATGAGTGGCTAATCCCTTGATTTAGGGGTAATGATGCTCTCTAACTTTGTGTAAGTTCAACAAGTGTATGATTTGTGATCTTTAATATGTTCTTAATGTTAGTGAATATGGATGTAAGTTTATACAATTGGGTTTGATAGGTCATGTTGCATTTGCAAATGATCTATGCTTATTCAATATAAACACAAGTTACATCAATATTTGCTAAGTGATTATTGATTTTGAAATGAAAGTATGAACAAAATTTGATGGTCTATAGTTCTAGCCAATAGTTCATAGACCATACTTAGAATAGTTTTGCTTTAGTTTCATTTTCATGAGAATCATAAGTGGTGTAAATATTGCATTTATATCACTTTTAGAGATCATACATTGTATGTTTGACAACTTACATAAATGTGAGAGTGGATTTACCTCTAAATTACTCTCTAATTTCGTATTTAGCCCTCAACTTAGTTTCTAGTTTCATAGTTTTTATTAGAACAATTCAAAGTTTGGTTTAATTCGATTGAATAAAATTGAAATCACTTCTTTCCCTGTGGATCGACTCGCACTCACTACGTATTACAATAGTACACCGTGCACTTGCGGTTATTTCAATATTCATGCGACGGTTTTCTAATTTAATAGAAAATCCGTTCTAGCGAACAAGTTTTTGGCGCCGTTGCCGGGGAAGGAATTTAGTTTTAGTTTTATTCTTCGAATTAATTTTCTTGTTTGTGTTCTTCTAAAAAAAATTAAAAAAAAAAGTAAAAAACTTGTGTTCTTGTTCATAGATTTTGTGTTTTATTTCTCTTTTGTTTTTGTATTGGTTTGTTGTTGTTTCTTTTTGTGTGCTTGTTGTGTGTTCATCTTCTTAAAAAAAACAGTGTTATTGTTGCCTTGTTTATTTTGTCTTGTGTGTTTGCATTTTACATTGTGTCTTGCTCATTGTGTTTTATTATTAGTTTGCCTTTGTATTGTTTATAATTGCTATTGTTGTTCTCTGCATTTCTTCATTGTTATCTGCTGTGTTTCCATTTCAGTGTTCTTGTTTAAAAAAAAAGACAGTTCTGCATCTAAAACAGCATTCCAAGTGTCATTGGTTTTAACTTCTGATTTGCATTTTCTGTTAGATTAACTCCATTTACTGTTTAATTGATTGGTTTTGCTGTTCAATCCTGTGCACTGTCGACTGTGCATTTCTATTAGTCCATGCACTTCTGTTAGTTCATTTCTACCTCGCACAGTTCCAACATTTTTTGCACAAACAGGTTTGCATTTCAATTATTTCTCAGATACATATTCCTCTTCTTCTTTTTAACAATTACACTTCTGTTTACAAAAAAAAAAAAAAAAGAAGAAGAAGAGATAATTGCTTGCATTCCACTCAACACTTGCATTTCAAAACTGTGCACTCTTTGCACTTCACACTTGCACAATACACTGCATTCTTTTCAATCTTCCACTGTCATATCACAAGTCTTCGAATCACCATACTTCCACCAAGTAAAACTGCAACTCAAACCTCCTTCAACAAGCAAACCATTCATCCCACTATTTCGACAGACCCATCACATTATAAACAATAAACAACCAGCCTCCCCTCAACTCTGCATATTCTCGCCTCCATCAACCCATTCCTCAACCATACATACTTAACAGACTTCACACACCAAACCTTTCCACCGTTCACTCCACAATACAACACCCCCTTCACCACTCCATCACAACCTGAACAACCACCTTCGAACCGCAATTAACTCAGACACATCCACCAATTACCTTGCCTTCACCAAGGGGTAAATCCCAACTCGAACGCCAAGCCCCCATTGTTTCAGCAAATCCCAAACTGAATACCCGATTCCAAATCATCACCAGCTGAATCACCCAAATTCGCAAAAACAAAAAACAAAAAAAAAACAAAAAAAATCAATCGAATTCCAATCGAAATTACCCACCACCCCATCGCGAACTCCACAAACCGATTTCCGCCCTTCACCCCCTCCAGAAATCGCACATAAACACGGTGAGGCTCTTCCGATTGAATCGATTCATTTTTTTTTTGTTATTAGCGGTTGCAAGTTTTTATTTGGACTGGAAATACTGGGTTTCCTTTGTGTTGAGTGATATTTAGGGATGACCAGTTACTGAAGGTTGGTTTTTGCCTTAAGGCCTGTGAGCATTGGTTTAGCCGAGTGTGGTTTTGTCTAGGCCAGTGGGCTGAGCTTTAGATTTTTTAGTTTACTTGGCTTCTGATTCTTTTTTTTTATTATTATTGATTGTTTTTTATTTTTGGTGTTTGATTTTTCTTTTAGTTTTGATTTCAAATAATAATAATAAGAAGAAGAAGAAAAGTCTTTCCTTTCAATTGTGTCTTCACTTTTCAGGTTGAACAAGAAGGTGAATTACTTTGCTTTGCTCAAATCCGCTGCTTTGCTTGCTAAAAAGAAATTGCCGTTTTAAAAAAAATTGCTAATAAATTCAGACACTCTGGTATTGTTCTCTTCTCCCTTGTTTTTATTTCCTTGCGTCGTTATTTGCTTGCATTTACAAAAAAAAAAATCTAAAAACAAAACAAAAATTCATTCGTAGTTGCATCATTAATTCACGTTTATTTTCTGTTTTGCATTCATCTCGTTTTGTTTTCATTTTCTAAGGACATTGTTATATTTTGACAAGATGGTTTATTTCTAACGGATTATTCCTCGGTGTCTAGACTACGGCAGAGTAATAACCGTTTCTAAATATTACGGTGATTCGTAAATATTATATCGGTTGTTCCTCTGAAGGTACTTAAACCTTCGGCTGCATTGCTAGGGTGATTCCTGGTGCACCGATAACTCCTGTCCGTTAACTGGCTGAGAAATATTTTGTTGAAATTAATCTAACCGTCATTATATAATTTTAGAAAATTTGTAAATAGGTAGTTTGCATTCATATAGTTGTATTAGGTTCATGCATACATAAAAAGAAAACCTAAAAAAAAAGACAAAAAAAAACTTTTGTGAATATTTCCTTTTCTTTTAAATTAAAAAAAATGGAAAAAAAAAGAAGCTTCTTGAAAATGTCTCCATTTCCTTATTCCTACGGATTTTATGATAGTTGTGGAAATCAATATAATCCATATAATTTTACACCAAATTCATATGGATATTTTAATAACAACTATTATACAAACAATTTGGGTTTTACACCATCAACTTTTCAAAATTTTCAAAATAACTTTGATTTTGCACCACATAATTTTCAAACTAATGATCAACCTTCAACTTTGGAAACTAATATTGAATCGTTGCTTGAAATGAGCACACAACAAAATCAAAGAATAAATGAATGGTGTAATTCATATTTGTGCAACAATTCAAGTCAAAGTTTTCAAAATAATCAAAATTCAAATTCACTTCCAAATTCAAATGATTTTGATTATAACCCTTGTCAATTCAATTTCAAACTCCAAAATGAATTTCAAATTCAAAATGAAAATGTGAATAATTTTTCATATAATTTTGGCAATGGGAATAATTTCAATGATGGTGAAATTAACGATTTTTGTTCTCAACAATTTCAAACTACTCAAGTTAATAATTATAAATTTGATTTTGTCGAGCAAATGAACGAAATTTTTGATAATCACACGAATTTTGTATTTGAAACATACTTGAAACAACGTGACCAACAAAATCAAGTTTCAACATGTGGCGATTTGAACGATAATCCACCTTTGCCCACAATTGATGATTTTGAAATAACAACTTTCGAAATAGAAAATGACGATCTTAACGAGGTTGTTAATACGGTAATTGAGTTGGATTTCAATTCTTTTGAGAGAGTGGAAAAAAATTTAGAATTCAATCTTCCTTTTTCTGAAAACTTGAAAATAACAACTTTGGACTTTGAAAATGATATAAGTAATGAAATTGTTAATAATTCAAAGGAAGATGAACTAAATGAAAACGATTTTTTTGGGCTTTTCGATAATGAGTTGAATCTTAATGAGGTAGATTTGAATCACCATTTGGATTTTGAAATCAATATTCTTGAACAAATTTCCAATGATAATTTCGAAATTAAAATTGGTGAAATTAAACATGAAATTCAATCACTTATTCAATCTACCCTAAGAACCATCGAAAACAAACCAACTCGTTCGATTTTTAATAAAACAACATTTGTTTTTCCAAATCTACATCTAACTTTGGAATTTTTTACGATTTGGTTTTTCGAGCTTAAGCTGTGCCTCTCACACTTGAAGAGACAAATGAATTGGTCTTTAGAAGACCGTTTCATTTACTTCTTGTTAATATATTTTCTGATATACTGTAAAAAAATTTCTCTCTTTTGTAAATATAGCACATATTTTCAAATTTTTCTTTTATGTTCTTTTTTCCTTCCACTTGGGTTAACTGTGGGGACACAGTCAAAATCAAGTGTGGGGGGAGTTTTATATTTATTTGTTTTTGCATAGATTTCAACTGTCTTTTCCTTTTTCATCCCAAAACAAAATTTCAAAAAAAAAATTGCATTTTAATTTACTTTTAAATGGGCACGATGAAGTGGATATACGGTTTTGGTCATACGATTAAAATATTTGGAATATTACTTCTCTCAACGGATAACGAAAGAAAATTTTGAATTATGAGCATATTTAGTGTAACCGGTATATAGGGAAATTCATGGGTGATGAGTATGAAGTGTTTTCTAAATTGTAATCCGATTGAATGAACGGTTGATTTAGATTACTTACGTTAACATTTTAGATCGTCTAAGTGAATTTTTGCTAAGATATTCTCGCTAAACTCTCTCTCGTAAAAAAAAAGAAGAAAAAAAAGAAAGAAAAAGAATATATTTAATAATCCAAGGGTATCCAACATTGCTGGTACATCTGGCGTTGGTGTGCAAACCCGCCAAGCTCTATCCGGCACCTTGTTGACAAAGTCAGCGTCGGTATATCTTGGTCTCATTTTATGAGTTGGACACCTTAGGATTACTAACCCTCACGTAAGTCATAGTGCAGTGTAGGGGTGGTATACCTAGGTATTTGTAAATAATAATAATGTAAATATTTTGTAATAAAGAGAGAGTTAGCACTTGAAATCCAAGCACACTCTTCACTTATTTGACCTAACTTGCTAACCAAAAGTAAATAAAGATGCCAATGTACGATTGTTGATATCGATTACAGAATCCATTTCATATTTGCACTATGTTTCTACCAAAACAACTGGCCAAGCTAGAGGAGTTTGTAGTGATAACTGACTTTTGTTTGAAGTTTTGATTAGTAACGGATTTAAATTTCATAGTGATGACCCAAACTTATGTTAACTCCTTCGTGTAAATTTAAAAGTAA
Organism: Allium sativum; assembly: GCA_030737875.1. Taxonomy (NCBI): domain Eukaryota; kingdom Viridiplantae; phylum Streptophyta; class Magnoliopsida; order Asparagales; family Amaryllidaceae; genus Allium; species Allium sativum. Next base: position 465,499,240 of record CM060923.1, read on the forward strand.
ATTACCCATTTGTAAATAATCTTGTATTCATCTTGTACATATTTTCTAATCTTGCATTTTGTAAATATTTTTTTGCATTTAACATTTTGATTTTGTGGGTAGTATCCACTGAAAACCCTCACGAGACAATACTCGTCCTACTGGGGACACCCAGAGGTTTAACGGCTTGTTGCATAAGCTCAATGCAATCATGCTCCCTACGAAAACGGATTTATCTTAGTTTTTTTACTTTATTCGAGGACGAATAAAAAAGATAAGTGTGGGGGTATTTGATGTGCACGTAAAATTGCACATTTATATTCACATATTTATTCTTGTTAAATAAATAAATGAACATTTTTGGGTGTTTTATACGATCAAACCATATTTTAAATATTTTCAAAATCATCACTCATTTTGGAAAAAATTGATCACTTATGCATGTTTTATTTTGTGATTGCATTTACTTGTTCTTTGTTATTGTCTCTACTAGGAATTTTGGTGCACAAATAATGCATACACATGAAGATTTGGAGCACAAATGCATGCATACAAAGGAATGAAGAGGAAATAATTCTCATACATGATCATGGAGACAAAAGGCCTCATGCATCCTACATGACTCATTGGTGGCTAAGAGAGGATTAAAAGCTTCATTAAGGGCCATTTTGGGGATTTCCCATTATGAGTGATTAGGGTTTTAGGGTTTGTGATCTTGTATATATACCCCCTTTATGTTCATTTATCCATCCTCTTTTTGGATCCTCTCCTTTATCCTCTTTAGTTTAGTTTTAGTGAGGGATCATAGCTCCCTTTTATTTTAATGGCTACTTAGCCATTTTCTTTATGTAACTTCTTGGTTTTAATGCAATTTAATTTCTATGCTCTTTATTTTCATGTTCATGGCTTAGATTTACATTCATGTTGTTAGCTTAGATTTACTTTCATGTTCATTTACTTTATGCACTTAGTTTAATTCTCTTCTTATTCTACTTAGTTTTTCTTACATTTTGCATTATTTTCTAATGTTGAAACTTACATGTGTTGATATTACAACATATATGAGTGGCTAATCCCTTGATTTAGGGGTAATGATGCTCTCTAACTTTGTGTAAGTTCAACAAGTGTATGATTTGTGATCTTTACTATGTTCTTAATTTTAGTGAATATGGATGTAAGTTTATACAATTGGGTTTGATAGGTCATGTCGCATTTGCAAATGATCTATGCTTATTCAATATAAACACAAGTTACATCAATATTTGCTAAGTGATTATTGATTTTGAAATGAAAGTATGAACAAAATTTGATGGTCTATAGTTCTAGCCAATAGTTCATAGACCATACTTAGAATAGTTTTGCTTTAGTTTCATTTTCATGAGAATCATAAATGGTGTAAATATTGCATTTATATCACTTATAGAGATCATACATTGTATGTTTGACAACTTACATAAATGTGAGAGTGGATTTACCTCTAAATTACTCTCTAATTTCGTATTTAGCCCTCAACTTAGTTTCTAGTTTCATAGTTTTTATTAGAACAATTCAAAGTTTAGTTTAATTCGATTGAATAAAATTGAAATCACTTCTTTCCCTGTGGATCGACTCGCATTCACTACGTATTACAATAGTACGTCATGCACTTGCGGTTATTTCAATATTCGTGCGACGGTTTTCTAATTTAATAGAAAATCTGTTGTAGCGAGCAGGACACAAGGATGGGAAGGGAATTACTTGTGTCATCTGTTGTTTGGGACCCATATTAGTCAGTAACCCTTTCTGGTATAAAAACTTTGACCCAACAGCAGGTAGGGTCCGGGCACGCTTACTGAACTAATTATAAGCGGTTCATTCTGATAATGGCGAGGGGTGTTGATGGTGTGTTCCAACCGGGTCATGTGCGTGCATGGATCCCGGTCTGCCTCTGAGGATGTAAGACGCCGTGGCATCTGTAAATAGGTCTGTGTCATTTAAAGGTTGCCACTTTGGGGAGTGATACACCCTTTTGTGGGGCTGGCACAGGGTATTTATGTATTAGGGAGCCGATCGCTTGGAGTAGGATTTTAGGGTACACTTAGTTCTATCTGCTTCTGTTGGTACCGTCTGTTTCTGTTGGGTGGTAACACCTGTCTGTTTCTGCGTGGTACCATCTGTTGGGGTGGTAAAGGCCCATTACTAGTGTACACCTAATTCTACATTCTGCTTCCGTAGGGATTAATCTGTTTCTGCTTCTGTCTGTTTCTGTTTGGGTGGTAAATGCCCATTACTAGCACTCTCTTCTGTGGAAATTATTCTGTACCCGTTTCTGTTTCAGTTTAGACATTAGGGTGACACCTAATTCTGTTATACTAGTATTAGTGCAGAGAAGTGTAAAGAAATAGCTTATGTCATTCTGTTCTTCTGTTATATCCGCTACACTTGTTACTGTTATCTCTCATCCAGATTTATTTTCATGTCATGTTATTATTATCTATTCATAACTGAAAATCACTGGACTTGCCAGACTTTTTGTCTGACCCTTGTTGTTTCGCCTCCTTTCTTCCGTCCCCCCCCCCCCCCCCCCCCCCCCAAGGTTTTGTAGAAGGGAGTACTCTAGCTTGATCCAGATTTCTTCCGCTTGAAGTGCTTAAAGTATGGCTTGTCTTCTTCTGTGGGGATTATGATTTTAAACTATGCATTCTAAAGGCTTTTGTACAAGACTGATATTTTGTACTTGAATTCTGATATTGTGATTTGAAAGGATGTAACCAAGCTTATTTCGGTTTATGTTGTAATAAAGTTATAAATTTTTCAAGTACTGTTTTATCTGTCTTGTAAGTTTCTGTTCTGTTTACTAAAATGCTCCACCAAAGTTAAGGCATTCCCTTTGTGAGTGACCTTAACGGAGGTTTGGTGTTACACGTACGGTCCGATCGTGGCCACGGGCTGCCCCCTAGCCTTGAGATCCAGGGGAAGAAACGATTTAAGGTCGGTCTTGGTGTTATGCCAAGATTCGACCGACACCCGCAACTGGCAAAGAGAGATTTGCATCGATCTTAGTCGGTCGCGGAGTGGCGCCAAGCTGCCTGGACTGGGACGCGGAATGATTTATCCTCGGCCTCGGCACTGGGCCGAGGTTCGAGTTAAAGGTTGTTTATACTCGGTCGCGCCGCGGGCCGACGATTTGAGTAGCGTTACCGGCTCCCGTGCTCAGGGTGTCGGGCATAGCCAAGTGTCCCAGACTCGATGTTCGCTAGAAATTGAAATGGTCGTGCCAGCTCCCATGCTCGGGGTGCCGATGCAGTGGTCGTAGGCGTGAATCGAGCTAGTTGTTGGAACTAACAAGATGCATTACGTGAGAAGTAAGCAACAAGGAGATAGGAAATTGAACATCATTTCTACTGATAACTTTGGCAGTAATAGCCTTTACAATGCTATCGATTTCTGAAAAAATAGAACATTGTTTGAAAAGCATAAACAACCGTGAATTGAGTTATGTAAAGTAGCGGCGGAGATGTTCGCTGTTCCATGCCCTTGGGAGTTCGGCTCCATCGACGGTGGCGAGCCTGAAGGTTCCATTGCTGAGATTTCGATGTATGGAGTACGGGCCTTCCCAGCGAGGCGCTAGGCCTGTTGGCAGGGGGAAAACCCGCTTAAGGACGAGGTCGCCGATGTTGAGGTCTTTGTGGCGGACCCTGGAATTGAAGTATCAGGCCACTCGCTGTTGTTGGGTAGTGAATCTGATATCGGCCTCGTTCTTTTTTTCTTCGAGCAAGTCGAGTGATCCCAGAAGTAAATCTTGGGTTGTCTTTGGATCAAAGTACGTGACTCGATGGGACTAGAGCTTCAGCTCAATGGGAATGACGGATTCAAACCCGTATGCGATGGCGAAAGGAGTATGACCGGTGGCTGTCTTGTGGGTGGTGCGGTAATCCCGTAGAGTTAGAGGAAGTTCGTCTACCCACATGTCGCCAGCCTTTTCCAGACGTTTCTCGATGATGGATTTGATGACCTTGTTCACTGCCTCAACTTGCCCATTGGCTTGGGGATGAGCCACCGCTGAGAATATTTTATCGATGCCATGGCATTAGCAGAAGGCTTTAAACTCGGTGCTCTCGAATTGAGTGTCGTTGTCGGAGATGATAGCTTGAGGCATTCCATAGAGGGTAATGATGTTGCGGACAACAAAGTTGATTATCTTCTTCGTGGTGATGGTCGCGAGAGCTTCAGCTCTGCCCACTTGGTGAAATAGTTCGCTGCGACGATGGTGTATCATGCCCCGTCTCTGGCCATTGGAATAGTTCCGATGATGTCGATTCCCCACATGGCGAACGGCCATAGGCTGACCATTTGAGATAGTTCGGTAGGCGGGGCTCTTGGAATATTAGAGAAGCGTTGGCACTTATCTCACTTGCGAGCATAGTCCGCGGCATCTTGATCAAGCGTAGGCCAGTAATAACCACGTCTGAGAATCTTTCTGGCCAGGGTTCGCCCCCCAGTGTGATCGCCACATTCGCCTTCATGCACACTGCTTAGCACTTGGAGGGCGTCGCCGTGAGCTACGCACGGGAGCAAGGGAACGGAAAAACCACCGCGGTAGAGTACCCCGTCCATAAGAAGGTAACGGGCTGATATGCGAGTGAGTGCGCGCCTTTCCTTGTAGTGCTTTGGTAGGATCCCATGCTGCAGGTAATTTCTGATTGTTGTCATCCATAACTCGGGCTCAAGTTCGGTGCTCATGACTGTCTCGTCTCGCCCTTGCTTGATGCTTGGAGAGTTGAGGATTTCAACCAGGGAGAATCCGTTAAGTTGCGGATCTTTGGAGCCTGCCATTCTGGCGAGTGAATCCTCTTTTCATTTTGCTCGCATGGGACATGGGTGATGGTGAACTACTCGAGGTAGACGAGTAGCCCTTGAACCCGGGCCAGGTACTGGGCAAGCCGTCCCTCTTTCGCTTGATACTCTCCCAGTACTTGTCGGACGATAAGCTGTGAATCGGAGAAGATGTGGACGGTCTCTAGCTTGAGTTTGATCGCGATTCTAAGCCCGACGATTAAGGCCTCATACTCCGCGTCGTTGTTAGTAGTAGGGAAATTTGGCCTCAATGTGTAATACATCAGGCGTTCTTCAGGGATAATGAACACGACTCCGGCCCCGAAGCATTTTCTGTTAGAGGAGCCGTCTACGAACAATTTCCACTTGGTGTCAGGAGTTCCAGCATTCACTGTGGGATCCTCCTCAGGGACTATGAACTCCACAATGAAATCTGCGAGAGCTTGGCCGAGGATGGCTCGTCAGGGGATGAAGGTTATCTCGAACTGGCTTAACTCTATGCTTTACTTTAATAATCGTCTTGACGCCTCAGGTCGTTGTAGGACCGGACGTAGTGGCTGGTCAGTGAAAACTTTTATGGGATGCGACTGGAAGTATAGTCGGATCTTTCTAGAGGAAATCAATAAGCAAAATGCCAGCTTCTCTAGCTTCGGGTAGTTCTTCTCTACCCCCGTCAACCACTTGCTCATATAGTAGACAGGCCATTGAGTGCGGTCTTCGAGGCGTATTAGTGCCGAGCCGATTGCCTATGCCGAAACAACTATGTAAATATATAAGTCCTCATGGTCTATAGGCTTAGAGAGGATAGGTGGTCACTCTAAGTGATCCAGAAGTTCCTTCAACGCGGAGACGCATTCAGGGGTCCACTTGAAGTTTTGTTTCCCTTTTCGGAGTAAATCGAAGAAGGAGATGCATTTGTCGGTGGACTTAGAGATGAACCGACTTAGAGCGGCGACCTTTCCGTTCAGACTCTTGACATCCTTGATGTTCTCGGGGACTCGGATGTCCTGAATAGCTTGGATTTTTTCTGGGTTAGCTTCGATGCCCCGGGAATTGACAATAAAACCCAAGAATTTTCCCGGGCGACTCCGAAGGAGCATTTCAATGGGTTGAGTTTCATGTCATACTGGCGAAGGACATCGAACATTTCGGAGAGGTCGTGGACGTGATCGCTTGATATTTTAGATTTTACCAGCATATCGTCCACGTACACCTCCATGGACCTTCCAATTTGATTTTTAAAGAGTCAATTAACCATTTGTTGGTAAGTGGGGCCGGCATTTTTGAGGCCGAAGGGCATAACACAATAGTAGTAGAGCCCGAGGTCGGTTATGAAAGAGGTATGATCTTGGTCACGGAGGCTCATCGGGATCTGGTTGTAGCCTGAATAGGCATCCATGAAGGATAGTAGCTGGTATTCGGTGGTCGAGTCGACTAATCGGTCGATATTCGGGAGTGGGAAGTTGTCCTTGGGTCATGCCTTGTTCAGATCAGAGAAGTCGATGCATGTTCGCCATTTATTATTAGCTTTCTTAACCAGAAGTGGGTTGGAAACCCATTCGGGACAGTCAACTCCGTGGATGAAGTTATTGTTGAGCAGATGGTCTACCTCTTCTTCGAGGGCCTTGGACCTCTCGGGCCCTTAAAACCGGTGCTTCTGTTTAACTGGAGCCGTTTCTCATGGATAAGTTTCTCGACTGCATCCCTAAGTTGGCAGCATGCATTGGTGTCATGCCCGTACACGTCGTGGTACCGATAATACCTCCCGGTGTTATTCTCGCGGTCAGTTGATTCTCTGACCCACGGCTTCTTGTATGGCAAGGTGTTACACGTTTCCAAGTAGATTGTCTCTATGTCTTCATCAATGGGGTGTAGGTCTCGAAAGCTTGGCGACGGATGGGCTTTCTTAATTCTTCTAGGGCTTGCCCGTTGTTTCGTCCATCCAGCCTGCCATTGTTTGGTTTTTGCCCTTGGGGACCTGCACCCCTGTTTTGGTCGAAGGGCTCCCCGCCTTTCCTACCTCTGAAGTGGTTATGGGCGGTATCCGCTTGTGGATCATTGGGATGACTTATGGAGGAGAACCAATTCCGTCTGGCCTCTTCTTGGAACAAGTATTGATCTGCCTTCTCATAGAAGGCATCGAGGCTCTTGGGTTGTTTTCGATCGATCCAGGCCCCGAACTCTGAAGTACGGAGGACACCTTTCGCTAGTTAAAAGAGTATGGTGCGAGGATCTGGATCCTCGACCTCAGCGAGAGCTATGTTGAACCGGGAAAGGTAGCTTCAAAGTAACTCGGCGGGCCCCTGGTATAGGTTGGATAAAGTGAGGGCATTCTTCAGAGTTGGTATGTGCACCCTGAATTGCTTGACCAGCTCTGTTGCTAGCTGTCCGAAGTTGTTAATAGAATCGAGAGGAAGGCATGAGAACCAAAGTAAAGCAGTACCAGACAAGAAGACCGGCAAGCATTTACATTTGGCTGGATTGTCACCCCGTCTCAAGTCCATTTTCCATTCATAGCGATTCAAGAAGGCATAAGGATCGGTGGTACCATCGTAGAGTGGCATTTGTGACATGCTTAAGCGCCTCGGCCATTCGGCCTCATTTACTCTTCTCGTGAAGGGGTTATGGCTAATGTGGGCTTCCCATACGCTATGTGCGCCACCTCGCATTTCCCTCACGACCCTTCGTATCATGTCGGGAAGGTAAGTTGGATGGGGATCCGCCATTGGGATCCACGGATTTGACGCGGCTCCGGAGTCCTGTTGTGAGGCCGTCTTCTATGATGGATGTCTGGATCGTCTTCCTCTATGTCCTCGACATCTATGATTGGGTCTGGGTGTGGATGGTGTGGTGGAGAGAGGTGATGCAGATCCTGTTCTGGAGGAGCATGGGCCATTGGAATATCGGGCCCTTCACCCTGATTAGTGATCATTGGGTTGTGTCGAGGAAGAGGTTGGTTTATAGGATCGGGTCCGCCATTGATAACCATGCAAGAAAGGTCTCGGTACTGTGCCCCTCGCTGTATGTGATTATAGTTCTGTCGTCGTTGCCATTCCCATTGGCATGACTGTTACCATTATAGATGGCATTGGTATGAGCGGCGACATGGTTGATGAGGGTGAATCTCCTCCTTTGGTATTGGGCCCTTGACTTGGAAGAGGAAGTTTCTGAGGCGGTTGGTCGGGGTCGGGTATTGTTCCGAGTTAGTTGAAGTTGGGCAACAACGCATTGACTTTTTTGAAGTTGTCGCATAAGGTCAATGTTATTCCTTAATGCTTGGTTGAGCTCGACCGCGGTATTTTCATATCTTTCACTAAGCGTGCGAACTTGAGCTTGGGTAATGGGCACTTCGGGGTCCACCACAAGAGGGACGGTTTCATTAGGGGCCGGGACATCTACCGGTTGTGGTTGTTGGGAGGTAACGGCCTCGGCTGCGGCTGAAGAGCCGACCATTGCGTTCTTTGACTTCTTTACCATCGTAAGCGGACCCGATAGCAGGTTGGGCAAGGAACCTTAAGCTTATCGAAGTCAAGATGATAATGTGGAAGAAAGACACAAATCTTGAATTCTGATCTCCCAATGAAAGCACCAATTGTTGACGGCAAAAAATGTCGTAAACACCAAAGATTCCTATTACTAGGAATAGTTAATTTGGTCGCAAGACTAAGTAAGAGAAAGCGGTAAATGACACGCGAATTTATAGTGGTTCGGCAGTGGATTAGGCCTACGTCCACTTTGGAAGGATGCTGAACTTTTAATAATCACTCAAGAGTCTCAAGGTGGAGCCATGCTCATTACATTCACTTTTATAATTTCCATATGCTACATATTAGGGAAAAGGAATATTTAATTCTCCTTCTTCCTCAAATAGGAGATGCCACTAATGGAGTTCATGGAGCTCTAGGAAGGTCTCAAGTGACGAAAATCCAACCCCTTTGAAGTGTGAGGCCATGGGCTATTTATAGGAGTGGGAGTAGGTAGGAGTAGGTAGGATTAGGTAGAAATAGGGACCACATGCAGGAAATTCGAGCCCACCATCTGCGCACCTCGAAATTTCGAACCCACCGGGTTTGAAATTTCGAACCCAGGTGCGGGTGAGACATCTCGCTCCCGCTGGGTTCGGAATCTCGAACCCAGCCACGGGTGCGAGATTTCACACCCGCTGCACTCGACACCTCGCACCTACTGGGTTCAAAATTTCAAACCCAGGCATGGGTGCGAGATTTCGCACCCGGCTGGGTGCGAATTCCGCGTCATGCCTGGCGTGAAGTCCTTCTGAGGAGCGCGAGGATCCCGGGACCGGCTGGTTGAGGCTCGTAACTCCTTCGAGGTCCGCGGCCTTGGTTCGCGGATGTCTTCTGGATGCCGTAAGGTTATAAGCGGTGTAATCCCTTCTTGATCCCGTTTCCTTCACTTCTGTGTGTCCCTTTTCGGCCTCAGCTTCACGTGGTTCGTTGGGTTGAGCGTATCTGATGCTCTCTTGGGAACCGAACCAAAAAGCCAGTTAACAACAAGAAATGTTGGGTTTATGTTTATTGATGTTTTGTGACAACAAAACGTAAAATGATCTATTGTTTGGATTAAATTGCTTTACTTAACTTATATCACCGATTTATGGATGTCTCATCAGAATTATTATTTTTCGTCTAGATTAAAGTCTTACTATAGTTTTATGGAATTAAAGTTTAGTCTGTGTTTAGTCTTGTATTAGATTAAGGGAAGTTATAATATTTTAAGTTTAAAATCATGGATTTAGAGGGAAATATAAGGTTATTCAATTCAGGGAGCATTATATAGTCATTAGGATCATTTATAGCATAAATTTAGGGGGAGTGATATATATATATATACATACATATATCTTAGTACTTTAGTATAGAATAATCATACGATGTATATAGATAGATATAGGATTTAGAGGGATTATTTTTAGATTTTTTTTGATAATTCCAAAGGGGGAGAAATTATAAAATATAAACTTAGTTTAAGTAGATTATATAGGATTCATATTGATATGGGGAGTATTAGAAGGATCAGAACCAACAGGTATGAATATTTAATAAAATTAGGTTGTCATCATCAAAAAAGGGGAGATTGTTGGAGAATGATGTTTTGATGACAACAACCTTATTTTAATATTAATTAATTATAAAATATAGACTAACATCTCTATCTAGAATATATATACACATATACACTAGATTTGTATACAGGAATTATTACTGAAGACTATACAGTTTTAGAGGTTCAAGAGATTTAGAATTCAGAGAAGATTCAAGACTCATGAGTAATCAAGAATCAATAGTTCAAGATAATTATAGTAATAGAGTCTAGTTTGTATGTAAGATTCTGAATAGCACTCCAGGTATTCAAATTCTAATTTTCAAATTTCAAATTCTATTTTTTCAAAATTCAAATTCTAATTTTAATTAGGTTTTCTATCTTACTTTTGATTTCAAACCTAAGTTTTAAAGTTTATAAGTTTATATATATTTGTATAGTTATAATTTTATATTTATATAGTTTTATAAATATGTTTCTATAATTTATATTTATGTTTTCATATGATTTTATACTTTATAATACTCGTTTATATCACTATGTTTTAATTCAAGAATTTCCAAAATTATATATATATATTTAAACACTTGAAAATGAACAAATTTCAAATTTTACACTAGGCTATGTCGACATACATAATAGTCTATATCGACATACGACTGTCACTTTTTCAATTTTAAAAGGAAGCATCTTTTCACTATTTGTAATGTTCTAGAAGCATTGCAACCTTTCAAATCTTATAAATAGGGGTTGAATTCAAAATTTTTAACCATTCTTGTCCAACTTCACCCCTTTTCATTCCTCCATTATTATTTCATTTTTTATTGATTTATACACTTCTACTCTGCTGATTTCTAATCTAATTACATAAAATTTCTTCTCTTCTCACTCCCTACTCGTTACTCTATGAATTAAAGTGCTACTTAGGGTTGTTGTAATCATTTGGGATTGATTTGAAAAGGGTGTGTTCCTTGTAGCCCTGAAATCAAGGAAAGGAATCAATATAAACCTTGTAGCCGTGAAATCAAGGGTGTGGAATCGGTGTGAACCTTGTAGTCGTTAAATCAAGGGTGTGGAATCGGTGTTAACCGTGTAGCCATGAAATTATGGGGATTGTACTTGGATATTGATAAAGTAATAAGATTGTAATGGCCGAATTTCCGTACTATCTGAGTTGACTGAATACAACACACGTCCAACCCAAATTGCACAGAAATACAAATCATTATGAAATATAGAAGAAGAAATTAAATAGGAGATAGAACTGAACAACAACACAGATCTCACATCGCAGCGGAACAAAATATATTATATAACATAACTTTTGGAATACAAAATTTTTGCTGTATATACATATCATCACTAGAGTACAACACTTGTTCATCACAAATACAGTAAAGCTGAATAAACTCTATATATGTCTAATACTGAAGCCTTCTGATCCTAGCTCCTCAAAGGATGTCTGAAAATAGCTGAACTACTTGACTACGCATACAAATTTGGGTACCCATGAGTTTAGGGTAAAACAAAACAAAATAAACTCTGGGTCAGTCATGGGACTGGTGTGAGTAAACTCCAACCACTTGGTTTAACTTTCAAAAAAAAATCCTTTCCGAAAGAAAAGATAATCGTAAGACAGATCCACACATAAACACGAATGGTTTATACCTTACGACATTCCAAAACATTTCTTTAAAATCAATATTTTTCTGATATTATAATAGTGTTCAAATCAAAGAAATAAAAATCTAGCGGAAATGCTTGCATCTCACGTTCCACATACATAATATACAATCAAAAACCATGGACACTTATTGGGTAATGGATTTCCAACTACGGCAAGGTATGGAACTACCTTCCGATAGTGTATCTCTAGAGGGAACATCTTGTAACCCGGCCGCACATGATCAACCACTCATTTTGCTTGAGTGTATCAATGTATGTCACTAACGGTTGGGATCAGCAACCGTTTCCCGAAAGGGACAACATCGAATAGAATAAATAAGGAAATAAATTTTCCCTCGATAGGCGATAATACACCTAATTGGGAGCTACCCACTTAGCCATGCTACCTGCCCGATTTTTTCCATTTCTCGGTTGATGAGGCCTGAGGCTACGATTACTTATCTTTCATTGATAGCACAATCAATTTGAATGTCACATTATCGGTTCCATTAACCATTAATTGATTTGCACAAATATAAGCTGGATATTACGCTAAGAGAATAAATTCTCCACTACTATATATATTTATATAGACCAACATATGCGATCATTGGAAATACTCTGTCAGACATTCGTCCATACAACTTCGTTCTGGGACTGAACGAAACCGAAGGCACAATTTCCATTAATCCATCTTAGGCAATTTCTACCTAGGATTAAAAGAAAAAGCCCTTACACTTTAGTTTGTCTTCGATTATCTTCATATAATCTGATTCGCAATGCTACTGCCAATACAGAGTGGTTCTCTGATAATAATCCAACCGGTCTCTCCATATTGACAACGATATTGGCAAATACTTTGATAGTCGGTAATTTAACTATCGAAGAAAAACAAACATCCATTCAAAGCATCAAGCAATCACTAGGACCCTTAATTAATATTTTATTAATTTAATTTATCATTCCCCTATATCTCTTCAATATCTTTACCCATATATTTCTCCAAACTCGTTTTGCCTCTCACGATTCTTGGAAAAACATTTTCATCTATCATAACTATTTATTTTCTATATTCCAAAAAACATCACTTTTTAACGTTGGAAAACATTTCCATTTATTATTTACATATCACTATTCTTCCCCATTTATCAGTCCCTAGTAGTAAACTAGTAAGGGAATAATTTCCTAAGTATCAACCCTGAAGGCCAAAACCAACATCAGATCGACACTCAAGAAGCCATTCAATCCAACCAGTCTCCGGTCAGTTTCTAATTTCCTCAACTCCATTTCTTAACTTCTTATCAACATAATTATTTTTAATCTGCAAATCGTTTGCTTTTAAATCATCGTTCACTTTAAAACATCTATATGTTTCTCCTTCCAATCTCCCAGGATTTAATTTATAAATTCTCTTTCTTCATATAAAATCTCATTATACATTTATTCATTTATTAAATTTCATATATGATTGATAAGTCAATTTCTAGTTATCTTACTTTTGTTCAAAAAATTCTATCTCATTAAATTTACGGAAAAATTTGTCAGGACCTCCTTTGTACCTGTCAAAGGCTCAAACCTCAACTCGCCTCTCTAGGCCCTTTCCATTCAAAAAGAAAATCAAAAAGCCAAGCGGCTTGCCGATTCGGTGCATGAAAACTCACATGGAACCTAAACATGTACCATTTTGTCGGGCACCCAAATTATAATCTTCATTACTTCATTCCATGCCTATTTAATAGATATACGTCCATTCCCAATTTATTACAACTCAATCCAATCATTTTTAACTAAATTCACTAATTATTCTTTAATTATCTCTTTTTCCTATTCCACATTTTAATTGAACATATCACGTTCATATACAATTTTTATTGACCTATAAACCAACTGAATTCCATTTTCAATTCAAGTATCATATTTGATTTCGAATACGAATTCACTAGTTCAATTTGCATAACCAAAACCCAATTTCTTATCAAAACTCGATTAACTAATCATTCGTCAAATTAGTTAATTCTATTTAATAATTAAAAATCTAATTTTTGTTTCAAAAATTAGTTCACTTACTCCACTAGAGTTCATATTTATTTTATATCTCAAGTCCGAATTTTTCTAGTGGAAATTCGGATTTTATTTATTTAAAATCCTTTTATTTATTTAATAAACCATTATGGTTTTATAATGGTTATGGTGCTGTTTTTTTGAAAATTTGATTTTGACATAACTCAAAATCTATAAGATGAAATCCAAAATTTTCTTTTCCATTAGAAAATTATTAAAAAAATCGGTCCTAAAGATTGTTGTTTCAAAGAATTCCAACTTAAATTGGGTCTTATATACTCAATTGAAGTTTGAAACGCCAAATTACGGACTACCGCACTGCGGCGAGTTCGTTTTAAATTATATTTAAATATAAAAATTTAAACTTCTTTTAATTTAAATTTTAATCTCGTTCTAGTATATATATATTAGTATATATTAAATCCAGTTTTCAAACCCAACTTAATATTTTCGATTATCTCTAATTGTCGATTTTTCATTACTCGGTTATAAATATATTTCTAACTCAATTTGCTATATTAAATTCCAATTCCCTTTATAAATAAATTATTTATAAAATTCGATATAATCGAATTCTAATTACAAATTCTTAGATTTATCTCAATTCCGTTTATATTCCGAATTCCGGAATGACAACCATCATCCCCTTTTTGAAACGATTTCCAATTCATTTTTAAATTCATACTTGAATTTAAGCTTCTAAATTATCTAATGATAATTTATCTAACTTAATTTATAACATCGTTTATCAATTTAAGTTCCTTGTTTTGTAATTTAAAATAAGTTTCCATTTCAAATCCATTTGAAACCCAATTTATATTCTAGAATATTTTATTGATTATAACTTATATATATAGTGAATCTATTTTCATATTTAAAATTTATACTTCTATTTAATACAATCCTAATATTTGTTCTGAAAATATTTATTTAAATAAAGTCCACAATACCTGGATTTAGTCAGATACAATTTGAGGGATTTTGTAGGTTCATTAATCAGGGTTTAATGGAAGAATTTCATTAGAGACCAAGAAATGGAATTTTAGTTATTTGTGGAAAGGTATCAATTGGTTGAACCCCTGATAAAGGAAAGAGATGCTTCGATCTAATCAAATTCAAATCATAAATCCATACGGATTTATTTAATTCAATTTATATTCTGAATATCAGAATTGATTTATCGTTTCTCTTTGAAACTAATTTCGGTTTCCCTTTTTAAATTCACATCTGAATTTAGACTTCCCAAATTATCCAAATGATAAATTTTCCATTTCAGTTATAAACACCATTTGTAAATTCACTTAAATTCCCCATAGTTTTTAATTTACAAACATCCTTTATAAATTAACTTCAATGCCCGCGTTGTTTAATTTATAAACATTGTTTATAAATTCCTTTACTTGTTTTTATTATTCAAAACAAGTTAATATTACTTAACCCATTCGAAATTCAAATTCTATTTTTAGAAAAATAGATTTTTCCCATGTAAATCTCAAAATCCGTTTTACATGATATTTTTATAAATCAACATTAAGACCCAGTGATATTTAAACACCCAAAACACTCAATTAGTAAATATAGGTTTTCTGACATATCATATATGATAATATATGAAAACAAATAAATAATAAATTTTGCGGAATCCATTTGGATCCCTCCAACTTGTTTTTACTGTATCCACAGATGTTAGCCAACATAAATAATACCCATCCTGCTTCAAGGAAGGATATCGCAGTATAGAAGGTCATCCACTATCATATTGTGGGATGCATATGGTCATCTGCTATGATACTTTGGGTACCAGCAAATGGTCCTGCATGAAATATCCATCACCAATATATATATATATATATATATATATATATATATATATATAGAGAGAGAGAGAGAGAGAGAGAGAGAGAGAGAGACGACCACCAAGCCTAAATAACTAATATATTTATAATAGCCACAAAAGATGTATTTAAATACATCTAAAGAACCAACAAACAATTATTTTTAACTAATAAAAATAATAAAAATCTGTTGAGATCTACTCACCGTGATTTTATTTGTTGAATATCTGATTTAGATGCCGCATCGTTGCAACTATGAATCAGCTCGAAATTTCTCGAATAAAATTTTATTTGCACCTACGATTAATTAAATCCTTATTCATCAATTTGCACAATTTATTTAAACTACTTAAATAAATTACCTTTGACGAAATAACTATATATATATTAAATTAAACATTTCTAATGAATTTAAATAACGTAACATTTTACCTTAAAAACCATTTTAATCACGCTGCTTCCCCTTATTGCCAACACCCGACACTACCATCACCTTTCACAATACCGGAACTTGTAAACCCACGAAAAAATTCATCTTCCTTACGAATTCCTTCCTAATCTCTTGTGTACCTGTCTGCGTTTCATTGTCTTCACAAAGAATGTTCAAAATCTCAAGGCTATTGCCAATAACTACTGCAGATTTTCCAGTACTACTCAAACCATCACCAGTTTCCTGTTTCGTCACGATCCTGCAGTATTCCATCAAGCATCCGCTGCTCCTCACAACAATTAAATGCAACTTTTTCAACCTCAACAAACTGTCATTCCTCCTTAAAACCCATCTCCGCCATCACGGCTTCACAGACCTTGCATAGCAAAAAGGAAATCACGCGACAGTACTATCAACGTCCATCTCCAAACCCGACTTTGGCCAACAACGCTCGCTACAGGAGATCGATATCTCAATGCTTCCAAACCCCTTCTGAAAACTGCGACTTCCCTAGACCTCGCGCACCCAATTCCACAATGTACCCCAAATCATCGCTACCTCGAGATCTAACTTGGCAAATACCATCGTAAGAACCAATTTGTATATTGGGATGAAGGGTAGCTCAATTCGAGAATCATGAAACTTGTTTCAGCAATTTAGGAGTAGGATTTTTATACGGATTTGGTAATGGAGGCTTTTCACGGTTTTTATTTTGAAAAAGGAAACAAAATTTTTGTTTTGTTTTTTGTATGAGGCTTTCGATTTTTATTTTATTTTATTTTTGCAGGAGAAGGAAAATGGATAGAGAAAAAGGGTAGAAGGGATTATATAGGAGGAGGGAATCAACGTACATTTTAGGTCTGCAATGTTATAGGTAGGCATAGGCAATTACATCATATTTAATTTCGATTTGATTTCTAATTAATGCCATTTGATTTAAAGAGATTTATATTCTTTTTAATTAGATTCGGATTTGATTTCGAGCTTATCCATAAAAATAACATCTCGGGGTTCACAACATTGAAATCATGAACCACTATTTTAACGTAATGACCAATGTTCCAATGTGATAACGCTATTCTGAGCTCAACAGGATATATTTTGAAATTTAATTTGAATGTATATATAGAATAACCATATTAAATCGATATAAAATAATTTAAATTTAGAAATAATCAATTCTTTGAAAATAAAAAACATTATTAGTATCGTCTGTCTTCAAATACAATTGATATTGATCATCTGAATCATTTTGATTCAGTTTTTAACTTCGATTTCAATTATATTTCGTATTACGGTAATTTAATATATTCGATATTAAATCAAAATCGGTTATTAAATCGATAATTTAATATAAAAATTCATTTATATTATCAACTCAATATTTAAAATGATATTAAATACTTAAATTAATCGACAAAAAATCTGGGTTGTTACATTCTCTCCCCTCCTCCCCCTCCCCAAAAAAAAAAGAATTTCGTCCCCGAAATTACTAAGGTAGGAAAAATGCTACAAACCCATTAATTTTTCAAATACTCACTTATGTTGAAACTTAACATTTCATATTTCTACAAATTTAATTCTACCAAAACTTTTGGTTTTCATTTATATGGCACCCCATATATGTTGGTATTCGTTTAGTCTGAATGATTTACAATCAATATATTAGTATTCAATTCATACTCCATTCATATGTATTCAAATTCATTAAACTTAATTTTAAATCAATTTATTCACTTTGATTCATTTAACTTGTTTAAGTTAAATATAATTCCATAATTTAAATTCCCGGGTTTCCATTTCAAGTCATTTCAAAACCACATAAATATATACACATATATTTATAACCATTTCAAATTCAAAACATTTGAATTTTCCAAAACAACTTGTTTTCTTTAAAACAAATTTCCATCAAAACTTTTCTAAGGTAGCAGTCCGTCAATTAGAAACTCGAAAATGAACACTGATGATGCTATAGTCATCATCCGAGTTATTTTCCAGCCACTTGAAATGAGTTCAGTGCTTTAACAATTTCAAAATACATCAAAAATGATTTTGATTCAAAAATCCTTCCAAAACAAAGCCATATTATTTCAATATACTTCGGAAAAATATTTTTCCAAACATCAAGGATTTAGAATTCTTAATTTTGATTCTGAATCCAATTTCAGTTCATCACATTTGTATATCTTATTCATATACAAACTTTATTTGGTTATATATAAACATTCTAGTTTTATAATCTCATTCGATTATAATAATAACAACCAACACATCCATATATTATGATACTTTCAGAAAATTATTCATTCTATATCAAAATAGAGTTTTTGGGTAAATTGTTTCATTTACCCTCTAAAAATATAATATTATGTCCAGCCTTCTGTTCAAGTGTTTATAAACTCTTATTGATGTCGTGGCGTCCCATGATCCGACCAGAATTCATAACTCACTCAGTAGACTAGCCAACACAATATAAAACAATTTTTATATCAATTAACAAATACACGCTATGGAATATATACACTCAACTCATTCTATGGTACTACTGACCCTATCTCTAATGAGTACAACCCCACCAAAGCCTAGGTGTTCGCTCAACCTAAGCTCTGATACCAACCGTAATAGCCCGAATTTCCTTACTAACTGAGTTGACTGAATACAACGCACATCCAACCCAAATTGCACAGAAATACGAATCATCGTGAAATAAAGAAGAAGAAAATAGATAGGAGACAAAACTGAACAACAACACATAATCTCACATTGCAGCAGAATAAAATATATATAACATAACTTTTGAAATACAAAATTTTTGTTGTATATACATATCATCGTCGGAGGACAACATTTGTTCATCGCAAATACAATACAGTGGAATAAACTCTCTCTCTCTCTCTCTATATATATATATATATAATACTGAGCCTTCTGCTCCCATCTCCTCCAAGGATATCTGAAAATACCTGAACTACTTGACTGCCCGTACAAATTTGGGCACCCAAGAGTTTAGGGTAAAACAAAACAAAACAAACTCTATGTCAGCCATGGGACTAGTGTGAGTAAACACCAACCACTTGGTTTAACTTTCAAAAAAATCCTTTTTGAAAGAAAAGATAATCGTAAGACCGATCCACACATAAACACGGATGGTTTTTACCTTACGATAACCAAAACATTATTTTAAAATCAATACTTTTTTGATACTATAATAGTGTCTAAATCAAAGAAACAACAATGTAGCGGAAACACTTGATGTAACATCCCGTATTTTTAGCGATATCATAACTAATTTATTTAATTATTTAAATAGTGTTTAGAGATTTAAACGGTCGTTTAATTAAATAATATTGAATATTTAATTAATATAATAATTAAATAATATATTTAATTCTGAAATAATTAGAAAGAGTTGAAATGACAATGTTGTGGAATTAGATCATTTATAATATATAATTCAGTTTAGAGTTGAATTATATTAATGAATATATTATATAAACGACAGTTGAACGTATAATTGTATGATAATTATAATCAAGCTCGAAATGGCGCTGCAGTTCATAATTTGGCGATTCGAACTTTAAACGAGTATACAGAATCCGTTTTGAATCAGATTTCTGTGAAACAAGAAACGTTCGAAGCTGGTGAAGTATATTTTTCTGATGGAGGAGAAAAATCAAGATTTCATCGTGTAGATTTTGATTTATGATCAAATCAAATTTTCGAAAAGTCGCTACGGAATTCCTTTATAATTTATAACGATTTATATATATTATAAATGGATTTTTCAATATAAATTGAATATCGATTCAACCGAGATTTGAATATCGAGTTATTAATCCAATTGGAGCTGTACGATATTCTATTATGAATATATACAATAATATTTATTTATAAATATTAAATTTAATTTTTTTAAATATATTAATATTTAAAAGGGTTTATTTAGAGCTTTAAAAATAGCCAGTTTTGCAAACGACCTCCGTTTTCGATGAAACTAATTTTGTTAATCCGCAATATTAAATTATTGCCAGATTACAATTTTCGTGTGTGTGGTTGTACGGATTTTTAATGTGAAAAACAGTCAGTATTTTGATGGTTAAAAATATGTCGTGTGAGCAAATGGATTCGGAATTTGATGAAACAAGTATCGTTGGATCCGTAATGTCGAACTGAAGGTGTATGTCCATTATCATGATTTTTGGATATTGTATATGATCATAGGAATTTTAAAGGATAAATATAAATAGCGTTGGATTAAAATTCGAATATAAAAATATAAAAAAAAACTCCTATAAGTACTCCTTAACTTCTTAAACCTAAATTCATTTCTTCATTAGTCAATTCCACCGTCCTCTTTTCTACAGCAAAAAAAATTCGTTAGCTTTGAAAAAACATGGAAAAAGAAATAAAACCCTATAAATTCTAATATACATATATATTTGTGTTCATGATTAGGAGAGCTTTATTCTGGTATAACAATCGTTCAGCTCGATGTATTTTTAGGGTCTTCAAAATGTTCACAGCGTTGATTAGGGTTTAGGATATTTGAGGATTTTCGTGTTAATTTGCGAATACGATTACTGCGTTGGAGTGCCGAAGCGAGGAGCTTTGTATTGTGTAAATCTTGATGGTATCGGTGAGGACTTTTATCGCAGGTTTCTGTAGTGCTACAGTGTAGCTCGAAGTCGCGGTAAGGAAGGGAGACGCGAGTTGATGTAAGTGGTGATGACTGTGTAGAGATGGTGAGGAGATCGAAACGGACATGGCGGCATTTGATTCCGTTTTGAGATGGAGGAATAGGATTGAACTGGAGTTGCGTTAATAGTGAAAACTGCTTCTACAGTTGGACGTTGGTTTTTCCTCTGGGAATCCGAGTTGTACCTTTTGGATATTGGGTGGAAGAGACTTCGACGAGGAGTTCAAAGGTGGTCCTGGTTTTGAATTTCATGGAATGTGGAATGAACGAGGGAGGGAGAAAAATCATTAATTACCGGATCGTTTTCCTAGAGTCGCGATATGATTGAGGAAGGAGATGCATTGGCAGGTTGGGTATTATCCATGTTTAGATGGGCTGAGAAAAGGGTGAGGCCCAATGGGATTAAAATTTGTAAGTGTTAATTTAATTTAAATGTATATGAACTTCGTTATATCATAACTATCTCATACTTGATCGAAATTCAGTGAAACAAGATCCGTTAGGATCGTATGGACGAGAGCTACACCATGGAATGGATTGAGGAGTGAATAGGAGCTCGTTACAATTTATAGCGAAATAAATTGTTGGTCTGAATCAACCGATGGTTATCGTTATTTAACGATGATCGTCCAATGTGGGTAAATCTCACTAACTCTGATCAATTTATATTTTTATAAATATAATCTAGTAAAGATAAATGATAATTGACTGTTGTGTGTTGATTGGTTGGTTGAATTGCTGATGTATTGGTTGAAATTATCGATAACGATATATAAATTAATCGTTAATCAAATGTTGATTCTTTTTATCAGAATATTTCATATCGAAATGAAATCGATGTAATTATTTTGTTTAACATCTGTGGATGCAGGGAAACGGGTTGGAGGACTCCAACTGGATTCCTCAACATTTATTTTACTGTTTTTCACATATTGTAATATATGATGTGATATAAAATCTGTTGTTGATTATGTGTGTTTAAATGATATCGATCATTGTTATTTGGTATTTTAAATACCATATATAATACTGAAATTAAAATGGGAATTTTCAATGTGTATGTTGAAAATAAAATATATTTATATAAAATCAAATGATTTTATAAAAAGGAATTTCAAAGTGGATATTGAATAGAAAAGGAAATATTTGTAAAACAAATATAAAAGGAAATATTTATTTAGAAAATAAATGGAATTATAAAGGAAATATTTATTTATGGAATAAATAGAATTATATAAAAGGAAATATTTATTTAGAAAATAAATGGAATTATAAAGGAAATATTTATTTATGGAATAACTAGAATTATATGACAGGAAATATTTATGAAATAAATATGATATTGAAAAAGGGAATATTTATATGAAATAAATAGAATATTGAAAAGGAAATATTTGGAAAATGAA
This sequence comes from Allium sativum, assembly GCA_030737875.1. Classification (NCBI taxonomy): domain Eukaryota; kingdom Viridiplantae; phylum Streptophyta; class Magnoliopsida; order Asparagales; family Amaryllidaceae; genus Allium; species Allium sativum. Next base: position 465,521,191 of record CM060923.1, read on the forward strand.
TAAAATTTTATAAAAAGAGAATTTTACATTAGGAAGGTTTAGACTCGTGTATTATAAATTAAATATTTTGCAAATAAAATATTATAAAGGAATTTGGGGTTTGCACACGGGTGTAACATGATATTGATTTAAATTAAATATTTTGCAAATAAAATATTATAAAGGAATTTGGGGTTTGAATTAGGAATTTAAATGGAATTACTGAAATTAGAACTGACTGGAAATTAGTTGAATTGAATGACTTTCTGGGTATCGATCTGATGTTGGTTTCGGCCTTCGGGGTTAATACGTAGGGGGTTGTTCTCTTACTAGTTTACAGTTAGAGACTGATGGAGGTGAGAAGATTTTGATGCGTGAATCAGAAATGGAAACATTTTCCAAAGTTAATAATGTATATTTTCTAAAATGAGAAAATAAGGATTTGATGAAAATATGGAAACGAGAAATGAGGAAACGAATAAATGTTGATTGATCGATAGAACTTCCATCTGGAAATAATATCGTTGTTTGCACACATGTTTTCCTTTGATAGTTAAATCACTGACTATCGAAGATTTTACCATTTCCATTGTCAATACAGAGAGACCGGGATCAGATATATTATCTGAAAACCACTCCGTATGGCATTAGCGTTGCGAATCAAATATGATGAAGATAATTGAAGACGGAGTTTGTGCAAGGGCTGTTCAGTAAATCCTAGGTAGAAATTGCCTAAGATGGATTTAAAGAATAATTCCTTCGGATTGTCCAGTCCTAGGACAACTTGAATGGACGAATGTCTGATAGAGTATATCTGGTAGATCGCGTAAGTTGATCGTTTCAAACGTTGGTGGCAGAGGAATTCGTTTCTCTTAGCTTATACCCATGGTATTTTTAGGGGAATCACTTTGTGATTTGACGGGTATGACGATGTGGCATTCAAAGTAAATGAAGGAGTGATCTGTTAAAAGATACATTATGACCTCAAGCCTCATCAACTGGAAAATGACAGAAATCGGGCAGGCAGTATGGCTAAGTGGGTCGCACCCAAGTAGGGTATATTGTCACCATCTAGAAGATATTCATATTTGTTAATTCTTTCGCTTCTGTATCTCCTAGGAACGGTTATGTTGGTATACCAACCATATGGTGATAATATATTCGGAACATTCAATTGAAATGAATGGTCGGTCATGTGTGGCCGAGTTACAAGATGTTCTTGTTGAACTCCAGTGTATCGCTTCTAGAGTACACTGATCGGAAGGTGGTTCCATACCTTGTCAGAGTTGGAAATCCATTTCCCAATAAGAACACGTGGTTTTGATTGTATATTATATATGTAGAACGTGAGATAAAAGCGTTCTACTAGATTTCTATTTACTTGGTCTAGACATTATTATAATATCAGACAATTGTTGTTTTAGAAAATTATTTTGGGTTATCATAAGGTAAAAACCATCCATATTTATGTGAGGATCGGTCTTACAATTATCCTTTGTTTCAAAAGGATTTTTGAAAAGTTAAACAAATGATTTGAGTTTACTCACACCAGTCACATGACTGACCCAGAGTTTATTTTGTTTTGTTTTTCCTAAACTCTTGGGTGCCCAATTTTGTACGTGCAGTCAAGTAGTCGGGATTTTACAGATACTTAAAGAGCTGGAGCAAGAGGCTTTAGGATTATATAGATTGTTATTTCTATTGTGTTGTAAGTGTTATACTCTAATAATGGTATTGTATATAGATACTGTTTTATTTCAAAGTTATGTTATGAAAATATATTTATCCGTTCCGCTGTGACTCGTGTTTACTCTGATGTTGTATGTTCTTCTTCTTCTTCTATTCTAAGTTTCTATCTTATCTATTCTCACCCTCTAATTTCTTTCGTGGACTATCTGGTATTTCCAATGCTTGAATAGTCGACATTGAGTTTATGTCGATTACTCAGGATCGCGAAAACCCGGGTCGTTACAGTAGTAACAGAGCTGAAGGTTAAGTAATTACCTTGGCTCTGTGGCGTAACTCGGTAGAGATAGGGTTAGCAATACCCTAGATTGAGTTTGAGTGAATATATATGAGCGGGTATTTGTTATTTGATATAAAAATGATTTTATATTGTTGAGATTTATTGATTGAGTTGTTTAGGAGTTCTGGTCGATCAGTTTGATCCACTGTATCGGTAGGAATTAATAAGCACTTGAATACGATGAACCGACATGGTATGTTTTGAAAGGGGGGTAAATGGAATAATTTTACCCAAATTATATTTTGATATAATGGATATTGGAATTACTATAATACATAGGATGTGTTGGTTCTTATATAATCAGATAAGGTTATAATTGAAATGTTGTATATAAACCATCAAAATTCATAAAAGGGAAATATATGAAATCGAAATGAATTAAATCTAAATTTAAATCAGGATTGAAATTAAACTCTGGAAAATTGGAAAGTTGTTTGTAAATGGATTTGGAATTAATATATGAGAATTTTAAAATCCTGGAAGATTTTAAATTGTTTACAAGCATTGTGAATAATATTTTAAATGTATTTCAAAATGGAAGTGTTTAGAAATGATTTTGAAAGTGATATAGTATTGAACTCACTTCGTTCGCTGGAAAATAAATTCCGATGATGAAGTCGACCATCATCGGTGTCCATTTTCGAGTTGTAAGTGACGGATTACTACCAAAGATATTGTTTTTGGAAAATTTTTGAGAAAACAATTTGTTTTGATATTCCGAAATGAATATTTGATTTTTGAAAAGCAAAGTTGTTCAAAAACTCCCACAAACGGATTGTTTGAATTAAAACAAATTAGATGGAAATTTGTGAAACTAAATTGAAAATCAAGAATGATACTTGAGATTGATAATGGAATTTGGCTTGGATAAATGAATGGTTGTGTTGGATATAAAAGTAATTGGAGTTTGGTTGGGATAACATTGGTATATGTAGAATTAGTAATATGTGGGAATGATATAATGATATGGCCGACAAAAAGGTACCAGTTTATATTATATAGGGGTTTGAGATTTTGATGAACCGAATTGGCAAGCCGCTTGGCTATTTTATTTTCTTTTGGGTTGGAGAAGGCCTAGAGAGATGAGTTGGAGTTTGAACTATTGACCAGTACTAAGAAGGTGCTGGCCAAATTTTTCGAAAAGTTAAGGTATTAGAAAATTTTCAGGATTTTTGGAAATTTTCGTTGGTAAGAATTAATTAATATTTTAATTGAAATCAATTGGTTTAGTCGAAACTGAAGTTGATAAGTAAAATGAATAATTTTAAACCAGTTAATAGGGTTTGTTTTCTGCCTTAGCAATTTCGAGGACGAAATTATTTTAAGGGGGAAGAATGTAACGTCCCGTATTTTTAGCGATATAATAATTAATTAATTTAATTATTTAAATAGTGTTTAGAGATTTAAATGGTTTTTAATTAAATAATATTGAATATTTAATTAATATAATAATTAAATAATATATTTAATTCTGAAATAATCGGAAAGAGTTGAAATGACAATATTGTGGAATTGGATCATTTATAATATATAATTCAGTTTAGAGTTGAATTATATTAACGAATATATTATATAAACGACAGTTGAACGTATAATTATATTATAATTATAATCGAGCTCGAAATGGCGCTGCAGTTCGTAATTTGGCGATTCGAACTTTAGATGAGTATACAGAATCCGTTTTAAATCGGATTTCTGCGAAACAAGAAATGTTCGGAGCTAGTGAAGTATATTTTTCTAATGGAAGAGAAAAATCGGGATTTCGTCATGTAGATTTTGATTTATGATCAAATCAAATTTTCGAAAATTCGCTATGGAATTCCTTTATAATTTATAACGATTTATATATATTATAAATGGATTTTTCAATATAAATTGAATATCGATTCAACCGGGATTTGAATATCGAGTTATAAATCCAATTGGAGCTGTATGATATTCTATTGTGAATATATACGATAATATTTATATATAAATATTAAATTTAATTATTTTTAAATATATTAATATTTAAAAGGGTTTATTTAGAGCTTTAAAAATAGCCAGTTTAACAAACGACCTCCGTTTTCGATGAAACTAATTTTGTTGAATCCACAATATTAAATTATTGCTAGATTTCAATTTTCGTGATTTTTGGGGTCAGTGTGTGGCCGTACGGATTTTTAATTTGAAAAACAGTCAGTATTTTGACGGTTAAAAATACGCTATGTGAGCAAACGGAGTCAGAATTTTACGAAATAAGCTTCTTTGGGTCCGTAATGTCGAACTAAAGGTGTATGTCCATTTTCATGATTTTTGGATATTGTATATGATTATAGGAATTTTAAAGGGTAAATATAAATAGTGTTGGATTAAAATTAAATATAAAATTCGAATATAAAAATATATAAAATACTCCTATAAGTACTCCTTAACTTCTCTAACCTAAATTCATTTCTTCATTTGTCAAACATATTCCGCCGTCCTCTTTTCTACAGCAAAAAAATTTCGTTAGCTTTGGAAAATCGTGGAAAAAGAAATAAAACCCTATAAATAATAGTACATATATATATTTGTGTTCACGATTATGAGAGCTATATTCTAGTATAACAATCGTTCAGCTCGGTGTATTTTTAGGGTCTTCAAAATGTCCACAGCGTTGATTAGGGTTTAGGATATTTGGGGATTTTCGTGTTGATTTGCGAATTCGATTACTGCATTGGAGTGCTGAAGCGAGGAGCTTTGTATTGTGTAAATCTTGATCATATTGGTGAGGACTTTTATCGTAGGTTTCTGTAGTGCTACAGTGTAGCTCGAAGTCGCAGTAAGGAAGGGAGGCGCGAGTTGATGTAAATGGTGATGATTGAGTAGAGATCGGAGAGGAGATCGAAACAGACGTGGCGGCATCTGATTCTGTTTTGAGATAGAGGAATAGGATTGAACTGGAGTTGCGTTAATGGTAAACATTGCTCCTGGAGTTGGATGTTGGCTTTTCCTCTGGGAATCCGAGTTGTACCTTTTGGATATTGGGTGGAAGAGACTTCGACGAGGAGTTCAAAGGTGGTCCTGGTTTTGAATTTCATGGAATATGGAATGAACGAGGGAGGGAGAAAAATTAGTAATTGCCGGATCGTTTTCCTGGAGTCGCGATATGATTGAGGAAGGAGATACATTGGCGGGTTGGGTATTATCCACGTTTAGTTGGGTTGAGAAAAGGGTGAGGCCCAATGGGATTAAAATTTATAAGTTTTAATTTAATTTAAATGTATATGAATTTCGTAATATCATAAATATCTCATACGTGAGCGAAATTCAGTGAAACTAGATCCATTAGGATCGTATGGACGAGGGCTACACCGTGGAACTGACTGGGAGTGAATAGGAGCTCGTTACAATTTATAGCGAAATAAATTGTCAGTATGAATCAACCGATGGTTGTCGTTATTTAACGATCATCGTCCAATGTGAGTAAATCTCACTAACTCTGATCAATTTATATTTTTATAAATATAATCTAGTAATGATAATTGATTGCTGTGTGTTGATTGGTTGGTTGAATTGCTTATGTATTGGTTGAAATTATAGATAACGATATATATATATATCGTTAATGAAATGTTGATTCTATTTATCAGAATATTTCATATCGAAATGAAATCAATGTTATTATATTGTTTAACATCTGTAGATGCAGGGAAATAGGTCGGAGGAATCCAATTGGATTCCTCAACATTTATTTTACTGTTTTCATATATTGTAATATATGATGTGATATAAAATCTATTGTTGATTATGTGTGTTTGAATGATATCGATCATTGTTATTTGGTATTTTAAATACCATATATAACACTGGAATTAAAATGGGAATTTTCAATGTGTATGTTGAAAATAAAATATATTTATATAAAATCAAATGATTTTATAAAAAGTAATCTCAAAGTGGATATTGAATAGAAAAGGAAATATTTGTAAAACAAATATAAAAGGAAATATTTATTTAGAAAATAAATGGAATTATAAAAGAAATATTTATTTATGGATTAAATAGAATTATATTAAAGGAAATATTTATTAAGAAAATGAATGGAATTATAAAGGAAATATTTATTTATGGAATAAATAGAATTATATAAAAGGAAATATTTATGAAATAAATATGATACTGAAAAGGGGAATATTTATATGAAATAAATGGGATATTGAAAAGAAAATATTTGGAAAATGAATAGAGGTTTGTAGAAAGAGAATTTTACATTAGGAAGGTTTAGACCCGTGCTTCGCACATGGGTGTAACATGATATTGATTTAAAGTAAATATTTTGCAAATAAAATATTATAAAGGAATTTGGGATTTGAATTAGGAATTTAAATGGAATTACTGAAATTAGAATTGACTGGAAATTAGTTGAATTGAATGACTTTCTGGGTATCGATCCGATGTTGGTTTCGGCCTTCGGGGTTAATACGTAGGGGATTGTTCTCTTACTAGTTTATAGTTAGAGACTGATAGAGGTGAGAAGATATTGATGTGTGAATCAAAAATGGAAACGTTTTCCAATGTTAATAACGTATATTTTCTAAAATTAGAAAATAAGGATTTGATGAATATATGGAAACGAGAAATGGGGAAATGAATAAATGTTTATTGATGATTGATGATCGATCGATAGAATTTCCATCTGGAAATAATATCCTTTTTTACACACATGTTTTCCTTTGATATTTAAATCACCAACTATCGAAGATTTTGACCATTTCCGTTGAATATACAGAGAGACTGGGATCAGATATATTATCTGAAAACCACTCCGTATGGCGTTGGCGTTGCGAATCAAAAATGATGAAGATAATTGAAGATGGAGTTATGCAAGGGCTGTTCAGTAAATCCTAGGTAGAAATTTCCTAGGATGGATTTACAGAATAATTCCTTCGGATTGTCCAGTCTTAGGACAACTTGAATGAACGAATGTCTGATGGAGTATATCTGGTAGATCGCGTAATGTAATGACCCTCATTTTTAGAGATATATAATTAATTTATTTAATTATATAATTGGTGATTTAGAGAAGTTAATGATCGTTTAATTAAATAATATTGAATATTTAATTAATAATTATAATATAATAATATATTATAATGTCGAAATAGTCGGAAATAGTGAAATTCACAATATCATGTGAATTGAATAGCATACGAGATTTGGTGGAGTTTCGATTCGAAATATAATAACGAATATATTCAATCGACGACGGTTTGAACGTATAATTATAATATAATTATAATAGAGCTTGAAATGGCGCGGCAGTTCGCTATTTGGCGATTTGAACTTCAACTGAATGTACAGGATTCGTTTTAAGCCGGATTTCTGTGAAACAAGAAATGTGTGGAGATGGTGGAGTATATCTTTCTAGTGGAAGAAAAAAATCGGGATTTCGTCGTGTAGATTTTGATGTACGTCCAAATCAAATTTCAGAAAAGTCGCTGTGAAATTCCTTTATAATTCGTAACGCTTTATATACGTTATAAAAGGATTTTTCAATGTAAATTGAATATCGAATCAATCTGGACTCGGAATAGCGAGTATATAATTACCCTGGAGCTGTATGGTATTCCACTGTGAATATATACGATAATATAAATTTATTTATATTTAATTTTATTTTATTTAAATATATTTGTATATTTAAATGGGTTATTCAAAGCGTTAAAAATAGCCGGTTTTGCAAACGAAGTCGGAATTCGACGAAACTAATTTTGTTGGATCCGCAATGTCAAATTATTGTTAGATTTCCAGTTTCGTGATTTTTGAAGTCACTGTGTAGTCGTACGGATTTTTAGAGTGGAAAACAGTCAGTATTTTATCAGTTAAAAATACACTGTGTGAGCATACGAAGTCGGAGTTCGACGAAACCAATTTCGTTGGGTTCGTAATGACGAGCTGAAGGTGCATGTCAATTTTGGTGATTTTTGGGTATCGTATGCGGTCACGGGAATTTTAGAGGACAAATACGTATAGCGTTTGCTTAAAAATGAATATAAAAATATTATAATTTTTCTATATATAACAAACCAATTCCTAAAACCTAATCAAAAAGTCCACAACCTCATTTCTTCAGCCGCCAAATTATGAAATGAACCGCACAAAGGAAAGCCAAAGTAAAATCAAAGAAAACCAATACTATAGATCGAAATGGTTTTATAATCAGATTCCGATGAATCTGTTCTTCGATCTGGTAGCTTATCAGAGAGTTCGACGCCCATTTTCTGAAGTCGACGATAGCACCGCGAACTAGGGTTGGGGTTTATGGTCACAGCGTGATGTCGGATGGGGATTCGAGGGTTGCTTTGGGTTACTGACATGCGAGGGGGTCGGGTGGTGTAGTCGATGGGGACTCCGATGGCTTTGGGTGATAATCGACAGTGAGATGTCGTGAGTTGTTGGGTCCTTGAAACGACCCGAACTTCCCCGGTCTCCGAAGAGAAGAGAAAGAACGAATTGTTTTGAGAACACGACAAAACAGAACGCAGACGGAAGAACATTTCATTGTATATTACAACAATGCATCAGATTACAAGAATATACAGAGTATAAATGAATATTATACAACACAGATTATCAGAGATTATAATAAATTACACAGCAGCGGAAAATAATACAATACACAACTAGAAGAGATATACGGATACAAAGCTTTCCGGATATCATTCCAGCTGTAAACCAGGATCCTGTGAATATAAATCTGCAAAACCAAAACTACTAGCTGCCCGTGTCAAAATAGGCCAGAGTTTAGGTTAAAACAATAAACTCCAGGTCAGTCATGTGACTGGTGTGAGAACGAAAACAGTTATTAATCTTTATTTCAAAGTTCGGTAAATCAAGGGACCACGCCGTATAACACGGAACGGGTTTCCTCCCAAGAATACCAGTGCATAAAACAACAGCGCAATGCTAAATAAAGAAAAATGAAGCTATTATAAGACCCAGGTCCTATCACACAATGCAACGCAAGCCGGGGGATAGGGTTTTTACCTTATAATAGCCAAGAATGCTTGATACGTTTAAAACAGATTATTTGATACTATAATAAGTGCATAGTGCATAAAACAACTTCAAATCATAAGTATCAATCATAGGCGGCATGAATGCCCCATACCACTATGTCGCCATATATAGGTTATACAATCAAAATCGCAAAGTCACGTATTTGGAAATTGGATTTCCATCTATGAACCGAGTCCAGGGATCGTCCTCTACCGATTCGAGACTGTCTAGCCCGAGCCTCAGGAACAGCCGCAACTGCCCCATGGAGCGACAGGGCCGGTCCACCGATGTGGATTATTATGCCTGAACACTACGTTTCCCCGCCCTTTGGGGCATAAATGAGCCAACGAATGACTCCATCGGACCCGGATCGTCCGATCAAACCGAGGCGCCTCGCAACAGCAACAACCACACAGGTGAAAAGTATATAAATGTCAGGGCTGGTAGGTCACTGACACCACCCTAGCTAGAAAGAAACGCATGCCCTCCCTGAGGTCCTCTCCCGTTTTTGGTTCACAACCGGGGTGCGAAACTCGCGAAGTAAACGTTACACAAAGCTACGCCACAAAGGTCGTGCTTTGATCATCACCACAAGACTTTGCTTTTCAACAGAAGCCTCGATCAATTGCCACTTAGGCATGCCACACAGGCAATTCACTCCATGCGTTTGATATCCATCAATATATAACCCCTGAGCTCGTACGTCTCAGAGAAGGGCGTTAAGCAAGAGAATAAATTCTCTGCCGCCAAGCAGATATATATTTAATAGAGATCAATCACACGGACTAAAATCCAATGTCAGACACACAGTCCATTTACAAGTCCGTTCTGGGTCTGAACGAAACCGGAGGCACCTAGTACCCCGCATATCCATTAATCTCCAAGTACGTCTGGACGATCACCAACTGTTTCCATCTTCTTGGGTGTACAGCCCAATCAAGATCATCAGTAATTACCCAAACGACGTGAAGACCTCCGGTCTTCGACCATCGTCTCCATCTTCGACTTATCGTCGTATCAGTTATTCAGAATGGGATAAACCCGGTCTTTCCGAATAACTCGCGTATATTTTATAAAAGTGTTACACAAACACAACATACGCCTCATTCCAATTCAGAGTATTCTTTTATTCAAATATTCCTTTACTGTGGGAAAAGTTCCCATTAATTTTATCCAAGATAAATTCTTTAAATTTATTCTTTAATCTCCTTTGAATATCAATTCAAACTAGTCGGGATTAGCGAACCACACCGAAGTAATCATTTATTTTATTTCCCAATCCCAACCTATTCATCCCATGAAGTAAAACTGGTCATACTTCATATCTAACACCACGGTGTTATCGGTAAATTCAATTACCATTTCACGTTTAAATCTAATTAAAGATTTAACTATCGCCTGGAGTAAAACTGGTGATACTCCATTCTCGATCTTTTCAATCTAATTAAAGATTCATTAAAACTCCACTTAGTTTTAATCTGTGACTGGGTTAAAGAATCAGTGTCATTTAAAACACGGTTCACGATAAACCCAAAATCACATTTCCATTAATTATCGGGTTAAAGAACGAGTGTTATTTAAAAACACCATTCACGATAAACCCAAGAATCAATATCAATTCAACTCCAATTAAATATTGTTTAATTGGTACACTTCATTAAATATAAATAAAAAGATTTAATCTTTTCTCAACTGGGTTCAAGAACAGTGTTAGTGAAGACACCATTCACGACAAACCCAAATCACATTTGATATTCAATATAAGGCTCTGAATAGAAAATATATCGGTTTATATTCAATATCGGATTCTACGATTAACAAATGTCGTATTGGAAATAACGGTATACATGTATATCTTTAAAATTTCCATAACAACATATGTATAATCACGAATTCTAACATCGAAATATTCCGAAGACAATTTCGATTCAAATCCATTCCAATGCAATCATTGGAAATTCTGGTTATTTTCAAAACCATTTCAAATTCAATCTATTTACTTAAAAGTAAATAGAATTATAATTCTAGTTCAAAACTAGTTCATTTCGATAAAAATCTATTTTTATCTTTTCAAATATGGAGTTTTTCATCCCAATTTTCCCCAAATCATTTCTTATGATTTTACACAAATTATTACTATTTTTAATAATTTTATCAAGGCCCGTACAGTCGATTTCCATCAACGGCCATCGAACTGCACTTACATCGACCTTTTTCAAATTTGATTTGGACATAATTCCAAATCCAACCGTTAGATATCTAATTTCTAATATTCGTTAGAAAGCTCTTTTCGATACGAACCCAACGGTTCTAGTTTCAGGAGAATCCGACGGTCGGATCTCCCGTAATATCCGTTTGAAATAAATGGTCGAAATTCACGAACTGCCGCGGCGCGGCGCGTTCTATTCAGGCCATTATATTATATATATAAAATATATATAATATATACTTCGTCGATTTCAATTCAAAACGTGCTTTATAAATCGTTTTAAATTCATTTTCAAAACGGTTTCAACTTCATATTCAATTTCAAATCAAAATTGAATATTCCAATATAAATTCGTTTTAAATTCATTTCAAATTGATTTCAAATTCAATTTCTGTTTGTTTTCAATTCAATTCAATTTCAATTCGAATTCATTTATCTTCAATTTCAATTCGAATTCATTTATATTCAATTTCAATTCGAATTCGTTTCTATTCAACTTCAATTTGAATTCGTTTCTATTCAACTTCAATTTGAATTCGTTTCTATTTAACTTCAATTTGAATTCGTTTCTATTCAACTTCAATTTGAATTCGTTTATATTCAATTTCAAGTCGAATTTATTTATATTCAATTTCAATTCGAATTTATTTATATTCAATTTCAATTCGAATTCGTTTATATTCAATTCTTTTCAAAATATCCGATTTTGAAATCACTTTCGATATTCATTATAAAATGAATAAAATCGATATAAATATCGTTCACGTCAAAATGGCGTCAATCTAATCAATACGGCTTCATATATTCCTATTTTCAAATATTTCTTTTTCAAATATTTCTATTTTAAAACTGGAATGAGGCCCAATCAATTACCATATAATGTTAATTATATGGATTTTCTACAATACATGTATATATCAACAACGATGAATAATCAACCATCATCCAAAGTGCATTCTATACTGTATAAGCATCGAATATAAATATTCAACGCTTATAACAGCCTGTCAATCAATCGATCGACATACAACTAAACAATCGGGATTAGTGTGCGTCAAATATCATCCCAATACCCGTGTGGGGTTTCAAGCAATCAAACATAGATTTTTATTTGTGCAGTTGGGCGATGTGTAAAATTTATCGTCCCAATCAATGTCCTTCAAATAGGTGTACATAAACAAACCGTCCGGTTTGTAAATGAATATTTATTTATTCACTTCCACGTTAAAAATTATATTTTTAACGATAAAACATTTTATTTTAACATATGAATTTCTATTCAGTTCATTTATTCAATAAAATGTTATCTTTATTTTTCTAACTTATTTTAGAAAATTTCGGCGGCATAACGACACGATACTGGAAACGGGACAAGGCCTAGCCTTATCCCCGGTCTAGTGAAGGCCCACGCCATTCACACATCAATCAAATCAATTCATTTCACCAAACAATCAATTCAAATCAAGTCATCAAATTAATTTATGCAACCAAACAAACTAGTCCATGGTCTGTGGACGATTGTGTCGGGTGCTACTAAGGACCGTCTGCATCCTAGTATATATATATAACTAGAAAAAGAAATTGAAAGGTGAGAAATTCTCACCGATAGCTATCCAATACCACGACTCTTCTTTTAGAGAAATCTTCGCCAATCTCGCCTTTTGTCACTTTCGTCGCCCGTTTTCACTACATACATAAAAATCGAATTTTTACTACGAGGTTCAATATATAAAAATCACATTTTTACTTCGATGTTCAATATATAAAAATCACATTTTTACTTCGATGTTCAATATATAAAAATCACATTTTTACTTCGATGTTCAATATATAAAAATCACATTTTTACTTCGATGTTCAATATATAAAAATCATATTTTTACTTCGATGTTCAATATATAAAAATCGTTCCTTTTTCTATGTTAAAAATCATATTTTTCTATAATGAAAAATCCATATTTTCTTCATCGTTACACTATATAGAAAAGATTATATTTTTATAATGAAATCATACATAGAAAATTCGGACTTTTACTTTCTAATCAACCGCATAAAGTTCGAATTTTTATTTTCCAATCAAACACGTAAAGTTCGAATTTTTCATAAAAATCCAGAATTTGTTCCAAACTACTTTTATACAAAAGAATGTATTATTATTATTTTCTAAACATGGTTATCATATAAATAAACTGAAAAATAAGTAAATGGAAATAAATAAATTAACTTAAAAAAAAACTCACTATGATTGTTGAAATCAAGATTTTGATGTTGGAGGGGGCCACGGCCGGGGTCTGGTGGCCGGAGTAGCGGCCAGGCACGGGGTGGCGTGGCGAGCTTCAAGTGGAGGTGGCTCTCGAGCGTGGGGTTCCGTCGATCTCGTGCTCATGGGTCTTCGGGTTTGCGAGTTTCCAGAAGGGGAAAGGAGGAGAAAAGACAAGGGGAATCGGAGGGGCGAAGGCCGTGGGGCTCACGGTGGCGTCGGCGTTGGGCGACTGGAGGTAGGGCGTCACGATTTTCAATTTGAGGGGGGGCTCGATTTTTTTCTGTTTCGATTTAGAATGGTCAACGGAAGAGGGAAAGAGGGTTAAAAAGGGGGTTTTATGTTATTTAATTTATTTATTTGTTAATTAATTCGTTTTAAAACTAGAAATCGACACGAACTCTAAACGGAACCCAATGACTGTCGCCTGTAGCGTTTTACCCCCATTCCGAACACAATGGGATATGTATCGCAAGTTGATTCGATCGTTACAATCAGTTTCCGTTAAATTTACATTTAAATCACTATATTGAATTTTAAACGTACATTTCAAATTACCGGGGTCACATACTAACTAGAAAAATTCCAGAAAAATATTTTCTAGCTTAGTATTGACGATACGGTCCTAACAAAACTAATTTCGTCGAATTCTGAGACCGTTGGAAAAATGGCCATTTTCCAGTCGAATAAAATCAACTGAAACTGGTCAAACGTGTTTTCCTTTGCCACACTCAAATATTGATTCGAAAAATTATGAAGTTTGGAACCTAGCAATAATTTGACATCACGGACCCAACATAAGTGGTTTCGTCGAAATCCGAGGTCGCTTGCAAAATGGCTATTTTTAAGGGCTTGAATTCCATAGCGACTATTCAGAATTTTCAACTGGACATATCTTTTGATCCCCGCTATGAAATTTTGATTTTTCGGATTCGTTGGAATGATATTATCAATTAGATCCTATTATTTTTGGTTTCACTAAAATCCGGATTGTTTTGCACCCGGTACATTCAATTGAAGTTTGAAATCGAATTATCGAACTACCGCGCCATTTTCAATTCTATTAATAATTATATATAAATATTTATATTCTAACGACGACGCGTATAATATATACGTTCGAATTATATTCAAAATATATTTCTCGTCGTTATTATTTAAAATAATTCATTTTAAATAATCAAAATTCGCTATAATTGCCAAAATAAAAATTTTAAACTGGCCCAGATTTTTTGGTTGTTACAGTCCTGACGTTGAAAAAACTGGGACCGACGGAAGTACCATGTGGTGTTCGATCTTGACAAAATTGGTACGGTTTTGTAGAGATTTGTTTGAGGAGTTTAATGACGATTTTAGTTCGGTTGTTTATTGAGAAATGAAGGAGTATAAGGGAGATCGAAGGGAGGAAATTGTCTGTGATGCAAACAGGAGCACGTTGGTTGATTTGGGGAAGGAGAAGTGTCGGTCTCGGCTTGGCAAAGAATGGTGGGCCGTGGTATTTAAAAAGGTTAAGGCCCGCCATATATAATCCATGTTTTATTTAATCGAAATTGTATACAGACTTCTAGATCGAATAACTTTATCATATATCATCAGAATTTCGAACGGTTGGATCTGTTGGGACCGTATGGACGAGTACTCCACAATGAAACCGACTGGAAGTCCATCGGAGCTCGTTACAATTTATGGCGAAATAAATTTGTCCGTCTCAAACAACGAACGCAAACCGATATTTATCGGTTAACGCGCAACAGTGAGTAAATCTCACCAACTCTAAACAGTTTAGAATTTCATGTTGTATCTTTAGAACTGTTAGAAATTTGTCTGATTTACTGTGTGTTGATTGTTTGATTGAACTGCTAGTCAGTTAGTTAAATTTCTATATTGATTCTGTTTAACAGAATATATCATATGGAACTGAAAGTGATGTTATCTATATTGTCTAACATTTGTGATGCAGGGAAACAGGTGAATCCGACTGGATTCCTCAACAGTTATGTTATTGTTTTTCATATGTTTTGATATATGATGTGAATTATAACCTGTTGTTGATTGTGTGTGTATGGACGATATTGAACATCGTGATTTGATATGATTGAATACCATAACATACGGGATGTTGATAAGGAGATTTTCAAAGTGATATTGAAAACAGAGATATTTATAAATTGAAATATTTATAAATAAGAAAAATTTATAAATGGGAATATTTATAAATAGGAGGTATTTTAAAAAGGAAATAAATTCAAATCATTTTCTTTTTGGAATGGAAAGGCCTGTGTGGCGAGTTTGGGGATTTTCCCGATGCTCCCGTTACAAAGGAGGTTATGGCGAATTTTCCCGGGAATTTAAGGAGTTAGAGTATTTCAAGAATAAATTTGAAAAGGAAATATTTGTAAACCATTTACAAATAGAATTGGAAAGGGAACATTATAAAAAGGACATTTGTAAAGTGTAGAACCGTTATTTAAAAGTAAATCTTTTCAAATGAATAAAACGTTGTTAAAAAGGAAATCTTTATAAAGTGAATAAAGTTAATCGAATATAGACATTCGAAAGAAGTTAATCGAATATAGACATTCGAAAGGAGTTAATCGAATATGGTATTCGAAGTTAGTTAATCGAATATGGTATTCGAAGTTAGTTAATCGAATATGGTATTCGAAGTTAGTTAATCGAATATGGTATTCGAAGTTAGTTAATCGAATATGGTATTCGAAGTTAGTTAATCGAATATGGTATTCGAAGTTAGTTAATCGAATATGGTATTCGAAGTTAGTTAATCGAATATAGACATTCGAAAGGAGTTAATCGAATATGGTATTCGAAGTTAGTTAATCGAATATGGTATTCGAAGTTAGTTAATCGAATATGGTATTCGAAGTTAGTTAATAGAATATGGTATTCGAAAGTTAGTTCATCGAATATGTTATTCGAGAAGGGGTTAGTCAAGTCGAGTTAGTCAAATAGAGTTAACCAGTTAGAGTTAATCAGTTAGAGTTAACCAGTTGGAGTTAATTAGTTAAAGTTAATCGATTAGAGTTAAAACGAACTAGAGTTAATCAAATATAGTTATTTGAGACAGAGTTAGTCAAACATAGTATTCAGGGTAAGTTGCCATCTCGTACGACTGTTAGCGTAATTCGCAGGGCTGTAAATAGCCTACGGCGGTCGGATGTTTCCTGAGGGAATCAGGCGTAACCATTGTGATCGCTGCGATCTAGAGTCAAGCGAATGGAGTTTAATCGAATATTAGTTATTCGATAGGAGTTAATCGAGTTGATCGAGTTGAGAAATAAGTTAAGTTAAATAAGTTGAGTTGATCGGGTGGTTCGACCAAGTTAGTCGAGCCTAGTTAATCGAATCAAATTGGTCGAACCAAGTAAGTCGAGTTAAGTTAGTCAAGTTAGTCGAGCCTAGTTAATCGAATCGAATTGGTCGAACCAAGTAAGTCGAGTTAGTCGAGTCAAAGATGTTATCGATGTTAGTTTCATCGAAAGGAGTTATCGATGTTAGTTTCATCGAAAGGAGTTATCGATGTTAGTTTCATCGAAAGGAGTTATCGATGTTAGTTTCATCGAAAGGAGTTATCGATGTTAGTTTCATCGAAAGGAGTTATCGATGTTAGTTTCATCGAAAGGAGTTATCGATGTTAGTTTCATCGAAGGGAGTTATCGATTATAGTTTAAATCGAAGTGAGATTTTCAAATATGAGATATTTGAAAAGGAAGAGTTATCGAATATCGTTTATTCGAGAAGGGGTTAATCGAATATAGGTTATTCGAAGAAGAGTTAATCAAATAGAGATTTCTAGAAGAGAGTTAATCAGCAAATTCGATTATATTGAATTCGGGAAAGTACTTATACTTTCCAGTGTTTAAATAGAGATTTATTTATTTATAAATAAATAAGTGTTAGGTTAATTATTCACTAATAAGAATAGAAGTTATAATTAAAGTTAGAAAATTCGAAAGTAGGGATTATAACGTTATCGTTATAACCAATGTTTTAAATATAGAAGTAGATTAGTAAAATTGGATCCGAGAAAGGTGTAAAGAAGTTGTTAAAGATTAAAAGATAAACTTTGACCATTTTGAAGTTATAACGTTGTTCAGTTAAGGTCTGAGAGGTAATTATACCCCAACTTGAGTGACTTCCTTCTTAACTAAGAAATGGTAAGGTTTGATCGTAAAGGAGTTTTGGAAATGTTTTCCAAACAAGAATTAGAAATGTTTTCTAAATACAGAAAACAAGGAATGGAAATGTTTCCAGTTTTGATAACATATATTTTCTAAATATAGAAAATAGCAAATGTTGAATATAGGGAAACAGGAGATGTAAAATGAAGTAAAGAGATTAAGGTTAAATGATGTTTGTTCGATATAATTTCCATCTGGAAATAATATCGTTGTTTGCACACTTGTTTTTGTTTGATAGTTAACTCATAGACTATCGAAGTTTTGACCATTTTAACGTTGTTAATATGGAGAGACCGGTTGGATTATTATCCATAGAACCACTCTGTATTGGCATAAGCGTCGCGAATCATATATGCCAAAGATAATTGAAGACGGAGTAAAATGCAAGGGCTGTTGTATAAGTCTTAGATAACAGTGACTAAGATGGATATACGGAATAGTGCCTTCGGTTTGTCCAGTCCTAGGACAACTTGTATGGACGAAGGTCTGACAGAGTATATCCAATGGATCGCGTAAGTTGATCTGTTCAAACGTATTCACGTTTGGTGGCGGAGGAATTCGTTTCTCTAAGCTGTATACCCGTGTTATTTTTGGATAAGTCAATTTGTGATTTGGCGGGTATGACAATGTGACATTTCTAAGTGAATGAAGATGGATGTCTGACATAGTATTTCCAGACGGTCACGTACATTTATTTCTTCAACTATACCAAGAGTGGAAGCGGAGAAGGAAACTTCTTTTAGCTGACACGTAATGTATGGTTGTAGACGTCAATTAGTGATTCTGATGGATCTGACAATGTGGCATTCGAAGTGAATCTGATGTAATGATAAAGCGTAGTTTCTAGCCTCATCATCCGGTAAATGACAGAAATCGGGCAGGCAGCATGGCTAAGTCGGTCGCACCGAAGTAGGATGTATAATCACCTATCTAGAGAATATTCATTTGTTTCTTAAATCTATCAATGCTGTCCCATATATATATATACGGGAACGGTTGCCGATCCCAACCGTTGGTGATGTACATTCGATACACTCAAGCGAAATGAGTGGTCGGTCATGTGTGGCTGAGTTGCAAGATGTTCTTGTTGAACTCCAGTGTATCGTTCCTAGAGTACACTGATCGGAAGGTGGTTCCAGACCTTGTCATAGTTGGAAATCCATTATCCAATACGTGCTTGCGATTTTGATTGTATACTATATATGTAGAACGTGAGATGAAAGCGTTTCTGCTAGTTGATATCTATTTGTACATAGACATTATTATAATATCAAAAGGTTTTTAATATAAAGATATTTTGGATTCTCATAAGGGAAAAACCCGTTCCGTTCTACGGCGTGGTCTTATGAGATATCATTTACTTGTTCATATACATGTTTAAACTGTTTTACTCATACCAGTCCCATGACTGACCCGGAGTTTATTTGTTTTGTTTTCCCTAAACTCTTGGGTGCCTAATTTTGTATGGGCAGTCAAGTAGTCAGGAATTTACAGATATACTGGAAGAGCGTGGAGCAGGAGGCTTCAAGATCATATAGCTATAGTTATTTCCGCTGTGTTGTAAGTGCTGTACTCTGATAAGTGCTATTGTATACATAACTGTTATATTTCAAAGTTATGTTATCTATTATATGTTATTCTATCCGCTGTGAGGTTCGTGTTACTCTGATGTTGTGTTCTTCTTCCTCTTCTATTCTAAGTTTCTATCTTATCTATTCTCACCTTCTAATTTCTTTCATTAATTACCGGGATTTTTCGATGTTTTGGTTATCGACATCGAGCTTATGTCGATAACCAAAGTCGCCGAAAATCCGGGTCGTTACAGTTGGTATCAGAGCTTAAGTTAAGAATTACTTGGCTCTATGGCGTGACTCGGTAGAGATAGGGTTAGTAATACCCTATATTGAGTTTGAGTGTATATATACGAGTGCGTATTTGTATTTGATATAAAAATGGTTTTATATTGTGGAGATTCATTGGCTGAGTTGTTTATGAGTTCTGGTCGATCAGTTTGATCCACTGTATCGGTAGGAGTAAATAAATACTTGAATACGATGGACCGACACAGTATGGATATGTAATATATTATCATATATTAGATATATTGGTTGTAATTATAATCGAACGAGATTATAAAGTGAAATGGTTATATATAACCAATCGGAATCATATAAGTAAAGTATATGAAATAAGATGAATTAAATTTGAATTTAAATCAGATTTGGAATTAAAATAAGGAAATTTTAAGTTCCTGGGAGATTTTGAAATGTTTTCAAAATGGAAGTATTTAGTAATGGTTTTGAAAATGATATAGTATTGAAATCACTTGGGTCGCTGGAAAATAATTCTGATGACGACTGTGCAGTATCATCGGTGTGATTTTCGAGTTCTAAGTGGTGGATTACTACCAGAGATTTTGATTTGAATTGTTTTGAGAAAACAAGTTGTTTAGAAAATTCAAAGGTTTTGAATTGGCAGTATGATTTCAAATTGATTTGAAATAAAACCGGGAATTTAAGTTCTAGAAATTAAAATTTAACTAATGAAGTTAAATAAAATGAGATGGTAAAAATAAATTGAAATTTAACTTGAACATAGTTAAATAGAATTGAATTGGATTAGAGAATAATCTGTTATGGAATTGGGTTGATGAGTCAATAATTTGGAATTTGATATTGGGGTTCGAATGAAATCCGATTTGGATATGAGGATATGAACCGATTGGAATTTAGATTGAGATAACACTGGTATATGCTGAATTGATAGCATATGGAAGTGACAGAGTTGATATGCCCGACAAAAAGGTACAAGTTTATATTTTATATGAATTTGGAATTTATGATCCGAATTGGCAAGCCGCTTGGCTGTTTGATTTTCTTTTGGGTTAAAGAAGGCCCAGAGAGGCGAGTTGGAGTTTGAGTTATTGACCAGTACAAAGGAGGTGCTGACGAAATTTTTCGAAAGTTTAAAGTGTTAGAAAATTTTTAGATTTTTTTTAAATTTTTAGCTAGTCGGAATGAATAAATATTTTAGTCGATATTAATTGGTTCCGTTAAAATAAGAAATAAGGGGTAAACGAATCTTAGGAATTCCAATAGCTAGGGTCGTCCTCTAACTTAGCAATTTCGAGGACGAAATTATTTTAAGTGGGGAAGAATGTAATGACCCGCTTTTTTAGAGATATATAATTAATTAATTTAATTATATAATTGGTGATTTAGAGAAGTTAATGATCGTTTAATTAAATAATATTGAATATTTAATTAATAATTATAATATAATAATATATTATAATGTCGAAATAGTCGGAAATAGTGAAATTCACAATATCATGTGAATTGAATAGCATATGAGATTTGGTGGAGTTTCGATTCGAAATATAATAACGAATATATTCAATCGACGACGGTTTGAACGTATAATTATAATATAATTATAATAGAGCTTGAAATGGCGCGGCAGTTTGCTATTTGGCGATTTGAACTTCAACTGAATGTACAGGATTCGTTTTAAGCCGGATTTTTGTGAAACAAGAAACGTGTGGAGCTGGTGGAGTATATCTTTCTAGTGGAAGAGAAAAATCGGGATTTCGTCGTGTAAATTTTGATGTACGTCCAAATCAAATTTCAGAAAAGTCGTTGTGAAATTCCTTTATAATTCGTAATGCTTTATATACGTTATAGAAGGATTTTTCAATGTAAATTGAATATCGAATCAATCTGGACTCGGAATAGCGAGTATATAATTACCCTGGAGCTGTATGGTATTCCACTGTGAATATATACGATAATATATATTTATTTATATTTAATTTTATTTTATTTTTATATATTTGTATATTTAAATGGGTTATTCAAAGCGTTAAAAATAGCCGGTTTTGCAAACGAAGTCGGAATTCGACGAAACTAATTTTGTTGGATCCGCAATCTCAAATTATTGTTAGATTTCCAGTTTCGTGATTTTTGAAGTCACTGTGTAGTCGTACGGATTTTTAGAGTGGAAAACAGTCAGTATTTTATCAGTTAAAAATACACTGTGTGAGCATACGAAGTCGTAATTCGACGAAACCAATTTCGTTGGGTTCGTAATGTCGAGCTGAAGGTGCATGTCAATTTTGGTGATTTTTGGGTATCGTATGCGGTCACGGGAATTTTAGAGGACAAATACGTATAGCGTTTGCTTAAAAATGAATATAAAAATATTATAATTTTTCTATATATAACAAACCAATTCCTAAAACCTAATCAAAAAGTCCACAACCTCATTTCTTCAGCCGCAAAATTATGAAATGAACCGCACAAAGGAAAGCCAAAGTAAAATCAAAGAAAACCAATACTATAGATCGAAATGGTTTTATAATCAGATTCCGATAAATCTGTTCTTCGATCTGGTAGCTTATCAGAGAGTTCGACGCCCATTTTCTGAAGTCGACGATAGCACCGCGAACTAGGGTTGGGGTTTATGGTCACAGCGTGATGTCGGATGGGGATTCGAGGGTTGCTTTGGGTTACTGACATGCGAGGGGGTCGGGTGGTGTAGTCGATGGGGACTCCGATGGCTTTGGGTGATAATCGACAGTGAGATGTCGTGAGTTGTTGGGTCCTGACGTTGAAAAAACTGGGACCGACGGAAGTACCATGTGGTGTTCGATCTTGACAAAATTGGTACGGTTTTGTAGAGATTTGTTTGAGGAGTTTAATGACGATTTTAGTTCGGTTGTTTATTGAGAAATGAAGGAGTATAAGGGAGATCGAAGGGAGGAAATTGTCTGTGATGCAAACAGGAGCACGTTGGTTGATTTGGGGAAGGAGAAGTGTCGGTCTGGGCTTGGCAAAGAATGGTGGGCCGTGGTATTTAAAAAGGTTAAGGCCCGTCATATATAATCCATGTTTTATTTAATCGAAATTGTATACAGACTTCTAGATCGAATAACTTTATCATATATCATCAGAATTTCGAACGGTTGGATCCGTTGGGACCGTATGGACGAGTACTCCACAATGAAACCGACTGGAAGTCCATCGGAGCTCGTTACAATTTATGGCGAAATAAATTTGTCCGTCTCAAACAACGAACGCAAACCGATATTTATCGGTTAACGCGCAACAGTGAGTAAATCTCACCAACTCTAAACAGTTTAGAATTTCATGTTGTATCTTTAGAACTGTTAGAAATTTGTCTGATTTACTGTGTGTTGATTGTTTGATTGAACTGCTAGTCAGTTAGTTAAATTTCTATATTGATTCTGTTTAACAGAATATATCATATGGAACTGAAAGTGATGTTATCTATATTGTCTAACATCTGTGATGCAGGGAAACAGGTTAGAGGAATCCGACTGGATTCCTCAACAGTTATTTTATTGTTTTTCATATGTTTTGATATATGATGTGAATTATAACCTGTTGTTGATTGTGTGTGTATGGACGATATTGAACATCGTGATTTGATATGATTGAATACCATAACATACAGGATGTTGATAAGGAGATTTTCAAAGTGATATTGAAAACAGAGATATTTATAAATTGAAATATTTATAAATAAGAAAAATTTATAAATGGGAATATTTATAAATAGGAGGTATTTTAAAAAGGAAATAAATTCAAATCATTTTCTTTTTGGAATGGAAAGGCCTGTGTGGCGAGTTTGGGGATTTTCCCTATGCTCCCGTTACAAAGGAGGTTATGGCGTATTTTCCCGGGAATTTAAGGAGTTAGAGTATTTCAAGAATAAATTTGAAAAGGAAATATTTGTAAACCATTTACAAATAGAATTGGAAAGGGAACATTATAAAAAGGACATTTGTAAAGTGTAGAACCGTTATTTAAAAGTAAATCTTTTCAAATGAATAAAACGTTGTTAAAAAGGAAATCTTTATAAAGTGAATAAAGTTAATCGAATATAGACATTCGAAAGAAGTTAATCGAATATAGACATTCGAAAGGAGTTAATCGAATATGGTATTCGAAGTTAGTTAATCGAATATGGTATTCGAAGTTAGTTAATCGAATATGGTATTCGAAGTTAGTTAATCGAATATGGTATTCGAAGTTAGTTAATCGAATATGGTATTCGAAGTAAGTTAATCGAATATGGTATTCGAAGTTAGTTAATCGAATATAGACATTCGAAAGGAGTTAATCGAATATGGTATTCGAAGTTAGTTAATCGAATATGGTATTCGAAGTTAGTTAATCGAATATGGTATTCGAAGTTAGTTAATCGAATATGGTATTCGAAAGTTAGTTAATCGAATATGTTATTCGAGAAGGGGTTAGTCAAGTCGAGTTAGTCAAATAGAGTTAACCAGTTAGAGTTAATCAGTTAGAGTTAACCAGTTGGAGTTAATTAGTTAAAGTTAATCGATTAGAGTTAAAACGAACTAGAGTTAATCAAATATAGTTATTTGAGACAGAGTTAGTCAAACATAGTATTCGGGGTAAGTTGCCATCTCGTACGACTGCTAGCGTAATTCGCAGGGCTGTAAATAGCCTATGGCGGTCGGATGTTTCCTGAGGGAATCAGGCGTAACCATTGTGATCGCTGCGATCTAGAGTCAAGCGAATGGAGTTTAATCGAATATTAGTTATTCGATAGGAGTTAATCGAGTTGATCGAGTTGAGAAATAAGTTGAGTTGATCGGGTGGTTCGACCAAGTTAGTCGAGCCTAGTTAATCGAATCAAATTGGTCGAACCAAGTAAGTCGAGTTAAGTTAGTCGAGCCTAGTTAATCGAATCGAATTGGTCGAACCAAGTAAGTCGAGTTAGTCGAGTCAAAGATGTTATCGATGTTAGTTTCATCGAAAGGAGTTATCGATGTTAGTTTCATCGAAAGGAATTATCGATGTTAGTTTCATCGAAAGAAGTTATCGATGTTAGTTTCATCGAAAGAAGTTATCGATGTTAGTTTCATCGAAAGGAGTTATCGATGTTAGTTTCATCGAAAGGAGTTATCGATGTTAGTTTCATCGAAAGGAGTTATCGATGTTAGTTTCATCGAAGGGAGTTATCGATTATAGTTTAAATCGAAGTGAGATTTTCAAATATGAGATATTTGAAAAGGAAGAGTTATCGAATATTAGTTATTCGAAAAGAGATTATCGAATATCGTTTATTCGAGAAGGGGTTAATCGAATATAGGTTATTCGAAGAAGAGTTAATCAAATAGAGATTTCTAGAAGAGAGTTAATCAGCAAATTCGATTATATCGAATTCGGGAAAGTACTTATACTTTCCAGTGTTTAAATAGAGATTTATTTATTTATAAATAAATAAGTGTTAGGTTAATTATTCACTAATAAGAATAGAAGTTATAATTAAAGTTAGATAATTCGAAAGTAGGGATTATAACGTTATCGTTATAACCAATGTTTTAAATATAGAAGTAGATTAGTAAAATTGGATCCGAGAAAGGTGTAAAGAAGTTGTTAAAGATTAAAAGATAAACTTTGACCATTTTGAAGTTATAACGTTGTTCAGTTAAGGTCTGAGAGGTAATTATACCCCAACTTGAGTGACTTCCTTCTTAACTAAGAAATGGTAAGGTTTGATCGTAAAGGAGTTTTGGAAATGTTTTCCAAACAAGAATCAGAAATGTTTTCTAAATACAGAAAACAAGGAATGGAAATGTTTCCAGTGTTGATAACATATATTTTCTAAATATAGAAAATAGCAAATGTTAAATATAGGGAAACAGGAGATGTAAAATGAACTAAAGAGATTAAGGTTAAATGATGTTTGTTCGATATAATTTCCATCTGGAAATAATATCGTTGTCTGCACACTTGTTTTTCTTTGATAGTTAACTCATAGACTATCGAAGTTTTGACCATTTTAACGTTGTTAATATGGAGAGACAGGTTGGATTATTATCCATAGAACCACTATGTATTGGCATAAGCGTCGCGAATCATATATGCCAAAGATAATTGAAGACGGAGTAAAATGCAAGGGCTGTTGTATAAGTCTTAGATAACAGTGACTAAGATGGATATACGGAACAGTGCCTTCGGTTTGTCCAGTCCCAGGACAACTTGTATGGACGAAGGTCTGACAGAGTATATCCAATGGATTGCGTAAGTTGATCTGTTCAAACGTATTCACGTTTGGTGGCGGAGGAATTCGTTTCTCTAAGCTGTATACCCGTGTTATTTTTGGATAAGTCAATTTGTGATTTGGTGGGTATGATAATGTGACATTTCTAAGTGAATGAAGATGGATGTCTGACATAGTATTTCCAGACGGTCACGTACATTGATTTCTTCAACTATACCAAGAGTGGAAGCGGAGAAGGAAACTTATTTTAGCTGACACGTAATGTATGGTTGTAGACGTCAATTAGTGATTCTGATGGATCTGACAATGTGGCATTCGAAGTGAATCTGATGTAATGATAAAGCGTAGTTTCTAGCCTCATCATCCGGTAAATGACAGAAATCGGGCAGGCAGCATGGCTAAGTCGGTCACACCGAAGTAGGGTGTATAATCACCTATCTAGAGAATATTCATTTGTTTCTTAAATCTATCAATGTTGTCCCATATATATATACGGGAACGGTTGCTGATCCCAACCGTTGGTGATGTACATTCGATACACTCAAGCGAAATGAGTGGTCGGTCATGTGTGGCTGAGTTGCAAGATGTTCTTGTTGAACTCCAGTGTATCATTCCTAGAGTACACTGATCGGAAGGTGGTTCCATACCTCGTCATAGTTGGAAATCCATTATCCAATACGTGCTTGCGATTTTGATTGTATACTATATATGTAGAACGTGAGATGAAAGCGTTTCTGCTAGTTGATATCTATTTGTACATAGACATTATTATAATATCAAAAGGTTTTTAATATAAAGATATTTTGGATTCTAATAAGGGAAAAACCCGTTCCGTTCTGCGGCGTGGTCTTATGAGATATCGTTTACTTGTTCATATACCTGTTTAAACTGTTTTACTCATACCAGTCCCATGACTGACCCGGAGTTTATTTGTTTTGTTTTCCCTAAACTCTTGGGTGCCTAATTTTGTACGGGCAGTCAAGTAGTCAGGAATTTACAGATATACTGGAAGAGCGTGGAGCAGGAGGCTTCAAGATCATATAGCTATAGTTATTTCCGCTGTGTTGTAAGTGTTGTACTCTGATAAGTGCTATTGTACACATAACTGTTATATTTCAAAGTTATGTTATCTATTATATGTTATTCGTTCCGCTGTGAGGTTCGTGTTACTCTGATGTTGTGTTCTTCTTCCTCTTTTATTCTAAGTTTCTATCTTATCTATTCTCACCTTCTAATTTCTTTCATTAATTACCGGGATTTTTCGATGTTTTGGTTATCGACATCGAGCTTATGTCGATAACCAAAGTCGCCGAAAATCCGGGTCGTTACACGTAAGTTGATCGTTTCAAACGTATTTACGTTGGTGGCGGAGGAATTCGTTTCTCTTAGCTTATACCCATGGTATTTTCGGGTGAATCAATATGTGATTTGATGGGTATGACAATGTGGCATTCAAAGTAAATGAAGGAGTGATCTGTTAAAAGATACGTTATGTCCTCAAGCCTCATCAACTGGGAATTGATAGAAATCGGGCAGGCAGCATGGCTAAGTGGGTCGCACCCAAGTAGGGTATATTGTCACCATCAAGAAGATATTCATATTTGTTACTTCTTTCGCTTCTGCATCTCCCAGGAACTGTTATGTTGGTATACCAACCATATGGTGATAATAAATTCGGAACATTCAATTGAAATGAATGGTCGGTCATGTGTGGCCGAGTTACAAGATGTTCTTGTTGAACCCCAGTGTATCGCTTCTAGAGTACACTGATCGGAAGGTGGTTCCATTCCTTGTCAGAGTTGGAAATCCATTTCCCAATAAGAGCCCGTGGTTTTGATTGTATATTATATATGTAGAACGTGAGATGAAAGTGTTCTACTAGATTTATATTTACTTGGTCTAGACATTATTATAATATCAGACAATTATTGTTTTAGAAAAATATTTTGGGTTATCATAAGGTAAAAACCATCAATGTTTATGTGTGGATCGGTCTTACGATTATCCTTTGTTTCAAATGGATTTTTGAAAAGTTAAACAAATTATTTGAGTTTACTCACACCAGTCACATGACTGACCCAGAGTTTATTTTGTTTTGTTTTCCCTAAACTTTTGGGTGTCCAATTTTGTAAGGGCAGTCAAGTAGTCGGGATTTTACAGAAACTTGAAGAGCTGGAGCAGGAGGCTTCAGGATTATATAGATTGTTATTTCCGCTGTGTTGTAAGTGTTATACTCTAATAATGGTATTGTATACAGATACAGTTTTATTTCAAAATTATGTTATGAAATATATTTATCCGTTTCGCTGTGTGATTCGTGTTTACTCTGAAGTTGTATGTTCTTCTTCTTCTATTCTAAGTTTCTGTCTTATCTATTCTCACCCTCTAATTTCTTTCGGGGACTATCCAGTATTTCCGATGCTTGAATAGTCGACATTGAGTTTATGTCGTTCACTCACGATCGCAAAAACCCGGGTCATTACAGTGGTACCAGAGCTAAAGGTTAAGTAATTACCTTGGCTCTGTGGCGTGACCCAGTAGAGATAGGGTTAGCAATACCCTAGATTGAGTTTGAGTTTATATATATGAGCAAGTATTTGTTATTTGATATAAAAATGATTTTATATTGTTGAGATTTATTGATTGAGATGTTTAGGAGTTTTGTCCGATCAATTTGATCCACTGTATCGGTAGGAATTAATAAACACTTGAATACGATGAACTGACACGGTATGTTTTGAAAGGAGGGTAAATGGAATAATTTTACCCAAATTATATTTTGATATAAGGGATATTGGAATCATTATAATACATAGGATGCGTTGGTTGTTATATAATCAGATAAGGTTATAATTGAAATGTTTATATATAAACCATCAGAATTCATATAAGGGAAATATATGAAATCGAAATGAATTAAATCTGACTTTAAATCAGGATTGAAATTAAACTCTGGAAAATTGGAAAGTTGTTTGTTAATGGATTTGGAATTAATATATGAGAATTTTAAAATCCTGGGAGATTTTAAGTTGTTTACAAGCATTGTAAATAATATTTTAAATGTATTTCAAAATAGAAGTGTTTAGAAATGGCTTTGAAAGTGATATAGTATTGAACTCACTTCGATCACTGGAAAATAAATTCCGATGATGAAGTCGACCATCATCGGTGTCCATTTTCAAGTTGTAAGTGACGGATTACTACCAAAGATATTGTTTTTGGAAATGTTTTGAGAAAACAAGTTGTTTTGATATTCCGAAATGAATATTTGATTTTTGAAAAGCAAAGTTGTTTAAAAACTCCCAGAATCGGATTGTTTGAATTGAAACAAATTAGATGGAAATTTGTGAAACTAAATTGAAAATCAAGAATGGTACTTGAGATTGATAATGGAATTTGCCTTGGATAAACGAATGGTTGTGTTGGAGATAAAAGTAATTGGAGTTTGGTTGGGATAACATTGATATATGCAGAATTGGTAACATGTGGGAATGATATAATGATATGCCCGACAAAAAGGTACCAGTTTATATTATATATGGGTTTGAGACTTTGATGAGCAGAATTGGCAAGCCGCTTGGCTATTTTATTTTCTTTTGGGTTAGAGAAGGCCCAAAGAGGAGAGTTGGAGTTGAACTATTGACCAGTACAAAGGAGGTGCTAGCGAAATTTTTGAAAAGTTAAGGTGTTAGAAAATTTTCAGGATTTTTGAAAATTTTCATTGGTAAGAATTAATTAATATTTTAATTGAAATCAATTGGTTCAGTCGAAACTGAAGTTGATAAGTAAAACGAATAATTTTAAACCAGTTAATAGGGTTTGTTTTCTTCCTTAGCAATTTCGAGACGAAACAATTTTAAGGGGGGAAGAATGTAACGTCCCGTATTTTTAGCAATATAATAATTAATTTATTTAATTATTTAAATAGTGTTTAGAGATTTAAATGGTCGTTTAATTAAATAATATTGAATATTTAATTAATATAATAATTAAATAATATATTTAATTTTGAAATAATCAGAAAGAGTTGAAATGACAATATTGTGGAATTGGATCATTTATAATATATAATTCAGTTTAGAGTTGAATTATATTAACGAATATAATATATAAACGACAGTTGAACGTATAATTATATTATAATTATAATCGAGCTCGAAATGACGCTGCAGTTCGTAATTTGGTGATTCGATCTTTAAACGAGTATATAGAATCCATTTTAAATTGGATTTCTATGAAACAAGAAACGTTCGGAGCAAGTGAAGTATATTTTTCTAATGGAAGAGAAAAATCGGGATTTCGTTGTGTAGATTTGATTTATGATCAAATCAAATTTTCGAAAAGTCGCTATGGAATTCCTTCATAATTTATAACGATTTATATATATTATAAATGGATTTTTCAATATAAATTGAATATCGATTCAACTGGGATTTGAATATCGAGTTACAAAGCCAATTGGAGCTGTATGATATTCTATGGTGAATATACACAATAATATTTATTTATAAATATTAAATTTAATTATTTTTAAATATATTAATATTTAAAAGGGTTTGTTTAGAGCTTTAAAAATGGCCAGTTTTGCAAATGACCTCCGTTTTCGATGGAACTAATTTTGTTGCATCCGCAATATTATATTATTACTAGATTTCAATTTTCGTCATTTTTAGGGTCAGTGTGTGGCCGTACGGATTTTTAATATGAAAATAGCCAGTATTTTGATAGATAAAATTACGCTACGTGTGCAAATGGAGTCGGAATTTGACAAAACAAGTTTCGTTGGGTCCGTAATGTCGAACTAAAGGTGTATGTCCATTTTCATGATTTTTGGATATTGTATATGATCATAGGAATTTTAAAGGATAAATATAAATAGCGTTGGATTAAAATTCGAATATAAAAATATTAAAAAAAACTCCTATAAGTACTCCTTAACTTCTCGAATCTAAATTCATTTCTTCATTAGTCAAACATATTCCGCCGTCCTCTTTTCTACACCAAAAAAATTTCGTTAGCTTTGGAAAATCATGGAAAAAGAAATAAAACCCTATAAATTCTAATATATATATATATTTGTGTTCACGATTAGGAGAGCTTTATTCTGATATGACAATCGTTCAGCTCGGTGTATTTTTAGGGTCTTCAAAATGTTCACAGCATTGATTAGGGTTTAGGATATTTGGGGATTTTCGTGTTGATTTGCGAATTCGATTACTGCATTGGAGTGCTGAAGCGAGGAGCTTTATAATGTGTAAATCTTGATCGTATTGGTGAGGACTTTTATCGCAGGTTTCTGTAGTGCTACAGTGTAGCTCGAAGTCGCGGTAAGGAAGGGAGACGCGAGTTGATGTAAATGGTGATGACTGTGTAGAGATCGGAGAGGAGATCGAAACGGACGTGGAGACATCTGATTCTATTTTGAGATGGAGGAATAGGATTGAACTGGAGTTGCGTTAATGGTGAAAACTGCTCCTGGAGTTGCATGTTTGTTTTTCTCTGGGAATCCGACTTGTACCTTTTGGATATTGGGTGGAAGAGACTTCGACGAGGAGTTTAAAGGTGGTCCTGGTTTTGAATTTCATGTAATGTGGAATGAACAAGGGAGGGAGAAAAATCTGTAATTGCCTGATCGTTTTTCTGGAGTCGCGATATGATTGAGGAAGGAGATGCATTAGCAGGTTGGGTATTATCCACGTTTAGATGGGTAGAGAAAAGGGTGAGGCCCAATGCGATTAAAATTTATAAATTTTAATTTATTTTAAATGTATATGAACTTCTTAATATCATAACTATCTCACACGTGATCGAAATTCAGTGAAACTAGATTCATTAGGATCGTATGGATCAGGGCTACACCATGGAACTGACTGGGAGTGAATAGGAGCTCGTTACGATTTATAGCGAAATAAATTGTCGGTCTGAATCAACTGATGGTTATCGTTATTTAACGATGATCATCCAATGTGAGTAAATCTCACTAACTCTGATCAATTTATATTTTTATAAATAAAATCTAGTAATGATAAATGATAATTGATTGATGTGTGTTGAATGGTTAGTTGAATTGCTGATGTATTGGTTGAAATTATAGATAACGATATATATGTAAATCGTTAATCAAATGTTGATTCTGTTTATCAGAATATTTCATATCGAAATGAAATCGATGTTATTATACTGTTTAACATCTGTAGATGCAGGGAAATAGGTCGGAGGAATCCAACTGGATTCCTCAACATTTATTTTACTGTTTTCATATATTGTAATATATGATGTGATATAAAATCTGTTGTTGATTATGTGTGTTTGAATGATATCGACCATCGTTATTTGGTATTTTAAATACCATATATAATACTGGAATTAAAATGGGAATTTTCAATGTGTATGTTGAAAATAAAATATATTTATATAAAATCAAATTATTTTATAAAAAGTAATTTCAAAGTGGATATTAAATAGAAGAGGAAATATTTGTAAAACAAATATAAAAGGAAATATTTATTTAGAAAATAAATGGAATTATAAAGGAAATATTTATTTATGGAATAAATAGAATTATATAAAAGGAAATATTTATTAAGAAAATAAATAGAATTATAAAGGAAATATTTATTTATGGAATAAATAGAATCATATAAAAGGAAATATTTTTGAAATAAATATGATATTGAAAAGGGGAATATTTACATGAAATAAATAGGATATTGAAAAGAAAATATTTGGAAAATGAATAGAGTTTTATAAAAAGAGAATTTTACATTAGGAAGGTTTAGACCCGTGCTTCGCACACGGGTGTAACATGATATTGATTTAAAGTAAATATTTTGCAAATAAAATATTATAAAGGAATTTGGGGTTTGAATTAGGAATTTAAATGGAATTACTGAAATTAAAACTGACTGGAAATTAGTTGAATTGAATGACTTTCTGGGTATCGATCTGATGTCGGTTTCGGCCTTCGGGGTAAATATGTAGGGGGTTGTTCTCTTACTAGTTTACAGTTAGAGACTGATAGAGGTGAGATGATATTGATGCGTGAATCAGAAATGGAAACGTTTTCCAAAGTTAATAACGTATATTTTCTAAAATTAGAAAATAAGGATTTGATGAATATATGGAAACGAGAAATGGGGAAATGAATAAATGTTGATTGATGATTGATCGATAGAATTTCCATCTGGAAATAATATCATTTTTTACACACATGTTTTCCTTTGATAGTTACATCACCGACTATCGAAGATTTTGACCATTTCCGTTGAAAATACGGGAGACCGGGATCAGATATATTATCTGAAAACCACTCCTTATGGCATTGGCGTTGCGAATCAAATATGATGAAGATAATTGAAGATGGAGTTATGCAAGGGCTATTTAGTAAATCCTAGGTAGAAACTTCCTAAGATGGATTTACAGAATAATTCCTTCGGATTGTCCAGTCCTAGTACAACTTGAATGGACGAATGTCTGATAGAGTATATCTGGTAGATTGCGTAAGTTGATCGTTTCAAGCGTATTTACGTTGGTGGCGGAGAAATTCGTTTCTCTTAGCTTATACCCATGGTATTTTTGGGGGAATCAATTTGTGATTTGATGGGTATAACGATGTGGCATACTAAGTAAATGAAGGAGTGATCTGTTAAAAGATACATTATGACCTCAAGTCTCATCAACTGCGAAATGACATAAATCGGGCAGGCAGCATGGCTAAGTGGGTCGCACCCAAGTAGGGTATATTGTCACCATCTAGAGGATATTCATTTTTGTTACTTCTTTCGCTTTTGTATCTCCCGGGAACGGTTATGTTGGTATACCAACCATAAGGTGATAATATATTCGGAACATTCAAGTGAAATGAATGGCTGGTCATGTGTGGCCGAGTTACAAGAAGTTCTTGTTGAACTCCAGTGTATCGCTTCTAGAGTACACTAATCGTAAGGTGGTTCCATAGCTTGTCACAGTTGGAAATCCAATTCCCAATAAGACCCCGCGGTTTTGATTGTATATTATATATGTAGAACGTGAGATGAAAGCGTTCTACTAGATTTCTATTTACTTGGTCTAGACATTATTATAATATCAGACAAGTGCTGTTTTAGAAAAATATTTTGGGTTATCATAAGGTAAAAACCATTCGTGTTTATGTGTAGATCGGTCTTACGATTATCCTTTGTTTCAAAAGGATTTTTAAAAAGTTGAACAAATGATTTGAGTTTACTTACACCAGTTACATGATTGACCCAGAGTTTATTTTGTTTTGTTTTCCCTAAACTTTTGGGTGCCCAATTTTGTACGGGCAGTCAAATAGTCGGGATTTTACAGATACTTGAAGAGATGGAGCAGGAGGCTTCAGGATTATATAGATTGTTATTTCCGCTGTGTTGTAAGTGTTATACTCTAATAATGGTATTGTATACAGATACTGTTTTATTTCAAAGTTATGTCATGAAATATATTTATCTGTTCTGCTGTGTGATTTGTGTTTACTCTTATGTTGTATGTTCTTCTTCTTCTATTCTAAGTTTCTATCTTATCTATTCTCACCCTCTAATTTCTTTCATGGACTATTCGGTATTTCCGATGCTTGAATAGTCGACATTGAGTTTATGTCGGTTACTCAGGATTGCGAAAACCCGGGTCGTTACAGTGGTACCGAAGCTGAAGGTTAAGTACCTTGGCTCTGTGGCGTGACTCAGTAGAGATAGGGTTAGCAATACCCTAGATTAAGTTTGAGTGTAGATATATGAGCACGTATCTGTCATTGTATATAAAAATTATTTTATATCGTTGAGATTTATTGATTAAGATGTTTAGGAGTTCTGTTCGATCAATTTGATCCATTGTATCGGTAGGAATTAATAAACACTTGAATGAATACGATGAACCGACACGGTATGTTTTGAAAGGAGGGTAAATGGAATAATTTTACCCAAATTATATTTTGATATAAGGGATATTGGAATTATTATAATACATAGGATGTGTTGGTTGTTATATAATCAGATAAGGTTATAATTGAAATGTTTATATATAAACCATCAGAATTCATATAATGGAAATATATGAAATCGAAATGAATTAAATCTGACTTTAAATCAGGATTGAAATTAAACTCTAGAAAATTGGAAAGTTGTTTGTAAATGGATTTGGAATTAATATGTGAGAATTTTAAAATCCTGGGAGATTTTAAATTGTTTACAAGCATTGTGAATAATATTTTAAATGTATTTCAAAATGGAAGTGTTTAGAAATGGCTTTGAAAGTGATATAGTATTGAACTCACTTCGATCACTGGAAAATAAATTCCGATGATGAAGTCGACCATTATCGGTGTCCATTTTCGAGTTGTAAGTGACGGATTACTACCAAAGATATTGTTTTTGGAAATGTTTTGAGAAAACAAGTTGTTTTGATATTCCGAAATGAATATTTAATTTTTGAAAAGCAAAGTTGCTTAAAAACTCCCAGAAACGGATTGTTTGAATTAAAACAAATTAGATGGAAATTTGTGAAACTAAATTGAAAATCAAGAATGGTACTTGAGGTTGATAATGGAAATTGGCTTGGATAAACGAATGGTTGTGTTGGAGATAAAAGTAATTGAAGTTTGATTGGGATAACATTGGTATATGCAGAATTGGTAACGTGTGGGAATGATATAATGATATGCCCCACAAAAAGGTACTAGTTTATATTATATATGGGTTTGAGACTTTGATGAGCAGAATTGGCAAGCCGCTTGGCTATTTTATTTTCTTTTGGGTTGGAGAAGGCCCAGTGAGGCGAGTTGGAGTTTGAACTATTGACCAGTACAAAGGAGGTGCTAGCGAATTTTTTTGAAAAGTTAAGGTGTTAGAAAATTTTCAGGATTTTTGAAAATTTTCGTTGGTAAGAATTAATTAATATTTTAACTGAAATCAATTGGTTCAGTCGAAACTGAAGTTGATAAGTAAAACGAATAATTTTAAACCAGTTAATAGTGTTTGTTTTCTGCCTTAGCAATTTCGAGGATGAAACTATTTTAAGGGGGGAAGAATGTAACATCCCGTATTTTTAGCGATATAATAATTAATTAATTTAGTTATTTAAATAGTGTTTAGAGATTTAAATGGTCATTTAATTAAATAATACTGAATATTTAATTAATATAATAATTAAATAATATATTTAATTTTGAAATAATCAGAAAGAGTTGAAATGATAATATTGTGGAATTGGATCATTTATAATATATAATTCAGTTTAGAGTTGAATTATATTAACGAATATATTATATAAACGACAGTTGAACGTATAATTATATTATAATTATAATCGAGCTCGAAATGGCGCTGCAGTTCGTAATTTGGCGATTCGAACTTTAAACGAGTATACAGAATCCGTTTTAAATTGGACTTCTGTGAAATAAGAAACGTTCGGAGAAAGTGAAGTATATTTTTCTAATGGAAGAGAAAAATCGGGATTTCGTCGTGTAGATTTTGATTTATGATCAAATCAAATTTTTGAAAAGTCGCTATGGAATTCCTTCATAATTTATAACGATTTATATATATTATAAATGGATTTTTCAATATAAATTGAATATCGATTCAACCGGGATTTGAATATCGAGTTATAAATCCAATTGGAGCTGTATGATATTCTATTGTGAATATACACGATAATATTTATTTATAAATATTAAATTCAATTATTTTTAAATATATTAATATTAAAAGGGTTTATTTAGAGCTTTAAAAATAGCCAGTTTTGCAAATGACTTCCGTTTACGATGAAATTATTTTTGTTGGATCCGCAATATTAAATTATTGCTAGATTTCAATTTTCGTGATTTTTGGGGTCAGTGTGTGGCCGTACGGATTTTTAATGTGAAAAATAGTGAGTATTTTGACGATTAAAATACGCTGTGTGAGCAAATGGAGTCGGAATTTGACGAAACAAGTTTCGTTGGGTCCGTAATGTTGAACTAAAGGTGTATGTCCATTTTCATGATTTTTGGATATTGTATATGATCATAGGAATTTTAAAGGATAAATATAAAAAGCGTTGGATTAAAATTCGAATATAAAAATATATAAAAAAAACTCCTATAAGTACTCCTTAACTTCTCTAACCTAAATTCATTTCTTTATTAGTCAAACATATTCCGCCGTCCTCTTTTCTACAGCAAAAAAAATTCGTTAGCTTTAGAAAATCATGGAAAAAGAAATAAAATCCTATAAATTCTAATATATATATATATATATATATATATATATATATATATATTTGTGTTCACGATTAGGAGAGCTTTATTCGGGTATGACAATTGTTCAGCACGGTGTATTTTTAGGGTCTTCAAAATGTTCACAGCATTGATTAGGGTTTAGGATATTTAGGGATTTTCGTGTTGATTTGCGAATTCGATTACTGCGTTGGAGTGCTGAAGCGAGGAGCTTTGTATTGTGTAAATCTTGATGGTATCGATGAGGACTTTTATCGCAGGTATCTATAGTACTACAGTGTAGCTCGAAGTCGCGGTAAGGAAGGGAGACGCGAGTTGTTGTAAATGATGATGACTGTGTAGAGATCGAAGAGGAGATTGAAACGGACGTGGCGGCATCTGATTCCGTTTTGAGATGGAGGAATAAGGTTGAACTGGAGTTGCGTTACTGGTGGAAACTGCTCCTGGAGTTGGACGTCGGATTTTCCTTTGGGAATCCGAGTTGTACCTTTGGGATATTGGGTGGAAGGGACTTCGACGGGGAGTTCAAAGGTTGTCTTGGTTTTGAATTTCATGGAATGTGGAATGAACGAGGGAGGGAGAAAAATCAGTAATTGCCGGATCGTTTTCCTGGAGTCACGATATGATTGAGGAAGGAGATGCATTGGCGGGTTGGGTATTATCCACGTTTAGATGGGCTGAGAAAAGGGTGAGGCCCAATAGGATTAAAATTTATAAGTTTCAATTTAATTTAAATGTATATGAACTTCGTAATATCATAACTATCTCATACGTGATCGAAATTCAGTGAAACAATATCCATTAGGATCGTATGGACGAGGGCTACACCATGGAACTGACTGGGAGTGAATAGGAGCTCGTTACAATTTATAGTGAAATAAATTGTCGGTCTAAATCAACCGATGGTTATCGTTATTTAACGATGATCGTCCAATGTGAGTAAATCTCACACTCTGATCAATTTATATTTTTATAAATATAATCTAGTAATGATAAATTATAATTGATTGCTGTGTGTTGATTAGTTGGTTGAATTACTGATGTATTGGTTGAAATTATAGATAATGATATATATATATAAATCGTTAAACAAATGTTGATTCTGTTTATCAGAATATTTCATATCGAAATGAAATCGATGTTATTATATTGTTTAACATCTGTGGATTCAGGGAAATAGGTCACAATAATCCAACTGGATTCCTCAACGTTTATTTTACTGTTTTCATATATTATAATATATGATGTGATATAAAATTTGTTGTTGATTATGTGTGTTTGAATGATATCGATCATTGTTATTTGGTATTTTAAATACCATATACAATACTGGAATTAAAATGGGAATTTTCAATGTGTATATTGAAAATAAAATATATTTATATAATATCAAATGATTTTATAAAAGGGAATTTCAAAGTGGATATTGAATAGAAAAGGAAATATTTGTAAAATAAATATAAAAGGAAATATTTATTAAGAAAATAAATGGAATTATAAAGGAAATATTTATTTATGGAATAAATAGAAGTATATAAAAGGAAATATTTATTTAGAAAATAAATGGAATTATAAAGGAAATATTTAATTATGGAATAACTAGAATTATATAGAAGGAAATATTTCTGAAATAAATATGATATTGAAAAGGGGAATATATATGAAATAAATAGGATATTGAAAAGGAAATATTTGGAAAATGAATAGAATTTTATAAAAAGAGAATTTTACATTAGGAAGGTTTAGACCCGTGCTTCCCACACGGGTGTAACATTATATTGATTTTGAGTAATATTTTGCAATTAAAATATTATAAAGGAATTTGGGGTTTGAATTAGGAATTTAAATGGAATTACTGAAATTAGAACTGATTGGAAATTAGTTGAATTGAACGACTTTCTGTGTATCGATCAGATGTTGGTTTCGGCCTTCGGGGTTAACACGTAGAGGGTTGTTCTCTTACTAGTTTACAGTTTGAGACTGATAGAGATGGGAAGATATTGATGCGTGAATCAAAAATGGAAACGTTTTCCAAAGTTAATAACGTATATTTTCTAAAATTAGAAAAAAAAAAGGATTTGATGATTATATGGAAACGAGAAATGGGGAAATGAATAAATGTTGATTGATGATTGATCGATAGAATTTCCATTTGGAAATAATATCATTGTTTGCACACATGTTTTCTTTTGATAGTTAAATCAGCGACTATTGAAGATTTTGACCATTTTCGTTGTCAATACGGAGAGACCGGGATCAGATATATTATCTGAAAACCACTCCATATGGCATTGGCGTTGCGAATCAAATATGATGATGATAATTGAAGACAGAGTTTTGCAAGGGTTGTTCAGTAAATCCTAGGTAGAAATTGCCTAAGATGGGTTTACAGAATAATTCCTTCGGATTGTCCAGTCCTAGTACAACTTGAATGGACGAATGTCTGATAGAGTATATCTGGTAGATCGCGTATGTTGATCGTTTCAAACATATTTACGTTGGTGGCGGAGAAATTCGTTTCTCTTAGCTTATACCCATGGTATTTTTGGGGAAATCAATTTGTGATTTGACAGGAATAACGATGTGGCATTCTAAGTAAATGAAGGAGTGATCTGTTAAAAGATACATTATGAGCTCAAGTCTCATCAACTGGGAAATGACATAAATCGGGCAGGCAACATGGCTAAGTGGGTCGCACCCAAGTAGGGTATATTGTCACCATCTAGAGGATATTCATATTTTTTACTTCTTTCGCTTCTGTATCTCCCGGGAACGGTTATGTTGGTATACCAACCATAAGGTGATAATATATTCGGAACATTCAAGCTAAATGAATGTTCGGTCATGTATGGCCGAGTTTAAGATGTTCTTGTTGAACTCCAGTGTATCGCTTCTAGAGTACACTGATCAGAAGGTGGTTCCATACCTTGTCAGAGTTGGAAATCCATTTTCCAATAAGAGCCCGCGGTTTTGATTGTATATTATATATGTAGAACGTGAGATGAAAGTGTTCTACTAGATTTCTATTTACTTGCTCTAGACATTATTATAATATCAGACAAGTATTGTTTTAGAAAAAATATTTTGGGTTATCATAAGGTAAAAACCATCCGTGTTTATGTGTGGATCTGTCTTACGATTATCCTTTGTTTCAAAAGGATTTTGAAGAAGTTAAACAAATGATTTGAGTTTACTCATATTAGTCACATGACTGACCCAGAGGTTATTTTGTTTTGTTTTCCCTAAACTCTTAGGTGCCCAATTTTGTATGGGCAGTCAAGTAGTCGGGATTTTACAGATACTTGAAGAGCTAGAGCAGGACGCTTCAGGATTATATAGATTGTTATTTCCGCTGTGTTGTAAGTGTTATACTCTAATAATGGTATTGTATATAGACACTGTTTTATTTCAAAGTTATGTTATGAAATATATTTACCCGTCCTGCTGTAAGATTCGTGTTTACTCTTATGTTGTATGTTTGTCTTCTTCTTCTATTCTAAGTTTCTATCTTATCTATTCTCACCCTCTAATTTCTTTCATGGACTATTTGGTATTTCCGATGGTTGAATAGTCGACATTGAATTTATGTCGGTTACTCAAGATCGCGAAAACCCGGGTCGTTACACTTGCATCTCATGTTCCACTTACATAATATACAATCAACAACCGTGGACACTTATTGGGTAATGGATTTCCAACTATGACAAGGTACGGAACCACCTTCCGATAGTGTATCTCTAGAGGGAATACACTTGGGTTCAACAAGAACATCTTGTAATCTGGCCACACATGACTGACCACTCATTTCGCTTGAGTGTGTCGAATGTATATCACCAACGGTTGGGATTAGCAACCGTTTCTCAAAAGGGACAACATCGAATAGAATAAAGAAATAAATAAATTTTCTCTAGATAGGTGATAATACACCCTAATTGGGAGCTACCCACTTAGCCATGCTGTCTGCCCGATTTTTGTCATTTCTCAGTTGATGAGGCCTGAGGCTATGATTACTTACCTTTCATTGATAGCACAATCACTTTGAATGTCACATTGTCAGTTCCGTTAACCATTAATTGATTTGCACAAATATAATCAGAATATTATGCTAAGAGTATAAATTCTTTGCCACCATATATATTTATACATACCAACATAC
Source organism: Allium sativum (assembly GCA_030737875.1). Lineage (NCBI taxonomy): Eukaryota > Viridiplantae > Streptophyta > Magnoliopsida > Asparagales > Amaryllidaceae > Allium > Allium sativum. Next base: position 465,562,331 of record CM060923.1, read on the forward strand.
GCAATCTTTGGAAATACTCTACCAGACATTCGTCTATACAACTTTGTTCTGGGACTGAACGAAACTGAAGGCACATTTTCCATTAATCCAACTTAGACAATTTCTACCTAAGATTAACAGAAAAAGCCCTTGCACTTTACTCCGTCTTCGATTATCTTCATATAATCTGATTTGCAACCCTACTGGCAATTCGCAGTGGTTCTCGGATATTAATCCAATCGGTCTCTCCATATTGACAACGATATTGGCAAATACTTTGATAGTCCGTTATTTAACTATCGAAGAAAAACAAACATCCATTCAAAGCATCAAACAATCACTAGGCCCCTTAATTAATATTTTATTAATTTAATTTTTTTCATGCCCCAGTATCTCTTCAATATCTTTACCCAGATATTTCTCCAAACTCGTTTAGCCTCTCATGATTCTTAGAAAGACATTTTCATCTATCATAACTATTTATTAGTAATATTCCAGAAATTATCAATTTTTAACGTTCGAAAACATTTCCATTTCTTATTTACATATCACTATTCTTCCCCATTTATCAGTCCCTAATAGTAAACTAGTGAGAGAACAGTTTCCTACATATCAACCCCGAAGGACGAAACCAATATCAGATCGACACTCAAGAAGCCATTAAACTCAACAAGTCTCAAGTCAGCTTCTAATTTCCTCAACTCCATTTCTTAACTTCTTATCGACACAATCATTTTAATCTGCAAATCGTTTGCTTTTAAATCATTGTTTTTTTTTAAATCATCATTCACTTTAAAATATATATACGTTTGTCCTTCCAATCTCCCAGGATTTAATATATAAATTCCCTTTCTTCATATAAAATCTCATTATACATTTATTCATTTATTAAATTTCATATATGGTTGATAAGTCAATTTCTAGCTATTTAGCTTTTGTTAAATTTTTTCTATCTCATTAAATTTCCAGAAAAATTCGCCAGCGCCTCCTTTATATCGATCAATAGCTCAAACCTCAACTCGCCTCTCTAGGCCCTTTCCATTCAAAAAGAAAATCAAAAAGCCAAGCGGCTTGCAGATTCGGCACATGAAAACTCATATGGAATTTAAAAGTGTACTTTTTTGTCGGGCACTCGAATTATAATCTTCGTACACTTCATTCCATACCTATTTAATATATATACATCCATTCCCTATTTATTCCAACTCAGTCCAATCATTTTTAACTAAATTTGCTAATTTATTCTTTAATTAGCTCTTTTGCCTATTCCACTTTTTAATTGAACATATCACGTTCATATACAATTTTTATTGACTTATAAACCAATTGAATTCCATTTTCAATTCAAGTTTCATATCCGATTTCGAATATGAATTCACAAGTTCAATTTACTTAAGCAAAATTCAATTTCGTATCAAAACTCGATTAACTAATTATTCTTCAAATTAGTTAATTCCATTTAATAATTAAAAATTGGATTTTTGTTTCAAACATCGGTTCACTTACTCCAATTGAGTTCATATTTATTTCGTATCTTAAGTCTGGATTTTTCTAATGGATATTCAGATTTTATTCACTTAAAATCATTTTATTTATTTAAATAAACCATTATGATTTTACAATGGTTATGGTGCTTTTTTTCTGAAAATTTGATTTTGACATAAATCAAAATCTATAAGACGAAATCCAAAATTTTCTTTTCTATTAGAAAATTACTTACAAAACGGTCCTGGCGATTCTTGTTTCCAAGAATTCCGACTTAAATAAGTCTTATATACTCAATTGTAGTACGAAATGCCAAATTACGAACTGCCATGCTGCGGCGAGTTCATTTTAAATTATATTTAAATATAAACGTTTAAACTTCGTTTAATTTAAATTTCAATCTCGTTCTAATATATATTTTAATATATATTAAATCCAGTTTTCAAATCCGACTTAATATTTCTGATTATCTCTAATTGTCGATTTTTCATTACTCGGTTATAAATTTATTTATAACTCAATTTGCTATATTAAATTCCAATTCTCTTTATAAATAAATTATTTATAAAATTTGATATAATCAAATTCTAATTATAAATTCTTAGATTTACCTCAATTTCGTTTATATTCCGAACTCCGGAATAACAACTGTTATCCCCTTTTAGAAAAGATTTCCAATTCATATTTAAATTCATACTTGAATTTAAACTTCTAAATTAACTAATGATAATTTATCTCACTTAATTTATAATGTCGTTTATAAATTTAACTTCCTTGTTTTATAATTTAAAACAAGTTTCCATTTCAAATCCATTTGAAACCAAATTCCTATTCTGGAATATTTTATGGATTATAACTTATATATACAGTGAATCTATTTTCATATTTAAAATTTAAACTTCTATTTAATACAATCCTAATATTTTTTCTGAAAATATTTATTTAAATAAATTTGATCTAATCGAATTCAAATAACAATTCCATACGGATTTATTTAATTCAATTTACATTCTGAATATCAAAATAAATTTATCGTTTCTCTTTGAAACTAATTTCGGTTTCCCGTTTTAAATTCACATTTGAATTTAGACTTCCTAAATTATCCAGATGAATTTTTTTCCATTTCAGTTATAAACACCATTTATTAATTCACTTAAATTCCCCACATTATTTAATTTATAAACATCGTTCATAAATTCACTTCAATGCCTGCGTTATTTAATTTATAAGCATCGTTTATATATTCCTTTACTTGTTTTTATTATTCAAAACAAGTTAATATTACTTAGCCCATTCGAAATTAAAATTCTTTTAAAAAAAATAGAATTTCCATTGTAAATCTCAAAATCCATTTTTCATGATATTTTTATAAATTAACATTCAGACCCAATGATATTTAAACACCCAAAACACTCAGTTATTACTCACAAGTTTTCTGACATATCATATATGATAATATATGAAAACAAACAAATAAATAATAAATTTTAAGGAATCCGGTTGGATCCCTCCAACCTGTTTTCCTACATCCACAGACATTAGCCAATATAAATAATACCCATCCTACTTTAAGGTAGGATATCACGGTATAGGAGGTCATCCATTATCATATTGTGGGGCGCATGGGGTCACCCGCTAATGATACTGCGGGTATTCGCTAACGGTACTGCGGGAAATATCCAATCACCAATATTTATAATGACCACAACCACCAGGTCTAAATAACTAATACATTTATAATAGCCACAAAAAATATATTTAAATGCATCCAAACAACCAGCAAACAATTATTTTTAACTAATAAAAATAATTTGAAATAAAAATCTGGGTGAGATTTACTCACCGTGATTTTATTTGCTGAATATCTGATTTAGATGCTGCATCGTTGCAGCTACAAATCAACTCGAAATTTCTCGAATAAAATTTTATTTGCACCTACAAGTAATTAAATCTTTATTCATCAATTTGCACCATTTATTTAAACTACTTTAGTAAATTATCTTACATGATATAACTATATATATATATATTAAATTAAACATTTCTAATGAATTTAATTAACGTAACATCTTACCTCAAACATCATTTAATCATACTGCTTCCCCTTATTGTCAGCACCTGATACTATCATCACCTTTCACAATACTGGAACTTGTAAACCCATGAAAAATTTCATCTTCCTTGCGAATTAATCCTAATCTATTGTGTACCTGTCTGGGCTTCATTGTCTTCACAAAGAATGTTCAAAATCTCAAGGCTGTTGCCAACAACTACTGCAGATTTTCCAGTACTACTCAAACGATCACCAGTTTCCTGTTTCGCCACGATCACTGCAGTATTTCATCAAGCATCCGTTACTCCTCACAACAACTAAATGCAACTTTTTCAACCTCAACGGATTGTCGTTCCTGCTTAAAACCTCATCTCTGCCATTGCGACTTCACAGACCTCGCACAACAAAAAGGAAATCACGCGACAATACTATCAACGTTCGTCTCCAAACCCGACTTTATCCAAAAACGCTCGCTACAGGAGATTGGCATCTCAATGCTTCAAACCCCCTTCTGAAAACCGTGACCTGCCCTAGACCTCGCACACCCAATTCCACATTGTACCCCAAATCATCGTTTCCTCGAGATCTAACTCGGCAGATCCCATCGCAAGAACTAATGTGTATATTGGGATGAAGGGCAGCTCAATTCGAGAATCATGAAATTGGTTTCAGGAATTTAGGAGTAGAATTTTATACGGATTTGGTAATGAAGGCTTTTCACGGTTTTTATTTCGAAAAAGGAAACGAAAATTTTGTTTTGTTTTTGTATGAGGCTTTTGATTATTATTATTTTACTAGGGAAGGAAAATAGAAAGAGAAAAAGGGTAGATAGGATTATATAGAAGGAGGAGGGAACCAACATATATTTTAGGTCTGCAATGTTATAGGTAGGTATAAGCAAGTACATCATATTTAATTTCGATTTGATTTCTAATTAATGCGATTTGATTTAAAGAGACTTTTATTCTTTTTAAATAGATTCAAATTTGACTTCGAGCTTATCCACAAAAATAACATCTCGGGGTTCACAAGATTGAAATCACGAACAGCTATTTTAATGTAACGACCGACGTTCCAATGTGATAACACTATTCTGAGCTCAATAGAATATATTTTGAAATTTAATTTGAACATATATATAGAGTAACCATACTAAATCGATATAAAATAAATTAAACTCAGAAATAATCAATTCCCTGATAATAAAATATTTTTATTATCATCTATTTTCAAATACAATTAATATTGATCATCTGAATTGTTTTGATTTAGTTTTTAACTTCGAGTTCAATTATATTTCGTTTTATGATAATTTAATATATTTGATATTAAATCGAAATCAGTTATTAAATCGATAATTTAATATAAAAATTCATTTTTATTATCAACTCAATATTTAAAATGATATTAAATATATAAAATTAATTGACAAAAAAATCTGGGTCGTTACAAAAACTCTACGCAATCCAGCGTTGCGTGGGATTGGACGTTGGAACAATCCGAACTAGTATAAAATCCAGTGTGTTCTTTCCTTTTCTGCATTTTATTTTTGTTTATTTCTGTGTTTGTGATTGATTATGTGTCTGTGATCATCTCTGTGGTGTGTGATTCATATAGTAGATCATATAAATTTTAGATTTTTTAAGTTCCTTGAAAACGCTGTTCACCCCCCCCCCCCCCTCTAGTGTTAGTTTTCACTTAAGATCCATATTCTTCGTTCCCTAACAATTAAGTTCTAATAAGTCCAAATATAGAGTTATAGCCCTTGTTCCTGAGATTTCTTTACTGTTTGGGAGTTGAAATCCATGAGAAGTATGCAATTTCTTCTTCTTAAAGCTTCAAAGTTCGCTAAAGGTGTCCAAGGTCAAGAATTTCTTCACAAAGTGTCAAATCAACAGAATGCCAGTCCTTTTCATGTAGGAATCCGAGAGCTATTTATAGATAGTGGAGCAGGTGGGAGTATGTGGAGTATGGGACCCACCCATAACTTTTCGTGTCTCGAGATCGTTGTCGACAGGGGTCGATATGTATCCCGGGAGTTGTCATTTTGTTTGTGTTGTCACTCCAAAATCTTTAAGTGTGACGACCCCAAAACCCCGTACGACGGTGGCAAGGGTAATATTTGGAATATAACACATAAACAGATAACAGCAGAACAGAATAAATAAACACCAGATAATGTACAATAGAATACACTGGATAAACATAATCATCAGAGTTACACAGTATACAGGATCATACTTAGTACAAAATACAGTTCAGCTATACATAAATGTCTACAGCGGAAAACAAAACATAATATGTACAATAGAAGCTGAACAGCATAAAAAGAGATAAATGGTAGAATCCATCTTCAGCTCCAGCTATCCAGAAAGAGCCTGCTAAAACTAAATACAAGGCTGCCCGTGTAGAAAGAGAGGCATCCGAGTTTGCAAGTGAAACAAACTATGAGTTAGTCATGGGACTGGTATGAGAAATCTACTTAACTGGTTAACCAATAATAACAAGGCAAATCATAGGACCACGCCACTTTCGCGGAACGGGTTTACTCCAGTGATTGCCAGTGCTTTAGAAACAAGTATACCTTTTAAACATCGCAATGCTTTTTATAAAAATGAAGCCATTATAAGACTCAGTTCCCATCACACAATGCAACGTAAACCGGAGGATAAAGTATTACCTTATAATGGCCAAGATATGCTTGATATGAATAAAGCAAAAGCACTTGATATTATTACTAGTGTTTATATGTTTCAAAAACAATTTCAAATCATAAGTATCAATCATAGACGACATTAATGCCCCATACCACTATGTCGCCATATATAGGTATACAATCAAAACCGCAAAGTCACGTATTTGGAAATTAGATTTCCGTCATGAACCGAGGCAAGGGATCGTCCTCACCGAATTCGAGACGCTCTAGCCCGCCCCTCAGGCAAGCGCGCAGGCAAGCCTTGGATCGTCAGGGCCGATCCACCGATGTGGATTATTATGCCTGAACACTGCGTTTCCCCGCCCTTTGGGGCGTAAATGAGACAAATGACTCCTTTGGCTCCACATAGTCACCGATATATCCGAGGCGCCTCGCAACAGCAACAACCACACAGGTGAAAATATTATAAATGTCAGGGCTGGTAGGTCACTGACACCACCCTAGCTAGAAGGAAACGCATGTCCTCCTTGAGGTCCTCTCCCATTTCTGGTTCATACCGGGTGTGAGGCTCGCGAATCAACGTTATACACAAAGCTATGCCACACAGGCCGTGCTTTGATCATCAACCACAAGACTTTGCTTTTCAATAGAAGCCTTGATCATCTGCCACTTAGGCATGCCACACAGGCAATTCACTCTATGCGACTTATTTCTATCGATATATAGCCTCTAAGCTCGTATGTCTCAGAGAAGGGTGTTAAGCAAGAGAATAAATTCTCCACCGCCAAACAGATATATATTTAATAGAGATCAATCAGCACAGAACAAAATCCAATGTCAGACACACAATTCATTTACAAGTTCGTTCTGGGTCTGAACGAAACCGGAGGCACCATATACCTCGCATATCCATCGACCTCCAAGTACGTCTGGACGATCACCACTTATTATCTATATTTCGGGATGCCTCCCAATCAAGACATCAGTTATCATCCAACCGAGGTGAAGATCTCCGGTCTTCAACCACCGTCTTCATCATCGACTTCTTATCTCCGATCAATTATTTGAAATGAGATTTAACTCGGCCTTTTCAAATAATTCACATATATTTAGAATTTAAATCAATTCATTTCAATGGTTAAATTATTCGACATCAATAATTCTGTTCTTAATTGTAATTTTCACGCCAAACACATTCAACCATCAAATATCTAGTAAACCGGGTAAATTCGGTTTATTTCCATTCTATATCGTTTACAATATTTTATAACGATTTATCGCTATTTTTATTCATTTAAAAATAGGTAATTCATTCAAACGACGCTTCAGGACATAACGCGGCCGTGGCGTTGTTTTTTTTCAAATTTGATTTACACATATCTGGAAATCTAACCGTTGGTTCTTCACAAACTTTATATCCTTAGAAAGATCTTTTCAAAACGAATCCAATGGTTTCAGTTTTGGGAAAATCCGACGGTCGGATCTCCCGGTACAATCGTTTGAAGTTACGATTTCAAAATACGAACTGCACCGTCGTTAATCGATTTAATTATATATATATATATATATATATATATATATATATATATATATAATCGATTCTGGCATTGTTTTTCTTCAGACTTGAATTAAACATTCCAAAAAATCCAACCGGTAGATCTTCACAAAGTGGGTGTCGTTGGAAAGATATTTCCAAAGCGAACCCAACGGTTTCGGTTTCGGAAAAATCCGATGGTCAAACATCCCGCACTAATCGTTTGAAATCACGGCTTCAAACTACGAACTGCAGCTTTGTTATTCGATTTATTTTAATTATATTTATATATATATATATAAATAAATATAATTCATTCTTCGATTTCAAAACCATATCCACTTCATATATTTGATAAAATGATACTTTTATCATCAAAAATATTTTTTCAACACATGAATATTTTTAGCACTTCATATTCACAATAAAAATGTAGATTTTATTGTTCAATCTATATATTCAACACATGAATATTTTGACTTCACACATACGATAAAAATATGATTTTTATCGTTCTAGTCCTTATTCAACACATGAATATTTTCTATAGTTTATATATATAATAAAAATGTGATTTTTATTGTAAAACAATTTATTTCAAAACATGATTATTTTATATAGTTCATACATAAGGTAAAAATGTTATTTTTGGTGTTAAAACAATTTATTTAAAATACTAATATTTCATATAGTCTATATATATAATAAAAATGTTATTTTTGTCTTTCAAAGAATTTATTCAATACATGAACTTAATTCAACACATGAATTTCTATTCAACAAATGAATTTCTATTCAACACATGAATTTTATCTCAACACATGAATTTTATTTCAACACATGAATTTAATTTCAACACATGAATATAAATCAAACACAGGAATAATTTAGAAAATTTCGGCAGCATAACGGCAGGGTAGTTAAAACTGGCACTGTCCCTAGTACGGCTCCTCGCTCTACCTTAAAGCCTCGCAGCTTTTGACAATGGGGATTTTCAATATCTAGTTCGTACCCAGACGAATTTTCCCATATACTAATCCTATTGGGATTTCAATCACAATCAATCATTTCAAATCAACCATTCGTGGTGTTCACTAAATTTCACATCAACCAATAATCCAAACAATATCACAACCAATATATATCGTCCATGGTCTGTGGACGAGGGGAGTATATATATATATATATATATATATATATATATATATATATATATATTCGTATATAAATATATTTCGATTTCACTTCAATATCATTTCAATTTATTTCAATGCATATATCACTTTTACAACGCATATATAACTTATATATCGAACATACAACTTATACAACGCTTATACATGAGGTGTACAACGCTTATATAACTCATACATCAACTATATAATTTATACATCGTTGTTTTACATATCGTTTATAATTTATAAATCTCACATTGGGTTCCACTCCGCCAAAAATTGTAGAAGGCTCAGAAAAATATACGGTCTCTTCTAAAATGTAGAAGACGTCCACACGAGTCCAATGTCTCTTGTTTCACTGGATTTCGACAACATAGCAAAAAGATATGATTTTTAGAAGATCAATCAACTTTGCGACACTTTTATATGTTGAAATCAGTTTAATATTAATCAGTCGTTACCTCAGCAAAATCTTCAAAACTAGGTTTGGATTTTTCACGCAAACGGTGAAGTGATTCGACGATCGGCCTTCGCAGCGATGAAGAGGAAGGAGAGGCGCGCTGGCGCCTGAAGCGGGACCCACTTCGGTGGCCTATAGGCAGCGCGGTGGCGCTAAGAAGTCAGCAACTTCCCGGAGGTGATTCGGCTTCAACACTCAACGAGAAATTCTCCAATTAGTATGGATTTAAAGCTCAGGTCGAGGTCTACAAAAACCATAACTGGGGCATAGGGTTTTGATGCACGGGTTGGCCGAAATGGAGGAGAGAAGGTGGCGAAGTGGTTTCCGTCGAGAGCAGGTGTATCGAGGAGAGAGAGAGCGGGTGTGTCGAGTTGTGGTTGGTCAATGGTTTTTTTTTATTTATATATTTTTAAAATTCCAAAAATACCCCTCTTCACATACTAACTCCAATCCAAACCCAACGACTGTCGTCCCTAGCTAAATACCCTATGTTTCGTAGGCCCATTCGACTGTTTCAGTCAGTTTCTCTTCAAATTAAAATACAAAACATTCAATATTTGATTTGAACGTACATTTCAATTTGCCGGGCAACATAATAATTCTAAAAATTTCAGAAAAATAAATCTAGCAATGTTTTGATGATACGGTCCCAAAAAAACTAGTTTCATCGAATTCTCAGACCGTTTAAAAAATGGACCTTTTCTAGTCGATCCAATTTAACATAAATCGACCAAACACATTTTCCTTTGCGACGCTCACATATTAACTTCAAAAATTATGAAATTTGAAACATTGCAATAATTTGACATTCCGGATCCAACAAAAGTGGTTTCGTCGAATTCTGAGGCCATTGGGAAAATGTCTATTTTCAAGGGCTATATTGCAACAACCCGCATTCTATGTGTCATGAGACCGTAGAATATTTATTTCTTCATCGTATGAGGTCATATGGTCATGTAACTTTGAGGGAAGACTATTAGAGCTATTTTCCGTGTTCACGATTATCGCGAGTTGAATAAGGTGACAAGGAAGAATAAGTATCCTCTCCCACGGATAGATGATTTGTTTGATCAACTGGAAGGAGCAAGAGTGTTCTCCCAATTGGACCTCGCGACAGGATTTCATCAGCTCCGGGTGGCAGCTGATAGTATAGCTAAGACAGCATTTTGGACGCCGTCCGGATTCTACAAGTGGTTAGTCATGCCATTCGGGCTGACCAATGCACCAGCGTATTTTGTGGATCTTATGAATAGGGTATTCAGAGATCAATTGAATAAGTTTGTTCTTGTGTTCGTGGATGATATTTTGGTATATTCGAGGACAGAAGAAGAGCACAAGGAACATTTAAGGATAGTGTTGGAGGTGTTGAGAAAACACCAATTGAAAGCAAAGTTCTCGAAATGCCACTTCTGGAGGAGGGAAGTGAGGTTCTTGGGCCATGTTGTTTCAGAGAATGGTATCGCCGTGGATCCTGCAAAGGTGGCGACGGTACAAGATTGGTCTACGCCCAAGAATGCAACAGATGTAAGAAGTTTCTTGGGGTTAGCTGGATATTACCGTAAGTTTATCCGAGACTTCTCCAAGATAGCAGCCCCGTTGACCCGATTGACCAAGAAGAATCAAGCTTTTGTTTGGGATGGAAAATGCGAAGATGCATTCAAGGGTCTAAAGCAGAGGTTGACGAGTGCACCAGTGTTAGTCATTCCTAAGGGGAATGAAGAGATGACGGTATACACGGATGCATGTGGTATCGGACTAGGTGCAGTATTGATGCAAGGAGGTAGGGTCGTAGCTTACGCAAGTAGGCAACTGAAACCGCATGAGAAAAGATATCCTACCCATGATTTGGAATTGGCAGCGATTGTATTCGCGTTGAAGATGTGGAGACATTATCTCTTGGGAGAAAGATTTGAGTTGTTTACTGATCATAAGTCGTTGAAATACCTCTTCTCCCAGAAGGATTTAAATCTCCGTCAGCAAAGATGGTTAGAGTTCTTGGCTTCATATGATTTTGATATCGCATATACACCCGGTAAGGGCAATGCGGTAGCTGATGCCTTGAGTAGGAGACATGCCAGCTTAGGGGCTATGTTTCTTGAGTGGAAGCAACTGGAGTACATCGCAGGGTATGATTTCAGACCAAAGTGCAAATTGGATCCAGAAATGTTAGCAAGCTTGACGATCAGACCCACATTGATTGAGCGGATTGGTTCCAGTCAAAGGGACGATCCTAATTTATGGGAAGTCATCTCCAAGTTAGAAACGAATGTTGATGAGGAGATGGACAAGTATGGGCTTGATCAAGATGGATGGCTTCGAAAAAGTGGAAGGTTAGTTGTACCCAATGTCAATAGATTGAGAGATGAAGTGCTTAGAGAATGTCATCACTCAAAACTGACTATACACCCCGGTGGTAACAAGATGTATCGAGACATGAAACAGACTTACTACTGGGAAGGAATGAAAAGGGACGTTGGGAAGTTTATATCCAAGTGCATGAATTGCCAGCTAGTTAAGGCCGAGCAAAAGAAGCCTAGTGGTTTGTTACAACCATTAGAAATTCCCGAATGGAAATGGGAGCAAGTATCTATGGATTTCATCGATGGCTTACCAAGGACTAGATCGGGACATGATAGCATTTGGGTAATTGTGGATAGGTTGACCAAGAGTGCAAGGTTTATACCCGTCAAGTCAAATAGAACGACAGCTAAGTTAGCTGAGTTGTATATGAAATGGGTATTGAGATTTCATGGAGTACCAAAAGGCATTGTGAGTGACCGAGACCCGTTGTTTACTAGTGGGTTTTGGAAAAGCTTACAGGAGGCTCTAGGATCAGAATTACATCTCAGTACCGCATACCATCCTCAGACCGACGGTCAGACGGAGAGGGTGAATCGAATATTAGAAGATCTCTTGAGAGCTTGTGTACTGGATTTTGGTGGATCATGGGATGACCATTTGCATCTAGTAGAGTTTGCATATAATAATAGTTACCAGTCCAGTATTGGTATGGCTCCATTTGAAGCCTTGTACGGGAGACCGTGCAACTCACCGTCGTGTTGGATAGAAACCGGTGAGAAATTTATGCTTGGACCAGAAGTAGTAAGAGAAACTTCAGATAAGATCAAAGTTATTCGGCAGAGAATGAAAGCTGCCCAGGATAGGCAGAAGAGTTATGCTGATAAGAGACGAAGAGATTTGAAGTTCTCAGTTAGCGACTTGGTGTTTATCAAGATTTCTCCGTTGAAGAGCATGATTCGATTTGGCAGGAGAGGCAAGTTAGCACCAAGATTTGTTGGTCCATTCCCTGTTGTGGAGCAAGTTGGTAATTTGGCATATAAAGTTGAGTTACCAGACAAGATGGCGGGAGTTCATAACGTATTTCATGTTTCCCAACTAAGGAAGTTCGTACACGACCCAGATATGACTATCTCACCTGATCAGTTAGAGAACTTCAAAGTAGAACCCGAGGCGGTTGGGAACCGCAAGCCGATTCGTATTGTTGCGCACGATACGAAGAAACTTCGAAGGAAGGCGGTGAAGCTAGTCAAGGTTCAGTGGGGCGAGGACGAGAACGACTGTACTTGGGAGACAGAGGAGAGCATTAGGAAGGCGAATCCAGAACTCTTTGCCTGGTAAGATTTTATTTTCGATTTAGTTTTCCGCATGCTAGGATAGACTTGTTTGTTTGTTATGCATGTTTGATTGTTGCAAATGATTGGTAGGCATGCGGGATTCCTTGTTTGTTTCTTAATTAGGGAATTTCGGGGGCGAAATTTCTTAAGGGGGGGGAGAGTGTAACAACCCGCATTCTATGTGTCACGAGACCATAGAATATTTATTTCTTCATCGTATGAGGTCATATGGTCATGTAACTTTGAGGGAAGACTATTAGAGATATTTTCCGTGTTCATGATTTTTGCCGATTTTTAAATGACCATTTTGCCCCTAGCTGATCTTGTTTTGGCCATAACTTTTGATTGGTAAGGAATTTTGACCTGAAACCACTTCCATTGGATTCGAATGATGGTTTATCTTTCCGTAGAGTGGTCACATTAGCCAAACGGACTAACCGTTTGGGAGATATGGCTGAAACAAGCTCTAGAAGGTGAAAAACAGCTTAACCGGGCTTAATTGGGTAGTTAACAGCTAGGCCCATTGGAGGATTTCGGGTTTGGGACTAATTGAGGGCTGCTAGGGTTAGGGTTTTCAGTTTTAATCATTTCCTAGCCTCCACAAACTTCATAGTAAACCCTAGTAATGGCCTCCAACCTATAGGACACCTCCAAATCACTTTTTGCTTGAAGATTGGGATTAGCAACACCAAATCAAAGGGGATCTACACCAAATCAACATTAGAGCTGCTGTTTGGCATTGCAATCTTCACCAAATCAGAGATTTATTTCAAATCTAAGTTTATTTGTGGCAAAGGTGAGTGATTTGCATAGTTCCTCACTAAATATGGCTAATTAAGGGTAATTAGGGGTGATTAGCGAAACTATATGTTAATAAATTCTGGAAAAATTCCTAAAATTCTAAAATGATGTTTTAGACCTCTGTTAGAAATTTGGTTCCATTTGGTTAAGTTTTGCCAATCATACCATTAGTTTTGCTTGAACATGCTTAAGGGAAAATATGGGGTTTTGGCTATGTTTGATCCATTTTAACCTATCATATTGATGTTTTGGTGTTTGAGGTCACTTGTATATGTTGCTATGACTCTTTGGTATGCTTTATGATTGATTTCAATAGTTAGATCGGTCGAAAACGCCGTCGAGAGGCGTATAAACACTCGCTGGAAAGCTGCTGAAACTGCAGGTTACGGATCGGATCGGAGGAGAAGGTACGGATCGGATCGGAGGAGAAGGTACGGATCGGATCGGAGGGGAGGGAATGGATCGGAGCGGAGTGGGCATAAGGTCACACGCGCTGGGTAGAAGCAGGGGATCGGATCGGAGATGGAGAGGAGGGGCGGACCGTAGGTTGGACGTCATAACCCGAACCGTCATTTGCTGGACATCACGAACCATCACCAGTTGAGCATCACGAACCGAACCGCCACCAGTTGAGCATCACGAACCGAACCGCCACTAGTTAATCATCACGAACCGAACCGCCACCAGTTGAGCACAACGATCCGAACCGAAACAAGGAGAAGGCAGCGATCCGATCCAAGCCAAGAGAAGGGATCCGAACCGATCCGGTAAAGACGATGACCATAACCCGAGATGCAAAGGTAGTCCAAATAGAAGTTAGAGCCACATACCAATGTAGTGAGGTCACTTGAAAGATTTGGACGTGATCTCACGACGTTAGGCTTGGTAATGGGTTCGCTTCGTGATGGGGCTTTGCTGCGGGACGTGTGCTAAGGAGTTGTCGATTGTCTATAACTTTGGATCACTATGTTGGGAGGTATATGAACGGGTTCAGGGCCATAATGGCCTGGGTTCGGCTAAGAGCTGCAGCCAATGACGTGGGGTCATTTGAAAGGTTTGGACATGACTACCACGAGGTATGCTTGGTTGTAGTAGAGTCGTACAGGGAACTCCGCCATCACCTCAAGTTACTAGTGATCAAAGTGGTGGACATCGTATGCTTTATGCGCTGAGTGAGAGATGTGAGGATGGTTGCTATGTTTGCTTGTTTGACATACACACCCCCACCCCCGTTATCCTTATATACCATATGTTAGTGGTGGTACCTTAGAGTGTTGTACAGTATGTAGTACTGATTCTTTAGTTGCAGGTCCAGGTTCAGGTATGGTTTAGTATACCTGTTATTGTTATGTTTAGATGCTTATCGCTCACACCAGACTTTTTGTCTGACCCAGAGTTTTATGTCTCTTCTTATTACTCTGGGTGCTCATTCGAGCAGACTAGAGACAGGTAGACTGGCTGTGCACGAGTGGATTGCCAAGGACGAGCAGGAGGCTCCTACGTATTATCTCTTATTATTCTCCCTGTGTCGCTGTTGGTATCTACTTTGGGCATTAGTAGCATACCTATCTTATTTTGCTTAGAGACAGTTTTTTTTGAAAAGTTTTTATAATGGTAGTTTGGATCATAAGCTGTATTTGGATTTTCCGCTGCTATGTTGTTTAGTTCTTCAGCTTATGCACTGTCTCATCTGTTTATGCTAAAGTATGTTGATATTATATTTTACTCTATGCGTTGTGAGATGTGTTACAGGTTCTATGATGGTTCATTGTTTCCTTTCCTTCTCAACTTCCTTTCTTTCTTAACGATCCGTCCCGTACTAGCTGGGCATATTCTATGGATGTGACGGTTGGTGCGGGGCGGGTTGTCACACTTGGTATCAGAGCTCTAGGCTGCGAAGTTAACCTAGGGAAAGACACCGGGGAGAGATAGTATACGTATATGAGAGCGCGTACTTGTTATATTTTGGTTTTCAAAAGCTAGTTATATATATATACACTAGTAGTATAAGTAAGGATGAAGTCGCACTGCATTAGTACCACTATAGAGATGGCTGATTCGTTCTCTTTACAGATTGAACGATGAGCCGAAACTTGAGGAACAACGGTGGACCAAGGCCTAACAATAGGAATGACCCAGACTTGAGGACAATGTTCACCAACTTCATGAGGGATATGATTAGGGATGTTCAGGGAGCAGTCCCTAATGCTGCTGATGGTGGTGGTGCAGCAGTGCAAGCGCCTAGGGCCGATTTCGCCAAGCTAAGCAAGGATTATACCAACCTTGGTGGAAAGCCGTTCCATGGAACGGAATCGGCTACGGACGTTCAGAATTGGTTGGATAGCTGCGAGCGCATCTTTGAGGATTTGGGTATCGAGGATGCGATGAAGAGAAGGCTAGCATCCCGTCAGCTGCAAGGACGGGCAATGAATTGGTGGGATTCCATCAAAGCAGCTACTCCCGAGGATCAGATTACTTGGGATCAGTTCAAGGCTCGCTTTAGCGACAAGTTTATCCCAGCTGCTCAGAAATCAATGTTGTTTAAGAGGTTCTTGGAGCTGAAGCAGAATGGTAGGGCTATCTCGGAGTATGTTGCTGAGTTCGACACTTTGTCGAAATATGGATTATCTTTGATTGATACTCCCGAGAAGAAGAACGAGAAGTTCATAACTGGCTTGGATGAATACTTGGGGGAGAGGCTGATCAACTACATCGATGAGACGTTTGAATTGATTGTGGGAAAAGCTTTAAGATCAGAAAGCCTTTACCCTAGGTCGAAGACTGAAGCTGCATCTGCAGAAGAGCCAAAGCCGCAAGCGAGCGGTGGAGGCAAGAATGGTTCTCAGAATAAGAGGAAGCAGAACCAGAACAAGGATGGCCAGAAGAAGAAAAGCAAGAAAGATGTTGAGTGCTTTAGCTGTGGCAAGAAGGGCCACTATGCTAAAGATTGTCGAGCAAAGCAAGCGGACAGGAAGTGCTTCAATTGTGGCCAGCCGGGTCATTACAAGGATAAGTGCCCGCAACCCCTGAAAGAGAATCAGATTGTGAAAGCATATGCTATCAATGCTGTTCCTTCTTCGTCGAATGCCCCAACTGCGGCGGAGAAAGGAAAGAATGTCGTCGTTCAAGGTATGCTTTCCATTTATGATATTCCTGTTTGAGTATTGTTCGATACCGGGGCTTCCCGTTCCTTCATATCTAGTGACCTGGTAGATAGATTGGGATTGGAACCCGAGTTAGTCGATGGACCATTAGCTGTGACGAACCCGATTGGTGGTTCGACCAGCCTCAGTATGATTTGTCGTAATTTGGCCTTATCGAGTCATGGATGTATGTTTGTTTGTGATTGCTTTGTTTTGGGCTTTACTGGGTATGGCATTATATTGGGAGTCGATTGGCTCCAAAGATACGGCGTGGTGGTAGACTGTGAGGGCTTGTTGGTGACAGTTAGAGCGGACGATGGGCGGAGGGTAGTGTTTGGTAGTCTACCTAGTGATGGGGTAATGGCTAGTTTTCTAAATTCCCTCGACATCCCGCATGATGAGTTGTCAGGTTTGCCCGTGGTTGGCCAGTATCCGGACATCTTCGAGGAGGTGACTGGGCTTCCACCACACCGAGAGATTGAGTTCCGTATTGATTTAGTAAAGGATGCCAGACCTATAGTGATGCCACTTCGTCGTATGGCACCAAGGGAGCAGCGAGAGCTCGGGGTGCAAGTCAGCGATCTTTTGAAGAAGGGATTTATTAGAAGGAGTGTTTCCGAGTGGGGAGCACCAGTTGTGTTTGCCACTAAGGCAGATGGTTCCCTTCGATTGTGTGTGGATTATCGCGAGTTGAATAAGGTGACAAGGAAGAATAAGTATCCTCTCCCACGGATAGATGATTTGTTTGATCAACTGGAAGGAGCAAGAGTGTTCTCCCAGTTGGACCTCGCGACAGGATTTCATCAGCTCCGGGTGGCAGCTGATAGTATAGCTAAGACAGCATTTTGGACGCCGTCCGGATTCTACAAGTGGTTAGTCATGCCATTCGGGCTGACCAATGCACCAGCGTATTTTGTGGATCTTATGAATAGGGTATTCAGAGATCAATTGAATAAGTTTGTTCTTGTGTTCGTGGATGATATTTTGGTATATTCGAGGACAGAAGAAGAGCACAAGGAACATTTAAGGATAGTGTTGGAGGTGTTGAGAAAACACCAATTGAAAGCAAAGTTCTCGAAATGCCACTTCTGGAGGAGGGAAGTGAGGTTCTTGGGCCATGTTGTTTCAGAGAATGGTATCGCCGTGGATCCTGCAAAGGTGGCGACGGTACAAGATTGGTCTACGCCCAAGAATGCAACAGATGTAAGAAGTTTCTTGGGGTTAGCTGGATATTACCGTAAGTTTATCCGAGACTTCTCCAAGATAGCAGCCCCGTTGACCCGATTGACCAAGAAGAATCAAGCTTTTGTTTGGGATGGAAAATGCGAAGATGCATTCAAGGGTCTAAAGCAGAGGTTGACGAGTGCACCAGTGTTAGTCATTCCTAAGGGGAATGAAGAGATGACGGTATACACGGATGCATGTGGTATCGGACTAGGTGCAGTATTGATGCAAGGAGGTAGGGTCGTAGCTTACGCAAGTAGGCAACTGAAACTGCATGAGAAAAGATATCCTACCCATGATTTGGAATTGGCAGCGATTGTATTCGCGTTGAAGATGTGGAGACATTATCTCTTGGGAGAAAGATTTGAGTTGTTTACTGATCATAAGTCGTTGAAATACCTCTTCTCCCAGAAGGATTTAAATCTCCGTCAGCAAAGATGGTTAGAGTTCTTGGCTTCATATGATTTTGATATCGCATATACACCCGGTAAGGGCAATGCGGTAGCTGATGCCTTGAGTAGGAGACATGCCAGCTTAGGGGCTATGTTTCTTGAGTGGAAGCAACTGGAGTACATCGCAGGGTATGATTTCAGACCAAAGTGCAAATTGGATCCAGAAATGTTAGCAAGCTTGACGATCAGACCCACATTGATTGAGCGGATTGGTTCCAGTCAAAGGGACGATCCTAATTTATGGGAAGTCATCTCCAAGTTAGAAACGAATGTTGATGAGGAGATGGACAAGTATGGGCTTGATCAAGATGGATGGCTTCGAAAGAGTGGAAGGTTAGTTGTACCCAATGTCAATAGATTGAGAGATGAAGTGCTTAGAGAATGTCATCACTCAAAACTGACTATACACCCCGGTGGTAACAAGATGTATCGAGACATGAAACAGACTTACTACTGGGAAGGAATGAAAAGGGACGTTGGGAAGTTTATATCCAAGTGCATGAATTGCCAGCTAGTTAAGGCCGAGCAAAAGAAGCCTAGTGGTTTGTTACAACCATTAGAAATTCCCGAATGGAAATGGGAGCAAGTATCTATGGATTTCATCGATGGCTTACCAAGGACTAGATCGGGACATGATAGCATTTGGGTAATTGTGGATAGGTTGACCAAGAGTGCAAGGTTTATACCCGTCAAGTCAAATAGAACGACAGCTAAGTTAGCTGAGTTGTATATGAAATGGGTATTGAGATTTCATGGAGTACCAAAAGGCATTGTGAGTGACCGAGACCCGTTGTTTACTAGTGGGTTTTGGAAAAGCTTACAGGAGGCTCTAGGATCAGAATTACATCTCAGTACCGCATATCATCCTCAGACCGACGGTCAGACGGAGAGGGTGAATCGAATATTAGAAGATCTCTTGAGAGCTTGTGTACTGGATTTTGGTGGATCATGGGATGACCATTTGCATCTAGTAGAGTTTGCATATAATAATAGTTACCAGTCCAGTATTGGTATGGCTCCATTTGAAGCCTTGTACGGGAGACCGTGCAACTCACCGTCGTGTTGGATAGAAACCGGTGAGAAATTTGTGCTTGGACCAGAAGTAGTAAGAGAAACTTCAGATAAGATCAAAGTTATTCGGCAGAGAATGAAAGCTGCCTAGGATAGGCAGAAGAGTTATGCTGATAAGAGACGAAGAGATTTGAAGTTCTCAGTTAGCGACTTGGTGTTTATCAAGATTTCTCCGTTGAAGAGCATGATTCGATTTGGCAGGAGAGGCAAGTTAGCACCAAGATTTGTTGGTCCATTCCCTGTTGTGGAGCAAGTTGGTAATTTGGCATATAAAGTTGAGTTACCAGACAAGATGGCGGGAGTTCATAACGTATTTCATGTTTCCCAACTAAGGAAGTTCGTACACGACCCAGATATGACTATCTCACCTGATCAGTTAGAGAACTTCAAAGTAGAACCCGAGGCGGTTGGGAACCGCAAGCCGATTCGTATTGTTGCGCACGATACGAAGAAACTTCGAAGGAAGGCGGTGAAGCTAGTCAAGGTTCAGTGGGGCGAGGACGAGAACGACTGTACTTGGGAGACAGAGGAGAGCATTAGGAAGGCGAATCCAGAACTCTTTGCCTGGTAAGATTTTATTTTCGATTTAGTTTTCCGTATGCTAGGATAGACTTGTTTGTTTGTTATGCATGTTTGATTGTTGCAAATGATTGGTAGGCATGCGGGATTCCTTGTTTGTTTCTTAATTAGGGAATTTCGGGGGCGAAATTTCTTAAGGGGGGGAGAGTGTAACAACCCGCATTCTATGTGTCACGAGACCATAGAATATTTATTTCTTCATCGTATGAGGTCATATGGTCATGTAACTTTGAGGGAAGACTATTAGAGATATTTTCCGTGTTCATGATTTTTGCCGATTTTTAAATGACCATTTTGCCCCTAGCTGATCTTGTTTTGGCCATAACTTTTGATTGGTAAGGAATTTTGACCTGAAACCACTTCCATTGGATTCGAATGATGGTTTATCTTTCCGTAGAGTGGTCACATTAGCCAAACGGACTAACCGTTTGGGAGATATGGCTGAAACAAGCTCTAGAAGGTGAAAAACAGCTTAACCGGGCTTAATTGGGTAGTTAACAGCTAGGCCCATTGGAGGATTTCGGGTTTGGGACTAATTGAGGGCTGCTAGGGTTAGGGTTTTCAGTTTTAATCATTTCCTAGCCTCCACAAACTTCATAGTAAACCCTAGTAATGGCCTCCAACCTATAGGACACCTCCAAATCACTTTTTGCTTGAAGATTGGGATTAGCAACACCAAATCAAAGGGGATCTACACCAAATCAACATTAGAGCTGCTGTTTGGCATTGCAATCTTCACCAAATCAGAGATTTATTTCAAATCTAAGTTTATTTGTGGCAAAGGTGAGTGATTTGCATAGTTCCTCACTAAATATGGCTAATTAAGGGTAATTAGGGGTGATTAGCGAAACTATATGTTAATAAATTCTGGAAAAATTCCTAAAATTCTAAAATGATGTTTTAGACCTCTGTTAGAAATTTGGTTCCATTTGGTTAAGTTTTGCCAATCATACCATTAGTTTTGCTTGAACATGCTTAAGGGAAAATATGGGGTTTTGGCTATGTTTGATCCATTTTAACCTATCATATTGATGTTTTGGTGTTTGAGGTCACTTGTATATGTTGCTATGACTCTTTGGTATGCTTTGTGATTGATTTCAATAGTTAGATCGGTCGAAAACGCCGTCGAGAGGCGTATAAACACTCGCTGGAAAGCTGCTGGAAACTGCAGGTTACGGATCGGATCGGAGGAGAAGGTACGGATTGGATCGGAGGAGAAGGTACGGATCGGATCGAAGGGGAGGGAACGGATCGAAGCGGAGTGGGCATAAGGTCACACGCGCTGCGTAGAAGCAGGGGATCGGATCGGAGATGGAGAGGAGGGGCGGACCGTAGGTTGGACGTCATAACCCGAACCGTCATTTGCTGGACACCACGAACCATCACCAGTTGAGCATCACGAACCGAACCGCCACCAGTTGAGCATCACGAACCGAACCGCCACCAGTTAAGCATCACGAACCGAACCGCCACCAGTTGAGCACAACGATCCGAACCGAAACAAGGAGAAGGCAGCGATCCGATCCAAGCTAAGAGAAGGGATCCGAACCGATCCGGTAAAGACGATGACCATAACCCGAGATGCAAAGGTAGTCCAAATAGAAGTTAGAGCCACATACCAATGTAGTGAGGTCACTTGAAAGATTTGGACGTGATCTCACGACGTTAGGCTTGATAATGGGTTCGCTTTGTGATGGGGCTTTGCTGCGGGACGTGTGCTAAGGAGTTGTCGATTGTCTATAACTTTGGATCACTATGTTGGGAGGTATATGAACGGGTTCAGGGCCATAATGGCCTGGGTTCAGCTAAGAGCTGCAGCCAATGACGTGGGGTCATTTGAAAGGTTTGGACATGACTACCACGAGGTATGCTTGGTTGTAGTAGAGTCGTACTGGGAACTCCGCCATCACCTCAAGTTACTAGTGATCAAAGTGGTGGACATCGTATGCTTTATGCGCTGAGTGAGAGATGTGAGGATGGTTGCTATGTTTGCTTGTTTGACATACACACCCCCACCCCCGTTATCCTTATATACCATATGTTAGTGGTGGTACCTTAGAGTGTTGTACAGTATGTAGTACTGACTCTTTGGTTGCAGGTCCAGGTTCAGGTATGGTTTAGTATACCTGTTATTGTTATGTTTAGATGCTTATCGCTCACACCAGACTTTTTGTCTGACCCAGAGTTTTATGTCTCTTCTTATTACTCTGGGTGCTCATTCGAGCAGACTAGAGACAGGTAGACTGGCTTTGCACGAGTGGTTGCCGAGGACGAGCAGGAGGCTCCTACGTATTATCTCTTATTATTCTCCCTGTGTCGCTGTTGGTATCTACTTTGGGCATTAGTAGCATACCTATCTTATTTTGCTTAGAGACAGTTTTTTTTGAAAAGTTTTAATAATGGTAGTTTGGATCATAAGCTGTATTTGGATTTTCCGCTGCTATGTTGTTTAGTTCTTCAGCTTATGCACTGTCTCATCTGTTTATGCTAAAGTATGTTGATATTATATTTTACTCTATGCGTTGTGAGATGTGTTACAGGTTCTATGATGGTTCATTGTTTCCTTTCCTTCTCAACTTCCTTTCTTTCTTAACGATCCGTCCCGTACTAGCTGGGCATATTCTATGGATGTGACGGTTGGTGCGGGGCGGGTTGTCACATATATAAACTCTATAGCGACCTTTTTGAAAATTCATTTGGCCATAACTTTTGATTCCCAATATGAAACTTCGATTTTTTCAGATTCATTAGAAAGATATTCACTAACAGATTTAAATATTTTTGATTTCACTAAAATCCGTTTTATTTTGCACCCGGTACAGTCAGTCAAAGTTTGAATTTAAATTTTGAAACTGTCGCGCCATTTCAGGCCTTGTTTATAATTAAAAATAATTTTATTTATTTTCAAACATCGATTCAAACTTACTTTTCATCGTTATTATTTAAAATAATTTATTCTAAATATTTAAAATCCCCTAAAATAGCCAATTTTAAAATTTTAAAATAGGCTTAGATTTTCTGGGTTGTTACAATCTCCCCCACTTAAAACTTTTCGTCCTCGAAAAGGAACGAAGTCGAAAGTTGTTTAATTAACCAACTCACTTTTCATTCTGGTTTCCATTCTTCAACTTTTCAGTTTCTAAGAATTTTCAAATTCTTCGAAAATTTGGCTAACACCCTAAATTTTCGAAAAATTTCGCCATAACCTCCTTTATACGGGGAGCTTTGGGATATTTCAAATAGCCTCCAATGGCTCTCACCAATCCAAAAGGAAAAGGAAAAGCCAATCGGCTCATTAAATCATCAAATCCCCAAGAAATACAATAAACGTGTACCTATTTGTTAGGCAAACAATTTTATTCCTCTGCTTAGCTGTTTATCCATAACCTGTTCACACATATATAATGCACATGTATGTATTTCTATCTATTTTCAATTCAGTTCAATATTTGTTCAATTTGGCTAAATGGGTGAAAATTCTAATTAATCAACCAAAAATCAAACAACACAAACAACAATCAATTTGTTGGTTAACTTTCAAAAATATACTAATTGATTCATATACTCTTTTAAAATCATCAGACTATATAATTAAAAAGTTATATATCCATGAAAAGAAAACAACAACGAAGTAGAGAACAAAATGGTAATGCAAAGTATGGTAAATGTACCTTGCACCAGAGTCAATCATAGATATCCACCCTGCACTTAGGATAGGCTTTCTTAATACTCTCCTCAGTTTCCCAAGTACAATCTCGCGGATCTCCACTCCATTGTATTTTGACTAAGTGAACCTTCTTGTTCCTCAGTTTTTTGGTTTCTTTGCCAATTATCTTTAGCGGTTCTCTTCTCACAGCCAATTCTGGAGTAATTTCTACATCCCATTATGCTGCTTCTTCCACGATCAAGTCTGGATTATGAACATGCTTTCGAAGTTGAGATACGTGAAATACATCATGCACTCCAGGCAACCAATCAGGCAATTGAACTCTATAAGCGAGAGTCCCAACCCGTTCAAGTATAGGGAATGAACCAATAAATTTGGGCGCCAACTTCCCAGTTTTTCCAAATCGAATTACTCCTCTCATCAGAGAAACCTTTAGATACACATAGTCACCAACAGCAAATGCTAAATCCCTCCTTCTCGAGTCTGCATAGCTCTTCTGCTGGCTTTGAGGTGCTAGCAATCGTTTCTTAATGAAATCGACTTTATCTGCAGCTTCGCGAATCATATCTGGTCCCAATACAAGCCTATTACCAGGTTCCATCCAACAAGCAGGAGATCGGCACGGTCTACCATACAATGCTTCGAATGGTGACATTGTCAGGCTCGCTTGATAGATGTTGTTGTATGAGAACTCATTCAAATGCAAATGGTCTTCCCATGATCCACCAAAATCAAGAACATAAGCCCGCAATAAATCTCCTAGAATGTGATTCACCCCCTCAGTTTGACCATCTGCTTGAGGATGATATGCGGTGCTCAAGTTCAGTTTCGTTCCCAGTCCTACTTGAAATGCCTCCCAGAATTTGCTAGTAAATATTGGATCTCTATCACTAACTATACTGATCGGTACTCCATGTAGCTTAACAATTTCTTTGAAATAAATCTGTGCCAGACTTTGAGCGGTTCTATTGGATCTGACAGGTATAAAATGGGCGGTCTTCGTGAAGCGATCTACGATCACCCAAATGTTGTCATTTCCTTTCTTGGTTCTGGGAAAACCATCTATGAAGTCCATGGAAATATGTTCCCACTTTCAACCTGGAATGTCCAGCGGTTGCAACAATCCGGCAAGTTTCTGTTGGTCACTTTTGACTAGTTGGCAAGTAGGACACTTGCTGACATATATTGAAACGTCCCTTTTCATAGCCTTCCACCAGAATGTTCGCTTGAGATCGTTATACATTTTGCTCACACCTGGATGGATACTCAGCTTGGACTTGTGACATTCGTCTAACACTTCTCTTTTGAGTTTGGGGATGTCGGGGACACAAATCCTTCCTCTCAATCTCAGGATCCCATCGTTATCTATTTGAAAACCCGAGGGTTCTCTTTTCTGAATCCTTTTGATCATATCTTTAATAAAATTATCATCCTTCTGGAGAATAGATATTTTGTCAATCAAGGAAGTCGTAATAATAAAACTGGCGATTATTGCATTCTTTCGACCTAGCGCATCGGCCACAACATTGACTTTCCTTGGAGTGTGCAAAATCTCAAAATCGTATGCTGCAAGAAATTCTAGCCAATGTTGCTGCCTCAGATTCAAGTCTTTCTGGGTGAACAGATACTTTAGCGACTGATGATCTGTATACAGTTCGAATTTTTCACCCAAAAGATAGTGCCTCCAGATTTTTAAAGCAAATACGATGGCTAACAACTCAAGATCATGAGTGACGTAATTTTTCTCATGCGGCTTCAGCTGACGGCTAGCATAAGAAACCACTTGACCTCTTTGCATTAATACTGTACCAAGGCCTTCTCTAGAGGCATCTGTCCAGACCTTCAAGTCTTGATTGCCATCGATAATCGCTAACACTAGAGCAGTCGTTAATCTTAATTTTAGCTTCAGAAAAGCCTCCTCACATTCGGGAGTCCACTTGAATTTTGTGTGCTTCTTTGTAAGCTTTGTTAAGGAACTAGATATCTTCGAAAAATCTTTAACGAAGTTCCGATAATTACTAGCCAATCCAAGAAAACTCCGGACTTCTGTGGGAGTACTAGGCTGCTTCCAATTTTGAATAGCGGTGATTTTACCGAGATCAACAGAAATTCCTTCTTTTGATACAACATGGCCCAGAAACTTGACTTCTTCTTGCCAGAATATACATTTGAAAAGTTTGGCCTTCAAGACATTCTTTCTGAGAATGTCTAACACTTGTTCCAAATGTTTCGCGTGCTCGCTCTCTGACTTAGAGAAGATCAATATGTCATCAATGAAAACCAGAACAAATTTATTCAAGACTTCTCTAAATACTCGATTCATCAAATCCAAAAAATAGGCAGGAGCGTTACATAAGCCGAACGACATTACTAACCACTCATAGAACAAATCGGGACCTCTGAGTGTTGTCATAGGAACACACTCTTCGGCAATACGAAGCTGATGGAAGCCTGTAGCTAGGTCCATCCTTGAAAATACTTTTGCGTCATTCAATCGATCCAACAGATCATCAATTCGCGGCAATGGATATTTGTTCTTCAATGTCTGCTTATTTAAGTCACGATAATCCACACATAGTCAAAGAGTACCGTCTGACTTTGGGACAAACACCACTACTGCTCCCCAATCAGAGAAACTAGGCCTGATCAGACCCTTCCATACAAGCTATCATGTTTGATTATCTAATTCTTCTTTCTCCTTTAGAGTCATTCTCCGAATAGCGTGCACTACTGGCCTTGCATTCGGAATTAAAGCGATCTTGAAATCAATTTCTCTCTTCGGAGGTAAGCTAACAACTTCTTCAAACGCATCTGCATAATTCTTGACGACAAGAATATCTTTTATGAGGTCCGGAATATTCTCTGTTACTATAGGGATATTTTCTATTTGAGCAAGAGAAACATCAAGAGCTAACCAAAAGTCTTTTCTATCTGAATTCGGACCTTCGCATGGTATGGTGATATAATCCCCTGATTTAATCTTTGCCTTAACCACTCTCTCGACACATTTAACCTTAGCTTCATATTTAGTTAACCAAACCAATCCCAGAATAAGATCGAATTCGGTAAAATTCATGACGATCGAGATGGTAGGAAACCGATATCTGGAAAAAGAGACAGGCACCCCCACAAACCCAACTAAGATCGAGGGAACCCCCAACCGGATTATGGACAGTGATGGGTTCTTTGAGCTTTCTCAATTTCAAATCCAACTTCTTAACTGCATTCTTTGCAATAAAGCTTCGTGACGTGCCTGTATCAAACAGTACTTTAACCGGAATGTTTTTGAGAGTAAGCGTGCCTTCCAAAACATCATACATTCCCGGACTGGATGAGGATGCATGAACTTCTGCCACTTCATTCACATGCACTTTGATCCTTTTTAACAACCAGCAATCTCTCTTTATATGACCAGCCTGATGACAAAGATTACACTCTCGGGTCACTTGAAACTTGTTCTTGGATTTAGATTCATCCTTCCTTCGTTTGTTTCAATATTTACGACTTATCGCCAAATGTCCTTGCCTATTGCAGCTTGATCATGTGGCAGTCATTACTGGTTCTTTCCCAGATCTTGCCCTTTTCCTCTTAGCTTTAAGCCTCTTACTGACCTCGGGCATCGTACTGGCCTCAGGACTATCAGTCTCAGACTCCTCTTTGTTACTAGAACTGACTTCCTCTTCATCGTTCAAAAGACCTTTCTTATGGAGATCTTCGTACTGATAAGCCATGTATATCATTTCAGAAAAAGGAAGCTTCACATGCCCCATTACACTATTTTGGTACTTTCTTTGAAGCCCATTAATAAACCTCAGATTCTTCCTCTTCGGATTTTGAATTAGATGAGGGGCAAAGTGAGAAAGTTCATTAAATTTCTTATGATATTCTGGAATGCTCATATTCCCTTGTATCAGATAACAGAATTCATCACATAATCGCTCAGTTGCTTCTGGAGGAATAAATCTTTCACTGAAAATCTCTTTAAATCTATCCCAAATAATATTACCTTCTGGATTATCCTTAATAATCGAATCTCACCAGATCAAAGCTTCGTCTTTGAGTGCCCAAGATGCCAGTAATCTTTTCTGATCATCTCTTAGCTTTGAACCTTCAAAAAATTTCTCAGCAGAGCGTATCCAGGCTTGAGTTTGAATAATAGATTCATTGCCCGAGAACGGTACCCCACCCATATTTCGATACTTAATTAACAGAGCCTCGATATCTGGTTCATCCCTACCTCTTCTACTTCTGCCACCCATTTTTCAATGTCTGCAAATAGCAGACAAAGTGTTAGGCCATCAGAAAAGGGTAATTTTAAAACATAGAGACATATACTAGAATGTAAATGTGTCTATCGAGGTGTATTTCATTCTGCTATACTCATACTAGGACCTTACTGATCCTATCTGTAATGAGCTATTCGTCCTAGAACACTACTGGTTCTATTTCTGACGAGTTCGTTAATATGTTATATTCCAGAACTAAGCTTAACCAAAGCTCTGATACCACGTTGTGACGACTCCAAAACCCCGTACGACGGTGGCAAGGGTAATCTTTGGAATATAACACATAAATAGATAACAGCATAACAAAAATAAATAAATACACTAGATAATGTACAATAGAATACACTGGATAAACATAATCATCAGAGTTACACAGTATACAGGATCATACTTAGTACAAGATACAGTTCAGCTATACATAAATGTCTACAGCGGAAAACAAAACATAATATGTACAATAGGAGCTGAACAACATAAAAAAAGATAAATGGTAGGATCCATCTTCAGCTCCAGCAATCCAGAAAGAGCCAGCTAAAACCTGAATACAAGGTTGCCCGTGTAGAAAGAGGGGCACCCGAGTTTGCAAGTGAAACAAACTACGAGTCAGTCACGGGACTGGTATGAGAAATCTACTTAACTGGTTAACCAATAATAACAAGGCAAATCATAGGACCACGCCACTTTCGCGGAACGGGTTTACTCCAGTGATTGCCAGTGCTTTAAAAACAAGTAAACTTTTTAAACATCACAATGCTTTTTATAAAAATGAAGCCATTATAAGACTCAATTCCCGTCACACAATGCAACGCAAACCGGAGGATAGAGTTTTACCTTATAATGGCCAAAATATGCTTGATACGAATAAAACAAAAGCATTTGATATTATTACTAGTGTTTATATGTTTCAAAAACAATTTCAAATCATAAGTATCAATCATAGACGGCATTAATGCCCCGTACCACTATGTCGCCATATATAGGTATACAATCAAAACCGCAAAGTCGCGTATTTGGAAATTGGATTTCCGTCATGAACCGAGGCAAGGGATCGTCCTCACCGAATTCAAGACGCTCTAGCCCGCCCCTCAGGCAAGCGCGCAGGCAAGCCTTGGATCGTCAGGGCTGGTCCACCGATGTGGATTATTATGCCTGAACACTGCGTTTCCCCGCCCTTTGGGGCGTAAATGAGCCAAATGACTCAATCGGCTCCACATAGTCACCGATATATCTGAGGCGCCTCGCAACAGCAACAACCACACAGGTGAAAATAATATAAATGTCAGGGCTGGTAGGTCACTGACACACCCTAGCTAGAAGGAAACGCATGTCCTCCGTGAGATCCTCTCCCGTTTCTGGTTCATACGGGTGTGAGGCCCGCGAATCAACGTTATACACAAAGCTATGCCACACAGGCCGTGCTTTGATCATCAACCACAAGACTTTGCTTTTCAACAGAAGCCTTGATCATCTACCACTTAGGCAGGCCACACAAGCAATTCACTCTATTCGACTGATTTCTATCGATATATAACCTCTGAGCTCGTACGTCTCAGAGAAGGGCGTTAAGCAAGAGAATAAATTCTCCACCGCCAAACAGATATATATTTAATAGAGATCAATCAGCACAGAATAAAATCCAACGTCAGACACACAGTCCATTTACAAGTTCGTTCTGGGTCTGAACGAAACCGAAGGCACCATATACCTCGCATATCCATCGACCTCCAAGTACGTCTGGACGATCACCACTTATTATCTATATTTCGGGATGCCTCCCAATCAAGACATCAGTTATCATCCAACCGAGGTGAAGATCTCCGGTCTTCAACCACCGTCTTCATCATCGACTTCTTATCGCCGATGAATTATTTGAAATGAGACTTAACTCGGCCTTTTCAAATAGTTCACGTATATTTAGAATTTAAATCAATTCATTTCAATGGTTAAATTATTCGACATCAATAATTTTGTTCTTAATTGTAATTTTCACGCCAAACACATTCAACCATCAAATATCCAGCAAACCGGGTAAATTCGATTTATTTCCATTCTATATCGTTTATAATATTTTATAACGATTTATCGTAATTTTTATTCATTTAAAAATAGCTAATTCATTCAAACGACGCTTCAGGCCATAAGCGGCAGTGGCGTTGTTTTTCTTCAGATTTGATTTACACATATCTGAAAATCTAACTGTTGGATCTTCACAAATTTTATATCATTAGAAAGATCTTTTCAAAACGAATCCAACGGTTTCAATTTTGGAAAAATCCGACGGTCGGATCTCCCGGTACAATCATTTGAAGTTACGATTTCAAAATACGAACTGCAGCATCGTTAATCGATTTAATTTAATTATATTTATATATGTATATATATATAAATATAATCGATTCTGGCGCTGTTTTTCTTCAGATTTGAATTAAACATTCCAGACAATCCAACCGTTGGATGTTCACAAAGTGGGTGTCGTTGGAAAGATATTTCCAAAGCGAACCCAACGGTTTCAGTTTCAGGAAAATCCGATGGTCGGATCTCCCGCACTAATCGTTTGAAATCACGGTTTCAAACTACGAACTGCAGCTTCGTTATTCGATTTATTTTAATTATATATATATATATAATTCATTCTTCGATTTCAAAACCATATCCACTTCATATATTTGATAAAAATGATATTTTTATCATCAAAAATCTTTATTCAACACATGAATATTTTTAGCACTTCATATTCACAATATAAATGTAGATTTTATTGTTCAATCTATATATTCAACACATGAATGTTTTTGACCTCAAACATACGATAAAAATATGATTTTTATCGTTCTAGTCCTTTATTCAACACATGAATATTTTCTATAGTTAATATACATAATAAAAATGTGATTTTTATTGTAAAACATATTTCAAAACACGATTATTTTATATAGTTCATACATAAGGTAAAAATGTTATTTTTGGTGTTAAAACAATTTATTTAAAATACTAATATTTTATATAGTCTATATATATAATAAAAATGTTATTTTTATCTTTCAAAGAATTTATTCAATACATGAACTTAATTCAACACATGAATTTCTATTCAACACATGAATTTTATCTCAACACATGAATTTTATTTCAACACATGAATTTAATTTCAACACATGAATTTAATTTCAACACATGAATATAAATCAAAAACAGGAATATTTTAGAAAATTTCGGCAGCATAACGACAGGGTAGTTAAAACCGGCAACGTCCCTAGTACGGCTCCTCGCTCTACCTTAAAGCCTCGCGGCTTTTGATAATGGGGATTTTCAATATCTAGTTCGTACGCAGACGAATTTTCCCATATACTAATCCTATTGGGATTCCAATCACAATCAATCATTTCAAATCAACCATTCACGATATTCACCAAATTTCATATCAACCAATAATCCAAACAATATCACAACCAATATATACACTACTACAAAAGTGGGCATATTCGGCACTAATTTGTGTGCGTTGCATGAAAAGTGTGGCGAAAGCTATGCTGTAACACCCCACCTCCGCCAATGCCACTCTTGCAAGGACATTAGCTTTGGAGGGACGTTAAACAAGGTAAACATGCATGCAGATATCACAAGACAGAACATATAAGTAAGACAGAGTAGTAAAGCAGCGGATAAAACTTAGCATTTCAAAACCATAGTCATGTTACAACAAAGTACTTGGTCATTATTTTCCAACAACAAAGTCTAGATAAAAGCATAAACTGAAAAAAACTGAAATACATAAAGTACTATCCCCAAAATGAAGTGATAAACCATAGCTAGCTCAATGTCCAAAACCGTACATGAGCAAATCCAGTAAGCAAGCTGTAAAGATCCAAGCTAAGCTCCAATGTTCCCACCCTGAGAACCTGAGGGGGGGAAACGGAAGAAAAGAGGCGAAAGAAAACAGGTCAGTCAAAAAGACTGGTAAGCCCTACTACTATCTGTCTATGAACTAGTAAAGTTAACTGGCATGAGAAGCTGAGATGAACATAAGGATAACAACATACTGGCATGATGATTAACTAACAAGATAGATAAAGGTGTCATCGCATAATTAAGGTTAAGTTTTGCACCACGGGTGTACTAGCATTCTAACATGTCAAGTAAAAACAAGAATTGATCCCTTGGCCCAAGCTTGGCCCATCATTATGAGGTGACCTAAATTAAGGTCCAACTACACGGTCTAGTCATCGGCTCCCTATAAGCCTAACTCGTCAAGTGTCGATGTCATACGGCTAATCATGTAATGTAGTTGACTGTGCAGGGTCCACCCTAGGGTGTATCAGGCCCTATGGTGTAACCCTCTGACACCATACCATGATGCACAGTCCAAACCTACCGGTTCCCGTGTTCAACTCCGGACTTAATGTGCACGACCATGGTCCGCCTGAACAACCGGGGCATCATTCAGCCGTTTCTTTTGGTTTCTTACAATCAGCCCAGTAATCGTGCCCCACCCTAGCCTAGTCCTAGGGTCTTATGATACTACCTAGAAGGTTACTGCTGAAAAGGACCACGCAACTAGGGTTTCTTAACGTGTTAAATGTGGTTAACCCGATCCAAACGTGGATTAAATCGGTTAAGAGTACCCAAGGCTCCTGACTTAACCTCGATTAATCCATCAAGCCCAAATTGGTTAAGTATTAAGTGGACCATGACTTAACCCTAATCAGGAGGCATTAATTAACTTAATGCGATTTAACCTCTCACATTAGACTTTGTTGTGGTTACTAGTTAAGCCGGGCGGGTCCGGGTAGCTTTACACCACAACTAGGTCTAACCTCGGGTTCGAGCACAACATGACCAACTTCTCACATTGGGTCCTATTGTTTGTAGCCACTAGTTAAGCCGGGCGGGTCCGGGTAGATTTATGCTACAAACTCAACCCAACCTCGAGTTGGCCACACTCATATTTGCTAAGTGTCATGTCCATTATGTTTCCAAAACATAATTACAAGTTAACATATCACGTTATGTTATAAAAACCATGTTTATGTCATAATGTTACCCAACCCCAACGTAATCCCATCGTTTACATAATTGCAACAACGCATAAAGGATAAAATGGGGAACTTAGCATAATCACGACATAAAGGTATTGAAGCCACAAGTTTATCATGGTGGCATATGAAATGTACATATGTTCATATACTTGCATATTGCATTATTAGGCTTCAAAAGCATGCATAAAACCAAACTTAGCATATGAGTGATACATGGTGATAAATAACATGTAGAAGTTGCTAGAAGTTCGCATTTAGGCTCACATGCAAGTTATCATAAGGGATATGATAACTTTCATGTTGCCAAAATGCAACCTTTAACATAAAGCTTGAAGCTTTAAGGCCATAAACTCAAGTTTAACTTGCATAACATGATAACATGTGTATAATGATCAACCCAAACTTGCATAACATGATAACATGTGTCATACATAACTTGCATAATGATCAACCAAACTTGCATATAATGATCAACCAAACTTGCATATAATGATCATCCAACTTGCATATAATGATCAACCAAACTTGCATATAATGATCAACCAAACTTGCATACAATGATCAACCAAACTTGCATATCATAATGATCAACCAAACTTGCATATCATAATGATCAACCAAACTTGCATATCATAATGATCAACCCCAAACTTGCATCATTCATTTAACTTTAGAGTTCAAGAAAGAAAGTAGAAAAGGGCTTACAATGCTATGAAGACACAAATAAATAGTTATTATAAAGATTGAGACGAAGCCCTTATGCAAAACCCAAATATGCAAGCTCCAAATGAAAAACCCTTGAGCCAAATCAATAAAAACTCTTGCTTTGAAAGAGAAATGTTGCAACTTGACTTGAATGCAAACTAAGAACACTTATACAGGCTTGAAAATACTTGTATGCACTCAAAATCTCTCATATAGATAGACTTAGGAATTTTAGCATGAGAGTGGAGGCCATGAGAGGAACAAATTTGGCATAGTTTAGTTGTAGGAATGAATAATGATGATTTAGGCTAGGCTTAGGGGTCTTTTTATAGAGTTTTAGGATAGTATTAGCCATAGGATTAACCCTAGATTCAATCCAAGCCATCAAAGCATGTCTTGGGGAAGAAGTCAAGTGTAGGAACCATCTAGGGCCTTTAGATTAAAGCTGAACCATGAGAACCATTCAAATGCAAAATCTGCATTTGAGCGAATCGGCCCACGGGTTGACAGCCAAACACCCTGGATTAACCCCTAGTCGACCCAGCGAGCTAGGGTCGACCTCAAAAATCGGCCGGTTCGGTTATTCCCCTCTCCCAATTCGCTGTTTTGAACATTTTTGCATATTTATTTATTAAATTTTCAATTATATATATATATATATATATATATCAATATATATATATTTCTCTGCGCAACCCATTTCACTTAATTAAGTATACTTTAATTTGTGAATTTTTCGTGAAACTTCGCGAGGCCATATCTTGGTCATACGGACTCCGATTTTCGAAAACTCGGACTCTATTTCGCGTATTTTTCCGAGACGAACGCAATGGCATAGCCCGTTTCCCTTGATTCAGATTTTACAGTTTAATTCTGCCTCCATTTATGTTATAACATGTTATTCAAAAATACGGGTTGTTACATTCTCCCCTCCTTAAAGGATTTCGTCCCCGAAATCTCCAAGTTAGGAAGAACGTATCCTACCATCCATCACCCATCTACTCAAAACATCATCCACGTGCAGTCATTGTCCTTAAAGGATTCTAAATGTTGTATGATCATATGCAAAGGTGTGTGTATATGTACTTATCTAATGCAAAAAACAGGCGGTTACTGATTCAGTATACCTCCTTAATGCAAAGCATGTTAGTGAAATGAGTCCACATGTATGCAAATTCCTAACATAACTCATAGTCTCTACATGAGTGCACATAACATTCATCCATATGCAACATCCACGTGATAGCATAACAAGTTTCATCCATGAATAAGCATAAACACTCATGCATATGCGTTATGAAAGTGTGTGAGCCGATCTTAGTGCCTAATGTGTATCATGCATCCACGAGTATCCACGTGCAAACACTTGCAACCACTTGCAACCATCAAGCATAACATGTTTCAAATACATGTTTCATCCAAAGGGTTTCTACCTAAGGTCCTCATAACATGATTAACGAGATAATTAGACAAACAGGATAAACACGGATAGCAAAAAGAAAGATATGCTAATTAGGAAAAGAGATCGAGAATGTACCCTCAAAAGGAAATGGATAAAGCCCACGCATCTTCTCCTCGGTTTCCCAAGTTGCATCTTCGTCGGCTTCACCCCACTGAACTTTCACCAATTTGACTTCTCGATTCCTTAGTTTCTTGATCTCCGTTCCCAAGATACGAATCAGAGCTTTTCTCACGGTTGCTTCTTTCTCTACCTCAATATCTTCAAGAATGCTTGGTTCAACCACTTTGGCGGACTCATGAAGGCACTTTCGGAGATGCGAGACATGAAAGACATTATGCACTCCGGCTAGCTTCTCGGGCAATTCCACCTTATAGGCCATCTTCCCAATTCTCTCTATGATAGGGAAGGGTTCTACGAACCTTGGTGCCAGCTTCCCCACTGCTCCAAAACGAACCACATTACGTAAAGGAGAAACCTTCACGAAAACCATGTCTCCCACTTCGATTTCCAAATCTGCCCTTCGTCTGTCAGCATAGGATTTCTGTCTGTCTTGGGCCGCTTTCATATTTCTTCTCACTAATT
Source organism: Allium sativum (assembly GCA_030737875.1). Classification (NCBI taxonomy): domain Eukaryota; kingdom Viridiplantae; phylum Streptophyta; class Magnoliopsida; order Asparagales; family Amaryllidaceae; genus Allium; species Allium sativum. Next base: position 465,598,316 of record CM060923.1, read on the forward strand.
CAACTTTCTCGGATGTGTCCCGTATCATATCGGGCCCAAGTATAAGTCTATCTGTTGTCTCCCACCAACAAGTTGGTGACCTACACGGCCTCCCTTACAAAGCTTCAAATGGTGCCATCCCTATGCTGGCTTGATAGCTATTATTATAAGCGAACTCTACAAGGGGAAGGTGGTCTTCCCAAGTACTACCAAAGTCAAGAACACAGAGCCTCAAAAGATCTTCTAGCACTCTATTCACCCTTTTGGTTTGGCCATCTGTCTGGGGGTGATAGGCTGTACTCAAATTCAATCGCGTACCCATCGCTTCTTGCAAACTATTCGAGAACTGGCTAGTGAAAATTGGGTCACGATCGCTAACTATGCTAGAAGAAACTCCATGCAACCATACTATCTCTCAAAGATAAACAGATGCTAGCCATGATACGGTCCTCTTGCTCTTCACCGGAAAAATGGGTTCTCTTCGTAAGTCTATCAATTATTACCCATATCCCATAAAGACCAAATAGTTTGGTGACGAACTTCTTCACCCCAACCATATATCACAAATAGGCTAGTCATACTCCTTAGGGGGTTTGCAACAGATCTAAGATTGAGGATAGGACCGAGAGGATATACTTAAAAGATAGCATGCGAGTAAGCTCTGCGGAACCATAGGGATCAAGGATATACTCTTAGAAAGAGATTAAATGCGCGTATCTAGTCTTCGATCTTCTAAGCCGCATTTTCTTGTGCTTAATCCCATCGTGCCCTGACCGTCTTTTAACTTCGCAATTCCGTAGTTCTTAATTCTTGTTCCCAAAATATGAGTTAGAACTCATTTCACCGTTGCCTCTCGTTCCACTTCCACTTATTCTTTGCCTAAAATACTTGGCTTAAACATAACTGCGTGCTCATGGTTTCGTGCAAGCTTTCCAAGATTCGTTAGTGAATCTTGGATCTCATTTACATATTATACGGTATCCCACGCAGAAAGCTATCTCTTGAAAACAGTGCCAATCCACGTTGCCAAACTAGAGCTGAGGTAAGGGCTCTCTTGAGCCTTTGAAAAGCAAGTTCACACTCCCAGTCCCATGCAAAGACTAAGTTATTCTTCGTCAACTTAGTAAGAGGGGCCGAAATCTTAGCGAAGTCCCTGATGAACTTCCTATAGTAGCCCGCCAAACCGAGAAAGATCCTTACTTCGGTTGCATTCCTAGGAGTCTTCCAATCTTGAACCACAACCACTTTCGCGGGATCCACCGCTATGCCTTGCTTAGAAACTATATGTCCAAGAAACCGAACTTCCCTTCTCCAAAAATGACATTTGGAGAACTTGGCTTTCATCTGATGCGCTCTAAGCGTATCCATCACTTCCTTGAGATGCCTTGCATGTTCTTCCTCATCCTTTGAGAAGATCAGAATATCATCCACGAAGACAACAACAAACTTGTTAAGGAACTCCCTGAACACCCTACTCATCAAGTCCACGAAGTATGCGGGTGCATTAGTCAAACCGAATGGCATGACAAGCCATTCAAAGAATCCATCTGGGGTCCTAAACGCAGTTTTATCAATGCTATCTTCAGCTACTCTAAGCTGATGGAATCCGGTGGCTAGATCGAGTTGAGAGAAAACAAAAGCACCAAAAGAGATCATCCATCCTCGGTAACGGGTGCCTATTCTTCTTTGTCAGCTTGTTCAACTCTCGATAATCAACACATAGACGAAGCGAACCTTCTGCCTTAGTGGCGAATACCACCGGAGCACCCCATTCAGAAATGCTTCGCCTAATAAAAATTTTCTCAAGCAACTCCTTGATTTGCTTACTGAGCTCCCTTCTCTCACGTGGAGCCATGTGCCTAACTGGCAATGATACTGGCTTGGCATTATCAACTAGATAAACGCGGAAATCTATCTCTCATTTAGGGGGTAACCCCCTAACTTCTTCAAAGACATCAGGATAGTCTCGGGCCACCCTTACAGATTTCAGATCATCGATGGACGAGTCGAGAGATTCAAGATAACATAACATGACGGGACCTCTAGGGTTACAAGAAATTTCTAGGGGATTACTGAGGCGAGTCATGAGCCTCACTACCCTATGCTCACAGTCAAGAATGGCTCCATAACTGGACAACCAATCCACCTCCAAAATCAACCCGTATCCCATAAACCCGAGAACCTAAACATTACACATGAATTCTATGCTCAAGATAGAGATTTTCAAATCCATACAAACCACAGGTAGATGGGCGGATCCCCCAATTGGATTTGAAACACAAACGGGATCCTCAACTAAGCTAGTACTTAGGTGCAAACTTTCAACAATACCAGAAGACATAGAACTATGCGATGCGCCAGAATTAAATAAGGTGCGAACAGGAAAATCAGAAATGTAAACATGAATTTCTATAAAAACTCTACCTCGATCAAAAGCTGGAAGAGCGAGGAGAGCCTGCAATTGCCCTCCAGAGGGTCTTACTTGCCGCGTTTGTCCTTGCCCTTGTCCTTGCTTCTTGGGGCAATCCTTGCTAAGATGTCCAGGCTCTCCACAGTGAAAGCATTCGCCCAACTTCCTCTTCTTCTTCCTACAGTCTTTGGCTATGTGCCCAGTAATCCCACAGAAGTTGCACTTCCTCCTTTCTCTTGACTTGTTGTTCTTGCTATTGTTGTTCTTGCCTCCTTTTACGGAATCTACCTTCTCGCCTTGAGACTCATTTGCCTTGACCTCCTTCTTGCCACTCTTATCTCCCTCTTGAAGCAGGGCCATATTCACCAAACTCTCGAAAGTTGCCCCCAAGGGTATATGAGACATGGCCAAACCGCGCAATGGCTCATTCAATCCTAGAGCAAAGTGTAGGGCCTTCTTCCGAGCTGTGTTTACCAATTCTAGACCGAACTGAGCAAGTTGATTAAACATATCCACGTATTCCCTAACTGTCATGTCCCCTTGCTTTAGAGATAGGAACATCTCCATCTGAAGATTCTCTTCTGTCGATGATAGGAACTTTAGTCCAAACCTTCTCCTAAAGTCATCCCAAGTCTTAATGGGTCTAGTAGTGGTGGTGACTACCCACCAATAAGAGGCTTCCCCTTTCAATAGCCATACCGCCAACAGAACTTTCCTATGATCTTCCCCATCCAAGATATCAAAGAGGTCTTCAGTTTCCTTTAACCAGTTTCTTGCCTCCACAGAAGTCTCCGTTCCGTCAAAATTCTTGCAACCCATCGCCTTAAAGTCTTTGCAAAGCTCCGCGAAATTCACTTGTGTATGCTGAGGGGGAGGAGGAACCTCATCTACGGGAGGAGGAGAGATGTTAGCGACGGGGGAAGGAGGAGGAATGTTTGCGGGGCCGGCTTCATTCGCCCTTGCCTCCATAAATCTCCGGAACCAGACGGGTACTTGTACGTCTTCCGGGATGTTAAAGCGATCGGCCATACTGAAACGAAGAAAAAGATAGATAGATTCAGAACGAAGGAACGAAGGACAGTGCTATGGCTTTTGGGGAATAGCCTTTTTTTAAAATAACTAGACTTTTCTTGGAAAATACTTAATTGGTTTTGAAAATAGTTTTTCAAAAGGTAAGTTTTAAAAACCTTTTGCTCGAATCTTGTTAACCTTATGCTCTGATACCAAATGTAACACCCCACCTCCGCCAATGCCACTCTTGCAAGGACATTAGCTTTGGAGGGGCGTTAAACAAGGTAAACATGCATGCAGATATCACAAGACATAACATATAAGTAAGACAGAGTAGTAAAGCAGCGGATAAAACTTAGCATTTCAAAACCATAGTCATGTTACAACAAAGTACTTGGTCATTATTTTCCAACAACAAAGTCTAGATAAAAGCATAAACTGAAAAAAACTGAAATACATAAAGTACTATCCCCAAAATGAAGTGATAAACCATAGCTAGCTCAATGTCCAAAACCGTACATGAGCAAATCCAGTAAGCAAGCTGTAAAGATCCAAGCTAAGCTCCAATGTTCCCACCCTGAGAACCTGAGGGGGGGAAACGGAAGAAAAGAGGCGAAAGAAAACAGGTCAGTCAAAAAGACTGGTAAGCCCTACTACTATCTGTCTATGAACTAGTAAAGTTAACTGGCATGAGAAGCTGAGATGAACATAAGGATAACAACATACTGGCATGATGATTAACTAACAAGATAGATAAAGGTGTCATCGCATAATTAAGGTTAAGTTTTGCACCACGGGTGTACTAGCATTCTAACATGTCAAGTAAAAACAAGAATTGATCCCTTGGCCCAAGCTTGGCCCATCATCATGAGGTGGCCTAAATTAAGGTCCAACTACACGGTCTAGTCGATCGGCTCCCTATAAGCCTAACTCGTCAAGTGTCGGTGTCATACGGCCTAATCATGTAATGTAGTTGACTGTGCAGGGTCCACCCTAGGGTGTATCAGGCCCTATGGTGTAACCCTCTGACACCATACCATGATGCACAGTCCAAACCTACCGGTGCCCGTGTTCAACTCCGGACTTAATGTGCACGACCATGGTCCGCCTGAACAACCGGGGCATCATTCAGCCGTTTCTTTTGGTCTCTTACAATCAGCCCAGTAATCGTGCCCCACCCTAGCCTAGTCCTAGGGTCTTATGATACTACCTAGAAGGTTACTGCTGAAAAGGACCACGCAACTAGGGTTTCTTAACGTGTTAAATGTGGTTAACCCGATCCAAACGTGGATTAAATCGGTTAAGAGTACCCAAGGCTCCTGACTTAACCTCGATTAATCCATCAAGCCCAAATTGGTTAAGTATTAAGTGGACCATGACTTAACCCTAATCAGGAGGCGTTAATTAACTTAATGCGCTTTAACCTCTCACAATAGACTTTGTTGTGGTTACTAGTTAAGCCGGGCGGGTCCGGGTAGCTTTACACCACAACTAGGTCTAACCTCGGGTTCGAGCACAACATGACCAACTTCTCACATTGGGTCCTATTGTTTGTAGCCACTAGTTATGTAACACCCCACGTCCATTAATGTCACTCACAAAGGGAATGCATTAACTTCCATGGAGGTTTTAAGTGAATATAGAACAGTAAAATTACAACAAGACAGATATAAAATAGTACTTGGAAATTCAAAAACTTTATTTCATTGTAGCAGAAGTCAAAACATGTTTGATTACATCATAACACCATATTCAATGTCAAGTACAATATCTATCTTGATAAAACAAGTACATAATCCCATTACATGAATAGCCATTAAAAAGAAAGATAACAAGCTGGACTTTACTTCAGCAGTCCAAGCTTTCCAGAAGATAAGCGATCCAACTAGACTCCACTAGAACTTGGCCCAACCTGCGGACCTGAAGGGAGAAAAAGGATGGAAAAGAGGGGGTCAGACATAAAGTCTGGTGAATATGATAATTCTACAATACTATTACCAAAATAACTGGACTAAGGCATAAGCTGGAAAACAAGAAAATGTCTATGAAGAGCAGATTAAGGACATAGACAATCGCTAAAGGCAACGTTATAGGCGCTCCTAAATACTAAAGGATAAACACTATACTGCACCACACCAGTCACCCTAAAGATTCATCCCACTTAGCTTCACTTAGAAACTTTCCCAATGGCTTTACGTACCCCTAGCTGACTACATAGGTGCCGCCTGCCCCTATCTCCACTAGGTGTAACCTACTTCCCATTATTCGATCGGCTCCCTAACTCGTAGATACCCGTGCTGGCCCCACAGTGGGGTGTATCACTCCCCTAAAGTGGCAACCTGATACAACGGACATACACGGCTTATACCTACACGATGCAACAACGTCTTACCTACCAGCCCGGGTCCACACACGCATATGAAACCCGTTGGACTTGCGTTGCCACCGCTCCCTGTTTTGGCCTCTTATAGTCAAACCCAGTATGCGTGTCCCGTCCTCGACTTGGGTCGAGCTCACAAAGATACGTTTTGGGATACTGGTTGAAATGGGCCCCCACTATTTACCACAAGCATTCCACCTAAGCTTGTCCCCATTAGTCCATCCCACTTAACACACTTAGTCATGTTCATTTACATGTGTGTTTGGTTAAGTCTAATCGTATTTCAAATGCCTCTAAAGGCAACCACCAGATTCCTCATGCCACCCAAGGCACCTACTTAACCCCCATGTCCCACCTTACATGATTATCTGGTTAAGTATTTCTTAGTTCATTAAGGCCATAACCTCATAAAGACCTCTCACATTAGACTTGCATTTATGGAAGCTGGATTTGTCGGGCGGGTCCGGGCAGTCTTACACCATAAAAGAGTCTAACCTCGTGTCTTTACAACTGTTATGCTTTAGTTTGGGCCTAGGACCTCTCACATTGGGCCGACATTTGTGACTACTGGATTTGCCGGGCGGGTCCGGGCAGGTTTACGTCACAAACGGGTCCAACCTCGTGTCCTAAGCATTGATTATTAATAATAATCCACTTTCCCCCAATTTTAATAATTCCCTACTTGAATTATTAATTACTTCCTATTTTTAACAATGTCTATAATTGACTCAATTATGGACATCCATTCATGGTATGCAAAATCTTACAAAATTGCACCCAATTTATTAATTCCTAATATTACCCCTACCCCACGTTTGAACGTTTATTCGCAAAATATATGTTAGACTCGAATAGCCTAACTCATAGCATAAAAGAGATTATCATAATAACAACATGTATATGTGACCAAATGAATCATAATAAGGGGTGAAACTTGCATATGTCCAACTTGCATAGATTATACATGTCATGGACCTAAAGGTGTCAACTTGTTCAAAATTCACCTAATATGATCTCAATCAATTTTCATAAACTTACATATGAACATGTGTGAATCAACATCATCTAATTTTTTAACAACATGGTTTTATATGGGTACACCTAACTCAATAGGCAAATTCCCATAATCAAGTTTTATTTAATTATAGTTTCAAGTTTATGGGTACACCTAACCTAATAGGCAAATTCCCATAAACAAGATCCATTTAAATTAAGAAAAAAAAACGTAACTTTAAGCATGATCCAACAACATGATTTTTCAACATAATATAGCATGATTTATAACATGGCATAGTATGATAGTATAACATAGCTTGACATGATTCTCAACATAGCACGACATAGCATAAGAGAATTTACAACATAGCATGACATAGCATATATAATTTACATCATACGACAACATAATAACATAATAAGAGATCCACAATATATAGAATTTACAATTACAAATCACATCACTTTCTTGTGATCCATTCATAACTGAGTCAAATTAGTTTGTAATAGTCTTGTGAGAATCATCATACTCACCAACAAAAGAAAAGAATTGGAGAAAGAGAGATCTTTTGATTTGATTTGTGTAGATTTAGTTGTAGATGATTAGGCTTCCTCTTCTTAGTTTGTGACGGCTATGCTGAACTCCATGGCAGCAGCATGACGGTAGCTTCTCTAATTTTACAAGTGATTTAGGTCTAGGGTCTACCCACTTATTTATAGATTTTTAGAATTCATTTAGGCCATTAGATTTAACCTAGAAATAACCGCAGCCGTTCAGACAAGATGGGGTTTATCTTGTTGACTCAGCAATGAGTCAAAAGTGACTCAGCAAACACTCAGCATATTAATAAACTTCTATTCATGTCATAAATATATATATATTTTCTACAATGTACATATTAGATACATCCCCCTTTACTTATTATTGTTTTTATATTCATATTAGATACATCCCCTCTCTTACACAGTTATTAATATTTTTATATTCATATTAGATACATCCCCTCTCTTACACACTTATTAATATTTTTATATTCATATTAGATACATCCCCTCTTCTACACACTTATTATTATTTTAGCAACTTTAGTGTTAATAGAAAATTCGGGGTGTTACATTCTCCCCTCCTTTTAGGATTTCGTCCCCGAAATCTTCAAGTCTGGAAGAATGTATATCCTACCATCCAAACGTCCATCTACTCATCCATCATACACAGGCATCCATTGTCCTTACAGACTTCTAATGCTTTCATGTTTAAATGCACAGTGTGTGTATATGTCCGTATCTAATGCAAAATCAGGCGGTCCACTGATTCAGTTGACCTCCTTAATGCAAATTATGTAAGTGTCATGAATCCATTATGTATGCAAAAGATCCTAATTGCTTACATACTACTTCTATATGCGTGCACACCCATTCAACCGAATGCAGTATCCATATGATGGTACAACCATTATACATCCATTATACTAAATACATCCATATATATGCAATATGCAATATGAAGTGACTGAGCCGATCTAGTGCCTAAAGTGTGTGTATATATGCATCCACGAGCAACCACTAGCAAACACTTGCATCCATTTTGCATCCATCATACATAACATGTCTCAAACACATGTTTCAACCATAGGATTATCCTAACTAAAGGTCAAAGATACTAATGAGAGGACATACTAAAGATAAGATAAGATAAGCTAAGCGATAAAGGAGAAATTAAAAGACATACCCTCAAAAAGAAAAGGGTACAACGAACGCATCTTCTCTTCTGTCTCCCATGTTGCGTTGCTCTCATCATCTCCCCATTGCACTTTAACCAGTCTGACCTCTCGATTCCTCAACTTTTTGATCTCCGACCCAAGAATGCATGTAGGAGCTCGTCTAATTGTTGCATCACGCTCTATTTCCACCTCTTTAAGCAAGCTCGGCTCTACCACCTCCGCGGTCTTGTGCAAACACTTCCTCAAATGTGATACATGGAATACGTCGTGTACTCCACTAAGTTTCTCAGGCAACTCCACCCTATATGCCATCTTCCCAATCCTGTTTTTTACAGGAAACGGCCCTACAAACCTTGGTGCTAATTTCCCCACGGACCCAAAGCGAACAACATTCTGTAACGGAGATACTTTGATAAAAACCATGTCCCCAATGTCAAACTCAAGATCTGTCCTCCTCTTATCAGCATACGATTTCTGCCTATCTTGTGCTGCTTTCATCCTCCTTCGAATCAACTCAATCTTCTCCGAGGTTTCCCTAACCATATCGGGCCCAAGTAGGATTTTATCGGTAGATTCCCACCAACATGTAGGCGAACGGCAAGGCCTTCCATAAAGAGCTTCGAAAGGTGCCATGCCAATACTAGACTGAAAGCTATTATTATATGCGAATTCTACTAACGGAAGGTGCTTTTCCCATGTACCCCCAAAGTCTAGGATACAAAGCCTTAAAAGATCCTCTAGAATGCGATTCACCCTCTCGGTCTGGCCGTCTGTCTGAGGATGATATGCGGTGCTCAAACATAGCTGAGTCCCTACCACCTCTTGTAAACTCTTCCAAAATTTGCTAGTAAAGATGGGGTCACGGTCGCTTACTATACTAGAAGGAATACCGTGCAAACGAACTATCTCCTTAATGTATACAGAAGCCAACCACGGAGCAGTCCTCTTACTTTTCACGGGAATAAAATGGGCGCTTTTAGTAAGTCTATCTACTATAACCCAAATCCCCGTGTTACCCTTCCTTGATCTTGGTAATCCATCCACAAAATCCATTGAGATGCTTTCCCATTTCCATAGTGGAACTTCTAATGGGTGAAGCAACCCACCGGGTTTCTTTTGTTCTGCTTTAACTCGTTGGCACACCAAGCATCTAGCGACGTACTCGGCCACATCCTTTTTCATATCGGCCCAAAAGAAAACCCGCTTCATATCTTTGTACATCTTATCCCCGCCGGGATGAATGGTCATTTTTGAGCGATGAGCATCATCAAGAATGGCCTTCCTTAAGTCTTCGTCTTGTGGTACACAAAGTCTATTATCCCTTCGTAACCAACCCTTATCGTCTAGGGTATACCTACGAAGATGGCTTGACGACTCCCCCCCTTTGAGCTTTTCTACTATCTCAACCAACTGTGGGTCGTCTCGCTGTGCCTCACCAACCCGTCCTAGAAGTGTAGGTCTAACCTCCAAGGATGCTAACAGACCGGGTACTAAGTCAACGGAGGGTCTAAAGTCAAACATAGAGATGAATTCTAAGCTTTGTCGTTCAACAAACAACGGACTCAAGGACAACCTTTTCCTACTTAAGGCGTCTGCCACCACGTTACCCTTGCCCGGGGTATATGCTATTTCAAAATCGTAGGAGGCTAAGAATTCCATCCACCGTTGCTGCCTTAAATTCAAATCCTTCTGAGAGAATAAGTATTTTAATGATTTGTGGTCAGTGAACAGTTCGAATTTCTCACCAAGAAGATAGTGACGCCAAGACTTAAGCGCGAAAACAATTGCGGCTAGCTCTAAGTCATGCGTGGGGTAATTCTTTTCATGAACCCTCAACTGCCTTCCACCATAGGCTATTACTCTTCCCTCTTACATGAGGACCGCGCCAAGTCCCGTCCCACAAGCATCAGTATAGATGGTAAACGGTTTATTCCCGTCTGGCAGCACTAAGACTGGGGCTGAAGTTAAGGCTCTCTTTAAACGTTGGAACGCATCATCGCAATCTTTGTCCCACGTAAAAACCAGGTTCTTCTTCGTTAACCGTGTTAATGGAGCTGATATTTTTGCGAAGTCTTTGATAAACTTCCTATAATAGCCAGCCAACCCCAAGAAACTTCTTACTTCGGTTGCATTTTTAGGGACCTTCCAATCTTGGATGGCCACCACCTTTGCGGGATCCACTGCTATCCCTTCTTTGGAAACCACGTGCCCTAAGAACCGTACTTCCTTCCTCCAGAAGTGACACTTAGAAAATTTTGCCTTAAGGTTATGCGCTCGAAGGGTTTCCAACACTTCCCTAAGATGTAGGGTGTGCTCTTCTTTATTCTTAGAAAAGACTAAGATGTCATCCACAAAGACTACCACGAATTTGTTAAGGTATTTCCTAAACACCCTACTCATCAAATCAACAAAATATGCAGGGGCGTTTGTCAAACCAAAGGGCATCACTAGCCATTCATAGAATCCGTCAGGAGTCCTAAAAGCAGTCTTATCTATACTATCCTCAGCCACTCTCAGTTGATGAAAGCCAGTGGCTAAGTCCAACTGCGAAAACACTGAGGCGCCAACTAACTGATCAAAGAGATCGTCAATCCTCGGCAGTGGGTGTCGGTTCTTTTTAGTAAGCTTGTTTAGTTCTCTATAGTCCATACAAAGTCTAAGAGACCCATCCGCCTTTGTGGCAAAAACTACTGGAGCACCCCACTCTGATATACTACGTCTTATGAACCCCTTCTCAAGCAACTCCTTTACTTGCTTATTGAGTTCCCTCCTTTCACGAGGAGCCATGTGGCGCACTGGCAAAGATACGGGTTTAGCATTATCCACAAGATAAATTCGAAAGTCTATCTCCCGCTTTGGAGGTAAGCCCTTCACCTCCTCAAACACATCCGGATATTCCCGGACCACTTCTACCGATCGCAGGTTCTCTACAGACGCGTCAAGCGATTCAAGATAACTTAGCATAACGGAATTTATGGGATTACAAAAGATGTCGAGAGCATTACCAAGGCGAGTCACAAGCCTAACTACTCTCCTTTCACAATCAAGAATGGCCCTATTTCTAGACAACCAATCCATTCCTAAAATTAGCCCATAGCCCGTGAAGCCCAATACATAAGCATCACATCTAAATTCAACGCTAAGTATAGAGATTTTCAAATCCAAACATATCATGGTCAAATGAGCCGAACCCCCAATTGGATTTGAAACGACCAAGGGATCCTCTACTAAACTGGTGTTCAAGTGCAGTGATTCAACTAATGATGCAGAGATAAACGAATGAGATGCGCCAGAATCGAATAAGGTACGGACCGGATGATCAAACAGAAAAACTAAGCTTTCAACAGAAATTGTTCTACCTCTTTCTTGCAGCGGTGGGGCTGCAATAGCCTGAACTTGCCCCCTTGCCTGCCCTGGTGCCATAAGAGCCTGCACCTGTCCTCCCGAGGTAGACCCTGCCCACTGCCCCTTCTTTGGACAGTCCTTCACTAAATGTCCCGCATCTCCACAATGAAAACAACCAGTCTTCTTTTTCTTTCTACAATCTTTGCTGAGATGGCCAGGCGTCCCACAATTGAAGCATTTCTTCTTCCCTTTGCCATTATTGTTTTTACCACCCTTCTTATTTTGCTGTTGGGGTTTCTTCTGATCCCCTTTCTTTTCAACTGCCTTATCCTCATGCATAAGTGCCATTTCTACTAGCTTTTCAAAGGTGGCTCCCATAGGGATGTGGGTCATAGCCAACCCTTGCAACGGTTCATTCAAGCCTCTAACGAACCTCAAAGCTTTCTTCTCTGGCGTGTTCACCAACTCCAAGCCAAACCTTGCTAACTGATTAAATTTATTGACATATTCCTTTACTGATGAGCTCCCTTGCTTTAGTGCCAGGAATTTTTCCATATTTAAGTTCTCCTCTGCCCTTGAAAGAAACTTTGCCTCAAACCTTCGTCTGAAATCCGCCCATGAATCAACTGGACGTTCCCCGTTAGTGACCTCCCACCAAAACGAGGCCTCTCCCTTCATTAACCAAGCAGCTAAACGGACTTTCCTCCCATCTTCCACTTCAAAGATATCCAACAATTCCTCAGTCTCCTTAAGCCAATCTCTGGCCTCCACAAACGTCTCAGTCCCTTGAAAAGTTTTTCCTCCCATAGCCTTGAATTCCTTGCACGTCTTTGCAAAAGTGTCAACACGAGGAGGAGGAGGAGGAGGAGGAGGAGGAATGGGTGCAACTAGGGGTGGAGGAGTATCCGCTGGGCCTGCAGTGGTGGCCCTAGCCTCCAAGTATCTCCTAAACCACCCTGGAATTGTCACACCTTCTGGGAGATTAAGATCTTCGGCCATGCTGAAACGAAAAAGGAAAGATTCAAAATGGAGAATTCGAAAGATAAAGATAAGGATATGGCTATTTGGGATTATGTTTTTCATAAAAACTCTCTTTAAATAACATGTTTTTTTTTGTTTTTTTTTTTTTGAAAGCACTTCTTCCAAAAATACTTTAGAAAAAAAAATTTCTAAAATTTTTTTTTTATCTGTTCTGGTAACCTTATGCTCTGATACCACGTGTAACACCCCACGTCCATTAATGTCACTCACAAAGGGAATGCATTAACTTCCATGGAGGTTTTAAGTGAATATAGAACAGTAAAATTACAACAAGACAGATATAAAATAGTACTTGGAAATTCAAAAACTTTATTTCATTGTAGCAGAAGTCAAAACATGTTTGATTACATCATAACACCATATTCAATGTCAAGTACAATATCTATCTTGATAAAACAAGTACATAATCCCATTACATGAATAGCCATTAAAAAGAAAGATAACAAGCTGGACTTTACTTCAGCAGTCCAAGCTTTCCAGAAGATAAGCGATCCAACTAGACTCCACTAGAACTTGGCCCAACCTACGGACCTGAAGGGAGAAAAAGGATGGAAAAGAGGGGGTCAGACATAAAGTCTGGTGAATATGATAATTCTACAATACTATTACCAAAATAACTGGACTAAGGCATAAGCTGGAAAACAAGAAAATGTCTATGAAGAGCAGATTAAGGACATAGACAATCGCTAAAGGCAACGTTATAGGCGCTCCTAAATACTAAAGGATAAACACTATACTGCACCACACCAGTCACCCTAAAGATTCATCCCACTTAGCTTCACTTAGAAACTTTCCCAATGGCTTTACGTACCCCTAGCTGACTACATAGGTGCCGCCTGCCCCTATCTCCACTAGGTGTACCCTACTTCCCATTATTCGATCGGCTCCCTAACTCGTAGATACCCGTGCTGGCCCCACAGTGGGGTGTATCACTTCCCTAAAGTGGCAACCTGATACAACGGACATGCACAGCTTATACCTACACGATGCAACAACGTCTTACCTACCAGCCCGGGTCCACACACGCATATGAAACCCGTTGGACTTGCGTTGCCACCGCTCCCTGTTTTGGCCTCTTATAGTCAAACCCAGTATGCGTGTCCCGTCCTCGACTTGGGTCGAGCTCACAAAGATACGTTTTGGGATACTGGTTGAAATGGGCCCCCACTATTTACCACAAGCATTCCACCTAAGCTTGTCCCCATTAGTCCATCCCACTTAACCCACTTAGTCATGTTCATTTACATGTGTGTTTGGTTAAGTCTAATCGTATTTCAAATGCCTCTAAAGGCAACCACCAGATTCCTCATGCCACCCAAGGCACCTACTTAACCCCCATGTCCCACCTTACATGATTATCTGGTTAAGTATTTCTTAGTTCATTAAGGCCATAACCTCATAAAGACCTCTCACATTAGACTGGCATTTATGGAAGCTGGATTTGTCGAGCGGGTCCGGGCAGTCTTACACCATAAAAGAGTCTAACCTCGTGTCTTTACAACTGTTATGCTTTAGTTTGGGCCTAGGACCTCTCACATTGGGCCGACATTTGTGACTACTGGATTTGCCGGGCGGGTCCGGGCAGGTTTACGTCACAAACGGGTCCAACCTCGTGCCCTAAGCATTGATTATTAATAATAATCCACTTTCCCCCAATTTTAATAATTCCCTACTTGAATTATTAATTACTTCCTATTTTTAACAATGTCCATAATTGACTCAATTATGGACATCCATTCATGGTATGCAAAATCTTACAAAATTGCACCCAATTTATTAATTCCTAATATTACCCCTACCCCACGTTTGAACGTTTATTCGCAAAATATATGTTAGACTCGAATAGCCTAACTCATAGCATAAAAGAGATTATCATAATAACAACATGTATATGTGACCAAATGAATCATAATAAGGGGTGAAACTTGCATATGTCCAACTTGCATAGATTATACATGTCATGGACCTAAAGGTGTCAACTTGTTCAAAATTCACCTAATATGATCTCAATCAATTTTCATAAACTTACATATGAACATGTGTGAATCAACATCATCTAATTTTTTAACAACATGGTTTTATATGGGTACACCTAACTCAATAGGCAAATTCCCATAATCAAGTTTTATTTAATTATAGTTTCAAGTTTATGGGTACACCTAACCTAATAGGCAAATTCCCATAAACAAGATCCATTTAAATTAAGAAAAAAAAAACATAACTTTAAGCATGATCCAACAACATGATTTTTCAACATAATATAGCATGATTTATAACATGGCATAGTATGATAGTATAACATAGCTTGACATGATTCTCAACATAGCACGACATAGCATAAGAGAATTTACAACATAGCATGACATAGCATATATAATTTACATCATACGACAACATAATAACATAATAAGAGATCCACAATATATAGAATTTACAATTACAAATCACATCACTTTCTTGTGATCCATTCATAACTGAGTCAAATTAGTTTGTAATAGTCTTGTGAGAATCATCATACTCACCAACAAAAGAAAAGAATTGGAGAAAGAGAGATCTTTTGATTTGATTTGTGTAGATTTAGTTGTAGAAGATTAGGCTTCCTCTTCTTAGTTTGTGACGGCTATGCTGAACTCCATGGCAGCAGCATGACGGTAGCTTCTCTAATTTTACAAGTGATTTGGGTCTAGGGTCTACCCACTTATTTATAGATTTTTAGAATTCATTTAGGCCATTAGATTTAACCTAGAAATAACCGCAGCCGTTCAGACAAGATGGGGTTTATCTTGTTGACTCAGCAATGAGTCAGAAGTGACTCAGCAAACACTCAGCATATTGATAAACTTCTATTCACGTCATAAATATATATATATATATTTTCTACAATGTACATATTAGATACATCCCCCTTTACTTATTATTGTTTTTATATTCATATTAGATACATCCCCTCTCTTACACAGTTATTAATATTTTTATATTCATATTAGATACATCCCCTCTCTTACACACTTAATAATATTTTTATATTCATATTAGATACATCCCCTCTTCTACACACTTATTATTATTTTAGCAACTTTAGTGTTAATAGAAAATTCGGGGTGTTACAAGTTAAGCCGGGCGGGTCCGGGTAGATTTATGCTACAAACTCAACCCAACCTCGAGTTGGCCACACTCATATTTGCTAAGTGTCATGTCCATTATGTTTCCAAAACATAATTACAAGTTAACATATCACGTTATGTTATAAAAACCATGTTTATGTCATAATGTTACCCAACCCCAACGTAATCCCATCGTTTACATAATCGCAACAACGCATAAAGGATAAAATGGGGAGCTTAGCATAATCACGACATAAAGGTATTGAAGCCACAAGTTTATCATGGTGGCATATGAAATGTACATATGTTCATATACTTGCATATTGCATTATTAGGCTTCAAAAGCATGCATAAAACCAAACTTAGCATATGAGTGATACATGGTGATAAATAACATGTAGAAGTTGCTAGAAGTTCGCATTTAGGCTCACATGCAAGTTATCATAAGGGATATGATAACTTTCATGTTGCCAAAATGCAACCTTTAACATAAAGCTTGAAGCTTTAAGGCCATAAACTCAAGTTTAACTTGCATAACATGATAACATGTGTATAATGATCAACCCAAACTTGCATAACATGATAACATGTGTCATACATAACTTGCATAATGATCAACCAAACTTGCATATAATGATCAACCAAACTTGCATATAATGATCATCCAACTTGCATATAATGATCAACCAAACTTGCATATAATGATCAACCAAACTTGCATATAATGATCAACCAAACTTGCATATCATAATGATCAACCAAACTTGCATATCATAATGATCAACCAAACTTGCATATCATAATGATCAACCCCAAACTTGCATCATTCATTTAACTTTAGAGTTCAAGAAAGAAAGTAGAAAAGGGCTTACAATGCTATGAAGACACAAATAAATAGTTATTATAAAGATTGAGACGAAGCCCTTATGCAAAACCCAAATATGCAAGCTCCAAATGAAAAACCCTTGAGCCAAATCAATAAAAACTCTTGCTTTGAAAGAGAAATGTTGCAACTTGACTTGAATGCAAACTAAGAACACTCATACAGGCTTGAAAATACTTGTATGCACTCAAAATCTCTCATATAGATAGACTTAGGAATTTTAGCATGAGAGTGGAGGCCATGAGAGGAACAAATTCGGCATAGTTTAGTTGTAGGAATGAATAATGATGATTTAGGCTAGGCTTAGGGGTCTTTTTATAGAGTTTTAGGATAGTATTAGCCATAGGATTAACCCTAGATTCAATCCAAGCCATCAAAGCATGTCTTGGGGAAGAAGTCAAGTGTAGGAAACATCTAGGGCCTTTAGATTAAAGCTGAACCATGAGAACCATTCAAATGCAAAATCTGCATTTGAGCGAATCGGCCCACGGGTTGACAGCCAAACACCCTGGATTAACCCCTAGTCGACCCAGCAGGCTCGGGTCGACCTCAAAAATCGGCCGGTTCGGTTATTCCCCTCTCCCAATTCGCTGTTTTGAACATTTTTGCATATTTATTTATTAAATTTTCAATTATATGTATATATATATATATATATTTCTCTGCGCAACCCATTTCACTTAATTAAGTATACTTTAATTTGTGAATTTTTCGTGAAACTTCGCGAGGCCATATCTTGGTCATACGGACTCCGATTTTCGAAAACTCAGACTCTATTTCGCGTATTTTTCCGAGACGAACGCAATGGCACAGCCCGTTTCCCTTGATTCAGATTTTACAGTTTAATTCTGCCTCCATTTATGTTATAACATGTTATTCAAAAATACGGGTTGTCACATATGCTTTCTTTGATCTTCTGCAACAATATTCATATGTTGTTGCATTATATGTGAATGCACTGTTGCAGTGGGAATTCTAGTGTTTTGACGTGCAACACCAGTTAAAAGCGTAGCATTACATATATATAATCCAGCTCAGCGATCCGCCTTATCAATATATTAAAACCCCAACCGTAGATGCAAGATTAATCCAACGGTTCAAACCATCTGTTGGTCTGATGATCTTAACGATAGCCATCATCCAATCATTGACAGCAACGTCATTGCATTATTTTGACAAAATTTTGGCGCGATCTTCTCCCTTCACGAAATTGTTTTCTTCTCTATCATCTAATCGTTTCCCCCCTTTTTACTATTGACAAAAATTTAAACCTAAATTCACGTCAGTATCACTCCTCTCCTCGACAGCAAATTCTATTCTGAAAAGGTTGAAGCTTTGAAATGCTTTCGAGCTTTGATTGCTTAGGGCATTGACATCGCCAGTTTTTCACTCAGGTTCAGTTTGTATAGCACTGTGAATTAGTTACGCTTATTATAGATTGGATTATGAGTAATTAGTAAGTAGTTCATTTGTTACACTTTGGAAAACCCATTCACTTATGAGTAATTAGTTGCTTGGACATCCCAAACTTAGGGAAACCCATTCGCTTATGAGTGATTAGTCAATGAAATATTAGATTATGAGTAATTAGTTGCGCTTTGACCATTGATTTGGGATTTGGGATTATGCTGAGGTTTATTCGAAAATTGTACCCAGCAATAAACCATGAGAACCGGGCTATTGGCATGAAAAAGACATTGGTTTATTATAGAGATCGAGCTAGTTAAGGAAAGGGGACTGTACAGTCGAAAGTGATTTGCACTTTGTGTTCATTTACACTGACATATAATTGTATGCTTGAGGTTTTGTGATACATATACATGTGTAGTAATGCGGTGTGTTTGCACTGCGGTGTGCTTGAGGCTAACAATTTCCCGATCCGGACGAGTCGTTCACCCGTATCTTATAACACGCACAGGTATTTTCCATTTGATTTTAGAAACTACCAATTTCAATGTTTCGATTTTGGAAACATATGCTCAGTTTTGCATCAGTTCATACCATACACATCCAAAAAATGACATACAACTGTAAGCTTGAGGTTTTGTGATACAAATACATGTGTCGCACTGCGGTTTTGTGATACAAATACCCGTATCTAACATGCACGCACAAGTATTATAAGGCAGCATCAGTCCATACAATACACATTAGTTCATACCATACACGCACAAGTATACACACACGCACAAGTATCGTAAGGCAGCATCGATCAGTTCATACCATACACGCACAAGTATATACACACGCACAAGTATAATAAGGCAGCATTGATCAGTTCATACCATACACATCCAAAAAATAACATACACATCCACATCCAAAAGTATCATAAAGTTAACTTAATATATACACATCCAAAAAATGAAATTATAGTAGCATCAATTCATACCAGATCAGGGTTGCGGGGCAGTGGAACTTCCAATTGATTCGTTAGGGCTTTGCGGCTGTGGGAGAGCCGGTCTGAAGTGAGCAGCCGCATGTGATGGACCCGCAGCATCAGGACAAGGGGTGAGGTAGTTTGGCCAGTCAAATTCCTGATCAACTTCTATATCTACCCACTGATCATTCCTCTGGTTCATTGGGGCTTGGTTATCAACATGTATTTCATGGGCGGCTTCCGGAAATAAGCTTGGCAAGGGGGGTAGCTCAGCAGCTTCTTGTATCATTGCATTAAATCTTTCATCTGAATCCATTTCCCATTCCCATCCGTAATGATGCAAACATGGAACCACCTCTTCCTCCCTATTGCTCACAAAAAGAAGTTCAGGCCTTGTCCCAGGATGAGCATGGGTACAGCGCTGAACCTTAATGAAGTAAACCTTGTTAATGATTTGAGCAGAAAAAGTATTTATATTGCCAATGCCTTCATAAAATTGCATTTTCAGGTAGAAAGATGTATGGTCATACTGAGACCAGTAATAGTCGTCAATTGCAAGCACACGTCCCATTGGCTTCATTACTTCTTCAACAGCAGGAACATTACTCTTTAGGAACTCGGGAAAGCCATCAACTTTAGCCCATGATTCCACTTCTAACGCTGGTGAGGGCTCAAATTCTTCATCAGACCATGATTGCAGGTAAATAGCACCACCAAGTTTTGTAAAAACTTTCAACATTAGGGCATGATCACGAATTCTGTACGATGGGCATGATACTAGAAAAGAGTTGTTGGGTATTACCCGTATAGGCCACGAATTATGATTGAGAGCCACCTTAAGAACGTCTTGCACAGCTTCGAAATTCCAATGTCCCTTAATAACAGTGGCTGTGATGTATAGAGACGAGTCCTTTGTTTTTGTTTCTTTTTAAAATTTCGAAGATTGGGGTTTAGGGGATATGGAGGAGATGATGTTCTGACGCTGGAAAGGATGTGCGAGGGACCCAATGGATGGTGTCAGGCAGATATGTGAACTGGAAATGCTTGCACAGAAGACGAAGCATACTCAATTCTATTTCTGATGAGGTGGCACGTAGTGACCAATGCTGATTGGTCAACTGTTATAATTGTATGCGTAACTCACTAAGATTTATAAGTTAATTAGATGGCCAAATGCACAGATGCATGCACACAGCACATATGCACTTAT
Organism: Allium sativum; assembly: GCA_030737875.1. Taxonomy (NCBI): domain Eukaryota; kingdom Viridiplantae; phylum Streptophyta; class Magnoliopsida; order Asparagales; family Amaryllidaceae; genus Allium; species Allium sativum. The sequence continues at coordinate 465,618,776 of CM060923.1, forward strand.
CAAATTAATAACTTGTAAATTCAAATTGCAGGATCTGAAATGATGAGGGGAGATACAGCCGGCAAGTGGAGGACCTGAAATGACATAGAGATACAGTTTCTGGTTCATGGCATTGCTACTTTGTAGAATGCACACTAATCGTATTTATTGGCACTTGTATTAAAGGTGGTATGTGTTGGCACTTTTACTACTTTTAAATTATGTATTTGATCGGATGTATTGAAGGCGGTATGTATTGAAGGTTTGAATGTGATGATGAATGTAACGGATGTGTTTCTTCTACGTAAAAAACTGATATTGCAAAATTTATAATTAAAGCGTTGTATTTGCCTTCTTTTACTATTGCATTTGCTTTTTTCCTGATGTCGTGTTTCAAGATAATGGTGTCGCATTCCATAACACAGTGATGTTGCATTACGTAAAATAGTAGTAAGTCCACGTGGCACGTAAACGCCACAGCTGACATGGCATGTGACACGTGTGCAGCTGACGTGGAGATCTGACGTGTCGTGTGACACGGTGGCAGCTGACAAGGAAAGCTGACGTGGTCGCCGCTATCGTGACCTGCTACCCAGGATCTAACTAATTTTCAAGCAACACTGAATAATGTTGCATTATGTACAATTAGTGTTGCATTACGTCTATAACGCAACACTTTCTTTCTGTGGCAGTAGATGTGCTAAAGCGTTGCCTTAGATGGCTAATGCAACGGCCGCGGATGTCACGCCCCCCTGGTGTTGCCTATTTGAAAAAAGGGGCTACTGCAACGCTTTTTTGATCTACGGCCACAGTAAAATAGTGTCGAATATGCCCACTTTTTTAGTAGTGATATCATCCATGGTTTGTGGACGAGGGGAGTATATATATATATATATATATATATTCGTATATAAATATATTTCGATTTCACTTCAATATCATTTCAATTTATTTCAACGCATATATCACTTTTACAACGCATATATAACTTATATATCGAACATACAACTTATACAACGCTTATACATGAGGTGTACAATGCTTATATAACTCATACATCAAATATATAATTTATACATCGTTGTTTTCCATATCGTTTATAATTTAGAAATCTCACATTGGGTTCCACTCCGCCAAAAATTGTAGAAGGCTCAAAAAAAAATCCGATCTCTTAAAATGTAGAAGACGTCCACACGAGTCCAATATCTCTTGTTTCACTGGATTTCGACAACATAGCAAAAAGATATGATTTTTAGAAGATCAATCAACATTGCGACACTTTTATATGTTGAAATCAGTTTAAAAATAATCAGCCGTTACCTAAGCAAAATCTTCAAATCTAGGTTTGGATTTTTTGTGCAAACGGTGAAGTGATTCGACGATCGGCCTTCGCAGCGACGAAGAGGAAGGAGAGGCGCGCTGGCGCCTGAAGCGGGACCCACTTCGTTGGCCTGTAGGCGGCGCTGGGAAGTCAGCAACTTCCCGGAGGTGATTCGGCTTCAACACTCAACGAAAAATTCTACAATTAGTATGGATTTGAAGCTCTGGTCGAGATCTACAAAATCCATAACTGGGGCATAGGGTTTTGATGCATGGTTTGGCCAGAATGGAGGAGAGAAGGTGGAGAAGTGGTTTCCGTCGAGAGCAGGTGTATCGGGGAGAGAGAGAGCGAGTGTGTCGAATTGTGATTGGTCAATGGTTTTTTATTTATTTATATATTTTTTAAATTCCAAAAATACCCCTCTTCACATACTAACTCCAATCCAAACCCAATGACTGTCATCCCTAGCTAAATACCCCCATTCCGAACATAATGGGATATGTTTTGTAGGCCCATTCGACCGTTTCAGTCAGTTTCTCTTCAAATTAAAATATAAAACATTCAATATTTGATTTGAACGTACATTTCAATTTGTTGGGGCCACATACTGATTCTAAAAATTCCAGAAAAATAAATCTAGCTATGTTTTGACGATATAGTCCCAACAAAACTAGTTTCATCGAATTCTGAGACCGTTTGAAAAATGGCCCTTTTGGGTCGATCCAATTTAACAAAAATCGACCAAACACATTTTCCTTTGCCACGCACACATATTAACTTCAAAAATTATGAAATTTGAAACATAGCAATAATTTGACATCCCGGATCCAACAAAAGTGGTTTAATCGAATTCTGAGGTCGTTGGCAAAATGTCTATTTTCAGGGGCTATATAAACTCTATAGCAACCTTTCTGAAAATTCATTTGGCCATAACTTTTGATTCCCGCTATGAAACTTCGATTTTTCAGATTCGTTAGAAAGATATTCACTAACAGATTTAAATATTTTTGGTTTCACTAAAATCCGTTTTATTTTGCACCCGGTGCAGTTAGTCAAAGTTTGAATTCAAATTTTGAAACTGCTGCGCCATTTCAGGCCTTGTTTATAATTAAAAATAATTATATTTAGTTTCAAACATCGATTCAAACATACTTTTCATCGTTATTATTTAAAATAATTTATTTTAAATATTTAAAATCCCCTAAAATAGCCAATTTAAAATTTTTAAAATTGGCTCAGATTTTCTGGGTTGTTACACTAAGTCTTCGTGGTGCAATGTTTCATATGCGGTTATTTGTATACACGCATACCGATCCGACAACCTAGTGAATTTCCAGATTTGTTTGGGGATACGAAATTGACGTGCCTGGCGATTTCGTATCCGAGGTAATGCTACTCTTTGTATATGGTTTTCGTCTCTGGGAATACCGAGTTGGGGAATCAGCGTTTTCTTGACTTCGCTTTTATTGGGATACGAAAAATAGAGGTTGGCGGGATAAAGAAATAGTGTTAGTTGGGTGTTCAAGGAGATGTGAGGTCAGACACGAAATCCACTAGGCGGCTAGTATGAAACTTGACTTAATGGATTTCGTTAAGGTGACGAAGCTGGGATACGGTTTTGGTTATGGAGCTCTGCGGTATGTAATTGGCGATGAAGCTTAGTGTCGATCTTAAACGCTTCTTCGTTGCTGAGCAGTTTTGACGAGTCATGGCGACCGCACCCGTATGACTTCACGTGGGCTTGATTCCTGAGTATCTTGGCGACATTTCGGGTTGTTTCACCGCGCGATGGTCGGCGTTTTCCTTGGATGTGTATTTAACAAATTTCAGTTAAATACATGATTCGAGTAGCCCTGATTGATTACTATAGAGTGGTCGATATCGACTGCTATTGTTGGGCGGCTTGATTCCTGAATATCTTGGCGACACTTCAGGTTGTTTCACCACGCGATGGGCCGACATTTTCCTTGGATGTGTATTTAACAAATTTTAGTTAAATACATGATTCGAGTAGCCCTGATTGATAACTATTGAGTGGTCAATATTGACTGCTATTGTTGTTGGCCACTTTGGCTAATTTGACGTGGACAATGGTGTGCCTTCGAGGAGCAAGATATGATGGTTTAGTAGTGTCTTTGATATGGTGGTTCGTCGATAAGTGGCTTGGGCGTGAGGCAATGATGTGGTGCTTCTATGCACTCATTCTACATTCGACGATAGTGATTCTACGATGGGAAGCGAGGTTGCTGCGATGAATGGTTCTTCACCTAGATGTAAATAAGACAAATTGTACTAGTATGACTGTCAGAGGAGGATGAGTTATCACTTGCAGTCAGTGATTCTATGACATGGTGGTAGTTTGGCAGAGTATGTCGGCGTTTTAACTTGCCAATGATTTGATCAGTTGAGAGGATGACTTCAGACATGAGTCATATAGACAGTCTAGAGACGGATTCTACTGTGGAGAGCGTGTGCAAATGGGTTATTGGTATTCGAGACGTTGGTACACATTTGAGAGAGTGACACAAGGATGAAACAGAATCAATTGACGTTATAGATCTGATTTGCTCGAACCTAAATGTTTGTTGACATTTTGGACTGGATAGGGTTATCGTCTCCAGACAATGACGTTATGTCGGGTCGATAGACTAGACGAGTCAGTTGACGTTTTCGACTGACCGGTGCTTCGATGGATTGGGTAGCTAAAGTATCGAGTACCATATGCTTTATGCACTGAGTTAGTCAATGTGATGATGGATAATGGATGCTATGTTTGCTTAACCATTTATCACCTTAAGGGTGTCACGTGATGTGGATGTCATCGACTCGAATATCCGTACATCTTTTGTATTCTGATATAGAGTACACCCATTATTATCATACAGAATTTTATATGTGTTGATTGTGGATGTGGGGACAGGTTAGGTTTGATTCTGCATACAATCTATGCATTATACTATTACGACTTCTACAATATGTTTAGATTTACTTATCGCTCACACCAGACTATTGTCTAACCTAAGGTTTTTTATGTCTCCTTTTATTACTTTAGGTACTCATCGATGATGCTGATGAGTATGCTACGTAACAAGTGTAAACATTATTTAGAGTTGTGTAGGTGGATTAGCAAGAAGTGATGTCTTCTCATATTTATACTTATATTATTTTTGTTTATTTCATTATGTGACATTATGGGTCCTTGATAGTATTATTTATCTTTTGGATTAGCAAGAATGAACAAGACCAAAAGATACATCCTGAACCTGTACTAGAGACCTTGGAACAAAATAAATTGAATGAAGATTTTAGAGTGCCATTTTTGAAAACATGAAGTTAAGCTTTGAGTTACATAATTTTTGACAGCAATTTCGATGTAGATGAATTGAAGATAGAAACCATTAATAATTCAAAGAGATTAGAAACAATGATAAAATTTTGAATTTTCTTGAGCAAGACTAGCTTTTATCAATGATGCATTAAGCATTTCTCATGTATAGGAGCACCTTTAACCAAGTCAAGTATGAAGAATGAGAAGCTCATATGGACCAATAAGTATAAAAGGTTAGTTTACAGAAAATGTTGTTGATAATTGCTCTTATTTTAGTAATCCGTGAAAGAACGAGGACTTGGTTGTTTACACAGAGAATTGTGAAACTCGAATACAAGTAGTATTGATGCGAAAGGGACAGGTAATAACTTATGGATCTTGACGGTTGAAATTGTTATGAAGTTCGTTGTAGAGCCAGGACTTAAAAAGGTAGCACCAGAATTTGCTAAGGACTTGTAATTAAAGCTAAAATAAAAGCAAAAAAAACTACAAACAAACGCAGAGCAGCATATGACTACCCAGCTTCAAATGAGAAAAATAGGTACTGAACCAAGAGGAAATGGCGTCAAGCTCAAGACTGACTCAAGAGGAAATGGCGTCAAGCTCAAGACTCACAACTATGAAAGAGTTCCAGCCTGACCTCAAAATGTTAATATGAAGCTACAAGCAAGAAACAGCGTCGGTGTAACAGTTTGTAAATTTCGACCATTTAAGCAATTGAATAAAATTTAATTATTGAGTTTAAAATGGTTAAAAAATAAAAATTATGATATAGTTAATGAACAATTTCAAATTTATTTCTAATAAACAATAAGACAAATGGTTTAAATCGGACATATGTGATTTATTATTAATTTTTTAACCGTTCGAAAAAGTGGGTTGTCACACTCAACCACTACCGAAACACCTAACAGAAGACGATACACACAAGAACTAACTGCCACCCGAACAAAATCACCATCGCGTTCATGAAAACTAAGACCAGACAACCAAGCATGTCAAGCGGAGCTTGTACTAGATTTAGAATCGAAAACTCAACGGATTTGCCTGTGGTTACAAGGATTAGCATAAGGAGGGGTACGGATTGCTTTAAAGGCAAGGACAATGGCCAAAACGAACACAAGGCGTAGCCGAGAAGAAGAATTCAATAGGGAACTCAAGCATGAAAGGAAATAATAGAGTCGAAGAGGCGTAAAGAAGCTAAGGGCAGATATAGATCACGCGAGGAGGGAGTAATAATTAGTTGCAGGAGATGGAAGCCATGGCGAAGGATAAGTGTTAACGAAAGCAAAAAGGGAAAAAGGAACAGAACAATAAAGTGGATCAGGAGAGAAGAGAGCTAAGAGCATATCTAATAGCGCTTGAAGAATCAAGAGGAGGAAGACAAATAAAAGCGTGAGTGGGAAGAACCGGATTACACACACACACACACACACATATATATATATATATATATATATATATACACATAAACACACACACACACACACATATATATATATATATATATATATATATATATATATATATATAACCCTAAAACCAGGAACAAAAATCCATTTAAACGGTGAATGGGTTTATGTTTCCCGTTTTCAAAGCCCCGCTTTAAAAAAAGGGCAATGCCTCATTTGAAATTGCTCCCCATGCTCGAATCGCCTTTGCTGAAGCATGGGGACACGATTTAAAAGGGGAAAATTCTCCATTTTAGCATTTCTAACCACAACTAGAGTTGCTCTACGTGGTGAAAGGGAAAGAAGTAGATAGATAAAGGAAATGGATCTGGAAGAAGAAAGGTGGCAGAACCCTAACCCCACTAAACATCTACATTTCAATGTAAATGACCTTATTATTACTTAATGAATATTAATTAACTAAATTTTTATTTGATAAATTTAAACTAAAAATTACATAGCTAATTAAATATATAGTGATGACTAAAGATATATTTAAAGAGAACCGAGAAGAGTTTGCAAGTAATTGAATCCAAAAAATTATAGAGATATTTGAAGCTGAATATATAATTTTTCGATGCAATGCATGATAACTTGATTTGGATTTGTAACTACTGTTAATGTATATAATTTATGCAATTTGATTTACATATCTTTTTATCTTAAAAAAATAGTTTATTAGTTTGTTGATAAGGCCGTGATATACTATTGAATTTTCATATTTCAGGATTTATTTAATATATTAATATTAGTTAACAAAGTTTATCAAATAGTTTAATTTTTGGATTACGTAATTATTTTAAATATATGGACTTGAAATGTAAAATACTACGAGAGAATTAAAAAGATATTTGTGAATAATCATAGAAAATTTTAAATGTATGTAGTTTAATGTGAATTAGCAATGAAATGCTTAGTAAAATAACTATAAAGTGGTAAACTATAAAAAAAAAAAAATTAAAATACTTAAATTAAATTATGTATAGTAGAGAAAGCTCCTATAATTGATAAAAAAGATTAAAAAAAAAATCTTCTAATTTACTATTTTATTTAATAGATGCATTGAATATTCTCACACCACTTGCACTCGATATCGACATCTGTCAGTACAAACGAATATCTGATAATTATTTTACTTGCTAACGGTCTGTAAATCAAGAAATATAAATATAAAATTTTGTTTCAACATAATCAATCTTGTTAATTATCAAAATAGGCAAAATTAAAGTACGCGATAATAAATAATTTTAAATAGACAGGCTACAATCTTGAAATGAATAATTTTTTAATGCAGATGCCTTCAACATCTGTTTTTGTTTTTTTTTAAATTGGATATTTATCTATTTCCTGAATATTAATGAGAACGGAATTTGGATCTTTTAAATATTTCGTTCACATTGCTGTTTCCAACCACAGATTCCAATATGAAGGTAGATTTTTATTTTATTTTTCATCCCTCCCTTCCTCTTGTGAAAATAAGTACTCTATGTTCTACGGAGCCGAGCTACAAGCAAAGTGTAGCACTAGAAGGAAAAAGAACTGATATTTTCTTGGTACCGAGCGCCTAAAGTAAATTGTTTGGTTTGCCAAAAAATAATTTATCCTTACCAGGAAATGGAGTTCTGGAATTATTACTACTACTGTTGTTGCTGCTATTATTATTATTATTATTATTATTATTATTATTAAACACATACATGCCAGGGACCTAACACCAAGCAAGCGCTAAAATGTCCTATAAACTTTAAATCGATTTAAAAAAAAGTGAAAAGCAGTAAAAACTGGATACTTGATTCAAATTTTACAGCATTTCTAGCCCATGAAGAAGCAGGCTAAAATAAGAAATCTAACATTCCTACTCACTCAGGCATCGAATTTATATATCAACCTGCAAAAGAATTCCAAACTCCATTGAAGCAGCATACGGTTAAGTATTTTAGTTACCAGGGATTTGAAATCATAGTGAAGTACATACTTCTATGCCAAAACCGCACACTTAATTCTAATTCAACAGCTACATTTAAACCATCCGCATGCATGCTAAAATATATAATCCTGCATCATTCATAAGAAAAGGCAAGGAACCATTTGCGAAAGCACGCATCCTAGAGTGAACAACATTCAAGTCTCCAGAGTCTTGAACTTATAAGCATTTGAGAAAGCATTGTAAAACAATCTGGACTGTGAATAACACAATGTAACCAGTCAAATTATAAACAAGTTACATCTCAGAAACTGCAAAACCTGGTTCCAGTTCCATAGTTCCATTTGTGTCCCATTAAGCCACAGGCTAAAACATCAAATCCAGTATCAAGGTACATTCACAACAAAGTTCAAGCATCTGCCATCAAACCTAATGAAAAAAGGACCAAAATCAACACGTATGCCCCTAGGCTGAACAACACCCAAGTTTCTTGCTAGACCCATCATTCTTAACATCTATCTTCTCGCCCTTAACTGGGACACCAGCCCTGGCTCCATCCTCGTCTAGCTCGACCGCTTTCCTACTCACGGTATTATGAATCTGAGTCAAGACCTCCGCAAAGGCATTGTCGACGTTCATGGCTTCCAAAGCAGAGGTTTCCATGAAGTAGAGGGACTCCCTTTCGGCGAACGACTTGCCATCCTCTGTGGGGACTGCGATGAGGTGACGAAGGTCGGCCTTGTTGCCGATGAGCATGACCACTATGTTTGGGTCGGTGTGGTCGCGGAGCTCCCGTAGCCAGCGCTCTGCGTTCTCAAAGGTGGCATGCCGGGTCACGTCGTATACAAGGAGGGCGCCCACCGCGCCTCGGTAGTACGCACTTGTTATGGCTCGATACCTGAAATTTTGAAGAGAAAAATTTAGTATTCTTTTTCAGCTGGTTCAGATTGTTGCTTAATCTATCAGTCATGAAGTACCATTGATTCTCTGTATGTTAAGTTGTTAACAGTATCACTAAGCGTGAGTCGATGGAACATTGTTTATTTCCATATGTATTACCTCTTTTTCAAAACCAGAAATAGAATAAAGAAACTTAATATATTCAACGGATATTTTCAATTTTTGATTTATCGTTAGAGCTGACGAATTAAGAAACATAGCTAGATGAGTAAAAGCAGGTTGCTTAAAAATTTGCAAATAGCATTATTATTATTTTTAATTTTGGTACTTAACAGGTGATAATATATTTCTATCAAGACTTTAAGGTAGTATATACATAATACAAGATTAAAAACATCCAAGGTTTGAATCATGTTACGTAGGATTCAAAATCATAACCTTAGGAGCTAAGTCTGAGCGCTTTACCGTTGGGACGTGGGTCTTGGTATTGAGAAGTTCTCATCCCCCTGAGCGAAAGTCCTTCCCTTTTGAGATAGGTCTTAAGATCCTAGGGAATAGAAGTTCTCATCCCCTCAGCGAAAGTTCTTCCCTTTTGAGAAAGCTATGAAGATCCTAGGGAATATAAGTGCATCATACCTACCATTAGATTAGGGTTGTCAATGGATATTCGAAAATTTTGAAATCCTTCCGCATACCAAAAAAAGGTATAAATATCTGATATCTGAGAAAACAAATGCGCATACAAAGGCACCCGCATCCGAAAATTATCCATCCAGTTTTTTTCCAAGATTATAGTGTAAATTATGTATATTTTAGTATAATGAAAGATACTAATTTATTGTTTTATTAAGTTTTGAAGTTTATGCTATGTGCAGTGAACGCATGTTAATTGCTCAAAACTATTAATTATCATTATATTTGTTTATTTTTAGCAATTTAATAGTCAGTGGAATTGAAAAAAGTTTATTGCTAAACTAACAAGTTCCACTTATGTTTTGTAATTTATCGACCGTAAGCTGAATAACTATCCGATATCCATATGTATCCTGGATGCAGGTATTAGAAAATGATTTCGAATGTCGATACGGACATAACACCATCCACATCCTGAAGTATTTGTTGACAGACCTATAGTAAATAACGACATTATGCTTGTAAACCATATATGAAACAACAGTGTTATTTTAACCGTTTACTTCATATTAAATAAATGTACTTACGAAATTCTACTGTAAGCTATTAATAGTGAATAGTTGTTTCTCTAATTTTAGCTCCTAAACAACCTCCTTACAAGTAGTTTCGAAACATTCAAGCCAAAATAAACTATTTACTATAAACAAATATCTTAGTGCATCGTTCAGATAATATAAGGTTTGAATCAAATGGATTAAGCATTTAGCTATCCATGAAGAAAAGCGAATAACCAAGAATGTTTTAAGTCATAACTAAGTTCAACAAATGAATCACACATTCTGCTTTCAATGAAAATTTTCATCCATGTCATTTTCTCCAAAGAACTTTCATTTGTTCATTATAATAATAAAAATTCTAGAAAGGATGTCTACAAGCAAGGATTATCTCTTGAAGTCCTTTTTTCAAAAAATTAGACTATCCTTAGACAAATATGTTCAAACATTAGGGAGGTTATGTAAATGTAGATATTTAGAAAGGACAAATATATCCTTCTTTCTCTTAAAATTATTTACATGAGTTTGAAAACAAGCGAATACCTGATGGAAAATTATAATTAACAAGGACCTTAGTAAATTGAGTTCGAAAAAAATACCATAACTTCCTATAGTAAAATCAAATTTTAAGACCATTTTCACATGCAACAGATACAAAGACATCTTTTTGCATATGTAAGTTCAAAAGTTATATGGTGTCACAATTACTTTGCAACGCAAAGATCCAAAAATATTCATACAACTTATTTGAACTGTTGTTAAAATTTTAATCTAAACACATACACACATCATAAACATAACAAACTGTCTAAAATGTCTCTTTACGAAACTAATAACATTATCTGTGACATTTATTTCTCTTGACAACAATCCAACCTCTGGATCTCAAATCAACAGCGAATACAGAGAGATAAAACTGAAACAATCTGTTTTACTTCGACTCTCCGTAATTTCCCATATATTAACGCATAAATCGACCTTGATTTAATTTTCATATACTATTGCACTCGATCACTTGCTTTACCATTTAATTGTGATATTAATTTACGTGCTTCAATTTTGAATTTGTAATACATAGATATTATTAATGTTTTTCTATTTTAAAATTACACTTTCTATTCTAATATATTTCATTGTTTTATAGTTCAAATATCTTGAGTTACCACAACAAGAAGAAGACATTAGTGACGTACGCCAATCAGGCTCGTTGACGGCTTATGGTTAATTTTTCAAACATTGTAATATCCTTAATTTAAGGAGTCCTCTTTCATCAAATAAAAAGACACAAGCAATATGTTTTAAGAATAATGGCAATAAGATTACAAGCGAAACTCAATTATACTTCAGGAATAATAAACACAACAAAACAATTTATATTGCTGCTGCTGCTGCAGCTATATATTATTTTTCATTAAATACTATTATTCATATTTAATGAAATTATATGGATTTGATATTTTCTAAGGACCCAAATGTTCCTATATTTTTTTTAGTAACTACAAACACTGCAAAATAGTTAATATTTCATGTGAAAAAGTAAAAAATAATATTCCCTCGGTTATTTTTACTCTTCATAAATAGGTTTTTAATTGGTTTTAATAGTAGTATGCATTTCAATACACATTAAGTTTTTGTAGTAAAATTTGACATTAATAATCATTTTAAACATAAAATATACACATCGTTACCTTTTTAATGACACTCACATTGCATATGTAATTAATTGATTAAACTAAAATGTTTGTGAGCAACAGAAATGCATAACACTAGTTAAGCCAATAGCATATTTTCAGTCATTCAGTATCGTGATTCATGACCTTCATAATTGGTCTTTGAACCAACACTGATGGCTGATTTCTCAAAAAATCAAATCCAAATATCCTTAAGCATGCTGGAATTAATTCCTGCTCTTATTATTATTATATAAATAAATAAAAGAACAGTGCACTGGATAGACATGCATAACACTATACCTTCCATGTCTATTTTTTTCAACAAAATCATAAAGAAAAAAAAAACTGTATAAAACAACAAGGTCGTTTTAACCATTTACTTGATAAAAATTACTTAAGGATTTTGACTATAAGCAATTAATAATGAATGGTTGCTTCCCCAACTTGAACTCTTAAACAACCTATTAGAAGTAGATTTCAAATACTCAAATGAAACGTTGCAAACAAAGCTCTTGGTGCATCATAATTCGGTTAAATATATAAGGTTTGCATTAAGTAGATTTAAATATTTAACTAATTATGAAGAAAGGTTAATAATTAAGAATATTTAGGTCATAACTAAGTTCATCAAATGAATCATCCATGCCACTTTCAATGAGAAATTTTATCCCTGGCATTTTTGATAAAAGAAAGTTTTCATCAATTAAGCTTGGCATCCCAAAATCTTTCATTTATTGCAGCACAAAGATGCAAAAATACTCCTGGAACTTAATTAATTAACTCTGTAATTTATTTGAACTGCTGTTCAAATTTTTATCATAAACACATACACACACATCATAAAACAAATTGTTTCAATTATTTCCCTTAATTAAACTAATAATACAACATGTGACGTTTAAATCTCTCGATAGCAATCCAATCTCTAGATCGTAAATCAATGGCAAATGTAGAGGAAAAACTGAAACGGTCTCTTCCAGTTCTGCATCTTCTGCCGTACATTAACGCATAAATCAACCATGATACTGCCCCCATTGAAGAACGACTCATGGTTCATTCAAGGCAAAAGTATGGAAACTTGGTTTAATTTGAAGCGCACACATGCCTTTGTTTTGACTTTCATATACTGTTGCACTCAATCATTAACTTTGCCATTTGAATTGCATGATTTTGCAATTAATCTGTGCTTCATCTTCGAATTTGTGATACCTTGATACTATTTATGTTTTACTATTTTAACTTTACGCTTTTTGCTCTGATGTCCTTTAGTGTTTTATTGGTCACTTATCTTGAGTAACAAGAAAGCTACACAAGTGTTCTATTTTAACTTTAAGCTTTCTGCTCTGATATCTTTTAGTGTTTTATTGGTCACTTATCTTGAGTAACAGAAAGCTACACACGTGAAACTCAAAATATGTTTTAAGAAAATGTATCAGGAAAAAGAAGACTACACAAGTGAAACTCAAAATATGATTTAGGGATAATAACCACACAAAAAAACAATTTATATTGCTGCTACTGCTGCTGCTATATACTATTATTCAATTTAAGGAAACTTATACAAATCAGATACTGTCGAAGGACCAAAATATTCCCATATTTTCTTAAAATATTTACAGATATTGTAAAATAGTTAATAGCCTACATAGAGAATAAAAATTAATAGTTTCTCTATCCTTTTTACTTGGGGTAAATAGGTTTTTAATTTGTGTTAGTAGTAACATGCATTTCAATTACTAATAAGCACTTGTAAAGTTTGACATTAAGAATCATTCAAAGCTTAAAATATACACAATACAACCGTTTTAGTGAGACCCATATTGCATATGTAATCAGCTAATTAAAACCAAATTATTTGTGTGCACAAGCATAACACTGGCTAATCCAACAATATATTTTTATTCATCCAGTGTCATGACTTTCTATAATTAATCCCTGCATCTGTCCTGATGAATGCTCTCTCAAATCAACCAACTACAAATATACATAAAACATGCCGGAATTGAATTCCTGCTCAGAACTTTTTTCCCCAGAACTGTACACTACATAGATCTTGGCCATCAGATTATAGATTTGATGGCCTCCTGAATCATGGTGCAAGCCAGCTGCACCAGTGCATTTTGACAATTTTACCTTTGCTAAAATGCACCAGAATTCAGCGACCATCAGGTCTATTATTTAATGGCCCAGATATATTTAGTGTACCCATTTTCTGAATTTATTAAGAGCAGGAGATTCAAGTCCAAACATGTGACTTTATAACGAATGTTTAGCAATATATTTTTAGAGTGGAGTTAAGTACACCCAGCACATACTTCCTTTTACCCATCAGTTTCGATCGGTAGTGTGCCACCGACCATCGTGAATATCAGTTGCTGTGTACCACCGATCAAATGCAACATTTTTTTTATTTTCTGTTTTATTTTTTACATTTTCGGTAGGCAGTGTAGTGCCAACCGAAAATTGGGTAAAATGGAACAGTGGGTGCAGTTCATTTAGCAAAACTCTATTTTTATGCCACATGTAGCTTGTGTTACACTAAACAAATTTATCATGAATGTAACGGAAGCTACATATATTATATTAAAGGAGATTAATTACCATAAAATTAATACTGCCTACCTTGATGCAAACAAACTACATAATTATTTATAATCGAACTAAATTTATTTAATTAGAATGAATTAGAAGTAATCTGAGTTGATTTTTTAGTAAAATCGTTCCTTTTAATTCACTCTTTCTGTCTTACTGAACATGCAAATACAACTACACCAAATAGAAGGTACTGAGAGTCAAAGAAGAAAAACACACACATCAAGACTTGAGACAATAAATACTCCATACATACAATTTCCGTACTCACCCAAATTTGTAGTTCTACTTACAGAATTTTTTCTGATACTTGCAGTATAATATGCATTAAGCGGAAGTCAAATTAGTATCTACTGTTTCACTTCTGAACTAATATAAAGACCAAGTAGCCATCAAAATTTTCGGAGGTGATGTTTCTTTATTTGTTTTTAGTTCAGAGACCTTGTCTATAATCATAAACTTTGAAAGCAGTATTTCATTATGTTTCACAGTGAATGTGGATGCTCAAAAACAACCTTTATTTGTGCAAACTGAGATTGCTATTAAGGGAGAAATTAATTAGTATAAACTTAACGCAGCTTACCGTGATGCGAACTACAATAGTTAATTACAATCAAACTAAATTACTTTAATTAGAATGAATTTGAAGTAAGCAGAGTTGATCTCATGGTAAAATAATTCCTTTTAATTCATTCCTTCTGCCATACTAAACATGCAAACATAATTGCACCCAATTAAAAGGAATAGAAAGTCAAAGCAGAAAAACACAAGTCAAGACTTGAGACATTAAATACTCCATACATACAATTTCCTTGCTCAACCGAACTTGTAGTTCTACTCACAGAATTTTTTCTGATATATGCAGTATAACATGCATTGAGCGAAAGTCAAATTAGTACTTCCTGTTTCACTTCTGAACTAATATAAAGACTAAAGTAGCCATCAAAATTTTCTGAGGTGATGCTTCTTTATTTGCTTTTAATTAAGAGACCTTATCTATAATCATAAACGTTGAAAGCAGTATTTCATTATGTTTCACAGTGAATGTGGACGTTCAAATACAACCTTCGTTTGTGAAAATTGAGATTGCTATTAAAGCGGTTCCTTTTTGTTTTTGTTTTTGGGTTATAATGAGTCATAAACCAAGCGACATCCAACTAATACACTCACATGCTACATGGATCCCGCTGAAAACTACCCGTTGAATATGAATGTTTATGACATGATTAATATTAGCTGAACGTAGGAGTATGTGGACCAGTATTCATTTCACAATTGGTCTGTATAAGTACGGAGGTAAAAGTAACAAAAGCTTCAACTGAACATTTAGTCCGTGCACAATAACAACTATCCTTGTCAAAAATAAGATTAAACTTTTAAAGAGCAAAGAAGTGTGATTACTTAGACAGGAATAATTGTCCAGTCGAGAGCAAATTGGCAAAAAGAGCCAGATATAGAAAAAGTAAATCAAGAGCGAATAAACACAATTTAATACGTGTGCATTTGAAGCGCTTAGCGGCTTTATAGCACTGAAGATGCAAAAAGTTATAGCAGGGATAAAACGGAAATATAACGGAAAATGGCAGATATGAAAAAACTAAAAAGCTTCATTATGTATAAAATATTAACATTAATTTGTTCTCATTCTCACGTCATTTGTGTTAGAAAAATAAATATTGTTAATATTATATAACAAAACTGAAGAATACCATGATTCATACGGTCCATATTTGATGACTAAAACAAATCTCTTACATTGATCAGTTATGCTTAAAATTAGATATTTACCCCGATTTTGTCGATTTGGATTAAGAAAAAATAGTCCAATCAGCTTTATATTAATTTGACCAAAGTGATTGCTTAAAGGTCCTAATCTAGCAGATGAAGTGGAAAATAGCAGTGCTTGAAGAGGATCTATTGTTCATTAATGCTAAATTCAAAAAATCGTAATACCTCTCTTTCCCTTTTGCGCCCCATGTCCCTCTCGTGTGGCAGCATGGGGACGTAAAAAGTGGGATCCTACCAACTTGTTCGGACCTAGGATAATAAGTTCATGAGCTTAAAGTATTTTCTACGGTAGCATCATGAATAGCGCATAGCAAAGCAGCGCCTAATACTCCGGCAACTCCCATCATATGAAATGGGTTTAATGTCCAATTATGAAACCCTTGGAAGAAGATGATGAATCGAAATATAGCTGCTACACCAAAACTGGGTGCAAAGAACCAACCAGATTGACCCAATGGATAAATAAGGAATACAGAAACAAAAATAGCAGTTGGACAAGAGAATGTGATTGCATTATACGGTCGCAGTTGAACAGATCGAGCAAGTTCCGAAACAACAATCGATGAAACCAAAGACAGATAAAGCAGCTAAACTATAAGACAAGTAAGCCTCTCCAGACCATACAAGTGCACGGCGAGCCACGCAAAGGGTTTGGTTAAGATATGCCAAATTCCACCAAGTATACAAATGGAACCTAACCATACATGTCCTCCAATTATATGCCAAATTCCACCAAGTATACAAATGGAACCTAACCATACATGTCCTCCAATTATATCTTCTAAATCGTCCACACTAAGGATCCATCCTTCTCCTCCAAAAGGGGATTTTAGTAAATAACCAAATATAACACTTCGGCTAAGTGTCAAATTGGTAATTTTTCTTACATCCCCCCCCCCCCCCCCCCGCCCGCCCGCCCGCCCGCAAGCAAAGTGCTATGCCCTATAGTGAAAAAAGTTCCGGGACTTTAACTGCACATGTATGTTTGAAACGATCTCTTCTAGTTCCTACCTCCAAATTATGCCTTATATTAATGCATAAATCTTTTAGGCTATCTGCCCCAGTAAAGAACAAATCACACTTCAGCCAAATTCAAAACCAAAAGTATGGAAAATCGATTGAATTTGATGCATGCACATGCCCTCAAGTTAGTTTTCATATATTATTGCACACAGCTATCTACTTTACGACCTGATTTTGAGATCAATTCATATATTTCATTTTTGAAATTATAATTTGACATTATTTATGTTCTGTGAGACGAGCTGAATATTTCGAAGTTGGACGTTTTGCTCTGATATTTTTTGACGACCTAAATTAATTAACTAAATTCATTGTTTTATTGATCATTTATCTCAAGTAATAAGAAGGCCACATAACTAAAATTTATAATAGAAAAGCTAGTAGTAATAACAGTAATTTACCACTTAATTTTGAGATTAGTTTAGAGGGTTTCATTTTTAGATTTATAAATAATTGATATCATTTATTTTTTGTGAGAGGAGCTAAGTATTTTGAACTAGTACTTTTGACATCAATATTTTTCAGCTACTTAAATTAGTTAACTAAATTTTTTGCCTTATTGATCACTTACATCGAGTAACACTGAAACTACACAAGTTAGATTTTGAAAAAGCAACACTAATACTAATACCAATAGTACTACTGGCAAATTTTGCAGTCTCAAAATACACCTAAATGAAGGAATTGAACTACAAACAAATGAAGGAATGGGTCAAATAGCCTGGAAAATGTCAAGATTGAAGACATTAGAGATTTTGTCAAGTTTCAGAAATAAAAATCAAGTTGATACTGATATGATACATGATTATCACTGACATGATTTGGATACCATCAGCAACGAAGTGCATCAAATTTGACTGCTGAGATAACAAAATCATGTTGATACCCACATGAATTATTATCTACCGATATGATTATATTTTGAGTTGGTCACTTTGTAAGTTTGAGACTTTAAGCTATATGAATAAATGATCAAGTTTCAACACAAAAAATCATGTGGACACCAATATGATTGGATGCATCAGGAAACGTGCACAACAACCTGCTCTACATGTTGGATTTTCGGATCTGAAGAAGAAGACTCCTTTAAGTCAGGAGTGGCGGGATTTGTTCTGAGAATCGTCTATGGATAGCAAAGCGACTTCAACAGAAAAGGAATTGTTACTTTGGATTTAAACTCGGTATCCTTCCTTCCTTGACTCACAACAGTCGTTAAAACTGAGATCTATAAAATGGTAGGATGGATATTGATTGATATCATTGTATTTCAAAAAGAAAACTATCAATAACAGAGATTACGTGGACATACGCTGGAGTATTTGTCTAACCATTATATAAATTAGTATTTGTCCTTGTTTGATTGTTTCTATCATTCCCATAACTGATAGATTTAGATCTAATCAACTCTAGGGTGTTGACTGGTGCCTCAATTTTCAATGTAACATTTTCGGTACTTTCGCTAAGAATGACTTGAATTTGAAATCTGTAGAAGATTAAGAGGCCTACTACAATAATTATTGCTAGAGGAAGTCAATAAGAACAAGTGAGCAGCCAAAAGGCGTCCTCAAGTTCAAACCCATATTCTATCCATGTTACTAGAGAGGAACAGAAGGAATGAAGATGAAAACGCAACAAGATTGATAGCTCGACAAGAGGAGCTGCTTAATAGATTTTTCAGAAGAAGTGAGCGGTTGATACTCAAAATCAAAGGCCGGAAGGCATTGCAGATGCACAAGGAATCGAAGTAGAGCAAATTGTAACCATTCCCACACAGCACCATCATATTGGTACCAAGATGAATCATCTTGATATTGACATGTTTGGTCGGAGCATCGTTGTGAAAGGCGTGCCTTGGCGCACGCCATGGCGCAACGTCTGTGCCTTTTCCTTGCCGCGCGGCGCATACGAAAAGGTGCGCCAAATGACGCAAACATGGCACACCTTTTTTTTTTTTTTTTTTTTTTGGTGCATTTCAAACTTCAAATACTGCTACCATCACTACCACTGTTACTATTATTAATCATAATGACATAAAATGTGAATAACTTTATTAGTATCTACTTTTTAGTTATATGGAAACATAATTATTTTTACTTCTTATTTTGATTATCATCAGCTGGTTGATAACCCTACGATTATGTAATAAGCTGACCTTAGCAATGCCAACATTTAGAACTGGTGTATGTTTTATCACCCACCAAAGTTTAGATTCGTTTTACCATTGTCGAAAGTATATAATGTAATGTATAAAAGATTACAAAATATTGTCTAGCATAGATGCAAAAGCAAATGACTGTGTTGACCCGCCTAAAGTAAGGGAGTCACATCAAGGGTTTTCGGCTATTGAAGCGTTTAGGATTTGGATGTAGGCTCCGGAGATCCCACCAAGCATCAAAGCGCTCAGAGAGTTGGATATATGAGAGTTGGACCCCGGATCGGTGAAGCTCGGTTCGATCATCTAGAACTTGCCACATCCCGGTTCGATATCTCGGATCGGCAAGCTCGGGTCAATGAAGCCTTAGCACCATCCACACGAGGCACTAATTTCGGACCGGCTAACCCGGATTGACCATATCGAACCGGGTTTTGGAGATATGTTCTGAAGACCTGTTCTTCTTACTACCCTACTTCTTCAAATCAAAGGACATATATTCTGGTCGAGCCGACCTAGTGTCCCCCACTACCTGAAGACATGTTCCACAACCTCCTACCGAACCAGATTTGGAGCCACGTGTCCTAGTCAAACCAGACATTATGACCACCTATAAGTACACAATTCCTGGCAAGAAATAGGAATCGAACTCTGGAACAATTATCGCACTAAGGACATTGCTCAAGAGGAAATTACACTTCTTTCTCTATTTTTGTTTTATTAAAAAACTATATTGTAATATAACAGTACAAACAATCGATTATAGAAGTGGACGTAGGCCTGATTGTTGAACCATTATAAAAACTTTGTGTGTCCCTTATTTTATTGCACTTTGTGGTTACAAACTTCTGCGATTTGTGAATTTGGGTGTTGGACGTTAATACTTAGAAGACTATCTTTTGACGTTAAAATTTTGGCGTGCCAACAAGGGGGCACGCAACTTCATTCTCTGTTGAATTCAGATAGCTATTAATTTCAACTCACGAAGATGGCGAAAAGAAAAAAGGACGGAACATTCTCACATGCAGAAGACATCGGAGATGCAGTAGCTAGGAACGAGGAAAGTCAGTGCGCTTCATCTGCAGGAGATACTTCTAATCAAATCCCTCGGGAGGAGATAGACGAAGTGATTAAGGAATTGAAATCACGTACGGAGCGACAAAGTGAGTTCATATGTAGGCAAGAGGAAATGATGAATTTCGCGACTTGATGGACCAGAAGGACAGTTGAGACAAGTAAACGCTGGTGCAGGAACCAACGATGTAGCGGCTACTACGGCAATCAAAACAGTGCTAAGGGGCGCATCCAGCTCGACCCTTTCTCCGGTTCGATCAAACAAGAACATTGAACCGAGCAGAGTAGGGGCAATCCCGTTGGAAGTATTGACATGGGACTAGATGCTACGACATGTGATGCTCGAAATGACGATACAAGAAACATTGGCAGAATCCAACCACACTCGACTCTGAATGGAGGTGTTGCAGCACCAGAAGCCTGGTTCGACAATGTCGAACCGAGTACCGAGGGCACTGCCGAACCGAGCTTGAATGCCTTAAATAAGCATGAGGGACCAATGGAGAGATTTAGCGAGGTGCAACCTGAATAGTACATTCCAGAATTTCCTTCAAAGCTTGGGGGACAAGCTTTTAGACTCGCTTCCGATGGAGATAGACTGGCAGAAATTATACAACGCATGACTAGAGACGGAGTGCCCAACCATGGATATGAGGATGTAATTCGAAGCCCTTTTAGTTCTAACATCCGAGATGCAAGAGCACCACCTGATTTTAAACTACCCATTTTAACGGTTTACGATGGAGATCGGATCCTACCGCACATTTAACATGTTATATCAGGCACATGGATATACTAGGGCATCTCCGGAGCTTATGGCGAAGTGTTTTTTCGTTATTCCTAACAAATTTGGCAGCGCTTTGGTTTAGACAACTCAACAACGAGTCGGCCAGCTCCTGGAATGAACTCATTGATAGGCTCATGGGATAGTTTAGAGTTCGCATAGCTCACTCCAAAAATGTGATGACATTGACAACAATAAAGCAAAGGCTAAAGGAGACGCTGAGAAATTTACTCGAAATGTCTAATGCTACAGTAGCTTCGATGGATAAGGCGGAGTCATCGATGATCCTGATGACAGCCGTGTCTGGAGTAGCCGAAAAATCTATGTTCAAACCCAATTTGCAGAGGGATCCCCGAGGAATCTTGACGAATTTTATTTTGAAGTTGATAGGTATTTGCGTCAGGAAGATGAGCAGGCACAGAGTAGAATTGAGATCAATGTTTTAAATGAACAAAAGGCGCTTAAAGCTGGAGTTGTGCGTGATAACGGGAAAAGGGAAGTTGGAAATAAGCAAGGAAGCTCGAAGAAGAATAGGAGGGGCCGAACCGCTGAAGTATTCCTCCTACACAAAGCTGAATACATCTCTAGAAAAGATTTACCTGGATGCGCGGGGACTAATCCCGTATCGAAAACCAGCTCCCAGAGAATCTTCTGAAAGAGAAAGATTTGGAAAGTACTACCGATTTCATGAGCTAAATGGGCATACCACGTCGAAGTGTAGGCACCTCCGAAATGAGACAGAGCAACGTGTCAAGTGTGGGATACTCCCTGACTATGTCATGTTGAAGCAGCGGTGCCTGAGCATAGGCAACCATCCACGGCCCAAAATCGAGGTTATCCTGGGTATAGAGCGTGAATCATCATCTCATAACGGGTCAAATGATAGCAGTGCCCGGAGAGCTCTTCCTGATTGGATTTCCCTTATTTCGCATTTTGTTTATGTTTTTCCTTTGACTCGTCCTTAGCGACGAATGGAATTAATGATGTCTTTACTTCAACTGGAGAGATGAAGTCGATGACCCTAACTGTGGACTCCTATCACTAAATCGTGATTGGACAGGTTCATGCGATTTAATTACTAGACTCTTTCGTCGGATGGTGATTGGATGGACTAGTACATATTGACCGTGGATTCCTTTCACCTGAAGTGAATGGACGAATCCATAGAAGGAACTACAGACTCCATCACCAGAGAGCATAGTAGTCAAGGCGCTAAGGTGCAAAAAGGCGCAAGCAATGAGCCTGGGGCTTTTTTGAGCCTTGGGCTTTTTTGTGCGCCTTTTTTATGAGTTTGATTTGCTATTTTATTGACTACAGAATAAATTTTTAAACCATACTTTATAATTTATTCAATTATCTACATATTTTAAAATAAGATTTAAATTTTAAGCTATATTTTATAATTTATTGAACAATTAAATTTTTTATCTAACTGTTTATAAACAAAATTTTGAATGTAGCCAAAAAAGCGCCTCAAACTACAAAAAGGCGTACTCAAACTGCAAAAAGGTGCAAGCCTTGAGCCTTGGGCTTTTTCGTGCTTAGGCGCGCCGAAGCGCTGGCTTTGATAACTATGCCAGAGAGTGACATGATGAGTTCATATAGATGAGTTCCGTCACCGGAGAGTGATAGGATTAACTCATAAACTATAAGCTCCATCACCGGAGAGCGATAGGATGGACTCATATCGATGAACTACAGGTTCCGTCGCCGGAGAGCGATAAGATGGACTCATGACAATGAGATGCATATTCCTTCACTGGAGCGTGACTGGATGGATTCGTACCGATAAGCAGCAAATTCCCACACGAGAAAGTGACAAAACTGCCTGATCATTGTTCAAGTATGGATTATGCTCATATTGGATAAAGCCCGGCAAGGTCGTGGAAGTGAATCTCTTATAACACAATCCAGAGAGATCGTCAAACTATATTACAATCCGAAGAGATCGTCGATTTCCATAATACGATCTGTAGCGATCGTGGTCTGTGAATATTACGATCAAGCACGATTGTGTATTTCTGTTCTTTGGATATTGGATTATCCAAAACACATCTTCCACAGAAAAATAAGTGTTTGGGAGGGCAAAATGTTGACCTACCTTTTAGTAAGGCAGTCACATCATGAATTCCCGGCTATCGAAGCGTTTAGGATTTAGACATAGACTCAACAGAGCCCGGACATGCTTGGTTGAAGCATCAAAGAACTCAGAGAGTTGGATATATGAAGGTTGGACCCTGAATCGATGGAGCTCGGTTCGGTCATCTACAACTTGCCACATCCGGATTCGATATCTCGGATCAGCAAGCACGGGTCGAAGAAGCCTTAGTACCATCCACACGAGGCACTAAGTTCGAACCGGCTAACCGGGTTCGACTATGTTGAACTAGCACCGGGTTCTAGAAATATTTTCTGGAAACATGTTTTTCTCACTATCCTACCACTTTGGATCAAATGACACGTATTCTGGTTGAGGGGACTAGGTGTCCTCCACTAGTTGAAGACATATTCCACAGCCTCTCCTATCAAACCGGATCTGGAGCCATGTGTCCTAGTCGAACCGGAGATTAAGGCCACCTATAAATACACCATTCTTGGACTGAAACAGGGATCATACTCCCGAACAACTATCGCACCGAGTAAGGGCATTGCTCGAGAGGAAATTACACTTCTTTATCTACTTTTCTTTCATTAAAACCATATGTATTGTAATCTAATAGTATAAACAATCGAAGTGGACGTAGGCCTGACTATCGAACCACTATAAAATCGCGTGACTCCTTTATTTTATTGCACTCTGTGGTTACAAACTTCTGTAATTTGTAAATTCGGGTGTTGGGCGTTGAAAGACCACTTTTTGACGTCAACGGAATGAAATTGACAACCCGTGAACAATGAGAAGCAGCTTTGAAGGAAGAAAAAACATTCTCATAAATAAACATTCAAGTTGCTTTGAAACATACTTTTGGATGGAAAAAAATTGCATTTGTGTGAATATGTCTAATATCTTTGTACGATTTGTCTGAAACATAAAAATATTTTATGATTTGGACCATTTGGTATTTGTTAAATGCAATCGAGTATTAAAAAGAAAGTATAACATATGTGACATCATTGATCCAATATCTTTGAACGATATTTAATGATAATAATGGTTAACGGGAAATATCGATGATGCATCTAATGCTTAAAATGAGCTTGGATCACTGTTATCACGTCGACGACAAGTCGACGACTAGTCGACGACAAGTCGACCAGTCGGTCGATCAAGTTCGACGATAGTCGACTTATTCAATTCGACGACATCGAGACTTAGGGTTCGATTTAGGCTTCGATTTAGGGTTCGAACTGAGATTTAGGGTTCGAACTCAAATCGAGACTAATATACATACCTGGTTTTGGTTGAGAAGAGAGGATTCTGGTCGTCGACTTCATGCCTGATTATTTTTGGCAGCAGAAAGCAAATTGCTTTTTTCCTCTTTCGTTTTTTTTTACCTTACGTTGCGATGAGTTTTTTGCGGCTACTGGCTAGGGTTTAGTGGAATTATAGGCTGGGCTGTTTTAGGTTGGGCTGGGTCATTTTTATATTGGGCAAATTAACTTTTATTCTATTTATTTTATGTTTGGACTGAGTTGGGCCTATTTTAATTGAATAATGATTACTTAATAATTAGAACAATACCCTATTACATTTTTAATATAAATATATGTATATAAAAGACTTATCGACTAGTCACGACTAGTCAGACGACTTGTCGACTAGTCTTCTAGACGGTAGTGGCTCGACTTGGCGTCGTGATAACCTTGGCTTGGATTTAATCATGAGGATGACTTGACTTAGAGTGTTATTTTTAGAGCAGCAGAAGTGGAGGAAGCTAGATATTCATATAGAGAAACATCCACATCGCGATGGTTTTCAGCATTTGCTTCAGCTTTTTACATATTCACAAAGAAAAAACAAATCTAAATGATACGGATGAGGAAGATGACGAAGTTTATAAATCGGATGATGCATACATTGATTTCAAAAATATAATTGTTGAATCAGATTCAAATTTCTGGTTTATCAGTAATATGTATTATTATTTTGAATTTTTAAACTATTATGCTTGAAAATTTATGCTTATGACATTATACTTTATTACGTTTTTTTTGTAAAATGCATCAAAATCTTTGCCGCGTATGTTCTACCAAAAAATATTGATTTTTTTAAAAAAAATGTTAAATGTTAAATTTATTTAAAAAATTAAATATACACGGTAAATTAAAAAAGAGCACATCATTTATCGCGCCGTGCGCCAAGGCTCCAGAAAGGTTTTGCGCTTTTTTGCGTCGTGCGCCATTAGTAACACTGGATCGGGGAAACAGTTGATTTGTACCCTGGGCATGATGGAACACTAGCAAAAGGTGATCTTGGGCCTTAGAATTCAGACCAGAATATAACCTTACAGCCATAGGGGTTAGAACAGAAGCACCACATAGGAGTGGCGGTTTGAAATCTGAGATAATGACGCACAAAGCATCAGAGATTTCCACTGAACGACAATGACATGTTTGCCAATACGATAAGACAGACTTTGAGAGGTGGACCTCGGGTTGGAGATTAAAGGATGTAAATATAAACTAATTTACCCCTAACATCTAATGCATAACGAAGCCGCTCTATTTCAAACTACTGATGCTGGAAAAGTGAAATAGATGAACAGAACCGGTTGTTCATTTGTTGAAATACATCCAACAAACGGGAGTGTTGGGCGCTTCAGAGAAAGTGATTGGATAGTGTTTCACTATACTCGACATATTTAGCAACGATGTGATCTCATCAAATGGAAAACAAAGCCATCAGCACGTGGACCGAATTAATGGATAGGTTTAAGAAATAGTTCAGAGTTCATATAGCACGATCGAAAAATATGATGCTTTCGAGTCTACAAGGGATGGTGGAACCTTACGGAGTTATCTAACTAAATTCAATGTAGCAACCAGTGCAATGCAGCAGTCAAACCCGTTGATAATTCCAATAGAGGTGGTTTCCGGAATTGCCAGCAAAAATGATTTGAACATTGCTTTAAAGAGAGATCCGCCAGTGGACCTAACTGATTTCTACTGCCAAGCTGATTGGTTTCTACGTAAGGAGGACATTGAAGAAAATGTTTGTAACTTTGTGCTAAAGTAAACGACCTGGATAATTGAGGACCATCTGAGACATGATATAGGAAGAACAAGGGAAAACAGAAAATTAATGATGGCTTCGAAGAACTGAATGGAATGAAGACAAAATCAAAGTTTTCCTTCCCTACCGACAACCCACAAAAGGATAACCCATGAATTGGGAAAGAAAACCTAGAAAGTGCTACAGATTCCACGAGTTATATGAACATGAGATCAATAAATGCAGATGTTTGTACAGCTTGAGAGAGGAGCGAGTTCGAACTAATTGGATTCAACAATGTATAAGGAATCAAATCGTGGTGTACTGCAATGAGCGACCACCCTCTATGATAAGATCATTGTTGTGGGTTTGGACCGAGAATGATTACCTCATGATCGAAACGGATTAAAATCAAGTTTATTTTTTGTATTTGGATTGTGCATTGAATGAAACATGTGGCACTACCACCAAGCTGCTCACATATGCAGATCTCGATCATTCCAAAGGAATGCTCTGGGTTAAGGTCTGAGGGTAATCCTTGACTAAATTAGATTTATATATATATATATATATATATATATATATATTTGCTTGATGCATTTAATTATAGCTTATGAATATGTGAGTGATGAATATTTGAATAATTGAATTTGAAAATCACTTGAACGTGATAATTGATATTAATTGTGCTAATGGATGTTACCTTAACTGTAGTCATCCTTAAAACCTGATATATAAACTAATATGTACTGGACCTACCTACCGCAATAACCGAGCACTGAACCATGGAGCACAAATCCCTTCATCGGAGAGCGAACGGATGGAGTTGTACATGATAGCTAGTCCTCTCATCGGATTGTGAGTGGATGAACGTGCTTGAATGTTGAGTTCTCTCGTCACAGAGTGAACAAATAGAGCTTAATTTTAATCATTAATAAGGAGATCCAAAAAGATCAAAACTTGAACTTGAGGATTGGAACGCCTTTGAGATAATTTGATAATGATTAACTGATATATAAAGTTAACTCAGGAGAGTTAACTTCCAGAGAACATAGAACGATTTGACCTGTGATATATGATATGACAGTCCTGAGGAAACCTAGGATGATTGCAGTTTATAACAAATAACTAAGCAAGGATTTAGGTTCTTAGTTACAATGATTTAAAACGACCTTTGATTTGCAGGTAAATTCTAAGGAACTATATGATTTACCATGCTTGTGATAGTCAGAAAATGCAAACAATAATTATTAAACAGTTTTGAAATTCGTTCATAGGTAAAACACACCACATATTCATAAGGCATACACGATCTCGGAATAGATTTAACAAATGGACTAGACTACAAATTGATGAAGAAATGAGTCAAAAAGCTTAGAAGAGGTCAAGATTGACAGCACGAAAAACTGGTCAAGTTTCAGGAATGCAAATCAGGTAGCCACCGACATAGTTCATGTTGGTACCAACATGATTGGCACCGATATAATTTACAGCGGCATGATTTAGGAACCATAAAAAATGGTCAAAGAAATAAGTATACCAAATTTAACCAGGTTTTGAACAACAAAATCATGTTGGTACCGACATGAGATCCCGACATGATTTTAGATTTGAATCGTCGAGGCTTACGCCTCGCCTCACGGACCTGAAAACGCCTCGCGTACGCCTTTTGTGTTTTAAAACATTGGCTATTATATACATGCATGCATTTATGTAATATATACACATACATACATAATTATATATATATATATATATATATATATATATATATATATAGAGAGAGAGAGAGAGAGAGAGAAGGACAAAAATGTTCTTTTATTCTCTAAAAACAAGAAAAAGAACTTAATGTTCTCTTTTTCTTTAATTGCTCTACATAAAACGATTTTATATTTTAACAGTAACATACATTTTAACACATGATAATTTTCTGTAGTTAAATTTCAAATTGGGAATCATTTTTACACTTAAAATATGCATATTACAACTATAGTTACACCATTATTTTTTATATATAATAAGTTCAATAAAAGCTATATGTTTATGCCAAAATAGACAGCATTACGCTAGCTAATTTCAATAGTATGTTTTTATGTCATTTGGTACGGAGACCTTTCATAATATATCTTTGGGTTTGTACTGACAGATGTTTTCTCCAATCATTCAAATCCAAATATCCTTAAAGCAAGTGACTTTTAACTAAATTTCGCTAACAATTTCTAAACTACATGTAGCTTTTGTTACACTAGGATGACACATCATGAAAGTAATGGGGGATGCTGTGATAAAAGAAATTAATTAAAATGGATTAATTGCTAGAAAAGCTCACTTCATTTTGTAGACATACTAAACAGAAAATACATTACAATTAGATTAATCTTTTTAATTAAGCTGAATTCAAAATGAAGATAGTAATTATTTACTCTTGGTCCCTTAATCGATTCCTTTTATCATATCGCACATGCACCTAGTCCAGAAAGAATCTGGGTCAATTAAGAAAATTATACATGTCAAGGCTTGAAGGTTGTGAGTTGTGACTATAAATACTCCATACAATTTCCACGCTGACCCACACTTGGGGTGCTAATTGCTTATAGAACTGTAAATTCTTTCCTGGCAAACGCAGCATAGTATGTGTTGAACTGAAAACCAAAAAAAAAAAAAAAAAAAAAAAAAAAAAAAAAAAAAAAAATCCCTTTTCACTTCTGAACTGATACGAACTTATTAAGACAAATCGAAAACAGCTGGAAATCCAAGCGGACATCATGATTTGATGACACACTGCTTCTTCCGTTTCATATAAAGGTTGGAAACAGATAAACCAAGCAGCCGTCATTATTTCCCGACACATGCTTCTTTTGTTTGCTTTTAGTTTTAGAGACCACATCTTTAATCATATACGTTGAAAGCAGTAAATTATTACATTACACAGTGACTTTGGGCATACTGGAACAACATTTAATTTATCAAAACTGATCTTAAATTAGCTCTCAACCATTTCGCTTTTGGTTTAGAAATGAATTGTAAGCATGTGGACTTATATCGAGATGCAATTGCAACAGACAAAATTATGAAACTTAATGGCAAGATTAATATCTCATAATTACTCCACGTGAAACTGTGCAAACATTAGTGGCATGATCGACATTAGTTAGCCTAGGAGCACGTGGACTACCTCATAATTAGTTTGGACAAGCCATATGGATGCTATATACCTGTAG
The DNA here is from genome assembly GCA_030737875.1 of Allium sativum. Classification (NCBI taxonomy): domain Eukaryota; kingdom Viridiplantae; phylum Streptophyta; class Magnoliopsida; order Asparagales; family Amaryllidaceae; genus Allium; species Allium sativum. The sequence continues at coordinate 465,648,325 of CM060923.1, forward strand.
AAAAACAGCAGAAATAAAAATGGCCATTCCTAATCATCGATATAAATAAGGGGCATCTGCCCTAAAGTGGCATGTTGAAGTTGTTAAATTACCTAATTTGCCCCAAATTCCATCTATTAACCATCGTGTAATGGTAAAAGGGGCATTTCCTCTCATTTTTTAGAGAGAGAGAATTTTTTTTAGCTTAATTCAATCATTGCTAACATATGCCCGTAGGAGGTAGGATACATGTTAACAATACCCTGTAAATAATTCAACAAGAATCCAAACGTTCAACAGAAAGCAGTTGTTGTTATGTATCTGTATGTAATTTGACCATTATTGATTAATACACAATTGTTGTCTTTGGAAACTTAAATAGTAGATTCGCATCACCATGAAACATACCATATATGCTTAATTAAATAACCCGGATGCAAATGCACAGAAGTATAATATGTGATACTCCGAGCAATAACATAACACTATTAACATTTTTATAGTTCATCATGTAGAGTAAACAAAATAAGCAAAATTTCCCCAAAATGTGTTATACAGCCCATAAGATAAATCACCAGTCATTGATAACATAGCAAAGAATCAAGCAAGTCACACGTACTAATATTCAAGAAATGCGAATAAGGCTTGTGCAATAATTGATCAATTATGAAATATTACTAAATTATTTTCCTCGAGGGGATATCATATAGCAAGCTTGTCATGTGTAATGTACTTTGTCCAGTCTGAGTCCACTATGTGAACTTACATTATTCGATTCGAGTATTAAGGCACGAGCGATATACGTTTTGCACATGAATTATATTTTTAGAAATTGCATATGTTTAATACTTTCAAGACAGAATGATTTGTGTGAATATTTTTACATTTAAATCACGTGTAAGAAATTTGCAGTTTTCATTTTTAGGCTACAAATTCTAATTTTTTATTAATTTTTATTTGTATTTGTATTGTTAATTAGTTAATAACGATGATGTAAAGAATATATATTAGTTAGATTCTACTTTTAAGTCGTATTAAGATTTGATAATATGTTTAAAAACATGGTTTGAATGTAAAATGATTTAACAATTAAATCTTATTTTTAAGTGATATATATACAGCTAAAGATACAAACGATATTTTTGCAAGTTTACGGTCAGAACAAAAGTTTACACTTTCAAACAACTATTAACAAATATTGTTAATTAGTTAATAACGATGATGTACAAAATATGTATTAGTTAGATTCTATTTTAAGTGATATTAAGATTTATTAATATGTTTTAAAATGCAGTTTGAATTTGTAAAATGGTTTAATAATTATATCTTATTTTTAAATGATATGTATAGCTGAAGATACATAAGATAATTAGATCTTATTTTTAAGTGATATGTATAGCTAAAGATACATAAGGGTATTTTGGAAGTTTGCGATCGGACCAAAAGTTTGCACAAGCCAACTATTAATAAAAATATTGTAAAGTATTTAGTAACGATCATGTAAAAAATGCATATTAGCTAGATGTTATTTTTAAGTGATATCAGTGTTTTAAAAAACTCGCCTTGAGAAGTGCCTCAAGGAAATAAGTGATAAAACGCATTGAGGCTTATAAATTTTTTTACCTTTAAATCTCACGCATCAACAACTAAAGGCATACAAAGCGCATACAACACACGCCTCCAACTCCTCAAACAGCTGAGATACACGACTCAAAAACCTTTTTACCTTTAGTTTCATATATTGACACAGATAAAAATCATTAAACTTCAATTATTTAATGAAAATAAAAAGAACCAAAATTTGAGAAAACAAAAGTTAGCTTTTTTTACTTTCAATTTTGATATCGACATGGTCAACTAAGATTGTTTATAAAACAACGATCAAGAGAAATGTAGTGGCTTTTCTCATTGTTACTTAAAGAATGTTTTTCCAATGAACTTTGTTAAAACTTGGAAGAAATTTATCGGATCGATTTGAATTGATAGAATGAATTAAAATTGAAGTTGGATGGAATCTTCAAATTGTTTTGAAGATCAAAATTTGAATCGTAACAAAGATATATACTTGTTCAAAGTTGGATCTTAAATTATTTTCTTTTCAATTTTTGCATCGGCTAATTTAAAATGTCAGAATTTCTTTATATGTTTTGCATTTTATTTTTATCCGGAAAGCTTACACCTCAACGTTTCGAGGTTTAAGCTTCGTCTCGTAGACTTGAAAACGCCTCATGTACGCTTTTTGTGTTTTAAAACTTTAAGTGATATTAAGATTTTTTAATATGTTGAAGTTTGAATTTGTAAAATGGTTTAATAATTATATCTTACTTTCAAGTGATATATATATAGCTAAAGATACACAACAATATTTTGAAAGTTTGCCGCCAGGCCAAAAGTTAGCACTTTCAAACCAACTATTAATAAACTAGTAAAGATGAAGTTCGTATAATGGTCAAGCAATTGGTAGTCGTAATACGTAAGGATGCTTAGCATCATGTCAAGAATCCCCTTATTGGATAGAATATGTATGTACAATTGAGATCGTCATGACACCAAGGCCAAAACCATTAAATAAAAACAAAATGTAGTCACTAAGCGTGGTATGCCTGAGAATTCTTTATACCGTCTCTAAATCAACAGTTAATTACCCAACATTTGGTTCATTCGAAATTCAGTAATAAGAGTTCAAGAGCATGATTGTAACTAGTTATTTGAATTATTTTGGGTTCTAAGCTACTTCCTTGTATAACTATTTTTTTAACTTTACATCTAAGGTAGAATCATTTACCTTGACAAGATTAAAAAAGCTGGTTTGTTTATAAGTCATTTTGACCAATTGTCCCAAACCAGTCATACATCATATGAGTTAGAATCATTCATTTCACAAATACGAGTATCACAGGATGGTCTAAAGGGATTTCATAGGGAGGTCTTTTCATTAAGAGCGCTCCTGAAAAATGGTCCTCCTCCTCCTCCTCCCTTTTTTCTTTTTCTGTCGGAAAATATCAAATACTTTGATCGCCAGCGTACTATTCCTTCCATATCGAGTTTTTAAAAGTAAAAAATAATGATAATAATTTCAAACTGGCAAAACTACATGAACCATACAAATTCTTTTTGCTACTCCTAAAAGCATGTTCCAATCACCACAACCTAAGTTTATTTCAGACAAACACATCTCCAAATGAAAAACACGGAACAAAACATGCGTACTTATGCTAAGTAAAATTAATTTACCTTTCTTGCCCTGCAGTATCCCAAATCTGAGCTTTGATAATCTTCCCATCAATATTTAAGCTTTTTGTAGCGAATTCAACTCCTATAGTAGATTTTGATTCGAGATTGAACTCGTTTCTAGTAAACCTTGAGAGTAAGTTAGATTTACCAACGCCAGAATCTCCAATTAGTACTACTTTGAATAGATAATCGTAATCGTCTTCTGCTTTGTATTGAGCCATCGATTAATATTGTTTTTTGTTTTATTTACCTTTTCCTTCTTTTTCTCCTTGTTATCGCTAGAAGTTTAGAAGAAATGAATGAGACGGAGAGATGCGTGAACTAGTATCTCGACTTTAAATTTTTAGATTTTTTTTCTCCCTTTAAATTTGGAAAGAGGGAAAATAAATTTAACTCATCGGGAATAAAATCCACTAATTAATGAACGCCCATGAATCGCGTATTATTACCAAACAGCCTCAAGGCAGTGCGCATTTCTTATTAACCAACAATAATTAGTTAGTGCGAAACGTTAACATGTGCATTCCAAACATATTTGAAGGTCGAGATTTTCAATGAAATGACTTATTTGTTAAAAGTAATAAAGTTTAAGGACATCACTTAAAAATTAACTTTGAAGACAAATTTATATGAAAATGAATTTATCATTTCAATTATATAGAAATAATAATAAATGAATTTACTATTTTCCTGTATAACTTTAAAAAATAAAATGATTTATCTTTATTCTGTAAAATTATCCTCGAAACTTATTATTCAGAAGTGTTGTTCTTAAAACTAATCATCTTGAAAAAATAAGTCATTCAACATAATTCTCACTTTGAAGCGTGTGTATAAATGGTTGTGTTAATGATAGAACTGGACATTTTTACCATATTACCATTTACCAATTATTACCAACCGTTACCAACGAGAGTGGTACCGAACAATTGGTAACCGATTTGATTGGTACGGTATGCCAAGCCGAAAATATGCGGTACAGTGATGGTAATTGAGCATTAACAATGGTAATTACCATATCTACCACAAATCTTAAACAATATATATATATATATATATATATATATATATATATATATATTCTTATATTTCATCATATATGTTTATTACATAACATCAAACTTTTAATATGTAATGATTTAATAAAATACCTAAAAACTACTAATATGATACAAAATTGAATGTAATTTTTATCATATATTGTAGAAATAGTATAATTTATATGATGTTTTAGTTCATCCAAAATGTTTTTTTGCATGTTTGACTACGTAAAATAAGATAGATAAATAATAATATAATAACAAAAAAATCAATTTTAATGTTTAATATTTTATTGCGAAGTATTGTAAACAAAGATCTCATACTAATAAATGGTAAAGTGACGACCATCTATAACTCCTGCACATAACAAGAGGAATAATGCGCTAAAAGACGTTTCAGGGAGCTATGGACGATCATCAGGGTATAATAACACAAGCGGAACTGTCGTATAACTCACAGCGCAGAGATAAAGTATAATAGAATATATACAACAAGTATATAATAGTGAAGCAGGATTGAGCAGAAACTTAAACTTTTCATATCACCATGAAATATTCATACAACATCAAATAACACTATAAGGATTTGTACAAAGTGCCTCACTACAAGTCTCTCGGAGAATACATCAACATAGCAGCAAAAAACAACAAATAGTAGGTAATAGAAAACTAATACGTAAGCCTTCAGCTCGTCGTCGCTCAACAACATCGTCCTCATCAAGATCAACTACATGTCACCCGCTACTCAGTCTGCTCATCCAACACATGGATAAACAGCATAAGGTAATAAGAGGGAAACATAAAACCTTGAGTCATACAACAGTCTTAATGAGCGATAAAACATCTATCTAACATCATCAATAAAGTATATGAGAATAGGCAGATTAATCAACTAATCTACCGACATCAACATAGAAGAACCCAACCTCGTCTTCCCACATCCGACAGTGATAGCCTTTATAACAATCAAGTAGAAATAAACAATACATTCATGCAATCAGTTATCAAGCGTAGATCATCATAATCGATACCGACATCTCCCAAGCACAAGCCCCAAAGGCGTAGACCAATATCAGACAAGCACTCGAGAGATATCTCCTTCGATGTCGAATGATCTACACAAGACGATACAAGCAAAGCAATTGATTACTGTTCGTAAAAAATAATGGCGGCTTCTCGTTCTTTCTTTGATTCAAGATCTGGAATTCCTGATTCTTTATTTTCGAATTTTTCTTTGTCTCTGGTTGAATCTAGGAGATCATCTCAGAGATCGTATGCGGATGTGATTAGTCAATCTTTTCCTGATTCTTCTAATTGGAAGTCTAGTTCGGTTAATAGATCATTTCAAAGGAACAAATTCAGAGATCAATTTTGCTTTAGGTGTGGTGATTCTTATCATCTTGCGCAGGAATGCAGAAATGGTATTTGAGGTTTTAACTGTAAAGATATTGGTCATCGAATGAACAGTTGTCCAGAGATTTTTAGAGGCAAATCGGTCTTTGATCTATTGCACTTCAACTGTTCGAGGTTATGTCAGAAATTAATTGCTCTCACAGATCTTTACGTCTTGGACTTCCCTAATCAGGAAAATGATGGGGCTTATCTGTTGTTGTTGTTAGGTTGGCATCTAGAGGGTCTTGTAGACGGCTTGTTGTGGCGTAAAAGTAATTCTTTTGATGATGTGTATCCTCCATTACCACGTCCATTGGAAAGAAAGGAACATGTGTTCTCATTCAATTTAAATCTTTTGAAACTGCGGAGGTTCTATTCAGAATCATCATCGAAGAACAAGAAGAAGGTTTTTTTGTTGTTGGAAGGGATACTGTCGCATTTCGATGCGATTAATATTGCTATTAATTGTGAACGTTGTGTTGCGGATTTTCTGTTGCTGTTTAATTGGGATGATTCTGTTATGTCGAGGACTGGTGGACATTCGATTCATATGAGGGTTGAATTTAAAGGGAAGAAGGATAGTTTGGTCAAGAGGGGTATGGTTGATAATGGCAAGGCGCTTCTTGAAGATGAGATGGTGGGTTTTGTTGGGAGGTAACGGGTTATTCAGCAGTTCGATCCCATGATCATTGATCCTCTTGTTCTGAGTTGTTCAGGTTTTTGTGGTGATGTTTGGTTTAATGTAAGCAATGGGAAGGTTAAGGAAGTGATGTATGGGGATGATTCGGTGGACATGAGGGGATATGGTCGCTATGTTAAGGTCTCTCCTGTTAGAGGGAAACAGGTTCACTGCATGGAGGAGGGGAATGTTTGGCAAGTGGCTGAGGACGTGGGACTATCCAATAGCTTTGAATTGTTGAAGGAACTCGATGAAGAGGTGGTTTTAATGCGTGATTCCTTAGCTGATCAGAAGTTGGTTATAGTGAACTCATCTTCTAAGTTGAGGAAAGGTTTTAGAGTGGGTAAAATAAAATATGATAAGAAGGAAAAGCGGTTGTCTGTGAGAAATTCGAGAAGTGTTGGACTGAGTGGGTAAAATAAAACATGACCAACTTCTCACATTGGGTCCTATTGTTTGCAACTACTAGTTAGGTCGGTCGGTTCCGGGTAGTTTTACGTTGCAAACTCAACCCAACCTCGAGTTGGCCACTTTCATGTTTAGTGTCATGTTCATAGTCAAGTTTTCAAGCAATTGGGTAGACCTAACTTAATAGGTAAATTCCCAATGGGTAGACCTAACTTAATAGGTAAATTCTCAAGCTTATGTTTTTATGCATACTTACATGTCAACTTCCATGTTATATTTCAAGTCATGTTTTCAAGTATAAACACATGTCATATTTAACGTTACATGTTGTCATGTTTATACCCATTTACCCAAATCATGTTCATGTCATTATGTTTTCCTCATAATGTGACCCCAACGCTTTTAAACTCGCATATATGTTCGCAACAACGTAATGGACCAAAAGAAGAGACTTGACAAAGGCATGACGAAAATGGATATTAAGCCACAAGTTAATCATGGTGGCAAATGGGGGCACAAATGTGTTCATTAGCTTGCATGTTACATTCTTAAGCCTCAAAACATGCATAAACCCAAACTTGGCACATAAGCGAATCATGGTGACAAAAGACATGGAATGATGACTAGAAACTCGCATATATCATCATATAAGGGTTATGACTTCATATGCAAGTTGACATAATGATTATGAAGATTCTCATGTTGCATAATGCAACATTTCAACATAAAGGTTGTAGCTTTTAGCTCATAAGATCAAGATAATGACTTCATAAACTTGCATGACATGATAGCATATATCATTCCCAATGATCAAAACCCAAACTTGCAACATGAACATTTAACTTCATAGTTAATATCTAAGAGTAGGGAAGGGCTTACATTGCTATGAAGGCCTAAATCGATTAAACTAAAGCTTGTGATGAAGCTTATGCATGCCATCATCCAAAAACCCAAAGATGGATGCCCCAAATCACTAAAAACACCACCTTTATGAACAAAGATCAACGCTTTTGTCTTGAAATAAACTTGAGAAGCTCTCATACTAACATAAGGACTCTCTAATACTCTCATGATCATGAAACCTCTCATAGAAATGAAGTGGAGGCTAGGATAGTTGAGTGGAGGCCATGAGAGTAGAAATTTGGCCATAGTTTAGTTACATGAGTGAATAATGAGGGTTTAGGGGTAGGTTAGGGGCTTATTTATAGAAGTTTAGGCTAGTTAGGACCCTTAGATTAACCCTAGGACCAACCTGAACCGTCAGATCTCAAACCAGGCCCAGAAACCTAGCCAAGATAGAAACAGGTGCACCAGGCAAGACTGCTCGTCTGAGCCAGGTCGACAGCCAAGTCGACAGGGCTGTCGACTTGGTCAGACCAAGTCGACTCCCAAGTCGACAGGGCTGTCGACTTGGGTACTGTGGCGGGAACTTTTCCCGCCTGGCCCAACTGGCCCAATTTTCCAAATTCAAGTTTGAATTTGAAATCTGTTTTTACTTAGAAATTTTCTGAAAACTTCGTTGGGCCTTAATCGGGTCATACGGACTCCGATTTTCGAAAACTCGGACTCTATTTCGCGTATTTTTCCGAGACGAACGCAATGGCATAGCCCGTTTAACTTGATTCAGAATTTAAAATTAAATTCTGCCTTGATTCTCGTCTTAATCATGTTATCGAAATATGGGTTGTTACAGGTATGAAATTGTGAAACCACGAACACAAAATAAAAGTAAAAGTAATAAGAAGACGAGATTTTTATAGTGGTTCGATTCAATTAGAATCTACGTCCACTTTTCAATCACTTTTCATCATCATGAAGAGAATTACAAATTTTATCATCTCATACATTGCATTAATTACACTTGACCACTTTTATGGCAATTCTCCACTTTTTTCTCTCTTTATGCTTTTAATCACACTTAGATTTGAGGAGGAACTGATCGGATCGTGTAATTATACACTTTTCCTTGATTCCATCATGAAAATAATTTTAGGTCCGTGCATTAAGGAGCAGCTATGGCGATTGGAGATCACTTGGAGTAGATCGGAGTGTGAATTAATGGTGCTTGGAGAAGATAAGATCCATCTCATGTTGGAGAAAGGAGGAGAGAAGTTTGGCCACCTTTAGTGAAGTTTTTAGAAGCTTTAGAGTGGCGTAGGAATGGTTTAGGCAGCCCTTCGGGGTAGAGGAATCAGTCCCTTGAATTGTGGAGCAAGGGGCTATTTATAGGAGAAGTCTGAGGGCGATGGCAGTTTCATAATTACAGAGTACAGAATTTGGATCGGGCATGAAGTTGGATCGGGTGTGAAATTGGATCGGGTGTAAAGTTGGATCGGGTGTGAAATTAGATCGGGCGTAGATTATTTACAGAAATGCCACTGCTTTTGGTACATGACCGATCCAAAAATAAAGGAGTGCACTGATCCATACATGAAGGAACGCACCGACCCATTTAATAACAATAGTGCCATCGCACTATTTAAAGCACCGATCCACTTTTCTGAATAGATCGATCCAGTTAATATTACAATATACCGGTCCAGCTTGCTTTACAACATACCGATTCACTGTTCGCTTCCCAAGGCCGATCCAGTTTGATTTATTTACCAATAATGCCCCTGCATTTTCTTGTGCACCGATCCATTTGCACTTTTAACTGTACCGGTCCAAAGTGCTATTGCAACGTACTAATCCATTCATGTATTGATATACCGATCCAGCTCCATGTTAACTTAGATGAAGCCGCCTTCTTTATGTACATTTTAATACATAAGACATTATACTATTGTGCCACTTATGCATCCATGCAACGTCCTTAAACTCATCAACCAAACCAATGCTCTACGTTTATTATGCACTCTCATCCGATGGCGTGGCCTTCTCCTTTGTTCATCACACATGCCTCATGCATGCGGTTTGAAGCTGATACTTATATGGCTTTGCATTTGATGGTGCAAACAATAGGATTCCAACTTATGCTTCCTTATATGCAAATGGTGCACTTTACACGTCATAAGACATGGTGAGCCACATTGTATACTTCGTGTTTCAATTAGCATGGTTGTACATGGTGCCACTTATATGTTGACTCGTTCACGCATTTGATTCACTTTCATGTAAACAACATGATCGACCCGCTTTGCATTCGTTGAGGACGATCCATATCTACGACTGAGCCGATCCATTCTGAATGGACCGACCCGGCACTTTGAACTATGTTTTAACAGTGTTAACATTTGTCCCTCGAAGCTTGTATTTTTTGCTTGCGGGAAATGCGGGCTTCGAAATAGGTATTTGCTGTTGATATATTCTGCATGAGATCCAGTTATAGCCTTTTCATTTGCTATGGTAGATCATACTTTGAATTCATATGCTCTGTGTCGTCTGTTGTAGTTAAAACAAGTAATTGCACAGTTTTGGACTTATACTCACCATCGAATGTCTATATCGATAGTGGATTAGTTATTCATCAATAAATGAATCATAGGGAATTTTATTCTGATTTGAATAAACTGTCTACACAGAATTATTTTATTTAACAGTTTATAACCCATCAGATATTGTCTAGACAAATACGATATTCTAATTCGAATTCACGTTAATACTTAAAATCAACTAATCGACTAAGCCGACTGTGAATTTCAAACATTTTCGTTATAATGACTTATATGATGGTGTATGGTATTTCACATTTGAGAAACATGTATTTGTGACTTATTCTCTGCTTCCATTCGGAGAAGTTTTTGATTATCTGTGTCCCAGCTCTGGATGTCATCACCAGTCTTCATTATGAGAATAATTTTTTCTATAGCTCAATTTTTGTTTGCTTTATTGATCAGTTTTGACATTGGAGATTCCATTGGACTCCCCGTGTTTTGGAGAGGTCATTTTAATCCAACTATTTATCTTTTCTTGTCGACTGAGTCAAAATGATGGAGCTCATCGAGTGTTGTTGATTTTTCCTATGGAGAAATTGCTTCCTTTACGGAAAAGATTTTTGGTTGTCGCATCGTTTCGCAGTGCGAACTTCCGTGAAGTCTGGGTGAGGTTGCATCGATCCGCAGAGCGAACATTAATCATCGGTCGAAGTCACTTAACTTGGTAAGTGATCGCTGCCCGACTGAGGTGCCCTGGACTCCCGCGAACCTTTGGTTAAGCCTGTATCGATCCACAGAGTGAGTGTCAGTCATCGGTCGAAGTCACTTAACTTTGGTAAGTGCTCGCTGCCCGACTGAAGCATCCTGGACCTCCATGAACCATGAGGTAAGGTTGGGTTGATCCATGGAGCGGGCATCAGCTATCGGTCGGAGTCACTTAACTTTGGTAAGTGATCGCTGTCCGGCTTAAGCATCCTGGAGCTCCATGAACCATGAAGTAAGGGTTAAGGTTGATTCACAGAGCGGTGATCAGTCATCAGTCGGAGTCACTTAACTCGGTAAGTGATCGCTGCCCGACTGAAGCATCCTGGACCTCCATGAACCATGAGGTAAGGGTTAAGGTTGCATCGATCCGCAGAGCGAACCTCAATCATCGGTCGGAGTCACTTAACTCGGTAAGTGATCGCCGCTTGACTGAGGTGCCCTAGACTCCCACAAACCTTTAGGGCTTTTGGATCCATGGCTACTTGCTAATCTCTTGAGCATTTGATTCATCGGGACTTTCTCGATCTACCATTGAATCAGAATGATCGAGCTGTCTCACTTAGTCGGGTTGTGAGAAAGCAAGCACTCGTCAGATAGCCTGTAATGAGAAATCGTCTATTAGCAAATTTTCATGTAAATTGGCAAGACATAGATTTATACAGGCAGTTAATACTTCATTCATAGTGCTATTGTTCAGTACAATGCATGTAAATCATTACAGAATATTTATAAGAAAGTAGAACATAGCAAAGAGTAAAGTAATGCAGGAAGTAAAATAAATGCGATAGAGATTGCTCATTTTGAGTTGTAGATATTAGATCATTATCAACGGTCATCAGTTGATTATCAGCCTTGGCATAGTGTGAGCAGAAGCTACGTTGCTTGGACCGGATTGGTCATTTGGTGCCCCTTGCCCTTGGGTAGTCGTAGAAGATTTGCATCTTGAGAATTTTTTACATACTGTTGCAAATAGTTCTTCTTAATTAGCTCTTCGATCAATGATCTCAGTTGTCTGCACTCATTGGTGTTGTGGCCTGGCTTGTTATGATATCGACAAAACTTCCCAAATTTGGTCAGATGGTCATTCATTCTCATTGGCCGAGGCTCTAGATAATCTTCTGCATCCTTTGTGGAAAGGTAAATGTTCTTAGGAGTATCATTCAGAGGTGTTAGAACAGATGAGTCAAGAGGACGAAACTTTTTATTAACTTTGTTGTCATTTCCGTCATTGGCTCGCTTCTGCCCCTGAGTACCCTTCTGATTAGCTTGAATAGCTGCACTTTTAGGAGCTTCAAGGAGTTGGTTACCACCAATGATATGAAGAGGTATAGGATTATCGTCCACTCTCATGTACTCTTCCGCTTTCTTATAGAACTTGTCAAGTGTAGTCGGTTCCTTCATCTTTATCCATCTTCCGAATTCGCTCGTTTTGTCTATAGCATAGAGTAAAGCTATGAGGACTATGCGCGGTTCCGGATTCCTTACTTCAGACAAGGCAATATTGAATCGACCAAGGAAGGCTTTGACAGTTTCCCCTGGCTTTTGCTTCATTACTGAGAGAGTTATAGCGTCCTTGGCTTTGGTAGCATACAAGCGGAACTGCTCCTTGAACTTTTGGTTAGGTCGGAGAGACGGTCTATGAATTTGGGTGGCAGCTTTGTGAACCATAATGACGTGACACCTTCTATATAAAGGGGAAAGTAGGTGCATCTCATTTCATCAGTCGCTTTAGCTGCGCTCATATGCCACTCATATTTGAATAGGAAGTAGTTGGGATCAACGAGGCCGTTGTATGGAGGCAAAGTCGGAGGATTAAATTTCTTTGGACATTCTGCTTCGAGGATCCTTTCGGTAAACGGAGTCCTATCGGGGGAGAAGTCCCATTCTCTTTCGTCGTCTTTGCTAGCTTAATTCCTTTTCATGGCTCGTTCTATCATATCCGAAATGTATTCTTCGGTGTTATGGCGCTCTTTGAAGCTGATCTCTTTACCAAATGTCTGTCTAGGCATATGATCTCGATTAGAGAGCTTAGGTGCTTTGCCTTCTCGACGAGGGGATGCCCCCGTGATAGGGTTAGAGATCTTTCGAGCATCCATTTTGGAATGATTCTTAGCTTTTGATCTCAATTCTTCGATGTTAGCTTCATCTCTGTCACTTGCCCAATCATAATCGTCTTCCATATTGTCGTTGCGGTTATGATCGGAAGCGGGCATTTTTTTTGTTCTCTTCGAGGTCCACATGCACTTTCAGAGGGGTTGGATTTGATTGAGCGTTATGGCGTCAAGTTTCTCCATCATCATTTCAGTAGAGGCATCCATTCGGCTGTTGACATTGGCAATAGCGATTTTTAATTCATTTCTGGTCACACCGGCTCCGCTTTCTGAGTTTTCACCAACTTCAAAGCAGTTTCCGAGCGGTGTTTCTTCATTAGCAACATTATCGGCTTCTATCATGGTTTTGCTAACGGTCTTCTTAGACTTGGCCATAATTTTGAAGAAGGATGCGACTTAGAACTTTAATGACAAAACGTTTAAACTTGTGAGAGTGTGAGAGGAGGTAGGAGAAGCGAACGCGGGCCCACGGTGGGCACCAAATGTTTTAACCAAAAATGGTCAAACACCAAATGGTGCTAGAAAAGCACGTCACCAAGTAAATGGTATGAAATTGTGAAGCCATGAACACAAAATAAAAGTAAAAGCAATAAGAAGACGAGATTTTTATAGTGGTTCGATTCAATTAGAATCTACGTCCACTTTTCAATCACTTTTCATCATCATGAAGAGAACTACAAATTTTATCATCTCATACATCGCATTAATTACACTTGACCACTTTTATGGCAATTATTCGCTTTTTGCGCTCTTTGTGCTTTTGATCACACTTAGATTTAAGGAGGAACTGATCGGATCGTGTAATTATACACTTTTCCTTGATTCCATCATGAAAATAATTTTAGATCCGTGCATTAAGGAGAAGCTATGGCGATTGGAGATCACTTGGAGTAGATCGGAGTGTGAATTAATGGTGCTTGGAAAAGATAAGATCCATTTCATGTTCAAGAAAGGAGGAGAGAAGTTTGGCCGCCATTAATGAAGTTTTTAGAAGCTTTAGAGTGGTGTAGGAATGGTTTAGGCAGTCCTTTGGGGTAGATGAATCGGTCCCTTGAATTGTGGAGCAAGGGGCTATTTATAGGAGAAGTCCGAGGGAGATCGCAGTTTCGTAATTACGGAGTACAGAATTTGGATCGGGCATGAAGTTGGATTGGGTGTGAAATTGGATCGGGTGTAAAGTTGGATCGGGTGTGAAATTGGATCGGGCATAGATTATTTACAGAAATGCCACTGCATTTGGTATATGACCGATCCAAAAATAAAGGATACATGATGGAATACACTGATCTATTTAATAATAACAGTGACATCGCACTATTTAAAGCACCGATCCACTTTTCTGAATAGACCGATCCAGTTTATATTACAATATACCGGTCCAGCTTGCTTTACAACGTACCGATTCACTGTTCGCTTCCCAGTGCCGATCTAGTTTGATTTATTTACCAATAATGCCACCGCATTTTCTTGTGCACCGATCCATTTGCACTTTTAACCGTACCGATCCAAAGTGCTATTGCAACGTACTGATCCATTCATGTATTAGTATATCGATCCAGCTCCATGTTAACTTAGATGAAGCCGCCTTCTTTATGTACATTTTAATACATAAGACATTATACTATTGTGCCACGTGTCCATCCATGCAACGTCCTTGCACTCATCAACCAAACAAATGCTCTACGTCTATTATGCATTCCCATCCGATGGCGTGGCCTTCTCCTTTGTTCATCACACATGCCTCATGCATGCGGTTTGAAGTTGATATTTATATGGCTTTGCATTTGATGGTGCAAACAATAGGATTCCAACTTATGCTTCCTTATATGCGAATGGTGCACTTTACACGTCATAAGACATGGTGAGCCACATTGTATACTTCGTGTTTCAATTAGCATGGTTGTACATGGTGCCACTTATATGTTGACTCGTTCACACATTTGATTCACTTTCATGTAAACAACATGATCGACCCGCTTTGCTTTCGTTGAGGACGATCCATATCTACGACCGAGCCGATCCATTCTGAATGGACCGACCCAGCACTTTGAACTGTGTTTTAACAGGGTGTCTGGCGTTGCCCGTCTACCTTGTTTAATTTAGTGTTTACTCGATAATTAATAATGCAAATTTTCCCTGGATCGATGATTTAACACATACGGAACTACCATGTATATATGTCTATGGGTGAACTATTTGTTTTTGGTGATTAAAAAAACAATCATACGCTTGCTATGCATGATTTAATCTGATATGGATAATCGTAAGCATAAAAGGTATGTCTTTGAATAACTGCAACTTACAAAATTAAAGTTTTTGAAACTACTAATAATGAAGGGTAAAAAGAATTATGTCTAACCTGTAATACGTTGTAATTTAAATTCAGTCAGCACAAAACTACTAGCACCATAAATAAGATATAAACAATGTTAATACCAAATAATGCTTTGAATGCTTGCTAAATCTTTGTGCATTTGCAGTACATACTCCAAAAATATCATAGAACTGAATCGTTACTGTAATGGAAATGATTTATTTAAAATGTTATACAAATTTATATATGCATTTATTTACCATGTACATTACATATACTTGTACAATTTTAAAATAATTTTGGTATAGAATGACGATTAAAAGCAACATAAATGTTAATTATGTCGAAGTTCATGTATAATTTTATTTATTTTCATGTGAATAGAAAATATAATAACATATTTTTTTTGAGGAAGACGGGTGTGTAGCATGATGCTACACAACTGGTTACGCGTAGTATTAAGTAGCTAGTAATATAAGCTGGTTGACAAGCCCAACCAGTGTCATAACAAGTGTAGACCAAGCAGGCCAATAAAGATAATACAAGCATAACGCAAAATGTGTACATCAAATAGAAGAGATCATAGCATATAACTACACAACCAAAATAGACCATAGATAATACTAACTAGCTTCTACCAACATCAGAGAGGGAAGAGGGAGCTGCTTTCCTGTGATCCAGAAGACTATGGCATGGGGAGAGTGAGCCTGAAGCGTGCGTGTCTAGCTATTCCTGTCCATGATTTGAAAAGATGCAGGATGTGATAACATGTTCCCATCAAGAGTTTCTTGGGTCTGCCGAAGATGTGTGCATTGCGTTCTAGCCAAATACTCTAGGAGAAGAAAGCCATTAAGGAATCCAGTTTTGGGTTAGGGGGATTATGCTGCCAATATTCGAAGAATGAGTGGATAGAAGGGATGAAGCCAAGAAGGAAGGAGCTGATTGCAGCCCACACAGCATAAGAGAAATCGCATTCGAAAAAAAGATGCGAAAGGGATTCATTGTGGTGGTTGCAGAGTATGCATATAGGAATATTGATATTGAAGCGATGCAGTCTATCTCTGGTGTTAATGCGATTGTGAATGAGAAGCCATTGAAAGGAAATGACTCGAGGAGGTAGGTCATAGTTCCATACGCGAGAGAAAGAGAAACATCAGCCTGGGTGAATTAAGAATTTATAGCAGACTGCAACTGAAAATTTGTTAGTTGAGCCCATGTGAATGAATCGGGCCCACTAGAGAATTGAGTGGAGTTAAAGATTTGCCCAGTTGAAATAATCTCGTTTAGAGACTCAAGCCCAAGAAGACTTGAAGGGAAAAAGCCCATTGGGCCAAGATCATGTGCCAAAGCCACGGTTAACGGGTTGTTTTGGTTTAATAAAGCAAGGTTAGGGAATAATATGGAAAAGGGGATCTGCTCTTTCCAAATATCCATTCAAAACAGACAAGATTCACCATTATTAACTTTTACATGAAAAAGAGATTTGACTCTGGTGATGGTAGATAACACCCCTTTCCAAAACGGCGATGGTTTAGTAGTTGGTCTAAAGTGGAGGATGAGAAAAGGGTTCGGGTTATACAGTCGTGACAAGATCCAGTCTTTCCAAATAAATTGTCCTGGTGTGAGAATGCGCCATAGCCATTTAGCGAGCAGCGCAAGGTTAAAGGTAGAGAGATCAAGTATTCCAAGGCCGCCAAGTTTTAAGGGGAGACAGACAGTTTGCCAATTGATAAGTTTTTTCAGTTTGCCACCATTCCATAGAAATGACCTACGAATTGAATTAATTTTATTAATTACCCAGATAAGGAGTTTATGGAAGGACATCCAATAGGTTGGAAGGGATGTGAGGACATGTTTGACAAGTATAAGACGACCAGTAGAGGATAAGAAGTTTGCTTTCCAGCTTGAAAGTCTGGTTTCAATTTTGGAGATGAGGGGGAGCCGGTCGGGTTTATGAAGTTTGGTAAGACGAAGAGGGATGCCCAGATAGTTGATTGGGAATGAGTCAAGTTTACTGTTAAGGCATTCAGCAATTATAGGACCCATATGAGTACAGTTACCAAGCATGATAATGGAGCTTTTATTGAAGTTATTAGAAAGACCTGACACCATTTCAAATGTATAGAGGAGAACTTTAAGGAAGCAAATATTTGAGGGCGTAGGAGTGGTAAAAAGAATTGTGCCATCAGCAAATTGTAAACTGGATATGCATAACTTAGAGTTTGGAAATGAGATGTGACACAATCTAAACTCCCTCTATCTTCGCAAAGACGGATGAAGGCGGATTGAGTTGAGAACACGATACTCAAAACACAAACAAAAGAACATTTCATTGCTATTACAATAGTTTACATCAGAGTACAAGAATATAGCAGAGTATGAATAAATAATACACAGCAGAAAATATCAGAGATTTAAATTACATTTAAATACATAGCAGCGGAAAAATAATGCATAACACAACTGAAAGAAATACACGGATACAGGGCTTTTCGAATATAGTTCCAGCTGTAAATCCAGGACCCTGAAAAGAAATATCTGCAAAAACCAAAACTACTTGCTGCCCGTGTGGAAAATAGGGGCACCCAAAGTTTAGGTTAAAACAATAAACTCCGAGTCAGTCATGTGACTGGTGTGCGAACTAAAACAATTATTAGCTTGATTTTAAAGTTAGATAAATCAAAGGACCACATCATATAACACGGAACGGGTTTAACCCCAAGAATACCAGTGCATAAAACATACAGCGCAATGTTAAATAGAAAAATGAAGCTATTATAAGACTCAGGTCCTATTACACAATGCAACGCAAGCCGGAGGATAGAGTTTTTACCTTGTAATAGCCAAAAATGCTTGGTGCATGAAATTTCATATTTTATTATTACTATAAGTGAAGAAATCAACTTCAAATATAAATTTATCAATCATAGGCAGCATAGGTACCCATATATTATGTCGCCAAATATATATTTACAACTGAAACCAAAAAATCACGTAGTGGAAATTGGGTTTCCATCTATGAACCAAGGCAAGCGATCGTCCTTACCGATTCGAGACTGTCTAGCCCGAGTCTCAGGATACAGCAGCAACTGCACCTACAGTTAGCCGTATGGCCAGTCACTCGTTGATGATTAGTAATACCATAAACTATATGTTAGACTGCCCTATAGGGCATAAAATCTGGTCAGTATATCAACCATAACATCCACGATCCCGTAGTGACCGATATATCCATCGATCCCGTAGTGACCGATATATTCGATGTGCCTTGCTTCCCATCAAGTAATAATAAGCAACATCCACATGAGTAAACAGTCTGGGCTCCATACCATCATGTTACTCCTAACTAGAAACTAACTTATGTCCATTTCCATACGTTCCTCATCCGTTTTAGGTTCATACCGAGATGTGAAGCTCGTGAATTAACGCTACACAAAGCTATGCTATTTAAAGCTGTGCTTTGATCATCAACCACAAGACTCTTCTTTTAAACAAAAGCCTTGATCATTTGCATCTCAGCATGTCACACTGTCATTCCATACCATACCACTGATTTCCACCAATATATAACCTTTAAGCTCGTACGTCTGCAGGAGAATAAATTCTCCGCCACTAAACAGATATATATTTAGCAGAGATCAACGAATACAATATAAAGAAATCAATGTCAGACACACCATCCATTTGCAAGTCCATTCTGGGTCTGAACGAAACCGGAGGCACCTTATTCCTCGTCCCATATGTCCAATATAGGAGAGCATATCCGATCGATCTCCAAGTACGTCTGGACGATCATCACTTATTACCTTGTCCCAGGTGTATGACCCAATAAAGACATCAGTAATCATCCAAACGATGTGAAGGTCTCCGGTCATCAATCACCGTCTTCATCGTCGACTTATCATCGTATTAAATATTCAGAATGGGATAGACCTGGTCTTTCTGAATAACTCACGTATCTTATAAATAAGTGCTATAAAAACACAACATACGCCTCATTCCAGTCCAGAATATTCTTTTATTAAAATATTCACATCATTAGGGAAAGGTTCCCATTAATTTTATCAAAGATAAATTCTTTAAATTTATTCTTTAATCTTCCTTTGGATATCAATTCAAACCAAATTAAGGTTTATCCAAACTAGTCGGGATTAGCGCACCTTACCGAAGTAATCATTTGTTTGATTTCCCAATCCCAACCTATTCGTCACATGGAGAAAAACTGGTAATACTCCGTATCTAACACCACGGTGTTATCGGTAAATTTAATTACCATTTCACGTTCAAATCTAATTAAAGATTTAACTATCGCTCGGAGAAAAACTGGTAATACTCCATTCTCGATCATTTCCCAAATTTGATAATTTAATTTATCACATTCACATTTCAATCTAATTAAAGATTCATTAAAATTTTACTTAGTTTTAATCTTCCAACAATCATTATTAATGATTATTTAACTTTGGAAAATCAAACATGTCGTGTCGATAATCTACACCATACCATTGATTTCTGCCGGTATATAACCTCTAAGCTCATACGTCTTAGAGAAGGGTGTTAAACAAGAGAATAAATTCTCCGTCACCAAACAGATATATATTTAGCAGAGATCAACAATACAGTTCGAAATACAATGTTAGACATGTAATCCTGTCTTTAACTGGGTGAAAGAACCATGGTCATTTAAAACACAGTTCACGATAAATCCAAAATCACATTCCATTAGTTATGGAATCTTCACGGAAAACAGATCAATATATATAATCGATATAAATTTCCGTATCCAACTAATAATATAAATGGAATAACGACAAATCCTTTTTAAATTCCATATATATTAACAGTTTTCCTCCATAGAAGCTCACTTCGATTATTACCAAATCGAATTCCATTCAATTCCAATTTAATTTATTAAATTGAAAAACTTTACTTTGGAAAATTTCCATTAAATCTTAGTAAAAAGATTTATAAATTCCAAATCACATTTCATTGTTAATTGGGTTAAAGAACAAGTGTTATTTAAAACACCATTCACGATAAACCCAAAAATCCAATTCTTAATTCAATTCCAATTAAATATTAATTAATTGGTAAACTTCTCTAAATCTTTGTTAAAAGATTTATTCTTTTCTCAACTGGGCTTAAGGATAGTGTTAGTAAAGATACCGTTCACGACAAACCCAAAATCCCATTTGATATTAAATACAAGGCTCTGAATAGAAAATATATCAGCTTATATTTAATATCAAATTCTGAAACAAACAAATATCGTATCGGAAATAATGATATATATATATATCTTCCAAATTCCTGTAACAATAACCGTATAATCACGGAAATTCAATATCAAAATATTCCGAAGATTATTTCCATTCCAAATCCATTCCAATTCGTTCATTGGAAATTTCTGATTATATTAAAACCATTCACAAATCCAATTTATTTTATTTAAAAATTATTGGATTTCAATTCTAGTTAATAACTAGTTCATTTTGATAAAAATATATTTTTATTTTTACTAACGTGGAATTTTTCATCCAATTCTTTCCAAATCATTTATTATGATTTTACACAAATTATTAATATTTTTAATAATTTTATTATGGCCCTTTCAGTCAATTTCCATAAACGGTCATCGAACTGCACTTACAACAACATTTTCCAAATTTGATTTGGACATAATTCCAAATCAAACTATTAGATTTCAAATCTCTTATATTCATTGGAAATCTCATTTCGATACGAACCAACGGTTCCGGTTTTAGGAGAATCCGACGGCCAGATCTCATGTAATGTCAATTCAAAGTCAATGGTCGAATTCACGAACGGTCACGGCGCGTTCTATTTAGGCCATTTAGTATATATAATATATACTATATATATTTCATTAATTTCCATTTAAAACATATTTTATAAATCGTTTATAAATTCATTTTAAAACGATTTTAACTTCATTTTCAATTTTAAATCAAAATTGACTACTCCTTATCATTACAATATTTAAATGATAATATTTTCAAAATATCAGATTTTGAAATCGTTTCCTTTTCGATATTCATTATAAAAATGAATAAAATCGATATAAATATCATTCGCGTTAAAATGGCGCAAATAATCAACATGGCTTCATATATTTCAATATTTTCATGTTCATCCAAAATCGGACATCAAATTCACATTTTAATCCTTTACCGAATATTACTTTAAAATATTCGTTATTCCTGAATTGGAATCAGACATAATCAATTACCATATAATTATATTTATATGGATTTCATACAACACATGTACATAACAATAATGATACATGATCAACCATCATCCAAAGTGCAATTTACAACTGTATAAGCATTAAATATAAATAATTAAAGCTCATCACAACCTGTCAACCCATCGATTGTCATACAACTAAATATTGGGATTAGTGTATGTCCAATATCATCCCAATACCCGTGTGGGGTTTTCAAACAACAAATACTGATTATTATTTGTGCAGTTGGGCGATGTGTAAAATTTATCGTTCCAATCAATATCAGTTAAATGGGTGTACATAAACAACCGTCCGATTTGTAAATGAGTATTTATTTTATTTTATTTTCATGGTAATTTTTATATAAATTTTTTTATACATATAACAATATCAATCAATAACAATCTCAATCACAATCCAAACAAACAATCATGGTTTGTACAATAAATAGTGTCAGGGGCTTATAAGCCCGTCTGCAACCTAAAATATTTTTAACTGAAAAATAAATTAAGTGAGAAGGAGTTCTCACCTTTGGTTTCCACTCCGTCATTCTTTAGCTAACCATTTGGATTTCGTTCTGCTTCCAGTCGGTTCCATCGCAATCTGTTTCACGCGGTATACATATTAAAAATCATATTTTTATTATAATGCCATATATATAAAAATCAGATTTTTATTCAATACCATCTATATATTAAAAATCATATTTTCTTTCTATAACAATGTTTTTTCATTAAAAATAATATATAAAAATCAAATTTTTATTCAATGCTATTTATATATTAAAAATCATATTTTCTTTCTATAACATTGTTTTTCCATTAAAAATCACAATGCTATTTTTATTTTTAAAAACGATGTATATTTATATTTCAAAAACAATGTATATTTGTATTTTTAAAATCAATGTATATTTTTATTTTCAAAAATAATGTATATTTTTATTTTTAAAACAATGTTATTTTTATTTTTAAAACAATGTTATATTTTTTATTTTAAAAAACAATGTATATTTTTATTTTTGAAAACAATGTTTATTGATATTTTCAAGTTATATACATAATAAAATTTTCATTTTTACTTCTATGCTAATATAATAGAAATTTCATTTTTATTTAAAGCTATTTACATTTATAAATCAATGCTTTTACATAAAAATCACATTAAAAAAACAAGGTTATTCATAGAAAAATTCACATTAAAAAATAATTGCTATTTAAACTTTAATTACAAAATATAATTAATTACCTTAATGATTTCATTAATACACTAATAACCTTCAGAAGAAAATTGGTCGTCTCCTTTATCTTCTTCTACGTTGGAATTCCTGGAACTAAAATAAACCCAACTTTGATTTCATCTACCTCAAATCGCACCCCCTATACTGAATTTTCTGATGATCTAAGAACACCATCTCGTCGAGCCCTACGCCATCTGCTTCCGCCTGGATCATGGTCCCACTCGCACGCCTCAGGGGTTCTGAAATCGAAGCCAAACACGATGAGTTCAGGAACTGATTCTGACGAATTCTTACAACAAAATTCCATTATAACCATTGAACATTAAGATCTCTTCAAGCTCTCCAGTTTTGCTTCATAAAATTTCTGGAATTTATTGATGGATTTTGAGATTTTTGGCCACGAAATTAGGACGATTTCGGCCATCAGTTATTAGGCTTGGCGGGTCCAAGAATATGATGAGCTAGGGTTTTTAAATGGGGCTTTATACCTTTTTTATTTATTTAATATTAATTTATTCCATGTTTATTTAGTTTTTCGTCCGAGCTCCAAATGAACTCCAACGACTGTCTCCCCTAGCCAAATACCCCCATTCCGGATACAATGGAATGTGTTTCATAAGCCAATTCGACTGTTTCAATCAGTTTTCATCAAAATTAAAATATAAATCAATGTATAACGTTCAAAATTGATTTCAACGTACATTTTAATTTACCGAGGCCATATACGAACTCCAAAAATTCCAAAAAATAAATCTAACTATGTTTTAACAATAGAGTCCTAACAAAACTAATTTCGTCGAATTTTGGGGACCGTTTGAAAAACGGTCAATTTCTAGTCGATTAAATTCAAACTAAAATTACCAAACGCGTTTAAATTCACCACGCTCACAGATTAATTTCAAAAATTATGAAAATTGGAATATGGCAATAATTTGACATTCTAGATCCAAAAAAGTGGTTTCGTCGAAAATGGAGGTCGTTTACAAAATGGCTATTTTTAAGGGCTATATATTATATAAAAAATATATAAATTCCATAGCGACTGTTTAAATTTTAAACTGGACATAACTGTTTATTTCCGTTATGAAATCTGATTTTTTCACATTCGTTAGAAAGATATAATTAAACAGATTCAAATATTCTGGTTTTACTGAAATCCGATTTATTTTGAATCCTGTACATTCATTTGAAATTTGAAATCGAATTTTCAAACTACGTGCCAATTCTAGTTCGTTTTATAATTAAAATAAATTTATACATTCTAACTTCGTTTTAAATAAATTTATTGTCAATATTATTTAAAATAAATCATTTTGAATTTCCAAAATCCATTAAAATTGCTAAAATAAAAATTTTAAATTGGTTCTGAAATCCGGGTTGTTACAAAATGCTTGAAAAAATGCTATGAGAGAGGGATCGTTTCACCATTTGATTGAAAAATCTGCTATCAGAACAAATACGAGAGGTAAGAGGGGGTCCCCTTGCTTTAAACCTCTTTCAGTTTTGATTTTACCTCCATATTCTCCATTAATATAAACTGTGGAAAGGCTAGTGTGTAGTATTGCATTAATCCAGTTACACCATTTCAAGGGGAAGCCTCTATGTGACATAAGAGCCAGAATGAAATCCTAGTTAATTGAATCAAATGCTTTTGAAAAATCAAGTTTAAAGAGGACACCAGGAATGTTAAAAGTATGGCAAAAGGAAATTACTTCTTGGGTGGCTGCAACACAGTCAAGGATGTTTCTTCCTGAGATAATGCAGATTGTTCAGTGCCAACAAGAGAATCAATATGTTCTTGGAGTCTGGTAGCTAAGACTTTGGTGATGATCTTGAATGTAGTATTAAGGAGACTAATAGGTCTGAAAGAAGGGATGGTGTTTGCACCAGGAAACTTTGGAATGAGGATGATGTTAGCATAGTTCAATTGATGAAGGCTTGGAATAGAATTCTGTGCACATTTCAATGATATTAGATTTTAAAGTGGGCCGAAAGTGTTTAAAGAAGGATGGGCCAAAACCATCAGGCCCAGAAGCCTTATCATTTGCCATATCTTTTAAAGCTTTCTAGATTTCTTCTTCTAAAAAGGGATAATCAATGGCAATGGGAGTAGGATTTGGGTACAAACAATGCCAGTCAATATCTGGAGAAGGAGGTGGAGAAGAGCCAAGAAGGTCCCTGTAGAAATTGGTAAAGTGGTGGCAAATTTCTTTTGAGTCATTGAAAATAGTGTTATTATGAATAATCTCTGAAATAAAGGAAGAACGACGATGGCAATTAGCCATTCGATGAAAATAGGCAGTGTTCTTATCACCTTCATTAATCCATTTAGTTTTCAATCTTTGTTTCCATCTAATCTCTTCTTGTTTAATTAGTATGTCTAGTTTTATCTCATGTTCTTTCAGGTCTTGACGTTCAGATTCAGATAAAGGACGGAGCTCTTCAATGATATTTAGATTGAGGATGGCGTCTTGTGTGGATGTGATGCGTGTTTTCAAAGAGTTCCAAACATTTTTGGCCCATGGACAAATTAACTTACGTAGAGAATGAAGTTTACAAACCATTCTAACCATGGCAGATTGGTGATTTGGTAATTGATCCCAATTGTGTTTGATGAAATTATCAAAGGTGGGTTCTAGCAGCCAGAGACGTTCAAATCTGAATGGGCGTTTAATATGAGTGTCTGAGCAGGTGTCTAAAAGAATTAGGTAGTGATCTGAAATGGTGGTGGCTAAACCATTGACTAACTACAGTGGGAAGAGGTCATCCCAGTTAAGATTGAAGAAAAAACGATCTAACTTAGCCAATGGTGATGGCTTATTTTGCTACTTAAATACATGTAAACTATAAATTTATGATTCACTTACCTAAGTTGCTGATGATCCACTTTCACCCACCACAAATTCGCCTTTTCGGTTGACTCTGCTCGACGATCATGTCTCCTTTGCCACTATTCCAAAGCATTAGATTTCATGTATCAAAACTTCACAAACTTTTCTATTTTCTTCTGTTTTTATGTATAAGTCCGCTATTTTGCTAGTAATAAATTAAATGACATTATGTTACTATAGCAAAAAGGAAATATAAGAGAAGCAAGAAACATCAAAGAATCCAGTGAACAAAAATGTACAAAAACATAAACTCCCTAAAACTTATAAGCAAATTACAGTCTTACGATCATGTGTAAATCTTATTTTATTTGAGTAAAGCACACTATGCATTTTTCTTTCATCCTTTATTATTAGAAATGCATAAAACATATTGACTCATAGATTAATTTATTCAATTCAAGCTTTTGGGGAAACACTCTTGCTCACAAAGAAATATTGTTGCATAAGCATGTTTTAGTCATTGTTTCATATTTTCAATTCAAATATTGTATAAAGCAAGATAATGAAACCATCATTACTATGTCAAAAAATCTTCAATAACGTGTGATAGTAATAAGTAACAAAACTGAAATCATGTTCCACACAAATTTTACAATTACTCTGGATGTCATCTTATAATTAGTGCATAACGCATAAATTTCTAATTGATGCCATTCAAAGTAAACAGACGGAACGTAAATATTAACCTAATGCATAATCATTATTACTTGGCTACATACACAAAATCTTAACCCTCATTTTATGATAACTTAAAGCATATTATTTAAAACTATGTTATAGTATTATAAAATGAATTGGAAATATTATTCTATGATAAAAAAACCAGGTAAAGTTTTAAACAAACCAATTGCAGTTTTAAGCCTAAATAAAAAAACCATTTTCCAGTATAATTCTCATTAGTGGATCAAGGATATCCATGACAGGGGTAAACTGAT
This sequence comes from Allium sativum, assembly GCA_030737875.1. NCBI lineage: Eukaryota > Viridiplantae > Streptophyta > Magnoliopsida > Asparagales > Amaryllidaceae > Allium > Allium sativum. Next base: position 465,674,940 of record CM060923.1, read on the forward strand.
ATTTTCATCTCTTGCAAATCTGTTGGAATTCTGCTGCAAAATTGCTTCGATAAATATTCGTTGGTATTCTGTCTGTATTTGCGGGGGAAAATAGCGACAGAAATTTTTTGTCGGTAGTTTAACGCAATTTGCAATAGATTAGTGAGGGTAAACAAAAGATGACTATAATAAATAAAATAAAAAAGTTTGAAAACACAAAAAACTATCCCTTGAGAATCACTTGGAAGTCTATTGCAAATTAAAGGCAGAAATTTCCGCTTCTAGTAATAAATGTCATTTACAACGAGTAGAAACAGCACGTTGTAATATAATGTTATGACGACGGTCACTTCAGGCCCATTGTAATAGATGTCAAACGTTCATAACTGTCTGTTGTAATAATTGTCTCTATTATAACGACCACAAAATGCCCGTTGTAATAAGTGCCAATTTTCGATAGTCAATAATTAATAATTATAATACTTCCACAAAATTAGTATTGATTATGTTTTATTTAATTAATCATATATTACTAATTATTAACTATAATATTACTAATCATTAATAATATTATATTATTTAATAATTAATCATTAATAATATTATATTTAATAATTAATCATTAAAAATAATTATTAACAATAATATTATATTATTTATAACATTATTGTAAAAGTAATAATATTTATAACGTCTACCTAAATAGCTATAAAAAAGTTTTAAATAATGACGTTTCCTTTATATTACTGTATACATATTAGATTTCATTCAATGATGCACACTACCAGGATTTTGTGACGGAGTTTAATACAATGGCCAAATTTAACTATAAAATGTAACGAAATTAAATATGGGAGTTTAATACAATAGTCGACTTAAAACGGCTAACGTCCCGAATGGCGGACGACCTAGCCGGTTAGGTCGCGGGGGTCCAAGGGGCAACGCCCCAGGCGGGGTGCAGGTTCTATAAGAAAACACGGATTTAGCATCAAATAACAGAAATGACCATTGTAATAACATTCTATTACAGCGGGCAATCTATGCACGTTGTAAAAGGGTGTTATACATGCATTTGTTACAGTGGTCCGTAAAGTGTCCGTTGTAATAGCGTCCTTTTACAACTGGCGACCAGTGCCCATTGTAAAATGGACATTGTAATAGGGTGTTTTTGTTGTATTAGTGATGACATTCCCTCATAACCTCATCTCTCAACCCGTCAATATCAGGAACAACCATCGTCTTTTCTTTCGAAGCCAACCCTCTCGATCGATCTCGAATTCCTTATCCTCTAGTTTTAACTTTTGGATAATATGGACAAGCTTTGCATCATGCTTCTGGCTCTCACCAATCCTTTCGATGAGAGTAGGTATTATCGATAAGCTTGCCAACATTTCAAGTTCCAACTCACACCGTGGTCTGAAATCAAATCCTGCGAAGTAATCGAGGTGTTTCCATTCCGAAAACATCGCTCCCAAACTTGTGTTTCTTCAGCTCAATGCATCCTCCACTGTGTTACCTTTACCAGAAGTATAGGTTATACCAAAATCATACGATGCCAAAACTCTAACCACCGTTGCTATAAAAGATTCAAATCCTTTTGAGAGAAAAGGTACTTTATAGACTTGTGATCCGTAACCTACTCGAATCGAACTTCCAATAGGTAATGTCCCCACATATTCAGAGCAAACATGATCGCTGCCAACTCCAAATCATGAGTTGGATAATTCTTTTCGTGCGACTTCAGCTGCCGACTCACGTAGGCCACAACTCTATTCTTCTGCGTTAGCACTACTCCAAGTCCAATACCATATGCATCAGTGTATAATGCCATTTCTTCATTCCCGCTTGGAATCGTCAAAACGGGAATACTTGTCAGCCTCTCTTGCATGATTCCAAAAGCTAGCTCGCGCATCGCATCCCATATGAACACCTGATTCTTTTTTGTCAATTCAGTTAATGGTGCAGCTATCTTGGAGAAATCCCTGACAAATCGGCGATAATATCCCGCCAACCTAAGGAAACTCCGAACATCCTTCGCATTCTTAGGTCTATCCCAATCCTGGATTACTGCCACCTTAGCGGGGTCAACCGCTATTCCATTTCCAGTAACAACACGGCCTAAGAACCTCACTTCACTCTTCCAGAAGTGACACTTCGAAAACTTAGCTCTCAACTGATGCTTTTGCAAGATTTTCAAAACAACTCGAAAGTTCGTCTTATGCTCTTCCTCAGTCCGGGAGTAAACCAAAATATCGTCCATGGACACAGGCACGAACTTGTTTAACTGATCTTTGAAAACCCTATTCATAAGATCCACGAAGTACGTTGGTGCGTTAGTCAACCCGAATGGCATCACCAACCATTCAAAGAAACCAGATGGTGTCCTAAAAGCAGTCTTCGGCACATTATTTTTTGCCACCCTCAACTGGTGAAATCCCGTTGCCAAATCCATTTTACAAAGCACGTTAGCCTCATGAAGCTGATCGAATAAGTCGTTTATCCTCGGCAACAGATACTTGTTCTTTTTGGTCACCTTATTCAGCTTATGATAGTCCACACATAATCTCAAAGATCCATCAGCCTTGGTTGCAAACACAACCAGTGCACCCCATTCGGATACATTTCTCCAAATAAACCCTTCCCCAAAAGATCACATACTTACACCTCTAACCCTTGCTGTTCCTTAGGTGCCATCAGCCTAAGAGGCATGACAATAGGTCTCACACCTTCAATCAAATCGATTCTGAACTCAATCTCATGATGCGGCGACAACCCTTTGACCTCAAACTTCATTAAACTATCTTGTGATCGACACTAATGACAAGTCTTCACGTGGAATCACAAGCAAATATAAATAGCTCACGAAGACACCATCTTCGGGCTTACATCGAATCACAACCGTTCGCCCTTCCACATTCTCGACTGTCACCTCCAACTTCTCGCAATCCACTTTGTCGCATACCTCTTGAGCCATTGCATACCCAAACCCAGCAAAGTTCAAAACAAAACATTTACACATAAAGGAGAAACCATGACTCGACAACACAAGACCACAACAAATCATACACAAACTGGATGAACCCCCAACTGGATTAGTCACAACAAAAGGTATATCACAAATCTTAGGTTCCAAACCCAAGCGACACATAAGCTCATTGCAAATAAAAGAATGCGATGCTCTAGTATTTAACAACACACGAATCGAAACATCTTTAATGGAAAGAATACCTTGAACGAAGACACTTTTCCCTTTCTCCTCTGCCATAGGAGCCTTTGAATACATTGACATAGCTTATAAAGCATACGACTTCACAATCTACTTTCCTTTGGCTGGTTTTGGACAATCCTTCTTGAGATGCCCAGGCTTGCCACAGTTGTGACACTACCTTTTAGCTTTCGGATTTTCACATTCCTTGAAAAAAATGGCCCTTCTACTGGCAGTTATAGCAAGTCACTTCGCTTTCTACTTCTCCTGACTATCTTTCCCTTTTTGTTGTTATTGCTTCCTCGTTTCGTTATTACCACCTTGATGTGGTTTCGGTTCCTTTTTGGCTGCAACAACAATCTCTTCCTTGGGAAACAAACTCTCGTGCCTTAGAGCTTTTTACACGGTCCTCTCGTAAGAGTCATTCAAGTGATCAACCAGCTGATTCCCAAGGTATTTGTCCAAGCCCATGACAAATTTCTCGTTCTTATGATAAGGAGTCTCAACATATGAACGAGCATATTTTGACATACCTTCGAAGTCAAAAACATACTCTAGCTCTGGTCGACCATTCTGATTAAGCTAAACAAACCTCTTAAACAAAATAAACTTATGGACTGTAGAGATAAACATTGTCTCGAATTTGACTTCGAATAGCTCCCATGAAATCTCATCTTCTAGAGTCTCTAGAGTGACAAAATTCTAGCAATCCATAGTCTGCCCTTTAGCTGTCTCGATGCAAGCTTCATCTTAGTCGCATCATCAATTCCCAAGTCTCTAAAAATCTGAATGCAAGTATCAAGCCACCCTTGAATCTCTACAATCGGCATCGTCCCTTTAAACGGATTCCCTCCTAAAGTAGTGAAGCCTTTTCATAACTTTGCGAAGTCTATAGCCCTAGGCTCTTGCACTTGAACTTCAACATCTACCGCGGTTGTCCCATGAGTGGGTACCCTTCTTATGATCGATGCCATCATGGCCTCGAACATAGCTGGGTAATCTGATATACCACCATTACCCCCTACAGGAACAGTCTCATCCCTAGTAGTGTTCTCGATGGTCGACGACTCACCCTAAATCTGTAATATAGAATGATTAGTCCACATCTGGGAAAGCTGCAAATGGAGTTCAAATACTATTATACTATAAACTAATATATAGTATACATCCATCAGAAATCTAAAATGCATCTCTCATACGTAATTACATCCTTAAACTTTGGCTAAAATCGATAGCCAGAGCTCTGATACCAAATGTGACGACCGCCCATAGAAACTGCACTTAACAAAAGGAATAATGCGCTGAAAGACGTGCTACAGAGCTATGGACGATCATCGGGGTAAAATAACACAAGCGGAACCTATCGTATAACTCACAGCGCAGAGATAAAATATAATAGAACATATACACACTACACTAGAAACAACTTTCCACAGCGTTTGAAAATCGCTGTAATAAGCTGTAACAGCGTTATTAAAAACGCTGTATAACGACATGATGTCGTTGGTACATAGTTTTTAACAGCAAAATTAAAACGCTGTCAAAAATTATGTTATACGACGTTGTTTTTTTGCTGTAAATTAGGATTTTACAGTGTTTATAATTTGCTGTTTAGCGTTTATAAACCGCTATTAAAATGTATTTAGGCTATTTTTAAAATTTTCATCAGCGTTTATTGTGTGCTATATATGGTTTTTTTTCATATATTTACAACAACTTATAAACCCTGTCATTACTTATTTCATCAGCGGTTCTTAAATGTTGTTATTACGATACTCACATACCATTAATCTAGTTGCTTTTAATTATATTTCAATTGATTAATATACAAATCAATCTAAACACGATAAAATCATAACAATCAATCATTTTCATAAAGTAAATTGAACATAGTACCAATTAACAAAGTTTACTCACAAATAACGATGAAATTTATAAATCATCTTCATACAACATTAGACAGAGACATAACATGTACTGAGTTTGCATCAAATATTAATGACAAAACATACAAACAAATATTTTGAAATGCTAATTAGGCCGATCCTCCAAAAAAACAAAAGAATATCTAGTGCATTTTTTGCATCTAAAAACTTCACCTACTTGGAACAATAAAATTTAAAAATTAGCAATCAAAGACACATTTAAAATAACATATTTAATTTTCAACTACTAAAAAATAGCAACATAATACATCCACTTTACTTGTAGTTTATATAACTTTACATGAAGAATGGCCATTATGAAAGCTCTTGTGTCCTTCCTTGATGTCGCCCTTATGCCCGTGACATTACATTTGAAGTAACGTTTTCATACGCCTATTGAACATAATGTAGTGAAGTATTAGTCCACTGCTTATATTTTCATCATATTACATTATGTATACCGTGGAGCGTTTGAGGGAGAGTCTGTAGTAACTTTTCATGCCTTTCCTTCATTCCAGAATATGTTTTTCTGTGCTTTTAACTGTAGTCATAACTAATGCAATTAAAGATGTTGTTAATCGACCATGCCTTGATTTCTTTTGGCAATGTTTTCCTACTGGAGTAGAAGTTCTATACCTGTAATATAACGGGTATATGTAAACTGCTAAGTTATGGTTTAAACTTCAAACAGATAATACTCAGTCAGCAAGCATAGTACTTAGTGCTTTTCATAACAAAAGTCACATTAAGATCTTAACTACAAGAGCTCATGATATTTTATAGAAACTAAATAAAGTTATGCTAATTCAAATGATTTAATCTTGAAAAAACAGTAGCAACTTGTCGAAAGCTACCAGCTCTAACTGCTGCTGTTGACAGTAGAAAGGCAGCTGCTGTTGGGCCACAGAATAGGTGGTGCAAGCTGCCACTGCAACGCAGCAATGTCGCTGCTGCTGCACGTTGTCTCCAATCCTGGCTAAGCGGGCTGGAAGCCACACAAAAAGTGGTGCAAGCTGCCATTGGAACGCAGCAATGTCGTTGCTGAACATTGTCTCCGATCCACTAGAGGCTAAGCGAGCTAGCAGCACACGAAAAAGGGGAGAAAAACTTATAAATATTATTTATTTGGATTTTATAAAAAGGCAGTGCAAGTTGCCACTGCAACGCAACAATGTCGCTGCTGCTACTGCAGCACGTTGTCTCCAGCCCACTAGAGGATAAGCGAGATGGAAGCACACATAAAAGGGGGAAAACGTACAAATACTATTTATTTGAATTTTAAATACGCAGTAATCATGGATGTGTACTTTTACATTCGTGTTTCCTTGTAAAAAGGTTCTTGTGACCTTGGTATATATATAAATCATCAAGTCTGGCAATGGTCCATGTCCCCAAACTACATATGGTATGGAGACATCATATTTGTCTCTAATACTTGGATGTATACAGCAATTAATATTTTATGTATAGAATATGTTCTTAGCATGAAGGAAAATATAAAGAGGAGGCTTACTGGGAAAGCATAAATACTGGACAAGTTGTTTTTTGACTTTGCTCAGGGAAACACTAGTTTCAAACCAAGTAATTGGTGAAAGGCTAAATAATTTATTTGACCTCAACCGCACAAGTGCCAGCTACGAAATGCAGCATGACCACCCAGGCTAAGTTTAAACAGAATACGCGTTAAACTAATCAAAAATACAAGCAATGTTTCCTATTACGTTATTCTACTTGGAATATGATGAGCAGATATTTATTAGTAACATACCTTTTAGAGCAACAATCCAAAATGATTGAGTCACATCAACTAGGAGTGTTTGGCAATATTTTATTCCAGTATACCTCTGACGGTAACACCTCATGACTTGCGGTTGTAGCTACCTGCACATATTCCAGTTACTTCTTAGGATAGGTAAATGTAAGGTAAGTAGTAGCTTAATGGCTGCATTCCGCTTCATTATCAATTGAGCCTGAAAATATAAATTAAGCAAATGTTTTGTCGTTCAAAGGGAGATAAAAGATGAAAATAAGAATTCATATTGTTTAGGGTATGAAAGACACTAGGCGTACTGAAAAACATGCCTGCATCATTTGCCTCTATTAATCTGTCCTTATGATAAAATCCATGAACTAAAATAAAATTCTGTAATCTTTAATATCAACCACCTTCATCTATTTTAGAAATCCAAGAATAAGTTGGCAATATGAAACACTGGGTAAGACATTGCTTAATGCAGCCATGTGGCATACCAGGCCCATGCAAAGCTGAATGCAGTCATTTGGTGGGGTACCGCTAGTTGGAAGTTATTCAAAGGGTGGTTTCTACCCCAGCTAATTTCAGAAAAATGGTGTTGTGATTTGTAGCTGATTTATACATTAAGTGCCTAATACTATGCCCTTGCCGAGCAACATTTCTACGTACAAGGTATATAAAACATTTGCTTCTGTTCTAGTGTTCAGGATATCATGCTATTCTAGAATGGCCCTAGTAATGTTTGGATTGGCTTAGCATGACTATTTATTTGGGAAAAGCAAATCAATTTTAAAATGCTAAAAATCCTAGACATCTTATCCTTTTGGTAAATCATAAATGAGAATAGAACACATTATACCTTTACAAAGTTTCTAATTGTTAGAGAATATCTGTAAATCAGTGAAAGCTAGTGTTTCATGTAAAATGATTTCGAAGTAATACCATTGAACTATTTTTCCATTTACAATTTTGCAATATGTTTAAGCTGATCGTTTCTATCACAATCATTTTTTATTTGCGTGTTCATGAAAGGGTCTTCAAATGAGTTCATAGATGCCAATATTCAACTTGCTCTAGCTGTCGTGCGAAAATTAAATGAGACAAAAGGAATCAGGTCCTGCATCGTAATAGAAATGTTCTTAAAAAAATATTCCTGCTTATATGTGTTTCAGTTTGCTATTAGAATTGAGTGAATTATTTTGCCTTCTATTATTCTGTTATCCATAACTTATTTTTTGTTCTTTAAGGTAGTCTAGTTTTCATAGGGTACGAAATGTATCATAATATTTTGATTTGTTTTCTTTTCCCTTATTCAGTTGTAGCACAACAAATGTTTTTATGCTTTTAAATTTTAATAATTCGGACCTTTGAATAATTTTAAATCAATTTATCATAGAATGTGATCAATCAGTGTCTCCTTTTGTTAACCAAGTATATTCCTTTCTGGGTCATTGTGAGATTGTCAATTATATATATCTATTGACATAGGCGTTTCCTGACCAATCAGAAAAGCGTAAAGCTTCTCAATTGTTTAAAACAAATTTAGATTCCGTAAATATTATTTATTGTTATTTATCAATTATCACTATAGATATGTGATGATGCTTTTCAATCTTCTGTTTTATATTCAAGATTGGTTCTGTAAGCCTTGCTTCTTTAGATGATGTACCGGCAGAAGCAGTTGAAAGCTTCTTCAGATCTATAAGTAGCACATTAGATTTTGATTTTGCAGATGAAAATGAAGGTTAGGCTGCATTCTTTAATACATATTACCAAAGGTTATACCTAGATAGCTTCCGTAGCTATTGCTGAATTAGCAACACAATAAATGATAATGTTACTGAAATGTTTGCAATAACATTTATGTATTTCTTATACATAATATTAAACCTAGATAGCTTCGTGTACAAGAGATACATAAAATGAACCTTCGCCAGTTCTACGTTTGTACTAAATTCTATCCATATTTATTTATTTGATGTATTTTTTGTACACATTTGTCTCACATCATGCAAAATACTAGTTTTGGAAAAGTGGAATCTACAGCAAAACATTCAGATGTTTACTGAAAATTTCAAACAAAAAGGGGCTGAGTCTTTTATATTAATGTGGAAGAGTTATTTATAAAGTAAGCGAGACACTTTCGTCGACAGGTACCTTTTGGTCTGAATGGGTATTAGAGTTGATGTTTGAATTCAAATTTAACAGGCAATGGGATAAGGGACTGCTTTGCACCCCATTGAGATGTTGCCATCTGAACCCGCATGGCCCGAGTGGCCAGGTCAACTCCTGATCCTATCTAGAGGGATTGATACATCTGGATTTTTCAGTGAAAGATAATAGTTGATAAAATTTGCTGAAAGATTTCAAAAGAACAAGAATCTAGCGACGATTATTATATATGCATTTATGAGCAATTATAATACATTAATATATGAAACCATATTAAAATTTGACTCATAGAACGTTTTCAATAGGAACTCAAAAAAGAAAATACAATGCATGCTTGTTTTCTAAATGATTTGGAGCTTATTTTAGGTAAACACATATTTCAATCTCAACAATTTTATTCATTTGAACACTGAAAATATTCTCAATCATATAGGAAAGGGACTGAACAAAAATTAGTTCAACATTCCAGTCCCTTTCCTCATCCCTTGAACTTCCTAATTCGTTCAGGTGAAACAAGAAACTTCCTACATGATGACCAGGAAGAAGAAACAACAACCAGGGTCTAGCAGTCCATCACCCTTAGCATGCTGCATCTCCATGGGTGAGCATCTCTGCTTGTCATTTGATAATTTTAACATTTCTGAAACACTCAGCAAAGCATAAGCATGTCAAGTAGTTGAAATTTCCAAACAAATGTGGAAACTAACAGCTAAGCATTTGAATTTGTCCTATTTCACAATTCAGTAAATATGATATTTCTCTCAATTTGTCCAATTTGATTCATTGTTTTCACTGTAAACACAGTTGTGCCACACATTCACACATAACATACACATAATAGTCTACTCCTATACACATACAGCTATATAAACACACGCACAACACATACACAAAACATACTTGACATAGCAACACATTCATAAACAAAACTGCATATACACAAACACAACAACTTATGCACACACAAACATGTGCACACAACCCACTGAACACATTCCCACACATTAATTTATGAGAGTGCTTGTTAAACAATGAAGAAGAATATTAAGATTTTTTTCAACCTCAGATCTACTTCAAAGCTTTTATTTTATACGAGTAATTGACGATGTTGTGATGATGCCATAGACTACACGATCAGTCCCTATGAGCAGGCTGTCTGCCTTTACATAAACAAAGTAAACAACTATTCACACTGTTTTTCTACTTTTGTTGTATGAGCCTGTAAATGTATGTTTGTAATCAATAAGTTATCTCAGCATGGTGCTGGTAACAAATACATAGTGATATAGAAATGAGCTTTATTATAGTCATTTCGAAATCATATATAAGTCCTTTAGTAGATGATCGGTGTAAATGGGTAACCTAACCAGGCTAGACTACAATGGAGCATTGATGATTTTATCTTTTCCTTTTACTTAATGATCACGAAACCGACGCCAGCATCCTGGGAAAATTAAACGATGTAGCTTTCAAGTTATGCGCTCTTTGTACATTATTTGACAGAAATATTTACAGTTCTGATTGAAACTGGAATTATATCATGCATTAGTTTTTTATTTACATTGTTTAATTTTTAACCTAAGAAACAAAGACAGTTTAGACAAAGGCAACATGAAAATATCTTTTTGTCAATAGAAACCATTTCTTTTTAATCTTATTTTTTGTTGTAGAAGTAGAATTTACTACGTATCGTGCTTTTACACAAATGCATTCTTAGTATGGTCATCTAAAATAACAGAGCACCTCTTTTTTTATTTCACATTAGAATATTGCATGATTGAATATACATGAACGATTCTCATATGAAATATATGAATCATTCATCTATTTGCATATTAAAAACTAAACCAAGTATTTTGTAACAAATTAAAAAGAGATACTGTATGAAGCACTAGCCATATATCAAATAATATACAATCACGTTAACTCTCTTGTAACAAAGAAAGGCACAAGTTGTGCCTTTGCTTGGAGGGTTGCAGGCCATGCCCTATGCAAATTACACGCCAAAATGTAGACGAATGATACTGTGTTCATATATCTTAAATCTGTATTACAAGAAGCTTTATGAGGTATATGTGTATCATTATGTTGTGCAAGTATAAGGACTTATCTTGTATTATATGTAAATATTAGGATTTTGTCTTGTATATTGTCATATTTTAGATGTCGTGTCGATATATCTTAGTTTTAGTTACTTCAATTTCTTTGTTGTATATAACCAAATGATAGTGAGTGCCATGCGACTATTTTATGTTGTATGTTGGTGGATTCGAGATATGATCAAAATGAGAATTCTTCTACTTATAACTCTACCTTGTGGTATTGGTAATTGGATGTTTATTGGTGATTTCTCTTGAATTCAATAGTCTTCACCATTTTGCTAGTAATTTTGTGCCTAACTGAATGTTAATAAGAAGATTAGCAATTTTCTAGCATTCATTCATAAACTTGAACTTGTAAATACAAAGTTTACGTACATTATATTAATCAAAACAAGATACATATAATTGCTTTGGAAAAGAAATACCCAGCCTACCCTGAGATGTAATATCCATCTACCATATAATAAGAATTCATCTTTGTTTCGCTGCATTTTTAGGATATCCATGTGTAGCTTTGCATAAACATTTTTCTCTATAGTACAAACAGAAGAACCTTCATGCAAATAAAGCTCTATCACCAAATATATTCATATGCACAGTAATACAAAAGCCCTTATTCTCCTTCTTCACTTCAAATGCTCTTTTCTTTTCCATATTCTAGTAATACTCATAAGTTCAATCACCACTCATGTTTAACTTCTTCATGAATATGATTATATCTATTAAAGATATGAACTTTATGTATATCATTTCTAAAAATTTTAAAGGAAGTGTGTCTATAATGAACTATAAATTGATGTAAAATTTGTTAAGTTGAGAACGTGCACAAAACCATGGATGATGTTTATGTCACTAACTATCAATGACTGTCAACTGTCTCCTTAAACCATTGTTAGGACAACTCAATTATAAACGGTAGGTGTCCATGTCATACCGAAAGATAGCATGCAAGATTAAAAGAAACAAAGGATCATACAAAGTAAAAGTGGATTTCTTTTATCATACAAGGAAACTTATAGATTACGTTTACCTTCAGCGAAGCGCCTCCAACTAGAAACCCTTTTGTATATGTTTTCTTAGAAAGTTCACAAGAATCACATCCACGATTTACTGCTCCTGCAATAAAAGAAACAAAGACTCAATAAATAATAATGACCATACATTGATTCAAACCCCATACCCAAACTGCATTGTTAATTGACAAATATTATTTAACACTAATTGAGAAACTAGCTTTAATGCTAAAACAGATTATTATTGTACTGCAAAGAAAATTAAAAGTCCATGTTTTCCCATACACGCTTCAGCTGCAGTGTATCGCACTACAAAGGCATTCCATTATACATCATCGTGTAATCATAGCTTTATTCTTGAACCACATTTTTCAAGACTGAAATAACGGTTGTTTTGGGCTTTCTCTCTCATGTCTAAAATAACGGGGAAGAGAACTGATATTACTGAATCCAAACGGTGTTGAGAAGAAAGAGGAAACTTATCTTCCCAACAAGTGATGGAAAAGAATTTATTGACTAGTTATGTTATTTGTTGTCCAAAGGCAGATCAACCAATTCATTATCTCTCCTGTTAAAGTAACATCCAAGTAACCAAGGGTAAAAAAAATAGTATCTTTAACATTTCTAGACTTCAGATTATCAGTTGCGATTATCAGATAAGTTTGTATCCATGCACCCCCAAAGAAAAATAAAACAAGCAGATGCCTTATTAACATCAATACTATTTAGCATTGCATCTCCACTAGCATTTTCTAAAATAACATTACCAGGACTACCCTAAGACAGGCGTGCAAGTGAATAGAAAACCACTAGAAGTATAATGATCAATAAAAATATTAATTTTGTCTGCTTTTTTTCTTTCAATAGTTAAGGTTGTTTTTTAAAAAGGTCTTTCTTCTTCTCATGCTACTTGCACTTTTTTATTTCAAAGTCCATACCAGGTTGCTCAACTACTTTCTACGAATTATTTCTATTTTCACTCACATTCTACCTTGTATCATCCACAAGTTTGCAATTATGAATGCTTAATTGCTCCACAAGCTTTGGTTAAGTATCTCATGAATATCATTTCTACCAATGTCTCTTATAGTAGTTGATACATCAGATGTATACAAATATGAGTTATCTTCTTGTAATACAGTGGCCAATGCCAATATTCTGTTTTAACATGATTTCAGACAAAAATATATCTGAAAGAAAATTATGCAGCAGAAAATAAACAAACAAGTGTTTTGCGGAGAATAATTAGTGTTAGCATTCATTTTGCTAGGCAACGGGCTTGGACTTTGTCTGAACCTAATCTATACATGCAATCTTCACTCCACATTGTAATTATCACCCCAAAATCTTCCATATGAAAATAACAATTTCTCAGCATCTTACAGCTTTACATACAGGTTCATATTTAGTAATAAAAACTAGACAAAGACAATGTTTTTAGTGCTATAACATTGGTTATAAAAAAAATGAACATTCGAGATTGCATAATTTAGCCAAATATTAAGACTGATGAACCTTACTGTATCCTTTAACAATCTAATGTTTTTTGGAAATTTGGCAAAGTTTCACTTGTGCATTCAAATACGTTATGGTAAACGAATTAAATTAAAATAGTAAAGATATAGGAAATATGTTAATAAACTCTAAGGCACAGATAAAAGTCAAGAGCATAAATAACATGTTTCCAAAAAAGCATGACAATTGAATTACTACTTAACCCATCACAAAACAAACTAAGTTTTGGTTCACATTTATGCATTGCAAGTCTCATAACAATATTTGAAACTGGTTCATCAACGAACAAATTAGCATATATGAATCCATACTTGCTGACAATAATTAAAGTAGCTAAAACAAGCACGCGATGACATATGAGATACATCAGTTAGCTTGAGATCGAATTACGTATAGTACAGAACTATTTATTTTGGTATGGATGAAGATGTATTGTAGCTCTTTTTTACTTTAACATGGACAATAACCTATATAACCAGTATATTGTTTAATATTTACCCAAAATTTACAAGCTACTAAAGAGAATGGTTTATTTTCTTAAATCTAAAAGCATAATCAGTATGTTTCCAAATCTAAGGCCAACATCTGACTGTCAATTTTTGCATTAAACAATATAAGTCAAGTGAATTATGAAAAATAAGTAATCTGTGAACTCTATCTGATAACAAACAATGATTTTAATTAAATTGAAAACAGAGGTAAAGAGGTGCTTACCAAAAAAAATTAGTTCTTTATCGAGCGTAGGCAACCGCAGGTAGGTCGAAGCGGATATGGAATCCATCGAGATTAGAGCAACTATATGTAGGGAAATTAAAGCGGAAAGAGAAACCACTGAGATTAGCTAGCGACAGAGAAATCCACGCGGAGGATGAAGGATTGAAATCGAAGTGGAAGACATAGAAATTGAGGAAGCAGGAAATGAATGCTGCGTGAAAAGAAAGAAAAATGGGAGGGAAAAAATTAACTTATGGAGGAAATGAAACTAATGTTAAGGCGGCAAACCAAAATATTTTCGTCAACGTTAAACCCAGAAAACAAATCATTATGCATAGCTTTCAACGGTAGAACGCTGAGGAAAATTGCAATTAAAACTTACTTCTGTTGTAGTGACAACATGTATATAATAGTGAACCAGGGTTGAGCAAAAACTTAAACTTTTCATATCACCATGAAATATCCATACAACATCGGATAACAATATAATGATCTGTACAAAGTGCCTCACTACAAGCCTCTCAGAGAATACATCAACATAGCAGCAGAAAAACAACAAACATTAGGTAATAGGAAACTAATATGTAAGCCTCCGGCCCGTCGTTTCTCAGCAGCATCGTCCTCATCAAGATCAACTACCTGTCACCTGCTACTTAGTTTGCCCATCCAACACATGGATGAATAGCCCAAGGTAATAAAAGGAAAACATAAAACCTTGAGTCAGACAACAATCTTAATGAGCGATAAAATAGCTATCTAACATCATCAATAAAGTATATGAGAATAGGTAGATTAATCAACTAATCTACCAACATCAACAGAGAAAAACCCAAACTCGTCTTCTCACATCAGACAGTGATAGCCATTACAACAATCAAGTAGAAACAAACAGTACATTCATGTCAATCAGTTATCAAGCGTAGACCATCCTAATCGATATCGACAACTTCCAAGCACAAGCCCTGAAGGCTAAACCAATATCAAACAAGCACTCAAGAGATATCTGCTTCGACGTCGAATGATCTACACCAGATGATACAAGCAAAGCAATCAACATCCATGACTCTGGTTATCACCGCCAATTCTGCCTTGAAACCATCGTTAATCGTATAACTGACTACATTATGTTATTCTGTCAGGGGCTAATGGTAAACCCGGTTCTAGCAAAAACTCCATATGCCACCGTGACTCGTATCTTTGGTCCCATCATGACCTCCTAGGGTACTCGACCATTCGACTGGCCTTTTAGGCGTCCCTATTATACCCCTGCTTTGAGTCCGCTAGAACTATAACAACGATAATTCCTCGGCCTCCATCACTCTAGTCGTCATCACCAGCAACTCTCCATAAGCTTGAACGTCATTGAACATCCATTATCCACGATCTCAAAACACACTTGAGTCGTCTGCATAGTCATTGCATTTCACCGATCAACGAACACTTCATCTCACTTCGAATATTCCTCCTTGAATTCACTTCGAAACCACGTCCATTCTCAAACTAAAATAATCATCACTTTTGGTTGAAATTCAATCGATAACACTTCAACCTTTCCACTACGAAAAACATACTGCAGCGCTTAAGTTAACATCCATGGCGTTTGTTAAACTTTGTAGTATCTTCTGCCTGATTAAAAAATATGACCCGGCTCATCAAGTAATAAACGACCTGACCAAGCTTCGGACGACCCGACCCAAACTTGAATGACCCATAGCCAAAACAACCCGTCTTGCACCAGGTCAGACCGACCCAAGCCTTTCTAATGACCCAACTCCATTTCGTGCTCTTAAGTTACGGTCCATACCTTGAACGGCCCGACCTCGAGCGACCTGAGTTCGAGTGAACCAACTTCAAACAACCCGACCTTGTGCCACATTTTCAATCATCATTTCTTTCTTCCTAAGACATGCGACCCATGCAAAACGACCCATCCAAAAATGACCCGACTTCGATTCATCAACAAACAACAACGTCAATGCACGCAACTCATCCAACTCGACCAATTCAGTCATCAATGCTTATGCAATCATTAAACAAGACTTTCACAATAATTATTCATCATATGAAACTCACTAAATCATGGTAAAATAATGAATTAATAAAATAATGGATCTAAACTTGTATATACACATGAATTAACATAAGAATTACCGGTTTAAGCTGTTATATCAGGTCCTAAGGTGATTCGAATGAAAATATATTTACCATGATGTAGATCTAGGTGAAGACAACTTGTAAATGATGAAAATAAGATCAAAAAACTCATATACTTGATTGAATCCGTGTGAGAGATGCTTATCACTCACTAGATCTTTAAAATAACTTGAAATCGCTAAATTTTCAATCCAGACAGCGAAGAATGATCTTTAAACCTCTCAATTTGATGCGATCTCCCTTCACTTGATGTAGATCTAGCTTTGCTTAATGTAAATCTTCAAGCTTTTTGCGTAGATCTAGAATTTTAATGGAGGAAAGATGTATTTAATTAAGCAAGGAAGATCACGAGCTCAACCAAATGAGATAATGAAGAAAGTAAACTATTCTTCGTGCCTCTACCCACATATTTATAGCCTCTAACTAGCCCACTAATGGGCCACACCAATTAAGTCCATCCAAACATGTACAAAAATTGTGCAACACTAAAACAACGATTCCTCTTAAAAATCTGAACCAAATCTTTAATGTGACCATTCCATGGAATTGAAAACAACATTTCCTTTCAATAAAATTGATCTTAGTACCTGATTCGATCCCAGTCAAAAGTTATTCCCTGTACAAAACTGATAGGGGCAAAATAGTCACAAATAAAATTAGTAAAAATTATGGACATGTCTCACATCCCTATAAATAGTGTATCAAAACATGAAAATGATCCGACCCTCAGACAACTAAATAAAAATATTTTGCGATCCTTTGGTACGTAAAATGTGGGTCGTTACAGTTAAAAACTTATTACCGGCCTCTACCAAGAGCAGTTGGTAATCGATTTCTTTGGCTGGTAATGGTATGATTTTTCTATTAACATATAAGTCGGTATGTAATGGTTTTGAATATAAAGTTCTGGTACCGAATCCATCCTTACTAATGACACATGTCAAGCATGTTATTTATTTATAAAAAATGAAATAATTTATTTCAAGCTAAAATTTCATCCTTACATCATAATAAATTAATAGCAGTAATTCAATGGTGTTATGTGCATAATTTAGCAATCTTAACATATGGTTTTAGTGCATATGTTAAGTTTTTTCTTATATTAAAAACCCTTACAATTTGGCAAGTTGTGTTATAAATATGGGTAGTATCGAGCTTTTAATAGTTAATGTTTCATATTTTGCTAATTAAATTATGATTTTTCGATGGTTTTTTATGTGTACTTAATGGGCATATGTTAATGTCACTCTTGTTAAATTTTGGTGATACAAAATCATAATAAGTGGAAACAAATATGTAAAATGAAAGTAAATATTTTTAATATGGAAATGCATTGCATTTGCATGTGATGACAAATAAATAAATATAGGATTATTTTCTTCTATCCTTTCTAGTGAAAGGAATTAGAGATTTACATACTATGTTTGCATCATTTGTTACCTTTGCAATTTGTCTCCATTATTTATTACCATATCTTGGTAATTTGATTGATGACTCACATAGATTTCACTGACTATATATATTGAGGGTAGACTTCATTGTAAACCCATCCAGGCACGGTGCCAGTATCCCCAAATAGAGTGTCTTTTCTTGTTAATCCTAATATGAGGTTTGGATATGTAAACTCTTATTTTGCATTCTCTTTTAATTCTCTCATGTGGAATAAAGTCTCTCTCCTTTATACTGGATGTACGCTATTTTCTTGATGATAGTGGAACCAGTATAAATATTGTGCCTTTATTTTCTTCTTTATAGTTATTTACTACTTGTTTGGAGTAGTAGAATAATTGCTATTAGATTAGATTGGTGTTCAATTGGAAAATCTAAATCTTGTTTATTGTTCTTCTGCATATGTGCAACCTTCCGCACAGCAGATTGGTATCAAAGCAAGGCGATTTGTTTTAAATTGTGCATCAATTATTTCTACAAAGTTTGTAGATTCAGTGGTGATTATACTATTACTATTTTGAGAGAAATGAGACTTAGGTAGAGAAGATTATGTTGAAAGGGAAGAGTGTTCCAGGCTTGGTACTTTGATGTAGCTTGAGCTTCAGATTCTCATTAAGGTGAAGTTATATGTTAGAACATGGTCTGACCAGTTGTAGAAAAGAAACTCTTTGTAGAAAACAGCTTGACGAAACTGCTTAGAGGTGGTAATGACCTAAGACGAACCATTGGAGGTGTTAGCGACCTTTCCAAGTGTTTGAGGACTCTATATAACTTCAAGTTCAGTTGAGAAATGCTCAACAAGTGGAGATCTGTTAGTTGTGGCTCACATTGCATAAGAGTTAGGTGATAAAGAGTTTAGTGTGTTGAAGGAACCATTTGATTTAGAAACTATATCTGATGTAGCTGATTTTTGTGATGGGTTTTGACGTCGTTGAGGCTTATCAACTTGTGATGTCATCTTGGAGAGTTCAGTTTATAGAGTTGATTTTGGAGGATTTGATGTTATTGTGGTACATTGTCGATTTTGTGATGCCATCTTAAAGGAGTGGTGCTACATGCAGGTATGTGGAAGGAGAGAGATTCATCTTGCATGCAGAGTTTTGGATTTTGTCTCTGTATTTGAATTTGTGATTATGAGAATTATTTTTTGCCTTGATGGTGTTGAGATTACTTTGGAATCTTCATTCTTTTGATTTTGGATATTTGCAATGTTTTGTTGGCGGGCACAGACATAGTTTAAGCTCGTTAATGAGGTGTGATGGTGGTAGCTTTGCTAGAGCCCATCAGCTGAATATTCATTTTTGTTTCTATCTCACTACGAGATTTTGGTTTAAGGTGGAGTTCTTTTGAAGAGCTTTATCTTGAAAAGAGAATTTGACTCGAGGTGGGGTGTTGGAGATACATGATTTTGCATCAAGGTGGAGCTTTAAATTTTGTTGATACAGAATCATAATAAGTGGAAACAAATATGCAAAATGGAAAGTAAATATTTTTAATATGGAAATGCACTGCATTTGCATGTGATGGCAAATAAATAAATACAGGATTATTTTCTTCCATCTTTGCTATTGAAAGGAATTAGCAATTTACTTACTATGTTTGCGCCATTTGTTACCTCAACAATTCGTTTCCATTATTAATTGTCATATCTTGGTAATTTGATTGATGACTCACATGGATTTCACTAGCTATATATTAAAGGTAGACTTCATTTGTAAACTCATCCTGGCGTGGTGCCAATGATCCCCAAATGGAGTGTCTCTTCTTGTTAAGCCTAATTTGAGGCTTGGATATGTAAACTCTTATTTTGCAATCTCTTGTAATTCTCATATGGAATAAAGTCTCTCCTTTGGACCGGACATACACTGTCTTCTTGATGATAGTCGAACCTGTATAAATATTATGTGTCTTTATTTTATTCTTTATAGTTATTTACTGTTTATTTGGAGTAATATAATAATTGCTATCATATTAGATTGATGTGTAATTTGCAAATCTAGATCCTATTTATTGTTCTTCTGCATTTATGCAACCTTTCACACAACTCTTGGTTAACCTACACTATATAAGTTTTTTCGATATAATCACATGAACCAATGGTTGGTCTAATAACATGTTTGATCAGAAAATAATGAATTGAGTAAAACTCTATAACATTGAAAAACCTAACAAAATGATTGATGTTTTTAGGGTTAAAATTATTCTTGGGTTTGATGGAACTAATAAGTGGAATAAATGTGATGTTGTATTTTATAGCTATAATTGTGATGACCTCTAACCTCCACGAAGTGAAAGCAAGGAGAAACAATATGGAATACAACATAATTATAATATAACAAGTCACAGGAAACAACATAGCACAGGAAATCCATAAAGTAACAACATCATAGCAGCGGATATATAATGTCATCAGCAATAGAAATCCACAGTCACAGAATCTAAGTTATTACAACAAGTTTTCAGAAAATGACATAAGTTCCAACTCCAAATTAAATAACATGAAATGGAAATAAGTCTGATGTCTGAAAAAAAAGGAAAAATGCGATAAAGCAAAAGATAGAGGGTCTTCGAAGCTCCAAGTCATCACCTCTTCACCAAGGCAAATTCCAAGAGAGAAAATATAAGCTGTTCCAAAGAAAGCTCCAAGCAAAGAGTAAACCTATCTACTTGGCTGCCCGTGTGGAAGAGAGGGCACCCAAGTTTGCAAAAAGGTGAAACAAACGATGGGTCAGTCGTGGGACTGGTGTGAGAATTATTAACTAACTTAACTCATACAAAATAAGGCAAATCCAAAGACCACGCCGCTAACGCGGAACGGGTTGTACCAATGGATTGTTGTGCATAATTACAGTGTCAGTACAGATAAATTAAACATAACACAACGCGATGTCTTTTGAAAAATGGAACCACCATAAGACTCAGGTCCCATCACACAATGCAACGCACACCAAGAGGATAGAGTTTTACCTTATGGTGGTTAAACATGCTAAATACGCCAAATACGAAACCAATACTATTATTAGGGTGTATATGTTTTAAAACAATTCAAAGCAATGTATTAATTCTAGGAAGCATAGGTACCATATATTATGCCTCCAATATTAGTAATACAATCAAATTCGTCGGGATCGTATAGGAAATTTGGGTTTCCATCATGAGTCCAGGCTAGGGAGGAGCTCCTTACCGATTCGAGACACTCTAGTTAATGCCTCAGGATTACCCGCAGTTAACCCTTGGAAATGGCAGGGCCGGTCCTCAAATACAGCTTAGAGGATTGGCAATTCCTAAGCACACATTTCCCGGTCCTATAGGACCTATCCGAGGCGCCTCATTTCATCATCCGCAAAAGTAAAATGACTACTAACTAGAAAGAAACGTGCTACTTTCCCTGTGTTCCCTTCCCCTTTTTTTAGACTCGGCCGGTGTGTGAGGCTCGTGAAGTCATGTATCCCATACCACCAGGTTCTGCTTTTCAACAAGAAGCCTTGATCATTTCATCTTAGCATGCCACACCGTCACTCCATACCTTGCCATCGACCGTCTGTCAATATATAAAAGGGTGTTAAGTAGAGAATGAATTCTCTACCACCAACATTTTTATATTAACATAAAACCGACAACATGATATTTAATGGGGTACAATGTCAGACACACCATCCATTTACACCCATGCTCTGGGTCTGAGCGAGGGTCAAACCCGTGAAACCAACGCGTACGTTTGAGCTATTACCCCGACACTTGAATCGGGAGCTACCCAATTCAGAGTCTTGATCATTGTCCATTCGAGGGAAGATTTACGGTCTTCATACGCCGTCTTCATATTTAGATTCTTGAAACCGTACAATCATTTGGAATGGGATGAACCCGGACCTTCCAAATAATCTCGCATTCCTAATTTTGAGAAAAACACATTTCATGTCGTTATGTTGTTTTATAACGACTAATCCTTGCCTTAATTATTTAATATAATTAATTTCTTTATTCAATGACGCTTCAGGTCAAGGGCGACTCTGGCGTTGTTTTCCATCAATTTTGATTTTAACTTTTCTCAAAATCTAACCGTTGGATTTTATCGTAGCTTATATCGTTGGAAAGATTTTTCCAAGACGGTCCTAGCGGTTTCAGTTTTGGGAAAATCCGACGGTCGGATCTTCCGGTATAATCGTTCAAAGGTTCGTTTTCAAAACGCGAACTACCGCGCTCGATTCGTTATATTTTAATTATATATATATATATATATATATATATATAAATAATTCTTATAATTTTATTTTTATTTTTATTTTAAAATCTTTATAATTTACATTAAAATGTAAATTATAATTCATCGCTCTATTTATCTCATTTCATCTTTCAAATATATTATGATTCCATCTGCATATATAAAATATTCATTCTCTTCCTAAATGCATTATCAATCTCATTTACATCTAGAATGTAATTTTATTTTACGATGGCATTTCCTTTCTATTCCCATTATCAATAATGTACATTTTACTACGATGAAAAATCCTCTTTTAATATACATTCAAAATAATGTATTTTTATTCTACGGTATGTTTTCTTTTTATTAACATTAAAAATAATGTTAATTTTACATACAGTGCATTTCCTATTAATTAACATTGAAAATAATGTTAAATTTACATACAATGCATTTCTTATTTATTAACATTGCAAATAATGTTAAATTTACATACAATGCATCTCCTATTAATTAACATTGAAAATAATGTTAAATTTACATACAATGCATTTCCTATTAATTAACATTGAAAATAATGTTAAATTTACATACAATGCATTTCCTATTAATTTACATTGAAAATAATGTTAAATTTACATACAATGCATTTCCTATTAATTAACATTGAAAATAATGTTAAATTTACATACAATGCATTTCATATTAATTAAC
The DNA here is from genome assembly GCA_030737875.1 of Allium sativum. Classification (NCBI taxonomy): domain Eukaryota; kingdom Viridiplantae; phylum Streptophyta; class Magnoliopsida; order Asparagales; family Amaryllidaceae; genus Allium; species Allium sativum. Next base: position 465,697,839 of record CM060923.1, read on the forward strand.
ATTGAAAATAATGTTAAATTTACATACAATGCATTTCCTATTTATTAACATTGAAAATAATGTTAAATTTACATACAATGCATTTCCTATTAATTAACATTGAAAATAATGTTAAATTTACATACAATGCATTTCCTATTTATTAACATTGAAAATAATGTTAAATTTACATACAATGCATTTCCTATTAATTAACATTGAAAATAATGTTAAATTTACATACAATGCATTTCCTATTAATTAACATTAAAAATGTAAATTTATTTCACGATGAAAATTCTCATTTTGTATACATTAAAAATAATGTACATTTATCCTACGACATAAATTTCTTTTTATATACATTATAAGTAATGTACATCTATCCTATGACATAATTTCTTTTTAATTTACATAAAAAAAAATGATGTCAACCTTCCTACAATGAAAATTCTCTTTTTAATTTACATTAAAAATAAATGTAGAATAGCATACGGTGGATTTTCTTTTATATTACATTATTATAAAATAATGTCATACGGTGGAAATGCTTTTTTCCTTTTATTAACATTTAAAATAAATGTCAATTATCATACAGTATATTTTCTCAATATTAACATTAAGAATAAATGTCAATTTAACATACGGTGTAAATTTTCTATTTTAACATTCGACAAAAATGTCAATCTAACATACGATGAAAATTTTCTATTTATTTAAATTGGCAAAGTAGATCAATCCAACTCTAACACATGTGATAATCAACTTTATATTGGAATTGATAATTAGAACAATTCACACTAAATCAAGGTGATGTCATATGATAATATGAAAATAGATCTATACATACTATGTAAACATAGGACAATCATCATCATGAACAAACAATCAGATCTGAACCTTATATTTAAATCACATCATGAACCGAATAATTCATTTTAATAATAAATTTAGATAAAGAACTCTCACCTCGTTTGGATAATAATAATAAATCCAAATAGTTTTCAGAATGCTCCAATCAATCACAGCAGATCCTAATCGTCGTCACGGTTCTAACGGTTCTGAAATTTTCAGAATCGGGGTTCATATGCATTAGTTATCAATGTTTTAAACATACTGACTTTTAACAACTGCTGCAGTCACGCTTAAAAGCGTCGCAATTTCTGAAATAAAAATCACCTTTGAATTTCCAGTTTTGGTTCAGAATTTCAAATCCGGATTTTGTGAGCTGTAGTTGACGGATTCGAGTGCCGTTTGTTGGACGAGGACCGGGAAGGAGAGGTCTATGCACGCCGGGAAGGGGGTGGCGCTCGGCGGCTTCGGGTAGGCCCGGCGGGGGTGCGAGCGGCGGCCGTTCGGGGTCTCGGGGTGGGCGCGACGGTGGACGAGGACGGGTGAAACTGGTATGGGATCGAAGGCCTTGGTTTTCTCTTCGAAACGGGTATGGGTTTGCAGAATTTCGTGGAATATTGAAAGAGAATTTGGAGTTTGAAAATTTGAGCAAGAAATGGGTTGCGGCGGCCAAAAATTGAACGGGGAAGAAGCAGTATACGTACCGTATACAGGGGTATTTACACTAGTATTTAGGGTTTTATTTTTATTAATTAATTAATTAATTCTAGAAATTACTGTTTTCACCTACGATCCCCGATTCGCGCTCAACGACTGTCGAACTTAATGTTTTGACGTCTTCTGAACGCGATGGCGCTATCGCCAAGGTCCAATTCTGAAGTTACAGTATGTTTTTCTTTTATTTTCAAATATAAATCATTTATTTTAAATTCGAACATACGTTTTAATTTCTTGCGGCCACATACGAACTCAGAAAAATCCAGAAAAATTATTTTTGGCATTGTGATGTCGATACGGTTCTAACAAAGTCAATTTCATCGAATTCTGAGACCGTTCGAAAAATGGCTATTTTCAAGTCGTTCATTTTCAACCGTATTTGACCAAACACAGTTTCTCCCGCCACGCCCACATATTAAATCGAAAAATTCTAAAAATTGAAACCTAGCCATATTATGACATTCCGGGTCCAACGAAAGTGGTTTCGTCGAATTCCGAGGTCGTTTGCAAAATGGCCATTTTTAACTTTTTCAGAGTTATTTAAAATTGGAAATTTTAAATTTGGACTCAAAATTCAGCAAAATTTCTAGAAATAAAATTTTCAAACTGGTTCAGATTTCCGGGTCATTACAATCTCCCCTCCTTAAGAACTTTTCGTCCTCGAAAAGGAAAAGGAAAACAGAATAGTAGGAACCAATACAGAGAACACTGAAATGATTAAGCGTACCTCAAAACAAAATTTAATCTGAGATATCCACTCTGCATTTGGGACAAGATCAATTCTGAAATCGATTTCCCTCCACGGTGGTAAACTATCTACTTCTTCAAATACGTCCACGTAATTCTTGACAATAGGAATATTCTCTGAAGAGATGGGCGTGACTTCTAAAGAAGACCAAAAAGCTTTCCTATCAGGCTTTGAGCCATGGCAAGGTATAGCAACGGTATTTCCTAACCCTGGTTTCGCCTTCACTACTCTTTCTGAGCATAGCACTTCAGCGTCATATTTTGTAAGCCAATCAAGACCAAGGATAATATCAAATTCTGAAAAATCCATAATGATCAAGTCGAAGGGAAATTTGAAACGAGAGTAAGAAATAGGCACCCTACAGTATAAATCAAGGATGATAGAACCCCCCACAGGATTATGAACATTAGTTGGCTCTTTAAGGCTTCTTTGTTTTAAATTTAACTTCTTAACCGTGTTGCTAGAAACAAAACTTCTTGATGCACCCGTATCAAACAAAGCAGTGACCGGAATATTTTTAATAGAAACAGTACCATACAGAACATTAGGCTTACCTTCCTCAGTAGGTGTAGAGGAAGATGGTGTACCTGCTCCCTCATAGACATGGGTAATCTGAGCTCCTTTCAACAGTGGGCAGTTGGCCTTGACGTGACCCTTCTTATGGCAGTTGTAGCAGTCCTTGGTGCTATCACTCCTAGCCTTCTTTGGATTCTTGCACTCCGAGCTATAATGTCCAAATTGCTGGCAGTTAAAACATTGCACCTTTGACTTATCCCCCTTCTTAGCGGCTCCCGAACTACTCCCTTCAGTCTTTTTCTCAGGCTGCTTCCTTTTGTTGTTGTTGTTAGCTAAGCTCCTCTCTCTGTCCTGCTGAGAAACCTTCTTGTCATTCTCTTCATAACGACAAGCGAACTCCACCATCTTATTGAAGGAAAGGTCGATGTGGGCAGTGACTCTATCAATATATTTCCTTGCAAGGCCATTTATGAATCTCTTATTCTTATGAAAGTCATCTCGAACCAGTTCAGGGGCATAACGGGAAAGGTCCTCGAATCTACGAACATACTCTGAAATGGACTTGTCGCCTTGCTTCAGATTGGCGAATTCGTCGTGTAGCCTTTCTACCTCCTGCCTCGGAATGTATTTGTCGTTGAAAAGCTCCTTAAATCTATCCCAAGACATATTATCTTCGTCACCTCCAATGTTGACCACCTCCCACCAGTTTTGCGCTTCACCTTGAAGATGCCATGCTGCAGTGAATCTCTTTCTCTGATCATCTAGACCCAGTCCTCTAAATATCTTTTCGCAATTTTTCAGCCATGCCTGAGCTTGTACCACGGTCTCGGAACCGGTGAATGGAACTCCGCCTAGATTCTTGAACTTCTTTGCCACCTTATCCAAATCAAAAGGCTGAGGCGGTGGTGGTGGTGGGGGGGGGGGTTGTTGTTGGACAGTGGGCTCCTCGGTTTCAGTGGTATTTCGCCCTCTCCTAGCGGCTCTAGCAGCTCTAGCAGCAGCGGTACTCATTTTAAGTTAGTTCTGTATAATCAAGGGACGAGTCAGAACAACTTTTAATGATGACTTTAAGGAATGATAAGATAGAAGGATAGATAAAAGATGGTGATAAAGTGACTGACTATTATGTATCCTTATGAAATGTTCGTCGTAGGATAATGTGATTCTACGTAAACGAGTTACTATAAATATGTTATATTCCGCTTTGTAAACCAAAGCTCTGATATCAACTGTGATGACCCCTAACCTCCACGAAGTGAAAGCAAGGAGAAACCATATGGAATACAACATAATTATAATATAACAAGTCACAGGAAACAACATAGCACAGGAAATCCATAAAGTAACAACATCATAGCAGCGGATATATAATGTCATCAGCAATAGAAATCCACAGTCACAGAATCTAAGTTATTACAACAAGTTTTCAGAAAATGACATAAGTTCCAACTCCAAATTAAATAGCATGAAATGGAAATAAGTCTGATGTCTGAAAAAAAAGGAAAAATGCGATAAAGCAAAAGATAGAGGGTCTTCGAAGCTCCAAGTCATCACCTCTTCACCAAGGCAAATTCCAAGAGAGAAAATATAAGCTGTTCCAAAGAAAGCTCCAAGCAAAGAGTAAACCTGTCTACTTGGCTGCCCGTGTGGAAGAGAGGGCACCCAAGTTTGCAAAAAGGTGAAACAAACGATGGGTCAGTCGTGGGACTGGTGTGAGAATTCTTAACTAACTTAACTCATACAAAATAAGGCAAATCCAAAGACCACGCCGCTAACGCGGAACGGGTTGTACCAATGGATTGCTGTGCATAATTACAGTGTCAGTACAGATAAATAAAACGTAACACAACGCGATGTCTTTTGAAAAATGGAACCACCATAAGACTCAGGTCCCATCACACAATGCAACGCACATCAAGAGGATAGAGTTTTACCTTATGGTGGTTAAACATGCTAAATACGCCAAATACGAAACTAATACTATTATTAGGGTGTATATGTTTTAAAACAATTCAAAGCAATGTATTAATTCTAGGAAGCATAGGTACCATATATTATGCCTCCAATATTAGTAATACAATCAAATTCGTCGGGATCATATAGGAAATTTGGGTTTCCATCATGAGTCCAGGCTAGGGAGGAGCTCCTTACCGATTCGAGACACTCTAGTTAATGCCTCAGGATTACCCGCAGTTAACCCTTGGAAATGGCAGGGCCGGTCCTCAAATACAGCTTAGAGGATTGGCAATTCCTAAGCACACGTTCCCCGGTCCTATAGGACCTATCCGAGGCGCCTCATTTCATCATCCACAAAAGTAAAATGACTACTAACTAGAAAGAAACGTGCTACTTTCCCTGCGTTCCCTTCCCCCTTTTTTAGACTCGGCCGGTGTGTGAGGCTCGTGAAGTCATGTATCCCATACCACCAGGTTCTGCTTTTCAACAAGAAGCCTTGATCATTTCATCTTAGCATGCCACACCGTCACACCATACCTTGCCATTGACCGTCTGTCAATATATAAACGGGTGTTAAGTAGAGAATGAATTCTCTACCACCAACATTTTTATATTAACATAAAACCGACAACATGATATTTAATGGGGTACGATGTCAGACACACCATCCATTTACACCCATGCTCTGGGTCTGAGCGAGGGTCAAACCCGTGAAACCAACGCGTACATTTGGGCAATTACCCCGACACTTGAATCGGGAGCTACCCAATTCAGAGTCTTGATCATTGTCCATTCGAGGGAAGATTTACGGTCTTCATACGCCATCTTCATATTTAGATTCTTGAAACCGTACAATCATTTGGAATGGGATGAACCCGGAGCTTCCAAATAATCTCGCATTCCTAATTTTGAGAAAAACACATTTCATGTCGTTATGTTGTTTTATAACGACTAATCCTTGCCTTAATTATTTAATATAATTAATTTCTTTATTCAATGACGCTTCAGGTCAAGGGCGACTCTGGCGCTGTTTTCCATCAATTTTGATTTTAACTTTTCTCAAAATCTAACCGTTGGATTTTATCGTAGCTTATATCGTTGGAAAGATTTTTCCAAGACGGTCCTAGCGGTTTCAGTTTTGGGAAAATCCGACGGTCGGATCTTCCGGTATAATCGTTCAAAGGTTCGTTTTCAAAACGCGAACTACCACGCTCGATTCGTTATATTTTAATTATATATATATATAAATAATTCTTATAATTTTATTTTTATTTTTATTTTAAAATCTTTATAATTTACATTAAAATGTAAATTATAATTCATCGCTCTATTTATCCCATTTCATCTTTCAAATATATTATGATTCCATCTGCATATATAAAATATTCATTCTCTTCCTAAATGCATTATCAATCTCAATTACATCTAGAATGTAATTTTATTTTACGATGGCATTTCCTTTCTATTCCCATTATCAATAATGTACATTTTACTACGATGAAAAATCCTCTTTTAATATACATTCAAAATAATGTATTTTTATCCTACGGTATGTTTTCTTTTTATTAACATTAAAAATAATGTTAATTTTACATACAGTGCATCTCCTATTAATTAACATTGAAAATAATGTTAAATTTACATACAATGCATTTCTTATTTATTAACATTGCAAATAATGTTAAATTTACATACAATGCATCTCCTATTAATTAACATTGAAAATAATGTTAAATTTACATACAATGCATCTCCTATTAATTAACATTGAAAATAATGTTAAATTTACATACAATGCATTTCCTATTAATTAACGTTGAAAATAATGTTAAATTTACATACAATGCATTTCCTATTAATTAACATTGAAAATAATGTTAAATTTACATACAATGCATTTCCTATTAATTAACATTGAAAATAATGTTAAATTTACATACAATGCATTTCCTATTAATTAACATTGAAAATAATGATAAATTTACATACAATGCATTTCCTATTTATTAACATTGAAAATAATGTTAAATTTACATACAATGCATTTCCTATTAATTAACATTGAAAATTGAAAATAATGTTAAATTTACATACAATGCATTTCCTATTAATTAACATTGAAAATAATGTTAAATTTACATACAATGCATTTCCTATTTATTAACATTGAAAATAATGTTAAATTTACATACAATGCATATCCTATTAATTAACATTGAAAATAATGTTAAATTTACATACAATGCATTTCCTATTAATTAACATTAAAAATGTAAATTTATTTCACGATGAAAATTCTCATTTTGTATACATTAAAAATAATGTACATTTATCCTACAACATAAATTTCTTTTTATATACATTATAAGTAATGTACATCTATCCTATGACATAATTTCTTTTTAATTTACATAAAAAAAAAATGATGTCAACCTTCCTACGATGAAAATTCTCTTTTTAATTTACATTAAAAATAAATGTAGAATAGCATACGGTGGATTTTCTTTTATATTACATTATTATAAAATAATGTCATACGGTGGAAATGCCTTTTTCCTTTTATTAACATTTAAAATAAATGTCAATTATCATACAGTGTATTTTCTCAATATTAACATTAAGAATAAATGTCAATTTAACATACGGTGTAAATTTTCTATTTTAACGTTCGACAAAAATGTCAATCTAACATACGATGAAATTTTTTCTATTTATTTAAATTGGCAAAGTAGATCAATCCAACTCCAACACATGTGATAATCAACTTTTTTTTGGAATTGATAATTAGAACAATTCACACTAAATCAAGGTGATGTCATATGATAATATGAAAATAGATCTATACAGACTATGTAAACATAGGACAATCATCATCATGAACAAACAATCTGATCTGAACCTTATATTTAAATCACATCATGAACCGAATAATTCATTTTAATATTAAATTTAGATAAAGAACTCTCACCTCGTTTGGATAATAATAATAAATCCAAATAGTTTTCAGAATGCTCCAATCAATCACAGCAGATCCTAATCGTCGTCACGGTTCTAACGGTTCTGAAATTTTCAGAATCGGGGTTCATATGCATTAGTTATCAATGTTTTAAACATACTAACTTTTAACAACTGCTGCAGTCACGCTTAAAAGCGTCGCAATTTCTGAAATAAAAATCACCTTTGAATTTCCAGTTTTGGTTTAGAATTTCAAATCCGGATTTTGTGAGCTGTAGTTGACGGATTCGAGTGCCGTTTGTTGGACGAGGACCGGGAAGGAGAGGTCTATGCGCACCGGGAAGGGGGTGGCGCTCGGCGGCTTCGGGTGGGCCCGGCGGGGGTGCGAGCGGCGGCCGTTCGGGGTCTCGGGGCGGGCGCGACGGTGGACGAGGACGGGTGAAACTGGTATGGGATCGAAGGCCTTGGTTTTCTCTTCGAAACGGGTATGGGTTTGCAGAATTTCGTGGAATATTGAAAGAGAATTTGGAGTTTGAAATTTTGAGCAAGAAATGGGTTGCGGCGGCCAAAAATTGAACGGGGAAGAAGCAGTATACGTACCGTATACAGGGGTATTTATACTGGTATTTAGGGTTTTATTTTAATTAATTAATTAATTAATTAATTCTAGAAATTACTGTTTTCACCTACGATCTCCGATTAGCGCTCAACGACTGTCGAACTTAATGTTTTGACGTCTTCTGAACGCGATGGCGCTATCGCCAAGGTCCAATTCTGAAGTTACAGTATGTTTTTCTTTTATTTTCAAATATAAATCATTTATTTTAAATTCGAACATACGTTTTAATTTCCTGCGGCCACATACGAACTCAGAAAAATCCAGAAAAATTATTTTTGGCATTGTGATGTCGATACGGTTCTAACAAAGTCAATTTCGACGAATTCTGAGACCGTTCGAAAAACGGTTATTTTCAAGTCGTTCATTTTCAACCGTATTTGACCAAACACAGTTTCTCCCGCCATGCCCACATATTAAATCGAAAAATTCTAAAAATTGAAACCTAGCTATATTATGACATTCCGGGTCCAACGAAAGTGGTTTCGTCGAATTCCGAGGTCTTTTGCAAAATGGCCATTTTTAACCTTTTCAGAGTTATTTAAAATTGGAAATTTTAAATTTGGACTCAAAATTCAGCAAAATTTCTAGAAATAAAATTTTCAAACTGGTTCAGATTTCTGGGTCATTACAATAATGCTTAATGTACTCAAAGCAAAACATGGTTCATTCTTGTTTTGAATAATATTTATTTCTAATTTACATATAAAGATTATGTTGGTCGACTAATTGTTACATCACAACATCGGTTAGTTATATTGTCGTATATGCGCTTGGAAAGATAAATTTTGATATTTAAACAGTTAAGCTTTAATTTGAAAGTCAAAAGTAAGCATTCATTATGGCATCGCATCCAAAATCTGATATTCACTTAGTTGGTGATGGTTCTTGTTATGAGTAAAGTCTTCGAATTTACTACAAGACCAAATGCATCCCATATTCAAACAAGTTATAATTAAAAAAATTCATCATGATTTATTTTCATACTACCTCAAATTTTAATATTCTAAAAAATGGAGTGATCCTTTCTTTATTATAATGAATGGCTCCAAATTAAAAGATTTAGATATAACACTAATATAATTACAAGAATTTATCTGTTTTTTTTTTCTTTATGGCTCAGGACAAATGGGCAAACAAATGGATACTTTCTAAGCTCTCATTGTAATAAATCAATAATAAAACTTGTATGCAGGAAGAACATGTAAAGTGTCATGGTTATGCAATTGATGTCGAGGCTTCGACAAATTTGCCAAAGATCAATTGCTTTCCACGGCTGAATATTACCCGCTTGGTAAATATCAAGTCTAACAACTAGGTCTAATCCTAATATTAGATACTGAAAGTTAATCCAAATACATGTAAGCAACAAGGTTGTAGAAATCCTTAGGCGGGTGCTAGATGGTAAACATGAACTAGGGATTAGTTGCCAGGGCAAGGATTTATCAGAGCTAGGCATTTTTAGTAAATTGTTGTATTTTGGATAAAAGTTTAGTATTTGTTTAATACCAACTGGTTTACAATGGGATATCATGAATTTGGTTGCATTTGGAAGTAACCATGATCTCTTGAGCAAACAATGTGATGTGCATCAACCCTGTATTGGTGCAAATATAATGTCCATGAACCTCTTTATATGCCTAAATAATGTAGTAGGTTTTATCTAGATGGATTAGGAGGCTTAGGCAAAAATCCAGGAGGTAAGGTTTGTCTAGTGCCTATGAAACCTTAGATGTGTGCCTAAAATGATTTTTGCAATACTAGCAAGCAATACGCAAAACACTTACTAGAACTCTCGATAAAATGTTGTATCAAATTATTATTCGATTTTCCATTTTTTTATTTATATGTAAGGTTTGTAAAAATCACGCCTTTGCTTCAAGAAGTTTATTAGTTCGTAAATTTAGATCTAGCATATTTTAACCATTTTATCAAGCATATGCCTAGAATTCTCATGCATTCATTACAAAATGCGTCTACACGTCATCAACGATGTCAACTCTATATAACCATAAGCATACTCGTATCCCAACATGGGAAAAAAAGATTAACTATGATATAAATATCGCTCCAACCAAAGAACTATAACTATTTTGTACTTTTTGTTGCGAGCCTTGAAACCTTATTAGTGGCTATTCGTAATTTATCTATTGTAATTCGTGTACATAGCTTGCATTAATAATACATCAATGGATATAGGGTTCACTATGGGTAAGCTTTAAAACATTTATTGCTTTTACTGTTTTATAACTTTACATATTTTATCTCTTCCATTTTAATTCTAAAAGAAAAGGGGATTGTTAAAGGGACCCCCTTTTTTTGTGTGCGTGTGCGTGTGGGGGGGGGGGGGGGTGAAGGGGGACAAATTTAGGGGGACTCCACTTTAATTTCTTTGGGGGGACAAATTTAGGGACTCCACTTTAATTTCTTTTTGTTATGCGGCGTTTGTGTTTTTTTAAAACAATGCACTAAACTACCCCTAGCTCAGCTCGCATGCTATTGCATCAGTCCCTTTTTTTCTTTCTTCACTTTCGACTATGGCCTACCGAGTTTAATCCAAAACCCTATTTCAGTGCGAGAAACCCTATTTCAACGCGATGGTTCGAAGGAAGACCACCAAGAAAAAGCAATCGGATTGTGATCTAATCATGCAAACATCATAGAGGTTAGTTAATTTAGTGTTTTTTTTTAAATCAGAGACCATTGTTGAAAAGTTAATATTTTGGTGGAAGGTTACTATTGGAATTTTTTGCAAGGTTTCATTTTACCTGCTATGTCTAGATTCCTTAGCATAAACATTCTGTGTCAGATTAGCAGTACTGAAATTAGCTCGGGGAATCATCATCCTAAATCATGTTGTTACTCGTTAATAAAGTAACTGAATGCAAAATATACATATCTTCACTTTTACTACATGACTGTTTCTTCCAACTTCTTGTTCAAATGTGTATTAGTCAAGATAATCTTGGGAAGAAATTTAAGTAAAAGTAAATTATAAATTTATAGATTTAATTCCTACGTTTCAACATATATTTAAGTAGAAGTAAACTAAAAATGGCATCTCAACTGTTTAGATCTCGATATTTCAAATGTACGTGTCTCGATATTTCAAATGGCATTTCAACCATTTATTAACTAACATTGAGCTAAATTAGTTGACAACGAAAAGCATGGAACATGGATGTAGTGCTTGTATTTGGAATAGTCAATAGGACAAAGTTGTATTCAAGAACATCCTTCAATTGCTTGCTGTACCCGAACTCCAATAATAAATTTAAACCATCCAAGATTATTTTTGTGATTCCACAATATATACTTTAGTTGACATATGTTTTAAGGGCATGTTAACATTTACATAGAAAATGTGGGATTGGTTCAACATCCCCTCTAGCAATAGCCTAATGTAGCATTGAGATGGATTCCAGCAAAATACAATTATAGACTCTACAGCTTGAGTACTATAATGAAATGATTATTCACGTACTTATATCACTGTTTTGTAATCGCTGCAACTCTGTACATATATCTCAATCTGTTCTGCTCTATGTTAAAACATAGGAATCAGATAACTGTATAAGCTGTTCAGACTATCCCGACCACTCCATTCACTTTGATCAAGAAGAAATTTAAGTCGTTTTCTCGTGGATTGAAGGCGACATACAGTAATTTAGGTGATTTTGATCGCAGTGAGCGGTAAAATCATTTGCTTAATAAGGATTTAATATCACGGGATGCTGAAACAGTGAGTAAAGTGTTAGAAAAGATTGAGCGGATAGAAGAAGTAGAACTGTCAGAACGTTTTAGAGAGGCTACTGCAGAAGAAGAACAAATTGGGCGTGCGAAGGCAACCAAATGCAAACCTGGTGGTATTAGAGGAAAAGGAATGCGTTACAAGAAAACAACAATGAAAAAAAATAGATAATGTTTAATATATTTTGGTATGACTGTCGTATTTTGTAATGTAGAAAACTGTGTTTGCTTCGATATTAAAGTTGTGTTTAAACTGTGTTTGCTTTGATACCGAGCTTCTATTTTAAACTATATGTGCTTTGTTATCCATGATCATATATTTAAGTTGTTATATGAAATATCAGTTATGTGATATGGTGATATGCCTGCATTATTCAAGCCTGCTGTTTTATCATTTCACATATACTTTATGCAAATTTGTTATTTTTCATTTGTTATTCCATTATGAAAATTTGTTATTTGTACCTGACTGCAAGTGCTTAAGCTTGCTGCATATTTGCTTTTGAAATTTTCAACCTAGATTTGTGTATGTTGTGTGCTTGACCGGTTATGTACTGCATTGAATTACATGATTGTGTGTGTTTGTTGCTAGATATCTGTTATGAAAAAATTGCTCTGATACCAATCTGTTATGCAAAAGTTGCGCGAATGCGGAAGTGCAATAAGCATGATCTAGATTTGCCAATTGAACATCAATCTAATCTGATAGCAATTATTCTATTACATCAACAAAATAGTAAGTAACTATAACAGATAAACAAAGAGACACAATAGTTATACTGGTTCCACTATCCTCTATAAGATAGTGTACTTCCAGTCCAAAAGAGAGAGATATTATTCCACATGAGAGAATTACAAGAGATTACAAAACAAGAGTTTATATATCCAAACCTCAAACAGGCTTAACAAGAAGAGACATTCCATTTGGGGATCGCTGACTCGATGCCAGGATGAGTTTACACTAAAGTCTACCCCTCAATATATAGCCAGTGCAAATCCATGTGAGTCATCAATTACATTACCAACCAACATATGGTAATAATATAATGGAGGAAAATTTACCATAGCAACAAATGTGCAAAGATAGAAAGTAAATCAATCCGTTTCTTTTGCATAGATGAAAGAAATTAATCACTTCATTTATTTCACTACCACCTCATCAAATGCAATCAATGCATTCCCATTATAAAAATATTTACTTTCCATTTTTTGCAAATTTTTTCCAATCAATTTGTGATTTTGTATCACCTAAATTTAACACTCCACCTTGATGCAAAATCACATATCCGCAACACCCTAACTCGAATCAAATTCTCTTCACAACATAAAACTCTTCAAAAAAAAACTCCACCTTCAATCAAGATCTCACAATGAGATAGAAACCAAAAATGAATATTTTCCTAATGGGTTTCAACAAAGCTACCCCCCATCACACCATGTTAATGAGCTCAGATTATGTCCCCGCCCGCCAACCAAATGTTGCAAATATCCAAAAGAAAGCAGATTCCAAAGTAATCTCAACACCGCCAAGGCCAAAAATAATTCTCTCAATCACCAATTCAAATACAGAGCCAAAATCCAAATCTCTGTACGCACAGAAAATCTCTCTCCTGCCACTTAGTTATTACAAACTTCACCCACCGCCTACAAAAGATGCATCTACCACCATGAGCTGCACTGTGCATAAATCAACGCTCTAAAAGTGCTTGCAATAACATCGACACCTGTCTAACACTTGATTTGAGCTCCTTCCTCGATCGCCCCGTATCCCTCGAGCATCATCAACGTGAAGACCCCTGTCTAAACCACAATGATATCTGTCTCGACATCCGTCTATCACTTGACCTGAGCTCCTTTCCTGATCATCTTGGATCCTCGAGTATCATCAACATGAAGACCCCTATCTAAAACATGATCAAAAGTTCCCAAATCCAATGGTCCCTTCAACGCAGTAAACTCCATATCACGTCAAAGTTCCCAGATTGGAGCATTCTTCTCTCTTAACATAATCTCCTCCACCAAAGTCTTCCTTTTCTCCCAAAATAGTAATAGCATAATCACCACTGAATCTACCAACCATTGTACAAACAATTGATGCACAATTTAAAACAAATCGCCTCGCTCTGATACCATTCTGTTATGCAAAAATTGCTTTGATACCAATTTGTTATACAAAAATTACGCGAATACGGAAGCGCAATAACATGATCTAGATTTGTCAATTGGACATCAATCTAATCTGATAGCAATTATTCTATCACATCAGCAAAATAGTAAATAACTATAATATAGAAACAAAGAGACACAATATTTATACTGGTTCCACTATCCTCCATAAGATAGTGTACGTCTAGTCCAAAAGAGAGAGATTTTATTCCACATGAGAGAATTACAAAATAAGAATTTACATATCCGAACCTCAAACAGGCTTAACACGAAGAGACACTCCATTTGGGGATCGCTGGCTCCATACCAGGATGGTTTTACACTAATGTCTACCCCTCAATATATAGCCAGTGCAAATCCATGTGAGTCATCAATTACATTACCAACCAACATATGGTAATAATATAATGGAGGAAAATTTACCATAGCAACAAATGTGCAAAGATAGAAAGTAAATCAATCGTTTCTTTTGTATAGATGGAAGAAAATAATCTCTTCATTTATTTCTCTACCATCTCATCAAATGCAATCAATGCATTCCCATTATAAAAATATTTACTTTCCATTTTTTGCAAATTTTTTCCAATCAATTTGTGATTTTGTATCACCTAAATTTAACATATGTTATGTTGTACCTGACCTTTTATATGTTGTGTTGCACCTAATGTTCTTGCTGTGCATTGTGATCACTCTTGTGCATCTTTGAGTCATGCAGTTTTTTGTTTCCTGTCCTTTGTTTCTCTTATATACATGAGGTATCTTTGAGTTATGCACTTCTTTGTTTAGCTGGGCTTTGTAGTTTTACCACTTATGTATGACATTCTATTGTTTTTGTAATATGTAGAATGGATCATCTTATGGAATGGTGCAGTTTTTCATTTTTTGCTGCAGTTTTTGTATTTTGTATGTAGGAATGATCAGGTGTAGTTTTTCATTTTTGGCTGTCGTTTTATGTTTTATTATCATGTAGCATTGATGATATAAGGGTCCATTTCATCATGCAGTTTTTACATCTTATGCAGTAGTTTCTTTTTAAGGGATTGGGTTAGCCCATTGATTATCGATGTGGTTATATGTTTATTGCTCGTTGATTGTATTGGTAACGTATTAATTCAAATCTTTTTTCTCATGGTCACCGTATTGACTTGGTTTCAAATCTTTTCTCATGGTCACCGTATTACTTCAACAAAAACGGCAACGAAGGACTGTATAGTTTCAGAAAGATTTCAAAGTTGTTCAGATGGTGGGTAGGTAGCGTTTATTTTCATTTAAAACGACCACTTGATGCCGAATAATTTCGGGTACAATTCGTCCTAAGTTTCGCTTGCCCAAACGGTGGGCACTCACCCTATTACATAATTTAAAACGGCGACATTAGGTCGAATAGTTTCGAGAACAATTCTTATTGATAGGGATTGAGCAGACGGTAGGTTCCAACCGTATTACTAAAATAATAACGGCCAGTTCCAATCGTACAATTCCTTTTTAATAACCATGGATAAAAAATACTATAACATAGAGCTTAGTTTAAACTTAGTACAAATTCAGCCAATTCAGGTTCAAGCAAGCAAGTCATTCAATCCAAATAATATATGCCTAATTCATCTATGAAGAAATCAAAATTTATGCAACATATCATATCACATATCCTTCCATTGCATCTAATGCAAGTGATGCCAGTTCAAGTGAACCTTGCTATTCTCCTGGTAATAATAACCGAATTCCGTTTGACGGAGAATAGTCTATATAAACCAAATATGAGCTTCTTTGTCAAATTCTCATGTTACATCCTACATTCTACTGGTATGTGGTTGCTAGTGCAATTGTGCTGATACTTACTTGTATAGATAGATGCAATTTTTGTTATTGACATGTGAAATTATGCATGCAAACTTAGCTGAGTGCACTTTTACCATGCAAATTTGTGATGTTATGCTATGTACATTTATTACTTAATATATGTACATTTTAACTTCAAAAGGAAAAAAAGTATCTAAGTTTCTACTTGCTGCATGACACCTTGCTGCAGCTATTGGTGTTCGCACCTGCATGCAGCAAGCTTCTTGAATAATTTTTTTCCCTTTTTTTCTTTTCTTTTCTTTTTATGAAGTTTAGCTCATCAATCCAGCGATGTATCTACATAGCAATTGTAATCTGCAAAACTACAAAGCCCGATGTTTCATTTTTTTTTTGTAAATTCCACTCTTCCAAATATTTATGCTCCAATCCTTTTGTTGTCATAATTATATAACTCTTGACTGTAATAATTTCAGCAAACTGTTTTAACATTACCATGCTTTACGGTTTAACTATGCCACAGAATAACTAAATTTAAACAGAATTACTAGCATGAATCTATAAATGCATAAAACACTAAACTTATGACATAGCTAGGGGTGAGCATTGTTTGGTTAAACCAAATAAACCAACCAAACCAATTTATTTTGGTTAGTTCGGTCTGATTTTGAAATTAGATCAATTTGTATTCAGTCCGAAAAAATATTTAGTTTGGTTATCAGTTTAACCAAAGTATTCTATTTTCAAAATAACCGATATTATAATAAATATTTTAGTTGCTCTTTGATCTAGCAGTTGATGTGTTTACTCAGATATTGAGAGTTAGTTGTGCTACTGGTATTTTGAAGAACTTTGGTGATGAATATGTTATGGGTGGAATCACTTCATTGCATTATGCAGATGACACAATTGTCTTCATTGCGGCCCTCAAGTTTATGTTGTATGCTTTCGAAAATCTTTTTGGTTTGCAGATCAACTTTCATAAAAGCTCAGTCTTGGTTGTTGGAGAGGCTGATGGAGTTGATGCTAATATTGCTGAAATGTTGAACTGCAAAGTTGGTTCATTTCCATTGAACTATTTTGGTCTTTGCATTCGACCAAGTAAGCTGTTAAAAGCTGACTGGTATTCTCTTATCAATAAAGTGGATACTAGATTATCAGGATGGAACGGGAGCTCTTTGTCTAAGGCTGGTAGGCTGGTACTAGTCAATTCAGTTCTTTCAACAATTCCTCTGTATTGGCTTTCATTTTACAAATTTCCTGACTGGGTGCTTAAGAAAATTATTTTAGTGAGGAGAAGCCTCCTTTGGGTTGGAAAAGGTTATGCTAATGCTGCTGTTTGTTTGATTTCTTGGAATCAAGTATGCAAGTCGAAAGTCAGGGTGGATTGGGAATACTTAATTTGTTAGAAATGAACCATGCTTTATTGTGCAGATGGCTTTGGTGTATTTCAGTTCATAAGGATACACTCTAGTGTGACTGGGTGACTAATACTTACTATAATGGTGTTTTTTCACTTTATAATAATGTTAGTCATCCCTCTGTTTTAGAAAGGTGTTTTGAGTACATCACATATTTTAAACTGCAGTACAGTTTGAGAGTAAACAATGGAAGATGGTGTTACTTTTGGTTGGATAAATGGCTACTCTCAATTGTTTAGGCTTTAGAATTTGATAGTTTATTTGAGATATCTTGTGATAAATTTGCAATGGTATCTGAAATGTTTGATCAACATTCTACTGGATTTAAGTGGAAGTTGAATTTTAATTGAATTGCTGAAGGGAGAGCACTATGCCAATTATTGGAGCTTTTCAAACTTTTAGAGAAGTTGAGCTTGTTGATTTTGATGATGAATGTTTGTGGAGAAATAAATCATGCTTTTCTATTAAGCAATGTTCTAAGTTGATAAAATTTTCGGGGGGAAGAATGAATGGTTTTACGTATATGTGGAGTTTTGCTGAGATTCCTTTGAAGGTTCGCATGCTTATGTGGGCTTTAATGCATGGAAAACTGAATACTAAAAGTATGCTGAGAAGGAAGAATATTAACATTGATGAGCTATGTGTCTTTTGTGGGGCTGATGTGGAAAGACTGCATGCATTTATTTTGTGATTGTGATATGGCCTTCTACATCTGGAACAAATGTTTGGTTAATGCGAATATTGAGCTTGTCTGGAAGGATTCAATTCGTGACCAAATGCAGTTTTGGAATCATTTCACTTTAAGAAATTTAGCATTTCTTAACTTTTCTTTTTGTTGGGTGATTTGGAATGAAAGGAACAATAGATGCTTTAAAAATGTTGCTAAATCGTCAAATGCTATTTTGTTTCAAGTCTTAAAGTTTTACTACAAGTGGGCTGGTATTGACAGTTGGAATTTCATTGATTTTCTTACATATAGAAGTGGAGCTTTTGATTGGCTCCTACTGCTTCGGATGATGTACGACACCTGATATGCAGCCGTATCTTTTTGTTTTGCTGTTTTGCTTAGCTCATGCGTGGTCACTTTATTGTCTGTTATACTTTTTGGCTCATGTGCAAGTATTATGCTACTTTATTTTTTTGGCTCCTGCGTGAGCGCTCTGATGCTTTGGTTGTAATATTTTGATTGTGCCGTTGTAGCTGCGAACTATGTATATTTTGGTATTTAAATATGGTGTGGAACTCAGCTGAGTTGCCACTGCCTTGTAGCTCAACAAAAAAAAGATTAATTTAGTCATCTTAGTAAATTTTAATCATCACATATATATTAAAATTACTTTTGGGAAGTACTAGGATCATAAATAATAATACTTTAATCATATATTTATAATTTATTTCAATTTATAATTAATATTACAAACACAAAGTTTAAAATATTTTAGTTTGGTTAAATCGGATAACCAAACGAACCAATCAATCTTAATTTGGTTGGTTTGGTTTGATTTTCATTTTTATTGGTTTTAGTTTGGCTCGACAATTTTCATCATCGAATAAATCAAACCAACCAAACGCTCACCCCTAGACATTGCACCTACTACATTTGGATGATTTCTTGAACTTTACCTAACAGTGACAAGCCAACAAGTGAATAACAAAAAAAGCATTCTGTAAAAGTTCAATGGAATATTGCAACCATCGACTTATGCACTTTTGAATATAAAATATCATTTGTTGATAATATCAACAGTTACTAACTGTGCCTGGATAGCTGAGAGACAAAACCTCAAACATCATTATTAATTTACATCAACTCGATCATATTTTAAATATTAAATCAAATTCATCAATAAGAAACAAAACCTCAAATTTCACCATCTAATTCTAATCCGAAATTACCTAATTCGATGCCTTTTGATCACCAACACAACTTTCTTGTATCTCCACTATATTAACTATACCCATTTATTATTTCGTATAATCATTAGTTATGGTTTATGTTTTAAGGTATAAGAGGATTATAGGGGTAGTATTGAAAATTTTAATTATATTATTAAGGGGGACTAACTTATTTTGTCCCTCCCTTAACAATTCATAAAAAAATAGAAAATTGTCTCCCCCTCCCTTAACTACTCAAAACTTATTTTTTTTGAAGACTTTAAAATCATTATGTTTTCTTTTGTGAACAATGTGTAGAACAATTTAACAACATGTAAAGGTTATTCAATAACTAAAAGAACTAATTGAGGTCAATATAAAAGATACACAGTTTGGTTAGTAATCGTTGAAGACATTCATCTGACGAATGATAAAAGGAATTTGAGGAAGTTGGAGATGATTATAACTCAAGAGGAAGGAATACAACTCCCAGAAACAACTGGTTGTTCACCATAAGCATCAAATGGCGAAACTAGGATCGAAGGTGCTTTCAAGGGATGGAGGGAAGATGCTCTTAAATACTCGCGGTTTCACCAGAAATATTGAGAAAACTAAGGCTGAATGGATTGATCTTTTAGAAAATACTAGAAAGGAAGTTGTACTTAGGATCTATTAGATATAAGGATTCTTTAAGTGAAGCCCAAGTTTCCCTCAAAATTGCAGCAGCACCAAAAGATGTGCTTGGGTAAGACTGTGTTGTTGCCCTTATACAGAAAATTAGACCAGAGAAGGTTAAAATAAAGTTGGATGAATCACCTTGCAACGTACCACGGATGTTTTGGTTACCTCTTTCATTCACTTTATTTGAGATTCCTTTGAAATACGATGGGCTTTAGTAACTACAGAGAATCCATGTACCACTGGGGAGGTGCTATTGGGATAGTTTGACAACTGGGTCACATATATAAAATAAAACGTGTTGTGCTATTTTGGTGTAAAGCATAATTTAAGTGATCTGATTATAGTTTAGAATTAAAAGGCTTAGAGCTTAACTTATCATGGGCCTAATGTGTAGATACCGGGACATTTTTTAATTTGTTGAAGGACCGAATTATAAAATGTTAACTTTATAAATAAGGGGTTATGGTCCCCGAATTACAAAAGTCTTAGCAACTCTCTAACCTCTTCCACATAGAGCTAATTTCAGATCTAGGGTTTGTGTCAATTTTGAAGACCGAACGAAATTCATCTTCTCTTTAGCCACCGATTATGGAATTGAGGCACTGCAATAATTAACTATGGATTCAGGTACGCTTCCGCTAATCAAGTTATCTATTTTCTGATTTGTTCTCAATTAAATCAATATGGGTTACATATTTGAACCTATGGTTTCATAATTGGATGTTGTTACTGAAATACTAACAAGTGGTATCATAACAACTCATATTTGGTTTCATTGAGAAAATTTTAGTTTCCAAACTTGAACTATAGAAATGAAAGTTCTGAGTTTTTTTCATTCATTCGATGCTTCAAGTTTACTGGGATGTTGTGCCTTAAATTTATTCGGTCTGTATCATGAATTCATAAAATCAAATTTTTATTGATTTAGAAACTACAAAGTCCTAGTTGTACATTCACGCTATCAACATAGGAGAAGTTATAAAATTGATTGAACTATTTGAGTGGTTGTGGAAAAATTAGTCAAAAGTTTGTGATTTGGCAGGAAACATTTAGATCTGTTTGCATAAGTTAATATTCATTCGGTTTTCAGCAATATGGTTAAGGATTCAAATCTCAGCTCTTTATCTTAGTTAACTTTTTTCAAATGATTACAACTTGTCATCCAAACATCAAGGCGCAGTTTGATTGCAACAAATGGGTTTTGATTAACATAGAAATGTGTTTATTTTATGCTCTTATATCTTATCTTTTGTATATAAATAAATATCACTTGAGTATTATTTTTTCACTTTTACAGATATGCCAACTAAGTCACATGCAACCATAAAAATAGAAAATAAAGATCAAAATGTTGTGTATATACATATGAAGATCTACAGATGAAGACTTTGCATTGTGTTTCTTTTGGAGTTTAAGATATGTTCATCTTTGGTAGAAGAAATCTCCTGAAATCTTATCTCCCTTCAATTAGTCACAAGCCAAACAAGGAAGATATGGGAGGAATAATTACTAATTAAGATGGGAGGAATAATTGCTAACTAAGATGGGAGGAATAATTGCTAGTGTACTGCTAAAAGCACCCTAGTTTGTGCTTCCTAACACCATAGCGTGGTAGCCATAAGCAAAAAACTGGGTGCTTTTAGTTCCACATGGTGGTGTAATGCTAAAGGCACCATGTTTTGTGCTTTTGGCTACCACATCATGGTGTTAGAAAGCACAAACCGAGGTGCTTTTAGCATCACACTAATTGTCTAATTAAGATGGAAGGATTAATTGCTAATTAAGAGGCCCAGATATTCGCACAAACACTCACAAAATATTCTCGAGATTGTTTCCTCAAAACCAAGTCAAGAAAAGGGCATGAGATATGATAAAATAATTCTTGTGTAAACAGACCCATATATGCATAGATTGAATTAGGGTTTAGGTTGGCTATGTATCCTATAAATACCCTTGTATTCTCATTGTAAACGATTATCTAGGAACTGAGAGTTTTCTTTTACTTTTATGCCTTTTTATTTTATTAGCAACTAGTGCCCTCTACACAATTAGGTTTGGTAGAGCACTAGTTGTCTTTTGCATTTATTTTCATTAATGATTGACCGTTTGATCAGATTCAGCAGTAATCCTAATTTTATTTTTGTTTGTTATTTAATTTCTACAATTTTAATTTCTGTTTTTTAATTGCTTTCCTAGGTCATATTGGATTTAATATAGATTTGATTAGATTTAGATCTGATTTAATTCAATAATTGTTTTATTTGCAGTTTCAAAATTTTTTGTTCTCAAAATCATTTTCCCAAGTTTTGTCTAACTCGTCCACGAAATGTATAAATAATAGAATTTAATTTTCCACCCCGTGTTCAACTAGCGTACTACACACTTGTGCTCTTGCAATTATTATTATAATAAATCTGTGCTTTTCTAGTTCCTAGAAAGCGTCGATTAAGTTTTTGGCGCCGTTGCCGGGATGTAACAATTAAATTTTATTTTTTATTTAATTTCCGACTCGTGTTAGTTTTTATTTTATTTTTCTTTTGTTTTCTTGTATATATAGAAGTAAATTCTTGTTTGATTTGATTTGGTATTAGTCAGTGGTACTGTAATCTTCCTACCAAGAGAAAAATTTATACTTGCCAAATTTCCTTGATTTTGTTTCCTTTTTTTCATTTATTTCATTCCCCTTTTCAATTTTTTTCCTTTTACATTTTTTTTCCTCTTCTACTTACACAACAATTAAAAAATATCTTTATAGATTTCACAGCCTTTCCTATACAAACTTGTCAAGCTTCTCCCTCTCATTACATTTCTCTTCGATTAGTTCAACCCTCTGCATCTAATCCATACCCTCTACTCAACCAAACTCCATGCAAAACACCATCACGTCCCATAACTCCTTAACCTCAACCTCAATCACATACACCAAAGATCATCCTTTCCGACCAACGAATACTTCTGCACTCTCGTCTCCTTTCGCATATCATCAACCCTTACCCACAGTCAATGATTGCCCTCCAACAACAATCAAGACTGCACAACAAGCTCATACCAAGAACGAATATATTCTTCTACGTCCTACCGATCCCCCTTCTACCCAGTATCCAAACCCCAATTCAAACAGCCCGCCTGAAAATTCAAACATCCCTTTCACCATAATACAAAAAAAAAACAAAATCGCAACCATTGTTTCCCATTGCACCCTCTGTCGTTGTAGCAAACCAGAACATCCACCACAAGTTCATACACAAACTCATCACCTCTTCAAATATTATCCACGCCAACCAAGACTGAAATTCCCATCTCCCAGTTCTGCCATCGAACCAGCCGATCACCATCCTTGCCAATCACCGATTCAACAACTCACCAAAAAGTTGCGAGCCTCCGTGTTAACAACTTCGCAACCCCTCAACCGCAGTCACGAGAACCGATCAGCACAGGAAACCCAGTTCGAAAACCGACGACATCTTCTTCCCATCAACATCAAACCTTTTTCGGAAACTGTCCATCACCCCTCATTTTTATCATCATCAAACATCCAATACGTTCAAACTTCCAGCATCAATCACCTGCAGCGAATACCATCAAAACCCGAATTAAGTGCTTCTAATCGAAACCCTAATTCGAAGCGATTAGGGGAACTTTCGATTTTCTTGATCAATTCTGGGAAAGAAATAAAGGGGACGTGACTCGATTAGTTTGGTTTCTGAGATTTGGTTCGTGGTCTTTTATAGACAAAAAAATAAATAAATAATAATGGGGCGATTTTGTTTTGGGGCATGACTGCCTTTCTGGATTTTTTTTTGGGGTTTAAGCGCTTATTTTATTCTATTGTATTTTGGGTAATTGTATATTTTAAGGAAACCAATCAAAGTCTGTGATCTGAGAGGAGCCGCATGAATGTTTGCTTCCTTTGTTTTAGTGAGAAGGTTTAATTGCTCCTAGAAGTCATATAGGGCATGTGTGTTTGTTTTGAGTGCATTGTGATTTGAGAAAACTTTTTTTTAGCCATTTTGTTTTACTTGCTTTTGTTTGAGTTGTTAATTTAGTTTTTTTCCTTTTCTCCTTTTATTCTCAATTTTCTTTCAAAAAAAAAATCGAAGAGAAATCAAATTCAATCAAGACAAAAGCGAAAAGTGTTCAAGAAGCAGAACAAGAATTTCAGGGACTGAGTGATTGCAAAAAGTAGAGTTCAAATCCATAGCGCTATTTAATTGCTCCGGACATACTACCACCCCACTGTAACAATTTCTGAACTATACTGGTGTTCTACTGCAAAGAAAAATATATTGAAATTGCTTGTAAAAATCTTCTGCAATGGCAACGGCTTACTTGTACATTTTTTTTATTTTTGCAGTTATTTTTGTCTGATTGTTATGGTTGGCTGAAATTTCCATAATTAACATCATCATTCTCATCGTTTTTCAACAATAAACATTTGATATTGCAAAATGTTTATTTACAAGAGTGTATTTTGTGAAATTGATTCTCTCAAGGGTTTGTACGCGGATATATATTAGTTCAGTTTATTGAACTTTTAGCAAAAGAGATTGCATGCTACCCGTAAAACATTGGTTGTATCCCTTAGTATTTATACGATACGTGAACGACCATATGACCCTCTTCCCCCCTCAAATCGAGAATATCAACTAATAAGATATACTTGAGTACGTTATTTATTTTGTAATAAGATCTCAACTTTAAATTTTGGATTTTCTATATTCAACAACGATGAGCGCAAAGAGTGCTAGCCACCATACTTTTCCTAAAGATTCTCAAGTAAATCAAAACTTTTCAAACGGGATGAACCACAACCAACTAAATCAAAATTTTCTGAATCTCAATGTCGGAAAGGATAGGCCCTTATCACTTCGAGATCAATGTTACCCAGTTAGGACCATTCAACCTTATGTCATCGTATATCCACCATTTGAACGAAATTTTGAGCTTAAACATTCTTTTATTCAAGGGGTACCAAAATTTACTAGTTCCGAAAATGCTTATGAATTTTTAAGTGAATTTGAATTGTATTCATCCACAATTAAAATGCAACAATTATCTAACGAATCAATCAAGCTAAGGCTAATTCCATTTGCATTACTTGAAAGTGCTAAAAGATGGCTAAATTCTCTTCCAAGACATTACATAAGAAATTGGGATGAATTTGTCACTGTATTCTTGAAGAAGTTTTCCCCTTTCCATAAAACTCTAAAAATCCGAACTGAAATAAATCAGTTTTCTCAAAATGAAGAGGAAAATTTTTCAAAATATTTTGAAGGATTCAACCTATTATCATACAGTTATCCTCATCATGCAAATCCCAAACACCACTTATGTCGAATTGCATATGAAGGGATAAACTATCAAACTCGAACACAATTAGAATAGATGTATGGAGGATAATTTATGTCAAAAACAGCCGATGAAGCTTGGGAATTCTTAGAAGATTATTCTGAAAAGGACATGCAATGGAAGTCAATTTGTGTTCCCACTTATACTTCTACTAGAGGAGTGCATATCATGAATCCAATTCATACTACGTTAGGAACTCAAACTCCTCAAATCATGGAAAGACAACCCCACTATTATCCACAAGACCAAGCCAATGTCATAGCTCAAAATAGTCCGTACTTATCCTCTTATAACCCTAGCTGGATAAGTCATCCAAATTTCTCGTGGTCTAATCCCAATAATGTCATGAATCTGTCTAACATGATACCAAATTCGAATTACCAAGCTCCATTTTCTTCTAGTCCTCAAACTTATGAAGTTTCACCTCAATCCAAGCCTTTAAATCAAACATATAACCATTCTAGCTTTCAATCATCAACTCAGTCTCCTTTATCTTCTAAAGCTTTAAAGGAAATTATTCGACTTGAGAAACAGATAAATAATCAAGATGCAAAAATCGAACAAATGATGGTTATGATTAAGGAGTTAATGAAAAGTAATGAGAAACTGCCTACTAACCTCAAGGTGAACTGAAAATATAATTTTATGAATTCTCGTGAGGACGGAAATAATTCGGTTAACGCTGTCACCACCCTTTGGTTTGGACAATCGATTTACAACAATGTCGGAAATCCCGGCAATCCTTCGATTTTGACCCTAATCGATTGCACTCTTCCGTTGGCACCCAAGGCCAGTTATTCTAAATCTTTCAAATCTCCATCTTCTTATGTTGGCAATCCCAACATCTCTTCTTCTGATGTCAGCAGCCCTGACAATATATCTTCCTCTAACATTGGCAACCCCAACATCTCATCTTCTATACCATTACCTCCTTCACTTCCCTTGTCGACATCTTCTTCTTCGAATGACCAAGATTCCTAAACAGGACAAGTCGACATGTTAGAAACCGTTGTTGATGGCACGATAGATTTACCAATTCAGGAAGTCTCTCACACTTCACTAGACGTATCTACTATATCTTTTGAAGAGCTTTTTGAAGACAAACTCAAACTTTTAAATGGAGAGAATGAATATATAGAACATCTCAAAGGTAATCTTAAGCCCATTTCGTTGAGAGAAACTGACATGCCTCTTGTATCTCAAAATTCAAATACAAAATTGTCATACATCATTTTCGATAGAGGCAAGTGTGAGGGGAAAAGGAAATCTCATTTTTCACATGACACGCATCATCATCGTAGATTTCATTTAGCATACTATTTTCATTCGCATATAGTTGTTAAATTGCATTTCATTTTAAAAATCATTCGCCATTTAATCCACCTTTGGGTATTATCTTTCAAATTTTGGAAACGTATTTACAGTGTGAACACTGTTTTGACCAAGTGTGGGGGGATTCTGCGTTGCACTCTTTTTAGTTTTCTTTATTTTTTTTCTTTTCATATAGGACCATCATACATTTTAGATCGTAGTAACATATCATATATATTTTTCGAAAATTTGACTCATTTTAAATTGATACAATAAAATAAATTAACAATTGTTAGTCAGTTGATAGTATTTTTTTATCTCAACTAAGATCGAATAAGAAATATAATGAAAAGTTCAATTTTGAGAGATATTAGTGTAACCAGTGCATAGGGAGATTCTTAGGTAATGGCCATGAAGTTTATTCTAAATTGTAATCTTTGTTAAATGAGTGGAGGACTTAAAATACTTATATTGGCTTTTTAAGTCTCTAAAACTAAGTTGTGTTAAGCTAAATTCGCATAACTCTCTCTTGTTCTTATATTTTCAATAATAATAATAATAATAGAAATCCAAGGGTATCCAACATTGCTTGTAAATCTAGCATTGGTGTGCAAACCCACCAAGCTCTATCTGACATATTGTTGACAAAGTCAGCATCAGTATATCTTGGTCTCATTTTATGAGTTGGACACCTAAGGATTACCGACATGTTGTTGACAAAGTCAGCGCCGGTCTGCACAATCCGCCAAGCTCTTTCCCAACTCTTTGTCAGTCCGCAAGGCAGTGCATGGGTGGTATACCTTGGTCTTTGAGTTCGGTGTATGTAATTAATCATAAATTTTATAGAGATTGAGAATAAGCGATGATGCCAAGCACTTCTTGACCTTATTGATTTGACTGGTCATACACAAGGAATTTAAAATACCACTTTGCAAATTCTAACATCATAAACTAAGAATTTATTTCATGGTTGCACTATGTTATCGACCGAACCAACTGGCCAAACTGGAATTTAACATTTGAAAACTTGATTTGTGTTGAAAATTTGTGACATGTTGAGGTATCTAAAATAAAATCAACTGACCAAAACTTGTTAATATAATTTATTGTACCACTTTTCTGAAATAAGTCGTGTTTTCATTTATTTTTTGTTTTCATTTGCATATGTCCGTGCATTCATATAGTTGCATCAAAATCATTGCACACTGCATTTGAATTTTGTGGGTAGTACCCGCTAAAAACCCTCACGAGACACCACTCGTCCTACTAGGGACACCTGGAGGTTTAATGGCTTGTTGCATACGCTCAATGCAATCATGTTTCTACAAAAGTGTGACCTATCTAGTTTAGTTTTTCATTTTTATTTTACTCGAGGACGAGTAAAAGATAAGTGTGGGAGTATTTGATTAACGTAGAAATGTGTTTATTTTGTGCTCTTGTATCTTATCTTTTGTATATAAATAAATATTACTTGGGTATTATTTTGTCACTTTTACAGATATGCCAACTAAGCCACATGCAGCATAAAAATAGAAAATAAAGATCAAAATATTGTGTATATACATATATCTACAGATGAAGACTTCGCAGTTGTGTTTCTTTTGGAGTTTAAGATATGTTCATCTTTGGTAGAAGAAATCTCCTGAAATCTTATCTCCCTTCAATTAGTCACATGCCAAACAAGGAAGATATGGGAGGAATAATTGCTAATTAAGATGGGAGGAATAATTGCTAATTAAGAGGCATAGATATTCTCAAAGATACTTACAAGATATTCTCAAGATTGTTTCCTCAAAGCAAAGTCAAGAAAAGGGCATGAGATATAATAAAATAATTCTTGTGTAAACAAGCTCATATATGCATAGATTGAATTAGGGTTTAGGCTGGCTATGTATCCTATAAATACCATTGTATTCTCATTATAAATGATTATCCAGGAACTGAGAGTTTTCTTTTACTTTTATGCCTTTTTATTTTATTAGCAATTAGTGTCATCTACACAATTAGTTTTGGTAGAGTACTAGTTGTCTTTTGCATTTATTTTCATTAGTGATTGACCGTCTGATTAGATTCAGCAGTAATCCTAATTTTATTTTTGTTTGCTATTTAATTTATGCAATTTTAATTTCAGTTTTTTAATTGCTTTCCTAGGTCATATTGGATTGAATATAAATTTGATTAGATTTAGATCTATTCAATTCAATAATAGTTTTATTTGCAGTTTCAAATTTTTTTGTTTTTAAAATCAATCTCCAAGTTTTGTCCAACTCGCCCACGAAATATATTAATAATAAAATTTAATTTTCCTCCTTGTGTTCGACCAACATACTACACACCTGTGCGCTTGTAGTAATATTATTTCAATATTTTTGCTTTTCTAATTCATAGGAAAGCGTCAAACAGGTTCGTTTTAGTTTTTTTATTGCAGCAAGTGGGTTCGTTTTAGTTTTCATATGTTCAAATTTCCTTATGATTATCATCAATATCCACATCTTCGAAGTGGTAGTGAGCTTGATGGAATTATGTAAATTGCTAGATAATCTTGTTGATGCCATGCTCAGATGATTCATTATTAATCTATTAACTTTTGTGGCTGCTGATGAAAACTGTGTATAATAGCGTAATGGTGTATCATAGGAAAATTAAGCAAAATCGGGCTTTGCTGTTCTAAATAGCGTTACTGAGTCTTTGGTTCATGGAGAAATGGTTAGATATTTTACCATTTCAGCTATGTTTCAGCGTTATTACTTTATTGTGTCAAACTACAGTACAAAAAAAAACCCGAAAAAGTAGTTTCCATCATTTTTTGTCTAACCCGATATAGCTCTGTACAAATAATGCCACTTGAAAAGGCATAGTTGTTGTTTGACATTTTCATCAATATGGCCTATACTATATGTATTGCAAACCTTGAGTTACACGTTACCAACTTTTTTTTTACCCAGCTGTCTGTTGAGCTATTCGCGTGGGTATTAATAGGGTAAAGACCTATTTACTTTTTTTTTTGTGAACTATTTGTATGAAGTGGAATACAATAACATGCTTTTATAACTCGTAGTTTAACAAAACTGGGCCATAGCAGTTCTAGTTTATCTCATCATCAGCCTTGCCCATTCAACGAGTTTTTTATTTTAAATATATATTTGCATTGCCTTTATAATATATGGATGGGTAAGAGGTTGGCAGCTATATGCTTATGTATTGATTTTCTCACCGTCATATGTTAATGGTGTGCGCACAGAGAAATTTTATTTTAGTTCATGCGCATACATAAAGATTATTATGGTTACTTTAGTCATTCAAGTTATTCGGTACGACATTTACTATGTCACTTATATATAATTTCGGACGCCATCTAATTCTGATGTTCATCTACAACTTATGTGATTTATTTATGGTGTCTCGTTCCATCATATTTATTAAGTGAATACCATGATGGTAACCACATAAAGTACTAATTACAATAGCAATGATTAAACAATGGTGTAACATAGTTATAGTTTTTTGAGATTTCCAGATGTTATATAAACATAAAGCATTTTTTGGAGTGTTTATAACACTTAAAATACATTGTACACATATTAAGGATAAATTCAAATATAATTTTGGTGTCAATTTATAACCATAAATATCCTACATACATAGTGAATTAACTGAAATAATATCACCAAAGTGACCTCTATATTTTGGCGGTTCATGAAAATGTTTGATATTTGTATGTAGTTGTTCATGCGAGTACTAGCCGGCCCAAAGTGTGACGGCCCGCCTCGCACCAGCCTGCATTTCCTCCAAGAGTGCGCTGTACACATGCCCGACTAGCACAAGACGGTCGTCAGAAGAAAGGAAAGAAGAGAATGAACTAATCACGGTCGTCAGAAGAAAGGAAAGAAGAGAATGAACTAATCAAAGAACCTGTAGAATGTCTCACAGCGCATGGGATAAAATATAATAATAACATACTTGACATAAAACAGGCGAGACAGTGCATAAGCTGATAACTAATAATCAATGTCAACATCAAAGCAGCGGAAATCCATATACAGCTTATTACAACTTTCCAAATTTACTGTCTCTAACCAAAAGAAAGCTAAAATAGAAGATACACCAACAATGCCCAAGCAGTGATCTTCAACAACACAGGGAGAATATTATGTATATAGTACGTGGAAGCCTCCTGCTCGTCTCCGGACCATCTACCCGTGCATCACCAGCTAACCTGTCTCTAGTCTGCTCGTGTGAGCACCCAGAGTAATAAGAAGAGACATAAAACTCTGGGTCAGACATAAAGCCTGGTATGAGCGATAAGCATCTAAACAGGGAAATAACAGGTATACTAAACCATACCTGAACCTGGACCTGCAACCAAAGAGTTAGTACCACATACCGTACAACACTCCAAGGTGCCATAATAAATAGTGTAAGAATACGGGGGTGGGGTGTGCATGTCACAATGATAGCAAACAAATCATCCATAGCAACCATTCTCGCATCTCTCACTCAGTGCGTAAAGCGTACGGCATCTACCACTTTGAAACACTAGACAAACTGAGGCAACGACGAATCCCGACTTGTAGAAACCCTGCTATGACCAAGCCAAACACTTGGAGTCATGACCAAGCATTTCAATGACCCACTTCATTGGTCGTAGCCCTTGGTTCTACCAATGCCATAATGGCCCTGAATCCGCCTCCGTACCTCCTACCATAGTGGTCCAAAGCTATAGGTGTCGATAACTCCTTAGCACGCGTCCCGCAGCAAAGCCCAACCATGAAGCGAACTCATTGATTCCCATCTAAATCTTGAGCTCTAACTTCTCATCTAGGCTTCCTTTGCATCTCGGGTTTGGTCGAATTGGAGTGGGTCTTCAGAAGAGTTGTCGCGCATTAACAGTCCTGGAATTCGGTTCGGTTCGGTAATCATTGCCCTCGTCTGTTCGGTTCGGGTTTCTTCACTCCGGGTCGGGTCAGTGTCCTCCTCCGGGTCGGGTCGGTGTCTTCCTCCGGGTCGGGTCGGTGTCTTCCTCCGGGTCGGGTTGCTATCCTCCTTCCAGCTCAAGCTCCTTCTTCGATCAGCTCCCTCGTTTCTTCTACTCCGATCCGATCACTTTACTTCAGTCCGATCCGCTCCGCTCCCTAGCCTACTCCGATCCGATCCCCTGTCCACTCCAACTCCAAGCAATAGCCTTCCTTCCAGTGACAAGTCCCAATCCAGTTCGGATTCCCTTGGTCAGTTCCCTAGTCCGATCCGACCCCTTTCTCCGATCCGAACCGGTTCGGAACCTGCACACTTCTGCAACTTTCCAGCAAGTTTTCTACGCCATTCGACGACGTTTTCGAGCAATTTAACTATTCTAATCAATCATGAATCATACCATAGAGTCATAGCAACATATAATAGCAACCACAAACAGCAAACAACAATTCAAATGAACCAAAATGGATCAAAAGTGGCTAAAACCTCACATTTGCCTATAATCCCTCTTAATCATGTTTAGGCATACGATTAGCAAAACACATCGAAATTAACCCAAATTTCTAACAGAGCCTTAAAACATTATTTTAGAATTTTAAGAATTTTTCCAGAATTTATTTACGTATAAATTCGCTAATCTTCACTAATTACCCTTAATTAACTGTAATTAGTGTCAAAATGATACTATCACTCACCTTGGCCACAAATGAAATTCTCAGAACTGAAACTCCTCTGATTTGGGGCGAATATTGATGTCTAACAGCAGCTCCAACCTTGCTTTGGTGCTTTTTCTCCTTAATTTGGTGTTGCTAAGCCTAATCTTCAATTAGAGAGTGATTTTGGGTGTTTTAGGTGTAGGAGGCCATTACTAAGGTCTCAAGGGGGTTTGTGGCGGCTCAAAACTGAAATGAAAGTGATAACCTAACCCTAATCAGACCTCCTAAACCTCTAAACCCGAAATTCCCCTTGGGCCTAGCTGCTAATCACCCGGTTAAGCCCAATTAAGCTGTTTTTCACCATCTGAAACTTGTTTCAGCCATATCTCCCAAACGGTGAGTCCGTTTGGCTAATGTGACCACTCTACGGAAAGAGAAACCATCATCCGAAGCCAATGGAAGTGGTTTCAGGTCAAAACTCCTATCCAGTCAAAAGTTATGGCCAAAACAGTGCCAACTAGGGGTAAAATGGTCATTTAAAAATCGGGAAAAATCATGAACATGGGAAATGACCCCAATAGTCGTCTCCCAAAGTTACATGACCATACGACTTCGTATGTGAAAGAAATAAATATCCTACGATCCTATGATGCGCAGAATGCGGGTCGTTACACTCTTCCCCCCTTAAGAAATTTCGCCCCCGAAATTCCTTAACCCAAAACATACAAAGGATCCCGCATGCCTAACAACCATATTCAACAATCAAATACGCAAAATAAGCAAACAAGCCTATCCTAGCATGCGGAAAATCTAAATTGAAGTCAAAATCTTACCAGACAAAGAGTTCTGGATACTTCTTCCTTATGTCCTCCTCTGTTTCCCAAGTACAATCACTCTCGTCCTCGCTCCACTGTACCTTGACTAGCTTCACCGCCTTCCTTCGAAGTTGCTTCATGTCATACTCGACAATACGGGCCGGCTTGCGGTTCCCAACCGCCTCGGGTTCTACTTCGAAGTCCTCTAACTGATCAGGTGAAATAGTCATATCTAAGTCGTGAACGAACTTCCTTAGTTGGGAAACATGAAATACGTTATGAACTCCTGCCATCTTCTCTGGTAAGTCAATTCTATATGCCAAATTCCCGACTAGTTCAAGAACAGGGAATGGGCCAACAAATCTTGGTGCCAACTTGCCTTTCCTGCCGAATCGTATTACGCTCTTCAACGGAGAAATCTTGACAAACACCAAGTCGCCAACGGAGAATTTCAAGTCTCTTCTCCTCTTATCAGCATAGCTCTTCTGCCTATCTTGGGCAGCCTTCATCCGTTGCTGAATGATCTTGATTTTATCTGAAGTTTCCCTCACCACATTTGGTCCAAGCAAAAACTTCTCGCCAGTCTCTATCCAACATGATGGTGAGTTGCACGGCCTTCCATACAAAGCTTCAAATGGAGCCATACCGATACTGGACTGGTAACTATTATTATATGCAAACTCTACTAGATGCAAATGGTCATCCCATGATCCACCAAAATCCAATATGCATGCTCTCAAGAGATCTTCCAAGATACGATTCACCCTCTCCGTCTGACCGTCGGTCTGAGGATGATATGCGGTACTGAGATGTAACTCTGACCCTAGAGCCTCTTGTAAGCTCTTCCAAAACCCACTAGTGAACAACGGGTCTCGGTCGCTCACAATGCTTTTAGGTACTCCATGAAATCTCACTACCCACTTCATATATAATTCTGCTAACTTAGCTGCCGTTCTAGTCGATTTGACTGGTATAAACCTTGCACTTTTAGTCAGTCGATCTACGATTACCCAAATGCTGTCATTTCCCGATCTAGTCCTTGGTAATCCATCGATGAAATCCATCGAGACTTGCTCCCATTTCCATTCGGGAATTTCTAATGGTTGCAACAACCCACTAGGCTTCTTTTGCTCGGCTTTAACTAGCTGGCAATTCATGCATTTGGACATAAACTTCCCAACGTCTCTTTTCATCCCTTCCCAGTAGTAGGTCTGCTTCATATCTCGATACATCTTATTACCACCGGGGTGTATAGTCAGCTTTGAGTGATGACATTCTCTAAGCACTTCATCTCTCAATCCATTGACATTGGGTACAACAAGCTTTCCAT
The DNA here is from genome assembly GCA_030737875.1 of Allium sativum. NCBI lineage: Eukaryota > Viridiplantae > Streptophyta > Magnoliopsida > Asparagales > Amaryllidaceae > Allium > Allium sativum. The sequence goes on from CM060923.1 coordinate 465,732,300, forward strand.
TCTTTCTAAGCCATCTATCTCGATCAAGCCCATACTTGTTCATCTCCTCATCGATACCCATCTCTAACTTGGAGATGATTTCCAATAGGTTAGGATCGTCCCTCTGACTAGAGCCGATCCGCTCAATCAAAGTGGGTCTGATCGTCAAACTCGCTAACATTTCTGGATCCAATTCGCACTTTGGTCTGAAATCAAACCCCGCGATAAACTCCAGTTGCTTCCATTCAAGGAACATAGCCCCTAAGCTGGCATGTCTTCTACTCAATGCATCAGCCACCGCATTGCCCTTTCCTGGTGTATATGCGATGTCAAAATCATAGGAAGCTAAGAACTCTAACCACCTCTGCTGACGGAGATTTAAATCCTTCTGGGAGAAGAGATATTTTAACGACTTATGATCTGTAAACAGCTCAAATCTTTCTCCCAAGAGATAGTGTCTCCACATCTTTAACGCGAACACGATCGCTGCCAATTCTAAATCATGGGTAGGGTATCTTCTCTCGTGCGGTTTCAATTGCCGACTTGCATAAGCTACAACCCTACCGCCTTGCATCAATACAGCGCCCAGTCCGGTACCACAGGCATCCGTGTATACCGTCATCTCTTCATCCCCCTTAGGAATGACTAACACTGGTGCGCTTGTCAACTTGTCCTTTAGACTTTTGAATGCATTCTTGCACCTTTCATTCCAGACAAAAGCTTGATTCTTCTTGGTCAACTGGGTCAACGGTGCTGCTATCTTGGAGAAACCTTGGATAAACTTACGATAATATCCCGCTAACCCCAAGAAACTCCTTACATCTGTTGCATTCTTGGGCGTAGGCCAATCCTGTACCGTAGCCACCTTTGCTGGGTCCACGGCAATACCACTCTCTGATACAACATGGCCCAAGAACCTCACTTCCCTCTTCCAGAAGTGACACTTAGAAAACTTTGCTTTCAATTGGTGTCTTCTCAACACCTCCATCGCTACCCTTAAATGTTCCTTGTGTTCCTCCTCTGTCCTCGAATAGACCAAAATATCATCAACGAACACAAGGACAAACTTATTCAACTGATCTCTGAATACCCTATTCATAAGATCCACAAAATATGCTGGGGCATTGGTCAGCCCGAATGGCATGACCAACCACTCATAAAACCCAGACGGCGTCCGAAATGCCGTTTTAGCTATACTCTCAGCTTCCACTCTAAGCTGATGAAAACCTGTCGCGAGATCCAACTGAGAAAATACTCTCGCGCCACTCAACTGATCGAACAAATCATCTATCCGCGGTAGAGGATACTTGTTCTTCCTCGTCACTTTATTCAATTCGCGGTAGTCTACACACAAACGAAGGGAACCATCCGCCTTGGTAGCAAACACAACTGGTGCTCCCCATTCAGAAACACTCCTTCTGATAAATCCCTTCTTCAAAAGATCGCTGACTTGCACCTCGAGTTCCCGCTGCTCTCTTGGTGCCATACGACGAAGTGGCATCACTATAGGCCTGGCATCTTTTACCAAATCAATACGGAACTCAATCTCTCGGTGTGGTGGAAGTCCGGTCACTTCTTCGAAAACATCCGGATACTGGCCAACCACGGGCAAACCTGACAACTCACTATGCGGAATGTCGAGGGAGTTTAGAAAACTAGCCAATACCCCCTTACTGGGTAGACCACCAAACACTATCCTCCGCCCATCATCCGCTCTAGCTGTCACCAACAAGCCCTCACAGTCTACCACCACCCCGTATCTTTGGAGCCAATCTACTCCCAAAATAATGCCAAACCCAGTAAAGCCCAAAACAAAGCAATCACAAACAAACATGCATCCATGACTCGATAAGACCACATTACGACAAATCATGCTAAGGCTAGTCGGACCACCAATCGGGTTCGTCACTACTAAAGGTCTATCGACAATCTCGGGCTCCAATCCCAACCTATCTACCAGGTCACTAGATATGAAAGAACTGGAAGCTCCGGTATCAAACAAAACTCTAACAGGAACATCATAAACAGAAAGCATACCTTGAATGATGACATTCTTTCCCTTCTCCGCCGCTGTTGGGGCATTCGACGAAGAAGGAATAGCATTAAGAGCGTAGGCTTTCACCATTTGCTTTTCTTTAGGGGGCTGTGGACACTTGTCCTTGTGGTGTCCCATTTGGCCACAGTTGAAGCACTTCCTATCCGCTGGCTTGGCCCGACAATTACTAGCATAATGGCCCTTCTTTCCACAGCTGAAGCACTCCACATCTTGCTTATTCTTTTTCTTCTGGCCATCCTTAGCCTGATTCTGCTTTCTCTTATTCTGGGAACCACCTTTGCCTCCACCACTTGCTTGTGGCTTTGGCTCATCTGCGGATGCAACCTCAGTCTTCGGCTTAGGGTAGAGACTTTCTGATCTTAATGCTTTCCCCACAATCGACTCAAACGTCTCATCGATGTGGTTAATAAGCTTTTCCCCTAAGTACTGATCCAAACCAGTTATGAATTTCTCATTCTTTTTCTCGGCAGTATCAATAAGAGATAATCCATACTTTGACAAAGTGTCGAATTCAGCAATGTACTCCGAGACAGCTCTGCCATTCTGCTTGAGCTCCAAGAATTTCTTAAACAGCATTGACTTCTGAGCAGCTGGAATGAACTTCTCACTAAAGCGAGCCTTAAACTGCTCCCAAGTAATCTGGTCTTCGGGAGTAGCTGCCTTTATAGCATTCCACCAATTCATTGCCCGCCCTTGCAGCTGACGGGACGCTAGCTTTCTCTTCATCGCATCCTCGATACCCAAATCCTCGAAGATACGTTCGCAACTATCCAACCAATCCTGAACATCCGTAGCCGACTCCGTTCCGTGGAACGGCTTCCCACCAAGACTAGTATAATCCTTGTTTAGCTTGGCGAAGTCGACCCTCGGCGCCTGCACTATTGGACCACCACCATTTCCACCATTGGGAGCTGCCCTCTGAACATCCCTAAGCATCTCTCTCATGAGGTCAGTAAACATCGTCCTCATGTCAGCAGCATTCCCATTATTGGCTCCCCTACCAGCACCTCTAGTATCTCGGCTCATCGTCAATCTGAAAAAGGAAACGATTAACGACTCCATAGTGGTGCTAGTGCAGTACGACTTCATCCTTATACTACTAATAGTATATATATATATAGCTTTTAAAAACCAAAGTAATCACAAATACGCTCTCTCGTATACATATATTATCTCTCCCTGATAACTTCCCTCGGTTAACTACGCAACCTAGAGCTCTGATACCAAGTGTGACGGCCCGCCTCGCACCAGCCTGCATTTCCTCCAAGAGTGCGCTGTACACATGCCCGACTAGCACAAGACGGTCGTCAGAAGAAAGGAAAGAAGAGAATGAACTAATCACGGTCGTCAGAAGAAAGGAAAGAAGAGAATGAACTAATCAAAGAACCTGTAGAATGTCTCACAGCGCATGGGATAAAATATAATAATAACATACTTGACATAAAACAGGCGAGACAGTGCATAAGCTGATAACTAATAATCAATGTCAACATCAAAGCAGCGGAAATCCATATACAGCTTATTACAACTTTCCAAATTTACTGTCTCTAACCAAAAGAAAGCTAAAATAGAAGATACACCAACAATGCCCAAGCAGTGATCTTCAACAACACAGGGAGAATATTATGTATATAGTACGTGGAAGCCTCCTGCTCGTCTCCGGACCATCTACCCGTGCATCACCAGCTAACCTGTCTCTAGTCTGCTCGTGTGAGCACCCAGAGTAATAAGAAGAGACATAAAACTCTGGGTCAGACATAAAGCCTGGTATGAGCGATAAGCATCTAAACAGGGAAATAACAGGTATACTAAACCATACCTGAACCTGGACCTGCAACCAAAGAGTTAGTACCACATACCGTACAACACTCCAAGGTGCCATAATAAATAGTGTAAGAATACGGGGGTGGGGTGTGCATGTCACAATGATAGCAAACAAATCATCCATAGCAACCATTCTCGCATCTCTCACTCAGTGCGTAAAGCGTACGGCATCTACCACTTTGAAACACTAGACAAACTGAGGCAACGACGAATCCCGACTTGTAGAAACCCTGCTATGACCAAGCCAAACACTTGGAGTCATGACCAAGCATTTCAATGACCCACTTCATTGGTCGTAGCCCTTGGTTCTACCAATGCCATAATGGCCCTGAATCCGCCTCCGTACCTCCTACCATAGTGGTCCAAAGCTATAGGTGTCGATAACTCCTTAGCACGCGTCCCGCAGCAAAGCCCAACCATGAAGCGAACTCATTGATTCCCATCTAAATCTTGAGCTCTAACTTCTCATCTGGGCTTCCTTTGCATCTCGGGTTTGGTCGAATTGGAGTGGGTCTTCAGAAGAGTTGTCGCGCATTAACAGTCCTGGAATTCGGTTCGGTTCGGTAATCATTGCCCTCGTCTGTTCGGTTCGGGTTTCTTCACTCCGGGTCGGGTCAGTGTCCTCCTCCGGGTCGGGTCGGTGTCTTCCTCCGGGTCGGGTCGGTGTCTTCCTCCGGGTCGGGTTGCTATCCTCCTTCCAGCTCAAGCTCCTTCTTCGATCAGCTCCCTCGTTTCTTCTACTCCGATCCGATCACTTTACTTCAGTCCGATCCGCTCCGCTCCCTAGCCTACTCCGATCCGATCCCCTGTCCACTCCAACTCCAAGCAATAGCCTTCCTTCCAGTGACAAGTCCCAATCCAGTTCGGATTCCCTTGGTCAGTTCCCTAGTCTGATCCGACCCCTTTCTCCGATCCGAACCGGTTCGGAACCTGCACACTTCTGCAACTTTCCAGCAAGTTTTCTACGCCATTCGACGACGTTTTCGAGCAATTTAACTATTCTAATCAATCATGAATCATACCATAGAGTCATAGCAACATATAATAGCAACCACAAACAGCAAACAACAATTCAAATGAACCAAAATGGATCAAAAGTGGCTAAAACCTCACATTTGCCTATAATCCCTCTTAATCATGTTTAGGCATACGATTAGCAAAACACATCGAAATTAACCCAAATTTCTAACAGAGCCTTAAAACATTATTTTAGAATTTTAAGAATTTTTCCAGAATTTATTTACGTATAAATTCGCTAATCTTCACTAATTACCCTTAATTAACTGTAATTAGTGTCAAAATGATACTATCACTCACCTTGGCCACAAATGAAATTCTCAGAACTGAAACTCCTCTGATTTGGGGCGAATACTGATGTCTAACAGCAGCTCCAACCTTGCTTTGGTGCTTTTTCTCCTTAATTTGGTGTTGCTAAGCCTAATCTTCAATTAGAGAGTGATTTTGGGTGTTTTAGGTGTAGGAGGCCATTACTAAGGTCTCAAGGGGGTTTGTGGCGGCTCAAAACTGAAATGAAAGTGATAACCTAACCCTAATCAGACCTCCTAAACCTCTAAACCCGAAATTCCCCTTGGGCCTAGCTGCTAATCACCCGGTTAAGCCCAATTAAGCTGTTTTTCACCATCTGAAACTTGTTTCAGCCATATCTCCCAAACGGTGAGTCCGTTTGGCTAATGTGACCACTCTACGGAAAGAGAAACCATCATCCGAAGCCAATGGAAGTGGTTTCAGGTCAAAACTCCTATCCAGTCAAAAGTTATGGCCAAAACAGTGCCAACTAGGGGTAAAATGGTCATTTAAAAATCGGGAAAAATCATGAACATGGGAAATGACCCCAATAGTCGTCTCCCAAAGTTACATGACCATACGACTTCGTATGTGAAAGAAATAAATATCCTACGATCCTATGATGCGCAGAATGCGGGTCGTTACACAAAGGAAGACTAATATTTGGTCGAATCACTTGCACATGTGTTGATAAATACGCCACAATTATAAGGTTTTACGAGTAAATAATTAATCGGCCCAAAGGATGATTGTTATTTGACTTGAGTTTATTGTCAGTGTTTGATCATTACAACAAGAGTACCACTTACAGTTAATATTACTGTTCAAAGACTTGATATTAATGTGCACTAGGTATCTTGAGAAGAGACTTACCAACTATTTGAATTTACTATGGTTGATATTTGGCTATGAGCATATACGATCAATCTTCATTTTATTTTTGTTTATTTTTAGCTAATTTAACTAAATTATCTGCCAATTTAAGGAATACTCCCATCTTGTTTTGGGATAAAGATAAGGATTTGTAAGAAAGCATGTTATTTGTTCTTGAATTTATAGATTTAACTCTTGTAATTAGGAGGCTTACAACCAATCCTACTACGTTTAGATATTATTATAATGTTATGAAGAATATTGAAAGGTGGTATAATTTAAAAAGGCAAGAGTTAAAGGATCATCAAGTAAATATTTGAGAAGTTTTCAAGGATGTGCTATATGTAACAATAACTAATTTTTTGATAAGTTATCTACTGAAAATGGAAATGATTTTGTGATAACAATAAGGGGAGACTAACACTCTTTGTGGTGCTTGATTCCATAAATTCAAAGTAAAAGAAATCTGAGTACTATATGAAAAATATTGCTTCAAAAGTTAAAATCACTCAAGCTATTGTTATTTTTTATGCTACCTCTAGTATGATCATTTAAGATCAATATTATTTTAAGAATAAGATTTCATCTTATTGGGCTAATTTAGCACTTTGGTAATTAGAAGAGAGACAAAAGTTTTTAAGATTTAAAAGTACTCATTTGATATATATATATATATATATATATATATATATATATATATATATATATATATATATATATATATATATATATATATATGTATGTATCAATAAAGATGAAGAAGCCGCTAAGGATTTAGAAGAATAGAAATAACATACGTATATATTTATAGTTATTTCTTTAATGGGTTATAAAGACATATAAAGTTGTTATTGAGATTAAGTCAAATCGTTTGAATTTATTTGTTATTTTTTATGTTGTCATGTAGACAAATTTTGGTTTTATATTTCTAATAAAAACATATTAGGTTATTATTGTTCATCAATAAATAATAATGTTGATTTATGAATATTCGAAATCTTTTGTAATTGAAGCTCTTAATGTCTGATATATAAGTTATGGCTACTCATGCTAAATAGCTTATGCGATGATATCTCAAATTTTGTTTCGGTGATTAATATAATTATTTGTTTCAGTTTACTAAGGAATTATAGATTGAAAATCATAAAGATAGAAAATTCTTTATTGATATTCTAAGAAATTTAAAGTTTATAGTGCTTTAAACCCACACTAAGGAATTTTTTTAAAGCGGTGAATGTAATATTTTTTGAGGATGTTGAGTTTGGGGGTAGAAATAAAGTAACATCATTGTCTTTAAAAAGAATTATTATCTTTGATTCAACTGCTGTTGCTTCTTTACTTAAAGTTTAAGATTTGTTTTCTTTTATTAAGAAGAAGTAAATTAAGAACCGTAATAAGACAATGTTAAAGATAATTTTTTCTTTAAGCTAAGGTTACTGCTTCAAGGAAACAAACTCAACAACCTCAAAATGCGAGATCACTAAGGAAATCCATCTAAATGGGAAAAATGTTATTTTAGATTATTATGCAGTATTTCTTCATAAAGATAAATAATGGATTGATAAATATGATGTTATGGACTTACATCGATCCATGTAAGGTACTAATTTAAAATGTGGATTTAAGAAATGAATTAACATATAGTATAAATATATATGGATAATAAAGTTTGAAATTTCCCTCTAACTTAAGTAATAAGATCATTAGTTATGAATAAATATTCAAAGCCAAAGGGGATTAAGTGGGTAATATTGAATTTTGTAAGGTACTTTTATTGAAATCACTATTATCAAAAGGAAATTTTCTTTTCTTTTAAGAATGTTTCATTTTGGACTTAGTAAATGATTCTGAATCGCTCACTTTGGAGCTTACTACAGTTTGTACTTTTGAGCATGATCTGATGGGGATTAAAGTTATGTTTCCCAATGGAGACAATATTAAAACTACTTAAGAAACTCATTTATGGATTAGGCTTTTGTGTTTGGGATTCAAATTCCCCATCATTATCCATGGGGTGATATTTGGATTATTACAAAAGTATTGGGAAGATAAATGCTTAAAGATTAGGTATATAAACTATGATTCAGTTGATTTTCTTTTACCAAAACAGATAAATGCTACCATCCTTGAAACGAAAGAAATGCAAAAGATTTCTCATGCATTTGCACTGTGAATTCTAATGCATACTAATGTATATACGTATGTGGATATGCGTGTTTTATTTGGCAGATACCTTGCTGATATCAAAAGTGGATCGCTGATTTAGCAGTCAAAATGATTATGAGATATCTTTGAGGAATAAAATAAAAGATCATGTACTCATAGATAAAAAAAATCTATAACAACCCGAACCTCCCCGGTAGGAAAAGCCCGGATTGCTTTGAGAACGAGCCACATCAGGACACAAACAAAAGAACATTTCATTACTTATTACAACAATTCCATCAGAATACAAGAATATACAGAGTATGAACAAATAAAATACATTCGATAAATATACGAGATTTAAATTACATTACATAGCAGCGGAAAAAATAATACAATACACAACTGAAAGAGATAAACGGATACAGAGCTTTCCGAATATCATTCCAGCTGTAAACCAGGATCCTGTGAGTTTAAATCTGCTAAACCAAAAGTACTAGCTGCCCGTGTGGAAATAGGGGCGCCCAGAGTTTAGGTTAAAACAATAAACTCCAGGTCAGTCATGTGTCTGGTGTGAGAACTAAAACAGTTATTTAAAACTTTACTTAAATCAGATATATCAAGGGACCACGCCATATAACACGGAACGGTTTTCCTCCCAAGAATACCAGTGCAAATAACGAAACAGCGCAATGCTTTTTGAAAAAATGAAGCTATTATAAGACCCAGGTCCTATCATACAACGAAACGCAAGCCGTGGGATAGGGTTTTCCCTTATAATAGCCAAACATGCTTGGTATGTTAAAACAAATCACTTTATACTGTTATAAGTGCATAGTGTCAAAACAATTTCAATCATAAGTATCAATTATAGACGGCATAAGTGCCCCATACCACTATGTCGCCATATATAGGTTTACAATCAAAACCGCAAAATGTCGTATTGGAAGTTGGATTTCCATCTGTGAACCGAGACAAGGGATCTTCCTCACCGCTTCGAGATGCTCTAGCCCGTGTCTCAGGCAAGTACTCTGTCAAGCCTTTGTTTCATTAGGGCGGGTCCACCGATGTGTGGATTAAAATGACTGAACACTGCGTTTCCCCGCCCTATGGGGCGTCAATGAGTCAAATGACTCCATTGGACCCAGATCGTCCGATCTAACCGAGGCGTCTCGTAATCCATCATCCATGTAAGTAAAATGTCCGGCGTGTAAAACCCAAAACACCACTCCTAGCTAGATGGAAACGCACGCCCTCCCTAATGTCCTCTCCCGTTTCTGGTTCACACCGGGGTGTGAGGCTCGCGAATTAACGCTACACAAAGCTACGCTGTATTAAAGTCGTTCTTTGATCATCAACTACAAGACTCTGCTTTACAGCAGAAGCCTTGATCATTTGCATCTCAGCATGCCACACAGGCAATTCATGCCATGCGACTAATATCTATCGATATATAACCTCTGAGCTCGTACGTCTCAGAGAAGGGCGTTAAGCAAGAGAATAAATTCTCCGCCGCCAAACAGATATATATTTAATAGAAATCAATCAACACAGAATAAAATCCAATGTCAGATACACATCCATTTACAAGTCCGTTCTGGGTCTGAACGAAACCGGAGGAACCTTATTCCTCGCATATCCATCGATCTCCAAGTACGTCTGGACGATCACCAACTGATTCTCTCCTCTTGGGTGTACAGCCCAATCAAGGTCATCAGTAATTATCCAAACGATGTGAAGACCTCCAGTCTTCAACCACCATCTTCATCGTCGACTTCTCGTCGATTCAGTTATTCAGAATGGGATAAACCCGGTCTTTCCGAATAGCTCGCGTATATAATAAACAAGTGTTATAAAAACACAACATACGCCTTATTCCAATCCAGAACATTACTTTATTCAAATATTCTTTTACTTTGGGAAAGGTTCCCATTAATTTTATCAAAGATAAATTCTTTAAATTTATTCTTTAATCTTCCTTTGAATATCAATTCAAACCATATTATGCTTTATCCAAACTAGTCGGGATTAACGAACCTTACCAAAGTAATCATTTGCTTTAAATTTCCCAATCCCAACCTATTCATCCTATGAAGTAAAACTGGTAATACTTCATATCTAACACCATGGTGTTATCGGTAAATTCAATTACCATTTCGTGTTCAAATCTAATTAACGATTTATCTATCGCCTGGAGCAAAACTGGTGATACTCCATTCTCGATCATTTCAATCTAATTAAAGATTCATTAAAACTTCACTTGGTTTTAATCTTCCCAAAATCAATATTAATGATTGTTTAACTTGGGAAATCATATTTTTAACTTGGTTAATAAACCAATGTCATTTAAAATACGGTTCACGATAAACCCAAAATCACATTCTATTCAATCAGCCTTTAACCGTAAATTAGCAAGTGAACAATTCCCTAAGTGTTAACCCCGAAGGCCGAAACCAACATCAGATCAATACCCAGGAAACCATTCAACTTAACTAATCTCCAGTTAGTTTCTGATTTTCTTAACTCTGTTAGATCTAAGTACAGTATCATTAAAGATACCATTCACAACAACCCAAAATCACATTCCATTAACCCTGGAATCTTCATGGAAAACAAATCGATATATATAATCGATATAAACTTCCATATCCGACTAACAATATAAATGGAATAACGGCAAAGCCTTTTAAATTCCATATATATTAGCAGTCCTCATCCACATAAATTCACTTCGATTATTACAAATTGAATTACATTCCATTCCAATTTATTTTATTTAGATTGGAAAACTTTAATTTGGAAAATCTCCTTTAAATCTTAACAAAAGATTTATAAATTCCAAATCACATTTCACGGTGAATCGGGTTAAAGAACGAATGTCGTTAAAACAAAGTTCACAACAAACCCAATTCATATTCCATAAATTATCGAGTTAAAGTACAAGTGTTATTTAAAACACCGTTCATGATAAACCCAAAAATCAATTCCAATTCAATTCCAATTCAATTCCAATTCAATATCATTTAATTGGTACATTTCATTAAATCTAAAATAAAAAGATTTAATCTTTTTTATCAACTGGGTTTAAGAACAGTGTTAATGAAGACACCATTCACGAAAAACCCAAATCCCATTTGATATTAAATACAAAGCTCTGAATAGAAAATATATCGGCTTATATTCAATATCAAATTCTATGACCAACAAATATCGTATTAGAAATAACGATATAAATATATCTTTCAAATTTCCATAACAATATCTGTATAATCACGAAATCCAACATCAAAATATTCCGAAGACTATTTCAATTCAAATCCATTTCCAATTTATATATTGGAAATTCCGGTTATCTTCAAAACCATTTCCAATCCAATTTATTTATTTAAAAAATATTGGATTTATTATTCTAGTTCAAAACTAGTTCATTTCGATAAAAATATATTTTTATCTTTTCAAATATGGAATTTTTTTCATCCCAATTCTTTGCAAATCATTTCTTATGATTTTACACTAATTATTGATATTTTTAATAATTTTATCAAGGTCCGTACAGTCGATTTCCATAAACGGCCGTCGAACTGCACTTACAGCGACCTTTCCCAAATTTGATTTGGACATAATTACAAATCCAACAATTAGATTTCAAATCTATAATATTCGTTAGAAAGCCCTTTTTGATACGAACCTAACGGTTCCGGTTTTAGGAGAATCCGAAGGTCGGATCTCCCGTAATATCCGTTTGAAGTCAATGGTCGAAATTCGTGAACTGCCGCAGCGCGGGGCGTTCTATTTAGGCCATTATATATATATATAATATATTTCATCGATTTCCATTTAAAACATATTTTATAAATCGTTTTAAATTCATTTTCAAAACGATTTCAACTTCCATCTCAAATTCAAATCAAAATTGAATTTTCCAATATAAATTCGTTTTAAATTCATTTCAAATCGATTTCAATTCAAATCGATTTCAATTCTATTTCAATTTAATTCGAATTTCAATTCTATTCGAATTTCAATTCTATTTCAATTTCAATTCGAATTTCAAATTCAATTTCACTTTAATTCGAATTTCAATTCTATTCGAATTTCAATTCTATTTCAATTTCAATTCGAATTTCAATTTCAATTTCAATTTAATTCGAAATTAAATTCTATTTCAATTTAGAATTTCAATTCTATTTCTTCTTCATATTCAATTTCAAATCAAAACTGAATTTTCCATATCATCGGTATATAAATGATAATATTTTCAAAACAGTAGATTTTGAAATCAATTCCTTCTCGATATTCATTATAAAAATGAATAAAATCGATCTAAATATCATTCACGTCAAAACAGCGTTACTCTAATCAACTTGACTTTATATATTTAAATATAATCGTGTCAATCCCAAATTGGACATCAAAATCAAATTTTGATTCTTTTCTGAATATTATTTGAAAATATTCGTTATTTTAAAATATTCATTCTTCTGAACTGAAATCAGACACAGTCAATTACCATATAATTTGATTATATGGATTTCACACAACAAATGTGTATAACAACAATGAAAACAACAATCCATCATCCAGTGTGCATTCTACACTGTATAAGCATTAAATATAAATATTTAACGCTTACAACAACTTGTCAATCAATCGATCGACATACAGCTAATTATTGGGATTAGTGTATGTCCAATTTCATCCCAACGCCCGTGTGGGGTTTTCAATCAACAAATAATGAATTTTATTTGTGTAGTTGGGCGATGTGTAAAATTTATCGTCCCTATCCATATCAGTCAAATGGGTGTACATAAACAAATCATCTAATTTGTAAATGAATATTTATTTTATTCATATACATGTTAAAAATTATATTTTTAACGATAAAATATTTATTCGGTTCATTTACACAATAAAAATGATATTTTTATGACATATTTTAGAAAATTTTGGCGGCATAACGGCGCGATTCTAGAAACGGGATAAGGCCCAGCCTTATCCCCAGTCTAATAATGGCCCACGCCATACACATACCAATTCTAATCAACTCCATTTCATTTCCCCAAACCAATCCAAACAAACAAACCAATCAACCAAAAACCACAACACAATATAACCAAACAAACACACAAGTCGACCATGGTCTGTGGACGACGGCGAAACAGTTCATATATGCAGTTAAATAATAAATAATTGTATAGCGAAAATTACAGTGAAGAGTTCTCACCTTGGGGATCCACTTCGCCATTCTCTATTTCTGAACGGTCTGGATTTGTTCGAAATTTCACTGCGATCTTTTCCCGCTATTCATAGTAAAAATCGCATTTTTAATATGATGTTTATTTTAAAAATCACATTTTTACAGTGGCACTTTATATATAAAAATCATATATTTTTACAACGCTTCTTTCTACATAAAAGTTATACTTTTACATCTCTACTTCTTATATAAAGGTTGAATTTTCATCGCTACTTCATACATACAAAAATCGAATTTTCATCGCTACTTCATACTTGTAAAAATCGAATTTTCATCTCTACTTCATATTGATAAAAATCATATTTTTATCTCGCTACTCTATGAACAAAAATCACAATTTTATTCTATTCTATAATATATAAAAATCAAATTTTTATTCCAATGATATCCATATAAATATCGTATCTTTTCTCTTTATAAAAATCAATTCTTTCACTAATTAAAAATCAAATCTTTCTTTACAATAAAAATATAATCTTTCTTTATAATAAAAATATATTTTTCTTTACAATAAAAATATAATCTTTCTTCGTTAAAAAAAAATCGCTTCTTTCTATGATAAAAATTATTACTTTCATGTGATAAAAATCACTACTTTTTAATCGTAAAAATCTCTTTTTTTATAATCATAAAAATTAGAATTATAAATCAATGTAAAGTAAATAAATAAAAAGGAAAACACTCACTTTGTCACCGATTGGAGGTAGGGGGCTATTGCGAAGTGGTGCATCGGGCGGCGGCGGCTTCAGGGGAGGCTTCCAGCACGGCGGCTCTGGTGGGGCTCGTTGTGATGGTTTGCGGTAGAGGTGAGGGGTTTGGGGTCTTGGGGTTACGGTTTCCGTCGATGAAAAGGGGGGTGGGGCGTCGGAGAGGACTGGAGGGGGAGGCAGAGGCGTGGGGAGGGGCGGCGGTGTTGTGCGGTCCTGGCGGCGGCGTGCCCCCCCATCATTCTTCTTTTCATTTTTTTATTTTTATTTTGTTTGTCTCGATCTGATGAAGAAAGAAAAGGGAGAGGGGGTATGTGTAAAGGTTTATTATATATATATATATTATTTTATTTAAATTTTATAATCCAAAAAGTTACCTTTTAATTTCGAATCCCAAATCGAACTCACCGACTGTCGTCCTAGCTAATTACCCCCATTCCAAACACAATGGGATATGTCCCGCAAGCTGATTCGATCATTTCAATCATTTTTCGTTTAAATCAAAACATAAATCTTTATATTTTATTTTAAACATACATTTCAATTTACCAGAGCCACATATTGACTCTAAAAATTCCAGAAAAATTATTTCTAGCTTCGTATCGAAGATACGATCCTAACAAAACTAATTTCGTCAAATTTTGAGATCATTTGAAAAATGGCTATTTTCTGGTCAATCGAAATAGACTGAAACTGTCAAAACACGTTTTCTTTTTCCACGCTCACATATTGATTTCAAAAATTATGAATTTTGAAACCTAGCAATAATTTGACATCCCGGATCCAACAAAATTGGTTTCGTCGAAAATGAAGGTCGTTTGCAAAATTTCCATTTTTAAGGGCCAAAATTCCATAGCGACTATTCTGAATTTTCAACTGGGTATAACTTTTTATCCCCGCTATGAAATTTTGATATTTCGGATTCATTGGAAAGATATTTTCAAATAGATTCAAATATTTTTGGTTTTGCTGAAATCCGGTTTATTTTGAATCATGTACATTCATTTGAATTTTGAAATCGAATTTTCGAACTACTGCGCCATTTTCAATTCCTTTTATAAATAAAAATAAATATTTATATTCAAAGACGATTCAAATGAATATATACGTTCTAATTCTATTCAAAATAAATTTCTCGTCGTAATTATTTAAAATAAATCATTTTAAATATTCAAAATTCATTAAAATTGCCAAAATAAAAAATTTAATTGGCTCAGATTTCCGGGTTATTACAATCTCCCCCACTTAAAACTTTTCGTCCCCGAAAAGGAACGAAGCTGAAAGTTGTTTAACTAACCAACTCAACTTTCATTCTTTTCATTACGGCTTAAGTTCTTCAACTTTTCAGTTTCTAAGAACTTTTCAAATTTTTCAAAAATTTGGCTAACACCCTAAATTTTTGAAAAATTTCACCATAACCGCCCCTGCACGGGAGCACCAGGAAAATCCCAAAATCGCCATACAGGCCTCTCTAATCCAAAAAGAAACAGCCAAGCGGCTAGCCAATCGGCTCATAAAATCATCCAAAACCCAAGAAATACTATAAAAATGTACCTATTTGTCGGGCAAACAATTTTATTCCTCTTCTCTAGCCTCCTTGCTATGACCTGTTCACACATATATATGTATATGCATGCAATTCCAAACAAATTCCAATACAGTTCAATATTTGGTACAATTTGGTTATATATACTTTACATTCACGTGTTGGTTTAAATAAATAAACATACAACACAGCCATCAGTCAGTTAATTGATTACCGTTTCGAATTCATAATTTTGATACATATACAGAAAATCATGTTTTTGATGCCAATTCATAACAATAAGCCCTATCTAATTTTGGTTCTGATACCAGTCAATTGGAAATATATAGAAATCCCACTTTCGAAACACGAAAATAAATTCTGATGATGAGCGTCAATCATCAGAATCATGTCCGAGCGACTAGAGTATGATTCTATATCTACCCAGTATATTCGAGGCTTCATATACATGTGGATCAGACGTATATTCAAAATCATTATATACCTGATTGTCCCAATCAATATAAGAATAATATTCAAATACGTATAAGAGATTTTAAATTTGCAAAACAAAAATGGTTTTCATCTTTATTTTTAAAAATACACTCTTCACACTCGTTCTAGGATACTACTGATCCTATCTCTAACGAGTCATTCTCATTGGATGTTAATAATCCAATTTCTGATGAATTCTTTCATTTGGTTCTAATGTGTCTTGTTCTCGAGCTCTGTAAACCAGAGCTCTGATACCAAAATATAACAACCAGATCCTCCTCGGTAGGGAAAGCTCGGATTGCTTTGAGAACGAGCCACATCAGGACACAAACAGAAGAACATTTCATTGCTTATTACAACAATTCCATCAGAATACAAGAATATACAGAGTATGAACAAATAAAATACATTCGATAAATATCATAGATTTAAATTACATTACATAGCAGCGGAAAAAATAATACAATACACAACTGAAAGAGATAAACGGATACAGAGCTTTCCGAATATCGTTCCAGCTGTAAACCAGGATCCTGTGAATAAAAATCTGCAAAACCAAAACTACTAGCTACCCGTGTGGAAATAGGGGCACCCAGAGTTTAGGTTAAAACAATAAACTCCAGGTCAGTCATGTGACTGGTGTGAGAACTAAAACAGTTATTTAAAACTTTACTTTAAATCAGATATATCAAGGGACCACGCCGTACAACACAGAACGGTTTTCCTCCCAAGAATACCAGTGCAAATAACAAAACAATGCAATGCTTTTTGGAAAAATGAAGCTATTATAAGACCCAGGTCCTATCACACAACGAAACGCAAGCCGGGGGATAGGGTTTTCCCTTATAATAGCCAAACATGCTTGGTATGTTAAAACAAATCACTTGATACTATTACAAGTGCATAGTGTCAAAACAATTTCAATCTTAAGTATCAATTATAGACGGCATAAGTGCCCCATACCACTATGTAGCCATATATAGGTTTACAATCAAAACCGCAAAATGTCGTATTGGAAGTTGGATTTCCATCTGTGAACCGAGGTAAGGGACTCGTCCTCACCGCTTCAAGACGCTCTAGCCCGTGTGTGAGGACCCGTAACTTCCCCGTGAAGGAAAGAGCGGATACTTTGAGAACAACACACAAATGAACGCAGACGGAAGAACATTTCATTGTTATTAGAACAATTCCATCAGATACAAGAATATACAGAGTATAAATGAATACTATACATTCGATAAATATCAGAGATTACAATAAATTACATAGCAGCGGAAAATAATACAAAACACAACTGAAGGTAATACATGGATACAGAGCTTTCCGAGCATCGTTTCAGCTATAAATCAGGATCCTGTGAATATAAATCTGCAAAACCAAAACTACTAGCTGCCCGTGTCGAAAATAAGGGCACCCAGAGTTTTGGTTAAAACAATAAACTCCAGGTCAGTCATGTGACTGGTGTGAGAACTAAAACAGTTATTTAAAACTTTATTTTTAAAAGAGAGTAATTCAAGGGACCACGCCGTATAACACGGAACGGGTTTCCTCCCAAGAATACCAGTGCATAGAATAAACAGCGCAATGCTTTTTCGAAAAATGAAGCTATTATAAGACCCAGGTCCCATCACACAATGCAACGCAAGCCGGAGGATAGGGTTTTCCCTTATAATAGCCAAACATGCTTGGTACGTTTAAAACAAATCATTTGATACTATAATAAGTGTATAGTGTCAAAACAATTTCAATCATAAATATCAGTCATAGACGGCATAGAATCCCATGCTACTATGTCGCCATACTAGGCTCTACAAATAAAGCTGAAATACACGTATTGGAAATTGGGTTTCCGTCATGAGTCGAGGCAAGGGGCAAGCTCCTCTCCGCTTCGAGACACTCTAGCAAATGCCTCAGGACTACACACTCTGGGTAACCCCTGGGATCCTCCAAGACTGGTCCTCTCTTACGTTTGAGGATTAATTATTCCTGAACACACGTTTCCCGGCCCTATAGGACCTATAATCGATGCGCCTCGCATCCAAACCACAAAGGTGAAAAGTATATAAATGTCAGGGCTGGTAGGTCACTGACACCACCCATAGCTAGAAAGAAACGTCGTTCACTCCTTGGGTCCTCATCCCGTTTTTGACTCATACCGAGGTGCGAGGCTCGCGAATCCACGCTATACACAAAGCTGCCACGTAGGCCGTGCTTTGATCATCAACCACAAGACTTTGCTTTTCAACAGAAGCCTTGATCCATGCAACTCAGCGTGCCACACAGGCAATTCATGCCATGCGATTGATATCTATCGATATATAACCTCTAAGCTTGTACGTCTCAGAGAAGGGCGTTAAGCAAGAGAATAAATTCTCCGCCGCCAAACAGATATATATTTAACAGAAATCAATCAACACAGAATAAAATCCAATGTCAGACACACAATCCATTTACAAGTTCGTTCTGGGTCTGAACGAAACCGGAGACACTTTCCTCGCATATCCTTCAATCTCCAAGTACGTCTGGACGACCACCAACTGATTCCCTCATCTTGGGTGTACAGCCCAATCAAGATCATCAGTAATCACCCAAACGATGTGAAGACTTCCGGTCTTCAACCACCGTCATCATCTTCGACTTATCGTCGAATCGGTTATTCAGAATGGGTATAAACCCGGCCTTTCCGAACAACCTGCGTATATTAAAAACGAATGTTACACAAACACAACATATGTCTCATTCCAATTCATTAGTCACTAACCGTAAATCAGTAAGAGAGCAATTCCCCAAATATTAACCCCAAAGGCCGAAACCAACATCAGATTAATACCCAAGAAACCATCCTTCTTAGCTAACCTACAGCTAGTTTCTAAATTTTAATTCTTAGGGAAAGGTTCCCATTAATTTTATCAAAGATAAATTCTTTAAATTTATTCTTAAATCTTCCTTTGGATGTCATTTCAAACCAAAGTATGGTTTTCCAAACTAGTCGAGATTCGCGAATCACACCGAAGTAATTATTTATTTTATTTCCCAATCCCAACCTATTCATCCCATGAAGCAAAACTGGTAATACTCCATATCTAACACCGTGGTGTTATCGGTAAATTTAATTACCATTTCACGTTCAAATCTAATTAAAGATTTGACTATCGTTTTGGAGCAAAACTGGTGATACTCCATTCTCGCTCACTTGCCAAATTTGATAATTTTCATTATCAATTCCCATTTCAATCTAATTGCAGATTCATTAAAACTCCTTTTACTGGGTTAAAGAACTAATGTCATTTAAAACACAGTTCACGACAAACCCAAATCACATTCTATTTATTATCGGGTTAAAGAACAAGTGTTATTTAAAACATTGTTCACGATAAACCCACAAATCACTTCTAATTCAATTTCAATCAAATATATTAGAAATTTCGATTATTTAAAACCTCTTTTTAAATCCAATTTATTTATTTAAAAATAGTTGGGTTTTAATTTTAGTTCAAAACTAGTTCATTTCGATAAAAATCTATTTTTACCTTTACAAATGTGGAGTTTTTCATCCCAATTTTTCCCAAATCATTTATTATGATTTTACACAAATTATTACTATTTTTAATAATTTCATCAAGGCCCGTACAGTCGATTTCCATCAACGACCATCGAACTGCACTTACAGCGACCTTTTCCAAATTTGATTTGGACGTATCTCCAAATCCAACCGTTAGATTTCAAATTTCTAATATTCGTTAGAAAGCTCTTTTCGATATGAACCCAACGGTTTCGGTTTTAGGAGAATCCGACGGTCGGATCTCCCGTAATGTCCGTTCAAAATAAATGGTCGAAATTCGAGAACTGCCGCGGCGCAGCGCATTCTATTCAGGCCATTATATTATATATATAATATATATTTTGTCAATTACTTTTTAAAACGAATTTTATAAATAGTTTTGAATTCGTTTCAAAAACAATTTCATCCTTTATTTCAAATTCAAATCAAAATTGAATTTTCTATTATAAATCCTTTTTACTTTCATTTCTATTTGATTTCAATTCAAATCGATTTTAATTCGATTCGAATTCATTTTCTTTTCAATTCAATTCAAATTCGTTTTCTTTTCAATTCAATTCGAATTCGTTTCTATTTAATTCAAATCAAATTCGTTTTCTATTCAATTCAAATCAAATTCGTTATATATTCAATTCAAATCAAAGTCGTTTTCTATTCAAATCAAATTCAATTCGTTTTCTATTCTATTCAAATTCAATTCGAATTCATTATATATTCAATTCAAATCAAAGTCGTTTTCTATTCAAATCAAATTCAATTCGTTTTCTATTATATTCAATTTCAATTCAAGTTCGTTATATATTCAGTTCAAATCAAATTCGTTATATATTCAATTCAAATCAAAGTCGTTTTCTATTCAATTCAAATCAAAGTCGTTTTCTATTCAATTCAAATCAAATTCGTTTTCTATTCAATTCAAATCAAAGTCATTTTCTATTATATTCGATTTTTATCTCTTTTCAATATTCATTATAAAAACGAATATAATCGATATAAATATTGTTCGCGTCAAAATAGCGCATCTCTAATCAACACGGCTTTATATATTTCAATACTTCCGTTATTCTATTCAACAAATGAATATTTATTCTATTCAATACGTGAATCTATATTTTCATCGACACATGACTAATCTCAACGAATGAGTACTGTCCACCTGTTACTATTTTATTATTTAATATATTTTATAAAAATTATGGTATCAATCGTTAAATTTCAAATTAGACTCCAACCGCAACTTAGTAAGAGAACGATTCCCTGAATATTAACCCCGAAGGCCGAAACCAACATCAGATCAATATCCAGGAGACCACTCATCTTATCTATTTTCCAATTAGTTTCTAATTTTATATATGATAAAGATGTAAATTTTATTGTTAAAATATTTCGTTCAACACATGACTAATCTCAACGGATGAGTACGGTCAACACATGAACCTTTATTTTATAATATTCTTTATTTTCTAAATTGGAATGAGGCCCAATCAATTACCATATAAAGTTAATTATACGGATTCCATACAACACATGTATATAATAGCAACGATAAATAATCAACCATCATCCAAAGTGCACTACACTGTATAAGCATCAAATATAGATATCTAACGCTTATAACAGCCTGTCAATCAATCGATCGACATACAACTAATTATTGGGATTAGTGTATGCCGTATTTTATCCCAATACCCGTGTGGGGTTTCAAACAATCAAACGCATATTTTATTTGTGCTGTTGGGCGATGTGTAAAATTTATCGACCCAATCAATATCAGTCAAATCAGTGTACATAAACAAATCGGCTGATTTGTTTATAAATATTTATTTATTCACTTTCACGTTAAAAATTATATTTTTAATGATCAAATTATTTTATTCAACCTATGAATATTCTATTCGGTTCATTTATTCAATAAAATGATATTTTTATTTTTCTAATTTATTTTAGAAAATTTCGACGGCATAACGGCACGATACTAGAAACGGGACAAGGCCTAGCCTTATCCCCGGTCTAGTGAAGGCCCACGCCATTCACACATCAATCAAATCAATTTCCATTTCACTAAACAATCAAATTCCAATCAAATATCTAACCAACTACACAACCAAACAAACAAGTCCATGGTCTGTGGACGATGGTGTCGGGTGCTACTAAACACCGTCTGCATCCTAGTATATATATATAACTGGAAAAATAAATTGAAGAGTGAGAAATTCTCACCAATAGCTATCCCAATTCCACGCCACTTCATATGTAGGAAATCTTCACCTTTTCGTCTTTTATCACTTTCGTTGCCCGTAGCCACTACATATATTAAAATCGAATTTTTATTCTTTCTAAACTATAAAAATTATAGTTTTAACCTTTCTATATTATTAAAAATCGATCTTTTATATTCGCCTTCAAGATGATAAAAATCGTATTTCTACTTTAATTTCATATTTAAAAATTGTATCCTCTTACATATAAAAATCAAAACCTTTCAACTATAAAAATCTAATTTTTTATTCGTTATTCATAGGTCTAAAAATCGAACTTTCTTTGTTTTAAAATTTCAAACTTTCCTATAATAAAAATATTAACTTTACATCCTTAAAAATCAAAACTTATATACTTATGAAAAATCAGAACTTTCTATGCTTTTATAACTAGGTAAGATCAGTTTTTATCCACTAAAGAAATCAGTCTTCATAATATATATATATATATATATATATATATATATAAATACTTACTGGTTCAAATCGGACGGAGGGGGAAAAGAGAAGGAGGTAGGAGGAAGGAGGGGGTGCTGGGGACCCGCGGCGCCTGTCGGGGGGCGTTGCGATGTTAGGGTTTTGCCTGGGGCTTCGGGGAAGGCTGCGTCTCGATTTGAGGTGGAGTAGAAAGGAGAGAGAGAGAGAAGCGGCAGAAGGGGGGACCGGAGCAGCGGTGGGGATGGCGATCGGAGGCGGCGCGCGATGGTGGTGGAGGGGCGACGAGGTCTCGCGTTTTTTTCTTTTCTGAAATGAATTCGAACGCCGGGGGGGGGGGGGGGTGCAGAGAAATAAAGGAGAGGGTTTTATTTTATTTTATTATTTAATTATTTTCACCAAAAAGAAACTTTTATTTTCGACCTCAAAATGAGGCCCACAGCCTATCGTCCATAGCGTTTTACTCCCATTCTGAACACAATGGGATATGTATCGTCAGCTGATTCGGCTATTACAATCAGTTTCCCCAAAATCAACATATACTTCTATATATTGAACTTGAACACGCGTTTCAATTTACCGGGGTCACATACTAACTCTATAAATCCCAGAAAAATATTTTCTAGCTTCGTATTGACGATACGGTCCTAAAAAAACTAGTTTCATCGAATTCTGAGACCGTTTGAAAAATGGCCATTTTCCAGTTGATTAAAATCAACTGAAACTGGTCAAATGCATTTTCCTTTGCTACGCTCACATATTGATTCGAAAAATTATGAAATTTGGAATCTAATAATAACTTGACATCACGGATCCAACAAAAGTGGTTTCGTCGAAATCCGAGGTCGTTTGCAAAATTCCCATTTTTAAGGGCCTGAATTCCATAGCGACTATTCAGAATTTTCGACTGGACATATCTTTTGATCCCCGCTATGAAATTTCGATTTTTCGGATTCGTTGGAAAGATATTATATAATAGATCCTATTATTTTTGGTTTCACTAAAATTTGGTTTGTTTTGCACCCGGTACATTCAATTGAAGTTTGAAATCGAATTATCGAACTACCGCGCCATTTTCAATTCTATTTATAATTATATATAATTATTTATATTCTAATGACGACGTATATAATATATACGTTCTAAATATATTTAAAATAAGTTTCTTGTCGATATTATTTGTAACACCCCACCTCCGCTAGGGTCACTCACAAAGGGAATGCACTAGGTTTGGTGAAGCATTATCGAGGTAAACATACACAGAAATATTACAAGACAGAACATATATAAAACAGCGGAAGTAAAACAAATTTCATTACCTTATAAAATAAGGTCTAAAGCCTTTTACATCAGAATACATCAAACCCTGTCTTGCAATAGTAAAGAAGCATAAAACCATTTCATAAATTATTCCCCAAGTAAAACAGTAAAGTAGCCATAGCCAAGGAAAGTCCAAGCCATGCGTGATGACCTTCAAGCAGAAGAAGTCCGAACTAAATAACAGTGTTTCCTCCCTGAAAACCTGGGTGGGGGGGGGGGGGAACGGAAGACAAAGAGGCGAAAGAAAACGGGGTCAGTCATAAAGACTAGTAAGTCCTATTTACTTCCAGTATAAAAACAGGTAAAGGTAACATGACATGCATAAACTGAAAGTAAACATAAGGATGATGACAAGATAGATAAGCTAAACCAAGATAACTGGATGAACTACTGTAGCAAGATAAACTAAGGTATCATGATAAACTACAGTGTCAAGATAAATCAAGGTATCACGGCGTCAGGTTTCTATCAAGTATACTATCCCAAGGTATCTATCATATATAATATCCCGAGGTTACTATCAAGTATATTTCTCGTGGTTCTAACATGTATATTTTGCTCTGCTCCTCTCGTACTAGTATCCCAACCCGCGTCATGTTTTAACTATGAATGTCCCTTGCCCAATGTCATGTAATGGTCCATGTCAACCTAATATATAGCATATGTAGGTTTTCCCAACTCGTATGTTTCTTCCCATGTATAAGTTCAGTCCTTTGCCGTAGGCCGTACGGGCTTTTCCATGTAAATCTATACCACCTCAACGTAGTACCATTTTATCCTTGAAATTGTTTTGGACTGCTACCCTTGATCTGGTTATGTTTTCTTACCATGAACTATCGCGTGTTCACTTAGGATTTACGCCACCTAGGACCACTAGGGATTATGCTACCTAATGAACGTTTCCGTGTCTCGGTTTGGGTTCAAGCCACCTAGGGCCACTAGGGATTATGCCACCCGTCAACCGCGCCCTTTATCCCGCGTATGTATCGTGAATCGTTTTCCATGTCTAGACGCACATGTTCCTCAATGTGCCATCCGAGTTCCGTGCCAGGGCAAATCAAGAAATACGGAACTCGGTCGGGAGCTTTAAGTCGTCTGCTGATGCAGATATCAAGGTCTGTTTTTGTACCCGTGGCTATGGTCCCACGTGACCCCTCCCTCAACTACTGAAAGGAAATCCAAGAAAAATCATGTATGAGAACCACATCCCGACCCCACTATAGCCCCACTTTCCTATGGGCCAACCTCACCCATGACTCGATAGCAAGAACATGGTCTGTTGGGAGTTCTCTGCCTTTCCGTACATACACGATTGACTAAAGACGGTAGGTAGTCGGCGACGCGCTATCCAAGGCAGAATCAAGTATCGTCGACTCCACGCTAATCCATCCCAGTCTTTAGGTCGCTCGCATATCAACCAAGGCATACCCTTGGCTCCTCTACCGCAGACCTTAACCCCTGTGAGGCCGGGTTTCATGGACCATCTGCCACCTCACAGAGGGATACCAAGAGTACCCTCACGTCCCCCGAAGCTACCGCTTCGTCACCCAGTTCGTTGGAGCCTTTATCTAAGTCAGATAATTTGCTCCTCCTCGTGTTTTAAGCGATGACCTACCATACGGGTTACTCATCTATTCATGAACTAGTCCCATGTCCTTGGCTAAGAATTATTACTTAGTTATACTTAACTAAGGTTTACCACTTAGCTTCATTTCCCCGTTACCCTTGATTAACTACGATTTTCTACCTAATTCCTCTACTAGGGTTTTGCCTATTGGGTTAAGTGTTGTTATTCAGGTTCATGGCTTAGCCCGCCTATGAATCATGTCAAGATTGGCTAAGTATTCAAGTTCAAGACCTAGCCCTACAAGTTGGTTAAGTATACCAAGAGGCTCATGACTTAACCCTATTCAATCATCAAGTCAATTTGGTTAAGTATTTGTTTATCTTAACCCTATCAGGTTATCGTGTTAGATTGGTTAAGCACAGATTATCTTAACCTCATCGGATTATCGAGTCGGATTGGTTAAGTATAGGTTAACTTAACCCCATCCACTAATCGTATTATAGTGGTTAAGTACATTTAAAAGGTCTTATGACTTAACCCTATCAGGTTCTCACATTAGGTTGGTTAAGTATGGTTGCTTAACCTCATCAATCATCATGTAAAATTGATTAAGTATAAGTTACTTAACACCATTAAATTATCATGTTAAGTTGGTTAAGTATTGGTTACTTTACCACATTGAATTACCTAGTCTAGATTGGTTAAGTGTTTAACTTAACCCCATCGAATTACCGTGTTTAGATTAGTTAAGTGTAGGTTACCTAACCTCATCTAATTACCGTGTTTAGATTAGCTAAGTGTAGGTTACTTAACCCCATCTAATTACCAAGTCGGATTAGTTAAGTGTAAATTACTTAGCCCATCCTCTAATCGTCTTATATGGTTAAGTGTCATTAAGAAATCAAGTCTGGTTCCACTTAACCTACCCATTATTGTCATATCGGTTAAGTGTCATTAGTCAAAATTACTTAACCTTTTCATGTGGCATTAATTAGATTAATGCACCCCAACCTCTCACATTAGACTTTGTTGTGGTTACTAGTTAAGTCGGGCAGGTCCGGGTAGATTTACACCACAACCTAGTCTAACCTCGGGTTTTGAGTGCCATATGACCAACTACTCACATTGGGTCCTATTGTTTGTAGCCACTAGTTAAGCCGGGCGGGTCCGGGTAGATTTATGCTACAAACTCAACCCAACCTCGAGTTGGCCACTTTCATGTTTGGTCTAGTGTCATATTACACTTACAACCCATACGTGTCTAGCCCCAAGTTCCATGTTTTCGTACGTGTCATGTTCATGTTTAAGTGTTTCAAGAGTGTCACATTTTCATGCAACCCCATGTCAAGTTTTCGTGCCACATTCAAGTCAAGTTTTCGCGTCACGTTCACGTTTGTCTAACTACCCCAAAATCGTGTTTTCACTTGAGTGAAAGCGACTCAACATAGTATAAATACTATGGTACACATTGACCCAAAAACATGCACGATGCCACGACGGGGTTGGCTTCAAACATGCATGGTATCATCAAGGGATTGGCCTTGTACATGCATACTATCATATAGGGGTTGGCCACAAGCATGCACAATGTCATAAAGAGGGTAACTTGCATAAGTGTTCATGTCATAAACCTATCATGAAGGGATAAACATGCACATGTTACTTATGTCATACAAAGGGGTAAACTTGCATATCATCATAAGGGACTTCGGGTTCATATACTTGCATAGCCTCAAAGTCACATTTATGCACATGTTTCATGAGTCAAAGTGATTTCAAGTGTGCATACTAACATACAACAAGTAAAGGTCCAATCTTGCATGGCAAACTAAGTCCAATGCAACATGAATAGCATGGTTTAGTCGCTAAAACACAACCTAAAGTCCTATGTTCATGTTAAAGGAGCAAACTAGGCTCGCATAGGTTATAACACTCGTGTTCAACCACATTTTATTCCGTGCCATGATTAAACTACCGTTAACATCTCGAAGTAGCTAGAACTTACATAACGTGGCTTAGCGAATTAGCATGAATTGTCTCGACGAAGAAAGGTGGCTCCTTTGAAGAAGAACCGTCATGAAACCGTCGTAGCAACGTTGATTTGGCCTCTATTTGGTGTAGCAAGCTTGCACCTTTCGATTCAGATCCGATTTGCATGCATAGTCTCTTGGAGTTGGAGATGGAGGCCATGATCACTTGGCATTTGGGAAGCATTTCGTGGCATGAGTGATTTGTGAGGGTTTAAGCTAGGTCTAGGGGTCTTTTTATAGAGATTAGGAGTAGTTTAGGCCGTAGGATAAACCCTAGGATAGATCTGAACCCTCAAAAATCGTCACAAGCCTCCAAAACCGAGCCAACATGACAAGCAGGTGCACCAGGTCGGGGTTCTACAGGGGAGGGGGGTCGACCCAGGGGTCGACACCCATGTCGACCCCCTGGAGAGGGGTCGACCCAGGGGTCGACACCCATGTCGACCCCCTGGAGAGGGGTCGACACCCTGTGTGTCTGGCGGGAGTTTTCCCGCCTCTCTTTTTGGGCTGAATTTCAAGTCTGTTTTCGGATTTGAATTTTCGTGAAACTTCGTTGGGCCTTAACTGGGTCATACGGACTCCGATTTACGAAATTTCGGACTCTATTTCGCGTATTTTTCCGAGACGAACGCAATGGCGCAACCCGTTTATCCTGGTTCAGATTTTATAATTTAATTCTGCCTTGATTCTTGTCTTAACATGTTGTTTAAAATTCGGGTTGTTACATTCTCCCCTCCTTTAAGGATTTCGTCCCCGAAATCTCCAAGTTAGGAAGAACGTATCCTACCATCCATCATCCATCTACTCAAAACATCATCCAAAAGCAACCATGGTCCTTAAAAGATTTCTAATGCTGTATGAACTCATGCAGAAAGTGTGTGTATATGTTCCTTAGCTAATGCTAATGATCAGGCCTGAATGATCTTCTAATGCAAATTATGTTTAGTGCCATGAATCCAACATGTATGCAAATAGTCCTAGTCATATAAACACTATATGTGTGCACAACCATTCATCCACATGCAACATCCACATGACAACACATTCGATTCCATCCATAAACAAGTATAAATACTCGTGCATATGCAACATAAAACGTGACCGCGTCAATCTAGTGTCTAATGTGTATTCGCGCATCCACGAGCAACCACTTGCAACCATTTGCAACCATATCAATCATAACATGTTTCAAATACATGTTTACATCCATAGAGTTCTTCCTAAGGTTCTCAAGATAGGATCGAGAAGATAAACAAGACAAACTCCTTACGGGATTTGTAATAGAAACAGGACCGAGGGGATATCCACCAAGCGATAGCATGCAAGCAAGGTCTACAGGAGAACCAGGGATCAACGATATACTCTTAAAAAGAGACATGATGCGCGCGTCTAAGCCGCATTTCCTTGAGCTTAATTCCTCGGTGCCTTGACCATCTTTTTAACTCCATGATTTCATAGCTCCTTGATTCCTATTTCCAAGATATGAGTTACAACTCATTTCACTGTCGCCTCTTATTCCACTTTCACTTATCCTTTTCCTATTATACTTGGCTCAAACATATCCACTTACTCATGCAAGCTCTCCAAAATTCGCTAGGGAATTCTGGATCTCGTTTGCCGATGCCAATCCATGTTGCCAAGAGTACTTACTAGGGTGATTCCCATAACTCATGCATAAGCGAAACGAACCATCCGCCTTAGTGGTGAATTCTATTCGAACGGATTACCAACAACTGCATCCCGAGATTCTAGGTAATTAACCATGACAGAACCCAAAATGTTACACGAGACTTCGAGGGTATCACCATGGTGAGTCGAGAGTCTAACTACCCTCTTTCCAAAACCAAGAATGGCACCCCTTATTGGGTGACCACTTTATCCCTAGAATCCATCCGTAGCTGAGACATGTCATTCTCAAATCCAAACAAGTCATGAAGAAATGGACCAACTCTCCAACCAGATTTTTGGGACAAAAACTGGGATCCTCTACCATGCTAGTACTAAGGTGCAGAGACTCAACTATCCAAGCAGACTTAAATGATACGATGATCAAGACAAAGTCTGGACGGGATGATAGAAAAGAACGACTAAACCTTTACCAGAAACGGTACCATCTCTTTTAGGTACCCTAGAAATGGGGAGCGTACAATTGCCCTCTCCGATGATCTTGTCCTTGTCCTTCTTGATGGACTAAGCTATACCAACAAGTTGCTTATCCTTAAGCTCGCGTCCTTTATCCTTTCTCTTATTATCCTTCCTTGTACCATGGCAACAGGTCTCTCGAGAACCACCTCCATCATACGGAAAACACCTACGTGGCTAGACAAAGATTAGTCACAGTTAGAACTACTGTGACTACAGATGGAGGAAAGAAAGGAAAAGAGATTCAATCAAGGAATCAAAGGATAGTGCTAATGGCTTTTGGGGAATAGCCTTTAAAAACTTTTCTTGAAAAATGCTTCTTTGTAAATGGTTTTTCAAATAGTTTTCAGAAGGTTTTAAAAACTTTTGCCCAGTCTGGTAACCTTCTGCTCTGATACCAAGTGTAACACCCCACCTCCGCTAGGGTCACTCACAAAGGGAATGCACTAGGTTTGGTGAAGCATTATCGAGGTAAACATACACAGAAATATTACAAAACAGAACATATATAAAACAGCGGAAGTAAAACAAATTTCATTACCTTATAAAATAAGGCCTAAAGCCTTTTACATCAGAATACATCAAACCCTGTCTTGCAATAGTAAAGAAGCATAAAACCATTTCATAAATTATTCCCCAAGTAAAATAGTAAAGTATCCATAGCCAAGGAAAGTCCAAGCCATGCATGATGACCTTCAAGCAGAAGAAGTCTGAACTAAATAACAGTGTTTCCTCCCTGAAAACCTGGGGGGGGGGGGGGGGGGAACGGAAGACAAAGAGGCGAAAGAAAACGGGGTCAGTCATAAAGACTGGTAAGTCCTATCTACTTCCAGTATAAAAACAGGTAAAGGTAACATGACATGCATAAACTGAAAGTAAACATAAGGATGATGACAAGATAGATAAGCTAAACCAAGATAACTGGATGAACTACTGTAGCAAGATAAACTAAGGTATCATGATAAACTACGGTGTCAAGATAAATCAAGGTATCACGGCGTCAGGTTTCTATCAAGTATACTATCCCAAGGTATCTATCATATATAATATCCCGAGGTTACTATCAAGTATATTTCTCGTGGTTCTAACATGTATATTTTGCTCTGCACCTCTCGTACTAGTATCCCAACCCGCGTCATGTGTTAACTATGAATGTCCCTTGCCCAATGTCATGTAATGGTCCATGTCAACCTAATATATAGCATACGTAGGTTTTCCCAACTCGTATGTTTCTTCCCATGTATAAGTTCAGTCCTTTGCCGTAGGCCGTATGGGCTTTCCCATGTAAATCTATACCACCTCAACGTAGTACCATTTTATCCTTGAAATTGTTTTGGACTGCTACCCTTGATCTGGTTATGTTTTCTTACCATGAACTATCGCGTGTTCACTTAGGATTTACGCCACCTAGGACCACTAGGGATTATGCTACCTAATGAACGTTTCCGTGTCTCGGTTTGGGTTCATGCCACCTAGGGCCACTAGGGATTATGCCACCCGTAAACCGCGCCCTTTATCCCGCGTACGTATCGTGAATCATTTTCCATGTCTAGACGCACATGTTCCTCAATGTGCCATCCGAGTTCCGTGCCAGGGCAAATCAAGAAATACGGAACTCGGTCGGGAGCTTTAAGTCGTCTGCTGATGCAGATATCAAGGTCTGTTTTTGTACCCGTGGTTATGGTCCCACGTGACCCCTCCCTCAACTACTGAAAGGCAATCCAAGAAAAATCATGTATGAGAACCACATCCCGGCCCCACTATAGCCCCACTTTCCTATGGGCCAACCTCACCCATGACTCGATAGCAAGAACATGGTCTGTTGGGAGTTCTCTGCCTTTCCGTACGTACACGATTGACTAAAGATGGTAGGTAGTCGGCGACGCGGTATCCAGGGCAGAATCAAGTATCGTTGACTCCACGCTAATCCATCACAGTCTTTAGGTCGCTCGCATAGCAACCAAGGCATACCCTTGGCTCTTCTACCGCAGACCTTAACCCCTGTGAGGCCGGGTTTCATGGACCATCTGCCACCTCACAGAGGGATACCAAGAGT
Organism: Allium sativum; assembly: GCA_030737875.1. NCBI lineage: Eukaryota > Viridiplantae > Streptophyta > Magnoliopsida > Asparagales > Amaryllidaceae > Allium > Allium sativum. The sequence continues at coordinate 465,763,836 of CM060923.1, forward strand.
ACCCTCACATCCCCCAAAGCTACCGCTTCGTCACCAGTTCGTTGGAGCCTTTATCTAAGTCAGATAATTTGCTCCTCCTCGTGTTTTAAGCGATGACCTACCGTACCGGGTTACTCATCTATTCATGAACTAGTCCCATGTCCTTGGCTAAGAATTATTACTTAGTTATACTTAACTAAGGTTTACCACTTAGCTTCATTTCCCCGTTACCCTTAATTAACTACGATTTTCTACCTAATTCCTCTACTAGGATTTTGCCTATTGGGTTAAGTGTTGTTATTCAGGTTCATGGCTTAGCCCGCCTATGAATCATGTCAAGATTGGCTAAGTATTCAAGTCCAAGACCTAGCCCTACAAGTTGGTTAAGTATACCAAGAGGCTCATGACTTAACCCTATTCAATCATCAAGTATTTGGTTAAGTATTTGTTTATCTTAACCCTATCAGGTTATCGTGTTAGATTGGTTAAGCACAGATTATCTTAACCTCATCGGATTATCGAGTCGGATTGGTTAAGTATAGGTTAACTTAACCATATCCACTAATCATATTATAGTGGTTAAGTACATTTAATAGGTCTTATGACTTAACCCTATCAGGTTCTCACATTAGGTTGGTTAAGTATGGTTGCTTAACCTCATCAATCATCATGTAAAATTGATTAAGTATAAGTTACTTAACACCATTAAATTATCATGTTAAGTTGGTTAAGTATTGGTTACTTTACCACATTGAATTACCAAGTCTAGATTGGTTAAGTGTTTAACTTAACCCCATCGAATTACCGTGTTTAGATTAGTTAAGTGTAGGTTACCTAACCTCATCTAATTACCGTGTTTAGATTAGCTAAGTGTAGGTTACTTAACCCCATCTAATTACCAAGTCGGATTAGTTAAGTGTAAATTACTTAGCCCATCCTCTAATCGTCTTATATGGTTAAGTGTCATTAAGAAATCAAGTCCGGTTCCACTTAACCTACCCATTCTTGTCATATCGGTTAAGTGTCATTAGTCAAAATTACTTAACCTTTTCATGTGGCATTAATTAGATTAATGCACCCCAACCTCTCACATTAGACTTTGTTGTGGTTACTAGTTAAGCCGGGCAGGTCCGGGTAGATTTACACCACAACCTAGTCTAACCTCGGGTTTTGAGTGCCATATGACCAACTACTCACATTGGGTCCTATTGTTTGTAGCCACTAGTTAAGCCGGGCGGGTTCGGGTAGATTTATGCTACAAACTCAACCCAACCTCGAGTTGGCCACTTTCATGTTTGGTCTAGTGTCATATTACAATTACAACCCATACGTGTCTAGCCCCAAGTTCCATGTTTTCGTACGTGTCATGTTCATGTTTAAGTGTTTCAAGAGTGTTACATTTTCATGCAACCCCATGTCAAGTTTTCGTGCCACATTCAAGTCAAGTTTTTGCGTCACGTTCACGTTTGTCTAACTACCCCAAAATCGTGTTTTCACTTGAGTGAAAGCGACTCAACATAGTATAAATACTATGGTACACATTGACCCCAAAACATGCATGATGCCACGACGGGGTTGGCTTCAAACATGCATGGTATCATCAAGGGATTGGCCTTGTACATGCATACTATCATATACGGGTTGGCCACAAGCATGCACAATGTCATAAAGAGGGTAACTTGCATAAGTATTCATGTCATAAACCTATCATGAAGGGATAAACATGCACATGTTACTTATGTCATACAAAGGGGTAAACTTGCATATTATCATAAGGGACTTCGGGTTCATATACTTGCATAGCCTCAAAGTCACATTTATGCACATGTTTCATGAGTCAAAGTGATTTCAAGTGTGCATATTAACATACCACAAGTAAAGGTCCAATCTTGCATGGCAAACTAAGTCCACTGCAACATGAATAACATGGTTTAGTCGCTAAAACACAACCTAAAGTCCTATGTTCATGTTAAAGGAGCAAACTAGGCTCGCATAGGTTATAGCACTCATGTTCAACCGCATTTTATTCCATGCCATGATTAAACTACCGTTAACATCTCGAAGTAGCTAGAACTTTCATAACGTGGCTTAGCGAATTAGCATGAATTGTCTCGACGAAGAAAGGTGGCTCCTTTGAAGAAGAACCGTCATGAAACCGTCATAGCAACGTTGATTTGGCCTCTATTTGGTGTAGCAAGCTTGCACCTTTCGATTCGGATCCGATTTGCATGCATAGTCTCTTGGAGTTGGAGATGGAGGCCATGATCACTTGGCATTTGGGAAGCATTTCGTGGCATGAGTGATTTGTGAGGGTTTAAGCTTGGTCTAGGGGTCTTTTTATAGAGATTAGGAGTAGTTTAGGCCGTAGGATAAACCCTAGGATAGATCTGAACCCTCAAAAATCGTCACAAGCCTCCAAAACCGAGCCAACATGACAAGCAGGTGCACCAGGTCGGGGTTCTACAGGGGGGGGGTCGACCCAGGGGTCGACACCCATGTCGACCCCTTGGAGAGGGGTCGACACCCTGTGTGTCTGGCGGGAGTTTTCCTGCCTCTCTTTTTGGGCTGAATTTCAAGTCTGTTTTCGGATTTGAATTTTCGTGAAACTTCGTTGGGCCTTAACTAGGTCATACGGACTCCGATTTACGAAATTTCGGACTCTATTTCGCGTATTTTTCCGAGACGAACGCAATGGCGCAACCCGTTTATCCTGATTTAGATTTTATAATTTAATTCTGCCTTGATTCTTGTCTTAACACGTTGTTTAAAATTCGGGTTGTTACATTATTTAAAATAATTCATTTTAAATGTTCAAACCTCATCGAAGTTGCCAAAACAAAAAATTTAAACTGACCTAGATTTTTTGGGTTATTACAATCTCCCCCACTTAAAACTTTTCGTCCCCGAAAAGGAACGAAGTCGAAAGTAGTTTGATTAATCAACTCTACGCTCGATCTGGCTTTCCATTCTCCAACTTTTCAGTTTCTGAGAATTTTCAAAAATTTGGCTAACACCCTAAATTTTCGAAAAATTTCGCCATAACCTCCCCTGCACCGGGAGCCACGGGAAAATCCCGAAATTGCCATACAGGCCTTCTGATCTCAAAAAGAAAAAGAAAAAGCTAATCGGCTCATAAAATCATCATCACCCAAACAAAACAGTAAATTATAGTAAATATGTACCTATTTGTCGGGCAAACAAATTTTATTCTCTGCTCTAGCCTCCTTGCTATGACCTGTTCAATGTAAGTACATGTATATGCAAGCAAATGCTACCAATTTTCAATACAATTCAATATTTGATGCAATTAGGCATAATGGTTCAAAATTTATCAAACAAATAAACAAACAACTCAACCATCAATCAATTAGTGGATTAACGTTTCAAATTCATAAATTTGATATATATACAAAAATCACATTTTTAATGCCAATTCACAACAAATAAATATATAAGTTTTGGTTCTCACACCAGTCTAATGGAAATATATAGATATCACACCTTCGAAACACGAACATAAATACTGATGATGTCATGACAATTATCAATACCATCTCCGGGCGACTAGAACGTGATTTTATATCTATCCAGTATATAAAAACTTCGAATATACGTTCATGACGCGTATATGCAAAATCTTTATATATTGGATTGTCCAAATTCAAAATAAATAAATATCCAAATACGTATAAAATGGTTTAAATTTTCAAAACAAAATTGTTTTCATTTGAAAAATATACTCCTCACACTCGTTCTAGGATACTACTGATCCTATCTCGAACGAGTCATTCTAATTGGATATTACTAATCCAATATCTGATGAATTCTTTCGTATGGTTCTAATGTGTCTTGTTCTCGAGCTCTGTAAACCAAAGCTCTGATACCAACTGTGAGGACCCGTAACTTCCCCGTGAAGGAAAGAGCGGATACTTTGAGAACAACACACAAATGAACGCAGACGGAAGAACATTTCATTGTTATTAGAACAATTCCATCAGATGCAAGAATATACAGAGTATAAATGAATACTATACATTCGATAAATATCAGAGATAACAATAAATTACATAGCAGCGGAAAATAATACAAAACACAACTGAAGGTAATACACGGATACAGAGCTTTCCGAGCATCGTTCCAGCTGTAAATCAGGATCATGTGAATATAAATCTGCAAAACCAAAACTACTAGCTGCCCGTGTCGAAAATAAGGGCACCCAGAGTTTAGGTTAAAACAATAAACTCCAGGTCAGTCATGTGACTGGTGTGAGAACTAAAACAGTTATTTAAAACTTTATTTTTAAAAGAGAGTAATTCAAGGGACCACGCCGTATAACACGGAACGGGCTTCCTCCCAAGAATACCAGTGCATAGAATAAACAACGCAATGCTTTTTCGAAAAATGAAGCTATTATAAGACCCAGGTCCTATCACACAATGCAACGCAAGCCCGAGGATAGGGTTTTCCCTTATAATAGCCAAACATGCTTGGTACGTTTAAAACAAATCATTTAATACTATAATAAGTGTATAGTGTCAAAACAATTTCAATCATAAATATCAATCATAGACGGCATAGCATCCCATGCTACTATGTCGCCATACTAGGCTCTACAAATAAAGCCAAAATACACGTATTGGAAATTGGGTTTCCGTTATGAGTCGAGGCAAGGGGCAAGCTCCTCTCCGCTTCGAGACACTCTAGCAAATGCCTCAGGACTACACACTCTGGGTAACCCCTGGGATCCTCCAAGACCGGTCCTCTCTTACGTATGAGGATTAATTATTCTTGAACACATGTTTCCCGGCCCTATAGGACCTATAATCGAGGCGCCTTGCATCCAAACCACAAAGGTGAAAATTATATAAATGTCAGGGCTGGTAGGTCACTGACACCACCCATAGCTAGAAAGAAACATCGTGCACTCCTTGGATCCTCATCCCGTTTTTGACTCATACCGAGGTGTGAGGCTTGCGAATCCACGCTATATACAAAGCTGCCACGTAGTCTGTGCTTTGATCATCAACCACAAGACTTTTCTTTTCAACAAAAGCCTTGATCCATGCAACTCAGCGTGCCACACAGGCAATTCATGCCATGCGATTGATATCTATCGATATATAATCTCTAAGCTCGTACGTCTCAGAGAAGGGAGTTAAGCAAGAGAATAAATTCTCCGCCGCCAAACAGATATATTTTTAACAGAAATCAATCAACACAGAATAAAATCCAATGTCAGATACACAATCCATTTACAAGTTCGTTCTGGGTCTGAACGAAACCGGAGGCACTTTCCTCGCATATCCTTCGATCTCCAGGTACGTCTGGACGACCACTAACTGATTCCCTCATCTTGGGTGTACAGCCCAATCAAGATCATCAGTAATCACCCAAACGATGTGAAGACTTCCGGTCTTCAACCACCGTCATCTTCTTCGACTTATCGTCGAATCGGCTATTCAGAATGGGTATAAACCCGGCCTTTCCGAACAACCCGCGTATATTAAAAACGAATGTTACACAAACACAACATATGCCTCATTCCAATTCATTAGTCACTAACCGTAAATCAGTAAGAGAGCAATTCCCCAAATATTAACCCCGAAGGCCGAAACCAACATAATATTAATACCCAGGAAACCATCCTTCTTAGCTAACCTACAGCTAGTTTCTAAATTTTAATTCTTAGGGAAAGTTTCCCATTAATATTATCAAAGATAAATTCTTTAAATTTATTCTTAAATTCTTCCTTTGGATGTCATTTCAAACCAAAGTATGGTTTTCCAAACTAGTCGAGATTAGCGAATCACATCGAAGTAATTATTTATTTTATTTCCCAATCCCAACCTATTCATCCCATGAAGCAAAACTGGTAATACTCCATATCTAACACCGTGGTGTTATCGGTAAATTTAATTACCATTTCACGTTCAAATCTAATTAAAGATTTGACTATCGTTTTGGAGCAAAACTGGTGATACTCCATTCTCGCTCACTTGCCAAATTTGATAATTTTCATTATCAATTCCCATTTCAATCTAATTGCAGATTCATTAAAACTCCTTTTACTGGGTTAAAGAACTAATGTCATTTAAAACACAGTTCACGACAAACCCAAATCACATTCTATTTATTATCGGGTTAAAGAACAAGTGTTATTTAAAACACTGTTCATGATAAACCCACAAATCACTTCTAATTCAATTTCAATCAAATATATTAGAAATTCCGATTATTTAAATCCAATTTATTTATTTAAAAATAGTTGGGTTTTAATTTTAGTTCAAAACTAGTTCATTTCGATAAAAATCTATTTTTATCTTTACAAATGTGGAGTTTTTCATCCCAATTTTTCCCAAATCATTTATTATGATTTTACACAAATTATTACTATTTTTAATAATTTTATCAAGGCCCGTACAGTCGATTTCCATCAACGACCATCGAACTGCACTTACAGCGACCTTTTCCAAATTTGATTTGGACGTATCTCCAAATCCAACCGTTAGATTTCAAATTTCTAATATTCGTTAGAAAGCTCTTTTCGATACGAGCCCAACGGTTCCGGTTTTAGGAGAATCCGACGGTCGGATCTCCCGTAATGCCCGTTCGAAATAAATGGTCGAAATTCGCGAACTGCCGCGGCGCGGCGCATTCTATTCAGGCCATTATATTATATATATAATATATATAATATATATTTCGTCGATTACTATTTAAAACGAATTTTATAAATAGTTTTGAATTCGTTTCAAAAACAATTTCAACCTTTATTTCAAATTCAAATCAAAATTGAATTTTCTATTATAAATCCTTTTTACTTTCATTTCTATTTGATTTCAATTCAAATCAATTTTAATTCGATTTGAATTCATTTTGTTTTCAATTCAATTCAATTCAAATTCGTTTTCTTTTCAATTCTATTCGAATTCGTTTTCTATTTAATTCAAATCAAATTCGTTTTCTATTCAATTCAAATCAAATTCGTTATATATTCAATTCAAATCAAAGTCGTTTTCTATTCAAATCAAATTCAATTCGTTTCCTATTCTATTCAAATTCAATTCGAATTCGTTATATATTCAATTCAAATCAAAGTCGTTTTCTATTCAAATCAAATTCAATTCGCTTTCTATTCTATTCAAATTCAATTCGAATTCGTTATATATTCAATTCAAATCAAATTCGTTATATATTCAATTCAAATCAAAGTCGTTTTCTATTCAATTCAAATCAAAGTCGTTTTCTATTCAATTCAAATCAAATTCGTTTTCTATTCAATTCAAATCAAAGTCGTTTTCTATTATATTCAATTTTTATCTCTTTTCAATATTCATTATAAAAACAAATATAATCGATATAAATATCATTCGCGTCAAAATAGTGCATCTCTAATCAACACGACTTTATATATTTCAATACTTCCGTTATTCTATTCAACAAATGAATATTTATTCTATTCAATATGTGAATCTATATTTTTGTCAACATATGACTAATCTCAACATATGACTAATCTCAACCTATGACTAATCTCAACGAATGAGTACTGTCCACCTGTTACGATATGGTCCTAACAAAACTAGTATCATCGAATTCTGAGACCGTTTGAAAAATGGCCATTTTCCAGTCGATTAAAATCAACTGAAACTGGTCAAACGCGTTTTCCTTTGCCACACTCACGTATTGATTCGAAAAATTATGAAATTTGGAATCTAACAATAACTTGACATCACGGATCCAACAAAAGTGGTTTCGTCGAAATCCGAGGTCGTTTGCAAAATTCCCATTTTTAAGGGCCTGAATTCCATAGCGACTATTCAGAATTTTCAATTGGACATATCTTTTGATCCTCGCTATGAAATTTCGATTTTTCGGATTCGTTGGAAAGATATTCTCCAATAGATCCTATTATTTTTGGTTTCACTAAAATCCGGTTTGTTTTGCACCCGGTACATTCAATTGAAGTTTGAAATCGAATTATCGAACTACCGCGCCATTTTCAATTCTATTTATAATTATATATAATTATTTATATTCTAACGACGACGTATATAATATATACGTTCTAAATATATTCAAAATAAATTTCTTGTCGATATTATTTAAAATAATTCATTTTAAAAGTTAAAATTCATCGAAGTTGCCAAAACAAAAATTTTAAACTGGCCCAGATTTTCCGGGTTATTACACCGTGTCTCAGGCAAGTACTCTGTCAAGCCTTTGGATCGTCAGGGTCGGTCCACCGATGAGGATTAAAATGCCTGAACACTGCGTTTCCCCGCCCTATGTGGCGTCAATGAGCCAAATGACTCCATCGGACCCGGATCGTCCGATCTAACCGAGGCGCCTCGCAATCCATCATCCACATAAGTAAAATGTCCGGGCGTGTAAAACCCAAAACACCACTCCTAGTTAGAAGGAAATGCATGCCCTCCTTGATGTCCTCTCCCGTTTATGGTTCACACCGGGGTGTGAGGCTCGCGAATTAACGCTACACAAAGCTACGCTGTATTAAAGTCGTGCTTTGATCATCAACCACAAGACTCTGCTTTACAACAAAAGCCTTGATCATTTGCATCTCAGCATGCCACACAGGAAATTCATGCCATGCGACTAATATCTATCGATATATAACCTCTGAGCTCGTACGTCTCAAAGAAGGGTGTTAAGCAAGAGAATAAATTCTCCGCCGCCAGACAGATATATATTTAATAGAAATCAATCAACACAGAATAAAATCCAATGTCAGACACACATCCATTTACAAGTCCGTTCTGGGTCTGAACGAAACCGAAGGAACCTTATTCCTCGCATATCCATCGATCTCCAAGTACGTCTGGACGATCGCCAACTGATTCTCTCCTCTTGGGTGTACAGCCCAATCAAGATCATCAGTAATTATCCAAACGATGTGATGACCTCCAGTCTTCAACCACTGTCTTCATCGTCAACTTCTCGTCGATTCAGTTACTCAGAATGGGATAAACCCGGTCTTTCCGAATAGCTCACATATATAATAAACAAGTGTTATAAAAACACAACATACGCCTTATTCCAACCCAGAACATTCCTTTATTCAAATATTCTTTTACTTTGGGAATGGTTCCCATTAATTTTATCAAAGATAAATCCTTTAAATTTATTCTTTAATCTTCCTCTGAATATCAATTTAAACCATATTAAGGTTTATCCAAACTAGTCGAGATTAACGAACCTTACCGAAGTAATCATTTGTTTTAAATTTCCCAATCCCAACCTATTCATCCCATGAAGTAAAACCGGTAATACTTCATATCTAACACCACGGTGTTATCGGTAAATTCAATTACCATTTCACGTTCAAATCTAAATAAAGATTTAACTATCGCCATGAGCAAAACTGGTGATACTCCATTCTCGATCATTTCAATCTAATTAAAGATTCATTATAACTCCACTTGGTTTTAATCTTCCCAAAAATCAATATTAATGATTGTTTAACTTGGGAAATCATATCTTTAGCTGGGTTATAGAACCAATGTCATTTAAAACACGGTTCACGATAAACCCAAAATCGCATTCTATTCCATCAGCCTTTGACCTTAAATTAGCAAGTGAACAATTCCCTAAGTGTTAACCCCGAAGGCCGAAACCAACATCAGATCAATACCCAGGAAACCATTCAACTTAACTAATCTCCAGTTAGTTTCTGATTTTCTTAACTCCGTTGGGTCTAAGAACAGTATCATTAAAGATACCATTCATGACAACTCAAAATCACATTCCATTAACCATGGAATCTTCATGGAAAACAAATCGATATATATATATAATCGATATAAACTTCCGTATCCGACTAACAATATAAATGGAATAACGGCAAAGCCTTTAAAATTCCATATATATTAGCAGTCCTCATCCATAGAAATTCACTTCGATTATTACCAAATCGAATTCCATTCCATTCCAATTTATTTTATTTAAATTGGAAAACTTTACTTTGGAAAATCTTCTTTAAATCTTAACAAAAGATTTATAAATTCCAAATCACATTTCACTATGAATCGGGTTAAAGAACGAATGTCGTTAAAACACAGTTCACAACAAACCCAATTCATATTCCATAAATTATCGGGTTAAAGAAAACGTGTTATTTAAAACACCGTTCACAATAAACCCAAAAATCAATTCCAAGTCAATTCCAATTAAGTATCATTTAGTTGGTAAATTTCATTAAATCTAAAATAAAAATATTTAATCCTTTTTTTCAACTAGGTTCAAGAACTGTGTTAATGAAGACAACATTCACGACAAATCCAAATCCCATTTGATATCAAATACAAGGCTCTGAATAGAAAATATATCGTCTTGTATTCAATATCAAATTCTACGACCAATAAATATCGTATTAGAAATAACGATATAAATATATCTTTCAAATTTCCATAAAAACATCTGTATAATCACGAAATCCAACATCGAAACATTCCAAAGATAATTTCGATTCAAATCCATTTCCAATTTATATATTGGAAATTCCGGTTATCTTCAAAACCATTTCCAATCCAATTTATTTATTTAAAAAATATTGGATTTATTATTCTAGTTCAAAACTAGTTCATTTCGATAAAAATATATTTTTATTTTTTCAAATATGGAAGTTTTTTCATTCCAATTCTTTCTAAATCATTTCTTATGATTTTACACTAATTATTGATATTTTTAATAATTTTATCATGGCCCGTACAGTCGATTTCCACAAACGGCCATCAAACTGCACTTACAGCGATCTTTTCCAAATTTGATTTGGACATAATTCCAAATCCAACCGTTAGATTTCAAATCTATAATATTGTTAGAAAGCTCTTTTCAATATGAACCCAACGATTCCGGTTTTAGGAGAATCGGACGGTCGGATCTCCCGTAATATCCGTTTGAAGTCAACAGTCGAAATTCGCGAACTGCCGCAGCGCGGCGCGTTCTATTCATGCCAATATATATATATATATATATATATATATATATATATATATATTCGTCGATTTCCATTTAAAACATATTTTATAAATCGTTTTAAATTCATTTTCAAAACGATTTCAACTTCAATCTCAAATTCAAAACAAAATTGAATTTTCCAATATAAATTCGTTTCAAATTCATTTCAAATTCATTTCAAATCGATTTCAACTCAATTTCAATACGTTTTAAATATAATTCAAAACGATTTCAATTCTATTTCAGTTTAATTCGAATTTCAATTCTATTCGAATTTCAATTCTATTTCAATTTCAATTCGAATTTCAAATTCAATTTCAATTTGATTCGAATTTCAATTCTATTTCAAATTCAATTTCAATATTATTCGAAATTAAATTCTATTTCAATTTAGAATTTCAATTCTATTTCAACTTCATATTCAATTTCAAATCAAAATTGAATATTCCATATCATCGGTATATAAATGATAATATTTTCAAAACAGTAGATTTTGAAATCAATTCCTTTTTGATATTCATTATAAAAATGAATAAAATCGATCTGAATATCGTTCATGTCAAAATGGCGTTGCTCTAATCAACTCGACTTTATATATTTAAATATAATCGTGTCCATCCCAAATTGGACATCAAAAATAAAATTTGATTCTTTTCTGAATATTATTTGAAAATATTCGTTATTTTAAAATAAACGTTATTTTAAAATATTCATTCTTCTGAACTAGAATTAGACACAGTCAATTACCATATAATTTGATTATATGGATTTCACACAACAAATGTGTATAACAACAATGAAAACAGCAATCCATCATCCAGAGTTCATTCTACACTGTATAAGCATTAAATATAAATATTTAACGCTTACAACAGCTTGTCAATCAATCGATCGACATACAGCTAATTATTGGGATTAGTGTATGTCCAATTTTATCCCAACGCCCGTGTGGGGTTTTCAATCAACAAATAATGAATTTTATTTGTGCAATTGGGCGATGTGTAAAATTTATCATCCCAATCCATATCAGTCAAATGGGTGTACATAAACAAATCGTCTGATTTGTAAATGAATATATATTTTATTCATATACACATTAAAAATTATATTTTTATGATAAAATATTTATTCGGTTCATTTACACAATAAATATGATATTTTTATAACATATTTTAGAAAATTTTGGTGGCATAACGGCGCGATACTAGAAACGGGATAAGGCCCAGCCTTATCCCCAGTCTAATAATTGCCCACGCCATACACATACCAATTCTAATCAACTCCATTTCATTTCCCCAAACCAATCCAAACAAACAAACCAATCAACCAAAAACCACAACACAATATAACCAAACAAACACACAGGTCGACCATGGTCTGAGGACGACGGGGAAACAGTTCGTATATGCAGTTACATAATAAATAACTGTATAACAAAAATTACAGTGAGGAGTTCTCACCTTGGGTATCCACTCCGCCATTCTCTATTTCTGAACAGTCTGGATTTGTTCGAAATTTCACTGCGATCTTTTCCCGCTGCTCATAGTAAAAATCGCATTTTAATATGATGTTTATTTTAAAAATCACATTTTTACAATGGCACTTTATATATAAAAATCATATATTTTTACAATGCTTCTTTCTTTATAAAAATTATATTTTTACATCTCTACTTCTTATATAAAGGTCGAATTTTCATCGATACTTCATACATATAAAAATCGAATTTTCATTGCTACTTCATACATATAAAAATCGAATTTTCATCTCTACTTCATATTGATAAAAATCATATTTTTATCTCACTGCTCTATAAATAAAAATCACATTTTTATTCTATTCTATAATATATAAAAATCAGATTTTTATTCCAATGATATCCATATAAAGATCGTATCTTTTCTCTTTATAAAAATCATTTCTTTCACTAATTAAAAATCAAATCTTTCTTTAAAATAAAAATATAATCTTTCTTTACAATAAAAATATATCTTTCTTTACAATAAAAATGTATCTTTCTTTACAATAAAAATATAATCTTTCTTCGCTGAAAAAAAAAATCGTTTCTTTCTATGATAAAAATTATTACTTTCATGTGATAAATCACTACTTTTTAATCATAAAAATCTCTTTTTTTATAATCATAAAAATCAGAATTCTAAATCAATGTAAAGTAAATAAATAAAAAGGAAAACACTCACTTTGTCACCGATTGGAGGTATGGGGCTGTTGCGAAGTGGTGCATCAGGCGGAGGCGGCTTCAAGGGAGGCTTTGAGCGTGGCGACTCTGGCGGGGCTCGGTGTAATGATTTGCGGTGGAGGTGAGGGGTTTGAGGTCTTGGGGTTATAGTTTCCATCGAAGAAAAGGGGGAGGGGACTGGAGGGGGAGGCGGAGGTGTGGGGAGGGGCGACGGTGTTGTGCGGTCCTGGCGGCGGCGGTCCCCTCCCTCCCCCCCCCCCCCCCCGTCGTTCTTCTTTTCGTTTTTTTCATTTTGTTTGTCTCGATCTGATGAAGAAAGAAAAGGGAGAGGGGGCATGTGTAAAGGTTTATTTTATATATATATATTATTTTATTTAAATTTTATAATCCAAAAAGTTACCTTTTTAATTTCGAATCCCAAATCGAACTCACCGACTGTCGTCCCTAGCTAATTACCCCCATTCCGAACACAATGGGATATGTCCCGCAAGCTGATTCGATCATTTCGAGCAGTTTTTGTTTAAATCAAAACATAAATCTTTATATTTTATTTTAAACATATATTTCAATTTACCAGAGCCACATATTGACTCTAAAAATTCCAGAAAAATTATTTCTAGCTTCGTATCGAAAATACGGTCCTAACAAAACTAATTTCATCAAATTCTGAGATAGTTTGAAAATTGGCCATTTTCTGGTCAATCGAAATAGAATGAAGCTGCCAAAACGCGTTTTCTTTTGTCACGCTCACATACTGATTTCAAAAATTATGAATTTTGAAACCTAGAAATAATTTGACATCCCGAATCCAACAAAAGGGGTTTCGTCGAAAACGAAGGTCATTTGCAAAATTTCCATTTTTAAGGGCCAAAATTCCATAGCGACTATTTTGAATATTCAACTGGGCATAACTTTTTATCCCCGCTATGAAATTTTGATTTTTCGGATTCGTTGGAAAGATATTTTCAAATAGATTCGAATATTTTTGGTTTTTCTAAAATCTGATTTATTTTGAATCCTGTACAGTCATTTGAATTTTATAATCGAATTTTCGAACTACCGCGCCATTTTCAATTCCTTTTATAAATAAAAATAAATATTTATATTCAAAGATGATTCAAATAAATATATACGTTCTAATTCTATTCAAAATAAATTTCTCGTCATAATTATTTAAAATAAATCATTTTAAATATTCAAAATTCATTAAAATTTCCAAAATAAAAATTTTAAATTGGCTCAGATTTTCGGTTTATTACAAAATCGGATCGGTTGGAGATCATAAAGAATTACGAGCCGAATATTTTGGATGTCATTACTACAAAAGATCCACTTTAGGTAACCGTAATATATTTTATGGGGAAAACTATATAAGGAAAGTGTCATTTAAACACTTATAGCTTCAACCAATTTGAAAATATATCGCCTTTGGTTAATTATATGACATCCAAATATGGAAAATAATAATGAAACTTTGTCACAAGACTCTAGTTATTCATAAAGAATTGAAAGACCAAGTAATATTGTGGCAGTAAAGAATATATTATTTTCCAATAAGGGAAGAGTGCAAAATATATTGTAATTCATAGAGCATACTTAGACAAACTCCATTATGGCGGATTCGCTTACCAAAAGATTATCACCTAAGGTCTTTCATGAGCATGTAGCTCAATTAGTTTAACATTTATGTAAAGATATTTTGGTTACGGGAGAGTTTGTATTTGGTATTGCCGTATGATTCATTGCTTTATGTTTCAATCACAGATATATCTATTTAAAGTTCTTTTTCTGATCAGAAATAAAGTAATGAATTTTTCTTTGCACTCAGATTGTTTAAATATTAAATGCTTTGATCTCACTAAAGAAGGACCAGTTGGAAATAGGCACGTATAGATCACATTTCATGTAATTTCCATGCTACGAATCCATGATTGATCTATGTCATTTGATTGTATTGATATATGTGACCATTTATGGGTTTAGTTATGATAAATGTAACGAATGCCGCTTTGATCCTTTGTCAACACAATTAATGGATGAGATACACCATATGTTATAATTAGCAAATTTTGGAACTCATAAAGTTAAACACATTTTAAGGATATTTCATATGTGGCCCAAGGGGATATTATTGGAATATTTCGACAATTGGGTCACATATGTTAAATAAAATGTGTTGTGTTATTTTGGTGTAAAGCCTAATTAAAGTGATCTAATTATAGATTAGAATTAAAATGCTTAAAGCTTAACTTATCATGGGCCTAATGTGTAGATACCGGGGAATTTTTTAATTTACTGAAGGGCTGAATTATAAAATGCCAACTTTATAAATAAGCGGTTATGGTCCCCGAATTACACAAGCCTTAGCAACTCTCTAAACTCTTCTACGGAGAGATAATTTCGATCTAGGGTTTGTGTCAATTTGGAAGACCGAACCAAATTCATCTTCTCCTTAGCCACCAATTATGGAATTCAGGCACTGCAATAATTAACTATGGATTTAGGTATGCTTCCGCTAATCAAGTATCTATTTTTTTATTTGTTCTCAATCAAATCAATATGGGTTACATATTTGAATCTAGGGTTTCACGATTGGATTTTGTTAAAGTATATTGAAATACTAACAGGTGCTAGTTATGATCCAAGAAAGACTGTTTGCATTGATAAAGTCCTATCCTTGCAAGCATACGCTAGGTATTCCAGTAGGCAGTGCAACATTTCTTGATCCCGTATCTTAGAATGCTTTTGTAAACTTACATTAAGGAGTGCTTTTTGGTCGCAAAAGAACTTTTAAAGGCGTAATATTTATTCGAAGGATCGTTGGTTCCTTTTGAAAATCTTGCTTCAATCATATTTCATTTAGTTTAATTTGTTGGGGGTTACTTGAATCTATCCCACCCTTCCCGACCAGGACCCAAAGATTCTTGATTTGGAAGGAAAGCTCAAGTTTTCTTATACATGGATCATTGAACTTGAGGAATTGTTGAAGGATGCTAAAAGCGTACACAAAGCTCTATACGAAGATAAAATCAAGGTTTTGACTGAGAAGGTCCAAGAATTGTCTACCTGGGTTAGTAAGCAAATCGATATGGGAGATGATCCTATTGTGTTGACTTCATGTCAAGGCCTAATGCTGACTCTTTGCCTCTACCTTATTTTTCCCACTATGTCATTTCCAATGGAGAAAGTTGGATCAAAACTTAAAGGATTATTACAAGGACATTTATATGGATTTAAGGACTACTACATAAGGGAATAATTTATACTCCTCAAGTTAGGAGTGGTTCTGAATAATGTTCCTCATTGGTGTTTGAAATTTTCAGAAAGGTTTTAGGTTTGGGTTTGGGTTTGTGTTTGATTTTGTAAAGAGAGAAGAGAAGGGAAGAAGATTAGTCCCACATTATGTAAATTGAAAATATATTTTGGTATATGAATAAATTTCTTTAGAAAGTGTGGTGGTCTTGGGGCACCCAAATATGTGCTTTGATGTGAGGAGGAGAGTCATGCATCTACACCACACGCGCGCATCCGCCACCGACCGAATCGAACTAGGCCGGTATGGGTTTCAAATCCAACAAGCATGATTTTTAGATCATAAATAAACTACGGGCCAAATTACCACCCGTTAAGAATCCAGACTCGAAATTAAATTTGAATAGACAGTGGGAAATTTTGTAATGCTTTGAACCATTGCAAACGAAAGGGTGTGACATTTGAAACTTGCAAAGCTTCAGAACATTGCAAACGAAGGGATGCGACCGTTCCAAACGGTCGCGATGCTTGGCCAACCGTCATTTCCCCGCACTCTTATATAAACCAACGCGAGAATTCTGTTTCAATTAATTCCGAAATCACCTTTTCTTCTTCTCCTTACAGTTCTGCAACACTGACAGTGCCAACGCTCGAAAGTGTTGCGTATTTTCAATTTGCTATGCTTATATAGCATTACAGAATTCTTCTGCTTCTTATTCACTATTCTATTCTTGACAAATTTCATCATCAGAAATAAATTCCAGAGTGTTCTTGGTCGAATCAAAACCATACAAATTTTGAATCTGATTACGTTGTTCATGAAAGTCGATATTTCGATAACCCGTTTATACTTGGTGGGTTGAACTATTGTCTGAAAGAATCTATTCCATAGATCTTTGAAGTCTGAAGTATGGAAATGTCCATAATATTTTGTATTGGATTCTGCAAGAACAAAGGATGGAAAAATGTCCTTAATAAGTCTATAAACCTTAAAAGGTGTATAGCAAAAACACCTTAAGTGACTTACCAATATGAGTATTGAGATCAAGTCGTTTTCTAGGAAAGTAGGACCGCTTTCTAAAGTAGACTTATGAACCAGGATTGAAAGCACATGGCCATTAACGTGCTGAGCAATACAGAACACTCTAACTATGGAAATCAATATATATGATTGTTCCTGTTTTATCGTAAGGGATACTTAGTTCAATATTTGTTCACCACAGAATTTCGATAGAACTTTGAATGGTTTACACTAAATAAAGGTGCAAATCCAAAAGATACATTATATTTACGTGTTGTTTCCATGATGATGCAAAACTTGATCTTAGAACTACATTGGCTTGATCCCACTTGGGTATGTGGAAAGCCACTATAGTGATTTAGTCGTCCAATTTATTTATTTTTCTTATGTTGAAAATGGGTGGAGATTGTTAGAAATTTTCAAAAAGATTTTGGGTTTGGGTTTGATTTTGTGAAGAGATAAGGGAAGGGAAGAATATCAGTCCCACATTGTGTAAATTGAAAATCTATTCTAGTATATGAATAGATTTCTTAAGAGAATGTTGGGGCCTTAGGGAACCAAAATATGTGCTTTGTTGTGAGGAAGTAGGCCATGCATCTACACCACATATGCGTGCCGCCGCCGTCCGATAGAATCAAACTGGGTCGGGTACGGGTTTCAGGTTTCGAATCCAATAAACATAATTTTTGGATCATAAATAAACTGTAACGGGCCAGATTACAGCCTGTTAAGAACCCAAACCTGAAATTAATTTAAATAGAGGGAAGGAAATTTTGTAATGCTTTGAACCATTGCAAACGAAAGGTTACGACCTTTGAAATTTGCACCGCTTCAGAATGTTGCAAACGAAGGGATGCGACCGTTCCAAACGGTCGCGACGCCTGGCCAACCATCACTTCCCTCTGCCCCTATATATACCAACGCCAGAATTCTATTTAAATTAATTCTGAAATCACCTTTTCTTCTTCCTCCTTACAGTTCTGCAGCACTGATATGGCCAACGATCGAAAGTGTTGCAAATTTTCGATTTGCAATGCTTATATAATATTGTAGAATTCTTCTGCTTCTTCTTCACTATTATATTCTTCATAAATTGCATCATCAAAAATAAATTCTAGAGTGTTCTTGGTCAAATCAAAGTCATACAAACTTTGAATCTGATTATGTTGTTCCAAGACTTCATTTAATCCTGAAAGTCAATAGTTCGTTAACCTGTTTGTACTGATAGGTTGAATTATTGTCTGAACGAATCTATTTCATAGATCCTTGAAGTTTGAAATACGACAATATCTTCCTCTAGATCGTCACGAACCACAAAATCCCTAATAAATTTTTTCAAATAATATTCTTCAACCATGGAAGGTTCGAACGAGCTACAAGTTATGAATCGGCACCTAACTCGATTGGAGTGGTTTGATAGAGACAATTCACTTGTTAGCAAGAGGCATGAAGTTCTTTCTGTTAACTGTCAAATTATTATACATTTTAGAAGATGGGTTAGAAGTGATACCATAGGAAACCGACAATGTTGATGCCGCTCTAAAGGCGAAGCCTGCAAAGCGCAAACAGGACGATTTTTTATGCATAGGGCACATTCTGAATGCACTGCCTACTCCAGTCTATGAACCTCATGGGACTTTGAAAACTACAAAGGCGCCCTGGATTGCATTAGAAAGCAAATATCGCATATCTGAGGCAACTACTAAAAAAATTCTTATTTTTAATTTTATGAATTTCAAAACAGTCGCCCACAAATCTATCGTTGGACAAATAAATGAAATCTTGGTGAATCAACTTAAAGATACTGAAATAGATCTTCCTGAATCTTTTGTTGTTGCAGTTATTATTTCAGGACTCCCACATTCTTCGAATGATTATAAGAAAATATTAGAGTGTAATGGCCCGAATTTCCGTATTCTTTGAGTCGACTAATAACACCACACGTCCAACCCAAATTGCACAGAAATACGAATCATTATTAGAAAGAAGGTAGAGGATGTGAAATAAAAAGAAAGAAATATTAGAATAGAAGAAAACGAAGATCACAAACTCATAGCGGAACGAATAAAATATATTAGGTAACATAAACTTTGAAATACAATTCAGTAACTTTACATACATACCATCATCAGAGCACATAAGCTATTTCTGGAACAGTTATAAACACCTATTTCCAGATACAAACATGGTACACAGTGGAATATATGATAGTCTATAGTTAACTGGTGAAGCCTCCTTCTTCAAACTCCTCCAAGTGAATCTTTAAAATCACTAAAATAAAAACAGCATTTAGCAACGGTAGAATCCGCTTCTAATCTGTCGCTAAATAGGTCTTAGCGACGGATTTCCTGCATAATGGTGTGGTCGGTAAAAACCATGACGGTATCTGTGTCAGATTTTACGATGGAATTTAGCATGAGTTTTCCGACAGTTTTCCATCATTTTACTAATTATATACTAAAAAATAAATTTTATTTATTAATTTAATTCTAATTTATATACCGACTATTTACCGACGTATAATTATTTTATAATAAAATATTATTTATAAAAGGTGTTGGTAAACCCTTACTAATTGCCAAGGGATTAGCGACGGATTTTAATTTATGTAAATATTTAAACTAGCATCATCTGTTAGTAGTTTGTCATTGTTCCCCTTCTAATATGCAAATATATATTATATATGCTTATATATATAGATATACACATTCATATATGTACACATACATACATAAATACATACATGTATATTTATCGAACTAATATCAATCAACTATGAACGATGAAATAAATAGCATATCCAAAAATACAAAGATAAATTTACAGTAATGATTTCTTCACTCGGTACGTTCAACTTTGATAATTACATAATATCATGAACTTTTTAATACATCCAAGCATACAATGATAATACACATTAAAGTAAAAGTAGTTTGATCGGTAATCACCTAACATTATACTTAATGTTACAACCATCCAAAGAAGATGTTCTTTGACTCGAGATCCTGCTTTTGTGGTCTATCTCTAGACCTAAAAATGAAAGAAGATGAATTACCATTGCCATTTTCTTTGGGGATAGGTTCACAATATTATAGAACTGCCTTAAGGCACTTCACCGTATATAAGTATCCAAACAAAAGCAATGAAAACAAAAGTCAAATAAGAAGAACAATAGTTTATCAGAGAAGGAAGCATAGAAAACAATGTTCAAATAGGAAGAACAATAATATCATACCTGAAACGTAGGAGATTAGAAGGTTCAAAACTTCCAATCAAATGAAGTATAGAGAACGCCCCACATGTACTAATCAAACATAACTACAAATGAAGGATTAATTGCAAAACAATAAAGATTTCCGTATAAGATATACCTTGGGAGATAAACAAACTTCGGCTCATCGTCCAATCGAGTCTCCTTCTCTTTCAGTTCCCATTGAGGAGTTATTACAGAGGATCCGAATTGAAAAACACACGGAAGCTGCATATTACAAAGTAACTAGTCATGATAAAACTCTATTGTTCATCTATAAAAGATGAATTATTATTCACAGAGCAAACATAAAAGCATTTCATTTTGAGCTGAAGCACATTCAAATATGCTTTACTTTAAATTGTGCATCTATAAAAGGTAGTGTTTAATCCTTTCAAGCTTAACTCTAATTCATACAAAACAAAACTGCACAAATTTTCTAATGTATGCCAAAACTGACATTCAAGTCAACATGTTTTTTGCTCAATCTAGTAAGACGAAGTGTGTTTCTGAGTGTATTTAGCTAGAGCAAAGTACGTTGGGTGATTACAAAATAATGATATATTATACATTTAGAGGCCTTGGAATGAAAAATTACCTTGGTATAAATTAATCAACAAAATAATAATAATAATGCGACTATTAGTATATAAACAGAGGCTCAACCTTCTCTTTATGTGTAGCATCAAGGCTGACAAAATTTGCCCAACTCTTCCACTTCCACCCTAAATTGGAAGCTCTTTTACAAACTGCCCCAGCAACAAGACCAACATCTCTAAATAAAATAAGGCCAACAAGCCCCAAGTGTAAAAGATCTTGTTTTACCATAGTAAGATCTATGCAACCAATTAGAACATTATCAGCAAGAAAGAGCGGATTACGTGTCTGAGGCACAGAAGGGTTACGGATGATGATTTCGAATTTCCGTTTTCGAGGATGGATCGTATTATGATTCTCATAAATGGTGTCGATCAGCATTACGTTTGACGTTTGTTTCCAGCAACAAGTGCACCCCTGAATGGATGTTTCTGATGCCGATCTGAAACCTGTAAAAGGAGCATGCTTCAAAAATGTGAGCTCCTTTGCGAAATCTGATGGCGAAATTTTCTACCTGATGCCATCGAATAAATGTTCCATGTATTCCTAACCAAACATAGAATATACAAATTTGTTTCCAGCAACATTGTGTTCAAGTAAAGTTCCTAGTGCTACTGCTAACACATATGGTACATATAATGTCAATAAAGCTAAACTAATTTGTTAAATTCATCAAATAAGTGTGAAAATAAGAAAGCTTGATTTTCTCACCCTTTGAGCAATGTAATGATCATACATAGTCAAAAGCCCAAGTCTGTACACAGGTTCTGTGCAATAAACAGGTGTCGAATAAGCATACTGGATATAAGTTTTATAATACATCAAAGAATGTAAAATATGTCAGGTGAAACAATTCGTCCCTAACAAGGTATAATTAATGGCTGCCAATTGTTTAATTAAATAGTTAAACCACATATTGCTGTTAAACAAGAAAATGTGACCTTGTTGTTTAGCACAAATTTATAAACTGTTATGAAATTTAAACGAGCCAATATGCTTTTGTGTAAATCCATTTTTTTTCTTGAACTAAATCATTGTACAACTAAAATCTTGATTCCCATAAATAAGAATTAACTTTTGCTTTTAAAATACAAACCATTATTGAGTTTCAGCTAGTTCGTTCAAATAGCACGTTATAGTTAAATGTTTATATTTTAAATCATCCAAATGATGTCAATTCAAAGTGTATAGTAGATACAAAATGAACAATGCAACATGATACTATGACCAGAGCATGTTATAACATACAAATGAATAGAGCACCTTATATGTAATTAGGTTCTCTGTCTGATTCATGTGCTAGAATATCAAAAATAGTTAAGGGACTAGCAAAAAATTGAACAACCCAAATACTTAGATCATAGTGCATATAGATAGGTCCCTAAATGGCCAACCAAGGGAAAAGAACTAGACAAACTACAGGCAATAAACATTGAACTTGAGCAAACTCTAGGGTCACACATGTATATAGTTCATGTTTATGGAACAGTATGAGCAATCTGTAGGCACATATGTAGGCTGAATCAAAGTCAAAGAGAATTGTTCAAAGGCAACAAAACAACAAGGTAAAATAGATTAACTTATGTTTAGTTAAACAAAAAACGATCAATGAAAAATTCAACTCGGTTTAATTAAATGCATTCATTACCATATCGTTATCACTGGTTTCTCAAGCTAGCTGTCCCATGTCCTAGTATACCAGCGTCATGGAGGAAGGTTCGACTCTTGCATCACCATTTATGCACAGCCAGAGGCTGACGTTGGTTAAATCGAATCAACACAAGGTATGCCGGATCAATCAATTGATGGTTTCTCCATGGATTTGTAAATCAAAATAGGTAGATGTATACCAGTAGCAAAAGTCTCTAAAATACTTCACAAAACATAAACTATATAAGATGTTAAATAAATGTTTCCTAGGCAAAAAAAGGCATAAATATAGATGCTCAAAAATTAAAATTCAGTCAATAAAAGTGCAGTACCAAGCAATCACACTCAGAATAAATTAATTCCATTTATTTCTCAAGAAGCAAGCAATTAAACCTATGAACAAAACATTAATTAATTAATTCACCTGAACCGCATACTTTTCTGAAAGCATACTTTTCGATATGTTACGATTTGGAATCCGTCCTCATCAATCATCAGAGTAGGAGGTGCAACTGGAAGGGGAGGCACGTCAGAGAAGGGCAGATTTGGATGAGCTGAACTCGGTGGCCTCTGGTCAGATGGAGACGTGCAGGTTATCATCAGCGGCATAGAATTGAAGCCGTCAATAGATAGGGTTTCCATTTGTGAAAATTGGGCATACGCAACGGACGAATGAGTCGGGGGGTTCAGGCAGGGGCTTATCTGGTTGAGCGGTGGTTGGACGAGGCAGAGGAGGCGGTTCGAAGGCTGAGTGGTGATTGCCTTCTCGATGAGTTTGGGAGATTGGACCAGAAGGAGGTATAAGTGAATTAGGATCTAGGTTAGGTAAAGTGTGGATTTGTGGAGTGCGATAGAGTGAAATATCCGGAGGCGGAAAAGTTTCATAAGTTGGAGCCAAAATTTTAGCTATTTGGAGGCCAAATTTTAGCTGTTTAAAATATTAGTTGAAGTTTAATAAATTATAAAGTAGATTATTAACTGCAAATTTAGGGTGTAATTTAAAGTATTATAAACCCAAACCAAACTTTTTTTTAAATATTGTATAAAGATTTATTCAAATTCAACAAGATTTATCATTCATTCATTATTATTATTTAATTGCTATAATTATTAATTATTATTTATTAATTATTCAGCATTGATATTACTTATAATTATTGTTAAACATAATTATCAATTATAACTATTAAATTTTAGATAATAGATAATAAATTGTACTTCTTAATTATTGAAAATTATTTATTAATCATTGACTGTTAAAGAATACTTATTAATCTATATTATTATATATTATTATTACCTCTTAATATTTTAGTAATTATTAATTAACTAATACTAACTATTGAACTTTATGTTTTAATTTTTTGAATTTTGAAATTCTTTAATATTTTTTCAATTTCTTATTTTTAAATTTTGAACACATTGTTTTTCTTAATTACGATTTATTTATTAATTAGTACATACTAATCATTGATAATCAAAATAAATTTAATTAAATAACAAATATTAATCTATTTTATTAATTATTATTACCTCATATTTATATTTTATGGTAATTAATAATGAATCAATACTAACTAGTGAGTATTATTTATTTTTAATAGTTATTATTTATTATTAATATATTATTAACATTAATTATTTAAAATTTATATTTACTTACCAATTACTAAGTAAAAACACAAATTTAAAACATTTTATAAATAATAAATAGTAAAGTCCTTTTCAAATCTCTTGAAAAACTGCTGCAAAAATAGTGTCAAAATTTTGACGACGGTAAACAACCTCTCTCTGCAACGAAATTTAGCATGAAATTTTTTATGATGGTAAAGTGCTGCAATTTCCAATGATCTACCGATAGAAATTAGATTCGATGGTAATAATTTAAAATAAGTTGACATATAAAAACAAAAATTTTATCCCTTATAAAGTCAACGAAAATCCGTCGCTAATTTTCGTTGGAATTTTCCGCTGTTAAAAATCTGTCGCTATATACAACTTTTCTTGTAGTGAATCCCGACTACTTGACTGCCCGTACAAATTTGGGCACCCAAGAGTTTTGGGAAAACAAACAAAATAAACTCTGCGACAGTCATGGGACTGGTGTGAGTAAACTCCAAACATTTGTTTAATTTTCAAAATCCTTTCGAAAGAAATGATAATCGTAAGACCGATCCACACATAAACACAGATGGTTTTTACCTTTCGATAACCAAAAATATTTTTGATATAAAATCCAATGATATTATAATAATGTATACATAAAATAAATAGAATCTAAAGGAACGCTTGCATCTCACGCTCCATATATAATATAAAATTGAAAACTGCAGGGCGCTTATTGGAGATTGGATTTCAAACATGACAAGGTATGGAACCACATTCCGACAGTGTATCTTTAGAGGGGGATACACTGGGTTCAACAAGAACGTCTTGCAACCCGTCCCACACATGGTTGGCCACTCATTTAACTTGAGTGTACCGAGCGTATTATCACCAACGGTTGTGATTAGAAAATGTTACCGAAAGCATACAACAGCGAATAGAATAAGAAGCAAATGAAATTTCTCTATATCAGGTGATAATACCCCTAATGGGAATGACCCACATGACCATGGTGTCTGCCAGATTTTTGTCATTTCTCGGGTGATGAGGCTTTAGGTCACGATTATCTTTCATAACATCTTATCACCATTTACTTTGAATTCTACACTGTAAGATCCGTCCATATACATTGTCCTGGGACTAGAAAAACCGAAGGCACTATCCCATCAACCCATCTTGGACAATTTCTATAAGGATTAACAGAACAACCCTTGCACTTTACTCCGTCTTCAATTATCTTCAGCATAAGTTGATTTGTAACGCTTATGCCAATACAGAGTGGTTTTCAAATATTAAACCCGATCCTGGTCTCTCCGTATTGACGGCGGAGGTATAAAATAAACAAACTTTGATAGCCGGTGATTTAAAATCAAAGGAAACATCCATACAACCAATAATCCTATTTTCAAATGGAAATTCTACTAGTCAACCATCAAACAACACAAGACCCTTTTAAAACAATTTATGATTAAATTATCATTTCCAATTACCATTTCCCATCTTTCGTATCCTTTCAAAGCTTTATTTTCTCTCTCGATTTCTTGAAAAAATATATTTCCAATATCCTGATTTCTTTATTCGAGAAAATATCTCTTATTGCAGTTAGAAAACATTTCTAAATATTCAAAAACCCTTAATTTCTATCAGAAAATATACCTTATTAATATCAAAAAATATTTCCATATTCCATTTATTAATTCCTCGTTGATCAATTCATTTCATTTTCTATGCGTAGAAAATATTTCTCATTTATTTGGGGAAACATTTCAAAATCCTTTAAATTAACCCGATATTATAGAACATCATTATTGTAACTTAGACTATTTAACATTTATTAACTAACCATATTGCTAACCAATCTTCACTATCGAACTGTAACCATTCCTCCATCAATCATGAAGTCAATCAAGTTGGGGTATAATTACCTCTCAGACCTCAATTGAACAACATTCTCAACTATGAAATAGTCGTAGCTCACAACTTCAAACAAAATATCGCTTACGCTACTCTCAGATGCAATCTAAGGATCCACTTCTTTTATAAAACATTGATTATAATGGTAGCGTTATAATCGCTATTTCCAAATATTTGATTTATAAAACATTAACTATAATGGTAGACAAAAAAATCGCTGTTCAGATATACAAAACATTTATTATAATGGTAGCGTTATAATTGCTGTTTAGATTTATAAAACATTTGTTATAACGACAGTGTTATAATCGCTATTTAGATTTATAAAAGCATTTGTTATAACGAAAACGTTAAAATTGCTGTTCACAAATATTTGGTTTATAAAAATATAACTTGTACTTATTAGTTTCAACAAATAAATTAATAAGTAAATAAATAAATAATTAAATTTGATTCAAAACGGAAAGTAAAAATAACTTCTTCCTAAATTGGATATAATCGAATTCCAATAAATAACTTTCTCTCAAATAATTTATATTCGATTTATATTCCGAACTTCGAAATTTGTCTACCATTTCAGGTTAATTCATATTCCAAATTCACTTTTGAATTTATCATTTCCAAATCGTTACCCATTTCCTTTATAACCATGTCACTCTATAAAACGTTATCACACTTTATTTTATATTCCAAATTTTGGAATAAACTCATCGTTTTTATTTTAAAACGATTATCCATTTTCCTTTTCTATTCAAGTTCCAATTTGGATTCATATTTCAAATCTAAATTTCCTTTAGAGATATTTCATTTGCACAATATTTTCTTTAAACCATTATTCACTTTCATCATGAATATATTTCCTTTATACACAATCAAATTAGTTTGATTTTGTATTTATAAAAAATATATTAAACCCAAATTCTATTTATAACTTCTATTCAGATTTTTCCATACCAACCTCCTCCGTATTGCAATTATTTAAAATATCGTTTATAATTTGCTAAGTTCAAATCTCATTTCAATTATTGGTTTCAAAACTTAATTCCACTTTTTCGTATAAATTTGAATTTATATTTCAATTTATCCAACGATAAATAATTCACTTTATTTATAAACCCGTTTAAATTTAACTTCTTGTTTAAATAAACAAGTTTTTACCTTTTTTAACTCCATTCGAAATTACACTTCCATTTTTGGAAAATATATTCCCTTTTTAAATATCAAATTTCATTTTTTTTATTCGAAAATATTTTACGGTATTTAAATACCAAAATTCTAAGGTCAGGGTAATTCAACACAGCATAATCAATCACAGTATATATCATAGTAAATAACAAACAATAATTTAAATGTTGAGGGATCCAGTTGGATCCCTCCAACTTGTTTTCCCTGCATCCACAGATGTTAGTCAAACATCAATAATATTATTTTCACATCAATAATGTAAACATAATTAATAGTTGATCAAAGATTTATATATAACTGTATCAACCATTTCAACCAATTTTGGCAACCATTCATTCAAACACCTATCACATAATATAAATTTACTAGAAATAAATTTAAAACTCGTTTATATAAAAATATAAACGAGCCAGAGTTAGTGAATTTACTCACCTAGTTTTGCAGTTGATGGTTCTGCTTTAGTTTCGTTTAAAATCAAACGACGTTTGATTTTATCCCAAAATTCCTGTATCTCTGTTCTTAACCAGGTTAGTTCCAAAATATAGATCTTGTCGCTACAATTCCAATGCAACAGGTTCCGTCGGATTCTGTTTTCATATGAGATATTTGAACACTTTATTAGCGATCGATTATACATATATATAAAAAATAAAATTGTTTAATTAATTTAACCCATTTAATTAGTCCTAGTTATCAGTGGTAAGGCATATTAAGCTTCCTCCTTTCCCGTTCAATTTTTTATTCTTTTTTTCTTTTTCCCTTTTTTTCGACTACTTTAATAAGAGTCCGGTCTAACAAGAACTCAATATATTGATGTCTCTAATATTTCCTTAGCATCCGCTTCATCCAATTTAAGGCAAAAGGAAATTGTACTAGTGCTTTGTTCCCACAAAAATTGAATCAATGTTGTAATTTAAGCATATTAGTTTTGTAACAACCCGGAAATTATGAGCCAATTAATTTTTTTTATTTTGGTTATTTTAAAGGATTTTGAATATTTAAAATGAATTATTTTAAATAATAATGACGGAAACTTTATTTTTGACGAAGTTAAAACGAATAAATTTATTTTAATTATATAACGAGCCTGAAATGGCGTGCAGTTCGAAAATTCGATTTCGAATTTCAAATGAATATATAGAATTCATTATAAGTCAGAATTGAATGAAATAAGAAATATTTGAATCTGTCTAATCATATCTTTCTAACGGATGTAAGAAACTGAGATTTCACTTTAGAAGTTGAAAGATATGTCCAGTTTAAAATTCAGAAAAGTTGCTATGGAATTTATATATATTTTAATATATATAAAAGCCTGGAAAATAGCCGTTTTGCAAACGACCTCGGTTTTCGACAAAACCACTTTTGTTGGATCCGTGATGTCAAATTATTGCTAGGTTTCAAAATTCATAATTTTCTGAATCAGTATGTGAGCGTGGCAAAGCTAAACGTGTTTTAACAGTTTCAGTCAATTTGGATCGACCAGAAAATGACCATTTTCCAAACGGTCTCAGAATTTGACGAGTTTAGTTGTGTTAGGACCGTATCGTCGATACGAAGTCAGAAATAATTTTTCGGGGATTTTTAGAGACTGTATGTGGCCCCGATAAATTGAAATGTGCGTTTAAATTGAATATATAAAGATTTATATTTTAAATTCAATGGAAACTGATCGAAACAGCCGAACTGGCTTACGTTACATATCCCATTGTGTTCAGAATGGGGGTAATTAGCTAGGGGCGACAGTCGTTGAGTTCGAAACGAAGTTCGAATAAAAAGTCAACTCTTAGGAAAAAACATATATATTATAAATAAAATATAAAACCATTTTTACAAAAACCCCCCTCGTTTTCTATTTTCCCCAAACCGATTTAAACCTACCAATGAAAAAAAATGAAGGCCTCCTCTCACCATTGCTTAGCCCTCCGACCGCCGCTCGCCACCGGACCCCCCCCCAAGCGCCTCCACCCCTCCATACCCCTCTCTCATCTCCACCGCGCTTCCTTTGAAGGCCACGACCCCAAACCAGATGGAGACCGCACCAGTACCCCTTCCCCTGGCCCACCGCTCGCCACCAGCGACCTGCCTCCGCTGCGTCAACCACTTGCAAGGCCGTCGCCACTATCCCGCTTCCCTACTTCGAAGCCTTCAAGACCGGAACCAGCAAACCAAGCAGGTCTGCGAGCCACCGTTCGGAGCATCACCAACACCGACTTCGTCGAGCTCACCAGCTCTGCTAGTTCGACCACCAGCGCCTCAGTCCAGCTCTAGTACACCGTCCGGTCTGAAATAAATTAACAGTAAGTTTTTTCTTTTAATTTATGTGAAATACTTAGCTTAATAAAATTAAAAGACATTAATTTTAAATTAGTTTTTTATATGATAACATGGATTAAAGATCTGATTTTTTTATGTAAATTTGGACTGAATATATGATCTTCATAATATAGCTTTGAGTGTTTTTTAAATTAAATACTGTTGTTTAAAAATTTGATTTTTATAAATAAAAAAGATAAGATTTTTATTGATAAAAATGCGATTTTCATAATATGAAAAGCATTGCAGAAAGTTTGACTTTTATAAAGAGGAAAGATCGGATTTTTTATAAAGAAGAAAGATCAGATTTTTGTAAAGAAGAAAGATCAGATTTTTATTAACGAAAAGATTGAATTTTTATTATATGAACATAATAAAAATATAATCTTTATATAGAAGATAACGTTATAAATATATGATCTTTATATAGAAAACACCGTTGTAAAAATATAATTTTTATAACGATGTAAAAATATGATTTTCATATGTAAAACTGAATAATAAAAATGTGATTTTTAATATGAACAGCGTAGAGAAGACTGCGTTGGCATTTCGGGAAAATCCAGGCTGTTCTGAAATACAAAAATATAGAATGGTGGAGTGGAACCCCAAGGTGAGAACTTCTCACTTTAATTCTTGTTTTCTAGTTAAAAATATATACTAGGATGCAGAATAGCAGCACCCGACACCCGTCGCCCACAGACCATGGACGACTTGTATGCTTGTTTGATGTGTTGTGAAGTTTGTATGTGATGTTGATGTGAAATGGATGATAAAACATTCATGTGTTGAAATAAATTAATTATCGTTGAAAATATAATTTTTAACGTGAATGTGAATAAATAAATATTCATTTACAAACCGAACAGTTTGTTTATGTACACCTATTTGAAGGATATTGATTAGGACGATAAATTTTACACATCGCCCAATTGCACAAATAATATTCAGTGTTTGTGGATTGAAACCCCATATAGGTGTTGGTATGATATTTGACGTACACTAATCCCAATTGTTTAGTGGTATGTCGATCGTTTGATTGACAGACTGTACGAGCGTTAATTAGTTATATTTAATGCTTATGCAGTGGTGTGGTGCACTTTGGATGATGGTTGATTATTTATCGTTGCTATTATATACATGTGTTGTATGGAATCCATATAATTAACATTATATGGTAATTGATTGGGCCTCATTCCAATTGATAAAATAAAGAATATTATAAAATATATATTCATGTGTTGAATAAAATATATATTCATGTGTTGAAAATATTCATGTGTTAAGTAAAATATTTTAAACAATAAAATTTACACCTTTATCATAATTTTATAAAATATATTAAATAACAAAAATAGTCATGTGTTGACGATACTCATGTGTTGAGAATATTCATGTGTTGAAAAAAATATAGATTCATGTGTTGAATAGAATAAATATTCATTTGTTGAATAGAATAACGAAGTTATTGAAATATATAAAGCCGTGTTGATTAGATATGCGCCATTTTGACGCAAACAATATTTATATCGATTATATTCGTTTTTGTAATGAATATAGAAAAGGAAGTGATTTCAAAATATAACGTTTTGAAAATATTACCATTTATATGTTAATGATATGAAATATTCAATTTTGATTTAAAATTGAATATGAAGCTGAAATTGTTTTGAAAATGAATTTAAAACGATTTATAAAATACGTTTTGAATTGAAATCGACGAAATATATATATTATATATATTAAGTGGCTTAAATAGAAAACGCCGCGCCGCGGCAGTTCACGAATTTCGACCATTGACTTTGAATTAACGTTGCGGGAGATCCGACCATCGGATTCTCCTAAAATCGGAACCGTTGGGTTCGTATCGAAAAGATCTTTCTAACGACTATTAGAGATTTGAAATCTAACAGTTGGATTTGGAATTATGTCCAAATCAAATTTGGAAAAGGTCGCTGTAAGCGCAGTTCGGTGGCCGTTATTGAAAACCGACTGTACGGGCCTTGTTAAAATTATTAAAAATATTAATAATTTGTGTAAAATCATAATATATGAATTTGAAAGAACTGGGATGAAAAATCCCACATTTGTGAAGATAAAAATAGATTTTTATCGAAATGAACTAGTTTTGAACTAGAATTATAATCCATTATTTTCGAATAAATAAATTGGATTTGAAGTGGTTTTAAAAATAATCAGAATTTCCAATACGTGAATTGGAATGGATTTGAATCGAAATTATCTTCGAAATATTTCAATGTTGGATTTCGTGATTATACAGATATGGTTGTGGAAATTTGAAAGATATATTAATATCGTTATTTCCAATATGATATTTGTTGGTTTCAGAATTTGGTTTTGAATATAAGCCGATATATTTTCTATTCAGAGCCTTGTATTTAATATCAAATGGGATTTTGGGTTCGTCGTGAATAACACTGTTCTTGAACCCAGTTTAGAAAAGAATTAATCTTTTAATTAAGATTTAGTAGAATTGCCCAGTTAATTAGTATTTAATTGGAATTGAATTTAAATTGGTTTTTGGGGTTTATCGTGAGCGGTGTTTTGAATAACACCTGTTCTGTAACCCGATTAACAATAGAATGTGATTCTGGGTTTATCGTGAATCGTGTTTTAGATGAAATTGGTTCTTTAACCTAGTTAAAGACAGGATATTGGTTTTTGAGAAGATTAAAACTAGGTGGAGTTTTAATGAATCTTTAATCAGATCGAAATGATCGAGAATGGAGTATCACCATTTTTGTTCCAAAGCGATAGTTAAATCTTTAATTAGATTTGAACGTGAAATGGTAATTAATTTTACCGATAGCACCGTGGTGTAAAATATGGAGCATTACCAATTTTACTCCATGGGATGAATAGGTTGGGATTGGGAAATAAAATAAACAATTACTTTGGTGTGGTTCGCTAATCTCGATTAGTTTGGAAACCCTTAACATGGTTTGAAATGATATCCAAAGGAAGATTAAAGAATAAATTTAGAAGAATTTATCTTTGATAAAATTAATGGGAACCTTTCCCTAAGGATGTGAATTTTTGAATAAAAGAATATTCTGAATTGGAATGAGGTGTATGTTGTGTTTGTGTAACACTTGTTTATTATATACGCGGGTTATTCGGAAAGGCCGGGTTTATACCCATTCTGAATAATCGATTCGACGATATGTCGAAGGTGAAGACGGTGGTTGAAGACCGGAGGTCTTCACGTCATTTGGATGATTCCTGGCAATCTTGATTGGGCTGTACACCCAAGATGATGGAATATGTTGGTGATCGTCCAGACATACTTGGAGATCGACGGATATGCGAGGGAAAGTGCCTCCGGTTTCGTTTAGACCCAGAATGAACTTGTAAATGGACTGTGTGTCTGACATTGGATTTTATTTTGTGTGATTGATTTCTATTAAATATATATTTGTTTGGCGGCGGAGAATTTATTCTCTTGCTTAACGCCCTTCTCTGAGACGTACGAGCTCAGAGGTTATATATCGACCGATATCAATCGCATGGCATGAATTGCCTATGTGGCAGATGATCAAGGCTTCTGTTGAAAAGCAATGTCTTGTGGTTGATGATCAAAGCACGACCTGTGTGGCATAGTTTTGTGTATATCGTTGATTCGGGAGCCTCACACCTCGATATGAGTCAAAAACGGGATAAGGACCGTTGGGAGAACACGACATTTCTTTCTAGCTATGGGTGATGTCAGTGACCTGCCAGCCCTGACATTTATATACTTTTTACCTGTGTGATTGTTGGAATGCGAGGCGCCTCGGATATAGGTCTGATAGGACCGGGAAACATGTGTTTAGGAATTGCAATCCTCAAAAGTAAGAGAGGACGGACCCAACCGATTCCAAGAATCGCTGTGTGTGGTCCTAAGACATTTGCTAGAGTGTCTCAAACGGAGAGGAGCTTGCCCCTTGCCTCGACTCATGACGGAAATCCAATTCCCAATACGACCTTTGCGGTTTTATTTGTAGAACCTAGTATGGCGACATAGTAGATGGTAGCTATGCCGCCTATGATTGATACTTATGATTGAAATTGTTTTGACACTATACACTTATAGTAATATCAAAATAATCTGTTTTTAAATGTATCAAGCATTCTTTGGCTATTATAAGGTAAAACCCTATCCTCCGGCTTGCATTCCATTGTGTGATGGGACCTGGGTCTTTTAATAGCTTCATTTTTCTTTATTTAGCATTGCGCTGTTTGTTTTATGCACTGGTATTCTTGGGAGGAAACCCGTTACGTGTTATATGGCGTGGTCCCTTGATTTACCTAACTTTAAAAATAAAGATTAATAACTGTTTTAGTTCTCACACCAGTCACATGACTGACCTGGAGTTTATTGTTTTAACCTAAACTCTGGGTGCCCTTATTTTCCGCACGGGCAGCTAGTAGTTTTGGTTTTGCAGATTTATATTCACAGGAACCTGGTTTACAGCTGGAATGATACTCGGAAAGCTCTGTATCCGTGTATTTCTATCGGTTGTGTGTTGTATTATTTTTCCGCTGCTATGTATTTAAATGTAATTTAAATCTCTGATATTTGTCAAATGTGTAATATTCATTCATACTCTGTATATTCTTGTATTCTGATGGAATTGTTGTAATAAGCAATGAAATGTTCTTCTGTTTGTGTTCCGATGTGTGGAGTTCTCAAAGCAATCCGCTCTTTCCTTACCGGGGAAGTTATGGGTTCTTATAAGTTTCTTCGGATATTTCTACTTGCATTAAGAAAAACTTCCTTTCATAGATGCCTTCTACTTGAAAATCCGTGCCTTCATTGAGATGTATGATGAAATTGTTTTGCTGCTGTTCTCTCCACTAAAATCAGAATAGCCATATTACCCGGTCTATCGTGCTACTCCCACAGCAATATCCCATAAATAGTTAAATCATAAACAAGCCTTAATCCAATGTTTTACTCCACCAACTCTTCTTCCCCATCTATAAGAATTCGCTTCTACTTGTTGTAAATCATGTTCAAAATATCGTGACTTACCCAACATCTGCTTCTCTCCATTAATTTAAAACAATTTCCACCCTGTGCCATATAAGCAGTCCACGCATTCATAGATATATATTAAAATAAATATCCTTTTAATCATCAATAAATTAATAACTGATTATCACTTGTACGTTTTGTTCGATAGTAAATCGGCCGAGACTGCTTTTTTCCTTCTCCCCATATACCACTGGTTTCGAACCCAAATTGCAGCAGTTCTTAGACTAATGACCGCACCAGGTACTACATCCGCACAAAACCCCTGAGTCTGCACTTCCACCCACCAGCACAGGACGCGATGAACAATTCAACCAAGCTCCTGACCAACGCCATAAACCTACTGCACCTCCAACGTTCATCTTATTAGCCGTAACATAACTTTCCCTCTCCACTTTCTCCTAAAGCCACGCATACAAATTACTGCCGTTATTCATGCTTCCTTCTTCCAAACAATTAATACGAACGTCTTTCCTTTTCCTTTACCACAACCCGTCCTCTTCCTCTCTAGTTCTCGCTACATGCTACAACCAACACAACACGCTTACTCCCCAAGCCACCCTCAACATCTCTCGTCATCGTGACGACCCCTCCCCAGTTAATTCAACTTCGACACACCTTTCTCCCCGACTCCGCCTTTAAACACTCAGCGTTGTTATAGGGTACGACATTTTTCAGCACCAAACTCTATAAGTAGCCGTGCCATGAAGCAACGGACCTCCAAAAGTCAGATCGAGCCCAACAATTTCTCCCTAAATTTGTTGCTTAAGAATCATATGCCTGAGATGAAGATCGCGCCTTGTGCTGAGCGTGCCGGAGAGGAGTACTCACCATGCGAGGCCGTAGGAGCAGCAAAGATCATATGCTATTGTTTTTTTATATATGATTTTGTATTTTTTTATTTATCTCATTTGTTTTCTGTGTTTGGGAAGAAAGAACAAGAACAATATTTAAAGAGGAAAGAAGTTTGGGTGGCATATCATATAATAGCTATAACATTAGGTAGGTAAACTTGTAATTTTTTTCTTCCTTTGTCGGCACACTTCCATACCTTCATTTAATTTTGATAAGGACCTTTAGGAAAAGGATGGGTTATTGGCCAGCCAAATCATTACATTATTTAGAGAGAAATGAAATGTAAGAGGTTTTACATAGGGTGTATATATTTTTGCATAACAAACATACAACACTTGTCACTACTGAACACAAAAAGCTATATGTAACGGGAACCTAAGTAGCAGTCGGTATTGCTTCTTAAATATCAAGTGCATAACAGCGTGATTACCTTACAGTGGTAGTTAGTTTTCAAACTACTTAATTATCTAAAGCGTTTCATGATTAAATTGGAAAGGCTAAAAATGCATTGCTCTATTTCCGTACATTTTGAAGCAACATTTGGAAAACCGTAATGCCCTTCAAAATCATGTAATGCAAGTAAAAATCATCGAACAATATAATTGTTTATTTTCCAAATTAAAACTTATAGTAAAATTCTATAAATTAATTTAAAACTACATCTTAAAAATCTCGCAATAATTATCCATTTCTGTTTTAATAAAATTAATTCCTTTAAAATCCAACATTGTTTAGCAATTAAATTGATATAATATAAATCGATTTCAGAGTAAACAAATCTATTGATAATAAAATATTATCACTAGTATATATATACACACACCTTCAAAATAATCTAATTTGGATTTTAAGTTCGATATGTCAAACTCTGTTTTTTTAATAAATAAATTCCTTAAAAAAACCATTTTATATTTCCAATACAACATTTAAAATAAATTCAAATATTTAAAATAAATATAAATATTTAAAATAAACCTCTAAAAATACGGGTTGTTACATTCCTTCCCCATTAAAATAATTTCGTCCTCGAAATTGCTAAGCAGTAAAAATGCTATAACTCTACTTCTCACAACTTACATGGTTGAAATCCTATGCTCCATATTTCCATAACTCAGTTTTTATCCAGAACTTCTAATTTTCATATTAAGATTCAACCTTTCGTTATCTATTCCAAATAATATGTCCACCATTTTTAGATAATCCATCATCACATTCTTATCTTTAATCATATGCTTTCCCGTTTATCCACACATACACAAATTGATTTGAATTAGTTTATCATTTTGCTTAATCATTCCGGTTTTATAATCTCTTATATGACCGATAAGTCAATTTTCAATTATCAAAATTTTCTTTAAAAAAATACTAACTCTTTAAATTTTTCGAAAAAAAAATTCGTCGGCACCTCCTCTGCGCGGCTCAATCGGGATAACCAATACTCGTCTCTCGTGGCCTTCTCCAATCCAAAAGAAAACAAAAAAGCTTAGCGGCTTACCCAATAGGCTCATAAAACCATCAAACCCAAATAGTATTGTAAACATGTACCTTTTTGTCGGGCATAATTCTAGCTCTTACATTTGCTTCCATTCAATATCTGCTCAGCATACATATATCCATTTCCAGTATCAACCCAACATCTAGTTTTTTTTCTTTTTTCCTCAAATCAACTTCTGATTAGTTCACTTCCATCTTATAATTCACATCTGATTTCTATTTAAACCAACCAACTTATTATACTTGAACCCAATTCAATTTCAATTAACATCCAGTATACATTCAACTTGCTTATTCATAAGTCAAATTCTATTAATAATTCGAATCTCAACATTTCTATTTATTTAATCTCATTCGTAATTATTTCTGATTCAATCCAATTTTATTTAACTTAATTTAAATTTCAATTCATTTGATATATTTTTACCATTTCAATAACTTATACAAGTTAAATTTTAATTTTAGAATTCAAATTTTCAGATTTTATTTCAAATTGGTTTGAAATCATATATATTTATATACATATATTTATAATTAACTCAATTCAAAACATTTGAAAATTTAGACTTGTTAATCTCAAACAAATTTTCCATTATCGAGTTATCATGGTAGCAATCCGTCACTCATAAACTTGATGAATACCAATAATGTCGCGATCCATTATCAGAATTATTTTCTCGCCACTGAAGTGATTTCAGTGCTTAATCACTTTTAAAACCCATCTAAAACCATTCTTATTCAAAAATACTTTCAAATTAATGTTATATTACTTTTA
This sequence comes from Allium sativum, assembly GCA_030737875.1. Classification (NCBI taxonomy): domain Eukaryota; kingdom Viridiplantae; phylum Streptophyta; class Magnoliopsida; order Asparagales; family Amaryllidaceae; genus Allium; species Allium sativum. The sequence continues at coordinate 465,801,941 of CM060923.1, forward strand.
AAAATACTTTCGAAATTATTTCTACACATCCAGGATTTAAATTCTCAAATTGTGGTCTGAATCCAAATTTAATTCAGCTCGTTTGTATATTCTGTTTTTGTACAAATCCCATTTGGTTATTTTAACCATTTCAACATTGTAATCTCATTTGATTATAATAATAGCAACTAATACATTTATATTTATAATAATCCTAGAAAATTATTTCTTTATATCAAAATAATTTTTTTTGGCAAAATTATTTCATTTACCCAATTTAAAACAATACTGTATCGAATTGTTCGAGAGTTTAGAAACACCTATCGATACAGTTGTACATTCTGTATCGACCAAAATTCATAAACCACTCAACAAACCAATCAACACAATATAAAACAATTTTATATCAAATCTACAAATACGCACTCATATATATACTCAACTCAATCTAGGGCATTACTAAACCCATCTCTATTGAGTTACGCCACAAGGCCAAGGTTACTACTCAACCTTCAGCTCTGATACCAAATGTAATGACCCAAATTTTCGTACTCTTTGAGTCAACTAATAACACCACACATCCAGCCAAAATTGCATATAAAGACGAATTATTATTAGAAAGAAGTTAGAGGATGAGAAATAGAAAGAAAGAAATATTAAAATAGAAGAAACCAAAGATCACAAACTGACAGGAGAACGAATAAAATATATTAGGTAACATAAACTTTGAAATACAATTTAGTAACTTTATATACATACCATCATCAGAGCACATAAGCTATTTCTGGAACAATTATAAACACTTGTTTCCAGATACAAACATGGTACACAGCGGAATATATGATAGTCTATAGTTAACTTTTGAAGCCTTCTACTTCAAACTCCTCCAAGTGAATCTGTAAAATCCCGACTACTTGACTGCCCATACAAATTTGGGCACCCAAGAGTTTAGGGAAAACAAACAAAATAAACTCTGGGTCAGTCATGGGACTGGTATGAGTAAACTCCAACAATTTGTTTAACTTTCAAAATCCTTTCGAAAGAAATGATAATCGTAAGAACGATCCACACATAAACACGGATGGATTTTACCTTACGATAACCAAAAATATTTTTGATATCAAATCCAATGATATTATAATAATGTCTACATCAAATAAATAGAATCTAGTGGAACACTTTCATCTCACGCTCCATATATAATATAAAATCGAAAACCGCTAGGTGCTTATTGGAGATTGGATTCCCAACATGACAAGGTATGGAATCGCCTTCCGATAGTGTATATCTAGAGGGGAATACACTGGGTTCAACAAGAACGTCTTTCAATCCGGCCTACATATGGCTGGCCACTCATTTAATTTGAGTGTTCCGAGTATATTATCACCAATGGTTGTGATCAGCAACCATTACCAAAAGCATACAGCAACGAATAGAATAAGAAGCAAATGAAATTTCTCTAGATCAGGTGATAATATCCCTAATGGGAATGACCCACATGGTCATGCTGCCTGCCCGATTTTTGTCATTTCCCGGGTAATGAGGCTTGAGGTCACGATTATCTTTCATAACATCTTGTCACCATTTACTTTGAATTCTACAATGTAAGATCCATCAGTATACATTGTCCTGGGACTGGACAAACCGAAGGCACCATCTCATCAATCCATCTTGGGCAATTTTTACCTAGGATTAATAGAACATCCCTTGCACTTTAATCCATCTTTAATTATCTTCAGCATAAGTTGATTCGTAACACTTATGCCAATACAAAGTGGTTTTCAGATATTAAACCTGATCCTGGTTTCTCCGTATTGATGGCAGAGGTATAAAATATACAAACTTTGATAGTCGGTGATTTAACTATCAAAGGAAACATCTATACAACCAATAATCCTATTTCCAAATGGAAATTATACTAGTCAACCATCAAACAACACTAGACCCTTTTAAAACAATTTCTGATTAAATTATCATTTCCACTTCCCATTTCCCATCTTTCGTATCCTTTCAAAGCTCTATTTTCTCTCTCGATTTCTTGAATTTTTTTTTTCAATATCCTGATTTCTTTATTCAAGAAAATATCTCTTATTGCAGTTAGAAAACATTTCTAAATATTCACAAACCCTTATTTTCTATATTCAGAAAATATACCTTATTAATATTGGAAAATATTTCCATATTCCATTTATTAATTCCTCGTTGATCAATTCATTTCATTTTCTATGCATAGAAAATATTTCTCATTTATTTGGGGAAACATTTCAAAATCCTTTAAATTAACCCGATATTATAAAACATCGTTATTGTAACTCAAACCATTTAACATTTATTAACTAACCATATTGCTGACCTATCCTCATTATCGAACCTTAACAATTCCTCCATCAATCATGAAGTCAATCAAGTTGGGGTATAATTACCTTTAGACCTTAATTGAACAACATTCTCAACTTTGAAATAGTCGTAGCTCACAACTTCAAACAAAATATCGCTTACGCTACTCTTAGATGCAATATAAGAATCCACTTCTTTCACAGAAAAACATTGATTATAACGGTAGCGTTATAATTGCTATTTCCAAATATTTGATTTATAAAACATTAACTATAATGGTAGCAATAAAATCGCTGTTTAGATTTAAAAACATTTATTATAATGGTAACGTTATAATTGCTGTTTAGATTTATAAAATATTTATTATAACGACAGCGTTATAATCGCTGTTTAGATTTGTAAAAGCATTTGTTATAACGACAGCGTTATAATCGCTGTTCCCAAAAAATATAAGTTGTGCTTATTAATCTCAACAAATAAATTAATAAGTAAATAACTTTGATTCAAAACGAAAAGTAAAAATAACTACTTCCCTAAATTCGATAATCGAATTCCAATAAATATGTTTCTCCCGAATAATCTATATTTGATTTATATTCCGAACTTCGGAATTCATCTACCATTTCAAGTTAATTCAAATTCCAAATTCACTTTTGAATTTATCTTTTCCAAATCCTTACCCAATTCCTTTATAACCATGTCACTTTATAAAACGTTATCTCGCTTTATTTTATATTCCAAATTTTGGAATAAACTCATCGTTTTTATTTTAAAACGATTATCCATTTTCCTTTTCTATTCAAGTTCCAATTTGGATTCATATTTCAAATCTAAATTTCCTTTAGAGATATTTCATTTGCAAAATATTTTCTTTAAACCATTATTAACTTTAATCGTGAATATATTTCCTTTATACACAATCAAATTATTTTGATTTCGTACTTATAAATAATATATTAAACCCAAATCTATTTATAACTTATATTCAGATTCTTCCATACCAACCTCCTCCGTATTGCAATTATTTAAATTCTCGTTTATAATTTCCTTTATAATTTGCTAAGTTCAAATCTCATTTCAAATATTGGTTTCAAAACTGATTTCCACAATTTCGTATAAATTCAAATTTGAATTTATATTTCTATTTATCCAACGATAAATAATTCACTTAATTTATAAACCTGTTTAAAATTGACTTCTTGTTTAAATAAACAAGTTTTTACCTTTTTTAACTCCATTCGAAATTACACTTCCATTTTTGAAAAAATATATTCCCTTTTTAAATCTCAAATTTCATTTTTTTTATTCGAAAATATTTTACGGTATTTAAATACCAAAATTATAGGGTCAGGGTAATTGAACACAACATAATCAATCACAGTAAATAACAAATAATAATATAAATGTTGAGGGATCCAGTTGGATCCCTCCAACCTGTTCTCCCTGCATCCACAGACGTTAGTCAAACATCAATAATATTATTTTCACATCAATAATGTAAACATAATTAATAGTTGATCAACGATTTATATATAACTATATCAACCATTTCAACCAATTTTAGCAACCATTCATTCAAACACCCATCACACAGTATAAAATTACTAGAAATAAATTTAAAACTCTTTTATATAAAAATATAAACGAGTCAGAGTTAGTGAATTTACTCACCTAGTTTTGCATCTAACAGTTCTGCTTTAGTTTCGTTTAAATCAAACGGCATTTGATTTTATCCCGAAATTCCTGCATCTATGTTCTCACCAGGTCAGTTCCAAATGTAGATCTTGTCGCTACAATTCCAATGCGACTGGTTCCGTCGGATTCTATTTTCATATGAGATAGTTGTACACCTTATAAGCGATCGATTACACATATATATAAAATAAAATTGTTTAATTAATTTAACCCATTTAATTAATTTTAGTTATTACTTGGTAAGGCATATTAAGCTTCCTCCTTTCCCATTCAGTTATATTATTTTTCTTTTTTTCCTTTTCCCCTTTATTCAGCTGCTTTAATCAGAGTCCGGTCTAACAAAACTCGAGATATTATTGTCTCTAATATTTCCTTAGTATCCGCTTCATCTAATTTAAAGAAAAAGGAAACTGTACTAGTGTTTTGTTTCCACAAAAATTGAATCAATGTTGTACCCTAAGCATATTAGTTTCTTCGGATATTACTACTTGCATTAAGAAAAACTTCCTTTCACACATGCCTTCTACTTGAAAATCCATGCCTTCAATGAGATGTATGATGAAATTGTTTTGCTGCTATTCTGTCCACTAAAATCAGAAAAGCCATATTCCAACCGCAATATCCCCTAAATAGTTAAATCGTAAACAAGCCTTAATCCAATGTTTTACCCCACTAATTCTTCTTCCCCATCTACAAGAATTCGCTTCTGCTTGTTGTAAATCATGTTCAAAATATCGTGACTTACTCAACATTTGCTTCTCTCCGTTCATTTGAAAAAATTTCCACCCTGTGCCATATAAGCAGTCCACGCATTCATAGATATATATTAAAATAAATATCCTTTTAATCATCAATAAATTAATAATTGATTACCACTTGTATGTTTTGTTCTGTAGTAAATCGACCGAGACTGCTTTTTCCTTCTCCCCGTATAACACTAGTTTCGAACCCAAATAACACTAGTTCTCAGACCAATGACCGCACCCATGTACTACATCCGCGCAAAACTCCTGAATCCGCACTTTCACCTTCTAGCATAGGGCATGACGAACAATTCAACCAAGCTCCTGACCAACGCCATAAACTTACTACACCTCCAACGTTCATCTTCATAACCGTACCATTACTTTCCCTCCCCATTTTCTCCTAAAGCCACGCATAAAACTTACTGCCATTATTCACGCTTCCTTCTTCCACACAATTAATACGAACGCCTTCCCTTTTCCTTCATAAAAAGTCGTCCTCTTCATCTCTGGTTCTTGCTACAGCCAACACAGCACGCTTACTCCCCAAGCCACCCTCAACATCTCTCGTCACCGTGATGACCCCTCCCTAATTAACGCAACTTCGACTCACCTTTCTCCCCGACTCCGCCTTTAAACACTCAGCGATGTTACAAGGTACGACATTTTTCAGCACCAAACCCTATAAGTAGCCGCGCCATGAAGCAATGGACCTCCATAAGTCAGATAGAGCCTAACAATTTCTCCCTAAATTTACTGCTTAAGAATCGTACGCCTGAGATGAAGATCATGCCTAGCACTGAGGGTGCCAGAGAGAAGTACTCACCATGCGAGGCCGTAGGAGCAGCAAAGATCATACACTATTGTTTTTTTAATATGATTTTGTATTTTTTTTATTTATCTCATTTGTATTCTATGTTTGGGAAGAAAGAATAAGAACAATATTTAAAGAGGAAAGAAGTTTGGGTGGCACGTCATATAATAGCTGTAGCATTAGGTAGGTAGACTTGTAATTTTTTCTTCCTTTGTCGACACGCTTCCATACCTTCATTTAATTTTGATAAGGACATTTAGGAAAAGGACAGGTTATTGGTTGGCCAAATCATTACATTATTTAGAAAGAAATGAAATGTAAGATGTTTTACACAAGGTGTATATATTTTTGCATACCAAACATACAACACTTGTCACTACTAAACACGAAAAGCTATATGTAACGGGAACTTAAGTAGCAGTCGTATTGCTTCTTAAATATCAAGTGCATAGCAACGTGATTACCTTATAATGTCAGTCAGTTTTCAAACTACTTAATTACCTAAAGCGTTTCATGTTTAAGTTGGAAAGGCTAAAAATGCATTGCTCTATTTCCGTACATTTTGAAACAACATTTGGAAAACCGTAATGCCCTTCAAAATCATGTAATGCAAGTAAAAATCACCAAACAATATAATTGTTTATTTTCCAAATTAGAATTTATAGTAAAATTCTATAAATTAATTTAAAACTACATCATAAAAATTTCGTAATAATTATCCATTTCTGATTTAATAAAATTAATTCCATTGAAATCCAACATCATTTAGAAATTAAATTGATATAATATAAATCGATTTCAGAGTGAACAAATTAATTGATAATAAAATGTTATCACCAGTATATATATACACACACCTTCAAAATAATCTAATTTGGATTTTAAATTCGATATGTCAAACTTTGTTTTTTTTAATAAATAAATTCTTTATAAAACCATTTTATATTTCCAATACAACATTTAAAATAAATTTAAATATTTAAAATAAACCGCTAAAAATACGGGTCGTTACATAGAGCATGCGAAAACGATTATGATTTAGATGGTTATAGTGTTATCTTCGTATTGAAGAGAATTCTTGTAAGCGCGAACTAGATGATAATCCGGAAACTGAGTCCCATTCTAAGACAAGTAATATTGAAAGTACTGATAAGTTGAAGCCTAAGAATGAGACACATTTTAAGAAGAAAAATAATTTCAAGAACAACAAAAAGAAGGGTGCCTATTACTATTGTAACAAACCCGGCCACTATGCCTACAACCGTCGTCTACAAATGAAGCAACAAAAGTGAATGTGGTCGAAGAATCGCTTGTGCCTTTAGTATAAGAGGCTAACTCCATTGACGGGATTAATAATGATTGATGGCTTGATACCGAAGCAACCATTCACATTTGCAAAGACCGTAATCTATTCAAGACCTACGATGAGAATAATGGAGAAACCAGCGAAGTTACTAGTGCAAACAAAGTTGCAAGCAAAGTTTGGGGAAAAGACACTATAGAACTTGCGTTCACCTCTGGAAAAGTTCTTACATTAGTCAATGTATTTTATGTACCTAATATGTGTAAGAATCTGGTTTCTGGATACCTTCTTAACAAAAGAGGATTCAAGATGGTGTATGAGTCTGATAAATTAGTGTTGGCCAAGAACATTAAATTAATTAGACAGGGATATTTCTATAACGACATGATTAAGTTGAATCTAATAAAGAAATCTTCTGTTTATATTGTTTATGGCATGGTAGATTAGGACATATTGATTATAAGTCTCTTAAAATATGCATAAATTAGGATTAATTTTTGATTGTGATTTTGGTACTATCTCTAAATGTGAACTATACATTCAAGAAAATATACACTGGAAATCCTTTAAATCTGTAGAAAGGAAAACTGGTTTGCTTGATTTGGTATATAGTGATGTGGGTGACTTAAAAAGTCATATCACCTATGGTGGTAACCAATACTGTATAACATTTATTGATGACAATATTAGATATGCATATGTATATTTAATGAGAACTAAAAATGAAACTTTTGATAAATTCAAAATTTTCAAAGCAGAGGCCGAAACATAATTAGGAGTTAAAATTAAAGTGTTTCATTTAGATCACAGTGGTGAATATTTTTCAACTGAATTCACCTTTTTTGTAAAAAACATAGTATAGTTCACCAATGTACCACCCCATATACACCACAAAAAATGGTGTTGTTGAGAGAAAAAATAGAACTTTAGTGGAGATTGTTAATGCCATGCTCGTAAGTTCGAATTTACCTTATAACCTTTGGGGGTGATGTTATGTTATTGGCATGTTATATTTTTAAATAGAGTACCACTTGAAAAGAACAATATTGCGCCTTATGAGTTATGGTTTAATAAAAAACTTAACCTTACTAGACTTAAAGTTTGGGGTGGCTTGGCATATGTTAGAATACTAGCCCCTAGACGACCAAAGTTAGGAAATAGGCCATTTTAATGTGTTTTCATAGGGTATTCTCTTAATAATATAACTTATAGATTCCTTATTCTTGACACCTTAGAAGTTATAGAATATATAGATGTAGAATTCTTTGAAAATCAAACTGTTGAGATTGCATTGAGATCATCTAGTCTAGAAACTTGTATGACCAATGATATCAATGACAATCAATATGCTCCTGCTCAAAATAGCAAGGAAGTATCAGTACCATATAATAGTATTGAACATAAGAGGAGTAAAAGAGTGGGAATAGAGAAGGACTATGGTCCTGACTTCATAACATATCTTATAGAAGGCAGTAAGGATTAAGTCCTTTATGTGACAAGATATGTAATGAATATTGATGATGATCCCAAAACTTATTCAAAGGCTATGATTTCTAGAGATTCTAATTTATGGAAAGAAGCTATCAATGATGAAATGAATTCCATAATGTTAAACCAAACTTCGATTTTAACTGATTTACCTCCTGGTGCTAAACCTATAGGATGCAAATGGATATTCAATAAAAAGTTGAATACAAATGGATTCGTTGATAAGTTTAAAGCCAGATTAGTTACTAGGGGATATAAGCAAAGATAAGGAGCAGATTATGGTTGTACATATGCTCCAGTTGCTCGCATATCTTCAAAATGATGTTTAATAGAACTTGCGTCAATTCATAATTTGGTAATACATCAAATGGACATAAAGATAGCTTTTCTAAATAGAGATTTATAAGAAAAGATATAAATGGAACAAACTGAAGGTTTCAAATCCCCAGGCCAAAAAATGAAAGTTTACAAATTAATAAAGTCTCTTTATGGCCTAAAGCAAGCTCCCATTCAATAGCATGACAAATTTGACAAAGTTGCACTTTATACAAATTCATTGTTAATGATGCTTATAAGTAATCTAGGTTTTGAACAATAGAAAGTTATTTCCAGAGTTTTAGCTTATTGGAAAGGAACCATTACCTATGGTTTATCACATAAAGGATATCATGTGATAATAGAAGGATACAGTGATGCAATTTCAAACAATGTGGAATCCAAATCCAAGTCTACGACTGGATGGATATTTACGTTAAGAGGTGTTGTTGTGTCTTGGGCTTCTAAAAAGCATACCTGTATATCTGACTCAACAATGTTGTCAGAATTGATTGCATTAGCAGATGCATGTAAGGAAGCAGAATTGCTTAGGAATTTGTTAATGGAAATCCTAATATGGAAGAAGCCATCTCCAACAGTCTTGATTGACTGTGACAATCAAGCGATGATATGTAATGTCTTTAATAAGGCATATAATGGAAAGTCTAGGCATGTGTATCTAAGACACAAATGGTAAGACAGTTACTCAAAAGTGGAGTTATAACTGTTGACTACATAGAAACAATGAAAATCTTGGCTGACCCACTCATTCCAAAGGAAATGGTTTCTATAAAATCAAAAGAAATGGGAATAAGGTCTGTAAATGAAGATTGATCATCCTTAACAGAAATCCAACTTATGCCTTGAGAAGGATAGACAAAGTTCAATGTGTTCCAATAAGTTAAGATAATGATTATTGAATACTAAATCAATAATCCCATAATATTTAGTGTTGGATTCTACAAGAACAAAGGATGGATAAATGTCCTTAATAAGTCTAGAAACCTTTAAAGGTGTATCGTAGAAAAACCTTAAGAGACTTACCTATATGAGTATTGAGATCAGGCCATTAATTTCCTAGGAAAGTAAGAACGCTTTCGAAAGTAGACTCATGAACCAAGATTAAAAGCAAATTGCCATTAATGTGATGAGAAACACATAACACTCTAACTAAGGAAATCAACATGTGTGATTGTTCTAGTTTTGTCATAAGGGATACTTGGTTCTAGATTCGTTCACCATAGAATCTCTATAAAACTTTGAATTGTTTACACTAAGTAAATGTTCAAATCCAAAAGATACCTTTTATTTATGTGTTGTTTCCACGATGATGCAAAATTTGATCATAAAACTACATTGGTTTGACCCAACTTGGGTATTAGGAAGTCATTCTAGTGATTTAACCATCCAATTTATTTATTTTTCTTATTTTGAAAATTGGGGCGGGGGGGAGGGGATTGTTATTTTTTTTAAAGGCTTTGGGCTTGATTTTGTGAAGAGAGAAGAGAAGGGAAGAAGATAAGTCCCACATTGTGTAAATTGAAAATTTATTCTCGTATATAAATAGATTTCTCAAGAGAGTGTATGGGCCTTGGGTTACCTAAATATGCGCTTTGTTGTGAGGAGTGAGGCCATGCATACACTACAGACGCGTGCATCGTCGTCGTTCGTCTGACCGAATCGAACCGTGCCAGACCAGGTACGAGTTTTGGACCCAATAAGCATAATTTTTGGATCATATATAAACTATAACAGGCCAAATTACGACCCTTCGAGAACACAGACCTGAAATTAAATTTAAATAAAGGGCAAGGAATTTTGTAATGCTTTGAACCATTGCTAACGAAAGGGTGTGACGTTTGAAATTTGCAACGCTTCAGAACATTGCAAACAAAGGGATGCGACCGTTCCAAACAGCCGCAACACCTGTCCAACCGTCAGTTCACTCAGCCCCTATATGTACCATCATAAGAATTCTATTTCAGTTAATTCCGAAATCACTTTTTTTTCTTTCTCCTTGTAGTTTTTCAACACTGACATTGCCAACGCTCGAAAGCGTTGCAAATTTTCAATTTGCAACGTTTATATAACAATGCAGATTTCTTCTGCTTCTTCTTCACTATTCTATTCTCCACAAATAGCATCAGCAGAAATAAATTCTAGAGTGTTCTTGGCCGAATCAAAGTCGTACAAACTTTGAATCTGATTATGTTATTCTAAGGCTTCACTAAATCATGAAAGTAAATAATTTGATAACCTGTTTGTACCTAGTGAGTTGAACTATTGTTTGAAAGAATCTATTTAATATATCCTTGAAGTCTGAAGTACAGAAATATCTTCCTCCAGGTTATCTCGAACCGCAAAATCCCCAATAAATGGATGACCATAGACCTTACCGTTGACTACTTTAAGGGAAGTTTGATTTTTTTTCCTTATAAGTGTCATGGTTTTGAACTTAGTTTTTGACAAATTATACATGATAATGAATTAATCTTTATATCTGATGTGTGTGTAAATGCGAAGATTCATGTAGACGTGAGTTAAATTTGGTAAATATCAATAAACCCTTGGTTTTTGTATTTACATGGAATGTTTTATGTTGTTTCATGATTTGTAGATCATTTTACACTCTATGTATCATCTCTTCTTATCTTTTTTTCATAGGTTCTTGAATAATTCATGTTCCTTGAGTTATGCTTTCGTCATGCCTGTTTTCTTGTATGCATGACATAATCCACCCTCCATTTGAGGCGAATTTATGTTTTGGCAGTCAGCATGGTTTTCTTCGCTATTTGGAGGTTGATTTTTTTTTTTGCCTGTGAAGTCGAGTTATGTATTTCCAACCTTTTCATTTTGTGTACATATTATTTATACTGGTCCAAAATGTCTAACATCCTCGCATCCAATATGGATATTTTAAAGAAAATTAAATAGAGAAATTTTTGTATTGGTTTATGCCGTCTTGTACTTCTAGATTTCATGTCCAATTCAATTATTTAGCTAAAAAGCTTGACTTCATTTGTGTGTCATTTTGATTATTGGTTTAAGTTGTCTAGTATGCCAATGTCCAACGTAGTATTTTAGCTATGTTAGAGAAATTAACATATGAAGATTTTATGGGTTTAGACCGTTTGGTATCCTTACACTTCGTTCATGGTACTACTGCTATTCATATCGTTTACAATGATTTTTACACAAGTAACATGGATCATACAAAGTAAGGCTTGAGGTCTATAAGTTCCATGTCCTTAGACCTACAGTTCCATCAGGTTTTAATAGTAGTACTCCTCGTTAGTCAAAACTTCTTCTATAAAACTAATGAGCCTTCTTATTAATTTGATTTCTTATCTTTATTTCCAAACATTCACATTCTTAATCCTCTACTGTGCGTGCATACACACATATGGGATCTAGATTAACCCCAGAGGGAGGGGTGAATAGGGTTTATTGGAGTATTTCGAGGTATTAAAATTATCACAGCACTGATTGTAGCAGAGAAAATAAATGCAAAAAGTAAATGACATAGATTTTACCTTGCTTTGACAAACCCTTACCTACTGCTGCATTCCCAAGATTTCTACTAGGTATTAAAATAGATTTTTGCTTACAATACCCTGTAAAGTCGCAAACCCAGTTACTTCTCTAATCCTATGCTCAAAATCCTAGACTAAACTTTATCCCCAAGATCAGATTTTCCCCGAGTTACAAACTCGTAAACTCTAGTTTGAAGTAAATTAGTAAACATATGGATCAGTTAAAAAAAATAAAAAACAAATAAAACAAAATATAGAAAAACCTCCTAAGCCTTAACAAAGAAAATATCAGTCTCCCCTTTATTTTTATTCTTTATCTCTTAAAGCTTTGGCTTTTCTTCTACGGTGGTGACCGATACAAAATAGTCATTTTGTCCACCTAGATCAAATCGCGATAGTTGAAAGATTGAAAAAAATGATTCTCTGATGCCTGATTTTTTCTTGTTCTCTGCCTAGCGATTGATTTGGGTCTTGCGATCGAAACAATGAGTAATTTTGATTTTAACTTTGTTTCCTTTCGTATTTTGTTGCTTGGTTTCGATAGTACTGCCTATGATGAATCATTTGTTTGAATGGGGTTTAGAAACACCGATCAACCTCTAATTTCACGTGCATCATTTTGGTCTTAATTGTGTTGATTACATTCCATGAATGGCTGGTTGTTATTTGGAAACAATTTCTGGAAGATAATTGATTTTTCATGCCCAATAAAAATGTCTTTTGCACTTTTCTGGAAATGTATTGAAATTGAGAATTAATACTTTCCCAAGATGATTTTTCATGACATTTCCAGAAATGAAATTTGTTTGTTTCTGGAAAACTTTGAAATTTATTTCTTGCCTAAATTCGTGCATGTTGTTTTTGCATTTGCCAATAATGCAAATAGATATCTTTCCTATTTTTTGAACATGTGAATTTAAGAAAAAATCCCCTTGGAATCATACGATCATTTGTATTGACACTTAAACTTGTTCCTTAGTCTAGCTTGGCTTGCTTCATGACAGTAAACCCATGAACATATAATATACTGATAAGAAAAAATGCTATACATTCTTTCCTGCTACTTAATCTCCTTTAAATACTGATGTGAATATATCCTTCACTTAGTCATTACTATATTGTATGAGTATGCAGTTTTGTGCAAACTTGTACACTACTGCCACATTGAGTACTTGAACATGAGTTTGGCATTAACTATACCATAATTGAGTTGTGTACATAACTTTTTGCACATGCACCATTTTTCTTGAGTTTAAGCTTGCATGCTGCAATGTTTACCCATTCTTGCACTTGTGTTATTTGGTCTTGAAAACTGCCTTGACCCAGTATTTGTTGTATGCATCATGATCTTGCTTTATGACATCTATGCATGGCAAAAATTATTGATTCCATTTTGCTATTTCTCTTATGCTAAGCTGAACCCGTTTGCTTGTGGTCTTGCATTTTGCCACTTCTTTATGTTATCTTAGTATTGACTAGTATGTGCTCATTTATTTGCCATGTATGTTGTTGTTGTTGTTGTTCATACTCTGTTTATGCTTATGTACATACATGTAGTACTTGTACCATGATTTCTAGGCCATGCTGAACCGTGTTACATATATACTTTACTTTCTTGGCTTTTGGTGTGATGCCACAGTGCTCAAACATGTATATGTAACTTCCCTGCATTTGTTTGTTTTTGTTCTTGGCCTTGCTTGCATTTGCGTGCACACGCACGCGCGCGCGCACACACATATATATGCTTGCTGATTTACCCTTAATGTATTTCCATGTTGCTCGAGTCGTCATGTTGCATCGGTGTAGCTTGTTAACTCCTCTATTTTGTGTTGACTACCCTAGGCTATTCACTGGCCATATACATATATGTATATATGTACACAATGATGTGTGTGTATATGTTTATACAAATATGTAAATTCCATGTTGTTGTCTTCCTGCTATCGTGACCAATTTGTATTTGTTGAGATGTTTCAATGATACTTGGGTCACTTGCAATGTTTTGATGTTTTGACCTGTACAAGCAGTCTTGCTATGAACATTGTTGTGCATGTTGTACTGCCGTGTGGAAAAGTCTTGTACATATTGAACCTTGCATCTGCATTGAGCCCATGCGTGCTCTGTCCTTGTCACCTTTGTGTTAATCCCGTTATAAAACTCAATTCAAGAATAATACATTGGCTCATATAAGTGGTGGATCGAGAAAAAACCATCATGGATCGGGATTGACACCATGGATCGGTTTTATGTTGAAAAGTTATGGATCAGCCACATGTATTCTTGACAAAATGTAGATCGGGTCGCTATACAACAGTATGGATTATTGGATCGCATACGATGATTGATCGGTAGATATTTGGATTGGCATAAATATGGATCGGTTTGCAGCGTTCAAACATGGATCGTTGGACTCTATGGAGTGCATGGATCGTTATCAAAAAACATGATGTGCACGCATGGATCGGGGAGCACCTGATGGATCGAGCACATGTATATGGATCACCGATCTATCCATGGATCAGTTATGTTCGAATAAGTCATGCACCTTCACCAAGAATGGATCGCGCCTGATCTAGAAAGCATGGAGCGCTATTGTTCGTGTGGATGGATCGCATGCCGAAGACCATGGATCGCGCGCCAAAAAGCCTGGACCGCATGCATTCTATTTCTCACTCAACACCACTCCAATCTTTCCTATAAATACTGGACCCTCTCACACATAAAAGGGGTTAGGTTTTCTCCTCCCAAAGGGCTGCCATTGTTGATCTCCAATATCACTCAAGCTTCTACAATACCATTAAAGCTTTTTCAAGCATCGTTCAAGGATCTCCATCATCATACTTCTCGAAAAATCATCAAAGTTCATCACCGAGCTCGATTATCGAATATCAAATCTGATAATCATGGCTACTAGTGAGATTCGAGTGTTTCTACTACAGGGATAGAGAATTATCCAGAGATTGTAGAGAATCGACAGGGAATCATTGTAAAAGATAGAGAAAACTATAAATTGAGATCAACATGTACCTTGTAATGGAGAAATCATTGAAATCCTCATTCAAAGTGGATGTATGCCAAAATAGAGGTTGAACCACTATAAATCTTATCTCCACTTTACCTTTTTCTGCTATTTTCTACTTTTAACCTTGTTTTCTACAGTTTAGAGGTATTCCTTTACCTCCTTGGGTTTTAGCATTGTTTTTCGGTGTTAAATTTTGGCACCTACCGTGGTGCTCGAACCCATGACCACAAGGTTAAGAGCCCTAATCTGGAAAAGTTGAAGCCTGCTCTTTTACGATAGATTCGCAAGGTCTAAAAGTCAGGCCCACTGAAAGGATTTCTACGAAGTTTAAAAAGTTGTCTGATATCATGACACCTTCGAAGAAAGGTAGTGAATCTGCAAGAGTTTCTGGAACTGTTACTAATGATGCTACAACCACTCCTCAAATAAATAATCCTACTATTTCTCAAACTCTGGGGATGATGTGACTCGGGGTGAGTTGGATGCTGTTGTTGCCGGCTTGAATCAGCAAATGGAAGCCTCGAACAAAGCCTTGATGGATAAGCTAGATGCTCTTCTTACCATTCAAGCCAATCCTGCAAATCGTAAAGTCGAGATTGACTTGTATGAGAATGCACATTCTTCCTCCTCATATCATAATCGAGAATATTATGTGGAGGAAGTGGATGATTTGTCAAGCAGTAGAGATAACGCCGACATCAAGGACTCCAAAGCAAATGCTAAGAATCATTCCGAAAAGTATACTTCCCGTAAAGTTGCTAGTCCCACCAAAGGGGCATCTCCCTAAGTTGGAGGTCTATGTCCCCGGTTCTCTAACCGTGGGCGCTTGCCAAGACAAGCATCAAGTAAAGGAATTGGCGTCATCCCTATGGAATGACACAATGACAAGGAGTATATTTCGGAGATGATTAAGCAGATCATGAAGGAAAGTATGGCTGAAAAGGAAGATGAGAGAGAATGAGACTTTGTTCCAAGTAAGACTCCTTTCGTGGAAAGGATTCAAAAGGCTGAGTTTCCAAAAAAGTTTGTTCCCCTAACTCTGCCCTTTATAATGGAGTTACTGATCTTAATCTGTTTTTGTACAAGTACGAATGGCACATGAATGGTGCAAGGGCGATGAATGAAATCAAGTGCCTTTATTTTCCAATCTATTTGGAAGGGGTAGCATCGCTATGTTTCACCAAGCTACCACCAATATCTATAGACCACTTTTTCTTATTTGGCAAGGAAGTTCAAGGAATAATTCAGGTTGTATACTTCAAAAGCCAAGGACATCATGTCGCTATTAGGATTGGAACAAAACCCAGGAGAATCATTGAAATCTTTTCTTACTTATTTCAATGCTACTGTTACTTAGGTTAGAAACCCAGAGCCTAGGATGATATTAATGGCACTGGTGCTAGCTGTGGATAAGTAGACCGAATTTGGAAAATGGGCGAAGATGAAGGAACCCAACACGCTCGATAAATTCTGCAAGAAGGCGGAAGAGTTCATCAAGTTGGAAGCATACCCTTCTGTTACTCCGAATGTGGTGTGGAGGATAAAAAGGTAATAACGCTCAGGTCACTTAGAAGAATACCAGGGGCAGAAAAGGGTAAATGATGGAAAATATAACAAGAGTAACAAGATAATTCGTTTTTTTCAAGACCGCAGAGTTGACCCTTCGAACGATACCCCAAAGAATATCTACTTTTCCACTAAAGATGCGGGATATTATCCAGATCCTTGACCGCAAAGAGTGGGAGACAGAGAAGTGTAGTCTAGAAGATTCCGTCATTTCCGCAACCAGCCCTAAGCTGCAAATCCTCCTCCATCTTCTCAAGATAAAAATGCACCTGCTAATCAACCGAGTTCGAGTAATGGAGCTCTAGCGCCAACTAATACGAGACTTGTGATCAATACCATATCCGGTGGTCTTCATCTGGTGGGTCGTAGCTGGACAGAGGTTGTGAGATACGCAAATGCTCTGAAGTATGTCCCGGGAGAAGAGATGCTTAATCCTCAGCAATACCGTCCCCGCGAAGCAGCCAAGATTTCTCGTGGTGAAATTGTGTTCAGAGAGAAAGACTTGGAAGGTGTTATAGCTCCAACTCTTGATCCAATGGTGTTCACAATCGGAATTGGCCCAGCAGTGGTCAGAAGAGTGTTAGTTGATTGTGGTGCCTCAATGAATGTCCTCTTTTGAAAAACCTTCAATTTGATGAATCTCTCAATGACTGATGTTCAAGCTTGTCATACGAAGACCCAAGAGTTCACGGGAGAGCCGAAGCAACCAATCGGAACAACTGACTTTCTTGTAGAGTTGGGAGAGGGAGAAAGGAAGGCTATTTTGAAACAGACTTCCGTGCTTGTAGATGAAGTATCTGCATATAATGCATTCTAGGCGAACTTGCATTGGCTGATTTCAGAATTGCACTAACACTATGGTGTTTGACAATGACGTTTCCAACAAAGAAGGGTGTTGGTGTGATAAAGGGAGATCAAAATACTGACAGAGAATGCGACCTTACAGAGTTGCGAGAAGCTAAGAAGAAGGATAAGGGAAAGAATGTGGAGGGCCCTCTCTGCATTCATGAACTTTTCTTATAGCAACTAGGGCACGACCCCTGCAATGGAGAGCATAGCGGGGCTCAGAAAGAAATGGATCCTTGGAAAACCAGTGCACGGGATAATCGAGCGGCGCCAACGGAGATCACTATTCCTATAGCAGTTCATCCGAAAGATCTTGATCGAGTATTGAGTATAGGATCTCAGCTAGGCCAGAAGTTGCAAAAGGAGTTAGTTGTTTTCTATAAAGCTATGTATTCGCTTGGAGTCATGCTCATATGTGCATCATATCCCCTGAAGTGGCGGTTCATGCATTGAATATTGACCCTTACGTATCACCAGTAAAGCAAAAGAGAAGAATTCAAGGCCCCGAAAGATTGATGGCTCTCAAAGAAGAAGTAGATAAATTGATGGAAGATCGCTTCATTAGAGAGTCAACATATCCACATTGGGTGTCCAATCTGTTCTAGTGAAGAAACCCAATGGCAAGTGGCATATGCGCATAGATTATTCGAGTTTCAACAAGGCATGCCCTGAAGATAGCTTTCCATTGCCCAAAATTAATCAGCTAGTAGATTCGACTGCAGGACATGAACTGCTTTCATTTATGGATGCTTATTTTGGGTACAATCAGATAATGATGCACGAGACAGATCAGGAGAACACGAGCTTCATCACAGATGTGGGTTTGTACTACTACAAAGTCGTGCCATTCGGGTTGAAGAATGCAGTAGCAACTTACCAGCGCCTTGTCAACGCGATGTTTAAGCCACAGATTGGAAAAACTATGGAAGTTTATGTTGACAAGGTGCTGGTTAGGTCGAAAAGAGTAGCCAATCACATCGGGAATCTAGCTGAAATGTTCGATATTTTGAGAAGATACAACATGAAGTTGAATCCTCTCAAGTGTTCATTCGGAGTCGCATCTGGGAAATTTCTAGAATTCATGGTGAATGTCACTAGCAACAAAGCTAACCCTACTTATATTTCAGCATTGAGAGAGGTGAGGGCCTAGAACCAAGAAAGAGCTTCAGAGTTTGAATGAGAAGATCACTGCATTGAGTCTCTTCATCTCAAAGGCAACTGACAGGTTTGTTTCGTTCTTTGATGTGCCGAGAAAGGGAAAGAAGGGCTTCGAATGGACTCTAACTTGCTAAGTAGCCTTCGAAGAGTTAATCAAACACATGGAGACACCCCCAATGCTTTCCAAGCCCAATGATGGAGAAGATTTGTTTATATATCTAGCAGTGTCTTCTCATGCATTAAGTGAAGCTTTGGTGCGAGAGGATTCGAAGATTCAGCGGCTTGTGTATTATATCAGCAAAAGGCTTACAGGGGCAAAATTGAATTATCTGAAGCTGGAGAAGCTCGCGTATTGTCTTTTCATCGCCTCGGAGAAGCTCAGGCAATATTTTCAAGCCTATTCCATCAAAGTGCTCACATATCAACCGCTAAAGCAAGTCTTGTTTTGCCCTAAAACTTCGGGAATGTTATTGAAGTGGAATATTAAGCTCAGTCAGTATGATATCACGTACCATCCCCGAAGAGCAATTAACAGACAAGCATAAGAAGATTTCATTGTCGAGTTCACATACATAGGTGATGAAAAGGAAGAGCCTATTCAAGTGGTGGTCCAGTGGAAGTTGTTCGTTGATGGAGCCATGAATGAGTATTGTTCCACGGTAAGAGTTGTTTAGAGACCCCCGAAGGTCATTCAATATGCTATGCATTGAGTTTGGAGTTTCCATCAACAAATAATGAAGCAGAATATGTGGCATTGATCGCCGGATTGAAGATAGAAAAGGAGTTGAATTTGAAAGCTTTGCAGAATTTTAATGTTTTGCAGTTGGTGTTGTGTTAGGTCCGAAGAGAGTTTCAAGCCAAAGGAGAAAACTTGTCTGCTTATCTATCCAAAACCTGGGAACTCCTTGACAAGTTAGACTACTAGACCATAACTCATATCTGGAGAGAAGAGAATATGGAGGCGGACTCACTAACTAAGTATGCTAGCATAGGAGATGCTCAATTACTGGGATTAGTGCCCGTTGAAGTTCTCTCCAATCCAAGTATTGAAGACATCGATGTTGATTGGATCATGGAAACTGCCGAAGAGCCATATTCGTGGATGACTTCAATCAAAAAAAAATCTCCTCAACGGAATGCTCCCCACAAATCCAAGAAGCGAAAGAAGCTGCTGCGAAAAGCCTCTTTGTTTCTCATGCAGGATGGTCGATTGTATAGTTGAGGCTTCTCTCTACCTTTGCTTTGTTGTGTCTTCAGAGAGGAATCCATAACAATTTTGGCAGAATTTCATTAAGGAGAATGCGGAGGACATACAGATGGTCAAACATTAGCCAAGAAGATTCTTTGATATGGTTGTTTCTGGCGTGAATTAAACCGATACTCTGTAGAACACACCAGAAAATGTGACAGATGCCAAAGTTTCGCAAAGATTCCAAGAGCACCATCCACATAATTAACTCAAATGGTCAGCCCGTGACCATTTGCTATTTGGGGGATTGATTTAATTGGAGCACTGCCAACCGTCAAGTCTAACATGAGATGCGCCATTGTCGCCGTTGATTGTTTCACCAAGTTGGCTGAAGCAAAGCCATAGCCACCATTACCTCAAAGAAATCTATGAATTTTGTGCTGAAAAATATTATTTGTATGTTTGATGTTCCATAAAAAATAGTAACATACAATGGGACTTAATTCGAGAGTGAGGAATTCAAGAGTTTCTGCGCCTAGTACAAGATTCAGAAGAGCTTCGCAGTTATGGCCCATCCGTAGGCAAATGGGCAAGTGGAAGTGGTCAACAAAATTATCATGTCAACCATTAAAAAGCGACTTAAGAAAGCTAAAGGTGGTTGGGTAGATGAGCTGCCGCTTGCACTATGGGGATATCGGACGACTCACAAATCTGCAACTAGGCACACACCATTCTCTTTGGCATTTGGATCCGAAGCAATGATTCCTGTAGAGGCAGAAGTTCCCACTCATCATAGAATTCACTTCAATCAAGAAAAGAATGAGTTGCTACAACTGGAAGCACTCGATTAGCTTAAGGAAAAGAGAGATGAATCATAGCTCCGAATTGTAGCACACCAGAAGAGTACAGCTAGGCACTTTAACACCAAAGTCCAACAAAGAGCTTTTAAAGTTGGAGACCTTATGCTAAAGCAGGTGAGGACTAGCACTGGAGTATTTGGGCCAAATTGGGAAGGACCGTACATCGTCAGCCAAAATCTCTTGGATGGCACATTCAAGATATCAATGCCTGATGGAATTCCAATACCAAGGGCCTGGAACAACGACCATCTGCGCCGATATTTTACTTAATGCATTGTTAAATTCTTATAAATATTATTGTAAATATTTTGCAAGTATTGTAATTAAACATCATCTCTATGAATGAAAGCATGCCTGCTTATCTCGATCAAATATTTGCAATTTTTTGTTAAAATAATTCAAAATTTGCTTAAAATCGATTTGATATTGCAGGCTATCTAACAAGCGCTTGTTTCCCCACAGTCCGACATGACCTAGTGACCCTTACAACACATCCCGACAGAGACAACTCAAGTTTCGAGTGTTATAAACATCATTCTACACAATGCAAGGATGTAATGCACCATCTTGTAGATCGAAAGAGGGAGTCGCTAAGTGTCATGTGGTGGAAAGCACAACAAGCAAGCACGAAGCAAATAATTGCAAGTTCCACCGAAGGCCCACCTCCCCAAGTTGGAGGTATAGGGCCCTGGTTCTCTAACCGTTATAGCTTGCCAAGTCAAGCATCTGGTAAATGGACTGGCGTCCTACCTGTGGAACGATGCAACAGTGAAAGCTTCCCAAGTCAAGCAAGGACCAAAAGTTGTAAGTCCCACCGAATAGGCACCTCCCCAAGTTGGAGGTACAAGGCCCTAGTTTTTTAACTATGATCGCTTCCCAAGACAAGCATCCGGTAAAAGGACCAACGTCCGCCCCGTGGAACAACGCAATGACAAAAAAAATCTTCCCAAGTGAAGCCGAAAGTAAAAGTCCTATTTGTGGGCATCCAATCTAGCCTCCGACGCCTGATTTACTCAGCTGGAAGAGATGAACTCTGGGTTATTGGACCTGTCTGGAGGCATCCAATCTAGTCTCTAATGCCTGATTTTGGCTTAGATGAATGTTAGATTAAGGAAAAGTCCTGTTTTGGGAAGCCTAATCAAGTCTCTGACGCTTGATTTACTCAGCTGGAAGAGATGAAACTTGGGTTAAAGACCTGTCCGAGGGAATCCAATCTAGTCATCGATATCAGATTTTGGTTTATACGAATACTGTATTAAGGAAAAGACCTGTCTCGGGGGCCCAACCGAGTCACTGATGCCTGATTTACTCGACTGGAAGAGACAAACATTCGGTTAAAGACCTGTCCAAGGGATGCAATCTAGTCTCTGATGCCTGATTTTGGCTGAGATGAGTGTTGGATTAAGGAAAAGACCTGTCTAGAGGCACCCAATCAAGTCTCCAACGCTTGATTTACTCTATTGGAAGAGACGAACGTTGGGTTAAAGACCTGTCCGGGGGTGCCCAATCTAGTCTCCAACTCCAGATTTACTCGGTTGGAAGAGACGACTATTGGGTTAAAGACCTATCCGGGGGCATCCAATCCAGTCTCTGATGCCTAATTTTGGCTGAGACGAATGGTGGATTAAGGAAAAGCCTGTCTGGGGCCACCTAATTGAGTCTTTGACACTTGATTTACTCGGCTGGAAGAGAGAACGTTGGGTTAAAGACTTGTCCGGGGGCACCCAATCTAGTCACCAATGCGGATTTCGGTTGAGACGAATGTTGGATTAAGGAAATGACCTGTCTAAGGGTGCCCAGTCGAGTCTTCGACGCTTGATTTACTTGGTTGGAAGAGACGAACGCTGGGTTAAAGACCTGTCCGGGGCATCCAATCTAGTCTCCGATGCCTGATTTTGGCTGAGACGAACGTTGGATTCAGGAAAAGACCTGTGTGGAGGCGCCCAATCAAGTCTTCGACACCTGATTTACTCGGCTCGAAGAGACGGACGTTGGGTTAGAGACCTATCCGGGGTAATCCAATCCAGTCTTCGATGCCTGATTTTGGCTGAAACGAATGTCGGATTAGGGAAAAGGCCTGTCTGGGGGGCGCCCAATCGAGTCTCCGACGCCTGATTTACTCAGCTGGAAGAGTCGAACGTTGGGTTAAAGACCAGTCCAGGGGCATCCAATCGAGTCTTCGACGCTTGATTTACTCGGCTGGATGAGACGAGCATTGAGTCAAAGACCTGTCCGAGGCCATCCAATCTACTCTCTTATGTTGGTATTTGGTTGAGATGAACGTCGGATTATACTCAAGAGCTCTCTGGGGGCACATGAACTAAAGTACTTCTCCAAGAAGAAGTACAAAATCAACCAATAAAGTTGGGTTTTTGAGATACATAGGCAAGCTCCGAAGCTCTCAATACGCTAGCAAAAGTAAAAAGACTTCGCCAATAAAGTGGAAGCTTTTATGCCTCAATCATAATCAAAGAAACTAGGAAAAGTTGATCACATCCAGCCCATAAAATTCGTGATGACCTATGGTATGGGGGAAACACAACCACATTAGAATGGAACAATTCTTGGAAGACAAACCACAAGGTCATCACGACATTGCAACAAACAAAAGACTTTCACTCTGCAAAGAGGTGAATACCTGAAAGTACGATAAATCTAAAACACAAAAGCTAAAGTAAAGTAAACAAAAAGCAATTTTATTCCACCAAAGCAAGTCTTAGTGGCAAGTCTTTACAAAGTTTGGAAGCGAGGGTCGGCAATCACACAAGATCTGGTCAAAAGAAACTACAAGCAAGAAGACTAAATAAGCAGATTAAGCAGCTAAAAGCCTCATTCCTTCTTCTTCTCGCCTTTAAAAGAGCTACCTGACTTCAATATGAGTTTGCCAGGTCTGGTTGGATGAGGTGTGACGGCAGGCTTGCTCTCATCGTTAGCTTCTTCATCATCCTTAGGAATGGAAAGAGAAAGAAAAACATATGTTTTTTATGAGGATCACGCTTTCTCTATCACCTTTTTGATGGAGACTTAACATCTTTGCCTAAGCAGTCTTTGGCATCCTTCTCTGGGGTCTCTTCTAGCCCTTCAGCATATTCCATGGGTCATCTAAATCACGAAGTGCAACAGTTTGCTCTGATTGTGACCCATTGAGAAGAAGAAGCGGGGGTAGACTCGAGAGCTAAAGAAGGATCGACTAGTGGAGGAGTATCAGTTAAAACGCTTTCCATCACTTGAATCAAAGGAGTAATGATCGCTTCAGTACTCTGTAACACCCCGTATTTTCTGTAAACATAAAAATAACAAATCAAGGTATAATTAATTTTTAGAAAAATAATTTGGTAAAACGGGTTGCGCCATTGCGTTCATCTTGGAATTCTACTTGAGATAGAGTCCGAGTTTGCGTAAATTGGACTCCGTATGAAAAAGATATCCTTAAATTAAATATTGCAGCAAAACATGGAAAAAGAGGAATGAGAAAAGAATAATGTTTAGCATTGTTCTAAGAATTGTAAGCAAAAGACATAATAGCTTATTTGGTTGGAACATGTGACTTGCATACAAGAGGTGCAGAGTTCGATCCCCGCCAAAGCCATATTTTTGTTTTAGGGGAATGGCTAAAAAGCGGCTTAGTGTGAACGCGGTTCAAAAAAATTAAATATGTATATATATTGAATATATATATATATATATATATATATATATATATATATATAATTGAGAAGATAAATACAGTCAATTTATTTGGAGGGAAAGATTTATGCATAAGTAGATATGTATGTATGTAGGTAACTTCATTATGCATTGATTTTGCATGTTGCAAGGAAAGTAGAGAAAAAAAAGGGGAAATTAAATTATATGCTCGATTTCCTTTTTTTTTCAGGCAAGCAATTAATTTGCATTATTTGAATTCATGAATAGGTGCATGTGTATATATATATGTATATATATATATATATATATATATATATATATGGGCAGTTAATGTAAACATGAATAGAAGTTTATTAATTTGCTGAGTGTTTGCTAAGTCACTTCTGACTCATTGCTGAGTCAATAAGATAAACCCCATCTTGTCTGAACGGCTGCAGTTATTTCTAGGTTAAATCTAATGGCCTAAATGAATCCTAAATTCTATAAATAAGTGGGTAGTCTCTCATTCTAATTCATATGAAAAATTAGAGAAGCCGCCGTCATGCCGTCGCCATGGAACTCCGAGTAGCCACCGCAAATCAAAGTAGAAGAAAGCTAATCTAATCCAATTCTAATCAATTCTAAAAGCAATCTAGACTCTCTCTTTCTTCTTAAATTGTGAGTATGATGATTCTCACAAGATTATTAGCAAACTAATTTGATTAAGATGTAAATGGAACATAAGAAAATGATGTGAATTGTCATATATGTTATTGTAAAATCTTATGTTATTATGTATGTTCTAAATGTTTTGTTATGCTATGATGAAAATCATGCTATGCTATGTTATGCTATCATGCCATGCTATGATGAAAATCATGCTATGCTATGTGTAAATCATGCTATGTTATGTCATAAATCTTATTTATGTTGTAGATCTCATGTTAACACATATGTTGGAAATCCATAAGTTATATGATTATGATATCATGTTAAGTTGTGTTGAATCGTACAAGTTGTAAAATCATGATGTTGTTATTTATGCAAATTGGATCATGTTTTAAAGTTTATGTTTTTTTTTTCTAAAGATTAAATGGATCATGATTATTGGAATTTGCCTATTAAGTTAGGTGTACCCATATGCATGAATCTATGACTAAATGAATTTTTATTATGGGAATTTGTCTATTAAGTTAGACGTACCCATATACATGATTCTTAATTATCCTTGGATTTTGATAATGGGAATTTGTCTATTAAGTTAGATGTACCCATATACATGAACCTATGTTATTAAGTTAGATGATGATATGTTGTAAATGATGTCACATATGTTACATAGTCACGATGTTAGTATCCATGTTGGTTAGTTCATGTTAGTCAAATCATGATGTTATATATGTTTGGGCTATGATGATTCATACATGTACCTATGCAAGTTTTGGCACTGATTAATAAAAATTGTGTAGGTTTCATGACACTTGTTTTAGATCTAAAATTAGATCCATGACATGTGTGAGTTCTATACTAGTTCACACCACCATTATGTTGCAAGTTTATACATGAATTTGGGATATATTATGTAGACTCTGACATTTAACCAAACAAGTTGACACCTTTAACATGTGTAGCTTATGCAAGTTATAGTCTTAGCCTATGCAAGTTTAAGTGTTGGACCTCTATCACATATGCAAGTTTCACCCCTTTTTATGAGTAGATCTATTTTAGTCATATACATATATGTTGTTGTTGTGATAATTTATCTTTGTGCTATGAGTTAGACTATTCGAGTCTAACGTATATTTTACGTTTAACGTATGAACGTACAACGTGGGATAGGGGTGATATTAAAAGAATTAATATTGAGAATTTGCACGAAATAGCCTTAAAAAGGCATATAACAAATTTGAGATATGTGAATTGCCTTAAAAGGCAAAAAATGGAATTAAGACATTAATTGGAAAATTAATGTGTAGAAATGGTCATAAGTTAATTATGGATTAATCTGAATTTGAATAGGGATTGAGAAATTGGTATAAAATGCCTTTAATGGCATATAATGAATTTGTGGTGAAAAAGGGTATGATTTATCATACCATAAATGGATGGACATAATTGAGTCAATTATGGACATCATTAAATTTTGAATAAATTATTAATTTGGATAGGGAAGTTAATTCAAATTTGGGAAAGATTAATTAATTAATTAATCACTTAAGATAATTAACATTCTTTCTATCTACATACACCAGAAGGTTCTAGGGTGACAGAGATGATAGTGTCTAGGCTTGGGTTTGGAAAACAAGTTTCCTGCCCTCCCTGGCTATCCCTAACTGACCCAATGAACGGGATGGTCTTGAATTTAGAAAGAAAACATGTGGTGGGACATGGGAATCTAGTGGGAACTTTGGGTGGCATGAGGAATCTAGTGGTTGCCTTTAGTGGCATTTGAAATACGATTAGTAAGACTTAACCAAACACACATGCAAATGAACATGACTAAGAAGAGGGTTAAGTAGGTGCCTTGGGTGGCATGAGAAAATACGATTAGTAACACTTAACCAAATTAAATATGTAAGTGGGGCATAGGGGTTAAGTGGGTGCCTTGGGTGGCATGTGGAATTACTAATAGAAACCCTTAACCAAATTTAAAACATGTAAGTGGACATGAAGGGGGTTAAGTGGAATGTGTTAGAGGGGACCAAGCCTAGGTGGGAAGCTTGGTGGGAGGCCCATTTCAACCAGTATCCCAAACGTATCTTTGTGAGCTCGACCCAAGTCGAGGACGGGACACGCATACTGGGCTTGACATTAGAGGCCAAAACGGGTTAGCGGTGGCAACGCAAGTCCAACGGGTTCATATGCGTGAGTGGACCCGGGCTGGTAGGTAAGACGTTGTTGCATCGTGTAGGTATAAGCCGTGCATCCTTAAGTTGTATCGGGTTGCCACTTTAGGGGAGTGATACACCCCACTGTGGGGCCAGCACGGGTATCTACGAGTTAGGGAGCCGATCGAATGGGGCAGGGTAGTGGGTACACCTAGTAGTACACGAAGCTACCATTATTAATTAAGTATTAAAAGGGTACACCTAGTGGAGATAGGGGCAGACGACACCTATGACGTCAGCTAGGAGTACGTGGAATTACCATTATTAAGGGGGTACGTCTAGTAGGGATAGGTACACGTTGGGTACCTAGGATAGTAACTAGAGATACACAGTCAAACGTGGAGGATAGTGGGTACATCTAGTAGTACACGAAGCTATCATCATTCTATTTAGGGATCAAAGTGACTAGTAGGGGTGCAGTTAGTGCTAGTACAGTACATCACGGTACAGCACGGTAGAGTATAGTAATTATCCTATATTGATTAGGAAGCGTCATTAACGTTAGTGATTAGTAACGGGTGTGGTGCAGCGTAGTAATTATTCTTTAGTAGGTATGCCTTTAATGTTACCATGGTTAACCTCATTTCCTTTGCTTGTTCTGTCACACCCAATAGTTCATAGGCATTTCCTTATTCTCCAGCTTATGCCTTAGTCTGATTACTTTGAAAATAGTATTGTTAGAATTGTCATACTCGCCAGACTTTATGTCTGACCCCCTCTATTTCTATCTTTTTCCCCCTCCAGGTCCTCAGGTTGGGCCCAGCCCTAGTGGTGTTTGATTGGATTGCTTATCTGTTTTGGAGAGCTTGGACTGCTAAAGTAAAGTCCAGCTTGTTATCTTTTGTTTAATGGCTATTTATGTAATGGGATTATGTATTTTGTTTTATTAAGATAGATATTGTACTTGACTCTGATTTATGGTATTATGATGTAATCAAACATGTTTTGACTTCTGCTGCAATGAATAAAGTTCTAAATTTCCAAGTACTATTTTATATCTGTCTTGTTGTAATTTTACTGTTCTATACTCACTTAAAACCTCCATGGAAGTTAATGCATTCCTTTTGTGAGTGACATTAATGGACGTGGGGTGTTACACGTGGTATCAGAGCTTAAGGTTACCAGAACAGATAAGATATTTTGAAAAACTATTTTTCAAAAGCATTTTTATAAAGAATACTTTCAAAAATATGTTTGTAGAAGAGTATTTTTGAAAGAAAGGTTTATTTTGAGAACATAATACCCAAGAGCCATATATCCTTCCTTCGATTCTCCGTTTTGAATCTCTTCCTCTTTCTCTTTTTGAATTTCCCCTCCGCGTATAGATGCTTTTTTTTAAGATAAACAAGGACTTCCATACGAAGGACGGAAGAACCACTTCAAGGGACTTAGACGTTTGTCGGGCTAGAAGTTAGTCCAAGGAGGTGGAGGTTTGTGGGAACCTTTAAGATGGACGATGGGAGGAAGGTTCAAATAGCTGTTAGGTTAATAAAGGACGAAACCTCATCTTGGTGGGAGGTCACGAATGGGGAATGTGAAGAAGAAGGCTAGTTGTTTTGGAGAAATAGGACACCTTATTAGGATTGTCCAAAGAGGCAAGGATAAAGTACAGGATCTTCTGGAGGGTTGTTGTATTCCCTCGCGGCTGGTATACCTGATGGGGGTAGGACCGTCTAGGTTGAAATTTGGTTTTCTTTATCATCCTGTTCGAACCTTGTTTGATTCTGGCGCTTCATACTCGTTAGTATCTGATTCGTTAGTTGAAACACTGCACCTAAATACTAGTCTAGTTAAGGATCCCATCCTAGTCTCAAATCCTGTTGGTGGTTCGGCTCATCCTTCAATGGTTTGTCGGGATTTGAGAGTGTCTATCTTGGGCGTTGGGTTTGAATGCAGCGCCTTCATTCTTGGTTTCACGGTCTATAGTTTGATTCTAGGGATGGATTGGCTAGCCAGGCGTGGTGCCATCCTAGATTGGGGAAGGAGGGTAGTTAGACTATTGGTTCGTTATGGAAAGACCCTCATATTTCTTGTGACCATAGAAGTTTACTGATGCTTAGTTGCCTAGAATCTTCTGATGTATCCAACGATGATTTGGGATCTGTTTGTGTGGTCCGTGAGTATGGGGATGTCTTCGATGTAGAGCGGGGTTTACCTAGAGGAGCGAAGTAAGCTTTCGTGTGTGCCTAGTGGATAATGCAAAGCTAGTTATGAGATCAACGATGGTTTTGGAACAAGACTGGCAAGGACAACCAGAGTCCGTTAAGTGCTCAGTTATTTGGCCGTTTTACTAGTATCATCTCATATAGGTCATCTGAATTCGAAGGAGGGATCCCTTGGGTGTTTGTCTGATATTGGTTTAGGCCTTTGGGGCTTGCACTTGGGGGATGTCGAGTTCGACTAGGATGGTCTGCGTGAGAGATGGACAGTTGTGACAAATTTTGCATGGAATAATGTAACACCCCGAATTTTCTATTAACACTAAAGTTGCTAAAATATTAATAAGTATGTAAGAGAGGGGATGTATCTATTATGAATATAAAAATATTAATAAGTATGTAAGAGAGGGGATGTATCTATTATGAATATAAAAATATTAATAAGTATGTAAGAGAGAGGATGTATTTAATATGAATATAAAAATATTAATAAGTGTGTAAGAGAGGGGATGTATCTAATATGAATATAAAAATATTAATAAGTGTGTGAGAGAGGGGATGTATCTAATATGTATATAAAAACAATAATAAGTGTGTAAAAGGGGGGGGGGGGGATGTATCTAATGTGTACATTGAAGGATATATATATATATATATTGCTGAGTGTTTGCTGAGTCACTTCTGACTCATTGCTGAGTCAACAAGATAAACCCCATCTTGTCTGAACGGCTGCGGTTATTTCTAGGTTAAATCTAATGGCCTAAATGCATTCTAAAATCTATAAATAAGTGGGTAGACCCTAAACCTAAATCACTTGTAAAATTAGAGAAGCTACCGTCATGCTGCTGCCATGGAGTTCAGCGTAGCCGTCACAAACTAAGAAGAGGAAGCCTAATCATCTACAACTAAATCTACACAAATCAAATCAAAAGATCTCTCTTTCTCTAATTCTTTTCTTTTGTTGGTGAGTATGATGATTCTCACAAGACTATTACAAACTAATTTGACTCAGTTATGAATGGATCACAAGAAAGTGACGTGATTTGTAATTGTAAATTCTATATATTGTGGATCTCTTATTATGTTATTATGTTGTCGTATGATGTAAATTATATATGCTATGTCATGCTATGTTGTAAATTCTTTTATGCTATGTCGTGCTATGTTGAGAATCATGTCAAGCTATGTTATACTATCATACTATGCCATGTTATAAATCATGCTATATTATGTTGAAAAATCATGATGTTGTTGGATCATGCTTAAAGTTATGTTTTTTTTTAATTTAAATGGATCTTGTTTATGGGAATTTGCCTATTAGGTTAGGTGTACCCATAAACTTGAAACTATAATTAAATAAAACTTGATTATGGGAATTTGCCTATTGAGTTAGGTGTACCCATATAAAACCATGTTGTTAAAAAATTAGATGATGTTGATTCACACATGTTCATATGTAAGTTTATGAAAATTGATTGAGATTATATTAGGTGAATTTTGAACAAGTTGACACCTTTAGGTCCATGACATGTATAATCTATGCAAGTTGGACATATGCAAGTTTCACCCCTCATTACGATTCATTTGGTCACATATACATGTTGTTATTATGATAATCTCTTTTATGCTATGAGTTAGGCTATTCGAGTCTAACATATATTTTGCGAATAAACGTTCAAACGTGGGGTAGGGGTAATATTAGGAATTAATAAATTGGGTGCAATTTTGTAAGATTTTGCATACCGTGAATGGATGTCCATAATTGAGTCAATTATGGACATTGTTAAAAATTGGAAGTAATTAATAATTCAAGTAGGGAATTATTAAAATTGGGGGAAAGTGGATTATTATTAATAATCAATGTTTGGGACACGAGGTTGGACCCGTTTGTGATGTAAACCTGCCCGGACCCGCCCGGCAAATCCAGTAGTCACAAATGTCGGCCCAATGTGAGAGGTCCTAGGCCCAAACTAAAGCATAACAGTTGTAAAGACACGAGGTTAGACTCTTTTATGGTGTAAGACTGCCCGGACCCGCCCGGCAAATCCAGCTGCCATAAATGCCAGTCTAATGTGAGAGGTCTTTATGAGGTTATGGCCTTAATGAACTAAGAAATACTTAACCAGATAATCATGTAAGGTGGGACATGGGGGTTAAGTAGGTGCCTTGGGTGGCATGAGGAATCTGGTGGTTGCCTTTAGAGGCATTTGAAATACGATTAGACTTAACCAAACACACATGTAAATGAACATGACTAAGTGGGTTAAGTGGGATGGACTAATGGGGACAAGCTTAGGTGGAATGCTTGTGGTAAATAGTGGGGGCCCATTTCAACCAGTATCCCAAAACGTATCTTTGTGGGCTCGACCCAAGTCGAGGATGGGACACGCATACTGGGTTTGACTATAAGAGGCCAAAACAGGGAGCGGTGGCAACGCAAGTCCAACGGGTTTCATATGCGTGTGTGGACCCGGGCTGGTAGGTAAGACGTTGTTGCATCGTGTAGGTATAAGCCGTGCATGTCCGTTGTATCAGGTTGCCACTTTAGGGGAGTGATACACCCCACTGTGGGGCCAGCACGGGTATCTACGAGTTAGGGAGCCGATCGAATAATGGTAAGTAGGGTACACCTAGTGGAGATAGGGGCAGGCGGCACCTATGTAGTCAGCTAGGGGTACGTAAAGCCATTGGGAAAGTTTCTAAGTGAAGCTAAGTGGGATGAATCTTTAGGGTGACTGGTGTGGTGCAGTATAGTGTTTATCCTTTAGTATTTAGGAGCGCCTATAACGTTGCCTTTAGCGATTGTCTATGTCCTTAATCTGCTCTTCATAGACATTTTCTTGTTTTCCAGCTTATGCCTTAGTCCAGTTATTTTGGTAATAGTATTGTAGAATTATCATATTCACCAGACTTTATGTCTGACCCCCTCTTTTCCATCCTTTTTCTCCCTTCAGGTCCGCAGGTTGGGCCAAGTTCTAGTGGAGTCTAGTTGGATCGCTTATCTTCTGGAAAGCTTGGACTGCTGAAGTAAAGTCCAGCTTGTTATCTTTCTTTTTAATGGCTATTCATGTAATGGGATTATGTACTTGATTTATCAAGATAGATATTGTACTTGACATTGAATATGGTGTTATGATGTAATCAAACATGTTTTGACTTCTGCTACAATGAAATAAAGTTTTTGAATTTCCAAGTACTATTTTATATCTGTCTTGTTGTAATTTTACTGTTCTATATTCACTTAAAACCTCCATGGAAGTTAATGCATTCCCTTTGTGAGTGACATTAATGGACGTGGGGTGTTACACGTGGTATCAGAACATAAGGTTACCAGAACAGATAAAAAAATTTTTAGAAAAACATTTTTTTCTCTAAAGTATTTTTGGAAGAAGTGCTTTCAAAAAAAAAAAACATGTTATTTAAAGAGAGTTTTTATGAAAAACATAATCCCAAATAGCCACATCCTTATCTTTATCTTTCGAATTCTCCATTTTGAATCTTTCCTTTTTCGTTTCAGCATGGCTGAAGATCTTAATCTCCCAGAAGGCGTGACGATTCCAGGGTGGTTTAGGAGATACTTGGAGGCTAGGGCCACCACTGCAGGCCCAGCGGATACTCCTCCACCCCTAGTTGCACCCATTCCTCCTCCTCCTCCTCCTCGTGTTGACACTTTTGCAAAGACGTGCAAGGAATTCAAGGCTATGGGAGGAAAAACTTTTCAAGGGACTGAGACGTTTGTGGAGGCCAGAGATTGGCTTAAGGAGACCGAGGAATTGTTGGATATCTTTGAAGTGGAAGATGGGAGGAAAGTCCGTTTAGCTGCTTGGTTAATGAAGGGAGAGGCCTCGTTTTGGTGGGAGGTCACTAACGGGGAACGTCCAGTTGATTCATGGGCGGATTTCAGATGAAGGTTTGAGGCAAAGTTTCTTTCAAGGGCAGAGGAGAACTTAAATATGGAAAAATTCCTGGCACTAAAGCAAGGGAGCTCATCAGTAAAGGAATATGTCAATAAATTTAATCAGTTAGCAAGGTTTGGCTTGGAGTTGGTGAACACGCCAGAGAAGAAAGCTTTGAGGTTCGTTAGAGGCTTGAATGAACCGTTGCAAGGGTTGGCTATGATCCACATCCCTATGAGAGCCACCTTTGAAAAGCTAGTAGAAATGGCACTTATGCATGAGGATAAGGCATTTGAAAAGAAAGGGGATCAGAAGAAACCCCAACAGCAAAATAAGAAGGGTGGTAAAAACAATAATGGCAAAGGGAAGAAGAAATGCTTCAATTGTGGGATGCCTGGCCATCTCAGCAAAGATTGTAGAAAGAAAAAGAAGACTGGTTGTTTTCATTGTGGAGATGCGGGACATTTAGTGAAGGACTGTCCAAAGAAGGGGCAGAGGGCAGGGTCTACCTCGGGAGGACAGGTGCAGGCTCTTATGGCACCAGGGCAGGCAAGGGGGCAAGTTCAGGCTATTGTGGCCCCACCGCTGCAAGAAAGAGGTAGAACAATTTCTGTTGAAAGCTTAGTTTTTCTGTTTGATCATCCTGTTCGTACCTTATTCGATTCTGGCGCATCTCATTCGTTTATCTCTGCATCATTAGTTGAATCACTGCACTTGAACACCAGTTTAGTAGAGGATCCCTTGGTCGTTTCAAATCCAATTGGGGGTTCGGCTTATTTGACCATGATATGTTTGGATTTGAAAATCTCTATACTTAGCGTTGAATTTAGATGTGATGCTTATGTATTGGGCTTCACGGGCTATGGGCTAATTTTAGGAATGGATTGGTTGTCTAGAAATAGGGCCATTCTTGATTGTGAAAGGAGAGTAGTTAGGCTTGTGACTCGCCTTGGTAATGCTCTCGACATCTTTTGTAATCCCATAAATTCCGTTATGCTAAGTTATCTTGAATCGCTTGACGCGTCTGTAGAGAACCTGCGATCGGTAGAAGTGGTCCGGGAATATCCGGATGTGTTTGAGGAGGTGAAGGGCTTACCTCCAAAGCGGGAGATAGACTTTCGAATTTATCTTGTGGATAATGCTAAACCCGTATCTTTGCCAGTGCGCCACATGGCTCCTCGTGAAAGGAGGGAACTCAATAAGCAAGTAAAGGAGTTGCTTGAGAAGGGGTTCATAAGACGTAGTATATCGGAGTGGGGTGCTCCAGTAGTTTTTGCCACAAAGGCGGATGGGTCTCTTAGACTTTGTATGGACTATAGAGAACTAAACAAGCTTACTAAAAAGAACCGACACCCACTGCCGAGGATTGACGATCTCTTTGATCAGTTAGTTGGCGCCTCAGTGTTTTCGCAGTTGGACTTAGCCACTGGCTTTCATCAACTGAGAGTGGCTGAGGATAGTATAGATAAGACTGCTTTTAGGACTCCTGACGGATTCTATGAATGGCTAGTGATGCCCTTTGGTTTGACAAACGCCCCTGCATATTTTGTTGATTTGATGAGTAGGGTGTTTAGGGAATACCTTAACAAATTCGTGGTAGTCTTTGTGGATGACATCTTAGTCTTTTCTAAGAATAAAGAAGAGCACTCCCTACATCTTAGGGAAGTGTTGGAAACCCTTCGAGCACATAACCTTAAGGCAAAATTTTCTAAGTGTCACTTCTGGAGGAAGGAAGTACGGTTCTTAGGGCACGTGGTTTCCAAAGAAGGGATAGCAGTGGATCCCGCAAAGGTGGTGGCCATCCAAGATTGGAAGGTCCCTAAAAATGCAACCGAAGTAAGAAGTTTCTTGGGTTTGGCTGGCTATTATAGGAAGTTTATCAAAGACTTCGCAAAAATATCAGCTCCATTAACACGGTTAACGAAGAAGAACCTGGTTTTTACGTGGAACAAAGATTGCGATGATGCGTTCCAACGTTTAAAGAGAGCCTTAACTTCAGCCCCAGTCTTAGTGCTGCCAGACGGGAATAAACCGTTTACCATCTATACTGATGCTTGTGGGACGGGACTTGGCGCGGTCCTCATGCAAGAGGGAAGAGTAATAGCCTATGGTGGAAGGCAGTTGAGGGTTCATGAAAAGAATTACCCCACGCATGACATAGAGCTAGCCGCAATTGTTTTCGCGCTTAAGTTTTGGCGTCACTATCTTCTTGGTGAGAAATTCGAACTGTTCACTGACCACAAATCATTAAAATACTTATTCTCTCAGAAGGATTTGAATTTAAGGCAGCAACGGTGGATGGAATTCTTAGCCTCCTACGATTTTGAAATAGCATATACCCCGGGCAAGGGTAACGTGGTGGCAGATGCCTTAAGTAGGAAAAGGTTGTCCTTGAGTCCGTTGTTTGTTGAACGACAAAGCTTAGAATTCATCTCTATGTTTGACTTTAGACCCTCCGTTGACTTAGTACCCGGTCTGTTAGCATCCTTGGAGGTTAGACCTACACTTCTAGGACGGGTTGGTGAGGCACAGCGAGACGACCCACGGTTGGTTGAGATAGTAGAAAAGCTCAAAGGGGGGGGGGGTCGTCAAGCCATCTTCGTAGGTATACCCTAGACGATAAGGGTTGGTTACGAAGGGATAATAGACTTTGTGTACCGCAAGACGAAGACTTAAGGAAGGCCATTCTTGATGATGCTCATCGCTCAAAAATGACCATTCATCCCGGCGGGGATAAGATGTACAAAGATATGAAGCGGGTTTTCTTTTGGGCCGGTATGAAAAAGGATGTGGCTGAGTACGTCGCTAGATGCTTGGTGTGCCAACGAGTTAAAGCAGAACAAAAGAAACCCGGTGGGTTGCTTCACCCATTAGAAGTTCCACTATGGAAATGGGAAAGCATCTCAATGGATTTTGTGGATGGATTACCAAGATCAAGGAAGGGTAACACGGGGATTTGGGTTATAGTAGATAGACTTACTAAAAGCGCCCATTTTATTCCCGTGAAAAGTAAGAGGACTGCTCCGTGGTTGGCTTCTGTATACATTAAGGAGATAGTTCGTTTGCACAGTATTGCTTCTAGTATAGTAAGCGACCGTGACCCCATCTTTACTAGCGAATTTTGGAAGAGTTTACAAGAGGCGGTAGGGACTCAGCTATGTTTGAGCACCGCATATCATCCTCAGACAGACGGCCAGACCGAGAGGGTGAATCGCATTCTAGAGGATCTTTTAAGGCTTTGTATCCTAGACTTTGGGGGTACATGGGAAGAGCACCTTCCGTTAGTAGAATTCGCATATAATAATAGCTTTCAGTCTAGTATTGGCATGGCACCTTTCGAAGCTCTTTATGGAAGGCCTTGCCGTTCGCCTACATGTTGGTGGGAATCTACCGATAAAACCCTACTTGGGCCCGATATGGTTAGGGAAACCTCGGAGAAGATTGAGTTGATTCGAAGGAGGATGAAAGCAGCACAAGATAGGCAAAAATCGTATGCTGATAAGAGGAGGACAGATCTTGAGTTTGACATTGGGGACATGGTGTTTATCAAAGTATCTCCGTTACAGAACGTTGTTCGCTTTGGGTCCGTGGGGAAATTAGCACCAAGGTTTGTAGGGCCGTTTCCTGTAAAAGACAGGATTGGGAAGATGGCATATAGGGTGGAGTTGCCTGAGAAACTTAGTGGAGTACACGACGTATTCCATGTATCACATTTGAGGAAGTGTTTGCACAAGACCGCGGAGGTGGTAGAGCCGAGCTTGCTTAAAGAGGTGGAAATAGAGCGTGATGCAACAATTAGACGAGCTCCTACATGCACTCTTGGGTCGGAGATCAAAAAGTTGAGGAATCGAGAGGTCAGACTGGTTAAAGTGCAATGGCGAGATGATGAGAGCAACGCAACTTGGGAGACAGAAGAGAAGATGCGTTCGTTGTACCCTTTTCTTTTTGAGGGTATGTCTTTTAATTTCTCCTTTATCGCTTAGCTTATCTTATCTTATCTTTAGTATGTCCTCTAATTAGTATCTTTGACCTTTAGTTAGGATAATCCTATGGTTGAAACATGTGTTTGAGACATGTTATGTATGATGGATGCAAAATGGATGCAAGTGTTTGCTAGTGGGTGCTCGTGGATGCATATATACACACACTTTAGGCACTAGATCGGCTCAGTCACTACATATTGCATATTGCATATATATGGATGTATTTAGTAAAATGGATGAACGATGGTTGTATTATCATGTGGATGCTGCATTCAGATGATGGTTGTGCACGCATATAGAAGTATTATGTAGCATTAAGAATCTTTTGCATACATAATGGATGCATGGCACGATCACAGTTGCATTAAGGAGGTCAACTAAATCAGTGGACCGCCTGATTTTGCATTAGATACGGACATATACACACACTGTGCATTTAAACATGAAAGCATTAGAAGTCTGTAAGGACAATGGATGCCTGTGTATGATGGATGAGTAGATGGACGTTTGGATGGTAGGATATACATTCTTCCAGACTTGAAGATTTCGGGGACGAAATCCTAAAAGGAGGGGAGAATGTAACACCCCGAATTTTCTATTAACACTAAAGTTGCTAAAATATTAATAAGTATGTAAGAGAGGGGATGTATCTATTATGAATATAAAAATATTAATAAGTATGTAAGAGAGGGGATGTATCTATTATGAATATAAAAATATTAATAAGTATGTAAGAGAGGGGATGTATTTAATATGAATATAAAAATATTAATAAGTGTGTAAGAGAGGGGATGTATCTAATATGAATATAAAAATATTAATAAGTGTGTGAGAGAGGGGATGTATCTAATATGTATATAAAAACAATAATAAGTGTGTAAAAGGGGGGATGTATCTAATGTGTACATTGTAGGATATATATATATATATATATATATATATATATATATATTGCTGAGTGTTTGCTGAGTCACTTCTGACTCATTGCTGAGTCAACAAGATAAACCCCATCTTGTCTGAACGGCTGCGGTTATTTCTAGGTTAAATCTAAAGGCCTAAATGCATTCTAAAATCTATAAATAAGTGGGTAGACCCTAAACCTAAATCACTTGTAAAATTAGAGAAGCTACCGTCATGCTGCTGCCATGGAGTTCAGCGTAGCCGTCACAAACTAAGAAGAGGAAGCCTAATCATCTACAACTAAATCTACACAAATCAAATCAAAAGATCTCTCTTTCTCTAATTCTTTTCTTTTGTTGGTGTGTATGATGATTCTCACAAGACTATTACAAACTAATTTGACTCAGTTATGAATGGATCAACAGAAAGTGACGTGATTTGTAATTGTAAATTCTATATATTGTGGATCTCTTATTATGTTATTATGTTGTCGTATGATGTAAATTATATATGCTATGTCATGCTATGTTGTAAATTCTTTTATGCTATGTCGTGCTATGTTGAGAATCATGTCAAGCTATGTTATACTATCATACTATGCCATGTTATAAATCATGCTATATTATGTTGAAAAATCATGATGTTGTTGGATCATGCTTAAAGTTATGTTTTTTTTTAATTTAAATGGATCATGTTTATGGGAATTTGCCTATTAGGTTAGGTGTACCCATAAACTTGAAACTATAATTAAATAAAACTTGATTATGGGAATTTGCCTATTGAGTTAGGTGTACCCATATAAAACCATGTTGTTAAAAAATTAGATGATGTTGATTCACACATGTTCATATGTAAGTTTATGAAAATTGATTGGGATTATATTAGGTGAATTTTGAACAAGTTGACACCTTTAGGTCCATGACATGTATAATCTATGCAAGTTGGACATATGCAAGTTTCACCCCTTATTATGATTCATTTGGTCACATATACATGTTGTTATTATGATAATCTCTTTTATGCTATGAGTTAGGCTATTCGAGTCTAACATATATTTTGCGAATAAACGTTCAAACGTGGGGTAGGGGTAATATTAGGAATTAATAAATTGGGTGCAATTTTGTAAGATTTTGCATACCATGAATGGATGTCCATAATTGAGTCAATTATGGACATTGTTAAAAATTGGAAGTAATTAATAATTCAAGTAGGGAATTATTAAAATTGGGGGAAAGTGGATTATTATTAATAATCAATGTTTGGGACACGAGGTTGGACCCGTTTGTGATGTAAACCTGCCCGGACCCGCCCGACAAATCCAGTAGTCACAAATGTCGGCCCAATGTGAGAGGTCCTAGGCCCAAACTAAAGCATAACAGTTGTAAAGACACGAGGTTAGACTCTTTTATGGTGTAAGACTGCCCGGACCCGCCTGGCAAATCCAGCTGCCATAAATGCCAGTCTAATGTGAGAGGTCTTTATGAGGTTATGGCCTTAATGAACTAAGAAATACTTAACCAGATAATCATGTAAGGTGGGACATGGGGGTTAAGTAGGTGCCTTGGGTGGCATGAGGAATCTGGTGGTTGCCTTTAGAGGCATTTGAAATACGATTAGACTTAACCAAACACACATGTAAATGAACATGACTAAGTGGGTTAAGTGGGATGGACTAATGGGGACAAGCTTAGGTGGAATGCTTGTGGTAAATAGTGGGGGCCCATTTCAACCAGTATCCCAAAACGTATCTTTGTGGGCTCGACCCAAGTCGAGGACGGGACACGCATACTGGGTTTGACTATAAGAGGCCAAAACAGGGAGCGGTGGCAACGCAAGTCCAACGGGTTTCATATGTGTGTGTGGACCCGGGCTGGTAGGTAAGACGTTGTTGCATCGTGTAGGTATAAGCCGTGCATGTCCGTTGTATCAGGTTGCCACTTTAGGGGAGTGATACACCCCACTGTGGGGCCAGCACGGGTATCTACGAGTTAGGGAGCCGATCGAATAATGAGAAGTAGGGTACACCTAGTGGAGATAGGGGCAGGCGGCACCTATGTAGTCAGCTAGGGGTACGTAAAGCCATTGGGAAAGTTTCTAAGTGAAGCTAAGTGGGATGAATCTTTAGGGTGACTGGTGTGGTGCAGTATAGTGTTTATCCTTTAGTATTTAGGAGCGCCTATAACGTTGCCTTTAGCGATTGTCTATGTCCTTAATCTGCTCTTCATAGACATTTTCTTGTTTTCCAGCTTATGCCTTAGTCCAGTTATTTTGGTAATAGTATTGTAGAATTATCATATTCACCAGACTTTATGTCTGACCCCCTCTTTTCCATCCTTTTTCTCCCTTCAGGTCCGCAGGTTGGGCCAAGTTCTAGTGGAGTCTAGTTGGATCGCTTATCTTCTGGAAAGCTTGGACTGCTGAAGTAAAGTCCAGCTTGTTATCTTTCTTTTTAATGGCTATTCATGTAATGGGATTATGTACTTGTTTTATCAAGATAGATATTGTACTTGACATTGAATATGGTGTTATGATGTAATCAAACATGTTTTGACTTCTGCTACAATGAAATAAAGTTTTTGAATTTCCAAGTACTATTTTATATCTGTCTTGTTGTAATTTTACTGTTCTATATTCACTTAAAACCTCCATGGAAGTTAATGCATTCCCTTTGTGAGTGACATTAATGGACGTGGGGTGTTACAAATAATATCCTGGTTTTCTCTAGAAGCGGAGAAGAGCATGCCCTACATCTTAGGGAAGCCTCTGGGGAAGGGTGATGTGTTATGGAGGAAGACTATCGAAAGTCCATGAGGGGAATTACCCTACCCACGACTTAGGAGTTGCTTTCAGACCATAAGTTGCTAAGGTATTTGT
Organism: Allium sativum; assembly: GCA_030737875.1. Classification (NCBI taxonomy): domain Eukaryota; kingdom Viridiplantae; phylum Streptophyta; class Magnoliopsida; order Asparagales; family Amaryllidaceae; genus Allium; species Allium sativum. Next base: position 465,843,116 of record CM060923.1, read on the forward strand.
TCTCTCAGAAAGATCTGAACTTGAGGCAGCAAAGGTGGATGGAGTTCTTGGCGTCCTACGATTTTGAAATAGCATATACCCCTGGCAAGGGTAACGTTGTGGTGGGGGCCTTAAGTAGAAAAGGGTTGACACTGAGTCCTTGGTCTGTTGAGCGGCGTAGCTTAGAGTTTATCTCTACCTTTGACTTTAGACCATCCATTGATTTTGTACTTGGTTCGCTAGCATCCTTAGAGGTCAGACCTATGCTTTTGGGACGGATTGGGGAGGCACAGCGAGCTGACCCACAGTTGGTTGAGTTAGTAGAGAATCTCACAAGAGGGGAGTCATCAAGCCATCTTAGTAGGTATACCCTAGATGATAAGGGTTGGTTGCGTAGGGACGGTAAACTTTGTATATTACGGGACGAAAGTTTGAGGAAGTGTTTACATGATACGGCGAAAGTGGTGGAGCCGAACACGCTTAAGGAAGTGGAAGTAGAGCGAGATGCCACGATCAGACTAGCTCCTACATGCATTCTTGGGTCGGAGATTAAGAAGTTGAGAAACCGAGAGGTCAAGCTAGTCAAAGTGCAATGGGAAGAAGATCAAGGAGACGCTACTTGGGAGACGGAAGAGAAGATTCGTTTGTTGTACCCCTTCCTTTTCGGGGTTATGTCTTTTATATTCTCCTTTATCGCCTAGCTTATACTTGTCCTATCTTTAGTACATCCTCTCGTTTAAGTCTTTGACCTTTAGAAGGGTAGTCCTATGGTTGAAACATTTGTTTGAGACATGTTATGTTTGATGGATGCAAGTGGATGCAAGTGTTTGCTAGTGGTTGCTCGTGGATGCATATACACACACTTTAGGCATTAGATCGGCTCAGTCACTCTCATATTGCATATAAATATGTGTGCATATTTAAATTAATGAATGAATAGTGGTTGTATTATCATATGGATGCTGCATTAAGATGAATGGTTGTGCACGCATATAGAAATAATATGTATCATTAGGAATCTTTTGCATACATAATGGACACATGGCACTATCATGGTTCGCATTAAGGAGGTCAACTGAATCAGTAGATCGCCTGATTTTTGCATTGGATAAGGACATGTACACACACTATGCATATAAACATGAAAGCATTAGAAGTCTCTTAAGGACAATGGATGCCTGTGCCTGATGGTTGAGTAGATGGATGATTGGATGTTAGGACACATTCTTCCTAACTTGAAGATTTCGGGGACGAAATCCTTTAAGGAGGGGAGAATGTAACACCCCGTATTTTCTTTGAACATAAAAATAACAAATCAAGGTATAATTAATTTTTAGAAAAATAATTTGGTAAAACGGGTTGCGCCGTTGCGTTCATCTTGGAATTCTACTTGAGATAGAGTCCGAGTTTGCGTAAATTGGACTCCGTATGAAAAAGATATCCTTAAATTAAATATTGCAGCAAAACATGGAAAAAGAGGAATGAGAAAAGAATAATGTTTAGCATTGTTCTAAGAATTGTAAGTAAAAGACATAATAGCTCATTTGGTTGGAACATGTGACTTGCATACAAGAGGTGCAGAGTTCGATCCCCGCCAACGCCATATTTTTGTTTTAGGGGAATGGCTAAAAAGCGGCTTAGTGTGAACGCGGTTCAAAAAAATTAAATATATATATATTGAATATATATATATATATAATTGAGAAGATAAATACAGTCAATTTATTTGGAGGGAAAGATTTATGCATAAGTAGATATGTATGTATGTAGGTAACTTCATTATGCATTGATTTTGCATGTTGCAAGGAAAGTAGAGAAAAAAAGGCGGAAATTAAATTATATGCTCGATTTCCTTTTTTTTCAGGTAAGCAATTAATTTGCATTATTTGAGTTCATGAATAGGTGCGTGTGTATATATATATATATATTTATATATATATGGGCAGTTAATGTAAACATGAATAGAAGTTTATTAATTTGCTGAGTGTTTGCTGAGTCACTTCTGACTCATTGCTGAGTCAATAAGATAAACCCCATCTTGTCTGAACGGCTGCGGTTATTTCTAGGTTAAATCTAATGGCCTAAATGAATCCTAAATTCTATAAATAAGTGGGTAGTCTCTCATTCTAATTCATATGAAAAATTAGAGAAGCCGCCGTCATGCCGTCGCCATGGAACTCCGAGTAGCCGCCGCAAATCAAAGTAGAAGAAAGCTAATCTAATCCAATTCTAATCAATTCTAAAATCAATCTAGACTCTCTATTTCTTCTTAAATTGTGAGTATGATGATTCTCACAAGATTATTAGCAAACTAATTTGATTAAGATGTAAATGGAACATAAGAAAATGATGTGAATTGTCATATATGTTATTGTAAAATCTTATGTTATCATGTATGTTCTAAATGTTTTGTTATGCTATGATGAAAATCATGCTATGCTATGTTATGCTATCATGCCATGATATGATGAAAATCATGCTATGCTATGTGTAAATCATGCTATGTTATGTCATAAATCTTATATATGTTGTAGATCTCATGTTAACACATATGTTGGAAATCCATAAGTTATATGATTATGATATCATGTTAAGTTGTGTTGAATCGTACAAGTTGTGAAATCATGATGTTGTTATTTATGCAAATTGGATCATGTTTTAAAGTTTATGTTTTTTTTTTCTAAAGATTAAATGGATCATGATTATGGGAATTTGCCTATTAAGTTAGGTGTACCCATATGCATGAATCTATGACTAAATGAATTTTTATTATGGGAATTTGTCTATTAAGTTAGATGTACCCATATACATGATTCTTAATTATCCTTGGATTTTGATAATGGGAATTTGTCTATTAAGTTAGATGTACCCATATACATGAACCTATGTTATTAAGTTAGATGATGATATGTTGTAAATGATGTCACATATGTTACATAGTCACGATGTTAGTATCCATGTTGGTTAGTTCATGTTAGTCAAATCATGATGTTATATATGTTTGGGCTATGATGATTCATACATGTACCTATGCAAGTTTTGGCACTGATTAATAAAAAATGTGTAGGTTTCATGACACTTGTTTTAGATCTAAAATTAGATCCATGACATGTGTGAGTTCTAAGCTAGATCACACCACCATTATGTTGCAAGTTTATACATGAATTTGGGATATATTATGTAGACTCTGACATTTAACCAAACAAGTTGACACCTTTAACATGTGTAGCTTATGCAAGTTATAGTCTTAGCCTATGCAAGTTTAAGTGTTGGACCTCTATCACATATGCAAGTTTCACCCCTTTTTATGAGTATATCTATTTTAGTCATATACATATATGTTGTTGTTGTGATAATTTATCTTTGTGCTATGAGTTAGACTATTCGAGTCTAACGTATATTTTACGTTTAACGTATGAACGTACAACGTGGGATAGGGGTGATATTAAAAGAATTAATATTGAGAATTTGCACGAAATAGCCTTAAAAAGGCATATAACAAATTTGAGATGTGTGAATTGCCTTAAAAGGCAAAAAATGGAATTAAGACATTAATTGGAAAATTAATGTGTAGAAATGGTCATAAGTTAATTATGGATTAATTTGAATTTGAATAGGGATGGAGAAATTGGTATAAAATGCCTTTAATGGCATATAATGAATATGTGGTGAAAAAGGGTATGATTTATCATACCATAAATGGATGGACATAATTGAGTCAATTATGGACATCATTAAATTTTGAATAAATTATTAATTTGGATAGGGAAGTTAATTCAAATTTGGGAAAGATTAATTAATTAATCACTTAAGATAATTAACATTCTTTCTATCTACATACACCAGAAGGTTCTAGGGTGACAGAGAGGATAGTGTCTAGGCTTGGGTTTGGAAAACAAGTTTCCTGCCCTCCCTGGCTATCCCTAACTGACCCAATGAACAGGATGGTCTTGAATTTAGAAAGAAAACATGTGGTGGGACATGGGAATCTAGTGGGTGCTTTGGGTGGCATGAGGAATCTAGTGGTTGCCTTTAGTGGCATTTGAAATACGATTAGTAAGACTTAACCAAACACACATGCAAATGAACATGACTAAGAAGAGGGTTAAGTAGGTGCCTTGGGTGGCATGAGAAAATACGATTAGTAACACTTAACCAAATTAAATATGTAAGTGGGACATAGGGGTTAAGTGGGTGCCTTGGGTGGCATGTGGAATTACTAATAGAAACCCTTAACCAAATTTAAAACATGTAAGTGGACATGAAGGGGGTTAAGTGGAATGTGTTAGAGGGGACCAAGCCTAGGTGGGAAGCTTGGTGGGAGGCCCATTTCAACCAGTATCCCAAACGTATCTTTGTGAGCTCGACCCAAGTCGAGGACGGGACACGCATACTGGGCTTGACATTAGAGGCCAAAACGGGTTAGCGGTGGCAACGCAAGTCCAACGGGTTCATATGCGTGAGTGGACCCGGCCTGGTAGGTAAGACGTTGTTGCATCGTGTAGGTATAAGCCGTGCATCCTTAACTTGTATCGGGTTGCCACTTTAGGGGAGTGATACACCCCACTGTGGGGCCAGCACGGGTATCTACGAGTTAGGGAGCCGATCGAATGGGGCAGGGTAGTGGGTACACCTAGTAGTACACGAAGCTACCATTATTAATTAAGTATTAAAAGGGTACACCTAGTGGAGATAGGGGCAGACGACACCTATGACGTCAGCTAGGAGTACGTGGAATTACCATTATTAAGGGGGTACGTCTAGTAGGGATAGGTACACGTTGGGTACCTAGGATAGTAACTAGAGATACACAGTCAAACGTGGAGGATAGTGGGTACATCTAGTAGTACACGAAGCTATCATCATTCTATTTAGGGATCAAAGTGACTAGTAGGGGTGCAGTTAGTGCTAGTACAGTAAATCACGGTACAGCACGGTAGAGTATAGTAATTATCCTATATTGATTAGGAAGCGTCATTAACGTTAGTGATTAGTAACGGGTGTGGTGCAGCGTAGTAATTATTCTTTAGTAGGTATGCCTTTAATGTTACCATGGTTAACCTCATTTCCTTTGCTTGTTCTGTCACACCCAATAGTTCATAGGCATTTCCTTATTCTCCAGCTTATGCCTTAGTCTGATTACTTTGAAAATAGTATTGTTAGAATTGTCATACTCGCCAGACTTTATGTCTGACCCCCTCTATTTCTATCTTTTCCACCCTCCAGGTCCTCAGGTTGGGCCCAGCCCTAGTGGTGTTTGATTGGATTGCTTATCTCTTTTGGAGAGCTTGGACTGCTAAAGTAAAGTCCAGCTTGTTATCTTTTGTTTAATGGCTATTTATGTAATGGGATTATGTATTTTGTTTTATTAAGATAGATATTGTACTTGACTCTGATTTATGGTATTATGATGTAATCAAACATGTTTTGACTTCTACTGCAATGAAATAAAGTTTTAAATTTCCAAGTACTATTTTATATCTGTCTTGTTGTAATTTTACTGTTTTATACTCACTTAAAATCTCCATGGAAGTTAATGCATTCCTTTTGTGAGTGACATTAATGGACGTGGGGTGTTACATACTCGTTCCGTCAGGCACGACTGGAGAGGGCTTTGGAGTGTCCAGGCCTAATTTAAATAAATGATAATCAAGGAATTCATTGTACTTATATGGAGTGAATAAGAGGTCCAAGTCGGGTAGGACTGAATCAATGCCAGTTTTACTTGAGATGGGAGGGCTTTTAAGCTTTACTTCATAAGCATTAGGATCATTATCGTTGCCGTCGTCGCCTTCTGAATGCTCCCCAACAGCCTCCTTCTTTTCTCCAAGACTAGCAGTGGGCTCTGTGGAAGGCAAAACGGGAGGCTTGGGATCATGAATGATAGCTTCAGTGGAAGTGGCCTTGGTAGTGGTTATGGTTATGTCTGAGACATGCTTCTTAGAGGATCCAACTCCAGCCACTAAGCCATGCTCCTTCTTAAGTTCTTCTTTTCCTAAGGCAAGGGAAACACGAGCTCCATCGTCCAAATAATGCTCTAAGAGCTCCTCTTCTATGTAACCGCTGCCATCAATTTATGCAAGAACTGACTCCTAAACCTAGGCAAAGTGATCAAATATTTATCTTGCAAGAAAGATAAACTCCCTCGCCTCATAAAGCTGAAAGTATAAAATTTGAACAAAGTTGAATTGAAGTCGGCCTTAGTATCATCATGTGCTTTCTCAGCAACTGCCTTGTCTAAAAGAGCCTGATTTCTCTCTTGTTCAAGTTCCTCCACTCTCGCCCTTGGAGAAGAAATTTCTAAGTCCTAGAAACTAACTTTCTTCGCCAAGCTGGTAATGCTCTCTCTATAAGTCTCAGTGGCTCTCTGCTTCACGTCCAGTCTATATTCAGCATTCTTTTGAGCTAAGTAAGCATCTTTAACTTGAGCAGTCGACATGGCTTCCTTCTACTTGTGGGAAGAAGTAGCGGCAGAAAGCTCCTCCTTAACCCTTGTATTTTCAGCCTCCAGCTCCGCATTCCACTTAGAAAGGAATTCAATATTGGTGTTGCGAGCCTTGAGAGTTCTGTCCCATTCAGCCATTTCGTTTTCCATAGTGAGCATGGCTTCATAGTTAAGCTTATTGACCATTTGGAGTTCATCGACTAGCTTCTGCAGTTGGTTAGCCTATTGAACATCGTCATTTATCGTCTCAAGGTTCCTAAGCATCGCCTCCCTGTTTAATGGATTTTTGTTCAAATCAAAGTGAATTCCTTTCAGAAACCAGTGAGGAAACCGTAAAGAAAGTGTGCTAGGTGAAGACGGGAGAGTGTAGCGTGGCCTTTGAATAATTGTCTGGATATCAATGAGAGGAGAAGTAGTAGCTGGATGTGAAATTGGTTGAAGGCAGGTGGAAGTCTGAGCAACGGAAACGGGATCCTTATCGATTCTGGCACATTTCTCATCTCCACCACGATCCTTTTCCTTACCATGTAGCTCCTTCCTTTTCTTCCTCTTATCCTCCACCCGTATGTCCCGGTCTTGACGATTATCTCGGGTTTTTCTGCTTCGCTCATCCCTCTCGTGACAGTCCTATGCATCTTGAGCTTTTCTCGCTCTACTTTGTTCATCAGTCTCCCTATGAGGATGAGGTGACACATAGCATCGCGTATTGTAGGAGCTCGTATATCGGTTGAATTCATCCACATACGACCAGTTCATGGCTTGACCTAAAAAAAGGAAAACGAGAGTTTAGTCTTTAAAACAAGAATCATTGGGGCAAGAAAGAATATATATGCAGGATATCAAAATCCTAAAGTATGTTTTGTGTGTGATCTAACACACATCGAGCAACGAACCACTTGTCATTGTCCGAGTCAAAGTGGCTGCAATCTCAAAAATGGGTCTTCGAGAAGGAGTAATAGCCAGTTCAGAAGTTATCTTCGAAGCTGGTGTAGCAAGTTGGGAAGTTTTCAATATCACCCATAAAAAGATCACTAGAAGTTACAACAATGTCACTAAAACCCCCGCATATGTCAGAAAAGTCTCCCTCGGTTGCAGCTGGAAGTGTGGGGTTGACATCGCCTCTCTCAACAACATTAATCAAGGGGACAACTATTCGGGCATTAAATTAGACATGAACTGAGATACATAAAGTCTTGATCGTTAGATCTTTTTGTTCTTATATGAAGGGGTGAAATTCAGAAGGTGAGCCAATGGTGGAGATCAATTGTGTCACCAATTGTGTTAAAATTTTATGTCTAAAAAAACTTTCCCAATAATTAATAACAAATATATACTTAATTATCATCAATAAACCTTGTTTATTATTTAATTAGTTGTTAATTAACAAAATTAATTAATAATTAACCATCAAGTTTTTTCTTATCTTTCTTAATAATCATTATTAAATATTTTTAAACAATATTAAAGTATAACAACTCAATTTTGCAAAAATCATTTTTTTACCACAAGACAACATCCACATCAACTACTGTTATATGGACCATACTTTGAAAATATGGTTTTGCTTTTATTTTTGAAAACTAACTCATAAAGTTTATTAAAATTTCAATAATAATAATAATAATGAATTTAAAACCAAAATAATATTCAAATCTTGAAAAAGAATTGGTTTTTAAACCTAAATTCACTTATTTTAGCATTAAAAACTTAAAAGGTGCTAACTTTTTGGCATATAAACACCAGTATAAAACATAACATAACTTGCATATCGTAACCACAACTAACTTATATAACATAAATATTAACCTAAAAATTGACTTAACATCATAAATAGCTAATGTGAATTATGTTCTAAGGTCTTATGCTTTGCTTTGAAGCCAACAAGGCAACTCGAAGCCAAGAACTACCTTCGAAGTGGAAAGATTGGTATAAAAACCTGCCAAAGTCCTTCGAATCGAAGATAGCAAAGAGAAGTAAGTAATGATCGAAAAATATTAAATTAGGATGAATTTGATTGAAGCAAATAAATCTTTAGTTAGGAGGATATGATTTGAAATGTTCAAAATAGTCAAATATGCAATAGGCAGATTCAATCAAAATTTATATTAATACACATACGAAGCATGTCAGAAAGGTAAATTCTGTAACCAGAGAAAGTTCAAGTTTATTCTCTATATGTAAGGTCAATACAAGTGTTCCGAACGCCCTTAATATGCCATGTAATTACAATTATTCATTCACAAATCTCAACGATTTCAATAAGTTGTCCCCAATTTGATATAGGGATACTAGCACATAAGAATAAGGAGAGTGAGAGAATGAGTTTTCCAGCCTTAGATATGGTGCTACCCCCTCCGTATTTGTAGGCGGGGCTTTGGTCTTGCTTGCGATCTTCATCGATTCCCTTTGAGTGCTTTGATTTTTCTTCCGCTTTGCCTATCTATGACTTGCTTCAACCTACTACTTTGACTTTTAGTTTCTTCACATCATCTGTAACGACCTGTATTTTACGTATCGAGGGATCATAAAATATTTCTATTTAATTTGTTACTGGTCGTATCATTCTCATATTTTAATATAAGGCTTATGGAAATGTGATATGTGTCCACGATTTTTACCAAATCTATTTGTAACCATTATGCCCTTATGACCTACTATTTTAACCGTAACTTTTTCTAGGGACCGGATTATGTGCTCTAATGGTTCTCATTGATGTTTGGTCATTCCATAGAGTGATCACATTAATTATTATCCCCACGGTTTAGGAGAAATTGTTATTTTAACTTTTCTTTTTTGCAGTGCAGATTAATTAATAGCTAATAGGCTGACTAGTGAGCCCATTAAGCTAATGACCTACAGCTATAAATAATGAGCATGAGGAGAGAATTAGAGGCCTTCCTCCTTATTTCTAATATTTGGTTGGGCGTCTTTGATACTCCGGTTCAACTTAATCTCTAAACCCAAATCTCTTTCTTTATCAAATCTTTATACATATCATCTAGAGGCAAGATCTAGATGATTGGATCTTGTTATAAAACATCAAAATTAGGGATATCAAGATTTGATTTCATCATATTGCATTAGATCAAGGTTTTCAGTGAGTGATAGAGATCTCTCACACAACTATTATGGGTTCTATGTATTAGTTTAGGTTAATTTTGCACATTATACGTTGATTTCATTCTAAAATTGGATCAAACATGTTAATCTCAGATTTAGACATCCTAGGATAACCTAATTTGACAACTATCATGTAATTTGTTAGATTTATCATTTTAATATGAAATAAGCCATATAATTTTGTAGATCTATTATATTTTGGAGGTGGTCATGTTTATATGTGCATATATGGTTGCATATGTTTGAAATTGGATGGGTTATTGTTTGTATGATTGAATTGTATGCTATGCTTGATTTGTTCATTTTGAAGTGCATCTTTTAAATTAGAATCGAAAATCAGAGCTAATCGGAGGTTCATATTATCTAATTCAGATGAAATTTAGCATAGGAGCTTTAGAGGACGCCGTGAGGCTGCCCAAGAATTCTCATATGAAAATTTTCTAAGTACATGGATCGGTACCAGTCCATAGCCTATGGACCAGTACCAATCCATCACATCAACTCGATGGAGTCGAAACTTTATGCATGTCATCTAGGGGCTTCGCGGAGGCTACGGGTGACGTTTATTTAGAATTGAATGGGTTAAAGTGCAGATGTTCGAGTATCCGTTGATAGACTAGTGGAGAAGCTATAGGACGTACGATAATCTAACTATAATTGGGATTCTCTGTTAGCCATTGACGGATGGTAATGGCCAATCATTCGATGTCAGTGCATTTAAGGCTTTAATCGGTGATATCTAGGTTATTACTTGTTATGGATGATATGGTTTCTTGTGCATTCTCTTCTATTTTTCTGGGTAGGTTATTACTGTAGGATATCAAAGAGAAGCGGTAACCGATTATCCTGTTCTAATTGGTGTGTAATTCTGTGTTGTTTTGAGTAGTGTATATTATGTTATTATTATGTGCAAACTCTTTGGTTGCAGCGATAGGTCAGGTGAGACATGAACTTCCTAGTATGATAATTTCCTGTATAGCCGTTGATAGTCTTTTATCGCTCATACCAAACTATTGTTTGACTCAAGTTTTTATGCTTCCTCTTTTTACCTTAGGGTGCTTATCAATGATGTTGTTAAGTAGATTGAGTAATAGGTAGCAGGTATGGTGATAATGCAGTATTGCAGTGACGTGCAGAAGGCTTACACATTATTAATATTCTATTATATAGCTATTTGAGTGATTTCCGCTATTTTGATTTTTATAGATTCCGATGAGAAATGTAGAGAGGCATGATGTATTCAGATATTCAGATTGTTCAAAGTGTTATACATGATTTTTATGATTTTATGAAGATGGTTTTTCTTGCTTTATTATGCTTTACTACCATATCGTATTGTATATTTTATTATTATATAATCTCCATGCGCTGTGAGTTACATGATAGTTTCGGCTTATCTTCCTTAATGATCATCCCATATCAATCCGACACATCATGCAACACACTTTTCCGATGGTTTAGTGCATGAGGTATTGGGCGGTCTCCGCACTTAGTATCGGAGCTTTGGTTAATCAATTTTTCCGAAAGTTCAAGAGTGAAAAGCATATGACAAATATACTTGTAATTTTATTTAGATGATAACTATATTATACGATATATAGTATAGTAGTTTAGTAAGCACTTGAGCACCATTGTCGGTTTTCTCTGATATGGTTTGATCATTCTTGTTTTAGATAAAGAATGAGTCATTGAGATAAAAGGAACAGTGCTAGGAATGAGCCTGCTTCTTGAAGGGTAAAAGGAGATGGATGATCAGGAGATGCTACACCTGATTTTCTGGATATATTTGAGGCTATGACGGCATCAATCTTATAAGGATATCAACTCCAGTGGCGGCAACAAATGGTTGTGCTCCTATGCAATCACCTAGGACTGTTGATTTTGCCATACTGTGCAAGAATTATACTTCTTTGGGTAGTAAGCCGTTTGTTACGATGAATTCTTTAATTGAAGTACAGAATTGTTTGGATATTAATGTTCATAGCTTCGAAGATATATGGATCAATGTCGCAATGAAGAGAATGCTCACGTCGAGGCAATTTCAGGGAAGAGCAATGGATTAGTGAATTCTATCCCTCTTAGAACTTTGGAGGACCATATTACTTGGGATCAGTTAAGGACTAAGTTTGAAGAGAAGTTCATTTCTACAATCTAGAAGTCGATTCTTTTCAAGAGATTTGTTGAGCTAAATCAAGATGTTAAACCTATGGTAGAGTATGTCAAAAAATTTGAGGCTTTACCTTATTATGCCTGCCCTCTTATTAAAACTCCTTACTAGAAGAATGAGAATTACCAGAAGAATGAGAAGTTCATCACAGGGTTATATGACTACCTTGGAGAGAAGCTGTAGATTATATCAAAGTTCCATTTGAGAATTTAGTCGAGAAGGCATTGATGCATGAGATTTTGTTCCTAAAGAAAGGTGTAGATGTTGTTGAAAATAAGGGTGAGTCAATGCCACAACAAGGTGGTGGGAATAAGAAGAAGTGTAATGGAAAGAGGAAGCAACAATAGAAAGGGAAGAATGACTAGAATAAAACTAAGGGTAAGATTATGTACTTCAATTGTCATGAGGAAGGGCCATTATTTTAAGGATTGTAAGGCTCTTATAGCGGAGAAGAAGTGTTTCAATTGCGATAAGCCAGGGAACATTAAGAAGAACTTCCTAAAGTTGCCAAAGGATAAGTAGGTTGTGAAGGCATAAGCATAGAATGTTGTGCCATCTTCTTTGAGAGATCCGACTGCATTAGAAGTAAAATAGTGTTGTTGCGCAAGGTATGCTTTCTATAATAGGTGTTTCGATCATTTTTTTTGATACTAGAGCATGGCATTTTTTTAATTTGTAATGAGTTTATGTGCAAGTTAGGTTTAGAACCTGAAATTGTTGATAGACTATTGGTTGTGATTAACCCAGTATGGGGATCTTCTAGTCTTTGTATGCTTTGTCGTGGTCTAGTCTTATTGATTCATAGTTTCTCTTTTGTGTGCGATTGCTTTGTTTTAAACTTTATTGGGCTTGGGATCATTCTGGGTATTGATTGGCTCTAGATATATGCAACTACAGTGGATTACAAGAGGCTCTAAGTGACAGTCGGAAATGTGGAAGGGTGGAAGGTTGTGATACGTTGTCACTAAAGGACGGGATCCTAGTAAAGCTTTTTATGTTCGCTTGCGATTCTACAGGATGGGCTGTCATCGTTGCCAATCATTAAAGAGTTTTCTAATGTCATTGATGAGGTCAAAGGACTGCAGCACCGAAGGGAAATTAAATTTTGTATTGACCTAGTGGATGAAGCCAAACCTATTGTTATGCCTCTTAGATAGATGACGCCTAGGGAATAGTGAGAGTTTGAGGTGCAAGTGAACGTTCTGTTGGATGAGGGACTCATTTGGAGAAGCGTATCTGAGTAGGGTGCACCAGTTGTGTTTGCGACCAAGGATGATGGATTTTTGAGATTGTGTGTGGATTTCCGTAAGCTTAATAACGTGACCAAGAAAAAAATATCCAGTACAGAGGATCGATGACTTGTTTCATCAGCCTCACGAAGCCAAAGAGTTTACCTAAATGGATCTAGTGATGGGATTTCACCAACTGCGAGTGGCTAGGGATAGTGTGTTAAAGACCACTTTTAGGGCACCATCCAAATTTTATGAGTGACTGGTGATGCTATTTAGATTGACTGACGCACTACCATTTTTTGTGGATCTTATGAATTGAGTTTTCAGGGATTAGTGTAACAAGTTTGTGCTTGTGTTCGTGGACGATATATAGGTTTACTCTAGTATCGAGGAAGAACCCAAGATGCATTTAAGGAATGTTTTGGAAATCTTGCGAAAGCATTAGATGAGAGCTAAGTTTTCGAAGTGTCGCTTTTAAAAGGAAGAAGTCAAATTCTTAGGTCATGTCATATTGTGATGAGGAATAACGGTGGATCCCGCTAAGGTGGAAGTAATCTAGGATTAGGATCAACCTAAGAATGTCATGGATGTTAGAAGTTTCCTAGGTTTAACTATATATTATCAACAGTTTATCAAGAATTTTTCAAAGATAACTACACCATTATTTGAATTCACGAAGAAGAATCTGGTCTTCTCATGGAATGCAAGGTATGAGCATGTTTTTGTGGTTTTGACAGAGATATTAACATTTACTTCATTGTTGAAGTTATTCCAAGTAGAAATGAAGAGAAGATTGTGCATACCGATGCATGCGGTACTGAATTAGAAGGAGAGCTAATGTAGAAAGAAATTTTTTGGCTTATGTAAATCGACAAAATAAGCTGCATGAAATGAATTACTCAATTCATGATTCGGAGTTACCAATGATAGTGTTTTCTCTGAAGATGTGGAGGCATAATCTATTTGGAGTTAGATTCTAGCTATTCACGGGTCATAAGTCATCAAAGTATGTATTCTCTCAAAAGGATTTGAATCTTTGGTAGCAACGGTGGTTTGATTTTCTCATATGATTTATTGCCTATTTTATGGGGAAAGGAAACGTAGTGGTAGATGCATTAATTAGTAGACATGCGAGTTTCTGAGCTATGTTTACCAAATAGAAGCACCTTGAGTATTTGGTTGGATTTGATTTTAGGCCTCACTATGGGCTAGAGCCTGAGACTTTGGAAAACCTATATAACATATGTACTCCCACTAATTGGAGAGAGTCAGATACATGATGCTAAGCTTTTTGAGATCATTCAGAGGTTGGAAATGAGAGTCGAATATGAGGAAATGAAGGGTTACTAAGTTGATCGAGATGGTTGGCTTCATAAGGATGGAAGATTGGTTGTTCCTGAAATAGATGGATTGAGAGATGAGGTTCTGAGAGGATGCCATCACTCTATAGGAGATGGTGGAAGATTCATCTTGTATGAAATGTCAATCGGATAAAACCGAGAAGAAGAAGCCAACTGGATTATACTAGCCATTAGAGGTTCCTATGTGGAAGTGGGAGAGAGTACCGATGGATTACCCAGGACAAGGGCTGGATATCATGGTCTATGGGTTATTGTGGATTGTTGGACCAAAAGCATGAGATTTATTCATGTTAAATCCACCTGGATGGCTTCCAAGTTGGCTGAGCTGTATATTGAATGGATAGTTCGATTCCATGGAATACCTAAGAGCTTCACATGAGTACAACTTATCATCCCCAAACTGATGGTCTGACAAAGAGAGTGAGAGAGTCGACCAAGTATTGGAAGATATTCTAAGAGCTTGCATATTGGACTTTAGAGGACCATGGAAAGACCATCTTCATCTAATTGAGTTTACTTACTACTATAGATATTAGTTGAGTATTGGTATAGCATAATATGAGGCATTGTATGGTAGGTCATGCAATTCACCCTCATGTTCGATATAAACTGGAGAAAAGTTGATACTTGGGCCAAAAATGATAAGGGAAACGATCCTGCTTTTCTAATTAAGGGTTTTTTCTTCCATTAAAAAAAGAAAGAGTTTTTACCCTTTCCCTAAAACAAAAAATAATTTACTGAACTTATTTAATTAACCTCTCATTGATGTATTGTGGATAAAATTGAGATCATTCGACAACGAATGAAGATAGTCCAAGATCGCTAGAAGAGTTATGCCAATAAGAAGGGAAAATATTTGAAAGTTTCATTTGGATATTTGTTATTAGTGAATGTTTGACCTCTGAGGAATATGGTTCAATTTTGAAGGAAAGGCAAGTTAGCTACGAGATTCGTTGGATCGTTTTTGATTATTGAGCATATTGGGAAGCCTGCTTATAGAGTGGACTTACTTGAGAATATGGCGGGTGTGCACAATGTTTTTCACGTGTCGTATCTATGGAAGCTTGTGCATGACTCAAGTGTTGTAGTATATATCTAGATCAGATAGAAGACCTAGAGTAGAGCTGGAAGTTTCTAGACCTTATAAGCCACTTCGTATTGTGGAGAATGACACGAAACAACTTAGGAG
Source organism: Allium sativum (assembly GCA_030737875.1). Taxonomy (NCBI): domain Eukaryota; kingdom Viridiplantae; phylum Streptophyta; class Magnoliopsida; order Asparagales; family Amaryllidaceae; genus Allium; species Allium sativum. The sequence continues at coordinate 465,858,609 of CM060923.1, forward strand.
GAAGATCGTTAAGCTAGGTAAGATTCAACAAAGCGAGAATCATGACAATTGCACATGGAAATCATAAGAAAGTATGAAGTCGACCCATCCGAATGCTTGTGGTATGTCCCATATATCGTATTTTACTTGTCATAGTGTATTGTAAAATTAGAAGTCTGCATGATAGCATAGGATTTTGGTTGAAAGGCTGTTGGATGCCAGACTGGATGGTAGATTGGCTACTCATGGATAGAAAGAATGTAGGATACTATGGTTGCTTGTGTTTACTTGGGATTTCGGGGGTGAAATTCCTAAAGGAGGAAGAATGTAATGACTCATATTTGACATTCTAGAGAATCATAAAGTAATTATATTTAATTCCTTAGTGGTCATATCATTCTCATATTTTAATGTGTGGCTCATGAGGATGTAATTCGTGTCCATATCACAACTTTTCTAGGGACCAAATTATGTGCTCAAATTAATCGCATTAGAGCGGGATGTTAGTTGGTCATTCCTTGAGTGGCCACATTATGAATTTGGTCCAATGGTTTAGGAGAATTTTTTTTAAGTTTTCTTTTTTTGTAGGGTAGATTAATTAACAACTAATAAGCTGATTAGTGAGCCCATTAAGCTAATGACCTACAGCTATAAATAGAAGGTGCGAGGAGAGAATTAAAACTTTTCTCCTCATTGTAAACATCATAATGTGCGTTTATGATCCTCTTGTTTAACCTAATCTCTAAACCCTAATCTCTTTCTTCATCGAATCTTCATATATAACATCTAAAGGCAAGATCTACATTAAGGAGGAATGTAACTTGTCATACAACATCAGAATTGGAAAATTTCTTAATGCTATCCACATTTGATTTCATCACATTTGCATTGTATCTAGGTTTTGATGAGTGATAGAGATCTCTCATATAGCTACTAATAGATTATATGTGTTAGTTAGTTTAATTTTACACCTTATATGTTAATTTTACCCTAAAATCAGAGCATACATGTCAATCTCAAATCTATACATCCTAAGATAACCTATTTTACAATTATCATGTAATCTAATAAATCTATCATGTTTTAATATGAAATTAGCCTTAATGTTGTAAATCTATGATTGTTTTGATATGATTCATGCTCGTATGTGTCTATATGATTGCATATGTTTTAAATTGGATGAATTACTATTTGTATGATTGAATTATATGCTATGCTTGATTTGTTCATTTAGAACTGCATGGTTTAGGACTTAGAATCGAACATCTGGGAAAATCAGAGGTTCAGTTGATCAAATTTAGATGAATCTTGGAGAAGAAACTCCATAGGACATTGAGAGCTTCCCATGAATGTATTTTCATGCGAAATTTCTCTAGGTACATAGACAAGTATTGGTCCATAGACTATCGACCGGTGCTGATCCATCGCATCAACTTGGATGGAGTCGAAGCTTTGTATTTGTCATCCAAGGGCTTGATAAAGGCTATGAGTGATGTTTGGCTGTAAATAAATGGGTCAAAGTGTAAATGTTCGAGTAGCCGCTGATGGACTACCGAGAGAAGCTTTGTGAAGGGGTTTGGACTTGTGAGTGGCTCATGGGGGATGTACTCGAGGACTGGAAAGAGAGTGTATAAATACTTAGTCAAAACTGACCAAGTATATGGACAGATACCGGTCCATAAAGGGTGGAAGATACCGGTCCATAAAGGGTTGACCGGTACCTATCCATTGGTTCTTTGAGATTGGACCGGGTGTCTTGGCTACGGTAAGCAGTGGTCTTCAATGGGCTGCTGGAGGTCTTGGTTTGTCGATATTATCTACGAGGTGGAAGTTATCATCAAAGCGGTATTGGTTCTTAAATTGTGAACACAAGCAAGGGTGGTCGAAGGTGAAAGTGATTGGAAAATCAAGTTGTGGATGGCTCATGTGATTGGAATGCTAAGGAATCTTTGATGGTTTGAAGGATTCCAGCGAACTCAAAGCAGGGGTATCGTGGGGAGGCCTATTAGGATTTGAGAGATCGTGTACCTTGGATCGCCTGGAAAGTGGTCTGGTTGTCTTGGGAAGACAAATGTATGTGAGACATACGGTAGTCCGACTATAGTCGGGGTTCTCCTTTAGCCCTTGACGGATGGAAACAGTCAGTTATCTGATATCAGCATATTCATCTCTTTAGTCGATGATAGCTAGGTTGTTAATTATTATGGATGCTATAGTTTCTTTTGTATTCTCTTTTATTTCTCGGGATAGGTTATCACCGTAGGATACTAAAGGGAAGTGGTGGTCGAGAATCCTATTCTGACAAGTGTCTAATTTTATGTTGTTTTGAGTAGCATATTTTATATGGTTATTATGTGATAACTCTTTGATTGAAGGGACAAGTCCGGTCAGAGTTGAACCGTATATTTTCATGTATAAATTTCAACAATCTTTTATCGCTCATATCGGACCATTGCCTGACTCAAGTTTTTATGTTTCCTCTTATTACCTTGGGGTGTTAGTTCCTTAGATGATGGTTTTGATGACAACAACCGTATGACTTATTATAAAATATGTATACTACCATTTTGTGTTGATTTATATATATATATATATATATATATATACACATGCAGGATATTTATAGACAGGTAGTGAAAATGAAGATTGTACATTATAAAGATTCAAGATTGAAGAATACAAAGATAAAGATTCAAGATTGAAGGCTAAAATATATATATTTATGTTAAAACTTCATAATAGCATTAACATCTTTATTCAGATTTTAATTGTGGAACGTAATCCACCTTCTCTCTTTACAATGGGATGATACCCATAGTGGGATGGAACCCATGACCTGCTCTAGTGGGATTGAATCCACAAACTTTCAAAAGTGTTTTTCAAAATTGTTTTTCGAATTCCCTTTATGAGTTTTTTAATGCTTTAGCCTCAAAATCAAAAATATTTTAAATAACTTATTTTTGATTTCTAAATATTTCTTTTTTTTTAACGTTTTACTCATTGTTATCTTCATAATTTATTATTGTTTTTAAATTTCATACTTCTACCCATAATCTCAAGGTATACTCTTTTAATTTAATTTTCCTGTATTCTTATTTATAGTTTTATATGTCAAGCATTTTCAAAAACCAGTTTCTAGAATGGTTAACAAGTGTTATTATTTACTTAATGATGTTAAGAATGTTTTACAAGTGTTAGAATTGTTTTAACAAGTTTTAAAATCAAAATTCTTCAGAAAACAAGTTTTAAAATCAAAATTCTTTTGAAAACAAGTTTTTGATAAATTTCAATATAGGCATGTCAACATATGCCATTCGCCCTTGTCGACATAATTGTCGTCTCAGCCAAAAATCAAATTTCAAAAGAAGTGTTAATTCATCATTTCCCTTCGCGGATGGATATGATCATTGTTTGCCTCTATATATATGATGCCTGAACGAATTTTAAATCACTTTTTCTTTATTATTCTTCACTCCTTCTTCTCTACTCCATTTCCTTCCTAAATTTCTAGAATCCTTAGCCAAACTCTGTCGAAATTCAAAGTTAATAAACCTGATCATCTCTAGTTTGATTCTCTGCCACACACTCTCTCTCAAAAGTCTCTGTTCTATTTGGAGTTATAGGAGAATTTGTAATCAAAGATCGAAAGATCAAAGTCCTATCGAGTCTCTCTATAAAATTGTTACTAAAAAGGTCTGAATCTATCCTGTTTAAATCAGTTGGGTGTGATTATATCCCAAAAATCAATTAGATGAGCTTGTAGCTTGGTTAAATCAAGAGAGTTCCTTATACTCGGAAGTAGGAGTGGTGTACCTCGTGCCATTGAAATCGAGGGTTATAGTATCAACATTTATTTAACAATAATTACACATAAGCAATTGTGTGAGATAGGATGTAGGGTAACTCCGAACCAGTATAAAATCCTGGTATGTTTTTTCTTTACTGCTTTTACTTATTATTTGCACCTGTGTTTAATTTTGTGGTTGTTTCATATCTGTGATTTGCATTTGATTATGTTATATTCAAAAAGATTCATAATTTTCATTAAACACTATTCACCCCTCTAGTGTTAAGTTAGCCTTAAGATCCATAATCTGCATGCCCAACATTTGGTATCAGAGCATAGGTTTTCAAAGTTTTCATAATCTGAATGTTTGAGAAGTTTAAAATGGAAATTTTTGGAACTTCTGTGAACACTAGTTCAAAAATGTTCAATTAATCATTGTTTCATGAGTCTACATTAGTTATTTTGAAAAATCAAGTTGTTTATCGAATTGGTGTGTTGTGCAGGAACTAATGTACTATACGGCTCTTATTGTTTCAACACTAAATGGACAAATGGTGCAAATTAAGAAAAATAAATGGATACTTGATAGTGGATGTTCAAGACATATGAATGGAAATCCAGATATATTGAATGACATAGTCAACGAAGATGAAGGAATGGTCAATTTTGGAGACAAGTCAAAAGGATATGTAATTTGCATCGACAATGTCAGTAATTCTAAAACTCTTGCTATTTCTGATCTTTTTCTAATTAGGAATTTAAAACGCAACTTATTTAGTGTAAGTCAATTATGTGAAAAAGGTCACAAAATTAAATTTGAAAAAGATAAGTGTCACATCAAAGATAATAAATCAAATTTTATATTTGAAGGAATAAGGAAGAAGAAAATATGTATTGTGAGTATAAAAAATTCAAATGACAATCTATATCTTTTGGCTAATACAAGTGACCCTTGGATTTAGCATATAAGATTTGGGCATTTGAGTTTTAAACTCCTATCTAGACTTTCTTAACTTGATTTAGTAAGAGGTCTACCTAAAATGAACTTTGATATATGCGTCAATGTAATGCTTGTCAACTAGGAATACTTAGCAAGAGTTCATTTAAACTAAAAGATAAGACTTCCATTTCAAAACTACTAGAGTTACTTCATTTAGATTTATTTGGTCCATCTCAACTTCAGTCAATAAATCATTGTAGATAGGTTTTTATTATTGTAGAAGATTGTTCTAGGTACTCCTATACTCATTTTGTCAAACATAAAAGTGAAGCTTTTGATTTATTTAAATTTTTTGCAAAAAGAATTCAAAATCAACTTTCTTAAAAAATCAGAACTATATGTAGTGACCACGGTGAAGAATTTAAAAATGAAATTTTGAGAATTTCTGTAATCAAAAAGGAATTACTCAAAATCTCTCCTTTTGAAGAACTCTACAACAAAATAGAGTAGTTGAGCATATAAATAGAACGATTCAAGAGTGTGCCATAACTATGTTTTCAGATAGTAAATTACTATGAAATTTTTGGGTTGAAACAGTCGCTACAGCTAGCTATATTTTGAATCGGATTTTAATTAGACCACTAAGTAACAAAACATCATATGAACTTCTGTTCAATAAGCAACCAAAAGTATCTTATTTTAAAGTTTTTGAAAGCAAATGTTTTATTTTAAATACTAAAGAAAAATTGGATAAATTTGATCCTAAATATGACAAACAAATTTTTACTGGATATTCAAATAGAAGTAGAGCCTGCAATTTAAAAACTAACACCATTGAAGAAACAATGCATGTACCTTTTGATGAAAATTTTAAATACTTTGGTCAAATAAATGGTGAAGATGAGTTTGATATCATAAATAATGAATCAAATGAAACAAATTGTGAAATTGATTAACCTAATAAAAGAATATGGCTTTTAAAAGATCATCATGTAGAAAATATACTAGGAGATATTGAATCTGTAGTTAAAACTATAAATCAATTGAATAAGATGAGTAATATAGCTTTTATATCAACTATTGAACCAAAAAATTCAATGAAAGCAATCATCTGATGATTCAAGGAAACTTCCTATGCAAGAGTAACCGAATCAATTTACCAGAAATGATGTACGAAAACTTGTTCCTAACCTGGGGACAAAACTATAATAGGATTTAAATGGGTTTATAAAAACAAAATGAATGAATGTGGTGAGGTCATTAGAAATAAGGCTCGATTAGTCGCGCAACGTTATTTTCAAGAAAAAGGAACACATTTTGATGAAACCTTTGCACCCATAGAAAGATTAGAATCTATCAGAATTCTACTTGCTTTCGCTAATTACAATAATTTATAATTATTTCAAATGGATGTAAATAATGCATTTTTAAATGGTTTTGTTAAAGAAGATATTTATGTTGAACAACCTCTACCTTTTGAAGATGAAAATTTTCCAAATATGTTTACAAATGAAAGAAAGCCTTATACGGTCTAAAATAAGCTCCTAGAGCTTGGAATGATAGATTAAAAACTTATTACAATTTTAAATTTCAAATTTGGTAAAACAGATAATACTCTTTTTATTAAAAGAAACAAAAATTATATTCGATTAGTATAAATTTATGTAGATTATATTATTTTTGGATCAACAAATAATGAAATGAACAAAGAGTTTTCTAAAATTACGACAAATGAGCTTGAGATGAGTCAAATGGGAGAACTTACTTTCCTTTCAGGATTACAAATAAAACAGTCAAATAATGGTATTTTTATTAGTCAAGACAAATATGCTAGGGATTTAATTAATAAGTTTGGTATGACCAATGGGAGGCAACTAGTGAAGCTTTTAGCAAAGATGATATATCAAATGACATAGATCAAAAACAATATAGGGTTATGATTGGTTCACAGCTCTATATTACTACGATTAGGTCATATATCATGCATAGTATATGTCATTGTGCAAGATATAAATATCAACCTAAGGATACTCACTTAAAAGTTATAAAATGTATCCTTAAATATTTTCATCACACATTAGACTTTGGTTTATTTTAACCTAAAAATGATTCATTTGACTTAATTTCATATTGTGATGCTGACTACGCCGGTTGTAAATAAAACAAAATAAGTACAAGTGGAACTTGTCACTTTTTATGACATTCTCTTATTTACTAGTTTTGTAAAAAGAAAAATGATGTATCCTTTTCAACCAATGAAGTACGATATATCTTTTTTGCTTTGCCTTATTCTCAAGTAATTTATATGCAACAAACTCTAAAAGATTTTGGATTAAACGTCACTAAATCACCAATTTATAGTTAATACTAGTGCAATAAATCTATCTAAGAATCCTACTAATCATGCTAGAACTAAACATATTGATGTTTGACATCATTTTCTTAGAGATAATGTAAGTAAACAAAATATTTCATTAGAATTTGTTAAAATCAAGAATCAACTTGCAGATATCCTAACTAAACCCTTAAATGAAGCAATATTTACTAAACTAAGAAGTAAACTAGGTATTTGTTCTTTAAACGAAATATAATAACTGGAAATATTAGTATATATATCAAAATATTTAAAGAAAAAATTTAAAATACACATGGGTATGTCGACATCACCCATTCCCCATGTCGATATACAACAACAAATTTTCAAATTTAATTTTCCCTCCAAAATCAATTTATTTACCTATTTAAGCGTCGAATTTTCGAAATTCTCTATCTCTTCATTCATTTCTCTATATAGTTTACTTCTTGGCACAATAATTCATGTCTTCTCATCCAACACATATAAAAACAACACCCTTTTTTCTCTTCACCTCTAACAAGACCATTTCAACACACTCGCTCATGTGACAAAAGTAAAAGAATCTTTGAAAGATTCTCTGCATATGCTCACTGAAATACAAGTGATGCAACTCAAGCATGGCCAAGTAAGAAGAAAAGAAAAGGAAAGTCCTTAGGAATCTACAAAAATTCGTAATGGATAATCTTCTGATCCCATCATTATTGAAGAGTATTCTTTTAACATTCATATTCATAACCTATGGAAGATGGTGAAGAAGAGAAAGAAGAAAAGTAGAAGAAGAAGAGGAGGAGGAGGAAGAAGAAGACATACATATGGAAGCAAAAGACTTGCATTGAAGAAGTTTTCTTTGATAAAGACAGGAATGTAACTGAATGAAATAGAGATTTTTGTCTTTATTATCCGAATTGTCCAATTTACAAATCACCAATTATCAAAAACACTCATTAGATAAGTTGCACTTATTTGTAAACGATCATTGTATAATTTAATGTTTCTACTATGTATTTAGATGATTTTATTGTCTTATATTCATAAAATTACGTTATATATATGAGTTTAGCTCAATTACTATATCTTCTTATTAAGTTTTATAATATTAGTTAAAGGAAAGTATTATATTTTAGACATAGTTATATAGTTTTTTTTGATGAAAAAAGAGGAGAATTATAAATTAGGTTAGACTAGGCTTAGATTAAGGAGGAGTTAGTAGTTTTAAGAGGAGTTGTTGGAGTAAGGGGGAGTAATTGGAGAATTAAGGTATGAATAGGTATATTTTGTAAAAAAGGCTGTCATCATAAAAAAGGAAGACTGTTAGTTCCTGAGATGATGGTTTTGACTACTACAACCTTATGACTTATTATAAAATATGTATACTAACATTTCATGTCGAGTTATACATGTATATGCACAATATTTATATACATGTGTTGAGAAGACTGTACATTATAAAGATTCAAGATTGAAGAATACAAAGGTGAAGAATTCAAGATTGAAGACATGTGTTCATGAGTTCGAGATATTAAGATAAGAAATAAAGTGTAGATTTATGTAGAAACTTCATAATAGCACCATCGAATTTTAATTGTAGAATGGATTCCACCTTCTTGCTTGGTAATGGGATAAAACCCATATTGTGATGGAACCCACAATCTACTCTAGTGGGATGGAACCACGGACTTTAAAAAGTGTTTTTAAAAATTGTTTTTGAATTTTCCTTTTTGAGATTTTTTTTAATAATTTATCCTCAGAATCAAAACTGTTTTGAATATATTTTTGATTTCTAATCATCTCTAGCTTTTTAATATTACTCTTTGGTATCTTTGTAATTTATTGTTGTTTTTAAATTTCAAAGTTTTAGTCTTAATCTCAATTTATATTTTTTATATAATTTTCTTATATTCTTATTTACTGTTTTGTATGTTGAGGATTTCATTATTTTAAAAACAATTTTATAAAATGTTTAACAAGTGTTATCATTTACTTATATTATGTTTAGAATGTTTTACAAGCCTCAGAATTGTTTTAACAAGTTTTAAAATAAGTTTCTTTTGAAAACAATTTTTTTTTTTATAAATTTGAACATAGGCATGTTGGCACGTGCCATCCCGTATGTTGACATAGTTTCCGTCTTAGCCAAAAATCAAATTTTAATGAAGTGTTTGTTCGTCATTTCCCTTAGAGAATGAATATGACCGTTGTTTTCCTATATATAATTGATGCCTGAATGAGTTTTAAATCACTTTTTCTTTATTATTCTTCAATCCTTCTCCACTATGTTACCTTTCTAAATTTCAAGAATCCTTAATCAAACTTTACTGAAATTCAAAGTGAATCAAACCAGATCATCTCTAGTTTGATTCTCTGCCACTCTCTCTCAACGATCTCAGTGCTTGTAATAACCTCGAATTTAGGGACAATTAATTTAGTTATTTGATTAGTTTCCAAAAATGGAATTTTCACAAATGATGAGCTTTGACCATGTAACTTGCACCATTGCGTTCGTGACGAGATTGCAGTCAACTTTCATGTTTGGGACTTCGCAAATCTAGTCCATATGAAAAAAGTTACAGATAAAATATGATAACAGACGTAAAATAAATAAATAAGAATATATAAAAATTTATTACTTGTCATCACTGGGCAGATTTGACCCAGGGCGGTCGACCCTAGGGTCGACCATCTAGTCTAATTAACCTAGTGATGGCTAGGTGTTTAGGGATATTTTATATTAACAGACCGATCTTTATAAAATTAAATCTAATGGTTTAGTGTTATTTCCATGCCAATAAATAAAGGGCTAGACCCCACTCTTTTGCTCATATTTCTGGAGGCAACAGCGAAGCTCTGTCGTTTCCAATTCTCCAATCTCTTATAAATTTTAAGCTATAAACCTATTCAAATCAAATGAACAAGAATTAGAGATAATGAATCTAGATCTGCGCAAAAGGGTTGGTTCTGCGAATAGGTAATTTATATTATTGAATTTCCTTCTTCTTTTCCTATTTTTCTTGTAGATCTATAAATCTAAATCCCTGTTTATAAATTCTCTTAAGAAATAATTGTAGATCTGAAGGATTTGGGAATTGTAAACCTAAAAGTTGTGTTAGATTCAGATTTGGATAACTATCAGGTTAGTGGGAAATATATATGTTGTTTATAATAACTTATACAATTTGTTTGTGTTGAATCTAAATTATATGCCTGAGAGTTATCAGATTTGTTTGTTTTGTCAAACCTGAAATGTTTTGAATATGGGTTAAGTACAGAATTGTAGGCCTTTTTAAATATGTCAGCATCATGCCTTCAGTTATTCTTAAATTATTTATGGTTATTGTAAACACCTTGGATCTGGAAATAAGTCTCAAAATTATGATTAGAAGTATAATATTTTATTCCAGATTCATAGGATTTAGGCGTTGGTTTGTAGTTGTGAAGTTATTGCTAAAATAATAATAATCCTATTGTGTTTGATATTGTTTGTGGTTTTACTTGGTTATCCTAATTTTGTCCTTTTCTTTTTGCATTAAAAGTCATTATTTGAAATCTAAAAGGATATAAATAAATCAAATAATATGAGATGTGCAAATTTACGTATTTTTGCACATAGTTTGCAACATCTATTCTAAATAAGATATTAATCTATTTCTTTAGGATTTGAAATATGTCAATTTTTCTCTTTTAAATAGTTTGGGAAAAACTTACAACATTAAATAATGTTTATAGGATTTTAAATTTTGAGACAAGATTAAACAAAAAAGGGATGCTTTGTTCGATAGTTTAGATCAGAACATAAATAATAAATGTTAATAAAATAAAATTAGTAACTACGTTAATTCGAAGCTTGAAATATAAATAAATATATATACATTAACCTTATCCATCTAAACGTACTTAAATAATGCTATTATATTAAATAAACGTTTGTTAGTTATTATGTGTTTGAATTTGAAGTGTTTCCATTTCAAGGAATAAAAGCATGGTAGTAACTTCCATGATAAATGGAAAATAAATATGTGTGACCATTGTAGCAGTAAACATGGAATTAATGTAAATAAAATGGTCATAAGTAAGTTAATAAATATTGTAACCATGTCTATTTGTTGAAAGGTTAATAGGATAATTAATGTCTAAATGGTTACAGTTAGTTTTTTAACTAGGAATAGGGATTGTAACTCCAACTAGGGAAATAAATAAATAATAAACTTATGTATATATATATATTTAAATAAGAATCAAATTGAATTGAATTAATTTAGAAATGTCTAGGAGTTACTGATATTATATTAGAGCTTAAATGGAACTGATATAAATGGCATTAGATAGGTTAATTGATGCCTTAGGAAATATTATCGCTGGGGTCATTAATGGAAGGTAACCTAATAAATAATTATAAAGGGAAATTAAAGGGGATTGATTGGCATAGTAAATGCTAAGTCCAATAAGGAAATAAACAATTTAACATCCTAGGATAGGAAGTTATGGGTTTCCTTATTTTATTCTAGTCAATCTAGAATTAATAAGGTTAGAACTAAGAGTTGGACTATGTAAGTTAATGATGCAAGGTCCGTTGCCTTATTAGATAGAAGTATGCACTTTAACAGTCGGATATATATACAATTGAAGTGAGATATCATTAACATAGAAACCCGTGATGATAGTTGATAGCGTAGTAAGAACTATTTCCTAAAATAGGCTCTTCGAAATGAGAAACCATCAAGGGAATAATTCGTAAGCGTAGCCTACTTTGGGACTAGAGATATTAAGTAGTTATGTCCACCCATAAAGTGTATTATGTGATCCTGTAGCTCTCTTCTCCATAAATAAGAAGTATTAAATGGTTGTTGGGTGCGATTTTGGTAAATCCGGTGTAGGTCTACTTCCTCTAAGTAGTAAGAGACTCAGATGACAGTTCGCCTTGGGATTAGGTATTAAATAATAGTTAAGGAGTTTCCATGGGTCTTCCTATCATGTGGTAAATATCACGTGGCTAAGGAATTATCTAATAAGGTTAGATAGATAGTAACCTGGGGGTCTGCCAGGAGGGTCTTAAATGGAATCGAGCTCCTACCTAAACCTGGTATTAAGTGTCCAGTTACTCTTTCTCACCTTATGCGGGGTATGGGTATATACATGAGTGACAGAAGACTTACATTAGTAGGAATTGTAGCTAGTGTCCTCTAAGTTATATTAGTGTAGTGTAAACCACTGAGTAAGGTAATAAGTGATCGATAAGTCCGCCATGGGTCTTAAGTGAACGAAAGGATCCTCCCTTACCTTATATTGATAGCAAGGTCTTACGTAGCAATATAGAAATCGTTAAACTCCTTATGGAATAGTGAGTAGTTAGAAGTACGCCTCTTAGTTTTGATAATTGGTTGAATTGTGGTTTAAACACTTTATGCTTATGTGTAAACGTTCTTATCTCAGTATCATGATATCGTTATCTTGGGAATACTACCTTGGGTATGGTAATTAGCCATCATGCGTAAATATTTATAATTTTAGGTTAGAATTACCAGTCTTGTTAGACATATGTTTTGGTTGATACCAAACAAGATACATTTGTGTATTGTAGACAGTGTTATACATTTTCTACTCACTAGGACTTATTGTTCTAACCCCCTCCTCATAACTTCTCTTAGGTTTATCTTGAGGAAGGCAGGTCTTAGTAGGTGTTCGGTTTGGTTTTTGGTTATCGTTCTCTCATGTTCGATATCGATGTGGGAATGTGCTTTAAGGTAGTTTCCTTAATTGGTATTAGTTATCCTATCTTGTTTACATTGTGAGTTATTTTTTATTTGCTCTGATTATTTAGTTGTAGGTACCAGATTTATACTCTTCATGCGTGGATGGGTCTGAGTTTCGATTTTTGACGAAATCCAGGCTTAGAAAAGTGTGGGGTGTTACATTTCGTATTAGGGGTTAGGCTTAGACGATCAGAGGAAATAACGAATTAGGATTAGTGAGAGAATGTATTTGGATTTCTTTTCTATTTTATTTCTCTTTTTTACTCAACTTTAAATTATTTCGAGGTTGAGATAGTCTTGCGCCTATTTATTTAAGATAGGTTTTAAACAACTACGAGTTAGAAGTATTTCGAGTTCGGGTATTCGACCATCCCCGATTTACTCCAACGTGCATTTGCCTATTTTGGTTTGAAGAGTATAAGGATGGCATATGGTGAATCCCGTGGATTTGAGCTTGGTGAGTGGACAAAAAGCTTGCTACAATTGAGATCGCAATGATTTTTTGTTCGATTGGGAGTTCAACTCGATGATTGTTTCTTGGCCTTGAACGATAAGTTCATATTAATGTGTCGTTATATTACATATATTCTTTTGATAGAATTATTCATTTGATAGAATTATCCATTTGAATCCCTGGTCTTATATTCAGAGAGATTTCAATTTTTAGAATTGTTTTTGAAATTATAAAGGGGTTTCAGAAACTTTAAACTATGGTTTTTGGGAAATTATTTGATAAATAAAATAAACCTTAGAAATTTAAATTTATCCATGTCCTAAATCATTGGGTTTCGTATAATTTTAATAAATAATCCAATTTTGATTAAAAAAGGAATTTGAAAATGACAAGGAATAAGCCTTGAAATTCAGAAACTATAATTACCAATTCCTTGTGATTTTATTATTCTTCTTTTCAAATATTTTGGATGATTTATAAAAATGATCACAAATAACCTTTTTGAGATTTAAATCTCAACAATTCAGAACATGGAAAGGTTATTCCAGTTAGTAATGTAAACTGGAATATAAAATTTGAATATATATATATATTTATATTACGAGACCCTCGGTTTATAAATAAAATTTAATATCAAAAGGTTTTCGAAATTTCTCCTCGAAAAGACTAAGTAAATTTCTGTTCAGCTTGTGGTGTTTGATTTCGTATATCATTTATGTTATTTATCAGCTAAATAAGAGGAAAATCCCTTTCTTATCTTGGATTTCTAGATGAATTTTTATTTGTTTCAGAAATCCTTTTGTTTATTTGGCGGTCGCAGCTATTTGGAGGTGTTAGCGAAATTGTTTCTTGACTTAATGGATGAGGGACATCAGCACGAGATTTTGGGTGGAGTTGGGAAGGCGATACGATTTTTATTGTTATTTAATCTAATTTTTTACTCAGCGAACCTGGCCATTGGGCCAAGGTTCAGCTCGCGCCCCGAAATAGGCAGGCGGTCGACGCCCTCCTATATAGGTCAACCGCTCTTCCCAAACAGGTGCGACCAGAATCCGAGAATGATGCATATATCGATTTCCCTACTGTAATGGCCTGCAAATCCATAACATCCGAGTTGACTATATACATCATACGTCCAACCCAAATATCACGAAAATACGAATCATTTTTTTTAGAAGAAAAAGGTAGAAGAAGAACAGAAATAACAACACAGAATCTCACATCGCAACGGAACAAAATATAATACATCATATCTTTGAAATACAAAATATCAACTGTATAACATATACTTATCAGAGTACAACACTTACAACACAGCGGAACAAAACTCTATATAACTAATGTTGAAGCCTCCTGCTCCAAGCTCCTTTAGATAGATCTGTAAAATCCTAAACTACTTGACTGCCCGTACAAATTTAGGCATCCAAGAGTTTAGGTAGAACAAAACGAAATAAACTCCGGGTCAGCCATGGGACTGGTATGAGTAAACAGTTTAAAACAGTTTCAGAGAACTAAATGATATCTCATAAGACCACGCCGTATAACACGGAACAGGTTTTTCCCTTATGAGAATCCAAACACTTGACTTATCTTTCAAAATACTTTTGAAAGGAATAATAATCTTTATATCAAAACTCTTTTGATATTATAATAATGTCTAAATCAAGTAAATAACAATCTAGTGGAACGTTTGCGTCTCACGTTCCACATATATAATATACAATCAAAACCGCAAGCACTTATTGGGGATTGGATTTCCAACTATGACAAGGTATGGAACCACCTGCCGCTGGTGTATCTCTAGAGGAGAATACACCGAGTTCAACATGAACATCTTGCAACTCAGCCACACATGACCGACCACTCATTTCGCTTGAGTGTATCGAATGTATATCACCAACGGTTGGGATCAGCAACCATTTCCCGAATGGGACAACATCAGCAATAGATTTTTAGAAGTAAATGGAACTCTAGATCAGGTGATTATACACCCTAATAGGTGCGACCTACATAGCCATGCTGCCTGCCCGATTTTTGTCATTTACCGGTTGATGAGGCTTGAGGTTACGCTTTATCATCACATCAGATTCACTTTGAATGCCACATTGTCAGATCCATCGAAAATCACTAATTGACGTCTACAACAGTACATTACGTGTTAGCTAAAGAAGTTTCCTTCTCCGCTTCCACTCTTGGTATGGTTGAAGAAATCAGTGTATGTGACCTTTCTGGAAATACTCTGTCAGACATTCATCCATACAAGTCATCCAGGAACAGGATGAACCGAAGGCACTATTGAGTACATCCATCTTAGGCACTGTTATCTAAGACTTATACAATAGCCCTTGCACTTTACTCCGTCTTCAATTTTCTTTGGCATATATGATTCGCAATGCTTGTGCCAATACAGAGTGGTTCTTTGGATAATAATCCAACCAGTCTCTCCATATTGACAACGATGGTCAAAACTTCGATAGTCTGTGATTTAACTATCGAATAAAAACAAGTGTTTCGATAGTCGATGATTTAACTATCGAAGAAAACAAGTGTTCATCCAATTATCAAACAATTCCTGAGCCCTTAATTAATATTCCATTAATTAAATCACTTCTCTATTTATTTATCAATATTTGTTAACCAAATATTTTCAATAACCATACTGGCCTTTTACGCTATTTGGAAAACATTTCTGAATATCGCCTTCCTTTATTTTCTAAACTTTAGAAAATATATGCTATTTATAATTGGAAAATATTCCAATTACTTATCTCTTTTCCGATCTCATTTATTTCTATACTTAGGAAATATTCTTTATTATATTTCCAAGCTTACACTTATTTGGGTTAAAACGGATGTTGTGTAAAACATCGTTACGACAACCCAAATACTATATTCAACTAACTCTTATCCAACATTGATTTTCGAGCCTGAAATCTTACTATTTACTTGTTAATAATGAAATCAATCAAGTTGGGGTATAACTACCACTCAGACCTTGACTGAATAACATTTATAATGTCAAAACAGATATGACTACTTACTCGAATAATCAATA
This sequence comes from Allium sativum, assembly GCA_030737875.1. NCBI lineage: Eukaryota > Viridiplantae > Streptophyta > Magnoliopsida > Asparagales > Amaryllidaceae > Allium > Allium sativum. The sequence continues at coordinate 465,874,927 of CM060923.1, forward strand.
CCATACAACTACTTATTCACTTTTAAACATGTATACGCTTTCTCTTTATATTCTTACGAGATTTTATTCCTAGTCTTCCTTTTTGATTTTACTATTCTATTTTTAAGTTCGTTTCCTTATCGACTTCTATATATATTGATATATAGATTCTAGTTTCAAACTTCTTAAAAATATTCTAACTCCTTAAATTTCCGGAAAAGTTCGCCATAACCTCCTTTGTACCGGGAGCATCGGGATATTTCAAATAGCCTCCCATGGCCCTCACCAATCCAAAAGAAAAAGCCAAGCGGCTTGCCGATAAGGCGCATAAAATCTCATATATGAATTAAATACATACCTTTTTATCGAGCACTCTATCTATTTCACTTCCATACTTTATTCCAAACCTGTCCCATATATATCCATACATTTCTAATTCATTTCAACTTAATCCAGTCATTTTAACTTAATACAATCGTTTTAACTTAGTTTGTTAATTGATTTACAAATTAACTGGTTTTCCTATTTCACCTTCATATTTGAGTATAACATGTTCAAATATATTTTAACTTACTTATAAACCAAATCTAATTCTATTTTTAAGCTCGTTTCCTTATCGATTTCTATATTCAAATTCCAATTCAATTCTATTTGAATTCTCTTTTCAAATTCCATATTCAATTCTATTTGAATTCTCTTTTCAAATTCTATATTCAAATCTATTTGAATTCTCTTTATTCTCTTTATTCAAATTCTATATTCAAATCCTATATTCAAATCTATTTGAATTTTTTTATTTAAATTTCATTACAATTCTATTTGAATCTTCTATATTCAAATTTCAAATTCAATTCTATGCATTATTTATAAACAACGTTTATAACTTCACTTAAAATCCCACATTATATATTTATAAACAAAGTTTATAAATTCAATACAAATCCCACATTTTAAATTTATAAACAGAGTTTATAAATTCAATTCAAATCCAACATTATAAATTTATAAACAAAGTTTATAAATTCAATACTCGTTTTATATATATTCAAAACAAGTTAATATTTTCTATAGTTTATTAAAATTTCAAATTCAATTTATAAAAATAGAATTCCCTTTTTAAATCTCAAATACCCTTTTTCGATATTTTTATAAATCAATATTCAAGCCCCAGTGATATGTAAATACCCCAAACAGTCAGTTATCAAATCACGGGATTTCTAACACATCATATATGACAGTATATATGCAAACAAATAAACAAACATATAATATATTTTTGAGGAATCCAGTCGGATTCCTCCAACCTGTTTTCCTGCATCCACAGACGTTAGTCAACATAGTAATACCCATCCTGCTTCGAGGTAGGATATCGCAGTATAGAAGGTCATCCACTAATATATATTTGTGGGGCGCATAGGGAAATCATCCGCTATGAAATTGCGGGCATCCGCTAATGAGATTGCGGGAATCCAACCAATCACCAAACCAATATATATATATATATATATATATATATATATATATATATATATATAATAGCAAGCCTATATAACTATATATATATATATATATATTTAAACATGCCACACTATATTTTTAACGCAACCAAACAATCAACAGACAATTATTTTTAACTGATAAAAATAATTCTAAATAAAAGGTGAGTGAGATTTACTCACAAGGGTATTTTATTTAGACGGAACTCATCGAAGATGTTTGATTCAGATTCCATTTGTATTTTCTTAACCAGATTATAAATCCCCCAGCTGCGATCAACTCGACCGATTCAGTTCTATAAAATCTTGCATTCATATTTAACAATTTATAGGCCTTATTTCGTTATCGAATAAATTTAAATATAAATTGAAATTTATTTCTAAACTAAAATATTTACCTAATCCCTTGTAGCATTTCTTCCCCTTTTAGCAGTCATATTCTTTTCCTGTAAACAGTTCGAACAATCCGAGCATCCTTCCCTTTCAATATGAAACTGTTCGAACTCTTCCTCCAGGTTGAACACCACTGTCGCGCTTGGCCAAAGGCCGCACTCCACTACCCACCATTTCTCGATGCTGCTAGGTTCCCTTTTCAAAACCCGCATCCATTTGTCGATCCCCTCAAATCATCCACTGCCGAACTCAGCACTTAGAACTCCACTATCAAGTATACTTCGACATCACCCCTTCTGTTGAAGAACTGCAGGATCTTTATTGTCGAATTAAACCCCAAAACAAACCCTACTGCATCATGTGAACACTGCTCGACACCAGTAAACCTAGACGCCCAAATCACCGAACCCTTTAATACTGTCCTAAAATCCACCGCGGAAGATCTCGCGCCAATACTTGAAGTCCTAAATCCATGATTATCGGCAACCCCTGATGTTCGAAGTCGAACTTAATGAATCGCAGCCTTCCATCCTTGCGTAAATCGAAGAACTGCTTGAAGTTGAGCCTCCTCTCCTAGTCGCGAGCATCTGGTTCACCACGGCGATGATTTGAGTGAGTCTGAGTGAGGCGATTTCAATTTGGTTTTTTTGCTGAGGACCAAAAAAAATGAACGGGAAGGAGTGTTGTGATTTATAGCTGAGAAGGAACAGACGTGCCACCATCTTTCTCCTATCGTTTTTAGTGGTGAGGAAAGGGACACACGGCGTGGATGGGTGGAGAAATCTAATTCACACATGAAAAGATATTTTTTTCCTATTATATTTTTGTTTTATTTTAAATTAATTTAAACAGGTATTCTTTAATTAAAATACACCCTAATTCCGAACTCCTTTCTGAACCCAACAACTGACAATCCTAAGGTAAAACCGCTATTCTGAACACATTGGGACATGTATCGAAGCTCAATTCGACAATATGGAGGAGATATTAATTTAAACTGATATAAATTTATTTCAAAACAAATAAATTCGTCGATGAGGAATTAAATATTATTATTCTAATTCTAATAAATTTTGTATTGATCATATGAACTGATTTCAGTTTAGTTTTAACTTCGTATTGAATTAACTTTGTATTACGATAATTTTATATATTCGCTATTAAATCAAAATTAATTATTAAATTAATAACTTAATATAAAAATTCACTTATATTATCAAATCAATATTTATATTAAATATTAAATATTCAAAATTAACCCATAAGAATCCGGGTCATTACACCTACATTCAAAACATTATTTCCTTCGTCCTCTTCGATTAAACAGCCGCCGAACCTGATTCCTCATCTCCTTTAATCCCTAAAATCGAGTTTTTGAGCTCCATTCCTCCTCCAATCACCACCAAAATCCTTATGTCTCAGATATCCCCCTCATATACTTCAGATCTATAATTTCCTTTGTCGTTTTCATCGATTCCTCAATGGAACCTCCTCGAGCTTGCAACATCCTCGTTCAGCTACCTTGGTCTTACGCCTTAGGAGGCCGCATGGTTGGACCGCCACCCGAGAAAAATAGAAATTTATTTGAAAACAGCAAATTTTGAGTTTCACCAAGGACGCCAGGTGAAGTTCGCAGATTTCTCCCCTTTCTAACTGAAGGAGCTATTAGTAGCCGCAGACCTGGCACCGATCCTTCCCTATGACACCTTTGAGCGCAAGCGCTATCCTCGTTGTATCCATCTATTTGACTCCCAGATGGCCTTTAACTTTGATGAGGGTTCTAGTTTGATTCAGTCCGAGGTGAAAGGGAACCATATTGAGTTCACCGACTAGGATTTGGCTTACATTCTGGATTTCGGTGCAATTTGAGCAGATTTGAAAAATATTGAGATGACGGACCCCCAGATCCTCCCTTGCATCTTCATTGGAACTTCCCATGCTTGGAACACCGGTAATTTGCGACACATTGGACATTTGGTTGTGCGCATCATTTAGCACAATATTATTTCGAGGATGGGAAGCCTCAAGCAGATCTACCCTTTAGTGTGTTCGAGCCACTTATGTTATTATTGGCAACGTAGCCGTCAATTGGGCATGCGCATTGATGATCCACCTCTCCGACCTTTCAGCTGGTACTCTGAGGACCCACTTCATGTATAGTCATCTCCACACAAGTTTCTTCCGATACTTCCAGCTGAATCTTTATTGGAAATCGATGGTCATGAAGACCCCAAGTGTCATAGATAGTGACTCCCTCAGCAGGATGGGCATCAACTGCCCGCCGCTCCTTCCCCAGCTCCCATTCCAGTTCCTGCAACTCCCGCTCCTATCGATCAGCAGTAGCAGCAGCCAGCCACACCAGGCAAAGGGAGCCCTTAGCTTGCCGTACTCTGTTAGATCCAGGCGTTGCGCCCCGAGATTCCCAGGGAGCAGCGTCAATATGCATACGAGATTGGGTGCATTTCTTCCTTTCTACTTTCTATGCACGGACATGGCGATGGATCGAGTTCCAGCTGTGGTGTTCGTCCTTCTCATATCCTGTACACGATATCTTTTGTATCTTGTACCATATATATCGTTCTATTTCCAGCATTTGTCTTTGTTGTAGTAGTAGTTCGTACTTATAACTATTAGTGTTGTTGTTGTTGTAAATTGCATGACGATGTAATGAAATGTCATATGTGTTTGTCTTTCGCGCTATGTTGTATTTGAATTCGAAATGAAGTCTCATTTTCTTATCTAACTTACAGTTGTCTTCGAGTTGGAAAGTATGGAATTCTGTAGTGGATAATTTTAGCAAAGGATAGGTTTTTTGCGTTATTTCGTCATGAGTATATTTACTATTTGTCGCCTTTTCCTTTTTAAGCTAAAATTTATTTTTGAGTTTTGTGTGTGGTTTCGGTTTCCGCATTTTTCCACGTGACCGCCTTTCTTCCATGCTAACATCTGACTTGAATCAATTAAGTTTCCGCAAAATATATTTTTGTAACTTCTTGCAAGTGCTGCATGAAAAAAATCCTTTTTAATTTTTTAATTTTGATTAATTTACTTTCTTTAATCTGATTTTTGTAAAAACATAAATTTAAGGTATGGTAGTTTACACGCATGTTTAAACATCTATTTTGTATAAAAATAGATGGTATATATGTAGCATAGTGCACATTACCAAATTTTTGCTTTTATGTGGGTCTAATATGGAAAGTAAAACAATACCAAAAAGGAATTCAAAATTTTACATAAGAATTTTTAAAGCCGAATTTTATTTTTATGGAAATTTTTGATTTTTATAGTCATAAGTAAAATGCAAGAAAGATTTTGGACGATTTCTTTTGTTTTAGCAGTGTATTAGAGGAAGATGATACGTAAAGACTCTAACAATAACAAAGGAAATGATTGTAATAACCCGGAAAATGTGAACCAGTTTAAAATTTTTAAATCAGGTTATTACCAAGAAATTTGAATAGTTGAGATAGCATATTTCAATAAAATATAGAAATCGGGTATGGTATGGCAGTTTGAAATTTTGAATACAAACTTTGTCTGACTGTACCGGGTGGAAAATATAACGGATTTTGACGAAACTAAAAATATTTAAATCTGTTTATCAATACATTTCTAACGAATCTGAAAAATCGAAATTTCATAACAGAAATCAAAAGTTATGGCCAAATGAATTTTCAGAAAGGTCGCTATATAGTATATATAGCCCTTGAAAATTGAGATTTTGCATACGACCTCGGAATTCGACGAAACCACTTTTGTTGGGTTCGGGATGTCAAATTATTGCTAAGTTTCAAATTTCAAAATTTTTGAAGCTAGTATGTGAGCGGGGCAAAAGATAATGTGTTTGGTCAAATTCTGTTAAAATGGGTCGACCTAAAAATGGTCGTTTTTCAAACGAGCTCAGAATTCTACGAAACTGGTTTTGTTAGGACCGTATCGTCAAAACAAAGCTAGATTTATTTTTCTGGAATTTTTCGATTCAGTTTGTGGCCCTGGCAAATTGAAATGTACGTTTAAATTAAATATCGAATGTTTAATATTTTAATTTGAAAAATAACTGACTGTAACAGTCGAAATGGCCAACGAAACATATCCCATTGTGTCCGGTATGGGGGTATTTAGCAAGGGGCGATAGTTGTTGGGTTTAAAAAGGAGTCCGTTTGCAAAAACACTATTTAAAATTTCCTATAAAGCATGGACCAATAGGAATTTTTCTTTAAAAAAAAAAAACCCGAAACCCTAGCCGCCAGAGACGATTTGGACGACGTAGGGTGCTCGAATCTTCTCGACAACTTTGCCGCCGCCTCAGGCGATTTCGCCGCCGCCGCCTGTTGAGACTTCTGACCGCTTCGCCTCCTCTCCACATCCGACCAACCCACGACCCCATCCATCGACCGTCGGCGTCGGAAATCGACCAGGAAGTCGCGACCTTCAGAGCGCCGCCGCGACGCGCACAAGCCACCGAACCCTTCGCCACCACCGCCGATCTGGAGGTGGTTCGTAGCTCTTTGACGCAGCGTGGTCTGATCGAAGCATCGAGGTACGGATTGGCTAAAAAATTGTGACCTAGTTTCGAAGTTTTAAAAACTTTTCTGATGTAAAATTCTGAAATGAAAATAACACTTTTAAGTGTTGCAAAACTTTGAAAAATAATATCTTTTTCGTTCTTTAACGAAATTTGATGAAACAGGAGACACCGTGACCGCAAGGAGGCTCTCTACATTCTAGAAGAAGCCGCGGATTATTCTGACCTTCCTACGATTTTTAGCACTGCAATAACCAATGTGAGGAATCTAAACTATTTGTGTGAATGAAATTGCGTTGTATTTATATACGCATTGTATACCTCATGTACATGTGTTGTATAAGTTATATTAGCGATGTATAAATTATACAAGCGTTGTTTGAGACATATATGCTTTAAATTGTGATAGAATGCAAGTGAATTATTATATTATATATATATACTCCCCTCGTCCACAGACCATGGACGATATTTATTGCTTGTGATTGACGTGATGTTATATGGTATGACGAATGGTTGGAAATAATTGTTTGTGGTTGATATTGTGGTTGAGAAATACCTTTATGGTTGAAAAATACCTTTGTGGTTGAAAAATACCCTCTTGTGGTTGAAACAAATTAGAATAGGTTTGTGGAATTGAAAATAAAACATGCCGCCTGCGTGCGAACTAGATGCATGATCCCCATTGTAAAAAACCGCGAGGTTTTAAGGTAGAGCGAGGAGCCGTACTAGGGACGGTCCCGGTTTTAACTACCCTGCCGTTATGCTGTCGAAATTTTCTGAAATATTTATGTGTTAGAATAATTTTCATTCGTTGAAATAAATTACATAAACCATATCGAATATTCATGTGTTGAGTTGCAATTCATTCGTTGAGTTGAAATTCATGTGTTGAATATTATTTGAATTTAAACAAATGGCTTTAGCGATAAAAATCACATTTTTATATATATACAAACTATATCGAATATTCATGTGTTGAGTTGCAATTCATTCGTTGAGTTGAAATTCATGTGTTGAATATTATTTGAATTTAAACAAATGGCTTTAACGATAAAAATCACATTTTTATATATATACAAACTATATCGAATATTCATGTGTTGAGTTGCAATTCATTCGTTGAGTTGAAATTCATGTGTTGAATATTATTTGAATTTAAACAAATGGCTTTAGCGATAAAAATCACATTTTTATATATATACAAACTATATCGAATATTCATGTGTTGAGTTGCAATTCATTCGTTGAGTTGAAATTCATGTGTTGAATATTATTTGAATTTAAACAAATGGCTTTAGCGATAAAAATCACATTTATATATATATATATATATATATATATACAAACTATATAGAATATTCATGTGTTGAATTGCAATTCATTCGTTGAGTTGAAGTTCATGTGTTGAATGTTATCATCTTTTTAAAATAAAATGAATCGACAATGAAAACTATATTTTTATAGTGAATATGAAGTGTTAAAAATACACATGTGTCGAATAAATATTTTTGATGATAAAAATATTTCTTTTATCATGAATACGCTTAGTTAAAAATACACATGTGTCGAATAAATATTTTTGATGATAAAAATATTTCTTTTATCACGTATACGCTTAGTTAAAAATACACATGTGTCGAATAAATATTTTTGATGATAAAAATATTTCTTTTATCATGTATACGCTTAGTTAAAAATACACATGTGTCGAATAAATATTTTTGATGATAAAAATATTTCTTTTAACATGTACACGCTTAGTTAAAAATACACATGTGTCGAATAAATATTTTTGATGATAAAAATATTCCTTTTATCATGTATACGCTTAGTTAAAAATACACATGTGTTGAAATAAATAATAGTTTGCTAGAAATATTATTATTAGCTTTGTTCTGCATATATATACATGTGTTGAACAGGAAAAAATGGATTAGCTGTAGAGTAAAGAAATTATTTGCGTGCCCGACAAATAGGTAAACCTTGATGAGTTGGCTGCGCAATTTTATTTATATATCAACTCCTATGAATGACATTGGATGCGGAGTGCTAGTTATTCTGTGTGAAATAATAAATAACGCCATAGGATAGTAACAATTAATTTTGAACCACACTACATGGCATACTTGTTGATGATAGGCATACTTCGTCATATTCCACATAAGCAACTGGAGCTTGTGTGACGAGGTGGAAGATTTACCATACAAGCAAGTGGCTTGTATAGCGATGACTACATACTACAGGTTGAACTGACGACTGATATGGACTATATAAATTATAACGATAAATTGCCAGATTAATAAAAACCCCACACGGGTCTGGAGTTGACAATAATCACGTCGCTCTAGTTATTAGATACGGCACATGGACTATTTATTTCCACACGGAAACGGGGTGACGGGAATTTATTCTCTGGAGTGATTATCAGTACATGCTCCCCCGTAAACACCAAAATATATCACTATAAATATGTGAATGCTTTTTAGGATTTATTGGGTACCTAATACGGCCCAATAAATTTCCAAACCCCTCCCCGTACAAAGGAGGTTATAGCGAAATTTTTCGAAATATTAAGGCGTTAGTAAAATATTTGAAGTGAAAACGAAGTTGAAATTATAAAATGAACTATATTTGAAATTATAGAATGAACTATATTTATATGTATAAATATAAATATAATTAAAAGGAATAGAGGCCGTGCAGTTCGCGTTTCGGAATCGTAATTTGAAAGGATTAGTACGAGAAATCCGACCATCGGATTTTCCCGAAACCGCAATCGCTGGGTTCGCCTTGGAAATATCTTTCCAACGGCTCCAACCTTGTAAAAATCCAACGGTTGGATTGTCTGGAATGTTTAATTCAATTCTGAAGAAAAACAACGCCAGAATAGTTTATATTTATATATAAATATAAATATAAATTAAATTAAATCGAATAACGACGCTGCAGTTCGAATTTTAAAACCGTAACTTCAAACGATTAGTGTGGAAGATTCGACCGTCGGATTCTCACGAAACTGGAACCGTTGGGTTCGCTTTGGGAATATCTTCCTACTGATATAGACCTTGTAAAAATCCAACGGTTAGATTTCCCGATATGCGTAAAACAAATTAAGGGAAAAATAGCGCCAGCGCCACGACACGACCTGAAACGTCGTTTAATTAAATATGGCCATTTTTAAATAAATAAAAATGGCGAAAAATCATTATAAAATATTATAAGCAATATGGATTGAAAATAAACCAATTGGGCTTGAATTGTTTGATATTTGATGGTTGTATGTGTTTGACACGAAAATAACACTAAAGAACTGAAAGATTGATGTCGAATAATATAACCATATAATGAATCGATTTAAATTCTAATGACGTGAAGTATTTGAAAAGGCCGAGCTAACCCTCATTTCAAATAATTTATCGAGCGATTCGAATTGGAAAATGCAAAGACGATTCAAGACCGACGATCTTCGTATCGGTTGGATGGGCGCTACTGAGGTTCCTAACCGGAGTAGCTACCGGAAGGGGACGGAAGTAGTAGCCGTCTGAACGTATGTGTTGATTGTACGGATTTGCGAGGAATTTGACGCCTCCGGTTTCGTTCAGACCCAGAACGGACTTGTAAATGGACTGTGTGTCTGACATTGGATTTTGTTCTATACTGATTGATCTCTGTTAAATATATATCTGTTTGGCGGCGGAGAATTTATTCTTTTGCTTAACGCCCTTCTCTGAGACGTACGAGCTCAGATGTTATATATCGATGGAAATCAATCGTATGGAGTGGACTGCCTATGTGGCATGCCAAGATGCTGTGATGAAGGCTTCTGTTGCAAAGCAAAGTCTTGTGGATGATGATCAAAGCAAGGTTTACATAGCCTAGCTTTGTGTATTTCGTAGATTCGCGAGCCTCACACCCCGGTATGAGTTAAAAACGGGATACGGGCCGCTGGGAGAGCACGACGTTTCTTTCTAGCTATGGTGGTGTCAGTGACTTACCAGCCCTGACATATATATCTATTTTTCACCTATGTGGTTGTTGGAATGCGAGGCGCCTCGATTATAGGTCTGTAAGGACCGGGAAACGTGTGTTCAGGAATAACTAATCCTCAAACGTAAGAGAGGACCGGCCCAGCCGATCCAGGGGTTACCCAGAGTGCGTAGTCCCGAGGCATTTGCTAGAGTGTCTTGAAGCGGAGAGGAGCTTGCCCCTTGCCTCGACTCATGACGGAGATCCAATTTCCAATACGAAATAACGGACTTGATTGTAGAACTAGTATGGCGACATAGTATATGGTAGCTATGCCGTCTATGATTGATATTTATGATGCTATTCGCTTTTGAAACATATATGCACTAGTAATAATATCAATTGATTTTACTTTATACGTATCAAGCATATTTGGCCATTATAAGGTAAAACTCTATCCTCCGGCTTGCGTTGCATTGTGTGATGGGACCTGAGTCTTATAATGGCTTCATTCTTTCTAAAAGCATTGCGTTGTTTTAAAAGAATTTACTTTGTTTTAAATGCACTAGCAATCATTGGAGTAAACCCGTTCCGCGAAAGTGGCGTGGTCCTATGATTTGCTATTTGTTGTTGTTTAACTGTTAAATAGATTCCTCATACCAGTCCCCATGACTGACTCGTTGTTTGTTTCACTTTGCAAACGCGGGTGCCCTTATTTTCACACGGGCAGCCTAGTACACAGGTGACAGGTTGTTTTTGGCTCTGCACTGCTGCATAGAGTGCATTTTTGGCTCATGGCGAGGCTGACTTCACAGAGATGACTTTGACATTTTCCGCCATTACTGTACTTATATTATGATTCCGCCACTGGCGATGCAGACTGATTTACTTTCCGTATTTCTTACTATATGTATATGTATTCCGCCTTCGGCGTTGTAGACTAATACCCTTATTATGTCTCACTGCATGTATGTATTCCGCCTCTGGCGATGATGACTGATCACTTTTCTTTTATTTACTAAATTATATCCCACGCTATGCTATTCTGATATCATTACATGTTGTGATTCCGCTGTCATATCCATGTAAAATTATTCTATTTATTGTTTCTGCTATTATCTGTACTCTGCTATGATGATTAATGTGTTATTTCCCTATGATTATCCTTAATACCGCCCCTCGGATTTTGGGATCGTCACAATGATATTTTAGTAGTGGAAACATTGTTTCCATAATTTGTTGATGATGCACGTGAGTTATCAATCAACTCGTTTTACATTTTAGAGCTTGGCTTAAGCCTTCTTTACAGTCTATAGATGGAAATTTTCGCAGTATTTTGGGGATACTTAAGTACAATTCTGTTGGAGTACAGTAATTGATTATTTATAAGCAGAAAGAAAGTTGAATTTCTCCGCTTTTTTCGGCTTAGGAGAAATTAATAAGAAACTTTTTAGATGGGTTGATGTGTTAGATGGTAGGATTAGGATGCAAAATTGGTTGCTTTATATTTCCATTTGTAGTCGTGTGGGGGTTATGAATGACAAATATTTTCAAAACTTACATTGATGTAGAACTGCCAGTATATTTTAGGATGTTTGCATCATGTTTTCAGAAGCGTTTGTAAAATTGAAATGCATAGATATAGAAGGATCCAACTTAGAATCATTATGCATGCATATTTTATGGTTGCAACTCATTATGTACACTGTGCACATGTGCATGTTGTTTGAAAATTTGGATGTACGCTAATTGGTTATGTAGTTTAGGATAATTAGGTTCCAGCACCATGACTTTGTCATTGGTTAAATTTTGGGACGAAATTTCTTTTAAGGAGGGGAGAATGTAATAACCCGAAATTTTGATAATTAATTAGATTCTAAAAACGGAATTTTTGCAAACGATCGAATTTGACCATAATACTTGCATCGTAGTGTTTATGATCAAATTCTGGTGAATTTTTATGTCTAGAACTTCACGAATGGAGTCAGTATGTAAAAGTTACAGATGAAATACGAAAACAGGCAGAAAATAAACAAACAAGAATATATAAAAAATTATTATCATTTATTACCTACCATCACTGGGCAGATTCGACCCATGGCGGTCGGCCCCTCTATTCGAAACAGCTAGTGACGGCCAAGTTTTCAGGGGTATTATATATTATTATTTTTATATTAACGGACGGATCTTTATAAAATTAAATCAAATGGTTCATGGTCATTTCCATGCCTATAAATAAAAGGCTAGACCCCCACTGTTTTGCTCATATTTCTGGAGGCAACAACGAGGCTCTACCATTTCAAACTCTCCGATCTCTTCTTAAATTCTAAATTATAAATCTATTCAAATGAAATTAACAAGAATTGGAGATATTAAATCCAGATCTTTGCAAAAGGGTTGGTTCTACGAATAGTTAGTTTATCTTATTGAATTTCCTTCTTCTTTTCCTATTCTTCTTTCACATCTACAAATATAAATCTGTATTTGTAAATCACCTTTGGAAATATATTGTAGACCTGTAGGATTTGAGAATTAAAAGCCTAAAAGTTGTGTCAGATTTTGATTTGGATAGCTCTCAGGTGAGTGGGAAATATATATGTTGTTTATAATAACTTATATAATTCATTTATGTTGAATCTAAATTATATGCCTAAAAGTTATCAGATTTGTTTGTTTTATCAAATTTGAAATATTATGAATATAAGTTAAGAATGGATTATAGGCCTTCTCAAATATGTCATCGCCTTGCCTACAGTTATTCTTAAATTGTTTGTGGTTATTGTAAACACCTTGGATCTGGAAATCAGTCCCAAAATTACGATTAGAAGTATAGTATTTTATTCTAGGTTCATAGGATTTGGGTATTGATTTGTAATTGCGTAGTTTTGGTTAAAATAATAATATTCCTATTGTGTTTGATATTGTTGTGGTTTTACTTGGTTATTGTAATTTTGTCATTTTTGTTCTTTTTCATTAAAAGGCATTATTTGAATTCTACAAGGAACATAAATAAATCAAATAAGAAGAAATGTGCAAATTAACATATTTTGGTATATAATTTGTAACATCTATTCTAAATAAGATATTAACTTATTTTCTTGGGATTTGAAAAGTGTTAATTTTCCAAGGAACAAAAGTCAAACTTTTTTCCTCTTTTAATGGCGGCATCGAGCCCCTTCTTCCTACAATCTCCCCCAACATGTCCTCTCGATTGTGCCCCCTCTCAAATCAACTTCCATCTTGCACCCTTATCCTTTCTTCCTCCTCCTCCTTCTCCTATTCTGCCTACCCCCGATCCCCATCCAGCGCCTGATTTACCTGCTTGTCTCCCTCTAGAACCCTCACTTGCTCCTTCCATCCCAGTCCTCTTTTAGAATGGTCATGTCTTTTTGAAGCCAAACCTAGGAATGCGGGATCCTACTCGCCTCCACCCATTCATCTAGAGTTTTCTAGGAAAGCGCTTATGCCTAATGAAGATTGTCATCAATGCCGACAGAGAAGTTTGGAACGAATTCCTCGTTTGGTACTTTCTTGGTAGACCCTTATATTACTCAGTTGTGACTGAGCATCTGGAAAGACTCTGGAGTCCTACTAGGGGCATCAAAGTATGTTCTACTGGTAAGATTTTTCTCTTATGTCTAACTAGTTCAAAGGATAGGGATAGGAAATTATGGGCTGATCCAGTCATGATACAAAGCAAAAAATTTATTATATGACCTTGTAATGCAGAGATTGGTGATATTGGTAATAATGTTAAATCTATTCCTGTTTAGATTAAGTTAACAAATTTAAATTGTATGCTTGGTCGAAGTTTGGGGTCAGCTGCCTAGCTATGAGGGTTGGGAAATTTCTATTATGGACTTGTCGATCGAGAAACTCGAAAGGTTTTAGTTTGCGAAATATATAGTAGAGGTCACCCCAATGAGGAATTACCCCCAGACTTGCCTATCAAATTACCTGATGGCTCAGAACATACTTTTTTCTTCACCTACTATTGGCTCCTTGACATGCATATTAATTACAAAGCATTTGGGAATATAACTGACACTGTGTAGCTATCACTAAGAAGACTAGTGTTGTTTCCACTTTCAACAATGTTTTAGGCAAGGAGGATAAGGTAGTGAAGATGAATAAGACAGTTGGTGATTACTCTGTGGTTGGTGGTGATAATGTTGTTAGAATTAGAGGAAAAAAACTAGTTTTAAGAGAAAAGATATGTGGACGAAGGTGATGAGTTAACAAAGCATCCAAGTTACTTTGGCAAGGCAAGTAATCAAGCAGTTGTGGATGTGAATTTAACAGGAGCAAAACTATTTTATTTAGGTGGTAATAGTTTTAGTGTGTTAATCAATGAAGGGAATATTCCGACGGAACTGATCATGAAACAATCCAACGTGAGGTAAATGCCACACATGGAGTCAATAAGGATGGCAATGCAGTTATGACCCATGCCAATGCTTATAACAACTGCCTGGGTGGAGATCAATTTGATAATAATGCTAGGAACTTTGAAGGTCCTTTATTACTGAAAAGTGAGGTAGCTAGTCTTGATGACATTCTATCAAAGGCATTTAGTTATGATAGATGTCATGTTGTTCAAGCTTACTATAAAGGAAAGAACATTTTGCAAGATGAACTGATAGTGCAAATATTAGAGCTGTTGTACAAAGAATGATGGCGCAAAAGCTCTAAGTGTGTCTTTTGAATTTCAGAACAATGCTGTTGTAACTCATCATGATCCAAAGAATACAAGCAGTACCTATTTGAATCCCATTAGGGCTAATTACAATGTTAGTTCGAGTTGCTTACAATCCCTTAATAACTTCTTACTGCAAAACTTCCAGCTTGATGTAGTTCAAGAGGAAGTGGTTAGGGAGCTATCACATTCAAATCTAAATGACGTATCAAGTATTAGATCATAACTAAATTGTGGTGATGAAGGTGGTAATGATTATGGTGGTAATCGATAGAATCTGGAGAAATTGCTAAAGGATTTCAATTTTAGAAACAATATGAATTTTTTTTTTGTTCAAGAGAAAGGAAAACAGATGGACGAACCTCAAAATGTGGCTATTGTCGTGGTTCACTCCCTTATTCCATTCAAACCAGGTTTATTGAATTCACAAAGCCCGAATAAGCCAAATATAAAGTAGAAAATTTCCTCCCCTTGCTCGCCCAGTGTTGCAGTATCAAATCATGTCACCAAGGTGGTTTCTCCCTATGCTCACATTACTCCTCCACTTGGGAACAAGGATCCCCCTCCACGGAATGAAGCTACTACTAATCATCAATCTGATGTTGTCATTGCTGCAGTGAAAACTTTGGTAACACTTAGTAGGAAAAAGGCATTGTTGCAAGCTTTAAATGACAAAGGCTGGTTGCTTGGGCTGTAATAGGAGTTCCCTGTTTTAGCACAAAGTAATCTTTCTTTTGCTGCAGTAAATGTTAAGTCAGTTTGTTATTCCATGCACCATGTCATTGTAATTGTTATGTCCATGTTAGCTAGTATCCCCTATGTGGGATATTCCTTTGTAGTTGATATACACATTGTATATCACCTGAATTCTCTTGTATTTTTCTTATTTTTAATAAAAGAGTGTTACAGATCTCTATAAAACCAGTCTGCCTTGAAAAAAAAGTGTCAATTTTCCTCTTTTAAATATTTGGGGCAAAAATTGCAATAATTACAGTGAATAACCTTTTATAAGTTTTTGAATCTTGAAACAAGATTAAAAACAAGAAGGGATGTTCTATTTGGTAGTTTAGATTATAACATAAATAATAAATGTTAACAAAATAAAATTAGTAACTATGTTGACTCGGGGAATAATATAAATAAATAAATATACATTAACCTCATTCGTCTAAATCTATGTAAGTAATGCTATTATATTAAATAAATGTTTGTTTAATATTGTGTTTTTGGATTTGAACTGTTTCCATTTCATGGGAATAAAAGTATTGTAATAACTTCCATGACAAATGGAAAATAAATATTTGTGACCATAATAGCAGTAAACATGGAATCTATTGCTAAATATAAAGGTCATAAGTAAGGTAATAAATATTGTAACCATGTCCATTTGGGAAAATAAATTAATAGGATAATTAATATCTAAATGGTTACAATTACATTTGTGATTATGAATAGCGATTGTAACTCCAATTAGGGAAATAAATAAGTAATTAGCTTATGCATATATACATATATATATACACAAATAAGAATCAAATGGAATTAAATTAATATAGAAATGTTTGGGAGTTATGTATATCAGATTAGAGCTTAAACGAGACTGATATAAATGGCCTTAAATAGGTTAATTGATGCCTTAGGAAACATGATCGTTCAGGCCATTCATGACAAGTAACCGAATTAATAATAATTAAGGGAAATTAATGGGGATTGATTAGCGTAGTAAATGCTAAGTCCGATATGAAAATAAATAATTTAACATCCTAGGATAGGAAGTTATAGATTTTCCTTATTTTATTCTAGTTAATCTCGAATTAATAATGTTGAAAATAAAGTTGGACTTAGTAGGTAAATGATGAGAGGTCAGTTGCCTTATTTGATAGATGTATGCACTTCCCTTTAATCAGATATATGTACAACTGATGTGAGATATCATTAATCATAGGAACCCGTGCCGATAGTTAATTGCATAGCGGGAATTATGTAACGCCCAGGAAATTTTCGACTTCGGTAATCGACATACAACACCATGTCGGTTGTGCAAGAATCGAAAATACTGAAACGTCAATAAAAAGAAGTTAGAGGGTGAGAATAGATAAGACAAAAATTAGAATAGAAGAAGTAGAACATAACTACAGCCACATTAGAGTAACACGAATCTCACAGCGGAACGAATAAAATATATTATATAACATAACTTTGGAATAAAACAGTATCGGTATACAATACTATATCAGAGTACAACACTTACAACACAACGGAAATAAACAATAGCTATAAGATCCAAAAGCCTCCTGCTCCAGCTCTCCAAATATATCTGTAAAATCCTGACTACTTGACTGCCCGTACAAAATTGGGCACCCAAGAGTTTGGGAAAACAAAAAAAAATAAACTTCGGGTCAGTAATGTGACTGGTGTAAGTAAACTCCAACCATTTGTTTAACTTTTAAAATTCTTTTAAAAGAAAGAATAATTTAAGACCGATCCACACATAAATCAAATAAATAGAAATCTAGTAGAACGCTTTCATCTCACGTTCGACATATATAATATACAATCAAAAACCGCGGGCTCTTATTAGGTAATGGATTTCCAACTCTGACAAGGTATGGAACCACCTTCCGATTAGTGTACTATGGAAGCGATAAACTGGAGTTTAACAAGAATATCTTATAACTCGGCCACACATGACTGGTCATTTATTTCGCTTGACTGTTCCGAATATATTGTCATCTTACAGTTGGTATACCAACATAACCGTTCCCGGGAGATACAAAATTGAAAGAAGTAACAAATATGAGTATTCTCTTGATGGTGACAATATACCCTAATTGGGTGCGACCCACTTAGCTATGTTGCCTGCTCGATTTCTGTCATTTCTCGGTTGATGGGGCTTGAGGTCATAACGTATCATTATACAGATCACATCTTTATTTCCTTTGAATGTCACATCGTCATACCCGCTAAATCATTAACTAATTTCTCCAAAAATACCATGGGTATACAGCTAAGAGAAACGAATTCCCGCCACCAAACGTAAATACGTTTGAAGAGATCAACTTATGTGATCTGTTAAATATACTATGTCAGACATTCTTCCATGCAGGTTGTCCTGGGACTGGACAAACTGAAGGCACTATTCTATAAACCCATCTTAGGCAATTTCTACCTAGGACTACCTGAACATCCCTTGCATAAACTCCGTCTTCTATTATCTTCATCATATTTGATTCGCAATGTTAATGCCCATACGGAGTGGTTTTCAGATAATAATCTGATTCCGGACTCTCCGTATTGACATCGGAAATGGTCAAAAACTTTGATAGTCGGTTATTTAACTATCAAAGGAAAACATGTGCACAAACAACGGTCGTATTTCCAAATGGAAATCTTACCGAGCAAATCATCAATCAACACTAATCCCCTTTAATTAAATTTTTCCTTCAATTACTCATTTCCCTATTCCCGTTTCCATATTTCGCAAATTCTTGTTTTCTAAATTTAGAAAATATACGTTATTAATCATCAGAAAACATTTCCACATTTACTCTCATTTCTTATTTTCTATATTAGAAAACATTTCTGATATATGCCTTGGAAAGTTTTTGAGTGGCTAGTAACAAATAGTAGGCTATGGATGTTTGGACTTTGCATAGAAATGTTAATGAGAATCTGTAGATATGTATTCAGTCATATTGTTTGAAGAGCAAAGTGCTAAGCCTTGCTGATAATCTGATGTTGATGATCGGATGTTAATTTTGAATAAGTGGAGCCTTTGGCTTGTGAGATGCTGAGGGTTTGCTCGAGCACATAAGTGGGTAGATGGCTTTTCATGAGCCGGTTATCTTTAGTTTAAGATTTAATTTCATGTTGGTTTTCTTTAATATTTTTCTTATGTAAAGGTTAGTATGCTAACCTCTTTCTTGTATATTTTGTTTTAGTAGAAATAAAGTGAACCAATTTTCAAAAAAAAAACATTTCTCATTCTTATTTGGAAAACATTTCCAAAACTCCTTCATTGGATTTAAACAGATGTTTAAATAAAACATCGCTATGTCAGCTCAAACTATTACACTCCATAACTAAATTCCCTTAACCAACCTTCGCTATTGAACCTTAACCATTCCCTAGTAAAAAAAGAAGTCAATCAAGTTGGGGTATAACTACCTCTCAGACCTTAACTGAACAACATTTCTAACCTCGAAATAGACAAAGTTCACCTTTTAAATCTTTAACAAACTCACTTACGAAACTCTCGGATTCTATTTATGAATCCATTTCTTTTACAGAAATCATTTGATTATAACAATAGCGTTATAATCCCATGCTCGCGAAATATATAACTTAAATATAACTTTCATTTATTAATTTAAATAAATAAATAAACAACTAATTTATTAATGAATAAATAAATCTTGATTTAAAAACAGAAAGTAAATAATACTTTCCTACATTCGATATAGTCGAATTCCAACGTATAACTCTCTCTCGAATAATCCCTATTTGATAACTCCCTTTAGAATAAATTATATTCGATATTCTCTCTTTGAATAAATAATATTCGATTAACTCTCTTCAAATAACTAATATTTGATTAACTCTCTTCGAATAACCAATATTCGATTAACTCTATTCGAATAACCAATATTTGATTAACTCTCTTCGAATAACCAATATTCGATTAACTCTATTCGAATAACCAATATTCGATTAACTCTATTCGAATAACCAATATTCGATTAACTCTATTCGAATAACTAATATTCGATTAACTCTAATGCGATTAACTATATTCGATAACTATTTTCTTCGAATAAACTATATTTGATGATCTCTCTTTCGAATAAACTATATTCGATAATCTTTCTTTGAATAACTATATTCGATTAACTCTATTCAAAAAACTAATATTCAACTAACTCTAATTCGATTAACTCTATTCGAATAACTTATAGTTGATTAACTCTAATTCGATTAACTCTATTCGAATAACTCTGCTCGATTAACTCTTGTTCGATTAACAAATATTTGATTAACTCTATTCGAATAACTAATATTCAATTAACTCTAATTCGATTAACTCTATTCGAATAACAAATATTCGATTAGATCTAATTCGATTAACTCTATTCGAATAACTCTACTCGATTAACTCTTATTCGATTAACAAATATTCGAATAACTAATATTCAATTAACTTTATTTTGACTAACTAATATTCGATTTAACTCTATTCGAATAACTAATACTCGATTTAACTCATTTTCCTATCTCATTCAAATTCCCATTTGAATTCCTATTTCAAAATCCAATTTTTCCTTATAAATGTTTTAATTTACAAAATATTTATTTTAATCCGTTATTCACATCGAAAGTGAAAAATATTTCTTTTATATAATCCATTAAGTCTGATTTCATATTTTAAAATAATATCCATTTCCAAATTCTATTTATACTTCTATTTATAGAATTATTAATATGAAATCTCCTTTTAATTTCTAATACTTAAATCTCATTTATAATTCCCTTTATAAATGTTGAGTTCACGTTCGATTTCCAATATCAGTGTTGAAACCGATTTAACTTTTTATATAATTTCATACTCATATATTCAATTTATCCCATGATAAATTATTTTACTTAATTTATAAAACATTACTTATAAATTAATCTTCTCCATTTATCTGTTAAAACAAATTCCTATTTAAAAATATCCTTTAAATCCATCATCTCATAGTTCTTTTATATCTCGCCAATTTTCTTTTTATACTGCTATTTATTTTCCAAATAAAATTCCTTTTTTATAATTCTATTTATTTTCCAAATAATCCCTTTTATTATTCTATTTATTTCATATAAATATTTACTTTTATAATATCCTATTTATTTTATATGAATATTCCATTTATAATATCCTGTTTATTTCATATGAATATTTCCTTTTACGATTATATTTATTTCCCAAACAAATATTTTATTTTCAATATACACTTTGAAAATTCCCTTTTTACATTCCATTATTTCTTATGGTATTTAAAATACCAAATAACAAGACCAGTGTCATCATAATCAATACATATTATATATCACATCATATATCACAATATATGAAAACAAATAGTATTATAAATATTGAGGAATCCAGTTGGATCCCTCCAACCTGTTTCCCTGCATCCATAGATGTTAAACAACATAAATAACATCGATTTCATTTTGATATGAAATATTCTGATAAACAGAATCAATATTTGATCAATGGTTTATATATAACTATATTTATTATTTTCAACCAATTAATTATCGATTCATTCAGACAAACAACACACAACAATAAACCATCACTTATCAGTTCTAAAAATACGTTATAAAAATATAAATGGATAGAGTTAGTGAGATTTACTCACATTGGACGATCATCGTTAAATAACGATAACTGTCGATTGATTCAGACAGACAATTTATTTCGCTATAAATTGTAACGAGCTCTAATTCATTCCGAGTCAGTTCCATTGCGTAGCCCTCATCCATACGATCCTGACGAATCCAATTTTGCTGAATTTGGTTAACGCATGACAAAGTTATGGTATTTACAAGTTTGAATATATTTACGGGTAATTAACTAAACTAAGTATATATATATATATATATATATATATATATATATTAATGTCCAATGGGCGTTACCCTTTCAAATAACATCGGCCCAACTTATAACTTTCCACCCGACCCGCCATATCCATCTCCATCTTCCTCTTTACAATTTTAGATGCGAGTTCCAGGATTACTAAATGGCGATTTTCAGATTTTTACTTCCATCTATATCCTCCCACACAACATGAAACCAAAAACGAAACCCACCATGATCTTCTCCTTCCAAATCTCCACAGCCTCATCCCCTAAATGAGGTTCTCAACCCCCATTTACCCCAGCATCGAACAATCTTTCATCACCATTACAGTAAACTTTGAACCCCCTTTATCCCTCCGTAACGCATGGAATCTCCCACCGAATTCACCATTTTGCTTCCCTTTCAATTCCGCACCTCCCCATACCCGTGCTGTCGAACTCGCACCACTCGAACGATTTCCGACCTGCTCTCTGTCATGCATGCTACAGTGAAATGATGACAGTTTTTTCTCACCGATAACTCTCCTAATTTGCACGTAGGCCCAACTTTCCACCCCAAGATCAAAAACAACCATCGATTCGATCATCACTGCTTCAAACTTAAAGTATTTCCAACCCTTAATCTGAGCACTCCCGCTGTAAAAAGTCGATGGTCACCAAAACCCATCTCATCACATTCTGGAACCACTGGGATGGAGCTCTTGTGTTGTTGAATCCAAATATACAACTTTGGCGATTTATAGGAATTTATTCGAATTTGTTTTCAATTTTGAAAGTGGCTACTTTGCTGTGAGGAAGAAAAATGTTACAGCATGTTTTTTAGTTGACCACTGAGGAAATAAATTTAGGGTTAACGGAGATAGAGGTGTATTTATAGGATAGCATAATAGTTTTTAAATCAATTATTATATTAATTTATAGCCAATCGTTTTTCCATTCATCGTTCAAAAATTTCTATGATCCCGTAACATATCCAAATTTGACGAAATGGACATGCAGCTACAGTTCGACATTACGGACCCAATGAAACTTGTTCCGTTGAATTCGAGTTCGTTTGTTCACACAACGTATTTTCAAAGTCAAATTATCGACTGTATTTCACATTAAAATCGCCCATGGCCACATACTGACTCCAAAAATTACGGAAATTGAAATCTAACAATAATTTAATATTTTGGATCCAACAAAATTAGTTTCGTCGAAAACGGAGGTCGTTTGTAAAAATGACTATTTTTAAAGCTCTAAATAAACCCATTTAAATATTAATATATTTAAAAATAATTAAAATAAATTAATATTATCTATATATTCACATAGAATATAATATAGCTCCAAAATATTCCTATCTGAATTTATAACTCGACGTTTCAAATCCAGATTAAATCAGTATTCAATTTATATTGAAAATCCATTTATAATATAAATAAATCGTTATCAATTATAAAGGAATTCCATAACGACTTTTCGAAAATTTGATTTGGACACAACTCACAGTCTACACAACGAAATCTTGATTTTTCTCTTCCATTAGAAAAATATACTTCACCAGCTCTGAATGTTTCTTGTTTCACAGAAATCCGACTTAAAATGGATTCTTTATATTCATTTAAAGTTCGAATCGCCAAATTACGAACTGCCGACATTTATAAATAAATTCATTTTTATAATTCAACTCTAAACTGGATTAAATATTTTTAAAAATCCAATACACACAATATTGTCATTTCAGCTATTTCTGATTATTCAGAAATTTAAATATATTATTTAATTATCTATTAATTAAATATTCAATGATATCAAATTCAAGCGATTTTAAATTACCAAACCATTATTTAAATAATTAAATAAATTAATTATTCGACCGTAAAACTACGAGTCGTTACAAATTATTTCCTAAAGTAGTTTAACTGAAAGGGGACACTATCAAGGGAATAACTCGTAAGCGTAGCCTACTTCGGGATTAGAGGTATTAAGTAGTTAGATTCACCCATAAAAGGGTATTAATTGATCACGTAGCTCACCTCCCTATACTAAGAATGTGACGACCCCAAACCCCGTACTGACGGCGGCAAGGGTAATCTTTGGAATATAACACATAAACAGATAATAGCAGAACAGAATTAAATAAATACACCAGATAATGAACAAGAGAATATACTGGATAAAAGTAATCATCAGAGTTACACAGTATAAAGGTTCTTACTTAGTACAAATACAGTTCAACTATACATATATGTCTACAGCGGAAAACAAACAAAATATGTACAATAGGAGCTGAACAGCATAAAAAGAGATAAATGATAGAATCCATCTTCAGCTCCAGCTATCCAGATAAAGCCTGCTAAACCTGAATACAAGGCTGCCCGTGTAGAAAAAGGGGCACCCGAGTTTGAAAGTGAAACAAACTACGAGTCAGTCATGGAACTGGTATGAGAAATCTACTCAACACATTTATACTATGGCTAATCACAGGACCACGCCACTTTTGTGGAACGGGTTTACTCCATTGGATTGCCAGTGCTTTAAAACAAATCATTCTTTGAAACAACGCTATGCTTTTTATAAAAATGAAGCCATTATAAGACTCAGTTCCCATCACACAATGCAACGCAAAAAGGAGGATAGAGTTTTTACCTTATAACGGCCAAAATATGCTTGATACGAATATAACAAAGGCATTTGATATCATTGCTAGTGTTTATATGTTTTGAAAACAATTGCAAATCATAACTATCAATCATAGACGACATTAATGCCCCATACCACTATGTCGTCATATATAGGTATACAATCAAAACCGCATAGTCACGTATTTGGAAATTGGATTTTCGTCATGAACCAAGGCAAAAGGTAGTCCTTACCGAATTCAAGACTGCCTAGCCCGAGTCTCAGGATCAGAGCTCGAGTGACCCTTGGATCGTCAGGGCCGGTCCACCGATGTGGATTAAAATGCCTGAACACTGCGTTTCGCCGCCCTTTAGGGCGTAAGCGAGCCAACGAATGACTCCATCGGACCCGGATCATCCGATCTAATCGAGGTGCCACGCAACAACAACGACCACATAAGTCAAACTCACCAGGGCGTGTAAAACCACTAACGCCACTTCTAGATAGGAGGAAACGCAGGCCCTCCCTGAGGTCCTTTCTCCCATTTCTGGTTCATACCGGGGTGTGAGGCTCGCGGTTTCACGTTATACACAAAGCTACGCCACACAGGCGGTGCTTTGATCATCACCACAGGACTTTGCTTTTCAACAGAAGCCCTGATCATTTGCCACTTAGGCATGCCACACTAGCAATTCATGCCATGCGACTGATGTCCATCGATATACAACCTCTGAATACTTTGCGTTTCAGAGAAGGGCATTAAGCAAAAGAATAAATTCTCCGCCGCCAAACAGATGTATATTTAATAGAGATCAATCAACACAGAATAAAATCCAATGTCAGACACACAGTCCATTTACAAGTCTGTTCCGGGTCTGAATGAAACCGGAGGCACTATATACCTCACAAACCCATCGATCACCACGTACGTCTGGACGATCACCACTCATTATCCATATTTCGGGATGCCTCCCAATCAGGACCTCGGTTACCATCCAAACGAGGTGAAGATCTCCGGTCTTCGACCACCGTCTTCATCTTCGATTTCTTATCGTCGATTCAGTTATTCAGAATGGGTTAAACCCGGTCTTTCTGAGCAACTCGCGTATATAATAAACAAGTGCAACACTAACATATACACGCATCATTTCAATTCATTAGTCACTAACCGTCAATCAGTAAGAGAACGATTTCCCAAATATTAACCCCGAAGGCCGAAACCAACATCAGATCAACACCCAGGAAACCATTCGACTTAGCCAACCTTCAGTTAATTTCTAAATCACATCCATATTGTTTATAATATTTTATAACGATTTATCGCTATTTTTATTTATTTTAAAATAGCCAATATATTCAAAACGACGCTTCGGGCCATAACGCGACCGTGGCGCTGTTTTTCTTCAGATTTGATTTACGCATATCTAAAAATCTAACCGTTGGATCTTCACAAAATTTACATCATTAGAAATAATTTTTCAAAACGAATCCAACCGTTCCAATTTCGGGAAAATCCGACGGTCGGATCTTCCGGTATAATCGTTTGAAGTTTCGATTTCAAAATACGAACTACAGCGTCGTTATTCGATTATATATAATTATATATATATATATATATATATACATATATATATATATATATATATATATATAATCGATTCTGGCGCTGTTTTCCTTCAGATTTGAATTAAACATTCCAGACAATCCAACCGTTGGATTTTTACAAAGTTGGTGCCGTTGGAAAGATTTTTCCAAAGCGAACCCAACGGTTGTGATTTCAGGAAAATCCGATGGTCGGATCTCCCGTATTAATCGTTTGAAATCACGGTTTCAAAATACGAACTACAGCGTCGTTATTCGATATATTTTAATTCTATTTATATATATATATTTATATATATATATATATCGATTCTTCAATTTCAAAGCTACTTTCCTTTCATACATTTGATAAAAATGATATTTTTATCTAACTGTCTTCTATTTCAGCACTTCACTATTTTTAACAATTCGTTTATATAATAAAAATGTGATTTTTATTATAAAACAATTTATTTCAAAACACTATTATTTCGTATAGTTAATATAGGGGATAAAATAGGATTTTTATTGTAAAACAATTTATTTCAAAACATGATTATTTTATACTTTTCATATTGATGTTAAAAATGGGATTTTTATTATAAAACAATTTCTTTCAAAATATGAATACCATTCAACACATGAATTTCAATTCAACGAATGAATATCGATTCAACACATGAAGGTTTTCTATAGTTTATATATATAGATAAAAATGTGATTTTTATATTTTAAAACACGAACACCATTCAACACATGAATTTCAATTCAACGAATGAATATTGATTCAACACATGAAGGTTTTCTATAATTTATATATATGGATAAAAATGTGATTTTTATATTTTAAAACACGAACACCATTCAACACATGAATTTCAATTCAACGAGTGAATATCGATTCAACACATGAAGGTTTTCTATAGTTTATATATATAAATAAAAATGTGATTTTTATATTTAAAACACGAATACCATTCAACAATTGAATTTCAATTCATCGAATGAATATCGATTCAACACATGAAGGTTTTCTATAGTTTATATATATAGATAAAAATGTGATTTTTATATTTTAAAGCACGAACACCATTCAACACATGAATTTCAATTCAACGAATGAATATCGATTCAACACATGAAGGTTTTCTATAGTTTATATATATAGATAAAAATGTGATTTTTATATTGAAAACACGAATACCATTCAACACATGAATTTCAATTCAACGAATGAATATCGATTCAACACATGAAGGTTTTCTATACAACGAATAAATATAGTTTCAGCAAATGAAAATAATTCAAACACATGAATATTATTCAAAATTTCGGCAGCATAACGGCAGGGTAGTTAAAACCGGGACCGTCCCTAGTACGGCTCCTCGCTCTACCTTAAAACCTCGCGGTTTTTGACAATGGGGATCATGCATCTAGTTCGCACGCAGGCAACATGTATATTTATTTCATTTCCACAAAGTAATCCTATGTGGTTTCAACCAAATATTTCTCAACCACAAATGGGTATTTTTCAACCACAATCAACCAATATCAACCACAAACAATCACAATCAACCATTTGCTATCAATCAATTTTCACACCAATCACAACCAATAAATATCGTCCATGGTTTGTGGACGAGGGGCATATATATATATATATATATATATATATATATATATATATATATATATATAGCAATGCACTTCTATTTCAACAATTCAAGTATAATTTTTACAACGCATATACAACTTATACATCGAACGTACAACTTATACAACACTTATACATGAGGTGTACAACGCTTATATAACTCATATATCGACTATATAATTTATACATCGTCGTTTTCCATATCGTTTATAAATTAGAAATCTCGCATTGGGTTCCACTCCACCAAAAATAGCAGAAGGCTCAGAAAAATATGCGGTGTCTTCTAAAATGTAGAAGACGTCCACACGAGTCCACTGTCTCTTGTTTCACTGAATTTCGACCACAAAGCAAAAAGATATGATTTTTAGAAGTTTGCAACGCTTAAAAGTGTTATTTTCAATTCAGAATAATCAAAGCCGTATACCTTCAGCGTTGGTTCAAAACTAGGTCACAGATTTGCGCGCAAACGGTGGGGCTTGGGGGCGATCGGCCTTTGCCATGCTGACAGCCTTGGAGGGGCGCACGTGCGCCTGAAGTGGCTCTCCGTTCGGTGCAGCGAGATAGGCACGGCGGAGCTCGAAAGTCCCGGACTTCCTGGGCTTGTAACTCTCCAAATACTGAACAATAATTAACAAACTTTACATGGATTTGTAGATCTTTTCTAGATCTACGAAAAACATAACTGGGGGGGGGGGTGGTGTTTCGTTGCGTGGATTAGAAGAAAAGGAAGAGAGAAGGCGAGAAAGCTCTTCCATCGTGCGCCAGAAGGATTGTCGGGGAGAGAGAAAACAAACGAAGGAATATGATTGGCCGGCCCCCTTTTTTTTATTTATTTAATTTTAAAATCCGAAAAATACCCCTTTCCACATACGAACACCAATCCAAACCCAACGACTGTCGTCCCTAGCGTTTTACCCCCGTTCCGAACACAATGGGATATGTTTCGTAGGCCCATTCGATTGTTTCAGTCAGTTTCCATTCAAATTAAAATATATAACATTCAATATTTGATTTGAACGTACATTTCAATTTGCCAGGGCCACAAATTAATTCAAAAAATTCCAGAAAAATAAGTCTAGCTATGTTTTGATGATACGATCCCAATAAAACTAGTCTCATCGAATTCTGAGACCGTTTGCAAAAAGGCCCATTTCTGGTCGATCCAATTTAACTGTAATTGACCAGAACACATTTTCCTTTGCCACGCTCACATAGTAGCTTCAAAAATTATGAAATTTGAAACCTAGTAATAACTTCACATCCCAGATCCAACAAAAGTGGTTTCGTCGAATTCCGAGGTCGTATGCAAAATGGCCAATTTCACGGGCTATATAAATTCCATAGCGACCTTTCTGAAAATTCATTTGGCCATAACTTTTGCTTTCCGTTATGAAAATTCGATTTTTCAGATTCGTTAGAAAGGTATTCACTAACAGATTTAAATATTTTTGGTTTCACTAAAATCCGTTTTGTTTTGCACCCGGTACAGTCCGACAAAGTTTGAATTTAATTTTTTGAAACTGCAGCGCCTTTTCAGGCCTTGTTTATAATTAGAATTAATTATATTCATTTTCAATTGTCGAATCATACTCACTTTTCATCGCTATTATTTAAAATATTTATTTTAAAATTTTAAAATCCATTATTTTAGCCAATTTAAAATTTTTAAATTGGTTCAGATTTTCTAGGTCGTTACAATCTCCCCCACTTAAAACTTTTCGTCCCCGAAAAGGAACAAAGTCGAAAGTGGTTTGATTATTCAACCCTACGTTCGATCTGGCTTCAATTCTACAACTTTTCAATTTCTGAGAATTTTCAAATTCTTCAAAAAATTTGGCTAACACCCGGAATTTTCGAAAAATTTCGCCATAACCTCCTTTGTACGGAGAGAGGTTTGGAAATTTATTGCGCCTTATTAGGTACTCAATAAATCCTAATAAGCATACACATATTTATAGTGATATATTCTGGTGTTTACAGGGGAGCGTGTACTGATAATAACTCTAGAGAATAAATTCTCTTCACCCTGCCCCGTGTGGGTAATAAATAGTCCATGTGCCGTATCTAATAACTAGAGAGACGTGATTATTGTCAACTCCAGTCCCGTGTGGGGTTTTTATTAATCTGGCAATTTAATCGTTACAATTTAAATAGTCCATATCAGTCATCAGTTCAACCTGTAAAATATAGTCATCGCCATACCAGCCTCTCGCTCGTATGGTAAATCTTCCACCTCGTCACACAAGCTCCAAATGCTTATGTGGTATATGATGAAGTATGCCTATCTTCTGAAGTATGCCATGTAATGTAGTTCAAAATTAATTGTTACTATCCTATGGCGACGTTTATTATTTCACACAGAAAAACCAGCACTCTGCATCCAATGGCATTCACAGGAGTTGATATAATAATATTTCGCATCCAACTCATTAAGGTTTACCTATTTGTCGGGCACGCAAATAAAATATTTACTCAACAGCTAATCCATTTTCCTGCTCAAACATATATAATACACATGTATATATTTCTATCTATTTCCTAATCAGTTAAGTGTGTGATATAATCGAATCAATTCTATCATTCAATCCCTTATTAATTAAATTAACTATCGTTTCAATAATCTAATTAATCTAATTTACTATCACACAACACAAACAACCAATCCAATTGTTTTCAACTTTTCCAAATCATACAAAATAATTCATATATTCTTTTACTTTTCAAATATATATCTTTTATATATTCAAAAGTTATATTTCTAAAACCAGACTTTATATATAATCACAAATACGTTATTTAAAAACATATTACGCTCGACTCGTTCTGAGGCACATCTGACCCCATCTCTAACGAGTTGTTCTGATTCTGCTTTACTTATACTAGGATATTACTGATCCTATCTGTATTGAGTTACCCGTCCTAGAACACTACTGGTTCTATTTCTGACGAGTTCGTTAATATGTTATATTCCAGAACTAAGCTTAACCAAAGCTCTGATACCACGTTATGATGACCCCAAACCCCGTACTGACGGCGACAAGGGTAATCTTTGGAATATAACACATAAACCGATAATAGCAGAACATAATTAAATAAATACACCAGATAATGAACAAGAGAATATACTGGATAAAAGTAATCATCAGAGTTACACAGTATACAGGATCTTACTTAGTATAAATACAGTTCAACTATACATATATGTCTACAGCGGAAAACAAACAAAATATGTACAATAGGAGCTGAACAGCATAAAAAGAGATAAATGATAGAATCCATCTTCAGCTCCAGCTATCCAGATAAAGTCTGCTAAACCTGAATACAAGGCTGCCCGTGTAGAAAAAGGGGCACCCGAGTTTGAAAGTGAAACAAACTACGAGTCAGTCATGGGATTGGTATGAGAAATTTGCTCAACACATTTATACTATGGCTAATCACAGGACCACGCCACTTTCGTGGAACGGGTTTACTCCATTGGATTGCCAGTGCTTTAAAACAAATCATTCTTTGAAACAACGCTATGCTTTTTATAAAAATGAAGCCGTTATAAGACTCAGTTCCCATCACATAATGCAACGCAAACCGGAGGATAGAGTTTTTACCTTATAACGGCCAAAATATGCTTGATACGAATAAAAAAAGGCATTTGAGATCATTGCTAGTGTTTATATGTTTTGAAAACAATTTCAAATCATAACTATCAATCATAGATGACATTAATGCCCCATACCACTATGTCGTCATATATAGGTATACAATCAAAACCGCACAGTCACGTATTTGGAAATTGGATTTCCGTCATGAACCAAGACAAAAGATAGTCCTTACCGAATTCGAGACTGCCTAGCCCGAGTCTCAGGATCAGAGCTCGAGTGACCCTTGGATCGTCAGGGCCGATCCACCAATGTGGATTAAAATGCCTGAACATTGCGTTTCGCCGCCCTTTGGGGCGTAAGCTAGCCAACGAATGACTCCATCGGACCCGGATCGTCCGATCTAACTGAGGTGCCTCGCAACAGCAACGACCGCATAAGTCAAACTCGTCAGGGCATGTAAAACCACTGACGCCTCTTCTAGCTAGGAGGAAACGCAGGCCCTCCCTGAGGTCCTTTCTCCCGTTTCTGGTTCATACCAAGGTGTGAGGCTCACGGTTTCACGTTATACGCAAAGCTACGCCACACAGGGGATGCTTTGATCATCACCACAGGACTTTGCTTTTCAATAGAAGCCCTGATCATTTGCCATTTAGGCATGTCACACTAGCAATTCATGCTATGCGACTGATGTCCATCGATATACAACCTCTGAATACTGTGCGTTTCAGAGAAGGGCGTTAAGCAAAAGAATAAATTCTCCGCCGCCAAACAGATGTATATTTAACAGAGATCAATCAACACAGAATAAAATCCAATGTCAGACACACAGTCCATTTACAAGTCCGTTCTGGGTCTGAACGAAACCGTAGGCACTATATACCGCACAAACCCATCGATCACCATGTACGTCTGGATGATCACCACTCATTATCCATATTTCAGGATGCCTCCCAATCAGGACCTCGGTTACCATCCAAACGAGGTGAAGATCTCCGGTCTTTGACCACCGTCTTCATCTTCGATTTCTTATCGTCGATTCTGTTATTCAGAATGGGATAAACCTGGTCTTTCTGAGCAACTCGCGTATATAATAAACAAGTGCAACACTAACATATACACGCATCATTTCAATTCATTAGTCACTAACCGTCAATCAGTAAGAGAACGATTTCCCGAATATTAACCCCGAAGGCCGAAACCAACATCAGATCAACACCCAGGAAACCATTCGACTTAGCCAACCTTCAGTTAATTTCTAAGTCACATCCGTATTGTTTATAATATTTTATAACGATTTGTCGCTATTTTTGTTTATTTTAAAATAGCCAATATATTCAAAACGACGCTTCGGGCCATAACGCGACCGTGGCGCTGTTTTTCTTCAGATTTGATTTACACATATCAGAAAATCTACCATTGGATCTTCACAAAATTTACATCATTAGAAAGATTTTTTCAAAACGAATCCAACGGTTCCAGTTTCGGGAAAATCCGACGGTCGGATCTCCCGGTATAATCGTTTGAAGTTTCAATTTCAAAATACGAACTGCAACATCGTTATTCGATTAAATGTAATTATATATATATATATATAATCGATTCTGGCGCTATTTTCCTTCAGATTTGAACTAAACATTCCAGACAATCCAACCGTTGGATTTTTACAAAGTTGGTGCCGTTGGAAAGATTTTTCCAAAGCGAACCCAACGGTTGCGATTTCAGCAAAATCCGATGGTCGGATCTCCCGTATTAATCGTTTGAAATCACGGTTTCAAAATACGAATTGCAGCGTCGTTATTCGATATATTTTAATTCTATTTATATATATATATATATATATATATATATATATCGATTCCTCGATTTCAAAGCTACTTTCCTTTTCATACATTTGATAAAAATGATATTTTTATCTAACTGTCTTCTATTTCAACACTTCACTATTTTTAACAATTCGTTTATATAATAAAAATGTGATTTTTATTGTAAAACAATTTATTTCAAAACACTATTATTTCGTATAGTTAATATAGGGGATAAAATAGGATTTTTATTGTAAAACAATTTATTTCAAAACAAGATTATTTTATACTTTTCATATTGATGTTAAAAATGGGATTTTTCTTATAAAACAATTTCTTTCAAAATATGAATACCATTCAACACATTAATTTCAATTCAACGAATGAATATCGATTCAACACATGAATGTTTTCTATAGTTTATATATATAGATAAAAATGTGATTTTTATATTTTAAAACACGAACACCATTCAACACATGAATTTCAATTCAACGAATGAATATCGATTCAACACATGAAGGTTTTCTATAGTTTATATACATAGATAAAAATGTGATTTTTATATTTTAAAACACGAACACCATTCAACACATGAATTTCAATTCAACGAATGAATATCGATTCAACACATGAAGGTTTTCTATAGTTTATATATATAGATAAAAATGTGATTTTTATATTTAAAACACGAATACCATTCAACATATGAATTTCAATTGAACGAATGAATATCGATTCAACACATGAAGGTTTTCTATAGTTTATATATATAGATAAAAATGTGATTTTTATATTTTAAAGCACGAACACCATTCAACAGATGAATTTCAATTCAACGAATGAATATATATCGATTCAACACATGAAGGTTTTCTATAGTTTATATATATAGATAAAAATGTGATTTTTATATTTAAAACACGAATACCATTCAACACATGAATTTCAATTCAACGAATGAATATCAATTCAACACATGAAGGTTTTCTATACAACGAATAAATATAGTTTCAGCAAATGAAAATAATTCAAACACATGAATATTATTCAAAATTTCGGCAGCATAACGGCAGGGTAGTTAAAACCGGGACCGTCCCTAGTACGGCTCCTCGCTCTACCTTAAAACCTCGCGGTTTTCGACAATGGGATCATGCATCTAGTTCGCACGCAGGCATCATGTATATTTATTTCATTTCCACAAACTAATCCTATGTGGTTTCAACCAAATATTTCTCAACCACAAATGGGTATTTTTCAACCACAACCAACCAATATCAACCACAAACAATCACAATCAACCATTTGCTATCAATCAATTTTCACACCAATCACAACCAATAAATATCGTCCATGGTTTGTGGACGAGGGGCGTATATATATATATATATATATAGCAATTCACTTCTATTTCAACAATTCATATATAATTTTTACAACGCGTATACAACTTATACATCGAACGTACAACTTATACAACGCTTATACATGAGGTGTACAACGCTTATATAACTCATACATCGACTATATAATTTATACATCGTCGTTTTCCATATCGTTTATAAATTAGAAATCTCACATTAGGTTCCACTCCACCAAAAATAGCAGAAGGCTCAGAAAAATATGCGGTCTCTTCTAAAATGTAGAAGATGTCCACAGGAGTCCACTCTCTCTTGTTTTACTGAATTTCGACCGCAAAGCAAAAAGATTTGATTTTTAGAAGTTTGCAACGCTTAAAAGGGTTATTTTCAATTCATAATAATTAAAGCCGTATACCTTCAACGTTGGTTCAAAACTAGATAACAGATTTGCGTGCAAACGGTGGGGCTTGGGGGCGATCG
The DNA here is from genome assembly GCA_030737875.1 of Allium sativum. Classification (NCBI taxonomy): domain Eukaryota; kingdom Viridiplantae; phylum Streptophyta; class Magnoliopsida; order Asparagales; family Amaryllidaceae; genus Allium; species Allium sativum. The sequence continues at coordinate 465,909,696 of CM060923.1, forward strand.
GCCTATGCCACGCCGACGGCCTTGGAGGGGCGCACGTGCGCCTGAAGTGGCTCTCCGTTCGGTGCAGCGATATAGGCACGACGGAGCTCGAAAGTCCCGGATTTCCTGGGCTTGTAACTCTCCAAATACTGAACGATAATTATCAAACTTTACATGGATTTGTAGATCTTTCCTAGATCTACGAAAAACATAACTGGGGGGTGGTGTTTCGTTGTGGGGATTAGAAGAAAAAGAAGAGAAAAGGTGAGAAAGCTCTTCCGTCGTGCGTCAGAAGGATTGTCGGGGAGAGAAAACAAACTAAGGAATATGATTGGCCGGCCCCTTTTTTTATTTATTTAATTTTAAAATCCGAAAATACCCCTTTCCACATACGAACACCAATCCAAACCCAACGACTGTCGTCCCTAGCATTTCACCCCCATTCCGAACACAATGGGATATGTTTCGTAGCCCCATTCGATTGTTTCAGCCAGTTTCCATTCAAATTAAAATATATAACATTCAATATTTGATTTGAACGTACATTTCAATTTGCCAGGGCCACAAATTAATTCGAAAAATTCCAGAAAAATAAATCTAGCTATGTTTTGACGATCCGGTCCCAACAAAACTAGTCTTGTTGAATTCTGAGACCGTTTGCAAAAAGACCCATTTCTGGTCGATCCAATTTAACCAAAACACATTTTCCTTTGCCACGCTCACATACTAGCTTCAAAAATTATGAAATTTGAAACCTAGCAATAACTTCACATCTCGGATCCAACAAATGTGGTTTCGTCAAATTCCGAGGTCGTATGCAAAATGGCCAATTTCACGGGCTATATAAATTCCATAGCGACCTTTTAGAAAATTCATTTAGCCATAACTTTTGCTTTCCGTTATGAAAATTCGATTTTTCAGATTCATTAGAAAGGTATTCACTAGCAGATTTAAATATATTTGGTTTCACTAAAATCCATTTTGTTTTGCACCTGGTACAGTCCGACAAAGTTTGAATTTAATTTTTTGAAACTGCAGCGCCTTTTCAGGCCTTATTTATAATTAGAATTAATTATATTCGTTTTCAATTGTCGATTCATTCTCACTTTTCATCGCTATTATTTAAAATATTTATTTTAAAATTTTAAAATCCATTATTTTAGCCAATTTAAAAATTTTAAATTGTTTCAGATTTTCTGGGTCGTTACAAAGAAGTATTAGTAAATTGCTATTAGGTACGAATTTGGTAATCCCTATGTAGGTCCGCTTCGTCTAGGTAGTAAGTCACTAGGGCGAGAGTCCGCCTTGGAATTAGGTATTAAATGACAATTAAGGAGATTCCATGGGCCTGCCTATCTTGTGGGAAGTATTAAGTCACTAGGGGATTATCTAGTAAGCCCAGCTAAATAGTAAAATCAGGGGTCCGCTAGGAATGTCTTAAATGGTGTCGAGCTCCTACCTAAACCTGGTGTTAAGAGGCTAGTTGCTATTTCTCGCATTATGCGGGTTTTGGGTATACACGTGAATGACAAAAGGCTTAAATTAGTAGGACTTGTAGCTTGTGTCCTCTAATTTTATATTAATGTATAGTAAACACTGAGTAAGGCATTAAATGATCGACAGGTCCGTCTTGGGTCTTAAGTGATTGAAAGGATCCTCCCTTTTCTTGTATTGATAGTGAGGTTTTAAGTGGAAACATAGAAATAATTAACCTCCTTATGGGATAGTGAGTAGTTAGAAGCCAGCCTCTTAGTTTCGGTAATTGGTTGAATGGTGGTTTGAAGGCTTCATGCTTATGTGTAAACGTTCTATTTAAGTACTTTTATATAGTTATCTTTGGGAATTCTATCTTGCGTATGGTAGTTAGTATTCATGCATAAATATTTACAAGGTTATGTTAGAATTACTAGCCTTGTTAGACATATGTTTTGGTTGGGACCAAACGTGATACACTTGTGTATTATAGACAGTGTTATACATTTTCTACTCACCAGGACTTATTGTTATGACCACCCTCCTTATAACAACTCTCAGGTTTAACTTAGGGAAGGCATGTCTTTGCAGGTGTTCGGTTTTCGGTTCTCATTCTCTGATGCTCGATATTCATGTGGCAATGTGCTTTAAGGTAGTTGCCATAGTCGGTATTAGTTATCCTATCTTTTTTTCGTTGTGAGTTAGTTATTATTTTTCTCTAATTATGCTCTGTAATGACCCGCATTGGCAGAGGTATTATAATTTATTTATTTAATTATTTAAATAGTGAATTGAAGGATTTAATGGTCGTGAAATTAAATAATGGTAAATATTTAATTTAAAATAATAAATTAAATAATTTATTTAGTTCTGAAATAATCAGAATTGGCTGAAATGGCGATATGGTATGAACTGGGTCATCTGTGATATATAATTCAGTTTAGAATTTAATTCGAATAACGAATATATTTAAATAACGGCAGTTTGAACGTATAATTATATTATAATTAAAATCGAGCTTGAAATGGCGCTGCAGTTCGTAAATTGGCGATTTGAACTTCCACTGAATGTACAAGATTCGTTTTAAATCGGATTTCTGTGAAACAAGAAACGTGTGGAGCTGGTGGATTATATCTTTCTAGTGGAAGAGAAAAATCTGGATTTCGTCGTGTAGATTTTGAGATATGTCCAAAATCAAATTTTAAAATAGTCGCTATAGAATCGTTTATCAACCATATCGGTTTATTCGATATAACTAGAGATCGGGTTTGAATTTATACAAGGTTCTTTTGGGACATAGTGATAATTTAATTTTTAGAATTTTACTGTAATTTTTAATTAATTTAATAAGCAACTTTTTATTTGAAGTATTTCGCACCCTGAAATCAACCTTTTGAAGTTTCAAAATATGAGTCCATCTACCGGTATTATTATATTTTTGGGATCGTGGCACCGAGCTGGATACAACGGCATCTTTATTTCTGTCCGTACGTGAATGGAGTTATGGTAACATGGTATGTTAAAAACCAACTTTAAAACCATGGAACTTAATGTGCGTTTTCCCTTTTCAACAAAATATCTCGTTCTATTTCTCTCGCCAAAACCAAGTCCATGCCTCAAAGTTTCTCAACAGCTACTTTTCCTTGGTCATCAAAGCAAATTAGTGGCACTAACTAATCCACAAGAGAAAACCAACACCCCTATATAAAGACCAGCCTTTCTGTAAACCTAAATTCTATTTTCTCGTTTGGTTTTAAAGTTGTGCCGCCACTTATACTTCTTCAAACATGAGAAACCGGTTGCTTCAAAAATCAAAACAAAACGAGATAAATTCCTATAAATCACTAGAGTTATATGTTTGGATTCATGAGGGGTTCCTCTTCATTCTAGTATGAGTTTTAAAGGGTTCGAAACCCATTCTCATTTACTGTCTTTTGCGAACGGTAGTTAGGTCTGGTGTATTTTCGAATTTGTGAGCTTCCGTTGGGGAAAATAGGTTTGTTTTTGGGTTCACAAGATCAATGAGGGTTTACTGGCAAATCTTTGTGGAGTTTGTGGGAAATAGAGTTCGGTATTGTCACCGAAATACATGAACTGGGCTGGTCGACGGGATGAAGAAGGTGAACTCGAGTTCCACTTTGAGGGTAGGACGTGAAAGAGGATTGGAAGATGTAATCAATGGAGATTTTTATTGATTTTATTGTGAGGAGATAGAAGCGGTTTAAGGTCCTAAAAACCAACGGAAATGGGAAGGATCAGTTACTAGAGAAGGAGGACCAAACTGAGGAAGAAAAAAGCGGGTGCGGGCTAAAGGGATTAAGCGGGTCTGGTTTTGGCAAACATGAAGATGGGCCAGTATTTGTTGATAAAGAGTGAGGCCATTCTTATTCTTTATATATATAAATATAAAAGGGAAACTGGTGGGCTGAAGTATTAAAGTGGGTATTGAATGGATGTTGGGCTTAAAACATTGGTAAGGCCTAGTTGATCATTTAATATAGAATTAATTAAATTAGTTTAATGTTTGAACTTGTTAGCGCGATATCTTAACCATATGTGATCAGTTACGAACCGTTCGTCACAATGGAATCGTATGGACGGGAGAAGCACAATGAGACTGACCGGGAGTGAATCAGAGCTCGTTTCAATTTATAGAAAAATAAATTGTCCGTTTGAATCAAGCGATGGTTATCGTTATTAACGATGATCGTCCAATGTGAGTAAAACTCACCAACTCTGAACAGTATATTTTGATAACATATGTTTAGAACTGATAATTTATTTGTTGATTGCTGTGTGTTGATTTGGTTGATTGAACTGCTAGTCAGTTAGTTGAAATTATATATATATACCATTAAATATATATGTTGATGTTGCTTATCAGATCATTTCATACTGAAATGAAGTTGATGTTAATTATATGGTTTAACATCTGTGATGTAGGGGAACAAGTTGGAGGGACCCAACTGGGTTCCTCAATATATAAAATACTGTTTTATTTCATATATTGTGATATGTGACATATTATATATTCTGTGATGATTATGTGTACTTGGTTGATAGTAATCATGGTTACACGGTATTTTAAATACCAAAATGAATACTAGAAAGTTAAAAAGGGAATTTTTAAAACGTATAGTGAAAATGAAATATTTATAAAATCAAAGGATTTTATAATGGAGATATTTATTAGAAAATAAATAGAATCGAGTTAAAAGTGTTAAAGAGGATAGGGTATGGTTTTTGAGTAATTGGAACTTGTTCTACATTGATTGAGTTGAGTAAATTTCAAAGTGTTGATCTGATGTTGGTTTCGGCCTTCGGGATTAACACTGAGAAGTTTATTCACTTACCAATTTATAATAAGGATCTAATGAATAGAAGTGAAGTAATAAGGGAATATTTATTTAGGAAATAAATGAAGTTATAAAAGGAATTAATTATTTTTTAAATAGAATTAAAAGGAGTTAATTGATTTGAATTAATCAATTAGAGTTGATTGATTGGAGTTAATCAAGTTGAATTAGCGAGTTAAGTTAATCAAATTGAATTAGCGAGTTAAGTTAATCAAATTGAATTAGCAAGTTAAGATAATCAAATTGAGTTGTCGAGTTAAGATAATCAAATTGAGATTAATAAGCTAAAATGATCAAGGTGAGTTAGTAAAAAGGGAGTTAATCAAATTAGAGTTAATCGAATAATGATTAATGATAAATTAAATTCAAAGAGATAAAGTTGATTGATGATCGATCGATCGAATTTCCATTTGGGAATAAGATCGTTGTTTGTACACCGACATGTTTTCATTTGATAGTTAAATCACCGACTATCAAAGTTTGACCATATTTAAGCTGTTAATATGGAGAGACCGGTTGGATTCTTATCCAAAGAACCACTCTGTATTGGCATAAGCGTTGCGAATATGCCAAAGAAAAATTGAAGATGGAGTAAAGTGCAAGGGATGTTGTATAAGTCCTAGGTAGAGATTGCCTAGGATGGATGTACTGAATAGTGCCTTCAGTTTCGTTCAGTCCCAGAACGAACGTATATGGACGAGTGTCTGACAAAGTATTTCCAGTGATCGAATGGGTTGGTCTGTATAAATATATATGGTTGCAATGGATTTATTCCCTTAGCATAACATCCATAATATTTGTGTAAACCAATTAATGATTAACGGATTTGACAATGTTACATTCAAAGTGATCGTGCTATAAATGAATGGAAAGTAATCATAGCCTCTAGCCTCAACAATCAGGAAATGACTAAAATCGGGCAAGCAACATGGCCAAGTCGGTCGCTCCGAAGTAGGGTGTGTAATCACCTATCTAGAGAATATTCATTTGCTTCTTTAATCTATCGATGTTGTCCCAAATATATACGGGGAACGGTTGCTGATCCCAACCGTTGGTGATATACATTTGATACACTCAAACGAAATGAGTGGTCGGTCATGTGTGGCTGAGTTGCAAGATGTTCTTGTTGAACTCCAGTGTATCGTTCCTAGAGTACACTGATTGGAAGGTGGTTCCATACCTTGTCATAGTTGGAAATCCATTACCCAATACGTGCTTGCGGTTTTGATTGTATACTATATATGTAGAACGTGAGATGAAAGCGTTTCTGCTAGATGATTATTATAGTTGTGGTTGATAGACATTATTATAATATCAAAAGGTTTTTGATATAAAGATATTTTGGACTCTCATAAGGGAAAAACCCGTTCCTTTATATGGCGTGGTCTTATGAGATATCGTTAACTTGTTCAAACTGTTTAAACTGTTATACTCATACCAGTCCCATGACTGACCCGGAGTTTATTTGTTTGTTTTCCCTAAACTCTTGGGTGCCTAAATTTGTACGGGCAGTCAAGTAGTCGGGATTTTACAGATACAGTTGGAGAGCTTGGAGCAGGAGGCTTCAAGATTCTATAGCTATTATTATTTCCGCTGTTGTTGTAAGTGTTGTACTCTGCAATGTATTGTATACATATACTGTTGTAGTTTCAAAAGTTATGTTATATTTTATTCGTTCCGCTGTGAGGTTCGTGTTTACTCTGATGATGATGTCCTTCTTCTTCTTCTTCTATTCTATAAGTTTCTATCTTATCTATTCTCACCCTCTAACTTCTTTATATTAATTTCCTGGTTTTCAGTACAATTTGGGGTTGGACTTGGGTTATTTGGTCAGCTCAAATTGGACCGGATTTTCGGGTCATTACAGTTGGTATCAGAGCTTAAGGTTAAGTGAATTACCTTGGCTCTGTGGCGTGACTTAGTAGAGATGGGGTTAGTAATACCCTAGATTGATTTTGAGTGTATATATACGAGTGAACGTATTTTTATTTGATATAAAATTATTTTATATTGTGGGGATTTATCGGTTGAGTTGTTTATGGGTTTTGGTCGATCAGTTTGATCCACTGTATCGGTAGGAGTTTATAAACACTCGAATACGATGGGTCATCACGATATGTTTTGAAAAGGGGGTAAATTAAAATAATTTTACATACTTTGATATAAAGAAGTATATATATTAGATATATTGGTTGTTATTATAATTGAGGAAGATTATAAAGTAAAATGGTTATGTAAATGATCGATCAAAATTCATATAAGTGAAATACGTGAAATCAGATGAGTTAAATCTGAAATTTTAAACCAGAAATTGAATTAAAATTCTGGAAAATTGGATAAGTATTTGTAATTGGATTTGGATTAAAAATAAGGAAAATTTAAGATCCTGGGAGATTTTAAATTGTTTTACAAGTAGTGTGAATTATATTTTGAAATGAATTTCAAAGTAGAAATGTTTAGAAATGGTTTTATAGTATTGAACTCACTTTGATCGCTGGAAAATAGATTCTGATGATGACAGCTGCATCATCAGTATTCATTTTCGAGTTGTAAGTGACGAATTACTACCAGAGATACTATTTTGAATTTGTTTTGGGAAAGACAAGTTGTGTTGAATTTCAAAAAGGAAAATTTGATTTTTTGAAAAGAGTAAACTATTTGAAAACTCCCAGGAAAAGACTATTTGAATTAAAAACAAATTTTACACAAATTTGTGAAAGCAAATTTGAATTAAAGTAAAGCCAGTAAAGTGGTAACTGAGATTAAATTAAAATGATATCAAGACAAATTGGATTGTGAGATTCAAATTTGAAGTGTGATGTGATAATCAAGTTAAGAGTTGAGAATCGAGAAGAAACTAGAGTTGAAATGATATTTGGCTCGGATATAAGCGAATGGTGGTGTTGTGGATAAAAGCAGATTGGAATTTGATTGGGATGACCCTTGTATCCGCTGAATTTATAACAGGTGGGAAGGATATAATAATATGCCGACAAAAGGTACAAGTTTATATTTCTATTGGATATGAGATTTTGATAAGCCAAATTGGCAAGCCGCTTGGCTCTTTGATTTTCTTTTGGGTTGGAGATGGCCCAGAGAGGCGAGTGGTGGTTTGACGTATTGACCAGTACAAAGGTGGTGCTGGCGAAATTTTTCAAAAAAAATAAGGTGTTAGAAAATTTTCAGGATTTTTAAAATTTTCGTTGGTAAGAATTAATTAATAATTTAATTAAAATAATTTGGTTCAGTTGAAACTGAAGTTAAGAACACATATGTTCTAACCAGTCGATAGGGTCGTCCTCTATCTTTTAGCAATTTCGAGGATGAAATTATTTTAAGTGGGGAAGATTGTAATGACCCGCATTGGCAGAGGTATTATAATTTATTTATTTAATTATTTAAATAGTGAATTGAAGGATTTAATGGTCGTGAAATTAAATAATGGTAAATATTTAATTTAAAATAATAAATTAAATAATATATTTAATTCTGAAATAATCAGAATTGGCTGAAATGGCGATATGGTGTGAACTGGGTCATCTGTGATATATAATTCAGTTTAGAATTTAATTTGAATAACGAATATATTTAAATAATGGCAGTTTGAACGTATAATTATATTATAATTGAAATCGAGCTTGAAATGGCGCTGTAGTTCGTAAATTGGCGATTTGAACTTTAACTGAATATACAGGATTCGTTTTAAATTGGATTTCTGTGAAACAAGAAACGTGTGGAGCTGGTGGAGTATATCTTTCTAGTGGAAGAGAAAAATCTAGATTTCGTCGTGTAGATTTTGAGATATGTCCAAATCAAATTTTAAAATAGTCGCTATAGAATCGTTTATCAACCGTATCAGTTTATTCGATATAACTAGAGATCGGGTTTGAATTTATACAAGGTTCTTTTGGGACATAGTGATAATTTAATTTTTAGAATTTTACTGTAATTTTTAATTAATTTAAAAAGCAACTTTTTATTTGAAGTATTTCGCACCCTAAAATCAACATTTTGAAGTTTCAAAATATGAGTCCATCTACCGGTATTATTATATTTTTGGGATCGTGGCACCGAGCTGGATACAACGGCATCTTTATTTCTGCCCGTAATGAATGGAGTTAAGGTAACATGGTATGTTAAAAACCAACTTTAAAACCATGGAACTTAACGTGTGTTTTCCCTTTTCAATTAAATATCTCGTTCTATTTCTCTCATCAAAACCAAGTCCACGCCTCAAAATTTCTCAACCGCTACTTTTCCTTGGTCATCAAAGCAAATTAGTGGCACTAACTAATCCACAAGAGAAAACCAACACCCCTATATAAAGACCAGCCTTTCTGTAAACCTAAATTCTATTTTCTCGTTTGGTTTTAAAGTTGTGTCGCCACTTATACTTCTTCAAATGTGAGAAACCGGTTGCTTCAAAAATCAAAACAAAACGAGATAAATTCCTAAAAATCATTAGAGTTATATGTTTGGATTCATGAGGGGTTCCTCTTCATTCTAGTATGAGTTTTAAAGGGTTCGAAACCCATTCTCATTTACTGTCTTTTTCGAACGGTAGTTATGTTTACGGTATTTTCATATTTGTGAGCTTCCGTTGGGCAAAATAGGTTTGTTTTTGGGTTCACAAAATCAATGACGGTTTACTGGAAAATATTTGTGGAGTTTGTGGGAAATAGAGTTCGGTATTGTCACCGAAATACATGAACTGGGCTGGTCGACGGGATGAAGAAGGTGAACTCGAGTTCCTCTTTGAGGGTAGGACATGAAAGAGGATTGGAAGAGGCAATCAATGGAGATTTTTATTGATTTTATTGTGAGGAGATAGAAGCGGTTTAAGGTCCTAAAAACCAACAGAAATGGGAAGGATCGGTTACTGGAGAAGGAGGACCAAACTGAGGAAGAAGAAAGCGGGTGCGGGTTAAAGGGATTAAGCGGGTCTGGTTTTGGCAAACATGAAGATAGGCCAGTATTTGTTGATAAAGAGTGAGGTCGTTCTTTATATATATAAATATAAAAGGGAAACTGGTGGGCTGAAGTATTAAAGTGGGTATTGAATGGATGTTGGGCTTAAAACATTGGTAAGGCCTAGTTGATCATTTAATATAGATTTAATTAAATTAATTTAGTGTGTGAACTTGTTAACGCGATATCTTAACCATATGTGATCAGTTTTACGAACCGTTCGTCACTATGGAATCATATGGATGAGAGCAGCACAATGAGACTGACCGGGGGTGAATCAGAGCTCGTTACAATTTATAGCAAAATAAATTGTCCATCTGAATCAAGCGATGGTTATCGTTATTAACGATGATCGTCCAATGTGAGTAAAACTCGCCAACTCTGAACAGTATATTTTGATAACATATGTTTAGAACTGATAATTTATCTGTTGATTGCTGTGTGTTGATTTGGTTGATTGAACTGCTAGTCAGTTAGCTGAAATTATATATATATATATATATATATATATACCATTAAATATATATGTTGATGTTGCTTATCAGAACATTTCATACTGAATGAAGTTGATGTTAATTATATGGTTTAACATCTGTGATGCAGGGGAACAGGTTAGAGGGACCCAACTAGGTTCCTCAATATATAAAATACTGTTTTGTTTCATATATTGTGGTATGTGACGTGTTACATAATCTGTGATGATTATGTGTACTTGGTTGATAGTAATCATGGTTATACGGTATTTTAAATACCAAAATGAATACAGGAAAGTTAAAAAGGGAATTTTCAAAACGTATAGTGAAAATGAAATATTTATAAAATCAAAGGATTTTATAAAGGAGATATTTATTAGAAAATAAATAGAATCGAGTTAAAAGTGTTAAAGAGGATAGGGTATGGTTTTTGAGTAATTGGAACTTGTTCTACGTTGAATGAGTTGAGTAAATTTCAAAGTGTTGATCTGATGTTGGTTTCGGCGTTCGGGATTAACACTGAGAAGTTTATTCACCTACCAATTTATAATAAGGATCTAATGAATAGAAGTGAAGTAATAAGGGAATATTTATTTAGGAAATAAATGAAGTTATAAAAGGAAATAATTATTTATTAAATAGAATTGAAAGGAGTTAATCGATTTGAATTAATCAATTAGAGTTGATTGATTGGAGTTAATCAAATTGAATTAGCGAGTTAAGTTAATCAAATTGAATTAGCATGTTAAGTTAATCAAATTGAATTAGCAAGTTAAGATAAACAAATTAAGTTGTTGAGTTAAGATAATCAAATTGAGATTAATAAGTTAAAATGATCAAGGTGAGTTAGTAAAAAGGGAGTTAATCAAATTAGAGTTAATCGAATAATGATTAATGATAAATAAATTCAAAGAGATAAAGTTGATTGATGATTGATCGAATTTCCATTTGGGAATAAGATCGTTGTTTGTACACCAACATGTTTTCATTTGATAGTTAAATCACCGACTATCAAAGTTTGACCATATTTACGTTGTTAATATGAAGAGACCAGTTGGATTCTTATCCAAAGAACCACTCTGTATTGGCATAAGCGTTGCGAATATGCCAAAGAAAAATTGAAGATGGAGTAAAGTGCAAGGGCTGTTGTATAAGTCCTAGGTAGAGATTGCCTAGGATGGATGTACTGAATAGCGCCTTCGGTTTCGTTCAGTCCCAGAACGAACGTATATGGACGAGTGTCTGACAAAGTATTTCCAATGATCGGATAGGTTGGTCTGTATAAATATATATGGTTGCAACGGATTTATTCCCTTAGCATAACATCCAGAATATTTGCGTAAACCAATTAATGATTAACGGATTTGATAATGTGACATTCAAAGTGATCGTGTTATAAATGAATGGAAAGTAATTGTAGCCTCTGTCCTCAACAACCAGGAAATGACAAAAATCGGGCAGGCAGCATGGCTAAGTCGGTCGCTCCGAAGTAGGGTGTATAATCACCTATCTAGAGAATATTCATTTGCTTCTTTAATCTATCAATGTTGTCCCATATATATACGGGTAACGGTTGCTGATCCCAACCGTTGGTGATATACATTCGATACACTCAAACGAAATGAGTGGTCGGTCGTGTATGGCTGGGTTGCAAGATGTTCTTGTTGAACTCCAGTGTATCGTTCCTAGAGTATACTGATCGGAAGGTGGTTCCATACCTTGTCATAGTTGGAAATCCATTACCCAATACGTGCTTGCGGTTTTGATTGTATACTATATATGTAGAACGCGAGATGAAAGCGTTTCTGCTAGATGATTATTATAGTTGTGGTTGATAGACATTATTATAATATCAAAAGGTTTTTGATATAAAGATATTTTGGATTCTCACAAGGGAAAAACCCGTTCCGTTATATGGCGTGGTCTTATGAGATATCGTTTACTTGTTCAAACTGTTTAAACTGTTTTACTCATACCAGTCCCATGACTGACCTGGAGTTTATTTGTTTGTTTTCCCTAAACTCTTTGGTGCCTAAATTTGTACGGGCAGTCAAGTAGTCGGGATTTTACAGATACAGTTGGAGAGCTTGGAGCAGGAGGCTTCAAGATTCTGTAGCTATTATTATTTCCGCTATTGTTGTAAGTGTTGTACTCTGCAATGTATTGTATACATATACTGTTGTAATTTCAAAAGTTATGTTATATTTTATTCATTCCGCTGTGAGGTTCGTGTTTACTCTGATGATGATGTCCTTCTTCTTCTTCTTCTATTCTATAAGTTTCTATCTTATCTATTCTCACCCTCTAACTTCTTTATATTAATTTCCTGGTTTTCAGTACAATTTGGGGTTGGACTTGGGTTATTTGGTCATCTCAAATTGGACCAGATTTTCGGGTCATTACATGCTCATTCTTAGTTATTTGCAGGTAACAAATTTGTACTTTTCATGCTTGGATAGGTAGAGTTTCAATTTTTTTCAAAATTCGGGCTTAAAAAAGAGCGGGGTGTTACAGTGCTATTCAGAGTTATTGGAGCACTTGTAATTAATGATAGAAAGATCAAAGTCCTATCGAGTCTCTCTATCAAATTATTGTTGAAAGGGTGTGGTGGTGGCATGTTTAATTCAACTGGGTGTGATTTTAACCCGTAAATCAATTATGTGACCTTGTATCCTGGTTAAATCAAGAGAATTCCATGCACTCAGAAGCATGAGAGGTGTATCTCGTGGCCTTAAAATCGAGGGTAGTAATATGAAAAATTATTTAAAAAGAAATTTGCAAAAGAAAATGTGTGGGACTGTATGTAGGGAAAATCGGAACCAATATAAAATCCTTCCATGTTCTTTCCTTTATTGATTTTACTTATTATTTGAATCTATGTCTGATTGTTTAATACTCATAAATTGCATTTGATTCTATTATATTCAAAAATATTTTAAAATTCATAATTTTCATTAAACACCATTGACATGAAAAATTGTCGCACTCTAACACCCAATGTGTGTGCGTGGTGTGGACACAGTAATCAAAAAATGTTATTAAGTAAATATGGGAGACACAGCTTTTTATAGTGGTTCAGCACTAATGCCTACGTCCACTTCATAGTAAGTATTCATCATATACTTGTCTATTACAATGTTGTACAAGTTCGGACAATGTCTAAGTACAAAGCATTATAATAGAATAACAAAAATATTGTTAATTCTAAACTTTGACTAAAATGTCCTCTTCTTCGTTAAGATGAGTTGACTTGGTCAACTATCTTCAAAATTAGCTTCAATGTCCAAGAAGTCCAAAACAGTCCAAAAGAAGTGTTTTTGTCCTTCTAGATGTCCAAAAAGTGATGGAAAATATTTATGCAACGTTTTAATGTTCTATGGCATGTCCAGTGGCTATGGAGGAGAAGGTGGCTACCATAAATGAGCCTTTTGGATCCCTAGAAGGCCAAAATTCCAAGGGAAAATGACCCTAATGAAGGCCAAGCTTGGGGTTATTTATAGTGGAGGATTGGTAGCGGAGTAGGTAGGAAGTAGGGACCATGTAGCAGAAATTCAGATCCCAGATGATGCCAGGAACAGGAAACTTGTATCCCTCTGGTGAGGGACACAAAATTCGTATCCCTTCAGGGCATACGAAATTTCGTATCCATCCAAGGGATATGAAAATTCGTATCTCCTGAGGGATACGGAATTTTGTATCCCTCTAAGGGATATGAGAAAAGCGAGAAACTGGGAGGGGGATCCAAAATTATGATGTTGAGGGATACGAAAGTTATGAATTTGTAGTTGAGGGATCCGAATGTAGAGAGGGATCCAAAATTCTTGAGTTGACTAACATGCATTTATAGAAACGGGAATAACTTTTAAACCGTAAGTCTATTTGGGACAAATGAAAATTGTACCTGAAGCTAATTCAGAAGGCTACAAGAGTGATGGCGCCAAACACCATAATTGATGTTTTCGGGCATAAAGGAGGTCATTCAAAGGGGTTTTGGGTCATTTTTATGTTCGTGACGTGATGTCGACCAAAATGCTTTATGTTTTCCGACGATGCTTCTGACTCTTGAACGCGTTACTAGTTGAAAAATTGATGTGTGATGGTTTTGACAAAAAAATTGTCAACATTTACCCCATAAAACATGTCTTGCTTACTAGAAATCCATAAAATCAAATCTAGGATAAGTCCAAAGTGAACTCCTGTAATTAGAAAACGAAGAGCCACGATCGCGTCGGACCGTACTAACTAGAAATCCAATGGAAGCGTGCGATCGTTGAGGTCGTAATAGTATAATCCCATGGCTATTGGGACCATATCAGAATGGAAACCCGACGATCATCAAGATTGTATTTAGAATGAACTGTCGAGTCCGGGATGCTCAATATCTAGAAAATAAGGAGCCATGGGCTTGTCGAATCTTGCTAGAGCAAATATGTACCTACAAAAAAAGGGTTCTGCACTTGGCGAGCAAAGTTACGTAATGTTATGTGTATGGAGGGCTAGGTTATCAAGGTTCCTACGATGAGAGGGTTACGATAAGGAAACCCTGTACTCGACGGACCAAGTCGGATAGTTCTTATGTTTGGCAAACTTATTATTGGAATCTTAACATCCGATGAGCCCAACCTTTGGGGAAAGTCGTGAACCAGAGTCCGAAGTGAAGAACCAGAGTTCAAAGCTCATACCCGACTAATCGGGGAGGGAGAGACCGGAATTTGGGACTTTATTCGCAATGGACTGATCCAGTGTGAACTTTATTTATCCTGGACTGATCCAGCGTGAACTTTATTTATCCTGGACTGATCTAGCGTGAACTTTATTTATCCTGGACTGATCCAGCGTGAGTTTTGTTTATCCTGGACTGATCCAGCGTGAACTTTAATTCCGCGTGAACTTTATTTTTCCTGGACTGATCCAGTGTGAACTTTATTTATCATTGATTGATCCATTGTGAACTTTATTTATCCTGGATAGATCCAATATGGACCCGAGCTCGAAAGTAGTATTTTATTAATTCCTCATGGGTGTAACAGTCGTTAGTCCAACCCCGAACATGACTGGAGACCACAAGACAGTTCCATGCGAGTGGGCCGACGTTGCCAGTTTGATTACATGGAAAAGTAAAAGGCAAGGTGAGAAGATGCCAACATTAAAAATAAACAAAAGTAACGGACCAAAGTCCGAAGAGTCAAGAAAATCCTTTGAGCAGGATCAACTAATGACAATGCCCTGATGACCAGTTCTACTTCTATCCTGAGTTGTTATAGGGGCGGAGCTAGTGGTGCAGTCGTTGTTGCCGTCGGATTCAAGACATACTATCGTAGCTCACCATTCCTGATGTGGGCTTCAGTGTGTTGTGGAGCGCCATGCAGTGGTCAGCGTCTTGACCCAACAGCTCATAGTAGAGGCAGTATCTGTCGGAGCCTGCTTGCGGCGGATTTGGGTATCTCCTGGTAGGCTTCAGGAAAGTCGCAGTCTTTTACATGTTGAGATAAATCCTTTCGAGGCCTTGGTTGAGCTAAGTGGAGCCTGGGAACTTTGAATCAAAATGAGGCCGTGAGCTCTGGTTGTCCCAGGATTTACCTTTGCCTTTGTTGAGCGAAGGTGTCCCTGAGTCCACCATGGAGTTATTCACTGCACGGGTTTCTCGTCGTGGGTGTCCTCCTCCCTCAGAAATCATTCGGCTTCAAAATAGAATTCGGTGAGATCCCTCGACGGGTCCCTTCGTAATGAAGTCCGAAAGTCATATTTTCTTGAGGATGCCTGAGACGGCAACCATTAAGACCATGGATGGATCTGGTCTGTCAAGAAAGTCACCGCCGCATTGAAACATTCCAGAAATTTGCGCAGAGTCTCACTGGTCCTCTGCTTCACAGATCTTAGATTCATGACGCTCCTTGGTTGAGCGATGTGAACTTTGAATCGCTCGATGAATCCCATAACCAAGGGATTCCAACTGATGATGGATTCTGGTTCCAACTGTCTGAACCAAAGAGCAACAATGTCTTTAAGGTGAAGAGGAAAGCACTAGGCCATGATGCCTTCCGATGCTGAGTGTACTTCCATGTGGCGCATATAGCGCATGAGATGAACAGTAGGGTCTTTCCTATCGTCGAAAGGATCCAACATGATAGCTTGAAGTCTGGTGGATTTTGATAATTCCTGATGTCTAGAGAGATGGGGATGCGAGTGACACAGTCCAAGTTGGCGTGGGGTGCCCCACCGCGGGCGTAGTGTCGAATGACGTCGTCGACTTGACTATCAGTGCCAAAGCTAAGAAATGGGTTTAGATTAGGTAAATCGATGCTGATGCCCCCACCATCGAGTCCTGAGTTAGCAAAAGGTCAAGCAACAAGTAGAATATCCGGCTTGATCCTATCCTGGGGTGCCTCGGTGGGCACAAATCCAAGATTAGGAACTACGGGAGTTCCTGTGTCCAAAGTTGCAGCACCTGCGCTTGAGTGGCATTACCAATGCGTGATCCTGAAGCTTGATTCGCTACAACCTGAGCTGAGCCTTTAGTGGGATTGGAGGTATTTCCCTTGAGCCTAGTCGGTCCGATGGTTGTTTGTGGATTGGTATCGACGTGAGTTGTTCTTCGGTAATTGCCCCCAAGTTCCAAGTTAATCCTTGTGGAATGTAGCACTAGTACCGACAATGTTTTCTTAGCCGACTGCCTTGTAAATCCTTCAATTTGGGTGAGAAGAGTAGCCATGGAGGCCTCTTGGCGACAGAAGTGTTCTTCCTATTGTTCCAAGCGAGAAGTAAGATCTTTGGTCAAATCTTTAACGACTCCGTCAATGTCGTCTCGAGTGACGAAGTTAAATGGGTGTCCGGTCGAGGAGAGTTCTTGATCCTCCTCTACACCTGCTGCCTCCGAGCGAATGAGTTGATGTTTTCATTTAGTCATGGCGAGAAGCGAGCGAAGTTAGCTTCTGAAAAAAAGTTGAGGTTGAATTCTAAAGTCCGAAGACCGAAGTCAATAGCTAAAGTCGAGAACTGAAGCTGAAAATTGAAGTCAAGAACTAAGACTGAAGTTGTGCGCCTCCTACCTTGCATGCCAAATGTTGACATGGAAAATTGTCGCATGCCAACACCCAATGTGTGTATGTGGTGTGAAAACAGTAATCCAAAAATGTAATAAAGTAAATGCAGGAGACACATCTTTATATAGTGGTTCGGCACTACTGCCTATATCCACTTCATAGTAATTATTCATCATATACTTGTCGATTACAATGTTGTACAAGTTCGGACAATGTCTAAGTACAAAGCGTTATAATAGAATAACAAAAGGATTGCCAATTCTAAACTCTGACTAAAATGTCCTTCTTCTTCATTGAGTTGACTGGACTTGGTCAACTATCTCCAAAATTAGCTTCAATGTCCAAGAAGTCCAAAACAGTACAAAAGTGGTGTTTTTGTCCTTATAGATTCCAAAAAGTGATGGAAAACGTTTGTGCAACATTTTAATGTTACATGCCATGTCTAATGGCCATGGAGGAGAAGGTGGTTGCCATCAATGAGGCTTTTGGAGCTCTAGAAGGCCAAAATTCCAAGGAAAAAAGATCCAAAAGAAGGCCAAGCTTGGGGCTATTTATAGTGGAGGGTTGGTAGTTGAGTAGGTAGGAAGTGGGGACCATGCAGCAAAAATTCGGGTCCTAGAAGATGACAAGAACAAGAATTTTGTATCCCTCTAGTGAGGGACAAGAAATTCCTATCCCTCCAAGGGATACGGAAATTCATATCTGCTAAGGGATACTGAAACGACCCAAACTCGCCCGTAAGGGAAAGCCCAGATTGAGTTGAGAACACGACAAATCAGAAAACAAACAATAGAACATTTCATTGTAACTACAACAATTACATCAGAGTACAAGAATATAACAGAGTATGAATAAATAATATACATCAGAAAAATCCAGAGATTAAAATAATTTAGAAGCACTGGAAAACTAATACATAACACAACTGAAAGAGATACATAGATACAAAGCTTTCTGAAAGAGATACATATGTTAGAGGTTAAAGCTCTTATATGTTCTAAAACCAGAGCTCTGATCGGATCAGATTGAAGGCACTAGATCGGATTGGATCAGCAGATCAGGTCGGATAAATGGTACAAAACTAGCAAGGCCTCAGTTCGAATCGGGTATAGTACCAGCGAATCGAGCGAAACGAAGGAGGCATCAGTCCAGCCAAAGACAAGGCAGACCCAACCGGCACACAATTTGAAGCCGATTAATGGGTATCTTCACTTCAGATCGGGTAGGGACCGATCCGATCCGCCATGCCTGCTACCCTAAAACTGCTTCATTAGTTAGTCGAAGACCTATTCTATTGCCTAATAATTTGGACCTGGCCATACTTAACCACATAGAGACCACTTTCCCATGTTCTCCACCACTCACGAGATCTTCTCTGATGCCTCCATGTGGACATTCATCCTAACCGAAATTCTGCCAATAAATACATGATTTCGCATCAATTTCAGGGACTTTTGGCATTTAGTTCTTTCATGGCCGCCATGACAGTATTTCCTATAGAGAACTACCTTCTTCTTCAATGAAAATCAATGAATTTGAAGAGAATAATTCATTGTATTCGAGTGATTGTGTGAATGCATTTTAATTGTAATCTATGAATGAAATGAGAATTTATGAAGTAGATGTAGGCTTGTTAACGCCGAACCACTATAAATCTCGTGTGTTGATTGCTTTTCTATACTTTTAGATCATTATTCTCGATTATTCAATACGAAATCTATCATATTGGGTGTTAGTGCCATTTGTTGGTCTAACATTTTGGTGCTTTCACTGAGAATGAACTAGTTCTCAATATTAGATCTTCTCATCTACTAAGGATGTTGTATTTCGTTGAGGGGAGATCCATATCTGTCTTAATCGATTCAGTTACTACTCGAGTGCATAGATCTTCATGGCACGAGAGAAAAGAAATTCGCAAATTCTGAACATGTTCGGAATTTGGTTTGAATTGACTTCATGTTACCTTCAATAAGTTTGTAGTTCTGCTCGGTTCGGATGGAGTTGGTACGAACAAGCTATGTTCACTTACATATCGGATTGGATAAGATTTGGGAGATGAAAGTGACTCAGATCGGATAGAGAAGATGATTTGAAGGTTTTTGAAGCAGATGACATTCAGATCGGTGCCACGTGGCAAGCATCCCGCTCGGTTCGGGTCGGAGGCTTGGAAATTATGATAGCGCATCAGAGATCGTGGGAAGATGGAAGGAAACCGCTCCGCATATTCAGGAACGTGAAGTGTAACGACTATGTTGGCTTTCCACGGTTCGGTTTGGATCGAATAGAGGATGCTCGGTTTGGATCGGATATATCTTTTCATCGAACTGACTGACTTCTGACATCTGGGACTAACCTGCATATTTTAGCGCTATAAAAACAGGGTTCGGTTAGGGACCCGATCCGACCCGGATGACAGGACTCGACCCGATTCAGAAATTGGCCCGAACCGCAACCCAGAACAATAGAAAACTGAAATTCCAATCTGACCTGAAACAGCTGTTTTTGGGAGAAAATACATTTTTCAGATCATTTCAGAAAAGGCTACATCTTCGGTTCGGAGCACGGCTCGCCTTTGGCTCGACATATATTTTGGCCAACGGTAGTCATCAAAGCTTGTCAATGAAGATTATACGGATAGCCAAATAATATGACAATGAAATAGCAACGACTGGGATTCCTCCAAAAGCCACGACCTCAATAACCTCCAGAAGAAATCCATATAGGGGCAAGCGTTAGCCGGCTTCTTCGCTTAGTTTACTGTTCCCGAAGAGGATGTGTAAGATGAAGAAGATGACCCGTCATAATGAAAGATGAAAACCAAACACCCAGAAGTTGTATACAACAGTGCAAAGAATAATCGACAGTCCCGCATTGGAGTTGTATTGATTTGAAGGACATTCTAGGTGAAGGGACTACGACTCGCAGCTTACCTAGAACGGGTAGGAGAGCTGTTGGATGGATTGGAACATTACAACATACCTCATATTCCGCATCCAGAAGATCAGAAGGCGGATAATATGCTCATGTAAGAAAGTTCCGACAATCCAAAAAAAAGATAGAGATGATCCCCATCAAGACACTACAAAATCCAACCATTGATCAGATGGAAGTTGATCCAATATTGGAGACCGGATTCGGAAGAGAGTCATGGATAACTTCCTTTAGAAACTTCTCGCAGCACGGAGTGATTCCAGCAAGGAGCAATGAAGGGCATACCATCGCTCATTATGCCTCAAGATATGAAATGTAATGCGACATTGCTTATTTTCCTTGGAAGTTTGTCCCAAGACAAACATCAACGAGTCCCATTACTGAATTCACCACTCTGAACGATTAGAAAAAATCACTAATTAACTTCCCGCTTGAAGGGAGATATACGCGAATGAAACATCTAATGAGCGATGTTTTGGAACTAGAAAGTAAAGATTCACACTTCCACTCCTTTTATTAATTATTTGCCAAGTAACTCATTCCCCAGACGCTGGGGGTAACTGGAGATTTGAGCATGAATCGCTCGAGATTACATCATCTAATTCAAAGCGATACATCAAGAGTTTGCATGGACGATTGCCTTAGTTTTGCCTGAAGGTTAGCGAGTTGAAGGTTTAGAACGCTTATGCCTGAATGCTGATTGATTGTCTGCACACCAACCCTTGTCCCTGATATGGGATCGAAGGCATATCAACAAATTTATGAGATATGACTATCCCACCAGCAGCAACATCCTATTTACTAACACGGAAAGTACAAAGGTTTCTATAAGCATGGTCCTTTGTTGTCCTGCTAATCACCTTCCTAGCACCAGTGTGATGATATACTACCATTAGCGATACGTACATGACTCCCTGACACTTAATCCTTGCCCTTACCATAGGGGCAAGAAGGCGATTCAAAGGAGATGCGACCTCGACATTTGCTTACAGTATATACCTAATTGCCTTTGTCGCCCC
Organism: Allium sativum; assembly: GCA_030737875.1. Taxonomy (NCBI): domain Eukaryota; kingdom Viridiplantae; phylum Streptophyta; class Magnoliopsida; order Asparagales; family Amaryllidaceae; genus Allium; species Allium sativum. The sequence continues at coordinate 465,930,938 of CM060923.1, forward strand.
AAGACCCCGGTCAAGGTCTGTTCATTCTTGGGACAACCATCCCATGATGGTTTGAAAAGATGTTCATCATCAGATAAAGATTTTTGGCAGCCACCCCCTGTCAGAGATAGAGTACCTAGGATTTGATACCGATCAGAATTTTAACACTCACATATAGAGTTATGGAGCAATATCATGACAAGCTTGACTCAACTGCTCGTTTACAAAGCCACGCCCTCCGGCCGAAAGAGGTTGCATAGCTCAAGGTGGATCCGAGATGGCCATCCACTCCTTGGCTCATACGTGGCAGAGCTAAAGATAATTATGCTTTGACTTTTGCATTTCAAAGTCGAAATCCGATTTCAAATGGATGCAGTTCAACCGTTTACATGGCTCGATCCTATATTTGGCGCCACCAGATTACATGAATCCAAATAAAGGAGGCAGCATTTCCCCTTGATATGCTTACTTTTCAATCAAGCAAATTACTTTTACATGCTTCCTGAGTTATTGACATGACCAACTTATGCGATATGAATGATACAGGTACCTGAAATTCTGTGCCAATCACTCCTCTCATAGATTGATTGGAGGAACGCAAAGCCTTGGCAAACGTTATCCGACTGTTTGACCAACTAATTCTAATCCTCAGAGTTTGGATAGAAGTATAAACCTAGGATGAGTATGATAGGCACGCCATGATTGAAGACCACTCGATTCGTAACTCTAGCTCTAATGATTTAAGAGAACATTTATAGGACAATATTGCAGCGTCCGACCAAACTCCATCCCACGAGTCGATGGGACGAGAGAAACTTGATTATTGCGAATGACCACCTCTACCCGTGAATCAGAGATTAGGAGGTAGCGCCTCGTTGAGTGTGACCCGACCACTTTCCCGAAAAGCTCCATCTACCAAAGTGAAGCATGGAATCGAGTTCGAGAATGACACTCAAGCCGGCAGAATCCCGCTCTTGGGATTAGAGCGCAGAATGAAAGCCAGGGCGAATGACATGATCGTTCGCCTGATTAACTCAAACTTTCATGATTCGAGGGAGAGTATAAAGGATGGGAAAACGACATCCTTAAGGCGTGATGGAGCACCACGATTAAAGACCGCCTTGATTACACTCTAACCTGGGCATACGTTAGGAGGGTATAAAGGTGCTAAGATTAAGTACCGAAGACAATAGGCTTCTATCCACTGAAGGATTGGGGGCAAGATTGAAAGTTGAGCCCGCACTACCCACGGAAAGATTGGGAAAAACTAATGTCGATCCTAATCATCCCGAACAAGCCATGTCCAGGCACCTTATTTAAGATTGATTGGGGCATACACATCACATCCCCCTGTTGTCTACTACTTAGTTTAGTGATGATTTTTTATTGAAAAAATTATTATTTACAGGGATGCTGGACTGAAACACCTTGTTTGATTTGTGATGTGATTTAACTGCAAGTATGTGCAAGATAACGAGACAAAGCCGCGAGAACTGCACTCACAACACTAATAAAGGGTCGCGTTCGAAGGATTAACGCCAAGGCCTGAAGTAAACTTTTCGCACGACTCAAGGAGGCAACCGAAAGGAGAACTTAAGAGCGAGACATTCGATAACATATCACACGACCTAAGACGACGACCGATAGGAGGCCTTGGGAGTGATATCTCTAGTGCAACGACGAGCACCACTTTGCAAGTACACCGAATGGAAAATGCAATCACTCAAGCTTTGAAAGAAATCTCTTTTCCATGCGTACATGTTTAAATTTGAAAGGGATGTGATACGACCACCTGTCTTTTGCCGTTACCTCTGGACCGGGGTCCACTGTTGAAAATATTTACAAATGGCATAATTTATCTGTTTGCATATAACTTATACCTTGATATTGATAGGCCACTAAAGGACCAAAGAATGGATACAGAGCGAACGTCCATTTTCTAGTCTCAACTGACTTCTCGATTGAATGGCCCCGGGCAAGGGGTATGCCACTACTTCGACTTCTAGCTTGTATAGAAGCGGATTGCTTGATACTTCGACCCAAGGGTTAAGAAGAAGGAAGTTAGAACTTTCTTCCATAGTGAGGATGTTGGCGCAGAAGGTGCTAAGAACGAAGGAAATCAAGAGATTTCCTTTCGTGGTGATCCCCCAACACATCAAACAAGATATGAAATGAATGGTGCCCTTTCCGAATTGAGAACCCGGATGGCTCGGCAAGATGAACTTCTTTGGGAACGACGGAAAAAGAAGGATAATTTCTTTACTTGGATAAATGGAAGGCCAAGGAACTATGACTTACTCGCTAGAGCGAGCACCATGGGAATTAAAGCGACAACGAACTTGGCTCAAACAGTCCCTGCTCCGTGGTCCAGATCGCATGAGACCTTAGGACAAGTTGAAAACATCATCTTGAATGAAACAAGGTGCAGTCAACCTACCTTCCAGGAATTTGTAGCATGTAACTTCTTACCATAACATTTGGATGAAAATTGCGGTAATGCAAGAGCCACTGGGAACTTAAATGGAGTCCAACAAATATCTGCTCTAATTCAGATGAATGCTTCAAACCCAACTCAACTTCAACATGAACTCCCCATTCCTTAATGCAGGGGAAGGTGGAAGCATTTGAGGCAATTATAATGTGATCTTATCGCCACATGACTCCGATCCTCAGAGCTTGGATGGGAGACCAAAGACTAACATGAGATGGACACGAACAAATTATTCTGCACCCAACTCTAACTCACAACTTGATGAGGGAGTATGAATTCAGAGAAGACATGGATTTGATGCTCACCGCTTAGCAAAACACCCATGGATGGTGAGCACAGGATAGGAGCTTCGAGCAACATAATTTGACTATCCGTGGACTTTATGCACATTTACCATCATCGGAGTTCCATAAGATCCCAGACTGCAACCAAAAAAATGACTCCTCGCCCGCATACGTCCGAGCAATGGATCACCATCCAGAGTTAAAGGACAAAAGCCTAATTGATGGCTATTACATATGCGGAACCAAGATGCCAAAGACCGGCTTCCACCCACTTCAAAAATTCATGCTGGGGGAACCAACGCTAAATTGGACAAGAGATGACAACTCCTTAAAGATGGAAGCCGAATTGCCAACGCTAATTGGTGCTTCACCAGAGGCGGCACACCTTAATAGCGACATTAGAAACGTCAATCAAAACTCTTTCACATGAGACATTAGGGACTTCGGCAATCCCCCGCACTTCAAGCTACCATTTCTGGATCTTGACTTACATTGTTGTTATAAAATTTTGGTGGCATGCCTTTGAATCGATCATCTGTTGGAACGCTTTGGTCACCGACTTAATTGAGCAGTCAAAGGTCCACATCTATCGACCCAAGAACGTCATGTTACTCATTTCAATCAAATAAAGGTCCAGCTAGACCCTATATGCATTCTTTGAAAGATTCAAAGTATCAGTGGCATAGGTAATCGACACGGACCATTTATGGTGTTAATAATAGTAGTATCCAGTATTTTGGATAACTCAGACTTTAAAGGAATTCTACAACGAGACCCACCAAGAAGCCTTGACAGATTCACCTTTGAAACAAACCTCAATATCCTTCTACCATGAGATTTTCCTAGAAACATTGTTGAACTCTATCCTAAGACAGACAGATTCCTGCAACAAGAAGACACTAATGTTGGGATGGATGACCTCAATGTTTTCATGATAAAGAATGGAGCACCATCTGAATTGTGAAATGATAAAGACAAAAAAACGGCCTAAGAAAACACTGATAGGAATGTATAATTCCAGAAAGGAGTAATATCATTGATCGATCTCGCGATCCTGGTTGTCAAGCTCAATGGAACCAAGCATGAGAGATGACTCAACATGACTATGATGGCTATTTTAGATTATATATAAAAAACGAATGAAGGGGGTCGAATAATCCCCTAACAATGTTCGCTCGCTTGCATGATTGGCCACCTTACTCAACTCCATGGCTGATGCGACGACAGTAACTAAGTTCGCTAAAACTCGATGAGGAAATCCTCGCTTTCTGACTAAAGAGGTGGGATGACACCGACGTAAATGTGATTCGACCATTCGCATATGCAACTCCAACCCTTGATGACTTGAGAAAGAACATAGAACGACACGGGTTGACTAAGATTGTTGAACCTGTAGCTCTAACCCGATGTAAAGAAAGAAAGATTAGAGGCTAGAAATGGGATGTCCCACCAATCTACTCTAGCCCACAATGATGTTGTGGGCATAAGCACTAACTCTGCTCGTCCTCCACTGATGCTGGAAGCATGAGCATCAACTGACAAACTAACTTTGAACATGACCCTGACTCGATGCTTGACTTAGAACATATAAACTATATATTCGTAATATGATATGGTTCGTCTTGACCGTTTAAGAAAGCCCACTAACGGATCAAACGTGACTTCAAAGACTTGATTCGTAACTACATCGAATAGAGAATGAGGAGAACTATCCAACTACCTTACGTTTGCGAGGATCTTGCGGCCACTAGGTTATATGATTTCAATAACGTCCCTTGCTGATTTGTATGTGATCATGAGACTATGAAAGGACCTGGAACGGTCATGGATTTCTTTTAGTAAGACTTGATTAATATCCTGATGCTAGGATAGTCCCACAACGAGAGCAAATGGCGGATTCATAAACCAATCCTGATTTCATCTATCCTTACAGTCTAGAAGCTAGCTTAAATTTTGGAGACTCCTATACTACACCATGACTTGGATGGCTACTTCATACATTGACTTGCATGTAAAAGAAAGCATGACTCGACAACACGCTTGACCTATGTAGGAAGGCGGCATTGTTTGGCAACGTCCTGTGCGCACAACCACATGTGGGAGCCAACGATCCATCACAACTTAGGGGTGAAAGAGTGTGATCTCTTGACTCGACGAGGTTTAAATGGTTACCTGATCGTTTCGACTACTCCTTCCATAGAAGTTGTACTAACTAGCACCCATGGAAGTAGTTCCATAATTTGATAAAGCCTTCTCACGGACGGATGATTTTCCAGAAATACTAAACTCAACATATTCAAAGTACATCTCATCTTCGATAAGACATACTTTGGGGGGCAAAATGTTAGCCTGGTTTGTGACCAGGCCACCCAAAACCTAGACGATCAGGGTTACATATGTTAGAGGTTAAAGCTATTATACGTTCTAAAACCAGAGCTCTGATCGGATCAGATTGAAGGCACCAGATCGGGTCGGATAAATGGTACAGAACTAGCAAGGCCTCGGTTCGGATCGGGTAAAGTACCAGTGACTCGAGCAAAACGAAGGAGGCATCGGTCTAGGCAAAGACAAGGCAGACCCAACCCGCACACAATTTGAAGCCGATTAGTGGGTATATTCACTTCATATCGGGTAGGGAACGATCCGATCTGCCATGCCTGCTACCCTAAAACTGCTTCACTTCCGATCGGGTAGGGAACGATCCGATCCGCCAGGCCTGCTACCCTAAATGAGATCAGAACATAAATAATAAATGTTAATAAAATAAAATTAGTAACTATGTTAATTCGAAGCTTGAAATATAAATAAATATATATACATTAACCTTATCCGTCTAAACGTACTTAAATAACGCTATTATATTAAATAAACGTTTGTTGGTTATTATGTGTTTGAATTTGAAGTGTTTCCATTTCAAGGGAATAAAAGCATGGTAGTAACTTCCATGATAAATGGAAAATAAATATATGTGACCATTGTAGCAGTAAACATGCAATTAATGTAAATAAAATGGTCATAAGTAAGTTAATAAATATTGTAACCATGTCTATTTGTTGAAAGGTTAATAGGATAATTAATGTCTAAATGGTTACAGTTAGTTTTTTAACTAGGAATAGGGATTGTAACTCCAACTAGGGAAATAAATAAATAATAAACTTATGTATATATATATATTTAAATAAGAATCAAATTGAATTGAATTAATTTAGAAATGTATAGGAGTTACTGATATTATATTAGAGCTTAAATGGAACTGATATAAATGGCATTAGATAGGTTAATTGATGCCTTAGGAAATATTATCAATGGGGTCATTAATGGAAGGTAACCTAATAAATAATTATGAAGGGAAATTAAAGGGGATTGATTGGCATAGTAAATGCTAAGTCCAATAAGGAAATAAACAATTTAACATCCTAGAATAGGAAGTTATGGGTTTCCTTATTTTATTCTAGTCAATCTAGAATTAATAAGGTTAGAACTAAGAGTTGGACTATGTAAGTTAATGATGCAAGGTCCATTGCCTTATTAGATAGAAGTCTGCACTTTAACAGTCGGATATATATACAATTGAAGTGAGATATCATTAACATAGAAACCCGTGACGATAGTTGATAGCGTAGTAAGAACTATTTCCTTAAATAGGCTCTTCGAAATGAGAAACCATCAAGGGAATAATTCGTAAGCGTAGCCTACTTTGGGACTAGAGATATTAAGTAGTTATGTCCACCCATAAAGTGCATTATGTGATCCTGTAGCTCTCTTCTCCATAAATAAGAAGTATTAAATGGTTGTTGGGTGCGATTTTGGTAAATCCGGTGTAGGTCTACTTCCTCTAAGTAGTAAGAGACTCAGATGACAGTTCGCCTTGGGATTAGGTATTAAATAATAGTTAAGGAGTTTCCATGGGTCTTCCTATCATGTGGTAAATATCACGTGGCTAAGGAATTATCTAATAAGGTTAGATAGATAGTAACATGGGGGTCTGCCAGGAGGGTCTTAAATGGAATCGAGCTCCTACCTAAACCTGGTATTAAGTGTCCAGTTACTCTTTCTCACCTTATGCGGGGTTTGGGTATATACATGAGTGACAGAAGACTTACATTAGTAGGAATTGTAGCTAGTGTCCTCTAAGTTATATTAGTGTAGTGTAAACCACTGAGTAAGGTAATAAGTGATCGATAAGTCCGCCTTGGGTCTTAAGTGATCAAAGGGATCCTCCCTTACCTTATATTGATAGCGAGGTCTTACGTGGCAATATAGAAATCGTTAAACTCCTTATGGAATAGTGAGTAGTTAGAAGTACGCCTCTTAGTTTTGATAATTGGTTGAATGGTGGTTTAAACACTTTATCCTTATGCGTAAACGTTCTTATCTCAGTATTGCGATATCGTTATCTTGGGAATACTACATTGGGTATGGTAATTAGTCATCGTGCGTAAATATTTATAATTTTAGGTTAGAATTACCAGTCTTGTTAGACATATGTTTTGGTTGATACCAAACAAGATACATTTGTGTATTGTAGACAGTGTTATACATTTTCTACTCACTAGGACTTATTGTTCTAACCCCCTCCTCATAATTTCTCTTAGGTTTATCTTGAGGAAGGCAGGTCTTAGTAGGTGTTCAGTTTGGTTTTTGGTTATCGTTCTCTCATGCTCGATATCGATGTGGGAATGTGCTTTAAGGTAGTTTCCTTAATTGGTATTAGTTATCCTATCTTGTTTACATTGTGAGTTATTTTTTATTTGCTCTGATTATTTAGTTGTAGGTACCAGATTTATACTCTTCATGCGTGGATGGGTCTGAGTTTCGATTTTTGACGAAATCCAGGCTTAGAAAAGTGTGGGGTGTTACATTTCGTATTAGGGGTTAGGCTTAGACGATCAGAGGAAATAACGAATTAGGATTAGTGAGAGAATGTATTTGGATTTATTTTCTATTTTCTTTCTCTTTTTTACTCAACTTTAAATTATTTCGACGTTGAGATAGTCTTGCGCCTATTAATTTAAGATAGGTTTTAAACAACTACGAGTTAGAAGTATTTCGAGTTCGGGTATTCGACCATCCCCGATTTACTCCAACGTGCATTTGCCTATTTTGGTTTGAAGAGTATAAGGATGGCATATGGTGAATCCCGTGGATTTGAGCTTGGTGAGTGGACAAAAAGCTTGCTACAACTGAGATCGCAATGATTTTTTGTTCGATTGGGAGTTCAACTCGATGATTGTTTCTTGGCCTTGAACGGTAAGTTCATATTAATGTGTCGTTATATTACATATATTATTTTGATAGAATTATTCATTTGATAGAATTATCCATTTGAATCCCTGGTCTTATATTCAGAGAGATTTCAATTTTTAGAATTGTTTTTGAAATTATAAAGTGGTTTCAGAAACTTTAAACTATGGTTTTTGGGAAATTATTTGATAAATAAAATAAACCTTAGAAATTTAAATTTATCCATGTCCTAAATCATTGGGTTTTGTATAATTTTAATAAATAATCCAATTTTGATTAAAAAAGGAATTTGAAAATGACAAGGAATAAGCCTTGAAATTCAGAAACTATAATTACCAATTCCTTGTGATTTTAATATTCTTCTTTTCGAATATTTTGGATGATTTATAAAAATGATCATAAATAACCTTTTTGAGATTTAAATCTCAACAATTCAGAACATGGAAAGGTTATTCCAGTTGGTAATGTAAACTGGAATATAAAATTTGAATATATATATATTTATATTACGAGACCCTCAGTTTATAAATAAAATTTAATATCAAAAGGTTTTCGAAATTTCTCCTGGAAAAGACTAAGTAAATTTCTGTTCAGCTTGTGGTGTTTGATTTCGTATATCATTTATGTCATTTATCAGCTAAATAAGAGGAAAATCCCTTTTTTATCTTGGATTTCTAGATGAATTTTTATTTGTTTCAGAAATCCTTTTGTTTGTTTGGCGGTCGCAACTATTTGGAGGTGTTAGCGAAATTGTTTCTTGACTTAATTGATGAGGGACATCAGCACGAGATTTTGGGTGGAGTTGGGAAGGCGATACGATTTTATTGTTATTTAATCTAATTTTTTACTCATCGAACCTGGCCATTGGGCCAAGGTTCAGCTCGTGCCCCGAAATAGGCAAGCGGTCGACGCCCTCCTATATAGGTCAACCGTTCTTCCCAAACAGGTGCGACCAGAATCCGAGAATGATGCATATATCGATTTCCCTACTGTAATGGCCTGCAAATCCATAACATCCGAGTTGACTATATACATCATACGTCCAACCCAAATATCACGAAAATACGAATCATTTTTTTTAGAAGAAAAAGGTAGAAGAAGAACAGAAATAACAACACAGAATCTCACATCGCAGCGGAACAAAATATAATATATCATATCTTTGAAATATAAAATATCAACTGTATAACATATACTTACCAGAGTACAACACTTACAACACAGCGGAACAAAACTCTATATAACTAATGCTGAAGCCTCCTGCTCCAAGCTCCTTTAGATAGATCTGTAAAATACTAAACTACTTGACTGCCCGTACAAATTTAGGCACCCAAGAGTTTAGGTAGAACAAAACAAAATAAACTCCGGGTCAGTCATGGGACTGGTATGAGTAAACAGTTTAAAACAGTTTCAGAAAACTAAATGATATCTCATAAGACCACGCCGTATAACACGGAACGGGTTTTTCGCTTATGAGAATCCAAACACTTGACTTATCTTTCAAAATCCTTTTGAAAGGAATAATAATCTTTATATCAAAACTCTTTTGATATTATAATAATGTCTAAATCATGTAAATAACAATCTAGTGGAACGTTTGCATCTCACGTTCCACATATATAATATACAATCAAAACCGCAAGCACTTATTGGGGATTGGATTTCCAACTATGACAAGGTATGGAACCACCTGCCGCTGGTGTATCTATAGAGGAGAATACACCGAGTTCAACATGAACATCTTGCAACTCAGCCACACATGACCGACCACTCATTTCGCTTGAGTGTATCGAATGTATATCACCAACGGTTGGGATCAGCAACCATTTCCCGAATGGGACAACATCAACAATAGATTTTTAGAAGTAAATGGAACTCTAGATCAGGTGATTAGACACCCTAATAGGTGCGACCTACATAGCCATGCTGCCTGCCCGATTTCTGTCATTTACCGGTTGATGAGTCTTGAGGTTACGCTTTATCATCACATCATGAGTGCCACATTGTCAGATCCATCGAAAATCACTAATTGACGTCTACAACAATACATTACGTGTTAGCTAAAGAAGTTTCCTTCTCCGCTTCCACTCTTGGTATGGTTGAAGAAATCAATGTACGTGACCTTTCTGGAAATACTCTGTCAGACATTCATCCATACAAGTCATCCAGGAACAGGATGAACTGAAGGCACTATTGAGTACATCCATCTTAGGCACTGTTATCTAAGACTTATACAATAGCCCTTGCACTTTACTCCGTCTTCAATTTTCTTTGGCATATATGATTCGCAACGCTTGTGCCAATACAGAGTGGTTCTTTCGATAATAATCCAACCAGTCTCTCCATATTAACAACGATGGTCAAAACTTCGATAGTCTGTGATTTAACTATCGAATAAAAACAAGTGTTTCGATAGTCGATGATTTAACTATCGAAGAAAACAAGTGTTCATCCAATTATCAAACAATCCCTGAGCCCTTAATTAATATTCCATTAATTAAATCACTTCTCTATTTCTTTATCAATATTTGTTAACCAAATATTTTCGATAACCATACTGGCCTTTTACGCTATTTGGAAAACATTTCTGAATATCGCCTTCCTTTATTTTCTAAACTTTAGAAAATATATGTTATTTATAATTGGAAAATATTCCAATTACTTATCTCTTTTCCGATCTCATTTATTTCTATACTTAGGAAATATTCTTTATTATATTTCCAAGCTTACACTTATTTGGGTTAAAACGGATGTTGTGTAAAACATCGTTACGACAACCCAAATACTATATTCAACTAACTCTTATCCAACATTGATTTTCGAGCCTGAAATCTTACTATTTACTTGTTAATAATGAAATCAATCAAGTTGGGGTATAACTACCACTTAGACCTTGACTGAATAACATTTATAATGTCAAAACAGATATGACTACTTACTCGAATAATCAATACCATACAACTACTTATTCACTTTTAAACACGTATACGCTTTCTCTTTATATTCTTACGAGATTTTATTCCTAGTCTTCCTTTTTGATTTTACTATTCTATTTTTAAGTTTGTTTCCTTATCGGCTTCTATATATATTGATATATAGATTCTAGTTTCAAACTTCTTAAAAATATTCTAACTCCTTAAATTTCCGGAAAAATTCGCCATAACCTCCTTTGTACTGCGAGCATCGGGATATTTCAAATAGCCTCCCATGGCCCTCACCAATCCAAAAGAAAAAGCCAAGCGGCTTGCCGATACGGCGCATAAAATCTCATATATGAATTAAATACATACCTTTTTGTCGAACACTCTATCTATTTCACTTCCATACTTTATTCCAAACCTGTCTCATATATATCCATACATTTCTAATTCATTTCAACTTAATCCAGTCATTTTAACTTAATACAATAGTTTTAATTAAGTTCGTTAATTGATTTACAAATTAACTGGTTTGCCTATTTCACCTTCATATTTGAGTATAACATGTTCAAATATATTTTAACTTACTTATAAACCAAATCTAATTCTATTTTTAAGCTCGTTTCCTTATCGATTTCTATATTCAAATTCCAATTCAATTCTATTTGAATTCTCTTTTCAAATTCCATATTCAATTCTATTTGAATTCTCTTTTCAAATTCTATATTCAAATCTATTTGAATTCTCTTTATTCTCTTTATTCAAATTCTATATTCAAATCCTATATTTAAATCTATTTGAATTTTTTTTATTTAAGTTTCATTTCAATTCTATTTGGATCTTCTATATTCAAATTTCAAATCCAATTCTATGCATTATTTATAAACAACGTTTATAACTTCACTTAAAATCCCACATTATATATTTATAAACAAAGTTTATAAATTCAATACAAATCCCACATTTTAAATTTATAAACGGAGTTTATAAATTCAATTCAAATCCAACATTATAAATTTATAAACAAAGTTTATAAATTCAATACTCATTTTATATATATTCAAAACAAGTTAATATTTTCTATAGTTCATTAAAAATTCAAATTCTATTTATAAAAATAGAATTCCCTTTTTAAATCTCAAATACCCTTTTTCGATATTTTTATAAATCAATATTCAAGCCCCAGTGATATTTAAATACCCCAAACAGTCAGTTATCAAATCACGGGATTTCTAACACATCATATATGACAGTATATATGCAAACAAATAAACAAAAATATAATATATTTTTGAGGAATCCAGTCGGATTCCTCCAACCCGTTTTCCTGCATCCACAGACGTTAGTCAACATAGTAATACCCGTCCTGCTTCGAGGCAGGATATCGCGGTATAGAAGGTCATCCACTAATATATATTTGTGGGGCGCATAGGGAAATCATCCGCTATGAAATTGCGGGCATCCGCTAATGAGATTGTGGGAATCCAACCAATCACCAAACCAATATATATATATAATAGCAAGCCTATATAACTATATATATATATATATATATATATATATTTAAACATGCCACACTATATTTTTAACGCAACCAAACAATCAACAGACAATTATTTTTAACTAATAAAAATAATTCTAAATAAAAGGTGAGTGAGATTTACTCACCAGGGTATTTTATTTAGACGGAACTCATCGAAGATGTTTGATTCAGATTCCATTTGTAACCAGATTATAAATCCCGCAGTTGTGATCAACTCGACCGATTCAGTTCTATAAAATCTTGCATTCATATTTAATAATTTATAGGCCTTATTTCGTTATCGAATAAATTTAAATATAAATTAAAATTTATTTCTAAACTAAAATATTTACCTAATCCCTTGTAGCATTTCTTCCCCTTTTAGCAGTCATATTCTTTTCCTGTAAACAGTTCGAACAATCCGAGCATCCTTCCCTTTCAATATGAAACTGTTCGAACTCTTCCTCCAGGTTGAACACCACTGTCGCGCTTGGCCAAAGGCCGCACTCCACTACCCACCATTTCTTGATGCTGCTAGGTTCCCTTTTCAAAACCCACATCCATTTGTCGATCCCCTCAAATCATCCACTGCCGAACTCAGCCCTTAGAACTCCACTATCAAATATACTTCGACATCACCCCTTCTGTTGAAGAACTGCAGGATCTTTATTGTCGAATTAAACCCCAAAACAAACCCTACTGCATCACGTGAACACTGCTCGACACCAGTAAACCTAGACGCCCAAATCACCGAACCCTTTGATACTGTCCTAAAATCAATCGCGGAAGATCTCGCGCCAATACTTGAAGTCCTAAATCCATGATTATCGGCAATACCTGATGTTCGAAATCGAACTTAATGAATCGCAGCCTCCCATCCTTGCGTAAATTGAAGAACCGCTTGAAGTTGAGCCTCCTCTCCTAGTCGCGAGCATCTGGTTCACCACGGCGATGATTTGAGTGAGTCTGAGTGAGGCGATTTCAATTTGGTTTTTTTTGCTGAGGACCAAAAAAAATGAACGGGAAGGAGTGTTGTGACTTATAGCTGAGAAGGAACAGACGTGCCACTATCTTTCTCCTATCGTTTTTAGTGGTGAGGAAAGGGACACACGGCGTGGAGGGGTACAGAAATCTAATTCACACATGAAAAGATATTTTTTTCCTATGATATTTTTGTTTTATTTTAAATTAATTTAAACCAGTATTCTTTAATTAAAATACACCCTAATTCCAAACTCCTTTCTGAACCCAACAACTGACAGTCCTAAGGTAAAACCGCTATTCTGAACACATTGGGACATGTATCGAAGCTCAATTCGACAATATGGAGGAGATACTAATTTAAACTGATATAAATTTATTTCAAAACAAATAAATTCTTCGATGAGGAATTAAATATTATTATTCTAATTCTAACAGAATTTTGTATTGATCATATGAACTGATTTCAGTTTAGTTTTAACTTCGAATTGAATTAACTTTGTATTACGATAATTTTATATATTCGCTATTAAATCGAAATTGATTATTAAATTAATAACTTAATATAAAAATTCACTTATATTATCAAATCAATATTTATATTAAATATTCAAAATTAACCCATAAGAATCCGGGTCATTGCACCTACATTCAAAACATTATTTCCTTTGTCCTCTTCGATTAAACAGCCGCCGAACCTGATTCCTCATCTCCTTTAATCCCTAAAATCGAGTTTTTGAGCTCCATTCCTCCTCCAATCACCACCAAAATCCTTATGTCTCAGATATCCCCCCTCATATAATTCAGATCTATAATTTCCTTTGTCGTTTTCATCGATTCCTCAATGGAACCTCCTCGAGCTTGCAACATCCTCGTGCGGCCACCTTGGTCTTATGCCTTAGGAGGCCGCATGGTTGGACCGCCACCCGAGAAAAATAGAAACTTATTTGAAAACAACAAATTTTGAGTTTCACCAAGGACGCCAGGTGAAGTTCGCAGATTTCTCCCCTTTCTAACTGAAGGAGCTATTAGTAGCTGTAGACCTGGCACCGATCCTTCCCTATGACACCTTTGAGCGCAAGTGCTATCCTCGTTGTATCCATCTATTTGACTCCCAGATGGCCTTTAACTTTGATGAGGGTTCTAGTTTGATTCAGTCCGAGGTGAAAGGGAACCATATTGAGTTCACCGACTAGGATTTGGCTAACATTCTGGATTTTGGTGCAGTTTGAGCAGATTTGAAAAATATTGAGATGACGGACCCCCAGATCCTCCCTTGCATCTTCATTGGAACTTCCCATGCTTGGAACACCGGTAATTTACGACACATTGGACATTTGGTTGTGCGCATCATTTAGCTCAATATTATTTCGAGGATGGGAAGCCTCAAGCAGATCTACCCTTTAGTGCGTTCGAGCCACTTATGTTATTATTGGCAACGTAACCGTCAATTGGGCACGCGCATTGATGATCCACCTCTCCAACCTTTCAGCTGGTACTATGAGGACCCACTTCATGTATAGTCATCTCCACACAAGTGTCTTCCGATACTTCCAGCTGAATCTTTATTGGAAATCGAGGGTCATGAAGACCCCAAGTGTCATAGATAGTGCCTCCCTCAGCAGGATGGGCATCAACTGCCCGCCGCTCCTTCCCCAGCTCCCATTCCAGTTCCTGCAACTCCCGCTCCTGTCGATCAGCAGTAGCAGCAGCCAGCCACACCAGGCAAAGGGAGCCCTTCGCTTTTCGTACTCTGTTAGATCCAGGCGTTGCGCCCCGAGATTCCCAGGGAGCAGCGTCAATAGGCATACGAGATTGGGTGCATTTCTTCCTTTCTACTTTCTATGCGCGGACGTGGCGATGGATCGAGTTCCAACTGTGGTGTTCGTCCTTCTCATATCCTGTAAACGATATCTTTTGTATCTTGTACCATATATATCGTTCTATTTCCAGCATTTGTCTTTGTTGTAGTAGTAGTTCGTGCTTATAACTATTAGTGTTGTTGTTGTTGTAAATTGCATGACGATGTAATGAAATGTCATATGTGTTTGTCTTTCGCGCTACGTTGTATTTGAATTAGAAATGAAGTCTCATTTTCTTATCTAACTTACAGTTGTCTTCGAGTTGGAAAGTGTGGAATTCTGTAGTGGATAATTTTAGCAAAGGATAGGTTTTTTTGCGTTATTTCGTCATGAGTATATTTACTATTTGTTTCCTTTTCCTTTTTAAGCTAAAATTTATTTTTGAGTTTTGTGTGTGGTTTCGGTTTCCGCATTTTTCCACGTGACCGCCTTTCTTCCACGCTAACATCTGACTTGAATCAATTATGTTTCGGCAAAATATATTTTTGTAACTTCTTGCAAGTGCTGCATGAAAAAAAATCCTTTTTAATTTTTTATTTTTGATTAATTTACTTTCTTTAATCTGATTTTTGTAAAAACATGAATTTAAGGTATGGTAGTTTACACGCATGTTTAAACATCTACTTTGTATAAAAATAGATGGTATATATGTAGCATAGTGCACATTACCAAATTTTTGCTTTTATGTGGATCTAATATGGAAAGTAAAACAATACCAAAAGGGAATTCAAAATTTTACATAAGAATTTTTAAAGCCGAATTTTATTTTTATGGAAAGTTTTGATTTTTATAGTCATAAGTAAAATGCAAGAAAGATTTTGGATGATTTCTTTTGTTTTAGCAGTGCATTAGAGGAAGATGATACGTAAAGACTCTAACAATAACAAAGGAAATGATATTTTAGCAGTGGAAACATTGTTTCCATAATTTGTTGATGATGCACGTGAGTTATCAATCAACTCGTTTTACATTTTAGAGCTTGGCTTAAGCCTTCTTTACAGTCTATAGATGGAAATTTTCGCAGTATTTTGGGGATACTTATGTAAAATTCTATTGGAGTACAGTAATTGATTATTTATAAGCAGAAAGAAAGTTGAATTTCTCCGCTTTTTTCGGCTTAAGAGAAATTAATAAGAAACTTTTTAGATGGGTTGATGTGTTAGATGGTAGGATTAGGATGCAAAATTAGTTGCTTTATATTTCCATTTGTAGTCGTGCGGGGGTTATGGATGACAAATATTCTCAAAACTTACATTGATGTAGAACTGCCAGTATATTTTAGGATGTTTGCATCATGTTTTCAGAAGCGTTTGTAAAATTGAAATGCATAGATATAGAAGGATCCAACTTAGAATCATTATGCATGCATATTTTATGGTTGCAACTCATTATGTACACTGTGCTCATGTGCATGTTGTTTGAAAATTTGGATGCACGCTAATTGGTTGTGTAGTTTAGGATAATTAGGCGCCAGCACCATGACTTTGTCATTGGTTAAATTTTGGGACGAAATTTCTTTTAAGGAGGGGAGAATGTAATAACCCAAAATTTTGATAATTAATTAGATTCCAAAAACAGAATTATTGCAAACGATCGAATTTGACCATAAAACTTGCATCGTAGTGTTTATGATTAAATTCTGGTGAATTTTTATGTCTAGAACTTCACGAATGGAGTCAGTATGTAAAAGTTACGGATGAAATACGAAAACAGGCAGAAAATAAATAAACAAGAATATATAAAAAATTATTATCATTTATTACCTACCATCACTGGGCAGATTCGACCCATGGCGGTCGGCCCCTCTATTCGAAACAGCTAGTGACGGCCAAGTTTTCAGGGGTATTATATATTATTATTTTTATATTAACGGACGGATCTTTATAAAATTAAATCAAATGGTTCATGATCATTTCCATGCCTATAAATAAAAGGCTAGACCCCCACTGTTTTGCTCATATTTCTGGAGGCAACAACGAGGCTCTACCATTTCAAACTCTCCGATCTCTTCTTAAATTCTAAATTATAAATCTATTCAAATGAAATTTACAAGAATTGGAGATATTAAATCCAGATCTTTGCAAAAGGGTTGGTTCTACGAATAGATAGTTTATCTTATTGAATTTCCTTCTTCTTTTCCTATTCTTCTTTCACATCTACAAATCTAAATCTGTATTTGTAAATCACCTTTGGAAATATATTGTAGACCTGTAGGATTTGAGAATTAAAAGCCTAAAAGTTGTGTCAGATTTTGATTTGGATAGCTCTCAGGTGAGTGGAAAATATATATGTTGTTTATAATAACTTATATAATTCATTTATGTTGAATCTAAATTATATGCCTAAAAGTTATCAGATTTGTTTGTTTTATCAAATTTGAAATATTATGAATACAAGTTAAGAATGGAATTGTAGGCCTTCTCAAATATATCATCACCTTGCCTACAGTTATTCTTAAATTGTTTGTGGTTATTGTAAACACCTTGGATCTGGAAATCAGTCCCAAAATTACAATTAGAAGTATAGTACTTTATTCTAGGTCCATAGGATTTGGGTATTGATTTGTAATTGCATAGTTTTGGTTAAAATAATAATATTCCTATTGTGTTTGATATTGTTGTGGTTTTACTTGGTTATTGTAATTTTGTCATTTTTGTTCTTTTTCATTAAAAGGCATTATTTGAATTCTACAAGGAACATAAATAAATCAAATAAGAAGAAATGTGCAAATTAACATATTTTGGTACATAATTTGCAACATCTATTCTAAATAAGATATTAACTTATTTCCTTGGGATTTGAAAAGTGTTAATTTTCCAAGGAACAAAAGTCAAACTTTTTTCCTCTTTTAATGGCGGCATCGAGCCCCTTCTTCCTACAATCTCCCCCAACATGTCCTCTCGATTGTGCCCCCTCTCAAATCAACTTCCATCTTGCACCCTTATCCTTTCTTCCTCCTCCTCCTCCTCCTTCTCCTATTCTACCTACCCCCGATCCCCATCCAGCACCTGATTTACCTGCTGGTCTCCCTCTAGAACCCTCACTTGCTCCTCCCATCCCCATCCTCTTTAAGAGTGGTCATGTCTTTTTGAAGCCAAACCTAGGAATGCGGGATCCTACTCGCCTCCACCCATTCATCTAGAGTTTTATGGGAAAGCGCTTATGTCCAATGAAGATTGTCATCAATGCCGGCAGAGAAGTTTGGAACGAATTCCTCGTTTGGTACTTTCTTGATAGACCCTTATATTACTCAGTTGTGACTGAGCATCTGGAAAGGCTGTGGAGTCCTACTAGGAGCATCAAAGTATGTTCTACTGGTAAGATTTTTCTCTTATGTCTAACTAGTTCAAAGGACAGAGATAGGAAATTATGGGCTGATCCAGTCATGATACAAAGCAAAAAAATTATTATACGACCTTGTAATGCAGAGATTGGTGATATTGGTAATAATGTTAAATCTATTCCTGTTTAGATTAAGTTAACAAATTTAAATTGTATGCTTGGTCGAAGTTTGGGGTCAGCTGCCTAGCTACGAGGGTTGGGAATTTTCTATTATGGACTTGTCGATCGAGAAACTCGAAAGGTTTTAGTTTGCGAAATATATGGTAGAGGTCACCCCCAATGAGGAATTACCCTCAGACTTGCCTATCAAATTACCTGATGGCTCAGAACATACTTTTTTCTTCACTTACCATTGGCTCCTTGACATGCATATTAATTACAAATCATTTGGGAATATAACTGAGCATTGTGTAGCTATCAGTAAGAAGACTAGTGTTGTTTCCACTTTCAACAATGTTTTAGGCAAGGAGGATAAAGTAGTGAAGATGAATAAGACAGTTGGTGATTACTCTGTGGTTGGTGGTGATAATGTTGTTAGAATTAGAGAAAAAAAACTAGTTTTAAGAGAAAAGATATGTGGACGAAGGTGATGAGTAAACAAAGCATCCAAGTTACTTTGGCAAGGCAAGTAATCAAGCAGTTGTGGATGTGAATTTAACAGGAGGAAAACCATTTTATTTAGGTGGTAATAGTTTTAGTGTGTTAATCAATGAAGGGAATATTCCGACGGAACTGATCATGAAACAGTCCAACGTGAGGTAAATGCCACACATGCCTGGGTGGAGATCAATTTGATAATAATGCTAGGAACTTTGAAGGTCCTTTATTACAGGAAGGTGAGGTAGCTAGTCTTGATGACTTTCTATCAAAGGCATTTAGTTATGATAGATGTCATGTTGTTCAAGCTAACTATAAAGGAAAGAAAATTTTGCAAGATGAACTGATAGTGCAAATATTAGAGCTGTTGTACAAAGAATGATGGCGCAAAAGCTCTAAGTGTGTCTTTTGAATTTCAGAACAATGTTGTTGTAACTCATCATGATCCAAAGAATACAGGCAGTACCTATTTGAATCCCATTAGTGCTAATTACAATGTTACTTCGAGTTGCTTACAATCCCTTAATAACTTCTTACTGCAAAACTTCCAGCTTGATGTAGTTCAAGAGAAAGTGGTTAGGGAGCTATCACCTTCAAATCTGAATGACGTATCAAGTATTAGATCAGAACTAAATTGTGGTGATGAAGGTGGTAATGCTTATGGTGGTAATCGATAGAATCTGGAGAAATTGCTAAAGGATTTCAATTTTCGAAACAATATGAATTTTTTTTTGTTCAAGAGAAAGGAAAACAGTTGGAAGAACCTCAAAATGTGGCTATTGTCGTGGTTCACTCCCCTATTCCATTCAAACCAGGTTTATTGAATTCACAAAGCCCGAATAAGCCAAATATAAAGTAGAAAATTTCCTCCCCTTGCTCGCCCAGTGTTGCAGTATCAAATCATGTCACCAAGGTGGTTTCTCCCTATGCTCACATTACTCCTCCACTTGGGAACAAGGATCCCCCTCCACGGAATGAAGCTACTACTAATCATCAATCTGCTGTTGTCATTGCTGCAGTGAAAACTTTGGTAACACATAGTAGGAAAAAGGCATTGTTGCAAGCTTTAAATGACAAAGGCTGGTTGCTTGGGCTGTAATAGGAGTGCCCTGTTTTAGCACAAAGTAATCTTTCTTTTGTTGCATTAAATGTTAAGTCAGTTTGTTATTCCATGCACCATGTCATTGTAATTGTTATGTCCATGTTAGCTAGTATCCCCTACGTGGGATATTCCTTTGTAGTTGATATACACATTTTATATCGCCTGAGTTCTCTTGTATTTTTCTTATTTTTAATAAAAGAGTGTTACAGATCTCTATAAAACCGGTCTGCCTTGACAAAAAAGTGTCAATTTTACTCTTTTAAATATTTGGGGCAAAAATTGCAATAATTACAGTGAATAACCTTTTATAAGTTTTTGAACCTTGAAACAAGATTAAACACAAGAAGGGATGTTCTATTTGGTAGTTTAGATCATAACATAAATAATAAATGTTAACAAAATAAAATTAGTAACTATGTTGACTCGGGGAATAATATAAATAAATAAATATACATTAACCTCATTCATCTAAATCTATGTAAGTAATGCTATTATATTAAATAAATGTTTGTTTAATATTGTGTTTTTGGATTTGAACTGTTTCCATTTCATGGGAATAAAAGTATTGTAATAACTTCCATGACAAATGGAAAATAAATATTTGTGACCATAATAGTAGTAAACATGGAATCTATTGCTAAATATAAAGGTCATAAGTAAGGTAATAATATTGTAACCATGTCCATTTGGGAAAATAAATTAATAGGATAATTAATGTCTAAATGGTTACAATTACATTTGTGATTATGAATAGTGATTGTAACTCCAATTAGGGAAATATATAAGTAATTAGCTTATGCATATATACATATATATATATATACACACAAATAAGAATCAAATGGAATTAAATTAATATAGAAATGTTTGGGAGTTATGTATATCAGATTAGAGCTTAAACGAGACTGGTATAAATGGCCTTAAATAGGTTAATTGATGCCTTAGGAAACATGATCGTTCAGGCCATTCATGACAAGTAACCGAATTAATAATAATTAAGGGAAATTAATGGGGATTGATTAGCATAGTAAATGCTAAGTCCGATATGAAAATAAATAATTTAACATCCTAGGATAGGAAGTTATAGGTTTTCCTTATTTTATTCTAGTTAATCTAGAATTAATAATGTTGAAAATAAAGTTGGACTTAGTAGGTAAATGATGAGAGGTCAGTTGCCTTATTCGATAGAAGCATGCACTTCCCACTAATCAGATATATGTACAACTGATGTGAGATATCATTAATCATAGGAACCCATGCCGATAGTTAATTGCATAGCGGGAATTATGTAACGGCCCAGGAAATTTTCGACTTCGGTAATCGACATACAACACCATGTCGGCTATGCAAGAATCGAAAATACCGAAACGTCAATAGAAAGAAGTTAGAGGGTGAGAATAGATAAGACAGAAATTAGAATAGAAGAAGTAGAACTTAACTACAACAACATCAGAGTAACACGAATCTCACAGCGAAACGAATAAAATATATTATATAACATAACTTTGGAATAAAATAGTATCAGTATACAATACTATATCAGAGTACAACACTTACAACACAACGGAAATAAACAATAGCTATATGATCCTAAAGCCTCCTGCTCCAGCTGTCCAAATATATCTGTAAAATCCCGACTGCTTGACTGCCCGTACAAAATTGGGCACCCAAGAGTTAGGGAAAACAAAACAAAACAAACTCCGAGTCAGTAATGTGACTAGTGTAAGTAAACTCCAACCATTTGTTTAACTTTTAAAATTCTTTTAAAAGAAAGAATAATTTAAGACCGATCCACACATAAACACGGATGGTTTTTACCTTATGATAACCCAAAATATTCTTTATATCATGGCTCTTCTGATATTATAATAATGTCTAAATCAAATAAATAGAAATCTAGTAGAACGCTTTCATCTAACGTTCCACATATATAATATACAATCAAAAACCGCGGGCTCTTATTGGATAATGGATTTCCAACTCTGACAAGGTATGGAACCACCTTCCGATTAGTGTACTCTGGAAGCGATAAACTGGAGTTTAACAAGAATATCTTATAACTCGGCCACACATGACTGGTCATTTATTTCACTTGACTGTTCCGAATATATTGTCATCTTACAGTTGGTATACCAACATAACCATTCCCGGGAGATACAAAATTGAAAGAAGTAACAAATATGAGTATTCTCTAGATGGTGGCAATATACCCTAATTGGGTGCGACCCCACTTAGCCATGCTGCCTGCCCGATTTATGTCATTTCTTGGTTGATGGGGCTTGAGGTCATAACGTATCATTATACAGATCACATCTTTATTTCCTTTGAATGTCACATCGTCATACCCGCTAAATCATAAATTGATTTCTCCAAAAATATCATGGGTATACAGCTAAGAGAAACGAATTCCCGCCACCAAACGTAAATACGTTTGAAGAGATCAACTTATGTGATCTATTAAATATACTATGTCAGACATTCTTCCATACAAGTTGTCCTGGGACTGGACAAACTGAAGGAACTATTCTATAAACCCATCTTAGGCAATTTCTACCTAGGACTACCTGAACAACCCTTGCATAAACTCCGTCTTCTATTATCTTCAACATATTTGATTCACAATGCTAATGCCCATACAGAATGGTTTTCAGATAATAATCTGATTCCGAACTCTCCGTATTGACATCGAAAATGGTCAAAAACTTTGATAGTCGGTTATTTAACGATCAAAGGAAAACATGTGCACAGACAACGCTCGTATTTCCAAATGGAAATCTTACCGAGCAAATCATTAATCAACACTAATCCCCTCTAATTAAATTTTTCCTTCAATTACTCATTTCCCTATTCCCGTTTCCATATTTCGCAAATTCTTGTTTTCTAAATTTAGAAAATATACGTTATCAATCATCGGAAAACATTTCCACATTTACTCTCATTTCTTATTTTCTATGTTAGAAAACATTTCTGATATATGCCTTGGAAAGTTTTTGAGCGGCTAGTAACAAATAGTAGGCTATGGATGTTTGGACTTAGCATAGAAATGGTAATGAGAATCTGTAGATATGTATTCAGTCTTATTATTTGAAGAGCAAAGTGCTAAGCCTTGCTGATAATCTAATGTTGATGATCGGATGTTGATTTTGAATAAGTGGAGCCTTTGGCTTGTGAGATGCTGAGGGTTTGCTCGAGCACAGAAGTGGGTAGATGGCTTTTCATGAGCCGGTTATCTTTAGTTTAAGATTTAATTTCATGTTGGTTTTCTTTAATATTTTTCTTATGTAAAGGTTAGTATGCTAACCTCTTTCTTGTATATTTTGTTTTAGTAGAAATAAAGTGAACCAATTTTCAAAAAAAAAAAAAACATTTCTGATTCTTATTTGGAAACCATTTCCAAAACTCCTTCATTGGATTTAAACAGATGTTTAAATAAAACATCGCTATGTCAGCTCAAACTATTACACTCCATAACTAAATTCCCTTAACCAACCTTCACTATTGAACCTTAACCATTCCCTAGTAAAAAATAAAGTCAATCAAGTTTGGGTATAACTACCTCTCAGACCTTAACTGAACAACATTTCTAACCTCGAAATAGACAAAGTTCACCTTTTAAATCTTTAACAAACTCCCTTACGAAACTCTCGGATTCTATTTATGAATCCATTTCTTTTACAGAAATCATTTGATTATAACAATAGTGTTATAATCCTATGCTCGCGAAATATATAACTTAAATATAACTTTCATTTATTAATTTAAATAAATAAACAAACAACTAATTTATTAATGAATAAATAAATCTTGATTTAAAAACAGAAAGTAAATAATACTTTCCTACATTCGATATAGTCGAATTCCAACGTATAACTCTCTCTCGAATAATCCCTATTCGATAACTCCCTTTAGAATAAATTATATTCGATATTCTCTCTTTGAATAAATAATATTCAATTAACTCTCTTCAAATAACTAATATTTGATTAACTCTCTTCGAATAACCAATATTCGATTAACTCTATTCGAATAACCAATATTTGATTGACTCTCTTCGAATAACCAATATTTGATTAACTCTATTCGAATAACCAATATTTGATTAACTCTATTCGAATAACCAATATTCGATTAACTCTATTCGAATAACTAATATTCGATTAACTCTAATTCGATTAACTCTATTCGATAACTATTTTCTTCGAATAAACTATATTTGATGATCTCACTTTCGAATAAACTATATTCGATAATCTTTCTTTGAATAACTATATTCGATTAACTCTATTCAAATAACTAATATTCGACTAACTCTAATTCGATTAACTCTATTCGAATAACTTATAGTTGAATAACTCTAATTCGATTAACTCTATTCGAATAACTCTACTCGATTAACTCTTGTTCGATTAACAAATATTTGATTAACTCTATTCGAATAACTAATATTCAATTAACTCTAATTCAATTAACTCTATTCGAATAAAAAATATTCGATTAGCTCTAATTCGATTAACTCTATTCGAATAACTCTACTCGATTAACTCTTATTCGATTAACAAATATTCGAATAACTAATATTCAGTTAACTTTATTTTGACTAACTAATATTCGATTTAACTCTATTCGAATAACTAATACTCGATTTAACTCATTTTCCCATCTCATTCAAATTCCCATTTGAATTCCTATTTCAAAATCCAATTTTTCCTTATAAATGTTTTAATTTACAAAATATTTATTTTAATTCGTTATTCACATCGAAAGTGAAAAATATTTCTTTTATATAATCCATTAAGTCTGATTTCATATTTTAAAATAATATCCATTTCCAAATTCTATTTATACTTCTATTTATAGAATTATTAATATGAAATCTCCTTTTTATTTCTAACACGTAAATCTCATTTATAATTCCCTTTATAAATGTTGAGTTCACATTCGATTTCCAATATTAGTGTTGAAACCGATTTTACTTTTTATATAATTTCATACTCATATATTCGATTTATCCCATGATTAATTATTTTACTTAATTTATAAAACATTACTTATAAATTAATCTTCTCCATTTATCTGTTAAAACAAATTCCTATTTAAAAATATCCTTTAAATCCATCATCTCATAGTTCTTTTATATCTCGCCAATTTTCTTTTTATACTGCTATTTATTTTCCAAATAAAATTCCTTTTTTTATAATTCTATTTATTTTCCAAATAATCCCTTTTATAATTCTATTTATTTCATATAAATATTTACTTTTATAATATCCTATTTATTTCATATGAATATTCCATTTATAATATCCTGTTTATTTCATATGAATATTTCCTTTTACGATTATATTTATTTCCCAAACAAATATTTTATTTTCAATATACACTTTGAAAATTCCCTTTTTACATTCCATTATTTCTTATGGTATTTAAAATACCAAATAATAAGACCAGTGTCATCATAATCAATACAGATTATATATCACATCATATATCACAATATATGAAAACATATAGTAATATAAATATTAAGGAATCCAGTTGGATCCCTCCACCCTATTTCCCTGCATCCATAGATGTTAAACAACATAAATAACATCGATTTCATTTTGATATGAAATATTCTGATAAACAGAATCAATATTTGATCAATGGTTTATATATAACTATATTTATTATTTTTAACCAATTAATTATCGATTCATTCAGACAAACAACACACAACAATCAACCATCACTTATCAGTTCTAAAAATACGTTATAAAAATATAACTGGATAGAGTTAGTGAGATTTACTCACATTGGACGATCATCGTTAAATAACGATAACTGTTGATTGATTCAGACATACAATTTATTTCGCTATAAATTGTAACGAGCTCCAATTCACTCCCAGTCAGTTCCATTGCGTAGCCCCCATCCATACAATCCCGACGAATCCAAATTTTCTAAATTCGGTTAACGTATGACAAAGTTATGGTATTTACAAGTTTGAATATATTTACGGGTAATTAACTAAACTAAGTATATATATTAATGTCGAATGGACGTTACCCTTTCAAATAACATCGGCCCATCTTAGAACTTTCCACCCGACCCGCCATATCCATCTCCATCTTCCTCTTTACAATTTTAGATGCGAGTTCCAGGATTACTAAATGGCGATTTTCGGATTTTTACTTCCATCTATATCCTCCCACACAACATGAAACCAAAAACGAAACCCACCATGATCTTCTCCTACCGAATCTCTACAGCCTCATCCCCTAAATGAGGTGCTCAACTCCCATTTACTTCAGCATCGAACAATCTTTCATCACCATTACAGTAAACTTTGAACCCCCTTTCTCCCTCCGTAACACATGGAATCTCCCACCGAGTTCACCATTTTGCTTCCCTTTCAATTCCGCACCTCCCCATACCCGCGCTGTCGAACTCGCACCACTCGAATGATTTCCGACCTGCTCTTTGTCGTGCATGCTACAGTGAAATGATGACAGTTTTATCTCACCGATAACTCTCCTAATTTGCACGCAGGCCCAACTTTCCACCCCAAGATCAAAAACAACCATCGATTCGATCATCACTGCTTCAAACTTAAAGTATTTCCAACCCTAAATCCCTGAACACTCCCGCTGTAAAAAGTCGATGGTCACCAAAACCCATCTCATCACATTCTGGAACCACTGGGATGGAGCTCTTGTGTTGTTGAATCCAAATATACAACTTTGGCGATTTATAGGAATTTATTCGAATTTGTTTTCAATTTTGAAAGTGACTACTTTGCTGTGAGGAAGAAAAATGTTATGGCATGTTTTTTAGTTGACCACTGAGGAAACAAATTTAGGGTTAACGGAGATAGAGGTGTATTTATAGGATAGCATAATATTTTTTAAATCAATTATTATATTAATCTATAGCCAATCGTTTTTCCATTCATCGTTCAAAAATTTCTATGATCACATAACGTATCCAAATTTGACGAAAATGGACATGCAGCTACAGTTCGACATTACGGACCCAATGAAACTTGTTTCGTTGAATTTGAGTTCGTTTGTTCACACAACGTATTTTTAAAGTCAAATTATCGACTGTATTTCACATTAAAATCGCCCATGGCCACATACTGACTCCAAAAATTACGAAAATTGAAATTTAACAATAATTTAATATTTTGGATCCAACAAAATTAGTTTCATCGAAAAAGGAGGTCGTTTGTAAAAATGACTATTTTTAAAGCTCTAAATAAACCTATTTAAATATTTATATATTTAAAAATAATTAAAATAAATTAATATTATCGTATATATTCACATAGAATATAATATAGCTCCAAAATATTCCTATCTGAATTTATAACTCGATGTTTTAAATCCATATTAAATCAGTATTCAATTTATATTGAAAATCCATTTATAATATAAATAAATCGTTATAAATTATAAAGGAATTCCATAACGACTTTTCGAAAATTTGATTTGGATACAACTCACAATCTACATGACGAAATCTTGATTTTTCTCTTCCATTAGAAAAATATACTTCACCAGCTCTGAATGTTTCTTGTTTCACAGAAATCCGACTTAAAATGGATTCTTTATATTCATTTAAAGTTCGAATCGCCAAATTACGAACTGCGGCGCCATTTCTAGCTCGATTATAATTATAATAAATTTTTTACATTCAAATGACATTTATAAATAAATTCGTTTTTATAATTCAACTCTAAACTGGATTAAATATTTTTAAATAATCCAATACACACAATATTGTCATTTCAGCTATTTCTGATTATTCAGAAATTTAAATATATTATTTAATTATCTATTAATTAAATATTCAATGATATCAAATTCATGCGATTTTAAATTACCAAACCATTATTTAAATAATTAAATAAATTAATTATTCGACCGTAAAACTATGAGTCGTTACAAATTATTTCCTAAAGTAGTTTAACTGAAAGGGGACACTATCAAGGGAATAACTCGTAAGCGTAGCCTACTTCGGGATTAGAGGTATTAAGTAGTTTGATTCACCCATAAAAGGGTATTAATTGATCACGTAGCTCACCTCCCTATAATAAGAAGTATTAGCAAATTGCTATTGGGTACGAATTTGGTAATCCCTGTGTAGGTCCGCTTCGTCTAGGTAGTAAGTCACTAGGGAGAAAGTCCGCCTTGGAATTAGGTATTAAATGACAATTAAGGAGATTCCATGGGCCTGCCTATCATGTGGGAAGTATTAAGTCACTGGGGGATTATCTAGTAAGCCCAGTTAAATAGTAAAATCGGGGGTCCGCTAGGAAGGTCTTAAATGGTGTCGAGCTCCTACCTAAACCTGGTGTTAAGAGGCTAGTTGCTATTTCTCGCATTATGCGGGTTTTGGGTATACATGTGAATGACAAAAGGCTTAAATTAGTAGGACTTGTAGCTTGTGTCCTCTAATTTTATATTAATGTATAGTAAACACTGAGTAATGCATTAAATGATCGACAGGTCCGTCTTGGGTCTTAAGTGATTGAAAGGATCCTCCCTTTTCTTGTATTGATAGTGAGGTTTTAAGTGGAAACATAGAAATAATTAACCTCCTTATGGGATAGTGAGTAGTTAGAAGCCAGCCTCTTAGTTTCGGTAATTGGTTGAATGGTGCTTTGAAGGCTTCATGCTTATGTGTAAACGTTCTATTTAAGTACTTTTATATAGTTATCTTTGGGAATTCTATCTTGCGTATGGTAGTTAGTATTCATGCATAAATATTTACACGGTTACGTTAGAATTACTAGCCTTGTTAGACATATGTTTTGGTTGGGACCAAACGTGATACACTTGTGTATTATAAACAGTGTTATACATTTTCTACTCACCAGGACTTATTGTTATGACCACCCTCCTTATAACAACTCTCAGGTTTAACTTAGGGAAGGCATGTCTTTGCAGGTGTTCGGTTTTCGGTTCTCATTCTCTGATGCTCGGTATTGATGTGGCAATGTGCTTTAAGGTAGTTGCCATAGTCGGTATTAGTTATCCTATCTTGTTTCCGTTGTGAGTTAGTTATTATTTTTCTCTAAGTATGCTCTGTAATGACCCGCATGGGCAGAGGTATTATAATTTATTTATTTAATTATTTAAATAGTGAATTGAAGGATTTAATGGTCGTGAAATTAAATAATGGTAAATATTTAATTTAAAATAATAAATTAAATAATATATTTAATTCTGAAATAATCAGAATTGGCTGAAATGGCGATATGGTGTGAACTGGGTCATCTGTGATATATAATTCAGTTTAGAATTTAATTTGAATAACGAATATATTTAAATAACGGCAGTTTGGATGTATAATTATATTATAATTGAAATCGAGCTTGAAATGGCGCTGTAGTTCGTAAATTGGCGATTTGAACTTCAACTGAATGTATAGGATTCGTTTTAAATCGGATTTCTGTGAAACAAGAAACGTGTGGAGCTGGTGGAGTATATCTTTCTAGTGGAAGAGAAAAATCTGGACTTCATCATGTAGATTTTTAGATATGTCCAAATCAAATTTCAAAATAGTCACTATAGAATCATTTATCAACCGTATCGGTTTATTCGATATAACTAGAGATCGGGTTTGAATTTATACAAGGTTCTTTTGGGACATAGTGATAATTTAATTTTTAGAATTTTACTGTAATTTTTAATTAATTTAATAAGCAACTTTTTATATGAAGTATTTCGCACACTAAAATCAACATTTTGAAGTTTCAAAATATGAGTCCATCTACCGGTATTATTATATTTTTGGGATCGTGGCATCGAGCTGGAAACAACGGCATCTTTATTTCTGTCTGTACGTGAATGGAGTTAAGGTAACATGGTATGTTAAAAACCAACTTTAAAACCATGGAACTTAACGTGCGTTTTCCCTTTTCAACTAAATATCTCGTTCTATTTCTCTCATCAAAACCAAGTCCACGCCTCAAAATTTCTCAACCGCTACTTTTCCTTGGTCATCAAAGCAAATTAGTGGCACTAACTAATCCACAAGAGAAAACCAACACCCCTATATAAAGACCAGCCTTTCTGTAAACCTAAATTCTATTTTCTCGTTTGGTTTTAAAGTTGTGCCGCCACTTATACTTCTTCAAACGTGAGAAACCGGTTGCTTCAAAAATCAAAACAAAACGAGATGAATTCCTATAAATCACTAGAGTTATATGTTTGGATTCATGAGGGGTTCCTCTTCATTCTAGTATGAGTTTTAAAGGGTTTGAAACCCATTCTCATTTACTGTCTTTTGCGAACGGTAGTTAGGTTTGGGGTATTTTCGAATTTGTGAGCTTCCGTTGGGGAAAATAGGTTTGTTTTTCGGTTCACAAGATCAATGAGGGTTTACTGGAAAATCTTTGTGGAGTTTGTGGGAAATAGAGTTCGGTATTGTCACCGAAATACATGAACTGGGCTGGTCGACGGGATGAAGAAGGTGAACTCGAGTTCCACTTTGAGGGTAGGACGTGAAAGAGGATTGGAAGATGTAACCAAAGGAGATTTTTATTGATTTTATTGTGAGGAGATAGAAGCGGTTTAAGGTCCTAAAAACCAACGGAAATAGGAAGGATCAGTTACTGGAGAAGGAGGACCAAACTGAGGAAGAAGAAAGTGGGTGCGGGCTAAAGGGATTAAGCGGGTCTGGTTTTGGCAAACATGAAGATGGGCCAGTATTTGTTGATAAAGAGTGAGGCCGTTCTTTATATATATAAATATAAAAGGGAAACTGATGGGCTGAGTATTAAAGTGGGTATTGAATGGATGTTGGGCTTAAAACATTGGTAAGGCCTAGTTGATCATTTAATATAGAATTAATTAAATTAATTTAATGTCTGAACTTGTTAACGCGATATCTTAACCATATGTGATCAGTTACGAACCGTTCGTCACTATGGAATCGTATGGACGGGAGAAGCACAATGAGACTGACCGGGAGTGAATCAGAGCTCGTTACAATTTATAGAAAAATAAATTGTCTGTCTGAATCAAGCGATGGTTATCGTTATTAACGATGATCGTCCAATGTGACTAGAACTCACCAACTCTGAACAGTATATTTTGATAACATATGTTTAGAACTGATAATTTATCTGTTGATTGTTGTGTGTTGATTTGGTTGATTGAACTGCTAGTCAGTTAGTTGAAATTATATATATATATACCATTAAATATATATGTTGATGTTGCTTATCAGAACATTTCATACTGAAATGAAGTTGATGTTAATTATATGGTTTAACATCTGTGATGCAGGGGAACAGGTTGGAGGGACCCAACTGGGTTCCTCAATATACAAAATACTGTTTTGTTTCATATATTGTGATATGTGACGTATTATATAATCTGTGATGATTATGTGTACTTGGTTGATAGTAATCATGGTTATACGGTATTTTAAATACCAAAATGAATACAAGAAAGTTAAAAAGGGAATTTTCAAAACGTATAGTGAAAATGAAATATTTATAAAATCAAAGGATTTTATAATGGAGATATTTATTAGAAAATAAATAGAATCGAGTTAAAAGTGTTAAAGAGGATAGGGTATGGTTTTTGAGTAATTGGAACTTGTTCTACATTGATTGAGTTGAGTAAATTTCAAAGTGTTGATCTGATGTTGGTTTCGGCCTTCGGGATTAACACTGAGAAGTTTATTTACCTACCAATTTATAATAAGGATCTAATGAATAGAAGTGAAGTAATAAGGGAATATTTATTTAGGAAATAAATGAAGTTATAAAAGGAATTAATTATTTGTCAAATAGAATTGAAAGGAGTTAATCGATTTGAATTAATCAATTAGAGTTGATTGATTGGAGTTAATCAAATTGAATTAGCGAGTTAAGTTAATCAAATTGAGATAGCGAGTTAAGTTAATCAAATTGAATTAGCAAGTTAAGATAATCAAATTGAGTTGTCGAGTTAAGATAATCAAATTGAGATTAATAAGCTAAAATGATCAAGGTGAGTTAGTAAAAAGGGAGTTAATCAAATTAGAGTTAATCGAATAATGATTAATGATAAATTAAATTCAAAGAGATAAAGTTGATTGATGATTGATCGATCGAATTTCCATTTGGGAATAAGATCGTTGTTTGTACACCGACATGTTTTCATTTGATAGTTAGATCACCGACTATCAAAGTTTGACCATATTTACGTTGTTAATATGGAGAGACCGGTTGGATTCTTATCCAAAGAACCACTCTGTATTGGCATAAGCATTGCGAATATGCCAAAGAAAAATTGAAGACGGAGTAAAGTGCAAGGGCTTTTATATAAGTCCTAGGTAGAGATTGCCTAGGATGGATGTACTGAATAGTGCCTTCGGTTTCGTTCAGTCCCAGAACGAACGTATATGGACGAGTGTCTGACAAAGTATTTCCAATGATCGAATGGGTTGGTCTGTATAAATATATATGGTTGCAACGGAATTATTCCCTTAGCATAACATCCAGAATATTTGTGTAAACCAATTAATGATTAACGGATTTGATAATGTGACATTCAAAGTGATCGTGTTATAAATGAATGGAAAGTAATCATAGTCTCTAGCCTCAACAACCAGGAAATGACAAAAATCGGGCAGGCAGCATGGCTAAGTCAGTCGCTCCGAAGTAGGGTGTATAATCACCTATCTAGAGAATATTCATTTGCTTCTTTAATCTATCGATGTTGTCCCATATATATACGGGGAACGGTTGCTGATCCCAACCGTTGGTGATATACATTCGATACACTCAAACGAAATGAGTGGTCGGTCATGTATGGCTGAGTTGCAAGATGTTCTTGTTGAACTCCAGTGTATCTTTCCTAGAGTACACTGATTGGAAGGTGGTTCCATACCTTGTCATAGTTGGAAATCCATTACCCAATACGTGCTTGCGGTTTTGATTGTATACTATATATGTAGAACGTGAGATGAAAGCGTTTCTGCTAGATGATTATTATAGTTGTGGTTGATAGACATTATTATAATATCAAAAGGTTTTTGATATAAAGATACTTTGGATTCTCATAAGGGAAAAACCTGTTCCGTTATATGGCGTGGTCTTATGAGATATCGTTAACTTGTTCAAACTGTTTAAACTGTTTTACTCATACCAGTCCCATGACTGACCCAGAGTTTATTTGTTTGTTTTCCCTAAACTCTTGGGTGCCTAAATTTGTATGGGCAGTCAAGTAGTTGGGATTTTAAAGATACAGTTGGAGAGCTTGGAGCAGGAGGCTTCAAGATTCTATAGCTATTATTATTTCCGCTGTTGTTGTAAGTGTTGTACTCTGCAATGTATTGTATACATATACCGTTGTAATTTCAAAAGTTATGTTATATTTTATTCGTTCCGCTGTGAGGTTCGTGTTTACTCTGATGATGATGTCCTTCTTCTTCAATTCTATAAGTTTATATCTTATCTATTCTCACCCTCTAACTTCTTTATATTAATTTCCTAGTTTTCAGTACAATTTGGGGTTGGACTTGGGTTATTTGGTCAGCTCAAATTGGACCGGATTTTCGGGTCATTACAGTTGGTATCAGAGCTTAAGGTTAAGTGAATTACCTTGGCTCTGTGGCGTGACTCAGTAGAGATGGGGTTAGTGATACCCTAGATTGAGTTTGAGTGTATATATACGACTGAACGTATTTTTATTTGATATAAAATTATTTTATATTGTGGGGATTTATCAGTTGAGTTGTTTGTGGGCTCTGGTCGATCAGTTTGATCCACTGTATCGGTAGGAGTTTATAAACACTCGAATACGATGGGTCATCACGATATGTTTTGAAAAGGGGGTAAATTAAAATAATTTTACCCAAAGTATACTTTGATATAAAGAAGTATATATATTAGATATATTGGTTGTTATTATAATCGAGGAAGATTATAAAGTAAAATGGTTATGTAAATGATTGATCAAAATTCATATAAGTGAAATACGTGAAATCAGATGAGTTAAATCTGAAATTTTAAACCAGAAATTGAATTAAAATTCTGGAAAATTGGATAAGTATTTGTAAATGGATTTGGATTAAAAATAAGGAAAATTTAAGATCTTGGGAGATTTTAAATTGTTTTACAAGTAGTGTGAATTATATTTTGAAATGAATTTCAAAGTGGAAATGTTTAGAAATGGTTTTATAGTATTGAACTCACTTTGATCGCTGGAAAATAGATTCTGATGATGACAGCTGCATCATCAGTATTCATTTTCGAGTTGTAAGTGACGAATTACTACCAGAGATACTGTTTTGAATTTGTTTTGGGAAAGACAAGTTGTGTTGAATTTCAAAAAGGAAAATTTAATTTTTTGAAAAGAGTAAACTGTATGAAAACTCCCAGGAAAAGACTATTTGAATTAAAAACAAATTTTACACAAATTTGTGAAAGCAAATTTGAATTAAAGTAAAGCCAGTAAAGTGGTAACAGAGATTGAATTAAAATGGTATCAAGACAAATTGGATTGTGAGATTCAAATTTGAAGTGTGATGTGATAATCAAGTTAAGAGTTGAGAATCGAAAAGAAACTAGAGTTGAAATGATATTTGGCTCGGATATAAGCGAACGGTGGTGTTGTGGATAAAAGCAGATTGGAATTTGATTAGGATGAACCTTGTATCCACTGAATTGATAACAGGTGGGAAGGATATAATCATATGCCGACAAAAGGTACAAGTTTATATTTCTATTGGATATGAGATTTTGATAAGCCAAATTGGCAAGCCGCTTGACTGTTTGATTTTCTTTTGGGTTGGAGATGGCCCAGAGAGGCGAGTGGTGGTTTGACGTATTGACCAGTACAAAGGTGGTGCTGGCGAAATTTTTCAAAAAAAATAAGGCGTTAGAAAATTTTCAGGATTTTTAAAATTTTCATTGATAAGAATTATTTAATAATTTAATTAAAATAAATTGGTTCAGTTGAAACTGAAGTTAAGAACACATATGTTCTAACCAGTCGATACGGCCGTCCTCTACCTTTTAGCAATTTCGAGGACGAAATTATTGTAAGTGGGGAAGATTGTAATGACCCGCATTGGCAGAGGTATTATAATTTATTTATTTAATTATTTAAATAGTGAATTGAAGGATTTAATGGTCGTGAAATTAAATAATGGTAAATATTTAATTTAAAATAATAAATTAAATAATATATTTAATTCTGAAATAATCAGAATTGGCTAAAATGGCGATATGGTATGAACTGAGTCATCTGGTGATATATAATTCAGTTTAGAATTTAATTTGAATAACGAATATATTTAAATAATGGCAGTTTGAACGTATAATTATATTATAATTAAAATCGAGCTTGAAATGACGCTGCAGTTCGTAAATTGGCGATTTGAACTTTAACTGAATGTACAGGATTCGTTTTAAATCGGATTTCTATGAAACAAGAAACGTGTGGAGCTGGTGGAGTATATCTTTCTAGTGGAAGAGAAAAATCTGGATTTCGTCGTGTAGATTTTGAGATATGTCCAGATCAAATTTTAAAATAGTCGCTATAGTATCGTTTATCAACCGTATCGGTTTATTCGATATAACTAGAGATCGGGTTTGAATTTATACAAGGTTCTTTTGGGACATAGTGATAATTTAATTTTTAGACTTTTACTGTAATTTTTAATTAATTTAATAAGAAACTTTTTATTTGAAGTATTTCGCACCCTGAAATCAACATTTTGAAGTTTCAAAATATGAGTCCATCTACCGGTATTATTATATTTTTGGGATCGTGGCACCGAGATGGATACAACGACATCTTTATTTCGGTCCGTACGTGAATGGAGTTAAGGTAACATGGTATGTTAAAAACCAACTTTAAAACCATGGAACTTAACGTGCGTTTTCCCTTTTCAACTAAATATCTCGTTCTATTTCTCTCATCAAAACCAAGTCCACGCCTCAAAATTTCTCAACCGATACTTTTCCTTGGTCATCAAAGCAAATTAGTGGCACGAACTAATCCACAAGAGAAAACCAACACCCCTATATAAAGACCAGCCTTTCTGTAAACCTAAATTCTATTTTCTCGTTTGGTTTTAAAGTTGTGCCGCCACTTATACTTCTTCAAACGTGAGAAACCGGTTGCTTCAAAAATCAAAACAAAACGAGATAAATTCCTATAAATCACTAGAGTTATATGTTTGGATTCATGAGGGGTTCCTCTTCATTCTAGTATGAGTTTTAAAGGGTTCGAAACCCATTCTCATTTACTGTCTTTGGCGAACGGTTGTTATATTTGGGGTATTTTCGAATTTGTGAGATTCCGTTAGGGAAAATAGGTTTGTTTTTCGGTTCACAAGATCAATGATGGTTTACTGGCAAATCTTTGTGGAGTTTGTGGGAAATAGAGTTCGGTATTATCACCGAAATACATGAAATGGGCTGGTCGACGGGATGAAGAAGGTGAACTCGAGTTCCTCTTTGAGGGTAGGACGTGAAAGAGGATTGGAAGAGGCAATCAATGGAGATTTTTTATTGATTTTATTGTGAGGAGATAGAAGCCGTTTAAGGTCCTATAAAACTAACGAAAATGGGAAGGATCGATTACTGGAGAAGGAGGACCAAACTGAGGAAGAAGAAAGCGGGTGCGGGCTAAAGGGATTAAGCAGGTCTGGTTTTGGCAAACATGAAGATGGGCCAGTATTTGTTGATAAAGAATGAGGTCGTACTTTATATATATAAATATAAAAGGGAAACTGGTGGGCTGAAGTATTAAAGTGGGTATTGAATGGATATTGGGCTTAAAACATTGGTAAGGCCTAGTTGATCATTTAATATAGAATTAATTAAATTAATTTAATGTCT
Organism: Allium sativum; assembly: GCA_030737875.1. Lineage (NCBI taxonomy): Eukaryota > Viridiplantae > Streptophyta > Magnoliopsida > Asparagales > Amaryllidaceae > Allium > Allium sativum. Next base: position 465,968,094 of record CM060923.1, read on the forward strand.
GAATTTGTTAACGCGATATCTTAACCATATGTGATCAGTTTTACGAACCGTTCATCACTATGGAATCATATGGACGGGAGCAGCACAATGAGACTGACCGGGAATGAATCAGAGCTCGTTACAATTTATAGCAAAATAAATTGTCCGTCTGAATCAAGCGATGGTTATCGTTATTAACGATGATCATCCAATGTGAGTAAAACTCGCCAACTCTGAACAGTATATTTTGATAACATATGTTTAGAACTGATAATTTATCTGTTGATTGATGTGTGTTGATTTGGTTGATTGAACTGCTAGTCAGTTAGTTGAAATTATATATATATATATACCATTAAATATATATGTTGATGTTGCTTATCAAAACATTTCATACTAAAATGAAGTTGATGTTAATTATATGGTTTAACATCTGTGATGCAGGGGAACATGTTGGAGGGACCCAACTGGGTTCCTCAATATATAAAATACTGTTTTGTTTCATATATTGTGATATGTGACGTGTTATATAATCTGTGATGATTATGTGTACTTGGTTGATAGTAATCATGGTTATACGGTATTTTAAATACCAAAATGAATACTGGAAAGTTAAAAAGGGAATTTTCAAAAGTATAGTGAAAATGAAATATTTATAAAATCAAAAGATTTTATAAAGGAGATATTTATTAGAAAATAAATAGAATCGAGTTAAAAGTGTTAAAGTGGATAGGGTATGGTTTTTGAGTAATTGGAACTTGTTCTACATTGAATGAGTTGAGTAAATTTCAAAGTGTTGATTTGATGTTGGTTTCGGCCTTCGGGATTAACACTGAGAAGTTTATTCACTTAACAATTTATAATAAGGATCTAATGAATAGAAGTGAAGTAATAAGGGAATATAAATTTAGGAAATAAATGAAGTTATAAAAGGAAATAATTATTTGTTAAATAGAATTGAAAGGAGTTAATCGATTTGAATTAATCAATTACAGTTGATTGATTGGAGTTAATCAAATTGAATTAGCGAGTTAAGCTAATCAAATTGAATTAGTGAGTTAAGTTAATCAAATTGAATTAGCAAGTTAAGATAATCAATTGAGTTGTCGAGTTAAGATAATCAAATTGAGATTAATAAGTTAAAATGATCAAGGAGAGTTAGTAAAAAGGGAGTTAATCAAATTAGAGTTAATCAAATAATGATTAATGATAAATTAAATTCAAAGAGATAAAGTTGATTGATGATTGATCGATCGAATTTCCATTTGGGAATAAGATCGTTGTTTGTACACCGACATGTTTTCATTTGATAGTTAAATCACCGACTATCAAAGTTTGACCATATTTACGTTGTTAATATGAAGAGACCGGTTGGATTCTTATCCAAAGAACCACTCTGTATTGGCATAAGCGTTGCGAATATGCCAAAGAAAAATTGAATACGGAGTAAAATGCAAGGGCTGTTGTATAAGTCCTAGGTAGAGATTGCCTAGGATGGATGTACTGAATAGTGCCTTCGGTTTCGTTCAGTCCCAGAACGAACGTATATGGACGAGTGTCTGACAAAGTATTTCCAATGATCGAATGGGTTGGTATATATAAATATATATGGTTGCAACGGATTTATTCCCTTAGCATAACATCCAAAATATTTGTGTAAACTAATTAATGATTAACGGATTTGACAATGTGACATTCAAAGTGATCGTGTTATAAATGAATGGAAAGTAATCGTAGCCTCTGGCCTCAACAACCAGGAAATGACAAAAATTGGGCAGGCAGCATGGCTAAGTCGGTCGCTCCGAAGTAGGGTGTATAATCACCTATCTAGAGAATATTGATTTGCTTCTTTAATCTATCAATGTTGTCCCATATATATACGGGGAACAATTGCTGATCCTAACCGTTGGTGATATACATTCGATACACTCAAACGAAATGAGTGGTCGGTCATGTGTGGCTGAGTTGCAAGATGTTCTTGTTGAACTCCAGTGTCTCGTTCCTATAGTACACTGATCGGAAGGTGGTTCCATACCTTGTCATAGTTGGAAATCCATTACCCAATACTTGCTTGCGGTTTTGATTGTATACTATATATGTAGAACGTGAGATGAAAGCGTTTCTGCTAGATGAATATTATAGTTGTGGTTGATAGACATTATTATAATATCAAAAGGTTTTTGATATAAAGATATTTTGGATTCTCATAAGGGAAAAACCCGTTCCGTTATATGGCGTGGTCTTATGAGATATCGTTAACTTGTTCAAACTGTTTAAACTGTTTTACTCATACCAGTCCCATGACTGACCCGGAGTTTATTTGTTTGTTTTCCCTAAACTCTTGGGTGCCTAAATTTGTACGGGCAGTCAAGTAGTCGGGATTTTACAGATACAGTTGGAGATCTTGGAGCAGGAGGCTTCAAGATTCTATAGCTATTATTATTTCCGCTGTTGTTGTAAGTGTTGTACTCTGCAATGTATTGTATACATATACTGTTGTAATTTCAAAAGTTATGTTATATTTTATTCGTTCCGCTGTGAGGCTCGTGTTTACTCTGATGATGATGTCCTTCTTCTTCTTCTATTCTATAAGTTTCTATCTTATCTATTCTCACCCTCTAACTTCTTTATATTAATTTCCTGGTTTTCATTACAATTTGGGGTTGGACCTGGGTTATTTGGTCAGCTCAAATTGGACCAGATTTTCGGGTCATTACATTCTCATTCTTAGTTATTTGCAGGTAACAAATTTGTACTTTTCATGCTTGGATGGGTAGAGTTTCAATTTTTTTCAAAATTCGGGCTTAAAAAAGAGCGGGGTGTTACAGTGCTATTCAGAGCTATAGGAGCATTTGTAATTAATGATAGAAAGATCAAAGTCCTATCGAGTCTCTCTATTAGATTATTGTTGAAAAGGTGTGGTGGTGGCATGTTAATTCAACTGGGTGTGATTTTAACCCGTAAATCAATTATGTGACCTTGTATCCTGGTTAAATCAAGAGAATTCCATGCACTCAGAAACATGAGAGGTGTATCTCGTGGCCTTGAAATCGAGGGTAGTAATATTAAAAATTATTTAAAAAGAAATTTGCAAAAGAAAATGTGTGGGACTGGATGTAGGGAAAATCGGAACCAATATAAAATCCTTCCATGTTCTTTCCTTTATTGATTTTACTTATTATTTGAATCTATGTCTGATTGTTTAATACTCATAAATTGCATTTGATTCTATTATATTCAAAAATATTTTAAAATTCATAATTTTCATTAAACACCATTGACATGAAAAATTGTCGCACGCTAACACCCAATGTGTGTGCGTGGTGTGGATACAGTAATCCAAAAATGTTATAAAGTAAATGTGGGAGACACAGCTTTTTATAGTTGTTCAGCACTAATGCCTACGTCCACTTCATAGTAAGTATTCATTATATACTTGTCTATTACAATGTTATACAAGTTCGGACAATGTCTAAGTACAAAGCGTTATATTGTTAATTCTAAACTTTGACTAAAATGTCCTCTTCTTCGTTAAGATGAGTTGACTTGGTCAACTATCTTCAAAATTAGCTTCAATGTCCAAGAAGTCCAAAACAGTCCAAAAGAAGTGTTTTTGTCCTTCTAGATGTCCAAAAAGTGATGGAAAATGTTTGTGCAACGTTTTAATGTTCTATGGCATGTCCAGTGGCCATGGAGGAGAAGGTGGCTACCATAAATGAGGCTTTTGGATCCCTAGAAGGCCAAAATTCCAAGGGAAAATGACCCTAGTGAAGGCAAAGCTTGGGGTTATTTATAGTGCAGGATTGGTAGCGGAGTAGGTAGGAAGTAGGGACCATGTAGAAGAAATTTAGATCCCAGAAGACGCCAGGAACAGGAAAATTGTATCCCTCTGGTGAGGGACACAAAATTCGTATCCCTTCAGGGGATACGAAATTTTGTATCCATCCAAGTGATATGAAAATTCGTATCTCCTGAGGGATACGGAATTTTGTATCCCTCTAAGGGATATGAGAAAAGCGAGAAACTGGGAGGGGGATCCAAAATTATGATGTTGAAGGATACGAAAATTATGAATTTGTAGTTGAGGGATCCGAATGTAGAGAGGGATCCAAAATTCTTGAGTTGACTAACATGCGTTTATGGAAACGGAAATAAATTTTAAAATGTAAGTCTGTTTGGGGCAAATGAAAATTGTACCTGAAGCTAATTCAGAAGGCTACAAGTGTGATGGCGCCAAACACCATAATTGACGTTTTCGGGCATAAAGGAGGTCATTCAAAGGGGTTTTGGGCCATTTTTATGTTCGTGACGTAACGTCGACCAAAATGCTTTATGTTTTCCGACGATGCTTCTGACTCTTGAACGCGTTACTAGTTGAAAAATTGATGTGTGATGGTTTTGACAAAAAAATTGTCAACATTTACCCCATAAAACATGTCTTGCTTACTAGAAATCCATAAAATCAAAGCTAGGATAAGTCCAAAGTGAACTCCTGTAATTAGAAAACGAAGAGCCACGATCGCACCGGACCATACTAACTAGAAATCCAGTGGAAGCGTGCGATCATTGAGGTCGTAATAGTAGAATCCCATGGCCATTGGGACCATATCAGAATGGAAACCCGACGATCATCAAGATTGTATTTAGAATGAACTGTCGAGTCCGGGATGCTCAATATCTAGAAAATAAGGAGCCATGGGCTTGTCGAATCTTGCCAGAGCAAATATGTACCTGCAAAAAAAGGGTTCTGCACTTGGCGGGCAAAGTTACGTAATGTTATGTGTATGGAGGGCTAGGTTATCAAGGTTCCTACGATGAGAGGGTTACGATAAGGAAACCCTGTACTCGACGGACCAAGTCAGATAGTTCTTATGTTTGGCAAACTTATTAATGGAATTTAACATCCAATGAGCCCAACCTTTGGGGAAAGTCGTGAACCAGAGTTCGAAGTGAAGAACCGGAGTTCAAAGCTCATACCGACTAATCGGGGAGGGAGAGACCGGAATTTGGGACTTTATTTGTACTGGACTGATCCAATGTGAACTTTATTTATCCTGGACTGATCCAGCGTGAACTTTATTTATCCTGGTATGATCCAGCGTGAACTTTATTTATCCTGGACTGATCCAGCGTGAACTTTATTTATCCTGGGCTGATCCAGCGTGAAATTTATTTATCCTGGACTGATCCAGCTTTAACTTTATTTATCCTGGACTGATCCAGTGTGAACTTTATTTATCATTGATTGATCCATCGTAAACTTTATTTATCCTGGATAGATCCAATATGGACCCGAGCTCGAAAGTAGTATTTTATTAATTCCTCATGGGTGTAACAGTCGTTAGTCCAACCCCGAACATGACTGGAGACCACAAGACAGTTCCATGCGAGTGGGCCAACGTTGCCAGTTTGATTACATGGAAAAGGAAAAGGCAAGGTGAGAAGATGCCAACATTAAAAATAAACAAAAGTAACGGACCAAAGTCCGAAGAGTCAAGAAAATCCTTTGAGCAGGATCAACTAATGACAATGCCCTAATGACCAGTTCAACTTCTATCCTGAGTTGTTGTAGGGGCGGAGCTAGTGGTGCAGTCGTTGTTGCCGTCGGATTCAAGACATACTGTCGTAGCTCACCATTCCTGATGTGGGCTTCAGTGTGTTGTGGAGCGCCATGCAGTGGTCAGCGTCTTGACCCAACAGCTCATAGTAGAGGCAGTATCTGTCGGAGCCTGCTTGCTGCGAATTTGGGTATCTCCTGGTAGGCTTCAGGAAAGTCGCAGTCTTTTACATGTTGAGATAATTCCTTTCGAGGCCTTGGTTGAGCTAGGTGGAGCCTGGGAACTTTGAATCAAAATGAGGCCGTGAGCTCTGGTTGTCCCAGGATTTACCTTTGCCTTTGTTGAGCGAAGATGTCCCTGAGTCCACCGTGGAGTTATTCATTGCACGGGTTTATCGTCGTGGGAGTCCTCCTCCCTCAGAAATCATTCCGCTTCAAAATAGAATTCGGTGAGATCCCTCGATGGGTCCCTTCGTAATGAAATCCGAAAGTCATATTTTCTTGAGGATGCCTGAGACGGCGACCATTAAGACCATGGATGGATCTGGTCTATCAACAAAGTCACCGCCGCATTGAAACATTCCAGAAATTTGCGCAAAGTCTCACTGGTCCTCTGCTTCACAGATCTTAGAGTCATGACGCTCCTTGGTTGAGCGATGTGAACTTTGAATCGCTCAATGAATCCCATAACCAAGGGATTCCAACTGATGATGGATTCTGGTTCCAACTGTCTGAACCAAAGAGCAACAATGTCTTTAAGGTAAAGAGGAAAGCACTTGGCCATGATGCCTTCCGATGCTAAGTGTACTTCCATGTGGCGCATATAGCGCATGAGATGAACAGTAGGGTCTTTCCTATCGTCGAAGGGATCCTACATGACAGCTTAAAGTCTGGTGGATTTTGATAATTCCTGATGTCTAGAGAGAAGGGGATGTGAGTGACACAGTCCAAGTTGGCGTGGGGTGCCACATCGCGGGCATAGTGTCGAATGACGTCGTCGACTTGACTTTCAGTGCCAAATCTAAGAAATGGGTTTAGATTAGGTAAATCGACGCTGATGCCCCCACCATTGAGTCCTGAGTTATCAAAACGTCAAGCAACAAGTAGAATATCCGGCTTGATCCTATCCTGGGGTGCCTCGGTGGGCACAAATCCAAGATTAGGAACTACGGGAGTTCCTGTGTCCAAAGTTGCAGCACCTGCGCTTGAGTGGCATTACCAATGCGTGATCCTGAAGCTTGATTCGCTACAACCTGAGCTGAGCCTTGAGTGGGATTGGAGGTATTGCCCCTGAGCCTAGTCGGTCCGATGGTTGTTTGTGGACTAGTATCAACGTGAGTTGTTCTTCGGTAATTTCCCCCAAGTTCCAAGTTAATCCTTGTGGAATGTAGCACTAGTTCGACAATGTTTTCTTAGCCGACTGCCTTGTAAATCCTTCGATTTGGGTGAGAAGAGTAGCCATGGAGGCCTCTTGGCGACGGAAGTGTTCTTCCTGTTGTTCCAAGCGAGAAGTAAGATCTTTGGTCAAATCTTTAACGACTCCGTCAATGTCGTCTCGAGTGACGAAGTTAAACGGGTGTCCGGTCGAGGAGAGTTCTTGATCCTCCTCTACACCTGCTGCCTCCGAGCGAATGAGTTGATGTTTTCATTTAGTCATAGCGAGAAGCGAGCGAAGTTAGCTTCTGAAAAAAAGTTGAGGTTGAATTCTAAAGTTCGAAGACCGAAGACGATAGCTAAAGTCGAGAACCGAAGCTGAAAATTGAAGTCAAGAACTAAGACTGAAGTTGTGCGCCTCCTACCTGGCATGCCAAATGTTGACATGGAAAATTGTCGCATGCCAACACCCAATGTGTGTATGTAGTGTGAAAACAGTAATCCAAAAATGTAATAAAGTAAATGCAGGAGACACAGCTTTATATAGTGGTTCGGCACTACTGCCTATATCCACTTCATAGTAATTATTCATCATATACTTGTCGATTACAATGTTGTACAAGTTCGGACAATGTCTAAGTACAAAGCGTTATAATAGAAAAACAAAAGGATTGTCAATTCTAAACTCTGACTAAAATGTCCTTCTTCTTCATTGAGTTGACTTAACTTGGTCAACTATCTCCAAAATTAGCTTCAATGTTCAAGAAGTCCAAAACAGTACAAAAGTGGTGTTTTTGTCCTTGTTGATTCCAAAAAGTGATGGAAAACGTTTGTGCAACGTTTTAATGTTACACGCCATGTCCAATGGCCATGGAGGAGAAGGTGGTTGCCATCAATGAGGCTTTTAGAGCTCTAGAAGGCCAAAATTCCAAGGAAAAATATCCAAATGAAGGCCAAGCTTGGGGCTATTTATAGTGGAGGGTTGGTAGTTGAGTAGGTAGGAAGTGGGGACCATGCAGCAAAAATTCGGATCCTAGAAGAGGACAAGAACAAGAATTTCGTATCCCTCTAGTGAGGGACAAGAAATTCCTATCCCTCCAAAGGATACGGAAATTCATATCTTCTAAGGGATACTGAAACGACCCAAACTCGCCCGTAAGGGAAAGCCCAGATTGAGTTGAGAACACGACAAATCAGAAAACAAACAATAGAACATTTCATTGTTATTACAACAATTACATCAGAGTACAAGAATATAACAGAGTATGAATAAATAATATACATCAGAAAAATCCAGAGATTAAAATAATTTAGAAGCAGTGGAAAAATAATACATAACACAACTGAAAGAGATACATAGATACAAAGCTTTCTGAATAAAGCTCCAGCTGTAAATCCAGGATCCTGGGAAAAGAAATAATCTGCGGAACCAAAACTACTAGCTGCCCGTGTGGAAAATAGGGGCACCCAGAGTTTAGGTTAAAACAATAAACTCCAGTTCAGTCATGGGATTGGTGTGAGAACTAAAATAGTTATTAAATCTTTACTTTAAAAATAAAGTAAATCAAAGGACCACGCCGTATAACACGGAATGGATTTTCTCCCAAGAATACCAGTGCATAAAACATACAGTGTAATGCTTTCTGAAAAAATGAAGATATTATAAGACTCAGGTCCCATCACACATTGCAACGCAAGCCGGAGGATAGAGTTTTACCTTATAATAGCCAAACATGCTTGGTACGTTTAAAACAAAAATCATTTGATATTATTATAAGTGCATAGTGTATAAAACAACTTCAAATATAAATGTATCAATCATAGACGACATGAGCGCCCGATCTCACTATGTCACCATATAGGTTTACAACTAAAACCAAAAAGTATCGTATTGGAAGTTGGATTTCCGTCATGAGTCAAGGCAAGGGATGTACTCCTTATAGATTCGAGACACTCTATAAAATGCCTCAGGATTCCTCGCAAGGAACCCTGGATTCTATGGGGCCAGTCCTCTCTTACGTTTGTGGATTGGCAATTCCTGAACACACGTTTCCCGGTCGTATCCGACCTATCCATCGGCCCCGTAGTGACCGATATATCCGAGGCGCCTCGCAATCCATCATCCACATAGGCAAAAATAAATAAATGTCTGGGCTCCATACCATAACACCACCCACAGCCAGAAAGAAACATCATGAACTACCTGCGTTCCATAATCCCGTTTTTGACTCATACCGAAGTGTGAGGCTCGCGACTTAACGCTATACACAAAGCTATGATATTTAAAGCCGTGCTTTAATCATCAACCACAAGACTTTGCTTTTCAACAAAAGCCTTGATCATTTGCATCTCAACATGCCACACTGACAATTCACGCCATGCGACTGATGTCTATCGATATATTACCTCTAAGAACGTACGTCTCAGAGAAGCGTGTTAAGCAAGAGAATAAATTCTCTGCCACCAAATAGATATATATTTAATAGGAATCTATCAACACAGAATAAAATCCAATGTCAGACATACATCCATTTACTAGTTCGCTCTGGGTCTGAGCGAAACCAGGGGCACCTTATTCCTCGCCCCATATGTCCAATACATGAGAGAGGTCCTCGCATATACGGTCAATCTCCAAGAACATCTGGACGATCACCACTTATTACCTTATCTTGGGTGTATAGCCCAATCAAGACATCAGTAATCATCCAAACGATATGAAGAACTCCGGTCTTCAACCACCGTCTTCATCATCGACTTATCATCGAATCAATTATTCAGAATGGGTATAAACTCGGCCTTTTCAAATAATTCACGTATCTTATAATCAAGTGCTATAAAAACACAACACACGCCTCATTCCATTCTAGAATATTCTTTTATTCATATTTTCTCATCATTAGGGAAAGATTCCCACTAATTTTATCAAAGATAAATTCTTTAAATTTATTCTTTAATCTTCCTTTGGATATTAGTTCAAACCAAATTAAGGTTAATCAACTAGTCGGGATTATCGAGCCTTACCGAAGTAATCATTTGTTTAATTTCCTAATCCTAGCCTATTCATCCCATGGAGCAAAACTAGTAGCACTCCATATCTAACCCCATGGTTTTATCGGTAAAATTAATTACAATTTCATGTCCAAATCTAGTTAAAGATTTAACTATCGCTTGGAGCAAAACTGGTGATACTCCATTCAAGATCATTTCCAAAATTTGATAATTTGAATTATCACATTCAAATTTCAATCTAATTAAAGATACATTAAAACTCCACTTAGTTTTAATCTTCCCAAAAATCATTATTAATGATCATTTAACTTTGGGAAATCAAACATGCTGCATCGACAATCTACACCATACCATTGATTTCTGCCGATATATAACCTCTAAGCTCGTACATCTCAAAGAAGGGTGTTAAGCAAGAGAATAAATTATCCGCCACCAAACAGATATATATTTAGGAAAGATCAATAATACAGTTCGAAATACAATGTTAGACATGTAATCCTGTCTTTAACTGGGTTAAAGAACTAATGTTATTTAAACACAGTTCACGATAAACCCAAAATCATATTCCACTAATTATGGAATCTTCATGGAAAATAGATCAATATATAATCGATATCAATTTCTGTATCCGACTAATAATATAAATGGAATAACGACAAAGCCTTTTAAATTCCATGTATATTAATAGTCTTCCTCCATAGAAGCATATCTCTATTATTACCAAATCGAATTCCATTCAATTCCAATTTAATATATTAAATTGGAAAAGTTTACTTTGGAAAATTTCCATTAAATCTTAAAAAAAAGATTTATAAATTCCAAATCACATTTCACTGTTAATCGGGTTAAAGAACGAATGTCGTTAAAAGCACGGTTCACAATAAACCTAATTCACATTCCGTTTTATTCCAATTACTAAATATAATTGGAAACTCTAATAATCTTAATTAAAAGATTTATTCTTTTCACACGGGGTTTAAGAACAGTGTTAATGAAGACACCATTCACGACAAACCCAAAATCCAATTTGATATTAAATATAAGGCTCTAAATAGAAATTATATCGGCTTACATTCAATATCAAATTCTGAAACCAACACATATCGTATGGGGAATAATGATATATATCTATCTTCCAAATTCCTCCATAATATCGGTATAGTCACGTAATCCAATATCGAAATATCCCGAAGATGATTTCTATTCAAATCCATTCCAATTCATACATGGGAAAAATCCTAGTTAAATTAAAACCATTTCCGCATCCAATTTATTTATTTAAAACCATTGGATTAATTTTCTAGTTAACAACTAGTTTATTTTGATAAAAATATATTTTTATCTTTAAAAACGTGGAATTTTTCATCCTAATTCTTTCCAAATCATTTATTATGATTTTACACAAATTATTAATATTCTTAATAATTTTGTTAAGGCCCATTCAGATGATTTCCGTAAATGGTCATCGAACTGCATTTACAACAACCTTTTCCAAATTTGATTTGGACATAATTCCAAATCCAATCGTTAGATTTCAAATTTCTTATATTCGTTGAAAGCTCTTTTCGATACAAACCCAACGGTTCCGGTTTTAGGAGAATCCGATGGTTGGATCTCCCATAATGTCAATTCGAAGTCAATGGTCGAAATTCGCGAACGGTCGCAGCGCGACGCGTTCTATTCAGGCCATTATATATATATATATAATATAATATATTTTGCTCAAAATGTTGTTAGCCTGTTTTGTGACCAGGCTTCCCAAAACCTAGACGATTAGGGTTACATATGTTAGAGGTTAAAGCTCTTATATGTTCTAAAACCAGAGCTCTGATCGGATCAGATTGAAGGCACTAGATCGGATTGGGTCAGCAGATTGGGTCGGATAAATGGTACAAAACTAGCAAGGCCTCGGTTCGGATCGGGTATAGTACCAACGACTCGAGCGAAAAGAAGGAGGCATCGGTCCAGCCAAAGACAAGGCAGACCCAACCGGCACACAATTTGAAGCCGATTAGTGGGTATCTTCACTTCAGATCGGGTAGGGACCGATCCGATCCGCCATGCCTGCTACCCTAAAACTGCTTCATTAGTTAGTCGAAGACCTATTCTATTTCCTAATAATTTGGATCTGGTCACACTTAACCACATAGAGACCACTTTCCCATGTTCTCCACCACTCACGAGATCTTCTCTGATGCCTCCATGTGGACATTCATCCTACCCGAAATTCTGGCAATAAATACATGATTTCGCATCAATTTCAGGGACTTTTGGCATTTAGTTCTTTCATGGCCGCCATGACAGTATTTCCTGTAGAGAACTACCTTCTTCTTCAATGAAAATCAATGAATTCGAGGAGAATAATTCATTGTATTCGAGTGATTGTGTGAATGTGTTCATTGTAATTGTAATCTATGAATGAAATGAGAATTTATGAAGTAGATGTAGGCTTGTTAACGCCGAACCACTATAAATCTCGTGTGTTGATTGCTTTTCTATACTTTTAGATCATTATTCTCGATTATTCAATACGAAATCTATCATATTGGGTGTTAGTGCCATTTCTTGGTCTAACATTTTGGTGCTTTCACTGAGAATGAACTAGTTCTCAATATTAGATCTTCTCATCTACTAACGGATGTTGTATTTCATTGAGGGGAGATCCATATCTGTCTTGATCGATTCGCAAATTCTGAACATGTTCGGAATTTGGTTTGAATTGACTTTATGTTACCTTCGATAGGTTTGTAGTTCTGCTCGGTTCGGATGGAGTTAGTACGAACAAGCTATGTTCACTTACATATCGGATTGATGAAAGCGACTCAGATCGGATAGAGAAGATGATTTGAAGGTTTTTGAAGCTGATGACATTCGAATCGGTGCCACGTGGCAAGCATCCCGCTCGGTTCGGGTCGGAGGCTTGGAAATTATGATAGCGCATCAGAGATCGTGGGAAGATGGAAGGAAACCGCTCCGCATATTCAGGAACGTGAAGTGTAACGGCTATTTTTGCTTTCCACGGTTCGGTTTGGATCGAATAGAGGATGCTCGGTTCGGATCGGATATATCTTTTCACTGAACTGACTGACTTCTGACATCTGGGACTAACCTGCATGTTTAAGCGCTATAAAAACAAGGTTCGGTTAGGGACCCGATCCGACCCGGATGACAAGACTCGACCCGACCCAGAAATTGGCCCGAACCGCAACCCAGAACAATAGAAAACTGGAATTCCGATCTGACCTGAAACAGCTGTTTTTGGAAGAAAATACATTTTTCAGATCATTTCAGAAAAGGCCCGAACCACAACCCGGACCCGCTGACGGCCTCGCCTTCGGTTCGGAGCATGGCTCGCCTTTGGCTCGACATATATTTTGGCCAACAGCAGTCATCAAAGCTTGTCAATGAAGATTATACGGATAGTCAAATAATATGACAATGAAATAGCAACGACTGGGATTCCTCCAAAAGCCATGACCTCAATAACCTCCAGAATAATTCCATATAGGGGCAAGCGTTAGCCGGCTTCTTCGCTTAGTTTACAGTTCCCGAAGAGGATGTGTAAGATGAAGAAGATGACCCGTCAAAATGAAAGATGAAAACCAAACACCCAGAAGTTGTATACAACAGTGCAAAGAATAATCGACAGTCCCGCATTGGAGTTGTATTGATTCGAAGGACATTCTAGGTGAAGGGACTACGACTCGCAGCTTACCTAGAACGAGTAGGAGAGCTGTTGGATGGATTGGAACATTACAACATACCTCATATTCTGCATCCAGAAGATCAGAAGGCGGATAATCTTCTCATGTAAGAAAGTTCTGACAATCCAAAAAAAGATAGAGATGATCCCCATCAAGACACTACAAAATCCAACCATTGATCAGATGGAAGTTGATCCAATATTGGAGACCAAATTCGGAAGAGAGTCATGGATAACTTCCTTTAGAAACTTCTCGTAGCACGGAGTGTTTCCAGCAAGGAGCAATGAAGGGCATACCATCGTTCATTATGCCTCAAGATATGACATGTAATGCGACATTGCTTATTTTCCTTGGAAGTTTGTCCCAAGACAAACACAAACGAGTCCCATTACTGAATTCACCACTCTGAACGATTAGAAAAAATAACTAATTAACTTCCCGTTTGAAGGGAGATATATGCGAATGAAACATCTAATGAGCGATGTTTTGGAACTAGAAAGTAAAGATTCACACTTCCACTCCTTTTATTAATTATTTGCCAAGTAACTCATTCCCCAGACGTTGGGGGTAACTGGAGATTTGAGCATGAATCGCTCGAGATTACATCATCTAATTCAAAGCGATACATCAAGAGTTTGCATGGCCGATTGCCTTAGTTTTGCCTGAAGGTTAGCGAGTTGAAGGTTTAGAATGCTTATGTCTGAATGCTGATTGATTGTCTGCACACCAACCCTTGTCCCTGATATGGGATCGAAGGCATATCAACAAATTTATGAGATATGACTATCCCACCAGCAGCAACATCCTATTTCCTAACACGGAAAGTACAAAGGTTTCTATAAGCATGGTCCTTTGTTGTCCTGCTAATCACCTTCCTAGCACCAGTGTGATGATATACTACCATTAGCGATACATACATGACTCCCTGACACTTAATCCTTGCCCTTACCATGGGGGCAAGAAGGCGATTCAAAGGAGATGTGTGACGGCCCGCCTCGCACCAGCCTGCATTTCCTCCAAGAGTGCGCTGTACACATGCCCGACTAGCACAAGACGGTCGTCAGAAGAAAGGAAAGAAGAGAATGAACTAATCAAAGAACCTGTAGAATGTCTCACAGCGCATGGGATAAAATATAATAATAACATACTTGACATAAAACAGGCGAGACAGTGCATAAGCTGATAACTAATAATCAATGTCAACATCAAAGCAGCGGAAATCCATATACAGCTTATTACAACTTTCCAAATTTACTGTCTCTAACCAAAAGAAAGCTAAAATAGAAGATACACCAACAATGCCCAAGCAGTGATCTTCAACAACACAGGGAGAATATTATGTATATAGTACGTGGAAGCCTCCTGCTCGTCTCCGGACCATCTACCCGTGCATCACCAGCTAACCTGTCTCTAGTCTGCTCGTGTGAGCACCCAGAGTAATAAGAAGAGACATAAAACTCTGGGTCAGACATAAAGCCTGGTATGAGCGATAAGCATCTAAACAGGGAAATAACAGGTATACTAAACCATACCTGAACCTGGACCTGCAACCAAAGAGTTAGTACCACATACCGTACAATACTCCAAGGTGCCATAATAAATAGTGTAAGAATACGGGGGTGGGGTGTGCATGTCACAATGATAGCAAACAAATCATCCATAGCAACCATTCTCGCATCTCTCACTCAGTGCGTAAAGCGTACGGCATCTACCACTTTGAAACACTAGACAAACTGAGGCAACGACGAATCCCGACTTGTAGAAACCCTGCTATGACCAAGCCAAACACTTGGAGTCATGACCAAACATTTCAATGACCCACTTCATTGGTCGTAGCCCTTGGTTCTACCAATGCCATAATGGCCCTGAATCCGCCTTCGTACCTCCTACCATAGTGGTCCAAAGCTATAGGTGTCGACAACTCCTTAGCACGCGTCCCGCAGCAAAGCCCAACCATGAAGTGAACTCGTTGATTCCCATCTGAATCTTAAGCTCGAACTTCTCATTTGGACTTCCTTTGCATCTCGGGTTTGGTTGAATTGGAGTGGGTCTTCAGAAGAGTTGTCGTACATTAACAGTCCTAGAATTCTGTTCGGTTCGGTAGTCATCACCATCATCGGTTCGGGTCGGTAGTCATCTTCTTCATCGGTTCGGGTCGGTAGTCATCTTCTTCATCGGTTCGGGTCGGTAGTCATCTTCTTCATCGGTTCGGGTCGGTACTCCACTTCGGGTCGGTTGTCTCTGTTTGAGTTCGGTGGTTGCTCCCTTCTGAGTTCTCATGCCCGATCCTGTCCTTCCCCAATTTCCGATCCGCTCCGCCCCCTTAGCGTACTCCGATCCAATCCTCTCCAATCCGATCCACTCTCTAGTTTCGATCCGATCCGCTCCCTAGTTCCGATCCGATCCCCCTTGTCCACTCCAACTCTAAGCAATGGCCTTCCTTCCTGCCAAACTTCTTCCAGTGGCAAGTCCTCATCCAGTTCGAATTCCCTTGGTCGGTTCCCTAGTCCGATCCGACCCCTTTTCTCCGATCCGAACCGGTTCGGAACCTGCACACTTCTGCAACTTTCCAGCGAGCTTTTTACGCCATTCGACGACGTTTTCGAGCAATTTAACTATTCTAATCAGTCATGAAACATACCATAGAGTCATAGCAACATGTAATAGCAACCACAAACAGCAAACAACAATTTAAATGAATCAAAATGAATCAAAAGTAGCTAAAACCTCACATTGGCCTATAATCCCTCTTAATCATGTTTAAGCATATGATTAACAAAACACATCGAAATTAACCCAAATTTTTAACAGAGCCTTAAAACATTATTTTAGAATTTTAAGAATTTTTCCAGAATTTATTTACGTATAAATTCGCTAATCTTCACTAATTACCCTTAATCACCGTAATTAGTGCAAAAACTATGCAAATCACTCACCTTGGCCACAAATGAAATTCTCAGAACTGAAACTCCTCTGATTTGGGGTGAATACTGATGTCTAACAGCAGCTCCAACCTTGCTTTGGTGCTTTTTTTTCTCCTTAATTTGGTGTTGCTAAGCCTAATCTTCAATTAGAGAGTGATTTGGGGTGTTTTAGATGTAGGAAGCCATTACTAAGGTCTTCAAGGAGGTTGGTGGCGGCTCAAAACTGAAATGAAAGTGATAACCTAACCCTAATCAGACCTCCTAAACCTCTAAACCCGAAATTCCCCTTGGGCCTAGCTGCTAATCACCCGGTTAAGCCCAATTAAGCTGTTTTTCACCATCTGAAACTTGTTTCAGCCATATCTCCCAAACGGTGAGTCCGTTTGGCTAATGCGACCACCCTACGGAAAGAGAAACCATCATCCGGAGCCAATGGAAGTGGTTTCAGGTCAAAATTCCTATCCAGTCAAAAGTTATGGCCAAAACAGTGCCAACTAGGGGTAAAATGGTCATTTAAAAATCGGGAAAAATCATGAACATGGGAAATGACCCCAATAGTCGTCTCCCAAAGTTACACGACCATACGACTTCGTATGTGAAAGAAATAAATATTCTACGATCCTATGATGCGTAGAATGCAGGTCGTTACACTCTCCCCCCCTTAAGAAATTTCGTCCCCGAAATTCCTTAACCCAAAACATACAAAGGATCCCGCATGCCTAACAACCACATATAACAAAAATCAAACATGCAAAACAAGCAAACAAGCCTATCCTAGCATGCGGAAAAACTAAATCGAAGTCAAAATCTTACCAGGCAAAGAGTTCAGGATAAGTCTTCCTAATGTTCTCCTCTGTCTCCCAAGTACAATCATTCTCGTCCTCGCCCCACTGAACCTTGACTAGTTTCACCGCCTTCCTTCGAAGTTGCTTCATGTCGTGCTCGACAATACGGGCCGGCTTGCGGTTCCCAACCGCCTCGGGTTCTACTTCGAAGTCCTCCAACTGATCAGGTGAAATAGTCATATCTGAGTCGTGAACGAACTTCCTTAGTTGGGAAACATGAAATACGTTATGAACTCCCGCCATCTTCTTCGGTAAGTCAATTCTATATGCCAAATTCCCGACTAACTCAAGAACATGGAATGGGCCAACAAACCTTGGTGCCAACTTGCCTCTCCTGCCAAATCGTATTACGCTCTTCAACGGAGAAATCTTGACAAACACCAAGTCGCCAACGGAGAATTTTAAGTCTCTTCTCCTCTTATCAGCATAACTCTTCTGCCTATCCTGGGCAGCCTTCATTCGTTGTTGAATGACCTTGATCTTATCCGACGTTTCTCTCACCACCTCTGGTCCAAGCATGAACTTCTCGCCAGTCTCTATCCAACATGATGGTGAGTTACACGGTCTTCCGTACAAAGCTTCAAACGGAGCCATACCGATACTGGATTGGTAACTATTATTATATGCAAACTCTACTAGATGCAAATGGTCATCCCATGATCCACCAAAGTCCAACATACATGCTCTCAAGAGATCTTCCAAAATACGATTCACTCTTTCCGTCTGACCGTCGGTCTGAGGATGATATGCGGTACTGAGATGTAACTCTGACCCTAGCGCCTCTTGCAAGCTCTTCCAAAACCCACTAGTGAACAACGGGTCTCGGTCGCTCACAATGCTTTTAGGTACTCCATGAAATCTCACTACCCACTTCATATACAATTCTGCTAACTTAGCTGTCGTTCTTGTCGATTTGACTGGTATAAACCTTGCACTTTTAGTCAGTCGGTCTACAATCACCCAAATGCTATCATATCCCGATCTAGTCCTTGGTAAACCATCGACGAAATCCATCGAGACTTGCTCCCATTTCCATTCGGGAATTTCTAATGGCTGTAACAGACCACTAGGCTTCTTTTGCTCGGCTTTAACTAGCTGGCAATTCATGCACTTGGATATAAACTTCCCAACGTCTCTTTTCATTCCTTCCCAGTAGTAAGTCTGCTTCATATCTCGATACATCTTGTTACCACCGGGGTGTATAGTCAGTCTTGAGTGATGACATTCTCTAAGCACTTCATCTCTCAATCCATTGACATTGGGTACAACGAGCTTTCCATTCCTTCTAAGCCATCTATCTTGATCAAGCCCATACTTGCTCACCTCCTCATCGATACCCATCTCTAACTTGGAGATGATTTCCAATAGGTTAGGATCGTCCCTCTGACTAGAGCCGATCCGCTCAATCAAAGTGGGTCTGATCGTCAAACTCGCTAACATTTCTGGATCCAATTCGCACTTTGGTCTAAAATCAAACCCCGCGATAAACTCCAGTTGCTTCCATTCAAGGAACATAGCCCCCAAGCTGGCATGTCTTCTACTCAATGCATCAGCCACCGCATTGCCCTTTCCTGGTGTGTATGCGATGTCAAAATCATAGGAAGCTAAGAACTCTAACCATCTCTGCTGACGGAGATTTAAATCCTTCTGGGAGAATAGATACTTTAACGACTTATGATCCGTAAATAGCTCAAACCTTTCTCCCAAGAGATAGTGTCTCCACATCTTTAACGCGAACACGATCGCTGCCAATTCTAAATCATGGGTAGGGTATCTTCTCTCGTGCGGTTTCAATTGCCGACTTGCATAAGCTACAACCCTACCGCCTTGCATCAATACAGCACCCAGTCCGGTACCACAGGCATCCGTGTATACCGTCATCTCTTCATCCCCCTTAGGAATGTCTAACACTGGTGCGCTTGTCAACTTGTCCTTTAGGCTTTTGAATGCATTCTCGCACCTCTCATCCCAGACAAAAGCTTGATTCTTCTTGGTCAACTGGGTCAATGGTGCTGCTATCTTGGAGAAACCTTGGATAAACTTACGATAATATCCCGCTAACCCCAAGAAACTTCTTACATCAGTTGCATTCTTGGGCGTAGGCCAATCTTGTACCGTAGCCACCTTCGCTGGGTCCACGGCAATACCATTCTCTGATACAACATGGCCCAAGAACCTCACTTCCCTCTTCCAGAAGTGACACTTAGAAAACTTTGCTTTCAATTGGTGTTTTCTCAACACCTCCATCGCTACTCTTAAATGTTCCTTGTGTTCCTCCTCTGTCCTCGAATAGACCAAAATATCATCAACGAACACAAGGACAGACTTATTCAGCTGATCTCTGAATACCCTATTCATAAGGTCCACAAAATATGCCGGGGCATTAGTCAGTCCAAATGGCATAACCAACCATTCATAAAACCCAGACGGCGTTCGAAATGCCGTTTTAGCTATACTCTCAGCTTCCACTCTAAGCTGATGAAAACCTGTCGCGAGATCCAACTGGGAAAATACTCTCGCGCCACCCAACTGATCAAACAAATCATCTATCCGCGGTAGAGGATACTTGTTCTTCCTCGTCACTTTATTCAACTCGCGGTAGTCTACACACAAACGAAGGGAACCATCCGCCTTGGTAGCAAACACAACTGGTGCTCCCCATTCAGAAACACTCCTTCTGATAAATCCCTTCTTCAAAAGATCGCTGACTTGCACCTCGAGCTCTCGCTGCTCCCTTGGTGCCATACGACGAAGTGGCATCACTATAGGTCTGGCATCCTTTACCAAATCAATACGAAACTCAATCTCTCGGTGTGGTGGAAGTCCGGTCACTTCTTCGAAAACATCCGGATACTGGCCAACCACGGGCAAACCTGACAACTCACTATGCGGAATGTCGAGGGAGTTTAGAAAACTAGCCAATACCCCCTTACTGGGTAGACCACCAAACACTATCCTCCGCCCATTATCCGCTCTAGCTGTCACCAACAAGCCCTCACAGTCTACCACCACCCCGTACCTTCGGAGCCAATCTACTCCCAAAATAATGCCAAACCCAGTAAAGCCCAAAACAAAGCAATCACAAACAAACATGCATCCATGACTCGATAGAACCACATTACGACAAATCATGCTAAGACTAGTCGAACCACCAATCGGGTTCGTCACTACTAAGGGCCTATCGACAATCTCGGGCTCCAATCCCAACCTATCTACCAGGTCACTAGATATGAAAGAACTGGAAGCTCCGGTATCAAACAAAACTCTAACGGGAACATGATAAATAGAAAGCATACCTTGAATGACGACACTCTTTCCCTTCTCCGCCGCAGTTGGGGCATTCGACGAAGAAGGAATAGCATTAAGAGCATATGCTTTCACCATTTGCTTTTCCTTAGGGGGCTGGGGACACTTGTCCTTGTGATGTCCCAATTGGCCACAATTGAAGCACTTCCTATCCGCTGGCTTGGCCCGACAATTACTAGCATAATGGCCCTTCTTACCACAGCTGAAGCACTCCACATCTTGCTTATTCTTTTTCTTCTGGCCATCCTTAACCTGATTCTGCTTTCTCTTATTCTGGGAACCACCTTTACCTCCACCACTAGCTTGTGGCTTTGGATCATCTACGGATGCAACCTCAGTCTTCGACTTGGGGTAGAGACTTTCTGATCTTAACGCTTTCCCCACAATCGATTCAAACGTCTCATCGATGTGGTTAATAAGTTTTTCCCCCAAGTACTGATCCAAACCAGTCATGAATTTCTCATTCTTTTTCTCGGCAGTATCAATAAGAGATAAACCATATTTTGACAAAGTGTCAAATTCAGCAATATACTCCGAGACAGCTCTGCCATTCTGCTTGAGCTCTAAGAATTTCTTAAACAACATTGACTTCTGAGCAGCTGGAATGAACTTCTCACTAAAGCGAGCTTTAAACTGCTCCCAAGTAATCTGATCTTCGGGAGTAGCTGCCTTTATAGCATTCCACCAATTCATTGCCCGCCCTTGCAGCTGACGGGACGCTAGCTTTCTCTTCATCGCATCCTCGATGCCCAAATCCTCGAAGATACGTTCGCAGCTATCCAACCAATCTTGAACATCTGTGGCTGACTCCGTTCCGTGGAACGGCTTCCCACCAAGGCTAGTATAATCCTTATTCAGCTTGGCGAAGTCGACCCTCGGCGCCTGCACTATTGGACCACCACCATTTCCGCCATTGGGAGCTTCCCTCTGAACATCCCTAAGCATCTCTCTCATGAGGTCTGTAAACATCGCCCTCATGTCAGCAGCATTCCCATTATTGGCTCCCCTACCAGCACCTCTAGTATCTCGGCTCATCGTCAATCTGAAAAAGGAAACGATTAACGATTCCATAGTGGTGCTAGTGCAGTACGACTTCATCCTTATACTACTAATAGTATATATATATATAGCTTTTAAAAACCAAAGTAATCACAAATACGCTCTCTCGTATACGTATATTATCTCTCCCTGATAACTTCCCTAGATTAACTACGCAACCTAGAGCTCTGATACCAAGTGTGACGGCCCGCCTCGCACCAGCCTGCATTTCCTCCAAGAGTGCGCTGTACACATGCCCGACTAGCACAAGACGGTCGTCAGAAGAAAGGAAAGAAGAGAATGAACTAATCAAAGAACCTGTAGAATGTCTCACAGCGCATGGGATAAAATATAATAATAACATACTTGACATAAAACAGGCGAGACAGTGCATAAGCTGATAACTAATAATCAATGTCAACATCAAAGCAGCGGAAATCCATATACAGCTTATTACAACTTTCCAAATTTACTGTCTCTAACCAAAAGAAAGCTAAAATAGAAGATACACCAACAATGCCCAAGCAGTGATCTTCAACAACACAGGGAGAATATTATGTATATAGTACGTGGAAGCCTCCTGCTCGTCTCCGGACCATCTACCCGTGCATCACCAGCTAACCTGTCTCTAGTCTGCTCGTGTGAGCACCCAGAGTAATAAGAAGAGACATAAAACTCTGGGTCAGACATAAAGCCTGGTATGAGCGATAAGCATCTAAACAGGGAAATAACAGGTATACTAAACCATACCTGAACCTGGACCTGCAACCAAAGAGTTAGTACCACATACCGTACAATACTCCAAGGTGCCATAATAAATAGTGTAAGAATACGGGGGTGGGGTGTGCATGTCACAATGATAGCAAACAAATCATCCATAGCAACCATTCTCGCATCTCTCACTCAGTGCGTAAAGCGTACGGCATCTACCACTTTGAAACACTAGACAAACTGAGGCAACGACGAATCCCGACTTGTAGAAACCCTGCTATGACCAAGCCAAACACTTGGAGTCATGACCAAACATTTCAATGACCCACTTCATTGGTCGTAGCCCTTGGTTCTACCAATGCCATAATGGCCCTGAATCCGCCTTCGTACCTCCTACCATAGTGGTCCAAAGCTATAGGTGTCGACAACTCCTTAGCACGCGTCCCGCAGCAAAGCCCAACCATGAAGTGAACTCGTTGATTCCCATCTGAATCTTAAGCTCGAACTTCTCATTTGGACTTCCTTTGCATCTCGGGTTTGGTTGAATTGGAGTGGGTCTTCAGAAGAGTTGTCGTACATTAACAGTCCTAGAATTCTGTTCGGTTCGGTAGTCATCACCATCATCGGTTCGGGTCGGTAGTCATCTTCTTCATCGGTTCGGGTCGGTAGTCATCTTCTTCATCGGTTCGGGTCGGTAGTCATCTTCTTCATCGGTTCGGGTCGGTACTCCACTTCGGGTCGGTTGTCTCTGTTTGAGTTCGGTGGTTGCTCCCTTCTGAGTTCTCATGCCCGATCCTGTCCTTCCCCAATTTCCGATCCGCTCCGCCCCCTTAGCGTACTCCGATCCAATCCTCTCCAATCCGATCCACTCTCTAGTTTCGATCCGATCCGCTCCCTAGTTCCGATCCGATCCCCCTTGTCCACTCCAACTCTAAGCAATGGCCTTCCTTCCTGCCAAACTTCTTCCAGTGGCAAGTCCTCATCCAGTTCGAATTCCCTTGGTCGGTTCCCTAGTCCGATCCGACCCCTTTTCTCCGATCCGAACCGGTTCGGAACCTGCACACTTCTGCAACTTTCCAGCGAGCTTTTTACGCCATTCGACGACGTTTTCGAGCAATTTAACTATTCTAATCAGTCATGAAACATACCATAGAGTCATAGCAACATGTAATAGCAACCACAAACAGCAAACAACAATTTAAATGAATCAAAATGAATCAAAAGTAGCTAAAACCTCACATTGGCCTATAATCCCTCTTAATCATGTTTAAGCATATGATTAACAAAACACATCGAAATTAACCCAAATTTTTAACAGAGCCTTAAAACATTATTTTAGAATTTTAAGAATTTTTCCAGAATTTATTTACGTATAAATTCGCTAATCTTCACTAATTACCCTTAATCACCGTAATTAGTGCAAAAACTATGCAAATCACTCACCTTGGCCACAAATGAAATTCTCAGAACTGAAACTCCTCTGATTTGGGGTGAATACTGATGTCTAACAGCAGCTCCAACCTTGCTTTGGTGCTTTTTTTTCTCCTTAATTTGGTGTTGCTAAGCCTAATCTTCAATTAGAGAGTGATTTGGGGTGTTTTAGATGTAGGAAGCCATTACTAAGGTCTTCAAGGAGGTTGGTGGCGGCTCAAAACTGAAATGAAAGTGATAACCTAACCCTAATCAGACCTCCTAAACCTCTAAACCCGAAATTCCCCTTGGGCCTAGCTGCTAATCACCCGGTTAAGCCCAATTAAGCTGTTTTTCACCATCTGAAACTTGTTTCAGCCATATCTCCCAAACGGTGAGTCCGTTTGGCTAATGCGACCACCCTACGGAAAGAGAAACCATCATCCGGAGCCAATGGAAGTGGTTTCAGGTCAAAATTCCTATCCAGTCAAAAGTTATGGCCAAAACAGTGCCAACTAGGGGTAAAATGGTCATTTAAAAATCGGGAAAAATCATGAACATGGGAAATGACCCCAATAGTCGTCTCCCAAAGTTACACGACCATACGACTTCGTATGTGAAAGAAATAAATATTCTACGATCCTATGATGCGTAGAATGCAGGTCGTTACAAGATGCGACCTCGACATTTGCTTACAGTATATAGCTAATTGCCTTTGTCGCCCCAAGACCCCGGTCAAGGTCTGTTCATTCTTGGTACCACCATCCCATGACGGTTTGAAAAGATGTTCATCATCAGATAAAGATTTTTGGCAGCCACCCCCTGTCAGAGATAGAGTACCTAGGATTTGATACCAATCAGACTTCTAACACTCACATATAGAGTTATGGAGCAATATCATGACAAGCTTGACTCAACCGCTCGTTTACAAAGCCACGCCCTCCGGCCGAAAGAGGTTGCATAGCTCAAGGTGGATCCGAGATGGCCATCCACTCCTTGGCTCATACGTGGTAGAGCTAAAGATAATTATGCTTTGACTTTTGCATTTCAAAGTCGAAATCCGATTTCAAATGGATGCAGTTCGACCGTTTACATGGCTTGATCCTATATTTGGCGCCAGCAGATTACATGAATCCAAATAAAGGAGGTAGCATTTCCCCTTGATATGCTTACTTTTCAATCAAGCAATTTACTTTTACATGCTTCCTGAGTTATTGACATGACTAACTTATGCGATATGAATGATACGGGTACCTGAAATTCTGTGCCAATCACTCCTCTCATAGATTGATTGGAGGAACGCAAAGCCTTGGCAAACGTTATCCGACTGTTTGACCGACTAATTCTAATCCTCAGAGTTTGGATAGAAGTATAAACCTAGGATGAGTATGATAGGCACGCCATGATTGAAGACCACTCGACTTGTAACTCTAGCTCTAATGATTTAAGAGAACATTTATAGGACAATATTGCAGTGTCCGACCAAACTCCATCCCACGAGTCGATGGGACGAGAGAAACTTGATTATTGCGAATGACCACCTATACCCATGAATCAGAGATTAGGAGGTACCGCCTCGGTGAGTGTGACCCGACCACTTGCCCGAAAATCTCCATCTACCAAAGTGAAGCATGGAATCGAGTTCGAGAATGACACTCAAGCCGGCAGAATCCCGCTCTTGGGATTAGAGCGCAGAATGAAAGCCAGGGCGAATGACATGACCGTTCGCCTGATTTACTCTAACTTTCATGATTCGAGAGAGAGTATAAAGGATGGGAAAACGACATCCTTAAGGCGTGATGGAGCACCACGATTAAAGACCGCCTTGATTACACTCTAACCTGGGCATACGTCAGGAGGGTATAAAGGTGCTAAGATTAAGTACCGAAGGCAATAGGCTTCTATCCAATGAAGGATTGGGGGCAAGATTGAAAGTTGAGCCCGCACTCCCCACGGAAAGATTGGGGACAAACTAATGTCGATCCTAATCATCCCGAACAAGCCCTGTCTAGGCACCTTATTTAAGATTGATTGGGGGCATACACATCACATCCCCCTGTTGTCTACTACTTAGTTTAGTGATGATTTTTTATTGCAAAAATTATTATTTACAGGGATGCTGGACTGAAACACCTTGTTTGATTTGTGATGTGATTTAACTGCAAGTATGTGCAAGATAATGAGACAAAGTCGCGAGAACTGCACTCACAACACTAATAAAGGGTCGCGTTCGAAGGATTGACGCCAAGGCCTGAAGCTAAACTTTCTGCACGACTCAAGGAGGCAACCGAAAGGAGAACTTAGGAGCGAGACATTCGATAACATATCACACGACCTAAGACGATGACCGATAGGAGGCCTTGGGAGTGATATCTCTAGTGCAACGACGAGCACCACTTTGCAAGTACACCGAATGGAAAATGCAATCACTCAAGCTTTGAAAGAAATGTCTTTTCCATGCGTACATGTTTAAATTTGAAAGGGATGTGATACGACCACCTGTCTTTTGCCGTTACCTCTGGACTGGGGCCCACTATTGAAAATATTTACAAATGGCATAATTTATCTATTTGCATATAACTTATACCTTGATATTGACAGTCCGCTAAAGGACCAAAGAATGGATACAGAGTGAACGTCCATTTTCTAGTCTCAACCGACTTCTCGATTGAATGGCCCCGGGCAAGGGGTATGCCACTACTTCGACTTCTAGCTTGTAAAGAAGCGGATTGCTTGATACTTCGACCCAAGGGTTAAGAAGAAGGAAGTTAGAACTTTCTTCCATAGTGAGGATGTTGGCGCAGAAGGCGCTAAGAACGAAGGAAATCAAGAGATTTCCTTTCGTGGTGATCCCCCAACACATCAAACAAGATATGAAATGAATGGTGCCCTTTCCGAATTGAGAACCCGGATGGCTCGGCAAGATGAACTTCTTCGGGAACGACGAAAAAAGAAGGATAATTTCTTTACTTGGATAAATGGAAGGCCAAGGAACTATGACTTACTTGCTAGAGCGAGCACCATGGGAATTAAAGCGACAACAAACTTGGCTCAAACAGTCCCTGCTCCGTGGTCCAGATCGCACGAGACCTTAGGACAAGTTGAAAACATCGTCTTGAATGAGACAAGGTGCAATCAACCACCTTCCAGGAATTTGTAGCATGTAACTTCTTACCGTAACATTTGGATGAAAACTGCGGCAATGCAAGAGCCACTGGGAACTTAAATGGAGTCCAACAAATCTCTGCTCTAATTCAGATGAATGCTTCAAACCCAACTCATCTTCAACATGAAACTCCCCATTCCTTAATGCAGGGGCATGTGGAAGCATTTGAGGCAATTATAATGTGATCTTATCGCCACCTGACTCCGATCCTCAGAGCTTGGATGGGAGACCAAAGGCTAACATGAGATGGACACGTACAAATTATTCTGCACCCAACTCTAACTCACAACTTGATGAGGGAGTATGAATTCAGAGAAGACATGGATTTGATGCTCACCGCTTAGCAAAACACCCATGGATGGTGAGCACAGGATAGGAGCTTCGAGCAACATAATTTGATTATTCATGGACTTTATGCACATTTACCATCATCGGAGTTCCACAAGATCCCAGACCGCAACCAAAAAAATGACTCCTCGCCCGCATACGTCCGAGCAATGGATCACCATCCAGAGTTAAAGGACAAAAGCCTAATTGACGGCTATTACATATGCGGAACCAAGATGCCAAAGACCGGCTTCCACCCACTTCAAAACTTCATGTTGTGGGAACCAACGCTAAATTGGACAAGAGATGACAACTCCTTAAAGATGGAAGCCGAATTGCCAACGCTAATTGGTGCTTCACCAGAGGCGGCACACCTTAATAGTGACATGAGAAACGTCAATCAAAACTCTTTCACATGAGACATTAGGGACTTCAGCAATCCCCCGCACTTCAAGCTACCATTTCTGGATCTTGACTTACATTGTTGTTATACAATTTTTGTGGCATGCCTTTGAATTGATCATCTGTTGGAACGCTTTGGTCACTGAATTCATTGAGCAGTCAAAGGTCCACATCTATCGACCCAAGAACGTCATGTTACTCATTTCAATCGGACAAAGGTCCAGCAAGACCCTATATGCATTCCTTGAAAGATTCAAAGTATCAGTGGCATAGGTAATCGACACAGACCATTTATGGTGTTAATAACAGTAGTATCCAGTATTTTGGATGACTCAGACTTTAAAGGAATTCGACAACGAGACCCACCAAGAAGCCTTGACAGATTCACCTTTGAAACAAACTTCAATATCCTTCTACCATGAGATTTTCCTAGAAACGTTGTTGAACTCTATCCTAAGACAGACATATTCCTGCAACAAGAAGACACTAATGTTGGGATGGATGACCTCAATGTTTTCATGATAAAGAATGGAGCACCATCTGAATTGTGAAATGATAAAGACAAAAAAGGCCTAAGAAAACACTGATAGGAATGTATAATTCCAGAAAGGAGTAATATCATTGATCGATCCCGCGATCCTGGTTGTCAAGCTCAATGGAACCAAGCATGAGAGATGACTCAACATGACTATGATGGCTATTTTAGATTATATATAGAAAAACGAACAAAAGGGGGTTGAATAATCCCCTAACGATGTTCGCTCGCTTGCATGATTGGCCACCTTACTCAACTCCATGGCTGATGCGACAACAGTAACTAAGTTCGCTAAAACTCGATGTGGCAATCCTCGCTTTCTGACTAAAGAGGTGGGATGACACCGACGTAAATGTGATTCGACCATTCGCATATGCAACTCCAACCCTTGATGACTTGAGAAAGAGTACAGAACGACACGGGTTGATTAAGATTGTTGAACCTGCAGCTCTAACCCGATGTAAAGAAAGAAAGATTAAAGGCTTGAAATGGGATGTCCCACCAATCTACTCTAGCCCACAACGATGTTGTGGGCATAAGCACTAACTCTGCTCGTCCTCCACTGATGCTGGAAGCATGAGCATCAACTGACAAACTAACTTTGAACATGACCCTGACTCGATGCTTGACTTAGTACATATAAACTATATATTCGGAATATGATATGATTCGTCTTGACCATTTAAGAAAGCCCACTAACGGATCAAACGTGACTTCAAAGACTTGATTCGTAACTACATCGAATAGAGAATGTGGAGAACTATCCAACTACCTTACGTTTGCGAGGATCTTGCGGCCACTAGGTTATACGATTTCAATAATGTCCCTTGCTGATTTGTATGTGATCATGAGACTATGAAAGGACCTGGAACGGTCATGTATTTCTTTTAGTAAGACTTGATTAATATCCTGATGCTAGGATAGTCCCACAACGAGAGCAAATGGCGGATTCATAAACCAATCCTGATTTCATCTATCCTTACAGTCTAGAAGCTAGCTTAAATTTTGGAGACTCCTATACTGCACCATGACTTGGATGGCTACTTCATACATTGACTTGCATGTAAAAAAAAGCATGACTCGACAACACGCTTGACCTATGTAGGAAGGCGACATTGTTTGGCAACGTCCTGTGCGCACAACCACACGTGGGAGCCAACGATCCATCACAACTTAGGGTGAAAGAGTGTGATCTCTTGACTCGACGAGGTTTAAATGGTTACCTGATCGTTTCGACTAATCCTTCCATAGAAGTTGTACTAACTAGCACCCATGGAAGTAGTTCCATAATTTGATAAAGCCTTCTCACGAACGGATGATTTTCCAGAAATACTCAACTCAACATATTCAAAGTACATCTCATCTTCGATAAGACATACTTTGGGGGGCAAAATGTTAGCCTGTTTTGTGACGAGGCCACCCAAAACCTAGACGATCAGGGTTACATATGTTAGAGGTTAAAGCTATTATACGTTCAAAAACCAGAGCTCTGATCGGATCAGATTGAAGGCACCAGATCAGATCGGGTCGGATAAATGGTGCAGAACTAGCAAGGCCTCGGTTCAGATCGGGTAAAGTACCAGTGACTCGAGCGAAACGAAGGAGGCATCGGTCTAGGCAAAGACAAGGCAGACCCAACCCGCACACAATTTGAAGCCGATTAGTGGGTATCTTCACTTCAGATTGGGTAGGGAACGTTCCGATCCGCCATGCCTGCTACCCTAAAACTGCTTCATTAGTTAATCAAAGACCTATTTTATTGCCTAATAATTCGGACCTGGCCACACTTAACCACATAGAGACCACTTTCCCACGTTCTCCCCCACTCACGAGATCTTCTCTGATGCCTCCACGTGGACATTCATCCCATCGAAATTCTGCCCATAAATACATGATTTCGCATCAATTTCAGGGACTTTTGGCATTTATTCTTTCATGGCCGCCATGACAGTATTTCCTACAGAGAACTACCTTCTTCTTCAATGAAAATCAATGAATTCGAAGAAAATAATTCATTATATTCAAGTGATTGTGTGAGTGTATTCATTGTAATTGTAATTGTAATCTACGAATGAAATGAGAATCTATGAAGTAGATGTAGGCTTGTTAACGCCGAACCACTATAAATCTTGTGTGTTGATTGCTTTTCTATGCCCTTAGATCATTATTCTCGATTATTCAATACGAAATCTATCATATTGGGTGTTAGTGCCATTTCTTGGTCTAACAAACGTATTTTATGAATTCGTTTTAAAATCGATTCTCACTTTCATTTCAATTTTAAATCAAAATTGAATACTCTTTATCATTATAATATTTAAATGATAATATTTTCAAAATATCAGATTTTGAAATCATTAACTTTTCGATATTCATTATAAAATTGATTAAAGTCGATATAAATATCATTTGCGTTAAAATTGTGCAAATCTAATCAATACAGCTTCACATATTTTAATATTTTCGTGTGCGTCCAAGATCGGACATCAAATTCACATTTTAATCCTTTACTGAATATTATTTTAAAATATTCGTTATTTTAAAATATTCGTTATTCATGAATTGGAATCAAACACAATTAATTACCATATAATTTATTTATATGGATTTCATACAACATATGTATACAACCACAATGATAAACAATCATCCATTATCCAGATTGCATTACACAACTGTATAAGCATTAAATATAAATAGTTAACGCTTACAACAATCTGTCAACCAATCGATTGACATACAACTAAACAATTGGGATTTGTGTACGTCAAATATCATCCCAATACCTATGTGGGGTTTCAACCAACAAATACTGTATATTATTTGTGCAGTTTGGCGATGTGTAAAATTTATCATCCCAATCCTTATCAGATAAATAGGTATACATAAACAAATCGTCTGATTTGTAAATGAATATTTATTTTCATTTCAGGAGAATTTTATGCCATCCGTATATACGTTAAAAAATATATTTTTAACGATAAAATATTTATTTCAACACTTGAATATTTTTAATAGTTCATACTTCTAATAAAAATGATATTTTTATTGTTCAAACATTTTATTCAACACATGAATATTTTATACAGTTCATATACACATTAAAAATTATATTTTTAATGAATAAATATTTATTTTAGAAAATTTTGGCATTATAACTGCACGATATTAAAACTGGAGTGATGTCTAGCATTACCCCTCTCCTGATACTGGCTTGCGCCGTACACAATCAATCACAAAACCACAATATAGTCAATTTTCCCAATACAATCCAAGCAAACAACCATGGTTTGTACAATAAATAGTGTCGGGGGCTTCTAAGCCCCGTTTTCATTCTAGTACATATTTAACTGTAAATTATTAGAGTGAGAAGAAGTTCTCACTTTGGGATCCACTCCACCGTGCTTTTCTAACGTTCTGAATTGCTGTTCTGGTTCCAAAATTTGCAAATGAGTTCCAATCTTCACACGGTCTTTAATTTTAGCTTAAACGCGTCATTCCAGACAACTTTCGCCTAGTGGCCTATCTTCCGAAATTGGTCTATTTCGCCAGAAATCACGAAAAGACAATATTTGGACAACAGACTTTGGACGCATTTTCTGGACAACTCTGCAATCCAAAGTATGACTTCCATATACTCAAATCGAAGAGAAAATCGTGCTCTTCGATTTTGGTATTGTGGAGTTTTGGCTTGTAGCACACGTTTTGGGAGTTATGGGTTGTGGAAGCTCAGGGTGTTATTTGCAAAACGGGAAATTATTAAAAATTGGATTTTTGAAGGTGGAGGGGTCCATGGTCGGAGTAGTGGTCGGAGGACGGCGGCGTGGGGTGCTACAGGCTATAAGGGAGGCGTGGCTGGGCGGTGGCGGGTGCAGGGTGGTTGCGGTCAGATTTGGGCTCGGTTTGGGGTGGTTGCGGGTTTAAACAGAGGAGGGGGAGGCGGCTAGTCGCTGCGGTGGTGGGGCCCGGTGGGCGGTGACGCGCTGGAGCGTGGTGGAGGAACGCGGCGGTTTCTGCTACATGTTTTTTTTTCGTTTTCTGCAATTTGGATTTAGAATGGAAGGGGAGATTAAGGGTTAGGTTATTTTATATATATTTATATTTTAATCTATTTCCAAAAAGCAACTGTTTCATTCGAGCTTCAAACGAGATCTAAGAACTATCTCCTCCAGCTGATTACCCCCATTTCGGGCACAATGGGATATGTTTTGTAAGCCAATTCAGCTATTTTGATCAGTTTCATGAAAATTAAATATAAATCAGTATATATTGAATTTATACGTACATTTTAATTTACCGGGGCCACATACCGACTCCAAAAATTCCCGAAAAATAAATCTAGCTATGTTTTGACGATATGGTCCTAACAAAACTAATTTCATAGAATTTGGAGACCGTATGAAAAATGGTCATTTTCCTATCGATTAAGTTCAAACTAAAATTACCAAACACGTTTAAATCCATCACACTCACATATTAATTCCAAAAATTATGACAATTGGAATATAGCAATAATTTGACATTCTGGATCCAACAAAAGTGGTTTCATCGACAACGGAAGTTGTTCGCAAAATGGCTATTTTTAAGGGCTATATATTATTTTAATATATATATATATATATTCCATAGCGACTATTCTAAATTTTAAACTAGACATAACTTTTAATTCTCGTTATGAAATCTGGATTTTTCACATTCATTAGAAGGATATAATTAAACAGATTCAAATATTTCTTATTTTACTGAAATCCGGTTTATTTTGAATCCTACACATTCATTTGAAATTTAAAATCAAATTCTCAAACTACCGTGCCATTTCAGGCTCGTTTTATAATTAAAATAAATTTATTCGTTCTAACTTCGATTTAAATAAATTTTTTGTCGTTATTATTTAAAATAAACCATTTTAAATATTCCAAATCCATTAAATTAGCCAAAATAAAATTTTTAAATTGGTTCTGAAAATCCGGGTTGTTACAATCTTCCCCGCTTAAAATCTTTTCGTCCTCGAAAAGGAACGGAGCTAAAAGTTGTTTAACTAAAACTCAATTTTCATTCTGGCTTTCATTCTTCAACTTTTCAGTTTCTAAGAATTTTCCAATTTTTCAAAAATTTGGTTAACACCCTAATTTTCGAAAAATTTCGCCATAACCTCCTTTGTACGGGGAGACCTTTAAAACCACAACTTGCCTCACAGAGCCCTCATCAATCCAAAAGAAAAAGCCAAGCGGCAAGCCAATCAGCTCATAAAATCTTGAAAACTCAAGAAAATAGTAAACATGTACCTATTTGTCGGGCATACAATTTTATTCCCCTTCTTAGCTTTCATGTTATGACCTGTTCATTATATACACATGCACATGTATGAAAGTGCAATCATTTTCAATTCATTTCAAATTTGACTTAACTTGGCTAAATTAGTCTTTCTATTTGCATATTGGTTTTATTGTTCCAACATTTTAATTAGTCAAATTAATAATCAGACAACACAACTAGCAATCATTTGTTGATTAGCTTTTCAAATATATAACTTTATACATACTCAAAAGTCATATTTTTAGTGTCAAATCACAACAATAAACCTTATCTAGTTTTGGTTCTCACACCAGTCAATTGGAAATATATAGATATCCCACTTTCGACACTCGAACATAAACATTGATGATACTAGTAATCATCAGTATCATCTCTGGGCGACTAGAGTGTGATTCTATATCTATTCAATATATTTGAGACTTCGAATATACGTTCATGACGCTTATATGCAAAACCTTCATATACTCGATTATCCAAAATAAAATAAAATAATATACTCAAATACATATAATAAGATAAAATTTTAAAACTAATTTTGTTTTTACTAAATAATAATCTTCGAACTCATTCTAGGATACTACCGATCCCATCTCTAACGAGTCATTCTCATTGGATATTACTAATCCAATCTCTAATGAATTCTTTCATTTGGTTCTAATGTGTCTTGTTCTTGAGCTCTATAAACAAAAGCCCTGATACCAAAATAAAACGACCCAAACTCACCCGTAAGGGAAAGCCCGGATTGGGTTGAGAACACGACAAATCAGAACACAAACTATAGAATATTTCATTGTTATTACAACAATTACACTAGAGTACAAGAATGTAACAGAGCATGAATAAATAATATACATCAAAAAAATATCAGAGATTAAAATAATTTACATAGCAGCGGAAAAATAACACATAACACAACTGAAAGAGATACACAGATACAAAGCTTTCCGAATATAGCTCCAGCTATAAATCCAGGATCCTAGGAAAAGAAATAATCTGCAGAACCAAAACTACTAACTGCTCGTGTGGAAAATAGGGGCACCCAGAGTTTAGGTTAAAACAATAAACTCCAGGTCAGTCATGGGATTGGTGTGAGAACTAAAATAGTTATTAAATCTTTACTTTAAAAATAAAGTAAATCAAAGGACCACGCCGTATAACACAGAACAAGTTTTCTTCCAAGAATATCAGTGCATAAAACAAACAGCATATTGCTTTCTAGAAAAATGAAGCTATTATAAGACTTGGGTCCCATCACACAATGCAACGCAAGCTGGAGGATAGAGTTTTACCTTATAATAGCCAAACATGCTTGGTGTGTTTAAAACAAAAATCATTTGATATTATTATAAGTGCATAGTGTATAAAACAACTTCAAATACAAATGTATCAATCATAGACGGCATGAGCGCCCCATCCCACTATGTCGCCATTAGGCTTACAACTAAAACCGAAAAGTATCGTATTGGAAATTGGATTTCCGTCATGAGTCAAGACAAGGGATGTACTCCTTACCGATTCGAGACACTCTAGCAAATGCCCCAGGATTCCCCATAAGGAACCGTGGATCCTGCAGGGCCGGTCCTCTTTTACATTTGAGGATTGGCAAT
Organism: Allium sativum; assembly: GCA_030737875.1. Lineage (NCBI taxonomy): Eukaryota > Viridiplantae > Streptophyta > Magnoliopsida > Asparagales > Amaryllidaceae > Allium > Allium sativum. Next base: position 466,003,304 of record CM060923.1, read on the forward strand.
TCTTGAGAACACGTTTCCCGGTCCTATCAGACCTATCTATCGGCCTCGTAGTGACCGATATATTTGAGGCGCCTCGCAATCCATCATCCACATAGGTATAAATAAATAAGTGTCTGGGTTCCATACCATGACACCACCTATAGCTAGAAAGAAACGTCATGCACTCCTTGCGTTCCCTTATCCCGTTTTTGACTCATACTGAGGTGTAAGGCTCGCGACTTAACTCTATACACAAAGATATGCTATTTAAAGTCGTGCTTTGATCATCAACCACAAGACTTTGCTTTTCATCAAAAGGCTTGATCATTTACATCTCAGCATGCCACATTGACAATTCACGCCATGTGACTGATGTCTATTGATGTATAACCTCTAAGCTCGTACATCTCAGAGAAGGGTGTTAAGCAAGAGAATAAATTCTCCGCCACCAAATAGATTTATAATTAATAGGAATCAATCAACATAGAATAAAATCCAATGTCAGACATACATCCATTTACTAGTTCGTTCTGGGTCTGAACGAAACCGGAGGCATCTTATTTCTCATCCAATATGTCCAATACAAGAGAGAGGTCCTCGCATATCCGGTCGATCTCCACGTACGTCTGGACGATCACCACTTATTACCTTGTCTTGCGTGTACATCCCAATCAAGACATAAGTAACCATCCAAACGATGTGAAGAACTCCGGTCTTCAACCACCATCTTCATCGTCGACTTATCATCGAATCAATTATTCAGAACGGGTATAAACCCGGCCTTTCCGAATAATTCACGTATCTTAAAATCAAATGCTATAAAACAAAACATACGCCTCATCTCAATCCAGAATATTCCTTTATTCAAATATTCTCATCATTAGGGAAAGTTTCCCATTAATTTTATCAAAGATAAATTCTTTAAATTTATTCTTTAATCTACCTTTGGATATTAGTTCAAACCAAATTAAGGTTTATCAACTAGTCGGGATTATCGAGCCTTACCGAAGTAATCATTTGTTTAATTTCCCAATCCCAGCCTACTGATCCCATGCAGCAAAACTGGTAACACTCCATATCTAACCCCACGGTGTTATCGGTTGAATTATTTACCATTTGACGTCCAAGTCTAGTTAAAGATTTAACTATCGCTTGGAGCAAAACTGGTGATACTCCATTCTCGATCATTTCCAAAATTTGATAATTTAAATTATCACATTCAAATTTCAATCTAATTAAAGATTCATTAAAACTCCACTTAGTTTTAATCTTCCCAAAAATCAGTATTAATGATTATTTAACTTTGGGAAATCAAGCATGCCCTATCAACAATCTACACCGTACCATTGATTTCTGCCGATATATAGCCTCTAAGCTCGTACGTTTCAGAGAAGGGTATTAAGCAATATAATAAATTCTTCGCCGCCAAACCGATATATACTTAGCAGAGATCAATAATACATTTCGAAATACAATGTTAGACATGTAATCATGTCTTTAACTGGGTTAAAGAACTAATGTTATTTAAAACGCAGCTCACGATAAACCCAAATCATATTCCATTAATTATGGAATCTTCACGGAAAACAGATCAATATATCAATTTCTGTATCCGACTAATAATATAAATGGAATAACGGCAAAGCCATTTAAATTCCATATATATTAACAGTCTTCCTCCACGGAAGCATGTCTCGATTATTACCAAATCGAATTCCATTCAATTCCAATTTAATATATTAAATTGGAAAACTTTACTTTGGAAAATTTCCATTAAATCTTAATAAAAAGATTTATAAATTCCAAATCACATTTCACTGTTAATCGGGTTAAAGAATGAATGTCATTAAAAACACAGTTCACAATAAACCTAATTCACATTCCATTTTATTCCAATTACTAAATATAATTGGAAACTCTAATAATCTTAACTAAAAGATTTATTCTTTTGACATGGGATTTAAGAATAATGTTAATAAAGACACCAGTCACGACAAACCCAAAATCCAATTTGATATTATATATAAGGCTCTAAACAGAAATTATATTGGGTTACATTCAATATCAAATTCTGAAACCAACACATATCGTATAGGGAATAATGATTTATATCTATCTTCCAAATTCCTCTACAGTATCGGTATAGTCACGTAATCCAATATCGAAATATCCTGAAGATAATTTCTATTCAAATCCATTCTAGTTCATAAGTTGGAAAAATCCTAGTTAAATTAAAACCATTTCCCTATCCAATTTCTTTATTTAATACCAATTGATAAATTTTCTAGTTAATAACTAGTTCATTTTGATAAAAATATATTTTTATCTTTAAAAACGTGGAACTTTTTTTCCCAATTCCTTGCAAATTATTTATTATGACTTTACAAAAATTATTAATATTTTTAATAATTTTTTTAGGCCCTTTCAATCGATTCCATAAACGGTCATCGAATAGCATTTACAGCGACCTTTTCTGAATTTGATTTGGACATAATTCCAAATCCAAAACGTTAGATTTCAAATCTCTTATATTCGTTGGAAAGCACTTTTCGATACGAACCCAACGGTTCTGGTTTTAGGAGAATCCGACGGATGGATCTCCCATAATGTCAATTTGAAATCAATGGTCGAAATTCGCGAACGATCGCAGAGCAGCGCGTTCTATTCTGGCCATTATATCATATATATATATATATATATATATATATATATATATATATATGTGTGTGTGTGTGTGTGTGTGTGTGTAATATGTATTTCGCTCAAAACGTATTTTATGAATTCGTTTTAAAATCGATTCTCACTTTCATTTCAATTTTAAATCAAAATTGAATACTCTTTATCATTATAATATTTAAATGACAATATTTTATAAATATCAGATTTTGAAATCATTTTCTTTTCGATATTCATTATAAAAATGAATAAAATCGATATAAATATCGTTCGCATTAAAATTGTGCAAATCTAATCAATACGACTTCACATATTTTAATATTTTCGTGTCCGTCCAAGATCGGACATCAAATTTACATTTTAATCCTTTACTGAATATTATTTTAAAATATTCGTTATTTTAAAATATTTCCTTATTTTAAAATATTCGTTAATTCTGAGTTGGAATCAGACACAATCAATTACCGTATAATTTATTTATATGGGTTTCATACAACATATGTATACAACAACAATGATAAAGAATCATCCATCATTCAGAGTGCATTACATAACTGCATAAGCATTAAATATAAATATTTAACTCTTACAACAGTCTGTCAACCAATCGATCGACATACAACTAAACAATTGGGATTAGTGTACGTCAAATATCATCCCAATACTCGTGTGAGGTTTCAACCAACAAATACCGTATATTATTTGTGCAGTTGGGCGATGTGTAAAATTTATCGTCCCAATCCATATTAGATAAATAGGTGTACATAAACGAATCGTCCGATTTGTACATGAATATTTATTTTCATTTCAGGAGAATTTTATGTCGTTCATATATACGTTAAAAAATATATTTTTAATGATAAAATATATATTTCAACACTTGAATATTTTTAATAGTTCATACTTCCAATAAAAATAATATTTTTATTGTTCAAACATTTTATTCAGCACATGAATATTTTATACAGTTCATATACACATTAAAAAATATTTTTTTAATGAATAAACATTTATTTCAGAAAATTTCATCATTATAACGGTGCGATATTAAAACTAGAGTAATGTCTAACATTACTCCTCTCCTGATACTAGCTCGCGCCATACACAATCAATCCAATCAATCACAAAACCATAATATAATTCATTTCCACAATATAGTCAATTTTCATAATACAATCCAAACAAACAACCATGGTTTGTACAATAAATGGTGTCAGTGGCTTCTAAGCCCCATCTGCATCCTACTATATATTCAACGGTAAAATAATTAGAGTGAGAAGAAGTTCTCACTTTGTGATCTAATCCGCTGTGCTTTTTTTACGTTCTGATTTGTTGTTCTGGTTCTAGAATTTGCAAATGAACTCCAATCTTCACACGGTCTTTTTTTTAGCTTAAACATGCCATCCGGACAACTTTCGCCTAGTGGCCTTTCTTTCGATATTGGTCCATTTCGCCAGAAATCGCGAAAAGACAGTATTTGGATAGTAGACTTTGGACGCGTTTTCTGGACAACTTCGCAATGCAACATATGACTTCCATATACTCAAATTGAAGAGAAAATTGTGTTCTTCGATTTTGGTATTGGAGTTTTGGCCAGAAGCACATGGTTTCGGAGTTATGGGCTGTGGACGCTCAGGGTGTTATTTGCAAAACGGGAAATTATTAAAAATTTGATTTTTGGTGGTAGAGGGGGTCCATGGTCGGAGTGGTGGTCGGAGGATGGCGGCATGGGGTGTTGTAGGCGATAGGGGAGGCGCGGCTAGGCAGTGGTGGGTCCAGGGGTGCCGATGGTCAGATTTGGGCTCGGTTTGGCGTGGTTGCGGGTTTAAATGGAGGAGGAGGAGAAGGAAGGGGACGGCGGCTAGTCACGGCGGTGGGTGGGCTTGGTGGGCGGCGGCGCCTTCGGCGGTGGCGCGCTGGAGCGCGGTGGAGGAATGCGTCGGTTTCCGCTACGTGATTTTTTTATTTTTTTTATTTCGTTTTCTGCGATTTGGATTTTGAATGGAAGGGGAAGATAAGGGTTAGGTTATTTTATATATATTTATATTTTAATCTATATCCAAAAAGCAACTTTTTCATTCAAACTCCAAACGAGACCCAATGATTGTCGTCCCTAGCTAATTACCCTCATTCCGGACATAATGGGATATGTTTCGTAAGCTAATTCAACTGTTGCAATCAGTTTTTGTCAAAATTAAATATAAATCAATATATATTCAATTTATACGTACATTTTAATTTACAGGGGCCACATACTGACTCCAAAAATTCCCGAAAAATAAATCAAGCTATGTTTTGACGATATGGTCCTAACAAAATTAATTTCGTCGAATTTGGAGACCATTTGAAAAATGGTCATTTCCCAGACAATTAAATTCAAACTGAAATTTCCAAACACGTTTAAATCCACCATGCTCACATATTAATTCCAAAAATTATGACAATTGGAATCTAGTAATAATTTCACATTTTAGATCCAACAAAAGTGGTTTCGTCGAAAACGGAGGGTGTTTGCAAAATGGCTATTTTTAAGGGCCATATATTATACTAATATATATATATATGTATATGTATATATATATATATTCAGTAGCGACTATTCTAAATTTTAAACTGGACATAACTTTTAATTCTCGTTATGAAATCTGGTTTTTTCACATTCGTTAGAAATATATAATTAAACAGATTCAAATATTTCTTGTTTTACTGAAATCCTGTTTATTTTGAATCATGTACATTCATTTGAAATTTAAAATCAAATTTTCAAACTACCGCACCATTTCATGCTCGTTTTATAATTAAAATAAATTTATTCGTCCTAACTACGATTTTAATAAATTTTTAGTCGTTATTATTTTAAATAAACCATTTTAAATATTCAAAATCCATTAAAATAGCCAAAATAAAAATTTTAAATTGGTTCTGAAAATCCGGGTTGTTACAGATACGAGAAAGAGGGAGGGGGAGCCGAAATTCTGATGTTGAGGGATGCGAAAATTCTAAATTTGGAGGTAAGGGATCCGAAAGTAGAGAGGGATCCAAAATTCTTGAGTTAACTGCCATGCGTTTACGGAAACGGGCATAACTTTCAAACTATAGGTCCGTTTAGGCCAAACGAAAGTTGTACCTGAAGCAAATTCAGAAGGCTACAAGAGTTATGGTGCAAGGCACCATAATTGATGTTTTCGGGCCCAAATGAGGTAATTCAAAGGGGCTTTGGGCCATTTTTATGTTCGTGATGTGACTTCGACCAAAACGCTTTGTGGTTTCTGGCGATGCTTCTGACTCTTGAACGTATTACTAGTCGAAAACTTGATGTGTGACAGCTTTAAAAAAATGGTGTCAAGAAACACTATTCCCCCTTCTAGTGTTAAGTTAGCCTTAAGATCAATAATCTGCATTCCCAACATGAATTTTCGTCAACGATGTTGTTGAGTAGATTAAGTAGCAGGTTTGATGATGGTGAAGCATTGTAGAATCGAGATGGCGGATTACGTATTACTATTCTTCTGTTCAAGGTTTTAAGTCTTGGACATCAGTCGCTTTTCGTCATAGGAATTTTAAAGACTTGATCTCGTATTGGGGAGATCTCGAATGAGATGAGTCTAACTTGGTGATTCATCTCGGATTTCCGTCTTGGGTTTAAAAGTTCATACCGGAACAATCTCAGGGTACATGATATGTTAAAAAAAATGATAATCTTACACAATGCATTTTTTGAATGCTATTATAAACATAGTAACTTAAATTTGAATTGCAAAATCACCTCATTATTCTTCTTTTATGAGAGATCATTCATACTCTAAATCGTAATTTGCTCATAACAGGAATATAGCACAATGCAAATAGATTATTACTTACAACATACGATCCATGAACATGAATTATTGTTAGATATAAAACGCAAAAACTATTCATAATATTAAAAAAAATTAGCATAAGTAAAACATAAAATGCATAATTTCATGGATAACACGTATGTATAAAAAAGACGAATATAAAAATCATAAGCATTATAGAATATATATAACGACCCAGATTTAATTGAGAAATATTTAATGAATATTAGATATTAAAAATGAATTATTTTAAAAATTAACGACTTGGTATTTATTTAAAATAAGGTTTGAATGAATAATTTATAATATAATTAAAACGAGCTCGCAGTGGGATGGTAGTTCGTAATATCACGTTTTAAACTTTAAATGAATGTATAGGACCCAATATATTCATTTAAATAAGAAACGTTTGATTCTATCGAAATATAGTTTTCTAATGAAAGTGAAAAATCGAGATTTCATCTTGTAAATTATGAGTTATGTCCAAATCAATTTTCCAGAAAGTCGCTATGGAATCGTTTATAAATCGTAATGATTCACTAAATAAAATAAAGGGATTTTATTATAAAACGAATATCGATTTAGCTTAAAAATGAAATATCGAGTTTAAAATCCAACATAGTTTATTTTGAAGCTATATGAGATTTCATTTGAATATATAAGATAATTATAATTTGTTTTTCAAAGAATTTGATTATATTGAAATTAAATTATATCAATTTAATTGAATATGGAAAAATATTCATTATGCAAACGATCTCGGATTTCGACGAAACTAATTTTATCGGATCCGTAATGATTAATTATTGTAAGTTTCTAAATTTTGGATAAGTTAGTGTTAGTATGTGGTTGTGCGAGCTTTAAATGTTCGATGTAAATATGTATGTATAATGAATCGATAATTTAAGCCCAAATTAGCGTTATTTGAGCAACCGGACTCAGATTTCGTTGAATCAAGTTTCATTAGGACCGTAATGACAAATCATAGCTGAATATCAATTTTCACCACAAATGGATTTCGTATGTGCCCATGCAAATATATAAACATCGATCAGAGATAGCGGTAGGCAAATAGTAATATAATAATCAAATAGAATAATAATATAACCAAAATTTCTTCTCCATAATGCACCCTAAATTTACTAAACCTAACCCCCAAATAAAAACAACCCTTTTATTTGCAAATAAACCCCTTCTTCTCTTTTAATCTTATCTTCCAAATGAAAAGGAATTGTGGGTAACTTCCAACACTAAAGTTGTAGTGTGTCGAATGCTACCTACAGCAAAAATTTGGTGGTGATTGGTGTAGTGGTTTGGTGTAAATTTTGGTTCGAAGTTGATGGGGTAAGTTTTGGATTTTGTGGTTTTGCGTGCAAACAAAGAGGAGTTAGGCGATGGTGTCAACTAGGAAGTTGGAGAGGGGAGGATGGTCTACGATTTTGTAATTGGTCGGTCGGCTTGAAATGGCCTATGGTGGCGGCTAGTTAAGTCAATCGTAGGTGATGGATTAGGTGGGGTCACGAACGAAAATTGGTTGTTTGTCGGCTATGGAGGCACCGATGGTCGGAGGTGTCAACAAAAGAACTGTCGAGGATGGTGAGGCACATCGACCTGAGGTGGTGGCACAACGAACGATCACCTGAGGCGACCGGATTTGGGGCTTGATCATCTTTCAATCGTCGTAGGTTATAGGACGAACAACGAATGAGTTGGTGGGGGCATAGCCATCGTGGTCGCAGCTCGGAGTAAGGGACACGGTGGTGGGATCCAGGTGGCGGCGATGCCCCCTAGCGGTGGCGACAGTGATGAAGGAGGGAATAGTGTCGAACAATTTGGGAAAGAAGAGTTATAAAGGTTAATTAAATTTAATTACTCGTTAATGAGGTGATTAGTTTGTTCATGTTTAAACCTGTATATCTCGTTCATATGAACTCAAAATTGGACGAAACAGGATCCGTTGGGGTCATATGGACACAGGCTACGTGTACAAACTAGTTTTAATGAGATTGGAGCTAGTTGGAATTCTAGGTTAAATTAAACCCACATTTTTCATAAGCAATCGTTATTGAAACGATCAAATATCACTGTGACAAACCTTTTTAACTTGAATAGTTATTGTAATCATCAACTGATTATATATTGATTGCTTGTGGTTGTTATGATTGCTTCGTGGATGATGGATGTTATCACAGTTTTATTTGTTCAATATTTATATACATACAAGCGTTAACAATTATAACACTTATATTATAGCTGGTGTTTGGTGGATGATAAATATTGTGGTTGTTATTATAATTGTTCACACAAACTGACATCATGAATATTGAATATTTTGGGAATTGATTGAGTTTCATTCCATTGGAGTTTTAAAAGAATATTACATTTATTAAGTCAAATAAGACATAAAATGGAAATTGGATTTTTATATCTAAAACGAATTGGAAATGAAACTGAAATAATTCCAAACAACTATTGAAAATGTTGAAATTGATTTGAAAGAGTTTTGAATTAGAAATGGCTTGTTCTAAATAAAAATAGGTTTTGAATAGTAAATTCAAAAGTGAATTCGAGTTAGATATTTAAATGATGTTTTTGACTCGAAATGATTGTTCTAATGATCGTATTATTTTTACAATGGATTTTAGGAAAGTTTGAATTTCAAAAGATTTAATTGTAAAAAATTTATTATTTTAATATTATAATAATATAGAATATTCAATTTTAATTTATAATTGAATTTGAAGTTGAATTCACTTTTAAATGATTTTATAAATGTTTTACACAATATATTCCAACTGAATCAGATGAATTTTATATAAATTATAATACGATTTGAATAAGACGTGTCGTGCAGCGATATTTCGCGAATTTCAACCATGAAGTTCAAAAGAGCATAATTAATGCAATTTAAATCGGGTTTCCCAAAATCTGGAAACATTTATTTTCTGTATGTAAGAGCTATCAAATGAAAGATGAAAATTTGGATTTCAACTTATAGATTTCAAGTTATGTTTAAATATATTTTTGAAAAGGTCATTGTAAACGCAATTCGATGACCGTAACTGGAAGTCGGTCGAATTGGCAATATTAAAACTATTAAAAATATGAAAAAATTATGATAAATCATAATAAGTGATTTTGAAGTGCTTTGAGAAAGAAATATGTAGTTTCAAACTATATTTTGATATTTGTGTTCTCAACCTAACTTGCTGAATACGATAAAATGTCGTTTTGGGAATTTAAGTTAAATGAACTAAAGATTTCCAAATATTAGTTTATTAGATTTGAAAGATGAGTTTTGAGAAATCTTTTAATTAAAATTAATTGGAATATGGATTTGGATAGAAATGATCTTCGGATATTTGGTATTGATTACCGTTATGTAGACGTTTACTATTTGAGGAATTTAGAAGATGTTTATATCATTATTTCAGTTATAGTATTAGTTAATTATGAGAATTGGTGTTGAATATAAGTGGATATAGATTCTGTTTAAATCTTATATTTAATATCAACTAGTTTGGGTTTGTCATGAATGGTGTCTTCAATAACATTGTTCTTTAACCCAGTTAAAGAGAAAGTTTATGGAATTAATCTTTTGATTAAGATTTAATGAGTTTTCCAGCCTTAAGTTTTCCTATTAATAAATTAGATTGGAATTGAATGGGAATCAATTTAGTGATAATCGAGATAGGTCTCCATGGATTAAGACCTTTACTATTTAAGAATTTTAAAAGCCTTTGTCGTTATTTTGCTTATAGTATTGGTCCTATCCGGGAATTCATAACGTTTGTGAGCTGATATGATTTCCGCGAAGATTTCATTTAAAACAAAAGTATGATTTTTGGTTTATCGTGAACGATGTTTTAAATAACGTTTATTCTTTAACCCATGTAAAGGGAAAGATGATTTTCCAAGACAATCGAAGAGTAATCTTTATGAAATTAAATATAAAGATTTAATGAAAGTGTTTTCCCTAGCAAACGATAATGGGAACAGTTTAAAGATCGCTTAAGCATGTTTTCGTGTAATGATAAGATTAATAAATCATAAGTACTATTTTGGGGAAGAGATATGAACAGGGAAAGATAAAGTAATCTACCCTAATCAGTGATCAATGAATGAGTTAGGTTTGGGGATAAATATGTTTTCCCGTAAAGATAATTGAAATCTTTAATAAGTTTTGAAATAAATGAAGGTAATCAAACTTACCAAAATACGAAGGGTATTAAATATGGAGTACCACCAGTTTTTCTCTGTGGGATGAATAAGATGGGAATAGGATAATGATTTTAGAAATTACCCATTTCACGAGATTCAATAATTTCGATAAAGTGTAGAAAACTTGATTTGAGTTAAGTTTGTGAAATTAAGTTTGTGAAATAATATTTTATAATGTGTTGAAATGATTTCCATGGAAAAATTTACATAAGAGTTTAAAGAATGTAAATCTTTGATAAGATTTAAATGAGTATACCCCAAATTAAAGAATGATTTGAGTAAAAGAATATTCCAAAGTGGAATTAGAATCATCATACTTTTTATATATCAATTGATTGTAAAGATGCGCTAGTTATTTCGGAAAGACCAGGTTCCAACCCATTCTGAATAACTATACAACGAGTATTGAAGATATTGAAGAAGGTGGTAGAAGACTGGGGATCTTCACAATGTTTGGATTTATTGTTTGTATCCCAATTGGGAGGTACACCCAAGACGAGGTTATAAGTGGCAGTTGTCCAGACGTGCTTTTTGATTGTCCGGATTTGCAAGTGCCTCTCTTCTTTATTGGATGAAGAATAAGGTGCCTTCGATTTCGTTTATAACCCAGAACAGACTTGTATGGATGTGTGTCTGACGTTGTATTTTACGACATAACCAATTGGTTTCTATTGATGATATATCATTTGGTGATGGAGGATTTATCATTTCATCTTAACACCCGTCTCTGTGACTTCTGTACTTAGAGGGATATACATTAATAGACACCGATTATATGTTTTGAACAAACAATGTGGCAGTCTAAGTGATGAGTTATTGATGATCAAAGCTTTTTTTGAAAAGCAGAGCTTTGTGTAAAGCGTGATTTAAGACCTTGCAACCTATGTTGAGCCGAAGTAGGATGATGTACAACAAAGACGAGGATTAACATTTCCTTCTAGTTGAGAAAGTGATGCCATGGTATGGATCCCAGGCAAGTGGATGACAGATCGAGGCGCCTCGGATAATGGTCGGTAACGTCCGGAGGCTGTTACGTTTAGGAGAATCCCGAATTACACCTAGTGTTGGTTGGCCGCTTTGCCGCTACAGAAGGAGCATTTATTGATCCTGGGTTTTCCTGCTAGAAGTGTGCCCAAATCATGGAAAGGAAGATCCTTTGCCTTGGTCATTGATGGGACCCAACTTCTAATACGAACCCTATACTGTTTTAGTTGTACTCTATGTATGTAGACGTAATATACGGTAACCTACATCTTCTAAGATTGATACATTAATTTTCGAATGTGATTTCCACACTATGCACTAGTAATAATAAAAAAGACTTTTACGTACCAAGCATATTTGGTTATCATAAGGCAAAACTTGCTCCTAATGGTTAGCATTGCATCGTGTGATGGGAAGCAAGTCTTATGGTAGCTTCATTTTCAAAAAGCATTGCGAGTAAATTATGAATAGTATTCATGTGGAGAATACCCGTTCCGTTTTATACAACATGGTATTATGATTTACCCAACTTTAAAATAAAGCAAATAGTTGTTTTAGTTCCCACACCAGTCCCGTGACTGATCCAGAGTTTATTGTTCTTCCACCTGAACTCTGTGTATCCATATTTTCCACACGGATAGTCTAGTAGTTTTGGTTTACAGATAATTTATAGAGTAGGTGCTGAATTGAAGCTAAATCTGTGTCCAGAGCATTTTATTATTCTGCTGAGAGCTTATGTTTTCCACTGTGTACATGACACATTCTAATATTGTTAGTTTTGTTATGCATGTTTTTATTATTGTACTCTGGTAATATTTCTATACTTTGATATCTCTTGTACTCTGATGTAAAATTTATTGCATTTATAATGGAAAAAATTGTTTTGTCAGTTCTTATTAGTTGTATACCCTTAGTTAAAGTTTCGAGGATTTTTTCCGTTTGGATTGAACTTGTGTGGTTTATAGTCGATTCGAAAGGTAGAATTTTCGGGCCTTTACATTTGGTATCAGAGCTTTGGTTTATATAAAGCTTTGGGCTACGACTCATTTGAATAGAAGGAAAGGACACATCAGAGATAGGATTAGTAACTTCCTAGAAGAGTGACTTATTAGAGATAGGGTTAGTAATACCCTAGAATGAGTTTGAAGAATGTCACATATAGAAAAGAACGAATTTACATATTCATAAAAATGAATTTGGCTTTAAAAGATTATATATGGTTAACCTACCTGATTATCTTATAACAAGAGTTTGAGTATTTTATTTGACATTGAGGTTGGACTATCGAGTATAAGAATATTTTGAATATATGCCTTGCAAACATATATACGAAGTCTTAAATGTACTAAATAAATGTAGAATACACTCTAGTCGCTTGAGGATGATTCTGTTGATAGCTGCAACATTATTAGTGTTTATTTTCGAGTTTCGAAAGTGGGATGATTGTATAATTCCAATTAAAACATCGAGATATGCTTAAACCCATTATATAAGTGTTTGAAAATGATTTAAAAAGCCAAGATAAAGGAAATAATAGCCTTAACCTAAGAACTTGGTTAAAATTTAATATTTGTGATTCGGGAAATGATTAAGATGATTTAAACTTTAAATTTAACTGGTACAAGTTAAATAAATTGAAAGTATAAAAATGAATCAAAAAAATTAAAATTTAACTTAAGTGAAGTTAGATAAAATAGGATAGTATTTATATTGAGTGGAATCGGAATGATAAAACCTATAAAAGAATGGTTTGTTATTTTAGTAAAGATTAGAAATTAGTTAGAATTGGATGTATATATACTGAATAGGTTATTGAATGGAAGCTAAATGAAGATAAAATATAATGCTCGACATAACGGTACTTATTTACTGTGATGATTAGGCTTGATGATTTTATGGGCCGATTGGCAAGTCATTTGGCTTTTAGGTTTTCTTTTCGATTGGTGAGGGAAAAAAAAAGAGGTGAGTTGTAGTTGTACTGATTGAGCCATATAAAGGAGGCTATGGGGAATTTTTTCGAAAATTTAAGGTGTTAGCAAAATTCGAGAAATGAGATATTTCAGTGCTTAAGTTAGTTAGAATGATGGCTTTGTTGGTTAAGTAAACAACCTACGGTTTTGTCTTTTATTTTGAGGACTAAATACTTTTAAGTGGAGGAGATTGAAATGACCTAGATTTTATTGAGAAATATTTAATGAACATTAAATATTTAAAAAGAATTAATTTAAGAATTAACGACATGGAATTTATTTAAAATAAGGTTTGAAAGTATAATTTATAAAATGATTAAAAACGACCTCGCAGCGGCGTAGTAGTTCGTAAGTTTTGAACTTTAAATGAATGTATAGGATCCAATATAAGTCAGAATTCGTTGAAACAAGAAACGTTTGAGTCTATTGAATAATGAAAGTTAAAAATCGAGGTTTCATCTTGTAAATTGTGAGTTATGTCCAAATCAAATTTCCAGAAAGTTGCTATGGAATCATTTATTAACCATAACAATTTATTAAATAAAATAAAGGGATTTTATTATAAAATGAATATCGATTTAGCTTAAAGTTTAAAATCTAACATATTTTACTCTGAAGCTATATGAGATTTCATTTGAATATATACGATAATTATAATTTGTTTTTCAAAGAGTTTTGGTTATATTGAAATTAAATTATATTATATCAATTTAATTGAATATGGAAAAATAACCATTGTGCAAACAATCTCGGATTTTAACAAAACCAATTTTATAGGATCTGAAATGATAAATTATTGCCAGATTCCAAATTTCGAATCAATTAGAGTTAGTATATGACCGTGCGAGAATTAAACGTTCAATGTAAATACATTTGTATAATTAATCAATAATTTAAGCCCAAACTAGTGCTATTTGAGAAAACAGACTCGGATTTCGATGAAACAAGTTTCATTAGGACCGTAATGACAAACCATAGCTGAATATCAAATTTCACCATGAATGGAGTTCGTATGTGCCCACACAAATTTATAAACTTCGATCAGAGATAGTGATAGGCACATAGTAATGTAATAATCAAATAGAATAACACTATAACTAAAATATCTTTTCTATAAATACACCCCAAGTTTCCTAACACCCAAATCAAAACATCAATTTTATTTGCAAATAAGCCCCTTCTTCTCTTTTAATTTTTATCTTTCAAACGAAAAGGAATTGCAGGAAACTTCAATCACGAAAGTGTATGTCAAGTGCTACCTAAAGCAAAAATTTGGTGGCAATTGGTGTAGTGATTTGGTGTAAATATGGGTTCAAAGTTGATGGGGTCAATTTAAGATTTTGTGGTTTTGCGTGCAAACGAAGAGGAGTTAGGCGATAGTGTCAACTAGGAAGTTGGAGAGGGGAGGATGGTTTATGATTATGTAATTGGTCAGTCGGCTTAAAACGACCTGTGATGGCGGCAAAGTTGAGCCGATCATGGTTGATGTATTAGGTGGAATCACGAACAAAAATTGGTTGTTTGCCGACGGTGGAGGCACCGATGGTCGGAGGTGTCAATAGGAGATGTGTCAATGGTGGCGAGGCGCATCAGTTGGAGGAGGTGGCACAGCGAATGATCACTTATGGCGATTAAATTTGAGGCTCGGTCATCTTTCGATTATGGCGGTTTTAGGACGACCGATCGTAAGGTGGTTAGGGGCACGACCACCGTTACAGAGGCTCGAACCAGGGGACACGGTGGTAGGGTCCAGACGACGTTCGATGGCCCTAAGTGACTACGATGGTGACATAAAAGGAGGGAACAGTGTTGAAAGATACGGGGAAGATGAATTATAAAGGGTAATTAAAATTTAATTACTCGTTAATGATGTGATTAGATTGTTCATGTTTAAACTTATATATCTTGTTCGTATGAGCTTAAAATTGGATGAAACGGATCTGTTGGGATCTTATGGATGTAGGCTACGTGTACAAACCGGTTTATACGAGATTGGAGCTAGGTGGAATTTTAGGTTAACCTAAACCCCCATTTAATTTAATTCACAAACTATCATTATTTAAATGATCAAAAATCACTATGAAACTCTTTTTATCTTTAATAGTTATTATAATCATCAACTGATTATATATTGACTTCTTGTGGTTGTTATGATTGTTTCGTGGATGATGGATGTTATTATAGTTATATTTAATTACTGTTTATGTTCATATAAGCGTTAACAATTATGACGCTTATATTATAACTTTTTTTATGGATAGTAACTGTTGTGGTTGTTATTA
This sequence comes from Allium sativum, assembly GCA_030737875.1. Lineage (NCBI taxonomy): Eukaryota > Viridiplantae > Streptophyta > Magnoliopsida > Asparagales > Amaryllidaceae > Allium > Allium sativum. Next base: position 466,019,255 of record CM060923.1, read on the forward strand.
TAATTGTTCACACAAATTGACACCTTGAATATGTAATAATTTGGGAATTGATTGAGTCTCATTCCATTGGAGTTTTAAATGAATATTATATTTATTAAGTCAAATAAGACATAAAAATGGAAATTGGATTTTTATATCTGAAACGATTTGGAAATGAAATTGAAATTTTCAAACACATATTGTGACATCCTACGTCCGTTAATGTCACTCTATAAAGAATGCATTAAGTTTCGTGAAGCGTTATTGGTAAATAAGAACATAATATCACAAGACAAACATGTAAAATAATAGCGGAATTAAAAACTTTATTTAAATCAAAACATCATGGTCCCAAATACTGAGGTTACATCATAAGTTTGAAGTAACCAATTACATAAATAATCTATCTTGCCAAAAATGTTAGAATACAAAAGCATAAAACCATATTTCCCATGTGAAGCCATAAGAGAGTTGACCAGAGGTCAAAGTGGTACATCTATATCCAAAATCCAAGCTAAGCTGAAAGAATCCAAATCAGCTCTAAGCACTTTCATCCTGAGAACCTAGGGGGGAAACGAAAGAGAGAGAAAAGAAAAAAAAGGTCAAACATAAAGTCTGGTGAGTCCAGTTCCTTTTAAATATAAATAAATAAAAGTATCATGACAGGTATATAAAACTGGAAGAACAAGACAACAATCACAATAACAAGTGTGAACTAAGTAAGATAAGATGAAAAAGATATATTGCGCTTCCTAAATACATTTCTTTTCACCGCATCTATACTAGTGTATCAGAAATTGAATGATCCCTACCAATATCATTCCATTACATTTTCTTGATTATTAGGCTACTTGGGTTAGTAGAACTCAAGACTTATCTGCACATCGTACCTATTTACTTTCCCATGGATTCATCTAATACAATATATGTAGCTATCTCTCAATATTGAGATATACCCCATGGTACCCCACTCGCATGATCTCCACCGTAATAAATGCAGTCCCTTATCCTATGCTGGAGTGATATACGGATCTCTATATAAAATGTTACGTTCCTCATATATCTACCATTACTATGCTACGTAAGCGTACGGACTGCCACCATCGATCAAATCAGATTCCTTATCAGAATAATGCCCTCTAGTCTACGATACACCACCCAGAGCAGATATGTATGTATCTAGAATGTCCCACGTATGTACTATAATTGTAGCTCGATGCCTTAATTACGCGTTCTCTAATGTGCACCGAGTTCCATACCAGGGCTAAACAAGAAACACAGAACTCGATCGAGAGCTTTTCCATACCTATATAGGCCCGTCTTTAAGAGGCTCCAAATACAGATATTCCTAGGGTCTGTTTTCCATGGTCGCTATGGCCCCACCTCGGCCCCTTCCTCAACTAGTAAAGACTACAAGAGCTAAGCGACTGCCCCTAATAATAACCAATCTAAACATCCATGTGGCATCTACCCTCAACCCCGTACCTCGATAGTGAAAGGTGAAATGGTATCTTGGGTTTAGCTTTAGTCTTTTCGCATCACGCTGGCTGCCAATGACGGATATCTAACAGTCTACTATCCTTGTTGGTCGTGACACTCCGCCTCCTCATGAGGCAACCGCCGAACTACCCTACTGTCACCTCGTCACAGCATTCTGACTACATAGCTACATCTGCAGTCAAGGCCCATCCACCTAGTAGTTACGCGTGACCCAACCTCTGCGATTACAGCCTAAGACATCTGTCACCGCACAAAGGACAATTAGGAGCACCTTATGTACTTCAGGAAGCCGCATGCTTCTCCTTCCTATCATTTGGAGCCGTCATAACAATCAGATGATTGTTCGCTCCCCTCGTTTCTTATAACACCTCGATGATCTACCCCGTTGGGTTATTCACCCTCAAACGTACGGACTGGTCCAAGCGCCTTTCTTTAATATGTTGTTAGACCCTATGTCTAAACATTCTTTGCCTTACCTCACAAGGTTCCCATTTAACTTGGTTATTCCTGTTCATATTGAATTCTTATTCCAGTTTACCAAGTTTCTCTTGCTTATCAATTTCAATCATATAACTTAATCCATTTAAGTTTATTAATAAGCCCACAACATGTTATTCTCCAGATTATGGCCCAAGGTCTGTAGTCCACAATCTATTTTATATTCTTGCTTGGTTACATCATTACAATAACATGTTCTCCTTAATACGTTGTTAAGTATATCTCAATTCACATGTTTCCTAATTAACATGTCACTTACCATTTATGATTAAATATAATTCATTTATTTTACAAGTTTTCCTCATTCTTTCTCATTTAATTATGAATTCAATTTACACCATCACCACAACTTATCGTTGTTTACTTAGCAGATTATTACGCATATCTAATTCTATCATTTCTATAAGTTATGCTTAGCCTATAAGGTGTCTTCCAATTACATAACTTTATTATTTCTACCGGTTATGTATACCACTAGGTGTCTTAATTACATAACCTTATCGGGTTAAGTTTATGGGCCTAAATGTAAATATTACCTACCCCCTCAGATTTAATTAACCCACCCACCGTTCAACCAATTTTACTTAACCCTATCTTTATTTTATTCACACAATACCTATGGATTCAACTAGGTTAAGTATTCAAGATTTATTTCCATATTTTCATTTATGATTACAGTATGCTAGACATCCCACATTAAACCTGTCATTCGTGGATGCTGGATATGCCGGGCGGGTTTGGGCAGACTTATTCCACGAATTGGGCTTAACCTCGTGTCTGAGCATGTCTCATATTTTCGCACTTAGACCTCTTACATTAGGTTCAACATTAGTGATTGTTGGATATGCCGGTCGGGTCCGGGCAGACTTCCACCACTAATGCAACCAAACTTCGTGTCATAAGTACAATTACAATTCCTAATTGTAATCCTAGGCATTCATTATTATCCAATTTTACCTATGTCCTTATAGGTGTTCATACCTTTTTTCCCCATATTTAATTATATGCCCAATTCACTATTCAAATTATAGGCTTTTACGCCCCTTTACAATTCACCTTTTAATTATGCACCATATGCTCTTTTTTCCCAAGTTATAAGTCTAAGCATATATATATATATTTATTATGCACAAACCAAAATCTACATATTTTCCAATTTATGTCCCTAGTTCATATTCACATATTTCAATACAAGTTCTGCCAGGATACATATTAGCATATATTCCAATTTATGCCCAAATCATATTTTACATAATTTAAGCCAAATCATATTTTCTAATGTTCGCCTAAATTCATATTCATGTTATACAACATGATATATGTCCCTAAATCCATATTTGTACACATTTTATGCCCAAACTTATATTCATATTTTTCCAATATCAATTATGCCCTAAATTATATCATTCCCAATTTCGCACGTTCGCATTTTTCAGCATTAGGACTAGGCTCGAAGGTAGCCTGGTTATATAAAAATAAAAGGGAAAAGAGGGAGAGAATAGAATCAGAACAGGCATAATAACGAATCAATAACATAACGGTACAAATAGGCATAAAAACTGAATGGACATATTATGACAAGGTTAGACTTAGTGACGATATAAACATATGAGAACATATCAGAGGAATAAGTCATAATAGAACCGATTAGGCACCGATTCAAGGTCCAATTTTTATATACATATCACGATTACTATTTAAATATTCAGATCTAACAATAACATGAACTGACAGTGAATAGATCTAAGGAAATGGATCCAAATTACTGCAAAGAACACGATGAATTTTGTTGTTGTAGGAATCGCTGGATTTGTATAATGCTTGTTGAATTAGATTTGGAGTAGATTAGGCCATTCAATCTTTGTTGCAGTAGAGCTCCGTCTTCGTCATAATTTTTAGATGAATAAAACCTAGGTCTTGGGTCCTTTATATAGCCTAGGGTTCAATGAATCTTGCTCAGAAAGGTGTGCATATACAAAACGAAGTATTTCGCCCAGATCAGTCAGGGGTGGGTCGATCCCCCTTTGAGCGGGTAGACCTATGGGTCGACCCTTCTTTGGTAGGTCGACCTATGGGTCGATCCCCTTTGAGTGAGTAGGCCCACCTGAGCGGGAAATCTGCCGCCTTTCCAAATTTCGAATTTTGAACCGAATTTCGAATTTCTGGACCCATTTTTGAATTTCTGAACTTATTATATATACATATATTCTTCCTGTGCATATACAAACTTCAAACCTTAATAACTTCTTCATACGGTGTCCGATTTACGCAAACCAGGTGTATATATTGACCAGAGTTTCGAGATGGACGAAGTGGCGCAGTGCGTTTTACTTAATCCTGAATATTAAACTAAGTTTTCCTTAATTTATTTTTAACAGTGTATTTCACACTAATTATTCTATAATTCATCATCTTCAGTGTCATTAAAATTTTGGGGTGTTACATTCTCCCTTACTCAAAGGATTTTGTCCCCGAAATCTCTATATTAAGAAGAACGTATATCCTAACATCCAACAATCATACATCCATCTAGCAATCACAGACATCCATTGTCCCTAAGGAATTTCTAATGCTTTTATGAACATACGCAGTAATGTGTGTATATGTCCGTAAACTAATGCGAAAGATCAGACGGTCTACTAATTCAGTTGACCTCCTTAATGAAATGTATGTTTGTGTCATGCAACCAAAATGTATGCAAATCATCCTAATCCATGTATGTTCTATATGTGTGCACAATCATCCATCCAAATGCAACATCAATGTAACGATAATCCATAAATAATTAAAATGTACACACATCAATATGCAATATGTAAGTGATTGTGTCGATCTAGTGCATATTGTGTGTGTATATGCATCCACGAGCAATCACTAGCAGTCACTTGCATCCATCAAACATAACATGTCTCAAACACATGTTTACAGTCATTAGTTTTCTACCTAAAGACTCAATCAACATGAGATATTTAAACGATAGATACAAGTATTAATTCGAAGCTTGGAAAAAGAAGAAGTTAAGAACATATTCTCAAAAAGGAAAGGATATGAACCGCGAATCTTGTCTTTAGCCTCCCAAGTAGAATTCTTGAGGCCCTTTCTCCATTGCACTCTTACTAGCTTCGCTTCTTTGTTGCACAATTTCTTAACCTTCGATCCAAGTATGCAAGTCAGAACTCGTCCAATCATTGTTTCCTTCTCTACTTTCACTTCCTCTTGCAAGTTTGGCTCTACTACCTCGAACTCTATACTTTTTATCACTACTTGGATGAATAGTCATCTTAGAATAATGGGTTTACTCAAGGACTGTCTTCAATAGGTTTCCCATCCCGATATTATTTACCTATCAAACCTCTTCTCAAGTAGCTCCCTAACTTGCTTACAACGTTCCCTCTTTTCTTTTAGGAGTCACACGTCGCACAGGCAATGCAACTAGCTTTGCATTGCTGACCAAGTATATGCGGAAACCAATCTCGTGCCTCGGGGGTAAACCCTGATCCTCATCAAAACATCAGGATACTCACAACTATTGGTACAGATCGCAAATCATCGATAGATATATTAAGAGGTTCTAGGAGACTAAGCATGACAGACCCTTTTAAGGTTATAAGAAATCTCAAGAGTCTTTCTATGGCAAGTTAGAAGTCTAACGTCTCTCCTCTCACAATCTAGAATGGGCCCATATATGTGGTTAACCAATCCATCCCTAAAATCGAACTGTATCTCCTGAAATCAAGAAGGTATGCATCTCAACCAAACTCGATGCCTAACACATAGATTCTCAAACCCCGAAAAATCCTCGATAAATGAGTTGTACCTCTAATGAGGTTTGAGACAATAATGGTATCCAAAACCACACTAGTATCTAGGTGCAGAGACTCAACTAAATAATCAGATATAAAAGAATGCGACGCGCTAGAAAAAGAATCCTAACAGGATGCAAAAATAGAAATCAATCCTTCGATGGAAAATTTCCTACCCCTATCCTGTCCATCAGCTATGAGAACATAAGCTTGCCCTCTAGAAGTTCCTACCCTCTGGCCTTGTCCTTGTCTCTTTGGGAACTCCTTAATAAGGTATCCACCTTACCAAAGTGGTAACAATGCCTTTCCTCTTTCTGCAACCCTTTTTCAAATGACCCATTATTCTGAAGTTATGATATTTCCTCGTTTCTTCTTTCATCTATATTTCCTTCTTAAGCCATCATTTCTTTCATCTTTGGTTTGTGCTCCTTAGCCCCAACTCGCTTATTCTCCTTTTTTTCCACATGCTAATTAGTCTGTTGAAAGTTGCCTCCATCGCACGGAAATCCTTATGAGGCTTAAGAGAAATAAGCCGTAGGTGAAACCACTGCGGCTAAAGATGGAGGTTGGGCACTTCTTTACCCTTTGACATGTACCGTAGTTTTGACATGCCTATGGAACCATGCTGAAATAGGGATACCCTTTCGGGAAGAAATGGTTCCACGAACAAAAGGAAAAGGAGTCAAGCGGAGAATCAAGAAGATACTTATGGCTTTGGGAAATATGCTTTTCAAAAACAGACTTTTTATTTTAAAATACTTTGTTTTTGAGACCTTTTTGAAAACCATTTTCAAAATATTTTATCCGATCTGATAACCATATGCTCTGATACCAAATGTGACACCCCACATCCGTTAATGTCACTCTATAAAGAATGCATTAAGTTTCGTGAAGTGTTATTGGTAAATAAGAACATAATATCACAAGACAGACATGTAAAATAGTAGGGGAATTAAAATTTTTATTTAAATCAAAACATCACAGTCCCAAATAATGAGTTTACATCATAAGTTTGAAGTAACCAATTATATAAATAATCTGCCTTGCCAAAAATATCAGAGTACAAAAGCATAAAATCATATTTCCCATGTAAAGCCATAAGAGAGTTGCCAGAGGTCAATGCGGTACATCTATATCCAAAATCCAAGCTAAGCTGAAAGAATCTAAATCAATCTAAGCACTTCACCCTGAGAACCTAGGGGGAAACGGAAGAGAGAGAAGAGGAAACAAAAAAGGTCAGACATAAAGTCTGGCAAGTCCAGTTACTTTTAAATATAAATAAATAAAAGTATCATGGAAGGTATACAAAACTAGAAGAACAAGATGACAGTAACAATAACAAGTGTGAACTGAGCAAGACAAGATGAACTTGATATATTGCGCTTCCTAAATACATTTCTATACAATTACAATTTTAATTGTAATCCTAGGCATTCATTATTATCCAATTTTACCTATATCCTTATAGGTGTGCATACCCTTTTTTCCCCATATTTAATTATATGGCCAATTCACTATTCAAATTATAGACTTTTACGCCCCTTTTCAATTCACCTTTTAATTATGCACCATATGATCTTTTTTCCCAAGTTATAAGTCAAGGCATATATATATATATATATATATATATATATATATATATATATATATGTTATGCAAAAACCCAAATCTACATATTTTCCAATTTATGTCCCTAGTTCATATTCACATATTTCAATACAAGTTGTGCCCAGATTCATATTAACATATATTCCAATTTACTCCCAAATCATATTTTACATAATTTATGCCAAATCATATTTTTCCAATGTTCGCCTAAATTCGTATTCATGTTATACAACACAATATATGTCCCCAAATCCATATTTGTATATTTGCACATTTTATGCCCAAACTTATATTCTTATTTTTCTAATATCAATTATGCCCCAAATTATGTCATTCCCAATTTTGCACGTTCGCATTTTTCAGCATTAGGCCTAGGCTCGAAGGTAGCCTGGCTATATAAAAATAAAAGGGAAAAGAGGGAGAGAATAGAATCAGAATAGGCATAATAACGAATAAGTAACATAACGATAGAAATCAGCATAAAAACTGAATGGACATATTATGATAAGGTTAGACTTAGTGACGAAATAAACATACAAGAACAGATCAGAGAAATAAGGCATAATTGAACTGATTAGGCACCGATTCAATATCCAATTTTTATATACATACCACGATTACTATTTAAATATTCAGATCTAAAAATAACATGAATTCACAGTTAATAGATCTAGGTAAATGGATCCAAATTACTGCGAAGAACACATTGAATTTTGTTGTTGTAGCAATCACTGAATTTGTATAATGCTTGCTGAATTAGATTTGGAGTAGATTAGGTCATTCAATCTTTGTTGCAGCAGAGTTCCATCGTAGTCACTATTTTTAGATGAATAAAACTTTGGTCTAGGGTCCTTTATATAGTCTAGGGTTCAACGAAGATTGCTCAGAAAGGTGTGCAGATATAAAACAAAGTATTTCGCCCAGATCTGTCAGGGGCGGGTCGACTCCCCTTTGAGTGGATCGACCTATGGGTGGAACCCCCTTTGGGTAGGTCGACCTATGGGTCAACCCCCTTTTGAGTAGGTAGACCCACCTGAGCGGGAAATCTGCCGCCTTCCGAAATTTCGAATTTTGAACCAAATTTCGAATTTCTGGACCCATTTTTGAATTTCTGAACTTATATATATATATATATATATATATATATATATATGTATATTTATTTTCCTATGCGTATACAAACTTCAAACCTTAATAACTTCTTGATATGGTGTATGATTTACGCAAACCAGGTGTCTATTTTGACCAGAATTTCGAGATTCACCGCAATAGCGCAGTCCGTTTAACTTAATTTTGAATATTAAATTAAGTTTTCCTTAATTCATTATTAATGGTGTATTTCACACTAATTATTCTTTAATTCATCATCTTCAGTGTCGTTAAAATTCCGGGGTGTTTTACATATACCTACCTTTTAGGTTTAAAGGTTTTGTCACTGGAATTTGGTAACCCTTCCTTGGATCCTCCACTTCTTGACTACTTAATTCGACCTTCCAAGCTTAACGGCATGAGTTGCCAAATTTTTCGTGCTAATCCCTCGAAGAAACTGTTATCTGAAGGAGCAGTTAGATTTAAGGATTGGGAGACACAATTTTCTTCATTCGTTGCTCTCCTATTTAAGGATTGGGAGACTCAATTTTCAATACTTCGAGTTCGGATTTTTGATTATACCTCCTATTTAACCTTCTTAACTTAATGTTCACTTATTATCCACATGTGTGCTTACATACTGCTTTTATTGCAAATGTTGCTCCCAATCTTCCTAGTTTCATAGGTAAAAGACTTATAGACCTTCTTAACGTTGTCTTAGAAAAGTTGGGTAGCAGACCTTCCTTATTGACACTAAGTGCCCTTCTGAAACATTCTCTCAACTTGACAGGTTAGAATATTATCGGCCAACCTCCCTTGATTTCTTTTAATAAGGGAACACTTTCTCTATCTATTGGAAGGAATGACCTTTCTCCTCAAATTCTCCAATATTTCCTGAAATCCCTAGTAATTAATTGACGTGACAACTAAAAATCTTTATAATACCTTTATTTTTTGAACCAATTGCATGATATACTTTGTTTATGATTCATCAGATGTCGCCCATCCTGAACCAAATGAGATCAATTCTCCTTCCCTAGGTCCAAAAACAAGATATTTTTCCTTGAGGAACGCCCTGCCTAAGTCTCGCGAAGCTGCTAAAAGGAAACTTGTAGATATAATCACTGAGAGTTCTCCATCCAATAGATCCAAAGATATTGAGGACCAAACTTCTTGCCCTGAAGCAGATGTTGAATTGTCCATAACTACTTTTCCAAAAGTTGCTTCCCAAATAGATATCCATTAATCTAAAACTCCTGAAGCTTTTACTATGACCTACCATGCAATGGGGCTTTCTTCTCCTTCTAAGGACCCTAATTCTAAGGGACCTACTTTACCTTCTTCTTCATTATTTTCTAGAATCAGTCTTCCATCTTCTATTCCTGATTTATTTAGTTATCATCAGTCTCTATTGGGAAACAACTCTTGGTATGATTCTTACTTCCCACTTCTTGTGGTCTTGTGATTGTGCTTTTTAATTTCTGCTATATATTTCTTCCTTTTGGTTATCAAACGATGGTTCTAATTGCAAGAAGGTGTTACCGGGACTTCTTCCAATTTTTCTAAGCTGAAGGAAGAAGATCTTTTCTTGAAAAAAGAGATTGCTTCCCTTACGAATGCTAAAGAGGTGTGATAAAGAAACATGATTCATTAGAAGTTTCTCTCGCTGAGGAGATCAAAGCCTTAAACATGACCTTGGATGAAATAAAGAAGAAACAACTGCACTTGATTCTAGCCATTCTTTTCTACAACAAGAAAACTCTCTTTTCAGGGAGAAGAATGCCTCTCTTAGGAGTAAGCTTGAGAAGAATGGGGCTTCCCCAGCCAAAGCTATTGGTGTAATTAACGATTCCAAACAAAGGCTTTCTTGTTTCCTCCAAACCACATTGGACAAGGTTATGGTCAGCTCGTTTGAGGATGCATTTCTGCTCATTTATGCGGACAACAAAGAAAGTATCCTGACTTAAGCTTTTCTTCTCCTGACTTAAGATTTTCTTCTCTTGATCCACTTTTGGTAGAAAGGTTTATGACAAAAATAAACCAAGTAAAAGATGGAACCATCATTCTTGAGAGAGAGGAGACAGATGCGTCAAAGTTGTTTTTTATGGATGACATTCGCATGGAAGAGTCGGATGTTGATGATGAGGAATATGTTAGTATAGCAGCAAATGTCATCCCCATTAATGACAATGGCCATGGCCTTAAAGGCTGTGGCATTACTGAAAATAGAGGCGATTGTAATGACAACTTTAATGATACTGTTGACGTCCCCAACGGCCAGGATGAAATGCCAATTTTTAATCTTGAGACCATTAATCATGTGCCATTCCAACTAGAACTATTGATTCTTTCAACACACAAGAGGAGGAGATAGGCTTGTGCTCCAAGAGTGCTAAAAATGTTGAAACTCGCCAAGCTTCTATTTCAATCTCCAAGTTACGCTAAATTTTATAGTATTCTTCTTTGTTTATATTCTCAATAATTATCCTCTTTCCTCCCTATTAGATGGAAAGGAAACAATTAAATCTTAAGCATGTCCATCCTAAAAAGATATGATCAGAAGTAGCTCATCTCGCTAAGGAGGTAAATAAGCAAATGAGTGAATATAATTCCCTATTTGATAAATACCACTAACCTGATAAAAATGCTTCTAGACTAATGTCCTTTAAGTAAAAAGAAGTAGCTCCCAGGTTTAGGGCTACTATGCTGCATTGTAAGAGACTTTTAAAAGAGAATGTCAAATTAACAGCTCTATTCTGGATGTTAACTGAAAATAGAGACATCTTGGTGGATCTTTTATATAAAGTTTATAGCAGATATGAAACCGTAGACTTTTCATTTCTAGGTGACCTTAGGGTATGTCTGCTCAAAATTCTTCAGAGAAGATGGTTAAACGATCATGGTGTTAATCTTTATTTAGGAGCCTGCTGGAATCTTCTTCGAGTCTATTCTAATCCTAGTGATTTACCCTTAGACAAGCTTAAATTGAATAAATAGATGATCAGGACATGAAGCGAGCCTACTATTGAGAAGGGATGAAAATGGATGTTGGAAAATTCATTTCCAAGTGCATGAATTGTTAGTTGCTGAAAGCTGAATAGAAGAAGTCAAGTGGATTGCTTCAGCCATTGGAAGTTCCTATGTGGAAATGGGAGAAGATATCGATGGATTTTATCGATGGGCTACCTAGAGCCAAGGTAGTAAATGAAGGAATTTGGGTCATCGTGGATCGCTTAACCAAAATTGCAGAGTTTATTCCTGTCAGATCGACTAGGGAAGCATCAAAGTTGGCTAAGCTTTATATCAAATGGATAATTCGATTCCATGGTATCCCGAAGAGCATAGTAAGTGATCAAGATCCATTGTTCATGAGTGGATTTTGGAAAAGTTCATAAGAAGCTTTGGGAACCGAGTTGTGTTTGAGTATGGCTTATCATCCCCAAACCGACAGTCAAACAGAGAGGGTTAATCGAGTTTTGGAAGATCTCCTAAGGGCTTGTGTATTGGACTTCGGAGGATCATAGGAAGACCATCTATATTTAGTTGAGTTTGCGTATAATAACAGTTACCAGTCGAGCATTGGGATGGCCCCATGCGAGGTGTTGTGTGGTAGACCGTGTAATTCTCCAGGATGTTGGTTAGAAACTGTAGATAAGATGATACTTGGGCCTGAGATGATTAGGGAAACATTCGATTGTACCGAGATCGTTTGGCAAATAATGAAGGCAGCCCAAGATCGTCAGAAGAGTTGCACTGATAAGCATTGAAAAGATTTGGAATTCAACACTAGCGATATGGTTTTTGTGAAAATTTTACCATTGAAGAATGTTGTTCGGTTCGGAAGCAAAGGAAAGCTAGCTCCAAGGTTTATTCGACCATTTCCGATAATCGAGCAGATAGGAAAGCTCACATACAAATTGGAGTTACCTAAGAAGATGTCAAGTGTGCACAATGTTTTTCATGTGTCATTTCTACGGAAATGTGTGCATGATTCGAATGTGGTGGTATCTCTGGAACAATACGAAGACCTAGAAGCCGAGACCTTGTAAGCTGCTTCGCGTTGCGAGGAATGCCACGAGACAACTTAGGAGGAACTCGGTTAAGCTAGTCAAGGTGAAATAGAGTGAGGATGCTGACGATTGTACGTGGGAGACGGAAGAGAGTATGAAGACGACCCATCTAGAACTCTTCCTCGATATGACCCATTAATGTCGTATCACCTTACATCATTGTAGCTTAGGATATCGTTGTTAGAATTTCACATGCTAGGTTAAAGCTATGGATGCATAGCTTGATGGATGCTAGTTTAGATGGTAAATTAGTTGTTCTTGGATGATAGGCATGCGGAATTATTTTGGTTGCATGGGATTTCGAGGGCGAAAATTTCGCCGGGGTGGGGGGGAGGGAGGAGGAGAATGTAACAACCCAGTTTTACGTATCAAAGGAGTATATCCATAATTTTTGCCAATTTTATTTGTGACCATTTTGCCCTTGTCAGTTTTGTACAGGGTGTAACTTTTGACTGGGATCGAATCAAGTGTTGGGATCGATTTCAATGGAAAGGAAATGGTGTTGCCACTTCTGTAGAGTGGTCACATTAAAGATTTGGTTCATTGGTGTGGGAGGAGTCATTGTTTTACTATTTCACAATTTTTGTTCAGGTTTTATAAGTTATTGATGGGCTGATTTGATGTGGACCATTAGTGGGCTTGGTGGGAGGCTATAAATAGGGGGTTAGAGGCATGGAGAATAGTTTACTTTCTTCATTCTCTCGTTTGGTTGAGCTCGTGATCCTCATTACTCAATCAAATACAACTTTCCATTATTAAAATTCTAGATCTACATGTGAAGATTGAAGATCTACATCAAGTAAAGCTAGATCCACATTGAGTAAAGGGAGATCGCATTAAATTGAGAAGCTTGAAAAGTGTTCTTCGCTGTCTAGATTAGGAATTTAGTGATTTCAAGATAGTTCGAAGATTTTTTGAGTGATAATCATCTTTCAAACGAATTCAATCAAATATATGGGTTGTTTAATCTTATTTTCATCATTTTAAGTTGTTTTCACCTAGATCTGCATCACGGTAAGTCTATTTTCACTTGAATCGCCATAATATCTAATCTAGCAACTTAAATCGGTAATTTCTTATGATAATTCATATGTTTATGCAAGTTTAGATCCATTATTTTCTTTATGCATTTAATTATCATGATTTGGTGAATTTAATGTGATTGTTGATGAATAATTGTCATTTTAATGTTGTTGGTGATTTTACAAAGTGTTGATGGTTGAATTAGATGATTTGGATGAGTTGTTTGAATCGATGTTGTCATTTGGTGATGAATTGGTCAAGATTGGAACTATTTTGGTCAGATTTGGAATCGGGCTATTTTTCTTAGGTCGTTGATGACATGGCATGGAGGTCAGGTCATGTGTCTTTTTCTCCAAGAAATGGATTTGAGGTCATTAGAGCCCAAGTCATTCGGAGCAAACCAAGTCGCATGGGTGATTTGGAAAAGGCGAGCTGGGGTGTGTATGGCTTGTTAGGTCACTATACAACCTGGGGGTTAGGTCGTGGGATCATTGTGCGTCAGGTCAGCCAAGGCATTGTGAGGTGGATCGTTCTGGGGTTCTGAATCAGGTCGTGAAGCATCGTTGGACGACCTAAGATGTTAAGGATGGGTGGGGTCAGGTCGTAGGGGAGATGGGTCGTTTAATGACCTAAAGGGTGAAAAGTGAACGACTTGACTAATATCGACCAAATATTTATGTTATTTTGGTTCAATGATGGTTGTGACTTCGAAGTGAATTCAAGTAGGAATGTTCGAAGTATTGTGATGTGTTCGTTGATCGTCGAAATGCAATTAATGTGAAGACGACTCAAGGTGGTGAGTTCGTGGATAATGACCGCTCTAGAAGTGGTTTGAGATTATGAATGGTCATCAGGTTGGATGGCTAGAGATATTAAAGGCCGAGAGATTATCATTGTTGTAGGTTCTAACTTGCTCAAAGCAGGGTACAACGGGGCACCAAAAGAGTAGAAATGGCTGATCGAGTACCCTGGGCAGTCATGATGGGCCTAGAGATATGAGACACAATGGCGTATGGAGTTTTGCTAGAACCGGGTTTACCATTAGCCCTTGACGGACGACAAGGTGTGAGTTGGTCATACAATTTACGATGATTTCAAAGCAGGATTGGCAGTGATAGCCAGAATCATGGATGATGATTGTTTGTGTGTATCATCTTGTGTAGATTATTCGACATCGAAGGAGATATCTCTTGAGTGCTTGTCTAATGTTGGTTTAGGCCTTCGAGGCCAGTGCTTGGGAGATGTCGATATCGATTAGAATGGTCTACTCTTGATAACTGATTACCATGAATATACTGTTGGTTCCTTCTTGGTTGTTGTAAAGGCTTTATATCGATTAGAGCATGCTTAGAGTTCTCCTTTTGAGTTTTCGTTCCCTTCTATGGGTTGAAGACATAAGCAGAGGTAAGGCGTGCTCATTTCTAGAGTAGAGGCATGGTGTGCTCATGTTTAGTGCAGAGGCATGGCATACTTAAAATGCTCTCTTTGAGCTTTCATTCCCTTCTATGGGACGTAGACATAAGAAGAGGTAGGGTGTGCTCATCTCTAGAACAGGGGCAGGACGTGCATAGCCGAAGCAGAGGCAGGGCGTGTTCATCTTTAGAACAGAGGCAGGGTGTGCTTTAAGTGCTCTCTTTGAGCTTTCTTTCCCTTTTGTGGGACAAAGACATAAGCAGAGGTATGGCGTGCTCATCTCTATAGCAGAGGAAGGACATGCTTAGTCGAAGCAGAGGCATGGCGTGCTCATCTTTAGAGTAGAGGTAGGGTATGCTCATATTTAGAGCAGAGGCAGGGCGTGCTTTAAGTTTATATGCTCTGGCTTGACCATTGCTGGCACGGACAAAAGCTTACTCTTTTAATGCTTTAACCTAGCCTTTTCTGGTTGCAAAAGGCTTACACACCACATCCCTCCAAGAGGTGCCTTGCCTTAGCCATGATGGCGCAGACAAGTGTATTCTACCATCGTAGGTAGCTTCACCCATTTTGGGTAGTTCCAACTTTTAAGGAGTTTTCCATACTTCCGACTGTGTAGACATTCTTTATTTAAGGAATCCTCTATTATAACTCGTTATGTCTTTTTATAAATCCTTGCAATTGGCCTTGATTAAGGAACTCGATAATCCTACCGTTGGTTGGTTTCATGTCCATTCATCATTTAGTAGTGGCAATATGGCCTTCCTAATTGTCTTTCATATTTGGATTTCTACTTTGATGATAGCCAAATGTTAAGCTCGTATTTGGTTAGGAAATAGATATTCTCAATAGATGTGATAAGATTGCATTCTTTAGGTAGTTTTGACTCGAATAACCCCTTTCAACGTTGGAACTGGGCCCTTTTTATATTCAACTCTGTTGCTTCATCTTCATTTTCAAGCCTTCTTTTCAATGTATCTCGAGGTTGAATTGCAACTTTCTTAGATCATTTTGAAGTAAAGCGATCGAAATCCTTCATTATTTCTCATTCGAATATAGTTCCCTAAGCTCGTGCTTGAATAACTTCTTTTACATGTGTGAATAAGCAATATTCCTTTGATGTAGAGTCAATTAAAGCATAGATGGGGGTTGGTCCAATGTGGAAAGGGTTAATGTTCCAATGGTCAGGATTGTACTGTTCTACTTCCCTATTCTTATTCATGATTAGCAAAGTTTTTATTCTTAGCCTTGTTCTTCAATAACTCCCGGATCGATGATGCTTAAAGCAGAAGATCCTTGCTGGGACCTTTTATCCATGGTCTAGCTCTTCATTGTCTAACCAACAGGGTGGAGTAACTAGGGATGAGTAGGTTATCTACAGGATGAAGGTTCAAGCTCTCCTTCTAGCACCTAAATTTTAATAATAAAAATCGTCAACACCAACATGTAGGGTTACAGTGGTGGATCTGGGTGTGATTTAGTTATTCCAAGCTCACTAATCGTTGTTTCCTAGATATAAGTGTCCCAAGTATGAAGATTAGTTCCTCTTCTTTCAAGATGTGAGTACCACGCTTACAATACTTAGGAAAAAGTTATCTTGGCATAAGGGCTTCATAAGATCATAGTTAATTAGAGCTGAAATCCTTAATGTGGTCGATTTGGTGATTACTTCCGACTTAAAGGTTGGAATCCAAATTAGTTATTTAAAGATAAGTACAAATGATAGTAGGTGTTAAGTACTTCCTTTATTGATCACTTGATGAAGTACATGGAAGTTTACAAGATAAATCCCCAGTTCGATTTCAAAATTAGGGTTTAGACTCCAAGGATTGAGTATATGATTTCAGAATGAGGAGAAGTCCCCCAGAATATGACCCATAGGGTCTTATTTATAGATTATTTGGACCCCTTATATAGGAGTGGTGTGGTAACCCCTCTTTTGCACCAATCACTTGGTGTCGGCCCAGATGACCTCTAGCTTCGGTGTCAGCCTTGATCTTATGTTGCTTGTGCTTTTTGGTAATGCTTCCATGCTCTTTTCTTTGTAAATTAGGTGATGCCTTTGTGCAATGGTATCGATACCAAGCCTACTGGTGTCGATAGCACTTTTTTGCTCCCATCATATTTGTTATTAGACTTTTGCTTATTTTTATGCATCTGGTTTTAGTCTTGTGCTTCTTGTTTAAGTACCCGATTCCAAGTTAATTGCTTTCTCTTCTTCATGTTTGGTTTCGCCTTCAACGACACTAGCTTACGGTAAGCGGTTCCATCTTTGTTGCTTCAACCCTTCTTTCTTGGTATCGGCTTCATGCATCTGTCTTCATTGTTCGATATCGATACCAAGCTAACTGCTCACACCATGTTGGTGTTGGTAAAGTGCTTTTTTGCCTTTTTTTTGTTAGTATTGGTACCAAGTTGTTTGATCCTCTATGTTGGTGTCGATAGCACCATTGTTCTGGTGTCGTCTTTAGCGATTCGTTCTATATCTTCGGTATCGATTCCATACCTTCAATCTTGTTAATCCAATGTCGGCTTCATTGTTATGGTTCCAAGCTTTCGGTGTCGGTTCTGCTTCTATCCCTCTTGTTTTCAGTGTCGACTTGGTTCTTTTTAGGCCCTTCGCTACCGGTTCGGGTTGCAGTTCTACATGCTGGTGCTTTGGCGACAGTCGAGCACTTCCTAGTCTTCTACCTTGATGTCGGCTTTACTACAATGTCCCATCACCTTGCTTCGTTTTTGGTATTGAATTATTATGGTAACAATCATAATAAAAGTAGATTACAAAAATGAAAGATAAACTAAATGTGTAAGAAAAGATAAGGCATAGGGTCTATTAAAAAGGCGAGGTGCGTTTGAAGCTGTGACGGCCCGCCCCGCACCAGCCGACATTTCCCTGAAATGCGTGGTACCGATGTCCAACCAACACGGGACGGTCATTAAATGAAAGGAAAAAGGAAGGGATTTGAAACTATGAATCATCAAAGAACCTGTAGTATATCTCACAGCGCGTGGAACAAAATATAATAATAACATAACTTGATATAAAACAGGCGAGACAGTGCATAAGCTGAAAACTAAACCATCATAGCAGCGGAAAATTCAAAATATAGCTTATGATCCAAACCATCATTATTACAACTTTTAAAACTAGTAAGGTACACTACTAATGCCCAAAGTAGTGACCAGCAACAACACAAGGAGAATATATGGGAATAATACGTGTAAGCCTCCTGCTCGTCTTCGGACAACTACTCGTGCATAACTAGCTAACCTGTCTCTAGTCTGCTCGTTTAGGAGCACCCAGAGTAATAAGAAGAGACATAAAACTCTAGGTTAGACAAAAGTCTGGTATGAGTGATAAGAAGCAAAAATAGAACAATAACAGGTATACATAACCATAACTGAACCTGGACCTGCAACCATAGAGTTAGCACAGCAGGATGTACAGTACTCTAAGGTGACACTAGCATATGGTGTGAAAACAATGGGGAGAAGGGGTGTGCATGTCATGGTGATAGCAAACATCAAACATAGCAATCATCCTCACATCTCTCACTCAGTGCATAAAGAATACGATATCCACCACTTTGATTACCCAAGTCTTTGTTACGACAACTCTGCCCCATGGAGTCATGATGGCTCCACTGCACTGATCCGTAACCACTACTACTTTGCCATGTCCACTCTGCCCCATGGAGTCATGACAACTCCACTGCACAGGCTCATAGCCCTGCTACGATCATTTTGCCCCATGGAGTCATGGCAACTCCATTGCACTGATCCATAGCCAACATCTGTCTCTCAGTGGTGAGTCAAAGCTATAAACATCGATAACCCCTTCGCACACTTCCCGTAGCAAAGTCCAACTCATGAAGTTAACTTGTTGATCCCCATTTGGATCTTGAGTAATAACCTCTCCTTTGGACTTCCTTTGCATCTTGGGTTTTGGTCGAATTGGAGTTGATCTTCAGAAGAGCCATTGTGTAATAATAGTAGAGGCTCTAACTCGTTCAATTCAGGGGACGCAACTCGGTTCGATTCGGGTGAAGCAACTTGGTTCAATCCAGAAATGTCCACTCTCTGTCTAACCGTCGGTTCGATTCGGGTGAAGCAACTTGGTTCAATTCAGTGCAGAGGGTGAATCATATGATGGCTTCAGTTCGAGTCCTTCAAGCTCCATCTTATCACAATTGGTTCGGTTCGTATATTTTTCCCGGTTCAGTTTGGAATATAGTATCCAGGCCCCTCCTTTTGGTTCGTACCCTCCGGTCCTACTCGTGTTCTCCGATCCCATGCTATGCCCCTAGTCCGATTCGTTCCCAACTCAACTCAAGTGGACTTCCTTTTTGCCAAAATCTCTTGCTCCATATGCCAGTCCGGTTCGGAGTACTTCTTGCTCGATTCTCCATTTCCGACCTGAGCCCCCTAACCCGACCCTATCCGAAACCCTACACAGTTTCCAACGAGCATATATCGTCCATATTCTCCATACGACGGCGTTTTCAACCATTCTAACTTTTATACAAGATTACTTAACATTACAAACAGTCATAGTAACATAAAGAATCGATCATAAACGCCCAAACAATGAATTAACATGTATATATGGATCAAACATACCCAAAACCCATGGATTTCACCTTAATCATGTTTAACCAAATCTAATGATAGGATTAGCAAAACATGTCCAAATTAACCCAAATTTTTATCAGAGCCCTAAAATAATATTTAAGAACTTTTACATATTTTTCTAGAATTTATCATACATAATTTCTCTAATTAACACCAATCACCCCTAATTAGCCGTAATTAGGGAAAAACAATGCAAATCACTCACCTTAGCCACAAACGAATTATAGATCTGAACTTTACTACTATTTGGGGTAGTATCCAATGCAACACAGCAGCTCCAACTCTAATTTGATGCTAATTTGACTTGATTTGGCGTTGATTTGCTTAATTACTGACAAAAAGTTGATTTGGAAGTGATTTAGAAGGTGGAGGCCATTGTTAGTGTAATGACCCGGGATTTCGACCAACTAATTTTAAATATTTAGAATGGATTTAAATATTTAGTTGATAATATAAATGAATTTTTATATTTATGTTATCGATTTAAATATCGATTTCGATTTAATATCGTATATATTAAATTATCAAAATAAGGAATCAACGAATAACTGAATTCAAAGTGAAAACTGATTTGAAAACAGTTCAGATAATCAATACATAATTCTATTTGAATTAGAATAATAATATTCAATAATTATCGAAGAATTTAAATGGTTTGAAATTTAAATTAATATCTGTTCGAGATGATCGAACTGGACTTCGTAACCTATCCCAGTGGGTTCAGAATAGTGGTTTTACCCTAGAATTGACAGTTGTTGGGTTCAGAAAGGAGTTCAGCGTCATGGGTTTTTAAATTAAAGGATATCGGTTTAATTAAAATAAAAATAAATAAAAATATATCCTTGGGGGTGTGGATCAGAACAAAACCACGGCGCCTTCTCTTATGTCCACAAACCAAACCTGTGTCCTTCTTTATCTCCACCAAATCAAGCATACCGTGTTCTTCTTTATCTCCACCAAA
This sequence comes from Allium sativum, assembly GCA_030737875.1. Classification (NCBI taxonomy): domain Eukaryota; kingdom Viridiplantae; phylum Streptophyta; class Magnoliopsida; order Asparagales; family Amaryllidaceae; genus Allium; species Allium sativum. The sequence continues at coordinate 466,039,831 of CM060923.1, forward strand.
TCAAGCATACCGTGTTCTTCTTTATCTCCACCAAATCAGGCATACCGTGTTCTTCTTTATCTCCACCAAATCAAACATACCGTGCCCTCTTAATTACCACAAATCAAAATCTAAAACCCCAATATAAAAGGCCCCTCCCTAATTCAGTCTAACACCGAATGAATCCCCTTTCTCTCGAAATCAAAATCACGCAGAAAAGCCCCGTAGCCTCTCCCTCTGAAATCGATTTCAAAATCCTAGAATAAATCGGATGCGGTGGGAACCGATCTGAGGACCGCGTCAATAGCGATGCGTGCTAGGGCAGAGGAAAATCTCGTCCTGATGGCGTCGAAGGTGGATTTGAGGAAATGGTTGGATCGCAGTAGGGTTTCGATCATCAGTAGGAAGTCCGATGTGGAGTCAAAGCCAGTTCTGAGTTCGAGTAATTTGAGAATGGAAAACCCCGCGATGTTTGGAGACAACAGTACAGTCGCGGTTTCATCTGTGTGTGCTACAGGTCCACGGGAATCTTCTGGGTAGTTGTCGAGTTCAACGTAAGGCGGTTGATCGGGCAAAGGAGTACGATTGTTGGGTTAAGCAGCAGTTTTGATTAAGGATGATGAGGTGGATTTAGTGATTTTCGGTGGAGCCTTGCAAAGGAGTTGAATGGAAATGAAGGTGTACGGTGTTCGATATTGGAAATTTAATAGGGTATTCAGAAAATAAATCACGGTGAGTAAACCTCACTCACCATTTAATTAGAATTATTTCTAGTTGTTAAAAATAATTGCTATGCTTGTTTGAATATTGTTTGGTTGATTTAAAATATATATTAGTTATTTAGGATATATATATATATATATATATATATATATTGGGTTGATGATTGGTTGGATTCCCGCAGTTTCATTAGCGGATGCCCGCAGTTTCATAGCGGATGATTACCCTATACGCCCCACGCTATGATTAGTGGATGACCTGCTATACCGCGATATCCTGCCTTGAAGCAGGATGGGTATTACTATGTTGACTAACGTCTGTGGATGCAGGAAAACAGGTTGGAGGAATCCAACTGGATTCCTCAAAAATATATTATCTGTTGTTGTTTGTTTGATTTCATATATGTTCATATATGATGTGTTAAAAATCAAATGATTGAAAATTGGTTGATTGATTGTTTAAAATATCACTGGGGCTTGGGATATTGATTTATAAAAATATCAAAAAGGGTATTTGAAATTTAAAAGGGAATTCTATTTTTTTTTAAATAGAATTTGAATTTTTAATGAAGTATAGAAACATTAACTTGTTTTGAATATATATATATATATATAAACAAGTAATTGAATTCATAAACTGTGTTTATAAATGAAAGGATGGAATTTGAATCGAATTTATAACGTTGTTTATAAATGGAAAGGTGGGATTTGAATTGAAGTTATAAACGTTGTTTATAAATAATGCAGAGAAATTCAAATAGACTTTGAATATAGAATTTGAAAAGAGAAATTCAAATAGACTTTGAATATAGAATTTGTAAAGAGAAATTCAAATAGACTTTGAATATAGAATTTGAAAAGAGAAATTCAAATAGACTTTGAATATAGAATTTGAAAAGAGAATTCAAATAGATTTGAATATAGTATTTCAAATGGAATTTGAAAAGAGAATTCAAATAGATTTGAATATAGTATTTCAAATGGAATTTGAAAAGAGAAATTCAAGTAGACTTTGAAAATAGAATTTGAATAATAGAATTCAAATGGAGTTTAACTATGGAATTTGAATATAGAAATTTAAATAGACTTTGAATATAGAATTTGAAAAGAGAAATTCAAATAGACTTTGAATATAGAATTTGAAAAGAGAAATTCAAATAGACTTTGAATATAGAATTTGAAAAGAGAATTCAAATAGATTTGAATATAGTATTTCAAATGGAATTTGAAAAGAGAATTCAAATAGATTTGAATATAGTATTTCAAATGGAATTTGAAAAGAGAAATTCAAGTAGACTTTGAAAATAGAATTTGAATAATAGAATTCAAATGGAGTTTAACTATGGAATTTGAATATAGAAATTTAAATAGACTTTGAATATAGAATTTGAAAAGAGAAATTCAAATAGACTTTGAATATAGAATTTGAACTATAGATTTGAATATAGAAATTCAAACGGACTTTTTATTATAGGATTTGAATAATAGAAGACAATAGAATTTGATATATAGAAATTGAATAATAGAAGCGAATTGGAGTTTGAATATAGAATTCAAATATTAAAAGGAGAAATAGACTAAAGAAATAATTAACGAATTGAGTTAAAACGATTTGGTATAGTTAAATAGATTGGGCAGGTATAGATACAGGAGACGGGTATGGAATAAAGTATAGAAGTGAAATAAATAGAATGCCCGACAAAAAGGTACGTATTTAATTCATATATGAGATTTTATGCGCTGTATCGGCAAGCCGCTTGGCTTTTTCTTTTTCTTTTTGAGATAAGAAGGACCGGGAAAGCTATTTGAAATTTCCCGATGCTCCCGGTACAAAGGAGGTTATGGCGAATTTTTCCGGGAATTTAAGGAGATAGAATATTTTTAAGATAATTTGATAGTTAGAAATCAACGTATCGAAATATATAGAAGTCGATAAGAAAACGAACTTAGAAATAGAATAGTATAATCAAAAAGGAAGTATAAGAAAAAAATCTAGTAGAATAGAAAGAGAAAATGTATATGTGTTTGAAGGTGAATAATCAGTTGTATGGTATTGATTATTCGAGTAAGTAGTCTTGTCTGTTTTGACGTTAAATGTTATTCAGTCAAGGTCTGAGAGGTAATTATACCCCAACTTGGTTGATTTCATGATATACCGATAAGTAGCAAGATTCAGGCTCGAAGATCAATGTGGAATAAGGATTAGTTGAATACTGTATTTGGGTTGTCGTAACGATGTTTTACACAACATCTGTTTTAACCCAAATATGTGCAAAGCTTGGAAATAGAATAATGAACTTTTCCTAAGTATAGGAATAAACGAGATTGGAAAAGAGATAAGTAGTTGGAATATTTTCCAATTATAAATAACATATATTTTCTAAAGTCTAGAAAATAAAGGAAGGCGATATTCGGAAATGTTTTCCAAATAACGTAAAAGGCCAATATGGTTATTGAAAATATTTGGTTAACAAATATTGATAAGAAATAGAAAAGAGATTTAATTAATGGAATATTAATTAAAGGTTCAGTGATTGTTGGATGTTTGGATGAACACTTGTTTTATTCGATAGTTAAATCATCGACTATCGAAACACTTGTTTTTATTCGATAGTTAAATCACAGACTATCGAAGTTTTGACCATCGTTGTCAATATGGAGAGACCGGTTGGATTATTATCCGAAGAATCACTCCATATCGGCAGTACCGTACGAATCAGATTATATAAAGATAATCGAAGACGGAGTAGAGTACAAGGACTTTTTCTATTAATAGAAATAGTACCTTCGGTTCATCCTGTTCCTGGGTGACTTGTATGGATGAATGTCTGACATAGTATTTCCAGAATGGTCACGTACATTGATTTCTTCAACTGTACCAAGAGTGGAAGCGGAGAAGGAAACTTCCTTTAGCTAACACGTAATGTACTGTTGAGGACGTCAATCAGTGATTTGATGGATTTGACGATGTGACATTCGAAGTGAATCTGGTGTGATGATAAAGCGTAGCTTCTAGCCTCATCAACCGGTAAATGACAGAAATCGGGCAAGCAGCATGGCTATGTAGGTCGCACCTATTAGGGTGTATAATCACCTGATCTAGAGTTTCATTTACTTCTAAAAATCTATTGTCGATGCTGACCCATTCGGGAAACGGTTGCTGATCCCAATCGTTGGTGATATACATTCGATACACTCAAGCGAAATGAGTGGTCGGTCATGTGTGGCTGAGTTGCAAGATGTTCTTGTTGAACTCGGTGTATTCTCCTCTAGAGATATATCAGCGGAAGGTGGTCCCATACCTTGTCATAGTTGGAAATCCATTACCCAATACGTGCTTGCGGTTTTGATTGTATATTATATATGTGGAACGTGAGATGCAAGCGTTTCCACTAGATTGTTATTTATGTGATTTAGACATTATTATAATATCAAAAGAGTTGATATAAAGATAAATCAAGTGTTTGGATTCTCATAAGGGAAAAACCCGTTCCGTGTTATACGGCGTGGTCTTATGAGATATCATTTAATTTTCTGAAACTGTTTTAAACTGTTTACTCATACCAGTCCCATGACTGACCCGGAGTTTACTTTGTTGTTTTCCCTAAACTCTTGGGTGCCTAAATTTGTACGGGCAGTCAAGTAGTCGGGAATTTACAGATATACTGGAAGAGCTTGGAGCAGGAGGCTTCAGGATCATATAGCTATAGTTATTTCTGCTGTGTTGTAAGTGATGTACTTTGATATTGATGTATATTCAAGTACAGATGTATATTTCAAGTTATGTTATATATATTATATGTTATTCGTTCCGCTGTGAGATTCGTGTTACTTTGATGTTGTGTTCTTCTTCTTCTTCTTCTATTCTAATTTTCTGTCTTATCTATCCTCACCCTCTAACTTCTTTCTATTAATGGTTCGAATTTCCGTGATATTTGGGGTTGGACTTGTGTTTTTGGTCAGCTCAAATTCTACCGGATTTTCGGGTCACTACAGTTAGGGTTGAAGAGAGGTAAGTGACGGCTGTAAAAATGGCAAAGAAAGGTTTCTCTAACCCTTTTCAGCTCTTATGCAACCCTAATCCCGAAATCCCCCAATGGGCCTAGCTGCTAATCACCCTATTTGGCCCGGTTAAGTTGTTTTTCACCTTCAAACCTCATTTTAGCCAAACGGTAAGTCCGTTTGGCTAATGTGACCACTCTACGGAAAGGTAATGTAATGACCCGCATTGGCAGAGGTATTATAATTAATTAATTTAATTATTTAAAAGGTGAATTAAAGGATTTAATGGTAGTTGAATTAAATAATGGTGAATATTTAATTAAAATAATAAATTAAATAATATATCTAATTCATAAATAATCAAAAATATTGAATATCACAATATTCTGTGAACTGGGTCATCTATAGGATTTTAATTCAGCTTAGAGTTGAATTATATTGACGAATATATTCAATCGACGTCAGTTTGAACGTAGAATTATAATATAATTAAAATAGAGCTTGAAATGGCGCGGCAGTTCACTATTTGGCGATTTGAACTTCAACTAGATATACAGGGTTCGTTTTAAATCGGATTTCTGTGAAACAAGAAACGTGTGGAGCTGGTGGAGTATATCTTTCTAGTGAAAGAGAAAAATTGGGATTTCGTCGTGTATATTTTGAGTTATGTCCAAATTAAATTCTCAGAAATGCAACGCCCTGACCATAACGATTTAATTATATTTTATATAAGGATTTAAATAGAAACCGAACATCGATATAACTCTGACGATGTAATATCGAGTTGTAAATACATATAGGATTTATCCTGAGCTGTATGGTATTCCACTGTGAATATAGACGTTAATATTTAATTTTAAATATTTAATTCAATTATATTTAAATATATTTATATATTTAAATAGGCTATTTAAAGCTTTTTAAAATAGCCACTTTTGCAAACGAAGTCGGAATTCGACGGAACTAATTTTGTTGGATCCGCAATGTCAAATAGTTGTTAGATTCCAAGTTTGGTGATTTTTAGCGTCAATGTGTGATCGTATGGTTTTTAGAGTGAAAAACAGTCAGTATTCTGATGGCTAAAAATACTCTGTGTGAGCATACGAAGTCGGAATTCGACGAAACCAGTTTCGTTGGCACCGTAATGTCGAACTCTAGCAGTAGGTCCAGTTTCGTGATTTTTGGGTATCGTATATGGTCACAGGAATTTTTAGAAGGCAAAAACGAATATTTAAAATGAAAATATCTTCATAAATATCTCCACAAAAATATCTCAGCCTATTTCTCTATAAATACCCCTCCCTTAGAAATTCTAAACCTAAGTCTTCATTTCCTCTGGTCATGGAAAAATTCCGCCGTAACCTCACAAGAAAAATTAAACAGTAAAGTTCTTCCTTTAGAAAATCAAAAGAAAACAAAATCAAATTCTTTAAATCCTAAAACCCATATGGTTGAGTTCGTATAAGGGAGAGCTTCTCGCTGATGTACCAATTGTTGGTTGCGATCGCTGTTTGTGGTGTTTGGATTTTTACAGTGAAAGTTAGGGTTGGCGATAAACTTGGATTTGAAGCATGGTGTTTGAGTGTGAGGTTCGAAGTGTGGTTGTGGTGGAATTCCGCAAGGATTGGCAGGGTTTTTGTGGTCTTCGATGGCAAGGTGGAGGTACCGACGTCGTACAAACCGGGAAGGGGAGCGAGGAAATGGGACGTCGAACTGATGATTTGGGGTATGGGAAGATAGAGAAGGTGAAGAGAAGATGAGTGGTAGATTCGGTTGGTGAATTCGGTGATGGAAGGAGATGAACGAGGCGTAGAAAGATGGCGGCTATGGAAAGGGTTGTACAGGAGGCCACGATACTTGTTTGGGGAAGGAGATGACTTCGTGGGTTTGGGTTATTCAATTGGTTATGGGCCGTATGTTTTGAGGTGAAGCCCACTATGAATTCAATTAAGTTATTTTAATTCGAATTTTGTATATAAAGTTAATAACGTGATATCTTATCCATACGATATCAGAATTTCAAACCGTCAAATCCGTCGGGATCGTATGGACGGACACTACACGCTGGAACTGACTGGGAGCAGAGTGGAACTCGTTTGAATTCATGGCGAAATAAATTGTTTGATTCAAATCAAACAAACAGTTACCGTTCTTTAACGATGAACTACAAATGTGAGTAAAACTCACCAACTCTGAACAGTTCTATATTTTTATAACGTATATTTAGAACTGATAAATGATGACTGATTGTTGTGTGTTAATTGTTTGGTTGAATTGTTTGTGTATTGATTGAAATCATAGATAACTATATATATAAATCGTTAATCAAATATTGATTCTGTTTTATCAGAATATTTTATATATGTGTTCTTTAACATCTGTGATGAAAGGGAACAGGTTGGAGGGGTCCAACTAGACTCCTCAATATTTATGATACTGTTCTGTTTATATATTGTAATATATGTTATGCTATAAAATCTGTTGTTAATTTGGTATGTTTGAATGATATTGATCATTGTTATTCGATATTTTAAATATCATAAAAAGACCCTGGGATGTAAAAAGGGATATTTCAATGTATATAGAAAATAAGGGAATTTTATAAAATCAACCGATTTTATAAAAGGGAATAATTTGAAAATAAAGCATTTATAAAATCATAGGATATTATAAAGAAGAATATTTATTTAGCAAATAAATGGAATTCTAAAAGGAACATCTATTTAGAAAATAAATAGGATAAAAAGAAAAAGGAAATTAACGAGATAGGAAAGAGTTAGTCGATTAGAGTTATCAAATAGAGTTATCAAAAAGAAGTTAATCAAATATAGCTTATTCGAAGAAGTTAGTCAAACATAGTTATTCAGGATAAGTTACCATTTAGCACGACTGTTAGCGTAATTCGCAGGGCTGTAGATAGCCTACGGCGGTCGGATGTTTCCTGAGGGAATCAGGCGTAACCATTGTGATCGCTGCAATCTAGAGTCAAGCGAATGGAGATTAAATCGAATATAGTTATTTGAAATAAAGTTAAAACAAATACTAGTTATTCGAATTAGAGTAAATCAATTAGGGTTAATCAAATAGAGTTAATCGATAGATTTAAAGAAATAGAGTTAAGCAAAATTAGAAAACTGACTAGAGATCAGTAAATCGAATGGTTTTTCTGAGTATCGATATGATGTTGGTTTCGGCCTTCGGGGTTTATACTTAGAGAATTGTTCTCCTACTAGTTTACAGTCAGGGACTGATAGTTGTGGAAGGATAGTGATATGTAAATAAACAAAAGTAAATGTTTTCCAGTGTTAATAACATATATTTTCTAAACATAGAAAATAAGGGAATATGAATATATATATATATATATATATACAATTGATGATTGATTGATAGAATTTCCATTTGGAAATAAGATCATTGTTTGCACACGTGTTTTTTTTTGATAGTTAAATCACAGACTATCCAAGTTTTGACCATTTTAGCATTGTTAATATGGAGAGACCGGTTGGATTATTATCCGAAGAACCACTCCGTATTGGTATAAGCGTTGCGAATCATATATGCCAAAGATAATTGAAGACGGAGTTATGCAAGGGCTATCCTGTTTACAGAATAGTGCCTTCGGTTTGTCCAGTCCCAGGACAACTTGTATGGATGAAGGTCTGACAGAGTATATCTGGTAGATCACGTAAGTTGATCGTTTCAAACGTATTTACGTTGATGGCAGAGGAATTCGTTTCTCTTAGCTTATACCTGTAACACCCCACCTCCGCCAGGGTCACTCGCAAAGGAATGCACTAGCTTTGGAGGGGCATTATTGGTAAACATGCATAATGATATAGCAAGGCAGGACATGACATATATGTAAATAAACAGAGTAAGTAAATAAAACAGCGGAAGATTTAAAACCATTTCAAAACACAAGTCTGGTACATCAGAATGTCAATTTCCCAAAATTACAAGTCTGGATAAATACATCATCTGATAAACTGAAAATACATAAGTACTATCTCCAAATAAGAGTGATAAACCATAGCGGCTCAAGTCGAAAGCATACTTGAGCTATCCAAGGAAGCAGCTAAAATCCAAGCTAGGCTCCAGTATTCCCTCCCTGAGAACCTGGGGGGGGGGGAAACGGAAGAAAAGAGGCGAAACAAAACGGGTCAGTCAAAAAGACTGAGTAAGCCCTGCTACGATGAGTCTATAAACTAATAAAGTTAATATCATGATGGAAACTGAGATGATCATAGATAACAACATATTGGCATGATAAAGTAACTACAAGATAGATAGAGGTGTCATCGCATAAACAAGGTTAAGTTTTTGCACCACGGTGTACTAGCGAACCAACATAACAGGTATTGATCCCTTAGCCCAAACTTTGGCCCAATAACATGAAGTGACCTTAATATAAGGTCCAACCCAACGGTCTAGTCGATCGGCTCCCTATAAGCCTAACACGTCAAGTGTTGATGTCCATACGGCCCACCTATGGATGTAGTCTGACTGTGCTGGGTCCACCTTCGGGTGTATCAAGCCCTCGGGTGCTAACCTCGGACACTTAAGCAATAATGCACAGCCCAGATCTACTGGTACCCGTGCCTCGAGTTTGTCCAACATCGGACTACGTGCACGTCCGTAGCCCGCCGGACCCGCACCGCTGTACCACTCAGCCGTCGCTTTGGTCGTTTACATCCGTCCAGTAATCGTGCCCCGCCCTAGCCTAGTCCTCTAGGGTTGTGAATGATACCAAACTGGGATTACTGCTGGAACAGACCACGTTGCTAGGGTTTCTAAGAGGGTTAAGTGTGATTTAACCCTTCACTAATCCTGGATTAAACTGGTTAAGTGTGGCTTAACCCCATTCTAATCCCTTGAACTCCCAAATGGATTAAACTAGTTAAGTGTAGCCAACGGTTCACCACTTAACTCCATCCAATCCCTTGTATCCCCAAATTGATTAAATTGGTTAAGTGTAACTTAACCCCATTTTCATCCCTTGAATCCCCAAATTGGTTAAGTATTAGTGGACCCTGACTTAACCCTAATCATGAGGCATTAATTAACTTAATGCACCTTAACCTCTCACATTAGACCTTGTTGTGGTTACTAGTTAGGCCGGGCGGGTCCGGGTAGCTTTACACCACAACTTGGTCTAACCTCGGGTCTTGGCACCCCATGACCAACTTCCCACATTGGGTCCTATTGTTTGTAGCCACTAGTTAAGCCGGTCGGTTCCGGGTAGGATTACGCTACAAACTCAACCCAACCTCGAGTTGGCCACACTTATGTTTTCTAAGTGTCATGTCCACTTTATTTCAAAACATAATTACAAGTCAACAATTACTTGGGTAGACCTAACTTAATAGGTAAATTCCCAAGGGGTAGACCTAACTTAATAGGTAAATTCCCAATCTTATATTTTCATGTATTTTAAGTTTACCCCAAACCCCCAACGTCATTCTATCGCTTACATATTCGTAGTAACGCATAAAGGATCGGAAGAGGAAACTTGGCACAACATACATGATAAACTTGCACAACAATCATGCATAACATGTTAGACTTGCACAACTTAGCATAGTGAACTTGCATATTACCATAAACATGCATAACATGTTAAACTTGCATAACTTAGCATAGTGAACTTGCATATTACCTTAATCATGCATAACTTGTCAAACATGCACAACTTGTCATTTTAAACTTGCATAAACATGCACAACTTGTCAAAACATGCACAACTTGTCAAAACATGCACAACTTGTCATTTTAAACTTGCATAAACATGCACAACTTGTCAAAACATGCACAACTTGTCAAAACATGCACAACTTGTCATTTTAAACTTGCATAAACATGCACGACTTGTCAAAACATGCACAACTTGTCATTTTAAACTTGCATAAACATGCATAACTCAATAAACATACAAATCATGGCTTAGCAAACTTGCATAAACATGCATAACTTGTTAAACTTGCAAATCATGGCTTAGTATACATGCATAACTCAATAAACATATAAATCATGGCTTAGTACACTTGCATAAACATGCATAATCCATTAAACATGTAGAACATGGCATAGTAAACTCGCATATGCATGCATAACTTATGAAACATGTAAAACATGATATAGTGAGTTCGCATAAGCATGCCTAATCAACTAAACTCACATAAATCTCAACTTTCACCACATATTAACTTTAGAGTTTGTAAAGTGAAGGTAAGAGGGCTTACAATGCTTATGCGGACTCAAATGAGTATGACCAATGCAAGAAACCCCTTATGCAACTAATTAAGACCCCCAAATGCAAGCAAACTTGATCAAGACTCCTCCTTTATGATGCCAATTGAAAAATAAGCCTTTAATGCAAGCTAAGGAGGATCATACAAGCCTAAATACCCTTGTATGCATGGAAATCTCTTAGGGATTTGATTAGGAATTGTATGAAGAGGGTGGAGGCCATGAGAGTTTAGATTTTGGCATAGTTTAGTTACTAGGATGAATAATGAATGATTTAGGGTAGGTTAGGGTCTTATTTATAGATTAGGTTAGTGATTTGAACCATAGGATTAACCCTAGATTGAATTAGGGCCATCAGATCCCGGAACTCTCTAGAAACCAGCCACAAGACCCAACCCCAATCAGAAATGGTGCACCAGGCTAATCAGCCCGTGCACCCCCTGTCGACAGGGCTGTCGACAGGGCAGTCGACTCCCTGGGGACCCTGTCGACAGGCCTGTCGACATGGGGCCCCTGGCGGGAATTTTCCCGCCTTGGCCCAGCTGGCCCAATTCTTCAAATTTGAATCTGATTTTTACTTAGTAATTTTCTGCAAACTTCAATGGGCCTTAACTGGGTCATACGGACTCCGATTTCCGAAAACTCGGACTCTATTTCGCGTATTTTTCCGAGACGAACGCAATGGCATAAGCCCGTTTCCCTTGATTCACATTTTATAATTTAATTCTGCCTCAATTTCCATTATTACAGGTTATTGAAAATACGGGTTGTTACATTCTCCCCTCCTTAAAGGATTTCGTCCCCGAAATCTTCAAGTTGGGAAGAACGTATCCTACCATCCAATCATCCATCTACTCCACGAGCAATCATTGTCCTTACAAGATTCTAAATGTGGTATGAACATATGCAAAAGTGTGTGTATATGTACTTATCTAATGCAAAGATCAGGCGGTTACTGATACAGTAAACCTCCTTAATGCATATGTATGTCAGTGAAAATCAGGCGGTTACTGATACAGTAAACCTCCTTAATGCATATGTATGTCAGTGAAATGAATCCATATGTATGCAAATTCCTAACATAATTTATGGTATCTATATGAGTGCACATAACATTCATCCATATGCAACATCCATGTGGTAGCACAACAAGTTTCAACCATGAATAAGTGTAAGCACTCATGCATATGCAATATGAGGAGTGTGCGAGCCGATCTAGTGCCTAATTGTGTATAATGCATCCACGAGCAACCACTTGCAAACACTTGCAACCACTTGCAACCATCAAGCATAACATGTTTCAAACACATGTTTCAACCAAAAAGGGTTTCTACCTAAGGTTCTCATGACAAGATAGTCACGATAAACTAGATAAACTAGATAAACTAGACAAACTCCTTTTTGGATTGCAAGAAATCCATTCAAACTTTGACATATAGTACTAACCGATGAGTCTTAACCCCCTTATGGAGTTTACAACAGAAATAGGATCGAGAATGGGACCGAGAGGATATATACGAAAGATAACTTGCAAGCAAGCTCCACAGGAAAACTAGGATTAAGGATGCACTCTTAAAAAGAGATACGAGGCGCGTATCTAGTCTTCGCTCTTCTTAGTCACGTTTCCTTGAGCTTAACTCCACTGTGCTTTGACTATCTTCCACTTCATGATTCCTTGGCTTCCTAACTCCTATTTCCCAAATTCGAGTTGGAACTCATTTCATTATTGCCTCTCGTCTTCCTTTTCCACTTATTCTTCCTTCTGTATACTTGGCCTAAACATACTATAACCTCATGATTTCATGCAAGCTCTCCAAAATTCACTAGTGAATCCTGGATCTTGTCCTCTTACCGTAAGGTATTCCATGCAGCAGAACTTTTCTTGAAAATACCAATCCACGTTGCCAATTGCCCTTACAAACGGGATTTCCTATAACTCAGGCTTAATCGACATGAACTATCCGCCTATAGGCCGTACCTAGATTCAGTTGCCTACCCATGGCTTTCTGTAGGCTATTTCAAAACTGGCCAACTTCTTGAGGATGAACCGTTGCTAACGATGATGCAATCCTCTCGCTCTTCACCAGACTGAAATGAGCACTCTTCGTGAGTCTTCCTATTATGACCCACATACCCGTACTCCCTTTCTTTGATCTAGGTAGTCTATCCACATACTCTATCGAGACGTTTCATATTTCCTGTGCGGAACCTCCAATGGAGGTAACGGCCCGCTGGGCTCCTATGACTTGGCCTTAACCTGGTGGCACAACATGCACCCTGAGACCAACTCGGCCACCTCCTCGAGTGATGCGTATCTTCAAGAACCTTCTTTACCAAGTCTTCTACATAATCTCTTATCGCGCCTTAGTCAACCTTTATAATATATCTAGCGAGGTGACCTAACATCTCGCCTCGAGTCGACTGGTCCATGTTCTTGACCAACTGCGGGTCTTCTTCCCGTGAAACTCCCTTCTTGATCCAGAAGAGTAAGTCTAAGCTCCGGGAATGCTAACTAACTAGCCAAACGGAGAAAGCTTCTTACTTCAATTGCCCTTCTCAGAGCTTTCCGGTCTCAAACCGCAGCCACCTTAGCGGAATCCACCGCTAAGCCTTACTTAAGAACTATGTGCCCAAGAAATCCAACTTCTTTCCTCCAGAGTGGCATTTGGAGAACTTGACCTTCAATCCGGTGGCTCTAAGCGTATCCATCTCCTCTTTGAGATGTATAGCATGTTCTTCCTCGTTCTTTTGAGGAGATCAAAATATCGTCTACGACGACCACGACAAACTTGTTCAAGGACTCCCTAAACACCCTACCCATCAAGTCCACGTAATATGCGGGTGCATCCGTCAAACCAAATAGCATGACTAGCCATTCTAAAAATCCATCTAGAGTCCTAAATTCAGTCTTGTCAATTCCATCCTCAGCCATCCTAAGCTGATGGAATCCGGTAGCTAGGTCAAAAGAAAACGGATGCTCCTACCAGCTGATCAAACAAATCATCGATCCCTGGTAACGGTTGTCTATTCTTTTCAACATGTAAGCGAAGCAAACTATCCATATTAGTAACGAATACTACTGGAGCACCCTACTCGGAAATGCCTCGTCTCAGGAAGTTCTTCCCAAGCAACTCCTTGACTTGCTTTCTTACTCTCACCTCGTGAGGTCACGTGCCTAACCGGTCACGAAACTGGCTTGGTATTACCAACCAGATAATACGGGAATCTATCCCCAGATATCAGGATATTCTCGGACCACCCTCACAGATTGCAAACTATCGATAGACGAGTTAAGGGATTCCAGATAACATAACATGCCGGGACCCATAGGGTTACTAGAAATTTCTAGGGTATTACCGAGGCGGATCATGGGCCTCACAACCCTATATACAGAAACCAAGAATGGCTTCAAAACAGGACAACCATTCCCTGCCCAAAATCAACCCATATCCCCTGAAACCGAGAATATAAACATCCCACGAGAATTTTATACTTAAGATAGAAATTTTCAAATCCACTCAGACCATAGACAAACGGGCAGAACACCCAATTGGATTTGAAACACATACGGGATCATCAACTACACTAGTACTTAGGTGCACGACTTTCAACTGGATCAGATGAAATAAAACTATGCGATGTTTCAGAATCAAACAAAGTTCGAACAGGGAAAATCAGAAAATGTAAACAAGATTTTCAACGGAAACACTGCCTCTATCATAAGCTGGTGCTGAGGGAATGAACTCGCCCTCCAGATAGTCCTGTACCCTGAGTCTGGCTTTGCCCTTGTTTCCTCGGGCAATCCTTGCTGAAATGTCCAAACTCACCACAAATGAAGCATTCGCCCCGCTTTCTCTTTTCCTTCTTCCTACATTCCTTGGCTATATGTCCAACTTTACCACAGAAGTTGCACTTCCTATTCCCTCTTGGCTTGCTCTTGCGGTTGTTGTTATTCTTGCCCCGTTTCCCAGAATTTACTCTCTTGTCTTGAGACTCATTCGCCTTGACCTCTTTCTTGTCATTGTTACCTTCTTCTTGAAGTAGGGCCAAATTCACCAAATTCTCGAAAGTCGCCCCCAAGGGTATATGAGACATGGCCAAACTATGTAATGGCTCGTTTAATCCTAGAGCAAAGTGTAGGGCCTTCTTCTGAGCTGTATTAACCAAGTCTAAATCGACACGAGCCAGTTGATTAAACTTATCTATGTATTCCCTAATAGTCATGTCCCCTTGCTTCAGTGATAAGAATCTCAGTCCAAACCTTCCTCTAAAGTCATCCCAAGTCTCAATTGGCCTAGTAGCGGTGGTGACTACCCACCAACGTGCAGCTTCTTCCTTTAGCAACCATACTGCTAATAAAACTTTCCTGCGGTCACCTATATCAAAGGAGGTTAAAAGATCTTCGGTCTCTTTCAACCAATTCCCTGCTTCTACAAAAGTCTCTGTTCCATTAAAATCCTTGCCACCCATCCTCTTAAAGTTCTTGCAAGTTTCCGCAAAATCCGCTTGTGGAGGCTGAGGGGGAAGATGAACATCAGGTACGGGAGGAGAAGGAGGAACAACGGCCTCGACTGGGGAGACAACATTAGGGACACCCGGGACCGGTGCCGTGACTTCCAAATACCGACGAAACCAATCGGGTATCGTTACTCCTTCGGGCAAGATGAGATTATCAGACATGCTGGAAACGAAAAGAAAAGAGTTCAAACGAGGGGTCAAAGGATAGTGCTAATGGCTTTTGGGGAGTAGCCCTTTCAAAAACAACTAGACTTTTCTTTGGAAAATACTTTATACTTGGTTTTGAAAATAGTTTTTCTTTTCAAAAGTTTTAAAAACCTTTTTATCCCTTCTCGTAAACCATATGCTCTGATACAAAATGTAACACCCCACCTCCGCCAGGGTCACTCGCAAAGGAATGCACTAGCTTTGGAGGGGCATTATTGGTAAACATGCATAATGATATAGCAAGGCAGGACATGACATATATGTAAATAAACAGAGTAAGTAAATAAAACAGCGGAAGATTTAAAACCATTTCAAAACACAAGTCTGGTACATCAGAATGTCAATTTCCCAAAATTACAAGTCTGGATAAATACATCATCTGATAAACTGAAAATACATAAGTACTATCTCCAAATAAGAGTGATAAACCATAGCGGCTCAAGTCCAAAGCATACTTGAGCTATCCAAGGAAGCAACAAAAATCCAAGCTAGGCTCCAGTATTCCCTCCCTGAGAACCTGGGGGGGGGGGGAAACGGAAGAAAAGAGGCGAAACAAAACGGGTCAGTCAAAAAGACTGAGTAAGCCCTGCTACGATCAGTCTATAAACTAATAAAGTTAATATCATGATGGAAACTGAGATGATCATAGATAACAACATATTGGCATGATAAAGTAACTACAAGATAGATAGAGGTGTCATCGCATAAACAAGGTTAAGTTTTTGCACCACGGTGTACTAGCGAACCAACATAACAGGTATTGATCCCTTAGCCCAAACTTTGGCCCAATAACATGAAGTGACCTTAATATAAGGTCCAACCCAACGGTCTAGTCGATCGGCTCCCTATAAGCCTAACACGTCAAGTGTTGATGTCCATACGGCCCACCTATGGATGTAGTCTGACTGTGCTGGGTCCACCTTCGGGTGTATCAAGCCCTCGGGTGCTAACCCCGGACACTTAAGCAATAATGCACAGCCCAGATCTACTGGTACCCGTGCCTCGAGTTTGTCCAACATCGGACTACGTGCACGTCCGTAGCCCGCCGGACCCGCACCGCTGTACCACTCAGCCGTCGCTTTGGTCGTTTACATCCGTCCAGTAATCGTGCCCCGCCCTAGCCTAGTCCTCTAGGGTTGTGAATGATACCAAACTGGGATTACTGCTGGAACAGACCACGTTGCTAGGGTTTCTAAGAGGGTTAAGTGTGATTTAACCCTTCACTAATCCTGGATTAAACTGGTTAAGTGTGGCTTAACCCCATTCTAATCCCTTGAACTCCCAAATGGATTAAACTAGTTAAGTGTAGCCAACGGTTCACCACTTAACTCCATCCAATCCCTTGTATCCCCAAATTGATTAAATTGGTTAAGTGTAACTTAACCCCATTTTCATCCCTTGAATCCCCAAATTGGTTAAGTATTAGTGGACCCTGACTTAACCCTAATCATGAGGCATTAATTAACTTAATGCACCTTAACCTCTCACATTAGACCTTGTTGTGGTTACTAGTTAGGCCGGGCGGGTCCGGGTAGCTTTACACCACAACTTGGTCTAACCTCGGGTCTTGGCACCCCATGACCAACTTCCCACATTGGGTCCTATTGTTTGTAGCCACTAGTTAAGCCGGTCGGTTCCGGGTAGGATTACGCTACAAACTCAACCCAACCTCGAGTTGGCCACACTTATGTTTTCTAAGTGTCATGTCCACTTTATTTCAAAACATAATTACAAGTCAACAATTACTTGGGTAGACCTAACTTAATAGGTAAATTCCCAAGGGGTAGACCTAACTTAATAGGTAAATTCCCAATCTTATATTTTCATGTATTTTAAGTTTACCCCAAACCCCCAACGTCATTCTATCGCTTACATATTCGTAGTAACGCATAAAGGATCGGAAGAGGAAACTTGGCACAACATACATGATAAACTTGCACAACAATCATGCATAACATGTTAGACTTGCACAACTTAGCATAGTGAACTTGCATATTACCATAAACATGCATAACATGTTAAACTTGCATAACTTAGCATAGTGAACTTGCATATTACCTTAATCATGCATAACTTGTCAAACATGCACAACTTGTCATTTTAAACTTGCATAAACATGCACAACTTGTCAAAACATGCACAACTTGT
This sequence comes from Allium sativum, assembly GCA_030737875.1. Lineage (NCBI taxonomy): Eukaryota > Viridiplantae > Streptophyta > Magnoliopsida > Asparagales > Amaryllidaceae > Allium > Allium sativum. Next base: position 466,057,653 of record CM060923.1, read on the forward strand.
CAAAACATGCACAACTTGTCAAAACATGCACAACTTGTCATTTTAAACTTGCATAAACATGCACAACTTGTCAAAACATGCACAACTTGTCAAAACATGCACAACTTGTCATTTTAAACTTGCATAAACATGCATAACTCAATAAACATACAAATCATGGCTTAGCAAACTTGCATAAACATGCATAACTTGTTAAACTTGCAAATCATGGCTTAGTATACATGCATAACTCAATAAACATATAAATCATGGCTTAGTACACTTGCATAAACATGCATAATCCATTAAACATGTAGAACATGGCATAGTAAACTCGCATATGCATGCATAACTTATGAAACATGTAAAACATGATATAGTGAGTTCGCATAAGCATGCCTAATCAACTAAACTCACATAAATCTCAACTTTCACCACATATTAACTTTAGAGTTTGTAAAGTGAAGGTAAGAGGGCTTACAATGCTTATGCGGACTCAAATGAGTATGACCAATGCAAGAAACCCCTTATGCAACTAATTAAGACCCCCAAATGCAAGCAAACTTGATCAAGACTCCTCCTTTATGATGCCAATTGAAAAATAAGCCTTTAATGCAAGCTAAGGAGGATCATACAAGCCTAAATACCCTTGTATGCATGGAAATCTCTTAGGGATTTGATTAGGAATTGTATGAAGAGGGTGGAGGCCATGAGAGTTTAGATTTTGGCATAGTTTAGTTACTAGGATGAATAATGAATGATTTAGGGTAGGTTAGGGTCTTATTTATAGATTAGGTTAGTGATTTGAACCATAGGATTAACCCTAGATTGAATTAGGGCCATCAGATCCCGGAACTCTCTAGAAACCAGCCACAAGACCCAACCCCAATCAGAAATGGTGCACCAGGCTAATCAGCCCGTGCACCCCCTGTCGACAGGGCTGTCGACAGGGCAGTCGACTCCCTGGGGACCCTGTCGACAGGCCTGTCGACATGGGGCCCCTGGCGGGAATTTTCCCGCCTTGGCCCAGCTGGCCCAATTCTTCAAATTTGAATCTGATTTTTACTTAGTAATTTTCTGCAAACTTCAATGGGCCTTAACTGGGTCATACGGACTCCGATTTCCGAAAACTCGGACTCTATTTCGCGTATTTTTCCGAGACGAACGCAATGGCATAGCCCGTTTCCCTTGATTCACATTTTATAATTTAATTCTGCCTCAATTTCCATTATTACAGGTTATTGAAAATACGGGTTGTTACAATACCCATGGTATTTTTGGGAAAATCAATTTATGATTTAGAGGGTATGACGATGTGAAATTCTAAGTGAATGAAGATGTGGTATGTGAAAAGATAAGCGTAGCTTCTAGCCTCACATCCGATAAATGACAAAAATCGGGAAGGCAGCATGGCTAAGTCGGTCGCACCGAAGTAGGGTATATAATCACCTATCTAGAGAATATTCATTTGCTTCTTTAATCTATCAATGCTGTCCCATATATATATATATATACATATACATATATATATATATATATATATATATATACGGGAACGGTTGATGATCCCAACCGTTGGTGATGTACATTCGATACACTCAAGCGAAATGAGTGGTCGGTCATGTGTGGCTGAGTTGCAAGATGTTCTTGTTGAACTCCAGTGTATCATTCCTAGAGTACATTGATCGGAAGGTGGTTCCATACCTTGTCATAGTTGGAAATCCATTACCCAATACGTGCTTGCGGTTTTGATTGTATACTATATATGTAGAACGTGAGATGAAAGCGTTTCTGCTAGATGATTATTATAGTTGTGGTTGATGGACATTATTATAATATCAAATGGTTTTGACATAAAGATAATTTGGATTCTCATAAGGGAAAAACCCTTCCGTTATACGGCGTGGTCTTATGAGATATCGTTTACTTGTTCAAACTGTTTTAAACTGTTTTACTCATACCAGTCCCATGACTGACCCGGAGTTTATTTTGTTTTGTTTTCCCTAAACTCTTGGGTGCCTAAATTTGTACGAGCAGTCAAGTACTCCGGATTTACAGATATACTTGGAGAGCTTGGAGCAGGAGGTTTCAAGATTTTATAGCTATTGTTTTTCCACTGTTGTTGTAAGTGCTGTATTCTGATAAAGTGCTATTGTATACATAACTGTTATATTTCAAAGTTATGTTATATATAATATGTTATTCGTTCCGCTATGAGATTCGCGTTACTCTGATGATGTAAGTCCTTCTTTTCTTCTTCTATTCTAAGTTTCTATCTTATATATCCTCACCCTCTAATTTCTTTCATTAATTACCGGGATTTTTCGATGTTTGGTTATCGACATCGAGTTTATGTCGATAACCAAATTTGCTAAAAATCCGGGTCATTACAGTTTGGCATCAGAGCTTAAGTTAAGAATTACCTTGGCTCTGTGGTGTGACTCGGTAGAGATAGGGTTAGTAATACCCTAGATTGAGTTGAGTGTATATATACGAGAAAGCGTATTTGTTTTTGATATAAAAATGGTTTTATATTGTGGAGATTCATTGGCTGAGTTGTTTATGAGTTCTGGTCGATCAGTTTGATCCACTGTATCAGTAGGAGTTTATAAACACTCGAACAAGATGGGTCGACATGATATGTTTTGTAAAGAGGGTAAATTAAAATAAGTTTACCCAGAGTATATCCTGATATATAGGAAACATATATATTAGATATATTGGTTGTAATTATAATCGATTAATATTATAAAGTGAAATGGTTATGTAAATAACCAATCAGAATTCATATAAGTAAAAATATATGAAAGCAGATGAGTTAAATCTGAAATTTAAATCAGAATTGAAATTCAAACTCTGGAAATAGGAATAAGTGTCTGAAATGGATTCGAATTAAGATATGAGAATTTTAAAATCCTAGGAGATTTTAAATGTGTTTAAAGCATTGCATATGATATTTTGAACTAATTTCAAAATAGAAGTGTTTAGAAATGGTTTTGAAAGTAATATAATATTGAACTCACTTGATAACTGGGAAATAACCCTGATGATGAATCGCGACATCACCAGTGCTCATTTTCAAGTTGCTAAGTGATGGATTGCTACTAAAGAGATTGTTTTTGAAATTGTTTAGAAAAGCAAGTTGTTTGAAATCCAAAAAGGAATAGTTGGTTTTAGTAAAGCAAAACTATTTAAAAACTCCCAGAACAGATTATTTGAATAAAAACAAGTTAGAGAAATTTTTGAAAGCAAATTTGAAAATGAATATAAAGCCAGTCCAGTGGTAATTGAATTGGATTGGTAGGTTAAGAGTTTGGAATCGAGGATGGAACTCGAATTGGATATGTTATTGTGGTTTGGATATAAGGAATAATTGGTTGAGATGACATTGGTATATGTGGGTTGATAACAGGTGAAAGTTATAAGGTTGATATGCCCGACAAAAAGGTACGAGTTTATATTTGATATAAGCATGAGATTTATGAGCCAAATTGGAAAACCGCTTGGCTGTTTGATTTTCTTTTGGGTTGGAGATGGCCTAGAGAGGCGAGTTGTGGTTTTACCGATAGGGCTGTACAAAGGAGGTTATGGCGAAATTTTCCGAAAATTTAAAGTGTTAGAAAATTTTCAGAATTTTTGGAAATTTTAGTTAGTCGGAATGAATAAATATTTTAGTCGATATTAATTAGTTCAGTTGAAATCAGAAATAAAGGGGTAAACAAATCTTAGGAATTTCAATAGATAGGGTCGTCCTCTACCTTAGCAATTTCGAGGACGAAATTATTTTAAGTGGGAAAGATTGTACTGACCCGCATTGGCAGAGGTATTATAATTAATTTATTTAATTATTTAAAAGGTGAATTAAAGGATTTAATGGTCGTTGAATTAAATAATGGTGAGTATTTAATTAAAATAATAAATTAAATAATATATTTAATTCAGAAATAATCAAAAATATTGAATATCACAATATTCTATAAACTGGGTCATCCCTAGGATTTTAATTCAGCTTAGAGTTGAATTATATTGACGAATATATTCAATCGACGTCAGTTTGAACGTAGAATTATAATATAATTAAAATAGAGCTTGAAATGGCGCGGTAGTTCGCTATTTGGCGATTTGAACTTCAACTGGATATACAGGGTTCGTTTTAAATCGGATTTCTGTGAAACAAGAAACGTGTGGAGCTGGTGGAGTATATCTTTCTAGTGAAAGAGAAAAATCGGGATTTCGTTGTGTATATTTTGAGTTATGTCCAAATCAAATTCTCAGAAATGCAGCGCCCTGACCATAACGATTTAATTATGTTTCATATAAGGATTTAAATAGAAACCGAACATCGTTATAACTCTGACGATGTAATATCGAGTTGTAAATACATATAGGATTTATCCTGAGCTGTATGGTATTCCACTGTGAATATAGACGTTAGTAATTAATTTTAAATATTTAATTCAATTATATTTAAATATATTTATATATTTAAATAGGCTATTTAAAGCTTTAAAAATAGCCATTTTTGCAAACGAAGTCGGAATTAGACGAAACTAATTTTGTTGGATCCGCAATGTCAAATAGTTGTTAGATTCCAAGTTTGGTGATTTTTAGAGTCAATGTGTAACCGTATGGATTTTTAGAGTGAAAAAAAGTCAGTATTTTGACGGTTAAAAATACTCTGTGTGAGCATACGAAGTCGGAATTCGACGAAACCAGTTTCATTGGGACCGTAATGTCGAACTCTAGCAGTAGGTCCAGTTTCGTGATTTTTGGGAATCGTATATGGTCACAGGAACTTTTAGATGGCAAAAACGAATATTTAAAATGAAAATATCTTCATAAATATCTCCACAAAAATATCTCAGCCTATTTCTATATAAATACCCCTCCCTTAGAAATTCTAAACCTAAGTCTTCATTTCCTCTGGTCAAGGAAAAATTCCGCCGTAACCTCACAAGAAAAATTAAACAGTAAAGTTCTTCCTTTAGAAAATCAAAAGAAAACAAAATCAAATTCTTTAAATCCTAAAACCCATATGGTTGAGTTCGTATAAGGGAGAGCTTCTCGCTGATGTACCAATTGTTGGTTGCGATCACTGTTTGCGGTGTTTGGGTTTTTACAGTGAAAGCTAGGGTTGGCGATAAACTTGGATTCGAAGCATGGTGTTTGAGTGTGAGGTTCGAAGTGTGGTTGTGGTGGAATTCCGCAAGGATTGGCAGGGTTTTTGTGGTCTTCGATGGAAAGGTGGAGGTACCGACATCGTACAAACCGGGAAGGGGCGCGAGGAAATGGGACGTCGAACTGATGATTTGGGGTATGGGAAGATAGAGAAGATGAGTGGTAGATTCGGTTGGTGAATTCGGTGATGGAAGGAGATGAACGAGACGTAGAAAGATGGTGGCTATGGAAAGGGTTTTACAGGAGGCCACGATACTTGTTTGGGGAAGGAGATGACTTCGTGGGTTTGGGTTATTCAATTGGTTATGGGCCGTATGTTTTGAGGTGAAGCCCACTATGAATTCAATTAAGTTATTTTAATTCGAATTTTGTATATAAAGTTAATAACGCGATATCTTATCCATACGATATCCGAATTTCAAACCGTCAGATCCGTCGGGATCGTATGGACGGACACTACACGCTGGAACTGACTGGGAGCAGAGTGGAACTCGTTTGAATTCATGGAGAAATAAATTGTTTGATTCAAATCAAACAAATAGTTATCGTTCTTTAACGATGAACTGCAAATGTGAGTAAAACTCACCAACTCTGAACAGTTCTATATTTTTATAACGTATATTTAGAACTGATAAATGATGACTGATTGTTATGTGTTAATTATTTGGTTGAATTGTTTGTGTATTGATTGAAATCATAGATAACAATATATATATAAATCGTTAATCGAATATTGATTCTGTTTTATCAGAATATTTTATATATGTGTTGTTTAACATCTGTGATGCAGGGGAACAGGTTGGAGGGGTCCAACTAGACTCCTCAATATTTATGATACTGTTCTGTTCATATATTGTAATATATGTTGTGCTATAAAATCTGTTGTTTATTTGGTATGTTTGAATGATATTGATCATTGTTATTCGATATTTTAAATATCATAAAAAGACCCTGGGATGTAAAAAGGGATATTTCAATGTATATAGAAAATAAGGGAATTTGATAAAATCAACCGATTTTATAAAAGGGAATAATTTGAAAATAAAGCATTTATAAAATCATAGGATATTATAAAGAAGAATATTTATTTAGAAAATAAATGGAATTGTAAAAGGAACATTTATTTAGAAAATAAATAGGATAAAAAGAAAAAGGAAATTAACGAGATAGGAAAGAGTTAGTCGATTAGAGTTATCAAATAGAGTTATCAAAAAGAAGTTAATTAAATATAGTTTATTCGAAGAAGTTAGTCAAACATAGTTATTCAGGATAAGTTACCATTTAGCACGACTGTTAGCGTAATTCGCAGGGCTGCAGATAGCCTACGGCGGTCGGATGTTTCCTGAGAGAATCAGGCGTAACCATTGTGATCTCTGCGATCTAGAGTCAAGCGAATGGAGATTAAATCGAATATAGTTATTCAAAATAAAGTTAAAACAAATACTAATTATTCGAATTAGAGTAAATCAATTAGGGTTAATCAAATAGAGTTAATCAATAGAGTTAAAGAAATAGAGTTAAGCAAAATTAGAAAACTGACTAGAGATTAGTAAATCGAATGGTTTTTCTGAGTATCGATCTGATGTTGGTTTCGGCCTTCGGGGTTTATACTTAGAGAATTGTTCTCCTACTAGTTTACAGTTAGGGACTGATAGTTGTGGAAGGATAGTGATATGTAAATAAACAAAAGGAGATGTTTTCCAATGTTAATAACATATATTTTCTAAACACATAAAATAAGGTAATATGAATATATATATATGATTGATGATCGATTGATAGAATTTCCATTTGGAAATAAGATCGTTGTTTGCACACGTGTTTTTCTTTGATAGTAAATCACAGACTATCAAAGTTTTGACCATTTTAACGTTGTTAATATGGAGAGACCGGTTGGATTATTATCCGAAGAACCACTCTGTATTGGCATAAGCGTTGCGAATCATATATGCCAAAGATAATTGAAGACAGAGTTATGCAAGGGCTATCCTGTTTACAGAATAGTGCCTTCGGTTTGTCCAATCCCAGGACAACTTGTATGGACGAAGGTCTGACAGAGTATATCTGGTAGATCACGTAAGTTGATCGTTTCAAACGTATTTACGTTGGTGGCAGAGGAATTCGTTTCTCTTAGCTTATACCCGTGGTATTTTTGGGAAAATCAATTTGTGATTTAGAGGGTATGACGATGTGACATTCTAAGTGAATGAAGATGTGGTATGTGAAAAGATAAGCGTAGCTTCTAGCCTCACATCCGGTAAATGACAGAAATTGGGCAGGCAGCATGGCTAAGTCGGTCGCACCGAAGTAGGGTGTATAATCACCTATCTAGAGAATATTCATTTGCTTCTTTAATCTATCAATGTTGTCCCATATATATATACGGGAACGGTTGCTGATCCCAACCGTTGGTGATGTACATTCGATACACTCAAGCGAAATTAGTGGTCGGTCATGTGTGGCTGAGTTGCAAGATGTTCTTGTTGAACTTCAGTGTATCGTTCCTAGAGTACACTGATCGTAAGGTGGTTCCATACCTTGTCATAGTTGGAAATCCATTACCCAATACGTGCTTGAGGTTTTGATTGTATACTATATATGTAGAACGTGAGATGAAAGCGTTTCTGCTAGATGATTATTATAGTTGTGGTTGATAGACATTATTATAATATCAAAAGGTTTTGATATAAAGATAATTTGGATTCTCATAAGGGAAAAATCCATTACGTTATACGGCGTGGTCTTATGAGATATCGTTTACTTGTTCAAACTGTTTTAAACTGTTTTACTCATACCAGTCCCATGACTGACCCAGAGTTTATTTTGTTTTGTTTTCTCTAAACTCTTGGGTGCCTAAATTAGTACGGGCAGTCAAGTACTCGGGATTTACAGAAATACTTGGAGAGCTTGGAGCAGGAGGTTTCAAGATTTTATAGCTATTGTTTTTCTGTTGTTGTTGTAAGTGTTGTATTCTGATAAAGTGTTATTGTATACATAACTGTTATATTTCAAAGCTATGTTATATATTATATGTTATTCGTTCCGTTGTGAGATTCGTGTTACTCTGATGATGTAAGTCCTTCTTTTCTTCTTCTATTCCAAGTTTCTATCTTATCTATCCTCACCCTCTAATTTCTTTCATTAATTACCAGGATTTTTCGATGTTTGGTTATCGACATCGAGTTTATGTCGATAACCAAATTCGCTAAAAATCCGGGTCATTACAGGTAAACCATCATCCAAATCTAATGGAAGTGGTTTTAGATCAAAACTCCTTACCAATCAAAAGTTATAGGCGAAACAAGATTCCCCAAGGGCAAAACGATCATTAAAATTCGGCAAAAATCGTGAACATGAGAAATGACCCTAGTAGTCGTTCCCCAAAGTTACACGACTATATGACCTCGTATGGAAATGAAATAAATATTCTACGATCCTCCGATGCGTAGAATGCGGGTCCTTACATTCTCCCCCCTTAAGGAATTTTGCCCCCAAAATTCCTTAACTAAGAAAAAAACAATGGGTCCCGCATACCTATCACTCATTTGCAATAATCAAACATACATAGCAACATAACGAGCCTATCCTAGAATGCGGTTTACTAACAAGGGGATAACTAATTGGTCGTTAAAATCTTACCAGGTAAAGAGTTCTGGATACGTCTTCCTTATGCTCTCCTCTATTTCCTAAGTACAGCCATTTTCATTCTCGCACCCACTGAACCTTAACCAGTTTCACCGCCTTCCTTCGAAGTTGCTTCGTATCGTACTCGACAATACGAATCAGCCTGCGGTTCCCAAGTGCCTCGGGTTCTACTTCGATATCATCCAACTGATCCGGTGAAATAGTCATATCTGGGTCGTGTACGAACTTCCTTAACTGGGAAACATGAAATACATTGTGACCTCCTGCCATCTTGTCAGGTAATCTAACTTTATATGCTAAATTCCTAACTTGCTCGAGAACTGGGAATGGATCAACAAACCTTGGTGCTAGCTTGCCTCTCCTACCAAATCGAATCACGCTCCTTAACAGAGAAATCTTGACAAACACCAAATCGCCAATGGAAAATTTCAATTATCTTCGTCTCTTATTAGCATAACTCTTCTGCCTATCTTGGGTAGCCTTCATTCGTTGTTGGATAACCTTGATCTTATCTGAGGTTTCTCTTATCACATCCGATCCAGGCACTAATTTATCACCGGTTTCTAACCAACATAATGGTGAGTTGCACGGTCTTCCGTATAAAGCTTCAAATGGAGCCGTACCAATACTAGACTGATAACTATTATTATATGCGAACTTCAATAGATGCAAATGGTCATCCCATGATCCACCAAAATCCAATATACAAGCTCTTGAGAGATCCTCCATCATATGATTCACCCTCTCTGTCTAACCGTCGGTTTGAGGATGGTACGCGGTACTGAGATGTAATTCTGATCCTAAAGTCTCTTGTAAGCTCTTCCAAAACCCACTAGTAAACAATGGATCTCGGTCACTCACAATGCCTTTGGGTACTCCATGAAATCTCATTACCCACTTCATATACAGTTCTGCTAACTTAGCTGTTGTTCTATTCGACTTGACGGGTATAAACCTTACACTCTTGGTCAGTCGGTCCACAATCACCCAAATGCTATCATGGCCCGATCTAGTCCTTGGTAACCCATCAATGAAATTCATTGAGACTTGTTCCCATTTCCATTCTGGAATTTCCAATGGTTGCAGCAAACCACTGTGCTTTGCTCGGCTTTAATTAGCTGCAACTCATGCATTTGGATATAAACTTCCCAACGTCTCTTTTCATTCCTTCCCAGTAGTAGGTATGCTTCATTTCTCGATACATCTTGTCACCACCGGGATGTATAGTTAGTTTTGAGTGATGACATTCTCCATGCACTTCATGTCTCAATCCATTGACAACTAGTATCCCATTATTTCTAAGCCATCCATCTCGATCAAACCTATACTTGTTCATCTCCTCGTCGATTACCATTTCTAACTTGTAGACGATTTCTAATAGATTTGGATCGTCCCTCTGACTGGAACCAATCTGCTCAATCAAAGTGGGTTGATCGTCAAACTTGCTAACATTTCTGGATCCAATTCACACTTTGGTCTGAAATCATATCCAGCGATATACTCCAGTTGCTTCCATTCTAGAAACATAGCCCCTAAACTGGCATGTCTCCTACTCAATGCATCAGCTACCGCATTTCCCTTTCCTGATGTATATGCGATATCGAAATCATAGGAAGCCAAGAACTCTAACCATCTTTGCTGACAAAGATTTAAATCCTTCTGAGAGAAGAGATACTTTAGCGACTTATGATCGGTAAACAACTCGAATCTTTCTCCCAAGAGATAATGTCTCCACATTTTCAATGCGAACACGATCGCTGCCAATTCCAGATAATGGGTAGGATATCTTCTCTCATGCGGTTTCAATTGCCGACTTGCATAAGCTACTACCTTACCTCCTTGCACCAGTACAACACCTAGTCTGGTACCACAGGCATCCGTGTATACAGTCATCTCTTCATTCCCTTTGGGGATAACTAACACTGGTGCACACGTCAACTTTTCCTTTAGACTCTTAAATGCATTTTCACACTTTTCGTCCCAGACGAAAGCTTGATTCTTCTTGGTCAACTGAGTTAACGGTGTTGCTATCTTGGAGAAGTTTTGGATAAACTTACGATAATATCCAGCTAATCCCAAGAAAATTCTTACGTCTGTTGCATTCTTGGGCGTAGACCAATCTTGTACCGTAGCCACCTTCGCAGGGTCTACATCAATCCCATTTTCTGAAACAACATGGCCCAAGAATCTCATTTCCCTCATCCAGAAGTGACATTTAGAAAATTTCGCTTTTAATTGGTGTTTTCTCAACACTCCATCACTATCCTCAAATGTCCGTTGTGTTCTTCCTCTGTCCCCGGGTAAACAAGGATATCATCCACGAACACAAGGACAAACTTATTCAATTGATCCCTGAATACCCTATTCATAAGATCCACAAAATATGATGGTGCATTGGTCAACCTGAATGGCATGACCAACCACTCATAGAATCCAGATGGCATCCGAAAGGCCGTTTTAGGAAAACTCTCAGTTGTTACTCAGTGCTGATGAAATCCTATCGTGAGGTCCAACTGGGAGAACACTCTTGCTCCTTTCAGTTGATTAAACAGATCATTTATCTGTGAAAGAGGATACTTGTTCTTCCTAGTCACTTTATTCAACTCGCGATAGTCCACATATAAACGAGGGGAACCATCTGCCTTAGTGGCAAATACAACTGGTGCTCCCTACTCGGAGACACTTCTTTGGATAAATCCCTTCTTCAAAAGATCGCTTACGTGCACCCCGAGCTCTCGCTGCTCCCTTGGTGCCATACGACAAAGTGGCATCACTATAGGTCTGTCATATTTCACTAAATCAATACGGAACTCAATCTCTCGGTGTGGTGGTAGACCGGTCACTTCCTCGAAGATATTCGTGTACTGGCCAACAAAGGGAACCCCTGATAACTTGTCCTGTGGGATGTCGAGGGAATTTAGAAAACTATCCATCATCTCATCACTAGATAGGCCACCAAACACTACCCTCTGCCATCATCCGCCCTAATAGTCACCGAAAATCCCTCACAGTCTACCACCACCACATATCTTTGGAGCCAATCGACTTCCAAAATAATGCTAGACCCAGTAAAGCCTAAAACAAAGCAATCACAAGCAAACATACATCCATGACTCGATAAGACCAAATTTTGACAAATCATACTAAGGCTAGTTGAACCACCAATCGGTTTTGTCACAACTAAAGGTCTATCGATTATCTCGGGTTCCAATCCCAACCTGTCTACCAGGTCACTGGATATGAAGGAACGGGAATCCCTAGTATTAAATAGTACTTGAACAGGAACATCATAAATAGAAAGCATACCTTGAATGGCGACATTCTTTCCTTTCTCCGCCGCAGTTGGGGCATTCAACGAAGAAGGAATAACATTAATAGCATATGCTTTCATAATCTGCTTCACTTTCAGAGGTTGTGGACACTTATCCTTGTGATGTCCCACTTGGCCATATTTGAAGCACTTCCTATCCGCTGGCTTTGCTCGGCATTCTTTAGCATAATGTCCCTTCTTGCCACAGCTAAAGCACTCTACATCCTTCCTGTCTTTCTTTTTTTGACCATCCTGGGTTTGATTCTGCTTCCTTTTATTCTGAGAATTATTCTTGCCTCACCGCTTGCCTGCGACTTTGGCCCCTCTGCAGATGCAACAACGACTTCAGTCTTTGGCTTAGGATAAAGGCTCTCTGGTCTCAATGCTTTCCCAACAATTGATTCAAAAGTCTCATCAATATGGTTTATAAGCCTTTCCCCAAGTACTGATCTTAGCCTATTATGAACTTCTCATTCTTCTTCTCGGGAGTGTCAATAAGGGATAATTCATACTTCGATAAAGTATCGAACTCAGTAATATACTCTGAGATTTCCCTACCATTCTGCTTAAGCTCCAAGAACTTCCTAAACAATTCTGAATTCTGGGCAGCTGGGATAAACTTATCACTGAATCTGGCCTTAAACTCATCCCAAGTAACTTGATCCTCAGGGGTAGCTGCCTTAATAGCATTCCACCAATTCATAGCCCGTCCATGCAGCTGGCGGGATACTAGCTTTCTCTTCATTGTGTATTCAATTCCCAGATCCTCGAAGATACTCTCACAACTATCAAGCCAATCCTGAACTTTTGTATCCGATTCCGTTCCGTGGAACGGCTTCCCAACAAGACTAGTGTAGTCCTTACAGAGCTTGGCGAAATCGGCCCTAGGCACCTGCACCGCTGCACCACCACCATTTGCAGCATTAGGAGCTGCCCTCTGAACATCCCTAATCTTCTCTCTCATGAACTCAGTGAACATCATCCTCATATTAGGAGTATTCCTATTATTGGCTCTTGAACCAGTATTCCTCGTATATCGGCTCATCGTTCAGTCTGTAAGGAGAAAATGATTAACCATCTCTTCAGTGGTGCCTCCATCCTTAGATATACGAACAGTATATATATAGCTTTTGAAAACCAAAATATCACGAATACGCACTCTCAAATACGTACTATCTCTCCGTGGTGTCTTTCCCTAGGTTAACTACACAACCTAGAGCTCTCATACCAAACGTGATGGCCCGCCTCGCACCAGCCAACATTTCCCTGAAATGCGCTGTACCAATGTCCAACCGGCACGGGACAGTCGTCAAATGAAAGGAAAAAGAAAGGGATTTGAAACTATGAATCATCAAAGAACCTATAGTATATCTCACAGCACATGGAACAAAATATAATAATAACATAACTTGATATAAAACAGGCGAGACAGTGCATAAGCTAAAAACTAAACCATCATAGCAGCGGAAAATTCGAAATATAGCTTATAATCCAAACCATCATTATTACAACTTTTAAAACTATCTCTAAACCGAAATAGGAAGGTACACTACTACTGGCCAAAGTAGTGACCAGCAACAACACAGGGAGAATATATAGGAATAATACGTGTAAGCCTCCTGCTCGTCTTCGGACAGCTACTCGTGCATAACCAGCTAACTTGTCTCTAGTCTGCTCGTTTAGGAGCACCCAGAGTGATAAGAAGAGACATAAAACTCTGGGTCAGATAAAAGTCTGGTATGAGCGATAAGCAGCAAAAACAGAACAATAACAGGTATACATAACCATAACTGAACCTGGACCTGCAACCAAAGAGTTAGCACAACAGGATGTACAGTACTCTAACGTGACACTAGCATATGGTGTGAAAACAATGGGGAGGTGGGGTGTGCATGTCATCGTGATAGAAAACATCAAACAGAGCAATCATCCTCACATCTCTCACTCAGTGCGTAAAGTATGTGATATCCACCACTTTAATCACCCAAGTCTTTGTTACGATCGCTCTGCCCCAGGGAGTCATGACGGCTCCACTGCACTGATCCGTAACCACTAATACTTTGCTATGTCCACTCTGCCCCATGGAGTCATGACAACTCCACTGCACTGGCTCATAGCCTTGCTATGATCACTTTTCCCCATGGAGTCATGGCAACTCCACTGCACTGATCCATAGCCAACATCCATCTCTCAGTGGTGAGTCAAAGCTATAAACATCACTAACCACTTTGCACACGTCCCGCAGCAAAGTCCAACTCATGAAGTTAACTCATTGATCCCCATTTGGATCCTGAGTAATAACCTCTCCTTTGGACTTCCTTTGCATCTTGGGTTTTGGTCGAATTGGAGTTGGTCTTCAAAAGAGTCGTCGCATAATAGTAGTAGAGGCTCTACCTTGGTTCGGTTCAGGGGAAGCAACTCGGTTCGGTTCGGGTGAAGCAACTCGGTTCGGTTTGGGTGAAGCAACTCGATTCGGTTCGGGTGCTTCAGTTCGAGTCCTTCAAGCTCTGTCTTATCACAATCGGTTCGGTTGATATATTGCTTCCGGTTCGGTTCGGAATATAGTATCCGGGTCCCTCCTTTTGGTTCGTACTCTCCGGTTCGGTCCTACTTGTGTTCTCTGATCCCATGCTATGCCTCTAGTCCGATTCGTTCCCAACCCAACTCAAATGGCCTTCCTTTTTGCAAAAATCTCTTGCACTAAATGCCAGTCTGGTTCGGAATACTTCTTGCTCGGTTCTCCATTTCCGATCCGAGCCCCTTAACCCGACCCGATCCAAAACCTTACACAATTTCCAACGAGCATATATCGTCCATATTCGCCATACGACGGCATTTTCAATCATTCTAACTTTCCTACAAGATTACTTAACATTCCAAACAGTCATAGTAATATATAGAATCGATCATAAACGCCCAAACAATGAATTAACATGTATATATGATCAAACATACCCAAAACCCATGGTTTTCACCTTAATCATGTTTAACCAATCTAATGATAGGATTAGCAAAACATGTCCAAATTAACCCAAATTTTTACCGGATCCCTAAAATAATATTTAAGAATTTTTACATATTTTTCCAGAATTTTATCATGCATAATTTCGCTAATTAACACAGATCACCCCTAATTGCCATAATTAGTGAAAAACAATGCAAATCACTCACCTTAGCCACAAACGAATTATAGACCTGAACTTTACTACTGTTTTGGGGCAGTTTCCAATGCAACACAGCAGCTCTAACTCTGATTTGATGCTAATTTGACTTGATTCGGCGTTGATTTGCTTAATTAGTGACAAAAAGTTGTTTTGGAAGTGATTTAGAAGGTGGAGGCCATTGTTAGTGTTGAAGAGAGGTAAGTGGAGACTATAAAAATGGCAAAGAAAGGTTTCTCTAACCCTTTTCAGCCCTTATGCAACCCTAATCCCGAAATCCTCCAATGGGCCTAGCTGCTAATCACCCTATTTGGCCCGGTTAACCTGTTTTTCACCTTCCAAACCTTGTTTTAGCCATATCTTCCAAACGGTAAGTCCGTTTGGCTAATGTGACCACTCTACGTAAAGGTAAACCATCATCCAAATCCAATGGAGTGGTTTCAAATCTAAACTCCTTACTAATCAAAAGTTATAGGCGAAACAAGATTCGCCAGGGGCAAAATGATCATTAAAATTCGGCGAAAATTGTGAACATGGGAAATGACCCCAATAGTCGTTCCCCAAAGTTACATGACTATACTACCTTGTATGAAAACGAAATAAATATTCTACGATCCTCCGATGCGTAGAATGTGGGTCGTTACACAAGCAGTCCAAAGGGAATCTGGATGTTAGCCTAATGAACCGAACTATATCAAATCCTTCAGAATACGCTGATCTCACAAGACATGTTTGTGGAAACATCACCATTCAGTTGAAGACTGATGATATTAGATCTAGGATTGAGATCGGGAATGATATGCTAGGGCAGGAAGTAGAGGTTACAACGAGACTTAGAGGATACCCCAGGATGGTCCTTCGATGTAGGCATTGTAGAGCGGTCCATTGGAGCTGGATCTATAGTGTCCCTCAAGAGGGTATGCCTTTACTACATTTTTATTAGAGGCCTGAAGGGGCAGTCCTTTACAAGCATTCAAAAGGATGATGGGTGATTTGAGGATTTATATGGCTACTTAGGGGTGGCTCAGTGGTCAAGACCCATTAGGATAATAACCATTCAGTAACAACCCGAATTCTGACAGACCGATTTTTCTTTTAAATTCTTATCTGTCAAAGCTCGTGTTGGTTTGCTCTGGTATTCTACAGAAAAGACAGAGATATAAAATATATCAGAGCTCAGAAAAGCATCTTACAACGGAATAGATAAAATATAATGTAGTCAAAATATGGCCTTACCGTAGTAATAATACTGCCTAACCAGTATCCAAGGCTATCATATCTCTGCCACAAACCTAACCTACGAGTTTGTTAGGGGGGGTCAGAACACAAGTTTTAGTGACTAGATTTAAACTATACACTTTGGATAATCCTACATATACCATTCAATTATGTTTTCGTATTTAGTAGGTTGCTTAGGTTAACAACACTCAAGGCTTACACACACGTCGTACCCATCTACTCCCAGTGGATTATCCTAATACAATATATATAGCTACCCCCAATGTTGAGGTACACCCCCATGGTACCCCACTCTCATGGTCTCCACGATAATGTCATAGAAATGTATGCAGTCCCTCATCCTATGCCAAGAGTGATGTACGGATCTCTATATAACAACTTTACGTTCTGCATATATCTATTATTACTACGCTACATAAGCGTACAGACTACCACTTTCGACCGAATCTGATTCTATTACAGAGTAATGCCCTTAAGTCTACGATACACCACCCAGAGCATACATGCATGTATCTAGATATCCCACATACGTATCGTCAATCATTTTTTATGCCTGAACCGTACATAACCTCTAATGTGCATTGAGTTCCGTGGCAGGGCTGTACAAGAAACACGGAACTCGGTCGGGAGCTTTTCCATATCTGTACGGCCCCACCTTTAAGGGACTCAAAATATAGATATCCCTCGGGTCTGTTTTTCATGGTGGCTATGGCCCCACCTCAGACCCTCCCTCAATTAGTGACTGCAATAGCTAAGTGACTTGCCCCTAACAAGCAATCTAAACATCCAGTTGGCTTCTCCCCTCAACCACTATACCTCGATAGTGAAAGGTGAATTGTATCTTGGGTTTAGCTCTAGTCTTTTCGCATCCCACTGGCTGCCGATGATAGGTACCCAACGATTTACTATCCTTATTGGTCCTAACCTCGCCTACTTTTGAGGCGAACACCGAATCACCCTAGTGTCACCTCGACACAGCATTCTGACTGCAAAGCTACTTTTGCAGTCAAGGCCCACCCACTTGGTAGCAACGCGCTGACCCAACCTCTACGAGCACAGACTAAACATCTACCACAGCACAGAGGACTACCAGGAGCACCTTACGTATCTCAAGAAGTCGCGTGCTTCCCCTTCCAGTCCTTCAGAGCTAACAGAATAATCAGATGGTTTTGCGCTCCCCTTGTGCCTCTTGACACCGCGATGATCTACCCTGTTGAGTTGTTCACCCTCAAATGTGCGGACTGGTCTAAGCGCCTCATTTTAATATGTTATTAGACCCTATGTCTAAACATTCTTTTATGCGCTTGCTTTACCTCATCAGGTTTCCATTTAACTTGGTTATTGTCGTTCTCATTGACTTCTTATTCAAGTTACAAGATCCTCTTGCTTATTAATTTCTGTCATATAACTTAACCCATTTAAGTTTATTAATAAGCCCATAACATGGTATTCTCTAGATTGTGATCCAAGGTCTGTAATCCACAATCTCTTTATATTCTTGTTTGATTTCATAGTTACAATAGCATGTTCTACTTAATATGTAAATTAAGTATATCTCAATTCACATGTTTTCTATTTAACACGTCACTTATCATTTATGATTAAATATAACTTATTTCATTTAATAAGTTGTCTCATTCTTTCTTATTTAATCATAATTCCATCTTATACTGTCACTACATCTTAGTTGTTTACTTATTAACTTAGTCCTCTTAACTAAGGTTTACTAATAAGTTTCCTTTCCATAAATATAACTTATGATGTCCTTATGAACATATTTCAGATCACCGTTCTTACAAATAACTTCACTTACAATTAAGTGCAACTTATCTCATTATATAAGTTATTCCATTTACTTTTTATTTTATTATAACCTAAGTTGTAATTTCCACTTGTCCCTAGGATAAGCCTACCAATAATATAACTTTCTCGTTAATGTAGTTAATTATAATAGGTTATTATCATTCCCCGTTCATTCACTTCTTTTACTGTTGTAACTTCCATTCACTTCCTTATTCATTTCCATTAATCACACTTGGTGTTATTTTATCAATCCGGCTATTTACACACACACACACACACACACACACACATATATATATATATATATATATATATATATATATATGCACTAGATCTCTCGCATTAAGCTTACACTTATGGATGCTGAATTTGTCAGGCAGTTCTGGACAGACTTCTTCCACAAGTTGACTTAACCTCGTATCTTAGCACTGTTATCTTCCACAAGTTGACTTAACCTCGTATCTTAGCACTGTTACATGTTTTATTTATGCACTAGACCTCTCACATTAAATTAACAACTGGTGGACGTTGGATTTGTTGGGCGGTTCCGGGCAGACTTCTACCACAACTGAATTTAACATCGTGTCTAAGTGCGTTACAGTTTCCTATTTTACTGTAAAGTAAATTTTCTATATGATTTGGGCATATCCATTCTTTTAAATTCTTTACTATATTCTATGTTTTACATGTCATCATATTAATCCCATTTTTTGTCGCATTTTCTTTTTAACATGTATTTAATTCTATTCCAACACGAAACCATTTAATCATGTTACTATTCCATTTCCTACAAATAAGGGTTCAAGTATATGAATGTCACAAGTTATCATGTAAGTCGAACAACAGTAGTCGCTACACATATCTTAACAAGTTTATTTTTCAACATGTAAATATTTCAGCACATTAAACATATCAATGTATGAATTTTCCAACATATTCGTATTAATGTCTTAACATGTCATAATAACATTTTAACACTTTTAATTATTCTAGCAAATTCACATCGCATAATAATGGGGAATGTTAAACGATAATATATCATTATAAAAAATGATATAACTTAAATCCACTCACCTAATTTACTTTCCAATTCTTGAACCTGGTCCAGATCTAGCATTCCATGGTTTCCACTAACTGGATCTTGAACCTAACAACCATGGATCCACAATTCTTACTAAAAGAAAAGGGAAGAAAGAGGAGGAAAATTGAATAGACCAGATCTAAGAATTTACCTTACTTCGCATATGATCTTGAACACCTTCTTATTAATATTCATTCTTTTCCTCTATTTCTTGATTCAGAATTTTCCTAAACTAATTATCATATTTTTCTGAAGAGATTTGAGGTGGAGGAAGAATGGTAGATCTTAGACGTTGTCTCAGAGAATACGAGATTTATGCTAGGCTCTGCTAGTCTATTTATATGTTTTCAGGATCTTATCGTACACGCAGTGCTGAGTCAGCATTGAATCCAGTTAAGAAAACTACCCAGATACGTTAATGAATCTGCCCGGATTTGGGGGAGTGTTGACCCCAGTGTCGACCCCCCTATAGAGGTGTCGACCCCCTATAGGTCACGTTAGCTATTTTGATGCAGAAGTTTGATTTTCGAATGTTTGAATTTCTGGAGTTTATTTAATTATTATATTAACATGTAATCTTCTTATACGTATATATTCTAAGGACCATTTTACGCTTATATATATTTACAACTTTTATTTCGTCCTCAAAATTCAATGGTGTTGTACCGTTATTTAATTCTTACCATATTTCTTTGATTACAACCTTATCTTGAACTTTATCTCTTGTATATATACACACACATATATACATATATATTCTCATATATATATATATATATATACATATATTTTCTTTACTTCCTTATATGTATATTTTTCCTTATATGTGCTTTTATACATATTTTCTCGTTAGAACATGTGTTAATTATAGTCGTTCCCTTAAAACAAAATAATGACGCTGGTGGGAATCGAACTTTGTACCCCTCGTATGCGAGCCACATGTTCTAACCAACTGGACTACTAAGGCTATTGTTAACAAGGCTTAGAACAATGGTAACTATTATTCTCATCTTACTTCTCTTTTTCATGTTTGTTACAATATTTTATTAAAACCATTGCATGAATCTTTTTCTTTTATTTCTCCTTTAGTATTAAAACATAATCAGTGCATGTAACATATTTACACCGCATGCAACTCTTTCCTTCTTTTAATGCATGCATTACATTTTTATTTGTATTAATCTTTTTTTTTCTTCAGTGCATGTATTTATTACATGCAATCACATATGCATATATATACATACACATATGCATTATTTAATTATTAAATTATCATAAAATGCGGGGTGTTACATTTTCCCACCCTTAGGAAATTTCATCCCCAAAATTTGATAAGGGTAAAAATCAATTAACCCCTCGTTTAATATACATCCATCATGTGTGCATCCAATGTTTGCAAACAATGTGCACTTGTGCAAAGTGAAATACAACATAATAATACATGTATGCCTAAGCGGTATCTCCTATGCATATGGAAATTTTTCAAAAATCCTTTAAAAACATGATGCTCACATCCTAAATATACTGGCAGTTCTACATGAATGCAAAATATTTGAAAATCAAAAATATTTTTTCATCCAAATTTTCCCATACTCTTATTGAGTAAGAGCGTAGTTCATCCAATTTTTGCATCCAAAACCCTAACAACCAACTTTATTTTTCGAATTTCAGAAAAATCTAATTTTCTAAATTCGATTTCTTATGTTACAAAAAGGTGGAAAACGGAAAATTTCACATTTTTCGATTTTGTTTTATATACCTTTTTGCAACCGTACTTGGATTTTATATAACTATTTATGAAGATTCCCTATATTCTCTATCAAGCACAGCCCACATAAGAAAATTTTCATTGTTATTGATTTTCATTTTCATCTTATCTTGGAAATTTTTATTCTTATCCATCTTTTTCTCATAATTTTCCATTTTTCTTTAACTGTCATGTTTGTTTCTTTACTGAATTTGTTGTTTCCTTTTTAGTTGTACTATTTCTCTTATCTCATCTTATTTAATCATCCGATCTAAGTTTAATTTCAAATAAGCCTTCAACTAAAATGGGAAAACAAACACTCTGCACAACAACTACTAATGGCCAAGAATCTTGGGACTATGTCCCCTTCAGACAGCAAGCTTGAACGATGGGATCAATGACAGGTTTAGGTGTTACCCTAACTACCCAACATGAAAAATAACAGAACAATCCTAATAGAAATGCATTAACGGTTTGTACCCCAAACATGAAAATTAACAACAGGATCTATATACTTACTAGCCCTTTAATATCTAGTAGTCACAACTAGTCCTAGCTATGTACCAACAATTATTTCAAGAAACACCTAGGATTTTAAATGCTTACGCATTTTACGAGAACTTACCATTATTCCAAGATAATTCTCGCTATTTACTTCATAGCCTCAAAACTTTTGTCGTCTTCCCTAGGCACTAATCCTTACCTACTCCATACTTTTTAAAACATGGTTTGGCCTTTTCATTTAAATTTTTCTTCCAAAAAATTAAAAGTGTCAAAACTTTACTTTCGCCAAACCATAAAACATGTCATTTTTTATATATATAAGAAAAATGTAAATTATTTTTTTTAAATCACAAAAAGTGGAGTAGATAAGGACAACTATTTGTCAATTGGATTTATAACTTGTTCTTACTTATACGGTTAGTTCAATTACTTCCTACAAGGTGCAAACATCTACTCTATTCTTAATTTCCACAACTCATTTTGTCCACCCAACAAAATTCTCTTGTTAAACAATTTATCAAAAATGATTGTCAAAAGAATAGAGACTTCAAAACTTTCTTTATTGAAAATTCTTTATGCAATATACCAAGGAAACTAGCGAGCTATACATGCTCTATAATATTCACCTTTTACTGAGAGAATTTTATTTTAGACAAAATTTATGCAAGAAATCACTATTTACAAAATATACCCCATTTTACTTCAAAACCAATATGTACTTCTTTACATATATTAAAACTATAACTTTTAAGATTAAAACTTGAAAACACCACAAACCATCTTCCAAAAACCTTTATAATTTCAATTTCTTAAAAGTTAATAATGGGGTTAGACTCAAAGCGGGTTTCCAATTTTCTAGGTTTTCCTAGACACTTCCACAAGGTCAATTCTCTCAACTATATATATTCCTAAACCATTTTTCTCTTTTAATCTTTTCCAATTTATAAGGTTTTACTGCCAAACCCACTAACCCAAAATACTAATCATATGGGATTCATCGTCCTTCCATACAAAGTACATTGTACACTTTCCACCCAAATTACCTAAGGATCTCAGATTCCCATATTAATTCCTTTAGTATACAAAACAAACATCCCATTTCTTATCGTATTATGCTCTTTCAATTTAGTGGGTTCCTCTTGTGGATCTAGGTATATATATAATATATTTATATTTTAAAAATACAAATACGTTCACTCACTATCTATGCAGGAATCCTAAATCTAAGCTATGATACCAGATGTAACAACCCAAATTCTGACAGACCGAATTTTTTTTCAAAATTCTAATCTATCGAAGCTCGTGTTGGTTTGCTCTGGTATCCTGTAGAAAAGACAGAGATATAAAATATATCAGAGCTCAGAAAAGCATCTCACAACGGAATAGATAAAATATAATGTAATCAAAATATGGCCTTACCGTAGTAATGATACTGCCTAACTAGTATCCAAGGCTATAATGTCTCTGCCACAAACCTAACCTATGAGTATGTTATGAGGAGGGGTCAGAACACAAGTTCTAGTGACTGGATTTAAATTATACACTTTGGATAATACTACATATACCATTCAATCACGTTTTCGTATTTAGTAGGTTGCTTCGGTTAACAACACTTAAGGCTTACATACACGTCATACCTATCAACTCCCAGTGGATTATCCTAATACAATATATATAACTGCCCCTAGTATTGAGGTGCACCTTATGATACCCCACTCACACGGTATCCACCGTAATATCACAGACATGTATGCGGTCCCTCATCCTACGCCTAAAGTGACGTATGAATCTCTATATAACAACTTTACGTTCCGCATATATCTATCATTATATGCTATGTAAGAATACGGACTGCCACTTTCGACCGAATCAGATTCTATTACAGAGTAATGCCCTCAAGTCTATGATATACCACCCAGAGCAGACATGCATGTATCCAGACTTTCCCACGTACGTATGGTCAATCGTTTTCAATGCCTTAACCGTACATAACCTCTAATGTGCATTGAGTTCCGTGGCAGGGTTATACAAGAAACACATAACTCGATCAGAAGCTTTTCCACATCTGTACAGTCCCACCTTTAAAGGCCTCAAAATACAGATATCCCTCGGTTCTTTTTTCATGGTGGCAATGGCCGCACCTCGGCCCCACCCTCAACTAGTAAAGACTACAAGATCTAAGCGACTTGCCCCTAACAAACAATCTAAACATCCAGTTGGCGTCTCCCCACAACCACCGTACCTCGATAGTGAAAGGTGAATGGTATCATAGGTTTAGCTCTAGTCTTTTCGCATCCCACTAGGTGTCGATGACGGGTACCCGACGATCTACTATCCTTGTTGGTCCTGACCTCACCTCCCGTTGAGGCGATCGCCGAATCACCCTAGTGTCACCTTGTCACATCATTTTGACTACAAAGCTACCTTTGAAGTCAAGGCCCACCCACCTGGTAGTAACACACGGACCTAACTTCAGCGAGCACATCCTAAACATCTGCCACTGCATAAAGGACTACCAGGAGCACTTACGTATCTCAAGAAGCCACGTGCTTCCCCTTCCAGTCCTTCGGAGCTAACAAAATAATCAAATGGACATACGCTCCCCTCGTGCCTCATGACACCGTGATGATCTACCCCGTTGGATTGTTCACCCTCAAACGTGCGGACTGGTTCAAGCGCCTCATTTTAATATGTTATTAGACCCTATGTCTGAACATTCTTTTATGCGCTTGCTTTACCTCATCAAGTTTCCATTTAACTTGGTTATTACCATTCTCATTAACTTCTTATTCAAGTTACCAAGTTCCTCTTGCTTATTAATTTCTGTCATATAAATTAACCCATTTAAGTTTATTAATAAGCCCACAACATGTTATTCTCTAATTGTGATACAAGGTCTTTAATCCTCAATCCCTTTATATTCTTATTTGATTTCATACTTACAATAACATGTTTTACTTAATATGTAATTAAGTATATCTCAATTCACATGTTTTCT
Source organism: Allium sativum (assembly GCA_030737875.1). Lineage (NCBI taxonomy): Eukaryota > Viridiplantae > Streptophyta > Magnoliopsida > Asparagales > Amaryllidaceae > Allium > Allium sativum. The sequence continues at coordinate 466,082,298 of CM060923.1, forward strand.
ATTTAACATGTCACTTATAATTTATGATTAAATATAACTTATTTCATTTCATAAGTTGCCTCATCCTTTCTTATTTAATCATAATTCCATCTTATACTTTCGCTACAGCTTACCGTTGTTTACTTAATAACTTAGTTCTCGTAACTAAGGTTTACTAATAAGTTTCCTTTTAATAAATATAACTTATGTTGTCCTTATCAGCATATTTCAGATTCTTGTTCTTACAAATAACTAATTACAATTAAGTACAACTTATCTCATTACGTAAGTTATTCCATTTTCTTTATCTTTTATTATAACCTAAGTTATAATTTCCACTTGTCCCTAGGACACGCCTACCTATAATATAACATTCTCATTAATGTAGTTAATTATAATAGGTTATTATCATTCCCCGTTCATTCACTTCTTTTACTGTTGTAACTTTCAATCACTTCCTTATTCATTTCCATTAATCACAATTAGTGCCATTTTATCAATCCTCTATATACATATATTTATATATATGTTTGTGCACTAGACCTCTCACATTAAGTCAACACTTGTGGATGCTGGATTTGTCGAGCGATTCCGGGCAGACTTCTTCCATAAGTTGACTTAACCTTGTGTCTTAGCACCGTTACATGTTTTATTCACGCACTAGACCTCTCACATTAAATTAAAAACCTGTGGACGCTGGATTTGCTAGACGGTTCTGGGAAGACTTCTACCATAAGCTGAATTTAACCTCGTGTCTAAATGCGTTACAGTTTTCTATTTTACTGTAGTAAATTTTCTATATAATTTAGGCATGTCCATTCTTTCAAATTCTTTACTGTAATCTATGTTTTACATATCATCATATTAAGCCCATTTTATATCTCATTTTCTATTTAACATTTATTTAATTCTATTCCAACACGAAACCATTTAATCATGTAACTATTCCAATTCCTACCAATAAGGGTTCAAGTACATGAAAGTCATACGTTAATATGTAATTCGAACAACAGTAGTCGCTACACATATCTTAACAAGTTTATTTTTCAACATTAAATATTTCAGCACATTAAAAGTTTCAACATATGAATTTTCCAACATATTCATATTAATATCTCAACATATCATAAAAACATTTTAAAACTTTTGATTATTCTAGCAAATTCACATCGCATAATAACGGGGAATGTTAAACGATAATATATCATTATCAAAAATGATATAACTTGAATTCGCTCACTTAATTTGCTTTCCAATTCCTGAACCTGGTCCAGATCTAGCATTCCATGGTTTCCCCTAACTGGATGTAGACCTAACAACTATGGATCCACAAATCATATTAAAAGAAAAAGCGAATAAGGAGTAAGAAAATTGAATAGTTCAAATCTAAGAATTTACCATACTTCGCATATGATTCTGAACACCTTCTTATTAATATTCATTCTTTTCCTCTAGATCTTGATTCAGAATTTTCCTAAACTAATTATCTTATTTTTCTGAAGAGATTTGAGGAGGAGAAAGAATGGCAGAGCTTAGACGTTGTCTCAGAGAATATGAGATTTAGGCTAGGCTCTACTAGCCTATTTATAGGAGTTCAGGATCTTATCGTACACACAGCGTTGAGTCAGCATTGAACCCAGTTAAGAAAACAGTTTAGATACGTTAATGAATCTGGCCGGATCCTGGGGGTATCGACCCCCTACAGGGGTGTAGAAGTCGACCCCCCTATGGGTCCCGCGAGCTGTTTTGGTGCAGAAGTTTGATTTTTGAATGTTTGACTTTTTGGAATTTATTTAACTGTTATATTCACATGTAATCTTCTTATATGTATACAAATCTTCTAATGACCATTTTACGCGTATATATATACGCACAACTTTTATTTCGTTTTCAAAATTCAAGCGGTGTTCTACCGTTATTTAATTCTTACCATATTTCTTTGATTGCACCTTTATCTTGAACTTTATCTCTTATATATATATATCTGCTCATATATACATATATATTCTCATATATATACATATTTATATATATTCTTTACATCCTTATATGTATATATTTTTTCTTGTTTGTGCGTTTATACTTATTTTTTCTTTAAAACATGTGCTAATTTTAGTCGTTCTCTTAAAACAAAAAATATGACGCTGATGGGGATCGAACTCTATACCTCCCGTATGCAAGCCACATGTTCTAACCAACTGGATTACTAAGGCTATTGTTAACAAGGCTTATGTAAAGACCCGCATTCAATGTATCATAGGATCGTAGAATATTTATTTTATTTTCATACGAAGTCGTATGGCCATGTAACTTTGGGAAACGACTATTGGGGTTATCTCCCATGTTCACGATTTTTGCCGAATTTTAAGTGACCGTTTTTCCTATGGCGAATCTTGTTTCGCCTACAACTTATGATTGGTAAGGAGTTTTGACCTGAAAGCACTTCTGTTGGATTATGATGTCGGTTTACCTTTCCGTAGAGTGGTCACATTAATCAAACGGACTTAATGTTTGGGAGATATGACTAAAATAAGGTTTGGAAGATGGAAAACAGCTTAACCGGGCTTAATTAGGTGATTAGTTGTTAGGCCCATAACCCATTTCGGGATTAGGGTTATGGGAGAGCTGAAAAGAGTTAGAGAATGATTTTATTTTTCATTTTTCCAACTGCCACTAACATTTCTTTGAGCCCTAACAATGGCCTCCATCCTCCAAATCCCATTCTAATTGCTTTCTAATCACTAATTAACCAAAAATACATCAAATCAAGAGAAATTAGCATCAAATTAGAGATAGAGCTGCTGCTATACATTGGAATTCATGCCATATCAGTCATAGTTTCAGATCTAATATTCATTTGTGACTAAGGTGAGTGGTTAGCATGTTTATTCACTAATTATGGCTAATTATGGGTGATTAGTGATAATTAGCAAAATTATACTTCAGAAAAATACTGAAAAATATGTAAAAATTCTAAAATATTATTTTATGTCACCGATATAAATTTGGATTAATTTGGTTTAAGTTTGATAATCCCAGAATTTAGGGGATTAAGGGGAGAACTATGGATTTGGGTATGTTTGATCCTAAATAACACATGTGATTGATGTTTTAATGTTTTTGGTTGATTTCTTATGTTCCTATTACTGTTTGGTATGATCTATGATTGCATAAGAAATTTAGAATGGTCGAAAACGCCGTCAAGAGGCGAAAAATGGTTTGGTGGAAATAGGTACATGCTATGGGTCGAACGACCGATCCATAAATGCATGTTCGGCCGACCCTTGTATACAAGTACGATCTGACCCTATGTAATGGTGCTTGATCAACCCCATGTAATGGTGCTCGACTGACCCTATGTAATGGTGTTCAACTAACCCATATGTGTATGTTCGATCGGCCCTTATGTGTATGTTCGACCGACCTTATATGGTGGTGTTTGACCGACCCTATATGTGATGTTTGATCGACCCACTATGTGATGTTTGATCGACCCACTACGTGATGTTCGACCCGACCCACTACGTGATGTTCGACAGACCCAGAGGAGCTTCTACTACGTAATGACGTTCGTGAACTCTTCTGAAGATAAATTCCAACCCAACTAAACCCGAGATGCAAAGGAAGTCCAGATAAGAAGTAATGGCTCAAGATCCAAATGGGAATCGACGGGTTAACTTCAAGAGTTGGACATTGTTGCGGGATGTATGCAAAGGGGTTATCGATATCTATAACTTTGGTTCACCATTGAGAGAGGGGGCATGTAAACGAACCAGAGCTAGGGAAGTGTGGACTGGTTGGCCTGTTAGGGTTATTGACTATGGACCAGTGCAGTTTGGTCAGAGTAATAGTTGTACGGAGTTGCCTTCATGGACCCAAAGGGCTAAGTAGTCATAGCAATAGCTGTATGGAGTTGCCATCATAGCCCCAATAGATTTGGTGATCAAAGCGGTGGATATCATACACTTTACGCACTGAGTGAGAGATGTGAGGATGATTGCTATGTTTGATATTTCCTATCACCATGACACGCACACTCCCATTTTTACACTTTATGTTAGTGTTATCTTAAAGTACTGTACATCTTGTTGTGCTAACTCTTTGGTTGCAGGTCCAGGTTCAGGTATGATTATTTATGCCTGTTATTGCTTTATTTTGTGGTTATCGCTTATACCAGACTTTCGTCTGACCCAGAGTTTTATGTCTCTTCTTATTACTCTGGGTGCTCCTAAACGAGAAGATTAGAGACATGTTAGGTGGTTATGCATGAGTAGTTGTCTGGAGACGAGCAAGAGGCTTCCACGTACTATTTACATATATTCTCCCTGTGTTGTTGCTGGTTGCTACTTTGGGCACTAGTAGTGTACCTTTTCTATTTTGCTTTAGAGATAGTATTTTGAAGTTGTAATAATGGTATGGATCATAAGTATATTTTGGATTCCGCTACTCTGATGGATATGGTTTAGTTTTCAGCTTATGCACTGTCTCGCCTGTTTTATATAAAGTTATGTTACTATTATATTTTATTTCATGCGCTGTGAGATATACTACAGGTTCTTGATGATTCATAGTTTCAAATCCCTTTCTTTTGACCATCGTCCTGTGCTAATTGGGCATTGGCACATCGCATTTCGTAGAAAATGTCGGCTGGTGCAGGGCGGGTCATCACACTAGGTATCATAACCTAGGTTGCATAGTTTAATGTAACAACCCGAATTTTAATAACATGCTATAATCATAAATCAAGGCAGAAATAAATTTTAAAATCTGAATCAGGGGAAACGGGCTGTGCCATTGCGTTCGTCTCGGAAAAATACGCGAGATAGAGTCTGAAATTTTGCAAATTGGAGTCTGTATGACCCAATTATGGCCCGATGAAGTTTCAGAAAATTCAAATTTCGAAAATAGATTTGAATTTCAGCCCAATCAGAGTAGGCGGGAAAAGTTCCCGCCCAACCCACCAGGTCGACTTGGGGGTCGACCCTAGGGTCGACCTGGGAGTCGACCTGGGGGTCGACCTCCCCGTTCAGGCCATTTTGGCCTGGTGCAACTGCTTGTGTTTTCTGGCCCTGTTTGTTGGTTTCTAACGTGATTTGATGGCTCATATTTGATTTAGGGTTAATCCTATGGCTAAAACTAAAAAGACCCCTAAGACCTAGCCTCCTCTACACACAATTCTATTCTTCTTCTTCTCTGCCTCTGTTCTAAATAAAAATAAAAACGGCGTCGCTACTCTGCTGCAATCAAAACTAGAAGCTAATCAACATCAATCTAAGCAACTCAATTCAAATTAGGGATTAAAGCTTTTGCAACAATTCTGCAACAACTAAAGTTCTTTCTCTAATCCAATCAAGGCAAGTGCAGTTATTTTCCGATATAAACGTTAATTCTGATTGTGACATGAATTATAAATCTGATTCTGAGGTTATATCTGTTCTATTCTATTTGGATCTATCTTATTTTGTATCTCTTTCCTCTTTCTGTTCTATAGCCAGGCTACCACGAGCCTGAGCCAATCTCATAAGAGATTAACATACGCTAAAATGTTTGGGACAATAAAATGAATGATGCATGAATTGGGCATGACCAATAGGTGACTGATTTGAGGAAAGAACATGGACTGTAGCTAGAACAAAATCTGAGACATATGACTGGACATGTTATATTTATAATATAAATTGTATTGAACATATGATTTGAGATAAAGAAAATATGGCTTAGGCATAAAGATTTACATGAGAGTAGGGTATCTATTAATGTAAATAAACACCTAAGTAAGAGATCTTTGGGATATATGATATGCATAGTAATCAATGACTATATTTGGTATAAATTATATATGGATCTTCTGTACTATGCAAGTTTAATAAAAATTGAAACATATGATATAAGGTTAATTTACGACCATAATCTGTGCTATGTAAATTTAATGCAAACATAGGGTATATGATAATATTGTGAGTCAAGACTATTATTTATGCATGTGACTTAGGCAAGATTTATAATTAGGCAAGATATGTTTGTGAAACTTTAAGAAATGATTAAATTTGTTATGTTTGCCTAATTTGCTAGTTTTGTTACATTGCCTAATCTGCTAGTTCTGTTATATTGCTTAATCTGTTAGTTCTGCTCTATTGCCCAGTCTGCTAGATCTGTTCGTCTGCCAAATTTGTCATCTGCTAAGTCTGTTGAAAGTGCTAAATTTGATAGTTTGCTTAATCTGCTAAATTTGTTAAGTCGCCAAATCTGAAACATCTGTTATCTGCTATATCTGTTGAGTTGTTATAATTAGTCCGCTATTGACATAATCTGAATTGGCTATAGTTATGAATAATTGACATGTATATTAGGCATGGGTATAAATGGTGAATCATTAATTAATTGGCCGCAAAGATAAACATGGCTAACTCGAGGTTAGAATGAGTTTGCGGCGTAATTCTGCCCGGAACCGCCCGACATATTCCAGTGGTCGCAAACAATAGGTTCTAATGTGAGAAGTTAGTCGTAATGTGCTTGAAACCCGAGGTTAGGCTCAGTTTGCGATAGAAACCTGCCCGGAACCAACCGGCCTGACCAGTAGCCGCAAACTGTCAGTCTAATCTGAGAGGTTTGGGCATTAATATTTAATTAATGAAAATCTGAGATAATTATGATGTCTAAAACGTGTTGGGTAAGGTTAAAACAATTGGACCAATGAATCTGATAAACCCGTTTCGTGAATCCGTAGGCCCAATACAAAGTTAGATAATCTGTAACCAGTTAATCTGTAAGCCTGTAAATCCGAACATCCGATCCGTTAGTCTGAAAATCTGTTAACTTGATTGTTTGATCTGTGAACTAGTTAATCTAAATTTTGTATGTTGAAACTTGTAGACAAGTTAAGTTGAAATCTGTTAGTCTGGGGACACAAGGTTAGGAGGGGAATTACTTGTGTCATCTGTTGTTCGGAACCCATATTAGTCAGTAACCCTTTTTGGTATCAAAACTTTGACCCAACAGTAAGTAGGGTCCGGGCATGCTTACTGAACTAATTATAAGCGGTTCATTCTGATAATGGCGAGGGGTGTTGATGGTGCGTTCCAACCGGGTCATGTGCGTGCATGGATCCCGGTCTGCCTCTTCGGATGTAAGACGCCGTGACATCTGTAAATAGGTCTGTGCCAATTGGTTGTCACTTTAGGGAGTGATACACCCTACTGTGGGGCCGACGCAGGATATTTATGTATTAGGGAGCCGATCACTTGGGGTAGGGTTTTAGGGTACACTTAGTTCTGTCCGTTTCTGCTTGGTACAGTCTGTTTTTGTTGGGTGGTAACACCTGTCTGTTTCTGCGTGGTACCGTCTGTTCGGGTGGTAAAGGCCCATTACTAGTGTACACCTAATTCTACATTCTGTTCCCGTAGGGATTAATCTGTTTTTGCTTCTGTCTGTTTCTGATCGGGTAGTAAAGGCCCATTATTAGTATTCTGTTTCTGTTAAATTATTCTGTACCCGTTTCTGTTCCAGTTTAGACATTAGGGAGACACCTAATTCTGTTATACTAGTATTAGTGCAGAGAAGTGTAAAACAATAGCTTATATCATTCTGTTCTTCTGTTATATCTGTTACATTTGTTACAGTTATCTCTCATCCAGTTTTATTTTCATTTCATGTTATTATTATCTGTTCATAACTGAAAATCACTGGACTTGCCAGATTTTTTGTATGACCCTTGTTGTTTCGCCTCCTTTCTTCCGTTTCCCCCAGGTTATCCAAGGAGGGAATACTTTAGCTTGATCCGGATTTCTTCTGCTTGAAGTGCTTAAAGTATGGCTCACCTTCTGCTAAGGGGATTATGATTTTAAACTATGCATTCTGAAGGCTTTTGTACAAGACTGATATTTTGTACTTGAATTCTGATAATGTGATTTGAAAGGATGTAACCAAGTTTATTTCAGTTGCTGTTGAAATAAAGTTATAAATTTTTCAAGTACTATTTTATCTGTTTTGTAAGTTTATGTTCAGTTTACTAAAATGCTCCATCAAAGTTAAGGCATTCCCTTTGTGAGTGACCTTAACGGAGGTGGGGTGTTACACTTGGTATCAGAGCTGAAGGTTACCAGATTAGAAAAAAAAAATTTGAAAAACTATTTTCAAAAAGGTTTTGAAAGGAAGTATTTTCAGAAATAAATCTTATTCTGAAAAACATGATCCCCAAGAGCCGTATATCTTCCCTTCAGTCCTTTTTGTGTTGAATCTTTCCTTTTTTTCGTTTCAGCATATCTGAAGCATCTGAGATACCAGAGGGTGTTCATTTACCCGGTTGGTTTCGTCAATATCTTGAGGCTAGGACCGCCGCCGCAGGTCCAGCAAATGATCCCCCTCCTCCTCCGCCCCCTCCTCGTGCAATTGCTTTCTCAAGGATCTGTAGAGATTTTAGGGCCATGGGTAGAAAGGATTTCAAGGGAACTGAATCATTCGTCGAAGCGAGGAACTGGCTCAAAGAAACGGAGGATCTATTCGTTATCTTCGAGGTGGACGATAGGCAGAAGGTACAGTTGGCGGTATGGCTGCTCAAAGACGAAGCTTCCTACTGGTGGGAAGTCACTAACGCCGAGAGGCCGGTTGAGACATGGATGGATTTCAGAACAAGGTTTGAGACAAAATTTCTCTCGCAAGTTGAACGGAGTTTACAACTGGAAAAGTTCTTATCTCTTAAGCAAGGAAGTATGACGGTCAAGGAATACGTCAACCAGTTCAACCAACTAGCTAGGTTTGGATTGGATTTAGTCCGCACCCAGCATAAAAAGGCTCTCCGCTTTGTTAAAGGATTGAACGAGCCACTGCACAGCCAGGCCATGACCCACGTACCCATGGGAGCGACTTACGAGAAATTGGTGGACATGGCATTACTGCACGAGGAAGACAAGGGCCCGAAAGAGACAAAGAAGGAAGAACCACAGAATAAGAAAGCATGGCCCAAAAAGGAAACACAAAAGAAGGATGAGAAGTCTGAAGATAAGAAGGGGAAAAAGTGCTTTACTTGTGGGAGCTCGACTCATCTGAACAAGGATTGCAGAAAAAGGAAGGGCGCTTGTTTCAACTGTGGTGAGATGGGACACTTCACTAGGGACTGCCCGAAGAGACGAGGGCAAGGAGGGCAGGCAAACACTCTCGAGGCTTGTGGCTAGGATAGAAATAGGAAAATTTCTATAGTAGGTTTAATTTCTTTATCTGATTATGGAGTTAAGACTTTTTCTGATTCTGGTATTTTGATTTTGTAATCGATACTCTGCACTTTAATACTAGTATTATTTCTGAATTCTGCTGTAGACTCAGACCCATAAGGGTTATGGCTCATCTGTTTGAGATTGGGGTTTGAGGGATATCTGTGTTAGGCGTCAAGTATGACGCATACATTCTGAGTTTTCGTGGGGTATGATTTTATCATGCTTAGCTTCCTAAGAATCATTAGGGAACCTGATCTGTACCAGTAGTCTGTAAATATCTGAATACTTCTGATAAGATTTCCGGTTTTGACATTGTCTAAAGAAGGTAATCCTCTGGGTGTCAATTTGATGTTGGTTTCGGTCTTCAGGGCCGATACTTAGGACCTATGCCTAATGGGAACCAAGTTTTTGTTCTATCTGTACTTGCTTCCATCATTCGACTGTATCCTATCGATCGAATCTTCAAACTTTAGTTAGAAACTCATGGGTGTAAACATGTGTTTGAGACATGTTATGTTTGATGGTTGCAAGTGGATGCAAGTGGTTGCTAGTGGTTGCCCGTGGATGCATAGACACACACTAGGCACTAGATCGGCTCGAAAACACTCTCATACTGCATATGGATGTGTGAGCATTTTTAAATTTTGTGGATGCAAAATGATTGACTCAGTACATGGATGTTGCATATGACTGAATGGTCGTGCACTCATATAGAAATGATATGTATCGAGTAGGAAAATTGCATACATGTTGGACTCATGGCACTGGCATAATTCACATTAAGGAGGTCAACTGAATCAGTCAACCGCCTGATCTTCGCATTAGATAGGTGCATATACACACACTTTTGCATATGTTCATACAGCATTAGAAATCTTTTAAGGACAATGATTACTTGTGGATGATGTTTTGAGTAAATGGATGATGGATGGTAGGATACGTTCTTCCTAACTTGGAGATTTCGGGGATGAAATCCTTTAAGGTGGGGAGAATGTAACAACCTGAATTTTAATAACATGCTATAATCATAAATCAAAGCAGAAATAATTTTAGAATCTGAATCAGGGGAAACGGGCTGTGCCATTGCTTTCGTCTCGGAAAAATACGCGAAATAGGATCCGAAATTTTGCAAGTAGGAGTCCGTATGACCCAATTGTGGCCCGATGAAGTATCAGAAAATTCAAATTTCGAAAACAGATTTGAATTTCAGCCCAATCAGAGTAGGCGGGAAAAGTTCCCGCCCAACCCACCAGGTCGATCTGGGGGTCGACCCTAGGGTCGACCTGTCAGGCCAGGTCGACCTGGGTGTCGACCTGGGGGTCGACCTGCCCCAGGCCAGGTCGACTCTAGAGTCGACCTGGGGGTCGACCTCCCCGGTCGGGCCATTTTGGCCTGGTGCACCTGCTTGTGTTTTCTGGCCCTGTTTGTTGGTTTCTGACGTGATTTGATGGCTCAGATTTGATTTAGGGTTAATCCTATGGCTAAAACTAATCCTAAAACTCTATAAAAAGACCCCTAAGACCTAGCCTCCTCTACACACACTTCTATTCTTCTTCTTCTCTGCCTCTGTTCTAAATAAAAATAAAAATGGCGTCGCTACTCTGCTGGAATCAAAACTAGAAGCTAATCAACATCAACCTAAGCAACTCAATTCAAATTAGGGATTAAATCTTCTGCAACAATTCTGCAACAACTAAAGTTCTTTCTTTAATCCAATCAAGGCAAGTGCAGTTATTTTCCGATATAAACGTTAATTCTGATTGTGACATGAATTATAAATTTGAATCTGAGGTTATATCTGTTCTATTCTGTTTGGATCTATCTTATTTTGTATCTCTTTCCTCTTTCTGTTCTATAGCCAGGCTACCACGAGCCTGAGCCAATCTCATAAGACATTAACATACGCTAAAATGTTTGGGACAATAAAATGAATGATGCATGAATTGGGCATGACCAATAGGTGACTGATTTGAGGAAAGAACATAGACTGTAGCTAGAACAAAATCTGAGACATATGACTGGACATGTTATATTTATAATATAAATTGTATTGAACATATGATTTGAGATAAAGAAAATATGGCTTAGGCATAAAGATTTACATGAGAGTAGGGTATCTATTAATGTAAATAAACACCTAAGTAAGAGATCTTTGGGATATATGATATGCATAGTAATCAATGGCTATATTTGGTATAATTTATATAGGGATCTTCTGTACTATGCAAGTTTAATAAAAAATTGAAACATATGATATAAGGTTAATTTATGATCATAATCTGTGCTATGTAAATTTAATGCAAACATAGGGTATATGATAATATTGTGAATCAAGACTATTATTTATGCATGTGAACTTAGGCAAGATTTATAATTAGGCAAGATATGTTTGTGAAAATTTAAGAAATGATTAAATCTGTTATATTTGCCTAATTTGCTAGTTTTGTTACATTGCCTAATCTGCTAGTTCTGTTATATTGCTTAATCTGCTAGTTCTGCTCTATTGCCTTGTCTGCTAGATCTGTTCGTCTGCCAAATCTGTCATCTGCTAAGTCCGTTGAAAGTGCTAAATCTGCTAGTTTGCTTAATCTGCTAAATTTGTTAAGTCGCCTAATCTGAAACATCTGTTATCTGCTATATCTGTTGAGTTGGTATAATTAGTCCGCAATTGACATAATCTGAATTGGCTATAGTTATGAATAATTGACATGTATATTAGGCATTGGTATAAATGGTGAATCGTTAATTAATTGGCCGCAAAGATAAACATGGCTAACTCGAGGTTAGAATGAGTTTGCGGCGTAATTCTGCCCGGAACCGCCCGGCATATTCCAGTGGTCACAAACAATAGGTTTTAATGTGAGAAGTTAGTCATAACGTGCTTGAAATCCGAGATTAGACTCAGTTTGCGATAGAAACCTGCCCGGAACCAACCGGCCTAACCAGTAGCTGCAAAATGTCAGTCTAATGTGAGATGTTTGGGCATTAATATTTAATTAATGAAAATATGAGATAATTATGATGTCTAAAACGTGTTGGGTAAGGTTAAAACAATTGGACCAATGAATCCGATAAACCCGTTTCGTGAATCCATAGGCCCAATACAAAGTTAGATAATCTGTAACCAGTTAGTCTGTAAGCCTGTAAATCCGAACATCTGATCCGTTAGTCTGAAAACCTATTAACTTGATTATTTGATCTGTGAACTAGTTAATCTAAATTTTGTATGTCTGAAACTTGTAGACAAGTTAAGTTGAAATCTGTTAGTCTGGGGACACAAGGTTAGGAGGGGAATTACTTGTGTCATCTGTTGTTTGGGACCCATATTAGTCAGTAACCCTTTTTGGTATCAAAACTTTGATCCAACAGTAAGTAGGGTCCGGGCACGCTTACTGAACTAATTATAAGCGGCTCATTCTGATAATGGCGAGGGGTGTTGATGGTGCGTTCCAACCGAGTCATGTGCGTGCATGGATCCCGGTCTGCCTCTGAGGATTTAAGACGCCGTAACATCTGTAAATAGGTCTGTGCCAATTGGTTGTCACTTTAGGAAGTGATACTCCCTACTGTTGGGCCGACACAGGATATTTATGTATTTGGGAGTCGATCGCTTGGTGTAGGGTTTTAGGGTAAACTTAGTTCTGTCTGTTTCTGCTTGGTATCGTCTGTTTCTGTTGGGTGGTAACACATGTCTGTTTCTGCGTGGTACCGTCTGTTCGGGTGGTAATGGCCCATTACTAGTGTACACCTAATTCTACATTCTGTTTCCATAGGGATTAATCTATTTCTGCTTCTGTCTGTTTCTGATCGGGAAGTAAAGGCCCATTATTAGTATTCTGTTTCTGTTAAATTATTCTGTACCCATTTCTGTTTCAGTTTAGACATTAGGGAGACACCTAATTTTGTTATACTAGTATTAGTGCAGAGAAGTGTAAACCAATAGCTTATATCATTCTGTTCTTCTGTTATATCTGTTACATCTGTTACAGTTATCTCTCATCCAGTTTTATTTTCATGTCATGTTATTATTATCTGTTCATAACTGAAAATCACTGGACTTGCCAGACTGTTTGTCTGACCTTGTTGTTTCGCCTCCTTTCTTCCGTTCCCCCCCCCCCCAGGTTATCCGAGGAGGGAATACTTTAGCTTGATCCGGATTTCTTCTGCTTGAAGTGCTTAAAGTATGGCTCGTCTTCTGCTATGGGGATTATGATATTAAACTATGCATTCTGAAGGCTTTTGTGCAAGATTGATATTTTGTACTTGAATTCTGATAATGTGATTTGAAAGGATGTAACCAAGTTTATTTCGGTTGTTGTTGAAATAAAGTTATAAATTTTTCAAGTACTATTTTATCTGTCTTGTAAGTTTCTGTTCTGTTTACTAAAATGCTCCACCAAAGTTAAGGCATTCCCTTTGTGAGTGACCTTAACGGAGGTGGGGTGTTACACTTGGTATCAGTGCTGAAGGTTACCAGATTAGATTAAAAAAAATTGAAAAACTATTTTCAAAAAGGTTTTGAAAGGAAGTATTTTCAAAAATAAATTTTACTTTGAAAAACATGATCCCCAAGAGTCATATATCTTTCCTTCAGTCCTTTTTGTGTTGAATCTTTCCTTTTTTTTGTTTCAGCATGTCTAAAGCATCTGAGATACCAGAGGATGTCCATGTACCCGGTTGGATTCGTCAATATCTTGAGGCTTGGACCACCGCCGTAGGTCCAGCAAATGATCCCCCTCCTCCTCCGCCCCCTCCTCGTGCAATTGATTTCTCGAAGATCTGTAGAGATTTTAGGGCCATGGGTGGAAAGGATTTCAAGGGAACTAAATCATTCGTCGAAGCAAGAAATTGGCTCAAAGAAACTGAGGATCTATTCGTTATCTTCGAGGCGGACGATAGGCAGAAGGTACAGTTGGCGGTATGGCTGCTCAAAGACGAAGCTTCCTACTGGTGGGAAGTCACTAACGCCGAGAGGCCGGTTGAGACATGGATGGATTTCAGAACAAGGTTTGAGACAAAATTTCTCTCGCAAGCTGAACGGAGTTTACAACTGGAAAAGTTCTTATCTCTTAAGCAAGGAAGTATGACGGTCAAGGAATACGTCAACCAGTTCAACCAACTAGCTAGGTTCGGATTGGATTTAGTCAACACCCAGCATAAAAAGGCTCTCTGCTTTGTTAAAGGATTGAACTAGCCACTGCACAGCCTAGCCATGACCCACGTACCCATGGGAGCGACTTACGAGAAATTGGTGGACATGGCACTACTGCACGAGGAAGACAAGGGCCCGAAAGAGACAAAGAAGGAAGAACCACAGAATAAGAAAGCATGGCCCAAAAAGGAAACACAAAAGAAGGATGAGAAGTCTGAAGATAAGAAGGGGAAAAAGTGCTTTACTTGTAGGAGCTCGACTCATCTGAACAAGGATTGCAGAAAAAGGAAGGGCGCTTGTTTCAACTGTGGTGAGATGGGACACTTCACTAGGGACTGCCCAAAGAGACGAGGGCAAGGAGGGCAGGAAAACACTCTCGAGGCTAGTGGCTATAGGAAAATTTCTATAGTAGGTTTAATTTTTTTATCTGATTATGGAGTTAAGACTTTTTCTGATTCTGGTATTTTGATTTTGTAATCGATACTCTGCACTTTAATACTAGTATTATTTCTGAATTCCGCTGTAGTCTCAGACCCATAAGGGTTATGGCTCATCTGTTTGAGATTGGGGTTTGAGGGATATCTGTGTTAGGCATCAAGTATGACGCATACATTCTGAGTTTTCGTGGGGTACGATTTTATCATGCTTAACTTCCTAAGAATCATTAGGGAACCTGATTTGTACCAGTAGTCTGTAAATATCTGAATACTTCTGATAAGATTTCCGGTTTTGACATTGTCTAAAGAAGGTAATCCTCTGGGTGTCAATTTGATGTTGGTTTCGGTCTTCGGGGCCGATACTTAGGACCCATGCCTAATGGGAACCATGTTTTTGTTCTATCTGTACTTGCTTCCATCATCCGACTGTATCCTATCGATCGAATCTTCGAACTTTAGGTAGAAACTCATGGGTGTAGACATGTGTTTGAGACATGTTATGTTTGATGGTTGCAAGTGGATGCAAGTGGTTGCTAGTGGTTGCCCGTGGATGCATAAACACACACTAGGCACTAGATCGGCTCGAAAACACTCTCATACTGCATATGGATGTGTGAGCATTTTTAAATTTTGTGGATGCAAAATGATTGACTCAGTACATGGATGTTGCATATGACTGAATGGTCGTGCACTCATATAGAAATGATATGTATCGAGTAGGAAAATTGCATACATGTTGGACTCATGGCACTGGCATAATTCACATTAAGGAGGTCAACTGAATCAGTCAACCGCCTGATCTTCGCATTAGATAGGTGTATATACACACACTTTTGCATATGTTCATACAGCATTAGAAATCTTTTAAGGACAATGATGACTTGTGGATGATGTTTTGACTAGATGGATGATGGATGGTAGGATACGTTCTTCCTAACTTGGAGATTTCGGGGACGAAATCCTTTAAGGTGGGGAGAATGTAACAACCCGAATTTTAATAACATGCTATAATCATAAATCAAGGCAGAAATAATTTTAAAATCTGAATCAGGGGAAACGGGCTATGCCATTGCGTTAATCTCGGGAAAATACGCGAAATAGAGTCGAAGATTTTGCAAATCGGAGTCCGTATGACCGAATTATGGCCCGATGAAGTTTCAGAAAATTCAAATTTCGAAAACAGATTTGAATTTCAGCCCAATCAGAGTAGGCGGGAAAAGTTCCCACCTAACCCACCAGGTCGACCTGGGGGTCGACCCTAGAGTCGACCTACCATGCCAGGTCGACCTGGGTGTCGACCTGGGGGTCGACCTGCCCCAGGCCACGTCGACTCTAGAGTCGACCTGGGGGTCGACCTCCCCGGTCGAGCCATTTTAGCCTGGTGCACCTGCTTGTGTTTTCTGGCCCTGTTTGTTGGTTTCTGACGTGATTTGATGGCTCAGATTTGATTTAGGGTTAATCCTATGGCTAAAACTAATCCTAAAACTCTATAAAAAGACCCCTAAGACTTGGCCTCCTTTACACGCAATTCTATTCTTCTTCTTCTCCGCCTCTGTTCTAAATAAAAATAAAAATGGCGTCGCTACTCTGCTGGAATCAAAACTAGAAGCTAATCAACATCAACCTAAGCCACTCAATTCAAATTAGGGATTAAAGCTTCTGCAACAATTCTGCAACAACTAAAGTTCTTTCTTTAATCCAATCAAGGAAAGTGCAGTTATTTTCCGATATAAATGTTAATTCTGATTGTGACATGAATTATAAATCTGAATCTGAGGTTATATCTGTTTGGATCTATCTTATTTTGTATCTCTTTCCTCTTTCTGTTCTATAGCTAGGCTACCATGAGCCTGAGCCAATCTCATAAGAGATTAACATATGCTAAAATGTTTGGGACAATAAAATGAATGATGCATGAATTGGGCATGACCAATAGGTGACTGATTTGAGGAAAGAACATGGACTGTAGCTAGAACAAAATCTGAGACATATGACTGGACATGTTATATTTATAATATAAATTGTATTGAACATATGATTTGAGATAAAGAAAATATGGCTTAGGCATAATGATTTACATGAGAGTAGGGTATCTATTAATGTAAATAAACACCTAAGTAAGAGATCTTTGGGATATATGATATGCATAGTAATCAATGGCTATATTTGGTATAATTTATATAGGGATCTTCTGTACTATGCAAGTTTAATAAAAATTGAAACATATGATATAAGGTAAATTTATGACCATAATCTATGCTATGTAAATTTAATGCAAACATAGGGTATATGATAATATTGTGAATCAAGACTATTTTTTATGCATGTGAACTTAGGAAAGATTTATAATTAGGCAATATATGTTTGTGAAACTTTAAGAAATGATTAAATCTGTTATATTTGCCTAATTTGCTAGTTTTGTTACATTGCCTAATCTGCTAGTTCTGTTATATTGCTTAATCTGCTAGTTCTGCTCTATTGCCTAGTCTGCTAGATCTGTTCGTCTGCCAAATCTGTCATCTGCTAAGTCTGTTGAAAGTGCTAAATCTGCTAGTTTGCTTAATCTTCTAAATTCGTTTAGTCGCCTAATCTGAAACATCTGTTATCTGCTATATCTGTTGAGTTGGTATAATTAGTCCGCTATTGACATAATCTGAATTGGCTATAGTTAAGAATAATTGACATGTATGTTAGGCATGGGTATAAATGGTGAATCATTAATTAATTGGCCGCAAAGATAAACATGGCTAACTCGAGGTTAGAATGAGTTTGCGGCGTAATTCTGCCCGGAACCGCCCGGCATATTCCAGTGGTCGCAAACAATAGGTTCTAATGTGAGAAGTTAGTCATAACGTGCTTGAAACCCGAGGTTAGACTCAGTTTGTGACAGAAACCTGCCCGGAACCAACCGGCGTAACCAGTAGCCGCAAACTGTCAGTCTAATGTGAGAGGTTTGGGCATTAATATTTAATTAATGAAAATTTGAGATAATTATGATGTATAAAACGTGTTGGGTAAGGTTAAAACAATTGGACCAATGAATCTGATAAACCCGTTTCGTGAATCCGTAGGCCCAATACAAATTTAGATAATCTGTAACCAGTTAATCTGTAAGCCTGTAAATCCGAACATTCGATCCGTTAGTCTGAAAACCTGTTAACTTGATTGTTTGATCTGTGAACTAGTTAATCTAAATTTTGTATGTCTGAAACTTGTAGACAAGTTAAGTTGAAATCTGTTAGTCTGGGGACACAAGGTTAGGAGGGGAATTACTTGTGTCATCTGTTGTTTGGGACCCATATTAGTCAGTAACCCTTTTTGGTATCAAAACTTTGACCCAACAGTAAGTAGGGTCCGGGCACGCTTACTGAACTAATTATAAGCGGTTCATTCTTATAACGACGAGGGGTGTTGATGGTGCGTTCCAACCGGGTCATGTGCGTGCATGGATCCCGGTCTGCCTCTGAGGATGTAAGACGCCGTGACATCTGTAAATAGGTCTGTGCCAATTGGTTGTCACTTTAGGGAGTGATATACCCTACTGTGGGGCCGACACAGGATATTTATGTATTAGGGAGCCGATCGCTTGGGGTAGGGTTTTAGGGTACACTTAATTCTGTCTGTTTCTGCTTGGTACCGTCTGTTTCTGTTGGGTGGTAACACCTGTCTGTTTCTGCGTGGTACCGTCTGTTCGGGTGGTAAAGGCCCATTACTAGTGTACACCAAATTCTACATTCTGTTTCCGTTGGGATTAATCTGTTTCTGCTTTTGTCTGTTTCTGATCGGGTAGTAAAGGCCCATTATTAGTATTATGTTTCTGTTAAATTATTCTGTACCCGTTTCTGTTTCAGTTTAGACATTAGGGAGACACCTAATTCTGTTATACTAGTATTAGTGCAGAGAAGTGTAAAACAATAACTTATATCATTCTGTTCTTCTGTTATATCTGTTACATCTATTACAGTTATCTCTCATCCAGTTTTATTTTCATGTCATGTTATTATTATCTGTTCATAACTGAAAATCACTGGACTTGCCAGACTTTTTGTCTGACCCTTGTTGTTTCGCCTCCTTTCTTCCGTTTCCCCCCAGGTTATCCAAGGAGGGAATACTTTAGCTTGATCCGGTTTCTTATGCTTGAAGTGCTTAAAGTATGGCTAGTCTTCTGCTATGGGGATTATGATTTTAAACTATGCATTCTGAAGGCTTTTGTACAAGACTGATATTTTGTACTTGAATTCTGATAATGTGATTTGATAGGATGTAACCAAGTTTATTTCGGTTGCTGTTGAAATAAAGTTATAAATTTTTCAAGTACTATTTTATCTGTCTTGTAAGTTTCTGTTCTGTTTACTAAAATGCTCCACCAAAGTTAAGGCATTCCCTTTGCGAGTGACCTTAACGGAGGTGGGGTGTTACACTTGGTATCAGAGCTAAAGGTAACCAGATTAGATAAAAAAAATTTGAAAAACTATTTTCAAAATGGTTTTGAAAGGAAGTATTTTCAAAAATAAATCTTATTTTGAAAAACATGATCCCCATGAGCCATATATCTTTCCTTCAGTCCTTTTTGTGTTGAATCTTTCCTTTTTTTTCGTTTCAGCATGTCTGAAGCATCTGAGATACCAGAGGGTGTTCATGTACCCGGTTGGTTTCGTCAATATCTTGTGGTTGGTACCGCCGCCGCAGGTCCAGCATATGATCCCCGTCCTCCTCCACCCCCTCCTCGTGCAATTGCTTTCTCAAAGATCTGTAGAGATTTTAGGGCCATGGGTGGAAAGGATTTCAAGGGAACTGAATCATTCATCGAAGCGAGGAACTGGCTCAAAGAAACTGAGGATCTATTCGTTATCTTCGAGGTGGACGATAGGCAGAAGGTACAGTTGGCGGTATGGCTGCTCAAAGACGAAGCTTCCTACTGGTGGGAAGTCACTAACGCCGAGAGGCCAGTTGAGACATGGATGGATTTCAGAATAAGGTTTGAGACAATATTTCTCTCGCAAGCTGAACGGAGTTTACAACTGGAAAAATTCTTATCTCTTAAGCAAGGAAGTATGACGGTCAAGGAATACATCAACCAGTTCAACCAACTAGCTAGGTTCGGATTGGATTTAGTCAACACGCATCATAAAAAGGCTCTTCGCTTTGTTAAAGGATTGAACGACGCACTGCACAGCCTAGCCATGACCCACGTACCCATGGGAGCGACTTACGAGAAATTGGTGGACATGGCACTACTGCACGAGGAAGACAAGGGCCCGAAAGAGACAAAGAAGGAAGAACCACAAAATAAGAAAGCATGGCCCAAAAAGGAAACACAAAAGAAGGATGAGAAGACTGAAGATAAGAAGGGGAAAAAGTGCTTTACTTGTGGGAGCTCGACTCATCTGAACAAGAACTGCAGAAAAAGGAAGGGTGCTTGTTTCAACTGTGGTGCGATGGGACACTTCACTAGGGACTGCCCGAAGAGACGAGGGCAAGGAGGGCAGGTAAACACTCTCGAGGCTAGTGGCTAGGATAGAAATAGGAAAATTTCTATAGTAGGTTTAATTTCTTTATCTGATTATGGAGTTAAGACTTTTTCTGATTCTGGTAATTTGATTTTGTAATCGATACTCTGCACTTTAATACTAGTATTATTTCTGAACTCCGCTGTAGACTCAGACCCATAAGGGTTATGGCTCATCTGTTTGTGATTGGGGTTTGAGGGATATCTGTGTTAGGCGTCAAGTATGACGCATACATTCTGAGTTTTCGTGGGGTATGATTTTATCATGCTTAGCTTCCTAAGAATCATTAGGGAACCTGATCTGTACTAGTAGTCTATAAATATCTGAATACTTCTGATAAGATTTCTGGTTTTGACATTGTCTAAAGAAGGTAATCCTCTGGGTGTCAATTTGATGTTGGTTTCGGTCTTCGGGGCCGATACTTAGGACCCATGCCTAATGGGAACCAAGTTTTTGTTCTATATGTACTCGCTTCCATCATTCGACTGTATCCTATCGATCGAATCTTCGAACTTTAGGTAGAAACTCATGGGTGTAAACATGTGTTTGAGACATGTTATGTTTGATGGTTGCAAGTGGATGCAAGTGGTTGCTAGTGGTTGCCCGTGGATGCATAAACACACACTAGGCACTAGATCGACTCGAAAACACTCTCATACTGCATAAGGATGTGTGAGCATTTTTAAATTTTATGGATGCAAAATGATTGACTCAGTACATGGATGTTGCATATGACTGAATGGTCGTGCACTCATATAGAAATGATATGTATCGAGTAGGAAAATTGCATACATGTTGGACTCATGGCACTGGCATAATTCGCATTAAGGAGGTCAACTGAATCAGTGGATTGCCTTATCTTCGCATTAGATAGGTGCATATACACACACTTTTGCATATGTTCATACAGCATTAGAAATCTTTTAAGGACAATGATTACTTGTGGATGATGTTTTGAGTAGATGGATAATGGATGGTAGGATACGTTCTTCCTAACTTGGAGATTTCGGGGACGAAATTCTTTAAGGTGGGGAGAATGTAACAACCCAAATTTTAATAACATGCTATAATCATAAATCAAGGCAGAAATAATTTTAAAATCTAAGTCAGGGGAAACGGGCTATGCCATTGCGTTCATCTCGGAAAAATACGCGAAATAGAGTCCGAAATTTTGCAAATCGGAGTCCGTATGACCCAATTATGCCCCGATGAAGTTTCAGAAAATTCAAATTTCGAAAACAGATTTGAATTTCAGCCCAATCAGAGTAGGCGGGAAAAGTTCCCGCCCAACCCACCAGGTCGACCCTAAGGTCGACCTGCCAGGCCAGGTCGACCTGGGAGTCGACCTGGGTGTCAACCTGCCCCAGGCCAGGTCGACTCTAGAGTCGACCTGGGGGTCGACCTCCCCGGTCGGGCCATTTTGGCCTGGTGCACCTGCTTGTGTTTTCTGGCCCTGTTTGTTGGTTTCTGACGTGATTTGATGGCTCAGATTTGATTTAGGGTTAATCCTATGGCTAAAACTAATCCTAAAACTCTATAAAAAGACCGCTAAGACCTAGCCTCCTCTACACCCAATTCTATTCTTCTTCTTCTCTGCCTCTGTTCTAAATAAAAATAAAAATGGCGTCGCTACTCTGCTGGAATCAAAACTAGAAGCTAATCAACATCAATCTAAGCAACTCAATTCAAATTAGGGATTAAAGCTTCTGCAACAACTAAAGTTCTTTCTTTAATCCAATCAAGGCAAATGCAGTTATTTTCCGATATAAACGTTAATTCTGATTATGACATGAATTATAAATCTGAATCTGAGGTTATATCTGTTCTATTCTGTTTGGATCTATCTTATTTTGTATCTCTTTCCTCTTTCTGTTCTATAGCCAGGCTACCACGAGCCTGAGCCAATCTCAGAAAAGATTAACATATGCTAAAATGTTTGGGACAATAAAATGAATGATGCATGAATTGGGCATGACCAATAGGTGACTGATTTGAGGAAAGAACATGGACTGTAGCTAGAACAAAATCTGAGACATATGACTGGACATGTTATATTTATAATATAAATTGTATTGAACATATGATTTGAGATAAAGGAAATATGGCTTAGGCATAAAGATTTACATGAGAGTAGGGTATCTATTAATGTAAATAAACACCTAAGTAAGAGATCTTTGGGATATATGATATGCATAGTAATCAATGGCTATATTTGGTATAATTTATTTAGGGATCTTCTGTACTATGCAAGTTTAATAAAAATTGAAACATATGATATAAGGTTAATTTATGACCATAATCTGTGCTATGTAAATTTAATGCAAACATAGGGTATATGATAATATTGTGAATCAAGACTATTATTTATGCATGTGAACTTAGGCAGGATTTATAATTTGGCAAGATATGTTTGTGAAACTTTAAGAAATGATTAAATCTGTTATATTTGCTTAATTAGCTAGTTTTGTTACATTGCTTAATCTGCTAGTTCTGTTATATTGCTTAATCTGCTAGTTCTGCTCTATTGCCTAGTCTGCTAGATCTGTTCATCTGCCAAATCTGTCATTTGCTAAGTCTGTTGAAAGTGCTAAATCTGCTAGTTTGCTTAATCTGCTAAATTCATTAAGTCGCCAAATCTGAAACATCTGTTATCTGCTATATCTGTTGAGTTGGTATAATTAGTCCGCTATTGACATAATCTGAATTGGCTATAGTTATGAATAATTGACATGTATATTAGGCATGGGTATAAATGGTGAATCATTAATTAATTGGCCGCAAAGATAAACATGGCTAACTCGAGGTTAGAATGAGTTTGCTGCGTAATTCTGCCCGGAATCGCCCGTCATATTCTAGTGGTCGCAAACAATAGGTTCTAATGTGAGAAGTTAGTCATAACGTGCTTGAAAACCAAGGTTAGACTCAGTTTGCGACAGAAACCTGCCCGGAACCAACCGGCCTAACCAGTAGCCGCAAACTGTCAGTCTAATGTGAGAGGTTTGGGCATTAATATTTAATTAATGAAAATCTGAGATAATTATGATGTCTAAAACGTGTTGGGTAAGGTTAAAACAATTGGACCAATGAATCTGATAAAACCGTTTCGTGAATTCGTAGGCCCAATACAAAGTTAGATAATCTGTAACCAGTTAATCTGTAAGCCCGTAAATCCGAACATCCGATCCGTTTGTCTGAAAACCCGTTAACTTGATTGTTTGATCTGTGAACTAGTTAATCTAAATTTTGTATGTCTGAAACTTGTAGACAAGTTAAGTTGAAATCTGTTAGTCTGGGGACACAAGGTTAGGAGGGGAATTACTTATGTCATCTGTTGTTTGGGACCCATATTAGTCAGTAACCCTTTTTGGTATCAAAACTTTGACCAAACAGTAAGTAGGGTCCGGGCACGCTTACTGAACTAATTATAAGCGGTTCATTCTGATAATGGCGAGGGGTGTTGATGGTGCGTTCCAACCGGGTCATGTGCGTGCATGGATCACGGTCTGCCTCTGAGGATGTAAGACGATGTGACATCTGTAAATAGGTCTATGCCAATTGGTTGTCACTTTAGGGAGTGATACACCCTACTGTGGGGCCGACACAGGATATTTATGTCTTAGGGAGCCGATCGCTTGGGGTAGGGTTTTAGGGTACACTTAGTTCTGTCTGTTTATGCTTGGTACCGTCTGTTTCTGTTGGGTGGTAACACCTGTTTGTTTCTGCGTGGTACCGTCTGTTTGGGTGGTAAAGGCCCATTACTAGTGTACACCTAATTATACATTCTGTTTCCGTAGGGATTAATCTGTTTCTGCTTCTGTATGTTTCTGATCGGTTAGTAAAGGCCCATTATTAGTATTCTGTTTCTGTTAAATTATTCTGTACCCGTTTCTGTTTCAGTTTAGACATTAGGGAGACACCTAATTCTGTTATACTAGTATTAGTGCAGAGAAGTGTAAAACAATAGCTTATATCATTCTGTTCTTCTGTTATATCTGTTACATCTGTTATAGTTATCTCTCATTCAGTTTTATTTTCATGTAATGTTATTATTATCTGTTCATAACTGAAAATCACTGGACTTGCCAGACTTTTTGTCTGACCCTTGTTGTTTCGCCTCCTTTCTTCCGTTTCCCCCCAGGTTATCCAAGGAGGGAATACTTTAGCTTGATCCGGATTTCTTCTGTTTGAAGTGCTTAAAGTATGGCTCGTCTTCTGCTATGGGGATTATGATTTTAAACTATGCATTCTGATGGCTTTTGTACAAGACTGATATTTTGTACTTGAATTCTGATAATGTGATTTGAAAGGATGTAACCAAGTTTATTTCGGTTGCTGTTGAAATAAAGTTATGAAATTTTCAAGTACTATTTTATCTGTCTTGTAAGTTTTTGTTCTGTTTACTAAAATGCTCCACCAAAGTTAAGGCATTCCCTTTGTGAGTGACCTTAACGGAGGCGGGGTGTTACATTTAACCTAGGGGAAGACATCATAAAGAGATAATATACATATATGGGAGCGCGTATTTGTGATATTTTGGTTTTCAAAAGCTATATGTATACTATTGTATATCATAGGATGAAGTCGCACTGCACTGGCACCACATTGAGGTGGTTAATTGTTTTCTCTTTACAGATTGAATGATGTGCCGATATAGGAGGAGAACGGGTTCAAGGGCCAATAATGGGAATGTCCCTGATATGGGGAGGATGTTTACTACATTCATGCGAGTGATGCTTAGGGATGTTCAGGGAGCAGCTCCTAATGCTGCTAACGGTGGTGGTGTAGCGGTGCAAGCGCCTAGAGCCAAATTCGCCAAGCCTAGCAAGGATTATACTAATCTTGGTGGAAAGTCATTCCACGAAACGGAATTGGCTACGGATGTTCAATATTGGCTTGATAGTTGTGAGCGCATCTTCGAGAATTTGGGAATCGATGATGCAATGAAAAGAAAGTTAGCATCGCGTCAACTTCAAGGATAGGCTATGAATTGGTGAAATGCTATTAATGCAGCTACTCTTGAGGATCAAGTTACTTGGAATCGGTTTAAGACTCGCTTCAGTGACAAGTTTTTCCCAGCTGCTCAGAAATTAGAATTATTTAGGAAATTTTTGGAGCATAAGTAGAATGGTTGGGAAGTCTCGGAGTATATTGTTGAATTCCTTACTTTATCGAAATATGGATTATCTCTTATCGATACTGCCGAGAAGAAGAACGAAAGGTTCATAACTGGCCTAGATGAGTACTTGGGGGAAGGACTCATAAACCTTATTGATGAGACTTTCGAATCTATTGTGGGAAAAGCATTGAGATCTGAGAGCCTTTACCCTAAGTCGAAGACCGAGGTTGATGTTACATATGCAAAGGAGCCAAAGCCAAAGGCAAGTGGTGAAGGCAAGAATAATTCCCAGAATAAGAGGAAGTAGAATCAGACCAAGGATGGTCAGAAAAACAAGAATAAGAAGGATATCGAGTGTTTAGCTGTGGCAAGAAGGGCCAATATGCTAGCAATTATCGAGCAAAACCCGAGTAAAAGAAGTGCTTCAACTATGGCCAAGTGGGATATTTTAAGAATCAAAGTCCACAACCTTCTAAAGAGAAGCAGACCGTGAAAGCATATGTTATCAACGATGTTCCTTCTTCATAGAATGGCCCAACTATGGCGTAGAAGGGAAAAGGTGTCGTTATTCAAGATATATTTTCTATTTATGATGTTCCTGTTCGAGTGTTGTTTGATACCGGGGCTTCCCATTCCTTTATATCTAGTGACCTAGTAGATAGGTTGGAATTGAAACCTGAGATTAACGATAGACCTTTAGTTTAACGGACCCAATCGGTGGTTCGACTAGCCTTTGCATGATTTGTCGTAATTTGGTCTTATTGAGTCATGGATGTATATTTTCTTGTGATTTCTTTGTTTTGGGCTTTACTGGGTTTGGCATTATTTTGGGAGTCGACTGGCTCCAAAGATATGGGGTGGTAGTAGACTGTGAGGGGTCTTCGGTGACCATTAGAGCAGGCTATGGGCGGGGGTGGTATTGCGTTGCCTACATAGTGATGAGGTTATGGCTAGTATCAGTTGTGACTATTGCTAGCAAGTATCCGGACATCTTCGAGGAAGTGACCGGACTTCCACCACACCAAGAGATTGAGTTTCAGACAGATTTAGTGAAAGATGCCAGACCTATAGTGATGCCACTTCGTCGTATGGCGCCAAGGGAGCAGCGAGAGCTTGAAGTGTAACTAAGCGGTCTTTTGAAGAAGGGATTTATCCGAAGGAGTTTTTCCGAGTGCAGAGCACTTGTTATATTTGCTACTAAGTCCGATGGTTCCCTTCGCTTATGTGTAGACTACCATGAGCTGAACAAGGTGACTAGGAAGAATAAGTATCCTCTTCCATGGATAGATGATTTATTTGATCAACTGAATGGAGCAAGAGTGATTTCCTAGTTTGATCCCGCGGCAAGTTTTAATCAGCTTCGAGTAGCAATTGATAGTATACCTAAAACGACATTTCGGACGCTGTCTGGATTCTATAAGTGGTTGGTCATGCCATTCGGGTTGACCAATGCACCAGCATATTTTGTGGATCTTATGAATGGGCTTTTCAGGGAACAATTAAATAAGTTTTTCTTGTGTGTGTGGACGATATCTTGGTTTACTCGAGGACAGAGGAAGAACACAAGGAACACTTGAGGACAGTGATGGAGGTGTTGAGGAAACACCAATTGAAAGCAAAATTTTCTAAGTGTCACTTCTGGAGGAGGGAAGTGAGATTCTTGGGCCATGTTGTTTCAGAGAATGGTATTGCCGTGGATCCTACGATGGTGGCTACGGTGCAAGATTGGTCCATGCCCAAGAATGCAATGGATATGAGAAGTTTCTTGGAGTTAGCTGGATATTATCATAAGTTTATTCAAGACTTCTCCAAGATAGTGACACTGTTAACTCAGTTGACCAAGAAGAACCAAGCTTTTCATTAGGATGACAGGTGTGAGAATGCATTTAAGAGCCTAAAGGAGAAGTAAACGTGCACACCAGTGTTAGTTATTCCTAAAGGGAACGAAGAGATGACGGTATACACAGATGCTTGTGGTACTGGACTAGGTGTTGTACTGATGCAAGGAAGTAGGGTTGTAGCTTATGCTAGTCGGCAACTGAAACCGCATGAGAAAAGATATCCTACCCATGATTTGGAATTGGAAGCGATTGTGTTCGCGTTAAAGATGTAGAGACATTATCTCTTGGGAGAAAGATTTGAGTTGTTTGCCGATCTTAAGTCGTTAAAGTGTCTTTTCTCTCTAAAGGATTTAAATCTTCGTCAGTAGAGATGGTTAGAGTTCTTGGCTTCATATGATTTCAATATCGCATATACACCCGGGAAAGGCAATGCGGTGGCTGATGCATTGAGTAGGAGAAATGCCAGTTTAGGGGCTATGTTTCTTGAATGGAAGCAACTGCAGTATATCGCGGGATATGATTTCAGACCTAAGTGCGAATTGGATCCAAAAATGTTAGCAAGTTTGACGATTAGACCGACTTTGATTGGGAGGATCGGCTCCAATCAGAGGGACGATCCTAACCTACTGGAAATCATCTCCAAGGCGGAGACGAGTACCGACAGTGAGGA
The DNA here is from genome assembly GCA_030737875.1 of Allium sativum. NCBI lineage: Eukaryota > Viridiplantae > Streptophyta > Magnoliopsida > Asparagales > Amaryllidaceae > Allium > Allium sativum. The sequence goes on from CM060923.1 coordinate 466,110,212, forward strand.
GATGAACAAGTATGGACTTGATTCAGAGGGATGGCTCTGAAAGAATGGGAGACTAGTTGCACCCAACATTAATGGATTGAGAGATGAAGTGCTTAGAGAGTGTCATCACTCAAAACTGACTATACGTCCCAGTGGTAACAAGATGTATCGAGACATGAAGCAGACATACTACTGGGAAGGGATGAAGAGAGACATTGGGAAGTTTATATATAAGTGCATGAATTGCCAGTTAGTTAAAGCCGAGCAAAAGAAGCCTAGTGGTTTGTTGCAACCATTGGAAATTCATGAATGGAAATGGGAACAAGTCTCAATGGATTTTATAGATAGTTTATCAAGGACTATATCAGGTCATGATAGCATTTGGGTGGTTCTGGATCGATTAATCAAAAGTGCAAGGTTTATACCGGTCAAGTCGAATAGAACGACAGCTAATTTAGGGAAACTATATATGAAGTGGGTAGTGAGATTTCATGAAGTACCTAAAGGTACTGTGAGTGACCAAGATCCATTAATTACTAGTGGGTTTTGGAAGAGCTTACAAGAGGCTTTAGGGTTAGAATTACACCTCAGTACCGCATACCATCCGCAAATCGATGATCAAACAGAGAGGGTGAATCGTGTATTAGAGGATCTCTTGAGAACTTGTATATTGAATTTTGGAGGTTCATGGGATGACCATTTGCTTCTGGTTAAGTTCGTATATAATATTGGTTACCAATCCAGTATTGGCATGGCTCCATTTGAAGCTTTGTACGGAAGATCGTGAACTCACCATCATGTTGGTTGGAAACTGGTGAGAAGTTTGTGCTTGGGCCAGATGTAATAAGAGAAACATCAGATAAAATCAAGATTATTCAACAGCGAATGAAGGCTGCCCAAGATAGGCAGAAGAGTTATGCTGATAAAAGGCAAAGAGATTTGAAATTCTTCATTGACGACTTGGTATTCGTCAAGATTTCTCCATTGAAGAATGTAATTCTATTTGGTAGGAGAGGTAAATTGGCACCAAGGTTTGTTGGTCCATTTCTAGTTCTTGAGCAAGTGGGGAATTTAGTGTATAAAGTTGGATTACTAGACAAGATGGCAGGAGTGCACAATGTATTTCATGTTTCCCAGTTAAAGAAGTTTGTACATGATTCTGATATGACTATTTCACCAGATCAGTTGGATGATATCGTGGTGGAATATGAGGCAGTTAGGAGCCACAGAACGATTCGTATTGTCGGACATGATACAAAGCAACTTCGAAGGAAGACAGTGAAATTGGTTAAGGTCCAGTGGGGGCAATAATGAGAATGATTGTAGTAGGGAAACAGAGGAGAACATAAGGAAGTCGTATCCGGAACTCTTTGCCCGGTAATATTTTAATAGCGATATAGTTACCCCCTTGTTAGTAAACCACATGCTAATATAGGCTTGTTTTGTTGTTATGTATTTTTTAAATATTTGAAAATGGCTGATAGGCATGCGGGGCACCATTGTATGTTTTTGGTTAAGGAATTTCGGGGGAAAAATTTCCTTGTGGGGGGAGGGAGGGGGAGGGGAGTGTAACGACCCGCAATCTACGTATCGGAGGATCGTAAAATATTTATTTTATTTTTATACAAAGTGTATGGTCTTGTAACTTTGGGAAATGACTATTGGGGTCATTTCCCATGTTCAAAATTTTCGTCAAATTTTAAAGGATCGTTTTGCCCCTATTGAATCTTATTTCGTCTATAACTTTTGATTGGTAAGGAGTTTTGACCTGAAACCACTTCCGTTAAAATTAAATGATGGTTTAGCTTTCCGTAGAGTGGTCACAATAATCAAACGGACTTACCGTTTGGGAGAAATGAATGAAATAACGTTCAGAAGATGGAAAACAGCTTAACTGGGCTTAATTAGGTGATAAGTGGTTAGGCCCATAACCCATCTCGGGATTAGGGTTATGGGAGGGCTGAAAAGAGTTAGAGAATAATTCTTTTTCATTTTTCCAGCTGCCACTAACATTTCTTTGAACCCTAACAATGGCCTTCATCCTCCAAATCTCATTCTAATTGCTTTTTTTTTTAAATACTGCCTGATGAAATCGAAGGCAGCTAGGTTACTCGCCTGTCCACCACAGTGTCTCCCCTTTTGACTAGTTCAGCACAGAGGCTTTTATCCCCAACCGAGTTATAGGTTTTATGGGAACCCACCTCCACGCCTTGAATGGGAGTAGGGCAGACATGTATCGAACCAATCATAGTTTCAGATCTAATATTCGTTTGTGGCTAAGGTGAGTGGTCAGCATGTTTATTCACTAATTATGGCTAATTAGGGGCGATTAGTGATAATTAGAGAAATTATACTTCAGAAAAATATGGAAAAATATGTAAAAATTCTAAAATATTATTTTATGTCACTGATATAATTTTGGGTTAATTTGGATTAAGTTTGCTAATCCTGGAATTTAGGAGATTAAGGGGAAACTATGGATTTGGGTATGTTTGATCCTAAATAGCACATGTGATTGATGTTTTAATGTTTTTGGTTGTTTTCATATGTTCGTACTACTATTTGGTATGATCTATGATTGCATAAGAAAGTTAGAATGGTCGAAAACGCCGTCGAGAGGCGAAAAATCATTTGCTGGAAATAGGTATAGGCTATGTGTTGAGCGACTAACCCATAAATGCATGTTCGACCGACCCTTATATACATGTCTGGTCGACCCTATGTAATAGTGCTTAACCGACCCATGTAATGGTGTTCGACCGGCCCTATGTATTAGTGTTCGACCAACCCTTATGTGTATGTTCGACCGACCCTATATGGTGGTGTTTGACCGACCCTATATGTTGAGGTTCGACCGACCCTATGTGATGTTCGACCGACCCACTATGTGATGTTCGACTGGACCCACAATGTGATGTTCGACCGACCCAAAGGAGCTTCTACAACGTAACAACAATCGTGAACTCTTCTGAAGATAAATTCCAACCCGACTAAACCCGAGATGCAAAGGAAGTCCAGCTGAGAAGTAATGGCTCAAGATTTAAATGGGGATCGACGGGTTAACTTCTAGAGTTGGACTTTGCTGCGGGACGTGTGCAAAGAGGTTATCGATATCTATAACTTTGGTTCACCATTGAGAGAGAGGGGCATGTAGACGAACTCGCGCCAGGGAACTGTGGACTGGTTGGCCAGTTAGGGTTATTGACTATGGACCAGTGCAGTGGGATCAGAGTAATAGTTGTACGGAGTTTCCGTCATGGGCCCAAAGGGCAAAGTGGTCGTAACAATAGTTGTACGGAGTTGCCGTCATGGCCCCAATAGATTTGGTGATTAAAGTGGTGGATATCGTACGCTTTATGCACTGAGTGAGAGATGTGAGGATGATTGCTATGTTTGATGTTTGCTATCACCATGACACGCACACTCCCATTTTTACAATTTATGTTAGTGTTACCTTAGAGCACTGTACATCTTGTTGTGCTAACTCTTTAGTTGCGGGTCCAGATTCAGGTATGATTATTTACGCCTGTTATTGCTTTATTTTGCGGTTATCGCTCATACAGACTTTCGTCTGACCCGGAGTTTTTATGTCTCTTCTTATTACTCTGGGTGCTCCTAAGCGAGCAGACTAGAGACATGTTAGGTGGTTATGCTCGAGTAGCTGTCCGGAGACGAGCAGGAGGCTTCCACGTACTATTTACATATATTCTCCCTTTGTTGTTGTTGGTTGCTACTTTAGGCATTAGTAGCGTACCTTTTCTATTTTGCTTTAGAGACAGTATTTTAAAGTTGTAATAATGGTTTCGATCATAAGCTGTATTTTGGATTCCGCTACTCTGATGGATATGGTTTAGTTTTCAGCTTATGCACTGTCTCGCCTGTTTTATATAAAGTTACGTTACTATTATATTTTATACCATGTGCTGTGAGATATACTACAGGTTCTTGATGATTCATAGTTTCAAATCGCTTTCTTTCGACGACTGTCCCGTGCTAGTTGGACATTGGCACAGGGCATTTCATAGAAAATGTCGGCTGGTGCGGGGCGGGCCGTCACAGCTTAGAACAGTGGTGATTATTGTTCTCTTCTTACTTCTCTTTTTCTTCTTTGTTACAATATTTTATTTAAACCATTGCATGAATCTTTTTCTTTTATTTCTCCTTTACTATTAATGCATAATCAGTGCATGTAACATATTTACACTGCATGCAACTAATCCTTTCTTTCTTTTAATGCATGCATTACATTTTTATTTGTATTAATCTTTTCTTCTTTTTTAGTGCATGTATTTATTACATGCAATCACATATTATCTTTATTTATTCTTCATATATTTATGTCTATGCATATATACACACATATGCATTATTTAATTATTGAATTGTCATAAAATGCGGGGTGTTACACATTCAGATACATGTCATCATCAGTCAGTTGCGAGCATGGGTAGTATTTGGTTTAAACCCATCAACCAGTGATCTTTCAGTATAGAGGAACTAGATGAAGTGGTAATGCCATTTGGTTGCTTAGTTTATTTGTTGTAGGGCAAGGCCTTAACCCATTTAAAGGTCTTCCTTCTAGTTGAGGGGTGGCTGCATAGGGCCCTGGCCACACTGAGAAGAAACAGGCAATGTTAAACATCTATACTATGGGCCTAAAATTTATACTTTACAGATGTAGTAAATCCCTAAATAAGCTCTATACAAAGTAGGCCCTAGTAGTGCCACTTGTTACCGAAACACTGAAGCATAGACAGAGCGATTTTGTGTAATTCCTCAATGTATGCATTGGAAGGTACATCGTAGATGGTCAAAAATTAGAGTGGTCCACTGCGGACTTAACTACACGTTTTTTACCTAATGATCTATTTGCAGGTTTAATGAAGCTATCCTTTACAGATGTAGTTGTATCACTCTCCAGACAAGATGGTGGTTTCCTATCGAGGAGGTACGAAAAGACACTATGTGTAGTATCTAGGAAGAAGACGGTCCAACGGCATGTAGCTATATATATATATATATATATATATATATATATATATATATATAGACTATTATGCTTGGTCCACTGGGGTGGATGGGTATGATATACACACAAAGGCGAGGATATTATAACCTAAATAAGCCTAGTCTAACTAAAATAAAAATGGTATATGTAGTGTTATACATAAAAGTATATAATCTTATCACTTACCAGAACTTTACTTCGGATATCCTCTTCATAACAACCTGCATGTTAGATAGAAAGCAACGATTTTTTAGCATAGAGACACATGATTAAGAAAATGTTACTATCTTGGTAAGTATTTACTATTTATTATATTTTTATCATTTTAGCTACGAGTTATTCAATTGAGCTATGATATATCTATCTTTGTCTATTAGTAGGATACTATACAACCAATTCGAATTTCAATGGACCTAGATTTTAGTATTTTACAAAAAATTCAGACCCATTGGAATTTGGGTTGTTACAGGTTCTCTCTAAGCCTTTTGATCCTTTCAGCTAAAGCTAGATCTTTCCCTTACATGGAAGCAATCCTTTCTATCAGAATTGACCGAATTTCCAAACACGACAACATAGCAATACACTAGCTCGAACAAGTCGTTGATCTCAACTGCACATCATAAGTAGTCAATGACGCTAGATTTTCAAATCTTTCAACATGGCTAATACTGCGTTATGGTGCTTTTTATTAGTGCATCTACAACTTTGTCCCCCTTTCGAGGTGTATTCTCGATTCCAAAACTATAATTGCGGTTTAATCAATTAAGAGGCATAAATAGTAACTTTTCCCTGTTACATCAATGTAGTTCCTAATTTTGATCTATAAGCATCTTTACTATAATAACCCAGAATTTTATCTATTTGGTTTTGAATATTTGATTAATTTTAAATAATCGAAATTATGGTTTTAGAATCACAATAACCTTCTTTTAGTTTGTATTAAATGATAAATGACAAGAAAATCATTTTTGAATTTAGTTTACTGATTTTAATAGAGAAAATGCCACCGAAAGAACTTTTCAATTAGGCTAATTTTCGATCATGTAAACATCGTTTAAAATGTTATTTAAATTCCAAAAATAAATATAATGCACACATATATTAATTAATGAATACAGTTTAGTATTAATAAAGATTAATTAGTTCAACGAGGTAATGATTTGATGTTAAGTAAGATTAAAGGAAGAAAAGATTAGAAAAATTACAAAGTACACTTGAAATAAGGAGTTAAAGAAACAAAAGGTACATATCTAATGTAATGGCCCGCAAATCCGCACTATCTGAGTTGACTAACAACACCACACATCCAACCCAAATTGCACAGAAATACGAATCATTATTAGAAAGAAGTTAGAGGATGAGAAATAGAAAGAAAGAAATATTAGAATAGAAGAAAACGAAGATCACAAACTCACAGCGGAACGAATAAAATATATTAGGTAACATAAACTTTGAAATACAATTCGGTAACTTTATATACATACCATCATCAGAGCACAACAGTTATTCCTGGAACAGTTATAAACATCTGTTTCCAGATACAACACAGTATACAGCGGAATATATGATAGTCTATAGTTAACTAATGAAGCCTCCTGCTTCCAGCTTGTATCTCACGCTCCATATATAATATAAAACCAAAAACCACAGGGCGCTTGTTGGAGATTGGATTTCCAACATGACAAGGTATGAAACCACCTTTCGATAGTGTATCTCTAGAGGGGAATGCACTGGGTTCAACAAGAACATCTTGCAGCCCGGCCCACACAAGACCGACCACTCATTTCGCTTGAGTGTATCGAATGTATATCACCAAAGGTTGGGATCAGCAACCGTTTCCCGAAAAGGGACAACATCGATAGATTAAAGAAGTAAAAGTAATTTCTCTAGATAGGTGATTATACACCCTAATGGGATCGACCCGCATAGCCATGCTGCCAGCCCGATTTTTGTCATTTCCCGGTTGTTGAGGCCTGAGGCTACGATTTCTTTCCATTCATTGATAGCACAATCACGTTGAATGCCACATTGTTAGATCCATTCATCACTAATTGATTTGCACAAATATATTCTAGATATTATGCTAAGAGAATAAATTCTCTGCCACCATATATATTTATACAGACCAACATATATGATCACTGGAAATAGTTTGTCAGACATTTGTCCATACACTTCGTTCTGGGACTGAAGAAACCGAAGGCACAATTTCTATTAATAGAAAAAGCCCTTGCACTTTACTCCGTCTTCGATTATCTTCATATAATCTGATTTGAAACGCTACTGCCACTATGGAGTGGTTCACGGATAATAATCCAACCGGTCTCTCCATATTGACAACGATATTGGCAAACACTTCGATAGTTGGTTATTTAACTATCGAAGAAAAATAAACAAACATTCCAACCATCAAACAAATCACTGGGCCATTTCGTTGATATTTCATTCATTAATTAAATCCCTACTCCATTTCCTTATCAATATTTGTTAGCCAAATATTTTCAACAATCATCTTGGCCCTTTTCGCTATTTGGAAAACATTTACGTATATCGCCTCCTTTTATTTTCTATACGTAGAAAATATCTTCTATTTATAACTGGAAAACATTCCAATTACTTATCTCTTTCACGCCCGTTCATTTCTACACTCAGGAAATACTTATTTATTATATTTCCAAAATTTCACCTCCTTGGGTTAAAACGAATGTTGTGTAAAACATCGTTACAACAACCCAAAACACTGCATTCAACTAACTCTTATTCAAACATTCCTCTTCGAGATTGGATCTTGCTATTTTTGGGTTAAAAATGAAATTAATCAAGTTGGGGTATAACTACCACTCAGACCTTGACTGAAAACATCCTTAACTTCAAAATGGACAAGACCACTTACCTCGAATAATCAACATCATAAAACAAATTATTCATTTTCAAAATGTATATACGTTTCCCTTTCTAATTTTACCAAATTTAATTATAGATTTTTTTTATTTGTTTATAATATTCTATTTTTAATTTCGTTTCCTTATCGAATCCTATATATATCGATACATTGATTTTTAACTATCAAATTTTATTAAAAATATTTTAACTCCTTAAATTTTCAGAAAATTTCGCCATAACCTCCTTTGTATCAGGAGCATCGAGAAAATCCCCAAAGCGCTACACAGGCCCTCTTCATTCAAAAAGAAAATTTAAAAAGCCAAGCGGCTTGCCGATACGGTGCATAAAATCTCATATGGGATTTAAACATGTACCTTTTAGTCGGGTACACAATTTATAATCTTCATACACTTCATTCCCATACCTGCTTAACACATATCCACATATTCCCATTTGGTTTCAACTCAATCCATTCGTCTTAACCCAATTCGCTAATTTATTTTCTAATTAGCTATTTTGCCTATTTCACTTCTTTGTTTGAACATAACATGTTCAAATAAAATATTTAACTTGCTTAAAACAAATTTGAATTCCAATTTCAATTCAAGTTTCCTTTTCGATTTCGAATATAAATTTCCAAATCGAATTCACTTATTCAAAGCCCAATATCGATTCAAAATCTCATTAACAAATTACTATTCAACTTAGTTAATTCTATTTAATAATTAAAAATCTGATTTCTGTTTCAAAAATCAATCAATTACTACACTTGAGTTCACATATATTTTAAAAGCTCAAATCTGGAATTTTCTAAATAGAAATTCGGATATTATTCGCTTAAAATCCTTTTATAAAATTAAATAAACCGCTATTGGTTTTAAATGGTTATAGTGTTGTTTTTTTGAAAATTTGATTTTGAAATAACTCAAAATCTATACGACGAAATCCAGATTTTTCTCCTTCATTAGAGAGTTATTCTCAAATCGGTCCTGACGATTATTGTTTCAAAGAATTCTGACTTGAATTGAGTTCTATAAACTCAATTGAAGTTCGAAACTTCAATTTACGAACTACCTTGCTGCGGCAAGCTCGTTTTAATTATATTTAATATATAAACAGTTTAAACTTCGTTTATAAATAAATTTCACTTTCATTCTAATTTATTTCAATATATATATAAGATCGGCTTTCCAAATTTAAGTTAAACATTTCGATTATCTAAATCGTCGATTTTCATAACTCAATTGTAAATTTTATTTACAACTCTATCTTATATATAATATTCCAATACTTTTGGAGATAAAATATAAATCCTTGGATTTATTTCAATTCTGTTTACGATCCGCATTCTGAAATATATTTCGTCGTTCCCACTAAATGATTTCAAATTTTATTTTCAATTTCTACTTTCAATTTCTATTTTCAATTTCTATTTTCAATTTCTATTTTCAATTTCTATTTTCAAATTTCTATTTTTTTAACTTTAAACTCTAAATTATCCAATGATAATCTATTTCACCAGATTTATAAATATTGTTTATAAATACAACTTCGTTGTTTTATATAATAAAACAAGCTTCATTTCAAAAATCTGTTTTGAAACTCAATTCCTTTTATATTCCTATTTCAGGAATAAAACCATCGCTCACCTTTTCGAAATGATTTCATCTTCTACCTTTAAATTCATACTTGACTTTAAATATTCAAATTATCCAATGATAATTAATTCATTATATTTATAAACACCATTTTATAAATTTCCTTGTTTATATTTTTAAACAAGTCCATTTCGAAATCTGCTTACAAGCAAAAGCTTATTTTGGAAATTTTTACTTATAATAACTTATATATATAACATTCAATTTATTTTCATATTCAATTTAACTTCTATTTAAATAAATTCGAATTAATCAAATTCAAATCATAAATCCTTACGGGTTTATTTTAGTTCAATTTATATTCTGAACATCAGAATAAATTCCATCGTTTATTTCTTTAAAACGATTTCCCCATTTCTATTTTTAAATTCACATTTGAATTTAAATATTCAAATTATCCAATGATATTTTTCCCACTTTATTTATAAACACCGTTTATAAATTTATTTCAATCCCCTGATTTTCTGATGAAAATCATTCCATTTTATTTATAAATGCCATTTATAAATTCATCACTTCAATTTCCTGTATATTTTAATGTATAAACATCATTTATAAATTTCGGTACTTGTTTTATTTATTCGAAACAAGTCAATATTTTTAATCCATTTGAATTTCATATTCTATTTTTAGAAAAATAGAATTTCCCATTTAAAATCTCAAAATCTCTTTCATAATATTTTTATAGATCACATTCAGGCACTAGTGATAATTAAACAATCAAAATACCCAATTATCAATCAACATATCGTATATCATAATATATGTGAAAACAAACAAATAATAATATTTTTGAGGAATCCAGTCGGATCCCTCCAACCTGTTTTCCCTGCATCCACAGACGTTAGCCAACGTATATAATACCCATCCTGCTTCGAGGCAGGATATCGCGGTATAGAAGGTCATCCACTATCATAGCATGGGGCGTATAGGGTAATCATCCGCTAATGGTACCGCGGGCATCCGCTAATGATACTGCGGGAATCCAACCACCAATATATATATATATATAATAGCCACAAACAACAATCCTAAATAATTAATATATTTGTATAATAGCCACAGTAATATTTAAATGCAACCAAACAACCAATAATTACTTTTAACGATAAAAATAATTTAAATAAAATTCTTGAGTGAGAATTACTCACCATGATTTTTGTTGTCGAAATAAATCGAAGAACGTTCGGTTTTCATTCCAACTAATCCCAGGAAATTCCAAAAATTCCAATTTCCTCTATGGGTCCATCTCGACTTTTATTAGCATTTTCTATCTTGTATATTAAATATAGTATTTATAAATGTGCAACAATTGAGCTATATAATTTTCTTAACAAAAATCAAATTTTATCTCATTAAAATAATTCCATTACCTTAATTCCTACCTACTAGCACCTCTTACCATCCGAGTGCTTCCTGTTTATTTACACCTTGAAACCATCCAAGTTGACCGACACTTATTCGATTAGAATACCCCAGAAATCTTCCTCGAGATGCTGATTTCTTCTATGGTCCTGAACCTATCCTTGTATTTCCAATTTGAATGCCTAGTTTCACGATGCCGCAAACCATATGCCTTGCTGGAGCAAAAACAGTGAATTCGCATTGCATCCCACCTGCTTTTTAGTGTACAATTCCGATAATCTCAACATCACCGAACAACTTATCTATCTCCCTCTATATCAACGGAAAACCCCCTGGCCTGATTCGCGATACTCGAGTTTGAGCCACACATGTTCACATTGCACCTCTCACTGCAGTCGAAACCCCTTTCTGCGACTTCGACATCATCGACCATTCCCTCAAACACCACATTGCGAGCTCCAATTCCTGAAACTCGAGTGAAGTTACTCGATCCGTTCGAGTTCGACAATAGCGATTTAAAATCGCATCAACCAAAAACTATGTTGCGCCTAAATTCGTGAACGGATCTTGCTCCAGAACGTATTCACACCCATAAATAACCTGAATCGAAGCTTTTCCTATATACCGCCACAATCCTAAGTCGCGACGCCCCCCAGCCTAGGTAGTCAATTGTCGATCTTCCCCCAATTAGTATCGCAAGCTTCGAATCCCCCTCAAATCGAAGACTAGACCTAACTCGAGTGTGCGGAACAAGTTTTTACCCTTTCTAGAATTTCGTTTGATTTCAATTTGAGAAGTATTGGAGATATAACGCACGAAAAAAATAGAGGAAGAAAACCGATTTGTTTTAAGTGGAGAATTACAGAGGGAGACTTCAATTTATTTATGCTAGGAGAAAATTTATTGGAGATTTACTGAAGTGTATCAACAGTTATATACTAGAGATGCTTCTTGGTTAAGGAAATGAAGGTAGATGTTTACTGGGTAAGATCTATCAGAGTTAGGTTATACTACGTACAGGGTTTATTAAGGCAGGTATTAACTGGTACGGTGTTTATCAAATTTTAAAATATCCCGTGATCGCGAACTCCTTTTTGAACACAACGACTAACCTTCCTAGGGTAAAACCGCTATACTGAACACACTAGGACAGGCATCGAAACTCAATTCGACCATATGGAGGATATAGTAATTTAAATTGATATAAATTAAATTCAAAACAATTTAATTCCTTGATAATAAATTATTATTATCGTCTATATCTATATATATAATAGAATATATAATGAAATTGAATTTATACCAGTCATCTGGATCGTTTTGATTCAGTTTAAAATTCTGGATTCAATTTTGTTTTAAATTCAAATAAAATCCATATTAATCATTTTAATTATTTTAACTCTGTTTTAAATTCAAAATGAATTATTTCAAATTTCTCGTATTTCAATAATTATAAATATTAGAAATAAACTGTATTTTTTATTATGAAATCTATAACTCAATATAAATATAAATTTATATTGTCAACTCAATATTTAAAACCATATTAAATATTTAGAATAAATAGACCGTAAAATCTGGGTCATTACATTCTTCCCCCCTTAAAAGAATTTCGTCCCCGAAATTACTAAGGTAGGAAAAACGGTACAAGCCCATTAACTTTTCAAAAACTCACTTATGCTGAAACTGAACTCTAAAAATTTCAAAAAAATTAATTTCAACCAAAACCTTTGGTTTTCATTCATATTGAATATCAAACTCATTTAAATTGATTTTAATCAATTTAGTCACTTTGATTAACTTGCTTAAGTTAAATTTAATTTCCATAATTCAAATTCCTGGGATTTTATTTCAAATCCATTTGAAATCACATAAATATATACATATATTTATTTCCATTTCAAATTCAAAACATTTGAATTTTCAAACCAACTCGTTTTGCTTTCAAACAAATTTCCAGCAAAAACTTTTCTAAGGTAGCAATCCATCACTTAGAAACTCGAAAATGAACACTAATGATGCGGCAGTTATCATCAGAATCATTTTCCAGCCACTGAAGTGTGTTCAGTGCATTATCACTTCCAAAATCCATCTAAAATGATTTTTACTCAAAAAAAACCCTTTCAAAACAAAGCTATATTATTTTAATATATTTCAAAAATATTTTTCAAAACTCCCAGGATTTGAATTCTTAATGCCGATTTGAATTTATTCCAATTCATTTCATTTGTATATATTATTCATATAAAAATTATATTTTGGTTATAATTAACCATTTCAATTTTATAATCTCATTTGATTATAATATTATCAACCAACACATCCAATAATTTTCGAAAAATATTATTTCAATATCAAAATAGAATTTTGAGTAAAATTATTTCATTTACCCACTTAAAACAATATTGTGTCGAATTTCTCTGTTCAAGTATTTAGAAATTCCTATCGACTACGTGGCATCCCACGATTCGATCGGAATTCATAAACCACTAATCAGACTAGCCAACGCAATACAAAACAATTTTTATATCAAATAACAAATACGCGCTCTCGTATATATACACTCAACTCATTCTAGGGTACTACTGACCCTATCTCTAATGAGCACATCCCACCAAAGTCTAGGTATTCACTCAACCTAAGCTCTGATACCAACTGTAATGGCCCGCAAATCCGTACTATCTGAGTTGACTAATAACACCACACGTCCAACCCAAATTGAACAGAAATACGAACCATTATTAGAAAGAAGTTAGAGGATGAGAAATAGAAAGAAAGAAATATTAGAATAGAAGAAAACGAAGATCACAATCTCACAACGGAGCGAATAAAATATATTAGGTAACATAAACTTTGAAATACAATTCGGTAACTTTATATACATACCATCATCAGAGCACAACAGTTATTCCTGGAACAGTTATAAACACTGTTTCTAGATACAACATAGTACACAGCGGAATATCTGATAGTCTATAGCTAAATGGTGAAGCCTCCTGCTTCCAGCTCTTCCAAGTGAATCTGAAAAATCCCGACTACTTGACTGCCCGTACAAATTTGGGCACCCAAGAGTTTAGGGTAAACAAACAAAATAAACTCTGGGTCAGTCATGGGACTGGTGTGAGTAAACTCCAAACATTTGGTTAACTTTCAAAATCCTTCCAAAAGAAGGATAATCGTAAGACCAGCCCACACATAAACATAGACGGTTTTTACTTTACTATAACCTAAAACACTTTGATATCAAATCCAGTGATATTATAATAATGTCTACATCAAATAAATAGAATCTAGCGGACTGCACAAGACCGACCACTCATTTCGCTTGAGTGTATCGAATGTATATCACCAACGGTTGGGATTAACAACCGTTTCCCGAAAAGGGACAGCATCGATAGATTAAAGAAGTAAAAGGAATTTCTCTAGATAGGTGATTATACACCCTAATGGGATCGACCCACATAGCAATGCTGCCTGTCCGATTTTTGTCATTTCCCGGTTGTTGAGGCCTGAGGCTACGATTTCTTTCCATTCATTGATAGCACAATCACCTTGAATGCCACATTGTCAGATCCGCTAATCACTAATTGATTTGCACAAATATATTCTGGATATTATGCTAAGAGAATAAATTCTCCGCCACCATATATATTTATACAGACCAACATATATGATCATTGGAAATACTTTGTCAGACATTTGTCCATACACTTCGTTTTGGGACTGAACGAAACCGAAGGAACAATTTCTATTAATAGAAAAAGCCCTGCACTTTACTCCGTCTTCGATTATCTTCATATAATCCGATTTGCAACGCTACTGCCAATATGGAGTGGTTCACGGATAATAATCCAACCGGTCTCTCCATATTGACAACGATATTGGCAAACACTTCAATAGTCGGTTATTTAACTATCAAAGAAAAATAAACAAACATTCTAACCATCAAACAAATCACTCGGCCATTTCATTGATATTTCATTCATTAATTAAATCCCTACTCCATTTCCTTATCAATATTTGTTAGCCAAATATTTTCAGCAATCATCTTAGCCCTTTTCGCTATTTGAAAAACATTTACGTATATTGCCTCCTTTTATTTTCTATACGTAGAAAATATCTTCTATTTATAACTGGAAAACATTCCAATTACTTATCTCTTTCACGCCCGTTCATTTCTACACTCAGGAAATACTTATTTATTATATTTCCAAAATTTCACTTCCTTGGGTTAAAACGAATGCTATGTGAAACATCGTTACAGCAACCCAAAAAACTGCATTCAACTAACTCTTATTCAAACATTCCTCTTCGAGACTGGATCCTGCTATTTTTCGGTTGAAAATGAAATTAATCAAGTTGGGGTATAACTACCACTCAGACCTTGACTGAAAACATCCTTAACTTCAAAACGGACAAGACCACTTACCTCGAATAATCAACATCAAAAAACAAATTATTCATTTTCAAAATGTATATACATTTCCCTTTCTAATTTTACCAGATTTAATTATAGATTTTTTTTATTTGTTTATAATATTCTATTTTTAATTTCGTTTCCTTATCGAATCCTATATATACCGATACATTGATTTCTAACTATCAAATTTTCTTAAAAATATTCTAACTCCTTAAATTTCCGGAAAAATTCGCCATAACCTCCTTTGTATCGGGAGCATTTGGAAAATCCCCAAAGCGTCGCACAGACCCTCTTCATTCAAAAAGAAAATTTAAAAAGCCAAGCGGCTTGCCGATACGGCGCATAAAATCTCATATGGAATTTAAACATGTACCTTTTTCTCGGGTACACAATTTATAATCTTCATACACTTCATTCCCATACCTTCTTAACACATATCCACATATTCCCATTTGGTTTCAACTCAATCCATTCGTCTTAACCTAATTCGCTAATTTATTTTCTAATTAGCTATTTTGCCTATTTCACTTCTTTGTTTGAACATAACATGTTCAAATAAAATATTTAACTAGCTTAAAACAAAATTGAATTCCAATTTCAATTCAAGTTTCCTTTTCGATTTCGAATATAAATTTCCAAATCGAATTCACTTATTCAAATCCCAATATCGATTCAAAATCTCATTAACAAATTACTATTCAACTTAGTTAATTCTATTTAAAAATTAAAAATCTGATTTCTGTTTCAAAAATCAATTCCTTAATCCACTTGAGTTCACATATATTTTACAACTCAAATCTGGAATTTTCTAAATAGAAATTCGGATTTTATTCACTTAAAATTCTTTTATAAAATTAAATATACCGTTATAGGTTTTAAATGGTTATAGCGTTGTTTTTCTGAAAATTTGATTTTGAAATAACTCAAAATCTATACGACGAAATCCAGATTTTTCTCCTTCATTAGAGAGTTATTCTCAAATCGGTCCTGAAGATTCTTGTTTCAAAGAATTCTAACTTGAATTGAGTTCTATATACTCAATTGAAGTTCGAAACATCAATTTACGAACTACCACGCCGCGGCAAGCTCGTTTTAATTATATTTAATATATAAATGGTTTAAACTTCGTTTATAAATAAATTTCACTTCCATTCTAATTTATTTCAATGTATATATAAGATCGGCTTTCCAAATTTAAGTTAAACATTTCGATTTTCTAAATCGTCGATTTTCATAACTCAATTGTAAATTTTATTTACAACTCTATCTTATATATAATATTCCAATTCTTTTGGAGATAAAATATAAAACCTTGGATTTATTTCAATTCTGTTTACAATCTGCATTCTGAAATATATTTCGTCGTTCCCACTAAATGATTTCAAATTCTATTTTCAATTTCTACTTTCAATTTTTATTTTCAATTTCTATTTTCAATTTCTATTTTCAAATTTCTATTTTTAAATTTCTATTTTTTTAATTTTAAACTCTAAATTATCCAATGATAATCTATTTCACCAGATTTATAAATATTGTTTATAAATCCAACTTCGTTGTTTTATATAATAAAACAAGCTTCATTTCAAAAATCTGTTTTGAAACTCAATTCCTTTTATATTCTTATTTCAGGAATAAAACCATCGTTCACCTTTTCAAAATGATTTCATCTTCTATCTTTAAATTCATACTTGACTTTAAATATTCAAATTATCCAATGATAATTAATTCATTGAATATTTATCCAATGATAATTAATTCATTATATTTATAAACACCATTTTATAAATTTCCTTGTTTATATTTTTAAAGAAGTTTATTTCGAAATCTTTTTAAAACCAAAAGCTTATTTTGGAAATTTCTACTTATAATAACTTATATATCTAACATCCAATTTATTTTCATATTCAATTTAACTTCTATTTAATAAATTCGAATTAATCGAATTCAAATCATAAATCCTTACGGAATTATTTTAGTTCAATTTATATTCTGAACATCAGAATAAATTCCATCGTTTATTTCTTTAAAACGATTTCCCCATTTCTATTTTTAAATTCACATTTGAATTTAAATATTCAAATTATCCAATGATAATTTTTCTCAATTTATTTATAAATACCGTTTATAAATTTATTTTAATCCCCTGATTTTCCAATGAAAATCATTTTATTTTATTTATAAACGCCATTTATAAGTTCATCACTTCAATTTCCTGTATATTTTAATTTATAAATGTCGTTTATAAATTTCAGTACTTGTTTTATTTATTCGAAACAAGTGAATATTTTTAATCCATTTGAATTTCAAATTCTATTTTTAGAAAAATAGAATTTCCTGTTTAAGATTTCAAAATCTCTTTCACAATACTTTTATAGATCAACATTCAGGCCCAAGTGATAATTAAACAATCAAAACACCCAATTATCAATCAACATATTATATATGATAATATATGTGAAAACAAATAATAATAATATTTTTGAGGAATCCAGTCGGATCCCTCCAACCTGTTTTCCCTGCATCCACAGACGTTAGCCAACATAAATAATACCCATCCTACTTCGAGGCAGGATATCGCGGTATAGAAGGTCATCCATTATCATAGCGTGGGGCGTATAGGGTAATCATCCGCTAATGGTACCGCGGGCATCCGCTAATGATATGCAGGAATCCAACCACCAATATATATATATATAATAGCCACAAACAACAATCCTAAATAACTAATATATTTGTATAATAGCCACAGTAATATTTAAATGCAACCAAACAACCAACAATTATTTTTAATGATAAAAATAATTTAAATAAAATTCTTGAGTGAGAATTACTCACCGTGATTTTTGTTGTTGAAATAAATCGAAGAACGTTCGGTTTTCATTCCAATTGATCCCAGGAAATTCCCAAAATTCCAATTTCCTCTATAGGTTCATCTCGACTTTTATTAGCATTTTCTACCTTTTATATTAAATATAGTATTTATAAATGTGCAACAATATGAGCTATATAATTTTCTTAACAAAAATCAAATTTTATCTCACTAAAATAATTCCATTACCTTAATTCCTACCAATTAGCACCTCTTACCATCCGAGTGCTTCCTGTTTATTTACACCTTGAAACCATCCAAGTTGACCGACACTTATTCGATTAGAATACCCCAGAACATTTTCTCGAGATGTTGATTTCTTCTATGATCCTGAACCTATCCTTGTATTTCCAATTTGAGTGCCTAGTTTCACGATGCCCCAAACCATATGCCTCCTGGAGCAAAAACAGTGAATTCACATTGCATCCCACCTACTTTCTTAGTATACAATTCTGATAATCTCAACATCACCGAATAACTGATCCATCTCCCTTTACATCAACGGAAAGCCCCCGCCCTGATTCGCGATACTCGAGCTCGAGCCACACCTGTTCACATAGCACCTCTCACTGCAGTCGAAACCCCCTTCTGCGACTTCGACATCATCGACCATTCCCTCGAACACCACATTGCGAGCTCCAATTCCTGAAACTCGAGTGAAGTTACTCGATTCATTCGAGTTCGACAGTAGCGATTTAAAATCGCATCAACCAAAAACTATGTTGCGCCTAAATTCGTGAACGGATTTTGCTCCAGAACGTATTCACACCCATAAATAACCTGAATCGAAGCTTTTCCTTTATCGCGCCACAATCCCAAGTCGCGACGCCCCCCAGCCTAGGTAGTCGTTTGTCGATCTTCCCCCAATTAGTGTCGCAACCTTCGAGTCCCCCTTAAATCGAAGACTAGACCTAACTCGAGTGTGTGGAACAAGTTTTTACCCTTTCTAGAATTTCATTTGATTTCATTTTGACAAGTATTGGAGATATAACGAACAGAAAACAAATATAGGAGGAAAACCGATTTGTTTTAAGTGGAGAATTACAGAGGGAGACTTCAATTTATTTATGCTACGAGAAAATTTACTAGAGATTTACTGAAGTGTATCAGCAGTTATATACTAGAGATGCTTCCTGATTAAGGAAATGAAGGTAGATGTTTACTGGGTAAGATCTATCAGAGGTAGGTTCTACTACGTACAGGGTTTATTAAGGCAGGTATTAACTGGTACGGTGTTTATCAAAATTTTAAATATCCCTTGATCGCGAACTCCTTTTTGAACATAATGACTGACCTTCCTAGGGTAAAACCGCTATTCTGAACACACTGGGACAGGTATCGAAACTCAATTCGACCATATGGAGGAGATATTAATTTAAACTGATATAAATTAAATTCAAAACAATTTAATTCCTTGATAATAAATTATTATTATCGTCTATATCTGTATTCAAAATAGAATATATATTGAAATTGAATTTATACCGGTCATCTGGATTGTTTTGATTCGGTTTGAAATTCTGGATTCAATTTTGTTTTAAATTCAAATAAAATCCATATTAATCATTTGAATTATTTTAACTCCGTTTTAAATTCGAATTGAATTATTTCAAATTTCTCATATTTCGATAATTATAAGTATTCGAAATAAATTATATTTTTATTATAAAATCTATAACTCAATATAAATATAAATTTATATTGTCAACTCAATATTTAAGACCATATTAAATATTTAGAATAAATCGACCTTAAAATCTGGGTCGTTACATGTAATTAAGTACATATGCTTAATTATGACATTGGAAGTAAGTGAAATTGGTGTAAGTAATGTGTAAAAAAGAAGGTGGGATAGCATCAAATTAAGAAGGGTAAGTGACATAGGGTTATTTTGAAAATTTCATAAGTGTATTTTACAAAAAATTGATTTTTTCTTCTCGTTAGTCATTTTTCACTTTTTAATCATTTTTTACATCTTCCTGTTCCTTCTAATCTACTTCCATCGACACCATGGATTTAGAGCCAAAAATATTATTTTTGTTGCACTTTCAAAACTCTAAAACTCCACGCTCCCTTCTCCAATTTCTGTCTAGATTTTTCTCTCCTTCCTTCGACCATAACTCACTTTAAATAGTCCCAATTCATCTAATTATATTTTCTAAATTTAGTTTAAATGAGTTGTATACATTATATATTTTAACCACTTTTCCAAATTTGAGTTTTACTATGTCAGAATTTGTAATTCTTTTTGGGCCTAGATTTCTAAGTCCAAGAATACCTTCTATTCTTTCAACCATATCTTACATTAAATGAAAGAAAATGCAAGAACTTTTATTTTGATTGCTTTTACAAATTATGTAGGTAACAACCAAAAATTGCAAGGACTTGTATTTTGATTGCTTTTACAAACAGTTTCAAAATGACTGATTAGGTTCTGTATTTTTTTTGATGCAAAAAAGGTAGTGAATCGCTAGATTCACGCCTTCATTCATTCATTAAGCATAGAGCAAGTACATCGTGTTCAGCATACATAGAGCTATCTACTAGTTACAATAGTTACATATATTTACATACATATATACAATCAAAATACATGCACGCAGGCATGTTTACATAGAGTCCAAAAATTTTATGAAACTACAGCAAAAACAGCATGCAAACCCAGTAAAGTGAATCATGGCAACATCAAGCTCTGCTACCACGGGCCCTGTCCATCACCCTAGCTCCGATTGTGTCAGTAAACCTGATTTCTTCATTGCCTGACCAAAGAGAAACAAAATTAAGTATGCGAAAAATAACTGAGTTGGGCGGTTTCATTTTGCATTTAAACTTTCGTGAGTTGCGTTCATGCCAGAGGATCCAAACATAAGCAAAGTTCAAAAGAGCAAACATATGGCGCATGTCAGTGTCAGGTAATGTAATGATAGTACTATTCCAGAAGAGAAATTGGTCAGAGATGAAGTGAGACCAGTCTAAGCAGATATTAAGGCTAACTAAACACTTCGTCCACACGTAAAAGGCGAAATCGCAATCAAGAAAAAGATGCATGTAATCCTCGTCATCGTCATTGCAGAAAACACATCCCCCAGTAACATGAACACCTTTAAGCCTTAATCTTTTCACTGTATTGAGCTTGTTGTGCATGATCGTCCACATATGTATCCTGACCTTAGCAGGTACAGCTTTTAGGTTCTGTATTTTTAAATTCTACGAAAATCTAGTATTCTTCAACATTTCAAGTTCAAACTCCACCACTCCTTACAACCCTATTTCGAGACTTCCACTTTTTGGTTGTGCCCTATTTTAATCTTTAGGCCTTTCAACTGTAACAAACCAGAATTTCTGAACTAAATTAAAAATTTTATTATAGCTATTTTAATGGATTTTGGATATTTAAAATCATTTATTTCGAGAATTAACGATTTAAAATTTATTTAAATCGAAGTTAGAACATATAAATTTATTTTAATTATAAAACGATCCTGAAATGGCGCGGTAGTTTGAAAATTCGATTTTTAATTTCAAATGAATGTACAGATCTCAAAATAAATCGGATTTCAGTAAAACCAGAAACTTTAGAATATGTTTAATAATACCTTTCTAATGAATGTGAAAAATTGAGATTTCATAATATAAATTGAAAGTTATGTCCAGTTTAAAATTTAAATTAGTCGATATGGAATTTATATATATTTTAAAATAATATATAGCCCTTAAAAATAGCCATTTTGCAAACGACCTCCGTTTTCGACGAAACCACTTTTGTTGGATCTGGAGCATCAAGTTATTGTTAGGTTTCAAATTTCATAATTTTTGGAATTAATATGTGAGTGTGGTGAATTTAAATGTGTTTTGCAATTTCAGTTTAAATTTAATCGACTGGATAAAGGCCATTTTTCAAACGATCTCCAAATTCGACGAAATTAGTTTTGTTAGGAATGTATCGTCAAAACATAGATAGATTTATTTTTTTATGATTTTTGGAGTTAGTATGTGGCCCCAGTAAATTAAAATGTACGTTTGAACTCAATATATATTGATTTATATTTTAATTTTGATAAAAACTGATCAAAACGATAGAATTGGCTTACGAAACATATTCCATTGTGACTGAGAAGGAGGGTCATTTCATTCAACAGTCAAGCATTCCCAATAGAAAGCTAGTATCTTGATTACACACAAGTTCTAGTAAAGTTAGTAAGCATAAGCCGAGTAAAACTCACATTATTATATCAAAATTTTGATCTTGAATAGATTATTGTCATCATGTTAATTTGATTATATATTTTGGTATTTGACTTTCTTATGGCTTCGATTTGTTTTTGCATGTTACGAACATAATGTTTAAGCTATATGCTAAGAAAGTTAGTGTAATAACCCGAAAATCTAAGCTAGTTTAAAATTTTATTTTGGAAATTTTAATGAATTTTGAATATTTAAAATGAATTATTTTAAATAATAACAACGAGAAATTTATTTTGAATATAATTCGAATAAATATATTTATATACGTCGTCGTTAGAATATAAATAATTATATATAATTATAAAAGGAATTGAAAATGGCGCGGTAGTTCGATTATTCGATTTCAAACTTCAATTGAATGTACCAGGTGCAAAACAATCCGGATTTTAGCGAAACCAAAAATATTAGAATCTAGTTAAAAATATCTTTCCAACGAATCTGAAAAATCGAAATTTCATAGCGGGAATCAAAAGTTATGCCCAGTTGAAAATTCAGAATAGTCGCTATGTAAATTATACATGGCCGAAAAAGTCAAATTTTGCATACGGATGAATTTGGACTCGAAACCTCTTCCATTGAGTTCAAAATGCCATTTAGAACTCCGAAAAGTATAAGCTTCGATATATTCCGATATCCGGAATAGTGGCTATGGGCTGGGGTTGTTCGGTTAACAATACATAGCCCTTAAAAATTGAAATTTTGCATACGAGCTCAGAATTCGACGAGATAAATTTTTATGGATTCATAATGACAAATCATTGTTGAGTTCCAAATGGCGCGTCAAACGGAGTTAGTATGTGGCGTGCGAGCTGAAACAGTTCAGGGTAAAGCGAGCACTCATTTTACAAAGGAACATTATTCATACGACCTCAGAATTTGATTTCGTTTTTTTTCTGGATTCATATAGTCTAAAAATGGTTAAATCGAAAACGGCTTGATTTTTTGAGTTAGCATGTGAGCGTGCGAGAAGAAAAGGTGCGCCAAAATCGCATTTTTAGAGTTTATCTGAGCATTTTTGTGATTTTTTTTGAATGGTCAGATGAACTCGGAATTCGATGAAACTTGTTTCGTTGGACTCGTCTTCACGTCTACTATCTCGTGCCCGAAATCCGCGGCGATTGGAGTTCATTAGCGTTCAGGCGATACACGGGAAACGAGCATATAAACACTTTTACTTCCTTTTCTTCCTCACTTTTCTCTTCCTCTTTCTTCCTCTTTTCTCTTTAATGGAGACCGCGACCCCTCCCCGCTGTCCAGCCTCCACCGCCGCCTCCCCATCCCATCCACCGCCGGCCGCACCCCCTCCTCCTCTTCCCCTCCTCCTCCTCTCTCTCTCTCCTCCTCTTTCTCTCTTCAAATGCAAAACCCTAAGCCACCACCACCACCACGGGCCCCACCACCCCCGTCGCAACCCACCAGCGGACTCCCCACGCCACATCAGGTCCGGCGCCCCCTTCCCCCTCCTCAATTCCGGCCGTGGGCCCCCCCGGTCACCAAAAACCCATTTTACACTAATTGCCCGTTTTGCAAATAAGCCCCTGACCGTATTTCGCCAATAACTCCCAAAGGGTGCGTTTCTGGCCAAAGTCCCTCTGGATCAAAGTTGTAGAGCACAAAATTCTCTTTGATTTGCCTATGGAATTCGTGTTTTGGAGTTCGGAGTTGCTCGGAAAACGCGTTCGAAGTCTGTTGTTCGAAAGCGGTAAAATTCGTGTACTTTCGCGAATTCTGGCGAATTGGAGCATTTTCGGCAAAAAGACCCTTAGGAGAAAGTTGTCCAAAATGGCGCGTTTAAGCTGGATAAAAGATGGTGTGAAGATTGAAGCTCGTTTGCAAATTCTAGGACCCGAACAGCGAATCCGGGCGTTAGAAAAAAAGTGAGTTTTCTCCGCTTTAAAGCTTCTATGGTTTTTGACGAATGGAGTAGAATAAAAATATGATTTTTATATTATAGAAAGAATAAAAATATGATTTTTATATAGTAGAGATAATAAAAATACGATTTTTATATTATATAGTAAAGATTTGATCTTTACTATATGAACAGTGGTATAAAAATAGAATTTTTATCTATATAGTAGTAGAATAAAAATGTGATATATATATATATATATATAGCAACAATATAAAAATATGATTTTTATATATGTAGTGACTACGGGCAACGAAAGTGACGAAAGGCGAGAACAGTGATGATTTCTTACATTTGAAGTGTCGCGGAGTTGAGATAGCTTTGGTGAGAACTTCTCACTTTAAATTTCTTTTTCTAGTTATAAATATATACTAGGATGCAGACGGTGTTTAGTAGCACCCGACACCATCGTCCACAAACCATGGACTTGTTTGTTTGGTTGTGTAGTTGGTTAGATTATTTGATTGGAATTTGATTGTTTGGAGAAATAGAATGGATTTGATTGATGTGTGAATGGCGTGGTCCATCAATAGACCGGGGATAAGGCTAGGCCTTGTCCCGTTTCTAGTATCGTGCCGTTATGCCGCCGAAATTTTATAAAATAAGTTAGAAAAATAAAGATATCATTTTATTTAATAAATGAACCGAATAGAATATTTTATCGTTAAAAATATAATTTTTAACGTGAATATGAATATAGTGAATGTGAATAAATAAATATTCATTTACAAACCGGACGGTTTGTTTATGTACACCTATTTGAATGACATTGATTGGGACGATAAATTTTACACATCGCCCAACTGCACAAATAAAATATGTGTTTGTTGATTTGAAACCCCACATGGGTATTGGGATAATATATGACATACACTAATCCCAATAATTAGTTGTATGTCGATCGATTGATTGACAGGCTGTTATAAGCGTTAGATATCTATATTTGATGCTTATACAGTGTAGTGCACTTTGGATGATGGTTGATTATTTATCATTGCTATTATATACATGTGTTGTATGGAATCCGTATAATTAACTTTATACGGTAATTGATTGGGCCTCATTCCAACTTAGAAAATAAAGAATAATTATAAAATAAAGGTTCATGTGTTGACCATACTCATCCGTTGAGATTAGTCATGTGTTGAACGAAATATTTCAACCGTAAAATTTACATCTTTATCATTATAAAATAAAGGTTCATGTGTTGACCGTACTCATCCGTTGAGATTAGTCATGTGTTGAACGAAATATTTTAACAATAAAATTTACATCTTTATCATTATAAAATAAAGGTTCATGTGTTGACCGTACTCATCTGTTGAGATTGGTCATGTGTTGAACGAAATGTTTTAACAATAAAATTTACATCTTTATCATGTATAAGATTAGAAACTAATTGGAAATTAGATAAGATGAGTGGTCTCCTGGATATTGATCTGATATTGGTTTCGGCCTTCGTTGTTAATATTTAGGGAATCGTTCTCTTACTAATTTACGATTGGAGTCTAATTTGAAATCAAACGATAGATACCACAATTTTTATAAAATATATTAAATAACAAAAATAGTCACACGTGGACAGTACTCAGCCGTTGAGATTAGTCATGTGTTGACAAAAATATAGATTCATGTATTGAATAGAATAAATATTCATTTGTTGAATAGAATAACGGAATTATTGAAATATATAAAGCCGTGTTGATTAGAGATGCGCTATTTTGACGCGAACGATATTTATATCGATTATATTCGTTTTTATATAATTGAATTGAATATATAACGAATTCGAATTGAATTGAATATATAATGAATTCGAATTGAATTGAATATAAACCAATTTCGAATTGAATTGAATATCAATAATTTGTGTAAAATCATAAGAAATGATTTAGGAAAAATTAGGATGAAAAACTCCACATTTGAAAATATAAAAATAGACTTTTATCGAAATGAACTAGTTTTGAACTAAAATTAAAACCCATTTATTTTTAAATAAATAAATTGGATTTGAAATGGGTTGTAAATAGAATTGATTTGTGGGCTTATCGTGAAGGGCGTTTTAAATGACACTTGTTCTTTAACCTGATAAATAAATAGAATGTGATTTGGGTTTGTCGTGAACTGTGTTTTAAAAGACATTAGTTCTTTAACCCAGCAAAAGGAGTTTTAATGAATCTGCAATTAGATTGAAATGTGAATTGATAATCTAAATTATCAAATTTAGAAATTTAGCGAGAATGGAGTATTACCAGTTTTTCTCCATAACGATAGTCAAATCTTTAATTAGATTTGAACGTGAAATGGTAATTAATTTTACCGATAACACCGGGGTGTTAGATATGGAGTATTACCAGTTTTGCTTCATGGGATGAATAGGTTGGGACTGGGAAATAAAATAAATAATTACTTCGGTGTGGTTCGCTAATCTCGACTAGTTTGGAAAACCATAATTTGGTTTGATATGACATCCAATGGAATATTAAAGAATAAATTTTAAAGAATTTATCTTGGATAAAATTAATGGGAACCTTTCCCTAAGAATTGAAATTTAGAAACTAGCTGTAGGTTAGTTAAGAAGAATGGTTTCCTGGGTATTGATCTGATGTTGATTTCGGCCTTCGGGGTTAATATTTGGGGAATTGCTCTCTTACTGATTTACGGTTAGTGACTAATGAATTGGAATGAGGCGAATGTTGTGTTTGTGTAACATTTGTTTATAATATACGCGGGTTGTACGGAAAGGCCGGGTTTATACCCATTCTGAATAACCGATTCGACGATAAGTCGAAGATGATGACAGCGGTCGAAGACCGGAAGTCTTCACATCGTTTGGATAATTCCTGACGATCCTGATTGGGCTGTACACCCAAGAGGATGGAAATAGTTGGTGGTCGTCCCGACATACTTGGAGATCGATGGATATGCGAGGAAAGTGCCTCCGGTTTCGTTCAGACCCAGAACGAACTTGTAAAAGGGATTGTGTGTCTGACATTGGATTTTATTCTGTGTTGATTGATTTATGTTAAATATATATCTGTTTGGCGGTGGAGAATTTATTCTCTTGCTTAACGCCCTTCTCTGAGATGTATGAGCTTAGAGGTTATATATCGATAGATATCAATCGCATGGCATGAATTGCCTGTGTGGCATGCTGAGTTGCATGGATCAAGGCTTCTGTTGAAAAGCAAAGTCTTGTGGTTGATGATCAAAGCACGGTCTTTGTGGCGTAGCTTTGTGTATAACGTGAATTCGCGAGCCTCACACCTCGGTATGAGTTAAAAACGGGATAAGGACTGCAGGGAGAGTACTACGTTTCTTTCTAGCTTTGGTGGTGTCAGTGACTTACCAGCCCTGACATTTATATACTTTTCACCTATGTGGTTGTTGGATGAGGCGCCTCGATTTTAGGTCTGTAAGGACCGGGAAACGTGTGTTCAGGAATTGCCAATCCTCAAATGTAAGAGAGGACCAGCCCTGAAGATCCAAGGGTTGCCCAGAGTGCGTAGCCCTGAGACATTTGCTAGAGTGTCTCGAAGCGGAGAGGAGCTTGCCCCTTGCCTCGACTCATGACAGAAATCCAATTTCCAATACGTGTATTTCGGTTTTATTTATAGAGCCTAGTATGGTGACATAGTGGTATGGGGCACTTATGCCGTCTATGATTGATATTTATGATTGAAATTGTTTTGACACTATACACTTATTATAGTATCAAATGATTTGTTTTAAACGTACCAAGCATGTTTGGCTATTATAAGGGAAAACCCTATCCTTCGGCTTGCATTGCATTGTGTGATGGGACCTGGGTATTATAATAGCTTCATTTTTCGAAAAAGCATTGCGTTGTTTATTCTATGCACTGGTATTCTTGGGAGGAAACCCGTTCCGTGTTATACGGCGTTGTCCCTTGAATTACTCTCTTTTAAAGTAAAGCTTTAAATAACTGTTTTAGTTCTCACACTAGTCACATGACTGACCTGGAGTTTATTGTTTTAACCTAAACTCTAGGTGCCCTTATTTTCGACATGGGCAGCTAGTAGTTTTGGTTTTGCAGATTTATATTCACAGGATCCTGATTTACAGCTGGGACGTTGCTCGGAAAGCTCTGTATCCGTGCATTACCTTCAGTTGTGTTTTATATTATTTTCCGCTACTATGTAATTTATTGTAATCTCTGATATTTATCGAATGTATAGTATTCAATTATACTCTGTATATTCTTGTATCTGATGGAATTGTTGTAATAACAATGAAATGTTCTTCCGTCTGCGTTCTATTGTGTGTTGTTCTCAATTCTATCCGTGCTTTCCCTCACGGGGAAGTTCAGGTCGTTTCATTTGGTATCAGAGCTTTGGTTTACAGAGCTCGAGAACAAGACACATTAGAACCATACGAAACAATTCATCAGATATTGGATTAGTAATATCCAATTAGAATGACTCGTTAGAGATAGGGTCAGTAGTATCCTAGAACGAGTGTGAAGAGTATATTTTTCAAATGAAAACAATTTTGTTTTGAAAATTTAATTCGTTTTAAAAGTATTTGAATATTTTATTTGTATTGAACTTGGACAATCCAATATATAAAGATTTTGCATATACGCGTCATGAGCGTATATTCGAAGTTTTAATATACTGGATAGATATAGAATCACGTTCTAGTCGCCCGGAGATGGTACTGATAATTGTCATGACATCATCAGTATTTATGTTCATGTTTCGAAGGGGTGATATCTATATATTTCCATTAGACTGGTGTGAGAACCAAAACTTATATAGATAGATTTATTTGTTGTGAATTAGCATCAAAAACATGATTTTTTTTGTATATATATCAAAATTATGAATTTGAAACGTTAATTCACTAATTGATTGATGTTTGTGTTGATTGTTTATTTGTTTGATAATTTTTGAACCATTATGCCTAATTGAATCAAATATTGGACTGTATTGAAAATTGGTCGCATTTGCTTGCATATACATATACTTACATTGAACAGGTCATAGCAAGGAGGCTAGAGCAGAGAAATAAAATTTGTTTGTCCGACAAATAGGTACATGTTTATCATCATTTACTGTTTTGTTTGGGTGATGATGATTTTATGAGCCGATTGGCTTTTTCTTTTTCTTTTTGAGATCAGAAGGCCTATATGACAATTTCGGGATTTTCCCGTGCTCCCCGTACAAAGGAGGTTATGGCAAAAAAATTCGAAAATTCCGGGTGTTAGCCAAATTTTTGAAGAATTTGGAAATTCTCAGAAACTGAAAAGTTGGAGAATGGAAGCCAAAATGAACGTAGAGTTGATTAATCAAACCACTTTCGACTTTGTTCCTTTTCGGGGACGAAATTTTAAGTGGGGGAGATTGTAATAACCCGAAAATCTGAGCCAGTTTAAAATTTTTATTTTGGAAATTTTAATGAATTTTGAATATTTAAAATGAATTATTTTAAATAATAACAACGAGAAATTTATTTTGAATATTATTCGAACGAATATATTTATATACGTCGTCGTTAGAATATAAATAATTATATATAATTATAAAAGGAATTGAAAATGGCGCGGTAGTTCGATAATTCGATTTCAAACTTCAATTGAATGTACCGGGTGCAAAACAATCCGGATTTTAGCGAAACCAAAAATATTAGAATCTAGTTGAAAATATCTTTCCAACGAATCTGAAAAATCGAAATTTCATAGCGGGAATCAAAAGTTATGCCCAGTTGAAAATTCAGAATAGTCGCTATGTAAATTATACATGGCCCAAAAAGTCAAATTTTGCATACGGATGAATTTGGACTCGAAACCTCTTCCATTGAGTTCAAAATATCGTTTAGAACTCCGAAAAGTATAAGCTTCGATAGATTCCGATATCCGGAACAGTGGCTATGGGCTGGAGTTGTTCGGTTAACAATACATAGCCCTTAAAAAGTGAAATTTTGCATACGAGCTCAGAATTCGACGAGATAAATTTTTATGGATTCATAATGACAAATCATTGTTGAGTTCCAAATGGCGCGTCGAACGGAGTTAGTACGTGGCCGTGCGAGCTGAAACAGTTCAGGGTAAAGCGAGCAGTCATTTTACAAAGGAACATTATTCATACGACCTCAGAATTCGATTTCGTTTTTTTTCTGGATTCGTATCGTCTAAAAATGGTTAAATCCAAAACGGCTTGATTTTTTGAGTTAGCATGTGAGCGTGCGAGAAGAAAAAGTGCGCCAAAATCGCATTTTTAGAGCTTATCTAAGCATTTTTGTGCTTTTTTTTTGAATGGTCAAACGAACTTGGAATTCGACAAAACTTGTTTCGTTGGACTCGTCTTCACGTCTACTATCTCGTGCCCGAAATCCGCGACGATTGGAGTTCGTTAGCGCAGGCGATTCACGGGAAATGAGCATATAAACACTTTTACTTCCTTTTCTTCCTCACTTTTCTCTTCCTCCTCTTTCTTCCTCTTTTCTTTTTAATGGAGACCGCGACCCCTCCCTGTTGTCTAGCCTCCACCGCCGCCTCCCCAGCCCCTCCACCACCGGCCGCACCCCCTCCTCCTCTTCCCCTCCTCCTCTCTCTCTCCTCCTCCTTCTTTCTTCAAATGCAAAACCCTAAGCCACCACCACCACCATGGGCCCCACCACCCCTGCCGCAACCCACCAGCGGACTCCCCACGCTACATCAGGTCCGACGCCCCCTTCCCCCTCCTCAATTCCGGCCGTGGGCCCCCCAGTCACCAAAAACCCATTTTACACTAATTGCCCGTTTTGCAAATAAGCCCTGACCGTATTTCGCCAATAACTCCCAAGCGGTGCGTTTATGGCCAAAGTCCCTCTAAACCAAAGTTGTAGAACACGAAATTCTCTTCGATTTGGCAATATGGAAGTCATGTTTTGGAGTTCGGAGTTGCTCGGAAAACACGTTCGAAGTCTGCTGTTCAAAAGCGGTAAAATTCGTGTACTTTCGCGAATTCTGGCGAATTGGATCATTTTCGGCAAAAAGACCCTAAGGAGAAAGTTGTCTGGAATGGTGTGTTTAAGCTAGAAAAAAGATGGTGTGAAGATTGAAGCTCGTTTGCAAATTCTAGGACCCGAACAGCGAATCTGGGCGTTAGAAAAAAAGTGAGTTTTCTCCGCTTTAAAGCTTCTATGGTTTTTGACGAATGGAGTAGAATAAAAATATGATTTTTATATTATAGGAAGAATAAAAATATGATTTTTATATAGTAGAGATAATAAAAATACGATTTTTATATTATATAGATAGTAAAGATTTGATCTTTACTATATGAACAGCGGTATAAAAATAGAATTTTTATCTATATAGTAGTAGAATAAAAATGTGATTTTTATATATATAGCAACAATATAAAAATGTGATTTTTATATATGTAGTGACTACGGGCAACGAAAGTGACAAAAGGCGAGAACAGTGATGATTTCTTACATTTGAAGTGTCGCGGAGTTGGGATAGCTTTGGTGAGAACTTTTCACTTTAAATTTCTTTTTCTAGTTATAAATATATACTAGGATGCAGACGGTGTTTAGTAGCATCCGACACCATCGTCCACGGACCATGGACTTGTTTGTTTGGTTGTGTAGCTGGTTAGATTATTTGATTGGAATTTGATTGTTTGGAGAAATAGAATGGATTTGATTGATGTGTGAATGGCGAGGGCCATCACTAGACCGGGGATAAGGCTAGGCCTTGTCCCGTTTCTAGTATCGTGCCGTTATGCCGCCGAAATTTTCTAAAATAAGTTAGAAAAATAAAGATATCATTTTATTTAATAAATGAACCGAATAGAATATTTTATCGTTAAAAATATAATTTTTAACGTGAATATGAATATGGTGAATGTGAATAAATAAATATTCAATTACAAACCGGACGGTTTGTTTATGTACACCTATTTGAATGACATTGATTGGGACGATAAATTTTACACATCGCCCAACTGCACAAATAAAATATGTGTTTGTTGATTTGAAACCCCACACGGGTATTGGAATAATATATGACATACACTAATCCCAATAATTAGTTGTATGTCGATCGATTGATTGACAGGCCATTATAAGCGTTAGCTATCTATATTTGATGCTTATACAGTGTAGTGCACTTTGGATGATGGTTGATTATTTATCATTGCTATTATATACATGTGTTGTATGGAATCCGTATAATTAACTTTATATGGTAATTGATTGGGCCTCATTCCAACTTAGAAAATAAAGAATAAATATAAAATAAAGGTTCATGTGTTGACCGTACTCATCCGTTGAGATTAGTCATGTGTTGAACGAAATATTTCAACAATAAAATTTACATCTTTATCATTATAAAATAAAGGTTCATGTGTTGACCGTACTCATCCGTTGAGATTAGTCATGTGTTGAACGAAATATTTTAACAATAAAATTTACATCTTTATCATTATATAAAGGTTCATGTGTTGACCGTACTCATCCGTTGAGATTAGTCATGTGTTGAACGAAATATTTTAACAATAAAATTTACATCTTTATCATGTATAAGATTAGAAACTAATTGGAAATTAGATAAGATGAGTGGTCTCCTGGATATTGATCTGATGTTGGTTTCGGCCTTCGGGGTTAATATTTAGGGAATCGTTCTCTTACTAATTTACGATTGGAGTCTAATTTGAAATCAAACGATAGATACCACAATTTTTATAAAATATATTAAATAACAAAAATAGTCACATGTGGACAGTACTCAGCCGTTGAGATTATTCATGTGTTGACAAAAATATAGATTCATGTATTGAATAGAATAACGGAATTATTGAAATATATAAAGCCATGTTGATTAGAGATGCGCTTTTTTGACGCGAACGATATTTATATCGATTATATTTGTTTTTATATAATTGAATTGAATATATAACGAATTCGAATTGAATTGAATATATAACGAATTCGAATTGAATTAAATATAAAACGAATTTGAATTGAATTGAATATAAACCAATTTCGAATTGAATTGAATATCAATAATTTGTGTAAAATCATAAGAAATGATTTGGGAAAAATTGGGATGAAAAACACCACATTTGAAAAGATAAAAATAGATTTTTATCGAAATGAACTAGTTTTGAACTAAAATTAAAACCCATTTATTTTTAAATAAATAAATTGGATTTGAAATGGGTTGTAAATAGAATTGATTTGTGGGCTTATCGTGAAGGATGTTTTAAATGACACTTGTTCTTTAACCCGATAAATAAATAGAATGTGATTTGGGTTTGTCGTGAACTGTTTTTCAAAAGACATTAGTTCTTTAACCCAGTAAAAGGAGTTTTAATGAATCTGCAATTAGATTGAAATGTGAATTGATAATCTAAATTATCAAATTTAGAAATTGAGCGAGAATGGAGTATTACCAGTTTTGCTCCAAAACGATAGTCAAATCTTTAATTAGATTTGAACGTGAAATGGTAATTAATTTTACCGATAACACCTGGGTGTTAGATATGGAGTATTAACAGTTTTGCTTCATGGGATGAATAGGTTGGGATTGGGAAATAAAATAAATAATTACTTCGGTGTGGTTCGCTAATCTCGACTAGTTTGGAAAACCATAATTTGGTTTGATATGACATCCAATGGAAGATTAAAGAATAAATTTTAAAGAATTTATCTTGGATAAAATTAACGGGAACCTTTCCCTAAAAATTGAAATTTAGAAACTAGTTGTAGGTTAGTTAAGAAGAATGGTTTCCTGGGTATTGATCTGATGTTGGTTTCGGCCTTCGGGGTTAATATTTGGGGAATTGCTCTCTTACTGATTTACGGTTAGTGACTAATGAATTGGAATGAGGCGTATGTTGTGTTTGTGTAACATTTGTTTATAATATACGCGGGTTGTTCGGAAAGGCCGGGTTTATACCCATTCTGAATAACCGATTCGACGATAAGTCGAAGATGATGACGGTGGTCGAAGACCGGAAGTCTTCACATCGTTTGGATAATTACTGACGATCCTGATTGGGCTTGTAACGACCCGGATTTTTAGCGACTTTGGTTATCGACATAAGCACGATGTCGATAACCAAAACATCGAAAAATCCTGGTAATTAGTGAAAGAAATTAGAGGGTGAGAAAAGATAAGATAGAAACTTAGAATAGAAGAAGAAGAACACAACATCAGAGTAACACGAATCTCACAGCGGAACGAATAAATATATTTCATAACATAACTTTGAAATACAAATCTGTACTTGAATATACATATCATTATCAAAGTATAGCATTTACAACACAGCGGAAATAACTATAGCTATATGATCCTGAAGCCTCCTGCTCCAGCTCTTCCAGTATATCTGTAAATCCTGACTACTTGACTGCCCATACAAATTTAGGCACCCAAGAGTTTAGGGAAAACAACAAAATAAACTCCGGGTCAGTCATGGGACTGGTATGAGTAAAACAGTTTAAAAACAGTTCGAACAAGTAAACGATATCTCATAAGACCACGCCGCATAACGGAACGGGTTTTTCCCTTATGAGAATCCAAAATATCTTTATATCAAAAACCTTTTGATATTATAATAATGTCTATCAACCACAGTATATATATAATCATCTAGCAGAAACGCTTTCATCTCACGTTCTACATATATAGTATACAATCAAAACCGCAAGCACGTATGGGGTAATGGATTTCCAACTATGACAAGGTATGGAACCACCTTTCGCTAATGTACCTCTAGAGAGGAATACACTGGGTTCAACAAGAACATCTTGCAACCCGGCCACACATGACCGGCCACTCATTTCGCTTGAGTGTATCGAATGTATATCACCAACGGCTGGGATCAGCAACCGTTTCCCGAATGGGACAGCATCAACAATAGATTTTTAGAAGTAAATGAAACTCTAGATCAGGTGATTATACACCCTACTTCGGTGCGACCGACTTAGCCATGCTGCCTGCCCGATTTCTGTCATTTACCGATTTGATGAGGCTTGAGGTTACGCTTCATCATCACATCAGATTTACTTCGAATGCCACGTCGTCAAATCCATCAAATCACCGATTGACGTCCTCAACCATACATTATGTGTTAGCTAAAAGAAGTTTCCTTCTTTGCTTCCACTCTTGGTACAGTTGGAGAAATCAATATACGTGATCGTCTGGAAATACTCTGTCAGACATCCGTCCATACAAGTCATCCAGGAACAGGATGAACTGAAGGCACTATTCTGTAAACAGGATAGCCCTTGCATAACTCCGTCTTCAATTTCCTTTGGCATATACGATTCGCAATGCTTATGCCAATACAGAGTGGTTCTTTGGATAATAATCCAACCGGTCTCTCCATATTAACAACGTTAAAATGGTCAAAAACTTCGATAGTCTGTGATTTAACTATCGAAGAAAAACAGGTGTGCAACCAACGATATCATTTCCAAATGGAAATTTATATCGATCAAACATCATTCAACAATCATCTCCTTAGTTCATTTTTCATCTCCTGTTTCCCTATATTCAATATTTCTTATTTTCTAAATTTGGAAAATATATGTTATTAACAATGGAAAACATTTCCATTTCTTGTTTTCTTTATTAGAAAACATTTCTGGTTTCTTATTTGGAAAACATTTCCAAAGCTTCTTCATTGGACTTAGACAGATGTTTTAAACAAACCATCGCGATGCCAACTCAAACCATTTCCTTTACTGCCGAACCTTAACTATTCTTTAGTTAAAAACGAAGCCAATCAAGTTGGGGTAGAACTACCTCTCAGACCTTAACTGAACAACATTTCTAACTTTGGAATTGGCAAAGTTCATTTTATATTTCTTTTACTAACTTCCTTACTTAACCCTCTTTTGAATCTTTTCTATTTGATAATCTTTTCCTTTGATAAGGTATATTCGATAACTCTACTCAATTTATCCTATTCACTTAACTCTTTTTATTTAACTCTAACTCTATTCGCTTAACTCCTATCGAATAAACTATATTCGATTAATTCCTTTAATTCTATTTGAATAAACTATATTCAATTAACTCCTTTATTCTATTTGAATAAACTATATTCAATTAACTCCTTTATTCTATTTGAATAAACTATATTCGATTAACTCCTTTATTCTATTTCTCTAATCGATTAACTAACATCGATTAACTTCTTTAACTTTTCACTAATTGATTAACTAACATCGATTAACTTCTTCTAACTTTTCACTAATCGATTAACTAACATCGATTAGCTCTTCTAACTTTATCACTAATTGATTAACTAACATCGATTAACTTTTTTAACTTTATCACTAATCGATTAACTAACATCGATTAGCTCTTTTAAACTTTATCACTAATCGATTAACTAACATCGATTAGCTCTTTTAAACTTTACCTCTAATCGATTAAACTAACATCGATTAGCTCTTTTTAACTTCTACTCTAATCGATTAACTAACATCGATTAACTCTTTTTCGAATAAACTATTCATTTATAAAGATTTACTTTTAGTAACGGTTCTTCACTTTACAAATGATTTCCCTTTTTACAACTCTATTCGTTTAAAACATTTTTCCCTTTTATTTATTTTTGAAATATTTCCTTTTATTTATTTTCGAAATATTTCCTTCTATAAAATCTGTTGATTTTATAAAATCCCTTATTTCAATATACATTGAAATAATTCTTTTTACATCCCAGGGTCTTTTATGATATTTAAAATATCGAATAAAAATGATCAACATCATTCCAACACCCATAATCCATAACAGATTATATAACACATCATATATCACAATATATGAAAAACAGTAAAATAAATGTTGAGGAATCCAGTTGGATTCCTCCAACCTGTTTCCCTGCATCACAGATGTTAAACAATATAGATAACATCACTTTCAGTTCCATATGATATATTCTGTTAAACAGAATCAATATAGAAAATTTAACTAACTGACAAGCAGTTCAATCAAACAGTCAACATACAGTCAATCAACCAATATCTAACAGTTCTAAAAATACAACATGAAATTATAAACTGTTCAGAGTTAGTGAGATTTACTCACCTTTGCGCGTTAGCCGTTAAAAAATGATTTGCGTTTATTTGACTGCGACGGACAATTTATTTCTCCATAAATTGTAATGAGCTCGGATCCACTCTCAGTCAATTCCATGTTGTTGCCCTCTTCCATACGATCCCAAAGGATCCGACCGTTCGAAATTCTGATACCGAACGAGTAGGTTATAAGCATTTCTTGTTCAATACATTATTTAAATTAAATAAAATTTAATTCTTATAAAATTGAGCTTCACCTTGATTTCATCGGCCCAACACTATGTTTTTAACATTCACGGCCTGTTTGCTACATCCCCTTCTTCTCGTTTAAATCCTGATGCTTCACAAAGCCATTTCCGATGGTTTCCATCTCCACGGATCCTCTCTCTCCATCGGTTCTTTTTTTTGAAGCCACTAACCAGCTCTTCCATTAAACACAAGTTAGCAGCCCCTTCCCGGTTCTTAATCCCGCTTCAGTACTTCATGGCCACACTCGAATCCCCTATAACTCCTGCTATAGTACTTCGAAAATCAAGACCGTGTTAACCCCATCACGTACACACGCAAACACCCTGTACTTGCAAACATGCAAAACTTTACCACCCACACTGTTCACAAAAACTTACATTACCTCCTAGTACCCTTCACGTCCGCGTTTTCTCCACGAAACTCCTCACCGTCCCCTTATGTAAACTTCCTGCATCTTCCACGGTTCAACCCTTTCGACGTTTTACTCTCTTCGACCAACGAACAGAACAAACCCATCCACGAACTCGTACTCCCCAACCTCCTCAGACATCGAACCAAATCTTGCAGTACCACATAAATGGTCCGACATTTTTATTTGTAGAAAATAAAAAGGAGGCGCCTCTTTTGTTTTGATTTACAGTCAATGAAAAAGGATTCGGTTAGAGGGATTTTAGGGTTGGTTATATAGGGGTTTGCTGAGGATGTTAGTAAGTCCATGTTCTGTTTTGATGAACCACAGTTTTTGGGCGGTTGAGAGGAGATGGTACGTGGTATTGTAAAGGACACAAAGACTGGTGGATGGAAAAAGAAAGGACGTGGTGCTTTAGGGACCATTTTCTTATTTATATTAAATAAATTAAACTTACTTGTGAAGTTTTGTCTTGAAACCAATCCATACGAATTCTGTTTTTGACAAACTAAGTCAATCCTAGCAAAGAAAAATATTCCGGATCCAATGGGACAGGTTTCGTCGAATTCCGACGCCGTTTGCGAAAATCCTTTAGAAAATATCGATGAAAAACACCGAGCATTAATTCCTCAAAATTACAGAAAAAATCCTAAAAATATGAGGCCTTGACGTTTCACTAGACCTCTTCCTAAGGTTTCGTATGAAACTTGTTTCGTTGAAATTTTGAGTTTGTTTGACCAGTTAACTACTTAGTTTAGTTTGTTTTAAGTTAAAAACATAGCGTACCCTACTATGAAATATTCTGTTCACGTAGGGACTGTTATGGACAGAAACAAAAATACCATTGAAATGAGTGATGTGCTATGGTCCCAAAAATGTAATAATACCGGTAGATGAACTTATATTGTGAAACCCCGAAATGTCGATACAGGGTGCCAAATACTCCAAATAAAAAAGTTGCTTATTTAATTAATTAAAATTTTCCATAAAATTCTAAAAATTAAATTATCATTATGTCCCAAAAGAACCTTGTCTAAATTCACGCCCGATATCTAGTTATTCTGAATAAACCATTACGGTCGATAAACGATTCTATAGCGACTATTCTGAAATTTGATTTGGACATATCTCAAAATCTACACAATGAAATTCCCATTTTTCTCTTCCACTAGAAAGATATACTCCACCAGCTCCACATGTTTCTTGTTTCACAGAAATCTGGCTTACAACGAATCCTGTATACTCCGTTGAAGTTCGAATCGCCAAATAGCGAACTGCCGCGCCATTTCGAGCTCTATTATAATTATATTATAAACTATACGTTCAATTGTCGACGATTGAATATATTCGGTATTCAAATTCAATTCTAAACTGAATTAAATATCGCAGATGATCCTGTTCACATCATATCGCCATTTCAGCCAATTCTGATTATTTCAGAATTAACTATATTATTTAATTTATTATTTAAATTAAATATTCACTATTATTTAATTCCACGACCATCAAATTCTCTAAACCAGCATTTATGTAATAAAATAAATTAATCATAATACCTCTGCCAGTGCGGGTCATTACAATCTTTCGCACTTAAAATAATTTCGTCCTCGAAATTGCTAAAAAGTAGGGGACGACCCTATCGACTGGTTAGAACATATTTGTCCACTTCTTCACTTCAGTTTCAACCAAACCAATTTATTTTCAATTAAATTATTAATAAATTCTTATTAATGAAAATTTCCAAAGATCCTGAAAATTTTCTAACGCCTTAACTCTTCGAAAAATTTCGCCAGCACCCCTTTTGTAA
Source organism: Allium sativum (assembly GCA_030737875.1). Taxonomy (NCBI): domain Eukaryota; kingdom Viridiplantae; phylum Streptophyta; class Magnoliopsida; order Asparagales; family Amaryllidaceae; genus Allium; species Allium sativum. Next base: position 466,150,063 of record CM060923.1, read on the forward strand.
TGGTCAATCGGTCAAACTCCAACTCGCCTCTCTGGGCCATCTCCAACTCAAAAGAAAACCAAAAAGCCAAGTGGCTTGCCAATTCGGCTCATAAATCTTATATCAAATAGAAATATAAACTTGTACCTTTTGTCGGCATATCATTATATCCTTTCCACTTGTTATCCATTCAACGGATACAAGGGTTATCCCAGTCAAATCCCCATCTGCTTTTATCCACAACACAACCATTCGCTTATATCCGAGCCGCATCTCATTTCAACTCGAGTTTTTTCTCGATTCCCGACTCTTAACTTGATTATCCCATTACACTTCAAATTTGAATCTCACAAGTTCAATTTGTCTCGATATCATTCAAATTCAATTTCAGTTACCACTTAACCGACTTTACTTTAATTCAACTTTGCTTTCACAAATTTCTGTTAAATTTGTTTTTAATTCAAACAGTCTTTCCCTGGGAGTTTTTTAAACAGTTTACTCTTTCAAAAATCAAATTTTCCTTTTTGAAATTCAACTGAGCCCATAATCAATATTCCATTAGTTAAATCACTTCTCTATTTCTTTATCAATATTTGTTAACCAAATATTTTCAATATCCATATTGGCCTTTTATGTTATTTGGAAAACATTTCCGAATATCGCCTTCCTTTATTTTCTAAACTTTATAAAATATATGCTATTTATAATTGGAAAATATTCCAATTACTTATCTCTTTTCCGATCTCGTTTATTACCATACTTCGGAAATATTCTTTATTATATTTCCAAGCTTACACTTATTTGGGTTAAAACAGATGTTGTGTAAAACATCGTTACGACAACCCAAATATTATATTCAACTAACTCTCATCCAACATTGATTTTCGAGCCTGAAATCTTACTATTTATTTGTTAATAATGAAATCAATCAAGTTGGGGTATAACTACCTCTCAGACCTTGACTGAATAACATTTATAACGTCAAAACAGATAAGACTACTTACTCGAATAATCAATACAACACAACTATTTATTCACTTTTAAACACATATACACTTTCTCGTTATATTCTTACTAGATTTTATTCTTAGTCTTCCTTTTTGATTTTACTATTCTATTTCTAAGTTCGTTTCCTTATCGACTTCTATATATATATATCGATACGTTGATTTCTAACTATCAAATTATCTTAAAAATATTCTAACTCCTTAAATTCAAGGCAAAAAAATTGCCATAACCTCCTTTGTACCTGGAGCATCGGGATATTTCAAATAGCCTCCCATGGCCCTTACCAATCCAAAAGAAAAAGAAAAGGCCAAGCGGCTAGCCGATACGGCGCATAAAATCTCATATATGAATTAAATACATACCTTTCCGTCGGGCATTCTATTTATAAACCTTTATACCTTATCCATACATATCTCATGTGTATTTATACATTTCTAATTCCTTTCAACTTAATCCAATCATTTTAACTTAGTTCGTTAAGTGATTTTCAAATTACTGGTTTGCCCATTTCACCTTCATATTTGAATATACATGTTCAAATATAGGTTTAACTTGTTTATCAACTAATTGAATTCCATTTCAATTCTCTTATTCAAATTCCATATATGAATTTCATTATTCAAATCTCTTATTCAAATTCCATATTTGAATTTCATTTCAAATCTATTTGAATCTTCTATATTCAAATTTCAAATTCAATTCTATTTGAATTCTATATTCAATTTTTCATTATTACTCTATATGAATTCTATATTCAATTTTCCATATTTAAATCTTCTTTATTCAAATCTCATTTGAATTTCTATATTCAAATCCCCTTTGAATTTTCTTATTTAAATTCTATGTTTGAACTTCCTTTCTTCAAATTCCTTTTCAAACTTTCTTTATTCATTCTTTACATAAGTCTCGATTTCAATTCCTTTTGAAATCGATATTACTACCTTTGGAAAATAGGTTCCCCTTTCAACTTCACACTTGTATTTTTATTTCTGAATTACCCAATGATAATTCTTTTCACTTCATTTATAAACTTCTTTTATAAAGGAACTTTTTATAAACTTCGTTTATAAAGGAACTTCTTGTTCTATTTCCTTTAAAACAAGTTAATATTTCAAATCTATTTCAAAACTCAAATTCTATATTATAAATCCCATTTTGAAATTCAACACACTTGTCTTTCCCAAAACAAATTCAAAACAGTATCTCTGGTAGTAATTCGTCACTTACAACTTGAAAATGAATACTGATGATGCAGCTGTCATCATCATAATCTATTTTCCAGCGATCGAAGTGAGTTCAATACTATAAAACCATTTCTCAACATTTCCACTTTGAAATCTATTTCAAAATATAATTCACACTGCTTGTAAAACAATTTAAAATCTCCCAGGATCTTAAATTTTCCTTATTTTTAATCCAAATCCATCTATAAACACTTATCCAATTTTCCACCATTTTAGCTCAATTCCTAGATTAAATTTCAGATTTAACTCATCTGATTTCACGTATTTCACTTATATGAATTCTGATTGGTTATTCACATAACCATTTAATTTATAATCTTACTCGATTATAATAACAACCAATATATCCAATATGTATCAAAATATACTTTGGGTAAAATTATTTTCATTTACCCTCTTTCAAAACATATCGTGCCGACCCATCGTATTCAAGTGTTTAGTAACTCCTACCGATACAGTGGATCAAACTGATCGATCGGAACTCATAAACAACTCAACCAATGAATCTCCACAATATAAACAATTTTTTTATATCAATTAACAAATACGTTCACTCGTATATATACACTCAATCTCAGTCTAGGGTATTACTAACCCTATCTCTACCGAGTCATGCCACAGAGCCAAGTAATTCTTAACTTAAGCTCTGATACCAACTGTAACGACCCAGATTTTTAGCGACTTTGGTTATCGACATAAGCACGATGTCGATAACCAAAACATCGAAAAATCCTGGTAATTAGTGAAAGAAATTAGAGGGTGAGAAAAGATAAGATAGAAACTTAGAATAGAAGAAGAAGAAGAACACAACATCAGAGTAACCCGAATCTCACAGCGGAACGAATAAATATATTTCATAACATAACTTTGAAATACAAATCTGTACTTGAATATACATATCATTATCAAAGTATAGCACTTACAACACAACGGAAATAACTATAGCTATATGATCCTGAAGCCTCCTGCCCCAGCTCTTCCAGTATATCTGTAAATCCTGACTACTTGACTCCCCATACAAATTTAGGCACCCAAGAGTTTAGGGAAAACAACAAAATAAACTCCGGGTCAGTCATGGGACTGGTATGAGTAAAACAGTTTAAAAACAGTTCGAACAAGTAAACGATATCTCATAAGACCACGCCGCATAACGGAACGGGTTTTTCCCTTATGAGAATCCAAAATATCTTTATATCAAAAACCTTTTGATATTATAATAATGTCTATCAACCACAGTATATATATAATCATCTAGCAGAAACGCTTTCATCTCACGTTCTACATATATAGTATACAATCAAAATCGCAAGCACATATTGGGTAATGGATTTCCAACTATGACAAGGTATGGAACCACCTTTCGCTAATGTACCTCTAGAGAGGAATACACTGGGTTCAACAAGAACATCTTGCAACCCGGCCACACATGACCGACCACTCATTTCGCTTGAGTGTATCGAATGTATATCACCAACGGCTGGGATCAGCAACCGTTTCCCGAATGGGACAACATCAACAATAGATTTTTAGAAGTAAATGAAACTCTAGATCAGGTGATTATACACCCTACTTCGGTGCGACCGACTTAGCCATGCTGCCTGCCGATTTGATGAGGCTTGAGGTTACGCTTCATCATCACATCAGATTTACTTCGAATGCCACATCGTCAAATCCATCAAATCACCGATTGACGTCCTCAACCATACATTATGTGTTAGCTAAAAGAAGTTTCCTTCTTTGCTTCCACTCTTGGTACGGTTGGAGAAATCAATATACGTGATCGTCTGGAAATACTCTGTCAGACATCCGTCCATACAAGTCATCCAGGAACAGGATGAACCGAAGGCACTATTCTGTAAACAGGATAGCCCTTGCATAACTCCGTCTTCAATTTCCTTTGGCATATACGATTCGCAACGCTTATGCCAATACAGAGTGATTCTTTGGATAATAATCCAACCGGTCTCTCCATATTAACAACGTTAAAATGGTCAAAAACTTCGATAGTCTGTGATTTAACTATCGAAGAAAAACAGGAGTGCAACCAACGATATCATTTCCAAATGGAAATTTATATCGATCAAACATCATTCAACATTCATCTCCTTAGTTCATTTTTCATCTCCTGTTTCCCTATATTCAATATTTCTTATTTTCTAAATTTGGAAAATATATGTTATTAACAATGGAAAACATTTCCATTTCTTGTTTTCTTTATTAGAAAACATTTCTGGTTTCTTATTTGGAAAACATTTCCAAAGCTTCTTCATTGGACTTAGACAGATGTTTTAAACAAACCATCGCGATGCCAACTCAAACCATTTCCTTTACTGTCGAACCTTAACTATTCTTTAGTTAAAAACGAAGCCAATCAAGTTGGGGTAGAACTACCTCTCAGACCTTAACTGAACAACATTTCTAACTTTGGAATTGGCAAAGTTCATTTTATATTTCTTTTACTAACTTCCTTACTTAACCCTCTTTCGAATCTTTTCTATTTGATAATCTTTTCCTTTGATAAGGTATATTCGATAACTCTACTCAATTTATCCTATTCACTTAACTCTTTTTATTTAACTCTAACTCTATTCGCTTAACTCCTATCGAATAAACTATATTCGATTAATTCCTTTAATTCTATTTGAATAAACTATATTCAATTAACTCCTTTATTCTATTTGAATAAACTATATTCAATTAACTCCTTTATTCTATTTGAATAAACTATATTCGATTAACTCCTTTATTCTATTTCTCTAATCGATTAACTAACATCGATTAACTTCTTTAACTTTTCACCAATCGATTAACTAACATCGATTAACTTCTTCTAACTTTTCACTAATCGATTAACTAACATCGATTAGCTCTTCTAACTTTATCACTAATCGATTAACTAACATCGATTAACTTCTTTAACTTTATCACTAATCGATTAACTAACATCGATTAGCTCTTTTAAACTTTATCACTAATCGATTAACTAACATCGATTAGCTCTTTTAAACTTTATCTCTAATCGATTAAAATAACATCGATTAGCTCTTTTTAACTTCTACTCTAATCGATTAACTAACATCGATTAACTCTTTTTCGAATAAACTATTCATTTATAAAGATTTACTTTTAGTAACGGTTCTTCACTTTACAAATGATTTCCCTTTTTACAACTCTATTCGTTTAAAACATTTTTCCCTTTTATTTATTTTCGAAATATTTCCTTTTATTTATTTTTGAAATATTTCCTTCTATAAAATCTGTTGATTTTATAAAATCCCTTATTTCAATATACATTGAAATAATTCTTTTTACATCCCAGGGTCTTTTATGATATTTAAAATATCGAATAAAAATGATCAACATCATTCCAACACCCATAATCCACAACAGATTATATAACACATCATATATCACAATATACGAAAAACAGTAAAATAAATGTTGAGGAATCCAGTTGGATTCCTCCAACCTGTTTCCCTACATCACAGATGTTAAACAATATAGATAACATCACTTTCAGTTCCATATGATATATTCTGTTAAACAGAATCAATATAGAAAATTTAACTAACTGACTAGCAGTTCAATCAAACAGTCAACATACAGTCAATCAACCAATATCTAACAGTTCTAAAAATACAACATGAAATTATAAACTGTTCAGAGTTAGTGAGATTTACTCACCTTTGCGCGTTAGCCGTTAAAAAATGATTTGCGTTTATTTGACTGCGATGGACATTTTTTTCTCCATAAATTGTAATGAGCTCGGATCCACTCTCAGTCAATTCCATGTTGTTGCCCTCTTCCATACGATCCCAAAGGATCCGACCGTTCGAAATTCTGATACCGAACGAGTAGGTTATAAGCATTTCTTGTTCAATACATTATTTAAATTAAATAAAATTTAATTCTTATAAAATTGAGATTCACCTTGATTTCATCGGCCCAACACTATGTTTTTAACTTTCACGGCCTGTTTGCTACATCCCCTTCTTCTCGTTTAAATCCTGATGCTTCACAAAGCCATTTCCGATGGTTTCCATCTCCACGGCTCCTCTCTCTCCATCGGTTCTTTTTTTTGAAGCCACTAACCAGCTCTTCCATTAAACACAAGTTAGCAGCCCCTTCCCGGTTCTTAATCCCGCTTCAGTACTTCATGGCCACACTCGAATCCCCTATAACTCCTGCTACAGTACTTCGAAAATCAAGACCGTGTTAACCCCATCACGTACACACGCAAACACCCTGTACTTGCAAACATGCAAAACTTTACCACCCACACTGTTCACAAAAACTTACATTACCTCCTAGTACCCTTCACGTCCGCGTTTTCTCCACGAAACTCCTCACCGTCCCCTTATGTAAACTGCCTGCATCTTCCACGGTTCAACCCTTTCGACGTTTTACTCTCTTCGACCAACGAGCAGAACAAACCCATCCACGAACTCGTACTCCCCAACCTCCTCAGACATCGAACCAAATCTTGCGGTACCACATAAATGGTCCGACATTTTTATTTGTAGAAAATAAAAAGGAGGCGCCTCTTTTTTTTGATTTACAGTCAACGAAAAAGGATTCGGTTAGAGCGATTTTAGGGTTGGTTATATAGGGGTTTGCTGAGGATGTTAGTAAGTCCATGTTCTGTTTTGATGAACCACAGTTTTTGGGCGGTTGAGAGGAGATGGTACGTGGTATTGTAAAGGACACAAAGACTGGTGGATGGAAAAAGAAAGCACGTGGTGCTTTAGGGACCATTTTCTTATTTATATTAAATAAATTAAACTTACTCGTGAAGTTTTGTCTTGAAACCAATCCATACGAATTCTGTTTTTGACAAACTAGGTCAACCTAGCATAGAAAAATATTCCGGATCCAATGGGACATGTTTCGTCGAATTCCGACGCCGTTTGCGAAAATCCTTTAGAAAATATCGATGAAAAACACCGAGCATTAATTCCTCAAAATTACAGAAAAAATCCTAAAAATATGAGGTCTTGACGTTTCACTAGACCTCTTCCTAAGGTTTCGTATGAAACTTGTTTCGTTGAATTTTGAGTTTGTTTGACTAGTTAACTACTTAGTTTAGTTTGTTTTTAAGTTAAAAACATAGCGTACCCTACTATGAAATATTCTGTTCACGTAGGGACTGTTATGGACAGAAACAAAAATACCATTGAAATGAGTGATGTGCTATGGTCCCAAAAATGTAATAATACCGGTAGAAGAACTTATTGTGAAACCCCGAAATGTCGATACAGGGTGCCAAATACTCCAAATAAAAAAGTTGCTTATTTAATTAATTAAAAATTTCCATAAAATTCTAAAAATTAAATTATCATTATGTCCCAAAAGAACCTTGTCTAAATTCACGCCCGATATCTAGTTATTCTGAATAAACCATTATGGTCGATAAACGATTCTATAGCGACTATTCTGAAATTTGATTTGGACATATCTCAAAATCTACACAATGAAATTCCCATTTTTCTCTTCCACTAGAAAGATATACTCCACCAGCTCCACATGTTTCTTGTTTCACAGAAATCTGGCTTACAACGAATCATGTATACTCCGTTGAAGTTCGAATCGCCAAATAGCGAACTGCCGCGCCATTTCGAGCTCTATTATAATTATATTATAAACTATACGTTCAATTGTCGACGATTGAATATATTCGGTATTCAAATTCAATTCTAAACTGAATTAAATATCGCAGATGATCCTGTTCACATCATATCGCCATTTCAGCCAATTCTGATTATTTCAGAATTAACTATATTATTTAATTTATTATTTAAATTAAATATTCACTATTATTTAATTCCACGACCATCAAATTCTCTAAACCACCATTTATATAATAAAATAAATTAATCATAATACCTCTGCCAGTGCAGGTCATTACAGGGCTGTACGCCCAAGAGGATGGAAATAGTTGGTGGTCGTCCAGACGTACTTGGAGATCGATGGATATGCGAGGAAAGTGCCTCCGATTTCGTTCAGACCCAGAACGAACTTGTAAAAGGGATTGTGTGTCTAACATTGGATTTTATTCTGTGTTGATTGATTTCTGTTAAATATATATCTGTTTGGCGACGGAGAATTTATTCTCTTGCTTAACGCCCTTCTCTGAGACGTACGAGCTTAGAGGTTATATATCGATAGATATCAATCGCATGGCATGAATTGCCCGTGTGGCATGCTGAGTTGCATGGATCAAGGCTTCTGTTGAAAAGCAAAGTCATGTGGTTGATGATCAAAGCACGGTCTTTGTGGCGTAGCTTTGTGTATAACGTGAATTCGCGAGCCTCACACCTCGGTATGAGTTAAAAACGGGATAAGGACTGCAGGGAGAGCACGACGTTTCTTTCTAGCTTTGGTGGTGTCAGTGACTTACCAGCCCTGACATTTATATACTTTTCACCTATGTGGTTGTTGGATGAGGCGCCTCGATTTTAGGTCTGTAAGGACCGGGAAACGTGTGTTCAGGAATTGCCAATCCTCAAACGTAAGAGAGGACCGGCTCTGAAGATCCAAGGGTTGCCCAGAGTGTGTAGCCCTGAGACATTTACTAGAGTGTCTCAAAGCGGAGAGGAGCTTGCCTTTTGCCTCGACTCATGACGGAAATCCAATTTCCAATACGTGTATTTCGGTTTTATTTGTATTGCCTAGTATGGCGAAATAGTGGTATGGGGCACTTATGCCGTCTATGATTGATATTTATGATTGAAATTGTTTTGACACTATACACTTATTATAGTATCAAATGATTTGTTTTAAACGTACCAAGCATGTTTGGCTATTATAAGGGAAAACCCTATCCTCCGGCTTGCGTTGCATTGTATGATGGGACCTGGGTCTTATAATATGTAATGACCCGCATTGGCAGGGGTATTATGATTTGTTTATTTAATTATTGAGATGGTGGTTTAGAGAATTTAATGGTCGTGGAATTTAATAATGATGAATATTTAATTAAAATAATATATTTAATTTTGAAATAATCAAAATTAGCTGAAATGGCGATATGGTGTGAACTGGATCATCTGTGATATTTAATTCAGCTTGGAAATTGAATTTGAATAACGAATTTATTCAATCGTCGACAGTTGAACGTATAGTTTATTATATAATTATAAACGAGCTCGAAATGGCGCTGCAGTTCGTAAATTGACGATTCGAACTTCAACTGAATGTACAGGATTCGTTTTAAGCCGGATTTCTGTGAAACAAGAAACGTGTGGAGCTGGTGGAGTATATCTTTCTAGTGGAAGAGGAAAATCGGGATTTAATTGTGTAGATTTTGAGATATGTCCAAATCAAATTTTAAAATAGTCGTTATAGAATCGTTTATCGACCGTAACGGTTTATTCGATATAACTAGTTATCAGATTCGAATTTGAACAAGGTTCTTTTGAGAAGTAGTGATAATATAATTTTTAGAATTTTATTGTAATTTTTAATTAATTAAATACGACACTTTTACTTTGGAGTATTTTGCACCCTGTAATCAACATTTTGGGGTTTCAAAATATAAGTTAATCAACCGATATTATTATATTTTTGGGACCGTGGTACATCACTAGTCACAACAGTGTTTTTATTTCTGTCATAGCGGGTCATATGTGGACGAAATTTTTAACAGAGTACTCTAACATTTTAAAACTAACAAATGAACACTTAACATAGAAGTATCTTGTCACCCTATGTATTTGTTCGCTCAAAACAAACAAACTGAGAACCACATATGATAGCTGGTAAGGCACGATACTGCCACATCTTTCAAAAATCCACCACAAACAAAAAAAACAAACTCCACGTCCTCCTCATTTCTAAGCCACCCGTTCAAAGTTATAAACGCTGGAAAATATCCCATTTCCTCAAAGAAAAACCGCAAGTAAGAAATCAAAAATAAAATCAAATACAATTCAATAAATCCTAAAACATGTGTGATTGAAAGCGGCAAGGGTTGCTCTTCACGGTCATGACAGATTTGGGTGGTTCGACGCTGTGTGATGTGCTCCAGTTCCGAATAGCGTTGAGTAGGGTTGGACTTATAGAGAGATTTAGGAGTTATTGCTTGTTTCTGGTATTGTTTTTGGGTAGAGCAGCTAAACCCGCATGTGTATGCCAAAGATTAGGAGGTGCGGTGGGTGTTTATGTAGGAGTGTACTGTAGAAGCTCGGAGAGGCGATACCGTCGCGATTCAGGGATGGCAACCGAGCATGGTGAATATGGTATGGTTTTGTAGAGAGTTTGAAGAGGAGTTGAATGGTATGCTCGGTTTGGGGTTTCGTGGTTTGATGATGGTGAATGAGGTGGCCGAAGTCGTTGTAATGGCTGTTGAAGTTTTGTTCTGGAGTCGGCATGTTTCGTTGGGGAAGAAGTAAGTAGTTATGGCGGGTCTCTGTTTTGATGGGCCAGGAATTTGAGTAAGGCCCAATGGAATTTAAAATAAGTTTTTATTTAAATCGTATCCTTACTTCTTAATATAATAACTATTGTGTACGATATCAGAATTGGACGAAACAAGATCTGTTAGGATCGTATAGACGGACACTACCCAATGGAAATGACCGGGAGTGGAGTGGAGCTCGTTTGAATTTATGGCAAAATAAATTGTTTGATTCAAATCAAACGACGGTTTATCGTTCTTTAACGATGAACTGCAAATGTGAGTAAATCTCACTAATTCTGAACAGTTTATAATTTCATGTTGTATTTTTAGAACTGTTAGATATTGGTTGATTGACTGTGTGTTGACCGTTTGATTGACCTGCTAGTCAGTTAGTTGAATTTCTATATTGATTCTGTTTAACAGAATACATCATATGGAACTGAAAAGTGATGTTATCTATATTGTTTAACATCTGTGATGCAGGGAAACAGGTTGGAGGAATCCAGCTAAATTCCTCAACATTTATTTTACTGTTTTCATATATTGTGATATATGATGTGTTATATAATCTGTTATGGATTATGTATGTGGAATGATGTTGATCATTGTTATTCGATATTTTAAATATCATAAAAGACCCTAGGATGTAAAAAGAAGTATTTCAATGTATATTGAAATAAAGGAATTTTATAAAATCACAGGATTTTATAAAAGGAAATATTTATAAAACGAACACGGTTTTATAAAAGGGATATTTATTTAGAAAATAAATAGAAATAGAAAAGGAATATTTATTTAGATGATAAATAGAAGTTATAAATAGGAAATATTTGTAACGGTAAATAGAAGTTATAAATAGGAAATATTTGTAATGGTAAATAGAAGTTATAAATAGGAAATATTTGTAACGGTAAATAGAAGTTATAAATAGGAAATATTTGTAACGGTAAATAGAAGTTATAAATAGGAAATATTTGTAACGGTAAATAGAAGTTATAAATAGGAAATAGTTGTAACGGAAAACGTAGTTTATAAAAAGGAGTTAATCGATGTTAGTTAATCGATTAGAGTTAAAGTAAAAGAAGTTAATCGATGTTAGTAATCGATTAGTGTTAAAGTAAAAGAAGTTAATCGATGTTAGTTAATCGATTAGAGAATAAAGTAAATAGAAGTTAATCGATGTTAGTTAATCGATTAGAGAATAAAGTTGAAAGGAGATAATCGATGTTAGTTTGATCGATTAGAATAGAAGCAAAGGAGTTATCGAATATAGTTATTCGAATAGAAGCAAATGAGTAAATCGAATATAGTTATTCGAATAGAAAGTAAAAGGAGTTATCGAATATAGTTTATTCGAAAGGAGGGTAAAGTAAGGAAGTTAGTAAATGGAATACAAAGTGAACTTTGCCCATTTCAAAGTTAGAAATGTTGTTCAGTTAAGGTCTGAGAGGTAGTTCTACCCCAACTTAATTGGCTTCGTTTTAACTAAGGAATAGTTAATGTTCGGCAGTATAAGGAAATGGTTTGAGTTGGCATCGCGATGGTTTGTTTAAACATATGTCTAAGTCCAATGAAGAAGCTTTGGAAATGTTTTTCCAAAGAAGAAACCAGAAATGTTTTCTTATAAAGGAAACAAGGAAATGGAAATGTTTTCCATTGTTAATAACGTATATTTTCCCAATTTAGAAAATAAGGAATATTGAACGTAGGGAAACAAGAAATAAGTAAATTAATGGAATAAAGAGATAAATGTTGAATGATGTTTGATTGATATAAATTTCCTCCGGGAAATAATATCGTTGTTTGCACACCTGTTTTTATTCGATAGTTAAATCACAGACTATCGAAGTTTTGACCATTTTAACGTTGTTAATATGGAGAGACCGGTTGGATTATTATCCAAAGAACCACTCTGTATTGGCATAAGCGTTGCGAATCATATATGCCAAAGGAAATTGAAGATGGAGTTATGCAAGGGCTATCCTGTTTACAGAATAGTGCCTTCGGTTCATCCTGTTCCTGGATGACTTGTATGGACGGATGTCTGACAAAGTATGTCCAGACGATCACGTATATTGATTTCTCCAACTGTACCAAGAGTGGAAGCGGAGAAGGAAACTTCTTTTAGCTAACACATAATGTATTGTTGTAGACGTCAACCGGTGATTTGATGGATTTGACGATGTGACATTCAAAGTGAATCTGGTATGATGAAAGCGTAGTTTCTAGCCTCATCATCCGGTAAATGACAGAAATCGGGCAGGCAGCATGGCTAAGTCGGTCGCACCGAAGTAGGGTGTATAATCACCTGATCTATAGTTTCATTTACTTCTAAAAATCTATTGTTGATGTTGTCGCATTCGGGAAACGGTTGCTGATCCCAACCGTTGGTGATATACATTCGATACACTCAAGCGAAATGAGTGGTCGGTCATGTGTGGCTGGGTTGCAAGATGTTCTTGTTGAACCCAGTGTATTCCTCTCTAGAGGTACACGAGCGAAAGGTGGATCCATACCTTGTCATAGTTGGAAACCCATTACCCAATACGTGCTTGCGGTTTTGATTGTATACTATATATGTAGAACGTGAGATGAAAGCGTTTCTGCTAGATGATTATATATATACCGTGGTTGATAGACATTATTATAATATCAAAAGATTTTTGATATAAAAAGATGAATTTGGATTCTCATAAGGGAAAAACCCGTTCCGTTATGCGGCGTGGTCTTATGAGATATCGTTTACTTGTTCAACTGTTTTTAACTGTTTTACTCACACCAGTCCCATGACTGACCCGGAGTTTACTTTGTTGTTTTCCCTAAACTCTTGGGTGCCTAAATTTGTACGGGCAGTCAAGTAGTCGGGATTTACAGATATACTTGAAGAGCTTGGAGCAGGAGGCTTCAGGATCATATAGCTATAGTTTATTTCCGCTGTGTTGTAAGTGCTGTACTTTGATAATGATATGTATATTCAAGTACCAAGTTTGTATTTCAAAGTTATGTTATGAAATATATTTATTCGTTCCGCTGTGAGATTCGTGTTACTCTGATGTTGTGTTCTTCTTCTTCTTCTATTTTAATTTTCTATCTTATCTTTCCTCACCCTCTAATTTCTTTCACTAATTACCAGGATTTCTCGATGTTTTGGTTATCGACATCGTGCTTATGTCGATAACCAAAGTCGCCGAAAATCCGGGTCGTTACAGTTGGTATCAGAGCAGAAGGTTAAAAGAATTACTTGGCTCTGTGGCGTGACTCGGTAGAGATAGGGTTAGTAATACCCTAGACTGGGATCGAGTGTATATATACGAGTGAACGTATTTGTTATTGATATAAAAATTTGTTTTATATTGTGGAGATTCATTGGTTGAGTTGTTTATGAGTTCTGGTCGATCTGTTTGATCCACTGTATCGGTAGGAATTATTAAACACTCGAATACGATGGGTCAGCACGATATGCTTTAAAAAAATGGTAAATTAAAATAAGTTTACCCAAGGTATATCTTGATATAGAGAAGTTATATATATATATCAAAATTATAAAATAGTGGATATATTGGTTGTTATTATAATCGAGTAAGATTATAAATTAAATGGTTAGGTAAATAACCAATCAGAATTCATATAAGTGAAATACGTGAAATCAGATGAGTTAAATCTGAAATTTAAACCAGAAATGTAATTAAAATTCTAGAAAAAATTGATAAGTGTTTGTAAATGGATTTGGATTAAAAATAAGGAAAATTTAAGATCCTGGGAGATTTTAAATTGTTTTACAAGCAGTGTGAATTATATTTTGAAATGAATTTCAAAGTGGAAATGTTTAGAAATGGTTTTATAGTGTTGAACTCACTTCGATCGCTGGAAAATAGATTCTGATGATGACAGCTGCATCATCAGTATTCATTTTCGAGCTGTAAGTGACGAATTACTACCAGAGATACTGTTTTGAATTTATTTTGGGAAAGACAAGTTGTGTTGAATTTCAAAATGGGATTTATAAAATAGAATTTGAACTTTTAAATAGATTTGAAATATTAACTTGTTTTAAAAGAAATAAAACGAGAAGTTCCTTTATAAACGAAGTTTATAAATAGTTCTTTTATAAACGAAGTTTAGAAAATGAAGTGAAAAGAACTATCATTGGATAATTCAGAAATAAAAAAATACAAGTATGAAATTGAAAGGGGAATCTATTTTCCAAAGGTAGAAATATCGATTTCAAAAGGAATTGAAACCGAGACTTATTTAAAGGAATTTGAATAAAGGAAGTTCAAACATAGGATTTGAATATAGAAAATTCAAAGGGGATTTGAATAAAGAGAATTCAAATAGAAATTGAATATAGAAATTCAAAGGGAGTTTGAATATATGAAATTCAATGGAAGTGATATAGAATTTGAACATAGAAATTCAAATGGAGTTTGAAAATAGATTTGAATAATGAAATTCATATATGGAATTTGAATAAGTGAATTGAAATGAAATTCAAATATAGAATTTGAATAAGAGAATCGAAATGGAATTTGAATATAGGAAATTCAAATAAAATTGCAATGGAATTCAATTAGTTGATAAACAAGTTAAACCTATATTTGAATATGTTATACTCAAATATGAAGGTGAAATGGGCAAACCAGTAATTTGAAAATCACTTAACGAAATAAGTTAAAACGATTGGATTAAAGTTGGAATGAATTAGAAATGTATGGATATACATGAGATAGGTATGGACAAGGTATGAAGGTATATAAATAGAATGCTAGATGAAAAGGTATGTATTTAATTCATATATGAGATTTTATGCGCCGAATCGGTAAGTCGTTTGGCTTTTTCTTTTTCTTTTGAATTGGTGAGGGCCATGGGAGGCTATTTGAAATATCCCAATGCTCCCGGTACAAAAGGAGGTTATGGCGAATTTTTCCGGGAATTTAAGGAGATAGAATATTTTTAAGATAATTTGATAGTTAGAAATCAACGTATCGATATATATATATAAGTCGATAAGGAAACGAACTTAGAAATAAAATAGTATAATCGAAAAGGGTGTATAAGAATAAAATCTAGTAAGAATAGAAAGAGAAAGCATATACGTGTTTAAAAGTGAATAAGTAGTTGTATGGTATTGATTTTTCGAGTAAGTAGTCATATCTGTTTTGACGTAATTAATGTTATTCAGTCAAGGTCTGAGAGGTAGTTATACCCCAACTTGATTGATTTCATTATTGACAAATAAACAGCAAGATTTCATGCTCGAAGATCAATGTTGAATAAGAGTTAGTTGAATATAGTATTTGGGTTGTCGTAACGATGTTTTACACAACATCCGTTTTAACCCAAATAAGTGTAAACTTGGAAATAGAAAAATAAATATTTCCTAAGTATAGAAATAAAAGAGATCGGAAAAGAGATAAGTAATTGGAATTTTTTCCAATTATAAATAGCATATATTTTCTAAGTTTAGAAAATAAAGGGAGGCGATATTCGGAAATGTTTTGCAAAAAAAAAAAAAAAAGACCAATATGGTTATTGGAAATATTTGGTTAACAAATATTGATAAAGAAATTGAGAAGTGATTTAACTAATGGAATATTGATTAAGGGCTCAATTGAATTTCAAAAAGGAAAATTTGATTTTTTTGAAAAGAGTAAGCTGTTTAAAAACTCCCAGGGAAAGACTGTTTAAATTAAAAACAAATTTAACGGAGATTTGTGAAAGCAGATTTGAATTGAAGTAAAGTCAGTTAAGTGGTAACTGAAGTTGAATTACAATTGAATAAGATTGGATTTGGGAAATTAGAATCCGAAATTTTATTGGATTGAGGGGTTAAGGAATTGAAAATCGAGAAGAAACTCGAATTAAAATAATATGCGGCTCAGATATAAGTGAATGGTTGTATTGGGGGTAAAAGGAGATTGGAATTTGGTTGGGATAACATTGGTATATGCTGAGTTGATAGCATATGGAAGTGATAGAGTTAATATGCCCGACAAAAAGGTACAAGTTATATTTCATATGGTATGAGATTTTGATAAGCCGAATTGGCAAGCCGCTTGGCTGTTTGATTTCCTTTTGGGTTGGAAATGGCCCAGAGAGGCGAGTTGGAGTTTGACCTATTGACCGGTACAAAGGAGGTGCTGGCAAAAATTTTCGAAGAGTTAAGGCGTTAGAAAATTTTCAGGATTTTTGAAAATTTTCGTTAATAAGAATTAATAATTTAATTGTAATTAAATTGGTTCAGTTGAAACTGAAGTTAAGAAGTGAACAAATATGTTCTAACCAGTCGATAGAGTCGTTCTCTACTTTTGGCAATTTCGAGGACGAAATTATTTTAAGTGGGGAAGATTGTAATGACCCGCATTGGCAGGGGTATTATGATTTGTTTATTTAATTATTGAGATGGTGGTTTAGAGAATTTAATGGTCGTGGAATTTAATAATGATGAATATTTAATTAAAATAATATATTTAATTTTGAAATAATCAAAATTAGCTGAAATGGCGATATGGTGTGAACTGGATCATCTATGATATTTAATTCAGCTTGGAAATTGAATTTGAATAACGAATTTATTCAATCGTCGACAGTTGAACGTATAGTTTATAATATAATTATAAACGAGCTCGAAATGGCGCTGCAGTTCGTAAATTGACGATTCGAACTTCAACTGAATGTACAGGATTCGTTTTAAGCCGGATTTCTGTGAAACAAGAAACGTGTGGAGCTGGTGGAGTATATCTTTCTAGTGGAAGAGGAAAATCGGGATTTAATTGTGTAGATTTTGAGATATGTCCAAATCAAATTTTAAAATAGTCGCTATAGAATCGTTTATCGACCGTAACGGTTTATTCGATATAACTAGTTATCAGATTCGAATTTGAACAAGGTTCTTTAGAGAAGTAGTGATAATATAATTTTTAGAATTTTATTGTAATTTTTAATTAATTAAATACGACACTTTTACTTTGGAGTATTTTGCACCCTGTAATCAACATTTTGGGGTTTCAAAATATAAGTTAATCAACCGATATTATTATATTTTTGGGACCGTGGTACATCACTGGTCACAACAGTGTTTTTATTTCTGTCAGAGCGGGTCATATGTGGACGAAATTTTTAACAGAGTACTCTAACATTTTAAAACTAACAAATGAACACTTAACATAGAAGTATCTTGTCACCCTATGTATTTGTTCGCTCAAAACAAACAAACTAAGAACCACATATGATAGCTGGTAAGGCACGATACTGCCACATCTTTCAAAAATCCACCACAAACAAAACAAACAAACTCCACGTCCTCCTCATTTCTAAGCCACCCGTTCAAAGTTATAAACGCTGGAAAATATCCCATTTCCTCAAAGAAAAACCGCAAGTAAGAAATCAAAAATAAAATCAAATACAATTCAATAAATCCTAAAACATGTGTGATTGAAAGCGGCAAGGGTTGCTCTTCACGGTCATGACAGATTTGGGTGGTTCGACGCTGTGTGATGTGCTCCGGTTCCGAATAGCGTTGAGTAGGGTTGGACTTATAGAGAGATTTAGGAGTTATTGCTTGTTTCTGGTATTGTTTTTGGGTAGAGCAGCTAAACCCGCATGTGTATGCCAAAGATTAGGAGGTGTGGTGGGTGTTTATGTAGGAGTGTACTGTAGAAGCTCGGAGAGGCGATACCGTCGCGATTCAGGGATGGCAACCGAGCATGGTGAATATGGTATGGTTTTGTAGAGAGTTTGAAGAGGAGTTGAATGGTATGCTCGGTTTGGGGTTTCGTGGTTTGATGATGGTGAATGAGGTGGCCGAAGTCGTTGTAATGGCTGTTGAAGTTTTGTTCTGGAGTCGGCATATTTCGTTGGGGAAGAAGTAAGTAGTTATGGCGGGTCTCTGTTTTGATGGGCCAGGAATTTGAGTAAGTCCCAATGGAATTTAAAATAAGTTTTTATTTAAATTGTATCCTTACTTCTTAATATAATAACTATTGTGTATGATATCAGAATTGGACGAAACAAGATCTGTTAGGATCGTATAGACGGACACTACCCAATGGAAATGACCGGGAGTGGAGTGGAGCTCGTTTGAATTTATGGCAAAATAAATTGTTTGATTCAAATCAAACGACGGTTTATCGTTCTTTAACGATGAACTGCAAATGTGAGTAAATCTCACTAATTCTGAACAGTTTATAATTTCATGTTGTATTTTTAGAACTGTTAGATATTGGTTGATTGACTGTGTGTTGACCGTTTGATTGACCTGCTAGTCAGTTAGTTGAATTTCTATATTGATTCTGTTTAACAGAATACATCATATGGAACTGAAAAGTGATGTTATCTATATTGTTTAACATCTGTGATGCAGGGAAACAGGTTGGAGGAATCCAGTTGAATTCCTCAACATTTATTTTACTG
Source organism: Allium sativum (assembly GCA_030737875.1). Classification (NCBI taxonomy): domain Eukaryota; kingdom Viridiplantae; phylum Streptophyta; class Magnoliopsida; order Asparagales; family Amaryllidaceae; genus Allium; species Allium sativum. The sequence goes on from CM060923.1 coordinate 466,169,104, forward strand.
TTTTCATATATTGTGATATATGATGTGTTATATAATCTGTTATGGATTATGTATGTGGAATGATGTTGATCATTGTTATTCGATATTTTAAATATCATAAAAGACCCTGGGATGTAAAAAGAAGTATTTCAATGTATATTGAAATAAAGGAATTTTATAAAATCACAGGATTTTATAAAAGGAAATATTTATAAAACGAACACGGTTTTATAAAAGGGATATTTATTTAGAAAATAAATAGAAATAGAAAAGGAATATTTATTTAGAGGATAAATAGAAGTTATAAATAGGAAATATTTGTAACGGTAAATAGAAGTTATAAATAGGAAATATTTGTAACGGTAAATAGAAGTTATAAATAGGAAATATTTGTAATGGTAAATAGAAGTTATAAATAGGAAATATTTGTAACGGTAAATAGAAGTTATAAATAGGAAATATTTGTAACGGTAAATAGAAGTTATAAATGGAAAATATTTGTAACGGTAAATAGAAGTTATAAATAGGAAATAGTTGTAACGGAAAACGTAGTTTATAAAAAGGAGTTAATCGATGTTAGTTAATCGATTAGAGTTAAAGTAAAAGAAGTTAATCGATGTTAGTAATCGATTAGTGTTAAAGTAAAAGAAGTTAATCGATGTTAGTTAATCGATTAGAGAATAAAGTAAATAGAAGTTAATCGATGTTAGTTAATCGATTAGAGAATAAAGTTGAAAGGAGATAATCGATGTTAGTTTGATCGATTAGAATAGAAGCAAAGGAGATATCGAATATAGTTATTCGAGTAGAAGCAAATGAGTAAATCGAATATAGTTATTCGAATAGAAAGTAAAAGGAGTTATCGAATATAGTTTATTCGAAAGGAGGGTTAAGTAAGGAAGTTAGTAAATGGAATACAAAGTGAACTTTGCCCATTTCAAAGTTAGAAATGTTGTTCAGTTAAGGTCTGAGAGGTAATTCTACCCCAACTTAATTGGCTTCGTTTTAACTAAGGATTAGTTAATGTTCGGCAGTAAAAGGAAATGGTTTGAGTTGGCATCGCGATGGTTTGTTTAAACATATGTCTAAGTCCAGTGAAGAAGCTTTGGAAATGTTTTTCCAAAGAAGAAACCAGAAATGTTTTCTTATAAAGGAAACAAGGAAATGGAAATGTTTTCCATTGTTAATAAAGTATATTTTCCCAATTTAGAAAATAAGGAATATTGAACGTAGGGAAACAGGAAATAAGTAAATTAATGGAATAAAGAGATAAATGTTGAATGATGTTTGATTGATATAAATTTCCTCCGGGAAATAATATCGTTGTTTGCACACCTGTTTTTATTCGATAGTTAAATCACAGACTATCGAAGTTTTGACCATTTTAACGTTGTTAATATGGAGAGACCGGTTGGATTATTATCCAAAGAACCACTATGTATTGGCATAAGCGTTGCGAATCATATATGCCAAAGGAAATTGAAGACGGAGTTATGCAAGGGCTATCCTGTTTACAGAATAGTGCCTTCGGTTCATCCTGTTCCTGGATGACTTGTATGGACGGATGTCTGACAAAGTATGTCCAGACGATCACGTATATTGATTTCTCCAACTGTACCAAGAGTGGAAGCGAAGAAGGAAACTTCTTTTAGCTAACACATAATGTATTGTTGTAGACGTCAACCGGTGATTTGATGGATTTGACGATGTGACATTCAAAGTGAATCTGGTATGATGAAAGCGTAGTTTCTAGCCTCATCATCCGGTAAATGACAGAAATCGGGCAGGCAGCATGGCTAAGTCGGTCGCACCGAAGTAGGGTGTATAATCACCTGATCTAGAGTTTCATTTACTTCTAAAAATCTATTGTTGATGTTGTTGCATTTGGGAAACGGTTGCTGATCCCAACCGTTGGTGATATACATTCGATACACTCAAGCGAAATGAGTGGTCGGTCATGTGTGGCTGGGTTGCAAGATGTTCTTGTTGAACCCAGTGTATTCCTCTCTAGAGGTACACGAGCGAAAGGTGGATCCATACCTTGTCATAGTTGGAAACCCATTACCCAATACGTGCTTGCGGTTTTGATTGTATACTATATATGTAGAACGTGAGATGAAAGCGTTTCTGCTAGATGATTATATATATACTGTGGTTGATAGACATTATTATAATATCAAAAGGTTTTTGATATAAAAAGATAAATTTGGATTCTCATAAGGGAAAAACCCGTTCCGTTATGCGGCGTGGTCTTATGAGATATCGTTTACTTGTTCAACTGTTTTTAACTGTTTTACTCACACCAGTCCCATGACTGACCCGGAGTTTACTTTGTTGTTTTCCCTAAACTCTTGGGTGCCTAAATTTGTACGGGCAGTCAAGTAGTCGGGATTTACAGATATACTTGAAGAGCTTGGAGCAGGAGGCTTCAGGATCATATAGCTATAGTTTATTTCCGCTGTGTTGTAAGTGCTGTACTTTGATAATGATATGTATATTCAAGTACCAAGTTTGTATTTCAAAGTTATGTTATGAAACATATTTATTCGTTCCGCTGTGAGATTCGTGTTACTCTGATGTTGTGTTCTTCTTCTTCTTCTATTCTAATTTTCTATCTTATCTTTCCTCACCCTCTAATTTCTTTCACTAATTACCAGGATTTCTCGATGTTTTGGTTATCGACATCGTGCTTATGTCGATAACCAAAGTCGCCGAAAATCCGGGTCGTTACATAATAGCTTCATTTTTCAAAAAAGCATTGCGTTGTTTATTCTATGCACTGGTATTCTTGGGAGGAAACCCGTTCCGTGTTATACGGCGTGGTCCCTTGAATTACTCTCTTTTAAAGTAAAGCTTTAAATAACTGTTTTAGTTCTCACACCAGTCACATGACTGACATGGAGTTTATTGTTTTAACCTAAACTATGGGTGCCCTTATTTTCGACACGGGCAGCTAGTAGTTTTGGTTTTGCAGATTTATATTCACAGGATCCTGATTTACAGCTGGGACGATGCTCGGAAAGCTCTGTATCCGTGCATTACTTTCAGTTGTGTTTTATATTATTTTCCGCTGCTATGTAATTTATTGTAATCTCTGATATTTATCGAATGTATAGTATTCATTTATACTCTGTATATTCTTGTATCTGATGGAATTGTTGTAATAACAATGAAATGTTCTTCCGTCTGCATTCTATTGTGTGTTGTTCTCAATTCTATCCGTGCTTTCCCTCAAGGGGAAGTTCGGGTCGTTTCAGTTAGAACTTTTATGTGGTTTATGACTTGGAATCCTTAGTTGAAAATAAATTTACTTTTTTTAATTAATATCATTTTAACATTTCATTTTTTTTCATTTTTATAAACATTTACATCATCTTATGAAAAGTTAGTAAACTTTCTTGAGTAGATTTTCAAAGAAGATAAGATTTTGCAATTACGGGTTTTATAACGATAGTCGCTATAAGTGCAATTCGTAAAAACATATTACTATTATTAAGTGATTTTGTTTTTAACTTAAGTACATTTGTAAATGTTTTATAAACTCATTTCAAGTGTAAGCAAGTAATTATCATTATTTAATTACTTAATTAATTTTTATTTAACTAAATTAATAGAGTAATTAATATTTAATTACTAATTAATTAAGTAATTTGTATTAGGTTTTAATCAAGTAAGTTCATTTTAAATTTGTATAATTAATGAAAGTTAATTATAACATAACGAATATAAATTAAGAATTGACTACAACTAATTACTTAATTAAGAGTGTTTAATTTAATTATATTTAATAAGGGTTTAAATAAATAATAAATATTAATTAAGTTAAGTTTAATTTAAGAAATTAATTATAGTTTGTGTAAATATTAATTCAAAACCAAGTGTTTACTAAATTGTTTAATAAAGAATAGTTTGGGTTTTCAATCATTAATTAATGGAATTATTATTCATTAATCATTCTTTTAAGGGTTAATTAATATTTATTATTATTTTAAGGATTAAATAAAAGTTTAAATATTTATTTAAAGGTTCTTAATTATTTATTAAAATATTTATTTGGAACTAAGTTATTGAAAAATGATTAATTATTATTTCGAGGTTTAATAATTGTTTGACAATAAGTTTAAGGTTACTTTAAATTTGAATTGCCTATTTTACAAGGATATTTAAAAAAAAACATTACTTCAAGAGATGTCATTTTCAGTCACCTTTAAATAGTCCAACGATTAGGAACTAAATGACATTTATTTCGCAGAAGAAAACACCATTCTATTATTAAAATAATTGATTGAATTGTACAGACACTTGTTAGTGGAATAAAACTCCATTCTGCTAGTTAAATTGAACTGATTTTGGAAATTTATTTAACAAGATAAATCACCCTTTTGTTACTATGCTTTTACGGACATGTTTATGTTATAGTTATCATTAATATGTTACGTATTAAATGATATTTATGGATATCTATTAGTAGAATGTGTCCCCGTTCCACTCATCTTTTAAGCAGAACAAAAACACTTTCTGTTGTTGTAACAACCCAGAAATTCAGCACCAATTTAAAATTTTTATTTTAGCTATTTTAAAGGATTTTGAAGATTTAAAATGGTTTATTTTAAATAATAACGACTAAAATTTATTTAAATCGAAGGTAGAATATATAAATTTATTTTAATTATAAAACGAACATGAAATGGCGCAATAGTTTGAAAATTTGATTTTAAAATTCAAATGAATGTACAAAATTCAAAATAAATCGGATTTCAGTAAAACCAAAAACATTTGAATCGGTTTAATTGTATCTTTCTAACGAATGTGAAAAATTGATATTTCATAATATAAATTGAAATTTATGTCCAATTTTAAATTTAAAATTTAAAATAATCGCTATGGAATTTATGTATATATTAAATAATATATAGCACTTAAAAATAGCCATTTTACCAATGACCTCTGTTTTCGATGAAACCACTTTTGTTGGATCTGGAATGTCAAATTATTGTTAGGTTTCAAATTTCATATTTTTGAAATTAATATGCGAGCATGGTAAATTTAAACGTGTTTGGTAGTTTCAATTTGAATTTAATGGACTGGAAAATGGCGATTTTTCAAACGGTCTCCAAATTCGACGAAATTTGTTTTGCTAGGACTGTTATCGTCAAAACATAGCAAGATTTATTTTTTTGGAATTTTTGGAGTCAGTATGTGGCCCCGGTAAATTAAAATGTAAGTTTAAATTAAATATATATTGATTTATATTTTAATTTTGATAAAAACTAATCAAAACGATAGAATTGGCTTATGAAACATATCGCATTGTGTTTGGAATGGGGGTATTTAGCTAGGGGTGACAGTCGTTGGATTTGATTTGTAGTTCGGATAGAAAACAAGTATAAATGGAATTAAATAATATTAAAATTACATATAAATAATCCTAAAACCCTAGGACATCGTTCATATTTTTTTCCGCCGCCACTTTACATCAAGAACGAACCAAATCGCTCCTCTTTCCTCTTCAATTTTCATGAAATCCCCAAATCAAAATCACAAGCTTATAAAACAAAAATACTAGAGCACCCTAGGATATAGAATTTCAATGGCTGTGATCGTTTTAAACAGTGTGAATCAAGAGCAATTCGAGCTCAAATCAGCCTCGTTCGAACCGGGTTTCAGCGCCGGAGGAGGTGGCGAGTTCAACCAAACTCTAGGTAGCAGTGGAGGGGACTGACGCGCTTCACGTGGCACTTGTTGATCGAGGTCCGGCCCCCTATGGTGGTGGTAGTCATGATTTTTCCAGATCGAGGGTTATGGGTTTCCAGTTTTGATGAAGATGACGTGATTAAAGGTTAAGGGGGGATTAGTAAAGGCTAATTAAGGTTTAAAGTAATTAATTATTTATTAATGTGATTAAGCTTCTAACTATCATAACTTGGCCATCTTGAATCAGAATTCAACAATTCAAATTGCTTGGAAACACGATATGAAACTGACCAGAACGGAAAAGGAGCAAGTTGCAGTTTTTGATAAAATTAAACATTCAGTTTAATTTTATTAAAAATAAAATCTTCAAATAAAAGAATGACGGAGTGGAAACTAATGGTGAGTACTCTCACTCAAATTATTTTATAGTTATTATATAATAGGTTGTAGATGGGACTTAGTAGCTCCTGACACTATTTTTTGTACAAACCATGGTTGATTGTTTGTTTGGATTGTGATTGGGAATGTCATGGATTGATATTGTTGTATATATAAAATTATTTATAAAAGAAAATAAAATAAATATTCATTTTCAAGTCGGACGGCTTGTTTATGTATACCTATTTAACTAATATTGATTAGGATGATAAATTTTGCACATCGCCCAACTGCACAAATAATAAACAGTATTTATTGGCTAAAACCCACATGGGTATTAGGATGATATTTGGCATACTCTAATCCTAGTGTTTAGTTGTATGTTAATCGATGGGTTAACAGACTGTGATGAGCGTTATTTATTTATTTTAATGCTTATATAGTGTAGAATGCACTTTAAGTGATGTTTGAATGTTCAATGATTATTTGTCATTATTTTTGTATACATGTGATGTATGAAATCCATATAACTGAAATTATATGGTAATTGACTGAGTCGCATTCTGATTCAGAAATAACGAATATTTTAAAATAATGAATATTTTATAATAATATTCAGCAAAGAAACAAAATATGATTTTGATGTCCGATTTTGGATGGACACGAAAATATTGAAATGTTAGGCCGAGTTAAGTAGTTAAACGCCATTTTAACTCGAACGGATTTATTAACCGATTTTATTCATTTTATAATGAATACAGAAAAGAAATGGATTTCAAAATATGATATTTTGAAAATATTATCATTTTAATATTATAATGATATGAAATATTCAATTTTGATTTGAAAATTTAAATGAAGTGGAAATCGTTTTAAAATGAATTTAAAACGAATTTATAAAGGAATATTCAATTTTGATTTGAAAATTTAAATGAAAATGAAATCGGTTTGAAATGAATTTATAAAGGAATATTCAATTTTGATTTGAAAATTGAAATGGAAGTGGAAATTGTTTTTAAAACAAATTTAAAACGATTTATAGAATACATTTTAAAACAAAATCAAATATATATATATATATATATATATATATTATATTTAATGGCCTGAATAGAACGCGTCGTGCAACAACCGTTCGCGAATTTCGACCATTAACTTCAAATCGATGTAACGGGAGATCCGACCGTCGGATTCTCCTAAAACCGGAACAATTGGGTTCATATCGAAAAGAGCTTTCCATTGAATACAAGATATTTGAAATCTATCGGTTGGATTTTAAGATATGTCCAAATCGTTTTGGAAAAGGTCGCTATGGATGCAGTTCGGTGGACGTTATTGGAAACCGACTGTACAGGCCTTAATAAAATTATTAAAAATATGGAATTTTTTTGTAAAATTATAATAAATGATTTGAAAAGATTTTGGATGAAAAATTCCATATTTGAAAAGATAAAAAAATATTTTTATCAAAATGAAATAATTAATAACTAGAATAATAATCCAATTATTTTTTGAAATAAATAAATTGGATTTGAAAATGGTTTTAATATAACCAGAAATTTCCAATGAATAAATTGGAATGGATTGAATGGAAATAATCTTCGAAATATTTCGATATTAGATTCCGTGATTATACATATATTATTGAGGAATTTGAAAGATATATATATCGTTATTCCCAATACGATATTTGTTGGTTTCAGAATTTGATATTGAATATAAGCCAATATAATTTCTATTCAGAGCCTTATATTTAATATCAAATTGGGTTTTGGGGTTTGTCATGAATGATGTCTTCAGTAACACTGTTCTTAAACCCAGTTGAGAAAAGAATAAAATTTTTAATTAAGATTTGGAGAAATCTACAAATTAATTAATATTTAATTGGAGATGAATTAAGGTTGGATTTTTGGGTTTATCGTGAATGGTGTTTTCAATACCACTTGTTCTTTAACCCAATTAACAACGAAGGTATGATTTGGAATTTATAATCTTTTAATTAAGATTAGTGGAATTTTCCAAAATAAAATTTTCTAATTTAATATATTAAATTGGAATTGAATGGAATTCGATTTAGTAATAATCGAGATGAGCTTCTGTAAAGGAAGACCATTACTATATATGGAATTTAAAAGGTTTTTTCGTTATTCCATTTATAGTATTGATTTGATACGGATATTTATATCGACTATATACTGTTATGATTTCCGTGAAGATTTCATTTTGATGGAAGATGATTTTGGGTTTATCGTGAACGATGTTTTAAATGACATTGGTTCTTTAACCCAGTAAAGACAGGATTTATTTCCTTAATTTGAATAATCATTAAATAATGATTTTTGGAGATTAAAACTAAGTGGAGTTTTAATGAATCTTTGATTAGATTGAAATGTTAATGTGGTAATTAAATTTGCCAAATTTGAGAAGTGTTCGAGAATGGAGTATCACCAGTTTTACTTCATGCGATAGTTAAATCTTTAATTAGATTTGAACGTGATATGGTAATTGAATTTACCAATAGCACAGTGGTGTTAGCTATGGAGTACTACCAGTTTTTCTCCATGGGATGAATTGGTTGGGATGGGATGATAAAATGAATGGTTACTTCGGTAAGGTGTTAATCCCGACTAGTTTGATAAACCTTAATTTGGTTTAAACTGTGAAAAGATACTACAAAATATTTTGAAATGATTTCCAAAGAAATTGATTAAACAGTGTGTTTAAAAGTGAAATCTTTGATAAGATTAATGAGAACCTTTCCAGAATAAAGAAATACTAAAAAGAATATTCTGGATTGGAATGAGGCGTATGATGTGTTGTTATAGCACTTGATTATAAGATACATGAGTTATTCGGAAAGATCGGGTTTAACCCATTCTGAATTATTGTTACAACGACTAACAGTCAAAGAGATTGAAGACAGTGCAAGACCGACGATCTTCACATCGAATGGATGGGTTGCTACTAATGCCCATGATTGGAGTAGCTATCTTGAAGGGGCTACAGTGGTAGCCGTCCGGACGTATTTGTTGATTGTTCGGATATACGAGGCCTCTCTCCTGTATTGGACATATGGGATGAGGAATAAGGTGCCTTCGGTTTTGTTCAGACCCAGAACGGACTTGCAAATGGATGGTGTGTCTAACATTGTATTCTGTTATGCTGTACTTGCTGATCTCTGCTAAATATATATCTGTTTGGTGGCGGAGAATTTATTCTCTTGATTAACACCCTTCTCTGAGACGTACAAACTTAGAGGTTATATATTGGTTGAGATCAATGATATGGTATGGATTGATAGTGTGACATGCTGAGATGCATGGATCAAGGCTTTTGTTGAAAAGCAGATCCTTGTGGATGATGATCAAAGCGTAGCTTTAATTAGCATAGCTTTGTGTAGCGTTAATTCGCGGTCCTCACACAAAGGTATGATGGTGAAATGATGGTTAGATCAGTATACTTTCAAGAGGAGGATGGATTCGGTCAACTGAGATAAGCTAGGTGTGGTCGCTCCACACCTGGTAGGGATAGGGAACACCCTCCGGTTCCCAAAAGGATAGAGTATACGGTGTTTTCTCATGCAGAGGACGTAAGCCGTTGAGTAACTTGATATCCTAGATATAGTGGGGATGTGTATTACGACGTTTTCCCATGCATGGGACGTAAGCCGTTGAGATACTTAATATCCTAGATATAGTGCAGATGTGTATTATAGTGTTTTATCATGCACAGGACGTAAGCCATTGAGTATTACACTATGTGATCGATCTTTCGGATCGGTAGCCATCATGATGGAAATCCAAGCTTCCAATATTCGGTTTTAGTTGTAAACCTATATATGGCGACACAGTGGGATGGGGCGCTCATGCTATCAATGATTGATACATTTATATTTGAAGTTGATTTCTTCACTTATAGAAATAATAAAAGATAAATTTCGCATACCAAGCATATATGGCTATTATAAGGTAAAACTCTATCCTTCGGCTTGCATTGCATTGTGTGATGGGACCCGAGTCTTATAATAGCTTCATTGTTCTTTATTTAGGTGCGTTGTTTGTTTTATGCATTGGTATTTTTGGGGGTAAACCCGTTCGTGTTATACGATGTGGTCCCTTGATTTACCTAACTTTAAAATCAAGTTAGTAACTATTTTAGTTCTCACATCAGTCCCATGACTGACTCGTAGTTTATTGTTTTAACCTAAACTCTGGGTGCCCATATTTTCCACACGGGCAGCTAATAGTTTTGGTTTTCGCTGATATTTCTTTTTCCAGGATCCTGAATTACGGCTGGAGCTATATTCAGAAAGCTTCGTATCCGTGTATTCCCTTTAGTTGTGTTGTAGAAGTATTTTACACCATACATTGTATTTATACATTTAAATTTCCGCTCCTTTGTATTTTAAATCTCTGATATTTTTCTGTTGTATAATTATTCATACTCTGATATCTTGTACTCTGATGTAAATTGTTTTAATAGCAATGAAATGTTCTATTGTTTATGTTCTGATGATTCATGTTCTCAATTCAATCCGGGCTTTCCCGTTAGGGAGAGTTTGGGTCATCTCAGTTGTATTATTAACTTGGACTTCTATATATTCGAACAAATCCTCATCTGCTACCATCACATGAATACTTCCTTTATGTCCATTGATAATTATCAGTTTATTCTATATACATATTTGGTTGTATGTAAACACTTATACTATAACTTAAATAAGTTATTATGGCTAATATATGACAATGTTACCTAAATTCATCTTGGTTTAAAGTAAGTTTATAAAGAGATTTCCAAAATAATTTATTATTTGAATTTAGCAAAAAAATCGATTTGATTATTCTTTTATAATGAATAATGGGTTGGAATTTAATAAGTTGATTCAAAGAACCATGTTAAAAGAACTTAATATAGTTTAATGAAAATATTTACTTAAAAGTTAACCAAAAATCGTAAAATTTTAATGATTTCGAAGGGTAAGAGTGTTTCCACATCAAGGTTTAAGTGGTAACTATAATACCCTAACTTGGTCTTCTTCATCGTTATTCGAGAGATGGTATTAGTTTAAGATCGACAGTTGATGATTTAAATTTTATATTTATAAAGGATTTATTTGAAATGGACTTAAAGAATATGATTGATTTTTGATAAGAAATTTTATATAAAAGATTTATCAAAGTGATTTATAAAGGAACTGAGATTTGATTCTAACAAGTTTGTTCTTCTTATATATGGTGTATGGACATCTATTCCATACTCAACGCTTGGGGAATGGTGTTTGGATTTACTCTTATATCTATTTCTTTTGAAATAACTTTGTTTGGTCATGTGCATATAATTTGGAAATAGGACAATTTTTCTAAAAAAAATCGAATATACTTATACTCATAATATAAGTTATCAATTTATTTTCTAGATATTGAAATATAATGTTTTGCGAATAAACTAAGGCAGATGAGATAAATATAACAATATTCTAATATATATTCTAAAAATGAGTTTTTTTTATAAATGAAAAATCCATTTTAAAGAGGCTTAGTGATTGCGATGGAAAATTAAATCCTTTGAAGATTTTTGTTTTTGTATTTGATAGTTAAATAACTAGCTATCAAATCTGCCTTGTTTAACTCTAGAAATTTATATGATAAATAATAAGGAAACATGTTATTGTAAAGGGTCAGGAGGTGAACTCCGCACTTATGTATTGCGGGTTTACTCTTTAGAAATTGGAGTGGAATTTTGTGAAAAACTATTGTCATTTGAGTCTAGGACTGGACATACTTGTTATGTATCTTTAGCGTATTAGAGGGTTCTCGCTTTGTGTTTAGTGGCGGCCAAAAGACTTTTATCCCTACGTGTCCCAACGAAGGCTTTATAAGTTTTTAACATGGGTTGGCTTAGAGTTGAGAGTCTGGCCATAAAAGTAGGTTCAGGGTATAGGTGTAACCCACAGTGGGTTTTACCCATTCTTGATGGTGGAAATGCCTAGGCTGCTACATGTGGTATCATAGCTTAAGTTAAGCAAAAACCTAGGCTTCGGTGAGGTATGACTCAGTGTAGATAAGTTCAGTAGTTCCCTACAATGAATTTGAGTGTATTATATAAGAGTGCATTATTGTATTGTGTTGTTTTTATTAGGTAGCTTACGAATACTAGATTGTATGGAAGGTATATCCATAACAATAGGGAATTCTAAATGCTTGAATAAAGGAAAATCAACATAGTATTGTTTTAAATAGGTAAATGAAATAATTTTACCTAGAAATATATTTTATGTATCATAAATAATTTTCAAAATTATATAGTATTTTTGAAGTTTTTGTAGTTAAGGAATGATAATATTTTGTTCTTTTTTGGAGTTCGTTCAGTTAGGCTTGCTTAGTTTGAGCATTAACTATTTTTAGGTTTTTAGATATTTTCCTTTAGATAAATTGAGCAAATAAGAATTAGGAAGCTTTGAAACCAATACCTTGTGAATTGAATTTCATGATCTGGTTATAAGACATTTGGTATCAATATTGAATTAAAATTTGTATTTAATAAAGATATTCTTAACGAACTTAGGATATTTAGCTTTGATATTAGAAATAGTGATAAGAAATTGAAATTATGATAGGTGATTTACATATTTGAGTAGGAAATTTGAGAACTTAAATTTTGGTGTTTTTAAAATGGTTTTCAATTCTATAAGTAATAATAATAGTTTTTGGAATAAATTTGGTTAAGAATAATAAAATTTTGGGAATGAAAATTTTATTAGATTTATTTCTTTCGATAGTCTGGATAAAGGAGAGTCGATTTGTTTTATATTAATTGGAACAGTCTTCTAAGTGACGATCAAATGTTTGCCTAGGCGGATATTGTAGGACATTTAGTAAATTACTCTATTTATTATTATATGGTCAAAACGAGTTCAAATCAACGAACCCAAAGCAAAGTAGATAATATATTCTAAAAATGTACATACATTATTTAAAAATGAGAATTGAAAATGTGACGGCCCGCCCTGCACCAGCCGACAATTCCAATGAAAGTGCGTTGTGCCAATGTCCAACCAGCAAGGGGCGGTCGTCAAAGAAAGGAAAGAAGGGAATTTGATCTAGCAAAGAACTTGCAGAATGTCTCACAGCGCATGGAATATGATACAATAATAACGTAGTTGACATAAAACAGGCGAGACAGTGCATAAGCTGAAAACTAAACCATGATAGCAGCGGAAAATTCAAAATACAGCTTATGTTCCACATCATCGTTATTACAACTTTTCAAACTGTCTCTAAAGCCAAATAAGAAAGGTACACTGCTAATGCCCAAAGCAGTGACCAGCAGCGACACAAGGAGAATATATATATATATATCATACGTGGAAGCCTCCTGCTCGTCTCCGGATTAGCTACTCGTGCCCCAGCTAACTTATCTCTAGTCTGCCCGTTTAAGAGCACCCAGAGTAATAAGAAGAGACATAAAACTTTGGGTTAGACAAAAGTCTGGTATGCGCGATAAGCAGCAAAACAGAACAATAACAGGTATACTAAACCATACCTGAACCTGGACCTGCAACCAAAGAGTTAGCACAACAAGATGCACAATACTCTAAGGTGACACTAACATATGTTGTACAGATACGGGGGTGGGGGTGTGCATGTCATAGTGATGTCAAACAATCAAGCATAGCAAACATCCTCACATCTCTCACTCAGTACATAAAGCATACAATATCCACCGCTTTGATCACCCATATCCTTGCTATGATCACTCTGCCCCATGGAGTCATGGCGACTCCACTGCACTGGTCCATAGCCACTAGTCCTTGCTATGTCCACTCTGCCCCATGAAGTCATAACGACTCCATTGCACTGGCTCATAGCCATGCTACGATCACTTTTCCCCATGGAGTAATAACTAAATCCACTGCACTGATCCGTAGCCTAACAATCGTCTCTCGGAGGTGAATCAAAGCTATGGGCACCGACAACTCCTTAACACATGGCGCACAGCAAAGACCAACTCATGAAGTTAACTCGTTGGTTCCCAACTGGATCCTGAGTTCTACTTCCCATTTGGACTACCTTTGCATCTCGGGTTTTGGTCTCCTCCAGATTGGTTTGGCTCTTCACTTCACTTTGCTTTAGATCGTAGTCACCCATCGGTTTGATCTCCATCTGGTTCGGGTCGGTTCGTGATGCATGGAGCGGCTCGTGGTGCTCCGGTTCGGATCGTGGATCTCCTGGTCACGAATGGCTCCATTCGTGGTCATCCCATCGGGTTGGGTCGTGGCCGTAGCATCGGATCGTTTCGTGGCACACTCCAAGTCGGATCGGGTATCGTGGCACTCCGGTTTGGTCCTCCTCTTCATGCATCGGGTCGTGGCTTGCTTCCACAGGCGGTTCGTGGGACCTTGTCCGGGTCAGATCGGAGAGCTTTAGATATGAGCGGATCGGCTCGTGAGGGGGTGTCACGATCGGATCAGGCGATCCGAACCGGTCCACTTTTCTACATCGTTTCCTGCGACTTTTCCAGCAACTGTTTACGCCTCACGACGGTGTTTTTGACCAATATAACTCCACTAAACAATCATAAAACATTCCAAACAGTAATAGCAACACGTATGATCAACCACAAACACTAAAACAACAATCTATTATGTTAAAACGGATCAAACATACCCAAAACCCATGTTTTCCCCTTAATCATGATTAAGCATAACTAATGATATGATTAGCAAAACATGTCCGAATTAACCAAATTTTCTAACAGAGGCCTAAAATAATATTTAAGATTTTTTAAACATTTTTCCATATTTTTAACATGTATAATTTCGTTAATTAGCACTAATCACCCTAACTAACTGTAATTAGTGTAAAAACAATGCTAATCACTCACCTTAGCCACAAATACACACAGATCTGAAATTTTTAGACAAAATGGTTCGGATTCCAATACACTCCATAAGTTCTACCTCGATTTTTGTGCTAATCCGCTTTGATTTGATGTAGATTTGGCTTAATTAGCGATTAGAAGGTGATTTGGGGTGTTTTAGCAAGTGGAGGCCATTGCTAGGGTTCAAAGGTTGTAAGTGGCGGCTAAGAAATGAAATAAAAACCGATTTACTAACTCATCTCAGCCCTCCCATAACCCTAATCCCGAAATGGGTTATGGACCCTCTTGCTAATCATCCTAATTAGGCCCGATTAAGCTGTTTTTCACCTTATAAACCTTGTTTCAGCCATATCTCCCAAACGGTGAGTCCGTTTGGCTAATATGACCACTCTACGGAAAGGGAAACCATCAGCCGGGTCTAATGGAATTGGTTTCAGGTCAAAACTCCTTACCAATCAAAAGTTATGGCCAAAACTAGATCAGCTAGGGGCAAAATGGTCATTTAAAAATCGGCAAAAATCATGAACATGGGAAATGACCCCAATAGTCGTCTCCCAAAGTTACATGACCATACGACTTCGTATATGAAAGAAATAAACATTCTACGATCCTTCGATGCGTAGAATGCGGGTCGTTACATTCTCCTCCCCTTAAGAAATTTCGCCCCAGAAATTCTTTAACTAAGAAACAAGTAAAGGACCCCGCATGCCTACCAACCATTCACAACAATCAAACATACATAAACAACAAACAAGTCTATCCTAGCATGCGGAAAACTAAGTCGCAATTAAAATCTTACCAGGCAAAGAGTTCTGGATGCGTCTTCTTAATGCTCTCCTCTGTCTCCCAAGTACCGTCATTCTCATTCTTGCCCCACTGATCATTGACTAGATTCACCGCTTTCCTTCGAAGTTTCTTCATATCGTGCTCGAGAATACGAATCGGCTTGCGGTTTCTATATCATCCAACTGATCAGGTGAAATAGTCATATCGAGATCGTGCACGAATTTCCTTAACTGGGAAACATGAAATACGTTATGAACTCCTGCCATCTTCTCTGGTAATTCAACTTTATATGCTAAATTCCCAACTTTCTCGAGGATTGGGAATGGACCAACAAATCTTGGTGTTAACTTGCCTCTCTTACGAAATCGTATCACGCTCTTTAATGGAGAAATCTTGATAAAAACCAAGTCGACAATGGAGAATTTTAAATCTCTTCTCCTCTTATCAACATAACTCTTCTACCTATCTTGGGCAGCCTTTATTTGTTGTCGGATAACTTTGATCTTATCTGAGGTTTCTCTTATCACATCTGGCCCAAGCACAATTTTCTCACTAGTTTCTAACCAGCATGATGGTGAGTTGCACAGTCTTCCGTACAAAGCTTCATATTGAACCATATCAATACTGGATTGATAACCATTATTATATGCAAACTCTACTAGATGCAAATGGTTATCCCATGATCCACCAAAATCCAATATGCAAGCTCTCAAGAGATCCTCTAATACTCGATTCAGCCTCTATTTCTGATCGTTGGTTTGAGGATGGTATGCGGTACTGAGATATAATTGTGACCCTAGAGCCACTTGTAAGCTCTTCTAAAATCCACTATAAACAACGGGTCTTGGTCACTCACAATGCTTTTTGGTACTCCATGAAATCTCACGACCCACTTCATATACAGTCCTGCTAACTTAGCTGCTGTTCGATTCAACTTGACGGGTATAAACCTTGCACTCTTAGTCAATCGGTCCACAATAACCCAAATGCTATCATGGCCCGTAGTTCTTGGTAACCCATCAATGAAATCCATTGAGACTTGTTCCCATTTCCATTCTGGAATTTCTAACGGTTGCAACAAACCACTAGGCTTCTTTTTCTCAGCTTTAACTAGTTGGAAATTCATGCATTTGGATATAAACTTCCCAACATCTCTTTTCATCCCTTCCCAGTAGTAAGTATGCTTCATGTCTCGATACATTTTGTTACCACCAGGGTGTATAGTCAGTTTTGAGTGATGACATTCTCTAAGCACTTCATCTCTCAATCCATTGACATTGGGCATAACTAGTCTTCCATTCTTCCTAAGCCATCCATCTCGATCAAGCCCATAGTTTTCCATCTCCCAATCGATACCATTCTCTAACTTGGAGATGATTTCTAATAAGTTAGGATCGTCCCTCTGACTGGAACCAATCCGCTCAATCAAAGTGGGTCTGATCGTCAAACTTGCTAATACTTCTGGATCCAATTCGCACTTTGGTGTGAAATCATACCCAGCGATGTACTCCAGTTGCTTCCATTCTAGAAACATATCCCCTAAACTGGCATGTCTTCTACTCAAGGCATCAGCTACCGCATTGCCCTTTCCTGGTGTATATGCGATATCGAAATCGTAGGAAGCCAAGAATTCTAACCATCTTTGGGTCGGAGATTTAGATCCTTCTGAGAGAAAAGATACTTTAACGATTTATGATTGGTAAACAACTCGAATCTTTCTCCCAAGAGATAATGTCTCCACATCTTCAATGCAAACACGATCGTTGCTAATTCCAAATCATGGGTAGGATATCTTTTATCATGCGGTTTTAGTTGCCGACTAGCATAAGCTACAACCCTACCTCCTTTCATAAACACAGCACCTAGTCTGGTACCACAGGCATCTGTGTATACTGTCGTCTCTTCAATCCCTTTAGGAATGACTAACACTGGTGCATATGTCAACTTTTCCTTTAGACTCTTAAACGCATTCTCGCACTTTTCGTCCCAAACAAAATTTTGATTTTTCTTGGTGAACGGAGTCAAGGTGCCGCTATCTTGGAGAAGTCTTGGATAAACTTACGATAATATCCAGCCAATCCCAAGAAACTCCTTATGTCTATTGCATTCTTGGGCGTAGACCAATCTTGTACCGTAGCCACTTTCGCAGGGTCCACGGCAATACCATTCTCTAAAACAATATGGCCCAAGAATCTCACTTCCCTCCTCCAGAAGTGACACTTAGAGAACTTTGCTTTCAGTTGGTGTTTTCTCAACACCTCCATCACTATCCTCAAATGTTCCTTGTGTTCTTCCTCTGTCCTCAAATAAACAAAGATATCATCCACGAACACAAGAACAACTTATTTAATTGATTCCTGAATACCCTATTCATAAGATCCCCAAAATATGCTGGTGCATTGGTCAACCCGAATGGCATGACCAACCACTCATAGAATCCAGGCAGCGTCTGAAAGGCCGTCTTAGCTATACTCTCGGCTTCCACCCTAAGCTGATAGAAACCTGTCGTGAGATCCAACTGGGAGAACACTCTCGCGCCACTCAACTGATCAAACAAATCATCTATCCGCGGTAGAGGATACTTATTCTTCCTCGTCACCTTATTCAACTCGCGGTAGTCCACACACAATCGAAGGGAACCATCTGCCTTGGTAGCAAACACAACGGGTGCTCCCCACTCAGAAACAGTTCTTTTGATAAATCCTTTCTTCAACAGATCGCTTACTTGCACCCCGAGCTCTCGCTGCTCCCTTGGTGCCATACGACGAAGTGGCATCACTATAGGTCTGGCATCTTTCTCTAAATCAATACGAAACTCAATCTCTCGGTGTGGTGGAAGTCCGGTCGCTTCCTCGAAGATGTCCAGATACTGGCCAGCCACGGCAACATCTGACAACTCATCATGCGGGATGTCGAGGGAATTTAGAAAACTAGCCATTACCCCATCACTTGGTAGACCACCAAACACTACCCTCCGCCCATCATCCGCTCTAACTGTCACCAAAAGCCCTCACACTCTACCACCACCCCGTACCTTTGGAGCCAATCGACTCCCAAAATAATGCCAAACCCAGTAAAGCCCAAAACAAAGCAATCACAAACAAACATGCATCCATGACTCGATAAGACCACATTATGACAAATCATGTTAAGACTAGTTGAACCACCAATCGGGTTCGTCACCGCTAATGGTCTATCGACTATATCGGGTTCCAATCCCAACCTATCTACCAGGTCACTAGATATGAAGGAACGGGAAGATCCGGTATCAAATAATACTCGAACAGGAACATCATAAATATAAAGCATACCTTGAATGACGACATTCTTTCCTTTCTCCGTCGTGGTTGGTGCATTCGACAAAGAAGGAACAACATTAAGGGCATATGCTTTCACAATCTGCTTCTCTTTAGGCGGTTGTGGATATTTATCCTTGTGATGTCCCACCTGGCCGCAGTTGATGCACTTCCTGTCCGCTGGCTTCGCTCGACATTCTTAAGCATAATGGACCTTCTTGCCACAACTAAAGCACTCAACATCTTTCTTATTCTTTTTCTTCTGGCCATCCTTAGTCTGATTCTGCTTTCTCTTATTATGGGAACCATTCTTGCCTCCACCGTTTGCTTGCAGTTTTGGTTCCTCTGCAGATGCAACCTTAGTCTTCGACTTAGGGTATAGACTCTCTGATCTCAAAGCTTTCCCCATAATCAATTCAAATATCTCATCAATATGGTTTACAAGCCTTTCCCCCAATTAATGATCTAAGCCTGTTATGAACATCTCATTCTTCTTCTCGGGAGTGTTGATAAGAGATAATCCATACTTCGATAAAGTATCGAACTCAGCAATATACTCCGAGACCACCCTACCATCCTGCTTAAGCTCCAGAAATTTCCTAAATAACTCTGATTTCTGAGTAGCTGGGATAATCTTATCGCTAAAGCGAGTCTTGAACTGATCCCAAGTAACTTGATCCTCTGGAGTAGCCGCCTTAATAGCATTCCACCAATTCATAGCCTGTCCTTGCAGCTGACGGGATGCTAGCTTTCTCTTCATCGCATCCTCGATACCCAAGTCTTCGAAGATACGCTCACAGCTATCCAACCAATCCTGAACTTCTGTAGTCGATTCTGTTCTGTGGAACGGCTTTCCACCAAGACTAGTGTAATCCTTGCATAGCTTGGCGAAATCGGCCCTAGGCGCCTGCACCGCTGCACCACCATCATTTGCAGCATTGGGAACAGCACCTTGCACATTTCTAAGCATCTCTCTCATGAAGTCAGGGAACATCGTCCTCATATAAGGAGCATTCCCATTATTAGCTCCTCTACCAGTATCCCTAGTATATCGGCCCATCGTTCAATTTGTAAGGAGAAAACGATTAACCATCTCTTCAGTGGTGCCAGTGCAGTGCGACTTCATCCTTAAATATACTAATAGTATATATATAACTTTTGAAAACCAAACTATAACAAATACGCGCTCTCATATATGTATTATCTCTCCCAGGTGTCTTTCCTAGGTTAACTACGCAACCTAGAGCTCTGATACCAAATGTGATGGCCCGCCCCGCACCAGCCGACATTTCCAATGAAAGTGCGCTGTGCCAATGTCCAACCAGCAAGGGGCGGTCGTCAAAGAAAGGAAAGAAGGGAATTTGATCTAGCAAGGAACCTGCAGAATGTCTCACAGCGCATGGAATAAAATATAATAATAACGTACTTGACATAAAACAGGCGAGACAGTGCATAAGCTGAAAACTAAACCATGATAGCAGCGGAAAATTCAAAATACAGCTTATGTTCCAGATCATCATTATTACAACTTTTCAAACTGTCTCTAAAGCCAAATAAGAAAGGTACACTGCTAATGCCCAAAGTAGTGACCAGCAGCGACACAGGGAGAATATATGTATATATATATCATATGTGGAAGCCTCCTGCTCGTCTTTGGATTAGCAACTCGTGCATAACCAGCTAACTTATCTCTAGTCTGCCCGTTTAAGAGCACCCAGAGTAATAAGAAGAGACATAAAACTTTGGGTCTGAAAAAGTCTGGTATGAGCGACAAGCAGCAAAACAGAACAATAACAGGTATACTAAACCATACCTGAACCTGGACCTGCAACCAAAGAGTAAGCACAACAAGATGCACAATACTTTAAGGTGACACTAACATATGGTGTACAGATACGGGGGTGGGGGTGTGCATGTCATAGTGATGTCAAACAATCAAGCATAGCAAACATCCTCACATCTCTCACTCAGTACGTAAAGCATACAATATCCACCGCTTTGATCACCCATATCCTTGCTATGATCACTCTGCCCCATGGAGTCATGGCGACTCCACTGCACTGATCCATATCCACTAGTCCTTGCTATGTCCACTCTGCCCATGAAGTCATAATGACTCCATTGCACTGGCTCATAGCCATGCTATGATCACTCTGCCCCCATGGAGTAAAAACTAACCCCACTGCACTGATCCGTAGCCTAACAATCGTCTCTTGGTAGTGAATCAAAGCTATGGGCACCGACAACTCCTTAGCATATGGCGTACAGCAAAGCCCAACTCATGAAGTTAACTCGTTGGTTACCAACTGGATCCTGACTTCTACTTCCCATTTGTACTACCTTTGCATCTCGGGTTTTGGTCTCCTCCGGATTGGTTTGGCCCTTCACTTCACTTTGCTTCAGATCGTAGTCACCCATCGGTTTGATCTCCATCTGGTTTGGGTCGGTTCGTGATGCATGGAGCAGCTCGTGGTGCTCCAGTTCGGATCGTGGATCTCCTGGTCACGAATGGCTCTGTTCGTGGTCATCCCATCGGGTTAGGTCGTGGCCATAGCATCGGATCAGTTCGTGGCACACTCCAAGTCGGATCAGGTATCGTGGCACTCCGGTTTGGTCCTCCTCTTCATGCATCGGGTCGTGGCTTGCTTCCACAGGCGGTTCATGGGACCTTGTCCGGGTCAGGTCGGAGAGCTTTAGATATGAGCGGATCGTCTTGTGAGGGGGTGTCACGATCGGATCGGGCGATCCGATCCAATCCACTTTTCCAGCAACTGTTTACACCTCACGATGGTGTTTTCGACCAATCTAACTCCACTAGACAATCATAAAACATTCCAAACAGTAATAGCAACACGTATGATCAACCAAAAACACTAAAACAACAATCTATTATGTTAAAACGGATCAAACATACCCAAAACCCATCCTTTTCTCTTAATCATGTTTAAGCATAACTAATGATTTGATTAGCAAAACATGTCCGAATTAACCAAATTTTCTAACAGAGGCCTAAAATAATATTTAAGATTTTCTAAACATTTTTCCAGATTTTTAACATGTATAATTTCGTTAATTAGCACTAATCACCCTAATTAACAGTAATTAGTGTAAAAACAACGCTAATCACTCACCTTAGCCACAAATAAACACAGATCAAAATTTTTTAGACAAAATGGTTCGGATTCCAATACACTCCAGCAGCTTTACCTCGATTTTTGTGCTAATCCGCTTTGATTTGATGTAGATTTAGCTTAATTAGCGATTAGAAGGTGATTTGGGGTGTTTTAGCAAGTGGAGGCCATTGCTAGGGTTCAAAGGTTGTAAGTGGCGGCTAAGAAATGAAATAAAAATCGATTTACTAACTCATCTCAGCCCTCCCATAACCCTAATCCCGAAATGGGTTATGGGCCCTCTTGCTAATCATCCTAATTAGGCCGATTAAGCAATTTTTCACCTTCTAAACCTTGTTTCAGCCATATCTCCCAAACGGTGAGTCCGTTTGGCTAATATGACCACTCTACGGAAAGGTAAACCATCATTTGGGTCTAATGAAAGTGACTTCAGGTCAAAACTTCTTACCAATCAAAAGTTATGGCCAAAACAAGATCAGCTAGGGGCAAAACGGTAAATTAAAAATCGGCAAAAATCATGAATATGGTAAATGACCCTAATAGTCGTCTCCCAAAGTTACACGACCATACGATTTTGTATGTGAAAGAAATAAATATTCTACGATCCTTCGATCCTTTGATGCGTAGAATGCGGGTCGTTACAGATAAAGACAAATATTTTAAGTAAAATACTTCGAGAGACTTGAAAATAACTTAAAAATGGGAAAGAGATGTATTTCGATGATAAACTCTTCTCTTGAGTATTATCGTTCTTGGTGAGGGAATGTAAGAACCTATTTGTAGTACTTAGCTCCCAAGTATTATTTTGGTGTTACCCAGAATACATATATACATATATATTTTCTATGGTTTAAATATACAATTTGATTTCAAGAATGAATTTAAAATAACCGGTATTTTGGATCTTGGGTTTTCTTAGATAGTCATAATTCTAAATAGGAATTTGAATTAAGTAAGAGTATATTCTCTCAGGAAGTAGTAAATTATTATACAAGTTAGATCTATGTTATTTTTTTATAAAACGTTATCATAAATGACTTTATCAAGTGTAGAAATTGGTGTTAATAAGATCAATAAAATGAGTTTGTATATTAGTCGTAGATCAATCTTCTTTTATATGTACTTAGATATAATTAATTCAATGACATGACTTTATGGTGTTGTCACACCATTTTGAATAAGGATTTATTTCTCGATTCTTAAAGACAAACAATTGTTTAGGGTTTTTGGTATAATACTTAAAATTTTCCATCGTACTGTTACAACTATCAAGAAGAACAGAGATTCCAAATCAAGGAAGTCTGATCAGAGTTTTCACTAGAGATATCGAGTGAGCGATGCTAGTTCAAAAACAAAGTTATGTATTCGTGTAAGGCTGGGTCATTTTTTATATGGATGACCTATGGACATTATACAAACATAGGAATAGTATTAGGATTTCCTATGGTTAAATTATAAAGACAAAATTATATAAAAGAGGAAAGCGTAACAACCTAGAAATTTGTCCCTTTGATTTGGAATATTTAATTAATATTAGATATTCAAAATAATAGTTTTATAATTAAAAACAACACTCCTTTGATTGTAATGAATGATAAGAAAATAATTTTTAAATTTGGTTCCAAATTAAATAGATTAAAGAAAAAGAAAAATGTGACCGAAAGAACTTTTTTAAAAATATCGACTTTTGATCATGTAAAAGTTGTTTATATTCCTTAATATTACGCATGCATATACTAATTAGTGAATAATTAACATTAATAATGTAACAATCGGTTCTTTCAACCATTTCGAGTTGATAATAAAACCAACTCAAATCATTTGAAATAACAGATTGTTAATTGCGATAGGATTAAAAATAAATCATCGCAGAATCACAGACGCAATATATATTGAATATCTCACAGTGGAAAAATATTATACAATAATACAAAATCTTTGATTTATACAGGATATCAGAGCAGAGAAATAAACACAGATACAACGAAATACTAAATATAGAATCTTAGTAATACTTGAATAAATAGCAGAAATGGAAACAAATGGAATACAAAATGATAGACGGAAGACTAAAACTCCAACGAGTCTCAAGCTCCCATTGATAAATCTCCAAAGCTGAAATTCTCAGGCTGACCCGGGTATATTACAAAAATAAAACACTTGAGTTAGGGCTATCATTCTTATATAAGTGAATTAACTCAATTGAAATGATTAATGAAATTCAAATAACTTAATGAATGTCTTGGATTCCTTTATTTAAGGATCCATGAAACTAATACATATAATATAATGTTATTATAGTAGTGTCGATGGTAAATCTACTATTGAAAATAGTACAAGCGGGATTACCATATTACCCTTACACCATTTACAAGCATCGCAGTATATGCAAATACCGTAAATTCATCATATTAGTGTTATTAGAGGGGACTCCATAGAAAATAACGCCAAATTAAAATCGTAGTGGGATCGATCAGGATAATATAACAAGGTACTGAGGTTATATCCAACTGCTGGATTCTACAGATTGCGGCCTCTATGCTAGTGGTAATGCGTAGTCGCAACTACCGCCCAACTCGAACAACACTCCCGTAATCAAAGGTGTGAACCAGTTAAATCACAGATTAATAGATATGGATTCAAAGAAGTGTCCCTGATCAAAAATGTGAGCTCTTTCATCCTGGATATGGCTCATGTCTTAGTCATTTTAATAATGACCCGATGATCAAGGCTACCCATTATCATTCTCTTTCGTCAATCCTGCAATCATTCGCCAAATCCATCCTACTTCGTTCTGGATTCTACACCTCTTGCATAGTTTTTAAAGTGGTATTGGTATTGGTAAAGAGTATGGAAATATCGACTTTGGCCTTTTTTAAAACCAAACGCTTATTTCACACCATATTCGTTAAATTTGAAATTATATTTCGATATCGTAAACTAATTAATTTTGAGTATTGATTTATAGTCATTCACTCAAATAATTCAATATTGGTTCTAGATTCGGGTTTCAAATTTTATTTAAACCATTCCTTATAAAAAAAATCAGGTTTAAGATTTTTATTTTCAAATAATATTACTACTTGAAATCTTCATTTTTAATCACTTCGGACTTATTAGTTCGGTTTGGACATGGATTTTATTTGAAATTATCGAATATAGTTAAATTTTAAAAAAAAAAATATGCGCTATATACAGTAGTTAAAATAGTCATAAAATTCTAATGGTTAAAACAGTTTAAGTTTATTAGTTATAAGTAGTTGTGAAAACCAAGTAGTAAGAAAAAAAATGTTTTAAGAAATATTGTTTGATTCAAGCCAAATGATTGGGTCCGATCCAAATATGTACTCCATAATTTGGATTTTCATTTATTAAGGTTTCATGTTTTTATCCAAATCAATTTCCTTTTACTTAGTACAAATTAAAAAAATCACTTTACGAAAAGAATGAACTTTTCAAACTATTATTTCAGTTTGGTTTAACTTGAGTTCTAATTTCATTTCATTACAACATGTTCAAAACAGTTTCAAGGTTTTAATTTTTACGTTATTCTTCAAATCACAACTTCAATGCTTATTGTTTATGAATATAATCTTATATCAATTTCAATCTTTAATAAAAATCACATCTTTCCATTTTCTTAATTTAAACCAGATTAGTCTATGCCTTTAATTCTTCTTTAAATTAAATAATTAAAGTTGTTAGATTAAATTTTTACATCACAATAAAATTAGTTCAACTTTTAAACAATTCTTTTAAAATTTAGTAGTCGTATATATTAAATTAACCTTTTAAATTATTATATAAATTTAAGTTATATTATACTAAATCCATTTATAATATAATATTTAGTTAAAATAAATATTAACTTCAAATTTTAACCTTTATCAATAGTTTAAAACACCATTTCATTCAGTCAAATTTTTACTTCAACTTTTTAAATTCAAGTTGAATTATTTTAAGCATTATTTTAAGCTTAATATTTAAATTATTTCTATAATTAATTTAACAAAATTTGTACGTACTTATAACATTTTAATAATAGTTATAAAAACCACGACGCCTTTATATAATTTTCTATCCCATGGTCAAGTAAATCGGGTATGTACCGTATTAATCCATCTAATTAATTTTTCAGGTATATATAATGTCAATCGAAATCCCAGCCCGGTTCAGTTTAAATTCCTAAATCTATACAGTCGTTATAGTATGTATAATTTCAACCCATAGTGGTGTTTGCTAAATCTAAAAGGAACTTGTAATGTGAGAAAAATATAAAACCTAGCATAGAGCACATCATGTCGATATCATGTTATATATGTTAATAGTGTGCATGCCACATATGTATAAATTCATACAATCAAATTGTGAATTTTCTAAAGCAGCCTTAACATTTCATTAATCATCTCGAGTTTTTAATTCACTTAAATAAACGACATTAGTCATGAGTGAGAAAACTCACCTTCAAGATAAGATGAAGTTGAGAACAATAAAATTGACATAACTAGAAGTTTGATTTGATATCTAATTTTGACCAACATACCTCCAATCAATTTATGCACATACATACATATGTGTATGTATGTACATAAACGTGATTGGAAATATACAGTACATTCCAACCTTCACTTTGAAGCAAACATGACAACCACGACAAACTCAAACTACTATGATTCCTAAAACAACAGCAATAAATCTAGAAATTAATCCCAAGCTGAAACACACACACACACACATATATATTATTACTATTATTTTATTTTATACTGAGACAGCGAAGAGATACCAATAGTGTGTAGCTTGGCCTAGAAGTCATAAGGCAACGACCAGTGGATTTCTAGAGAACATTTGCTAAATCCACTATTTTGAAGCAACTCCAAGCCGATGCTGTTTTCTCATCATCCTAGGTCATGCGTGGCTCCAGCTCTCGTTGTTGTTGTCGCTCAAGGTATCAATCCCTTTTCTTTTCATTGCTGATGGCGCAGCTTAACCTCCATGCTTGCAAATCCAGGTCATGCAGTTATTTTCAATTTCAATTTTAGGACTTTAGGGAGAATAAAATGGACAAAGGGATACACATGATTTTGGGAACAATGGAGAATGCGGGCTTTGCATGCGATGGAATAAAGAGTGGTGAACAGAAGTGGCTTTTGGGATAGACTGGCGGAGGTATAGCAACCCGAGTTTCGATGGGATGATCAGAATCTACTTCGAACTAGTAGGGCAGAGCAAAGCCGAGTTTGGTGCGACTTTGGTGGGGTGCTCATGGAAAAAGGGAAGGTGATTTAGAGAAAATAATGGCATGTTGATGATTGAGGGTTCGATTTTGGGGAAGGAGGAGGCGTATCATAATTTTTAGGAAGAATGGAAATCATGATTCTGTTTTCTTTCGACTGAATGAATGAAGGAAAGAAAAGGAGAAGAAGGAGAACGTGGGGAAAGGAGAATGTATCTGCAAAAATAGTGTACACATGTAATTTAATGAAAGAAGATTACTCCAACTGTAAGGGATTTGGGTTTTTAAATTCAAGTTCTCCCTTGATTTTTTATAAAAAAAATTATAAAATCAAATCCTTTTTCCTTTTAAGGGAAAATTTAAATTTATATACACATACAAGTATGCACATTCAAAGATATAAACAAAGATGAAACTACCAACTGTTGTCGGATTTACACGTGTTTATCCCAAAAATATTAATTTGGAACAACAAACATTTGAATTTAGCAAAATAAAAATATCGGTCTTCTCTGAATCCAATCTAGAATTTTTAGAAAAGAAAACGGCTAAACTCCGACAACGTTTTATTTCTTAGTGATTTATTAAATATTTAACTAAATCGGCGTGAATTGAACAAATTTGTATATTTTGTCATGATTCTTTTCCCTTTGCTATAACAAACACAAAGCAGAACCACAATAATACATGTGTTACAACAAGGTTGGACAACACCTATGTCTACTATATCACTTCATATTGTCATTCTTAATCTTTGTTCTTAAGCATCTGAGTCTTGAGCGAGTGTTAGCTTCAATAATATGTCTTGGAATGAATTAAATTTCACAGTATTTCATAAGTTGAATCATATTATTTGTAGTTTATCTTTGTAGAAATTTTTTCCCTCTTAAATCCTTTCGGTGCTTCAAATTATGGGTTTAAAATTTAGTGAAATTTGAAATCCTTTCCTCTTAGGATTGGTTGATGCTTAAGTTTAACAAAATAAAATGGGATGTGTAAATAAATTAAATCCAAGACAATCAAATTGTAATACATTTTGAGATAAGGAGTATTAATACAAGTAAATCTGAGCTGTGTAGCACAAACAAGTGGACTATTTTAGCTGTGTTAAATTATACTAATTTATACGTGAGATTAAAGAGATAGAGTAAAGTATTTGAATTATATTTAAGAGAAAACTGAGAGATGAAAATCAATATGAGTGGTTAACTTATGAGACATAGAGTTGCACTGTACTTACATAAAATTTAATTGAGAGTTGTTCTGATAATGAATGATACATACAACCTTAAGTAAACCCAAAAATACTATGATTAACCATTGTATTGAATTGTTTGTTGAGCATTTTAAGAGGTTTTGATCAGTACGTCTGATCAACATTATTAATAAAAATTTCTTAAATACTTATACGAGACAATTGAGCGCATTATTGTGGAGTAATGAAATAAATTGTTAGGAAAGAGCAGTGAAATTATTCATGTAAGAATAGTGTTAAACCACTATATGAGATGGGACTATTAGACAAAATGGCGAGGCGATAACGATATTGTATGGACTTTGCAGCCAAATAACGAGAAGAATCGTTATAAATTTGGAGGTTTAATATTGTTCGAAACAAATTAAAGAGTTATTAAGTAAAGCTATGTTTTGAGAAAAAATAAGAAAATAAATATGTAGTCTTTTTAAGTATATAGAGTTGTCTTAAATGAAAAATTATCTTGAACATTAGCAATATTTTTGGAATACACTCACAAATTTGAGTTTAGAAGATAGTTGCAACCATTAAATTTTTGATAACAAACGGTAAATCACGAGGCTGTTTGGTATTATAATCCAAATAGCAGCAATTATTCAGGAAATAAATACGAAATTAATGGGGGAGGAAGCACCACTTACTATTCAAAAATGAGGGAAATATGGGTTTGTATTCTAGTTATAAGCTATGTAAAAGGTTATAATAAACTAAATCTCTTATGTATATTATTTGAGATGAGAAATAAAACTTTCGTAAACTGAGTAAGTGAAATTTGAAACTTTATTGCTATAAATTAAGCAAGTTAGTGTAGATTGTAAAAAATTTCAAATATTATGTGATTGTTTACTTAAACTAAAAATTTTCTAAGGGAATGAATTTAAAATGAGTCATTAGAAATTGAAAATAAAATGTATTATCATAAGCAAATTGCGAGGACGTAGTTTCCTTACAGGCGAGTTGTAACAACGTAGGTTTTTGGGTGTCGGGCAGAAAAATTATAACATGTCCAATAAATTTGAAATCTGAGAAAACGCATAAGTTCAAGAGTCCAACTCGTATAATTATATAAGAAGAGTAAATCAGGAATTCAGGATTTATAATGAATTGTGTGAATCGGGATTTATAATGAAGAAATTTAATCCAATGTTTGTTTGTTAAGTAAATTTAAGACGAAGATAATTAAGCTCGAAAATTCTATATTTTGTGTTTAACTAATTACTGTATCAAATGAAATAATTTTGTGGAATTACTGATAAACAGTAGTTTTATGGTTTGAATAAATATTAAAAATATTTTTTTTTTTTGAATTTGTTCAGGGGGAAACTGACCGGAGCCGTAAAACCCCCCTAGTGCACCTGGCCTGGTCCGTAGATACCACATAAGTGGCTAATCGTAGTGTATGAACATGGTAAACTCTTTTAGCATGCCATTCCAGGTTTCGAACTCATATCGTTGTTACCTCGACACAAGTCCTTATCCGTTGGGCTAATGCCATGGACTAAAATATAAAATATTGATGTGTAGTCAATATTTAAGTACAACATATATTTCAATACGATTGTTTTAAACAAATCTTGAATATTTTGTACATTTGAGTATTCAATACTATAATTTGCAAAATTGAAAACTAAAAAGGGAATTGTGTTTTGAACCAAGTTTGAACATAGTTAAATAGATTTATAATATAATTATGGATTGTGTCATGGTGAAATAAATTTGTAGATGTTGTTAAGAGTGAATTTGTGGCAACAACAACAATATTTATGAACGTTTGGTTTGGTATTAAAATAAGCAGTGTATGAATATTGATTGAGAATTGATATTGGAAGCACAAAAACATTTCAATAAATTTGGAGAGTTATTATTTATAACACAATAAACTGTACAAATTTGTTTAGTAAAAAATGTAAGTTTTAAAATTTAAGAATGCCGAAATGTGTATTTTTACAAGCATGGAAACATTAGAGTTTTTGCACAGAAATAATAATTTATTGATCTAAATTATCTTAGACATGTTTATATGATTTTGTAGAATTTAAACAGTGTTAAACTAGTGTAAGTTGTGATGTATAGCCTAACTCATGTTATTTTGTAACACTTAGCTTAATCACTTGAATTTGTAACATTTAGCACTTTGGGTAAGTTCTCAACTCAAACCCAAAGCCCAAGAGAGGATTCTATGATAATTTTAGTACGTACAATTTTTTTTTAGTTCCTTCGTCTCTCCATTCTTAGAACAAAAATTGAGCAATTCATGGCTCCTCTCAAATTATTAAAGCCATCACACTTAATCAAAATTAGAAGCAAAAAGAGAATTTGAATCTCTCCTCTCTACAACAAAGAATAATCTCTAGTGGGGGATTTACTCATCTCAAATTTTGGTTGATGCTCAAAGTTATAGTAGCTTCATGAGTTCCATGTCTCATTTGTCCACTCCCTTGGGTTCTACAAGCTCTAATTCATCTTCTAACAAGCTATAATCAATGGGATTTCTTTGTATTACCATTCAAAATGAGTTGTACAACTCTCATTTTCTAGCTAAAGATATATTTTCTTGGATACGTGAATTTCTATTGATGATTGAATTACTGTAAAACTCAAATTACTAATACTAGTTAGCTTCAGCCAAATCTGTGATAAATTTATCTTTGAGGCAGTGTACCTCCTTAGCTTCTTTATGGTTTGATTAAAATTCTTTTCTAGTTTGTAGTTGGTGTGGCATATTCGTTGCTTGCATGATTTCAGTACTTGATTTGATCGTAGTCTTCTCAGAAACAGGGTACTAAGTTGAGCATCAGCGAGCTTGCACTTACTTGGAAAACTACATATTGTGTGTGTCAACCCCATCTCTTTGGGGTTAACACATAGGTCAACGCAGGAATAGGTTGTATCGACCCATGCTGTGTTGAACGCAGGAATAGGTTGTGTCAACACAGGAAAATTATTGCATGTTGCATTGATTTATGATCTACTTTTCCTCTTTATTTCTAAATTATTTGTATGCTGTTTAGGTGAATTTCTGAAGTGCATTATGTGATGTTTTTCTAGGCTTAATCACTTAATAGGATAAGTTAATATTATCATCGATCTGGAGTTCAAATTGATTGAAGTTTTATGTAGTTTTCAGCGTTGATTTTCATATTCCATTTTCATGAGTATTTGGAAATTTTGTGAACACGTTACACATGTTTTAAAAACTTATTTAAAAGAAGATTTTATATATAGGTATGATTTAAAATTATGTTTTAACACATTTTATAATTTATTATTAATATTTAAAAAGTATAACATATGAATATTTAATATGGTAAAAAGTTTTCAGAATCATCTTACAAACTTGTTTTCTCAAATAATGTATTTTCAGTATATACAACCTCACATTTTGGCTCCCTTCGAGAAGATGAGAATGAGACTAAACGATGTAGTTAATTTTGTGGTATGGGACATGAAGATATTTTATTTCAGTTAATTCCTAGCTCATTGACCGAAGCTTTTGCTTTCTAATGTTGAATTTATTATTGGGTAGTAAACCAGTAAGTGAGAACGTATGGTATGGGCACAATTACCACTATTCGGGATACTATTTGAGAATTTGTGGCACGTTCTAAGGTTTTGCCTGTACTAGACGTTCTGGTCAATCTGAGTCACTATGACCTTCAGGTCATCTAAGGAATCTACAATATTTATGACCTTTGGGTCATCTGAGGCATTTATGACCATCTGGCCATTTAATGAAGGTGCCTATTATATATATTGGTACTGGTATTGCTTGGAGCCATCTGATGTTTTTACATGTGGCGTGATTTCGGCTTGACAATTTGAGTTTTGAATCCATTCTGAGCTACTTACTAGTTTTGTGTTTACTTATGATTTCGTCATTTTGAGATGATTATTATTTTAGGGTGCGTTTTTTACAGGTCCCTATTAACTTCTAAAATATAAAAAAAAAACCCGCTGATAAAAAGAATGTAAAATACATCCCTATTTTTGAAATGCCGCTGAAATAATTCCTTTTCTACCCCTCCGCAGTACCAAAACTCTCGTAAAAAGATTCGTATCACTCAATCGTTCAACCCTAAAATCCGTCGTTCAGCAAAATATCTATTCACTTATGGCGGCGTAGAAGTAGGGCAGACAATTATAGAAAAAAAAATCTTTCAGCCGATTTTCACTTTCTGTATGTCGATCGAGTGAAAGAATTCCCAATTTGATCACAAAGTTCATCGATTTGGAGAGATAGAAGGTAAAATTTTATTTTTCTTATTTTTGTATCATACATCTGATAATTGAGTCATATTTTATATTAAAATGTGGATTAACTTGGAATTGTTGCATAATTGTATGATCGAACATGAATATTAATGCAAATTTGTTTGGAAAAATGGTTTCAGTTGCGAAAAAAATCCGTTCTATCGTTTTATGTCGAATTGGAAACATTGGTTAAAAAACTCTAAGCAGTTCATGCATAAATGTATGCATATAATCACAATTGTTGCATGTAAATGTGCAATTAACTGTTTTACACCAGGATTGCTGCATTAATATATGAAAGTGGCAGACTGTTATGCATTATTGCATATCTGTATGCAAGAATTATGCAATAATTACACTAATATATGCAAGTAAATCAACGCAAATGAAAAAACTGGAATACATACACATATGTATGCAAGAAATTTCATATACGTGCATAATATTATGCATTTAACTGCACTTTTTCACTATTTTCTCTGTTTTGTTGTTTTTACTGTTATTTTCGTATAACTATACAGTTAGTTATTATTATGTGAATATGTTTTTGTTATTTTATTTGATTACAGCAGATTAGGCTAATTTTTTTTTTAAACAGTGGTCGTGCAAATATTGGTGTATTGGTGGATCGTCGTGAAGTTGCTTCTTCTTCAAATAGCGTTTTATGCCCTGTTAATGAAACTCGGTTACAGAATCTACATTTAGAAAGAGCTTCGTGGTGTGTTATTAAATTAACTGAATATAATATTGAAGTTGATACTTATTAATGGTTTATGTAATAAAGTTTGTTCTTGAAACATGTGACAAATTATTCTATATAGTTGAATAAAAGTATGCAATTATTATGTATAGTTGCATAGACGTATGACATTGTACTGCATATTTGTATCCAATTGTACTGCATATCTTGTAGCGTAAACTGTTGTGAATTTTTTCGTGTTGATTTAAATTTAGTTCAGTATTTAAATGATAATTCTGTGTTTTTAACAGTTATTATTGTTCGGAATCTTTAGTTACGCATTTTTCCTATATAGTTAGGTAGAAGTATGCAATTATTATGTATAGTTGCATAGATATATTCACTTATACTGCATATCTATATCAATTTTGCCTATTTAGTGCATATGTGAATAAATGTTTGCATTTATAAGCCTACATATTCACATTTATTTGTTTGCAGTTTTCCTGTTACATATTATGTAATACTTTTGCAGTTCTGTTCATACAGATAGTATTTTAAACATCAAAGACAACATCAGATAGTTGATTAATACTGCAAATATTTGCTGTTATGTAAGCAATTATTTTTGAAAAAATGCATAGGTGTATGCAAGTATTCAAAAAAATTCATAGATCAAAAATTTATAGCATTTGCATATATGTATGCAAGTAGAAGTAATACTTACGTACACGTAAGTTTGAAAAAAAAAACTCATCGTCTGTTGGAGTAATTATGCAGATATTTGCTGTTACGTAAGCAAGTATATTGAAAAAATGCATATAAGTATGCAAAATATTATGAATAAATGCACATAAGAACACAACATTTCATACTGTCATAAGCAATTAGAACAACTCAATTTAATACATAAAATACCAAATTAATTCAATTTAGAAACTACATAGTCATATCCACCAGTTCGAAAATAAAATATCAGTCGACATTGTATTAATGTATATAAACACCGCTTTTCACCGTTTTAATCACTAGGTTTGTTTTCGTAATTACAGCTACTTCATAATTAATAATGCTCCCTCTTTTTCAACATCTAGCACATGAACATCTTCTAGGATAAGTCTCTGTAATAAGAAGTGAAAAGTTAATAAATATACAAAAGTTATAAATATGTGCGCACAAGTGTGCAAGCATTCTGAATATATGCACAAATGTGTGCAAGCATTCTGGATAAACTTAGGAAAGCTCGGAAATAATGTTGACACATACACACAAGTGTGCAAATATTCCGAACATATGCACAAAAGTGTAAAATTATAGTTAAATAAAGCACAAGCACGTGTTTTAATAATATTTGCATATTAGTATGCTCATATTAAGAATATATGCAAAGAGTAATACACGTGTTTTAACAATATTTGCATATTAGTATGCACATATTCACAACTTATGCATATTTTTACACACATTCCAAATATTGAACAAATATAGTGAAAATTTAATAAATAAAACTGAAAGATCTATAATAACGTTAAAACTTTGTACAATAATTAATAAACAATTCATCAACAAAACTGTACAAATAAAGAAGATCATATTAATCAATCAACAAAGATCGAGTAATCCTGAATATATGCTCATCCGTATACACCAGTTATAACAATAGTTGCATATTTTTATGCAAATACTAACAAATTATGCATATTTATATACACATATTCAGAATATGTGAACAAATATATTGCCAACCTAAACAAATAAATCGGAGGGATCTGTAATAACACTAGAACTATATACAATATTGTCAATCGTCAAGTCTGTACAATTAGGCTCAGATTAGATTAATCAAATAACAGAGATCGAACAAAAAATGATAACCGTACAAAATAAAAATAATCAAAAAGTATAAATTACCTTGAAGAATAAACAATCAATATATTAATCAAGGGTGGATGTCATTTAATTGCTGAACAAATTCTGAGCACCGTAAATTTTAGATCGACGGAAAGAGAAAATTGGGAACGATGGTAGCGCCGCTATGAAACAGAACAATATGATACTGGAAAAAAAATAAAACCCTAATACTTTTTCGAAATACATAAATGACGGCGTGTATTATGTGTAAAAGGGTAGTTCTGTAAAAAAACGTGCGGCTATTTGAAAATAGGGATGAAATTTATATGTTTCTAAAGGGGAGGATGTGAGCCTAATTAAGTTTGCTTTTAGGGATGTGTGCCTAATTTTCACATTATTTTATCTGTGTGTATATATAGATTAGAGCTATCCGAGGATTTCCGCATATATACGATGACTTCATTTCTGAGTTTTGAACTCTTAATTGCATTTTTGAGTTATGTAATTTTTGAGACTTATGAGATTTCTGAGTTTTCCATCCTATGTTTAGGCGATTCTAAATTTTAGTAACCCTAATCTTAGAACTTGCATAATCTGTGTTGATGGAAATATTCGAGCCTATGTCCATTCTTTTCACATGTGATCCGAGTAATGAATCTGTGAATTTATCCTCTAAGGAATATATTTTTTCGAGTTATATCACTCCCTTCTTCTGTTTGGCAAGTTGACCGATTTTTAAAATGATCCATAACACTTTTTACTATAGAAAATAATAAAGATTTTAAGTACAGGAGTAAGACAGATTGACTAACTACTACAATAAGTTTTTTAAAGTGGACCACTAGTTAACCAATGGTCATTCCCCTTCTTCAGAAGAGCAACGACTATGAGATCCAGAGGAAACTGGATTAGTTACCTGCCTAACGGCTGCAAAGTAGGATATGAAATTGGGATCATAGCGAGCGTAGTCTTTGTCGTAAAAGAATCTCCTATCCCAACTCTCATCTTATATAGACTTGTTCTTGCTTCCAAATTCTCCTTCTTCATATAGAACAAGTTCATTCCCTTTATCATAGTAATGCAGTAGTCTGTGTTCTCCTTCCTTCTCACTAACAAACATAAAGTAATCATCACAAGCAGGCTTGTAGCACATATTGGATGGGTCATGAATCCACGATGTCTCATGAGTGTTCCAAACTAAACTAATACTCTTAACCACAGGGACATCAGGCTCAGGGTCCGGAAGTCGACAGAGTTGAGGAATGGGTTGTGGATCTTTTGGAACTCATGTTCTGAGTGGGGGACAAGGTAAGGGAATTTTTCAGCAAGGGACAAAGGTTATTTGCAGAGGTGAGCTTACAGGATTTTTCAGTATGACCAAAGGAATGACATCCGGTACTTATGTATGACTTCCAACTATAGCAGACATCAATCACGACATTATGACCTTCTATAATCGCCTCAATTACAGAAGGAAGAAGCTTCCTAGGAGTAATCTCAATTAAGGCCCTAGCAAAAGGTAGTTTCTTCCTCGCCATGGTATTCACATCAAAACACTTTAATTTACCAATGTGAGCTAATTCAGTCCAAGAAGGGATTGAAGTACAGATGAACGTGAGTGAACTGAGCCCAAACAGGGATTAAAAAAAACCTGCTCACATGCGAAGTCAACCGAAGGACACCACATTGTAATAATGAAAGGAATTCCAACTAGGATAGAAGGATTAGACTCTAGAAGTCTCCTCCTCTCTTCCGGATTACTGATTTTCAGGTAGAACATTTTATCAACATAGTTTACACGCAAACCAAATCTAATTTTTCAAACACGGCATACATGCTCATAAACATCAATTTCCACAGAACAGGGCTTAAGAAAAAACCCACCAAACTATCTTACCAAAATTCAACACCAGCTTGCACTACTATCTCTAGTAACTCCATAGGTGTGTCCGCACTTACGAATTGCATAGGGGTGAAAGCACCCACATTGCACGGTAGAGTATAGAACATTGAAACCCATGTGTGTGGTCGAGGGCTAGCGGGATTTTTAGCTTGTCCATTTTGGACACCCAAATTCAGAGCTGATGTCTTTGACGCTTTCTCTCTAAAAGAAGGGGAGACTGCAGTAACACCAACAACTGATGCACCACCGTCATGAAAAGCACTCTTCTGCCTATCATATTCAATCGTTTCACAGATATCATTTACATTTCCATTTTCCAAGCCTAAATTAACAACATCATTGCTAGCCGTACCAACTTTGTCTACATTAACAAATCCAAGTCCAACGTCCTCATGTTCAACATACAAATCAAAATTAACAGGACTTACATTGGAGTTATGTTGTTCAGCACCAGAAGCATGAGCCGGGGAGGCAGATTTATCGACGACCAGAATCCCAGAGATAGGGGACACTGAATGTAGGAGGTTGAAGAAGATATTTTGAATCGGAATGATCCCAAGAGGTGGGAATTCAGTCTCGCAGTCGATGCGGAGAGGGGCAGGAGGTTAGGGTTAGAGGCGTAAGTTCGCCCAGAATGCGTCGACAAGGGCATACGGGATTGAGAGGAGGGCGATGTCATGAGGAGAGAGAATAAGGGTAGAGAGACGAAGCGGAAGAGGGAGGGCGAGGTGGAGGGACGAAAAAAGCCAAAACACTAGATCGCAAATCGCCAGGGATACTCAGTCGCCATTTTCACATTTATATTTGTTTATAAAAGTTTGATAGAACAATGTTATTTCTTTTGAGTATTGGATTTCATGTTAATCTATGATTATGAGATTCCTTTTCTTATCAAAAGGAATTGATGTCTACTTGATATTATGCTTCACTTATCATATTGTTACTGCTATGTTAAAACTAGACTAACCCGTGTATTTATACTCGGATCAGACCGAGTTGTTTCAGGTAAATCTGTAGATCTAAGCTTGCTTCATTTTCACTCCGACTTTATCTTTTTGGTGCCATTCCACGAGTCATGTGTTTGAGTATTGATGTATATTTATTTGAGATTCTTTGTATTTGTGTATGGTCTTTTGAACCATTCGAGTATGTACACATGTATTGTTATGATTTCGCTTTATGTAATTATATGTGATTTTTGCATGTGTTGTATTAATCTATTATATGTGCTGTGTTTGTACTATGTTTTGAATATGTCCTTAGTCATTGTAGTTTATATTAGACATGAATTGAGTACATCGATCCACTTCAGATTAGGAAGAAAAATTTATACACTCAATCGACATATTCAATACTTGACTAATACAAAACTTACGAATTGTCGCCTACAAGTAACCCTATTCTCGCTATAATAGACAATAATACTTGGTAATGGTATTTATTAGGGTGGGTCTCGGGGTGGGATGCTACAACCACTCTATGAACCTTGCTGATTGAAGCAAGGAGACATAAAATATTTCATCATAGAAGAGCGACGCTACTCAACTAAGTGGGAAAAGAGGCAAAGCAGCCTTACTTTTAGTTATGTGGGAGCAATGGAAACTACTGGTGAAGGGAAGGCAACACAACCTTTCAAAACATGAATGTGGAGACACAGTATTACGAGTAGAACGTGATAACCCCAAAATCCCATAGTACGAAAGCAAGGATAATTATTAGAATATAACATATAAACAATAACACATAACAGAAATATAGAATAACAGCAGATAATTACATAAAATTACACTGGAAATAATATATCATCAGAGTTACACAGCATAATAGGATCATACTTAGTACATAATACAGTTTCAGCTTAATATAATATGTCTACAGCATAATCAAACATAATATACTAAATAAAGTCTGAACAACAAAACAGAAATGATAGGATCCATCTTCAGCTCCATAGCTATCCAGAATGAGTCTGCTAAAACCTGAATACAAGGCTTCACGTG
This sequence comes from Allium sativum, assembly GCA_030737875.1. Taxonomy (NCBI): domain Eukaryota; kingdom Viridiplantae; phylum Streptophyta; class Magnoliopsida; order Asparagales; family Amaryllidaceae; genus Allium; species Allium sativum. Next base: position 466,208,423 of record CM060923.1, read on the forward strand.
TGGAAAAGAGGGCACCTGAGTTTGCAAAGTGAAACAAACTAGAAGTCAGTCGTGGGACTAGTATGAGAGATCTACTTAACCTATTTAATAATAAGGCTAATCACAGGACCACGCCGCTAACGCAGAACGGGTTTACTCCATTGGATTGCTATGGCATAATTAAGGTAAGTCATTAAACAACGCAATGCTTTTTAGAAAATTGAAACCATTATAAGACTCAAGTCCCATCAAACAATGCAACGCAAACCAGAGGATAGAGTTTTACCTTATAATGGTCAAAAATGCTTGATACGATAAAACGGATTTGATATTTTTATTAGTGTACATATGTTACAAAAATAATTCAATCATAATGTATCAATCATAGACGGCATAGCTACCATATACTATGTCGCCAAATATAGGTTTACAATCAAAACCACATGGGGCGTATTGGAAGTTGGATTTCTAAAATGAACCAAGGCAAGGGTCGTCCTTACCTAATTCGAGACAATCTAGCCCATGTCTCAGGACAAGTACTTAGTCAAGCCCTTAGGAGCGCCAGGGCCGGTCCACACATATGTCAGTGGATTAGTAATGCATGAACAATACGTTTCCCCGCCCTATGGGGCGTAAATCTCAGCTACTAGGGACTCAATATCCGAGGTACCTCGCTTTCCATCATCCACATAAGTAAAAATGTATGGGCTCCATATCATAACACCACTTCTAGATAGAAAGAAACGCATGTTCTTCCTGGGTTCCTTCTCCCGTTTCTGGTTCATACCGGGGTGTGAGGATCGCGAGGTAACGTTATACACAAAGCTATGCTAAATAAAGCTGTGTTTTGATCATCAACCACAAGGCTCTGCTTTTCAACAATAAGCCTTAATCATTTACATCTTGGCATGCCACGCTGACAATTCACGCCATGCGACTGATGTCTATCAACATATAATCTCTGAGCTCGTATGTCTCAGAGAAGGGTGTTAAGCAAGATAATAAATTCTCCGCCACTAAATAGATATATATTAAATAGAAATCAATCAGCACAGAATAAAATCCAATGTCAGACATACATCCATTTACAAGTCCATTCTGGGTCTGAATGAAACCGGAGACACCTTATTCCTCATTCCATATGTCCAATACGGAAGAGAGACTCCCGCATATCCGGACAATCAACAAGTACGCCCGGACCACTACCACTGTATCCCTTTCAAGGCAGCAACTCCAATCAAAGGCATTAGTAGTCATCCATTCAATGTGAAAATCGTCGGTCTTCAATCACCGTCTTCAAATCTTCGACTTCCAATCGTCGTATAATTATTTAAAATCAGATTTAACTCGGCCTTTTCAAATAATTGTCATATGTATATAATTTAAATCAATTCTTTCATTCCATATCGTATATAATATTTTATAAAGATTTATCACTATTTTTATTTATATAAAAAAAATAACCATTTTCAAGTAAACGACGCTTCTGGTCATTACATGGCCTTGGCGCTATTTTCGTCAAGATTTGATTTACATATTTCTCAAAATCTGACAGTTGGATCTTAGCAAATTTTATATCTTGGAATGATCTTTCCAAAGCGAATCCAACGGTTCCAGTTTTGAAAAAATCCGATGGTCGGATCTTCTAGTATAATCGTTTGAAGTTGCGGTTCCAAATCGTGAACTACAGCTGCGCGATTCGTTTTATTTTAATTTATATATATATATATATATATATATATATATATATAAATTAATTCGTTCGACGATTTCAAACCATTTTCTCTCTACCATATAATTAACATCATTTTTAATGAATCATAATTTCATTAAAATGTAATTTTTAATGTTAAACACATTTACATTTCAACATTGATTCTTTTATACGAAATCATATATTACATTAACAATGTAATTTTTAATGTTAAACACATTTTCATTTCAACATTGATTTCTTTTATATATGCAATCATATATTACATTAAAAATGAAATTTTAATGTTAAACACATTTTTTCCGACATTGAATCTTTTATATTTTACATTAAAGAAAATGTAAACTTTTAACCTCTCTTTCATTACATTAAAAACGTAATCTTCAATGTTAACACATCTATTAAACAATGCATCTTTTCCTAATGATTCATTTACATTAGAAATTTAAATTTCAATGTAACAACATAATTCATTCAACTAATGATCATTTTAACCTGCAATGAAAATGTGAATTTTTATGTTAACATATAATGATAATTTTATATATATAATTAAAATAAAAATGTACTTTTATTGTTAAACAATTTTTCTATTCCAAATAATGATCATTTTTCTATATTCCTAATTTGCAATAAAAAAATTAATTTTTATTTTTTAACTTTTCCATAAGAAATGTAATTTTATATTAACACTTTTATTCACTTGTATACTTTTAATGAATTCATCTTTACCTAAAAATGTAATTTTTATGTTGACACATTTTAATCACTTGAATACTTTAATAAATTCATCTTTACATAAAAATGTGATTTTTATGTTAACATAATTTCTTTTATTCTTCCTACATTACATAAAAATGTAACATTTTTATCCTTTCATAAAAATGTAATCTTTTATTCTTTCATAAAAGAAATGTAATTTTTAATGTTTCATTTACAGTAAAAAAGTAAGTTTCAAAGTAAACACATTTTTATTTATCAACGCTTATTTTTAATGTTTCATTTACATTAAAAATGTAAATTTCAAAGTAAACACATTTTATATAACAATGGTCATTTTTAATGTTTCATTTACAATAAAAATGTAAATTTCAAAGTAAACATATTTTATATAACAATGGTCATTTTTAATGTTTCATTTACAATAAAAAAGTAAATTTCAAAGTAAACATATTTTATATAACAATGGTCATTTTTAATGTTTTATTTACATTAAAAATATAAATTTCATGTAAAACATTTTTATTATTGCAACCAATGACCATTTTTAATTTACAATAAAAATGTAAATTTTTATATTAACATATAATGATTATTTTATACAAGTAAATAAAATGTATTTTTATTGTTAAACAAATTTTCTATTCAAGTATGATCATTTTCATATTCATATATATATATATATATATATATATATAATGAAAATCTAATTTTCATATTATTCAAACAATTTTATATAATAACATAAATATTTCAGAAAATTTCAACAGCATAATGGCAGGGTAATCAAAACCGACACCGTCCCTAATACGGCTCCTTGCGCTAATTAGGCCTCGCGGCGATACAAGGGTTTCATTTCCTAATACATTTTTTCTATACAATCTATTTCCCTAATGTTAACCAATTTCATTTCAACTAAAACCAATCACCAAAAATCAACCAATTTCACACCACAATACAATCAAGTCGTCCATGGTCTGTTGACGACGGTGTCGGGAGTTTCTAAACTCTGTCTGCAACCTAATATAATTTTATTTATTCAATTTCGGGTTAGAAATCTCACATCGCTTTTTATTTCTTCTAGAATTGTAGAATGCTCCAAAAATTTTGCGGTATTTTCTGAAATGTAGATCTCGAATTTACGGTCCCGATGTTTCCTGTTTCATCGAATTTCGTTATCGTATGATAAAGATACGATTTTACAAAAGTTGATAACATTTTAAAGAGAATTAATAAATTAATTAATAAAAAACCTTCTTCTTCTTCACAATAGTTTCAGGCCATTAGTTTTCAAAATTGGTCCCAACTAGGGTTCGATTTTTGCACTAAAATCGAGAGGCTTGATGATGATAGAACTATGCCACGTCCTTCGCCTCAGAGTGTCGCGCCTGGGGGTGCCAATCTCCTCGAACTCGAACGTGACAGAAGGCCCCAATTCTCGACCAAAAAGCGCGACTTCGTGGGGCTGAATCGAGCGAAATACTGCTCTGGATAAAATATCGCCGTATGGATGTGAAGAACACACTCCCCTCTCCAATATTCCAGGAAGAATCAAATGATTTTGATGAGAGGATCGAGAGTTCTTAAGGGAGGAAGGTTGGAACAACTGACGCCATTGATTTGAAGAGGGAGGCGGCGGCTATATGAAGAGGATAGGGTTTTCTATATATATTTTTAATTGGCCATTATATATTTTTAATTATTTAATTCTTCTTAAATCCAAAAATACCCTTTTGACCATATGAACTCCAAATTGAACCCAACAACTGTCGCCCCTAGCTAAATACCCCCACTCCGGACATAATGGAATATGTTTCATAGGCCCATTCGATGGTTTCAGTCAGTTTTTCTTTAAATTAAAATATAAAACATTCAATATTAAATTTGAACGTACATTTTAATTTACCGGGGCCACATACTGATTCCAAAAATTCCTGAAAAATAAATCTAGCTATGTTTTGATGATACTGTCCTAACAAAATTAATTTCGTCAAATTCGGAGACCGTTTGAAAAATGGTCATTTTCTAGTCGATCAAATTTGACTAAAATTGACAAAACACGTTTACTTTTTCCACGCTCACATATTACTTCCAAAAATTATAAAAAATTGGAATCTAGCAATAATTTGATATTCCGGATCCAACCAAAGTAGTCTCGTCGAAAATGGAGGTCGTTTGCAAAATGGCTATTTATACGGCTTATATATTATATTAAGCCACTTTTCTGAATATTTAACTGGCCATAACTTCTTATTCCCGCTATGAAATTTCAATTTTCCAGATTCGTTGGAAAGATATTATTAAACAGATTTAAATATTTTTGGTTACACTAAAATCCAATTTATTTTGCATCCTATACATTCAGTCAAAGTTCAAATTCAATTTTTCAAACTATCGCGCTATTTCTAATTCCTTTTATAATTACAATAAATATATTTGTTCTAACTTCGATTTAAATAAATTTTTAATCATTATTACATAAAATAAATTATTTTAACTATTCAAAATTCAATAAAATAGACAAAATAAAAGTTTTAAATTGGTTTTGATTTTTCGGGTTATTACATAGAAGAAGATGATACACCTTCTGACATGTTAGTTGGCGAAAGAGAGGTGACAAGCCTAGTGAAATTTAATGTCATATGAGGATGGCATAATCTCTTTGTCATGGGAAGGCAATATAATCTTTCTTGGGCAACTTGGCTCCTAGTTTCCAATTAGAGAGGGGCGATACAATTGCCTCATGATATCATCCAAGAAATTTAACATACTTGCAAATATGAGAAAAACACTTTCTGTCATACTTTTATAGGAATAACTCTTACACATTTGGGTAAGATTGATCTGTTGGCAGTTTGTCTTGAAACATTAAATAAAAACAAGAACATTATCATTATAGTAATAGTGCTTTGTTAATATGACAAGATTTGTTGTTGTCCTCTAAATTATAACTGACTCGCGACTTTCCCAATAATAGGAACATCGAGTCAGAGATATGGAAACCCCAAGGATGCCATAACAGAAGTCTTAAATGATTAATCTAAAGCTGGAGTGCCATTTCGATAGTAGTAAAAAATTGGAGAGCCATATCAAGTATCAATTGATGAAGACCAACGACAAATAAGTGACTATAAATAATCAATCGTAATAATAGAAATGAAGAATAGAAGTTAGAGACCTTTGTTTAGAAGTAATGAAAAACTAGAATGATAGAGGACCGGATGTTCATGTTAGAGGATGGTATAAGTTCGGAATAATAGAGAACTATAAATCCCTATCTGACAATAATAGAAATCCAAAAAATATAAAGATAAGAAATTCTTACCCGATAATGATAGAATTCAGAATAATGGAAGACTGGAAATCCTTGTCCGACAACGATAAAAATCCAAAATAACAAAGGATAGGAAATCGTTATGTGATGATGATAGAAGAAAAAAGTCCCTGTCTGGTAATGGTGTATTAATAATCTAGTATGTATTATCTAATAATAAAGGATTGATGACCATAAACTTCAATCTGGTGATGAGCGGTAAAAGATTTTCTCCCTTTAAGATGTGCTTTGATAAGGCTATGTAGGCATAATGTGCCTTGGATGCGCCAAGGACTTCCTCCCTCTAAGTGCTTCCTGGCTTGCGACTTTACCTTAAAATAGATCGTGGGATTCTCTCTCTAGGAGTTGCTTTACTGAGACCGTGAGGATATCTCTAAAGGCTTTGTACATTGGATGTGCCAATGACTTTCTCCCACTAGGAGGAGCCTCGATATTTCGGGACTTTGCCTTGAAACCAGTCAAGGGCTTCCTTTCTCTAGGAGATTCCTTACTAAGGCTATATGGATGACACTAAAGGCATTGTATCTTGGATTGCTAAGGAAGTTCTCTCTCTAAAAGGTGGTGAGGACTTGTGCTTTGGATGTGCCAAAGGCATCCTCCTTCTAGGAGGTTCCCTAAAAGTGTAGCGGACTTATGCTTAGTGGATGAGTTTTTTTATTACATATATCTCCTCTAAGATTTTTTATGGTTCAATTTTCATTCATTCATTGTCAGGAATATTACAACAAATGCTTGGCATTCCATGCCCCTGCTAGTACAATGCAATCAAGTCAGCATACTTTCTAAGTTCCTAGTAGAATTATTTTATGACTGACTAAAGGTTCTTCACATCTTCATTTGAGTGCTCTAATTGCTGGATTTTTAATGTTAGACTTATTTTTTGGAGGACTGTATCACCTTCGTAAACTAATCTTTCTTTGATTCTAAATTTATATCATTTTGATGTTCTCCTTTGATATTTGACTATCCATATGGTTACTTCATCTCTTAATTCATTGATCAAGTCTAACAATTCTCTCTTTAACTCTTAGTTTGAATCAAATGCATATGTAATCGTATAATGAGATGAGAATTCTATTTTGACTAAAATCACGACTTCATACCCATATATTAGTGAGTATGGAGTATGTCATTTGTTATTTCCAGTAGAATTTTGATAGATCCAAATTACTATGTGTAATTAATTTATCCAGATTCTTTTTGCTTTATCTAGCAACTTTTTGAGAATAGTTCTATGAGCGACCTCAATCGCCCCACTAGCTTTAAGCTGAGTCGTATGTGAAAAGTTCTTTATGATCTTATTTTGGCTACAAAATGGTGTGAATTCTTTGCTTTTTCATTGATTCCATTATTGGATATTATCTTTTAGGGAATTTCAAATCCGATGGTGGGTTTTCTTTCACGAACTTCAGAACTTTCATAGATGTAATATTCGGCAAAGATTCAACTTCTACCTATTTGGTGAAATAATTGATGGCCATTACTGCATACTTAGCCCTCCTTTAGAAATGGGTAATGGACAAATCAAATTGATTCTCCATACATCGAAGGACTTAAGACTGAAGTTAGGTCACTTGAGAGCAAGCGGGAGATCTTGGAGAACTTCTAACACATGTCACATTACTTGATGTACTCGACCAAATACTTGATCATTTAAGGTTAGTAAAATCCTTATCTCATGATTTTCATAGTCAATATTATCCCAATGGAATAGGCTCCAAGAAATCCTCGCTTAGAGTAAAGATATGAAGAAAGTTGTTTGAAATTTGAATGAGAGGTAGAGAGAATAAGATTGAGTAAATAAATAAATAGAGATTGAATGGGCACAACTTTTCTGAAATCAATGATACCTTTTCATACCTTGGGAGTTGGAGAAAAGTTGGAGGGACGTTTGAAAGTTTAAACTTTTGAAATTCAAAATTTGAATTTCATTTTCTGATCTATACAGTGATATGCCCATTTATGTATGTCGACATACATGTTGAATTTCAAAGGACATGTTGTTTTGACTTTTGGTTTTATTATATTTTATAATTTAGATTTATTATTTCTTGAGTTAATATTAATCCTAACAAACATCTAAAATTTATTTTATTATTATATTTATTATATTATTATTATTTTGAATTTCAAAATTCAAAATTCAAATTTGAATTTTAAAGTTCAAGTCTGAATTTAAATTTCAAATTCAAACAAAACAAAACATCCATTCAAAGAAAATTAAAATTAACTAAGGTGTACTTGGTTTTTTCGATCCATTTCCTCGATATTTTCTGAATTCTAAATTGCCGTGAAACACATATTTGAATCTTCGGTTTCTGGCTCTTCATCACTTGATGATGAATCTGAATCATATAAAGTTGTTGCATATGTCGTCTTTCTTTTCTTCAACGAATTACTATTGTCTATCTGTTGATTTGATTTATCTTGATATGTACACATTCTCTTTATATGACCTGGTTTGTTGCAATTATAACATCGATCATCATTTCTTCGTGAACTTCCTTGACTATTTCTCTGAAAATTATTTCTCCTTTTGTATCTCAAATTTTTTTCTAAAATTTCTTGTTATTGAAGCAATTTCTTCATCATCCTGACTGCTTGAATCAGAACCATTAGTTGTTGCTTTGAATGTTATAGATTTCTTTTCTGTGGCCTTATTTTCCTTTCTTTTCTGTAATTGGACTTCGAACGAATCAAATTTCCAATTAACTCCTCAATTTTCATTTCACTGACATTATAGGCTTCTTCAATCACTAATGTTTTCTGATCCCATTCTGGAGTCAGTCTTCTTCTGAATAAGTTTTTTCAAATGTTATCAATGAATGCACGATCTCTTGGAATCTTCAATACATATCGGACATAAATTCATTCTCATTCATTTTAAATAACTCAAACTAATTAATTGGCACCGATTTCTTTTTGTTTGCTTAACTTTATTGGTTCCTTCATGAGTAAATTGTAATTTTCTCCATATTTCATACGCAGATTAACAAACTAACACTGAAACGACCCAAACTTTCCCTTACGGGAAAGCCCAGATTGCTTTGAGAATACGACGCATCAGAACACAAACAATAGAATATTTCATTGCTATTACAACAATTTACATTAGAGTACAAGATATCAGAGTTCCAATAAATAATATACATTGAAAAATACCAGGATTAAAATACATAGCAGTGGAAATAAAAATGTATATATACAATGTGCAATGGAGAATATATCAAGTACAACTAAAAGAAATACACGGATACAAAGCTTTCCGAATATACCTCCAACTGTAAATACAGGATCCGATGTAAAGAAATATTTGCAAAACCGAAACTACTAGCTGCCCATGTGTAAAATATGGGCACCCAGAGTTTAGGTTAAAAAAATAAACTCCGAGTCAGTCAAGGGACTGGTGTGAGAACTAAAACAGTTATTAGCTTTTATTCTAAAGTTGGGTAAATCATGGGACTACGTCGTATAACACGGAGCGGGTTTTTCCCCCATGAATACCAGTGCATAAAACAAACAGCGCAATGCCAAATAGAAAACTGAAGCTATTATAAGACTCAGGTCCCATCACACAATGAACGCAGTTGAGGATAGTGTTTTCCCTTATAATAGCCTCATATGCGAAATTTCATCTTTTATTATTACTATAAGTGAAGAAATCAACTTCAAATATAAACGTTTCAATCGTAGACAGCGTAGGTACCATTATATTACGTCGCCATATAGGTTTACAACTAAAACTGTAAAAATGCGTATTGGAAATTGGGTTTCCATCTATGAACCGAGGCAAGGGATCTTCCTCACCGATTTCGAGACACTCTAGCAAATCCCTCAGGATCACACCTGCGGGCAACCCATGGATCTTCATGGCCAATCATCCATCGATGATTAGTTATACCATAAACTATATGTCAGCCGGTTCTATCGAACCTACAAATTGGGTCAGTATGTCGACCACTCAAGAGCCACTAGGGACTCAAAATCACCGAGCCTTCCAATCGGCCTAATGTTCGAGGTACCACGCTTTCCACCAATAAAGTTTTTCAACATCCACATTAGTAAACAGTGTGGGCTCCAGACCATGACGTTACTCGTAGCTAGAACTAACTTATGTCCATTTCTATGCAGTCACTATCCCGATTTTGGTTCATATCGGGGTGTGAAGCTCGCGAATTAACGCTACACAAAGTCATGCTATTTAAAGTCGTGCTTTGATTATCAACCATAAAGCCTTGCTTTTCAAAAAAATCTTTGATCCATGCAACTCAGCATGCCATACTGTCAATCCATACCGTACCACTTATTTCCACCAATATATGACCTCTAACCTCATACGTCTCAGAGAAGGGTGTTAAGCAGGAGAATAAATTCTCCACTACCAAACAGATATATATATTTAGCAGAGATCAACGAATACAGTATAAAGGAATAAAATATCAGACATACTATCCATTTGCAAGTCCATTCTAGGTCTGAACAAAACCAGAGGCACCTTATTCCTCATCCCATATATCCAATACAGGAGAGAGGCCCTCGCATATCCGATCGATCTCCAAGTACGTTGGGATGATCACCACTTATTACCTTATCTTGGGTGTACATCCCAATCAAGACATCAGTAATCATCCAAACGATGTGAAGATCTCCGGTCTTCAACCATCTTCTTCATCGTTGACTTTCAGTCGTCGTATTAGTTATTCAGAATGGATTAAACCCAGTCTTTCTAAATAATCCACGTATCATATAACCAAGTGCTATAAAAATACATCATACGCCTCATTCCAATTCAGAATATTCTTTTATTTAAATATTCACATCTTTAGGGAAAGGTTCCCATTAATTTTATCAAAGATGAATTCTTTTAAATTTATTCTTTAATCCTCCTTTGGATACCGTTTTCAAAATTTTTTATTTACTAGTCCAGGTTATCGAGCCTTACCGAAGTAACCAATTATTTTATTTTCCAATCCCGACCTATTAATCCCATGGAACAAAACTGGTAGTACCCCATACCTAACACCCATTGTGTTAGTGGTAAAATTAATTACCATTTCCCGTACAAAACTAATTAAAGATTTAAGTATTGTTGTAAGACCCCACGTCCATTAATGTCACTCAAAAAGGGAATGCATCAATGTCCATGAAGCGTTATTGTTGTATAGAACAGATAAACTACAAGAATAAATAAATAAAACAACACAGCGGAAGATAAAACTTATGTTATTTCATCATACTCAAAACGAGTTTACATAAGTAGTTTCCAAAACCATTACAATAGGATCAGTAGTCTTTTCCAAAAACTTCAAAGTACATAAAGAAGAAAATACTTAAATAACATAAATGCATAAATCCCCACTGAGCATAAGCAAAGCCATAAGGATGAGAGAGAGTACCAAGCGATACATCTACTCTCTTCAAGCAACTGGAAGAAATCGACACTAAGCTGTAGTATTCCCTCCTTGCAAACTTGAGGGGGGGTAAGGAAGAAAAGAGGTGGAAAGAAAAGGGGTTCAGACGTAAAGTCTGGCGAGTGCGATAACTTTAACAATATAATTATCAAAATAACTAGGATAAGGCATAAGCTGGGAAAATAAGGAAATGACTGTGAACAATTGGGTATGACAGAACAAACAAGGAAATAAGATGAACGAAGATAACATTAAAGGCGTCCCTAATCACTATAAGATAACTACTACACTACACCACTACTAGTCACCCTAAAGGTTGATCCCGCCTACAAAACTTAATAATGATAATGGTAGTTTAGTGTACCCCTAGCTACCTTCATAGGTACCGTCTTCCACTATCTCCACTAGGTACCCCCATTCGATTGGCACCCTAACTCGTAGATAACCGTGCTGGCCCCATAGTGGGGTGTATCACTCCCCAAAGTGACAACCCGATACAACCAAAAATGCACGGCTTATATCTACACGATGCAACAACGTCTTACCTACCAGCCCGGGCCCACACACACATATGAACCCGTTGGACTTGCGTTGCCACCGCTGACCCGTTTTGACCTCTTAATCAAACCCAATATGCGTGTCCCGTCCTCGACTTGGGTAGAGCCCATAAAGATACTTAATGGGTTACTGGTTTGAAAAGGGCCCCCATGCATGACACAAGCTTTCCACCTACGCTTGGTCCCCTCTAAGGTTTTTCCCCACTTAACCCCATTCTTAATCATGTCTTTTTACATGTTTCAATCTTGGTTAAGTGCATCTAATCGTATTTCAAGTGCCACCCAAGGCACCCACTTAATTCCACATGCCACCCAAGGCACCCACTTAACCCCCTCATGTCCCACTACATGTTTATCTGGTTAAGTGTTTCTTAATTCATTAAGACCATAACCTTGTAAAGACCTCCCACATTAGACTGGCATTTGTGGCAGCTGGATTTTTCGGGCGGGTCCGGGCAGTCTTACACCACAAACGAGCCTAACCTCGTGTCTTTACAACTGTTATGCATTTAATTTATGCCTAAGACCTCCCACATTAGACTGGCATTTGTGGCATCGCATTTAAGGCATTTATGCCAATTCTCAGTATTAATTCTCTTAATGTTATCCCATTGCCCCACGTTGTACGTTCGTTCTTTTAATGTAAAATATACGTTAGACTCAAATAGTCTAACCTATGGAATAAAGAGAAAACATCACAACATGCATAGAATAAAAACTAGATCTAAACATAAGGGGTGAACTTGCATGTGTGAATAAGGTTTTTCTTCCAAAATCTTGCATAGGCCAAAGTTACAAACTTGCATAAACTATGGATGTCATAGATCTAATCATAAGGTGCAAACTTGCATAGGCAATAGTTGCAAACTTTACATTACATGATTCATACTCCTATATATATATATATATATATATATATATATATATATATATACTTGCATGCGTGATTTATGCAACATAGACTATGATGTAAACTTGCATCTAACTCACACATGTCATGGCCAAACTTTAGATCCAATTTACACATAAAATAGATGTCATGAAACATGTAAGGTTGTATATGATTCTCACTAACTTGCATATGATTCATATCTAAATTAACATCTAAACTTGCATATATACATATGATTTAACATATGAATCAGTGCTAACAGCATAACCAACTTGCATATGAAACATCATTATGAATTGATTGTACATAAGCCAACAATTGACATAGATTTACAACATAGATGATAACATCATAGCTTTACAACATAGATAATAACATCATAGATTTACAACATATATAACAACATAACGGTCAATGATTCACAACATAACCATATAATCCAAATCATAGCTCGGCCCAATTAAATTGTTAATTATCTTATTAAAGAAATCGAACTCACAAAAAAAGGTCTTACGTTCTAAAATCTGAGTTCTGAAATTGATTTAGCTCGCCTTTGTAGTAGATTCGTTATTGTTTAGATTAGAGTTGAATAGAATTGACTTGATTAGCTTTTCATCCTCTCTAATTGGTGGCGGCTACTCTAGGTTACAAGATGACGGCCATAATTCCAATTTTTATTTTGATTTAGTGTTTGAGTCTACCCATGTTTATATAGAATTTTAATTTAATTATAGCCGTCGGATGATCTTAGGGTTAATCAAAACCATTCAATCGGGATAGGGTGACACCTCAGCCCTAATGACTCAGCAAGGAGTCAGAAAGGACTCAGCAATGAGTCATAATATGGATCAGATCACACCAGAAAGCTGTGCATGCTTCTTGCTCGGCCTGGGCACACTTGGCAGGTGCGCCAGTGCAACATTTGTACTGGCGCACTTCCCAAGTGCGCCAGTGCAATTTTTTTTTCTGATTCTTCTGCCTTACTCGTTCGTCCATATCTCCTTCATCCGGTATCCGTTTTACGTAAACTCGGACTCTATCTCAACCAGAATTCTGAGACGAACACAATGGCGCAACCCATTTCCCTTAATTCTCACATCTGAGATTAATTATTCTTGAATTTAGTTAATTTGATTATTCAAAAATTCGGGGTGTTACATTCTCCCCTACTTAAAGGATTTCGTCCTCGAAATCTCTAAGTCAAGAAGAACGTATCCTACCATCCAATCATCCATCTACTCACCCATCAACCTCTAGCAACCATGGTCCTTAAAAGATTTCTAATGCTTTTCGTGTACATATGCAAAGTGTGTGTATATGTCCGTATATTAATGCTAAATCAGGTCGTCCACTGATTTAGTCGACCTCCTTAATGCAATTAATGATAGTGCCATATATCCATCATGTATGCAGAGAACCCTATACATATCATTACTACATGTGTGCACAACAATCCATTTAAATGAAACATCCATATGATACACACATTCAATGTAAATTCATTTTACTAAATACATCCATTTATATGCAATATGAAAGTGACTGAGCCGATCTAGTGCCTGAAGTGTGTGTATATGCATCCACGAGCAACCACTAGCAAATACTTGCATCCACATGCATCCATCATACATAACATGTCTCAAACATATGTTTCAACCATAGGACTACCCTATCTAAAGGTCAAAGATACTAGCGAGAGGACATACTAAGGATAAAACAAGTATAAGCTAAGCGATAAAGGAGAAATTAAAAGGCATACCCTTGAAAAGAAAAGGGTACAATGAACACATCTTCTCTTCCATCTCTTAAGTAGCGTTGCCCTCATCATCTCCCCATTGCACTTTGACTAGCTTGACCTCTCGATTCCTCAACTTCTTAATCTCCGACCCAAGAATGCATGTAGGAGCTCGTCGAATCGTCGCGTCACGCTCTATTTCCACCTCTCTAAGCAAGCTCGGCTCTACCACCTCCGCTGTCTCATGCAAGCACTTCCTTAAATGTGATACATGGAATACGTCGTGTACACCACTGAATCTCTCGGGCAACTCCACTCTATACGCCATCTGTCTATTCCTCTCCTTAATAGGAAATGGCCCTACGAATTTTGGTGCTAACTTCCTAACGGACCCAAAGCGAACAACATTCCGTAATGGAGACATCTTGATAAAGACCATGTCCCCAATATCAAACTCAAGATCTGTCCTCCTCTTGTCCGCATAAGATTTCTGCCTATCTTGCACCGTCTTCATCCTCCTTCGAATCAAATAGATCTTTTCCGAAGTCTCTCAAATTATATCGGGCCCAAGTAAGATCTTATCCGTAGATTCCCACCAACATGTAGGCGAACGACACGACCATCCATAAAGAGCCTCGAAAGGTGCCCTGCCAATGCTAGACTGAAAGCTATTATTATATGTGAACTCTACCAAAGGAAGATGCTCCTCCCATGTACCTCTGAAGTCTAAAACACATAGCCTCAAAAGGTCCTCTAGAATATGATTCATCCTCTCGGTTTGGCCGTCCGTCTGAGGATGATATGCAGTGCTCAAACATAACTGGATCCCTACCGCCTCTTGCAAGCTCTTCCAAAATTCGCCAGTAAGGATAGGATTGCGATTGCTCACTATGCTAGAAGGAACACCGTGCAAACGAACTATCTCTCGAATGTATACGGAGGCTAACCATGGAGCAGTCCTCTTACTCTTCACGGGAATGAAATGGGCGCTCTTAGTAAGTCTGTCTACCATGACCCAAATCCCCGTATTACCCTTCCTCGATCTAGGTAACCCGTCAACAAAGTCCATCGAGACACTCTCCCACTTCCATTATGGGATCTCCAATGGGTGAAGCAACCCACCGGGCTTCTTTTGCTCTACTTTTACTTGTTGGCACACTAAGCATCTAGCGATGAACTCGGCCACATCCCTCTTCATACCGGCCCAAAAGTAAACTCGTCCCATGTCCATGTACATCTTGTACCCGCCGGGATGAATGGTCATCTACGAACGATGTGCATCATCAAGAATGGTCTTTCTCAAATTCTTGTCTCATGGTACACAAAGTCTATCATCCCTACGTAACCAACCCTTATCATCTAGGGTATACCTACTGAGATGGCTCGATGACTCCCCCTTATGAGCTTCTCTACCAACTCAACCAACTGTGGGTCATCTCGCTGTGCCTCACCAATCCGTCCCAAAAGCGTAGGTCTGACCTCTAAGGATTCTAGCAAACTAGGTACAAAGTCAATGGAAGGTCTAAAGTCAAACATAGAGATGAACGCTAAGCTTCACCGCTGAACAAACAACGGACTCAAGGACAACCTTTTCCTACTTAAGGCGTCTGCCACCACGTTACCCTTGCCAAGGGTATATGCTATCTCGAAATCGTAGGACGCTAAGAATTCCATCCACCTTTGCCGCCTTAAGTTCAAGTCCTTCTGAGAGAACAAGTATTTTAGCGATTTGTGTTCAGTGAACAATTCGAATTTCTCGCCAAGAAGATAATGGTGCCAAGACTTAAGCGCGAAAACAATAGCGGCCAACTCTAGGTCATGCGTAGGGTAATTTCTCTCATTTACTCTCAACTGCCTTCCTCCATAGGCTATTACCCTTCCCTCTTGCATTAAGACTGCGCCTAGTACTGTCCCACAAGCATCGGTATAAACGGTAATTGGCTAACTCCCATCTAGCAACACTAAGACTGAGGCTGTGGTCAAAGCTCTCTTTAAACATTGGAACGCGTCATCACAATCTACGTCCCATGTAAAAACTAGGTTCTTCTTCGTCAAACGCGTTAATGGGGCTGATATTTTTGCGAAGTCCTTGATAAACTTCCTATAGTAGCCAGCCAACCCCAAGAAACTTCTTACCTCGGTAGCATTTTTAGGGACCTTCCAATCTTGGATGGCCACCACCTTCGCGGGATCCACAGCTATCCCTTCTTTGGAAACCACGTGCCCTAAGAATCGCACTTCCTTCCTCCAAAATTGACATTTAGAAAATTTAGCTTTAAGGTTATGCGCTCGAAGGGTCTCCAACACTTCCCTAAGATGCAGAGCATGCTCTTCCTCGCTCTTAGAAAAGACCAAGATGTCATCCACAAAGACCACCACGAATTTATTAAGGTACTCCCTAAACACCCTACTCATCAAGTCAACAAAGTATGCGGGGGCGTTTGTCAAACCGAAGGGCATCACAAGCCATTCATAGAAACCGTCCAGAGTCCTAAAGGCAGTCTTGTCTATGCTATCCTCGGCCACTCTCAATTGATGGAAACCAGTGGCTAAGTCCAACTGCGAAAACACTGAGGCGCCAACTAACTGATCGAAGAGATCATCATTCCTCGGCAGTGGGTTCCTATTCTTCTTAGTAAGTTTATTAAGTTCTCTATAGTCCACACAAAGTCTAAGGGACCCATTCGCCTTCATGGCAAATACTACTGGAGCACCCCACTCCAATATACTACGTTTTATGAACCCTTTCTCAAGCAACTCCCGTACTTGCTTATTGAGTTCCCTCCTCTCACGAGGAGCCATGTGGCGTACTGGCAGAGATATTGGTTTTGCATTGTCTACAAAATAAATACAAAAGTCTAACTCACGTTTTTGGGGTAGACCCCTCACCTCATCGAAGACATCAACATATTCACGGACTATACGAACAGAATGTAAATCATCATTGGATGCGTCAAGTGACTCAAGATAACTAAGTATCACCGATCCTCTAGGGTCACAAGAAATATCAAGGGTCCTTCCACTATGAGTCAACAATTTTACTACCCATCGTTCACAATCTAGGATGGCACCATATCTGGATAGCCAATCCATCCCTAGAATCAACCCATAGCCCATGAAACCAAGCACAAAAGCATTACATTTAAAACCAACGCCTAAGATAGACAATCTCAAATCCCTACAAACCATGGATAAATGAGTCAACCCACCAATAGGATTTGAGACTACAATGGGATCCACAACAAGACTAGTATCTAAGTGCAGTGTTTCAACTAATGATTTAGAGATAAACGAATGTGATGCATCAGAATCGAATAAAGTACGGACAGGATGATCAAACAGAAAAACTAAACTCTCAACGGAAATGTTTTTACCTCGTTCTTGTAGCGGTGGGACCGCGAGAGCCTGGACCTGCACCCTTGCCTGCCCTGGTGCCACAAGAGCCTAAAGCTGCCCTCCAGAAGTTCTTTCCCTTGTCCCTGTTTCCTTGGGCAATCCTTAACTAGATGACCAGCCTCTCCACAGTGGAAACAGCTAGTCTTCTTCTTTTTCCTACAGTCTTTACTCAAATGGCCTAGTGTCCCACAATTAAAGCACTTCTTCTTTCCTTTGCCATTATTGTTCTTCCCACCTTTCTTTTTTTGTTGTTGTTACTGCGGTTTCTTTTGATCCCCTTTCTTCTCGGGTGCCTTATTAGCATTGGCGTCTTTCTCCTCTTCATGCATAAGCGCCATATCAACTAGCCTCTCAAAGGTGGCCCTCATTCGATCGGCTCCCTAACTCGTAGATACCCGTGCTGGCCCCACAGTGGGGTGTATCACTCCCCAAAGTGGCAACCCGATACAACCAAAAATGCACGGCTTATATCTACACGATGCAACGACGTCTTACCTACCAGCCCGGGCCCACACACGCATATGAACCCGTTGGACTTGCGTTGCCACCGCTGACCCGTTTTGACCTCTTACAATCAAACCCAGTACGCGTGTCCCGTCCTCAACTTGGGTCGAGCCCACATAGATACTTAATGGGTTACTGGTTTGAAAAGGGCCCCCATACATGACACAAACTTTCCACCTACCCTTGGTCCCCTCTAAGGTTTTTCCCCACTTAGCCCCATTCTTAATCATGTCTTTTTACATGTTTTAATCTTGGTTAAGTGCATCTAATCGTATTTCAAATGCCACCCAAGGCACCCACTTAATTCCACATGCCACCCAAGGCACCCACTTAACCCCCTCATGTCCCACTACATGTTTATCTGGTTAAGTGTTTCTTAATTTATTAAGACTATAACCTTGTAAAGACCTCCTACATTAGACTGGCATTTTTGGTAGCTGGATTTGTCGGGCGGGTTCAGGCAGTCTTACACCACAAATGTAACACCCCACGCCCGCTAGGGTCACTCACTAAGGGAATGCCATAGCATCGGTGGAGTATTTTAGTGAATATAGAACAGAGAAATTACAACAAGACAGATATAAATGGTACTTGAAATTTTAAAACATCATCTCATAACAGCGGAAATAAACATGTCTGCTTACATCATAAAACCACGGTAAAAGTCAAGTACAATATCTGTCAAAATAAAGAAGTACATAATCCCACTCTCTCATACAATAGCCATAACAAAAGAAAAGATAACTGGATAACTGGAGCTGTACATCTACCCAAGCTCCTAAAGACTGGAACAGCAATCCGATCAAGCTCTACTACCGCTAGGATCCACCGTAGGACCTGAGGGTTGGGAAAAAAGATAAAAACAACGGGGTCAGACATAAGTCTGAGTGAGTCCTATAACTTTAACAATACAATCATTAAAGTAACCAGAGAAGACATAAACTTGACCTACGGTAATATCTGGGGATGAATGGCTACACTAAGAAGCTTGGTAGACTTAGGATAAACTAAGATAACCGTCAAGACGCATCTACCCACCCAAGGATAATTACTAACTGCACCACACCAGTCATTCCTACTTAAAGGTTGATCCCTTCCAAGGACTTAGAAAATTTCCCCAGTAGTCTCATGTACCCCTAGCCCACTACATAGGTGTCGTCTGCCCCTATCTCCGCTAGGTGTACCCAGTAATTCTTACCCAGTAGTTTCGTGTACCCCTACATAGGTGCCGTCTGCCCCTATCTTCATTAGGTGTACCCACCACTCCCCAAGCGATCGGCTCCCTACCGTAGATACCCGTGCTGGTCCCACAGTGGGGTGTATCACTCCCCTAAAGTGGCTACCCAATACTAACGGTGCACGGCTTTATATCTACACGATGCAACAACGGCTTATCTACCAGCCCGGGCCCACACACGCATATGAAACCCGTTGGACTTGCGTTGCCACCGCTAACCCGTTTTGGCCTCTTATAATCAAGCCCAATATGCGTGTCCCGTCACTCGACATGGGTCGAGCCCACAAAGATACGTTTGGGATATTGGTTGAAATGGGCCCCCACAAGCTACCCACTTAAGCTTGTCAAATATCTAGTGTATCCCACTTAACCCTTTAATCATGTTTAATTACATGTTTCCACTTGGTTAAGTATTCTAATCGTATTTTCTATGGCCACCCAAGGCAACCCACTAGATTCCACATGCCACCCAAGGCAACCACAAAATTTCCTCATGCCACCCAAGGCACCCACTTAACCCCTCATATCCCACTACATGCTACTATGGTTAAGTGTTTCTTAATTAATTAAGACCGTGATCTCCCATAAAGACCTCCCACATTAGACTGGCTGTTATGACCGCCTGGTTAAGCCGGTAGAATCCGGGCAGTCTTACGTCATAACAGAGTCTAACCTCGTGTCTTTACCTTAATCACGCATTTAATTTATGGCTAAGACCTCTCACATTGGGCTGACATTTGTAGCAACTGGTTAAGCCGGTCGGGTCCGGGCAGTTTTACACTACAAATGAGTCCAACCTCGTGTCTTAGTCGATTAACTACACCTAATTAATCACCCCCATATTAATTATCCCTAATTAATATCAAGTTTTCCATAACATGGGTAGACCTAACTCAATAGGTAAATTCCCATGGGGTAGACCTAACTCAATAGGTAAATTCCCACTTATGGTAATTTATTTTTATGGTATGCTTAATCATACCCAATCATTCATTTATTAACATATTTACCAAACCCCATCGTTCCCCACGTAAATCGTTCTCATTACATGACATAATAAAGGGGAAGATCCATCACAAATAACATGGGTTTAGCATAAAACTTTGTCATGGGTTAAGAGGATGTCAACTTGCATATATGAGCATATATTAACCCAACTACATTTAACCCAAACTTGCATATTATCATACACATGATTTGCATAACATGTTGCATATGAGCTTGCATATTATCATACACATATCTTGCATAACATGTTAAACTTGCATATAGGCATTCTCATAACTTACATAACATGTTAAACATGCATTTAAGCATGCACATAACTTGCATAAGCATTCACATACTTGCATAAGCATTCACATACTTGCATAAACATTCACATACTTGCATAAACATGCATAACTTGCATATCATGTCATTTAAGCATATACATATCTTGCATAAGCATTCATATACTCGCATAAGCATGCATAACTTGCATATCACATAAATCTTGCATTTAAACATATATATGACGTGCATAAGCATCCATACACTTGCATAAGCATGCATAACTTGCATTTCACATTAAACTTGCATTTAAACATATACTTAACTTGCATAACTCACTTTGTTAAACATGCATAATTCCACTCATTAAATATGCATAAATCCACTTGTTAAACATGCATATATCAACTTGTTAAACATGCATAAATCAACTTATTAAGCATGCATAAACCAACTTATCATATATGCATAAACATAGAACAACATAGAGTAACATATCATTATACATGATTTAAACTCACTAATCCGCATTTAAGACCATAAGTCTCATTACACCCAATCTACTTACTTTAACAATTGATGTTAAAGTGATAGAAACTCACCAAACACCAAATTAACCAACTTATGAAGAGGAATTAGTTGCTAATATGAAGATGGTGATGATTAGAGAATGATTTGAGAGGGATTAGCTTGAAACTTCCTTCTTAGATTAATGGAGACTCCTTCTAGGATTTAATTTGGCGGCATGAGGCCTTCATTTCTATTTTTAGTATGGATTAAGGTAGGTTTAGGGTGTATTTATAGATTAAGAGAGTGTTTTAGGCCCTTAGATTAACCCTAGATTAATTTAGGTCCGTTAGATTTAGGAAATCTCTAGAACCAAGCCCAGCCCTAGCCAGAAAACCAGATCTGGTGCACCCAAGCACCCTGGTTCGACACGCCATGTCGACAGGCAAGTCGACAGGCATGTCGACACCCCTGTCGACAGCCCTGTCGACATGCTTAGGCGGGAATCTTCCCGCCTGGCCCCGCTGGTTCTAAATTTAAATTTAAATTTAAATTCCTAAATCTGTTTTTAGCTCTAATTTTTCTGCAAACTTCTTTGGGCCATAACCGGGCCATACGGACTCCGATTTTCGAAAACTCGGACTCTATTTCGCGTATTTTTCCGAGACGAACGCAATAACGCAGCCCGTTACCCCCAATTCCTACGTCTAAGATTATTTATCCTGTAATTAGTGAATTTTAGTATTAACTAAAATTCGGGGTGTTACATTCTCCCCTCCTTAAAGGATTTCGTCCCCGAAATCTCTAAGCTAAGGAGAATGCATATCCTACCATCCAAACAACCATCTACTCAAATCATCAACCACGGGCATCCATTGTCCTTAAACAGTTTCTAATGATGTATGAGCATATGCAAACAGTGTGTGTATATGTTCCCTATCTAATGTATGAACATATGCAAACCATGATAGTGCCATGCATCCATTATGTATGCGAGAGAACCCTATCGACCCATACGATATCTACATGAGTGCACAATCATTCACCAAAATGCATCATCCATGTGATAACACATCCATTATACATCCATAAATATATTTTCCTACACACAATTTTATGCAATATGCAATATGAAGTGACTGAGCCGATCTAGTGCCTAGAGTGTGTGTATATGCATCCACGAGCAACCACTAGCAAACACTTGCATCCACTTGCATCCATCAACCATAACATGTCTCAAACACATGTTTCAACCATAGGTTTACCCTTTCTAAAGGTCAAAAGTACTAACGAGAGGACATACCAAAGATAAGATAAGTACTAGACAAGCGATAAAGGAGGAAGTAAAGACATACCCTCAAAAAGAAATGGGTACAATGAACGCATCTTCGCTTCCGTCTCCCAAGTTGCGTTGCTCTCATCTTCTCCCCATTGTACCTTGACTAGTTGAACCTCTCTGTTTCTCAATTTCCTAGTCTCTGACCCAAGGATGCGAGTAGGAGCTCGTCGAATCGTCGCATCACGCTCAACCTCTACATCTCTAAGCAAGCTTGGCTCTACCACCTCTGCGGTCTCATGTAAGCACTTCCTCAAATGGGACACATGGAATACATCATGAACACCACTAAGTCTGTCGGGCAACTCCACCCTATATGCCATCCGTCCAATCCTTTCCTTGATAGGAAACGGCCCAACAAACCTCGGTGCTAACTTCCCAACGGATCCGAAGCGAACAACATTTCTCAACGGAGATACCTTAACAAAAACCATATCCCCAACCTCAAACTCAAGATCTGTCCTTCTCTTGTCCGCATAAGATTTTTGCCTATCCTGCGCTGCTTTCATCCTTCTTCGAATCAACTCAATCTTCTCAGAAGTCTCCCTAACCATATCGGGCCCAAGCAAGATCTTATCCGTAGATTCCCACCAACATGTAGGTGATCGACAAGGCCTTCCATAGAGAGCTTCGAAAGGAGCCATACCAATACTGGACTGAAAGCTATTATTATAGGCGAACTCTACCAATGGAAGATGCTCTTCCCATGTACCTCCAAAATCTAAGATACAAAGCCTCAAAAGGTCTTCTAGAACACGATTCACCCTCTCAGTCTGGCCGTCCGTCTGAGGATGATATGCGGTGCTTAGACACAATTGAGTCCCCACTGCTTCTTGCAAACTTCTCCAGAACTCGCTAGTGAAGATAGGATCTCGATCACTCACTATGCTAGAGGGTACCCCATGTAATCGAACTATCTCTCGAAGATATACTGAAGCTAGCCATGGAGCAGTCCTCTTACTCTTCACAGGTATGAAATGGGCGCTCTTAGTAAGTCTATCTACCACCACCCAAATTCCTGTATTACCCTTCCTCGACCTGGGTAACCCGTCAATAAAATCCATCGAGACGCTATCCCACTTCCATTGCGGAACCTCCAATGGGTGAAGCAACCGACCTGGTTTCCTTTGCTCCGCCTTCACTTGCTGGCACACCAAACATCGAGCGACATACTCGGTCACATCTTTCTTCATACCGGCCCAGAAGAAAACCCTCTTCATGTCTTGGTACATCTTATCCCCACCGGGATGAATGGTCATCCTAGAACGGTGTGCATCATCAAGAATAGCCTTCCTCAAACCCTCGTCTTGCGGTACACAAAGTCTACCGTCTCTACGCAAGCACCCCCTACCGTCTAGGGTGTACCTACTCAAATGGCTGGACGACTCCCCCCTCATGAGCTTCTCTACCAACTCAACCAACTGTGGGTCGTCCCTCTGGGCTTCTCCAATCCGCCCCAAAAGAATAGGTCTAACTTCCAAAGAAGCTAGCAAACCGGGTACATAGTCAACGGAAGGTCTGAAATCAAACATCGAGATAAATTCCAAGCTTTGTCGTTCCACGAACAATGGACTCAAGGACAACCTTTTCCTACTCAAGGCGTCCGCCACCACGTTACCCTTGCCAGGGGTATACGATATCTCGAAGTCATAGGATGCTAAAAACTCCATCCACCTTTGCTGTCTTAAGTTTAAATCTTTCTGAGAGAATAAGCACTTCAATGATTTATGGTCAGTGAACAACTCGAATCTCTCACCAAGAAGATAATGGCGCCAAATCTTAAGCGCAAAAACAATAGCGGCCAGCTCTAGATCATGGGTAGGGTAATTTTTCTCATGTGCCCTCAACTGCCTTCCACCATAGGCTATTACCCTTCCCTCTTGCATTAAGACTGCGCCAAGTCATGTCCCACAGGCATCGGTATAGACAACAAATGGCTTGCTCCCATCTGGCAACACTAAAACTGGAGCCGTGGTTAAAGCTCTCTTTAACCGTCGGAACGCATCATCACAATCTACGTCCCATGTGAAAACAAGATTCTTCTTTGTTAAGCGGGTTAATGGGGCTGATATCTTCGCGAAGTCTTTAATAAACTTCCTATAATAACCCGCCAACCCTGTAATAACCCGCAAAATCTGGGCCAGTTTAAAATTTTTATTTTGGCAATTTTAGCGAATTTTGATTATTTAAAATGAATTATTTTAAATAATATCGACGAGAAATTTATTTTGAATATAAATCGAACGTATATATTATACGCGTCGTCGTTAGAATATAAAATATTTATATATAATTATAAATAGAATTGAAAATGGCGCGGTAGTTCGATAATTCGATTTCAAACTTCAATTGAATGTACCGGGTGCAAAACAATCCGGATTTTAGTGAAACCAAAAATAATGGAATCTAATAGTGAATATCTTTCCAACGAATCCGAAAGATCAAGATTTCATATCGGGAATCAAAAGATATGTCCAGTTGAAAATTCTGAATAGTCGCTATGGAATTCAGGCCCTTAAAAATGGACATTTTGCAAACGACCTCGGATTTCGACGAAACCACTTTTGTTGGATCCGCAGTGCCAGATTATTGCTAGATTCCAAATTTCATAATTTTTCGAATCAATATGTGAGCGTGACAAAGGAAAACGCGTTTGACCAGTTTCAGTTGATTTTAATCGACTGGAAATTGGCCATTTTTCTAACGGTCTCAGAATTCGGTGAAACTAGTTTTGTTAGGACCGTATCGTCAATACGAAGCTAGAAAATATTTTTCTGGAATTTTTCTAGTTAGTATGTGACCCCGGTAATTTGAAATATACGTTTAAAATTCAATTTAGTGATTTAAATGTAAATTCAACGAAAACTGATTCAAACAGTCGAATCAGCTTGCGATGCATATCCCATTGTGTTCGGAATGGGGGTAATTAGCTAGGGGCGATGGTCGTTGGGTTTGATTTGGGGTTCAGAGCGATTAACAATTAAGGATGGAATTAAATATTAATTTAAAAATAAAATATATATAAAACCCCTATACCTACCCTTCTCTCTCCTCATTCAGAAATAAAAAAAAATAAAAAAAAAAGAAAAAGAAAAGAAAAGGGGAACCCGCCGCCCTCCGATCTGGCGCGCCACCGCGTCTCTGCCACCCTCGCAGCCAGAGCGCCACCACCCCCGTCGAAGCCACTACCTCCTTCTTCCTCTCCTCTCGATCCTCCCTCCAGTCTTCTCTCCCTCCTCTTCAAACCGCCCCAGACATCCCCCACGACGAGGAGCAGCCACCGCAAGCCCTCCGACCACACCTCCATCGCTCGCGCCCCCATCCACCGCGAAGCCCCTTTCCCTCCTACTGACGATCGACGAAGACCCCCCCCTGGCGCCAGAGCCGACGCGCGAGAGCCCCCCCCCTGTAAGTATTTCTGATTTTTATTTTAAAGTTAAAACTGTTTTTTTTTTTTTTTTCTTAAATCCGAATTTTATTTTGTTTTAAAAACTGATTTTAAAAGAAAATATATAACGATTTCGATTTGAATTGAATATAAAACGATTTCGAAATGAATTGAATATAAAACGATTTCGAAATGAATTGAATATAAAACGATTTCGAAATGAATTGAATATAAAACGATTTCGAAATGAATTGAATATAAAACGATTTCGAAATGAATTGAATATAAAACGATTTCGAAATGAATTGAATATATAACGATTTCGATTTGAATTGAATATAAAACGATTTCGAAATGAATTGAATATAAAACGATTTCGAAATGAATTGAATATAAAACGATTTCGAAATGAATTGAATATAAAACGATTTCGAAATGAATTGAATATATAACGATTTCGATTTGAATTGAATATAAAACGATTTCGAAATGAATTGAATATAAAACGATTTCGAAATGAATTGAATATAAAACGATTTCGAAATGAATTGAATATAAAACGATTTCGATTTGAATGGAATAGAAAACCAATTTGATTTCAAATTGAATATATAATGAACTTGATTCAAATAGAAAACGAATTCGAATTGAATTGAATAGAAAACGAATTCGAATTGAATTGAATAGAAAACGAATTCGAATTGAATTGAATAGAAAACGAATTCGAATTGAATTGAATAGAAAACGAATTCGAAATGAATTGAATTGAAAACGAATTCAAATGGAATTGAAATTTGAATTGAATAGAAATGAATTTTAAAACGAATTTATAAGGAAGAATTCAATTGTGATTTGAATTAAAAAGGAAGTTGAAAATGTTTTTGAAACGAATTCAAAACTATTTATATAATTCGTTTTAAATAGAAATCGACGAAATATATATTATATATATAATAAATGGCCTGAATAGAACGCGCCGCACCGCGGCAGTTCGTAAATTTCGACCATTTATTTCAAACGGACATTACGGGAGATCCGACCGTCGGATTCTCCTAAAACCGGAACCGTTGGGT
The DNA here is from genome assembly GCA_030737875.1 of Allium sativum. NCBI lineage: Eukaryota > Viridiplantae > Streptophyta > Magnoliopsida > Asparagales > Amaryllidaceae > Allium > Allium sativum. The sequence goes on from CM060923.1 coordinate 466,235,478, forward strand.
TCGTATCGAAAAGAGCTTTCTAACGAATATTAGAAATTTGAAATCTAACGGTTGGATTTGGAGATACGTCCAAATCAAATTCGAAAAAGGTCGCTATAAGTGCAGTTCGATGGCCGTTGTTGGAAATCGACTGCACGGGCCTCGATAAAATTATTAAAAATAGTAATAATTTGTATAAAATCATAAGAAATGATTTGGGAAAATTTGGGATGAAAAACTCCACATTTGAAAAGATAAAAATGGTTTTATCGAAATGCACTAGTTTGAACTAAATTTGAAACCCAATTGATTCTAATAAATAAATTAGATTTAAAAGGGGTTTTAAATAATCGGGATTTCTAATATATTTGATTGGATTTGAAATGGGTTTATCGTGAATGGTGTTTTAAATAACACTAGTTCTTTAACCCGATAATAAATGGAATGTGATTTGGGTTTGTCGTGAACTGTGTTTTAAATAACACCTAGTTCTTTAACCCAGTAAAAAGAGTTTTAATGAATCTGCAATCAGATTGAAATCCGAATTGATAATCTAAATTATCAAATTTGACAAATAAGCGAGGATGGAGTATCACCAGTTTTGCTCCAAAGCGATAGTTAAATCTTTAATTAGATTTGAACGTGAGATGGTAATTAATTTTACCGACAACACTGTGGTGTTAGATATGGAGTATTACCAGTTTTGCTTCATGGGATGAATAGGTTGGGATTGGGAAATAAAATAAATAATTACTTCGTTACGGTTCGCTAATCTCGACTAGTTGGAAAAACCATAATTTGGTTTTAAATGACATCCAAAGGAAGATTACAGGATAAATTTTAAAGAATTTATCTTGGATAAAATTAATGGGAATCTTTCCCTAAGAATGTGGAATTTAGAAACTAGCTGTAGGTTGGCTAAGAAAATGGTTTCCTGGGTATTGATCTGATGTTGGTTTCGGCCTTCGGGGTTAATGTTTGGGAAATTGTTCTCTTGCTAATTTGCGGTTAGTGACTAATGAATTGGAATGAGGCGTATGTTGTGTTTGTGTAACATTTGTTTTAATATACGCGGGTTGTTCGGAAAGTCCGGGTTTATACCCATTCTGAATAACCGATTCGACGATAAGTCGAAGATGAAGACGGTGGTCGAAGACCGGAAGTCTTCACATCGTTTGGGTAATTACTGACGATCCTGATTGGGCAGTACACCCAAGAGGATGGAAATAGTTGGTGGTCGTCCAGACGTACTTGGAGATGGATGGATATGCGAGGAAAGTGCCTCCGGTTTCGTTCAGACCCAGAACGGACTTGTAAATGGATTGTGTGTCTGACATTGGATTTTATTCTGTGTTGATTGATTTCTATTAAATATATATCTGTTTGGCGGCGGAGAATTTATTCTCTTGCTTAACGCCCTCCTCTGAGACGTACGAGCTTAGAGGTTATATATCGATAGATATCAATCGCATGGCATGAATTGCCTGTGTGGCATGCTGAGTTGCATGGATCAAGGCTTCTGTTGAAAAGCAAAGTCTTGTAGTTGATGATCAAAGCACGGCCCTTGTGGCGTAGCTTTGTGTATAGCGTGTATTCGCGAGCCTCACACCTCGGTATGAGTTAAAAACGGGATACGGACTGCAGGGAGAGCGCACGTTTCTTTCTAGCTTTGGTGGTGTCAGTGACTTACCAGCCCTGACATATATACTTTTCACCTTTGTGGTTGTTGGATGAGGCGCCTCGATTATAGGTCTGTAAGGACCGGGAAACGTGTGTTCAGGAATTGCCAATCCTCTAACGTAAGTGAGGACCGGCCCTGAAGCATCCAGGGGTTACCCAGTGTGCGTAATCCTGAGGCATTTGCTAGAGTGTCTCGAACGCGGAGAGGAGCTTGCCCCTTGCCTCGACTCATGACGGAAATCCAATTTCCAATACGTGTATCGCGGTTTTAATTGTAGAACTAGTATGGCGACATGATATATGGTACCCATGCCGTCTATGATTTATACTTATGATTGAAATTGTTTTGACACTATACACTTATTATAGTACCAAATGATTTGTTTTAAACGTACCAAGCATGTTTGGCTATTATAAGGGAAAACCCTATCCTCCGGCTTGCGTTGCATTGTGTGATGGGACCTGGGTCTTATAATAGCTTCATTTTTCGAAAAAGCATTGCGCTGTTTATTCTATGCACTGATATTCTTGGGAGGAAACCCGTTCCGTGTTATACGGCGTGGTCCCTTGAATCACTCTCTCTTAAAGTAAAGTTTTAAATAATTGTTTTAGTTCTCACACCAGTCACATGACTGACCTGGAGTTTATTGTTTTAACCTAAACTCTGGGTGCCCCTATTTTCCGCACGGGCAGCTAGTAGTTTTGGTTTTGCAGATTTATATTCACAGGATCCTGGTTTACAGCTGGAATGATATCCGGAAAGCTCTGTATCCGTATATCACCTTCAGTGGTGCTTTATATTATTTTTCCGCTGCTATGTATTTAAACGTAATTTAAATCTCTGATATTTCTGTGTAATATTTATTCATTTATACTCTGTATATTCTTGTAATCTGATGCATTGTTGTAATATACAATGAAATGTTCTTCTGTTTGTGTTCTGATTTGTCATGTTCTCAACGTTCAGGGGTTTCGAACGGTTTAGATCGGTTTAACGACTGATTCAGATCGAGCGAAATTCCAGGCCGTCACATTTGGTATCAGAGCTTTGGTTTACAGAGCTCGAGAACAAGGCACATTAGAACCATACGAAAGAATTCATCAGATATTGGATTAGTAATATCCAATTAGAATGACTCGTTAGAGATAGGATCAGTAGTATCCTAGAACGAGTGTGAAGAGTATATTTTTCAAATGCAAACAACTTTGTTTTGGAAATTTAAACCATTTTAAACGTATTTGATTATTTATTTATTTTGAATATGGACAATCGAGTATATAAAGGTTTTGTATATACGCGTCATGAACGTATATTCGAAGTTTTAATATACTGGATAGATATAGAATCATACTCTAGTCGCCCGGACCTGATTTTGATGATTGACGCGTCATCATTAGTAATTAGTTTCGTGTTTCGAAGGTGTGATACCTATATATTTCCATTAGACTGGTGTGAGAACCAAAACTAAAATAGATAGGACACATTGTTGTGAATTGGCATCAAAAACAAGATTTTCTGTATATATATCAAAATTTTGAATTTGAAACTCTAATTCACTAATTGATTGTTGTTTGTTTAATTGTTTGCTGATTTTTAACCATTTATGCCTAATATAATCAAATATTGAACTATATTGAAAATTGGTCGCATTTGCTTCCATATATATATATACTTATATTGAACAGGTCATAGCAAAGAGGCTAGAGCCAGAGAATAAAATTTGTTTGCCCGACAAATAGGTACATGTTTACTACATAATTTCCTGTTTTGTTTGGGTGATGATGATTTTGTGAGCCTATTGGCTAGCCGCTTGGCTTTTTCTTTTTCTTTTTGAGATCTGAAGGACCGGGGAAGCTATTTGAAATTCCCCGATGCTCCCATTGCAGGGGAGGTTATGGCGAAATTTTTCGAAAATTTAGGGTGTTAGCCAAATTTTTGAAATTTTGAAAATTCTCAGAAACTGAAAGGTTAGAGAATGGAAGCCAGATCGAACATAGAGTTGAATAATCAAACCACTTTCGACTTTGTTCCTTTTCGGGGACGAAAAGTTTTAAGTGGGGGAGATTGTAATAACCCGCAAAATCTGGGCCAGTTTAAAATTTTTATTTTGGCAATTTTAGCGAATTTTGATTATTTAAAATGAATTATTTTAAATAATATCGACGAGAAATTTATTTTGAATATAAATCGAACGTATATATTATACGCGTCGTCGTTAGAATATAAAATATTTATATATAATTATAAATAGAATTGAAAATGGCGCGGTAGTTCGATAATTCGATTTCAAACTTCAATTGAATGTACCGGGTGCAAAACAATCCGGATTTTAGTGAAACCAAAAATAATGGAATCTAATAGTGAATATCTTTCCAACGAATCCGAAAGATCAAGATTTCATATCGGGAATCAAAAGATATGTCCAGTTGAAAATTCTGAATAGTCGCTATGGAATTCAGGCCCTTAAAAATGGACATTTTGCAAACGACCTCGGATTTCGACGAAACCACTTTTGTTGGATCCGCAGTGCCAGATTATTGCTAGATTCCAAATTTCATAATTTTTCGAATCAATATGTGAGCGTGACAAAGGAAAACGCGTTTGACCAGTTTCAGTTGATTTTAATCGACTGGAAATTGGCCATTTTTCTAACGGTCTCAGAATTCGGCGAAACTAGTTTTGTTAGGACCGTATCGTCAATACGAAGCTAGAAAATATTTTTCTGGAATTTTTCTAGTTAGTATGTGACCCCGGTAATTTGAAATATACGTTTAAAATTCAATTTAGTGATTTAAATGTAAATTCAACGAAAACTGATTCAAACAGTCGAATCAGCTTGCGATGCATATCCCATTGTGTTCGGAATGGGGGTAATTAGCTAGGGGCGATGGTCGTTGGGTTTGATTTGGGGTTCAAAGCGATTAACAATTAAGGATGGAATTAAATATTAATTTAAAAATAAAATATATATAAAACCCCTATACCTACCCTTCTCTCTCCTCATTCAGAAATAAAAAAAAAAAAAAAAAAAGAAAAGAAAAGGGGAACCCGCCGCCCTCCGATCTGGCGCGCCACCGCGTCTCTGCCACCCTCGCAGCCAGAGCGCCACCACCCCCGTCGAAGCCACTACCTCCTTCTTCCTCTCCTCTCGATCCTCCCTCCAGTCTTCTCTCCCTCCTCTTCAAACCGCCCCAGACATCCCCCACGACGAGGAGCAGCCACCGCAAGCCCTCCGACCACACCTCCATCGCTCGCGCCCCCATCCACCGCGAAGCCCCTTTCCCTCCTACTGACGATCGACGAAGACCCCCCCCCCCTGGCGCCAGAGCCGACGCGCGAGAGCCCCCCCCTGTAAGTATTTCTGATTTTTATTTTAAAGTTAAAACTGTTTTTTTTTTTTTTTTTCTTAAATCCGAATTTTATTTTGTTTTAAAAACTGATTTTAAAAGAAAATATATAACGATTTCGATTTGAATTGAATATAAAACGATTTCGAAATGAATTGAATATAAAACGATTTCGAAATGAATTGAATATAAAACGATTTCGAAATGAATTGAATATAAAACGATTTCGAAATGAATTGAATATAAAACGATTTCGAAATGAATTGAATATATAACGATTTCGATTTGAATTGAATATAAAACGATTTCGAAATGAATTGAATATAAAACGATTTCGAAATGAATTGAATATAAAACGATTTCGAAATGAATTGAATATAAAACGATTTCGAAATGAATTGAATATATAACGATTTCGATTTGAATTGAATATAAAACGATTTCGAAATGAATTGAATATAAAACGATTTCGAAATGAATTGAATATAAAACGATTTCGAAATGAATTGAATATAAAACGATTTCGATTTGAATGGAATAGAAAACCAATTTGATTTCAAATTGAATATATAATGAACTTGATTCAAATAGAAAACGAATTCGAATTGAATTGAATAGAAAACGAATTCGAATTGAATTGAATAGAAAACGAATTCGAATTGAATTGAATAGAAAACGAATTCGAATTGAATTGAATAGAAAACGAATTCGAAATGAATTGAATTGAAAACGAATTCAAATGGAATTGAAATTTGAATTGAATAGAAATGAATTTTAAAACGAATTTATAAGGAAGAATTCAATTGTGATTTGAATTAAAAAGGAAGTTGAAAATGTTTTTGAAACGAATTCAAAACTATTTATATAATTCGTTTTAAATAGAAATCGACGAAATATATATTATATATAATAAATGGCCTGAATAGAACGCGCCGCGCCGCGGCAGTTCGTAAATTTCGACCATTTATTTCAAACGGACATTACGGGAGATCCGACCGTCGGATTCTCCTAAAACCGGAACCGTTGGGTTCGTATCGAAAAGAGCTTTCTAACGAATATTAGAAATTTGAAATCTAACGGTTGGATTTGGAGATACGTCCAAATCAAATTCGAAAAAGGTCGCTATAAGTGCAGTTCGATGGCCGTTGTTGGAAATCGACTGCACGGGCCTCGATAAAATTATTAAAAATAGTAATAATTTGTATAAAATCATAAGAAATGATTTGGGAAAATTTGGGATGAAAAACTCCACATTTGAAAAGATAAAAATGGTTTTATCGAAATGCACTAGTTTGAACTAAATTTGAAACCCAATTGATTCTAATAAATAAATTAGATTTAAAAGGGGTTTTAAATAATCGGGATTTCTAATATATTTGATTGGATTTGAAATGGGTTTATCGTGAATGGTGTTTTAAATAACACTAGTTCTTTAACCCGATAATAAATGGAATGTGATTTGGGTTTGTCGTGAACTGTGTTTTAAATAACACCTAGTTCTTTAACCCAGTAAAAAGAGTTTTAATGAATCTGCAATCAGATTGAAATCCGAATTGATAATCTAAATTATCAAATTTGACAAATAAGCGAGGATGGAGTATCACCAGTTTTGCTCCAAAGCGATAGTTAAATCTTTAATTAGATTTGAACGTGAGATGGTAATTAATTTTACCGACAACACTGTGGTGTTAGATATGGAGTATTACCAGTTTTGCTTCATGGGATGAATAGGTTGGGATTGGGAAATAAAATAAATAATTACTTCGTTACGGTTCGCTAATCTCGACTAGTTGGAAAAACCATAATTTGGTTTTAAATGACATACAAAGGAAGATTACAGGATAAATTTTAAAGAATTTATCTTGGATAAAATTAATGGGAATCTTTCCCTAAGAATGTGGAATTTAGAAACTAGCTGTAGGTTGGCTAAGAAAATGGTTTCCTGGGTATTGATCTGATGTTGGTTTCGGCCTTCGGGGTTAATGTTTGGGAAATTGTTCTCTTGCTAATTTGCGGTTAGTGACTAATGAATTGGAATGAGGCGTATGTTGTGTTTGTGTAACATTTGTTTTAATATACGCGGGTTGTTCGGAAAGTCCGGGTTTATACCCATTCTGAATAACCGATTCGACGATAAGTCGAAGATGAAGACGGTGGTCGAAGACCGGAAGTCTTCACATCGTTTGGGTAATTACTGACGATCCTGATTGGGCAGTACACCCAAGAGGATGGAAATAGTTGGTGGTCGTCCAGACGTACTTGGAGATGGATGGATATGCGAGGAAAGTGCCTCCGGTTTCGTTCAGACCCAGAACGGACTTGTAAATGGATTGTGTGTCTGACATTGGATTTTATTCTGTGTTGATTGATTTCTATTAAATATATATCTGTTTGGCGGCGGAGAATTTATTCTCTTGCTTAACGCCCTCCTCTGAGACGTACGAGCTTAGAGGTTATATATCGATAGATATCAATCGCATGGCATGAATTGCCTGTGTGGCATGCTGAGTTGCATGGATCAAGGCTTCTGTTGAAAAGCAAAGTCTTGTAGTTGATGATCAAAGCACGGCCCTTGTGGCGTAGCTTTGTGTATAGCGTGTATTCGCGAGCCTCACACCTCGGTATGAGTTAAAAACGGGATACGGACTGCAGGGAGAGCGCACGTTTCTTTCTAGCTTTGGTGGTGTCAGTGACTTACCAGCCCTGACATATATACTTTTCACCTTTGTGGTTGTTGGATGAGGCGCCTCGATTATAGGTCTGTAAGGACCGGGAAACGTGTGTTCAGGAATTGCCAATCCTCTAACGTAAGTGAGGACCGGCCCTGAAGCATCCAGGGGTTACCCAGTGTGCGTAATCCTGAGGCATTTGCTAGAGTGTCTCGAACGCGGAGAGGAGCTTGCCCCTTGCCTCGACTCATGACGGAAATCCAATTTCCAATACGTGTATCGCGGTTTTAATTGTAGAACTAGTATGGCGACATGATATATGGTACCCATGCCGTCTATGATTTATACTTATGATTGAAATTGTTTTGACACTATACACTTATTATAGTACCAAATGATTTGTTTTAAACGTACCAAGCATGTTTGGCTATTATAAGGGAAAACCCTATCCTCCGGCTTGCGTTGCATTGTGTGATGGGACCTGGGTCTTATAATAGCTTCATTTTTCGAAAAAGCATTGCGCTGTTTATTCTATGCACTGATATTCTTGGGAGGAAACCCGTTCCGTGTTATACGGCGTGGTCCCTTGAATCACTCTCTCTTAAAGTAAAGTTTTAAATAATTGTTTTAGTTCTCACACCAGTCACATGACTGACCTGGAGTTTATTGTTTTAACCTAAACTCTGGGTGCCCCTATTTTCCGCACGGGCAGCTAGTAGTTTTGGTTTTGCAGATTTATATTCACAGGATCCTGGTTTACAGCTGGAATGATATCCGGAAAGCTCTGTATCCGTATATCACCTTCAGTGGTGCTTTATATTATTTTTCCGCTGCTATGTATTTAAACGTAATTTAAATCTCTGATATTTCTGTGTAATATTTATTCATTTATACTCTGTATATTCTTGTAATCTGATGCATTGTTGTAATATACAATGAAATGTTCTTCTGTTTGTGTTCTGATTTGTCATGTTCTCAACGTTCAGGGGTTTCGAACGGTTTAGATCGGTTTAACGACTGATTCAGATCGAGCGAAATTCCAGGCCGTCACAAACCCCAAGAAACTTCTTACTTCAGTAGCATTCTTCGGAACCTTCCAATCCTGAATTGATACTACCTTCGCGGGATCCACAGCTATCCCTTCCTTGGAGACCACGTGCCCCAAGAATCGTACTTCCTTCCTCCAGAAGTGACATTTAGAGAATTTAGCCTTAAGGCTATGCGCTCGAAGAGTCTTCAACACTTCCCCAAGATGTAGGGCATGCTCTTCCTCACTCTTAGAAAATACTAAGATATCATCCACAAAGACCACCACAAATTTATTAAGGAACTCCCTGAACACCCTACTCATCAAATCAACAAAGTATGCAGGGGCGTTCGTCAACCCAAATGGCATCACCAGCCACTCATAGAAACCATCCGGAGTCCTAAAGGCAGTCTTGTCTATGCTATCCTCAGCCACTCTTAACTGATGAAACCCCGTGGCCAAGTCCAACTGAGAAAATACTGAAGCGCCAACCAACTGATCGAAAAGATCATCTATTCTCGGCAATGGGTGTCTATTCTTCTTTGTGAGCTTGTTGAGTTCTCTATAGTCTACACAAAGTCTGAGGGACCCATCCGCCTTCGTAGCAAATACTACTGGAGCACCCCACTCCGATATGCTCCGTCTTTTGAACCCCTTCTCAAGCAACTCCCCTACTTGCTTATGGAGTTCCCTCCTCTCACGAGGAGCCATGTGGTGCACAGGTAAAGATACCGGTTTAGTATTATCCACCAAATATATTCGGAAGTCAATCTCCCGCTTCGGAGGTAAGCCCTTCACCTCCTCAAACACATCCGGATATTCCCGGACCACTCTAACAGATTGCAAACTCTCGACCGAAGCGTCAAGCGATTCAAGATAACTTAGCATAACAGAGTCCCTGCGGTTACAAGAAATCTCGAGAGTGTTACCCAAGCGGGTCATGAGCCTAACAACTCTCCTTTCGCAATCAAGAACGGCACCATTACTGGATAACCAGTCCATGCCCAAAATCAACCCATAGCCCGTGAAGCCCAATACAAAAGCATCACATCTAAACTCAATGCTAAGTATAGAAATCTTCAAACCCAAACATATCATGGACAAATAAGTAGAGCCCCCAATTGGGTTTGAAACAACCAAGGGATCATCTACCAGACTGGTGTCTAAGTGCAGTAACTCAACTAATGATGATGAAATAAACGAATGCGATGCGCCTGAATCAAACAATGTACGGACAGGATGGTCAAATAGAAAAACCAGACTTTCAACGGAAATAGTTCTACCTCTCTCCTGAATCGGTGGAACCGCGAGAGCCTGAACTTGCCCCCTAGCCTGAGTCGGTGCCATAAGGGCTTGCACCTGTCCTCCTGAGGTAGATCCCGTCCTTTGTCCCTTCTTAGGACAATCTTTCGCTAGATGTCCTGCTTCGCCACAGTGGAAGCAGCCAGTCTTCCTCTTCTTGCGACAATCCTTGCTTAGGTGGCCAGGTGTCCCACAATTGAAACACTTCTTCTTCTTGCCCTTGCCACCGTTGCCTTTCCCACCTTTGCTTTGCTGTTGTTGAGGTCTCTTTTGATCTCCCTTCTTCTCGGGTGCCTTATTAGCATTAGGACCCTTCTCTTCCTCATACATGAGTGCCATGTCAACTAGCTTCTCAAAGGTGGCCCCCATAGGGATGTGAGTCATAGCCAACCCATGCATCGGTTCATTCAAGCCTTTCACGAACCGCAAAGCCTTCTTCTCCGGTGTATTCACCATATCTAGGCCAAACCTTGCCAATTGATTGAACTTGTTAACATATTCCTTCACCGAAAGATTTCCTTGCTTTAAAGTCAAGAATCTTTCCATATACAAGTTTTCCTCCGCCCTTGAGAGAAACTTTACCACAAATCTTTGCCTAAAATCCGCCCAAGAGTCAACGGGGCGTTCTCCATTAGTGACCTCCCACCAGAATGAGGCCTCTCCCTTCATTAACCAAGCAGCCAACTTGACCTTCTTCCCTTCTTCCATCTCAAAGATATCTATCAACTCTTCCACCTCCTTAAGCCAATCTCTAGCCTCCACAAAGGTTTCAGATCCTTGAAAAGGTTTCCCTCCCATAGCTTTAAATTCCTTGCAAGTCTTAGCAAAAGTATCCGTGCGAGGAGGAGGGGGAGGAGGAAGATCGGGTGCTACGGTTGGTGGAGGAATATTTGCTGGACCCGCAGTGGTGGCCCTAGCCTCCATCAATCTCCTATACCATACTGGTACCGTCACACCCTCCGGAAGATTAAGATTCTCGGCCATGCTGAAACGAAAGAGGAAAGATTCAAAATGGAGAATTCGAAGGATATAGATATGGCTATTGGGGATTATGTTTTTTTCTCAAAAACTTTTTCTCTTAAAAGACATGTTTTTGAAAATATCTTTTCCAAAAATGTTTTAGAAAAATAGTTTTCTAAAAATTTTATCTGTTCCGGTAACCTTTGCTCTGATACCACGTGTAACACCCCACGCCCGCTAGGGTCACTCACTAAGGGAATGCCATAGCATCGGTGGAGTATTTTAGTGAATATAGAACAGAGAAATTACAACAAGACAGATATAAATGGTACTTGAAATTTTAAAACATCATCTCATAACAGCGGAAATAAACATGTCTGGTTAGATCATAAAACCACGGTAAAAGTCAAGTACAATATCTGTCAAAATAAAGAAGTACATAATCCCACTCTCTCATACAATAGCCATAACAAAAGAAAAGATAACTGGATAACTAGAGCTGTACATCTACCCAAGCTCCTAAAGACTGGAACAGCAATCCGATCAAGCTCTACTACCGCTAGGATCCACCGTAGGACCTGAGGGTTGGGAAAAAAGATAAAAACAACGGGGTCAGACATAAGTCTGAGTGAGTCCTATAACTTTAACAATACAATCATTAAAGTAACCAGAGAAGACATAAACTTGACCTACGGTAATATCTGGGGATGAATGGCTACACTAAGCAGCTTGGTAGACTTAGGATAAACTAAGATAACCGTCAGGACGCATCTACCCACCCAAGGATAATTACTAACTGCACCACACCAGTCATTCCTACTTAAAGGTTGATCCCTTCCAAGGACTTTGAAAATTTCCCCAGTAGTCTCATGTACCCCTAGCCCACTACATAGGTGCCGTCTGCCCCTATCTCCGCTAGGTGTACCCAGTAATTCTTACCCAGTAGTTTCGTGTACCCCTACATAGGTGCCGTCTGCCCCTATCTTCATTAGGTGTACCCACCACTCCCCAAGCGATCGGCTCCCTACCGTAGATACCCGTGCTGGTCCCACAGTGGGGTGTATCACTCCCCTAAAGTGGCTACCCAATACTAACGGTGCACGGCTTTATATCTACACGATGCAACAACGGCTTATCTACCAGCCCGGGCCCACACACGCATATGAAACCCGTTGGACTTGCGTTGCCACCGCTAACCCGTTTTGGCCTCTTATAATCAAGCCCAATATGCGTGTCCCGTCACTCGACATGGGTCGAGCCCACAAAGATACGTTTGGGATATTGGTTGAAATGGGCCCCCACAAGCTACCCACTTAAGCTTGTCAAATATCTAGTGTATCCCACTTAACCCTTTAATCATGTTTAATTACATGTTTCCACTTGGTTAAGTATTCTAATCGTATTTTCTATGGCCACCCAAGGCAACCCACTATATTCCACATGCCACCCAAGGCAACCACAAAATTTCCTCATGCCACCCAAGGCACCCACTTAACCCCTCATGTCCCACTACATGCTACTATGGTTAAGTGTTTCTTAATTAATTAAGACTGTGATCTCCCATAAAGACCTCCCACATTAGACTGGCTGTTATGACCGCCTGGTTAAGCCGGTAGAATCCGGGCAGTCTTACGTCATAACAGAGTCTAACCTCGTGTCTTTACCTTAATCACGCATTTAATTTATGGCTAAGACCTCTCACATTGGGCTGACATTTGTAGCAACTGGTTAAGCCGGTCGGGTCCGGGCAGTTTTACACTACAAATGAGTCCAACCTCGTGTCTTAGTCGATTAATTACACCTAATTAATCACCCCCATATTAATTATCCCTAATTAATATCAAGTTTTCCATAACATGGGTAGACCTAACTCAATAGGTAAATTCCCATGGGGTAGACCTAACTCAATAGGTAAATTCCCACTTATGGTAATTTATTTTTATGGTATGCTTAATCATACCCAATCATTCATTTATTAACATATTTACCAACCCCATCGTTCCCCACGTAAATCGTTCTCCTTACATGACATAATAAAGGGGAAGATCCATCACAAATAACATGGGTTTAGCATAAAACTTTGTCATGGGTTAAGAGGATGTCAACTTGCATATATGAGCATATATTAACCCAACTACATTTAACCCAAACTTGCATATTATCATACACATGATTTGCATAACATGTTGCATATGAGCTTGCATATTATCATACACATATCTTGCATAACATGTTAAACTTGCATATAGGCATTCTCATAACTTACATAACATGTTAAACATGCATTTAAGCACACACATAACTTGCATAAGCATTCACATACTTGCATAAGCATTCACATACTTGCATAAACATTCACATACTTGCATAAACATGCATAACTTGCATATCATGTCATTTAAGCATATACATATCTTGCATAAGCATTCATATACTCGCATAAGCATGCATAACTTGCATATCACATAAATCTTGCATTTAAACATATATATGACTTGCATAAGCATCCATACACTTGCATAAGCATGCATAACTTGCATTTCGCATTAAACTTGCATTTAAACATATACTTAACTTGCATAACTCACTTTGTTAAACATGCATAATTCCACTCATTAAATATGCATAAATCCACTTGTTAAACATGCATATATCAACTTGTTAAACATGCATAAATCAACTTATTAAGCATGCATAAACCAACTTATCATATATGCATAAACATAGAACAACATAGAGTAACATATCATTATACATGATTTAAACTCACTAATCCGCATTTAAGACCATAAGTCTCATTACACCCAATCTACTTACTTTAACAATTGATGTTAAAGTGATAGAAACTCACCAAACACCAAATTAACCAACTTATGAAGAGGAATTAGTTGCTAATATGAAGATGGTGATGATTAGAGAATGATTTGAGAGGGATTAGCTTGAAACTTCCTTCTTAGATTAATGGAGACTCCTTCTAGGATTTAATTTGGCGGCATGAGGCCTTCATTTCTATTTTTAGTATGGATTAAGGTAGGTTTAGGGTGTATTTATAGATTAAGAGAGTGTTTTAGGCCCTTAGATTAACCCTAGATTAATTTAGGTCCGTTAGATTTAGGAAATCTCTAGAACCAAGCCCAGCCCTAGCCAGAAAACCAGATCTGGTGCACCCAAGCACCCTGGTTCGACACGCCATGTCGACAGGCAAGTCGACAGGCATGTCGACACCCCTGTCGACAGCCCTGTCGACATGCTTAGGCGGGAATCTTCCCGCCTGGCCCCGCTGGTTCTAAATTTAAATTTAAATTTAAATTCCTAAATCTGTTTTTAGCTCTAATTTTTCTGCAAACTTCTTTGGGCCATAACCGGGCCATACGGACTCCGATTTTCGAAAACTCGGACTCTATTTCGCGTATTTTTCCGAGACGAACGCAATAACGCAGCCCGTTACCCCCAATTCCTACGTCTAAGATTATTTATCCTGTAATTAGTGAATTTTAGTATTAACTAAAATTCGGGGTGTTACAACAAACGAGCCTAACCTCGTGTCTTTACAACTGTTACGCATTTAATTTATGCCTAAGGCCTCCCACATTAGACTGGCATTTGTGGCAGCTGGATTTGTCGGGCGGGTCCGGGCAGTCTTACAACACAAAAGAGTCTAACCTTGTGTCTTAGGCGATTAATTACACATAATTAATTATCCCCAATTTGAATTAATTTCCCTATTCAAATTGACAATCAATTACAAATTTAACTATGTCCATAATTGAATCAATTATGTCCATCTGTTTATGGTATATAAAATTATACCAATTAACATCACATTTAAGGCATTTATGCCAATTCTCAATATTAAATCTCTTAATGTTATCCCATTGCCCCACGTTGTACGTTCGTTCGTTTAACGTAAAATATACATTACACTCGAATAGTCTAACTTATGGAATAAAGAGAAAACATCACAACACGCATAGAATAAAAACTAGATCTAAACATAAGGGGTGAACTTGAATGTGTGAATAAGGTTTTTCTTCCAAAAACTTGCATAGGCCAAAGTTACAAACTTGCATAAACTATGGATGTCATAGATCTAATCATAAGGTGTAAACTTGCATAGGAAATAGTTACAAACTTTACATTACATGATTCATACTCCTACATATATATACTTGCATGTGTGATTTATACAACATAGACTATGATGTAAACTTGCATCTAACTCACACATGTCACGGCCTAACTTTAGATCCAATTTACACATAAAATAGATGTCATGAAACATGTAAGGTTGTATATGATTCTCACTAACTTGCATATGATTCATATCTAAATTAACATCTAAACTTGCATACATACATATGATTTAACATATGAATCAGTTCTAACAACATAACCAAATTAGCATATGAAACATCATTATGAATTGATTATACATAAACCAACAATTAACATAGATTTACAACATAGATGATAACATCACAGCTTTACAACATAGTTAATAACATCATAGATTTACAACATAGATGACAACATAACGGTCAATAATTCACAACATAACCATATAATCCAAATCATAACTCAGCCCAATTAAATTGTTACTTATCTTATTAAAGAAATCGAACTCACAAAAAGAAGGTCTTGCATTCTGAAATCTGAGATTTGAAATTGATTTAGCTCGCCTTTGTAGTAGATTCGTTATTGTTTAGATTAGAGTTGAATAGAATTGAGTTGATTAGCTTTTCTTCCTCTCTAATTGGTGGCGGCTCCTTTAGGTTACAAGATGACAGCATGACGGCCATAGTTCCAATTTTTATTTTTATTTAGGGTTTGAGTCTACCCATGTTTATATAGAATTTTAATTTAATTATAGCCGTCGGATGATCTTAGGGTTAATCAAAACCATTCAGTCGGGATAGGGTGACACCTCAACCCTAATGACTCAGCAAGGAGTCAGAAAGGACTCAGCAATGAGTCACAATATGGATAAAATCACACCAGAAAGCTGTGCAGGCTTCCTGCTCGGCCTGGGCGCCCTTGACAGGTGCGCCAGTGCAACATTTGTACTGGCGCACTTCCCAAGTGCACCAGTGTAATTTTTTTTTCTGATTCTTCTGCCTAACTTTGTTCGTCCATATCTCCTTCATTCGGTATCCGTTTTACGCAAACTCGGACTCTATCTCAACCAGAATCCCGAGACGAACACAATGGCGCAACCCATTTCCCTTAATTCTCACATCTGAGATTAATTATTCTTGAATTTAGTTAATTCGATTATTCAAAAATTCGGGGTGTTACAATTGCCTGGAGTAAAACTGGTGGTACTCTATTCTCGATCATTTCATGAATTCGATAAATTTAATTATCTCATTCTCAGTCCGATCTAATTAAAGATTCATTTAAACTCCAGTTCAGTTTTAATCTCAAAAATCATAACTTTATGATTATTCAACGTTAGGAAAATTAATCCTATCTTTAACTAGGTTAAAGAACCAATGTTATTAAAAACACAGTTCACAACAAACCCAAATCATCTTCCGTAAAAATGGAATCTTCACGGAAATCCAACAACATATAATCGATATAAATTTCTGTATCAAACTAATACTATAAACAGAATAACGGCTAGGCCTTTAAATTCCATATATAGTAACGGTCTTCCTTTATAGAAGCTTATCTCGAGCAGTATCAAATTGAATTCCAATCAATTCCAATTTAATATATTAAATTAGAGAACCTTTCTTTGGAAAATTCCATTAATCTTATTTAAAAGATTTATAAATTCCAAATCATATCTCCACTGTTAATTTGGGTTAAAGAACAAATGTTATTTAAAACACTGTTTACGATAAACCCAAAAATCCAATTTTAACTCAATTCCAATTAAATATTAATTAATTGGTAAACTTCACTAAATCTTAATTAAAAGATTTATTATTTTCTCAACTAGTTCTAAGTACGGTGTTATTAAAGACACCATTCACGACAAATCCAAAATCTCGTTTGCTAGTAAATACAAGGCTCTGAATAGAAATTATATCGGCTTATATTCAATATCAAATCTTGAAACCAATAAATATTGTATTGGGAATAACGATACATATTTTCCAAATTCCTCAACAATATCTGTATTATCACGGAATTCTATATCGAAATATCCGAAGATAATTTCAATTCAATTCCATTCCAATATATTTATTGGAAAATTCTGGTTATTACAAAACCTATTTACAAATCGAATTTATTTATTTAAAAACCACTGGATTACAGTTATTAACTAGTTCATACAGGTAAAAACATATTTTATCTTTTCAAAACTGGATTTTTTCATCCAAAATCTTTCTGAATCAATTATTATGATTTTAAAAAATTTCTCCATATTTTTAATAATTTTATTAAGGCCCATATAGTCGGTTTCCAATAGCGGCCATCGAACTGCATCCATAGCTACCTTTTCTGAAATTGATTTGGACCTAATTTGAAATTTAACCATTCATATTCTAATCTCTTATATTCTTTGGAAATATCTTTTCGATACGAACCTAATGGTTCTAGTTTTAGGAGAATCCGATGGTCGGATCTCCCGTTACATCAATTTGAAGCTAATGGTTGAAATTCGCGAACGGTCGCTGCGCGGCGCGTTATATTCAGGCCTTGATACATACATACATACATATATATATATATATGTATGTATGTATGTATAATATATGTATTGTCGATTTCCATTTCAAATGTATTTTATTAATCGTTTATAAATTCATTTTAAAACGATTTCAACTTCCATTTCAATTTTAAATCAAAATTGAATATTTCATATCATTATAATATTAAAATGATAATATTTTCAAAATATATGATTTTGAAACCCATTTCCCTTTCGTATCCATAAAATGAATAAAATCGATATAAAAATCCGTTCGAGTTAAAATGGCGCAAATTTACTTAACTCAGCTTCATTCACTTTAACATTTTCGTGTCCATCCAAAATCGTACATCAAAATCATATTTTTTTTGTTATTCACTGAATATTATTTTAAAATATTTGTTATTTCTAAGTTGGAATGCGACTCAATCAATTACCATACAATTTTAGTTATATAGATTTCATACATCACATGTATGCAGCAATAATTATAAACAATCATTAAACATTCAAGCAACATCCAAAGTGCATTCTACAACTGTATAAGCATTACATAAATAAATAACGCTTACCATAGTCTATCAATCGATCGATTGACATACAACTAAACAATTGAGATTAGTGTATGTCAAATATCATCCCAATACTCGTGCGGGGTTTTCGTCCAACAAATATTGATTATTATTTGTGCATTTGGGCGATGTGCAAAAATTTATCGTCACAATCAAGATCAGTTAAGTAGGTGTACATAAACAAGCCGTCTGACTTGTAAATGAATATTTATTCCAATTTCAACTATTAGTTATCTAATTTTTATACATTGCTATTTTTAGAAAAATTCGCCATTATAACAGTTCTATTTACAGAACCGGAGTACTATCTATGCATTACCCTTCTCCTGATACTGGCTTGCGCAATAAACACAATATCAACCATCAACCATCAACTCATAATCACAATCAGAACCCAAAAATCAACCATGGTTTGCAAGAAATAGTGTTAGGAGCAACTAAGCCCCATCTACAACCTATGGTATAATGACGTAACAAAAATGATTTGAGTCAGAAAGTTCTCCCATTGTTTTCCACTCCACCAAAAATTGAGATGAGCTCCAAATCAGTTTCGTTGCGAAGCTCTCATCGATATTGGTTCCAACACATCCTGTTTCGCTGAATTCCGAGTCCGTATGAAAAAATTATGTTTTTATAAGATTCATGTCTATATATATGTCATTAAACATTAACATAATAATTAATTAACCTTAATTACTTGCTAATCCCTTCCTCTAATCCCTTTCTCCTCCAAATATGCAGTGCACGCCCAAATAGCCCCAAACTCCATTCATGCAACTTTCTTCCATCCATTCTCTTTTATTTTCCCAGTGTTCTGGCCGATAAAAAAACCAATCTTCATCTCATAGCAATCTCTACCATTCCATCTCAATGAATTCAACTCAAACTAAAAAATATATTTGCTGACTTCTTACAGTAAAATGCACGCCTCATGTATTCCTTCCAACAAAAATTGTCACTGAATTCATCCAAACTTTGCCACAATGTGCTATTCTACCTCACAAACTCCAAAATAATAACCAAAACGTGTATCGTTGCTTGTATTCACCAATAATTGCAGCCCTAGGCCACTTGAAGCTCACGCTGTAAAAACGCGGCTTACAAAAATGTGTTGAACCCTATTGAAATGCATATCAAATCGAAGATCTACTCATAAGGATCCTATAATATTTATTTCATGATTTCTAGTGGAGTAATGGATTTGATTTTGAATTTATATATTGCATTTAGGTTTAGAAAATGTAGAAAATGGGGCACGGTGGATTTTGAGGAATAGGATTAGGTTTAGGAAGGTTTGAGATGTTATATAGTAGGTGCAAATTATTTTTATATTATTTTTTTATATTTTTTATACTCAAATTATGCATATTTTCATAGTTTAAAAACCCGTGTGGTCACCTACGGATTCCGTTTTCAATAAAAATTGATATGTGGCTACTCTCTAACATTACGAACCCAACGAAACTGGTTTCATCGAATTCTGAGTCCGTATGCACAAACATCAAACTTTTAAAGTCAAAATAGTGACTATTTTTCCACTGTAAAATCATGCACTGATTCTAAAAATCGTGAACTTTGGAATCATACCATTATTCGACGCTACAGATTCAATAAAAAATGGTTTCGTCGAATTCCGAGGTTATCTCAATAATGTTTCATTGTAAAATTGCTCAAATTAGCTTCAAAAATGCGATTTTAGCATACATTTTCTTCTTGTATGTCCACACGCTAACTCCAAAAATTATGGCCTTTTGGATTTAACTATTATTTGACGATACGAATTCATAAAAAAACGAATCGAATTCTGAGACCGTCTCAATAATGTTCCTTTGTAAAATGATCGTCTATTTTACCCTGAACTGTTTTATCATGCACGGCCACATACTGACTCCGTTCGACGTGCATTTTGAAACTCAACAACGATTTGTCATTATGAATCCAACAAAATTGGTCTCGTCGAATTCTGACCTTCCTAGCAAAATTTCACTTTTTACGGGCTATGCAACGATTTTAAAAATCGAATTTTCAAAATTCTCAAGTATAAGGCTTATAAATTAATTTAATAATTTTACTAAGTTTGTTTTAAGTTAAATAAATCATAAAAACTAATTTTAAAATTATCCTCAAAATTTATTTAGCAAATATAACCAATTTATATTCTCATATTCATTAAAATAGCTTAAATTAAAATTTTAAATTTGTTATGAAAATCCGAGTTGTTACAATCTCCCCCATTAGAAAAAATTTCGTCCTAAAAAAAGAACGGAGCTGAAACTTGTTTAACTAACTAACTCAACTTTCATTCTGACTTGAGTTCTTCAACTTTTCAGTTTCTAAGAACTTTCTAATTTCTCAAAAATTTGGCTAACACACTAAATTTTCGAAAAATTTCGCCATAAACCCTTTTGTATAGGGAGGGTTCAAAAATTTTATTGGGCTATACTAGGCACCCAATAAATCAATAAAAAGCATACACAATTTTTGTGACCAATCTATACCGAAGGGAGACGTGTAAAGGTCACAATCTCACTACCTTGCCCAGTGTTGGAAAATAAATAATCCATGTGCCTTAATTAACAACAAGAGAGACGTGAATTTTTGTCATCTCCAGACCTATGTAGGGTTTTTATTAAATCCTACCCCGAGCACCGTTGCATGTATTCCATAATTATGTCCATAATCAGTCTTCTGTTCAACCTGAAATTCAGTCATCGCCATACAAGCATCTCGCCTGTTTGGTAAATCAAACCTCGTCATATAAGCGCCAAATGCTTATATGGAATATGATATGATATGCTGTCTTCATGCAGTATGCCATGGGTATAGTTCATAATTTATTTTTTGCTATCCTATGACATGGTTTATAATCTTGCAAAGAACAACCATCACAATGCATCCAATTTCATTTACATGAGTTTATATAAATAAATTGCGCAACCAACTCATGTACCTATTTGTCGGGCACGCAAATTATTTCTCTGCTCAACAGTAAATCCATAAACTGTTCAACAAATATATATACATGTCTATGTATGCAATTCCAATAAATTTTCAATTTAATTCAATATTTGATTCGACTTGGTTTTACTTATCATTCATTCTTTTATTGGTTTTATCAATCTAATATTTTTATTAATCAAACTAATAATCACACATCACAACCAGGAATCAATTAATTGATTAGCTTTTCAAATATAATTTAATATATACTCAAAAATCATATTTCAATTCCAAATCACAACCAATAAATCCAAACTAAGGTTTTGGTTTTCACACCAGTCAATTGGAAATATGTAGATATCCCACTTTTGAAACTCGAACATAAATGTTGATGATGTCATGACAATCATCAGAATCATCTCCGGGCGACTAGAGTGTGATTCTATATCTATCCAGTGTATTTAATACTTCGTATACACGTGGATCAGACGTACATGCAAAATCTTCTAATACCTGATAGTCCAATATCAATATACCAAATACGTATAATAAGGTGTAATTTTCAAACTTAAATTCGTTTTCATTTTTTTATAAATAAATAACACTCTTCGAACTCATTCTAGGGTATTACTAACCCTATCTCTAACGATTCATTCTCATAAGATATTACTAATCCTATCTCTGATGAATTCTTTTATTTGATTCTAATGTGTCTTGTTCTCCAAGCTTTGTAAACCAAAGCTCTGATACCACGATGAAACGACCCAAACTTCCCCTTACGGAAAAGCCCGGATTGCTTTGAGAACACGACGCATCAGAACACAAACAATAGAACATTTCATTGATATCACAATAATTTACATCAGAGTACAAGGTATCAGAGTTCAAATAAATAATATACATTTAAAAATATCAGATATTAAAATACGTAACAATGGAAATAAAAATGTATATATAAAATGTACAACGGAAAATACATTAACTAGCACAATTGAAAGAAATACATAGATACAAAGCTTTCCGAATATAGCTCCAACTGTAAATCTAGGATCTGGCGTAAAGAAATATCTGCAAAACTGAAACTACTAGCTGCCCGTGTGGAAAATATAGGCACCCAGAGTTTAGGCTAAAACAAAAAACTCCGAGTCAGTCATGGGACTGGTGTGAGAACTAAAACAGTTATTAGCTTTTATTTTAAAGTTGGGTAAATCACGGGACCGCGCTGTATAATACAGAATAGGTTTATCCCCCATGAATACCAGTGCACAAAACAAACAGCGCAATGCTAAACAAAAAAATGAAGCTATTATAAGACTCAGGTCCCATCACATAATGAACGCAGTCGAGGTTAGAGTTTTCCCTTATAATAGCCAAATATGCTTGATACGCGAAATTTCATCTTTTATTATTACTATAAGTGAAGAAATTAACTTCAAATATAAATGTATTAATCATAGGCGGCGTAGGTACCATTATATTACGTCGCCATATAGGTTTTACAACTAAACCGTAAAATTGCGTATTGGAAATTAGGTTTCCATCTATGAACCGAGGCAAGGGATCTTCCTCACCAATTTCGAGACACTCTAGCAAATGCATCAGGATCACACCTACGGGCAACCCTTGGATCTTCATGACCGGTCATCTGTCGTTGATTAGTAATACCATAAACCATATGTTAGCCGGTTTTATCAAACCTCTAAAATGGGTCAGTATGTCGACCACTCAAGAACCACTAGGGACTCAAATCACTGAGCCTTTCAATCGGCCCAATGTCCGAGGTACCTCGCTTTCCACCAATAAAGTTTTCCAACATCCACATAAGTAAAATGTCTGGGCTCCATACCATGACGTTACTCGTAGCTAGAACTAACATATGTCCATTTCCATGCAGTCACTATGCCGTTTTTGGTTCATACCGGGGTGTGAAGCTCGCGAATTAACGCTATACAAATCTATGCATTTAAAGTCATGCTTTGATTATCAAACACAAAGACTTTCTTTTTAGCAAAACTTTTGATCCATGCAACTCAGCATGCCACACTGTCAATCCATACCATACCACTTATTTCCACCAATATATAACCTCTAAGCTCGTACGTCTCAGTGAAGGGTGTTAAGCAGGAGAATAAATTCTCCGTCACCAAACAAATATATATTTAGCAGAGATCAACGAATACAGTATAAAGGATTACAATGTTAGACATACTATCTATTTTCAAGTCCATTCCAGGTTTGAATGAAACCGGAGGCACTTTATTCCTTGTCCCATATGTCCAATAGAGGAGAGAGACCCTCGCATATCCGGTCGATCTGTAAGTACGTCTGGACGATCACCACTTATTACCTTGTTTTGGGTGTACATCCCAATCAAGACATCAGTAATCATCCAAAAGAAGTGAAGATTTCCGGCCTTCAACCATCCTCTTCATCCTTGACTTTCAATCGTCGTATTAATTATTCAGAATGGGTTAAACCTGGTCTTACCGAATAATCCACGTATCTTATATTATAACAAGTGCTATAAAAACACATCATACGCCTCATTCCAATTTGGAATATTCTTTTAGTTAAATATTCACATCTTTTGCGAAAGGTTCCCGTTAATTTTATCAAAGATAAATTCTTTTAAATTTATTCTTTAATCCTCTTTTGGATATCATTTTCAAAAGATTTAAATTACTGGTTGAGATTATCGAGCATTACCGAAGTAACAATTTATTTTATTTTCCAATCCCAACTTATTAATCCCATGGAGAAAAACTGGTAGTACCCCATACCTAACACCCACCATGTTATCAGGAAAACCAATTACCATTTCCCATTAAAATCCAATTAAAGATTTAACTATCACCTGGAGTAAAACTGGTGGTACTCCATTCTCGATCATTTCATGAATTCGGACAATTTAATTATCTCATTCTCATTCCGATCTAATTAAAGATTCATTAAAACTCCAGTTCAGTTTTAATCTCAAAAATCATTACTTTATGATTATTCAACATTAGGAAAATTAATTCTGTCTTTAACTGGGTCAAAGAACCAATGTTATTAAAAACATAGTTCACAACAAACCCAAATCATCTTCCATAAAAATGGAATCTTCACGAAAATCCAACAACAAATAATCGATATAAATTTCCGTATCAAACTAATACTATAAATAGAATAAGGACTAGGCCTTTTAAATTCCATATATAGTAACAGTCTTCCTTTACAGAAGCTCATCTCGATCAGTACCAAATCGAATTCCATTCAATTCCAATTTATTATATTAAATTGGAAAACTTTTCTTTGGGAAACTCCGTTAATCTTATTTAAAAGATTTATAAATTCCAAATCATATCTCCATTATTAAATTAGGGTAAAGAACAAATGTTATTTAAAACACTGTTCACGATAAACCCAAAAATCCAATGTTAACTCAATTCCAATTAAATATTAACTAATTGGTAAATTTCTCTAAATCTTTATTAAAAGATTTATTCTTTTCTCAACTGGGTTTCAGAACGGTGTTATTAAAGACACCATTCATGACAAACCCAAAATCTCATTTGATAGTAAATATAAGGATCTGAATAGAAATTATATCGGCTTATATTCAATATCAAATCCTGAAACCAATAAACATTGTATTGGGAATAACGATATGTATATATATATATATCTCTTTAAAATTCCTCAACAATATTCGTATAAGCACGGAATTCAATATCGAAATATCCGAAGATAATTTCCATTAAAATCAATTCCAATTTATTCATTGGAAAATTCCGGTTATTTCAATACCCATTTACAAATCCAATTTATTTATTTAAAAACCATTGGATTATAGTTATTAACTAGTTCATTCAAATAAAAATATTTTTTTATCTTTTCAAAACTAGAATTTTTCATCCGAATCATTCATTATAATTTTACACAATTTCTTCATCTTTTTTATAATTTTATTAAGGCACTTACAGTCGGTTTCCAATAGCGGCCACCGAACTGCATCCATAGCAACCTTTTCTAAAATTGATTTGGACCTAATTATAAATCCAACCGTTTACATTTAAATCTCTTAAATTCGTTGGAAAGCTCTTTTCGATACGAACCCAACGATTCTGGTTTTAGGAGAATCCAACGGTCGGATCTCCCGTTACATCAATTTAAAGTTAATGGTTGAAATTCGCGAACGGTCGCTATGGCACATTTTATTTAAGCCATTATATATATATATATATTATCGATTTCCATTCCTAACGTATTTTACAAACCGTTTATAAATTCGTTTTAAAATGATTTCAACTTCCATTTCAATTTTAAATCAAAATTGATTATTCCATATCATTATAATATTAAAATGATAATATTTTCAAAATATCTGATTTTGAAATCCATTTCCCTTTCGTATCCATCTGTAAAATGAATGAAATCGATATAAAGTTCTGTTCGAGTTAAAATGGCAATAGAACATTTTCGAAAATAGATTTCGGCTTTTGTAACTCCCCTGCTCTTAAGGTATGGCCTGTTCTTCTTAACCATAAACCTGTTCCCTTACTTTCAGACCACTCTCCTCAAATTATAACCATGGGTAATGAGTTTTTCGAGAGGTAAACCTTCCTTTAGATTTTTCAATAATTGGGCCGATGAAGAGGATTTCTTATCTACCTTGGAGAGCAACTGGAAGCTTCCGGTGAGAGGAAATATGATGTTCATCTTGCATAAAAAAATCAAAACCACCAAAGACATTTTAAAAAACTGGGCTTACAACAAATTTGGAAAAGAAAATAGGCTTTCTCACGCTTGCAAGGAAACTCTAACGAATATACAGGAAAGAATGCTTGTCGAAATTGACAACGGTAGCCTTTCTTCACTTGAAGCTGACGCTGCTAAAGCATACACTGATGCCATCATTGCTGAAAATTCAATGATAAAGAAAAAAGCAAGATTCAAACGGAAGGTAGAAGGGGACAGGAACACTTCTTTCTATCATGCTACGCTCAAAACGAATCAGACAAAGCAGAATATTTTTGGTATTAAAGACAAGCAAGGAACTCTTCAAACTTCTCAAACCGATATTAATAATGCCTTCATCACCTATTTTGCGGATCTGCTTGGTAATGTTGACTGCTTTGTGCCCAGCATAGACAACATTGATCCCTTTCTTCTACCGAGACTTAATGATCAAGATTCTGCCATTCTCGCGGCTGAAATCAGTGATAATGAAATAAAAAATGCTTTCACCTCGATTAACAAAGGTGCTTGTGCTGGTCCGGATGGATTAAATGCTCACTTTTACAAAGTTTCTTGGCCTGTCATTGGTAATGATGTGACTAAAGCTGTCAAAAGGTTTTTTCTCAAAGCCAAAATGCAGAGCTCCTTCAACAACACGAATATTGCCATCATCCCTAAGGTGAAAAATCCGGACAAGGTACAAGCTTTTAGACCCATATCTTGTTGTAATGTTAATTATAAGGATATCTCCAAAATCATAGCGAATAAATTAAAATTGGTTCTTCCTAATATTATCTCTCATAATCAATCTGCATTTTTAGGAAAAAGAAACATTCTAGACAACATATTACTTTCTCATGAACTAATGTATGGGTACGCTAATGTGAATAAATATCCTCGTGCCATCATTAAACTTGACATACAAAAGGCATTTGACACCTTACAATGGGATGCCATAGTGAGAATCATGGGATATATGAATTTCCCCATCCCGTTTATTTCTTGGATATATGCATGCATATCTATGGTTAATTATTCCATTGTGATAAACGGTGCCTGTGTTGGGTTTTTCAAAGGGGAACAGGGTATTCGACAAGGAGATTCGATGTCTGCTTACTTATTTATAATTGTCATGGAGCTTCTAACTCAAATGCTCAATAAACTTGTTAGGATCAACTTATTTCATCTTCATCCGAAATGCAAAAACCCTCAAGTTGTTTCTCTTCTTTTTGCTGATGACCTTATCATTTTTTGTAAACCCGACACTCTCACCATAGATTATATTTTAAAATGTCTTGATGATTTTTATTTAATAACTGGGTTAAAAATTAATCTAGACAAATCTGAATTTGCGGCCGTGGGTATTACCTCCCAACAAATCTCTGACATTACGTTAACTACTGGGCTAAATTGCAGCAACGGTAATATGTCTTATCTTGGCCATCCTCTAGTCACATCTAGGATTAGTATGCAGCAATGCATGCCCTTGTATGAAAAAATTACAGGGAAACTTGACTCGTGGGCAAACAGGTTTTTAAGTCAAGCGGGTAGGCTCACCATATTAAAATCCATAATCTTTTCTATGCAAGTGTATTGGTCTAGGACTTTTGTCCTCCCCAATAAGCTAATTAAAATGATCAGAACTACCATGATGAAATTTTTTTTGGAAGGGGAGCACTACCAGTAAATATCTTGCCCCTGTTGCTTTCACTACCATGGAGAAAACTATGAAAAAAGGTGGGTTGGGTTTAATGGACATTGTTGCATGGAACAAAGCGGCTCAATCACAACACCTTGATGACTTTCTGAGCAACAAAAGAAGCCTATGGGTTGAATGGTCTCGACAGCACATTATAAAAGGGAGGAACTTTTGGACCATGAACATACCATCGACTTGCAGCTGGACATGGAGGAGCATCTTCAAACTCAGGGAAGTGTTGTTACCTTTGATTAAATACAATTTGTACGGTAATAATATAATCAAATTTTGGCAGGATCCCTAGGCTGATCATGGCAAGATACTTTGCAAACTGCTTGAGCATGCGGAAATGGTCCAAACTGGTATTCGCGTAAACGCAACTCTTCAAAGCAGGCTAACCTCCTCTGGATTGAATTTGCAGACATTCTCTAACACAAGAATCAACGGCCTTTGGCCAGATATACGGTGCAGCTGGCAAAATACAACGCACTCTAAGCCGATCAGCTTGTTCAAGAATGATGGTGTCCACAGGATAAAATCCGTCTATGTCTTCTTAACTAAAGGCGAAGACTTGCTAGATTGGAAATGGAGAAACCGAGTTTGGAAGCAAGATAACAATGCTAAGGAAAACTTATTTTATTGGAAATTCTCAACCGAGCTTTAATGACAAAGGATAAAATATTGCAAAGGGGCATAAACATAAATGGGATGTGTAATTATTGCAACACTACGCCAGAAACTCTTCTGCATCTTTTCTTCGACTGCACCTCGATTGCCATATTATGGAACGATATTTATGAGAGGACTCGCAGCAATAATGGAAGAAGAAGACCTGCTTTTAATCAAAATGATGGTTGGGAGAGACTCTTCAAGGAGACGGGCACGAAACATGAAGAGAAAAGAATGTTGAACATGGTTCTCAAGAAGTTTGTTTGGTGCATATGGAAGGAGAGAAATATTAAAGTTTTTAAACCAGAGAAGATGAAGAATGATGCTGCTCTCAAGCAATGGGTTCTCTCTGAGCTAAAGTTTTGCCTCGCGCAAGCTGTTTTTGCTATAGATCCGGGAATAATCTTGTTATTCTTCGGCTAATTGTTTTTTTTTTTTGCTGTTTTGTCTGTTCTTCCGGTGATTGTGGCATATGTTTCCCCCTGTATTTCGGCAACGAGTGTGTTTCGCTTATTGTCCCCTTGTTTTTCTCTATATGCTTCAATAAAAAGGTCGGGGCCTTATCCCCGTCGGCTTTGCCAAAAAAAATGGCGCAAATCTACTTAACTCGGCTTCATTCACTTTAACATTTTCGTGTCCATCCAAAATCGGACATCAATACCATATTTTATTATTATTCACTGAATATTAGTTTAAAATATTAGTTATTTCTAAATCGTAATGCGACTCAATCAATTACCATATAATTTTAATTATATGGATTTCATACATCGCATGTATGCAGCAATAATGATAAACAATAATTAAACATTCAAGCAACATCCAAACTGCATTCTACAACTGTATAAGCATTAAATAAATAAATAAATAAGGCTTACCACAGACTGTCAATCGATCGATTGACATACAACTAAATAATTGGGATTAGTGTATGTCAAATATCATCCCAATACCCGTGCGGGGTTTTCATCCGACAAATATTAATTATTATTTGTTCATTTGGGCGATGTGTAAAAATTTATCGTCCCAATCAAAATCAGTTAAATAAGTGTACATAAATAAGCCGTCCGAGTTATAAATGAATATTTATTCCAATTTCAATTATCACTTATCTAATTTTTATACATTGCTATTTTTAGAAAAATTCGCCATTATAACGGTTCTATTTACAGAACTGGAGTAATGTCTTTGCATTACCCCTCTCCTGATACTGGCTTGTGCCATAAACACAATATCAATCATCAACCATCAATTCATAATCACAGTCACAACCCAAAAATCAACCATGGTTTGCAAGAAATAGTGTTAGGAGCTACTAAGCCCCATCTACAACCTATGGTATAATGATGTAATAAAAATGATTTGAGTGAGAGAGTTCTCACATTGTTTTCCACTCCACCAAAAATTGAGATGAGCTCCAAATCAGTTTCATTGCAAAGCTCTCGTCGATATGGTTCCAACACATCCTCTTTGGCTGAATTCCGAGTCCGTATAAAAAAGTTATGTTTTTATAAGATTCATGTATATATATATATATATATATATATGTCATTAAACATTAACATAATAATTAATTAACCTTAAGTACTTGCTAATCCCTTCCTCTAATCCCTTACTCCTCCAAATATGCAGCGCACGTCCAAACAGCCCCAAGCTCCATTCATGCAACTTTCTTCCATCCATTCTCCTTCATTTCTTCATTGTTTTGCCCCAAACCAAAACCATTCTTCATCTCTTCGTAATCTTTACCATTCTATCTCCATGAATTCAACTCAAACTAAATTTTTTTTTTGCCGAATTCTTATAGTAAAACGAATGCCTCATGTATTCCTCCCGACAAAAATCGTCACTGAATTCATCCAAACTTTGCCGCAATGTGCTATTCTACCTCACGAACTCCAAAATAATAACCAAAACATGTATCGTTGCTTGTATTCACCAAAAATCACAGCCTTAGGCCACTTGAAGCTTACAGTGTAAAAACGCAGCGTGCAAAAATGTGTTGAACCCCATTGAAATGCATATCAAATCGATGAGCTACTCATAAGGATCGTATACATATTTATTTCACGATTTCGAGTGAAGTAATGGATTTGATTTTGAATTTAGAAATTGCATTTAGGTTTAGAAAATGTAGAAAAGGGGGAACGGTGGATTTTGAGGAATAGGATTAGGTTTAGGAAGGTTTGAGTTGTTATACATTAGGTGCAAATTATTTTTATATTATTTTTATACTCAAATTATGCATGTTTTCATGGTTCAAAAATCCTTGTGATCACCTACGGATCCCGTTTTCAATAAAAATTGATATGTAGCTACTCTCTGCATTACGGACCAAACAAAACTGATTTTGTCGAATTCTGAGTCTGTATGCACAAACAACGAATTTTTAAAGTCAAAATAGTGACTGTTTTTCCACTGTAAAATCATGCATGGTCACATACAAATTCTAAAAATAATGAACTTTGGAATCTTACCATTATTCGATGCTACGGATTCAATAAAAAAGGTTTCGTCGAATTCCGAGGTTATCTCAATAATGTTTCTTTGTAAAATTGCTCAAATTAGCTTCAAAATTGCGATTTTAGCATACATTTTCTTCTTGTACGCCCACACGCTAACTCCAAAAATTATGGCCTTTTAGATTTAACTGTTATTTGACGATACAAATCCAAAAAAAATGGAATCGAATTCTAAGACCGTCTCAATAATGTTCCTTTGTAAAATGATCATCTGTTTTACCCTAAACTGTTTTATCGCGCACGGCCACATTTGACTCCGTTCGACGTGCATTTTAAAACTCAACAATGATTTGCCATTATGAATCCAACAAAATTGGTCTCGTCGAATTCTAAGCTTCCTAGCAAAATTTCACTTTTTAAGGACTATGCGATGATTTCAAAAATCAAATTTTCAAAATTGTCAAATACAAGGCTTATAAATCAATTTAATAATTTTACTGAGTTTGTTTTAAGTCAAATAAAACATAAAAACTAATTTTAAAATTATTCTCAAATTTTATTTAGCAAAAATAACCAATTTATATTCTCATATTCATTAAAATAGCTTAAATTAAAATTTTAAATTGTTCTAAAAAATCAGGTTGTTACAAACATTCTATTAAATTCATTTCTATCTAATAAACAGAACAACATATTCATGTCATTAGAATTGCTTTGTGCAACAGCCTTTTGTTCATTAGTCCATTGTGCAAAATTAGTAGTGGGATCAACATATTCAGTCTATTGGATTCAACATATTCAGTCTATGTACTATTCCATGTGTCTAATCCTACTAATTGTAAATATATTTTCATTCTACATGCCCAATATGAATAATTAATTCATTAAACAGTGGTGGTCTAACACTGGACTGAACCTCTACAAAAGAACTATTATTACCAGTGTTGGTTGCCATTTAATATTTTCAAAAACCAAATTACGAACTTTTTGAAAACCTATACTCTAATACCAATTGTTAGGGAATGCGGAATGCAGATCTTAAGGCAAGACTAACACTAGAGGGGGGATGAAAAGTGTTTATAAGGAATTTATAAAAATTTTGAACTTAAATGATCTACTATATGAATCACACACAACAGAGATGATCACAGACACAGAATCAAACACAAACACAAAAAAAAATACAAAATGAAGAAGAGGAAAGAACGCATCGAATTTTATACTGGTTCGGATTACTCCTACATCCATTCCCACACAATACTGGATTGTGCAGAATTTTATTATTATCAATATCCAAGCACAACCCCTTGATTTCAAGGCTACAAGGTTAACGCCCCTCCAAACACCTTTGATTCTATGACTACAAGGTTAACACCGCTCCCTTTCCTTGATTTCTAGGCTACAAGTGTAACACCCACGTCCGTTAATGTCACTCGCAAAGGGAATGCATTAAGTTTCGTGGAGCGTTATAAGTGAACAGAACGGAATATTACAAGACGGATAAAGTAGTACTTGAAAATTTTATAACTTTATTGCAGCAGAAACAGAAAATAGTTTGGTTACACCTTCAAAACAACAAAACCAAGCACATAATATCAATCTTGTACAAAAGCCTTCAGAGTACAGAATTTTCAAGCCATAACCCCCAACAGAAAATGCCATAAGCAGAATCAAAGCCAAGCAATAAATCTTTCAACTTCAAGCAGGAAGAAAGAGACATCTGAGCTAAGCTTGAGTATATCCTCCCTGAGAACCGGGGGGACGGAAGAAAAGAGGCAAAACAAACTAGGTCAGACATTAGTCTGGTGAGTCCAGTAACTTTAACAATATAATCATTAAAGTAACAGGATAAGAACATAAATTGGAAAGTAAGAAATGACTGTACATAAGCATGCATGACAAGTTAGGCAAGATGAATAAGATAAACATTGATTGCGCTTCTAATCACTATTGGGTAATTACTACACTGCACCAATGCTAAATATATCGCACCGTTACTAGTTTCAAACAGAAAGTTGATCCCCATCTTGTAATTGGTAGTCCTTAGGCATAACATCTAGTAAGAGGTATCCACCCCATACAATCCTTACTTGCCCATACTAAATACAAGATGTCCCCACACTACCCCCTTATCGCTCAATCGATTGGCTCCTTAACTCGTATGTATTCATTACTTGTGTCATTCGGCCCCGCTTGTTTGTAGATACCTATGCTGGTCCCACCATGGGGTGTATCAATCCCTATGATGGCAACCCGACACAATTCAAGATGCACAATGTATGACTATTGATGCCCAGTGCCTGCTTTTTTCCACTCCGGAGCACGTGCATGCCCATACTCCGTCGGAACCTACACTAACGCACCACCCGCCGCTATTCCGACCGCTTATAGTCAGCCCAGTAATCGTGCCCCACCCTGCCTAGTTTAGGATACTGTGATACATCTGTGTGGGTTACTGCAGAAATGGGTCCCCGTTACTAGGGTTTCCTAACCAACATGTTATAATGGTTAAGTGTTCTCAATATAACCTAACCCCATCCATCTGTTTTAATTAACATGTTGTATTGGTTAAGTATCGCCTATCCATATGTCACTTAACCTTCCTACTGATTCACACATGTTTATCTAACGGTTAGTTTATGGGCCTATATGTACTAATATTACCCACCTACCCAAGATTTACTTAACCCTTTCACTTATCAAGTCCATATGTATTATTGGTTAAGCTCGCCTTAACCCTATCCACTTTGTTCATGTAATATTGGTTAAGTTGTCTTCTTACCCATGTTAACTTAACCCCACCAACCTAACTCATTTAGGTATCATATTCAGCATTAATTAGTTATTAATGCACAGACCTCTCACATTAAGTCGATCATTTGTGGCCGCTGGATATGCCGAGCGGTTCCGGGCAGACTTCCACTATAAGCCAGACTTAACCTCGTGTCTAAGCATCTAATTTATGCCTTTGACCTCACATTAGACTGTCATTTGCGGTTGCTGGATATGTCGGGCAGTTCCGCGTAGTCTTATACTACGAACCAAGTCTAACCTCGTGTTTTAGGCATTCATCTTTTAGCCAATTTACATATTTATTGTCCAAGTCTAGATTTATATATAAATTATCCATAAATGTGGTCAATTCAAGCTATGCCACATTTACTTGTTGTGCCCAAAATTACTTAATTAAGTTATACCCAATTCCCCTCGTTTCAATCGCATGTACAACAAGGTCCAAAAATAAAATGGGGAGGGATAGAGGAGAAACACGAGAATTGACATATGGGACAAAATAGGCATGTAACTGTGTACCCAACTCAAGAATCATGTTTCCAGTAGACATGTTGTACATTAACAATAAGTATGGCTAAACTGAGCAAGTTACATCATAGGCATAACGATTCGATAGAATTGGGCACAAAAGAATCACCAATTTGGTGTACAACATGATAGGTTCCATTGTTTCAGTCACAACAGTCTCATAGGTAATTCAGATTTGACAAAAGGATAATCATGAATCAGAATTGATTATCTTACAATTAGGCATAGTTCTAGATTCGATTCATTACAAGTCATGATTCCTATTACATGTTTCAAATCTGAGAAATAACCGAACTTACCAAATTATCATAATTTTACACCCAAACCCATTTACGTCAAGTCTCATGTTTGCTTATTATATACAATTTTTCCCAAACCATAGCCATCATCAATTTATGCCTTTTTACAAATCACATGTTATTCAACATTTCCCAAACTTTTTCCCCATCATTCAAGCGTTATACGTGTGCGAATTTCGCATAATATGTTAGGCTCGAAGTTAGCCTAATCATAAAAAGAAAAAGGAAAAAGGAATAGGGAAGAGAATCATGGTATCAAAATACGGATAAATATACGAGCACGAACAGGCATGAACTGATAGAATTGATCAGAAAAGCATAGGCTTGAACCAAAAAAGAAGACAACTTGCAGATTTGATAAGATAGGCATAATCATATGATCACAATTTACAACTTATCATAATCACTTTAGTTTAATTATCTTGTGAAAGCTGCATGAACTCACAGAGATTAAGAAAGAAGAGAAGATCTGAAATCTGATTTCTGAATTTGATTAGCTAATCCGTTGATGTACGCTTTGATCTTTCTCTTTTATCCTTGAATTTGATTTCTAGTTTGGAGAAGATGGAGGCTAGGCTAGCTTAGAGATGGACAACATGACGGCTTCATAAAATAGGGTTATGAGGTTTAGGGCTAAGGTTTGATGTGATTATATAGAAGTATAGAATTAATATGAGCCTTTAGATCAACCTAGGATCCATCCAAACCATCCAGTCTAAGAAAATGCGTGATTGGGCCAACCAGAAGTCGCCACGTAGCCCTACCACTCAGATAATCGTCACTGTCCAGAACAGTCAGCAGGGGTTGACTCCTACAGGGGGGTCGACACCTATGTTGACACCCTTGGGGGTCGACTCCCATGTCGACACCCCTGAGCGGGAGACTTCCCGCTCAGCTACTTTCCTGAATTTTGAATTTCGAATCTGTTTTGATTATTTTAATTTAATTCTGATATAAACTTGAAATCTTCTAAGCTCTATAACTTCTTCATACGGAGCCCGATTTACGCAAACTCGGACTCTATCTCAAGCAGAATTCCGAGATGAACACAATGGCGTAACCCGTTTCCCTTAATTCTTCTTCTAAAAATTAAGTGTTCTTAAATTTGTTAATTCTAATGTTTTAAAATTACATGGTGTTACATTCTTCCCTCCTTAAAGGATTTCGTCCCTGAAATCTCCAAGTCAAGAAGAATGTATATCCTACCATCCAACATCCATCCACTCAACCATTCAATCTCAGGCATCCATTGTCCTTAAGAAGATTTTTAATGCTTTCATGATCATATGCATAGTGTGTGTATATGTCCTTATCTAATGAAAAACCAGCGGTCTACTGATTCAGTTGACCTCCTTAACGCAAATCATGATAGTGTCATGCGTCCATTATGTATGCAAAAGAACCCTATTGATACATATCATTTCTATATGAGTGCACAACCATACATTCATACAAATGCAACATTCATATGATAACACATCAAGTTTCAACCCATATACAAATACATATATGCATATGCAATATGAAAGTGACTGAGCTGATCTAATGCCTAATGTGTGTGTAAATGCATCCACGAGCAACCACTAGAAAACACTTGCATCCACTTGCATCTACCAACCATATCATCTCAAACACATGTTTACAACCACAGGATTTTCCTATCTAAAGAATGAGGATGTAAATGAGAGGATATACTAAATGATAGAACAATTATAAACAAATAGGTAGAAAAGTGAGAAGTTAAGAATATATCCTCACAAAAGGAAAGGGTACGACGCACATATCATGTCTTCCATCTCCTAAGTCGCGTCTCCTTGATCATCTCCCTATTGGATTTTAACCAACTTGACCTCTGTGTTGCATAACTTCTTGATCTATGATCCAAGGATGCATGTAGGAGCTCGTCTAATCGTTGCATCTTGCTCCACTTCCACCTCTCTAAGAATGCTCGGCTCCACTACTTCCGCGGTATCATGTAAACACTTCCGCAAATACGATATGTAAAACACGTCACGAACACTACTATGCTTCTCCGGCAACTTCACTCTGTACGCAATCTATCTAATCCTCTTTGTAATGGGAAAGGGTCTTACAAACCTTGCTGCTAATACACTCCCCAAAGCGAACTACGTTCCTCAACGGTGACACCTTAATAAAAACCATGTCTCCAACATTGAACTCAAGATCAGTTCGTCTCTTATCAGTGTACGACTTTTTCCGGTCCTATGTTGTTTTCGTTTGCCTTCGAATCAAGTCCATCTTCCCTGAAGTTTCTCTCTGATCAGCTCGGGTCCAAGCAAAATCTTATCCGCAGACTCCCACCAACAAGTTAGTGATCGACACGGTCGTCCATAAAAACCTAATACTAGCTTAATAACTATTGTTATAAGCGAACTCCACAAATGGAAGGTGCTCTTCTCATGTCCCTCCAAAATCTAGGGTACATAACCTCAAAAGATCTTCAAGGATTCTATTTACCCTTTCTGTCCGTCCATCCATCTGTGGACGATACGCGATGCTCAAACGTAACTGCGTACCTACCATCTTTTGCATATCACCTTTTCCTCTTGCATCGAAAACTTCTCCAAGCCTTGTCCCGCAAGCAACGGTATATACTGTGAACGGTTTGCTCCCATCTAGCGAAGTCAAAATTGGGGCTAATATCTTTGCAAAATCCTTAACGAGCTTCCTATAGTAGCTCGCCAACCCTAGAAAACTTCTTACTTCCGTTGCTTTTCTAGGAACCTTCCAATCTTGGATTGCCACCACCTTCGCAGGGTCCACTGCTATCTCTTCCTTAGAGACCACGTGTCCTAAGAACCTCACTTCTTTCCTCCAAAAATGACATTTGGAGAACTTAGCTTTGAGTTGATGCGCTCATAGGGTCTTTAAGACTTCCCTAAGATATAGGGCATGCACTTCCTCGCTTCTAGAGAAAATCAAAATACCATCCACAAAGACTACAACAAACTTGTTTAGAAACCCCCTAAACACCCTACTCATCAAGTCTACAAAATATGCAGGTGTGTTCGTCAAACCAAAAGGTATGACGAGT
The DNA here is from genome assembly GCA_030737875.1 of Allium sativum. Lineage (NCBI taxonomy): Eukaryota > Viridiplantae > Streptophyta > Magnoliopsida > Asparagales > Amaryllidaceae > Allium > Allium sativum. Next base: position 466,272,822 of record CM060923.1, read on the forward strand.
CATTCGAAAAAACTGTCGGGAGTCCTAAATGCAGTCTTATCTATGCTATCCTCAGCCACCCTTAGCTGATGAAATCCTGTAGCTAAATCCAACTACGAGAAAACCTAAGCGCCAACTAACTGATCGAACAAGTCATCTATCCTTGGCAATGGGTGTCTCTTCTTCTTCGTGAGCTTGTTCAGCTCCCTATAGTCCACGCACAATCTAAACGAACCATCGGCCTTCGTAGAAAAAACAACTAGAGCACCCCATTCCAAAATACTTCTTCTAACCCTTCCTCAAGTAGATCCCCTACTTGCTTACTGAGTTCCCTCCTCTCTCTCGGGGCCATGTGGCACACTGGTAATGCAACTGGCTTTGCATTATCTACTAAGTATATGCGGAGGTCTATCTCGCGCCTTGGGGTTAAAACCCGGACCACATCAAAGACTCGCCATACTCACGGACTACACGAACAGATTCCAAATTATCGATGGATGCGTCAAGAGATTCTAGGTAGCTAAGTATCACCGGACCTCTAGGGTCATAAGAAATATCAAGGGTTCTTCCACAACGAATCAACAATCTAACAACCCTCCTGTCACAGTCTAGGATGGCTCCATACCTGGCTAGCCAATCCACTCCTAGAATCAAGCCATAGCCTATGAAACCAAGAATGTAGGCGTTGCATTCAAACCCAACACCCAAGATAGACACTCTCAAATCCCGACAAAGCATAGATAAATGAGCTGAACCTCCAATAGGATTTGAGACTACAAAGGGATCCATAACTAGACTAATTATTTAGGTGCAGTGTTTCAACTAACGAAGCAGATACAAACGAGTACGAAGCGCCAAAATCAAATAAAGTTCGAACAGGATGATCAAAAAAGAAAAATCAAACTTTCAACAAAAACATTTCTATCTCACTCCTGTCCTGGTGCCATGAGAGCATGAACTTGTCCTCCGTAAGTAGGTCCTGTCCTCTGCCCTTGCCCTTATCCTTGTCCTTGCCTACTCGGGCAATCTTTAATCAGATGTTCTGCCTTATCACAATGAAAACAACCAGGCTTCTTCTTCCTATAGTCCTTAATTACATGGTCCGTTATACCACAATAAAGACGCCTTCTTTTATCACGAGGTTAATTATTCTTTCCACTTTCTCCTTTACCTTCTTCGTGGATTAAAGCTATATCAACAAATTCCTCATCCTTGGGTTGTGCTCCTTAGCCTAAACTCCCTCATCGACCAAGCAGCTACCTGAACCTTCCTTCCATCGTCTATCTCAAAGATACCAAACGAGTCCTCCACTCCCTTGAGCTAATTCTAGCTTTGACAAACGTCTTAGTCCTATGAAACGGTTTTCTTCCTATCGCACGTAAGTCCTTACATATCTTAGAAAAAGCATCTACACGCGGAGGAAGAGATTCAAAAGGGAAAGAGGAAGGAATTCGAAACAAAGAATCAGAAGAAAGATATATGGCTTTTGGGGATTATGTTTTTCATAATAAAGCTTTCTCTTGAAAACTCCTTCTTTAAAACATGTCTTTTTTTGAAAATACTTCTTTATAAAAATGCTTTAGAAAACGGGTTTCAAAATCTTTTATCTGTTCTGGGAACCTTCAGCTCTGATACCAAGTGTAACACCGCACGTCCGTTAATGTCACTCACAAAGGGAATGCATTAAGTTTCGTGGAGTGTTATTAAGTGAACATAACGGAATATTACAAGACGGATAAAGTAGTATTTGAAAAATTTATAACTTTATTGCAGCGGAAATAGAAAATAGGTTAGGTTACACCTTCAAAACAACAAAACCAAGTGCATAATATCAGTCTTGTACAAAAGCCTTCAGAGTACATAATTTTAAAGCCATAACCCCCAATAGAAAATGACACAAGCAGAATCAAAGCCAAGCAATACATCTTTCAACTTCAAGCTGGAAGAAAGATACATCTGAACTAAGCTTGAGTATTTCCTCCCTGAGAACATTTGGGGGGAAACGGAAGAAAAGAGGTGAAACAAACTAGGCTAGACATTAATCTAGTAAGTCCATTAACTTTAACAATATAATCATCAAAGTAACAGGATAAGAACGTAAACTAGAAACTAAGAAATGACTGTACATAAGCATGCATGACAAGGTAGGCAAGATGAATAAGATAAATGTTGATTGCGCTTCTAATCACTATAGGGTAATTACTACATTGCACCAATGCTAAATATATCGCACCGTTACTAGTTTCATACAGAAAGTTGATTCCCATCTTGTAATTGGTAGTCCTTAGGCATAACATCTAGTAAGAGGTATCCACCCCATACAATCCTTACTTGCCCATACTAAATACTAGATGTCCCCCCACTACCCCCTTATCGCTTAATCGATCGGCTCCTTAACTCGTATGTATTCATTACTTGTGTCATTCGGCCTCGCTTGTTTGTAGATACCTGTGATGTTCCCACCATGGGGTGTATCAATCCCTATGAAGGCAACCCGACACAATTCAAGATGCACAGTGTATGACTACTGATGCCCAGTGCCTGCTTTTTCCACTCCGGAGCACGTGCACGCCCGTACTCCATCGGAACCTACACTAACGCACCACCCGCCGCTATTTTGATCGCTTATAATCAGTCTAGTAATCGTGCCCCACCCTGCCTAGTTCAGGGTACCGTGATACATCTGTGTGGGTTACTGCAGAAATGGGTCCTCGTTACTAAGGTTTCCTAACCAACATGTTATAACGGTTAAGTGTTCTCAATATAACCTAACTCCATCCATTTGTTTTAATTAACATGTTGTATTGGTTAAGTATTGCCTATCCATATGTCACTTAACCTTCCCACTGATTCACACATGTTTATCTAACAGTTAGTTTATGGGCCTATATATACTAATATTACCCACCTACCCAAGATTTACTTAACCCTTTCACTTATCAAGTCCATATGTATTATCGGTTAAGCTTGCCTTAACCCTATCCACTTTGTTCATGTAATGTTGGTTAAGTTGTCTTCTTACCCATGTTAACTCAACCCCACCAACCTAACTCGTTTAGGTATCATATTCAGCATTAATTAGTGATTAATGCAAAAACCACTCACGTTAAGTCGATCAATTGTGGCCGCTGGATATGCCGGGCGGTTTCGGGCAGACTTCCACCACAAGCCAGACTTAACCTCATGTCTAAGCATCTAATTTATGCCTTTGACCTCTCACATTAGACAGTCGTTTGCGGTTGCTGGATATGCCGGGCAGTTCCGGGCAGTCATATACCGCAAACCAAGTCTAACCTCGTGTCTTAGGCGTTCATCTTTTAGCCAATTTACATATTTACTGTCCAAGTCTAGATTTATATGTAAATTATCCATAAGTGTGGTTAATTCTAGCTATGCCACATTTACTTGTTATGCCCAAAATTACTTAATTAAGTTATACCCAATTCTCCGCATTTCAATCGCACTACAACAAGGTCCAAAAATAAAACGGGGAGGGATAGAGGAGAAACACGAGAATTGACATAAGGAACAAAATAGGCATGTAAAGGTGTACCCAACTCAAGAATCATGTTTCCAATAGACATTTTGTACATTAACAATAAGTATGGCTAAACTGAGCAAGTTATATCATAGGAATAACGATTCGATAGAATTGGACATAAAAGAATCACCAATTTGGTGTACAACATAATAGGTTCCATTGTTTCAATCACAACAGTCTCGTAGGTAATTCGGATTTGACAAAAGGATAATCATGAATCAGAATTGATTATCTTACAATTAGGCATAGTTCTAGATTCGATTCATTACAATTCATGATTCCTATTACATGTTCCAAATCTGAGAAATAACCGAACTTACCAAATTATCACAAGTTTACACCTAAACCCATTTACGTCAAGTCACATGTTTACTTATTATATACAACTTTTCCTAAACCATAGCCATCACCAATTTATGCCTTTTTACAAATCACATGTTATTCAACATTTTCCAAACTTTTTCCCCATCATTCAAGCGTTATATGTGTGCGAATTTCGCATAATATGTTAGGCTCGAAGTTAGCCTAACTCATAAAAAGAAAAAGGAAAAAGGAAGAGGAAAGAGAATCATGGTATCAAAATATGCATAAATATACGAGCACGAACAGGCATGAACTGATAGAATTGATCAAAAAAGCATAGGCTATGAACCAAAAAAGATGACAACTTGCAAATTTGATAAGAAAGGCATAATCATACGATCACAATTTACAACTTATCATAATCACTTTAGTTTAATTATCTTGTGAAAGCTACATGAACTCACAGAGATTAAGAAAGAAGAGAAGATCTGGAATCTGATTTCTGAAGTTGATAAGCTAATCCATTGATGTAGGCTTTGGTCTTTATCTTTTATCCTTGAACTTGATATCTAGTTTGGAGAAGATAGAGGCAAGGTTATCTTAGAGATGGACAATATGACGACATCATAGAATAGGGTTATGAGGTTTAGGGCTAAGGTTTGATGTGATTATATAGAAGTATAGAATTAACATGAGTCTTTAGATTAACCTAGGATCCATCCAAACTATCCAGTCCAAGAAAATGTGTCATCAGGCCAATCAGAAGTCGTCACGCCCTATTGTAACGACCCGGAAAATCTGAACCAATTTAAAAAAATTAAATTGGCTATTTTAGTAGATTTTAAATATTTTAAAAAAATATTTTGAATAATAGCGATGAAAAGTAAGTTTGAATCGACATTTGAAAATGAAAATAATTAATTCTAATTATAAACAAGGCCTGAAATGGCGCGGTAGTTTCCAAATTTGAATTCAAACTTTGACTGACTGTACCGGGTGCAAAACAAAACGGATTTGAGTGAAACCAAAAATATTTAAATCTGTTAGTGAATATCTTTCTAACGAATCTGGAAAATCGAAGTTTCATAGTAGGAAGCAAAAGTTATGGCCAAATGAATTTTCAGAAAGGTCGTTGTAGAAATTATACAGCCCGTGAAAATGGCCATTTTGCATACGACCTCGGAATTCGACAAAACCACTTTTGTTGGATCCGGGATGTGAAGTTATTGCTAGGTTTCAAATTTCATAATTTTTGAAGCTAGTATATGAGCGTGGCAAAGGAAAACGTGTTTTGGTCAAATACAATTAAATTGGATCGACCAGAAATGGGCCTTTTTGCAAACGGTCTCAGAATTCGACGAAACTAGTTTTGTTGGGACCGTATCGTCTAAACATAGCCAGATTTGTTTTTCTGGAATTTTTCGAATCGGTTTGTGGCCCTGGCAAATTGAAATGTACGTTCAAATCGAATATTGAATGTTTTATATTTTAATTCGAAGGAAAACGGACTAAAACAGTCGAATGGGCCTACGAAACATATCCCATTGTGTTCGGAATGGGGGTAAAACACTACGGACGACAGTCGTTGGGTCTGGATTGGGGTTCGTGTGTGAAAGGGGGTATTTTTGGAATTTAAAAAGATATAAATTAAAGAAAAAATTTCATTGGGCCAACTCAGCCTCTCTCTCCCTGTAACCCTCGTTTGAACGGCGGCTCCCCTTCAAACTTTCTCCCTTCGATTCCTCCTTCTACACGTGACAAAACACCCTACTCCTTTGCATCATTTTGTAGATCTATTCGCGAGCTTTCCATCCATATAAACCTCGCCAGCTATCGTCGAGCATCGGAGAAGGGCCAGCGCCAGAAAGATCCCACCTTTGGAGCGCCGCCGGAACTCCGATCTGCCACCGAGCGTGATGCTTCTCTAGGCGCAGGCGCGGCTCACGGAGGCCTTCCACGTGGCAAGGGCTGATCGAGCTCCAACGCCTCGGATTGCGTGCAAAGCTCCACCTAGTTTCGAACCCAACCTGAGGTATAACGACTGTTATATATTAAACTTTTTTATAGCGCTTTAAAGCGCTATAATTTTTTATTTCACTGTAAAAATCATATATTTTTCGTTTGTTGACGAAATTCAGTGAAACAAGAGACAGTGGACTCATGTGCACGTCTTCAACATTCTAGGAGAGACCGCATATTTTTCTGAGCCTTCTGCTATTTTTGGTGAAGTGGAAACCAATGTGAGATTTCTAATTTATAAACGATATGGAAAACGACGATGTATAAATTATATAATCGATGTATGAGTTATATAAGCATTGTACACCTCATGTATAAGCATTGTATAAGTTGTACATTCGATGTATAAGTTATATATGCGTTGTAAAAATTATATTTGTGTTGAATAGAAGTGAAATGCTTATATAAAATATATATATACACCCCTCGTCCACAAACCATGGACGATATTTATTGATTGTGATTGGTCTGAAAATTGATTGATTACGAATGGTTGATTATAATTGTTTGTGGTTGAAACTGATCGATTGTGGTTGAAAAATACTCGTTTGTGGTTGAGAATTATTTGGTTGAAACCACATAGGATTAGTTTGTGGAAATGAAAAATATATACATGCCGCCAGTGTGCGAACTAGATGCATGATTCCCCATTGTCAAAAGCTGCGAGGCTTTAAGGTAGAGTGAGGAGCCGTACTAGGGACGGCCCCGGTTTTAACTACCCTGCCGTTATGCTACCGAAATTTTGAATAATATTCATGTGTTAGAATTATTTTCATGTGTTGTATTGAAATTCATTCGTTGAATAGAATTCATGTGTTGAAAGGTATTCGTGTTTTAAATAAATTGTTTTGCAATAAAAATCACCTTTTTATCTATATATATAAAAACTATAGAAAACCTTCATGTGTTGAATTGAAATTCATTCATTGAATAGAATTCATGTGCTGAATGGTATTCGTGTTTTAAATATAAAAATCACCTTTTTACCTATATATATATATAAATTTTAGAAAACCTTCATGTGTTGAATTGAAATTCATTCGTTGAATAGAATTCATGTGTTGAACGGTATTCGTGTTTTAAATATAAAAATCACCTTTTTATCTATATATACAAACTATAGAAAACCTTCATATGTTGAATCGAAATTCATTCGTTGAATTGAAATTCATGTATTGAGTGGTATTCATATTTTGAAAGAAATTGTTTTATAATAAAAATCCTATTTTTATCATCAATATGAACTATATAAAATACTCTTGTTTTAAAGTAAATTGTTTTGTAATAAAAATCATATTTTTATTACCTATATGAACTATAATAAATAATCGCGTTTTGAAATGAATTCTTTTACAATAAAAATCACCTTTCTGCTATACACATGAATTGTTAATAATTGTGAAGTGTTGAAATAGATGGCAGTTAGATAAAAATATCATTTTTATCAAATGTATGAAAATCATATAGTTTTGAAATCGAAGAATCGATATATATATATATATATATATATAGAATTGAAATATATCGAATAACGAAGCTGCAATTCGTATTTTGAAACCGTGATTTCAAACGATTAGTGCGGGAGATCTGACCATCGGATTTTCCCGAAATTGCAACCGTTGGGTTCGTTTTGGAAATATCTTTCCAACGGCACCAACTTTGTAAAAATCCAACGGTTGGATTGTCTGGAATTTTTAATTAAAATCTGAAGAAAAACAGCGCCAGAATGGATTATATTTACATATATATAAATATAATTATATTAAATCGAATAACGACGCTGCAGTTCGTATTTTGAAATCAAAACTTCAAACGATTATACCTAGAGATCCGACCGTCAGATTTTCCCGAAACTGGAACCGTTGGATTCGTTTTGAAAAGATCTTTCTAATGATGTAAATTTTGTGAAGATCCAACAGTTACATTTTCAGATATGTGTAAATCAAATCTGATGGAAAAACAGCGCTACGACCGCGTTATGGCCCGAAGCGTCATTTTGAATAAATTGGCTATTTTAAAATAAATAAAAATAGCGATAAATCGTTATAAAATATTATAAACGATATGGATGTGAAATTTAGAAACTAACTGAAGGTTGGCTAAGTCGAATGGTTTCTTGGGTGTTGATCTGATGTTGGTTTCGGTCTTCGGGGTTAATATTTGGGGAACCGTTCTCTTACTGATTTACGGTTAGCGACTAATGAATTGAAATGATGCGTATGTGTGTTCGTGTTGCACTTGTTTATTATATACGCGAGTTGCTCAGAAAGACCGGGTTTATCCTATTCTGAATAACTGAATCGACGATAAGAAATTGAAGATGAAGACGGTGGTTGAAGACCGGAAATCTTCACCTCGTTTGGATGGTAACTGATGTCCTAATTGAGAGGCATCCCGAAATATGGATAATGAGTGGTGATCGTCCAGACGTACGTGGAGATCGATGGGTTTGCGAGGTAATATAGTGCCTCCGGTTTCGTTCCGACTCAGAACGGACTTGCAAATGGACTATGTGTCTGACATTGGAATTCATTCTGTGTGATTGATAACCATCAGTTACATGATGTGAATTGCCTGTGTGGCATGCTAAGATGCAGTGATCAGGGCTTCTGTTGAAAAGCAAAGTCTAGTGATTGATGATAAAGCATCGCCTGTATGGCGTAGCTTTGTGTATAACGTGAATTCGCGAGCCTCACTGTAACACACCGTATGTTGAATAACTTGCTATAATATAAAACAGGGCAGAATTAAATTTTAAATTCTGAATCAGGGGAAATGAGCTATGCCATTGCGTTCGTCTCGGGAAAATACGCGAAATAGAGTCCGAGTTTTCGAAAATCGGAGTCCGTATGACCCAGTTAAGGCCCAAAGAAGTTTTCAGAAAATTCAAAACAGATTTAAAAATGAAAATTTCACATTTCAGAAGTGGCGGGAAAATTCCCGCCAGACCCAGGGAGTCGACCTGGGGGTCGACTGGGGAGTCGACCTTCCCACCAGGTCGACTGGGGAGTCGACCCTAGTGTCGACCTCGGGGTCGACCTCCCTGGTCGAGCCCAGGTGACCTGGGTGCACCAGTTTGGCTTTTTGGCTGTATTTTGGTGGCTAGGACGAGATCTGACGGCTCTAATCTGATTTAGGGTTAATCTAATGGCCTAAAACACCTAACTACTCTATAAATACACCCTAAGACTACCCTAATTCATACTAAAAATAGATACAACACCGTTATGCCATCAAAATGCAACTTGAAGGAGCCTCCATCAATCTAAAGAGGAAGATAACTTCTCAAATCAATCTCTAATCAACTCTAACAACTTAATCTTCTTCTTAGGAGTGCTAATCAACAAGTTGTGAGTTTTCTATAGCCTTAATGACCAATTGTTGAAATGATTATGATAGGATATAATGAGGTTATGGCTATGAATGTGGATCAATGCATGTTATGCAAGTTATATGCTATGTGTTAATGATGTTATGCATGTTATGCAAGTTATATGCTATGTGTTAATGATGTTATGCAAGTTATGTGCTATATGTTCATGATGTTATGCAAGTTATGCAAGTCATATGCTACATGTTCATGATGTTATGCAAGTTATGCAAGTCATATGCTATGTGTTTGTGATGTTATGCAAGTTATGCAAGTCATATGAGAAACATTGATCCATTATGACACCATGATATGCAAGTTTGGTGTATGATTATATGCTAGTTCATACATGATATGGTATGCAAGTTTGGTGTATGATTATATGCAAGTTCATATATGACATGTTATGCAAGTATGGTGTTTGATTATATGCAAGTAACATGTGCAAGTTTACACCTTTGTATGATATGCATACATATGCAAGTTAACCCCTTTGTATGTCATACATACATATGCAAGTTTACCCCTTTGTATGACATAAATAACTTATGCAAGTTAACCTCCTTATGACATATGTGATTCATGTAAGTTTGGGTTGATTATTTATGCTAGTTGGGTTTGATGCTATATGCATGTTGACACCTTTAAACCCATGTTGATGCTAATGTTATGCAAGTTGAACCCATTATATTTGTGATGAATCTTCCCTTTTATGTCATGTTAGCGAATTACGTGGGGAACGATGGGGTTAATATACATGTTAATGAAATGGTATGAAGTTGGTATGATTATGCATACCATAAAGTGGATGGACATAATTGAGTCAATTATGTACATCGTTAAAATTGGAATTAATTAGGGAAAATTAATTCGGGGGTGATTAATTAGGTGTAATTAATCGACTAAGACACGAGGTTGGACCCTTTTGTAGCATATAACTACCCAGAACCGACCGGCAAATCCAGCGGCTACAAATGATTGGCCCAATGTGAGAGGTCTTAGGCACAAACTACATACGTGACAAGTGTAAAGACACGAGGTTAGACTCGGTTATGGCGTAAGGCTGCCCGGACCCAACCGGCAAATCCAACTGCTATAAAAGATAGTCTAATGTGAGAGGTCTTTACAACGGTTACGTTCTTAATCAATTAAGAAACACTTAACCAGATAAGCATGTAGTGGGCATGAGGGGTTAAGTGGGTGCCTTGGGTGGCATGTGGAAATCAAGTAAGTGCCTTGGGTGGCATGTGGAAATCTAGTGGGTTGCCTTGGGTGGCAATAGAAAATACGATTAGAATACTTAACCAAGTGGAAACATGTAATTAAACATGATTAAAGGGTTAAGTGGGATGCACTAGATATATTGACAAGCTTAGGTGGTAGCTTGTGGGGGGGCCATTTCAACCAGTAACCCATATGTATCTTATTGGGCTCGACCCATGTCGAGGACGGGACACGCGTACTGGGCTTGATTATAAGAGGCCAAAACGGGTTAGCGGTGGCAACGCAAGTCCAACGGGTTTCATATGCGTGTGTGGACCCGTGCTGGTAGGTAAGACGTTGTTGCATTGTGTAGGTATAAGCCGTGCACCATTTGTTGTATCGGGTTGCCACTTTGGGGAGTGATACACCCTATTGTGGGGCCAGCACGGGTATCTACGGTAGGGAGCCGATCGCTTGGGAGTAGTGGGTACACCTAGTGGAGATAGGGGCAGACGGCACCTATGTAGTCAGCTAAGGGTACACGAAACTACTGGGTAAAGTTTCTAAGTCCTTGGGAGGATCAACCTTTAAGTAGGAATGACTGGTGTGGTGCAGTTAATAATTATCCTTGGGTGGGTAGATGCGTCTTTACCGTTATCCTAGTTCACCTTATGTCTAGTTGGCTACTTAGTGTAGTCATTTATCCCCAGTCATCTCGTGCCAAGTTTATATCATACCCTAATTACTTTAATGATTGTGTTGTTAAAGTTATAGGGCTCACTCAGACTTATGTCTGACCCCGTTGTTTTTATCTTTTTCCCCCTCAGGTCCTAAGGTTGGGCCTAGCACTAGTGGGCTTTGATCAGATTTCTTTATCTATCTTCTGGAGCTTGGACCGTGATGTAAAGCCCAGCTTATCTTTTCTTTTATGGCTATTGTTTATGTAGTGGGATTATGTACTTATGTTTTTATCAGGATGGATATTTAGTACTTGACTCTTTATGGTGTTGTAACTAAACATGTTTACCTTCTGCTGCTATGAAATGATGTTTTAGATTTTCAAGTATTTATATCTGTCTTGTTGTAATTTTTCTGTTCTATACTCACTTAAAATACTCCACCGAAGTTAAGGCATTCCCTTAGTGAGTGACCTTAGCGGGTGTTGGGTGTTACACGTGGTATCAGAGCCAGGTTACCGGAACAGATAAAATTTTTAGAAAACTATTTTTCTAAAAACATTTTTGGAAGAAGTATTTTCAAAAACATGTCTTTAAAGAGAAAAGTTTTTGAAAGAAAAGCATAATCCACAATAGCCATATCTTTATCTTTCGAATTCTCCGTTTTGAATCTTTCCTTTTTCGTTTCAGCATGGCTGAGGATCTTAACTTTCCGGAGGGTGTGACGATACCAGTATGGTATAGGAGATTGATGGAGGCTAGGGCCGCCACTGCGGGTCCAGCAAATGTTCCTCCACCAACCGTAGCACCCGATCTTCCTCCTCCCCCTCCTCCTCCTCGCATGGATACTTTTGCTAAGACTTGCAAGGAATTTAAAGCTATGGGAGGGAAACCTTTTCAAGGATCAGAAACTTTTGTGGAGGCTAGAGATTGGCTTAAGGAGGTGGAAGAGTTGATAGATATCTTTGAGATGGAAGAAGGAAAGAAAGTCAAGTTAGCTGCTTGGTTAATGAAGGGAGAGGCCTCATTCTGGTGGGAGGTCACTAATGGAGAACGCCCCGTTGACTCTTGGGCGGATTTCAGGCAAAGATTTGTGGAAAAGTTTCTCTCAAGGGCGGAGGAAAACTTGTATATGGAAAGGTTCCTGACTCTAAAGCAAGGAAATCTCTCGGTGAAGGAATATGTCAACAAGTTTAATCAATTGGCAAGGTTTGGCATAGACATGGTGAATACACCGGAGAAGAAGGCTTTGAGGTTCGTTAAAGGCTTGAATGAACCGATGCATGGATTGGCTATGACTCATATCCCTATGGGGGCCACCTTTGAGAAGCTAGTTGACATGGCACTCATGCATGAGGAAGAGAAGGGTCCCAATGCTAATAAGGCAACCGAGAAGAAGGGAGATCAAAAGAGACCTCAACAGCAACAAAACAAAGGTGGGAAAGGCAACGGTGGCAAGGGGAAGAAGAAGTGCTTCAATTGCGGGATACCAGATCACCTAAGCAAAGATTGTCGGAAGAAGAAGAAGACTGGCTGCTACCACTGTGGTGAAGCAGGGCATCTAGTGAAGGACTGCCCTAAGAAAGGGCAAAGGACGTGATCTACCTCAGGAGGACAGGTGCAAGCTCTTATGGCACCGGGTCAGGCAAGGGGGCAAGTTCAGGCTCTCGCAGTTCCACCAACTCAGGAAAGAGGTAGAACTATTTCCGTTGAAAGTCTGGTTTTTCTATTTGATCATCCTGTCCGTACATTGTTTGACTCTGGCGCATCGCATTCATTTATCTCATCATCATTAGTTGAGTTACTGCACTTAGACACCAGTCTAGTAGATGATCCCTTGGTTGTTTCAAACCCAATTGGGGGCTCCACTTATTTGTCCATGATATGTTTGGGTTTGAAGATTTCTATACTTAGCATTGAGTTTAGATGTGATGCTTTTGTTTTGGGCTTCACGGGCTATGGGTTGATTTTGGGCATGGACTGGTTATCCAGTAATGGTGCCGTTCTTGATTGCAAAAGGAGAGTTGTTAGGCTCATGACCCGCTTGGGGAACACTCTCGAGATCTCTTGTAATCCCATGGATTATGTTATGCTAAGTTATCTTGAATCGCTTGACGCTTCGGTCGAGAGTTTGCGATCTGTTAGAGTGGTCCGGGAATACTCGGATGTGTTTGAGGAGGTGAAGCGCTTACCTCCGAAGCGGGAGATAGACTTCCGAATATATCTGGTGGATAATGCTAAACCTGTATCTTTACCAGTGCGCCACATGGCTCCTCGTGAGAGGAGGGAACTCCATAAGAAAGTAGGGGAGTTGCTTGAGAAGGGGTTCGTAAGACGAAGTATATCGGAGTGGGGTGCTCCAGTAGTTTTTGCTACGAAGGCAGATGGGTCCCTCAGACTTTGTGTAGACTATAGAGAACTCAACAAGCTCACAAAGAAGAATAGACACCCATTGCCGAGGATTGATGATCTCTTTGATCAGGTTGTTGGCGCTTCAGTGTTTTCGCAGTTGGACTTGGCCACGGGGTTTCATCAGTTGAGGGTGGCTGAGGATAGCATAGACAAGACTGCCTTTAGGACTCCGGATGGTTTCTATGAGTGGCTGGTGATGCCATTTGGGTTGACGAACGCCCCTGCATACTTTGTTGATTTGATGAGTAGGGTGTTCAGGGAGTTCCTTAATAAGTTCGTGGTGGTCTTTGTGGATGACATCTTAGTATTTTCTAAGAGTGAAGAAGAGCATGCCCTACATCTTAGGGAAGTGTTGGAGACTCTTCGAGCGCATAGCCTTAAGGCTAAATTTTCTAAATGTCACTTCTGGAGGAAGGAAGTGCGGTTCTTGGGGCACGTGGTCTCCAAGGAAGGGATAGCTGTGGATCCCGCGAAGGTAGTATCAATTCAAGATTGGAAGGTTCCAAAGAATGCTACCGAGGTGAGGAGTTTCTTGGGGTTGGCTGGCTACTATAGGAAGTTTATCAAGGACTTCGCGAAGATATCAGCCCCATTAACTCGCTTGATGAAGAAGAATCTAGTCTTCGCATGGGACGTAGATTGTGATGATGCGTTCCGACGGTTAAAGAGAGCTTTAACCACAACTCCAGTCTTAGTGTTGCCAGATGGGAGTAAGCCATTTGTTGTCTATACCGATGCTTGTGGGACAGGACTGGGCCCAGTCTTAATGCAAGAGGGAAGGGTAATAGCCTATGGTGAAAGGCAGTTGAGAGCACATGAGAAAAATTACCCTACCCATGATCTAGAGTTGGCCGCTATTGTTTTTGCGCTTAAGATTTGGCGCCATTATCTTCTTGGTGAGAGATTCAAATTGTTCACTGACCACAAATCATTGAAGTACTTGTTTTCTCAGAAGGATTCGAACTTGAGACAACAAAGGTTGATGGAGTTCTTAGCATCCTATGATTTCGAGATAGCGTATACCCCTGGCAAGGGTAACGTGGTGGCGGACGCCTTGAGTAGAAAAAGGTTGTCCTTGAGTCCATTGTTTGTGGAACGACGAAGCTTGGAATTTATCTCGATGTTTGATTTCAGACCTTCCATTGACTATATACCCAGTTTGCTAGCATCCTTGGAGGTCAGACCTACTCTTTTGGGGCGGATTGGCGAGGCACAGCGGGACGACCCACAGTTGGTTGAGTTGGTAGAGAGGCTCATAAGAGGGGAGTCGTCCAACCATTTGAGTAGGTACACCCTAGACGATAGGGGGTGCTTGCGTAGAGATGGTAGACTTTGTGTACCGCAAGATGAGGGTTTGAGGAAGGCTATTCTTGATGATGCACACCGTTCTAGGATGACCATTCATCCCGGTGGGGACAAGATGTACCAAGACATGAGGCGAGTTTTCTTTTGGGCTAGTATGAAAAAGGATGTGGCTGAGTATGTCGCTAGATGCTTGGTGTGCCAACAGGTGAAAGCGGAGCAAAAGAAACCAGGTGGGTTGCTTCACCCATTGGAAGTTCCGCAATGGAAGTGGGATAGCGTCTCGATGGATTTTATTGACGGGTTACCTAGATCGAGAAAGGGTAATACGGGAATTTGGGTTGTGGTAGACAGACTTACTAGGAGCGCCCATTTCATACCTGTGAAGAGCAAGAGGACTGCTCCATGGCTAGCTTCAGTTTATCTTCGAGAGATAGTTTGATTGCATGGGGTACCCTCTAGCATAGTGAGTGATCGAGATCCTATCTTCACTAGCGAGTTTTGGAAGAGTTTGCAAGAAGCAGTGGGGACTCAATTGTGTCTGAGCACCGCATATCATCCTCAGACGGACGGCCAGACCGAGAGGGTGAACCATGTTTTGGAAGACCTTTTGAGGCTTTGTATCTTAGATTTTGGATGTACATGGGAAGAGCATCTTCCATTGGTGGAGTTCGCATATAATAACAGCTTTCAGTCCAGTATTGGTATGGCTCCTTTCGAAGCTCTTTATGGAAGGCCTTGTCGATCACCTACATGTTGGTGGGAATCTACGGATAAGATCTTGCTTGGGCCCGATATGTTAGAGAGACTTCGAAAAAGATTGATTTGATTCGAAGAAGGATGAAAGCAGCGCAGGATAGGCAAAAATCTTATGCGGACAAGCGGAGGACGGATCTGGAATTTGAGGTTGGGGACATGGTCTTTGTCAAAGTATCTCCATTACGGAATGTAGTTTGCTTTGGGTCCGTTGGGAAGTTAGCTCCAAGATTTGTTGGGCCGTTTCCTATTAAGGAAAGGATTGGATGGATGACATATAGAGTGGATTTACCCGAGAGACTTAGTGGGGGTACATGACGTATTCCATGTGTCACATTTGAGGAAGTGCCTACATGAGACCGCAGAGGTGGTAGAGCCGAGCTTGCTAAAAGAAGTGGAGGTAGAGCGTGATGCAACTATACGACGAGCTCCTACCCGCATCCTCGGGTCAGAGATTAGGAAGTTGAGGAACAGAGAGGTGCAGCTAGTCAAAGTGCAATGGGGAGAAGATGAGAGCAATGCTACTTGGGAGACAGAAGCGAAGATGCGTTCATTATACCCATTCCTTTTTGAGGGTATGTCTTTTAACTTCTCCTTTATCGTTTGTCTAGTACTTATCTTATCTTTAGTATGTCCTCCCATTAGTACCTTTGACCTTTAGATAGGGTAAAACCTATGGTTGAAACATGTGTTTGAGACATATTATGTTTGATGGATGCGTGTGAATGCAAGTGTTTGCTAGTGGTTGCTCGTGGATGCATATACACACACTCTAGGAACTAGATCGGCTCAATCACTTCATATTGCATATTGCATAAAATTGTGTGTAGGTAGCTATATTAATGGATGTATAATGGTTGTGCTATCATATGGATGATGCATTTTGGTGAATGATTGTGCACTCATGTAGAAATAGTATGTGTCGATAAGGTTCTTTCGCATACATATTGGATGCATGGCACTATCATGGTTTGCATTAAGGGGGTCAACTGAATCAGTAGACCGCCTGATTTTGCATTAGACGGGGAACATATACACACACTCTTTGCATATGTTCATACAACATTAGAAACTCTAAGGACAATGGATGCCAGTGTTTGATGGTTTAGTAGATGGTTGTTTGGTTGGTAGGATACGTTCTTCTTGACTTAGAGATTTCGGGGACGAAATCCTTTAAGTATGGGAGAATGTAACACCCCGTATGTTGAATAACTTGCTATAATATAAAACAAGGCAGAATAAAATTTAAAATCTGAATCAAGGGAAACGGGCTATGCCATTGCGTTCCTCTCGGAAAAATACGCGAAATAGAGTCCAAGTTTTCGAAAATCGGAGTCCGTATGACCCAATTAAGGCCCAAAGAAGTTTTCAGAAAATTCAAAACAGATTTAAAAACGAAAATTTCACATTTCAGAAGTGGTGGGAAAATTCCCGCCAGATCCAGGGAGTCGACTGGGGAGTCGACCTGCCCACCAGGTCGACTGGGGAGTCGACCCTAGTGTCGACCTAGGGGTCGACCTCCCTGGTCGAGCCCAGGTGACATTGGTGCACCAGTTTGGCTTTTTGGCTGTGTTTTGGTGGCTAGGACGAGATCTGACAGCTCTAATCTGATTTAGGGTTAATCTAATGGCCTAAAACACCTAACTACTCTATAAATACACCCTAAGACTACCCTAATTCATACTAAAAATAGATACAACACCGTTATGCTGTCAAAATGCAACTTGAAGGAGCCTCCATCAATCTAAAGAGGAAGATAGCTTCTCAAATCAATCTCTAATCAACTCTAGCAACTTAATCTTCTTCTTAGGAGTGCTAATCAACAAGTTGTGAGTTTTCTATAGCCTTAATGACCAATTGTTGAAATGATTATGATAGGATATAATGAGGTTATGGCTATGAATGTGGATCAATGCATGTTATGCAAGTTATATGCTATGTGTTAATGATGTTATGCATGTTATGCAAGTTATATGCTATGTGTTAATGATGTTATGCATGCCATGCAAGTTATGTGCTATATGTTCATGATGTTATGCAAGTTATGCAAGTCATATGCTACATGTTCATGATGTTATGCAAGTTATGCAAGTCATATGCTACATGTTTATGATGTTATGCAAGTTATACAAGTCATATGGTATGTGTTTGTGATGTTATGCAAGTTATGCAAGTCATATGAGAAACATTAATCCATTATGACACCATAATATGCAAGTTTGGTGTATGATTATATGCTAGTTCATACATGATATGGTATGCAAGTTTGGTGTATGATTATATGCAAGTTCATATATGACATGTTATGCAAGTATGGTGTTTGATTATATGCAAGTAACATGTGCAAGTTGACACCTTTGTATGATATGCATACATATGCAAGTTAACCCCTTTGTATGTCATACATACATATGCAAGTTTACCCCTTTGTATGACATAAATAACTTATGCAAGTTAACCTCCTTATGACATATGTGATTCATGTAAGTTTGGGTTGATTATTTATGCTAGTTGGGTTTGATGCTATATGCATGTTGACACCTTTAAACCCATGTTGATGCTAATGTTATGCAAGTTGAACCCATTATATTTGTGATGAATCTTCCCTTTTATGTCATGTTAGCGAATTACGTGGGGAACGATGGGGTTAATATACATGTTAATGAAATGGTATGAAGTTGGTATGATTATGCATACCATAAAGTGGATGGACATAATTGAGTCAATTATGTACATCGTTAAAATTGGAATTAATTAGGGAAAATTAATTCGGGGGTGATTAATTAGGTGTAATTAATCGACTAAGACACGAGGTTGGACCCTTTTGTAGCATAAGACTGCCCGGAACTGACCGGCAAATCCAGCGGCTACAAATGATTGGCCCAATGTGAGAGGTCTTAGGCACAAACTACATACGTGACAAGTGTAAAGACACGAGGTTAGACTCGGTTATGGCGTAAGGCTGCCCGGACCCAACCGGAAAATCCAGCTGCCATAAAAGATAGTCTAATGTGAGAGGTCTTTACAACGGTTACGTTCTTAATCAATTAAAAAACACTTAACCAGATAAGCATGTAGTGGGCATGAGGGGTTAAGTGGGTGCCTTGGGTGGCATGTGGAAATCAAGTAAGTGCCTTGGGTGGCATGTGGAAATCTAGTAGGTTGCCTTGGGTGGCAATAGAAAATACGATTAGAATACTTAACCAAGTGGAAACATGTAATTAAACATGATTAAAGGGTTAAGTGGAATGCACTAGATATATTGACAAGCTTAGGTGGTAGCTTGTGGGGGGCCCATTTCAACCAATAACCCATAGGTATCTTATTGGGCTCGACCCATGTCGAGGACGGGACACGCGTACAGGGCTTGATTATAAGAGGCCAAAACGGGTTAGCGGTGGCAACGCAAGTCCAACGGGTTTCATATGCGTGTGTGGACCCGGGCTGGTAGGTAAGACGTTGTTGCATCGTGTAGGTATAAGCCGTGCACCATTTGTTGTATCGGGTTGCCACTTTGGGGAGTGATACACCCCATTGTGGGTCCAGCACGGGTATCTACGGTAGGGAGCCGATCGCTTGGGAGTAGTGGGTACACCTAGTGGAGATAGGGGCAGACGACACCTATGTAGTCAGCTAGGGGTACACGAAACTACTGGGTAAAGTTTCTAAGTCCTTGGGAGGGATCAACCTTTAAGTAGGAATGACTGGTGTGGTGCATTTAGTAATTATCCTTGGGTGGGTAGATGGGTCTTTACCGTTATCCTAGTTCACCTTATGTCTAGTTGGGTACTTAGTGTAGTCATTTATCCCCAGTCATCCCGTGCCAACTTTATATCATACCCTAATTACTTTAATGATTGTGTTATTAAAGTTATAGGGCTCACTCAGACTTATGTCTGACCCCGTTGTTTTTATCTTTTTCCCCCTCAGGTCCTCAGGTTGGGCCTAGCACTAGTGGACTTTGATCAGATTTCTTTATCTATCTTCTGGAGCTTGGACCGTGATGTAAAGCCCAGCTTATCTTTTCTTTTATGGCTATTGTTTATGTAGTGGGATTATGTACTTATGTTTTTATCAGGATGGATATTTAGTACTTGACTCTTTATGGTGTTGTAACTAAACATGTTTACCTTCTGCTGCTATGAAATGATGTTTTAGATTTTCAAGTATTTATATCTGTCTTGTTGTAATTTTCCTGTTCTATACTCACTTAAAATACTCCACCGAAGTTAAGGCATTCCCTTAGTGAGTGACCTTAGCGGGTGTGGGGTGTTACACTCACAACCCGGTATGAACCAGAAACGGGAGAAGGACCTCAGGGAGGGCATGCGTTTCTTTCTAGTTAGAGGTGGTGTTGGTGCTTAAACTGGCTGACATTTATACTATTTTTCACCTACGTGGTTGTTGCTGTTGCGAGGCGCCTCGGTTATATCGGTCGATCCGGGACCGATGGAGTCATTCGTTGGCTCACTTATGCCCCAAAGGGCGGGGAAACGCAGTGTTCAGGAATTTTAATCCACATCGGTGGACCGGCCCTGACGATCCAAAGGCTTGACTGAGTACTTGCCTGAGGCTCGGGCTTGACAGTCTCGAATTCCGTTAGGACTATCTTTTGCCTTGGTTCATGATGGAAATCCAATTTCCAAGTACGTGACTGTGCTGTTTTGATTGTATACCTATATTTGGCGACATAGTGGCATGGGACGCTCATGTCGTCTATGATTGATACTTATGATTTGAAATTGCTTTTGAGACATATAAACACTAGTAGTAATATCAAATGCTTTTTTTTATTCGTATCAAGCATATTTTGTCCATTATAAGGTAAAAACTCTATCCTTCGGTTTGCGTTGCATTGTGTGATGGGAACTGAGTCTTATAAGCTTCATTTTTATAAAAAGCGTTGTGATGTTTAAAAGAATTATTTGTTTTAAAGCATTGGCAATCCAATGGAGTAAACCCGTTCCACGAAAGTGGCGTGGTCCTGTGATTAGCCATATTGTATAATGTGTTAAGTAGATTTCTCATACCAGTCCCATGACTGACTCGTAGTTTGTTTCACTTGCAAACTCGGGTGCCCCTTTTTCTACACGAGCAGCCTTGTATTCAGGTTTTAGCTGGCTCTTTCTGGATAGCTGGAGCTGAAGATGGATTCTATCATTGATCTCTTTTTATGCTGTTCAGCTCCTATTGTACATATTATGTTTGTATTCCGCTGTAGACATTTATGTATAGTTAAACTGTATTTGTACTAAGTATGATCCTGTATACTGTGTAACTCTGATGATTATTGTTTATCCAGTGTATTATTTGTGCATTAACTGGTGTATTTATTTATTTCTGTTCTGCTGTTATCTGTTTCTGTGTTATATTCCAAAGATTACCTTGCCACCGTCAGTACGGGGTTCAGGGTCGTCTCATTTGGTATCAGAGCTTTGGCTAAGCTTAGCTCTGGTATATAACACATTAACGAACTCGTCAGAGATAGAACCAGTAGTGTTCTAGGACGAGTAACTCATTGCAGATAGGATTAGTAATATCCTAGTATGAGTAAAGCAGAATCAGAATAACTCGTTAGAGATGGGGTCAGAAGTGCCCCAGAACGAGTCGAGAGTTATATGTTTATAAATAACGTATTTGTGATTAAATTCTGGTATTAGAAATATGATTTTTGAACATATATAAAAGATATATATTTGAAAAGTTAAAACCAATTTGTTTGTTGTTTGTGTTGTGTGATAGTAGATTAGATTAATTAAATTATCAGAACGATAGTCAATTTAATCAATAAGTGAATGAATGGTAGAATTTATTTGATTAAATCACACATTGAAATGAGTAAAAAATAGATAGAAATATATACATGTGCATTATATATGTTTGAACAGGTAATTGGAATAGCTGTTGAGTAAAGAAATTATTTGCGTGCCCGACAAATAGGTAAACCTTAATGAGTTGGATGCGCAATTTTATTATTATATCAACTCCTGTGAGTGCCATTGGATGCGGAGTCCTGGTTATTCCGTGTGTAATAATAAACGCCGCCATAGGATAGTAACAATTAATTTTGAACTACACTACATGGCTTACTTCTGAAGATAGGCATACTTAATCATATACCACATAAGCATTTGGAGCTTGTGTGACGAGGTGGAAGATTTATCATACGAGCGAGAGGCTTGTATGGCGATGACTATATTTTACAGGTTGAACTGATGACTGATATAGACCATATAAAATTGTAACGATAAATTGCCAGATTAATAAAAAAAACCCACACGGGTCTGGAGTTGACAATAATCACGTCTCTCTAGTCATTAGATACGGCACATGGATTATTTATTTCCCATACGGGACGAGGTGACGAGGATTTATCCTCTGGAGCAATTAAAATACACACTCCCTCAGGCTTTGACAGGGTGACGAGAATTTATTCACTGGAGTTATTATCTATACATGCTCCCCTGTAAACACCAGAATATATCACTATAAATATGTGTATGCTTATTAGGATTTATTGGGTACCTAATATGGCCCAATAAATTTCCAAACCCCTCCCCGTACAAAGGAGGTTATGGCGAAATTTTTCGAAAATTCCGGGTGTTAGCCAATTTTTTTTGAAGAATTTGAAAATTCTCCGAAACTGAAAGTTGGAGAATGGAAGCCAGATTGGAAGTAGAGTTGATTAATCAAACCACTTTCGACTTTGTTCCTTTTCGGGGACGAAAAATTTTAAGTGGGGGAGATTGTAACGACCCGGAAAATCTGAACCAATTTAAAATTTTTAAATTGGTTATTTTAGTGGATTTTAAATATTTAAAATAAATATTTTGAATAATAGCGATGAAAAGTAAGTTTGAATCGACATTTGAAAATGAAAATAATTAATTCTAATTATAAACAAGGCCTGGAATGGCGCGGTAGTTTCAAAATTTGAATTCAAATTTTGACTGACTGTACTGGGTGCAAAACAAAACGGATTTGAGTGAAACCAAAAATATTTAAATCTGTTAGTGAATATCTTTCTAACGAGTCTGGAAAATCGAAGTTTCATAGTAGGAAGCAAAAGTTATGGCCAAATGAATTTTCAGAAAGGTCGCTGTAGAAATTATATAGCCCGTGAAAATGGCCACTTTGCATACGACCTTGGAATTCGACGAAACCACTTTTGTTGGATCCGGGATGTGAAGTTATTGCTAGGTTTCAAAATTCATAATTTTTGAAGCTAGTATGTGAGCGTGGAAAAGGAAAATGTGTTTTGGTCAAATACAGTTAAATTGGATCAACCAGAAATGGGCCTTTTTGCAAACGGTCTCAGAATTCGACGAAACTAGTTTTGTTGGGACTGTATCATCAAAACACAGCTAGATTTACTTTTCTGGAATTTTTCGAATTGATTTGTGGCCCTGGCAAATTGAAATGTACGTTCAAGTCGAATATTGAATGTTTTATATTTTAATTCAAAGGAAAACGGACCAAAACAGTCGAATGGGCTTACGAAACATATCCCATTGTGTTCGGAATGGGGGTAAAATGCTAGGGACGACAGTCGTTGGGTTTGGATTGGGGTTCGTGTGTGAAAGGGGGTATTTTTGGAATTTAAAAATATATAAATTAAAGAAAAAGTTTCATTGGGCCAACTCAGCCTCTCTCTCCCCGTAACCCTCGTTTGAAAAACGGCTCCCCTTCAAACTTTCCCCCTCCGATTCCTCCTCCTACACGTGACAAAACACCCTACTCCTTTGCATCAATTTGTAGATCTATTCACGAGCTTCCCATCCATATAAATCTCGCCAGCTATCGTCGAGCATCGGAGAAGGACCAGCGCCAAAAAGATCCCACCTTTGGAGCGCCTCCGGAGCTCCGATCTGCCACCGAGCGCGACGCTCCTCCAGGAGCAGGCGCGACTCACGGAGGCCTTCCACGCGGCAGGGGTTGATCGAGCTCCAACGCCTCGGATTACGTGCAAAGCTCCACCCTAGTTTCGAACCCAACCTGAGGTATAGCGACTGTTATATATTAAACTATATTATAGTGCTTTAAAGCGCTATAATTTTTAATTTCACTGTAAAAATCATATCTTTTTCGTTTGTTGACGAAATTCAGTGAAACAAGAGACAGTGGACTCGTGTTGACGTCTTCAACATTCTAGGAGAGACCGCATATTTTTCTGAGCCTTCTGCTATTTTTGGTGGAGTGGAAACCAATGTGAGATTTCTAATTTATAAACGATATGGAAAACGATGATGTATAAATTATATAATCGATGTATGAGTTATATAAGCATTGTACATCTCATGTATAAGCGTTGTATAAGTTGTACATTCGATGTATAAGTTATATATGCGTTGTAAAACTTATATTTGTGTTGAATAGAAGTGAAATGCTTATATAATATATATATATATATATATATATACACGCCCCTCGTCCACAAACCATGGACGATATTTATTGATTGTGATTGGTGTGAAAATTGATTGATTATGAATAGTTGGTTATAATTGTTTGTGGTCGAAATTGATTAATTGTGGTTGAAAAATACCCGTTTGTGGTTGAGAATTATTTGGTTGAAACCACATAGGATTAGTTTGTGGAAATGAAAAAAATATACATGCCGCCTGCGTGCGAACTAGATGCATGATTCCCCATTGTCAAAAGCTGCGAGGCTTTAAGGTAGAGCGAGGAGCCATACTAGGGACGGCCCCGGTTTTAACTACCCTGCCGTTATGCTGCCGAAATTTTGAATAATATTCATGTGTTAGAATTATTTTCATGTGTTGAATTGAAATTCATTCGTTGAATAGAATTCATGTGTTGAAAGGTATTCGTGTTTTAAATAAATTGTTTTGTAATAAAAATCACCTTTTTATCTATATATATAAACTATAGAAAACCTTCATGTATTGAATTGAAATTCATTCGTTGAATAGAATTCATGTGTTGAATTGTATTCGTGTTTTAAATATAAAAATCACCTTTTTATCTATATATATATATATATATATATATATAAATTATAGAAAACCTTCATGTGTTGAATTGAAATTCATTCGTTGAATAGAATTCATGTGTTGAATGGTATTCGTGTTTTAAATATAAAAATCACCTTTTTATCTATATATATAAACTATAGAAAACCTTCATGTGTTGAATCGAAATTCATTCGTTGAATTGAAATTCATGTGTTGAGTGGTATTCATATTTTGAAAGAAATTGTTTTATAATAAAAATCCTATTTTTATCATCAATATGAACTATATAAAATACTCTTGTTTTTAAATAAATAGTTTTATAATAAAAATCATATTTTTAGTACCTATATGAACTATATAAAATAATCGTGTTTTGAAATGAATTGTTTTACAATAAAAATCACCTTTCTACTGTACACATGAATTGTTAAAAATTGTGAAGTGTTGAAATAGAAGGCAGTTAGATAAAAATATCATTTTTATCAAATGTATGAAAATCATATAGTTTTGAAATCGAAGAATCGATATATATATATATATATATATATATATAAATAGAATTGAAATATATAGAATAACGAAGCTGCAGTTCGTATTTTGAAACCGTGATTTCAAATGATTAGTGCGGGAGATCCGACCATCGGATTTTCCCGAAATTGCAACCATTGGGTTCGTTTTGGAAATATCTTTCCAACGGCACCAACTTTGTAAAAATCCAACGGTTGGATTGTCTGGAATGTTTAATTCAAATCTGAAGAAAAACAGCGCCAGAATGGATTATATTTACATATATATAAATATAATTATATTAAATCGAATAACGACGCTGCAGTTCGTATTTTGAAATCGAAACTTCAAACGATTATACCGGGAGATTCGACCGTCGGATTTTCCCGAAACTGGAACCGTTGGATTCATTTTGAAAAGATCTTTCTAATGATGTAAATTTTGTGAAGATCCAACGGTTAGATTTTCAGATATGTGTAAATCAAATCTGAAGAAAAACAACACTACGACCGCGTTATGGCCCGTATCGTCGTTTTGAATAAATTGGCTATTTTAAAATAAATAAAATAGCGATAAATCGTTATAAAATATTATAAACGATATGGATGTGAAATTTAGAAACTAACTGAAGGTTGGCTAAGTTGAATGGTTTCTTGGGTGTTGATCTGATGTTGGTTTCGGCCTTCGGGGTTAATATTTGGGAAATCGTTCTCTTACTGATTTACGGTTAGTGACTAATGAATTGAAATGATGCGTATGTGTATTCGTGTTGCACTTGTTTATTATATACGCGAGTTGCTTAGAAAGACTAGGTTTATCCCATTCTGAATAACTGAATCGACGATAAGAAATCGAAGATGAAGACGATGGTTGAAGACCAGAAATCTTCACCTCGTTTGGATGGTAACTAATGTCCTGATTGGGAGGCATCCCGAAATATGGATAATGAGTGTTGATCGTCCAGACGTATGTGGAGATCGATGGGTTTGCGAGGTAATATAGTGCCTCCAGTTTCATTCCGACCTAGAACGGACTTGCAAATGGACTGTGTGTCTAACATTGGAATTCATTCTGTGTGATTGATAACCATCAGTTACATGATGTGAATGTGCGGTTTTGATTGTATACCTATATTTGGCGACATAGTGGCATGGGACGCTCATGTCGTCTATGATTGATACTTATGATTTGAAATTGTTTTTGAAACATATAAACACTAGTAGTAATATCAAATGCTTTTGTTTTATTCGAATCAAGCATATTTTGGCCATTATAAGGTAAAAACCCTATCCTCCGGTTTGCGTTGCATTGTGTGATGGGAACCGAGTCTTATAATGGCTTCATTTTTATAAAAAGCATTGCGATGTTTAAAAGAATTATTTGTTTTAAAGCACTGACAATCCAATGGAGTAAACCCGTTCCACGAAAGTGGCGTCGTCCTATGATTAGCCATATTGTATAATGTCTTAAGTAGATTTCTCATACCAGTCCCATGACTAACTCGTAGTTTGTTTCACTTGCAAACTCGGGTGCCCCTTTTTCTACACGGGCAGCCTTGTATTCAGGTTTTAGCTGGCTCTTTCTGGATAGCTGGAGCTGAAGATGGATTCTATCATTTATCTCTTTTTATGCTGTTCAGCTCATATTGTACATATTATGTTTGTATTCCGCTGTAGACATGTATAGCTGAACTGTATTTGTACTAAGTATGATCCTGTATACTGTGTAACTCTGATGATTATTGTTTATCCAGTGTATTATTTGTGCATTAACTGGTGTATTTATTTATTTCTGTTATGCTGTTATCTGTTTCTGTGTTATATTCCAAAGATTACCCTTGCCACCGTCAGTACGGGGTTCGGCGTCGTCTCACCTATGACTCAGAAAATCATCACTGTTCAGAACAGTCAGCAGGGGTCGACCCCTACAGTGGGGGTTGACACCTATGTCTGTACCCCTATAGGGGGGTTGACTCCCATGTCGACACCCCCCGGGGGGGCACCCCTGAGCGGGAGATTTCCCGCTCAGCTGCCTTCCTGAATTTTGAATTTCGAATCTGTTTGATTATTTTAATTTAATTCTGGTATAAACTTGAATCTTCTAAGCTCCATAATTTCTTCATACGGAGCCCAGTTTACGCAAACTCGGACTCTATCTCAAGCAGAATTCCAAGGCAAACACAATGGCATAACGCGTAACCCGTTTCCCTTAATTCTTCTTCTAAAAATTAAGTGTTCTTAAATTTGTTAATTTTAACGTTTTAAAATTACGAGGTGTTACAACAAGGAACATACCCATTCCCAAACACTTTCCAAATGAGTACAACAACCCTATAACTCTTCAATATCACTTCAATTAAGAGAGCAGTAGATAGAGATCGAGAAAAGATGATGTTTTATGTAATTTGAGTAGAAATTAGCAAAGTATAAGTATAGAAATCAAGAAAATGATAAAGCATAATGGTGGGATGAAGAGGGGTGAAGATGGAGAAGAAGAAATATGAAAAAAAAAAATCGAAATCAACCCCTATTCATTGTATGTGAAAGGTTGCAACGTCTCAGAAATGTTACAAATGGTGAAAGAAACTTCCTTTGAAAATTGAATTTCTTACAGTTGTATGTCGACATAGCTATATATGTATGTCGACATATGTACATATTTTTTATTTTTAAAACTATTTTTCAAGCGTTTATCATAAATATATTATTCTACGAATTTTGAATGAAAACTTAGTGATATAAATGAGTATTATAAATTGTAAAGTCATATGAAATTATAATTATATATTATATAAACATATTTATAAAGTTATAAGGTTTAATGCTTATAACTCTATATAACTATATATATAAACTTATATTTATTAAAAATTTAAAACTTATATGTTTGAAATCATAAGTACGATAAAATAATTTGAAATCAGAATTTGAATTTTGAAAATCAGAATTTGAACCCGGAGTGTTATTCAGAGTCTTAGATATAAACTATACTCTGTTACTATATTTGTCTTGAACTCTTGATATTTTGATAACTTTATTACTCATGAGTCTTGAATCTCTCTTGAACTCTGAATCTCTTAAAACTCTAAAACTGTACAGTCTTCAGTGTTGAAGTCCTATTTACAAATCCTGCATATATATATATATATGTATGTATGTATATATATTCCAGATAGAGATGTTAATATATATTTTATAATCAGTTAATAACGATAATTGAAATAATGTTGTTGTCATCAAAACTACGTTCTCCAACAGAAACTATATAAACCCAGCAACAATAGCTTTACTTTGTCGCATGGAGTCAGTGGGCTTTGCATGGGTCTTGGAAGTTCTAGACACGTCATGAAGGACGGACGGTGGTGTGCTTCTTCAGGGATAGGTGCACTCTGCTGTCTAATTCGAAGAGGCGGTTTTGAATTGAGTTTGATCAAGGATGGTGAGACGAAGTTGCACGAGACTGATTGGAGATTTGAGCCTAAAGGCATGCGGTCATGGTGGCGGCGGAGTCGAGGTGTCCGGTGATGTCAGTCGACGGTGATGGTGGTTCGAGGGGGCAGGTGATTTGGTTCACTGGTGATGGTTGGAAACTCCTGTATGATCGAAACTGCACACAAAGGTCATGAGGGCTTTGGCATTGTTGCCATCAGTGTCTGATCGTTGGCCAGTCGAAGGTGTATGGCGCGGTGGCGAAGTTTTGAAGTGGCGGGTTGGCTTCGTTGTTTGCAGTAGTAAGGGCATCGGGTTCTTTTTCTGAAATCAAATCCTCTCAAACTAAAATTCTCTGTCCCCCTATAACCAATCAATAAAGACCCATTGATTTCCACCCTTTTGCAATTGTCCTCTTTTTTTCTTTGACTTAATTATTAAAAGGTGGAAAACTGTAACGACCCGCATTCTACGCATCATAGGATCATAGAATATTTATTTCTTTCACATACAAAGTCGTATGGTCATGTAACTTTGGGAGACGACTATTGGGGTCATTTCCCATGTTCATGATTTTTCCCGATTTTTAAATGACCATTTTACCCCTAGTTGGCACTGTTTTGGCCATAACTTTTGACTGGAAAGGAATTTTGACCTGAAACCACTTCCATTGGCTTCGGATGATGGTTTCTCTTTCCGTAGAGTGGTCACATTAGCCAAACGGACTTACCGTTTGGGAGATATGGCTGAAACAAGTTTCAGACGGTGAAAAACAGCTTAATTGGGCTTAACCGGGTGATTAGCAGCTAGGCCCACAGGGGAATTTCGGGTTTAGAGGTATAGGAGGACTGATTAGGGTTAGGTTATCACTTTCATTTCAGTTTTGAGCCGCCACTTTCATTCCTCTTAACCTAGTCATGGCCTCCACTCTCTAAATCTCTCTAAAACACCCAAAAATCACCTTCTAATTGAAGATTAGGCTTAGCAAACATTAAATTAAGAAGAAAAAGCACCAAAGCAAGGTTGGAGCTGCTGTATAAGATTGGGAACAGCGCCAAATCAGAGCATATTTCAGTTTTGGGGTTCTAGTTGTGGCAAAGGTGAGTGATTTGCATAGTTTTTGCACTAATTACGGTGATTAAGGGTAATTAGTGAAGATTAGCGAATTTATACGTAAATAAATTCTGGAAAAATTCTTAAAATTCTAAAATAATGTTTTAAGGCTCTGTTAGAAATTTGGGTTAATTTCGATGTGTTTTGCTAATCGTATGCTTAAACATGATTAAGAGGGATTATAGGAAAATGTGAGGTTTTAGCCACTTTTGATCCATTTTGGTTCATTTGAATTGTTGTTAGGTGTTTGTGGTTGTTCTTACATGTTGTTATGACTAATTGACATGAATTGTGATTGATTAGAATAGTTAGATTTGTCAAAAACGTCGTCGAACGGCGTAAACAAGTTGCTGGAAAAGTCGCAGAAAGTTGTGCAGGGCTTCGGATCGGATCGGATGGGGGGCTCGGATCGGATATGTGAACTGGGCAAGAAACCCGACCCGAACCGGAGTTTGGCACATAGGAGGCTTGGCAAGAAGGAAGGCCGTTTGCTTAGAGTTGGAGTGGATAAGGGGATCGGATCGGAAGGATAATTGGAGGCCAGATCGGATCGACTTGGAGACGCAGGGCTCGGATCGGAAGTAAGCATTTGGGAGAACTAGTAGAAGGGAAGGCCACGCGGATCAGATGGCAAGGAGGGATCGGATCGGAATACGTGAAGAAATAAGGGAGCGGATCGGAGCACTGGAAGGAAGGACACCCGACCCGACCCGGAGGAGGACACCGACCCGACCTGAAGTGGAATACCCGACCCGAACTGAATGGAAAGATGACAAGGAAGGAGGACCGAACCGAACCGACGAGGGTAATGACCACCGAACAGAACCGTATTCTAGGGCTGCTACTGCACGACAACTCTTCTGAAGACCCACTCCAATTCAATCAAAACCCGAGATGCAAAGGAAGTCCAAATGAGGAGCTTTGACTCAGGATCCAGCTGGGAACCAATGAGTGGGCTTCATGATTGGGCTTTGCTGCGGGACGCGTGCAAAGGAGTTATCGACGTCTATAGCTTTGGACCACTATGGTAGGAGGTACGAAGGCAGATTCAGGGCCATTATGGCATCGGTAGAACCAAGGGCTACGACCAATGAAGTGGGTCATTGAAATGTTTGGTCATGACTCCAAGTGTTTGGCCTGGTCACAGCAGGGTTTCTACAAGTCGGGATTCGTCGTTACCTCAATTTGTCTAGTGTTCCAAAGTGGTAGATGTCGTACGCTTTACGCACTAAGTGAGAGGTGTGAGGATGGTTGATATGGATGATTTGTTTGCTATCATTGTGACATGCACACCCCACCCCCGTATTCTTACACTATTTACTATGGCACCTTAGAGCATTGTACGGTATGTGGTACTAACTCTTTGGTTGCAGGTCCAGGTTCAGGTATGGTTTAGTATACCTGTTATTACTTTGTTTAGATGCTTATCGCTCACACCAGGCTTTATGTCTGACCCAGAGTTTTATGTCTCTTCTTATTACTCTGGGTGCTCACACGAGCAGACTAGAGACAGGTTAGCTGGTGATGCACGGGTAGATGATCCGGAGACGAGCAGGAGGCTTCCACGTAACATATATAGTATTCTCCCTGTGTTGTTGAAGATCACTGTTTGGGCATTGTTGGTGTATCTTCTACTTTAGCTTTCTTTTGCTTAGAGACAGTAAATTTGGAAAATTGTAATAAGCTGTATATGGATTTCCGCTGTTCTGATGATTGATGTTGATTTTAGTTATCAGCTTATGCACTGTCTCGCCTGTTTTATGTCAAGTATGTTATTATTATATTTTATCCCATGCGCTATGAGACATTCTGCAGGTTCCTTGATTAGTTCATTCTCTTCTTTCTTCTCTTCTGACGGCCGTTCTGTGCTAGCTGGGCATGTGTACAGCGCACTTCCGAAGGAAATGCAGGCTGGTGCGGGACGGGCCGTCACACTTGGTATCAGAGCTCTAGGTTGCGTAGTTAACCTAGGGAAGTTATCAGGGAGAGATAGAATACGTATAAGAGAGAGCGTATTTGTGATTACTTTGGTTTTTAAAAGCTATATATATATACT
This sequence comes from Allium sativum, assembly GCA_030737875.1. Lineage (NCBI taxonomy): Eukaryota > Viridiplantae > Streptophyta > Magnoliopsida > Asparagales > Amaryllidaceae > Allium > Allium sativum. Next base: position 466,304,463 of record CM060923.1, read on the forward strand.
ATTACTAGTATAAGGATGAAGTCGTACTGCACTAGCACCACTATGGAGTCGTTAATCGTTTCCTTTTTCAGATTGACGATGAGCCGATATACTAGAGGTGCTGGTAGGGGAGCCAACAATGGGAATGCTGCTGACATGAGGACGATGTTTACTGACCTCATGAGAGAGATGCTTAGAGATGTTCAGAGGGCAGCCCCCAATGGTGGAAATGGTGGTGGTCCAATAGTGCAGGCGCCGAGGGTCGACTTCGCCAAGCTAAATAAGGATTATACTAGTCTTGGTGGGAAGTCATTCCACGGAACGGAGTCGGCTACGGACGTTCAGGATTGGTTGGATAGTTGCGAACGTATCTTCGAGGATTTGGGTATCGAGGATGCGATGAAAAGAAAGCTAGCGTCCCGTCAGCTGCAAGGGCGGGCAATGAATTGGTGGAATGCTATAAAGGAAGCTACTCCCGAAGATCAGATCACTTGGGAGCAGTTTAAAGCTCGCTTCAGTGAGAAGTTCATCCCAGCTGCTCAGAAGTCAATGCTGTTTAAGAAATTCTTGGAGCTCAAGCAGAATGGCAGAGCTGTCTCGGAATATATTGCTGAATTTGACACTTTGTCAAAATATGGGTTATCTCTTATTGATACTGCCGAGAAAAAGAATGAGAAATTCATAACTGGTTTGGATCAGTACTTGGGGGAAAAACTTATTAACCACATCGATGAGACGTTTGAATCGATTGTTGGGAAAGCGTTAAGATCAGAAAGTCTCTACCCTAAGTCGAAGACTGAGGTTGCATCTGCAGAAGAGCCAAAACCACAAGCAAGTGGTGGAGGCAAGGGTGGTTCCCAGAATAAGAGAAAGCAGAACCAAGCTAAGGATGGCCAGAAGAAAAAGAATAAGCAAGATGTTGAGTGCTTCAGCTGTGGTAAGAAGGGCCATTATGCTAGTAATTGTCGGGCCAAGCCAGCGGATAGGAAGTGCTTCAACTGTGGCCAAATGGGACATCACAAGGACAAGTGTCCACAGCCCCCCAAAGAAAAGCAAATGGTGAAAGCATATGCCCTTAATGCTATTCCTTCTTCGTCGAATGCCCCAACTGCGGCGGAGAAGGGAAAGAATGTCGTCATTCAAGGTATGCTTTCTGTTTATGATGTTCCTGTTAGAGTTTTGTTTGATACCGGAGCTTCCAGTTCTTTCATATCTAGTGACCTGGTAGATAGGTTGGGATTGGAGCCCGAGATTGTCGATAGACCTTTAGTAGTGACGAACCCGGTTGGTGGTTCGACTAGCCTTAGCATGATTTGTCGTAATGTGGTCTTATCGAGTCATGGATGCATGTTTGTTTGTGATTGCTTTGTTTTGGGCTTTACTGGGTTTGGCATTATTTTGGGAGTAGATTGGCTCCAAAGATACGGGGTGGTGGTAGACTGTGAGGGCTTGTTGGTGACAGCTAGAGCGGATGATGGGCGGAGGATAGTGTTTGGTGGTCTACCCAGTAAGGGGGTATTGGCTAGTTTTCTAAACTCCCTCGACATTCCGCATAGTGAGTTGTCAGGTTTGCCCGTGGTTGGCCAGTATCCGGATGTTTTTGAAGAAGTGACCGGACTTCCACCACACCGAGAGATTGAGTTTCGTATTGATTTGGTAAAAGGTGCCAGGCCTATAGTGATGCCACTTCGTCGTATGGCACCAAGAGAGCAGCGAGAGATCGAGGTGCAAGTCAGCGATCTTTTGAAGAAGGGATTTATCAGAAGGAGTGTTTCTGAATGGGGAGCACCAGTTGTGTTTGCTACCAAGGCGGATGGTTCCCTTCGTTTGTGTGTAGACTACCGCGAGTTGAATAAAGTGACGAGGAAGAACAAGTATCCTCTACCGCGGATAGATGATTTGTTCGATCAGTTGAGTGGCGCGAGAATATTTTCTCAGTTGGATCTCGCGACAGGTTTTCATCAGCTTAGAGTGGAAGCTGAGAGTATAGCTAAAACGGCATTTCGGACGCCGTCTGGGTTTTATGAATGGTTGGTCATGCCATTCGGGCTGACCAATGCCCCAGCATATTTTGTGGATCTTATGAATAGGGTATTCAAAGATCAGTTGAATAAGTTTGTCCTTGTGTTCGTTGATGATATTTTGGTCTACTCGAGGACAGAGGAAGAACACAAGGAACATTTAAGAGTAGCGATGGAGGTGTTGAGAAAACACCAATTGAAAGCCAAGTTTTCTAAGTGTCACTTCTGGAAGAGGGAAGTGAGGTTCTTGGGCCATGTTGTATCAGAAAATGGGATTGCCGTGGACCCGGCGAAGGTGGCTACGGTACAGGATTGGCCTACGCCCAAGAATGCAACAGATGTAAGAAGTTTCTTGGGGTTAGCGGGGTATTATCGTAAGTTTATCCAAAGTTTCTCCAAGATAGCAGCACCATTGACCCAGTTGACCAAGAAGAATCAAGCTTTTGTCTGGGATGAAAGGTGCGAGAATGCATTCAGAAGTCTAAAGGACAAGTTGACAAGCGCACCAGTGTTAGTTATTCCTAAGGGGGATGAAGAGATGACGGTATACACGGATGCCTGTGGTACCGGACTGGGTGCTGTATTGATGCAAGGAGGTAGGGTTGTAACTTACGCAAGTCGGCAATTGAAACCGCATGAGAGAAGATACCCTACCCATGATTTAGAATTGGCAGCGATCGTGTTCGCGTTAAAGATGTGGAGACACTATCTCTTGGGAGAAAGATTTGAGCTGTTTACAGATCATAAGTCGTTAAAGTATCTCTTCTCTCAGAAAGATCTGAATCTCCGTCAGCAGAGATTGTTAGAGTTCTTAGCTTCCTATGATTTTGACATCGCATACACACCAGGAAAGGGCAATGCGGTGGCTGATGCATTGAGTAGAAGACATGCCAGCTTAGGGGCTATGTTCCTTGAATGGAAGCAACTGGAGTTTATCGCGGGGTTTGATTTCAGACCAAAGTGCGAATTGGATCCAGAAATGTTAGCAAGTTTGACGATCAGACCCACTTTGATTGAGCGGATCGGCTCTAGTCAGAGGGACGGTCCTAACCTATTGGAAATCATCTCCAAGTTAGAGATGGGTATCGATGAGGAGATGAACAAGTTTGGGCTTGATCGAGATAGATGGCTTAGAAAGAATGGAAAGCTTGTTGTACCCAATGTCAAAGGATTGAGAGATGAAGTGCTTAGAGAATGTCATCACTCAAAGCTGACTATACACCCCGGTGGTAATAAGATGTATCGAGATATGAAGCAGACCTACTACTGGGAAGGAATGAAAAGAGACGTTGGGAAGTTTATATCCAAATGCATGAATTGCCAGCTAGTTAAAGCCGAGCAAAAGAAGCCTAGTGGGTTGTTGCAACCATTAGAAATTCCCGAATGGAAATGGGAGCAAGTCTCGATGGATTTCATCGATGGATTACCAAGGACTAGATCGGGATATGACAGCATTTGGGTAATTGTAGATCGACTGACTAAAAGCGCAAGGTTTATACCAGTCAAATCGACCAGAATGGCAGCTAAGTTAGCAGAATTGTATATGAAGTGGGTAGTGAGACTTCATGGAGTACCTAAAAGCATTGTGAGTGACCGAGACCCGTTGTTCACTAGTGGGTTTTGGAAGAGCTTGCAAGAGGCTCTAGGGTCAGAGTTACATCTCAGTACCGCCTATCATCCTCAGACCGACGGTCAGACGGAGAGGGTGAATCGTATTTTGGAAGATCTCTTGAGAGCATGTATATTGGATTTTGGTGGATCATGGGATGACCATTTACATCTAGTAGAGTTTGCATATAATAATAGCTACCAATCCAGCATTGGTATGGCTCCGTTTGAAGCTTTGTACGGAAGACCGTGCAACTCACCATCATGTTGGATAGAGACTGGCGAGAAGTTTATGCTTGGACCAGATGTGGTGAGGGAAACTTCAGATAAGATCAAAATCATTCAACAACGAATGAAGGCTGCCCAAGATAGGCAGAAGAGTTATACTGATAAGAGGAGAAGAGACCTAAAATTCTCCGTTGGTGACTTGGTGTTTGTCAAGACTTCCCCGTTGAAGAGCGTAATACGATTCGGCAGGAGAGGCAAGTTGGCACCAAGATTCGTTGGCCCATTCCCTGTTCTTGAACTAGTCGGGAATTTGGCATATAGAATTGACTTACCAGAGAAGATGGCGGGAGTTCACAACGTATTTCATGTTTCCCAGCTAAGGAAGTTCGTTCACGACTCAGATATGACTATTTCACCTGATCAGTTAGAGGACTTCGAAATAGAACCCGAGGCGGCTGGGAACCGTAAGCCGGCCCGTATTGTCGCGCACGACATGAAGCAACTTCGAAGGAAGGCGGTGAAGCTAGTCAAGGTACAGTGGAGCGAGGACGAGAATGATTGTACTTGGGAAACAGAGGAGGACATAAGGAAGAAGTATCCAGAACTCTTTGCCTGGTAAGATTTTGACTTCGATTTAGTTTTCCGCATGCTAGGATAAGCTTGTTTGCTTGTTTTGCATATTTGATTGTTGTATATGGTTGTTAGGCATGCGGGATCCTTTGTATGTTTTGGGTTAAGGAATTTCGGGGACGAAATTTCTTAAGGGGGGAGAGTGTAACGACCCGCATTCTACGCATCATAGGATCGTAGAATATTTATTTCTTTCACATACAAAGTCGTATGGTCATGTAACTTTAGGAGACGACTATTGGGGTCATTTCCCATGTTCATGATTTTTCCCGATTTTTAAATGACCATTTTACCCCTAGTTGGCACTGTTTTGGCCATAACTTTTGACTAGAAAGGAATTTTGACCTGAAACCACTTCCATTGGCTTCGGATGATGGTTTCTCTTTCCGTAGAGTGGTCACATTAGCCAAACGGACTTACCGTTTGGGAGATATGGCTGAAACAAGTTTCAGACGGTGAAAAACAGCTTAATTGGGCTTAACCGGGTGATTAGCAGCTAGGCCCACAGGGGAATTTCGGGTTTAGAGGTATAGGAGGACTGATTAGGGTTAGGTTATCACTTTCATTTCAGTTTTGAGCCGCCACTTTCATTCCTCTTAACCTAGTCATGGCCTCCACTCTCTAAATCTCTCTAAAACACCCAAAAATCACCTTCTAATTGAAGATTAGGCTTAGCAAACATTAAATTAAGAAGAAAAAGCACCAAAGCAAGGTTGGAGCTGCTGTATAAGTTTGGGAACAGCGCCAAATCAGAGCATATTTCAGTTTTGGGGTTCTAGTTGTGGCAAAGGTGAGTGATTTGCATAGTTTTTGCACTAATTACGGTGATTAAGGGTAATTAGTGAAGATTAGCGAATTTATACGTAAATAAATTCTGGAAAAATTCTTAAAATTCTAAAATAATGTTTTAAGGCTCTGTTAGAAATTTGGGTTAATTTCGATGTGTTTTGCTAATCGTATGCTTAAACATGATTAAGAGGGATTATAGGAAAATGTGAGGTTTTAGCCACTTTTGATCCATTTTGGTTCATTTGAATTGTTGTTAGGTGTTTGTGGTTGTTCTTACATGTTGTTATGACTAATTGACATGAATTGTGATTGATTAGAATAGTTAGATTTGTCAAAAACGTCGTCGAACGGCGTAAACAAGTTGCTGGAAAAGTCGCAGAAAGTTGTGCAGGGCTTCGGATCGGATCGGATGGGGGGCTCGGATCGGATATGTGAACTGGGCAAGAAACCCGACCCGAACCAGAGTTTGGCACATAGGAGGCTTGGCAAGAAGGAAGGCCGTTTGCTTAGAGTTGGAGTGGATAAGGGGATCGGATCGGAAGGATAATTGGAGGCCAGATCGGATCGACTTGGAGACGCAGGGCTCGGATCGGAAGTAAGCATTTGGGAGAACTAGCAGAAGGGAAGGCCACGCGGATCAGATGGCAAGGAGGGATCGGATCGGAATACGTGAAGAAATAAGGGAGCGGATCGGAGCACTGGAAGGAAGGACACCCGACCCGGAGGAGGACACCGACCCGACCTGAAGTGGAATACCCGACCCGAACTGAATGGAAAGATGACAAGGAAGGAGGACCGAACCGAACCGACGAGGGTAATGACCACCGAACCGAACCGTATTCTAGGGTTGCTACTGCACGACAACTCTTCTGAAGACCCACTCCAATTCAATTAAAACCCGAGATGCAAAGGAAGTCCAATTGAGGAGCTTTGACTCAGGATCCAGCTAGGAACCAATGAGTGGGCTTCATGATTGGGCTTTGTTGCGGGACGCGTGCAAAGGAGTTATCGACGTCTATAGCTTTGGACCACTATGGTAGGAGGTACGAAGGCGGATTCAGGGCCATTATGGCATCGGTAGAACCAAGGGCTACGACCAATGAAGTGGGTCATTGAAATGTTTGGTCATGACTCCAAGTGTTTGGCTTGGTCACAGCAGGGTTTCTACAAGTCGGGATTCGTCGTTACCTCAATTTGTCTAGTGTTCCAAAGTGGTAGATGTCGTACGCTTTACGCACTGAGTGAGAGGTGTGAGGATGGTTGATATGGATGATTTGTTTGCTATCATTGTGACATGCACACCCCACCCCCATATTCTTACACTATTTACTATGGCACCTTAGAGCATTGTACGGTATGTGGTACTAACTCTTTGGTTGCAGGTCCAGGTTCAGGTATGGTTTAGTATACCTGTTATTACTTTGTTTAGATGCTTATCGCTCACACCAGGCTTTATGTCTGACCCAGAGTTTTATGTCTCTTCTTATTACTCTGGGTGCTCACACGAGCAGACTAGAGACAGGTTAGCTGGTGATGCACGGGTAGATGATCCGGAGACGAGCAGGAGGCTTCCACGTAACATATATAGTATTCTCCCTGTGTTGTTGAAGATCACTGCTTGGGCATTGTTGGTGTATCTTCTACTTTAGCTTTCTTTTGCTTAGAGACAGTAAATTTGGAAAATTGTAATAAGCTGTATATGGATTTCCGCTGTTCTGATGATTGATGTTGATTTTAGTTATCAGCTTATGCACTGTCTCGCCTGTTTTATGTCAAGTATGTTATTATTATATTTTATCCCATGCGCTGTGAGACATTCTGCAGGTTCCTTGATTAGTTCATTCTCTTCTTTCTTCTCTTCTGACGGCCGTTCTGTGCTAGCTGGGCATGTGTACAGCGCACTTCCGGAGGAAATGCAGGCTGGTGCGGGACGGGCCGTCACAAAAACAATTATTCTTATTGGTTGGGTACAACGGAAAGGGGATTTTGGGTACAGGGTATTTGGGCACACATGAGTTTAGGGAAAACATAGGAAAATAAACTCTAGGTCAATCATGGGACTGGTGTAAGTAAACGATTTTAAAACAGCTTGATTTAACATTCAAAAATCCCTTTGAAATAAAAGATAATAGTAAGACCAATCCACACATAAATACAGATAGTTTTTACCTTATGATAACCAAAACATTTCTTGATATCAAAACTACTCCAATATTATAATAGTGTCTAAATCAAATAAACAGCAATCTAGGGAGATCATTTGCATCTCACGCTCCACATACATAGTATACAATCAAAATCGCGGGTGCTTATTGGGTATTAGATTTCCAACTATGACAAGGTATGGAACCACCTTCCTATAGTGTTTCTCTAGAGGGGAATACACCTAGTTCAACAAGAACATCTTGCAACCTGGCCACACATGACTGACCACTCATTTCGCTTGAGTGTATTGAATGTATATCACCAACGGTTGGGTGCGACCCACCGTTTCCTGAAAAGGGATAGCAATGAAATATATTAAAGAAGGAAATTGATTTTCTCTAGATAGGTGCTTATACACCCTAATTGGAAGCGACTCACTTATCCATGTTGCCTGACCGTGTTTTGTCATTTCCCGGGTGATAAGGCTTGAGGTTTTGAATTCAGCTTTAGAACATCTAGACATCATTTATTTTGAATATCACATTGTCAGATCCATCAAATCACTAATTGACATCCTCAAATATACCTTGGATGTAAAAGAAAGGCCATTCTTTGTCACCAACTTGGTATATTTGTAATAAACAACGTATGTGGTTTTTAGGAAATACTCTGTCAGACATTCGTTCATACAAGTCATCTAGGAACAGGATGAACCGAAGGCACTCTTCTACTACATCCAATATAGCAATCATCCTATGGATCAGTAGCGAATGGTCCTTGCAAAATTCAAAATTTTCAATCAAGAAATAATTACTACGGAATTATCTTTGGGAGCTAGCCAGAGAAATTGAACAAGTGGTTATTCCGCTCAAGAAGATATACGGTCTTCAATTCTTTAAATCATATAATTGTCCCCATAGGTTAGTTTACGTAAAATCAATTCGAAGTGGATTTGGGTCCAGTGCCCCATCCCGGTCTCTTTGAACTAATACGTAGGGAATATTTATATGGTAGTCGGTGTTTTAACTATCAATTTTAAACAATGTAGATGAGTAAAACTATTTACACAAATCATTTTATAATTTTATTTACGTAACTTGTCAATTCAATTTATTTTACTTGCCCAATTTCAGAATAACAATCAATATAAGATGACAAAATTTAAATAAAATGTGTCAATGTTTATTTTAGCTAATTTAGATGCTTTTAGTTACTTCAAAAACATAACAGATAAATTAACCATGATCGTTTAACACAACATTAACATACAAAAATAATTCGACGTTTTATTTCAATATAATATTAGTTTGAAGTATCTGATCTTGGATAAACACTTACTTCACAATACTTACTTATCAAGATATTTGGAAATAATTTAATTGATTATGTTTATACATCTATTTCTTTTTAATATACCATAAACATATAAATACTACAGTTTCAAGCTCACGTTTACGTGAAACATTTATTTTGAAATTATGAATAATTTCAGCAGTTTTCCGATCCTCTATTATTATTTTATTTACTGATTATTTATTTATAACTTCTATTCTAAATCAATTTAATTAAATTTGATAACTTAATAGGCTAAACAAAAATCTAAGTTTGCATACCCTAGAATTTCCGGTGACTTCCTTAACATGGTCCCCTCTTCCCTTAAATTATAATACCTTTAATTAAAACTCAAGGAATTAAAACATCTTTTTATTTTATTTTATATGCTTAGCCCGGCCCAAAATCCATAGCCGTAAGAAAACCGCACGCATGTAAATATTCATACCATTCAAAACTCCTGGCAAAACACGTATTCCAAACCCCGACTCCCCATTCTTTCTCTTCCCTTCCCTATTTCTTTTTGGTTATGTCCCCCTACCCTTCCCAATTTTGTTTATATTTGTCGGAACCACACCCATTTTGACCGTGCATGCATTCCATTCGCTGTTACTTCAATAAAAGAATTTAAAACACCAAATTTTTTCAAGACATATATGAGAACCCTCAACCAGGAATGCACTCAATCAATATAAGTGAAAGATGAAGCTACCCAGAGTCCTCTTCGTTCTTATGTTGCTGCTGTCCATCACAACAACTAGACGAAGAACCATTTTCATGACAGCATGAGCTTCTCCTTAATCATGCCCAAATATATGATATAATATATAGTCAATGGTTGACATCGTAACTGTCAATGGTTGCAAAAATTGGATGCACACATTATGGATGGATATTATGCGAGGGGTTATTTGAATTTTACCCTTATCAAATTTCGGGGATGAATTTCCAAAGGGTGGGAGAATGTAACACCCTGCATTTTATAACAATTTAATAATTAAATAATGCATATGTGTATGTGTGTGCATATATATATATATATATATATATATATATGCATAGACATAAATATATATATGAAGAATAAAATAATGATAATTTGTGATTACATGTAATAAATACATGCACTGAAAAAGAAGAAAAAGATTCATGCAATGATTTAAATGAAATATTGTAACAAACAAGAAAAAGAGAAATAAGAAGAGAACTACCATTGTTCTAAGCCTTGTTAACAACAGCCTTAGTAGTCCAATTGGTTAGAGCATGTGGCTTGCATACAAGAGGTACAAAGTTCGATCACCACCGGCGTCATATTTTTGTTTGGGTGCATTTTTTTATAGGTCCTTATTAACGTTTTCAATTAGGCTCAGGTCCAGTCATAAACTTATTGTAAACTTAGTCCCTTTTTTTTAAAAAATTCAGTAAAAAAAATGAAAAAATCACGTAAATTTGTAATTAATTAAAACAATTAATCTAAAAAAAATCAGGTGAAAAAACATCAAAAACCACACCAAAATAAAGAATTACAGAAAAACAACGAAATGCAGTAAAATGCATCTGCAGATGCATATATTTCAAATAGTTGCATACATGTACGCGTTTATTTCAAATCTGCATCTAAACTGTAGAATAAATACATACATGTATGCACATAATGTGAATACATGCATAACCTGATACACAGTTTTAAAACCTATATACGTACACGCAATTTTTCACTTTTACGTAGATTTTGACATATCAGCATACATGTATGCATTTATACAAAAAAACTTCATACATGTATGCAGTTATTCAAGAGGCATGCATAAATATATGCATGTGTATTCAAATAGTTTTATACATGTATGCAACTTTTTTTTTTTGGGTCGAGAACTTCTGACAATATTTCTAGATTTTAGAATTTTTTTTAATCAATGCCGCATTTTTTTTTGGAAGAAATTGAAGAAGGCGGAAGTCCCTAAAATGAAGGAGGCGCAAGCAAAAATAGGGGGCAGGTTCTAATTTGAAACATGACAAGGATGTGAGCCTAATTAAGTTTGCTTTTAGGGATGTGAGCCTAATTTTCATTTTTCGCTTTAAGGGAAAGACTAAAATAATACATGTTCTAAAGACAAAAAAAAATATAAGTGCATATATAAGGAAAAGTATACATATAAGGAAGTTATATGTATACATATATATATGAAAATTTACACGTATATAACTGACACGTCCCCAAATCCCCATCTGGCCTAGACCAAACGAGAATGCGTATTGCATTGAGAACACGACGCATCAGAACACAAACAGAAGAACATTTCATTGCCATTAAAACGATTACATTAGAGTACAAGAATATATCAAAGTATAAATAAATATATAGCGGAAAAATAAATATCAGAGATTTACAAATTACAAAGCAATGGAAAATATAATACATGGGTATAATGTGCAGTGGAAATACATCAACTACCACAACTGAAAGAAATACACAGGCACAAAGCTTTCCGAATATAGCTCCAGCTGTAAACCAGGATCCTATGTAAAGAAATGTCAACAAAAACCAAAACTACTAGCTGCCCTTGTGGAAAATGAGGGCACCTAGAGTTCAAGTTAAAACAATAAACTCCGAGTTAGTAATGGGACTGGTGTGAGAACTAAAACAATTATTAGCTTTTTATTTTAAAGTTAGCTAAACCACGGGACCACGCCATATAACACGGAATGAGTTTATCCCCTATGAATGCCATAAAACAAACAGCACAATGCTAAACAGAAAATGAAGCTATTATAAGACTCAGGTCCCATCACACAATGAACACAGTCGAGGATAGTGTTTTACCTTATAATAGCCAAATATGCTTGATACGCAAAATTTCATCTTTTATTATTACTATAAGTGAAGAAATCAACTTCAAATATAAATGTATCAATCGTAGGCGGCGTAGGTATCATTATATTACGTCGCCATATAGGTTTACAACTAAAACCGTAAAATTGCATATTGGAAATTGGGTTTCCATCTATGAACTGAGGCAAAGGATGTTCCTTCCGATTTGAGACACACTAGCAATTCCTCAGGATAACACTTATGAGTAACCCTTGGATCTTGTAGAGTCGGTCATCCATCAATGACTAATTATACCATAACCTATATGTTAGCCAGTTCTATCGAACCTCCAAAATGGTCAGTCCAGTCGACCATCTAGAACCTTTTAGTCAGTTCTATCAATTGCAAGGTACCTCGCTTTCCATCAATAAAGTTTTCCAACATCCACATAAGTAAACAGTCTGGGCTCCATACCATGACGTTACTCGTAGCTAGAAACTACCATATGTCCATTTCCCTGTGTCCCTAATCCCACTTTAGATCATATCGGGGAGTGAAGATCGCGAATTAATGCTACACAAAGTTATGCTATTTAATGTTGTGCTTTGATCATCAGCAACAAGACTCTGCTTTTCAACAAAAGCCTTGATCATTTGCATCTCATCATGCTACACTGTCAATCCATATCGTACTACTGATTTCCACCAATATATAACCTCTAAGCTCGTGCGTCTCAGAGAAGGGTGTTAAGCAAGAGAATAATTCTCCGCTACCAAATAGATATATGTTTAGCAGAGATCAACGAATACAGTATAAAGGAATACAATGTCAGATATACCATCCATTTGCAAGTCCGTTCTAGGTCTAAATGAAATCGAGTCACCTTATTCCTCGTCCCATATGTCCAATACAGGAGAGAGGCCTTCGCGTTCCATACTCGATCATTTCATGGATTCAATAAATTTAATTATCCCATTCTCATTCCAATCTAATTAAAGTTTCATTAAAACTCCTTCTTAGTTTTAATATCATAATCATTACTTTATGATTATTCAACTTTAAGAAATTAATCTTTTCTTTAACTGGGTTAAAGAACCAATGTTATTAAAAACACAGTTCACAATAAACCAAAATCAATTTCCATTAAATATGGAATCTTCGCGGAAAACAGATCAATATATAATTGATATAAATTCCGGTATCAGACTAATAATATAAATGAAATAACGGCAAAGCCTTTTAAATTCCATATATAGTAACGGTCTTTCTTCACAGAAGATCATTCCGATCATCACTAAATCGAATTCAATTCACTTCCAATTTTGTATTTTAAATTGGAAAACTTTACTTTGGAAAATTTCCATTAAATCTTAGAATAAAGATTTATAAATTCCAAATCTTAACTTCACTATTAATTGGGTTAAAGAACAAATGTTATTTAAAACATTGTTCACGATAAACCCAAAATCCAATCTGATACTAAATACAAAGTTCTGAATAGAAATTATATCGACTTATATTCAATGGCAAATTCTAAAACTAAAGGATACCGTATTGGGAACAACAATATCTATATCTTCCAAATTCCTCAACAATAACCATGTAATCATGGAATCAAATATCGAAATATTCTGAAGATTATTTCTATTCAATTCCTTTCCAATTCGTACATTGGAAAAATTCTAGTTGCAATAAAACCATTTTCAAATCCAATTTATTTATTTAAAAATAACTGGATTATTATTCTAGTTAATAACTAGTTCATTCAGATAAAAATATCTTTTATCTTTTCAAAACTTGGATTTTTTTCATCCAAAATCTTTCCAAATTTGTAATTATGATTTTACATAATTTTTCCATATTTTTAATAATTTTGTTATGTCCCGTACAGTCAGTTTCCAATACGGCCATAGAACTGCATCCATAGCGACCTTTTATGAAATTGATTTGGACATATTTTAAAATATAACTATTCAAATTTCAATCTCTTATATTTATTGGAAAGATCTTTTCGATACGAACCTAAATGGTTTCGGTTTTAGGAGAATCCGACGGTCGGATCTCACATTACATCAATTTGAAGTTATTGGTTGAAATTTGCGAATGGTGGCTGTGTGACGCGTTCTATTCAAGCCATTATATATATATATATATATATATATATATATATATATATTTAAAATATACCATCGATTTCCATTTCAAACAGATTTTACAAATCGTTTATAAATTCATTTTAAAACGATTCCAACTTCCATTTCAATTTTAAATCAAAATTGAATATTCCATATCATTATAATATTAAAATGATAATACTTTCAAAATATCTGATTTTGAAATCCATTTCCCTTTTGTATCCATTTATAAAATAAATAAAATAAGTTGATAACCCGTTTGAATTAAAATGACGTTTAACTACTTAACTCGGCTTCACATTTCAATATTTTTGTGTCCATCCAAAATCGGACATCAAAATTATAATTTTAATTCTTTTTTGAATATTATTTTAAAATATTCATTATTTTCGAACTGGAATGTGATTCAACTAATTACCATATAATTTAATTATATGGATTTCATACATCGCATGTATTCAGCAATAATGATAAACAATCATTCAAGCAAAATCCAAAGTGCATTCTACAACTGTATAAGCATTAAATAAATAAATAACGCTTACAGCAGTCTGTCAATCGATCGATTGAAATACAATTAAATCCAAGGGAGATGTGAATTAATTATCATCACCAGACCCGTGTGGGGTTTTCAATCATCAACAAATAATTAGGCGATGCGTAAAATTATCGTTCCAATACCCGTGTGGGGTTTACATCACAATCCATGTGAATTTATATAATATTTTCACAGTTTAATAATAATAACATTACAACTGTAAACAACCATCAATCATCAAACAACATTTGCAATCACAGGCAATAAATATACATTCAGTTATAAAAATAAATAAATGTACAAAATTTTAGTGAGAGAATTCTCACATTCGTTTCCACTCCGTCAGTCTTTATTGATGATAGTTCTAATAAAATTAAACCCAACATTTAATTTTATCAAAAACTGCAATAGCTTCTATGTCTGTTCTGGTCAGTTCCATGTTGTAGCGCTCGACTCCACGATTCAAATGCTTCCAGGTTTACTAAATTTTGACCTCATATGAACGAGTTATTGCAATTCATACATTAATTACATTTCAAAATTAATTATGGTAATTAAAATTTGTAATTAACTAATTATGTCAGCAATGAAAAGGGACGATCTTTTTTCCTTCTTTAACTTCATCTTCCTAGAACAAAAAAAAAACGCTGTCACCTCTTAGGGTTTAAATTCGCCATCTCCTTGTCGCGCCTGGGCATGATTGTGAAAACCCGTAACTTCCCCGTAAAGGAAAGCGGCGGATAGTTCGAGAACAAACCACAACAGAACACATACAGAAGAACATTTCATTGTATATTACAACAATGCATCAGATTACAAGAATATACAGAGTATAAATGAATAATCATTACACAGAAATATCAGAGATTTAAATTACATTTAAATACATAGCAGCGGAAAAATAATACAATACACAACTAGAATGAGATATACGGATACAAAGCTTTCCGGATATCGTTCCAGCTGTAAACCAGGATCCTGTGAATAAAAATCTGCAAAACCAAAACTACTAGCTGCCCGTGTCAAAATAAGGGCACCCAGAGTTTAGGTTAAAACAATAAACTCCAGGTCAGTCATGGGACTGGTGTGAGAACTAAAACAGTTAATCTTTATTTTTAAAGCTAGGTAAATCAAGGGACCACGCCGTATAACACGGAACGGGTTTCCTCCTAAGAATACCAGTGCATAAAACAACAGCGCAATGCTAAATAAAGAAAAATGAAGCTGTTATAAGACCCAGGTCCTATCACACAATGCAACGCAAGCTGGGGGATAGGGTTTTCCCTTATAACAGCCAAAGAATGCTTGATACGTTTAAAAACAGATTATTTGATACTATAATAAGTGCATAGTGTATAAAACAACTTCAAATCATAAGTATCAATCATAGGCGGCATGGGTACCATATATCATGTCGCCATACTAGTTCTACAAATAAAACGCAAATGTCACGTATTTGGAAATTGGATTTCCATCTATGAACCGAGGCAAAAGATAGTCCTCAACCGATTCGAGACTGTCTAGCCCGAGTCTCAGGATCAGAGCTCGAGTGACCCTTGGATCCTCAGGGCCAGTCCACCGATGTGGATTAAACTTAAACCCTGAACATGCGTTTCCCCGCCCTATGGGGCGTAGGTGAGCCAACTAAATGACTCCATCGGTTCGAGAACGACCAATCAATCCGAGGCGCCTCGCAACAGCAACAACCACATAAGTCAAACTCGTCAGGGCGTGTAAAACCACTAACGCCACTTCTAGCTAGAAAGAAACGCATGCCCTCCCTGACGTCCTCTCCCGTTTTTGGTTCATACCGGGTGTGAAACTCGCGAAGCAAACGTTACACAAAGCTACGCCACAAAGGCCTTGCTTTGATCATCACTACAAGACTTTGCTTTTCAAAAGAAGCCTCGATCAATTGCCACTTAGGCATGCCACATAGGCAATTCACTCCATGCGTTTGATATCCATCGATATATAACCCCTGAGCTCGTACGTCTCAGAGAAGGGCGTTAAGCAAGAGAATAAATTCTCCGCTGCCAAATAGATATATATTTAATAGAGATCAATCACACGGACTAAAATCCAATGTCAGACACACAGTCCATTTACAAGTCCGTTCTGGGGCTGAACGAAACCGGAGGCACCTAGTACCCCGCATATCCATCGATCTCCAAGTACGTCTGGACGATCACTAACTGTTTCCATCTTCTTGGGTGTACAGCCCAATCAAGATCATCAGTAATTACCCAAACGACGTGAAGACTTCCGGTCTTCGACCATCGTCTTCATCTTCGACTTATCGTCGTATCAGTTATTCAGAATGGGATAAACCCAGTCTTTCCGAATAACTCGCGTATATTTTAAATAAGTGTTACACAAACACAACATACGCCTCATTCCAATTCATTAGTCACTAACCGTAAATTAATCAAGAGAATAATTCCCCAAATATTAACCCCGAAGGCCGAAACCAACATCAGATCAATATTCAGAAAACCATTCTGCTTGGCTAACCGACAGTTAGTTTCTAAATTTCACATTCATAGGGAAAGGTTCCCATTAATTTTATCCAAGATAAATTCCTTGAATTTATTCTTTATTCTATTTTTGAATCTCAATTCAAACTAGTCGGGATTAGCGAACCTTACCGAAGTAATCATTTGTTTTAATTTCCCAATCCCAACCTATTTATCCCATGAAGTAAAACTGGTAATACTTCATATCTAACACCACAGTGTTATCGGTAAATTCAATTACCATTTCACGTTCAAATCTAATTAAAGATTTAACTATCGCCTGGAGCAAAACTGGTGGTACTCCATTTTCGATCTTTTCAATCTAATTAAAGATTCATTAAAACTCTACTTAGTTTTAATCTTTGACTGGGTTAAAGAATCAGTGTCATTTAAAACACGGTTCACGATAAACCCAAAATCACATTCATTAATTATCGGGTTAAAGAACGAGTGTTATTTAAAACACTGTTCACGATAAACCCAAAAATCAATATCAATTCAATTCCAATTAAAGATTATTTAATTGGTATACTTCATTAAATCTAAATAAAAAGATATAATCTTTTCTCAACTGGGTTCAAGAACAGTGTTAGTGAAGACACCATTCACGACAAACCCAAATCATATTTGATATTCAATACAAGGCTCTAAATAGAAAATACATCGGCTTATATTCAATATCAAATTCTACGATTAACAAATGTCGTATTGGAAATAACGATATAAATATATATCTTTCAAATTTCCATAACAACATCTGTATAATCACGAATTCCAACATCGAAATATTCCGAAGATAATTTCGATTCAAATCCACTCCAATGCAATCATTGGAAATTTTGGTTATTTTTAAAACCCTTTTCAAACTCAATTTATTTATTTAAAAATAAATAGAATTATAATTCTAGTTCAAAACTAGTTCATTTCGATAAAAATCTATTTTTATCTTTTCAAATATGGAGTTTTTCATCCCAAATCTTCACAAATCATTTCTTATGATTTTACACAAATTATTACTATTTTTAATAATTTTATCAAGGCCCGTACAGTCGATTTCCATCAACGGCCATCGAACTGCACTTACAGCGACCTTTTTCGAATTTGATTTGGACGTAACTCCAAATCCAACCGTTAGATTTCTAATTTCTAATATTCGTTAGAAAGCTCTTTTCGATACGAACCCAACGGTTCTGGTTTTAGGAGAATCCGACGGTCGGATCTCCCGTAATGTCCGTTTGAAATAAATGGTCGAAATTCGCGAACTGCCGCGGCGCGGCGCGTTCTATTCAGGCCATTATATTATATATATAATATACATAATATATATTTCGTCGATTTCTATTTAAAACGAATTATATAAATAGTTTTAAAGTTCGTTTCAAAAGCAATTTCAACTTCCATTTCAATTCAAATAAAAATTGA
This sequence comes from Allium sativum, assembly GCA_030737875.1. NCBI lineage: Eukaryota > Viridiplantae > Streptophyta > Magnoliopsida > Asparagales > Amaryllidaceae > Allium > Allium sativum. The sequence continues at coordinate 466,322,618 of CM060923.1, forward strand.
ATTCTTCTTTATAAATTCGTTTTAAAATTCATTTCTATTCAATTCAAATTTCAATTCAATTTGAGTTCATTTCAATTCGCTTTCAATTCAATTTGAATTCGTTTTCAATTCAATTCATTTCGAACTCGTTTTCAATTCAATTCATTTCGAGATCGTTTTATATTCAATTCATTTCGAAATCGTTTTCAATTCAATTCATTTCGAAATCGTTTTCAATTCAATTCATTTCGAAATCGTTTTCAATTCAATTCATTTCGAAATCGTTTTCAATTCAATTCATTTCGAAATCGTTTTCAATTCAATTCATTTCGAAATCGTTTTCAATTCAATTCATTTCGAAATCGTTTTCAATTCAATTCATTTCGAAATCGTTTTCAATTCAATTCGAAATGAATAAAATCGATATAAATATCGTTCACGTCAAAATGGCGTCAAACTAATCAACACGGCTTCATAAATCTCTATTTTCAAATATTCTATTTCAAATATTTCTTTTTCAAAATAGTTGTTATTATCAAAATATTTCGTTCAACACATGACCAATCTCAATGGATGAGTACTGTTGAAACGACCCGCAAATCCGTGCTATCTGAGTTGACTAAATACACCACACGTCCAACTCAAATTGCACAGAAATACGACTCATTATTAGAAAGAAGTTAGAGGATGAGAAATAGAAAGAAAGAAATATTAGAATAGAAGAAAACAAAGATCACAAACTCACAGCGGAACGAATAAAATATATTATATAACATAAGCTTCGAAATACAAATCTGTTTTGTACACATATACATACCATCATCAGAGTACACATAACATTTGATTCAGCGGAAGTAACTCTAAATAACTAACATTGAAGCCTCCAGCTTCAAGCTCCTCCAAGTATCTGTAAAAGCCTGAAACACTTGACTGCCCGTACAAATTTGGGCACCCAAGAGTTTAGGGAAAACAAAACAAAACAACTCTGGGTCAGTCATGGGACTGGTGTGAGTAAACTCCAACCACTTGTTTAACTTTCAAAACTCTTTTCGAAAGAAAAGATAATAGTAAGACCAGCCCACACATAAACATGGACGGTTTTTACCTTACTATAACCCAAAACACTTTGATATCAAATCCAATGATATTATAGTAATGTCTACATCAAATAAATAACCAAATAGCAGAACGCTTGCATCTCACGCTCTACATATATAGTATAAAATTAAAAACCGCATGGCGCTTATTGGAGATTGGATTTCCAACATGACAAGGTATGGAACCACCTTCCGATGATGTATCTCTAGAGGCGAATACACCTGGGTTCAACAAGAACGTCTTGCAACCCGGCCCACACATGACCGACCACTCATTTCGCTTGAGTGTATCGAATGTATATCACCAACGGTTGGACTCAAACCACCGTTTCCCGAATGGGCAGAATCGATAGATTTAGAAACAAAAGGAATTTCTCTAGATAGGTGATTATACACCCTAATGGGTGCGACCCACATAGCCATGCTGCCTGCCCGATTTTTGTCCTTTCCTGGTTGTTGAGGCTTGAGGCTACGAATACCTACCATTCAACGATAGCACAATCACTTTGAATGCCACATCGTCAGATCCGTTAATCACTAGTTGAGTTTGCACAAATATTCTGGATATTATGCTAAGGGATAAATCCGTTGCAACCATATATATTCATACAGACCAACCCATTTGATCATTGGAAATACTTTGTCAGACATTCGTCCATTTACGTTCGTTCTGGGATTGAACGAAACCGAAGGCACTATTTCTATAAATAGAAAAGCCCTTGCACTTTACTCCGTCTTCAATATATTCAGCATACTTGGTTCGCAACGCTTATGCCGATACGGAGTGGTTCTTCGGATAATAATCCAACCGGTCTCTCCATATTGACAACGATGGTCAAAAACTTCGATAGTCTGTGATTTAACTATCGAATAAAAACAAGTGTTCAATCAACATATCAACAAATCACTGGGCTCTTTAATTAATATTTCATTAATTAAATCTCTTCTCCATTTCCTTATCAATATTTGTTAACCAAATATTTCAATAACCATTTTGGCCCTTTTCGCTATTTTTGATTTCGTTTCCTTATCGAATTCTATATATATCGATATATAGATTTCTAATTGTCAAATTTCTTAAAAATATTCTAACTCCTTAAATTCCCGGAAAAATTCGCCATAACCTCCCCTGTATCGGGAGCATCGGGAAATTTCAAATAGCTTCCCGGTATCTTCCTCAATCAAAAAGAAAAAGGAAAAGCCAAGCGGCTTGCCGATACGGCGCATAAATCTCATATATGAATTAAACATGTACCTTTTGGTCGAGCACATAAATTATATACTTTATATACTTCATTCCATACCTGTCCAACACCTGTCACCTGTTTTCAATTCAATTCAATACCATCTAATCGTTTGAATTCAGTTTCGCCATTTATTCTTTAAATCGGCCATTTTGCCTATTTTACTCCTTTGTTTGAACATAGCATTTTCAAACAAAATATTTAACTCGTTCATAACCAAATTGAATTTCAATTTCAATTCTAGTTCTCTTTTCTATTTCGAATATAAATTTTCAAATCGAATTTACTTATTCAAAGCCCAATTTTCCTTCGAAAACTCGTTAACTAATTTCTATTCAATTTAGTTAATTCTATTCAATAAATCAAAATCTGGTTTCTGTTTCAAAAATCATATTCATTTACACAACTTGAATTCGCATATATTTTACAACTCAACTCTGAAACTTTCTAAATAGAAATTCGGATTTTTATTTGCTTAAAATCCTTTTATAATATTAAATAAACCATTATGGTTTTAAAACGATTCTGGCGCTGTTTTTCTGAAAATTTGATTTTGACATATCTCAAAATCTATACGACGAAATCCAGATTTTTCTCCTTCATTAGAAAACTATTATCAAATCGGTCCTGACGTTTCTTGTTTCAAAGAAATCCGACTTCAATTGAGTCCTGTATACTTGATTGAAGTTCGAATCGCTATTTTACGAACTGCAGCGCTGCGGCGAGTTCGTTTTAATTATATTTTTAATATATATAAACTTTAAACTTTGTTTTAAAATGAATTCAACTCCATTTAACTCCACTTGAATCCCTTGATTCCAATTTCAATCTTCTTTTGAATTCTATATTTCAAATCCCAATTCCTTTTCAAATTCAATATTTGAATTTCTATTTGAACTCCCTATATTCAAATTTGATGTTTGAATTCATTTGAATTCTCTTATTCAAATTCTATATTTAAAATTCCATTTGAACTTCTATATTCCAATTTCTATATTTGAATTATATTGAAATTCAAATATTCAAACTTCTTTTTCAATTCTATATTCAAAATTCCATAGTTTAAAACCCATTCGAATTTCATATTCAAATCCCATAGATCAAATCCTATTTGAATTCAATTTGAATTTCTTATATTCAAATTCCATTTTCCATTTCCGACCCCATTTGAATTTCTAATATTCAAATTCATTTTCAACACCATTTGAATTTCTATTATTCAAATTCATTTTCAACACCATTTGAATTTCTTCACTCAAATCCATTTGAATTCCCTTGAATTCAAATTCCATTTCAAAATCATTTGGATTTCCTATTTGAAATCCTATTTGAAATTCTATTTCCCATTCTACTTTGAAATTCTATTTTCAAAGTTTATTTCAAATTCTATTTTGAAATCTCATATTCAAGTTTCTACTTGAATTTCTGCATTCAATTCCATGTTCAAATTCAATACTCGAATTTCTATTTCAAAACTCTAGTCAAATTTCATATTTCAATTCTTCTTTTGAAATTCTATATTTCAAATCTTATTCGATTTCTCTTTGAAATTCTACATTTCAAAGTCTGTTCAATTCTTCTTTGAAATTCTATATTTCAAATCTATTTGAATTTCTTTATTCGAATTCCTTTGAATTCAAATTTTATTTTAATCTCCCGAATTCAAATTCTATTTCTTTCATTGTAATTTCGTCTATTCAAATTCCATTTGAACTTCGATTTGAATTTCTAATATTCAAACTCCTTTTCTTTACTATGAAAATTCAAATATTTAAATTCCTTTTAAAAAAACAAATGTTATACTCAAACTTCATTTAAAATTTCATTACACCTCTTATTTTGAAATTTCATTTCAAATTCCAGTTTCGCACTTGTATTTCTATTTTTGAATTATCAATTGATAATTCTTTTCACTTCATTTATGACTTCGTTATAAAAGAACTATTTCTTAAACTTCGTTTATAAAGAACTACTTGTTTTGTTTTTCAAACAAGTTTTATATCTTTATTTCCATTAAAAATTCAAATTTCTATTTTAAAAATAGAATTTCCCCTTTAAAAATCTCAAATGTCCTTTTAATTGGCCCAGTGATATTCAAACACACAAAGCAACGAATTATTTATTTTTCTAGCACATCATATATAACAATATATATGAAATCAAATAAACAAACAGATAATATATTTTTGAGGAATCCAGTTGGATTCCTCCAACCTGTTTTCCTGCATCCACAGATGTTAGCACATAAATAATACCCATTCTGCTTCGTGGCAGAATATCGCGGTATAGAAGGTCATCCACTAATCATAGCGTGGGGCGTATAGGGTAATCATCCGCTATGAAACTGCGGGCATCCGCTAATGAGACTGCGGGAATCCAACCAATCAATCAACCCAATATATATATATATATATATATATAGCCTAAATAACTAATATATATATAAAGCAAGCAGAAAAATTCAAACGAGCACAACACGATTATTTTTAACGAAATAAAAATAATTATAAATAAAAGGTGAGTGAGATTTACTCACCTGGATTTTCTTTTTCTTTTTTATTTGTACTTGTACCAATCTCTTTTCGTCATTTCCCACGGCTTCAACTCTACACAAATGGTTTTGTTCGATGTATCCTTGCCTTATTGCTACTGCAATATCTCGCCTAACCCTTGAAACAAAACTCAGAAAAGCTACTTCCGAGCACCACAAGCCCTAGTTTACCTCAGTCCCTCATCGATCAATTTTAATAGCACCAAATTTCCTCAACTCCTCACTGAAATGCCTCACATCCAATCATGTTCATCCAGTCGGCCAATAACCGATCACATTCCACCAAAATCACAAACAGCGTACCTTCTTTCCAAATGCCGAACTTTGATTCAACTTCGTTTAAACTGAAATTGCAACCATGAATTTCACTGCTGAAACTCCTTAACAAACCAAGTCCAAATACTCTACTGCAAGAATCATGAAACCTTCAACATCATCGAACGCGAATTCTAGCTCGCAAATGACGGAATCGAACTCCTTCAATGATACATCCCGACTTCTGATGCTCCAACGCACAACTCGAGAAAAGCGCGATCAGTTTACCCATTTCTAGATTTACGAAAATCGAATGTCGCTTCCTCCGAGGTATGCGTTGTGCCTCCCTACCCAATCATCATTTCGATGTTACATCCGTACCTTTTGAAGCATCCAACACCGCCTTCTACGATGTCGACTGTTCTCCAAAATGGATCGCGATACCCCTACCACCTCGCTCCAGTTTTCGAATGATGACCAAAGCCCCAAAATCGAACTTCAGCAAGGAACATCGGACCAAAACCAAGGGCATCCAAGCAAAACTCTCGATCCCCACGTTCTTCAATTCGCGCCTCACGTTGTTACTCAGCCTCACGATTTCAATTTTGACTGCGAGGAACAAATGGAGGAAATGAAATCGGATTTAATTTCTCTCAGAAAGGAAAATGAAGAAAGAAAGGGGCGGGCGCGTATTTATACAGAAGTGAAAGAGAGACAGAAGTACGAGGCCATTAAGACTATGTCTGCTGGGTAGTGAAGCTTGGAGACAAAGCTGTTGGCTTGAGGAATTAGGCTGCGATGTTATGTTTTAGGGTAGCAAAAATTAAAACGTAGGTCGGCTGATGTTTATTGTGATTTGATTTAAATTATAATAAAAATATCTTGTGGTCTCTCAATTCGAAGTCCTGAACTGCTATTCAACCGTAATGACCTATGCTCTCAAATTACATCGTTATTCTGAATTCCGCGGAACTGATCCTGGAATTAAATTTGACCGTATAGAAGAGATAACAGCTTAAATTAACGATAAAAATTAAATTCAATTTAAAATATAAATTGATTCAAACAATTAAATTCATCGAAAATAAATTATTATTATCGTTCTATTTCAAACAGAATTTATATTAATCGACTGTATCGTTTCGATTCAGTTTTAAATCTGAATTATATCCTATATCGATTATTAATCGATAAATCCAATATAAAAATCCTTTTATATTACCAACATAATATTTAAAACGATATTAATTATTTTAAAATAACCCGACCAAAAATCCGGGTCGTTACATTCTTTCCCCCTAAAAATAATTTCGTCCTCGAAATTGCTAAGGTCGGAAAAAGGGTACAAATCCATTTATATCCAATCTATGTTCTATTAAACTAACTCAAATTGATTCTAGTCAATCGATCCACCCTGAACCATTTAACTTGCTTAAGTTAAATTTTAATTCCAGAATCCAAACCCCAGGGTTTTTCTTTCAAATTCTTTTGAAATCCCATAAATATATACATATATTTATTTTCATTTCAAATTCAAAACATTTGAATTTTCAAACCAATTTGTTTTCTTTCAAACAAATTCCATCAAAAATTTTCCTAAGGTAGCAATCCATCACTTAGAAACTCGGAAATGAACACTGATGATGTTGCAATCAGAATTATTTCCCAGCCACTGAAGTGAGTTCAGTGCTTTATTATTTCAAAATCCATCTAAATGATTTTGATTCAAATCTTTTCAAATTAATGCTATATTACTTTAACATACTTTGAAAAATATTTTTCAACTTCCCAGGATTTAAATTCCAAATTCTGGTTTGAATTTAATTCTAATTCATTTCATTTGTATATATTTCATTCATATACAAATTTTATTTGGTTATAATTAACCATTCCAATTTTTATAATCTTATCTGATTATAATGATATCAATCAACATATCCATATAATATAATAATTTCAAAAATTATTCTTTCTATATCAAAATAGAAATTTTGGGTAGAATTATTTCATTTACCCACTTTAAAACAATACTGTGTCGAATTTCTCTGTTCAAGTGTTTAGAAATTCCTATCGACTTCGTGGCGTCCCACGATTCGACCAGAATTCATAAACCACTCAACAGACTAGCCAACACAATATAAAACAATTTTTATATCAATTTACAAATACGCTCTCTCATATATACACTCAACTCATTCTAGGGTACTACTGACCCTATCTCTAATGAGCACAATTCCACAAAGCCTAGGTATTCGCTCAACCTAAGCTCTGATACCAACTGAAACGACCCGCAAATCCGTGCTATCTGAGTTGACTAAATACACCACACGTCCAACTCAAATTGCACAGAAATACGACTCATTATTAGAAAGAAGTTAGAGGATGAGAAATAGAAAGAAAGAAATATTAGAATAGAAGAAAACAAAGATCACAAACTCACAGCGGAACGAATAAAATATATTATATAACATAAGCTTCGAAATACAAATCTGTTTTGTACATATATACATACCATCATCAGAGTACACATAACATTTGATTCAGCGGAAGTAACTCTAAATAACTAACATTGAAGCCTCCAGCTTCAAGCTCCTCCAAGTATCTGTAAAAGCCTGAAACACTTGACTGCCCGTACAAATTTGGGCACCCAAGAGTTTAGGGAAAACAAAACAAAACAACTCTGGGTCAGTCATGGGACTGGTGTGAGTAAACTCCAACCACTTGTTTAACTTTCAAAACTCTTTTCGAAAGAAAAGATAATAGTAAGACCAGCCCACACATAAACATGGACGGTTTTTACCTTACTATAACCCAAAACACTTTGATATCAAATCCAATGATATTATAGTAATGTCTACATCAAATAAATAACCAAATAGCAGAACGCTTGCATCTCACGCTCTACATATATAGTATAAAATTAAAAACCGCATGGCGCTTATTGGAGATTGGATTTCCAACATGACAAGGTATGGAACCACCTTCCGATGATGTATCTCTAGAGGCGAATACACCTGGGTTCAACAAGAACGTCTTGCAACCCGGCCCACACATGACCGACCACTCATTTCGCTTGAGTGTATCGAATGTATATCACCAACGGTTGGACTCAAACCACCGTTTCCCGAATGGGCAGAATCGATAGATTTAGAAACAAAAGGAATTTCTCTAGATAGGTGATTATACACCCTAATGGGTGCGACCCACATAGCCATGCTGCCTGCCCGATTTTTGTCCTTTCCTGGTTGTTGAGGCTTGAGGCTACGAATACCTACCATTCAACGATAGCACAATCACTTTGAATGCCACATCGTCAGATCCGTTAATCACTAGTTGAGTTTGCACAAATATTCTGGATATTATGCTAAGGGATAAATCCGTTGCAACCATATATATTCATACAGACCAACCCATTTGATCATTGGAAATACTTTGTCAGACATTCGTCCATTTACGTTCGTTCTGGGATTGAACGAAACCGAAGGCACTATTTCTATAAATAGAAAAGCCCTTGCACTTTACTCCGTCTTCAATATATTCAGCATACTTGGTTCGCAACGCTTATGCCGATACGGAGTGGTTCTTCGGATAATAATCCAACCGGTCTCTCCATATTGACAACGATGGTCAAAAACTTCGATAGTCTGTGATTTAACTATCGAATAAAAACAAGTGTTCAATCAACATATCAACAAATCACTGGGCTCTTTAATTAATATTTCATTAATTAAATCTCTTCTCCATTTCCTTATCAATATTTGTTAACCAAATATTTCAATAACCATTTTGGCCCTTTTCGCTATTTTTGATTTCGTTTCCTTATCGAATTCTATATATATCGATATATAGATTTCTAATTGTCAAATTTCTTAAAAATATTCTAACTCCTTAAATTCCCGGAAAAATTCGCCATAACCTCCCCTGTATCGGGAGCATCGGGAAATTTCAAATAGCTTCCCGGTATCTTCCTCAATCAAAAAGAAAAAGGAAAAGCCAAGCGGCTTGCCGATACGGCGCATAAATCTCATATATGAATTAAACATGTACCTTTTGGTCGAGCACATAAATTATATACTTTATATACTTCATTCCATACCTGTCCAACACCTGTCACCTGTTTTCAATTCAATTCAATACCATCTAATCGTTTGAATTCAGTTTCGCCATTTATTCTTTAAATCGGCCATTTTGCCTATTTTACTCCTTTGTTTGAACATAGCATTTTCAAACAAAATATTTAACTCGTTCATAACCAAATTGAATTTCAATTTCAATTCTAGTTCTCTTTTCTATTTCGAATATAAATTTTCAAATCGAATTTACTTATTCAAAGCCCAATTTTCCTTCGAAAACTCGTTAACTAATTTCTATTCAATTTAGTTAATTCTATTCAATAAATCAAAATCTGGTTTCTGTTTCAAAAATCATATTCATTTACACAACTTGAATTCGCATATATTTTACAACTCAACTCTGAAACTTTCTAAATAGAAATTCGGATTTTTATTTGCTTAAAATCCTTTTATAATATTAAATAAACCATTATGGTCTTAAAACGATTCTGGCGCTGTTTTTCTGAAAATTTGATTTTGACATATCTCAAAATCTATACGACGAAATCCAGATTTTTCTCCTTCATTAGAAAACTATTATCAAATCGGTCCTGACGTTTCTTGTTTCAAAGAAATCCGACTTCAATTGAGTCCTGTATACTTGATTGAAGTTCGAATCGCTATTTTACGAACTGCAGCGCTGCGGCGAGTTCGTTTTAATTATATTTTTAATATATATAAACTTTAAACTTTGTTTTAAAATGAATTCAACTCCATTTAACTCCACTTGAATCCCTTGATTCCAATTTCAATCTTCTTTTGAATTCTATATTTCAAATCCCAATTCCTTTTCAAATTCAATATTTGAATTTCTATTTGAACTCCCTATATTCAAATTTGATGTTTGAATTCATTTGAATTCTCTTATTCAAATTCTATATTTAAAATTCCATTTGAACTTCTATATTCCAATTTCTATATTTGAATTATATTGAAATTCAAATATTCAAACTTCTTTTTCAATTCTATATTCAAAATTCCATAGTTTAAAACCCATTCGAATTTCATATTCAAATCCCATAGATCAAATCCTATTTGAATTCAATTTGAATTTCTTATATTCAAATTCCATTTTCCATTTCCGACCCCATTTGAATTTCTAATATTCAAATTCATTTTCAACACCATTTGAATTTCTATTATTCAAATTCATTTTCAACACCATTTGAATTTCTTCACTCAAATCCATTTGAATTCCCTTGAATTCAAATTCCATTTCAAAATCATTTGGATTTCCTATTTGAAATCCTATTTGAAATTCTATTTCCCATTCTACTTTGAAATTCTATTTTCAAAGTTTATTTCAAATTCTATTTTGAAATCTCATATTCAAGTTTCTACTTGAATTTCTGCATTCAATTCCATGTTCAAATTCAATACTCGAATTTCTATTTCAAAACTCTAGTCAAATTTCATATTTCAATTCTTCTTTTGAAATTCTATATTTCAAATCTTATTCGATTTCTCTTTGAAATTCTACATTTCAAAGTCTGTTCAATTCTTCTTTGAAATTCTATATTTCAAATCTATTTGAATTTCTTTATTCGAATTCCTTTGAATTCAAATTTTATTTTAATCTCCCGAATTCAAATTCTATTTCTTTCATTGTAATTTCGTCTATTCAAATTCCATTTGAACTTCGATTTGAATTTCTAATATTCAAACTCCTTTTCTTTACTATGAAAATTCAAATATTTAAATTCCTTTTAAAAAAACAAATGTTATACTCAAACTTCATTTAAAATTTCATTACACCTCTTATTTTGAAATTTCATTTCAAATTCCAGTTTCGCACTTGTATTTCTATTTTTGAATTATCAATTGATAATTCTTTTCACTTCATTTATGACTTCGTTATAAAAGAACTATTTCTTAAACTTCGTTTATAAAGAACTACTTGTTTTGTTTTTCAAACAAGTTTTATATCTTTATTTCCATTAAAAATTCAAATTTCTATTTTAAAAATAGAATTTCCCCTTTAAAAATCTCAAATGTCCTTTTAATTGGCCCAGTGATATTCAAACACACAAAGCAACGAATTATTTATTTTTCTAGCACATCATATATAACAATATATATGAAATCAAATAAACAAACAGATAATATATTTTTGAGGAATCCAGTTGGATTCCTCCAACCTGTTTTCCTGCATCCACAGATGTTAGCACATAAATAATACCCATTCTGCTTCGTGGCAGAATATCGCGGTATAGAAGGTCATCCACTAATCATAGCGTGGGGCGTATAGGGTAATCATCCGCTATGAAACTGCGGGCATCCGCTAATGAGACTGCGGGAATCCAACCAATCAATCAACCCAATATATATATATATATATAGCCTAAATAACTAATATATATATAAAGCAAGCAGAAAAATTCAAACGAGCACAACACGATTATTTTTAACGAAATAAAAATAATTATAAATAAAAGGTGAGTGAGATTTACTCACCTGGATTTTCTTTTTCTTTTTTATTTGTACTTGTACCAATCTCTTTTCGTCATTTCCCACGGCTTCAACTCTACACAAATGGTTTTGTTCGATGTATCCTTGCCTTATTGCTACTGCAATATCTCGCCTAACCCTTGAAACAAAACTCAGAAAAGCTACTTCCGAGCACCACAAGCCCTAGTTTACCTCAGTCCCTCATCGATCAATTTTAATAGCACCAAATTTCCACAACTCCTCACTGAAATGCCTCACATCCAATCATGTTCATCCAGTCGGCCAATAACCGATCACATTCCACCAAAATCACAAACAGCGTACCTTCTTTCCAAATGCCGAACTTTGATTCAACTTCGTTTAAACTGAAATTGCAACCATGAATTTCACTGCTGAAACTCCTTAACAAACCAAGTCCAAATACTCTACTGCAAGAATCATGAAACCTTCAACATCATCGAACGCGAATTCTAGCTCGCAAATGACGGAATCGAACTCCTTCAATGATACATCCCGACTTCTGATGCTCCAACGCACAACTCGAGAAAAGCGCGATCAGTTTACCCATTTCTAGATTTACGAAAATCGAATGTCGCTTCCTCCGAGGTATGCGTTGTGCCTCCCTACCCAATCATCATTTCGATGTTACATCCGTACCTTTTGAAGCATCCAACACCGCCTTCTACGATGTCGACTGTTCTCCAAAATGGATCGCGATACCCCTACCACCTCGCTCCAGTTTTCGAATGATGACCAAAGCCCCAAAATCGAACTTCAGCAAGGAACATCGGACCAAAACCAAGGGCATCCAAGCAAAACTCTCGATCCCCACGTTCTTCAATTCGCGCCTCACGTTGTTACTCAGCCTCACGATTTCAATTTTGACTGCGAGGAACAAATGGAGGAAATGAAATCGGATTTAATTTCTCTCAGAAAGGAAAATGAAGAAAGAAAGGGGCGGGCGCGTATTTATACAGAAGTGAAAGAGAGACAGAAGTACGAGGCCATTAAGACTATGTCTGCTGGGTAGTGAAGCTTGGAGACAAAGCTGTTGGCTTGAGGAATTAGGCTGCGATGTTATGTTTTAGGGTAGCAAAAATTAAAACGTAGGTCGGCTGATGTTTATTGTGATTTGATTTAAATTATAATAAAAATATCTTGTGGTCTCTCAATTCGAAGTCCTGAACTGCTATTCAACCGTAATGACCTATGCTCTCAAATTACATCGTTATTCTGAATTCCGCGGAACTGATCCTGGAATTAAATTTGACCGTATAGAAGAGATAACAGCTTAAATTAACGATAAAAATTAAATTCAATTTAAAATATAAATTGATTCAAACAATTAAATTCATCGAAAATAAATTATTATTATCGTTCTATTTCAAACAGAATTTATATTAATCGACTGTATCGTTTCGATTCAGTTTTAAATCTGAATTATATCCTATATCGATTATTAATCGATAAATCCAATATAAAAATCCTTTTATATTACCAACATAATATTTAAAACGATATTAATTATTTTAAAATAACCCGACCAAAAATCCGGGTCGTTACAACTGTCAACACATGAACTTTTATTTTATATCGATAAAGATGTAAATTTTATTACTAAAATATTTCGTTCAACACATGACCAATCTCAATGGATGAGTACTGTCAACACATGAACTTTTATTTTATAATATTCTTTATTTTTCAAATTGGAATGAGGCCCAATCAATTACCATATAAAGTTAATTATATGGATTTTCATACATTACACACATATAATAGCATTGAAAAATAATCAACCATCAACCAAAGTGCACTACACTGTATAAGCATCAAATATAGATATCTAACGCTTATAACAGCCTGTCAATCAATCGATCGACATATTTAATCAATCAGGATGTGTGAACTTCAAATTTCATCCCAACACCCGTGTGGGGTTTCAAACAATCAAACGCATATTTTATTCGTGCAGTTGGGCGATGTGTAAAATTTATCGACCCAATCAATGCCCTTCAAATAGGTGTACATAAACAAACCGTCTGGTTTGTAAATGAATATTTATTTATTCACATTCACGTTAAAAATTATATTTTTAACGACAAAACATTTTATTCCAACATATGAATTTCTATTCAGTTCATTCTTTAAATAAAATGATATTTTTATTTTTCTTACTTATTTTAGAAAATTTCGGCGGTATAACGGCACGATACTAGAAACGGGACAAGGCCTAGCCTTATCCCCGGTCTAGTGAAGGCCCACGCCATTCACACATCAATCAAATTCACCAAACAACCAAATTCAAATCAAATATCCAACTAATCTATGCAACCAAACAAACAAGTCCATGGTCTGTGGACGATTGTGTCGGGTGCTACTAAGCACCGTCTGCATCCAAGTATATATATATATATATATATATATATAACTAGAGAAGAAATTGAAAGGTGAGAAGTTCTCACCTTTAGCTATCCAATCATCTTGACTCTTCTTTGATATAAATCTTCTTCGTTCTCGCCTTTTTGTCGTTTTCGCCCGTATTCACTACATATGTAAAAATCGAATTTTTTACTTCGCTATTCAATATATAAAAATCATATTTTTATTTCGAAGTTCAACATATAAAAATCATATTTTTATTTCGAAGTTCAACATATAAAAATCATATTTTTATTTCGAAGTTCAACATATAAAAATCTTGCCTTTTTACACTTCAAAAATCTAATCTCTTCTAATTTAAAAATCAAACTTTTCTAATTTAAAAATCAAACTTTTCTAATTTAAATATATATACACTTTCTTCTTTTGCATTTATAAAAGTCAGATTTTTTTCTGTTTTACAAAAACTGCTATCATATATTTTTGATTCAATGTTTTTTTTTTAAAACATAGCTACTTCTATTTAAAATCCAAAATAAAATAAAATAAAACAATATGGTTTAAATTAAATTAGTTAAACTACATTAAGTAAACAAAACTCACTGTATAATTTATCTGGATCTTCTTCATCATTTCAGCAGTGACCGATTCCCTGAAATTGCTCCGCCCTAGGGCATCATTGCGTCGCAGCCACGATGGTTCAGACCACCATCGAGCACCCTCTCATGTAGCGCCGTCGGAGGGGGGGTCTGGCCTCTGGCGGCGGTGGCTAAGGCTGGAGGGGCTTGGACGCGGCGGTCCTGGTGGAGGCAGCGTCATCTTCAGCATCGCGAGGCTAGGGGGGTTCGGGCGTCGCTCGTGAGGAGGGGCATCGGCGGGGGAGTTCGTCGGCGGTGGCATCGATCTGGGGAGGGAGGCGGCGGCTCGAGATCGGGGTTAGGGCAGAGGCGCGTGTTTTTTTCTTTTTTTTTTCTTTTTTTTCTTCTGTTTGAATCGGGGGGCCTGGGAGGAGATAAGGGGAGGGATTATTTTTTTTTTTTATTTAATTAATTTAATTTCTCTCTCCTAAGTTGACTTTTCGTACGCTCTCGAAATCGAACCCACCGCCTGTCGTCCATAGCGTTTTACCCCCATTCCGAACCCAATGGGATATGTATCGCAAGCTGGTTCGATTGTTTTGATCAGTTTCCGTTGAATTTTCATTTAAATCATTATATTGAATTTTAAACGTACATTTCAAATTACCGGGGCCACATACTAACCAGAAAAATTTCAGAAAAATATTTTCTAGCTTCGTATTGACGATACGGTCCTAACAAAACTAGTTTCGTCGAACTTCGAGACCGTCAGAAAAATGGCCAATTTCCAGTCGATTAAAATCAACTGAAACTGGTCAAACGCGTTTTCCTTTGCCACGCTCACATATTGATTCGAAAAATTATGAAATTTGAAACCTAGCTATAATTTGACATCACGGACCCAACAAAACTGGTTTCGTCGAAATCCGAGGTCATTTGCAAAATGTCCATTTTAAGGGCCTGAATTTCATAGCGACTATTCAGAATTTTCAACTGGACATATCTTTTGATTCCCACTATGAAATTTCGATTGGTCGGATTCGTTGGAAAGATATTATCAATTAGATCCTAATGTTTTTGGTTTCACTAAAATCCGGATTGTTTTGCACCCGGTACATTCAATTGAAGTTTGAAATCGAATTATCGAACTACCGCGCCATTTTCAATTCTATTTATAATTATATATAAATATTTATATTCTAACGACGACGCGTATAATATATACGTCGAATTCTATTCAAAATAAATTTCTTGCCGATTTTATTTAAAATAATTCATTTTAAATAATCAAAATTCGCTAAAATTGCCAAAATAAAAATTTTAAACTGGCCCAGATTTTCGGGTTGTTACAATGATCGATCGTTTCCATGCTGTAGCGACCAACGCCCTCCGCCACCACCCTGAAAGTGGTGTCGCTTGATTCCCCCTCGTGGCTAGAAATTGCGCTGAAACGCCGGCCCTTTGAGGCATGATTTTGAATAAATCACTCAACAAAAACTAATCATCGTGGTATGGATTTGAAGAGCTGAGATTGCTCTACAAATTTCCTTTTATAAACTTCTTGAATCTATTGGAGAATTAAGAGAAAAGAGGGAGAAAAGAAAGGGGCGATTTCAGTCGTTGGAATTAAACTGGCGGCAGTTTTTGATTTGTGGTAAGTGTTTAGTAGAAAAGGATTTATATATATAATAATTTTAATAATTAATTAATTTGAAAATAGTTCATTTAATCTCCGAACTCCAAATCAAACCCAATGACTGTCATCCCTAGCTAAATACCCCCATTTTGAATATAATGGGATATGTTTTATAAGCTAATTCAATCATTTTGATCAGTTTTCATAAAAATTAAAATATAAATTAATATAACGGTCAATATTGAGTTTGAACGTACATTTTAATTTACTGGGGCCAAATACTAACTCCAAAAATTACGAAAATTGAAATCTAGCTATGTTTTGACGATACGGTCCTACTTAAACAAGTTTCGTCGAATTTGGAGATCGTTTGAAAAATGGCTTTTTCTAGTCGATTAAATTTAAACTAAAATTACCAAACGCGTTTAAATTTACCACGCTCACATATTAATTCCAAAAATTATAAAATTTTAAATTTGATAATAATTTGACATTCCGGATCCAACAAGAGTGGTTTCGTCGAAAACGGAGGTCATTTGCAAAATGGCTATTTTTAAGGGCTATATATTATATTAAAATATATATAAATTCCATAGCGTCTATTCTAAATTTTAAACTGGATATAACTTACAATTTATAAAGTGAAATCCCTGTTTCTTACATTTGTTAGAAAACTGTAGTTCAAAATATTCCTACATTTCTTGTTTCATTAAGTTCTGACTTATACTAAATTCTGGATATTCATTCAAAGTTTTTAAAATTGAATTTTCAAACACCGCGCCATTTTTAGTTCGTTTTATAATTAAAATAATTTCATATGTTCTAACTTCATTTAAAATAAATTTTTAGTTGTAATTATTTAAAATAAATCATTTTAATTATTCAAAACCCATTAAAATAGCTAAAATTAAAATTTTAAATAGGTTCAGAAATTCTGAGTTGTTACAATCTCCCTCACTTAAAATCTTTTCGTCCTCGAAAAGGAACGGAGCTGAAAGTTGTTTAACTAACCAACTCAACTTTCATTCTGGCTTGAGTTCTTCAACTTTTCAGTTTCTAAGAACTTTCAAATTTCTCAAAAATTTGGCTAACACCCAAAATTTCGCCATAACCTCCTTTGTACGGGGAGGGCTTGAAAATTTTATTAGGTCGTATTAGGTACCCAGTAAATCAATAAAAAGCATACAAAAATTTTGTGACCTATCTATGCCCAAGGGAGACGTGTAAAAAGGCCGAAATCACATACCTTGCTCCAGTGTTGGAAATAAAATAATCCATGTGCCTTAATTAAAAACAAGAGAGACGTGAATTTTTGTCATCTCCAGACCCATGTAGGGTTTTTATTAAATCCTTCCCCACGCACCTTTATATGTATTCTATTAAGTCCATAATTAGTCTTTTGTTCAACCTGTAATTCAGTCCTCGCCATACAAGCGTCTCACTCATATGGTAATCCAAACCTCGTAATATAAGATCCAAATGCCTATATGGAATATGATATGTTGTCTTCATGTAGTATGCCATGTGATGTAGTTCATAATTTTTTTGTTGCTATCCTATGGCATATGTTTATAATCACACACAGAACAACCATCACAACGCATCCAATTTCATTCGCAGTAGTTGATATAATAATAAAATTGCGCAACCAACTCAATTAAGGTGCACCTGTTTGTCGGACACACAATATATTTCTTTACTCAACGCGAAGCCATTAACCTGCTTAGCATGTATATATATTACATATTTATCTAATATATAAATCCAATTCAAACTAAAAAAAATTTATTCAGCTCTATATTATATTTGGTTTGGTTTCATTTATCATTTAAATATTTTTATTAGTTAAATTAATTATCACACAACACAACCAGCAATAAATTGGATAATTAGCTTTTCAAACATATATAACTTTTATGTACTCAAAAATATATATTTGATGCCCAATCACAAACAATAAACCTTATCTAAGTTTTGGTTCTCACACCAGTGAATTGGAAATATATAGACAACCTACTTCTGAAACTCGAAAATAAACACTGGTAATGTGATCACAATTACCAGGATCATCCCCGGGCGACTAGAGTGTGATTCTATATCTATCCAATATACTTGAGACTTCGTATACACGTCGACTAGCCAGACGTATATTCAAAATCTTCTTATACCCGATAGTCCAAAATCAATATAAAATAAAAATACTCAAATACGTATAATAAGATATAATTTTCAAAATTAAATTCATTTTTTGATAAACAATACTCTTCAAACTCATTCTAGGGTATTACTAAGCCTATCTCTAACGAGTCATTCTTATAGGATGTTACTAATCCTATCTCTGATGGATTCTTTCATTTGGTTCTAATGTGCCTTGTTCTCTAGCTTTGTAAACCAAAGCTCTGATACCAATCTGACACGTCCCGAAATCCCCATCCGACCTAGACCGAACGAAAACACGGATTGCATTGAGAACATGACACATCAGAACACAAACAGGAGAACATTTCATTGACATTACAACAATTACATCAGAGTATGAATAAATATACAGTGGAAAAATAAATATCAGAGATTTACAAATTACAAAGAAGCGGAAAATATAATACGTGGGTATAGTGTGCAGTGGAAATGCATCAACTACCACAACTGAAAGAAATACACGGATACAAAGCTTTCCGAATATAGCTCCTGCTGTAAACCAGGATCCTGTGTAAAGAAATATCTGCAAAAAGAAAACTACTAGCTGCGCATGTGGAAAATATGGGCACCTAGAGTTTAGTTTAAAACAAACAGCGCAATGCTAAACAGAAAAATGAAGCTATTATAAGACTCAGGTCCCATCGCATAATGAATGCAGACGAGGATAAAGTTTTACCTTATAATAACCAAATATGCTTGATACACGAAATTTCATCTTTTATTATTACTATAAGTGAAGAAATCAACTTCAAATATAAATGTATCAATCATAGGCGGCGTAGGTACAATTATACTACGTCACCATATAGTTTTACAACTAAAACCATAAAATTACGTATTGGAAATTGGGTTTCCATCTAGAAAATGAGGCAAAGGATGTTCCTTCCAATTCAAGACACATTAGCAATGCCTCAGGATCATATGTATGAGCAACCCTTGGATCTTGTAAAGCCGGTCATCCATCGATGATTAATTGTACCACAAACTATATGTTAGCCGGTTCTATCGAACTTCCAAAATGGTCGGTCCAGTCGACCATCTAGAACCTTTTAGTCGGTTCTATCAATTCCGACGTACCTCGCTTTCCATCAATAAAGTTTTCCAACATCCACATAAGTAAATAGTCTGGGCTCTATACCATGACGTTACTCATAGCTAGAAACTAACATATGTCCATTTCCCTGCATCCCTAATCCTATTTTAGGTTCATACCGGGAGTGAAGATCGCGAATTAACACTACACAAAGTTATGTTATTTGAAGTTGTGCTTTGGTCATCAACCACAAGACTTTGCTTTTCAACAAAAGCCTTGATCATTTACATCTCGGTATGCCACACTGTCAATCCATATCGTACTACTAATTTCCACCAATATATAACCTCTAAGCTCGTACGTCTCAAAGAAGGGTGTTAAGCAAGAGAATAAATTCTCCGCAACCAAACAGATATATATTTAGTAGAGATCAACGAATACAGTACAAAGGAATACAATATCAGACATACCATCCATTTGCTAGTCCATTGTAGGTCTGAACGAAACCAGAGACACTTTATTCCTCGTCCCATATGTCCAATACAGGAGAGAGGCCCGCGCATATCCGTTCGATCTCTAAGTACGTCTGGACGATCACCACTTATTACCTTGTCTTGGGTGTACATCCCAATCAAGACATCAGTAATCATCCAAACGATGTAAAGATCTCCGGTCTTCAACCACTGTCTTCATATCATCGACATTTAGTCGCCGTATCATTTAATCAGAATTGGTTAAAGCCGGTCTTTCTGAATAACTCGCGTATTTTATAATCAAGTGCTATAAAAACACATCATATGTAATGTTCCGGGTTATTCGGCCACTTAAATTCGAATATTTAAATCAGTTTATATATTATATTTGAAATATAATAGATTTTTAATTGAATTTATTTAAATAGAGTTCGAATATATATATTTATATATTAATTAAAACGAGCTCGAAACGTCGCGGTAGTTCGACATTTTCGATTTAAACTTTAACTGAATATACAGGATTCGATATAAGTCGGATTTCTGTGAAACGAGACACGTTTGGACCGGTTCGATTATATTTTTCAAATGAAAGGGAAAAATCGAGATTTCAGCATATAGATTTCAAGTTACGTTCAATTCAAATTTCTATATAGTCGCAATGGAATTCGCTTTAAATTATAATGATTTAATTTTAAATATTAAACGATTTTATATAATTGGAATATTATTTAAAACCAGAATGTTAGCATCGAATTTGAATTTTACCGATATAAGTTGAAAATGTTGTTTAATAAATACGATGATATTTATTTAATTATTTTTGTTAATCTAACCATTTGAATTTAATTTATATTATAACAAATATTATATTAGATTTATAAATGAACCCTTGAATATATATGTTGACATATACTTCAATGTTTTCTTTTGGGTTCGACGATACGAGTGAAAGCCCCTTTAGAACTCGAGTCAACAACCGTGATCACTATTTTTAAGAAACGTGCTTGCAACACATTTAAGGATAGCACAGAACAAATAAAGGATACAAATGCGTCGCGAATGCGGACAAGTCACGATAGTCTAGTATCTTTTTAAGTAAAGTACAGCAAACAAATATACCATATGCAAACAAATTAAATACTGCCACAGGTACAGGATGGAAAAGAGAAACTAAAATTCATATAACATAAAGTTGTTTATACAGTACGAGTTCAAATTCTATTTACAGTACAAGTTCAAGAAGAAAAATATATATACAAATATACATGTTCAAGAATACAAAACACAAAGAGAGAAGAAAACAACATTTTGGTAAATCAACTTCTGCATTGTCTCGGCCCTTTCCAATACCAGTGATCTGTCAGTTTCGATCTGCGAGAGAGAAAAGAAGGAAAACCCATTAGAAGGGATGAATGATAGTAATAAACAGTATAAGAAAATAGCTAAACAGAAAAGGGAAAGATCAGGAACAAGACAACACTTGAGAAAACAGTAAAACCTATTAGTATAGAGGGACAGCTATGAAAATCTGCTAGGGAAAAAAACAGTGGAAGAAACAGCTAAGGAACAGGTAATGCACATGCTAGAGAGAGGCAAAATCTGTGTAGAACTGCTAACATACATACATACATACATACATACATACATACATACATATATATATATATATATATGTGTATATGTACAAAAAAAATCAACCTCGAATATAAGATCCAAGGCAGAATTTACGGTTTCAAAAATCTATACTGAATAAACTAGTCATAGCCACAGCCTAATCTAATCTATAGCGCAAATATATATGCTTTTATTCTTAGTCGAATTCAGGTACAAAGGTTATACAAAACTGTTTTTTTAGTTTTGAACGCAGATTCAATGACTATAATTGAGTGAACAATACATAACACAGTTACCTAAAAAACTATCCAAGTTCGATCAAAATCCATCAACAAGTGTTGAAGCCTAAACTAAAATCCGAACCTAAAATCTAAATTACAGATTTGATTTTGATTGAAATAACAACTCGTAGCCACTGAAAAATAGTGATCTTATCAAGATCGAAAACACCACTATAAATACGCTATCACCCAGCGTTGGTTCATCAACCATTCGAAACCACAACAGAAAAAAATCAAAGCAAATATTACTGAAATCAAAATAGGAAAAAATACTTACCTTAATATGAGGGAGAGAACCGCTTCGTTCTTGGGAGGGGTCTCGAGTTGGCTTGTCGATTGAGAGGGTTGCGGCTCAAACGATGGAGCACTGAGGGGTTGTTTTGGGTGCTGGTCGATCATTGGAAGAGGGTTGAAGGTGGATCGCAGGCGGAAGAGGGTGCGACGCCATCAAACTCTGGGGCGTTGAAATAAAAAGAGGATTTAGGGTTGTGGATTTTAGGGTTTCGGCCTTGAGGAAATTGAATGGAGGCGGCTGAAAATGATAAAGGATCGGTGGAAAGGGGTTTTTAAAAGTGAAGCGGGTTTGAGATGTGTTGGGCCGGCTAAATCAGGTAAAGGCCCATTTAAAAATTCAAAAATGAATTCATGTTTTAAAATTAATTTAGTTTATAAAGTTCGTAATACAATTTCTCACACATACAGTATTGGATTTACGCGCGGTCAGTTGCATTGGGACCATGGAGACGAGTGCTTCGAGATAGAGCAGGCCTAGTCCGGATCTGAAGTGACTGGAATTTTTATTCAAATTAAATGTCAGTTTAATTTGATCAAACAGACTGTTCATCGACGGATTTAAATCCAGGCGAGTTAAACTCACTCAGCCTTCCCGTTTATATTTTATATAAACTGGGTATTTTTATTTTGTGTGTTCTGATTGTTAGTGGTTGACTGTTATGTATATATACTGTTGATTCATCGGTCATTTAATTTCAGAAAATACCCACTGCTTTGGGTTGACCAACACAAAGTAATTCCCTTGACTGGTCACATTTATTGCTTGAATTGTTTGGATTGTTTGAATTGGCTGTTGATGGATTGGTGATTGTCATAGAAATTTAGCAGTAAAATGGTTGATTATTATTTTTGAACCTTACTTCGATAATTGTTCTGATAATAACCAATGGATGATGTGGGTTGAGTAATTGGCATCACCTGGCCTATAAATCAGTGGATTTATAAAATATGGTTTTTATCGATAGTGGGTCAATAGTACTTAAGTTATAAACATATTTAATAACGGAAATAGGTTTTTACATCGAAGAGTTATTTAAAAAGGAAATGAATTATTTATTTATTTTAAGTTTATAATGGAATTGTTTTGGAAAACAAATCCTTATGTTAACAAGAATTATTTGCAAATGAGCAAGGGATAACCTAGTGGTTAGGTACTTGATTAATTGTGTTAAATGCATAGTTCAATGAGGCTATTTAAATTAATTATATTTTAATTAATTTAAAAAGGGAAATTAATTGGAATAGATTGAAGGATTCATCATGTTTTGAATTTGACCAAGTCAATAGTGTTAACTAAGTTGGGTTTTTAATTAGTTGTTGATGAACTAAATAAATTCATTTAACAAATAGTTGTTGAATTCTAAGAAGATTTTAAAAATATTTTATTATTTATCTTTTAAATAAAACTGATTTTACAATAATAAATATAAAAATAAATTATTTGTTTTAATTTAATTAATTACTTCTTAAATGAGATATATCTAAGTAAACAATTGTTTTGGAGATATAAAGAGGTTTAGGTTAAACCTGAGATGGGTAAACAAGGCTTACAAATGGAATGTGGGTTAAACATTGATTTAAAAAGGGGAAATACTTGATAATGGTATCGAGTTAAATCAATAGGTTTTGAAAAGGGAGTTTTCCGAAAGAAAAGGAAATTGGTAAAAAGGGGTTTGGTTTGAGCTTGGAAAACAAGGTTGATATTAGGATTTGTAATTCAGTTTGTGAAACAAAGTCATTTGAATAAATCGAGAGTAAATAAAGTGATGTTAGTAAGGAACTCTTTAAATAACAATTTAAGCGATATTAGTTATATTTAAAGAAAAATTTCCAAAAAGGTAAAGAGTACTGTAAAGCGATATTTTAAATAGTGGGATGTGGTTAATATCGGTTCTTGAATTGCAACTCGTATTTATCCGAAGGTAAGAACGTTGTTGATCAAGGTCTGAGAGGTAACTAAAATACCCCAACTTGAACGACTGCGGGATTATCCAAGAATGATACTAGTTGGTAATGTCAAGAATGGTTGATAAGATTTCCAAAGTAAAGGAAATGATATGAGACTATTTTTCCTAGTAATAGAGTTAAAAGGAGATTGGCCGATAAGTTTTAAAAGCCAAGTGATGCTGAGTACTAGACCAGTGGATCTATTTTTATTTTCATGGATGTTTACTTGATAGTTAAATAACCGACTATCAAGTCTGACCCTTACGATTGTTGGTATGGGAAGACTGGGATCAAATGAATATTCGAAAACCATTCCAACCAACAAATACGGTATATATAGAAGATATCAGGCGACGATCGAGATGGAGCATTTGAAGGCCATAGATCTTCATAAAGTGGAAGAACCACTTACAATCTCTGATTCGACCCGGAGATATACTGGGGTTCTGTCGTGGTTGGAATCTATGGATAGCAAGGACGATCGCTATTGATCCATGGGGTGATTCCTATATTGGATGCAGTAGGAGAGTACCTTCAGTTCATCCTGTTCCTGGGTGACTTGTATGGACGAGTGTCTGACAAAGTATTTCTAAAGGGATTACGTATATTGATTCTCTACAAATGTATCTCTGTTGGTGGCGGAGAAGGCTGTACACCTTCTTTGGCTTAACGCTCAGAGTATTTTTGTGGAAATCAGTATCCAGTGATACTTGGCGGATCTGACGATGTGGCATTCAAAGTGAATGGTGGCCAGGTGTTCAAAAGATTATAACCTCAAGCCTCACAGCCAGGAAATGGCAAAAATCGGACAAGCAGCATGGCTATGTGGGTTGCTCCCATTAGGGTGTATAGTCACCTATCTATAGAAATTCCATTTGTTTCTTACTTTATCGATTCTGCCCATTCGGGAAACGGTGGTTTGAGTCCAACCGTTGGTGATATACATTCGATACACTTAACCGAAATGAGTGGTCGGTCATGTGAGGGCCAGTCTGCAAGACGTTCTTGTTGAACCTAGTGTATTCGCCTCTAGAGATACAAGATCGGCAGGTGGTCCCATACCTTGTCAAAGTGGAAATCCAATTCCCAATAAGTGCCCACGGTTTTGTTTGTATATATATACGTGGAGCGTGAGATGCAAGCGTTCCACTAGACTGATATTTACTTGTATTTAGACATTATCATAATATCAGATAAGATATGGGTTTCAAAACTGTTTTGGGTTATCGTAAGGTAAAAACCGTCCGTGTTTATGTGTGGATTTGGTCTTACGATTATCCTTTTCTTTCGAAAGGATTTTAACTTTAAAATCAAGTTGTGTGATACCTTAATACTGTGCGAGTTTTTTTTCTCACTCTGGTTCACCAGACAGACCCGGTGTTTTGTAAATGCTCGGGTTAGCCCGAGGTGTACAGGTTTAGGTTATCAGGTACTGAGAAGTCCAGAAACGAGCTGGAGATGTTCAGACATATGGAATCTAGTATTTATTCCGCTGTGTATATAAGGATAGATTATCAAAACTGTCTAGATATGTGATGTACTCTAATATTGTAAGTATTTTCAAAAGCTCTCAATAAAGATTTATTTCTGTATTATATTTTGTTCTGCTGCGATGTGAGACTCTGTGTTGGTTCTTCTTCTTCTTCTTCTATTCTAACTTTCTATCTTTCTTATCTCACCCTCTAATTTCTTTCTATAAACGTTCCAGTGTTTTCAGTCGGCATGAGTACGGTAAAGGGTATTTATGTCAATTTTCGGGGCCGAAAATACCTGGGTCGTTACAGTGGTATCAGAGCTATTGGTTGAGTTGTAACCTTGGCTCTGTGGCGTAACTCAATAGATATGGGGTTAGCAACACCCTAGATTGAGTTTGAGTATATGGGAGTGTATTTGTAAGATTTTATATAAAAATGTTTTGTATTATGTTATTTGACTGGTTCAAGTGTTGAGAAGCGTTGAACTAGCGAATGGATACGATATTGTTTTATAAAGAGGGTAAATGAAATGCTTTTACCCAGGGTATATTTTTATACATAGAAAAAGAAAATTATTTTCTATATTATAGTAATGTGGGTTGATTTGTTGTTATGATTGATTTGATTTGAAATGAAATTTGAATTATGAAATAAAATTGAATTGATTAGAAAATCAATTCGTCGATTGAATCAAATATGAAAGTGAAACTGAACCTGGTTAAGTGAATTTAACCAGTTGGGGTTAATGAGAAACTGTATGAATGGAAAATAAGGAGATAAACCCCGGCATGGTGGATTGGAAATAAGATTGGGTGGTGAAGTAGGAACAGAATTGTCTAACCCATATTATTATTTGCTTTATAAGTGAAGTAAATACAGAGTCCTGAAGGCTATGGAGATGATTTGGTTATGCAGACTACAAATGCATACGATAAGCAGTTGCTTGACACGCTTTGGAGATTGGAATTTGAATTGGAATACTCAATCAAAAGGTAAACCTTAATATCATGGGTTAAGAAATTTCTTTATACCCTGAGTGAGTTGCCATTTGGATTTTGAATTTTCTTTTCGAAGAAATTGAGGCCCAGAGTGGCAGTGGTAGTCGTGCCAATCGAGCCATGCAGAGGAGGTGCTGGCAAAATTTTCAAAAAAAATTAGAGTTTGAATTTATTTTGAATTTAAAATAATATGGTTCGTAATATTCTTTTTACTTTACAATTTCGAGGACGAAATTATTTTAAGGGGGGAAGAATGTAACGTCCCGGGTTTTTTGGCCACTTAAATTCGAATATTTAAATCATTTTATATATTATATTTGAAATATAATAGATTTTTAACTAAATTTATTTAAATAGAGTTCGAATATGTATATTTATATATTAATTAAAACGAGCTCGAAACATCGCGGTAGTTCAAAATTTTCGATTCGAACTTTAACTGAATATACAGGATTCGATATCAGTCGGATTTCCGTGAAACGAGACACGTTTGGACCGGTTCGATTATATTTTTCAAATGAAAGGGAAAAGTCGAGATTTCAGCGTATAGATTTCAAGTTACGTTCAATTCAAATTTCTAAATAGTCGCTATGGAATTCGCTTTAAATTATAACGATTTAATTATAAATATTAAACGATTTTATATAATTGGAGTATTATTTAAAACCAGAATGTTAGTATCGAGTTTGAATTTTACCGATAGAAGTTGAAAACGTTGTTTAATAAATAAGATGATATTTATTTAATTATTTTCGTTAATCTAACCATTTGAATTTAATTAATATTATAACAAATATTATATTAGATTTATAAATGAACCCTTGAATATATATGTTGACATATACTCCAATGTTTTCTTTTGGGTTCGACGATACGAGTGAAAGCCCCTTTAGAACTCGAGTCAACAACTGTGATCACTATTTTTAAGAAACGTGCTTGCAACACATTTAAGGATAGCACAGAACAAATAAAGGATACAAATGCGTCACGAATGCGGACAAGCCACGATAGTCTAGTATCATTTTAAGTAAAGTACAGCAAATAAATAAACCATGCTAGAAAAATAAAATATACAAACAAATTAAATACTCTCACAGGTACAGGATGGAAAAGAGAAACTAAAATTCATATAACTTAAAGTTGTTTATACAGTACAAGTTCAAATTCTATTTACAGTAAAAGTTCAAGAAGAAAAAATATATACAAATATACATGTTCAAGAATACAAAACACAAAGAGAGAAGAAATAAACATTATGGTAAATCAACTTCTGCATTGTCTCAGCCCTTTCCAATACCAGTGAATTTGTCAGTTTCGATCTGCGAGAGAGAAAAGAAGGAAAACCCATTAGAAGGGATGAATGACAATAATAAACAGTATAAGAAAATAGCTAAACAGAAAAGGTAAAGATCAGGAACAAGACAACACTTGAGAAAACAGTAAAACCTATTAGTATAGAGGGACAGCTATGAAAATCTGCTAGGAAAAAAAACAGTGGAAGAAACAGCTAAGGAACAGGTAATGCACATGCTAGAGAGATGCAAAATCTGTGCAGAACTGCTAACATATATATATATATATATATATATATATATATATATATATATGTATGTACAAAAAAATCAATCTCGAATATAAGATCCAAGGCAGAATTTACGGTTTCAAAAATCTGTACTGAATAAACTAGTCATAGCCACAGCCTAATCTAATCTATAGTGCAAATATATATATGCTTTTATTCTTAGTCGAATTTAGGTACAAAGATCATACAAAACTGTTTTTTTTAGTTCCGAACGCAGATTCAGTGACTATAATTGAGTGAACAATACATAGCACAGTTACCTGAAAACCTATCCAAATTCGATCAAAATCCATCAACAAGTGCTGAAGCCTAAACTAAAATCCGAACCTAAAATCTAAATTACAGATTTGATTTTGATTGAAATAACAGCTCGTAGCCACTGAAAAACAGTGATCTTATCAAGATCGAAAACACCACTATAAATACGCTATCACCCAGCGTTGGTTCATCAACCATTCGAAACCACAACAGAAAAAAATCAAAGCAAATATTATTGAAATCGAAATAGGAAAAAATACTTAGCTTAATATGAGGGAGAGAACCGCTTCGTTCTTGGGAGGGGTTTTGAGTTGGCTTGTCGATTGAGAGGGTTGCGGCTCAAACGATGGAGCACTGAGGGGTTGTTATGGGTGTTGGCCGATCATTGGAAGAGGGTTGAAGGTGGATCGCAGGCGGAAGAGTGTGCGACGCCATCGAACTCTGGTGCGTTGAAATAAAAAGGGGATTTAGAGTTGTGGATTATAGGGTTTCGGCTTTGAGGAAATTGAATGGAGGCGGCTGAAAATGATAAAGGATCGGTGGAAAGGGGGTTTTTAAAAGTGAAGCAGGTTTGAGATGTGTTGGGCCGGCTAACTCAGGTAAAGGCCTTTTTAAAAATTCAAAAAGGAATTCATGTTTTAAAATTAATTTAGTTTATAAAGTTCGTAATACAATTTCTCACACATACAGTATTAGATTTACGCGCGGTCAGTTGCGTTGGGACCGTGGAGACGAGTACTTCGAGATGGAGCAGGCCTAGTCCGGATCTGAAGTGACTGGAATTTTTATTCAAATTAAACGTCGGTTTAATTTGATCAAACAGACTGTTCATCGACGGATTTAAATCCAGGTGAGTTAAACTCACTCAGCCTTCCCGTTTATATTTTATATAAACTGGGTATTTTTATTTTGCGTGTTCTGATTGTTAGTGGTTGACTGCTATGTATATATACTGTTGATTCATCGGTCGTTTAATTTCAGAAAATACCCACTGCTTTGGGTCGACCCACACAAAGTAATTCCCTTGACTGGTCACATTTATTGCTTGAATTGTTTGGATTGTTTGAATTGGCTGTTGATGGATTGGTGATTGTCATAGAAATTTAGCAATCAAATGGTTGATTATTATTTTTGAACCTTATTTCGACAATTGTTCCGATAATAACCAATGGATGATGTGGGTTGAGTAATTGGCATCACCTTGCCTATAAATCAGTGGATTTATAAAATATGGTTTTTATCGATAGTAGGTCAATAGTACTTAAGTTATAAACATATTTAATAACGGAAATAGGTTTTTACATCGAAGAATTATTTAAAAAGGAAATGAATTATTTATTTATTTAAAGTTTATAATGGAATTGTTTTGGAAAACAAATCCTTATGTTAACAAGAATAATTTGCAAATGAGCAAGGGATAACCTAGTGGTTAGGTACTTGATTAATTGTGTTAAATGCACAGTTCAATGAGGTTATTTAAATTAATTATATTTTAATTAATTTAAAAAGGGAAATTAACTGGAATAGATTGAAGGAGTCATCGTGTTTTGAATTTGACCAAGTCAATAGTGTTAACTAAGTTGGGTTTTATAATTAGTTGTTGATGAACTAAATAAATTCACTTAACAAATAGTTATTGAATTCTAAGAAGATTTTAAAAAGATTTTATTATTTATCTTTGTAAATAAATCTGATTTTACAATAATAAATGTAAAAATAAATTATTTGTTTTAATTTAATTAATTACTTCTTAAATGAGATATATCTAAGTAAGCAATTGTTTTGGAGATATAAAAAGGTTTAGGTTAAACCTGAGATGGGTTAACAAGGCTTACAAATGGAATGTGGGTTAAACGTTGAGTTAAAAAGGGGAAATACTTGATAATGGTATCGAGTTAAATCAATCGGTTTTAAAAAGGGAGTTTCTCGAAAAAGGAAATTGGTAAAAAGGGGTTTGGTTTGAGCTTGGAAAACAAGGTTGAAATTAGGATTTGTAATTCAGTTTGTGAAACAAAGTCATTTAAATAAATCGAGAGTAAATAAAGTGATGTTAGTAAGGAACTCTTTAAATAACTATTTAAGCGATATTAGTTATATTTAAAGAAAAATTTCCAAAAAGGTAAAGAGTACTGTAAAGCGATATTTTAAATAGTGGGATGTGGTTAATATCAGTTCTTGAATTGCAACTTGTATTTATCCGAAGGTAAGAACGTTGTTGATCAAGGTCTGAGAGGTAACTAAAATACCCCAACTTGAACGACTGTGGGATTATCCAAGAATGATACTAGTTGGTAATGTCAAGAATGGTTGATAAGATTTCCAAAGTAAAGGAAATTATATGAGACTATTTTTCCTAGTAATAGAGTTAAAAGGAGATTGGGCTATAAGTTTTAAAAGCCAAGTGATGCTGAGTACTAGACCAGTGGATCTATTTTTATTTTCATGGATGTTTACTTGATAGTTAAAAACCGACTATCAAGCCTGACCCTTACGATTGTTGGTATGGAAAGACCGGGATCGAATGAATATTCGAAAACCATTCCAACCAACAAATACGATATATATCGAAGATATCGGGTGATGATCGAGATGGAGCATTTGAAGACCATAGATCTTCATAAAGCGGAAGAACCACTTACAATCTTTGATTCGACCCGGAGATATACTGGGGTTCTGTCGTGGTTGGAATCTGTGGATAGCAAGGACGATCGCTACTGATCCATGGGGTGATTCCTATATTGGATGCAGTAGGAGAGTACCTCCGGTTCATCCTGGGTGACTTGTACGGACGAGTGTCTGACAAAGTATTTCTAAAGGGATTACGTGTATTTATTCTCTACAAACGTATCTCTGTTGGTGGCGGAGAAGGTTGTACACCTTCTTTGGCTTAACGCTCAGAGTATTTTTGTGGAAATCAGTATTCAGTGATACCTGGCGGATCTGACGATGTGGCATTCAAAGTGAATGGTGGCCAGGTGTTCAAAAGATTATAACCTCAAGCCTCACAGCTGGGAAATGGCAAAAACCGGGCAGGCTGCATGGCTATGTGGGTCGCTCTCATTAGGGTGTATAGCCACCTATCTAGAGAAATTCCTTTTGTTTCTTACTTTATCGATTCTGCCCATTCGGGAAACGGTGGTTTGAGTCCAACCGTTGGTGATATACATTCGATACACTCAACCTAAATGAGTGGTCGGTCATGATAGGGCCAATATGCAAGACGTTCTTGTTGAACCCAGTGTATTCGCCTCTAGAGATACGCGATCGGCAGGTGGTCCCATACCTTGTCAAAGTGGAAATCCAATTCCCAATAAGTGCCCACGGTTTTGTTTGTATATATATACGTGGAGCGTGAGATGCAAGCGTTCCACTAGATTGATATTTACTTGTATTTAGACACTATCATAATATCAGATAAGATATGGGTTTCAAAACTGTTTTGGGTTATCGTACGGTAAAAACCGTCCGTGTTTATGTGTGGATTTGGTCTTACGATTATCCTTTTCTTTCGAAAGGGTTTTGACTTTAAAATCAAGTTGTGTGATACCTTAATACTATGCGAGTTTTTTTTCTCACTCTGGTTCACCAGACTGACCCTATGTTTTGTAAATGCTCGGGTTAGCCCGAGGTGTACAGGTTCAGGTTATCAGGTACTGAGAAGTCCAGAAACGAGCCGGAGATGTTCAGACATATGGAATCTATTATTTATTCCGCTGTGTATATGAGGACAGGTTATCAAAACTATCCAGATATGTAATGTACTCTGATATTGTAAGTATTTTCAAAAGCTCTCAATAAAGATTTATTTCTGTATTATATTTTGTTCCGCTGCGATGTGAGACTCTGCGTTGGTTCTTCTTCTTCTTCTATTCTAACTTTCTATCTTTCTTATCTCACCCTCTAATTTCTTTCTATAAACGTTCCAATTCAGAATATTCTTTTATTCGAATACTTACATCTTTAGGGAAACGTTCCCATTAATTTTATCAAAGATAAATTCTTTTAAATTTTCTCTTTAATCTTCCTTTTGATATCGTTTTAAAAAGATTTTGTTTTATCCTTTAACAATTCAAAACCAAATTAAGGTTTCTAAAACTAGTCGGGATTATCAAGCCTTACCGAAGTAACCATTTATTTTATTTTCCAACCCCAAGCTATTTATCCCGTGGAGCAAAACTGGTAGTACTCCATATCTAACACTCATCCTGTTATCGGTAAATTTAATTACCATTTCACATTCAAATCTAAACAAAGATTTAACTATCGCCTGGAGTAAAACTGATGGTACTCCATTCTCGATCATTTCATGAATTCGATAAATTTAATTATCCCATTCTCATTCCAATCTAATTAAAGATTCATTAAAAATCCTTCTTGGTTTTAATGTCATAAATCATTACTTTATGATTATTCAAGTTTAAGAAATTAATCTTTTCTTTAACTGGGATAAAGAACTAATGTTATTAAAAACACAGTTCACAATAAACCCAAATCAACTTCCATTAAATATGGAATCTTCACGGAAAACAGATCAATATGTAATCGATATAAATTCCCGTATTAGACTAATAATATAAATGGTATAATGACAAAGCCTTTTAAATTCCATATATAGTAACGGTCTTCCTTCACAGAAGCTCATTTCGATCATCACTAGATCGAATTCCATTCAATTCCAATTTTGAACCTTAAATGGGAAAACTTTACTTTGGAAAATTTTCATTAAACCTTCGAATAAAGATTTATAAATTCCGAATCTTAACTTCACTGTTAGTTGGGTTAAAGAATAAAGGTTATTTAAAACATTGTTCATGATAAACCCAAAATCCAATCTGATATTAAATGCAAGGTTCTGAATAGAAATTATATCGACTTATATTCAATACCAAATCCTGAAACTAATGAATATCGTATTAGGGATAACGATATCTATATCTTCCGAATTACTCAACAATACCCATGTAATCGCGGAATCCAATATCGAAATATTCCGAAGATTATTTCTATTCAATTCTTTTCCAATTCATACGTTGGAAAAATTGTGGTTATAATGAAACCATTTTCAAATCCAATTTATTTATTTAAAAATAATTGGACTATTATTCTAGTTAATAACTAGTTCATTCGGATAAAAATATCTTTTATCTTTTCAAACTTGTAATTTCTCATCCAAAATCTTTCCAAATCAATAATTATGATTTTATATAATTTTTCCATATTTTTAATAATTTTATTAAGGGTTGTACAGTTGGTTTCCAATAACGGCCACCGAACTGCATCCATAGCGACCTTTTCTAAAATTGATTTGGACATATTTTAAAATCCAACCGTTCAAATTTAAATCTATTATATTTATAGAAATATCTTTTTGATACGAACTCAATGGTTCTGATATTAGGAGAATCCGACGGTCGAATCTCCTGTCACATCAATTGAAGTTAATGGTTGAAATTTGCGAACGGTCGCTGCACGGCACGTTCTATTCAAGCCATTATATATATAATATCATCGATTTCCATTTCAAACATATTTTATAAATCGTTTATAAATTCATTTTAAAACAATTCCAACTTCCATTTCATTTTTAAATCAAAATTTAATATTCCATATCATTATAATATTAAAATGATAATATTTTCAAAATATCTGATTTTGAAATCCATTTCCCTTCCGTATCCATTTATAAAATAAATAGAATCGATTGATAACCCATTCGAGTTAAAATGACGTTTAACTACTTACTCAGCTTCACATTTCAATATTTTTATGTCCATCCAAAATCGGACTTCAAAATCATAATTTTAATTCTTCTCTGAATATTATTTTAAAATATTCGTTATTTCCGAATTGGAATGTGACTCAATCAATTAGCATATAATTTTGATTATATGGATTTCATACATCGCGTGTATTCAGCAATAATGATAAACAATAATTCAAGCAACATCCAAAATGCATTCTACAAATGTATAAGCATTAAATAAATAAATGACGCTTACAACATTCTGTCAATCGATCGATTGACATACAATCAAATCGAAGGGAGATGTGAATTAATTATCATCCCCAGACCCGTGTGGGGTTTTCAATCATCAATAAATAATTAGGCGATGTGTAAAATTATCTTTCCAATACCCGTGTGGGTTTTACATCACAATCCATGTGAATTTATATAATATTTTCACAGTTTAATAATAATAACATTACAACTGTAAACAACCATCAATCATCAAACAACATTTGCAATCGCAGGCAGTAAATATGCATTCAGTTATAAAAATAAATAACTATACAAAATTTTAGTGAGAGAATTCTCACATTCATTTCCACTTCATCAGTCTTTATTGATGATTGTTCTAATAAAATTAAACCGAACATTTAATTTTATCAAAAACTGCCACAGCTTCCATTTCCGTTCTGTTCAGTTCCATGTTGTAGTGCTTGACTCCACGATTCTAACGCTTCTGGGTTGCTGAATGCTGACCTCGTATAAACGAGTTATTGTAGTTCGTACATTAATTACATTTCGAAATTATTTACGGTAATTAACATTTATAATTAACTAATTACATCAGCAAAGAAATGGGCCGATCTTTTTTCCTTCTTTAACTTCATCTGCCTGGAACCAAAAAAACGTTGTCGCCTCTTAGGTTTTTAATTCTCCATCTCCTCGTCACGCCTAGGCATGATCGATCATTTCCATGCTGTATCGGCCAACGCCCTCCGCCACCACCCTGAAAGTGGCATCGCTCGATTCCCCCACGTGGCCAAAAATTACGCTGAAACACGAACCCTTTCAGGTATGATTTCGATCAAATCACTCAACAAAAACTGATCATTATAGTATGGATTTGAAGAGCTGAGATTGCTCTACAAATTTTCCTTTTATAAACTTCTTGAATCGATTAGAGAATTAAGAGAAAAAAGGCAGAAAAGAAAAGGGAAATTTCAGTCATTGGAATTAAACTGGTGACAGTTTTTGATTTGTGGTAAGGGTTTAGTAGAAAAATATTTATATATATAATAATTTAATAATTAATTAATTCGAAAAATAGTTCATTTAATCCCTGAACTCTAAATTAAACCCAACGACCATCGTCCCTAGCTAAATACCCCCACTCCGAACACAATGAGATATGTTTCTAAGCCAATTCGATCGTTTTGATCAGTTTTCATCAAAATTAAAATATAAATTAATATAACAGTCAATATTGAATTTGAACGTACATTTTGATTTACACGGGCCACATACTGACTTCAAAAATTACGATAATTGAAATCTAGCTATGTTTTGACGATACGGTCCTACCAAAACTAGTTTCGCCGAATTTGGAGACCGTTTGAAAAATGGCCTTTTTCTAGTCGATTAAATTTAAACTAAAATTATCAAACGCATTTAAATTTACCACGCTCACATATTAATTCCAAAAATTATGAAATTTTGAACCTGACAAAAATTTGACATTCCGAATCCAATAAATGTGTTTTCGTCGAAAACGGAGGTTATTTGAAAAGTGGCTATTTTTAAGGGCTATATATTATATATATATATATATATATATATATATATAAATTTCATAGCGACTATTCTAAATTTTAAACTGGATATAACTTACAATTATAAACTGAAATCCTTGTTTCTTATATTCATTAGAAAACTATAGTTCAAAATATTCCAACATTTCTTGTTTTATTAAATTCTGACTTATATTGAATTCTGTTTGTTCATTCAAAGTTTTTAAAAAGGAATTTTCAAACTACCGCGCCATTCCAGTTCATTTTTGTAGCGAAAGGGATAACCTGGGAATGCATGTCATTTTCAAACTACCGTGCCATTTTCATAACCTGGGAATGCATACCAATCATTTCTGTAGCGAAAGTGATAACCCTTGTTCTGGTGAGTTGGAATTAAATGGAGAAGCAATGGGTTATGATCGCTGGATTGTTGAGATAAAGATAAGGCATTCATATAAGTGGATTATGATAAACAGGTATGATTAACCAAGATTATGTCAATATTATTAGCTATGCCTCGTCGTCGCCAAGTGTATTTAAAACCAGATGGATTTATTTCAATTAAACATAAATATATATGTATATAAAAGGATAGAAATAAATGGTATTATTTGTAATTAATAGAAATGAATGGAATAGAATGAAAGTTACAACAGTGAAAGGATTTGAATGAACGGGTAATGATAATAACCTAATATAAATAAATTACATTAATGAGATTGTTATATAATAGGTAGGCTTATCCAAGGGACAAGTGGAAATTATAACTTAGGCTATAATAAAAGATAAAGAAAATGGAATAACTTATGTAATGAGATAAGTTGTACTTAAACGTAAATTAAGTTATTTGTAAGAACGAGAACCTGAAATCTACGGATGAGTACAACATAAGTTATATTTATGGGAAGAGAAACTTATTATTAAACCTTAGTTAAGAGAACTAAGTTAATAAGTAAACAAAGATAAGTGGTAGTGACAGTATAAGATGGAATTATGATTAAATAAGAAAGAAGGAGGCAAACTTATGAAATGAAATAAGTTATATTTAATCATAAATAATGAGTGACACGTTAAATAGAAAACATGTGAATTGAGATATACTTAATTACATATTAAGTAGAACATGTTATTGTAACTATGAAATCAAATAATAATATAAAGAGCTTGTAGATTACAGACCTTGAACTACAATATAGAGAATAACATGTTATGGGCTTATTAATAAACTTAAATGGGTTAAGTTATATGAATGAAATTAATAAGCAAGAGGGGACCATTCCTTGGAGATATAAGGGGCTCGAAAATAACTTGGTAACTTGAATAAAAAGTTAATATGATTTGAAATAACCAAGTTAAAGGGAAACCTACTAAGATTGAGCAAGCACATAATTAAATGTTTAGACATAGGATCTAATAACATGTTAAACTGAGGTGCTTGGACCAGTCCATACGTTTGAGGGTGAATAACCCAACAGGGTAGATCATCGTGATGTCATGAGGAACGAGGGGAGCGCACGTTCATTTGATAATTCTATCGGCTCTGAAGGACTGGAAGGGGAAGAACGCAGCTTCCTGGGATGTGGAAAGTGCCCCTGGTAGTCCTTTGTGGTGGTGCGGTGTTCGGGCTGTGCTCACAGAGGTTGGGTCTGTGCGTAACTACCCAGTGAGTAGCCTTGACTGCAAAAGCAGCTTTGCAGTCAGAAAGCTATGATGAGGTGACACTAGGGTGATTCGGCGATCACCTCAACAGTGAGACAGGGCCAGGACCACCAAGGATAGTATATCGTTGGGTACCCGTCATCGGCAGCTAGAGGGATGCGAAAAGACTTGAGTTAAACCCAGGATGCCATCCTCCTTTCACTATCGAGGCACGGTGGTTGAGGGGAGACGCCAACTGAATGTTTAGATTGTTAGTTGGGGGGAAGTCGCTTAGCTCTTGTAGTCTTTACTAGTTGAGGGTAGGGCCGAGGTGGGGCCATAGCCACCATGAAAAACAGAACTGAGGGATATCTGTATTTTGAGGCCCTTAAAGGCGGGACTGCATAGATATGGAAAAGCTCTCGACTGAGTTTCGTGTTTCTTGTACAGCCCTGCCATGGAATTTGGTGTACATTAGAGGTTATGTGAGTTTAAGGTATCGAGTATGATTGATGATACATACGTGGGAAAGTCTAGATACATGCATGTCTGCTCTGGGTGGTGTATCGTAGGCTCTAGGGCATTACTCTGTGATCTGATTCGATCAAAAGTGGCAGTCCATACGTTTGCGTAGCATGGCGATGACAGTTCTATGCGGAATGTAGCGTTGTTATATAGAGGTCCGTACGTCACTCTGGCGTAGGATGAAGGACTACGTATATTTCTGTGGTGTTACAGCGGAGACCGTGCGAGTAGGGTACCATGGGTTGTACCTTAATTTGGGGATAACTACATATATACTTCATTAGGCTAATCCACTAGGAAGTAAATGGGTACAACATGTGTGTAAGTCTTGAGTGTTGTTAACCCAAGTAACCTATTAAATAAGAAAATGAGATTGAACGGTATATTTAGGGTTATCCAAAATCTACTGCTTAAATCCAGCACCAGAACCTATGTTCTAACCCCCTCCTCATCACATACCCGTAGGTTAGACTTGTGGAAGAGATATGATAGCTTTGGATACTGGTTAGACATTATTATAATTTGGGTAAGGCTATATTTTGTTTATATTATATTTTATCCATTCCACTGTGAGATATTTTCAGAGCTCTGATATATTTTATATCTTTGCCTTTTCTGCAGGATATCAAAGCAACCAACACAAGTTTTGTTGGATTAGAATTTTGAAAAAAAATAGTCTGTCGGAATTCGGGTTGCCACATCTGGTATAAGAGCCTGGGTTTAGTATTCCTGTATATGTAGTGAGTTAGCGTATTTGTATTTGTATTTTTAAAATATAAATATATTATATATACCTAGATCCATAGAGGAACCCACTAAATAGAAAGAGTATAATATGGTAAGAATTGGGATATCTGTTTTGTACTCTAAAGGAATGAATATGGAAATTTGACACCCTTAGAAAATTTGGGTGGGAAGTGTACAATATGTTGGAAATAGAGAAAGGTGGATCCCATATGTTAATATTACATATTAGTGGGTTTGGTAGTAAAACCTTATAAATTGTAAAAGGTTAAAAAGAGAAAAATGAATTAGGAATATATATAGTTGAGAGAATTGACTTTGTGGGAGTGTTTAGGAAAGCCTGGGAAAATTGGAAACCCGCTTTGAGTCTAACCCCATTTTTAACTTTTAAGAACTTGAAATAATAAAAGTTTTTGGAAGATGGTTTATGGTGTTTTCAATTTTTAATCTTAAAAGTTATGGTTTTAAAATATGTAAAGAAGTACATATTGGATTTTGAAGTAAAATGAGGTACATTTTGTAAATAGTGATTTCTTGCGAAATTTTTTTCTAAAATAAAATTCTCTCTCTAAAAGATGCATATTATAGAGCATGTATAGCTCACTAGTTTTCAAGTCATATTGCATGAAAGGATAAAAAAGCAAAACTTAGAAAATATTGCATTGTGTTAAAATCCTCAGTAAAGAAAGTTTTGAAATCTCTATTCTTTTAATAATCATTTTTGATAAATTGATTTAAAAGAGAAAATTTTGTTGGGTGGACAAAATAAGTTGTAGAAATTAAGAACAGAGTAGATGTTTGCACCTTGTAGGAAGTAACTGAACCGACCTTATAAGCAAGAACAAGCCGTGAACCTGATTACTAAATAGTTGTCCTTATCAACTCCAGTTTTTGTGTTTTGAAAAAAAAATGATTTATATTTTTATATAAAATGACATGTTTTATGGTTTGGAAAAAGTAAGTTTTCTTAAGGAAAATAAAATTTTGACACTTTTAATTTTTGGAAGAAAATTTAAATGAAAAAGCCAAACCGTGTTTTAAAAGTATGAACTAGGTAAGGATTAGTGCCTAGGGAAGACGGGAAAAGTTTTGAGGCTATGAAGTAAGTAGCGAGAATTATCTTGGAATAACGGTA
The DNA here is from genome assembly GCA_030737875.1 of Allium sativum. NCBI lineage: Eukaryota > Viridiplantae > Streptophyta > Magnoliopsida > Asparagales > Amaryllidaceae > Allium > Allium sativum. Next base: position 466,362,614 of record CM060923.1, read on the forward strand.
AGTTCCCGTAGAATGCATAAGCATTGAAAAGCCTAGGGTGTTGCTTGAAATAATTGTTGGTACACAGCAAGCACTAATGGTGACTACTAGACAGTAAAGGGCAAGTAAGTATTTAGACCATGTTGCTAATTTCCGTGTTAGGGGTATAACCCTTTATTGCATTTCTGTTGGGATCATTCTGTTATTTTGTTCCTGTTGGGTAGTTAGGGTAACACCTAAACATGTCATTGATCCCATGGTTCAAGCTTGCTGTCTGAGGGGGACATAGTCTTGAGATTCTTGGCCCTTAGTAGTAGCTGTTTAGAGTGTTTGTCTGTTTTCCTGCTTTAGTTGAAGGACTAGAAGGCATATTTGAAAATTAAACTTAGATCTGATGATTAAATAAGATAAGAAAAGAGAAATGATACAACTAAAAAGGAAACAACAAATTTAGTAAAGCAACAAACATGAAAGTTAAAGAAAAATGGAAAATTATGAGAAAAGATAGGTAAAAATTAAAATTTCCAAGATAAGTTGAAAAAGAAAATCAGTAACAAAGAAAATTTTCTTATGTGGGTTGTGCTTGGATAGGAAAATAGGGAATCTTTATAAATAGTTACACAAAATCCAAGTACGGTTGGAAAAAGGTACATAAAAGAAAAACAGAAGATGTGAAATTTTCCGTTTTCCACCTTTTTGTAACATAAGAAATAGAATTTAGAAAATTAGATTTTTTCTGAAATTCAAAAAATAAAGTTGGTTGGTAGGATTTTGGATGCAAAAATTGGATGAACTATGCTCTTACTCAGTAAGAGCATGGGAAAATTTGGATGAAAATGTATTTTGATTTCCAAAATATTGCATTCATGTAGAACTGCTAGTATATTTAGGATGTGAGCATCATGTTTTTAAAGAACTTTTGAAAAATTTGCATATATATAGGAGGTACCGCTTAGGCATACATGTATTATTATGTTATATTACACTTTGCACAAGTGCACAATGTTTGCAAAAATTGGATGCACACATGATGGATGGATCGAATACTAAGCAAGGGGTTATTTGATTTTTACCTTTATCAAATTTCGGAGACGAAATTTCCTAAGGGTGGGAGAATGTAACACCCGCATTTTATAATAATTTAATAATCAAATAATGCATATGTATATATATGCATAGAAATAAATATATATATGAAAAATAAAATAATGATAATATGTGGTTGCATGTAATAAATACATGCATTGAAGAAGAAGAAAAAGATTCATGCAATGGTTTAAATGAAATATTGTAACAAACATGAAAAAGAGAAATAAGAAGAGAACAATAACTACCATTTTTCTAAGCCTTGTTAACAATAGCCTTAGTAGTCCAGTTGGTTAGATTATGTGGCTTGCATACAAGAGGTACAGAGTTCGACCCCCACCGGTGTCATACTTTTGTTTTAAGAGAACGGCTAAAACAACACATGTTCTAAAGATAAAATATGTATAAACGCACATATAAGGAAAGGTATACATATAAGCAAGTGTAGAAAAATATATGTATACATGTATATGTAAATATACGCGTATATATGTGTAGGAATATATATATACAAGAGATAAAGTTCAAGATAAGGCTGCACTCAAAGAAATATGGCAAGAATTAAATAACGGAACAACATTTTTGGAAACGAAATAAAAATTGTGTGTATATATATGTGTAAAACGGTCATTAGAAGATTTGTATACATATAAGGAGATTCTATGTAAATATAACAGTAAAATAAATTCCAGAAATTCAAACATTTGAAAATTAAACTTCTGCACAATAATAGCTCGTGGGACCCATGGGGGCTCGACCCACCCCAGATCCGGGCAGATTCATCGATTGATCTGAACTGTTTTCTTAACTAAGTTTGTTGTTGACTCAGTGCTGCATGTACGATAAGATCCTGAACACCAATAAATAGGCAAGCAGAGCCTAGCCTAAATCACACTTTCTCTGGGAAGCCACCTAAGCTCTTCCATTCTTCTTCCTCCTCAAATCTCTTCAGAAAAATAGAATAGTTCATTTAGGAAAATTCTGATACAAGATCTGGAGGAAAAGAATGAATATTAATAAGAAGGTGTTCATAATCATATTCGAAGTAAGGTAAATTCGGATCTGGTCTATTTAATTTTCTCCTCTTTCTTCCCTCTTTCTTTTAGTAAGAATTGTGGATCCATGGTTGTTAGGTTATAAATCCAGTTAGGGGAACCATAAAATGCTAGATCTGGACCAGATTCAGGATTTGAAAAGCAAATTAGGTGAGTGGATTTAAGTTATATCATTTTTGATAATGGTATATTATCGTTTGACATTCCCCGTTAATATGCAATGTAAATCTGCTAAAGTGATGAAATGCTAATATGACGTGTTGAAATATTAATATGTTAAAATATCAATATGTTGGAAAACTCATATGTTGAAACGTTTAATATGCTGAAATGTTCATATGTTGAAATGCAAACTTGTTAAAATATGTGTAACGATTACTATTGTATACAAACATGTTCTAATTACATGATTCACTTGTGACACATTATGTAGTTGAATTATTAACTGTAGAATTGAGAAAATTACATGTTAATTTGTTAGATTCGAATAATTACATGATTAATAATTACATGTTAGAATATAATTTATTACATGTTAGAAAGAGCACACGACATAAAATTAAGATAATGGACTTAATAGGACATTAAACATGACATGTAAAAATATATTACAGTGAAATTTGGAAGAATGAACATGCTTAGAATTACAGTAAGTATAAAACTGTAACCGCAGTTAGACATGAGGTTAAATTCAACTTGTGGTAGAAGTCTGTCGGAACGCCCCGGCAAATCCAGCTTCCACATGTTGTTAATTTAATGTGAGATGTCTAGTACATAAATATACATGTAATGGTGCTAAGACACGAGGTTAAGTCCAAGTGGTAGAAGCCTATCCGGAACCGCCCGGCAAATCCAGCATCCACAAGTGGTCGGCTTAATGTGAGAGGTCTAGTGCATAAACATATATTTTTTTGAAAATTGGTACTTTATTACGTATACCAACCGTGTACTTTAGTTATATGCCTCGCTAAAACCTTACAACCCCCTAACCTAAGTGGGTACCTTGCAAGGAAAAAGAGCATATATAACCGCCATATACTAACATTATAAATGCATATAGCAAACAATACAAATAAAAGACATATCGAAAACCAATCAAAAAACCAGCCCAATAGTTGGCCCAATCAACCTGCTTCACCACATCTTCACACTCCCACTCTCCTGCTAATTCAATTCAGCTAGAATCGAATAGTTCAACACCCCATCGCCTCAGAATATTCAAATTGAATTTCGTACGAACTGTTCGAGAACCATTGTTATTCGCCAAATACTTGATGTCAACTATTGTTTGATCCAGCTTTACTGATTGTGAAGTGGAGTGATGGTGAAAAATTCTTGAATTAAGTTCTCCACATATATGATAGATCGTGGAAGTTAGAGCTCTATATGCTAAGTCTTGCAGCTGATTCTTCTCTCTGAAACGTTGACTTATCAAAGCTGCTTCCTCGTGTAACATCCCTGAATAGCTCGACAGAATGCCGAGCCTAGATTTTACAGTGCTCCACATTGCTGCTAAGAATGAGCACTTAAAAAATAAACGGTTAGTAGTTTTGGAACCTTGGTTACATAGTACACATGTAGTATCATTCAAGATACCATAAGTTGCTAGTCAATCTTTAGTGTTGAGTCTGTTCGAAATTGCTAAATAAGATATAAACGACGTACGCTTGCTATTCTTCGAGTGCCATATGACAGAAAAATAAGGAGTCGTGTCTTGCCTTACTCTAGCATAATCCCAAGCCTTGCGGAAGGAAAATTCAACCCCTTGGCACCATGAATAGAAATCTGCATTTGCGTGTTGAGTAGAAACTGTAGTCAAATATTGTTGAGCCTCACGTGTAGCAGCATGTAAACTTGGATTTATACTATCATTCTGAATAATTAGGGAGACTTTTTCATTAGCAGAACCAATAGCTTGATAGCAGTGAACCCCCAAGAGATCTATGAGACTTTTACAGTTGATCCACGGTTCAAACCATTGCGATTTTGTCTCGCCGTTAGCAATAATTTTAGTAAATAATTGACTACCATGAGTACGCAACCATAACATCGCCTTCCATGTACAGGATGCATTATTATCTATCAGCATGTTCCAAAACAGTTTTGTAGAGCAGTATTTGGTATGCATCCACGAACTCCATAAAGAGTTCTTTGACAAAAGATTCCATAATAACTTAGTACTAGTAGCTCTTTTTAGATCCAAGAAAGATTTGAAGCCTACTCCACCTTCTGCCTTGGGTCTACATAATTGACACCAGCTAATTTTGTGTTGAGAGTCACCCCAAAAGAAAACAACGCAAAGAGTATTCAACTTGTCGATGGTATATTCAGGAATTTGGTAAATGAATAACCAGTAGAGAACTGTTGGTGTAATAACTGTGTTGATTAGTTCTGCACGTCCAGCCATGTTTAGAAACTTTGCATCCCATCCCTAGATCTTCGGTTGGACTTTGTGAAGCAATGATGCGCAATCAGCATAATGCAGATAGTTTGACGATAGAGGAACCCCAGGATAGCGGATAGGTAGATGTTCCGTTTGAAACCCCAAAGTATCCGTGATTAGCTGGACATTGCTTGCATGAGTACCGAAGTATAGCTTTGTCTTGAATGCGTTAACACTGAGGCCTGAAACTTCGCTAAGATCCTGGAAAATAGATTTTAAAGTAATAGCAGATATCATTGAACTTTTAGCAAAAATTAGCAAATCGTCGGCATAAAGTAAATGGCTAATTTGAGGATCGAAGTTATGTGCAGTTGCCCTGCAGCAGGATGGAAAATGATGCTGTGGACATACATTCGAACACAAGATTGATAAAACGAATAGGGAATCCCATCAAATGCATAAAATGACAAATGAATTCCATGTTTATCATGTCGAAGGCCTTATGTAAGTCCACTTTAACGCAGAATTTTTTAACACCGGGCCTTTTAAAATCACGAAGTAATTATGTGCGAGGAGTATATTATCTCTTATATACCGACCAGCAATGAAAGCACCTTGATTGTCGGATATAATGTGAGGAAGGTACAGTTTCAACTTGGATGCTGTGAGGCTGGCCTTGGAAAGTTTTAGAATAAGCAGGGGGAATTCGAAGATCCTCTAAACGTAGAGCTCGCAGGGCTTTGAAACCAAATACATTACGTACAATGAAAGTAAACATGTTAGTAACAGAACCTTCTTCAAAAAGGTCTAAAGGATAAGCTATATAAGCAAAAAATTGATTTTCATCACCAATAACGGCCTCAATGTGGTAGCATTGGACGGTAGTGACTAATCTCAGTAGGCCTTTTTTTCTTGGGTATCAGAGTTACAAACATGTGGCTGCTGCCTTTAGGAAGCCTTCCACTATCGAAAATATCTCGCATGGCCAACAGTAAATCTGTTTTGATATGCTCCCAATGTTTTTTCATAAACTTTGCATTCATTCCTTCGCGCCCTTGACTAGACTCGTCATGAACAGAGGAAACTGCATCTTTAACTTCAGAAATGTTGATAGGATTTAGTAATATGTGTTTTCCTGCTTCATTTATAGAAGCTTTAAATTTGATGGATGAAAACGAGTGGTTTATATTACCATTATATAAAGAGTTGAAATAAGAAATTTGTGACAGCCCGCCCCGCACCAGCCGACATTTCCAATGAAAGTGCGTTGTGCCAATGCCTGACTAGCACGGGACGGTCGCCAAAGAAAGGAAAGAAGGGAATTTGAACTAACTAGCAACCTGTAGAATGTCTCACAGCGCATGGGATAAAAGATAATAATAACATAACTTTGACATAAAATAGGTGAGACAGTGCATAAGCTGAAAACAAAACCATCATAGCAGCGGAAATCCAAATACAGCTTATGATCGACATCATCATTATTACAACTTTTCAAACTGTCTCTAAAGCAAAGTAAAGGAAAAGTACACTACTAATGCCCAAAGTAGTGACCAGCAGCGACACAGGGGAAATATATATAGAGGATAATACGTGTAAGCCTCCTGCTCGTCTTTGGACAGCTACTTGTGCACAACCAGCTAACATGTCTCTAGTTTGCCCGTTTAAGAGCACCTAGAGTAATAAGAAGAGACATAAAACTCTGGGTCAGACAAAAGTCTGGTATGAGCGATAAGCAACAAAAAAGAACAATAACAGGTATAATCCAATCATACCTGAACCTGGACCTACAACCAAAGAATTAGCACAACAGGATGTACAATACTATAAGGTGACACTAGCATAAGGTGTAAAGATAACAAGGGAGGGGATGTGCATGTCATAGTGATGGCAAACAATCAAGCATAGCAATCATCCTCACATCTCTCACTTAGTGCGTAAAGTATACAATATCTACCACTTTGGTCACCCAATTTCTTGCTACGATCACTCTGCCCCATGGAGTCATAATGGCTCCATTGCACTGATCCATAGCCAATATCCGTCTCTCAGTGGTGGGTCAAAGCTATAGACATCGATAACCCCTTTGTACACATCCCGCAGCAAAGTCCAACTTATGAAGTTAACTCGTTGGTTCCCAACTGGATCCTGGGTTCTACTTCCTATTTGGACTACCTTTGCATCTTGGGTTTTGGTCATTATCCCAGTTTGTGACTCTTCAGCCTCCATCATGTCTCGATTCGATACTCAAGTCCAAAGCTCAACTCGCGGTTCGTTGATCCTGCTTGTGGACCCCCTTCTTGGTCGGCTCGTGGCTCCTCCTCTTGGCACAATTCATAGTCTCCATTTCCGACTCGTAGGTCCTGTTCTGGTTCATTAACTCCCTTTATGGACTGGATCGTGGCTCGTGAGCTCCACTCGTGGTTCCTGGTCGTGATGGTGGGCTTGGGTCGTGGCAACACTTCCTTGGTGGCTCGTGGGTGGTGGACCAAACTCCGGTTCGTGGTTAGACCTCCGGGCTATCGACTCGTGGTGATGCTTCTAGGTGGCTCGTAGTCTTCGAAATGGAGCGTGCTCTGGTCCGCTCATGATGATCATTCCGGTTTGTGAGGTGTGGAGTGATCACGATCGGGTCGGGGTCGTGATGCATGCTTACGAACGGGACTGGTCCGACCAATTTCTGCAACTTTTCCAGCAAGCAACTTAAACTATACGATGACTTTTTCGACCAATCTAACTTTTCTATGCAATCACAAATCATTCCAAATAGTCATAGCAACATGTAGAAACTACCGCAAACACTAAAACAACAATTTTAGCATGTCAATATGGATCAAACATACCCAAAACCCCTGTTTTTCCCTTAATCCCCCCTAATCATGTTCAAGCATACAATTAGCAAAACTTATCCAAATTAAAAAAAAAAAATCAGAGCCTTAAAATAATATTTAAGAATTTTACTAATTTTTTCAGATTTTTCTGAGCTATAATTTAACTAACTATCACTAATCACCCCTAATTAGCCGTAATTAGTGAAAAACAATGCAAATCACTCACCTTAGCCACAAATAAAACTTAAATATGAAAGTATCTCTGATTTGGGTTGAATCACTATGTGTTCCAGCCGCTCTATCCCAAATTCTATGCTAATTTGCCTTGGTTTGATGTAGATTAGGCTAAAACTTGATTAAACGGTGATTATAAGGTGATTTAGGTGTTGGAGGCCATTGTTAGGGTTGATGAGAAGTAAGTGGCAGCTAGAAAATGACAAGGAAAAGGTTTCTCTAAACCTAATCAGCCCTCATATAGCTTTAATCCCGAAATCCCCCAATGGGTCTAGCTGCTAATCATCCGGTTAAGCCCCATTAAGCTGTTTTTCACCTTCTAACCCTTAATTCAGCCATATCTCCCAAACGGTAAGTCCGTTTGACAAGTGTGACCACTCTAGGGAAAGGTAAACCATCATCCGGATCTAATGGAAGTGGTTCCAAGTCAAAACTCCTTACCAATCAAAAGTTATGGGCAAAACAAGATTCGCCAAGGGCAAAATGGTCATTTAAAAATCGGCAAAAATCGTGAACATTGGAAATGACCCCAATAGTCGTTTCCCAAAGTTACATGACCATACAACTTCGTATGAGAAATAAATATTCTATGATCCTTCGATACGTAGAATGCGGGTCATTACACTCTCCCCACTTAAGAAATTTCGCTTCCGAAATTCCTTAACTAGAAACATACAAAGGTGTTTCGCATGCCTATCAGTCATTCACAAGCAATCAAACGCACAAAACAAACGTATCCTAGCATGCGGAAAGATTAAATCGAAATGAAAACCTTACCAGGCAAAGAGTTCTGGATACGTCTCCTTAATGTTCTGCTTTGTCTCCGAAATACAGTCATTCTCATCCCCGCCCCACCGAACCTTGACTAGATCCACCGCTTTCCTTCGAAGTTTCTTTGTATCGTGCTCAATAATACGAATTGGCTTGCGGTTCCCAACCGCCTTGGGTTCTACTTCGATATCATCCAACTGATCAGGTGAAATAGCCACACCGGAGTCGTGCACGAATTTCCTTAACTGGGAAACATGAAATACGTTATGAACTCCCACCATTTTGTCTGGCAACTCAACTTTATATGCCAAATTCTGAACTTGCTCGAGAACTGGGAATGGAGCAACAAATCTTTGTGTTAAGTTGCCTCTCCTACCAAATCGTATCACGCTCTTTAACGGAGAAATCTTGGCAAACACCAAGTCGCCATTGGAGAATTTTAAATCTCTTCTCCTCTTATCAGCATAACTCTTCTGCCTATCTTGGGCAGTTTTCATTCATTGTCGGATAACCTTGATCTTATATGAGGTTTCTCTTATCACATCTGGCCCAAGCACAAATTTCTCATCGGTTTCTAAACAACATGACAGTGAGTTGCACGGTCTTCCGTACAATGCTTCATATGGAGCCATACCAATATTGGACTGATAACTATTATTATATGCGAACTCCACTAGATGCAAATGGTCATCCCATGATCCACCAAAATCTAATATGCAAGCTCTCAAGAGATCTTCTAATACTCGATTCACCCTCTCTGTCTGACCGTCGGTTTGAGGATGGTACGCGGTATTGAGATGTAATTTTGATCCTAACGCCTCTCGTACGCCCCTCCAAAATCAACTAGTAAACAACGGATCTCGGTTACTTACAATGCTTTTGGGTACTCCATGAAATCTAACTACCCACTTCATTTACAGTTCTTCTAACTTAGCTGCTGTTCTATTCGACTTGATGGGTATAAACCTTGAACTCTTGGTCAATCGGTCCACAATCACCCAAATGATGTCATGGCCCGATCTAGTCCTTGGTAACCCATCAATGAAATCCATTGAGACTTGTTCCCGTTTCCATTCGAGAATTTCCAATGATTGTAACAACCACTAGGCTCCTTTTGCTCAGTTTTAACTAACTGGCAATTCATGTTCTTCATCTCTCAATCCATTAACATTGGGTACAACCAGTCCCCCATTCTTTCAAAGCCATCCTTCTCTATCAAGTCCATACTTGCTCATCTCCTTGCTATCGATATTCATTTCTACCTTGGAGATGATTTCCAATAGGTTAGGATCGTTCCTCTGAATGGAATCTATCCGTTCAATCAAATTCGGTCTAACCATCAAACTTGCTAACATTTTTGGATCCAATCCATACTTATGTCTGAGATCATATCCCACGATATACTCCAGTTGCTTCCATTCAAGAAACATATCATCTAAACTGTCATGTCTCCTATTCGATGCATCACCTACCACACCTAGTCCGGTAGCACAGGTGTCCATGTATGCCGTCATCTCTTCATTCTCTATTACCAGAATCCTACAGGTGATAGTCTACTCAAGGAAACAAAATAGGAAAAAACATAGCAACCATAGCATATACCAAACATGTCCTATCTATCCATTGCTAAGGCCATAAATACGTCGATACCGACCTAACTGGTCCAACCAAATCCAAGGCTTATAGAAGCCCCGCCTCCATACTTACATCGATGCCTACTTGACGGGTCCAACCAATCCCAAGGCTAATGGAAGCCCCACCTCCATGCAGACTACCGTACGTCCGACGTATGTTTATCCTCCAAGGATAACTAGATCATGTCCAATGGATCCAAGGTAACGGGCGTCCCCAGATACCCCTGCTTCGAGTCCGCCTAGAACACTCTAAGTATCGACGATTTCTTGGTACTCTCATCAGAACAGCTACCCACATACTCTGACCCAGTATCCATTACTGACAAATCTCAAGTCCAACATGAGTCGTCTCTCTATTCGTTGCATCTCCAAGATCAACGAACAACCATTTTTCTTTTACGAGTTCAAGTCCAACTTGATTCGTCCTAGCCTTCTTTGCATCTCCACAATCAACGAACACATCTTATCCTTTTACAAGTTCATGTTTAACTTGAATCGTCCTAACCCTCATTGCATGTCCACGGTCAACGAGCACATCTTATCCCTTCGAAGTTCTACCATTCTTGAACCAAAGAGAACATCAACATAGGGTCCTAAACAATCCATTACCTTGTAGCTTCCTCAAGTCCCACTCGAGTCATCTCCTAGCCCTATCAAATCCAACTCGCGGCACTCTATACCATTGAACAGTCTTATCATGTCACGGCTGCACATCACTCCTCGAGTAAGTCGAGATATCATTCAATGTAAATCACAACAACTACTTATATCTCACGCAAACCATCTTAGTCGAACTCGACATTTCACAAGCACAAGCCCCAAAGGCCTAAACCAATATCCGACAAGCACTCAAGGAACATCTCCTTCGAATTCAGACAATCTACATGAGATGATACTAGCAAAATAACTAAGCAATCACAAGCAAACATACATCCATAACTCGATAAGACCACATTACAACAAATCATGCAAAGACTAGTCGAACCACCTATCGAGTTCGTCACAACTAAAGGTCTATCGACTATCTCGGGTTCCAATTCCAACCTATCTACCATGTTACAAGATACGAATGAATGGGATGCCTCGCAATCAACAAAACTAGAACAGAAATATCATAAACAGAAAGCATACCTTGAATAATGATGCCTTTTCCCCTCTCCGCCGCAATTGGGGCATTCAACGAAGAAGGAACAACATTGATAGCATAGGCTTTCACAATCTGCTTCTCTTTAGGGGGTTGCGGGCAATTATCCTTGTGATGTCCCACTTGGCCGCAATTGAAGCACTTCCTTTCCCTAGGTTTTTCCTGACAATCTCTAGCATAGTGACCCTTCTTGCCACAACTAAAGCACTCTTTATATTTCTTGTCCTTCTTTTTCTGACCACCCTTGGTCTGATCCTGTTTTCTCTTATTTTGAGACTCCTTCTTTCCTCCACCGCTTGCTTGTGGTTTTGGTTCCTTTACAGATGCAATAGGACTTTGACTTAGGGTAAAGACTCTCCGATCTAAATGCTTTCCCCACTATAGACTTGAACGTCTCGTCGATGTGGTTTATCAGCCTTTCCCCTAAGTACTCATCTAAGTCGGTTATGAACTTCTCGTTCTACTTCTCGGCAGTGTCGATAAGAGATAATCCATACTTCGATAAAGTATCGAACTCAGCAATGTATTCCAAGACTGCCCTACCATTCTGCTTAAGTTCTAAAAATTTCCTAAACAATTCAGATTTGTGAGCAGCTGGAATGAACTTTTTGCTGAAACGAGTCATAAACTGATTCCAAGTAACTTGATCTTCAGGAATAGCTGCTTTAATATCAATTCATAGCTCGTCCTTGAAGCTGACGCGATGCTAACTTTCTCTTCATGGCATAATCGATTCCCAAGTCCTCGTAGATGTGCTCACAACTATCCAACCAATCTTGAACATCTGTAGTTGACTCCGTTCTGTCAAACGGCTTCCCGCCAAGACTAGTATAATCCTTATTAAGCTTGGCGAAATCGTCCCTAGGCGCCTGCACTACTGCACCACCACCGTTAGCAGCATTAGGAACTGCTCCCCGAGCATCCCAAAGCATCTCTCGCATGAAGGTAGTAAACATCGTCCTCATATCAGGAACATCCCTATTGTTTGCTCTTGAACCTGTACTCCTCATATATTGGCTCATCGTTCAGTCTGTAAAGAGAAAACGATTAACCATCTCAATGTGATGCCAGTGCAGTGTGAATTCCTCCTTAGATATACTAATAGTATATGTACATATATATAGCTTTTGAAAACCAAAATATCACAAATACGCGCTCTCATATACGTAAACTATCTCTCCCTGATGTCTTCCCCTAGGTTAACTTCGCAACCTAGAGCTCTGATACCAAGTGTGACGGTCCGCCCCGCACCAGCCGACATTTCCAATGAAAGTGCGTTGTGCCAATGCCCGACTAGCATGAGACGGTTGCCAAAGAAAGGAAAGAAAGGAATTTGAACTAACTAGGAACCTGTAGAATGTCTCACAGCGCATGGGATAAAATATAATAATAACATAACTTTGACATAAAATAGGCGAGACAGTGGATAAGCTGAAAACTAAACCATCATAGCAGCGGAAATCCAAATACGGGTTATGTTCCACATCATTATTGTTACAACTTTTCAAACTGTCTCTAAAGCAAAGTAAAGGAAAAGTACACTACTAATGCCCAAAGTAGTGACCAGCAACGACACAGGGAGAATATATATAGAGGATAATACGTGTAAGCCTCCTGCTCGTCTTTGGACAGCTACTCGTGCACAACCAGCTAATCTGTCTCTAGTCTGCCCATTTAAGAGCACCCAGAGTAATAAGAAGAGACATAAAACTCTAGGTCAGACAAAAGTCTAATATGAGCGATAAGCAACAAAATAGGGCAATAACAGGTATAATCCAATCATACCTGAACCTGGACCTGCAACCAAAGAGTTAGCACAACAGGATGTACAATACTCTAAGGTGACACTAGCATAAGATGTAAAGATAACGAGGGAGGGGGTGTGCATGTCATAGTGATGGCAAACAATCAAGCATAGTAATCATCCTCACATCTCCCACTCAGTGCATAAAGTATACAATATTTACCACTTTGGTCACCCAATTCCTTGGTACGATCACTCTGCCCCATGGAGTCATAACGGCTCCACTACACTGATCCATAGCCAATATCTGTCTCTCGGTGGTGAGTCAAAGCTATAGACATCGATAACCCTTTTACACACGTCCCGCAGAAAATTCCAACTTATAAAGTTAACTCGTTGGTTCCTAACTGGATCATGAGTTCTACTTCCTATTTGGACTACCTTTGCATCTCGGGTTTTGGTCATTATCTCAGTTCGTGACTCTTCAGCCTCCATTATATCTCGATTCAATAGTCAATTCCAAAGCTCAACTCGCGGTTCGTGGATCCTGCTCGTGGACCCCCTTCCTGGTCGGCACGTGGGTCCTCCTCTTGGCACAGTTCGTGGTCTCCATTTCCAACTTGTGGCAACACTTCTCTGGTGGCTCGTGGGTGGTGCACCAAACTCTGGTTCGTGGTCAGACCTTCAGGCTATCGACTCGTGATGATGCTCCTAGATGGCTCGTAGTCTTCGAAATGGAGCATGCTCTGGTCCGCTCGTGATGATCATTCCGGTTCGTGAGGGGTGGAGTGATCACGATCGGGTCGGGGTCGTGATGCATGCTCACGAACCGGACTGGTCTGACCAATTTCTGCAACTTTTCCAGCAAGCAACTTACGCCATACGATGGCGTTTTCAACCAATCTAACTTTTTTATGCAATCACAAATCATTCCAAACAGTCATAGCAATATGTAGAAACTACTGCAAACACTAAAACAACAATTTTAGCATGTCAATATGGATCAAACATACCTAAAACCCCTGTTTTTTCCTTAATCCCCCTAATCATGTTTAAGCATACAATTAGTAAAAATTATCCAAATTAACTCAAATTTTTATCAGAGCCTTAAAATAATATTTAAGAATTTTACAAATTTTTCCAGATTTTTCTAAGCTATAATTTCGCTAATTATCACTAATCACCCCTAATTAGCCGTAATTAGTGAAAACCAATTCAAATCACTCACCTTAGCCACAAATAAAACTTAGATCCGAAATTATCTTTGATTTGGGTTGAATCTCTAGGTGATCCAGCAGCTCTATCCCAAATTATATGCTAATTTGCCTTGGTTTGATGTAGATTAGGCTAAAACTTGATTAAACGGTGATTAGAAGGTGATTTGGGTGTTGGAGGCCATTGTTAGGGTTGAAGAGAGGTAAGTGGTGGCTGGAAAATGACAAGGAAAAGGTTTCTCTAACCCTAATCAGCCCTCATATAGCTCTATCCCGAAATCCCCCATGGGCCAAGCTGCTAATCACCTGGTTAAGCCCAATTAAGTTGTTTTTCACCTTCTAAACCTTAATTCGGCCATATCTCCCAAACGTTAACTCCGTTTGACAAGTGTGACCACTCTACGGAAAGGTAAACCATCATCCGGATCTAATGGAAGTGGTTTCAGGTCAAAACTCCTTACCAATCAAAATTTATGGGCAAAACAAGATTTGCCAAGGGCAAAATGGTCATTTAAAAATCGGCAAAAATCGTGAACATTGGAAATGACCCCAATACTCGTTCCCCAAAGTTACACAACCATACGACTTCGTATGAGAAAGAAATAAATATTCTACAATCCTTCAATACGTAGAATGCGGGTCGTTACTAAATTGCTTGCGCTTCAATCTCTTCCGGTTTGTACAGTAAGTCACCTATAGCTGTATTTAAAGCCTTGACATTATTCTGATATTTCCGGTAAGTCATTTTTGAATAAAAAAAAATTGAGTTTGTGTCGCCCTATTGCAACCAAAGCACCTTCGATTTTTGTTTCAAACCCCATAGTCTGATACGTTGTTGTGTATATAGCTGGTGTTTTGCATTAACAATTTCATCATATAAGGCAACATTCAAAGGTTCATTGTCAACAGCAACTTCTAGATCATGGATTTTGTCCTCGAGCTCTTTGGTCATATCATCATCTTTAGGTCTGGTCTTATTCCACTTCTTGAGTTCATACTTACATGATTGTAATTTTTGCAGGAATATATATTTAGGAGAGTCTCTTATCCAAGTAATGCAGCCTCTACTAAAACAGTCGTCATAACCTGGGAATGCATGCCAATCATTTCTGTAGCAAAAGGGATAACCCTCGTTCTGGTGAGTTGGAATTAAATGGAAAAGCAGTGGGTTATGATCGCTGGATTGTTGAGATAAAGATAAGGCATTCATATTGGTGAATTATGATAAATAGGTATGATTAACCAAGAATTTGTCAATATTATTAGCTATGCCTCGTCGTCACTGTAACACCCCGTATTTTTAAGATAATAAAATAAGAATAACTTAATTAAATAATGAGAACTAACTAAAACGAACTGCTCCATTGCGTCCATCTTGGAATTCTGGTCAAGATAGACATTTGGTTTGTGTAAAACGGACATCATATGAAGATGTTATTAAGCCTAGAAGTTTGTATACGCACAAGATATATATATATATATATATATATATATATATATATATGCAAACAAATAAAAATGTAAAATAAAGAATAAAATAAGGAATGCATGTAATAAATACATGCACTGGAAAAAAAATGTAATGCATGCATTGAAAGAAAGAATTGGTTGCATGCAATGTAAATATGTTGCATGCACTGATTTGCAAACATAATGCATTAACATTTAAAGAAAAAGATTCATGCAGTGGTTTAATTTAAGTATTGTAACTAGCATGAAAAAGAGAAGTAAGGAGAGAACAATAATTATCATTGTTCTAAAACTTATTAACAAAAGACTTCATAGCTCTGTTAGTTAAGGCATTGGATTTGTAACATAGAGATCGGGGGTTCGAACCCCAACAGTGGCATAATTTTTTATCTTTGATTTAGAGAGGGCCAACTGAACATGCAAATATATGTACGTATACAAATTCAAAATTTGACAGGATAAGAACGTATATATAAGGAAATAAAGAAAATATATGTATATATATATGAGAATATATATATATATATATATGTATAAATATATGTATATAAAAGATAAAATTCAAAATAAGGCTACAGTCAATGAAATATGGCAAGAATCAAATAACGGTGCAACGTCGTTTGAATTTTGAAAATAAAACGAAAATTGTGCATATATATATATATATATATATATATATATGCGTAAAATGGTCGGTAGAGGAATTATATACATATAAGAATATTTCATGTGAATAAAACAGTTAAATAAATTCCAGAAATTCAAAAGTTCAAATTTCTGCACCAAAACAATTAAAACATTCAAAATTCAAATTTCTACGCCAAAACAGCTTGCGGGACCCAATGCTGACTCAGCACTGCATGTACGATAAGATTTGGCTAGATTCATTTGCGAACCTGGACTATTTTCTTAATTGGGTTCAATGCTGACTCAGCGCTGCGTGTACGATAAGGTCTTGAGCACCTATAAATAAGACCCTAGACCTAACCCTAAACATCATAATTCAGCGGTTGCGCAGGAGCTCTGCCATGGCTCCCTCTCTCTATCTTCTCAAATCTATTCTAAAATTAAAATGCTAGCCTAGGAGGATTATGAATTCAAATCTGGAAGAGGGAATCAACGTTAATAAAAAGATTATTGAATGATGAAAGCAAGTAAACCTCTAAGAACCAATCTATTTAAATTATTTCTCTTTCCCTTCTTTTTTCATGAAATAATAAATCCATGGTCGTTAGGTCGTGAATCAAATTAAAGGGAAAAGGAAAACCTTGGATGATATAACGGATCAGATCCAAAATTTGGGGAAAGCTTAAAGGTGAATGGTTTTAAGCTATAGCCTTTAAATAATGTTATGACTATCGTTTAGCATTCCCCTTTTTAATAAATTTTGAAATGGCCAGTTTAATTATAAATTGTTGTTGTAACGAGTTAAAATGTTGATATGAATATGTCAGGAAATTCCTATGTTGAATTGGCTAAGTTATTGAATGTTTACATGTTGGAGAAAATAAACTTGTTAGGATATGAATAGCCAATTCAGTGATTGTAATTGCATGCTTTACTTGGGACATATTATTGATTGAACGACATGTTAAAATAATTACTCGATTGAATGTTTACAGGTCCTAGTAGAACTAAACATATGTTGAAAATGACATGCGACAAAATATAGGAAAAAATTAGACGACATGTAAATTAGATTACTGTAAACTATATTACAGTAAAAAGGATAATATGTCTAAAATTTTCATGTAATGAACATAACATATATTATTTTTTGAGATTTTAATTTGGAAGCGCAATTTGATATAAATATAAGTGATTGAATGAAAATGAATATGCCTAGGATTACAATTAGAAATTGTAGATACACTTATGGCACGAGGTTAGGTTGCATTAGTGGCGGAAGTCTGCCCGGACGCGACCGGCATATCCAGCAGCCATTAATGTTGAACCTAATGCAAGAGGCCTAAGTGCAAGAATTAACAACATGTGCTTAGACACGAGGTTAAGTCAGCTTGTGGTAGAAGTCTACCCGGACTCGCCCGGCAAATCCAGCATCCACAAGTGTAAGCTTAATGTGAGACATCTAGTGCTTATATATATAAATAAATATATGTATATAACAAGATATGAATAAATGGCAAGGATGGTAATTAAACGTCTAACTCAGAAAATAAGAAAGGAAGGGATGTAATGAACTGAGTTAGTGTGATAAGAGGGAAAAGTGATGTAATTCCGTAAATGACTTATTTCTGAAAACGTTGTTGCAAGTAAGCCACAACAAATATAGAAAAGTAAAGAAATTACTTGCTACCACGGATTTAGATGGGAAAACGTTATGAAAATAAATCATTGATTCCTTCTATCAAACTGATAAGGTGTATGAAGTGTTTTCCTTAATATAATAAGGAACATATATTACAGAGAATGAAGAATAATGGTTTACAACAGTAAATGGTTTAAAAGGGGAATGATAATAACCTATTATAAAGAAATAACATTGATGAAAATGTTGTATAATAGGCAGACTTGTCCCAGGGACAAGTGAATATTATAACTTAGGTTATAATAAACTAGTAAGGGAATGGGATAACTGGTGAATTAAGTTAAGTGACACTTAATTGTAAATTAAGTAATCAGAAAAGGGGAAAACCTAAAACCAGTTAAGAAAAGGGGGGAAAATATATTGTACTTAATTATAAATTAAGTAGTCTGGGAGTCTGAAACCCGTTGGTAAGAATAATTAGGTTTAGACTTGTCCTAGGGACAAGGGGAAATTATAACATAGGTTATAATAATTGGTTATAGAAACTTATTAATAGGCCTTAATTAATAGAACTAAGTTAATAAGTAAACAACGATAAGTCGTATTGACGACGTAACGTGGAATTATGATTAAATGAGAGAGAATGAGGAAAACATATGAAATGAAATAAGTTATATATAATCATAAATGGTAAGTGACATGTTAATTGGAAACATGTGAATTAGATATACTTAATTACATATTAAGTAAAACATGTTATTGAAATCAAATAAGAATATAAAAGGGATGGTGGATCACAGACCTTAGGCCACAATCTAGAGAATAACATGTTGTAAGCTTATTAATAAACTTAAATGAATTAAGTTGTATGACTGAAATTAATAAGCAAGGGAAACTTGGTAATTTGAATAAGAATTCAATATGAATTGGAATAACCAAGTTAATTGGAAACCTGATGAGGTGAGATAAGCGTGTAAAAGAATGTTTAGACATAGGGTCTAACAACATGCTAAAGTAAGGCGCTTAGACCAGTCCGTACGGTTGAGGGTGAATAACCCAACAGGGTAGATCGTCGAGGTGTTATAAGGCACGAGGGGAGCGCACATTCATCTGATTGTTTGACGGCTCCACAGGACTGGAAGGGGAAGCACGCGGCTTCCGGGGACGTAGGGTACTCTTGGTATTCCTCTGTGAGTGGAAGATGATCCGCCTGCACTCGCAGAGGTTAGGTATGCGTAGGTGAACCAATGAGGTTGCCTTGATTGCAATAATAAGGGCAATCAAAAGACTAAGATGGACCTGCGTGATTCGGCGAGACCAGTTAGTGCCCTGTGATAGCAACTCGTCGTCTACCTACCATCTTCAGTCAGTACGTAAAGCAGAAAGGTGGAGAACTCCAAAAGAGCATATACTTTGCTATCTAGTTATGGGTGAGGTTGGCCAATAGGTTTGAAGGGCATAGGGGGCCGGGGTTAAGTTCTCATTCTCAATATTCTTGGGTGCCTTTCATTAGTTGAGGGAGGGGTCTAGTGGGACCATAGCCACTGTAAAAGCATACCTTAGCATCTGCAATCAGCAGATATTTGAAAGCTCCTGACCGAGTTCCGTGTTTCTTGATTAGCCCTACCCCGGGACTCAGCCGCACATATAGAGAACATGTGCAAAAGACATCGAGAACGATTGAAGATACATACATGGGAAAGTCTAGGTACACTCATGTCACTCTGGGTGGTGTATCATAAGACTAGAGGGCATTATTCGAGGATGGAACCTAATTCGATCGAATGGTTCAAAGATGGCAGTCCGAACGCTTATGTAATATAGAAGTAGTGGTTCTTTGCAGACGTAGCGTTGACATATATACAGAAATCCGTACGACATTCGGGCGTAGGATTAGGGACTGCTTTATTCCTGCGATGATACGGTGGAGACCGTGCGAGTGGGGTACCATGGGGTGTATCTCAATATTGAGAGATAGCTACATATACTGTATTAGGTTAATTCATTGGGAAGTAAATGGGTACGACGTGTGTGTAAGCCTTGAGTCCTGTTAACCCAAGTAACCTAATAAATAAGAAAATATTATTGAACGGTATATGTAAGATTATCCAAAGTGTATAGTTTAAATCCGGTCACCAGAACTTGTGTTCTAACCCCCTCCTCATAACACACTCGCAGGTTAGATTGTGGCAGAGACATGATAGCTTTGGATACTGGTTAGGCAGTATTAATAATATGGTAAGACTATGTTTTGATTATACTATATTATATCCTTTCCGCTGTGAGATATTCTTCTGAACTCTGACATGTTTTATGTCTCTGTCTTTTCTGTAGGATACCAAAGCAAACCAATCCGAGTTTCGATAGATTGGAATTTAAAAAAAAAATCGGTCTGTCGAAATTGGGATTGTCATAGTCGCCAATGTAGTTAAAACCAGACGGCTTTATTTCAATTAAACATATATAAAAAAATATGTATGTATATAAAAGGATAGAAATAAATGGTATTAATTGTAATTAATGGAAATGAATGGAATGGAATGAAAGTTACAACAGTGAAAGGATTTGAATGAACGGGGAATGATAATAACCTATTATAACTAAATTACATTAATGAGAATGTTATAATATAGGCAGGCTTGTCTTAGGGACAAGAGGAAATTATAACTTAGGCTATAATAAAAGATAAAGAAAATGGAATAACTTGTGTAATGAGATAAGTTGTCCTTAAATGTAAATTAAGTTATTTGTAAGAACAAGAATCTGAAATCTATGGATGAGGACAACATAAGTTATATTTATGGGAAGAGAAACTTATTAGTAAACCTTAATTAAGAGAACTAAGTTAATAAGTAAACAATGATAAGTGGTAGTGACAGTATAAGATGGAATTATGATTAAATAAGAAAGAAGGAGGCAAACTTATGAAATGAAATGAGTTATATTTGATCATAAATAATGAGTGACACGTTAAATAGAAAACATGTGAATTGAGATATACTTAATTACATATTAAGTAGAACATGTTATAGTAACTATGAAATCAAACAATAATATAAAGAGCTTGTAGATTACAGATCTTGAATTACAATCTAGAGAATAACATGTTATGGGCTTATTAATAAACTTAAATGGGTTAAGTTATATGAATGAAATTAATAAGCAAGAGGGGACCATTCCTTGGAGATATAAGGGGCTCAGAAAGAACTTGGTAACTTGAATAGGAGGTTAATATGATTTGAAATAACCAAGTTAAAGGGAAATCTGATGAGATTAAGCAAGCGCATAATTGATTGTTTATACATAGGGTCTAATAACACATTAAACTAAGGCGCTTGGACAAGTCCATACGTTTGAGGGTGAGTAACCCAACGGGGTAGATCATCGTGTTGTCGCGAGGCACGAAGGGAGTGCACGTTCATCTGATTACTCTATCATCTCCGAAGGACTGGAAGGGGAAGCACGCTGATTCCTGGGACGTGGAAGGTGCCCTTAGTAGTCCTCTGTGGTGGTGCAGTATTCGGGTTGTGCTCACAGAGGTTGGGTCTGCGCGTAACTACCTAATGAGTAGCCTTGACTGCAAAAGTAGCTTTGCAGTCAGAAAGCTGTGATGAGGCGACACTAGGGTGATTCGGCGATCGCCTCAATAGGGTGGCGGGATCAGGATCAACAAGGATAGTAGATTGTCGGGTACTTGTCATCGGCAGCCAGTGGGATGCGAAAAGACTAGAGCTAAACCCAAGACGCCATCCACCTTTCACTATCGAGGCAGGGTGGTTGAGGGGAGACGCCAATTGAATGTTTAGATTGTTTGTTAGGGGAAAGCCACTTAGCTCTTGTAGTCTTTACTAGTTGAGGGAGGGGCCAAGGTGGGTCCATAGCCACCGTGAAAAATAGACCCGAGGAATATCTGTTTTTGATGCCCTTAAAGGCAGGCCTGTACAGATATGGGAAAACTCCCGACCGAGTTCTGTGTTTCTTGTACAGCCCTGCCACAGAACTCAATGCACATTAGAGGTTATGCGTAGTCAAGGCATTGAGTACGATTGACGATACGTACGTGGAAAATTCTAGATACATGCATGTCTGCTCTGGGTGGTGTATCGTAGGCTCTAGGACATTACTCTGCGATCTGATTCGATAAAAGGTGGCGGTCTTTATGCTTACATAGCATGGTGATGGAGGTTATA
Source organism: Allium sativum (assembly GCA_030737875.1). NCBI lineage: Eukaryota > Viridiplantae > Streptophyta > Magnoliopsida > Asparagales > Amaryllidaceae > Allium > Allium sativum. Next base: position 466,384,618 of record CM060923.1, read on the forward strand.
TGTAGAACGTAGTGTTGTTATATAGAGGTACATACGTCACTCCGGCGTAGGATGAGGGACTGCGTATATTTCTATGGCTTTACGGCGGAGACAGTGCGAGTGGGGTACCATGGGGTGTACCTTAATTTGGGGGTAGCTACATATATACTTTATTAGGCTAATCTACTATGGACTAAATGTTTACGACGTGTGTGTAAGCCTTGAGTGTTTTTAACCCAAGTAACCTAATAAATAAGAAAATGTGATTGAACGGTATATGTAAGATTATCCAAAATGTGTAGTTTAAATCCAGTCACTAGAACCTGTGTTCTGACCCCTCCTCATCGCATACTCGTCGGTTAGACTTGTGGCAGAGATATGATAGCTTTGGATACTAGTTAGGCAGTATTATAATTTGAGTAAGGCTATATTTTGATTATATTATATTTTATCCATCCCGATGTAAGATATTTTCTGAGCTCTGATATATTTTATATCTCTGTCTTTTTTGCAGGATACCAGAGCAACCAACACGATTTTCGATGGGTTAGAATTTTGAAAAAAATATCGGTCTGTCGGAATTCAGGTTGTTACATGATTACATTTGGAAAATACATTTCAAATCTTATCCACTCCATTAATTTGAACCAACCTTGCTCAAATACTTTTATCTGCTTCAAATTCTCCTTTGTAAATTCAGTCCAGTTTAATTCCATTCAACTTAGCTATACTATTCCAATCTTGCTCTAGTTGAATTTCCCAATTCCATAACCTTAACTCTTGGTTTTTATTTAAACAGTTTGAAATCACATATCTTTATTTCATTATAAATTCAAAACCTTTGAAATTTTCCAAAACACTTTGTTTTCTCAAATACTTTTCTAGTCTTTCTTATTTGTATATTCCATTTTCTATACGAATTCAATTTGGTTCACTATACAACAATTTCAATTTTATAACCTGATTTGATTATAATAATAACAATTGACACATCCATATATACTAATAGTTTCAAAAAATTATTCTTTTTACATCAAAATAAAATTTTTGATTAAAATTATTCCATTTACCCGGCTTTAAAGACAATACTGTGTCGAATTACTCTATTCAATAGTTTAGAAACACTTATCGATACAGTTTTGACCATTGTATCGATCCGAATTCATAAACCACTCGACAAACCAACCAATATAATATAAAATAGTTTTTATATTTACAAATATGCACTCATATATATACATTCAAACTCAATCTAGGGTATTATTAACCCTATTTCTATCGAGTTACGCCACAAAGCCAAGGTTATATTCTAACCTATTGCTCTAATACCAACTATAATGACCCGAAAAGTTTCGATCCTGATTATCGATACTAATACGTATCCTATATCACATATCGACTAATCAAGCACCAAAAATTTACAGATCGTTAAAAAACAGAAGTTAGAGGGCTAGAAATAGAAAGAAAGAAAAGTTAGAATAGAAGAAAAAGAAAGAACATAACATAATAGAATCAGAGTAAATACAATCTCACAGCGAAACTGAATAAAATATATTATGTAACATTACTTGAAATACAGAATTGGTATTTGTACTTACATACATCATTAGAGTACAATTCATATACAACACAATGGAAATAAATTTTACATATCTAACGTTGAAGCCTCCTGCTCCAAGCTCCTCCACGTGAATCTGTAAAACCCTAAAATCACTTGACTGCCCGTAAAATGTGGGCACCCAAGAGTTTAGGGAAAACATAGGAAAATAAATTCTGTATTAGTCATGAGACTGATGTGAGTAAACGATTTTAAAACAGCTTGATTTAACGTTTAGAAATCCCTTTGAAATAAAAGATAATCATAAGAACAATCCACACATAAATACGGATATTTTTTACCTTACGGTAACCCAAAACATTTCTTGATATCAAAACTACTCTGATATTATAATAGTGTCTAAATCAAATAAATAGCAATCTAGAGGAAATGCTTGCATCTCACACCCCACATACATAGTATACAATCAAAATGGCGGGCGCTTATTGGGTAATGGATTTCCAACTATGACAAGGTATGGAACCACATTCCGATAGTGTATCTCTAGAGGGGAATACACTGGGTTCAACAAGAACATCTTGCAACCGACCACACATGGCTGACCACACATTTTGCTTGAGTGTATCCAATGTATATCACCAACGGTTTGATGCAACCAACCGTTTCTCGAAAAAGGATAGCATCGAAATAGATTAAAGAAGGAAATTGATTTTCTCTAGATAGATGATTATGCACCCTAATTGGAAGTAACCCACTTAGCCATGCCGCCTGCCCGATTTTTGTCATTTCCCGGGTGATGAGGCTTGAGGTTTTGAATTTACCTTTAGAATATTTGGCCACCATTTACTTTGAATGTCACTTTGTCAGATCCGTCAGATCACTAATTGACGTCGACAAATATACCCTGGATGTAAAAGAAGGGCCATTCTTTGCCATCAACTTGGTATATTTGTAAAAATCAACGTACGTGGTTTTTAGGAAATACTCTGTCACACATTCGTCCATGCAAGTCATCCAAGAACAGGATGAATCGAAGACACTCTCCTACTACATCCAATATAGGAATCAACCTATAGATCAGTAGCGAATGGTACTTGCAAAATCCGAAAATTTCAATCATGAAATATTTACCACTAAATTATCTCTGGGAGCTAACCAGAGAAATTCAATAAGTGATTCTTCCGCTCATGAAGATCTACGGTATTCAATTCTTTAAATCGTATAATCGTCCCTATAGGTTAGTTTACGTAAAATGAGTTCGAAGTGGTTTTGGGTCGAGTGCCCAATCCCGTTCTCTTCGAACTAACACGTAGGGGATATTTATTTGATAGTTGGTGTTTTAACTATCAATTTTAAACAGTGTAGATGAGTAAAATTATTTACACAAATCATTCTATATTTTATTTACGTAACTTATCAATTCAATTTGTTTTACTTGCCCAAATTCAGAATAACAATCAATATAAGACGACAAAATTTAAATAAAATGTGTCAATGTGTATTTTAAATAATTTAAATGCTTTTAGTTACTTTAAAAACATAACAGATAAATTAACCATGATCGTTTAACATAACATTAACATCCAAAAATAATTCGGTGTTTTATTTCAAACTAATATTAGTTTGAAATATCTAATCTTGGATAATGGCTTACTTCACAATACTTACTTATCAAGATCTTTGGAAATAATTTAATCGATTATGTTTATATATCTATTTCTTTTTAATATACCATAAACATATAAATATTGCAGTTTGAAGCTCACGTTTACGCGAAACGATTATTTTGAAATTTCAAATTATTTCAGCAGATTTCCGATCCTCTGTTATTATTATTTTATTTACTGATTATTTATTTATAATTTCTATTCTAAATCAATTTAAATAAATTTGATAACTTAATAGGCTAAACAAAAATCTAAGTTCGCATAACCCCAGGATTTCTGGTGACTTCCTTAACACAATCCCCCTTCCCTTAAATTATAATACCTTCAATTAAAACTCAAGAATTTAAAACATCTTTTTCTTTTATGGGCTTAGCCCCACCCAAAACCCACAGCAGTAAGAACACCGCACGTGTGATGACCCCAAACTTCGACGGAATGAAAGTAAGGAATAATCATTTGGAATACAACATAAATACAATAATACATATCACAGATACAACATAGCATAGAAAATTCATAGAGTAACAACATCATAGCAGCGGAAATATAATGTCATCAACCACAGAAAATCCACAGTCACAGAATTCTACATTATTACATCAAGTTTGCAGAAAAGAAATAAGTTCCAACTCCAACTTAAACAACGTGGAATAAACCAAGTTTAATGTCTGAAATAAAAAGAAAGAGAAAAATGCAAAAGCAGCAAATGATAAGTGTCTTCAAGCTTCTAGTCATCACCTCTCCACAAGCAAATCCAAGAAAGATAGTAAGCAACTCCAAAGAAAAGACTCCAAGCGTAGAATAAACTTGTTTACTTGGTTGCCCATGTAGAAAGGAGGGCACCCGAGTTTGCAAAAAGGTGGAAACAAACAACGGGTCAGTCGTGGGACTGTTGTGAGAATTCTTAACTAATAAATCACTATTAATAAGGAAAATCGAAAGACTACGCCGCTAATGCGGAACGGGTTTACTCTAATGGATTGTCGTGCATAAAAGTGTCAGAATAATTGATAAGTAAATCATACAACAACATTATGATTTTTAGAAAAATGGAATCACCATAAGACCCAGGTCCCATCACACAATGCAACACAAACCAGAGGATAGGGTTTTACCTTATAGTGATTAAACATGCTAAATACGGCAAATACGAGTTTAATATTATTATTAGTATATATTAAAACATTTCAAAGTAAATGTAGAAATCCTAGGAAGAATAGTATCCCATACTACTATGCCTCCATACTAGTAATACAATCAAATTCGTAGGGTCGTATTTGGATTTTGGTTTCCATCATGAGTCAAGGCTAGGGAGAAGCTCCTACCGATTCGAGACACTCTAGCTAATGTCTCAGGATCCCCCGCAGTGAACCCTTGGAAAGCTGCAGGGCCGGTCCACCATACGAGTTGTGGATTAGTTATTCCTGAACACACGTTTCCCAGTCCTATAGGACCTATCATCCGAGGTGCCTCATTCTATCATCCACATAAGTAAAATGTTGGGCCGTGTCAAAACCCAATCACCACTTCTAGCTAGAAAGAAACGTGCTACTCTCCCTGCGTTCCTTTCTCCCATTTTAGACTCCGCCGGTGTGTGAGGCTCGCGAAGTCACGCTATACACAAAGCTATGCCTAAACAGGCTATGATTTGATCATCCCACAAGGCCTGCTTTTCAACAAAGCCTTGATCATATGCATCTTAGCTTGCTACATCATCACTCCATATCGTACTACCAATCCTTTGAAGAAATATATGAACAGGTGTTAAGCAAGAGAATAAATTCCCCGCCACCAAACATCCATACCTTCGACAAAAGATCAATAACATGATATTTGATAGAGTATGATGTCAGACACACAATCCCTTTTATAAGCTTATGCTCTGGGTCTGAGCGAAAGCCAAACCCGTGAAAACAACACGTACGTCTGGGCAATGACCGTGACCTTTGAATTGGGAGCAAGTCAAATCAAGGCCTCGATCGTGGTCCATCCGAGGGAAGATTTACGGTCTTCATTCACCATCTTTATACTTCAATTAACGTCGTTTGATTATTTAGAATGAGAGAACTCGGACCTTCCAAATAATCCTCGTATATATATATATATATATATATATATATATATATTTAAAATCCTTCTTATTCATTAATAATTATTTTTATTAACGATTCATTCCTGTTTTAAATTATTTAAAATAATTAAATTTTTATATAACGACGCCTTGCGTCCATGGGCGACTATGGCGCTGCATTCAACCAATTTTGATTTTTACACTTCTCAGAATCTAACCGTTGGATCTTAACGTAGTATATATCGTTGGAAAGATTTTTCCAAGACGGTCATTTTTAACATACAATATTAATTCACTTTATAATTTACATATAAAAATGTAAATTTTGACATATGATGAAATTCACCTTTTAATTACAAAGAAAAATGTAATTTTTAACATACAATATTAATTCACTTTATAATTTACATATAAAAAATGTAAATTTTGACATACGATGAAATTCACCTTTTAATTACAAAGAAAAATGTAAATTTTATTTTACCGTTCAAATTTACATCTAAACAACATATAAAAATGATGTAAATTTCATACGATGCAAATTTCTATTTTATTTCACCAAAATAAACAATGTAAATTTCATACGATGTAAATTTCTACTTTATTTACATTAAAAATAATGTAAATTTCATACGGTGAAATTCTTATTTATTTTACATTAACAAAAATGTAGACTTAACATATGGTGAAATTACTATATATTTACATTAATAAAAATGTAAACTTTTCATACGGCGAATATTCTATATATTTACATTAATAAAAATGTAAACTTTTCATATGGTGAGATTCCTCATTATAATCACATCTAAAAAAAATGTCATTTATACTTTATCGTTCTAATTTACATTAAATTAACATATAAAAATGTCATCTTTATTTCATCGTTCTTATTTACAATAAATTAACATATAAAAATGTCATCTTTATTTCATCATTCTTATTTACAATAAAATAACATATAAAAATGTCATCTTTATTTCATCGTTCTTAATTACAATAAAATAACATATAAAAATGTCATCTTTATTTCATCGTTCTTAATTACATTAAAATAACATATAAAAATGTCATCTTTATTTCATCATTCTAAGTTTCGTACTTTTTCATGTTTTATACTTCTTTGCATTTACAAGGAGATGTAAATAAATATAAATGTCAAGTTTCTAATGTCAAGGTTCAATTTCAATGCATTAACATAACGCTAAAATAAGGTTCAACTACAACATCATAACATAACACAAGATATAAGGTTCGACTTCGTGTGATAACATTCATGTGATGAATACATATAGATTTATAATTATCTATCATAGCAACATAGCAACATCATCAATCATATTTAAACAAAATTGATCTGAAGATTAACCATGGGATTACTGCGTCACAACAAAGTAATAATTTAATTAATTAAATTAAATGAGGAAATTTCACATCTAACACTTAAAATTTCAGATCTAATATCATAACATCGCAACAATTCAGATCTGCAACTTATATTAACATCCATCATCGATCCATTTATTTTTTATTCTTAACTTCTCATAACGCAAGAATAACAATTAAATTAATTAAATTTATTTAAAAATAAATTTTCACCTTGATTAAAGCGAATAGAAAAATCCAAAAATTCAAAAAATGGTCGCACTTGATTTCAGCAACCTCTATTTGCCGTCACGGTCTTGAACAATCTGAAATTTTTCAGTTCGGATTTCGTATGTGTTAATTATCAATTTTTGAACAAAATTAACCTTTAACAACTGCAACTGTAACGCTTAAAAGCGTGGCAAAACTGAGATTGTTCATACCTTATAATTTCAGTTTTGTTCAAAACTTCGATTTGATTGTGCAGGAATTGTATTCGATCGTTTCCAGAATGGATGGCGTGACGTAGAAGGGCTTGGAGAGGGGGGTGTTCGGCCAGAGGGGGGGAGTTCGGTTGCGTGGTCGGGGTTGGGCGGAGCTCGGCGGCGGCGGTCTGCAGGGCGTCGGGGCGGCGGTTTCAGGCAACGGGGAGGGACAATTTTGGTACAGGGTCGAAGAGAAAGAAGAGGGCTTCGAAAAACTCAACTACGGGGTGGTCTAATTCTCTACGGATTGGGAGAGAAGGAGGAGAGAAGTTTTGAAGAGGGGGCGACTATGGGTTTCACGAATCGGGGAAGAAGACGCTGTACACGACCCATATATATACTAGTATTTCCACGTATTTTCTATTTAATTAATTTATTTATTTAATCCCAAAATTAGGGTTTTCTCATTCGAACTCCAATTCGCGCTCAACGACTGTCGAACAATAGGTTTTGACGCCTTCTGAACGCAATGACGCTATTGCCGAAGTCCAATTCTGAAGTTAAAACATGTTTTTTATTTTCAAATTAATTCTTTTATTTTTAATTCGAACGTATTTTCTAATTTTACTGGGGTCACATACGAAGTCAGAAAAATCCAGAAAAATTATTTTTGTCTTTCTTATGACGATACGATCCCAACAAAATTTATTTCGTCGAATTCTGAAACTGTTTGAAAAATGGCTATTTTTCAGTCAATTAATTTTGACCGAAATTGACAAAACACAGTTTCTTTTGCCACGCTCACATATTAGCTTCAAAAATCATGAAATGTGAAACCTAGCAATAATTTTACATTCCGGATCCAACAAAAGTGTTTTCGTAGAATTCCGAGGTCGTATGCAAAATGTCGATTTTCAAGGGCGATATATTTTCTATAGCGACCTTTCTGAAAATTCATTTGGCCATAAATTTTGATTCCCGCTATGAAACTTCGATTTTTCAGATTCTTTAGAAAGATATTCATTAACAGATTTAAATATTTTTCATCTCATCCAAATCCGGTTTATTCTACATCCTGTGTAGTTAGTCAAAGTTCAAGTTTGACCTTTCAAACTACCTTCCTATTTCTAATTCTTTATGCAATTTATTTGAATATATTTGCATTAACTTTGCTCAAAATAAATTTCGATTTATTTTTATTTGAAATAATTTATTTTAAATATTTAAACACCCCTAAAATCTCTAAAACGAAAATTTTAAATTGGTCTCAAATTCCGGGTTGTTGCAGCACGCATGTAAAAGTATTCATACCATTTAAAACTCCAGGAAAAACGACGTATTCCAAACCCCAACTCCCCATTCTTTCTCTTCCCTTCCCTATTTCTTTTCGGTTATGTCCCTTACCCTTCCCAGTTTTGTTTATATTTGTCAGAACCACACCCATTTCGGTCGTGCATGCATTCCATTCGCTGTTATTTTAATACAAGAATTTAAAACACCAAATTGCTTCAAGACATATATGAGAACCCTCAACCAGGAATGCACTCAATCCGTACATTTGAAACATGAATCTACCCATAGTCCTCTTCGTTCTTGTATAGCTTCTTTCCATCACAACAGCTAGATGAAGAACCATCTTCATGTGGGCATGAGCTTCTCCACAATCATGCAAAAATATATGATATAATATATAGTCAATGGTTGACATCGTAACTGTGAATTTATCCAGACGTTTCTATATACCAGTCAGTTCTATGTCTACCAACTTAGTCAAAAAGTATGGTTTGTGAACTCAATGCAAAAATTATTGACCTAATCTGCATACATAAGCTAATTATGCTTCAACAGTTTTACAAAAGCTTTTGGTCTAGCTACTTCCTGTACAGTCTGTAAACAGTGCCACCTCATTTATTTGGAGGGCATAACTAGTTTCTTTTCCATTTTCTGTTTGTTTTCTATTTCTTTGCACTGTGTGCACATTGTGAACCTACTCTATTCTACAAATCAAAACTCTATTTAAGACACTTCTACCTCATGCCTCAAGTTGACTCATGTTTCTTCTAATTGAAGTTCGACTTGTGGTACACTAAGCTCCTACAGACCAATCAGCGCGTGCTCCTTCCTTTTTATGTATGTTTTCATGCTGATGCATCTATCACAGTAGCCTAACATCCTTTCTAGCTTCAATGAAACTTTTAAATATAAATTTATTCAAATATCCTACGGCCTTTATTCCTGTCTTAACCACAAACTCTATCATATATATTCTTCTCTTCCCATTAAATGTATTTGTAAACTGTACTCAAGTACCTATTACTTGACCCTTCATGTTATTATCACCTGTAGTCTCTAGTTCTATATTTTCCATACTTACTACTACACTCAGTAGTCAATTGATTAAACAAAAAGTCACACATTTCATCACCATGTCTTATATAACAAATCTAAAATAACAACAGATCTCTAAGTACTTTTCAATTTAATTGCAAAAATTTGAAGTATTGTTGTATGCCCTAGTACCTATACCAAGGTGTTAGTGTTGGTATATATAAACATTGCATGCCGGAAAATTAATATATACGCCATCCAAATATCAGTAACAAGCGCAATGCATATTACGTTAAACAATAACAAAATTGAACCTTAATAATACTAAAACGTCATTTCACATATATGGTTAAAATTTCGTGATACCAATGGGCCACCATCACGTCCAAATAACTAATGAACATGAAAACATCCAAATCTTTATTTTGTTACCTTACGTCCAATCCAAATTATGTCGGCATGTTATGTGGGCATAAGGGTGCATGTTCAGAATGCTGAGACATGGAATATGATTAACGCATTTGTTTTAAATATAGCAAGTTAGTATTAGTTGTTGTCAACATATTAAAACATCTGTATAATGCCTATCATAGGCTTCTAGTTATGTACAACAATAATGTTTGAATCATTAACTCTTCAACGAATAACTCAGGCATTTACAACTGTTACCGGTGATTAAAATTCAGGTAATCATCTCTGTTTGAGTTGCATATAACAACATAACTTTAGATGTATACATAAGGAGTTCTACTTCTAACTCAATAGTGATTAAATATATGAAACAGGGGGAAATATTGTGTTTATTCACCTAGTATTCTATTGTTTCTATTTCAAGGTTTCTGTTTATATTTCTTTTCCGCTTTTGATTCAGTCTTTTATTGAGAAGAATATGCATATATATGTAACCAGTAGGAGACCTAAATGGAATACAAGGGTTCTTTGCACCAAGTAGTTCACTGCCATTGTTTCAACAGAGATCTAGTATTCTGTTTCACAGCCTCTCTGTTTTGCTATTCCATTTCCAGGTTCCACTCTTGTTCCTCTCTGTTTTTACACTGATTTTCTACCATTTACTCATTCTTTATTTTCATTTGATTTCCAAAGAAATGATGTGTGAATCGTAGAGTTTCTCTAGGTATTTATAAATGAAAAAATTAAGGCTTAAATCGGGTAGGTGTTAAGCAAGGAGGGAAAATATGCAATAGCCACAGTGAAATGATGTTTGATGCTAACTATTGTATAGTTCAATCAATCTTCTAACTGATGAATTACCCATGAGTGTTCTTGTTGCAGAATTAGTTCATGTATGTACTTTTTATATATATACAAAGTAACTTAGCATCTAAGGCAATACCCATCTCATTAATGTCTTTAAATTCTCTTATATTTCCTATGTACTATGGCCGAGGCTTCTCTTTCAAATCTAAACTAGGCTGAAATCCTACAGATCTTTGCACATGGCTGTTGTTTCCTTAATTTATAAGATGTCCAACCTTACTGATTTGCTTTTGTTTCAAATAAGTGTCTGAGTTTTCCTTTGTTAAATTTTGTACACTTTTAGGCTTTCTTTCCCCGGCTGCTACTATTTCTTTTAATCAATTTTTCGAAGGTCTAGGCTGCTCCTATCTTTGATTTGTTTCTATTTAATTAGAAAGAAGTTGCAGCTTTGTTCTTTTCAAACTTGGCTTAGATTTTTGTTTTACTCGGTTTTATTTTGATACTTTATATATATATATATATATATATATATATATATATATATTCATTTGCATAATGTGCATACATGTCACATACATACTATATTCACGTATACGCAAATGTACAATCCAGGATTTAAATTCTATGTTTTATTAAAGTAAACTTCTCTCTCTCGCTATATATATATATATATATATATATATCTGTGTGTGTGTGTGTGTGTAAATATATCGCTTATATATTTTAATTTTAGAAAATATTAAAATTCACTTGTTCCCTTTGATGTCATGATCTTCTCATGTGTATTCACATGTGATGTAAAAATGAATTTTACTTTGTTTATCTTTCATTAGTTACTTTATGTAACTCTATGATTTTTAAAACAAATTTTTGATGCAACCAAAGATGTTCAACAACATACACATGACTACACATATATAACAAGTTAATATATACATATTATATAATTATTCTTAATTTAAATAGGTTTGATTTTATCAAAGTTATAAAATTAATGTACCGCTTATATTTAGCTTATATCACCCCTTTATTTGCTTGTTTAAGTAATCTATTGTCATATGAGTTTAAAGAAATTAACAGCACAACAAAGTGATACGACATAAAAATTTTGTTTTATATACGTATATATATTGGTTAGGGAATTTTAAATCAACAAAATATATTTACATGAAATTTTCCTGATATATTTCCAAATATATAAATCTTAATTTATTTAATTAAATTATCAGTATAATCTATACATTATAGATTATAAAATTAGTCCGAAAACGGGGTCGTTACACTGGTTAAACCCACTGACATTGAAAATCTGTTTGGATGGTGACATTGAATTAAAATTCAATGTTTTTGTGATTTGAATCGATAAATGGCATTGATTAAGGGACTAATAGCATATGGCCTAATATCCAACTTTTTGTTAAAAACATTGGTTTGCCGTCAGACAGATTTACAAAGTTGAGTAATAAAATTTATTTTATAACTGAAATGAATTTTTATTATATTTTATACGTTAAAATGATGTTTTAAAAATAAATCAGTATTTATAAACAATTTTTATAGAAATGTTATAAAAGTAATTCGAGCTTAGGCGATTGGTTTAAATTAAATATTTAATATTCGAATGGAAATCAAGGGGAGGGTTTTCAAGAATATAAAGGAAATTACGTATTGGTTTGATAAGATGTAATAAATGGATTTTACTTATAAGATCCAAAAAATTGTTTTATAAGATGATATAACATGGTTTGAGTAAAGTATTTGAAAATGGATTGGCATAATATTCCAAATGGTATTTTATAACAAGGTTGAAGTATATTAGATGGTCATAATAGACCAAAAATAAATAAAAAGAAATATTATGGTTTATAAACCATAGTTCAAAATAGCAATAAGAATTGACTGATATTATAAAGATGATGGGTTTTCAAATTACGAACTACTATCTATTTTAAGACAAGAACGTTGTCGGTCAAGGTCTGAGAGGTAATAAAATACCCTAACTTGAATGACTTCACTATTATCGAGGAATGATGTTAGTTTGTAATAGTAAAGAACTTGAAATTAATTTATTATTTTCATAAAGGAAAATTGCAACGATAGTTGCGAGAACTGAAATATAAATAATATTGCAACATTTGTTGTGAAGGAATGAAATATATAAATAAGTTTATTTGGTTTAAAAATAAACAGTGTATAATTTGACGTTGTTTGGGTGTATCATAATTATAATTGAATTTATATCATTAAGTTAATAAGACATGCCAATATTTCCAAGATAAAAGAAATACAATATATTGCAAGGAAATATAGTAATGTTTTCAAAAGTGAAGAAGGAGGTTAGTAAAAATGTTTATTTTGAAAAGAAGTGTCATTGTTTTAGAATGAAAAAAAGGAGATTTGTCAAGATAAAAATATAGGATCGATTTTTAAGAAGCAATGGGATATTTTAATAAATGGTTTTGAAGAATTAAAGCCTAAGTTACCCATACACTTGACAATACTATTAATGATAGTCAAATCCCCGACTATTAACGAAACATTATTGGACCTTTTGACGGGTTGTTTCGAACAGACCGGGATGGGAACTAGACCCAAAACCACTTCGAATCAACGTTGCATATGAAACTAATCTGCAGGGATATGTATAAAGATGGAGCATTGAAGACCGTAAATTTTTATGAGAGGAAGGATTACTTCTAGAATTTCTCTAGCTGATCCCTAGAGATATTTCGGTAGTGATTTTATCGTGATGGAAATCTACGGATTGCAAGGATTACTCGCTACTGATCCTTTGGGTGATTCCAAGGATGCAGTAGGAGGGTGCCTTCGGTTCATCTTGTTTCTGGATGACTTGTATGGATGGATGTCTAACAGAGTATTTCCTGAAACTCACATTCATTGACTTTTACAAATATATCAAGTTTGGTGGCGGAGAAATTCTCTTGTGTAATACCCAGAGTATATTTGTGGACCTCAATTAGTGATGTAATGGATTTGACGATGTGGCTTTCAAAGTGAATGATGGTCAGATGTTCTAAAATGATAAACGTAGCCTCAAGCCTCATCAACCGGGAAATGACAGAAATCGGGCAGGCAGCAAGGCTAGGTGGGTCATTCCCAAGCTGAGTATATTGTTACCAATCTAGAGAAAATCCTTATTTAATCTTTTTTCGCTTTTGTATCTCCGGGGAATCACGGTGGTCGCGACAAAAATCCATAAGGGTGACAATATATTCGATACACTCAAATTGAATGAGTGGTTGGTCATGTGTGGCCAGGTTTCAAGATGTTCCTGTTGAACCCCAGTGTATACCCTCTAGAGTACACTAATTGAAAGGTGGTCATATATCTTGTCATAGTTGGAATCAAATCTCCAATAAACGCCTTATGGTTTTTGATTTTATAATGAACACGTAGAGCGTGAGATGTAAGCGTTCTGCTAGATGGTTATTTATTTGTGTTTTGATAGACACTATTATAATATCACTGGATTTTGATATATCAAAAATGTTTTGGGTTATAGTAAGGTAAATTCCGTCCGTGTTTATGTGTGGGTTAGTCTTACTACTATCCTTTTCTTTCATAAAGGATTTCTGAAGTTAAGAAAGTCGTTTGCCATATGAATTTATCACTGAAAATATTCCAGACTTATTCAGGTGAATTTCTCTTTGCTTCAAATGTGCTTAGGTCAGACCGAGTATATTTGTAGGTTAGGTTTTGCTTGGAGTTCCAGAGAAGGAGTTGAAGTCGAGACGTATTCTATGTATTTACTGGTACTAGTTTATTTCCGCTATGTGTTGTACTGATCTAAATGTATCTGATGTTGTTATATATACACACACACACACGCGCGCGCACACACACACACATAGTCCTTTTGTATAAAGCATTTGATATGTTATATTTTTTCCATTCCGCTTTGAGACTCTGATCTTCTTATTCTTCTATTCTAACATTTCTTACTTTTTTTTCTCACCCTCTAACTTCTTTCTAGTAACAATCTAGGTTTTCGATGCTTGGATTTTTGGCAAGTAATACGGGATTATGTATTATTGTCAAAAATTCGAGTGTCGAATTTTCCAGACCGTTACACAAAGTGATCTTTTAATTCTTGAAAAGGCATTTCATACTCCTTTCCCCATATAGAATTCTTTTTCTTTTTTATTACACTGAAAAGGGGATGCATCTTTTAGTTACCTTTGAAATGAATATTCTCAATGTTGCAATTTATCTAGTCAACCGCATCACATCATTGCTTGTCTACATTGTCCTCGATTGCTTTAAATTTTTATGATTTTCTTCAATTCATCATGCACTAACGATATCATCCAAAAACTTTCTAGATTGGATTCTGAAATAGCATTTCTTTGAATTGAGCTTCATTTGATATTTTCATAGCACTTCAAACATATCTTACAAACTAGTCAATGGATAGTTTCCTTCTTGGCACTTGAACAACATGCCATCAGCATAAGCTTCCATGTTTCAGTCGGTTTTCTTTATAAACATTCAATTTGCCAACTTTGGTACGTTGCCTCAACATTCTTCAAACTGAATAGCATAACTTATACAAATATATTCCCTAATCTATAACAAAGTTAGCTTTAACTCCATCCGGCTTAAACATGGGGATATGTTTATATCCATATTATGCATCCATAAAAGATAGGAGTTTATGACTATTGGTTACATCTTCTGATTATACAATTCCATGAATAGGTTAAAAATCCTTTTGAGACTTTGTTTAAATTTGTGTAGTTGACACAAGTCCTCTATTTCCCTTAGCCTTCTTGACCAACACTATGTCTGTTAGCCATTATGGTTAGAAAACATCTATGACGTACCTACTCTCAAGCAACCTCTTGATTTCTTCTTTTATGGATTGCAATCAAACTTCATGGAACCGCCTTTCTTTATTCGAATTAGTGTGACATTCGATTCAATGTTCAAGGCATGACACATGGTCGAGGGGTCTATTAACATTATGCTTAAATAAATGAGTTCATGCAAATACATATTTATTTTCTTGAAAGAATCAAACTAATTATGCTTTGATTTGATCATTCAATCTTTCCCCAATTTTCACATATTTTATTTGGGCCAAATCAATTTGCACCCCACATTTTACCTTTCACACCCCGTTATTTAAATAAAAATCATTTCACCCCACTTTTTGCTTTTCACACCCCAAAAATTACCATAACTACCCTTCAATTTATATTTCCACACGCAAATAACTGTACATTAACAATTAAAAGCAATGAATGATAGATCCAAAAACAACAAAGTAGTAATCATGTTTATTTATTTTTATTCATTTTGCAATCTAAAAAAAGTTACATTTCAATCAATTTAAAAACAATTGAAATATATATATTACATTCGAAATCATTAAATCAAACAAAGTCAAGAAAAATACATAAAAGTTGAATAGGAGTATATTTAAAATAAAGCACCATTTTCTTAAAAAAAACATTATTTTCTTCATCAGAATCATTTGTTTTGCCAAAATATATTAGTATCACTGTATTTTTTTATAATTAAAATAACAGAATGGAACAGTAAATAAGATAACTTGAATAATATACAAGGGTACATATGTCACTTTATTTTTTTGGTTTTTAACGGGGTGGCAATGAAAAAAAAACAGGGATGTTAATAGAATTTGCCTTTTATTTGATCATTTGGATCTAGGCATACCTCTTCTAAATCTTTCATTTGTCCTACTTCTTTCTACTCATCTGGACAATCAAGCTTGCTAATAATTTCTCATCCTTTGAAGCATTTTCCATCAAGTTGACTTATTCTCTTTTCCTTTTCTTCTTCTTTTCATATGAAGTGAACCGTATGAGCTTGTATCCAGGTTTGTCATCAATAATAGATTTTTCATTGGACAGTTCTTTGGCTAAGTTAATTCTCAAAGGCTTTTTCATCTCAACCTTAACCTACCTAGCTTGCTCAAAATCAATTAAAGAAGTATTCTCGTGCTTATATCGATCTATCCTATAACAATCCATCACTCGCATTTTGTTAAAACCTTTACCATCAAATACTTTGGGAAGATGAATCACAGTAGGATGGCTAATCAATGCTTTTAAAAAAAAGAGTTTTAAAGGCCCAAGAGCAAGGTGAGATTTCAATTGCACCAAAAGCTTTATTTGCTTGACGGGTACTAAGGAATCGTAATTAAATCCAAATATCATCTTTTGGCTCAGCTCAAGATTTTTCTCAGGAACTCTCATCTAAGTATGTTTAAAAATCATGTTAACTACGCTTTCTTTATTTACAAAAATCTTTGTTATAATAGACAATACAATTTGAGCAGCGATCATGAGTAGGTCATTATGGGGATACCAACATCCTATTAATTTCTGAGGGTAATGGTAAGGTTAGGGTTGTTGGGCATCTTTTCTGGCATATTTTTGGACAAGCATATCCTTTAACAACTTTTCTGGCATTTTTTCAAGTAATGCTCTTCATTGATATAATTGCCTTAACTTGGTTTGTATCCTTTTGAGGTTGAGTCTTACTTTATTTGAGAGACCTATCCTCTATTCTACCATAATAGTTGACTTTAGTTATCCATACTTGATGATTATCCTTTTATTCTTTAGCAAAGATACATTTAATTCCCTCTTTGGAGATTCGACCTCATTACCCCATGTTAGCTTAGAAGATTTCTAAGAAAACACCTTCTGCAGTAATTCCTTCATTGTCTCCAATTGCAAGGACAAGTCTTTAATTTTGTTTTCATAGTAATTAGTTGTAGTTATTTTAATGTTGTGTGACCTCCACATTGTTAAGATCGAGGCTTGATGCCACATTCTCTTCCAGTGTCGCTTATTCTATGGCTACTTCAATTAAAATGTTGTTTCGTTTGAACTTCCCTTTTTTCTTGAAACATAGATTAATCCTAATTAGATTAGGAATCAAAGGTTCGAACCCTCATTTCATCATTGAAATATAAACTCAAAAAATGGTTTAACACCTTGGCTATCTAGCTATGAGACATCTCTCAACTGAAGTTATTGGGTAATGACAATTAGTATGTTTCAAGTTCATTCGAATGTCAAGAGAGAATGCATTTTGCTTAGTTAAACACAAAAAGAAGAGATTCAAAATGGAGTAAGAATCCCTATGAACACTTGATATGTAGGTTGACACATGACATGAGTCGTCTTGTGGTTAATATGAAACAACTAATGTGATTTACGTTGATTCATTCCGAAGCTCATGCCATAAGACTTAGTGAATCTAGTCAAAGTTTGAAAGGCAAAATCCCCCATTAAGATTTTTAGTGGATGGGTTATGCAATTTTCATAGTCCATTATCCAATGTCGACACTACATAGTTAAATATTTGAAAGTTCATTTTGTCCTTAAGTACAAAAAAATGATATGCCAAGTCAAATATGTTTATTATGACAATCAAGTCAAAGGTATAGTCCAAGTTCAAGTCCTTTATTACATAAGATAAATTACAATTCTCAAATTAGAATCTTCCCCAATTTGTTTTAGTGTTGCAAGGAAATATAAAAGTGAAGAACTAGAAAAGGTAATTTGGCCCTTGCTAGGTACCCTCCTCCTCTATTTTTAGATGCGGGCCAGGCTTTGTATTACTCTGAGACATATCAATTTCCCTTATATTAGTTTAAGTGCATTAAATTCCATTTGTGCCTTTATAGATATATAGTGATGCCAATAGGTTGCTTGAATGTTTGCTTTTAGCTATCAAAAAAGAGGGAGGTCTTAATAGAGCGGAGAGATACACCCTTCTGAATAAGGGAGAGTGACAAAATTTTATTGGTTGAAACAAGAAGAAATAAGATGAGGTGGCGATAATCTTTCGGTCATAATGAGGTGATATGAGCTAGCAGAATGATCGAAGATGACACAATTGTTTTGGTTGAAGCAAGATGGCATGAGCTAACAAGATGAAGTGATACACCATAATTTAGGTGAGAAGTGTATACAATTTGCTTTGATACTTGTTGATGGAAGTGAAGCGATATAATATAGTTGATCAGAGATTGGCAACACTATCAACTAAGTGGGAAAAGAGACAAAGTGGTTTCGATTTTAGTTCTTTGGAAACGATAAAGCCTACTAGTTAAGGAAACATGATATAGCCTTTCAGAGCATGAATATGGCAACATGAAATTGCTAAAAAAAAATTGCAACACACTTCTTTGGAAGTCGATTGACGAAAGAGAGGCAACAGGCCTGCTAAACTTCAACGCTATATGAAGGCGACCCAATTTTTTAGTTATGGGTAAGCAGTATAAGTTTTTCTTAAGTGATTTTGGCTCTCTTTTGCCAATCAAAGAGAGGCAACACAGTTGCCTCATCATGTCATCCAAAAAAGTTTACAATTTTGTGTATATGAAAATAAAAAGGCAAAATTAACATAATTAATCCCTAGTTTCACGTGTCTTTCCACACTAACTCATAGTTTGGATTATTTTTAGTTAATACCAAGTTTGGGGGTCCTTCCGATATTAATCCCAATGACTTATTAACCGGTTTAACCAGTTTCAAAGCTTTTAAATTTTCAACTAAAAGTTACATAAGACTACTTTAATATTTTCAAAACCTCAAATATAGCTGGAAAAAACATGCATACAACTTCTTCCACAACCAATCTCCACTTGTCAGACCATCAACTTCTCCATTTTTTTTCTACCATCAGCTTACCCACTACCACTGTAACCAAACCTGGTTCTTCTTCGCCTTAATCCTTAACACGGAATCAACTCATCAACACCTCCAAACTACCATTACTTCGACAATCATCCCCGGTTATAACCAAAGTTTGAAATCCCGGTTTTTGGTTCCGTTCCGGTTATATAGAAAATTTAAAATTCCAGTCTCGTTTCGGGAATTACGGAAGCTCAGGTTTAGTTCCGGTTTACCAATTCCGGTATTTATTTTTTACAAGTATTCGATAAACATGCAATCCTAACAATAAATTACACTAAACTATTCAAATTATATAGAGGATACAAATGATACAAGATAAAATTTTAATACCAAAAGCTATTTCTCTTAACATCGTATAATTGATGGCATTGCTAGAAGCATATTTGCATATCAATATGTCAATAAATAAAACAAATTTATAAAGTTATAATTGTAATATGGAAGGTTAGAAGCTTTGGTTATGCCATCATTAAATTTCTGATCCTGTATTTTGATGATCTTCAGTCGCTGACAAGTTCTTTTTCAAAAGCAACCCCAGAAATAATGATATCATGAAGCAGTACTTTTACGTTGAATCTCTTCTTCTCTATTTCTCTCTCCCTCCCTCTCCCACACTGTCTCTATTCATGCTGAATATTTTCGTGCAAAAGCTTCGTGACACGATAACCCTAAAATTAGGAGATCTCTAAATAATGATTGCACTCTCTCTCTCCTCCACCCTCTCCCACACTCTCTCTACCCATGCTGATATCCTACTGCAAGCTAGATGCTCGAATCCTTAAATTCTCTTGCTCCATGATAACCCTAAAATTGGCAGATCCCTAAATTGCTCGGTGCTCGAATTTCCCATCTATCCTTATTTACACAGTAAGTAATTAATTAAAAGGCTTTTTAAGCTTCTCACCGAAAACGAGTTTTGACCTGAATTCCGGTCCGGTCGACATCGGAAACAGACCGAAATGGACGGGATTTCGGCGTGCAGGACGGAATCTCGAACCATGGTTATAACCAGCAATCAAACTTCCCTCATCGCCTCCTTCTCCACCATATTAGCAAAATCCAAAACCACATACACCTATATCTACCTTCCTTCCTCAAACGCATCACTCTCTCCTCCAAGATCCGTAACCCAAACATACTCTCCCATTTCGATCCACGATCTTCAAATCCTAAAACTACCACAAACATTTCCTGCAATATAAGCACCTGCACCCCACTCGCATTCATTTAGCAGCCTAACACTTCGATTCCCAAGCAAAATCCACGGCCAAACAAACTGCGCTAAAGTCGTCCTCACAACCCGTGGTTGCCCTACCATCATCAAAGTACCGTAGACCACATTCCAACACTTACCATCTCCGACCCATCTCCTCGCCCTCTTCCACCAACTGCGACCGGGCCTCCGACTCCTACAATCGCCTTCACTCTAACACCACGCAATGCTTCCGTTCCCAAACCAGCAAGCAATCAACTTAACGTCATTGACCAATTCGAGCTCCAACTACAAACGCGTATCCATTTCTTTCCACTCCTAAACAAGTCAGCAATCAACTTAACGTCGTCCTCACAAACTGTTAATTATCTTTTTTGGCAAAAAGCTAATACGGATCAAATCGAAGCCCAATATACAGAAATGCGCCCTTCAGCAACTCACATACTACCAAAACTCAGCCCAAATAAGCCTCCTCCATGCGACGGCCCGAGCCAGTGACTACAGCAGACAGCTCGCTCCAGAAAATTCGCTCTCCCACCCGACCGAGAAAATCGCTTCCGTAAAAGGCGCATCGACCGAATATCTTGGATCTGCATGGAAATATCTGGCTGAGTCATTCAAATGCTCAGCCCGACTTTCAAGGCAATAAAGGAGGTCAACCATATCCGGACAAAGCTCTACTTTTGATACACCTCATCTCGAGTGCCACGTAAGCCGCTATTTCCGAGGATACTATTAATGAGCAGTGGAATGGATCCTACTGCCGAAATTGCTACCAATGATCAAGCTTCACATGTTCGAGCTCTAAAAAAGAGGCTCAGCCCATTATTTTCCCTATATATACCTCAAAGCTCAAAGAGGAAAAAGACCTTTTTTGGAGACCTCTCCGGAACTCCAGATTCAAAAGCACTCTCAGCTTTCTCCTGTAAGTTTCTCTCACGGCAAACTCAAGAATAGTCATCTTCTCTTCTTCCTTGAAACAGAAAAAGCTTTGTACTTGTAACCAAAGAAAAATCAATGCATATAAAGTGGAAGTAGGCACCGTCCTTTGCCGAACCACTATAAAAAGTCTTTTGTGTGTTCTCTGTTTTGTCTATATTTTCTGCACTCTATAATCATTATCCGTGTGCCATACGCATGATTAGGGGTTGGCTGTCACTAGTGTCCAACTTTTGACGTCAACACTTTGGTGCGCCAGGAAGGGGACAAACCTACGACCTTCTGCTAAGTCTCAATTCATGGCGAACAAACGAAAGAAAGATGCAACATCTTCCTGTCCCACAAATGCGGATGCACACACTGCAGAAGCAAGTCTGGAAGCATCCTTACATGAAGATGTGTCCCGATATGTTACTCGGGACAACATGGACAAGATTATGGCTGAATTCAAAGGCCATATGACATCTCAGGGAAAACTCCTCGAATGACAGAAGAAGTTGATGGATCACCTTCTCGATCGAGTGTGGATGGGATTAAACGCTTCAACATAAATTCTTTCAGTGGCCCGGCCTGGGACAACAACTGATCTTCGGTATGCGCCGAATCAGGACATTGATCAGATTCCACCTTTATTTCATCCTGGCTCGGCTTCACCTCCCAATCAATCACAGCCAGGAGTATCACTTCCAGCAACCAGTGCAGCTTCAGATTCTCAAGAGGGTTGCGATCAAGATCTAGGTCGTTCGACCACTTTGCCTTCACTCTTGGAAACAGCTCGACCCCACATGCCAATCGAGCGATTACCGGGCCCATCAGAATCAACGCCCTTCCCATTACAACCCGAAATCTTACCACATACCAATCTAACCTATCTTCCTCTTCAACGAAGAGTTGGCGTGGCCTTCCCTTTGAACCAGGGAGACCACTCCACTATACCGGTCCTCACCATGGCGGAAGAAAACGCTACCGTAGACTCTTCTAACCTCGCCCCGACTGGGGGCAGTCACGAGCTCCGAGCATCACATGTCATGCTGGATCAACCTGGACCCTGTTTCATGGGTACAGCCTGATCCAATACTCATCAGATTCAAGAGGGGCCATTCTGCCCAGAACCACCAACCAGAGTTCATCCTCACTCTCACCTTCACTCAACTCTCGGAGGCCAAGCCCAGCCAACGACCGCCCTTCCGATCATGCTTTTACCAGATCCTCGCACCAAAGTTCTTCTGAATACAGAGCTAAATTCATAGCAACAACTCCTTAGAGATGGAAGCCAGCTTGCAAGCATCATCCGACATTTCACTCGTGGCACCTCTTCTCAGCAGGATATAGATAATGTCCATCGCAGCCCCTCCACTAGGGAATAAGAAACTCCTGAAACCCTCCGGACTTCAAGTTTCCAGCTATTGAACCATACAATGGACGGACTGACCCCGACCATCCATCTCATGTGATACATGAGACATATGGAAGTACTCGGGGCATCGACCAACGTCATGGCCAAGTGCTTCCCACTCTTCCTCAGATATAGTCGGCATGTGATTTCGGCAGCTAACAACGGAGTTGATCGGCGGTTAGAACACGCTGATCACCTGTTTCATCGAACAGTTCCGAATACATATCTCCCGAGCAAAGAGTGTCATGCTCGTGTCCTCCATCAAGCAGTGATTAGGGGAAACACTTTGATCCTTCCTCGAAAGGTTCAATGTGACCGTAGCATCAGTTGATCGACCTGAGCCATCGATGGTGCTTACGGCCGCCATTACAGGAGTTTAGAATCGATCAGAATTCTTCATCTTTTTAACCAGAGATCCCCCCCACCCCAAATATATTGAAGATTTTGAGCATTTACTCCGATAAGAAGATGCCAGTATTGAGATGGGGAACCTTAAGGTCCTCCCCACTAAGCAAACAGGTCCATCCAACACCATTGGCCAAAATAAAGGAAGAGGAAAGGCCCTAGAAAGGAATGAGCGCAATGTACGACCTCGGAGAGAAAGTAAGTATGACCAATACACTGAGCTCAACTCTTCTCTGCTCGATATCTACCTTGATATACGAGGGTTCCTGCCTATTCCAAGACCACCTCGACGAGAACCAACCCAGATGGAACTCAATTCCGGCAAACATTGCGTATTCCACAACATAGCTGGACATAGCACCAATGAATGTCGGCAACTGCGCGATCTCATCGAGGATCGAGTCAGGCGAGGAGAGCTCCCAAATATGTCAAGAAAAGCGTACCGGCCTTGCCACCGCGACTTTCTGCTCAAGCTCCTAAGGTCGATCCTCGAGTTCCTAGAGACGGAAAGGACCCTGAGACTAGCACTCGCGATATTATTATTAATTAAGTTTAAATTTCTTTTCTTATGTATTCAATAAAATGGACACTTTGATGTACATCTGTACGGGCTTAGGATTTAGCTCCTAGGCATGCTCTGGAATCAACTGATGTCCACCTAGAATTTGTTTTCATTTGTCTTTGTAATAGTTCTTTAATGACTATGAACTTTCTTTTGCAAACATGGATTATGTTTAAATGATTTAAGCCGAGTATGGATAATGCTCGTCACTTCTGTAAGCCGAGTATGGATAATGCTCGCCACTTCTATAAGCCGAGTATGGTTAATACTCGCCACTTCTCTAAGCTAAGTATGGTTAATACTCGTCCCCTTTTTAAGCTGGGTATGGATTATACTCGCCCCTTTTTCTGGACCAAGAGCACCTGCTGCTCGCTAAACATAACAATCTTACATGAGTCGAGCACAAAAAATACTTGCCCTAAACCGAGTTTGGTTAATGCTCGCCACCTCTATAAGCCGAGTATGGTTAATGCTCACCACCCCTATAAGCCGGGTATGGTTAATACTCGCCATCCATATAAGCCGAGTATGGTTAATACTCGTCACCTCCATAAGCCGTGTATGGTTAATACTCGCCATCTCTCAAAGCCAAGTGTAATAAATGCTCGCATATGACCCTAGGTTGGGTATATTCAATGCTCAACCGATTAATACTAAAGCCTTCTACAGACCAAGGATGGCATATCTTGTCTTTTCAGGTACTAAATCTCACGACTGAAGTCAGCGATCATCATCTCGGCCCTAATACGGTACCCGATGGTTATCGGTTTTCTGACCTTAATACGACCTTCTTCGATCATCAGTTTTTTGGTCTTAATACAACCAACGAGGCCGTCGGACTTCTGGCCTTAATATGGTCTGGCATGACCATAACTACTTAGATTATTGTGGTTCGGATCACATTTCAGAACACACCTCCCTCTATCGCAGAAGATGTATTCTGAGGGGCAGAGTGTTAACTATCTTTTTGGCAAAAAGCTAATACGGATCAGATCAAAGCCCAATATCCAGAAATGCGCCCTTCAGCAATGCACATACTGCCAAAACTGGCCCAAATAGGCCTCCTTCAGGTGACGGCCCGAGCCAGTGCCTACAGCAGATAACTCGCTCCAGAAAATTCACACTCCCACTCGACCGAGAAAATCTATAACGACCCGCATTCTATATATCGGAGGATCGTAAAATATTTATTTTATTTTCATACGAACTTGTATGGTCGTGTAACTTTGGGGAACGACTATTGGGGTCATTTCCCATGTTCACGATTTTTGCCGGTTTTTAAATGACCCCCTAGCGAAACCACTTCCATTGGATTCAAATGATGGTTTACCTTTCCGTAGAGTGGTCACATTAATCAAACGGACTCTCCATTTGAGATATGGCTAAAATAAGGTTTAAAAGGTAGAAAACAGCTTAAACGGGCCTAATAGGGTAATTAGCAGCTAGGCCCATTAGGGATTTTGGGATTATTGTTATATAAGGGATGGAAGGGGTCAGAAAACCCTTCTTTGTCATTTTTACATCCGCCACTTACCTCTCTTCAACCCTAACATGGCTTCCATCTTTTAAATCACCTCTTAATCACATTCTAATCCAATATTAGCCAAACCTACATCAAATTAAGGCGGATTAGCATAGAAATCGAGATAGAGCTACTGGAATACATTGGGATTTGAATCAAATCAGTTAGAGTTTTAGATCTGAGATTATTTTGTGGCTAAGGTGAGTGATTTGCACTTTTATTCACTAATTACGGCTAATTAAGGGTGATTAGTGATAATTAGCAAGTTATGCATCATAAAAATATGTAGAAATTGTTAAATATTATTTTATGCTTCTGTTAGAAATTTGGGTTAATTTTGACATATTTTGCTAATCCCATAGTTAAATCATGGTTAAGGGGATTAAGGGGAAAACATGAGTTTTGAGTATGTTTGATCCATATTAACATGTCACATTGTTGTTTGGGTGTTTATGGTTGATTATACATGTTGGTATTACTGTTTGGTATGCTTTGTGATTGTATAGTAAAGTTATAATGGTTGAAAACGCTGTCGTATGGCGTAAATAGCTTGCTGGAAAAGTTGCAGAAAATTGGTCATACCCCGATCATGAGGCACATACCACGAGCCGACCACCACTCGTGCTCACCCTCACGACCCCACTCGTGAAGCACCCTTCACAAAATGACGTCCCGATCGTGAAACACCCCCACTATGAGCCGAGCCGCTCACCCACGAGAAGGAAAGCATCCACGAGCCGACCGCCTGGAGGTTTGGCCAAGAACCGCTCTCATGAGCTGGAGCATCATCACGAGCCGTAGGGTGAGGACCACGACCTGGGATGGAATCAAAAACCACGAGCTGATGACCAAGGGAGAACCAAGACCCGGACTTCGAGTCTGGAGCACTATGCACATACAAGCCGAATCAGATGGAGATTGAACCGCAATGATGACCAAAATCCGAGATGCAAAGGTAGTCCGAATGGGAAGTTAGAACTCAAGATCCAGATGGGAACCAACGAGTTAACTTCATGATTGGACTTTGTTGCAGGACGTGTGCAAAGGGGTTATCGGTATCCACAACCTTAGTTCACTACTGAGAGATGGATTATGGGCTCTAGACCAGTGCGGTGGGGTCAGCGGAATAGTTGTACGGGGTTGGACTCCGTCATGGCCCAATAGATTTGGTGATCAAAGTGATGGATATCGTATGTTTTATGCACTGAGTGAGAGATGTGAGGATGATTGCTATGTTTGATGTTTGCTATCACCATGACACGCACACTCCCATTTTCACACTATATGTTAGTGTTACCTTATAGTACTGTACAACTTGTTGTGCTAACTCTTTGGTTGCAGGTCCGGGTTCAGGTACGATTTGCTTATACCTGTTATTGCTTATGTAATTCTTATCGCTTATACCAGACTTTTGTCTGACCCAGAGTTTTATGTATCTTCTTATTACTTTGGTTGCTCCTAAACGAGCGGAGTAGAGACATGTTAGGTGGTATGCACGAGTAGCTGTTCGGAGACGAGTAGGAGGCTCCCACGTATTCTATACATATATTCTCCCTGTGTTGTTGCTGGTCACTGCTTTGGGCATTAGTAGCGCACCTTTTCTATTTTTCTTTAGATACAGTATTTTGAAAGTTGTAATAATTGGTTTTGGATCATAAGCTGTATTTTGGATTTCGCTGCTATGATGGTTATGGTTTAGTTTTCAGCTTATGCACGGTCTCGCCTGTTTTATGTCAGGTTATGTTATTATTATACTTTATTCCATGCGTTGTGAGATATATTACAGGTTCTTTGTTAGTTCTTCACCTTAAACCCTTTTCTTCTGGCGACCATCCCGTGCTGGTTGGGCATTGGTATAATGCATTTCGGAGAAATGTCGGCTGGTGCGGGGCGGGCCGTCACACTTGGTATCAGAGCCTAGGTTGCGTAGTTAACCTAGGGGAAGACATCAGGGAGAGATAGTATACGTATATGAGAGCGTGTATTTGTGATATTTTGGTTTTTAAAAGCTATATATATACTATTAGTAAAGCTAAGGATGAAGTCGCACTGCACTGGCACCGCTAAGGAGATGGTTAATCATTTTCTCTTTACTCCATATCTTTTGGCCTAAACCAATAACAATTTTTGGCCTAAATCAATAACATTTTGGCATCCCGTCCTCTTTCTCTAGGGTTTTCACGTCATCCTAGGGGATCCCATGTCTTAAGCAGATTTTCTTTAACTTCAGATCATTTAGTTTGGAAGCTATGGAATCACTCGGCTCATCTAATTTCTTAACTCCCTCAAGTTCATCGGGAGCTCGATCATCCTCTTCGTCTTTAAGCAATATGCTTTCATAAGATGTTGATTCTCTATTTATATCTGTCTCATAATCAGATCCAGAATTACCCCATTTCGGGTCTGATGGAAGTGCATCAGGATTATAATAACTCGACAATTCTGGATCTGCATTCTTCTTTGATAATCTTGCTGAGCGTCTATCAGACATGGTTGTTTTGTTAATAAACAAATACAGGAGAGAATTAGAGAGTAAATACCCATAAGCCCCGTGTATGTGCAAGTGCCGGTGTGTGCAGTTCTGAAAAGAAACACATAAAGTAAAACAAATAGCAAAATTATTGGTCATTGCATGTCTTTAAGTTAAGTTCCCGTTCAATCCAGTTCGAGAAGTTTGTCTCGAAGGCTCTAACCTAACTGTTCTACGATTTGTCCAAGTCATGATTAATTCTCAATCAAGGTTTATAGGGGCATGTCTGATTAATTGATTCGACATAGTCAGGAAAGAGTTATAGGCTAGGAATGGGTCTGGAAAGATTTAAAATATGTAGATATATGGTTCGGCTCGTAGGTATAGGTAGGCTCGTGATGGGGGCTTGTCCAGGAAGTGCTCATCCGCTCATGGCAAGGGACTGACTCATAGAGATGAGTCAGGTACTTGCTTAGACATCACATCGGCTCGCCCTATACGGTTCTTGAGGTACCCCCACGACCTGTTCCACTTCCCATATCCACGTACCGATGCTTTACCCACCTTCATGACCCGCATCACCACTCCATTCACGAATCGATTGTCTAATTCGCTCGGTCGATGGTCCCAAGTCCATGTGGTGCATGAGCCGCTTCAGTGGCTTCGCTTCCAATGACTTGAGCGGTGCTCGGCCTACCATCCATCCGAGCGAAGAATCCATCGATCATCTCCTATTGTTTCCAGAGGAGATCATCCTGCCTTGCCATTTGAGCTCTCAGTTCAGTGAGAACTCTATCCATCTCGTCTCTAGTCAAGTATGCAGAAGGATCTCCATGAGAGGAAGCCTCCTAGCTTGACCAAGGAGAAAGAGAACCTGTAGTATATCTCACAGCGCATTTCGTAGAAATGTCAACTGGTGTGGGGCGGGCCGTCACAAAATCACTCTCGTAAAAAGCGCATCGACCGAATATCTCGGATCTACATGGAAACATCTAGCTTAGTCATTCAAATGCTCAACCCGACTTTCAAGGCAATAAAGGTGGTCAACCATATCCGGACAAAGCTCAACTTTAGATACACCTCATCTCGAGTGCCACGTAAGCCGCTATTTCCGAGGATACTATTAATGAGCAGTGGAATGGGTCCTACCGCCGCAATTGCTACCAGTGATCAAGCTCCACGTGTCCGAGCTCCGAAAAAGAGGAAGGCCACGTGGCAGCCCGCTCATCCCGTTATTTTCCCTATAAATACCTCAAAGCTCAAAGAGGAAAAGGGCCTTTTTTGGAGACCTCTCCGGAACTCCAGATTCAAAACCACTCTTAGCTTTCTCCTCTACGTTTTTCTCATGGCTAACTCAAAAATAGCCATCTTCTCTTCTTCCTTGAAACAGAAAAAGCTTTGTACTTGTAACCAAAGAAAAAGCAATACATATAAAGTGGACGTAGGTACCGTCTTTTGCTGAACCATTATAAAAAGTCTTGTGTGTGTTCTCTGTTTCCTCTATATTTTCCGCACTCTGTAATCATTATTCGTGTGTCATACGTACGATTAGGGGCTGGCTGTCACTAGTGTTCAACTTTTGATGTCAACAGAAACCAAATGTGAAACCACATAAACTCATCTTCTACTCAAATCCAAATCCAGTAGCTTCAACCCGGAGTCTAATCGATTTCGAGAAAGAAAGAAAAAATTGGAGGAAGCGTGTTGTTTTTTCCTGGCAGTTCGAATTTTTTTCAGAAAAGGGGCTGTTTTAATTCCTTTTGGATTGAGGGCATGATTTTTTCTATGTTGACTATGTAGTGTTGAAGTGAAATTTTTCGACGGCGAAGGAGGCTGCGCCATTGAAGGAGAAATGCTGCTATTTTTTAAGCATCACTTACCGGGAATTGGGGTTTAATTTACCATTCACGTTAGATTTGGGAAAGTAAAAACAAGTAACCGGCTATAACAAGTGACCAGGTCATTGGTATCAATATGTAACGGACCCCCAAACTTGAGATTAACTAAAAATAATCCAAACTCCGGATTAATATGGGAAGACACGTGAAACTTGGGATTAATAGTGTCAATTTTGCCAAATTAAAAAATGACATGTTCTCTTTTTTATTTAAAAAAAATTAGGTCCCTAAGTTTGCCAATAAAAACAAAAAGCACATTATTAAATTGCTACTAAAATTAATAATCATGGGTTTATAAATGTAAAAATATTAAGAACGTTATTATTGTAACAAACATATAAAAGATGGCTTGACCTGTTTGAAGCCAGTGATGGCAGGATGACTTTTGGGGAGGCAACGACGTTGGTCTGGCTTCTTGAGAAGGTGGCATGGTAGCTTAAACTTCAGGCATGCTTCGTATTCTACGACGGCAGCTTCGACGGGTTCGACTTCGGAGAGGCGACCACAAACAAATTTGACGAAGGCGACAACAGATGACTTTGGGGGAGGTGACAAAACTTCAGGTTCAAGGAAAGACTCTAATCGTCATTGTTTTTTGTGACAATGAAATCGAAAGCGAAGAGTGAGGCGATGGTGCTATTTGCTGAAGGAGGGAATGACATACGAATGTCGTGTTGATGCCAAATAGGTGACGCTTAAGCAGGTAAATTGTCTCCTTTCTTATAGTACAGTGGCATGCAGGAGAAAAAGAACACACGAGAAAATAAATGATCTTCTCAATTTACCATTAAGTTTATGTACGCGAGTAAATATATAATTTGCGTCCATAGCAATGTTTTCCTAATTGGACCGTGAATCAAACCATGGAAACTCATAGTTCGTGGTTTCAAAGGTCCAACCGGTCGAACTGTCAAGAACTGCATATGTTTTTTTTATTAAAATTTTAAAAATATCAATATATTTAGACCATGTTGCGTAATAAAACATAGTAACTAGAAGTTGCGTGATGAATTATAATTGCGAATAAACATATTTAGACCAAGTTTCATAACAAAACAAATATTACTTATGATTTAGGTACCAAGGTTAGAGGGTTGAACCGGAGTTTTAAAAGCTGAATACAAGACTGAAACAAAGGTCAGAGGGTTGAACCAGGATTTATCTTTAATGAATGCTAGAATGAGTTCCAGGCCTTTGTGTCCCACGACCCGAGGTTACTCACAGTTCAACCACGGCTCGGTCGGGTTCTTAAAACAATGGTCGTGTTAATTGACTATAAAATACTAAGAGGTACAATTTCATCTCTTGATGTGCTTTTCAGTTATTATGTTTGATGCAGTTCTCGTACTATTATATTTATTTGGAATATGATCGGTAGCATCATAATAAAACAAAATTTGTACCATCTTCCTTATTGTGATATAACTTTTATTTGATTTTTGAATAAATATGTTGGCATAATCTTCAAAACGACTACTTTTTCTTTCATATCCCAAAATTTCATCTCTATCGTCATACATAAACTCAAATGTAGGACTGTCAGCAAATACTTTCGAACGCTCGTATAGTCATATCTGTATTTGCATTCGAAATCATTTTCAAATATTGGATATCTATAAACATCCATGGATACAGACAAATATCAGATAATTATCTATCATGTAACGACCGGTAAATCAAGAAAACTAAATGAATATTTATCAGATGTGGATATTTACATATCGCATTTGCATCCTTTTTTGGCATATTAGATGTTTGTATGCTTTCTGAATACAGATACAAATGAATTTTTGATTTTTCAGATATCCAATGACAATCCTATCCAAGTGTTTAAAATAAAATTTTCATTTATCAGTTTTGGTTGATCACGGAAATGATATCTAATGTTATGACAAGAAAGTAAATAACCTGGTTGAAGTACATATCTTAAAGAGATAGTTTGGTAGTCGTCTGGTTTAAGTTTCCAAACATAAAAACTCCTAATGTTAAAACTTTATAAGTTAGGTTTCTTTTTTCAAGAATCATTAAAAGAAAAAACAAACATAATTGATTCTTCATCTCATCATATTTTGATTAACTTTTATATGATAACACGTAAAAGAAAACATAACAGCTTGCAATGCAATGAAAAATAAACAAATTTCTTCTTAGTAAGGGATTAAGCCTATGCTCATGTCTTCAGTTAGAACAATTGTTCATATGGACTGGATTTGTCCACAATGTAGAATGCTTGCAAAATTTTGGACAAAGAAAACTATCAAAGGAAAATCATTCAAAATCTCTATCAGTTATAAACTTTACGCACTAAAACCATCCTAAGATCTCTACAGTGTATTGTTTGCTGAACACATGCAAAAACACTACACAACAAAGA
Source organism: Allium sativum (assembly GCA_030737875.1). Classification (NCBI taxonomy): domain Eukaryota; kingdom Viridiplantae; phylum Streptophyta; class Magnoliopsida; order Asparagales; family Amaryllidaceae; genus Allium; species Allium sativum. Next base: position 466,416,707 of record CM060923.1, read on the forward strand.
ATTTTTATGATGAACCAAATATAGCTTCTATTGTTAGAAAAAATGGGTAGTTTCCTTTTATTGAAAACTTGATTAAGTATTGAGTTACTCTCATTTTATAAGAAAACATTTTCTCTATTTAATTTTTACTGTAAATCTCTTTTCTTTGGAGATCATACAAAACCTACGTTTAGGATGCATTATTGAATGTATGCTTGTAAATACAGAATTTTGCATATGATAGATTCACTGATAGTTCAGTTTTTAAATTCGATTTTACTTTCCCATGTAACTTTACTTTTTGCAATTAGGTTGAGGTTTATTAAAAGAATAAAAAAGTGGAAAAACCAAAAAAAAACTGATGGAAAAATATTTTGTATAAAATGAGTTAGGTTCGATGAAATAATGTGCAGTAACTAGTTAGAGTATGGTCATGACTCATTTATATAGGCACGATTGCCAATTCAAATTAGGTACCGTTCGATCACAGTCAAAATTAACAAAGTTACCGTTGTGTTCGTGTCAGACACACGGACGTGGTTTACTACGTCTAATAACGGTTAAATGGACGTTAAAAATTGGACGGATTACATCCGACGCAATAGTCCAATTTCTAACATCTAACTCCTTCCTTCCCTACATCAACTCCTCCCTCATTCTTCCAACTCTCCACACCTTCAACATACAACCTCCTCTTCTTCTATTTTCTTCCGAACAATTCCAAACATCGAAACAGATTTTTTATTACAGCTAATTTTAATTATTTTCAGTTATTCAACATATTTTTTTGGTACTTTTCTGATTCAATATGTATTTCTCTATTTCAATGTGGCCAACCGAAAAAATGCACATCACTTGACGTTCGAAGCAACTCAGATTATGATGCAATGTGTTGTTGAAGCCTATGGTGCTTTTGATATTAACAAAAAAGGTGTGCACAAAGCAATAGCAGAAAAGTTCAACAACATCATATAGAACAATCCTAACATTGCAACGATAGACGAAAGCAAAATATAAAATAAATATGATAGTCTTCGATAAGAGTGGCTTAAATGAGATGATTTGATGAACAAAACTGGTGCTGGTAGGTGCGATTATTTGGTTGGTTTATCCGATGATGAAAATTATCAAACCAAACTAAAACCGATAATAATGAAAATTAAACCAAACCTACCAAATTAAGATTGGTTGGTTCGGTTGGTTATCCGATTTAACCGAACTAATGATATTTTAGACTTTATGTTTGCAATATTAACTATAATTTGAAATATAATATAAATATATGATTAAGACATTATTATTTATGATACATATGCTTCCTAAATGTAATGATACATATGTGATGAACTTAGATAACTAAATTAACCTAAAATATTTACTATAATATCGATAATTTTGAAAATATAATAAAATTTCGGTTAATTTGGTTAAACCGATAACCAAACTAAATATTTTTCCGAACTGATTGCAAACTGATCTAATTTCAAAACCGAACCAATCTGACCAAATTAAATTGGTTTGGTTGGTTTATCTGGTTTAACCAAATAATTCTCACCCTTAGGTGCTGGTTGAGACTCTAATAAGGAAATAGTTTTTAGAAGCGACGAATGGTGGGAATATCGTATAAAGGTCTGTGAACTTGAATTTTCATGGTTTATTTTTAGAGATTTAATTTCGCACTCATTTAATTTTTTATTTTTACGAATTTGGACCAACTATTACAAAATATAGAAGACGTCCAACTGAAAATTTGGAGATGATGCAACAATTAATTTGTCGGATGAATGCTGCTGGACAATCGTCGTATACGCCTTCTGCTACCGTACAACTGTCGCAGATTGGTATGCCTCCTTTAACACAAAGCACATTTGATAGAACGTGGGCTTTTGATAGGTTTTATTAATCCATTGGATGAAATGCAAGATGAACAAATTCCAAATTTGAATTCGCCAACAAATCCTCCATTGCACCATACTTAACTTAATCCTCCTTTGCACCAAACTCCAGTGAATCCTCTTCTGCAACAAACTTCATGTCATGGTTCAAGAAGATGACGTGTTGAAAATGAAGAGAAGATGGCCGAGCTCCTTGGAATAATACGCGAGAGACAGATGAAAAAATCTCGCATGCATTTTAATAGTTCTGTAACAACCCGGAAATTTAAATCAACTTAAAATTTATTTTTAAGAAAATTTTGTTAGAAAATGCGTCAGAATTTAAAAATGTTATTTTTAAATTAAATTATTAAATTTAAAATGATTTTTATATGAATTTTATGATGTTATTTATGAATGATTTCAAATTTATTTACAATAAACAATTATCTATAATTAGATAAATAGTGATTTATAACAATTGAAATTAGTACCAAATTGTATGTATATTTGTAATGATTAACTTCAAACAATTGATGATAAAGAAAATAGTTGACTTGTAAGTGATAGCAATTTTTATTTTTATTTGAGATAAATTAGCAATAATGATTGATTGGATTATTAACATATTCCATTAGGTTTGAGATTTCTATATTTTAATTCGAGGGAAGAGTATCAATTAGCTTTTGTAAGTTTTTTTTTTCTTTTTTTCCTTTTTAAAAGAATGAAGGAATTTGAATCGAAAAGAAGTACATACAAAAAAAGAGAGAAATAAATGTACATGTTTTCTTCGTATTTTACACTGCTTATTTCAAATAAAAAAAAATCATACATTCCTTGTAATTTAACGAAGTCAACATGCTTTGTTCACATTTAATTTATGAAAATCAATTAGAAAATCTTCCAAAGAAACACATCTTCAACAAATCAGGTATGAAATTCTACTATAATAAATTGTGTTATTAAGAATACATAAATGTGGATAGAAATGGAAATAAACGCATAATAATTGTGTAATTGAAAAGAGCGGAATTTGAATAAGTTAGCAGTAAAAGGGTTAAATTTGATAATTTGGTTGATTAAGAAAAATAAATAAATTAGGAAAGAATTAAATTAGTTAATTTGGTTAATTAAAATTTGTAAGTGCATAATTCAACTTTAAGAAATAAAGTAATAATAAGACTTAATAAACAGGTAGTTGAAAATGGATGGGTCGATTGAGCCTATTAATTGATAGGGCCAAGTAATTAATAGGAAATGAGAATTAAATTCTTAAAATGTTACAATTGAATAATGAAATTAATGTATGTAATTAAAAGGTAGATTTTGTTGTAATATATATGAGTGAATATGCTCCTGTCATATTCTATTTAGTCCCACATCATGGGAATAAGTCTAACATCAGCTCCAAAGCCTATATATAAAGGAGCCAATGTAATAGAAATTGTACACACTTGAAGTGATAGAAATAAAAGTCTCTTCCCTATCTTTTCTGTTCTCTCTAATGGCTTCTTGTTTAACATATGTTCTGTTTTATTTTATAACACGTTATCAGCACGAAACTCTATTAGAGTTATTGTTTGAAATATTCTAGATCTATATTTATAGATCTATCATGTAAGTTATTTTTTTTATGTTTTGAAATCACATAAATCTACATATATGAACTTGTTGTATCTTCTGCTTAGATGTGATCCATACTTCTATATCAATTTTCTTTTCAGTTTTCGTATATCTAGATTCTATTTTAGTGGATCTAACTTTTTAGATCTAATTATCTATTCTGATCCTAAATATGTGTAGATATATTCTTTCAATTCTTTGCGGATCTAATTTTGAGTTTTTCAAATGCAAATGGAGAATAGATTATATATGTATTGTTTACATTATTGATGATGTAGAGGTAGATCTAGTTTTATCCTTTCCGATCTACTATTATTTTTTATATGTAATTTTTTTTTAGATAGACTAAAGACAGAATGTTTCCTGAAAAAAAATGATTTTTTTTATGTATACCCAATAAAGATAGAATATGTCTTTAAACAAAATGATTTTTTTATGTATATCCAACAGAGTTATGGGTATAGAATATAATGATATAGCATTTAAATTCAATAGCAATATTTATTTATCACTGGAAGTGGTAAACCAATTAGGAACCTGAAGTTCATATGACATGAAGTTCATATACAATTTTTTTTAAATAAGGAACCTGAAGTTCATATGCAAGTAAGGAACCTGAAGTTCATACGCAAATGAGGAACCTGAAGTTCATATGAAAATAAAGAACATGAAGTTCATATGCAAATGAGAAAGATGAAACAAAAGCCTGAAGCTTTCTTAAAAGTTGTGACATAAAAAGATTGTACTTCCAGAAGAAGTTAAAATAGACACACACATTATAATATGTGACAAAAACATTAGATTCAATAGAAAAACTTTAAACATGTTTCATTTAACTGACATTACAGTTTATATTAATTGAATATCCTGAAGATATAGTATACATATTAATCTCTTGAAGAGATGTTTTAGAAATTTAATTTTATATAGCAAATCTAACATCCTAGAAGAGATGTTAGAATTTTTTTTTTGTTGCATTGCAATTACATAAATAAAAGATATGTTCCCTGAAGGAATATCATACACTCCAGAAGTAGTGATTTCTTTTCTCTCTTGAATCTTATTTTTATTTAATGCACCTAATTTTGTTAATGCATTTAAGGTTTGAATGTATTTTTGTATATTGATATGACCTTTCAATAGTTTTTAATATTTTGCTCTGGAAGAGATAAGGTCATCCCAGAAGTGGTGATAACAAAATATCTTTAAAGGATATTTGTATATTTGGAAATGGTAAAATATCTCCAGAAGAGATCTGTTTATTTGAAAATAATAAAATATCTCCAGAAGAGATTTCTACAATTAAAGGCGATAAATATTTGTAGAAAATAATATGTATTAAAACTCCATAAATGTGTTCATGGAATATCCCAAAAGCGAAATTATATTCTGATATGTCTATAAAAGAATTTGCATTGAAATATTTTCAAATACCAAAGATGATGATGCAAATTTAATGACTAAAGAAAATATGCATCTCGAAGATCATATTAAGTTAAGATCTAAATATTGATCTTAATTCTGCACACCAGAAGTGAATGCAAAAGTATTTTTTTGTTATAAAAATGGAAAACTTAGAACCTGTCGTTTCTATGATGGTAAGAAGTAATTTTGATATAAAAAGAAAGATCTATATATGGATAGTATATTGAAACATGTAATTTTGTTGTTGTTGTGAATTTTATGTATAGATCTGCAAGTTTTTTGAATCATTCATATTAAAGAATGTAAATCTCGTTTCTATAATTATGCATTTCTACTCAATTCTGGATCAGGCATTATGCATGTATATGGTATTTTAGAAATATGTTTATTGGAAATGCAGTACAACTATAAGTTGTTTCTTTCAGTTTTGTCGTTGATCAGTACGATAGCTAGATCCAAATTTTATTATGTTGATTTAAGTAAAATTTATTTATTTGATTCATATATTTAGACCGTATAATGGTAATTTCCGTTATTTTTTATAATAAATACATTATATGTATCATTATGGTAATATATATTGTATTACCATATTGTTATAAATGTATTAAACGCATTGGCTATTGTAAGTTAAATAATGTATGATTGTGTTTGGAATAAGAATAGAAATATGTATTATTAGTCAATGTATTTGGCAACTAATATCTAATGTAATGGAAAAGGTTGTATAACTCAGTTCTGAGACCTGAAGTCTTAAATTATGAAAAAAGAATTTTTTTTTTGATGAAGTTTACAGTCTGAAATCTTGACAGTTAGCAAGATGTAAAAGCTTCTAAATTAGAAGTATGTTAAAAGGTTGAGAACCAGAAGTTCGTCATAAATTAATAAACTAGATATAATATGTATGTTTATATATATGCATAGGAACTTAAAGTTCCTTAATCAATGAACTTGAAATACTTCATAATTTAAAAGCCTGAAGCTTTATTGAACTGTGTGAAATAATAACATTAATAAAATTGATATACAAAGATTTTACAAATTTTCAAAATGAGCTGTATCTTGCTTATATATTTATATTTACATATTGTACTGAAGAATAAATTTTAACAACATGAAGTTGTTATATATTTTATTTGAATCGGAAGTTCAATACAGTGGAACCAGAAGTTCAATACAGTTTAACAAACTTGAAATTGTTTATATATTATTTGAACCAGAAGTTTAATATGGATTAGCAACTCGAAGTTGTTCATAGATTTCTTTTGAACCAGAAGTTCAATACAGTTCCAAATCAGATATTTTGGATATTATGAAATGATCTTTAAGATTCACGTTGACATTGCTTGATAAGAAAAAAATTAATAATCGGAACATTATAAACAATTTATTCTAAAATAAATAACTTGAATGAGAAAGAATATGCAAATCAATTACATATGTAATACGTGGACGCACGTATATACACATATATGCGATATTTAATTAACAACCTGAAGTTGTTATGAACACATATTATAATTTATGCAGTCGATTGACATCAGTATTGAATGATCTGAAGTCATGTGCATATTCAAATGATGGAAATTCCTCCAAGTCATTAAATCGTTGAAAGGGAATAAGCAATACAATATGAATGCATCTTATCAATTAATAAGAGCATTATCCTCCTACAATTGAAATACGTCTAATGTATTTGCTAGCTATGATGCTATAATGGATCAAAAATGAATCCAAAGTTGGTTTATTATTTAAAGTGACAATGTTTGTCAAATTGAGGGGGAGGATAAAGGAATCATCAATGTTAAATATTTGCTAACATATAGAATTATGCAAAGTATTAAGTAACTTGCATAAATTATCAATTATGTCCCTAATAGGCTTTCTCCAATATACATTTGAATCCCCGAAGGTTTAAAAGGTGTAAATCACAGCTGAAAATGTGGTATAAAAGTTAATTCAAAATATATTTGGAGTAAGTCATAAATATGCAAAATAAAGGAGGTGAGTGTTTCTTAAAAACACTTAAGGGTACTTTGAAAGAAACCCATGACATGATTGTCAAAATTAACCCCAGAAGTGGTTTAGGTACCTAAAGCATGATAAATTTTGAGATCTCAATAAATTATGTATAGAACTGACAAGAAATAATCATCGATGATAAATTGATAAATAATAAAGTGCTTATATTTATAAATGGATTATAAATCCCATATTAGAGAGAAACATGATTGGCCATCATGAAATTCTCCTAAATAAGATATATGGACCTGTAGTCCATAAGATATGAACCTGCAGTTCATAAGATAAAAATAGAAATATATATATAATGACAAAAGCACATGGAAGTTACTGAAGCACCATAGAGTGTCAACAACATGTTAAGTGCCATGAGCATTGTATTTTCAGCGATAATTAAAAGTGGTGAAAGTGTTTAAAATGCTTACAATACCCTGAAGGTATAAACGATGAAAGTATACAAATTCCAGAAGAATTTAAATAACTTTGGCAGTTGTAAAGAGAAAGAAATGTAGATTACAACATTCATTTAAGTATTGTTGTGATGAAAATCTTGAAATAATTCATGATGAGTAGATCATTTCCTGCTTTCAAGAATTGTTGTAATAAAACTCTTAATACCCATTGAAGTGGTAGTTGCGATATGCAAAGATTATTATAATATATAAGTTCCTGAAGAACATAAATAACATTTGTTATTATAAAGAATACCAAGAACATGGATGATAGATTACAACATTCTTCTAAGTATTGTTGTAATGAAAACCTTGATATACTTCAAGATGAGTAGACTACTTCCTGCTTAGTGTTGTTGTAATAAAAATCTGGAGATACTTCATTCTTCTGAGTATTGTTGTAATGAAAATCTTGATATACTTCAAGATGAGTAGATTACTTCCTGCTTAGTAATTAAAATTGTCTTATTCATCAAATATGTATTACAACATGCAAGTCCGATTGGAACAAAAAATATATTAAGCACCTGAAGTGTATTCATAAATGAATATTAGTAACATACAAATCACAAAAAGAAGGCGTTTTAAATAAGAAAACATGCCTGAAGCATGGAAATGCACATGAAGTTTTAAAAGAAAAACTTCATTAAGAAGTATTTGTAAGCAATTTGAGTTATTGAAAGAAGAATATGAATTCAGAGGAAATTATTAAATCAGGGGGAGCATCCATAAGTATTATATAATGCACTCTTTTTCCTTAACTAAGTTTTTCCCCACTGGGTTTTCTTAGTAAGGTTTTAATGAGGCATGGGTCATGATCCAGAAGTACCAACCCAAAAGTAACATACAAAAATGAGTTATAATGTACTCTTTTTCCTTATTTAAGATTTCTCTCACTGGGTTTTTCTTATTAAGGTTTTAATGAGGCATTACATTGATCTAGAAGTATCATACTGCTTTTGACTTAGTAAATATGATATTGTACTCTTTTTCCTTCACTAAGATTATTTCCATCAGGTTTTTCATAGTAAGGTTTTGACGAGGCAACATTTTGATCTAGAAGTATCAAACATCTTTTGATGCAGTATTCTATTATTTATGAAGAAGACAAGGCAGTTTGCATGGCCCAGATTCAAGTGAATTATATCAAGGGTGATAGGATGGAGCACATTTCTTCTAAATTTCCATTCACACATGAATGAAAGGATAACAAGAAAAAGGAGAAACAAATTCAGTTCAAGAAAAGCGGGTAGATCTATTCTCAAAGGAAATTTCCAAATCAAAATTCCAGAAGATGATGTATAAAATTGGCATGTGTCGACTACATCAATAGACTAATTGAATAATGAGTTATAAATAAGGGGGAGCATATAAAAATATGCTATAATGTACTCTTTTCCTTCACTAATATTTTTCCCACTGGGTTTTTGTTAGTAAGGTATTTAATGAGGCATTATCTTGATCCTGAAATATCAACCCTTACGGCAACATTGTAAAACATGTTACCTAAAGATGAAATAAATTTGTACTCTTTTCCTTATTTATGATTTTTCCCATAGGGTTTTTTCATATAAAGGTTTTTAATGAGGCATTGTTTTGATCCTGAAGTGTCAAACTATTTTAAGGAATATCATTTTATATGATATTCATAATGTCAAACGTTGTACTCTTTTTCTCGTTTAAGGTTATTCCCATTGGGTTTTCCAGATAGAGTCTTGAAGGCAACAGACAATAGTTGTATCGACTGAATGGATATATGAAAGCAAGATAATTATAAGGGGGAGCAATTATCATACATGTTTTAAAAGGGACAACTTCAAGTTAGCAGAGCATTCAAGATTTTGAAGACGCATATTCAAGGGGGAGTGTTGCAATATATATGAGTGAATATGCTCTTGTCATATTCTATTTAGTCCCACAACATGGGAATAAGTCTAACATCAGCTCCAAAGCTTATATATAAAGGAGCCAATGTAATAGAAATTGTACACACTTGAAGTGATAGAAATAAAAGTCTCTTCCCTATCTTTTCTGTTCTATCTAATGGCTTCTTGTTTAACATATGTTCTGTTTTATTTTATAACAGATTTGAATTTGAAATTTTTAATGAATAAGGACAAATGGATTTATGGGAATGAATGTAAATGAATTAATTACTTATTGCAAATCAGTGACTTATCATTAAATGCCATAATATATGCTCGTTAGTTATTGTAGATAAATGTGCCATCATATGTAACATACAACATATGGGTAAACGGTTTTTGAAATAAAAGAATTAATTAATTAAATAAGATTATAAATATCTATATATAAAGGGCCATTTTTAACCTAACCATAATTCTAAATGATACAGCCGCCACTTCTGAAACAAATGGCTGTTGTCTTCTAATCTTCCCTTCTCTTTTCTCTTAAATTATTCAATGATTTTTCAAAATTATAAATACAAAATCGAAGTACTCTTCGAGGTCTTTCACATCAACGGTGATGATCTCTTCTTGTATCGAGGACTGGCTGAAATCAACTCCCAAAATTCCGCCGTTCGCAGCCACGTACCCGCGCCAGGGGACCACCGAACTCAGAGCAACTCAGGGCGATGGAAGAACGGAGGGTGGCGCTTCACGTGGAGAGGTTGGATCGATCTCCGGTGGGCCACAGGGTGGCGCGTAAGGAGATGATGAAGACGATGAATTGGTTTTAACTATTGGCTTTGCTCCTGGAAGAAGATGTAATTAGGAGAAAAGGTAATTAAGTCAATAATTAATTATATTTAATTTATTTATTAATGTCATTAAAGTTTAATTTATCATATCTCGTTCGAACAGAAATGAAATTTGATGATTTCAGTTTTGTTGGAATCCTGGTGACGAGATCTACTCCATGGAACAGACGAGAACAATTTCATAAGAAGTCTGGAATTTTGATTGAATTAAACGCAGAGTTTAAATCAGTTAAAAACAATCGTTATCAATGATTTCTAAAACCGATCAAGGTGAGATTTCTTTTCAAATAATTAAAATTAATTAGTTATTATCGTGTTTAGAAATTTTTACAAAAACGCTGTTAAATTCAGTTTGTTGTTATACGCGGTTTGATTTGGATTGGTTGATGCTTTTTGGTGTGATCTGTTTGATTTAATTGTGTATAATGGAATTATTGAAATTTGTAAACAAACAAAAATATCATTTTTGTTTGTCACGTTAATGTAAGAATTTGTATACAAATTAAAAATATCATTTTTATTTGTGATGTTGAAATAGAATTGTCAACAACACAAAAATATCATTTTTATTTGTTATGTTGAAATAGAATTGTCAACAACACAAAAATATCATTTTTATTTGTTATGTTGAATTAGAATTGTCAACAACACAAAAATATCGTTTTATTTGTTATGTTGAATTAGAATTGTCAACAACACAAAAGTATCATTTTTATTTGTTATGTTAAAATTAGAATTGTACACAAGCAAAAATATCATTTTTATTTGTCATGTTAATGTAGGTATTGTATACACATTAAAATATTCATTTTTATTTGTCCTGTTAAAAATAGGATTTGTATACAAATAAAAGTAGTCATTTTTATTTGTCAAGTTAAACAATGAATTTGTATACAAATAAAAATATTCATTTTTATTTGTCAAGTTAAACAATGAATTTGTATACAAATAAAAATATTCAGTTTTATTTGTCATGACTAAACATTGAAAGTGTATACAAATAAAAGTATCATTTTATTTGTTATGTTGAAATAGATTTGTACACAAATAAATATATTCATTTTTATTTGTCATGTTGAATATTGAAATTATATACAAATATAAATATCCTTTTTATTTGTTATATTAAAAATAGAATTGTTGTCAAATAAAAATTTCCCTTTTATTTGTCACTATAAAATGTTGGACATGTTATGCAAGTAAAACTTTCTTCTATTTATCATTAGAAAATATAGGACATGTTGTGCCAGTAAAACACTTCTTTTATTTGTCATGTTAAACATTAAAATATGTTATGTGAACAAATACTTCTTTTTATTTGACGTTAGAATTGTAGAACATGTCATGTAGATAAAATCATCTTTTATTTTGATATTAGAATTGTAAAACATGTCATGCAAATAAAATTGTCTCTTTATTTGTCATTAGCAACCTAGAAACGACATGAAAATAAAATTTATCGTTTTATTGATCATTAGCAACATAGAGAAATTATGCAAATAAAATACATTTTTATTTGACATTGGAAACATGCAGGGAAGTTATGCAAATAAAATACATTTTTATTTGACATTGGAAACATGTAAGGAAGTTATGCAAATAAAAATACATTTTTATTTGACATTGGGAACATGTAGGGAAGTTATGCAAATAAAAATACATTTTTATTTGACATTGGAAACATGTAAGGAAGTTATGCAAATAAAAATACATTTTTATTTGACATTGGAAACATCTAGGAAAGTTACGCAAATAAAGTACATTTTTATTTGACATTGGAAATATGGAGGGAAATAATGCAAATAAAAATACATTTTTATTTGACACTATGTTAGATCCAAAATTGGCTCTAATACCCAAACTAGTAAAGATTCTAATGAAATGAAAACTAAAACGAAGAAAACACACAATTTATAGTGGTTCGACGTTAAATAGCCTACGTCCACTTTTCTTCTTTTTTGATTGATGTCTTGAATGCAAGTACAATAATGATTTTCACTCAATTCTCGCTCATTTTATACATTGATTCACTCAATTTCCTTCACAATATGACTTGAAAGATGATTGTAGGCTGAATAAGTTGATAAAACTCGGGTTGCAAAGGAGTTTCAATCCTGAAAGTGCCAAAAGATCCTTCTAAATGCCTCTTGATGGTGTATTTATAGGTGAAAAATGTTCCTGGAGAGGGATCAGTTCGGATCCACGTGGCTCCAATCCCGTTACAATCGGGTTCGGATAGAATCTGGTGATGACAGCACACTAGGTTGGTGGCAAACATGGGTAGAACGTGGGCATAACACCTCCGAGTCTTCAGGAGTCATGGGGTGTAATCGTAGCAGTACTAGACAATCGGTTCGGATCAGACATGCCATAACCGAACCGATCCGATTATGTTTCAGCCTCCTCGTTCTCTGTTTCTCCATACTTTGATTTGGCTGGGAGAAACCTCCGATCTGACCCGGTTTTTCTGAAAGAATCTCCCGATATTCTATACTCTTTGTCACTTGATCTTCTAGCTTTGTGTAGCTTAGTTCACAAAGTAAGCTAACATTTTGCCCCCTCAAAGGACGCTTCTATCAAAGATGGAGTGTGCTTTGACATTGTCTATCCATTGGCTTCTGAATTTGGACCGTTGAACAATTGCTTCCATTCGTTAGTAGGGACGCGTTGCTTCATAAAGTCGTATCTCTTGATATCTATATATACCATGGAATGTGCAAATTGTTTCTTTTTGTTTCAAACAATTCCGAGAACTCCGTTTAATATCCGGCAACTCCTCCAGGTAAACTTCTTGCATATTTTTCCTTGATTTCACTGTATGTGTTGAATTAACTCCTTAGGCTCTGTTTGGGTTCGGCCCAACCCGAACAGCTTCAGCTTTGTTGTGTTAACATGCCTAATGTCCATGGGCCAATTTTCCGGTCCAAACAAAAGAAGTACTACGTTAATAGGAATACCAAAGGCTGGTTCAAACTAATATAAAGTCATTATTTCCTCATTTCTCTTCTTTGTTTCCACCGCCCTCTGAAACTTGCTTCGAAGAAAGAAACCAAACCCTAACTCTCAAAATCGCAAAAATTATCTTCAAATCCCCAAATCGATTATATAGGTGGGTTTAAAACTTTGATCATCCTTGTAATAACTGATTTCAATTAGAATTTGTGGTTAATTTGAATGATTTGGTCATGGCTTCTGCTCAGCTTCGACGCCGTGGCCTCCTCTTCCCTCGCCGTCGTCGTTGGTGACTCCGTCATCACCTCGAGGCATTGGGGAGATGGGATTTGTTGTGATACGGGATAAATTGGTCCATGGAGATCTCGTCATGACAAATCTTTCAAAAATGAATGGGTTTTTCTTAAAAGGAGATAGGTTCGGTGCTGATGGAGAAGAGGAAGAAGAAGAAGAGGAGAGTGTATGGGGTCGGTTCGGGTGAAGAGACATGGAAGTGGAGATGGGAATGGGATTTGCCTGACCGGATCGGGTCGGAATGAAAAACAAAAAGAAAGAGAGGCATGGAGTCAATTCGGGCCGCTACGAGTGCATTCTTCCGAACCGATCCGGTTTTGCTCGCTGGATGTTGATGTCTGCTTCAGACCAACACATAGCTTTGCCCCCCGATCCGATCCCAACACATGCATCCGAACCGAACCAAAGCAGTTCAACTTAATGCACAAGAATTAGTCCAATTGGTTTAATCAATGTTTTGATATAACCTTCAACTTAAAGAAGAGTTAGGATAGCGCCTTACGAACATAAACGAACATCAAGAACTATTTCAAACATTGCTGCTTCATTGAACCTTTGCATCACGCTCTCATGTGTTTACTTTGCATCTTTTGCACGCATAGCACACACTTTAGTTCACACACACACACACATGGGGGTATACGGGCTATCTTACTCTAACTTATGTTATTGCTTCTTCGGTAGTTTAGTGATCATGGCAGAGAGACGTTCATCTAGGTTAGCAGAGAAGATAGAAGTTGCAGAAACTTCCGAGAAATTTACTCTTGATGACATATCCTCTACCTCAGACCCTGAATGGGACGATGAGGACCCAAATTATGAAGTAGAAGCACACAATAGTGAAATACCTTCTGACAGTGAAGTTTCTCTTGGCGATGAAGACAAAGGAGGGATAAGAGATAATCGAGCTCATGATGAGTTTGAGTCTGCCATTATATTGGAGTTACCCAAAGATTCTTTTGAATCGACGATTGATGACGATAGACTTGTTCGAATATGTACAAAGCATAGGATACTGAAAAGAGATACCCTAGTGCCATCGAAAGAAGATCGTCCCCACAGTCCGCTGGATGGATTTATGGCAATTACCCGATTGATGTGTATTGTTGGGGCTATTCCACCATTTCCGCCTTTTGTTGTCGACTTTCTGAGACAAATGCGGATTGCCCCCATGCAATTACATCCCAACTCTTATGCTTACTTATACACCTTATATATAGCATATAAAGAGGTTTTAGATATAGAGCCTACCTTCGATGACGTCCACGTTTTTTATAATTTCAAGCATCAGACTCAAGAGACTCCTTCGTTCTCATATTTTGAATCAGTCCCAAAAAGGAAAATTATTACAGTTCCGTTTAGCAGCAAGGCTGGCGATTCTAAGCTCGAATGGTTTTATATCAGGAAGCAGCCGGGGTGCGCCAGAAGATGGACTAAATCAAGTAAAGCACCGATCTTCTAGATCTCAATTTTAAATGTTCATGCTAACACATTAACCTGCTTTCTTTTTTATTCGCAGTTGATAATCCAAAGCAAATATTGGATCAATTGTACTTTGATCGTTTGCATCGGCTTCTCAATGGCGATCAAAAGTTTCTAACCATTGACAAAGTCCTTAAGGATGGGTATCTCCATCATCACGGGTTACTATCCATTACCCGTAGTATAGGTCATGGGACGGGTCCATATGTATACATACCCCTGGTAGACATTATTCCTGAGACGGGCGAGGGCTCGAAAGGTCCGACAATACCTCTTCGAACTTCGCCTTCTCCGTCTTCGACTCGAGACGATGAGTTAGCCAATATAGCTGAAAAACATAGAGAAGGATATACCGTCCCTGACGATGCTATTTCTCCTGAGAAGTCAACATCCCCAAAAGAGCTGCCGACAGATGCTTCCCAAGGAGATGCTCCTACTACCGACGATTCCACATTTAAGGGTTTAGGAGATCTCCCCAGCCTGAAACCATCTATATTTCAGAGGACTTTGGAACAAATACTTTAACTTTCACTTCTTCATAGGAAACTACTCCGGGTAAGGCCAAAGAGCCCGCTCACGCTAGTCTGGCTTCAGACTCGGGTTTGTTGGGGGGGAACACCACTTAGGATGCACTCAACACATTAGCACCGCACATCACAACGCTCACTTCTTATGTGAACACTGATTCTGAATTTCACTTAATTTGTTGTGTAGGTACAATGTCTCGCCTTACTACGATGTCAGAAAAATGCGCCATAGCATGTCTAAACCTCCTTCCAATATCGAGCATGATCACCGTGAGAGCCGAGGCAGATATGATAGAAGGCCTCATGATTCTTATCGACCACACACCTCGCGCTCTCGTTCCCCCGTCCGATCGGATCCAGACAGATATAAGAGCTACCAGAGTCGTCGAGGAGAAGAAACATCACAGCCTAAAGACCGAATTTCTCCTCAAGACAAACACAGTCGGGAAAAAAGTCCACCGAAACATACCGATTCACGAGACAAACACAAGGTTTCCGAGAAGCGATCTGGAAAGGGTGATACATCCATCGTCCCGACTAAGAGAAAAGACATTGAACTAACATACTGCAAACTTCCACCACTGGATGTTGAGTCCAAAGTTAAGTTGGCATATCTGGAGAAGCAGTACCCAGATCATTACTTTGGGAATTTTACTTTTTTACCTGCACTTGAGCCTATTTCCTCAAAGTGGGAAGATGAGGCTAAAGCAAAGATTGACGCAGTTGAGAAGCAATACTCGGAGATGTTCAAATATTCACGCAATCTCTCCAAAATTATTCGGACTTTAATTACAGATGTTAATTCGATGAAAAAGAATGCGGATTCCGATGAGAAGGCCTTGAAAAATTTGGAGAAGGACCTAGAAGACACATAGGCTCAACTCGCCATCGCTCAACAAGATGCCAACAACTTCAAGCAGCAATTTGAGGAGTTACAGAAGCGTTATCATGACTTGTTGGAATCTCATAGTCAAGAGCGTTTGGAGTTGAAGAAACAAGCGGAAGACGCTAAGTCGGACAGTGTCAAAATGCAACTGTCTTATAATACTCTTGAGCAAGAAAAAGCCGAGTTAGCGAGAAAAAATGCTGAACTGGAGAAACGAAACGCTGACTTGGAGTCCAAGTTAATAGAAGTCGAGAATAGGGCTGCCCTAGCTGAGGGGAATGTTGAGAACGTCATTAAATCTGCTTAAGAGACCCGAAGACAGCTATCAGAGGCTCAAGAATAAGTGCATGGTTTTGGCGAATTACTGATTGAATTCTTTGCGCATATAATTCGTCGTCGAAACATCTTTTGGATTGAAGACTATCCAACTACCTTAGTTCACGTATGGAGTCAAATCATCGAATGGGAGAAAGAGGAACTTAAGGTGAACTTCGTTGATGAATATAAACTTATGGAGAAGTATCTGAGAGATGATGAACCGACACGCCTGGCCGAGGGGCATCGCCTCATTGCCGCTGTTATGGAGGAGGAGAAGCGCCTGGCCAAACAAAAGAATATCCCTGAGGCTGGTTCTTCTTCTGCCACCGTTGAAACTACTGAAGTCGACGGATATGATTCCGAGAACCCGGGAATTCCTAAGGTTTCTCTTTTATCTCCTATACCCGAATCAACGTCAGAGACGATAGTCACCCCAATTGAGAAACCATCGGAAGGTATTTCTACCTTTTCACCTCAATTTGTCAAGGTTGTCTCCACCTTTCATCACATAATTGGACAATCAATGGAGGATCCTTTATTTTCTCCTGAGTTGATATCTTTTGCTTCTCATTCTGTAGGTGTTGGACCAGCCGAGAAGATCGATGAGTCTCAAGGATCCTTTATTGGAGAGGAATCCGTGAAAAAGGCTAAGGGAGGACAGGATAAGCCTATCACTGCCGAATCCGGAGGAGGCACTGAGCTGTCCAAGGCCGACTCTTCTCATGATGACGAGATGATAGATGCCTTAAAAGACGACGGTGATAATGAGGGGCATGAATAAAATCCTGATGTGGCTATAATTGGGGATTCAAAAAGTGTCGATGACATCACTTTGGCTGAAATGAAAGCCGAACAAGACAAATGTATGTAGCTAACAGTTGAAGACTTGAACCCCGAAAGCCTTAAGCCCCTTGCAGTGGTGGATCCTGGATCAAGGTTAGTCGTTAAGCTTTCAACTAGGTCTATTACAGAAGAGCTTGCTAAAAAAATCTTCTCTTGATTCCAGTGTTCCGACTCCTGGGAAGAAATCAATCGATTCTAGCTCTTCGACTGCAGAGAAGAAAAGGCCAAAGCGCGTTATGACTGATGCTGAAAAAGAGGCTAGGAATGCTCATAAGGCTGCCAAAAAATCCAAGTATGCTTCAAAGCCCAAGTGATGATGTGTTTTGTTTTATTTTGATATTCAATTGGTCCGCAATTGTTGCAGCGAGTGCGGCCCTCGCATCCTTTGGTTGATTTCCCTGTACAAACTCATGTCTTTGTAAATAATAATAGTTTATTACCTGCAATGTCTGATAGTAGTTAGTTTAGTACTTAAGTAAAAATGCAAAAGCATGTCATATTACAGTTATATAATAAAGTCATTGTTGAGGGGAATATGTGTACACATATATGCCCCCAATCAATCTTGGATAACTGAGCAAGAATTATTCAAGATTAATTAAATTCAAAATCCAATTGCCCCCGATTCTCCGACGAGGCCATTTTCCTTTCGTCATTGATGCCTATTCTTTTTAGCATCTTTATATTCTCCTGTCCCATAACCAGGTTAGAGTATTGTTGAGGCGGTCTCTCATCCGGGTGCACCTTCACGTGTAATGGCGCGTTTTGTTAGCTGTCGAATAATTAATTAATTTAATTATTAAATATCGATTGGGCGATATCGATGACTTGAATTAAATAATATTGAATATTTAATTAAAATAAATAATATAATAATATATTATAATGTCGAAATAATCGGAAATCACCGAATTCACAATACTGTGTGAATTGGATCAGCTAAAATATTTAATTCAGTTTAGAATTGAATTTGAATAACGAATCGATTTAATAATCGACGTTAAAACGTATTAATTATATTATAATTAGAATAGAGCGCGTAACGACGCGGAAGTTCGCTATTTGGCGATTTAGACTTCAACTGAGTATACAGGGTTCGTTTTAAATCGGATTGCTGTGAAACAAGAAACGTGTGGAGCTGGTGGAGTATATCTTTCTAGTGGAAGAGAGAGATCAGGATTTCATCGTGTAGATTTTGAGTTATGTCCAAATCAAAATATCAGAAATGCAGCGCCCTGACCATAACAATTTAAATATATTTAATTATAAGGATTTAAATAGAAATCGAGCGTCGATATAACTCTAACGAGATAATATCGAGCTGTAAATACATACAGGGATATTCTGGAGCTGTATGGTATGCCACTGTGAATACAGACGATAATAATTAATTTTAAATATTTAATTTAATTATATTTAAATATATTTATATATTTAAATAGGCTATTTAGAGCGTTAAAAATAGCCACTTTTGCATACGAAGTCGGAATTCGACGAAATCAGTTTTGTTGGATCCGCAATGTCAAATAATTGTTAGATTCCAAGTTTCGTGATTTTTAGAGTCACTGTGTGACCGTAGGGATTTTTAGAGTGGAAAATAGACAGTATTTCGACAGTTAAAAATACGCTTTGTGAGCATACGGAGCCAGAATTCGACGAAACCAGTTTCGTTGGGACCGTAAGGTCGAACTCTAACTACACGTACCGTTTGGTGATTTTTGGGTATCACATGTGATTACAGAAATTTTTAGAGTGCGAAATCAAGTATAAATAAATATAAAAATCAAATTTAAAATATCCTCCCTATTTTTCTTTGGATTCACAACAGGCCACGCGGCCCTCTTCCTCAACCACAAGACTTACCAACCACCACAACACCTATATAAAACCCACAATGATGTTTACAACAAATTTTCCCACAGAGAAAATCAAAAAGAAATGTAATCAGACTCTGTAAATCTCTAAACAATGATTTTCGCACTTGTTCTTCGAACCTCTTCAGCCTCGTATGGTTTCCAGTGGGTTCAAAGCAATTGTGGTTCGCTACTTTGCTGACAGCGTTCATTATGGGTAAACTAGGGCTGATGATTTCATTTGAGGGGTGCGTCATTTTGAAGTAGGGTGATCGTATTTGGGTTGCTGGTCGCGTTTGGCACCCGATGTGAATGGTTGGTGGAGTTCGACGCTGAAACCCGTCGATGCCTGCTACTGTGACACGGCGACAGGATCCCGATAATGAGCTCGAGTAGGGTATCGATGGCATGGAGAGGAGCAGGTCGGAAGGGGTGAACGATGGTGGCAACGGCGAGTTGTTCGGTTGAAGGATGGAGGAGGATCCGGCGGTCTGAGGTGAAATACGTCACCTGGAGTGACGATTGGAGGAGCCGCTCGAGATAAGCGGGGGTTGGATCGAGTGTGGGTTTAAGGCATCGGCTAGGCAGAGGGGGTTGCGCTGGACCTGGTGGTTATGACGGCGACGTCAGTTGGGGGCCGAGGTGAGGGAGAACGTCGGTCAAAGTAGCGGTAAAAGGGAAAAGTGATTTTCTGGAGGGAACGAAGTGATTTGGGGGAGAAAGGATATGGGCTAAAGTGGATATTTAAGTGGATAGGGGCAGTTTGTTTTGTTGGGCTGAAATGGATATTTAAGTAAGGACCAAATCTATTTATTTAAAAACTTCAGTTTTATTTAAATTATATACTAACTTGTTAATGCGATAACTTGGTCATACTGTATCAGAAACACAAACCGTAAGTTGCGTTGGGATCGTATGGACGAGCACTCCACAATGGAACTGACCGCGAGTCAATTGGAGTCGGTCACAATTTATAGCAAAATAAATTGTCTGAATCAAGCGATGGTTATCGTCATTGACGATGATCGTCAAAGGTGAGTAAAACTCACCAACTCTAAATAGTTCTATTTTTATAGTGTATTCTTAGGACTGTTAATTTTTGTCTGTTTGACTGTATGTTGACTGTTTGATTGAACTGCTAGTCAGTTAGTAGAGATTATATATATATATTTACGTATATATATATATATATATATAAACCGTCAAATAGTTATATGTTGATTCTGTTTATCAGAATATTATACTGTTGTTGTCTAACATCTGTGGTGCAGGGAAACAGGTTGGAGGAATCCAACTGGATTCCTCAACAGTTATTTTTACTGTAATTTATGTATTGTGATATATAAATGCGATATATATAATCTATTGTGATTATGTGTTGTTGGACGATATTCATCGTTGTTAGATGATGTGTTAAAAACCATAAGAAATACCAGGATATAGAAAGAGATTTTCAAACTATAATTTGAAAATAATTTATTTATATAAAATCGATGGATTTTATATTATAAAGAAAAGGGGATTTTGAGTATAAAGGAGAAATATTTGTTAATCGAGTATAAAGGATTAAACAAAGTAATTGGTTAGGTTGACCAAAGCGAGTTAGTCGAGTTAATCAAAGTAATTGGTTAAGTTAACCAAAGTAAATTAGTTAAGTTAAACTAAGCGGTGAATCAAAGTGAATTTGTTAAGTTAAACTAAATGATTAATCGATGTGAATTAGTTAAGTTAAACTAAAGGATTAATCGATGTGAATTAGTTAAGTTAAACTAAAGGATTAATCGATGTGAATTAGTTAAGTTAAACTAAAGGATTAATCGATGTGAATTAGTTAAGTTAACTAAGTGGTTTATCGAAGTAAATTAGTTGAGTTAAACTAAGTGAACCGGCTAGAGTTAATCAACGTGAATTAACTAAGTTAAACTAAGTGGATTAGTTCAGTTAATCGAGACAAGTAAATCAAGTTAGGGTAAACCATTTGAGTTAACCAGTTAGAGTTAACCATTTGAGTTAACCAGTTAGAGTTGACCAGTTAGAGTTGACCAGTTAGAGTTGACCAGTTAGGGTTGATCAGTTAGAGTTGACCAGTTAGAGTTGACTAATTAGAGGTGACCAGTTAGAGTTGACCAGTTAGGGTTGATCAGTTAGAGGTGACCAGTTAGAGTTGATCAGTTAGAGTTGACCAGTTAAAGTTGACCAGTTAGAGTTATCCAAGTGGAGTTAATCGAGTAGAGTTGTCGAATATCACTTATTCAAAGTAGAGTATCGAATATAGTGTATTCGAGAGAAGAGTAATCGAATATAGTTTATTCGAGTGGAGAAATCAAATGTTATTCATTTGAGAAGAGTTATCGAATATTATTTATATGAAGAGGAGTTATCGAATATTGGTTATTCGGAGTTAGTTAATCCAAAGGAGTTATTCGAAGTTAGTTAATCCGAAGGAGTTAGTCGAAGAGTTAATCCAAAGGAGTTATTCGGAGTTAGTTAATCCAAAGGAGTTATTCGGAGTTAGTTAAAGCAAATAGAGTCAACCCAATAGGGTCAGCCCAATAGAGTTAAGTGAAAAGAGATAATCGAATATAGTTATTCAAAAGAAGGTGTTAATCGAATATAGTTATTCGAGTAAAGTTAAAAGAGTTAATCGAATTTAGTTATTCGAAATGAGTTATTCGAATTTGATATTTGAATAGAGTTAAACACATTAGAGTGATTCAAATTACTTATTCAAATAGAGTTAAACACGTAAGAGTTAATTGAATATTAGTTATTCAATTAGAGTTAAATCGAATTTAGTTATTCGAAAGGAGTTAATCAATTTGAGTTAAGTTAATCGATTTGAATTAAGTTGAATCGAAATGGAGTAAATCGATTAGAATTAAGTTAATCGAGTTAGAGTAAATTGAATATTGGTTATTCGAAGGTAAGTTATTCGAATTAGTTATTCGAAGGAGTTAATCAAATGAGTCGATCCAAAGGAGTTAGTCGAATATTAGTTATTCGAATAGAGTTAAAGGAGTTATCGATTTTAGTTTGATCGAAAGGAGTTATCGATTAGTAAATCGAAAGGAGATTTTCGAATATAGCATATTCGAAAGAAAAGAGATCGAATATTGTTTATTCGAAAGAGAGAGATTTCGAATATGAGTTATTCGAAGAGAGATAATCGAATATAGGTTATTCGAAGAAGAGTTAATCAAATAGAGATTACTTGAAAGAGAGTTATACGTCGAATTCGATTATAGCGAATTCGGGAAAGTACTATTTACTTTCCAGGGTTTAAATCAAGGTTTAGATATTGATTAAGAAATTAGGTGTCTGTTTAATTATTCGAGTTAGGAGATAAAGTTATAATTTAGGTTAGATATTGTAGAAGTAGGAATTATAACGTTATAGTTATAATCAAACGTTGTCATATAAGAAGTAGATTCGTAACCTGAATCCGAGAATTTGCGTAAACAGATGATTGGAAAAAGTGAGTGACGAGCTTCATCTATTTCACAGTAAAGGACGTTGTTCAATTAAGGTCTGAGAGGTAATTATACCCCAACTTGATTGACTTCAGAATTGACAAAGGAATAGTTGTGGTTCGATAGAAAAGGTTGATTTGAAATATAGTTAAGTAATAAGCGATTAATGGATTAAGCGTAACGATGTTTTATACAACGTTCATTGGAAATCCGTAAATGAGTTTTGGAAACGTTTTCCAAATATAGTCAGATATGTTTTCTAAACATAGAAAGTGAAATGTTTTCACGATAAGAATTTAAGAAATAGAGTTAAGCAAATTCAGAAACTGACTGGAGAGGGTAAGTTGAACGGTTTTCTAAGTGACGATCCGATGTTGGTTTCGACCTTCCGGATTGATACTTAGAGAATTGTTCTCATACTAGTTACAGTTAGGGACTGATAGTTGTGAAATAATAGTGATGTGAAAATAAGCTATGGAAATGTTTTCCAATGATTAATAACATATATTTTCTAAATATATGAAATAAGGAAATATGAACATATGATGATTGATCGATCGAATTTCCATTTGGAAATAAGATCGTTGTTTGTACACCGACATGTTTTCATTTGATAGTTGAATCACAGACTATCAAAGTTTTTACCATTTTAACGTTGTTATTATGGAGAGACCGGTTGGATTATTATCCAAAGAACTACTCTGTATTGGCATAAGCGTTGCGAGCAATATCTGCCAAAGATAAATTGAAGACGGAGTAAAGTGCAAGGGCTGTTGTATAAGTCTTAGATAACAGTGACTAAGATGGATATACTGAATAGTGCCTTCGGTTTGTCCAGTCCCAGGACAACGTATATGGAAGAAGGTCTGACAGAGTATATCCAATGGATCGCGTAAGTTGATATGTTCAAACGTATTCACGTTTGGTGGCGGAGGAATTCGTTTCTCTTAGCTATATACCCGTGTTATTTTTGGATAAGTCAATTTGTGATTTGGCGGGTATGACGATGTGGCATTCAAAGTGAATGGTGATCAGATGTTCTGAAGATAGACGTAGCTTCTAGCCTCACACCGGGAAGTAACAAAAGTTGGGCTAGGCAGCATGGCTAGTTGGGTCATCCCCAAGCAGGGTGTATTGTCACCGATCTAGGGAATATTCATATTTATACTTCTTTTTGATTCTGTATCTTCGGATGACGGTTTGATGGCCTATAACCGTGGTGGCAATATATTCGCGACACTCAAGCTAAATGAGTGAGCGGTCATGTGTGGCCGGGTTGCAAGACGTTCTTGTTGAACCTGAGTGTATCACCTCTTGAGTACACTATTCAGAAGGTGCTCCCATACCTTGTCTGTTGGAATCCATTTTCCGATAAGCGCCCTGCGGTTTATGATTTTATACTATGTATGTAGAACGTGAGATGCAAGCGTTTCTGCTAGATTGATACCTATTTGTACTTAGACATTATTATAATATCACAATGATATTGCTTGTCAAAGTTGTTTAGATACTCATAAGGAAAAACCCGTTCCGTATTCACGGCGTGGTCTTATGAGATATCATATACCTGTTCAATTGTTTTAAATTGTTTTACTCATACCAGTCCCATGACTGACCCGGAGTTTACTTTGTTGTTTTCCCTAAACTCTTGGGTGCCTAAATTTGTACGGGCAGTCAAGTAATCGGGATTTACAGATATACTTGGAGAGTTTGGAGCAGGAGGCTGCAAGATTTTATAGCTATAGTTATTTCCGCTATGTTGTAAGTGTTGTACTCTGATAAGTGCTATTGTATATATATAACTGTTTATTTCAAAGCTATGTTATATATTATATGTTATTCGTTCCGCTGTGAGATTCGTGTTACTCTGATGATTCTGATGTTCTTCTTCTTCTATTCTATTAGTTCTATCTTTTCTTTCTCACCTTCTAAATTCTTTCACTAACGTCTCGGAATTTCCGACTCTCGAGGAGTCGGAAATTTCCAGCCGTTACAGTTGGTATCAGAGCTTAAGTTAAGAATTACCTTGGCTCTGTGGCGTGACTCGGTAGAGATAGGGTTAGTAATACCCTAGATTGAGTTTGAGTGTATATATACGAGTGCGTATTTGTTATTTAATATAAAGTGATTTTATATTGTGGAGTCTCATTGGTTGAGTAGTTTGTGAATCCTGGTCGATCAGTTTGATCCACTGTATCGATAGGGGTTACTGAACACTCGAATACGATGGACCGACACGGCATGTTTTGAAAGGAGGGTAAAAGAAATAATTTTACCCGAATATATTTTGATATAATATATTGGTAGTGTTGGTTGTTATTATAATCAAGTAAGATTATAACATGTGAAATGGTTATAAATAACTAATCAGAATTCATATAAGTGAAGTATATGAAATAGAAGTAAATCTGAAGTTAAATCAGAATTGGAATGAAAATAAGAAAATTTTAAGTTCCTGGGAGATTTTGAAAATATTTTCCAATTAGAAATAAATCTAGTATCTAACTCACCTGGATGACTGGAAAATAATTTCGAGGATGGATCGATACATCGTCGGTGTAATTTTCGAGTTTCTAAGTGGCGGATTACTACCAATGGTTTTGTTTTCAAATAGTGTTGAGGAAAACAAGTTGTTTAGAAATTCAAAAGTTTTGAATTGGTATTAGGATTTGAAATTGATTTGAAATAAATCCCAGGAATTTAAATCTTAAAATTTAAAATTTTACTTGTTAAGTTGAATGAATCAAGATGGTAAAAACAAATAGTAAATTAAAATTTAACTTGAACCAAGTTAAATAAATCGGGATTCGGTTAGAGAATAATCTGGATTGGAATTAAGTTGATGGGTTAAGAGTTTGAAATCTGATATTGGAGTTTGAATAGAATTTGACTTGGATAGAACCAAGTGGTTGAGTTGAAGATTGGATTGAGAAGACCTTGGTATATGTTGGGTCGATACAGTTGAAAGTGATAAGGTTGATATGCCCGACAAAATGGTACAAGTTTATTTTTGATATAAGCATGAGATTTATGAGCCGAATCGGCAAGCCGCTTGGCTATTTGATTTTCTTTTGGGTTGGAGACGGCCTAGAGAGGCGAGTTGTGGTTTTACCGATAGGGCTGTACAAAGGAGGTTATGGCGAAATTTTCCAAAAATTTAAAGTGTTAGAAAATTTTCAGAATTTTTGAAAATTTTAGTTAGTCGGAAGAATAAATATTTTAGTCAATATTAAGTGGTTCGGTTGAAATCAGAAATAAGGGGTAAACCAATCTTAGGAGTTCCAATATATAGGGTCAACCTCTAACTTAGCAATTTCGAGGACGAAATTATTTTAAGGGGGGAAGTCTGTAATGGCGCGTTTTGTTAGCTGTCGAATAATTAATTAATTTAATTATTAAATATCGATTGGGCGATATCGATGACTTGAATTAAATAATATTGAATATTTAATTAAAATAAATAATATAATAATATATTATAATGTCGAAATAATCGGAAATCACCGAATTCACAATACTGTGTGAATTGGATCAGCTAAAATATTTAATTCAGTTTAGAATTGAATTTGAATAACGAATCGATTTAATAATCGACGTTAAAACGTATTAATTATATTATAATTAGAATAGAGCGCGTAACGGCGCGGCAGTTCGCTATTTGGCGATTTAGACTTCAACTGAGTATACAGGGTTCGTTTTAAATCGGATTGCTGTGAAACAAGAAACGTGTGGAGCTGGTGGAGTATATCTTTCTAGTGGAAGAGAGAGATCAGGATTTCATCGTGTAGATTTTGAGTTACGTCCAAATCAAAATATCAGAAATGCAGCGCCCTGACCATAACAATTTAAATATATTTAATTATAAGGATTTAAATAGAAATCGAGTGTCGATATAACTCTAACGAGATAATATCGAGCTGTAAATACATACAGGGATATTCTGGAGCTGTATGGTATGCCACTGTGAATACAGACGATAATAATTAATTTTAAATATTTAATTTAATTATATTTAAATATATTTATATATTTAAATAGGCTATTTAGAGCGTTAAAAATAGCCACTTTTGCATACGAAGTCGGAATTCGACGAAATCAGTTTTGTTGGATCCGCAATGTCAAATAATTGTTAGATTCCAAGTTTCGTGATTTTTAGAGTCACTGTGTGACCGTAGGGATTTTTAGAGTGGAAAATAGACAGTATTTCGACAGTTAAAAATACGCTTTGTGAGCATACGGAGCCAGAATTCGACGAAACCAGTTTCGTTGGGACCGTAAGGTCGAACTCTAACTACACGTACCGTTTGGTGATTTTTGGGTATCACATGTGATTAAAGAAATTTTTAGAGTGCGAAATCAAGTATAAATAAATATAAAAATCAAATTTAAAATATCCTCCCCATTTTTCTTTGGATTCACAACAGGCCACGCGGCCCTCTTCCTCAACCACAAGACTTACCAACCACCACAACACCTATATAAAACCCACAATGATGTTTACAACAAATTTCCCACAGAGAAAATCAAAAAGAAATGTAATCAGACTCTGTAAATCTCTAAACAATGATTTTCGCACTTGTTCTTCGAACCTCTTCAGCCTCGTATGGTTTCCAGTGGGTTCAAAGCAATTGTGGTTCGCTACTTTGCTGACAGCGTTCATTATGGGTAAACTAGGGTTGATGATTTCATTTGAGGGGTGCGTCATTTTGAAGTAGGGTGATCGTATTTGGGTTGCTGGTCGCGTTTGGCACCCGATGTGAATGGTTGGTGGAGTTCGATGCTGAAACCCGTCGATGCCTGCTACTGTGACACGGCGACAGGATCCCGATAATGAGCTCGAGTAGGGTATCGATGGCATGGAGAGGAGCAGGTCGGAAGGGGTGAACGATGGTGGCAACGGCGAGTTGTTCGGTTGAAGGATGGAGGAGGATCCGACGGTCTGAGGTGAAATACGTCACCTGGAGTGACGATTGGAGGAGCCGCTCGAGATAAGCGGGGGTTGGATCGAGTGTGGGTTTAAGGCATCGGCTAGGCAGAGGGGGTTGCGCTGGACCTGGTGGTGATGACGGCGACGTCAGTTGGGGGCCGAGGTGAGGGAGAACGTCAGTCAAAGTAGCGGTAAAAGGGGAAAGTGATTTTCTGGAGGGAACGAAGTGATTTGGGGGAGAAAGGATATGGGCTGAAGTGGATATTTAAGTGGATAGGGGCAGTTTGTTTTGTTGGGCTGAAATGGATATTTAAGTAAGGACCAAATCTATTTATTTAAAAGCTTCAGTTTTATTTAAATTATATACTAACTTGTTAACGCGATAACTTGGTCATACTGTATCAGAAACACAAACCGTAAGTTGCGTTGGGATCGTATGGACGAGCACTCCACAATGGAACTGACCGCGAGTCAATTGGAGTCCGTCACAATTTATAGCAAAATAAATTGTCTGAATCAAGCGATGGTTATCGTCATTGACGATGATCGTCAAAGGTGAGTAAAACTCACCAACTCTAAATAGTTCTATTTTTACAGTGTATTCTTAGGACTGTTAATTTTTGTCTGTTTGACTGTATGTTGACTGTTTGATTGAACTGCTAGTCAGTTAGTAGAGATTATATATATATATATATATATTTACGTATATATATATATATAAACCGTCAAATAGTTATGTGTTGATTCTGTTTATCAGAATATTATATTGTTGTTGTCTAACATCTGTGGTGCAGGGAAACAGGTTGGAGGAATCCAACTGGATTCCTCAACAGTTATTTTTACTGTAATTTATGTATTGTGATATATAAATGCGATATATATAATCTATTGTGATTATGTGTGGTTGGACGATATTCATCGTTGTTAGATGATGTGTTAAAAACCATAAGAAATACCAGGATATAGAAAGAGATTTTCAAACTATAATTTGAAAATAATTTATTTATATAAAATCGATGGATTTTATATTATAAAGAAAAGGGGATTTTGAGTATAAAGGAGAAATATTTTTAATCGAGTATAAAGGATTAAACAAAGTAATTGGTTAGGTTGACCAAAGCGAGATAGTCGAGTTAATCAAAGTAATTGGTTAAGTTAACCAAAGTAAATTAGTTAAGTTAAACTAAGCGGTGAATCAAAGTGAATTTGTTAAGTTAAACTAAATGATTAATCGATGTGAATTAGTTAAGTTAAACTAAAGGATTAATCGATGTGAATTAGTTTAGTTAAACTAAAGGATTAATCGATGTGAATTAGTTAAGTTAAACTAAAGGATTAATCGATGTGAATTAGTTAAGTTAACTAAGTGGTTTATCGAAGTAAATTAGTTGAGTTAAACTAAGTGAACCGGCTAGAGTTAAACTAAGTGGATTAGTTCAGTTAATCGAGACAAGTAAATCAAGTTAGGGTAAACCATTTGAGTTAACCAGTTAGAGTTAACCATTTGAGTTAACCAGTTAGAGTTGACCAGTTAGAGTTGACCAGTTAGGGTTGATCAGTTAGAGTTGACCAGTTAGAGTTGACTAATTAGAGGTGACCAGTTAGAGTTGACCAGTTAGGGTTGATCAGTTAGAGGTGACCAGTTAGAGTTGATCAGTTAGAGTTGACCAGTTAAAGTTGTGTAATAACCCGAAAATCTGGGCCAGTTTAAAATTTTTATTTTGGCAATTTTAGCGAGTTTTGATTATTTAAAATGAATTATTTTAAATAGAATCGACGAGAAAATTTATTTTGAATAGAATTCGAACGTATGTATTATACGCGTCGTCGATAGAATATAAATATTTATATATTATTATAAAAGGAATAGAAAATGGCGCGGTAGTTCGAAAATTCGATTTCTAATTTCAAATGAATATACAGAATTCAATATAAGTCAAAATTGAACGAAACAAGAAATATTTGAATCTGTATAACTATATCTTTGTAACGAAGTTAACAAACTGAGATTTCATCTTAGAAATGATAAGATATGTCCAGTTTAAAATTAGAAATAGTCGCTGTGGAATTTATATATATTTTTATATATATAAGGCCCTTAAAAATAGCAATTTTGCAAACGATCTCGGATTTCGACGAAACCACTTTTGTTGGATCCGTGATGTAAAGTTATTGCTAGGTTTCAAATTTCATAATTTTTCGAATCAATATGTGAGCGTGGCAAAGGAAAATGCGTTTGACCATTTTCAGTGGATTTTAATCGACTGGAAATTGGCCATTTCTCAAACGGTCTCAGAATTCGACGAAACTAGTTTTGTTAGGACCGTATCGTCAGTACGAAGCTAGAAAATATTTTTCTGGAATTTTTCTAGTTAGTATGTGACCCCGGTAATTTGAAATGTACGTTTAAAATTCAATATAGTAATTTAAATGTAAATATTAACGGAAACTGATTCAAACAGTCGAATCAACCTACGATACATATCCCATTGTGTTCGGAATGGGGGTGAAACGCTAGGGGCGACAGTCGGTGGGCTTGATTTCGCGTTCAAACGAAAAGTCAACTTTAAAAGGAATTAAATAATTAAAATAAAAAAAAACCATTCTTCTATAACTTCTGCCCCCCCCCCCCCCTCATTTTCATTTCGATCCAGAAAAAAAAAAAAAAAAAGAGAACGGAAAGGGGAAGGAGACCGCGACGCCTCCCTCCGCCCAGACCTGGCGATCACCGTCGCCGCCTATGGCGAGGCCCACCCCCCTCCAGCTCTCTCTCTCTCCTTTCTACTTCTCCACCTCGCGAAGACCAGAACCGACGACGCCTGAATCCGCCCTCCGCCTCACCCACCTTTCCTTCTCCTCCTCCGAACCCTCGACGAAGCCGACTCCTCCTCCTCCGAACCCTCGACGAAGCCGACGCCCTCCCCCTCTTCGCATACAGTAAGCATTTTTACTAGTATTTTATTTTTATTTTAGAGATTAAAAACTAATTTCGATTTTTAGAAAATAAAAACTGATTTGTTAGAAAAAAAAAACTGCATTTTGAAAAAGGCAAAACTGCATTTTGAAAGAATAAAAAAACTGCATATTTTAAAAAGGATAAAAAAAAAACTGCATTTTTAATAAAAGGGAAACTGATTTTTTGGGAAAAAATAAAAAAACTGAATTGATTTATTTTTTTTAAAAGTATAAAAAAACTGAATTGATTTATTTTTTATAAAGATAAAAACTGAATTGGTTTTTATAAGCAAATAATAAACTGATTTTAAAAGCAAAAATCATATTTTTATATGTGAAAGCAAAGGTAAAAATCATATTTTTATATGTGCAAGCAAAAGGTAAAAAAATCATATTTTTATATGTTGAAAGCAAAAGTAAAAATCATATTTTTATATATTGAATAGCGAAGTCAAAATTCGATGTTTATATATTGAATAGCGAACTAAAAATATGATTTTTATATATTGAACTTCGAAAGAAAAATAGAATTTTTATATATTGAACTTCGAAAGAAAAATATAGTTTTTATGTTTTGAACTTCGAAAGAAAAATATAGTTTTTATATATTGAACTTCGAAATAAAATGTGATTTTATATATTGAATAACATAGTAAAAATTCGATTTTTATATATATTGAATAGCGAAGTAAAAATGTGATTTTTACATATGTAGTGAAAGCAGCAACGAAGGTGACAAAAAGGCGAAACGACGAAGACTTCTGCAAAGGAGTGCCGTGGAGCTAGGATAGCTAATCTGTGAGAATTCCTCACCTTTCGTTTTCTTTTCTAGTTATATATATATATACTAGGATGCAGACGGTGCTTAGTAGCACCCGACACAATCGTCCACAGACCATGGACTTGTTTGTTTGGCTGTTTGGTTATTGATTGCGATATTGGTTTGAATGTGGTTTGTGGTGTGAATAATCGAATCGATAAATTGGTTAGGATTAGACGTGCGCCGTTATAAGGCGAAGGAGTAAGGCTAGGTTAGACTCTTACTCCAAATTTTGTGGTTTGCATAACGAATTGATTTGATTGATGTGTGAATGGCGTGGGCCTTCACTAGACCGGGGATAAGGCTAGGCCTCGTCCCGTTTCTAGTATCGTGTCGTTATACCGCCGAAATTTTCTAAAATATGTTAGAAAAATAAAAATATCATTTTATTGTGTAAATGAATTGAATAGAAATTCATAGGTTGAAATAAAATGTTTTATCGTTAAAAATATAAATTTTTAACGTGAAGTGAATAAAATAAAATATTCATTTATAAGCCGGACGGTTTGTTTATGTACACCTATTTGAATGACATTGATTGGGTCGATAAATTTTACACATCGCCCAACTGCACAAATAAAATATTTGTTTGATTGTTTGAAACCCCACACGGGTGTTAGGATGAAATATGTAGTTCACTCATCCTGATTGATTAAATGTGTCGATCGATTGATTGACAGGCTGTTATAAGCGTTGAATATCTATATTTGATGCTTATACAGTGTAGTGCACTTTGGTTGATGGTTGATTATTTTTCAATGCTATTATATACATGTGTTGTATGGAAATCCATATAATTAACTTTATATGGTAATTGATTGGGCCTCATTCCGATTTGAAAAATAAAGAATATTATAAAATAAAAGTTCATGTGTTGACAGTACTCATTCATTGAGATTGGTCATGTGTTGAACGAAATATTTTGATAATAACAACTATTTTGAAAAAGAAATATTTGAAATAGGATATTTGAAAATAGAAATTTATGAAGCCGTGTTGATTAGATTGACGCCATTTTGACGTGAACGATACTTATATCGATTTTATTCATTTTAAAATGAATATTGAAAAGTGATTTCGAAATCGAATATTTCAAAATGAATTGAATTGAAAACGATTTCGAAATGAATTGAATTGAAAACGAATTCAAAATGAATTGAATTGAAAACGAATTCAAAAATGAATTGAATTGAAAACGAATTCAAAATGAATTGAATTGAAAACGAATTCAAAAATGAATTGAATTGAAAACGAATTCAAAATGAATTGAATTGAAAACGAATTCAAAATGAATTGAATTGAAAACGAATTCAAAATGAATTGAATTGAAAACGAATTCAAAAATGAATTGAATTTAAAACGATTTCGAAATGAATTGAATTGAAAACGATGTCGAAATGAATTGAATTTAAAACGATTTCGAAATGAATTGAATTGAAAACGAATTCGAATTGAATTGAAAGTGAATCGAAATGAATTCAAATTGAATTGAAATTTGAATTGAATAGAAATGAGTTTTGAAACGAATCTATAAAGAAGAATTCAATTTTGCTTTGAATTGAAATGGAAGTTGAAATGGATTTTTGAAACGAATTCAAAACTATTTATATAATTCGTTTTAAATAGAAATCGACGATATATATATTATATATATAATTTAATGGCCTGAATAGAACGCGCCGCGCCGCGGCAGTTCGCGAATTTCGACCATTTATTTCAAACGGACATTGCGGGAGATCCGACCGTCGGATTCTCCTAAAACCGGAACCGTTGGGTTCGTATCGAAAAGAGCTTTCTAATGAATGTTAGAAATTTGAAATCTAACGGTTGGATTTGGAGATACGTCCAAATCAAATTCGAAAAAGGTCGCTGTAAGTGCAGTTCGATGGCCGTTAATGGAAATCGACTGTACGGGCCTTGATAAAATTATTAAAAATAGTAATAATTTGTGTAAAATCATAAGAAATGATTTGTGAAAGTTTGGGATGAAAAAACTCCATATTTGAAAAGATAAAAATAGATTTTTTGTCGAAATGAACTAGTTTTGAACTAGAATTATAATTCTATTTATTTTTAAATAAATAAATTGAATTTGAAATGGTTTTGAAAATAACCAAAATTTCCAATGATTGCATTGGAGTGGATTTGAATCGAAATTGTCTTCGGAATATTTCGATGTTGGAATTCGTGATATTACAGGTGTTGTTATGGAAATTTGAAAGATATATATTTGTATCGTTATTTCCAATACGACATTTGTTAGTCGTAGAATTCGATATTGAATATAAGCCGATATATTTTCTATTCAGAGCCTTGTATTGAATATCGAATGTGATTTGGGTTTGTCGTGAATGGTGTCTTCACTAACACTGTTCTTGAACCCAGTTGAGAAAAGATTAAATCTTTTTATTTAGATTTAATGAAGTGTACCAATTAAATGATATTTAATTGGAATTGAATTGGTATTGATTTTTGGGTTTATCGTGAACAGTGTTTTAAATAACACTTGTTCTTTAACCCGATAATTAATGGAATGTGATTTTGGGTTTATCGTGAATCGTGTTTTAAATGACACTGATTCTTTAACCCAGATAATGATTAAAACTAAGTGGAGTTTTAATGAATCTTTAATTAGATTGAAAAGATCGAGAATGGAGTATCACCAGTTTTTGCTTCAGGCGATAGTTAAATCTTTAATTAGATTTGAACGTGAAATTTAGAAACTGACTGTCGGTTAGCCAAGCAGAATGGTTTTCTGGATATTGATCTGATGTTGGTTTCGGCCTTCGGGGTTAATATTTGGGAAATTATTCTCTTGATTAATTTACGGTTAGTGACTAATGAATTGGAATGAGGCGTATGTTGTGTTTGTGTAACACTTATTTAAAATATACGCGAGTTATTCGGAAAGACCGGGTTTATCCCATTCTGAATAACTGATACGACGATAAGTCGAAGATGAAGACGATGGTCGAAGACCGGAGGTCTTCACGTCGTTTGGGTGATAACTGATGATCTTGATTGGGCTGTACACCCAAGAAGATGGAAACAGTTAGTGATCGTCCAGACGTACTTGGAGATCGATGGATATGCGGGGTACTAGGTGCCTCCGGTTTCGTTCAGACCCAGGACGGACTTGTAAATGGACTGTGTGTCTGACATCGGATTTCATTCTGTGTGACTGATATCGGTTGCATAGGATGGTTTGCCTGTGTGGCATGCTAAGATGCAAATGATCAAGGCTTCTGTTGAAAAGCAAAGTCTTGTGGTGATGATCAAAGCACGGCCTTTGTGGCGTAGCTTTGTGTAACGTTTGATTCGCGAGTTTCACACCCGGTATGAACCAACAACGGGAGACGGACCTCAGGGAGGACTTGCGTTTCTTTCTAGCTAGAAGTGGCGTCAGTGGTTTTACACGCCCTGACGAGTTTGACTTATGTGGTTGTTGCTGTTGCGAGGCGCCTCGGTTATATCGGTTTCGGCCGATGCTTCTGGTCGGCTGACGGACCAGACTTACACCCCATAGGGTGGGGAAACGTAGTGTTCAGGCATTTTAATCCACATCGGTGGACCGGCCCTGTCGCTCCAAGGGCTCACCTGAGTCTGGGTCCTGTGGCTCGGGCTAGAGAGTCACGAATCGGTTGAGGACTATCTTTTGCCTCGGTTCATAGACGGAAATCCAATTTCCAAATACGTGACTTTGCGGTTTTATTTGTAAACCTATATATGGCGACATAGTGGCATGGGACGCTCATGCCGCCTATGATTGATACTTATGATTTGAAGTTGTTTTATACACTATGCACTTATTATAGTATCAAATGATTTGTTTTAAAACGTATCAAGCATTCTTTGGCTGTTATAAGGGAAAACCCTATCCCCCGGCTTGCGTTGCATTGTGTGATAGGACCTGGGTCTTATAACAGCTTCATTTTTGTTTATTTAGCATTGCGCTGTTTGTTTTATGCACTGGTATTCTTGGGAGGAAACCCGTTCCGTGTTATACGGCGTGGTCCCTTGATTTACCTAACTTTGAAAATAAAGATTTATAACTGTTTTAGTTCTCACACCAGTCACATGACTGACCTGGAGTTTATTGTTTTAACCTAAACTCTGGGTGCCCCTATTTTGACACGGGCAGCTAGTAGTTTTGGTTTTGCAAGTTTATATTCACAGGATCCTGGTTTATAGCTGGAACGATATCCGGAAAGCTTTGTATCCGTATATCTCTTCTAGTTGTGTATTGTATTATTTTCCGCTGCTATGTATTTAAATGTAATTTAAATCTCTGATATTTCTGTGTAATATTCATTTATACTCTGTATATTCTTGTAATCTGATGCATTGTTGTAATATACAATGAAATGTTCTTCTGTATGCGTTCTGATTTGTCGTGTTCTCAAACGATAGGGCGTTTCGGACGGCCTGGATCGGTTTAGCGACTGGTTCGGACCGAGCGAAATTCCTTGCCGTCACAGTTGGTATCAGAGCTTTGGTTTACAAAGCTCAGAGAACAAGACACATTAGAACCATACGAAAGAATTCATCAGATATTGGGTTAGTAATATCCAATGGGGATGACTCGTTAGAGATGGGATCAGTAGTATCCTAGAACGAGTGTGAAGAGTATATTTTTAAAATGAAAACAAATTTTTGTTTTGAAAATTTAAATCAATTATTCGTATTTGATTATCTATTTGTATTGATTTGGGCAGTCCAGTATATAAAGAATTTGCATATACGCCTTGCAAACGTATATTCAAAGTTTTAATATATTGGATAGATATAGCATCACACTCTAGTCGCCCGGAGATGATTCAGATGATGAGGCCTCATCATCAGTGTTTATATTCGAGTGACGAAGGTGTGATATTTATATATTTCCTATTGACTGGTGTGAGAACCAAAATTAGATAGGGCCTATTGTTGTGATTTGGCATCAAAAATCTGATTTTTGTATAGATATCAAATTATGAATTTGAAACTCTAATTCACTAATTGATTGATGTTTGTGTTGTTTGTTCATTTGTTTGCTAATTTTGAACCATTTAGCCTAACTGAATCACATATGGAACTGTATTGAAAATTGGTCGCGTTTGCTTGCATATACATATATATCATTGAACAGGTCATAGCAAGGAGGCTAGAGCAGAGAATAAAATTTGTTTGCCCGACAAATAGGTACATGTTTACTACATAATTTACTGTTTGTTTGGGTGATGATGATTTTATGAGCCTATTGGCTAGCCGCTTGGCTTTTTCTTTTTCTTTTTGAGATCTGAAGGACCGGGGAAGCTATTTGAAATTCCCCGATGCTCCCGGTGCAGGGGAGGTTATGGCGAAAATTTTCAAAAATTTAGGGTGTTAGCCAAATTTTTGAAATTTTGAAAATTCTCAGAAACTAAAGAGTTGGAGAATGGAAGCCAGATCGAGCGTAGAGTTGATTAATCAAACCACTTTCGACTTTGTTCCTTTTCGGGGACGAAAAGTTTTAAGTGGGGGAGATTGTAATAACCCGAAAATCTGGGCCAGTTTAAAATTTTTATTTTGGCAATTTTAGCGAGTTTTGATTATTTAAAATGAATTATTTTAAATAGAATCGACGAGAAAATTTATTTTGAATAGAATTCGAACGTATATATTATACGCGTCGTCGATAGAATATAAATATTTATATATTATTATAAAAGGAATAGAAAATGGCGCGGTAGTTCGAAAATTCGATTTCTAATTTCAAATGAATATACAGAATTCAATATAAGTCAGAATTGAACGAAACAAGAAATATTTGAATCTGTATAACTATATCTTTGTAACGAAGTTAACAAACTGAGATTTCATCTTAGAAATGATAAGATATGTCCAGTTTAAAATTAGAAATAGTCGATGTGGAATTTATATATATTTTTATATATATAAGGCCCTTAAAAATAGCAATTTTGCAAACGATCTCGGATTTCGACGAAACCACTTTTGTTGGATCCGTGATGTAAAGTTATTGCTAGGTTTCAAATTTCATAATTTTTCGAATCAATATGTGAGCGTGGCAAAGGAAAATGCGTTTGACCATTTTCAGTGGATTTTAATCGACTGGAAATTGGCCATTTCTCAAACGGTCTCAGAATTCGACGAAACTAGTTTTGTTAGGACCGTATCGTCAGTACGAAGCTAGAAAATATTTTTCTGGAATTTTTCTAGTTAGTATGTGACCCCGGTAATTTGAAATGTACGTTTAAAATTCAATATAGTAATTTAAATGTAAATATTAACGGAAACTGATTCAAACAGTCGAATCAACCTACGATACATATCCCATTGTGTTCGGAATGGGGGTGAAACGCTAAGGGCGACAGTCGGTGGGCTTGATTTCGCGTTCAAACGAAAAGTCAACTTTAAAAGGAATTAAATAATTAAAAAAAAAAAACCCTTCTTCTATAACTTCTGCCCCCCCCCCCCCCTCATTTTCATTTCGATCCAAAAAAAAAAAAAAAGAGAACGGAAAGGGGAAGGAGACCGCGACGCCTCCCTCCGCCCAGACCTGGCGATCACCGTCGCCGCCTATGGCGAGGCCCACCCCCCTCCAGCTCTCTCTCTCTCCTTTCTACTTCTCCACCTCGCGAAGACCAGAACCGACGACGCCTGAATCCGCCCTCCGCCTCACCCACCTTTCCTTCTCCTCCTCCGAACCCTCGACGAAGCCGACTCCTCCTCCTCCGAACCCTCGACGAAGCCGACGCCCTCCCCCTCTTCGCATACAGTAAGCATTTTTACTAGTATTTTATTTTTATTTTAGAGATTAAAAACTAATTTCGATTTTTAGAAAATAAAAACTGATTTGTTAGAAAAAAAAACTGCATTTTGAAAAAGGCAAAACTGCATTTTGAAAGAAGAAAAAAACTGCATATTTTAAAAAGGATAAAAAAAACTGCATTTTTAATAAAAGGGAAACTGATTTTTTGGGAAAAAATAAAAAAACTGAATTGATTTTTTTTTTTAAAAGTATAAAAAAACTGAATTGATTTATTTTTTATAAAGATAAAAACTGAATTGGTTTTTATAAGCAAATAATAAACTGATTTTAAAAGCAAAAATCATATTTTTATATGTGAAAGCAAAGGTAAAAATCATATTTTTATATGTGCAAGCAAAAGGTAAAAAAATCATATTTTTATATGTTGAAAGCAAAAGTAAAAATCATATTTTTATATATTGAATAGCGAAGTCAAAATTCGATGTTTATATATTGAATAGCGAACTAAAAATATGATTTTTATATATTGAACTTCGAAAGAAAAATAGAATTTTTATATATTGAACTTCGAAAGAAAAATATAGTTTTTATGTTTTGAACTTCGAAAGAAAAATATAGTTTTTATATATTGAACTTCGAAATAAAATGTGATTTTATATATTGAATAACATAGTAAAAATTCGATTTTTATATATATTGAATAGCGAAGTAAAAATGTGATTTTTACATATGTAGTGAAAGCAGCAACGAAGGTGACAAAAAGGCGAAACGACGAAGACTTCTGCAAAGGAGTGCCGTGGAGCTAGGATAGCTAATCTGTGAGAATTCCTCACCTTTCGTTTTCTTTTCTAGTTATATATATATATATACTAGGATGCAGACGGTGCTTAGTAGCACCCGACACAATCGTCCACAGACCATGGACTTGTTTGTTTGGCTGTTTGGTTATTGATTGCGATATTGGTTTGAATGTGGTTTGTGGTGTGAATAATCGAATCGATAAATTGGTTAGGATTAGACGTGCGCCGTTATAAGGCGAAGGAGTAAGGCTAGGTTAGACTCTTACTCCAAATTTTGTGGTTTACATAACGAATTGATTTGATTGATGTGTGAATGGCGTGGGCCTTCACTAGACCGGGGATAAGGCTAGGCCTCGTCCCGTTTCTAGTATCGTGTCGTTATGCCGCCGAAATTTTCTAAAATATGTTAGAAAAATAAAAATATCATTTTATTGTGTAAATGAATTGAATAGAAATTCATAGGTTGAAATAAAATGTTTTATCGTTAAAAATATAAATTTTTAACGTGAAGTGAATAAAATAAAATATTCATTTATAAGCCGGACGGTTTGTTTATGTACACCTATTTGAATGACATTGATTGGGTCGATAAATTTTACACATCGCCCAACTGCACAAATAAAATATTTGTTTGATTGTTTGAAACCCCACACGGGTGTTAGGATGAAATATGTAGTTCACTCATCCTGATTGATTAAATGTGTCGATCGATTGATTGACAGGCTGTTATAAGCGTTGAATATCTATATTTGATGCTTATACAGTGTAGTGCACTTTGGTTGATGGTTGATTATTTTTCAATGCTATTATATACATGTGTTGTATGGAAATCCATATAATTAACTTTATATGGTAATTGATTGGGCCTCATTCCGATTTGAAAAATAAAGAATATTATAAAATAAAAGTTCATGTGTTGACAGTACTCATTCATTGAGATTGGTCATGTGTTGAACGAAATATTTTGATAATAACAACTATTTTGAAAAAGAAATATTTGAAATAGGATATTTGAAAATAGAAATTTATGAAGCCGTGTTGATTAGATTGACGCCATTTTGACGTGAACGATATTTATATCGATTTTATTCATTTTAAAATGAATATTGAAAAGTGATTTCGAAATCGAATATTTCAAAATGAATTGAATTGAAAACGATTTCGAAATGAATTGAATTGAAAACGAATTCAAAATGAATTGAATTGAAAACGAATTCAAAAATGAATTGAATTGAAAACGAATTCAAAATGAATTGAATTGAAAACGAATTCAAAAATGAATTGAATTGAAAACGAATTCAAAATGAATTGAATTGAAAACGAATTCAAAATGAATTGAATTGAAAACGAATTCAAAATGAATTGAATTGAAAACGAATTCAAAAATGAATTGAATTTAAAACGATTTCGAAATGAATTGAATTGAAAACGATGTCGAAATGAATTGAATTTAAAACGATTTCGAAATGAATTGAATTGAAAACGAATTCGAATTGAATTGAAAGTGAATCGAAATGAATTCAAATTGAATTGAAATTTGAATTGAATAGAAATGAGTTTTGAAACGAATCTATAAAGAAGAATTCAATTTTGCTTTGAATTGAAATGGAAGTTGAAATGGATTTTTGAAACGAATTCAAAACTATTTATATAATTCGTTTTAAATAGAAATCGACGATATATATATTATATATATATTATATATATAATTTAATGGCCTGAATAGAACGCGCCGCGCCGCGGCAGTTCGCGAATTTCGACCATTTATTTCAAACGGACATTGCGGGAGATCCGACCGTCGGATTCTCCTAAAACCGGAACCGTTGGGTTCGTATCGAAAAGAGCTTTCTAATGAAGGTTAGAAATTTTAAATCTAACGGTTGGATTTGGAGATACGTCCAAATCAAATTCAAAAAAGGTCGCTGTAAGTGCAGTTCGATGGCCGTTAATGGAAATCGACTGTACGGGCCTTGATAAAATTATTAAAAATAGTAATAATTTGTGTAAAATCATAAGAAATGATTTGTGAAAGTTTGGGATGAAAAAACTCCATATTTGAAAAGATAAAAATAGATTTTTTATCGAAATGAACTAGTTTTGAACTAGAATTATAATTCTATTTATTTTTAAATAAATAAATTGAATTTGAAATGGTTTTGAAAATAACCAAAATTTCCAATGATTGCATTGGAGTGGATTTGAATCGAAATTGTCTTCGGAATATTTCGATGTTGGAATTCGTGATATTACAGGTGTTGTTATGGAAATTTGAAAGATATATATTTGTATCGTTATTTCCAATACGACATTTGTTAGTCGTAGAATTCGATATTGAATATAAGCCGATATATTTTCTATTCAGAGCCTTGTATTGAATATCGAATGTGATTTGGGTTTGTCGTGAATGGTGTCTTCACTAACACTGTTCTTGAACCCAGTTGAGAAAAGATTAAATCTTTTTATTTAGATTTAATGAAGTGTACCAATTAAATGATATTTAATTGGAATTGAATTGGTATTGATTTTTGGGTTTATCGTGAACAGTGTTTTAAATAACACTTGTTCTTTAACCCGATAATTAATGGAATGTGATTTTGGGTTTATCGTGAATCGTGTTTTAAATGACACTGATTCTTTAACCCAGATAATGATTAAAACTAAGTGGAGTTTTAATGAATCTTTAATTAGATTGAAAAGATCGAGAATGGAGTATCACCCGTTTTTGCTTCAGGCGATAGTTAAATCTTTAATTAGATTTGAACGTGAAATTTAGAAACTGACTGTCGGTTAGCCAAGCAGAATGGTTTTCTGGATATTGATCTGATGTTGGTTTCGGCCTTCGGGGTTAATATTTGGGAAATTATTCTCTTGATTAATTTACGGTTAGTGACTAATGAATTGGAATGAGGCGTATGTTGTGTTTGTGTAACACTTATTTAAAATATACGCGAGTTTTTCGGAAAGACCGGGTTTATCCCATTCTGAATAACTGATACGACGATAAGTCGAAGATGAAGACGATGGTCGAAGACCGGAGGTCTTCACGTCGTTTGGGTGATAACTGATGATCTTGATTGGGCTGTACACCCAAGAAGATGGAAACAGTTAGTGATCGTCCAGACGTACTTGGAGATCGATGGATATGCGGGGTACTAGGTGCCTCCGGTTTCGTTCAGACCCAGGACGGACTTGTAAATGGACTGTGTGTCTGACATCGGATTTCATTCTGTGTGACTGATATCGGTTGCATAGGATGGTTTGCCTGTGTGGCATGCTAAGATGCAAATGATCAAGGCTTCTGTTGAAAAGCAAAGTCTTGTGGTGATGATCAAAGCACGGCCTTTGTGGCGTAGCTTTGTGTAACGTTTGATTCGCGAGTTTCACACCCGGTATGAACCAAAAACGGGAGACGGACCTCAGGGAGGACTTGCGTTTCTTTCTAGCTAGAAGTGGCGTCAGTGGTTTTACACGCCCTGACGAGTTTGACTTATGTGGTTGTTGCTGTTGCGAGGCGCCTCGGTTATATCGGTTTCGGCCGATGCTTCTGGTCGGCTGACGGACCAGACTTACACCCCATAGGGTGGGGAAACGTAGTGTTCAGGCATTTTAATCCACATCGGTGGACCGGCCCTGTCGCTCCAAGGGCTCACCTGAGTCTGGGTCCTGTGGCTCGGGCTAGAGAGTCACGAATCGGTTGAGGACTATCTTTTGCCTCGGTTCATAGACGGAAATCCAATTTCCAAATACGTGACTTTGCGGTTTTATTTGTAAACCTATATATGGCGACATAGTGGCATGGGACGCTCATGCCGCCTATGATTGATACTTATGATTTGAAGTTGTTTTATACACTATGCACTTATTATAGTATCAAATGATTTGTTTTAAAACGTATCAAGCATTCTTTGGCTGTTATAAGGGAAAACCCTATCCCCCGGCTTGCGTTGCATTGTGTGATAGGACCTGGGTCTTATAACAGCTTCATTTTTGTTTATTTAGCATTGCGCTGTTTGTTTTATGCACTGGTATTCTTGGGAGGAAACCCGTTCCGTGTTATACGGCGTGGTCCCTTGATTTACCTAACTTTGAAAATAAAGATTTATAACTGTTTTAGTTCTCACACCAGTCACATGACTGACCTGGAGTTTATTGTTTTAACCTAAACTCTGGGTGCCCCTATTTTGACACGGGCAGCTAGTAGTTTTGGTTTTGCAGGTTTATATTCACAGGATCCTGGTTTACAGCTGGAACGATATCCGGAAAGCTTTGTATCCGTATATCTCTTCTAGTTGTGTATTGTATTATTTTCCGCTGTTATGTATTTAAATGTAATTTAAATCTCTGATATTTCTGTGTAATATTCATTTATACTCTGTATATTCTTGTAATCTGATGCATTGTTGTAATATACAATGAAATGTTCTTCTGTATGCGTTCTGATTTGTCGTGTTCTCAAACGATAGGGCGTTTCGGACGGCCTGGATCGGTTTAGCGACTGGTTCGGACCGAGCGAAATTCT
This sequence comes from Allium sativum, assembly GCA_030737875.1. Classification (NCBI taxonomy): domain Eukaryota; kingdom Viridiplantae; phylum Streptophyta; class Magnoliopsida; order Asparagales; family Amaryllidaceae; genus Allium; species Allium sativum. The sequence goes on from CM060923.1 coordinate 466,460,201, forward strand.
TTGCCGTCACAAGTTGACCAGTTAGAGTTATCCAAGTGGAGTTAATCGAGTAGAGTTGTCGAATATCACTTATTCAAAGTAGAGTATCGAATATAGTGTATTCGAGAGAAGAGTAATCGAATATAGTTTATTCGAGTGGAGAAATCAAATGTTATTCATTTGAGAAGAGTTATCGAATATTATTTATACGAAGAGGAGTTATCGAATATTGGTTATTCGGAGTTAGTTAATCCAAAGGAGTTATTCGAAGTTAGTTAATCCGAAGGAGTTAGTCGAAGAGTTAATCCAAAGGAGTTATTCGGAGTTAGTTAATCCAAAGGAGTTATTCGGAGTTAGTTAAAGCAAATAGAGTCAACCCAATAGGGTCAGCCCAATAGAGTTAAGTGAAAAGAGATAATCGAATATAGTTATTCAAAAGAAGGTGTTAATCGAATATAGTTATTCGAGTAAAGTTAAAAGAGTTAATCGAATTTAGTTATTCGAAATGAGTTATTCGAATTTGATATTTGAATAGAGTTAAACACATTAGAGTGATTCAAATTACTTATTCAAATAGAGTTAAACACGTAAGAATTAATTGAATATTAGTTATTCAATTAGAGTTAAATCGAATTTAGTTATTCGAAAGGAGTTAATCAATTTGAGTTAAGTTAATCGATTTGAATTAAGTTGAATCGAAATGGAGTAAATCGATTAGAATTAAGTTAATCGAGTTAGAGTAAATCGAATATTGGTTATTCGAAGGTAAGTTATTCGAATTAGTTATTCGAAGGAGTTAATCAAATGAGTCGATCCAAAGGAGTTAGTCGAATATTAGTTATTCGAATAGTGTTAAAGGAGTTATCGATTTTAGTTTGATCGAAAGGAGTTATCGATTAGTAAATCGAAAGGAGATTTTCGAATATAGCATATTTGAAAGAAAAGAGATCGAATATTGTTTATTCGAAAGAGAGAGATTTTCGAATATGAGTTATTCGAAGAGAGATAATCGAATATAGGTTATTCGAAGAAGAGTTAATCAAATAGAGATTACTCGAAAGAGAGTTATACGTCGAATTCGAATATAGCGAATTCGGGAAAGTACTATTTACTTTCTAGGGTTTAAATCAAGGTTTAGATATTGATTAAGAAATTAGGTGTCTGTTTAATTATTCGAGTTAGGAGATAAAGTTATAATTTAGGTTAGATATTGTAGAAGTAGGAATTATAACGTTATAGTTATAATCAAACGTTGTCATATAAGAAGTAGATTCGTAACCTGAATCCGAGAATTTGCGTAAACAGATGATTGGAAAAAGTGAGTGACGAGCTTCATCTATTTCACAGTAAAGGACGTTGTTCAATTAAGGTCTGAGAGGTAATTATACCCCAACTTGATTGACTTCAGAATTGTCAAAGGAATAGTTGTGGTTCGATAGAAAAGGTTGATTTGAAATATAGTTAAGTAATAAGCGATTAATGGATTAAGCGTAACGATGTTTTATACAACGTTCATTGGAAATCCGTAAATGAGTTTTGGAAACGTTTTCCAAATATAGTCAGATATGTTTTCTAAACATAGAAAGTGAAATGTTTTCACGATAAGAATTTAAGAAATAGAGTTAAGCAAATTCAGAAACTGACTGGAGATGGTAAGTTGAACGGTTTTCTAAGTGACGATCTGATGTTGGTTTCGACCTTCCGGATTGATACTTAGAGAATTGTTCTCATACTAGTTACAGTTAGGGACTGATAGTTGCGAAATAATAGTGATGTGAAAATAAGCTATGGAAATGTTTTCCAATGATTAATAACATATATTTTCTAAATATATGAAATAAGGAAATATGAACATATGATGATTGATCGATCGAATTTCCATTTGGAAATAAGATCGTTGTTTGTACACCGACATGTTTTCATTTGATAGTTGAATCACAGACTATCAAAGTTTTTACCATTTTAACGTTGTTATTATGGAGAGACCGGTTGGATTATTATCCAAAGAACCACTCTGTATTGGCATAAGCGTTGCGAGCAATATCTGCCAAAGATAAATTGAAGACGGAGTAAAGTGCAAGGGCTGTTGTATAAGTCTTAGATAACAGTGACTAAGATGGATATACTGAATAGTGCCTTCGGTTTGTCCAGTCCCAGGACAACGTATATGGAAGAAGGTCTGACAGAGTATATCCAATGGATCGCGTAAGTTGATCTGTTCAAACGTATTCACGTTTGGTGGCGGAGGAATTCGTTTCTCTTAGCTATATACCCGTGTTATTTTTGGATAAGTCAATTTGTGATTTGGCGGGTATGACGATGTGTCATTCAAAGTGAATGGTGATCAGATGTTCTGAAGATAGACGTAGCTTCTAGCCTCACACCGGGAAGTAACAAAAGTTGGGCTAGGCAGCATGGCTAGTTGGGTCATCCCCAAGCAGGGTGTATTGTCACCGATCTAGGGAATATTCATATTTATACTTCTTTTTGATTCTGTATCTTCGAATGACGGTTTGATGGCCTATAACCGTGGTGGCAATATATTCGCGACACTCAAGCTAAATGAGTGAGCGGTCATGTGTGGCTGGGTTGCAAGACGTTCTTGTTGAACCTGAGTGTATCACCTCTAAAGTACACTATTCAGAAGGTGCTCCCATACCTTGTCTGTTGGAATCCATTTTCCGATAAGCGCCCTGCGGTTTATGATTTTATACTATGTATGTAGAACGTGAGATGCAAGCGTTTCTGCTAGATTGATACCTATTTGTACTTAGACATTATTATAATATCACAATGATATTGCTTGTCAAAGTTGTTTAGATACTCATAAGGAAAAACCCGTTCCGTATTCACGGCGTGGTCTTATGAGATATCATATACCTGTTCAATTGTTTTAAATTGTTTTACTCATACCAGTCCCATGACTGACCCGGAGTTTACTTTGTTGTTTTCCCTAAACTCTTGGGTGCCTAAATTTGTACTGGCAGTCAAGTAGTCGGGAGTTACAGATATACTTGGAGAGTTTGGAGCAGGAGGCTGCAAGATTTTATAGCTATAGTTATTTCCGCTATGTTGTAAGTGTTGTACTCTGATAAGTGCTACTGTATATATATAACTGTTTACTTCAAAGCTATGTTATATATTATATGTTATTCGTTCCGCTGTGAGATTCGTGTTACTCTGATGATTCTGATGTTCTTCTTCTTCTATTCTATTAGTTCTATCTTTTCTTTCTCACCTTCTAAATTCTTTCACTAACGTCTCGGAATTTCCGACTCTCGAGGAGTCGGAAATTTCCAGCCGTTACATCACGCCCCAAGGAACGTCGTCTTCCCGTCCTTTATACTCTCTCTTGATTTATGAGAGTTAGAGTTAAGAATGTCATCTTCCCATTTTTTTGCATTCTATCATGCAAGCGGTCATTTTATTTGCTCCTGCACATAGGTTATTTTCAATTTTCCATATTTAATTTAATGTTTCGTATTTCATGGTCATTATAGAATGATTGTCGAATATGTAGATAATGCAGGAAAATAAATGACACGCGATATTTTTATAGTGGTTCAGCTAAGTCGTGGCCTACATCCACTTCATAATCCTTTGTTCATATAAACAGACTTTTTAAGGCAAGTCGTGCCTTTTTACACAGCTTATAGAAACAAAAAGGAAGACATTTCATATTTAGCTTAGATATCGTCGTAAGCGCTGAGCATTCCAAGCTTTGGGAATCTCTTCACCGTCCACGGTCGTTAGCTTGAATGCTCCTGTATCAAGCTTCCGTTGGATGGTGTATGGCCCTTCCCATTTTGGACCTAATTAGGTCGAAGGTGGGAAGACTCGTTTCAATACTAGATCTCCTAGTTCAAAAGTTTTGAAGTGAACTTTCCGGTCAAAATAACGTGCTACTTGATGTCGATGTCTCGAGGCATGTAAATCTACTTCATCTCTTTTTTCTTCAATCATATCAAGATACTCTAGGAGGAGTGTCCTATTTGTCATTGGGTCATAATACATGACTCGATGAGAAGGGGCTTCCAATTCTACCGGAATCACTGCTTCTAACCCAAAGGAAAGTGCATAGGGAGTATGGCCGGTAGCCGTCTTAAAGGTTGTCCTGTAGGCCCATAAAGCTGGTGGCAACTCGTCTACTTGGCTTTGGCCCGCTCCAACCGCTTCTTCAGAATAGATTAAATGACTTTGTTTATGGCTTCGACCTGGACATTTGACTGCGGGTGAGCTACTGCAGTGTATCGTTTATCAATCTTGTACTTCTGGCAGAAGTTCCTAAATTCGATGTTGTCAAACTGTGTCCCATTATCGGTTATGATGGTCTTCGATATCCCAAATCGACAAATAATGTTTCTGACCATAAAACTGATTACCTTCCTCGCCGTGATGGTTGTTAAAGGTTCAACTTCCACCCATTTTGTGAAATAGTCCACGGCGACGATCGCGTACTTTGCTCCTCCTCTGGCAATAGGTAACACTCTAATAATGTCAATTCCCCACATGGCAAACGGCCATGGGCTTACCATCGGCTTGAGTTGAGTTGGAGGCGCTCTGGGAACACTGGCAAATCTTTGACATCTATCGCAGCGTCGTGAATAATCAACTGCGTCTTTATTCACGGTAGGCCAGAAATATCCACACCGTAATACTTTCTTTGCTAGGGTTTGGCCCCCAGTATGGTCTCCACACTCACCTTCATGTACTTCTTGCAGTACGCGTTTAATGTCATCGTATGCAATACACCGTAATAGGGGCATTGAAAACCCTTGGCGATAAAGGACGTCGTCCTGTAAAGCGCATCTTGCAGCCTTGCGTCTTACAGCTTGCCTTTCGCTCTTTTTCAATGGGAGGGTTCCATTCTTGAGAAAATTCTTGATCGATGTCATCCAGGATTCTCTCTATGGGTCGACTTCCAAGGCCACTTCCGCTTCCATTAGGTCGAAACTCGGTGATTCCAAAACCTCTATCGGAACCATTTCAATTTCTTTAGGATTATCAGAACTTGCCAGCTTCGCCAGTCGATCTGCTTTCTGGTTTTCCGTTCTTGGAATGTGCGTTATGCTGTAATGCTCCAAACTTCCCAACAACTCCTTTACCTTTTTGAGATAAGTAATGAGTCGACGTCCTTTAGCAGTAAATTCTTCCCGAACCTGGCATACAACTATCTTGGAATCGCAATATATATTTAGTGTATTCACTCCCAATTCTTTGGCAAGTTCCAGCCCGACAATCAGGGCTTCATACTCGAAATCGTTGTTAGTAGCAGGAAACTCTAATCGTAATGCATAGTAAATAGATCGTCCTTCAGGAGTTATTAAAACAACTCCAGCGCCGGACTTTCGATCATTTTTGGCTCCGTCCGTATATAGCTTCCACGGACTAAGCTCTAACTCTTGGTCCAAAGTAACTACCTTGTCACCCACTGTTTCCTCTTCGGGAATTGTAAATTCAGCTATAAAGTCATCCAATGCCTGCCCCCTTATTGATCTTCGTGGCTGAAAATTCAAATCAAATTGACTCAGCTCGATGTTCCATTTTAGTAACCACCCCGATGCTTCGGGTTTTTGCAACACTTGTCTCAAAGGTTGATCGGTATATACAACTATTGGGTGAGCCTGAAAATAATGGCGAAGTTTGCGGGAAGCAATCAGGAGGCTATAAGCAAGCTTTTCTATCTTCGAATAATTATGTTCTGCAGCAGCTAGCTTTTTGCTCACGTAATATACAGGCTTCTAGACTTTACCCTCTTCACGTACTAATGCCGTACTGACGGCGTGAGATGATACCGCTAAGTAGACAAACAAATCCTCATGTTCCACGGGTTTTGCTAATATTGGAGGTTTTTCTAATAAATCTAATAGGTTCTGGAACGCCTCTACATAATCGGGGGTCCACTCAAAATTTTGCTTTCCTCGTTTTATGAGATCGAAGGAAGGTACACATCTATCTGTAGCTTTGGAGATAAACCTACTCAATGCAGCAACTTTTCTGGCCAAGCTTTGAACATCTTTGATCTTGTGTGGTTCTTCAATATCCCTTATTGCTGCTATTTGGCTATGATTTATCTCAATTCCTCGAGAACTCACAATAAACCCAAGGAATTTTCTAGATGCGACCCCAATTTTAGGGGGGGTTTAACTTCATCTCATACCTTTGAAGAATATCAAACATTTCAGCTAAGTCCCTTGTATGGCATTACCACATAACAGTATAACTCCAAGTCTGCGATGAAGCTTGTATGCTCTTGATCTGGTATGTGCATCGAAATTTGATTGTACCCAGAATAGACGTCCATAAAGGATAAAAGCTCGTGCCCAGCCGTCGAATCTACTAGCTGATCAATTCTGGGGAGAGGAAAGCTATCCTTCGGGTAAGCCTTGTTCAAATCAGAAAAGTTGATACATGTTCGCCACTTCCCATTGGACTTTTTGACCAGGACAGGATTCGATATCCAATCGGGATATTTTGAATCCTTAATGAATCCATTATCTTTTAATTTCTCTACCTCTTCTTTTAAAGCTGCTGATCGCTCTGGGCCTAACATGTGTCTCTTCTGTTTGACTGGTGGGTGCTTTGGATTAATACATAAAGAGTGGCTCATGATGGCAGGCGAAATCCCACACATGTCAGTGTGAGTCCAGGCAAACACATCCAGATTTGCCTTTAAAAAATCGGCCAACTCTTTCGCTCGAACTGGATCTAGTTGCGAGCCAATCTTTAGTACTTTTGTCGAATCTGTCTCATCAATAGGTATATCTACTGTAATTTCTTTGGGAGTCGCCTTCCTATCCTCGGGTTCTCTATCCTCTTTGGGATCTATATCCTCGAGCACATCTGAGGGCGAATCTCTTGAGGCAGGACCCCTTAATTGTTATGCTGAGTTCTCCTTTGGAGGGGCAGAATCGTCCTTAGTTTCTATATTCAACCCCTTCATTAGCATCTTTAACTCCGTCATGTAACAAGCTCGTCCCGTAGCTTGGTCGCCCCTCATCACCCCAATTCCCGAGTCAGTAGGGAATTTAAGCAGCAAGCACCAAGGTGCAATACATGCCCTAAACTCGGCAAGGGCCGGTCGGCCTAGGAAGGCATTGTAGGTCCAAAACTACAAACGGAAGGATCCTCGCTCTCTGGTGATCTCCCTGCCCTAATGTCACTGGTAATTCCATGTAGCCCATCGGAGCTGTCGACACTCCGTTGAAGCCATGTACCCATCCTTCGCATGGCTTTAGATCTTTTGCTTCGAGTCTCATTTGTTCGAAAGCTTTCTTGAAGAGGATATTGACCGAGCTCCCGTTGTCCACTAACACTTTATGGACTAAAGCAGGGCCAATTGTCGTGGTAATCACTAGTGGATCGTCAGTTGGGGATTGAACTCCGGAATCATCTCTACTGCGGAATACGATGTCGTCTTACATCGTCTTTTGTTGTTTTACTGGAGCGAGGTCTTCGAGGCTACTGCATTCTCCTACCTCAAAATGCTTGGCGGCGTTGACGTACTGATCCATTTCTTTAAAACTATGACCAACTAGGTGGGGTCCGCCTATAATGGTATTAATAACGATCCCCTTACCATTCTGCTGGGCTGTGGGTTTTGAAGTAGGCTGGTTTTGGTCCAGGGCTTGTCCCCCTTGCCCCCTGTCCCTTGGGGCAAACTTGTACTCATTTAACTTCCCTTCCCGCATCAATCTTTCGACTATATCTCTCAAATGACGGCATTCATTGGTGGAATGACCGTGGGTTCCACGGAAAAAACAAAACTTTCCCGTTGCGATCTCTTTCTCAATGGAGTCCCAGGGAGGTGGTTTTTTGTACTGCAATATGCTATATGTATCCAAGTAAATATTCTCCAATGTATATTTAACGGCGTATAGTTTTCAAAAGTCTGGAATCTGGGTCTTTTACTAGAGCTATTCCCTCGGTTTCCATTCCTTATGTTGCCGTTCCCATTTCTGTTGCTATTACTCCCACTCTGGTTGCCAACGTTTACTTCAACCTTCCCTGAACTGTCACCAGATTGTTTCACAGCAACATTACTCTGGACACCTTCCCTCGAGACCCCTTCGGACTTTCTTTTCTTATTTGCATGAGCTTCTTCTTGCCTTAAGCGGATATTAGCTTTTTCATAGAACAATTCTCTAGTAGGAGGCGGTTTCCCAGACAAGTAATCCCCGAATTCTGTGTCAGGATCTACCCCTTCTATTAAGGCCATCAGGATAGTGGGCTCATGAGGATCACTAACTTCGGTGACGGCCAGGTTGAAGCGATCTAAATATGACTTCAAAGATTCTCCTGGGGCCTGTTTAATCCGTGACAACTCTATGACGCTTTTGGACTTTCGAGCATGAAGTCGAAACTGATTCATGAAGCGCTTACTCAATTTTGTGAAATTTGATATCGACCGAGGGGGGAGTCGTGTGAACCACATTAACACCACGTCTTCAAGATAAATTGGAAAGGCTTTGCATTTTACAGCATCTGGAGCTGCTGCAACATTCATGAACCATGCATACCTCATCAGATGCTGCCCTGGGTCCGTTCTTCCTGAATATCGATCCATCTGAGGCAAGTTGAATCGCCGGGGGAACTGGAAGTACAATATATCATCTTTGAAGGGGGTATGACTTCGCTCAATGCCCCAATCTTCATTAGTATACCGTCGGCTTTTGGACATAATCTGGCGCACCATTGCCCATACATCGGCATTTGTTAATGTCTGCACAGGTTCTCTAGGTCTGATGTTCGGATTACCCCTGGGTTCCTGATTAGGGGATAACCTCCTGTTTCTAGCGATAGCTGCTCTACACTGCTCTCAGCACTCCCGGTCGATCTCAGGAGGTAGAGGTTGAAGAAGTTGTTATTGCGTAGGGTTGGTAATATTAGGATCCCTGGGTAGGACGTGGGATCCACGCATGGGTAGCAACATAGGCTGTTGCATGCTTGGGTCATCAGGCCCTAATACACGAGCAGTGTCTTCTCGGGATCCTAAAGATCCAACAGTTAACTGATCAAGGTTCTGAGGTCGTTCAAGCGGCCTTCTCTCACGAGGGCGTCCCTCGTCTGAAGAAGACGAATCATCTGTAGCAAGGCGGCGTGTTGGGGAAGGAGTCTTCTGCCTCCGAAGCTCTTGGAGTTCTCTACCCATAGTGATCATGTTTTCCTGCATGCGAAGGTTGTCATGCCTTTGGGCTTGCAATGCCTCCTTAGTACTCTGGAGCATGTCAAAAAAGCGTGAAAAATCTCCGTGTGACGAGTGCAAATGGAACAGGCTGAACATTAGTCATCGTGGATGGAATCAGAGCGTTGGTGGGAGCTCGAGTAGAAGTTCCAGCTTTAGTCTGGTTCGTATTGGACCAGAGTGTAGTGGCCTGGCCAGAGCGGTTCGGATGGGAAGAATGAGTGCCCTCAACTTCATTGGACCGGCTCAGATCGGGGTCTTCCATTCGGTTCGGACCTTCCTGACCAGAGCGGCCTGCTCCAGAGTCTTGAGCACATGACCTCCTTAGCACGATGGCTTGTTGATCTTCTCTAGCATCGTTTCCCCTAGCGCCTTGCACTTCTTTTCCTTTTATCTTGGCCATAATATTCGATTCTTCAACAGTTAGTCAACAAGTACTTAAAAATGTCAGAAATAGAGGATTAACTTCTTTGAACTTGAGGGTCCAAACAGTAGAATGATAATCCCAAAAGCTGAGAAATCGAAGATCTCTCATTGAAAGCACCAAAATGTTAGATCCAAAATTGGCTCTAATACCCAAACTAGTAAAGATTCTAATGAAATGAAAACTAAAACGAAGAAAACACACAATTTATAGTGGTTCGGCGTTAAATAGCCTACGTCCACTTTTCTTCTTTTTTGATTGATGTCTTGAATGCAAGTACAATAATGATTTTCACTCAATTCTCGCTCATTTCATACATTGATTCACTCAATTTCCTTCACAATATGACTTGAAAGATGATTATAGGCTGAATAAGTTGATAAAATTTGGGTTGTAAAGGAGTTTCAATCCTGAAAGTGCCAAAAGATCCTTCCAAATGCCTCTTGATGGTGTATTTATAGGTGAAAAATGTTCCTGGAGAGGGATCGGTTCGGATCCACGTGGCTCCAATCCCGTTACAATCGGGTTCGGATAGAATCCGGTGATGACAACACAATAGGTTAGTGGCAAACATGGGTAGAACTTGGGCATAACCGCTCCGAGTCTTCAGGAGTCGTGGGGTGTAATCGTAGCAGTACTAGACAATCGGTTCGGATTGGACATGTCATAGCCGAACCGATCCGATTATGTTTCAGCCTCCTCGTTCTCTATTTCTCCATACTTTGATTCTGCTGGGAGAAACCTCTGATCCGAGCTGGATTTTCTGAAAGAATCTCCCGATATTCTATACTCTTTGTCACTTGATCTTCTAGCTTTGTGTAGCTTAGTTCACAAAGTAAGCTAACACATTGGAAACATGTAGGGAAGTTATGCAAATAAAAATACATTTTTATTTGACATTGGAAACATGTTGGGAAGTTATGCAAATAAAATACATTTTTATTTGACATTAGAAAACATGTAGGTAAGTTATGCAAATAAAACTTCTTTTTATTTGTTATTAGAAAACATTGGAAATGTATACAAATAGAACTTCTTTTTATTTGTTATTAGAAAACATTGGAAATGTATACAAATAAAACTTCTTTTTATTTGTTATTAGAAAACATTGGAAATGTATACAGAATATACTAGAAATGTATACAAATAAAACTTCTTTTTATTTGTTATTAGAAATCATTGGAAATGTATGAAAACAAAGTTATTTTTTTATTTGTTATTAGAAGATATAGGAATTTGTATGCATATAAAATATCTCTTTTTATTTATCATTAGAAACATGTTAATGGAATCGTCGAATGATTTATATTTATATATATTTATATATAAATATAAATTAAAATTAAATGAATCGTGTGCGGTAGTTCGTGTTTCGAAATCGTTACTTTAAACGATTATACCGAAAGATCCGACCGTCGGATTTTCCCAAAATTGAAACCTTAGGTCCGCTTTGGGAAAATCTTTCGAATGATATAAAATTTGTTAAAATCAAATAGTTAGATTTCGAGAAATGTGTAAATCAAATTTGGATAAAAACAGCGCCAGGGCCGCCTATTGGCCTGAAGCGTCATTAAATTAAAATTAACTGTTTTAATAAAAATAAAAATAATGATAAATCATTATAAAATAATACTAACTATATGAAATGATTTAAATTATATATATTCACTATTTGAAAACACCGAGTTCAATCTCATTTCAAATAATTATACGATGATTTAAATCGAAGATATTGAAGACGATGATTAAAGATTGACGATCTTCACATCAAATGGACGACTACTTATGCACGACATTGGGTAGCTCCCAGTAAAGGGTTAAAAGTGGTAGTTGTCCGGACATACTTGTTGATTGTCCGGATATGCGAGAACCTCTCTTCCGTATTGGACATACGGGATGAGGAATAAGGTATCTTCGGTTTTGTTCAGACCCAGAATGGATTTGTAAATGGATGTGTGTCTGACATTGGATTTTGTTCTGTATGAATTGATTTCTATTAAATATATATATATCTGTTTAGTGGCGGAGAATTTATTCTCTTGCTTAACAACCTTCTCTGAGACGTAAGAGCTCAGATGTTATATATTGATAGATATCAGTTGCATGGGATGGATTGTCAATGTGGCATACTAAGATGCAAATGATCAAGGCTTTTGTTGAAAAGTAGAGCCTTGTGGTTGATGATAAAAGCACAGCTCATTTGGGCATAGCTTTGTGTATAGCGTTACTTCGCGAGCCTCACACCCCAGTAAGAGTCAGAAACGGGATAAGGGAACGCAGGAGTGCACACGTTTCTTTCTAGCTAGAAGTGGTGTCATGGTATCGAGCCCAGACATTTTTACTTATGTGGATTATAGATTTCGAGGTCTCGATATATTGGTCGCTACTGGCCAAGTGATAGGTTCAATAGGACCAGAAAACGTGTGTTTAGGCATAATTAATCCACTAAGGTATATTTGTGGACCGGCTTTGTAGGATCAAAGGGTTCACTGCGGGGGATCCTGAGACATTTGCTACAGTGTCTCGAATCAGTAAGGAGATCTTCCCTAGCCTTGACTCATGATGGAAACCTATTTACAATACGACATTACAGATTTGATTGTAAATCTATATATGGTGACATAGTAGGATGGGGTACTATACCATCTAGGATTGATACATTTACTTTAAAAGTATTTTTAAACTGATTAGACACTAATAATAATATTAAATATTGTTTTATACGTATCAAGCATGTTTGATCATTATAAGGTAAAACTCTATCCTCCTGTTTGTGTTGTATTGTGTGATGGGACTTGAGTCTTATAATGATTTCAATTTTCTAAAAAGCATTGCGTTGTTTTGAAAAGAAAGATTTACTTATTTTATGCACTGGCAGTCCAACGGAGTAAACCCGTTCCGCATTAGCGGCGTGGTCCTGTGATTTGCCTTATTATTAGATAAGTTAAAAAAGATTTCTCATACCAGTCCCATGACTTACTCGTAGTTTGTTTCACTTACAAACTTGGGTGCCCATATTTTCCACACGGGCAGTCGAGTGGCTTGTTTTGCAGATATTTATTTATTGAGCAGGATTCTGGATAGAAGCTCAAAGCTGTTTCCAGAGCATGGATAGTCCTCTGCTGTATTAGTACATTTGGTTCCGCTGCATTGTATTATATTTATGTAAATTAATCTTCCGTCGTATTATATTTCGATGTACTCTGATATATTATGTACTCTGATGTAACATTATTATGATGTTTATAAAATTCTTATGTTATTGTTCCGATGTATTGTATGCCCAGAGTTAGCGTATGCGGGATTCGAACGGTCTTGGTCGATTTAGCGATCGATTAGGTCCGGGCGGAATCCATGTCGTTACAGTTGGTATCAAAGCTTTGGTTAACTCAAATCTTTGGGGTACAACTTGTTAGAACATACTAAAAGACTCATCAGAGGCAGGATTAGTAATGTCCTATGAAAGAATACTCATTAGAGATTGGATCAGTAGTATCCTTGAATGAGATACTCATTAGAGATGGGGTTAGAAATACCCTAGAATGAGTTAAGAGTGACAAGTTCATAATTAACGTATTTTTGATTATATATATATAATCCGATTTCAAAAAATATGATTTTTGAATATATAAAAGTTATATATATTTGAAAAGCTAATCAACTAACTGATTGATGATTGTGTTGTGTGATTATTAGTTCAACTAATAAAATTATTGAAACCAATAAAAGAATGAAAATTGAGCTAGTTAGTTAAACAACTTTCAACCCCATTCCTTTTCGATGACGAAAAGATTTTAAGTGGGGGAGATTGTAACAACCCGAAAATTTAGAATCAATTTAAAATTTATTTTTAAGGAAATTTTATTAGAAAATGCGTCAGAATTTAAAAATGTTATGTTTAAATTAAAGTATTGAAATTTAAAATGATTTTTATATAAATTTAATGATGTTACTTATGAATGATTTAAAATTTATTTGTAATAAACAATTATTTATAATTAGATAAATAGTGATTTATAAAAATTGAAATTAGTATCAAATTGTATGCATATTTGTAATGATTAACTTCAAACAATTGATAATAAAGAAAATAGTAGACTTGTAAGTAATAGCAAATTTTATTTTATTTTGAGTTAAATTAGCAATAATGATTGATTGGATTATTAGCATATTGCATTAGGTTTGAGATTTCTATAGTTTAATTCGAGGGAAGAGTATCAATTAGCTTTTGTAAAAAAAAATTCCTTCTTAAAAGAATGAAGGAATTTGAAATGAAAAGCAATACATACAAACAAAAAAGAAAAGGAAAAAAAGAGAAATAAATGTACATGTTTTCTTCGTATTTTACACTGCTTATTTCAAATAAAAGAAAATCATACATTCCTTGTAATTGAACGAAATCCACATGCTTTGTTTACATTTAATTTATGAAAATCAATTAGAAAATCTTTCAAAGAAACACATCTTCCGCAAATCAGGTATGAAATTCTACTATAATAAATTGTGTTATTAAGAATACATAAATGTGGATAGAAACGGAAATAAATGCATAATAATTGTGTAATTGAAAAGAGCGGAATTTGAATAATTTAGCAATAAAAGGGTTAAATTTGATAATTTGGTTGATTAAGAAAAAGAAATAAATTAGGAAAGAATTAACTTAGTTAATTTGGTTAATTAAAATTTGTAAGTGCATAATTCACTTTTAAGAAATAAAGTAATATTAAGACTTAACAAACAGGTCAAATGGATGGGTTGATTGAGCCTATTAATTGATAGGGCCAAGTAATTAATAGGAAATGAGAATTGAATTCTTAAAATATTACAATTGATAAATTCAAATAATGTGTGTAATTAAAAGGTAGATTTGAATTTGAAATTTTCAATGAATAAGGACAAATGGATTTATGGGTAATGAATGTACATGAATTAATTACTAATTGCAAATCAGTGACTTATTATTAAATGCCATAATATATGCTCGTTAGTTACTATAGATAAATGTGCCATTATATGTAACATACAACATATGGGTAAACAGTTTTTTTTTGAAATAAAAGACTTAATTAATTAAATAAGATTATAAATATTTATATATAAAGGGCCATTTGTAACCTAACCCTAATTCTAAATGATGCAACAGCCACTTCTGAAACCAGTGGTAGTTGTCTTCCGATCTTCCCTTCTCTTTTTCTCTTAAATTATTCAATGATTTTTCAAAATTATAAATACAAAGTCGAAGTACTCTTCGAGGTCTTTCATATCAACGGTGATGATCTCTTCTTGTATCGAGAACTGCCTGAAATCGGCTCCCAAAATTCCGCCGTTCGCCGTAACGTACCCGCGCTAGGGGACCACCGAACTCGGAGCAACTCAGGGCGATGGAGGAACGGAGGGTGGCACTTCACGTGGAGGGTTGGATTGATCTCCAGTGGCCACAGGGCGGCGTGCAAGGAAATGATGAAGACGACGAATGGGTTTTAACCGTCGGCTTTTGTAATAACCCGGAAATCTGAGGCAATTTAAAATTTTTATTTTGGCAATTTTAGCGAATTTTGATTATTTAAAATGAAATATTTTAAACAATATCAACGAGAAATTTATTTTGAATAGAATAGAACGTATATATTTATATAAATCGTCGTTAGAATATAAATAATTATTTATAATTATAAAAGGAATTGAAAATGGCGCGGTAGTTCGAAAATTCGATTTCAAAGTTCAAATGAATGTACAGGATTCAAAATAAACCGGATTTTAAACCAAAAATATTAGAATCTATTTGAGAATATCTTTCCAACGAATCCGAAAAATTGAAATTTCATTGCGGGGATAAAAAGATGTGCCTATTTGAAAATTCAGAATAGTCGTTATGGAATTCTAGCCCTTAAAAATGGAAATTTTGCAAGCGACCTCGGTTTTCGACGAAACCACTTTTGTTGGATCTGTGATGTCAAGTTATTACTAGGTTTCAAAATTCATAATTTTCTGAAGCAATATGTGAGCGTGGCGAAGGAAAACGCGTTTGACCAGTTTTAGTTGATTTTAATCGACTGGAAACTGGCCATTTTTCAAACGGTCACAGAATTTGACGAAATTAGTTTTGTTAGCACCGTATCGTCAATATCAAGCTAGAAATAATTTTTCTGGAATTTCCAGAGTCAGTATGTGGCCCAGGTAATTTAAAATGTACGTTAAAATTAAATATCTATTGATTTATATTTTAAGCTCAGCAAAAACTGGTCGTAACAGCCGAATTAGGTTACGAAACATATCCCATTGTGTTCGGAATGAGGGTAATTAGCTAGGGGTGACAGTCGTTGGGTTCAATCTGGAGTTCGTATGCGAAAGTTTGTTTTCAAGGATTAATCAGAATAAAAAATTAATAAAATAAATATATAAATACTTCCAAAATATCTCTAGCCCTAGCCCTCATAATATCGGCCGCCATTTTCTTAAAACCGACAATCCTCGTCGCTCCATCCTTCTTCCAAAAAAATCTCCAATCTATGTCGAATTACCATCCGACTCTCCAACAAAAATCAAAGAGCCTCTCATGCTCTTCTAAATCATACGAAGATGGTGACTTCTCGTAGCTCGTGTCGTTCAAATCCAGGACCAGAAATGCTGACAATCGCACGAGAATTGACGGAGGTAGGGACCGCCGAACTTCGCCGTGCTTCAGGCGATGCTAGCGCGCCTCAAGACCACCGACGACGTAGCTTCTGATCTGGCTGTAGGCGAGTGTGGTGATGACCGTTTGCAACCCTAAGTTGGAGCATAGCTCGTGAAGGTCTGAAATGAGTTACAGACGGATGAAGAAGAGGGTAATTAAACTAATTACCTTAGCTAATTTAAATGTTAATTTTATTAATGAAATTAGCATTGTTTTTAAATCTGAAAATAGAAAAATGAAAAAGGAGCATTCATTAAAAATAGAATATTTTTATATATAGTTGCATTATTATATAATAATTTAATGTCATTGTTTTAAAAATGAAATGTCATTGATTTTAGAAAATATATAAGATGTCATTATTTTAAAATTGATTTTTTAAAATAAATAACATAGTTTTATAAAATATAAATAATATGATTTTTAAAAATAAATAGACCATTGTTTTTTTTTTGAAAAAAATAATAACGATGTTTATAAATGTGTCTTTAAATATAGAAAAGCTTAGATTGTTGAATATAGTAAAAATCTAATTTTTAGCGAAGTAAAAATCTAATTTTTAGCGAAGTAAAAATCTAATTTTTATATATGTAGACATGGAGAATAAAAATATAATTTTTATATAGTGCGCAGAATAAAAATAGAATTTTTATCTACAAAGTAGCGATGTAAAAATAGAATTTTTATCCATATAGTGGCGGTATAAAAATGTGATTTTTATCCATATAGAGCAATTATAAAAATGTGATATTTATATACATAGCAACAATATAAAAATGTGATTTTTATATATATAGTGGCAACGGACAATGAGATTGACAAAAGGCGAGCACGACGAAGATTTCTACATAAGAAGAGTCGTGGTGTTTGGTTTAGCTTGGGTGAGAAATCCTCACTTTTATTTTTAATTTCTAGTTGAAAAATATACTAGGATGCAGGCGGTGCTTAGCAGCACCCGACCCCCGTCGTCCATAGACCATGGATGACTTGTTTGTTTGGTTGCTGTGTTGTGAAATTTGATTGCGTGATGGTGAATAAAATAAAATATTTTATAGTGGAAAATATTTTATAGTTAAAAATATAATTTTTAATGTGTATATAAAATGAACATTTATAAATAAATCGGACGATTTGTTTATATACACTGATTTGACTGACATTGATTGGGACGATAAATTTTACACATCGCCCAACTGCACAAATAAAATCTGTGTTTGTTGATTTGAAACCCTACACGAGTATTGGGATGAGATTTGACGTACACTAATCCCGATTGTTTAGTTGTATGTCAATCGATGGGTTGATAGACTGTGTAAGCGTTAGTTATTTATATTTAATGCATATACAGTTGTGTGGTGCACTCTGGATGGTGGTTGATTAGTTATCGTTGCTATGATATACATGTGTTCTATGGAAATCCATATAATAAACGTTATATGGTAATTAATTGGGCCTCATTCCAATATAGAAAATAAATCTATGTGTTGAATTAAAAATAAATTCATGTGTTGAATTAAAAATAAATTCATGTGTTGAATAGAAAATAAATTCCTGTGTTGAATTGAAAATAAATTCATGTGTTGAATAAAAGTCGTGTTGATTAGATTGACGCCATTTTGACGTGAACGATATTTATATCGATTTTTTTTCGTTTTTCAATGAATATTGAAAGTGATTTCAAAATTCGAATTAAATTGAAATGAATTGAAATTCGAATTAAATTGAATTGATTTGTAATTCGAATTAAATTGAATAGATCTGAAATTCGAATTAAATTGAAATGAATTGAAATTCGAATTAAATTGAATAAATTTGAAATTCGAATTAAATTGAAATTCGAATTAAATTGAAATGAATTGAAATTTGAATTAAATTGAAATGAATTGAAATTCGAATTAAATTGAAATGAATTGAAATTCGAATTAAATTGAAATTCGAATTAAATTGAAATGAATTAAAATTTGAATTACATTGAAATGAATTGAAATTCGAATTAAATTGAAATGAATTGGAATTCGAATTAAATTGAATTGATTTGAAATTCGAATTAAATTGAAATGAATTGAAATTCGAATTAAATTGAAATGAATTGAAATTTGAATTAAATCGAAATTGAATTGAAATCGATTTGAAATGAAATTAAAACAAATTTATATTGAAAAATTCAATCTTGATTTGAATTTAAAAAGGAAGTTGAATTCATTTTGAAAACAAATTTAAAATGATTTATAAAATACGTTTTAAAAGGAAATCGACGAAATATATAATATATATATATATATATAATATATATAATGGTCTGAATAGAACGCACCGCACCGCGCTAGTTCGCGAATTTCGACCATTGACTTCGAATGGATATTGCGGGAGATCTGACCGTCGGATTCTCCTAAAATCGGAACCATTGGGTTCGTATCGAAAAGAGCTTTCTAACGAATATTAGAACTTAGAAATCTAATGGTTGGATTTGGAATTATGTCCAAATCAAATTTGGAAAAGGTCGTTGTAAGTGCAGTTCAATGGCCGTTGATGGAAATCGACTGTACGGGCCTTGATAAAATTATTAAAAATAGTAATAATTTGTGTAAAATCATAAGAAATGATTTGTGAAGAATTGGGATGAAAAACTCCATATTTGAAAAGATAAAAATAGATTTTTATCGAACTAATTTTGAATTAGAATAATTATTTATTTATTTTTAAATAAATAAATTGGATTTGAAATGGTTTTAAAAGAAACCAGAATTTCCAATAACTGAATTGGAATGGATTTGAATCGAAATTGTCTTTGGAATATTTCGATGTTGGATTTCATGATGATACAAATATTGTTGTGGGAATTTGAAAGATATATTAATATCGTTATTTCCAATACGATATTTGTTGGTCATAGAATTTGATATTGGATATAAGCTGATATATTTTCTATTCAGAGCCTTGAATTTAATATCAAATGTGATTTGGGTTTGTCGTGAATGGTGTCTTCATTAACACTGTTCTTAAACCCAGTTGAGAAAAAGATTAAATCTTTTTATTTAGATTTAATGAAGTGTACCAATTAAATGGTATTTAATTGGAATTGAATTTGAATTGATTCTTGGGTTTATCGTGAACAGTGTTTTACATAACACTTGTTCTTTAACCCGATAATTAATGGAATGTGATTTTGGGTTGTCGTGAACGGTATCTTCAATAATACTATTCTTAGACCCAACTGAGTTAAGAAAATCAGAAACTAACTGGAGATTAGTTAAGTTGAATGGTTTCTTGGGTATTGATCTGATGTTGGTTTCGGCCTTTGGGGTTAATACTTAGGGAATTGCTCACTTGCTATTTTACGGTTAAAGGCTGATAGAATGGAATGTGATTTTGGGTTTATAGCGAATCGTGTTTTAAATGACATTGGTTATTTAACCCAGTTAAGGACAGGAAGATTAAAACCAAGTGGAGTTTTAATGAATCTTTAATTAGATTGAAAAGGTCGAGAATGGAGTATCACCAGTTTTGCTCCAGGCGATAGTTAAATCTTTAATTAGATTTAAACGTGAAATGTTAATTGAATTTACCGATAACACCGTGGTGTTAGAGATGAAGTATGACCAGTTTTACTTCATGGGATGAATAGGTTGGGATTGGGAAATTAAAACAAATGATTACTCCGGTAAGGTTCGTTAATCCCGATTTGTTTGAAGTGATATTCAAAGGAAGATTAAAGAATAAATTTAAAAGAATTTATCTTTGATAAAATTAATGGTAACCTTTCCCTAAGAATGTGAAATTTAGAAACTAACTATAGGTTAGCTAAGCAAAATGGTTTCCTGGGTATTGATCTGATGTTGGTTTTGGCCTTCGGGGTTAACACTTGGGGAATTATTCTCTTGCTAATTTACGGTTAGTGACTGATGAATTGGAATGAGGTGTATGTTGTGTTTGTGTAACACTTGTTTATTATATACGCTAGTTATTCGGAAAGATCGGGTTTGTCCCATTGTGAATAACTCATATGACGATAAGTCGAAGATGAAGACGGTGGTTGAAGACTGGAGGTCTTCACATCATTTGGATAATCACTGATGATCTTGATTGGGCCATACACCCAAGAGGAGGGAATCAGTTGGTGGTCGTCCAGACGTACTTGGAGATCGATGGAGATGCGGGGTACTAGGTGCCTCCGGTTCCATTCAGACCCAGAACGGACTTGTAAATGGACTGTGTGTCTGACATTGGATTTTGTTCTGTGTGATTGATTTCTATTAAATATATATCTGTTTGGCGGCACATAATTTATTCTCTTGCTTAACGCCCTTCTCTGAGACGTACGAGCTCAGAGGTTATATATCGATGGATATCAAACGCATGGAGTGAATTGCCTGTGTGGCATGTCTAATTAGCAAATGATCAAGGCTTTTGTTGAAAAGCAAAGTCTCGTGGTGGATGATCAAAGCACGGCCTGTGCGGCATAGCTTTGTGTAGCGTTGATTCGCGAGCCTCACACCCCGGTTGTGAACCAGAAACGATAGAAGACCTCAGGGAGGGCATGCGTTTCCTTCTAGCTAGAAGTGGCGTCAGTGGTTTTACACGCCCTGACGAGTTTGACTTATGTGGTTGTTGCTGTTGCGAGGCGCCTCGGATATATCGGTGACTATGTGAAGCCAATGGAGTCATTTGTTGGCTCATTTACGCCCAAAAGGGTGGGAAACGCAGTGTTCAGGAATTTTAATCCACATCGGTGGACCGGACCTGTTCCTCCAAGGGTCACTCGAGCTCTGATCCTGAGACTCGGGCTAGACAGTCTCGAATCGGTGATGACTATCTTTTGCCTCGGTTCACAGATGGGAATCCAACTTCCAATACATGACATGTGCGGTTTTGATTGTAGAGCCTAGTATTGGCGACATGATATATGGTACCCATGCCGTCTATGATTAATACTTATGATTGAAATTATTTTAACACTATACACTTACAGTAATAATAAAAGATGAAATTTAGTGTATCAAGCAATCTTTGGCTATTATAAGGTAAAACCCTCTCCTCCGCCTTGCGTTGCATTGTGTGATGGGACCTGGGTCTTATAATAGCTTCATTGTTCTTTATTTAGCATTGCGTTGTTGTTTTATGCACTGGTATTCTTGGGAGGAAACCTGTTCCGTGTTATACGGCGTGGTCCCTTGATTTACCTAACTTTAAAAGAAGATTAATAACTGTTTTAGTTCTCACACCAGTCCCATGACTGACTTAGAGTTTATTGTTTTAACCTAAACTCTGGGTGCCCTTATTTTGACACGGGTAGCTAGTAGTTTTGGTTTTGCAGATTTATATTCACAAGAACCTGGTTTACAGCTGGAATGATATCCGGAAAGCTCTGTATCTGTATATCTCTTCTAGTTGTGTATTGTATTATTTTCCGCTGCTATGTAATGTATTGTAATCTCTGATATTTTATAATGTGTAATATTGATTTATACTCTGTACGTTATTGTATTCTGATGGAGTTGTTGTATTAAACAATGAAATGTTCTGTCTGCGTTCTTTTGTGTGTTGTTCTCAATTCAATCCGGGCTTTCCTTACTGGGGAAGTTCGGGTCGTTTCATTTTGGTATCAGAGCTTTGGTTTACGAAGCTCGAGAATAAGACACGTTAGAACCAAACGAAAGAATTAATCAGAGATAGGATTAGTAATATCCAATAAGAATGACTCATTAGAGATGGGATCAGTAGTGTCCTGGAACGAGTGTGAAGAGTATATTTTTAAATTGAAAACGAATTTTGTTTTGAAATTAAATTCAATTATACGTATTTGATTATTTATTATAATTGAATTTGGACAATCCGGTATATAAATATTTTGCGTATACGTCTGATCCGCGTGTATTCGAAGTTTTAATATGCTGGATAGATATAGAATCACACTCTAGTCGCCCGGAGATGGTTCTGATGATCGCATCATCAGAATTGGTATTCGAGTTTCGAAGGTGTGATATTTATATATTTCCTATTGACTGGTGTGAGAACCAAAACTAGATAGGGCTTATTGTTGTGGTTTAACATCAAAAATATGATTTTTGACTATATATCAAAGTTTTGAATTTGAAAAGCTAATCAACTAATTGATTGATGGTTGTGTTGTTTGATTATTGGTTGATTAATTAAAATGTTGAACCTTTAGCCAAATTGAAAAAAAATAGTGAATTGTGTTGAAAATTAGTCGCATTTGCATACATATACATGTACTTACATTGAACAGGTCATAGCAAGGAGGCTAGAGAAGAAGAATAAAATTGTTTGCCCGACAAATAGGTACATGTTTACCATAATTTACTGTTTTGTTTGGGTGATGATGATTTTATGTGCCGATTGGCTTTTTCTTTTTCTTTTGATTTGAAGAAGGCCATGGGAGGCTATATGAAATATCCCGAAGTCCCCGGTGCAGGGGAGGTTATGGCGAAAATTTAGGGTGTTAGCCAAATCTTTGAAAATTTTGAAAAGTTCTTAGAAACTGTAAAGTTGAAGAACTTAAGCCATAGTGAAAATACTGGAAGTTGAGTTGATTAATTAAGTAAATTTCGGCTTCGTTCCTTTTTGGGGACAAAAAGTTTTAAGTGGGGAAGATTGTAATAACCCGGAAATCTAAGCCAATTCAAAATTTTTATTTTGGCAATTTTAGCGAATTTTGATTATTTAAAATGAAATATTTTAAATAGTATCAACGAGAAATTTATTTTGAATAGAATAGAACGTATATATTTATATAAATCGTCGTTAGAATATAAATAATTATTTATAATTATAAAAGGAATTGAAAATGGCACGGTAGTTCGAAAATTCGATTCCAAAGTTCAAATGAATGTACAGGATTCAAAATAAACCGGATTTTAGCGAAACCAAAAGTATTAGAATCTATTTGAGAATATCTTTCCAACGAATCTAAAAAATTGAAATTTCATAGCGGGGATAAAAAGATATGCCCAGTTGAAAATTCAGAATAGTCGCTACGGAATTCTGGCCCTTAAAAATGGAAATTTTGCAAACGACCTCGGTTTTCGACGAAACCACTTTTGTTGGATCCGTGATGTTAAGTTATTGCTATGTTTCAAAATTCATAATTTTCTGAAGCAATATGTGAGTGTGGCGAAGGAAAAGGCGTTTGACCAGTTTTAGTTGATTTTTAATCGACTGGAAAATGGCCATTTTTCAAATGGTCACAGAATTTGACGAAATTAGTTTTGTTAGCACCGTATCGTCAATATGAAGCTAGAAATAATTTTTCTGGAATTTCCAGAGTCAGTATGTGGCCCAGGTAATTTAAAATGTACGTTAAAATTAAATATCTATTGATTTATATTTTAAGTTCAGCAAAAAATGGTCGTAACAGCCGAATTGGGTTACGAAACATATCCCATTGTGTTCGGAATGGGGGTAATTAGCTAGGGGTGACAGTCGTTGGGTTCAATCTAGAGTTCGTATGCGAAAGTTTGTTTTCAAGGATTAATCAGAATAAAATATTAATAATATAAATATATAAATTCTTGCAAAATATCTCCAGCCCTAGCCCTCATAATATCGGCCGCCACTTTATTAAAACCGACGATCCTCGTCGCTCCATCCTTCTTCCAAAAAAATCTCCAATCTATGTCGAATTACCATCCGACTCTCCAACAAAAATCAAAGAGCCTCTCATGCTCTTCTAAATCATACGAAGATGGTGACTTCTCGTAGCTCGTGTCATTCAAATCTTGGACCGGAAATGCTGACAATCGCACGTGAATTGTGGGAGGTGGGGACCGCCGAACTTCGCCGTGCTTTAGGCGATGCTAGCGCGCCCCAAGGCCACCGACGGCGTAGCTTCTGATCTGGCTCTAGGCGAGTGTGGTGATGACCATTTGCAACCTTAAGTTGGAGCATAGCTCGTGAAGGTCCGAAATGAGTTACAGACGGATGAAGAAGAGGGTAATTAAACTAATTACCCTAGCTAATTTAGATGTTAATTTTATTAATGAAATTAGCATTGTTTTTAAATCTAAAAATAGAAAAAAATGAAAAAAGGAGCATTCGTTAAAAATAGAATATTTTTATATATTGTTGCATTGTTATATAAAATTTTAATGTCATTGTTTTAAAAATGAAATGTCATTGATTTTGGAAAATATATAAGATGTCATCGTTTTAAAATTGATTTTTGAAAATAAATAGCATAGTTTTATAAAATATAAATATTATGATTTTTAAAAATGAATAGACCATTGTTTTTTTTTTGAAAAAAATAATAACGATGTTTATAAATGTGTCTTTAAAAATAGAAAAGCTTAGATTGTTGAATATAGTAAAAATCTATTTTTTAGCGAAGTAAAAATCTAATTTTTAGCGAAGTAAAAATCTAATTTTTGGTGAAGTAAAAATGAGATTTTTATATATGAAGACATAGAGAATAAAAATATAATTTTTATACAGTGAGCAGAATAAAAATAGAATTTTATCTATACAGTAGCGATGTAAAAATAGAATGTTTATCCATATAGTGGCGGTATAAAAATGTGATTTTTATCCATATAAAGCAGTTATAAAAATGTGATTTTTATATACACAGCAACAATATAAAAATGTGATTTTTATATATGTAGTGGCTACGGACAATGATATTGACAAAAGGAGAGAACGTGAATGTAACAACCCGGAATTTTGGGGTCAAATTTAAAATTTTTATTTTAGGAATTTTAACGGATTTTAATATTTAAAATAATTTATTTTATAAAAAGAACGACTAAAATTTTATTTTAAAATGAATAAATTTAATTTAATTATAAAAGGAGTTTAAAACAGCGCTGCAGTTTGAAAAATTGAATTTGAACTTTGATTGACTGTACAGGATTCATTTTAAATCAGAATTGAGCGAAACAAGAAATATTTAAATCTGTTTAACCATATCTTCTAATGAATCTGAAGAAAAAAAAATGAAATTTCACTTTATAATTTGAATATTATGTCCAGTTCAAAATTTAGAAAAGTTGTTGTAGAATTTATATATATTTTAATATAATATATTGGCCTTAAAAATAGCCATTTTACAAACGACCTCGGTTTTCGACGAAACCACTTTTGTTGGGGCCGGAATGTCAAATTATTGTTAAGTTTATTTTTCAAGGATTTTTCGAACTAATATGTGAGCATGGCAACGGAAAACGTGTTTTGACTATTTCAGTCAAATTTAATCGACTAGAAAATAGCAATTTTTCAAACAGTCTCAGAATTCGACGAAATTGGTCTTGTTAGAACCGTATCGTCAAAACATAACTTAAAAAAAATTCTATAATTTTTAGAGTCCGTATGTAGCCCCGTTAATTTAAAATATACGCTTGAATTTAATAATTAAATGATTTTTAATTAAATTTAAAGAAAAACATATCATAATAGTCGAATTGGGTTACAAAACATATTCCATTGTGTCCGGGACGGGGGTTATTAGCTAGGGGCGATACTCGTTGGGTTCAATTTGGAGTTGATAGCAACGAACCATTATTTTTCAAGTTAAAGGAATTAATTAATTGAATAAAATGGACAATACAGGGTACATATATACAGTACCATACGGTATACTGTAACCCTAATGTTCAATCCCTGTAGCCGCTGTTCTCTCTAATTTAATGGCCAGAAACACACGAAAATCTTCCCTCAATTACTCTTCAAATACGATTAATTAAAACGAATTTCCAAAGCCAAATCGAAGAGAATTCCGAGAGCTTCAATATCATACGGAGATGATCGAGCCTGGGGGCGCGAGGCGGTATGATTTTGGTGGCAAACCCGGAGACTTCGGGCTGGAAATCACGACGAGGGGGCCCACCGAGATGGTCAGGCTTGGCGGCGCAGGTTGAGGGCGACGTTGGCTTGCGAGCAGTGACTTCAGATCGTGGTACGGTGGTCCGTGGGTGGTGCGGCGCTGGCTTAAAGATATCGGCTATGGGTTTTGAAGGGTACAGGGTGCTAAACGATGAGGAAGAAAGGTGGAATGATTTAATTAATTAATTTACTAACTAATTATTTTAAAAATTGTAATTAACCTTCATAAAGGCATAACTCGTTCAATTCTTATTAGAATCAGATGATTTTCGTTGCGTTGGATTCGTATTTTCGAGCACTACCTCATGGAACTGACTAGAACCATTTCTGAGCACATCAAATCTGGACCAAAATTCGGATCTGAATAGCAATGTGAGATTTCTAGTTTTAAAATAAATAAAAGGTTAATTATTTATTTTATTGTATTCATTTAGTATGAAATTCATGTGATATTGTCTATATTTATTTCAATGTTGATTGTGCTGTGATTGTGATGAACAATTGTTTGTGTTGGTGTGTTCATGTTTTTAGTGTATACAATAAAACCATACTCTTATTATATATATAGGATATATAATAGCCATGTGTGTCAAAATTGGGGCATAAAATAAAAACTATATTTTTATTTTATATTATATTTATAAAAATGTTCATGATGGGTTTAAATAAAAAGAATGACATATAAAAATATAGATTTTTGTCAAAATATGTCAATGGAATTGAAATCAACATTTTTTTTGACACTGGATTTATGAAACAAAATTAACATTTTGTGTTAAAACTTGATTTAAGAAACAAAATTAACATTTTTGTGAATACTTGATTTTTGAAATATAAAATCACATTTTTGTTTACTTGAAAAGATTAGCCAAAAAATTCACATTTTTGTTAGAGAATAAAATTGAAACAAAAATTCACATTTTTGTTAGAGAATAGAATTGAAACAAAAATTCACATTTTTGTTAGAGAATAGAATTGAAACAAAAGTTACATTTTTTGTTTAAATGTAATAAAAGAACAAAATTTACATTTCTTGTTAAAATGTAAATAAAGAACAAAAGTTACATTTTTTGTTTAAATGTAATAAAATGACAAAAGTTACATTTTTTGTTAATAAGAACAAGAGTTACATTTTTTATTAAGAACAAGATTAACAATTTTGTTAATGAGGTTATAAAGAGCAAGATTAACACTTTTGTTAATGAGGTTATAAAGACCAAGATTAACACTTTCGTTAATGAGGTTATAAAGAGCAAGATTAACACTTTTGTTAATGAGATTACAAAGAGCAAGATTAACACTTTTGTTAATTAGATTATGAAGAGCAAGATTAACATTTTTGTTAATTAGATTATAAAGAACAAAATAACATTTTTGTTATGAAATGTTACACTAGACATAATATAACATTTTGTGATAAAATGTTTATTGGATTAAAATTTGTTACTTTTGTGTTAAATTAAAAATACATATTTTGTACATTAAAAAGGAATGAACCAGAAATGCATTTTTATATATTATAAGAAAGAATCAGAAAAGGGACATTTTATATATTATAAGAAAGAATTAGAAAAGGGACATTTTATATATTATAAGAAGGAATTAGAAAAGGACATTTTTGTCACATTATAAAGAAAGAATTAGAAAATGGACATTCTTGGTTACATTTAAAAGAATAAAATAGGAAATGTATATTTTTATACATTTAAAAAGAATAAAATGAAAATGTATATTTTTATACATTAAAAAGTTATGAAATGAAAATGTATATTTTTATACATTAAAAAGTTATGAAATAAAAATGTATATTGTTATACATTAAAAAGTTATGAATTGAAAATGTATATTTTTATACATTAAAAAGAGAATGAGTTAGAAATGAGCATTAAAAGAATTTGACAAAATAATCATATTTTGTACATCAAAGAAGAGTTAGACAAAACTATCATATTTTGTGCATTAAAGAAGAGTTAGACAAAACGATCATATTTTGTGCATTAAAGAAGAGTTAGACAAAGCTATCATATTTTGTACATTAAAGAAAGGTTAGACAAAATTATCATATTTTGTTACATTGAAAAGATTAGACAAAAGTACCATATTTTGTACATAAAAAGGAATTAGACAAAATTATAATTTTTGTCATTTTAAATGTATTTAGAACAAAGAATACATTTTTGTTAGAAAATGTAATTAGAACAAAGAATACATTTTTGTTAGAAAATGTAATTAGAACAAAGAATACATTTTTGTTAGAAAATGTAATTAGAATAAAGAATACATTTTTGTTAGAAAATGTAATTAGAATAACGTATACATTTTAGTTAGAAAATGTAATTAGAATAAAGGATTACACAAAAGATAGGAAGGTTGTTATTTTTATTTGTCGATTAGTCACAATAAAAAGACCATATGTTAAAAATATGATGTTAATGATGGCTAAGAATATATGTATGTATTGATGAAGTGTTTGATGTATTTAATATAATGTTAGTGTATTCAAAACTGAATATTACACTTCCATTTACAAGTCTTCCGACTTGTTTATGTGATTGGGACGATAATTTTTACACATCGCCCAAGTGCACAAATAATTTATTATTTGATTGTTGGTTGAAACCCCACACGGGTGTTGGGATGATATCTGATCTACACTAGTCCCAATATTTAGTGTAGAATCCACTTTGGTTGATTTATTGGATGTTTGATAATTATTCATTATGCTTGTTGATTTCATGCAATATATGGCTGTTGATTGAATCACATCCGAATAAAGAATATATTTTATAAAAAGAATATATTTTAGAAAGAGAATATATTTTAGAAAGAGAATATATTTTAGGAAAATATATTTATTTATTGAGATGGACTAGTTATTAACTAGAATAAATCATTAAATTTAGATTTAACGAAGTTTTCCAATTTGTTAATATATTTTATTGAAATTAAAATTAAATAAATTGGATTTTGGGTTTGTCGTGAATAGTGTCTTAAATAACACTGTTCTTAAACCCCTTATGAAAAGAATAATCTTTTAATTTAAGATTATTAAAAGTTTTCAATTATATCTAGTAATTGAAATAAGATGAAACATGAGTTAGGTTTATTGTGAACCATGTTTTTAAGTGACATGTGTTCTTTAACCTAATTAACAGTGAAAATATGATTTGGAATTTATAAATCTTTTATTAAGATTTAAATGGGAATTTTCCAAAAGCCAAGTTTTCCAATTTAATATATTAAATTGGAGTTGAATGGAATTCGAATTAAAAATAATCGAGATAAGCTTCTGTAAAAGAAAACCGATACTACATATGGAATTTAAGAGGCTTTGCCGTTATTCCATTTATATTATTGGTCGGATACAGAAATTTATAACGATTATATATTGATTTGATTTCTGTGAAGATTCCATATTTTATGGAAGATGAGTTTGGGTTTACCGTGAACTATGTTTTAAATGACATTAGTTCTTTAACCCAGTTAAAGAATAAGATTAATTTCTTAAATTTGAATAATCATTGAATAATGATTTTTGATATTTAAAACGAAATTGGAGTTTTGATAAATCTTTAAAGAAAGATTTAAGAATAAATTTGAAGAATTTATCTTTGATAAGATAATGCGAATAATTCATTAGAAGAATAATTCTGAATTGGAATGTGGCGTTGGATGTGTTTTTATAGTACTTGATTTTTTTTTAAATTATAAAAATACGTGAATTATTCGGAAAGACCGGGTTTAACCCATTCCGAATAATTACTACGACGATGAAGAGTCGAAGGTGAGGACGGTGGTTGAAGACCGACGATCTTCACATCGAATGGATGTGTTGGTACTAATACCCTTTATGGGAGTAGCTACCTTGAAGGGGCTTCAGTGGTAGCCGTCTGGACTATTGTTGATTGTTTCGGATATGCGAGGACCTCTCAAGTGTCTCCGGTTTCGTTCAGACCCAGAACGGACTTGTAAATGGATGCGTGTATGACATTGGATTTCGTTCCATGTGAATTAAATTGATTTCTATTAATGTATATCAGATTGGTGGTGGAGAATTTATTCTCTGCTTAACACCCTGGTATATGTTAATAGTGATTGATCGCATGGCGTGAATTATCAATGTGGACGCCAAGATGCAAATGATCAAGGCTTTTGTTGAAAAGCAGGGTCTTGTGGGATGATCAAAGTATTGCCTATTACGGCATATCTTTGTGTATAGCGTGACTTCGCGAGCCTCACACCCCGGTATGAGTCAAAAACGGGATATGAACCCTAGGGAGTGCACACGTTTCTTTCTAGCTAGAGTGATGTCAGGGACCTACCAGCGCTGACATTTTACTTATGTGGATGATGGATTTTGAGGCGCCTCGGATTTTAATAGGCCGTTAGTGGTCATACTATAGGTTCAAAGGAACCGGGAAACGTGTGTTCAGGCATAACCAATCCACTGCCGATAGGCAGGGACTGGCCCTACCGCTCCAAGGGTTCACTGCGGGGAATCCTGTGGCATTTGCTAGAGTGTCTCGAATTGGAGAGGAGCTTGCCCCTAACCTCGACTCATGATGGAAATCCAATTTCCAATACGACCTTGCGGTTTTGAGTGTAGAACTAGTATGGCGACATGATATATGGTACCCATGCCGTCTATGATTGATACATTATGATTGAAATGTTTTTATTAGAACATATACACACTAATATTAAATCCGTTTTATTGTATCAAGCATCTTTTGACCATTATAAGGTAAAACCCTATCCTCCGGTTTGCGTTGCATTGTGTGATGGGACTTGGGTCTTATAATAGTTTCATTTTCCTAAAAAGCATTGCATTGTTTAGTGATTTACTTTATTTTATGCACTGGCAATCCAATGGATTAAGCCCGTTCCGCGTTAGCGGCGTGGTCCTGTGATTAGCCTTATTATTATTAGATAAGTTAAGTTAAGATTTCGCATACCAGTCCCATGACTGACCTGTAGTTTGTTTCACTGGCAAACTCGGGTGCCCATATTTTCCACACGGGCAGTCGAGTAGCTTTTTGCATATATTTACAGGATCCTGGTTTACAGCTGAAGCAATATTCGGAAAGCTCTGTATCCGTATATTCCTTTCGGTTGTATATTTGTAATATTTTCCCGCTGCTATTTAAGTGTAATTTAAATCTCTGATATTATTGTATTTCTTTGTGTAATAAGTATTCATACTCTGTTATATTCTTGTACTCTGATGTAATTGTTGTAATCAGCAATAAAATGTTCCTCAGTTTGTGTTCTGATGCGTATTGTTCTCAAAGAAATCCAGGCTTTCCTTTACTGGGAAGTTTGGGTTGTTTCATTTGGTATCAGAGCTTTGGTTTACAGAGCTTGAGAACAAGACACATTAGAACCGAACGAAAGAATTCATCAGAGATTGGATTAGTAATATCCAATGAGAATAACTCGTTAGAGATGGGATCAGTAGTGTCCTAGAACGAGTGTGAAGAGTATTATTTTCTTTAAAAATAAAAGTTAAAAACAAATTTAGTTTTGAAAATTTTATCTAAATATAAGTATTTGAGTATATTATTTTATTTTAAAATGGACAATCGAGTATATAAAGATTTCGAGTATACGAGTAATTAACGGATATTCGAAGTTTTAATATACTGGATAGATATAGAATCACACTCTAGTCGCCCGGAGATGATTCTGATGATGGAGCTCCATCATTAGTACTTATGTTCGAGTAGCGAAAGTGGGATATCTATATATTTCCATTGACTGGTATGAGAACCAAAACTTAGTTAGTACACATTGCTGTGATTTGCACTAAAAATATGATTTTTGGATTATATATAAAAGTTATATATATTTGGAAAGTTAATCACCTAATTGATTGCTGGTTGTGATGTTTGATTATTAGTTTAACTAATAAAAGTATAGAAATGATAATTAATTTAACTAACAAAATTATTGAAACCAATAAATAAAAATTTAATTAAGTTAGTTAATTAAACAATTTTTAGCTACGTTCCTTTTCGAGGACGAAAAGATTTTAAGTGGGGGCGATTGTAACAACCCGGAATTTTGGGGTCAAATTTAAAAATTTTATTTTAGGAATTTTAATGGATTTTAATATTTAAAATAATTTATTTTATAAAAAGAACGACTAAAAATTTATTTTAAAATGAATAAATTTAATTTAATTATAAAAGGAGTTTAAAACAGCGCTGCAGTTTGAAAATTTGAATTTGAACTTTGATCGACTGTACAGGATTCATTTTAAATCAGAATTGAGCGAAACAAGAAATATTTAAATCTGTTTAACCATATCTTTCTAACGAATCTGAAAAAAACTGAAATTTCACTTTATAATTTGAAAGTTATGTCCAGTTCAAAATTTAGAAAAGTCGTTGTAGAATTTATATATATATTTTAATATAATATATTGGCCTTTAAAATAGCCATTTTACAAAGGACCTCGGTTTTCGACGAAACCACTTTTGTTGGGACCGGAATGTCAAATTATTGTTAAGTTTATTTTTCAAGGATTTTTCGAACTAATATGTGAGCATGGCAACAGAAAACGTTTTTTGACTATTTCAGTCAAATTTAATCGACTAGAAAATAGCCATTTTTCAAACAGTCTCAGAATTCGATGAAATTGGTCTTGTTAGACCGTATCGTCAAAACATAACTAGAAAAAAAAATTCTGTAATTTTTGGAGTCCGTATGTAGCCCCGGTAATTTAAAATATACGCTTGAATTTAATAATTAAATGATTTTTAATTAAATTTAAAGAAAATCATATCATAACAGCCGAATTGGGTTACGAAACATATTCTGTTGTGTCCAGGATGGGGGTTATTAGCTGGGGGCTACACTCGTTGGGTTCAATTTGGAGTTGATAGCAACGAACCATTATTTTTCAAGTTAACGGAATTAATTAATTGAATAAAATGGACAACACAGGGTATATATATACAGCACCATATGGTATACCATAACCCTAATGTTCAATCCCTGTAGCCGCCGTTCTCTCTAATTTAATGGCCAGAAACACACGAAAATCTTCCCTCAATTCCTCTTCAAATACGATTAATGAAATCGAATTTCCAAAGCCAAATCGAAGAGAATTCTGTGAGCTTCAATATCATATGAAGATGATCGGGCCTGGGGGCGCAAGGTGGTCTGATTTTGGTGGCAAACCCGGCGACTTCAGACTGGAAATCACGGCGAGGGAGCCCACCGAGATGGTCAGGCTTGGCGGCGCAGGTAGAGGGCGATGTTGGCTTGCGAGCGGTGACTTCAGATCGTGGTACGGTGGTCCGTGGGTGGTGCGGCGCCGGCTTAAAGATATCGGCTATGGGTTTTGAAGGGTACAGGGTGCTAAACGATGAGGAAGAAAGTTGGAATAATTTAATTAATTAATTTACTAACTAATTATTTTTAAAATTGTAATTAACCTTCATAAAGGCATAACTCGTTCAATTCTTATCAGAATCAGATGATTTTCGTTGCGTTGGATTCGTATTTTCGAGCACTACCTCATAGAATTGACTAGAACCATTTCTGAGCACATCAAATCTGGACCGAAATTCGGATCTGAATAGCAATGTGAGATTTCTAGTTTTAAAATAAATAAAAGGTTAATTATTTATTTTATTGTATTCATTTAGTATGAAATTCATGTGATATTGTCTATATTTATTTCAATGTTGATTGTGCTGTGATTGTGATGAGCAATTGTTTGTGTTGGTGTGTTCATGTTTTTAGTGTATACAATAAAACCATACTCTTAATATATATATATATATACATATATAGGATATATAATACTCATGTGTGTCAAAATTGGTGCATAAAATAAAAACTATATTTTTATTTTATATTTATAAAGATGTTCATGTTGGGTTTAAATAAAAAGAATGACATAAAAATATAGATTTTTGTCAAAATATGTCAATGGAATTAAAATCAACATTTTTGTTGAAACTTGATTTATGAAACAAAATTAACATTTTCTGTTAAAACTTGATTTAAGAAACAAAATTAACATTTTTGTGAATACTTGATTTGTGAAATATAAAATCACATTTTTGTTTACTTGAAAAGATTAGCCAAAAAATTCACATTTTTGTTAGAGAATAGAATTGAAACAAAAATTCACATTTTTGTTAGAGAATAGAATTGAAACAAAAATTCACATTTTTTTTAGAGAATAGAATTGAAACAAAAGTTACATTTTTTGTTTAAATGTAATAAAAGAACAAAATTTACATTTCTTGTTAAAATGTAAATTAAGAACAAAAGTTAAATTTTTTTGTTTAAATGTAATAAAATGACAAAAGTTACATTTTTTGCTAATAAGAACAAGAGTTACATTCTTAAATAAAGAACAAAAGTTACATTTTTTTGTTTAAATGTAATAAAATGACAAAAGTTACATTTTTTGTTAATAAGAACAAGAGTTACATTTTTTATTAAGAGCAAGATTAACACTTTTGTTAATGAGGTTATAAAGAGCAAGATTAACACTTTTGTTAATGAGATTATAAAGAGAAAGATTAACACTTTTGTTAATGAGATTACAAAGAGCAAGATTAACACTTTTGTTAATTAGATTATGAAGAGCAAGATTAACATTTTTGTTAATTAGATTATAAAGAACAAAATAACATTTTTGTTATGAAAT
Organism: Allium sativum; assembly: GCA_030737875.1. Classification (NCBI taxonomy): domain Eukaryota; kingdom Viridiplantae; phylum Streptophyta; class Magnoliopsida; order Asparagales; family Amaryllidaceae; genus Allium; species Allium sativum. Next base: position 466,494,972 of record CM060923.1, read on the forward strand.
GTTACACTAGTCATAAAATAACATTTTGTGATAAAATGTTTATTGGATTAAAATTTGTTACTTTTGTGTTAAATTATAAATGCATATTTTGTACATTAAAAAGGAATGAACCAGAAATGCATTTTTATATATTATAAGAAAGAATTAGAAAAGGGACATTTTTATGTATTATAAGAAAGAATTAGAAAAGGGACATTTTTATATATTATAAGAAGGAATTAGAAAAGGACATTTTTGTCACATTATAAAGAAAGAATTAGAAAAAGGACATTCTTGGTTACATTTAAAAGAATAAAATAGGAAATGTATATTTTTATACTTTAAAAGGAATAAAATGAAAATGTATATTTTTATACATTAAAAAGTTATGAAATGAAAATGTATATTTTTATACATTAAAAAGTTATGAAATGAAAATGTATATTGTTATACATTAAAAAGTTATGAATTGAAAATGTATATTTTTATACATTAAAAAGAGAATGAGTTAGAAATGAGCATTAAAAGAATTTAACAAAATAATCATATTTTGTACATTAAAGAAGAGTTAGACAAAACTATCATATTTTGTACATTAAAGAAGAGTTAGACAAAGCTATCATATTTTGTACATTAAAGAAAGGTTAGACAAAATTATCATATTTTGTTACATTGAAAACATTAGACAAAAGTACCATATTTTGTACATAAAAAGGAATTAGACAAAATTATAATTTTTGTCATTTTAAATGTAATTAGAACAAAGAATACATTTTTGTTAGAAAATGTAATTAGAACAAAGAATACATTTTTGTTAGAAAATGTAATTAGAACAAAGAATACATTTTTGTTAGAAAATGTAATTAGAACAAAGAATACATTTTTGTTAGAAAATGTAATTAGAACAAAGAATACATTTTTGTTAGAAAATGTAATTAGAATAAAGAATCATTTTTGTTAGAAAATGTAATTAGAATAACGTATACATTTTAGTTAGAAAATGTAATTAGAATAAAGGATTACACAAAAGATAGGAAGGTTATTATTTTTATTTGTCGATTAGTCACAATAAAAAGACCATATGTTAAAAATATGATGTTAATGATGGCTTAGAATATATATGTGTTGATGAAGTGTTTGATGTATTTAATATAATGTTAGTGTATTCAAAACTGAATATTACACTTCCATTTACAAGTCATCTGACTTGTTTATGTGATTGGGACGATAATTTTTACACATCGCCCAAGTGCACAAATAATTTATTATTTGATTGTTGGTTGAAACCCCACACAGGTGTTGGGATGATATCTGATCTACACTAGTCCCAATATTTAGTGTGGAATCCACTTTGGTTGATTTATTGGATGTTTGATAATTATTCATTATGCTTGTTGATTTCATGCAATATATGGCTGTTGATTGAGTCACATCCCAATAAAGAATATATTTTAGAAAAAGAACATATTTGAGAAAGAGAATATATTTTAGAAAGAGAATATATTTTAGGAAAATATATTTATTTATTGAGATGGACTAGTTAATAAAATCATTAAATTTAGATTTAACGAAGTTTTCCAATTTATTAATATATTTAATTGAAATTAAAATTATATAAATTGCATTTTGGGTTTGTCATGAATAGTGTCTTAAATAACACTGTTCTTAAACCCCGTATGAAAAGAATAATCTTTTAATTTAATATTATTAAAAGTTTTCAATTATATCTAGTAATTGAAATAAGATGAAACGTGAGTTGGGTTTATTGTGAACCATGTTTTTAAGTGACATGTGTTCTTTAACCCAACTGACAGTCAAAATATGATTTGGAATTTATAAATCTTTTATTAAGATTTAAATGGGAATTTTCCAAAAGCCAAGTTTTCCAATTTAATATATTAAATTGGAGTTGAATGGAATTCAAATTAATAATAACCGAGATAAGCTTCTGTAAAAGAAAACCGATACAACATATGGAATTTAAGAGGCTTTGCCGTTATTCCATTTATATTATTGGTCGGATACAGAAATTTATAACGATTATATATTGATTTGATTTCTGTGAAGATTCCATATTTTATGGAAGATGAGTTTGGGTTTACCGTGAACTATGTTTTAAATGACATTAGTTCTTTAACCCAGTTAAAGAATAAGATTAATTTCTTAAATTTGAATAATCATTGAATAATGATTTTTGGTATTTAAAACCAAATTGGAGTTTTGATAAATCTTTAAAAGAAAGATTTAAGAATAAATTTGAAGAATTTATCTTTGATAAGATAATGCGAATAATTCATTAGAAGAATAATTCTGAATTAGAATGTGGCGTTGGATGTGTTTTTATAGTACTTGATTTTTTTTAATTATAAAAATACGTGAATTATTCGGAAAGACCGAGTTTAACCCATTCCGAATAATTACTACGACGATGAAGAGTCGAAGGTGAGGACGGTGGTTGAAGACCGACGATCTTCACATCGAATGGATGTGTTGCTACTGATACCCTTGATGGGAGTAGCTACCTTGAAGGGGCTTCAGTGGTAGCCGTCCGGACTATTGTTGATTGTTTCGGATATGCGAGGACCTCTCAAGTGTCTCCGGTTTCGTTCAGACCCAGAACGGACTTGTAAATGGATGCGTGTCTGACATTGGATTTCGTTCCATGTGAATTAAATTGATTTCTATTAATGTATATCAGATTAGTGGTGGAGAATTTATTCTCTGCTTCACACCCTGGTATATATTAATAGTGATTGATCGCATGGCGTGAATTGTCAATGTGGCACGCCAAGATGCAAATGATCAAGGCTTTTGTTGAAAAGCAGGGTCTTGTGGGATGATCAAAGTATAGCCTATTACGGCATAGCTTTGTGTATAGCGTGACTTCGCGAGCCTCACACCCCGGTATGAGTCAAAAACGGGATATGGACCATAGGGATGCACACGTTTCTTTCTAGCTAGAGTGATGTCAGGGACCTACCAGCACTGAGATTTTGCTTATGTGGAGGATGGATTTTGAGGCGCCTCGGATTTTTATAGGCCGTTAGTGGTCATACTATAGGTTCAAAGGAACCGGGAAACGTGTGTTCACTACGGGGAATCCTGTGGCATTTTCTAGAGTGTCTCGAATCGGAGAGGAGCTTGCCCCTAGTCTCGACTCATGATGGAAATCCAATTTCCAATACGACCTTGCGGTTTTGAATGTAGAACTAGTATGGCGACATGATATATGGTACTCATGCCGTCTATAATTGATACATTATGATTGAAATGTTTTTATTAGAACACATACACATTAATATTAAATCCGTTTTATCGTATCAAGCATCTTTTAACCATTATAAGGTAAAACCCTATCCTCCAGTTTGCGTTGCATTGTGTGATGGGACTCGGGTCTTATAATGGTTTCATTTTCCTAAAAAGCATTGCGTTGTTTAGCGATTTACTTTATTTTATGCACCGGCAATCCAATGGAGTATGCCCGTTCCGCGTTAGCGGCGTGGTCCTGTGATTAGCCTTATTATTATTAGATAAGTTAAGTTAAGATTTCTCATACCAGTACCATGACTGACCTGTAGTTTGTTTCACTGGCAAACTCGGGTGCCCATATTTTCCATACGGGCAGTCGAGTAACTTTTTGCAGATATTTACAGGATCCCGCAGCTGAAGCGATATCCGGAAAGCTCTGTATCCGTGTATTCCTTTCGGCTGTATATTTGTAATATTTTTCCGCTGCTATTTAAGTGTAATTTAAATCTCTGATATTATTGTATTTCTTTGGGTAATAAGTACTCATACTCTGTTATATTCTTGTACTCTGATGTAATTGTTGTAATCAGCAATAAAATGTTCCTCAGTTTGTGTTCTGATGCGTATTGTTCTCAAAGCAATCCAGGCTTTCCTTTATTGGGAAGCTTGGGTCGTTTTAGCGAAAATTTCTGCATAAGAAGAGTCGTGGCGTTTGGTTTAGCTTGGGTGAGAACTCCTCACTTGTATTTTTAATTTCTAGTTGAAAAATATACTAGGATGCAGACGGTGCTTAGCAGCACTCGACACCCATCGTCCACAGACCATGGATGACTTGTTTGTTTGGTTGTTGTGTTGTGAAATTTGATTGTGTGATGGTGAATAAAATAAAATATTTTATAGTTAAAAATATAATTTTTAACGTGTATATAAATGAACATTTATAAACAAATCGGACGATTTGTTTATATACACTGATTTGACTGACATTGATTGGGACGATAAATTTTACACATCGCCCAACTACACAAATAAAATATGTGTTTATTGATTTGAAACCCCACACGGGTATTAGGATGATATTTGACGTACACTAATCCCAATTGTTTAGTTGTATGTCAATCGATGGGTTGACAGACTGTGTAAGCGTTTGTTATTTATATTTAATGCTTATACGGTTGTGTGGTGCACTCTGGATGATGGTTGATTAGTTATCATTGCTATGATATACATCTGTTGTATGGAAATCTATATAATAAACATTATATGGTAATTGATTGGGCCTCATTCCAATATAGAAAATAAATCCATGTGTTGAACTAAAAATAAATTCATGTGTTGAATTAAAAATAAATTCATGTGTTGAATAGAAAATAAATCCCTGTGTTGAATTGAAAATAAATTCATGTGTTGAATAAAAGCAATGTTGATTAGATTGACGCCATTTTGACGTGAACGATATTTATATCGATTTTATTCATTTTTCAATTAATATTGAAAGTGATTTCAAAATTCGAATTAAATCGAAATGAATTGAAATTCGAATTAAATTGAATAGATTTGAAATTCGAATTAAATTGAATAGATTTGAAATTCGAATTAAATTGAATTGAATTGAAATTCGAATTAAATTGAAATGAATTGAAATTCGAATTAAATTGAAATGAATTGAAATTCGAATTAAATTGAAATTCGAATTAAACTGAAATGAATTGAAATTCGAATTAAATTGAAATGAATTGAAATTCGAATTAAATTGAAATAAATTGAAATTCGAGTTAAAATTAAATTGAATTGAAATCGATTTGAAATGAAATTAAAACGAATTAATATTGAAAAATTCAATCTTGATTCGAATTTGAAAAGGAAGTTGAATTCGTTTTGTAAACGAATTTAAAACGATTTATAAAATACGTTTTAAAAGGAAATCGACGATATATATATAATATATATATTATATATATAATGGGCTGAATAGAACGCACCGCGCCGCGGCAGTTCGCGAATTTCGACCTTTGACTTCGAATGGATATTGCGGGAGATCCGACCGTCGGATTCTCCTAAAACTGGAACAGTTGGGTTCGTATCGTAAAGAGCTTTCTAACGATTATTAGAAATTAGAAATCTAATGGTTGGATTTGGAATTAAGTTCAAATCAAATTTGGAAAAGGTCGTTGTAAGTGCAGTTCGATGGCCGTTGATGGAAATCGACTGTACGGGCCTTGATAAAATTATTAAAAATAGTAATAATTTGTGTAAAATCATAAGAAATGATTTGTGAAGAATTAGGATGAAAAACTCCATTTTGAAAAGATAAAAATAGATTTTTATCAAAATGAACTAATTTTGAATTAGAATAATAATTTATTTATTTTTAAATAAATAAATTGGATTTGAAATGGTTTTAAAAGAAACCAGAATTTCCAATAACTGAATTAGAATGTATTTGAATCGAAATTTTCTTTGGAATATTTCGATGTTGGATTTCGTGATGATACAGATATTGTTGTGGGAATTTAAAAGATATATTAATATCGTTTTTTCCAATACGATATTTGTTGGTCGTAGAATTTGATATTGAATATAAGCCGATATATTTTCTATTCAGAGCCTTGTATTTAATATCAAATGTGATTTGGGTTTGTCGTGAATGGTGTCTTCATTAACACTATTCTTAAACCCAGTTGAGAAAAAGATTAAATCTTTTTATTTAGATTTAATGAAGTGTACCAATTAAATGGTATTTAATTGGAATTGAATTTGAATTGATTCTTGGGTTTATCGTGAACGGTGTTTTACATAACACTTGTTCTTTAACCCGATAATTAATGGAATGTGATTTTTGGTTGTCGCGAACGGTATCTTCAATAATATTGTTCTTAGACCCAACTGAGTTAAGAAAATCAGAAACTAACTGGAGATTAGTTAAGTTGAATGGTTTCTTGGGTATTGATCTGATGTTGGTTTCGGCCTTCGGGGTTAATACTTAGGGAATTGCTCACTTGCTATTTTACGGTTAAAGGCTGATAGAATGGAATGTGATTTTGGGTTTATCGCGAATCGTGTTTTAAATGACATTGGTTCTTTAACCCAGTTAAGGACAGGAAGATTAAAACCAAGTGGAGTTTTAATGAATCTTTAATTAGATTGAAAAGGTCGAGAATGGAGTATCACCAGTTTTGCTCCAGGCGATAGTTAAATCTTTAATTAGATTTAAACGTGAAATAGTAATTGAATTTACCGATAACACCGTGGTGTTAGAGATGAAGTATGACCAGTTTTACTTCATGGGATGAATAGGTTGGGATTGGGAAATTAAAACAAATGATTACTTCGGTAAGGTTCGTTAATCCCGACTAGTTTGAAGTGATATTCAAAGGAAGATTAAAGAATAAATTTAAAAGAATTTATCTTTGATAAAATTAACGGGAACCTTTCCCTAAGAATGTGAAATTTAGAAACTAACTGTAGGTTAGCTAAGCAGAATGGTTTCCTGGGTATTGATCTGATGTTGGTTTCGGCCTTCGGGGTTAATATTTGAGGAATTATTCTCTTGCTAATTTACGGTTAGTGACTGATGAATTGGAATGAGGCGTATGTTGTGTTTGTGTAACACTTGTTTATTATATACGCGAGTTATTTGGAAAGACCGGGTTTATCCCATTCTGAATAAATGATACGACGATAAGTCGAAGATGAAGATGGTGGTTGAAGACCAGAGGTCTTCACGTCGTTTGGATAATTACTGATGATCTTGATTGGGTCGTACACCCAAGAGGAGAGAATCAATTGGTGGTCGTCCAGACGTACTTGGAGATCGATTGAGATGCGGGGTACTAGGTGCCTCCAGTTCCGTTCAGACCCAGAACGAACTTGTAAATGGACTGTGTGTCTGACATTGGATTTTATTCTGTGTGATTGATTTCTATTAAATATATATCTGTTTGGCGGTGGAGAATTTATTCTCTTGCTTAACGCCCTTCTCTGAGACGTACGAGCTCAGAGGTTATATATCGATGGATATCAAACGCATGGAGTGAACTACTTGTGTGGCATGCCTAAGTGGCAAATGATCAAGGCTTTTGTTGAAAAGCAAAGTCTTGTGGTGGATGATCAAAGCACGGCCTGTGTGGCATAGCTTTGTGTAGCGTTGATTCACGAGCCTCACACGCCGGTTGTGAACCAGAAACGGGAGAGGACCTTTGGGAGGGCATGCGTTTCCTTCTAGCTAGAAGTGGCGTAAGTGGTTTTACACGCCCTGACGAGTTTGACTTATGTGGATGTTGCTGTTGCAGCTCGGATATATCGGTGACTATGTGAAGTCGATGGAGTCATTTGTTGGCTCATTTACGCCCCCAAAGGGCGGGAAAACGCAGTGTTCAGGATCCACATCTGTGGACCGGCCCTGTCACTCCAAGGGTCACTCGAGCTCTGATCCTGAGACTCGGGCTAGACAGTCTCGAATCGGTGAGGACTATCTTTTGCCTCGGTTTACAGATGGAAATCCAACTTCCAATACATGACATGTGATGTTTTGATTGTAGAGCCTAGTATTGGCGACATGATATATGGTACCCATGCCATCTATGATTAATACTTATGATTGAAATTGTTTTAACACTATACACTTATAGTAATAATAAAAGATGAAATTTAGCGTATCAAGCATTCTTTGGCTATTATAAAGTAAAACCCTATACTTCGGCTTGCGTTGCATTGTGTGATGGGACCTGGGTCTTATAATAGCTTCATTTTCTTTATTTAACATTGCGCTGTTGTTTTATGCACTGGTATTCTTGGGAGGAAACCCGTTCCGTGTTATACGGTGTGGTCCCTTGATTTACCTAACTTTAAAAAGAAGATTAATAACTGTTTTAGTTCTCACACCAGTCTCATGACTGACCTGGAGTTTATTGTTTTAACCTAAACTCTGGGTTCCCTTATTTTGACACGGGCAGCTAGTAGTTTTGGTTTTGCAGATTTATATTCACAGGAACCTGGTTTATAACTGGAATGATATTCGGGAAGCTCTATATCCGTATATCTCTTCTAGTTGTGTATTGTATTATTTTTCGCTGTTATGTAATGTATTGTAATCTCTGATATTTTATAATGTGTAATATTGATTTATACTCTATACGTTATTGTATTCTGATGGAATTGTTGTATTAAACAATGAAATGTTCTTCTGTCTGCGTTCTTTTGTATGTTGTTCTCAATTCAATCCGAGCTTTCCTTACCGGGGAAGTTCGGGTCGTTTCAGCTTTGCTCCTGGAAGAAAATGTAATTCGGGGAAAAGTAATTAAGTCAATAATTAATTATATTTAATTTGTTTATTAATGTCATTAAAGTTTAATTTATCATATCTCGTTCAAACATAAAAGAAATTCGACAATTTCAGTTTTGTTGGAATCGTGGTGTCGAGATCTACGCCATGGAACAGACGAGAACAAATTCAGAAGCAGTCTGGAATTTTGACTGAATTAAATGCAGAGTTTAAATCAGTTAAAAACAATCATTATCAATGATTACTGAAACCGATCAAGGTGAGATTTCTTTTCAAATAATTAAAATTAATTAACTATTATCGTGTTTAGAAATATTTACAAATACGCTGTTAAATTCAGTTTGTTGTTATATGCGATTGATTTGGATTGGTTGATGCTTTTTGGTGTGATCTGTTTGATTTAATTGTATATAATGGAATTATTGAAATTTGTAAACAAACAATAATATCATTTTTGTTTGCCATGTTAATGTAAGAATTTGTATACAAATTAAAAATATCATTTTTATTTGTGATGTTGAAATAGAATTGTCAACAACACAAAAATATCATTTTTATTTGTTATGTTGAAATAAAATTGTCAACAACACAAAAATATCATTTTTATTTGTTATGTTGAATTATAATTGGCAACAACACAAAAATATCATTTTATTTGTTATGTTGAATTAGAATTGTCAACAACACAAAAATATCATTTTTATTTGTTATGTTGAATTAGAATTGTCAACAACATAAAAGTATCATTTTTATTTGTTATGTTGAAATTAGAATTGTAATCAAGCAAAAATATCATTTTTGTTTGTCATGTTAATGTAGGAATTGTATACACATTAAAATATTCATTTTTATTTGTCCTGTTAAAAATAGGATTTGTATACAAATAAAAGTAGTCATTTCTATTTGTCAAGTTAAACATTGAATTTGTATACAAATAAAAATATTCTTTTTTATTTGTCAAGTTAAACATTGAATTTGTATACAAATAAAAATATTCAATTTTATTTGTCATGACTAAACATTGAAAATGTATACAAATAAAAATATCATTTTTATTTGTTATGTTGAAATAGATTTGTACACAAATAAAATTATTCATTTTTATTTGTCTTGTTGAATATTGAAATTATATACAAATATAAATATCCTTTTTATTTATTATGTTAAAAATAGAATTGTTGTCAAATAAAAATTTCCCTTTTATTTGTCAGTAGAAAACATTGGACATGTTATGCAAGTAAAACTTTCTTTTATTTATCATTAGAAAATATAGGACATGTTGTGCTAGTAAAACACTTCTTTTATTTGTCATGTTAAATATTAAAATATGTTATGTGAACGAATACTTCTTTTTGTTTGACATTAGAATTGTAGAACATGTCATGTAAATAAAATCATCTTTTATTTTGAAATTAGAATTGTAAAGCATGTCATGCAAATAAAATTGTCTCTTTATTTTTCATTAGCAACCTAGAAACGACATGAAAATAAAAATTATCTTTTTATTGATCATTAACAATATAGAGAAGTTATGCTAATAAAATACATTTTTATTTGACATTGGAAACATGTAGGGAAGTTATGCAAATAAAATACATTTTTATTTGATATTGGAAACATGTAGGGAAGTTATGCAAATAAAAATACATTTTTATTTGACATTGGAAACTTGTAGGGAAGTTATGCAAATAAAAATACATTTTTATCTGACATTGGAAACATATAGGGAAGTTATGCAAATAAAATTCATTTTTATTTGACGTTGGAAACATGGAGGGAAGTTATGCAATTTTTATTTGACATTGGAAACATCTAGGGAAGTTATGCAAATAAAAATACATTTTTATTTGACATTGGAAACATGTAGGGAAGTTATGCAAATAAAATACATTTTTATTTGACATTAGAAAGCATGTAGATAAGTTATGCAAATAAAACTTCTTTTTATTTGTTATTAGAAAACATTGGAAATGTATACAAATAAAACTTCTTTTTATTTTTTATTAGAAAACATTGGATAAAACTTCTTTTTATTTGTTATTAGAAAACATTGGAAATGTATACAAATAAAACTTCATTGGAAATGTATATAAATAAAACTTCTTTTTATTTGTTATTAGAAAACATTGGAAATGTATACAAATAAAAGTTCTTTTTATTTGTTATTTGAAAACATTGGAAATGTATACAAATAAAACTTCTTTTTTATTTGTTATTAGAAAACATTGAAAATGTACGCAAACAAAATTCTTTTTTTATTTGTTATTAGAAGATATAGGAATTTGTATGCAAATAAAATATCTCTTTTTATTTATCATTAGAAACATGTTAGTGGAATCGTCGAATGATTTATATTTATATATACTTATATATATATATATATAATAAAATTAAACGAATCGCGCGTGGTAGTTCGCGTTTCGGAATCGAAACTTTAAACGATTATACCGAAAGATCCGACCGTCGGATTTACCCAAAACTGAAACCGTTAGGTCCGCTTTGGAAAAATCTTTCCAACGATATAAAATTTGTTAAAATCCAACAGCTAGATTTCGAAAAATGTGTAAATCAAATTTGGGTAAAAACAGCGCCAGGGCCGCCTAATGGCCTGAAGCATCGTTAAATTGCATTGAAATATTTTTATATAAATAAAAATAGTGATAAATCGTTATAAAATGATATTAACGATATGAAATGATTTAAATTATATATATTTGAGAACTATTTGAAAAGACCGAGTTCAATCTCATTTCCAATAATTATACGACGGTTTAAATCAAAGATATTGAAGACGGTGATTGAAGACCGACGATCTTCACGTCGAATGGACGACTACTGATGCCCGACATTGGGTAGCTCCCAGTAAAGGGTTAAAAGTGGTAGTTGTCCGGATGTACTTGTTGATTGTACGGATATGCGAGAACCTCTCTTTCGTATTGGACATACGGGACGAGGAATAAGGTGTCTCCGGTTTCGTTCAGACCTAGAACGGACTTGTAAATGAATGTGTGTCTGACATTGGATTTCATTCTGTGTGAACTGATTTCTATTAAATATATATTTGTTTGGTGGTGGAGAATTTATTCTCTTGCTTAACACCCTTATCTGAGACGTACGAGCTAAGAGGTTATATATTGATAGATATCGGTTGCATGGCATGGATTGTCAATGTGGCATACCAAGATGCAAATGATCAAGGCTTTTGTTGGAAAGCAGAGCCTTATGGTTGATGATCAAAGCACAGCTCATGTGGGCATAGCTTTGTGTATAGCGTTACTTCTCGAGCCTCACACCCCGGTAAGAGTTAGAAACGGGATAAGGGAACGTAGGGAGTGCACACATTTCTTTCTAGCTAGAAGTGGTGTCATGGTATGGAGCCCAGACATTTTTACTTATGTGGATGATAGATTTCGAGGCCTCGATATATTGGTCGCTACTGGCCAAGTAATAGGTTCAATAGGCTCGGGAAATGGATGTTCATACATAACTAATCCTTTAAGGTATATTTGTGGAACGACGCTGCAGGATTCAAGGGTTCACTACGGGGGATCCTGAGACATTTGCTAGAGTGTCTCGAATCAGTAAGAAGATCATCCCTAGCGTTAACTCTTGATGGAAACCCAATTTCCAATATGACATTACCGATTTGATTGTAAACCTATATATGGCGACATAGTAGGATGGGGTATTATGCCATCTACGATTGATACATTTACTTTGAAATTATTTTTAAACTAGTTAGACACTAATAATAATATTAAATATTGTTTTATACGTATCAAGCATGTTTGATCATTATAAGGTAAAACTCTATCCTCCGGTTTGCGTTGCATCGTGTGATGGGACTTAAGTCTTATAATGATTTCATTTTTCTAAAAATCATTGTGTTGTTTTGAATAGAAAGATTTACTTATTTTATCCAATGGAGTAAACTCGTTCCACGTTAACGGAGTGGTCCTGTGATTAGCATTATTATTTGATAAGTTAAGAAAGATTTCTCATACCAGTCACATGACTGACTCGTAGTTTGTTTAACTTGCAAACCCTGGTGACCATATTTTCCACACGGGTAGTCGAGTGGCTTGTTTTGCAGATATTTATTTATTGAGTAGGATTGTGGATCAAAGCTCAAAGCTGTGTCCAGAGCATGGATAGTCTTCTGCTGTATTAGTTCATTTGGTTCCGCTGCATTGCATTACATTTTTTGTAAATTAATCTTCCGCTGTATTATATTTCGATGTTCTCTGATATATTATGTACTCTGATGTAACATTATTATGATGTTTATAAAAGTCTTCTGTTATTATTCTGATGTGTTGTAAACCAAGAGTTAGCGTATGCAGGATTCGAACGGTCTTGGTCGATTTAGCGATCGATTAGTTCCGGGCGAAATCCGTGTCGTTACAAGTTCGAATACCGATACCAGCGTAGATTCAACAGGAAGTTCTGCCTATTATGAAAATATGGTTGCTCGCACTCAACAACTTAGAGAATGAGGTGAATTTGGTATTGCAAAAGCAATATTATTTGTTATAGAACCTGATAAGAAAGGGTTATTCACTGTTCTTATCGAAGACATAGCAAAAAGTTGGTTGATATCAGGACTTGCAGCTCAACGCCACATAAAAGAATACCAAACTTTTCTGATAAAGCAAGGTGGTGCCAATAGGTAATATTTTCATGTCTTTTTATTTGTATTTCTATTGTATCTAGTTTTTTAATAAAATGTTGTAGTTTTTTTGTATATACAATCAATATTTAATTTCCAAAACAAGAAAAGATTAAAAATCCCATTATATAAATACCAATGTTTATAAAAGTCTTCTGTTATTATTCTGATGTGTTGTAAACCAAGAGTTAGCGTATGCAGGATTCGAACGGTCTTGGTCGATTTAGCGATCGATTAGTTCCGGGCGAAATCCGTGTCGTTACAAGTTCGAATACCGATACCAGCGTAGATTCAACAGGAAGTTCTGCCTATTATGAAAATATGGTTGCTCGCACTCAACAACTTAGAGAATGAGGTGAATTTGGTATTGCAAAAGCAATATTATTTGTTATAGAACCTGATAAGAAAGGGTTATTCACTGTTCTTATCGAAGACATAGCAAAAAGTTGGTTGATATCAGGACTTGCAGCTCAACGCCACATAAAAGAATACCAAACTTTTCTGATAAAGCAAGGTGGTGCCAATAGGTAATATTTTCATGTCTTTTTATTTGTATTTCTATTGTATCTAGTTTTTTAATAAAATGTTGTAGTTTTTTTGTATATACAATCAATATTTAATTTCCAAAACAAGAAAAGATTAAAAATCCCATTATATAAATACCACATTCAAATAATACCACGCTCGAATGCCCCGTTCATAGCAAAAAACGCATTCCCTGTTCACTAACGTGCCATGCACAAATGCCATGCTCAAATATCACATTTACGTTTGTAAAAAACGCTCCCAAACTATATAGCTAGCGTCTCCAACAGTGGCACCAAGAGGCAAAAGAGGCAAAACGCGAGATATTCCTAGTTTTTTTCATTGCACCACGTCATGCCAATATCAATTTAACCATTGAAAGAACCATAGAAACCGAATTCTACCCTTCTTTTTCTAAGCATTGATTTATAAACAGTTTTTACAAAATAATTTATGTTATAAACGATTTTCTAAAGTCGTTTTATAGCGTAAACAATTTTTAGAAAGCCTATTATATTGTGAACGGGTTTGTGAAAACCATTTATACTAAGGGTGGGCGCGGTTCGGTCTGCCGCTGTTTGGAGCCCAAACCGCTTCCACACCACATCAAACAGTTAATCATAAATACAAATGATTATATTAACCATTCAAATGGTTCGGTTTTATTGTAATACAGACTGGGTTTGGTTCGGTCTAGTTTAAACCTATATTAAGTATGATATAAGAGAACAAATTCCACCAACGATCAATTTACAATTTTATAGCGTTATCGGTAACAACCATATTTTTCAACTAATCAAAAAAAATTATTTGACATAAATTTTGGTGAATAACGGTAAGAATTTAAAATTTTAATGACTTATTAATTAATGTAAATGAACCTAGAAAAATTATGTAGCAATGGAATTTGATAAATTAAAATGGTAGTAACGTACATTTGAGTGTACATGAACAAGATACTTGAATTGAAACATTAACATTGAAACAGGAATCAGATATGGGATTAATAGATGAGAAATAAATTAATTTTTGTAATTAAGATTCAATTGAAATCTATGTAGATTTACATGATACAAGCTTTAGTAATTTCATTAACGACAATTTCAATAATTTATTAAGGTAATAACTTACACTTTATTTTGAATGAATAGGCAGTTGGGTCAAAATGGTTAACTAAGTGAAACTGTCATTGAACGAAATGTACTATTTAAATAGTTGATGAACATAAATATAATTTAATGTGAAATTGAGTACTAGGCGTGATTGTAAATAAATGGAAATAACAGAATTATAATGATTGTTGAATTAATACAATGAAACGAACAAATTAATCCTATAATTGAAATATAATGTTAAAGTTAATGCAGTTTTGAAATATAATGGGTTAAATATAGAATTTAATGATTTGTGTCTTGAATTGTTAAGATATAACTTTTCTTGATTTGTTAAACAATGAATTGCAATAACTATATATGACAATAACTTGTGTTTGGTAAGTTACTTCCATTGAAATTTGAAATTAATATTAAATAAACAATAAATAAAATGAATTAACTAATTTTGGAATTCCTTATATATTGAAAATTTTGATGTATTGAATACGGTAATAATATAGATACGTTGTTTGTACAATGAATGTCAACTAGATATAAATGTAATTATTTGTATGGATTGAAACATAGTTGTAATTTGTATGTATTGTAGTTATTGAGAATTGAATTCTATTGCTAAATCTTATGAATTTAATTGAGTCAAGAAATTCATAATTTAGCTTTAAATGGTATAACTATGAAACTATATGGCTGAAACTTAATTAAATTGTGAAAGTAATTAAATTTAACTTATTTTGACTATTGTGATTTGTATTGATTGCAAATAAATTCGGTGAATTTGTTTATATAGGTAAACATTAAAAGTTGGAAATTAATATTGATATATTGAATGAAATATATTTAATTAATTTATAATTGACACTCAAATTGAATTTTGTTAAATAATCAAAATTGGAACTTATTATAAGTTTTGTTTGAATTAGGATTAAAATTAGTAATGAATGGACTTGAATTAAAAATGAATAAGAGAAAAATTGAATACTCTGTTTATTAAATTAACCTTTGAAGTCCTTTTCCTATAAATTATCATAAACCTTAACCTAATTTATTGCCGTGAAATACCAATGGCCATCCAATAAAAAAATATGGTAGCTTCCTTTTCAACTTCTAAAAATCCAAATAAGACAATCCACTCAACAAAAATTCACGAAACTTGACTCGTTAGAATCGAGTTCGAAAAAATCTCAGTACTCATACCAATTTGATAACATGCGATCTCAGTTTTGGGTTCGTCATGTTTTTACAGTAAACTTTTTTCTAGGGTTCAAAGTAATGATTTATAAAGAGATCTATTCCCAAATTGAATATCATATTTGAACTCGTTGCGGGAAATAACATCGTTTGCCAAAAAATGAACGGATTTGGAGTGAAAAAGTTTTGATAGTTCTATGCTACAGCGTAAGTGAGAGCCATGAACGCTATCCAATGGGGTTGATAGAGTTTGGGATGTTTGTGATTAGGGGGTAGGGTTTGCGAAGAGATGATCGTCGGACATGTTAGTTTGAATTTTCGTGAAGGGAATGAGGAGATGGAGAAGAGAGAAGATTCATTTTTTTCAGCCATGAATAAGTTTAATATCATGTAGCGTGTAAAGAAGATGAAGAAGAAGGGTACCAGATGATGTGGTATTTTTATTGATAAAAGGTTATTTGTTTATTTTGTTTTAATTCAATTTTCAAATAATGGAAACATGAATAACTTTTTCATACGAACTCAAATTGACGTGCAGTTTGTTGCGTTGGAATCATATTGAAATTCCGGACAACATGGAGTTTGTTTGGTTGGATTTAGAGACTGTCAAATTTTGGGACTATTTTGGGTTCAAATGCATTTGAAACCAAAGGTGAGTGATTAAACGCACTCACGCTTAACTAAAATATTCAGTTGTTGGTTAAATTAAATTCATGCAATGATATGATTGTATTAATGGATGTTTGATAGTTTAATTGCATGTTTATGTTAATTTGCTTTGAAATGTTAATTTAACTGTTAGTTAAATGTGAAGTTTAAATTTCTAGTTTAAGTCGACATCTAATAACAAGTAAATTTATGTGATATTGACATGTTTTGATGAATTGATCTTGATGGAATCCTTAGATTGATATGCTTGATGTATTGATATTTAATTTATCTTGTTATTCACCATGTTTACATATGTTTATTGTTTTGTTGATTGACCCCAACCATTTATCCTAGATGTTACGAACATCAAATAAACTCAGATTAATGATCAAAATGAATTAAGAATGTAGGTTGAAATGATAAATACCTACGACTTTGATTTGGATTGAAATGGTATATATCCTTTCCCAAAATACTAAAATTAAATTTTAAGTATCACTTGGCCATAGGACAGAAAATTTTATATGGACACCTATTGGTTAAATCAATTTTTTTTTTAATCTTAAATCCTGAAGTATTGTTTAAAAACAATATGACCAATGTTTTATATATTGATTTTTTTGAACTTTGAGTTTTGAAATATAAAAACTAACGGAAATAATTTAATGTTGTAAACTAGAGCTAAAAATGAAATTGAATATGAATTGAATAATTTGAAATTGATTTGTTTTGTCCACGTTTGAAATTTATTTTAAATTAACATTGGTTTAAAATGGTATATGAATTGTGAGCTCAATATTTTTTATAAATTGAAATCATTAGAAAATGAGAATTCTAATTGAAACTAAAATATTTGAATTGAATTGGTTGGATTGAATTTAAATTGAAATTGAATCGAATTGGAATATTGATATTGAGTTGATTTGATTTGAAAATTAGAATAGGACATCAAGTATATTGAAATTTTGAAGAAACAATTGCAATTCCAATTATAGTATTTTAAACCATTGTATAAACTGTTTTAGTAAATAACTATTTTTACATATAAACTATTTTATATCTTTATTTATATATATTGATTTTTTTAAATAGACTATTTTACCAATCAACTATCTATTTTATAAACTTATTTAATATTTAACTATATTTAACTAAATTCGATAAGTACTAATTTATATTCAAACGGTTTATTTAAACTATATTTTTCTAATTATTTGTTTTCAAACTATTTCAAATATATATCTATAGTATTTTAATATACTTTTCAACTATTTTGATTATTTAAATTATTTTTAGATTAGAATTGTTTAAGATTCTAAATTGGGTTAAATGGATATTTCAGTATGAATAATATTCCATTCTGACTATTGAAATGATTTTAAAGCAAAATCTGATATTTTGATATGAGGTATGAACCCCTTTGAAATATAAAAGAACCGACCGGTGTGAAAATGGTAAATGTTTGGTTGTTAAATAGACCAGGATCAGATATTGTCATACGCTCTTCCATTACCGAAAACAACTTTAACAATTGTGCACGTGGTGGAGAATCCATAATGAAGTAGGTTGATATGGAGGCGAGTACTAGACTTGAGGAAAGAGAACGATGATGGATAGCCTTGACCTTCGGGTCATAATTGAAATGACTAAAACAGGAGCCATACCCAGGCCAATGTGAGTTAGCTACTCTTAGCAGGGATGCTTCTTCGATACCATATATATTGCTTTGTGACTGATTTGAGCGCCTTTGAAATTGGAAGTATTGTCTGGGGTGGGCGGTAGTCGCGGCTATACGTTACCACCAGCCTGGGTCCGCAATCCGGTAGAATCTTATTGATAGGTATTGCCTCGATGCCTTGTCATATTTATCCTCATCGAGGCACTTACGATTTTGATTTAACGTTTTCGTATAGCGGCGCATCCCTATCCACCGATGGCTTACTGGTGTTTTATATGCAATGCTTACGATAACATATAAATGACGTAAGGGTAAAAATGTGATCCCGCTTAAGCTATTTTGATACTTTTATTTTACTGAATAGGAACTGTTATCAAAATTATATTATATAGTATCTAGTTTAATGGATCCTTAGGAGAAGGAAATTCCCATAAAATCTCTTAAGTTATTGCACTCACTAACACATTGGATAAGAGATATGAATTACTGGAAGCATCTCTACCGCCGTGACACTCATATTATCACATGGTTTTGATTTGACTGATATGAGAATATTTTAGTTCTGATCCAAGTATTTTTGTCTTTTCATTTGTGCTTGGGTCAGCCTAAGTTTTCAGTTATCGAAGATACCATTATGAAGATGAAGATAGAGCTTAACAGATGTATTTATTTTATTTATTCTGCAGCAAATATTGGTATGTTTAATGATAGTTAACTCTGATAATTGTTGTAGAATATAATCTAATGTATGTTTTAACATCTTCATAATCTGTTATTTATTTATTATACTTTGTGCTTCCGCTGCGAGATTCTGTGATTGTTTTCTTCTTTCTTTTTTCTTATATTAATCCCAATAAATATATGTATCTTTGGATTCGTTTAAGTCGACATTGATGGATTTTTATCGATTTGAACGATCAAATATCCAGGTTGTTAAATAGTCACTTAAAGGTTAAAACACATGGTGTAATATTGAATTGAAAGAATGTTTTTTAAATGTATGAATACTTCAATTTTATGTTTAATGAAAAGTAAAATTGTCTTAGTACATTAACCAAGCATCAACGTTAATTAATGCATACGTTAATTAATGCATAAACATTAATTAAAATAACTCAAATAAGATTATAACCAGCACTATCCAAAAAAATGATATGGAAATATTATAAAAAACTATAATTTTTTCCTTTGATAACGATTATTATTAATATAACAACAACATACGCTGAAAATCGAATATACATCCATAAAATAAAAAATTAAATGGGAATTAGTTATATTTTTATCATAAGATTATTAGTGCAGGTATTTGGTACAGTTCGGTTTAATATAGTTGGGTCAACTGTTCAAACCGCAACTGAACCGTATCATTGCGGATCAGTTCAGTTTGAGGTACTTGCTTTCGAAAGAGGATCGGTTCAGTTTTTCGCACCATTTTTGCGGTCTGGTTTGGGCAGTTTCCATATTGTAGTGCGGTTTATGCCTACCCCTAATTTATACAATTTTGAATTTTTTTAAAGAAAAATAGCTGATTAATTAATCTCATCCATTATTGGAAGAATGACAGGAGTAAACGTTTAAAAAATTTCTCCTCACACTAAAACTCGATCCACCGCTGGAGATACTCTCTAACTAAGATGTTGAACTTTAAAGGTACAGATGATTCCACGTTTTTTATTGCTAAATTAGATAACATGGATTTTATCTATATTTTACTTTACTAATTATCCAATGTTTATGGAAATATAGGTTTATGTATCAACATTTATGATTTTAAGGTACATACAGAAAAATGACTAATATTAAATCACTAATTCACTGAACACCTATACTATTATGGTATATAAGTAGTGCAAAGCTGTAGCATCCCGGAAAATTTCGACGCTTGATTCTCGACACTAATACATCCCGTGTCCAAACTCGAGTACCTAACATCCACAAAGCTAAAAGAAAGAAGTTATAGGATGAGATAAAAAAGAAAGAAATATTAGAATAGAAGAATAAGAAGAAAAACTAACACCACACAGAGTCTCACATCGCAGCGACATAAAATATAATATCAAAATAATCTTTATTGAGAGCTTGAAAAATACTTACAATCATCAGAGTATATTAATACATATGGACAATTATAACAACCTGTCCTCATATATCACACAGCGGAATAATAAATCATACGTCTGAACTCCTCCAGCTCGTCTTCTGAAACTCATAGCAACTTAAAGTTGGACCTGTAAAACTTGTTCTGACCCAAGCATTGCAAACGCCACAGATCAATCTGGTGAAACCAGTGTGAGTAAACTCACTAAGTTTAAGGGTTTCATCCAAGTTACTTAACTTTAGAAAATCCTTTTGAAAAACGGATAATAGTAAGATCAGCCCACAGATAAACATGGATGGTTTTTACCTTATTATAACCCAAAAAAAAAATTGATATGAAAATCCAGTGATATTATAATAGTTTCTATCAAATAAATAACCAAATAGCAGAACTCTTGCAACTCACACTCTACATACATAGTATAAAATCAAAAATAGCGGGGCTCTTATTGGAGAATTGATTCCAACTATGGCAAGGTATGGGACCACCTTCCGATCAGTGGACCTCCAGAGATGAATACATTGGGATTCAATAGGAACATCTTACAACCTAGGCTAAACATTATCGGTCACTCATTCAGCTTGAGTGGACCGAATATACCACTACCACGGTTGGGGGTCAGCCAACTGAACCGAAAGCATACAAAAAAAAAGAACAACCGAGATTTTTTATTTCTTCCGATCAGGTAATGATATACCCTGCTTGGGTGCGACCCAACTAGTCATGCGACCTACCAATTTCTACTATTTCGCGGTTGATGAGGCTTGAGGTTAAGCTTACGATTTCAGAACAACACATCTCCACTCACTTCGAATGCCACGTCGTCAGATCCGCCAGAAATCACTAAATGATGCCACAAAAATACTCTGGATGTTAAGATGAGAGAAGTTGCCTTCTCCGCCACCAAACTCGGTATGTTTGAAAAAAATCAACATACATGACTCCTTTGGAAATACTCTATTAGACATTTGTCCATACAAGTCATCAAGGAACATGATGAACCTAAGGCACCCTCCTACTGCATCCTTATATAGGAATCACCTCATGGATCAGTAACGATAAGCCCTTGTAATCCGCAAATTCCAATCATGAAAGAATCACCATCCAAATATCTCTAGCTGTAGACCAGAGAAAATTCATCAAGTAATCCTTCCACTTATGAAGATCCATGGTCTTCAATTGCTCCATTTTCAATTAGCATTTCCCATGTTTGTGTACTCGCTGGACGGAAGGTCTTCAAATATAAATTCGATCTTGGTCTTTCTATACCAACAATCATACGGGCCAGGTTTTGATAGTTGGTTATTTAGCTATCAAAATATACAACCATGCAACTATGAAAATAAAATGGATCCACTGGTTTGTATACAACATCACTTGGCCTTTAATTTACCATTCATTAATTAAAACTTCTAAATCTCCCAATATTTAGACCATAACCTTTTACTTCTTGTTTCACAATAAGAGTATTCTTAAAATCACTTTATTCAACTTATAACTTTTTGAATTATTGTTTATAATCCTATTCATAATAACTCTCCTTAACTACTCTCGCTTCTAAACTAATATCATTCTTGGATAATCCTGAAGTCATTCAAGTTGGGGTATTTTATTTACCTCTCAGATCTCGAGTCAACAACAATCTTATCTTCAGAATAGATAGAAGTTTATTAACGAAACCCAATTCCAAAAAATACCCTAAAAGTTCCATTTACTATACGATCTAAAAATGGTTTTCAACACCATATATTTTCTTTTGGAAACCTTATTTCAGTCACAAAACACGTTACCCTATTTAAAATATATCTGATTTATAATCCACTTAAGCTTCCGTTTTTGATTTCCACCTTTATATTCTTCATTTCCAAGTTTTTATTTCATTTACTAGCCTTTCTTGAGTTTATAAATCGAGTCATAGCTCGTTTTGACAGTTGGAATCACATACCAATAATTCATTTAAAACTTGGTTTAATGACTAAATCTCAACTTTGATTTCATAACTTTTTGCCACTTGGGTCTAATCCATTTAGATATAATTCCTTTAAGAATTCATCTTGTATTAAATTATTACTTAATCTTTCCTTTGTTATAAACAAGCTCTTAAGATTACATTAAATTTCGTTAATTAAATGTCGATTACCGATCATCGTTTTGATCGTTTAATAATAATCAGTATCCTCTAAATGCAGAACAGTTTACTTTATCATTAGCTATTAATATAATAGTAAATTTTCATTTAAAAAGTTATCTAAAATCATAATTAACTTGAATAATAGTTAACAATTCAAAATTTATTTAATAATCAATTCTAGTTAAGGCGGTTGACCTAGTCAATTCAAACACGGTTAATATGTTAACCGATTCCCATTAATCCTTTATTAATATAATTAATTTAAATAATTCCACTAATTGTTTTCTCAGAAATAATTAATCAAATTCTTAACCCTTGGGTTATTCTCTGCTCATATATCTTAAAAATTTGCTTTATAAACTCATTCTATATTTTTTTATAAAATTAGATAATAATAAACATTTATTTACTTTGAATAAACTTCATTAAAAATAATCTACATAAAATAGATTTCTAAATCTATATTCAGTTATAAAATAAATTTTATAACTTCATTCTATCGATTCATCTGACGGTAAATCAATCTTTATAAAATAATTCATTTCTAGGCCATCTACAACCAATTATCCAACCAGTATCACCCCCTGGTTAATAACAAACAAACATTGGATTTGGATTCAGCAATCACAACCAAACAATCAAATTTGACTAAATAATTCATATAACATAATATGAAAATAAACAATGTATTTGAGGAATCCGGTTGATTCCTCCAACCTGTCCATCCCTAAATCCAAATAGTTTACCTCAAATTCAATTAAATACAATAATATATTTATGATAGATAGAAATAAATAGTTCAACTGAAAAAAACAATCAGTCAACAACAAAATTCCAAAAACATAAAACTATCAGTTTTAATACGTTTATATTATTATAAATGTGTCCAACAAGTTAAGTTACCTCCTTTGGAAATAATCGTTAGAATAACGATTAGATTTCATTTAAATTAAACGAAATGTTGAAATCAACCAATTCATCCAAATAAATAACATTCATCATATAATAAACAATTCATCAACCATAGCACACAATTAAATCTCGACTTATAACAAATACAAGTAGGTAAAAACTGATACTCACCTTGATTTCCTTTCGTTATCGAAATGGTTCGATTTAATTAAATTAAATATGTGTTTAATTTAATTAAATGCTCCAGTTGCTTCCAACACCGTCCAAATTGTTTTTAGAATGTAGTGTTCGAAACCACAGTTCCAAAGTAATTCATTTGGTCCAATTCTGATATCATAGGCATAAGTTACAAAAATACTAATAATATGATTAATTAAAATAATTATTTCCCTCAATTAACTATTAATTTACTAATTAAACTGTTAATTACTTTTGTTCAGAGCATAAACAGTTCTTCCCCTTTTTGTGCCTTCACTCGATTCTGTTCTTATCCAAAAACCCTACACCAGTGATAAATATTATAAATATACTATTATATTAACTAATTAATTTCTTAACCAAATCATTTAATCACTAATTACTTAGGGCTAGAATAATTAGGCTGGCTATCTTCGTTACTGTTCCTGTTCATAAACTTAGTTACTGTTAACTTTTGTTAATCCCTCTATTTAGTTTGTTACCCTTCTGTCTGAAAATTGTTCCCTTCCTTCATCTACGTTATGCTGCTTCACTTGTCTTTACGTTGTCCTCAAACTCTCAAACCATGTTGTCACCCTTAATTAGGCTAATCATTATCGTTTCCATTCCTTCTTCTTTGTGCATTCTCATTCCAGGATATAACCGTTATCATTCCAGGATATAACCGCACACACCGAAACTTCCATTGACACACTGAAACCCTTCCACTTGAGCATGATCGGAGTTCACCAAGACCCGCGCCTCACTCAGATCAACTAGCGCTCCAAATTCCGGTCCTCTTAGCGTCACCGCCTGCCTGAAATCAGCTCTCGAACGCCATTCCTTTTCGATTGAATTCCGACCATCGTGCCACCTTAAACACCATCGCCAACGACCCGATGGCAAAACTCACAGAGCTGAGAGTGATTTTGCAACAGAACAATGGATTCAAAGATATATGAGGAAGAAAATTGAAGACTCACGGTCGTTCGTTTTTTAGAGGGTGGCGGCTGAAGCGACGTTGACTGCGTAAAGAGGGTTGACACATTTAGGGTTGAGTATAGGGTTTATATAATGGTGTTATATTATTTTTTTAATATATATGAATCTTACGCTGTAAGCTGCACGTATAAACCACTTCATATGACCTCCATTTGCAATGAAAATTTGCCCTTAGCACAATTAAATATTCCGGACACGATGGAAAAGGTTTCTTCGAATTCTTAGGTCATTTGTGAAAATCTTTTATAATCGCACAACGTGAATTGATACACACGTTTAAATTTCTTACGATCACATATTAACTCCAAAATCTTGAAATTTGAAATCTTACAATAATGCATCATTACAGATTCAATAAAATTTGTTTCGTTAAATTCTGAGATCATTTCAAAATTGGTTATTCTTAATACTCATGTTAAATCGACAAAACCATTAAATAAAAATTTAGGAGTTTATGGCTACCGAGATCGCATACGATATCGGTGATCGCAAAATTTATTTTCGTACAATAATTTAATCATGGTCCTATGAAACTGGTTTTGTTGAAATCTGTGACTATTTCAAAATTGGTTATTTTTAACTGTATTTAATTAATATAAAATTCATACTTTTTGCCAAAACAATATTAACTGAATATTTTAAAATTCTCTTAACTTCCCATAATATTCCAATAACACATATAACCAATTAGAAACCATTTTTGACCAAATTTTAGGTTAAAACGATACTTAATTTATTAAAAACTCCTTTATTTTATTAAATAAGACGTTATAATTTATAAACGATTCTATAGCAATCATTTGAAATTTTGATTTGGACATAAAAAAAATCTACAATATGAAATATCTAATTTTCTCTTTCACTAGAATATTATAATCAATTAGCTCATAACGTTTCTTTTTTCAAAGAAATCCTACTTATATCGGATTATGTATATTCATTTAAAGTTCAATACTCCATATTATGAACTACCGTGCCATTACGAGCTCGATTTAAATTAGTTATAAATTATACGTACAAACTTTGTTAAATAAATATATAAAAATCCATTAATATTTTCAGATCAAAATTTAAACCAAATTAAATATTTAAACAAAACGGTTAAAAATCTGGGTCGTTACAATCCTTCTCCTTTAAAAGAATTTCATCACCGGAATTACTAAGGTGTGAAAGACGTTACAAACCCATAAATTTTTCAAAAATTATTTCAGCTAAAATATTCTCTTATATTTTCCAAACAAACCCTAGTAGTTTTTATTGGAAAACTAATTCAATCTAGTTAATAAAATCTCAAAAAATTCTGACACCTTAAATTATGTAAATTTTTTGGCAGAGTCTCCCCTGTACAGAGGGACTTCTGCAATATTGCAGGAACAATAAATATATATACATCGACCCACACGGTCGAAAAAAACAAATCAAAAGCCAAAAGTTTTATTTTCGCGTAGGTGTACCTTAGACGAGCACTATTGAGCATCTTTGCTCAACTAATAAGCAATCTACGAAATCAAAATCAATCCTCAAGCCTTCTAGTACCTGTACTTATTTGATTTACCATGTAAGTGACAGTATATGAGATTTAAATTACAATCATTAATTAGCAACTATAACTACATAAATTTCAATTCATTCAACTTTTTATTAAATCTTTAATGAATTTTATTCAAGCATCTAACATACATCCAACAAACAAAGCACAACCAATTTAATCCAACCATCCGATTATTTATTTAATTCAATTAGTTTGGTTAAATATGATTAATATTCAACATCAAAATTTACTCATTTACATTCACCTTGGTTGAACATACTTTAATATCAATCGATCTATATCAAATTCATCTCTTATTCAATTATTATTAACTTGATTTCCAAATCCCAAATCTATTTTATCTAATTCCAACACCAAATCCATTCTTAATTCAACTCAACTTTACTAAGTTAAGTCGTATTTCCATATTCAGATTTAATTTCATTCAAATCAATCAAGCAACAAGATATCTCAATAATTCGATAAAATTATTTCCTCCCTACACAAAAGAATATAATTGGGAAAAATTATTTCATTTACCCTCTTTACAAAATATTTATAAATGATTTTATATTCAATTACAAATATGTGTTCTCCTATATATATATTCTCAAACTCAATCTAAGGTATCACTAGCCCTATCTCTGTTGAGTTACGCCACAGAGACAAGGTTATTACTAAGCCATTAGCTCTGATACCAACTGCAGCATCTTAGAAAATTTGGACACTCGAATCTCGACACTAGTACATCCCGTGTCTAAACTCGAGTACCGAACATCCAGAAAGCTAAAAGAAAGAAGTTAGAGGATGAGATAAGAAAAAAAATATTAGAAAAGAAGAATAAGAAGAAAAACCAACACCACACTGAGTCTCACATTGCAACGGAATAAAATATAATATAAAAATAATCTTATTAAGAGCTTGAAATATACTTACAATCATCAGAGTACATCAATACGTCTGGACAGTTATAACAACCTATCCTCATATATATCAAACAGCAGAATAATAAATAATACGTCTGAACTCCTCCAGCTCGTTTTCTGAAACTCATAGCATCTTAAACTTAGACCTCTAAAACTCGGTCTGACCCAAGCATTCCAAATGCCACAGATCAGTCCGGTGAACCAGCGTAAGTAAACTCGCTAAGAGTAAGGATTTCATCCAAGTTGCTTAACTTTAGAAAATCCTTTTGAAAGAAAAGGATAATAGTTGTGATGACCCAAACTTCCCAGTAAAGGAAAGACTGGATTGCTTTGAGAACAACACACATCAGAACACAAACTGAAGAACATTTTATTGCTGATTACAACAATTACATCAGAGTACAAGAATATAACAGAGTACGAATACTTATTACTATAATAGAAATACAATAATATTAGAGATTTAAATTACATTTAAATAGCAGCGGAAAAATATTACAAATATACAACTGAAAGGAATACACGGATACAAAGCTTTCCGAATACCGCTTCAGCTGTAAACCAGGATCCTGTAAATATATCTGCAAAAGCTACTCGACTGCCCGTGTGGAAAATATGGGCACCCGAGTTTGCCAGTGAAACAAACTACAGGTCAGTCATGGGACTGGTATGAGAAATCTTAACTTAACTTATCTAATAAGGCTAATCACAGGACCATGCCGCTAACGCGGAACGGGTTTACTCCATTGGATTGCCAGTGCATAAATTAAAGTAAATCGTTAAACAACGCAATGCTTTTTAGAAAAATGAAACCATTATAAGACCCAAGTCCCATCACACAATGCAACGCAAACCGTAGGATAGGGTTTTACCTTATAATGGTCAAAAGATGCTTGATACAATAAAACAGATTTAATATTAGTGTGTATATCCATGGGTATATATATATTTCAAAAACAATTTCAATCATAATGTATTAATCATAGACGGCATAGTACCCCATCCTACTATGTCGCCATGCTAGTTCTACAATCAAAACCGCAAGGTCGTATTGGAAATTGGATTTCTGTCATGAATCGAGGCTAGGGGCAAGCTCCTCTCCGATTCGAGACACTCTAGCAAATGCCTCAGGATCCCCCGCAGTGAACCCTTGGATCTTCAGGGTCGGTCCCTACCTAAGGGTAGTGGATTAATTATGCCTGAACACACGCTTCCCAGTCCCTTTGGACCTATAGTATGACCACTAACGGCCTATAAAAATTCGAGGTGCCTCAAAATCCATCATCCGCATAAGTAAAATGCCATCCAGTTTAAGCACTGACACTACCACTAGCTAGAAAGAAACGTGTGCACTCCCTACGGTCCATATCCCGTTTTTGACTCATACCGGGGTGTGAGGCTCGCGAAGTCATGATATACACAAAGCTATGCCGTAATAGGCTATACTTTGATCATCCACAAGGCCCTGCTTTTCAACAAAAGCCTTGATCAATTGCATCTTTGCGTGCCATATTGACAATTCACGCCATGCGATCAATGACTATTAATATATACCAAGGTGTTAAGTAAAGAATAAATCCTCCACCGCCAAACAGACATACATTAACAGAAATCGATTTAATTCACATGGAACGAAATTCAATGTCAGACACGCATCCATTTACTAGCTTATGCTCTGGGTCTGAGCGAAAACCAAATTCGAACAATCAACAATAGTCCGGACGGCCACCACTGAAGCCCCTTCAAGGTAGCTACTCCCATCAAGGGTCTTAGTAGTAACACATACATTCGATGTGAAGATCGTTGGTCTTCAACCACCGTCTTCATCTTCGACTCTTCATCGTCGTAGTAATTATTCGGAATGGGTTAAGCCCGGTCTTTCCGAATAACTCACGTATTTTATAATTAAAATCAAGTATTATTAAAAACACATCCAATGCCTCATTCTAATTCAGAATATTCTTTTAAATAAAATATTCACATTATCTTATCAAAGATAAATTCTTTACATTATTCTTAAATGTTTTCTTTAAAGATTTATTAAAACCCCAATTTGGTTTTAAACATCAAAAATCATTATTCAATGATTATTTAAATTTAAGAAATTAATCTTATCTTTAACTGGGTTAAAGAACTAATGTCATTTAAAACATAGTTCACGGTAAACCCAAAATTATCTTCCATAAAATATGGACTTTCATACGGGGTTTAAGAACAGTGTTATTTAAGACACTATTCACGACAAACCCAAAATCCAATTTATTTAATTTAACTTCAATCAAATATTAGCATATTGGAAAACTTCATTAAATCTAAATTAAATGATTTACTCTAGTTAATAACTAGTTCATATCAATAAAAGTATATTTTTCTAAAATATATTCTTTTCTCTCAAAAATATTCTTTTCTAAGATATTTTCTAAAATATTCTTTACTAGGATATTCTTTATTGGAATGTGACTCAATCAACAACCATATATTGCATATAATCATCAATCATGATAAATATTTATCACACATCCAAATAATTAACCAGAGTGGATTCTACACTAAATATTGGGACTAGTGTAGGTCATATATCATCCCAACACCCGTGCGGGGTTTCATCCAACAAGCAAATAATAAATTATTTGTGCACTTGGGCGATGTGTAAAAATTATCGTCCCAATCACATAAACAAGTCGGATGACTTGTAAATGGAAGTGTAATATTCAGTTTGAATAAACTAACAATATATTTAACACATCAAACACTTCAACATCACAGACATATATTTCAATTATTTTATTGTGAACAAATGACAATAAAAATCCTAACTTTTATTTATTTACCAAAATACATATTTTTGGTCTCATTCATTTTCATGACAAAATGAATATTTTACTTCATCTCCTTTGAAATGACAAAAATGTCTCTTTCTAATTCATCATTTTAATATGACAAAAACAATCCTTTTTATTACATTCTCTAACATAATGTACTTTTTATTCCAATATTCATTTTCTAGCAAAATGTATTTTTTTGTTCTAATTTTCATTTTCTTGCAAAATGTACTTTTTATTCTAATTTTCATTTTCTAGCAAAATGTATATTTTACTTTCTACAAAAATTATGTTTAACTCTAATTCATTTCAATGTAAACAAAATGAGTATTTTTACTTCACTCTTTTCAAATGATAAAAAGAATGTTTTTATTTCATTCTTTACATTTGACAAAAATGAATACTTTTGTCATTCTTTTACCTTTGACCAAAAGTGCATAATTTAGTCTAATCTTTTCGATGTACAAAATATGATAATTTTGTATAATCTTTTCAATGTATAACAATGTTCACTTTTATCTAATTCTTTTCAAGTTATAAAAATGTTCACTTCTAATTCCTTCTTTTTAATGTATAAAAATATACATTTTCAATTCATTCTTTTTAATGTATAAAAATATACATTTTCAATTCATTCTTTTTAATGTATAAAAATATACATTTTCAATTCATTCTTTTTAATGTATAAAAATATACATTTTCAATTCATTCTTTTTATGTATAAAAATATACATTTTCTAGTTCATTCTTTTTAATGTATGAAAATAGACATTTTTAACTTCTTCTTTTTAATGTACAAAAATATACATTTTATTTCATTCATGTCAAGTGACAAAAAAATGTCCTTTTAATTTCCTTTATTTCAAAGTGACAAAAAAATGTCCTTTTAATTTCCTTTACATAAATGTACATTCTATTTCTAATGTCATCCTTTACATAAAAGGTAAATTCTATTTCTAATGTCATATTTTACATAAAATGCTAAATTCTTTCGTTGTAGACAAAAGTGAAAATCTTGTTTAATTCTTTCATTGTAAACAAAAGTGGAAATCTTGTTTAATTCTTTCATTGTAAACAAAAGTGAAAATCTTGTTTAATTATTTCATCAAAACAATGCAAAATAAAAGTGTCTTTTTATCTTATCCTTTTATTTAACAAATAAAATGTAAATAAATGGGTATTTCCAATCTTATCCTTTTTTTTCAACAACTACAATGTAAATAAAAGTGTTTTTATAATCATGTTCTTTTATTCAACAACTACAATGTAAATAAAAGTGTATTTCTAATCTTGTTCTTTTATTCAACAAGTACAATGTAAATAAAAGTGTATTTCTAATCTTGTTCTTTTATTTATCATAAAAATGTCAATTAAAATGTAACTCCTACCACGTGCTTTTTATTAACATATAAAATATTAATGGAAATGTAATTCCAATCATATTCTTTTTATTAACATATAAAAGGTTAATAAAATGTAATTTCTATCATGTGCTTTTGATTACAATGTAAAATGTAAAATAAAGCGATTCACACAATTTGCACTTTTATTTACAATGGAAAATGTAAACAAAAGAGTTCTACACTATTTGTTAATTAAAATGTTAAATAAAATGTTAATCCTACCATACCTTTTGTAACATCCCGAATTTTAGTTAATACTAAAATTCACTAATTATGGGATAAATAATCTCAGATGTGGGAATTGGGGGTAACGGGCTGCGTCATTGCGTTCGTCTCGGAAAAATACGCGAAATAGAGTCCGAGTTTTCGAGAATCGGAGTCCGTATGGCCCGGTTGTGGCCCAAAGAAGTTTTCAGAAAATTCAAAGATAAAAACAGATTTAAAAATTCAAATTTAGAATTTGAAATAGAAGCAGCGGGTCAGGCGGGAGAAATTCCCGCCCTAGCCATGTCGACAGCGCTGTCGACAGGGCTGTCGACAGGAGGGTCGACTGCCCTGTCGACAGGGGTGCGACGCCCAGTGAAACTGGGTGCACCAGTTTGGGTTCTTGGGCTGGCCTAGAGGGCTGGTTCTAGAGATTTCCTAAATCTAACGGTCCTAATCTAACCTAGGGTTAATCTAAGGGCCTAAAACACTACCTAATCCTATAAATAAGACCCCAACCCTACCCTAATTCATTCATAATTAGGTTTTGTAACTAAACTATGGCAAAATGAAATTTGAGCATGGCCTCCACAAATCAATGAAGAGAGTTGCAAGCTAATCAACATCTTCTTCAATTAAAGCCACTAATTCCACTTCATAAGTTTGCTAATCTTGGTTTTGGTGAGATCCTATGGCTTTAATAATCAATTATTAAATTGATTATGGTAGGATGTGATAAGACATGGCTATGTTTGTGGATAAATGTGTTTATGCAAGTTTGTATGATATGTGATTTGCAAGTTCTATGTTTAATGCAAGTTTAATGCCATGTTTTATGATGCAAAACACTATGTTAAACATTTATGTATATGTAACATGTTATGCAAACTATATGTGAGAATATATGCAAGTTATATGTAACATGATATGCGAGTTATGCATGTGATTTTATGCATGTTAAGTATTTGATGTTATGCATGCTAGGTATTTGATGTTATGCATGCTAAGTATTTGATTGTATGCATACTAAGTATTGGGTTTTATGCATGTTAAGTGTTTGGGTTTATGCAAGTTAAGTGGTGGGTTTATGCATAATAAGTATTTGATTCTATGCATAATAAGTATTTGATTTTATGCATAATAAGTATTTGATTTTATGCATAATAAGTATTTGATTCTATGCATAATAAGTATTTGATTTTATGCATAATAAGTATTTGATTCTATGCATGATAAGTAAGTGGTTTTATGCATGCTAAGTGTTTGGTATTATGCATAAATCATGACATGCAAGTTTACCCTTTTAAATATGGTATATACATATGCAAGATGGCACCCTTATATTCTATGCATGTTTACCCTCCTTTAAGATGTAAGTCATATATGCAAGTTCGACATATTATGCAAGTTATGCTTACATGCAAGCTCAACATGTTATGCAAGTTATGTGCATGATGTTATGTAAGTTATGTGCATGTTGTTATGCAAGTTCATATGCAAGTTATGAGGGTATGCAAGTTATGTGCATAGTGTTATGCAAGTTAAGTTTATGAGATTATGCAAGTCATGAGCATGATGTTATGCAAGTTATGTATATGCTTAAATGCGAGCTTAATGTGATATGCAAGTATGTGAATGCTTATGCAAGTATATGAATGCCCATGCAAGTATGTGAATGCTTATGCAAGTTATGTGTAGGCTTAAATGCATGTCTAACGTGTTATGCAAGTTATGAGAATGCTTATATGCAAGTTCAACATGTTATGTAAGACATGTGTATGATAATGTGCAAGTTTGGGTAAAATGTGGTGGGGTTAATATATGCTCATATATGCAAGTTGACATCCTCTTAACCCATGACAAAGTTGTATGCTAAACCCATGATAATTGTGACGGATCTTCCCCTTTATTTTGTCATGAAATGAGGACGATTTACGTGGGGAACGATGGGGTTGGTAAATATGATAATAAATGTAAGATTGGGTATGATTAAGCATACCATAAAAAAATAAATTACCATAAGTGGGAATTTACCTATTGAGTTAGGTCTACCCCATGGGAATTTACCTATTGAGTTAGGTCTACCCATGTTATGGAAAACTTGATATTAATTAGGGATAATTAATATGGGGGTGATTAATTAGGTGTAATTAATCGACTAAGACACGAGGTTGGACTCATTTGTAGTGTAAAACTGCCCGGACCCGACCGGCTTAACCAGTTGCTACAAATGTCAGCCCAATGTGAGAGGTCTTAGCCATAAATTAAATACGTGATTAAGGTAAAGACACGAGGTTAGACTCTGTTATGACGTAAGACTGCCCGGACTCTACCGGCTTAACCAGGCGGTCATAACAGCCAGTCTAATGTGGGAGGTCTTTATGGGAGATCACGGTCTTAATTAATTAAGAAACACTTAACCATATTAGCATATAGTGGGACATGAAGGGTTAAGTGGGTGCCTTGGGTGGCATGAGGAAACTAGTGGGTTGCCTTGGGTGGCAATAGAAAATACGATTAGAATACTTAACCAAAGTGGAACATGTAATTAAACATGATTAAAGGGTTAAGTAAGTGCCTTGGGTGGCATGTGGGAATCAAGTAAGTGCCTTGGGTGGCATGTGGAAATCTAGTGGGTGCCTTAAGTGGCAATTGAAATATAATTAGATGACTTAACCAAACCTTAACATGTAAGGGGGCATGATTATAAAAAGGGGTTAAGTGGGATGCACTAGAGTAAACGACAAGCTTAAGTAGTAGCTTGTGGGGGCCCATTTCAACCAATATCCCAAACGTATCTTTGTGGGCTCGACCCATGTCGAGTGACGGGACACGCATATTGGGCTTGATTATAAGAGGCCAAAACGGGGTAGCGGTGGCAACGCAAGTCCAACGGGTTTCATATGCATGTGTGGGCCCGGGCTGGTAGATAAGCCGTTGTTGCATCGTGTAGATATAAAGCCGTGCACCGTTAATATTATCAGGTGGCCACTTTAGGGGAGTGATACACCCCACTGTGGGACCAGCACGGGTATCTACGTTAGGGAGCCGATCGCTTGGGAGTAGTGGGTACACCTAGTAAAGATAGGGGCAGACGGCACCTATGTAGGGGTACACGAAACTACTGGGTAAGATTACTAGGTACACCTAGTGGAGGTAGGGGCAGACGGCACCTACGTGGTCAGTTATACACCTAGTGGAGGTAGGGGCAGACGGCACCTACGTGGTCAGCTAGAAGTACCAGAAACTACTAGTTATATTTTCTAAGTCTTTAGATGGGATCAACCTTTAAGTAGGAATTACTCTTGGTGGGTAGAACTGGTGTGGTGCAGTGTAGGAATTACCCTTGGGTGGGTAGGTCTGGGGTGGTGTAAGCTAGTAATTATCCTTGGGTGGATAAATACGTTGTTGCGGTTATCGTAGTACATCCTGTGTTTTGTGGGCTACTTAATGTAGTCATTATCCCCAGAGGTACCGTATCTTGTTTATATCATACCCTAATTACTTTAATGATTGTATTGTTAGGGTTATAGGACTCACTCAGACTTATGTCTGACCCCGTTGTTGTTTATCTTTTTCCAACCCTCAGGTTATCAGAGTGGGCCTAGCACTAATGGGCTTGGACCAGACCGCTATATCTATCTTTTGGGGCTTGGACCGTAGAAGTAAAGCTCGGTTTATCTTTTCTATTTTGGTTATTATCTATGTAAAGGGATTATGTACTTCTATTTTATCTGGATGGATATTATGTACTTGACTCTTGTTATGGTTTTGTGATGTAACCAAACATGTTTTGTTAATGGAAATGATGTTTTAAATTTTCAAGTATGACTTATATCTGTCCTGTTGTAATTTTTCTGTTCTATGCTCACTAAAAATACTCCACCAAAGCTAAGGCATTCCCTTAGTGAGTGACCTTAGCGGGTGTGGGGTATTACACGTGGTATCAGAGCTTAAGGTTACCAGAACAGATAAATTTTTTTAGAAAAACTATTTTCTAAGAATATTTTTTTGAAAGGAGTATTTTCAAAAACATGTCTTTTAAGAGAAAAGTTTTTGAAAGAAAAGCATAATCCCTAATAGCCATATCCATATCTTTCGAGTTCTCCGTTTCGAATCTCTTCCTCTCTCTCTCATCTTGAGTTTCCCCTCCGCGTATAGATGATCTTTTTTTTAAGATAGATAAGGATGGAAAACCACTTCAAGGGACTTAGACGTTAGTCGGTTTAGAAGTTGGTTCAAGAAGGAGGAGGACTGGTAGGTATCTATTGGATAGACGATGGGAGGAAGGCTCAAATAGTTGTTTGGTTAATGAAAGATGAAACCTCATTGGTGGGAGGTTATGAGTGGAGAATAGGGAAGAAGAAGGCTGGTAGTTATCCTTTTTGAAGGGATAGGACACCTTATTAGGATTGTCCAAAGAAGCAAAGGCAAGGTATGGAGGGTAGTGGTATTCCCTCACGGCTAGGGTACCAGATGGGGATAGGACCGTCTAGGTCGGAATTTGGATTTCTATGATATCCGGTTCAAACTTTATTTGATGCATCGAGTTCGTTTATCTCATCATTGTTAGTTGAGTCACTGCACTTGGACACCAGTTTGGTAGATGATCCCTTAGTTGTTTCAAACCCAATTGGGGCTCCATGATGTGTTTGGGTTTGAAAGTCTCTATACTTAGCATTGAGTTTAGAGGTGATGCTTGTTGGGCTTCACGGGCTATGGGTTAGTTTTGGGGCATGGACTGGTTATCCAGTAGAGGTGCCGTTTTTGATTTTGAAGGGAGAGTTGTTAGGCTTATGACCCGTTTGGGTAACACTCTCGAGATCTCTTGTAATCCCATAGAATCTGTTATGCTAAGTTATCTAGAATCGCTTGACATGTCGGTCTAGAGTTTGTGATCTGTTAGAGCGGTCCGGGAATACCCGGATGTGTATAAGGAGGTGAAGGGCTTACCTCCGGAGCGGGAAATTGACTTCCAAATATATCTGGTGGGTAAGACTAAACCAGTACCTTGGCCAGTGTGCCACGTGGCTCCTCGTGAGAGGAGGGAACTCCATAAGTAAGTAGGCGATTTGCTTGAGAAGGGGTTCATAAGACGAAGTATATCGGAGTGGGGCGCTCCAGTAGTTTTTGTTACGAAGGCGGATGGGTCCCTCAGACTTTGTGTAGGCTAAAGAGGATTAAATAAACTCACAAAGGAGAATAGATACCCATTGCCGAGGATTGATGATCTATTTGAACAGTTAGCTGGCGCCTCAGTATTTTTATAGTAAGACTCAGCCACGGGATTTCATCAGTTGAGAGTGGCTGAGGATAGTACAGAGAAGACTGCCTTTAAGACTCCGGATGATTTTATAGTGGCTGGTGATGCCATTGGGTTTGACGAACGCCCCCGTATACTTTGATGATTTGATAAGAAGGGTGTTCAAGGAGTACCTAAATAAGTTGTGATGGTCTTTGTGGATGACATCTTGGTCTTTTCTAGGAGCAAAGCCAGTTACGGAAAAACGGTGGTTTTGGAGTAAGACTGGCGAGGACATCCAGGGTTGGACAAGGGGCTTAATTATTTGGCCGTTTTTTTTACTAGTATCATCTCACGTAGGTCGTCTGAATTCGAAGGAGGTATCCCTTGGGTGTTTGTCTGATATTGGTTTAGGCCTTTGGGGCTTGCATTTAGGGGAATGCCGAGTTCGACTAGGGTGATCTGCGTGAGGGATGGATAGTGTGATGATTTTGGATGATATCCTGATGGAGAAGAGCAGGCCCTACATCCTAGGGAAGTGTTGGAGGCTCTTCGAGCACATAATCTTAGGCCAGTAAAAGTGGATGGGATTCTCAGCATCCTATGGGTTTGAGATAGCGTATACCCCTGGCAAGGGTAACATGGTAGCGGACACCTTAAGTAGAAAAAGGGTTGTCCTCAAGTTTGTGGTTCGTTGAACGACGGAGCCTAGAGTTTATTTCTATGTTGGATTTCAGACCTTCCGTCGATTATGTACCCGGTTTGCTAGCTTCCTTGGAAGTTAGACCTACTCTTTTGGGGCAAATTATAGAAGCACAGAGGGACGACCCACAGTTGGTTGAGTTGGTGGAGAAGCTCATAAGGGGGAAGTCGTCCAGCCATTTGAGTAGGTACACCCTAGACGATAGGGGGTGCTTGCGTAGAGACGATAGACCTTGTGTACCGCAAGACGAGGGTTTGAGGAAGGTTATTCCTGATAATGCACACCGTTCTAGGATGACCATTCATCCCAGTGGGGACGAGATGTACCAAGACATGAAAAGGACTTTCTTCTGGGCCGGTATGAAGAAAGATGTGGCCGAGCATGTCGCTCGATGCTTGGTGTGCCAACGAGTGAAGACGGAGCGAAAGAAACCAGGTGGGTTGCTTCACCCATTGGAGGTTCCGCAATGGAAGGGGGACAGCGTCTCGATGGATTTTATTGACGGGTTACCCAGATCGAGAAAGGGTAATACAGGAAGTTGGGTGGTGGTAGACAGACTTACTAAGAACACCCATTTCATACCTGTGAAGAGTAAGTGGACTGCTCCATGGCTAGCTTCTGTATATCTTCGAGAGATAGTTCGATTGCATCGGGTACCCTCTAGCATAGTGAGTGATCGAAATCCTATCTTCACTAGAGAGTTTTTGAAGAATTTGCAAGAGGCGGTAGGGACTCAGTTGTGTATGAGTACCGCATATCATCCTCAGACGGACAGCCAGACCAAGAGGGTGAATCATATTTTAGAAGACTTTTTGAGGCTATGTATCTTGGATCTTGGAGGTACATGGGAGGAGCATCTTCCATTGGTGGAGTTGCCCGACAGACTTAGTGGTGTACATGATGTATCCCATGGGAGGAAGTGCCTACATAAGACCGCAGAGGTGGTAGGGCCAAGTTTGCTTAGAGAAATGGAAGTAGAGCGTGATGCGACGATTCGACGAGCTCCTACTTGCATCCTTGGGTCAGAGATAAGGGAAGATGAAGAGAGCGACGCTACCTGGGAAACGGAAACGAAGATGCGTTCGAGGTACCCTTTCCTTCGGAGGGTATGTCCTTTTGCTTCTCCTTCATCGCATATCTTGTGCTTATCCTATTCTTAGTATGTCCTCTCGTTAGTATCTTTGACCTTTAGATAGGATAGTCCTATGGTTGAAACATGTGTTTGAGACATGTTATGTATGATGGATGCAAGTGGATGCAAGTGTTTGCTAGTGGTTGCTCGTGGATGCATATACACACACTCTAGGCACTAGATCGGCTCAATCACTTCATATTGCATATTGCATAAAATTGTGTGTAGGAAGCTATATTATGGATGTATAATGATTGTGTTATCATATAGATGATGCATTTTGGTGAATGATTGTGCACTCATGTAGATATTGTATGTGTCGATAGGGTTCTCTCGCATACATAATGGATGCATGGCACTATCATGGTTTGCATATGTTCATACGTTAGATAGGGAACATATACACACACTTTTTGCATATGCTCATACATCATTAGAAATTGTTTTAAGGATAATGGATGCCCGTGGTTGATGGTTTGAGTAGATGGTTGTTTGGATGGTAGGATATGCATTCTCCTTAGCTTAGAGATTTCGGGGACGAAATCCTTTAAGGAGGGGAGAATGTAACACCCCGAATTTTAGTTAATACTAAAATTCACTAATTATAGGATAAATAATCTCAGATGTGGGAATTGGGGGTAACGGGCTGCGTCATTGCGTTCGTCTCGGAAAAATACGCGAAATAGAGTCCGAGTTTTCGAGAATCGGAGTCCGTATGGCCCGGTTATGGCCCAAAGAAGTTTTCAGAAAATTCAAAGATAAAAACAGATTTAAAAATTCAAATTTAGAATTTGAAATAGAAGCAGCGGGTCAGGCGGGAGAAATTCCCGCCCTAGCCATGTCGACAGCGCTGTCGACAGGGCTGTCGACAGGGGGGTCGACTGCCCTGTCGACTTGCCTGTCGACAGGGGTGCGACGCCCAGTGAAACTGGGTGCACCAGTTTGGGTTCTTGGGCTGGCCTAGAGGGCTGGTTCTAGAGATTTCCTAAATCTAACGGTCCTAATCTAACCTAGGGTTAATCTAAGGGCCTAAAACACTACCTAATCCTATAAATAAGACCCCAACCCTACCCTAATTCATTCATAATTAGGTTTTGTAACTAAACTATGGCAAAATGAAATTTGAGCATGGCCTCCACAAATCAATGAAGAGAGTTGCAAGCTAATCAACATCTTCTTCAATTAAAGCCACTAATTCCACTTCATAAGTTTGCTAATCTTGGTTTTGGTGAGTTCCTATGGCTTTAATAATCAATTATTAAATTGATTATGGTAGGATGTGATAAGACATGGCTATGTTTGTGGATAAATGTGTGTATGCAAGTTTGTATGATATGTGATTTGCAAGTTCTATGTTTAATGCAAGTTTAATGCCATGTTTTATGATGCAAAACACTATGTTAAACATTTATGTATATGTAACATGTTATGCAAACTATATGTGAGAATATATGCAAGTTATATGTAACATGATATGCGAGTTATGCATGTGATTTTATGCATGTTAAGTATTTGATGTTATGCATGCTAGGTATTTGATGTTATGCATGCTAAGTATTTGATTGTATGCATACTAAGTATTGGGTTTTATGCATGTTAAGTGTTTGGGTTTATGCAAGTTAAGTGGTGGGTTTATGCATAATAAGTATTTGATTTTATGCATAATAAGTATTTGATTTTATGCATAATAAGTATTTGATTCTATGCATAATAAGTATTTGATTTTATGCATAATAAGTATTAGATTCTATGCATGATAAGTAAGTGGTTTTATGCATGCTAAGTGTTTGGTATTATGCATAAATCATGACATGCAAGTTTACCCTTTTAAATATGGTATATACATATGCAAGATGGCACCCTTATATGCTATGCATGTTTACCCTCCTTTAAGATGTAAGTCATATATGCAAGTTCGACATATTATGCAAGTTATGCTTACATGCAAGCTCAACATGTTATGCAAGTTATGTGCATGATGTTATGTAAGTTATGTGCATGTTGTTATGCAAGTTCATATGCAAGTTATGAGGGTATGCAAGTTATGTGCATAGTGTTATGCAAGTTAAGTTTATGAGATTATGCAAGTCATGAGCATGATGTTATGCAAGTTATGTATATGCTTAAATGCGAGCTTAATGTGATATGCAAGTATGTGAATGCTTATGCAAGTATATGAATGCCCATGCAAGTATGTGAATGCTTATGCAAGTTATGTGTAGGCTTAAATGCATGTCTAACGTGTTATGCAAGTTATGAGAATGCTTATATGCAAGTTCAACATGTTATGTAAGACATGTGTATGATAATGTGCAAGTTTGGGTAAAATGTGGTGGGGTTAATATATGCTCATATATGCAAGTTGACATCCTCTTAACCCATGACAAAGTTGTATGCTAAACCCATGATAATTGTGATGGATCTTCCCCTTTATTTTGTCATGAAATGAGGACGATTTACGTGGGGAACGATGGGGTTGGTAAATATGATAATAAATGTAAGATTGGGTATGATTAAGCATACCATAAAAAAATAAATTACCATAAGTCGGAATTTACCTATTGAGTTAGGTCTACCCCATGGGAATTTACCTATTGAGTTAGGTCTACCCATGTTATGGAAAACTTGATATTAATTAGGGATAATTAATATGGGGGTGATTAATTAGGTGTAATTAATCGACTAAGACACGAGGTTGGGCTCATTTGTAGTGTAAAACTGCCCGGACCCGACCGGCTTAACCAGTTGCTACAAATGTCAGCCCAATGTGAGAGGTCTTAGCCATAAATTAAATACGTGATTAAGGTAAAGACACGAGGTTAGACTCTGTTATGACGTAAGACTGCCCGGACTCTACCGGCTTAACCAGGCGGTCATAACAGCCAGTCTAATGTGGGAGGTCTTTATGGGAGATCACGGTCTTAATTAATTAAGAAACACTTAACCATACTAGCATGTAGTGGGACATGAGGGGTTAAGTGGGTGCCTTGGGTGGCATGAGGAAACTAGTGGGTTGCCTTGGGTGGCAATAGAAAATACGATTAGAATACTTAACCAAAGTGGAACATGTAATTAAACATGATTAAAGGGTTAAGTAAGTGCCTTGGGTGGCATGTGGGAATCAAGTAAGTGCCTTGGGTGGCATGTGGAAATCTAGTGGGTGCCTTAAGTGGCAATTGAAATATAATTAGATGACTTAACCAAACCTTAACATGTAAGGGGGCATGATTATAAAAAGGGGTTAAGTGGGATGCACTAGAGTAAACGACAAGCTTAAGTAGTAGCTTGTGGGGGCCCATTTCAACCAATATCCCAAACGTATCTTTGTGGGCTCGACCCATGTCGAGTGACGGGGCACGCATATTGGGCTTGATTATAAGAGGCCAAAACGGGGTAGCGGTGGCAACGCAAGTCCAACGGGTTTCATATGCGTGTGTGGGCCCGGGCTGGTAGATAAGCCGTTGTTGCATCGTGTAGATATAAAGCCGTGCACCGTTGATATTATCAGGTGGCCACTTTAGGGGAGTGATACACCCCACTGTGGGACCAGCACGGGTATCTACGTTAGGGAGCCGATCGCTTGGGAGTAGTGGGTACACCTAGTAAAGATAGGGGCAGACGGCACCTATGTAGGGGTACACGAAACTACTGGGTAAGATTACTAGGTACACCTAGTGGATGTAGGGGCAGACGGCACCTACGTGGTCAGTTATACACCTAGTGGAGGTAGGGGCAGACGGCACCTACGTGGTCAGCTAGAAGTACCAGAAACTACTAGTTATATTTTCTAAGTCTTTAGATGGGATCAACCTTTAAGTAGGAATTACTCTTGGTGGGTAGAACTGGTGTGGTGCAGTGTAGGAATTACCCTTGGGTGGGTAGGTCTGGGGTGGTGTAAGCTAGTAATTATCCTTGGGTGGATAAATACGTTGTTGCGGTTATCGTAGTACATCCTGTGTTTTGTGGGCTACTTAATGTAGTCATTATCCCCAGAGGTACCGTATCTTGTTTATATCATACCCTAATTACTTTAATGATTGTATTGTTAGGGTTATAGGACTCACTCAGACTTATGTCTGACCCCGTTGTTGTTTATCTTTTTCCAACCCTCAGGTTATCAGAGTGGGCCTAGCACTAATGGGCTTGGACCAGACCGCTATATCTATCTTTTGGGGCTTGGACCGTAGAAGTAAAGCTCGGTTTATCTTTTCTATTTTGGCTATTATCTATGTAAAGGGATTATGTACTTCTATTTTATCTGGATGGATATTATGTACTTGACTCTTGTTATGGTTTTGTGATGTAACCAAACATGTTTTGTTAATGGAAATGATGTTTTAAATTTTCAAGTATGACTTATATCTGTCCTGTTGTAATTTTTCTGTTCTATGCTCACTAAAAATACTCCACCAAAGCTAAGGCATTCCCTTAGTGAGTGACCTTAGCGGGTGTGGGGTGTTACACCTTTTTAATTAACAAATAAAATGTTAATTAAAAGTAAAACTTTTCATGTCATTTTAAATTAACACATAAAATGTAAACTTTCCATGTCATTATAAATTAACACATACAATGTTAATTAAAATGTAAACTTTTCATGCCATTATAAATTAACTAATAAATGTTAATCTAAAATGTAAGTTTCCTATTGTCCTTTTTATTAACAAAATAAGGTTAATAAAAATGTGTTCTTCACCTTGACCTTTTTATTAACAAAAATAATGCTAATAAAAAAATGTGTTTTTATCAAATAAATTGTTAATTAACAAGTAAATCTATGTCATGTAAACTCAGAATTTTTACAGGATTAAAAATAATCCTAATTTAATCCAATCAAATTTATTTTATATTAAACACGATGATTTTATAATCAAACTGATGAAATTTGTTAGATCTACACAGATCTACAATTACAAACACAGATCTATAACAAGACATGTCAAATCAACCCATACAACACAAATTATCAAATCACGTCGTAGATCTATTGGATTAACGTACAACGATTATTTCAATAGCGAGAAAATAATTTAAATCAGAGATCTCACATTGCTATTTTTCTGGA
This sequence comes from Allium sativum, assembly GCA_030737875.1. Lineage (NCBI taxonomy): Eukaryota > Viridiplantae > Streptophyta > Magnoliopsida > Asparagales > Amaryllidaceae > Allium > Allium sativum. The sequence goes on from CM060923.1 coordinate 466,538,661, forward strand.
TTCCCAACAGTCTCAGTTTCAGATCTGGTCTGTTCTGGGTTGTACAGTTAGATCCCACGATTCTAACGTTTCGAACGGCACTCAGTTCTGAGGATATATGGATAAGTTATTCATTTTATAACCTTACACAATTAAATTAAATTAATTTTTTAATTAAACCTTAATACATTGATTAGCACAAAACAAGGCCGCTAACTTCTTCTTCCTCTTCTACGTGAATTGCATGTCACCATGAACCCAATTGCTCCCCGTCTCCACGAAAATCGATGCGAACGCTGCCACTTTGAAGCTCGATTTCCCATAAATTAGCGCATAAGAATTGAGCTCAACCGTTGGTTGTGACGAGCTCCCCTAGCTCTACACCTTTCCCTTTAGAAATTTTGGAAACCATCGACTAGATTGAAAGAAAAATGAGGAAGAATGAGAGAGCATTTCAGCCACTGAAAAGAGAAGGGGCGGCGGCTATGTTTGTTTTCTGAAATTAGGGTTATGGATTAATTTTAGGGTATTTATAAATTTATTTAATTCTCTTTTTAACCCCTTATGTTTTATTCTATTTAATTATTTTTCATTCAAATTTCAAACGTAAATAACAAAGAGAAGAAAGGAGAAATAAGTGGCATAGTTTTGTTTCTAAATGAATTTGAACCATTTCATATGTCTTTAATTATTCATTTAATTAACTTAACCCTTTTATATAAATAAATAAATACATGACGTGTGTTTCTAGATTTAAAAGGGTAAAAGTTTTCACATAAATTGAAAAATATAAACCGTGGCTTGCCTTCATTTAGGACATGGACCGCATGCATTAAATTGTTAACAAAGGAATGAATGTATTGCATTTAATAAATTAAAAAAACGTGCTTGAAAATGAAAGACTAATGGAATAAAGTAGCATATAAATATATTATATTACATAATTTCCATTTATAAATTAATATAAGCATACTAAATACTAATTACAACGTGTGCTTGACTTTGTACCATTATATCAAGTTCTTGCAGCGTTGGCATAAAAGGATGTTTTGCCAAGTGTGATCGATAGAGAATTAAGAATGTGTCTAAATATAATGAATAAGTTAGTGAAGAGAATATACTTCTTTTAGAATAGTAAAGCAGGCACGGATGGAAAAAGGTGTTGCATAATATGTGATTAGTTTGTTATATTAGGAAAATTTTTGACATGGCGACAAACTCATAACTCTACATTTACATGTACTTTTAATAGTGGAGTGATTGATTAGTATTAATGTTTTATGGCTAATATTTTTTCCTTTTCCTTTCATATTGATAATCTAGAAAAAGATTATTCTAATTGACATGAGTTCATCCTATAATTATTTCTTTCTGTTTTTAGGTGCAATAATTTTTACTTGGAAAGATGTTTCTAACAAAAGTCAATTCATGCCATTTCAGCGCCATTAATTTTGATTTTATAGTGCAACACAGGCAACTTACCATTTTCAGATATTTTTATAGTACCATGGATTAAATGGATTTAAGAAAGGGAGATGTTTTTAAAATCTACATTAAAGGGAGAGGGCAAAGTGACTATATATAAGATTTAATTAATTATCCTTTCCAATCAATTTGTTTATTTATGAAAAAATGATGTTAGGATCAGTATGATAGTCTTTACCATATTACACTGGATTTTAAGGATTAAATTACCCCACCAAGAATTTATTGTGGTAAAATTAGATGCTGACATTGAGAATTTAAATTCACATTAAGAATTTATCATGGACACAATTTCTATGTTTCACATATACAAATAAAAAGGAATTTTATTGTATACACTTTTTTTTTCTTTAATAGTTTAATAATGAAAATTTTAAATTCTGACGCATTTTTTTAACAAAATTTCCTTAAAATAAAATTTTAACTTGGCTCCAAATTCTGGGTTGTTACAATAGTGAGGTCAGTCCACACATAAACATGGACGGTTTTTACCTTACTATAACCCAAAACATTTTTGATATGAAAATATGGTGATATGGTAATGGTATCTATCAAATAAATAACCAAATAGTAGAACGCTTGCATCTCACGCTCTACATACATAGTATAAAATCAAAATCCGCGAGGCTCTTATTAGAGAATGGATTCCTACTATGGCATGGTATGGGACCACCTTCTGATCAGTGTACCTTCGGAGATGAATACACTTGGGTTCAACAAGAACATCTTGCAACCCTGGCTAAACATGACCGTTCACTCATTCAGCTTGAATGTACCGAATATACTATTACCACAGTTGAGGGCCAGCCAACTGAACCGAAAGAATAAAAAATAAGGAGCAACTGAGGCTTTTTATTTCTCTGGATCAAGTAATGATATACCCTACTTGGGTGCGACACAACTAACCATGCGACCTACCCAATTTCTACCATTTCCCAGTAGATGAGGCTTCAGGTTAAGCTTACCATTTCAGAATAACACATCTCCATTCACTTTGAATGCCATATTATCAGATCTGCTTGAAATCACTACTTGATTTCCACAAAAATATTCTAGGTATTAAGCTAAGAGAAGTTGTGTAACGACCCAGAAAATCTGAACCAATTTAAAATTTTTAAATTGGCTAAAATAATGGATTTTAAATATTTAAAATAAATATTTTAAATAATGGCGATGAAAACTGAGTTTGAATCGACTTTTGAAAACGAATATAATTAATTATAATTATATATAGAATTGAAAATGGCGCGGTAGTTCGATAATTCGATTTCAAACTTCAATTGAATATACCGGGTGCAAAACAATCCGGATTTTAGTGAAACCAAAAACATTAGGATCTAATTGGTAATATCTTTCTAACGAATCCGACCAATCGAAATTTGATAGCGGGAATCAAAAGATATGTCCAGTTGAAAATTCTGAATAGTCGCTATGGAATTCAGGCCCTTAAAAATGGACATTTTGCAAACGAACTCGGATTTCGATGAAACCACTTTTGTTGGGTCCGTGATGTAAAGTTATTGTTAGGTTTCAAATTTCATAATTTTTCGAATCAATATGTGAGCGTGGCAAAGGAAAACGCGTTTGACCAGTTTTAGTTGATTTTAATCGACTGGAAATTGGCCATTTTTCAAACGGTCTCAGAATTCGATGAAACTAGTTTTGTTAGGACCGTATCGTCAGTACGAAGCTAGAAAATATTTTTCGGGAATTTTTCTAGTTAGTATGTGACCCCGGTAATTTGAAATGTACGTTTAAATTCAATATAGTGATTTAAATGTAAATTCAACGGAAACTGATTGTAACGATCAAATCAGCTTGCGATACATATCCCATTGTGTTCGGAATGGGGGTAAAACGCTATGGACGACAGGCGGTGGGCCTCGTTTCGAGGTCATATGAAAAAGTCAACCTTTTTGCAAAAATAGAAATAATTAAATAAAAAAATAAAAAGAATAAAATAATATACTTTCCCTCCCCATATCCTTCGTACTGGCCCCCCCGTTCATTTCAGTTTCGAACGAGAAAATAATAAAAAAAAAAAACCCTAGCGCTATCGCCAGCCCCCCCCCCCCCCCGAGCGAACGCCGCCGACGAAGATCAACGACCCCAACCCTCTCCGTCCAGCCTCCTCCTTCCATCGCGCAACCCCCGAAGCCGTTCGAAACCCTAGAGCAGCCCCCCCTGGAAGCCAGCGCTGCCTTGCCGCCAACGTCTCCAACCCCCCCCCCCCCCCCCCTCTTCTTCGCAGAGAATGTAAGTATTTTTATTTTATTTTTATTTTTAAATTCTTAAAAACTGATATTTTTAAAAGAAGAAAAACTGAATTTTTATAAAGTATTAAAACTGAATTTTTATAAAGTATTAAAACCGAATTTTTATAAAGTATTAAAACTGAATTTTTAAAAAGGTTAAAACAGATTTTTTTTAAAGAATTTTAAACTGATTTTTTTAAATGAAATTAAAACTGATTTTTAAAAGATGTTAAAACTGTTTTTTTAAAAAAGATGTTAAAACTGATTTTTTTAAGATATATAAAACTGATTTGTTTAAGAAACTAAAAACTGAATTTTTAAGAATTATAAAAACTGAATTTTTAAGAATTATAAAAACTGATTTAAAAAGAAAGCAAAAACTGATTTTATTTTAAGGTTTAAAAAGGGTTTAAACTTTGAAATCGAAAAGGTTTAATCTTTTAAAGGAAAAAGATTTGAACTTGCAAAAATAAAGATCATATATTTAAAAAATAGAAAAGATGGAATTTTTGTTAAGTAGAAGAAGGAAGATATGATTCTTATATTTTTAAAGCAATAAAAATATAATTTTTACATCATAGAAATATTAAAAATATAATCTTTGTTTTTAAAATATGATCTTTATATATTGAATAACATAGTAAAAATTCGATTTTTACATATGCAGAGAATACGGGCGAAAGCGACAGAAAGGCGAAGATTTCTCTAAGGAAGTGTCGTGAAGTTGGATAGCTATTGGTGAGATTTCTGATTTAAAAATATTATATATGTGTGAAATAAAAGTGAATTGCTGTATATAAATATCTATATATATATATATATATATATATACGCCCCTCGTCCACAAACCATGGACGATATTTATTGGTTGAAATTGTTGTGAAAATTGATTGATAGCGAATGATTGTTTGGGATTGTTTGTGATTGATATTGGTTGATTGTGGTTGAAAAATACCCATTTGTGGTTGTGAAATATTTGGTTAAAACCACATAGGATTAGTTTGTGGAAATGAAATAAATATATACATGCCGCCTGCGTGCGAACTAGATGCATGATCCCCATTGTCAAAAACCGCGAGGTTTTAAGGTAGAGCGAGGAGCCGTACTAGGGACGGTGCCGGTTTAACTACCCTGCCGTTATGCTGCCGAAATTTTGAATAACATTTGTGTGTTTGAATTATTTTCATCTGCTTAAAATATATTTATTCATTGTATAGAAAACATTCATGTGTTGAATTGATATTCATTCGTTGTTTAGAAATTCATGTGTTGAATGGTATTCATATTTTGAAATAAATTGTTCGATAATAAAAATCACATTTTTATCTATATATAGAAACTATAGAAAACATTCATGTGTTGAATTGATATTCATTCATTGTTTAGAAATTCATGTGTTGAATGGTATTCATATTTTGAAATAAATTGTTCGATAATAAAAATCACATTTTTATCTATATATAGAAACTATAGAAAACATTCATGTGTTGAATTGATATTCATTCGTTGTTTAGAAATTCATGTGTTGAATGGTATTCATATTTTGAAATAAATTGTTCGATAATAAAAATCACATTTTTATCTATATATAGAAACCATAGAAAACATTCATGTGTTGAATTGATATTCATTCATTGTTTAGAAATTCATGTGTTGAATGGTATTCATATTTTGAAATAAATTGTTCGATAATAAAATTCACATTTTTATCTATATATAGAAACCATAGAAAACATTCATGTGTTGAATTGATATTCATTCGTTGTTTAGAAATTCATGTGTTGAATGGTATTCATATTTTGAAATAAATTGTTTCACAATAAATTGTTTTACAATAAAAATCACATTTTTATTGTATGTAAGAAATCGTTGAAATGTGAAGTGTTAAAAATAGCCACTTGTTCAAAATAAACATATATGAGATGAAATATTCATTAATTAGCTAATGAAATGATTTGCACCTATTTATGTAACATTAGAATGAATGGGGTTTTTAAACCAAATAGAAATCGAATATGAAGTCGAATAGAAATTGATAAATGATAAGAACTGTATATATATGTACATGCAATATTCATTGAACAGGTTATAGCAAAGGGGCTAGAGAAGAGGAATAAAATTTTGTGCCCGACAAATAGGTACACATTTACTGATTTGTTTGGGTGATGATTTTGAGCCTGTTGGCTAGCCGCTTGGTTTTTTCTTTTTCTTTTTGAGATTAGAAGGACCGGGAACGCTATTTGCAATTTCCCGATGCTCCCGGTGCAGGGGAGGTTATGGCGAAATTTTTCCAAAATTTAAGGCGTTAGAAAAATATTTGAAGTGAAAACGATATTGAAATTGTTGAATGAACTATATTTATATAAATATATAAATATAAATAAAATTAAAACGAAACGAAGCCGTGCAGTTCGTGTTTTGAAACCGTGATTTCAAACAACTAGTACGGGAAATCCGACCATTGGATTTTCCCGAAACCTCAACCGTCGGGTTCGCCTTGGAATAATCTTTCCAACGGCACCAACCTTGTAAAAATCCAACGGTTGGATTGTCTGGAATGTTTAATTCAAATCTGAAGAAAAACAGCGCCAGAAACGATTATATTTATTTATATATATAAATATAATTATATTTAATCGAATAACGACGCTGCAGTTCGTATTTTGAAATCGAAATTTCAAACGATTGTACCGGGAGATCCGACCGTCGGATTTTCCCGAAACTGGAACCGTTGGGTTCGTTTTGAAAAGACCTTTCTAATGATGTAAATTTTGTGAAGATCCAACGGTTAGATTTTCAGATATGTGTAAATCAAATCTGAAGAAAAACAGCGCCACGGCCGCCTGATGGCCCGAAGCGTCGTTTTGAATAAAATGGCTATTTTAAAATAAATAAAAATAGCGATAAATAGTTATAAAATACCATAAACGATATGGAATGGAAATAAACTGAATTTGCTTGATTTGTGTGGCTTTTGATGGTTGAATGTGTTTGGTGTGAAAATTACATTAAAGAACACAATTGGTGTTGTCGAATAATTTAACCATTGAAATAAATCGATTTGAAATTCTAAATATACGTGAATTATTCGAAAAGGCCGAGTTAATTCTCATTTCGAATAATTGACCGACGATTAAAATTCGAAGATGAAGACGGTGGTCGAAGACCGGAGATCTTCACCTTGTTTGGATGGTAACCGAGGTCCTGATTGGGAGGCATCCCGAAATATGGATAATGAGTGGTGATCGTCCAGACGTACGTGGTGATCGAAGGGTTTGCGAGGTATTTAGTGCCTCCGGTTTCGTTCAGACCCAGAACGGACTTGTAAATGGACTGTGTGTCTGACATTGGAGTTTATTCTGTGTTGATTGATTTCTGTTAAATATACATCTGTTTGGCGGCGGAGAATTTATTCTTTTGCTTAACGCCCTTCTCTGAGACGCACGAGCTCAGAGGTTGTACATCGATGGACATCAGTCGCATGGTATGAATTGCCTGTGTGACATGCTAAGATGCAGTGATCAGGGCTTCTGTTGAAAAGCAAAGTCTTGTGGTGATGATCAAAGCACCGCCTGTGTGGCGTAGCTTTGTGTATAACGTGAATTCGCGAGCCTCACACCCCGGTATGAACCAGAAACGGGAGGAAGGACCTCAGGGAGGACATGCGTTTCTTTCTAGCTAGGGTGGTGTCAGTGACCTACCAGCCCTGACATTTATATACTTTTCACCTATGTGGTTGTTGCTGTTGCGAGGCGCCTCGGTTTGATCGGACGATCCGGGTCCGATGGAGTCATTCGTTGGCTTGTTTACGCCCCAAAGGGTGGGGAAACGCAGTGTTCAGGCATTTTAATCCACATCGGTGGACCGGCCCTGTCGCTCCTAGGGTCACTCGAGCTCTGATCCTGTGGCTCGGGCTAGAGAGTCACGAATTCGGTGAGGACTATCTTTTGCCTCGGTTCATGACGGAAATCCAATTTCCAAATACGACATCGTGCGGTTTTGATTGTATACCTATATATGGCGACATGATATATGGTACCCATGCCGTCTATGATTGATAGTTATGATTTGTAATTGGTTTCAAAACATATAAACACTAGTAATAATATCAAATGCCTTTGTTTTATTCGTATCAATCATATTTTGACCGTTATAAGGTAAAACTCTATCCTTCGGCTTGCGTTGCATTGTGTGATGGGAACTGAGTCTTATAACGGTTTCATTTTTATAAAAAGCATATCGATGTTAAAAAGAAAGATTTGTTTTAAAGCACTGGCGATCCAATGGAGTAAACCCGTTCCACGAAAGTGGCGTAGTCCTGTGATTAGCCAATTATATATGTGTTGAGTGGATTTCTCATACCAGTCCCATGACTGACTCGTAGTTTGTTTCACTTTCAAACTCGGTGCCCCTTTTTCTACACGGGCAGCCTTGCATTCAGGTTTAGCTGGTTCTTTCTGGATAGCTGGAGCTGAAGATGGATTCTATCATTTATTTCTTTTTATGCTGTTCAGCTCCTATTGTACATATTTTGTTTATTTCCGCTGTAGACATTTATGTATAGCTGAACTGTATTTGTACTAAGTAAGATCCTGTATACTGTCTAACTCTGATGATTACTTTTATCCAGTATATTTTGTTGTTCATATCTGGTGTATTTATTTAATTCTGTTCTGCTATTATCTGTTTTTGTGTTATATTCCAAAGATAACCTTGTTTCCGTGAGAACGGGAAATCGGGTCGTCTCAACGTGGTATCAGAGCTTTGGTTAAGCTTAGTTCTGGAATATAACATTTGAACGAACTCGTCAGAAATAGAACCAGTAGTGTTCTAGGACGGGCAACTCAATACAGATAGGATCAGTAATATCCTAGTATGAGTAGCAGAATGAAATTACACCTCGATAGACACATTTACATTCAAGTATTTGTCTCTATATTTTGAAATACCTTTTCTGTGACCTGACACTTGATCTGCTATTTGCAGAAGAACTAGAAAATGAGTGCCAGAAACAGAAGAAGTAATACTAACCCGGATATAGAAGCTCTATTCATGAAGTATAGAAATCTGGGTGGAAAACCCTTTACGGGTGAAGAAGCAATTATGAAAACACAAGCTTGGATTCGGTCAGCTGAGAAAATCTTCGAAGCATTAAAGCTTAGAGATGACCAGAAAAGATTACTGGCCTCCTGGGCTCTCAAAGACGAAGCTTTGTTTTGGTGGGATTCTGTTATTAAAGATTATCCAGAAGGTGATATCACCTGGGATAGATTCAAAGTTATTTTCTTGGAAAGATTTACCCCTCCCGAAGCGACTGAGCGCCTATGTGATGAATTTTCTTATCTGATACAAGGAGATATGACAATTCCCGAATATCATAAGAAATTCAACGAACTTGCTCACTTTGCTCCTCATCTAATTCAAAATCCGAAGAGGAAAAATCTGAGATTCATTCATGGACTTCAAAGGAAATACCAGAATAAAGTATTGGGGCATGTGAAGCTTCCTTTTTCAGAAATGATTTATATGGCTTATCAATATGAAGATCTCCATAAGAAAGGCATGTTGCGAGACGAAGAAGAAGTTTGTTGTAGTGACAAAGAAGATTCGGAAACTGATATTCCTGAGGCAAGTACAATGTCTGAGGTCAGTAAGAAGCTCAGTGCCAAGAGAAAAAGGACCAAATCAGAGGAGAAACCAGTAACGACAACTGTATGCTCTAACTGCAATAAGCAAGGACATCTCTCGATAAGTTGCCGATCTCTTAAGAAGCTGAGGAAAGATGAAACTAAATCCGGTAAGAAGTTCCAAGAGAAGAGAAAGTGCAGTCAATGCCATCAGTCCGGTCATCTTTCAAAGGCCTGCCCGCTACTCAGAAAACCTAAAGCAGTACAAGTAAATGAGGTGGTAGAAGTACCTGCATCCTCATCTGCTCAGGAAAGGTCTGATGTTTTAGAAGGCATGCTCAATGTCAAGAACATTCCAGTTAAAGTACTGTTTGATACTGGCGCATCACGAAGCTTTATTGCAAAGAGTGCAGTCAAGAAGTTGGATTTGAACTTGAAGAAGCTCAAAGAGCCAATGACTGTCCGAAATCCAGTTGGAGATTCCATCAATCTCAGTTGGGTTTGTGCAGTACCCGTCTCTTTTTCTTGCTATAAATTCCCTATTATCTCTGTCGTTATGAATTTTGATGAATTCGATCTTATTCTGGGATTGGATTGGCTAACCAAATATGAAGCGGAGGTCAGATGCGCCGAGAGAGTTGTAAAGGCAAAAGCACAATTGGGAAATTATATAACCATACCATGTGAAGGCCTGACTTCAAATAGAAAAGATTTCTGGTCAGCTCTCGATGTTTCTCCAGCCCAAATTGAAAATATCCCTGAAGTTACAGAGAATATTCCTGACCTCATCAAAGATATTCCTGTCGTCAAGAACTATGCGGATGTGTTCGAGGAAGTTGTTCGCTTACCTCCGCAGAGAGAAATAGATTTCAAAATTGCTTTAATTCCCAATGCAAGGCCGGTAGTTCACGCTATTCGAAGAATGTCCTTGAAAGAGAAAGAGGAATTGGACAATCAAACACGACAGCTAGTATGGAAGGGTCTAATCAGGCCTAGTTTCTCTGATTGGGGTGCAGCAGTGGTATTTGTCCCAAAATCTGACGGTACTCTACGACTATGCGTGGATTATCGTGATCTGAACAAACAGACCATAAAGAATAAATATCCATTGCTGCAAATAGATGATTTGTTGGATCGATTAAATGGAGCACAATTATTCTCAAGAATGGACCTAGCTACAGGTTTCCATCAACTTCGAATTGCCGAAGAGTGTGTTCCAATGACAGCGTTCAGAGGCCCCGACTTATTCTACGAGTGGTTAGTAATGCCGTTCGGCTTATGTAACGCTCCAGCTTATTTCGTCGATCTAATGAACAGAGTATTCAGAGGAGTTTTGAATAAATTTGTTCTGGTTTTTATTGATGATATTCTAATCTTCTCTAAATCAAAGTCCGAGCATGAAAAGCATCTGGAACAGGTTCTAGAAATCCTCAGACGGAATGTACTAAAAGCCAAATTTTCCAAGTGTATCTTCTAGCAAGATGAAGTAAAATTTCTGGGCCACGTCGTATCGAAGGAAGGGATCGTTGTGGATCCAAGTAAAATCACGGCTATTCAGAATTGGAAACAGCCCAGTACCCCAACTGAAGTTCGCAGTTTTCTCGGATTGGCTAGTTATTACCGGAAATTCGTTAAAGACTTTTAGAAGATATCTGGTCACTTAACGAAGCTTACAAAGAAGCATTCTAAGTTCAAATGGACTCAAGAGAGTGAGGAGGCTTTCGAAGAGCTGAAGTTGAGATTAACGACTGCTCCAGTGTTAACCATCATCAATGGCAACCAAGATTTAAAAGTATGGACTGATGCTTCTAGAGAAGGCCTTGGCGCAGTGTTAATGCAAAGAGGCCAAGTAATTGCTTATGCTAGCCGTCAACTGAAACCACACGAGAAAAACTATGTAACTCATGATCTTGAGTTATTGGCTATCATATTCTCTTTGAAAATCTGGAGACGCTATCTTCTAGGCGAGAGATTTGAACTGTTTACAGATCACCAGTCGTTAAAGTATCTGTTCACTCAGAAGGACTTAAATCTGAGACAGCAACGTTGGCTGGAGTTTCTTGCAGCATATGACTTCGAAATTATATATACTCCAGGGAAAGCCAATGTCATGGCCGATGCGCTAAGCAGAAAGAATGTAATGATCGCCAGTTTTATTATCACGACTTCATTGCTAGATTAAATATCTGCTCTTCAGGAGGATGATCACTTCATTCAGAAGATCAGAGGGATAATTCAACAAGGCGAACCCTCGAGTTTTCAAGTAGACAATGATGGGATTCTAAGGCTCAAAGGCCGAATATGCGTTCCTAACGTTCCTGAACTTCGAAAGGAAGTACTGGATGAATGCCACAAGTCAAAACTCAGTATCCATCCGGGAGTAAGCAAAATGTATAATGACATCAAACGCACTTTCTGGTGGAAGTCGATGAAAAGGGACATTTCTTTATACGTAAGCCGATGCCCCACCCGCCAGCTAATTAAAAGTGATCAACAGAAATTGGCTGGATTGTTACAACCGCTGGAAGTTCCTGGTTGGAAGTGGGAGCATATCTCCATGGATTTCATTGATGGTCTGCCCAGAACAAGAAAAGGAAATGACAGTATTTGGGTGATCGTAGATCGTTTCACGAAGACCGCCCATTTCATACCTGTCAAATCAAATAGTACTGCTCAGAGTCTGGCGCAGATTTACGTCAGGGAAATAGTTAGACTACATGGAGTGCCGCTCAGTATAGTAAGTGATAGAGATACAATATTCACTAGCAAATTCTGGGAAGCATTTCAAGTCGAGCTCGGAACGAAGTTAAACTTGAGCACCGCTTATCATCCTCAGACAGACGGTCAGACTGAGAGGGTGAATCGAATTTTAGAAGACCTATTGCGGGCTTGTGTTCTAGATTTTGGGGGATCATGGGAAGACCATCTGCATTTGGCTGAATTCTCTTATAACAACAGCTACCAGGCGAGTCTGACAATGTCGCCATTCGAAGCATTGTATGGTAGACCGTGCCGATCTCCTGCTTGTTGGGTCGAGCCTGGAAATAGACTTGTGTTGGGTCCTGATATGATTCGAGAAGCTGCCGACAAAGTTGATTTTATTAAGAAGCGATTACTCGCCGCTCAAAGCCGACAAAAGAGCTATGCCGATAGAAGAAGAAGAGATATATCCTTTGAAGTTGGCGACTATGTATATTTGAAAGTATCGCCGATGAGAGGAGTTATCCGGTTCGGTAAAACTGGAAAGTTGGCACCCAAATTCATTGGTCCGTTTCCTATTTTGGAACGGATTGGGACTCTCGCTTATAGGGTCAAACTGCCTGACTGGTTGCCTGGAGTGCATGATGTATTTCATATATCTCAACTTCGAAAGCACGTTCATGATCCAGACTTGATCGTGGAAGAAGCAGCTCAACAGGACATTGAAATTACTCCAGAATTAGCCGTGAGGCGAGAGCCGCTGAAGATCATCGGCAAAGAAACCAAAGAGCTGAGAAACAAGAAGGTTCACTTAGTCAAAGTGCAATGGAGTGGAGATCCGCGAGATTGTACTTGGGAAACTGAGGAGAGCATTCAGAAAGCTTATCCTAGATGCCGAGTAGATATCTCTGATTGACTCCGGTGCAAGGTACATTTACCATACTTTGCATTACCATTTAATTCTCTAATCTGTTGAAATTTTCTTTTCATGGATGTGCACTTTTAAATTATATGGTCTGAATGATTTTTAAGGAATATAGGATTTGATCAGAATATTTTAGAAAGGTTAGAAACAAATTGGTTGTTGTATTGTGGGATTGTAGATTTATCAAACCACTTTCGACTTTGTTCCTTTTCGGGGACGAAAAGTTTTAAGTGGGGGAGATTGTAACGACCCAGAAAATCTGAACCAATTTAAAAATTTTAAATTGGCTAAAATAATGGATTTTAAATATTTAAAATAAATATTTTAAATAATGGCGATGAAAACTGAGTTTGAATCGACTTTTGAAAACGAATATAATTAATTATAATTATATATAGAATTGAAAATGGCGCGGTAGTTCGATAATTCGATTTCAAACTTCAATTGAATATACCGGGTGCAAAACAATCCGGATTTTAGTGAAACCAAAAACATTAGGATCTAATTGGTAATATCTTTCTAACGAATCCGACCAATCGAAATTTGATAGCGGGAATCAAAAGATATGTCCAGTTGAAAATTCTGAATAGTCGCTATGGAATTCAGGCCCTTAAAAATGGACATTTTGCAAACGAACTCGGATTTCGATGAAACCACTTTTGTTGGGTCCGTGATGTAAAGTTATTGTTAGGTTTCAAATTTCATAATTTTTCGAATCAATATGTGAGCGTGGCAAAGGAAAACGCGTTTGACCAGTTTCAGTTGATTTTAATCGACTGGAAATTGACCATTTTTCAAACGGTCTCAGAATTCGACGAAACTAGTTTTGTTAGGACCGTATCGTCAGTACGAAGCTAGAAAATATTTTTCGGGAATTTTTCTAGTTAGTATGTGACCCCGGTAATTTGAAATGTACGTTTAAATTCAATATAGTGATTTAAATGTAAATTCAACGGAAACTGATTGTAACGATCAAATCAGCTTGCGATACATATCCCATTGTGTTCGGAATGGGGGTAAAACGCTATGGACGACAGGCGGTGGGCCTCGTTTCGAGGTCATATGAAAAAGTCAACCTTTTTGCAAAAATAGAAATAATTAAATAAAAAAATAAAAAGAATAAAATAATATACTTTCCCTCCCCATATCCTTCGTACTGGCCCCCCCGTTCATTTCAGTTTCGAACGAGAAAAAAAAAAACGCTATCGCCAGCCCCCCCCCCCCCCCGAGCGAACGCCGCCGACGAAGATCAACGACCCCAACCCTCTCCGTCCAGCCTCCTCCTTCCATCGCGCAACCCCCGAAGCCGTTCGAAACCCTAGAGCAGCCCCCCCCCCCTGGAAGCCAGCGCCGCCTTGCCGCCAACGTCTCCAACCCCCCCCCCCCCCCCTCTTCTTCGCAGAGAATGTAAGTATTTTTATTTTATTTTTATTTTTAAATTCTTAAAAACTGATATTTTTAAAAGAAGAAAAACTGAATTTTTATAAAGTATTAAAACTGAATTTTTATAAAGTATTAAAACTGAATTTTTAAAAAGGTTAAAACAGATTTTTTTTAAAGAATTTTAAACTGATTTTTTTTAAATGAAATTAAAACTGATTTTTAAAAGATGTTAAAACTGTTTTTTTAAAAAGATGTTAAAACTGATTTTTTTAAGATATATAAAACTGATTTGTTTAAGAAACTAAAAACTGAATTTTTAAGAATTATAAAAACTGAATTTTTAAGAATTATAAAAACTGATTTAAAAAGAAAGAAAAAACTGATTTTATTTTAAGGTTTAAAAAGGGTTTAAACTTTGAAATAGAAAAGGTTTAATCTTTTAAAGGAAAAAGATTTGAACTTGCAAAAATAAAGATCATATTTTTAAAAAATAGAAAAGACGGAATTTTTGTTAAGTAGAAGAAGGAAGATATGATTCTTATATTTTTAAAGCAATAAAAATATAATTTTTACATCATAGAAATATTAAAAATATAATCTTTGTTTTTAAAATATGATCTTTATATATTGAATAACATAGTAAAAATTCGATTTTTACATATGTAGAGAATACGGGCAAAAGCGACAGAAAGGCGAAGATTTCTCTAAGGAAGTGTCGTGAAGTTGGATAGCTATTGGTGAGATTTCTGATTTAAAAATATTATATATGTGTGAAATAAAAGTGAATTGCTATATATAAATATATATATATATATATATATATATATATATATATATTGTTGGCTCGCTTTTTGACCAAGCCATCCAGGATCATTCATAAAAGGAAAACAGGAAACCAAGTCCCCCAAGAAATTGGAGGAAAGGATCGCACGCCATCGTCTCGCCCAGGAACGGATCGCACGCCATCGTCTCGCCCAGGAATGGATCGCACTCTATCGACTCACCTAGGAACGGATCGCTCCCATCTCGTCAACGAACGGCACCTCCAGGCGATCCGATCCAAACTTATATACTGTTGCCCAGAACGATCCGATCCGATCCCTTGTTACGAACCGAACCCTCTGACCCGTTCAACCACGAGCTGGTCTTCAGCGATCCGAATCGCACGGATCTCACGACACCTGTTCATAACGGCTAGTTTGACTGTTTCTTCAATGGTGACGATGCGATCCGGTAATCTCGGGATTCGTGCCACGTGTCCGCGATCCGCCTGACAAAATCAGCTATAAATAGCCCAGAGCTTGGCATTTTTCGGGATCCTTTTGGCAATAGTGAATACTGAATCCGCCATTGTTGTCAAACTACTGAAATATTGAGAGAAATCACTGTTGTACTAGCTTTTAAAGCATAATCAATAAGATATAAAGTGGACGTAGGCTCGTTAACGCCGAACCACTATAAATTCTGAGTGTTATTTTCTTTTTCCTTGTTCCTCATTTAGAATTCTCTACAGTTTATAACAATTTGGGTGTTAGGTCCAAATTTCGATCTAACATTTTTGGTGCTTTCATTGAGAGACTCAGTCTTAAAGTTTCGTCATTCGTTTTCTTGAAGATTCCAGCGATTCGGATATCATGGCTGGAAAAAAATCTAAAGTTTCGCAAACCAATGAAACGATCGAGGAGAGTGTACACGAACTGGGCAACGAAGAGACTCTGGATCGTGGAGCGCAGGGGGCGATCCGATCCGACGAAGACGCCTCGTTCCGAGTCAATGAGAACGAGACAATCTGTGCTACTGAAGGGGTTGTTACTCGATCCCGGGGCAACACCTCGCAGCCTCCGCGCACCACGACCACGAGTCGATCTCAGGGGGGCGCAGCGAACCGCCCTCCGCAAACTGCAGCTACCCGAACTGATGGTCAGAACACAACTCAACCTGGAAAAGAACCTATGACCCACTCCTATCGTCCTGGAACCTCTGCTCGACCCGGTCCGAGCACTTTGCCCATAAGAGAGGGTGATGATGACCACTATGATCCTGCTGCTCCTGTCACTGAGGGGGATCTTTCTCGCTTTGTCGAAATGTAGGATAGGTTGTTTGACGAGTTGGCCGCCCAAAGACAAGAAAGTTCCATCCTGCGGCAAAACCTGACGGCTATGGATAGAAGACTTGATGAGCTAGCAAGGCAAAGAACATCGCCGGTTCGTCCACTCACCCCAGCATATTCCTCTTCATCTGAAGAGTCGCCGAGACCTCCGCAGCGACCGTATGAAAGAGCCGAAAACATGGAACAGCTTCGGTTCGGGACCCTGCCCTCACAAGAAGAGGAAGAACTAGGGGCAAGACCCACAAACCGTAATATGGATGGTCAAGCAACGACCCTCAGGACTCGAGGTGTGAACAGTCCTGTGCATGACAGACCACCTCAGCCCCGTCGCCGTACGCATACTCATGATAACAGGGGGCAGCGAGGCCCCGTCCAAGCCCCGGATTTTGTGGATACTCCCCGAAGAGAGATCAGAGAACCTCGTCGGGCCAGAGGCACTGACCCTGAGCCTCCTTTGACTAGTGCAAATGTTGCAGCCATGGTTCACCAAATTTTGGCCGACAGCCGTGGACAGCGGAATGAAGATTGGGGGATTGACCGCAGTCATACTCCTTTTACTAACGATATTTTGGATGCAACTTTTCCAAGGCGTTTCAACATGCCACAAATGAACCGATATGCAGGAAGATCTGATCCTGTTCAGCACCTAATGAGATACTCTTGGTCGATGACTGCCGCCGCCGCATCTGACGCGGTTAAGTGTAAAGCGTTTCCCATATTCCTGGAAGACGTGGCTTTACTATGGTTTACTCGCCTGCCGGCGAGATCGATTTCTAGCTTCAGGGAACTAAGCGAGAAGTTCGTAGAGCAATTCCGTATCTACGCACAGAAGACGAAAAGCGTGATCGATTTATTCCTTGTCAAACAGCGACCAGGCGAAAGTCTAAAGATGTACCTGGATCGTTTCAATTTGGCCGCCACTGAGGTTAAAGATCCTCATGAGCCGACCATTGTCGCAGCACTAATTGATGGAGTGGACAAGGACACTGAATTTGGGAGGTACTTGGCAGGCAAACCACCCCACACCAGAGAGTTATTCTATGAGAAAGCCAATGTACATTTACGCCGGGAAGAGGAGTACGCAAACCGAAAGCTTAAAACGACTGATAAGGAAGAAGTTCAGAGCAATGTCGCCATCAAACAGACTGGAGACAGCTCGGGGAAAGTTGTGGTTAACGTCGGGAATCAGAACCAGGGTGGTCGCCGACCAGGTAACAACAATAACAATGCTAACGGCAACAGCCGGAAGAGGGGCCGAGGGAACGACTCCCAGAGAAGGACTCGTCCCCGGGCCTTTGAAAGTTATATACCCATTAATGATACCCTGGAAAATATCTTCATGGATGCGTATGAAGTCCTCCAGAATAAGAGGCCACCTCCTAGAGAGTCGACAGAAAAAGAGCGTGAGACAGGGAAATTCTGTCTCTTTCATCAAATCCACGGCCATTCGACGAATGAATGCCGTCACCTGAGGGACGTAGTCGAAAGGTTGCTTCGAGAAGGGAAGATAGATGAATACAGAGTAACGCCTAGGGACAGGGGGCAAGCAGTGCAGGCCCCGAATCAGAATCAAAATCAACTTGCTTCTAGGCCAACTGCTCAGCAAAAGGGAAAGAATATTGTAATCAACACCGTGATCGGTGGACTTTACCTTGCTGGGCATAGTTCCAAAGCTTTAGATCAATATGTCAACGCAGCCAAACAACACCTCGAAGTGGGGGAATGTAGCAACCCCGAGGACAGTGTCCCGGTGAAGCAGCAGAAGATGATGACTGATGACGTTATTTTCCGAGAACGAGAAAGCATCGGAGTCCATGCTCCAACTGAAGATCCACTTGTAATTACGATACCCATTGGGCCAGCCACTGTTCATAAGGTACTGGTGGACAACGGGAGTTCCGTTAATATTCTTTTCAAAAAAGCCTTTGACCAGATGAATCTTGAGATAAAAGACTTGAAGCCCTGCCAAGGATGGATTCGTGGATTCAACGGAGCATCCACCGCACCTATGGGTTATGTAGAATTGCCAGTTACACTTGGGGAAGGAGAACGCCAGAGAGTGAGAATCCTTCCCTTTGTGGTTTTGGATGTCGAATCGCCATACAATGCCTTCTTGGGCCGACCGGCCCTCGCAAAATTCAGAGCCTGTATAGCCCCCTGGTGCTTGCTACTGAAGTTCCCCACAGAAGCTGGCATTGGTATCGTCAGAGGGGATCAAGTTGCTGCGCGAGCATGCTATGTTGCCGAATTAAAGTTGCTTTGCAACGGAGGGGATATCGAAACTAAAGGCACTCCTCCCCCTTTGGGGGCGGAAACCTTATAGCAACCAAAGAGGATAATTGTTGGAGAGTTGCCTAGAGTGATGCCCGAGGATATAGATCCCAGAGAGGATCAAGAACCCGGGGGCAGAACGGCAACTCCCAACGAAGCAACTGTGGATGTACCAATCGATGACAGTGACCCGGAGAAGGTCCTTAAGATTGGATCCCAGTTAAGTCCGACTCTTGCCGAAGAATTGACGACTTTCTTAAAGAACAACTTGGATGTATTTGCTTGGACCCATGCAGACATGTGCGGGATATCCCCATCAATCATGAGCCATTCTTTGAGCATTAACCCCAAACATCCTCCAGTAAAGAAAAAAAGGCGAATGTTGGGCCCGAAGAGGTCAGCTGCCTTGAAAGAAGAGGTTGGAAAGCTAAAAAGTAACGGGTTTATCAGAGATTCAACCTACCCGGACTGGATTTCAAATCCAGTCCTGGTAAAGAAGGCCAACGGGAAGTGGCGGACGTGTATCGACTTCTCGGATTTGAATAAAGCTTGTCCAAAAGATAGTTTCCCATTACCTCGAATTGACCAGTTGGTAGACTCGACGGCAGGTCACGAGCTTCTCTCATTCATGGATGCCTATTCAGGATACAACCAAATTCCAATGCATATTCCAGATCAAGAGCATACTAGTTTTATCACTGATCTAGGATTATATTGTTACGTAGTAATGCCCTTTGGTTTGAAGAACGCAGGCGCTACGTACCAACGTTTGGTCAACAGAATGTTTTATAACCAAATCGGGAAAACGATGGAAGTATACGTCGACGATATGTTGGTTAAATCCAAGCAATCCTCTCAACACACTACTGACTTGGCAGAGATGTTCGGCATTCTTCGAAAGTATGGGATGAAACTCAATCCCACCAAATGTTCATTCGGTGTTGCTTCTGTAAAATTCTTAGGATTCATTGTCAGTTCACGCGGTATTGAGATTAATCCAGACCAGATCGCGGCAATCAGAAACATTCAAGAACCTAGACAAATTAGGGATGTGCAAAGCCTTGCCGGAAAAGTGGCCGCACTAAGCAGATTTATCTCCAGGGCTATGGATAAGTGCATCCCATTCTTCGAATTAATGAAGCGAGGAAAACGCCACTTTAAATGGACACCTGACTGCGTAGAAGCGTTTCAGAATTTGCTCAGACACTTGGAGAAACCTCCGATTCTGTCTAAACCAATAGACCACGAGGATTTATTCGTGTATCTGGTAGTATCATCTCATGCGATCAGCTCAGCATTGGTAAGGGAAGAGGAAAAGGTCCAAAGACCTGTGTATTATGTGAGCAAAAAATTGACAGCAGCCGAGCGTAATTATCCACGGATAGAAAAACTGGCGTATAGTTTACTGATTGCCTCCAGAAAACTTCGGCACTACTTTCAGGCACATCCTATTACCATATATACTGATCACTCACTCAAGCAAGTTTTACAGAGACCGGAAGCATCTGGAAGGTTACTCAAATGGAATATTGAGTTAAGTCAATTTGACTTGAACTTTCAGCCCAGACGATCAATTCGGGGGCAAGTGATAGCTGACTTCATAGCAGAGTTCACTGTTCCTGAAAAAGACATAGCAAACGAAGAAGTGGAACCCTCAAAGTTACTTTTCGACCCTAATGTCTGGAGATTATATACTGATGGTGCTAGAAACAACGAAAGATCCGGCGCTGGAATAATGCTTGAAACCCCCGAGAAACGATTGATAACTTATGCCATCCGAATGGAGTTTCAGGCCACTAACAACGATTCTGAATATGAAGCTCTGATAGCCGGATTAAAGATTGCAAAGGGGCTAGAAGTCACAAAACTGAACATCTTCTGCGATTCCAAGTTAGTTGTGAAACAAGTTACTGGGAGATTCCAAGCTAAAAGTGCAAGATTGATTCTATACTTAAAGAAAGTGAAAGAACTACTGAATGAGTTTGATCACTACAGCATATCTCATATTCCGCGGTCAGAAAATCAGCAGGCAGACAAGTTGGCAAAGATGGCTAGTTCTAACGATCCTGAAGTGATAGGGCTAGCCCCCGTTGAAGTGCTTCGGTTTCCCAGCATTGATCAGATGGAAATTGATCTAGTACTAGAGACGGAACCGGAAAGGGAGTCGTGGATGACCCCTATAAAGAATTTCCTAATGGGTGGAGCGCTTCCGACCAAGAAAAGCGAGAGGCGTAAAGTGATTCGTAAAGCCGCCCGATACGTACTGCAAGGTGGAGTCCTTTATAGACAAGGGTTTTCAATGCCCCTCCTTCGGTGTATAGCCCACGATGACATCAAGCGTGTGCTGCAAGAAGTCCACGAAGGCGAATGTGGCGACCACACTGGAGGGCAAACATTGGCGAAAAAGATATTGCGGCATGGTTACTTCTGGCCTACCATAAACAAGGATGCAGTAAGATACGCACGACGATGTGATGCGTGTCAGAGATTTTCAAAAATACCTAGAGCGCCTCCAAGTCAGTTAAAAACAATGATGAGTCCATGGCCTTTTGCTATGTGGGGAATTGATATCATAGGAAGTCTCCCCATAGCAAGGGGCGGAGCGAAGTTCGCTATTGTGGCCATAGATTATTTCACTAAGTGGGTCGAGGCAGAACCACTGACTACAATCACGACTAAACGGGTGATCAACTTCATCGTGAGAAACATCATCTGTCGGTTCGGGATTCCAAAGACTGTGATAACAGACAACAGAACTCAATTTGATAGTGCTGAATTCAGAGACTTCTGCCAAAAATATCACATCGAGAATCGATATACCTCCGTGGCACACCCACAATCGAACGGGCAAGTCGAAGCTGCAAATAAAGTAATTAAGTCCATTCTGAAAAGAAGAATGAAGCGGGCCAGAGCCATGTGGGCTGATGAATTGCCCTTGGCGCTATGGGCTCACAGAACGACATACAAATCAGCGACAGGACACACCCCGTTCTCCCTTGCTTTTGGAACGGAAGCAGTCATCCCGATTGAGATAAAGGTACCTTCTCATCGGGTGACCTATTATGATCCAATGACCAATAATGAATTGCTCCTTGAGTCCCTGGATATGATCGAAGAAAAGAGGGATGAAGCCGACCTGCGTGCTCTGAGATGCAAACAACAGGTCGCCAGATATTACAACAAAAAGGTCCGAGCCCGGACCTAGGAACCCGGAGACTTGGTTCTGAAACGTGTCTTTCCGCCCCCAACTCATATGGGAGCGAAGTGGGAAGGACCGTACTCTATTCTCAGCAAGCTTGATAACGGAACCTTCAAGCTGGCAACCGTAGATGGAAAGGAGATCCCCAGAGTGTGGAATGCCCAACATCTACGGCCATATCTAACATGAGAAGTTTCAAATCTATTCTTTTGTTTTGTTAAAAAACTATGTACAGGGCATGACTTGCCTAGAACAGTCTAATTCCTTAAAGCAAGAGATTATAAAGTGGACGTAGGTCATGATTCGACCGAACCACTATAAAAATACTGTGTGTTATTTACCTTTGTTGCATCTTATTTTATTTGCCTATGAAAATCAATGTGAATAATGCAGGTACCCGAAGTCCGGTGCCAACGGTTCCTCCCGTAAACTAATCAGAGGAACCCAAGGCTTGGGCAAAGGCTCCGACTGCTTGTCCGACTAGCTTTAATCCACGGAGCACGAGCGAAAGTACACATCAAGGATAAGTTTGATGGGAATGCATGATTGCAGACTGCGTGATCCGTGACTCTAACTCTCCAGAGTAGAGAGAGAGTATAAATGACAAAAACAAAAACAAAAACAAAAAAAAAAGGGACATCCACGAATAACGGCGGTGTACCATGATCGGAGCTGCCTAAGCATATACTCTAACTCTCCAGAGAGAGAGAGAGAGTATAAAAGCGTCTTCGATTGAGCGCTGAGAAAGAGCTCCTTTCCCGCTAAAGGATCGGGGAGCGAAGGAATCGCTGAGCTCGAACTCTAACTCTCCAGAGAGAGAGAGTATAAAAGCGTCTCCGATTGAGCGCTGAGAAAGAGCTCCTTTCCCGCTGAAGGATCGGGGAGCGAAGGAATCGCTGAGCTCGAACTCTAACTCTCCAGAGAGAGAGAGTATAAAAGCGTCTCCGATTGAGCGCTGAGAAAGAGCTCCTTTCCCGCTGAAGGATTGGGGAGCGAGTGAATCGCTGGACTCGAACTCTAACTCTCCAGAAAGAGAGAGAGTATAAAAGCGTCTCCGATTGAGCGCTGAGAAAGAACTTATTCCCTGCTAATGGAACAAGGGCTGACTGAATTACAGTCATCCTATTAGATCTCTTATACCCCCATATTCAGAAATAGGGGGCAACTTGCCGTCAGTACTAATCAATCCCTAGTAAACCCCAGTCAGATGCTACGGTAACAACTGATTGGGGGGGCACCAAGCACTCCTATGCAAACACTAAACTTTGATATAACAATGTAACATAGCATGAACATTCTTCTTCCTGTTGATAGACTGACTTATAATTATTAATAGTTGGCTAATGACTAAACGTGAAAGGTTTCTATGAATTCAGGTACACAATGATGTAAGAAGAAACAAATCCTTGTTTATGTACCACAAGTCAGCAAAATGGAAAACAAGCTAGAAACAAAAGTGAGGGCCAGTCTCACAATTACACTTTCTGGCCAGTGGGAAACCGAAATACAAAATATCAACAAACATCCTATTTATGCTTTGATTTCTTCTCTCGCTTCTGCCTCTCCAGCCTCTCCTTGTCGGCTTCAGATGGATCCTCCTTCTTCCTTTTCCGCTTGTCCACAAGGGGAGCATCTGACTCCTCTGAGGTCTCCTCTTCCCCTTCTTTTCCCTTGCTTCTACTGGAGAGGGAAGCCGGGAAGTCATCGGGGTTTGCAAAGTGAAGTTGCCGGCTGATGGACTTGGACTGGATTTTCATAATCATCCCAGTTTTGGGATCGAACTCTGCAAGAGGGACCACGTCCAAAGCCTCATCCCCCACCTTCTTTAAAGCCAACTCTTTCTCTTGTCTGGCTTTTCGGCTGGCCAGAGGTTCCTCATCATCATCATCATCGTCGGCCTTTTTGGTGCCGGTAGTATCCTCTTCGTCATCCACATGGCGACCATCCATGTCTTTTAAAGCTTCGATGGTCTCGGCATCCTTGAGTACATCGGGACCAGCACCCGGCAGGACGGTCTCCTCTTCCACTTCTCTCTCTTTTCCAACACCCTTGTCGACGGGCTCGCCACCTGCATTATGAGAGACACACATTACTAATTCAATGGGTTGTCCTGTTAGACGACGACAATTCGCAATCGCTTTAGCAAATTGCGGGGAAAAGAGAGAGGTACCTTCAGCAGATACTCCCTCTTGAGTAGATCCGGATGCTCCAACAACCACGGGAGTTAAACCTAAGGGGATTAGCGGATCGTCAGGATGGTACTCCTCAACTTCGGAGGTTTTAGACTTTGCGGCGGAGCTGGAACCTTCGTCAATTTTGCTTTTACCTTTAGCCATGGTTCTCTCCTTCTCCATTTCCGCCAGAATTAGGTGACGACCCTCTGCCAGGTCCTCGGGCTCGTTGTCTCTTAGGATGCTCTTCATCAGTTCATCCTCGTTGATTTCTTCGACACCCAGTCTGTGCTTTTCGCCCTCCACGATGGCATCCCATAAGTTGGCCAAAGTAACATGATAATCCGGGATCCTTGAGATATTGCGAGTTTTGAGAACCTGGCCAAGGAAATCAAAAATCATCTCTTCAAACCCCTCGATTTCTTTCTCTCTTTCAAGAAGTTTGTTGTTGGAGGCAGTGGCCATTTCAATGGCGC
Organism: Allium sativum; assembly: GCA_030737875.1. Lineage (NCBI taxonomy): Eukaryota > Viridiplantae > Streptophyta > Magnoliopsida > Asparagales > Amaryllidaceae > Allium > Allium sativum. The sequence continues at coordinate 466,563,242 of CM060923.1, forward strand.
TATCAACGTTCTTTTCGGCAAGAGCTGCCCGTCTCTCCGCGTCTGCCACCTGATCATTCAAGATCACTTTTTCCGCCTCTGCTAGAGCCAACTTTTCTTTTAGACTCGCTTTCTCTGCCTCCCAAGCAGCCTTCTCCATCGAAAAATGGCCTTGTGCCGTTACCAATTCGATGTTGGCCATTCTGAGGTCTTCAACCTCCTTTTTTAAGGCCATTTTTTCCTGGCTATTGGAATCCAGTTCTGAATGAAAGCGCTGCTTGGCATTTTCTAATTCAGTTTTATAGTTTGCGGCGTCTCTCTGTACCAAAGCGAGCTGGGCTTGAGCGTCTTCCAGGTCCTTCTCTAATTTTGTCCTAGCCCTTTCATTATTTTCGAGTTTTGCTTTAGACCTGTGAGCTTCTATTTCGAGTGTTCGGATGACCTCCGAAAGATTAAGTGCGTGCTTTTTCATCGTCCCGTACTGCTTGGCCACGTGACGGATATGCCCGATAACTTCTTTATCCCAGTTCTTAGGGACCGGTTCCAAGGCAGGAACAAAGACCATCCTATCAAAGAACATTCCTGGAAATTGTTCCCGTAGCTTTTCCAGCCTACCTTGGATTTCAGGACCATGAACGTAATCCCGTGAACCGGAGGCAGCTAACTCTGGTTGGCTGGTGGGGACAATGTTACTTCTCTCTCGCTCAGTTTCTTTGGATGAATCTCTGTCCCCATCTTTGGATTCGTGGCGCCTTTTGGACGACCGACTGTGGGAAGGCGCACTCTTTGGAGGAGTCAACTCTTTGGGAAGTGTCTTTCCCCCGGTCGGAATTGTCGGATGACTCGTAGGCCTAGTAGAGGTTGATTTGGGTGGAGATCGAGGTTGCGAAGAGCTCGGCCTATGAGGGGGACTGCGAGGGCGCTCAGTACCCGAACGAAGGCTGGGGGTGCCTTCGCGAAGAGAACGGTACGAATAAGATTTCCTGTGCGACATCGTTCCTGTAAAAAGAAAAGAAGAGCATATTATAACTTTGAATATCCACGATATAATAGTGCACGGTCAGGCGGTGTGTGTAAGATGTGCATCCCATATAATTCCCCCCTAACAGACCCGGGCCTGGAGACAGGCTCATCTGGCCCGTTTCTCGTCCCCTTGTTGAATCAGTCGCCTCTTCGGGAGCAGAAAAGAAAGGCTCCTCGCCGAAGTCTTTTTCCGTGTATTCAATGTCGGGCAGAGGGATTTTATTCAACTCGTCGAATAACTGTTCTTCTGTCAATTCGTCATCACCGACAGTTTCCATTGGAGCAGAGGTAGGGATTTCCTTCGACACATCACCACGGGACTCATCCCCTCTATATACATTCAAGTCTTCGTCATCTTGGATGACTATCGGAGAAGGACTTTTGCGAAATTTAGTTGTTTCCACCGCTTGTGAAGTTCCCTCTCCTTCCGTTGGGGGCACATATTTATAAGGTTTACCGCCAGTCCCAAGTCCAAACTTCCTATCCAAGAGGCGATGCTTATGAAGGTTGTCATCAGTAATGCATTTTTTAATCCTTAAAAATTCGGATCTGCTTTGCAAAAGAATGGACAACCGATTGTTGTATAATGCACCCTCTGTTTTCGGGAAGATATGATCTGTTTAAGACAAAGGAAAAAGCGGAAGAATGTTATTACTTAGACTCCTCAAGCAAGATATTCAACTAGGCGATCAAAGTTTACTTGATTTGAGCCATCTCCGTGAGCATCCAGCCTGTCTTCTTATGTAAAACCAGTCGGACTTAGGATCCCCAATGTTGCTGTATCCGTCGTACAGAACTTTCCTGTTCGCCACTGATTCAAAAAAGGAAAAGTTGGGAGTTGCAGAAGAACGGTGCTTGAAGAGAAAGAAGAACACCAGATCTCTGAATTTGAGTTCGGCGTGCAAGATCTCCGCATAAGCAACATATAAAGAGTATAGAGATGCGTAGTCGTTTGGATGAAGCTGCATCGGGGCAATGCCTAATCGTCTCAGAGTTTCAATGACAATTGGAGGGAACGGAGGAATAGCTCCCACTAGACACATTGTTCGACTGATCGACATGTACCCTTCCGGTGCTAGATGGGGTCTGTCTTCGCTTCCAGGTGTCAAGACATCGTCCCAAGGAATGCCGTGTCTTAAGTAGATTCTCTTGAGTTTTATCTCATCAAGCTTGGACGCTAAAGAATCAGAGAATTTATCTATCCCGATTGCGCCTGGGACTTCATCCGGAGCTCGCTCGTCAGACTCGGAGTTGTTGCTGGATGACGTACTTTCTGTCGGATCTGATTCTGTGGCTTCATATTCAGATCCAGAATCTTCACCTCCTGGAGTGATTGGAGGAATTTGAGGATTATACTGTTCAGGAGTCTCAGATTCCGTTTCGGCTACAGACCTTGAGGAAGAATGACCGTTCGACATTGCTGCTAGGACGAGAAAATATGAACGATAAGATCAACACTACCCGTCCCCCGTGTGTGCAAGTGCTGGTGTGTGTTTGTGTGTGCGCATTATTAAAAACAATAATAAAGCATGAAAGCAGTCAAGGTTATCAGAAGTCGTTAGTCGTCATATGCAGTCAAATCGTGGGGTCATTTAGTCCAGAAAGATCAACATCAAGGCTCTATCCTAACTGTCCAGAGTTTTGTAGCGACAAGGCGTTGATTAAAGACTGAAATTTCTTCGTATCACCAGTCGTGAGACGGATCGCATAGCAGAGGGATCGCCCCCTTCGACTCGCATAGCAGAGGGATCGCCCCCTTCGACTCGCATGGCAGAGGGATCGCCCCTTTCCGGATCGTAGAGCAAATAGATCGTCCCTCATCGAATCGCCGGACGAAGGGAAGGCTCCCTCACGAACCGTTGCGACTGCCGCGATACGACCCTTGGTTGCCATCTCAATCTTTCGTCTCGCCACTTGCTTTCGTCTTCAATCATTGACCACGATCCGAGTCGGCCTTCCTTCCCCTTCTGCATCCTTCTTCTTCCTCATCTCCTTCCCATCCTCAAGTTCTGAGCTCCACGCTCAATGGCCATGGCGACTTGGTGATTTATTCAGAAAGTAGCGGATTTATATTGTTTCTCCCTTGAGTCAGCCGTAGAAATTCAGGAAAGTAATATGAGAGTGCTTTCTATAAAGTTACCTTTCTAAAAACTGAGAGAATACTTGGATTTTCGAAAGTTTTAAAAGGTTGGATTCGTTTTTCAATGGCTCGCACGAGACGATTCAGCAGAGAGGAAAAAGAAGGAGAATGAAGAGGGGAGCGTCGGCTTATATAGGCAAAGAAGGTGACCGTTTGTCTCCCCTCCTTTGTCTTATTCGCTCCACGAATCACCATGCAGGCCACGATCCAAGGATGGAATCGCAAAGAAGCCCACGGACCGCTTTGAAATGATGGCCCACAAAACTCAAAGCCCGATACGACTCGAAGGAAGATACGCCCCGTTTCGCACAGGAGCCTAGGAACTCGGCACGAGACGAGCAGATGACCAAATCGGACCGTGTCGTCCTATGGCGATCCGACTCGTACATGTGTCGATTTGAACCAATGCGACTGTTGACTTACATCCCTTCAGGAGAGGGTAAATAAGAATCTTCGAAGCATGTTTCATCATCAATAAAACATACTTCGAGGGGGCAAAATGTTGGCTCGCTTTTTGACCAAGCCATCCAGGATCATTCATAAAAGGAAAACAGGAAACCAAGTCCCCCAAGAAATTGGAGGAAAGGATCGCACGCCATCGTCTCGCCCAGGAACGGATCGCACGCCATCGTCTCGCCCAAGAATGGATCGCACTCTATCGACTCGCCTAGGAACGGATCGCTCCCATCTCGTCAACGAACGGCACCTCCAGGCGATCCGATCCAAACTTATGTACTGTTGCCCAGAACGATCCGATCTGATCCCTTGTTACAAACCGAACCCTCTGACCCGTTCAACCACGAGCTGGTCTTCAGCGATCCGAATCGCACGGATCTCACGACACCTGTTCATAACGGCTAGTTTGACTATTTCTTCAATGGTGACGATGCGATCCGGTAATCTCGGGATTCGTGCCACGTGTCCGCGATCTGCCTGACAAAATCAGCTATAAATAGCCCAGAGCTTGGCATTTTTCGGGATCCTTTTGGCAATAGTGAATACTGAATCCGCCATTGTTGTCAAACTACTGAAATATTGAGAGAAATCACTGTTGTACTAGCTTTTAAAGCATAATCAATAAGATATAAAGTGGACGTAGGCTCGTTAACGCCGAACCACTATAAATTCTGAGTGTTATTTTCTTTTTCCTTGTTCCTCATTTAGAATTCTCTACAGTTTATAACAATTTGGGTGTTAGGTCCAAATTTCGATCTAACATATATATATATATATATATATATATATATATATATATATACGCCCCTCGTCCACAAACCATGGACGATATTTATTGGTTGAAATTGATTGATAGCGAATGATTGTTTGGGATTGTTTGTGATTGATATTGGTTGATTGTGGTTGAAAAATACCCATTTGTGGTTGTGAAATATTTGGTTGAAACCACATAGGATTAGTTTGTGGAAATGAAATAAATATATACATGCCGCCTGCGTGCGAACTAGATGCATGATCCCCATTGTCAAAAACCGCGAGGTTTTAAGGTAGAGCGAGGAGTCGTACTAGGGACGGTGCCGGTTTAACTACCCTGCCGTTATGCTGCTGAAATTTTGAATAACATTTGTGTGTTTGAATTATTTTCATCTACTTAAACTATATTTATTCATTGTATAGAAAACATTCATGTGTTGAATTGATATTCATTCGTTGTTTAGAAATTCATGTGTTGAATGGTATTCATATTTTGAAATAAATTGTTCGATAATAAAAATCACATTTTTATCTATATATAGAAACTATAGAAAACATTCATGTGTTGAATTGATATTCATTCGTTGTTTAGAAATTCATGTGTTGAATGGTATTCATATTTTGAAATAAATTGTTCGATAATAAAAATCACATTTTTATCTATATATAGAAATTATAGAAAACATTCATGTGTTGAATTGATATTCATTCGTTGTTTAGAAATTCATGTGTTGAATGGTATTCATATTTTGAAATAAATTGTTCGATAATAAAAATCACATTTTTATCTATATATAGAAACCATAGAAAACATTCATGTGTTGAATTGATATTCATTCATTGTTTAGAAATTCATGTGTTGAATGGTATTCATATTTTGAAATAAATTGTTCGATAATAAAAATCACATTTTTATCTATATATAGAAACCATAGAAAACATTCATGTGTTGAATTGATATTCATTCGTTGTTTAGAAATTCATGTGTTGAATGGTATTCATATTTTGAAATAAATTGTTTCACAATAAATTGTTTTACAATAAAAATCACATTTTTATTGTATGTAAGAAATCGTTGAAATGTGAAGTGTTAAAAATAGCCACTTGTTCAAAATAAACATATATGAGATGAAATATTCATTAATTAGCTAATGAAATGATTTGCACCTATTTATGTAACATTAGAATGAATGGGGTTTTTAAACCAAATAGAAATCGAATATGAAGTCGAATAGAAATTGATAAATGATAAGAACTGTATATATATGTACATGCAATATTCATTGAACAGGTTATAGCAAAGGGGCTAGAGAAGAGGAATAAAATTTTGTGCCCGACAAATAGGTACACATTTACTGATTTGTTTGGGTGATGATTTTGAGCCTGTTGGCTAGCCGCTTGGCTTTTTCTTTTTCTTTTTGAGATTAGAAGGACCGGGAACGCTATTTGCAATTTCCCGATGCTCCCGGTGCAGGGGAGGTTATGGCGAAATTTTTCCAAAATTTAAGGCGTTAGAAAAATATTTGAAGTGAAAACGATATTGAAATTGTTGAATGAACTATATTTATATAAATATATAAATATAAATAAAATTAAAACGAAACGAAGCCGTGCAGTTCGTGTTTTGAAACCGTGATTTCAAACAACTAGTACGGGAAATCCGACCATTGGATTTTCCCGAAACCTCAACCGTCGGGTTCGCCTTGGAATAATCTTTCCAACGGCACCAACCTTGTAAAAATCCAACGGTTGGATTGTCTGGAATGTTTAATTCAAATCTGAAGAAAAACAGCGCCAAAAACGATTATATTTATTTTTATATATAAATATAATTATATTTAATCGAATAACGACGCTGCAGTTCTTATTTTGAAATCGAAATTTCAAACGATTGTACCGGGAGATCCGACCGTCGGATTTTCCCGAAACTGGAACCGTTGGGTTCGTTTTGAAAAGACCTTTCTAATGATGTAAATTTTGTGAAGATCCAACGGTTAGATTTTCAGATATGTGTAAATCAAATCTGAAGAAAAACAGCGCCACGGCCGCCTGATGGCCTGAAGCGTCGTTTTGAATAAAATGGCTATTTTAAAATAAATAAAAATAGCGATAAATAGTTATAAAATACCATAAACGATATGGAATGGAAATAAACTGAATTTGCTTGATTTGTGTGGCTTTTGATGGTTGAATGTGTTTGGTGTGAAAATTACATTAAAGAACACAATTGGTGTTGTCGAATAATTTAACCATTGAAATAAATCGATTTGAAATTCTAAATATACGTGAATTATTCGAAAAGGCCGAGTTAATTCTCATTTCGAATAATTGACCGATGATTAAAATTCGAAGATGAAGACGGTGGTCGAAGACCGGAGATCTTCACCTCGTTTGGATGGTAACCGAGGTCCTGATTGGGAGGCATCCCGAAATATGGATAATGAGTGGTGATCGTCCAAACGTACGTGGTGATCGAAGGGTTTGCGAGGTATTTAGTGCCTCCGGTTTCGTTCAGACCCAGAACGGACTTGTAAATGGACTGTGTGTCTGACATTGGAGTTTATTCTGTGTTGATTGATTTCTGTTAAATATACATCTGTTTGGCGGCGGAGAATTTATTCTTTTGCTTAACGCCCTTCTCTGAGACGCACGAGCTCAGAAGTTGTACATCGATGGACATCAGTCGCATGGTATGAATTGCCTGTGTGACATGCTAAGATGCAGTGATCAGGGCTTCTGTTGAAAAGCAAAGTCTTGTGGTGATGATCAAAGCACCGCCTGTGTGGCATAGCTTTGTGTATAACGTGAATTCGCGAGCCTCACACCCCGGTATGAACCAGAAACGGGAGGAAGGACCTCAGGGAGGACATGCGTTTCTTTCTAGCTAGGGTGGTGTCAGTGACCTACCAGCCCTGACATTTATATACTTTTCACCTATGTGGTTGTTGCTGTTGCGAGGCGCCTCGGTTTGATCGGACGATCCGGGTCCGATGGAGTCATTCGTTGGCTCGTTTACGCCCCAAAGGGCGGGGAAACGCAGTGTTCAGGCATTTTAATCCACATCGGTGGACCGGCCCTGTCGCTCCTAGGGTCACTCGAGCTCTGATCCTGTGGCTCGGGCTAGAGAGTCACGAATTCGGTGAGGACTATCTTTTGCCTCGGTTCATGACGAAAATCCAATTTCCAAATACGACATCGTGCGGTTTTGATTGTATACCTATATATGGCGACATGATATATGGTACCCATGCCGTCTATGATTGATAGTTATGATTTGAAATTGGTTTCAAAACATATAAACACTAGTAATAATATCAAATGCCTTTGTTTTATTCGTATCAATCATATTTTGACCGTTATAAGGTAAAACTCTATCCTTCGGCTTGCGTTGCATTGTGTGATGGGAACTGAGTCTTATAACGGTTTCATTTTTATAAAAAGCATATCGATGTTAAAAAGAAAGATTTGTTTTAAAGCACTGGCGATCCAATGGAGTAAACCCGTTCCACGAAAGTGGCGTGGTCCTGTGATTAGCCAATTATATATGTGTTGAGTGGATTTCTCATACCAGTCCCATGACTGACTCGTAGTTTGTTTCACTTTCAAACTCGGGTGCCCCTTTTTCTACACGGGCAGCCTTGTATTCAGGTTTAGCTGGTTCTTTCTGGATAGCTGGAGCTGAAGATGGATTCTATCATTTATTTCTTTTTATGCTGTTCAGCTCCTATTGTACATATTTTGTTTATTTCCGCTGTAGACATTTATGTATAGCTGAACTGTATTTGTACTAAGTAAGATCCTATATACTGTGTAACTCTGATGATTACTTTTATCCAGTATATTTTGTTATTCATATCTGGTGTATTTATTTAATTCTGTTCTGCTATTATCTGTTTTTGTGTTATATTCCAAAGATAACCTTGTTTCCGTGAGAACGGGAAATCGGGTCGTGTCAAGTTGCCTTCTCCGCCACCAAACTTGGTTCGTTTGAAGAAATCAACGTACGTGACTCCTTTGAAAACACTCTGTAAGACATTTGTCCAAACAAGTCATCCAGGAACAAGATGAACCGAAGGCATCTTCCTACCGCATCCTTATATAGGAATCACCCGAAGAATCAGTAGCAATAAGTCCTTTCAATCCGCAAATTTCAATCATGACGGAATCACCATTTAAATATCTCTAGCTGCAGATCAGATAAAATTCATCAAGTTATCCGTCCACTTATGAAGATCCACGGTCTTCAATTGCTCCATCTTCAATTAGCATTTTCCATGTTTATGTATTCGTTGGACGGAATGGTTTTCGAATATAAATTTGATCCCAGTCTTTCCATTTCTACAATCGTATGGGCTAGGTTTTGATAGTCGGTTATTTAACTATCAAAATATATATTCTAGCAACTATAAAAATAAAATGGACCACTGGTTTAGTATACAACATCACTTGCCCTTTAATTTACCATTCGTTAATTAAAACTTCTAAATCTCCCAATATTTAGATCATAGCCTTTTACTTCTTAATCCATAATAAGAATATTCTTAAAATCACTTTATTCAACTTATAACTTTTCGAATTATCGTTTATAATCCTATTCGTAATTACTCTCCTTAACTACTCTCGCTTCTAAACTAATATCATTCTTGGATAATCCTGAAGTCGTTCAAGTTGGGGTATTTTATTTACCTCTCAGACCTTGAGTTAACAACAATCTTATCTTCAGAATAGATAGAAGTTTATTAACGAAACCTAATTCCAAAAACTACCCTAAAAGTTCCATTTGCTATATGATTTAAAACATGGTTTTAACACCATATATTTTCTTTTGGAAATCTTATTTCAATCACAAAACACGTTTACCCAATTTAAAATATATCTGATTTCTAATCCACTTAAGCTTCCATTTTTTATTTCCACTTTTACATTCTTTAATTTCAAGTTTTTATTTCATTTACTAGCCTTTCTTGAGTTTATAAATCGAGTCATAACTCATTTTGATAGTTGGAATCACATACCACTAATTCATTTAAAACTTGGTTTAATAACTAAATCTCAACTTGGATTTCATAACTTTTTGTCACTTAGATCAAATCCATTTATATATAATTCCTTTAAGAATTCATCTTGTATTAAATTCTTACTTAATCTTTCCTTTGTTATAAACAAGCTCTTAAGATTACATTAAATTTCGTTAATTAAATGTCGATTACCGATCATCGTTTTGATCATTTAATAATAATCAATATCCTTTAAATACAAAACAAATTACTTTATCATTGGCTATTAATATAATAGTAAATATTCGTTTAAAAAGTTATCTAAAATCATAATTAAGTTGAATAAAAATTAACAATTCAAATTTATATAATAATCAATTCTAGTAAAGGCGGTTGACTTAGTCAACTTTGACACGGTTAATTTGTTAACTGATTCCCATTAATCCTTTATTCAATATAATTAATTCAAATAATTCCATTATTTGTTTTCTCAGAGATAATTAATCAATTTTTTAACCCTTGGGTTATTCTCTGCTCATAGTTTTTTTTTATATAAACTCGTTTTATAATTTCTCATAAAATTTGATTATTAACACACATTTATTTACATTTAATAAACTTCATTAAAAATAATCTATATAAAATAGATTTCTAAAACTATATTCAGTTATAAAATAAATTTTATAACTTCATTCTATCGATTCATCTGACGGTAAATCAATCTTTATAAAATAATTCATTTCTAGGCCATCTACTACCAATTATCCAACCAATATCACCCATTGGTTAATAACAAACAAGCATTGGATTTGGATTCAATAATCACAACCAAACAATCATATTTGATTAAAAAATTCATATAATATAATATGAAAATAAAAAACGTATTTGAGGAATCTTTGGATTCCCCTAACCTGTCCATCCCTACATCCAAATAGTTTACCTCAAATTCAATTCAATACAACAATATATTTATGATAGACAGAAATAAATAGTTCAAAAGAAAATAAACAATCAGTCAATAACAACAATCCAAACACATCAAACTATCAGTTTTATTACGTTTATATTATTATAAACGTGCTCAACAAGGTAGGTTACCTCATTTGGAAATAATCGTCCGAATAACGATTAGATTTCATTTAAATTAAACGGAATGTTGAAATCAACCAATTCATCCAAATATATAACATTCAGCATATAACAAACAATTTATCAACCATAACACACAATTAAATCCCTACTTATATAAAATGTAAGTGGGTAAAAACTGAGTGAGTTATACTCAACTTGATTTCCTTTCGTTATCAAAATGGTTCGATTTAATTAAATTAAACATGCGTTTAAGTTAATTAAAAGCTCCAGCTGCTTCCAACACTGTCCAAATTGTCTTCAGAATGTAGTGCTCGAAACCACGAGTCCAACTCAATTCGTTTGGTCCAATTCTAATATCACAGGCATAAGTTATAAATATAATAATAATAATAATAATAATATGATTAACTAAAATAATTATTTCACTCAATTAACTATTAATTTACTAATTAAACTATTAATTACTTTCGTTCAGAGCATAAACTGGCCGTCCCCTTTTTGGGACTTCATTCGATTCTGTTCTTGTCCGAAAACCCTGCATTAATGATAATTATTATAAATATATGATTATATTAACTAATTAATTTATTAATCAAATCACTTAATGATTAATTACTTAGGGTTAGAGATAATCAGGTCGTCTCTCTTCGTTACCGTTCCTGTTCACAAACTTAATTACTGTTAACAGCTGTTAATCTCTCCACTTCGTCGTTTTCTACCCTTCTGTCTGAAAATCGTTCCCTTCCTACACCTACATTATGAAGCTTCGTTTGTCTTCACGTTGTCCTCAAACTCTCGAACCATGCCGTCACCCAAATTTAGGCCTATAACTATCGTTTCCATTCCTTCTTATTTGTGCATTTTCGTTTTAGGATATAACCGCATGCACCAAAACTTCCAATGACGCGCTGAAACCCTTCCACTTGAGCACGATCAGAGTTCGCCAAGACTCTGCCTCACTCAGATCAACCACCTCCCCAAGTTTCGGTCCTCTTAGTGTCGCCTCCATCCTGAAATCAGCTCTTGAATGTCAATCCTTTTCGATTGAATTCCGACCATCGCGCCAACTTAAACACCACCGCCACCAACCCGATGGCAGAACTCAGCGAGTCGAACAACTCTGTAGATGAGTGATTTTGCAACTAAACAATGGATTCGAAGATATATGAGGAAGAAAATTGAAGAATCACGGTCGTTTGTTTGTAGAGGGTGGCGACTGAAGCAGCGTAGACTCCGTGAAGAGGATTGACACATTTAGGGTTGAGTATAGGGTTTATATAATGGTGTAACAACCCGGAATTTTGGGGCTAATTTAAAATTTTTATTTTAGAATTTTAATGGATTTTTAATATTTAAAATGGTTTATTTTAAATAATAACGGCAATTTTTTTTATTTATTTTTATGCAAAGCACATGTCCGACTTTTATTGGTTTTTTCGTTTACATATTTGTGAGGCATAATTGACGCTTGGAATGTATTAATGCTTCCTCTGAGGTTTCAAAAATATTTCAGTCTAATTTTATAAATTTAAACAATTACAGGTATCCTAATCATAAACGTAAAATAATAATAATAACAACAACATAAGGACATCTACATTAATTCCTATTTTATATTACCGATAATGCCAATGTTATCAGTTTGACTATTTTAAGTGGAATTTTTATTAATGGACATGGTAGAAATTATTCCAAGATTATAGTCTATTAAAACTATTTGATCAAATCATGCTACGTTAATTATTATTTTTGTTGAGCATATCATGTTCAACCTGTCAGATTTATTTGAAATCGAACATACCTATTTTTCTAACATCATGGAGATAATGCAATTTATTCCATCTATTTAAGTTAACCAGTTTGTCCATGATAATTTGGAAGCAGTCAATAATTATAATCATATAATAGTGAGTTATTACCTTTTAAATGTGCACATATGTTATGTATATGAAATTAACTTTTGTTACTCAAAATTTATTTGTTTCTATTTCAATATGAGAGAAAAATTGCATATTAACCATGTGCAATATATATATATATATATATATATATATATATATTTGATTTTATACTTACTTCTTTTTGATACAAATAGATTTACATCATAAATGGCACTTTTTGGTGATAGAAATAGGATTGATATATATATATATAAATATAAATAAATAAATGCTTGGTGGAATTCAATACTTATAAAACAAGGTATTAAATTATGTTTAAATAAAGGTTGTCATATTCATTAGTGCATTAGGAAACAATGAAACCCTTTTTTTTTAATTCATTTTTGCATTTATTGGCTACATAATCTATGCCAAATTTAATTCATCAATTTAAAGACTTTCTTTTCCTACTCATTTATATGTTTTACTCTCATTGTGCTATATATTATATTTTCCTTCTTCCTCCAATAAATCCTTATCCTATAAATAAAATTCCTTAATGATTCGAGAGTTCCATATACCAAATCGAAGAGCGTCCTGTGATCTTTGTATTCAACAGCCATGATTTGTTATAATTAAGTAACTCGTCGAAAATCATCTCTCAAGGGACTTGCGTGTGAACTGGATTTCAAGCAAAAGGGGGGTCGCGCTCGATGCTGTCACCGGCGGTGGTGGCTGGTGGCTAGGGCAACGTGGGGGAACCTTCGGATCACCAGCAAATGGCGGTGATGAACGTGCGCAGGTGGCTTTCGAAATAGGCTGATGGGTTCAGCTGAAGATGACGACTTGCCGAGAATTAAAGAGAGGGGCAACTTTTGTTTTGCATTTTAAAAGGTTGATTAAATTTTAGTTATAATTTAATTAATCTATTTTTATAATTAATATAAATGGGATCATAACTTCTTCATATGAAACCGAAATAAAATGATCTCAGGTGCGTTAGAATCGCAAAAACAAGATTTACGCTATGGAAGAGACAAGATCTGAAACGGAGCAGATCAAATTTTGAACAAATTCCAGATCTGATTTATTCTGATCAAAAGCTCGGTGAGATTTCTGTTTTTAAGAAAATTAATTAATCAGTTAATTAATTATCGTTGAATTAGATTCATGAATACATGTTTATAATCTCATCTGCTATGCTTTGTGTTTTGGATTTTGTGGTTCTATAATGCTTTGTGATGTTTGAGATAGCCATGTTCGTTTAGATCCATAAATTTTGATGTAATCTTCATACAAGTTCTCATCTTTATTTTTTTATAAATAAAATGAAGTTTGAATCTTTAAAATTCTGATTCATAAATAAAATAAAGTTTGGATCTTATATTCTGATACATGAAAACTTGACACCAAATTATATGTTGTTATTAGATGCGTTGACATGAAAACTTGACACCAAATTATATGTTGTTATTAGATGCGTTGACAAGAAAACTTGACACCAAATTATATGTTGTTATTAGATGCGTTGACATGAAAACTTGACACCAAATTATATGTTGTTATTAGATGCATTGACATGAAAACTTGACACCAGATTTATGTGTTATCATATTTTTAGAGCGTTCATGAAAGTAGGAAAATTATCATATTTTTAGCGCGGTTGTGAAAATAGAAAAATTACCTTATTTTTAGCGTTTTCATGAAATTAGAATAATAAACATATTTTGGCATCTTAATTGAAATATGAAATTAAGATTATTTTACCGTATGTGTAGAAATAGGAAACAAAATTTTTTAACACCTTTGTTTACATTTATTTGTGTAAATAAAAAGAACGAAACTTGTGAACATATTTGTAGGGAAAACTTTATTTACATTTTCTATGTAAATAAAATAAACATATTTTTAGTGAAAACTTTATTTACATTTTCTATGTAAATAAAAGGAACATATTTATAGTGAAAACTTTATCTACATTTTGTGAAATTATATAGAAAAAGAAAACTTTATTTACATGTAGTGTAAATAAAAATTATATAGAAAATGAAAACATTATTTACATGTAGTGTAAATAAAAATATATAGAAAAAGAAAACTTTATTTACATGTAGTGTAAATAAAAATATATAGAAAAAGAAAACTTTATTTACATGTAGTGTAAATAAAAATATATAGAAAAAGAAAACTTTATTTACATGTAGTGTAAATAAAAATATATAAAAAAAGAAAACTTTATATACATGTAGTGTAAATAAACATATATAGAAAAAGAAAACTTTATTTACATTTAGTGTAAATAAACATATAAAGAAAAGGAATAGATTTATTTACATTTAGTGTAAATAAACATGAAAAAGAAAAAGAATACATTTATTTACATTTAGTGTAATTAAAACATGTAAAGAGAAAGAATACCTTATTTACATCCAGAGTAAATAAAACATGATACAAGAAAAGGATTTATTTACATTTAGTGTAAATAAAAATATGACATAGAAAAGAATTACATTTTTAGTTTGCATTTTTAGATGCAAACAAAACATAGAAAAGAATTACACTTTTTATTTGCAAAATAGTTGCAAATAAAAGGTATGAAATAAAAAGTACGTTTTTATTCACTTTTTAGATGTGAATAAAGATACGAATATAAAAAGTGGAATTTTATTTACATTTTAGATGTGAATAAAAATAAAGAAGTACATTTTTATTTGCCATTTTATATGCAAATAAAAACCATAGAAAAAGAAGTACATTTTTATTTGCCTTTTTATAGGCAAATAAAAACCATAGAAAAAGAAGTACATTTTTATTTGCCTTTTATATGCAAATAAAAACCAAAGAAAAAGAAGTACATTTTTATTTGCCTTTTTTATATGCAAATAAAAACCGTAGAAAAAGAAGTACATTTTTATTTGCAAGTTAGTTGCAAATACAAACCATGAAGTTATAGAGTACAATTTTATTTGCAATTTAGTTGCAAATAAAAACATGATTATAAAAGTTGACATTTTTATTTATATTTTAGATATAAATAAAAACATAGAATTAAAAAGTACATTTTTATTCACCTTTTAGATGTGAATAAAAACTTGAATTAAAAAGTATATTTTTATTTACATTTTAGATGTAAATAAAAACATGAACATGAAAAGTACATTTTTATCTGCATTATAGATGTGGATAAAAATATAGAAATAAAAGTAACATTTTAGACTTACATATTAGATGTAATCAAAAAGATAGAATTCAATGTATATTTTTATTGTCAAAATAAAGACAATAAGAAGATTAGAATTAAAAGTGTATTTTTATTTGCATTGTATATGCAAATAAAAACATAGAAATAAGAAATATATTTTTATTTACATTTTAGATGTAGATAAAAAAAGTAGAAATAAAAATGACATTTTTATCGTCTTTTTAGAAGCGATAAAAAGAATAGATTTTAAAATTACATTTTCTATGTAATTAAGGAATAAAAAGCAAAGATTACATTTTTTTCAATGTAATTAGGAATGAAATGAAGAGATTACATTTTCCAATGTAATCAGAAATGAAGTAAAAAGATTTTATTTTTACGTAATTAAAGGTGAAATAAAAGATTGCATTTCTTTTAATATAATTAAATGAATAGAAAAAATACATTTTGAGTAAATATAAAAGAGTAGGAAAATGTTAAGAAATAGGAAAAATGTCATGTTTTAAAATGTAAAAACATGTTATCATTAAAATCAAATTTTAGTGAAATGTAAATAAAGGATATAGAGAAATATTCATCATTTGGATCAGAAATGATAAACAATAAAAATTTACATTTTTATTATCATATAAGGAATGAAGAAAATGTACATGTTTTGAAAAGGACTTCGGTTCATTAAAAATAACTTGAATATGAAGTTTAGAAAATTATTTAAAGAATAAATAATTTGAAAGCATCGAGCGAATGGATTATATTTATATTTATATAAACATAAATTAAAATAAAACGAACCGCGTGCGGCAGTTCGCGTTTCGATAATCGTAACTTTAAACGATTATACCGAAAAATCCGACCGTCGGATTTTCCTAAAACTGGAATCGTTAGGACCGCTTTGTGAAGATCTTTCCAACGATATAAATTTTGTTAAAATCCAACGGTTAAATTTCAAGATATGTGTAAATCAATTTGGACAAAAACAGCGCCAGGGCCGCCGATCGACCCGAAGCGTCATTAAATAGATTTAGCTATTTCTATATATGTATAAATAGCGATAGGTCGTTATTAAATACGAATAACAATATGAAATGATTTCAAAATATATATATGCGAGGATCATTTGTAAAGTCCGAGTTCAATCTCATTTCAAATGATTATACGTCGATCTAAGTCGAAGAGTTGAAGACGGTGATTGCAGACCGGCGATCTTCACATCGAACGGATGTGTTGCTACTGAGGCCCATGATTGGAGTAGCTACCTTGAAGGGGAGTCAGGGGTAGCTGTCCGGACGTATTGTTGATTGTTCGGATATGCGAGGTATAAGATGCCTCCAGTTTCGTTCAGACCCAGAACAGACTTGTAAATGGATCGTATGTCTGACGTTGTATTCCTTTATACGATATTCGTTGATCTCTGCTAAATATATATCTGTTTGGTGTTTAACACCCTTCTCTGAGACGTACGAGCTTAGAGGTTATATATTGGTAGGAATCAACGGTATGGTATGGATTGACAATGTGGCATGCTAAGATGCATGGATCAAGGCTTTTGTTGAAAAGCAAGGCCTTGTGCTTGATGATCAAAGCATAGCCTGTTTAGGCATACCTTTGTGTATAGCGTGACTTCGCAAGCCTCACACCCCGGTATGAGTCAAAAACGGGATTAGGACTGCAGGGAGGGCACACGTTTCTTTCTAGCTAGGAGTGGTGTCAGTGCTTAAACTGGCTGTCATTTTACTTATGTGGATAATGGATTGAGGCGCCTCGGGATTATAGGCCGGAAGTGGTCATATGGAAGTCCAAAGGGACCGGGAAGCGTGTGTTCAGGAATTGCCAATCCACTTTTGACAGGTGTGGACCGGCCCTGAAGATCCAAGTGTTCACTGCGGGGGATCCTGAGGCATTTGCTAGAGTGTCTCGAATCGGAGAGGACGATCCCTAGCCTCGACTCATGATGGAAATCCAATTTCCAATACGACCTTGCGGTTTTGATTGTAGAACTAGTATGGCTACATAGTAGGATGGGGTACTATGTCGTCTATGATTGATACATTATGATTGAAATGTTTTTTGTAATGACCCGCATTGGCAGAGGTATTATAATTAATTTATTTAATTATTTATATAGTGAATTAAATGGTCGTGGAATTAAATAATGATAAATATTTAATTAAAATAATAAATTAAATAATATATTTAATTCTGAAAATATCAGAATTGGCTGAAATGGCGATATGATGTGAACCAGATCATCTGTGATATTTAATTCAGCTTGGAAATTGAATTTGAATAACGAATATATTCAATCGTCGACAGTTGAACGTAGAATTATAATATAATTAAAATCGAGCTCGAAATGGTGCTGCTGTTCATAAATTAGCGATTCGAACTTCAACTGAATGTACAGGATTCGTTTTAAACCAGATTTCAGTGAAACAAGAAACGTGTGAAGCTGGTAGAGTATATCTTTCTAGTGGAAGAGAAAAATCGGGATTTCATTGTGTAGATTTTGAGATATGTCCAAATCAAATTTTAGAAAAGTCGTTGTGGAATTCCTTTATAATTTATAAAGGAATTATTTATATTTTAAAAAGGAATTTCAATATAAATCGAATATCGGGTTGACCCATATTTGAAATATCAAGTTAGAGATTCATATAGGAATATTCTAAAGCTGTGTGATATCATATGTGAATATATACGATAATATTTATTTATAAATATTTAATTTAATTATATTTAAATATATTTATATATTTAAATGGGTCATCCAGAGCTTTAAAAATAGCCACTTTTGCAAACGAAGTTGGAATTCGACGAAATCAGTTTTGTTGGGTTCGTAATGTCGAACTGTAGCTGCATATCCAGTTTCGTGATTTTTAGGTATCGTATGTGATCGTAGGGATTTTTAAACACGAATTAACAAAAGAATATACCAGGAATATTCCTTCTACAAAATATCTAGATATTTTATATGGCTATAAATATACCACTAAAATCCTTATAACCTAATTCTCATCTTCCAACTTCTGAAATAAAAACAATGGCCTCTTCAAAAGTCTTCCATCAATTAAATCTGACTCGATACACCACGAAAGTGAGCAAGACCAGATTGGGTGGAATCGTAGGAGGGAGGGCATCAACATGGTATGCACAGGATTTCATGCAGTGTTAGTTTGTTATTCGATTTGTTTGAGGCAGTGAAGTTGGGGATTGGGTTCGTGAGCAACATGGAGGGGGTAGGGTTGAATGGAGGTGAGCACGGTGTTACTGGAGGTTGGAAGCATGGTCTGACGTGGGTATGGGCTACTCTGATCAACGAAGGTGAGGTCCGATGTGCAGTTTTGTCGGGTTGGATTTTGGGGGCTACATGTGGATTTTTGGAAGGGGACGTCGGAGCATCGGCGAAGGGGTCGGGCTGGTGCGGATTTTGATGGCGAGTTGCGTGATGGTGCTTGGACGAACTCCAGTCACCGGAGATGGATTGCGACATCCATGGCAGGCAGCAGGTCGGGGGTTTGTGGGTGCGACGAGTTGAGCTTTGGGAGTACTGACAGGTGGAGATTTCCATACTGAATGTCATGGTGGTAGTTGCGCCTTGGGTTAGTGACCGAGGTGGAGGAAGAGAGCAGTCAAAGGGGCGGTCAACCTTGATAGTTGGAGTTTCTGTAGCGAGCTGTGTTTTCAAATTTGGGGAAGAAAAGGGAAGGGGTTCGGTCAAATGACTAAGGGGGTGAGTTGGTTGTTTTGTTTAAATTAGTTCAAGTGTTTAAGTTTCAAATCGAGTATTAACTTCGAATCATCGTATCTTGGTCATACCTTATCAGAATTATGAACAGTCAGATCCGTTAGGATCGTATGGACGGGAGCATCACAATGGAACTGACGGGGAGAGAATCGAAGTCTGTTACAATTTATAGTGAAATAAATTGTCAGAATCAAATCAAGCGATGATTATCGTTATTAACGATGATCGTCCAATGTGAGTAACTCTCACTAACGCTGAACAGTTTATAATTTCATGTTGTATTTTTAGAACTGTTAAAAATTGTTTGATTGATTGTGTGTTGACTGCTTGATTGAACTGCTAGTCAGTTAGTTAAATTTCTATATTGATTCTGTTTAACAGAATATATCATATGGAACTGAAAGTGATGTTGATATTATTGTATAACATCTGTGGATGTAGGGAGATAGGTTGGAGGAATCCAATTGGATTGCTCAACATTTATTTTACTGTGATTCATATATTGTGGTATATGATGTGATATATAATCTGTTGTTGATTATGTGTGTTTGGACGATATTTATCATTGTTATATGGTATGTTAAATACCATAAGAAATACTGGATGTGGAAAAGGGGATTTTCAAAGTATATTTTGAAAATGAATTATTTATATAAAATCGATGGATTTTATATAGAAAAGGAAAAGGGTTTTATAAAGGAAATAGATTTATAAAATCAAAAGATTTTATAAAAGGATATATTTATTTAGAAATAAATAAATAGGATTATAAAGGTTATTGATTTAGGAAATATTTATTTGTTAGAATAAATAGAATAGAATATAAAGGAAATATGTATTTGTATAAAAAAGAATAGAATATAAAGGAGATATATATTTGTTAAATAAATAGAAAAGATAAAAGAAATATTTATTTAGGGAATAAATAGAATTATAAAAGAAATATTTATCTGGGAAGATAAATAGGATTGGAAGGTAATCATTATAAGTGAATAAACGCTGTAGAAGGTAATCATTATAAGTGAATAAACGCTGTAGAAGGAAATCATTATAAGTGAATAAACGCTGTAGAAGGTAATCATTATAAGTGAATAAACATTGTTAAAAGGAAATCTTTATAAAGCATATAAAGTTAGTGAATAACGGTAAATCGACAAGTAGAGTTAATTGAATATCAGTTATTCAATTAGAGTTATCAAATTAGTTATTCGATAGGAGTTAATTGAGATAGAGTTAGGCAAACTAAGTTAATCGAATTTAGTCATTCGAAGGAGTTATCGAATTTAGTTATTCGAAGGAGTTATCGAATTTAGTTAAATCAAAGCAGTTAATCGAATATAGTTATTCGAATAGAATTAAAGGAGTTGGAATCGTAAATTATATCCGGAAGTTACGTAAGAAAGTGTTAAAGAATTAAAAGATGAACTTACCCTATTTCAAGATTTGAAATGTTGTTCAGTTAAGGTCTGAGAGGTAATTATACCCCAACTTGATTGACTTCGTTTTAAATTTAGAAATGGGTAAGGTTCGAGAGTGAAAGTGGTTAAGTGAATTTAGTAAATAAGTAAAGTGGTTTGAGTTGTCGTTGCGATGTTGATTTAAACATCTGTTTAAATCCAAGTAAAGAAGATTTGGAAATGTTTTCCAGTGTTAACGTATATTTTCTAAACATAGAAAATAAGGATATATATGTGTGTGATTGATGATTGATTGATAGAATTTCCATTTGGAAATAATATCGTTGTTTGCACACGTGTTTTTCTTCGATAGTTAAATCACAGACTATCGAAGTTTTTAACCTTTTTAACGTTGTTAATATGAAGAGACCGGTTGGATTATTATCCAAAGAACCACTCTGTATTGGCATAAGCGATGCAAATCATATATGCCAAGGAAAATTGAAGACGGAGTAAAGTACAAGGGTTGTTGTATAAATCTTAGATAACAGTGTCTAAGATGGATGTATCGAATAGTGCCTTCGGTTCATCCTGTTCCTGGATGACTTGTATGGACGGATGTCTGACAGAGTATTTTCAGACGATCACGTATATTGGTTTCTTCAACCGTACCAAGAGTGGAAGCGGAGAAGGAAACTTCTTTTAGCTGACACGTAATGTATTGTTGAGGGCGTCAATCGGTGATTTGATGGATTTGATGATGTGGCATTCGAAGTGAATCTGGTGTGATGATAAAGCATAGCTTCAAACCTCACATCCGGTAAATGACAGAAATCGGGCAGGCAGCATGGCTAAGTCGGTCGCACCGAAGTAGGGTGTATAATCACCTGATCTAGAGTTTCATTTATTTCTAAAAATCTATTGTCGATACTGTCCCATTCGGGAAACGGTTGTTGATCCCAACCGTTGGTGATATACATTCGATACACTCAAGAAAAATGAGTGGTCGGTCATGTGTGGCCGGGTTGCAAGATGTTCTTGTTGAATCCAGTGTATTCCTCTCTAGAGGTACACTAGCGAAAGGTGGTTTCATACCTTGTCATAGTTGGAAATTCATTACCCAATACGTGCTTGCGATTTTGATTGTATACTATATATGTAGAACATGAGATGAAAGCGTTTCTGCTAGATGATTATTATATTGTGTTGATAGACATTATTATAATATCAAAAGGTTTTTGATATAAAGCTAATTTGGATTCTCATAAGGGAAAAACCCGTTCCGTTATACGGCGTGGTCTTATGAGATATCGATTACCTGCTTGAACTGTTTTAAACTGTTTTACTCATACCAGTCCCATGACTGACCCGGAGTTTATTTGTTTGTTTCCCTAAACTCTTGGGTGCCTAAATTTGTACGGGCAATCAAGTAGTCGAGATTTACAGATGCAATTGAAGAGCTGGAGCAGGAGGCTTCAGGATTATAGCTATAGTTATTTCCGATGTGTTGTAAGTGTTGTACTCTGATAATGATATGTATATTCAAGTACAGATTTGTATTTCAAAGTTATGTTATGAAATATATTTATTCGTTCCGCTATGAGATTCGTGTTACTCTGATATTGTGTTCTTCTTCTTCTTCTTTTCTATAAGTTTCTATCTTATCTTTCCTCACCCTCTATCTTCTTTCTATTAATTTCTTGAATTTCCAGTGCAATTTGGGGTTGGACTTGTGTAATTTGGTCAGCTCAAATTGGTCCGGATTTTCGGGTCTTTACATTTTTGAAATATATATACCTTTATATATACACACTAATATTAAATCCGTTTTTATCGTATCAAGCATCTTTTGACCATTATAAGGTAAAACCCTATCCTCCGGTTTGTGTTGCATTGTGTGATGGGACTTGGGTCTTATAATGGTTTCATTTTTATAAAAAGCATTGTGTTGTTTAACGATTTTCTTTAATTTATGCACTGGCAATCCAATGGAGTAAACCCGTTGCGCATTAGTGGTGTGGTCCTGTGATTAGCCTTATCTTTAGATAAGTTAAGTTAGATTTCTCATACTAGTCCCATGACTGACCTGTAGTTTGTTTCACTGGCAAACTCAAGTTCCCATATTTTCCACATGGGCAGTCGAGTAGCTTTTTGCAGATATTTATCTCTTTAGCAGGATCCTGGATCGAAGCTTAAAGCTGTGTCCAGAGCTTTTGATAGTCTTCCGCTGCACTGTATTATATTCAATGTAAAAATTTATATTCCGCTGTAATTTAATTTCGATGTACACTGATATATTATGTACTCCGATGTAACATTATTGTAATGTTTATAAAAGTCTTCTGTTTTTGTTTTAATATGGTGCATTCCCAAAGTTAAAGTATTCGAGAATTTCCAACCTTTGAATCAGACCTGTGTGGTTTATGGTAGATTCAAAGAGTGGGGATTTTTGGGTCTTTACAGTTGGTATCAGAGCTCTGTTTAGCTCAAATCTTTGGGGTACAACTCGTTAGAACAGAACAAAAGACTCATCAGAGATTTGATTAGTAATATCCAATAGGAATACTCATTAGAGATAGGATCAGCAGTATCCTAGAATGAGAAAACTCATTAGAGATGGGGTTAGTAATGCCCTAGAATGAGTTGAGAGTAACAAGTTTATAACTAACGTATTTTTGATTATATATAATCCGACCTTAGAAAATATAATTTTTGAATATATAAAAGTTATATATATTTAAAAAGTTAATCAACTGATAAAATTAATGAAATTAATAAAAGAAAAATTAGAATTGAGTTAATTAATTAAATAATTTTTAGCTACGTTCCTTTTCGAGGACGAAAAGATTTTAAGTGAGGGAGATAGTAACAACCCGGAATTTTGGGGCTAATTTAAAATTTTTATTTTAGAATTTTAATGGATTTTTAATATTTAAAATGGTTTATTTTAAATAATAACAACAAAATAAATTATTACTTTTATGCAAAGCACATGTCCGACTTTTATTGGTGTTCTCATTTACATATTTGGTGATGCACAATTGACACTTGGAATGTATTAATGTTTCCTCTGAGGTTTCAAAAATATTCCATTCTAATTTTATAAATTTATACAATTACAGGTATCCTAATCATAAATGTATAATAATAATAATAACATAAGGATATCTACATTAATTCCTATTTTATATTACTGATAATGCTAATGTTATCAGTTTGACTATTTTAAGTGGAATTTTTATTAATGGATATGGTAGAAATTATTCCAAGATTATAGTCTATTAAAAATATTTGAGCAAATCATGCTACATTAATTTATTTATTTTTTTGAGCAAATCATGTTCAACCTATCAGATTTATTTGAAATTGAACATACGTATTTTGCGAACATCATGGAGATAATGCAATTTATTCCATCTATTTAAGTTAACCAGTTTGTCCATGATAATTTGGAAGCAGTCAACAATTATAATCATATAATAGTGAGTTATTACCTTTTAAATGTGCACATATGTTATGTACATGAAGTTAACTTTTGTTATTCAAAATTTATTTGTTTCTATTTCAATATGAGAGAAAAATTGCATATTAACCATGTGCAGTATATATATATATATATTGATTTTATACTTACTTCTTTTTGATACAAATAGATTTACATCATAAATGGCACTTTTTGGTGGTAGAAATAGGATTGATATATATATATATATATATATATATATATATATATATATATATAAATGCTTGGTGGAATTCAATACTTATGAAAACAACGTAATAAATTTAAGTTTAAATAAAAGTTGTCATATTCTTTAGTGCATTAGGAAACATTGAAACCTTTTTTTTTGAATTCATTTTTGCATTTATTGGCTACATAATCTATGCCAAATTTAATTCATCAATTTAAAGACTTTCTTTACCTACTCATCTATATGTTTTACTCTCATTGTTCTATATATTATATTTTCCTTCTTCCTCCAATAAATCCTTATCCTCTAAATAAAATTCCTCAATGATTTGAGAGTTCCATATACCAAATCGAAGAGCGTCCTGTGATCTTTGTATTCAAACGCCATGATTTGTTATAATTAAGTAAATCGTCGAAAATCATCTCTCAAGGGACTTGCGTGTGAACTGGATTTCAAGCATAAGGGGGGTCGCGCTCGACGCTGTCACCGGCGGTGGTGGCTGGTGGCTAGGGCAACGTGGGGGAACCTTCGGATCACCAGCAAATGGCAGTGATGAACGTGCGTAGGTGGCTTTCGAAATCGGCCGATGGGTTCAGTTAAAGATGACGGCGTGCAGAGAATTAAAGAGAGGGGGCAACGTTTGTTTTGCATTTTAAAAGGTTGATTAAATTTTAGTTATAATTTAATTAATCTAATTTTATAATTAATATAAATGGGATCATAACTTCTTCGTGTGAAACCGAAATCAAATGATCTCAGGTGCGTTAGAATCGCAAAAACAAGATTTACGCTATGGAACAGACAAGATCTGAAACGGAGCAGATCAAATTTTGAACAAATTCTAGATCTGATTTATTCAGATTAAAAGCTCGGTGAGATTTCTGTTTTTAAGAAAATTAATTAATCAGTTAATTAATTATCGTTGAATTAGATTCATGAATACATGTTTATAATCTCATCTGCTACGCTTTGTGTTTTGGATTTTGTGGTTCTGTAATGCCTTGTGATGTTTGAGATAGCCATGTTCGTTTAGATCCATAAATTTTGATGTAATCTTCATACAAGTTCTCATCTTTATTTTTTATAAATAAAATAAAGTCCGAATCTTTTAAATTTTGATTCATAAATAAAATAAAGTTTGGATCTTATATTCTGATACATGAAAACTTGACACCAAATTATATGTTGTTATTAGATGCGTTGACAAGAAAACTTGACACCAAATTATATGTTGTTATTAGATGCGTTGACATGAAAACTTGACACCAAATTATATGTTGTTATTAGATGCGTTGACATGAAAACTTGACACCAGATTTATGTGTTATCATATTTTTAGAGCGTTCATGAAAGTAGGAAATTTATCATATTTTTAGCGCGGTTGTGAAAATAGAAAAATTACCTTATTTTTAGCATATTCATGAAATTAGAATAATAAACATATTTTGGCATCTTAGTTGAAATATGAAATTAAGATTATTTTTACCGTATGTGTAGAAATAGGAAACAAAATATGTGAACACCTTTATTTACATTTATTTGTGTAAATAAAAAGAACGAAACTTGTGAACATATTTGTAGGGAAAACTTTATTTACATTTTCTATGTAAATAAAATAAACATATTTGTAGTGAAAACTTAATTTACATTTTCTATGTAAATAAAAGGAACATATTTATAGTGAAAACTTTATCTACATTTTGTGAAATTATATAGAAAAAGAAAACTTTATTTACATGTAGTGTAAATAAAAATTATATAGAAAAAGAAAACTTTATTTACATGTAGTGTAAATAAAAATATATAGAAAAAGAAAACTTTATTTACATGCAGTGTAAATAAAAATATATAGAAAAAGAAAACTTTATTTACATGTAGTGTAATAAAAATATATAGAAAAAGAAAACTTTATTTACATGTAGTGTAAATAAAAATATATAGAAAAAGAAAACTTCATTTACATGTCGTGTAAATAAACATATATAGAAAAAGAAAACTTTATTTACATTTAGTGTAAATAAACATATAAAGAAAAGGAATACATTTATTTACATTTAGTGTAAATAAACATGAAAAAGAGAAAGAATACGTTTGTTTACATTTAGTGTAAATAAAACATGTAAAGAGAAAAAATACCTTATTTACATCTAGAGTAAATAAAACATGATATAAGAAAAGGGGCATTTTATTTACATTTAGTGTAATTAAAAATATGACATAGAAAAGAATTACAATTTTAGTTTGCATTTTTAGATGCAAACAAAACATAGAAAAGAATTACACTTTTTATTTGCAAAGTAGGTGCAAATAAAAGATATGAAATAAAAAGTACGTTTTTATTCACTTTTTAGATGTGAATAAAGATACGAATATAAAAAGTGAAATTTTATTTACATTTTAGATGTGAATAAAAATAAAGAAGTACATTTTTATCTGCCTTTTTATATGCAAATAAAAACCATAGAAAAAGAAGTACATTTTTATTTGCCTTTTATATGCAAATAATAACCATAGAAAAAGGAGTACATTTTTATTTTCCTTTTTTATATGCAAATAAAAACCATAGAAAAAGAAGTACATTTTTATTTGCAAGTTAGTTGCAAATACAAACCATGAAGTTATAGAGTACAATTTTATTTGCAATTTAGTTGTAAATAAAAACATGATTATAAAAGTTGACATTTTTATTTATATTTTAGATATAAATAAAAACATGAAATTAAAAATTACATTTTTATTCACCTTTTAGATGTGAATAAAAACTTGAATTGAAAAGTATATTTTTATTTACATTTTGTATGTAAATAAAAACATGAACATGAAAAGTACATTTTTATCTACATTATAGGTGTGGAAAAAAACATAGAAATAAAAGTAACATTTTAGACTTACATATTAGATGTAATCAAAAAGATAGAATTCAATGTATATTTTTATTGTCAAAATAAAGACAATAAGAAGATTAGAATTAAAAGTGTATTTTTATTTGCAATGTAGATGCAAATAAAAACATAGAAATAAGAAATGTATTTTTATTTACATTTTAGATGTAGATAAAAGAAGTAGGAATAAAAATGACATTTTTATCGTCTTTTTAGATGCGATAAAAAGAATAGATTTTAAAATTACATTTTCTATGTAATTAAGGAATAAAAAGCAAAGATTACATTTTTTTCAATGTAAGTAGGAATGAAATGAAGAGATTACATTTTCCAATGTAATCAGAAATGAAGTAAAAAGATTTCATTTTTAATGTAATTAAAGGTGAAATAAAAGATTGCAATTCTTTTAATATAATTAAATGAATAGAAAAGTTACATTTTGAGTAAATATAAAAGAGTAGGAAAATGTTAAGAAATAGGAAAATGTCTTGTTTTAAAATGTAAAAACATGTTATCATTAAAATCACATTTTAATGAAATGTAAATAAAGGATATAGAGAAATATTTATCGTTTGGATCAGAAATGATAAACAATAAAAATTTACATTTTTATTAACATATAAGGAATGAAGAAAATGTACATGTTTTGAAAAGGACTTCGGTTCATTAAAAATAACTTGAATACGAAGTTTAGATAATTATTTAAAGAATAAATAATTTGAAAGCATCGAGCGAATGGATTATATTTATATTTACAAAAATATAAATTGAAATAAAACGAACCACGCGCGGCAGTTCGCGTTTCGATAATCGTAACTTTAAACAATTATACCGAAAAATCCGACCGTCGGATTTTCCCTAAACTGGAATCGTTAGGACCGCTTTGGGAAGATCTTTCCAACGATATAAATTTTGTTAAAATCCAACGGTTAAATTTCAAGATATGTGTAAATCAATTTGGACAAAAACAGCGCCAGGGTCGTCGATCGACCCGAAGCGTCGTTAAATAGATTTAGCTATTTCTATATATGTATAAATAGCGATAGGTCGTTATTAAATACGAATAACGATATGAAATGATTTCAAAATATATATATGCGAGGATTATTTGAAAAGTCCGAGTTCAATCTCATTTCAAATGATTATATGTCGATCTAAGTCGAAGAGTTGAAGACGACGATTGAAGACCGACGATCTTTACATCGAATGGATGTGTTGCTACTGAGGCCCATGATTGGAGTAGCTACCTTGAAGGGGAGTCAGAGGTAACCGTCCGGACGTATTGTTGATTGTTCGGATATGCGAGGTATAAGATGCCTCCGGTTTCGTTCAGACCCAGAATGGACTTGTAAATGGATCATATGTCTGACGTTGTATTCCTTTATACGATATTCGTTGATCTCAGCTAAATATATATATGTTTGGTGTTTAGCACCCTTCTCTGAGACGTACGAGCTTAGAGGTTATATATTGGTAGGAATCAATGGTATGGTATGGATTAACAATGTGGCATGCTAAGATGCATGGATCAAGGCTTTTGTTGAAAAGCAAGGCCTTGTGGTTGATGACCAAAGCATAGCCTGTTTAGGCATAGCTTTGTGTATAGTGTGACTTCGCGAGCCTCACACCCCGGTATGAGTCAAAAACGGGATTAAGACTACAGGGAGGGCACACGTTTCTTTCTAGCTAGGAGTGGTGTCAGTGCTTAAACTGGCTGGCATTTTACTTATGTGGATGATGGATTGAGGCGCCTCGGGATTACAGGCCGGAAGTGGTCATATGGAGGTCCAAAGGGACTGGGAAGCGTGTGTTCAGGAATTGCCAATCCACTTTCGACAGGTGTGGACCGGCCCTGAAGATCCAAGGGTTCATTGCAGGGGATCCTTAGGCATTTGCTAGAGTGTCTCGAATCGGAGAGGACGGTCCCTAACCTCGACTCATGATGAAAATCCAATTTCCAATACGTCCTTGCGGTTTTGATTGTAGAACTAGTATGGCGACATAGTAGGATGGGGTACTATGCCGTCTATGATTGATACATTATGATTGAAATGTTTTTGAAATATATATACCCATATATACACACACTAATATTAAATCCGTTTTGATCGTATCAAGCATCTTTTGACCATTATAAGGTAAAACCCTATCCTCCGGTTTGCGTTGCATTGTGTGATGGGACTTGGGTCTTATAATGGTTTCATTTTTATAAAAAGCATTGCATTGTTTAACGATTTACTTTAATTTATGCCCTGGCAATCCAATGGAGTAAACCCATTCCGCGTTAGTGGCGTGGTCCTGTGATTGGAGTAGCTTTTTGCAGATATTTATCTCTTTAGTAGGATCCTGGATCGAAGCTTAAAGCTGTGTCCAGAGCTTTTGATAGTCTTCCGCTGCACTGTATTATATTCAATGTAAAATTTATCTTTCATTGTAATTTAATTTCGATGTGCTCTGATATATTCTGTACTCTGATGTAACATTATTGTAATGTTTATAAAAGTCTTCTGTTTTTGTTTTAATGTGTTGTATTCCCAAAGTTAAAGTATTCGAGAATTTCCAACCTTTGAATCAGACCTGTGTGGTTTATGGTCGATTCAAAGAGCGGGGATTTTCGGGTCTTACAAATGGTGTTATTTATTATTTTAATATATATGAATCTTACGTCGTGAGCTTCTGGTAAAAACCACTTCTTACGACCTCCATTTGCAATGAAAATTTGCATCCTAACATAATTAAATATTCCGTACACTATGGAAAAGGTTTTGTCGAATTCCGAGGTCATTTGTAAAAAATCTTTTGTAATCGCACAACGTGAATCGATACACGTTTAGATTTCTTAGATCACATATTAACTGCAAAAATCTTGAAATTTGAAATCTTACAATAATAAATCATTATGGATTCAATAAAATTTGTTTCGTTGAATTATGAGATTGTTTGAAAATTGGTTATTCTTAATATTCATGTTAAATCCAAAAAATGGTTAAATATAAATCTAGGCGTTTATGGCTACCGAGATCGCATACGATATCAGATCGCTACAAAAATTTATTTTCATACAAAGATATAAATTTACGGGTCCAATGAAACTGGTTTCGTTGAAATCTGTGACTACTTCAAAATTGGCTATTTTTAGTTGTATTTAATTAATATAAAAATCGTATTTTTTGCCAAAACCATATTAACTGAATATTTTAAAATTCTCTTAACTTCCCATAATATTCCAATAACACATATAACCATTCATAAACCATCTTTGACCAAATTTTAGGTTAAAAAGATATTTAATTTATTAAAAACTCCTTTATTTTATTAAATAAAATGTTATAATTAATAAACGATTCCATAGCGACTATTTGAAACTTTGATTTGGACATAAAACAAAATATACATTATGAAATCTCCAATTTTCTCTTACACTAGAAAATTGTAATCAATTAGCTCCCAACGTTTCTTGATTCAAAGAAATCCGACTTATATCGGATTCTGTATATTCATCTAAAGTTCAACACTCCATATTACGAACTATCGCACCATTACGAGCTCGATTTAAATTAACTATAAATTATACGTTCAAACTTCGTTAAATAAATAAATAAAAATCCATTAATATTTTTAGATCAATATTTATACCAAATTAAATATTTAAACAAAACGGTTAAAAATACAGGTCATTACAAAACCAAATTTGGTATAGAAATAAGAAAAAGCACATAAAACAAGGGACAAGTGGCATAGCATTTTTTTCTTTTTTGGAAAATAAATAAAAGATTTTGGCCCAACCCAATACATATCGCGTAGAGAGCCAAAGAATAGCAATAAAACCTTAATTAGGGTTGCCGCTACATAAAGGTAGCCAACAATAAAAAACCAAACCATAGAAATCTCAAAAAAACTTGAAAATGGTGGATCGAACTTCTCATGAAAAAAACACCCATCAATAATCATTTGCTCTACTACTTTCTCCTCTCTCCCAAAAGACAATCATTACATTTATCTCTTAAACCTTTAAAATCATCTGTCATGCATTTAGATCTACTTATATTTTGCTTTGGTTTTTCAATAGTTCTCAAAATCAAGCGTTTTCGAGAATGATTAGTATCAGTAATGTGAATAAGAGAAGTATTTGCCCTCAAATTGTCAGATATGGAGGTGTTTCATCCTAATTCTTCAATTCTACTCCAAATAAGCTGCCATGAGATTGCTGAGTTTGTTGGTCTTCAAATCTGACATGATCAAATCTATTTTCTTTGGTATATTGGTAGTATCTCTAATTGAGCTCGGAGAGGCAAAGAAACTTTCAAGATGCCTGCTTCTAGTCTCTTTGCCAAAAAAAATAGATAATTAATTTAAGACTGGTTCGATTTCTCACTTTTTTCTTTGATTTTTGCATTATAATATCACTGTCGGTATTGATTAAAGTCCACCTTTACTCCATATTAAGTTTTTCTTTGTTGTGAGTTTTGTCATTCAATTCTTTTCAAATATGGTAGATGGCGGTTGTTATTAACACGTGAGGCATATCTCTTTCGTATAATTTATCTTTAAAATAGTTATCGATAAGTTGGATGGACTGCTGTAACCTAACACAACCTTTGTGGGTAATTTCCAGAATATTCAAACTGTTGTTCAGAATATAATAGAAATATTTCCACTCAAAAAATAAATGATTAGTAGATTATGAATCTAAAACCCCATAACGGGTGGATTATATTATCTGTATACTATATCCCCACTTACACATTCTATCCTTTGTGAAAAGCTTGTTGTTAGTAACCCAAAAAAACCTACATATTGCCAATTTTGAATTATTAACCCTAACCCAAATACAATAACTCTACAATGACATGTTTATTTCTAATAATTTCCCATGTTTGGTTGAAAGAAAATTTACCTTTATTGTCCATGGTATGTATCTAATAATCATTGTTAATATCCATGTCTATGAGACTTTTACACATACTATCCTTAAGTGGTTAAGTGATAGGCTGCAAGTGAGATTGGCAAGTATTATCCTTAAAAATCATAGGCATGTCAGTGTTTGATTGTCAAAAAATAAACCAAGTTATTCCAACCCACCCTATTTAACAAAAGAACCATTTTGAAATAAATGGTCAAACTAAAATCTAGTCCCATTGCCATTTTTTTTTAAAATCTGACATTAATTTGCATTGTTGTATAACTTATTTTGTTTTCAAGTATTAGATTGGTTATTTTTTGGCATAATGTTCCAATAGCTATTGTTTATGAGATATTTATTTTCAATCCATCCAACCCATAAAGGATCTTCACTTAAAAATCTCCAAAGTAGTTCTAAATGAAAGTAAAATTAAGGACTTTTGAATTTTTAATTCCTAAACCTTCCTCTTTTTTGGATCTACAAACTTGATCCCAATTGATTTTATGTGAACTTCTTTCCATAAATAATTAGCATATTTCTTTTCCAATTTATTAATTGAAGTTCTGAGTATACGATAAGTTTACAACCAATATAAAATGATAGCATAAATGATGTTTTTTATTAAGCTAAGTCTTCTTACAATAGATAATAAATTGCTTAACCAAGCCATAATTCTTTCTTGAACTCTACAATCAGTATTTTTTATTTGATTGACAGAAAAAGGTAGTCCAAAGTGTTCGATTGGTAATTTACCCTTTGCTATATGCAAAATGTCAAGAACGAACTTCTTATATTTGCAGCACTTACTGAAATCTGTTTTAATTTTAAGCTTATCGATCTGTAAACTGAATATTAAACAAACAAACAATTTTTTTTTTTAATATCAAGTGTGTTAGACCGGTTTGCTTTAACAAACAACATCGTATCATTTTCATATATAAGGTGTGTTAGAGTAGGCTTAACTTTGTTGACTGGAGTAATATTTCATTTGATTGTTTCCATTTCTACAAGAATAAAAATGTATTTCATAACCATTGTAAATAAATAGTGTGAGAAAAGGCATACCACCTCCAATAATACTGAAAAACAAGTTTTCTTTTAAAATCAATAAATTGTGTGTGTCAATTGAATATCACGACCCATGAGAACCATTTATTATTGAGTTCACTTTCACCTTTCCATATCTCTTTGATTAATGTCATATTTTTGTTATATAATGAAAATATTTAACAAAAGACCTTATTAAAGGACAAGCTTGCCAAAAATAAAAGCTTGCCATATTTTACATGCTCCATTAAACAAGTAATCCCTCTATATAGTTTACATTAAAAAGATTTTTTTCCCTCATTGATAAAGTCTCTTTTTGAAACTTATAACACAAAGAGGCATATTCTTAAAATATTTACAAATATAAATCACTTTTAACCACTTCAAACGCAATAACAACATCATGTGTCATTTCAAAAAATTTAGCTTGTTTTTATATAACACCAACACCAACGGAAGTTGAGCGGTGATAATCCAAATGATGCCAAGCATAGAGTTGGTAATTAGAATTGCAAATTGAACCGACCTAAAAAGATCCAAGTTTGAACCAAACCCAATGAGTCTCAGGTTGGATCTAGGATTTGAAAAGTATCCTAAAGACCCGAATCAATGTAATGTGGAAGACTCAACCTAGAAACATTGAAATATATGTCTTTTTAGTGTTACTACCCATCTGAACCCGAAACGATCTGGCTCGACCCGGTTCGAATCTCGACTTGGGTTCGATCTAAAATTTTGAAATGTATGGTTTACACCTGACAAAAGCTGACCGACCTAGAACCGAGACCCGCCGAGTTGGGTTAGGCGTCTAGTCGGGTCTAATTGTCACCCGTAGCCAAGCATAACAACTTATCTACGGGCGCATGTTAAATAAAAATATGTTTGATCCATTCTTATTTGTTAGAGCAATTAAAAGTACCCTATTGCTAGATCTAGTTAATCAAAAGTGCTTTATTGCTAGGTCGAAAGATATCAGTCTCTCATTGTAACTTAAAAAGTGAGATTCGTGAATACTAAATTAATTCTCTTTGTGAACACAAAAGTAATTCTATTCTTTGTTCAGATGATAGTCTGTTGTTTTATAAAAAGGCCCAGGGCTACCTGTTGGGTTGCCCTAGGCCAACTCAAAAACTTTAATAGGGGGAATATACGAAAACTGAAGGAAGGCAACATTGAACCATAATGGCATGGAAAACAGTTTTAACAACAAACCACTCCACTAACCTATCCTTTTTAAATGAGATATTGTAAACTATGTTTATAAACAAACTCATGCATGATGTTCATCGTTTTTTCATCCCCGTCGAGGGGGTTGCCTTAAGCGGCTGCCTTGTTTGTTGAAAACTGAGGTGTCTACAAAACAATGTTGGGTCTTAAGGCTATTCAGACACTAGAAGTGGTGACACGTGTGTTGGGGGGTTTTGTGTGCCGCGGAAGTTTGACAAAACACCCGAAAAAACAGGATCTTTTCCACTCAATCACTTAAAGGTGATTTTGATTGAAAATAACAACACAATAAATCGGAAATAATAGTAATACACAGATATTGCACACAACCACCCTCTTTATTGATTCACCGAAAACAAATTTTGTTTACACTCAATGGATCAAAACCAGAAATAAATAAAATACAATTGAATCAATAACCTTATTAATGAAGAGAAAAATATCTAGATGACTACAAATGTTGTTGGAGAAGAAGAGCGATGAAGAACGACGACAAACTTATGACTCATATGGTTCCTTGATGTTTTTTTGATCTAACCAAGAAGGCTGCATATATAGGAGAATAAAAGACCTAGGCTAATATTCATATTGCCCCTTCAAAATATTTCCAGAATGTAATCATTCATTTCTTTCCTTCTATGATAGAATCAATCAATCAATCACACCGATCAATCAGTCAATCAACTCAATTAATTGATCAATCAATCAAATCAATTAATTGATTACATCCTCTTCATAAAATATTTGAATAAAAAATTCAGCACTCCACCTTGATTCAAATATCACATATCTCCAACAATACTCAAACAAGTCAACCTAGCTCTTTCAACGACACCTACTCTCAATTAAAACCAACCTCGATTTCCCGACAACAAGACAACCCCCTCCCCCACATGTTTCTGGAGTACACGGACTCAATTGATTTCAGGGCACCAATCACACCTAGTCGATCTGAAAGGACTACGACCACACCTCAATTACAAACACAAAAAACCAACGGTCTAAAAGTGTTTGCAATACCACAAGGTCTCTGATTTATGGATTTTTTCCATATCGACATTTGTCTTCCGCTTGACATGATCTCTTCATCTATGGGATCCCTCTAGTATCATCAAAATCTAGACTCTGCCGATACCATGTTCCTCCACCTTAGGACCATTCGAATGACCATATTAACCTCTTCACCTTGCTGCGTACTAGGTTCTTCATCCGTCACCCGCCTTCCACTTCGTCTTTTTCCATCTTTCCTCATCCATATCAGAGGGTTTCTTCTCATCTCCATCAATCAGACCAAGCATCCACTATTATAGGCCTTCAAAATCCCCAAATATCTACCATAAAAAAAAGTCATCTATGAAAGCAGCATCATCTCCTACATCTACAATCTATAATCCAAAATCATTCCCAGCTATGCGATGATCTAGCTACGATACTAACTGCTGGAGGTTTTGTGCATAGTGGAAGTTTGACAAACATCCGAAAACAAGATCTTTTTCACCCAATCACTTGAAGATGAATTTGATTGAAAATAACAACATGATAAATCGTAAATAATAGTAATACACAAATATTCCACCCTACCACCCTCTTTATCGATTCACCAAAAACAAATTTTGTTTACACTCAATGGATCAAAACCAAAAAAAAAAAATACAATTGAATCAATAACCTTATTGAGAAAGGGAAAGAATATCTAGATGATTACAAATATTGTTGGATATAAAGAGAGATGAAGAACGATAATAAACCTAGGACTCACATGGTTCCTTAATTTTTTTTGGTCTAACCAAGAAGGCTGCATGTATAGGAGAATAGAAGACGTAGACAAATATTCAAATTGCTCCTTCAAAATATCCCAGAATATAATTATTCATTTCTTTCCTTTTATGATAGAATCAATCAATTAATCACATCGATCAATCAGTCAATCAAATCAATTAATTGATCAGTCAATCAAATCAGTTAATTGATTACATCCTCTTTATAAAATATTTGAATCAAAAATTCAACAATGTGTACTAACTACTTACTTATGAATTAGCACTATAATTATTCAAATTGCAAACAGAAAGAAATAAGTAATAAAATGAAATGCAAAAAGTAAATTGTTATTTAATGACGGTCGGAACTCATATTTCTACACAACTCCTTCAATTTATTCCACGATGTAGAAGTTTATATTCAAACCGTCATTCCTTCCTTAACAACATGCAAGACAATCCTAACAAACTCCCCTTGACTTGCATCCTTCAAGTAATTTCTGAGAGCACTACCTTGTTTGCATGACCCAGTCTGTAACCTTCGGGCATGATACTACTGTTATGTAACCACGGTTGGAAGTAATCCGCCCTCCTTCCATATAGGGCACACGCATATGACTTGGCACACGCATCCTTGTAACAAAAGGAATCCCTAATGTTATGTGCCTAACAACTCATATTTGTACTCCACTCCTTCAATTTATTCCATGATGTGGGACTGTTTACTCAAATTGCCATTTATGTCTTAACAACATGCGAGGCAATCCTAGCAGTTTCCCCCTTGACTCTCATCCTACGAGTATATTTTGAGAGCACTACCTTGCCTGCATGGCCCAGTCCGTAACCTTTGGCTCTGATACCACTATTATGTAATGACAATCGTAACAAAACTCCTTCTCCTACTGCATAGGTCACATGCATATGAGTTGGCACACACATCCTTGTAATAAAAGGAATCCTTGATGTTATATGCTTAACAACTCATATTTGTAATCCAGTCTTTTAATTTATTCCGTGATGTGGGACTATTTATTCAAACCATCATTCCTACCTTAACAACATGCGAGGCAGTCCTAACATAAATGACACTAGGATTTTTATACTTGTTCGGATTAACAAGTCCTACATCCAATCCTGCACTCTACCATGCACAATTTCACTATAACTGCTTGTTTTCCACAGGTGACAAGAACAACTTTACAATCTTGATTTCACGGGCCAGAAGATACATCTTCTTAATTTTATAGGCTATAAGAAACTTTCTCCTTATCACCAACAACAAACTATGACAAATTGTCGTATCTTCAATATAGATTCTTGCAGATTTGGCATAATGATTCTATAGACCTCCAATGACAATATATTTTTGAATTCTTTTAGAAATAGGATGAAATCAAAGAGAGAATAATGTGGATTCAATTACAACTCTATGATATTGTGTAGTTTGCGAATTTTTGAAAAAAAATGAGTGAAAGAGAATGGATTAGCAAAGATAAATGGAAAGTATTCAATGGATTTCTATTGCAAATGTTTGGAGGGGAAGAAGAAAGGAGAAAATGAGAATTCTTGATATTAAAATTCATTTTTAGATGTTTTTATATAGTGGTTGAAGAGACATGTCTTTTGGTGAAGAGATGGAGGGAAATGTCCCCTTATTTAAAATTTGAAATTCTGAAAAAGGATAATCTATCAACATGATAGGATACCCCATGTCGACATGGTACTGCTACAAAATGAACATCAACACTAATAAGTGTTCCAAATTCCCAGTTATTCAAATTTCCTTATATTTGTAAATTTTCGTGATTCGGTTGAGGTCAATAGTTGATGAGCTTCAAGTATAATTGTCATGAGATCTTTTAAAAGATATTCTAAGGTTCCACCAACTTTTCATCACTTTATATACCCCTGTCCTTCAGTAATCTTCTCTAGTATGCTTTGGTCTTTAATTGCTCTGATCATCCTTCCTCTATAATTCTTCCATTGCTTTGATTAACCTTCTTCTACAATTCTTCATTTGTAATCTTGTTTATCTCTATAAATGTCTTCATAATATATTTGATATAACTGCATAGCTCGAAGGTATGTTAGCAGTAATGTTTATATGGTTGTTATCACCAAAATCAGTACCTAGGGTATTACTAATATCCCTTTCTGATGATAACAACCATATAAATATTTAAGAGATAAAATATAATAATTTTATGTTTGACTCCTAACTCTATGCACTCCCCCTCTCATTTTGTCTAGTATATTTATACCATTTCTTCCTCTTTGTCATAAAAAAGGAAAAAAAGAGTCATTTAACTCACTGCTAAACAATATTTAGAGTTTGTATATATAGATAAATGCATATAGAAAAAGAGAGGGGAAACCAAATAAATTCAAAACACGAAATAAACTTTATTAAATAATTAGATGAGTTTTAGAGCTACCAATTTTTCTGATGCTAATAACAAATATTTTTCATATTTATCCAAGGTTCAATAGATTTGTTATCATATGCTTTGAGCATCTACTATTTGGTACCTGAAAAATTATAAATTATGCACACTGGTACCCATTTTATTTGTGGTCCATGGAACTAAGTTTTGGGATGGAAAACCCATGAAGAGTTTGAATGCCCTTTCAAAATATAATAATTAAATGAATCAGCCTTATCATTAAAATCATCAATATATTTTTATTTTTCAATATCCAATCTTTGTGGAATCAATAAATTAATGAACCTATTTGGAGATTTTAACTTTAATTTCCTAGGTTTTGGTTTGAACTTGATTGCCTTAACAAACTTAGTACTTTGAATATTATTTTTCTTTAGTTTAGCCTTACGCACTATAAAAAAAGATTGAAATAGAGACAGTAGATATCAATCTTTGGCTAAACAATTTAGTCTTAAAATCATACCAAAAGACAGATTTGAAACTGAAATTTCTATCTTTATTTCTCAAGTCCCAAAAAGGTTTTAAGATTGTATATTCAGTCTTAAATATTAGGAACTGAAACTTCAGTCTTAGTTATATTTAAATACTGAAATTAAAAGACTACCATACAGTCTCAAAATTATATAAACTTAGAAAAGTAATAATTTTACTTTATTTATTCAGTTTAAAAATAATTATGTTATATATAAATACCTATACATATTATTTATAGAGAAGAGTTCACTTATTAATAACAATATAAACTATATTACATTACAGCAAACACAAATATACGATCAATTACAGTTTTCCTTATTCGCATATTCTACCTAAACTACCTCAGTTGCTAAAATATAAAACATAAAAATATGCAACAAAAACTTAAATAAATAATGTGGCCCTCACGTTTCTTTTATGCTCAAACCTGCAATCATATATTTGCTGCACCTCTAGGTCCACTTATAAATCTCTATTAAAGCCAAGTCAAGTAGTAATTTATAATAGTAATTATATATTTTCCTTCCACGTTAGGAGTTATTATAACTACAACATTCCTACATCTAGTTAGCTTTTGGATCCAAACACCATGTCTGAAGCCCCGACTATCATCTTTTTTTGCTTTTTGAAGCTCATGTCCTAAAATTTGATTTTTGGTTAGAGCAGTAGCCGGCTCTTAATACTCTCCTTCTCATACTTCTTAAATAATTACGCTACTTTCTCGATTAACTTTACTAGCGAGGCAAAGGCACTGCCATTCTATTGTGAAGTGACCGATGCTTCTTGTTATAAGTATTTTTACTAATTTAGGTGGAAGTAGATTGCTTTTTATGGCGTGGAGAGATAGACGAACAATATCTGAAGAAAGTTAGTTGTGTATAAAATAAAGCTATTTGCAGGAGGGATTTGGATATAGAATAATGGGAAAGTGATTGATTTTGTTTTTATGAGCTTGCGATTTTGTGGGTAATTTAGAGCAGTGTTGAAGTAGATATGGACATGGAGAAGATGGTGATTTTGAGGGAGCCATATAGATTAATTGAAGAATTAGGAAAATAAAAAGAAAATATAAAGCAGGGGACATATAGTGGGTCCATGACACCTTAATCTAAGTAACGATTGGGAAGAATGATAACTCCAAAATTGTAATAGCCCGCAATTTACGTAACAGCCCGCATTTTACGTATCGGAGGATCGTAAAATATTTTTATTTAATTCCATGAGGGTTGGATCATTCTCATATTTTAGTATGTTGTTTATGGGGATGTGAGACATGTCCATAATTTTAACCAATTTTATTTGTGACCATTTTGCTCCTATCAGACTGTACAGGGCATAACTTTTGACTAGGATCGAATCAGGTGCTGAGGTCGGTCTCATTGGAAACAAAATGGTGTTGTATAGTGGTAACATTAAAGATTTGGTTCAGCAGTTTGTGAGGCATCGCTGTTTTCGTGTTTCGCAGTTGGTTGTTCAGGTTTTTAGACCATTGTTGTGCTGATTTGGAAAGGCCCGATAGTGGGATGGTGGGAGGCTATAAATAGGGGTTAGAGGCATGAAGAGAGGGTTACTTTCTTCATTTTCTTATTTGGTTGAGCTCTTGATCCTCCTTGCTCAATCAAATACACTTTCCACCATTAAAATTCTAGATCTAAGGGGGAGAGTCGAAGATCTATATCGTTTGAAGCTAGATATACATCAATCGAAGAGAGAGTTTCATCGAATCAAAGGGTTTAAAGCTAATTCTTCGCTGTCCGGAGTTAAATCCAAGTATTTTTGTGTTGTTTTGAAGATTTGGTGAGTGATATGCATCTCTCACGCAGATTCAATCAAGTATATGAGTTGTATGATCTTAATTTCATCATATTCAAGTCGTTTTCACTAGATTTACTTCATGGTAAGTATATTTTCATTTGAATCACCATAGGATCTAATCTAGCAACTTAAAACCGGTCATTTCTATGTCATTTCATATGTTTATGCAAGTTAGATCCATCATTTTGGTTTAATTATCGATTTATCATGATTTAGAACGTTTTCTACGATTATTGATGATAACTATCATGTTGATGTTGTTGTTGATTTGTTGAGGTGTTTATGATTGATTTAAATGATTTAGATGAGTGTATTTCAACGATATTATCATTTGTTGAAGATTTGGTCCAGTTTGGAGCTATTTTGGTCAGAACTGGAGTTAAGTCATTTTTCTTAGCTCAGGTTGTTTTTCTTAGCTTAGGTCGTTTTTCTTCTTCTACAAGAAATAGGTTAGATCATGAAACAGAAGGTCGGGTCGTTGGAGTCACTTCAGGCCTCTGGAGTGAGGGTTAAAGCTTAGGTCGTTAACGACCTAAGTCAGGTTGTTGCAGTGAGCTGAGTCGTAAGTCGTGATGCCAGAGGAAGCTTAGGTCGTGGGATCAACTTGTAGGAACTAGGTCGGTGGTGACATGACAACATGAGATTGGATGGATTGGTTTCAGATCATGGCTTGAAGAACACGAATGGTGTTAGGTCGTTGGAGCCTTATTGGCACAAGGTTGTAGAAGCTTAGGTCGTTTGACAGTGTTCATATGGATGTATCATTGTGAATGGATGGATGGGTGTTAGGTCGTTAGTTCGTTGGGATGTCCTGGCAAGGTCATTGGCTTTTAGAGATTAGTGCTATGAGAAGTTAGGTCGTTAGATGATTTCAGGTCGTTAACGACCTGGAGATGGGTCGCTGAAAGGTTAGATCATGGAAATGATGGGGTTGCTGAGTGGGCCGGGTCATGGATCTTAGGTCGGTCGCGACCTAGGGTTGACTTGACTCGGGTAAACTATTATGTGATGTTATATTGGTTCGTGAAGGGTGATGATTGCGAAGCAAATTCAAGTGAGAACGTCGAAGTGCAGTGATGTTTTCGTTGATCGTCGTAATACAACGAATGTGATAACAGCTCAAAGGTGTTTTGAGTTTGTTGATAATGGTTAGATGGTCGTCATCGATGCCGACTAGAGATACCGAAGGTCGAGGAATTATCGTTGTCGTAGGTTTTAGCGGAATCAAAGAAGGGGTAACATGATTTCGTCGTATGGTCGAGTACCCTGGGCAGGTCGAGTGGGCCTAGATACATTTTATTGTATGGCGTATGGGGTTTTAGCTAGAACTGGAGTTTTCCATTAGCCCTTGACAGTTGATGGCATGTCGTTGCCAGTCATACGATTAACGATGGTTTCGAAGCAGGATTGGCGGTGATAGCCAGAGTCAGTCATAAATGATTGGTTGCTTTGTTTGTACCATCTCACGTAGACTGTCCAACGTTAAAGGAGATATTTCTTGGGTGCTTTTCTAATATTGGTTTAGGCCTTTGGGGCTTGTGCTTGAGGAACGTTGAGTTCGATTAGGATTGTTTACGTAAGATATATAATCTGGTTGCTATGAATGTTATTGATGGATTACTTCTGATTGCTATGAATGAATGGTTGCTCGAGTTGCCATGGATGTATGGTTGAAATGCTAGTTGTAAAGGCTATCACTATCCGATGTGGGGAAGATGGGAGTTGAGTTCTTCTCTGGTGTTTAGGGTAGATTGGGTTGTTAATCTCTCTATTCTCATACACTTTATTGATGATGTTAGTTATCTATTTTATCACTCACTAAGCCTGTTGTCTGACTCAAGGTTTTATGTTTTCCTCTTATTACCTTGGGTTGTTCATCCGATTTTTGGATGAGCAGACTAGGTAGCAGGTGATAGGTGATATCTTGGTGAGGATGATGTTGCAGTGCGGTGGCGAGAAGGAGGCTGGCGTATTGCCTTTTCTACTATATAGTATCTGTATTTCCTCTGTTTGTTGTACTCTGAGTGTTGTAGTGAGGATAATTTGTAAAGACATATATGT
The DNA here is from genome assembly GCA_030737875.1 of Allium sativum. Taxonomy (NCBI): domain Eukaryota; kingdom Viridiplantae; phylum Streptophyta; class Magnoliopsida; order Asparagales; family Amaryllidaceae; genus Allium; species Allium sativum. Next base: position 466,606,217 of record CM060923.1, read on the forward strand.
TGTAATCTTGGTGTTTGGATTCTAGTTGTTATGAAAGTTGGGTGTTTTCTGCTCAAATATGCTTCACTAATATTGCTTGTTGTATATGTTCTATAATATTTTATCCTTGCGTTGTCAGTTATACGACAGGTTCCGCTTGAGTTACATACCTTGATGATCGTCCATAGCTGCCTAACACGTCTTTCAGCGCATTATTTCCTTTGTTAGGTGCATGAGTTATGGGTGGTCGTCTCATTTCGTATCAGAGCTCTATTTAACGATTTTAACCAAAGTTCGGAGACGTAATTACGTATGAGAGACATATTTGTAGATTTCTGTTGGATGTATACTATATAGTAGTGTATATAGCATAGTAGCGTTTTAACTCCATTAGAAGCTTTTTCTTGTAAGTGGCTAATCATTCTAATTTGCAGATTTAGAATGAGTTGACATACTTCAAGACATACTGATAGGGAGGGTACTGCGCTTGGAGGGGGAAGTGGCGGTACACCAAATTACCCAGCCATGTTTAAGGCCATGATGAAAGCATTCATGAGAAGGGTACCCGCTCCAGTGGCAGCTACGGTAGATGTAGGGGTGCAGCTGCATAGGGTTGTGGATTTCGCGAAGCTTTGTCAGGATTACACATCTCTAGGGGAAAAATCATTCAAAGGAACGGAGCCGACTGAAGAAGTTCAGAGGTAGATAGATTCTTGTATTTGTATGTTACAACCCGGATTTTTGAGGGTGAAAGTAACGACTAAGATATTTTGATGTTAAAAATATAAGTGGTATTAAGATTTAATGTTAAGATAAATATTTATATTTAATTCTGGCAAAGAATTTGGAATTTCATCCATTATAAACCTAGTTGAATATACTTTTGAGCAGAATGCTTTCGTAAACTTAATTTCAATATGAACGTTTGTTAAAACAAGCATTGTTAACTAATTTTGAGTCGTTTGAAATATGAACAACAAGTGTTATTACCGTTATTAATTAATTTAATTTCTTTGAATATGTGAAAATATAATCCATTCTAATTTGAGGCCTTGAAATCAAATTTATTTTAAAAATTGGCTTCGTGTAAATTTTGAATTTTTACGGTTAATTGGTTGTTTCGAATAAAACAATAAGTGTAAATTTAATTCAAAATGGCAATAATTGAAATATGGTTGATGAAAAGAAAGAAAGAAATGCAGAAAAAAAAGTGTATTATCGCATTCATGTTAAATTTAATTTTTTTTAATAGTTGTTGAATTTACGACGTGTCTTTGTTTGTCAGTCCGTGCTATTGCCTAATACTTCGTTCAAACCAATTTCTTTGTTCAGCCAATATCTGAAAATAATGATCCAAGATTTAGGTGCTGAACATATTTTGTCACTTGTTTGCACCCTTATGTGAATTTTAACACCTGTCAATATCCAACTGAATAATTTGACACTTGTTTGTTTCGGTTTGTCGCTGGTCTTCTTTCGTTGTTTTATAAAGCAGGTGTACCACCTCTTCTGGGGTTCAAGGGAAAATTAAATTCCCAAATCGCTCCACTTTTCCCAAAATAAAAAAAAAACTTCACCGTAATGGCTCCATCGTGTTCCTTCATCCATCGCCGAAGAAGCAGTCGCGCGCAACCACCGATCACCTAAGCTAATGCTTACATCCCCTCAACTTGTTGTCACCACCACACGAAGTCATCACATTGGCCTCCGATCCGAACCCTCTTGCTTTGAGAATCTGCCCAAGCTGGTGGTTGTTTCCTCTAGTACCTCGCGCAGGTGAACCCACTTTCAAAGCAAAAGCTGGTGATACTACACCTTCTCAGAAGAATTACGGATCTACAACTTCATCTGTTTATAAGCAGGAGGTACCATATTGTTATTCTTCTGCCTCCGGTACCATACATTTTTTATCCTGATATATTTGTGCTTTATATCTTTCACGTAATTTTGTTTTGAGTTGCTTTCTTTGTTATAATTGATGAAGATATATTATAGTGTTTGGGTATGTTTTCCTGTATAAGAAAGGTTTTGGCTTGTGAACTTATTTGCAGGATAAGTATTACTGTATATTTAGCGTTCAAAGTTTTTCATGTAGTAGGAAATGGTCCTAATATTTGGCTGAAATCAAATTTCATTATCATTTTAGTGTAAGCGTGTTCAAATCTTATGCTATTGAAGTTTACACCAATTTTATCTTTATTAATTATAATACATTGGTTGTATTTTGGTTAATATTATGATATGGGAGATATGTCAAAAGGATACATTTGACTCGAAACATACATTGGATGCAATGAAGATAACTTTTACAGTATAGTATAACAAAAGAGTACAGATGTTAGCAAGAAAAAAATGACTTAAGGTTATGCAATAAATATCATGTGTGGTTTTCATTTGTTTAAAGTTGATCAGTGGGTTGATTTCCTATAAAAACAAACAAATATTTCAAGGGGTATGTTCCAAAGGAACCGTGTGATTTCTAGGGGTGCCGATGTGAGATGTGTATCGATTTTGGTTAATAAAACCCAATGTATATTTCATAACTTTTCCCATCAATATTTTCTTGCTTGTATTTTACTTAAAATTTTGGCATCTCGCTTGTATTCTTTCTTCCTGCACTTACTGTTTGTCTTATTTTTGTTGCTGCACATGTAAGTGTACATGTAGGTGGTGTTGTGCATTTCAGTCTTAATGTTGCATTGCAACTTTGTTGTACTCACTGTCATAAGTGAAATTGTGTAAATTTTGTCTTCATGCCTTTACCTGCTCTGTCCCATAGCCATGTTTGCACAATAACATGCATGCATGCCCTGCACTTTTATTTTATGGTCTTTATGTTGTTGGAAATCTCCATTTATGGTTGAGCGGTAGTGGTTGTAATCCTTTGTTTGTGGGGAACTTGAGTTCAAGTCCCAGCGAACTGTGTTGCCATACTTCAATTACGTGGAAGTTAATTGTGCACTTAAAGTGTTATTGATCAATTAAAATTTAATTAATGGACGAAAATAAAGATAACCATATATACATAATAAGAGATAATTTATGACTAGTCAGTCATCACTTACAGTATTTAAACATGAAATTTTAAGTTGATTCATTCCGTTTGATAATTGACAGCCAATGTCTTTAATCGAATTTTCACACAAAAAAAATACAATGATTAAAGTCAGAGGTTTAATATTTTATAAGGAAATTAAATCTCTGCGACTGCCTTGAAAATATACTACACTCGAATTATCATTTTAAAGTATGAGAGATTTAATGCAAGTGAGCGAAATGGGTAAAACATCTATGTTATCCATACATCTATACTAAAACTTAATTTTTGTGATATGTTTCTCCTAAAGGAAACAAAATAGATAAGTCTATTATAATTATAACTAGTGAATTACCCGTGCTACGTACACATGCAATGTATAGTAAAGATTGTGAATATTGTAACAAATGTTTATTTCATCAATTAATTATGTAACCATGTACTTTGGTTTTTTTTCTTTATTTATTTCATTTAAGCAGTATTATATTCTTCATGTTGTAGAATTAATTGCTCCAGGGGATGGCACTGTCAAAACCACGATTATTTTTCATATGTTGATAAAGCAATAAACAAAGGTTTAACTCTTGAAGAGGATAGGCACGAGAAGATGAATGGGCGTACAAAGCTCGGCAAAAGCTGTTTTTTATTAAAAGAACTCATGTGTAAATTTATCCGTTGTATAAAATATTGGAAACTCCGATATTTGAATAAAAATTTATTTTACTACTATTGTTGAACACTGCGATTCTGTGTTAAATTTCATTTTAAACCCTATAAGCCAATAACAATTCGTCATTTTGAACGTTTCAAATTGGGTTAATCATCGACTTGGGGCGGTCAAAATGGCGGGTTGTTACATTGTATTTTTGGAGATTTGGGAATTGATGATGCAACTAAGAGAAAGCTTGCATCAAGGCAGCTACAGGGCAGGGCCATGGAGTGGTGGAATTCGGTTACGCTTGAGACTCCGGAAGATGAAATAACTTGGGAACAATTCCAAGTCAAGTTCGAGACAAAGTTTATCTCCACCGCTCAGAAGTTTTACCTATTCAAGAAATTTGTGGAGTTGAAGCAAAATGATCATCCTATGCTTGATTATGCTTTAGATTTCGAGGCCTTGTCCAGATATGCTCGTTCATACATTGGCACACCTTACCAGAATAATGAGAAGTTTGTTATTGGACTAGATACCTACATAGGAAGACTATTAGTTGAACATCTTGATGATTCTTATGAGAAGCTTGTGGAAAAAGATGTGAGACACGAAAGCTTATTTACAAAAGAGGAAGTTGTTGTTGTCACATCTAAGGAAATTCCAAAACCAAACAGGGTGGTAATAACAACAAGAAGAGAAAGAAACAACAACAGAAAGGGAAGAATGAACAAAATAGATAGAAAGGCGAAGTGATTTGCTACAACTACTAGCAGAAGGGCCATTATTCCAAGGATTGTGTACTCTGATTGATGTATGTATATTTTAAAGTTTTTTGATTTTTGTAAAAGAGCATTGTTATATTACAGATTGTTCGTTCCGTTGTGAGATTCTGTTATGTCTCTTCTTTCTTCTATCTCCTTTCTTTTTCCCCTAACTATCAGACTTTTTGGCACTTGATTTGAGAAACATGAATACAGAGGATGTATTAGTGTTGATTTTCGAGAGTCGAAAACTCGGGTCATTACAGAGGGTCTAGTGGTAGAATGCCCATTTATAAAAGTGCTAAAAATATGTGTTACTAGTGTCATTAGCCATTTATACTTTTCAAAAACCAAGCTATACTCTGATAAAAATTGTCGAAAACTGGGTGTCTACAACACAGTGTTAGATCTTAAGGCTATTCAGACATTGGAAGTGGCAAAATATGTACTAACTACTTACCTATGAATTTAACACTATATTATTCAAATTGCAAATAGAAAGAAAGAAATAATGAAATGAAATAAGCAAATAACACTAGGATTTTTATACTGGTTCAGATTAACCAATTCTACATCCAGTCCTACACACCATCGTGCAGAATCTCATTATAATTGCTTGCTTTCCATGGGTGGAAAGAACACCTTTACAATCTTGATTCCATGGGCCACAAGATACACCTTCTTGATTTTACAGGCTACAAGAACACCTTCTCCTTATCATAAACAACAACTATGGAAAATTGTCGTATCTCCAAATCTACAATACAGATTCTTGCAGATTCGGTATAATGATCGTATAGACCTGAAATGACAATATATTTTTGATTATTTGGCGAATAGGATGAAATCAAAGAGGGAATGATGTGAATTCAAATATGATATTGTGTGGTTTGTAATTATTTGGAGAACTGAAGTGAAAGAGAGTGAATTTGCAAAGATAATTGGAAATTATTCAATGGATTTCCATTGCAAATATTTGAAGAAAAAGGACTAGGAGAAAGAGAATTATTGATATCAAAATTTATTTTCAGAGGCCTTTATATAGTGGATGAAGAGACACATTTTTTGGTGAAGCGATGGAGGGAAATGTCTCTTTATTTAAAATTTAAATTCCGAAAAAGGGCTAGTATGTCGACATGGTAGTGTTGCAAAATGAACAAAAACACTAATAAGCATTGCAAATTTTCAGCTATTCAATTTTTTTTTATTTGTGGATTGTGGTGATTTGATTGAGTCAATGGTTGTTGAGCTTTCAAGTATAATTGCCATGAGATCTTTAACAAGATATTCTAAGGTTCAACCAACTCCTCATCACTTCAAACACCTCCGTCATTCAGCATTCTTCTCTAATAGGTTTTGGTCTTCAATTGCTCTGATTAACATTTTTTATAATTCTTATTTTGTACTTTTGTTTATCTCGATAAATGTTTGCATAATATATCTGATGTAATTGCTCAACTCAAAGATACGTTAATAGTAATGTCTATATGGTTGTTGTCATCAAAATCAACGCCTAAGATATTAACATCACTACGAAAATTAGGCACGTTTGATACTTTGTATATTGGTATTAATTTAAATGATTAATTCTTTAATTTCTCCTTGAGACAAAATAAATACAAATATTGTGGTATCTAAAATCAAGCCCCAAATTTTATAAAGACAACAAATATTTGTCTCAATAGAACTTAAGACCAGCCTATTCGTCTTAACTCTGTTACTACGTTTAACACTCTCTAGAGACATTAATATTATCTCAAATGCATGTAGTAAAGACCATGAATATGCTGATAAATATGTCACAAATCGTCATATTAATAGCAACCTTTTTAGCACATATAAATGCATCCCAATTCGTAAATAAATCTATTTCATCAAGCATCAACAATACGTGCACAATACAACTTAACTTCCAGCGGCGAATGCTCTCAGAAAAACGTACAGAGAACTTCAATAATGTGTTGTACAACAGAGTTAAGCAATACACATGCTAATATTCTAATTACATGCTATACAACAATACACTTTTAACATAAAATAGCATTGCATATCCTTATCATAAATGAATGCGCAATAAAAAAAACATCTCGTGACACACATCCAAATATTATAATGTACAACATACACCCCAATATTCTAACAGCGTGCAAATCCTTACAATGTACAACACATATCTTATATTCTAATCACATGCTGTACAGCAATATATTTTCATATAAAATAACATGCAAACCCTTATCATAAATGTACAATAGTAGAATGTGACAAAAATTAGAAAACAACTGTATGATATTCAAAGATGTATGACTGAAATTAATAAACAACTTGTTTTTTCAAAAGATGAAATTTACAAGCATAAACAACTGAAACAAAGATGTCATACTGGCTAGTACAATATAAAAATCCCCGTTACAGACACACAAAGTACATCATAATTCACAAACTGAAATACATACAATAATGTATTAGTATCCACATCAAAACCAAAACAAAAACAAAACATTGAACATGCGGTAGGAGGAAAAAAAAGTTTCATTCTATGTTTTCAATAAGAGATTGCTGAAATGTACCATGGGGGTGTTGCTCGATATTGTCCAGGTTGCGTGTTATACTCATTTGTAATAGGTCGAAGTAGCATAAATGGTCCAGGCTACTGTGAAAAGTTTCCAAGAGATTATTGGAAAGACACAGTAATAGACTGGAAGCTTACAGGTGTTTGGCAATATGGAACTGATGGTTCTGCAAACTGAAACAAAGACTACATAAATTGTCCAAGTTGCTGAGGAGTTTGATTAGCAATTTGAAAAAACAAAAATTGTGGGAATGTTTCTTGTGGTTGTTGTGGCTGTGGTGATGAAACAGAACTATATTTGTTAGCGATTGCCAATTCGACTTCCTTTTCGATCAATTTTATAATCTCCGATGTCAACATGATGCTTGTAGATGAATTGGATAGTGTCGAATTTACTTGGCAAGTGATATTACCCGCTAAAATAGAAGACTGGGATCTTTTATTTACCATACTGCTTGTATTAATGTATGGTGCTCCGTAAACTGTGACACCCACGTCCGTTAATGTCGCTTTTTAGCAGAGTGCATCAAGTTTCGTGAAGCGTTATAGGTAAACAAAATTAGAATATCACAAGATAGATATAAAGTAGCATCCGAAATTTAAAACTTCATTATTTAACAGAAAAACATCGTAATCTCAAAACTGGTTACAACATCAGGCTAAAATAATGAAACCAAGTACATGAAACCAAAACATCTGTCTTGCGCTAAAATCCATCAGAGTACAGAAATATAAAATCATAATCCCCAATAATAAGCATAATAAAGTAGACAAGTAGTCAAACCGATACATCAAAGCAGATCCAAATCCAAGCAGAAATAGAAGAGAGAATCCTAATCAAGCCTAAGCGTTCCCACCCTTAGAACCTGGGGGAAAAGGAAGAGAGAAAAAAGGAAACAAAATGAGTTAAACATAAATCTGGCGAGTCCAGTGGCTTTTAGCATATAAAGAAGTAAAAGCATCATGACAGGCTTATAAACTGGATGAGAGATAACAGTATCATATAACAGGTACAAACAGACTAACTGGAATAAGCAGAATAAACAGAGTGAACTATGCTTCTCAGTTACTTTCTTTGCACCAATACTAATATATCGGATTATGACAGGATTAGGTGTCCCCTAATTACTTTAACAGAAACCGAATGATCCCAACAGAAACATAATGGTAGTTCTGGGTGTACTCTAGTAACGGGTTTTACCTAAGAAGAAATAATAGGCACCTCAACAGAAATAACGAGTGTTACCCCCAAACAGAAATAACAGGTACCTCAACAGAAACAGACGGGACTACTACCCCCAAACGATCGACTCCCTAATTTGTAAATACCCTGTGTCAGTCCCACAATTGGGTGAATTACTTCCTAAAGTGGCAACCTATAGAAGGACAAAGACCTATTTACAGGAGCTACAACGGCTAATTTCCCCTATAGACTGGACTTATGCACGCACATGGCTCCGTTGCAATGCGCCCATATACACCCCCTCTTAGATGAACCTCTTAGATTCAGTTTAGTGTGCATGCCCTAACCCCTACCTAGTGCGGGGTCCCCGTTTAATACCAGAATGGGTTACTGACTGATATGGGTCCCACACAACAGATGACACAAGTCAAACCCTTAAATTTCTGTCCCCCCAATTAACTAGAATTTTTAACAGGTTAAGCCTACAGATTAACAGGTTCGCCTAACCCCCACAGATTAATAGGTTAAGTTTCACAGGTTAACAAGTTTATTGTACCCCAACATATTAAACAAGTTTACATAACCCTAATAGATTAAACAGGTTTTCTTAACCCCAACAGATTAAACAGGTTTACTTAACCCCAACTGATTAAATAGGTTCCACAAGTTTCTTACAGTTTCATTAACATGTTCAGCTTAGTCTTTAAATTAAGCCTATAGATTTATATGCCCCCAAATTCCAGTCATGATTCACAGTATAACATATGCCCCCAAATTTTTAGTCATATTCCATAGTATTCGTTATGCCCCCAAGTCCCAGTCATGATTCATAGTACAGGATATGCCCCCAAATTATCATTCACAATTTCATTCGTACGTGTATTTCAGCGATATTGGCCTAGGCTGTAAAATAAAAAGGGAATGAGGGAGAGAGAAGAACAGAAATAGGCATAATAACAGAATAGGCATATGATAACAGAAATAGGCATATAATAACAGAAATAGGCATATCAGAAATAAGCATATAAGAACTGAATAGTAGATAAGGTGTACAGAAGAATACATGTAATAGCAAAACTGTTTAGGTATGAATCAGATTCTTAATAGGCATAAGTTCAGATCTAGATTTATAAACATGTGAGGGTTACTGATAATTTTTTATGTCTAAAATTAACATGAAATCATAAAGATTGGATCTAAAGAACAGAGAATATTATGTTGATGTTGCAGAAGAGATTCTTGTATATGTATAGGTCGGTGTTGAAGAAGATAGACTGATTCAGTACAAGAAGAGGCAGCATCTCATTGTCTCCATTGTTTTATGTGTAGAAAAACAATAGAAATGTTGTCATTTATATGGCTATCTCCAACGAACCTAGTTAACAATTTCGTCCAGATTCAGAAAAATGTATCGTGTCGGATCGGGGATGGGTCGACCAAACCCCACCTGGGTCAACCCATGGGTCGACCCACTTGGTCATGGATCGCCCCATCTCGGTTCGGATCTCACCTACTTTTCCCACTTACTTTTTCGAACTGATTTGAATTTCTACTTTGAATTATATACATATAAGTCTCTTATATGTATACAAACTTCTAAGCTTCATATCTTCCTCATATGATGTCCGTTTTACGCAAACTCAGAGTCTATCTTAACTAGAGTTTCCAGATGAATGAAATGATACGACCCGTTTTGCTTAATTCCCAATATTTAATTAAATATCCTTTAGTTTATTGTTAATAATGTCCTTTACAATTACCGGTGTTACATTCTCTTCTACTTAAAGGATTTCATCCCCGAAATCTCTAGGTTAAGAAGAACGTTTATCCTAACATCCATCAACCATCTACTCGTCCATTAATCACAGGCATCCATTGTCTTTAAGAGATTTCTAATGCTTGTATGAACATATGCGAATGTGCGTGTATGTGTCCCTATGCTAATGCGAAAATAAGGCGGTCTACTGATTTAGTCGACCTCCTTAATGCAATGTATGTTAGTGCCATGAATCCAACATGTATGCCAATAATCCTAGTATATCATGTAAACTCTATACGTGTGCACAATCATTCGTCTAAATGTAAAATATATATAGTTATGCATCCATTTTATCCATAAGAATTTAAAATGCACATACATCCATATACAGTATGAGAGTGCTTTGAGCCGTTCTAGTGCTTAGTGTGTGTATATGCATCCACGAGCAACCACTAGCCAACACTTGCATTTACTTAAATTCATCAAACAAAACATGTCTCAAACACATGTTTATGTCCATTGGTTACCTAAAGGTTGAAGGTTTGATCGATAGGATATACTCAAATGATAGAAGCAAGTACGAATAAAAAGCTTGGAAAAAGAAGTTAAGGACATACCCTTGAAAAGAAAAGGGTACGAAGCATGGATCTTGTCTTCAGTCTCCCAAGCCGCATCCTCAGTGTCTTCTTCCCATTGCACTTTCATCAACTTAACCTCTCTGTTGCGTAGCTTTCTTAACCTCTGACCCAAGAACACGGGTCGGAACTCGTCTAACCATCACCTCCCTTTCTACCTCTACTTCCTCAAGCATGCTCGGCTCAAATACCTCTTTTGTATCGTGCAGACACTTACGAAAATGAGAAATGTGGAAAACATCATGAACACATGCCAATCTCTCTGGTAGTCTCACCCTATAGGACATTTGACCTATCCTTTCCATTATGGGAAATGGCCCTACAAACCTTGGCGCCAATTTCCCTATAGATCCAAAGCGAACCACATTCCTCAGAGATGATACTTTAATGAAAATCGTGTCTCCCACCTTAAACTCAATATCAGTCCTTCTTTTATCTGCGTAGGACATTTTCCTGCCCTGAGCTGTCCTCATGCGTTTGCGGATATGATCAATATTTTTTGAAGTTTCTCTAATCATCTCGGGTCCAAGTAGAAGCCTATATGTAGACTCCCACCAACAAGTCGGTGATCTGCAAGGTCGTCTGTACAATGCCGCGAAGGGTGCCATATATATACTAGCCTGAAAATTGTTGTTGTAGGCGAACTCAACCAATGGAAGATGCTCCTCCCAAGTCCCTCCGAAGTGTAGGATACGCAGCCTCAAAAGATCCTCAAGAACTCTATTCACCCTCTCAGTCTGCCCATCGGTCTGAGGGTGATATGCGATGCTCAAACATAACTGTGTACCTAATGACTCTTGCAGGCTCTTCCAGAACTCACTTGTGAAGATGGGGTAACAATCACTCACTATGCTAGAAGGAAATCCTTGTAGACGGACTATCTTACAAAGATAAACTGATGCCAACCATGATGTCGTTCTCTTACTCTTTACAGGAATGAAATGAGCGCTCTTAGTAAGCCTGCCTACTATAACCCAGATACCGATGTTGCCTTTCCTCGATCTAGGCAAACCATCAATGAAATCCATAGAGATGCTCTCCCACTTCCACTGTGGGACCTCCAAAGGATGAAGCAAATCGCCTGGCTTCTTCTGTTCAACTTTAACTTGCTGGCAAACTAAACATCGAGAGACAAACTCCGCTACATCTTTCTTTATTCCGGCCCAAAAGAAAACCCTTTTCATACATCTATACATCTTATCACCGCCCTGATGGATAGTCATCCTAGAATGATGGTCTTCCTCAAGGACTGTCTTCAACAGATTTCCAACTCAGGGAACACAAAGCCTCCCATCCTGTCGTAACCACCCTCTATCATCCGTGGAATATCTACTAAGGTGACCATAAGTCTCCCGTCTACCGACCCTAACCAAGACGTCTGTTATCTATGGGTCCTCTCGCTGCGGAGATCCTATCTGATCCATAAGAGTATGTCGCACCTCTAAGGATCCCAACAAACTAGGTGTAAGATCCGTAGATGGCCTAATATTGAAGATCGATATGTACTCCAAACTTCGCCTATCTACGAATAGAGGACTCAAAGTCATCTTCTATCTACTCAACGCGTTCGCCGCCACATTACCCTTCCAAGGGTATAAGCAATCTCAAAATCATAGGACGCAAGGAAATCCATCCATCTCTGCTGTCTCAAGTTGAGATCCCTCTGCGAGAACAGATACTTGAGCGACTTATGGTCCGTGTATAACTCGAACCTCTCTCCAAGCAGATAATGCCGCCAAGCCTTAAGCGCGAATACAATAGCAGCCAACTCTAAATCATGGGTAGGGTAGTTTATCTCATGATCTCTTAACTGTCTACCACCGTAGCATACTACCCATCCCTCTTACATTAAGATGACACCAAACCTTGTACCACATGCATCAGTGTATACTGTGAACACTTTGTTCCCGTCAGGCAAAGTCAAGACTAGGGCTGTTGCTAGAGCCCTCTTCAACAACTGAAAAGCATCCTCACAGTTAATGCTCCAAGAGAAGGTCAGATTCTTCTTCGTCGGTCTGGTGAGTGGGGCTGATATCTTTGCGAAGTCCTTGATAAACTTCCTATAATAGCTCGCTAAACCAAGAAAACTCCTCACCTCTGTTGCATTCTTTGGAACCTTCCAATCTTGAACTGCAACTACTTACACGGGATCTACTGCTATCCCATCCTTGGAGACCCCATGCCCTAGGAATCTTACTTCCTCTCTCCAAAAATGACATTTAAAGAATTTCGCCTTAGGCTGGTGCGCTCGGAGAGTCCTCAAAACCTCCCCTAAATGTAGGTTATGCTCTTCCTCGCTCTTTGAGAAGATTAGAATGTCGTCCACAAAGACCACAACGAACTTATTTGTAAACTTCCTGAACACCCTACTCATCTGATACACAAAATATGTGGGTGCATTCGTCAACCAAAAAGGCATGACTAGCCACTCAAAAAAACCATTTGGAGTTCTGAAAATGGTCTTGTCTATACAATCGTCTGCCACCCTCAACTGATGAAACCCCGTGGCCAAGTCTAACTGAGAGAAAATAGATGCGTCAACAAGCTGGTCAAACAGATCGTCAATCGTCGAAAGTGGGCGCCTATATTTCTCGGTAAGCTTATTCAACTCCCTATAATCTACACATAGACAAAGTGAATTGTCAGCCTTGGTAGAAAAGACGATTGGAGCACCCCATTCTGATATACTTTCCCTAATAAACCCCTTCTCAAGTAGCTCCCCTACTTGTTTGCTAAGCTCGCTCCTTTCCCTAGGAGCCATGTGGCGCACAGACAATGCGACTAGCTTCGCATTATCCACTAAGTATATCTGAAAATAAATCTTGCATCTCGGAGATAAGCCCCTATCCTCATCAAAAACATCTAGATACTCAAAAACTACAAGCACAGATCACAAATCATTGATAGAAGCATCAAATGATTCTAGGAAACTAAGCATGAAGGACCCCTTTGGGTCACAGGAAATCTCAAGAGTCCATCCTTGGCAAGTCAAAAGTCTAACGACCCTCCTTTCATAGCCTAGAATGGCACCATACATGGCTAGCCAATCCATCCCTAGAATCAGACCATAGCCCATAAAACCAAGCACATACGCGTCACACTCAAACTCGACGCCCAATACAGATACAAACCCCGACATATCATAGACGGATGAGCCATGCCCCCAATGGGGTTTGAGATAATAATGAGATCAGAAAAAAAACTAGTACTAAGGTGAAGAGACTCAACCATATAATCAGATATAAAAGAGTGAGAAGCACCAAAATAAAAAAGAGTCCTAACTGGATGATCGGAAAGAGAAATCAAACCTTAAACAGAAACTTTCCTACCTTTATACGGTACACTGGCCTTGAGAACATGCACCTGCCCTCCAAAAGGTCATGCCCTTTGTCCTTGTCCTTGCTTCTTTGGGCACTCCCTAGTATAGTGTCTCACCATGGTTGAAGCAAGCATTCTTACTTTTTCTGCAATCTTTGACCAAATGACCCAAGCTCCCACAACCATGACACTTCTTCTTACCTTGAGCTTTGTCGTTCTTTCCATCCTTCTTTTGCGGTTCTTTCTTGGGCCACACTTTCTTATTTTGCGTCTCATCGGTTTTAGCCTCCTTTTTCTCATCCTTTCCATCTTCATGCATCAATGCCATATCTACCAGTCTCTCAAAAGTAGCCCCCATCAGAATGTGAGATAATGCCAATGCTTGAAGAGGTTGATTCAATCCTCTTGCAAACCTTAAAGCTTTCTTATGTGGGGTATTCACCAGCTTTAGACCAAACATTTCCAACTGATTGAACTTATTGATATACTCACAGACATGCTTCCTTGCTTAAGTGCCAGAAATCTCTCCATCTGCATACTCTCTTCTGCCTGAGAAAGAAACATACGTCTCGAATCTCAATCGCAAATCATCCCAAGTATCAACTAGACGCCTTGCTTGCATCACTTCAAACCATAACGAAGCCTCATCCTTAAGCTGCCGTGCAACCAACTATATCTTCCTGCGGTCATCAACCTCAAAAGGCCCAAACAAATTCTCTGTCTCTTTTAGCAAATTTTGTGCTTCCACAAAATTCTCAGTTCCACGGAATGGCTTTCCTCCCATAGCACAAAAATCCTTGCATATCTTGGAGAAATTATCCGCTCGCGAAGGAGGAGCAGGAACAATAGCTGCAGCTGGGAGAGGGGCGTCTCCTTGGCCTCCGGCAAGCGTCGTAGCCTCAAAATATCTACGGAACCATACCGGTATCTGACCGCCATCGAGAAGATTCGGTTCCCCAGATATATTGAAAAGAAATGGAAAACATGATTCAAACAGAGAATCAAAAGGTATTTTATATGGCTTTGGGGAATATGTTTTTCAAAAACAGACTTTTCTTTTGAAAACACTTTCTTTTTGAAACCTTTTGAAAACAATTTTCAAAACCTTTTATCTGATCTTGTAACCTTCAGCTCTGATACCAAATGTGACACCCCACATCCGTTAATGTCACTCTTTAGCAGAATGCATTAAGTTTCGTGAAGCGTTATAGGTAAAAAGAAACAGAATATCACAAGACAAATATAAAATACCATCCGAAATTTAAAACTTCATTATATAACAGAAAAACATCGTAGTCTCAAAACCGGCTACAACATCGGGCTTAAATACTGAAACCAAGTACATGAAACAAAAACATTTGTCTTGCACTAAAAGCCACCAGAGTACATAAATATAAAATCATAATCCCTAATAATAGCTATAATAAAGTAGACAAGTAGTCAAAGAGATTCATCAAAGAAGATCCAAATCCAAGCAGAAATAGAAGAGAGAATCCTAATCAAGCCTGAGCATTCCTACCCTGAGAACCTGGGGGGAATGGAAGGGAGAGAAAAGGAAACAAAACGGGTCATACATAAAGTCTGGCGAGTCCGGTGACTTTTAGCATATAAAGAAGTAAAAGCATCGTGATAGGCATATAAACTAGATGAGAGATAACAGTATCATATAATAGGTATGAATAAAGTAAAGGGAATAAGCAAAATAAACAGGGTGAACTATGCTTCTCAGTTACTTTCCTTGCACTAATACTAGTATATCAGATCATGACAGAATTAGGTGTCCCTTAATTACTTTAACAGAAACTGAATGATCCCAACAGAAACAGAATGATAGTTCTGGTTGTACTCTAGTAACGGGTTTTACCCAAGCAGAAATAACAGGCACCTCAACAGAAATAACGAGTGTTACCCCATACGGAAATAACAAGTACCTCAACAGAAACAGACAGGACTAGATGTACCGTAATTACTACCCCCAAGCGATCGACACCCGAATTTGTAAATACATTGTGTCGGTTCCACAGTAGGGTGTATTACTTCCTAAAGTGGCAACTATAGAAGGACATAGACCTATTTACTGGTGTTACAACAGCTTATTTTCTCCCTAAAGACCGGACTCGTTCATGCACATGACTCCATTGGAACGCGCCTGTATACACCCCTTTTCAGATGAACCTCTTATAACCAGTTCAATATGTGTGCCCTGACCCCTACCTAGTGCAAGGTCCCTGTTTAATACCGGAATGGGTTACTGACTGATATGGGTCCCACACAACAGATGACACAAGTCAAACCCCAAAACTTGTGTCCCCCCAATTAACTAGGATTTTGAACATGTTAAGCCTACAAATTAACAGGTTCGCCTAAGCCCCACAGATTAACATGTTAAGTTTCACAGGTTAACAGATTTATTTAACCCCAACATATTAAATGGGTTTACATAACCCCAACAGATTAAACAGGTTTTCTTAACCCCAACAGATTAAACAGGTTTACTTAACCTTAACAGGTTTCACGGGTTTCTTACAGTTTCATCAAGATGTTCTGCTTAATCTTTAAATTAAGCCTACAGATTTATATTCCCCCAAATTCCAGTCATGATTCACAGTATAACATAACCCCCTAACTTTATAGTCATATTCCACAGTATAGGTTATGCCCCTAAATCCCAGTCATGATTCATAGTATAGGATATGCCCCCAAATTATCATTTCCAATTCGGTTCGTATGCATATTTCAGCGATATTAGCCTAGGCTCGAAGGTAGCCTATGCTATAAAATAAAAAGGAAATGAGGGAGAGAGAAGAACAGAAATAGGCATAATAACAAAATAGGCATATCATAACAGAAATAGGCATATAATAACAGAAATAGGCAAATCAGAAATAGGCATATAAGAACTAAACAACAGATCAAGTGTACAGGAGAATACATGTAATAGCAAAACTGTTTGGGTATGAATCAGATTCTTAACAGGCATAAGTTCAGATCCAGATTTATAAACATGTCATGGTTACTATTAAATTATTATATCTAAAAGTAACATGAACTCACAAAGATTGGATCTAAAGAACAGAGAATAATATGCTGATGTTGCAAAAGAGATTCTTGTACAAGTATAGGCTGGTGTTGAAGAAGATAGTCTGATTCAATCTACGTGGAGGCAACATCTCATTGTCTCCATTGTTTTAGGTGTAGAAAAACAATAGAAATGTTGTCCTCTATATAGGCTATCTAAAACGAACCCAGTTAACAATTTCGTCCAGATTCAGAAAAATGTATCGTGCCAGATCGGGGATGGGTCACCCAACCCAGGCATGGGTCGCTCTATCCCAATTCAGATCTCGCCAACTTTTCCCGCTTACTTTTTCGAACTGATTTGAATTTCTTCTTTGAATTATTTATACATAGAAGTCTCTTATATGTATACAAATTTCTAAGCTTCATTTCTTCCTCATATGATCTCCATTTTACGCAAACTCGGAGTGTATCTTAAGCAGAATTCCGAGACAAACGCAACGGTATGGTCTTTTTTACTTAATTCCTGATATTTAATTAAGTATCCTTTAGTTTATTGTTAATAATGTCCTTTACAATTACGAGGTGTTACATATACTCAGCCTCTTGTTTGTCCTCCGGAAGCCTCTATCCAAAGTTGTGGATTCCATTCCGTTGGTTCCTCATTTAACTCCACTTTCTTTCTCAAGTAGGTTCCCTGAAATAAAAAAACATGCTTTTATGAGATTGTTATCCCCACACGGTTCTGGCATCGGATTTGCAGAAGAAGTATCGCAAGTATGATTGTGAATATTAAAATAGTAGTTGAAAGGAAGTAATTATAACTCATCTCCACAACCACAAGGCATGCCATCCATTACCCATAACAAATCCGTCATGTAGCAGTAGAAATAAAATATACTCAAAGGCTCGAAGTTGTAAATGATTGGAAAGAGTGTTATGGCAAAATACCAAACTGGATTAGCCTAAACTACACATGATCGAAGAATTGTCGGTATCCTTACTACTTGCAGACAAGTTACATTCGTGGATAAAGCAGGAGAAACAAATTAGAAATTAGAACATCACAAAAGTGCTTGCTATTGAAGAAAGGAAAACCCTAATTCCATGAATATTTTACTTACGCCGATTATTGGGAAGATCAAACCGACCCAAAATTAAATAATTATCAACCTAACAAATTTAGAACTGATTAATAAACATGTATTGATCATCAATAAAAATGCCCAGCACTTGTAGTTAAATCGAAGTAACCAGTGCAAAACAATTGAACTATATAACAATATTCTTATAGGTTGAAGATTCGAATGAAACTTCCTCTTGTATATCTCGGTCGTCTAAAGCGTACATCACCCCTTTTATTTATGTTTGATGATAAGAGAACTAATTAGGGTTTCATCTGATTTATGGGGGAACTGCATTGGGAATAGCGAATGGTGAGCAGGAATAACTGAACAACAACATGGAGAAAGGGACAAAGAGGATTTGAAAAAGTTAGTTGGTTGCTTTATTTGATTAAGACCCGCTAATGACAACGAATCTGTCTCTTTTGAACTGGTAGAGACATGCATATTTTGTCTCAAGTTGGACCTTGTTTAAAGACAAATTTGTTTTAGGTCCCAAAATTTTGTCTCAATTCTACTTTTTTGTTGTAGTCCATTATTATCCTTACCCTAGGGCTGACCCTGATTATAAATAGAGGATATGGTAAATTGTTATTGGATTATGTAATTTTGGCACTTATTGTCGCCCTAGAAGGGCTAGAAATATTGTTTCCACTATACACTATTGCCATGGTAGAGTATGACTGTAGAACAAATGCGTGAGGGAATACTAATTATATTTGAACTATAACATGATATATATCTTGCATGATCTGTAAAGTGGAGTTTGTACAGGTTTATAGATCCATTTTAAATAATTTGGATACAAATTTAGGTCCAATGATTAATCCCTCTTTCTAGACCGTTATTCAGATACAAAATGCATCACACACACGCATATGCGTGCACACACATGCACACACAAACACACACACACACACATATATATATATATACACACACACACACACACACACACATATATATATATATATATATATGCTATTAGACACAAAATTGAACACAAATTGAAAGACACCAAATATGTAGTGTTGAATCACTTTATCTTTATATGGAGGTGGAAATCAAGGACAATCAAATGATGGAGATTCATTGTGTCACCATTTGGGTCTATTTTTTTATGTTCAAATAGACTATTCAAACACAAAATTGGAAGACATCAAATCTAAACTATTGGATCACTTTATCTTTATATGGAGGTGGAAATCAGGGGACAATCCAATGATGAAGATTTATTGTATCACCGTTTGTGTCTATTATTTGTGTTGAAAGAGGGTTTCTCATACATACATACATATATATGTGTGTGTGTGTGTGTGTGTGCGTGTGTGTGTATGTGTGTTACATGGCTTTTTGAGTTTTCAAATTGTTGTTCACATAAACATAAGCCTCTATTATTATTTTCGAGCTATAATTACTTGTGTACCTTCACTTTAAGTTTTGAAGAATCCTTGAAATAATTTCTTCATAAAAGCCAAACTGAAGATGATTAAAAAAATTGAAACAAACTTTAATATATATATATATATATGGCATTTCTAAGCTTTATATTTGTAACTTGTTCATTGCACACGATGATATTAATAAAAATAGTATTATTATTTTAATGTTAAAATAAGAACTTTGTTATGAAATATATGATAAATTTTAATGCGAAATGCATAAACTATTAATTAAAATTATTATTATTATTTGTATATAATTTATGTTCAATAGTTCACACAAACAATATGTATGTGTATTTGATAATTTTTTAACTATTTTTGTTAATATAGATATACATGTTGAAATCGATGTATTTTAGCAATCTGTCCAATGAATTAGCAAATATTATTTAATAGAATTTGCTTAAATAAGTTAAATGTAAAACTACAAAGTTAGTTTAACTATATAACATAATAGGAAGAATTGAAAAGAAACTTACAAAAAAAAAATTGTTGTGCAGTTATTGATATTCAAAAAGAATTTTATGATATAATATATATGGAAAATTTTTGATATAAATGAATGATAACTAATTTATAAATTAACTTTTTCGTCATTACTGATATACATAGTTCATGATATGTGATTTATACATCTTTGTAGTTGCATGTAAAACTAAATATGAATAAGTAAAATTGCTGTATATTTTTAAAAGGTACTAGAAAAATGGAGTAAATACACTTTATGATTATTTGAATAATTAGAATTTTAATATTTTATGAGTAGTTTAAACTATGGAGGTAAATATAAAATATAACAAAAAATTTGAAAAGGTTCAACAAATAATTGTAGAAATGTTAAAATGCATAAATTTAAAGAAGATTTTTTTTCCTCAATTTATGATAAATTTATTTAGATAAGTGTACAATATGTTAAATTTTTTATTATTGTTTATACATATTATTTAAACCATGTGACTTATCTAACTTTATATTTGAAAAAAAATAATTTTGTCGTTTTTGTTGATATGAAAATGGTGTACATTTTAAAACATCCACACTTTGCGTTAATTAAATGAATTAACAACTTATTAATTGAATTCATTATTTAAACTCAAAATCACATAATTAATTTAAATATATTGACTTAAGTATACAATGTTAAGTGGCATTGTGCGGTGCTTTATAAATAACTAAGTAAATTTTAAAATGTAGGCATTTGACATTAATATAACAATACAGTACACGGTAAATATGTTAATGGACATGAGTTTAACATTGAACTTATGATAATTATTGTTGAACTCACAACACCAAATGTGTTTATGTAACACTTCACCAAAAGGTAGGATTCGAGATTATGGAGCCACAAACACAAAATAAAAGGAAAATGTAGAGAATAAAGAATTTTCAGAGTGGTTCGGTCAATTTAGACCTACGTCCACTATAGGAAGAACTTTCATTATCACTTTTGGATTTACGAAGTACATGACTTCACTCATTTCTCTCTTTTATAATGATCTCCTCTATTTTCTCTCTTTTTTACTCTTGATTTCACTTGAATTCACGAAGGAATCGGCGAGATCTCTTGATTTGTGATTATAGTTTTGTAGATCTTCAATCACTTGCACAATTAGGCGATCTTCATTAGTTCCATGGTGAATTTTTGTTGGATCTAAGCTTTAGAGAGAATTAATGGAGATTAGGGATCACTTGAATTGAGTTTGAGAGATTTCTAATGAAGTTTGGAGAAGATTTGGTCAATTTGTTGTTGGAGGAAGATGGATTGAGCTTGAGAAGCCATTAATGGAGCTTAGAGTGCTTGAGAGTGGTGGAGAAACGATTTTAACAGCCCTTCGGGGTCGAAAAATCGGTCCCTTGAATGGTAGAAAAGTGGGGTATTTATAGGTGTAGTTTAGGGGTAGTGGCAGAGTTGTAATTTAGGTGTACTGGGTACGGGTCATTCATAAATATATTTACGGAAATGCCACTGGACAGCTGGCAACAACTGGCATGACCAATCCAAAAAGTAACGCACGAGCAGATTTGTGAGCGACCAGGATTCAGTGCACGACCAGGAGTTTTTGCATGACGCGGA
The DNA here is from genome assembly GCA_030737875.1 of Allium sativum. Lineage (NCBI taxonomy): Eukaryota > Viridiplantae > Streptophyta > Magnoliopsida > Asparagales > Amaryllidaceae > Allium > Allium sativum. Next base: position 466,627,780 of record CM060923.1, read on the forward strand.
ACTTTTGTGTGACCCATAAAATATGTTTGCATGACCATATAATGAATGATCGTCCCCCTCTTATGCTTTTATGTGTGTCTACATACATGTGTTGTTACCTGGGAATGAGCTGACCGGTGCAATTCTTCTTTTGCTAACAATTAGCCACGTACAATGTCCCATGCAAAGCAATTTAAACCTACCCAAGATATTACCACAATGTCACTGTGATATTTCCTGAGCGAGCGACCAGTAATGTGCATGCACGAGCGACTGGAAATGTGCATTTGAACGACCGACTATTACATTTTGATGCTACCGCTTCTAAATTGTTGTGTGTTTACGTTGTATTTCCAAATGAACGGATCCATGTGGTTTTCCTTATTCACTCTTTTGCCATAACCTAATTTACTATGACCAATTCATGTTATTTATACGTACATTTTTCTCCATGCCGTATGGTATTTGAATTTAATGCACGAAGTAACATAGGCCTTCCAGGTTTTCACACAGATGGTCCATATGAGCACAACATTTCTTCTAATGACGCCACGTGTTGTCTTAAATATTCATGCAACGTCGGTGTTGTTTTAATATAAATGGTTCATGTCAATATAGAATGACTGACCCATATTATTTAATTACACCGGTCCACAGAATAGCTCACATGTTAATACTTCATGAAGTATTTATCACATATAACCAACCATGCAGTGTATAAAGTTCTGCACGCACCAGCTCACAAACAAGATCGTGAATCCATCTTTGGAAATAAGACTGACTCATGCACGGAAGAGCTCGACCGATCCATATGCCTCGAGACCGATCAACCTAATTGATGTCGACCGACCCGTAGCTTTTTGGTGACCGACTGACCAACTGCTACAGTGACCGACCGACCAGATGCTACAGTGATCGACCGACCCTTCTGGAGTGCGAACGATTCGAGTTTCAGCAATCCAAAGGTAAATGACTCAACTATGTTGCAACTGATCCGTTGCGTCATAATGCAGTTGACGTATTATTTTTAGAACCGCGTTTTCACAACGGGGTTAACATTTGCCTTTCGAAGCTTATAATATTTTCTTGTAAAAATTGTGAGCTTTGATATCTAGATTGTTATGATGATTCTATTGGTTGACCAATGGATACATTATTTTAATGGCCTGTGAATACTCAATAAAAATGCTACTTAAACTTGATTGCTTTTACTATCTTTGACTTGTCCAGATTTTATACACATCTTTGTCTAATTTTCTCGACTCCATGCATCTATGTTAAGTCTTTTGAGTTTTAAAAATGAATGTGGATTCCAGTGAGCTTAACAACATTAAGAGGCACGTGAAGTTGAACTTGTGCTCGAGACACAATAAACATATTTGATCAAAATGTTATCTAGACTCATTGGCAATAAACTTGAATTTGAACCCATGTTTGAAATGTTTGCATCTTTACGCTATTGCACGGATTTTGTTGAGCGAATGGATGCTTCAGATTTGGATTCTAGCATTTGTCGTTGATAACGCCTCATCAGTGTGTGAATGCCCCAGCTTTAATTTAGGCTCGATCGCGTGAAACAAGTGAAATTCACGATGGATTAGTCATGGCCAATTCATGCTTAAATTACTTGTTTGCGAACATGCCTAGCCGTTGGATTTTATAATGTACACTTTTCTTTTAGAGCGAACGACGATTGTGTCTTTTTTCACTGCTGCAACCTGTTTTGTAACAAAAGCATTGCACGTTTCTGGGCTAATATTTTGTTATCGATTGTCCATATCGACAACAGATTAATCAGTTAAAATTTTAAATTATGGAGAATTTTTGTTTTGAATGAATGAAGTGTCTGCTCAGAACTGTTTTATTCAACGGTTTATAACTCGTCGAATATTATCTGCACAAACATGACATTCTAATTCGAATTCGCATTCGCATTGGCGCCTAAGATCAACTAATCGACAAAAGCCGATTGTGGATTTCAAGCGTCACTATTTTAATGACTTATGATTGTGTATGACATTTCACGTTTGGGAAATACGTATCTATGATTTATTTTCTGCTTCTTCTTGGAGAAGCTCTTGATATTTGTGCCCCTTCCTAGGAGGTCATCATTAGTCTTCACTATGGAATAGACTTTTACCGCTCAATGTTCGTCTACTTTGTTGATTAGTTCTGTCATTGGAAACTCCATTGAATACCCCTACCATAGAGAGGTTGTTTATAACCCAACGTTCGTCTTCTTCCGCCGACTAAATCGACATTATAGACTTTACTGAGGATAGTTGATCTCTGCTGTGGAGAGGTTGCTTTCTCTATGGAAAGGATTTTTGGTTGAGGTTGCATCGTTTCGCGTAACAAACTCCTGCGCATCGCTTTGTATATCAAACTCCTGCGCTTCGTTTCTCACAATGAACTCCTGCTTCCTTTGGGTGAGGTTGCATCGTTTCGCGTAACGGACTCCCGCGCATCGTTTCGCGTAACGAACTCCCGCGCATCGTTTTGCATAGTGAACTCTCGTGCATCGTTTCGCACAACGAATTCCCATAACCTTTGGGTGAGGTTGCATCGCTTCGCATAATGAACTCCCGCGCATCGTTTTACATAGTGAACCCCCGCGCATCGTTTCGTATGACGAATTCCCGTGACCTATAGGTGAGGTTGCATCGCTTTGCGTAATGAACTCCCATGCATCGTTTCACATAGTGAATTCCCGCGCATTGTTTCGCACAACATATTCCCGCGACCATTGGGTGAGGTTGCATCGCTTCATGTAACGAACTCTCGTGCATTATTTCACATAGTGAACTCCCGCACATCGTTTCGCACAACGAATTCCCGCAACCTTTGGGTGAGGTTGCATCGCTTCGCTTGACGAACTTCCATGCATCGTTTCACATAGTGAACTCTTGCGCATCATTTCGCACAACGAATTCCCGCGACCTTTGGGTGAGGTTGCATCGTTTTGCGTAACGAACTCTCGTGCATCGTTTCACATAGTTAAACCCAGCGCATCGTTTCACACAACAAATTCTCGCGACCTACGGAGTTTTGGATCTGTGGCTGGTTGCTACTCTGTTCATCGTTTGACTCGTTGGGACTTTTTCAATCAACCCTTGACTTGATGTTATCTGTGGTCGAACTTTAAGGAAGCAAACGCCTATGGAAAAGCCTGCAATGAGAAAATCGTCTTTAGCAAATTTTTGTATATTTTACAAGAGATTTATACAGGCAGGTAATACTTTATTCATAAAGCTATTGTTCGGTACAATGCATGTAAAACATTTCAAACTTTTACAAGAAATTCAAATATAGCAAGTAGTAAAGTAATGGTGAAGAAGATCTCTTATTCTGAGCCATTGATATTAGGTCACCACCAACGGATATCAGTTAATGACCGACCATGCATTAGTTTGAGCAGAAGCTTCGTTGCTTGGATCAGACTGGCCAATTGATGATCCTTGCCCTTGGGGAGTTGCAGAAGGATTTGCAACTTGGGGATTCTTCACATAATGTTGCAGATGGTTATTCGTAATCAGCTCTTCGATCAATGATTTCAGATGCCTACATTCATTGGTATCGTGGCCTGGCTGATTGTGGAACCGGTAGAACTTCCCAGATTTGGTCATATGGTCATTCATCTTTATTGGCCGAGGCTCCAGGTAATCCTCCGCATCCTTTGTGGCAAGGTAGATATTTTTAGGAATGTCATTTAGAGGAGTTAGCTTTGACGAGTCATGAAAGCGAAACTTCTTATTAGCCTTGTTTCTGCTCCCATCATTGGCTCGCTTCTGCCCCTGAATTCTTTGTTGATTAACTTGAGCATTAATGCTCCTTTTATCCTCAATAATGCTTCTTATGCCAATAGGAGGAGGATCGTCGTCCACTCTCATGTACTCTTCTGCTTTTCTACAGAACTTGTCAAGCGTATTGGGTTCCTTCATGTTATGACCGTCCACAACCCCTGCACTTAACAAGAGGAATAATGAGCTGAAAGGTGTGCCAAGCAGCTATGGACGATCATCAAGGTATGATACACAAGTTGAACCTATCATAGAACTCACAGTGCAAGGATAAAATATAATAAAACATATACAACATGCATTATTAGTGAAGCAGAAAACACTAAACTTCATAATGATTAGAAAGTAATATCAATGCACTTGGATTCAACGATAGTGTTTATACAATTTTGCCTCACCACAACACTTAGAGTAGGATAACAAACAATGGAAACAAATACTAGATAGTAGGAAAGATAGTACGCCAGCTTCCTGCTCACCTCCGAAAAGCAACATCGTCCTCACTAAGCTATCACATGTTACCTGCTACCTAGTCTGCCCATCCAATAATCGGATGAACAACCCAAGGTAATAAGAGGAAAACATAAAACCTTGAGTCAGACAATAGTCTTAGTGAGCGATAAACAGCTAACAAACTTCAACAATAAAGTATATGAGAATGGGTAAATAAACGAACTAATTTACCCACAACAGCGGAGAAGAATACAACTCTCATCTTCCCCACATCATACAGTGATAGCCTTTACATCAATCATTTCAACCATTCATCCATGGAAACCACAGTGCAATTAAAAGTAACCAACAATAGCACTCATAGCATCTAGATTATATATCTCACGTAAACCATCCTAATCGGATTCAACATTCCCCAAGCACAAGCCCCAAAGGCCTAAACCAATATCAGACAAGCACTCAAGGAACATCTCCTTCGACGTTGGATAATTTACATGAGATGGTACAAACAGAACATCCAGCATGCATGACAGGCTCTGGCTATCACCGCCAATCCTGCTTCGAAACCATCGTTAATCATATGATTGGCCAAACAATTTGTCATCCATCAAGGGCTAATGGAAACCCCGGTTCTAGCAAAAACCCCGTATGTCATACAATTTGACATATCTAGGCCATACACGACGCCCAGGGTACTCGACCTACAACCGATCTTTTAGACGTCTCTATTGTACCCCCGCTTTGAGCCCGCTAGAACCTATGACAACGAAAGTCTCTTAGCTTTCAATATCTCTAGTCGTCATCGACGGCGACCATCAAACCATTATTACCCAATTCAGGACACCTTTGAGTTGTAATCATACTCGTTGCATCACAACTAGCAACGAACACTTCACACCACTTCGACATTCCTTATTGAATTCACTTCGAAGTCACGACATCACTGAGCCAAATTACATCACTGCGTTGCGACTAGGGTTTGGGGTGGGGTTGCCCCAGATTTTTTTTTCAAACTCTTTTGTTAAAATCTTAATCGTACCCGAAAAATATAATTTTTTAGAAAATGACCCTGTGCGATCGACCCCTGGCCATGCTCGACCCCATGTCTTGCTCGACCCCAACATGGTGCGACCGAACCCATAGTGCCCGACCGACCAGGCATGCTCGACCCAACCTCTGCTCTTCTCGACTCTGCTCTGCTCGACCCGTACACCTATGCTCCAAAACATGCGCGACCGACCAGGCTTGCTCGAGCTCATGCTATGCTCGACCTAACACCAAGCTCGACCGACCCCTTCTGTTCGACCGCTCCTTGCATGACCCAGACTCATGCTTGACCGACAAGAAGCTCTGCTCGACCCCGTGCATTTTTGCTCGACCGACCCAAAGCCCCTCGACCAACCCTACTGCATGCACGATCGACCCCTGTGACTTGCTCTCCAAGCCATGCTCGACCTGTGGCCTGTACGGCCCCAATCCAAATCCAATTTTGACCAAAACTCCACCAATCAACACAATCGGCAAAATGTACTCATCTAATTCATTCAACACGACCATAAGCACATTATGAAATCACTAACAACATGAATATGACAATTTCCATCAAATTATGAAAATTTCACCAAAATCATGATAATTGAACATATGAACTAAATTATGGATCTAACTTGCACAAACATATGAAATAGCATAGAAATTACCGGTTTTAAGTTGCTAAATTAGATCAATGGTGACTCATATGAAAATAAACTTACCATTATGTAGATCTAAGGAAAAACGACATGAAAACGATGAAATTAAGATCATAGAACTCATATACTTGCTTGAATCCGTGTGAGAGATGCATATTACTCACCAATTCTCCAAAACAAGCTAAAAGCAATGAATTATGATTTCGGATAGCGAATAATTTGATCCAAACTCTTCAATTCGATGATCTCTCTCTTGAATTTACTTAGATCTAGCCTCAAATGTTGTAGATCTTCGATTCTCTAAGCTTTAATGGTGGAAAGGTGTAGGCAATGGAGGACCTCTAGCTCTTCCAATTGAGAGAATGGAGAAAGTAAACTATTCTCCACGCCTCTTATCCCCTATTTATAGCCTTCCACTAGCCCACTAATGGGCCTCCTCAAATCAGCTAATGGCTTACCAAACCTGGATAGCCAACTGTTAAACCTTAAAACAACGATTCCACCCAAACCGCTGAGCCAAAACTTTAATGTCACCACCCTACAAAAAGGGAATCATCATTTCCTTTCCAATGACGCAGGTCTTAACACCTGATTCGACATAAGTAAAAAGTTATGCCCTGTACAAGACTGGCAGGGGGAAAATGGTCACAAACAAAATTGGTAAAAATTATGGAAATGTCTCACATCTCGATAAGCAATATATTAAAATTCGAGAATGATCCAACCCTCAGGGAATAAAATAAAAATATTTTACGATCCTCCGATACGTAAAATGTCGGTTGTTACACTTCATCTTTATCCATCTCCCAAACTCGATTCTCTTGTCTATGGCATTGAGTAAAGCCATGAGGATTATGCGAGGCTCTGGATTCCTCACTTCTGACAAGGCAACATTGAATCGACTGAGAAAAGCTTTAACGGATTCCCCTGGATTATGCACCATTGCTGAAAGTGTTATAACATCTTTAGCTTTGGTAGCATACAGGCAGAACTGCTTCTTGAACTTTTTGGTCAAGTCAGAGAATTGATCTACAGACTTAGGTGGCAGCTTCGTGAACCATAATGACGCAACTCATTCTAAGTAGAGAGGAAAGTATAGGCATCTCATCTGATCTGTTGCTTTTGTTGCACTCATATGCCACTCGTACTTGAATAGAAAGTAGTTATGATTAATAAGGTCGTTGTACGGAGGCAAAGTTGGAGGAGTGAACTTCTTCGGACACTCTGTTTCTCGGATTCTATCGGTAAACGGAGTCCTATCGGGGGAGAAATCCCATCCTCTTTCATTGTCATTGCCATCATGATTCTTCTTTATGATATGTTCTATCATATCTGAGATGTACTCTTCAGTGTTACGTCGTTCCAGAGTGAAGAATTCAATATCCTTACTAGATTCTCGCCTAGCCAAGCGATCGTGGTTTGAAGACTTAGGTCCTTTAACTTCCCGGCGAGGAGGTGCCCTCTTTGCGGGACTAGTAACCCTTTGAGCATAGGTGTAGTTTAGGGGTAGTGGCAGAGTTGTAATTTAGATGTGTAGGGCACGAGTCGTTCATAAATGTATTTACGGAAATGTCACTGGACAGTTGGCAATAGCTCACATGACCGACCCAAAAAGTAACGCATGAGCAGATTCGTGTGCGACCAAGAGCTTTTGTGCGACCCATAAAATATGTTTGCACAACCGTATAATGAATGACCGTCCCCCTCTTATGCTTTTACGTGTGTCTGCTTACATGTGTTGTTACCTGGGAATGAGCTGACCGATGCAATTCTTCTTTTCTAACAATTGGCTACGTACACTGTCCCATGCAAAGCAATTTAAACCGGCCCAAGATATTACCACAATGCCAACGTGATATTTCCTGAGCGATCGACCAGAAATGTGCACGCACGAGCGACTGGAAATGTGCATTTGACCGACCGACCATTGCATTTTGATGTTATCGCTTCTAGTTTGTTGTGTGTTTACTTTGTATTTCCAAATGAACGGATCCACGTGGTTTTCCTTATTCACTCTTTTTCCATCGCCTATTTTACTGTGACCAATTCATGTTATTTATACGTGCATTTTTCTCCATGTCGTATGGTATTTGAACTTAATGCACGAAATAACATAGGCTTTCCGGATTTTCACACAGATAGTCCATATGAGCACAGCATTTCTTCTAATGACGCCACGTGTTGTCTTGAATATTCATGCAACGTCGGTGTAGTTTCAATATAAAGGGTTCATGTCAAATACAGAATGACTGACCCATATTATTTAATTACACTGGTCCATAGAATAGCTCACGTGTTAATACTTTATGAAGTATTTATCACATATAACCATCCATGCAGTGTATAAAGTTTTGCACGCACTAGCTCATAAACAAGATCATGAATCCATCTTTGGAAATAAGACCGACCCATGCATGGAAGAGCTCGACCGATCCGTATGCGTCGAGACCGATCGACCCAATTGATGTCGACCGACCCATTGAGACCGACCAATAGCTTTTTGGTGACCGACCGACCAGCTGCTACAGTGACCGACCGACCCTTCTGGAGTATATGCGAACGATCCGAGTTTCGGCAATCCGAAGGTGAACGACCCAACTATGTTGCAACCGATCCGTTGTGTCATAATGCAGTCGACGTATTATTTTCTGAACCGCGTTTTCACAACGGGGTTAACGGTTATTTATGGTATAATTTGTGTTATGTGATTGATGTGTTTATATATTTATTTAATATGAATGTGGTTAATTTTGATGTTATTTATTAGGCGAATCAATAAATAATAGTTTGTTAAAGTTATTTAAATAATTTTAATATTATGTATTTATTGTAAAATATGGTACTATGTGTAAAATGTTAGAAAAGAATTGAGTGAGACTTAAATGATTATATATAATTTTTAGTGTAGATATTTGGAGCTAAAAACATAATTTTGACATTTTTTTTATTTAAAAGAAATATTAATTAATTGAATTTATTTAAATTACTTAGATTTTGGGTTTTGTAATAAATTCAAATATATATATATTTAAATATAAAATGTTAGGAGTTGACTCTTAATAAATAATTGTTTAAACTTCGAAATGTCCATATCAAAATATAAAATGACAGAAAAAGTAAAATAATGTGAAAGAAATAATACATAAGTGTAAACTGATAAACTAATTCAAAAACAAAATATCTAAAAAATTAAGGAGAAGAGAGAAAACTCTAAAATTAAGGAAAGAGCTTTAAAATGTTATGGTTTACTGCTATTTAATTGATTATTTTATAAATTAAGCATAACTATAGATTATAACTTACAAGAAAGTGACATGTTCATTACTTTGAATTTAATTTGAGAATTTTTTTTTGATTTGGCCACATTTAAAAAACTAATCACTGAATTAGCCCGGTTTTAAAACTTATTACGATAATAGCCTGGTTTTCGCCTCGGAGACAAAAACATTTATTTTTTTACTAGCGTCATTCGAGATGGTGCAATACAACTTTATGTTATTTGAAATAACGCTCCGCTGCGCTATCTGAAATAGCGTACAAATTTTTTATTTTGTGCGTCATCTTAAATGGAGCAAGAAAAAATAACTGTTTTCACCATCGAGGTCAAAATCAGGCTATGACTGTAACAAGTTTTAAAACTAGGCTAATTCAGTGATTAGTTTTCTAAATGTGGCCAAATAGAAAAGAAAATAAAATCTTAATTTAATGATATGCAAGTACTCGGATGATTTAGTGAGGCTGAATTACTGCTTAAGGCTACATATATCAACACTCTCGTTTTTCCTGCTTTCTCACCCTCGTCAACATTTGGAAACTAAAGACGATTACTCAAAATACCCTTCAACGTCAACATAACAGACATATATTTTCCTTAGCTCTACTTCATTTTCTGATCCAAAGTTAAAAGGTTAAAGATAACCTACATATTTTTATCTAATTCATGATTATATCATTTAATTTATGAAAATCACAGAAGACAACAGAAGAGTACAGAAGATTTCATTAAGTTTCATATACATTTTAACTAATCTCATAAAAATTTCAAATTGTAGCCCCTGATTTCTATATACAAGAACAGCATAAATTTCAAAAAAAGTTAATGAGTTGCAAAGGGAGCTGATAGATTCAGCCATTTCTTCTGCTATATTGTGATAGGAGGCGCAGGCGCTTTTGTTTGCAAACATTTCAAAAAAGAATCAATAAGTAAGCTACGTGCCCTTGCAAATTTTGCTCAGTTTCTATGCTCGTTACAAGCAGTCTATAAGCTTTGATACTAATTTGAGTACTGACTTATTTTTAAAAGCAAAAATATATGATCATCTAGAAAGAAGAGAGCACACATATATATAATAAAAAGCAGTCTATAAGCTTTGATTCTAATTTGAGTACTGACCATGGTTCAAAAACTCGGCCGGCACCCCGAGATTTCGGGGTTACCGGACCGGTTTCGCCAGTCAACGGTCCGGAACTGACCCAGAAAATCGGTTTCGGATGAGAGGGCAAAAAAAAAATCAAACCCGTATTTTTCCGCAAGAAGAAGGAACAACGAAGAAATTAGGGCAAAAGAAAAGAAAAAAAAAAGACTAATCGCATCATTCCAGCAAAAAAAATCGAATGTACTTACAGTAATTGAATAGTCTCGCTCTTCTTAGCTTTCTTCCTCGTTCGATTACCCTCTTTCTCAGCTTTGATCGAATTATTGCTGTGTTTCGTCTTCAAAGCTCGCATCACTTTTTTTTCCTTTTTTGTAATGTTCTGTTCTGGAGCAGTACGAGGGAAACGAAAGATATTTTAGGGCATATGAGGGAATTTGGGCTGGGCTTGGACTTTAGAATTAAAGACGTGTTAGTTATTTAGGGCTGGAGAAAGCATCGCTCTTTCTAAAACACAAGGCAGCATGTATTTTTTTTATATGTGGGCCGTGTTTTTGTAACCTAAGCAGGTTTTTCTATTTAAGTTTGACAAATTCATCTACTGCATAATTTTTGGTAACCTAAGCATGCATTAATGTTCATATCTTTACTAATAATCGAAATAGGTTTGGTGTCACACTTTTTTGGTGTACACCTGAACTGACGAAAATGCCCTTTACCAAAAACAAACACATCTTTACTAATAATCTTTACTAATAATCGAAATAGGTTTGGTGTCACACTTTTTTGGTGTACACCTGAACTGACGAAAATGCTCTTTACCAAAAACAAACACATATGATAAAAGGAATTAAATCAAGAAAGAAACGGAAAGTAATTAAAGTTAAATAGCAATGTTCCTTTAATTAGCAATGCGCGTCATTAATGACATTAATAGAGACATAAATGGGAATAACGTTAAAATTTGAAAGCAGACAATTAAATCTAGAAGGGTAACATGCATGCTAATACACATGTATATATTTACTTCATATAAATATATAGAGCATAAATTTTAGAAGTAATGCATGTTTGAATTTGAAAATAAATGCGCATCGTAAATGGAATTAAATCACACAATAAAAGAGAGTTTATTTATGTTAGTCAAGTAACGTTCTAAATCAAAATAATTGAAACAAATACGTGTAAATATGTGTGGACATATTTATTTCAAGAGTATGTGCACGCGTATTAATTCAAAAAATAATCGCATTTGAAATTTAATGTGTGCTAAGAATGGAATTTTTTTCAATAAAAATAGAAACAAAAATAAATGTTTGAATAAGGCCAGAAACAGAAGAAAATTAATGCGCAGTAATGAAAATAGGAAAATAAAAAGAAACTATCGAGCAAATAAATATGCAGAAAAATAAAATGGGCAAGAAATATATCACGTCATATACTAATAACATATTTTTATTTTGTTGAATGACTCGGATTTTATTATCTTATATCGGATGGAAACAACAAATTTGGACATCTATAAATAAACTTATAGGTCATAGCTTTCAAATTTATATTTTTTGATCGGGTGCTGAAGCCCTGCCACTCCCTTTCTCCTCCAAATTCTTTAGAACTGGAAAAATATAAGATATGCACTATCCATTCTGCATTTGAGTGCAAATGCAGTATATTCAAGATTTAGATGTCCAAACTTCCTATCAAAATCAAGATAAACGGATTTAAATTGTTATTTTTAATAAAGGTATATATCATCGATTGACTCATGTTAAATTAACAAGATATTCTCTCAGTCCTTTTTTACGCATTAGATCTTATGTTGAACTTTGGATATGTGCAAAGTATGCATAAATCTGCAATATTGACATATGTATACAATATTTGTAGGAACAATATTCCATACGCGCAGCGTGTGCCGTGACCACGTGCGGAGCGCGTGCCGTAACGCTCGTTAAAAGAATCCAAAAGGTATAAACGTTAACAAGTTCATTACCAAAATACTGAAAACCGAAATCTGCACCGAAACCGAAACAAAACCGAAACTATCGAAATTTACGAAACCCGCCGATACTAACAAATTTTCAAATGGCCGAAACCGAGACCGAAACCGAGTTCTTGAACCTTGGTACTGACTAATCATTTACCGAAGTAAAACAAATTATGCCCTTACTGCCCAAGACACACAGGCATAACAATGACACACAGGAATACCAAGTTGAATTTCGATCATGACTACGGTAGGTTTGGACTACAAACCTTTAAAAAATACTCTTCATTTTAACTACTACCTCCACATTAAATTGTGTTAATGCTGCATTTAAGTTCAAAAATAGCCGAATTTATCCTAGAAAGGGTTCTGAAAGAAAGAAGAACTACATCAAAACGTCACCACTTCCTCACTCTTGTTCCTTCATCCTACGCAGCCCTGAACCCGCTATGGGACATCCCGACCAAGCACTTGGCAAACCACCTTTCCAAATGCCAGGTGAGCCCACCTTCTTCTCTTCCGAGTAACTCCCCTTGTGTGTTGCACTAGTCTACTACAATTATCAAAAGGTTTCAATTTCTTTTTCTCTATTGCACCGCAAACCAGACAATAGAGCTTCCCATGATTCTTCTCATAGTGATTTCTTAAATCGCCATCCCGAGCGAATATTGCTGAGAAAAATTTAAAAGCAATTAACTCGCGCCTTGCCAGCTCTTCCTCGACGCATTCATTATCTGATGAGCTATCATCATTTGATTTTGCAAGAAATTTACGGCAAAGCTCAAGACTATTCTGTAGCAGTATTATATCAGCAGAAGTACGCCCTCCTTGTTTGCTCATAACATCTTTGTTATTGTTCTGTTGAATAATAGATTTGATCAGTTTGTGTATAGAGAGATTGTAGAAATAAATGATGGCTGAATGAGAAAGTAATATAGAATACATGTACATTTGGTATCTCATGCCCCTTTGGCCTTGTGGCATCACCAGTCAAGGCAACATTGGAGTCTTCTTCTTTCACAGCCTGCTAATTTCAAAGATTAATCAGAAAAAATAAATACCACAGAAAATAGCTTAAATATCTAGACATACTCTTTGAAATCATTGTTTTATAAAATATACTATACCAACTTTTAGCAATCATAAAACATAATACCGGAAAATTAAGGTATTTTTCATCTGATAGATCGATGATCTCAACACTGGCCTTGTGTTGTCCAATATCTGCGTTGTGCTCTTCCTGGACCATAAGATCAACATAAAATTAACACAAGAAAAAAAAAAAAAAAAAAAAAAAATCTAAAAATCATCCACAAGGACCAAGTCGTATCAATAAAACTCTTATTTACGAAATAACAATGTTAATCATTTTTGTCAATAAAACTCTAGTTTACAAAACATAAAAATCATTTTTATTTCCTAATCATGCATTGCTACAGTTCATATATTTTAGCGATTATATAAAATAATACTGTAAAATTAAGCTATTTTACATCTGATAGAATGATGATCTCATTGGTAGCCTTGTGCTGCCCAATATTGGCCTTGTGCTCTTCCTGGATCATAAAAGCAACATAAAAATCATTTGTATCACCTAATCACCTATTGCTACAGTTCTTAAATTTTTAGCAATCATAAAAAAATTGTAAAATTAAGGTATTTTACATCTGACTGATAGAAGATCTCATTGATAGCCTTCTGCTCTTCCTGTACCATAAAATCAACATAAAATTAACACAGAAAAATCTAAATTGCATCTACAAGGACCTAGTTGTATCAATAAAACTCTTAGCTTATCAAAACAGACGCAAAACATAAAAATCATTTTCATCCCCCAATCATATATTGCTACAGTTCTTTTTTTTTTTTTTTCCCAATCTACACGGAGGTCCAAAGCAGATGTCCTGGAAGATGGTAAATGTTATGAAGAAACGACAAGGCAGACAAGAAAGAATACGGAATGGACATTCACATAGTTTGATTCTTGGCTTTACTGACTAGCATTTTTGCGCTTGGCATGCATGATATCAATACTTAAAAGTGTTAAATAAATTTTGTGAATACATATTCTGGAATTTTAGAACAAGAGTTGTGAGCGTATAATAATTTTGTATAAATAAATATCAGCTAATCGAAAATAAATAAAATTCAAAAAAAAAAAAGTATTTCAAAGAAAAATCACTTGTTTAATATTTCGTTATGAAATGAATATAAAAGGAAACTGAAAACCATACTGAACAAGATATAAAATTTCAATATATACCATATTTTAAACTAATGACAACTTTTTATATGTAGTTTTTATTATTATTATATATAAAAGAAAACTGAAAACCAGATTAGAAAAATTGTTCTTATAGTTTTATATTCTTTTACATTAAACTATTTTGTTCTGTAAATTGTCTCATCCCTCATATCAGAAGGGGGCCGTATATCTTCTAATTTTATTGTTCTCCTCCCCTATCAAAATACATGCTGAGAAAGTATGTTTCATATTATTTTTTGAATTCTTCTATCATGTAATTTTAGAATAAGTTTCAATTTATTCAACTATAGTTTTATCAACATGGTTTTACTTTTTTGTATTATTATTTTTGTTTTAAATTTCATTAGGTAACATTCTTCCGGATTTTACTCATTTCCCTATTAGGCGTGACTTTTTTTTCCCCTCAGATTCTATTATCTTCTTTGGATTGTTTTCACGCGAATATTTTTGTGTAATCGTTAATGAATTGTATACTATTATGCCTATAATGTGATTCTTGGAAGATCTGATCAACTCACCAATAATCTATCAGGTTATTTTAGTCAAAGTAATAGTTTATTCAACCAGAATAATATTATATACAACCAGTAAATATGCAACACAAACTGTTGTAAATATGACACAGAAAAATATTTGTAAAGTTTTTGCAAATACAAACCATGTCAATTATATAACAGAAAACAGTTTGCAAATTATTTGCAAAAACTGCAGGAAACTAGTGTGAATAATTTGCAGAAACCTATTTGCAAAGATTTTGCAAGAAACATGTTATAGAGAATCAACAATATGTAAAGTACTGATCGACAATCAAATTACCAATTAATCTGTCCGAGTCTAGTTGATACTGTTTCCATGAAACAATACTGCTCCCTTTATGCATCAATGTTGTGAGCAATTTGCTTTTCAAGATGAAATGGACCAGCCCCGCAACGCTGTGCTTGCAAGCGAGCGACGACGAATTGAAGAGGAGTATGGAGTTTAAGAACAGAGTTTTTGCAGAAAGAAGAAAAAAACAGGGAAATCGAATGAATGATTTGTTTTTCAGTTTGCCTATTTATATCATTGAGGAGATGTCCATTTGGTCTGAACGGACTTGTCTGTCGGAAAGATTGCAACCCTTTCGCCCATGCCACGGGTGCAGGTGCCGGGACGAACATTGGCATGGAAACAGATGCGCGCATGCGGGTGGTGCGTTGCACCACACTCTAGGATAGTCAAGCTTAGCTGTCTCTATTCATATCATAGTAACTATACCATGGTCTATTGTTTATTATATTTTAATATATAAGACTATTCATCTTCCAAGGCATTTAATGCTTCTCCCTCTTATCAATGCAAAACTACTTCACTTATTTTCCAACAATCCCCTACATGGTTGAGTAGTTGCTCAATTGTTCTTGATTTTACGAAACATTTATCGTATCCGTTAAAGTAACACATATGCCTTGAGCTTTTCTAGTGGTTACCTTTTTAAATTATGGGTGAATTAGTAGATTTAGAATGTCCTTGAACTGTAAGCCCTTTGTGTAATTCTAAAGTAGGTAGCACACAATAAATGTTTCTTATATTCCTTCGTTCTCTGTCTGTGTTCGTTTTTGCCATGAACTTCTGTCTGGTCTCATAAGTGCTTTAGAGAATTTACCCTTATAATTCTCCTTGAAGCGGCGCCTTCGCACTTACGTACGTGATTCTGATATTCGTAATTGCCTACTTGATTCCTTAGTATTACCAAGTACATATATCATTAAAAGTATTAATACTTATCTTATTCTCTTGGGAATAACGCACTGACTTGTCATAAGAATGGTTTGAGTGTGTACCGATGTCATTTAAGTTTATCTTAAACTTAGTTGTTCCTTTGAACCTAGATCTTGGAATCTCCAGTCAAATAGGTTGGAGGTTTCCATTTCACAGACCTTAACCTCATTCTCATAGATAAGGTTTGAATTTTCTCTCTTGACAAGCCATTGGTTAGTGGATCCACTATGTACGACGGATATGTCTAGATTGTTAAATTTTGGTGATACAAAATCACAAATTGGTGGAAACAAATATACAAAATGGAAAGTCAACATTTTAATATGGAAATGTATTTATTGTATTTGCATGAGATGACAAATAAATAAATATAGACATTAATTTCTTCCATCTATGCTATGGAAATGGATTGATTTACTTGTTATGTTTGCAAATTTTGTTGTCATTGTAATTTGCCTCTATTATCTTTTTGTCATATCTTGGTAAAATAATTGACGACTCACATATACTTCACTGGCTATATATTGGAGTAGACTTTATTGTAAACTCATCATGGCATGGTACCATTGATCCCAAAATGAAGTGTATCTTCTTGTTAAGCCTAATTTGAGGTTTGGATATGTAAATTCTTATTTTGCAATCTCTTGTAATTCTCTCATGTGGAATAAAATCTTTCTCTTTTGGACTGGACGTACACTACCTCGATGGTAGTGGAACCAGTATAAATATTATGTACCTCTTTGTTTCTTCATCATGGTTATTTACTATTTGTTTGATGTAATAGAATAATTGCTATCAGATTAGATTGATGTTCAATTGGCAAATCTAAAGTCCGTTTATTGTTCTTCCGCATTTGTGCAATTTTCCCACAATAGATTAGTATCAAAGTAAGGCGGTTTGTTTTAAATTGTGCATCAATTATTTCTACAAAGGTTGCAGATTTAGTAGTGATTATGATATTACTATTTTGGAGAAAAAATGAGACTTCGGTGGAGAAGATTATGTTGAGAAAGAAGAGTGTTTCAGGCTTGAAATTTTGATATAGCTTGAACTCCAGATTCTCATTAAGGTGGAGTTATATGTTAGAACGCGGCCTGACCAATCGCAGAAAAGAGACTCTTTGTAGAAAACAGCTTGGTGGAACTGCTTAAAGGTAGTAGCGACCTAAGACGAACCGCTGGAGGTGTTAGCAACGTTTCCAAGTGTTTAAGGACTCTATAACTTTGAATTCAGTTGAGAAATGCTCACCAAGAAGGAGATTTGTTTGGTGTGGCTCACATTATATAAGAGTTAGGTGATAAAGAGTTTAGTGTATTGAAGAGGCCATTGGATTTAGAAACTAAATCTGATGTAACTGATTTTGCTGACGGATTTGACGCTGCTGAGACTTATCGACTTGTGATGCCGTCTTGAAGTGTTCAGTTCATAGAGCTGATTTTGGGGGATTTGGTGTCATTATCGTACATCGTCGATTTTATGATGCTATCTTAAAGAAGTGGTGCTACATGAGGTATGGGAAAGAAGAGAGATTTATCTTGCATACGAAGATTTGGACTTCGTCTATGTATTTGAATTTGTAATTGAGAATTATTTTTGGCTTTGGTGACATTGAGATTACTTTGGGGCTAGTTTTGCTAAAACCCATTAGGTAAATATTCATTTTTTGTTTCTATTTCACTATGAGATTTTGGTTTAAGGCGGAGTTCTTTTGAAGAGCTTTATGTTGAAAAAGGAATTTCATTCAAGGTGAGGTGTTGGAGATATGTGATTTTGCATCAAGGAGGAGTGTTAAATTTTGGTGATACAAAATCACAAATTGGTGGAAACAAATATGCAGATGGAAAATAAATATTTTAAATATGAAAATGTATTTATTGCATTTGCATGAGATGACAAATAAATAAATGCAGACATTAATTTTATCCATCTATGCTATGGGAATGAATTACTTGCTATGTTTGCAAATTTTGTTGTCATTGTAATCTGCCTCTATTTTCTTATTGTCATATCTTGGTAAGATAATTGATGACTCACATATACTTCACTGACTATATATTGGGGTAGACTTTATTGTAAACTCATCATGCCATGGTGCCAGTGATCCCCAAATGGAGTGTCTCTTCTTGTTAAGGCTAAGTTGAT
Organism: Allium sativum; assembly: GCA_030737875.1. Classification (NCBI taxonomy): domain Eukaryota; kingdom Viridiplantae; phylum Streptophyta; class Magnoliopsida; order Asparagales; family Amaryllidaceae; genus Allium; species Allium sativum. The sequence goes on from CM060923.1 coordinate 466,646,229, forward strand.
GTTTGGATATGTAAACTCTTAATTTGTAATATCTTATAATTTTCTCATGTCGAATAAAATCTCTCTCATTTGGATTGGTCGTACACTATCTCGATGGTAGTGGAACCAGCATTAATTTTGTGTGTCTCTTTGTTTCTTTGTTATGGTTATTCACTATTTGTTTGATGTAATAGAATAATTGCTACTAGATTAGATTGATGTTTAATTGGCAAATCTAGAACATGTTTATTGTTCCGCATTTGTGCAATTTTCGCACAACATAGATTTACCATTATATAATGTAATGTTGACTCTTTCAATAGTTGACTGACCATATTGGAGACACAGGCTTGCTCTAATTTGGAATGTCTTCCAAAAACCTTTGAAGCTAGTTTGCTTATATTGTGACTTTATCTAGCGCAACAAAATTCTGATTCCATCATTGATCGAGTTATGCAAGTCTGTTTGGATGATTTCTATGAAACTACTTCATTTTTTAATGTGGACACATATCCACTAGTAGATTTTGTATCATTTGATCCATTTATCTGATTTGCATCACTATATCCTTTTACTATTGAAGGATAATTTGTAACATGTAAATCATAGTCCTGTCATCTGTGTATACTTTAGGTATCCGAGAACTTTGATTATCGTATCCAATGATTTTTACCAGGATTTTTGCTAAACCTACTCAGCTTATTTATGGCGTATGGATATCTGGTCTTATGCAATTCATTAAATCATGATACTTTCCAATATGCAAGAATATTCAAGCTGGTAAATTTCATTACAAGTGTTTTTAATCCAATTTTGTTTCATATCCACTGGTGATTTTGCAATAGTTATATTATATTATTTGAATCTTTCAAGTATATTGACAATGTAATGTGATTGAGATAATGCATATCCTTGTGATGTTTTCAAAAATTTGACATCCAAGGTCACACTAGCCAGTCCTAGGTCTTTCATATCGAATCTAGAGGATAACATATCCTTTATTGATTTTATTATGGTCCTATTATCAAGGATTAATAAATCATCAACATAAAGATAGACAATGACATAACCACATTTATTTGATTCATTTATTATTGTTTATCTATTTGATAACATAGTTTCATCAAATTTCTCATGTCATTTTGGAGCTTGTTTAAGACCATAGAGTGATTTTACTAATTTGCATATTTTATTCTCACTTCCTAAGCTTATAAATTCTTTATGTTGTTTTATATATATTTCTTCTAGTTCAACATTCAAAAATACAATTTTCACATTCATTTGATGTATTTCTAAATCAAGTATGAATGCAATTGCAATAAGCATCATAATTGATGTTATTCTAATTACTGATGAATGTGTGTCAAAATACTCGAGGTCTTCCTTTTGTTTGGATCCTTGGACTGTAAAACGAGCTTTATATTTGTCTATTGAACTATCAGGTTTCAATTTCTTTTTAAATATCCATTTATTACCTAATGTCTTGTATCCTCAAGGTAAATCAGCTAATTCTCATGTATGGTTAACCATAATGGATTCGATTTCACTGTTAATAGCCTACTTTCAGTGAAGGACACCGCTGAAGAACATAGCTTGTTTGTATACTACTGGATTTTCTAACATAAATGTGTGTAAATCTGGTCAAATGGTTCTTGAAGTCCTAGACCTTTTGCTTCTTCTTTGTTCCTCCACTTGTTAATCAACACTGATTTGCTAAAGATTATCTTTATTTTGATTGATATCCTCAAGAGCAGTTTCCCTTGGTCTCTTCTGAGTATAATTTTTAGTACTCTGTTTTAAAGGATATACATGTTCGAAAAATTTAGTACTTCTCGACTCAATGATGGTATTTTCATGAATATCATTCACTTTAGATTTAAGTACCAAAAATCGGTAAGCAGCATTGTTTTGTGCGTATCCAATGGACGCACATTCAATTGTTTTTTATCTAATTTTGACCTTCAGTTTCGGTATCTCAACTTTGGCAACACTCCCATATTTTAAAATATTAGTAGGCTGGTGATCTATTTTACCAAAGTTTGTGGAGAAATTGGATGATTTATTTCGAGGTATTTTATTTATGGTTTGCCGAAAGAACAGCTTCTCCCCAGAAGCTATTTGGCAAGCCAGAACTAGTTTGTAAGATATTCATCGTTTCTTTAAGAGTTTTGTCTTTCTGTTCGGCTATACCGTTGGATTAAGGTGAATACGGGGCTGTAGTTTGGTGTATAATACGATGCTCAGCACAGAATTCCTCAAACAAAGACTTATATTCTCCTCCTCTACAACTTGTTAAAGCTTTTTTTTTTAAGTTGATTCTCAACTTTTGATTTATACTGTTTAAACATGTTGAATGCTTTGTCATTGCTTCTAAAGAGACACATAACAATACTTGGTACAATTATCAATGAAGGAAATAAAATATCTTTTTCCATCTCTAATTTGACACAATTTCAAATCATATACATCTGTATGTATTAGGTCTAGAGGTTCAGTTTCTTGTTCACCATGATGAAACAAGATTCTTGTCAATTTTGCTTCTACACACTTGACATTTGTAGATAGAATCTATGTTGCATTTTAGTATAAAATCTAGATTAATCAATTTTCACAATGTACCAAAGTTTACATGCTTTAATCTAGAATATCATATGTTAGAAAAGTGAACAATATAAGCAAAAGATTCACTTTTATTCATGTCGTTATTTAGTAAAATAGTGGTTACATTTGCTTTAGACAAACCATCACACACATAACATCTTCCTACATACACTCCATTCTTTGAAATTACAAATTCATCAACAACAAAAGTCAGTTTGAAGTCATGTTTACTAAGCAGTGATCCTGAAATCAGGTTCTTGCAGATTTCTGGAACGTGAAGAGCGTCACTCAATATAAGTTCCTTTTCAAAAGTCAATTTCAGTACACCATTTTCTTTGCCTTCAAATATTGATGTGGATGAATTACTCATGAATAGTTGCTAGTTATCAGCAGCAATCATGTAGGTTGTAAATACTCACTTATTGACACATATATGACGAGTGCCCCCGTGTCTAAAACTCACTCCTTGTTGTTACCAACAACATTGCATTCTGAAACAACCACACACAAATCCATATCAGCAACACCATCTGAATTTTCAGCCATATTTGCTTCTGGTTGCTTCCTTTCGGATGCGCGACATACGACTGCTTTATGACCTTTCTTTCCATAATTATGGCTAGATCCTTGAAACTACTTTGGTTACTTTGCTTTAGGATTATGCTTGTGTTTCCTTTTGTTTGTCTTTTCATCCTCAACCACATTTGCCTTTGCTTTTGCCTGGTTGTCTTTTTCTCTGTCTTTCTGTTGTCTTCTTCGATTCGTAGATGAACAATTATATTCTTCATGGTCATTTACTTGTGCTTGTGCTTCAAATAGTTCTTGAAATTCTTCCATGGTGGAGACAACTTTTTGATGGCAGCACCCACTCGGAATGACTCACTCAACTCCATCTTTTCGTCGTGAATCTCATGAATGATCACTTGTAGTTCCTGAATCTAACTGACAACTATTTTGGAATCCGCCATTTTGAAGTCCAGAAACTTTCTGATAATTAACACTTTCATCTCGACGACTTCAGTCTTGTATCTCTTTTCCAGAGATAGCCAGAGAACCTTACAGTCTCAATGGCACAATATACATTGTACTGACTATTTTCTAGGTCGTTGAGAATGTAGTTCTTACAGATGAAGTTTGAACTCTTCCAAGTAGTGAAAGCCTCGACTTTGATGGCGTCAGACTCTAGTTCGTCAACATTAGGGGATCCTTGGAAAGATATTTGGTTATGCCCAATGTTGTTAGGTAGAAAAGCATTTTCTGTTGCCTGTGTTTAAAGTCCTGACCAATAAATTTCTTTGACCACTCACAATGTGAATATGAGACAGGTTGTAACAACCCGGATTTTTATAACGTGTTGAGACAAGAATCAAGGCGGAATTAAATTATAAAATCTGAATCAGAAAAAACGGGCTGTGCCATTGCGTTCGTCTCGGAAAAATACGCGAAATAGAGTCCGAGTTTTCGAAAATTTGAGTCCGTATGACCAAGTTATGGCCCGTCAAAGTTTTCAGAAAAATTCAAGTTCAAAAACAGTTCGAAATTCAAATCTGGAGCCAAACAGATTGGGCGGGAAAAATTCCCGCCCAAGCCCCAGGTCGACTGGGGAGTCGACACGCCCAGGGGCAGGTCGACTGCCCAGTCGACACGGGTGTCGACCTGGGTGGTCCGGCCATTTTGGCCTGGTGCACCTGCTGAGTGTTTTGGGTCATGTTTTAAGGTCTGTTTCGGGATTTGATGGTTCAGATCTAAACTAGGCTTAATCCTATGGCCTAAACTAACCTAAACTTCTATAAAAAGACCCCTAGACCTAGCCTAAACCCTCACAAATCACTCTTGCCACGAAGTGCTGCCCAAATCCCTCTTGATCATGGCCTCCACCTTCATCTTCAAAAGCTTATGCATGCAAACTAGATTCAAGGCAAAGGAGCAAGCTTTCTACATCAAATCAAGGGTGTTGATCATCATCTCAACATGGATCCTACGACAAGATTCTTACCCCTAATTCTCTAGCCTCGATTTGTAAGTTCTAGCTACTTGTAGATCTAAACGGTAGTTCTAATGTTGACATGGAATAAAATGAGATGAAGCATAAGTATGTTAGCATATGTGAACCTAGTTTTGCCCCTTTCTTGAACCCATGACTTTGGGCTATGTTTTAGTGACTAAATCATGCTACTTATGTTGTGTTGAACTTAATTTATAATGCAAGTTTGAATCTTTACTTGTGGAATGATGGCATGAACCCTTAAAACCATTTTGACTTGTGAAACATTTTGGGTTTATGCATGTAAAAGAACCTAAAATCCCTCATGACACTCACATGCATAAGATGATGGACCTAGGATATGATATCATACATGCTTGAGACCAATCCTCTTATGATATCATGCATGTTAGAGGCCAATCCCTTTATGCTATCATACATGTTTTGAGGCCGTTATGCAATATGCTAGTTATGTGAACACCTTTTACCTCAAACGTCACCTTGTTTAACTTGTGATTCACCTTTGCCATCTTATACCCTCTCTTGTCATATTTTTCCTACTATGTTGATTCGCTTTCATGTGCGTTGGGAATACGTTTTGGGTAGTCTAGGCAAAGCTTGAAATTTGCTATGAACTTGACATGAAATTACATGTAACATGTAATGGTAATAAACGTGGGGATGACACTTGGAAAAATATGGAACATGTGAACTTGACATGAATTATACCAAGAAATGGGACAATGGGCATGAGTGAAAAACATGGACTTAATCAAGGCCTAAATTTGGCATGAACATGATACGTAGTAAAACATGAAAGTGGCCAACTCGAGGTTGGGTTGAGTTTGTAGCATAAATCTTCCCGGAACCGACCGGCTTAACTAGTGGCTACAAACAATAGGACCCAATGTGAGTAGTTGGTCATATCGCACTTAAAACCCGAGGTTAGACTAGGTTGTGGTGTAAAGCTACCCGGACCCGCCCGGCTTAACTAGTAACCACAACAAAGTCTAATGTGAGAGGTTGGAGTGCATTAAGTTAATTAATGTCACATGATAAGGTTAAGTAACTTGATTAGACTAATGACACTTAACCGATATGACATGGATGGGTGGGTTAAGTAACTTAGCTAGACTAATGACACTTAACCATACAACACGATTAGTGGAGGGGGTTAAGTTAACCAACACTTAACCAATCCGACCCAATAATTTGATGAGGTTAAGTTAACCAACACTTAACCAATCCGACCCAATAATTTGATAAGGTTAAGTTAACCAATACTTAACCAATCTAACAGGATAATCTAATGAGGTTAAGTAACTTATACTTAACCAATTATACACGATGATTTAATGGGGTTAGGTTAACCAATATGACTCAATAATTTTGATGAGTTTAAGTTAACCAATACTTAACCAATTTGACTCGGTAACTTGATGGGGTTAAGTTAACCTACACTTAACCAATCTAACATAGTAATTGGATAGGGTTAAGACACGAACCGCTTGAATATACTTAACCAACTCGATTCTGTAATTTGATAAGGATAATCTATATTTAACCAACCACGATAACGCGATAAGGCTAAGCCGTGAACTTCTTGATATACTTAACCAACTTGACATATGGCTTGTAGGGCTAAGTCTTGAACTTGAACACTTAGCCAATTTTGACATGCTTCTAGACGGGTTAAAGTCATGAGCTTGAATGACAACGCTTAACCCATTAGATAAAACCCTAGTTCAGGGGGACTAAGTGGAAAACAGTAGTTAACAAGAATGACGGGAAAGGAAGCTAAGTGATAAACCTTAGTTAAGGATAACTAAGTAATAATTCTTAGTCAAGGAAATTGGACCAGTTCATAATAGATGAGTAACCCGATTCGGTAGGTCGTCGCTTCAGCAAATACACGAGGTGGAGCAATATCTGATTTAGATAAAGGCTCCAACGAACTGGGTGACGAAGCGGTAACTTCGGGGAACGTGAGGATACTCTTGGTATCCCTCTGTGAGGTGGCAGATGATCCTCCTGGGCTCACAGAGGTTAAGGTCTGCGGTAGAAGAGCCAAGGGTATGCCTTGGTTGCTGTGCGAGCAACCTAAAGACTGGGGTGGATTAGCGTGGGGTCAGCGATATTTTCACGGTAGCCCTAGATAGCACATCGTCGGCCACCTACCATCTTTAGTCAATCGTGTACGTGCGGAAAGGCAGAGAACACCCAACAGACCATACTTGCTATCTAGTTATGGGTGAGGTAGGCCATTTGGGAGTGGGGCATTGATGGCCGTAGTGTAGTTCTCATACATGATTTTTCTTGTTTTGCCTTTCAGTAGTTGAGGGAGGGGTCACGTGGGACCATAACCACCGGTAGAAAAACAGACCTTAATATCTGCATCGGCAGATAACCTAAAGCTCCCGACCGAATCCTGTATTCTGTCACGGAACTCGGATGGCACATTGAGATACATGTGCACCTAGACATGGAAAAACGATTCACGATACATACGTGGGAAAAAGGGCGTGGTTGACGGGTAGCATAATCCCTAGTGGCCCTAGGTGGTTTGAACCCAAACCGAGATACGAAAACGTTCATTAGGTAGCATAATCCCCAGTGGTCCTGGGTGACATAAACCTTAGTTGAACACGCGATAGTTCTTGATAAGAAAGCATAGTTAGATAAAAGATGACAGTCCAAATGATTTCAAGGATCAAAGGGTACTACGTTGAAGTAGTGAGGAAGCCCGCACGAGGTACGGCAAAGGACTGAACTTATACATGGAAAGAAACACACGAGTTGAGAAAACCTATATATGCGATATATTAGGTCGACATGGACCATTTCATGACATTGGGCAAGGGACATTTTATAGTTAACACGTAACACGGGTTGGGATACTAGTACGGGAGGTGCAGAGCAAATATACATGATAGATACCTCGGGATTTTATACTTGATAGAAACCTGACAATGTGATATTTTAGTTTATCTTGATACAGTAGTTCATCCTGTTATCTTGGTCTAGCTTATCTATCTTGTCATCATCCTTATGTTTACTTTCAGTTTATGCATGTCATGTTACCTTTACCTGTTTTTATGTTGGAAGTAGATAGGACTTACCAGTCTTTATGACTGACCCCGTTTTCTTTCGTCTCTTTGTCTTCCGTCCCCCCCCCCCCCCCCCCCCGGTTTTCAGGGAGGAAATGCTGTTGTTTAGTTCGGACCTCTTATGCTTGAAGGTCATCATGTATAGCTTGGTCTTCTCTTGGCTATGGTTGCTTCACCGCTTTATTTTGGGGAATAATTTATGAAAAGGTTTTATGCTTATTTACTATTGCAAGACAGGTTTTGATGTATTCTGATGTAAAAGGCTTTAGACCTTATTTTATAAGGTAATGAAATTTGTTTTACTTCCGCTGTTTCATATATGTTCTGTCTTGTAATATTTCTGTGCATGTTTACCTCGATAATGCTTCACCAAACCTAGTGCATTCCCTTTATGAGTGACCCTAGCGGAGGTGGGGTGTTACACAGGTTGTGGAATTAGAGACGTAGACCGTTGCACAGTCAGCGTTGGTGCAGAGTTGTTGCTATTGTATGACATCGTCATCTGCAAATACAAGCAATAATCAATGTTGTTTCAAGATTGCTATAGATAAACAGTAAATATGCAACACAAACTGTTACAAATATGATGTAGAAAAATATTTGCAAAGATTTAGCAGACGATGTCAATTATATAACAGAAAACAGTTTGCAAAAACTGGGTTTACTAATGTAACAGAAACCAGTGTGAATAATTTGTAAAAACCTATTTGCAAAGATTTTGCAAAAAACCTGCCATAGAAATCAACAATATATAAAGTACTAATCGGCAACCAAATTACAAATTAATTTGTTCGAGTTTGGTAGATATTGCTTCCTTGAAACAATATTGCTCTCTACATGCACCGAGATTGTAAGCAATTTTCTTTCCAGGATGAAACAAACCAACCCCGCAACGCTGTGCTCGCAAGCGGAGCGACGACGAACTGAAGAGAATACAGAGCTTAAGAACATAGTTTTTGCAGGAAGAAGAATTACAGAAAACAGAGGGAAACTGAATGAATGATTTGGTTTTTTTTCTGTTGTTTGCCTATTTATATCATTGAGGAGAAGTCCAATTTGGTCCGAACGGACTTCTCTGATGGAAATGTTGTGACCCTTTACCAACGGACCATTTTGTTACCATTCGTCCAAACTGACTATTTTGACAGTGTTCAAATTTAAAAAAACAAAAACAAAATGTCTGTTTTGAATAGTCAAGCCAAGCCAAACCGCCAATTGCAAAATGCTAAGTGTCTCTAATAAATGCTCATTCGCCCAAGCCACGGATGCGGGGGTGAGCGCGGGTTCGGACACGGACGCGCACGTGTGCGGATGGTGCGTTGCACCACCCTTTGGATTGGTCAAGCTTAATTGCCTCTCTTCATATCATAGTAACTATACCATGGTCCACATAGTAATATATAAACATATATTGTTTATTATATTATATTATATTGGATTATTCATCTTCTAAGGCATTCAATGTCTCTGTCTCTTCTCAATGCAAAACTACTTCATTCATTTTCCAACAAATAATATCAGCATGTTCCGTTTTTGGATTATTTAATTTTTTTAAGGTAATATTCTTCCATATTTTACGCATTCTTCTATTAGGCATGACTTCCTTTTGTTCTTAGACTCTATTATCTAATTTAAATTGTTTTTGGGTGAATTATTATTACATATGCATTGTGGATTGTATTCAACATGTTTATGATGTGATTTTTGGAAGGATTGATCAAATCAAATTCAATAATTAAACCAAAAATATTTTGGGCATTCTGCGCTCAAACCAAAATAACTGCAATGTTACAACTATTAAGAATAATGTTTATTTATAAATCTTTGTAATACCATAATGATTCTTTTTGGTTAAAAATGAATAACGAGCATCTATTTATTTATATCTTATACCATATAGTTGTAATAACTATGCCGTCATAATTTTTTAAATGAATGTGAACCATGACAATTAACTTTATTTGTTACGGATAAATGTAATTGGAAAATTTACGAATTTCAATTTTTCTCAAATTATTTAGGCTTCTTTTCCAATAAAAATACTAACCAACAAACCATGTAAGATACCAAAAGAGGTACTTCAAACAGAGGTGTTATGCGCGCGTGTGTGTATATGTGTTAACACCTCAAAAATGGAACATCTCTTTAGTCCCCCTCTTTCTACCTTGTGTTTATAATAAAATAAGATAGTGAAGGGAGAAAGAGTTAGTGGACGGAGAGAGAAACAAAATACATGGTGGTAAACATGGGGGCTTAATATAACACTTTTGTTATCCTGGGTTACTGACCATTAAGACATTTCTATATACAATTTCATAGTTGTTATAAGTTTTGTGTATGATTTGAAAAGGGAATTTATGTATTTTGGTTGGAAAAAAAAAAGAAATCAAACAACTGTCTTCATATTAAGCCAGATTTCAGCATTCGATATCTGGATTTTACCATCAATCATTCACCATAAAGAATGCAACACAAAGTTGAAATAAGTCATAACCAAGTGTTTGTTGCTTACAACTTATTAACTTCTAAGCAACTTATTTTGCTTCTTTATTTTATAAAAAGATATGCTTCTTTATATATTGTTAACAAACACATAAATAGTGACAAATAAATAAAAATGGTTTGGCCGCTTATAAGTGTAGTTGCCAAACATGCTTGGTAAACTATAATTGATGTCAAATTTAGTACAAATAAAGAAGTCCATCAATTATTGGTTTCTTATGACTTAACAACTTCTAAGCAAATTAACTTCTCTTCTTTGTGTTGTAGTGGCAAACTTATGAATAGTAACATATAACTAAGTTGTTCTCGCTACACATAAGTGGTTATCATGCTCCACTAATATTTCATCTCAAATGAAAGTTCATAAATTGATCGAAACATGATGTAAAAGATAGATAATTCTTTGCTACTTTTTTCCACTTCTTACTTTGAACTCTCACAAATATAAAGAACAATGACTAAAACTGAAATAAAATCTTTGATGTGTTTAGTTTTTCCTCAAGCATCTGCTAAATGAACTAAATTCAACGATCAAAATCTCTTTTTAAGATTTTTAACCATATATAGTAGTAAAAGTTGAAATGAGTCATAACCAAATATTTGTTGCTTACGACTTATTAACTACTAAACAACATATTTTGCTTCTTTATTTTATAAAGGAAATATGATTCTTTATATATAGTTAACAAACATATAAATAATTATAAATAAGTAAGACCGTTTGCTGCATATAAGTGTAATTGCCAAACATGCACACTAGAATTGATCTCAAATGAAGCTCAAACTGAACTGAACATAAAGTAAAACATTAATGAATTTTCATACCTTTTCTGCTTCTTGCCTTGAACATTCACCAGCATCAAGAACAACACTAGGCAGCAGCTTAAAATTCCACCCAAGCACACAACAAACGGCCCTTCCAAATCCCCGATGTTCCCCCTTTTTCGTTTTCAGAACACTAGCAGCATGCTGCAAAAGCGCAACACAATCCCGGTACCTCTTGGAAACATTAAGCCCATTCCCAGCACATACTAAGCAGGAAAATTCTCCATTCCTCCGGTACTTCCGATAACACTCGATCAACTTCTCATCTTTCTCAAGTAGTCGCTTAAAAAACTCAAATGCGTTTGCTTCAACTACTTCCTCCTCCTTGTCATCTCTAGCAAAATGTCCTTTGCTCAGCTCAACCGCATGTGTCTGAAGCTGGTTCACGTCCGGTTTGCTCTTAGCTACTTCCGGCACGGGAACGGGTCTCGGTTTCTGAACCGAGCCGGAGCCGGGCCAGGATATGATGGCGGAAGCAGATCTCGGCGGAGAGGGAAGGACTGGACGTTCAGGCACTGGAACGGGTTTCGGGTCCAGGACCGAGTTGCTCAAAGACGTGAAGCTGGAAACCGGCTGCGGTGGTTCTGGCAGGACCGGCAAGTCGCTTTCTTTGCATTTAAGTTTGCGAGGTGTTTTGAAGTGGGTCGAGTGGGTTACGCCGAGATTAGGGGTGGAGCTAGCGTTATGGTTAGGGTCGGAGCTAGGGTTAGGAGTGGGGCTCGAGCGGGAGAGAGAGTGGAGGTTGAGGACTTCCTCGGGCAGTGTGCGTTGGTGAGATGGCGTGTTGAAATTCATTTTTCTGTTGTGAGAGGACGATGTTACAGCTAGTTTCTACTTTTGAGTAAGGATATTTATACCTGCATTAAAGAAGATGTGCTGCTGCGACTTCTTTATAGTTGACGAAGAAGGGATAGACAATCACTTCACATTCACAGCACGCACAACTCTATAGCTGCTGATACATCCGAAGGTAGATTGGATATACGATTTTTTAGTAAAAAGAATGCATGTAAATTAAGACTACCTTTTATATATATATATATATACTAATTTTTTAGCTATTTGCACAAGAATTAAAAAATCAATATAGACGCTCCATATATGTGTGTGTGTATATATATAAATATATATATATATATATATATACTAATTTTTTAGCTATTTGCACAAGAATTAAAAAATCAATCAATGACGTTAATTTATACACAAATTATGTCCCTCTCTTAAATTTGCTTCTTTTTATGCAAAAAAGACGAAAATATTTATTAATAAAGAAGCGGCTAATGATTGAAAATGACAATTTAACATGCACTTTCTATTAGGAAAATGCAAGATAGTTTGTTGATTCTAATTTTAAAAAAAAATATGGGCTCACTTTACATATTCATTGCAATATGAACTTTTCCTTTGAACTCAGAATGGAGATCTAATGTGCAAAGCCTGTGCATTTTTGATGAAGAATATTATAGAAAATGTGCTTTGACAACTATACTTTTATCGAAAGTTGTAAAAAAAATATGTTTGCAAAACAATTAGAATATTAATTTATAACTACTTTTCTAGATGTTGTTTACGCATAGGTTATAATAATCACATAGCAAAGTTTGAGAAAACATTTACGACTAAATAAGAGCAAAGTTTTGGACATAAAGACAAACTTAGAGAAAAATTTAGTGAAAAGACAAGAAGTTTGGATTTTAGTCTAAATGGCACTTTTTAGTGTAAATGAAGAATTCAGGGGCCCACAATCATTTCCTCATTTACACTAAAAATTGTCTTTTAGACTAAAATCAAAACTTGTCCTTTTCACTAATTTTGTCCTTGTGCCTATTTACCTGTTTTGTAAATATGTCTACAATATTTTTAATTAGTTTTTGCTTGTTTCAAGGACTTTATTATTATTTTAATATTTATTTCAAAAGGAAAATCAACTTCCATTATTCATATTAAAGACAACTTATATGTTTTAAGTGGATATCTGAATATTTCAAATCAAGGACACACGTATACATTTCACAGATAGTACAGATTAATTATGAAAACATTATTTTTTTCAATATGTGAAGAAAGAACGCAAAACATAATATAAATTAATTATCATAATATCGTAATTGTGAGTATGGATGTGTGTGTATCGAAAATGAGTTCTTTTATTATGCATATAATGTGCCTAAGTACACACATTTACAAACACCTATACCAAATATTGTGAATGTGTGTGTATCTGGCAAGTACTTCGAACCCAAACTATAATATCAAATTTTAATCAATGTTATAGCCATTTTCCACTACTTTAATTAGTACATGTTTCACTTCTGCAAATGCTTGTATATTGTTCATTATTGAAAACACCTACACATCCATTATAGAGTAAAATCCACCCTACAGTAATTAACATCAATTCACCATTATGATTGGCATGAAAAACGAATCCAAAGCACCACTTTATCCCCATCGATGAGCAACGAAATAAATCCCAAAATCAGATATCATAATTCCCTTAAATATATACAATTTACTATTATCTTGGGAAATTACTCTCCCAAGCAATTCATCTCGCAAATTTAGATAACAATTTTGGGCTCTTAGTGCGTCTTTTTTTTAGGAGCTATATTGATTTAGGCTTTTTCATTTTTCATATGTGTTCATACAAACGGCTAGAAGTGAACATAGTTTAATAAACTAGGTTACCTGGTGACAGTGAAGTCTCCAATGTAGTTGTAGTTATGATGTTCATAAAAGTATGGGATCTATAGATAAATCATCTACGACCCCAATTCCTTAGAAATTTCACTATCACTATTAACATCTTCCACAAGAACAATATTTCGATTAGAATCTCGATCTACATTCATAGTATTACGGCGTGTTGATTGTGCATTGGAACAGTAGATTGTTTAAGTTGTTGTTCCTTCTTTTTATGTTTTGGAATATGCCAATCTGTTTTAGTAAGACACTTATAAGCCACATATGACCTAAATTATATTATTTAGTAGATTTTGGTTTGTCTTAGCTTTTCGCAAGTGTCTTACGATAATTAATTACATCGGTATTGTAACACTTTATTTTCCACAACCCAAAGCTAAGTACCATAGATGTTGTAGTCATATATAGTATTAACCTCAAACGAAGATGGCTTATTAATTAATTCTATCATCAGAGAACGAAGAATATGAAAGAACCGAAAACACATTCAATGATGATGTACGTTTATTACATTCCCTTTCGCATAAACCCGTTCAGATCAAATATAATTATTACAAAATATAAACTTCAAGAGCGACATACGAAGACGCCCCTTTGGTTGAACAGAGTCCAAAGATACAGACATTAATCTTTCATGCTTTTACAAACATACAGAATATAGAAAATGATGGAAATTAATCCTTAGAATAACTATTGCCCTTGTATGCCTTCGGAAGCTTATTCGTAGAAGTGAAAACCTCAACCCTCGGTCTACTCAAATGAATACCCAAGAGTTTAAGATGAAAACAAAAGCTTGGATTTAATTAACAAATTGGTGTAAATAATAATTTATCTACCCCAGACCTAGCGATATCTAGTGAGACCACATCGCTTAGCGGAAGGGGTTTTCCCTCGCTAGTATCCAAACATAGTAACTAAGCATGTGCTCTTGCACTACCAATGGTTAGTACATAATAATACAACAACATGCAGTGGATTCCCAATTCCCAATCCCCATTACCCTAACTAACTGTCTTAATGGTTTCTTTTATAATACACACACATACATACAAGTTATCCACTTGTATTCAAGTTTCCTACTTGAGCTGAACAGTAATGAATGATTCCCCATCATTTTTTGTCTTGATTTCCCTCACGTGCTAAGTGGATTAACCATCTCCTAGGCATAGAAGCCTATTTCATGGATGTGGATTAGCTATTGCACACCCCGATAGTTCTACCTTTAGATGACTGTGAACCTCTCGACAAGGAAATGCAAGTAACTCTCACACACAGTATGATTTCACCTTTGGCTGACCAAGAACCCCTCAATATTTTGGAATTAACCATCCCAGTATGTTTCGAATATAATTTATACCTCCACTATCTCTTTCGTTTATCCCATTAGTATCATTAGTGTGTCCCTTTAAGGTTAAGTATAATTAGTGTCCCTAAACCCTGCTTTCGTGCATCTCATCGATGTCCTCAATGTGCTCATATATGTGCAGAAGCATAACATGGTTCCTTACTAATTGTAGGTCAATTCTCTAGCTTTCGCTAGGCAAGGTATTGCATTTAAAGTGATGTGTTGGTTCTCTACGGAAAACATCATGAACAAGCAGCGAGTTCAGAATCCCCTTTTTGACACCTTTCCCAGGTGTCGAAAGCAATATGGTATAACCATACAGGAATAAAATGCAAGCAAACAAGCCTAAGTAAACATTTAATACTCAGTTATTTAACTAGTTATGGCTAGCGTACAGAATATCCCTTTTGGTTCTACAAAAGGTATAGAGGCGATAACCTCTTGTTTCTTTAAAACCATTCTTTAGAAAGCAGCCCCCTTTGTCCTGTCGAATGTAAGTGAAGTGACGACCTCTCTTACTGTATAAAATTAAGTTCAAGTAAAACAAGTCCCTATGGATTCACCGATGTGCATTGAGGCAAAATGCTTATTTAAAACACAACAAAAATCCTCTTTTTCTTTACAATTTGAGATTCGAAGTTAAACCCCTTCGGCATAGTCGAGAGGTGTGGAGGTGGAAACCTCTAAGTTAAAATAAGGTTTTGATGTAGGAACCTTTCGACATAGTCAGAAGGTCAAGAAGAGATATCCTCTAGGCTTGTTTCATAAAACCAAGTTAAAGGGAAACATTCACTTTCGGTTCAACCGAAGGGTAACAAGGTGGAAATCTCAAAGTCTTTAAAACAATAGAGGCAACAACCCATATGCTATGCTTTCGAAAATAATCCCATTGTCCAAGCACAATGACCGAAGCCCATATGCGAAGGTGACAGTTCTAGTAAAAGTTGACATTTTATAAATTCAAAGTCAATAACCAAAGACTTGAAATTAAAGATGGACGCGGAAGCCTCATATATGAAGGTGGAAACCCGAATACTATATTGTGACATCTCACCTCTATACTCGCGTTATCCAAGGACATTACACGTAATGTTTAAACATGTCATATAATGTGGACTTACTTTTTGAATCTCATGAGGAAATCCGACATATCTAATTCAAGTCCAAATACACTACGTAATGGCTACATATAATTCGAAAACAATATAAAATAACATAACAATATAATCAAAGTCAGACACAAATATTCACATAACTAAGACGAAAATAGATATGAATATAACAGACGAGGGTGTACATAAGATAATGGTCATACTTGATCCACTATACACAAAAGAATAAGTACAAGTTCTAACCAAAAGAATATGTATACATAAGGAGTATCTACCATATATACATATAATCCAAAAAAACCAATACACTACCGTAGTTTGCCAAAAGTCAAGAAGTGGTCCCCGCTAGAATTCATGTGAAGCACCTGTAATACCTTGGTCTTAATCGAGTATTATTTATAAAAATAAATAAACAATAAACAGATCAATCTAGTTGTACTTACCTCATATACTGGGATATAACAAGAGATATAAATAGGTATAGACATATATGCAATAACAACCATATTGAAAATAAGTACGAAATCCAATAAATGTCCTCGTAATATCTCAAAGAGATCCAACGCTACAAAAGAATATCTCATTCTAAGTTATGTAGATAATCACAAGAAATGGTATCACCTACCAAATCATCACCAAGTTGATAACACTTTATCAAACAGCCAAAATGGATATTCCATATCAAACATCGAAAAATCTGGAGATTAATTATTAGTAATCCACAATATCACACACAAAAGGGTGAGGCCTATCACCAGAATAAAAGCCCGAACACTCACCGACACATGTATCCTAAAATGGGACGTGATCTCTAAGTAGCTAATCTATAACAGTCCAAGACCAAAATTATCCGAAGACCATGAGCCGAAGATCCACCGGAATGGTCCGAAGACCTCAGGTTGCGACCCCACCAATATTGAACTGAAGTTCCACAAGAACAATCAAAGATCGTCAAACATCCATCCATCAGATGAACTGAAGTTCCATCAAAATGATCTGAAGATCGTCAAAATGATCTGAAGATCCCCAAGATGATCTGAAGATCCCCAAAATGTGAAATAAATTCCACAACACAAAGACATCGCATAAAGCTAGTCTAAATCTCAAAAGATCACGGTTGATCGAGGAAAGTGTAAATTACTCCAAGCTTCTAAATATAAGATTTGAGCTACATGTCCCATAACCACTTGCTCTACTCGAATATTTACAAACAAGTTGTATATTCCACTAGAAACATAAAACGATCATTGCCACAATTTTCAATCGAACGAGTTCAAGAATTAACTGTCGAAGCAAACACAAGTGTTTCATACCACTCGTTTTACTAAGACGTTTAATTGGATTCTCATACGAGTGAGGAACATGTTTATAATATATGTACTAGTAGATTGGAAGACCAATTTGTAAAACAACTTTATATGATGAAAGTAGTGTTAGAAATCATTTTGGTAAAAGGTTTGGTATCTACTAATAATATAAAATCCTTTATAGTTTTAAGTGGAAAATCTCATACTATATCGACTACAATAATAATCAATCCCAAAAAATTTAATAACATAAATCAAATTCCACGAATATCGATTATAAATTCATTTATTATGAATGAATTGAAAGATCATTTAACCGAGCTGTTGAAATACGTGGATTAGAGCAACTGAGAAGTTAGAGGAAAAGAGCAAACAACTCGAAACTTGGTCGGGATGAAACCTGGAACAACCTAAACTGTTGATCGTGGTCTTCACTGGTCAACACCCAGAAACAGGTTTCAGACGTCTAAAACTAGGGGTCAAACGTCTGACCTGCTACTGATCATAAAATAGAAACCCAGATCAGAAATCTTAGCCTCATTTTCAAATGTTTGAACATTTCATATGCTTGGACCAAGATTCTAAACATCTGACCTGATGCTCGGGTCAAAAATTGACCCTGGATCAGAGGTCTGACTCTATGGTTCATATGTTTGACCCTATGATTCAGACATCTAACTTGCTGCCAGTCAAAATGCGAAGAACTGAACTCTCAATTTGGAGAGTTTCGGGAAGTCCAGAATTCTCGTAATGGCTCCAAATGTTTAGAGAGACCACATGCACACTCTAATACCAAAAAACAATATGTGTAAACACGCATTCGAGGGATTGTAAAGAAATTGCTTTCAAAACATCAAAATGGGAAAATTCACACATAAATAACCAATCAACCAAATGCATACACAACATATACGTGCCAAGGGCACACTAGCCAAGCATATAAGCTTGAGTCATAGATGTGAGTTTGCAGGAACTCACCTTTGATTGTTAGAAGCCAAGAGAGACTCTAAAACCAAGCAAGATTAACTTCTCTTCAACCAAGACTCTGTAATCTCCAATCTAAACAAACATACACAAGAATGCTAAGAGTTAGGTATTAGGAAATCTCCCAAATTGAAGGGGGGACAAGTTAGAGAAGATAGAGATGAACATATCTAAACTTCACCTTGAATTTATACTTGATTTCAGCACAAGTTGGACTTCTAAGATCAAGCTAATGCTTTGAGAATTTAATTTCCCTTCCCCCATTTTTATTTTTGCTTAAGTTTTGGAGTGAATTAAGACGGTTAGGATAAGTGGGATATAAAGTAGTTGGCTAGGTTTATTAATTCAAGCCCTAACGAAAGTTCGAATTTCACTAACTCCAATCATGTCTATGTTCACAGTTTTAAATATCGTAAACGGCATTTTGACTCAATGGAAGTGGTCTCGAGTCCAGATTTGTCCATATGCAAAAAGTGATACTTTGGTCATACACCCAATGAAAAAAGACCAAATTTCACCCAACTCTCCAAAGGTATCGATGTTTATACTTAAGATGTTGTAAACGACATTTTGAACCCAATGGAAGTGATTCTGAGTCCAAATTCATCCGTTTACAAAGAGTCACAAATCTCGGGTTTCAAATTGAACTCAAGGTATGATATTTAAATAAATCTCTTAATTAAATAATGGTAAATTGTGCGGGTTGTTACATACTCCCCCCATAAAAAACTCAAGTGTAACAACTAAGCTTCACAAATCTATATACAAAAATAGATTAATTCAAGAAATTCACTTTTGTTTTTATATTTGGTATATCATTATTAAACTAACATCACTTATGAGCTATTTCATAAATTTTAACTTTGGTTTATCAATCATTATATAACTTGAGTCCATACATGTATAATGTTCCAATAAACTCATGAACATATATAAATTTACTCTTCTCATGAGTGCTTTCAACAAATTAGAATTTTCCATACTTAAATTCTAAATATTCTAAATGTCTATTTCATTAATTATTTTAATTTTAAACCGCGAACCACCACACCACGATTTTTATGAAATTTTGATTTAGACATATCTCAAAATCTACAAGATAAAATTTAAATATTTCTCTTCCATTAGAAAATTATAATCCAGTAGATCAAGACGATTCTTGTTTCTAAGAATTCTGACTTATATTGGATCATGTATACTCCACTGAACTTTAATTCACAAAATCACAAACTATCGCTGTGTGACGAGCTCGTTGTAATTAAATTTAATTAATTTGTTTCATGTTTAATAAGTTTATAAGCTATAAACTTATTATCGTATGTTTTTAACATAAACTAATTAAACATTCAAATTCACTTGGAAATATCGACTATCCAAAATCGCTAAACATTTCCTATCACATTTTAGCTAGAAAATTTATCCCTAACATTTATCAAAAATATTCTAGCTCGTAAATTTTTCTTAAAAAGAAAAGGATGTATATGATGTTCATATATATCCCATTCACAAGGATAAGAGATGTCGTTAGGGTAACAAGACCACGAAACAAAATCTGGGTTACACATCCCAAATTAGAAATATTAGCATGTCCTCTAATGTTTCAAGAACAAATAAGATGGAGCTTTAAATTTTCAGTTAATCCCTAATGTCTCAAATTTGAAATATCATCACGTTCTCTCATATTTCAAAAACAACTTCTAAGTCATGAGAACATGTAAATGTTAGAAGTTGAAATAATTTTACTAAACTTGAAAAACTTGGTTTTCAAGTTCATAAGAATATCACCAAGTTGAGTTCAATCACTACACCCAAAAAGCAATTTTTCCACCGATTTGGACCATGGCCAATGAGTTTTTTCAACATAACTTTTTTATATTATTTAGCCACGACTGGCTAAATTCAATTGAAAAAACTGCATTTTTATCAGATACTTCTTCTTGAAGAATAATTTGTAAGCAGGTCATACTCAGCAATACAAATTGTAATTTTCATAGCTATAGATTTACAAATTTCGAATGAACAACGCATACTTAATTAGCACAAATACAACATATCCAAACTAAAAATTACAAGTTCAACTTCAATTCACAATGTTGGTAGACATCAACAATTCAAATTACAGACACTTATATCAAAGTTCAATTACAAACACTTTATTCAAATTGCGCATTGAAAAAAGGCATGATAGTTCATTTTTCATTCCTCTCTTTCACATGGTAAAGATAAATCCCAAAGCTCCACTAAAAGCATTAACTTCAAACTAAAACAGTCCATCATTGCATTGCATGTTTACCCTCCAACACATTCAATGGTTAGGAAGTAATTAATTTTTTTAGGCAACAATTAGTACAGCTAGTGCTATCCTAATCATAAAAGTGTTTAATAGGAATGGTAAAGATAGTATGGCTTTATTTTATTTTTAAGTTCCACATATGTTTCGGAATAATTACTTTAGATGTAAGAAATATTTCAAAACATATTGTAATATGCTTGGGCCTTAGTTTTAGAAGGGAGAGATGACTGCGTTCCATGTAATTAAAATAAGTAATAAATTACAGTTTGCTAAAAGATATATAAAATTTGTGGGAAGGCGTAAGAAACCACTATTGAAGTTGAAGACTAAGTTGAATGTGCATTCCACAAGATGATTATGCTTTTATTTTTAGTGAAAATTAGTATATATCTTCTTGTTTTTTCTAATCTCTTCCTTTTAAAAACTAATTTCTATCCATCTTTCTTTTTAGTTCTTCCACTTCCAAATTTAGACATGATTGATACAATGTGTATTGCTACGGTTATGTATTATTGACGTTTGTATTATAAAGAAAATTGTTATGTGCATTCCTACGGTTATGTATTATTGACAAATGTAACCAGGACAAATTAATGCAAATATCAATCAGTGGGTTTACTATAAATATCTGTGATTGCACAAATATCCTAATCATAGAAATTACTGCAAATATCAATAATGGGTTTTGCCTTGTTCAACAAACACCCAGTGCTATGCAGCTATTTCACTAGCGTCCAACACAACTAAGGATGCAGAACCATTACCCGCTGGAAAAAGTTTATGGGTTACATATTATACACTTGTCATGTTTTAGGATATAAACTAAAAAAATACACATACTAGGCTACTACGTTATTATTTGGCAGTACCAACAATCAAATAATGTTCCTATTAGGAATGCTCTTACTAGCATAAGAACGAAAAAGCAAAATAGTAAGTAGCAATAAAATTGATGTATTTATGAGAAACTTTATAAAATATGTACTGTTGTGGAGGAATTTTGATTCAAGACCGCTCAAATCAAAAATCCCCAATGCCGCGGAAAACGAGATCGTGGTAATAGTGCAAAAACAACCAATCGAACAATCTCAATTTTATCCAAGCCAATCACAATCACCAAATAATGGAAATAATAGAGCAATGACGAGAAACTAAATCACACAGGGATTTATAGTGGTTCCACCGACGTCTTGTCAGTGTACGTCCACTTTGAGAGAGAAACATTTATTAATATCAATAGAAGAGTACAAGAGATTGATTACAATGATCAAATTTACTAGAAAAATTTGATTTTGTGGAGAAAAGAATTGAAGAAGATTAGGATTGCCAAAACCCTAATTAGAATAAATCTTGATCTAATCTCTTGATTTTTCATATCTCCTTTTGGATTTGATGTAGCTTATATAGGCATAGAGAAGTATATGGAAATTCCCAAAATTTCCTCCAGATCCAAAATATTCTCCAGATTCAAAATATCCTCCAGATCCAAAATATTCTCCAGATCCAAAATATCCTCCAGATCCAAAATATCCTCCAGATCCAAAATATTCTCTACAATAGTATCGCATACTTCAACACTCCACCTCGATACTATATCCATCTACATCACAATCTTCAATGCACCCAAGCATTTCCTTCTATCTTCAATTAAGAAAGCTTGAATGTTTCCCCAATGAACTCCGGCATAGCCACCGCCCATTGCACTTCACTAACGAGTTCAGGCATAGCCCCCACCCGTCAATAAAGTGTTGAAACATCCAACTCCTAAACCGGTCCCACCGAAAGACAATGTACTCGGGAGTGAAAACGAGTATTTACCATGAAGATAGAACAACAACCTCTCACTGATACTCTTCTACACCCAAGTTTCTCTCTCAACTGTGCCACCTCGTGGCACCTAGCATCTCTCCAAGCGAATTAAGTTCGAGCAATGCTCGAACTTCCCAACCAGCAATGTCTTAGTGAACATTTCCGCCGCATTATCCTTTGTGTGCACTTTCTGAAGGCATACTTGCTTGTCTTCGTCCGTGGCTACTAGAAATGACTCTCTCACTTCAATATGCTTCGTTCGTGAGCTAAACGCCAAATTCTCCGCCAAATGTATAGCACTTTGGTTATCACATCGAACATCAATACTCTCATGTTCGAAACCCAAGTCACACAATAGTCGCTTCAAATAGAGTGCCTCCTTTGCCGCTTCCACAGCGGCTATCAACTCCGACTCCGTAGTGGATAAAGCAACTACGGTCTGCAATCTCGATCTCCAACTAATGGCCGTACCACCAAGTGTGAAGACATATCTGGAAGTTGATTTCCTCTGATCCCTATCACCGGCGTTGTCCGAGTCACAATAACCAACTAACTTGCAACTTAATCCATCGCTACCACCAAAAACAAGACCATGAGATGTTGTGCCTTTCAAGTATCTCAATATAGCCTTCACGGCTTCCCAATGTGATTTCCCCGGATTAGTCATATATCGACTAACCACCCCGACGGCATTTGCAATATCGGGCCTTGTACACACCATGGCATACATTAAACTACCAACCGCACTTGCATATGGCACCTTTGCCATATAAGCCTTGTCTTTCTCTCCGATAGGTGATCCCTTATCCGAAAGCTTCATATGTAAAGGTAAAGGTGTATTTAACGCCTTTGCATTCTCCATGTTAAACCGGCAAAGCACCTTCTTAATGTACTCCTTTTGAGTCAATCTCAACTCAAAACGCTTTCGGTCCCGTAGAATCTCCATGCCCAAGATCTTTGCTTCTCCAAGGTCTTTCATCTCGAACTCCGCCTTTAATTTCTCTTTCAACTTGTTGATTTCTGCCTTGTCCTTAGAAGCAATGAGCATATCGTCCACATACAAGAGTAAATACACCTAACAATCATCTCCTAACCTCTTGAAGTAAACGCAAGCATCCTTGATGCTTCGATGGAAGCCACTTTCAAGCATGAAATGATCAAATCTCTTGTACTATTGCCTAGGTGATTGCTTCAAACCATATAGTGATTTCTTCAACTTGCAAACTAGTTCTGACTTACCTTCTACAACAATCCCTTCCGGTTGCTCCATGTAGATGTCTTCATCCAAGTCTCCATGCAAGAAGGCGGTTTTCACATCTAGTTGCTCCAACTCCAAGTCGTAAATAGCAACTAATGCAAGTAGCATCCGGATAGAAGTATGCCTCACAACCGGTGCGAAGATCTCATCATACTCCTTTCCTTTCCTCTGTGCAAACCCCTTAGCCACCAGCCTAGCTTTGTATCTTCCATCGTCCTTCACCTTATATATCCATTTGCACCCAATAGCACGGTTTCCTTGAGGAAGTGGAACCAACTCCCAAGTCTGGTTCTTCATCAACGATTGCATCTCTTCCTCCATGGCGCAAATCCACTTCGAGCTATCACTCGAACCCATGACGTCATCAAGGTCCATCGGCTCATTTTGGACTACATGAAGAGCATAGTCCAAATTCTCACAAAAGCTAAGATAGTTCCAATCACCATATCTTTCGGGTGGCCTTATAGCACGCCGACCAACCCGAGTAGCAATACCATCACCCGGTCTTCCTTCAGCTCCACCTTGAACTGAATCTTCTCTAGGCTCGTGCACATCACCAACACTACTAGAGGAATCCTGTGGACTATGTGATGTAACATCAACCGCATTCACCTCGCAAGCACCTCCAACAACTTTACTCTCTCTAGGTCTGAAAGTGGGAATAACATCCTTCTCCTTTGATTCACCATGAACCAAATCCGGAACATCCGATGAGCCTTCGTTCTCCTTGAACATAGCCAACTCATCAAAAGTAACATGACGAGAAACCATAGCCTTCTTCGTTTCCGGATTCCAAATCCGATAGCCTTTGACGTCATCCATATATCCAAGAAAAATCCCTTTGAAAGCTCTAGGCGAGAGCTTATCATTCCCCGGATCATGCACATAAACAGGACTGCCAAATATACGAAGATAACTCAAGTCAATGCTCTTCCCTTTCCACACTTCCTCCGGAATTTTGTTATCAATAGCCGAGCACGTAATTTGATTAATAATATGCACCGCGGTTGACAAAGCTTTGGCCCAAAATCCTTTAGACAAACCCGATGTCAATCTCAAGCATCGAGCTTTCTCTAGTAGAGTTCGGTTCATTCTCTCCTCCACTCCATTAGATTGCGGATCTCCCGGTGTAGTAAAATGCCTCTCAATACCTTGATACTTGCAAAAATTCAGAAACTCTCCGGAAACATACTCGCCGCCATTATCGGACCTAAGAACCTTCAAAGATTTTCCACTCTCATTCTCAACAAGAGCCTTCCATTCTTTGAATTTTGCAAATGCCTCCGACTTGGCCTTCATTACATACACCCAAACCTTCCGAGAAAAATCATCAATGAAAGAAATATAATATCTTGCTCCTCCCAAAGAAGCTACAGGCGCTGGTCCCCAAACATCCGTGTGCACATACTCAAGAATCCCTCTTGAATCATGTTTTCCTTCACCGAATGATACTCTAGTTTGCTTTCCCATGACACATTCCTCGCAAAACTCCAACTTGCTGAAACTCTCACCATCAATCATCTCCCTTCGACGAAGAACATCTAAACTCTTCTCCGAGACATGACTCAATCTCAAATGCCACAGCCGTGTAGCATCTAAGCCACGAGAACTATCAACACTGACACAAGTTTCGCCTTGCACGGTCACTCCTTGAAGCAAATAAATACCATGAGTTCTAGCACCCCTCATAGCCACAAGCACACCCTTCGAAACCCTCAAGCTATCACTCTCAATCGTGATCTTGCAACCTAAAGAATCCAACTGTCCCAAAGAGATAAGTGACTTCCGTAGTCCCGGAACATAGCGCACATTAGTGAGAGTACGAACCACTCCGTCAAACATTCGAATTTGCACGGATCCAATGCCCTTCGACTTGCAAACTGCACCATTTCCCATAACAATTGATTTTCCTTCCCGTTCAACATAAGAAGAAAAACAATTCCTATTAGGCGTCATGTGATATGAAGCCCTCGAATCAAGCACCCAATCGCTGCCTGAAACATCTGATGCTACTGCCGACAAAACATCTACGTCTCCCTCACCAACATCTCTCTCCACCGCAACTGATGAAAATGCTACTTCCTTCTTCCCCTTCTCTGGACAATCATTCTTCCAGTGACCAGGTTTCTTACATATAAAGCACTTGCCATTTCTTTCCTTTGGCTTTCCTCTTCCACCGGGCTTCTTAGACTTAGAACGCCCCCGGTTTCCCTTCTTCTCTGACTTTTCTTTCTCCGCAAATAAACCTTGACCATTACCAGCACCACTACTACCATCACTCAGCTCCTTCATCTGATCTCGCAATTCCTCACTAAGAAAACCCGTCTTGACATCATTTAGAGTCAATGTATCCCGGCCATAGATCAAACTGTTTGAGAACCCAGTATAGCGCTCAGGCAACGAACATAGCAATATCATCGCCTTCTGCTCCTCCTCAATCTTCAAATCTACCGCCTTCATCTTCATTAGCAAATCATCAAACACATTTAAGTGCGTCTTTAGCGAAGTTCCTTCCTTCATCTTATAGGTAAAGAAAGTCCGCAACAAGATCAGTCGATTTGTGAGTGATTTCTTCATATACAACTCCAACTTGTTCCAAATACCTTTAGCAGTCGTCTCACCACTAATTTCGGAAATAACATTCTCTCCCATGGCAAGTTGAAGTGTAGTGAATGCCCACTCTTCCATTTCTTCTCTCTCCACATCTGAAATGTCCTCTGGCAATAAATGTGTATCAAACACTACGCGATGTACCCGATTCCGCCTAAGAACCGCTTTCATCTTCCACTGCCACTTTTCGAAATCATTATCGTCATTCCACTTGTCGATAACCAATTGTGAACCAGCAGCTGCATACGACCCACGTACATAAGGAGCTACACCACTTGGACCAACTGTTGATGAATTATTTGAACCTGATTCCGGCATTTCTACAACTATCTACCAACACCAATGCTCTGATACCAAATGTTGTGGAGGAATTTTGATTCAAGACCGCTCAAATCAAAAATCCCCAACGCCGCGGAAAACGAGATCGTGGTAATAGTGCAAAAACAACCAGTCGAACAATCTCAATCTTATCCAAGCCAATCACAATCAACAAATAATGGAAATAATAGAGCAATAACGAGAAACTAAATCACACAGGGATTTATAGTGGTTCCACCGACGTCTTATCTGTGTACGTCCACTTTGAGAGAGAAACCTTTATTAATATCAATAGAAGAGTACAAGAGATTGATTACAATGATCAAATTTACTAGAAAAATTTGATTTTGTGGAGAAAAGAATTGAAGAAGATTAGGATTGCCAAAACCCTAATTAGAATAAATCTTGATCTAATCTCTTGATTTTTCATATCTCCTTTTGGATTTGATGTAGCTTATATAGGCATAGAGAAGTATATGGAAATTCCCAAAATTTCCTCTAGATCCGAAATATTCTCCAGATCCAAAATATTCTCCAGATCCAAAATATCCTCCAGATCCAAAATATTCTCCATATCCAAAATATCCTCCAGATCCAAAATATTCTCCAGATCCAAAATATTCTCTACAATAGTATCGCATACTTCAACATGTACCAACTACCTGAATTTGAATTCAGGCTCTGCTCAAACTTTGTATTATTTAGGGAAAAAAAGTGTCAACCCATATTGGTGGAAGTGGAGCGAAGAGCTAAGCACTCAGAATGTTCTTAAAGTCCAAGGAGAGTCCGATCGGAAATAAGTGTTTCCCATATAAGTTGATGCAAATAATTTTTGCATTAAATAACTTTAAAAAACATTGATGCTTAAAATAGAAGATTTAATCATTAATTCAATGTTTTAATCGGTAAGTTTTGAGTTTTCAATTCATTTATGAGTGGACCCTATTAAATCTGGTTATACTAAGTAAATTATCAGTAGTTAGCTTCTGTATGTTGTTAGATATATTAAACTTATGTGAGTTAGTGAAAAAAGGTATGTGCACGTTAGTATCTTTAATATGTTAGTTAAATACAAAGATTTATGCTAGAATTTGATGCATACTATTAACTATCATATATGCAACTGAAATAGAAATGTTACATCTTATATTCTTTGGTATGATAAACCTTTTTCATTAATAACATTTTCATTTTAATTAGTCTAATAAATATTTCAATATTATCATTTTTCTGTTGAAGTTACTTGCAAAACTAATGATGATAATATGTTCTATTTGATAATCATGTCAGAAATTCCAGTTCAAGTCAACATATTTCCTTCAATTACTGATGAGCAAAAAGCCACATCGTTCACATAGAAGGATATTTGTTCTTCTGTATATGAAGGTGCTACTTCAGGTAGTTATAAAACCAATGTAGATGCTAAGGTTAACTTGTTTTATATTTATTAATTTATTGGCAAACCTCCCCACGATTTGTTCTCTAGGAATGATATACAGAATCATCCGTTAGCTATTAGGAAATAATAACAAACATAATTTTTTTCACAGAGCATTGTAATACCAAATTAAGTCGTAGGACAAACCAAGACACACTCAACCCATCATTAAAATTCATTTACAGTTACGATGTCAATGGAGTGCAATGGCCAGCTAGACTCTAGTAGCAATATGCAATTTACTGAAGTTATTTTAGAGTACGAAGCCGTGAAGGAGTACATAAGATTGCATTGGTCAAATCGCTTTTCGTCACTTGCACTTAGTTTCTTCATTATAGGAAATTTCTATCATGTTTACAGAAAACATGACACAATTTTGAATTTACTTTTCATACTTTTTTAAGCTGAAACTACTGATTGATACCTCTTTCTGTTTTTATGTGCTCTTGGTAGTGATTGATACCCAACTATATATATATATATATATATATATATATATATATATATAGGAGTATGCATGCTTATTAATCACTATACTTCAAAGTTCCAAAAAAAATCAGCATAGTATGATTTGGTTCCTGATACGTTTTTGAGTTATTTAAGTAAAACATTGAGTTTGATGGACTACAACTGGAAACTGATAAAAGCCTTAAATTAAATAAAGTTGAATGTAAATAGACCTTTTCTAATATGATGCACAGAAGTTGCTAAGTCTCATCCAGAGCAAAAAGCTCCACCTTCTCCCTAGATGCAATGCATCAGTCAATAATATATTATGGGATCCCAGGTTAAGACGTACAATATCTGGAAAGATAAATTTTGTGAATGAGGAATTAAAACTAATCAGACCTTCATGATTATAATCTTGACTTTAGAACCCTCTTCATAATCGCTATAAAGCTTCCGCATTTTCAAAACCTGAATTAAACAGCCATCCTAACGACATTAGTTAACTGAATTTTAAGTAAATAAGCTTACAAAATATTTGTAAAATGCTCAACTCTAGTGACGAAGAAGTCGCATACGATGTAAACTTCAAACCAAATTAGCACTCCGGTTACTTAACTCAAACTCAAATAAAAATTTGAACAAACATTAATAACAGGGTAAAAAAAGTGAAATTACCATTTTCAGGGTGATAGCATTTAGCTGCTTTGGAATATTCAACGTTCATATTCTTGCACGTCCTCTACATTTTGTTGGTACCTTCATATGAAAAAATGTTGGCATCAACAGTCATCTCACATATAAAAAGTAATGGTAGTTTGTTTTATATTATACACCACTGTACTGCACTATAGCAGCAGTTTTTAATGCGCCTGCATATGGCAGCGACATGATGCTCTGCTCATTGTCGCAATCCTCTACTGTCTTAGGCGTTTTTTTCTGAGGTGCCGCTGCATATCACAGCAGCAACCTACTGCTTCTTTTGACACGCCAGAAACAATAGTGTCAATTAGATAATACATAACTCAATTTCAAAGTTAATAGTAAATAATTTCCTACCCCTGGTGCAAACATTGGTACTGGTTGACCATTTTTCTGGTGTGTCGGCAGTGACATATGCAGAAATTTGATACAGTAGGACGGAAAATTAAAATTTGACTTTCAAGCGCAAATAATGTTATATATAAGCATATATAAAATTATCATTTAACATTTAATTTTCTTTAAAATATCGATGATAGACATTACTTGGATAATTTTACCCCTTCTCACTACTTTGTATGAGAGAAATATTAGGAAACATAAAACAATCATTTACCAATTTGTCTTCTAATCGGTAGTGATGGAGTTCGTGTTATGATAATGGAAAATACCCATTGTTTCTTGGTTTCATATGATAACTCGATTAGTTTTGTGCCATGAGTTGAAGTAGATAGACATAACTTAGTTCGACTCAAAAGTTTATCGGTTTACCGGGTTCTCTTAGTACATTTGAAAAATAATTCTAGAAATGAATGGAATTCAAATAGTCAACTTGGACCTTTGAATAAATAATGTAACTTTTGGAGGAAACTTATAAGATTTTATCTTCGAAATAGTGTATTAAAATTTGATCATCACAATTTATGGTGATTATTTTTTCAAAGACCAACTAGAATGAAAAAGCATATAGAAATAGACATGAACTCAACATATTAATATAACTGAATCATGCACAAAATGTTTACTATTCTGTATATTTATCAGCTGAAACTTAACAAAACAAATTAAATAAACATACCTAAATATAATACCTTAAACCAGTAAAATATAAAACGATAGAGTTACCTCGAGTATGACAAACCAATATGTGATCCAGATAACCATATTGATCTGTTACAGGATGATAACGCAAGCAAACAAACTTAACAAAGGAAATTAAATTTTGTTTCTTCTTTTAACTAATATTTTATTTAGTATGAAACAAGAAGTGGCAAAGCATATTTGATTTAATAAAAATCTAAATGGGAGCGGTAGCCTCCACTAAGCCTGCACTAAGTGCTGCATATTTCAAAACATACATACTCAAATTAGATTACTTTCTGGTGTTTCGGTCCATAACTGATTTAGATATTTGTAAAGTTGCTATTTTCAGTTGTGTATCAGTTTCAAAGTCAGTAAATATTTTGACATAAGCTGCTAAAATATCCTTTTAGTACTTTTTTTATTCAGTCACAAATAGTTTACTTATTTTAGTCAATATAGGTGTCCTTTTGTGAAACTATGGAGAAAACTGCTCCACTCCTTCACATTCTTCAACAACATACTACATCCAAACCCATAAACGCGTCCACTACTACCAAGCTGTAGTCACCTCCGTAGTTCAACAAAACTCTTCCCTGATCTCACCAAAATAAATGCAAACTTCACTTCACTTGCTCCTCCAGTCCAACCAAACCGATCTCAACACCCACATCATTGCCATCAGACTCCAGCAAATCACCTATAACCAAACACATACCTTCCATTCACTGAAGCCCATCTCAGAATCCAAACTAGCATCTGCACATTACAATTTCCTTCAACATCAAACAACACCACTTCAATCTCAAACAGCACATCAACCTGCTAGGGTTTACTACAATAACCCAAAATTGAACAATCACATCAAAAGAAACCCTACCGTTCACCAATTACAACTTCATAGACCACACCAAACCGAACCACCACTTACTCTCAGCTCCCCTGCACTTGCGATTACCTATAAAACAACCAAACCGGATTCACACTACTGAGACAATCCTCTATCAACCATGGCCATCTGCAAATAACTCCAGCCCAGCCATAAACATACTAGTTCATAACTACATTCACCAGCAACCTTCCACTGTCAATCTCCTCTCTAAACTCCTTCACTGTCTTAAAAAGATAATTTCTACTACACACAAACCCGACCTTCAGTAAATGTCACTCACTTTCAACTGTGAATAATTTCCCGACCTCTCACTCAATTTTACCATAAAATACATTACACAAATGTGATCAAATTTATACTTATTTTGAACAGCTGTAAACAGTGTTGGTGAAAATACCTTAACCTAATTCCGAAATGATGTTCGAGGACAGAATTTTCTCTTTATTGTTCCAATATTTCTTTAAAAAAACTAAAAGTAATAGCTTAGTTCAAATTTCACAATGTACACTGGTCAACATACCATAAATGTCAATTCAACATTAGTATTTTATTTAGCAGTTTATCCTCTTAATCTATTCCCCTATGGCTATACATTTTTGTCTATCAACTGAAATCATAAAATTCGGACCGAAGTCCAATTATAAAAACTGTGTCCCACCAATCTGGATGTTTAAGTTCATTTGGTAACAGCCATAAACCCAATTTATAATAATTATCACAATTGTCATCTACTTACTAGGAATCCAGACAAAGTGCTAATAGTAAGAACAAATATATCGGCTTCATTTGACACAAAAATACTAAAGCCCCATTTTTCACTTTCAAATATCCATTTAAAAATTTCTTTCATGGTTTCATTATTTTTAGTAAAGTTCCAATATTAGCAATATACAGATAAAGTACCAATTCAATTCCTTTAGTACAACAAATATCAGCACATGGTCGGTTGTTTTAGGAAGTAATTAGCTCATAAATCATAGTAAGATCATGTAAGAATGAATAGCACCATACAGTTGGTAACTTTCACAGACTATAAAATGTAAACACACAACCGCATGGATAAAAGGATAGAAAGCAATTAGATAAACAAATTCTAAGCAAGTATTTCATTTTCAGTATAACATTCATGATGAGCAGAGAACTAACTATCAAAAGGTGAGACTAGGTATATTTACGATTCAAGATGTTCCTGACTGACCCATTCAAACTCCACCACACGGATCTGAGGTTAAATGATTTAATCCGAGCTTCAACTACATTTCGCATAATCATTCGCTTACTAATTTTCAAGTAACTCATGAATTTAAGATTGATTTTGCTAGATTACGGTTCTTTTGTCGAGAATTGGAAGGCCGAAAATTAGAAAAGGTGATGCAGGCTCATTTACGGATTGAAGGAAACAAAATTAAAACCTCATTACAGATCCGAACTAATCAAATTAAATTTTTTAAGACATAAACAATTAAACAAATAAGTAGGGTTTCGATTTCATACCTGAAAAATCACCTGAATCATAATCTTGGAATGAGAGGAAGACGCAAAATGGAATAATTGGCAAAATGGTTTCGATTTAAAATATAACTAACGGTAAAAAAAATTGGATGGATTCGCGTGGAAAATAAATCTGAGCATTGTTAATT
Source organism: Allium sativum (assembly GCA_030737875.1). Classification (NCBI taxonomy): domain Eukaryota; kingdom Viridiplantae; phylum Streptophyta; class Magnoliopsida; order Asparagales; family Amaryllidaceae; genus Allium; species Allium sativum. The sequence goes on from CM060923.1 coordinate 466,679,168, forward strand.
TGGGGACATCTGCTTTTGGAAACATGAAATAAATTAGGACAAGGGGGGAGAACGGAGTGAAAATTTCCCTTGAATTTTGGAACGGGTGAAAACCATTCCAAAATTGCCATGGTCAAAAGCCATGCTAATTCACTTTGCCACGGCCCATACTCGTTCCAAAATTGCCACGATTTTCGACCATGGCAATTTTTCCGTATTTGAATGCGGCAAAACTGCCAATATGGTGTTGTTAATCCAATCGGGATATGGCCTCATAAATTTGGTTCATTAAGGTTAACAAAATAAACTAGAATATTTTTTATCCTCAAATGACAAAACGATCACGAAATGTAGCCGAAGGAAGTCTATCCTTCTAATCAAAAGTTGGTGAAAACCGATTGCTGAATCTAATAGTGAAATAACTTTAGCACAACTAACCTATAGAGTAAATCATAAATCCAAGGCATGAAATTTATTAAGCTTGTCGTCATCGCAAAGTTAAAACATTCTCTCGGATCTCTCCACAAAAAATAACTCCCCTTTTATCCTTAGTGGTTGATCACTAAGGAGGACAGGTAAATAGATTTAGCCACAAAACAAGAATCAATTTCTAATTTAGTTACCCTTTAAGGTGGTCATCTTGAAATGGGTGTAAAGAATCCAGAAAATTCACGAGTAAGGTGAATTACAGAAACACATCTTTTTCGACTCCATTCTCATAGCTATGAGAGTTTAGAAAACACGAGGAAGTTAACATATCTAAGTTAGAATCGTTAAGAGCAACAAAATTTTGTCTCATAGATAAGGGATGTCAAAGATGGATGATATTCTCAGAAAATAAAATGCGGAGCCTGGAATGGTTAGGTCAATCCATCTTGAAAATCATCATGAAACTAGATCAAACAAGGTGTGCAAATAAGCATGGAAAGAATAGGCACACAAAAGAGAGATCATCATCCATAAAAATACGATTATAAAATCCCACTGAAGTTAGACTCAAGGGTATTTCACAAAGGATTATCAACTTTCTGCAAAGTTAGTCTATCGAAACACTAAATATAATTTAGCACATAAGAGATAAAAATTGGGAATCATGCAGGATTATGAAAGCCTAAAGATCAAAACTCGAAATCCGAAAATAAGAGTCTAAGTTCAATAAGCCAAATATAGCTTATCACTTTTCAAATGAAGATTTGAGATAATTTTTTTTAATGAAAACTCGAATCACCCAAATTGTAACACCCTGCGTTAATTAAATAATAAAAGAGGTAAGAAATAATTCTAATGTTGAAATAAAAACTGCAATTTAAAAGCAGAAAGAAATAAATGCATAAATAAATACATGCATGAAAAGTGGACAAGAAATTAGCTGCAAATCAAAATTAGAATGCATGCATTAAAAAAGGAATAAAATAATGCATTTAAAAAGGGAATAAAACAATGCATTAAAAAAGGAATTAAACAATGCATTAAACGGAATAAAATAATACATTGATAGCCTTATAAATTACATTAATTTAACATCTATAAAACGAAGCTTGCATAGCGGTGTAGAAAATCCGCTTGGACCCAGGATGGGTCGACCCACGTTAGAGCTGGGTCGACCCATGTGTCAACCTAGGGGTCGACCCGGTCGGCCCAAATTTGTTTTCTACATGACATGGATTTCTGATATAAACAACTCGGATTCTAATTGATTAAATCCGATGGACCAGACTTTCTCGTACACCTATAAATAGACTAGTAAGGCCTAGATTTAAACTCATGTTTTCTGAGATGTTGCCTAGGCTCTGCCACTCTCTTCTTCCTCCAAATCTTTTCAGGAAATTAGAATATTAGATTTAGGATATTTTGATTCAAGATTTGAAGATAAAGAATGTAAATCTACAACATAGGTGTTCATAATTCTGATCAACATGAGATAAGTTCTTGATCAATCTAATTTATTTAGGTTTCTCTCTTCCTTTCCCTCTTCTTTTAAAATCAGATTTGTGAATCCGTGGTTGTTTTAATAATAGATTCAGTTAGAAAAGCCACGGAATAACAGATCTGGATCAGATTCAAGGATTGAAAAGCTGTCTGGTGAGTGGATTTAAATTTACCATTTTAAATAATGGTATATTTACATTTTGCTTTCCCCGTCATTCTTAACATGTTAAATAACTGTAAGTTCTGATAATTGCGTATAATTCATTTTCAACTACGTTAAGAATATTACCGTTTTATAGATCTATTATATCTGTTAATTGGATTAAAATCACTGTACTACTAGAATTACGGAATTTGTAATAAAAGTGAATATGTTACAGAAAATATTGTTAATAACAAGTTGGATATTGTAAATCAAATTAAAATGAAATTAGGAATAATAGAATAAGAATAGATATGCCTAATATGTATGTAAAATTTACAACAATTGGGAAATTATAGATAACCGCATTGAGATATGATGTTAAGTTCAACTTGTGGTAGAAGCCTACCCGGAACTGCCTAGCAAATCCAGCGTCCACAAGTGCTCAACTTAATGTGAGTGGTCTGATGCCTAAACATATATAAAAATATATGTATACAACATACAATAAGTAAACAAATAAATGAATAAGTAATATCTATTGGGTACAACAAATAGATATTTTGGGACTGATAAAATAAAGATGCTTCATTGTCAATTAATGTCTTAGGAAACTATGATTGTTAGGTTCATAAGTGACATTAATTGCAATTAATAGAATTAAATGGTACGTGTGAAAATATACAAGACGATAAAGCAACAGATGTTACAACAGTAAAGGTTTAGTTAAAAAGGGAAAATGTGATGAACGGGGAATATAACCTATTATAACTGATTACATGAATGAGAATGGAATATAGTTGTCCTAGGGACAAGTGGAAATTATAACGTAGGTTATATTAAATGAAAAGAAAACTTATTAATAAACCTTAGTTAAGAGAACTAAGTTAACAAGTAAACAACAACAAGTTGTAATGACAGTGTAAGATGAGGGTATGATTAAATTGGAAAGAATGAGGTAGACTTATGGAGTGAAATAAGTTATATTTAATCATATATATTAAGTAACATGTTAATAGAAAACATATGGATTGGGATAAGATATACTTAATTACACATTAAGTTAAACATGTTATTGTAACCTGTAAACATGAAATTTGACAATGAATGACACGGTAATAATGTAAAAAAGATTGTTGATTACTTTTGTTAATTACAATATGGGGAATAACATATTATGGGCTTATTAATGAACTTAAATGGGTTAAGTTATATCACTGAATTAATAAGCGAGAGAGGTCCGTTCTTTTGATATATAAGTGGCTCCGAGAAAGTCTGGGTACTCGAATAGAAAGTTAAAATGTGAATAATCAAATTAATTGGCAGTTTGATAAGATAAGACAAACGCGCGATTAAAATATTAGACACAGGGTCTAATGAAACTTTAGCATGATGCGCTTGGATCAGTCCGCATGTACAAAGGTGAAGAACCCAACGGGGTAGATCATTGAGGTGTCTGAAGGCACGAGAGGAGCACGTCCACCTAATTCTTCTGCTTGATATTCTGCTTGATGGCTCTGTGTGACTGGAAGGAAGCATGCGGCTTCCGAGGGACGTGGTTGGTTACTCCGTGGTGGTCCTCTATTGCGGTGCATGCTCAGGTTGTACTCGTAGAGGTTGGGTCTGTGCAATACCACCCGGTGAGTATACCTTGATAGTAATGGTAGTTTGGTAGTCAGAAGACTTTGGAGGATGACGTTGGGTGATTCAATGGTTGCCTCACGGGGAGGCTGGTCAGGACCAAATAAAGGATAGTAATCCTCGGGTACATGTCATAGATAGTCAGTTGGATGCAGAAAGACTAGAGCTAAACCTATAGACCATCGATCTTTCAATATCGAGACTTTGGTTGCGGGACACGCCAATTCGGATGTAGATTGTTTGCTAGGGAACATCACTTAGCTCTTAAAATAGTATTTCAATAGTTGGGGGGTGGGGTCGAGATGGGACCATAACCACCGTGAAAATGCGGACCATAGTTTGGGTATCCGTACTTTAGGCTCTTTTAGTCGACCTATGCAGATATGGAAAAGCTCCCGACCGAGTTTCATGCATTGGATGCAGCCCTATTATGGGACTCGGGATATAGTAAAATAGTACGTACGTGTGAGGGTCTAGGTACACGCACACCGCGTCGGGTGGTGTATCTTAGACACTAAGGCATTATGCCGTGTCAAGACTTGATTCGACCGAGGAGTTTGGATGTGGAAGTCTGTACGCTTACGTAGCATAGCGACGGCAGTTCTGTGCGGAACGGCGCGTGGTTATATGGAGGTCTGTATGTCGTTCGGTGTAGGAAGTGAGTTGTATACGCTTCCGTAGCATGACGGCGGAGACCGTGCGAGGGGGTACCATGTTAAGTACCTTGATATGTTGGGGGTAGCTACATATATATTATACTAGGTTAATCTATTGGGAAGTAGATAGGTATGACGTGTATGTAGTGCCTTGAGTGTTGTTAACCAAATAACCTAATAAATAAGAAAATATAACTGAACGGTATTAGTAGGGTTATTTCAGAATATATAATTTGTCCAGTCACTATAACTTGTGTTTTGACACTTCCATCATGACACACTCGCAGGTTAAGTTTGTGGTACATATATGATAGTTTTGGATACTGGGTAGGCAATATTATTATTTTGGTAAAGCTACATTTGATTATATTATATTTTATCCATTCCACTGTGAGATGTTTTCTGAGCTCTGATATATTTATTATCTCTGTCTTTTCTATAGGATACCAGATAAGACAACTCGGGTTTCGGTAGATTGGAATTTTTGAAGAAAAAAGTTGGTATGTTGGAATTCGAGTTGTTACATATGGTGTTAAAGATATTTTTCGTCAACACCGGAGATGCGTTAGCAGGGATGAATTCAAAAGAGGAAATGGTGGATTAGCTATTTTTTGGGTTAAATTGGATAACCACCGTAGATATTGAAGCTGGGAGGTATGGGATTGCTAAGGACAATCAGAATGGATTTGAACTCAGAGAACGAAGTACATTTAACTATTCAAGGACATGTTGGGATGGAAATCCGTGCTTATTTGAAAAATGAACAGTAAACTACAACGGTGATGATCAAAAAATGACAATATACACTTATAGAGCAATTTTCTCATAAGAAGATCTCTTTTTATTCAACGTTCGCTGTGAGTACATGGATGTCATATGGGAAATCCCTCAATTAATTTCAGTGCTAAACTATTTTTGAGAATACAAGCGTTCAGGAAAAATCCCCCCCCCCCAAAATGGGACCTCTGGGGTCTTATTTATAGTAGTTCAGGGTCCCTTCCGCTGATGGGCTATTGGGCCAATAGGGGTCTTTGTCAGTCGCTTTTTCTTCTTAGTTTTAGGCGCTTGACTTTCGGCCGTCCTCGAAGTATTAGTTACGGTCTTCGGATGGTATTTGAGCCTTTCGTCATAGCTTCTGAATGTAGGCTCTCGGACGTAAGCTTTCGGATGAAGGCCTCCGACTTTATCGTGAATACTTAGAGGAGCCTGCCCTCATGATGTATGTTGATAACTGCCGGTTCGAAGCCGCTGTAGGTTTCAGTACTAAGTAAATTAGTACGGGTAGCCTGTATCTCTGCTTGGGTCCCAATTAGTTCTCTGACGGAGTTCTTATGGAGCATTCTGGATCCTCGAAAGTGTAACACCCCACGCCCGCTATGGTCACTCTCTAAGGGAATGCCATAGCATCGGTGGAGTATTTTAGTGAATATAGAACAGAAAAATTACAACAAGACAGATATAAATAGTACTTGAAATTTAAAACATCATCTCATAACAGCGGAAATAAACATGTCTGGTTACATCATAAAACCACAGTAAAAGTCAAGTACAATATCCATCAAAATAAAGAAGTACATAATCCCACTCTCTCATACAATAGCCAAGACAAAAGAAAAGATAACTGGGTAACTGGAGCTTTACATCTATCCAAGCTCCTAAAGACTAGAACAGCAATCCGATCAAGCTCCACTACTGCTAGGATCCACCGTAGGACCTGAGGGTTGGGAAAAAGATAAAAACAACGGGGTCAGACATAAGTCTGAGCGAGTCCTATAACTTTAACAATACAATCATTAAAGTAACCAGAGAAGACATAAACTTGACATACGGTAATGTCTGGGGATGAATGGCTACACTAAGCAGCTTGGTAGACCTAGGATAAACTAAGATAACTGTACAGACGCATTTACCCACCCAAGGATAATTACTTCACTGCACCACACCAGTCATTCCTACTCAAAGATTGATCCCACCCAAGGGCTTAAAAGAAAGATATAACTAGTAGTTTCATGTACCCCTAGCTGACCACATAGGTGTCGTCTGCCCCTATCTCCACTAGGTGTACCCCACTACTTCCCAAGCGATCGGCTCCCTACCGTAGATACCCGTGCTGGTCCCACAGTGGGGTGTATCACTCCCCAAAGTGGCAACCCGATACAACAAGCGGTGCACGGCTTATATCTACGCGATGCAACAACGTCTTACCTACCAGCCCGGGTCCACACACGCATATGAAACCCGTTGGACTTGCGTTGCCACCGCTACCCCGTTTTGGCCTCTTATAGTCAAGCCCAGTACGCGTGTCCCGTCCTCGACATGGGTCGAGCCCAATAAGATACATATGGGTTACTGGTTGAAATGGGCCCCCACAAGCTACCCACCTAAGCTTGTCACTTATCTAATGTACCCCACTTAACCCTTTAATCATGTTTAATTACATGTTTCACTTGGTTAAGTATTCTAATCGTATTTTCTATTGCCACCCAAGGCAACCCACTAGATTCCACATGCCACCCAGGGCAACCACTAAATTTCCACATGCCACCCAAGGCACCCACTTAACCCCTCATGTCCCACTACATGCTACTATGGTTAAGTGTTTCTTAATTAATTAAGACCGTGATCTCCCATAAAGACCTCCCACATTAGACTGGCTGTTATGACCGCCTGGTTAAGCCGGTAGGGTCCGGGCAGTCTTACGTCATAACAGAGTCTAACCTCGTGTCTTTACTTTAATCACGTATTTAATTTATGGCTAAGACCCCTCACATTGGGCTAACATTTGTAGCAACTGGTTAAGCCGGTAGGGTCCGGGCAGTTTTACACTACAAATGAGTCCAACCTCGTGTCTTAGTCGATTAATTACACCTAATTAATCACCCCCATATTAATTATCCCTAATTAATATCAAGTTTTTCATAACATGGGTAGACCTAACTCAATAGGTAAATTCCCATGGGGTAGACCTAACTCAATAGGTAAATTCCCACTTATGTTAATTTATTTTTATGGTATGCTTAATCATACCCAATCATACTTTTATTAACATATTTACCAACCCCATCGTTCCCCACGTAAATCGTTCTCATTTCATGACATAATAAAGGGGAAGATCCATCACAAATATCATGGGTTTAGCATATAACTTTGTCATGGGTTAAGAGGATGTCAACTTGCATTTATGAGCATATATTAACCCAACTACATTTAACCCAAACTTGCATATTATCATACACATGATTTGCATAACATGTTGCATATGAGCTTGCATATTATCATACACATATCTTGCATAACATGTTGAACTTGCATATAAGCATTCTCATAACTTGCATAATATGTTAAACATGCATTTAAGCATACACATAACTTGCATAAGCATTCACATACTTGCATAAGCATTCACATACTTTCATAAGCATTCACATACTTGCATAAGCATGCATAACTTGCATATCATGTTAAACTTGCATTTAAGCATATACATAACTTGCATATGAACTTGTATAACAACCTACACATAACTTACATAACATCATACACATGACTTGCATATGAACTTGCATAACTCACTTTGTTAAACATGCATAAATCCACTTATTAAATATGCATAAACCCACTTATTAAACATGCATAAACCCACTTGTTAAACATGCATAAACCAACTTATTAAGCATGCATAAACCAACTTATCAAACATGCATAAACCCACTTATTAATTATGCATATAAAGTAGCATATCATTACAAATGATTCAAACTCACTAATCCGCATTTAAGACCATAAGTCTCATTACACCCAATCTACTTACTTTAGCAATTGATGTTAAAGTGATAGAAACTCACCAAACCCAAGATTAGCAAACTTATGAAGTGGAATTAGTTGCTAAATATGAAGATGGTGATGATTAGAGATTGATTAGAGAGTGATTAGCTTGCAACTTCCTTCATAAACTAGTGAAGGCTCCTTCTAGGATTTAATTTGGCGGCATGAGGCCATCATTTCTATTTTTAGTATGGATTAGGGTAGGTTTAGGGTGTATTTATAGATTAGGTGAGTGTTTTAGGCCCTTAGATTAACCCTAGGTTAGATTAGGTCCGTTAGATTTAGGAAATCTCTAGAACCCAGCCCAAGACTCAACCAAAAACCAGATCTGGTGCACCCAGATCAACAGGGCCGACACCCTGTGTCGACACCCCTGTCGACAGGGCTGTCGACACCCCTGGGCCTGTCGACACGCCTGTCGACATGGGGCTAGGCGGGAACTTTCCCGCCACCTCCGCTTTTGGCTCCAATTATGTTTTAAAACTGAATTTTAAATCTGTTTTTAACTTTGAATTTTCGGAAAACTTCTTTGGGCCATAACCGGGCCATACGGGCTCCGATTCTCGAAAACTCGGACTCTATTTCACGTATTTTTCCGAGACGAACGCAATGACGCAGCACGTTACCCCCAATTCCCACATCTGAGATTATTTATCCTGTAATTAGTGAATTTTAGTATTAACTAAAATTCGGGGTGTTACATTCTCCCCTCCTTAAAGGATTTCGTCCCCGAAATCTCTAAGCTAAGGAGAATGTATATCCTACCGTCCAAACAACCATCTACTCAAACCATCAACCACGGGCATCCATTGTCCTTAAACAGTTTCTAATGATGTATGAGCATATGCAAAAAGTGTGTGTATATGTTCCCTATCTAATGTATGAACATATGCAAACCATGATAGTGCCATGCATCCATTATGTATGCGAGAGAACCCTATCGACACATACAATATCTATATGAGTGCACAGTCATTCACCAAAATGCATCATCCATATGATAACTCAATCATTATACATCCATCAAAATAGCTTCCTACACACAATTTTTATGCAATATGCGATATGAAGTGACTGAGCCGATCTAGTGCCTAGAGTGTGTGTATATGCATCCACGAGCAACCACTAGCAAACACTTGCATCCACTTGCATTCATCAACCATAACATGTCTCAAACACATGTTTCAACCATAGGTTTACCCTATCTAAAGGTCAATCAGTACTAACGAGAGGATATACTAAAGATAAGATAAGTACTAGACAACGATAGAGGAGAAAGTAAAGACATACCCTCAAAAAGAAATGGGTACAATGAACGCATCTTCGCTTCCGTCTCCCAAGTTGCGTTGCTCTCATCTTCTCCCCATTGCACTTTGACTAGTTGAACCTCTCGATTCCTCAATTTCCTAGTCTCTGACCCAAGGATGCGAGTAGGAGCTCGTCGAATAGTCGCATCACGCTCTACTGCCACTTCTTTAAGCAAGCTCGGCTCTACCACCTCTGCGGTCTCATGTAAGCACTTCCTCAAATGGGACACATGGAATACATCATGTACACCACTAAGTCTGTCGGGAAAATCCACTCTATATGCCATCCGTCCAATCCTTTCCTTGATAGGAAACGGCCCTACGAACCTTGGTGCTAACTTCCCAACAGATCCAAAGCGAACCACATTTCGTAACGGAGACACTTTGACAAAGACCATGTCCCCAACTTCAAACTCAAGATCCGTCCTCCTCTTGTCCGCATAAGATTTTTGCCTATCCTGCGCTGCTTTCATCCTTCTTCGAATCAAGTCAATCTTCTCAGAAGTCTCCCTAACCATATCAGGCCCAAGCAAGATCTTATCCGTAGATTCCCACCAACATGCAGGTGATCGGCAAGGCCTTCCATAGAGAGCTTCGAAAGGAGCCATACCAATACTGGACTGAAAGCTGTTATTATATGCGAACTCCACCAATGGAAGATGCTCTTCCCATGTACCTCCAAAATCTAAGATACAAAGTCTCAAAAGGTCTTCTAGAACACGATTCACCCTCTCAGTCTGGCCGTCCGTCTGAGGATGATATGCGGTGCTCAGACACAATTGAGTCCCCACTGCTTCTTGCAAACTTCTCCAGAACTCGCTAGTGAAGATAGGATCTCGATCACTCACTATGCTAGAGGGTACCCCATGCAATCGAACTATCTCTCGAAGATATACTGAAGCTAGCCATGGAGCGGTCCTCTTGCTCTTCACAGGTATGAAATGGGCGCTCTTAGTAAGTCTGTCTACCACCACCCAAATTCCCGTATTACCCTTTCTTGATCTGGGTAACCCGTCAATAAAATCCATCAAGACGCTATCCCACTTCCATTGCGGAACTTCCAATGGGTGAAGCAACCCACCAGGTTTCTTTTGCTCCGCCTTCACTTGTTGGCACACCAAGCATCGAGCGACATACTCGGCCACATCTTTCTTCATACCGGCCCAGAAGAAAACCCTCTTCATGTCTTGGTACATCTTGTCCCCACCGGGATGAATAGTCATCCTAGAACGGTGTGCATCATCAAGAATAACCTTCCTCAAACCCTCGTCTTGCGGTACACAAAGTCTACCGTCTCTACGCAAGCACCCCTTATCGTCTAGGGTGTACCTACTCAAATGGCTGGACGACTCCCCCCTTATGAGCTTCTCCACCAACTCAACCAACTGTGGGTCGTCCCTCTGTGCTTCTCCAATCCGCCCCAAAAGAGTAGGTCTAACCTCCAAGGAAGCTAGCAAACCGGGTACATAATCAATGGAAGGTCTGAAATCAAACATCGAGATAAATTCCAAGCTTCGTTGTTCCACAAACAATGGACTCAAGGACAACCTCTTTCTGCTCAAGGCGTCCGCCACCACGTTACCCTTGCCAGGGGTATACGCTATCTCGAAATCATAGGATGCTAAAAACTCCATCCACCTTTGCTGTCTCAAATTCAAATCCTTCTGAGAAAACAAGTACTTTAATGATTTGTGGTCAGTGAACAATTCAAATCTCTCACCAAGAAGATAATGGCGCCAAATCTTAAGCGCAAAAACAATAGCGGCCAACTCTAAATCATGGGTAGGGTAATTTTTCTCATGTGCCCTCAACTGCCTTCCACCATAGGCTATCACCCTTCCCTCTTGCATTAAGACTGCGCCCAGCCCTGTCCCACAAGCATCGGTGTAGACAACAAATGGCTTGCTCCCATCTGGCAACACTAAAACTGGAGTAGTGGTTAAAGCTCTCTTTAACCGTCGGAACGCATCATCACAATCTACGTCCCATGTGAAAACAAGATTCTTCTTCGTCAAGCGGGTTAATGGGGCTGATATCTTTGCGAAGTCTTTGATAAACTTCCTATAGTAACCCGCCAACCCCAAGAAACTTCTTACTTCGGTAGCATTCTTCGGAACCTTCCAATCCTGAATTGATACTACCTTCGCGGGATCCACAGCTATCCCTTCCTTGGAGACCACGTGCCCCAAGAACCGCACTTCCTTCCTCCAGAAGTGACATTTAGAGAATTTAGCCTTAAGGCTATGTGCTCGAAGAGTCTTCAATACCTCCCCAAGATGTAGGGCATGCTCTTCTTCACTCTTAGAAAATACTAAGATATCATCCACAAAGACCACCACGAATTTATTAAGGAACTCCCTGAACACCCTACTCATCAAATCAACAAAGTATGCAGGGGCGTTTGTCAACCCAAATGGCATCACCAGCCACTCATAGAAACCATCCGGAATTCTAAAGGCAGTCTTGTCTATGCTATCCTCAGCCACCCTCAACTGATGAAACCCCGTGGCTAAGTCCAACTGAGAAAATACTGAAGCGCCAACCAACTGATCGAAAAGATCATCAATCCTCGGCAATGGGTGTCTATTCTTCTTTGTGAGCTTGTTGAGTTCTCTATAGTCTACACAAAGTCTGAGGGACCCATCCGCCTTTGTAGCAAATACTACTGGAGCACCCCACTCCGATATACTCCGTCTTATGAACCCCTTCTCAAGCAACTCCCCTACTTGCTTATGGAGTTCCCTCCTCTCACGAGGAGCCATGTGGCGCACTGGTAAAGATACAGGTTTAGCATTATCCACCAGATATATTCGGAAGTCAATCTCCCGCTTCGGAGGTAAGCCCTTCACCTCCTCAAACACATCCGGATATTCCCGGACCACTCTAACAGATTGCAAACCCTCGACCGAAGCGTCAAGCGATTCAAGATAACTTAGCATAACAGAATCCATGGGATTACAAGAAATCTCGAGAGTGTTACCCAAGCGGGTCATGAGCCTAACAACTCTCCTTTCGCAATCAAGAACGGCACCATTACTGGATAACCAGTCCATGCCCAAAATCAACCCATAGCCCGTGAAGCCCAATACAAAAGCATCACATCTAAACTCAATGCTAAGTATAGAAATCTTCAAACCCAAACATATCATGGACAAATAAGTGGAGCCCCCAATTGGGTTTGAAACAACCAAGGGATCATCTACCAGACTGGTGTCTAAGTGCAGTGATTCAACTAATGATGATGAGATAAACGAATGCGATGCGCCTGAATCAAACAATGTACGGACAGGATGATCAAATAGAAAAACCAGACTTTCAACGGAGATAGTTCTACCTCTTTCCTGAATCGGTGGGACCGCGAGAGCCTGTACTTGCCCCCTAGCCTGACCTGGTGCCATAAGAGCTTGCACCTGTCCTCCTGAGGTAGACCCCGTCCTTTTCCCTTTCTTAGGACAGTCTTTCACTAGATGCCCTGCTTCGCCACAGTGGAAGCAGCCAGTCTTCTTCTTCTTGCGACAATCCTTGCTTAGGTGGCCAGGTGTCCCACAATTGAAACACTTCTTCTTCTTGCCCTTGCCACCGTTGCCTTTCCCTCCCTTGTTTTGTTGTTGTTGCTGAGGTCTCTTTTGATCTCCCTTCTTCTCGGGTGCCTTATTAGCATTGGGACCCTTCTCTTCTTCATGCATGAGTGCCATGTCAACTAGCTTCTCAAAGGTGGCCCCCATAGGGATATGAGTCATAGCCAACCCATGCATCGGTTCATTCAAGCCTTTCACGAACCTCAAAGCCTTCTTCTCCGGTGTATTCACCATGTCTAGGCCAAACCTTGCCAATTGATTATACTTGTTGACATATTCCTTCACCGAGAGATTTCCTTGCTTTAGAGTCAAGAATCTTTCCATATACAAGTTTTCCTCCGCCCTTGAGAGAAACTTTGCCACAAATCTTTGCCTAAAATCCGCCCAAGAGTCAACGGGGCGTTCTCCATTAGTAACCTCCCACCAGAATGAGGCCTCTCCTTTCATTAACCAAGCAGCTAACTTGACTTTCTTTCCTTCTTCCATCTCAAAGATATCTATTAATTCTTCCACCTCTTTAAGCCAATCCCTAGCCTCCACAAAAGTTTCAGATCCTTGAAAAGGTTTCCCTCCCATAGCTTTAAATTCCTTGCAAGTCTTAGCAAAAGTATCCGAGCGAGGAGGAGGAGGAAGATCGGGTGCTACGGTTGGTGGAGGAATATTTGCTGGACCTGCAGTGGTGGCCCTAGCCTCCATCAATCTCCTATACCATACTGGTACCGTCACACCCTCCGGAAAGTTAAGATCCTCAGCCATGCTGAAACGAAAAAGGAAAGATTCAAAACGGAGAATTCGAAGAATATAGATATGGCTATTGGGGATTATGCTTTTCTTTCAAAAACTTTTCTCTTTAAAGACATGTTTTTGAAAATATCTCTTCCATAAATGTTTTTAGAAAAATAATTTTCTAAAAATTTTATCTGTTCCGGTAACCTTTGCTCTGATACCACGTGTAACACCCCACGCCCGCTATGGTCACTCTCTAAGGGAATGCCATAGCATCGGTGGAGTATTTTAGTGAATATAGAACAGAAAAATTACAACAAGACAGATATAAATAGTACTTGAAATTTAAAACATCATCTCATAACAGCGGAAATAAACATGTCTGGTTACATCATAAAACCACAGTAAAAGTCAAGTACAATATCCATCAAAATAAAGAAGTACATAATCCCACTCTCTCATACAATAGCCAAGACAAAAGAAAAGATAACTGGGTAACTGGAGCTTTACATCTATCCAAGCTCCTAAAGACTAGAACAGCAATCCGATCAAGCTCCACTACTGCTAGGATCCACCGTAGGACCTGAGGGTTGGGAAAAAGATAAAAACAACGGGGTCAGACATAAGTCTGAGCGAGTCCTATAACTTTAACAATACAATCATTAAAGTAACCAGAGAAGACATAAACTTGACATACGGTAATGTCTGGGGATGAATGGCTACACTAAGCAGCTTGGTAGACCTAGGATAAACTAAGATAACTGTACAGACGCATTTACCCACCCAAGGATAATTACTTCACTGCACCACACCAGTCATTCCTACTCAAAGATTGATCCCACCCAAGGGCTTAAAAGAAAGATATAACTAGTAGTTTCATGTACCCCTAGCTGACCACATAGGTGTCGTCTGCCCCTATCTCCACTAGGTGTACCCCACTACTTCCCAAGCGATCGGCTCCCTACCGTAGATACCCGTGCTGGTCCCACAGTGGGGTGTATCACTCCCCAAAGTGGCAACCCGATACAACAAGCGGTGCACGGCTTATATCTACGCGATGCAACAACGTCTTACCTACCAGCCCGGGTCCACACACGCATATGAAACCCGTTGGACTTGCGTTGCCACCGCTACCCCGTTTTGGCCTCTTATAGTCAAGCCCAGTACGCGTGTCCCGTCCTCGACATGGGTCGAGCCCAATAAGATACATATGGGTTACTGGTTGAAATGGGCCCCCACAAGCTACCCACCTAAGCTTGTCACTTATCTAATGTACCCCACTTAACCCTTTAATCATGTTTAATTACATGTTTCACTTGGTTAAGTATTCTAATCGTATTTTCTATTGCCACCCAAGGCAACCCACTAGATTCCACATGCCACCCAGGGCAACCACTAAATTTCCACATGCCACCCAAGGCACCCACTTAACCCCTCATGTCCCACTACATGCTACTATGGTTAAGTGTTTCTTAATTAATTAAGACCGTGATCTCCCATAAAGACCTCCCACATTAGACTGGCTGTTATGACCGCCTGGTTAAGCCGGTAGGGTCCGGGCAGTCTTACGTCATAACAGAGTCTAACCTCGTGTCTTTACTTTAATCACGTATTTAATTTATGGCTAAGACCCCTCACATTGGGCTAACATTTGTAGCAACTGGTTAAGCCGGTAGGGTCCGGGCAGTTTTACACTACAAATGAGTCCAACCTCGTGTCTTAGTCGATTAATTACACCTAATTAATCACCCCCATATTAATTATCCCTAATTAATATCAAGTTTTTCATAACATGGGTAGACCTAACTCAATAGGTAAATTCCCATGGGGTAGACCTAACTCAATAGGTAAATTCCCACTTATGTTAATTTATTTTTATGGTATGCTTAATCATACCCAATCATACTTTTATTAACATATTTACCAACCCCATCGTTCCCCACGTAAATCGTTCTCATTTCATGACATAATAAAGGGGAAGATCCATCACAAATATCATGGGTTTAGCATATAACTTTGTCATGGGTTAAGAGGATGTCAACTTGCATTTATGAGCATATATTAACCCAACTACATTTAACCCAAACTTGCATATTATCATACACATGATTTGCATAACATGTTGCATATGAGCTTGCATATTATCATACACATATCTTGCATAACATGTTGAACTTGCATATAAGCATTCTCATAACTTGCATAACATGTTAAACATGCATTTAAGCATACACATAACTTGCATAAGCATTCACATACTTGCATAAGCATTCACATACTTTCATAAGCATTCACATACTTGCATAAGCATGCATAACTTGCATATCATGTTAAACTTGCATTTAAGCATATACATAACTTGCATATGAACTTGTATAACAACCTACACATAACTTACATAACATCATACACATGACTTGCATATGAACTTGCATAACTCACTTTGTTAAACATGCATAAATCCACTTATTAAATATGCATAAACCCACTTATTAAACATGCATAAACCCACTTGTTAAACATGCATAAACCAACTTATTAAGCATGCATAAACCAACTTATCAAACATGCATAAACCCACTTATTAATTATGCATATAAAGTAGCATATCATTACAAATGATTCAAACTCACTAATCCGCATTTAAGACCATAAGTCTCATTACACCCAATCTACTTACTTTAGCAATTGATGTTAAAGTGATAGAAACTCACCAAACCCAAGATTAGCAAACTTATGAAGTGGAATTAGTTGCTAAATATGAAGATGGTGATGATTAGAGATTGATTAGAGAGTGATTAGCTTGCAACTTCCTTCATAAACTAGTGAAGGCTCCTTCTAGGATTTAATTTGGCGGCATGAGGCCATCATTTCTATTTTTAGTATGGATTAGGGTAGGTTTAGGGTGTATTTATAGATTAGGTGAGTGTTTTAGGCCCTTAGATTAACCCTAGGTTAGATTAGGTCCGTTAGATTTAGGAAATCTCTAGAACCCAGCCCAAGACTCAACCAAAAACCAGATCTGGTGCACCCAGATCAACAGGGCCGACACCCTGTGTCGACACCCCTGTCGACAGGGCTGTCGACACCCCTGGGCCTGTCGACACCCCTGTCGACACGCCTGTCGACATGGGGCTAGGCGGGAACTTTCCCGCCACCTCCGCTTTTGGCTCCAATTATGTTTTAAAACTGAATTTTAAATCTGTTTTTAACTTTGAATTTTCGGAAAACTTCTTTGGGCCATAACCGGGCCATACGGGCTCCGATTCTCGAAAACTCGGACTCTATTTCACGTATTTTTCCGAGACGAACGCAATGACGCAGCACGTTACCCCCAATTCCCACATCTGAGATTATTTATCCTGTAATTAGTGAATTTTAGTATTAACTAAAATTCGGGGTGTTACAGAAAGGGTGACTTTTGGTGTCACTTCTATTTTATTTGTGGATTTATCCTTCTGGTATTCGTACTGCAAAAGCCTCGGAAGCTGGCCTTGGAAGATCCTTGTGTCTTCTTAGTTTAGTGCCTTCGACGCCCTCGCCTTCTAGTGTATCGGTTCTTCGGCGGGTCATTATCGAAGGTCCATTTGAGATTCGTCCAACAGGTTTATTGTTTTTGAATTTCTTGGTTTTGGATCAGGATGATTCTTTGTCATAGAATTTTCTATCGAACTGATACTGTCAGAAGGATTTTGTTGGATTGACCCTGACGGATAGATCCTGTCGGTTACGTCCTGTAATTTTTACGACCCTTTACCCTATGAGGGTTTCGGTTGATGCAACTTTTCGGATTATTTCTTCCTACTCTTGGTTCTTCCTGGTTCTTGGCCCTACTTTCTGAAGAGTTTTTTCAGGTGAGCTTTCGGTCATCCAATACCCCTTCACTGCCAGCTTACTTCATTGTTAATTATGGTAGTAACATTTGCCCCCCTTAGTGAAGGGGTATTTTCGGCTTTCCAAGTCAAACTCTTGGTCTTTTCCGAGGTGTCATGTCAGAGCCTTTTGATCTTCCTTGACAGTGGGCGCTGATTGGTCTTTGTTTGTGCAGTGGGGCCTTGGGCAAGTTTCCTTGCATAATTACCACTGCTTCTTCGTCATTTTTTACCTGCAACATCTATTTATCGCACCAGATTATTTTTTCATTGAGGATTTCAGATTTATTATGGGGAACTCATTGCTTAAACCTCTGGTAAGTATGTCTGCTTTGATCTTTAATCTAGGGGCTGAATTGTTTTGCCCAAATTTGCTTACGGTTTTATGTATCGGGTACAAATTGTTTGAATTTTAATAACCTGAGAGGAAATTCATGGCGATCCGTCCATACACCTTTTTTCCCCAAATATTAATTCTAGGGTTGGGGACATGCAATTGTATAAAAGAATCTATCCCTTCAATTGATGACTGGAATGGTGGGTAGAGTTACCCCAGCATTCATTACTCTGACTATCCATCGCTAATAGGTTTTCGTGTTATCATCTTTGAATTTTTTAATAAGTGGGATATGAACTTTACATTTTTACGAAATTATATCACTTGGCAGCACCATGACTAATAAAGGGAGTTCCGATCTCTCTTCCATTTATGCTTGTGGTCTTTCTCGGAAGAGGAAGTCTCTCATCTTGAAGAAGTCATTGAAAACTTCTCAAGACGAAGTAAATTCTATTTTTGCCAGTTTTGGGGTGGAGAATGTGGAGAATGTGGAGGCTATTCTCGCCACCTGTCATGATGACATTATGCATCCTCCTGAAGGAAATTTCGCTTACTCGATTGTACATATCTGGCATGGAGGCTTCTTCCCTTTTCCTTCCTTTGTGTTTCAACTTCTATGGGGTTTGGACATTATGCCCATTCAAATTTTACCAAGCACTTACACACTGCTCTTATGTCTGGAAGTATTGTTCTTGAATCGGGTCGGGCTTCTCTTACTTCGAACCTTATTCAACACCTGATGCGTTTTTCAAGAGCTACCAATTTCCCTATATTCCGCGCTGCCCCCTTGCGGAAGATTGTCAACAATGGCGCGGGTAAGGCTATACCTTGGAAGGACCATTTTTTCTTCATTAAATGTCCTACTGGTATTTCTGGCCATTTTTTGGATTGTAGTGGGTCTTCTTAACCCTCCGCAAATGGTTACTTTTCCATTTATAACTTATCTTTAATTTCTTTCTTTCAGATTTGGGCATCAACTCTTGTCCCAGGCTAGCATAAGGCCTTCTCCCCGATCCGACCCTAGTGTGTGCATCCGAACCGAACCGAAAAAAACTTCTGAGGGAGTGTCCCTAACCGAAAGTAAGTCCTGCGTATCCGAGTTTATTTCGAAACTGCTCAAGAAGCTGCCAGTTCGGTCCACTCTGTTAACCAAGGATAAGCTGTGTCTTTATAACCTTCTCCCGAACGAACAGAAGGTCATGGGGTCTCCACCTGTTTGTCTTCTTGGCTCTAAACGTTTATTGGTAGGTTCAAAAGTGTTTTCTTTCTCGACTCCTTTATTTCCAGGTGTGTTTTGTTGATCCGATAGTCTCTCTCTCTCTTTTTGAGGTCCTTTTTGACACTAACATTCCATGTTCTTGAATCTTTCTTTGGTCCTTTGTTTGACTAGGAGTTTCGGTTTCGGAATCCCTTATTCTTACCGACGCATTGAACCGATCCACGGCTGTTGCTATCAAGAGGTTCGCCGAATTACCTGTCGGTCCACCGGCTAAGAGATTGAAACTCAATACTCACGCCTCCGTAATTTCTGGGAGTGCTTCCGACAGAGAATTTGGGAGTGGCGTTCTCCTATCATCCCCACCAAGTACATCCAGAGCGGGTGTAGGTGCCATGTCGCGTACTCTCGCTTCTTAGCCTGCCTAACCTTCGGGGATCCTTTTCTCCAACAGATTTTACTGATCTTGTGAAACTTGTCCTTTCTGGATCTGGATTTTCTGATATCTCATTGCCTTCCACTTCTTCCGACACATTGGATTTTTATCAATATTTGATAATTCAACGACTTAAGTTATAATATTTTCCTTTTACTCTGGACTTCCCACTTATCGCAACTATATGCTGAATGCTTCTAACTTCCCAGGCTATTAAGAAATGGCATTTGTCTAAGCCCATTCCTTCCTCCTCTGCTATTGAAATTACTCGGCTTCAGAAGGCAAACGTAGTCCTAAGCGATGAGTGTGAGAGGTTGAAGGCTTCCTTAGAACATGCTGAGTTAGCTTTGGAGAAGGAAAGGTGGGCTAGGGACGTAACACCTGACAAAGTGTCGACCTTAGAGCACCAAATAGTGGAGGACGTGGTTACCCATGCTGATGAGCTTCGAAAGAAGAATGGAAATCTTTTTCGTGCCACCCAAATAATCTATGCAGCCAAGGACATGGTTTCTAATTTCTTGCAAGTCCATCTTCCACAGATTAAATCCGACTGCTATGAAGATGCCATGTTTCATCTCCTTTCCGACAACCTTCAGAATTTTTCTGAACTCCGAACCATCGACATTCCTTCCTTCATCCGGGATTGGGTTATGGAGAGGATTAAGTTGGGTGAGGAAGGAATCGAGGTGCCACGAAGGAGTGATCCTGCAATAGAGGACCTTTTATACATTGACCGTCTTCCGGATGATTTAGGAGAGGAGGGGGAAGCTTCCGCCCCTATTGGTAACAATAAGGGGAATGGGGGAAATAGTCCCAGAGATAGCGACTTCCTAGACGAGCATTTTGTCCACAATTTTGAATCACCATTGCTTAGAGAAGGTGGCCCCTTCGGTTTTCCGGGGGGGGGGGGGGGGAAGAAAGTTGTTGGTCATGAAGTTCCCTCCCCTCGGGGTATAATTCTTACTCTGGACGTGCTTTTCTCTTTTCCTAGATATTTCACTTCAAATAGTCTCCTATCATTACAATATATAAGAGAAAAACTGTTTTCCTTTCTTAAGCAGAGTTAGGTAACGAAAAGTCCAACCGTTTTTATGTTGGGCAGGTGGTACACTGGTATACTTAATTTCGCAACCTATACAACACTTGTATGGGGTTCCCCTTCATTATTCGTAAGGGCTAATATGATCGTTTGCATTGTGACAAAGTTTAGTTTATTATGAGGAGGAATTACGCATGATCTGTAGACTGAGAAAAGAGTTTCGCACGATGCCTATTCATGCTTTCAGGGAAAAGCGTCTCCTCGATGGACTTGAGTGCGTTTATACTACATTTCCTCAGCTTTCCTTTAACTTTTTGAGAGGGGATCGTGAAGCTACATTAAAGAGTTTTAGGATTAAACATGCTGAGGCGCTATGTAAACTATAAATATATGAAGAAATGATATTTTTGTAATTCGTCCTTCTGTCTATATGTCGTAGTAGGTTAGGTTAGTCTTGGGTTTAACCCATGCAGAGATGTATAAGGAAAGGGGGGGGGGTATAATTCTTGTAAACTGAAAAGAAAATAAAATTGTAATCACTTTCCTAAATGTCTATGGGCAGGTTGATCAACGCGAGATTCTTTCCTCCTGGGGTAGAGCATTGCCGACGACAGAGGTTCTCCCTATGTCTCATGAAAGGAAGATCTTACATCATAATTTATCCATCAAACACTTGACTGAGAGGATGAATACTTTTAAAGGACAGCTAGAAGAGAGGGGTAGGACTACTCTTGGAATGAGGACCTACATAAAGGCCAATCCCTCTATCGAGTTTGAGGATGAACTAAGGAGCCTACGTCAACTTGTCGTCGATTTGGAAATTGATTTAAATAATGCTACTACAAAGTGCGAGACATGGGAACATTGTTTCGAAAATATCCCTATAATGACGGGGTCTTCGCCCCCTAGTCATGCGATAGCTCGTAAGGCTCCCGCTCTTCAGAAGTGTTATTACTTGAATGACCCTCCTCCGAGGTTAAAGGAATCAATTATTTCTGAGTGGTGCAAAAGAGTAGTAGCTGAGACGAAAGGAATCTATGATACTAAGTTAATTAAGGATTCTCACGACCGTGTCGTCGGGTATGTCGACCAAATCAGAATTTGCAAGAAGAAAAACATGATTTGCATATGAACGTTTTTGAATTGGAAAAGGAAAAGGAAAATAAGTTTCTCAGGCATTGTGTAGGGCTTATAACAGAGCCTTGAAACTACAGATTAGACCTTCCGATCTAGGAAAGTATGAAGACTTAACAAGCTACTAGGCATTGCACTTCGTCAGACCATTGACCCTCCTTTGTCCGATGATGAAGATGACCTAGACATTTAGTAACATTTTGTAATGGTAACACGCATTTATACCCATAATCAAGGTACTGAGAATGTAACTTTTTGGTGAATAAACATGTGTATTAATGATGTTTAACATGTAAATAACTATTGGTATAAAACATGAGTAAAAATAGCTTGCATAAGGAACGATCTAAGAGGTTTTCTTTAAGTAAGATAAGATATAACCTTTTTATTTGGATTTGTTCTTGATGATGAGCTTTCCGTCAACTTCCCAAACTTTGTGGGGCCTTTCCCTTGGGCATACCTATGGTTACTTCGATTTGAGATAATTACTTTGGAGATCTTTGGAAAATCATATACTGACGGTTGGAGCCTTCTTCTAACGCTTGCGCAGGGTCTTTTCAACCCAGATTCGGATGTTAATATATAGAAGGTTGACACCCCCTCCAGTATTTGTGTAGAGCCGAATCGACCCAGAATTGAGCATTAATAATAGTAAACCGGAAGCACCTCCGGTATTTGTGAAACGCCAAATCGAACTAGATTCGGGTATTAATAGTAGTATATCGGAACCCCATCCAGTATTTATGAAACGACGAATCGACCCAGATTCGGGTATTAATAGTAGTAGACCGGAACCCCCTCTGGTATTTGTTAAACGCCGAATCGACCCAGATTCGGGTATTAATAGTATTAGATCGGAACCCCCTCCAGTATTTGTGAAACACCGAATCGACCCAGATTCGGGTATTAATAGTAGTAGACCGGAACCCCCTTCGATATTTGTGAAACATCGAATCAACACAGATTCGGATATTAATAGTAATAGACCGAAACCCCTCCGGTATTTATTGTTTCGATATCCCCTTTTGATTTGATTTATGAAGTAGAGGTTGTACGTACTTCTTGAGCCACTCCTTGGGCTTTTGGTGTCAAAGCAGAGGATGTACGTGCTTTGTTGGCCACTCTCTGGGCCTATGCGGCCAACGAGCTTGGCTAGCTTATCCACAAGCAAGGCCCAAGGACTTACCCAACCTCCCTCTAGGAGGCGCCATATTCTAACCATCGTAGGCGATGATAAGGTCCTAAAAACTTAGACGGGGCCCTCTAGGCACAGAACTAAGGTTTACTCTTTTGATGCTCTATACGAGCTATCGTAGGCACTGATAGAGGCTTATATGCCACCCCCTCCAAGGGGTGCCCTATCCTGACCATCGTAGGCGATGATAGGGGTTTGCGTTCCCTTCTGCGGGTAACGCGGAACATAAGCAGAGGCAGGAGTGCTCTTCTGTGAGCAGAGGCAGAACGTGTAGGACGTGCTTAGTTCTAGCAGAGGCAGGGCGTACTCTTCTATGAGCAGAGGCAGGGCTTGCTTAAAGTTAGATGCACCATCACGACCATTTCTGGTATGCAACGGTGGCATACGCTTTTGATGCTTTAACACTGCCCCCTCTGATTTGGGCATGGAGAAAGACTAACACACCATCCCCCTCTGGGGAATGCCTTGTTCGGACTAATTTAGTGCTGACAAGTTTTTTTTTCTCTTTATCCATTTGTGACTTGACCTTTCCTTGGTCATTTTTTTTGTAGAGTTTCTCTCCTCTACAACTGGGAGATTAATCTTTTCCTTACTATTTCAAGAGGGCTCGGTGATGTGACCTCCTATGCTTTCTTTACATAACTTTGTAATTTTTCTTAGTTTAAGAATTTGATGACCATCCCCTCTAGAACTTTGCAGTGTTTTGTTTCGTGCCTGTTTACCATATGGTAGTAGCAATACGATCCTTCTCTCTTAGCTTCGTTCTTGGGTTTCTTCTTGGGCGACGACCAAAAGTTTAACTCATGTCTAGTCAGGAAATAGATACCCTCAATTGATACAGTGAGCTAACAACCCTTTGGTAACTTTGACTCGAAATTCTTCTTTTTTTGCTGCATTTTGGACTTTTTATTGCCCAATTTTGTCATTCCTTCCTTATCTCCACACTTCCTTTTTACCGCCTTTCGACATGGGGGTATATCTCTTTCTGACTTTTTATCAGCCAGAGAGATAGAGGTTTTCTCAATGCTTTGTTCGAATATGGTTCCTCTAGCCTTTGTGAGGATGGCTTCTTTGGAAAGGAGATAGAAGTTTTATCTCTTCATCGAGGGCTGGTAAAGGGGAAAAAAATCAGAGTTAGTCCTACGTGGAATGGGTTAATGCTCCATCGATCAGGGTCATAGGGTTCTACATCCTTCTCTTTCTCTTGGATATGGAGGGTTTCTAATTTGAATCTTTCGATCCCCCATGGCTCGTTAATACTTTCCCCGGCCATGGGAAATCCATCGATAATGGGTAGAGGTTTTTTAATCCATAATCTTCGCCTCCTTAAGGTTCAGTCCAATCCGGGATGGAACAACACAGGTGGATATGTGGCTGTTAACCGCAAGGTCGGAGGTTCAGGCCCTCCTTCTAGCACCAAAATGTTAACGATATTTTTCGTCAACGCCAGACATGGGTTAGCAGGGACAAATTCAAAAGAAGAAAGGGTGGATTAGTTATTTTTTAGGTTAAATCGGATTACCACCCTAGATATTGTAGCTGGGAGGTATAGGATTGTCAAGGACAATCAGAATGGATTTGAACTCAGAGAACGAAGTGCATTCTACTATTCGAGGACATGTTGGGACGAAAATCCATGCTTATCTGAAAAATGAACAGTAAACTACAATGGTGATGATCAGAAAATGACAATGTACACTTACAGAGAAATTTTCTCATAAGAAGATCCCTTTTTATTCAACGTTCGCTGTAAGTACATGGATGTTATAGGAAAATCCTTCAATTAATTTCAGTGCTAAGCTATTTTTGAGAGTACAAGCATTCAGGAAAATCCCCCCCCCCCTAAAATGGCACCTCTGGGATCTTATTTATAGTGGTTCAGGGCCCCTTCCGCTGATGGGCTATTAGGTCTGTGTGGGCCTTTGTCAGTCGCTTATTTTTCTTAATTTCTAGTGCTTGACTTTCAGCCGTCCTCGAAGTATTATTTATGGTCTTGGGATGGTATTTGAGCCTTTCATCACAGCTCCTAAATGTAGACTCTCGGACGTAAGCTTTCGGATGTAGGTCTCCGACTTTATCGTGAATACTTAGAGGGGCCTTCCCTCATGATGTACGTTAATAACTGTCGGTTCGAAGCCGCTGTGGGTTTCGGTACTTAGTAAATCAGTTCAGATAGCCTGTATCTCTGCTTGGGTCCCAATTAGTTCTCTGACGGAGTTCTTATGGAACATCCTGCATCCTCGAAAGGGTGGCTTTTGGTGTCACTTCTATTTTATTTGTGGATTTAGCCTTTCGGTATTCGTACTGCAAAAGCCCCGGAAGATCCTTGCATCTTCTTAGTTTAGTGCCTTCGATGCCCTCGCCTTCAAGTGTATCGATTCTTCGGCGGGTCATTATCGAAGGTCCATTTGAGCTTCACCCGATGGGTTTATTGTTTTTGACTTTCTTGGTTTTGGATCAGGATGATTCTTTATCATAAAATCTTCTGTTGATTTGATACTGTCAGAAGGATTTTGTTGGATTGACCCTGACGGGTAGATCCTGTCGGTTACATCTTGTAATTTTTACGATCCTTTCACCTAGAAGGGTTTCGGTTGATGCGGCTTTTCAGATTATTTGTTCCTGTTCATGGTTCTTCCTGGGTCCTGGCCCAACTTTCTGAAGAGTTTTTTCAGGTGAGCTTTCGGTCATCCGATACCCCTTCACCGCTAGCTTACTTCATTGTTAATTATGATTGTAATATCTGGTATCAGAGCATAGGTTTAGTACTCTTGTATAGATTGTGAGAGAATTTATTTGTATTTTTAAAATATAAATATATTATATATACACACCTAGATCCATAAAGGAACCCATTAAATAAGAAGAGCAGTTTATGCAAAGAGTTGAGATATCAGTTACGTACACTAAAGAAGTGATTATGGAAATTTGAGACCCTTAGGTGGTTTGAATGAAAAGTGTACAATGTGCTTTGTATTGGAGAAAGATGGATCCCATATATCGATATCTGATATACTAGTATTTTTCGATTAGTGGGATTGGCAGTAGAGCCTTATAACTTGGGAAAAGAAAAGAGGGAAAATGGATTTGGAATATATAAGTATATAAGAGAAATGACTTTGTGGGAATATCTAGGAAACTCTAGGTAAGTTGGGAACCCACTTTGAGTCCAGCCCCATTGTTAACTTTTAAGAACTTGAAATATTAAAAGCTTTTGAGTGATTGTTGACATCAAAAATTGGTCACTAGTGACAATAAACCCCCAATTGTGTGGAGAGCAAACAAATAACTATTACAAAATATGGTAAAGTAAAGAAAACGGGGAACGCACAAGAATTTTTATAGTGGTTCGGCAAAGATGGTGCCTACGTCCACTTTATATGTATTGATTTGCTTTTGATTACAAGTACAACACTATTTCTATTTGAAGAAAGAAGAATTGGCTATTTTGGACTTTGCCGTGAGGAAAGTTTAGAGGAATCAGAAATCTACACTGGAGAATATATCATCCGAAAGAAGGTCTGAAAAGATGTCGGAAAAAAGGTCCCTTTCCATTTTTATATTGGAAGTATTTATAGGTGTAGAAGTGGGCGGAGCGGGCCGCCACAGGCCTGCCTCTTTTGCGAAGCTCGGACACGTGGAGCTCGATCCTTGGAAGTAGTTGCGGAGGTGGGACCCGGTCTACTTTTGATTAATGGTATCCTCGGAAATGGTGGCTTACGTGGCACTTGAGATGAGGTGTATCAAAAGTAAAGCTTTGTCCAGAAGTGGTTGACCACCTTTAATGCCTTCAGAATCGGGTCGAGTATTGAATGACTCAGCTAGATATTTCCACATAGGTCCGGAGATATCCGGTCGATCCAAACTTTAAGGAAATGTTTGACTCGGTCGGTCTGGAAGAGAGATTTTATTGGGGCTTGAAATGTCGTTAGTCAAAGGAAACTGACTCGGGTTAAATCTGTTCTGGACCTTCTATACTACAGGTCGCACTATCGATCGATCGACCAATGTAGAAAAGAGTTTCTGGACATTGGGCTTCGATCCATTGAACCGCGATGCCTTTTGCGAAAAAGCTGGTCAATACTTTGCCCCTCAGAATACATCTTTCTTAGTAGAAGAGGTGTGTTCTGATCCTTGTATCGAAGTCCAATGTGAGGGTGGCGATGGTTGGGTCGAACCATATTAAGGCCAGAAGTCCGACGGTTCCGATGGTTGTACTAAGACTAGAAAACTGACGATCGAAGTAGATCGTATTAAGGACAGAAAACCAACAACCATCGAAGAAAGCATTAAGATCGAGAAAGTAATTGTTAACTCCTGGTAGTGAGATCCAACACCTGCAGAGATTGTGTGGGCCATTCTCAGTCTAGAGAAGGCTTTAGCCTTGATTGGGCGAGCATTAATCATACTCGATTTGAAGATAAGGGCGAGCAGTAATTACACTTGGCTTAGAGAAGTAGCGAGTATTATCCATACTCGGCTTATGGAGATGGCAAGTATTATCCATACCCGACTTACAGAGATGGCGAGTATTATCCATACTCGTCTTAAGACAATGGAGAATATTGTATATACCTGGCTTATGCAAATGACGAGTATTATCCAAACTCGGGTTATGACAAGTATTAACCATGCTCGACTTATATGTAATGTTATTAATGAAATTCAACTAGTGGAGAGTGCACTCGGTTTAGAGAAGGGGCGAGTATGATCCATACTCGGCTTAAAGAGATCTGACCGTACTCGGCTTGAGGAGTAGGTTCAGAGATGGTGGCAGGCTTTGACCGTATGTTAAGGACGGTGGGTTTGCACTGACCATATTTGGGCGAGCGTCAGTCACGCTCGGCTTAAATCATCCAGACATAATCCATGTTTGCAAAAGAAAGTTCATTGTTGCTAAAGAACTATTACAAGAAAAAGGAAATAAATTCTAAGAGGATGACTGTTGATTTTAGAGCATGCTTAGGAGATAAATCCTAACCTCGTACATGTGTACATCAACTTATCCATTTTATCAAAATAAATAAAGATACATTAAAAATAAGAAATCTAAATCTTATTAATTGATGATGATGCCGCGAGTGTGGAGCTCAGGGTCCTTTCCGTTTCTCGGAGCTCGAGGACCGGCTTGAGGAGCTTGGGCAGAAGATTATGATGACATAGCCGGTGTGCTTTTCTTGACGTACTCAGGAGTTCTCCTCGCCTAACCCTATCCTCGATGAGATCGCGCAGGTGCCTGCATTCATTGGTGTTGTGACTGGCAATGTTGTGAAACATGCAGTGCTTTCCAAAATCAAGCTCTTTCTGGGTCGGCTCTCTTCGAGGAGGTTTTGGGAAAGGTAGGGACCCTCGTATGTTAAGGTACATGTCAAGCAGGGAAGAATTGAGCTCGGTATACTGATCGTACTTGTTTTCTCCCTGAGGTCGTATGTTGCGTTCATTCTTTTCTGAGGCCTTTCCTCTAGCCATTTGTGTTGGATGGACCTCCTTGTTTGGTGGCAAGGACCTCGAGGCTCTCCATCTCAATGCTGGCGTCTTCTTGTCGGAGGGACCGCTCGGCCTACGAATAGAAATCTTCAATGTCCTTAGGAGGATCCTGGTAAAAGAGATTGAGAATTATGATCAGTTCTGAAGACCTGCGATGGCGGCCATAAGCACCGTCGATGGCTTGAGCTGATTGGCTGATGCTATGGTCACGTTGAATCTTTCAAGAAAAGATCAAAGTGTCTCTTCCAGAAGTTGCTTGATGGTGATCAGGAACATGACACTCTTTGGTCGGGAGATATGAACTCTGAACTGTTCGATGAAGTGAGTGACCAGCGTGTTCCAGCTGCTGATCGACTCTGTTTTTAGCTGCCAAAACCACATGTCGGCTATATCTATGAGAAAGAGTTGGAAGCACTTGGCCATAACATTGTTCGATGCTAAGAGTACTTCCATATGATGCATGTATCGCATGAGATGGATGGTCAGGTTGGTCCGACCATTGTAGGGTTCAATGGTTGGAAACTTGAAGTCCTGAGGATTGCGGATGTTTCTGATTTCCCTGGTGAAGGGGCTGCGGTGGATATTATCTACATCTTGCTGAGAAGAAGTGCCCCAGGTGAAGCATCGGATGATGCTTAGAAGCTGGCTTCCATCTCTGAGGAGTCGCTGCCATGAATCCAGCTATGCATTCGGGAGAGCTCCAGTACTAGGATCCGACGAAAGCATGCTCGGAAGGGTGGTCGCCGGTTGGGAACGATCTCCGAGAGTTGAGTGAAGATGAGGGCGAGGGTTCATCGCAGCTGTCGGTCCTGGGAAGACTGGCGCCTCTTGAACCTGATGAGAAACGGCCCGAATCGTGTTTGTGATGGAAGGTTCCGGTTGATCTAGCATAGCATGTGATGTTCGGGGTTCTTAGATGCCCCCGCCCTAGTTGATGTTAGAAGGGTTTATGGTAGCGTTTTCCTCCGCCTGTCTGAGAACCGGTATGGTAGAGTGGTCTCCCTGGTTCGAATTGAAGGCTCCACCACCAGCTCTTTGTTGAAGGAGACGCGACATAAGATGAGTCTTCTATAAGATAATGGGTTGTAATGGAAATGGCATTGATCCTGTCTGACCCAGCGGTTACTCGATTGGTCTAGGGGTCGAGCTATTCCCTAGAGTGGAGGAAATATGGTCAAACAACCTAGATCTTAATCGCGTGCCTCCTGTGAATCTGCAGCTGCGGCTGCGTTGGTCGTTGTAAGCGATACTCCTGGCTATGATTGGTCGAGAGGTGGAGCCGAGCCAGGAGGAAGCAAAGGTGTGATCTGATATGCGGCTTGCATTTGTGCAGACCGAAGATCGGTTATTGCCCCAACTTCGCCCGGTGGAGGAATTGATGTTGAAGCGTTAAATCCCTTTTCCATCCGAGTGAGAAGGTTATCCATGAACTGTTGTTGTCGTTCGAGGAGTTTACCCTGGGATGTCATTTGGCCACTGAACTCGCCATAGTCTTATCTGTGTCATCCCGGGTAATATATCGGGACACGTCTTCATGAGAGGAGGCTTCCTGACTTGCTTCTGTAGCGGTTGTCTTGGCATCAGCGTTTGTAGGATGAGAAGATGT
This sequence comes from Allium sativum, assembly GCA_030737875.1. NCBI lineage: Eukaryota > Viridiplantae > Streptophyta > Magnoliopsida > Asparagales > Amaryllidaceae > Allium > Allium sativum. Next base: position 466,709,273 of record CM060923.1, read on the forward strand.
TGCATCTTTCTTTCACTTGTTCACCATGGGTCGGAACAGTAGAAGGTCGTAGGTTTGACCCCTACCTGGCACGCCAAAGTGTTGACGTCAAAAGTCGATCACTAGTGACAATCAACCCCCAGTCGTGTGGAGAGCACATGAATAACAATTACAAAATACGGTAAAGTAAGGAAAATAGGGAACACGAAAGACTTTTTATAGTGGTTCGGCAAAGATGGTGCCTACGTCCACTTTATATGTATTGATTTGCTTTTGATTACAAGTACAGCACAATTTCTATTTGAAGAAAGAAGAAGAATTGGCTATTTTGGATTAGTCATAAGGAAAGTTTAGAGGAATCAAAAATCTTCAGTGGAGAATAGATCATCCAAAAGAAGGTCTGAAAAGAGGTCAGAAAAGGGGTCCCTTTCCGTTCTGAGCTTGGAAGTATTTATAGGTGAAGAAGTGGGTTGAGCGGGCTGCTACGTGGCCGGCCTCTTTTGCGGAGCTCGGATACGTGGAACTCAATCCTTAGAAGTAGTTATGGCGGTGGGACCCAGTCTACTGTTGATTAATAGTATCCTCGAAAATGGTGGCTTATGTGGCACTTGAGGTGAGGTGTATCAAAAGTAGAGCTTTGTCCAGAAGTGGTTGACCGCCTTTAGTGCCTTGAGAATCGGGCTAAGTATTGAATGACTCACCTGGATATTTCCACATAAGTCCGAAGATATCTGGTCAATCCAAACTTTAAGGAAATGTTTGACTCAGTCGGTCTAGAAGAGCGATTTTATTGGGGCTTGAGATACTGCTGCTCGAAGGAAACTGACTCGGGCTAAATCTGTTCTAGACCTTCTGAACTACAAGTAGCACAATCGATCGATCAAGCGATGCAGAAGAGAGTTTCTGGACATTGGGCTTCGATCCGTTGAACTGCAAGGGCTTTTGCCAAAAAGTTGGTCAATAGTGATAGTTTGTGGTGCTTTTCAAGTTTTATTGTTAAAAGTTACAGTTTCAAAATATGTACTAGCTATATTGTGTGGAAACAATTTTTGAAACAAAAAGGGAGTATTTTTCATGTTTGAAAAAAAAAATATAAGGAACATATTTGAAAAAAAATTGCATTTTTTTTATGGGATTACATATTTTTATGGTTTGGCAAAGATAAGTTTTAATGAGAAAAAAAATAAAGTTTTGAAACTTTTAATTTTTTAAAAGGAAAATGAAATGAGGAAGCCAAGCCATTTTTTTAAATCATGGAGTGGGTAAGGATTAGTACCTAGGGAAGATGAGAAATATTTTGAGGCAATAAAGAGGATAACGAGAATTATTTCGAATTAATGGTAAGTTCCCGTGGAATGCATAAGCATTATAGAGCCTAGGTTGTTGCTTGGGAAAGACTGTTAGTACACGGCAAGGACTATCGGTGACTACCAGATGGTAAAGGATAAGTAAGTGTTTAGATCCATTGGTTTGGACTTTTCTTTATCATAGGGGACATGGTTCTAGGATTCTTAGCCCTTGGTAGTAGCTATGTAGAATGCATGTTTTCCTGTTTTAGTTAAAGGATTAGAAGACTTATTTGAAGGTTAAGCTTATACCAGGTGATTAAGTTAAATAAGCCAAGAAAAATGACATAACTAAAAAGAAAACAACGAAAGTTGAAAATGAAAAATGGATTTTTCCAAAGAAAGTTGAAAATGAAAATTTGTAACAAAGAATTTTTTCTTATGAGAACTGTGCTTGGATAATAAGATAGAGAATCTTTATATAATAGTTGCGTAAAATCCAAGTACGGATATGAAAGGTATGTAAAAGAAAAATAGAAGATGCCAAAATTTCCGTTTTTCACCTTTTTGTAACATAAGAAATTGAATTTAGAAAATTAGATTTTTCTGAAATTCAAAAATTGAAAGTTGGTCGGTAGGGTTTTGGATGCAAAAATTGGATAAACTATGCTCTTGCCCTGTAAGAGTATAGGAAAATTTGAATGAAAAATTATTTTGATTTTCAAAATACTGCATTCATATAGAAATTGTCAGTATATTTAGGGTATGTGCATGATGTTTTCAAAAGATTTTCAAGAAAAATTTGCATTCCTATATAAGTTACCGCTTAGGCATTCATTACATCTATGTATTACTATGTTGTATCACACTTAAAACAAGTGCACAAATGTTAAAAATTAGATGTACACCTGAAGGTTGTGAATCATGCGAGGAATTACTTAATTTGCGAGGAATTACTTAATTTTACCCTTACCAAATTTTGGGGATGAAATTTCTTAAGGGTGGGAGAATTTAACACCCCGCATTAATTAACTAATAAAAGAGATAAGAAATAATTCTAATGTTGAAATAAAAAGTGCAAGTTAGAAATAGAAAGAAATAAATGCATAAATAAATACATGGATGAAAAGTGGACAAAAAATTAGATACAAATTGAAAAGGCAATAAAACAATGCATTAAAAAGTGAATAAAACAATGCATTAAAAGGAATAAAACAATTCATTTATAGCCTTATGGATTACATTAATTTAGCAACTATAAAATGGAGCTTGCATGGGAAAGTTATTAATGAATTAACACCTAAAAGATTGCATGCGTATATATACATGCAAATACGAAATTCAATCTTAAAGATGAATTATAACTGGAATAATATAAATCAAGGAAATTATATAAAGCAATTAATTAACGTTATTAACTGATGTTAAAATCATAAATCACAGCGGTGCAAAAAATCGGCCTGGACCCAGGATGGGTTGACCCACATTAGAGCTGGTCCGACCCAGGGGTGAACCCGGTCGGCCCAGGTCTGTTTTCTGCCTGACGTGGATTTCTGATATAAACGGCTCAGATTTTATTTGGTTAAATTTGATGGACCAGACTTTCTCGGACACCTATAAATAGACTAGGAGAGCCTAGCTCCAAACTCATATTTTTGAGATGTTTCCTAGGCTCTGTCATTCTCTTCTTCCTCCAGATCTTTTCAGAAAATTAGAATATTGGATTTAGGATATTCTGATTTAAGATTTGAAGATAAAGAATGTAATTCTACAACACAGGTGTTCAGAATTCTGATCAACGTGAGATAATTCTTGAATCTAATTTATTTAGGTCTCTCTCTTACTTTCCCTCTTCTTTTAGCATTAGAGTTGTGAATCCATGGTTGTTTTAACAATAGATTCAGTTAGAAAAGCCATAGAATAACAGGTCTGAATCATATTCAAGGATTGGAAAGTTGTTGGTGAGTGGATTTAAATTATATCTTTTTAAATAATGGTATATTTACCGTTTGCATTCCCCGTCATTCTTAACATGTTAAATAACTGTAAGTTCTAATAATTGCGGTATTATTCATTTTCAGTTATATTAAGAATATTACTGTTGTATAGATCTATTCTATGAATCTGTTAATTGGATTAAAATCACCGTAATACAGGAATTGTGGAATTTAGAATAAAAGTGAACATGTTATAGAAAATGTTGTTAATGACAAGTTGTATATTGTAAATCAAATTACAGTGAAATTGGGAATAATAGAAAAAGAATAAATATGCCTAGTTTGTATGTAAAATTACAGTAATTGGGAAATTGTAGATAACCGCACCGAGACACGAGATTAAGTTCAACTTGTGATAGAAGCCAGCCCGGAACTGCCCGGCAAATCCAGCGTCCACAAATGGTCAACTTAATGTGAGAGGTCTGGTGCTTAAACATATATAAAAATATATGTATACAACAAACAATATATAAATAAATAAATAAATTAGTAATGTCTGTTGGGTACATCAAATAAAAATTTTGGGATAATAAAATAAAGAAGCTTTATTGTCAATTAATGTCTTAGGAAACCATGACCGTTAGGTTCATAAGTGACATTAATTGTAATTAATAGAATTAAATGTTACGTATGAAAATGTACAAGACAGTAAAGAAATGGATGTTATAACAGTAAACGTTTAGTTAAAAAGGGATAATGTGATGAACGGGGAATATAACCTATTATAACTGATTATATGAATTGTAACGTCCCGTATTTTCGGTAATCAAATATTTAATTTATTTTGTTATTTTAAATATTGATTTGGGATTACAAATGAATTTATAATATAGAATTCATTATTAAAAATGAATTTTGAACATATAATTTATATTTAAATTATAAACGAGCTCGTAACGTCACGGTAGTTCGTAATATTAAGTTTTTAACTTCAATTGAATATACATGATCTGATATAAGTCGGAATTCTATGAAACAAGAATCATCTGAACCTATTTGATTATAATTATCTAATGAAAGAGAAAAGCAGAGATTTCATATTTTAGATTGTGAGTTATGTCCAATTCAAATTTCCAAATAGTCGCTATGAAATCATTTATAAACTATAACATTAATTTAGTAAATGTAAAGGATTTTTACATAAATTGAATATCGTTAACCTAAAGTTTCTAAATGTTAAGTTTAAAATCTATATTTAGTTTATTTTGAAGCTGTATAATATTTCATTTGGAGATATACGATAATAATAATTTTATTATTATTTAAACAGAGTTGGTTTGGATTTAATTATATTATATCGATATTATATAGGCCTTAGAAATAGCTAGTTTCCAAACGATCTCCATTTCTGATGAAATGAATTTTATTGGAATACATACAACTAATTATTGTAAGTTTTCAAGTTTGGAAATGATCAGAGATATTCTGTGAGCGGGCGCAATTTAAACCTAAAATGATCAATAAATCGAAAATAAAATAGAGTTGTTTTCCAAATGGAGTTGGATTTTGACCAAATGAGTTTCGTTTATTTTGTAACATCAAAATATAGCAGTACATCCATTTTCATCATGACTTGAATTTGTGTATGCCGATGTAAATTTAGAGCGCTCAATATTAAATCGCGATACTGCGTTAAATAAAATCTACCTCACATAATACCTACCCCTAGTAATCCCTAAACTAAAATAAGTATATGCTAAGTTATGAATCACCTTGCCTAACCTCCCTAACATTCTTTTCAAATTAAAGACACGCAGAAAGATGGTGCCTACCTTAATATAAACAAATAGCCTAACTGTTCAATCATGTAGATGCATATACGAAAGAAAGGTCCAAACACATCAGCTACCCTAATATATTATATGTACCAACCTAGATACTGAAACACAACTAGGATTGAATACGCACACATTAACGCTATACAATGCAGCTGTCTCCTACCCTATCAATCAAATGGAAACAGTGCACATGCCTAAAACTAAACACGCTGCCTAGCTTACAAAATCAAGCAGGAAATTGTACTAGATCCAACCATGTTGAAATGAAAAGAAATTCAAATCCTTTTATTTGTACAAGTGTAAACCTACCTACTATCTGTAACGGCCCGCACTTCCACCTACTTCAAATCGACCAAAAACTGAAACCCACGTCGATTTAAGGTAAGCAAAAGTACGTTTCGTTAGGGTTTATCAGAGCAAACACAGCGGAGTACAAAACTCGCAGTGGAACAAATAAAATATAATAAGAATATATTATTGTAGTGGAAATATTTTTGAATACAAATCTGATTTTACATACCATTACTCCATGAAGATTTAATATAATACACCGATGATAAGGTACGTCCGGTCTTCATATGAAACTCCAGCTCTCTCTAGAACTCCGAGTCTTCATACTTGAGCTCGATCTTGAAAAACTGAAAAACAAAATAACAGACTGCCCGTGTGGAAATTGTGGGCACCCGCAGTTTGCAAGGGAAAAACAAACTACGAGTCAGTCATAGGACTGGTGTGAGAAAACCCTTTTTTAACTAATCTGATACTTAGCCTTATTTTGAATAAGGTATCTCAGGACCACGCCGCATGTCGCAGAACGGGTTTCCTCCCAAGGATACATGCACAACCATAGCAACCAGAACCAAACATAGCAACCATAAACCATATTTTGAAAACATGACTTTAGAAAAATGAACGATTATAAGCCCTATGTCCCATCACACAATGCAAGCGCACACCAGAGGATAGGGGTTTGCCTTATAATCGCAAAACATGCTGATATAGTCTGAAAATAAAACCATTGATATTATAATAATGTCTAGGATGTGGAAAAATCCTTTCGAAAATAGATTATAAATCTTAGCTCGCATAGTGCCCCATCCCACTATGTTTACTACATAGGTATACAACTTAAAAATCGTAAAGGGTTTCATATTGGAAGTTGGATTTCCATCTAAGAGCCTGGGCTAAGGATCTTCCCAGTCCGATTCGAAACCCCCAGCTAGGTTCCAGGATCTCATCTGGCTCCTTTAGAGCGATAGGGTCGGTCCACCCTACTTCGTGGATTAAAGTAACAGCCTGAACATAACGTCCCTCAGTCTATGTGTAGACTGTCATCTAGGTATATTGACCGAGTCCGAGGCGCCTCATCCAACAAACCACATAAGTAAATGCCTGGGCTCCATAACATGGCGTTACCTTTTGCTAGATGGAACGTTAAGTCCCAACCCCAACGGTCTATAATCCTGTTTCGGCTCACTCCGGTTGTGAGGCCCACGAAGTCGCGTCATACACAAAGCTACGCATTTAAGCCATGCTTTGGTATTCAACCACAAGGCCCTGCTTTTCAACAAAAGTCTTGATCATTTCCACTTATCATGCCACACTATCATTCCTTAAAACACAAACTGCTATTTACCAACATGCAACCTTTGAGCTCAAACGTCTCTAAGAAGGGTGTTAAGTTAGAGAATAAATTCTCCCCACCAAACATATGTATATTTAGTAAATGTCAATTTGTATTTTATAAATTACAGTGTCAGACATGAAATCCACTAACAAAGTCCATTTCGGGAATAGGAACAAAACCGAAGGCACTTGATTCCGCGTCCCCGTCTGGAAGTGCAAGTCCTTGCAAACCAAGTCGCTTCAAATACGGTCAGATTATGCCATCACTTTAACATCATATGGACTATCGCCCAAGGCATCAACAGGGAATCCATCCGATGTGAAGAAATCTGGGTCTTCCACCATCGTCATCGATATCTTGACATCAGCATCGCGTTTTATAATTGTTCAAAATAGGTAAAAGCCCGGTCTTTCCAATTAATTAGTGCATCTTTAAAACCAATAGGTATACATGATTTCATGAACCTCATTCCATTTCAGAATATTCTTTTATTCGTTAAATTATGAATTATTCCTATAAATCTTATCAAAGATTTAATTCATTTAAACCTCTTATTTGAGTCTTTCTTTAGAAACGATTGCAATAGATTTTACAATATCCTCTCACAATCTCTAAACCAAATTAAGGTTAATCAACTAGTTTGATTAATAATCCTTACCGAAGTAATCATTCATTTTAATATCTCAATCCCAAGCTATTCATCCAATGGAGAAAAACTGGTAGTACTCCATATCTAACACCCATGGTGTTACTAGTAAATTCAATTATCATCCAACATTTTAAATCTAATTAAAGATTTAACTATCGCATGGAGTAAAACTGGTAGTACCCCATTTTAGAACACTTCTTGAATCAATAAATTAAATTACCCTATTCACATTTCAATCTAATTAAGGATTCACTAAAACTCCATTTAGTTTTCATCTCAAAAATCATTACTTAATGATTATTCAACTTTAGGAAAATCAATCCTGGTTTTAAGAACTAGTGTCATTTAAAACACAGTTCACAATGAACCCAAAATCATCTTCCATTTAAAACGGAATCTTCTCGGAAATCATATCTGCTTACAGCTGATATTGATCTCCATATCCAACCAACATTATAAGAAAAATATTGGCTAGCGCCTTTCAAATTCCTCAAATAGTAAGTCCTTATCTGTGGAGACTTATCTCAACCATTAACCAATACGGTTTCCATTTAATTACAATTTAATTTATTTAATTGGAAAACTCCAGTTTTCACTTATCTTAATTTCGGATTCATTATACAAAGATGGATATCTTCCTTACATTTAACGTTCAATAAACTGTTAAATGAACATCCGGGCTTTCCTTTCGATCCATTCCGATCCTCGCCCAGATAAATAAACGTTGGCCAGGTAAGTTCAGCGCACTGGTTGCAACATTCCTTACCTTGTTAAACACCCTGTTTATCTTTCAAAATCTCACAATCGGGACAGACTTACTTGTGATTTCCGCATATTCAAACAAAATAGGTGTTTATTATTTAAAACATTATTCATTCGTCCAAAATACTTTCATCCTTCCTGATTATTTTATTATTAAATAATCATTTAAAATCCAATTTCTGCAATGAGACTCGTTCAACTCCGGTATATCCGAGAATTTGGGTATATACAAACATCCAATAAAGATAAACAAGATGTCAAATAACTAGCGAGTTGTAACTAAACTCGTTAGTTATTTAAGATCAGATGTCGGTGTCATAATTGAGTTCCATTTTATTAATTAACAACCAAACGATATTCATAACCATTGATCAACCAAATCAAACATCCAAACTAAATCAAATTCATCTAACATCTTTTAAACATGAATAATATTCATTTGCTAGAGATTAACAACTCAACATAAGCATGTAATGATGCCCAAAACCATGTTATAAGTTTATGATGTTCATTACCCTAGCTATCAAACCAAGTATTCATCTTATAAGGTCCAACTTCATGAATATCAATAAAAGGTCTTTCTTTTCATGTATAAATCCAAATTTACACCTAAAGATCACATCTTATACGTAACTACAGATATACATCGAGCCTATTTGGGTTCTATCTCTCTTTTACCAACTTAAACCATGGTTAATAACCCAAAAATTCTTCATATAAGATCCAAATCCTTGAATTTCAATTACAGGTCTAATCTTTTCATGTATAAACACAAATTTACACCTAAAGATCATACCTTTACGTATGATTTCACATAAAGTTTGAATCTTTAGGGATTTAACCCCCTTAACCATATCAAATCATTTGCTAATAACTCAAACATACCACCAAAATTTAATCAAAGCATGGATCTACCAAATATTCCATAAAGGTGCAACTTCATGAACCTAACATAAAGTTTCTCACTCCAGACTCCTAAAAAGTTGCCATTTTTACTTCATGAACATATTTAGGGATTTTTAGCAATCATATACCATCACATCATCCATGAATTCACCACCAAAACTCTAGGAAACATTTCAACAAATACCTTACATGCAATCATTATATCAAGCAACAAAAACCCTTTAAAAGTTCAATTTTTCTCACTTAAAAGCAACCAGAACTTCGCCTAGGATGTATAGATCCTTCTCCTTCCTTTATTCATTATTTTCTTGAAAAGACTTTTTTTTTTATTTTAAAAACAGGGGAAAACGTGAGAAAATAATGGGAAGGGAGGAAGAAGATGATTTTCAAGAGAAGAAAGGGAATGAAATGGTAAAGAAAGTAAGGGTGGAGGGTATTTATAAGGAAGCTCAATTTCATGGATGCATGACACGTGTCCTTATGGATAAGGATGGAAAATGAATGGATATAATTCATCCTTATCCATTCAAATAGTAAAGTGTGTTTTCTCAAGCACCTTTCGGCCTCGCGTCGGAGTATCAAATGATAACAATTTTCAGAAATTCTTTCACTGTATTGTTTGGTTTCTAACGTACTTCAATCCTACGTGTTTAAATCCAAAATCTGAGTTCGTTTGCACTTTCGAATAATTTATTTTAGTTTTGTTTTCTTAATAACTTTCTGTATTCGTTATGGGATTTTCCCATACTTCATACACAGATAATATCCTATTTCTAAATTTTTCTGGATAGGTCTCAGGCTCCAGTTTTACCGTTAGGGTAATCAAATTCCAATTACCGTCAAATTTTGGCCTTTTATTTTTTTTCCTTCTCTCCAAACGGATGTCGTTTTACACAAAACTTCCCTGAGTATTAAAATTCACTATTCCGGATCCAACGGAGGTGGTCTCACAATCTAGCGATATCCAGTTCTCAAGATATCCTCAAAATCATCCGTTTTTAGTTCAAATTTTGAATCTTTTGTGAATTTAATATATCTAACAGATGCCATTTTTGACGTAACTTGGTTGGTTACTAATTTTATCTTTTCGGATTTAATGAAACTGATTTCGTCGAATTCTGAAATCGATAGCCACCACTTCCTTTGTAAACATACTATTTTTAATCCAAAATTCAATCTTTTCGAACTATTTCAACTTTATTCTTGCCCAAATCCAAATTAGTTCTGATCTTTATGAAATTTGGAAATTTTAAATTGGTTCCAAATTTCCGAGTCATTACATTCTCCCCCACTTAAAATGATTTCGTCCTCGAAATCGAAGTCCGAAATAATGGTCATATGCCTAACCAATACCTCGGTTATTAACCCTATAGCTTTATTCGTTAACTCCACTATTTAACTTTGTTTGTTTATTCATTGGGCATAGGACTGCATAATATACCTCTTTATAACAACCAACACCCATAAATTTTCCTTTATTCTTATCTTTCCTGGAGTAATTATGAATATACTTGCTTAGGTCCAACCTATTTTCTTCTTCTGTCTATTATAAATCCTTTTCGCTTGTTTTCGACTCATCATCTTAGCTTTAACTCCAGATAGACCACGGTTACCTATACCCTAAAACCCTTAATATTTTACCAAAAAGTTTCATTATCTTTTTAGCAAATACCTCGACTATCCAAAAATCGCCGAGAATTTAAAATTCATAATTAGTTAAATTAATTAGCACATCCAGTAATTAATTAGTGGATTAAATTTTCCAAGACATAACATTCGTCGAAACATATATCCTTTTTTATGAAAATATACTTTTGACAAAACTATTTCATTTATCCATAAAACTGGGCTAAACTACTTTGTTCAAGTGTTTAGAAACACCTATAGATTCAATGGATCCTTATTGTACTGACCAATGTTCATAACCCACTCAACAAATTAATCCAACACAAAAACATTTGTATATCAAATTACAAATACGTCCCTCATATATATGCACAAAACTCATTATAGGGTATTACTAACCCTTTCTCTAACGAGTTACTTGTCCTAGGATACTACTGACCCTATCCCTGACAAGTTTGTATCCCACAGGGCCAGGGTTTATCTAACCAAAGCTCCGACACCAACTGTAATGACCCACACTTCCACCTACTTCAAACCGACCAAAAAACAAAACCCACGTCGATTTAAGGTAAGCAAAAGTACGTTTCTTTAGGGTTTATCGGAGCAAACACAGCGGAATACAAAACTCGCAGCAGAATAGATAAAATATAATAAGAATATATTATTGCAGTGGAAACATTTTTGAATACAAATCTGATTTTACATACCATTACTCCATGAAGATTTAATATAATACACCGGTGATAAGGTACGTTCGACATTCATATGAAGCTCCAGCTCTCTCTAGAACTCCGAGTCTTCAAGCTTGAGCTCGATCTTGTAAAACTAAAAAACAAACTAATAGACTGCCCGTGTGGAAATTGTGGGCACCCGCAGTTTTCAAGAGAAGAACAAACTTCGAGTCAGTCATGGGAATGGTGTGAGAAACCCCTTTTTTTAACTAGTCTGATACTTAGCCTTATTTTTAATAAAGTATCTTAGGACCACGCCGCATGTCACGGAATGGATTTCCTCCCAAGGATATGTGCACAACCATAGCAACCAGAACCAAACATAACAACCATAAACCATATTTTGAAAAAATGACTTTAGAAAAATGAACGATTATAAGCCCCAGGTCCCATCACACAATGCAAGCGCAAACCAGAGGATAGAGGTTTGCCTTATAGTCGCAAAACAAGCTGATATAGTCTTAAAATCAAACCATTTGGTATTATAATAATGTCTAGGATGTGGAAAAATCTTTTCGAAAATAAATTATAAATTTTAGCTCGTATAATTCCCCCTCCCACTATGTTTCCTACATAGGTATACAAATTAAAAATCGTAAAGGGTTTCATATTAGAAGTTGGATTTCCATCTAACAGCCTGGGCTAAGGATCTTCGCAGTCCGATTCGGAACCCCCGATAGGTTACAGGATCCCGTCTGGATCATTTAGAGCGGCAGGTCGGTCCACCCTACTTCGTGGATGAAGGTAACAGACTGAACATAACACCCCTCGGTCTATGTGTAGACTGTCATCTAGGTATATTGACTTAGTCCAAGGTTCCTTATCCAACAAACCACATAAGTAAATGCATGGGATCCATACCATGGTGTTACCTTTTGCTAGATGGAACGTTAAGTCCCTACCCCTGCGGTCTATAATCTTGTTTCGGCTCACTCCGGGTTGTGAGACCCATGGAGTCATGTCATGCACAAAGCTACGCATTTAAGCCATGCTTTGGTATTCAACCACAAGGCCCTGGTTTTCAACAAAAGCCTTGATCATTTCCATTTATCATGCCACACTATCATTCCTTAAAACACAAATTGCTATTTACCAACATACAACCTTTGAGCTTGTACATCTCAAAGAAGGGTGGTAAGCAAGAGAATAAATTCTCCGCCACCAAACAGATGTATGTTTAGTAAATGTCAATTTGCATTTTATAAAATACAATGTCAGACATGAAATCCATCAACAAGTCCATTCGGGGAATAGGAACGAAACCGAAGGCACTTGATTCCACGTCCCCACCTGGGAGTGCAAGTCCTTGCAAACCAAATCGCTTCAAGTACGGTCAGATTATGCCGTCACTTCAACCTCATATGGGCTGTCGCCCAAGTCATCAACAAGGCATCCGTCCGATGTGAAGAAATCTGGGTCTTCCACCATCCTCATCGATATCTTGACATCAACATCGCATCGTATAATTATTCGGAATGGGTAAAAGCTCGGTCTTTCCAAATAACTAGCACATCTTTAAAACCAATAGGTAAACAGGATTTCATAAACCTCATTCCATTTCAGAATATTCTTTTATTCATCACATTAAGAATTATTCCTATAAATCTTATCAAATATTTAATTCATTTAAACCTCTTGTTTAAGTCTTTCTTTGAAACCATTGCAATAGATTTTACAATATCTTCTCACAATCTAAACCAAATTAAGGTTTATCAACTAGTTTGATTAATGAGCATTACCGAAGTAATCATTCATTTTAATATCCTAATCCCAACCTATTCATCACATGGAGAAAAACTGGTAGTACTCTATATCTAACACCCATGGTGTTACTAGTAAATTCAGTTACCATCCAACATTTTAAATCTAATTAAAGATTTAACTATCACATGGAGTAAAAGTGGTAGTACCCCATTATCGAACACTTCTTGAATTCAGTAAATTAAATTACCCTATTCACATTTCAATCTAATTAAGGATTCTCTAAAACTCCATTTAGTTTTCATCTCAAAAATCATTACTTAATGATTATTCAACTTTCGGAAAATCAATCCTGTCTTTATCTGGGTTTAAGAGCTAGTGTCATTTAAAACACAGTTCACAATGAACACAAAATCATCTTCCATTTAAAATGGTATCTTCCCGGAAATCATATCTGCTAACAGTTGATATTGATCTACGTATCCATCCAACACTATAAGCAAAATATTGGCTAACGCCTTTCAAATTCCTCAAATAGTCTAAGTCCTCATTTATAGAGACGTATCTCAACCATTAACCAATACGGTTTCCATTTAATTTAATTAATTGGAAAACTCCAGTTTTCACTTATCTTAATTTCGGATTCATTATACAAAGATGAATATCTTACTTACATTTAACATATAATAACCTGTTAAATGAACATCTGGGCTTTCCTTTTGATCCATTCTGATCCTCGCCCAGATAAATAATCGTTGGCCAGGTCAGTTTAGCGCACTGGTTGCAGCATTCCTTAACTTGTTAAAGACCCCGTTTATCTTTCCAGATCTCACAATCAGGACAGACTTACTTGTGGTTTCTGCATATTCAACCAAAATAGGTGTTTATTATTTAAAACATTATTCATTCGTCCAAAATACTTTCATCCTTCCTGATTATTTTATTATTAAATAATCATTTAAAATCCAGTTTCTGGAATGAAACTCGTTCAACTCTAGTATATCCGAGAATTTGGGTATATAAAAACATCCAATAAACATATACAAGATGTCATGTGTCTAATGAGTTATATCTAAACTCGTTAGTTATTTAAGATTAGATGTCGGTGTCATAATTGGGTTCCATTTTATTAACTAACAACCAAACGATATTCATAACCATTGATCAACCAAATCAAACATCCGAACTAAATCAAATTCATCCAACATCTTCCAAACATGAATAATATTCATTTTGTAGAGATTAACAACTCAACATAAGCATGTAATGATGCCCAAAACCATGTTATAAGTTTCTGATGTTCATTACCCTAGCTATCAAACCAAGTATTCATCATATAATGTCCAACTTCATGAATATCAATAAAAGGTCTTTCTTTTCATGTATAAATCCAAATTTACACCTAAAGATCACATCTTTAAATGTAATTACACATATAGATCGAGCCAATATGGGTTCTATCTCTCTTTTACCAACTTAAACCATAGTTAATAACCCAAAAATTCTTCACATAAGATCCAAATCCTTGAATTTCAAGTAAAGGTCTAATCTTTTCATGTATAAACACAAGTTTACACCTAAAGATCATACCTTTACGTATGATTTCACATAAAGGTCGAATCTTTAGTGATTTAACGCCCTTAACCATATCAAATAATTTGCTAATAACTCAAACATACCACCAAAATTTAATCAAAGCATGGATCTACCAAATATTCCATAAATGTGCAACTTCATGAACCTAACATAAAGGTTTTCACTCCAAACTCCAAAAAAGCTGCCATTTTTACTTCATGAACTTATTTAGGAATTTTCAGCAATCATATACCATCTAATCAACCATGAATTCACCACCAAAACTCAAGGAAACATTTCAACAAACACCTTACATGCAATCATTATATTAAGCAACAAAAACTTTTTAAAAGTTCAGTTTCTCTCACCTAAAAGCAACCAGAACTTCGCCTAGGATGTATAGATCCTTCTACTAGCTTTTCTCCTTTCTTTATTCTTTATTTTCTTGATTTTTTTTTAATTCTAAAAAGGGGGAAAACGTGAGAAAATAATGGGAGGGGAGGAAGAAGATGATTTTCAAGAGAAGAAAGGTAATGAAATTGTAAAAAAAGTAAGGGTGAAGGGTATTTATAAGGAAGCTCAATTTCATGGATGCATGACACGTGTCCTTATGGATAACATTGGAAAATGAATGGATATAATTCATCATTACCCATTCAAATAGTAAAGCGTGTTTTCTCAAGCACCTTCCGGCCTCGTGTCGGAGTATCAAATGGTAACGGTTTTCAGAAATTCTTTCACCTTTTTGTCCGGTTTCTAGTGTACTTCAATCCAATGTGTTCAAATCCAAAATCTGAGTTCATTTGCATTTTCAAATAATTTATTTTAGTTTTGTTTTCTTAATAACTTTCTATATTCGTTATGCGATTTTCGCAGACTTCATACATAGATAATATCCTATGTTCTAATTTTTTCTGGATAGGTCTCAGGCTCTAGTTTTGCCATTAGGGTAATCAAATTCCAATTACCGTCAAAATTTAGTTCAAATTTTGGCCTTTTATTTTTTTCTTCTCTCCAAATGGATGTCGTTTTACACGAAACTTCCTTGAGTATTAAAATTCACTATTCTGGATCCAACGTAGGTGATCTCACGATCTAGCGATATTCCGTTCTCAAAATATCCTCAAAATCGTCCGTTTTTAGTTTAAATTTTGAATCTTTTGTGAAATTAACACATCTAACGGACGCCATTTTGACATAACTTGGTTGTTTACCTAAATTCATCATTCAGATTTAATGAAATTGATTTCATCGAATTTTGAGTTCGATAGCTACCACTTCCTTTGTAAACATACTATTTTTAATCCAAAATTCATTCTTTTTGGACTATTTAAACTTTATTCTTGCCCAAATCCAAATTAATTCTGATCTTTATGAAATTTGTAAATTTTAAATTGGTTCCAAATTTCCGGGTCGTTACATTCTCCCCCATTTAAAATGATTTCGTCCTCGAAATCAAAGTCGGAACTAACGGTCATATGCCTAACTAATACCTCGATTATTAACCCTAGAGCTTTATTCGTTAACTCCACTATTTAACTTTATTTGTTTATTCATCGGGCATAGGACTGCATAATATACCTCTTTATAACAACCAACACCCACAAATTTTCCTTTATTCTTATCTTTCCTGGAGTAATTATGAATATACTTGCTTAGGTCCAACCAATTTTCTTCTTCTATCTATTTATAAATCCTTTTCGCTTTTTTCCGGCTCATCCTCTTAGCTTTAACTTCAGATAGACCACAGTTACCTATACCCTACAACCCTTAATATTTTACCAAAAACTTTCATAATCTTTTTAGCAAATACCTCAATTTTCCAAAAATCGTCGAGAATTTAAATTTCTTAATTAGTTAAATTAATTAGCACATCCAACAATTAATTAGTGGATTAAATTTTCCAAGACATAGCATTCGTCAAAACATATGTCCCTTTTTATGAAAATATACTTTTGACAAAACTATTTCATTTATCCATAAAACTAGGCTAGACTACTTTGTTCAAGTGTTTAGAAACACGTAACGATTCAGTGGATCCTTACTGTACCGACCAATGTTCATAACCCACTCAACAAATTAATCCAACACAAAACCATTTGTATATCAAATTACAAATATGTCCCTTATATATACGCACAACTCATTCTAGGGTATTACTAACCCTTTCTCTAACGAGTTACTTGTCCTAGGACACCACTGACCCTATCTCTGACAAGACTGTATCCCATAGAGCCAGGGTTTATCTAACCAAAGCTCCAATACCAATTGTAACGACCCGCACTTCCACCTACTTCAAACCGACCAAAAACCGAAACCCACGTCGATTTAAGGTAGTCAAAAGTACGTTTCGTTAGGTTTATCAGAGCAAACATAGAGAATACAAAACTCACAATGGAATAGATAAAATATAATAAGAATATATTAGTGCAGTGAAAAGATTTTTGAATACAAACCTGATTTTACATACCACTACTCCATGAAGATTTAATATAATACACCGATGATAAGGTACGTCCGACCTTCATATGAAACTCCAGCTCTCTCTGGAACTCCGGGTCTTCAAGCTTGAGCTTGATCTTGAAAAACTAAAAAAAAAAAGCTAACAGACTGCCCGTGTGGAAATTGTGGGCACCCGCAGTTTGTAAGGGAAAAACAAACTACGAGTCCGTCATGGGACTGGTGTGAGAAAACCCTTTTTTAACTAATCTGATACTTAGCCTTATTTTGAACAAGGTATCTCAGGACCGTGCCGCATGTCGCAAAACGAGTTTCCTCCCAAGTATACATGCATAACCATAGCAACCAGAACCAAACATACTAACCATAAACCATATTTTGAAAACATTACTTTAGAAAAATGAACGATTATAAGCCCCAGGTTCTATCACACAATGCAAGCGCATACCAGAGAATAGGGGTTTGCCTTATAATCGCAAAACAAGCTAATATAGTCTTGAAATCAAACCATTTGATATTATAATAATGTCTAGGATGTAGAAAATCCTTTCGAAAATAAATTATAAATCTTAGCTCGCATAGTGCCCTATCCCACTATGTTTGCTACTTAGGTATACAACTTAAAAATCGTAAAGGGTTTCGTATTGGAAGTTGGATTTCCATCTAAGAACCTAGGCTAGGGATCTTCCCAGTCCGATTCGAAACCCCCAGCTAGGTTCCAGGATCCCGTCTGGCTCCTTTAGAGCGACAGGGTCGGTCCACCCTACTTCATGGATTAAAGTAACAGCCTGAACATAACGTCCTTCAGTCTAGTAGACTGTTATCTAGGTATATTGACCTAGTCCAAGGCGCCTCACCCAACAAACCATATAAGTAAATGCCTGGGCTCCATACCATGGCGTTACCTTTTGCTAGATGGAACGTTAAGTCCCTACCGCTGCGGTCTAGAATCCTGTTTCGGCTCACTCCGGGTTGTGAGGCCCGCGAAGTCACGTCATACACAGAGCTACGCATTTAAACCATGCTTTGGTCTTCAACCACAAGGCTATGCTTTTCAACAAAAGCCTTGATCATTTCCACTTATCATGCCATACTATCATTCCTTAAAACACAAACTGCTATTTACCAACATACAACCTCTGAGCTCGTACGTCTCAAAGAAGGGTGGTAAGCAAGAGAATAAATTCTCCGTCACCAAACAGATGTATGTTTAGTAAATGTCAATTTGTATTTTATAAATAACAATATCAGACATGAAATCCATCAACAAGTCCATTCCAGGAATAGGAACAAAACCGAAGGCACTTGATTCCACGTCCGAGCCTGGGAGTGCAAGTCCTTGCAAACCAAATCACTTCAAGTACGGTCGGATTATGCCGTCACTTTAACCTCATATGGGCCGTCGCCCAAGGCATCAACATGGGCATCCATCCGATGTGAAGAAACCTAGGTCTTCCACCATCGTCATCGATATCTTGACGTCAGCGTCACGTCATATAATTATTCGGAATGGGTAAAGCCCAGTCTTTCCAAATAATTAGCACATCTTTAAAACCAATAGGCATACAGGATTTCATGAACCTCATTCCATTTCAGAATATTCTTCTATTCATTAAATTGAGAATTATTCCTATAAATCTTATCAAAGATTTAATTCATTTAAAACTCTTGTTTAAATTTTTCTTTGGAAACCATTGCAACAGATTTTACAGTATCTTCTCATAATCTAAACCAAATTAAGGTTTATCAGCTAGTTTGATTAATGAGCCTTACTGAAGTATTCATTCATTTTAATATCCCAATCCCAACCTATTCATTCCACGTCGCAAAACTGGTAGTACTCCATATCTAACACCCAAGGTGTTACTAGTAAATTCAATTACCATCCAACATTTTAAATCTAATTAAAGATTTAACTATCGCATGGAGTAAAACTGGTAGTACCCCATTCTCGAACACTTCTTGAATTCAGTAAATTAAAACACCCTATTCACATTTCAATCTAATTAAGGATTCACTAAAACTCCATTTAGTTTTCATCTCAAAAATCGTTAATTAATGATTATTCAACTTTAGGAAAATCAATCCTGTCTTTAACTAGGTTTAAGAACTAGTGTCATTTAAAACACAGTTCACAATAAACCCAAAATCATCTTCCATTTAAAATGGAATCTTTTGGAAATCATATCTGCTTACAGTTGATATTGATCTTCGTATACAACCAACACTATAAGCAAAATATTGGCTAGCGCCTTTCAAATTCCTCAAGTAGTCTAAGTCTTCATCTATGGAGACTTATCTCAACCATTAACCAATGCGGTTTCCATTTAATTCCAATTTAATTTAATTAATTGGAAAACTCCAATTTTCACTTATCTTAATTTCGGATTCATTATACAAAGATGGATATCTTCCTTACATTTAACATTTAATAAATTGTTAAATGAACATTCGGGCTTTCCATTCGATCCATTCCGATCGTCACCCATATAAATAAACATTGGCCAAGTAAGTTTAGCGCACAGGTTGCAGCATTCCTTTCCTTGTTAAACACCCCGTTTATGTTTCCAGATCTCACAATCGGGATAGACTTACTCGTGGTTTCCGCATATTCAACCAAAACAGGTGTTTATTAATTAAAACATCATTCATTTGTCCAAAATACTGTCATCCTTCCAGATTATTTTTTATTAAATAATCATTTAAAATCCAATTTCTGGAATGAAACTCTTCAACTCCTGTATTTTCGAGAATTTAGGTAGATACAAACATCCAATAAACATAAACAAGATGTCATGTGTCTAAGAGTTATAACTAAACTCGTTAGTTATTTAAGATCAGATGTTGGTGTCAAAACTGGGTTCCATTTTATTAATTAACAACCAAACGATATTCATAACCATTGATCAACAAAAATCAAAAATCCAAACTAAATCAAATTCATCCAACATCTTCCAAATATGAATAATATTGATTTTCTAGAGATTAACAACTCAACATAAGCATGTAATGATGCCCAAAACCATGTTATAAGTTTCTGATGTTCATTACCCTAGCTATCAAACCAAGTATTCGTCATATAAGGTCCAACTTCATGAATATCAATAAAAGGTCATTCTTTTCATGTATAAATCCAAATTTACACCTAAAGATCACATCTTTATACATAATTACACATATAGATCTAGCCTATATGGGTTCTATCTCTCTTTTACTAGCTTAAACCATAGTTAATAACCCAAAAATTCTTCACATAAGATCCAAATCCTTGAATTTCAATTAAAGGTATAATCTTTTCATGTATAAACACAAATTTACACCAAAGATCATACATTTACGTATGATTTCACATAAAGGTCGAATCTTTAGGGATTTAACGCCCTTAACCATATCAAATCATTTGCTAATAACTCAAACATACCACCAAAATTTAATCAAAGCATGGATCTACCAAATATTCCATAAAGGTGCAACTTCATGAACCTAATATAAAGGTTTTCTCTCCAAACTCCTAAAAAGTTGCCGTTTATACTTCATGAACCTAGTTAGGGATTTTTAACAATAATATACTATCAAATCATCCATGAATTCACCACCAAAACTCTAGGAAACATTTCAACAAACACCTTACATGCAATCATTATATCAAGCAACAAAAACCCTTTAAAAGTTCAGTTTTCTCACTTAAAAGCAACCAGAACTTCACCTAGGATGTATAGATCCTTCTCCTGGCTTTTCTCCTTCCTTTATTCTTTATTTTCTTGATAAAACATTTTTTTTTATTTTAAAAAAAAGGGGGCAAACGTGAGAAACTAATGGAAGGGGAGAAAGAAGATGATTTTCAAGAGAAGAAAGGGAATGAAATGGTAAAGAAAGTAAGGGTGGAGGGTATTTATAGGAAAGTTCAATTTCATGGATGCATGACATGTGTCCTTATGGATAAGGATGGAAAATGAATGGATATAATGCATCCTTATCCATTCAAATAGTAAAGTGTGTTTTCTCAAGCACCTTCCGGTTTCGCTTCGGAGTATCAAATTATAACGGTTTTCAGAAATTCTTTCACCATATCATTTGGTTTCTAACGTACTTCAATCCTATGTGTTCAGATCCAAAATCTGAGTTCGTTTGCATTTTCAAATAATTTATTTTAGTTTTGTTTTCTTAATAACTTTCTATATTCGTTATGGGATTTTCCCAGACTTCATACATAGATAATATCTATGTTCTAAATTTTTCTGGATAGGTCTCAGGCTCCAGTTTTGCCGTTAGGGTAATCAAATTCCAATTAACGTCAAATTTTAGTTCAAATTTTGGCCTTTTATTTTTTCCTTCTCTCTAAACGGATGTCGTTTTACGCGAAACTTCCTTAAGTACTAAAATTCACTATTCCGGATCCAACGGAAGTGGTCTCACGATTTAGAGATATCCGGTTCTCAAGATATCCTCAAAATCGTCCGTTGTTAGTTTAAATTTTGAATCTTTTGTGAATTTAACATATCTAAAGGATGCCATTTTTGACGTAACTTGGTTGGTTACCTAATTTCATCATTTCAGATTTGATGAAACTGATTTCGTCAAATTCTGAGTTCGATAGCAACCACTTCCTTTGTAAACATACTACTTTTAATCCAAAATTCATTCTTTTTGGACTATTTCAACTTTATTCTTGCCCCAATCCAAATTAATTATGATCTTTATGAAATTTGGAAACTTTAAATTGGTTTTATATTTCCGGGTCGTTACACTATCCTTACAAATAACCTACATATATAATAAGAAAACCTATGCTATGCCAATATCTGATGACCAAGGCTCTATTGCTGTAAATATATGAGGCATTTGTTCATTACAGAAGCAAGAACAGAGAAGAAAACCAATGCTCATTCGCCCAACCCACAGATGCGGGGGTGAGCGTGGGTTCAGACACGGACGCGCACGTGTGCGGATGGTGCGTTGCACCACCCTTTGGATTGGTCAAGCTTAATTGCCTCTCTTCATATCATAGTAACTATACCATGGTCCACATAGTAATATATAAACATATATTGTTTATTATATTATATTATATTGGATTATTCATCTTCTAAGGCATTCAATGTCTTTGTCTCTTCTCAATGCAAAACTACTTCATTCATTTTCCAACAAATAATATCAGCATGTTCCGTTTTTGGATTATTTAATTTTTTTAAGGTAATATTCTTCCATATTTTACGCATTCTTCTATTAGGCATGACTTCCTTTTGTTCTTAGATTATATTATCTAATTTAAATTGTTTTTGGGTGAATTATTATTACATATGCATTGTGGATTGTATTCAACATATTTATGATGTGGTTTTTGGAAGGATTGATCAAATCAATAATTAAACCAAAAATATTTTGGGCATTCTGCGCTCAAACCAAAATAACTGCAATGTTACAACTATTAAGAATAATGTTTATTTATAAATCTTTGTAATACCATAATAATTCTTTTTGGTTAAAAATGAATAACGAGCATCTATTTATTTATATCTTATACCATATAGTTGTAATAACTATGCCGTCATAATTTATTAAATGAATGTGAACCATGACAATTAACTTTATTTGTTACGGATAAATGTAATTGGAAAATTTACGAATTTCAATTTTTCTCAAATTATTTAAGCTTCTTTTCCAATAAAAATACTAACCAACAAACCATGTAAGATACCAAAAGAGGTACTTCAAACAGAGGTGTTATGCGCGCGCGTGTGTATATGTGTTAACACCTCAAAAATGGAACATCTCTTTAGTCCCCCTCTTTCTACCTTGTGTTTATAATAAAATAAGATAGTGAAGGGAGAAAGAGTTAGTGGACGGAGAGAGAAACAGAATACATGGTGGTAAACATGGGGGCTTAATATAACACTTTTGTTATCCTGGGTTACTGACCATTAAGACATTTCTATATACAATTTCATAGTTGTTATAAGTTTTTGTGTATGATTTGAAAAGGGAATTTATGTATTTTGGTTGGAAAAAAAAAAAGAAATCAAACAACTGTCTTCATATTAATCCAGATTTCAGCATTCAATATCTGGATTTTACCATCAATCATTCACCATAAAGAATGCAACACAAAGTTGAAATAAGTCATAACCAAGTGTTTGTTGCTTACAACTTATTAACTTCTAAGCAACTTATTTTGCTTCTTTATTTTATAAAAGATATGCTGCTTTATATATTGTTAACAAACACATAAATAGTGACAAATAAATAAAAATGGTTTGGCCGCTTATAAGTGTAGTTGCCAAACATGCTTGGTAAACTATAATTGATGTCAAATTTAGTACAAATAAAGAAGTCCATCAATTATTGGTTTCTTATGACTTAACAACTTCTAAGCAAATTAACTTCTCTTCTTTGTGTTGTAGTGGCAAACATATGAATAGTAACATATAACTAAGTTGTTCTCGCTACACATAAGTGGTTATCATGCTCTACTAATATTTCACCTCAAATGAAAGTTCATAAATTGATCGAAACATGATGTAAAAGATAGATAATTCTTTGCTACTTTTTTCCACTTCTTACTTTGAACTCTCACAAATATCAAGAACAATGACTAAAACTGAAATAAAATCTTTCATGTGTTTAGTTTTTCCTCAAGCATCTGCTAAATGAACTAAATTCAACGATCAAAATCTCTTTTTAAGATTTTTGACCATATATAGTAGTAAAAGTTGAAATGAGTCATAACCAAATATTTGTTGCTTACGACTTATTAACTTCTAAACAACATATTTTGCTTCTTTATTTTATAAAGGAAATATGATTCTTTATATATAGTTAACAAACATATAAATAATTATAAATAAATAAGACCGTTTGTTGCATATAAGTGTAATTGCCAAACATGCACACTAGAATTGATCTCAATTGAAGCTCAAACTGAACTGAACATAAAGTAAAACATTAATGAATTTTCATACCTTTTCTGCTTCTTGCCTTGAACATTCACCAGCATCAAGAACAACACTAGGCAGCAGCTTAAAATTCCACCCAAGCACACAACAAACGGCCCTTCCGAATCCCCGATGTTCCCCCTTTTTTGTTTTCAGAACACTAGCAGCATGCTGCAAAAGCGCAACACAATCCCGGTACCTCTTGGAAACATTAAGCCCATTCCCAGCACATACTAAGCAGGAAAATTCTCCATTCCTCCGGTACTTCCGATAACACTCGATCAACTTCTCATCTTTCTCAAGTAGTCGCTTAAAAAACTCAAATGCGTTTGCTTCAACTACTTCCTCCTCCTTGTCATCTCTAGCAAAATGTCCTTTGCTCAGCTCAACCGCATGTGTCTGAAGCTGGTTCACGTCCGGTTTGCTCTTAGCTACTTCCGGCACGGGAACGGGTCTCGGTTTCTGAACCGAGCCGGAGCCGGGCCAGGATATGATGGCGGAAGCCGATCTCGGCGGAGAGGGAAGGACTGGACGTTCAGGCACTGGAACGGGTTTCGGGTCCAGGACCGAGTTGCTCAAAGACGTGAAGCTGGAAACCGGCTGCGGTGGACAATTAGAATATACGATTTTTTAGTCTATAGTTGCTGATAAATCCGAAGGTAGAGTGGATATACGATTTTTTAGTAAAAAGAATGCATGTAAATCAAGACTACCTTAAGAAAAAATTAAAAAAATATATACTAATTTTTTAGCTATTTGCACAAGAATTAAAAAATCAATCAATGACGTTAATTTATACACAAATTATGTCCCTCTCTTAAATTTGCTTCTTTTTATGCACAAAAACGAAAATATTTATTAATAAAGAAGCGGCTAATGGTTGAAAATGACAATCTAACCTGCACTTTCTATTAGGAAAATGCAAGATAGTTTGCAGAATGGAGATCTAATGTGCAAAGCCTCTGCATTTTTTATGAAGAAAATTATAGAAAATGTGCTTTGACAACTATACTTTTATCGAAAGTTGTAAAAAAATTATGTTTGCAAAACAATTAGAATATTAATTTATAACTACTTTTCTAGATGTTGTTTACGCATAGGTTATAATAATCACATAGCAAAGTTTGAGAAAACATTTACGACTAAATAAGAGCAAAGTTTTGGACATAAGGACAAACTTAGAGAAAAATTTAGTGAAAAGACAAGAAGTTTGGATTTTAGTCTAAATGACACTTTTTAGTGTAAATGAAGGATTCAGGGGCCCACAATCATTTCCTCATTTACACTAAAAATTGTCTTTTAGACTAAAATCAAAACTTGTCATTTTCACTAATTTTGTCCTTGTGCCTATTTACCTGTTTTGTAAATATGTCTATAATAATTTTAATTAGTTTTTGCTTGTTTCAAGGACTTTATTATTATTTTAATATTTATTTCAAAAGGAAAATCAACTTCCATTATTCATATTAAAGACAACTTATATGTATTAAGTGGATAAGATCTGAATATTTCAAATCAAGGACACACGTATACATTTCACAGATAGTACAGATTAATTATGAAAACATTCTTTTTTTCAATATGTGAAGAAAGAACGCAAAACATAATATAAATTAATTATCATAATATCGTAATTGTGAGTATGGATGTGTTTGTATCGAAAATGAGTTCTTTTATTATGCATATAATGTGCCTAAGTACACACATTTACAAACACCTATACCAAATATTGTGAATGTGTGTGTATCTGGCAAGTACTTCGAACCCAAACTATAATATCAAATTTTAATCAATGTTATAGCCATTTTCCACTACTTTAATTAGTACATGTTTCACTTCTGCAAATGCTTATGTATTGTTCATTATTGAAAACACCTACACACCCATTATAGATTAAAATCCACCCTACAGTAATTAACATCAATTCACCATTGTGATTGGCATGAAAAACGAATCCAAAGCACCACTTTATCCCCATCGATGAGCAACGAAATAAATTCCAAAATCAGATATCATAATTCCCTTAAACATATACAATTTACTATTATCTTGGGAAATTGCTCTCCCAAGCAATTCATCTCGCAAATTTAGATAACAAATTTTGGGCTCTTAGTGCGTCTTTTTTTAGGAGCTATATTGATTTAGGCTTTTTCATTTTTCATATGTTCATACAAACGGCTAGAAGTGAACATAGTTGAATAAACTAGGTTACCCGGTGACAGTGAAGTCTCCAATGTAGTTGTAGTTATGATGTTCATAAAAGTATGGGATCTACAGATAAATCATCTACGACCCCAATTCCTTGGAAATTTCACTATCACTATTAACATCTTCCACAAGAACAATATTTTGATTAGAATCTTGATCTACGTTTATAGTATTGCGGCGTGTTGATTGTGCATTGGAACAGTAGATTGTTTAAGTTGTTGTTCCTTCTTTTTATGTTTTAGAATATGCCAATCTGTTTTAGTAAGATACTTATAAGCCACATATGACCTAAATTATATTATTTAGTAGATTTTGGTTTGTCTTAGCTTTTCGCAAGTGTCTTACGATAATTAATTACATCGGTATTGTAACACTTTATTTTCCACAACCCAAAGCTAAGTACCATAGATGTTGTAGTCATATATAGTATTAACCTCAAACGATAGGAGATGGCTTACTAATTAATTCTATCATCAGAGAACGAAGAATATGAAAGAACCGAAAACACATTCAATGATGATGTACGTTTATTACATTCCCTTTCGCATAACCTCGTTCAGATCAAATATAATTATTATAAAATATAAACTTCAAGAGCGACATACGAAGATGCCCTTTTGGTTGAACGGAGTCCAAAGATACAGACGTTAATCTTTCATGCCTTTACAAACATCCAGAATATAGAAAATGATGGAAATTAATCCTTAGAATAACTATTGCCCTTGTATGCCTTCCGAAGCTTATTCGTAAAAGTGAAAACCTCAACCCTCGGTCTACTCAAATGAATACCCAAGAGTTTAAGAGGAAAACAAAAGCTTGGGGTTAATTAACAAATTGTTGTGAATAATAATTTATCTACCCCAGACCTAGCGATATCTAGTGAGACCACATCGCTTAGCGGAAGGGGTTTTCCCTCGCTAGTATCCAAACATAATAACTAAGCATGTGCTCTTGCACTATCAATGGATAGTACATAATAATACAACAACATGAAGTGGATTCCCAATTCCCAATCCCCATTACCCTAACTAACTGTCTTAATGGTTTCTTTTATAATACACACACATACATACAAGTTATCCACTTGTATTCAAGTTTCCTACTTGAGCTGAACAGTAATGAATGATTCCTCATCATTTTTTGTCTTGATTTCCCTCACGTGCTAAGTGGATTAACCATCTCCTAGGCATAGAAGCCTATTTCATGGATGTGGATTAGCTATTGCACACCCCGATAGTTTTACCTTTAGATGACTGTGAACCTCTCGACAAGGAAATGTAAGTAACTCTCACACACAGTATGATTTCACCTTTGGCTGACCAAGAACCCCTCAATATTATGGGATTAACCATCCCAGTATGTTTCGAATATAATTTATACCTCCACTATCTCTTTCGTTTATCCCATTAGTATCCTTAGTGTGTCCCTTTAAGGTTATGTATAATTAGTGTCCCTAAACCCTGCTTTCGTGCATCTCATTGATGTCCTCAATGTGCTCATATATGTGTAGAAGCATAACATGGTTCCTTACTAATTGTAGGTCAATTCTCTAGCTTTCGCTAGGCAAGGTATTGCATTTAAAGTGATGTGTTGTTTCTCTACGGAAAGCATCATGAACAAGCAGTGAGTTCAGAATCCCCTTTTTGACACCTTTCCCAGTTGTCGAAAGCAATATGGTATAACCCTACAGTAAAATGCAAGCAAACAAGCCTAAGTAAACATTTAATACTCAGTTATTTAACTAGTTATGGCTAGCGTACAAAATATCCCTTTTGGTTCTACAAAAGGTATAGAGGCAATAACCTCTTGTTTCTTTAAAACCATTGTTTAGAAAGCAACCCCCTTTGTCCTGTCGAATGTAAGTGAAGTGACGACCTCTCTTACTGTATAAAATTAAGTTCAAGTAAAACAAGTCCCTATGGATTCACCAATGTGCATTGAGGCAAAATGCTTCTTTAAAACACAACAAAAAGCCACTTTTTCTTTACAATTTGAGATTCGAAGTTAAACCCCTTCGGCATAGTCGAGAGGTGTGGAGGTGGAAACCTCTAACTTAAAATAAGGTTTTGATGTAGGAACCTTTCGACATAGTCGGAAGGTCCAGAAGAGATATCCTCTAGGCTTGTTTCATAAAACCAAGTTAAAGGGAAACATTCACTTTCGGTTCAACCGAAGGGTAACAAGGTGGAAACCTCAAAGTCTTTAAAACAATAGAGGCAACAACCCATATGCTATGCTTTCGAAAATAGTCCCATCGTCCAAGCACAACGTCCGAAGCCCATATGCGAAGGTGACAGTTCTAGTAAAAGTTGACATTTTATAAATTCAAAGTCAATAATCAATGACTTGAAATGAAAGATGGACGCGGAAGCCTCATATATGAAGGTGGAAAACCCGAATACTATATTGTGACATCTCACCTCTATACTCGCGTTATCCAAGGACATTACAAGTAATATTTAAACATGTCATATAATGTGGTCTTACTTTTTGAATCTCATGAGGAAATCCGATATATCTAATTCAAGTCCAAATACACTACGTAGTGGCTACATATAATTCGAAAACAATATAAAATAACATAACAATATAATCAAAGTCAGACACAAATATTCACATAACTAAGACGAAAATAGATATGAATATAACAGATGAGTGTGTACATAAGATAATGGTCATACTTGATCCACTATACACAAAAGAATAAATACAAGTACTAGCCAAAAGAATATGTATACATAAGGAGTCTCTATCATATATACATATAATCCAAAAAACCAATACACTACCGTAGTTTGCCAAAAGCCAAGAAGTGGTCCCCGCTAGAAGTCATGTGAAGCACCTGTAATACCTTGGTCTTAATTGAGTATTATTTATAAAAATAAATAAACAATAAACAGATCAATCTAGTTGTACATACCTCATATACCGGGATATAACAAGAGATATAAATAGGTATAGACATATACGCAATAACAACCATATTGAAAATAAGTACGAAATCCCATAAATGTCCTCGTAATATCTCAAAGAGATCCAACGCTACAAAAGAATATCTCATTCTAAGTTATGTAGATAATCACAAGAAATGGTATCACCTATCAAATCATCACCAAATTGATAACACTTTATTAAACAGCCAAAATGGATATTCCATATCAAACATCCAAAATTCTGGAGATTAATTATTAGTAATCCACAATATCACACACAAAAGGGTGAGGCCTATCCCCAGAATAAAAGCCCGAACACTCACTGACACATGTTTCCTAAAATGGGACGTGATCTCTAGGTCCAAAGACCATGAGCCGAAGATCCATCAGAATGGTCTGAAGACCACGGGTTGCGACCCCACCAATATTGAACTGAAGTTCCACAAGAACAATCAAAGATCGTCAAACATCCATCCATCAGATGAACTGAAGTTCCATCAGAATGATCCGAAGATCGTCAAAATGATCCGAAGATCCCCAAAATGATCTGAAGATCCCCAAAATGTGAAATAAATTCCACAACACAGAGGCATCGCATAAAGCTAGTCTAAATCTCAAAAGATCGCGGTTGATCAAGGAAAGTGTAAATTACTCCAAGCTTCTAAATATAAGATTTGAGCTACATTTCCATAACCACTTGCTCTACTCGAATATTTACAAACAAGTAGTATAGTATATTCCACTAGAAACACAAAACGATCATTGCCACAATTTTCAATCGAACGAGTTCAAGAATTAACTGTCGAAGCAAACACAAGTGTTTCATACCACTCGTTTTACTAAGATGTTTAATTGGATTCTCATACGAGTGAGGAACATGTTTATAATATACGTACTAGTAAATTGGAAGACCAATTTGTAAAACAACTTTATATGATGAAAGTAGTGTTAGAAATCATTTTGGTAAAAGATTTGGTATCTACTAATAATATAAAATCCTTTATAGTTTTAAGTGGAAAATCTCATACTATATCAACCACAATAATAATCAATCCCAAAATTTTTAATAACATGAATCAAATTCCACGAATATCGATTATAAATTCATTTATCACGAATGAATTGAATGATCATCTAACCGAGCTGTTGAAATACGTGGATTAGAGCAACTGAGAAGTTAGAGAAAAAGAGCAAACAACTCGAAACTTGGTCGGGATGAAGCCTGGAACAACCTAAACTGTTGATCGTGGTCTTCACTGGTCAACACCCAGAAACAGGTTTTAGACGTCTAAAACTAGGGGTCAAACGTCTGACCTGCTATTGATCATAAAATAACAATCCGGATCAGACGTCTTAGCCTCATTTTCAAATGTTTGAACATTTCATATGCTTGGACCAAGATTCTAAACATCTGACCTGATGCTCAAGTCAAAAATTGACCCTGGATCAGAGGTCTGACTCTATGGTTCATATGTTTGACCCTATGATTCAGATATCTAACTCGCTGCCAGTCAAAATATGAAGAACCGAAATCTCAATTTGGAGAGTTTCGGCAACTCCAGACTTCTCGTAATGGCTCCAAATGTTTAGAGAGACCACATGTACACTCTAATACCAAAAAACAATATGTGTAAACACGCATTCGAGGGATTGTAAAGAAATTGCTTTCAAAACATCAAAATGAGAAAATTCACACATAAACAACCAGTCAACCAAATGCATGCACAACATATACGTGCCAAGGGCACACTAGCCAAGCATTTTAGCTTGAGTCATAGATGAGAGTTTGCAAGAACTCACCTTTGATTGTTAGAAGCCAAGAGAGACTCTAAAACCAAGCAAGATTAACTTCTCTTCAACCAAGACTCTATAATCTCCAATCTAAACAAACATACACAAGAATGCTAAGAGTTAGGTATTAGGAAATCTCCCAAATTGAAGGGGGGACAAGTTAGAGAAGATAGAGATGAACATATCTAAACTTCACCTTGAATTTATACTTGATTTCGGCACAAATTGGACTTCTAAGATCAAGCTAGTGCTTTGAGAATTTAATTTCCCTTCCCTCATTTTTATTTTTGCTTAAGTTTTGGAGTGAATTAAGAGGGTTAGGTTAAGTGGGATATAAAGTGATTGGCTAGGTTTACTAATTCAAGCCCTAACGAAAGTTCGAATTTCGCTAACTCTAATCATGTCTATGTTCACGGTTTTAAATATCGTAAACGACATTTTGACTCAATGGAAGTGGTCTTGAGTCCAAATTTGTCCATATGAAAAAAGTGATACTTTCATCATACACCCAATGAAAAAAGACCAAATTTCACCCAACTCTCCAAAGGTATCGATGTTTATACTTAAGATGTTGTAAACGACATTTTGAACCCAATGGAAGTGATTTTGAGTCCAAATTCATCTGTTTACAAAAAGTCACAAATCTCCGGTTTCAAATCGAACTCAAGGTACGATATTTAAATAAATCTCTTGATTAAATAATCGTAAATTGTGCGGGTTGTTACATACTCCCCCCATAAAAAACTCAAGTGTAACAACTAAGCTTCACAAAATCTATATACAAAAATAGATTAATTCAAGAAATTCACTTTTGTTTTTATATTTAGTATATCATTCTTAAACTAACATCACTTATGAGTTATTTCATAAATTTTAACTTTGGTTTATCAATCATTACATAACTTAAGTCCATACATGTACAATGTTCCAATAAACTCATGAACATATATAAATTTACTCTTCTCATGAGTGCTTTCAACAAATTAGAATTTTCCATAATTAAATTCTAAATATTCTAAATGTCTATTTCATTAATTATTTTAATTTTAAACCGCGAACTACCACACAACGATTTTTATGAAATTTTGATTTAGATATATCTCAAAATCTACAAGATAAAATTTAAATATTTCTCTTCTATTAGAAAATTATAATCCAGTAGATCAGAACGATTCTTGTTTCCAAGAATTCTGACTTATATTGGATCATATATACTCTACTGAACTTTAATTCACAAAATCACAAAATTGTCGCTGTGTGACGAGCTCGTTATAATTTAATTTAATTTTCATGTTCAATAAGTTTATAAGTTATAAACTTATTCTCGTATGTCTTTAACATAAACTAATTAAACATTCAAATTCACTTAGAAATATCGACTATCCAAAATCGCTGAACATTTCCTATCACATTTTAGCTAGAAAATTTATCCCTAAAATTTATCAAAAATATTCTAGCTCATAAATTTTTCTTAAAAAGAAAAGGATGTATATGATGTTCATATATATCCCATTCACAAGGATAAGCGATGTCGTTAGGGTAACAAGACCACGAAACAAAATCTGGGTTACACATCCCAAATTAGAAATATTAGCATGTCCTCTAATGTTTCAAGAACAAATAAGACAGAGCTTTAAATTTTCAGTTAATCCCTAATGTCTCAAATTTGAAATATCATCACGTTCTCTAATATTTCAAAAACAACTTCTAAGTCATGAGAACATGTAAATGTTAAAAGTTGAAATAATTTCACTAAACTTGGAAAACTTGGTTTTCAAATTCATAAGAATATCACCATGTTGAGTTCAATCACTACACCCGAAAAGCAATTTTGCCACGACTTTGGACCATGGCCAATGAGTTTTTTCAACATAACTTTTTTATATTATTTAGCCACGACTTTATATCGTGGCTAAATTCAATTGAAAAAACTGCATTTTTATCAGATGCTTCTTCTTGAAGAATAATTTGTAAGCAGGTCATACTCAACAATACAAATTGTAATTTTCATAGCTACAAATTTACAAAGTTCGAATGAACAACGCATACTTAATTAGCACATATACAACATATCCAAACTAAAAACTACAAGTTCAACTTCAATTCACAATGTTGGTAGACATCAACAATTCAAATTACAAACACTTATATCAAAGTTCAATTACAAACACTTTATTCAAATTGCACAGTACTGAAAAAGGGCATGATAGTTCATTTTTCATTCCTCTCTTTCACATGATAAAGATAAAGCCCAAGGCTCCACTAAAAGCATTCACTTCAAACTGAAACACTCCACCATTGCATTGCA
Organism: Allium sativum; assembly: GCA_030737875.1. Lineage (NCBI taxonomy): Eukaryota > Viridiplantae > Streptophyta > Magnoliopsida > Asparagales > Amaryllidaceae > Allium > Allium sativum. Next base: position 466,742,522 of record CM060923.1, read on the forward strand.
TGTTTACCCTCCAACACATTCAATGGTTAGGAAGTAATTAATTTTTTTAGGCAACAATCAGTACAGCTAGTGTTATCCTAACCATAGAAATGTTTAATAGGAATGGTAAAGATAGTATGGCTTTATTTTATTTTTAAGTTCCACATATGTTTCGGAATAATTACTTCAGATGTAAGAAATATTTCAAAACATATTGTAATATGCTTGGGCCTCAGTTTTAGGAGGGAGAGATGACTGTGTTCCATGTAATTAAAGATAAGTAATAAATTACAGGTTGCTAAAAGATATATAAAATTTGTGGGAAGGCGTAAGAAACCACTATTGAAGTTGAAGACTAAGTTGAATGTGCATTCCACTAGATGATTATGATTTTATTTTTAGTGAAAATTAGTATATATATCTTCTTGTTTTTTCTAATCTCTCCCTTTTAAAAACTAATTTCTATCCATCTTTCTTTTTAGTTCTTCCACTTCCAAATTTAGACATGATTGATACAATGTATATCGCTACGGTTATGTATTATTGACGTTTGTATTATAAGAAAATTGTTATGTGCATTCCTACGGTTATGTATTATTGACAAATGTAACCAGGAGAAATTACTGCAAATATAAATCAGTGGGTTTAATATAAATAGCTGTGATTACACAAATATCCTAATCATAGAAATTACTGCAAATATCAATATAGTGGGTTTTGCCTTGTTCAACAAACACCCAGTGCTATGCAGCTATTTCACTAGCGTCCAACACAACTAAGGATGCAGAACCATTACCCGCTGGAAAAAGTTTATGGGTTACATATTATACACTTGTCATGTTTTAGGATATAAACTAAAAAAATACACATACTAGGCTACTACGTTATTGTTTGGCAGTACCAACAATCAAATAATGTTCCTATTAGGAATGCTCTTACTGGCATAAGAACGAAAAAGCAAAATAGTAAGTAGCAATAAAATTGATGTATTTATGAGAAACTTTATAAAATATGTACCAACTACCTGAATTTGAATTGAGGCTCTGCTCAAACTTTGTATTATTTAGGGAAAAAAAGTGCCAACCCATATTGGTGGAAGTGGAGCGAAGAGCTAAGCACTCAGAATGTTCTTAAAGTCCAAGGAGAGTCCGATCGAAAATAAGTGTTTCCCACATAAGTTGATGCAAATAATTTTTGCATTAAATAACTTAAAAAAACATTGATGCTTAAAATAGAAGACTTAATCATTAATTCAATGTTTTAATCAGTAAGTTTTGAGTTTTCAATTCATTATATTTGGACTCTATTAAATCTGGTTATACTAGTAAATTATCAGTAGTTAGCTTCTGTAAGTTGTTAGATATATTAAATTTATGTGAGTTAGTGAAAAAAGGTATGTGCACGTTAGTATCTTTAATATGTTAGTTAAATACAAAGATTTATGCTAGAATTTGATGCATACTATTAACTATCATATATGCAACTGAAATAAAAATGTTACATCTTATATTCTGTGGTATGATAAACCTTTTTCATTAATAACATTTTCATTTTAATTAGTCTAATAAATATTTCAATATTATCATTTTTCTGTTGAAGTTACTTGCAAAACTAATGATGATAATATGTTCAATCTGATAATCATGTCAGAAATTCCAGTTCAAGTCAACATATTTCCTTCAATTACTGATGAGCAAAAAGCTACATCGTTCACATGTAAGGATATTTGTTCTTCTGTATATGAAGGTGCTACTTCTGGTAGTTATATAATCAATGTAGATGCTAAGGTTTACTTGTTTTATATTTATTAATTTATTGGCAAACCACCCCACGATTTGTTCTCTAGGAATGATATGCAGAATCATCCGTCAGCTATTAGGAAATAATAACAAACATAATTTTTTTCACAGAGCATTGTAATACCGAATTAAGTCGTAGGACAAACTAAGAGACACTCCACCCATCATTAAAATTCATTTACAGTTACGATGTCAATGGAGTGCAATGGCCACCCAGACTCTAGTAGCAATATGCAATTTACTGAAGTTATTTCAGAGTACGAAGCCATGAAGGAGTACATAAGGCTGCATTGGTCAAATCACTTTTCATCACTTGCACTTAGTTTCTTCATTATAGGAAATTTCTATCATGTTTACAGAAAACATGATAAAATTTTGAATTTACTTTTCATACTTTTTTAAGCTAAAACTATCGATTGATACCTCTTCTATTTTAATGTGCTCTTGATAGTGATTGATACCCAACTATATATATAGGAGTATGCATGCTTATTAACCACTATACTTCAAAGTTCCAAAAAAAAAAAAAAAAAAAAAAAATTAGCATAGTATGATTTGGTTCCTGATACGTTTTTGAGTTATTTAAGTAAAACATTGAGTTTGATGGACTACAACTGGAAACTGATAAAAAGCCTTAAATTAAATGAAGTAGAATGTAAATAGACCTTTTCTAATATGATGCACAAAAGTTGCTAAGTCTCATCCAGAGCAAAAAGCTCTACCTTCTCCCTTGATGCAATGCATCAGTCAATAATATATTATGTTATGGGATCCCAGTTTAAGACGTACAATATATGTTTGTGAATGAGGAATTAAAATTAATCAGACCTTCATGATTATAATCTTGACTTTAGAATCCTCTTCATAATCGCTATAAAGCTTCGGCATTTTCAAAACCTGAATTAAACAGCCTGTTAGGGTTTTGTGCGCAGCGGAAGTTTTGACAAAACACCCAAAAACAAAATGAATGTTTTTCACCCAATCACTTGAAGATGAATGTGATTGAATAACAAACAACAACACAAAAATATCGGAAATATGAACACACGATATTCCACCCAACCACCCTCTTTATTGATTCACCAAAATATTGTTTACAATCGATCTCAACTATCGTTAAACAAACACAACTTGAATCAATAACCTTATTGAGAAATAGGTAGAGAATATCTAATGGCTAAACAATTTGAGGAGAAAGATAATGAAGAACAATGGCAAATTTTTCCACCACCTAATGAAGATATCATGTAGGCCTTTTATAGAGTAACTTATCACCCAAATTATCCTCATATATCTCAAATATATCATCATATATCTCAAATATATCTATTTGGATAAGCACCAAATAATCCTTGCCTTCATTTTCAAATATCCCACAAAAGTAGCAACAAATATCTCCACCAAAAATGGATCCACATAGAAAATTTGTTGCCTACAATTTTGTGATTTGCGTATCACAAATCTCAACACTCCACCTTGATACCAAATCACAACATTTCCTCCACTCAACACTAGCCAACTTAGCTCTCACTTTCAACCTTCTTTTCTCGATTAACATCATTATAAACTTCCACCATCGCCCACTAGTGGTGCACCTCCCTCATCCGTGCACCACACCAATAGCGATCTTCAAAAGCGTTTGTAATACCACAAAGACCTCCATCTTGTCTTTGTGAATTTCACAACTCGACATCCGTCTTCCGCTTGACATGATCTCTTCATCTCCGGGATCCCTTGAGCATCATCAACATCTAGACCCTTGTCAATACCATGATCCTCCACCTTAGGACCATCAGCAGTGACCATATTAACCTCTCCACCTTGCCGTGGACTAGGTTCTTCAACCGTCACCCGCCTTCCACTGTTAACCACTGAACCGACCAAACTATATAGGTTCCCCTCCTCCAAAACTCCTCGCATCATCACACGACCACCCTTCTTCACTCTCAAAACTCCATCTCGAGTCTCATAAGTGCAACCGCGGCGATCTAACTGACCGAGAGATATGAGGTTATGCGAACAAGTGGGTATGTGCCTCACACCGGCAACTTCTCTCTCCACTCCATCATGCATCCGAAACCTAACAGCTCCAACTCCACAAATTGGCAGCTCTACTCCATTGGTCGTCTTTATCATACCAACACTCTTCTCATACGAAGAAAAACTTTTCACATCTCGACATATGTGAAAACTGGCTCCTGAATCCATCTTCCAAGGCTCCACAACACTAAGTAGGACATCACATGAAGAATTACCTTCGGTACCTTCAGCAAAGCCTGTCTGTGCCTCATCACTATTATTACCACCTTGCGCCTTCTTCTTCTTCATATCTCGTATATATGAATAACAATCATTGCGCTTATGACCATTCTTACCACAATAATGACAAAAGATAGCACATTTCTTCTTCCTTGTATCTTTACCTGAGTCCCTTGCTACCATCGCCTCAGTTTGAATCGATTTCAACTTCGACCCTTTTCTCCTTAGCTCCTCATTCAAAAGACTGCTTCGAACCGTTTCCAAAGAGATAGTTCCATTAGCATTGGAATTACTCAATGAAACAACCAAAGTCTCCCAGCTTTCCGAAAGAGAACTCATCACCAAAAGAGCCTGCAACTCATCATCAAAATTGACCTTCATGTTTGCCAATTGATTGATGACATCTTGAAACTCGTTCAAATGCTCTGCAACAGACTTCTCCTCATCCAATCGAAGTTGCACCAACTTTCAAACCAGAAAAGCCTTGCTTGTAGCACTCTTTGACTCATACAGCGATACTAATTTGACCCACAACGCCTTTGCGGATTCACAACTAGCCACATGGTGGAACACAGAATCATCCAAATATTGGCGAATCAACGCAATCGCTTTTTTGTCCATTTTCTTCCACTTTCCCATCCATATTCGAGGGCTTCTCCCCATTTCCATCAATGGGATCATGCAAATCATTGAGATATAGAACGTCCTCCATCTTCGGCTTCCATATACCCCAATTCCTCCCATTCAAAATAGTCATCTTCGACAACGTCATCATCTCCGACATCAAAAAAATCAATTTTTTTTCAAACAAAAAATCAATTTTTTTTTTCAATCCAACAAACACTCCAAGCTATGCGGTGATCTGAGCTCTGATACCAACTGTTGGGGTTTTGTGCGCAGCGGAAGTTTTGACAAAACACCCAAAAACAAAATGAATCTTTTTCACCCAATCACTTGAAGATGAATGTGATTGAATAACAAACAACAACACAAAAATATCGGAAATATGAACACACGATATTCCACCCAACCACCCTCTTTATTGTTTCACCAAAATATTGTTTACAACCGATCTCAACTATCGTTAAACAAACACAACTTGAATTAATAACCTTATTGAGAAATAGGTAGAGAATATCTAATGGCTAAACAATTTGAGGAGAAAGATAATGAAGAACAATGACAAATTTTTCCATCACCTAATGAAGATATCATGTAGGCCTTTTATAGAGTAACTTTTCATCCAAATTATCCTCATATATCTCAAATATATCCTCATATATCTCAAATATATCTATTTGGATAAGCACCAAATAATCCTTGCCTTCATTTTCAAATATCCCACAAAAGTAGCAACAAATATCTCCACCAAAAATGGATCCACATAGAAAATTTGTTGCCTACAATTTTGTGATTTGCGTATCACAAATCTCAACATTGAGTTTGATGGACTACAACTGGAAACTGATAAAAAGCCTTAAATTAAATGAAGTAGAATGTAAATAGACCTTTTCTAATATGATGCACAAAAGTTGCTAAGTCTCATCCAGAGCAAAAAGCTCTACCTTCTCCCTTGATGCAATGCATCAGTCAATAATATATTATGTTATGGGATCCCAGGTTAAGACGTACAATATATGTTTGTGAATGAGGAATTAAAATTAATCAGACCTTCATGATTATAATCTTGACTTTAGAATCCTCTTCATAATCGCTATAAAGCTTCGGCATTTTCAAAACCTGAATTAAACAACCATCCTAACGGCATTAGTTAACTGAATTTTAAGTAAATAAGCTTACAAAATATTTGTAAAATGCTCAACTCTAGTGACGAAGAAGTCGCATACGATGTAAACTTCAAACCAAATTAGCACTCTGGTTACTTAACTCAAACTCAAATAAAAATTTGAGCAAACATTAATGACAGGGTAAAAAAGTGAAATTACCATTTTCAGGGTGATAGCATTCAGCTGCTTAGGAATATTCAACGTTCATATTCTTGCACGTCCTCTACATTTTGTTGGTACCTTCATATGAAAAAATGTTGGCATCAACACTCATCTCACATATAAAAAGTAATGGTAGTTTGTTTTATACTATACACCACTGTACTGCACTATAGCAGCAGTTTTTAATGCGCCTGCATATGGCAGCGACATGATGCTCTGCTCATTGCCGCAATCCTCTACTGTCTTAGGCGTTTTTTTTTTAGGTGCCGCTGCATATCACAGCAGCAACCTACTGCTTCTTTTGGCACGCCAGAAACAATAGTGTTAATTAGATAATACATAACTCAATTTCAAAATTAATAGTAAATAATTTCCTACCCTTGGTGCAAACATTGGTACTGGTTGACCATTTTTCTGGTGTGTGGGCAGTGTCATATGCAGAAATTTGATATAGTAGGACGGAAAATTAAAATTTGACTTTCAAGCGCAAATAATGTTATATATAAGCATATATAAAATTATCATTTAACATTTAATTCTCTTTAAAATATTGATGATAGACATTACTTGGATAATTTTACCCTTTTTCACTACTTTGTATGAGAGAAATGTTAGGAAACATAAAACAATCATTTACCAATTTGTCTTCTAATCGGTAGTGATAGAGTTCGTGTTATGATAATGGAAAATACCCATTGTTTCTTGGTTTCATATGATAACTCGGTTAGTTTTGTGCCATGAGTTGAAGTAGATAGACATAACTTAGTTCGAGTCAAAAGTTTATCGGTTTACCGGGTTCTCTTAGTACATTTGAAAAATAATTCTAGAAATAAATGGAATTCAAATAGTCAACTTGGACCTTTGAATAAATAATGTAACTTTTGGAGGAAACTTATAAGATTTTATCTTCGAAATAGTGTATTAAAAGTTGATCATCACAATTTATGGTGATTATTTTTTCAAAGACCAACTAGAATGAAAAAGCATATAGAAATAGACATGAACTCAACATATTAATATAACTGAATCATGCACAAAATGTTTACTATTCTGTATATTTATCAGCTGAAACTTAACAAAACAAATTAAATAAACATACCTAAATATAATACCTTAAACCAGTAAAATATAAAACGATAGAGTTACCTCGAGTATGACAAACCAATATGTGATCCAGATAACCATATTGATCTGTTACAGGATGATAACGCAAGCAAACAAACTTAACAAAGGAAATTAAATTTTGTTTCTTCTTTTAACTAATATTTTATTTAGTATGAAACAAGAAGTGGCAAAGCATATTTGATTTAATAAAAATCTAAATGGGAGCGGTAGCCTCCACTAAGCCTGCACTAAGTGCTGCATATTTCATAACATACATACTCAAATTAGATTACTTTCTGGTGTTTCGGTCCATAACTGATTTAGATATTTGTAAAGTTGCTATTTTCAGTTGTGTATCAGTTTCAAAGTCAGTAAATATTTTGACATAAGCTGCTAAAATATCCTTTTAGTACTTTTTTTATTCAGTCACAAATAGTTTACTTATTTTAGTCAATATAGGTGTCCTTTTGTGAAACTATGGAGAAAACTGCTCCACTCCTTCACATTCTTCAACAACATACTACATCCAAACCCATAAAACTCAATCTGCAACATACATCAACCATTACTACTAAAACCACACGCGTCCACTACTACCAAGCTGTAGTCACCTCCGTAGTTCAACAAAACTCTTCCCTGATCTCACCAAAATAAATGCAAACTTCACTTCACTTGCTCCTCCAGTCCAACCAAACCGATCTCAACACCCACATCATTGCCATTAGACTCCAGCAAATCACCTATAACCAAACACATACCTTCCATTCACTGAAGCCCATCTCAGAATCCAAACTAGCATCTGCACATTACAATTTCCTTCAACATCAAACAACACCACTTCAATCTCAAACAGCACATCAACCTGCTAGGGTTTACTACAATAACCCAAAATTGAACAATCACATCAAAAGAAACCCTACCGTTCACCAATTACAACTTCATAGACCACACCAAACCGAACCACCACTTACTCTCAGCTCCCCTGCACTTGCGATTACCTATAAAACAACCAAACCAGATTCACACTACTGAGACATTCCTCTATCAACCATGGCCATCTGCAAATAACTCCAGCCCAGCCATAAACATACTAGTTCATAACTACATTCACCAGCAACCTTCCACTATTAATCTCCTCTCTAAACTCCTTCACTGTCTTAAAAAGATAATTTCTACTACACACAAACCCGACCTTTAGTAAATGTCACTCACTTTCAACTGTGAATAATTTCCCGACCTCTCACTCAATTTTACCATAAAATACATTACACAAATGTGATAAAATTTATACTTATTTTGAACAGCTGTAAACAGTGTTGGTGAAAATACCTTAACCTAATTCCGAAATGATGTTCGAGGACAGAATTTTCTCTTTATTGTTCCAATATTTCTTAAAAAAAACTAAAAGTAATAGCTTAGTTCAAATTTCACAATGTACATTGGGTCAACACACCATATACTAATAATGTCAATTCAACATTAGTATTTTATTTAGCAGTTTATCCTCTTAATCTACTCCCCTATGGCTATACATTTTTGTCTATCAACTGAAATCATAAAATTCGGACCGAAGTCCAATTATAAAAACTGTGTCCCACCAATCTGGATGTTTAAGTTCATTTGGTAACAGCCATAAACCCAACTTATAATAATTATCACAATTGTCATCTACTTACTAGGAATCCAGACAAAGTGCTAATAGTAAGAACAAATATATCGGCTTCATTTGACACAAAAATACTAAAGCCCCATTTTCACTTTCAAATATCCATTTAAAAATTTCTTTCATGGTTTCATTATTTTCAGTAAAGTTCCAATATTAGCAATGTACAGATAAAGTACCAATTCAATTCCTTTAGTACAACAAATATCAGCACACGGTCGATTGTTTTAGGAAGTAATTAGCTCATAAATCATAGTAAGATCATGTAAGAATGAATAGCACCATACAGTTGGTAACTTTCATAGACTATAAAATGTAAACACACAACCGCATGGATAAAAGGATAGAAAGCAATTAGATAAACAAATTCTAAGCAAGTATTTCATTTTCAGTATAACATTCATGATGAGCAGAGAACTAACTATCAAAAGGTGAGACTAGGTATATTTACGATTCAAGATGTTCCTGACTGACCCATTCAAACTCCACCACACGGATCTGAGGTTAAATTATTTAATCCGAGCTTCACCTACATTTGCATAATCATTCGCTTACTAATTTTCAAGTAACTCATGAATTTAAGATTGATTTTGCTAGATTACGGTTCTTTTGTCGAGAATTGGAAGGCCGAAAATTAGAAAAGGTGATGCAGGCTCATTTACGGATTGAAGGAAACAAAATTAAAACCCCATTACAGATCCGAACTAATCAAATTAAATTTTTTAAGACATAAACAATTAAACAAATAAGTAGGGTTTCGATTTCATACCTGAAAAATCACCTGAATCATAATCTTGGAATGAGAGGAAGACGCAAAATGGAATAATTGGCAAAATGGTTTCGATTTAAAATATAAGAGCATTCCCAACAGCTCTACCCATTTGGAGCGTGGATTGCATTGTTTGGACGTTGATTCCCCCCACCCATCCGGCAGTCGGTGGGCGGACGCTGGGTTCTTTTTTTTTTTTTTTTCAAATATAACCGTAAACGGTTTTCTGAAAACCGTTTATGGGTTAAACGGTTTTCAGAAAACCGTTTAACCCACAAAGGGTTTTCAGAAAACCGTTTGCAATTTTTTTTTTTAATTTCTATAATCTGGTCGAACGGCCAAAACGTAGTTAACGGATATAAAATTGAATATGTAGTAAATTAAAATTAAAATATAATATATATATATATATATACAGTCGTTTTCGAAAAATTTAGAATACAATATGGCTAAATAAAGTTTGTGTCGAATATTAAAATATAGTTTAAATAAATAACCGTTGGTCCACAGTAAAATACATTTCAAATTTAGAGTCGTTGCAGGATATTATAATTCTGTTTGAATTTATAGCCGTTATCGAATATACTTTAATACATTATTCTTTATATAGCCGTTGCAATTACGGGTTGAAGAAGCTATAAAACCACTTCAGTTGTGCACATTTAAGCTTCACAACACCAAAAATGTCTCATAATGTCCACAACGACGATTCTGTTTACGAATCAGATGCGCAAATCGAAGAATCAATAAACTCTAGCGACACTAATCTGGATGATACTGATTCCGATTCCGATGAAGGCGATGAAATGTGGGAGCATACAAAATTTCTGCAGTTTTCTTCAGATAGCTCGACCGATGGCGATAATTTACTGGTTATGATGCAACAGGTTTTGAGCAACATTATGCGTGCTTGTATTATAATGCATAACATGATCACCGAAGAAGAAAGAGGGAAATTTCCGTCTTATTTGGGATATGATCCTGATAACACCGCAACTGTTGTTGCTGATCGAAACCCAGCGACTCTTGAGGTATTTCTACGGCGACTGCGTAAAATTAGGTCTAGGGAGGTCCATAGTAAACTGCAGGACGACCTGGTTGAGCATTTATGGCATACGAAAGGTACTGCTTAGATATAGTCTAAGAGGTTGTTGAACTATTGTAACGTTGTAGTACTCAATTGTTGTATTGTTTTATGTACTTTAAATATATTGCCTTTCTATTTAATAGTGTGGCTAATATGCAAAATGCACGTTTGATTTAATATAACTCTTTATTTTCACACTTCAGAAGTGGACGACTCAAACTGTATATAACTCCTTGACTCCTTAAATGCATTAACTCTTTATTTTCACACTTCAGAAGTTTGAACGGTACTTGAAAAGATAGAGTGAGTCGTAGGTCGACCGTTTCTCCTGAAAGACGCCATCATTTTTTTATCTCATCAATTACTTTTATCTCATCCATATGTAGTACGTCTGCTTCAATGTATGCCTTTATCAAAACAACGTAGTCTGAAGCAGTCCAGTTTTCGTTTGCCATTTCGAAGTGTGTGGTTAAACTACAATTCAAACGTTTAATATAGGTAGAGCAAAGTAAAGTAAAGCAAAGCAAAGTAAAGTAAAGTTTGTTTGGTTATACAACTTGACCGGGTCAGAGCAATTAAACTTACCCTGTTTTCTATAGTTGATTGGAAAACACATTGCAGAACGGTGAATGGCTTATTATAATTATCATGCCTACTTGCATCCTTTTTCTTTATAAATACGGGGTATGGGTGTTTTCCTTATACTCAAAAACAAACCCACTTCTAAGCAAACAACAATGGATGATCCCAACAACAACAATTTCTCTGGGTATACCGATGATAACATTGGTAATTTTACTAATTTATTATCTCAAGCCGACAACCCCTCAATGATTCCATCCCCGTTCCTAACTCCAGAACAAAGTCAATATCTCCACCAAATGAACCTCACCCAGCAGTACGGTACCATGTATGGCCAACTTCATAATCAAAACGTACACCAACAGATGGTTGCTCCGACCCAGGTACCTGAGAAAGCCAAGGCCAAACGGTCTTACACCAAGCGAAAAACAAAAGAAACTCCCGTTCAAAGTAGCATGGAAAAAACTGTAGCTACCGGTAAAATATGGAAAGCAGCTGACTATAAAGTGCTAGCTAATGCATGGGTAAATGCGTCTGTTGTTGCTGAAGGCCGTTCTGGTGGTAAGTTTTTCTACCAGAGGGTTAACGATTTATACAACGGAGATCCTGAATGCGTGACACGAAGATCAATTGAGAGCACGAAGACTGCATGGTATAATTTGAATACTATGTGTACCAAGTACAAAGGGATAAAAGCATTAAGGGGGGATTCGCTTAGAAGCGGTCAAACATTCAGAGATTTAAAGGACGATTACGATACCATATATCGTGACACCTGTAAAACTGAATTCATTGCTCATGCAGCATTGGAAATTCTTTCTTTTTGTCCACGTTGGGCCAATCTATGCGACATGGATGATGTATATCTTGTGGACACAGAAGAATCTAACTTAAGAAATGTAGCTTCTAGACTTTCGATGGATTCATCCCCGGGAAATACAAGTGAACCTCCTTTAGCTACAGACGATGATGGGAATAACAGTACACCTGTGACTCCAAATTCGGGAATGATGTATGGTGGGGTTGAAACAAGGCCAGAAGGAATAAAATCAAGCAAAAGAGCACTGCTGAGAAATAAGGAAACAAAAGATTTGGCATCGTCTAGTGATAAACTAACTTCGTTGTTAAGTGATATATCTCTCGCATCCGTCTCCACCAACGAAGACCGTGAAAAGCGTAAAGATAAGAAGCTGCAGATCATGGAGATGCAACTGCAGCAAGATGCCGCTAGGACTACAGCTCTCATAGAAAGAACTGCTTACAAAGAAAAACGTGAAAGACGTTTGAAGGAAAAGGAAGATGATGCGTTTCTATTAAGGGATATATCTCATTTGACCGGATAGACTCTTCAGTATGCTATAGCAAAAAAAGACCGTATATTGAGGACTCAACAGAAACGATATCACGGAGAAGAAGGAAGTACCGAGATGTAGACACAGTCTATGTTGCAAAAATCGAGTGTGTTGTATCCTAGCTTTAGTTTTCTAAGTTGGCTTTAATTCTGTTATTTCTATGTTGCTATTTCTAGCTTGTTGTATCCTAGTTTTAGTTTTCTATGTTGGGTGTATTGTTTTGTGGGTTATAAAAGAAAATTTACTAGTTTTAAGTAATTTACATTGAAATCCATGTTCTAAATTAAATTGAAAACTTATATTTACATAAATTTACAAATTAATTCACACGTATTAAATTAACACGTCGAAAATCGTATTATCTTCAAAAAAAAATCCCCGATTTTTACGGTTCTATGTTTAAAACAGAAAGGGTTTCATGAAAACCGAAAATAGCCCCTAAACGGTTTTCATAAAACCGTTTATAGCTTAAACGGTTTTATGAAAACCGTATAGGGCTTATTCGGTTTTCATGAAACCGTTTAGGTCTCGACGTTCAACTTTGTGAAATGGCAACCCTCGCCATTTCGAATGTCTCCCCACACCCGTATCCACGCTGCTGGAGAGCGTCGACAACATTTCCCCCCCCCCATTTCAAGCCCCCTCCCCACTGCTGGGAATGCTCTAACTAACGGTAAAAAAAATTGGATGGATTCGCGTGGAAAATAAATCTGAGCACTGTTAATTTGGGGACATCTCCTTTTGGTAGCATGAAATAAACTAGGACGGGGGGGGGGGGGAACGGAGCGAAAAGGGTCCGTCTATTGACACCCCGCTATTTGCTCTTCACCCCCCATTAAATATAAAATAAAATGCACACCCCAACTATTTCTCTTCGCACCCCGCTTATTCCAAAAAAGCCCTTATTACATTATTATTTTTATTGTTTTTTCTTTATTTTACTTCTTGTTTCAAACTTGCAGTTTGTTTGTGCATCTCTTTTTTAATGTCTAGATCGAATTAATTGACGTTTAACATCGTTGATTGCCTATTGTTGGTTGAGGTTTTATTAACACTCCACCCAGGCTGATTTATTTAAATTAACACTTTCTACAGCGATAATTTAGTTATTTGTTATTTAGGCATTTGCAATTCCTGTACATTGTTGATCTATTCAGTCTAAAAATACATAACTATATACACCGTTGACTTTAAAATTTTCAAAATTTTAATCATCGTTTGTAATTTCTGTCTTTGATTTTTTTTGAAATCAAGTACAACGCTGATTTTTAATTTTTAGTAATTTAGCCTGAAACATTGCTGATTTTTTATTATTTTTAATCATTACATTAGACAAGTTATTTATTTTATCATCAAGGGTATAACTGGAAATAAATATTTAAAATTTTAACTGGGGGGTGAAGAGCAAATATCGGGGTGGCAATAGCCGGACCCGAGTGAAAATTTCCCTTTAATTTTGGAACGGGTGAAAACCATTCCAAAATTGCCATGGTCAAAAGCCATGCTAATTCACTTTCCCATGGCCCATAGTCGTTCCAAAATTGCCACGATTTTCGATCGTGGCAATTTTTCCATATTTGAATGTGGCAAAACTGCCAATATGGTGTTGTTAATCCAATCGGGATATGGCCTCAAAAATTTGGTTCATTAAGGTTAACAAAATAAACTAGAATATTTTTATACTCAAATGACAAAACGATCACGAAATGTAGCCGAAGGAAGTCTATCCTTCTAATCAAAAGTTGGTGAAAACCGATTGCTGAATCTAATAGTGAAATAACTTAGCACAACTAACCTATAGAGTAAATCATAAATCCAAGGCATGAAATTTATTAAACTTGTCGTCGTCGCAAAGTTAAAACATTCTCTCAGATCTCTCCACAAAAAATAACTCCCCTTTTATCCTTAGTGGTCGATCACTATGAAGGACAGGTAAATAGATTTAGCCACAAAACAAGAATCAATTTCTAATTTAGTTACCCATTAAGGTGGTCATCTTGAAATGGGTGTAAAGAATCCAGAAAATTCACGAGTAAGGTGAATTACAGAAACACATCTTTTTCGACTCCATTCTCATAGCTATGAGAGTTTAGAAAACACGAGGAAGTTAACATATCTAAGTTAGAATCGTTAAGAGCAACAAAATTTTGTCTCACAGATAAGGGATGTCAAAGATGGATGATATTCTCAGAAAATAAAATGCGGAGCCTGGAATGGTTAGGTCAATCCATCTTGAAAATCATCATGAAACTAGATCAAACAAGGTATGCAAATAAGCATGGAAAGAATAGGCACACAAAAGAGAGATCATCATCCATAAAAATACGATTTTAAAATCCCACTGAAGTTAGACTCAAGGGTATTTCACAAAGGATTATCAACTTTTTGCAAAGTTAGTCTATCGAAACACTAAATATAATTTAGCACATAAGAGATAAAAATTGGGAATCATGCAGGATTATGAAAGCCTAAAGATCAAAACTCGAAATCCGAAAATAAGAGTCTAAGTTCAATAAGCCAAATATAGCTTATCACTTTTCAAATGAAGATTTGAGATAATTTTTTTTAATGAAAACTAGAATCACCCAAATTGTATCACCCTACGTTAATTAAATAATAAAAGAGGTAAGAAATAATTCTAATGTTGAAATAAAAACTGCAAGTTAAAAACAGAAAGAAATAAATGCATAAATAAATACATGCATGAAAAGTGGACAAGAAATTAGCTGCGAATCAAAATTAGAATGCATGCATTAAAAAAGGAATAAAATAATGCATTAAAAAGGGAATAAAACAATGCATTAAAAAAGGAATTAAACAATGCATTAAACGAAATAAAATAATACATTGATAGCCTTATAAATTACATTAATTTAACATCTATAAAACGAAGCTTGCATAGCGGTGTAGAAAATCTGCTTGGACCCAGGATGGGTCGACCCACGTTAGAGCTGGGTCGAACCATGTGTCAACCCAGGGGTCGACCCGGTCGGCCCAAATTTGTTTTCTACATGACGTGGATTTCTGATATAAACAACTCGGATTTTAATTAATTAAATCCGATGGACCAGACTTTCTCGTACACCTATAAATAGACTAGTAAGGCCGAGATTTAAACTCATGTTTTCTAAGATGTTGCCTAGGCTCTGCCACTCTCTTCTTCCTCCAAATCTTTTCAGAAAATTAGAATATTTTGATTCAAGATTTGAAGATCAAGAATGTAAATTTACAACATAGGTGTTCAGAATTCTGATCAACATGAGATAAGTTCTTGATCAATCTAATTTATTTAGGTTTCTCTCTTCCTTTCCCTCTTCTTTTAAAATCAGATTTGTGAATCCGTGGTTGTTTTAATAATAGATTTAGTTAGAAAAGCCATGGAATAACAGATCTGGATCAGATTCAAGGATTGAAAAGTTGTCTGGTGAGTGGATTTAAATTTACCTTTTTAAATAATGGTATATTTACCGTTTTGCTTTCCCCGTCATTCTTAACATGTTAAATAACTGTAAGTTCTGATTGCGTATAATTCATTTTCAACTACGTTAAGAATATTACCGTTGAATAGATCTATTATATCTGTTAATTGTATTAAAATCACTGTACTACTAGAATTACAGAATTTGTAATAAAAGTGAATATGTTACAGAAAATATTGTTAATAACAGGTTGGATATTGTAAATCAAATTAAAATGAAATTAGGAATAATAGAATAAGAATAGATATGCCTAATATGTATGTAAAATTTACAACAATTGGGAAATTATAGATAACCGCATTGAGATATGAGGTTAAGTTCAACTTGTGGTAGAAGCCTACCCGGAACTGCCCAGCAAATCCAGCGTCCACAAGTGCTCAACTTAATGTGAGTGGTCTGATGCCTAAACATATATAAAAATATATGTATACAACATACAATAAGTAAATAAATAAATGAATTAGCAATATCTATTGGGTACAACAAATAGATATTTTGGGACTGATAAAATAAAGATGCTTCATTGTCAATTAATGTCTTAGGAAACTATGATTGTTAGGTTCATAAGTGACATTAATTGCAATGGTACGTGTGAAAATATACAAGACGATAAAGCAACAGATGTTACAACAGTAAAGGTTTAGTTAAAAAGGGAAAATGTGATGAACGGGGAATATAACCTATTATAACTGATTAAATGAATGAGAATGGAATATAGTTGTCCTAGGGACAAGTGGAAATTATAACGTAGGTTATATTAAATGAAAAGGAAACTTATTAATAAACCTTAGTTAAGAGAACTAAGTTAACAAGTAAACAACAACAAGTTGTAATGACAGTGTAAGATGAGGGTATGATTAAATTGGAAAGAATAAGGTAGACTTATGGAGTGAAATAAGTTATATTTAATCATATATATTAAGTAACATGTTAATAGAAAACATGTGGATTGGGATAAGATATACTTAATTACACATTAAGTTAAACGTGTTATTGTAACCTGTAAACATGAAATTTGACAATGAATGACACGGTAATAATGTAAAAAAGATTGTTGATTACTTTTGTTAATTACAATATGGGGAATAACGTATTATGGGCCTATTAATGAACTTAAATGGGTTAAGTTATATCACTGAATTAATAAGCGAGAGAGGTCCGTTCTTTTGATATATAAGTGACTCCGAGAAAGTCTGGGTACTCGAATAGAAAGTTAAAATGTGAATAATCAAATTAATTGGCAGTTTGATAAGATAAGACAAACGCGCGATTAAAATATTAGACAAAGGGTCTAATGAAACTTTAGCATGATGCGCTTGGATCAGTCTGCATGTACGAAGGTGAAGAACCCAACGGGTTAGATCATCGAGGTGTCTGAAGGCACGAGAGGGGCACGTCCACCTAATTCTTCTGCTTGATATTCTGCTTGATGGCTCTGTGGGACTGGAAGGAAGCATGCGGCTTCCGAGGGACGTGGTTGGGTACTCCGTGGTGGTCCTCTATTGCGGTGCATGCTCAGGTTGTACTCGTAGAGGTTGGGTCTGTGCAATACCACCCGGTGAGTATACCTTGATAGTAATGGTAGTTTGGTAGTCAGAAGACTTTGGAGGATGACGTTGGGTGATTCAACGGTTGCCTCACGGGGTGGCTGGTCTGGACCAAATAAAGGATAGTAATCCTCGGGTACATGTCATAGATAGTCAGTTGGATGCAGAAAGACTAGAGCTAAACCTATAGACCATCGATCATTCAATATCGAGACTTTGGTTGCGGGACACGCCAATTCGGATGTAGATTGTTTGCTAGGGCACATCACTTAGCTCTTAAAATAGCATTTCAATAGTTGTGGGTGGGGTCGAGATGGGACCATAGCCACCGTGAAAATGCGGACCATAATTTGGGTATCCGTACTTTAGGCTCTTTTAGTCGACCTATGCAGATATGGAAAAGCTCCCGACCGAGTTTCGTGCATTGGATGCAGCCCTGTTATGGGACTCGGGATATAGTAAATAGTACATAAGTGTGAGGGTCTAGGTACACGCACACCGCGTCGGGTGGTGTATCTTAGACACTAAGGCATTATGTCGTGTCAAGACTTGATTCGACCGAGGAGTTTGGATATGGAAGTCTGTACGCTTACGTAGCATAGCAACGGCAGTTCTGTGCGGAATGGGGCGTGGTTATATGGAGGTCTGTATGTCGTTCGGTGTAGGAAGTGAGTTGTATACGCTTCCGTAGCATGACGGCGGAGACCGTGCGTGGGGGGTACCATGGTAAGTACCTTGATATGTTGGGGTAGCTACATATATATTATACTAAGTTAATCTATTGGGAAGTAGATAGGTATGACGTGTGTGTAGTGCCTTGAGTGTTGTTAACCAAATAACCTAATAAATAAGAAAATATAACTGAACGGTATTAGTAGGGTTATTTGAGAATATATAATTTGTCCAGTCACTATAACTTATGTTTTGACACCCCCTTCATGACACACTCGCAGGTTAAGTTTGTGGCACATATATGATAGTTTCGGATACTGGGTAGGCAATATTATTATTTTGGTAAAGCTACATTTGATTATATTATATTTTATCCATTCCACTGTGAGATGTTTTCTGAGCTCTGATATATTTATTATCTCTGTCTTTTCTATAGGATACCAGATAAGAAAACTTGGGTTTCGGTAGATTGGAATTTTTGAAGAAAAAAGTTGGTCTGTCGGAATTCGAGTTGTTACATATAGTGTTAACGATATTTTTCGTCAACACCGGAGATGCGTTAGCAGGGATGAATTCAAAAGAGGAAATGGTGGATTAGCTATTTTTTGGGTTAAATTGGATAACTACCGTAGATATTGAAGCTGGGAGGTATGGGATTGCTAAGGACAATGAGAATGGATTTGAACTCAGAGAACGAAGTACATTTTACTATTCAAGGACATGTTGTGATGGAAATCCGTGCTTATTTGAAAAATGAATAGTAAACTACAACGGTGATGATCAAAAAATGACAATATACACTTCCAGAGCAATTTCCCTCAATTAATTTCAGTGCTAAGCTATTTTTGAGAATACAAGCGTTCAGGAAACCCCCCCCCCCCCAAAATGGGACCTCTGGGGTCTTATTTATAGTAGTTCAGGGTCCCTTCCGCTGATGGGCTATTGGGCCAATAGGGGTCTTTGTCAGTCGCTTTTTCTTCTTAGTTTTAGGCACTTGACTTTCGGCCGTCCTCGAAGTATTAGTTACGGTCTTCGGATGGTATTTGAGCCTTTCGTCATAGCTTCTGAATGTAGGCTCTCGGACGTAAGCTTTCGGATGAAGGCCTCCGACTTTATCGTGAATACTTAAAGGAGCCTGCCCTCATGATGTATGTTGATAACTGCCGGTTCGAAGCCGCTGTAGGTTTCGGTACTAAGTAAATTAGTACGGGTAGCCTGTATCTCTGCTTGGGTCCCAATTAATTCTCTGACGGAGTTCTTATGGAGCATTCTGGATCCTCGAAAGGGTGACTTTTGGTGTCAATTCTATTTTATTTGTGGATTTATCCTTCCGGTATTCGTACTGCAAAAGCCTCGGAAGCTGGCCTTGGAAGATCCTTGTGTCTTCTTAGTTTAATGCCTTCGACGCCCTCGCCTTCTAGTGTATCGGTTCTTCGGCGGGTCATTATCGAAGGTCCATTTGAGATTCGCCCAACAGGTTTATTGTTTTTGAATTTTTTGGTTTTGGATCAGGAAGATTCTTTGTCATAGAACTTTCTATCGAACTGATACTGTCAGAAGGATATTGTTGGATTGACCCTGACGGATAGATCCTGTCGGTTACGTCCTGTAATTTTTACGACCCTTTACCCTAGGAGGGTTTCGGTTGATGCAGCTTTTCGGATTATTTCTTCCTACTCTTGGTTCTTCCTGGTACTTGGCCCTACTTTCTGAAGAGTTTTTTCAGGTGAGCTTTCGGTCATCCAATACCCCTTCACTGCCAGCTTACTTCATTGTTAATTATGGTAGTAACATTTGCCCCCCTTAATGAAGGGGTATTTTCGGCTTTTCAAGTCAAACTCTTGGTCTTTTCCGAGGTGTCATGTCAGAGCCTTTTGATCTTCCTTGACAGTGGGCGCTGATTGGTCTCTGTTTGTGCAGTGGGGCCTTGGGCAAGTTTCCTTTCATAATTACCACTGCCTCTTCATCATTTTTTACCTGCAACATCTATTTATCGCACCAGATTATTTGTTCATTGAGGATTTCAGATTTATTATGGGGAACTCATTGCTTAAACCTCTGGTAAGTATGTCTGCTTTGATCTTTAATCTAGGGGCTGAATTGTTTTGCCCAAATTTGCTTACGGTTTAATGTATCGGGTACAAATTGTTTGAATTTTAATAACCTGAGACGAAATTCATGGCGATCCGTCCGTACACCTTTTTTCCCCAAATATTAATTCTAGGGTTGGGGACATGCAACTGTATAAAAGAATCTATCCCTTCAATTGATGACTGGAATGGTGGGTAGAGTTACCCCAGCATTCATTACTCTGACTATTCATCGCTAATAGGTTTTCATGTTATCATCTTTGAATTTTTTAATAAGTGGGATATGAACTTTACATTTTTACGAAATTATATCATTTGGCAGCACCATGACTAATAAAGGAAGTTCCGATCTCTCTTCCATTGATGCTTGTGGTCTTTCTCGGAAGAGGAAGTCTCTCATCTTGAAGAAGTCATTGAAAACTTCTCAAGATGAAGTAAATTCTAGTTTTTCCAGTTTTCGGGTGGAGAATGTGGAGAATGTGGAGGCTATTCTCGCCACCTGTCATGATGACATTATGCATCCTCCTGAAGGAAATTTCGCTTACTCGATTGTACATATCTGGCATGGAGGCTTCTTTCCTTTTCCTTCCTTTGTGTTTCAACTTCTACGGGGTTTGGACATTATGCCCATTCAAATTTTACCAAGCACTTACACACTGCTCTTATGTCTGGAAGTACTTGTTCTTGAATCGGTCGGGCTTCTCTTACTTCGAACCTTATTCGACACCTGATGCATTTTTCAAGAGCTGCCAATTTCCCTATATTTCCGCGATGCCCCCTTGCGGAAGATTGTCAACAATGGCGCGGGTAAGGCTATACCTTGGGAGGACCAATTTTTCTTCATTAAATGTCCTACTGGTATTTCTGGCCATCTTTTTGATTGTAGTGGGTCTTCTTAACCCTCCGCAAATGGTTACTTTTCCATTCATAACTTATCTTTAATTTCTTTCTTTCAGATTTGGGCATCAACTCTTGTCCCAGGCTAGCATAAGGCCTTCTCCCCGATCCAACACTAGTGTGTGCATCCGAACCGAACCGAAAAATGCTTATGAGTGAGTGTCCCTGTGACGACCGCCCATAACCCCCGCATTAAACAAGTGGAATAATGCGCTGAAAGGTGTGCTAGGATGCTATGGACGATCATCAGAGTAGGTAAACACATCGAAACCTGTCGTAGAACTCACAGCGCAAGGTTGAAATATAATAGAACATATACAACAAGTAATAGTAATGAGGTATCATATAGCAAACTTTTGAAACTTTCTCAACATCCAAAAAGGTTATCCAACTGATATCAAAGTTTGTACATAAGGCCTCACTATAACTCTCAAGCAACTCAAACAGCGGAAACAGAAATACTAGATAGTAATAAAACTGGTACGCCAGCCTCCTGCTCGTCTTCGCTCAGCTTCCCCGTCTCACTAAGCTCCATTACCTGTAACCTGCTACTTAGTCTGCCCATCCACAACCGGATGAACAACCCAAGGTAATAAGAGGAGACATAAAACCTTGAGTCAGACAATAGTCTTAGTGAGCGATAAAACTGCTAACAAACTTCAACAAGAAAGTATATGAGAATGGGTAAATGAACAACTTATCTACCCACATCACCAAAGAAGAACTCAACCTTATCTTCCCCACATCGGACAGTGATAGCCTTTACACCAAGCATTCAACCATTAATCCATAGAAACCAGAACAACCATTCATTCATGGAAAACAGAAACAATCAACAATAGCAATCATGGGATCGAGATTATATATCTCATGCAAAACATCCAGCATACATGACAGACTCTGGCTATCACCGCCAATCCTGCTTTGAAACCATCGTTAATCGTATGACGGCCAACCTTGCCATATGTCAAGGGCTAATGGTAACCCCAGTTCTAGCATGAACTCCATATGTCCAACCTTGACATTGTCCAGCTCACGATAGTCCACACTCAATCTTAACGAGCCATCTGCCTTAGTTGCAAACATGACTGGTGCACCCCACTCGGAAACACTCCTCCGAATGAATCCTTTTCCCAAAAGGTCACGAACTTGCACCTCTAACTCTCGCTGTTCCCTAGGCGCCATCCGCCTAAGGGGCATAACAATTAGTCTAGCATCTTCGACCAAATCGATCCTAAACTCGATCTCACGATGCGGCGGCAACCCTTTGACCTCGTCAAAGACATCTACATACTCATTAGCGATTAGCACTGATGACAGGTTTTCCTGTGGAATCCCAAGCGAATATAGATAACTCACGAAGACCCCATCTTCGCGCTTACATCTAATCAACACCTTTCGCCCTTCCACATCCCCGACCCTCACCTCTAGCTTCTCGCAATTCACCCTTGCCGCATATCTCTTGAGCCAATCCATGCCCAAGATGATCCCATACCCAGCGAAGTTAAGAACAAAGCAATCACACATAAAAGAGCAACCATGACTCGATAACACTAGACCACGACAAATCATGCACAAACTAGACGAACCCCCAACTGGATTAGTCACGATCAAAGGTCTATCAAAAATCTCGGGTTCCAAACCCAAGCGACATACAAGCTCATTGCAGATGAATGAATGTGATGCTTCAGTATCAAACAAAACTCGAACTGAAACACCGTTAACGGAAAAAGTACCTTGCACCATGACACCCTTTCCCTTTTCCTCTGCAGTAGGAGCTCTTGAAGAAGATGGCACGGCTTCCAAAGCATATGCCTTCACAATCTGTTTGCCCTTAGCTGATTCTGGACAATCTTTCTTCTCATGCCCAGGCTTTCCACACTTGAAGCACTTCTTCTCAGCTTTGGGATTCTTGCACTCATTTGAATAATGAACCTTCTGTTGGTAGTTAAAGCAAACCACCTCACTCTTGGGTTTCTTTTGGCCATCCTTTCCTTTCTGTTGTTGCTGCTTCCTCTTTTTATTATTACTACCCTGCTGTGGTTTCTGAGCTTCCTTGGTTGCAGCGACAACATTTACTTCCATGGGAAACAAGCTTTCATGGAGAATAGCTTTTTCCACAATTTTCTCAAATGAATCATCAAGATGGTCCACAAGCGGTTTTCCAATATGAGCATCCAAACCCAAGACAAACTTCTTGTTCTTCTGATAGGGCGTATCAATGTATGAACGAGCATATCTGGACAAAGCCTCAAAATCAGAAATGTAGTCAAGAACTGTTCTTCCATTCTGCTTCAACTCTATGAACTTCTTGAAGAGAACGGACTTCTGAGCAGTGGAGATAAACTTTGCTTCAAACTTAGCTTGGAATTGCTCCCATGAAATCTCCTCTTCCGGAGTCTCGAGTATAACAGAATGCCACCATTCCATGGCTCTGCTCTGAAGCTGCCTTGATGCAAGCTTTCTCTTCATTGCATCTTCAATACCCAAGTCTCCAAAGATTCGAACACATGAATCCATCTACCTCTGAACCTCTTCAGCTGGTTCAGTTCCCTTGAATGGTTTCCCCCTTAGAGATATAAAGTCCTTGCACATCTTTGCAAAATCTACTCTAGGAACTCGCACACCTACATCTACCGTAGCCGCCATTAGAGCGGGTACCCTTCGCATAATTGCTTCTGCCATGGCTTCAAACATGGCCGGGTAATCTGGTTCATCACCATTTCCCTCTCCAGTATTAGCTCTCCTAGCAGCGTGTCTTGATGGTCGTCTACTCATTCTAAATCTGCAATCTAGAATAATTAGCCACTTCCAAGAAAAACTGCTAAAGAGATACAACCGCTACTACTATATATGTTAATATATATAGTAAACATCCAACTGAAATCTACAAATACGTCCCTCATATGCAATTACGTCTTTTGAACTTTGGCCAAAATCGTTGACCAGAGCTCTAATACCAAATGTGACGACCGCCCATAACCCCCGCATTAAACAAGTGGAATAATGCGCTGAAAGGTGTGCCAGGCTGCTATGGATGATCATCGGAGTAGGTAAACACATCGAAACCTGTCGTAGAACTCACAGCGCAAGGTTGAAATATAATAGAACATATACAGCAGGTAATAGTAATGAGGTATCATATAGCAAACTTTTGAAACTTTCTCAACATCCAGAAAGGTTATCCAACTGATATCAAAGTTTGTACATAAGGCCTCACTATAACTCTCAAGCAACTCAAACAGCGGAAACAGAATACTAGATGGTAATAAAACTGGTACGCCAGCCTCCTGCTCGTCTTCGCTCAGCTTCCCCGTCTCACTAAGCTCCATTACCTGTAACCTGCTACTTAGTCTGCCCATCCACAACCGGATGAACAGCCCAAGGTAATAAGAGGAGACATAAAACCTTGAGTCAGACAATAATCTTAGTGAGCGATAAAACAGCTAACAAACTTCAATAAGAAAGTATATGAGAATGGGTAAATGAACAACTTATCTACCCACATCACCAGAGAAGAACTCAACCTTATCTTCCCCACATCGGACAGTGATAGCCTTTACACCAAGCATTCAACCATTAATCCATAGAAACCAGAACAACCATTCATTCATGGAAAATAGAAACAATCAACAATAGCAATCATGGGATCGAGATTATATATCTCATGCAAAACATCCAGCATACATGACAGACTCTAGCAATCACCGCCAATCCTGCTTTGAAACAATCGTTAATCGTATGACGGCCAACCTTACCATATGTCAAGGGCTAATGGTAACCCCAATTCTAGCATGAACTCCATATGTCCAACCTTGACATTGTCCAACCTTGACACTAGGCCTTTCCCCAAGACCCAGGGTACTCGACTAGCAACCTTCTAGTCTTTTTGGTGCCCCCATCGTACCCCTGCTTTGAGCCTGCTAGAACTTACGACAATGATGACCTCTCAGCCTTCGCATCTCTAGTCGTCCAACCTTGACGATATTTCATAGCTCAAGCAACCTTCTCGAGCAACCATTATCCATCAACTCACGACCTTTGAGTTGTCACCTCATTCGTTGTTCTACCTTGATCAACGAACACATTCAACACTTCGAACCTTCCTACTTGAACCACTTCGAAGTTACAACATCACTAGAAGTTTCCGACCAGAAATTTCCATTAGAAATGTCGACCAGACCCATCTGGACCGACCAGCACCCTTCTGAACCGACCAGACCTCACTCTGCTCCTTCTGGACCGACCAGAACCCTTCTGAACCAACCGGACTCCGTTCTCAACCTTCAGGGAATAAAATAAAAATATTTTACGATCTTCCGATACGTAAAATGCGGGCTGTTACAGTCCCTAAACGAAAGCAAGTCCCGCGTATCTGAGCTTATTTTGAAACTGCTCAAGAAACTGCCAGTTCGGTCCACTCTGTTAACCAAGGATAAGCTGTGTCTTTATAACCTTCTCCTGAACAGACAGAAGGTCATGGGGTCTCCACCTGTTTGTCTTCTTGGCTCTAAACGTTTATTAGTAGGTTCAAAAGTGTTTTCTTTCTCGACTCCTTTATTTCCAGGTGTGTTTTGTTGATCCGATAGTCTCTCTCTCTTTTTGAGGTCCTTTTTGACACTAACATTCCACGTTCTTGAATCTTTCTTTGGTCCTTTGTTTGACTAGGAGTTTCGGTTTCGGAAACCCTTATTCTTACTGACGCACTGAACTGATCCACGGCTGTCGCTATCAAGAGGTTCGCCGAATTACCTTTCGGTCCACCGGCTAAGAGATCTAAACTCAATACTCACGCCTCCGTAATTTCTAGGAGTGCTTCTGACAGAGAATTAGGGAGTGGCATTCTCCCATCACCCCCACGAAGTACATCCAGAGCTGGTGTAGGTGCCATGTCGCGTACTCTCGCTTCTCAGCCTGCCTAACCTTCGGGGATCCTTTTCTCCAATAGATTTTACTGATCTTGTGAAACTTGTCCTTTCTAGATTTGGATTTTCTGATATCTCATTGCCTTCCACTTCTTCCGACACATTGGATTTTTATCAATGTTTGATAATTCAACGGCTTAAGTTATAGTATTTTCCTTTTACTCTGGACTTCCCACTTATCGCAACTATATGCTGAATGCTTCTAACTTCCCAGGCTATTAAGAAATGGCATTTGTCTAAGCCCATTCCTTCCTCCTCTGCTATTGAAATTACTCGGCTTCAGGAGGCAAACGTAGTCCTAAGCGATGAGTGTGAGAGGTTGAAGGCTTCCTTAGAACATGCTGAGTTAGCTTTGGAGAAGGAAAGGCAGGCTAGGGACGTAACACCTGACAAAGTGTCAGCCTTAGAGCACCAAATAGTGGAGGACGTGGTTACCCATGCTGATGAGCTTCGAAACAAGAATGAAAATCTTTTTCGTGCCACCCAGATAATCTATGCAGCCAAGGACATGGTTTCTAATTTTTTGCAATTCCATCTTCCACAGATTAAATCCGACTGCTATGAAGATGCCATGTTTCATCTCCTTTCCGACAACCTTCAGAATTTTTCTGAACTCCGAACCATCGACATTCCTTCCTTCATCCGGGATCGGGTTATGGAGAGGATTAAGTTGGGTAAGGAAGGAATTGAGGTGCCACGAAGGAGTGATCCTGCAATAGAGGACCTTTTATACATTGACCGTCTTCCGGATGATTTAGGAGAGGAGGGGGAAGCTTCCGCCCTTATTGCTAACAATAAGGGGAATGGGGGCAATAGTCCTAGAGATGGCGACTTCCTAGACGAGCATTTTGTCCACAATTTTGAATCACCATTGCTTAGTGAAGGTGGCCCCTTCGGTTTTCCGGGAGGGAAGAAAGTTGTTGGTCATGAAGTTCCCTCCCCTCGGGTATAATTCTTACTCTGGACGTGCTTTTCTCTTTTCCTAGATATTTCACTTCAAATAGTCTCCTGTCATTACAATAAATAAGAGAAAAATTGTTTTCCTTTCTTAAGCAGAGTTACGTAACGAAAAGTCCAACCGTTTTTATGTTGGGCAGGTGGTACACTGGTATACTTAATTCCGCAACCTATACAACACTTGTATGGGGTTCCCCTTCATTATTCGTAAGGGCTAATATGATCGTTTGCATTGTGACAGAGTTTAGTTTATTATGAGGAGGCATTACGCATGATCTGTAGACTGAGAAAAGAGTTCTGCATGATGCCTATTCATGCTTTCAGGGAAAAGCGTCTCCTCGATGGACTTGAGTGCGTTTATACTGCATTTCCTGAGCTTTCCTTTAACTTTCTGAGAGGGGATCGTGAAGCTAAATTAAAGAGTTTTAGGATTAAATATGCTGAGGCGCTATGTAAACTATAAATATACGAAGAAATGATATTTTTATAATTCGTCCTTCAGTTTATATGTCGTAGTATGTTAGGTTGGTCTTGGGTTTAACCCATGCAGAGATGTATAAGGAAAGGGGGGGGGGGTATAATTCTTGTAAACTGAAAATAAAATAAAATTGTAATCACTTTCCTATATGTCTATGAGCAGGTTGATCAACGCGAGATTGTTTCCTCCTGGGGTAGAGCATTGCCGACGACAGAGGTTCTCCCTATGTCTCATGAAAGGAAGATCTTACATCAGAATTTATTCATCAAACACTTGACTGAGAGGATGAATACTTTTAAAGGACAGCTAGAAGAGAGGGGTAGGACTACTCTTGGAATGAGGACCTACATAAAGGCCAATCCCTCTATCGAGTTTGAGGATGAACTAAGGAGCCTACGTCAACTTGTCGTCGATTTGGAAATTGATTTAAATAATGCTACTACAAAGTGCGAGACATGGGAACATTGTTTTGAAAATATCCCTATAATGACGGGGTCTTCGCCCCCTAGTGATGCGATAGCTCGTAAGGCTCCCGCTCTTCAGAAGTGTTATTACTTGAATGACCCTCCTCCGAGGTTAAAGGAATCAATTATTTTTGAGTGGTGCAAAAGAGTAATAGCTGAGATGAAAGGAATCTATGATACTAAGTTAATAAAAGATTCTCATGATCGTGTCATCGGGTATGTCGACCAAATCAAAATTTGCAAGAAGAAAATCATGATTTGCATATGAACGTTTTCGAATTGGAAAAGTAAAAGGAAAATAATTCTCTCAGGCATTGTGTAGGGCTTATAACAGAGCCTTGAAACTACAGATTAAACCTTCTGATCTAGGAAAGTATGAAGACTTAACAAGCCACTAGGCATTGCACTTCGTCGTACCATTGACCCTCCTTTGTCCGATGATGAAGATGACCTAGACATTTGGTAACATTTTGTAATGGTAACACGCATTTATACCCATAATCAAGGTATTGAGAATGTAACTTTTCGGTGAATAAACATGTGTATTGATGATGTTTAACATGTAAATAACTGTTGGTATAAAACATGAGTAAAAATTGCTTGCATAAGGAACGATCTAAGAGGTTTTCTTTAAGTAAGATTAGATATAACCTTTTTATTTGGATTTGTTCTTGATGATGAGCTTTCCGTAAACTTCCCAAACTTTGTGGGCCCTTTCCCTTGGGCATACCTATGGTTACTTCGATTTGAGATAATTACTTTGGAGATCTTTGGACAATCATATATTGACGGTCGGAGCCTTCTTCTAACGCTTGCGCAGGGTCTTTTCAAACCAGATTCGAACATTAATATATAGAAGGCTGACACCCCTCCAGTATTTGTGTAGAGCCGAATCGACCCAGAATCGAGCATTAATAATAGTAGACCGGAAGCACCTCCGGTATTTGTGAAACGCCAAATTGAACTAGATTCGGGTATTAATAATAGTATATCGGAACCCCATCCAGTATTTATGAAACGCCGAATCGACCCAGATTCGAGTATTAATAGTAGTAGACCGGAACCCCCTCCGGTATTTGTGAAACGCCGAATCGACCCAGATTCGGGTATTAATAGTATTAGATCGGAACCCCCTCCGGTATTTGTGAAACACCGAATCGAACCAGATTCGGGTATTAATAGTAATAGACCGGAACCCCCTTCGGTATTTGTGAAACATCGAATCAACACAGATTCAGGTATTAATAGTAATAGACCGAAACCCCTCCGGTATTTATTGTTTCGATATCCCCTTTTGATTTGATTAATGAAGTAGAGGTTGTGCGTACTTCTTGAGCCACTCCTTGGGCTTTTGGTGTCAAAGCAGAGGATGTACGTGCTTTGTTGGCCACTCTCTGGGCCTATGCGGCCAACGAGCTTGGCTAGCTTATCCACAAGCAAGGCCCAAGGATTTACCCAACCTCCCTCCAGGAGGCGCCATATTCTAACCATCGTAGGTGATGATAAGGTCCTAAAAACTTAGACGGGGCCCTCTAGGCATAGGACTAAGGTTTACTCTTTTGATGCTCTATACGAGCCATCGTAGGCACTGATAGAGGCTTATATGCAACCCCCCTCCGAGGGGTGCCCTATCCTGACCATCGTAGGCGATGATAGGGGTTTGCGTTCCCTTCTGCGGGTAACGCGGAACATAAGGAGAGGCAGGAGTGCTCTTCTGTGAGCAGAGGTAGAACGTGTAGGACATGCTTAGTTCTAGCAGAGGCAGGGCATACTCTTCCATGAGCAGAGGCAGGGCTTGCTTAAAGTTAGATGCACCGTCACGACCATTTCTGGTGTGCAACGAAGGCTTACGCTTTTGATGCTTTAACCCTGCCCCCTATGATTTGGGCATGGAGAAAGACTAACACACCATCCCCCTCCGGGGAATGCCTTTTCCGGACTAATTTAGTGCTGACAAGTTTTTTTTCTCTTTATCCATTTGTGACTTGACCTTTCCTTGGTCATTTTTTTGTAGAGTTTCTCTCCTCTACAACCGGGAGATTAATCTTTTCCTTACTATTTCAGGAGGGCTCGGCGACGTGACCTCCTATGCTTTCTTTACATAACTTTGTAATTTTTCTTAGTTTAAGAATTTGATGACCATCCCCTCTAGAACTTTGCAGTGTTTTGTTTCGTGCCCGTTTACCATATGGTAGTAGCAATACGATCCTTCTCTCTTAGCTTCGTTCTTGGGTTTCTTCTTGGGTGACGGCCAAAAGTTTAACTCATGTCTAGTCAGGAAATAGATACCCTCAATCGATACAGTGAGCTAACAGCCCTTTGGTAACTTTGACTCGAAATTCTTCTTTTTTTGCTGCATTTTGGACTTTTTATTTCCCAATTTTGTCATTCCTTCCTTATCTCTACACTTCCTTTTTTCGCCTTTCGACATGGGGGTATATCTCTTTCTGACTTTTTATCAGCCAGAAAGATAGAGGTTTTCTCAATGCTTTGTTCGAATAGGTTCCTCTAGCCTTTGTGAGGATGGCTTCTTTGGCAAGGAGATAGAAGTTTTATCTCTTCATCGAGGGCTGGTAAAGGGAAAAAAATCAGAGTTGGTCCTACGTAGAAGGGGTTAATGCTCCATCGATCAGGGTCATAGGGTTCTACATCCTTCTCTTTCTCTTGGATATGGAGGGTTTCTAATTTGAATCTTTCGATCCCCTATGGCTCGTTAATACTTTCCCCGACCATGGGAAATCCATCGATAATGGGTAAAGGTTTTTTTTATCCATAATGTTCGCCTCCTTAAGGTTCAGTCCAATCCTGGATGGAACAACACAGGTGAATATGTGGCTGTTAACCATAAGGTCGGAGGTTCAGGCCCTCCTTCTAGCACCAAAATGTTAACGATATTTTTCATCAACACCAGACATGGGTTAGCAGGGACAAATTCAAAAGAGGAAAGGGTGGATTAGTTATTTTTTAGGTTAAATCGGATTGCCACCCTAGATATTGTAGCTGAGAGGTATAGGATTGTCAAGGACGATCAGAATGGATTTGAACTCAGAGAACGAAGTGCATTCTACTATTCGAGGACATGTTGGGACGAAAATCCATGCTTATCTGAAAAATGAACAGTAAACTACAACGGTGATGATCAGAAAATGACAACGTACACTTACAGAGCAATTTTCTCATAAGAAGATCTCTTTTTATTCAACGTTCACTGTAAGTACATGGATGTTATAGGAAAATCCTTCAATTAATTTCAGTGCTAAGCTATTTTTGAGAGTACAAGCATTCAGGAAAAATCCCCCCCCCCTAAAATGGCACCTCTGGGATCTTATTTATAATGGTTCAGGGCCCCTTCCGCTGATGGGCTATTGGGTCTGTGTGGGCCTTTGTTAGTCGCTTTTTCTTCTTAATTTCGAGTGCTTGACTTTCGGCCGTCCTTGGAGTATTATTTATGGTCTTGGGATGGTATTTGAGCCTTTCGTCACATCTACTAAATGTAGACTCTCAGACGTAAGCTTTCGGATGTAGGTCTCCGGCTTTATCGTGAATGCTTAGAGGGGCCTTCCCTCATGATGTACGTTGATAACTGTCGGTTCGAAGCCGCTGTGGGTTTCGGTACTAAGTAAATCAGTATGGATAGCCTGTATCTCTGCTTGGGTCCCAATTAGTTCTCTGACGGAGTTCTTATGGAACATCCTGGATCCTCGAAAGGGTGGCTTTTGGTGTCACTTTTATTTTATTTGTGGATTTAGCCTTTCGGTATTCGTACTACAAAAGCCCCAGAAGATCCTTGCGTCTTCTTAGTTTAGTGCCTTCGACGCCCTCGCCTTCAAGTGTATCGGTTCTTCGGCGGGTCATTATCGAAGGTCCATTGGAGCTTCACCCGATGGGTTTATTGTTTTTGACTTTCTTGGTTTTGGATCAGGATGATTCTTTATCATAAAATCTTCTGTTGAATTGATACTGTCAGAAGGATTTTGTTGGATTGACCCTGACGGGTAGATCCTGTCGGATACGTCTTGTAATTTTTACGACCCTTTCACCTAGAAGGGTTTCGGTTGATGCGGCTTTTCGGATTATTTATTCCTGCTCATGGTTCTTCCTGGTTCTTGGCCCTACTTTCTGAAGAGTTTTTTCAGGTGAGCTTTCGGTCATCCGATACCCCTTCACCGCCAGCTTACTTCATTGTTAATTATGGTTGTAATATCTGGTATCAGAGCATAGGTTTAGTACTCTTGTATAGATTGTGAGAGAATGTATTTGTATTTTTAAAATATAAATATATTATATATACACACCTAGATCCATAAAGGAACCCATTAAATAAGAAGAGCGGTTTATGCAAAGAGTTGAGATATCAGTTACGTACACTAAAGAAGTGATTATGGAAATTTGAGACCCTTAGGTAGTTTGGGTGAAAAGTGTACAATGTGCTTTGTATTAGAGAAAGATGGATCCCATATATCGATATCTGATATGCTAGTATTTTTAGATTAGTGGGATTGGCAGTAGAGCCTTATAAATTGGGAAAAGAAAAGAGGGAAAATGGATTTGGAATATATAAGTATATAAGAGAAATGACTTTGTGGGAATATCTAGGAAACTCTAGGTAAGTTGGGAACCCACTTTGAGTCCAGCCCCATTGTTAACTTTTAAGAACTTGAAATATTAAAAGCTTTTGAGTGATTGTTGACATAAAAAATTAGTCACTAGTGACAATCAACCCCCAATTGTGTGGAGAGCAAACAAATAACTATTACAAAATACGGTAAAGTAAAGAAAATGGGGAACGCGCATGAATTTTTATAGTGGTTCGGCAAAGATGGTGCCTACGTCCACTTTATATGTATTGATTTGCTTTTGATTACAAGTACAACACTATTTCTATTTGAAGAAAGAAGAATTGGCTATTTTGGACTTTGTCGTGAGGAAAGTTTAGAGGAATCAGAAATCTTCACTGGAGAATATATCATCCGAAAGAAGGTCTGAAAAGATGTCGAAAAAAAGATCCCTTTCCATTTTGATATTGGAAGTATTTATAGGTGTAGAAGTGGGCTGAGCGGGCCGCCACAGGCCTGCCTCTTTTGCGAAGCTCGGACACGTGGAGCTCGATCCTTGGAAGTAGTTGCGGAGGTGGGACCCGGTCTACTTTTGATTAATAGTATCCTCGGAAATGGTGGCTTACGTGGCACTTGAGATGAGGTGTATCAAAAGTAAAGCTTTGTCCAGAAGTGGTTGACCACTTTAATGCCTTCGGAATCGGGTCAAGTATTGAATGACTCAGCTAGATATTTCCGCATAAGTCCGAAGATATCTGGTCGATCCAAACATTAAGGAAACGTTTAACTCGGTCGGTCTGGAAGAGAGATTTTATTAGGGCTTGAAATGTCGTTGGTCAAAGGAAACTGACTCGGGTTAAATCTGTTCTGGACCTTCTATACTACAGGTCGCACTATCGACCGATCGACCAATGTAGAAAAGAGTTTCTGGACATTGGGCTTCAATCCATTGAACCGCGATGACTTTTGCGAAAAAGATGGTCAATACTTTGCCCCTCAGAATACATCTTTCTTGGTAGAAGAGGTGTGTTCTGATCCTTGTATAGAAGTCCAATGTGAGGGTGGCGATGGTTGGGTCGAACCATATTAAGGCCAAAAGTCCGACAGTTCCGATGGTTGTACTAAGACTAGAAAACTGACGATGGAAGTAGATCATATTAAGGTCAGAAAACCAACAACCATCGAAGAAAGCATTAAGGTCGAGAAAGTAATTGTTAACTCCTGGTAGTGAGATCCAACACCTGCAGAGATTGTGTGGGCCATTCTCAGTCTAGAGAAGGCTTTAGCCTTGATTGGGCGAGCATTAATCATACTCGTTTGAAGATAAGGGTGAGCAGTAATTACACTTGGCTTAGAGAAGTAGCGAGTATTATCCATACTCGGCTTATGGAGACGACAAGTATTATCCATACCCGACTTACAGAGATGGCGAGTATTATCCATACTCGGCTTAAGACAATGGAGAATATTGTATATACCTGGCTTATGCAAATGACGAGTATTATCCAAACTCGGGTTATGACAAGTGTTAACCATGCTCAACTTATATGTAATATTATTAATGAAATTCAACTAGTGGAGAGTGCACTCGGTTTAGAGAAGGGGCGAGTATGATCCATACTCGGCTTAAAGAGATCTGACCATACTCGGCTTGAGCAGTAGGTTTAGATATGGTGGCAGGCTTTGACCGTATGTTAAGGACGGTGGGTTTGCACTGACCATATTTGGGCGAGCGTCAGTCACGCTCGGCTTAAATCATCCAAACATAATCCATGTTTGCAAAAGAAAGATCATTGTTGCTAAAGAACTATTACAAGAAAAAGGAAATAAATTCTAAGAGGATGACTGTTGATTTTAGAGCATGCTTAGGAGATAAATCCTAACCTCGTACATGTGTACATCAACTTATCCATTTTATCAAAATAAATAAAGATACATTAAAAATAAGAAATCTAAATCTTATTAATTGATGATGATGCCGCGATTGCGGAACTCAGGGTCCTTTCCGTTTCTAGGAGCTCGATGACCGGCTTGAGGAGCTTGGGCAGAAAATTGTGATGACATGGCCGGTGTGCTTTTCTTGACGTACTCAGGAGTTCTCCTCGCCTAACCCTATCCTCGATGAGATCGCGCAGGTGCCTGCATTCATTGGTGTTGTGACTGGCAATGTTGTGAAACATGCAGTGCTTTCCAAAATCAAGCTCTTTCTGGGTCGGCTCTCTTCGAGGAGGTTTTGGGAAAGGTAGGGACCCTCGTATGTTAAGGTACATGTCAAGAAGGGAAGAATTGAGCTCGGTATACTGATCGTACTTGTTTTCTCTTCGAGGTCGTATGATGCGTTCATTCTTTTCTGAGGCCTTTCCTCTTCCTTTACTCTGGCCATTGGTGTTGGATGGACCTCCTTGTTTGGTGGCAAGGACCTCGAGGCTCTCCATCTCAATGCTGGCGTCTTCTTGTCGGAGGGACCACTCGGCCTACGAATAGAAATCTTCAATGTCCTTAGGAGGATCCTGGTAAAAGAGATTGAGAATTATGATCAGTTCTGAAGACCTGCGATGGCGACCATAAGCACCATCGATGGCTTGGGCCGATTGGCTGATGCTATGGTCACGTTGAATCTTTCAAGGAAAGATCAAAGTGTCTCTTCTGGAAGTTGCTTGATGGAGATCAGGAACATGACACTCTTTGGTCGGGAGATATGAACTCTGAACTGTTCGATGAAGTGAGTGACCAGCGTGTTCCAGCTACTGATCGACTCTGTTTTTAGGTGCCAAAACCACATGTCGGCTATATCTATGAGAAAGAGTTGGAAGCACTTGGCCATAACATTGGTCGATGCTAAGAGTACTTCCATATGATGCATGTATCGCATGAGATGGATGGTCTGGTTGGTCCGACCATTGTAGGGTTCAATGGTTGGAAACTTGAAGTCCCGAGGATTGCGGGTATTTCTGATTTCCCTGGTGAAGGGGCTGCAGTGGATATTATCTACATCCTGCTGAGAAGAAGTGCCCCAGGTGAAGCATCGGATGATGCTTAGAAGCTGGCTTCCATCTCTGAGGAGTCGCTGCCATGAATCCAGCTATGCATTCAGGAGAGCTCCAGTACTAGGATCCGACGAAAGCATGCTCGGAAGGGTGGCCGCCGTTTGGGAACGATCTCCGAGAGTTGAGTGAAGGTAAGGGCGAGGGTCCATCGCAGTTGTCGGTCCTGGGATAACTGGCGCCTCTTGAACCTGATGAGAAACGGCCCGAATCATGTTTGTGATGGAAGGTTCCGGTTGATCCAGCATAGCATGTGATGTTCGGGGTTCTTAGATGCCCCCGCCCGAGTTGATGTTAGAAGGGTTTATGGTAGCGTTTTCCTCCGCCTGTCTGAGAACCGGTATGGTAGAGTGGTCTCCCTGGTTCGAATTGAAGGCTCCACCAGCTCTTTGTTGAAGGAGAGGCGGCATAAGATGAGTCTTCTATAAGATAATGGGTTGTAATGGGAATGACATTGATCCTGTCTGACCCAGCGGTTGCTCGATTGGTCTGGGGGTCGAGCTATTCCCTAGAGTGGAGGAAATATGGTCAAACAACCTAGATCTTAATCGTGTGCCTCCTGTGAATCTGCAGCTGCGGCTGCGTTGGTCGCTGTAAGCAATACTCCTGGTTATGATTGGTCGAGAGGTGGAGCCGAACCAGGAGGAAGCAAAGGTGTGATCTGATATGCGGCTTGCATTTGTGCAGACCGAAGATCGGTTATTGCCCCAACTTCGCCCGGTGGAGGAATTGATGTTGAAGCGTTAAATCCCTTTTCCATCCGAATGAGAAGGTTATCCATGAACTGTTGTTGTCGTTCGTGGAGTTTACCCTGGGACGTCATTTGGCCACTGAACTCGCCATAATCTTATCCGTGTCATCCCGGGTAATATATCGGGACACGTCTTCAGGAGAGGAGGCTTCCTGACTTGCTTCTGTAGTGGTTGTCTTGGCTTCATCAGTGTTTGTAGGATGAGAAGATGTTGCATCTTTCTTTCACTTGTTCACCATGGGTCGGAACTAGTAGAAGGTCATAGGTTTGACCCCTACCTGGCGCGCCAAAGTGTTGACGTCAAAAGTCGATCACTAGTGACAATCAACCCCCAGTCGTGTGGAGAGCACATGAATAACAATTACAAAATACGGTAAAGTAAGGAAAATAAGGAACACGAAAGACTTTTTATAGTGGTTCGGCAAAGATAGTGCCTACGTCCACTTTATATACATTGATTTGCTTTTGATTACAAATACATCACAATTTCTATTTGAAGAAAGAAGAAGAATTGGCTATTTTGGATTAGTCATAAGGAAAGTTTAGAGGAATCAGAAATCTTCAGTGGAGAATAGATCATCCAAAAGAAGGTCTGAAAAGAGGTCGGAAAAGGGGTCCCTTTCCGTTCTGAGCTTGGAAGTATATATAGGTGAAGAAGTGGGTTGAGCGGGCTGCTACGTGGCCGGCCTCTTTTGCGGAGCTCGGACACGTGGAACTCAATCCTTAGAAGTAGTTATGGCGGTGGGACCCAATCTACTATTGATTAATAGTATCCTCGAAAATGGTGGCTTACGTGGCACTTGAGGTGAGGTGTATCAAAAGTAGAGCTTTGTCCAGAAGTGGTTGACCGCCTTTAATGCCTTGAGAATCGGGCTGAGTATTGAATGACTCACCTGGATATTTCCACATAAGTCCGAAGATATCTGGTCGATCCAAACTTTAAGGAAATGTTTGACTCAGTCGGTCTAAAAGAGCGATTTTATTGGGGCTTGAGATACTACTGCTCGAAGGAAACTGACTCGGGCTAAATCTGTTCTAGACCTTCTAAACTACAAGTAGCACTATCGATCGATCAAGCGATGCAGAAGAGAGTTTCTGGACATTGGGCTTCGATCCGTTGAACTGCAAGGGCTTTTTCCAAAAAGTTGGTCAACAGTGATAGTTTGTGGTGCTTTTCAAGTTTTATTGTTAAAAGTTACAATTTCAAAATATGTACTAGCTATATTGTGTGGAAACAATTTTTGAAACAAAAAGGGAGTAGTTTTCATGTTTGAAAAAAAATATAAGGAACATATTTGAAAAAAAAATGCATTTTTTTTATGGGATTACATATTTTTATGGTTTGGCAAAGATAAGTTTTAATGAGAAAAAAATAAAGTTTTGAAACTTTTAATTTTTAAAAGGCAAATGAAATGAGGAAGCCAAGCCATGTTTTTAAATCATGGAGTAGGTAAGGATTAGTACCTAGGGAAGATAAAAAATATATTGAGTCTATAAAGAGGATAGCGAGAATTATTTCGAATTAATGGTAAGTTCCCGTGGAATGCATAAGCATTATAGAGCCTAGGTTGTTGCTTGGGAAAGACTGTTAGTACACGGCAAGGACTATTGGTGACTACCAGATGGTAAAGGATAAGTAAGTGTTTAGATCCGCTGGTTTGGACTTTTCTTTATCATACGGGACATGGTTTTAGGATTCTTAGCCCTTGGTAGTAGCTATGTAGAATGCATGTTTTCCTGTTTTAGTTAAAGGATTAGAAGACTTATTTGAAGGTTAAGCTTATACCAGTGGATTAAGTTAAATAAGCCAAGAAAAATGACATAACTAAAAAGAAAACAACAAAAGTTGAAAATGAAAAATGGATTTTTATAAAGAAAGTTGAAAATGAAAATTTGTAACAAAGAAATTTTTCTTATGAGAACTGTGCTTGGATAATAAGATAGAGAATCTTTATATAGTAGTTGCATAAAATCCAAGTACGGATATGAAAGGTATGTAAAAGAAAAATAGAAGATGCCAAAATTTCTGTTTTCCACCTTTTTATAACATAAGAAATTGAATTTAGAAGATTAGATTTTTCTGAAATTCAAAAATTGAAAGTTGGTCGGTAGGGTTTTGGATGCAAAAATTGGATAAACTATGCTCTTTCCCTGTAAGTGTATAGGAAAATTTGAATGAAAAATTATTTTGATTTTCAAAATACTGCATTCATATAGAAATTGCCAGTATATTTAGGGTATGTGCATGATGTTTTCAAAAGATTTTCAAGAAAAATTTGCATTCCTATATAAGTTACCGCTTAGGCATTCATTACATCTATGTATTACTATGTTGTATTACACTTAAAACAAGTGCATAAATGTTGAAAAATTAGATGTACACCTGATGGTTGTGAATCATGCGAGGAATTACTTAGTTTTACCCTTACCAAATTTTGGGGATGAAATTTCCTAAGGGTGGGAGAATTTAACACCCCGCATTAATTAACTAATAAAAGAGATAAGAAATAATTCTAATGTTGAAATAAAAAGTGCAAGTTAAAAATAGAAAGAAATAAATGCATAAATAAATACATGGATGAAAAGTGGACAAAAAATTAGATACAAATTGAAAAGGCAATAAAACAATGCATTAAAAAGTGAATAAAACAATGCATTAAAAGGAATAAAACAATTCATTTATAGCCTTATGGATTACACTAATTTAGCAACTATAAAATGGAGCTTGCATGGGAAAGTTATTAATGAATTAACACCTGAAAGATTGCATGCGTATATATACATGCAAATACGAAATTCAATCTTAAAGATGAATTATAACTGGAATAATATAAATCAAGGAAATTATATAAAGCAATTAATTAACGTTATTAACTAACGTTAAAATCATAAATCACAGCGGTGCAAAAAATCGGCCTGGACCCAGGATGGGTTGACCCACTTTAGAGCTGGGTCGACCCAGGGGTGAACCCGATCGGCCCAGGTCTGTTTTCTGCCTGACATGGATTTCTGATATAAACGGCTCAGATTTTAATTGGTTAAATTTGATGGACCAGACTTTCTCGGACACCTATAAATAGACTAGGAGAGCCTAACTCCAAACTCATATTTTTGAGATGTTTCCTAGGCCCTGTCATTCTCTTCTTCCTCCAGATCTTTTCAGAAAATTAGAATACTGGATTTAGGATATTCTGATTTAAGATTTGAAGATAAAGAATGTAATTCTACAACACAGGTGTTCAGAATTCTGATCAACGTGAGTTAATTCTTGAATCTAATTTATTTAGGTTTCTCTCTTACTTTCCCTCTTCTTTGAGCATTAGATTTGTGAATCCATGGTTGTTTTAACAATAGATTCAGTTAGAAAAGCCATAGAATAACAGGTCTGAATCATATTCAAGGATTGGAAAGTTGTTGGTGAGTGGATTTAAATTATATCTTTCTAAATAATGGTATATTTACCGTTTGCATTCCCCGTCATTCTTAACATGTTAAATAACGGTAAGTTCTAATAATTGCGGTATTATTCATTTTCAGTTATTTAAGAATATTACTGTTGTATAGATCTATTCTATGAATCTGTTAATTGGATTAAAATCACCGTAATACAGGAATTATGGAATTTAGAATAAAAGTGAACATGTTATAGAAAATGTTGTTAATGACAAGTTGTATATTGTAAATCAAATTACAGTGAAACTGGGAATAATAGAAAAAGAATAAATATGCCTAGTTTGTATGTAAAATTACAGTAATTGGGAAATTGTAGATAACCGCACCGAGACACGAGATTAAGTTCAACTTGTGGTAGAAGCCAGCCCGGAACTGCCCGGCAAATCCAGCGTCCACAAGTGGTCAACTTAATGTGAGAGGTCTGGTGCTTAAACATATATAAAAATATATGTATACAACAAACAATATATAAATAAATAAATAAATTAGTAATGTCTGTTGGGTACATCAAATAAAAATTTTGGGATAATAAAATAAAGAAGCTTTATTGTCAGTTAATGTCTTAGGAAACTATGACCGTTAGGTTCATAAGTGACATTAATTGTAATTAATAGAATTAAATGTTACGTATGAAAATGTACAAGACAGTAAAGAAATGGATGTTATAAAAGTAAACGTTTAGTTAAAAAGGGATAATGTGATGAACGGGGAATATAACGTATTATAACTGATTATGTGAATTGTAACGTCCCGTATTTTCGGTAATCAAATATTTAATTTATTTTGTTATTTTAAATATTGATTTGGGATTACAAATGAATTTGTAATATAGAATTTGTTATTAAAAACGAAGTTTGAACATATAATTTATATTTAAATTATAAACGAGCTCGTAACGTCACGGTAGTGCGTAATATTAAGTTTTTAACTTCAATTGAATATACATGATCTGATATAAGTCGGAATTCTAGAAAACAAGAATCATCTGAACCTATTTGATTATAATTATCTAATGAAAGAGAAAAGCAGAGATTTCATATTTTAGATTGTGAGTTATGTCCAATTCAAATTTCCAAATAGTCGCTATGAAATCATTTATAAAATATAACATTAATTTAGTAAATGTAAAGGATTTTTACATAAATTGAATATCGTTAACCTAAAGTTTCTAAACGTTAAGTTTAAAATCTATATTTGGTTTATTTTGAAGCTGTATAATATTTCATTTGGAGATATACGATAATAATAATTTTATTATTATTTAAACAGAGTTGGTTTGGATTTAATTATATTATATCGATATTATATAGGCCTTAGAAATAGCTAGTTTCCAAACGATCTCCATTTCTGATGAAATGAATTTTACTGGAATACGTACAACTAATTATTGTAAGTTTTCAAGTTTGGAAATGATCAGAGATATTCTGTGAGCGGGCGCAATTTAAACCTAAAATGATCAATAAATCTAAAATAAAATAGAGTTGTTTTCCAAATGGAGTTGGATTTTGACCAAATGAGTTTCGTTGATTTTGTAACATCAAAACATAGCAGTACATCCATTTTCATCATGACTTGAATTTGTGTATGCCGATGTAAATTTAGAGCGCTCAATGTTAAATCGCGACACCGCGTTAAATAAAATCTATCTCACATAATACCTACCCCTAGTAATCCCTAAACTAAAATAAGTATATGCTAAGTTATGAATCACCTTGCCTAACCTCCCTAACATTCTTTTCAAATTAAAGACACGCAGAAAGAGGGTGCCTACCTTAATATAAACAAATAGCCTAACTGTTCAATCATGTAGATGCATATACGAAAGAAAGGTCCAAACATAGCAGCTACCCTAATATATTATATGTACCAACCTAGATACTGAAACACAACTAGGATTGAATACGCACACATTAACGCTATACAATGCAGCTGTCTCCTACCCTATCAATCAAATGAAAACAGTGCACATGCCTAAAACTAAACACACTTCCTAGCTTATAAAATCAAGCAGGAAATTGTACCAGAGCCAGCCATGTTGAAATGAAAAAAAATTCAAATCCTTTTATTTGTATAAGTGTAAACCTACCTACTATCTGTAACGGCCCGCACTTCCACTTACTTCAAACCGACCAAAAACCGAAACCCACGTCGATTTAAGGTAAGCAAAAGTACGTTTCGTTAGGGTTTATCAGAGCAAACACAGCGGAGTACAAAACTCGTAGTGGAACAGATAAAATATAATAAGAATATATTATTGCAGTGGAAACATTTTTGAATACAAATCTGATTTTACATACCATTACTCCATGAAGATTTAATATAATACACCGATGATAAGGTACGTCCGACCTTCATATGAAACTCCAGCTCTCTCTAGAACTCCGAGTCTTCATGCTTGAGCTCAATCTTGAAAAACTGAAAAACAAAATAACAGGCTGCCCGTGTGGAAATTGTGGGCACCCACAGTTTGCAAGGGAAAAACAAACTACGAGTCAGTCATGGGACTGGTGTGAGAAAACCATTTTTTAACTAATCTGATACTTAGCCTTATTTTGAATAAGGTATCTCAGGACCACGCCGCATGTCGCGGAAAGGGTTTCCTCCCAAGGATACATGCACAACCATAGCAACCAGAACCAAACATAGCAACCATAAACCATATTTTGAAAACATGACTTTAGAAAAATGAACGATTATAAGCCCCGGGTCCCATCACACAATGCAAGCGCAAACCAGAGGATAGGGGTTTGCCTTATAGTCGCAAAACAAGCTGATATAGTCTTAAAATCAAACCATTTGATATTATAATAATGTCTAGGATGTAGAAAAATCCTTTCGAAAATAAATTATAAATCTTAGCTCGCATAGTGCCCTATCCCACTATATTTGCTACTTAGGTATACAACTTAAAAATCGTAAAGGGTTTCGTATTGGAAGTTGGATTTCCATCTAAGAACCTAGGCTAAGGATCTTCCCAGTCCGATTCGGAACCCCCATCTAGGTTCCAGGATCCCGTCTGGCTCCTTTAGAGCAGCAGGGTCGGTCCACCCTACTTCATGGATTAAAGTAACAGCCTGAACATAACGTCCTTCAGTCTAGTAGACTGTTATCTAGGTATATTGACCTAGTCCGAGGCGCCTCACCCAACAAACCATATAAGTAAATGCCTGGGCTCCATACCATGGTGTTAACTTTTGCAAGATGGAACGTTAAGTCCCTACCGCTGCGGTCTAGAATCCTGTTTCGTCTCAGTCCGGGTTGTGTGGCCCGCGAAGTCACGTCATACACAAAGCTACGCATTTAAACCATGCTTTGGTCTTCAACCACAAGGCTCTACTTTTCAACAAAAGCCTTGATCATTTCCACTTATCATGACATACTATCAATCCTTAAAACACAAACTGCTATTTACCAACATACAACCTCTGAGCTCGTACGTCTCAAAGAAGAGTGGTAAGCAAGAGAATAAATTCTCCGCCACCAAACAAATGTATGTTTAGTAAATGTCAATTTGTATTTTATAAAATACAATGTCAGACATGAAATCCATCTACAAGTCCATTCCAGGAATAGGAACAAAACCGAAGGCACTTGATTCCACGTCCTAGCCTGGGAGTGCAAGTCCTTGCAAACCAAATCACTTCAAGTACGGTGGGATTATGCCATCACTTTAACCTCATATGGGCCATCGCCCAAGGCATCAACAGGGGCATCCATCCGATGTGAAGAAACCTAGGTCTTCCACCATCGTCATTGATATCTTGACGTCAGCGTCGCATCGTATAATTTTTCGGAATGGGTAAAGCCCAGTCTTTCCAAATAATTAGCGCATCTTTAAAACCAATAGGCATACATGATTTCAAGAACCTCATTCCATTTCAGAATATTCTTCTATTCATTAAATTGAGAATTATTCCTATAAATCTTATCAAAGATTTAATTCATTTAAAACTCTGTTTAATTTTTTCTTTGGAAACCATTGCAATAGATTTTACAGTATCTTCTCACAATCTAAACCAAATTAAGGTTTATCAGCTAGTTTGATTAATGAGCCTTACTGAAGTATTCATTCATTTTAATATCCCAATCCCAACCTATTCATTCCACGTCGCAAAACTGGTAGTACTCCATATCTAACACCAAAGGTGTTACTAGTAAATTCAACTACCATCCAACGTTTTAAATCTAATTAAAGATTTAACTATCGCATGGAGTAAAACTGGTAGAACCCCATTCTCGAACACTTCTTGAATTCAGTAAATTAAAACACCCTATTCACATTTCAATCTAATTAAGGATTCACTAAAACTCCATTTAGTTTTCATCTTAAAAATCGTTACTTAATGATTATTCAACTTTAGGAAAATCAATCCTGCCTTTAACTAGGTTTAAGAGCTAGTGTCATTTAAAACACAGTTCACAATAAACCCAAAATCATCTTCCATTTAAAATGGAATCTTTTCGGAAATCATATCTGCTTACAGTTGATATTGATCTTTGTATCCAACCAAAACTATAAGCAAAATATTGGCTAGCGCCTTTCAAATTCCTCAAATAGTCCAAGTCTTCATATATGGAGACTTATCTCAACCATTAACCAATGCGGTTTCCATTTAATTCCAATTTAATTAATTGGAAAACTCCAATTTTCACTTATCTTAATTTCGGATTCATTATAGAAAGA
The DNA here is from genome assembly GCA_030737875.1 of Allium sativum. NCBI lineage: Eukaryota > Viridiplantae > Streptophyta > Magnoliopsida > Asparagales > Amaryllidaceae > Allium > Allium sativum. Next base: position 466,787,062 of record CM060923.1, read on the forward strand.
TGGATATCTTCCTTACATTTAACGTTTAATATACTGTTAAATGAACATTCGGGCTTTCCATTCGATCCATTCTGATCGTCACCCATATAAATAAACATTGGCCAAGTAAGTTTAGCGCACAGGTTGCAGCATTCCTTACCTTGTTAAACACCCCGTTTATGTTTCCAGATCTCACAATCGGGACAGACTTACTCGTGGTTTCCGCATATTCAACCAAAATAGGTGTTTATTAATTAAAACATTATATATTCGTCCAAAATACTGTCATCCTTCCAGATTATTTTTTATTAAATAATCATTTAAAATCCAATTTCTGGAATGAGACTCTTCAACTCCTGTATTTTCGAGAATTTAGGTAGATACAAACATCCAATAAACATAAACAAGATGTCATTTGTCTAAGAGTTGTAACTAAACTCGTTAGTTATTTAATATCAGATGTCGGTGTCATAACTGGGTTCCATTTTATTAATTAACAACCAAACGATATTCATAACCATTGATCAACAAAAATCAAACATCCAAACTAAATCAAATTCATCCAACATCTTCCAAATATGAATAATATTGATTTGCAAGAGATTAACAGCTCAACATAAGCATGTAATGATGCCCAAAACCATGTTATAAGTTTCTGATGTTCATTACCCTAGCTATCAAACCAAGTATTCGTCATATAAGGTCCAACTTCATGAATATCAATAAAAGGTCATTCTTTTCATGTATAAATCCAAATTTACACCTAAAGATCACATCTTTATACATAATTACACATACAAATCTAGCCTATATGGGTTCTATCTCTCTTTTACCAGCTTAAACCATAGTTAATAACCCAAAAATTCTTCACATAAGATCCAAATCCTTGAATTTCAATTAAAGGTATAATCTTTTCATGTATAAACACAAATTTACACCAAAGATCATACATTTACGTATGATTTCACATAAAGGTCGAATCTTTATGGATTTTACGCCCTTAACCATATAAAATCATTTGCTAATAACTCAAACATACCACCAAAATTTAATCAAAGCATGGATCTACCAAATATTCCATAAAGGTGCAACTTCATGAACCTAACATAAAGGTTTTCACTCCAAACTCCTAAAAAGTTGCCATTTATACTTCATGAACCTATTTAGGGATTTTTAACAATAATATACTATCAAATCATCCATGAATTCACCACTAAAACTCTAGGAAACATTTCAACAAACATCTTACATGCAATCATTATATCAAGCAACAAAAACCCTTTAAAAGTTCAGTTTTCTCACTTAAAAGCAACCAGAACTTCACCTAGGATGTATAGATCCTTCTCCTAGCTTTTCTCCTTCCTTTATTCTTTATTTTCTTGATAAAACGTTTTTTTTAATTTTTAAAAAAGGCGGCAAACGTGAGAAACTAATGGAAGGGGAGGAACAAGATGATTTTCAAGAGAAGAAAGGGAATGAAATGGTAAAGAAAGTAAGGGTGGAGGGTATTTATAGGGAAGTTCAATTTCATGGATGCATGACATGTGTCCTTATGGATAAGGATGGAAAATGAATGGATATAATTTATCCTTATCCATTCAAATAGTAAAGTGTGTTTTCTCAAGCACCTTCCGGCTTCGCTTCGGAGTATCAAATTATAACGGTTTTCAGAAATTCTTTCACCATATCATTTGGTTTCTAACGTACTTCAATCCTATGTGTTCAGATCCAAAATCTGAGTTCGTTTGCATTTTCAAATAATTTATTTTAGTTTTTTTTTCTTAATAACTTTCTATATTTGTTATGGGATTTTCCCAGACTTCATACATAGATAATATCTATGTTCTAAATTTTTCTGGATAGGTCTCAGGCTCCAGTTTTGCCGTTAGGGTAATCAAATTCCAATCAACGTCAAATTTTAGTTCAAATTTTGGCCTTTTATTTTTTTTCCTTTTCTCTAAACGGATGTCGTTTTATGCGAAACTTCCCTAAGTACTAAAATTCACTATTCCGGATCCAACGGAAGTGGTCTCACGATTTAGAGATATCCGGTTCTCAAGATATTCTCAAAATCGTCCGTTGTTAGTTTAAATTTAGAATCTTTTGTGAATTTAACATATCTAAAGGATGCCATTTTTGACGTAACTTGGTTTGTTACCTAATTTCATCATTTCAGATTTGATGAAACTGATTTCGTTAAATTCTAAGTTCGATAACTACCACTTCCTTTGTAAACATACTATTTTTAATCCAAAATTTATTCTTTTTGGACTATTTCAACTTTACTCTTGCCCCAATCCAAATTAATTCTGATCTTTATGAAATTTGGAAACTTTAAATTGGTTTTATATTTCCGGGTCGTTACACTATCCTTACAAATAACCTACATATATAATAAGAAAACCTATGCTATGCCAATATCTGATGACCAAGGCTCTATTGTTGTAAATATATGAGGCATTAGTTCATTACAGAAGCAAGAACAGAGAACAAAAATGGCAGCTAACCTTTGAAAAATTATTTCAACATGAATACTTCACTTAAAATCTTCAAACAAGATGCAACAAAAATCGTATCCACCTCCTCTTCAACCTCGTATACATTTTATGGAGTTCGAACAACTTTTTTTGACATAGGTTATATGGCCAGTAAGCTAAGGTTGACGAGATCGGGAAATTCAAGCTTCCGTTCATGAAACTGAGTTCGTATTTGGTTTCAGCATGAGGTTTGGAGTCGAGTAGCGTTTTCTTGTGGGGCTTGATGATTAAAAAAATTGCGGCCTGTTCCATAGGCATCGTGAAAGGTTGTTTCGACGCGGTTCGGAAGGGAGCATCGAGCTGACAATGGTGGTGACTTAGTGGTAGAGGACTCGATGAGGAGTTTGGCTGTGTTGTTGGTTTATGTTTTAATGGTGTAGAGAGGGAGATGTGGGGGGGAGTGGGGGATTATCGGGCATGGAGGAGGATGGACTCTTGAAGTCGGGTTTTCTATTTGTAAAAGAAGTACATTGTTGAAGAAGCGGATCGGGTTCATAATTGGGCGGGCCGAAGTGTTTAGGTAAGCCGGAAATAATAATAATAGTAATTGTTTAAATTAATAATCTTGTTAACGTTATATTTCAACCATACGATGTCAGAATTTGATGTCGTTAAAAGCATTGGAATCGTATTGAAGATCACTACATTATGGAACAAATTTGATTGAAGATGGAACAGTTGGATTTCTAAGTTTAATTAAACGCCTGTTTAATTTAATTTAAGCGTACCGTTTTAACGACGAATCGAATCAAGGTGAGTACAACTCACTCAGTTTTGCCCCACTTATATTTTATATATGTAGGTTTTAACATTTTTGTGTTATGGTTGATTATTATTGGACAATTCCTGCATATATTTATATATATTTATCGAGCTGATTAAATTAAACGTTTGTTTAATTTAGTTGAAACAAATCGTTATTTTTAAACGATTTTAACCAATTGAAGTAACTTATCTTGTTGGTCATGTTTATAATAATATAAACGTATAGAATTAATAATTGGATGCTTAAATTGTTATTCTCAGTTGACTATTGAAATTATATCTGAATATTGAATTAAATGATTTTATTTGAGGTGACCTATTTGGATGTAGGAAAAAATAGTGTGGAGGGATCCAACAGGATTCCTCAAATATATTAAATATTATTTATTTTCATTTTATCATTATATGAACTGTTCTGATTGGATGATTGATTTGGTTGTGATCATTGACTAAAAATTCAACATTTATTTTTTAACCAATGAGTAGTATTAGTTGAGTAATTGGCAACATATGGCCTATAAATCAACCGGTTTATAAATATTTACTTACCGTTAGGTGAATCGATAGAAATGAAGTTATAGAATTTATTTTATAACTGAAGATAGACTTTTAAATCTTTTATTTCGATTGAAAGTTTATTTAAAGGAAACAAAAATTTATTATTTAATTTATTATTTAATTTATTATTTAATTTATTATTTAAGTTTATAAGTAATTATTGAATGATTTTATAAAGCAAATGCTTATGTTAATAAGATTTATAAGCAAATGAGCATAAATTAACGTAACAATTAAGAGTCGGAATAATTGTTTCTGATAGAAAATTAAATGGATTATTTAAATTAATTTTATTTTTAATTAAGTTAAGGGAAGGACTAATTGGAATTGGTTAATGAAATAATTGTGTTTTTGAATTGACTAAGTTAGCCGTTTTAACTGGGATTTATTATTAAACTAGTTTATTGTCAATTAACCTAATGAAATGGTTTAACGAATATTTGTTTTAAATTTATTGAGGATTTAAAAATAAATTTAATATTTATTTTTTGTTAATGAGGAAGTAAATTATTTAATTAATTAATTATAATTTAAGTGGTTACTTTTCTTATAATCGAAGTTAGTAATGAAATCCGATGAATGGTGAAAGGAGTTTATGAACGGATTTTATCGTAAAACCCGAGTTTTTAGAAACGAAGGTATAAAGAGATATTAAGCGAATACGATGGTTCAAAATAAATGTTTATTTAACATTTGAATTAAGTCAAAATGAATCAAGATAAAAAGGGGTTTTATATTAAACCTGAGTTTATAAATAAGGTTCATAAAAGAGATGTGAAGTTAAAACGTCGATTTTAAATTAGCATTACTTAATAATGAAATTAAGTGAAATGAATGGAATTGAAATGAGATTTCAAAGTGGAAAATGGTTGAATGGATTAGAAGTGGAATAATACGAGTTGATAGGGAGTTTAGATAAGAAATTAAAGGATTGGAACCAAATTGGAGATTGGTTGAGTTGAATGATTTTCGGGGTGTTAATCTAATGTTGATTTCGGTCTTCGGGATTGATACTTGGGGAGTTATTTGCTTACCAATTTAGGGTCAAGGACTAATGAATGTTGAAGTAACGGAAATAAAAAGGATTTGAGGATATAAAAACGATATTTCAAAAGTAACGGGAATAGAAAAAGATTTTGAGAAAATATAACAATATTTTTGAGGTAAAAGGAGTTTAAGAGGCGAGTTTGCATGGGTTTGTTCAAAAGGGAAGTGCTAGTTATTGTTTTTGAGAAATGAAATGAAAGAGATTTCTTAACGATGTTTTTACAAGAAATTTGTTGAAACCAAAGTAAAGGATATATATATGATTTAATTCTAAAGTATTAAAATGATTTTAAAAATGTTCTTATATTAAAATAAGAAGTGAAAAGCTATATTCATAATACTGAAAGATTTAGGAGTTTAATTAAACTTCGTTAATTAATTTAATTAAAAAGGCCAAGTAATGCTAAGTACTGAATCAATGAACTCATTTTATTTTCATGGTTGTTTATTTGATAGTTAAATAACTAACTATCAAATTTGACCTATATGATTGTTGGTACGGAAAGATCGGGATCGAATTTATATTCGAAAACCATTCCGAACTAGCAAATAATAAATCGTTGAAGATGCAAATTGAAAATGGAGCAGTTGATGACCGTGGTTCATAAAAAGAAGGGCTACTTGATAAATTACTATGGATTGCAACAGAGTACTTTGATGGTAATTCGGTCGATATTAGAATCTGTAGATTGTAAGGACTACTCACTAATGATCTATATGGTGATACTTAGGATGTGGTGGGGGAGTGCCTTCGGTTTGTCCAGTCCTAAGACAAGTTTTATAGTCGGATGTTTGACAAAGTATTTCCAAAGGGATCACGTACATTGGCTTCTTCAAACATACCATAATTGGTAGCGCAGAAGGGCACTTCTCTTAGCTTAAAAACTTGAGTATTTTTGTGGAAATCATTTAGTGATTTCTAGAGGATCTGATGATGTGGCATTCAAAGTGAATGGTTGTGTTTTATCTTAAAAAGGTAATTTAAACCTCAGACGTCTTCAACCGGGAAATGACAGAAATCGGGCAGGCAACATGGCTAAGTGGCGCTCCCAATTAAGGTGTATTATCACATATATAGAGAAAATCAATTTCCTCCTTTATTTTATCGATGTGGCCCCTTTCAGGAAATAGCTGTTGATCCCAACCGTTGGTGATATACATTCGATACACTCAGTGAAATAAGTGATCGGACATGTGTGGCTGAGTTGCAAGATGTTCTTGTTGAACCCAGTGTATTCCTTTCTAGAGATACACTATCGGTAGGTAGTTCCATACCTTGTTATAGTTAGAATCCAATCTCCAATAAGCACCGGCGGTTTTGGTTGTATACTATATGTAGAGCATGAGATGCAAGCGTTCTGCTAAATTGCTATTTATTTGATTTAGACACTATTATAATATCAGAATAAGATATGATTTCAAAATGCTTTGGGTTATCGTAAGGTAAAAATCGTCTGTGTTTATGTGTTGACTGGTCTTACGATTATCCTTTTCTCGAAAAGAAACGGTTTGACTTTAAAATCAAGTTGGATTATACCTATAAACTTAGTGAGTTTTCTCACTTTGGTTCATTGGACTGATCCTGGCATTTGAAATGCACGGGTCAGACCAAGTTTTAAAAGTTCAGGTTATCTGATGCTGTGAAGATATGCTAGAGAAGTTCAGGCATGTTATTTTATTTCCGTTGTGTTATATACGCGGACAGATTGATATATTTGTCCAGATGTGTTAACTGTAAGTTGTACTCTGATGATTGTAAGTTTTATTTCAAGCTCTCAATAAAAATTTATTTCTATATTATATTTTGCTCCACGGCGATGTGAGACTCTGTGTTGTGATGGTTGATTTCTTCTTCTTCTGTTATAATGTTTCTTTCTTTATTATCAAACCCTCTAATTTTTTTCTATTAACTATGTTGTGTTTTCAATACTTGGGTTCCGACAAGTAATACATATTTATGTATAATTGTTGAAATTGGGGCATCGAATTCCTCGGGTCGATACAGTGGTATCGAAGCGTAAAGTTTAGTAATAACATTGGCTCTATGGTGCAACTTGATAGAGGTAGAGTTAGTAATACCCTAGATTGAGTTTGAGTGTATATACATGAGAGAGTATATTTGTAGATTTTATACAAATATTTTATATTGTGTTATTTGATCAGTTCAATTTTGAACTGGCGACAGACATGATATTGTTTTGTAAAGGGGAAAATGAAATAATTTTACCCAAATTATATTTTGTATAGAAATTAAATAATTTTATCAAATTATTAAGATATTGATGCGCTCAATTGATTTGAATGGAATTCAAATTGGGTTATAAAATTTGAATAGTTTGATATAACCAGAAGATTTCACATATGAAATTAGTAAATGAGAATTTCAATTTGGAATTAAAATGAATCAGAACTTGGAATTATGAAACTGAAGTAAACTATTAGAAAAATAAATTAGTTAATTGAATAGGAATTGAAACTTAACTTGGTTAAGTGAAGTTAAGAATGGATATTGGAATTAAATTAAATCAATTTGGAATTTGGAAACTGAATAAAATATAAATTGATTGGTTTGGTTAAGTTGGTTGTGCACTGTTTGTTAATTGTTTGTGGATTATTTATTAGGTTGGTTGGATATAATTCATCAATGGTTTAATAAAAGAGTTGAATGAATTGGATTTAGATTTGAACTAATTCTTGGGAGCTAATCAGTTTGTAGCATTTTTCCTACCTTAGTAATTTTGGAGACAAAGTTCTTTTAAGTGGAAGGAATGTAAGTTCCATATTTTTGGTAATCAAATATTTAATTTATTTTATTATTTTAAATATTGATTTGGGATTATAAAGGGATTTATTATATAGAATTCGTTATTAAAAACGAAGTTTGAATGTATAATTTATATTTAAATTATAAACGAGCTCGTAACATTTGTAATATTGAGTTTATTAATCGTCTGAATCTATTTGATTATAATTTTGCGAATTCTGCAAATCAAGAATCGTCTGAATCTATTTGATTATAATTTTCCAATGAAAGAGAAAAATGGAGATTTCATATTTTAGATTGTGAGTTATGTCCAATTCAAATTTTCAAATAGTCGTTACTAAATCATTTATAAAATATAACGTTAATTTAATTAATATAAAGGACTTTTATATAAATTGAATATCGTTTAACCCGAAGTTTCTAAATGTTAAGTTTAAAATTTATATTTGGTTTATTTTAAAGCTGTATAATATTTCATTTGGAGATATACGATAACAATAATTTATTATTATTTAAATAGAGTTGGTTTGGATTTAATTATATTATATCGATATTATATATGCCTTAGAAATAGTTATTTTCCAAACGATCTCTATTTCTGAGGAAACAAATTTTATTGAAATACGTATAGCTAATTATTGTAAATTTTCAAGTGTGGAGCCAATCAGAGTTACTTTGTGAGCAGGCGCAATTTAAATCTAAAATGATCAATAAATTGGAAATAAAATAGCACCATTTTTCAAATGGAGTCCGATTTTGACAAAACGAGTTTCTTTGAGTTCGTAATGTCAAAACATAGCAGTACGTCTATTTTCAACACGACTCGAATTTGTGTGTGTCGGCGCAAATTTAGAGCGGTCGACGTTAAATAGTGATACCGCGTTAAATAAAATCTACCTTATATAATACCTGCCCTAAGTAATCCCTAAATTAAAATATTGTATGCTAAGTTATGAATCACTTAGCCTAACCTCCCTAATATTCTTTTCAAATTAAAGACATGTAGAAAGATGGTGCCTACGTAGTATAAACAAACAACCTAATTGTTCAATCATGTAGATGTATACGAAAGAAAGGTGCAAACACAACAGCTACCCTAAAATATTATATGTACCAACCTATATACTGAAACACATCTAGGATTAAATACACACACATTAACACTATACAATGCAGCTGTATCCTACGCTATCAAAGAAATGAAAACAATGCACATGCCTAAAACTAAACACATTGGCTAGCTTATAAAATCACATAGGAAATTATACTTGAGCCAGCCATGTTGAGATGAAAGAAAAAAAACAAATGCAAATCCTTTTTTCTATACAAATGCAAAACCTACCTACTATCTTTACATCCAGCCTACGTATATAATAAGCAGACCTATGCTAAGCCAATACGTGATGACCAAGGCCCTTTGCTATAAATATAGGAGCCATTAGTTCATTACAGGAGCAAGAACAGAGAATAAAAATGGCAGCTAACCTTTGAAAAATTATTTCAGCATGAATACTTCACTTAAATTCTTCAAACAAGATGCAACAGAATCGTATCCACCCCTCTTCGACCTCGTATACATTTTATGGTGTTCGAACAACATTTTCTGCCACGAGTTTTATGGCCAGTAAGATAAGGTCGATGGGTTCGAAAAATTCAAGCTTCGATTCATGAAACTGAGTTCGTATTTAGTTTTAGCGTGAGGTTTAGAGTCGGGTAGCAATTTCCTGTGGGGTTCGGCGATAAAAAAATCATGGCATATTCCATGGGCAGCGTGAAAGGTGGTTTCGACGCGGTTGCGAAGGGAGGATCGAGCTGATAATGGTGGTGACTCGGCAGTAAAGGATGGGATGAGGAGTTTGGTGGTGCTATTGGTTTGTGTTTTAATGGTGTGGAGAGGAAGATGTAGAGGGAGAAGTATCAGGCATGGAGGAGGATGGATTCTGGAAGTCAGGTTTTGTATTTGGAGAAGAAGTATACTGATGAAGAAGCGGATCGGGTTCGTAAGTGGGCGATCCAAAGTGTTTTGGGTAAGCCCAAATAAAAAAATAAATTAAAATGGAGATTGTTTAAATTAATAATCTTGTTAATGTTATATTTCAACCATACAATGTCAGAATTTGATGCCGTCAGCATATTACCTAAAGACGTATTTGAAATTATATTATGGTTATTGCAAAACACTGTAGATCTAGAAAAGTCCCATAAACCATTGTTAAGATGTAGTTTATTCCAGATCTCTAATTTCAGTGTTAAATGATGAATAATGTAATTTTGACTAAAAAGACATAAGCCTATTTATGTATAATTTTGTTGGGGTTTAAATTGGTTATTGTAAATTGTGCCTTTTGCTCTTTTTAATAAACAGTCATCGTTTGGAACTAGTAAGAAATATGCCACATATTGAAAAAGGGAAAAGTTGTGTAAATTCATGTATAAATATAAATAGACATATTTGTAGGTATTTTACAACAACTATTCCAAAAAATATATATATATATATTCCATGTGGTTTGAAAGGTATTTATTCCAATATTTAGGCATAGTTTACGTTATGTGACTTACTTTCAAAAAGGTAGTTACTTGAGTTAATAAATCTATCCTATCTTGTTTCCGCTGTGAGTAATTTTATCGTACTCTTATTATGCTCGTGCTCATTTATTTGCAGGTACCAGATTTACACTCCTCATGCTTGGATGTGTTCGAATTTCGATTTTTGTCGAAATTTGGGCTTAAAAAAGTGAGGGGTGTTACATTTGGTATCCGAGCATATGTTAGACTATCAGAGGAATTAGTTAAAATTAGGACTCGTTAGGGAATGTTATTTAATTTTCTTTTCTATTTTTCTTCGAAAACTTGACTTTAATTTATTTCGATGATGAATTAGTCGTTGACCTAATTGTATAGAATGGACTTTAAATGACTAAGAGTTAAAATATGTTGAGTTGAGTTTCTATCCAATTCTGTCTTACCCCGCAGCATGTTGGCGATCACAACGAGCATGAGGATGACATATGGAGTGTTAACACCAAATTTTGTACCAATTAAATATGAAGAAGCGGAAGCTTTAAAGCCGAAAGTGAAAAGTCGGACAGTGAAACCAGGTTCGTGGAGAAAAGACCAAATCCAAGGGTCACCAGAAGCAGAAGTCCGAGAGCCAACAATAAAACCACAGGGAAAAATGGAAAAAGCCGAAGGCAGATACTGGCAGCCAAGAAGAATCAGAATACAACAATATCGGTCCAATACCAACGGCTGAAGATAGAAAGTAGTATTGAAGATTCCGAAAGGTCGTGACAGGGGAAAGATCAAGATCAACATGAAAAGGAAGATACTAGCAGGATAGTGCCAACACTAAAAGGGGAAGAGTAGCAATTCCGGAAGCATTACACCTAATATTGGAAGCTAATGACAAGGGGATTACCCAAAGCATAAACCTGAAACGTAAGAAAAAGAAAGAAAAAGCCTACTTGATACCAACACCAACATCTAGAGCCATCTTCAACATCACCGGAGGGTATTTTGGAAGCCCGCCTTTACAAATAAAAATGAACACATATGCCAGAAGCCAGAACCGGCTCCCTTACCGCTACCGAAGGCTTCATAATCCACTACTTAAGTAGAGAGGTATAGAGACGAATTGGGATCAGAGGTCCCTAAACCGAAAGCCATCAAGGCCAAAGTTAACTTTCGAGATCAAACTACTAGAAGGCATGGCACTGGAGCCACTCCCGAGAGTCCAAGATTGATATTGCAAAGACAAAGAAGCATCGATGAAGACATTTAATGGGAGGAAAGGTAGTCGAAACCTTTCTACCAGAACTGGAGTCCACAAGAACAACCAAAATCCTGTTTCCGCATTCAAGAAGGTCTTCTGCTTAGCCGACAATGGAAGGGGTTCAGGAACCTACAGCAGAAGGGGTTCAGAAACCGATAACATGGTCTAGGAAGCCAGAGAAAAGTAGAGGAAATAAGAGACAGCTAGAGGAATCTATAGTGAGCTAGAGACATCTAGAGGAAGCTAACAAAAGGTTGTTGACGAAAGGATGATGACGAAAGGGTAAAGCTAGAAAAAGACAAAAACGACAGCAGAAGGCGAAGGCCGTGGGGAGCAGGGGAAAGGAAGAAAAAGATAAAACAATGAAAGCCAAAAACGAGAGCAAAAAGGTGACACCAAAAAAGTGGCCAAAAAAGAGCAGGAAAAAGAAGCAACAAAAAGGAGCCCAAAACCTCTATAAATAAGACCCCAGAGGTCACATTTGAAGAGGCTTTTTCTCCTTATTCCACAATCTTCCTCTCTTATTTGAGAGAGTACACCCAAGTTTGTAAATCAATTTGGGGATTTCTTATGTAACCTCCTCCATGAATAAAATCGTCAAAGTCCTTAAAGTGGTGGATGTAGGTTCAAGTTGAACCGAACCACTATAAATTGTGTGTTCTTACTTTTTACGCATGCTATGCTACTTTTCAGTATAATTTTGTGTGTATTTTTCTATGCGGTTGGATCATCAGAATTCCTCGCTCAAGCCATTAGGTTCTTAGCAACTTGACGCCTTTTCCACGGTCCATTTCCATATATCTATCTTCGGTGTTGACAAAAAATATCGTTAACATTTTGGCGCTAGAGGGAGGGGCCTGAACCTCTGTTCCATTTTTCTACCTATAACATTTTGGATAGTATTGCGACATTTCTAACAGTGTTGTTCTGTCCTGGTTTGGACGAAGCTTTGAAGAAGCAAGATTATAGAAGGAATCTCAACAAGGAGCTTATGAATACCAAAATACTCTAAAAATCAATTAAAGGATGATTCAATTGGGGAAAAGTGGGAAAAAAGGAACCAACATGTCATTCATTCCAGAAAACAACACCAAAATAGCCAAACTAGAAACTGGAGGATCTTCAACTTTAACAAAAGATGAGTTGGAAATATTACACTTGGCTACACAAATTGATACTACTAGGATATTTATTGAAGCATACTTGGTCTGAAGATACTCTAAACCATAACCTCATGAAGCGGAATCAAGAATCATAGCACCTCAGGAACTCTATAATAAAATCGAGTCTTCATCAAATCTACATAACAGTCCAATCTCATTGAGAAGTAACCAAGCATCAAAGCAAGTAGTTATTTTAGAAGAAAACGAAAGCCTAACATGGATAAAAGATAGAAAGTTGCAAGGAATCCCCTTCTCCAAAGAGATAATGATGGTAAAGGTTCCATATGGTATAAAAGAGCACAAACTTGCGTATGATGGGACTACAGTCCCTGAAGAATAAATTGCCATGTTTGAGAATTACATGGATACATATAATGCTTCTAAAGCCCTTCGATGCAAGGCCTTCGTAACAACTCTTCATGGAAGAGCTTTTAAATGGTGCAAACATTATCATGGCCCTCTCATCATATCTTGGAAGCAATTATCTACCGCATTTAGCATACAATTCTACATGCAAAAGGATTCACCAAGTAGCATTTATGGTTTGGCCAGAATCAAGCAAAGACAGGAGGAGTCCCTTAATTGCTATCTAAAGAGGTTTCACAATAATTCACTCAAAGTGAATGGGGCAACGGATAGAGAGAAGCTAAGAGTTGTATGGTCGGGGCTGCTTGTACCATCCCCCTTTTGGAAGGAGCTTGTCTTAAACGAATGTGAAAGCTTGAATGATTTATATTCCAGAGCTAATAAATTCATTCTTATGTAAGAAATACTTAACGCAAGGAAAAGCTTGAAGCAAGAACAAGAGGAAGGGCCTGGTTCCAATCCCCTTGCACAAGGTTCTACAAAATTGAACAAAAGGAAAGACTACTTCTCTTATCACGAGACATAAGGACACAAAACCAGACATTGTTGGAGTTTGATAAAGATACATCAAGCAAAAAAGAAAAGAAAGCTCATTTGAGAAATTCAAAGTAAAATCAATGGGAAAGCTGGTCAGAGACAATGCAACATGGAAATGGGAACTTAACGATAAGACTTTTATCTCAAAAGATTACTTTTATTATTCATTTAACTTTATCATTTTACTTATAATCAAACATATATTAATGTAAGTTCGAGTGCTATTACAGGTAAAAACTAAACCGTGTTCAAGCTCATGCATATAACAAAAGCTCAAATAGAGCATTTTTTGTTTATGTCTCATCCCATGAGAGGGAACGAAAGGTTAAATGGAAGCACTTAAAGAAACACAATACATGAATACACAACAAAGTTATTAATAGAAGACAAGCTTCGGTGGAGGCTATTCATACAAATATGCAGCAATGGAATGATTAAATGCTCATCATAGCTCGAATCAAATAAGATTCTTCTAAAACTTATCTTCCCTATTTCAGAGTTTCATGACTTTGTCAGACATGTTATATTGACATACTTAAATGCTTCTATGAAAGGTGTGGAACTTACCCTTGATAAATGATATCAACAAAGCTTCTGAGGGGAGAAGCTACATCAACAATGCTTCTGAAGGGAGAAGCTATGTCAACAAAGCTTCCGGACGGAGAAGCTACATCAATAAAGATTCTGGATGGAGAAGCTACATCAACAAAGCTTCCGAGGAAAGAATCTACATCAACAAAGCTTCCGAGGGAAGAAGTTACATCAACAAAGCTTCCGAGGAAAGAAGCTACATCAACAAAACTTTTAAGGAAAGAAGCTACATCAACAAAGCTTCCGAGGGAAGAAGCCACATCAACAAAGCTTCCGAGGGAAGAAGCCACATCAACAAAGCTTCCGAGAGAGAAGCAACAACAAACACAATCTCCCGGAAGAAGAGCGACAAACAAAGCTTCCAGAGAGAGAAGCAACAACAAACACAACCTCCCAGAAGAGGAGCGTCAAGCAAAGCTTCAAAAAAGAGAAGCCACAAAATTACATCTCCACCTAGTGGAGTCGCCTCCTAAGTGGGGCTAACAAACACAGTTACATCTCCACCTAGTGGAGTCGCCTCCTAAGTGGGGCTAACATGCAAAGTTACATCTCCACCAAGTGGAGTCGCCTCCTAAGTTGGGCTAACAGACAAAATTACATCTCCACCTTGTGTAGTCGCCTCCTAAGTGAGGCTAGCACCCCCTACCAAATTATAATACCCCTAAGCGGGACTAGTAATTCCCACATCTTCCCATATAAAGGGACCAGTGTCGCTCTCTTAGAGAGCATTCATTCATCTGCATGTCCTATGGGCTAGGAATAAGACTAGACGTTAGATACCCAAAGGCTAGAAAATTGAGAGAAACATCCGTTGAATGACTAATCATCTCAAGATAGGGTTAATTTATCCTGAAAGTGGTCCTCTCTATATATTCATACCCGGAGATTACTTCTTGGAATATTTAAGATACTTTCTTCCAAATGTTCTTTGAGCGAACCTATGAGAAATACATACATAATCTATGGTTACTTGATCACTTTCAATAATATTTGGATAGGTTAACACTACACACATGTACGATCTTTGGATGGTTTGTGATGCTTTCGTTGGATGATCCTTAATTAACCTTCTATGTTTCTTCTATGCCTTTATTAGGGCGTTTTATTTAGCTATGACATTCTTTAACAACTCTCAGTTAAGGGTATGGTTCTTCTATATGAATTTCCGATTTATGTTTTACCCAAGTATGAGCCTTGGGGTTTCCATGCGATTCCTCGTTTCTACCTACCCAAGTATGAGTCTTGGGGTTTTCTGTATGATTTTTGATCTAAATTCACCCAAGCGTGAGTCTTGGGGCTTTCTAATTTGAAATCGCCTAAGCATGAGTCTTGGGGCTTCCTATATGATTTTTGGTTTATACTTACCCAAGTATGAGTCTTGAGGTTTCCATGCGATTTCTGGTTTCTACTTACCTGAGTATAAGTCTCGAGGTTTCTATAACAATTTCTAATTTCCATTTATCTGAGCATAAGTCTTGGGATTTCTGATTTTCTTATTACCTAAGCATCAGTCTTGGGGTTTTAACTAAGTGCAAATAGGAATTTCTGATATCTGATTTTCTATTTTTGGGTTTTCATTTGCCTATCACATTTAGATTTTCAAATTCCTGTTGCATAACCTCATGTTTAAGCCTTAAACTTTCATTCCTTGGTATTTCCCTATTTCCATAAAGGGTGTTGATTCTTTCTACCATATTTACATATGGATTTCGAATATATTGATATCGTTTCTAGATAAAAGTTCTAAACATGGAACACAGGCAGGTACTGTGGACCTCCCGACCGAAGCCTTCCAACAAGGATCATGATCTGACAACACTTCGTACAGGGAGTTTTCTAAACCTATAGCACATTTATCCCTAGTATTCGCTACCATGGTTAAAATTATGATGAGCACATCATAAATATCACACACTAGGCAGGTCATGATACTCTTGCTAACACATTGTGCTTGTTAGTGACGAATCTCCTATTGCAAACACCCAAATACGAGACTTTAGATTTCACATTTCTAACAGTGAATTCTTGAGAGCGTAATGTTTAGATAATAATACTGAATTCTTCATTCAACACTTCAAGGAGAATGTTGAACTTTAAATCATAAGATTCCACATGAATGCATAGCGCCTCTCGAACACTAGGGTTCATAACTCGGAAGTTATATTCAAACTCTTTCCACTAGCAAAATTCATGTTCTCCCTCGCGTTAATATTCTGGGAAATATAGAACTAATACCTAGGATTTTTATGATAATTCTTGAGTGACGGGCAATTTGTACGGGAATCGTAAGAGTTTTTCCTAAATAACAAAAGCTTCTTCATACTAGAGGGGAGGCTAACTATTAACACCAAATTTTGTACCAATCAAATATGAAGAAGCGAAAGCTTTAAAGCTGAAAGGGTAAAGGGGGGTTTAGGACAGCGAAACCAGGTTCATGGAGAAAAGAGAAAATCCAAGGGTCACCGGAAGTAGAAGTCCGAGAGCCAACAATAAAACCATAGGGCAAAAAGGGAAAATCCAAAAGCAGATGCCGGCAGCCAAAAAGAATCAGAACACAATAATATCGGTCCAATACCGACAGCTGAAGATAGAAAGTAGTATTGAAGATTTCGAAAGGTTGTAATGCCCGACCTCTATATCCACTATCACCCAGTTCATTTCAGAGAAATGTCGTAGACCATAACGGATAATGAGGTTTGTGAAGAGCGACCGGTTGTATAATTGCTCCATGTGAGGAATGCACATCGAATTCTGATACCGATTAAAATTTCGACATGACCATTCGGCACATAGGGAAACTACACAACGGTTATAAATAATCCGGAAAGCAGTATAAAATAGACAACAACAATAATATAAATATGGTATATCTCATAGCCAGACACATAATAATCATAACACAAAGATGAAATAGATATGATTAACCAAGAATGCGCAAAACAAGCTAGTGGTCAACAAAGATCCACTAATACATATACCATGATCTAAATAAAAGGATATGAACATAACAATTAATAATGTCATAGGTACAAAAGTACATAAAGCTGCGGAGATAGAGTAGCAAGCTGAAAGCGGAAGATCAATCCTGCGATGAGACCCAAAGGAGCACCTAAAATGACTCGGCGGTCTGACCTGAGTATTATTTATAAGAATAAACAATAAACGGATCAGTCTAACTGTACTTATCAAATAAACAGAGATAATGAAAGATATAACACAGGATGACATGATTCTAATAATAAGATCTAATCGTAAATAAATATGAAACATGGCATGTCAACACAATCAGGAAATGACAATGGAATGTCAACACACAATTATCTCTACATAATCTCCTAGCTAATGTAGAATGCAACATTCAAATAATATCACACAACAGGAAATGACAGTGGAAATGAATCTCATGACATTGAGCATATAACAATAACAAAAATCCAGAAATCATTAGAATTCCGGAAAACATCATAAAAAGTGGTACTCCCCAGATGAGAAACAATCCAGAAAACATCATAAAAAGTGGTTACTCCCCAGATAAGATACGATCTCTAGAAAACATCATAACAAGCGGTTACTCCCCAGATAAGATACGATCTCTAGAAAACATCATAACAAGCGGTTACTCCCCAGATAAGATACAATCCAGAAAACATTATAGAAAGTGGTTACTCCCCAGATGAGATACGATCTCTAGAAAACATCATAAAAAGTGGTTACTCCCCAGATAAGATACGATCTCTAGAAAACATCATAAAAAGTGGTTACTTCCCAGATAGATACGATCCAGAAAACATAAAAAAAAAGTTGGACCGAAGTCCCATAGATGAAGGTCACAAATCGTAAATTCCCACTAGGGCGACTGTAAACCAAACAACTATGTCAGGAGGCGAATACCAATGATCCGGGTGAATAGAAATTACTCCGAGCTAGTTAATCTACGGAAATAGCGACATGTCCCATAACCATATGCTATTCTGAATATTTACGAACCCGTAATTGGTTTCTATTCAAAACAGAGAAAATCATCACACATGTTTGAACACACGAGCCCAAGAGTTATTCGTCGAAGTAAACATATAAGGGGTCATAGTCCTTAGATTTACTAAGGTAAATAAACTAAATTTCTCGTCCAATCGATAGGATAAGGAATCACATATAAATCAATAGAATCAGAACCGGGTTTAGAAATCGAATTGATTTTAAAAGGATTTGAATTTAAAAATTGATTAAATGTTGGTTTGATTCCCATTGACAATATAAAACCCCATTATTCATTATGGTTCAATTATTCATGAAAACCGTCGCCGTAGCGAATAGAACACAAACATCATGAAACATAAACTCACATTACAACAACATACAGGAAATCAAGGGATAACGGTTGTAATTCCGATCAACGAACGAATCGAAATCCCAAACTAGTACTCGAAGGTTTTAAACTACATCGGAATAGACTCGAAGGATATCAAGTCATTAATTCACGTTTTAATGGCGTGAATCATCATAACAAGAGTATCGAATAGATTCGATATACAAAATAGAGAGAACGGGCTTTAGAATGATTTCTAAGTGTAAATTACCCCAAAATTAGTTTCATTTCGAAACTCTCGTCGACACGGTTCCAAAGCATCTTGTTTCGCTGAATTCCGAGTTCATATGAAAAAGTTATGATCGTTTTAAAGTAAATTAATTATTTCACCCTTTGTTTCTCATTGTTTGGTTATTTTAATTGGTTGTTTTCCTCCATAAAAAAATATCATGGACCCAAAAACACTCCAAATTAGTTTCAATGGAAATCTCTCGTCGAGACGGTTCCAACGCACCTGATTTCGCTCAATTACGAGTCCGCATGAAAAAGTTATAGTCTTTTAAAGATTGAATTTTTTTTAATTGTTTGGCCATTAATGGCCGACCAGGAGCCATTCCCACGTCCGTTAATGGCCGAACGGCTGTTAAACCCCTAATTTTTTACAATTTCATCCCCATAATGATACCGGCTAATGCCCGAAGGTCTATGATGTTATATACATGCAAACGAGGCGTCTATAACTCACCAAAGCAACTCATAACACCAAATTCACACGCACAAACATTCACACAAGAGATTTGCAATGATTCTTGATTATAAACTCGAAAATGATTAAATTATATAACCAAAGCAATCAAACGCGATATAAGTGAATTGCGAAGTCTTAGAACTTGCCGGTGCGACAACAGAGCTTCACAATATCACCAAATCAATTAGTAGCTTATGAATTAGATTGTGTAGACAATTCTAATCATAATTTTAAAATCAATGAAACATAAACACATGGAATCGGCTAAGTTACACTAACCCAACCAATTCACAAGAACATGAAAACTCGTATGAGCACTAAATTACACTTGTACAAGCCAATGGCTTGTGGCATAGATGTGAGTTCAAAAAGAACTCACCTTTGATCCTTGAATGATGAAAACAAGCTCCAACGAGGAAGAAGAAGCATCAATGCGCACAAAGAACCTCTCATTCTCCAATAGCTCCTCAGTAATCACCTCATAAAAACAAACGAAGACACATGAGTGTTAGGGCATGATCAAAATCCTAAATTGAGAGGAGAATAGGATAGAAAAGATGAGGAGAGAGCTTACCCAGATTGTAGAATGTGATTTCCACTTGGATTGAGCTTGAAATCAAGGCCCTAGCCTTACGAATTTCCATTCCCACTTCCATTCCCCATTTCTAATTCTATTTTGGGCTTAGGAAATAAAATGAGGAAGTAGGAGAGAAGGGTTGGCTGTTGGGGGAGTTAAATGGGGCTTTGGGCTCACCGGTTGAGCTCAAATGGCTCCATTAGCCCAACCAACGGACTCCAATTTATACTAACTCCAAACATATCTAAGATTATAGTCAAAAAGGTCGTAAACGATGATCTGGACTCAATGGAAAGGTCTCAAATCCTAATTTTATCGTTTGTGAAAAACGATATTTTGAGTGACACATAAGATATGACGATATATTTAAATAAAATATTTAAATATAAAATCGTCGAATGAGAGGGTTGTTACAAAGGTCATGATAGGGGAAAGATCAAGATCAACATTAAAAGGAAGATACTTACAGGATAGTGCCGACACTAAAAGGGGCAGAGTAGCAATTCCGGAAGCATTACACCTAATATTGGAAGCTAATGACAAGGGGATTACCAAAAGCATGTAACCTGAAACATAAGCAAAAGAAAGAAAAAGCCTACTTGATAAAAACATCTAGAGCCAACTTCAACATCATCGGAAAGTATTTTGGAACCCCACATTTATAACTAAAGACGAACACATATGCCAGAAGCCAAAACCGGCTCCCTTACCACTACTGAAGACTTCATAATCCACAACTTAAGTAGAGAGGTAAAGAGACTAATCGAGATCAGAGGTCCCGAAACCGAAAGGCATCAAGGCCAAAAATAACTTTCGAGACCAAATTACTGGAAGGAATGGCACCAGAGCCACTCCCGAGAGTCCAAGATTGATATGGTAAAGACAAAGAAGCATTCATGAAGACATTTAATAGGAAGAAAGGCGGCCGAAACCTTTCTGCCAGAACTGGAGTCCACAAGAACAACCAAAATCCTGTTTCCGCATTCAAGAAGGTCTTCTGCTGAGCCGACAATGGAAGGGGTTCAGGAACCAACAGCAGAAGGGGTTCAGAAACTGACAACGTGGTCTAGGAAGCCAGAGAAAAGTAGAGGAAATAAGAGACTGCTAGAGGAATCTAGAGTGAGCTAGAGACAGCTAGAGGAAGCTAACAAAAGGTTGTTGACGAAAGGGGTAAAGCTAGAAAAAGACAAAAACGGCAGTAGAAGGCCGTGGGGAGCAGGGGAAAGGAAGAAAAAGACAAAACAATGAAAGCCAAAAATGAGAGCAAAAAGGTAACACCAAAAAAGTGGCCAAAAAAGAGTAGGAAAAAGAAGCAGCAAAAAGGAGCCCAAAAACCTCTATAAATAATACCCTAGGGGACACATTTGAAGGGGCTTTTTCTCCTTATTCCATAATCTTCCTCTCTTATTCGAGAGAGTAAACCTAAGTTTGTAAGTCAATTTGGAAATTTCTTATGTAACCTCCTCCATGAATAAAATCGTCAAAGTCCTTAAAGTCATGAATGTAGGTTCAAGTTGAACCGAACCACTATAAATTGTGTGCTCTTACTTTTTCCACATGTTGTATTTTGTTATGTGGTTGGATCATCATAATTCCTCGCTCAAGCCATTAGGTTCTTAGCAACCTGACGCCTTCCCCATGGTCCATTTCGATAGATCTATCTTTGGTGTTGACGAAAAATATAGCTAACATGGAGGATTCCGTTAAATCGAGTTTGGAGACTGGAAAAAAAATTCTAGCTACAACCGAGATAGTCGCCATTTTTGGTTTCGTTTGGTAGTCCCAGTTCAAAACCTTTTCTTGGTCTAGAAACGAGAAATCCATGTTAATATGTCATATCCGTTCGGAAATATAATTACGAGGTATATCCATTCGTTACTTCATTAAATATCAAGTATTCATTTATTGAGAATATTCATTTGAGGTCTTGGCCTTGTATTCGAGGGAATTTTATTTTAAAGCTATTTAGAAAAATAAAATGGATTTATAAAGCTTTGAAATTTCGGCTTTGGAAAATGGTTTGATAAAGACATGTTTCATAAAGATATGGTTTTAAATTTTAATCTATTCATGTTTCAGAATTTGTTTGGGTTTTGTATGACTTTAGTAAATATAATATGATTGGTAAGATTAAGAGAACTGGAAATAACAAGGAATACGCTAACAAACTTAAAAATAATAAATACCAATTCCTTTTGATTTTTAGTACACCTCTCTTTTTGTATATATCTGATAGTTTACTGAAATCATCACAATTAATCCTCGAGATTTTAAAGTTCCAACAATTTTGAATGCGAAAAGGTTTTTCAGTTTGTAATACACATTGGAATATAAATAATAATAATAATAATAACAAAATTAAACTGGATTTATCAATACGAAACCATTAGTTTATAATAAATTCCATTTTTGAAAAGTTTTAAATTTTCCTTCTAAAAGGCTAAGGAACATAATTCGCCCGGATTTCTAGGGTATTTGGTTTGCGAATCATTTGATTTTATGTCAGCTAGTTAAGGGGAAAATCCGTTTTGAATTTAAGTACGGAGTTCTAGCTGAATTATTTTGGAATTCGTTCATTCGTTTTGTGGTCATAGCATCGCTGTTGAGACTACTTTAAATCATTGGGGTTGGTTCGGAGTTTGACTGCAGTCTTTGATGAGGATAATTGTTTTTTGGATCGTGTCAATTCTTTAAAGATGACGACGGATGATTAATATTTTAATCTGGCCTAATAAGGTCAAGGTTCAACCTTCATCCAAAGCTCATTTGAAATTTGATCGTTTAATTTTATACCTAAAGCGGTTAACTTGTTGATGAGTTTGGTACAACTTGGACCTTGGACTCAACGTAAAGGTTGCATCCAAATCATTCCCTTAACTTCGTTCTTTCGTCCTTTCTTACTCGTCTAGCCAAACCATATTCTTATTGTTCTTCTTTTTCTTTGTTGCCGCCTCGTCTCCTCCCATCCCGCGCTAGTTTGCGCATTAGATTTTACGCCATTAATACTTCAAGATCTAATTTCTTCTCTCTAACCATTTCTTAGTCCACAATACCCAATTGCACTATCCAGTCTTACTTGCACCATTTAAGTCTCATCCTTAGGGAGGGATCGTTTGGTTGGATTATAATGGGCAAAAAGGTCTCACCACTTTATGGTTAAGAAAATTTATCGTAGCAGTTGGGCTCACCCCGATCCCTTGCCTCGAGATCTTAGAATAGAGTTATTTGTGCTGCATTCGCCTTTGCTATATCTTGTTGGAATAGATTTTGATGAAGGCGATCGTCCTTTCGGAGATAAAGATTAAACTATCTTTGGATGGTTTTTTGAGGAGAACCTTGATGAGATTTTAGAGCATCCGTGTCATACGCGGACATGAATGTTCTTTTGTTTGATCGACTTGGGAGATTTTGCAGCAAATGTATTTTTCTTAACGTCGGTTTTTGTGTTCCGAAATCTATGTTCGAACTGCCCATGTGGATGTGTGACCTAATTATTACATCCATTATTGATGGGAAGTTATGACTAGATTTGTCTCATGGTGCAAAAATTAATCTTTTGCTTGATAAATGGTGTAACCATCATTTAATGCCTCATCATACTTGATTCATCTTGTTGTTCTTGTGAATTTTCTAGTGGGGTTACTTTCTGTAATTTCACCTATCCATTTTGGTCTTTAGATAATATTAGGTGGATTTCCATGAGAAGAAGTTTTGTGATAGGTTTCTTTTATCATCACAAATTATCTCTTAAAAGAGAAGGTGATGTACGAACCTCCAACAACACCAACAGTATTTGTAACACGAGACTGAGCATTTTACTGCCATTATATGATTAATCAAAGGTCATAAAATTGGTTTGGGTTCCAATCGCAGAGCAAGACATCTCGTTGTTTATAGCCATTGTTTTGGGAGTTTCGGTGTTGTTTTGTTGTCGTTTTGGTTGCATCTCAACCATAATACGTTCCCGGCGTGGATGTGATAATGGATCTAGTTACAACCGTGGGCCTCGACCATCTCGCAGCATGTTATCTTTTGCCTGGCGCATATTGTATCTCGTATCGTGTGTTTCCCTTTCCAGTAATTTTTATCTTTGTTGTTGTAGTGTTTGTAACAATTAGTGTTGTTTAAATCGCACGACTTATGTTAATGAGATTTCTATGTTTGAAACATGGTGTCAATCGCACATGTCTATTTGAATGAAATCTTTTTTTTGTTCAATAAACAGTTGTCCTAGAGTTCGGAAAAATAGAATTCTGTATTGAATAAATTTTAGCAAAGGATTGGTTTTGCGTTATTTTCGTCACGGGTATAAATAAATCACTGTTCCTTATTAAGCTAAAATATATTTCGTCTTTTATGTGTGATTTTAGTTTTTGCATTTTGCATGACTGACTTTATTTTTCATCAACAAGTGACTTGGAACGTTTATGTTTCCGCCAAATATATTTTTTAAACTTTTGGAAAGCATTATTTGAAAAATAAATGTCATTTTTAAAATTTAAATTTGTACTAATTTACTTTTTTTTATTTCGGTTTGCGTAAGAACGCAAAATTTGGGTACGGCAGTTTGCGCATGTTTAAAATGTCTGTTTCACATTAACATAGATGGTTTGAATGTCACAAAGCGCACGCTACCGGAATTTTGATTTTCATATAAATCTCATATAGAAAGTGAAATGGTAATGGAAGGAAATTCAAAATAAATATAAGAAGTTTTAAAGTGGAAATTTATTTTTATGATTTTTTTTGGTCACATGAACAGCGCAAGGAATTTTTTTGGATGATTAGTGTGCTCATTGTAGCGGTGCAATAGGGGCGACGATGCGATAAAAACGTTAATGATAACAAGGAAAAGACCGTTTTAGCCTTCGAGACGTTGTTTTCATATCTTGTCAGCGATACGCGCGAGTTGTTAATTAACTCATTTTATATTTTAGAGCTTGTTCTAAGCCACCTTTACAGTCTACAGATGGAAATTTTTGGAGTATTCCAGGTAATTGAGGTGAAATTTCCACTGTAGGTCGAGAATGAAATATTTACTAGCGAGGGGAACGTTAAAATTCTTCACTTTGATTTCCTTTTTCTGATTTAGGAGTAAGCAAATATGAAGCGATTAGATGCGTTGACATTCTAGATGGTAGGATTTGGATGCAAAAATTGGTTGCTTCAGACTTTTATTGGTAATCGTAGGGGTTATGGATAAAAAGAATTTTTGAAAATTGCATTCATATAGAACTAACAGTATATTTAGAATGTTTTGCATCATGTTTTCATAAGTATTTAAAAAAAAAATCATACATATAGAAGGATTCGATTTAGAATTATTGTGCATACATGTTTTGTGGTTGAAATGCATTGTGTACACTTTGCACATGCGCATGCGCATGCGGTTGCAAAGTTTATGTACACAAATTGATTGTGCAGGATAGGATAAATAGTGTCAGAATTTCGAGACAAAATTCCTTTTAAGGGGATAAGAATGTAATAACCCGAAATTTTGACAGTAAATTAGTTATTTAAATAGATCTCAAAACTAGGAATTTTTGGAAACGATGGAATTTGACCATGGAACTTTAACCGCTGCGTTCGTCTCGGAATTCTAGTCAACTTTCATGTTTGAAGTTTCACAAACAGAGTCTGTATGAAAAAGTTACGGACAAAATACGAAAAACGAACGGAAATAAATAAACATAATAAATATAATATATCTTCCCTTTTATAACCCGCCCTCACTGGGCGAATTGGCCGAAGGGCGGTCGACCGCCAAGCATAGGGGTGTCGACCGCTTCGGGCCTGAAACACCCAGTGACGGCTAGGTTTTGAAGGGTAATTTCATTATATATTATAATATAAACGAACATATGTTTATGTAACTAAATCAAACGGTTCATGACCAATTCCACTCTTATAAATAAAGGTTTAAGGCCTCATACTTTTCTACACAAATCTGCAGGCAGCAACGAAGCTCTATACTTTCCCTTTCTCTTCAAATCAATTTCAAAATTAAAAATATAATCACATATACAATCAATAAAATATAAATTATTCAGATTCGAAAGGGATTATCAGATTCAAGTGGAAAAGGGTATGAATTGAGGCTAAGCTATTCTACATCAGATTATCCCATCTTTTCCTATTTCTTGCAAATCTACAGATCTAAAAGTATCCCCTTTTCAAAATAATTGTAGATCTGCAATAATTTGGGAATTTTAGGCGTAAAAGATTATTCAGATTTCAGATTTGGATGCTTTCAGGTGAGTGGGAAATTTATACACAAATTTATAATATCTTTTTTATCTTGTTTGAATTAGATATCAAATATATACCTAACATTTGTCAGATATGTTCATAACATTATTAAATCTGAACTGATAAATATCAGATCTGCTTATGAATGTTGTCAAAACCTGAAATAAGGTTTGTGGTCTGAATAATATTATTTATAGGTTTACTAAATTATTTTTACATATTACCTATAATTGTGTTTGAAATCATATTGTGGTTATTGCAAAACACCATAGATCTGGAAATCAGTCCCATATCCCACTGTTAAGATGTAGTTTATTCCAGATCTCTAGTTTCAGTGTTAAACGATGAATTGTGTAATTTTGATTAAAAATACATAATCCTATTTATGTTCAATTTTTTTGGGGTTTAGCTTGGTTATTGTAAATTGTAACTTTTTGCTCTTTTTAATAAAGAGTCATCTTTGGAACTAGTAAGAAATATGTCACATATTGAAAAAGGGAAAAGTTGTGTAAATTTACGAATAAATATAAATAGATATATTTGTGCGTAGTTTACATCAACTATTCCAAAATATACACAAAATATATATTTCTTTTGGTTTGGAAGGTGTTTATTCAATATTCAGGCATAGTTTACAATAAGTGCAATTGACAGTCTTTTTGTAAGATTTATAACCTTGTTGCAAGATTGAATACGAAAAGGGATGTTTGGTTATTAGTTGAACCAAATTATTAAACTTAAGGATAATAGTAATAAAAGTAATAACTACATTAACTGTGTGAAAATATAAATATAAATATGTATACATTATTCGTCTAAATCCACATAAACAACGAAATATACATATTAATGGATGTTTGAACATTTGAATGGTATTCATTTTATGGAATTATACATGTAAATATTATCCATATTAAATGAATATATTTGTGGTGACTATTGTAGCAATTAGTGAAATTGATTGCTATAAATAGGGTCATAAACAAATAGCTATTGTAACCGATGTTGATTGGGGAAACAAATTTAATTAGGTAGTTAAGCCTAGTGGTTACAATTTCTAAATTTGCTAGGATTAACATTGTAAACCCCATTTAGGGAATTTAAAATATAACTGCACCGAGACATGGTTAAGTTCAACTTGTGGTAGAAGTCTACCCGGAACCGCTCGGCAAATCCAACATCCACAAAGGGTCAGCTTAATGTGAGAGTCTCGTGCATATATATATATATATATATAAAACAATAAATAAAATTTAGTAATGTCTTTGGGGTACAACAATGTTTCGGGACTTATAAAATAAAGATATTCCATTGTTAATTAATGTTTTAGGGAATTATGACTGTTGGGTCCATAAGTGACATTAATTACAATCAATGAGAATAAATTAATTAAAGATTTATTGTTGCCTTAGAAAAATATGGTCATTGTGGTCATAAATGGAAATAACCCTATGAAACATAAACGAATGAAACAAAAAGGGGACTAATGTGTATGGATTGTCGTTTAAAATACTAAGTCCAGTTAGTGAAATGATTAAATAAATATCCTAAGATAAGAAGGATATAACTTTTCTTATATATATATATATACTAGTTAATATAGAACTTATAATTAAAAAGTAAAAATTGGACTTGGTAGGTTAATGATGTGAAATATCATTAACCATAGGAATTCGTGACGATAATTAATTATGCGTATGGTATTTCCGTAAAGAGAAACTAGACGAGAATAACTCAAAAACGTAGCATGCTTTTGGATAAAGGTCTTAAGTGGTTAAATCCACCTATAAAAAGGTATTAAGTGATCGCCTAGCCCACCTCTCATAAACAGAAACATTAAAGCCTAATTGGGTGCGAACTTGATAATCTTCATGAATAGTCCGCTTCCTTGGGTCTTAAGTGGCTTAGGTCGAGGGGTCCATCTGGGAATAGGTCACTCGGTTAGGGGTCTTAAATGGTGTGCGAATCCTACCTAAACCTGGGTTCAAAAACGTCTAGTGCGGTTATTCCATAGGGCTACCTATCTACTGGAAGTATTAAATGTCTAAGAAGATTATCCAGTAAGGTCATCTAGATAGTTTAACAAGATTCCACCAATAGGAACTATTGGTCTTAAGTGATGAGCTACCATCACTCACCTTATGCGGGGCATGAGTTTATATGCGTGAATGACGGAAGCCTTAACTAGTAGGTCCCTATGGCTAGTGTCCTCTAGTTTATAATAATGTTGAGTAAATCATCGAGAGGTATTAGATGACCAATAATCCGCCTAGGGTTTTAAGCGATCGGAGTAATCCACCCTATCTATCATTCGATAGTGAGGCGTTAAGTGGCTGCATATACACTTATAAATAAATAAACTCCATAGTTGGGGGTTCACTTCTCCGTTTAATAATTAGTTTAAAGGCTTCATAAATATATACGTAAACATTCAATCTCGGTATCGATATTGTTGACGTCAAAAGTTGGTCTAATGACGATCAACCCCCAAAGTGCGTTAACCACACAAAATAGTATTCAGAATGCGAGAAAAAGTCAATAAACACAGGAGACCCAATATTTTTATAGTGGTTCGGCTTAATCCAAGCCTATGTCCACTTTGTAATCTTTGTTTATACTGTTGATTACATGTTTAAGTTGTTTACAATGGAAGAAAGTAGAGAAAGAAGAGATCTTTACACAAAATCTTTGTGTTGTACTTATAATATATATCATCCTACTTCTAGAATGCCGAATAGGAGATTTTGAGTAGTGGAGTCAAGATGCATTCCATTTCTGGAAATAGTTGTATTTTTAGGCGAGAAGGTGGGTCGAATTGGTATGCGACATGGCACATATCTTTTTCGGGCTTAGGCACGTGTAACTCGATCCCTTAAAGTACTTGTAGGCGGAGGGACCCAGTTAATGCTGACAAACAGTTCTTCTCGAAAATTATGGATTACATGGAGTTTGAAACTGGCGTGCAAAAAGCTGTGCTAATTTAATGCTACCGCTTCTGTAGCCTTGGGAGTAGGACTTCGTCTTGTAGTAGATAATTTGACTAGATATTTCTGCTCCGATATTCTTGATTCGATCTGATCTTTCAGGAACAACTCGATCGATCGGTTGATGACCCGATCGATCAGTTTGGTGGCATCTTCGAAAGGATGCTATCTTTTGAGGGGGAGCCCTTATTTGCTGTGGCGTCATTTTGGGTCGACCCATGATCGAATCAACCTAAGATGAAAATCATTTCTAAAGGCATGGAATAGGCCAATATTCGGTAGCAAGCTTCAATCATTAGTTGTGACGGCTTTCTGCCAAAAAGATGGTGAACAAATATCACTGGGAATACTACCTTGGGAAGGGTAGTTAGAGTCATGCGTAAATGTTCATAAGGTTCGGTTAGAATTACTAACCTTGGTAGGTATATGTCTTGGATTGAACCAAAAGGGATACATGTGGGTATTGTAAGACGTGTTGTACTTTCTTGTTCACCAGAACTTGTTGTTCTGACCCCCTACTCATTACAACCTCCTAGGTTTTCTAGAAAAGGTTAGATCCTCACAAGTGTTTAGGTTTGGCTTTCGGTGTAACGACCCGCCTTTCTCCCCCATTTTCACCGGTAATTAAACCAACTTAAACCGTTCATAAAGATGGATTGTTAGGGGTGCTTACATTTGCATAAAATAAATAAAACATTTCCATTATCAATACAATAATATTACATCAGAGTTACATGAGATACATCAGAGTACATCGATTACACAACGGAAAAGATACTAAACTCAACGGAAGAATATGAATGCTCCAAGATATAATAACTACAGCTAAAATCAAAATCCTTCTCCAACCAACTACAAGGATAAATTTGCAAACCAAACTATTAGGCTGCCCGTGTAAACAGTTTAGGCACCTAGTATTTAGATATGGGTACAATAAACTCCAGGTCATTCATGGAACTGGTGTGAGTACTCAGGATAGTTGTTTTAGGGTTTACTTTAAAGTTAGGAAATTCACCAGATCATGCCACTAAATGTGGAACGAGTTTACTCCATGTGAATACCCGTGCATAGAAATTCGCAATGACTTTTTGAAAAATGAAGCTATCATAAGCTCGTCCCACATCACACAATGCAAGCGCACACTAGACGAATGAGTTTTGTCTTATGATAACCAAAAATGCTTTTGATACGTGAAAATCCTCTTTTATGTTATTATTAGTACATAGTGTGAAAACCTTTCAAAAATAAATATATTAATCTAGCCAACATAATGCCCAATCCCATTATACTGACGTAATCTTGCGAGTAACCAGCAGATAGGGCTGTCAGTGGGTCGTGTCGGGTCAAGTTGGGTTCGTGTTGATTTATAGATGGGTCAGGCCAACCCGTTTATTAAACGGGTCATTTTTTCCAACCCTAACCCGACCCGTTTATAGATGGGTTGACCCGACCCATGTAACCCGTTTAACTAAATGGGTCATGTCGGGTTTACTTATTTGACCCATTGGCAAATATTGCCCACTTATATAAATAGCAAAAGAACCAAATCACCAACAAACAACACTATTATGCAATCATTAACAGGCACCAAGTTACAAAATTACCAATAGGAAACATGTTACAAAACCACCAATAGGCGGCACATATATAAAGCATGAAATTGTCACATCCAAAAATCATTCTCTATACATAAAAATACATGAGCATATGGCATATATAAAATACTCATAGTATGAAAGAGATACTGATGTTATAAGTAAATTATAACCAATAACTTACAAGAATAAATTAGTAAAATATAGCAGCTTACACAAGAATATATGAGCATACTGATTATAATCGGGTTTGGCGAGTCAAATTCGGGTTAGCGGGTTAACCCTAAACCCACTCATTTACAAACGGGTCAATTTTGGGTTGACCCAAAAATAACCGGTCAACTAAACGGGTTGGGTTAACCTACTAATTTATGTGCATGTTTCAGGTCGTATAGGAAATTAACAGCCCTACCAGCAGGCTATACAATCAAAACTGTACAGGCGCATAGTGGAGATTGAATTTCCATCATGATGGTTCCTAGTACGAAAGATCATCCGTGGGCTCCCAAACTTTCTTGCGTGCATCATCCCAACACTCGCAGTTAACGTCCAGACTCGGACACCGTTATATTAGCCCACCATACGTAAATCAGAGTACCCAACAAATAGCATCCCAGACTGGGGACTTCGTAGTATCCTTTCATCATCACATCCCGGTGCACCGAACATACGAAACAATATAAAAATTCTGACCACCAGTTTACCATCAATCTGGGGTGTGAGGTTCATCGAGATCACGATATACACAAAGCTACGCTTCAATTAGTCATGCTTTGATCATCAATAGCTCATCACATAACTCAAGTATGCCACATTGTCCATTCACCACGCATCACTGATTTCCATCAATATATAACCACTAAGCTCGTACGTCTTAGAGAAGGGTGTTAAGCTAAGAGAATATATTCTCCGCTACCGAACAGATATATATATTAATAAAGAATAGTGCTACGCAGTCAATTACAATGTCAAACACACAATCCATACATGTCCGTTCTGGGTCTGAACGAAACAACAATTCGAAATTCCTTCACATACGTTCCGGTTTCTTGCCACTTAACTGATATAAAATCCATCTGCAAATGGGAGCTACCCGTTTGAGACATTTAGTAAGTCGCCCTTACTATATGAAGGGTCCCGGTCTTCAATACCGTCTTCAATTGCTCCACAACGTCGTATTATTACATTGAATGGTTTTCGGACATAAATCTGATCCCGATCTTTCCGAATAATAAGCGCAATTAAAAACACAATTAAGGAACACACAGGCATTCAACGAAATCTGCTTTCGTTTTGGATTTGTTAAATTAAACTTCTTTAAACCCATTCTCAAGTTATCTTTTTCAAGAAACCGTATTTTAACTTTTCTCCTTTAAAATACATCCTTTAAATCAAGGATAATCTAGCCACAAAATCTCAACTAACTTTTCGTTTGATAACTCGTTATCTAAATCCAGACCCTTTTGAAAACCTTTATTGCATATTTCAACCATAGTTTCCAATTAAAACGTCCCAACATTCAATTTTTTGATCTTAATTGAAAGATTACTCTTCCTTCCCAATTCCTTACTTATAATTAAATCAAATTTTGATTAAATCCCCAAATTATGATATGAATTTCCATAACTCAATCTCATCGGGTTTCTAGAATGATATTATTGAAGATACGAAAAAACCCAAATCAATCAGTATTGAACATAAGTTACACAGAAATTGTATCTACTTATATTCGATATCAGTT
This sequence comes from Allium sativum, assembly GCA_030737875.1. NCBI lineage: Eukaryota > Viridiplantae > Streptophyta > Magnoliopsida > Asparagales > Amaryllidaceae > Allium > Allium sativum. The sequence continues at coordinate 466,819,344 of CM060923.1, forward strand.
CTCATAATCAATGAATACTATAAGAGGAATAACGATAATAATATCTTTCAGATTCCTCACATAGTATACATTTACACCAGGAATTTCAAATCAAATATCTGAAGATTATTCTATCTAACTTATATACACGTAAATATCTATATTTTATCCGCTTATTTATCTTATTTTATCTTTAAAATAATTGATACTGTGTATTTATAGTTGTGTTTTCAGATTATTTAAGATGAATGGTTTTATGCACTTTATTTTTGAAAAGCTTGAAAAATTGGTGCAAGAAGAGTGTTAACTTTTAGAGCTGGATTAAAGCATGAAGACCTGAAGAAATGTTGTTGTTCAACCACCTTCTGCCGCATATTTTAAAGTCAAGATTCAATGCCTTTTTATAAAGATCGCTTGTCTCGGATGTTATGAAGTTCCTATTCATGGCCAAAACGATTGAAGTTGATGTCGTTTGACACCCGCAAGTTATTTTTCCATGACATTTGTATGTCCATTCACATGCGTTCACATTGGTTTATTTGTTATTTGGGCAATGACTTTTGTCCCGCATCTTTTATTTGGCCACTTAGTCTTGGTCATGGCAGTTATAAATACACTGTATCCCTTTCATTTAGATTTGTCTTAAGTTTTATTCTATAACTCTTCTCTTGGAATAAAACTATTCTTCTCCTTTTCTCTTTAGTTTTTATTTTATTTTATTTATGTTTGTTCTTTTCTTCTTCCCTATTTCTTGTTCAGCTATGTTTAGCTAATCCCCTTTAATTAGGGGGTGACGGCGCTTATAGACTAGATTCAATATGAATCACACAGCCAAATAGATTAGGATTTTATGCATATAGATCTGGATCTGAACCAAGAGTTAGATTTGAACCTTCATACTTTGTGTCGTATAAGAGCTGTGCTCCTTCACATGGTATATTCGAGTTTGATCTAACATTTTTCAGATTTAGATCTAATTTTTAGGGTTTTAGAAATAAAGTAGTGAATATGTCCTGATAACCTATAGTTGTTTAAGAGCTTAGCTTCTGCATAAGCTATGCTTGTCGTTATTCACATGTTTGTTTCTAAAAACCTAATTATCGTTGGTCCATATTTGTGACAGAAACATGAGTTAGATCTATATTAACATGTTTGGCTATTGATGATTATTAATTCAGTTTATGCCATTACTCCCTAATTGCTTTCATTTATTATAAAAAACTTACTTTTTATTTATTTTCTGTTGTTTTCAAACAATCAAACTTTCGGAATAATTTGATTAGATTTATTAGTTAAAATAATTTTGGTCGTAGAGTTCTACACCCTTTACAACAATTATTGTTGTTTAGGAAAGATGAACAAATTAAATAGTTGTTTAAAATTGTTAAATTTGTTCGCAAACACCAACTTATCTCAAACAAATCGGGAAATCCTTATCTTAGTTTGCAAATTTATCAAACCCATTGATATTGGATCTAGATAGAAATACCATCAACTTATCCCCAATAATCTTTGTATCCAACTCATACTATAAGCGGAATAACGGTAAACTACCTTCTGATTCCTCGAATAGTAAGAGTCATCATCTACCGAATTAATATCAAACATCTGAAGATTTATCTCCAACTATATCCACTTAATTAAAATTGGAAAACCTTTTTAAAATTAAATAAATCAATTTAAATTCCATATAAAATATTTTCAATACTTTTAAACCTTTGAAAACATTTCACATTTATTTAAAAATGATTACTTATAATTCAAAAAACAATTTTATGAGTTAAAACTTTCTAAACAAATTGTTTCCAAAGAAGTGCTATAATAGCGTTTCAAAAGCGCTGGAAAAATGTTACAAAACAGTTGACTTAACTAGTTTGATCAAAATATCGTTTATCTTAGTCAACAAACACTTTTAAATAATTTATAATGATTTTACAATAAAATTCCACATTTTTAAAATATTTAAAATAATTGTTTCAATTATGTTTTTCATGGTTGATATTACAGGGATTAGTCCTTCGATAGTCCAACATCGAATCCACCTTATAGATGATGCCAATCCCACTCGTGATCCCTAGCGTCGACTAAACCCCATTATGAAAGAAGCAGTTCGTGATGAAATCCTTAATGTCTTGACAAAGGAATCATTTATCCTATTTCTGATAATCAATGGGTTAGTCCGATTCATGTCATATCTAAGAAATCAGGGATAACCGTGATCCAAAATGAAGCTAACGAGCATATCCCAACCCGCACCCAGACGGGTTGGCGTGTTTGCATTGATTATAGGAAACTTAACGCTGCAATACGTAAGGATCATTTCCCTATGCCATTTATCAATCAAATGCTAGAACGACTAGCCGGTCACGAGTTCTACTGTTTCCTTGACGAGTACTAGGGCTATAATAAAATCCCCTATCGCTCTTGAGAACCAAGAAAAGACCACTTTCGCTTGTCCTTTCGATACATTTGCGTACCACCGTATTCCATTTGGTCTCTGTAATGCACCTGCAACCTTCCAGAGGTGCATGGTTAACATTTTTTTCTGATATGATCGAGCAATTTTTGAAAGTTTTCATGGATGATCTTTCCATCTTAGGGGACTCTTACACTGAGTGTTTACATCGCCTTGATCTTGTTCTTAACCGTTGCAAAGATAAACACTTAGCTCTTAATTACGAAAATTTTCACTTCATGGTCAAACATGGCATTGTTTTAGGACATGTCATCTCTAATAAAGGAATTGAAGTAGACAAAGCCAAAATCGAAGTTATCTCTAATCTTCCCATTCCCAAATCCGTTAAGGACATCCGATCCTTTTTAGGTCATGCTGGCTTTTACCGTCGCTTTATAAAGGATTTTAGCAAAATCACTCGACCTTTGACTAATCTTCTTGGTAAGGACGTTCCTTTCGACTTCAACTCTGACTAGATTTCATCTTTTGAGCATCTCAAAAATGAACACTTGTCTCTTCCCCTATCATCTGCTCTCCCAACTAGAAGCTGCCTTTTGAAATCATGTGTGACACCTCGAATTTCGCTGTAGGCGCTGTCTTAGGACAACGTATCGATAAAATTCTTCATGTCATTTACTATGCGAGTAAGACTTTGAACGACGCTCAAATCAATTATACGACCAATGAAAAGGAACTTTTAGCATTCGTTTTCGCTGTAGAAAAATTCAGATCTTATCTAGTTGGCTCACACATCATTGTTCATACCAATCACTTCGCACTTAGGTACCTTTTCTCTAAAAAGAATGCTAAGGCTCGTCTCATTCGTTGGATCCTTCTACTTCAAGAATTTGACATTACCATTAAGGGAAAAAAAGGACCTGACAACGTTATTGCGGACCACTTGTCTCGTCTTCCAAATGCCCCGTCTTCTTCTCTTCCGATCAGTGAGAATTTTCCGGATGAACAACTCTTTTCTTTATCCACTGATCCGTGGTTCGCTGACATAGTCAACTACTTAGTCACCAAACAGACCCCTTCTTTTTGGCCCAAGCAGGATAAACAAAAATTCTTATCCCTAGTGAAACATTTTTGCTGGGATGACCCTTACCTTTTCAAGTACTGTCCTAACCAAATCATCTGAACGTATGTTCCTGACACTGAAACTCGCAGTGTCCTCTCTTTCTGTCACGACCAAGCCTGTGGTGGTCATTTTGGTCCTAAAAAGATAGCCGAAAAGGTTCTCCAATCGGGTTTCTACTGGACCAACCTTTTCAAAGAAGCTCACAAATTTTGCAAAACTTGTGATCAATGTCAATTCTTAGGGATAATTGGTAAACGAATTATGATGCTCCTAAACCCCATTTAGGAAGTTGAAATTTTCGACGTTTGGGGTATAGACTTCATGGGACCCTTCCCTAATTCTTTTGGGAATCTTTGTATTCTCTTAGTTGTTGATTATGTTTCTAAATGGGTCGAAGTTGTTCCATGCAAAACAATCGATAACAAGGTTGTTGTGCGCTTCTTAACAGAAAACATCTTTTCTAGGTTTGACACACCTCGCATAATAATCAGTGACAACGGAACACACTTCTGTAATCGTTCTTTTGAAGCTCTTATGAGAAAGTATTTGATAACCCACAAGTTATCCACGACTTACCATCCTCAAACTTGTGGGCAAGTTGAAGTAACGAATAGGCAGATTAAACAAATCCTTGAGAAAACTGTGAATCGAAATCGTAAAGATTAGTCCCATAAGTTAACCGATGCTCTTTGGGCTTACCGTACTGCTTTCAAAACAAACTTAGGTATGCTCCTTATCGGTTGATTTTTGGTAAGACATGTCAATTGCTAGTTGAACTAGAACGTAGGGCATTGTGGGCAATAAAAACTTTAAATCTTGACTTAGAGCAAGCATGTGAACTTAGGAAGCTTCAACTTAATGAACTTGATGAAATTTGAAATGATGCCTATGAAAATGAACGAATTTATAAGGATAAAACGAAAGTTTTTCATGATAAGTCAATTTTACGTAAAACTTTCATGTCAGGTCAAAAAGTTCTTTTGTATGACTTGAAATTGCATTTATTTCCGGGTAAGTTAAAATCTAAATGGATAGGACCTTATTCTACGGACCATTTTTCCGTATGGTGCGGTAGAAATAGAGAATCCAACCGATGGATCATCCTATAAGGTCAATGGTCAACGCCTTAAACCTTACTTGGAACCAATATCCAACCAAAAGAAAGAGCTCATGGTCCTCCATGAGCCACATTACATTCAGTAAGACGCACATTACAACAAAATCTGCTTTTGACAGCGTTTCAAAACCGTTGTAAAAGGTTATAACAACGTTGTCACAAACGCTGTATAACAACATACGGTCATAGGTCTGATATTTCTAACAGCGAGGAACAGACGCTGTTAAAATTTTAATTTTACAGCATTTTTTATGTGTTGTTAATAATTTATCTACAACCTTTCCTACCTATTGTATTGAAATAAGACGGCGTTTAATATTTGTTGTGTAAAGTATATTCATTTATTTTTGACCTTCCAACATCCAACTAAAAACAACGTTAATTCTTTTATCACTGCATTCATTACATGCTATCACAAACCATAACTATTATTTTCATTAGCAATTTTGAAACGCTGTATTAATTTTTGGACAACACGTTTTAAATGATGTCGTGTCATCTTATTAATATACTGCAACATTGCCACATTTGCACACGTTTTATTATATTTCAACAAGATAATATACAGTATATACAACTCAAACAAAGAACCATCGTATAAAAGCAAAATTGCTATCATTAACATTAAATGACACAATCCATAAATAAAGCTCACATATGTTCATAAACAAAAATGATTTTTTAAACCCCTTCGTGTAACATTAGATAAAGCAACAGTATCAGTTTGCACCAAATATTAGACAAAATGTGAAACTAGAAAATTAGATTTTGTAATTGCCAAACCCGTCAGAATGATATGCCTTCTACGCTTCCTCAATATGCAGCACTTAGAAGATCTAGGCTGATTAGCCGGTCGAGAAATGAATACATCATCTGCAAATATAATTAGGCCACATCAGCGACAGATGTAAAGAGTAACCTAGTTCATACATTTAGACACAAATAAATTGTTTTTACCAATTTCAAAAGAATAGAAATGCAATAATGATCAACATGATGATGAACAAAGCAATTGGCTTAATTATAAATTCTCTCTGAAACCTACACCATCATTTATAAAACCACCCTTGCCAAATAATAAAATCACATTGCAAATGTTGTGCATTTATTTTCTTTCATGCAACACTACTTCTTTTCCTAGTAATGTTGTGTGAGACAAATGAAAAAACATGTTTTTATCTTATACGTTTTTGTGACTCTCAGCCATGCTGATTATTTTTATCAATTAAATTGTTGATCAGACTCCAACTTAAAAAAGGCTCCTTTGACCTATCTAAAGACACATCTGCTTATAATAAAGAAGCAGGTCTATTTGTCTAAAATTTCTTTGAAACATGCTTTGGCCAAAACTTAGTTAAAAACGTACATTGCAGTAGTGCACAGATTTGGTGCCATGGATAGCACCACTGCAGTGGTGCAACAGCACCACAATGTGGTGCATCTGCACTACTACAGTGGTGCACATGCACCACAGAGTGGTGCTGCTGCACCACTGCAGTTGCACCACAGAGTGGTGTTGCTGCACCACGGTGCAGCAGCACAACTTTGTGGCGCATCTGCAGTGGTGCAACAACACTATTCTATGGTGCATCTGCACCATCACCGTAGTGAAATGCACACTGTATAACTGCTGCTTATTTGAAAAGTCCAAGCACCTAGCCCTTACAAATGATAAGAGTGGCAATAGTAAGTTTTTGGTACCAGTTCTAAAGATGATTCATGTCAGCTTGCCTCTAATTTAGAGTAAAGGCTTGACAGTTTGCCTCTAATTTCGAGTAAAGACTTGACAATCTGCGTACATAAGACGCTTTGGATTTTGTGGGTAGTATCCGCTGAAAACCCTCACGAGACAACACTCGTTTTACTAGGGACACCTAGGGGTTTAACGGCTTGTTGCATACGCTAAATGCAATCGTATTTCCAACAAAAGTGTGACATATCTTAGTTTTGTTTATTCGAGGACAAATAAAAAGATAACTGTGGTGGTATTTGATATATACGTAAACGTGTATATTTATCCGCTTTTTTATCTTATTTTCTCTTTAAAATAATTGATATTGTGTTTAGCAGTCATTGTAGGAGACCACTGGCATGCTTGGTGTTGGAAAAGTATATAAACTATATTTTTAAAACTTAAATCTCGATATTTTGGTAAATATTTCTCAAGACTTGGAAAAAACAGTAATAGCATTAACTGAAATTATATACTTGGAAAAATTGATTTATGAAATCGGGATCATGACACATAAGTTAAAAAACATGATTTGGGTGTGCTCAACTCACTTTTTTTTGCTTGAAAATAATTCTGGTCATGACTGCAGCATCATCGACATTCATTCTCAAGTTCTTAAGTAGGGGATGCTACCATAGTAGTTTGCTACAAAGCAAGGTTTGAAATCTTGGATTCTGGCCGTTCCAGTCACATAGAAAATTAAAATTTCGGCACCATTCCGGAAATTCCGGTTTGACAATTCCGGTGTTTTATTTACAAATACACAAATAAATATGCAATACTAATCAAGATTTAGAATATCGCTTTTCGTTTACGTCTCAGTCATTGAAAAGTTTTGATATTTCGGTGTAATCACCATCGGAACCAGACCGAAATTGGCATGATTTCGATGTGTCGGCCGAAACTTCAACCATGATTTTTTTTTCGGTGCACTTAGAATAATACAGTCAATCATATAAGCAGTAAAACCCTTTATTTTCAAAATATGCTTGATAAAAACCAAGCCCAGGCCCAGTAATCGGCACTCGTACTGGTATATTTCATCCCTACCCAAAATATCTTCACGTAACCCTAATTAAACACTTGCTCACCAGCCGCACTCATTTTTCTCTTCCTTCCCTTTCTCTCTGCTAGTTGCCGACTCACCCACTTCTTCTCGCTCCCTCTTTCTTCCGCTCTCCTCGAGTATTAATGAATGTAACATAATCTTCTATTGCTGCATCCGAAAACAGAATTATTGGGAAATTCCGGTCCAGTCATCGCTGGAACCGGACTGAAACAGTCGGAATTCCGGCGTGCCAGCCGAAATTTTAAGCCATGCTACAAAGTTAATTTAGGTAAATAGATTTTGATTAAATCTCTAAAATATGATTTGACATACAAAAAAAACATGTGTGTGTGTGTGTGTATATACATATATATATATATATATATATATATATATATATATATATATGCACACATATCTACTTCTTCTACTAATAAAGAAAATCACTTAGGGATGGTGAAGCTTTTTAGGTTTTCCTATTATACCCTTTTCCTACGACGTTTATAAACTTTTTTATTCGTTTTGAACGGACTTTTCTGTCCTTTTCACGCCCCTTAGCGTATTGCCTCCCACTTTCACCCACTACCTCAAAACTGCAACAAGTGTCGTCTTTCCTTTCCCCCCACTGCCTCAAAACTGAAACATCTCCTAAGGCTGTGTTTGTTTTTGTTCAGAAGTTCTGAATTCACCTTCTGAATTATAAATCAGAAGTTTTTATGTTGTTTGTTTTTTCATTAGTGTTCTGAATAAATAATTTATTCAGACATAATCATTCAGAACTTTTTTCCTTCTTATTTCTTGTTCTGAATGCTGAATGAATTGTTCTTGTTCTGAATGCTTAATGTAATCAAACGAACAAGTGATTATTCAGAATTCAGCAATCAGCTTTCAGAATTCAGACAGCAGAATTCAGCAATCAGAATTCAGAATTTAGCGCTTTAAACAAACAAAGCCTAAGAAATTATAGGAAGGCACACAGATTCAAAATTTGAGATGAAGCGACTCCCGATCACACCCAATCGCTGCTCCATCTTCCACATCTCGATTTCAAAGCTGCTGCCATCATCTCGATTTCAGAGCTTCATAATCAAGATTTGAGATGAAACAACCCTATCTTCTGCCGCCATGTCTATTCCAAAGCTCCTCCTTTCAGATATTATCAAAAGGAGGACTTTCAATCTCGATTGGAGTTTCTATTTGGTCAAAATTTGTGCGAGATCGAATCAACAGGTATCGAGGCTCTTTCTTCTTCTTCCATCAACCTATCCTACGATATGTAATTATAAGCTTTTACGTTCGTTCTTGATTAGTACTAACTGTTTAAAGCTTAAGCTTTTACTCTCATCAGTGCCAATTGTCCTCGATTTTCGTTTTCTAAGTTGCAGGGAAACTGATTCTCTCAAATTTTACAAATTCGGCTTCAGAACTCCGTTATTCTTTTGAGGTTGGTCTTTGATTTTTGGGCCTTCGATTCATTTGGTATGAATTCTAATTTCGACTGATTTAGGCAGTTTATGTGCTTATCATGCTTTATTTAAGTTTTTTTAAGTTCATGATTTGTGTTTATTGATTGCAAATTGTAACAGTTTGACTTAGTAGAGGAATGAGCAATTTAAGCAATGGTAAACAATAAGGTGCATAGCAATATGCAATGATACATTTGTGCTGAATGAGGGAACATTGCACTTTTGTTGTTTGGAAGCTCGACGCTATTCATTCAATGAGTACTGAAAAGCTTGAATTATGACTGTTCCTTATCTTTTGATTTTTTTTAAGAATATGAAAAATGTTCGGTTTTGTGCTTTGCATTCTTTCTTATAGAAGATGTTGATCTGGAATGTAGATACAGCACAACTCATCTATGTTCAAAATTCGTATATGTTTGTTTTCAAAGTAATTTTACTGAGCCTGAGGACAAATTAAATGGGTTATCAGGATTATGTGTTGCTTTCATAGTAATTTCATTGATCTTTTTATTTATTGCTAGATAAAGATGAAGAGAACAAGACACGATGTGCAACAGAGGAACTGAAGATTTGACATGTGGTAAGAGTTTCTTTGCTGATTTGGAATTTAACCTCAACAATTATGAATGTGATATCATGTTTGGGTTATACATATAGCATATAGCTCTCATTTTAGAACATAAAACAGTTAATTAATCACACTATAATTATGTACCTTAATATGAGATGGTACAAGTAATTTTCAAGTACAATTTTGTATTTTTGTCTGTTGTTCATCAAATTATTACTACATGGATTGTATTTTGATTAAAGCACTGTGGTTAGTATTCCACATGTTGATTTTTTTATTTTATTTTTTGTTATTTGTTAGTTTGCACATATTTTAAGTTATTAAAACAAAATCTCGATCATACAATTCTAACATAAATTGATGTTTTACTTTCAGTTTGCTACAGTTGCTACCAAAAATAGAAAAAAAAATGCATTTTTAGAGAAACAAGCACAAAGCTTTACAAGATATTAAAGTCAAACTATGGGGCATGTGCATTCAATTTGTCAGTGATTTTATTTGATTGTTATTTATAATAAGTTTTCAGATCCTAAATATTGGTAATATTATTTCTATTAGTTTCTTGCTAATATAACACTGTTGAAAATTAATTATTTTTAGGTGAAATCAAAGAAAATGCATCTTTGTACTTTTCATTTGACTCATTGTCATTTAAATAGCCGATGAGATATTTAGTCGCAACTTCGCAAGTGGTGGGCTGACGATCATATACGAGTTTGATCATGTGGACATATACAATCAGCTAACAGCAATAAACACTTAAAATTTTAATTTGAGCATGTAGTAATAACGTAAACTAATGGACTAGATTAGATAATGCATGTATATGCCACTTTAATGCATGCATGCATTGCCACTATTTTACGGTGGTTAGTTCATCTCAGTTTACACCTTACCATATACATTATACACTGACGTATACTTAAAATTTTCTCCTTCTCATTATAGAATCAGCATCACTCAATCTAGATGTTGCAAGCAAGGTAAGCTTTCTTATCCAAATAACTCAACTCCAAGTTCATATAAATTATTCACTTGGTCCTTTTTCTGCTAATTTTTTATTTTCTTCTTTTAATATCTGTTGATTTTTAATTTTCTTCTTTTTATAAATCACCACAGATCCGATGATTCTCAACGCTCACGTTCATAGAAGGAAAACCTTAACGTAATAAGGTATGCTGTTGTGATTTTTGTGGTTTTCAGTGCTTAATTATGTTAAGTAGTAATAAAAGGATTTCTTTATGCCCGGTTTTAGTCGTATCATTTATACATTAACCAATATTTTGGTAAATTTGGGAAATAACTTCAATTTTTCTTTTTGTTTGATAACCCTCTAAGTTGATTTCAGTTCTGCAATGATTCACATAAAAAAATCCTCATAATTTGGAGTATATCTTTACTTCAGTTATTTGTTGATAAATTCCATTTGAATTTACTATAGGGAAACGTCTTTTGGTAGATATGCATAAGATAGAGTCAAGAGCATGAGGATAACCTGTAGTTGGAGTTTTTTTGTTTGCTGATTTTTTTGATTTCTAAGTGTTTTCTTCTTCTTCGAGTTTCATTTTGTATCTTAAAAAGGATGAGTTTTACCTTTTGTTTGATTTATTGTTCAGTTCACATGCATTTAGTTATTTGAGATCAGTTTTGATATGAGCATTCCTTTTCGATATACTGCTTGGTACTTGCTGTGGATTTGCAAAAACTGAAGCTTTTTATCATTTCATTGTTTTTTTTATTAAGTAAAAAATGTATTTAATTCTTTATGACTTTTATATAACATAACATTTATGATACAAGTATTCAAAAAACTTTATCAGTTACTATCTACATTATTAATTATTAATATGAATAAGATTAATTAAACACAGCAACCAGCCCACAACCACATAAAACAACTGCCGCAGAAAAGACTACAATGCATTAAAAGTGTAATAGCAGCAAACTACTTTAACACTCAAAACATTAGGGTGCGTTTGGTTAACGTTTTTTAATTTTGAGTTTTCGCACATACAAATATACCAACGACGCACACAAATCGTGAAAAATGATCGTTTTACAAAATGAAGTTAACACACAAAACCAAAAAAACTTTTTATTATTTTCCATATTTTAGGAAACAATAACAAATTCATGTATCCACCATTCCGCGGTCCCCTTCGTCACTCCCTTCGCCTTTGTTTCGTCATCTCCACTATACCTCAAATCTTCTCACCTTTCTTAATTAACGTCGAAAACTAAAAACTCAAAACTAAAAATAAACCAAACGCTACCTTAATTTTTAGTTTTTGATTTTGATTATAGTTCCTCTCTACAATGATTTAGTATTTGCAGCGATTTTGATTGGAAAAGGCAATACAAGAAAGACATAAATGGATGGTCTCTTGAGCGATTTAGGTATGTCCTTCCATCTTTGATTTAGAATACAGTTTTTTGTTTCAGTATCCGTTCGTTATTCTAGATTTATATTCTCCCTAACCTATTTTGGCTTAATAATTCGGCAAGTTTATGCAAGTCCAATGTTTAAGCCTGGATTGTTAAATTAAATAACATGCATTACACGTATTATGGTACTGCTAACCATTGTGCCATGTACATTTTGATGCTTACTGCCTTTATAATCCATTAACCCCCTCCTACTATTTCATTCTCTTAATGTTTTTGTTAGCCACAACTAGATTATTTATTTTGCAGGTGCAAGAAAGAATGCATAATATATTTAATGGAATGGGTATGCGATATTAGGTAATTTTGTTCAGCTTAAAGATAAATCTTTTGATCATAGCAGTAATAATAGTTTACTTTATGTGCTTTCGAGGCTTTGGTTTCAAGCTCATTCGTTCAGAGCAGGTATAGAAGCTTTCCATCACATACGTTTATACTTATGTCAAAGTGTTTGAGAAAAAATTCATTTTGGACCGTGTAAAGATTCTTATAAAATTGGTTGTGAATCATTTTATATATAACATGTATCAATATAATTTTTTAGTCAATCATACATTTGTATAATGTCATTTCTCCTGAAGCTGTTTCTAGATTTAAAAATAAAATTTGATCGAAGTTTCATTCTAACTAAATCGATGCAAAAGGGAAGGCATCAATTCCTTTAAGTCTATGCTTTATTGCTATTTGTATTGTATTTTCAAGAAGTGTGTCAAAATTTCTACTCATAATTTTGTTGCTCCATTATCACTCTTATTTCAGTCTACTTACTATCTTCTCCAAATAATAAAATTTAGAAATGCAAATTAGGTTAGTTGCTACTCTTAATTCTGCTTTATGTTGTTATGCTACTTTATAACAATTTGTCCAGCATCCCTTCCAAAATTAGTGCTCTGCTATATGATCGTGATGTTTACCTCAATCACTCACCTTAACTTACGTTATTATTTATTTTCTTCTCAAAATTTTCGTTCTTTGCTAAGCCATATATCATATATATTAATTTGCTTTACATTATCTTGCATGGTGTTATTAAGATTAAATATATGCAAGTTGGCTGCATTTTGTTTGCTATACTGTTAACCCATGAAAATATTCCCTATTCCATATGTGATTTTATTTCGCATTAGATTGATTAACTGTTTAAAGTTCTGATACGATGGCATGTACAAACTGATATGTGCAGATAGCTGTGAGGACAGGTAAACAAAGCAGTGGAAGGAGAAGAGAGTAATCAGTCATCTAATTCTAAGAACTCTCCTTTGAAATGTGCAGATAGCTGTGAGGACAGAAAATTAGAAAAGGATATTCAACAAGAAGCTCATGATCCTGTTGAGAAGAAAGGAATCAAAGTGAGAACTATACCTGTTAAGCATGAGGAAAGCTCTGATAAAGGATGTAAAATGGCTTCTGATAAGGACAGGAAAGACTACATGATAGAAGGAAAAGAGGGGAGTACAACAAATAGCATTTCAGAGAAGAAGAAACCGTCCAGTACTAAATACTTTAATTTATTTCGCATTAAGCTATGTGTTGGGTTCTAAAAAAGAATTTACTTCATTACTCTAATAATTTTATACATATTCAGACAAATAAACAAAGATTTGTTTGTTTCATGATGCCAGTTTACAAAGTCTATCCCCACAACTGCATTCCACGTATCCGTTTACTGCTTGTTCCTCACACAGATCATCTTTACTTTTACTGTCTATGAGATCACGATCATTTTCCTGTTCTGTTACGTTTCGTTTTCTTCAAATTACAATATCCTAAATTTGTAGACACAACCCGCCGCAAAAATTGTTCATTTTAAACTTCTTTTCCAGTTTTGGTCAAATTCATCTATGCACACACCCATCGGACGTGCCTGCGTACTGGTATATATATAAGAAAATGGGTACATGTGTGTGTATGTATGTGTGTGTGTGTGTGTGTGTGTGTGTATATATATATATATATATATATATATATATATATATATATATATATATATATATATGTATATATATCAGAATGATCCGAAATAAAATCTGGATGTTAAACCCTTTGGGTAAGATGTGTTAAATAAATAAGCACAATATTGCTAAGTTATTTTATAGACCCGTGTATCATATGCATTAGGATGGTATGGTACGTTCATTGTGTTATACTACGTAGTTTGGTGGATTTCATTTGTTAAAAAATGGAATTTTTGGCAATTTCGGATAGTCGGCTACATTTGAATTGCAATTTTGGCAATTTTATAGACATGTGCATCATATGAAATAGAATTCGTAGTTAAGTGCATTTGAAAATATAAAGTTGTGGTTATACAAAACTTGCCTGATACGAATTCGTGATATGATCCTGAAGTTTTCTATCATAGTATGTGACTATGTAAGCTATTCTAATTCGAAAGAGAAATTAATAGGATAGCAAATGATCGGGTAGGATATTGCATTTAAATGGTCCACGTCAGTCATGGGTTTTATTATATATGCATACTACGTTTTTTTGACTTATGGATAGCTCATGTAATGACTATTTGATTTATTATTAGGCAGCATCAATAATCAACTAGTTAACAACTGAGATCGCTAAGTGTAAAGTACACTTAATAGATTGTTTATCATACTAGTGCAATGAGATAGTTTTGAACATGAGCAAAATGTGAGCTTTGTTTGCTTGAAATTTTGTATGTTGTTTGACAGCAGCAAGTTGTATATCGTCTTGTTCTTTTAACTTCTTTGATTATCGTTATTGTTTGAATTTGAAGGAAGAAATGTTTTTGAAAAAGAATGTAGCAACCCGAAATTCGAACACTTCACTTTCGAATATCGTGACCTTATGCAATATAGTTAAGTGCTATAAATGTGTCTTTATAACCTAAATAAGCATCATTTAATCAATAAAAAATGAAAAGAAATTTTCTTTTGAAAATTAAAATTTATATGGCGTTTCTAAGCTTTATATTTTCCAATTAAATTTGTTTTACTGTTGAGCTTGACCTTCTCTGAAAATATTACTTTTTGAAATATTACATTTTGTTAAAAACAAACTTAACTGTTGCCTAAGGCTAAATATATTAACATCCCTATTTTTTATGCTTTCTTACTCAGTTAAACGCTACAAACTAAAATTGGTTATTCTAAAATACCCTTCAACATCCATATAGTAGTCCAGATATTTTTCTTTCTTCCTCCTCCCTCTCCTTCGTTCTTCAATCAAAAGTTAAAAGGTTAAAGATAACTACGTGTTCCATCCAATTCATACTTATTCCATATTAACAAAAATTATAGAAGATTTGGGTCGATTTCATCAAATTACAGATACATTATATTCAAATTGTAGTCTCTAGTCTCAATATAAAAGAAGAAATATACACTTAAAGAGACCTATGGAGGCCATGATTTTGGGTTTCACGAATTTGATAATTTATGAAAAATACAGAGCAAGAAATGAGCAAGGAAGAAATAGGAAGTAAACTCTCTTCTTGCAACAACAAATCCATGCATTATATATACTAGTAAACATTTTGCTCCCACTAGCCACCTATGTCAAAAACATACCCCTAGTGGGTATAGTACACTGCACATGATATCAGTAGTACCTTGATTAATGATAGCGAAATCGAAGTCGACGCCGAATCGAAGGCAAAGTCGACTCAAAGATTCCAAGCGAACTGAAATCCAACGAAGTTGCGTACCCTAGTTTATTTTTGGTTTCGATCATTGACATGGAACTGCATAGCAGAGGAATGAGCATATTGAATTGGGCTGGCTTTATTTTGGGCTTTTAAGCATATTATCATTGGCTTTAAGCAAGAAATAAATAAGTAGGCCAGTGTATTTGGGAACAAAAGTATTTTTATATGGCATTTTATTTTGGGTATTAGCTGTTATTTGACAAAAGAGTGAATCAGTTTTGACTTTTGCTTTACAAGTTCAGTAAGAAACCACTGAAAATCAAAATATAAACCGAAATCGAAACAAACCCGAAATTTACGAAACTAACGAAATTTCAAATGATCGAAACCGAGTTTTCGAACCTTGGTTCAATCATTACAGGCAGTCCATCGGCTTTGATACCAAGTTGAATATTAACTGTTTACTGAATATATATATATATATATATATATATATATATATATATATATATATATATATATATAACATGCACACTTTCTCTCTCTTACTGAGCCATGCTTTATATCTTATAAAGTCCATAACTATCATATGCCAAACCATTAGTTTCGATCCTCTTGAATTGCCACTGATTATACATTACCCAAAACTTGAATATTGATTGAGATTATTGGCAGGTTTGAACTAGGGATGTCAACAGATAATTTCGGATACGGATAGTGCCATATCCGTATCCGTATCCGAAACTATTTTCAGATATCGGATATCCGCATCCGCGGATACGGACGGATATCGGATAATTATCCGCTCCGTCAACAATCGATAAATCAATGAATATAAATGAATTTTTTTAGCTTAATATTAAACTTCTTCAACCTAATTGATTACTAAAGTGCTAAAAATAAATAAATATGATAATAATATATAATTTTGAGCAATTAACATGCGTTTAGTAGACTTTTAATTTTGCAAATTAATAAATTAGTATATTTAATTATGTTAAAATACACATAATTTAAGCTATAATCGAAAAAAAAAGCGGAGGACAATTTTCGGATGCGGATATGCCTATATTCGCATCCAGATCCGCTTTCCCGGATATCGGATATTTATCCGTTTTTCGGATACGGATGCGGACGGATTTCGGATATTTCGGGTATCCATTGACAGCCCTAGTTTGAACTACAAGGCTTTATATTCGTTCTAATCATTGACTTGACACTAAATTTTGTAAGGCTGCATTTTAGTTCCAAAATATTCCAATTTCTACTGGAAAGTCTTGAGGAAAGAAAAAACACACATCAAAGATCATTATTCTCATTCTTCATTCTTCATCCTATGCAGCCCTAGCCCGATGGCAGTGGGACATCCCAATCAAGCACTTGGCAAACTTACCTTTCCAAGGTGAGCCCGTTTCTTTTCATCAGATTAACTTCCCTTGTGTGTTGCACTAGTCTATAACAATTATCAAAAGATTTCAACTTCTTTTTCCCTATTGCACCACAAACCAGACAATAGAACTTCCCTTTCGCATGATTTTTCTCATTGTAATATCTTAAATCGCCCTCTTGCGGAAAATGATGAGAAAAATTAAAAGCAATTGACTCACGTTTTAACAGCTCCTCCTTGTCGCACTCATCATCTGATGAGCTAGCATTTCTGTTTTTGCACGAAATTCACAGCATATCTTGATACTATTCTGTTGCAGTTTTTATATCAGCAGTAGTACACCCTTCTTGTTTGCTCAAAACAACTTTATTATTGTTCTGCCGAATAAAAAAAAGAATCAGCTTAGGTATAATGGAGAGATTGTAAAAATAAATGATTGTTGAATGAGAAAATAATATAGGAGGTACTTAAATTTGGTGTCTCTTGCTTCTTTGGCCTTGTGGCATCAGCGGTCAAGGCGACATTGGAGGTATATTTCATCTGATAGACTGACGACCTCACTACAAGAAGCGGCTGGAACTGCAACGGGCGAGGGCGACGGCTTGCGACGGCTAAAAAAGCGGCCGTCGCAAGCCGTTGCATGTGACGAGATAATTAACTGTCACTCCTTCTTCCCCAAATCACTTCTGCAACGAAAAAAAAAACCTCTCTCCGCCGTCGCTCCCCCTTGCTCCGATTTCAGCCCCTCCAATCCTCTCAAATCGTGCCGGTATGTCTTCTAAACTCTATTTCATGTTTAATTAGGGTTATTTAGAGTTATTTAGGGTTAATTTGTATGTTTAAATTGGGTTGTAAATTCGGTGTCTATGGACATGAAATTGGTTGTCTTGTGAGATGCATATGATGTTGCTTTTGTTATACATTGATTTGAGAATAAGTGGAATTGATTAGGAGGTTGAAATCATTGATTATCACATATGTACTTTGATTTAGGAGCATGAAAACGACGATTATCATGTATGTAAACGTGATTGGTTTGCTGTAGTAACTTGATTATGATTATCACATATTTATAACGTAACACCTTAAATTTGAATTGAAATTAAATATTTAACTTGAAAGCTTAGTTTGTATTTCAAAAATTGAAACTAATTTATTAAAATTAACTTCATAATTTATACATTAAACTAAAATTAACTAAAACTAATTTATACTTCATAATTTTCACTGTCATGTTATTTTACAAATTGAAATTAGGCAAAAATATTATATAAACGCTATGTAGTTAACGCGCGAGCGTAGACGGAAAAAGGCGCAAGGCGCAACTAAGGGGCTTTTTTGAAGTTTAAGGCGCACCTATTAACAAAGCGCAAAAAAGCCCAAAGCACATAAAGCGCGCTTTTTTCATTTGAATTGTTTTTTTGATTTAAACTTAGGTTAAATGTTTTTTTGACTATTTATGTGAACCCCTTAGATAAATTTGGCCCCGTCCGACATTTGTTGTATATGATCGTTATATGGGTATTCGTTTTTATACAAAACGGAAATCTATATTCATCTGATACAATATTGTTGGATTTGTCCTAGTATTTCGGACAAGTTACAAATATAATAACGTAAGCATATTTTATAAATCATTCCAGGTTAAACGGTTAACAAAATTTCGATGGCACTTCCTTTTTGTTCCCTGTGTACACACATTTGTGTACGATACAGAGACCAAAGGGAAGTGCTGCCGAAATTTTGTAGAACCGTTTAACCTGAAATGATTTATAAAATATACTTGTGTTATTATATTTGTAATGGGAAGTAGGTAGACTGGCCGTCAAAGCAAAAAGGTAATAAACGAAAACATGTAGTAGTTATAAATGAAATTTTACAAGATTTCAATTAATATAGTATTCGATCGAATTTTCTAACATATTTGTTGAAAATCAGGAAAATGTCCGATTATTTTCGTGATCGTAGTTGGATGTATCAACCCCGAACCGGTAAGAAAGGGTCGATAAAGAAACATTTTTGTAATGGGGTCCAAGAATTTATTAGATTCGCTATATCTAACAATCGGGGCAACGTAGACGTTCGTTGTCCGTGTAGTAAGTGCAAACATCTGAAGCATTGGAAGCCAGATGTAGTAGAAGTACATCTGTATAAATTCGGTTTTGTATCGAATTATTACTTTTGGGATCGTCATGGAGAACTTGTTCAACCTACGTCAGACCCTGTAGTGGTAGAGGACGATAGTACAATGATGAACGATAATACAATGATGAATCCGATAGAAAATATGGTGCAAGATGCAGCACGATCAATGTTTCATAACATTGATCCGCAAGGCGACGATGAGAATGAAAATGTTGAAGAACCAACGGCGGAAGCGAAATTTTTTTATGATTTATTGAATTCTGCTAAGAGGCCATTGTGGGAAGGATGTACAAGCGGAACCGAATTGTCTGTAACCGCCGAATTCATCACTATGAAATCAAAATTCAATCTTACAGAAGCTGCATTTACAACAGTTGTACAAACTGCAAAAAAACATATGTCGCCCAATAATTTGATGTGCGATAGTCATTATAAAGTGAAAAAACTTATGTCTGCTTTTGGACTACCGTATCATAAGATAGATACATGTGTTAAAGGTTGCATGTTGTATTGGAAAGAAGACGCTCAACGTAAAAGATGCAAATATTGCAACAAAGAAAGATATAAACCAAGGAAAAAGAAAGGAAAAGAAGTTCCGTATAAAAGAATGCATTACCTACCCATAACTCCTAGACTTCAACGGCTATATGCATCTTCTGCTACAGCGTGTCATATGCGATGGCATAGTGTGAGAACAACAGAAGAAGGAACTATGATACATCCGTCTGATGGTGAAGCATGGAAACACTTTGATAGGACTTATCCTGAATTTGCTGCAGAGAGCCGTAATGTTAGGCTTGGTTTATGCACGGATGGGTTTTCGCCATTTTCTCAGTTTGGTAGTAAATATTCATCATGGCCTATCATTGTTACTCCTTATAACTTACCTCCATGGATGTGTATGAAAAATCCATATATGTTTCTAGCGGTTGTCGTCCCCGGTCCCGATGATCCGACACAAGGAATTGATGTTTATCTACAACCGTTGATTGAAGAGTTGAAAATACTGTGGCATGAAGGAATCGAAACGTACGACGTTTCGAGAAAAAGAAATTTTCGTATGTTTGCATCTATATTATGGACTATTAGCGATTTTCCCGCGTATGGCATGCTTTCGGGTTGGAGCACTGCTGGACGTCTAGCTTGTCCTCATTGTATGGAGAAGACACGAGCATTTTCATTAAAGTATGGAAAAAAAATTCTTGGTTTGACTGTCATCGATGCTTTCTACATATTAATCATAAATTTAGAACGGATTAAAAAAACTTTAAAGCTAACAGAATAGAGACTATGCTATCGCCTAAAGTTTGGACAAGTGAAGAGGTATATGATATTGTTAGTGAGTACCCAAAGATACATGATGTTGGAAAGCAGGTTGAAATTCCAGGTAAATCGGACATTCATAATTGGTGCAAACAAAGTATATATTGGGAGTTACCTTACTGGAAAAATCTAAAACTTCGACATAATATTGACGTGATGCACAATGAAAAAAACGTTTTTGATAACGTTTTTAATACAGTGTTGAATGTAAAGGGGAAAACCAAGGACGATGCGAATTCGAGACGTGATATATTACACTTTTGTAAACGGCCGGAACTGCACTTGTATGACGAGAATAAAAAACCTAAAGCATGTTATGAGCTAGACAACAGGCAAGTACAACTCGTGCTAAAGTGGGTGGAAGGATTACGATGTCCTGATGGGATTTCTTCTAACCTCCGTAGATGTGTAGACTTTAAAAACAGTAAATTGAGTGGAATGAAAAGCCATGATTGCCATATCATGATGGAATACTTTTTACCTGTGATTTTCAAGGAATTGTTGCCTACAAAAATCTGGAGTGTAATAACAGAGTTAAGTTTGTTTTATAAACAACTATGTTCAACGACGTTAAAGGTTGATCGTCTACGTAAGCTTGAGTTAGAAATCCCTGTACTGATCTGCAAACTCGAAAAAATATTTCCACCTGGTTTTTTTAATGTAATGGAGCATTTACCTATTCATCTTCCGTCCGAAGCACTCCTTAGAGGTCCAGTCCAATATGGATGGATGTATCCATTTGAGAGATAATTTTGTATATAATTTTAATAATCGTGATAGATTACACCTTAGATTATTGTACCAACATAATAAATTATTTAATCTTATTATAGGTACTTGAATCATTTGAAGAAAAAAATTAGGCAAAAAGCTCGAGTAGAAGGTTCGATTTGCAAATCGTACCTTGAAGAAGAAGCTTCATTTTTTTTCTCTCATTATTTTAGTGAAGATGTGAACTTGTCTTTTGTAACTGTTCCCCGTAATGAAGTCGCTGTTGAACATGAGTCTTCTCAAACAATGTTATCTATTTTTAGACAATATGGAAGACCTGCAGGAAAATGTGTGGAAATATGGCTAAGCGATAAAGATTACAAAGTGGCACACACATATGTTTTGTTAAATTGTGCGGAAGTTGCACCATTTGTCAGGTGATACTAAATTCATATACATTTCAATTATATATTTATTTGTCTCTATTAATAAAAAAGGAACATAACACATATTTGCAGTATCTACGAATCACAATATCCATCTGGTGATCTCAGTAAAGACTTTGCTGGATGGTTCTCAGACTATGTTCATGATCCCAAAAACTCTGTTGTTAACGAAGGATTATGACATCTTGCTATCGGACCAAAAAGAAATGTCAAAACTTATCCAATATACTTTGTCAATGGTTTTAAATTCAATACCGATGACTACGGAGCTGAAAAATTAACGTATAACAGCGGTGTATTTGTCAAGGGTAGTGATGATCCAGAGGAGCATATAAAGGATTTTTACGGCATCTTAACGCAAGTTGTAGAGTTGACATATTATGTTCAGCCCGTAGAGAAAATTTATCTATTCAAATGCAATTGGTTTAGCACTGTTCCTGGTTCTGGAATTAACGTGCACAAAGATTATAAGCTAATCGAAATAAGGCATACGTCGCATTACTATAAATATGATCCTTTTGTGTTAGCTAAGCAAGCATTACAAGTCTATTTTGCTCCGTATCCGTCCTTAAAAATAGATAAAGCAGATTGGTGGGCTGTTTTTAAAACAAAGGCAAGATTTACATTTGATGGAAATAATATTCCAGACGAAGTGGCGTATCAAGAGGATCTAGATCCAAATACCGAAATAATAATAGCTGATGACATTGATGTAGGGCCGTTGAATGATGAAGCGAATGTATTAGTAGATGCATTTGTAAGTACTGAAGAAAATGATATAGAGTATGAGACTGAGTCTAAATCCGAACAAGATGAAGACTGATGTTATAAGTACTTATGTTATGTATTATTATGAGCTATGTATTATGTTATGTACTATTCTGAGCTATGTAATTAATAATGATGTTGATTGTTCTTAGCTAGGAATTTACTTACGTTATTTACTATTCTGATTTATGTAATGATAATGTTGACTATGTATGTTATGCAATATTGTTCTTCTCGTTTACGAATTATGTAATGATAGCGATGACTGATGTTAATAATTCAAGTTATTTTGTATGCACAATATATGATTGCAACAGATATGTCGGATGATAGACAGCGACGACGATCGAGGAGTACATCTCAGCCTACTCATTCACCATCTCCGCATACTCCTTCACCATCTCAGCATACTCCTTCGCCAGGAGCAGGTCCGAGCAGCTTTGTTCCAGATCAGCGTACTCCTGTGCAGATTGTTCCCAAAAGTGCCGGGTAAATGTCAATTTAATTTTATTTCAATTTGGATTATTCAAAATATATGATCAAATTTTTATATCAACATCTACGCAGAGGATTACAGTTTCAGCCAACACAGTTCGTATTAGATATATCGAGGAATTCTTACATAAGCCGGATGTCGGGGGCTTGGCCGCATTGGGATTCTATTCCACCCCATATTAAGAATGCCATTCTGGCTGATGTACTTGTAAGTAATTTTTTAAACGAGTGTTGAAAATTGATATACTGTAAATAATTGAAAATAAATCTAATATGCAGGCCGTTGTCCGTGTTGAGGAGCATGACATGAACACTTTTTTGGATATTTGGAATACGAAGATGCGTAAAAATTATCGGGAGACAATTTCAAGGGCGAAGACAGGTGGAAAAAAGCCTTCGTGGATGAGTGATGATGTTTGGGCAGCATTTCAACAGTACTGGCAGACGGAAAAAGCTAAAGTAAGATATAATGAAAATATTTACATTTATATTGATTGCAGTATTTTACATAATCGTGTATCAAATGTAATAGGAAGTAGCATCCAGAAATAAAGCGAACAGAGAAAAGAATCCTGGTCTACACCGTGGTGGCTCTAAATCATTTCAAGATCATAGGAGAGAATTGGTATAAATTTTAAATATTTGTAGCTTACGTTCACGTTAAAATTTAGTGTATATCATTTATTCATATTTTCAATAATTTTATTACTGTATGTTTACTCAGCATGCAAAGATCGGAAGAGAGCCTTCGATGGCAGAGGTATTCAGACGTACACATGCGGTGGAGCATACCGACGAGGAAGGAAATGTTACGTATGAATGGGCGGATTCGAAGAGTGCGGGTGTAATGGTAAATATGCTTATCCGTATGAATTAAAATGTTTCATATTCGTTCATATCACAATATATAAGTAAATTTTACAACATTAGTGTTAAAATTATATTGGTATGTAGGAGAGATACTACACAGAGTCTACTAGAGTGTTGCAGGCTAGTGGACAAGAGGAGCTTACAGTCGCGCAGTCTGATCGTATATGGGACTCTATCATAAAGCCGCCTTCTCGTAACAGGCGATATGGATACGGTAATCAGGAGGTAAGACTTAAATTACAAACTTAATAATTTACAACGATGTGATGCCATAAATATATAAATTGTGGGTATTAATTAGTGCATTTTATAATAATGTTTTGAATTGGAAACATAACGCGTTTTATTTTACAATCAGGAGCTAATAAATTTAATGCGAACTTAATTATTTCGCAGGCTACTCAGAGTGCTTTTAGGAGGTCGATGGAGGAGGAGACTATTGCTCGGATGCAGGAACAGATGAACGAAATGATGGACTGGCGAAAAACCCAGATGCAACATGACGTAGATGAGCGCATTGCAGCTTACCTTCAGGAGTATGGGTTTATGCCTGGGCAGGGAGGAGATGCTACAAGTGAAGGAGGCGAAGACGACGACGACGACGAGGCGGCGGAAGATTAGTTTGGATGACATATACTTTGGTTTATGCTTAGGTATGTACATATACTTTGCTTTCATGACGATATGGTATGTTTGACGATGTTATGGTGTGTTTTGGTGACGTTATGGTGTGTTTTCATGACGATATGGTATGTTTTGATGTGTATGACGACGATATATGACGATGGATATAGTGTTTTGGATGTTATGTGATGATATTTTATGATGGTGGTTTTAATTTTGGTTTCTTTTTCATTTGGTTTGAGTTGGTGACGAATTGATGGGATAATAGTGGTCTGATAGTGGCCAATGTGATGGTATTGGATTGGTTTGTGGTTGTGTGGCTTGAAGAAATGGAACTGCTGTTTGCGGTGCAAAATCTTTTTTTCCAGAATTGCGACGGTTTGCGACGGCTTGCGACGCCAGTTTGGTTGGTATATTGCGACGGCCACATTGTAACGCTTAACAACGGTTTGCGACGGCTTGGCGGTAAAATCAACTACTTGTCACGTAAGCAATTTACCGTTGCCAGCCGTCGCTAAAATGGCAACGGAGCTGTCGCTCAAGCCGTTGCAATTTTGGCATCGCGACGACTAAAATTGCGACGGCACTTTGCGACGGCTTGCGACGGCCGCCAACGCCTATCAGCCGTCGCAATTCCCTGTGCATTTTGTAGTGCCTCATTACTAGCCTTGTGCTTTCCAATGTCGGCCTCGTGCTCTTCCTGGACCATAAGATCAACATAACATTAACATAGAGAAAAATCTAAATATCATCTACAAGAACCAAGTTGTTTCAATAAAATTATTATTTACAAAATAACAATGTATTTTTTTTTTTTTTTTTTTTTTTTTTTTTTTTTTTTTTTACTGCAACGACTATTATACAAAATTAAAACAGGGCGAGAAAAGCTAAGTAAATTATGTAACACTCAACACGTATTAAAGACCAAGTTCCAGTTACAAACGTACAACATTTATAAAACATGTATAGGAGGAGAATACAGCCCGCCGAGATGTATTAAGCTCAAACCGCTCAACTTCTGTTCACTTGTGTCCTCTGAAGTACATGTAAACTTTCTGTAGCACCCACAAGCTTATTAAGATTTCTAGGCAAAAAAAAAAAAAAAAAAAAAGCCAAACCCAATGAAGTAAAATATTCCAACTAATGCACTATCTGATATATTGTCGATCGCAGAAAAGATGCCCGTAAATGAGTCTCCATGAAATACAATTGGAGGAGCAACAGCAGCAACTATACAAAAACCAATATGGATCAAGTAGACAAGGAAGAACAATCCAAACTTGATTGCACTATCTGTCTTCATTGCACGATACAGAGGCCTGTACCAAAGCACATATGACAGTGGGCATCCAAGTATAGCATACATGATGCGAGCAGAAAAATCTTAGCACCTCCTCCGCCCTTTATCTAACAAACATTTATAGCAATCACATTCTACCGCAGACAAATCAAGATGCCCAACCAACTTGCAAAAGCCAAATACAGTAAACGCTGAGCATGAATTGGTATTTCCTTGTAGATATCGTGATGAATGATCGGAAAAAATGGAGGCCAATTTTTATCGTCAACGGGAACACCAGCACTTCTCAAAGCCTCCTCTCTTCTTCTAATTTCCTGTTCTCTGCGCCTTGAATCAGCTTCCCAAGAAGAAAGATCACTACTTTTTGATCCATTCATTGACCCAAGTGGAATGTCACATGCAGCATCATTCTTGTTACCAAATCCAAATGGCAAAGACGAAAGTCCTGGAAAACGAGGTTTACAACTGGAATCGGTTGATTTCGCAAATGGATTGACGTGCTCTTCATCGAATGGATTTGGATCGCGTTGCATATAATTTTTTATATTTCCGCTAAATCCAGGGAAATTAATATCACGAGAGACTTAACAAAACAACAATGTTTACATGGTCTAATTAAGGTATTTTACATTAGCTGTCATTAATAGCCTTGTGCTGTCCAATATCAGCCTTCTGCCCTTCCTGGACAATAAGATCAACATAAAATTAACATAGAGAAAATTCTAAATAGCATTTACAAGGACCTAGCTGTATCAATAAAACTCTTATTTACGAACTAACAATATTTATTGAACAAATGCAATGTCAGCCTTGTGCAATGTCAATAAAACTCTTATTTACGAACTAACAATGTTTATTGAAACAGATGCAATATCAATAAAACTCTTATTTACGAACTAACAATGTTTACAAGGTATAATTAAGGTATTTTACATCTGATAGATAGCTGTCATTAATAGCCTTGTGCTGTCCAATATCAGCCTTTTGCCCTTCCTGGACCACAAGATCAACTTAAAATTAACATAAAGAAAATTCTATATAGCATCTACAAGGTCCTAGCTGTATCAATAAAACTCTTATTTACGAACTAACAATGTTTACTGAAACAGATGCAAAATATAAAAGATCAATTTTATCTCCCAAACATGTATTGCTACAGTTCTTATTTTTTAAATCTACACGGAAGTCCATAGCACATGTCCTGGAAGACGGTAGATGTTTTGAAGAAACGACAAGGCAGACAAGAAAGAATAAAGAATGAACATTCACACAGACTGATCAGTTAGTCATTATGTACATGATCAATCACCAAAGTCTTATATCATCTTTAAGTTGATTAACCAAAGAAATTTTCATCATGTATTTGCAATCATGCCATCATGGTATAATAAAACTACTTAAAAGTAAATTATAAATTATGCCACAAATCTAAAAATGAAATACAATGCGGCCAATTTCTAGCAAATGGGTGGAACATAAATTGCATCTCTAGCATTGAATACTGTTAAGTCAATGTTGAAGAGTTATGACACAAAAGTTAAGTAAATATAACAGAGGTCATGAGTCAATTTTGTGTCCATATTGTTGTTTCGCTTTCATTGTTAAAAACTACATGATGCGTTCGGATTCAGTGTCAAATAAAAAGGTTATATACCAAGTGGCAATAGTTTGATTATTGATTTTACTGACTAGTATTTTGGCACATATCATGCATACTATGCAATAGTTAAAGTGTTAAAATAAATTTTGCGAACACATACAATGGAATTTAAAAACATCACAAAACCAGAGTTATGTATATAATAATAATATTACATGAATGAATATCAAAGTAAAATCACTTGTTCAATATTTGGTTATAAAACGAATATTAAAAAAAAAAAAACTGAAAATCATACAGTTGAAATGTGAAATCTTAATATAAACTAGATTTTAAAAAAATATTGGCCTTTTGATAAAATTAGACCAGAACTCAGTATAAGAATAGAATTTCGGAATTTGAAAAACATTATTCTTTTTATTTCTTCATAATGTGTAAAATTTACTATACCAAATTCTAGCAAAATAGAAAAAAAATAACATTGTGAAATTAAGGTATTTTATATCATGCAATCTGAGTGGTGCGTTTGTAACACCTTACAGAAATAAATATCAGCTTATCCAAAATAAACACAATTCAAACAAAAATATAAACAAATAATATTTCAAAGAAGAATCACTTGAAATGAATTTAATTTTTATACTAAAACCAAATCATTTTAAATTTATATGTCTGTTAGCTTACTTATTTTAGAATAATACAGAATTTTTTTTTTCTTTTTAAGAAATCATTTCAACATGCATTTTTTATTGAAATGAATTTAGCTTTTATAATAAAACCAAACCATCTAAAATTTAAATATATGTTAACTTACTTATTTTTTAAGAAATAATTCAGAATTCTTTTTTTTAAGAAATGATTTCAACATGTATTTATTATTTAGCACCATTTCAAATTCTTCAGAACATGAATTCAAGTTATAAACCAAAAGAAAATCTAAAAAATTAACGAGTTCGTTTGAAACTCAATATTACACGATTAGAAAAATAGTATTTCTATTCTATTTCATTAAAAATTATAATGTTTCAATAAATTTTGTTCGCGTAGTTCTATGTATATAATTTTTTGAATTCATCAATCATGTGATTTTTGAATAAGTTCAATTTATTCAACTGGAACTATATCAGCATTTTTTTCCTTCTTTGGAACTTTTTTATTATTTTTCATTATGTAATTCCTCCGTATTTTAGCCATTCACCTATGAAGCATGACTTCTTTCTTTATAAAATTTCATTATCTTGTTCAAATTGCTTTCACATGAATTTTTATGTTTAGTGCTTTGTGGATCGTATGCAAATATATTTATGATGTGATCTTGGTTTGATCAAATCATCAATAATCAATCAAGTGATTTTAGTAGAGGCTTCAATTTATTCAACCAAAATTATCACATCATGTTTTTCCTTTTTCGGATTTTTATTTTTATTGTTTAAAGGTAATATTCTTTCATATTTTACTCATTCTCCTTTAGGGCATGATGAATTATTTTATGTATGTTCAGTGGATCCTACTCGTGATTTTTGGAAGGTTCAACAAGTCAAATTTAGTGATAACCAAACCAAAAGTATTTAGAGAATTTTGTGCTTGAACCAAATGTAATTAGAATGTTACAACTAAGATATAAATAAATAAAACTGCTTATAATTCATGTCTTATGAAAAAAGAATCATTATGGTATTTTATTTTTAATGATTACATAGGTTTGTAAGCAGTTTTGTTTATTTATATCTTATGGGATGGAAATGTCTATTTGGAAAAGAAAAAAACACATTTGGTGACACAATCATTCTCTATCATTCGATTGATTTCTGATTTTCACCTTTCATATAAGAACAAAATGATCTAACGGTCGACATCATGTATCTCTTAGTTGTGTTTAATTTTGTTTTTAGATAACCGCCCTTTTTAAAAATAATAATATAATGATTGTTTTTTCGTAAGACAAGCCAACCCATATAACAACAAAAATAATGAATAAAATTAAATATCATAATAAAATTACTTTAATTTAAACATTATTCTCTTTACAATGACCGCTCCAATGGTAGAACAACTATTATATGTTGTTGCTTAGGTCTTAGTTTATCCTCTACATTCGAAGTATGACCGTTTTTCTGGAGATGGATTATCTGGATACAAAATAAAACACAATTTGTAATACAAAAGACCGAGACCATTGAATCTTTTTGTTTTTATATGAAAGGTAGAATTGAAGAAGACAATCAAGTGGTGGAGATTCACTACGTTAATAGTTGTGTCGAATTTTCACATCTAAATAGACTTCACTTTTTTATTTAAATTTTTTTAATTTCAAATAAAGAGGATTAAACTGATTTTCAAATTTCATTTTTTTTCAAGCTAAAAGAAAATTACTTCAAATGTTAGCTATTAGAATATAATACGCTACTATTAAAAAAAAATCAACTGATATTTTTTTTCAAAAATTAAACAATAATAAATATTTGAATAACTTTTCAAATATTTTAAAAAAACTCCGAATCATTTTAATATATGTGTTCACATTAAATAAGTCGAGTCTATTCACGGTAGAATGGGACAAACAACCCAAATAAGTCAACTCCTCTCCTTAACTAGCAAAGAAGGGACAAAGTTGAGGATAGAACCTCACAAAATAAACTCACTACAACTTAAGGTCTCTTTACAAACTAATTGTAAAATAGGCATCATTGTTGTAATTAATTAACTCAACATTGAAATGTTACTGGGTATTAATGACCAAGTTTTGGATGATAACTTTTTTTTAGAATTACCACCCGGATCCATATGTGAGGTGATGTCTGGCGCAACGGTAAGGTTACCCGACTGGTAATCTGAAGCGCGCAGGTTCGAGTCCCGGCCTCTTCACATGTGAGGGAAAGGTTGTGCACACTAATCGACCACCCCCAATGCCCGGAAAGTCGTGAGAAGAGTACCGGGACATGAGACTGACCTGGGAAGTCCTCTTGCGCTTGAGTACGAGAGCCTTTGGCACTGGGTATCCACCACCCGAATCCATCGGTAAAGTGTTTCTTATCTTCGAAAAAAACATAAAAATGAAAAATAATCACTCAAGTAGGTATTTATTCTATATACATACAATTCAACACTTAGAAGTTAGATCAAGTTAAGTATGTTATGTTTGATTTATCATCGTATGGTTCCCTGTTGTAGCAATAGATCCAAATTCAAATGATTGGAGATCTTTGCCCAATTGAAGTATGGTAATTCGGAATACAAGATCTGAGCACTTTGTTTAGGTGTTCAGTTATTTTAACCTTGAATTGTACATGCACATCCCAGAAATATGCATATAGAAATGTACAGACCTGTGTATTTGAAATGCATGCACATTATAGTTTGAGCATTCCAAAAATATGCGATGCAACTAATAAGTGATCTGAATATTATTTGTAGTTTACAAGATTTTGAATGCTCTATATTTAATTCATCATTAATTGCGTGCTACCCCTTCAAACCAATGGATACGTTCAAACGTTGCCTAAATCATTATAAAATAGACAAATCTAACATCTTTCATACTAAAGCATGATAAAATTTGTCAATGACCTCTAGACCAAGTGGTTAGAGGTATATGATGCTTTAGACAATGATTCCACGACTGGTAGACTTTGATCTATGTGCTTCCTCTGTTCTTTAAGTTTAGGGATATCTAGATCTATGCTCAACGAAACTATGTTCCAAAATACAGTCAGCGATTGGAAGTCATTCGACACTATTGACATTCACATAAACCTGACTAGTTGGGCACTATGTCTGATCAATCATCAAATTCTAATATCGTCTTTATGAAGTACAAAACGGACAACAACTGGCTAATGGGTGTAAATTGCATCTAATATTGAATACTGTTAAGTCAATGTTGAACAAATTGTTATGTCAGAAAAGTAAAGCATATAGAACAAGAGTTCATGAGTCAATTTTGTGTCTACATTGTTGTATCCCTTTCTCTATTAAAACCTACATGGTGCATTTGGATTTGGTGTCACACAAAAAGGTTATGGCAAATTCTATTCTTACATCGAAAATTACCTAACTTACACCACTATTCTGCTAAAAATATATTACTAAATTACCCTTCTTCTTTATTGCATTCTTACTTTTTTAATTATAACCCATCAAACTAAAACATTGCAATTAACGATATTGACCAAATCTATGTAAAAAAAATTGAAGAACTTAATGTGTTTTTAAACATGAAACCTAAAATTCGAATTACGGGAACTTCATCAAGAAGGT
The DNA here is from genome assembly GCA_030737875.1 of Allium sativum. Lineage (NCBI taxonomy): Eukaryota > Viridiplantae > Streptophyta > Magnoliopsida > Asparagales > Amaryllidaceae > Allium > Allium sativum. The sequence continues at coordinate 466,850,786 of CM060923.1, forward strand.
GCTCAAATTTAAAATCATTTGATTAGAAGTAGGATTTTTTTGCTGAAATTAAGAATTTTTTGTAGCGTAATAATTTGGTTGCCATATATTCAAAAATTTGAAATTCATTTTACTGAACTTAAATTTTTTTTGTGCTATAAATTTCTTATTTACTGTAAATAAGTTTAAAATTTTAAAGAAGGAAAATGATGAAGAATAAAACAAGGCTAATATTGTAAAAGAGACGGTATATGTAAAGTAATTTTTGATGTATGATAGTTTATTAAACTTTATGGTGTATGTTAAGAGATTGTTGGTGTATGAATAGAATTAGCCAAAGGTTATATACCAAGAGGACACTAGTCTGATTATTGGGGTTTACTGACTACTATTTTTGCACATCATAAATAATACACAATAGTTAGAAGTGTTAGAAGAACAAGAACATTACTAAAGTGTAATGCCTTGTGGATCGTATGCAAATACCTATATACAATTTCCAATTTATTCAACTATGCTTATATGGTTATACCAGCAGATTTTTCCTGGTATCATATAGAAAACAAATAAAATAATGAATAAAACAAAATATCAAAATATAAAATGTTACAAACATTGTTAAAAGTTTGATGCATTAACAGAAGAGATCATATATATATATATATATATGTGTGTGTGTGTGTGTGTGTGTGAGAGAGAGAGAGAGAGAGATGGGATTACCTTATAGCCTTCCGATTTCCCCTACAAATTCCTTTTTTTCTCTTCCCACAAACTACCCCCCCCCCCAATTAACTTATCTAATTATAAATGAGTGACTATTATTTGGATGCAAAAGGGGTGTCGTTTAACCCCCCATAATATATACACACACATGCACGCTAAGTTAGTGGAGGGAGAAAGAATTAGTGGAAAGAAAGAGAAACGGGAATATGTGGAGGAAATCAAGGGGGTTATACGGGTGTTGCATTATTTGGAGCGCTTTTGATCCTATCTCATATAGGTGTACACACACACGCAGATATATATATATATATATATATATATATATATATATATATATGTGTGTGTGTGTGTGTGTGTGTGTGTGTGTGTGTGTGTCTCATATGCATACATTACTAAGCCGACTCCCATGAATATTTTCATTCCCGCTTTCCTGCTATTATACTCCGCTTAAATCCCTAAACCTAATACAACTTTTCCTAAAATCAACTCCCTCTCTCTTCCCCGCTTCATGACATCAGAATCCCCTGCAACCCGTCCAATGCAACCATCGTTATGTCCGCATCCATGCAGTCGAATTCGTCGCTGATGAGCAGCTTCTTTAGATTCAAGCCGAGTTTCTAGAGGTTGACGATCTCGAGGCTGGTGGTCAAGACATCACTGGACGAGGAATTTGTCTCTGCCCTCGTCTACTCGTCGCTAGCTCAGAAAAGGAAAAAATGAAGTATAAAGCAAAACGAAGAAACTCAATTCATAGAACTGTCATATCGGTTTATAGTTTCTCGAATATATTTTTTCCAAAAGAAAAAAAAAACTTTAGAAGTTTCAAACTTTCCAGTCGAGTCTATTCATATTAGAATCAGACAATACAACTCCAATAATCCAACAATTCATCATTACCTGGCAATATAAAAATATATACATAATACTCATGCAAAAGAGAGTGATTGTTTGTTTGCAACATGGGTCCTATGCTTCTAAGAAAATATAGTTTAGTATGGTAAGTTCAAATTGTGTTGTCTGAAACATTGTTCATTCCCATAAGAATAGGAAGTCAGCAAGAAGCCAAGAATTGAACCCTCAACCATACGCATGAGCGTGAGCATTGCATGTACTCCTAACCAGTTTGCTACCCTTATGAGTAAGCTCTTTGTAGGTTTCTTTTTCCCCCCTTTTTTTTTTATTATTATTCAGGTTCTACGAAGACATCGGCAGTAATACCAATAATCGTGATCCACAATTTCACCACTTTCCTTTTTAATATTTATCACCCAAAACATATATATTTCACATCAGCATGATTTTGTTATTCAAAAAACATTTCTTCTTTGAAAGATCATTCCTTCCTTTTTTCACTTGGTGTTGAGTTTTCAAAAATTAAGCAGATTATTGTTTTTGATATTCATTTACTCAAGGAAAAAAAAAAACACCGTCATTGAGTTGAGTAATGAAGTTAATTTACAATCCACATGACAAATTTCACTTTAGAATATTGAAGCTCTATATGGTAATATAACGTCAAGTATATCAACATGTAAATGTTTGTGTTTTTATATAGCTTTGATTGAATTGATTTTAGATCACATATACATGATAACTAGAACCGATTTCAATGGTATCTCAGTGTCTCCTTGGTTTTTTCATGTAACTATGAATATGTAAACAAATTTATCATGTTACCGTGAGATATGAATATGTAAACAAATATATTGAGTGACTATTACATATGAATATGTAAACAAATTTATGGTAAACTATTATTTTTAGATATAAAACTTTTGTTATTTGGGATTATTGATCTATGAGACATTTCTATATACAATTTCATGGTTGTTACTTGTTATAAGTGTCTATATATGGCTTGAAAAGGGAATTTAAGCATTTTTGTTAAAACGAAAAACAAACAACTACTTTTGTATTCAGCCAGATTTGAAAAGGGAATTTTATCATCATCATTCAAACAAATTTGTGGTTTCGCCACATACAAGAGTAGTTGCCAAAAATGCTCACTACGTTAGAGTTGATCTCAAATGAAGTACAAACTGATCTGACCATGATTTAAGGTACTAATGAATTATCACACCTTTTCGACTTCTTTCCTTGAGCATTCACCAACATCAAGAACAATACTAGGGAGCCGCTCAAAATTCCACCCAAGCAAACAACAAATGGCCCTCCCAAATCCTCGATGCGCACTCTTCTTCTTCGTCTTTAAAACTGTAACAGCATGCTGCAAAAGCCCAACACAATCCTTATACCTCTTGGCAATCTTAACCCCAGTCCCAATGCATACTAAACAGCAAAACTCTCCATTCTCCCAGTATTTCTTATAACACTTCCTCAACTTCTCATCATTCTCAAACAGTTCCTTGAAAAACTCAAAGGCATTATCTTCCACTTCCTCCTCCTCATCCTCGTCCTCACTAGAATCCTCATCATCTTTAAGAAAATAGTCTTTGCTCGCCTTAACCGCCGATGTCTGAAGCTGGATCACGTCAGGTATCCTCTTAGCATCTTCCGTCAGTAGAACGTGTTTCGGTTTCTGGACCGAATCGGGCCATGATGTGACGGCGGAATCGGGTTTCGGTGGTTCGGGCAGGACTGGCCATTCAGGCACTGAAACAGGTTTCGGTTCAGAGACCGAGTCGGGCCAAGATGCGAAATTGGAAGAGGGTTGCGTGGATTCAGGCAGGATCGGCCATTCCCTTTCTTTGCGCGTGGGTCTAGGTTTGCGGGGCTTTTTGAAATGTGTTGAGTGGGTTACGCCGAAATTAGGGTTAGAGTTAGGGCTACGAGCGCTGTTCGACCGCCAGAGGGAGTGGAGGTAGAGGACTTCCTCGGCCAATTTGCGTCGGACAGATGGCGATTTGGAATTCATCTCTTTCTTAGAAGAGGACACCAATGTTTTTAGCCGGTCGCGAGCCCCCGATATTCATATGTGGAAAAGGTCGGCTGGATCCGACGTAAACGTTGGTGAAGCATCGCCGCACTCATTAACCACTTGGTGGAGTATTTGGCCCATCGGGCTTTTCAGGCTTTTATTTCCCCTTTTTTGCATGCTTTTTTTTTTATTTTTTATTTTTTATTTTTTTCCTAAAACTTGTTTTTATATACTTGGTAATTTACATTTTCTACCATGTAGCATGTATCTTCTTACTCTATTTATGTTTTCATTTAGCTTATTGTTTTATGGACGTCTAAAGAAGATAAACTTCCATATATCTATGCATAGATTTTCTGCCAAACAAATAGAATCAATATGAATTGTTTCAACAACGTCAACTATATTATCTTATGTTGCATCAGTCCAGTGTAAAGTTTATTTTTCACATTAAATTTATTTAAATTTTGAAAATAATAACTGATGTGGAAGTAAAATGATTTATCGTTTTACTACCTAGTCGCCATCGATTGTTTTTATTTATTTTTCTAGGTGTATTTGAATTTTAGAAATGTATTAGTTTATCTTAACGAAATTGAGCAATCTATTTTCTGTTATTTGCTACTATTAAACACATATTATACAATAAAAAAATTGTAAGCTAACTGTAAAGTAGTTTAATTAAAAATAATAATTTAAATACTCCAATTAAATACCGCGTTCGTGTTGTCAAACGAACAACTCATTTAACCCACTTTATTACCTAAATATCTCATTTAAATTTTCCGTTATAATATCCTTTTATCGTTTGTCCAAAACACATACTAAGTTGGGGGAACTAATATTTCATCATTGTTAATTGAGATTGACATATCTTATGAGGTTCTTTTTTTTAATTTCCGAACATATAAAATCAGGAACAATCACCCTAAAAATGGTATCAAAAATCAATTGGTGATGCTTCATATATTAAGGCTCGTTAAATGGTTTAGAAAATGCTTCAAACTACTATAGTTGTAATTACATCATAGAAATTTATCAAACCGACCATTAGAAGGTTTCTCTACTGTAAAAGGCTAAATTAATTTGTTTGCGCCAACAAATTTCGGTCTAAAATCTCACTTTCGCGTTTCTTTCCATTCCTTCTCTCCGTCCGTTTTTTCCACGAATCATCATGCTCATTTCTCCCTCCTGTCTGTCTGTACCAAAAATCTCCGTCTTCCAACATTTATTTCTTCCCCAGATTTCCTTTTCCAAACAACCAATTGCCCTTTTCCCAATTGATAGAAAAAATATATACCGTCTTCCCTTATTCATCACCGACGACTCTCTCTTATTCACCAGCGACGGCGACGGTGATTATCCACAGAATTGGGTTGATTTTGATTTGACATCTATTCACCGGTTCTTCCTCCACTACTGCGCTAATTCCTTCGCAATCCAAATCGAGCAAATTCCACCTCTTTTCTCACCGTTCCCATTTGATCGGCCAATTTTTTCATGAATTCATTCACAAATTCGCGAGATCTGATTTGATTAGAGCATTTATATTTTAGAGTATAAAACCAAATTCAATGTTTCTTCTTCCTTTTTTCTTTTTTTTTGGTTTAGTTTTTTAGTTTGATACATACAAAATTTAGGTTTTATTACTTTTCGCGCACACCAAGTTTGTAAAGGTCAATGAAACGTCTTGGACGTCAGATACTTGGGCACATCAGGTCAGATGACATTCATAATCATAAGTATATCAGCTGATACATCAGATATTGGTATCTAAGTGTTTGATAGTTGATAAATATCTATGAGGATATTGCAACAGCTCAACAATGTAACAAGTAGTCATCTATCCTCTCATCTTCTAGGAACATCACATTTTTGTATATATCCAGACAATATAAAATCTGTCTAAAGTTTTTTTAAAAATTATCTTCTGTTGTAGTTGGATACTTATTATGAAAGTAAAGGCCTTAGTGCCTTAGATAATGTCTTACATGCACATAAATGCTACAAATGTGCTATTGTTATGAATCATTAATTCTTGCTGAATTATAAAAGAAACGTATACCCCAGACGGTATACATAAGAACTTCCCGTGCATTCTTTGGTTGTTTATTTTTTTGAAGTAATTCATGTTATTTAATAAATCAAAGATCATTGTTTATTCAATATGGGTGAATCTCAGGAGTTCGGAGAGGTGCCACTGAATTAGCACTGTTGTTGCTTCTGAGGGGCCATCTAGAGGTAAATAGGGCTTCATCGTTAAATTCTCTATTAACAGTTGAAACTATATTTATGTTTGGACATATTAAGTGAATCATGAATGCATTAAACTTAACTCCTGTTGGCACCAAAACTATAATTGGCTAATTGCTAAGGTAAGACTGATATATGTATTGCCTATGTATCCGTAAGCGAAGTCTGATGTATTGGTTTCTAAGGAAGTTTCAATACGTAGTAAGCTTGCATTACAGCCACATTCATTTCGCTTGACGCCAAAATCTCATATCTTCTTACACGGCAGCTATGGCGGACCAGTCCTTAGAAAGTTGGGTTGCTTATAATTTGATGCTCATTGTAGGTTATAGTCAGATGGTGATGGTTCAATACATCATTCGTTTATGTAAACAAACTCCGTTCTCTCTTCCACGTACACACTTTTTCTGTTTTAAAAGTTTAATGGGTGAGTCTGTTTCTAATGTTCTAGCACAGCGAATTGCTTATTGTTCAATTCTCATGAATTAAATGCACAGCGAAATTCTATTCTACATCTCCATGGAGCAGCTATTCCTATAAGTAATAATAACATAGTTGTCCACTATATGGTTATCTTGTAATAAATTAATTATATCTTTTTTGCAGTTCCATCCTAATTTGTAGGGAATAACTGATCTTATGCTCTACATTGGTATGTTGTTCAATATGTTTGCCTAGCATGTCGAAGATCATAATTTATACAAGTATGTAATAAAATTCTGCAATCCTAATTCTGTTCTGCGGATGCCTCAAGAGCCGAAGTTCAAAATTTAGCCTGGCTCAGTTTTGTACAAACCAAGCCTGCCAGAATTTCGAAACTGTGTCTCATGGGCTCAGATTTGTACAAACTAAGCCCAACTTAGTGCCGCGAAACTAAGGCTACCTCAGTGTCAAAACTGACTCAGTTACGAAATGGAGCTTATAAGCATTACTATTGTTTTTCTGTCTCTGTTTTCTTCTACTTATATTTTTTATTATTTTCATTTTTAGTTTGTGCATTTTTTGAACATTTAGGCCTTAATATAAGTTGCAATACAAAGGGAACGAAGATAACGAACGGGGAGTGAGATGCAACACAAGAATGGTCATTTTCTTCCAAATGCACACTTTATTTTTTCCCTTGAGTTGAAGGCACACAAGAACGGTCATCTCAAGGTAAACAAGCGATAGTTGAATTTACTATCTTTTCCGTGTTGTGTTGCTTTATCTAAATCTGAAGGTAAAATCCACTAGCTGTAACTACTACGGAAGTGTTGTTTAAGCATGAAGCATTAGTTGTGTTTGAATTAAAAAAGCATATTGGAGTATGTTGAACTGTGCATTTAGTTGGCAAAATGAAAAATATTGAAGTAGGGAAGTCTAAATAGGAAGTAATAATATCATGCATTGTGGAAGCAGTATTTGGACATGGTTATTGAACTCAAACCTAAGGCAGGTTTTCATTAGAATTGCATTAGAGGCAGCAGCCAAAACTATGTCAAGATTAAGGTATTTGATGCACACTGGACTATTGCAGCGTTGAGGGAATTATGCATAAAAAAGGGCTAATGTTGAAGCAAGGAGCTTAGGGAGTAACATAGTTTCGGTATCAACTGTTCTCAATGTAAGAATTGATTCCAAACTGAGAAACTAAGGTGGTCAGAATGGCAATTGGTGCAGTAGTATTGTAAGTGAAGAATTATTGATATGGAAAGGTTTGAAGTAAGATCTTGCAATTATATAAAGATTGTATGAGCTGCTATGTATGTTGGTAAATTCTCATAAATTTTGAACCAAAGTAGAGAAATCATAGAAGATAAATAGAAGTTCAGCTCAAAAACACAGGTAACGAAATATTCTTTCTATATTTCCTTTTTTCGTTTTTTTTGTTATCATGGCAATATGCATCAAACTGAGCATGTAAACTTGATCTTCATGTGTAAGTAAATAAAAATTCCACCGACAATTTTCTAATCCATTTTCCTTCGTAAGAAATATTTATTTACTGTTTTATCTTACCTGTCAAAACCATCCAAATTTTATTAGAAGTTTCCTTATACTCGACCAGTTTTGCCTTCAGTATGATAAATACTGATTATATAAACACATCTGCCAAACGGCAGGATCCAAGCGTTGGTATACTATTCAACCATTGAATTAAAACAAGAGGATTTATCATTCCTTTTTCACCACCTATCCTAGTAATTAATTCATTACTTATATATACACTACACATTTGATGTTTGTTAAGAAACATAGGTGTGAAGGATGAATTAAATAAAAAGCGAAATGTGATGAATGCAATTAATTACTATAAATTTAAATTTATGGCTGTTATATTGGTACTGCCAATTGGAAGGAAGTAATTATACACTGATTAATTCCTTCATCATAGTTTTAGATGGAAATAATGTAATTGCAATTAAGTTACAATATAATAAATATTGCAATTATTTTATTAATGGCAAGTAATTTCAAATTAATTGCAAAAAAGCGTATAAACCTTCTTAAACCACCCATTTCCAATTGAAATCATTAAATTAATGGCAAAAAAAGTGAATAAACCTTCTGAATTCGATTAACAGTAGTTGAAAATATATAATCAGATAGTATGGTAGATTAATTACCCACTTATCGATGATATAATTGAATAATGCTACTACTGTACTACACATGACCAAAAGGCAAACTCGAACATAAAGTTGTTTGTTTCCTCTAAGTTCGTACGATACATTTTCATTTCATAATGCTGTAGATACCAGTATTCATATTGATAAACATTGAATTGACACAATTTTGAACAACAAGTAACAGTTACTTGTGTATATAGTTTTATGTGGCAGGCAGGCAGGCGACAGCAGGCGACACACACTAGATGGAATTTAGAAAACCATTTGCACATTAGCGGTTCTCTAAAACTGTTCAATGATGAATACAATTCAAAAAATCGTTAAAGGAATGCTGGCTATTAATGAAATGAGGGGTGCTATGCTAATCTCTTTTGCTAGATTTCAGAAGGGTCTAGTGCCGCTATTGGATAAATTGTTTGCCTGTTCGTGGTTGTATGAGTATTTGTGATAACCAACATATTTATGCATTGTATCATCCTGGATATATGAACATTCAAACACACTTTGATTGTTTTCATTTAATCGCGGATTTGTTTTTATTTGTCATAATGCATTATGAATATCTCTGTGTGCTGGATCATGTTTTTGTGGAAGCTTTTAACTATTGGATTGGGGTTTCCTGTAGAGGGTTCCTTTCTACAACTTTTATATGTATCAGTTTTCTAAGTAAATTATCTTCCATACTGTATTATGGTTCCAATGTAATATACTCTTGTGTCTATTCATACTACACGGCGGTCTTTTTGTTTTGATGCCACCTATTTGTTAAAATATTACCAACCGAAGTAATATGGTTATTTATTTATTTACGTGCAATATATTTTTATCAAATAAAGCATTAATTGGCCAAGGTATGAGAAAGAGAGCTAAATATAGGAACGTAAAAACATGCGGTTGTTCATTATTAGGATAGCTGGTCATAAAATTTGGAACAAATTCACATCATCAAATCCAAACCATCGAATCAATTCGTTTCCTTCATTCCATTTCAAAGAAAGTACTCAAACAACAGAGCAGAGGCACTGTCAGCAGAACGAGATCACCTGAATCAAGGAACCAGCAAGATTCGTCCGAAGTAATACAGTTGTTTTCGTAGCTAATGTTACTTCACATGTTTTGAGAAAAATATGTTGAACTGACACTTAATATAAGTTTTATGCATTGACTCCATATAAGTCAATCACCCATTATGTTTTGAAGACCATCAATTTGTTACGCATGGCTTTTTTGTCAAAATGAAATGTAATCATTAGTTTAATTTCTTGGAGACTTGATTAATCAAACAAAATTGAATGGTACACCTTGTGCCTGCAAGACAAAATAATTAATGCATCCTGACATGTGTTCCATACATATGCAAAATGACTAATATGAACTATCAGTATAGCTCTACGTAAAAAGTGAAATAAATTAGTTTTTTAAATAACAATAATACTTTTAAGTGATTTATTTAAATAAATTAGTTCAATAATTTATGATTTATTTATTATATCTATTCTTGCATTTTTTAAATTTCAATTAAATGTTCACCGACATGATGATATATTTTGAGCTTAGATTTGTTTTATTTCTTCATTTATTTTTTCAATTCATTATTGGTTTAGAGCTGTATAAAAGCTAAACATTAAGAGCACATCAATACTACTTGATATATAATAAAATGCATATATGTGCTTATGAGTGATTCATATTAATAAATTGATAGTTTATTCTTAGTTTTAAGTTAGTTTATATATATATAATTTATAATATAATTTGATTTACACTTTTTTAGTTACTTCCACTTTCTCTTGAAGTGCGCTATAATTTTTCATTAAAATATGATTTGAAATAAAATTTAACAAATAATTTTATATTTTATACTGTATATTAAACGTTTTAATGGTCAGTTTTCCCACCGTTGTGCGGTTGTACTAGTATTTTTAATCGTAGGACATTACTGAAGTTAAAACGACAAAAAATGACATCACTGCCATATTGTTACAAATGCATGTCATTAATACAGACAAACAGGATAACTAAATGCATGTCATTAATACAGATAAACTGGATAACTAAATACAAAAAAGTAAATGTATAATGATCAATCATAAATCGCTTTAGATGAATGTATCATTTCATCTCACATCTAAAGTTTAAAATGCCTTTATTGGTTAAAACATTAATTGCATTTGATCAGTGTATTTGAAACCAACTGGATAGATTCAAATAGTGGATCAAAATCCATTCAAGTAGGCTAAATGTCAGGTCATTCAAATGCACTTATAATAAAATCTATTTATATGGGTCAGAAAATAATAAGGGAATTGTTAAAGAGACTCCACAATCGGTTAAGAGAGAGACAATTTTAAGGGGACTCCAGCTTATTTTTTGTTGTCAAGGGGGTCTAGATTATTTAAAAAAGAAAACAAAATTAGACCTAAATGCCCCTAATTCGTCATTTGTGTTAAAACCTAGTGTAGTAAATTCAACACAAATTACAAACACGCGCTTCCAGAAATAAATAAAAAAATTCGTTGACAAAATAAACAATAGTATAAAATACGGTTTGAAGGAAAAAAAATTACATTTAAAAATGGCATAGCACGGTCGTTTAATGGTAACATGAGACAATTATAAATCGGCCAAGAATTGCCGTTTTAAATGTTGAAAATCGAAATTGTTTTGCCGAACTTCGAAACACTGTAGTCAAGTGTCGTTACATTTTTAATTTTACGTGCAGCGTTAAATTGTAAGTATTAATTAAGGTTGACGCTTTATGGTTTTTATCAATAAAGATTATAAGGGTTAATATCAGAACTTTAATTTATATGTTTAAGGGGAGGCTAATTTATTTTGTACCCTCCATAACAATTATACACTAAATTAAAATTGATCTTCCCTTAACCAAATGTGGAGTCCCTTTAACGATCTTCAATAATAAATATGCACTTAGAAATCAATTTCACATGTCATATACTTTCTAATATCTAACTAGAGTTACGACTACATTGTATGAATATAATTAAACTATTCGAATGCGCTATAACTACATAATTCAAGTAATCAATTAAAGAGGACCGTTCGACGACACTCTATCTTGCATATCCCCTTTAGTGTCTTTATTTTCACTACACAATCTAAATTGAATGATACATGTTTCTCTCGATTCCACATCATAGTACAAACAAATATTGTCTAAATCAAATTGTGAGGTGGAAATCAAGGGATAGAGAGATGCTCTGACAGAGAGGTATTATCAAATACTCTGAATTAAAATACATTCAAAATGTTGAAAGATAATACCATATACACGCACATACATAGTTAATAATAGATTTAAAATGTGACATGTAGTTAAATTTATAAACGCACTCTACAATTGTGGTTAGGATGCACTGTAATTACATCATTCAAAATGATTCATTAAAAACATTCCAGTGGGTTGAAAGATAATAAATATGTGGTTAAAGGACAAATTATATGTAATGTAGTTAATACATAAACGCATCGTATCGATTTTGTAATTAAGTGCATCATTAAAATAATAAATTAGGATTCTTGCAAATGGATTGATGATAACATCTGTTAGTTAAAAATTAATTCCAACATGTAGTTAAAACTACAAACTAACTGTTGTAGTGTATCCTTTTTAGTAAAAAAGTTACATGTCCTTTTATTTGTTGTGGCCATGGAAAGTCCTTGTAAAAACGAATATATATGTTAGATCTTTATTTATAAAAAACAGAAAGTGCATGTTAATCTAAAAAATGCGCATTGACTTGCATTTTTGGGGAAAAATGTAAAAAAAATCTAGGAAGTTCAATAGTGGTGAAGAAAGCATAGTTAATCACTAAAATTATATCTAAATAACAATCATGACAATTTACAAATAAAGAAATTTGAATTTTTTTTTTGGCAAATTAACTTCTTGAAAACATAAGTTAAATTGCACTTTCTATCAGAAAACTGCAAATAATTTGCAATTTCTAATTTAGAGAACAAGAAAATACCTTGAAGGACAAAATGAACAAAAAAATTGTTCCATAAGGACAAGAGGCTATAATTTTGTTTATAAGGACAAATTTTAGTGTAAATGGTGGAATTATAGTGGCCCCTTGAATTCCTCGTTTTACACTAAAATTTGTCCTTATGGATAAAATTTTACCCTTTTGTCCTTATGGAACATTTTTTTGTTCAGTTTGTCCTTGAGACTAAAAACCCCAAGAGAAATATGAATTTGATTTACTATTCATTTTAAACGGAATATTCTTTTATAAAAACATCAAAAGTGGAGACTAATGTGCAAAACCCCAACATTTTTAGCAATTCTTTTATGTCCAACATTGCAAGAAAGATGTTTTAACAATTTTTCTTTTATCGAAAGTTGTAATAAGTTTTATATTTGCAAATTGTTCACGATATAAATTTGTAACAACTTTTAAGAAGTTGCTTTACTAAAGGCTATAAATGATCACATTACATAGTTTGAGCCGATGTCCATGACTAAATGCGATTTATTTTTCTTGAATATATTACAGTTGTTTACAGTATAATGAATGGATATTTGTTTTGATAATTGAATTGTTTTCTTTTTTAATCCAAACAACAATTGATTTTCATTATTCACATTAGGCACAACTTTCAAGTTTTACTTGTGTTAACGATAAAAATCGTCAACGCCCGAATGTAGGGCTACGATTATGGACCTTGCTGTAATCTAGTTCTTTCGAACTCGACTTAATTCGCTCTTTCTTAGATATCAATGTCTCAAGTTTGAAGATTACTTACCCTTCCTTCAAGAGGTGAATATCACGCTTACAATACTTAGGAAAACAAAGATATTTTGGGATAAGAACTTCATAAGTTCGTTGCTAGAAGGAGTTAGAATGTTCATTGAGGTCGGTTTGGTAATTACTTTCAATTTAAGGTTTTGAACCCAAATTAATAGTTGAAAGACAATGCAATTGATTGTAGATGCTACGTGTTTCCTTTATTGACCAATTGATGAAATACATGAAAGACTACAAGAGAAACCCCCAATTTGATCTACATAATAAGATTTAGTATCTTAAAATTGAGTACAAGATTTTGGAATGAGAGAAAAAGTCCCCTAAAGCGTGACCCCTAGGGTCTTCTTTATAAATGATTTGGACCCTCTTCTGTACCAACCGTGTGGAAACCTCCCCCCCCCCCCTTTTGCATCAACCTCTTAATATCGGCCCATGTTGGCGCTTTTTGGCTTCGGTATCAACTTTAATTCTTTGCTATTTGCACTTCTTGGCATCTTCTCTATACTTTCACCTAATAGCTGGGTATCGCTCCATTATCTTTGTCGCTTTCACTTTTGAACACGAAAAACGTGCTTCCGCCTTCAGGGCTTCAGTTTTATGTCTCTGTCTTCATGAGTTTGGTATCGACTTGTACGTCTGCTGTTTTCCTTGTCTTAGTATCGGCTTTAAGCATTTGCCTTCATTCTTCGGTGCCGACACCAAGCTAACTGCTCACTACAAGTTGGTGTCGACAACGTGCCATTATTTCATTCTTTTTTTGGTATCGGCATCAAGCTGTTTGTTCCCTATGTTGGTGCCCATAGCATATTTATAGACTCGTTGTTCCGGTGCCATCTTTGCTGATACCCTCAATATCCTCGGTATCGACTCCATATTCCCAATCTTGCTAATGCAGTATCGGTTTCGTTGTTATTATTCCAAGCTTTCAGTGTTTGCTCCACTTGTTATGACTCCACTTCTTAGTGTCGGCTCTACTCCTATCCTTTTCTTTTCGGTGTCGGCTTTCTTATTTTTCAATACCCTTTTTTGGTTTTGATTTTGTGTTACTAGACCCCGAAATTTGATGTCGGTTTAGCTGCGCCGAAATCCTTTTCTTTTTTGTTTTGAAGCTTCTACTTTTTTTCATTATATCAATGCAAACTTTATTGATAACAGCTAAGATAAGATCGAAATATTCTAAATGGATGGCACATACGATAATGCATAGATAATAAAGACCAACTAGAAAATTGTTTATTTATTTATTTTTGTGAACGTCTGAAGAAAGCTTGTTTAAAATAATAAAAAATAAAAAATGTTGCGAATGTGGAACAAAATATTGTAGGAAAAACAACCTGGAAGGCTAAATGTATATAGCTTTATTATCTACAACTAATATCTTTCGAAAGCCAAACAAGGTTTATTTCCAAACTGCTTAGAGCTATGTTTTAAGTGAGAACAATACTTTTTAACTTATAATGCTACACTCGTTTAGCTTTCTGAGCTATTTACACATATATTTTCACGGTAACAATAATCGATTAAAATGAAATTAATTATTTTTGTTGCAATTTCGAATGTCATTCTTTATTTTTTTCACTAATTTAATGGGACAAGCAATTAAAAGAAATATGAGATTAACATAATCTATTATGTTTTTTGTTCTTGAGTGATTAATGTTCATTATGTTTTGATTTTTTTTCTTTTAGAAAATGCCTCCTTAAATCTAAATAGCCATTCTAGTAGTAGTTAATAATATATAACTAATAACTAGTCAATTAAAAATTAACAATGTATGAATTACAGTACTGCGAATTAGAAATTAGTATAGTTATAAAAAAGAATTATTGGTAGTAGCAACCTCGATAAACTAGCTAAAAAAAGTGTTGTTTATAATCTAGCGCCAATGATTAAACCAAATTTTGCATAGCCCACCCATTGCTCATCCAAAAATACTACTATAACGAAAAAGTAATTTCAAATATATTACTAAGGATATAATATGTCATCCCAAGTGAAAATACTTCTTGTCCTACAATCGCTCTTTTCTTTTTAAATTTAACTAGAATTGAAAATGGAACGCGTCTTCTTTCGAAAACACTAGGCGATGGTCTAAAGGCGGAGGGGACAATAAGAGGTGGAGGGATGGCGGATGAATGAATTTGCCGTCGTTCTTCCGTTGTTTCTTAAAATATGAAAAATCATGAAATATTGTTTTTTTGTTAACTTTGTTTTGTAAAATGATCGTTTCCACGATATGTGTGCATTGTTCGTACTTTGGTATGTGTAACAACCTAAAATTTCTGGCAGTAAATATTTAAATATCGAGGTTATTTAAATATTTAAAACTTGGATTTAATGGTGTCATAACCTTGATTACATCCCTTTATAAATAATAATTAATAAGGAGAAAACTATTGTTGAGTTTTTGTTTACAAAGATAAGTAGCTCGAAGAAAAATCGATAATGTGACCGAAAACAGTTTTATCGATAAACGAGGTTTTGCTTATTAAAAGTTGTTGGAATATCATGTGCATGTAGTAACATTAGAAGATCACATATATGTGTATGTATTATCATAGAAGTAACATATAAATGGTATATGTGTACATGTTCTAGAATATGAAAAATGACTTAAAATGATAAGGACATGTGTCACCAAATGAAAGGAACACGTGTCTTGTAAATAAAGTTAAGACACATACACCCATTAGGTGTCTATGTGTAGAAACATCTAAAGACACCACCTAAGTAGACATGTGTCTTCATCCTAAAGCATGCATGAAGATAAGGAGGACAAGTGTCCAAAACCAAATTACCAAACTAACCTTGAAAACTACTATATAAAGGGCGGAAAGGTTCAATTTTTTCCATGCATTCTTAAATGAAAAACAAAAGTAAGATAAAGAGTAGAAGTTTGGGAGAAGCCTATATAAATACAAGATCAAGGAACAAGTATAAGGTGAGAAAAAATTATTTAAGTTTTTGTATTCATTTCATACTCTGAAGAAAAGTTGAGAAGTTTATGAATGAACGACTGGACTTGAAACCTTGAAAATGACGTTCGATATTTTGGGCATAACTTTTGCAATTCTGAATGAAATTTCGATTTCTCTATCAATTTGGAAAGCTTATTCAAAGGGCTACAACTTTAATCTTGGACACTTTTTTCTAATTCGGTTGTTTTCATGCCTGAAAACTGGATGCAAGTTCAGGTAAAAATCATCCCGAAATGCACATGTTAAAATGTCTCACGATGTTGAATTATATATATTTAATTGATAAATGATTTTGAGGTTTTATTTTGATGTTAATTAAGTAGACAAAGAGGACTTCTTACTGTAGAAAATTTGGAGTCAAAAACTATTTTTATCATAGAGAAATAGTGTCATACATTTCGCTCAAAAACTAGCAGAAAGTCTGAGTTTTGGAACTTTTAGTAGCATTTTAAAATGCTATCTTTTCTCTGAGTTATTTGTAAAGCATATTAAAGCTACTCAAAACTTTCATAGCATCGTAGAAACACTATAGTAAGTTGTTTTTAGTCTAAAATCATTATAAACCATTCAGAACTTGTCATAACATTTCTGGAAGCGCTGTCTTTTGATAATTTGACTGTGAAGTACTTTAAAACAAACATAACTTTCCATAGCGTGACAAAAAACGCTATAATAGCTGTTTTGAGTTAAATCTACTATAAATTACCCAGAACTTTCCACAGCGTAACCGAAATGCTATAATAGATGTTTTGAGTATAAAACCATGATAAACTGCTCCAAATTCTCTCAAATTTGATGTGACATTTGACGTGACATTTGATGTGACATCTGATTTGATATTTGATGTGACACATAATAATAAATGTTTGATGTGATATTTGATGTGGCATTTGATGTGGCATTTGATGTGACATTTGATTTGACATATAATAATAAATGTTTGATGTGACATTTGATTTGAAATATAATAATAAATGTTTGATATGACATTTGATTTGATATATAATAATAATTAATGTTTGATGTGACATATGGTGTGACATTTGATACGACATATAATAATAATAAATATTTGATGCAACATTTGATGTGACATTTGAGGATATTTATGATTGAGTAAAACTTATTAGAGAGATATAAAGGCGGTTTGAGAATTGAGAATGAAGGAGTTTTTGCATAATGAAGATGATCAGCATTTAAAAGAAAAGATGTTTATCTTTTGAAAGGAAGTTCTATAAGAGATATATAATTTTTTCAAAATAAAAGACTGGAACGTTCTAGGGTGACAGAGAGGATAGTGTCTAGGCTTGAGTTTGGAAAATATAGTATCCTGCTCTCCCTGGCTATCCCTAACTGATCCGACGAACGAGATATTAATTCAAAATTTAATTAGATATTGTTTGAGCTTAATTTAGAATTTTATTTAATAAAAGTAATTTAAGATAACTTTTAAGAATCTCTACATGTTGTATGAATATTTTGAAAGTAAAACTGATTTTAAATGTCTTGTATAGAAGAACTACGTTGACTTGATCCTGTATCTAATTGCTTATCCAACTAGATAAAGGTACGTAGGTAGTCTCAAGGGATAGTGATGCGGCTGCTTTATTAATAAAAATATTTTTGTTTTGTGTTGGTGCATTTTTCATGTTCTATCATTTAAGCTACACTGACATATTATCAAGAAAAGAAATAAAGTTAAATTTTAAACCCGAAATAATTTATAGGGTTTATATAAGTATATAATAGTTATCTAAGGTATTTTGAACGTATCAGAGAATAATTTTTATTTCAGTCAAAATAGCGCTATCATAAAATGACAATTCGCGTATTTAAGTTATACTTTAAACGCTTATAACTTTGGGAATCTAAACCAGATTTTCACCAAACAAAGAATGTTTGATTTATATTGACAAAAGCTTTCAAATGAGTGAAAGCAGATTTTAATTTCGGGGTATAATTTTCAAGTTATGTTTCAAACTATTTCGGAAAAGAACGTTGTAAGTGCAGTTATCGATCGTAACCATAAATGGCTATTTTTAATATTTTAAAAATATGGAAAAATATTGTAAAATTATTATAAATTATGTAAGAGTGGAAATTTTAAGTTTTGACTGGCATGAAAATCCAGGGTATCAAGGGTGCAGAAAAGAATATCGACGACCATCTCATCAGAGTTGCACAGTGGTAGATTTACGGTAATTGTGTTTAAATTCATACTCAGACAAATGAATTTATATTATCTTTATTAAAAAAAATCATCTAGAGCATTAGATGTTGTAAAATAAAATGGTAGCTGTCATTGTTTGTTTTCGTAACGCACAGGATTTTCGGCAATTTTGACTGGTCCGAAATCTCGGGGAATTACAAGTTGGTATCAAAGCTTAGGTTAGGTGCCTAAATAAAATTTCACATAAGATTAGAAAATCAACCTATATCTTTTGAAATGAAGTTATCTTAATTTGATAAATATAACTGGATAGGGTAAGGCACTATTCCTCTGACCAGGGTTATGAGTAATATTTATTTTGTGTATTTAACTTTTGTTTAGTGTTTATACTAACAATATGTTGATTCATTTTCTAGCACCACATGAAGAGGTATAACAAATTTGTAAGTGCATATGATTAGTTATAAAGTAGCGAGGGAATGAAGTGGGTTATAAAGGAAGGTATGTGGTAACATGAAATCGATGCAATGGAGTGGCTGAAAGGGAATGCGGGATAACAACGTGCCAAGGAAGGAATTAAATGAGCTTGGTTAAATAAACTAGAGGAATGCCAAGAGGAGTAATATTGAGCAATGCATTCATGCAAAATCAAGGTGAGAAATTTGTATATAATAAGGTACATTAATGTTGTTAGCTTGAAAAGCTGCTGAAACATCCCTCAGCAATTCAGTCATAACTATTGATTCCTTGATTTGGGTTTAGTCGAAGTTAATCTTTTTGAGAAGCTAGATTAATTATCTAGAATACTTACATCATATATATTTTGAAATTTTGTTATTTTAAAACAGTTTTCCGAACTGAACTACGTGTTTGAAAAAAAAAAGAGGGGTTAACGTCTTTCAACGAGAATGTCATAACTAGTGACACATATAAGATTTTGAGATACTTCGAGTAATATGAAAAGATTGATGTGGGAAAAAAATGGGGGGGAGGGGTTATACTTAAGATGATTTTCGAAGTTCAGAGTGTGGATTTTCCAAAAGAAAATGGTTTATCATGTGGGCGTAATGATTACAAAGTATAAAAGTATTTTAATACTTTGTTTAAACTTATGAAAGACTTTTATTGATTATTTCATCAATGATGGATACTTTCGGATGACGATGACGATGTGCGGTATCCGACAATAAATCTTGGGTAGTGCACTATTAGTCTATGTTGGTATCGAGCCGAGTAGAGTACATCCTATTTGATGACGGGATGCCAACATAAGACAATAGATCTTGGATAGTGCAACTATTACTCTATGTTGGTATCGAGCCGAGTAGAGTACATCCTATTTGATGACGGGATGCCGACCGCAATAGGATAAAATATCCTAACTTGTGTGTAGATTGGATCCACTTTGATCAATATAATCATATTATAAAAAAAATGAAGATATTAATTGAGATGTCTATTTTGAAAATATTACTCTCTGGTACATTTTGATGGGTACTGCAACAAGGAGAGTACAAGATATTTGACGAATTGACTTTGATGAATATAATTTTAAAGATATGAAGATATTACTTAATGGTACATTTCGATGGTACCGCAACATGGAGAATACATCCTTACTTGATAATGATGAGCCAGAATACAATGAACCTTTGGTACATTTCAATGGGTACCATGCAAGAAGAAAAGGAGACTGGGAATCGATGTGGATTACAAAGAATATGATCCTAAATTTGGACATAAAAAGAAGCTACGACGTGCCTGATCCAGTAACAGCTTGCAAGAGTGACAGAATGTTAAAACGTTCGAATCATATAATATCTAGGTATGATTTCAATTTATGAAATTATTTTGAAAGTATACTTTCAAGAAAATTTTCTGGATACACAGAGTTCTTTTGTGGAATATTGATTCTCTTTTTATTTAGTATTACATAGAATTTAAGGGACGAAATTTCTTTTAAGGGGGGAAGACTGTAACAACCTAAAATTTCTGGCAGTAAATATTTAAATATCGAGCTTATTTAAATATTTAAAACTTGGATTTAATGGTGTCATAACCTTGATTAAATCCCTTTATAAATAATAATTAATAAGGAGAAAACATATTGTTGAGTTTTTGTTTACAAAGATAAGTAGCTCGAAGAAAAATTGATAATGTGACCGAAAACAGTTTTATCGATAAACGAGGTTTTGCTTATTAAAAGTTGTTGGAATACCATGTGCATGTAGTAACATTAGAGGATCACATATATGTGTATGTATTATAATAGAAGTAACATATAAATGGTATATGTGTACATGTTCTAGAATATGAAAAATGACTTAAAATGATAGGGACACGTGTCACCAAATGAAAGGAACACATGTCTTGTAAATAAATAAGGTTAAGACACATACACCCATTAGGTGTCCATGTGCAGAAACATCGAAAGACACCTAAGTAGACATGTTTCTTCATCCTAAAGCATGCATGAAGATAAGGAGGACAAGTGTCCAAAACCAAATTACCAAACTAACATTGAAAACTACTATATAAAGGGTGGAAAGGTTCATTTTTTTCATGCATTCTCAAATGAAAAACAAAAGTAAGATAAAGAGTATAAGTTTGGGAGAAGCCTATATAAATACAAGATCAAGGCACAAGTATAATGTGAGAAAAAATTTATTTAAGTTTTTGTATTCATTTCATACTTTGAAGAAAAGTTCAGAAGTTTATGAATGAACGACTGGACTTGAAACCCTGAAAATGACGTTCGTTATTTTGGGCATAACTTTTGTAATTCTTAATGAAATTTCGATTTCTCTATAAATTTGGAAAGCTAATTCAAAGAGATACAACTTTAACCTCGGCCACTTTTTTCTAATTCAACCGTTTTCATACCTGAAAACTGGATGCAAGTTCAGGCAAAAATCAGCCCGAAATGCACATGTTAAAATGTCTCACGATGTTGAATTTTATATATTTAATTGATAAATGATTTTAAGGTTTTATTTTGATGATAATTAAGTAGACAAGGAGGGCTTCTTACTGTAGAAAATTTGGAGTCAAAAACTATTTTTATCATAGAGAAATAGCTTCATACATTTTTCTCAAAAACTAGCCGAAAATCTGA
Organism: Allium sativum; assembly: GCA_030737875.1. Lineage (NCBI taxonomy): Eukaryota > Viridiplantae > Streptophyta > Magnoliopsida > Asparagales > Amaryllidaceae > Allium > Allium sativum. The sequence continues at coordinate 466,872,263 of CM060923.1, forward strand.
GTTTTGGAACTTTTAGTAGCATTTTAAAATGTTATCTTTTCTCTGATTTATTTGTAAAGCATATTAAAGCTACTCAAAACTTTCATAGCATCGTAGAAACGCTATAGTAAGTTGTTTTTAGTCTAAAATCATTATAAACCATCCAGAACTTGTCATAGCATTTCTGGAAGCGCTGTCTTTTGATGATTTGACTGTGAAGTACTTCAAAACAAACATAACTTTCCATAGCGTGACAGAAAACGCTCTAATTGCTGTTTTGAGTTTAAATCTACTATAAATTACCCAGAACTTTTCATAGCATTACAAAAGCACTATAATAGATGTTTTGAGTATAAAACCATGATAAACTGCTCCAAATCCTCTCAAATTTGACGTGACATTTGACGTGACATTTGATGTGACATCTGACGTGACATTTGATGTGACATATAATAATAAATGTTTGATGTAACATTTGATGTGCCATTTGATGTGGTATTTGATTTGACATATAATAATAAATATTTGATGTGACATTTGATTTGAAATATAATAATAAATGTTTGATATGACATTTGATTTGACATATAATAATAATAAATGTTTGATGTGACATTTGGTGTGACATTTGATTTGACATTTGATATGACACATAATAATAATAAATATTTGATGTGACATTTGAGGATATTTATGATTGAGTAAGAACTTATTAAAGAGATATAAAGGGGGTTTAAGAATTGAGAATGAAGGAGTTTTTGCATAATGAAGATGTTCATCATTTAAAAGAAAAGATGTTTATCTTTTGAAAGGGAGTTCTATAAGAGATATATAAATATTTTTCAAAATAGAAGACTGGAACGTTCTAGGGTGACAGAGAGGATAGTGTCTAGGCTTGAATTTGGAAAATATAGTTTCCTGCTTCCCCTAGCTATCCCTAACTGATCCGACGAACGAGATGTTAATTCAAAATCTAATTAGATATTATTTGAGTTTAATTTAGAATTTTATTTAATAAAAATAATTTAAGACTACTTTTAAGAATATCTACGTGATGTATGAGTATTTTGAAAGTAAAACTGATTTTAAATGTTTTTTTATAGAAGAACTACGTTGGATTGATCCTGTATTTAATTGCTTATCTAAGTAGATAAAGGTATGTAGGCAGTCACAAGGGATAGTGATGCAGCTGCTTTATTAATAAATAAAAAAATTGTTTTGTGTTGATGCATTTTTCATGTTTTATCATTTAAGCTACACTGACGTATTACCAAGAAAAGAAATAAAGTTAAATTTTAAACCCGAAATAATTTATAGGGTTTATATAAGTATATAATAGTTATCTAAGGTATTTTGAACGTATCAGAGAATAATTTTTATTTCAGTCAAAATAGCGCTATCATAAAATGACAATTCGCGTATTTAAGTTATACTTTAAACGCTTATAACTTTGGGAATCTAAATCAGATTTTCACCAAACAAAGAATGTTTGATTTATATTGACAAAAGATTTCAAATGAATGAAAGCAGATTTTAATTTCGGGGTATAATTTTCAAGTTATGTTTCAAACTATTTCGGCAAAGAACGTTGTAAGTGCAGTTATCGACTGTAACTATAAATAGCTATTTTTAATGTTTTAAAAATATGGAAAAATATTGTAAAATTATTATAAATTATGTAAGAGTGGGAAATTCAAGTTTTGACTGGCATGAAAATCCAGGGTATCAAGGGTGCAGAAAAGAATATCGACGACCATCTCATCAGAGTTGCACAGTGGTAGATTTACGGTAATTGTGTTTAAATTCATACTCAGACAAATGAAATTTATTTTATCTTTATTAAAAAATTTCATCCAGGGCATTTAGAGATGTTGTAAAATAAAATGGTAGCTGTCATTGTTTGTCTTCGTAATGCACAGGATTTTCGGCAATTTTGACTGGTCCGAAATCTCGGGGCATTACAGTATGTACGAAAACCTAAAACAAAAAAATAGAAACTGAACGCACCCTAAACTTCTTTCCCTTTTCTCTGATTGCAGTCCATGATTCTCGCCTGTGACTATTTACATTATATACTCAGGACATGTTTTATTTTCATTTTTTTAATTTAGTGAGGACATGTTTTGTTTACATTATACACTCAGCGCTATATGTTGCAATCATTATGTTACTAAATTACATGTCCACATACGTAGTTATTAGTATGCATGTTAAAGTAATTGTAAGGGTATAGTTGTTTAGTTTTCTTTATTGGGACAGTTTAGCCTAGGTCTAGTTTAGATTACAAAATACAAAAGAACTCCGAGTCTTATAAATTTATAAATTAGGTCTTGTTTTTTCAAAATCACCAAAAAAATCAACGCAAAAATTTGTCAAACTTAAAAATTTAATTCAACAAATAATCATCCTCGTATTCGAGCTAAAAAACTACAAAAATATTCACATTCCTACGAATTTCAGCTATTCTTCATAAAATTGTGGACATCAGAACAACCATTTCTAAAAATTACAGTTTTTCATGCAGTTTTTGCTGTTTTGCTTCAAAATTTTAAATTTAAAACCCACACTTACTTAAACATCGAAGTATTGTAGAAAAATCATTCAAAAAAAATGAAACAAATTGCATACAAATGGAAAATGTTTCATTTTCAAGAAAAATGCAATAAAAGAAGACATTGTTTGCAATAATTGCTGACATTTCAGCAATTTTTTCACACAGTAACACACATGTACAATACATTATAAGATAATTGCAGATATATGAACAATTATTCAGAATAATTGTAAATATTGCAGCAACTTTTTTTCCATTTCTGTTACCAGTAGTACATTGTGTGGATAATTACTGAAATGTCAGCAATTTTCACAAAAAAGTGCCATTTTTTTTTTGCAGGATCCTTTCTTGAATATTTACACTTTTTTTATGCAACAACGTGAAAAAACTGAAAAACACGTTGCTACAGCAAATAGAGATTCGCTTTACATATAAACTTAGTGAGGGAGCCACATTGAATAAAGTTTGGAAATAAGATTGCCTCCCTAATTTCCACTTCTTTATTTCAATTTGAAGTTGAACCAAGAATGAGTATTTGAGGCGCTTTTGTGATTATGTTCTCGTTAAAGAATTATTTCCCCCTATTGCAAAGAATATTTGTTTAGGAATGATTGCATAATTCCACTAGTATACAATAAACTGTAGTTTGCCTAGTAGTACTTGTACTTGTGAGGAAGAACGAATTTGCAATTTACAAAAATTTAAAATAAAGAATAAAGAAAAATATTAGAGGAAGAAAATGATTTCTTTGGGCATATTTGATGTGTTTATATCTAGCACAAAGTGCCTTTTGTGAGAGACGCAACCATCATACAACAGTCAGTTTATAAACAAAATTATTTGTTCATTCAGACTACAATAACCAATTCATGAGCAGATACAACAATGTAAATATAAAAATATGACTATTTGACAACAGTTAAATCTATTCAATTCGATCATATATACGTGCATGGGAAATTTCCCAAATGTCCAAGTGCCCATCTTTGACATGACAATATTTATTTATTTTATATGCCCACCCCCACATGCACCAATTCCTTAACCCTAAGAGTTTTCATTTCACACCATATTAACTAGTCCAATCCATACATATAAATATACATATATGTGTGGGGGGGGGGAGGGGGAGGGGGGTGTATTATCCTACACTTTTCTGAGCCCAAATTTACAAAAATCGAAACTTGAACTCGTCCAAGCATGGAGTGTGTATATCTGGTACCTCAATAAATGAGCATGAGCATAATCATAGTACGATAAGAAAACTCACAGTGGAAACAAAATAGGATAACGAATATTAACTCAACTAACTACCTTTTTAAAGCAAGTCACTTTGCCAATACCGACCATGAGAGAGAACGAGAACCGAAAGCCAGACTAAAACACCTGTGAGAACCCGAGCTGCTTTAGAAAACCTGGGTGGTTGTAATGAGGAGGGGGGTCAGAACAACAAGATTCTGGTGAACTGGAAATGTACAACACGGATTATAATACACAGATGTATCCCGTTTGGTTCACCCATGATGTATGCCTACCAAGGTTAGTGATTCTATCATAACCTTGTAAGTTTAGTTACACACAACCCTACTACCCTTCCCAAGGTAGCATTCCCAAAGTATAATATCGAGATAGGATGTTTACGCACATATTTGTGAAGCCTTTATACTAGAACGTGGCTAGTTATTTAATCGCGGTTAGACCCCTAGTTATGGAGTTTCTATATATATCTTCATTCGCTCATTCTTCATTATTTAATGCATCACTATCAATGATAGATCGGGTGGATTCTCCCTGATCACTTAAGACCCTAGGCGGACCGATTGGTCACTTATTATTCCTCGATAAATTATTTAACATTAACATAAACTAGAGGGCACTAACTACGACTCCTACTAGTTAAGGATTTCGTCATTCACGCATATACCCTTGCCCGTGTGAGGTAAGAGATGGTATTTTATTGCTTGCTATATTATCTAGCTGACCTTATTGCATAATCTCCTTAGTTGCTTACTACTTCCCGTAGGATAGGTAGTCATATCTGACATTTTTAGTTTTCAAGTTCGGGTAGGCCCTACACACATGCTATTTAAGACCCGTAAACTGAAAGACTTACTCTCAAGTGGACTCCTTAACCCAAGCCACTTAAGACCCAAGGAAGCGGACTATACGCGAAGATTATTAAGTTCGCCCCACTAGCCTTTAATACCTTTCCCTATTGGGTTAAAGTGGACTACATTATTAAGTCATTCCCGTATAGTCCCTCTTCACGGAAATACTATACGCACACGATTCATTATCGTCACGGGCTCCTATGGTTAATAATGTTTCACATCACTAACCTACTAAGTCCAATTCTAATTTTTAATTATAAGTTCTATATTAACTAATTGTAAGTAAGGAAAGTTATATCCACCTTGCTCTAGGATATTTATTTAATTATTTACCTAGTTAGACTTAGTACTTAAACAATAATCAATAACCATTAATCCCCTTTTTTACACCAACTTGCTTATATCATTTAGTTTATTTCCACTTATGACCCTAACGGTCAAATTTTCCTAGGGCAACCATTTATCAGTCCCGAAGTATTTATTTTTTGTACCCCAACAGACAATTACTATTCTTATTTACTTGTTTATTTGTTGCTTGTTATATATATATATATATACACACACACACAAACATACACACACACACATATATATATATATTTGTGCGCCAGACCTCTCACATTAAGTTGACCACTTATGGATGCTGGATTTGTCAGTTGGTTCTGGGCAGACTTCTACCACAAGTTGAACTTAACCTCGTGCCTTGGTACATTTATATTTACGCATTTGACCCTTCACATCAAGCTGGCCACTGTGGATGTTGGATTTGTCGGGCGGTTCCGTGCAGACTTCTGCCACAAGTTGAGCCTAACTTCGTGTTTAAATGTGGTTATGATTCAAAATTCCTAATTGGGGTTTACAACACTAATCCTGATTAATTTAGGAGTTGTAACCATTATCCTATTATATTCACTTTCCCCAATCAACAATGGTTACAATTGTTATTTATTGATTTATGGCCCTATTTATAGCAATTAATTATATTAATTGGTACAATGGTCACCACAAATATATTAATTCAATATGAATTACATTTTCATATATGATTCCGTAATTGAATATCGTTCAAGCATTCATGCATTTAATATAATGTATATTTTACCATTTTACGCAGATCTGGATGGATGATATGTATATATTTATTTTTTATGTTTTTGCGGGATCAATGTAGTTATTTTTTACTCTTATTATTATTCTTAAATTTAATGATTTGGTTTAATTTATATCCAAACGTCTCCTTTTTGCATTCAATCTTGTCGTTAGTTCCAAATCTTACAAAGAGACTGTTACCTGTAATTATTGTAAATTTTGCTTAATTAGGGGAATAAACACATTTCAAATTCACAAGAAATATATACGTGTGTGTGCATATATATATATATATATATATATATATATATATATATATGGAATAGTTGATGCAAACTACGCACAAATATGTATATCTATTTTTATATGTACGTTTGCACCACTTTTCCCTTTTTAATCTTTTTGTCATACTCTTGTGAATTCAAGATAATGTCTTTTTGTTCAAAAAGAGGAAAACAACATATTAATAACAATCAAGCAAAATCCCAAACAACATGAAATGAAAACAGGTAAAATTCTTTTAAATCAAAATCGCATAATTCACCAACTTACACAGAAATTAGGGATTTGGAAGAAAATTGTAGCGACCAGCATTATACGCATCAGAGGATCGTAGAATATTTATTTCATTCACATACGAAGTCATATGGTTGTGTAACTTTGGGAAACGACCATTGGGGTCATTTCCCATATTCACGATTTTTGCCGAATTTTAAAGACCATTTTACCCCTGGCGAATCTTGTTTCGCCTATAAATTTTGATTGGTAAGAAGTTTTGACCTGAAACCACTTCCATTAGATTTAGGTGATGGTTTACCTTTCCGTAGAGTGGTCACATTAATCAAACGGACTTACCGTTTGGGAGATATGGCTAAAACAAGGTTTGTAAGGTAAAAAACAGCTTAATCGGGCTTAATTAGGTGATTAGTGGTTAGGCCCATAACCCATTTCTGGATTAGAGTTATGGGAGGGCTGAAATTTCAGTTTTCTAGCTGCCACAAACATTCCTCTAACCCTAGTAATGGCCTCAACCTTCTAAATTCATCCTTAATCACTTCCTAATCACATATTAAGCAAATCTACATCAAATTAAGGCGGATAAGCATAAAAATTGAGATAGAGTTGCTGGAACACATAGGAATTCGACCTAAATCAGTGGAGTTTTCAAATATATAATTTATTTGTGGCTAAGGTGAGTGACTAGCATGCTTTACACTAATAAGGGGTGATTAGTGATAATTAGTGAAATTATGACTCAGAAAAATATGGAAAAATATGCATAAATTCTAAAGTATTATTTTATGTCCCTGATAAAAATTTGGGTTAATTTGGATTAAGTTTGCTAATCCCATAGTTAAAACATGGTTAAGGGGATTATGGGGAATTTCATGGTTTTGGGGTATGTTTGATCCTAAGTAACCCATATGCTTGATGTTCTTGATTGACTCTATATGCTATTACTGTTGTTTGGAATGTTTTATGATTGCTTAGTAAAGTTAGAATGGTTGAAAACATCATCGTAAGGAAAAAATGGACGAAGATAGCTCGTTGGAAAATTTGCAGGGCTTTGGATCGGATCGGAAGGGGAAGGACCGAATCGAACCGAAGCTTGGCACAGGAGAAAGCATAACAAAAAGGAAGGCTACCTGAGTTGAATTGGTATCAGATCGGACCAAGGCGAAGGGGAGTGGTTTCAGATCGGAGAGGAAGTTTTCAAACCGAAATGCATGCTTCTACACACACACGAAATGGATGGAGACCGAACCGAACAGAGTGAGGGTGACCGAGCCGAACCAAATGGGGGACTTGAACTTTGTACACCTGAACCGAACCGAGGATGACCGAACCGAACCGGGCGTGTACTTCTATTTCTACGTGACGACTCTTCTGAGGATCAACTCCAATTCGACCAAAACACGAGATGCAAAGGAAGTCCAAATGGGAAGTTATTACTCAGGATCCAGATGGGAACCAACAAGTGAACTTCAAGGGTTGGACTTTGCTGCAGGACGTGTGCAAAGGGGTTGTCGATATCTATAGCTTTGATTCACTATTGATGGGAGAGGCATTGACTATAGATCAGTGCGGTGGGGTCAAAGTTGTATGGAGTCGAACTCCATCAGGACCCCAAGGGCAAAGTGGTCGCAGTAAGGTTTGGATGCAGCTGGGCTCCGTCATGGCCCTAAGTGGTTATGGTGATCAAAGCGGTGGATATCGTATGCTTTATGCACTGAGTGAGAGATGTGAGGATGATTGCTATGTTTGATGTTTTCTATCACCATGACATGCACACTCCCATTCTTAAACGATATGTTAGTGTTACCTTGGAGTACTGAACATCCTGTTGTGTTGACTCTTTGGTTGCAGGTCTAGGTTCAGATATGATTATTTATACCTGTTATTGTTTTATTTTGCTGCTATCGTTCGTACCAGACTTTTGTCTGGCCCAGAGTTTTATGTCTCTTCTTATTACTCTGGGTGCTCCTAAATGAGCAGGCTAGAGACAAGTTAGGTGGTTATGCGCGAGTAGCTGTCCGGAGACAAGCGGGAGGCTTCCACGTACTATTTACATATATTCTCCCTGTGTTGTTGTTGCTCACTACTTTGGGCATTAGTAGTGTACCTTTTCTATTTTGCTTTAGAGACAATATTTTGAAATTGTAATAATGATGGTTTAGATCATAAGCTGTATTTTGGATTCTGCTGCTATGATGATTTAGTTTCCAGCTTATGCACTTTCTCGCATGTTTTATGTCAAGTTACATTGTTATTATATTTTATTCCATGCGCTGTGAGATATACTACAGGTTCTTTGGTGATACATAGTTTCAAAATCCTTTTCCTTTGGCGACCGTCCCGTGCTAGGTGGACATCGGCACAGCGCATTTCGAGGAAATTTCGGCTGGTCTGGGATGGGACGTCACACTTTGTATCAGAGCCTAGGTTCTGTAGTTTAACCTAAGGGAAGACATCAGGGAGAGATAGTATACGTAGCTGAGAGTGCGTATTTGTGATATTTTGGTTTTCAAAAACTATATATATATATATATATATATACTATTAGTATATCTAAGGAAGAAGTTGCACTACATGAGTGCCACTAAGAAGATGGTTTATCATTTTCTCTTTACAAATTGGACGATGAGCTGAAATATGAGGGGTACGGGTTCAGGGGCCAATAATAGGAATATCTCTGATATGAGGACGATGTTTACCACCTTCATGTGGGAGATGCTTAGGGATGTTCAAGGAGCAACTCCTAATGCTGCTAACGGTGGTGGTGCAGCAGTGCAGGCACCTAAAGCCGATTTCGCTAAGCTTAACAAGGACTATACTAGTCTTGGTGAGAAGTCGTTCCATGGAACGGAATTGGCTACAGTGGTTCAAGATTGGCTTGATAGTTGTGAACGCATCTTTGAGGATTTGGGAATCGATGATGCGATGAAGAGAAAGCTAACAACGCGTCAACTTCAAGGACGGGCTATGAATTGGTGGAATGCTATTAAAGCAGCTACTCCTGAGGATAAAGTTACTTGGAACCAGTTTAAGACTTGCTTTAGTGACAAGTTTGTCCCGACTGCTAAGAAATCAAAACTGTTTAGGAAGTTTTGGAGCTTAAGAAGAATGGTAGGGCAGTCTTGGAATATGTTGACGAATTTGATACTTTATTGAAATATGGTTATCCCTTATCGATACTGCCGAGAAGAAGAACGAGAAGTTCATAACTGGCTTAGATGAGTATTTGGGGGAAAGGCTGATAAATCATATAGATGAGACATTCGAGTCTATTGTGGGAAAGACATTGAGATCTGAGAGCCTTTAACCTAAGTCGAAGACCGAGGGTGCTATTATACCTGCAGGGGAGCCAAAGCCGCAGAAAAGCAGTGGAGGCAAGAATAATTTGCAGAATAAGAGAAAAGAGAACCAAACCAAGGATGATCAGAAAAAGAGGGATAAGAAAGATGTAGAGTGCTATAGCTGTGGTAAAAAGGGTTACTATGCCAAAGAATGTCGAGCAAAGCCAACGGACAGGAAGTGCTTCAATTGTGGCCAAGTGGGACATCACAAGGATTAATGTTCGCAACCTACTATAGAGAAGCAGATTGTGAAAGCATATGCTATCAACGTTGTTCCTTCTTCATCGAATGCCCCAACTGCGATAGAGAAAGGAAAGGGTGTTGTTATCCAAGGTATGCTTTCCATTTATGATGTTCCTGTTCGAGTACTGTTTGATACCGGGACTTCCCATTCCTTCATATCTTATGACCTGGTAGATAGGTTGGGATTGGAACCCGTGATTGTCGATAGACCTTTAGTTGTGACAAACTCGATTGGTGGTTCAGCTAGCCTTAGTATGATTTGTCGTAAATTGGTCTTATCGAGTCATGGATGTATGTTTGCTTGTGATTGCTTTGTTTTGGGCTTTACTGGGTTTGGCGTTATTTTCAGAGTCGACTGACTCCAAAGATATGGGGTGGTGGTAGACTGTGAGCGGTCATCGGTGACCATTAGAGCGGACGATGGGCGGAGGGTACTGTTTGGTTGCCTACCTAGTGATGGGGTGATGGCTAGTTTTCTAAATTCCCTCAACATCCTGCATGATGAGTTGTCCGATGTGCCTATTGCTAGCGAGTATCTGGACATCTTCGGGGAAGTGACCAGACTTCCACCACACCGAGAGATCGAGTTTCAGATTGATTTAGTGAAAGGTGTCAGGCCTATAGTGATGCCACTTCGTCATATGGCGTCAAGGCAGCAGCGAGAGCTCGGGGTGCAAGTAAGTAATCTTTTGAAGAAGGGATTTATCTGAAGGAGTGTTTCCGTGTGGGGAGCAAAAGTTGTATTTGCCACTAAGGCCAATGGTTCCCTTCGCTTATGTGTCGACTACCGTGAGCTGAACAAGGTGACGAGGAAGAATAAGTATCCTCTCCCACGGATAGATGATTTGTTTGATCAGTTGAATGGAGCGAGAGTGTTCTCCCAGTTGGATCTCGCGAGAGGTTTTCATCAGCTCCGAGTAGCAGATGAGAGTATACTTAAAATGACATTTCGGACGCCGTCTGGATTTTTTGAGTCGTTGGTCATGCCATATGGGTTGACCAATGCACCGGCATATTTTGTGGATCTCATGAATAGGGCATTCAGGGATCAATTAAGTAAGTTTGTCTTTTTGTTCGTGGATGATATCTTGGTTTACTCGAGGACAAAGGAAGAACACATGGAACATTTGAGGACAATGATGGAGGTGTCGAGGAAACACCGATTGAAAGCAAAATTTTCTAAGTGTCACTTCTGGAGGAGGGAAGTGAGATTCTTGGGCCATGTTGTTTCAAAGGATGGTATTGCCGTGGATCCTATGAAGGTGGCTATAGTGCAAGATTGGTCTACGCCCAAGAATGCAACAGACGTAAGAAGTTTCTTGGGGATAGCTGGATATTATCGTAAGTTTACCCAAGACTTCTCCAAGATAGTGTCACCGTTAACTTAGTTGACCAAAAAGAATCAAGCTTTTGCTTGGGACAAAAGGTGTGAGAATGCATTCAAGAATCTAAAGGAGAAGTTAACGTGCGCACCAGTATTAGTTATTCCTAAGGGAAACAAAGAGATGACGGTATACACAGATGCCTGTGGTACCGGACTAGGTGTTGTACTGATGCAAGGAGGTAGGGCTGTAGCTTATGCTAGTCGGCAACTGAAATCGCATGAGAAAAGATATCCTACCCATGATTTGGAATTGACAGCGATCGTGTCCGCGTTGAAGATGTGGAGACATTATCTCTTGGGAGAAAGATTCGAGTTGTTTACCGATCATAAGTCATTAAAGTATCTTTTCTCTCAAAAAGATTTAAATCTTCGTCAGCAAAGATGGTTAGAGTTCTTGGCTTCATATGATTTCAATATCGCATACACATCCGGGAAGGGCAATGCGGTAGCTGATGCATTGAATAGGAGACATGCCAGTTTGGGGGCTGTGTTTCTTGAATGGAAGCAACTGGAGTATATTGCGGGATATAATTTCAGACCTAAGTGCGAATTGGATCCAAATATGTTAGCATGTTTGACGATCAGACCGACTTTGATTGCACGGATTGGTTCCAGTTAGAGGGATGATCCTAACCTATTGGAAATCATCTCCAAGTTAGAGATGTGCATCAACGGTGAGGAGATGAACAAGCATGGGCTTGATCGAGAAGGATGACTTCGAGAGAATGGGAGACTAGTTGTACCCAATGTTAATGGGTTGAGAGATGAAGTACTTAGAGAGTGCTATCACTCAAAACTGACTATACATCCTGGTGGTAACAAAATGTATCGAGACATGAAGCAGACCTACTATTGGGAAGGGATGAAGAGAGATGTTGGGAAGTTTATATCCAAGCGCATGAATTGCCAACTAGTTAAACCCGAGCAAAAGAAGCCTAGTGGTTTGTTACAACCAGTAGAAATTCCCAAATGGAAATGGGAACAAGTCTCAATGGATTTCATTGATGGTTTACCAAGAACTAGATCGGGTCATGTTAGTATTTAGGTGATTGTAGATCAATTGACCAAAAGTGCAAGGCTCATACAGGTCAAGTCGAATAGAATGGTAGCTAAGTTAGCCGAACTATATATGAAGTGGGTAGTGAGATTTCATGGAGTGCCTAAAGGTATTGTGAGTGACTGAGATCCATTATTTACTAGTTGGTTTTGGAAGAGCTTACAAAAGGCTTTAGGGTCAGAATTACATCTCAGTACCGCATACCATCCCCAAACTAACGGTCAAACAGAGAGAGTGAATCATGTATTAGAGGATCTCTTGAGGGCTTGTATATTGGATTTTGGTGGATCATGGGATGACCATTTACATCTGGTTGAGTTCGCATATAATAATAGTTATCAGTCCAATATTGGTATGGCTCCATTTGAAGCTTTGTATGGAAGACCGTGCAACTCACCATCATGTTGGTTGGAAACCGGCGAAAAGTTTGTGATTGGGCCAGATGTAATAAGAGAAACTTCAGATAGGATCAAGGTTATTTAATAGCGAATGAAGGCTGTCCAAGATAGGCAGAAGAGTTATGCTGATAAAAGGCGTAGAGAATTGAAATTCTCCGTTGGCAACTTGGTATTCGTCAAAATCTCTCCATTGAAGAGTGTGATTCGTTTTGGTAGGAGAGGCAAGTTGGCACCAAGGTTTGTTGGTCCATTCCCAGTTCTCGAACAAGTTGGGAATCTAGCGTATAAAGTTGGATTGCCTGACAAGATGGCAGGGGTTCACAATGTATTTCATGTTTCCCAGTTAAGGAAGTTTGTCCACGATTCTGATATGACTATTTTACCAGATCAGTTGGACGATATCGAGGTAGAATCCGAGGCAGTTGGGAGCCGCAAAACAATTCGTATCGTCGGACACGATATGAAGCAACTTCGAAGGACGACGGTGAAACTGGTTAAGGTCCAGTGGGGATGATAATGAGAATGACTGTACTTGGGAAACAGAGGAGGGCATAAGGAAATCGTATCCAGAATTCTTTGCCTGGTAAGATTTTAATCGGGATATGGTTATTTCCCTTGCTAGTAGTCCGCATGCTAGGATAGGCTTGTTGTGTTGTTATGCATGTTTGATTGTTTGTAATGGTTGACAGGCATGCGAGACACCATTGTATGTTTTCTTACTTAAGGAATTTCGGGGGTGAAATTTCTTAAAGGGGGAAGAGTGTAACGACCTTCATTATATGCATCAGAGGATCGTAGAATATTTATTTCATTCACATACGAAGTCATTTGGTCGTGTAACTTTGGGAAATGACTATTGGGGTCATTTCCTATGTTCATAATTTTTGCCGAATTTTAAATGACCGTTTTACCCCTGATGAATCTTGTTTCGCCTATACTTTGATTGGTAAGGAGTTTTGACCTTAAACCACTTCCGTTGGATTCAGATGATAGTTTACCTTTCCGTAGAGTGGTCACATTAATCAAATTGACATACCGTTTGGGAGATATGGCTGAAACAAGGTTTGAAAGGTGAAAAACAGCTTAACCGGGCTTAATTAGTGATTAATGGTTAGGCTTATAACCCATTTCAGGATTAGGGTTATGGGAGGGCTGAAAGGTTTGAGAAAAAATTGCATTTCAGTTTTCTAGCCGCCACAAACGTTTCTCTAACCCTAGTAATGTCCTCCTTCTAAATTCATCCTTGATCACTTCTTAATTACATGTTAAGCAAATCTACATCAAATTAAGGCAGATAAGCATCAAAATTGAGATAGAGCTGCTGGAATACATAGGAATTCGACCCAAATCAGTGGAGTTTTCAGATATATAATTTATTTGTGGCTAAGATGAGTGATTAACATGTTTTTACACTAATTACGGCTAATTAGGATGATTAGTGAAACTATGACTCGGAAAAATATGAAAAAATATGCATAGATTCTAAAATATTATTTTATGCTCCTGATAAAAATTTGGGTTAATTTGGATTAAGTTTGCTAATCCTATATTTCACACATGGTTAAGGGGATTAAGGGGAAATTCATGGTTTTGCGGTATGTTTGATCCTAAGTATGCTTGATGTTTTGATTTTCTTGATTGACTCTATATGCTATTACTGTTCTTTGGAATGTTTTTTCATTGCTTGGTAAAGTTAGAATGGTTGAAATCGCCGTCGTAAGGCAAAAATGGACGAAGATAGCTCGTTGGAAAATTTGCAGGGCTTCGGATCGTATCGGAAGGGGAAGGACCGAATCGAACCGAAGCTTAGCACAAGAGAAAGCATGGCAAAAAGGAAGGCCACCTGAGTTGAATTGGGATCGGATCAGACCAAGGCGAGGGGGAGCTGGGTCGGATCAGAGAGGGAGTTTTCGAACCGAACCGCATGCTTCTACACACACACGAACTGGATGGAGACCGAACCGAACCGAGCGAGGGTAACCAAACCGAATCGAATGGGGGACTTGAACACTGTACACCCGAACCGAACCGAGGGTGACTGTGCCGAACCGGGCATGTACTTCTATTTCTATGCGATGACTCTTTTGAGGATCAACTCCAATTCGACTAAAACCCGAGATGCAGAGGAAGTCCAAATGGGAAGTTATTGCTCAGGATCCAGATGGGAACCAATGACTGAACTTCAAGGGTTAGACTTAGCTGCGGGACGTGTGCAAAGGGGTTGTCGATATCTGTAGATTTGATTCACTATTGATGGGAGGGGCATTGACTATGGACCAGTGCGGTGGGGTCAAAGTTTTCTGAAGTCGAACTCCATCAGGACCCCCAAGGGCAAAGTGGTCGTAGTAAGGGTTGGATGCAGCTGGGCTTCGTCATGGCCCTAAATGGTTCTGGTGATCAAAGCGGTGGATATTGTATGCTTTACAAATTGAGTGAGAGATGTGAGGATGATTGCTATGTTTGATGTTTGTTATCACCATGACACGCACACTCCCATTTTTACATGATATGTTAGTGTTACCTTAGAGTATTGTACATCCTGTTGTGCTGACTCTTTGGTTGCAGGTCTAGGTTCAGGTATGATTATTTATACCTGTTATTGTTTTATTTTGCTATTATCGCTCATACTAGACTTTTGCCTGACCCAGAATTTTATGTCTCTTCTTATTACTCTGGGTGCTCCTAAACGAGCAGACTAGAGACAAGTTAGGTGGTTATGCGCGAGTAGCTGTCCGGAGATGAGTAGGAGGCTTCCACGTACTATTTACATATATTCTCCATGTGTTGTTGTTGGTCACTACTTTGGGCATTAGTAGCGTATCTTTTCTATTTTGCTTTAAAGATAACATTTTGAAGTTGTAATAATGATGGTTTGGATCATAAGCTGTATTTTGGATTCCGCTGCTATGATGATTTAGTTTCCAGCTTATGCACTCTCTCGCTTGTTTTATGTCAAGTTAAGTTGTTATTATATTTTATTCCATACGTTGTGAGATATACTACAGGTTCTTTGGTGATACATAGTTTCAAAATCCTTTTCCTTTGACGACCGTCCCGTGTTAGTTGGACATCGGCACAACGCATTTCGGGGAACTGTCGGCTGGTCCAGGATGAGACATCACAAAAATACATATAAACATTATTATTGGGGCTGATTTCCAAATCCTTGGTGTTTTACACAAATATACTAAATTTTACAACATAATTGTAGGAAATATGTATAAACAAATTCAATTATCCTACAATTAATATTATTCCTAACCATAATTCACAATTTCCAGGTTTTTGACAATATTTACTAGCAGATCTGGTGGGTGGCAATTCAAATACAACAACATTATGAACATATTTGATGAAAATAGGCATATATTTTGAGATCTAATTCAAACGAGATAAATATGTTATTATATATATATATATATATATATATATTTCCCACTCACCTGAAAGCATACAAATCTGAAGTTTGAATAACCTTTTAGGCCTATAATTCACAAGTTCTTACAAATCTACAATTTATTTGAAAAGGGGATACTTTCCGATCTGTAGATGTGTAAGAAAACAGGAAGGGAGGGGAGAATCTGATGTAGAGCATCAATTTACATTCTTTTCCATTGGATCTGATAATCCCTTTCAATTCTATATGATTTGTGCTTGATTAGTTGTGAATGAATATATTTTTAATTAAGAAATTATGTTTGAAGGGGGAGAAAAATGGCAGAGCTTCGCTATTGTCCACATATTTGTGTGGAAAAGAATGTGGCCTTCACCCTTTATTTATCGGAGTGGAATTGGCCATGAACCGTTAGATTCATTTTTGTTTATATCCATCTATTTGTTTAATAAAATATTATAACCTAACCCCTTTAACCTAGCAGTCAGTAGGCGTTCTGGCGCCCAGTAGGTAAAACTCTTTTAAATTAAAATCACATAATTCACCAACTTACACTAAAACTAGGGATTTGGAAGAAAATACATATAAACATTATTATTGGGACTGATTTCCAAATCCTCGGTGTTTTACAACAACTATAATACATTTTAAAACATAATTATAGGAAATATGTATAAACAAATTCAAGAATCCTACAATAAATATTATTTCCTAACCACAATTCACAATTTCCAAGTTTTGACAATATTTACTAGCAAATCTGGTGGGTGTCAATTCAAATACAGCAACATTATGAACAGTCTGATGAAAATAGGCATATATTTTGAGATCTAATTCAAACGAGATAAATATGCTATTATAACTATATATATAAATTTCCCATTCACATGAAAGCATCCAAATTTGAAGTTTGAATAACCTTTTAGGCCTACAATTCCCAAATTCTTATAAATCTACAATTTATCTGAAAAGAGGATACTTTCCGATCTGTAGATACGTAAGAAAATAGGAAGAGAGGAATGAATCTAATGTAGAGCGTCAATTCACATTCTTTTTCATTGGATCTGATAATCCCTTTCAATTCTATATGATTTGTGCTTGATTGGTTGTGAATGAATATATTTTTAATTAAGAAATTAGGTTTGAAGGGGGAGAAAAATTGCAGAGCTTTGCTGCTGTCCACAAATTTGTGTGGAAAAAAATGAGGCATTACCCCTTTATTTATAGAAGTGGAATTGGCCTTGAACCGTTAGATTCATTTTTGTTTATATCCGTCCATTCGTTTAATAATATATTATAACCTAACCCCTTTAACCCTAGCCACCACTGGGCGTTCTGGTGCCTAGTAAGTCGACTTCTAGGGTCGACCGTTGGGGTTGCCAACTGCCCTGTGAGGATCGTTAAACATGGTATATAATATATAATTATTCTGATTTATTTATTTTCCATCCCTTATCGTATTTCATCCGTAACTTTTTCATACAGACTCCGTTCACGAAACTCTAAACATGAAAGTTGACCAGAATTCTAAGACAAACGCATCGGTTAAAGTTTCATGGTCAAATTCCTTCTTTTGCAAAAATTACTATTTTTGAAATTCTAATAGTTAATTCTATTGCCAGAATTCCGGGTTGTTACACGGGTAATTTATATGAACAGTTGAGATTTTTTATTTTTCTGGGATGTCAAAAATTTAGTATTTCAATTTTTCAGTAGTTTATTACATGAATTATCTTTATCAAAAGCGTATGACGAAAGGTGCAATACAACATGACTTTGATATTATACACACACATTGTTTACTTTAATTTTCTTCCTTACCCAATGTTTTCATTAACACTAAAAGTTGACATAACACCCAAATAGTTACGAAGAGTACTAAATTGAAGAAGTAAATGAATATCGAGAGCAATAACAATAGAAATGCGGTAAACCGAGATATAAGAGTTTATATGGTTCCACGATGTTTGATCTACGTCCACTTGGAAAGTTTTTAAATACTTTACTATTGATTTTGTGATTACAAAGTGTTGTGTCTTGTAAGACTAAGAGGCTTGCAGAATAAAGTAAACAATTAGCTAAAAGATCAATTTCTCTCCTAAGCAGTTGATATTTATATGTGTAAGTTTCGAGTAATATCTCGGAAAAGTCAGAGGGCCGCTGTAGAGCTAAGTGTGATGGGGCTTGGCTTATATCCGCTATAAGTAAGGGGCCAGTGTCGATCTCTTTTATATGGATCATTACCGATCGCTCATATCGTGAGATATAAGGAAGCGACCCCCTCAGTGGGTCCCACTCGTAATCACTAGCTTTACTCTGAAGTGGCTTATTAAGCTGCCTTTTCGTTGGAGAGATATAGAGGGTTGTTGGTTGAACATGAACTTTCAGTTGGTCTGTCACAAACTTTGATCCCTAGCATTGGTCTCGGTCGATCCCTCACTTAGTTAACCCTTGGGTGATGTTCTACTAGGCTCTTTCAACTATTGTCTCATGATGTTTTTCGAGCTTGTTGTTCTTGAGTAGGGACTATCTCTTTTTATTATCTGCCTTGATGGTCGTCAAGTTGTGTCAGTCGAATAGTTGGAAATGGCCAGTGTTAACCTGGTTTTCTAACCCAAAGAAAATATAAAAAGAAATGAAGAAAATACGACCTCGGATTTAGCTCAAACTGTACATATCAACTCAAAATAGAAGGAAGTGGCTACTTAAGAAGTTGGGGTGAAATTATGTTAAATTATGGATCGGTACTGGCCCATTAGCCTAAAAACAAGTCATGTGACTTATTGACCTATTACATTGTGATTCTCATCACTTATCTAACTTGCATGCGAAGTTCTATAGCAATTAAACCTCCTAACTCTAGCAGCTCAATGAAATAGATTGGAAACATGCATGTTGACTTGATGGACCTACATGATCAACCAAACGAAGATCAAATAGAACCATATTCGGTAGAGAAGATCATAATAGAATAGAGAATCAAGTAGTATATACTGCAATGCTAATTTGCTTTAAGTCTGTGGACCGACACCGGACTATAGTATTAAGTTGAATAACATTGGAACTTGTTGCGTGGAACTTAACCCTTTGAGATGTTGGTTATGTCCAGAGTAGAAACAAATCATATGTGTAGTCTATCTTAGATGTTTGAGATATTAATGAAGTTTGACATGCAACTTAATCCTCTGAAGTGCTCGTTTGGAGTATCTTTGGAAAAATTCTTAGCATTCATGGTGAGTGCTTAGGGCGTAAAAGCTAAACCATTGTTGATTACTACATTGGGAAATGCCATGTCCTCCAAAATAAGAGGGAACTTTACAGTTTGAATGGGAAGATTACAACATTGAGTTGATTCATATCCAAGGCCACAGATAGGTGCATTCCATTTTTTGATGCTCTGAAAAAAGGAAAGAAAAATTCCGAGTGGACGACTGAGTACCAGGCAGCCTTCGACGAGTTGCTCAAATATATGGAGGTTCCTCCAATGCTTTCAAAATCGGCAGATGAATGATGGTCTCCTTTCGTTCTTTCAGTGTTGTATTGGTACGAAAAGAAGTGCGAGTCTAAAAGCCTATATATTATATCAGTAAAAGGTTCATCGGAGTAGAGTGAAATTATCCAAAGTCGGAAAATTTTGCGTACTAGTTATGGATAGCATTGAGAAAGTGACAACCCCATTTTCAAGCTTGTCCCATAAAGGTACTCACCAATCAACTGTTAAAGCAAGTTCAGTTTTTCCCTGAAACCTCTGAAAGGTTATTAAAATGAAACATCGAACTGAGTCAATATGACATAACATACTACCCCTGGAGAGCGATCAAAGGGCAAGATTTGGTGGACTTTATCGTGGAGTTTACGTATAGGGAAGACGACGAGGAGGAAGTAACTAAAGAAGTCGCACGATGAAAACTATTATTGGCGGAGCGATGAATGAATACTATTCTAGCACTGGAGTGGCCTTAGAAACTAGCAAGGGGACAATCATTGTTCCACGCTTTAAGGTTGGAATTCTTGGCCACCAATAACAAAGTAGAATGCGAAGCTCTTATTGTAGGATTGAAGATAGCAAAGAAATTGAATCTCTAGACTCTACAAATTTTCAATGACTTGCAACTCATTGTTTGCTAATTCCGAAGGGAGTTCCTAGCGAAAGTAGAAAGCCTAGCTTTGCATTTATAAAAAACTTTGAAGCTGTTAAATGACTTCAAGTATTATACTGTTACCCACGTTTCATGGGAGGAAAACATAAAAGCTAATCACTTTCCAAGCATGTCAGTTCTAAAGAAGCGCAACCCTTGGGTATAGTACCGATAGAGGTTCTAATTAACCGGAGCATCAGCAAAATGAACGTGGAGTGGATCACGGAAATAGTTGAAGAGCCAGCTTTGTAGATAACTTTGATTAAGGAATATTTGGTCTATGGGACACTTCCCACAAATCCAATGGTGCAAAAGAAACTTCTTAGAAAGGCTCCAAGATTTCTCATGTAGGAAAGAATGTTGTACAAGCGAGATTTCTCAACGCCACTGTTGCAATGCATAACCATGAGGGAAGCTGAAAGAATTTTAACTGAAGTGCACGAAGGCTAATGTAGAGATCACTACGGAGGACGAACCTTAGCTAAGAAGTTGTTGTGAAATGTTTGTTTCTGATATGATTTTAATGTAGATGTGATCTGATGAATGAATAGTCAAATGCACTAGATTGATGATGACATATATATATATATATATATATATATATATATATATATATATATATATGAGGAGCGTTCAATGACACCCCAAATAGTGAGCACCCCATTTGCCCCTCTATAAACCAAGCATTTATATTAGAATAAGTGAGTGGGAGGTGAGAGAATGAGTGGAGGGAGAGAGAAACGGGATATGTGGTTGAAATCAGGGGGCATTTAGGGGTGCTGCACTATTTGGGGTGCCATTGAACGCTCTCCACATATATATATATATATATATATATATATATATATATATATAATTTGGAGCCTAGTAACCACAGTAGCAGTAATACAATAGCAGTAGAGAATATAAAAGCAATAAAGTAAAATGACACCGGAGATTTTTATAATGATTCAGAGCTTCGACCTACATCCAGTCCCAGGCTCCTTCACGAATTTTGGCTAAACAACCACCCTTACTTAATCTGGAGGAATAGGTATTACAATACAAGAGCAGCAAAATAAGATTTCGCATCAACAGCCGAAGAGGTCTTTGACGTGCCTTAGCAGCTGAACATGACTTTTACCAATGCAAAAGATAATTGACGCTTTGTGTTCCTAATAACACAGGTATGTCACTTTCTAGTACAACCTTCCTATATTCTTTTCCTCAAGTACATACATATACGTACATATATATGACATGTGTGTGAAAATAAGAAAGGAAAATATTGCTTAGAATAAAAAAATTGAAGTTCAGATTCAAACAATTTTAAGTCTGAGAATGCTTTGTGCATATGGAAAAGTATTCACAAAATCATCAGAAATTTAAGATTAGATTTGGTGATCTAGATTATGAATTAAACATGTATATTTAGTAATTAAAAAGTTACCCATTTATGAAGAGATTTGATCAAATGGAAGCATTTATACCTCTTTGTAGAGATCATAACTCTTCATGAAAGGGGGTGACTTTTCAGAAAGTATGACCACTAGAGCAGATTCAGTTGACTAAGTTTCAGTTCAGTTGACCGAATTTGAAATTCAGTTGATTGAAATGAAATTCAGTTGACTGAATTTAAGTTCAGTTGCCTAAACCAGTTTAGTTGAATTTCATATGCTCATGCATATGTGTATGTTGTGTATTCAACACAGGATAAGTCGACTGACTGATATAGTCCAGTCGAGTGGACTAAATTGAAATGCACAGTACATATATTTCAAAATAATTTAAATATAAAAAATGTTTGTGTTATGATATAAACTATTTGAGAATTTATTTTAACAATAATATATAGTACTAAGACTCAACGCTCGAAGAATTTGGAACTAAGCACCACTTTGAAGTCTTGTCTTCATTGTAGTGTAAATCAACATGTGTGAATCTCTTTCTGTCGCGCTAATCATCTCGAATCTCCTCGTTGAAAGATAAGCTCATTGTCATGAATCAAAACCATGATTCAACATTCTCTCCATTTTTGATTGATGACAACCTATAAATGAAGATATAATATACGATGATATATACAATATAAATTTTATACTTACTCCCACTGAATATACGGCGACATAATTTTTCCTGCATTAAATGGTTAGTGTGCAAAGATTAATCCCAGTTTGTCATCAATAAAAAGGAGTATATAAATCACTTAGGACATAACCATATTATTTTAGATCGCAAAGCGTATTACAAATGTTTAGTTAGATACAGATCATATCAAATTTTTTAACCTCCATAAGGCTATTTATTTCATTGAAATTTATATACTCCCCCTTTCAATATGTACAATTTTCTCTCCTTTTGTCATTGAAAAGGGGTGAACATAATCATTTGTTTTGAATCATATAATAGTTTAGACTGTTTCAAAAAATATTTTATTTATAAAAAAAATATCAACTCCAAAATGAATAAAATAATGAATTAGGTATACCGAATTTGCTACATTTCTGTTATCCATTAACGCTAGTTTCCTGTCGTATGTAAGGAACATTTGTTCTATCAAACATATCATCTTTTTAACTTTTTTGGGTACCTCCAAAAAAATGAATTACATATTTTGGTACCTACTTTCTCTGTTAAGGTAAAAGGAATTAGATGGAAGGTAACCATACCCAAGAGGGTTTAATGGAACCTTTAAAAATAAAAATTTCATTATTAATAACTGAATCAAAATAATTATTGATACATTTCTCTCTATTTTTTCAATTATCAGGAACCCAAATACTTAGATAATTTCTATTCATATTTCGTATTAATAATTTTGTACGTAGAAATATTATAAACATTACTATTTACAGACATACTTGAATTTTTGTAAAAACTGGTTCCTGAACTTGATCGAAATTTAGTATTAGCACTAACATTTTTATTATACATGTAAGCATTTTTTAATACTATTTTTATGATCAGTTTTAATATATCCTAAACCACTTTTGTTCTATAAAGGTCTAGAACTGGATAAAATCATGTTTAAATTATTCTGACCTTTGTTAAATTTTGCAAAATCCTTTTTACATGTTTCAAATTTAGTTTTAATGTTGAAATTGTCATTTTCATAAGAAATTTTGCTATTTTCATAAATCAATTTCCTTATTTAGTTCAGAATTCTCCTTCTTCAACGTACCGTTTTCATTCTCGAGAAGATTAATTCGAGATTCTGAATTATCTAAATACGATTATAATAAATTATTTTGGTTTTTCAAATCACAAATTTCTTTTTGATTTTTTTAAAAAGCTCATATTCTTTAATTAAATCTAAATTTCTATCGTTTAAAGCACTATTATCTTTTTTAAGAGACAAATGATTAGAATTAGACTTATTTAAAGATTTCTCTAAAGATATAGTTTTATTTTGCAAAAAATTATTTTCTTTTAAAAGGTTGCTATTATCATCAATCAATTTATCATTTTCTTTTATAAGGAAATTATTTTGTAAAACAAGTTTTTTAAGAGAAGATTCAAAAATGTTTGTTTGTTTTAATAAAAAATCATTTCTTCCTTTAATTTATCATTTTTTAACTCATAACTTTTTAATTTTTTCAAAGCAGCACAATTGATCTTTTGTAATAATTTGAAATCTTTAAGTAAGTTGCCATGTGATGTTAAAAGATCACTATAAATAGAATCATTGCATACCTATTCAGATCTAAGTATCACCATGTTGCACTTGTGCTGAAATTCTATATCTTGTTGCTTGCTTTTTGGAATTTACCCTTTTTCTATCATTGAATCTTGAGTGGATCTTTTCTTGCTGGCCATTATTCTAAGATGTTGTTACGATCAATAGAAAACCAGGCTCTGATACCAACTGTTGAATCGATGCAGCAATGAATGAATAGTCGTAATGCACTGGATCGATGATGACCTATATATATATATATATATATATATATAATATGTATGCATGTATGAAAAATTTGAAGCGCAGTAATCACAACAACAGTAATATAATAGTAGTAGTGAATATAAAGGCATTAAAATAAAATGACACCATAGATTTTTATACTGGGTCAAAGCTCTGTCCTGCGTCTAGTCCTAAACTCATTCTGGAATTTTAACTAAACATGAACCCTCACTTAACCTGGAAGAATATATATTACAATACCTTAGTAGCGTAATAAGACCTGAGCAGCAAAACAGGATTTCGCCTTGGCAGTCAAAGAGGACTTTGACGTGCCTGAGCAACAAAACAGGACTTTACCAATGCAAACTATAATTGCGATTTGTGTTCTAATAACATTTATATGTCACTTTATAGAACATCCTTCCTATAATCCATTCCTCAAGTGTGTATATATATTATGTGTGTGAAGATAAGAAAGGAAAATATTGCTTAGAATAAAAGAATTGAAGTTCGGATTCAAGCATTTTAAGTCTAGGAATGCTTTTTGCATATAGAAAAGTATTCACAAAAGAATTAGAAAGTTAAGATCATATTTGGTGATTTGGATTATGAATTAAACATGTATATATAGTAGTTAAAATGTTACAACCATTTACGAAGAGATTCAATCGAATGGAAACATCCATACCTCTTTGAAGAGATCATACACTTCATGAACAGAGGTGAATTTTAAGAAAATCTGACTGTTAAAGCAGATTCTTTTGACTGAATTTTAGTCAGTTGACTGAGTTTAAAATTTCAATTCAGTTGACTGAATTTTAGTTCAATTTACTAAACCAGTTTAGTTGAATTTCATATGCTCATGTATATGTGTATGCCATGTATTCAACGCAGGAGCAGTCGACTGACTGATACAGTTTAGTCGAATGAACTGAGCAGAAATGCATAATACATATGTTTCAAAATAATTTAAATATAAAAACATGTTTGTGTTATGATATAAACTACTTAATGATAGATTTTAACAATAATATATACTAATAAGACTCAACACTTGAAGAATATGGAACTAAGCACCGGTTTGAAGTGTCATCTTCATTGTAGTTTAAAACAACGCGTGTGAATCTCTTTTTGGCGTGCTAATCGTTAGTGAATCTCCTTGTTGAAAGAAAAGCACCTTTTCATGAATCAAAACCATGATTCAACAACGACAAAGGTCAAAGTTTTTCCAAAATACCGAGATCTCCTTCCTTAAACTTGGCAGAGATGGTCAACCCATGGCCATTTGCAGTACGGGGAATCGATTTAATAGGAGTTATGCCAATGGCTAAAGCTAAAGATAAATGCGCAATTATTCTTGTTGATTATTTTACGAAGTGGGCAGAAGTTGAAATGCTGGTCACATTACCACTAAAAGGGTTATTAGCTTCATGACTAAAAACATCATTTGCAGGTTTAGGGTGTCGCAAAAGATTATAAATGATAATGGAACACAGTTCAGAAGCACTAAATTCCAAAATTTATGTAAGTGGTACCATATCCATAAAAGCTTCTCTGCAGTAGCGCATCCACATGCAAACGAGCAAGTGGAAGCAATGAATAAAATCATCAAATCTATCATCAATAAGCGACTCATAAAAGCTAAAGGAGGTTAGGTTTATGAACTACAATTTGCACTATGGACTTACCGTGCGTCTCACAAATCTACGACTGCACATACACCATTCTCTCTTGCATTTGGTTTAAAGGTAATAATACTGGTAGAGTTAGAAGCACAGGCTCAATGGAGGATACATTTCAAACATGCTGATAATGAACAAATGCTGAAGCTCTCTATCTGATTAACGAAAGAAGAGAAGAGGCGGAACTCAGAATTATAGCACATCAAAAGAGGGTGGCAAGACATCTCAACTTAAATGTCCACCGCACCTTTGAAGTTGGAGACCTCGTCCTTAAACGGGTTATGAAAACACTAGAGTGACCGAGCCAAACTGATAAAGGCCCCATGTGATTAGCCAAAAGTTACCATATGAGAATTTAAAGAAGATAATAGTGGACGGGTTTCCAATTCCCTGATACTGGAAAAACATTCACATGTATCCTTATTTTACTTAAACTTTGTTTGGAGTTTGAAATTTTGTTATTTCTTTGCAAAATGAGCCTGACCTGATAATTACTAGGGGCATTGTATCCAAACTTATGTTTCTCTAGTATCAATAAAGCTTGCTTTCGAACTATTAAAATTGTATGCTTGCAAAATTCTGTTTTAAAATTATGGGTTTATGAAATTAAATGTCTATTTATGCTCTACCAAACTCAACGAACTCTAAAGGGACTTCAATGATAAAAGCATTAATAAAAAGCAAGTCTCACTTATGCTAAAATCATAGTGTGATTACTTCAAGCCTTGGGGTTAACTCAAATGAGTTGTTAAACATAGAATGTAAACCAAAGAAAGCAAACCAAAAATCTCTGCCTCAAAGAACATAATCGGGAGCACCAACCGAGGATCATTGAAAAAAGAATGCAGGAAGCAATGGACAAGACGATCACCTATCACTGAAATTTTCCTGCGTTGGCTTAGGGGGCATGGTCCATTAAACTGATATGGAGGCTATAAAAACACAGCCATAGTCGAAGCGGTGACCGTGGTCCTTAGAAAAAAGGGGCAAAGAGCAATCTATGGCATGAAAAAGGCTCATCACAGTGAGGTGCGAACTCAATCAGCATCAAAAACATCTTGCCTTAGGGAACATAGTCAATCAACATCGATTAAAAATCTTAGAAAGCAGGGAAGGAAGCAATCAATACAATTGGGGAGCACCCCTCAATCGAGGACATAACCCCTCGACCATTGAGACAAACTATCTCTGATGGGAGGGCACCCTCACTCCTAATCGAGGACAAAATCTGTAACACCGCTCATTTTTAATTATTAAATAATAAAATAAGTTGTAAAATTTTTAGAATTTGGTCATGGGTTTAGCACCTCCATGTCCATGGTGATAATATTATTATTAATTTAGACCTATAGTTTTCCCAAAAGGGAGTTAAAATGAAGAAGATATCACAAAAACAAAATTAGAAAATAATAATACAAGAGTGGGGGCCAACCCCCGCATTGCTTGTGTCGATCGATGGGTCAAACAAAAAACGCGGGTGGGTCGGCCCACCGCATTTTCTAGGCGCAATAACGTCCGAGTGAAGAACCGTGATGTTTCTTTTGTTAATTATGCTAACATGGCTTATTTGTATTAGTTAGTATTGAATTTTTAATCGACGTGGCAAGTACCTATTGGCTAAATGGCGTTGCTGGCTTTGATTCAATCTAGGAATCCAACGGGCTAAGATCCCTAGCCTAACTTATAAATAGAACCTTAAGCCTAGCAAATTCCTCACAACGTAATCTTTTTCCTTCTAGGTTTTTTCTTTTTGAGACAGACCCAGCTAAAATTTTTATGAGGAAAAGGTTTATAAAATTAAATATCTATATAATCATATAAGAGGCGGGATCTATTGCAGTCAAGGATAAGAACTTAGGACGATGAGTGAGTGAATTTAAATTGTATTTTTTTAATAATGGTACCTTCTCATGTGGTTTACGAGACTACCTAGATCAGTTCCCTTATTCGGTGACTTGAGTAGAAAAGTCATGATTCAGTTCCATTTATATGCTTCCAAGTCAAAGCACGCTATGACCCTCTCTGCATAAATCAAGCTCATGGGGATCTACTCAAGGATTACCACGAGCGCTTCAACATTGCCGTCGCTGAAGTTTGTAACCCCGGCGATCAAATTATTTTATTGGCATTAGTTGATGGCATCAACCCGGTACAAAATTTGGGAGATGACTGCAAAGGAAGCCTCTGTCGACTTGGAATTTGTTATATGAGATGACTCACCAGTTCCTATGCATTGAAGAAGCAGAGAATACTCGAAAGAGGAGAATCGAAGACTCTGTGAACAAGGGTATACAAAGCAATGTGGTAGTAAAGCAGTTTGGAGATAATTTCAAAAAAGTTCAATTTAATGTTCCGAACCAGGACAAGAGAAGTGGCAACCAGTGTTAGGGCGGCAATAGAGGAGGCCGCGACCAGAAAAGGGATGCTAGAAGCAACCCTGATTTCAGAATTTTGATAATTACACACCATTGAACGGTTCACTGGAGAATATGTGCTTGGATACTTGTAACACGATGTAGTACAGAAAACTGGCATCGACAAAGTCTATAAGGAAAGAGAAATAGATTGGGAAGTTTTATCTATTTCACGAGATATACGACCACATAACAAATGAGTGTGGCCATCTCCGGGACATTGTGGAAAAATTTATTCAAGATGAAAAATGAATGAATATAGAATGTCCCCAAAGGATAAGGGCCTTGGGACTTCAGAACCCAATCGACAAAGTCAGACAACTCTTAGAGTTGTCACCTAGTAAAAATAGAAAGGTATCATTATTAAGACCATTATCAGAGGACCCCATCCGGCTGGTTTCAATCTGTGGATAGTGGAGAAGTACGTCAATATAGTGAAGCATGTTAGGGTTAGGAAAAGCAACATTACGGATGAAGCTGTTCCCATAGAGCATGACGACTGATGATGTCATCTTACGTAATAGAGACACAGTGGGATTGGGGAGGCCCCCGATATTGACCCTTTGGTGACTTCGTCCTTGATTGGCCCTGCATTAATACGAAAAATACTTATTGACTACTAGAGTTCCATAAATATTTTATTTAAAAAATCCTATGAGTAGATAATACTGGAGGCTAAGGATTTGAAGCCATCCAATGCAATAATACATTGTTTTAATGGTTCTACGAATAAATTGGTATGTATAGTTGAACTATTAGTAGAGCTTGGAGAAGGAGAATGTAGGAGAGTGTGGAGCATCATGTTTCTAGTGTCAGATATCGACTCTCCTTACAACACTTTATTGGGCGAACCGACCTACGCTGAATTCATAAAATGCATTTCTCCTTGGTGCCTACTCTTGAAATTCCCGACTGAGAACGGAGTTGGATCATACGGGGATACTAGGCAGAAGGATGTGAATGCTACATGGATGAATGGAAAGACGCCTGCATCAAGGTGAAAGGAAAGGCCGCAGATACTTACCTTCACATTACCACTGCATTGAAAATATAGGACAAATCCTGGCTCGGTTAATATAGCTGTCAATTCAAAGATATCGAATTCGGAAAAGATTACAAGCCAGGATACCAAAGGGAAGCCGCCAACGAGATAACGGCGGTGATTTCGGCTAATAACAATGACCCATCTAAGGTCTTGAAAGTCCCATATTGGACCCCTTTAGACGAGGGACTTGCCAATTTCCTCCATGCAAACCTTGACGTGTTTGTTTGGACCTAGGCTGACATGTATGGGATATCGTCGACCATCATAAGCCATTCACTTAACATTAACCCAAAGTATGCCTTGGTGAAGCAAAAAAGGCATATGCTAGGTCTTGAGAGGTCGAGGCATTAAAGGAAGTGTAGAGAAGCTTAAAAGAAACGGATTCATATGAGATTCGTTGTTATACCTCAATTGGATATTGAATCTGGTTCTCATGAAGAAGTCCAATAAAAAGTAGTGGATATGTATCGATTTCTCTGATCCAAGCAAGGCGTGTCCCTAAGATAGCTTCCCACTTCCTATGATTGATCAGCTTGTGGACTTGACGATTGAAAATGAGCTTCTCTCCTTCATGGATGCATGCTTCAGATATATACATATTCTGATGCATGTACCAGATCAGGATCACACCACCTTCATTACAGAACTTGAGTTACACTGTTACGTGGTCATGCTATTCGGAATGAAGAATGCTGGAGTGACATACCAGTGGTTGGTAACCCGCATATCAGAGACCAAGTTGGAAGGTCATTGGAAGTTTACATTGATGACATGCTCATGAAATCAGAACGATCGACCGACTATGTGGATGTCTTAGTGGATATGTTTAGTGTTCTCCACCAATACGGGATGAAACTTAGCCCTTGAAATGCTCTTTTGGCATTGCAATTGAGAAATTCTTGGGTTTCATCATCAATTCTAGAGGGATTAAAGTCAACCCTAAGTAGATAGAAGCCACTCAAAACATTTTGGAGCCTCGGAAGATCATAGATGTTCAGAGCCTGAATGGGAATGTGGTCGCTCTGAGCCGATTTATATCCAAAGCGAATGATAAGTGAATTCCCTCATTTGACTTGATAAATTGAGGAAAGTGTAATTTTGCTTGGACTATAGACCACCCGAATCATTCCATAATATGTTGAATCACTTGCAGAGACCTCCCATATTGTCAAAGCCGATTTATCATGAAGACCTACATGTGCATCTGGTGGTATCCCTGCATGCTATAAGTTTGACACTCGTACATGAAAACAATCAGATCCAATGCCCGGTATACTATGAGAAAATGTCGGATGGGGGAAGAATGCAACTACCCGAAGACTGAGAAGCTTGCTTACATCCACTTGTTAGCATTAGGAAAGTTGTTCCACTGTTTTCAGGCTCATCCCATCAAAGTGTACACCGACCCACCACTACGATAGGTCCTTCATTGACTTGAGGCGCCTGGAAGATTGTTTAAACGGAATATTGAATTGAGTCTATTCCTACATGCCGTAGAGGGCCATCTATGGATAAGCATTGGAGGATTTCACCGTAGAGTTCAAGCTCTGGATGACAATGCTGTAGACATCAAACCACCAACTGCTACATGGAAGTTGTTTACAGATGAAGCCCATAACGATCGATGTTCTAGCACTGCGGTTGTATTTTTTAACTCTCAAGGAACTATTAATTTGTTATGAATTAAAGCTAGAATTTTCTATGACTAATAGCGAAACCGAGTATGAATCACTGATTGTTGGGCTAACGATCATGAAGGAATTAGGGGTGATGTCAACATAGATATTTTTCTACTCCCTAGTCGTCGTGTACAAGGTTAGGAAGGAGTTCCAATCCAAGGTGGGGGGACGACTTGCATCATACCTTAATCAGGTTCAAGAGTTGTTAGCTGAATTTGAATATTTTGTATCTCGCACATTTCATGTGATCAAAATGAGGAAGCTGACTCATTGGAAAAGCTAGATAGTTTAGAAAATCCAAGGAAAATGTGGTTGTTTTCGATCGAGACAACAAGCACCCCATGCATGGATCAAATGGAAGTTGACTGGGTGATGATTAGTGAGTCTGAGAGGGAATTCTGGATGACTCCCATTAAGAAACTTCTTCCTACACTTAACCCTTTCTGAGCGAAAAAGTGAAAAGCGTGGTCTTTTTCATCAAGGTACATCATTTACAGAGACATATTATATAGAAAAGGGTTTTCCATTCTATTGTTACAGTGTGTAGCCTACGACATGCTAAACAGGTACTGCGAGATGTGCACGAAGGTGAGTGCGACGACCACACAAGAGGACAAACTCTGACGTAGAAGATACCTAGGTATGGCTACCTATGGCCTACCATCAACCAAGATGTGATTGATTATATATGATGCTGCGACATGTGCTAGAGATTTTCCAAGATTCCAAGTGCTCCACCTACGAACTCGTCCAAGTGGTATGTCCATGGCCTTTTGCGGTGTGCGTAATAAACATCGTCTGTAGGCTTCCAACTTCCAAAGGTAGAGCTAAATGTGTGACTGTGGGAGTCGACTATATCATTAAATAAGCTGAAGCTGAACCATTAACCACAATCATTACAAAGCGGGTGATCAACTTCATCGTTAGAAACATTATATGTGGATCTGGACTTCCCAAAACTTTCACAACTGATAATGGGACTCAATTCGATAGCTCATAATTCAAAGATTCTAACGATGATATTGCATCGAAAAGAGATATACAGCAGTCACTAACCCACATCCAAATTGACAAGTCGAAGTGGTGAATAAGGTTATAATGATAGTCCTGAAGAACCAATTGGAAAAGGCTATAGGTAAGTGGGTCGATGAGCTACCATTAGGCCTTTTGGCTTACCGAATGATCCATAAGTCGGTGACTGGTCATACTCCATTCATGTTGGCTTATGGCTCTAAAACAGTCATACCTGTCAAGCTCAAAGTCTGTCTCATAAAATTTCTGTTAAGATCCTCTCACTGGTAAGGAGCTCCTCCTGGAGTCACTTGACATGATCGACGAGAAGAGAGAGGAGGCACTTGCGATTTGCTGCACACAGACATCAGGTCACTTGATACTACAACACAAAGGTTTGACCTAGAACCTTTGATCTTAGCAATCTTATCCTGAAGCGTGTTTTCCTTACCTCATCTACGTAGGCTCGAGATGGGAGGCCCCTTACGTCATTTAACATAAACTTGTAAATGGAGCTTTTAGTATAACAGCAGTTGATGGCGACCAACAGTCAAGAGCATGGAATGTTGAGAATATACAAAACTATTTCTCTTAAGCTATTATTTCTAGTTGTTTTGTAAATAGCACTTTGCTTTCGCATTGTGTAATATGCGGTGACTTGCCAACTACTGCTACATTATAAATAAAATCTTTATCCATTCTTTTTTACTATTTGAAATTTTGTGGCTAAGAGTTGTGATCCGACCAGCTCACGCCAGCACTTGAATGAAGAGTATGACTAATCCCCTAACGACGTTCACTTTCTTACGATTTGACAAGCGTGCTAGACTCTGCAACCAGTCAGAAAAGAGTTAATCAAATCCGAGCATTATTCAATTTCTTGGTCGGCGGTCCTCACCTTAAGACTAAGGTGGAGGAACGATGCCTAAGCGAATGTGATATGACCGTTCACATAATTAACTCTAACTCTCAACGACTTGAGAGAGAGAGCATAAAATACTAGGTAAGCACGAATGGTGCGCCAAGACTTAAGGCCGCCAAACTTATAACTCTAACATGGTTAATATGGTATAAAATATAAGCACCAAATGTCCGATTAGATAAACATGTCCTTACCGTGACTAGGTGCATAAGTGCAGACTTAGAAATTAACTTTAGAAAACCCTGACATGGCACGTGACTCGAAGTTAACTGGAGGAATGCACACTTACTCCAGACTGATGCTTAATTGTAGTTTGACAAACTCGCAAGTACATTGAATGGAAAGCGAATACGCTTAACACTTTTCAAACAAAAAGTTTGTCTTATTTACAATTGTAGGTATGTACAAGCAGTAAGATAGAAAGAAAGTATTGTACTCGCACAAGACTTCGGCCAACAAAAGAAAGAAATTTGTAGTTGTGAGCATGCCTATTTGTGTCTGGGCTTGTCATTGGTTTTCTTCTTCTTGTTATTTTCCATGTCGGGCTCCTTGATGATTCTATGATTGTAAGGTTTATCTCTCCCAGATCGTTTGCTATCTCTCCCGGGCTTGTCGTGTTTCTTTTTGGACCTTGTTTCCTAAGCTCGAAGCAACTTCATTTCCTCAGTGGATACCTCTAGCTTGCACTTCTCAAATGTTGGGCTATCAGCTAGGGAAGGATAAATTATTTAAAGGGATCTGAAGCAATAACCCCTAATTCAACTTTGATCCTTACCTTGATGTAGCGCCTGCAGATATCCCATGCTCATCTCACTAATTTTCCCGGACTCTCTCGTGTAATGACGTCTTCCTCAATCTCAGCCTAGGACCCCTTACCAATCAAGCCCTCCAGAGCATCTATCATTTCCTCGTCCTTCTGCGGATCTTCTACAAGGGGAACTTGGGGCTTTTAGAAGTCTTTAACTGCGTTTCAAGGGATGTCCTAACCTGGCGAGTACCTGTAGTAGGAAGAACAATAATTTTTATTCCTTTTAGAGCTATGAAGGTCTCGACTGCCACCTCTACAGCTCGCTGGAATGCGATAAGGACTCTCATAAACTGCGGAGAAGTTAGAAATATACCTTCCATAGAGTTAGCACTAGTGAATCTAGAAGTTTTTGGAACTTCTGTGATCAGAGTTAAATGCTTAGAAACCTTAAGAGCTAGAAAATCGAGATCTTAACTCTCAGCAGCTTTTGATTCATGGGTGGTGGAAGAAGACCCATAACTTCTTTCGATGATAGACTTCCCTTTTGCTTGAATCCTGGCAGCATCTTCTGCCTGTTTCAATAATCACCTCCCCTCTTCCAGTATTTTGAGCTCATTGCCGCATAGAAAACGCTTCATGGTCTCTTTCTCATCCACCAACCCGTCCTTTGAGGCTCGCCTCTCCTCCTTTACAAGCTAAATCCAGGTATCAACTAAAGTCTGGGGATAGGTCTTGACCCATGATAAATCACAATACCTAAGGACTTGAGCAAAGAAAACCATAATTATGGAAACTAATTCCTCCTCTATCTTCTTATCCTCACTTAACTGATCTCTCAACTCCTACATATCTACGTCATACAAAATTTTGGAGTTGGAGGCAGACTCGATAGTTGTGTGCGTGATCTTCTTTGCTTTCTTAGTCGTGCATTAGCGTCAGCTAGCTAATCCTTTAATTCTGCATTATCTTTTTCGAGAGTGATATTTTACGCCTTTAAGCTATTGGATTTGAGCTTTAATTCCAAATTTCATTTGGTTACGACTTTCAAATTATCTTCTATGGACTTTGTTCTTAGATTAGTCGTGTCAAGTTCTTTGTAAAAGCTGTCTTTGAATTCATTATATTACTTCTTGTATTTTTCAATGTCTTTCTTGGCAACCTTTTGCTTGGCCTGAGTTTCAGCAAGCTCTTTGTATGCGGCGACCAAGGAATTTATATCGCAATTCCACTATGGCTTCATATTAGTGATGTCCAGTTTGCCCGATCAGATAAGCTCAGATAATCTTTGAGCATACTTGCATGTCTCCTTATACTACCTGCATATATCTTCAATCTCCTTTTTGAGTCGCTCTTTGATATCACCTGGACCAAGATGGATGGAAGGCAGGAAATGCATTCTACTAAAGTAATGTTCTAGAAATTAATCTTGAAGCTCTTCCTTCAATTCCTGAACTGTTGGTTCGAATACAATAGTCTCTTCAACTGCAGAAGCTTTAGACTTGAGCCTACTAGAGACTACTACCGACATCTCCTTTCCTATATTTTTCAACTCTGAATCTTTTTCCAATGAGGCTCCTCCAGACGGATCTGGGCCATGAAAAACAATTTTCCCTTTCATGTGTATCTTTTTGACTTTTGGATCCACTAGTGTCATGGTGGACCAGAGAACGAGAACGAGCATGGTCCTTATGGTACTAGTGACGCCTTTCTCTCTCCCGTTCCTCCCTTTCATGGTCCTCTCTGTGCTGCTGCTCTTGATTAGAATAATACTTTGTCGAGACCTCACTCTTTGATATGATACGACCAAGTCGCCTGTAATTATATGATCTTGACATTGTACATGCAAACCATATTAAATGCACATCAAAACTAGGAAATCATATAGTAGACAAATGCTATGACATGCAGTGTGAATGTTTTGTGTATCCTAGTGATCCTCTAAACAGACCCGATGCCGATGCCTTACTTGTTGGCATAATCTCCTCGAATCCAAAAGAAACATTCCCCCCTCAAACATAGGAAAAAATGACTGGGGACTCCAATACATATTGCTTGGAAGGTGGTACCAGATTGCCTAAACCCTTGAAAAGGTCCTTTATGCTGGAATATCCTATATCGCGAGCTGTAGACTTAGGCTGTAGAGTGTGCTCTAACGTAGACTTCTCGCACACTACTTTCTCAACATCGGGAGGCGACCTGTCTTCATTTTTATCTTTCTCAGGTACAACTATTTAACTTTTGCCGACACCCGCTCCCTCAGCAACACCCAGAACGTGGACTTCGTCGTGGAGTTCATCAGCTATAGGCCCCCAATTGAGGGCACGACTCCTTAAGCAGCTACGCCTCTGCCTCCGATTCAGGCACCACCTAGGCCATAGTTTCTATTGCCATTTGAAAAATTAAAGTGGTGTATAAACTCATTGTTTATACATCTTCACTTCCTCCTTTATTCCCTAGGAACTGCTCGCAAGGTGGCTAATCTCGATGCATACACTTCTCCTCTAGGCCTACCCATTGTCCCTGTCAAATGAATACATGAAGTTTTTGATAAGGTTAAAACCAAATTGGAAGCAAACCAGTACTATGGACACTTACTGCCTTCCAGCCATCTCTTAGCTAAGCCCTTCTGATGTGAAATGTAAAACCAGTCTGATTTTATGTTACTCATTTTTCTCCATCCGTCCATAATGATTAAGCTATTCAATGTCGCTTCAACGTATGTAAATGACAAAGTATCTTTACGATGCTTAGAGTTGAAGAATAATCACACATCATAAATGGTAAACTCTTGATGGTGGTGCTCATAGTATAAAATGTAAAGTGCATGAAGGTAGGTGTGGGTAGTTGGGTGCAGCTGCATTTGGTGCCAAGCCCATATGAGAAAGAATGGCACAGGAAAACAATCTGAATGGAGGGACGCAACCAACTGTACTTGGAGAGAACAAACCAAATACTCTTTTGGGGGATTCTGAGGTGTTTTCAAGACAGTAGGCACCCAAACCTGACTGAATTGGATTCAATGCTTGATTCAAAGTCTTTTCAGCTTAGGCTCATCCATTGCTGAATGCCAAAAATCAATGTGATTATTGAGAAAGAAAACTCTAGGAAGAGTATTTGGAGTAGGAGCGACTCCTGCAACATTGGTTCCTTCTACAGCTACTTCCTACCCTTCCTCTGGCAGAACTACCGATGACTCGTCATGAACTTCAACTCGACATCGAGCCTCATTGTTGTCGGACTCAACAGTGAATCTAGACCCTGTATCTGAATCTTTGTAAACCGCATCCTTCTTGGCTCCAGCCTTGGATGCTCTAGTAGAATCTTGATGATTCATAGTGGTTGTACTACATAAGAAATGTCACAAGTTAGAGTGATTAACTTGTATCCCTCATGTGTGATCCAATGTGGTGTATGTAGTATGATGTGAAAATGTGTGAAAAAAGGCCGAATACTAGAGATGTGTCATAAATGACTACTCAGTTGACTATTATTCCCGACCTTCTAATCAAGTTTTGATCGCAAGCAGTTGCAGACCATACTTTCAGAGGGAGAATGCTTTTTATTTGGGCAGTCCATGTTCACATGCTCTAGTCCAAACTTCTCAGATGCCTAGATATGCGCTATCCAGTTGCAGACCATACTTTCAGAGGGAGAATGCTTTATTATTTGGGCAGTACATGTTCACATGTCTAGTCCAAACTTCTTAGATGCCTAGATATGCGCTATCCTACCTATCTAGAAGATTTTGTATTTATCTAGTCTAAGTTTTCAGCTTATGCATAGGAACACATCGTCATCAATTCCATAAATCGTCAAGTACAGTACATGACCAATACCAAGTAACCTAGACAAATCCGGTTTGGCTTAAATCTGGTTCGTCCAAGTTCGTTTTGGCATAATCTGGATCAGCCAAATCTATATCAAACAGACCTGGTTCGATCAAGTCCGGATCAGTAGATCTGGTTTGGCCAAGTCCGGATCGACCTCCCCAACTTTACGACCTTAAGATGCTGAATCGAACCTTAACACTTCATTCCCTTTACTTCCTTTAACCATCCTATTCCTCTACTCTTCTCCACATTATTCTTCCACCCTCCTAACCCTACGGGAGACTTCTCCACACCGAACCGAAGCGACACCTCTTCCATTCCATCATCTCCATCGCCTCATCTGGCCTACCAGCGCTCTCATTCACCACGGGTTATCAACTTCAATACCATTCATCTTCGTTCCAACTTTACTGGAATTCACCTTCACCTTAGTCATATTTGGACATGACTTGGCCATATATGGTACAACTATGAATTCGAAGTCGACACTTCAAAAACCTACCTAATTTTCTATTGATCGGAGGTAATGGAGTAATGGAGATTGTGGATAAGATTTTAAAGGGGCAGTGGCTATTATATATGGGTTAGGAGAGCGATGGAGTTCTAAAGTCAATAATAAGGTTCAATGATCGTATCAAAAAGGAGAAAACAGAAGTGAAGAGGTGGGCCAGGATTATATAGTGGAGCAGGATGGTTTATTCGACTTCTCGCCAAAACGATAGGCACATAACTCAGATTACCATGTCGAACCGAGCCTAACAAACATCGGTTCGGTATCAAAATTGAAAAAATTAAATAAAAAATATATAAAATTATGACACTCTTTTAGCATGGTTGTAAAGTCACATGTAGAAATTGACTCGACAATGCACTTAACTTAGAAAGAGAATGACATGAGGTAATGACCTGCGCGTTTCTACATACACGTGGGAAGCGACAACTCAACAAACATAACCAAAATGACAGGTGCACTCAACCTCTTTACTATTGATATCAAGATTTTGATTAATGCCAACAACGAGAAGTGCATTGGAAATCATGCCATAGAGATAAGGTTTTTTTAACATATATATATATACATTAAGTCGTGTTAGATTTATGTTAAAATCTATCCTCAAGTATAACACGAGTTTAAAACAAAGCTTATATATATACACACATACACATTCAAAATGACATGAAACATTCTGATTGGGAAAAATTGCCTGAACCAGTCGACTGGTCCAAAACCAACTAGTCGATTGGTCAAGCAATTTTGCTCCGGTAACAGCTAATTTCTGAATATTTTAAATATATATGATTTCATACTTTTTTAAACGGTCGAGTGGTGATTTTTAACCAGTCAACTGATTCGAAACAGCACATATTTTCTGAAAGGTTGTCTTCATTCACGAAGAGAAATCTCTTTTCTGAAAGGAAATGGAAGCCTCTTTTGGTTAAAACTCTTCATGAAGAATTGCTACCTTTCTATCATTATATATACACTTCAATTATGATTTTCAAATTACCGAATCATTCTATTTCTTATCTTAATTCTGAATTGCATTTCTATACTCTTGCAATACAAAAGCTCTCCCAAATTCAAATACTTGTTGAATCCTTGAATTGATTTAATATCACTTGACTCAACAATAAATTTTCTTCCTTAAATCTTAGCATTCAAATCATATACTCGAGGAAAAGATTATAGGAAGGGTGTACTTAAACTGTTGACTATCCGTGTTGATTCAAGAACACAAAGCAGAAGTCAAAACACTTGTAATTGTTGAAGTCCTGTATAGTTGCTCAGGTGAAAGGCATCCTTGTTGGGGCTCGGATGTACTGACCTATTCCTCCGGGTTAAGAAAGGGCGTGATAGTGAATTCCGAAGAGGAGCTTCAAGACTGGACGTAGGGCAGGAGGTCCGAACCGGTATAAAATTCCTGGTGTCGCTTCTTATTGCATTTACTTTTGATATATTTCTATAGCTTAGCTTTTTGCCTGCGTAACTATTTTATATTAGCTAGTTAGTATATCATCTACATCTCCGCTATATCCATATAGATCCTGCTTAATTCGTACACATTGACTTTTCATTTGGTGTTAGAGCAAGGCCATCATTTAACCATAAAACTGTTATCTGATATTTAGATAATATGGATAATAACACTGGTACTAGTAATAACACCGGATATTCTGAAGGCCAATCCACTGCTAGACCACCCTTCTTTAATGGCATGAACTATAGTTATTCGGCTACACAAATGAGGATATACATGCAAGCAAATAGTTTTGATGCATGGAATATCACACAAAAAGAATACACACAACCTACTACACTATTTACTGAATTGTCTGCATCTTGAAAAGCAGAGGCTAGTGCATATGCTAAGGCTATGAACATGTTGCATTGTGCATTATATAGAAACGAGTTTAATCGGATTTGTATGTGCAACACAACATATGAAATCTGTAGAACACTCAAGATTACTCATGAAGGAACTAACAAGGTTAAACAAAGCAAAATATCTATGCTTAAGAATCAGTTTCACAAGTTTAAGATAAACGACCATAAATGATATGTATTCACGTTTCCAAAATATTTATCGCTTTTTGTTAGGATTAGGAGAAAAGTATTCCAATTTTGATATAGTGTCAAAAATTTTGAACTCCTTAATGGATGAATGGGAGAGAAAAGTATTAGCAATCGAATAAGCTAATGATCTCTCTGCCATGAAACTAGAAGAGTTGATCGGTAATCTAATGTCTTATAAAGTAAATTTGCAGGAAAAGAAAGCACGGGTATAGGATAAGAAGAATATTGCTTTACATGTTGAGAAAGAAGATTCCGATTCAGATGAAGAAGATATTGCTTTCGTAGCAAATAATTTTAGAAAAATTCTAAAATACAGAAAAGGTCAAAGCAAAAGTGTGAAGAAGAATTCGTCAAAAGAGCCTGACCCTGCACTGGTAGAATGCTTTCATTGTCACAAGACTGGACACTATCAAAAGAATTGTCCATAATTGAAGAAAAATCGCAAAAAGGAGAAATCAAAGAGACGAGCATTTTCAGTCACTTGGGACAACTCGGATTCACCTTATGAAAGTGAAAGAGACAGTGACAGTGAGGAAGCAAATATGTGCTTCATGGATAAGGATAATGATGTAAGTGATTTTAATTTTGATGAACTAGTAGAAATTAATACTGAAATCTTAGAGTCTAGGAAAATGTTTAAACGAAAGTTTAAACAAGCTAATGAAGATAAAAAGATAGCAGAATTTGAGAGAGATCTTTTAAAAGACGAGAAAGAAATTTTAGAAAATGAAATTAGAAAATTACAAGAATCTCTTTCAATAGAAAATTCTCAGATATCTACGTTGAGTTAAGAAATCGAGACTCAAAAGAATAAAAATGATTTATTAGCTTTTGAGAATCATGATTTAAATACTAAAGTTAAAATTATAGAATTAGAAAATTCTAGTTTAAAAATTAAGTTAGAAAGCATTTCTAAAAACGTTAATAATTTTATTAAAGGAAGAGAGAATTTACCTAAAATATTAGAAAAACTCTCAACCAGTTTTTTGTAAGAAAGGACTAGGGTATGATAAAAAATTAAAATCAAAAATGAAATCAGTTCTAAAAATTCTAATGTTAAACCAGAAATTTCTAGTAGTAAATTAAATATTTTTACTAAGAAAAAATACTCGGGAAATATTAGTATATAGATTTCGAAAACAAATAATGTTCTTATTAGGAATAAATATATTAAAAACTTTTAAGATTATGTTCATTATAATAATAATTACTTTTTCAAAAGGGATCTTGAACCCTCTTGGGTTTGGCTTCCTAAGACTTAGCCCTTAGGACCCTAACGGAGGAAGTGGGTACCATTTTAATTTTTTGTAGGTACCACAAATATTCTTGTTTGTAACTAGCTTGACCAAAAAGGAATTCTTAAATACTTACTCATTCATGTAAGTTAGTTTTTAACATATGCTTCTAAGAAATGCTATTGTTTATATATAGTTTACTTAATATATTTGCTGCTAAACTAAATCAGACATGCTATATTTTAGCATTTTATACAAACCAATCATTAAAACATATATAATACCTAGTTTTTAGCAAAATTTATTTTCGGTTTTTAAAGGAATGGTTAATATTAGTCTTGCCATTCATTTGATATACTATATTTAGTATATACTTTTGTATAAATTCTTGAGAAAAAGTGTTTCGTTTTAAAACTAATAAAGAAATGATAACCAAAAACCTTCGTGTATCATGTTAAAGAAAGAAAAATCCCCATTAACACCAGCTAAATCTTTAGACAAAATTTCATCCGATTCAATTAATATCATCACATCTCCTACTCCAAATAACGAACCAATCTTCGGTGGCAAGAGTATCGAATCGGATACACTCCGGAAGCCAAGAAGAGAAGAGAAGTTTCAGTGTCTCCATCAATAAAAGACAAAATTGATGATATTCGACATTATCAACATGAACAACTAAAATCACAAAGCGAATTGTATTATGAGCAAAAGAAAATTTCAGATAGATTAACTTTTCTCAAAACTGTAGCTCTTCGAATTTGTGGAAGATCAGTTGTCCTAGAACCAAGGCATTACCCTCTTTCTACGGCTCCTGAATCATCAAAGAGACCCTCTACTTTATGGAGTGCAAGGAAGAAAACTGACAAAAATAGGAAAGCAAGTCCAAACTCGTGGGAAAAGAACTATCAACGGAATGAGGGAGCTAGGACACCACGAAAATCAACCTCATCTGAAGAATAGCAATTGAATCATAGAAATAATTCTTTTTGGCTTAATAAGACTTGCATTGAACAATAATGCAAAATTTCCAATGTTTTGATTATCGGATTCATAATGTATTTTTATAATAATAAAAAAATATGTTTCTTTTCAAACTAATAAATTTAAAATCAATTCACATAACAAGTCTTTAAGGAGTCAACTCAAAATAAAAACAAAGGCTGTTGTTCATAATAACATCAACCAGTCGACTGGTAAGAAACACACCAGTCGACTGGTTAAGGAAAACCTGAATACCTGGCTCCTCCTGTGTTCGGTGCTTATTAACCCCTCTACCCCATAATTTTCTCACTCTTCAAATTATCCAAAAACATCTAAAAACCCTAGAAACTCCGAATTTCTATCATGGCACCTCCTAAACGACAAAGAGAAACTGGATCATCCTCTAGAACGAGATCAAAGAAGCCAATTGGACCCTCTATGGATCAATGGCTATGGAATGACCTAGCTAAGAGAAGGTGGAAGCTTTTATCAAATTTGAAATTCATCCCAGGGCCTTTTGCAAAATTTGAAGACTTCAATTCCTATGGATTACAACAACTAGCTCATCAAGGTAGACTTGAATCACTTCTAGATTATTCTCAAAACAATATCAAAATTAATGTCACCATGATAAAGCTATTTTTGGCCAATATGAATTTGGACCATCAAAACCCCACTACTTCAGAAAATTGTGTTTGGAGCATGTTTGTGGCCAACCTATCTTCATTTCTATCGATTGACTTGGAGAGGTTCTAAATTCATCTATGGACGGAGTAGCTTTATCCAAATTAAACCGTGAATATGGTATAAGGGATGAAGTAAGTCATCTCTTTATTGATGACGACTCAGACGGATCCTGAACCAAAGGGTTACGACCTAATGTAAGAATTCTTCACCATGTTCTTACTCGAACAATACTACCAAGATCCGGAACACATGATCTTGTGCATTCGGACACTTTTAGAGCTTTGTATGCAACTTTTGGACGTGTGAAGATTAATTGGATGCGAACAATTATGGACCATCTCCTTCTCTATACACAAGGAGTGACTACTTATCTTCATTATGGTGAATACTTAATGAGGGTCTTTGAAATTGCGAAAATTCCAAAACCGGATTCGGACAAAATTGAAATTAAAATATTGGATAAGAAGAATTTGAAGCAAATGCATATGCCTCCTCCAACCATTCGAATCATGAGTTTAGAAAGTTGGAAAAGGAGAAGTTTGGATCAACCATCATCAAGTTCTATTCGTGCTAATCCCGAAGATGTCCGACTAACGGAACCATCTCAAACGTCAAAACAAGCACTTGATGTAGCTGCACGCAACCAATTCCTTCTAGAAGCAAGACTTAAAAGAATGGATAAGAAAATGGACAAAAAGTTTGACAAAATGAAGGACTTTCTTGGAAGGATATGGAATTCAGTCTCTTGCACTCTTGTAAACACTAGTCATGTGACGGATCTGGATAAACAACCCATGTCTCCTCTCAATTGGACCTCTTCTGAAAGTACCGAATCCGATGTCTTTTAGATTAGTAGTGCATTGTGTTTGTTATTTGCTTTAGTATCTTTTTGTTTCAAAATTGTTACTTATGCTTTTGGTTGTGTAATAACTTATAGTGGAACCTCTATGTTTTTTGGTTGTGTTGAACATTATGCATGCTTAAAATAATTATGTTTTTATGTTAGCATCAATTTGTTATTCGATCACTTTGTGCTTATGATATTTTAGTTTCTTATTGATCAATGACAAAGGGGGAGAACAAATATCTTTCTTATGATTCCATGATATATATGGTTATGATTCCATGCTATATGTACTATAACATTTTATGATCCCATGATTTTGGAATATATGTGGTAACAGTTTTCGATGCAGGAATCAAATGGTAAGTTTATAAATTTATGAACTAACGAAAAATGCAGAAATTCAGGGGGAGCAAAAACTCAGGGGGAGAAAATCAGATATGTTTTCATCAATCAAAAAGGGGGAGAAAATCAGATATGTTATCATCAATCAAAAAGGTGGAGAATGTTGATATCAAGATTTTGATTAATGCCAACAACGAGAAGTGCATTGGAAATCATGTCATAGAGATAAGGTTTATATATATACACACACATTAAGTCATGTTAGAATTATGTTAAAATCTATCCTTGAGTATAACACGAGTTTAAAACAAAGCTTATATATATATACATGCACACGCATTCAAAATGACATGAGACAGTCTGATTGGGCAAAAATGTCTGAACCAGTCGACTGGTTCAAAACCAACTAGTCGAATGGTCAAGCAATTTTGCTTCGGTAACGACTAGTTTCTGAATATTTTAAATATATACAATTTCATACTTTTTTAACCAGTCGACTGATGATTTTTAACCAGTCAACTGATTCGAAACAACATATATTTTCTGAAAGGTTGTCTTCATTCATGAAGAGAAATCTCTTCATTTCTGAAAGGAAATGAAAGCTTCTTTTGGCTAAAACTTTTCATAAAGAATTGCTACCTTTCTATCATTATATATACACTTCAATTATGATTTCCAAATTACTAAATAATTCTATTTCTTATCTAAATTTTTAATTGCATTTCTATACTCTTGCAATACA
The DNA here is from genome assembly GCA_030737875.1 of Allium sativum. Lineage (NCBI taxonomy): Eukaryota > Viridiplantae > Streptophyta > Magnoliopsida > Asparagales > Amaryllidaceae > Allium > Allium sativum. Next base: position 466,917,091 of record CM060923.1, read on the forward strand.
AAAGCTTTCCCAAATTCAAATACTTATTGAATCCTTGAATTGATTTAATATCACTTGATTCAACAAGCAATTTTCTTCCTTAAATCTTCGCATTTAAATCATATACTCGAGGAAAAGATTATAGGAAGGGTGTACTTAAACTGTTGACTATCCGTGTTGACTCAAGAACACAAAGCAAAAGTCAAATACAGTTGTAATTGTTGAAGTCATGTATAGTTGCTCAGGTGAGAGGCATCCTTGTTGGGGCTCGGGTGTACTGACCTATTCCTCCGGGTTAAGAGAGGGCGTGATAGTGAATTCTGAAGAGGAGCTTCGTGACTGGACGTAGGGCGGGAAGTCCGAACCAGTATAAAATTCCTGGTGTCATTTCTTATTGCATTTACTATTCATATATTTCTATAGCTTAGCTTTTTACCTATGTAACTATTGTATATTAGCTAGTTAGTATATCATCTACATTTCGACTATATCCATATAGATCTTGCTTAATTCATACACATCGGTTTTTCATTTACTCGATGAGGGTAGGTTAGTTAGTTTCGATTGTTAAGATTCTCAATCAAAAGACTTTGGTCTGACGAACACAGTCAGGAACAATTAGATATTCGCATGGCTATTCTTGTAGACAAAAATATCAAATGTCATGACTATTAGAAAGTACATCATGTTTCATCACCATCATTTATGTGGAAATGGCTATCATCCTAGGAGCAACACTGGCAATACATAGTTCAACTAATTCAAAGCACATTCCATCTGTAGCGCAACGTACTTTGAATGGAAATTGTTGACCCGCTTTTTGACAAGGACATCACGTACTTAATCTCTCAATTCCAAATCATTAAAAATTTAGTTGCTATTGAATTTAAGTCTTGGATGCTCAGGGACATGTCAATCCAATTCGGCCTTCCTTCGGTTTGGCAAAGGAACAATGTTATGGGTCGGTTGAAGCAAAATCATTATAAACGTGGCATTTCGGTTCGACATGGCATCAGTATGGCCTTCCCAACAAAGCATGCAAAGTTCATTATTCAGCCTCCTCGGCTCGTCCTTCTCAGGTCAGCCACTTCGGCTCAGCCTCCTTGTCTTTGCTAGATGAAGTGAGTCCATCAAGTCTCCTCTTTAATTTGAAATCATTCTGGTTCGGTATGACATATTCTGAACTGGGCCATTCTAAACCTGGGAAGACTACGTGGCTGACGTGGCCATGACTTCCCCAATCCACACCACATTTTCCACCCCTTCCACTACTCCAACCGCTCCCGTTAAGCACCATTCCAAACCGAATACAAACCTCTCTATAAATGCCTCCCGAGGAGACATTTGTTACTACCAAATTCAACACCGAAGCTAGATATTGGCAAAGGGGTATCGAAGCACCAACGACACCAAGAGTGTACTTCAGAAGAAGATAACCAACAGCGGATCACTGAAGCAACCGATATCGAAAGAAGATAGAGGGATATTTATCAACGTGCTATCGGTACCAACACAAGAGGCACAGGCTTGGTACCGATACAAAAGGGGACAGCGGCAAGGCAGAACCGACACCGAAGGCAATAAACATAATACAGCTCTGGAAGCATGCCACTTAAAACCAGAAGCAGATAAAAAGGGTTAACCGAAAGCATATGATTTGAAACCTAGAACAAAGAAAGAAATGCATAAAGTCAAGCTATGAGGAAGCAAAGGGCTATCGGTATCTAGTACCGATACTGACACCAAAAAGTAACTTCAAAACCAATCGGAAGACATACCGAAAGCATGCTATCACAAAGCCTGAACTAAACCCAACAATTCACTAAAGTAATCTGAAGTCATAAGAAGAGGCGCTATCCAAACTAATTTAATTAGTGTCGAAACCGAAACAGATGAAGACGACAAAAGGAATGGAAGCATAAAGGTAATATTCTGAAGACTTACTACTGAGACCGAAGCTTATCACCAAAAGAAACTCTCGAAGCTATCTATACCAATGGACTTGGTATCAATATATTATGAAAAAGCAACATCAAAGTTAAGCTCAAAGAGCCCAAAACTGACACTTTGAAAGCAGGATAGACCCGATAACAATGCTCAGTAGAGAGAAAGGCGGCCAAAACCATGTTGTTAGAACCGAAAGCCATAAAAGCGGTCGAAACCCTATTGTCGCATCCGAAAGAGACTTCTGTTGGGTTGATGTCAAAAGGAGGGCCAATTTGTCAATAAATAAGACCCCAGGGGCCTCATTTGAGAGGACTTTTCTCATTCCCCATTCTTGCAAAATTTTCTTATAAAGTAAACCCTAATTTCTATATCGATTTGTTGATTTTACTTAGACATTTCTATGTACCCAACAAAGTGATCGATAAAGAGTGAATCAATACTTGAGATCAATGTCATGAATCTCCCCATCATTTATGATGCTTGTTTCTTTAATGTTTCTTCATGACAATGTTCCGTGCATAAGCCATATTATCTGAAATACCCTTCCACAAGCCGTTTAGCTTTGTAACTTGCATTATGCTTAGGGAATCCTTATCCCAATGTAACTATTGGTCTTTGAGTCTCGTAAGCGTGATGCTCACCTCTTTAAAGGAAGAGCAACTAATCTTCGGGCTTCAGACCTTGATATCTAGGAAACGGTGAACTAACTCAATCTTATAGAAATTAAATAATCCCTTTAATTTCTCAAGGTACAAATCCTTATAACTATTTCCGATGTTGACGAAAAATATCATTAACATTTTGGCGCTAGAAGGAGGACCTAAACATCCGAACCTTTGGATGACCTTATCACATTCCTAACTGTGATGTTCCGTCCTGGATTGTACTAAAACTTTGAAGAAGCGAAACCAGGGGCAAAAGGTCCCATAAAGAATCTTCCGGATCTCAAATGGCTATGCCAAATATTTCTAACTCGAGAGTGATGGAAGAACAAAGGCTAAGATTGTAAGCCCTACAAATCAAAAACAAGGATAAGGAAGTAGAACCTTACGATCCCGACCGTTGGAGCGTTAACCCTTTCTATATAGGACCAACCCCAATCTTTGCTTTAAGAAACTCTACGTCAGTGAAGTATAATCTATTCACTCACATGAAGGAAGTCGTTAATGCACAGGATAAAGGAACTATATTCGTGCAAAGATTGGTGGAAGAATTTAGTTACTTCACTTTAAGATGGTCTAAGAAAGTTGCTTCTCAGCCTCACAACATAGAAAAACGAAAGTGTAACGACCCGTATTCTACACATCATAGGATTGTAGAATATTTATTTCTTTCCCGTATGAAGTCGTATGGTCATGTAACTTTGGGAAACATCCAGTAGAGTCATTTCCCATGTTCATGATTTTTGTCGATTTTTAAATGACCATTTTGCCCTTAGTTAGTACTGTTTTGGCCATAACTTTTGATTGGAAAGGAATTTTGACCTAAAACCACTTCCATTGGATTCGTTTGATGGTTTACCTTTCCGTAGAGTGATCATAATAGCCAAATGGACTTATCGTTTGGGAGATATGGCTGAAATAAGGTTTGGAGGGTGAAAAACTGCTTAACCGGGCCAAATCGGGTGATTAGTGAGTAGGCCCATAACCCATTTCGGGATTAGGGTTATGGGGAGGCTGAAATGAGATAGAGGATCATTCCATTTCAGTTTTCTAGCCTCCACTTATCACCAAGAAACCCTAAAAATGGCCTCCAACCTCTAAATCACCTTTTGGTCAAGGATTTGGCTTAGCAACCCCTAATCAAGGAAGATCTACACCAAAGCAACATTGGAGCTGCTGTTTAGCATTGGGATTCACATCAAATCAGAGCTTTATTTCAGATCTTAGTTTATTTGTGGCTAAGGTGAGTGATTTGCATAGTTTTGCACTAATTATGGCTAGTTAGGGGTGATTAGTGTTAATTAGCGAATTTAAGCATGATAAAATTCGGGAAAATGTTCATAAATTCCTAAATGATGTTTTAGACCTCTGATATGAATTTGGATTAATTTGGTTAAGTTTTGTTAATCCTATCATTAGTTTCACCTAAATATGCTTAGGGGGAGATATGGGATTATGGGGTATGTTTGATCCATTTTAACCTATTATATTGATGTTTGTGGTTGATTATGCACATTGCTATGACTGTATGAAATGCTTTGTGATTGATTTAAATAGTTAGAATGGTCGAAAACGTCGTCGAATGGCGTAAACACTTGCTGGAACAGTTTCAGAAAACAGTGCAGGGTTCGGATTGGATATGGGGCTCGGATCGGATATGTTGAACTGGGCAAGGAATCCGATCGGATCGGAACCTGACACTTGAGAAAATTGGCAAAAAAGGAAGGCCACGCTAACTGAACTGGGATCGGATCGGATCAAAGAGGAGGGATCGGAGCGGATAGAGGAGGATGGATCGGATCGAAGCGCGTGAAGGATGACGAGGCGGATCGGAGCGGAAGCAGGGACTGGAGGAGAGGCACCCGACCCGACCCGAAGTGAGGCACCCGACCCGACCCGAGGAGAAATACTCGACCCGAACCGTACCAGAAGAGGACCCGACCCGAACAGATGAAGGATACCCGACCCGAACCGATGGCTTGAGGAGGAACCCGACCCAGTATTGACCAATAACCCGAGATGCAAAGGTAGTCCAATATGGGAAGTTAGAGCTCAGGGTCCAGTTGGGAACTGATGAGTTCACTTCATGGTTGGACTTTGCTGCGGGACGTGTGCTAAGGAGTTGTCGACGTTCATAACTTCGATTCACCGCTAAAAATGAAGGGTGGCTACTTATCAGTGCAATAGGGTCATTATGACCTGAGGGGCAAGGTGATGGTAGCAAGACTACGTTATCAGTGCAGTAGGGTCATTATGACCTGAGGGGCAAGGTGATGCATAGTAAGACTATGAGCCAGCGCAGATGGGGTGAACAACTCCATGGGGCAAGTGGACATAGTAAGGATTGGTAAGGCTATGAGCCAGCGCAGATGGGGTGAATAACTCCATGGGGCAAGTGGACATAGCGAGGAATTAGTGGCTACGTTACCAGTGCAGTGAAGCCATTTATGACTTCATGGGGCAGAGTGATCGTAGCAAGGCATGTTGGGTGATCGAAGTGGTGAACATCGTATGCTTTACGCACTGAGTGAGAGATGTGAGGATGGATGCTATGTTTGATTGTTTGCCATCATTATGACATGCACACCTCCCCCACCTCCGTATCTTTACACCGTTTGATATGGTACCTTAGAGTGTTGTACAGTATGTAATGCTAACTCTTTGGTTGCAGGTCCAGGTTCAGGTATGTTTTAGTCTACTTGTTATTGTTCACTTTAGATGCTTATCGCTCATACCAGGCTTTATGTCTGACCCAGAGTTTTATGTCTCCTCTTATTACTCTGGGTGCTCACACGAGCAGACTAGAGACATGTTAGCTGGTGATGCGCGAGTAGCTGATTCGGAGGCGGGCAGGAGGCTTCCACGTATGATATATATATATACACATTCTCCCTGTGTCGTTGGTGGTCGCTACTTGGGCATTAGTAGTGTACCTCCTTTATCTTACTTTTGCTTTGAGACAATTTGAAAGTTGTAATAAGCTGTATTTTGGATTTCCGCTGCTATGATGTTTAGTTCTGGTTTTCAGCTTATGCACTGTCTCTCCTGTTTTATGTCAAGTATGTTATTATTATATTTTATTCTATGCGCTGTGAGACATTCTACAGGTTCTTTGTATGTTCATTTCCTTCTTCCCTTTCCTTCTGACGACCCGTTCCATGCTAACTGGACATGTGTACAGCGCACTTTTGGAGTAAGTGTCGGTTGGTGCGGGGCGGGCCGTCACACTTGGTATCAGAGCTCTAGGTTGCATAGTTAACCTAGGGAAAGACACTAGGGAGAGTTAGTACGTATATGAGAGTGCGTATTTGTGATTCTTTTGGTTTTCAAAAGCTATGTATATATATACTATTAGTAGTATAAGAATGAAGTCGCACTGCACTAGCACCACTATGGGGTCGTTAATCGTTTCCCTTTTTCAGATTGACGATGAGCCGAGACACGAGGGGTGCTGGTAGAGGGACCAACCAAGGGAATGCCGCTGACATGAGGGCGATGTTTACTAACCTCATGAGAGACATGCTTAGAGAAGTGCAAGGGGCAGTTCCCAATCCCGGGGTTGGTTTTGGCCCAGTAGTGCAGGTGCCTAGGGTCGATTTCGCCAAGTTGTGCAAGGATTACACTAATCTTGGTGGAAAGCCGTTCCACGGAACGGAGTCGGCCACAAATGTTCAAGATTGGATGGATAGCTGTGATCGTATCTTTGATGACTTGGGTCTTGAGGATGCGATGAAGAGAAGGCTAGCGTCTCGTCAGCTGCAAGGGCGAGCGATGAATTGGTGGAATGCCATTAGAACAGCTGCTCCAGAGGATCAGGTTACTTGGGATCAGTTCAAGGCTCGCTTTAGCGAGAAGTTCATTCCAGCTGCCCAGAAGTCAGTATTGTTCAAGAGGTTCTTGGAACTCAAGCAGGGTGGCAGGGCAGTTTCTGATTATATTGCTGAGTTCGACACTTTGTCGAAATATGGACTATCTCTTATCGATACTCCTGAGAAGAAGAATGAGAAGTTCATTACTGGTTTGGATGGATACTTGGGGGAAAGGCTTATCAACCACATCGATGAGACTTTTGAATCGATCGTGGGGAAAGCTTTGAGATCAGAGAGCCTTTACCCTAAGTCAAGGACTGAGGCTGCATCTGCAGAAGGGCCAATGCCACAAGCAGGCGGTGGAGGCAAGAATAACTCTCAGAATAAGAGGAAGCAGGACCAATCTAAAGGTGGTCAGAAAAAGAGCAAGAAGGATGTTGAGTGCTTCAGCTGTGGAAAGAAGGGCCATTATGCTAAAGAATGTCGGGCCAAGCCAGCGGAAAGGAAGTGCTACAACTGTGGTCAAATGGGACATCAGAAGGATAAGTGTCCGCAACCTCTTAAGGAGAAGCAGATTGTGAAAGCATATGCTATTGATGCTGTTCCTTCTTCGTCGAATGCCCCAGCTGCGGCGGAGAAAGGAAAGAATGTTGTTATTCAAGGTATGCTTTCTATTTATGATGTACCAGTTCGAGTTTTGTTTGATACTGGGGCTTCCCGTTCCTTCATATCTAGTGACCTGGTAGATAGGTTGGGACTGGAACCCGAGATAGTCGATAGACCATTGGTTGTGACGAACCCGATTGGTGGTTCGACTAGCCTTAGTATGATTTGTAGGAATTTGGTCTTATCGAGTCATGGATGTATGTTTGTATGTGATTGCTTTGTTTTGGGCTTTACTAGGTATGGCATTATATTGGGAGTCGATTGGCTCCAAAGATACGGGGTGGTGGTAGACTATGAGGGCTTTTTGGTGATAGTGAGGGCGGATGATGGGCGGAGGGTAGTGTTTAGTAGTCTACCTAGTGATGGGGTTATGGCTAGTTTTGTAAATTACCTCGACATCCCACAGGATGAGTTTTCAGATGTGCCCGTGGTTGGCCAGTATCCGGACGTCTTCGAGGAGGCGACCGGGCTTCCACCACACCGAGAGATTGAGTTCCGTATTGATTTAGTGAAAGATGCCAGACCTATAGTGATGCCACTTCGTCGTATGGCACCAAGGGAGCAGCGAGAGCTCGGGGTGCAAGTCAGCAATCTTTTGAAGAAGGGATTTATTAGAAGGAGTGTCTCCGAGTGGGGAGCACCAGTTGTGTTTGCCACTAAGGCAGATGGTTCCCTTCGTTTGTGTGTGGACTATCGCGAGTTGAATAAGGTGACGAGGAAGAATAAGTATCCTCTACCGCGGATAGATGATTTGTTTGATCAACTGGAAGGAGCAAGAGTGTTCTTCCAGTTGGACCTCGCGAAAGGATTTCATCAGCTCCGAGTAGCAGATGAGAGTGTTCTGAAAACGGCATTTAGGACACCATCTGGATTTTATGAGTGGTTGGTCATGCCATTTGGGTTGACCAATGCACCAGCTTACTTTGTGGATCTTATGAATCGAGTATTCAGGGATCAGTTGAATAAGTTTGTTCTTGTGTTCGTGGATGATATCCTTGTTTACTCAAGAACAGAGGAGGAACACAAGGGACACTTGAGGATAGTGATGGAGGTGTTGAGTAAACACCAATTGAAAGCGAAATTCTCTAAGTGTCATTTTTGGAGAAGGGAAGTAAGATTCTTGGGTCATGTTGTTTCAGAGAGTGGTATTGCCGTGGACCCTGCGAAGGTGGCTACGGTACAGGATTGGCCTACACCCAAGAATGTAACAGATGTGAGAAGTTTCTTGGGATTAGCTGGATATTATCGTAAGTTTATCCAGGACTTCTCCAAGATAGCAGCACCGTTGACTCAGTTGACTAAGAAGAATCAGTCCTTCGTCTGGGACGAAGTGTGTGAGGATGCCTTCAAGAGTCTAAAGGAGAAGTTGACGCGTGCGCCAGTGTTAGTCATTCCTAAAGGGAATGAAGAGATGACGGTATACACGGATGCTTGTGGTACCAGACTGGGTGCAGTATTGATGCAAGAAGGTAGGGTTGTAGCTTATGCTAGTCGACAGCTAAAGCCGCATGAGAAGAAGTATCCTACCCATGATTTGGAATTGGCAGCGATTGTATTTGCGCTGAAGATGTGGAGACACTATCTCTTGGGAGAAAGATTTGAGTTGTTTACCGATCATAAATCGTTGAAATATCTCTTCTCTCAGAAAGATCTGAATCTCCGTCAGCAGAGATGGTTAGAGTTCTTGGCTTCGTATGATTTTGATATCGCATACACACCTGGGAAGGGTAATGCAGTAGCCGATGCCTTGAGTAGGATACATGCCAGCTTAGGGGCAATGTTTCTTGAGTGGAAGCAACTGGAGTATATCGCGGGGTTTGATTTCAGACCAAAGTGCGAATTGGATCCAGTCACGCTAGCTAGTTTGACGATCAGACCCACTTTGATAGAGCGGATTTGTTCTAGTCAGAGGGACGATCCTAATCTATTAGAAATCATCTCCAAGTTAGAGATGAACATCGACGGTGAGGAGATGAATGTGTATGGGCTTGATCGAGATGGATGGCTTAGAAGGAATGGAAGGCTAGTTGTACCCAACGTAGATGGTTTGAGGGATGAAGTGCTTAGAGAATGTCATCACTCAAAACTGACTATACATCCCGGTGGTAATAAGATGTATCGAGACATGAGACAGACTTACTACTGGGAAGGGATGAAAAGAGACGTTGGGAAGTTTATATCCAAATGCATGAATTGCCAGCTAGTTAAAGCCGAGCAAAAGAAGCCTAGTGGGTTGTTGCAACCACTAGAAATTCCCGAATGGAAATGGGAGCAAGTCTCGATGGATTTCATCGACGGTTTACCAAGGACTAGATCGGGACATGATAGCATTTGGGTAATTGTGGATCGATTGACTAAAAGTGCAAGATTTATACCAGTCAAATCGACCAGAACGGCAGCCAAGTTGGCAGAATTGTATATGAAGTGGGTAGTGAGATTTCATGGAGTACCCAAAAGCATTGTGAGTGACCGAGACCCGTTGTTCACTAGTGGGTTTTGGAAGAGCTTACAAGAGGCTCTAGGGTCAGGATTACATCTCAGTACCGCATATCATCCTCAGACCGACGGTCAGACAGAGAGGGTGAATCGTATATTGGAAGATCTTTTGAGAGCGTGTATATTGGATTTTGGTGGATCATGGGATGACCATTTGCATCTAGTAGAGTTTGCATATAATAATAGCTACCAATCCAGTATCGGTATGGCTCCATATGAAGCTTTGTACGGAAGACCGTGCAACTCACCATCATGTTGGATAGAGACTGGCGAGAAGTTTGTGCTTGGACCAGATGTGGTGAGAGAAACTTTGGATAAGATTAAGATCATTCAGCAACGAATGAAAGCTGCCCAAGATAGGCAGAAGAGTTATGCTGATAAGAGGAGAAGAGACTTGAAATTCTCCGTTGGCGACTTGGTGTTTGTCAAGATCTCTCCGTTGAAAAGCGTGATACGATTTGGCAGGAGAGGCAAGTTAGCACCAAGATTTATTGGCCCATTCCCTGTTCTTGAACTAGTCGGGAATTTGGCATATAGAGTTGGCTTACCAGAGAAAATGGCGGGAGTTCACAATGTATTTCATATTTCCCAACTAAGGAAGTTCGTCCACGACTCAGATATGACTATTTCACCTGATCAGTTAGAGGACTTCGAAGTAGAACCCGAGGCGGTTGGGAACCGCAAGACGATCCGTATTGTGGGGCACGATACGAAGCAACTTCGAAGGAAGGCGATGAAGCTAGTCAAGGTTCAGTGGGGCGAGGACGAGGATGATTGCACTTGGGAGACAAAGGAGAGCATTAGAAAGGCATATCCAGAACTCTTTGCCTAGTAAGATTTACTTTGCAATTTAGTTTTCCGCATGCTAGGGTAGACTTGTTTTGCATGTTTGATTGTTGTTTTATGATTGATAGGCATGCGAGACCTTTGTGTGTGTTTTGATTAGGGAATTTCGGGGGCGAAATTTCTTAAGGGGGGGGGGGGGAGAGTGTAACAACCCGTATTCTACACATCATAGGATTGTAGAATATTTATTTCTTTCCCATATGAAATCGTATGGTCATGTAACTTTGGGAAACATCCAGTAGAGTCATTTCCCATGTTCATGATTTTTGTCGATTTTTAAATGACCATTTTGCCCTTAGTTAGTACTGTTTTGGCCATAACTTTTGATTGGAAAGGAATTTTGACCTGAAACCACTTCCATTGGATTCGTTTGATGGTTTACCTTGCCGTAGAGTGGTCATAATAGCCAAATGGACTTACCATTTGGGAGATATGGCTGAAATAAGGTTTGGAGGGTGAAAAACTGCTTAACCGGGCCAAATCGGGTGATTAGTGAGTAGGCCCATAACCCATTTCGGGATTAGGGTTATGGGGAGGCTGAAATGAGATAGAGGATCATTCCATTTCAGTTTTCTAGCCTCCACTTATCACCAAGGAACCCTAAAAATGGCCTCCAACCTCTAAATCACCTCCAAATCACCTTTTGGTCAAGGATTTGGCTTAGCAACCCCTAATCAAGGAAGATCTACGCCAAAGCAACATTGGAGCTGTTGTTTAGCATTCGGATTCACATCAAATCAGAGCTTTATTTCAGATCTTAGTTTATTTGTGGCTAAGGTGAGTGATTTGCATAGTTTTGCACTAATTATGGCTAGTTAGGGGTGATTAGTGTTAATTAGCGAATTTAAGCATGATAAAATTCGGGAAAAATGTTCATAAATTCCTAAATGATGTTTTAGACCTCTGATATGAATTTGGGTTAATTTGGTTAAGTTTTGTTAATCCTATCATTAAATATGCTTAGGGGGAGATATGAGATTTTGGGGTATGTTTGATCCATTTTAACCTATTATATTGATGTTTTGATGTTTGTGGTTGATTATGCACGTTGCTATGACTGTATGAAAGGCTTTGTGATTGATTTCAATAGTTAGAATGGTCGAAAACGTCGTCGAATGGCGTAAACACTTGCTGGAACAGTTTCAGAAAACAGTGCAGGGTTCGGATCGGATCGGATATGGGGCTCGGATCGGATATGTTGAACTGGGCAAGGAATCCGATCGGATCGGAACCTGACACTTGAGAAAATTGGCAAAAAGGAAGGCCACGCTAACTGAACTGGGATCAGATCGGATCAAAGAGAAGGGATCAGAGCGGATTGAGGAGGATGGATCGGATCGAAGCGCGTGAAGGATGACGAGGCGGATCGGAGCGGAAGCAGGGACTGGAGGAGAGGCACCCGACCAGACCCGAAGTGAGGCACCCGACCCGACCCGAGGAGAAATATTCGACCCGAACCGTACCAGAAGAGGACCCGACCCGAACAGATGGAGGATACCCGACCCGAACCGATGGCTTGAGGAGGAACCCGACCCGACCCAGTATTGACCAATAACCCGAGATGCAAAGGTAGTCCAATATGGGAAGTTAGAGCTCAGGATCCAGTTGGGAACCGATGAGTTCACTTCATGGTTGGACTTTGCTGCGGGACGTGTGCTAAGGAGTTGTCGACGTTCATAACTTCGATTCACCACTAAAAATGAAGGATGGCTACTAATCAGTGCAGTAGGGTCATTATGACCTGAGGGGCAAGGTGATGGTAGCAAGACTACGTTATCAGTGCAGTAGGGTCATTATGACCTGAGGGGCAAGGTGATGCGTAGTAAGACTATGAGCCAGCGCAGATGGGGTGAACAACTCCATAGGGCAAGTGGACATAGTAAGGATTGGTAAGGCTATGAGCCAGCGCAGATGGGGTGAATAACTCCATGGGGCAAGTGGACATAGCGAGGATTAGTGGCTACGTTATCAGTGCAGTGAAGCCATTTATGACTTCATGGGGCAGAGTGATCGTAGCAAGGCATGTTGGGTGATCGAAGTGGTGAACATCGTATGCTTTACGCACTGAGTGAGAGATGTGAGGATGGATGCTATGTTTGATTGTTTGCCATCATTATGACATGCACACCTCCCCCACCTCTGTATCTTTACACCGTTTGATATGGTACCTTAGAGTGTTGTATAGTATGTAGTGCTAACTCTTTGGTTGCAGGTCCAGGTTCAGGTATGTTTTAGTCTACCTGTTATTGTTCACTTTAGATGCTTATCGCTCATACCAGGCTTTATGTCTGACCCAGAGTTTTATGTCTCCTCTTATTACTCTGGGTGCTCACACGAGCAGACTAGAGACAGGTTAGCTGGTGATGCGCGAGTAGCTGATTCGGAGGCGGGCAGGAGGCTTCCACGTATGATATATATACACATTCTCCCTGTGTCGTTGGTGGTCGCTACTTGGGCATTAGTAGTGTACCTCCTTTATCTTACTTTTGCTTTGAGACAGTTTGAAAGTTGTAATAAGCTGTATTTTGGATTTCCGCTGCTATGATGTTTAGTTCTGGTTTTCAGCTTATGCACTATCTCTCCTGTTTTATGTCAAGTATGTTATTATTATGTTTTATTCTATGCGCTGTGAGACATTCTACAGGTTCTTTGTATGTTCATTTCCTTCTTCCCTTTCCTTCTGACGACCCGTTCCATGCTAACTGGACATGTGTACAGCGCACTTTTGGAGTAAGTGTCGGTTGGTGCGGGGCGGGCCGTCACAGAAAGCTTGAAGATAAAGAAGAACCAAGGAAATTAAGTAACAAAAGGGTTATGCTACGATGACAAATGGGTGTCTTTGAATCAAGTTTCCCCAAGAATGCAAGCTCACTACATCAATCGAGAATATCACTTTCTAACAAAGCATGAGCTCAATTTTTGGCCATCACTAATGAAGAGGCCTAAGAATGAAGTTAAGTTGGGAGAACCATACTGCTACTATCATATGATGAATGGAAATGAAACTAATCATTGCAGAGTTCTAGAGGGGATGATTACCAAAATTCTTTAAGCAAGGCCAACTATACGGATACGTAAAGAAGACTTAGTCAAATACAACAATAAGTTCTTCACAATAAGATTGCCTACATAGTCAAGGGTATGGAAACCCTCTTAAATTTTGGAATAACCCGAAATAGGTCAAATGAATTACAATGGTTGAAAACCCTTGTCATCCCAAGATGTCCAAGGCAAGGCACCCCTCGAAGGGGGGTAGTGTGTAAGCCTTTCTCTATGCCCAAGTAATAAAGGGCCAGGTTAAAGCATCAAAAGCGTAAGCCTCCGATCCAAGCCAGAATGGTCGGGACGAAGCATCTATATTAGCACTCCATGCCTATGCTCGTAGAAGAGTACGCCATGTCTCTGCTATGAACTAAGCACTTCCTACCTGTGCTCTTAAAATAGCACATCCTGCCTCTTCTTATGTTCCTCGTATCCCATGGAAGGGAACGAAAACCCTTATCACCACCTATGATGGCCAGGATAAGGCAAACCTTTGAGAGGGTGGAGTGTACGCCTCTATCACCGCGTACAATTGCCAAGATAAAGCATTAAAAGAGTAAGCATTTAAATCGCGTCTATGATGGCTCGGTTAAAGCATATAAGCCCTTATCACTTCCTACAATGGCTAGGATGAGGCGCCTCCTGGAGGGAGGTCCGATAAGTCCTTGGGCCCTACTTGAGAATAAGCTAGCTAAGCACACCAGACACACATGCCTAGTGAGTGTCCAATAAAACACGTACATCCCCTGCTTTGACAATTCAAGCCCAGAGAGTGGCTAACAAAGCACATACATCCTTTGCTTTGCAAATTAAACCCAAAGGAGGTGACACAATTATTGCTACCAGAGTTGAATTTCTGGTCTTCTATTAAATACCCGAATCCGGGTTATGGTTCAGCACTTCTATTATTACAGATATGGATTTCTAGTCTTCTCTCAAATACCTGAATCTGGGTTACGATTCGGGCCTTCTAACTAATTGTTAGAAGTGGATTTCTGGTCTACTATTAAGTACCTGAATCTGGGTTATGGTTCAAGACTTCTAATCATCGCCCGAGGTGGAATTCTGGTCTTCACTCATTAATACCCAGATCTTAGTTTCGAAGTTTCTAACTGCTATAGCTAAACATGTGCTTGTAGTGTCATCTTACAACATTCCCAAATATGGGTTTCGACGATCTTATCTATGCTTCCAGAAAAGCAATTCTGGACATTCAACTAAGTACCCTAACCTGGGTCAAGAAACTCCAATTCTTATCCCTGAAAAAAGGGGGAGATGACCTAAACCTAATCATATAAATCTACTATTAGTTATTCTAGTGAAACACAAAACGCAAAGGGTTACGTTGACCAATCATGAAAGTTTATTCACTACCCAAACAAGGGTTCACCTCAAATTAGAAATGGTAACTTACATCCTAATACTACCAAAGGACTAATCCAAAAAGTTATGCAACAAGTCTTACGCAGAATAATACAGGAAGAGATCCAAGATAAGGATATTCAAAATACCAACAAAGCTATATGTCAGGTGATGTCTATACAACTCATGAAGTTATTTTATGAGATCATTTGCATGTTCATTTCGTAGATAATCAAATGTAAAAGTCAAATCGTGATATAACCCTTATCACTTGTTCTCCTCATCATATAATTTTAATTAAAGTAATATTGCCAAAGAAAGGGAAAAAGTTATACACAACATTAAGGAAGTACAAAACCCCAGGTTTATTTACTAAAAACATTCTACCCAGTAACTACCTTCCTAAGATAGGTGGCAACATAGTAATGGGAATTAGAGCTAGCATGCTCTGCAACCAAACCCCTGGAGGAACAATTACAAATTATTCGAGTACCCTTCAGAACATGAGATAACTCTCTTAACCTTGTTCAGCGAATTAGCGCTAAGGACATGTGTGGAGTCAAATGAAGTTACAAACCCTTCGGGTGTGTAAGCTGGGCGGCATTTGTGATAATCCCATTTACCAGCCGGTGGACTGTCGTAACCTTGAACTAACTATGCATAGTATGTTTGAAGCTCTTTTAGAAATTCATCTTTCTTGTTACCCAGAAATTCGAGGCAAAGGGGGGGGGGGGGATATTGAGTATATACCTTCTTAAGATCTCTAGTAAAGCAATATCTTGCCAGTTTAGAGGATCTGATAAGGGAGGATCTCTCGTAGAATTATTTCTTCAACGTAACATAGCTTCCTAGGAAATCCCTAGAAAGCGAGCCTAAATTATGGAAAAGTATTTTGGATATCAAGAAAAAGTAAATTTATTACAAAAACAAAAATTGAAGGGGTGCATATGCTACAAACATCCCTCTCATTCATACAAAACAGATCTTTTAGAGGCTTCGAATACAAATCTGTTTTTGTTAAACTTAAGTTTATCTTAAGGCAATTCCACGGGAATTAAATGAACCCATGAAAGATTCCAGCAAGCCCTCAGATGAAGATCAACACCACGATCATCTAAGCACCTTCTGTGAATACATCTGAGCAGGCCTTTGCTACGATCTCCTAAGAAGGAAAATTTTACCGTTTTATATCTATTTTAAACTTCATACAAAAAATCCACTAGAATATCCCTATCTTAGATCAGCATCCAAAATAAGGACATTAGTTCACCATTCTCTTTCAAGAGCCTTTCACAATACAATCTAGCAGCCTTCCTAGGAGCTGCTTCATTTTCTTAAAAGATTGAAGTTTCACAGTGCTCTTATCTAGTCGATGATATTTATTCGACAAAGTAATATATTCACTCATTTGCTTATCTAGCTCTTTTGTAAGGCGAATCACTTTCAGTCGAGCCCTTTCGGGCCTTACGCATTTAAAAGCTAATTTTTTCCTTGTAATCTAAATCGGGAAGAAAAAGGATAATTATCAGAAGCATAAGCAAAGAAAGATGCTATTAAAGTTACCATACCTTATTGTAGCAGAGGCTTGGTAAGCTGCAACATCTGCAGCAATTTTTGGATTCGAATCTTACTCCGCTTCTTGCACGATCAAGGGATCAGGAGTACCGATTGAAAGGGCATTACAATCATGGGTCTCAAGATTACCATTGGTCGAAACTTCATTTTAGCCATTTGGGGTTTGGAAAATATTGTCGATATCAGTTAAGCCCTTACCACATTCATCTATATTTCCTTTGGTATCATTAGTACCATGAGTGACTCCCACAACACAGTAGGTCTTTGGTGTAGATATAACATCTTCTTTACCATTAGCACTTGGTTCTTCAATGAGAGCAACATCTATGGACAAAAGTTTTCCTACATCCACTTCGGCCCTCTCGAGAACAACGTTTCCATCTTTTATAAGAGCTATCTTTGACATGAAGTTCTCTTCCATTAGCGGATTGAGAGATGAAAAAGTTAAGTCTGGGTATTTTCCTGCGTTATCCACGTAGATGAGCAAAAGCGCACCCTCAAAGGAATTAACCATAATCTTGTCCAAAGTAAAAGGAATTAACCATAATCTTGTCCAAAGGAATTAACCAATGATAACCTTATGTCTGGCATCATTTATAATAACAATACTTTTGTCAAAGATGCTTCACTCTTATCAAGTTTGCTTCTAAGAGAGACATTCTTTTCCTTGAGAAGAGAATTATCCTTTTATAAGTAGGAAAAGCTAGAGTTAAGTGCAGTAAATTCCTTTTTAGACCTTTCCAAAGTCTTCTTGAGGACTTTAACCTCCTCGCTTAAAGAATGAGTGATTCCCTTTCCTGAGCTACTAATGACTCGTCTTCAGCAAGAGCAACTTCTAATAGACTTTGTTTCTTCACCACATCGTCCTTAATGTTGTTAAGAGTAACCATTTACCTCTTTAAAGAGAAATTCTCCTTTTAAGCTTAGACAAATCAGGAAACGCTTTGGAAATATCTTCTTGTAAGAGGAACCATTGCTTGATGATCTGAAAATAGAAAAAACATGACAAGGGTAAAAAGCATAATCACGAAACCAGGAGAGGAAGGAAGTGAAATTCATACCAAGAGTTGTTGCCCAATTAGAAAATGACAATAGCTG
Source organism: Allium sativum (assembly GCA_030737875.1). Taxonomy (NCBI): domain Eukaryota; kingdom Viridiplantae; phylum Streptophyta; class Magnoliopsida; order Asparagales; family Amaryllidaceae; genus Allium; species Allium sativum. The sequence goes on from CM060923.1 coordinate 466,934,573, forward strand.
GAGAGGTCAAGAATGGAGGATGGAAGACCCACACTCAAAAACGAGGAAAAAGAAATAATTTGTTTAATCTGCTCACTAAAGCTTTCTACTATAGGAGGTAGGGGAGATTCTCGAGAATTTAGATCTTCATAGGAAGAGAAAAATCCCAATGCATGATGAAAAGCAGCAGCCTTATGAGACTCAAATAAATAAACATCTGTTTGAGAAGCAACCTTTGGAGATTAAGTTATGTGTAGATCAACATTTATATTATCATGTGGAGCTTGGTCCACAAGACCCTGGAGTCTCTTAGATGGAGAATGTTGACGATATTTTTCGTCAACACCGAAATGAGGGCTTATGGTTACAGACCTAAGGGAACATAGGGATTATTCAGTTCCTACGAGCTTGAGTTAGTTCACCGTTTCCCAGATATCATGGTCTTAGGATAAGGGTTCCCTAACTCCAAAAAAGTTAAGAATCTAAACAGCTTGTAGAAGGTATTTCGGTATTCTAGTCCTTTTGATCTTGATTGAATTCACCGCTCCTTAGGTATCAAGACCCTTAGTCCGAAGGTTAGTTACTCTTCCTTCAAGAAGCGAGTATCACACTTACGAGACTTAAGGGTTAACAATTACCTTGGGATGGGGTTATAACAATCATCACTAATCGGCACTAAAGTACGCATTAAGGTTATTTAGGTAATTATCTAAAAGATTGGATTGAGGAGTGTTAATATGCATAAGTACCACAATACACAATATAATATGAAAAAGTAGTGGAGAACATAACAATTTATGGTGTATCAGTTCGGATTGAACCTACGTCCACTTTAAGGGCTTCGCTGATATTATTCATGGAGGTGGCTACATAGGAAATCCCCAAACTGATTTACAAATTAGGGTTATCTCTCTTAGAAATTAGAATAAGGTTGTGAAATGATGAAAATGTCCCTTGAATAAGACCCCTAAGGGTCTTATTTATAGGCAATTTGGCCCCTCCCCTTTGGCAATACTCGTGGAGGAACCCCGGTTCTGCTTCAACATTTTGAAATCGGCTTCCTTTAGTGGCTCTCGGCTTCAGGACCATTGGATTCAATCTGCTTATGCACTTCTTAGTTTCGGTGCAGAAGCTTTGTATGTTCTTTTGATATCGATTTCATTATTTTCAATCCTTTGTCTTCGGCTTTCAGTATCACAATGTGGAAACTTCGGTGCCGACGTCGAACGTACATTTGGTGTCGTTTTAGTTGCCTCCATTTTTCTATGTATTTGGCTTCCACCTTTGTTATTTGGGTTAACAGGTGCTTCTTTCGCTTGTTAGCATCGGTATTGAAAGTATGGGTATCGACAGCACTTCTTTTGCTCTATTCTGCTTGTTTACAGCCCTTTACTTCCTGTGATGAGTCCGTTTTCAGCTTCGTGTTCTCAACTCAAGTATACAGTGTCGACCCTGCTGTTTAGCTCAGTACCAAATCTTGTCCCTTGGTTTTGTATCATTTTGGCATCGATCTTCTCATCCGATACTTCCATTGCCTTGATGTTCTTTATCCTCCTTTTCTCTTTCAGTGTCGGCTCTTTTGGAATCATTACTATGGTTGTACCCTTACGAGTACTTTACTATCTGGGTATCGATTTCATATACTTGCTTTCCTGGTTTCAGTGTCGTTGCCAGGTTAGTAGTCCACTATATGCTGGTACCGACACCATGCCTTGCTCATTCCTTTCGCATTGCTTTAGTGCCATTGTTGCTACTTCCGTTCTTATGCTACCGGTATCGGACCGATACTCTTATGCTCTGTTATCGGCCTTGATTCTCTCTCGCATCTTCTTTATTGTTGTTGTTATATTGGTATCGTCTCTTTAACGGCAATAGAAACTGATGCTCGGCTGCAACCGGAACTTCTTTGTTGTTGGTGTTGGCTTTCGGTATTGCCTTAGCCTTCTTTAGTGCTCTTTCCTGCATGGTTCCGGTTTCACTGTCTGAAACCTTTTTCTCTCTTGGTATTGGAGCTTCTGCTTCTTTATATTTGGCCAGTGCAACTTTTGGTGTAAACAGAGAACCTTCAGAAATCACGTTTATAAGTTTTCTTTTGACAACCTCTCTAGACTTGAGTGAAGCATATGTCAAAGAGGGAGTCCTTGCCTTTGGAATGGAAGAAGACGAATTAAGCTTGCTTAATTCAGAACGAATGACACCTTATATATTAAAACCGAACAAGGGTAAAGTTTTTACTAAGTCTCAAATGGACGAGTAAGATATTTAGCTGAAATATTAGGGAATATGGGAGAATCGAAGGAGAAAGGATCATTCTTGCCTAATGATAAAGACATGATTCCTTTGTGAAGAGAAAGTAGGGGAGGTTGTCCAATTATATTCTAGCCGGTTGGTAGAATAGAGTGCTTCTGAAGGATGCTAGGGGTTAGCAATGAGGATCTATTACCTAACTTTTCAGAAGCGACAGTAAGAAGGTCTACTACTTCCTTATCCACAAAGTTAGGAAGTTTGGGAGCTGCATCTGCAATAAGTGTTAATCACGATTCCTCGCCACGGGTTAGATGGACCCAGAGCCGTCTTGGCGGGCGCCTGATGTGGTGGCACCGGAGGCTTTGAACTTGCTTCGAGAGGAAAGGGTTCTTGGACGTATTGCTCAAGTCATTTCTCGTGGATAAGCTTCTCAATTATATCCTTGAGCTGGCGACATTCATTGGTGTTATGTCCATACACGTCGTGATATCGGCAGTACCTTCCAGTATTTCTCTCGAGGTCGGTTGATTCCCTGGCGCGTGGCTTCTTGTATGGCAATGTGTTGCATGTCTCCAAGTAAATTGTTTCTAAGTCCTCATTCAGCGGGGTGTACGTCTCGAAGGCTCAGTATGGGTCGGGTTTCCTTGGTTCGGTCAGGGCCTGACCGTTGTTCCGGCCTCCTTGCCTACCATTATTCGGCCTTTGCCCGTACGGACCCACCCCTTATTATGATCAGAGGGCTCTCCTACTTGTCTTCCTCTGAGGTTGTTATTTGCAGCGTCTTCTTGAGAGTCATTGAGGGCGACTGGATTCGGAGAGCCGATTCCGTCTTGCTTCCTCTTGGCATAAGTACTTCCCCGCCTTTTCGTAGAAAGGGTCAAGGCTTTTTGGATGCTTTTGATTGATCCATGCCTCGAATTCGGAAGTAGGAAGGACACCTTTTGCTAGCTAAAAGAGTATGGTGCGAGGGTCCGGATCCTCGACCTCGGCAAGGGCGATGTTGAACCGGGAGAGGTAGCTTTTAAGCGAATCGGCGGGTCCTTGGTATAAGTTGACAAAGTGAAGGCATTCTTTAGAGTCGGGATATGCACTCTGAATTACTTGACTAGTTATGTTGCTAGTTGGCCGAAGTTGTTGATGGAATCAAGTGGGAGGCGAGAAAACCAAAGTAAAGTGGTCCTAGATAGGAAGACTGGGAAGCACTTGCATTTAACTGGATCATTGCCCCAGCTTGAATCCATTTGCCACTCATACCGGTTTAGGAAAGCACAAGGATTGGTAGAGTCATCATAGAGTGGCATATATGGCATGCTGAAGCGTCGCGGCCACTCAGCCTCGTTTACTCTTCTTGTAAAGGGATTACGCCTAATGTGGCCCTCCCATGAGTTATGCACATTCCCTCGCATTTCCTTCATGATCCACTAAACCATGTCGGGGATATAAGTTGGATTGGGATACGTCGTCGGGATCCAAGGATTTTGCCGAGGTTCTGGAGTTCTGATGCGAGGGTGTCTTCTATGATGAATGTCTGGGTTGTCTTCTTCCATGTCCTCGACATCTATAATCAGATCCTGGTGTGGATGATGAGGCAGAGCGGGTTGATGCCGACCTTGTTCTGGTAGAGCGCGGGCCGTTGGAATAGTAGGTCCATCATCTCAATGGGGGAACGTTGGGTTTTGTCGAGGAAGGGGTTAGTTGGTCAGACCCGGTCTGTCATTGATGATCAAGCGAGAGCGATCTCGATAGTGTGCCCCCTCGCTATATATGACTGTAGTTCGGTCACCATTGCCGTTTCCATTGCCATTGCCATGGTCGAGGGCGTTGGTGCGGACAGCGATGTTGTTGATGAGACTAAACCTTCTTCTTTGATGTGGTCCCCTCGACTTGGAAGAGGAAGTTTCCGAGACAGTTGGTCGAGGTCGAGCGTTGTTCCGAGTTAGCTGAAGTCGAGCGACGATGCGCTGACTTTCTTGAAGTTATCAAATAAGGTCGATGTTATGCCTTAATCCTTGATTGAGCTCGATGGCTGTGTTCTCATATTTCTCACTAAGCATGCAGAGCTGTGTCTGCGTCGTGGGCGCTTTGGGGTCCGCGAGAGGAGGGATGTTTTCAGTAGTGGTCGGCATATCTACCGGCGGAGCCTGTTGTGATGTTCCGGCTTCGGCTATGGCTGAAGAGCTGATCATTGCGTTCTTTGGTCGCTTCGCAATCATGAGCGGACTCGACGGCAGATTTTAGAAAAAGGAACCTAAACCTTGTCGAAGTCAAGATGATGATGTGTGACAAAGGCGCAAATCCGAGTTTTCTCAGTGAAAGCACCAAATGTTGACAATAAAAAATGTCATAAACACCCAAGATTCCAATTACTAGGAATTATTAGTTTGGTCGTATAGACAAGAGCGAAAAGTGGTAAATAACACGAGAGATTTATACTGGTTTGGCCTCGAGAGGGGCCTACGTCCACTTTCAAGAGTCATTGGAATATTATTAATAACACAAAGTTACAAGGCTAAGACCATCTCATGACATATCATTACATTCATCTCTAAGTTATATGATGTCATTATTATCATATATTTCATATATTAGGAAAAAGACACTTTTGCCCTTCTTCTTCCTCAAAGTGGAGATGCCATTAGAGGAGCTCTCAAGAGGTCTCAAGCTCACAAAATCCAACCCTTTTGAAGTGTGATGCCATGGGGTATTTATAGGAGAGGGGTTAGGTAGGAGTAGGTAGGAGTAGGTGAAAATAGGGGGCCACACCCAGAATTTTGCACCTGACACCCGTGCCCATGCAACTTTCGCACCCAGCCTTGGGGTGCGAATTTCGAACCTCGTGGGGGTGTGAAATTCATACCCTGTAAGATAGAATTTTGCACCCTACCGGGCGCGAAACTCATACCCTTCGGGGTACGAAATTCATACCCCGATGGGTTCGAGTTTCATACCCCAAAGGGTACGAATTTTGTACCTCTTGGGGTATGAAATTCGTACCCCAGGGATGAATTTTTCACCTTGTTGTGTGCAAATTTTCGAGGGGTACGAAATTCACATTATGAGAGACATAAAGGCCATGGGCATGGGTGTTTTATGCCTCGAGGTTCGGGCTCGCAATTCCTAGGGATTCAGAGCCTTGGTTCAGAAATGTGTTAGGGGTGTTGCGAGGCGCTTGGAGACGCGGTTCCTCTTCAATCCTGTCTCCTTCGCTCCTAAGATTCCCTCTCGGCCTTAGCTCTATACGCTGCATTGGGTCGAGCGTGTCTCATGTATTTGTGGGAACCGGGCCAAAAAACCGGTTAACAGCTATCGGCAACACTTCTTTTGCTTTGTTCTGCTTGTTTACAGCCCTTTACTTCCTGTCATGAGTCCAGTTTCAGCTTCGTGTTCTCAACTCAAGTATTCAGTGTTGACCATACTGTTTTCCTCAGTACTAGATCTTGTCCCTTGCTTTCATATCATTTTGGCATCGATCTGCTCATCCGATACTTCCATTTTCTTGGTGTTCATTAGCCTCCTTTTTTCTTTTGGTGTCAGCTCTTTTGGAATCATTACTATGGTTGTACCCTTATGAGTACTTTACTATCTGGGTATCGATTTCATATACTTGCTTTCCTGGTTTCGGTGCCGTCATCTGGCTAGTAGTCCACTATATGCTGGCACCGACACCAAGCCTTGCTCATTCCTTTCACACTGCTTTAGTGTCATTGTTGCTGCTTCTGGTCTTCTGCTACCGGTATCAGACCGATACTCTTGTGCTCTATTATCGGCCTTGACTCTCTCTTGCATCTTCTTTAACATTGTTGTTATGTTGGTATCGTCTCTCTTTAACGACACTAAATGCTGATGCTCGGCTGCAACCATATCTTCTTTGATGTCGATGTGGGCTTTCGGTACTGCCTTAGTATTCTTTATTGCTTTTTCCTGCATGGTTCCGATTTCGCTATCTGAAACCTTTTTCTCTCCTGGTATTGGAGCTTTTGCTTCTTTATATTTGGCTACTGCAAATTTTGGTGTTAACAGAGAACCTTTAGAAATCACGTTTATAAGTTTTCGTTTGACAACCTCTCTAGATTTTAGTAACACATATGTCAAAGAGGGAGTCCTTGCCTTTGGAATGGAAGAAGATGAATTGAGCTTGCTTAATTCAGAATGAATGACACATTATGTATTACAAACGGAATAAGGGTGAATTTTTTTACTAAGTCTCAAATGGTCGAGTGAGATATTTAGCTGAAATGTCAGGGAATATGAGAGAACCGGAGGAGAAAGGATCATCATTGCCTAATGATAAAGACATGATTCCTTTGTGAAGAGAAAGTAGTGGAGGTTGTCCAATTATATTCTAGTCGGTTGGCAGAATAGAGTGCTTCTGAAGGATGCTAGGTGTCAGCAATGGGATCTATTACCTAACTTTTCAGAAGCGATAGTAAGAAGGTCTACTACTTCTTATCCACAAAGTTCAGAAGTTTGGGAGCTTCATCTGCAATAAAAAGAGGGAATAAACAAACCAGTAAGGGAAAATGTCTCATACTTGGAGTATTAATGCTGCTAGAAATGCCTGAAGGGAACCATATAAAGAAAAATTGAGTATCCCAGTCTTTAAACCTTATCGTTCCTTCGAATAACGATTTCTTTGTGGGATTTGCACGGAAAATTTGATGGTTTACCTCATTAAGTTTGGAGGGGTAAACCAAATAGTCAAGAAGCGAAGGACTTAGGAAGAGTTTCCTGACTCCAAAGACAAAATCTCAAGGCCTAGAAGGTAGGCATAAGTGTTGGGAGAATGTTGGATAGGAACAATCTTTAGGTATTGCAAAAACTAAGTGATAAAATCTAGGAAGGGGACAAAATCCCCATGCCAAATATGAATAGCCGAAAAAGCAAAATGCCCTTCTAGAAGGGATGCAATGGTGTTAATCTTACGCAGTGGAATGGCTTCCACTCCAGAAATGTTAAAGTCCTGAAGGGTGGCATCAACTTCCTCTTGAGTAGTAATTAAGAAATGCTTCATTGTGGCTCCAATCTTATTTGGAGGAGAGGATTCCAATGGAGAGGTAGAATTATTAACAAGTTTTGTCGCAATATTCTTCTTTCCAATCGCGCCAGGTGCTATCTATCACTTCCTTAAATCAAGATAATATTGCGTAAGAATAATAAGCAATTCCTGTTTTTTCAAAAACAATTCAAAATAACGACATTTGCACTAAGACACATAGCATATGTTTTCGGAGAAATAAGAACTAATTAAAACGCCCAGTTGAACTATCAACTAACTCATGGTGAATCAGTAGAATCAGGTTTTGATAACAAAATCGAAACCAATTTTCCTCACTAGTTTCAGCAAGTGTGTCAACATAAGATGAATAGGGTTGCTTGATATCCCAATGGGAAACTTGGTTATGTATTTGAGAAGTCTTTTAAAATCACTCAAGCTGAGGCCAAGAAAGGAAAATCACAATACAAGAATTTGAATTATAAGAATAAAGATATTTCTTAACGATGCTTACACAATCAGATTAACATAAACTTACCTCGATTGGAGTTCGGGAAGTGTTGATGTTTGCAATAGAAAATTTTAAATGCAGGAAGGTGATGAGAAATGCAAAAGAAGCCGACAAAAGGGGTATCAAAGCACCACTGGCGTGGTAAATGTTACCACCAAATTCAACACCGAAGCTAGATATCGGCGAAGGGGTATCAAAGCACCACTGGCCCCAAGAGTATGTTTCAGAAGCAGATAACCGACATCGGATCATTGAAGCAACCAATAACGAAAGCAGAGAGAGGGAGATTTGTTAATGTGTTATCGGTACCAACACAAGAGGCATAGGCTTGGAATCGATACAAAAGGGGACAATGGTAAGGCAGTACCAACACCGAAGGGAACAAACATATATAGCTCCGAAAGCACGCCACTTAAAACCAGAATCAGATAAAAAGGGTTGACCGAAATCATATGATTTGAAACGCAGAACCATGAAAGGAAGGCATAAAGTCAAGCTAAATGGAAAAAAGGGCTATCGGTATCTGGTAATGATACCGACACCAAGAAGTAATTTCAAAACCAACGAAAGGCATACAAAAGCATGTTGTCGCAAAGCCTGAACTAAACCCAAGAATTCATTGAAGTAATCTGAAGTCATAAGAAGAGGGGATATCCACACTAACTTACTTAGTGTCGATACCGAAAAAGATGAAGATGACAAAAGGAACGGAAGCATAATGGTAATATTCTGAGGACTTGCTACCAAGACCGAAGCTTATCGCCAAAACCGCAAGAAACTCTCGAAGATATCTATACCAATGGACTAAGTATCAATACACTATAAAAAAAGCATCAAAGTTAAGCTCCTAGAACACGAAAACGACACTCTAAAAGTAGGATATACCCAACAACAATGCTCAGTAGAGAGAGAGGCTGCTGAAACCATGTTGCTAGAACCGAATGGCATAAAAGCGGCCAAAACCCTGTTGCCTCATCGGATTGAGACTTCTTCTGAGTTGATGTCAAAAGGGGGACCAATTTGTCTATAAATAAGACCCCGGGTACTCATTTGATAGGACTTTTCTCATTCCCCATTCTTGTAAACTTTTCTTATAAAGTAATCCCTAATTTCTAAATTGATTTGGAGATTTTACTTAGACATTCCTATGTACCCAACAAAGTGATCAATAAAAGTGAACCAATACTTGAGATCAATGTCTTGAATATCTTCATCATTTATGTTTCTTATTTCTTTACGACAATGTTTTGTGCATAAGCCAAATTACCCGAAATACTCTTCTACAAGCCATTTAGCTTGCCAACTTGCATTATGATCAGGGAACCCTTTTATCCTTAGGCAACGGTTGGTCCTTGAGTCTCGTGAGCGTGATACTCACCTCTTTAAAGGAAGAGTAACTAATCTTTGGGATTAAGACCTTGATATTTAGGAAAAGGTGAACTAACTCAAGCTTGTAGAAACTAAATAATCTCTTTTAACTTCCATAGGTTCGCAACCTTAGAACTACTTCCAGTATTGATGAAAAATATTGTTAACAACATCTACAGGACTTCTTCTACCTTTTGCAATTCTTATTTACTGTATCTGTCTATACTTGGAACTCAAGCAATCTTATACTTTGTAATAATTAAATTAGTGCAAAACTAGTGAAGATTATCAAGTGGGCGTAGGTATATTCAAGTGGTACCACTATAAATTACCAGTTCCCCATTTTTCATTTATTTTCTTTATTTTAATTACCTATTCATAGACTTGGTGTGTTGAACCATGTTTGGTGTCAACAACTGCTATGATGTCCCTTCTAACCGGGGCATGATCCAAAGATTTGGTATGAACCGACGAGGACCGCATAACTAACATTGATTCAACCTTAGAGCGAGAGGAAGTTCCTTCTCTTGAGCATCGACGAGTCATGTATCGAGAAGTCATTCTACAAAAGGAAGCATGTGCCCAGAACAGTTAGGTGCATTCAATTCCTAGATGTTGTGTTTGCTCAGTGAATGACGTTCGGAGCTCAAAGTCTTCATGTGCCAATCAATAAATTCCAAGTGCCATCCAAGGACAAGTGTGGTGCTTTATGTACGTGTTTTGTATCCAATAAGTCCAAAACTGTCAAATGGAACCGTCTCATGAAGATGGCCCAAATGAGCCTAAAATCATTTCCGTGCTATATATATTTTATTCCAACTTACTCATTGCTAATCCGAAGAATCAATAATGAGTTCATCGCCTGAAATGGCACACGAAGATCTTTGTTATGCGTCCATTGGATGTGCGAATGTGCTAACAAGAAGAATTTGGGAATCGAGCTCAACTACACTTAACTTGACTGTCAATACTTAGCCAAAACGGTGCTAAAACATTGATTCTCGGACATAGTTGTCATTTTATGATTCAAAGCAGCTTGTATATAGTACATTAGTTCATGTGCATACTACTAAGTGTTTTTATTCATCCAATGTTGCATTCAGATTAAAAACTAAACTGTACTTTACATTTATACCCAAAGTAAAAGTGTAGATAGTTTCAACTTGATTCGAGGTGCTTTCAAAATCAAATTTGATTGCTATGACATTCATAATTGCCAAGCTAAATTACTCTGCATTTCACTGTTATGCCCAAGTTAAGGTCTTAAGTTGTTTAAAATTAAAGTTGATGTCTTTAAGTCCAGAAAGATCTTGGATTAGAGTTCTAAGTGATTGAATTGTACGAAGTCGAGTTCAAATCCAAGTTTGTTTTCCAACAAAGCTAAAAATGCGTCGTTGAGTCGAGAACAATCCCTACAAGTCATGGCTTACTCCTTAACCAAGCATGTAAAAAGGGACCAACTCTAGGATTCAAGGTCAAAGAGTAAATCAGAGCTGTTGAATGTGAATAACTAGAACCAGCAAGCAAGGGAGGACAACCAAGACGTGTGACAATGATAAGATGCTTAGAAATCATGCTGGAGTTGATGGATCAAGTAGTAATGGTTGATGTTAGGATTTGGGCCAAAATTGTGTGAATATGAGAAAATTAGGCCGGGAAAACTCTAGAGGACATTAACGGTGGTGCTAAAAGGCTAGGCCGGGAGACACAGGTGCTAGATAGTCGATGGTGGTCGTGGATTAGCTTGGATCTACAAAGAGAAGGTAGCTAGATCGAGTACTCTCAAAAAAGGGAAAGCAGGAAATAATAAAATATATGGACTAGACCCTTATATAATAGAGAGATTTTTCTCAAAAATTTACTAAGTACAAAGTTTGGCACTGGTCATACCCTATGGATCGGAATTGGTCAATCAGGGAAATTTGTTGATCTCACAAATTTGTGTACTTTTATTACACTACCCGTAAAGAATATAGCCAATTGTGAATTTGAAATTAAGGTACGACATCAAACGTGCGTCTCACCCTATCATCTAAAGCAATAGATCAACGATCAGTGGTAATTCATCAGAAAAACCAATTACTTAGTCTAAGACACTTGTAACTAAGAATTTATCAGCATATTGGTCTACAGCACATCTTGCTTTCAACGATAATTTATTATGAGGGGAAAATGTTAACTTGGTTTATATCCCAAAGAAGAGATTGAAAAGAAATAAAGAAAACACAACCTCATATTCAACTCAAACTATACATATCAACTCAAAACAGAAGGAAGTGACTACTCAACAAGTTAGGCATGAAAATACACTAAGTCTATAGATATACATCGGTCCATATGCCATAGATCACATTGGTCCATAAAAATGGGTCCGACTTATTAACCTATCCCATTATGATTCCTGTCACTTATCTAACATGCGTGCAAAGTTCCGCAATTGGACAGTTCTAATTATAGCAACCTAATGAACTAAACTGGAAATATGCATACCAGTTTGATGAACCGATACAATCAAGAAAACAAAGACCAAATAGAAGTGTACGTGATAGAGAATATCACAACAGCATAAGAAGAAAGTAGTGTAGACTGTAATGCATATTTTCTTAAGTCTATGGACCGGCACTAGCCTATAGGCCATGGACATGCATTATCCCATAATATTAAGTTTTATAACTTTGGAAATTGGCGTGCGAACTTTTGTTGATTCGTTGGACTTTGGTGAAGCGGATTGTACCAATTACTTTTTGAACTCCTATAAACTACAAGTATCAGAACAAGAATAACCATGCACTCATTAATTAAGGTTTAGGTTATAGTATTTACTTAAAATTGTATGATTAATATTGGAATTTTTCATTATATGTATAAGAGGGGTCTGATTTATTTTGTCCTTCTTTAACAATTTTGTAATAAATAAAAGGATAAGTTGACATGATTAATCTCAAGTTTCACGTGTCTTTCCATATTAATTCGGAGTTTGGATTATTTTTAATTAATCTCAAGTTTGATTGAGGGAGGAGGGGGGCTTTCCATATTGATCCTAATGATCTGTTTATCCACTCTGGAGGAAGTTTGAAAATCTCAGTCGCAACAGAAATGAGCACTGTAGGACCTTTATCACTGTAGGTTTGAAAGGCAGAGAGCAGCTTCAGCATCAACGTCTTGCTCTGAAATGAGCAAGCATCCTTTATCTTCATGCCAACGATGAAGTAAATGGACAACTGGACCCAGCCGAAGACTCCAGTGAGGTGAAAATACAATGCATGGTTCTTTCCGTGTCACTCAAAACATTATAAACAAGGGTTGTTTGACCCATTTCCGAATCAGCAGTCTTTGAGTATGAAAATCCTTTTCATTGCTACCAGTCCATATTTTCATTTTTTGAAACCAACTCTGAAGAACGAAGTACTAGGAAAACATTAAGTTTTTCTCTTTCATTAGCTCTACATGACCGAATAGGGCCTCTTTGGAGAATAGATTTTCTTGACGTTGCTTGCAAAGCCATTTAAGTGCAGCATTGGTGAAGGCTAGCATCTCTTCTCCAAATTTGATGCTTCGAGTGAAGTGATTTATGCGGAATTTTGATGAGGATCTAGTATTTCTTATTTAGATACCAATGGAGTATAACAAAATAATATGAAATCTCATGAAAAACAAAGAACAAAAAAGGACACAGAAGATTTAACATGGTTCGGATATGAATATCCTACGTCCACGGAGACCCAAAAACTTTTATTTCTCAATGAAGAAATGAGTACATAAGAGAGGAGGAAGATTACAATAGAGAGAAGATTAATGGTAGATTGCTTTCTTCATACAATAACATGACCTTTATATAGAGGGATTTCTTGACTTCCAAGTAAACTTGGCACCCAATTTTTTTTGACTTCCAAGTAAACTTGGCATCCAAGTTTTCTTGACCTCCAAGTAAACTTGGCACCCAAGTTATTCCATATAGGAGCCAATTACATGATTGACAATCAATCTTACCTTCTCTACAAATATTTGAATCATCAATTTCAACACTCCACCTTGATTCAAATATGACAGTCTTTCTTCATCATCTCATCTTCAACAATCAACATAAAAGTTGTTGGTCCCAGTGCCCCATGGTACTCAAGTAACAGGAAGCAAACTGATCAAGTTTGAGCAATGCTCAAACTTGTCCTTTGGAAGTGACTTAGTCATCATATCTGAAGGATTATCCGAAGTACCTACCTTCAATAATTTGATCTTGCTACGTTCTTCCTCAAACATAAGAAAGTAACCTCTAACATCAATGTGCTTTGTCCGTGAACTATAAGCTTGATTCTTAACAAGATGAATCACACTCTGACTGTCTGAAAATAGCTCCACTGTCTGCTGCGCCATTAAAAGATCATCCAACAACTAAAGTAAGTACAATCCTTCCTTTGTTGCTTCCACAATCGATATCAACACTGCTTCGGTAGTCGACAAAGCTACGATGGATTGCAGCTTTGATCTCCATGAAATCGAGCCTATGCCAAGTGTAAAAACATAGCTCGACACTGACTTCCTAGCATCTCTATCCCCAGCATAATCAGAATCACAGTATCCTCTAAGAAAGATGTCACCATCTACTCCACCGTATAGCAAACCCACCAAAGAAGTTCCTCGAAGATATCTAAGAATCCACTTCATTGCTTGCCAATGTTCTTTGCCTGGGTTAGAAATATATCGACTGACAACACCAACTGCATGGGCCAAATCTGGTCTCGTACACACCACCGCATACATGAGACTACCAATAGCACTAGAATAAGGTATATTAGCTATATACCTTTTATCTTCTTCCGATGTAGGAGAATGGTCTTTTGACAACTTAAAATGAAAGCCTAAAGGAGTGCCTTCCAGTTTGGCTTTCTCCATCCCAAATCGAGCGAGGACTTTCTCGATGTATTGCGCCTGAGTGAACCTTAACTCTCTCCACTTCCTATCCCTGCCCCAATATTCTTTGTGCCTTTCCCAAATCCTTCATATCAAACTCTCTACTGAGCTCCACTTTCAACTCCTTAGTTTTGACCATACTATGAGATGCAATCAACATATCATCAACATATAACAATAAATAAATCATGTCATCATCACATCTCCTAAAATAAACACACTGGTCTTTGAAGCTTCTGGAGTATCCTTGTGAAAGCATAAACTTATCAAATCTCTTGTACCAAAGTCTAAGAGACTGCTTCAGTTCACAAAGAGATTTGTTAAGTTTCCAAACATAGTCTGGCCTGCTACTATCAGTGAACCCTTCTGGCTACCGCAAATAAATCTCTTTATCCAGATCACCATGCAAGAAAGCAGTTTTGACATCTAGTTGCTCTAACTCCATGTCATAATGAGCAACTAATGTCAAGAGAATACGAATGGAAGTATGCCTAACAACTGGAGCAAAGATGTCATAATACTCTACCCTTTTCTTCTGAACATACCCCTTTGCTACTAGTCTTGCTTTATATATGAACTCTCCATTGCCGCCGTCTTTCACTTTATAGATCCACTTACATCCAATAGCTCTCTTGTCGGTAGGAAGTGGCACAAAATCCCAAGTGTGATTTTTCCATAAAGATTTAAATCTCCTCTTCCATTGCTACTAACCAACTGGAACTGTCAACTGATGCAATAGCGTCTCTATAATCTCTGGGCTCATCATGGACAACGTTTAATGCATATGTCGCCATATCATCAAAGTCAATGTCTTTGATGATCAAACTAACAAACTCATCAAGAGATCTGGGCTTTCTTCTTTCTCTAACAGGCCCGGTCTCTGTATGAGCTCCACCTTGAGTTTGATCTTCTATGCTAGTATCCATACTATCCTCATCAACCACGACGTCATCGGAAACGCCATTTGAACGTCAATGGAAAGAATCAATAGATGACTTGCTTTGTGTTTGGTATTCTTCACATGTCCTCTCATCATCATCCGATGAGGAAGGCTCTACCTTCAACATAGCCTTCTCATCAAAAGTTACATGCCTGCTTATAATAAGTTTCTTGCTAATAGGACACCACAACCTATATCCTTTTACTCCTCTTGTATAACCTAGAAAGATACACTTGTGAGCTCTAGGTTCCAGCTTTCCTCGACTCTCATGCACATAAGCTGGACAACCAAATACCTTGAGGAATGAATAGCTAACAGGCTCTCCTTTCCATACTTCTTCAGGGATCTTCATATCTATGGCAGTAGATGGTGTGCGGTTGATAAGGAAAGCCGCCATAGATAAAGCTTCCGCCCAAAATCCCTTTTTTTAACTTAGCAGTCAATCTGAGGCACCTAGTTCTCTCCAACAATGTCTGATTCATCCTTTCTACAACTCTATTGGACTGGTGGTCGCCTGGTGTGGTGTAATGCCTCTTAATGCCTTCGGACTAACAATAATCGATGAAAACCTGTGATACGAGTTCACCGGCATTATCTGAACGGAGAACTTTCAACTTCTTCCCTGACTGCTTCTCCACCATGGATTTCAATTTATGAAATCTAGTAAAGGTTTCACTTTTGGACTTTAAAAAGTATACCCAAACTTTATGAGAGAAATCATCTATAAATGAAACAAAATACCTGGCTCCACCCAAGGATGGGCAAGGGGAAGGTCCTCAAACATCCGTGTGAACATAATCCAAAATAGCTTTTGCCTTATTCTCACCAACACCAAAAAAAATCTTCGTCTACTTACCAAGAACACACTCTTTACAAAAACCAAGTTTTGAATGCCGAATTCCGTCAATCAAACCTTACTTTCTTAGCTCATCCATGCTGCGTTCGCCAATGTAGCCCATCCGCAAGTGCCACAATCTGGAAGAATCTGAATCAGCCGAAGTAACTGAAGTTGATTCACTAACTACAGTAGTTCCCTTTAGTAAATAGAGATTTCCTGCCCTCACTCCTTTCATAACGATCATGGAACCCTTAGATATTTTCATCTTCTCTTCTTCAACTACAATCTTTAGTCCAAGTCTACTCAATAAATGCCCTAACTGAAATCACGCTCCTCCTTAAATCAGGTACATGCCTAACATCAGTAATGGTTCGAATAACACCGTCAAACATCCTGATCTTTACACTACCAACACCAACCATACGGTAAGAAGCATCATTGTCCATCATAACTTCTCCTCCATCAATCTCATGGTAAGTGGAAATGACCGACCCGATAAGAAAAGGCACGACCGACCCGAACCTTCTCTAGAAGCACAACCGACCGATCCAACATGACCGACCTGATTTGACAGACCCGGTCCAACAATGCAATGACCACTCTCTTCTGCTCGACCGACCCGATCCGATTATGCACCCCACTTTGTGACTGACCGACCCATGCTTCCAGTCCTGACCGACTCGATCCATGCTATGAGAACGACCCATTTCATATCGATCAATCCACTTCATACCGACCAATCCACTTCATACCGACCGATCCATCATTTCTTGCTCCCCAAGACTCACTTTCGACTGACCCAAATATCCTCGACCGATCCGATTAGCCTTCCCGACCGACCCAACACCTGGACAGACCCAATTCACCCCCAAATTCAACCAAAACTTCGCCAAATGACCAACTTGACGAAACCAATTCATCCGATTCATCCAATAAGCCACAAGCATGTTATGAAATCAAGAACAACATGAAAATGACAATTTACACCAAAATTATGCAATTTCACCAAAATCATGATAAATGAACATATGAACTAAATTATGGATCAAACTTGCATAAACTTATGAAATAGCGTATAAATTACCGGTTTTGAGTTGCTAAATTAGATCCTATGGCGATTCATATGAAAATAAGCTTACCATGATGTAGATCTTAGGAAAACGACTTGAATTTGATGAAAAACAAGATCAAACACTCATATACTTGATTGAATCCATGTGAGAGATGTATATCACTCACTAATTCTCCAAAACAAGCTAAAAGCAATGAATTATGATTCTGGACAACGAAGAATTTGATCCAAACCCTTTGATTCGATGATCTCTCTCTCTCTTTGGTTTGCGTAGATCTAGCCTCAAATCTTCTAGATCTTCGATTCTCTAAGCTTTAATGGTGGAAAGGTGTAGGCAATATAGGAATGGAGGAACTCTAGCTCTTCCACATGAGAGAATGGAGAAAGTGAACTATTCTCAATGCCTCCCACCCCCCTATTTATAGCCTTCCACCAGCCCACTAATGGGCCTCTCCAAATCGTCCCATTATGGCTTACCAAACCTGAAGAACCGACCATTGAACCTTAAAACAATGATTCCTCCCAAACCGCTGAGCCAAATCTTTAATGTTACCACTCTATGGAAAGGAAAACATCATCCTTTCCAATGACACATGTCTCAACACCTGATTCGATCTCAGTAAAAAGTTATGCCCTATACAAAACTGACAGAGTAAAAACGGTCACAAAAAATTGGTAAACATTATGGAGATGTCTCACATCCCCATAAGCAACATATTAAAATACAAGAATGGTCCAACCCTCAGGGAATAAATTAAAAATATTTTACGATCTTCTGATATGTAAAACGCATGTTGTTACAGTACGAGTATAAGTAAGAAGATGTTTAAGGCGTAATGCACATACGATATTTCATACTACTCAAATATAGAAAAAAAGGAGGGCCTTATGAGCACTTAAAGCCAAGTGGTAGATATAATAACTTAATACCTACTTCCTGGGTAGATAGTGCAACTCATTCCCAAATCAAAACAATGCGAGAGGTGGTAATAAGTCACTTAATACCTAGAGGATAAGTAGATGAACATGTCACCATCTAATACCTTCCTAGGAGGACCCCTTCTTTACTACCTAGCTAACATCAGTTAGGTAATCTCTTAGTCACTTAATACTTCACTTAGGATAGGTAATCATTTACCATCATATGCCTTATCCCTAGATGGACTCAAACGACCCTATCATTTAAGACCCTTATAAGGTAGCGGATCCTTCTAGAGATATCCTTCTTACATATTCTCGTGATCATATAATACTTCAAAATTAGGAAATGCAAACCTATTGATTACTTAATACCCAATGGGGTGAATCCCAAGACTACTACCGTACTCCGTAGGATAAATCTATAAGGAAAGGAGTGAGTCATAATCACTTAACACCCCCTAAAGTGAATCAACAACTTAATACCTTACCTCTGTAGTAGGTCTTTACGTATCCAAAGTAATTATAGTGTTATGGTGTCTCATATTAACTCATCTTTTTAGGTTGCTGTTAGTCAGGTTAACTATGCAGATTTGTGTTAGCCTCACGTTCACATGTCATTTATTATAAGAGGTGGTCATTTACTCACACATCACATAAATAATATACATATAAGGAAAATCTTCCTTATTACTACACATAAATTATCTTAATAAGGACATGTAATTCGAATGTAGAATTCCAAATTAATTACGCATTTTATTGTTCATTATATGTTAAGTACGTTACACAATATGAGTTAATAATTACGAATAATAATGTGTGTGAACTGAGTCCTAAACTAATGTAAGAAATGCCAATTCTTACATATAATGTTGAATAACAAGTCCGTTTTCAGCACATTCCATATCGGGTTCTGAAGAAATAGGGTCTTACGATACTAACACTTTCAACAAAAGTAAAGACATTCCACATTCACCAAATATTAGAGAAGTAATTTGAGTTATCAATTACTTATGCAAACCAAATGGTATTTCCTATAATTAATTTTATATATTTTAATTCCTAGTTTTATTTCACTTCCCTTTCAGAGTTAGTAAAAATTTGGTAGTAATTGAGGATTTGAATCATGTATAATTACCATCCTCAAATACAAAGAATATGAGATTTAAAAAGAGAACAATAGAAAAGAAGTGAAATAAACTAAGGTTACATGAAATTTCAGAAAATGTGGGATTCCGTTCAATTTACATACGTAATTAGAATCAAATACATCTTCGTAATTATAATTTTTTAAAGGGATGTCATTATTTCATTTATGCAAATCCCCAAAATTATTAGGAATATCCAATTCCAATAATTGAACTAGAGATCACAAGCAAAGAGAA
Source organism: Allium sativum (assembly GCA_030737875.1). Taxonomy (NCBI): domain Eukaryota; kingdom Viridiplantae; phylum Streptophyta; class Magnoliopsida; order Asparagales; family Amaryllidaceae; genus Allium; species Allium sativum. Next base: position 466,953,735 of record CM060923.1, read on the forward strand.
ATTAAAGATTCAACCCATTGATATATACATTTGGATAGATTTGATCTCACTCTTATTTTTAATCCCCATTTGATTTGATTGCCTCCTCATATGTTTTTAGAATCCTTCTACACAAAAGGAGATTGTACACATATACACACAAGTGTCAAATACAAAAATTATAAATATAAAATAAAGAGGTTGGAGAAAGAAGAAGAAAACAAGAAAACAAACTTTAACCTTAATTCTGCATCTGAGAAAAAAGAGAGTTGGAATAGAGTTGCCACAAGAATTTTGAATGAGAACAAGCTTTCCAGATTCTTATTTATAGTTTCTCAAACTAATGAGGATCATTAGAATTCTTAAATATAGGTCCATTAAATAGCAACACTTAACCTAAGAAAATCCCGACTGCTACAACTCCAATGCACTCTAAACGGTCGACCAGATCGATTAAACAGGTCGATCATATGGTCTACTTCTTGGTTTAGGGTCGGTCAACCACCCATTTTGGGCATCCAAAACCAATCGTTGTTCAAATGTTTTAATCATATTATTAATAGCTAGTAATTACTCATTAGTTTCTTTAACATTTACTCCCTATTATTCGCCATAAATAATTTTTCTTCAGTTTAAATTTCAAACATGAGAATCTGTCTAATTTATTCAAGTTTAAATTTATATTTAAGATTGATTGATTTAAAATTACAAAACCTTAATCACTCTTAAATTTTACGTACAAACTTATTTTTTAGCATATTTTATATGGAAACAATTCATAATTCGGCCATAAAGTAAACGCTATAAATTTAGTGGTTAAATTTAGAAATGTTAAATCTCCATATTTTCTCTATTGATAGTTTTGATTTTTATATTTTCTATGTCTATTTAGGTTTGATCTTACACATTGTTACATCGATGCTCATCAGTTTGACGATTGCGATCATGATGCCTCCCAAGTCATGAGCTAGGTGAACATGTGCCATAACTAGGGATGTTGCCGCCTAAATCCTTACTCACATCAACTTTATCCTTCTCCTCCCTCATTGTACCTGCACGAAGAAATGCTTAGCCATGAATAATCCAATCGCAAGTGAATATGTGTTGTGATGTGCAACATCCGTGTTGTATGTGTGTCCAGTTGCACTCCCTGGACTAGTTTTTAGCTTATTTAAGGAAGTAATCTCACCAATACTTGTCGATTTTGGTCCTCCCTCCATGCTTAGAAATAAACTCTCCACGTATATTTACAAAAATCTAATATGGATGCTTTAGGAAGAATATCTTCATGTCCTTTGAATTATCCTACGATTTCTAAGGACTTCTCTTTTTCAGTAATCGTAGTAGAAGATGCAGGCTTTAAAGCTTGCTCTTTCTTAAATTCCACCAACATAAAGGTACACAATGTATGTAGTGTATCTTCTTCTTGACTAGTTTCACCATCACCAACCGCATCTTCGCTTTGATGCCCCTATGATCTCCTTTGGCTCCTTGTCGATGACAAGGCAATGACTAAGGGCATGACATGGGCACATCTCCTTCCCCCTCTCCTACTTCATCCTCTTCCTCGATTTCTTCTTCCTGGCTATTATAATCAATCGAACGATGCTCTTTAAAATATAAACTAGGCAAAGAAAATGATTGGTGATCAATAACTTGATGTTCCGGAATAATGGGGTGATCTTCTTCACGGTTAACACCCTTTCAAGATACTCTTGAACGGTGTGCCTTAAAGGATTGCCAGGACAATTCATACTTTACGTTAGTTTAGATCTTCCGACTTTATTAACATGGAATCGCACTAGTAAGTGAGAATCACACTTATGTCCTTCGATCCAACGTCTTGCCCAAGAGGACAATGCAAGAAGAACAAATCGTTCTTAAGCTGCTTAACTTATTCCATGCCCCTTGAATAACATGACTTTTAGGCGATGCTTTCAAAAAAGTCAATGAGGGGCGTTCCTCGATACTTGAAGTTGTAGATGTACTTGATATCTTCTCTCGTTGGCTTTTAGCCCAAATTCTTTAAGTATAATACATATGGAAAGCATAGTTGTTTGGATGCAGCTGCGTAGGAGCCAATCCCATACAGTGCAACATCTCTTGAACGAATTGACTTAATGGTGGAACAAACCACCACTGTACACATGTATTTATTTCATGAAGTGTACCCTTTAAAGGCTTGTGTGATCTATCAACTCGATTGGGTACCGACATGTCTTCATATGGGATGCAATGCATATGCATACTCTCCTTAGCATTGGTCGGTTGACCTTTGACATGACCCAATATACTGATTCCTCCAAAAGTCCATTCCTTCTAATGTATCTGAAGCTGGTGGATAATATCTTCTTTTATGTCCATCTCTCCAACTCCTTGTGCATCCTTTTCTACTTTCAGTGGCCCTCATTTGCATGTTGTGTCCCCTTAGGTTGCTTATTTGTTGCTTTCAATCAATAGTTGCGCTTTGGTGTGTCCCCTCCGGTTGTTTCGTGTGTCAAGATGGGCTCAACTCCTTCGATGACCAATGGAAGCATGAATCAGAGCTTAAATTACCAGGAAAATGGTTTGATGTGGAAACTTCTTTTATTCTTTCAGCTTATTGAGTTTTTTGGTGATCTCATCTACTTAGATCTATAATTTACTATACTCACAAATAATTGTAGTTAGCATGATTAACTTTAAACCCCTTGTGCCTAGTGTAAACTAGTGAGGAACATGCAGTGTCGTGCATGCATATGCAATTCAATAAATTTATATAGTGAGTGATGACGAGATTCAATTTATGATTGGAGCGATCATGTTGTTAACCGTCTCATCATCTTTTGGATCGATGATCGTGGAATTTCATCGAGACTCAGGATATGACATTCGCATTTAAAATTTATTTGCTTAACCGTATTTCCATAGTCCATTTTTATTCTCTATCCTATGTGCATGCACGGTACCATGTGCAATATTCCTTTTTTTTCTTATTTATGAGAATCATTAGTTGAAACGTCATCGTAAGAAAAGGTTCATTAAAAGATATAAGGGGTTGTATCCAAACCCAAATGCTAAGACTTCTCGTTAACTACATTGTCAACCTGGACTAATTAGTTATTCCCATCGACCTAACCATGTATGTTCATCAAACTTAAATACACGATCCAACCCACTTCCATCTTCTTCCCCCTTCTTCTCTTATCTTGTCCTTTACTTTTCCCTTATACACGCTACCAATCAGCCGCATTCACCAGCTTGAATGTCTCTTACCAAACTGTTCTAATCTATGTGTAAACTTATCATCGATTTTATCTAGTTCGCGGTGGCCCCTTCGTCACTTTCATCAAATTTGAGTCAACCCTAGTTTCAGTTTCATCCGTTAACGCATTCTTGAGCTTCATACCAAATGATGTTATTTGATAACGAAGATGAAATGAGAAGCTACTTGATTGACTCTACTGAGAACTCAGAGGAGATTGAGAAGATCAATTTCATATGCTCTTGTGTATTAAATTCTCTGATAGAAGGTGGTTCTGTTTTGATTCCTACTAGTCGACTTGGACTTATTTTAATACTGCTGGAGCAACTCGATGTTGAAATTGATGATTCAAATATTTGTAGAGAAGGAAAGATTGATTGTCAATCATGTAATTGTCTCCTATATGGAATAACTTGGTTGCTAAGTTTTCTTGGAGGTCAAAAAAACTTGGGTGCCAAGTTTACTTGGAAGTCAATAAAACTTGGGTGCCAAGTTTACTTGGAGGTCAAGAAAACTTGGGTGCCAAGTTTACTTGGAGGTCAAGAAATCCCTCTATATAAATATAGGTCATGTTATTGTATGAAGAAAGCAATCCACCATTAATCTTCTTTCTATTGTAATCTTCCTCCTCTCTTATGTACTCATTTCTTCATTGAGAAATAAAAAATGTTGGGTCTCCGTGGACGTAGGATATTCATATCCGAACCACGTTAAATCTTCTGTGTCCTTTTTTGTTCTTTGTTTTTCGTGAGATTTCATAATTATTTTGTTATACTCCATTGGTATCTAAATAAACAATACTAGATCCTCATCAAAATCCCGCATAAATCACTTCAGTTTGGTATCAGAGCTGTTGTTATTGTTTCTATTTGGATATTAATGGCTACTTCTAGTAAGTCTGTTGGAAGATCTGGCATCAATTATGGAGTAACACGTTTTGATGGAAAAGGAGATTTTAGTACCTGGAAGATAAAGATGGAGGTCGTATTGAAGAAGGAGAAGACTTTTAAAGTTGTTTCTGCGCCTGAGAAACTGAAAGATGTTGATGCAGCTGAATTGGAGGAAATGAAAGATGAAGCTCTCACAACAATTTAGTTGAGTCTTTCAGATGAAGTCCTTAGAGAATTTTCTCAGAAGAAGACGACGAAGGAACTCTGGGATGCATTATCAAATGCATATCAAGACAGGTCTCTCACAAATCAGATTATTCTACAACAACAACTTTATTCGTTCAAGATGAAGCACGGAGCCAATCTTATGGACCATGTAGATGCCTAGACCACTTTAGTTATGAACCTGAAGGCAGCAGATGTTGATATTACTGATGAGGCTCAAGTTGTGATCCTTCTATGTTCCTTGCCTAAAGAATATACTGCTTTTTTCAATTCGATGATTTATGGCCATAGTAAAATTAGCCTTTCTGATGTAAAGGTTGGCCTTCATAATGAAGTGTTAAGAGGTAGATTGGCGAGCACTAGCATTGATAGTGATACCAAAGGCTTATCTGTTCAGAGAGGTAGAAGTCAAAGCAAGTCAAAGAAAGGTGAAGAACGGAATTCTTCGAGGTCCCAGTTTAAGGGGCCTAAGAAATTGACTTGCCATTATTGTAAGAAGCCCGGGCACTTTGTTGCACAATGTCCCAAGCTTGAAGGAAGAAGAAAAGACCCAAAGCAAGCTTCAGCCTCTACAGCAGAGAAATCAGATACAGAGAGTGACACTGATGTGTTTATAGCTTTTAGCTCTTATGGGAAGAGCACCCTATGGTCGATTGATTCTGGCGCATCCTATCATATGACTGAGTGGGTTGGTTGGCTCCAAGAGGATGGGTCAATCGCACACGGTCATTTCTAAAAAAAATTATTTTTCGGGTACGACCCAAATTTGAGCAAAAAGGGTTTTTTTTTTAAAAAAAGGGCAAAAGTGCCCGAACCCATGCTGCTGCACACTGAGGTGTGATGCTATGAATTATGTTGAACCATTTGTTAGCGTTATTTGGTTCAGTGATGTTGTGAGTTCGAGGAGAATACAAGTAGGAATATTCGAAGTGTTGAATGTGTTCATTGATCGGTGTAGAACAATGAATGAGGTGGCAACTTAAAGGTCATGAGTTGGTGGATAATGATTGCTCGAGAAAGTTTCTTGAGCTATGAAAAGTCATCGGGTTAGATGACTTGAGGTGTAAAGGACGAGAGATTATCAGTGTCGTTGGTTCTAGCAAGCTCGAAGCAGGGGTACAATAGGGGCACCTAAAAGACCGGAAGGTTGCTGGTGGTGTACCTTGGGTATCGTTGAAAGGCGTAGTTGTCAAGGTTGGAAAAACATACGTATCGTTGAAAGGCATGTGGAGTTTATGCTAAAACTAGGATTACCATTAGCCCATGACATTTGGCAAGGTTGGCCATCATACGATTAACGATGATTTTGAAGTAGGATTGGTGGTCATAACCAGAGTTTGTCATGGTTGATTGGTTGCCTTGTTTGAACCGTCTCATGTAGATTGTCCAACATCGAAGGAGATGTTCCTTAGGTGCTTGTTTGATATTGGTTTAGGCCTCTGGGGTTTGTGCTTGAGGGATGTTGAGTTCGATTAGGATGGTTTACGTAAGATATATAATTTGGATGTCATGAGTGCTTTGTCACGATTATATGGGTATTCTGGTTTCCATGGATGTATGATTGAAGTGTTTTTGTAAAGGCTATCACTGTCCAATGTAGGGAAGATAAGCTTGAGTTCTTATTTAGTGTTGTGGGTAGATTAGTATGTTTATTTATCCATTCTCGTATACTTTATTGTTAATGTTTGTTAGTTGTTCTATCGCTCACTAAGACTATTGTCTGACTCAAGGTTTTATGTTTCCCTCCTATTACTTGGGCTATTCATCCAGTTATCGATGGGTAGACTAAGTGGCAGGTGACAGGTGATTAGTGAGGACGATGCTACGGTGCAAAGGTGAGCAGGAGGCTACTTGTACAGGCATTTACTAATATGATCCTAAGATGGTGTGGATATTTCCTTGATGATGTGGAAGTTTAAATTTCTGTACCATTATCCTTTACTATTACTGCATGTTGTATATGTTCTATTATATTTTATCCATGTGTTGTGAGTTATACGACAAGTTCCGATGGTGTTATCATACCTTGATGATCGTCCATAGCTGCCTGGCGCACCTTTCAACGCATTATTGCTCTTGTTTAGTGCAGGGGTTACAGATGGTTTTCACATTTTGTATCAGAGCTCTGGTTAATGATTTTAGCCAAAGTTCAAAGACATAATTACATATGATAGACATATTTATAGATTTCAGCTGAATGTATACTATATAGTGTATATATTATAGTAGTATTTGTACTTCTTTAGCATCTTTTCTTGTAAGTGGCTAATCATTCTAATTTGCAAATTTAAAATGAGTCGACGTGCTTCAAGACATACTTATAGGGAAGGGGCTGTGCCTAGAGGTGGTAATGGCGGTGCACCAGATTACCCAGCCATGTTTGAGGCCATGATGGAAGCAGTCATGCGAACGGCACCTGCTCCAATGGCAGCAACGGTCAACGTAGGAGTGCGAGTATCTAGGGTTGTGGATTTTGCGAAGCTGTGCAAGGTTTATACATCTCTATAAGGGAAACAATTCAAAGGAACTGAGTCAGATGAAAAGGTTCAGAGGTGGATGGATTCTTGTGTCTGTACTTTTGGAGACTTGGGGTTGGATGACGCAACTAAGAGAAAACTTGCATCAAGGCAGCTGCAAGGCAGGGCCATGGAGTGGTGGAATTCTGTTACACTTGAGACTCTAGAGGAAGGGATTTCATGGGAGCAGTTCTAAGTTAAATTCGAAACGAAGTTTATCTCCACTACTCAAAAGTCTGCTCTTTTAAAGAAGTTCATAAAGCTGAAACAGAATGGTCGTTTTGTGCTTGATTATGTTTCCGAATTTGAAACCTTGTCCAGATATGCTCGTTCATATACATTGACACACCCTATTAAAAGAACGAGAAGTTTGTTATGGGCTGGATACCTATATTGGAAGGTCGTTGGTGGATCATCTTGAAGATCCATTTGAGAAGATTATGGAAAAAGTTGTTCATCATGAGAGCTTGTTTCCTAAGGAAGCAAATGATGTCTCTACAACCAAGGAAGTTCAGAAACCACAACAAGGTAGTAATATTAAGAAGAGGAGCAGAAAGGAAAGGATGGCCAGAAGAAACCTAATAGTGAGGTGGTTTGCTTTAACTGTCAACAGAAGGGTCATTACTCGAATGAGTGCAAGGATCTCAAAGCTGAGAAGAAGTGCTTCATGTGTGGAAAGCCTGGGCATGAGAAGAAAGACTATCTAGAATCCGCTAAGGGCAAGCAGGTTGCGAAGGCATATTCTTTGGAAGCTATACCATCTTCTTCAAGAGCTCATACTGCAGAGGTGAAGGGAAAGGGTGTCGTTGTTCAAGGTACTCTTTTAGTTAATGGTGTTTCAGTTCGTGTGTTGTTCGATACTGGAGCATCGCATTCTTTCATCTGTAATGAGCTTGTTTGTCGCTTGGGTTTGGAAACCAAGATTTGTGATAGACCATTGATCGTGACGAATCCAGTTGGGGGGTTCGTCCAGTTTGTGCATGTTGCATCGTGGTCTAGTGTTATCGAGTAATGGTTTCTCTTTTATGTGTGATTGTTTTGTTCTTAAGTTCGCTGGGTTTAGGATCATCTTGGGTATGGATTGGCTCAAGAGGTATGCGGCAAGGGTGAATTGCGAGAAGCTAAAGGTGAGAGTCGGGGATGTGGAAGGGCGAAAGGTGTTGATTAGATGTAAGCCCGAAGGCGGGGTCTTCGTAAGATATCTGTATTTGCTTGTGATTCCATAGGAAGACTTGTCATCAGTGCTGATCGCGCATGAGTTCGAGGATGTCTTTGACGAGGTCAAAGGGTTGCCGCCATATCATGAGATCGAGTTTAGGATCGATTTGGTCTCGAGTGCTAGATCAATTGTTATGCCTCTTGGCGCCTAAGGAACAACGAGAGTTGGAGGTGCAAGTTCGTGACCTTTTGGAAAAAGGATTCATTCGGACGAGTGTTTTCGAGTAGGGTTCACCGGTCGTGTTTGCAACCAAGGCAGATGGCTCGTTAAGATTGTGTGTGGAATATCGTTAGATGAACAAGGTGACCAAAAAGAACAAGTATTCGTTGCTAAGAATAGATGAGTTGTTCGATCAACTTCACGAGGCCAAAGTGTTTTCAACGATGGATTTGGCAACGGGATTCCACCAGTTGAGGGTGGCAAAGGATAGTGTGTCGAAGACTACTTTTAGGACACCATCTGGTTTCTTTGAATGGTTGGTGATGCCATTCGGGTTGACTAACGCACCAATGTATTTTGTGGATGTTATGAATCGGGTTTACAGAGATTAGTTGAACAAGTTCGTGCTTGTGTTCGTGGATGATATTCTGGTTTATTCTCGGAATGAGGAAGAGCACAAGACACACTTGAGAGTTGTGTTGGAATTCTTACGGAAGCATCAGCCGAGTGCTAAGTTTTTGAAATGTCACTTCTTGAAGAGCGAAGTGAGGTTCTTGGGCCTTGTTGTTTCTGGTAATGGGATAGCGGTTCACCTCGCTAAAGTGGCAGCAATCCAGGATTGGGATAGACTTAAGAATGCGACAGATGTGAGAAGTTTCCTTAGGTTGGTAGGTTATTAACGAAGGTTTATCAAGGATTTCTCCAAGATAGCTACACCGCTGACATGATTAACGAGGAAGAACCAAGTGTTCACATGGGATGCAAAGTGTGAGCAAGCATTTGGAATCCTGAAGGAGAAACTGACGAATGCCCCTTTGTTGACTATTCCAATTGGGAATGAGGAGACGGTAGTATACACTGATGCATATGGCACTGGATTTGGAGTAGTGCTAATGCGGAAGGATAAGGTTATGGCCTACGCAAGTCGACAGCTGAAACCGAATGAAAGAAATTACCTAACTCATGATTTGGAGTTGGCGGCGATTGTTTTTGCTCTGAAGATGTGGAAACGTTAACTTCGGGAGTATGGTTCAGGTTGTTTACGGATCACAAGTCATTAAGTATATTTTCTCCTAAAAGGATTTGAATCTTCGGCAACAATGATGGTTAAAGTTTTTGGTATAGCCTACACTATTGGAAAAGGCAAAGCGGTTGCAGATGCGTTGAGTTGAAAACACACAAGTTTGGAAGCGATGTTTTTGGAATGGAAGAGCCTCGAGTATTTGGCAAGGTTTGGATTCAGGCCATGGTGTGAGTTAGAACCTGAAATGTTGGCAAGTTCATAGACAAGACCTACTCTTATCGAAAGGATTGACAAGAGACAAAAGCGAGATGTAAAGCTTGCCAAGTTTATCCAGAAGCTGAAACCAGAGAATAAAGAGTTCGAAGTCGATCATGAAGGTTGGCTTCGAAAGCAAGGCCGACTAGTTGTTCCTAATGTAACGGATTGAGAGATGAGGTTCTGAGAGAATGTCATCACTCGAAGTTGTTAATTCATCCCGGGGGTAATAAGATGTATCGGGATATGAAGCGAGTCTACTACCGGGAGGGGATGAAGCGAGATATTGGAAAGTCATTTCCAAGTGCATGAACTGTCAGTTGGTGAAAGCTGAACATAAAAAGCTGAGTGGGTTGCTTCAACCATTGGAAGTTCTTACATGGAAGTGGGAGCAGATATCGATGTATTTTATCGATGGACTACTTAGAATCAGGGCAGGAAACGAAGGGATTTAGGTCATTGTGGATTGCTTAACCAAAAGTACAAGGTTCATTCATGTCAAGTCGATTAGGATGGCATCGAAGTTGGCTGAACTTTATGTGAAATGGATAGTTCGATTCCACGGTATCCCGAAGAGCATAGCAAATGACCGAGATCCATTGTTCACAAGAGGATTTTGGAAGGGTTCGCAGGAAGCTTTGTGAACCGAGTTGTGTTTAAGTATAGCTTACCATCACTAAACTGGTGGTCAAATCAAGAGGGTTAACCAAGTTTTGGAAGATCTTTCAAGAGCTTTTGTGTTGGATTTTGGAGGATCATGGGAAGACCATTTATATCTAGTTGAACTTGCATATAATAATAACTACCAGTCAAGCATTGGGATGGCACCGTACGAGGCGTTGTATGGGAGACTGTGCAATTCTCTAGCATGTTGGTTAGAAACTAGAGATAAGTTGATACTTTGGACAGAGATGATTAGAGAAACCTCGGATTGTATCGAGATTGTTCGACAATGAATGAAGGCAGCCCAAGGTCATCAAAAGAGTTATGCCAATAAGCATCGTAAGGACTTGGAATTCGACATAGGCGATATGGTTTTCAAGAATATTTCACCGTAGAAGCATGTGGTTCAATTCAAAAATAAAGGAAAGTTATCTCCTAGGTTCGTTGGACCATTTCCGATAGTCGAGCGAATTGGAAAGCTCACATATAGATTGGAGTTACCCAAGAAGATGTCGAGTGTGCATAATGTGTTCCATGTGTCGTCTCTACGGAAGTTCGTGCATGATCTGAATGTTGTGGTATCTCCAGAGTAGTATGAATACCTAGTAGTAGAAACCATAGTTGCGAGACCTCGTAAGCCGCTTCATGCTGTGGAAAATGACACGAAACAACTTAGGAGGAAGACGGTTCAGCTAGTCAAGGTACAATGGAGTGACAATAGCGACGATTGTACGTGGGAGATAGAAGAGAGCATGAAGGCGACCCATTCGGAACTCTTCGTTGATACGGCCTATTAGTGTTATGTCACCTTACATCATTATAGCTTGTACTATTATGTTTGTGTTAGAATTCCGCGTGTTATGATAAGGCTATGGATGCATGGCTTGAGGGTTTCTAGTTTGGGTGATATAATTAGCTGCTCATGAATAATAGGCATGTGGAACTGCTTTGGTCGCTTATATTTGTTGGGATTTTGGGGGTGAAATTACTAAAGGGAGGGAGGGGGAGAATGTAACAGCCCGCATTTTACGTATCGAAAGATAATAAAATATTTTATTTTTTTCCTTGAGGATTGGATCATTCTCATATATTAATATGTTGCTTATGGGGATGTGAGACATGTCCATAATTTTTACCAATTTTTTTGTGACCATTTAGCCTCAATCAGTCTTGTACAGGGCATAACTAATGACTGATATTGAATCAGGTGTTGAGACCTATGCCATTGGAAAGTAAATGATGCTTCTCTTTCCATAGAGTTGTCACATTAAAGATTCGGCTCAGCGATTTTGGAGGAATAGTTGTTTTAAGGTTCAATGGTTGGCTGTTCAGGTTTGGCAAGCCATAATGGGCTTATTTGGAGAGGCCCATTAGTGAGCTGGTGGAAGGCTAAAAATATGGGGTAGGTGGCATGAAGAATAGTTTACTTTCTCCATTTTTTCATTTAGAAGAGCTAGAGTTCCTCCATTCCTCCATTGCCTACACCTTTCCACCATTAAAGCTTAGAGAATCAAAGATCTACAAGATTTAAGGCTAGATCTATGCAAATCAAAGAGAGAGATCATCGAATCATCAAATTCTTCACTGTCCGAAATCATAATTCATTGCTTTTAGCTTGTTTTGGAGAATTGGTGAGTGATATACATATCTCACATGGATTCAATCAAATATATGACTGTTTGATCTTGTTTTTCATCAAATTGAAGTTGTTTTCCTAAGATCTATATCATGGTAAGCTTATTTTTATATGTATCACCATAGGATCTAATTTAGCAACTTAAAATTGGTAATTTCTATGCTATTTCATATGTTTATGCAAGTTTGACCCATAATTTAGTTCATATGTTCATTTATCATGCTTTTGGTGAAATTGCATAATTTTGATGAAAATTGTCATTTTCATGTTGTTCTTGATTTCATAATATGCTTGTGACTGTATTGGATGAATTTGTTTCGTCGAGTTGGTCATTTGACGAAGTTTTGGTTGTATTCGAGGGTAAATTGGGTATGTCTAGGTACTGGGTCGGTCGGGAAGGCTAGTCAGGGAGATTTGGGTCGGTCGAATGTGAGTCTTGGGGAACAAGAAATGATGGATCGGTCGATATTAAGTGGATCGGTCGGTACGAAGTGGATCAGGTCGGTCTTGTATTGTGGGTCGAGTCGGTCTCGTAGCATGGATTGAGTCGGTAAGGACTGGAAGCATGGGTTAGTCGATCACGAAGTGGGTTGCGGAATCGAATCGGCTCGGTTATGTATCAGATTGGTCGAGCAGAAGAGAGGGTCCATTGCATTTTGGATCGGGTCGGTCAAATCAAGTCGGTCATGTTGGATCGGTCGGTTGTGCTTCTAGAGAAGGTTCTTATCGGTCGTGCCTTTTCCGAGTGGGTCACTCGCAAAGGGTCATTTCTGAAATTTTTTATTTTTCGGGTACGACCCAGATTTTAACAAAAAGAGCTTTTTTCAAAAAAAAAAGGGGCTTATTTGGTTCAGTGATGTTGTGAGTTCGAGGAGAATTCAAGTAGGAATATTTGAAGTGTTGACTGTGTTCGTTGATCGGTGTAGAACAACAAATCAGGTTGCAACTCAAAGGTCGTTGGTTGGTGGATAATGGTTGCTCGAGAAGGTTGCTTGAGCTATTATAAGTCGTCGGGTTGGATGACTAGATGTGTGAAGGCTAAGAGATTATCATTGTCGTAAGTTCTAGCAGGCTCGAAGCAGGGGTACAATAGGGTCACCTAAAAGACTGGAAGGTTGCTAGCCGAGTATCTTGGATATCGTTGAAAGGCCTAGTTGTCAAGGTTGGACAAACATACGTATCGTTAAAAGGCGTGCCGATTTTATGCTAGAAATGGGGTTACCATTAACCTTGACATATGGCAAGGTTGGCCGTCATACGATTAACGATGGTTTCGAAGTAGGATTGGCGGTGATAGCCAGAGTCTGTCATGGTTGATTAGTTGCCTTGTTTGAACCATCTCATGTGATTGTCCAACATCGAAGGACATGTTCCTTGGGTGCTTATCTGATTTTGGTTCATGCCTCGTGGGCTTGTGCTTGAGGGATGTTGAGTTCAATTAGGATGGTTTACGTAAGATATATAATTTGGATGTCATGAGTGCTTTGCCATGATTGAATGGGTGTTCTGATTTCCATGGATGTATGATTGAAGTGTTGTTGTTGCGGCTATCACTGTCTGATGTGGGGAAGATAGGGTTGAGTCCTTTTCTGGTGTTGTGGGTAGATTAATATATTTATCTATCCATTCTCATATACTTTATTGTTGATGTTTGTTAGTTGTTTTATCACTCACTAAGACTGTTGTCTGACTCAAGGTTTTATGTTTCCCTCTTATTACCTTGGGATGTCCATCCGGTTGTGGATGGGCAGATCAGGTGGCAGGTGACAGGTGATTAGTGAGGATGATGCTGCTGTGCGAAGGCGAGCAGGAGGTTGGTGTATTATCTTTACTACTATCTAGTATCTTTGTTTCCGCTGTCATGTTTTCTTGGGTGTTGTAGTGAGACTATTTGTACAGACGTTTACTGATATAATCCTAAGATGCTGTGGATATTTCCTTGATGATGTGGAAGTTTAAATTTCTGTACCATTATCCTTTACTATTACTGCATGTTGTATATGTTCTATTATATTTTTTCCATGCGCTGTGAGTTATACAACATGCTTTGATAGTGTTATCAAACCTTGATGATCGTCCACAGCTGCTTAGCATGCCTTTCAGTGCATTATTCCTCTTGTTTAGTGCACGGGTTGTGGGCGGTCGTCACTCGTCACACGAACCCCCAAGTACAGATAAAAATGGTTAAGCTCAAGATTTTATTTATCTGAACTTGTTGTTCTAACTGACCTCCCTCATCTTAAAAACATAGGTTAGGATTGATGGGCATGTAAGTGGATCTAGAAGGCGGAAGGCATTATTCTAAAGGCAATTACTATTATTTTTATTGTTGATAATTTATTATGGACTTTGTTATGTACTCAAAATAATTATGTTTTGTGGGAAATTGCTATATTATGACATCTTTATCTGATTTATGAGATAAGAAGGAACATTATTTGATATTATATTTTAGCGCATCCACCATGAGTTCTAAGTGAATATGTATTACTCTATGATGCTATTTTTCTTTACCAACCAAAGGCTCACTTTAGGATGGTTTTAAATTTCAATGGGCATTTTTGGATTGAAAGTTAGGCACATTCCCAGGTGGGTTGTTACCGTTGGGCTAACTATTGTTACCCTTGTTCTAGACAACCTCCCTTAGAAAGACAATAAAGCAGCCGAGTCAGTGCATGTGACACCCCACGTCCACTAATGTCACTCACAAAGGGAATGCAATAACTTCCATGGAGCATTTTAAGTGTGTATAGAACAGAAACTTAACAACAAGACAGATATAAACAGTACTTAAAACTTTAGAACTTTATTTATTACAGCGGTAAACACATAAGTTTGATTACATCATCAAAAACCAAAGTCAAAGTACATAATATCCATCTTGACTAAATCAAAGTACATAAATTGAAAGACATAACCCCAGTTCAAAATAGCCATAAATAAGAGAGGCTGAACTTTACTTCAGCGATCCAAGCAACTTCTAAAAGTAGAGATATAGCTATCCAAAATCAAGCTCCACTGGTGCTAGTTCCAACCTGAGCACCTTGGGGGGGGGGGGGGGGGGAGGAAGAAAAGAGGAGGAAACAAAGGGGGTCAGACATAAAGTCTGGCAAGTGCGATAACTTTAACAATATAATTACCAAAATAACTAGGCTAAGGCATAAGTTAGAAAATAAGGAAATGACTGTGAACAACTGAGTAAGACAGAGTAAACAAGGAAACAAGATGAACAAAGATAACGTTAAAGCACACCTAAACCACTATAAGATAATTTCTATACTGTACCACCACTAGTCACCCTAAAGTTGATCCCGCCTACAAAACTTAATAATGATAATGGTAGTTTCGTGTACCCCTAGTTGCCTTCATAGGTGCCGCCTGCCCCTATCTCCACTAGGTGTACCCACTACCCCCAAACGATCGGCTCCCTAACTCGTAGATACCCGTGCTGGCCCCATAGTGGGGTGTATCACTCCCCAAAGTGGCAACCCGATACCACAAATAATGCACGACTTATACCTACACGATGCAACAACGTCTTACCTACCAGCCCGGGCCCACACACGCATATGAACCCATTGGACTTGCGTTGCCACCGCTAACCCGTTTTGGCCTCTTACAGTCAAGCCCAGTATGCGTGTCCCGTCCTCGACTTGGGTCGAGCCCACAAAGATACGTATGGTTTACTGGTTGAAACGGGCTCCCATTACTTGACACAAGCTATCCACCTAAGCTTGGTCCCCTCTAGTACATCCCGCTTAACCCTCTTCTTATTCATGTTCACTTACATGTTTCAATTTTGGTTAAGTGTTTCTAATCGTATTTCCAATGCCACCCAAGGCACCCACTAAATTCCACATGCCACCCAAGGCACCCACTTAACCTTCTCATGTCCCACTACATGTTTATCTGGTTAAGTGTTTCTTAATTTATTAAGACCGTAACCTTATAAAGACCTCCCACATTAGACTGGCATTTGTGGCAGCCGGATTTGCCGGGCGGGTCCGGGCAGTCTTACACCACAAAGGAGCCTAACCTCGTGTCTTTACAACTGTCACGTATTTAATTTATGCCTAAGACCTCCCACATTAGACTGACATTTGTGGCAGCTGGATTTTCCGGGCGGGTCCGGGCAGTCTTACACCATAAACGAGCCTAATCTCGTGTCTTAGACGATTAATTACACCTTATTAATCATTCCCTAATTTGAATTAATTTCCTTATTTAAATTATCAATCAATTCCAAATTTAACTATGGCCATAATTGACTCAATTATGTCCATCTATTTATGGTATGTAAAATCATACCAATTTCATCACAAATTTATTTTATGCCATTTAAGGCATTTATGCCAATTCTCAATATTAAATCTTTTAATATTATCCCATGGCCCCACGTTGTACGTTCGTTTAACGTAAAATATACGTTAGACTCGAATTGTCTAACTCATGGAATAAAGAGAAAACTTCATAACATACATACAGATAAAACTAGATCTAAACATAAGGGGTGAACTTGCATGTGTGAATGAGGTTCTACATCTAAAACTTGCATAGGACAAAGTCACAAACTAGCATAAAACTACATATGTCATAGATCCAAATCTAAAGGTGTGAACATTTTTAGGCAATAGTCATAAACTTGCATAAATCATGTATGTCATAGATCTACATCTAAAGGTGTAAACTTGCATAGGCAATAACCACAAACTTACATAACATGATTCATACTCCAAACACATATATTTATATAAACTTGCATATGTGATTTATGCAACATAACGATGGTGTAAACATACATCTAAACATATAAACTAGCATGTTAAATTTAGCATATAACTCACACATGTCATAGCCTAACTTTAGATCTAAAATAGATGTCATGAAACATGTAAGGTTGTGCATAAAATTTTCACTAACTTGCATATGATCTTTGTCTCAATTAACATCCTAACTTGCATATATACATGTGATTCATCATATGAATTAGTTCCAACAACATAACCAAACTAGCATATGAAACATCATAATGAATTGATTATACATAATCATAGAATTACAACACGGATGATAACATCACAGCTTTACAACATAGATGATAACGTCATAGAATTTACAACATAAGTGATAACATCACAATTTTACAACATAAATGATAACATGCGGTCAATAATTCACAACATAACCATATAATCTGCATCATATCTTAATCCAAATAAATCGTTAATTATTTTATTAAAGAAATCGAACTCACAAGAAGAAGGTCTTGCATTCTAAAATCTGAGTTCTGAAATTGATTAAGCTCGCCTTTGTAGTAGATTTGTTGTTGTTTAGATTAATGTTGAATAAAACTGAATTGATTGGCTGTTCTTCCTCTCTAATTCGTGGCGACTACTCTAGGTTACAAGATGACAACATGACGGCCATAGTTTCAGTTTTTATTTTGATATAGGGTTTGAGTCTACCCATGTTTATATAGATTTTTTATTTAATTATAGCCGTCGGATGATCTTAGGGTTAATCAAAACCATTCATTCGGGATAGGGTGACACCTCAGCCCTAATGACTCAGGAAGGAGTCAGAAAGGACTTAGCAATGAGTCACAACACGGATCAAACTGAACCAGAAAGCTGTACAGGCCTGCTGCTAGGCCTGGGCGCACTTGGCAGGTGCGCCAGTGCAAATTTGTACTGGCGCACTTCCCAAGTGCGCCAGTGCAATACTTTTTTTCTTGTTTTGCCACCTAACTTCCTTCGTCCATATCTCCTTCATCCGGTATCCGTTTCCCGCCAACTCGGACTTTTCCCGCAAACTCGGACTCTATCTCAACCAGAATTCTGAGACGAACACAATGGCGCAACCCATTTCCCTTAATTCTCACCTCTGAGATTAATTATTCTTTAATTTAGTTAATTCGATTATTCAAAAATCCGGGGTGTGACATTCTCCCCTCCTTAAAGGATTTCTCCCCCGAAATCTCCAAGTTAAGGAGAATGCATATCCTAACATCCAAACAACCATCTACTCGACCATCAAACACAGGCATCCATTATCCTTATTAAATTCCTAATGCTATATGAACATATGCAAGAAGTGTGTGTATATGTTCCTTATCTAATGCAAAATCAGGCGGTCTACTAATTCAGTTGGCCTCCTTAATGCAAACCATGATAGCGCCATGCATCCATTATGTACGCGAAAGAATCCTATCGATACATATTATTTCTACATGTGTGCACAACCATTCACCAAAATGCAACATCCATATGATAACACAACCATTATACATCCATTACTTAAATATGTACACACATTTATATGCAATATGCAATATGAAGTGACTGAGCCGATCTAGTGCCTAAAGTGTGTGTATATGCATCCACGAGCAACCACTAGCAACCACTTGCATCCACATGCATCCATCATACATAACATGTCTCAAACACATGTTTCAACCATAGGACTACCCTATCTAAAGGTCAAAGATACCAGCGAGAGGACATACTAAAGATAAAACAAGTACAAGCTAAGCGATAAAGGAGAAATTAAAAGACATACCCTCGAAAAGAAAAGGGTACAATGAACGCATCTTATCTTTTGTCTCCCAAGTAGCGTTGCTCTCATCATCTCCCCATTGCACTTTGACTAGCTTGACCTCTCGATTCCTCAACTTCTTAATCTCCGACCCAAGAATGCACGTAGGAGCTCGTCGAATCGTCGCATCATGCTCTATCTCAACCTCTCTAAGCAAGCTCGGCTCTACCACTTCCGCGGTCTCGTGCAAGCACTTCCTCGAATGTGATACATGGAATACATCGTGTACACCACTAAGTCTCTCGGGAAACTCCACTCTATGCGACATCTGCCCAATCCTCTCCTTAATAGGAAACGACCCTACAAACCTTGGTGCTAAATTCCTAATGGACCCAAAGCGAACAACATTCTGTAATGGAGACACCTTGACAAAGACCATGTCCCCAATATTAAACTCAAGATCTGTCCTCCTCTTGTTCGCATATGATTTCTGCCTATCTTGTGCCGTCTTCATCCTCCTTCGAATCAAATCGATCTTTTCTGAAGTCTCTCTAATCATGTCGGGTCCAAGCAAGATCTTATCTGTAGACTCCCACCAACATGTAGGCGAACGACACGGCCGTCCATAAAGAGCCTCGAATGGTGCCATGCCAATTCTAGACTTAAAGCTATTATTATATGCGAACTCCACTAACGGAAGATGTTCCTCTCTTGTACCTCCGAAGTCTAAGACACACAACCTCAATAAGTCCTCTAGAATACGATTCAACCTCTCGGTCTGGCCGCCCATTTGAGGATGATATGCGGTGCTCAAACAAAACTGAGTCCCTACCGCCTCTTGCAAGCTCTTCCAAAACTCGCTAGTAAAGATAGGATCGCGGTCGCTCACTATTCTAGAAGGAACACCGTGCAAACGAACTATCTCTCGAATGTACACGGAGGCTAACCATGGAGCAGTCCTCTTACTCTTCACGGGAGTGAAATGGGCGCTCTTAGTAAGTCTTTCTACCACGACCCTAATCCCCGTATTACCCTTCCTCGATCTCGGTAACCCATCAATAAAGTCCATCGAGACACTTTCCCACTTCCATTGTGGGACCTCCAATGGGTGAAGCAACCCACCGGGCTTCTTTTGCTCTGCTTTTACTTGTTGGCACATCAAGCATCTACCGACAAACTCGAAAACATCCCTCTTCATGCCGGCCCAAAAGTAAACTCATCTCATGTCCATGTACATCTTGTCCCGCCGGGATGGATGGTCATCTTCAAACGATGTGCATCATCAAGAATGGTCTTCCTCAAATTCTCGTCCCCTGGTACACAAAGTCTATCGTCCCTACCTAACCAACCCTTATCATCTAGTGTATACCTACTGAGATGGCTCGATGACTCACCCCTTTTGAGCTTCTCTACTAACTCAACCAACTGTGGGTCATCTCGCTGTGCCCCACCAATCAGTCACAAAAGCGTAGGTCTGACCTCTAAGAATTCTAGTAAACCGGGTACAAAGTCAATGGAAGGTCTAAAGTCAAATGTAGAGATGAACTCTAAGCTTCGCCGCTCAACAAACAGCAGACTCAAGGACAACCTTTTCCTACTTAAGGCGTCTGCCACCACGTTACCCTTGCCAGGGGTATATGCTATCTCGAAATCGTAGGACGCTAAGAATTCCATCCACCTTTGATGCCTTAAGTTCAAGTCCTTCTGAGAGAACAAGTATTTTAGCGATCTGTTGTCAGTGAACAATTCGAATTTTTTGCTTAGAAGATAATGGCGCCAAGGCTTAAGCGCGAAAACAATAGCGGCCAACTCTAGGTCATGCATAGGGTAATTTTTCTCATGCACTCTCAACTGCCTTCCACCATAGGCTATTACCCTTCCCTCTTGCATTAAGACTGCGCCTAGTCCTGTGCCACAAGCATCGGTATAAACGGTAAATGGCTTACTCCCATCTGGCAACACTAAAACTGGGGCTGTGGTTAAAGCTCTCTTCAAACGTTGGAACGCATCATCACAATCTACATCCCGTGTGAAAACTAGGTTCTTCTTCATCAAGCTTGTTAATGGAGCTGATATTTTTGCGAAGTCCTTGATAAACTTCCTATAGTAGCCAACCAACCCTAAGAAACTCCTCACCTCGGTAGCATTTTTAGGGACCTTCCAATCTTGGATGGCCACTACCTTCGCGGGATCTATAGCTATCCCTTCTTTGGAAACCACGTGCCCTAAGAATCACACTTCCTTCCTCCAAAAGTGACATTTTGAAAATTTAGCTTTGAGGCTATGCGCTCGAAGAGTCTCCAACACTTCCCTAAGATGTAGGCCATGCTCTTCCTCGTTTTTAGAAAAGATCAAGATGTCCTCCACAAAGACTATCACGAATTTATTAAAGTACTCCCTAAACACCCTACTCATCATGTCAACAAAGTATGCAGGGGCGTTTGTCAAACCGAAGGGCATCACCAGCCACTCGAAGAAGTCGTCTGGAGTCCTAAAGGCAGTCTTGTCTATGCTATCCTCAGCCACTCTCAACTAATGGAAACCCATGGCTAAGTCTAACTGCAAAAACACTGAGGCGCCAACTAACTGATCGAAGAGATCGTCAATCCTCAGCAGTGGGTGCCTATTCTTCTTAGTAAGCTTATTAAGTTCTCTATAGTCCACACAAAGTCTAAGGGACACATTTGCCTTCGTGGCAAATACTACTGGAGCACCCCACTTCGATATACTACGTCTGATGAACCCCTTCTCAAGCAATTCTTTCACCTGCTTACTGAGTTCTCTTCTCTCTCTTGGAGCCATGTGGTGCACTGGTAATGCAACTGGCTTTGCATTATCTACTAGATATATTCGAAAGTCTATCTCACGTTTTGGGGGTAAACCCCTTACCTCATCAAAGACATCAACATATTCATGGACTATACGAACAGAATGTAAATCATCATCGGATGCGTCAAGGGATTCTAGGTAGCTAAGCATTACTGGACCTCTAGGGTCACAAGAAATATCAAGGGTCTTTCCACAAAGAGTCAACAATCTAACTACCCTTCTATCACAATCTAGGATGGCCCCATATCTAGTTAGCCAATCCATACCTAGAATCAAGCAGTAGCCCATGAAGCCAAGAACAAAGGCATTGCATTCAAACCCAAAGCCCAAGATAAAAACTCTCAAATCCTGACAGATCATAGAAAGATGAGCCGAACCACCAATAGGATTTGAGACTACTAAGGGATCTGTAACTAGACTAGTATCTAGGTGCAGTGTTTCAACTAATGATGTAGAGATAAACGAATGTGATGCGCCAGAATCGAATAAAGTACGGACAAGATGATCAAACAGAAAAACTAAACTTTAAATGGAAATTGCTCTACCTCGTTCTTGCAGCAGTGGGACCACGAGAGCCTGAACTTGTCCCCTTGCCTGCCCTGGTGCCATGAGAGCCTGCACCTGTCCTCCCAACGTAGACCCTACCCTCTGCCCTTTCCTTGGGTAGTCCTTAATCAGATGTCCCGCTTTGCCACAGTGGAAACAACCAGTCTTCTTTTTCTTCCTACAATCTTTGCTTAAATGGCCTGGTGTCCCATAGTTAAAGCATCTCTTCTTTCCCTTACCATTGTTGCCTTTTCCACCTTTCTTGTTTTGTTGTTGCTATTGCGGTTTCTTTTGATCCCCTTTCTTCTCGGGTGCCTTATTAGCATTGGCGCCCTTCTCCTCTTCATGCATAAGCGCCATGTCAACTAGTCTCTCAAAGGTAGCCCCCATAGGGATGTGGGTCATAGCTAACCCATGAAGCGGCTCGTTCAAACCCTTAACAAATCTCAGGGCCTTCTTTTCTGGTGTATTCACCAAGTCCAAGCCAAATCTCGCCAATTGATTGAATTTGTTGACGTATTCTTTCATCGATAGATTCCCTTGCTTCAACGCCAAAAACCTTTCCATATATAGATTATCTTCAGCCCGTGAGAGAAACTTCGCCTCAAACCTATGCCTGAAATCTGGCCATGTGTCAACTGGACACTCTCCGTTAGTGACCTTCGACCAAAACGAGGCCTCATCCTTCATTAGCCAGGCAGCTAACTGGACCTTTCTTCCATCTTCCACTTCAAAGATCCCAAACAATTCTTCCACCTCCTTTAGCCAGTTTCGAGCTTCAACAAATGTCTCCGTCCCGTGAAAAGGTTTTCCACCCATTGCTCGAAAGTCCTTACATATCTTCGCAAAAGTATCAACACGAGGAGGAGGAGGGGGAGGAGCATTTGCTGGACCTGCGGTGGTGGCCCTAGTCTCCAAATACCTCCTAAACTATCCTGGTATCGTTATCCCCTCGGGTACCTTGGGAATTCCAGACATACTGAAACGAAAAAGGAAAGATTCAATACAAAAGAACCGAAGGAAAGATATATGGCTCTTGGGGTTATGATTTCTAAAGTAAGCTTTTCTCTTGAAAATACTTTCCTTAAAACGTACTTTTGAAGGTACTTCTTTATAAAAGTGTTTTTGAAAAACAGTTTTTCAAAATTCATATCTATTCCGGTAACCTTCAGCTCTGATACCACGTGTAACACCCCACGTCCATTAATGTCACTCACAAAGGGAATGCATTAACTTCCATGGAGCATTTTAAGTGTGTATAGAACAGAAACTTAACAACAAGACAGATATAAACAGTACTTAAAACTTTTAAACTTTATTCATTGCAGCGGTAAACACATAAGTTTGATTACATCATCAAAAACCAGAGTCAAAGTACATAATATCCATCTTGACAAAATCAAAGTACATAAATTGAAAGACATAACCCCAGTTCAAAACAGCCATAAATAAGAGAGGCTGAACTTTACTTTAGCGATCCAAACAACTTCTAAAAGTAGAGATATAGCTGTCCAAAATCAAGCTCCACTGGTGCTAGTTCCAACCTGAGCACCTGGGGGGGGGGAGGAAGAAAAGAGGAGGAAACAAAGGGGGTCAGACATAAAGTCTGGCGAGTGCGATAACTTTAACAATATAATTACCAAAATAACTAGGCTAAGGCATAAGTTGGAAAATAAGGAAATGACTGTGAACAACTGAGTAAGACAGAGTAAACAAGGAAACAAGATGAACAAAGATGACGTTAAAGCGCACCTAAACCACTATAAGATAATTACTATACTGCACCACCACTAGTCACCCTAAGGTTGATCCCGACTACAAAACATAATAATGATAATGGTAGTTTTGTGCACCCCTAGTTGCCTTCATAAGTGCCGCCTGCCCCTATCTCCACTAGGTGTACCCACTACCCCCAAGCAATCGGCTCCTTAACTCGTAGATACCCGTGTTGGCCCCACAGTGGGGTGTATCACTCCCCAAAGTGGCAACCCGATACCACAAATAATGCATGGCTTATACCTACACGATGCAACAACGTCTTACCTACCAGCCCGGGCCCACACACACATATGAACCCGTTGGACTTGCGTTGCCACCGCTAACCCGTTTTGGCCTCTTACAGTCAAGCCCAGTATGCGTGTCTCGTCTTCGACTTGGGTCGAGCCCACAAAGATACGTATGGGTTACTGGTTGAAACGGGCCCCTATTACTTGACACAAGCTATCCACCTAAGCTTGGTCCCCTCTAGTACATCCCGCTTAACCCTCTTCTTATTCATGTTCACTTACATGTTTCAATTTTGGTTAAGTGTTGTTAATCGTATTTCCAATGCCAGCTAAGGCACCAACTAAATTCCACATGCCACCCAAGGCACCCACTTAACCCCCTCATGTCCCACTACATGTTTATCTGGTTAAGTGTTTCTTAATTCATTAAGACCGTAACATTATAAATACCTCCCACATTAGACTACCATTTGTGGCAGCTGGATTTGCCGGGCGGGTCCGGGCAGTCTTTCAGCACAAAGGAGCCTAACCTCATGTCTTTACAACTGTCACGTATTTAATTTATGCCTAAGACCTCCCACATTAGACTGGCATTTGTGGCAGCTGGATTTGCCGGGCGGGTCCGGGCAGTCTTACACCCCAAACGAGCCTAACCTCGTGTCTTAGACGATTAATTACACCTTATTAATCATTCCCTAATTTGAATTAATTTCCCTATTCAAATTATCAATCAATTCCAAATATAACTATGGCCATAACTGACTCAATTATGTCCATCTATTTATGGTATGTAAAATCATACCAATTTTAGGCAACTTATGGAGAGATACAGGGAGCAAAAGAAAGATCTCCACATGGTTTTTTATTGACTTGGAGAAAGCTTATGACAGAGTACCGAGGAGGGTTATGCGGTGGGCGCTAGAAAGGAAGAGAGTGCCATCAAAGTATATTACCCTTATTAAGGATATGTACGAGGGGGTTGTGACTAGTGTTAGAGCATGCGATGGTGAGACCAGAGACTTTCCAATTAACATAGGGTTACGTCAAGGTTCGGCTTTGAGCCCCTATATTTTCGCATTAGTGATGGATGAAATCACAAAAGATATACAAAGGGAGATTCCCTGGTGTATGCTCTTTGTCGATGATGTTGTGCTGATTGATGAAAGTAGAATAGGGGTTAATCGACAACTGGAGTTGTGGAGGGAGACCTTGGGATCAAAGGGTTTCAGGCTTAGCAGAACTAAAACAGAGTATATGAAGTGTGAGTTTAGCAGTGTCAGGTCAGATGACAGAGATGTTACCCTGGCCGGCAGAGTACTACCCAAGAAGGAATCGTTTCGATACTTAGGATCTATGTTGCAGTTTGATGGAGAGATTGATAAGGATGTCAGTTTTAGAATTCAAGCAGGATGGGTGAAATGGCGACTAGCATCTGACATTCTCTATGATCAGAAGATTCCTCAGAAGCTTAAAGGAAAGTTCTATAGGACAACAATTAGACCTGCAATGTTATATGGTGCAGAATGTTGGCCTACTAAGAGGCAACACGTCCAGAAGATAAGTATAGCAGAAATGCGAATGCTGCGTTGGAGCTGTGGGCATACCAGACGAGATCGGATTAGAAATGAGGATATTCGGGAAAAACTTGGAGTTGCACCTATTGAAGAGAAGTTAGTCCAATACCGCTTGAGATGGTTTGGACATATCCAACGTAGACCATACGATGCACCTGTACGCGCTGGAATTCTAGGTCGCGCCGAAGGCCCAAAGAGAGGTAGAGGTCGACCTAAAATGACAAGGGAGGAGATAATAAAGAGAGATTTAAGTAACTGGAGTTTATCGGAAGAGCTGGTAGTTGATAGGAGTGCATGGAAATTGGCAATCCATGTACCAGAACCATAGTGTTTCTTTCTTTCTATTTTTTTTAAAGACTTTATTTCACGTCTACTGAACCTATTTACTTTTTATGTACTATTTTAGTTTTTATTTCACTTTTATTGAACATTTTTACTTCTTATTATTATTATTATTTTAAAAAAAACCTTTATCGGACGACTTTTTATTTGATTGGTTATTTTAGACCCTTTATATATATATATTTTATCATCATTATTAATTTTATTTTATTTTAATTTTGGGTTCCATATCTAGCCAACCCCAACTTGTTTGGGATATATGGCTTTGTTGTTGTTGTTAAAATCATACCAATTTCATCACAAATTTATTTTATGCCATTTAAGGCATTTATGCCAATTCTCAATATTAAATGTTTTAATATTATCCCGTAGCCCCACGTTGTACGTTCGTTCGTTTAACGTAAAATATACATTAGACTCGAATAGTCTAACTCATGGAATAAAGAGAAAACATCACAGCATACATACAGATAAAACTAGATCTAAACATAAGGGGTGAACTTGCATGTGTTAATGAGGTTCTACATCTAAAACTTGCATAGGACAAAGTCACAAACTAGCATAAAACTACATATGTCATAGATCCAAATCTAAAGGTGTGAACTTTTTAGGCAATAGTCATAAACTTGCATAAATCATGTATGTCATAGATCTACATCTAAAGGTGTAAACTTGCATAGGCAATAACCACAAACTTACATAACATGATTCATACTCCAAACACATATATTTATATAAACTTGCATTTGTGATTTATGCAACATAACGATGGTGTAAACTTACATCTAAACATATAAACTAGCATGTTAAATTTAACATATAACTTACACATGTCATAGCCTAACTTTAGATCTAAAATAGATGTCATGAAACATGTAAGGTTATGCATAAATTTTTCACGAACTTGCATATGATCTATGTCTCAATTAACATCCTAACTTGCATACATACATGCGATTCATCATATGAATTAGTTCCAACAACATAACCAAACTAGCATATGAAACATCATAATTAATTGATTATACATAATCATAGAATTACAACATGGATGATAACATCACAACTTTACGACATAGATGATAACGTCATAGAATTTACAGCATAAATGATAACATCACAATTTTACAACATAGATGATAACATGCGGTCAATAATTCACAACATAACCATATAATCCGCATCATAGCTTAATCCAATTAAATCGTTAATTATTTTATTAAAGAAATTGAACTCACAAGAAGAAGGTCTTGCGTTCTGAAACCTGAGTTCTGAAATTGATTAAGCTCGCCTTTGTAGTAGATTCGTTGTTGTTTAGATTAATGTTGAATAGAACTGTATTGATTAGCTGTTCTTCCTCTCTAATTGGTGGCGGCTACTCTAGGTTACAAGATGACAGCATGACGGCCATAGTTTCAGTTTTTATTTTGATTTAGGGTTTGAGTCTACCCATGTTTATATAGAATTTTAATTTAATTATAGCCGTCAGATGATCTTAGGGTTAATCAAAACCATTTAGTCGGGATAGGGTGACGCCTCAGCCCTAATGACTCAGCAAGGAGTCAGAAAGGACTCAGCAATGAGTCACAACACGGATCAGACTGAACCAGAAAGCTGTGCAGGCCTGTTGCTCGGCCTGGGCGCACTTGGCAGGGGCGCCAGTGTAAATTTGTACCGGCGCACTTCCCAAGTGCGCCAGTGCAATATATATATATATATATATATATATATATATATATATATATATATTCTTGTTTTGCCGCCTAACTTCGTTCGTCCATATCTCCTTCATCTGGTATCCGTTTCCCGCAAACTCGGACTCTGTCTCAACCAGAATTCCGAGATGAATACAATGGCACAACCCATTTCCCTTAATTCTCACGTCTGAGATTAATTATTCTTTAATTTAGTTAATTCGATTATTCAAAAATCCGGGGTGTTACAGTGCACAAACTCGAGAGGCATTGAACAATCTATTGCGCCCCTACGTCCTCCTTTAAAACTACTACCACAAAAATGAAACACTAAGAGATAATTGCATCTAGGATGTCTCTTATCCTTTAAGACAAGATTGAAGGGCTTAAGGTAGCATTCCCCAAGTTTTACTTTAGTGAACAATTATTGTACTACCAGTTCACCAAATCCTAAAAGAAGTTGATAAGGAAGCAATTGATTAGGTGTTTGACATGAACTCATGGTATAAAGCAATGATAAGGTATGTAAAGAAGTTTTCCAAAATCATAAGGAAGAAAGAAGCAAAAAAAGAAGGCATGAAGCTTAAGACAGGCATCAACCAAGATAAAATGAAGAGCATAGATGATGAGATTGCTAGTGAAGCTCATAAATCGATAACCAAGATGAAAAAGGGATAAGGAGATCCAAAATTAATTTTGAGAAAAGTTGGATCATGCTCCCCTCAACCACTGTTTTGGTGACACGATAAGCTCCTTACGGATGAAAATGAAAAAATGAAAAACAAGAACGATGAGCTTAGAGGAGAGAGAGGGTTACTATTAAGGAAGAACCACAAAAAGCCAAAAAATCAAAAGAATCAACTGAGGATGTGAGTCAGACCATCCTGGATCAGGCTGCAGAGATAAGGTGCAAATTTGAGGTAAATCTTAATTAGCTCAAGACAAAGGTGCACGAGGAGGAAGAAAATAAAAAAAAGCTTGATTTAATGATAATAGTTCTATGTCCAGGTCCTCCGCTATCGTGACTTGACATAGATGAAATTTAAACGAAAACGCTTATGATGGCTTAGCATTGATTTCTGAACGATGAAGCTTACTATACCAACTCCAACAAAGTCAATGAAGATGATTTCAATGTCAAACATTTAAAAGCGATGAGCTATAGATAATTGAGTAGGGTTGGTGTCTCTTGAGAGAGGAGTAAGAAGAAGAGATAGTTGCATTGGCTCTGAAGAAGGAAAATCTATTGCTGATGATATCTTTATTTTTGCCAAACGGGGATAGTTCGACTGACCAATCATTGGGCCAGGTTGTTTCCGCCCAGACTCTAGTCGTGCCAATCGTTGCTGCAAGGAGTCCCTCTGCTCAACCGACTATAGCTGGTCCAATATACGATCCCAAGAACTCAGCCTCATCACCAATACTATATTGACTCCGATTCTAGAAGGTGAGACCCCGACTGGAAGTGAGGAACATGATATATAATAAATTTATTTCTTTCTCCAGTTTTCAAATGAGTGATTATCACTCGTAAAGCAGCCGTAAAACTCTCAATGGAGTTTTCATATAAACAAAATAGACTAACAATGATTGGCCTTCGTGGCACAGGTATCTAGATGACAGAGATGTCGACTGCTGCTGAGAACTCCTCAGTTACCGGACCTTTGATGCCCCTAGCTAGCGCTTAAATGATTAATATTGGTTGGCATGATGCATCATATAAAGTTCCATTGATAGTCGGGTGAGATAAGAAAGCATGAAGGATGGGATCATAGTGATAGGTATAGCTTGTTGTAAAGCTAAAGAAGGTCAAGGCGCAATGAAAGACTAGGGAAGAGGCTAAAAAGTCAAGGAGAAGGAGTTAAAGAAAGCCGAGGTAATAAGAATTGCAAAGAAGGGAAGGATAACCGTGATCTAGGGCTTAAAAGAGAAGAAGCACGCATGAAAGCTATAAAAGGGGCTAAGAAGACTAAGAAGAAAGTGTAGATATCCAAACTTGACCCCATCCCTTGGACAAAAATATTTTGAGACAAGTCGGAGATAATAATGAGTAGGAGCCTGACTTTAAGAATAAGTTCGAAGTTTCTCTCGCTCTCAAATCACTCCTACTAAATGAATAAAGGTGATTGGCTATGGCAGAAAAAGGAAGATTACAGATACAAAGATCAAATCGCCAAAGAGTAAACCTGTAGAGGGAAAACAAGATGAAAGTTGATTTTAGTTTGGCTTTGTGGATATAGTGTTTTTTGTTCGGTTAGTCGAGTTTCTGTGAGTGCGACCCTCACTTTTGATTATCGGCACATAATAGTTTTTTCAAACAGTTTGCTAATAATAAAAATTTGATTTCCTTTTATCCTATGTGAATTTGTAAGTGTTCGAGTTTTTCATACTTTTCATTCAATGTACTTGAACTTAATTATTTGTTGTTATATATATATATATATATATATATTTTGATTGGCAGCTCGAGAGTTCAAGCACTAGTTTAATGGCCTACTATTGAAGACTCCTTTTGGTCTTGGCCTTAAGTCATGTGGTTCATCGTCGAAAAATCACATTCCTAAGGGTTCCTTGTGGTCGTAGCCTTAAGTCATATAATACTTAGAGTTTGGCGTTTCACTTTTGAGATCTTCTATTAATCGTGATCTCAATTCAAGTGAAGTTTAGAGTAATGATCTCCACTCTTAAGACCTCCTTTTAGCCCTCAATTCATGTATAACTTGGAGTTAGGCATCATAATCAGCCCTTGTAATTTATACTCACCCGTTTTTGGTCCAGGTATGAGTGGTGGACGTCGTTGATTCGTCCTTTATACTTTCCATTTGTTTAATTGATGTCAGTACTGTGGCCATCATTCGTTCACCCATTTGATTTTTGAGGATTGAAATTTGCTAAGTGAACGAACGATATCATAGTCATTTAAGCCTAAAATTGGTTTCCTCCAGATGCTAAGGAAAAAAATTGGTGGTCAGATGCTCAATTCATGAGCGTTTGAGTCGTTTGTACTCAACCTCATCATTTGTTCAAGGCTTGAGTTAGTAGGTGGTTGAATGATTCGCACCTTTATTGTTAATGTCCAGTGATGGACTTGAGATTGATGTTGATCTCTGATGCATCATAGTTTGGGTGTTTTGCGCTCGTGGTTGCAAGTTGGTTGTATCATAGCTAACATACTACGCATAATGGAGGGACATCAAGAGCATGAGGTACCAAGATCCCTTATAAAAAATTAGTAAAAAGGGAAAACATCAACCTTATTGCATAGTCTGAAAAAAATCAATTACTGAAACGAAAATATACAAAATAAAGTTTAAGTAAATTAACATTGTAAATTTTCTAAACTCCATCGTCTTTATAGCTTGAGGCCATCAACGTCGTTATCTTGAAAGTTCCATCACTAAGTCTCCATTGGATGATGCAAGGACCTTCCCAGCAAGGGCCCAGATCGGCCAGTATGGAAAAACTCTTTTCAAGACGAGGTTGTCGATATTAAAGTGTCTTGGACGAACTTTGAAACTGCGGTATTCGGATGCTTGATGCTGGTAGGTAGCTGTTTTGAGTTCAACCTCTTTACGTTTCTCATCTAGCATGTCTAGAGATAACCAAAAGATATCTTTATTAGTCTTTGGAACATAGTAAATAGCTCGTCGAGAATGTACTTTCAATTCAACAAGCAAGGGAAAATATAATATGGCCAGTCGTAGATTTGAGGGTAATGTAGCTCTGTATTCCCATAGGACAAATGGAAGTTCATATACTAACTTGCCTCCTGCCTTTTCCATATGCTTCCTAATGTAAACTTATTGATTTTTTTTGAATTTCTTCAATTTATCCATTAGCTTGTGGATGAGCGACTACCACAAATCATTTTTCAATACAATTACGTCAAAAAAAGTCTTTCATTTCAGAGCCATCAAATTGGGTTCCATTATCGGTAATTATAGTTTTGGGAACACAAAAGTGACATATGATGCTGAGGACTACAAAGTTAATTACTTTCTCCTTAGTGATAGAAGAGAGAGAGGAGCGTCGGTTTCAAGGATTGAAGTAGGAGGGCGGATCCACCCATTGGCGCGAGGCGGAGGGGAAAGAGGCGATGCCGTCGCCATCGATCTATAGAGTACGTGTTTTTTATCTTCAAATCTAAATGGATCGTGGAAAAGTAATTGGGGGGAGGGGTTTTAACGGGTATTGGGAGAAAGTAAAGGGAGGGTTTATTTTATAATTAATTATTTAATTAATTTAATTCTCCAAGAGTTGACTTTTTATCCAAGCCCCAAATCGAACCCGTCGACTGTCGTCCGTAACTAATTACCCTCATTCCGAACACAATGGGATATGTTTCGTAAGCCAGTTTCGTTGTTTCGATCAGTTTTCGTATAAATTAAAATATAAATCAATATAGATTCAATTTAACGTGCATTTTAATTTACCGGAGCCACATACTAACTCGAAAAATTCTAGAAAAATTATTTATAACTTCGTATTGATGCTACAGTTCTAACAAAACTAATTTCGTCAAATTTGAAGACCATTTGGAAAATGGTCATTTTCTAGTCGATCCAAATTGACTAAAACTGACAAAACACATTTTCTTTTGTCGCGCTCACCTAATGATTCAGAAAATTATGATTTTTGGAATCTAGCAATAACTTGACATCCCAGATCCAACAAAAGTGGTTTCGTCGAAAATGGAGGTCGTTTGCAAAATTTCCATTTTTAAGGGCCAAAATTCCATAGCGACTATTCTGAATTTTCAATTGTGCATAACTTTTTATTCTCGCTATGAAATTTCAATTTTTTAGATTCATTGGAAAGATATTTTTAAATAGATTCAAATATTTTTGGTTTCGCTAAAATCCGGTTTATTTTTAATCATGTGTATTCATTTGAAATTAGAAATCGAATTTTCCAACTACCGCACCATTTTCAATAACTTTTCTAATTAAAAATAAATATTTATATTCTAACGTCAATCTATATAAATATATACATTCTAATTCTATTCAAAATAAATTTCCTCGTAATTATTTAAAATAAATCATTTTAAATAATCAAAATTCATTAAAATTTCCAAAATAAAAATTTTAAATTGGCTCAGATTTTCCGGGTTGTTACAATCTCCCCAACTTAAAATCTTTTCGTCCTCGAAAAGGAACGGAGCTGAAAGTTGTTTTACAAACCAACTCAACTTTCAGTATTTTCATTATGGCTTAAGTTCTTCAACTTTTCAGTTTCTAAGAACTTTTCAAATTTTTCAAAAATTTGGCTAACACTTTAAATTTTTGAAAAATTTCGCCCTAACCTCCTATATACGGGAGCATCGCAAAAATCCCGAAATCGCCATACAGGCCTCTCCAATCCAAAAAGAAAAAGAAACAGCCAACCGGCTAGCCAATCGGCTCATAAAATCATCAAAAACCCCAAGAAATACAATAAACATGTACCTATTTGTCGGGCAAACAATTTTATTCCTCTTCTTAGCTTCCCTGCAATGATCTGTTCAATGTATATACATGTACATGCATGCATTTCTAAACAATTTTCAATACAGTTCAAAATTTGATACAATTTGGCCTAAATTGTTAAAAATATCAAACCAATAATCAAACAATACAACCATCAATCAATTAGTTGATTAGTTTTCAAATTCATAATTTTAATACATAGTCCAAAAATCAGATTTTTGACGCCAATGCATAACAATAGGTCCTATCTAATTTTGGTTCTCACACCAGTCAATTGGAAATATATAGACATCCCACTTTCGAAACTTGAGCATAAATACTGGTAATGTGATCATAATTACCAGTATCATCCCCCCGGCGACTAGAGTGTGATTTCATATCTATTCAGTATATTAAAACTTCGAATATACGTTTGCAAAGCGTATATGCAAAATCTTTATATATTGGATTGTCCAAATTCAATACAACTAAATATTCAAATACGTTGAATAAGGTTTAAATTTTCAAAACAAAAATTGTTTTCATTTTAAAAATATACTCTTCACACTCGTTCTAGGATACTACTGATCCCATCTCTAACGAGTCATTCTTATTGGATATTACTAATCCAATCTCTGATGAATTCTTTCGTATGGTTCTAATGTGTCTTGTTCTCGAGCTCTGTAAACCAGAGCTCTGATACCAAACTGACACGACCCGAACTTCCCCGTGAAGGAAAGCCCGGATTGCTTTGAGGACAAGACGAATCAGAACACAAACAAAAGAACATTTCATTGCTTATTACAACAATTTACATCAGAGTAAAAGAATATATAGAGTATGAACAATTATATACATTGGATAAATATCAGAGATTTACAAATTACAATGCAGCGGAAAAATAATACAAAACACAACTGAAAGTAGTACACGGATACAGAGCTTTCTGAATATTACTTCAGCTGTAAATCAGGATCCTATGAATATAAATCTACAAAACCAAAACTACTAGCTGCCCGTGCGGAAAATAGGGGCACCTAGAGTTTAGGTTAAAACAATAAACTCAAGGTCAGTCATGTTACTGGTGTGAGAAGTAAAACAGCTATTAATTTGATTTTTAAGTTAGGTAAATCAAAGGACCACACCATATAACACAGAACGGGTTTACCTCCATGAAAACCAGTGCACAAAACAAATAGCGCAATGTTAAATAAAGAACAATGAAGCTATTATAAGACTCAGGTCCCATCAAACAATGCAACGAAAGCCGGAGGATAGAGGTTTTAACTTATAATAGCCAAGAATGTTTGGTACGTAAAATTTCATGTTTTATTATTACTATAAGTGTATAGTGTCAAAACAATTTCAATCATAAGTATCAATCATAGACGGCATAAGTGCCCCATACCACTATGTCGCCATATATAGGTTTATAATCAAAACCGCAAAATATCATGTTGGAAGTTGGATTTCCATCGTGAACCAAGGCAAGGCGCAATCCTATCGTTTCAAGACTCTCTAGCCCGAGCCTTAGGACTCAGCCGCAACTATACCTATGCGACATGCAGGGCCAGTCCACACTAAGTGCAATGGTGAATTAATAATTCCTGAGCATGCGTTTCCCCGCTCTATGGGGCGTAAATGAGCCAAATGACTCCATCGGCCCCGAATCGACCGATATAACCGAGGCGCCTCGCTATCCATCAAGTAATAAGCAACATATGCAACATCCACATGAGTAAGATGTCAGGGCTGGTAAAACGCTAACACCACTCCTATCTAGAAGGAAACACAATGCCCTCCCTGCTGTCCTCTCCCGTTTTTGGTTCACACCGGGGTGTGAGGCTCGCGAATTAACGCTACAAAAAGCTATGCTATATTAAAGTCGTGCTTTGATCATCTACCACAAGACATTGTTTTTCAACAAAAGCCTTGATCACTGCATCTCAGCATGCCACACAGGCAATTCATGCCATGCGACTGATATCTATCGATATATACAACCTCTGAGCTCGTACGTTTCAGAGAAGGGCGTTAAGCAAGAAAATAAATTCTCCACCGCCAAACAGATATATATTTAATAGAAATCAATCAACACAAAATAAAATCCAATGTCAGACACACATTCGTTTACAAGTTCGTTCTGGGTCTGAACGAAACCGGAGGCACCTTATTCCTCCCCCATATGTCCAATACAGAGAAGAGGCCCTCGCACATCCATCGATCTCCAAGTACGTCTGGACGATCACCACTTATTACCTCGTCTTGGGTGTACGGCCCAAATCAATACATCAGTAATCATCCAAATGATGTAAAGACCTCTGGTCTTCAACCACCGTCTTCATCCTCGACACATCATCGAACCAGTTATTCAAAATGGGATAAACCCGGTCTTTCTGAATAACTTGCGTATATAATAAACAAGTGTTATAAAAACACAACATATGCCTCATTCCAATCCAGAATATTCCTTTATTCAAATATCCTTATACTTTGGGAAAGGTTCCCATTAATTTTATCAAAGATAAATTCTTTAAATTTATTTTTTAATCTTCCTTTGGATATCATTTTAATCTAATTAAAGATGCGTTAAAACCCCACTTGGTTTTAATCTTCCCAAAAATCAATGTTAACGATTGTTTAACTTGGAAATCATATCCTTTCTTTAACTGGGTTAAAGAACCAATGTCATTTAAAATACAGTTCACGATAAACCAAAAATCACATTGCATTCAATCAACCTTTATCCGTAAATTAGCAAGTGAACAATTCCCTAAATATTAACCCTGAAGGCTGAAACCAACATCAGATCAATACCCAGGAAACCATTCAACTCAACTAATCTCCAGTTAGTTTCTAATTTTCTTAACTCCATTAGTTCTAAGAATAGTATTATTAAAGATACCATTCACGACAACCCAAAACACAATCCATTAATTATGGAATCCTCACGGAAAAACAAATCAATATATAATCGATATCAATTTCCATATCCGACCAATAATATAAATGGAATAGCGGCAACGCCTCTTAAATTCCATACGTATTAACAGTCTTCCTCCACAGAAGTTCACTTCGATTATTATCAAATCGAATTCCATTCAATTCCAATTTAATATATTAAATTGGAAAACGTTACCCTGGAAAATTCCCATTAAATCTAAATAAAAAGATTTATAAATCTCAAATCACATTTCGCTGTAAATCGGGTTAAATAACAAATACGTTGAAAACAAAGTTCACAATAAACCCAATTCACATTAGCCTTTAACTGTTAATTAGTAAGAGAACAATCCCCTAAGTATTAACCCCGAAGGCCAAAACCAACACCAGATCAATACCCAGGAAACCATTCAACTTAACTAATGTCCAATCAGTTTCTAATTTTCTTAACTCCATTTGGTTCAAGAACAATATTATTAAAGATACCATTCACGACAAACCCAAAATCCAATTTGATATTAAATACAAGGCTCTGAATAGAAAATATATCAGCTTATATTCAACTCCAAATTCTGAAATCAACAAATATCGTACTGGAAATAACGATATATATATCTTTCAAATTTCCATAACAACATCTGTATAATCACGAAATCCAACATCGAAATATTCCGAAGACAATTTCGATTCAAATCCATTTCCAATTTACATATTGGAAATTCTAGTTATTTTTAAAACCATTTCAAATCCAACTTATTTATTTTAAAAATATTTGGATTATAATTCTAGTTCATAACTAGTTCATTACGATAAAAATCTGTTTTTATCTTTTCAAATATGGGATTTTTCACCCTAATTCTTTCCAAATCATTTCTTATGATTATACAAAATTATTGATATTATTAATAATTTTATCAAGGCATGTACAGTCAATTTCCATAAACGGCCATCGAACTGCACTTACAACGACCTTTTCCAAATTTGATTTGGACATAATTCCAAATCCAACCATTAGATTTCAAATCTCTAATATTCGTTAGAAATCTCTTTTTGATACGAACCCAACGGTTCCGGTTTAAGGAGAATCCGATGGTCGGATCTCCCGTAATGTCCATTCGAAGTCAATGGTCGAAATTCACAAACTGCCACAGCGCGACGCGTTCTATTCAGGCCATTATATTATATATATAATATATATAATATATATTTCATCGATTTCCATTTAAAACGTTTTTTATAAATCGTTTTAAATTCGTTTTCAAAACGATTTCAACTTCATATTCAATCTCAAATCAAAATTTAATATTCCATATCATCGATATATAAATGATAATATTTTCAAAACATTAGATTTTGAAATCAATTTCTTTTCGATATTCATTATAAAAATGAATAAAATCAATATAAATATCGTTCACGTCAAAATGGCGTTAATCTAATCAACACGGCTTCATATATTTAAATATATTCATGTCCATCCCAAATCGGACATCAATCAGATTTTGATCTTTTACTGAATATTATTTTAAAATATTCGTTATTATTTTAAAATAATCGTTATTTCAAAATATTTTCTTTCTGAACTGGAGTCAGACACAGTCAATTACCATATAATTTGATTTATATTGATTTCATACACACATGTACACAACAACAATGATAAAAAATCAACCATCATCCAAAGTGCATTCTACACTGTATAAGCATTAAATACATATATTGAACACTCATACAGCTTGTCAATCAATCGATCGACATACAGCTAATTATCGGGACTAGTGTATGTCATATATCATCCCGATACCCATGTGGGGTTTCAACTAACAAATAATGAATTTTATTTGTTCGGTTGGGCGATGTGTAAAATTTATCGTCCCAATCAATATCAGTCAAATGTGTGTACATAAACAAATCATCCGATTTGTTTATAAATATTTATTTATTTCATATACACGTTAAAAATTATATTTTTAACTATAAAATATTTATTTCGATTCCACATCACATAATCTATTTTCACAACACATCAATCAAACAAGCAAGTCATCCATGGTCTGTGGACGACGGGTGTCGGGCGCTGCTAAGCACCATCTACATCCTAGTATATATTTTAACTAGAAAATAAAATAAAAGTGAGAAGTTCTCACCTTTGGGATCCACTCCATCATTCTATATTTCTAAACGATTCAAATTAGGATTTGTTTTCCACCAGTTCCATCACAATCTGTTTCAAACGATTTTAATATTAAAAATCACGTTTTTATTCTATTACAATACAAATAAAAATCATGTAATAACCCGGAAATTCTGAACTAGTTTAAAATTTTTATTTTGGCAATTTTGGCGAAGTTTGAATATTTAAAATAAATTATTTAAAAAAAAATCGACGAGAAATTTATTTTGAATATAATTCGAACGTATATATTTATGCGCGTCGTCGTTAGAATATAAATAATTATTTATAATTATAAATAGAATTGAAAATGGTGCGGTAGTCCGATAATTCGATTTCAAACTTCAATTGAATGTACCGGGTGCAAAACAATCCGGATTTTGTTGAAACCAAAAACATTAGAATCTAGTTGATGATATCTTTCCAACGAATCCGAAAAATCAAAATTTCATAGCGGGAATCAAAAGATATGTCCAGTTGAAAATTCTGAATAGTCGCTATGGAATTCAGGCCCTTAAAAATGGGAATTTTGCAAACGACCTCGGATTTCGACGAAACCACTTTTGTTGGATCCGTGATGCCAAATTATTGCTAGGTTTTAAATTTCATAATTTTTCGAATCAATATGTGAGCATGGCAAAGGAAAACGCGTTTGACCAGTTTTAGTTGATTTTAATCGACTGGAAATTGGCCATTTTTCAAACGGTCTCAGAATTTGACGAAACTAGTTTTGTTAGGACCGTATCGTCAATACGAAGCTAGAAAATATTTTTATGGAATTTTTAGAGTTAGTATGCGACCCCAGTAAATTGAAATGCGCGTTCAAATTCAATATGTGGAGTTATATGTTGATTTTGACGAAAACTGATCGAAACGATCAAATCAGCTTGCGATACATATCCCATTGTGTTCGGAATGGGAGTAATTAGCTATGGACGGCATGCGGTGGGCCTCGTTTTGAGGTCATATGTAAAAGTAAACTTTTTCATAATTAAAATAATTAAAAATTGGAATCCTCTCTCCTCTCCCCTTAAATCATTCTGGCCCCCCCTATTTCTTCGTTCAACAGAATCAGAAAAAAAAGAAAAAAAAAGAGAAAAAAAGAATCGATGAGGGGTGCGAGCGGCCTCCTCCATGCCGCCGCCACTTCGACGAAGCCGCCCCCCTGTCTTCATCGACCTCCGCCCATGACTGCGGCCTTCCCCTTCACCTCCGGCGAACCCCCACGCCTTCTTCTCTCCCTTCTCCTCCTCTTCGCCTGCTAACCGACGCGGCCTCCAAATCGACCAAAACCCTAGAAGCCGCCAGGGAGCTCCGCCACGTCGCTTGGCCCCACACCCCTCCGCCGCGCCTTCCACTCCGACACCGCTGCTCCGCGAGGCCCACCACCACCCCATTTCACCCTCCCGACTCAGGTGCTGCTGTCCTCGACCACGAATGGTCGACTGCGAGGCCTTTCAGCGGAGAAAATCGAACAAAAATGTAAGTTTTATTTATTTTAGTTTTAATTTAACTAATTTAATTAAATGGCATGGTTTGTAGGAATATCTAAAGTGAGTTTAGATATATAAAGCTGGAAATTTTAAATATGTAAAGCCGATTTTTAACATATCAAGTTAGGATCTTTATTTATATTTTTAACATATAAAGGAGAAATTTTTATATGCGGGAAAGTGAAAATTTAATGAACAAAGGGCGGGATTTTTAATTATATTAAGGCAAGGTCAAAATATGATTTTTATATTTTTAAAGTATTAAAAATATAATCTTTACTATATAGACGATGTAAAAATATGATTTTTGTTTATGTAGAGAATTAAAAATATAATTTTTACATGATAGGAATATTGGAAATATCATCTTTATATGTGTAGAAAAATAAAAATGTGATTTTTATAAGGATATATTTGAAAAGGCGAAATATTTATTTTTGAAAAGGCGAAATATTTATATGAAGAATAGCGTGATAAAAATATAATCTCTATTATATGAGCATCGAAATAAAAATATAATTTTTATCTATATAGTAGAGGTATAAAAATTCGATTTTTTTATATTGAATAGCATAGTAAAAATTCGATTTTTATATATTGAATAGCATAGTAAAAATTCAATTTTTATATATTGAATAACATAGTAAAAATTCGATTTTTTTATATTGAATTGCATAGTAAAAATTCGATTTTTATATATTGAATAGCATAGTAAAAATTCGATTTTTATATATTGAATAGCATAGTAAAAATTCGATTTTTATATATTGAATAGCATAGTAAAAATTCGATTTTTATATATTGAATAGCATAGAAAAATTCGATTTTTATATATTGAATAGCATAGAAAAATTCGATTTTAAATGTATAAAGTGATTATAAAAATATAATTTTTAAATTGAAAGTGAACAAATAAAAATGTGATTTTTATATATGTAGTGGCTACGGGCAACGAAAGCGACAAAAGGCGAGAATGGCGATGATTTCTCTAAAAGAAGAGTCAAGATGATTGGATAGCTTTGGTGAGAATTTCTCACTCTTCAATTTCTTTTCTAATTATATATATACTAGGATGCAGACGGTGCTTAGTAGCACCCGACACAATCGTCCACAGACCATGGACTTGTTTGTTTGATTGCATAAATTAGTTAGATGATTGGATTTGAATTTGACTGTTTGGTGAATTTGATTGATGTGCGAATGGTGTGGGCCTTCACTAGACCGGGGATAAGGCTAGGCCTCGTCCCGTTTCTAGTATCGTGCCGTTATGCCGCCGAAATTTTCTAAAATATGTTAGAAAAATAAAAATATCATTTTACTTAAAGAATGAACTGAACAGAAATTCATATGTTAAAATAAAATGTTTTATCGTTAAAAATATAATTTTTAACGTGAATATGAATATAGTGAATGTGAATAAATAAATATTCATTTACAAACCGGACGGTTTGTTTATGTACACCTATTTGAAGGACATTGATTGGAACGATAAATTTTACACATCGCCCAACTGTATGAATAAAATATGCGTTTGATTGTTTGAAACCCCACACGGGTATTGGGATGAAATATGAAGTTCACTCATCCTGATTGATTAAATATGTCGATCGATTGATTGACAGGCTGTTATAAGCGTTAGATATCTATATTTGATGCTTATACAGTGTTGTGCACTTTGGTTGATGGTTGATTATTTTTCAATGCTATTATATACATGTGTTGTATGAAAATCCATATAATAAATTTTATATGGTGATTGATTGGGCCTCATTCCCATTTAGAAAATAAAGGACAATATAAAATAAAAGTTCATGTGTTGACTGTACTCATCCGTTGAGATTAGTCATGTGTTGAACGAATATTTTAATAATAAAATTTACATCTTTATCAATATAAAATAAAAGTTCATGTGTTGACTGTACTCATCCGTTGAGATTAGTCATGTGTTGAACGAGATATTTGATAATAAGAAATATTTGAAATAGAATATTTGAAAATAGAAATATATGAAGCCGTGTTGATTAGATTGACGCCATTTTGACGTAAACGATATTTATATCGATTTTATTCATTTCGAAATGAATAGAATAGAAAACGATTTCGAAATGAATTGAATAGAAAACGATTTCGAAATGAATAGAATAGAAAACGATTTCGAAATGAATTGAATAGAAAACGATTTCGAAATGAATTGAATGGAAAACGATTTCGAAATGAATTGAATATAAAACGATTTCGAAATGAATAGAATAGAAAACGATTTCGAAATGAATAGAATATAAAGCGATTTCGAAATGAATTGAATATAAAGTGATTTCGAAATGAATTGAATATTAAGCGATTTCGAAATGAATTGAATATAAAGCGATTTCGAAATGAATTGAATATAAAACGATTTCGAAATGAACTGAATAAAAAACGAATTTGAATTCAAATGGAATAGGAAACGAATTTGATTTAAATTGATTAGAAAACGAAATGAATTTGAATTGAATAGAAAACCAATTTGAATTGAATCGAATAGAAAACGACTTTGAAATTGAATTGAATTTAAAACGAAGTGAAATGAATTCAAATTGAATTGAAACTTGAATTGAATTGAAATGAATTTTAAAACGAATTTAGAAGAAAAAAAATTCAATTTTGATTCGAATTGAATTGGAAGTTGAAATTGTTTTTGAAACGAAATTAAAACGATTTATAAAATTCGTTTTAAATAGAAATCGACGAAATATATATTATATATATAATATAATGGCCTGAATAGAACGTGCCGCGCCGTGGCAGTTCGTGAATTTCGACCATTTATTTCAAACGGACATTACGGGAGATCCGACCGTCGGATTCTCCTAAAACCGGAACCGGTGGGTTCGTATCGAAAAGAGCTTTCTAAAGAATATTAGAAATTTGAAATCTAACGGTTGGATTTGGAAATACGTCCAAATCAAATTTGAAAAAGGTCGCTGTAAGTGCAGTTCGATGGCCGTTGATGGAAATCGACTGTACGAGCCTTGATAAAATTATTAAAAATAGTAATAATTGGTGTAAAACCATAAGAAATGATTTGGGGAAAATTGGGGTGAAAAACTCCATATTTGAAAAGATAAAAATGGATTTTTATCGAAATGAACTAGTTTGAAATAAATTTAAAACCCGATTTGTTTTTAAATAAATAAATTAGATTTAAAAAGGGGTTTTAAATAATCGGAATTTCTAATATATTTGGTTGGATTTGAAATGGGTTTATCGTGAACGGTGTTTTAAATAACACTAGTTCTTTAACCCGATAATAAATAGAATGTGATTTGGGTTTGTCGTGAACTGTGTTTTAAATAACACCTAGTTCTTTAACCCAGTAAAAGGAGTTTTAACGAATCTTCAATTAGGTTGAAATGTGAATCTATAATCTAAATTATAAAATTTAGAAATGAGCGAGAATGGAGTATTACCTGTTTTGCTCCAAAACGATAGTTAAATCTTTAATTAGATTTGAACGTGAAATGGTAATTAATTTTACCAATAACACCACGGTGTTAGATATGGAGTATTACCAGTTTTGCTTCATGGGATGAATAGGTTGGGATTGGAAAATAAAATAAATAATTACTTCGGTGTAGTTCGCTAATCTCGACTAGTTTGGAAACCCATAATTTGGTTTGAAATGACATCCAAAGGAAATTAAAGGATAAATTTGAAAGAATTTATCTTGGATAAAATTAATGGGAACCTTTCCCTAAAAATGTGATTTTGCGAATAAAAGAATATTCTGGGTTGGAATGAGGCGTATGTTGTGTTTGTGTAACATTTGTTTTAATATGCGCGGGTTGTTCGGAAAGGCCGGGTTTATACCCATTCTGAATAACCGATTCGACGATATGTCGAAGATGAAGACGGTGGTCGAAGACTGGAAGTCTTCATATCGTTTGGGTAATTACTGACGATCCTGATTGGGCTGTACACCCAAGAGGATGGAAATAGTTGGTTGTCGTCCAGACGTACTTGGAGATGGATGGATATGCGAGGAAAGTGCCTCCGGTTTCGTTCAGACCCAGAACGAACTTGTAAATGGATTGTGTGCCTGACACTGGATTTTATTCTGTGTTGATTGATTTCAGTTAAATATATATCTGTTTGGCGGCGGAGAATTTATTCTCTTGCTTAACGCCCTTCTCTGAGACGTACGAGCTTAGAGGTTATATATCGATAGATATCAATCGCATGGCATGAACTGCCTGTGTGGCATGCTAAGTTGCATGGATCAAGGCTTCTGTTGAAAAGCAAAGTCTTGTGGTTGATGATCAAAGCACGACCCTTGTGGCGTAGCTTTGTGTATAACGTGAATTCGCGAGCCTCACACCTCGGTATGAGTTAAAAACGAGATACGGGCCGTTGGGAGAACACGACGTTTCTTTCTAGCTTTGGTGGTGTCAGTGACTTACCAGCCCTGACATTTACATACTTTTCACCTATGTGGTTGTTGGAATGAGGCGCCTCGATTATAGGTCTGTAAGGACCGGGAAACGTGTGTTCAGGAATTGCCAATCCTCTAACGTAAGTGAGGACCGGCCCAACCGATCCAAGTGGCTGCCCAGAGTGTGTAGTCCTGAGCATTTGCTAGAGTGTCTCGAAGCGGAGAGGAGCTTGCCCCTTGCCTCGACTCATGATGGAAATCCAATTTCCAATACGAGATATTTCGGCTTTATTTGTAGAGCCTAGTATGGCGACATAGTAGCATGGGATGCTATGCCGTCTATGATTTATATTTATGATTGAAATTGTTTTTGACACTATACACTTATTATAGTATCAAATGATTTGTTTTAAACATACCAATCATGTTTGGTTGTTATAAGGTAAAACCCTATCCTCCGGCTTGCGTTGCATTGTGTGATGGGACCTGGGTCTTATAATAGCTTCATTTTTCGAAAAAGCATTGCGTTGTTTATTATATGCACTGGTATTCTTGGGAGGAAACCCGTTCCGTGTTATACGGCGTGGTCCCTTGAACTACTCTCTTTTAAAGTAAAGTTTTAAATAACTGTTTTAGTTCTCACACCAGTCACATGACTGACCTGGAGTTTATTGTTTTAACCTAAACTCTGGGTGCCCCTACTTTCCGCACGGGCAGCTAGTAGTTTTGGTTTTGCAGATTTATATTCACAGGTTCCTGGTTTTTAGCTGGAATGATATCCGGAAAGCTCTGTATCCGTATATCACCTTCAGTTGTGCTTTGTATTATTTTTCCGCTGCTATGTAATTTATTGTAATCTCTGATATTTATTGAATGTAATTTATTCATTCATACTCTGTATATTCTTGTATCTGATGGAATTGTTGTAATAGCAATGAAATGTTCTTCTGTTTGTGTTCTAATTTGTCCTG
The DNA here is from genome assembly GCA_030737875.1 of Allium sativum. Classification (NCBI taxonomy): domain Eukaryota; kingdom Viridiplantae; phylum Streptophyta; class Magnoliopsida; order Asparagales; family Amaryllidaceae; genus Allium; species Allium sativum. The sequence continues at coordinate 466,998,508 of CM060923.1, forward strand.
TTCTTAACGATCAGGGGTTTCGAGCGGTCTAAATCGGTTTAACAACTGATTCGGATCGAGCGAAATTCCTTTTCGTCACATTTGGTATCAGAGCTTTGGTTTACAGAGCTCGAGAACAAGGCACATTAGAACCATACGAAGAATTCATCAGATATTGGACTAGTAATATCCAATTAGAATGACTCGTTAAAGATAGGATCAATAGTATCCTAGAACGAGTGTGAAGAGTATATTTTTTCAAATGAAAATAATTTTGTTTTGAAATTTAAACCATTCTAAAACGTATTTGAATATTTATTTATTTTGAATTTGGACAGTCTAGTATATAAAGGTTTTGCATATACGCGTCATGAACGTATATTCGAAGTTTTAATATATTGGATAGATATAGAATCACATTCTAGACACCCGGAGATGGTTCTGAGGATTGATCGATCATCATCCGAACTTATGTTCGAGTTTCGAAGGTGTGATTTTCTATATATTTCCATTAGACTGGTGTGAGAACCAAAACTTATATAGTTAGAACACATTGTTGTGAATTGGCATCAAAAACAAGATTTTCAGTATATGAATCAAAATTATGAATTTGAAACTCTAATCCACTAATTGATTGATGTTTGTTTTGTTTGTTTATTTGTTTGATAAATTTTGAACCATTATGCCTAATTGAATCAAATATTGAAAAATTATTGAAAATTGGTCGCATTTGCTTGCATATACATATACTTACATTGAACAGGTCATAGCAAGGAGGCTAGAGCAGAGAATAAAATTTGTTTGCCCGACAAATAGGTACATATTTACTATAATTTACTGTTTTGTTTGGGTGATGATGATTTTATGAGCCTATTGGCTAGCCGATTGGCTTTTTCTTTTTCTTTTTGAGATCAGAAGGCCTATATGGCAATTTCGGGATTTTCCCGTGGCTCCCGGTGCAGGGGAGGTTATGGCGAAATTTTTCGAAAATTTAGGGTGTTAGCCAAATTTTTGAAAATTTGAAAATTCTCAAAAACTGAAAAGTTGGAGAATGGAAGCCTGATCGAACGTAGAGTTGATTAATCAAACCACTTTCGACTTTGTTCCTTTTCGGGGACGAAAAGTTTTAAGTGGGGGAGATTGTAACAACCCGAAAATCCGAGTCAGTTTAAAATTTTTATTTTGGCAATTTTAGCGAATTTTGAACATTTAAAATAAATTATTTTAAATATTATCGACGAGAAAATTTATTTTGAATATATTTAGAACGTATATATAGTATACGCCGTCGTTAGGATATAAATATTTATATATATTTATAAAAGGAATTGAAAATGGCGCGGTAGTTCGATAATTCGATTTCAAACTTCAATTGAATGTTCCAGGTGCAAAACAATCCGGATTTTAGTGAAACCAAAAATTATAGGATCTAATTGATGATATCTTTCCAACGAATCCGGAAAATCGAGATTTCATAGCGGGAATCAAAAGATATGTCCAGTTGAAAATTCTGAATAGTCGCTATGGAATTCAGGCCCTTAAAAATGGAAATTTTGCAAGCGACCTCGGATTTCGACGAAACCACTTCTGTTGGGTCCATGATGTCAAATTATTGCTAGGTTTCAAATTTCATAATTTTTCGAATCAATATGTGAGCGTGGCAAAGGAAAACGCGTTTGACCAGTTTCAGTCGATTTTAATCGACTGGAAATTGGCCATTTTTCAGACGGTCTCAGAATTCGACAAAACTAGTTTTGTTTGGACCGTATCGTCAATACGAAGCTAGAAAATATTTTTCTGGAATTTTTCTAGTTAGTATGCGACCCCGGTAAATTGAAATGCGCGTTCAAATTCAATATATAGAGTTATATGTCGATTTTAACGGGAACTGATCGAAATGTTCGAATCAGCTTACGATACATATCCCATTGTGTTCGGAATGGGGGTAAAACGCTATGGACGACAGGCGGTGGGCCTCGTTTAGAGGTTGTATGTAAAAGTCAACTTTTTCTAATTAAATAATTAAAAAAAATAAAAAAAAATCTTCTCTTTCCCCTTATAAACCGCTACCCCCCTTCCCTCGTTCATCCGATTCAGGAAAAAAAAAAAAGAAAAAAAAAACAAAATCGAAATCGCACGCCGCCACCAGCCGATCCCCCCAACCTCTGATCCTCCGCCATCGCCTGGCGCGCACGCCCCTCGCCGACCTGCGACCCCCCCCCCCCTCTCGAACCCCCCTTCCTCGCTTCAACTTCTTCTCTTCCCCAACCTCGCAGTCTCCCCTCTTCTCCCCAGCGAGCCACCCACAAACCCTCGTCGAACCCTCCCCTTGCCACCCACGACCCCCCTCCGACCTGCAGAAGCCGGCGCCCTCCCCCTAGCATCCCTGTAAGTTTTTTTTGTGTTATTTTCTTTATTTGTTCAATAAAAATTCAGTTTTAATTTCAGTTTTTTTTTAAAGTATGGAATTTATTTTCAGTTTTAAAGTAATAAAAATTTGATTTTTATGAAGAGTAAAGATTTGATTTTTATTTAGTAAAGTATGATTTCTTTGCATTGAAAATATATGATTTTTAAAACTGAAAATATACGATTTTTATGTTGTAAAAATATAATTTTTATTATAGTAGAAGAGTAAAGATATAATTTTTTATATAATATAGGAAAGTTAAAAATATGATTTTTAGCATATGTGAGGTATAAAAATATAATTTTTATCGTATGTAAAGGTAGAAAATATTATTTTCATATTATATAAATGATAAAAATATAATCTTTTATATTGTAGAAATATAAAAATATAATTTTTATATAGGTAAGATATTAAAAATATCACCTTTATATATGTAGTGAAATAAAAATTTAATCTTTATATGTGAAAAGACGAAATCTTCATATAGAGAATAACGGTGTAAAAATAGAATTTTTACCTATATAGTAGCGGTATAAAAATTCGATTTTTATATATTGAATAGCGAAGTAAAAATTCGATTTTTATATATTGAATAGCATAGTAAAAATTCGATTTTTATATATTGGATAGCGAAGTAAAATTTCGATTTTTATATATTGAATAGCGAAGTAAAAATTCGATTTTTATATATGTAGTGGCTACGGGCAACGAAAGCGACAAAAGGCGAGAACGATGAAGATTTCTATCAAAGAAGAGTCAAGATGATTGGATATCTATAGGTGAGAATTTTTCACTCTTCAATTTCTTTTCTAATTATATATATATACTAGGATGCAGACGGTGCTTAGTAGCACCCGACACAATCGTCCACAGACCATGGACTTGTTTGTTTGATTGCATAAATTAGTTAGATGATTGGATTTGAATTTGACTGTTTGGTGGATTTGATTGATGTGTGAATGGCGTGGGCCTTCACTAGACCGGGGATAAGGCTAGGCCTCGTCCCGTTTCTAGTATCGTGCCGTTATGCCGCCGAAATTTTCTAAAATATGTTAGAAAAATAAAAATATCATTTTACTTAAAGAATGAACTGAATAGATATTCATATGTTAAAATAAAATGTTTTATCGTTAAAAATATAATTTTTAATGTGAATATGAATATAGTGAATGTGAATAAATAAATATTCATTTACAAACCGGACGGTTTGTTTATGTACACCTATTTGAAGGACATTGATTGGAACGATAAATTTTACACATCGCCCAACTGCACGAATAAAATATGCGTTTGATTGTTTGAAACCCCACACGGGTATTGGGATGAAATAATGAAGTTCACTCATCCTGATTGATTAAATATGTCGATCGATTGATTGACAGGCTGTTATAAGCGTTAGATATCTATATTTGATGCTTATACAGTGTAGTGCACTTTGGTTGATGGTTGATTATTTTTCAATGCTATTATATACATGTGTTGTATGAAAATCCATATAATAAATTTTATATGGTGATTGATTGGGCCTTATTTCCATTTAGAAAATAAAGGACAATAAAAAATAAAAGTTCATGTGTTGACTGTACTCATCCGTTGAGATTAGTCAAGTGTTGAACGAATATTTTAATAATAAAATTTACATCTTTATCAATATAAAATAAAAGTTCATGTGTTGACTGTACTCATCCGTTGAGATTAGTCATGTGTTGAACGAATATTTTAATAATAAAATTTACATCTTTATCAATATAAAATAAAAGTTCACGGGTTGGCTGTACTCATCCGTTGAGATTAGTCATGTGTTGAACGAGATATATGATAATAAGAAATATTTGAAATAGAATATTTGAAAATAGAAATATATGAAGCCGTGTTGATTAGATTGACACCATTTTGACGTAAACGATATTTATATCGATTTTATTCATTTCGAAATGAATAGAATAGAAAACGATTTCGAAATGAATTGAATAGAAAACGATTTCGAAATGAATAGAATAGAAAACGATTTCGAAATGAATTGAATAGAAAATGATTTCGAAATGAATTGAATAGAAAACGATTTCGAAATGAATTGAATATAAAACAATTTCGAAATGAATAGAATAGAAAACGATTTCGAAATGAATTGAATATAAAGCGATTTCGAAATGAATTGAATAGAAAACGATTTCGAAATGAATAGAATAGAAAACGATTTCGAAATGAATTGAATAGAAAACGATTTCGAAATGAATTGAATAGAAAACGATTTCAAAATAAATTGAATATAAAACGATTTCGAAATGAATAGAATAGAAAACGATTTCGAAATGAATAGAATATAAAACGATTTCGAAATGAATTGAATATAAAGCGATTTCGAAATGAATTGAATATAAAGCGATTTCGAAATGAATTGAATATAAAGCGATTAGAAATGAATTGAATATAAAACGATTTCGAAATTAACTGAATAAAAAACGAATTTGAATTCAAATGGAATAGGAAACGAATTTGATTTAAATTGATTAGAAAACGAAATGAATTTGAATTGAATAGAAAACCAATTTGAATTGAATTGAATAGAAAACCAATTTGAATTGAATCGAATAGAAAACGACTTTGAAATTGAATTGAATTTAAAACGAAGGGAAATGAATTCAAATTGAATTGAAACTTGAATTGAATAGAAATGAATTTTAAAACGAATTTAGAAGAAAAAAAATTCAATTTTGATTCGAATTGAATTGGAAGTTGAAATTGTTTTTGAAACGAAATTAAAACAATTTATAAAATTCGTATATCACCTTCAGTTGTGCTTTGTATTATTTTCCGCTGCTATGTAATTTATTGTAATCTCTGATATTTGTCGAATGTAATTTATTCATTTATACTCTGTATATTCTTGTATTCTGATGGAATTGTTGCAATATACAATGAAATGTTCTTCCGTATGCGTTCTATATTGTCTTGTACTCAACGCTATTCGCGCTTTCCTTAACGGGGAAGTTCGGGTCGTGTCAAATCACATCTTTATTCTAACGTTCTATACATAAAAATCGTATTTTTACTTTGCTACACATATAAAAATTATATTTTAAATTCGGTACATGTATAAAAATCATATTTTTATAATATCACTTCATGTACAAAAATTACATTTTTATATCGCTCTTTACGTAATAAAAATCATATTTTTATTATGCAATTGTATAAATAAAAATCATACCTTTACATTGCTATTGTATATATAAAAATCAAATCTTCATAACCGTGTTCATATAATAAAGATCATATTTTTATCTTGCTAACTTCATAATAAAAAATATATTTTTATTTTGTTAATACATAAATAAAAATCGATTTTTTATAACGCTAACTTCATAATAAAAACCAAATCTTTATAATGCAACTTCTCTATAAAAATCTAATCTTTACATTGCAATCTTCTCTAAATTTTCTGATTTATTTTATAATGATGTTTATATTTAAAACTAAAAACAAAAATAATTTATATAAAAACTCACTGTTTTTCTTCCTTCGGATTCGGTGGTGGAAGGAGAGGCGCCGGAGTTGTGGGCTGTGGCGGTGGAGTCGGAGGTGGCTCGATTTGCGACTCCAGGGTGGTGGCATGGCTGTCTTGTTGGGTTTGGGCGTGGATTGCAGAAGAGCGAGAGGAGCGTCAGTTTCAGGGATTGAAGGAGGAGGGCAGATCCACCCATCGGCGCGAGGCGGAGGGGAAAGAGGCGATGCCGTCGCCATCGATCTATGGAGCGCGTGTTTTTTTTAATCTTCAGATCTGAACAGATCATGGAAAAGTAAGTAGAGGGAGGGGTTTTAACCGGTATTGGGAGAAAGTAAGGGAAGGGTTTATTTTATAATTAATTATTTAATTAATTTAATTCTCTAAGAGTTGACTTTTTGTCCAAGCCCCAAATCGAACCTACTGAATATCATCCATAACTAATTACCCTCATTCCGAACACAATGGGATATGTTTCGTAACCCATTCTGGCTCTTTTGATCAGTTTCCTTTTAAATTAAAATATAAATCAATATAGATTCAATTTAACGTGCATTTTAATTTACCGAAGCCACATACTAACTCAAAAAATTCCAAAAAAATTATTTCTAACTTCGTATTGATGATACGGTTCTACCAAAACTAATTTCGTCAAATTTGAAGACCGTTTGAAAAATGGTCATTTTCTAGTCGATCCAAATTGACTGAAACTAACAAAACATGTTTTCTTTTGCCACGCTCACATATTGATTCAGAAAATTATGATTTCTGGAATCTAGCAATAACTTGACATCCCGGATCCAACAAAAGTGCTTTCGTTGAAAACGGAGGTCATTTGCAAAATTTCCATTTTTAAGGGCCAAAATTCCATAGCGACTATTCCGAATTTTCGGTTGTGCATAACTTTTTATTCCCGCTATGAAATTTCAATTTTTTGGATTCGTTGGAAAGATATTTTCAAATAGATTCAAATATTTTTGGTTTCGCTAAAATCCGGTTTATTTTAAATCCTGTGTATTCATTTGAAATTAGAAATCGAATTTTCCAACTACCGCGCCATTTTCAATTCCTTTTCTAATTAAAAACAAATATTTATATTCTAACGTCGATCTATATAAATGTATACGTTGTAATTCTATTCAAAATAAATTTCTCTTCGTTATTATTTAAAATAAATCAGTTCAAATAATCAAAATTCATTAAAATTGCCAAAATAAAAATTTTAAATTGGCTTAGATTTTCCCCTGTTGTTTCATATGACCTCGTTTCCTAGTAGACTACGTCGTATGTGTATTCTCTCAGTGTAATGTTAGGGAGAGTAATCATCCACTTGATATGGGGTTTTGGATAGACACTTAATACATTTATGACCCTTTCGGCGGACCCTATGTTACTGTCTTGTTGTAATATGGGTGAATTCCTATCCGCTTAGTACTTCCTTTAGACGGGCAGTTTCCCTTACAAGCTCGGTGAAACTCTTAATAGATGCTATTTTTATTTTTATCATTATTGTATACACATATATTTATGCAATTCACTAAAATTTACTGAATTCAAGAGTATTAAATGTATCATTAAAGCTTAAAGTATTAGGCTTCTATCTTTCCTAAACATGGTAACTCTTTTAGAAAGAGTTTTGTGTTCCATAATATGGTTACGTGCATCTTTTTAAACAAAAAAATTCTTTAATAAAAATTTATTTATTTCTTCAAAACGTTTCATTGATGATCAATAAATGTCTCTTTTAAAATTTTCAATGTCTTTGGAAGTATTTATTAAGGGCTCGTAATTTATAAATTAAGAGTAAAAATAACTTCTCTTCTTTCTAACACTTATCTTGAATAATGTTTTGAATGTCAGCATTTAATATTTTTCCACAAATGACAAATATTTTAAGGTTTATCAAAATAAATTTTTATTCATTTTGAAAATAGGACCTTAATCATTAAGTATCCAAAACCAAATTAAGTGACAGTCAAGTCCTCTAGAATGTTTGATGACATTCATTACTATATTCTCAACTTATGGTGCTACTTTAAAAAAAATTGAAACATTATTCAATGTTTATATACTTTTTCGCAATAAACTTTAATTACCGTTTATATAATTATATATTAAAACTTTACTGCTATGCATGCTTACTCATATTCACATTAATCAATGTTTTATATTTTGAAAATTTTACTATTATTGAATGCTTGTTTAAAATCACAACTTTTCATTTTAATTTATTTGCATCCTTAGGATTATTATTTTTTTCAAAATTTTATTGCCATAAATAAAACATTTGGAGCAATTAACGACAATATTTTATCGTACCCTTATTACTCCTCTCAAATGCTCACCATTACTAGAAAAGGATTAACCATTCCATCACTGCCTATATTCCAATGATTGTTCTCTTACACTTTTCAAATGAGCATATCTTACTTCTTTATCTTACATTTACTCTTTTATCCACTTAATTCCAATTAAATTTCATTCTATAGTCACAATTACTATCGAGTCTTGCAGGAAAGAATCTTTTTAAATTTGTTTATTTCATGTGAAACCTAACATAGAAAATATGGCTAAAACAAGAAAAAGTTGAAAACTTTTAATTCATTTAAATTATAGAATCTGTTAAATGAAAGCCATGATAGTTATAAATGTACCATCAAATTTTTTCATTGTTTGCTACTTTCTAAAGAAATTACATTTCTTTTCTATTTTTCTTAAACTCATAAATGCTGACTTTCATTTTAGTTTACCATTAAATACCTATCATTTTAGAAGAATTAAGCTCTTAGTTTCTCACAAATTTATATTCTAAATTAATCCAATAGAAGTTACTGTAAACTTTTCCAAAGTTGTCTAGAAAATTTTTGTTTTTGAAAAGCTTATTTTCAACTTCTTTCCAAGTAGGAAAATTTCATAACTTATGTCTATTTGCAAAGTGTTTCACATTTTCTGTATAATTTCATTTTTCAAATTAATTTGGAGGTATGTTTAAAAATAATCAAAAATCATTTTTTAGGTTTTCTAGCAAATTTTTTTGCTAAATTGGAAAAATGTATTTATTCTTTTCCTCCAAACTTTCCTACTTTACCTACTATCTTTTTATTAGAGATTGATGTCCATACTTGTATGGAAGTCTGCCTCTTTTCTTAACTCCTTTCTTTCATGTTCTAGTGATTATGTTTCTTAACATTCCTAAATACTGTCCTTATGAATGTCATTTATGTCCATTTTAACCATTTTAAGTAGCGCTCGTTCTCATGGAGTTTGATTTTTTAATTCAAAGTCGAATATTGATCCTACATATTAGTGATCATAACTATCTCATTAATATTATACTTATTAACCATTTAATGATCTTTTTAATTTTCAAATTTCTACATTAATTATTATGGAAGTAAATACCATTGACGAAAGTGAACTTTCGTTTCTCATTAAAACTTAACATATCTATTTTCAATGGATATTAATTTGTCCTAATCAATAGTTTACCGAACAGACATCGATTTCAAATCCTTTCTATTTATTTCTCCCTTATCTCTGCCACAAATGATAAATAAGTTACTAAATTAATTTCCCATTTTTTTTAAATAGGGAGTATCACTCCTTTCCACCTTTCCATCTTTGTGGTTCCTACATCCATTATACACATATAGGTTTCTAAATTGATAAGGGAGTTGCTAAATCACTATAGTGCAACAACTTTGATTTGTATGATTACCTATAAGATAATTAAATGGCAATTAATTGAATTAATATTGATTTTGGGAGGTTAACTCGTGAAAATCCATAAGTTGTATAAGTTAAGGATTTTCTAGAGTTAAAAATGTAAATTAGGTTGGACTGTAAATTAACTATGTTAAGATGTAATACAATCCAATATTAAGTAGATAATCAAAGTAAATAAAAATAACAATAAGCAAATGTTGAGTACTCAACTCTATTGTTTTTCCAATATATAAGTTTGGAAATTCTTTAGTTGAAAGCCTGGATAATTGAACAATATTGAGGTTGGTAACACTTGATTAATAAATAAAAAGAGAATTTTCTATGTTAGGATTGTGTAATAAAATTTAATGATCATAAAGTAAAAAAATGTAAGTTGTACAAAGTAAAATTTTAAGTGTTTGGGAGATCTGCATGTACTTGTTCATTAAATCTCATATTTGTAGCAAAATATAACGTACCACTTTTCAGTACAATTTGAGCTGACATTTAACTACCACTGTCAACCCAGATTACACAGAAAAGAAAAATGTTAAGAGAAAGAATCTAGAGGATGAGAGAGAAAGAAAGAAATATCAGAATAGAAGAAAGAAGAAGAACACCAGAAGCTCACAGCGGAACGAACAAAATATAGAATATAACAACATATCTTTATACAAATGAAAATCATGTATACATACCAATCATCAGAGTACAACATGAATCAGATACAACGGAATAACTTTAATTAATAACTGACAGTGAAGCCTCCTACTTACAACTTCTGAAACTCCAAGCGAAAACTATCCTGTCAAATATGTTCGGTCTGACCCGAGCACATTTTGAAGCAAAGCAAAAACATATGGGTCAGTCTGGAATACTTTCAGTGCTAAATTCACATCAACAATCGGTTTAAATTTAGAAATCCTTTTTGAAACAAAAGGATAATAGTAAGACCAGTCCACACATAAACACGGACGGTTTTTACTTTACTATAACCCAAACCATTTTTTGAAGAACAATATTTTTCTGATATTATAATAGTGTCTGTCAACCACAAATAAATAGTAATCTAGTGGAACACTTGCATCTCACGCTCCACATATATAGTATACAATCAAAACCGCGGGCGCTTGTTGGAAATTGGATTCTGACTATGACAAGGTATGGGACCACCTGCCGATAGTGTATCTCTAGAGGCGAATACACTGGGTTCAACAAGAACGTCTTGCAACCCAGCCCACACATGACCGAACACTCATTTCGCTTGAGTGTATCGAACGTATATCACCGACGGTTGGGATCAACAACCGTCTCCCAAAAAGGGACAGCATCGAATATAGATTTAAGAAACAAATGGAATTTCTCTAGATAGGTGATTATAACCCCTAATGGGAGCGACCCACATAGCCATGCTGCCTGCCCGATTTTTTGTCATTTCCCGGTTGTGAGGCTTGAGGCCAGAATTTACTTTGAAACTCTGGTCATCATTCACTTTGAATGCCACATCGTCAGATCCGCCAGGTATCACTAATTGACGTCCACAAAAATACTCTAGTTATTTGGCTAGAGGAAAAACCATTTCTCCGCCATCAACTATGGTACGTTTGAAGAAATCAACGTACGCGATCCATTTGGAAATACTCTGTCGGACATTCGTCCATACAAGTCATCCAGGAACAGGATGAACCGAAGGTAATCTCCTACTGCATCCAATATAGGAATCACCCCATGGATCAGTAGCGAGAAGTCCAAGCAACCCGTAGATTCCAACCACGACAGAACCATAGTACATCTTTGGCTGCAGACCAAAGATTATCAGCGGTTCCTCTGTTTATGAAAATATACGGTCTTCAGTGCTCCATCTTGATCCCTTGCAAGTTGGTTTCACACATAATGTTGATTCGAAGTGGTTTTGGGTTTAGTTCTCATCCCGGTCTCTTCGAAATAACACATCAAAAAGCGTTCAATAAAATATTTGGTTGATAGTTTGGTGTTTTAACTATGAACTCAAATCAATATGGTCAAGTATATTGGCAGCTCAGGTTCTTATTATTAAAAACCGTTTGTTAAAACTCTTTACCGAATCATTGAAAATCATTTCCTCGACTTAAAGTCGATTACATTAAATCACTTACCAGTGTTATATAAATAGTCTATAGGTATAATTAAACTATATGTCATAGCTCGGACTACAAAATGTTAATGTACATTGTTCAATTTAAACCCTTTTGTATTAAATTTCATTTCATACCTTGCAATTGAATTGCAAATGTTTGTCGAGAATAATCACTCCTTTCCAAACTCCTTTACCGTTACGAACCAATATCATTCCTCGATAATAGTGAAGTCGGTCAAGTTGGGGTATTTTATTTACCTATCAGGCCTTAATCGACAATGTTCTCATTTCGGAATAGATAGAAGTTCGTAACTTAAAACCCCACGTTCTTACAATCATCGATCAAGTCTTACTTCCTATTTAAACCATGGTTTAAAATCCATATCCTTCCTTTTGAACATCTCGATCGACCATTGCCATTATACTTAATACATTATTAAGTAAATTTTTTAATCAAATCTTAATTCCTTGCTTCAAAACTCCTGTATAGCATAACTTGGCTTATATTACACTAATCCATTCGCTCTTTTCTTTTCCAAAAGCCTTTTCATTATAAAAGCCGACTTTGAATTTATAACCATAATCCATACTTTAACTTCTTTTATTCAAAACATTAACTCTCCATTTTACCTTTCACATTTCACTTTGATTACGCCATTTACTTAATTTGATTCTCAAGAAAAATGTTTACTTAAAGTCATCGCCTTAGTTTAAAAAAAACCTTCAACCCCTTTTCTTTATAAACTTGGATTTGTTCATTAATACTTTTCCCAAAACTTCTGTTAACCTCATTAAAAACAAATGGTTGGATTTTTATAACCAAAATCCTTATTAACTTCTTTGCTCTAATCGATAAGTACTTCCATCTACAGGTTTTACAATTCTTCTCTTTTATTTCCAACTCGAGTAGAATCTTTATTTTTAACCTCCAATTTATTTTGTGACTTGCTTATGAAATTCAGATTATAAAATCCTTTTTATTTAGGTCATTACTTAAACGATAAATATTTTCATTTTGACATCGTTTTACAAATTATTTCTTACATTTGAAAATCCCCTTTTTCAATCATATCTATTTCCACTTAATCTTTACGATTAAGTAACCTCCTTTCCTGATCACAAATCTTATCACTTAAATTCCTTTTGAACAAGTTTCATATAATTTAGTCCTTGTTTTTAAACCCTTGATCATCTCTAAAGTAAATTAACTCATTTTAACTCTTATAAACGATTGTTAAATTAAAAATAATAAAACCTCATTTAACCTTTCCCTTGGAAATAATCATTCTATATTATCTTCCCTTTGGTTGACATAAAAATTATATAAATTATTTTAACATTCTTTTTATTATAAACAAAGCCATAAATATTGTCTTATTTAAAAAATCTTTATTTAAAATGATTCAATTAAAAATAAAAATTTAACTTTAGAATATATCAATTCACCTAACGGCGAATTACTGCTTCTAAACGATGGATTTAGACCATCTACTGCCAACTACTCAATCAATACTGCATATTGATTTAAAACATGACAATTATTGAATTTAGATTCAACAATCAAAATTTATCCAACCACTGATATCTAACATGATTTGATATACATGGGGATAAACAATTCATGAAACAACAAATAATATACAATTTATTTAAGGAATCCGGTTGGATTCCTCCAACTTGTTCTTCCCTGCACAACTTTTTATAATATTGATTATCACTAACAAATGAAATCAGAATTACAATATAATGTAGACAAACAATCAACCAATAACTAAATAAAAATCATCCATAGCATCCATAGCGATCATTCAGCCAATTAATGACAAATATTAATGATATGGATTTAACACATCGCAGTATTTCGGAAGTGTGAGAGTTAACTCACCATTGTTGTTTTCTACGATGTTGCATTACTTTATATAGTCTCAAACTATCAATTTGAAACTATATAAGTTCCAGTTCTCTCAAAAACCTTTTATTCAAGCTTGTACACGTCGGCACCATGATTACGAATCCATCGGCAATTGTTTTGTCCAATTCTGTTTACGAACGAAAAGGTTATGCAACTTACAACGTTTAATTTTAAATTGAATTAATTTATTAATTAATTAACTATCATCATTAATTATAAATTAATTATTAACATTATTTAATCCCCTATTAATTACCTTTTTCCTGGAAACCCCATTGCCATCATTTTTTCCTCAAAACCCGATCCTTTCCCTTAATCTGCACAAAAGCCCCACCCATATTACACGATCCTGTTTTAAAAATAATGATATGTATATTAACTAAATTAATTAAATCAACTAACTAACCTTAAAACTAATTAGGTTATAATTACCTTATTTTCCTAATTCCTGCTACGTCATTGTTTCTTCTAAACAAGGCCGTAACTATTTTCTTCCTCCAGAAAACCGGTCTCTTCTTCACGAACAAGAACCTCCTCATCGATCACCTCCCGCCGCCAACTGACGTCAACACTACCTGAGACAGTCGCCTCTCCTTCCAATGCTCTACTGTCCAACCTCCTCTATAACAACCACGCACCTCGTATAATTCCCACTGCGGCCCCCACCCAGTAACAGCTCGCACCAAGCACCGGTGCTGTCAGCGTGAAGCTTCGGCTTGAGGGGGTTCATTGAATCTACTTTTATGCAATATAGTTTAGGATTTAGATAATTATGAAGAGAGCTTATGTTGGAGGCTTGCACTGAATAATAAGGAGGACGGTTTTTTTTCGTTGTTCTTGCGAATTGTCATTTCAGAAAGGAAGGAACTATGTGCAGAAGAGGACGGTTTTTCTTGGAATGAATAGCGTGGTATTTATAGAAGCAGTGTAACGACCCGGGTTTTTCAGTTATTTGGATTCGAATATTTAAAGTGGTTTAAATATTTTACTTGGAAATATATATTTGTTTCGATATGATATAAGTTTTTAAAACAGTTATTTTGCAAACAACTCGATGTGACGATACAATGTTCTGAATATCGGGTACAAACAAGACCATGGGATAAAGTCCATACAATTGAGTATAATGACATTCTAAAATCCACCATGTATCGAAACCATATCGATTGTGACATCATATCGCTTCCACTCGTTGTATTATCTTAGATAATTTAAGTTCAAGAAAAAATTAATAGATCATTAGACACCCTGTAAATAAAATGGTGGGTGTATAAATCAACTTTAGAAACACGAACATATCGTATCACAGGTCCATCCCGCATATATAAATATGGTCGATGTCTATTCATGCTACCATACATTTCAGAGACCAAACACAGAATTGAAGTAAAAACAGCATGCATCAAACCTAAGGGAAAATCACAAAAAGAAATGGAAAAAAATAATAAAATAAAATAAAAAAAATATACGGCCATACATAGAAATTGGTACAAATGCAAAATAGAATGTACAAAAAAATAAAGAATTTTTATTAATTTCAAGGACAAGCCAGAACAATACAAATACTATGAACAATTAAGAGAATTTTAGTTTTGATATCAGCAGCCTTTGATCTGTCGAAAACCAGTGAAGCTGAATTGTCTCGATCAGCTGGACCTGAAAAAGAAAGGGGAAAAGGAAAAATTATGGTTAGCATAGTATCTATTCTCATCAATACAGCTCAATGAAATTGAGATGAACATTATAAATATAGCGAATAAAATAAATCAACAACTAAAGAAGGGACAAGGCATAGCTGAATTGACACAAGATGTATGCAAAATAGGTGTTAAACAACTATAGTCATAGCTAATAGCTAGCTATGTACATGTACAGATAGGAGACAGCTAAAGAGAAAAATGGCCGAATTGAAAGAAAGAGAGAAAATTTAATAAGAAACAAGATTAAATGAACAACAAAATCTATATAAACAACTAAATCAATTCATACATCAGATCATGTGTTTTGACAAGGAAGGAACAGCTAGGAATGTACATTGGTACAATAAGAAGAAGGGATTATGTGTACACAAAATCTGTACAACCAAGACAAACAGTGAATTCACATGTATGGTACAGTAGATCTCACATGAAAATACACTGCCTACATATAATTAAATTAGAAATAAAATCTAAGTTTCAGTTTCGAAATCTCAGATTTTGATTTAACAATTCAGAAGCCGTTCTATCAAATCTACAGCTCGACCAGGATATATTTCGAACCCATCAACTAGTGCTAAAAACCCTATACCAAAATCCGAACAAAATCCAACTACAGATTTAAATACTGATTGATATAACAACTCACAACCACTGTTAATCAGACTGCAACTATAAATACGATATCACACAGAATATTTCACGATCCCAAACAAAACCGAACCAACATAGTAACCCAGAAATGGTTCGGAACCACCAAGATAATTTCAAACAAAATTACAGTAAGGAAAATGAAAAAAAAATGATGAGTTGAAGACTTATCTGTTGCTAGGGTTCGGACGTCGTTTGGATTTGTGATGGATGTGGTAGAGAGTTGCTTCATTTTTGAAAGCTAGGGGATGTAGGCGCTTTGACTTGGTGATGATTCCTCCGATTTGTTTGAAGACCTAGGGAGGTCCAGAGTTTTTTCGTGATGATCTGCAGTGGTGGATATACACCAGCAGCTACCAGGTTTGCTCGACGAGGGATTTTCAGGGAGTATTAAAGTAGAGAGCAAGGGGAGGCCAGAGAGAAGATGGATCGAAGGAAGGAAGAGGGGGGGGCGACGCCATAAATTCTGATCGGTGGCTGAAATCAGAAAAGGGGAATTAGGAATTACGGTTCGTGATTTTGGAAGGCGGCTGTAGGAATGATCAAAGAAAACGGGTTAGGGTTTTTAAGTGGAGAGGCGGGTCGGGTATGAGATGGTTGGGCCGATAATATAAAGGTAAAGCCCAATCTTGAATTCAAATGAAATCTAAGTTTTTAATTTAATTTGTTATTTGCTTACGCGATTTCTCACTCATACGATCTCAGATTCAGGCGCGGTCAGTTGCGTTGGGACCGTGGAGACAAATACTTCGAGATGGAGCAGGTCTAGTTCAGATCAGAAGCCACTGGAATTTTATTCAAATTAAAACGTCAGTTTAATTTGATCAAACAGACTGTTCATCAACGGATTTAAATACAGGTGAGTTAAACTCACTCAGCTCTCCCGTTTATATTTTATATAAATTGGGTGCTTTTGTTTTACGTGTTTTGATTGACTTTTGTTTGTTATACGTATATACTATTGATTTAACAGATGGAATTAAACAGTCGTTTAATTTCAGAAATACCCACTGGCTGGGGTTGACCCACACAAAGTATTTCCTTTGACGGGTCACGTTTATAAAATGTGTTCGAATTTGTTTGAATTGGTTGAATGGACTGTTATTTGATTGATGGTCGTTATAAGAATGACGAATGATTGATTTTGATGGTCGTTAAACCATATTTCAACATCTGTTCTGATATTCACCAATGTATAGAATTGGCTGGGTAACTAGAACCACTGGACCCAAAAATCAATCCATTTATAAAATATGGATTTTTATCGGCAATGAATCGATAATATTTAAGTTATAAATATATTTTATCATGAAAAAAGGATTTGAAAGATTATTATAGTGAAGTGTTATTCAAAAGGGAAATGAATATTTGATTATTTATTTATTTAAAGTTTACAACGAATTATGGAATTGTTTATATAAACCAAATTCTTATGTTGATAAGAATGATAAATAAACGAGCGAGAAATAACCAAGGAGTTAAGTATTCCGTCAAGTGAATGATTAAGTGAAGTTATTCAGAGGAATTGATTAGAAGAATAAGCAG
Source organism: Allium sativum (assembly GCA_030737875.1). Classification (NCBI taxonomy): domain Eukaryota; kingdom Viridiplantae; phylum Streptophyta; class Magnoliopsida; order Asparagales; family Amaryllidaceae; genus Allium; species Allium sativum. The sequence goes on from CM060923.1 coordinate 467,016,031, forward strand.
GTTTTATGTTGACCATTTGAACCCTGTTAGACTTTAAATTAGTGATATAACTAAATGGATAATTGGTAAAACTTACTAAGAGTGTTAAAAAGGAAATTAATTATTTAGTAATATAGAGAAGTTAATTAATTTGAAATGATTTATGTTGGAGTAAATAAACACTTCTTAAATGTAACACATTTAAGTAACCAAGTTGAATTGAAAATGGTCGAGTGTTGGTAAGAAGTTACGAATGAGATTTATATTTTGAACTCAGGTTTTAATCAGATAATAAAGAGTTTTCAATGAATACGATGGCCTAGATGAAAACTTTTACTTAATGTTTTGAATTAAGTAAAGGAGGTAAAAAGGGTTATAGATAAGACCTGGAATTTATAAACGAAGTTTATAAATGAATATGAATTTAAAACATCGTTTTAAATTTGAAATACTCAATAATAGCATTAAGTGGAATCAATGTTTTAAAAGGGGTTTCCCGAAAGAAAGGGGTAATTGGGGAAAAAGGGTTTGATTAAAGTTTAGTAACGAAGTTGGAAATAGAATTTGAAATAATAATTCAGTTTGTGGAAACAAAGTATTTGAATAAGCCAAGAGTGAATAAAGGTGATGTTAGAAATAAGCGATATTAACCTTATTTAAAAAGAAGAAACTTCCAAAGGATGAGAAGTATTGTAGAGCGATGTTTAAATAGTGGGATGTGTTCTTGAAATACAACCTGTAATTATCTGAAGATAAAAACGTTATTGATCAAGGTCTGAGAGGTAATTGAAATACCCCAACTTGAACGACTTCGGGACTATCCAAGGATAATACTAGTTGGTAATGGCGAGAGTGTGCGATAAGATTTCCAAAGGAAATGAAATGAAATGAAATTATATTTTAACTAGTAACGGAATAAAAAGGGAAATTGGGCGATTAAATTTAAAGGATAAGTAATGCTGAGTACCAGACCAGTAAATTTATCTTTGAGATTTTATGGATGTTTACTTGATAGTTAAAGAACCGACTATCAAACCTGACCAATACGATTGTTGGTATGGAAAGACCGGGATCGAATGTTTATTCGAAAACCATTCCGACCAACAAAATACGATTATAAAGAAGAGATCAAGCGACGATCGAGATGGAGCATGCGAAGCCCATAGATCTTCATAAAGCGGAAGGACCACTTACAATCTCTGATTCGCCCCGGAGATATACTGGGATCCTGTCGCGGTTGGAATCTGTGGAATGCAAGGACTACTCGCTATTGATCCATGGGGTGATTCCTATATTGGATGAAGTAGGAGGGTACCTTCGGTTCATCCTGTTCCTGGATGACTTGTATGGACGGATGTCTGACAAAGTATTTCCAAAAGGATTGACATGCGTTGATTTCTCCAAACGTACCATAGTTGATGGCGGAGAAATGGTTATTCTCTAGCCAGATAGCTAGAGTATGTTTGTGGACGTCAATCAAGTGTGATCTGGCGGATCTGACGATGTGGCATTCAAAGTGTATGATGATCAGATGTGCTCTGACTTCAAGCCTCATCAACCGGGAAATGACAAAAATCGGGCAGGCAGCATGGCTATGTGGGTCGCTCCCATTAGGATGTATGATCACCAATCTAGAGAAATTCCTATTGCTTCTTAATCTATGTTCGATGTTGTCCCTTATCGGGAGACGGTGGTTTGAGTCCAACCGTTGGTGATATACATTCGATACACTCAAGAGAAATGAGTGGTCGATCATGTGAGGGCCGGGTTGCAAGACGTTCTTGTTGAACCCTGTGTATTCGCCTCTAGAGGTACACGTGCGGAAGGTGGTCCCATACCTTGTCAAGTTGGAAATCCAATATCCAATAAGCGCCCGCGGTTTTCGATTGTATACTATATACGGGGAGCGTGAGATGCAAGCGTTCCTCTAGATTTGCTAATTATTTGTATTTAGACATTATTATAATATCAGAAAAGATATTGATTTCGAAAACTGATTTGGGTTATCGTACGGTAAAAAACCGTCCGTGTTTATGTGTGGATCGGTCTTACGATTATCTTTTTCTTTCGAAAGGATTTTAACTTTAAAATCAAGATGTGTGATACCTTAATGCTGTGCGAGTTTTTCTCACTCTGGTCCACCAGACTGACCCGATGTTTTGTAAATGCTCGGGTTAGACCGAGGTGTACAGGTTCAGGTTATCAGGTACTGAGAAGTCTGAAGACGAGCTGAAGATGTTCAGATGAATGTTATACTGCTGTGTGATTATATATATATATATATATATGAGGACATATTATCAAAACTGTCCAGATGTGTGTTGTACTCTGATATTGTAAGTATTTGCAAAAGCTCTCAATAAAGGTTTATTTCTGTATTATATTTTGTTCCGCTGCGATGTGAGGCTCTGTGTTGGTTCTTCTTCTTCTTCTATTCTAACTTTCTATCTCTCTTATCTCACCCTCTAATTTCTTTCTAAACGTTCCAGTGTTTTCGGTATTTGGAGGATCGGTATAAGATACGGTAAAAGTATTTATATCGATTTTCGGGGCCGAAAATCCTTGGGTCGTTACAGTGGTATCAGAGCTATTGGTTGAGTAGTAACCTTGGCTCTGTGGCATAACTCATTAGAGATAGGGTCAGTAGTACCCTAGAATGAGTTGTGTATATATATGAGAGAGCGTATTTGTATATTAATATAAAAAAATTGTTTTATATTGTGTTGGCTGGTCTGTTGGGTGGTTTATGGATTTTGGTCGAATCGTGGGATGCCACGACGTCGATAGGAGTTTCTAAACACTTGAACAGAAAAATCGACATAATATTGCTTTAAAAAGGGTAAATGAAATAATTTTACCCAACGTATATTTTATATAGAAAAAGGAATTTATTTTCTATAGTAATGTGGGATGGTTGTTTGTTTGTTCTGATTGATTTGATTTAGAATCAAATTTGAATTATGGAATAAAATTGAATTGATTAGAAAATCAGTTCGTCGATTGAATAGAATATGAAAAATGAAACTGAATCCGGTTGAGTAAAACCAATTTAAGAATAAATTCAGAAAGAGTGAACTTGAATGAATCGGGTTTAGAATTTATTGAATAAATAAATTGGGATCCAAATAAAATGGATTTCCATTTGAATTTTGAATGCTTCTTTTCGAAGAAATTGAGGCCAGGGTGGCAGTGTAGTCGTACCAATCGAGCCATGCGGAGGAGGTGATGGAAAAAAAAATAGAAATTTTTTAGAGTTCAAAATTAGTTTGAAATATAATTCAAACAGTAATGATTTTAAAAATAATATGATTCGAAACATTCTTCTTACTTTGCAATTTCGAGGACGAAATTATTTTAAGGGGGGAAGAATGTAACGACCCGGGTTTTTCAGTTATTTGGATTCGAATACTTAAAGTGGTTTAAATATTTTACTTGGAAATATATATTTGTCTCGATATTATATAAGTTTTTAAAGCTGTTATTTTGCAAACAACTCGATGTGACGATCCAATGTTCTGAATATCGGGTACAAACAAGACCATGGGATAAAGTCCATACAATTGAGTAGAATGACATTCTAAAATCCACCATGTATCGAAACCATATCGATTGTGACATCATATCGCTTCCACTCGTTGTATTATCTTAGATAATTTAAGTTCAAGAAAAAATTAATAGATCATTAAACACCCTGTAAATAAAATGGTGGGTGTATAAATCAACTTTAGAAACATGAACATATCGTATCACAGGTCCATCCCGCATATATAAATATGGTCGATATCTATTCATGCTACCATACATTTTAGAGACCAAGCACAGAATTGAAGTAAAAACAGCATGCATCAAACCTAAGGGAAAATCACAAAAAGAAATGGAAAAAAAATAAAAAAATATACGGCCATACATAGAAATTGGTACAAATGCAAAATAGAATGTACAAAAAGAAAAAAAAGAATTTTTATTAATTTCAAGGACAAGCCAGAACAATACAAATACTACGAACAACTAAGAGAATTTTAGTTTTGATATCAGCAGCCTTTGATCTGTCGAAAACCAGTGAAGCTGAATTGTCTCGATCAGCTGGACCTGAAAAAGAAAGGGGAAAAGGAAAAATTATGGTTAGCATAGTATATATTCTCATCAATACAGCTCAATGAAATTGAGATGAACATTATAAACATAGCGAATAAAATAAATCAACAGCTAAAGAAGAGGACAAGGCATAGCTGAATTGACACAAGATGTATGCAAAATAGGTGTTAAACAGCTATAGTCATAGCTAATAGCTAGCTATGTACATGTACAGATAGGAGACAGCTAAAGAGAAAAATGGCCGAATTGAAAGAAAGAGAGAAAATTTAATAAAAAACAAGATTAAATGAACAACAAAATATATATAAACAACTAAATCAATTCATACATCAGATCATGTGTTTTAACAAGGAACAACTAAGGGATAGGGTAGGAACAGCTAGGAATGTACATTGGTACAATAAGAAGGGATTATGTGTACACAAAATCTGTACAACCAAGACAAACAGTGAATTCACATGTATGGTACAGTAGATCTCACATGAAATTTCACTGCCTACATATAATTAAATTAGAAATAAAATCTAAGTTTCAGTTTCAAAATCTCAGATTTTGATTTAACAATTCAGAAGCGTTTCTATCAAATCTACAGCTCGACCAGGATATATTTCGAACCCATCAACTAGTGCTAAAAACCCTATACCAAAATCCGAACAAAATCCAACTACAGATTTAAATACTGATTGATATAACAACTCACAACCACTGTTAATCAGACTGCAACTATAAATACGATATCACACAGAATATTTCACGATCCCAAACAAAACCGAACCAACATAGTAAACCAGAAATGGTTCGGAACCACCAAGATAATTTCAAACAAAATTACAGTAAGGAAAATGAAAAAAATGATGAGTTGAAGACTTATCTACTGCTAGGGTTCGGACGTCGTTTGAATTTGTGATGGATGTGGTAGGGAGTTGCTTCATTTTTGAGAAGCTTGGGGATGTAGGCGCTTTGACTTGGTGATGATTCCTCCGATTTGTTTGAAGACCTAGGGAGGTCCAGTGTTGTTTCGTGCTGATCTGCAGTGGTGGATATACGCCAGCAGCTATCAGGTTTGCTCGACGAGGGATTTTCAGGGAGTATTGAAGTAGAGAGCAAGGGAGGACAGAGAGAAGATGGATCGAAGGAAGGAAGGGGGGGGGGGGGGGGCGACGCCATAAATTCCGATCGGGGGCTGAAATCAGAAAAGGGGAATTAGGAATTAGGGTTCGTGATTTTGGAAGGCGGCTGTAGGAATGATCAAAGAAAACGGGTTAGCGTTTTTAAGTGGAGAGGCGGGTCGAGTATGAGATGGTTGGGCCGATAATATAAAGGTAAAGCCCAATCTTGAATTCAAATGAAATCTAAGTTTTTAATTTAATTTGTTATTTGCTTACGCGATTTCTCACTCATACGATCTCGGATTCAGGCGCGGTCAGTTGCGTTGGGACCGTGGAGACGAATACTTTGAGATGGAGCAGGTCTAGTTCAGATCAGAAGCCACTGGAATTTTATTCAAATTAAAACGTCAGTTTAATTTGATCAAACAGACTGTTCATCGACGAATTTAAATACAGGTGAGTTAAACTCACTCAGCTCTCCCGTTTATATTTTATATAAATTGGGTGCTTTTGTTTTACGTGTTTTGATTGACTTTTGTTGGTTATACGTATATACTGTTGATTTAATAGATGGAATTAAACAGGCGTTTAATTTCAGAAATACCCACTGGCTGGGGTTGACCCACACAAAGTATTTCCTTTGACGGGTCACGTTCATAAAATGTGTTCGAATTTGTTTGAATTCGTTGAATGGACTGTTATTTGATTGATGGTCGTTATAAGAATGACAAATGATTGATTTTGATGGTCGTTAAACCATATTTCAATATCTGTTCTGATATTCACCAATGTATAGAATTGGCTGGGTAACTAGCACCACTGGACCCAAAAATCAATCCGTTTATAAAATATGGATTTTTATCGGCAATGAATCGATAATATTTAAGTTATAAATATATTTTATCATGAAAAAAGGATTTGAAAGATTATTACAGTGAAGAGTTCTTCAAAAAGGAAATGAATATTTGATAATTTATTTATTTAAAGTTTACAACGAATTATGGAATTGTTTATATAAACCAAATTCTTATGTTGATAAAAATGATAAATAAACGAGCGAGAAATAACCAAGGAGTTAAGTATTCTGTCAAGTGAATGATTAAGTGAAGTTATTCAGAGGAATTGATCAGAAGAATAAGCAGGTTTTATGTTGACCATTTGAACCCTGTTAGACTTTAAATTAGTGATATAACTAAATGGATAATTGGTTAAACTTACTAAGAGTGTTAAAAAGGAAATTTATTATTTAGTAATATAGAGAAGTTAATTAATTTGAAATGATTTATGTTGGAGTAAATAACCACTTCTTAAATGTAACACATTTAAGTAACCAAGTTGAATTGAAAATGGTCGAGTGTTGGTAAGAAGTTACGGATGAGATTTATATTTTGAACTCGGGTTTTAATCAGATAATAAAGAGTTTTCAATGAATACGATGGCCTAGATGAAAACTTTTACTTAATGTTTTGAATTAAGTAAAGGAGGTAAAAAGGGTTATAGATAAGACCTAGAATTTATAAACGAAGTTTATAAATGAATATGAATTTAAAACGTCGTTTTAAATATGAAATACTCAATAATAACATTAAGTGGAATCAATGTTTTAAAAGGGGTTTCCCGAAAGAAAGGGGTAATTGGGAAAAAAGGGTTTGATTAAAGTTTAGTAACGAAGTTGGAAATAGAATTTGAAATAATAATTCAGTTTGTGGAAACAAAGTATTTGAATAAGCCAAGAGTGAATAAAGGTGATGTTAGAAATAAGCGATATCAACCTTATTTAAAAAGAAGAAACTTCCAAAGGATGAGAAGTATTGTAGAGCGATGTTTAAATAGTGGGATGTGTTCTTGAAATACAACCTGTAATTATCTGAAGATAAAAACGTTGTTGATCAAGGTCTGAGAGGTAATTGAAATACCCCAACTTGAACGACTTCGGGACTATCCAAGGATAATACTAGTTGGTAATTGCGAGAGTGTGCGATAAGATTTCCAAAGGAAATGAAATGAAATGATATGATATTTTAACAAGTAACGAAATAAAAAGGGAAAATGGGCGATTAAATTTAAAGGCCAAGTAATGCTGAGTACCAGACCAGTAAATTTATCTTTGAGATTTTATGGATGTTTACTTGATAGTTAACGAACCGACTATCAAACCTGACCAATACGATTGTTGGTATGGAAAGACCAGGATCGAATGTTTATTCGAAAACCATTCCGACTAACAAAATACGATTATAAAGAAGAGATCAAGCGACGATCAAGATGGAGCATGTGAAGCCCATAGATCTTCATAAAGCGGAAGGACCACTTACAATCTCTGATTCGCCCCGGAGATATACTGGGATCCTGTCGCGGTTGGAATCTGTGGAATGCAAGGACTACTCGCTATTGATCCATGGGGTGATTCCTAAATTGGATGCAGTAGGAGGGTACCTTTGGTTCATCCTCTTCTTGGATGACTTGTATGGACGGATGTCTGACAAAGTATTTCCAAAAGGATTGACATGCGTTGATTTCTCCAAACGTACCATAGTTGATGGCGGAGAAATGGTTATTCTCTAGCCAGATAGCTAGAGTATGTTTGTGGACGTCAATCAAGTGTGATCTGGCGGATCTGACGATGTGGCATTCAAAGTGTATGATGATCAGATGTGCTCTGACTTCAAGTCTCATCAACCGGGAAATGACAAAAATCGGGCAGGCAGCATGGCTATGTGGGTCGCTCCCATTAGGATGTATGATCACCAATCTAGAGAAATTCCTATTGCTTCTTAATCTATGTTCGATGCTGTCCCTTATCGGGAGACGGTGGTTTGAGTCCAACCGTTGGTGATATACATTCGATACACTCAAGGGAAATGAGTGGTCGGTCATGTGAGGGCCGGGTTGCAAGACGTTCTTGTTGAACCCTGTGTATTCGCCTCTAGAGGTACACGTGCGGAAGGTAGTCCCATACCTTGTCAAGTTGGAAATCCAATATCCAATAAGCGCCCGCGGTTTTCGATTGTATACTATATACGGGGAGCGTGAGATGCAAGCATTCCTCTAGATTTGCTAATTATTTGTATTTAGACATTATTATAATTTCAGAAAAGATATTGATTTCGAAAACTGATTTGGGTTATCGTAAGGTAAAAACCGTCCGTGTTTATGTGTGGATCGGTCTTACGATTATCTTTTTCTTTCGAGAGGATTTTAACTTTAAAATCAAGATGTGTGATACCTTAATGATGTGCGAGTTTTTCTCACTCTGGTCCACCAGACTGACCCTGTGTTTTGTAAATGCTCGGGTTAGACCGAGGTGTACAGGTTCAGGTTATCAGGTACTGAGAAGTCCGGAGACGAGCTGAAGATGTTCAGATGAATGATATACTGCTGTGTGATTATATATATATGAGGACAGATTATCAAAACTGTCCAGATGTGTGTTGTACTATGATATTGTAAGTATTTGCAAAAGCTCTCAATAAAGGTTTATTTCTGTATTATATTTTGTTCCGCTGCGATGTGAGGCTCTGTGTTGGTTCTTCTTCTTCTTCTATTCTAACTTTCTATCTCTCTTATCTCACCCTCTAATTTCTTTCTAAACGTTCCAGTGTTTTCGGTATTTGGAGGATCGGTATAAGATACGGTAAAAGTATTTATATCGATTTTCGGGGCCGAAAATCCCTGGGTCCTTACAAGCAGTTACTTTGTTACCAAGGAAATAAGCACGTGGAAATCTTTTCGTTCTTCAGATCGCACATGTATTGAAAATATGTAGTGATATCTTTTACTTTAGCTTTCCAGGTTAGCAGTTAGCACTTAGTTGGTTTCCTCAGCAAGATCAGGCTTTTACATAAGATATATGTTTGTTTAAGACAAACGTTGCTTTGGTACAGCACAAACATGTGCCAATTCTGAACGTGAATGGGACGAAACGAAGAACGGATCTGAGATTGGTGCAGAGATATTTCCTTTGCACATGAAGTCTGGCGTTTTATGTTGTTCACGATGGAATTTACAAGGGAAGGACTGAAGGTTTGCTCATGGCTTAGCTATTGGATCTGAAAGGTGAAAACAGAGTGCATGTGCCAAGAGCAGGGATATTGTTTTAATTTTATTTATTATTTATTTATTTCATTTCAAAGATCGGATGTGTACCAAGAATTTTGATCAGATTTATACAGGATGGCAAGATTTATGCGAGAGTTTGCTGAGATTTTCAACATGACCAGTAACGATTGCTCTAAGACTTAGGTAGGATTATGTAAGATTTTATTGGTCCAGATTTTCCAAGATTTGGTTAGATATGTTGTTGATGTAAAGATTCAAAATGATCCATGTACAGATTAAGTAGTGATTTTTTAAAAGATTTCCGAAATGATGTAGAGAATACGACTCTTATTTTAAATATATATATACCTGAAACATGACACTGGAATTTTATTACAAGAACATGTTTCGAACTCCAATCAAGGCACCACGACCGATGGTTTTAAGCTTTAGTTGTTATTGTAAATACACTGACATGTATTGATGTTTTAATTTGATCATATGAAAAAGATGTAAATTTAAAATTAGGATTTAAATTGGTTATAATTATATTGTTTATATTCATAGAATATTCAAAATTATTAAATTCAAACCAATAAAAATCTAAATCAACATTTAAAATAAAATTTAAATATTAAATTCAATGGTTAAAAATCTGGGTCGTTACATTCCTTCCCCCTTAAAATAATTTCGTCCTCGAAATTGCTAAGATAAGAAGAATGCCACAATCTCATTATATTTCAGAAACCTATTTTAGTTAAATTCATTACTTTCTAAATTTTAATCAAAATCTCATCCAGCTAATTTTAATTAGAAGAAAATTTCATTTCTTAATAACAAAAATTTCCGAAAATATCAGAAACTTTTCTAACACCTTAAATTTTGGAAAAAATTTGGCAGAGTCTCCTCTGTACGGAGGAACATCTGCAATATTGCAGGTACCACAAATATATAAACCTTGACTAACACGGTCGGAAAAAGGAAAAAAAATCCAATCCAAAAACCCAAACCAAAGACCAAAAATTCATATTTTGCATAAACGTACCTTTTTCGAACGTTATTACGCGATAAGCGATATACAATAAGCGAGCTTGCTCAATTACTATGCAGCTCCAATCAGATTGTATTCAATTAACTGCAACCTTCTTGGATATGTTTTTAAAGATAAATTAGCTCTTCTGCACCTATTCTCAACTCTAATAAACTTCATTAGTTTCAAAACAATACCAGCAAATTTCAAATATCCATACCATCCTGGTTTTACCCCAATAAATTCTATTTAAGCCTGGTTTCAATCAAGTTCATCCAACATTAAATCCATATTTCAACAATCAATATCAACCATATAATCCCAAATCATTATATTTGGATATTTTTGTTTCTCAAGTCAAATTAAATGTTGACTTAAGTTTTATTTTATTTTTTCAATATTCTAGTTTAAATTTTTACTTATGACTTATTCAACCCAACGTGAGTTAAATTTTCATATTTCACATTTCAAATTTGAAATGTGCTTCGATTTATCCAATCCAACCTCATAATCAAACACATTCAAACCAATCAACCCAGGTCATACAAGTTTCAACAACTAGTCAAAATTTAAGATAATTATATCTTTTTATTTATACAAAATAAATTTGGGAAAAATATTACATTTTTCCCATTTTCAAAATAATTTAAAATAATTTTATATTCAAATTACAAATACGTTCACTCATATATATACACTCAAACTCAATCTAGGGTATTACTAACCCTATCTCTATCGAGTTATGCCATAGAGCCAAGGTTATCACTAAACCAATAGCTCTGATACGAAATTGTAAAGTACCACTTTTCAGTACAATTTGAGTCGACATTTAACTACCACTGTTAACCCAAATTACACAGAAAAGCAAAATGTTAAGAGAAAGAATCTAGAGGAAGAGAGAGAAAGAAATATTAGAATAGAAGAAAGAAGAAGAACACCAGAAGCTCACAGCGGAATGAACAAAATATATAATATAACAACATATGTTTATACAAATGAAAATCATGTATACATACCAATCATCGGAGTACAACATGAATCAGACACAGCGGAATAACTTTAAATAATAACTGACAGTGAAGCCTCCTACTTACAGCTTCTGAAACTCCAAGCAAAAACTATCCTGTCAAATCTGTTCGGTCTGACTCGAGCATATTTTGAAGCAAAGCAAAAACATACGGGTCAGTCTGGAATACTTTCAGTGCTAAATTCACATCAACAATCGATTTAACTTTAGAATTCCTTTTTGAAACAAAAGGATAATAGTAAGACCAGTTCACACATAAACACGGACGGTTTTTACCTTACTATAACCGAAACCATTTTTTGAAGAACAATATTTTTCTGATATTATAATAGTGTCTATCAACCACAAATAAATAGTAATCTAGTGGAACGCTTGCATCTCACGCTCCACATATATAGTATACAATCAAAACTGTGGGCGCTTATTGGAAATTGGATTCTGACTATGACAAGATATGGGACCACCTGCCGATAGTGTATCTCTAAAGGCGAATACACTGGGTTCAACAAAAACGTCTTGCAACCCGACCCACACATGACCAACCACTCATTTCGCTTGAGTGTATCGAATGTATACCACCGACGGTTGGGATCAGCAACCGTCTCCCGAAACGGGACAACATCGAATATAGATTTAAGAAACAAATGGAATTTCTCTATATAGGTGATTATACCCCCTAATGGGAGCGACCCACATAGCCATGCTGCCTGCCCGATTTTTTGTCATTTCCCGGTTGTAAGGCTTGAGGCCAGAATTTACTTCGAACCTCTGGTCATCATTCACTTTGAATGCCACATCGTCAGATCCGCCAGGTATCACTAATTGACGTCCACAAAAAATACTCTAGTTATTTGGCTAAAGAAAAACCAATTCTCCGCCGTCAACTATGGTACGTTTGAAGAAATCAACGTACGCGATCCCTTTCGAAATACTCCGTCGGACATTCGTCCATACAAGTCATCCAGGAACAGGATGAACCGAAATTAATCTCCTACTGCATGCAATATAGGAATCACCCCATGGATCAGTAGCGAGAAGTCCTTGCAACCCGTAAATTCCAACCACGACAAAACCACAGTACATCTTTGGCTGCAGACCGAAGATTATTAGCGGTTTCTCTGTTTATGAAAATATACGGTCTTCAATGCTCCATCTTGATCCCTCGCAAGTTGGTTTCGCACGTAATGTTGATTCAAAGTGGTTTTGATTCTAGTTCCCATCCCGGTCTCTTCGAAACAACACGTCAAAAAGGGTTCAATAAAATATTTGGTTGATAGTTTGGTGTTTTAACTATCAACTTAAATCAATACGGTCAAGTATACTGGCAGCTTAGGTTCTTATTATTAAAACCGTTTGTTAAAACTCTTTATCGAATCATTGAAAATCATTTCCTCGACTTAATGTCGATTACATTAAATCGCTTACCACCTTATCTTTGGTTTGCCATTTAGAAATAATATATCTCGTTTATTCTCACTTCGCTTTATTATCCTTAAATTCTGAAAATATCGCTTTATTCATATTATTACTATTTTCTAAACTAGTGTTATATAAATAGTCTATAGGTATAATTAAACTATATGTCACAGCTCGGACTACAAAATGTTAATGTACATTGTTCAATTTAAACCCTTTTGTATTAAATTTCATTTCAGACCTTGCATTTGAATTGCAAATGTTTGTCGAGAATAATCACTCCTTTCCTAACTCCTTTACCGTTATGAACCAATACCATTCCTCGATAATAGTGAAGTCGGTTAAGTTGGGGTATTTTATTGACCTTTCAGACCTTAATCGACAACGTTCTCATTTCGGAATAGATAGAAGTTCGTAACTTAAAACCCCACGTTCTTACAATCATCGATCAAGTCTTACTTCCTATTTAAACCATGGTTTAAAATCCATATCCTTCCTTTTGAACATCTCGATCGACCATTACCATTTTACTTAATACATTATTTAGTAAATCATTTAATCAAATCTTAATTCCTTGCTTCAAAACTCCTGTATAACATAACTGGGCTTATATTACACTAATCCATTCGCTCTTTTCTTTTCCAAAAGCCTTTTCATTTTAAAAGCCGATTTTGAATTTATAACCATAAATTCCTTCTTTAATTTCTTTTATTCAAAATATTAACTATCCATTTTACCTTTCACATTTCACTCACCATTTACTTAATTTGATTCTCAAGAAAAATGTTTACTTAAAGTCATCGCCTTAGTTTAAAAAAAAACTTCAACCCCTTTTCTTTATAAACTTAGATTTGATCATTAATACTTCTCCTAAAACTTCTGTTAACCTCATTAAAAACAAATGGTTGGATTTTTATAACCAAAATCGTTATTAACTTCTTTGCTTAATCATTAAGTACTTCCATTTACATGTTTTACCATTCTTCTCTTTTATTTCCAACTCGAGTAGAATCTTTATTTTTAACCTCCAATTTCTTTTATGACTTGCTTATGAAATTCAGATTATAAAATCCTTTTATTTACTTCATTTCTTAAACGATAAATATTTTCATTTTGACATTGTTTTACAAATTATTTCTTACATTTGAAAATCCCCTTTTTCAATGATATCTATTTCCACTTAATCTTTACGATTAAGTAACCTCCTTTCCTGATCACAAATCTTATCACTTAAATTCCTTTTGAACAAGTTTCATATAATTTAGTCCTTGTTTTTATACCCTTGATCATCTCTAAAGTAAATTAACTCATTTTAACTCTTATGAGCGATCGTTAAATTAAAAATAATAAAACCTCATTTAACCTTTCCCTTGGAAATAATCATTCTATATTATCTTCCCTTTGGTTGACATAAAAACTATATAAATTATTTTAACATTCTTTTTATTATAAACAAAGCCATAAATATTGTCTTATTTAAAAACTCTTTATTTAAAATGATTCATTTAAAAATAAAAATTTAACTTTAGAATACATCAATTCGCCTGACGGCGAATTACCGCTTCTAAACGATGGATTTAGACCATCTACTGCCAACTACTCAATTAGTACTGCATATTGATTTAAAACATGAAAATTGTTGAATTTAGATTCAACAACCAAAATTTATCCAACCACTGATATCTAACATGATATGATATACATTGGGATAAACAATTCATGAAACAACAAATAATATACGATTTATTTGAGGAATCCAGTTGTATTACTCCAACCTGTTCTTCCTTACACAACTGTTTATAATATCGTTTATCACTAACAAATGAAATCAGAATTATAGTATATTGCAGACAAACAATCAACCAATAACTAAATAAAAATCATCCATAGCATCCATAGCGATCATTCAGCCAATTAATGACAAATATTAATGATATGGATTTAACACATCGCAGTATTTCAGAAGTGTGAGAGTTAACTAAACATTGTTGTTTCTGACGATGTTGCGTTACTTTATATAGTTTCAAACTATCATTTTGAAGCTATATAAATTCCAGTTGTCTCAAAATCCTTTTATTCAAGCTCATACACGCCGGCACCGTGATTACGAATCCATCGGCACTTGTTTCGTCCAATTCTGTTTACAAACGAAAAGGTTATGCAACTTACAACGTTTAATTTTAAATTGAATTAATTAATTAATTAACTATCATCATTAATTATAAATTAATTATTAACATTATTTAATCCCTTATTAATTATCGTTTTCCTGGACCGATTGCCATCATTTTTTCCTCAAAACCCGATCCTTTCCCTTGATCTGCATAAAAGCCCCACCCATATTACACGATCCTGTTTTAAAAATAATGATATGTATATTAACTAAATTAATTAACTCAACTAACTAGCCTTAAAACTAATTAGGTTATAATTACCTTATTTTCCTAATTCCTGCCATGTCATTGTTTCCTCTATACAAGGCCGTAACTATTTTCTTCCTCTAGAAAACCGGTCTCTTCTCCACGAACAAGCACCTCTTCATCGATCACCTCCCGCCGCCAACTGACGTCAACACTACCTGAGACAGTCTCCTCTCCTTCCAATGCTCCATTGTCCAACCTCCTCTACAAACAACCACGCACCTCGTATAATTCCCACTGCGACCCCCACCCACTAACAGCTCGCACCAAGCACCGGTGCTGTCAGCGTGAAGCTTCGACTTGAGGGGGTTCAATGAATCTACGTTTATGCAATATAGTTTAGGATTTAGATAATTATGAAGAGAGCTTATGTTGGAGGCTTGCATTGAATAATAAGGAGGATGGGTTTCTTTTTGTTTCATTGTTCTTGCGAATTGTCATTTCAGAAAGGAAGGAACTATGTGCAGAAGAGGACGGTTTTTCTTGGAATGAATAGCGTGGTATTTATAGAAGCAGTTACTTTGTTGCTAACGAAATAAGCACGTGGAAATCTTTTCGTTCTTTAGATCACACATGTATTGAAAATATGCAGTGATATCTTTTACTTTAGCTTTCCAGGTTACCAGTTAGCACCTAGTTGGTTTCCTCAGCAAGATCAGGCTTTTACATAAGATATATGTTTGTTTAAGATAAACGTTGCTTCGGTACAACACAAACATGTGCCAGTTCTGAACATGAAAGGGACAAAATGAAGAACGGATCTGAGATTGGTGCAAAGATATTTCCTTTGCACATGAAGTCTGGCGTTTTATGTTGTTCACGATGGAATTTACAAGGGAAAAAGGACTGAAGGTTTGCTTATGGCTTAGCTGTTGGATCTGAAAGGCGAAAACAGAGTGCATGTGCCAAGAGCAGGGATACTGTTTTAATTTTATGTATTATTTATTTATTTCATTTCAAAGATCTGATGTGTACTAAGAATTTTGATCAGATTTATACAGGATGGCAAGATTTGTGCGAGAGTTTGCTGAGATTTTCAACATGATCAGTAACGATTGCACTAAGACTTAGGTAGGATTATGTAAGATTTTATTGGTCCAGATTTTCCAAGACTTGGTTAGATATGTTGCTGATGTAAAGATTCAAAATGATCTGTGCACAGATTACAAAGTGATTTTTATAAGATTTCCGAAATGATGCAGAGAAAACGACTCTTATTTTAATATATATATATATATATATATATATATATATATATATATATACCTGAAACATGACATTGGAATCATATTACAAGAACATGTTCCGAACTCCGATCAAGGCACCACGACCGATGGTTTTAAGCTTTAGTTATTATTGTAAATACACCAACATGTATTGATGTTCTAATTTGATCATACGAAAAAGATGTAAATTTAAAATTAGCGATTTAAATTAGTTATAATTATATTGTTTATATTCATAGAATATTCAAAATTATTAAATTCAAACCAATAAAAATCTAAATCAACATTTAAAATAATTTTAAATATTAAATTCAACGGTTAAAAATCTGGGTCGTTACACAAAATAATGGATTTTTAGTGTAAAATTACATTTCTAGCTCATTGAGTTCTAAATGAATAATAAAATTGTAGATATTAGATAAAAACCAATATTTAAACATGTTAAAAAAATTAAGTAAGAACTGGTGTAAAATTCCACAATGGATTGTAATATATGCAATTCTTAAACTTAAAAATGTGAAATTTACGAATAAAGCGTAAAATACATAAATAGTTTGGAAAGCGTAAATTTTGTGTAAAACACGAGTAAATTAGAAAATAAAGAGATTATAAATATTTTGAGCAAATAATCTTTAGAAGAATATGAAATGTAAAACTTTTAAGTTTTGTTTAGAGGATTTTATTCAGAAGGACAATCAGTATTAAAATTTTATTCATAAGGATACACACCTAAAAATTTATTCACAAAGACATGCCTAAATTTTTCCATCATTCATCCCTCTCGTTTGATTTTCTACCGCGAAATCACTAAATCAAAAATAACGAAATCATTTATACTAGAAATCGAATCAAATCTGCCGTGTCCCGTCCAATCGAACCTCAAAAATCAATCGAACAACAAATTTCAGCACCAAATCAACCTCAAGAATTGACCTCGACTGATTTTTTTTGCTATAATCGTTATAATTTAATGTTTATTTTTCAATGATTCACCATCTTCAACGAATCTTAATTTGGAAATATAATTGGATCTGAAGGTTGAAAATACCTTTTTGATGATGAATTTAGCAGCATTTTTTAGGTATTAGTTTGGTAAATTTTTAGGTATCATTTTTCCTGTATTAATTGTGTTATGTTGTTGTGTTTATAGTTTTGGTGCTATGTTAGTTTTGTACATGTACTGATGTATTAGCTATGCAACTCAATAGAAATTATTTCATTTTAATCAAACAAACTATGATGTAAGTAGTTTTGTGTTACTATTTTTATAAAACATTGCAGCAGTTTTTAGGTATCAGTATTATATTTTTTTACGTATTAGTTTTGCTGTATTAACTGTGCCATGTTTTTATTCATGTGATTATGTTTCCGTGTTAATTTTGTGGTTGTACTATTGCATTAGCTTTGCAACTCAAACAAACTTATTTCATTTTAATCAATAAAATTGTTTTGTAAGTAGTTTTTCTTTTTCTATAAAACATTACAATAGTTTTTAGTTATCAGTTTTATATTTTTTTAGGTATCGGTTTTGCAGTATTAACTATGCTATGTTTTTATTCATGTGATTATGTTTCCATATTAATTTTGTAGTTGTAATGTTGCATTAACTTTGCAAATCGAACGAACTTATTTAATTTTAATCAATTGTGACGTAAGTAGTTTTTGTGCTAATTTTTTTGTAAAACATTACAGCAGTTTTTAGGTATCTATTTTATATTTTTTTAGGTATCAGTTTTATAGTATTAACTGTGTTATGCTTTTATTCGTGTGATTTTGTTGCTGTGTTAATTTTGTAGTTGTACTGCTGCATTAACTTTGCAACTAAAACGAACTTATTTCACTTTAATCAATCAAATTGTGATGTAAGTAGTTATTGTGTTACTTTGTTTATAAACATTATAGCAGTTTTTAGGTATCGGTTTTATGACTTGGTAGGTATCAGTATGCTATTTTTTGTTGTCTGCAGTTTATGGGTATCGGTTTTACAGAACTTAGTATCAGTTTTTGAAAATTCAGTCATGCATGAATGTCCCAGTATCACTACTGTATTAAAATTGGTATCACTTCAATAATTTGTCGTACAAAACAACAATATTATGAATATTTCATCCATAACATATATATGACCAACATTAGTATATTCAGTAAAAACTAATATGCAAAACATATAGAACTGTTTACGCATAAAACTAACATAAGAACATTGTTTTTCTACACGATCGATTCTCCAATTCAAGTAAATTTCAGCAGCATAACAACATTGTATATGATACCCACAAGAATTCAAATGATACCTAATTAAATAAAGCTGATATCGGAAAACTGCTATAATGCTAAAACAAAAAAATAATAACTAAAACAAAAACCCTTAAATCATAGATTGATAGACTAAAATATTAGAAGTTCAATTCAGCAGTTTATATTGAAAGAAATAATACAAAGAAACACGACAATTAAAGCACAAAAATACAAAACAAATAAATTGTTGTGTTCAACAAAATCGATACTTAAAAAAATTATAAACTAATACCAAATTACTGAGACAAAGAAAAATTAGAAAGACGCTGCGCATACTGCGTAAACACGCCATTATTCACCGAATCAATCAAAAACACTATATCGCAATCCTGATCGCAATATATCTCATTAAATTTCAACATCCATGATATGAAAAAAATTAACCTAATATTAGCTGAGACCAATTTTTGAACACGATATGCGAGTGAGATCGATTTTTAGAAATAAAAATTGTAGATCGATATGAGATAAGGAGAAATGCGCAAGATCGAAGAAGAAATATCAGAACGATCGAAGATGAAAGATGAAGAAGGAATAATGCGCTCGAGATTTATGTTACTAAAAAAACAATGTAATGTCCTTTTGATTAAATTATTAACGGGTTTGTCCTTGGGATTTAATTTTTAATGGACTGCCTTATGATTAAAAAAGCCTTAATTTTTGTCCTTAGTAATATTTTCCTGAGGATTTTCTTTTAAAGGACAAACTTTGCAAAAAAATTGGTGAAAAGTATGGAATGTTTCAAAATTAGGGAGAAGAACACATTTACACTAAAAGTGGAATTCTAGGGGCCCACTGTCCTTTTTCCATTTCCATTTACACTAACATTTTTCCTTCTCACTAAATTTTAAACCATCCATACTTTTCACCAATTTTTTTTGTTAAGTTTGTCCTTCTTCCTATTTTTCACGTGTTGGTTGTGTGTTGGTGCAAGTTCAAATGTTGTTTAATTGTTAAAAAGTAATTAAAAACTTGTACTAACGTGTTAAATTTTACACAAAAAGAATTTAAACAAGTTGCTTTGTGTTTTAACTTGATTTTATGTGTTAAACATGATAATTCATGAAAGTAGGGGGGACTAAATATGTAATTTATCTTAGTAAGGTGATTAAGGGCCTAAATGGGCTATTACCTCACTTAATCTCCTAATTTGTTGATAAAATTATAGAAATATGGCTTAAGGAAGAAAGTTTCATTCACTTTTCTCATAATAGTAAAAACAACTCCTACTTCCTCCTTTGAAAGTACACAGTAAAATAGAAATCCTCCCCTAAATCCAACTAGAAGGCTTCAAACTTGAATTCAATTAGAGAAGATAACTTATATATTGAATCCTATAGGTAATTCATACAAATCAAAGGAGAAATTTCATCGATTTCTTATTTTAGGTTGTTATTCTCGGTAGTTTTCCTTTCACGTTATAGAGAAGTCTTTTGCAGGCTCCTAAGAGATAATTTCAAGCCAAAAGATCAAGACATGTCTCAATTCCTTGTTCTGACTTGCTATAAATCACCAAATATTCAAGTATTATCACTCATTCTAGTTGAAATACGGTATCTAAGTGTTATTATGTTGATTTTAAATGATTTGTGATTGAATTCGTTAACTGTAACTTAGTTTTACTCTTTGTGAATTTCAGTGCGTAAATCTAAGTTCGGCCTCATGTTTGAGAGTGTGGCTCTCTTCCATTTTATACCGAATTTCTGAATTTCTCTCTGTTGTATATAACAGTGTTGTATACAAAACTATATGATTTTTGTTTGATGATAACAACCAAATAAATATTATTTTAAATGCATTTATTACTGTACTGTTCTATTTATACATCACAGACAGGAGTATAATATTTATACTTAAATAGAATACGACTGAACATACATTCATATATTCATACAATATTTTATTTAAATTAAATATTATACTTCAAATATTCAAACAATACAACTATTTAAAACTCCATTATTTACAATTCAAATATTTTTGAATATTTCTGACATGACTCATTTAACACATCACAGAAATTGTACTATTAAAAGATTCAAACAAATTGAACTAAACAACAATTTTTTTTTATTTCAATCAATATTGATCATTACAAATAATAGTTTAACTCTATTCAGTCATGTCTACAACCACTCTCATATACACAGATTTCTAGTTACATACATATTGGCTCATATTCACTGACTCATATACACTCTGCATTCTCTATCTTCTGTCAGTCCAGTCTTCACAGCTTCCAGCTATCAGTCCAGTCATCTTCATACCTGTCACGGAAGAACATACACAGTAGACTGCAACAAAAATAAAATTCAATACAAACAAAAAAAAATTATTTGAATTTTATTTGCCTTAGAATTTCGGTGTGTTTCTCATCATTTTTCTAGACTTTGTCTGATATGCAAGGACAGAAAAATTGACTGATGGCTACATGTACACACGTGTATAAATATACACGTGTGCGCTGCCTCGCCAATTAGCGAGCAACTGAGGAGTAGCCACTTGGACCTTCTCGACTCAGTGCAAATCTGTGTGCAAATGGTCAAGCCAAAACTGCAAATAAAAATAAAAAGCCAAAATGATCGAAAGAAATTCAAAGGCGATGCAAGTATACAAAAGAGTCGAAAAGCAAGTGTATATGGTAGTGAATGTATAAAGTCAGGCTCATGGTCAAAACAATGAAGCAATACTTGAGCAACAAAGAACCAGCATAAGCATAAAGAAAATAGTGACACAAGTTCAAGTATACAACATACAAGCTCAAGACAAAATGATAGAACAACATGATAACTCGGCAACGACACAATGGATCAGCAAACTCAGGTCAACACAAAAATGAACATGCCAATACTCAAAGGGGCTGAGCACAAATGCCAGCATGAACAAACAACAGGTCTTACATGTACATAGAAAAACGAAGATGCCACAGGTCAATACAAGCATGCAAATAGATGAGTCAAGTGATATGGTAATGAAAGCATACACATTTCAGGCTCAAGGCAGTAAAGAGCAAGTTACAAACATGTGCACTAGTTAAAAGCAAACTTCCAGGCTCATGTGCATAAGGTCAAAGCGCAAAGCAGCTACAAACTGAAACTGGTCGTGCACAAGCAAGTGCAAATGGACAATGGTACTCACAAGATATGGTGCAACTTTTAATGTGTAAAAATTGGTCAAGCACAAAGTCTAAATGGTGCAGCCCTCAAACACAGTGTTCAAGCAAATACTAAGTAGTCACAGCAAGGCCACAAGATTTTTTTTAACGAGGGAGTATAAATGTACCAAGTCAGGAACAACATAGATGTACAAGGTTCAAATGATAATCCATCGCATGTCAGTTTACTATGACTACACGGATTCATATACAAGGCCAAATTTCATTTTCAAGTGACATCATTAAAAGTGTAACATAAATAGTAGGATGCAGATCAATGAAGAACAACAAGTGCAGTATGAAGCTTAATCAAGTTCAAGTGAACATTTCAGATTTAATCAAACATGGGTGTATAGACATATGGTAGCAAAAACAGCAAGAAACAAATCATGCTGCCAAGAAATAATAATTTGTTTCTTCAAGGTTTCTGATCCCAAAAATAAATGAGCAATCAATCTCAAGAATGCATGGAAAGAATTCAATCAATGTCAAAAGTTTAAATTTAATTGATCCAACAGGGGACAGATTTGTTTCCAGTTTTTATCTTCAATTCGAATTACTGATTTCGACAAATCTAGCAAATGAATATCTGGCATCAATATTTTTATCAGTTTCAGGAAATCAATTCTAAATTGGGGCAAAAGTTTTATTTTTCAAAAATCAAGCTAGAAGATTTCCAGATTTTATTCAATCAAGGCTCGACTCATTCAAGAGCAATATTAAAGTTTCAAAAATGATCAAGAATAACATATGCTCAAGTATTCAAGGAAAATCACAGTTTCAAATAGAATTCAAAGTCAAGTATGCAAGACATGGTCAAGTTTAGCATATGTTCTTAAGTAAGAGAATTTCAAGCAGTAGTTCTATTCAAAGGAAATTCAAGTTTAATATCATTTCTTAAGCAAAGAACTATAATCAAGTATAACAACAGTTTTATTCGGCAAAAAGCATATGTAGTACTTGTTCTTATCTAAAAGTTGTTCAAGACAAATATCAATTGGAGTATAGCATCAGTGTCAACAAATTTGTTTAAGGTTGAAATCGATCTAGACAAATTCAAAGTTCAAAAGTTACACGCAAAGTTCAAAATTTCCTGAATATTTGAAATATATACATGGCAGTTTTAAATTGATATAAGGAAGTCCAATTCAAATTCCAAAATTAATCGAAGAAATCTCCAAAGTAGTCGAAGATTTCAAAGCCCAAAATATACGCAATATCAGACCAGTTCTAACACGAAATCAGAGAATCAATAATTCCAGAGTTTTCCAATTAACCCTATAAATAAACACCGATTCATCACAGGCTAAGGTGCATCCAAGTTCAAGCACAATCAAAGAAGAAATTCAAATTTAAAATCATACCAGAAAAAGGAGAGTACTTGGATCGTTCAACTCAATCAAAAGAGATCGCGACTACGAATTGAAGAACATCAGACACGATAGAGCATCAAGGGTCTCGTGCTTCAAAGATTAAAAATTCATCAAGTATCAGATCAATTCAGGAGATTTCAGAAAACCCTATCAAAGCCGCCGCCATTTTTTACTTCAGAGGAAAAGAGATCGGGCTAAAGAGAAGTGGTGAAGCAATTAGGAAAGGGTCGGCCTAGTTTTCATATGAAGGGGGATAACCCTATTTTAAACTCCTAAGGATTTCTAACTTTTGTTTAGAAAGGTTTTTAATTTGTTTTATTTTTTTTAAATTTCAAATTGTAATCGAGTGAAAGTTTTTTAGTTTGTCTCTAAAACTAGGGAGACGAATTACGGGATTTGTAATTCGGGGAAATCTGGTTTCAGGGATAGAAACCAGTGCAGGGTTTTGAGTGTAGGGTTAAGAACAATTGGGAGCAAGTGTCGCGAGTTTACTGGGTATTGTAAGTGTAGAGATTGTTTTAACTCCTAGTAGAAACCTTGGGGAATGCAGCAGTAGGCAGGGTTTTGCCGAAGCTGGGTATATCTGTGTGTTATTTATTTTCCGCATTTATTCTGATTATTATCTATGTTGTTACTATTTAATTACTCTGTGAAAATTTGAGATAAACCCTATTCACCCCCCTCTAGGGTTAATTTATATCCTACACTCTCTTGACTTGTTGTCTGCGTGTTGAAGTTCATATATGCAAATTTTTGTATTCGAATTCAAGTTGTAACACATTGAATTAGTGGCCTAAATTTGGGGACCCAACCTCCAAATTTGCATGGCCTATGTCAACACATGGACCTTCCTGTGTCGAAACAATCTCTAAAAAATTGCCAAGGAGGTTTCCCCCCCTGGATGTTGCCTTCCTGGGAGTTTTATTTGCATATTTGTGCACTACCTTGCATATCTTTTCTACCATGATTTTTTGTTGCATACATGGTTTGAATTGAATTGTTTGTGTATCCATGCAATAACCAAAAACTTATAGCAATCCTGTACTCGGACTGCGTAAATATTATGTGTATTTTGATGTGGTTGCCGTACCATTTTCATGGTGATTTTCCACACTGAGCACATTTTAGAAAACTATTTCTAAAGTATATTTTTTTTTCAATAAATATATATTTAGCCTTATGACAATGGATTTCTCTATGTTCTGATTTTTCCAATAAAATCTTCTTAATGCAATAGTAAAAACAGTATTTTTCGTAATGTACAATTTTTTTAAAGAAGTAATCCAAATGTTTTTAAATTCTTTTATATACTCAGTTTTCAAAGTGTTGACAGGAAAAATTGTCGCACGCCAACACCCAAATGTGTGTGTGAAAACAATTATCCAAATAAGTGGTAAAGTATGTAAATGCGGGGAGACACAGCTTTTATAGTGGTTTGGCACTAACGCTTACATCGACTTTATAATCACTATTCATCATATCTTTGGTTGATTACAAGGTTGTACAAGTTCGGACAATAGCTAAGTTCGAAGTGTTACAATGGAGTAGCAAAATATAGGCTTGTTCTTCACTTTGACTAAATTACCCTTCTTCTTCTTCTTCGTTGAGAGGTGTTGACTTGGTCAACAACATCAAAGCTTAGTGTTCATGTCCATGAAGGTAAAAGGTAGCATAACAAGCCTTGTTAATGTTCAAGTGTTGAAGGAAAACATGCATGCCATGTTTTAATTATCTATGTCATCTTTCATGGCCATGATGGAGGTGTTGGAAGCCACTAATGAGGGTTTGGGGCTCTCAAGGTCCTAAAATTCCAAGGAAGAAAGATCCCCATGAAGGCCAAGGCTTGGGGTAGTTATAGGAGGGAGGATATATGAAGCGGGACCCACCAAAGCCAATTTTCACACCCAAAACAAGGCCATATGCAGAAATTTCGCACCCCTTGTAGGTGGGTTCGAATTTTCGAACCCACTGGTGGGGTTCGAAATTCCGACCCCACCAGGGGTAGGGGGTTTGAAATTTCAACCCCACCCCGGAGGGGGGGGGGGGGTTCGAAATTTCAACCCCACCCGGGAAGGTTCGAAATTTCGACCCCACCAGGGGGTGTTCAAAATTTCGACCCTACCGAGGGGTACGATATTTCGAGCACCCTGAAGGGGTTCGAAATTGATAGAGTGTGAGGCGGAAATCATGCTGCAGATGGAGTCGAAATTCCTGAATGCGAAGTGAGGGAATCCACGGTTTTGCTAGTCCAAAGTGAAGGAATCTAAGCTTCCGACATGGAGAAAATCGGATGAATCGGGCGGTGCCCACAGTTTCGACCTAACCAGCTAGGTCGATCGCCGTCGGGACAAAGGGGCCCTGGACCCCACCAGCGCTGTGCCCGGACCCGCTTGACGGCTCGCCTTCGGCTCGGAGCATGGCTCAACTAGGAGTTCATTTGGCCTAACACAGGCCACTTGATATAGGCTTCGAGTCTCCTTGCGTTTGTGACGCGACTTTGACCTTATTGCTTCGTGTTTTTTAAACGCTTGAGCGCGTTGCTCAGCAAATACTTTAAGTGTGACATCTGCAACAAAAAAGCATGTCAACACAAACTAAACATTTTCTGTATATGAATTACATGTTTTTGCACATTTCAATAAAGCGAAGACGTGATTTAAACTATATAACTAATCATATGCTATGGGACATGTAAATTAATTGTATCGGTTAATTCCTCACTCGCTAATTGAAGTCAATTATTGTTTCCTTTTGTGAAGTGGGTTAACTTATAGTAAACCATTTAGTGAAAACAAGCGGTATAGGACATGTTGTTTTAATTAATTGAATTACTTTTGGGAGTTTGTGACACATTTTTGTTGTTTTATTTCCTACAGTTGGATTAGTGGGTCTTATATGTATATATTTCTAGCTGGTGTGCTAATTTGGCCCGGTAGGTCCTATATGAGACAGGTAGGTACTCTATGTATGTTACCTGGTGGGATGGTTAGCCAAATATTGAAATGGTGGCTCCTAATCTATGCTAGCAGGAGACTTGGACTGGTGGGTTCAAGGTTTTATATTATTGTTTCTATATATCTTTGGGATTGATTTCTAGAACTTTTGGTTATTTTTGAATGTTTTCACCTTATTAATGATTCTCAATAGTTGGTGGGCTATATGTGATAACTATTTGTATGATTTCATTTATTTTATTTTGAACTCTTGAATGGGTTCTATTTGATGTTGTGATGGTGATTTATTTGGTAAAGCATGACATGGTTGATCATTCCTTGTTGCATAGTTTGTGGGGTTCACAAAGTATGTTGAATCAAAAATCCTTAATCTTGTGTTATGAATTTACACCATGTTTCCATCTTACCCACTGCATTGTATTTTCTTGACTTTCCTTTCTAGATAACCACTTCATGGGATATTATTGATTATATATATCCAAACGTTATTATTTTCACTAGGCTGACTCGTGTATTTATTACTTGGGTCAGATCGAGTATTTACACGTCAACCTTGATAATGATGTTTTTCTCATGCCTATGTTGATGGACTAGGTTTTATTATTTTGTACGCCTTAGTGTGTTTTGGACAAGGATAATACTTAGTCATTTTGTGGACTATCTTGACATTACATATACTCTTTTGTGGGGGACGGATTTATATATAATATGGATTTCATAACAACATATGTATATTACTAGGTGTTGTACTTGATGTATATGTATATATGTATCTGTGATTATGTTGATCATTCTATGTAATATGATATTATATCTGCTTCATTTGTTCTTAATAGATCCTGTAGCCATCGTAATACTATATTGATTAAGCATTGAATGTGTCGATCCACTCAAAGGAAAAAACGAGCACTTCATCAACAATATTCATTAATTCTCTTTGTTAATATGGTTTTTGGGGGGGGATCGTCACAGCTTGGTATCAAAAATGAATTTATATCAAAATGTGATGAAACACAGAACGTTGAGCTCAGCACGGTACATCGAAATACAATACCAGTAATACATCGTCACAAATCGAATTTCCCTTAACTTTATCCTTGAACTTTTCCCTTGAACTTTTCGATCTTTGGGGGTATATATAAGTGGGGATACATTTAGAAATGTAAATTTTGAATTCTACAGTGTACCTTATGTAATGAATTTCATTGGAATATCTAACCCCTGTGAATAATCCTACCTTATCTTTTATTTCAGCCCATGGCTGGAAATGACTCAGAGCAACCTTTAGGTGTTGAGCCTTCCAGTGGATCATATCCTGAGGGCGTATACGTGTTTATTGAATAGATCCTTGAGATTGTTAGAAGCACACAACCTTCTGCTCCTACTGATCATCTCCCTAATGCAAATCCACATTTGCGTGCATGTGCAATGATTTTTCTCTTCTAGAAGGCAAGTCTTTCAAAGGCTCGGAGTCTGTATAATTAAACAAGCATAGATCCGCACTTGCGAGCGTATATTTACTCGCATGGAGATTTCTAAGCACCACTATATTCTTGTGGCATTGAGCATGTTACAAAAAGCTCTTTGGACTGGTATAAGCTCTTTATTATGGAGTTGGATGAGGAGTCTTTGGAGTGGGATTAGTTCAAGAAGCGGTTTTAGCTTAAGTTCGTGCCAGAGTCCGAAAAAGATATCTTAGCAAGTCGTTTCCTAGAGCTTAAACATGGAAAGACGACCGTTTCAAAATATGTTGCATCTCTCGAGGCCTTATCCAAATATGGCCATGAGAATATTAGCACCTCGTTAAAAAATAACCTCTTATTCGCTTTCAACCTTAAGAAATATCTCATAAAGTATCTCACACTGCAATTGAAACTTTTCATTGAAGAATTAGTAGATACGGCGCTTCATCTTGAAGAGATTTTGAAAGAAAGAGGCAATAATGATGAAGTGGAAACTCATAAAAAGAATATTTCTATCCAAAAATCCTACTCTAATCCTTAAAATAAGAAGAAGAAGCCTTTTACTCATGGTTCAGATTCTGGTGATACCTCTCCTACACAAAAGTCTTGCTTTAATTGTGGTGCGAGTGACCATTTCTTTAGAGCATGTGCTAAGCCTCTCAGATGCCACAACTGCAATCAAGAGTGACATTGGTTTTTTGGATACCCTAAGTCTTCTAAGGAACAACAATCAGGGAATCTAAATGTTACAGGCGGTTTAGGTAGTTCTATCCAGTCACGAGGTACTCCTTTCAATCTTGAAGTTTCATTATTATTTCAGAATCGTTCTATTTGGGTTCTGTTCGGTATGGGTGCATCACATTAATTCGTATCAAAGGAACTCATCACTGCATTTTTTTGGATATGTTACTTCTTTATGAGTTGTGAATCCAATTGGTGGGTCCGCAACTCTTAGCTTGATGTGTGAGTACGTGAGCTATTCATATTGTTTTTCCTTTCTGTGCAAATCTACGTGGGATCCATTCGTTTGGCTTTTATATGATTTTTGGTATGGAAATGCTAGTACGATACGAGCCCAAAATTATTTATGCAGAGATGATCAAATACTTAAGACAACTTGACTCTCTACCTCAGTTATCACTTATTCTTCGGGATGTTGATCCCGACACTGAAGCATCTTTACATTCTATCGAGTCTAGAAACCACAATGATGATATGTCTCATATTCCTGTGGCGTGCAATTTTCTAGATAAATTTGAGCTAGTTTTGGGGTTTCCACCCAAACAGGTGATTGAGTTTTGTATTTATATAGTTCACGGTGCACCACCCATAAGTCGACCACCTGCTAGAATGATGGCTAAAGAAAACGAGGAACTTGAGTAGCAACTTCTCGAGCTTGAGTCAAAGCAATTCATTCAATCTAGCTCATCACCGTGGGCTGCCGTGATAGTTTTTGTATGGAAATCCAATTGCACTCTTAGGCTATGTGTTGACTACAATAATCCTAATGAGTTACCACTAAGAATCGTTGTCCATTTCCTAGGATCGATGACATGTTCATTCATTTGAACGTTGCGAGTGTCTTTTCTCTGATTGACCTCGCTACATGTTTTCACCAGCTCCGAGTTGCGGAGGATAGCATTCCATTTACCGCTTTCCTTACTCGTTATGCGTCTTATGATGGGATTGTCAAGCCGTTCGATTTGACAAACGTTCCCGTCTGTTTCGACGATCTCATGAATAATGTGTTTTAGGATTTCCTAGATAGATTTGTCCTTGTGTTCATTGATGATGTTCTAATATATTCCAAGTCAGAAGCTGGGATTCCCATCACTTAAGGGTCATTTTGAGTACACTTCACCAACATCAATTCAAAGTGAAATTATCCAAGCGTCATTTTTAGGAGAAGCAAGAAAAGTTTTTAGGCCATGTAGTATCAAGTTATGGCATTTTAGTTGATCCATCTAAGATTGAAGCCACAAAAAATGGGAAGAGGCCTCAGATTGTTACCATGATTCGTAGATTTCTGCAATTAGCGGGTTATTAATATCGATTCATTGATGATTTTTCCCACATTATGCTCCCTCTCACTAGCCTTACTCGGAAAGGTGTTCGTTTATTTTGGTGTGATCAATGTAAAGCATCGTTTCAGCAGTTGAAGGAGCTTCTTACCCATGCACATATTTTAGTGGCTCCCGAAAGGAATTAAGATGTTGTTGTCAATGTCGATACTAGTCATAGCGGTCGTGGAGTCGTTCTTGTGCAAAGGGATAAGGTAGTTGCCTTTGATTCTAGGTAATTACATCCGAATGAGGTTCTATACACTAAATATGATCTGGAGCTTGCAGCTATTGTCTTCTACATGAAAATTTAGCAACATTGTTTCTCGGGCGAGAATTTCATTTTTTATACAGATCAACGGCCACTCAAGCGTATTCACTTAGAAGGATGTAACATCCCACCTCCGTTAAGGTCACTCACAAAGGGAATGCCTTAACTTTGGTGGAGCATTTTAGTAAACAGAACAAAAACTTACAAGACAGATAAAACAGTACTTGAAAATTTTTAACTTTATTACAGCGGAAACAGAAATCAATATGGTTACACCCTTTCAGATCTCAGAATTCAAGTACAAAATATCAGTCTTGTACAAAAGCCTTCAAAATGCATGGTTTAAAATCATAATCCCCATAGAACGGAAGCTATACAGAGCCAAACCATACTTTAAGCACTTCAAGCAAAGAGAAATCCGGATCAAGCTAAAGTATTCCCTCCATGGATAACCTGGGGGGAAACGGAAGAAAGGAGGCGAAACAACAAGGGTCAGACAAAAAGTCTGGCAAGTCCAGTGACTTTCAGCATATGAACAGCTAATAATAATATGACATGAACATAAAACTGGATGAGAGATAACTGTAACAAGTGTAGCAGATATAACAGAAGAACAGAATGACATAAACTATTATTTACACTTCTGTGCACTAATACTAGTATAACAGAATTAGGTGTCACCCTAATGTCTAAACTGAAACAGGAACGGGTACAGAATAATTTAACAGAAACAGAATGCTAAAAATGGGCCTTTACTACCAGATCAGAAACAGACAGAAGCAGAAACAGATTAATCCCTACGGAAAAAGAATGTAGAATTAGGTGTACACTAGTAATGGGCCTTTACCACCCGAACAGACGGTACCACGCAAAAACAGACAGGTGTTACCACCCAACAGAAACAGACGGTACCAACAGAAACAGATAGAACTAAGTGTACCCTAAAACCCTACCCCAAGCGATCGGCTCCCTAATACATAAATATCGTGTGTCGGCCCCACAGTAGGGTGTATCACTCCCTAAAGTGACAACCAATTGGCACAGACCTATTTACAGATGTCACGGCGTCTTACATCCTCAGAGGCAGACCGGGATCCATGCACGCACATGACCCGGTTTGAATGCACCATCAACACCCCTCGCCATTATCAGAATGAACCGCTTATAATTAGTTCAGTAAGCGTACCCGGACACTACTTACTGTTGGGTCAAAGTTTTGATACCAGAAAGGGTTACTGACTAATATGGGTCCCAAACAACAGATGACACAAGTAATTCCCCTCCTAACCTTGTGTCCCCAGACTAACAGATTTCAGCTTAACTTGTCTACAAGTTTCAGACATACAAAATTTAGGTTAACTAGTTCACAGATCAGACAATCAAGTTAACAGGTTTTCAGACTAACGGATCAGATGTTCGGATTAACAGGATTACAGATTAACTGGTTCCAGATTATCTAACTTTGTATTGGGCCTACGGATTCACGAAACGGGTTCATCAGATTCATTGGTCCAATTGGTTCAACCTTACCCAACACGTTTTAGACATCATAATTATCTCAGATTTTCATTAATTAAATATTAATGCCCAAACCTCTCACATTAGACTGACAGTTTGCGGCTACTGGTTAGGCCGGTTGGTTCCGGGCAGATTTCTGTCGCAAACTGAGTCTAACCTCGGGTTTCAAGCACGTTATGACTAACTTCTCACATTAGAAACTATTGTTTGCGACCACTGGAATATGCCGGGCGGTTCCGGGCAGAATTACGCCGCAAACTCATTCTAACCTCGAGTTAGCCATGTTTATCTTTGCGGCCAATTAATTAATGATTTACCATTTATACCCACGCCTAATATACATGTCAGTTATTCATAACTATAACCAATTCAGATTATGTCAATAGCGGACTAATTATACCAACTCAACAGATATAGCAGATAACAGATTTCTCAGGTAAGGCGACTTAGCAGATTAAGAAAACTAGCAGATTTAGTATTTTCAACAGACTTAGCAAATGACAAATTTTGCAGATGAACAAATCTAGCAGACTAGGCAGTAGAGCAGAACTAGCAGATTAAGCAATATAACAGAACTAGCAGATTAGGCAATGTAACACAACTACCAAATTAGGCAAATATAACAAATTTACTTATTTCTTAAAGTTTCATACCTTGCCTAATTATAAACCTTGCCTAAGTTCATGTGCATAAATAATAGTCTTGATTCACAATATTATCATTGACCCTATGTTTGTATTAAATTTACATAGCACAGATTATGGTCATAAATTTACCATATATCATATGTTCCAAATTTTTATTAAACTTGCATAGTACAGAAGATCCATATAATTTATACCAAATATAGCCATAGATTACTATGCATGTCATATATCCCAAAGGTCCCTTACTTAGGTGTTTATTTACATTAATAGATATCCTACCTTCATGTAAATCTTTATACCTAGGCCATATTCTCTTTATCCTAAATCATGTGTTCAATACAGTCTATATTTATGTTCAATTATATACCTTTTTATGTCATGTCCACAAATCATATGTTCACTACCTTTTTATGTTATAAATATAACATGTCCAATCATATGTCTCAGATTCATGTTCTAGCTACAGTCCATGTTCTTTCCTCAAATTAGTCACCTATTGTTCATGCCCAATTTATGCATCATTCCTTTTACTGTCCCAAACATTTTAGCGCATGTTAATCTCTTATGAGATTGGCTCAGGCTCGTAGTAGCCTGGCTATAGAACAGAAAGAGGAAAGAGGTACAGAATAAGATAAATCAAATCAGAACAGAACAGATATAATCTCAGATTCAGATTCACAATTCATGTCAAAATCAGAATTAACGTTTATAGCGGAAAATAACTGTACTTGCCTTAATTGGATTAAAGAAAGAACTCTAGTTGTTGTAGAACCGTTGCAGAAGCTCTAATCTCTAATTGAATTTAGGTTGATGTTGATTGTCTTCTAGTTTTGATTCCAGCAGAGTAGCAACGCCATTTTTATTTTTAATTTAGAACAAAGGCAGAGTAGAAGCAGAATAGAATTGTGTGCAGAGAAGGCTGGGTTTGGGGCTGTTTAAATAGGTTTAGGCAGACAAATCTAGACAGAAAACGAGACCAGATACATCAGAACGCACCCAGGTAGAAAAGCAGATTCGGGAGGCAGGTCGACCCCCAGGTCGACTCTAGGGTCGACCCCCTGGGTGCAGATCGACTCTAGGGTCGACTCTAGGGTCGACCCCCTGGGGGCAGGTCGACTCTAGGGTCGACTCCCCAGTCGGCCTGGTCTGTGCTGTTTAATATATTTTTTGAACTTTGGAAGGCCATAACTTGGTCATATGGACTCCGATTTACGAAATTTCGGACTCTATTTCGCGTATTTTTCCGAGACGAACGTAATGGCATAGCTCGTTTCCCTTGATTCTGATTTTATATTTTAATTATACCCAGATTTGTAATTCTTAAGTTCACAGAAAATACGGGGGTGTTACATTCTCCCCTCCTTAAAGGATTTCGTCCCCGAAATCTTCAAGTTAAGAAGAATGTGTCCTACCATCCAATCACTCATCTACTCCGTCATCATCCGCAAGCATCCATTGTCCTTAGAAATTTCTAGTGCTGTATGAACATTTGCAAAAGTATGTGTATATGTTCCTTATCTAATGCAAAGATCTGGCAGTCTACTGATTCAGTTGACCTCCTTAATGCGAATTATGTCAGTGCCATGAGTCCAATATGTATGCAATCTTCCTATTTGATACATATCATTTCTATATGAGTGCACAACCATCCACTCATATGCAACATCCATGTGCTGAACCATTTTGCATCCATAAAATTTTAAAATGCTCACACATCCATATGCAGTATGAGAGTGTTTTCGAGCCGATCTAGTGCCTAGTGTGTGTATATGCGTCCACGAGCAACCACTAGCAACCACTTGCATCCACTTGCAACCATCAAACATAACATGTCTCAAACACATGTTTACACCCATTAGGATTCCTATCTATAAGTTGAACACTCGATCTATAGGATACAGTCGAGTGATGGAAGCGAGTACAGATAAAACAAAAACTTGATTCCTATCAGACATTGGTTGAGAAAATAACTCCCCTAAGGGTCAACCCCGAAGACCGAAATCAACATCAGATTGGCACCCAGAGGGTTACCCTCTTTAGACAATGTCAAAACTGGAAATCTTATCAGAAGTATTCAGATATTTACAGACAACTGGTACAGATCAGGTTCCCTAATGATTCTTCGGAAGCTAAGCATGATAAAATCATATCCCACAAAAACGCAGAATATATGCGTCATATTCGATGCCTAACACAGATATCCCTAAAACCCCAATCTCAAACAGATGAGCCATAATCCTTATGGGTCTGAGTCTACAGCGGAATTCAGAAATAATACTAGTATTAAAGTGCAGAGTATCGATTACAAAATCAAAATACCAGAATCAGAAAAAGTCTTAAATCCATAATCAGATAAAGAAATTAAACCTACTATAGAAATTTTCCTATTTCTATCCTAGCCACTAGCCTCAAGAGTGTTCGCCTGCCTTCCTTGTCCTCGTTTCTTCGGGCAGTCCCTAGTGAAGTGTCTCATCTCCCCACAGTTGAAGCAAGCGCCCTTCCTTTTTCTGCAATCCTTGTTCAGATGAGTCGAGCTTCCACAAGTAAAGCACTTTTTCCCCTTCTTATCTTCAGACTTCTCATCCTTCCTTTGTGTTTCCTTTTTGGGCCCCACTTTCTTATTATGTGGTTCCTCCTTCCTTGTCTCTTTCGGGACCTTGTCTTCCTCATGCAGTAGTGCCATATCCACCAATTTCTCGTAAGTTGCTCCCATGGGTACATGGGTCATGGCTAGGCTGTGCAGTGGCTCGTTCAATCCTTTAACAAAGCGGAGAGCCTTTTTATGTTGAGTGTTGACTAAATCCAATCCGAACCTAGCTAGTTGGTTGAACTGGTTGACGTATTCCTTGACCGTCATACTTCCTTGCTTAAGAGATAAGAACTTTTCCAGTTGTAAACTCCGTTCAGCTTGCAAGAGAAATTTTGTCTCAAACCTTGTTCTAAAATCCATCCATGTCTCAACCAGCCTCTCGGCGTTAGTGACTTCCCACCAGTAGGAAGCTTCGTCTTTGAGCAGCCATAACGCCAACTGTACCTTCTGCCTATCGTCCACCTCGAAAATAACGAATAGATCCTCAGTTTCTTTGAGCCAATTCCTCGCTTCTACGAATGATTCAGTTCCTCTGAAATCCTTCCCACCCATGGCCCTAAAATCTCTACAGATCTTTGAGAAAGCAATTGCACGAGGAGGGGGTGGGGGATGGGGATCATTTGTTGGACCTGCAGCGGCGGTCCTAGCCTCAAGATATTGACGAAACCAACTGGGTACATGAACACCCTCTGGTATCTCAGATGCTTCAGACATGCTGAAACGAAAAAGGAAAGGTTCAATACAAAAAGGACTGAAAGAAAGATATATGGCTCTTGGGGATTATGTTTTTCAAAATAAGCTTTATTTTTGAAAATACTTCCTTTCAAAACCTTTTTGAAAATAGTTTTCAAAACTTTTTATAAAATCTGGTAATCTTCAGCTCTGATACCAAGTGTAACACCCCACCTCCGTTAAGGTCACTCACAAAGGGAATGCCTTAACTTTGGGGGAGCATTTTAGTAAACAGAACAGAAACTTACAAGATAGATAAAACAGTACTTGAAATTTTTTAACTTTATTACAGCGGAAACAGAAATCAATATGGTTACACCCTTTCAAATCTCAGAATTCAAGTACAAAATATCAGTCTTGTACAAAAGCCTTCAAAATGCATGGTTTAAAATCATAATCCCCATAGAACGGAAGCTATACAGAGCCAAGCCATACTTTAAGCACTTCAAGCAAAGAGAAATCCGGATCAAGCTAAAGTATTCCCTCCTCGGATAACCTTGGGGGGGGGGAACGGAAGAAAGGAGGCGAAACAACAAGGGTCAGACAAAAAGTCTGGCAAGTCCAGTGACTTTCAGCATATGAACAGATAATAATAATATGACATGAACATAAAACTGGATGAGAGATAACTATAACAGGTGTAGCAGATATAACAGAAGAACAGAATGACATAAACTATTGCTTTACACTTCTGTGCACTAATACTAGTATAACAGAATTAGGTGTCACCCTAATGTCTAAACTGAAACAGGAACGGGTACAGAATAATTTAACAGAAACAGAATGCTAAAAATGGGCCTTTACTACCCGATCAGAAACGGACAGAAGCAGAAACAGATTAATCCCTACGGAAACAGAATGTAGAATTAGGTGTACACTAGTAATGGGCCTTTACCACCCGAACAGACGGTACCACGCAGAAACAGACAGGTGTTACCACCCAACAGAAACAGACGGTACCAACAGAAACAGATAGAACTAAGTGTACCCTAAAACCCTACCCCAAGCGATCGGCTCCCTAATACATAAATATCGTGTGTCGGCCCCACAGTAGGGTGTATCACTCCCTAAAGTGACAACCAATTGGCACAGACCTATTTACAGATGTCACGGCGTCTTACATCCTCAGAGGCAGACCGGGATCCATGCACGCACATGACCCGGTTGGAACGCACCATCAACACCCCTCGCCATTATCAGAATGAACCGCTTATAATTAGTTCAGTAAGCGTACCCGGACCCTACTTACTGTTGAGTCAAAGTTTTGATACCAGAAAGGGTTACTGACTAATATGGGTCCCAAACAACAGATAACACAAGTAATTCCCCTCCTAACCTTGTGTCCCCAGACTAACAGATTTCAGCTTAACTTGTCTACAAGTTTCAGACATACAAAATTTAGGTTAACTAGTTCATAGATCAGACAATCAAGTTAACAGGTTTTCAGACTAACGGATCAGATGTTCGGATTAACAGGCTTACAGATTAACTGGTTCCAGATTATCTAACTTTATATTGGGCCTACGGATTCACGAAACGGGTTCATCAGATTCATTGGT
Source organism: Allium sativum (assembly GCA_030737875.1). NCBI lineage: Eukaryota > Viridiplantae > Streptophyta > Magnoliopsida > Asparagales > Amaryllidaceae > Allium > Allium sativum. Next base: position 467,052,990 of record CM060923.1, read on the forward strand.
CCAATTGGTTTAACCTTACCCAACACGTTTTAGACATCATAATTATCTCAGATTTTCATTAATTAAATATTAATGCCCAAACCTCTCACATTAGACTGACAGTTTGCGGCTACTGGTTAGGCCGGTTGGTTCCGGGCAGGTTTCTGTCGCAAACTGAGTCTAACCTCGGGTTTCAAGCACGTTATGACTAACTTCTCACATTAGAAACTATTGTTTGCGACCACTGGAATATGCCGGGCGGTTCCAGGCAGAATTACGCCGCAAACTCATTCTAACCTCGAGTTAGCCATGTTTATCTTTGCGGCCAATTAATTAATGATTTACCATTTATACCCACGCCTAATATACATGTCAGTTATTCATAACTATAGCCAATTCAGATTATGTCAATAGCGGACTAATTATACCAACTCAACAGATATAGCAGATAACAGATTTCTCAGGTAAGGCGACTTAGCAGATTAAGCAAACTAGCAGATTTAGTATTTTCAACAGACTTAGCAAATGACAGATTTGGTAGATGAACAAATCTAGCAGACTAGGCAGTAGAGCAGAACTAGCAGATTAAGCAATATAACAGAACTAGTAGATTAGGCAATGTAACACAACTACCAAATTAGGCAAATATAACAAATTTACTTATTTCTTAAAGTTTCATACCTTGCCCAATTATAAACCTTGCCTAAGTTCATGTGCATAAATAATAGTCTTGATTCACAATATTATCATATACCCTATGTTTGTATTAAATTTACATAGCACAGATTATGGTCATAAATTTACCATATATCATATGTTCCAAATTTTTATTAAACTTGCATAGTATAGAAGATCCATATAATTTATACCAAATATAGCCATAGATAACTATGCATGTCATATATCCCAAAGGTCCCTTACTTAGGTGTTTATTTACATTAATAGATATCCTACCTTCATGTAAATCTTTATACCTAGGCCATATTCTCTTTATCCTAAATCATGTGTTCAATACAGTCTATATTTATGTTCAATTATATACCTTTTTATGTCATGTCCACAAATCATATGTTCACTACCTTTTTATGTTATAAATATAACATGTCCAATCATATGTCTCAGATTTATGTTCTAGCTACAGTCCATGTTCTTTCCTCAAATTAGTCACCTATTGGTCATGCCCAATTTATGCATCATTCCTTTTACTGTCCCAAACATTTTAGCGCATGTTAATCTCTTATGAGATTGGCTCAGGCTCATAGTAGCCTGGCTATAGAACAGAAAGAGGAAAGAGGTACAGAATAAGATAAATCAAATCAGAACAGAACAGATATAATCTCAGATTCAGATTCACAATTCATGTCAAAATCAGAATTAACGTTTATAGCGGAAAATAACTGTACTTGCCTTAATTGGATTAAAGAAATAACTCTAGTTGTTGTAGAACCGTTGCAGAAGCTCTAATCTCTAATTGAATTTAGGTTGATGTTGATTGTCTTCTAGTTTTGATTCCAGCAGAGTAGCAACGCCATTTTTATTTTTAATTTAGAACAGAGGTAGAGTAGAAGCAGAATAGAATTGTGTGCAGAGAAGGCTGGGTTTGGGGCTGTTTAAATAGGTTTAGGCAGACGAATCTAGACAGAAAACGAGACCAGATACATCAGAACGCACCCAGGCAGAAAAGCAGATTCGGGAGGCAGGTCGACCCCCTGGTCGACTCTAGGGTCGACTCCCTGGGGGCAGGTCGACTCTAGGGTCGACCCCCTGGGGGCAGGTCGACTCTAGGGTCGACTCCCCAGTCGACCTGGTCTGTGCTGTTTAATTTTTTTTCTGAACTTGGGAAGGCCATAACTTGGTCATATGGACTCCGATTTACGAAATTTCGGACTCTATTTCGCGTATTTTTCCGAGACGAACGTAATGGCATAGCTCGTTTCCCTTAATTCTGATTTTATATTTTAATTATACCCAGATTTGTAATTCTTAAGTTCACAGAAAATACGGGGTGTTACAAAGGAGCTCAACATGCAACAACAATGTTGGCTCGAATTCCTTGATTCATATGATTTCTATATTTAGTATACCTAGGTAAGGGGAATCAAGTTGCTGATGCCTTGATCCGTAACAACTCTTCCTATAATTCCTTGATGATCGCAAATGGAAAGATCTTGAGCTTTTATGTTTATATGTGACGATCTCCCTATACTACCAACATTTAAAAGGTGCGCTGTAGTGATATTCGGCTAATGAAAGGAGATCACTAAGGTTAAAGTAAGAAAAGCAACCCTAAACCTGTCGCATACAGCGCATGGAACAAAATAAAATATCAACACAAGACTGATATAATACAGGGGAGACAATATATAAGTTGAAAACTTAATCATTAGCATTAGAGTAATGTATTTAAATCACATCATAATATCCAGTGAGTCATACACAAATACATCTCCAAAATACAGCCTCTAAACAAAAAAAACTATTATCCCCAAAGTAGTGAACAACAGAAATAAATAGGGACAAGAGTATATATAATACGTGGAAGCCTCCTGCTCGTCTTTGGACTGCTGCTCGGGTAAACCAGAGTAATAAGAAGCAATGCATAAAACGCCCAGTCAGATAAATTTTGGTATGAGTGATAATAATCTCAATCGCTAAATGGAGTAGTAACATAAGTATGGAAAACATACCTGGCATGTCCCTGCATCCAAAGAGTTAGGACATATGATCATGAACTCTACTATATGATAATCAGAGCCCTAAGTGTAAGTGAAAGTGTGCTTAACATAATGATGCCAAACATCCAATTATAGAATCCATCCTTACGATCACTCACTCGATGCATTGTATATACAATCATGCTCGGCCCATAAAGTTCCCAATCCTTGCCACGTAAAGGGATAAGAACCAAGGCATACTAGTTGGTACAACCTAAGATAATGAACCCACACTAGGTCCAAGTGTGGGTTCCCAGGTTACCTTGCACTAGAAACAATCTCCTCGCACTAGGAGAAAAGGACACGCATTAGTGCAAATGAACCACATACCCATTATCCCTTCCTTCCGGGTATCCATGCAGGTATTACGTGCCGATGATTACTTTACATACGTTCCCGCAGCGAAGTCCAACTTTGAAGTCACCCTAATGGTCCCCATCTGGATCCTTGGTGATAAATTTCCATCATATTAGAGTTAGTCTTCAAAAGAATGTGATCGTCAATACGAAGAGGTACTGTGAATACTCCCCATTTAGAAACCCCTTCATCCCTAGCCTCTACTCGATTTGGCCCATATCTGGATCGAGCATGTCGATATGGACATGGTCACCATATCTGGGTCAGCTATGCCGATCCGTATTAAATTACAATATCTGGGTGGGCATGGTCAGCCTAGATTTATTCAAACCGAATCTAGATTGACTATGTCGATCCTTGATGGAGCACATGGTCAAATCAAGAATCGATTCAAGCTAGTCGAACCGAAAGTTTCCTCCTTTCTGCTTTTTAGCCAATATCCATCTTGTTCCTAGCCGAGCTAGAGCCACCTCCTTTAGTCAAACCGAATTTGTAAATGCCTCCACTTTCTAGTTAAAAATCCAAATGACTCAAAACTTGTCCTAGGGCATCTTGGAACCTTCCTTGTTATCCCCACAAAAATTCATGTTGATTTGAATTGATTAGTCCGATTCGGCTATAATGAACCAGCATTAGCTGACCCGAAATCTGCTATCTCTTTAAAACGAATTCTAGCATCCTATTTCGCCATTCGACAATGCTGAATCCATCCTAGCATTCGTAGGCAATGTCTTAACATGCAAACACACTAAAACACCATTTAGATCAACCAAGTAAGATTAAACACAAAAAGAAGCATATGCTTCCCCTAATCCCATAATTCCGAGTTTCACAAATCATGTCCAAATCAACACAAACATACATTTTTTTTGAAACTGGGTATAGCTTTTACTAAGGCTATTTCAGCCCAAAAGGAGCCCAAATTGGCTAAAATGATCACAACCGACAGTTATATCAAATATAGTTTAACATTCGACAAATCATCACTTTAAACTCCCCATTAACCCAAACTTTCCTCTAATGATGCTTTCAGAGTCAATCATGGCGGAATTAGGATTCGAGTATTAATATTCCTTCCCTGCGTCACCACTAGAGTAACTGCATCAGGTCTTCGTTCTTCCCCACGTCCAGTAAATCTCCGACCCCTTGTTCTGTAGATTACATTTATGTCAATTTCAACTAATTTAGCTATATCTTCCCTTGCAATTCCTTTCTATACAAATTCTCTATAACGTAGTTACGATGGGAACGCTGCTTTATCGAGTTTATTCAGCACCCTCCATCGCATAGGTAAGCAATTACTTCGTCAACCTTCCACTCTCGGTTTGGGTTTTGAGCAAATAACTCTGGGCACACAAGATTTAGAAGTTCCCCTGAATATTCACATTGAAAAAATAGATGATCAGGAGTTTCAATTTCCTTTTCACATAAGCGACACCCAGTTTCGCTGATTATACCCTATTTGTTAAGTTTGTCTTTCGTTGGAAGTCTTCTCTTAATTGCTTTAAACATAATGAACGACATTTTGGGCGGAATGAGTTTATCCTAAATAACTTTGCACCAGTTCACTACATTATTAGGTTGACGAGATAAATTCCTAGCTGATTTGATGCTGAACTCATTAGATCCATCCCATTTCCATTTATCATGTTCTCTACCAAAATGAAGAGGTAAAAATTCAATTTTCCTCTTAAGTTCAGAAGAACAAGGTAGACTATCACATTTCCAATGCTCATTCTCCATGATTTCACTAACTTAAGTGGTGGGACAACCGTAAGCAGAGTACGTGTCCCATCCTAGGTGATCAATCAAAGATTTGTGAACGATCCATGGATCTCTCCAAAGATCGGTGTCTGAACCATCAACAAATTCACGTTCAATGTTTTTTTCAGTTTATCCCTAATTTTCAGAATCACCTTCCATGTTGAAGAAGCATTAAAATCAATAGCCATTGTCCAGAAATTATATTTTATATGTCTATTTTTCATCCATCTTGCCCATTACCCATTTTTTGATATAATTTTCCAAGCTTGCTTCAAAGAAGATGCTTTTCTTATGTCTCTTAAGCTTCTCAAACCTACTCCACGTTCAGCTTTTGGTCTACATAAACCACTATACTTGATTTTATGTAATCCACCTCTCTAAATGAAATTCGCACATACTCTTTCTATTTTCCCAATAGAAGCATCCGGAAGCTGAAAAGTCTAAAGCTAGAAGTTAGCTTTTGCTTGAATAACAGTATGAACTAATTCATTTCTACCAGCAGTAGAAAGAAGTCGAGAACTCCAGCCTTGTAGTCGATCTCTTATACTAGTGATTAGGGAAGCACATTCGCTATCTATAATTTTATTCGATGACAGAGGAACTCCAAGATATTTGACAGGCAAACTCCTTTCTCTCACTTTCAAAATGCTTAGAATAACATCCTTGTTTATACAATGTTTATTGAAATAACATTTGGTCTTTAGTTCATTCATCTTCAAACCCATACTACATTCTAAATTTTCAAATATCTCCATTATTTTTTTAGCAGCATCTTTTCTTGCTTTGATACGTATGATCAGATCATCAGCATATAGAAAATGACTAATGTACGGTTGACAATTGTGAATAGGCTGAATTACTTTCTCGAAATGTGCAATCTCCATCTGTAGAGTAAAATATTCCATCGCTACAGCAAACAAGTATGGATATAGAGGATTGCCTTGCCTAATACCTCTGTTGCTAGTTATGAAACCCTTTGAAACACCATTGATTAGAATAGAAAAAGTTGATGAGTTAATACATTCTTCAATTACTTGTGAATTTCATTGGGAACCCCATTGCAACAAGCTTGTGAATAATGAAATTTCGGTTGATTTTATCGTATGCATTGTGGAGGTCAACTTTTAAACAAAATTTATTAGCTGCCTTCTTACTAAAATTTTTTATCAGTTCATGCGCTGGCAGTGAGTTCACTGAAATGCTCCTCCCTTTAATTAATGCACTTTGACATTCATATATCATATCAGGTAACACTTTTTTCATTTTGGTGCATAAGACTTTGCCCAGAATTTCGTACAGGACATTGCAACATGCAGTCGGCCTGTAATCTTCAATATTAACAGGTTTATCAGATTTTGGAATAAGACAAAGAAAAGTGTGACTAATTTCTTTCAAGATTTATCCAGAATGAAAAGATTCATTTAAAGCTAACACAATCTTATTTTTCAGGTCACACCAGTGGTTTTTAAAGAAGCAGGAGCCCATTCCGTCGGGTCCGGGGGAGGAGTTGACGTAAATAGACATGACAGCATCGTAGACTTCACACTCAGTGATCATTCTGCAAAACATGCACTTTGCCCTAGCATTAATGAGTTTTCAGGTGTAAATTTGGGGTAAGTTTATTATTTCATGACCATCATACAACTCATTGAAATAATTTATGGCTTCCATTTCAAATTTATCAATGTCCATAAGTTGCTTGCCATCCTGGTCAAATATTTCTTGGTTATAGTTCAAATTTCGCCTACAAGACATTTTAGTATAAAAGAATTTTGAAAATTCATCCCCTTCAGATAACCATTTTTCTTTAGCCTTTTTTTTTAGTTGCACAGCTTTTAACTTCAACAACTCTTTCAATTTAACTTGATTTTCTTGATAGCAGTGTCATGTATCGTCAGTTGTGTCCCCTTCATCCATTTTTACCAAAATCTCATCAAGTACTTTTCAGTATTCATAATATGATCTTCGTCTTTTGGCCTGATTTTGTTCCAAGCTTATAACATGTTTTTTTGTATTTTTGAGGAAAGAGACAAAGGTAAACAAGTGGCTTTCATTAAAATTTAGTTCCTCAAAAACCAGATTATCTATATAACCATCAATAGAAATCCAGTTATTAGCAAATCTGAAAGGCTTCCCTTTGGGATTATCATTTTTATTCATCAAATTCACACGAATGGGGCAATGATAACTTGTTGATGATGGGAGGACATTAATCTTCATTTCTGCAAACTAATTAATGCAAGTAGATTTAACAAGAACTCTATCACGTCTACATGAAATCTTCCTACTTTCACCAGTTCTCCATGTGTAATGCACGCCACCATGCATAGACTCGACTAACCCTGAGGACACAATGCAAGTATTAAACTCTGTCAACTGAGAAACTTTGACATTAGCACCTCCTTTTTTTTCTTCAGGTCTTAAGATAGAGTTAAAATCCCCCGTAACTAGCTATGCTCCTTGAATTTTGCTTGCTAAATCATTGATTTTACTCCAAAGAATAGTTCTTTCATTTACCATGTTACAAGCATAAACTACAGAAACATATAATGCAAGATCTCTTATGTTTAACAAAGATACAATAAGTGTCAATAACATCACACTTCCAAACCATCTTATTCTAAAGAATCAAGATACGACCTTTATCTGAATGTTCATTATTATCTACAAGTTCCCATTTAGTTCCCATATAATATCTGAAAAAATTCAAATTCTCCTCATTCAATTAGTTCTCCGGAATACCCAAAAACGAAGGATGTAACTTCCTTCGAAGATTTTGGAGGTTTAAACAATGGGTATCATTGTTTAATCCCCTAACATTCCAACTAATTAGAGACATTTGGGTTGTTGAAATTTGCTTCTCAATCTAGAAGCAATCCCATCTACCACATGAGCAGATATCTTACCATCTCCTGATTTTGAGAACTGTTTTTCATAATTTTTATTAGCTTTGGTGTACACTTTAGCATTGCTGTTAGTATTTTCATATTCACCAGTGTTATCTTCCAGATCAACATCATTGATAATGTTTGCAATTGTTGTAGGTGCAAAACCAGATCTCTCCACCCCTTCTGCTTATGAAGAGCTTTCACCACTTGTTCATCAGTTTCTTGGTCCACCGAAGGCGACTGGCTCTGGGTCACTTCCTCCTCCAAGATGTCCACCAGAGGACTACTTGTACAGTTAATGGTAGGGTTAGTATCAACAACAATTTTGTCATTGGCATCATTGTTAGTGTTTTTGCTAGTCTGTTGATCATTGTGTAATGCTTGTTACATTTTGATTTTCCATACTTGCTTCACTGGTTTGATAGTATCCCCACACTGCACTTCTGTATGACCAAAGCAATTACATTTGTTGCATGTAGGTGGGTAGTACTCATACTCTACTTCTTGTACATATATGTTGCCATGTTTGTCTTTAGCTCTAATATGTTTTTTACGTTTATCAGTAGCTTTGATCTCCACAAGCATCCTTGCATAATTCAGTTTCTTAACCATGTGTGTATTATCATCCATTTTTAATGGTGTACCAATCAAACTAGCAAGTTTACTAATTCCCCTTGCGTTCCAAAGAGACAAATCAAGATTCATAAGTTTAACCCACACATGATGCGTTTCTAACATGTCTTTTTCTAGACGATGATTGGGTTCCCATATTTTAGTAAAAATTAATTTACTATACATGAACCATGGCCCACCATTAGAAACTTTAGTACAATCAGATTCTTTTTCAAATTTTATCAAATAAAACCCATTTTCTCTCGCAAAAACATTCCACGATCCCATAGGATTCCATTCTCTTTTGATGTATGCATTTAGGTGTATACAATAAGGACATTTGCCTATCAAATAAATGTAAATTGATTTCTTCCATAAGTTCTCCGCTTCATTGAAGACAAGGTCGTCCAGATCTGCATATTCACCATCGTTATCTTTCAGATTCGAGAATAATTGCACTCCTCCATCAATTCGTGTGTTACCAGCCCCCGCATCTATCCATGTTATGGATCCGCTTCTAAAGTTTTGGGAGTTATTTGTCTCTTGAAATTATTGTTCCCAAGTTTTTCTTGAGTATTGTTGAAATCCCTTCGCTGATTTCGAATACTAACCCTCTGCCATCCATCCTTATCTGAATTTGAAATTCGTTCTCCAGAAGATGTAGCCGCCATTAGGGTTTGTTGTTTTGAGAAACAAGTTTGTATATGTGTGTGTCATCATATGATTAATAACAAATTATAAACATCTTTCTATATTTTTATGAGACGTTCATATGCTAATTTACAATAATTAGTGAGTAATAATACTATTTACTCACCCTAATTACCCAAAATGTCTTAGATCTGAGTTGGAGATGATTTAGCTTGGATTCCAATGTGTTGCAGCTTTTGTCTTGTTTTGGTGTTTATTTGACTTGATATTCACTTAATAATGTTGTTGGATAATCAAAATATGGATTTGTGGTAGTTTATATGTGTGGAGGCGATTAATAGGGTATAGATCAACTTTGGGAGTTGGAAAAATGAATAGGAAATGAATTGCATGTCCCTTATGCCCTTATAAGTCATCAAACCAGATATGGTCTATGGGCCCCACCTGTTAATGTCCTAACCAGCCCAATTAAGCTGCCTAATCCTATCCAAACCTTGTTCCAGCCATAACTCCCAAACGGTAAGTCCATTTTCTTATTGTGGCCACTTTACGGACTAGAAAATCTTCATCAAGTGGTTATAGGTCTAAATTCCTCACTAGTCAAATATTATGGGCGAAAAAAGTTCTCCAATGATAAAATGGTCACATTAAAATACGACAAAAATAACGGAGACCATAAACGACCCTAACAGTCATTCCCCAAAGTTATAAGATTATACGACCTCATACATTATAATAAAAATATTCTAAAATCCTCTGATACGTAGAATACGGGTCGTTACATTCTTCCTCCTTAACAAATTTCGCCTCCAAAATTCCTTAAACTATAAGTAAAATTGTCCCGCATGCCTATCAATCATCCATAAGCAATCAAATACACATACCAAACATGATAGCAATAATTTAAGCTAATCCCAGCATGCAAGATACTAAACAAGAAGACTGATGATATCATGAATGCAAATTTAAGGGCTATGTGTTAAAACCTTACCAATTAAGACCTCTAGATACGACGTCCTTTTGCCTTGGTCTCCCAGATACAATCAGTCTTGCTTTCATCCCACTAAACCTTTAACAGCTTCTCTTCCTTCCTCCTAAGTTGATTCGTATCTTGTCCAATGATATGAATAGGTTTGCAGTTTACAGTAGCTTCCAGTTCCACTTCGATATCATCTAACTAATCTGGTATGGTAGTTGCATTGAGATCGTACACAAACTTTCTCAAATGGGAAACATGGAACCCACCGTGTTCTCCAGCCATCTTTTGAGGTAGCTTAATTCTATAAGCTAGATTTCCAACCGGCTCAAGGACTAGGAATGGACCAAAAAATCTTGGTACGTACCTTCCCTTACTACCAAATCGAATCAAGGTCCTCAAAGGAGAAATCTTTACAAACACTAAATCACCAATGCATAATTCTAAGTCTCTTCGTCTTTTATCAGCGTAGCTCTTCTGCGAATCTTGGGCCACCTTCATCGTAGCCAAATAGTCTCGACCTACTCTGAGTCTCTCGAAGCATATCTGGCCCAAGTATCAATTTCTCACCTACCTGTAACCAACATAAAGGGGCATTGCATGACCTAACATATGAAGCTTCATATAGAGCCATGCCAATGCTTGACTGATAGCTGTTATTGTGTGCAAGCTCAACAAAATTAAAATGATTATCCCACGAACCTCCAAAATCTAGGATATAAGCTCTCAAGAGATCTTCCAACATGCGATTTGACTCTTTCGGCCTGACCATCAGTTTGAGGATGGTAAGTGGTACTGAGATGTAATCAGATCCTAAATCTTCTTGCAAGTTCCTACTTAATCCACTAGTAAATAGTGGATCTCAATCACTCATGATGCCTTTTGGTACTCCGTAAAATTGCACAACCCATTTCTCATATAACTCTGCTAGCTTGACTTCCATCCTATTTTACTTAATGGGTATGAATATGGCGATCTTGGTTAACCGATCCACAACGACCCAAATGTTATCATGTCCCGCCCGGGTCCTTGACAAACCATCGATGAAGTCCATCAAAACTTGTTCCCATTTCCACTTGGGAGCTTCCAACTGTTGCAATAAGCCACTACGCTTCTTCTGCCCTGTCTTAACCAACTGGCAATTCATACACTTAAAAATGAATTTCTCAACATCCTTCTTCATGCCTTCCCAGTAGCAAGTTTTCCTTATGTCTCTATACATCTTGTTACTTCTAGGATACACGGTCAACTTTGAATGACGAGACTTGTTAAGTACCACATCTCTTAATCCATTGATGTCGGGTAAAACCTACATTCCCCCACTTTGAAGCCAACTGCCAGTGCCGAGTTCATATATATTCGTGACCTTGTTATCAATACCATCTTCCACCTTGGTGATGTTCCCCAAAAACTTAGGATTTCTATTCTGACCAGAAGTGATCCATTTGACCAAAGTTGGTCTAATTGTTAATTTTTTCAACATATCTTGCTCTAATTCACATCTAGTTCTGAAGTCATAACCAACAAATATACTCCACTTGCTTCCATTCTAAAAACATAAACCCTAAACTGGCATTTCTTCTACTTAATGCATCAGTGACCGCATTAACCTTTACCGGGTTTTATGCGATAATTAAATCATAGGAAGCTAAGAACTCTAACCTGTTGTATATTTAAATCTTTCTGGAAGAAAATATATTTCAATAATTTATGGTCAGTGAATAACTCGAATCTTTCTCCTAAGAGACAACGCTTCCACATCTTCAACGCGAACACAATCGCTGCCAATTCCAAATCATGAGTGGGGTATTTCTTTTCGTGAAGTTTCAGTTGTCGGCTCCCATAAGCAATAATCTTACCCGCTTGCATCAACACCGCACATTGCTCGATACCACAAGCATTCATGTATACCATCTTCACTTCATTTCCCTTCAGGATATCCAACACTGGAGCACATATCGACCTTTCCTTTAAACTTGCAAATGCATTGTCATATCTTATATCCCAGACAAAAGCCAAATTCTTCCTAGTCAATTAATTCAATAGTGCTACTACCTTAGATAAATATTGTATATACTTTCGGTAGTACCTAGCTAACCCCAAGAAACTTTTCATGTTAGTTGCATTCTTGGGTGTAGAAAATTCTTGTACCATTACCACCATTACAAGATCCATGACGATACCATTTTCTAAGAAACATGGCCTAGGAACCTCACCTCTTTCCTCCAGAAGTGACACTTGGAAAATTTAGTTTGTAGTCGGTGTTTCCTTGATACCTCCATCACATCCTCAAATGCACCTTTTGTTCTGCTTTTGTTCGTAATTAGACCAAAATATCATCAAAGAACTTATTTAACTAATCTCTGAAAGCTCGATTCGCAAGATCTATGGAGTATGCTGGTGCATTAGTCAATCCAAACGGAGTAACCAAACACTCATACAAACTAAACAATGTTCGGAACATTGTTTTAGGCACACTCTCATTCACAAATTGTAGCTGATGAAACCTTGTTGCAAGGTCCAATTGGAAAAATATCCGTGCACCATTCAGTTGGTCAAACAAATCATCTATATGCGAAAGAGGATACTTTTTCTTGCTTCTCGCTTTATTCAGCTCATGGTAGTCCACACATAAGCAAAGGGAACCATCTGCCTATGTGGCAAAGGCCACTGGTGCTCTCACTTGGAGATACTTCTTCGAATGAATCCCTTCTTCAAGAGATTTCTTATTTGCACTTCGAGCTCTCTTTGCTCCATTGGTGCCAACCGTCGAAGAGGAATTATGATAAGTTTAGCATCCTTTACCAGATCAATACGGAACTCAATCTCTCTGTACTGTAGAAGTCTTGTGACCTCCTTGAAGATGTCTGGATACTCGCCAACAACAGGCACACTCAATAACTCATCATGCATAATGTCGAGGGAATATAGAAAACTAATCATCACCTCATTACCAGGTAGACAACCAAACACCACCCCTCGCCCATCATCATCCCTAATGGTCACTGAAGACCTCTCACAGTCTACCACTACTCCGATATCTGCAGAGCAATTTGACTCTGAGGATAATACCAAACCTAGTAAAGCCCAAAACAAAGCAATCACAACCAAAAGTTCATCCATGACTCGATAAGATCAACCCATGACAAACCATACACAGGCTAGTAGAGCTACTAATCGGGTTCATCACAACTAGAGGTCGGTCAATAAGTTTGTTTGCCAATCCCAAATTATCCACGAGGCTACTATATATGAATTAATGGGAATCCTAGGTATCAAATAATACTCAAATAGGAATATTAGGAACTAATAGCATACTTAAATAGCAACACACTTTCCTTTCTCCACCACTGTTAGAAAATTTGATGAAGAAGGAATTGCATTAATAGAATATGCTTTCACCAATTGCCTTTTCCTAGGATGTTCAGATAGTCCTTCCTAGGGTGTCTTGGTCTGTTGCAGTTGTAACACTTCTTCTATCCTGCCTTGCAGTTAAAAAAAATGATATTTCTCCCCACACTTGAAGCATCCTATCTCAAACTTAGACCACTTCTTATGTCCATCCTTATCATGGAAGTGTACCCTATTATTAAGGAAGTTTTTCTTGCCTTCAACCCGGTCAGCAGCGGCTTTGGCTCCTCATTCGAAACAATAGCAACATCAACCTATGCTTTGACTTAGGATAATGGCTTTTCCAATGATGGACTCGAAAGTCTCATCAATATGATTACTAAATCTATCCTCTAAGAAATCATCCAAGCCCGTGATGAACTTCTCGTTTTTATTCTATAGAGTGTCGATGAAGGACATCCCATACTTTGATAGGACAACAAATTCAACAATATATTCAGTTACTGTTCTGCCTCCTTTCTTAAGCTTGGAAAACTTCCAAAACAATTCTGACTTCCAAGCAACCGAAATGAACTTCTCACAAAAACGAGCCTTGAATTGATCCGAAGTAAAGTGATCCTCGGGGCTGGCAACTTTGGTGACATTCTACCAGTTCATAACCTAGCCTTGAAGTTGACGCAAAGCCAACTTCCTCCTTATAGAATCATCGAGTCCAAGATCCTTGAAGAATCATTCACTGGTATCAACCCAATCCCGATCCTTTGTGTTCGACTCCATTCCATTGAATGATTTAACATCCACGGTGGTAAAATCTTTATTAAGCTTAACAAATTCAGCCTTAGGCGCCTGCACTAGTACACCATCATCCTCAGCAGCATTTGGAGCAACTTCCTGAGTATTCTTAAGCATCTCTCTCATGAAAGTGGCGAACATTGTGTAACACACCATAATTTTAAAGGACATTATAATAATAAACTAAAGGATACTTAATTAAATGTTAGGAATTAAGTAAAATGGACTGTACCATTGCATTCATCTCGGAATTCTTCTTAGGATAGACTCCGAGTTTGCATAAAACAGACATCGTATGAGGAAGTTATGAAGCTTAGAAGTTTGTATACATATAAGCTTATATATATAATTCAAACTAGAAATTCAAAATAGTTTGGAAAAAAGTAAGCATGAAAGTAGGTAAGATCCAAACCGGGATGGGGCGAGACCCATGGTCAGGTGGGTCGACCCAGGTGGGGTTGGATCGACCTATCCCCGGTCTAGCACGATACATTTTCTTAATCTGGACTTGTTGTTGGCTGGATTCATTAAGGATAAACTATATATAGGACATCATTTCTATTGTTGTTCTACACCTAAAACAATAGAGACAATGAAATGTTGCCTTTGATTGGATTGAATCAGACTATCTTCTTCAACACCATCCTATACATATCTGCAACACCAGCATATTACTCTTTGTTCTTTAGATCCAATCTCTGTGAGTTCATGTTACTTTTAGATATAAAAATTTAACTGTAACCCTGAAATGTTTATATACCTGGATCTGAACCTATGCCTGTTAAGAATCCGATTCATATCTAAACAGTTCTGTTATTACATGCATTCTTCTGTACACCTGATCTGTTGTTCAGTTCTTATATGCTTATTTCTGATATGCCTATTTCTATTATCATATGCCAATCTCTGTTATTTTATACCTATTTTCGTTATTATACCTATTTTTGTTCTTTTCTCTCTCATTCCCTTTTTTATTTTTATAGCCTAGGCTACCTTCGAGCCTAGGCCAATATCGCTGAAATATGCATACGAACGAAATTGGGATAAATTGGGAATGATAATTTGGGGCATAACCTATACTGTGAAATATGAATGAAATTTGGGGTGTATATTATACTGTGAATTATGACTGGAATCAAGGGGTATATAAATCTGTAGGCTTAATTTAAAGATTAAGTGGAACATGTTAATGAAACTGTAAGTAATCTGGGAAACCTGTTTAATCTCTTAAGGGTTATGTAAATCTGTTTAATCTGTTGGGGGTGATGTAAATCCGTTTAATCTGTTGGGGTTAGGTAAACCTTTTTAATTTGTTGGGGTTAAATAAAATTGTTAACATGTAAAATTTAACCTGTTAATCTGGCAGGGTTAGGTGAACTTGTTAATCTGTAGGCTTAACCTATTAAAAATCCTAGTTAATTGGGGACACAATTATAGGGGATGACTTATGTCATCTGCTATGTGGGTACATATCAGTCAGTAACCCATTTTGGTATTAAACAGGGACCTTGCACTAGGTAGGGTTCAGGGCAAGCATACTAAACTGAATATAAGAGGTTCATCTGAAAAAGGGTGTATACAGGCGCGTTCCAATGAAGTCATGTGCGTGCATGAGTCCGCCCTGTAGGAGGAAAATAATCTGCACTAGCACCAGTAAATAGGCTTGTGTCCTTCTGTAGGTTGCAACTTTAGGAAGTAACACACCTTATTATGGGGCCGACGCAGGGTATTCACAAATTAGGGAGCCGATCGCTTGGTGGCTGTAATTAGGGTACTTCTAGTATTATCCGTTTTTGTTGAGGTACCTGTTATTTCTGTTTCGGGGTAACACCAGATACTTCTGTTGAGGTGCTTGTTATTTTTGTTTGGGTAAAACTTGTTACTAGAGTACACCGAATCCTACCATTATATTTCTACGGAGATCACTTTGTTTTTTGTTAAGTAATTAGGGGATACCTAATCCTGTCACATATCTATTATACTAGTATTGGTATAGAGAAAGTAACTGAGAAGCATAGTTCACCCTGTTTATTCTGCTCATTCTATTCATACTTGTTACATGATACTATTATCTCTCATCCAGTTTATATGTCTGTCATCATGCTTTTACTTCTTTATATGCTAAAAGTCACTGGACTTGCCAGACTTTATGTCTAACCCATTTTGTTTCCTTTTCTTTCTCTTCCTTCCCCCCCCTCAGGTTCTCAAGGTGGGAACGCTTTAGGATTGTGAGGACCCTAAGCATACACAAACCCACACACTAATTAATATTGTTAATTTAAATCAAGCATTATAAGTGGAAATATATATGGCTAAAGTTGGATTATTTGTGAGTGGATAACCCAAATGGATACCCACTGTTTGAATAAAATCATATGGATTCACAAAGTAATAAGGATGCATATATATACATATTGTTTGATTATACGCAAACATAAATAATGACATCTAGCAATATACATATAACTACATATTTAAAAAGCGAATATGTTATAATTGGGAATGATGAGTTATTATGATGTAAAGCTTTATGAAGTATAAATGTATGTATTTGCTGAATATATATGTGTAATGTAATACGTATATACATAAACCTGTTCAATAATAAGATGAAATATACATATCTAGATGGATAAAGGCCTAACGGGATGTATACATACATATATATATATATATATATAAGGGAAAATACATGGTGGGGGAAATAAAACTATGTAGGCATGTTTAAAATATAATAAAGCGTAAAGATTGAAACTTAATGCAGGAATTAAATAGCATGAAAACACTTGCATAGTTTATATAGAAGTACTAGGCCGAGAACAAAACGGAGCTAGATTATGTTTCTATTATGCAAGTGGACAAAAATGGGTACATGAGCCTACATATAAAAAATATATACGTATTATTTGGCATGTGAAGAGTAGCCTAAGCATGCAAATAGCATGACACTAAGGATAGAATTGGAATAATAAAAACGCCTTTATCCCTGTATAAAGAAAACCCTTCCCTCTTAGCTAATCAATAAAGAAGAATAACAAGGCCTAGATGAGTGGGTGAGGATGCTAGTGCACATTGTATATTTATGCAATGGGGTAGATTAGGAATTGCCTAACCCATATTTATGTAATGGGGTAGATTAGGAATTGCCTAACCCCTAAAATCCTAGCAGTATAACTAAATAAGACCGGATGCATTTAAGTGGCAGGTTGTATAGTTTCTCCACATAAATAAGATGAGAAACAAAATAATGGTAGCAACTTCTAGAGGCAAGCATGATGCCATTGGGAAAACCATTAAAGGCAGGGGATTAAGAAGGATGGATGCAAAGGAATATAGGTGAGTATGTACTATTTTCATATATAAGGCATTAAGTCCTATGAGGCAACCATTTTATCCTAACACATGAATTGACATTCACCGTATACCTTCTTGAGAATAAATGCTAGTATGAAGTCAATATGGAAGTTATATGTTTATGAAAATATATGCTGGATGATAAGGAATTTTATGAACATAA
Organism: Allium sativum; assembly: GCA_030737875.1. Classification (NCBI taxonomy): domain Eukaryota; kingdom Viridiplantae; phylum Streptophyta; class Magnoliopsida; order Asparagales; family Amaryllidaceae; genus Allium; species Allium sativum. The sequence continues at coordinate 467,070,591 of CM060923.1, forward strand.
ATGATTGATCATGAATCTGCAAATAAAATGACATCTGAAGTATTGTTATGAGGTAGGGTATGGTAAGGAAGTATGGAAGCATAGAGAAGTGGGTCTCATGCTTATGCCACTTCTTATAAAGGGTCAGGAGGAGCAATATTTTTACATGTGCTGATAGTCTTGTACTGAGTGATTTTCCTTAGCAGATTACTTCTTTTTGAAGAGATAAATTAATGGAAAACAAGGGTTTAAGAGGTTCCTAAGCCTCTAATCATATGCTCACAACAATAATGTATATAGGCAGATTTATAAGTATATATGAAAGGTGATTTTATATGATATAATATAATAAAACATGTAGTAATAGGATGGAAGAATATTTTGATGATATGGTTGAAGACCTAACCTGTTAATCTTGGATCGAATGGTTGTTTACTGCTGGATATACAGAGCTTACTTATGATAAATTATTTGTATATGACCATTTATCATGAGAATATGATTGACCAAATAACTATAAACTTACAGCAAGATGTAAGAGTATATAACATGCAAAAAAATTATGAAATAAATTAAATATTAATGTGCGAAAGTTCACATGCACACATATGTTTGGATAACTAAATAATTGGGTGTTATATTGTGATGGATGACCTTAAATGAATCCTTGCTTGCTGGATGATTGTGTAAATAAGAGGTGAAAGTCTCAAGTCTTATTTGTGTATTCATATGGGTACGTGATATGAATACAAGGAGATAGGTGGGATGTGCACATTACAGTGATGCATAAATGTTTAATAAGATTTACATATAAAAAGGAAGGGTGAAATTCTGGGGATGGCATTGATCTGCCTAACCTCAGGATGTAGAGGTTGGGTATATGCATGGCATGTAATGCCCTGAAGGCCTTTGTGTTTAGGGTAACAAGTTGAAGGGTCCCTAAACAATGCGTACACGGTGTTCAATGCCAAGAGGAACTAACCAAAGTTAAATGAAAGTTGTCCTAAGAAACATAAAAACTATGAATAACAGGAAAAGGGGAGTGGCCTAGGATGATATTCATGGGTTGAATTTGTTTGTGATTTTTCGTGTAATTACGTTTGACTAAGGAATGATAGTGAATCTGATAGTGCAATGAGGTATAATTCAGTATTTAACTGAGTAGAAACCCTGTATATAGAAGGAAAGAGATGCATGAATAAATGCAAGATATAGTCATTATTATGTGAAATCAGGGCATACTCATACCAAACAATATGTTTGACCCAATGTGCTTTGATGCATTCTTGGGTGCCTCATTTTATGATGAGGCAGTTCAAGTATGTTTTGTAGGCTCTTGAAAGGACATGAGAAAATAGGAAGGAAGGCAAGCAACAGATGTTGATATGCACTATTATTTTAATGTTAAAACATGGCTAGAATGATAGATTAATTGATCAGCATTGATGTATTGTTTTTATTTCATATGTTATAATTAAACTGGATCTTTTGTTAAAGTTATATGTGTGTTACCCTGAAGTATTGACTTGTTAAAATCTGAGGTTGGTTAACAATGTAAAGAATGATGCATTCCTAAGAATATGTGTTCACTGGTGTAGAATTCAGAAAGTAAAAATGAAAAGTAAGATGTCATATAAATGGTAATGTTAGAACTGCATAGAAACTGATTTTTAAATGACTTATTTTGCATGAATAGATGCTTAATTTTCTATGAGTGAAGTAGAGTTTGTTGTTCATGAATTTATGCAGATCAGGATGTGTCAAAGGAAGAGCAGGGCTTATAATTAAATAAGCATGTGCTGTTTTGCTATATAGAAAGGTAAAAACCTAGGTAGATTTGTGTGTGTGTGTATATATATATATATATATATATATATATATATGAGATATAATAGCAAGGAACCTTTAGGCATGACATACTAGTTTCTTTGATATTGTTTGTAAATGAATGTGCCCATGTATATTATCTTTTGAAGGAGAAAGTTATGCCACTTTAATGATAAATGAGCAAGATTATTCTCTAAATAATTCATCCATAGAGAACTTATGATATGTAAGAATATAACTATTATTAATTGACTAATTGACAATATACATAAATATATGTATAATATATATAAAGGTGCATTTTTGTGCTTATGATCAGTTGTTATATACACAAGGGTCAAGGAGAACATGTGATATAATAAATATATGCATGTGGCTTCCTTGTGTGGTTGGTCCAAGAAAATGGTTAGAATCACATGCAAGAATGTGTATAAAAAGAAGTGATAAAATAGGAATCTTTTATAAGTATTTGTATTGCTGAGTTGAGCAAACATGATTCGTTGATTTGAGTATTTGGTACATTAAAGTGTTGAGTTATCCCTTGGATATATATATATATATATATATATATATGTATGTATGGTGTTAGAGTAATCAGTTTGGTGCTTAGTGACTAATACAAAAATACGCTAATGTACATTCAGTATTGAACACCAGTATAAATGATAAAACCGTTTAATATAGAAGTTATGATCGAATGGAGACATAGGGGTTTGAAAGGTATGAAAGAAGAGCAGATATATCTCGACTTTATGTGTTAATTTGGACTGATGTGATTGTTCACGGTTCGGGTACAAATTGTATGGTTATGTCGACTAGGTTCCCATGGAAATGAAAATAGGAATAGATAGTATGTAATACATATATTGACTGCAAGCTATGATACAAGTACTAAAAGAGAAATAGAATCATGGCAATTAAGTATTCCTATAATTAGTTAGATTTTACTGCTTACATGTGGAATAAATTAATAAAGCTTTGTATTGAAGTAACATTAGTTTAGTAGAATACTGGGTACATTAACCTATTACCAAAGTATGAAAAGTAAATTGCAAAGCTTGGTTTGGATAAAAGATGAAGCTTAATGTTAAACAGGTGGTTTATCAAAATAGAGGAACTTTGCATTTTAACTTGGCATGATGCATATTTTTATATACATCTTTCTACGCAAATATGATAAGGGACATGTATATATCCAACGTATGCATTATTGGTTGTTATGAGAAGTGTAAACTCATAGGTATGGGTACCCTGAAGTCCATGGTATATGTATAGTCATAACATGTTTCCCGTTTTAAAATTAGTTGGACAAGGAGGCAAAGTAGAAAGCAATATATATATATATATATATATATATATATATATATATATATATATATATATATGCACACACACACACGTCAGTGAGGTTCAAATATTGTGGAATTATGCTTATATGCATTTAAAAATGTTATTTATATTTTGTATAAAATGAAAGGAAGATCATAGGAAGTAAATAACAAAAGTAATAAATTACTAAATATATCTATTAACGGGTATAGGAGAATATATATATATATATATATATATATATATATATACAGCTAATTCGTGCCGGTGGTCAACTATATAAATAGAATGAATGCTCCATTGTGCCAGTATAGGGAACAGTGGACATGAAACAAGTTGCATGAGTAGAGAGCCATATGGTGTAGTTCCTGGCATGTAATTCATAATTAAACTTTAGGGGTTTAAGCCATCAATAATGGTATTAATTAGAAGTTTGCAAGAAGTATTTATAAGTGGAAACATAACTTGATTGTTCTTGTTTTGCTGTGTAGTGGTTAATTATTCCTAATTAATCAAATGAATTTTGCTATTTAACTTAAATTCTGATTACAAGTAAAGAGGGCTTACATATCTTCATATATATATATATATATATATATATATATATATATGCGCTATGAACAAATTGAATCAAACTGATATTTTTATATTGGTGCATTTAAATCCTGGAGGATGATAAAAAGGGGGAAGTAACCCTTTTGAGTGAGTGACCTGGGTTTGTAGATAATATTTTATCTTAAAAAAAACCTTAGTGAAATTGAGTATGAATTAGAGGCTCAATTCAGTTGGTATCAGAGCTATGTTGATAAATACACAGCTAAAGATAATTGAATTCTATGATTGTTTAAAAGGATGCATTGTTTAAAGTTGTATGAATGATTTAATGTTTGGATACATTGATGTACTTGAGATGTTGGATGCTTACATTGAGTTTTTTTTAAAAAAAATTGTGGATAATAAAATATATCTCAAGCAATATATGCACATGGATTTTCATTGACATGTATGTTCAGTTAGAAGCATACATAAACTGTTACTTAAAATTGAAGTAGTAAACAGAATGCAGAATTTCTTTGGAAGTGGTTATTAATTAAAAATATGTATACATTCATGATTTAAGCTAATGAAAGTAAGACATATAGCTTATAAATAATATATGATTATGCTCAGACAACAAGGCACCTGAAAAGAAATTTTATGTAAGTATTTTAATGGAAACCAAGAGATAACGGAAAAACACCTATGGTTGTTTATATGAATGTAACATGATTTGTTTAGACACTGGATGCTTGTTTCATGTAGTTAGAAGAAGTTCCAGCTCTTCATGAAAAGAAATCATTTTATTTTGAAAATGGAATTAAACATGCTCTGGTTTAACAGGATATTAAGTTGCTGAGGTGTTATATAAATCATTGAGGTTTGACGCAAAATATTTGTTAAGGATTGATATTAAAAGTATGTTAAAATTTCTTTGGTTAATTGATGTATTATCATCATAAAAGTGCAATGATTAAATCTGTTAAATGTTTTTCCAAAGTAAATCAGTATTTTACAGGCTCCACTATATAACAAAAAATTAGATTGAACCTTACTGGGGGTATGTAAGATGACCTGAATGGATAACAATTTATATTTTTGTAGGTATTTAATGAAGTTTAACATGATTGAAAACGAGTGAACATTAAAAGTTACCCAAAGTTATTGATAAATGACCTACAAGGGTGAAAAAATTCGTGTTAAAAACCAAAATGTTTAAATGCTAAGTATCAAGTTATTGAAAAATATTGGGATTTAAGACAGGAGCAATGCAATTTTGTGGTTACAACTTGAAGTAAAACCGGAAAAGTTGCAAAGTTATCCACCTTAAAAGGTATGATTGAAATTAATTATTAAAATGACTTGAATTATATGGGTTAAAATGACAGAAAACTTCCAGAATTATAGGCAAATTGAATAAAGAGCCAGAACAAAAATGAGTTTGAATGTAAAAAAATTAATATTTCTTGAAATAGGAAACAAAAGTGCACTGTTTTATTATGTACATAAGTGTATTGAATGAAATACAAGTATGTGAGGTAAAATGTAGCATGATTGTGCAGGTTTCCCAAAAAAAACATAATGCATGTAAAGTAGAATATTCATGTGAATCATATAACGTAATGAATGCTGGGTTATGCTAGAAAATTCTTTTTGGCAGTCAGATGATACAAAATTTTAAGTAGAGATCAGAAAAGAAATATACAGTGTCAACCATTTTTGGTAATTAAGAAAATGTAGTGACAAATGATGCTAGTGAATAATTGCTCCTTTTGAAATTAAAGGGATGAATTGCGTATAGTATGATAAGTTTGGCCATTATGATACACATATTTGAGCCTGAGAAGTTGTACATGCTAAAAGAAAATAATGTTTTAAAGAACCTGACTTTAAATAAACATTCACAAAAAATAAACATGCTTGTTGTTTAAAAAAAAGGTAGTGTTATGAACCTGTTGGATTAAAAACATGGATGTGTGAGGACTGACTAATATTTATATATAGTAAATAAGTTGAATTTATTTCTTAGAAAAGAAAGAAAGGTTAAAATATATATGAATGAGCCAAGTGACAGGCTCGAGACTGTTTGAATCAGATTATTAAAGACAACTGATTGAGGAAGATATACTTAAAGTAAATATGAGGAAATTGCGGGACCCAATTCCTAAAAGGTGGGTTAGATGTGAGGACTCTAAGCATAAACAAACCCACACACTAATTAAAATTGTTAATTTAAATCAATAAGCATTATAAGTGGAAATATATATGGCTAAAGTTGGATTATCTGTGTGTGCATATCCTAAATGGATACCCACCGTTTCAACAAAATCATAAGGATTCACAAAGTAATAAGAATGTGTATATATACATATTGTTTGATAATATGCAAACAAAAATAATGACATCTAGCAATATACATATATCTACATATTTAAGAAGCAAATATGTTATAATTGGGAATGATGAGTGATTATAATGTAAAGCTTTATGAAGTATAGATATATATGTATGTATTTGCTGAAAACATATGTATGTTGTTAACGATATTTTTCGTCAACACATGAATTACAGAATGTAATGTGCGTATTCACGAAATTTGTCATGGTCATGACTCAGAATTCTCAGGAAATGATCCTGAAACTGGGATGGGTAGGTTTCTGGGCCATGACAACTGCACTGTGTGTTTCAATAGGAATAAAACAGGCTAACGCCGCCCTTGAATTCGTAGATTAAAGCATCGCAACATTCGTTAATTTCGATGACTCCTTTTTACTAGATTTTCTTGGGGGAGGAGTCTGAATTACAATGGAGTTCGAACTAGGAATTCATATACGATTTTGTCACATCAATGTTTGAGAAGCGTTAGTGTAACACCCCACCTCCGTTAAGGTCACTCGCAAAGGGAATGCCTTAGCTTTGGTGAAGCGTTTTTAGTAGACAGAACAGGAATTTATAAGACAGATAAAGTAGTACTTGAAAATTTTATAACTTTATTACAACACAAACAGAAATAGGTTTGGTTACATCTTTCAAAATCAAAATATCGGAATTCAAGTACATAGATATCGGTCTTGTACAAATGCCTTCAGAATGCATAGTTTTTAAAGCCATAATCCCCAATATAAAATGCCATGGAAAGATAGAGCCAAAGACAAGCAATACTTCAAACACTTCAACCAGAGAGAATCTGAATCAAGCTCCTATGTTTCCACCCTGAAAACCTGGGGGGGGGGGACGGAAAGAAAAGAGCCGAAACAAACTAGGTCAGACATAAGTTTGGTGAGTCCAGTGACTTTCAGCATATAAACAGATAATAGTATCATGACATGTAGATAAAACTGGATGAGAGGTAACCATAATAGGAATAGCAGGTTAACAGAAGAAACAAAATGATATAAGCTAAGCTAAGCTTTTCACTTCTCTGCACTAATACTAGTATAACAGGATTAGGCGTTACCTTAATGTCTAAACTGAAACAAAATAATCTCTACAGAAACGGAATGCTAGTAATGGGCCTTTACCACCCGAACGGATAGTAGGTACAGAAGCAGAACACTAATAATGGGCCTTTACCACCCCAACTGACAGAAGGTATAGAAATAGAATACTAATAATGGGCCTTTACCACCCAACTAATGGGCCTTTAACACCCCAACAGACAGAAGGCACGAAAACAGAATTGGAAACGGAAAGAGAATAATCCCTATGGAAACAGAATGTTAGAATTAGGTGTACACTAGCAATGGGCCTTTACCACCCCAACAGACGGTACCACACAGGAACAGACAGGTGTTACCACCCAACAGAAACAGATGGTAGCAACAGAAATAGACAGAACTAAGTGTACCCTAAGTCCTACCCCAAGCGATCGGCTCCCTAATACATAAATACCCTGTGTCGCTCCACAGTAGTGTGTATCACTCCCTAAAGTGGCAACCTATTGGCACAGACCTATTTACAGATGTCACGGTGTCTTAAATCCTCAGAGTAGACCGGATCCATGCACGCACATGACCCGTTTGGAACGCGCCGTCAACACCCCTCGCCATTATCAGAATGAACCGCTTATAATTAGTTCAGTAAGCGTGCCTGGACCCCTACATAGTGTGGGGTCAAAGTTTTGATACCAGAAAGGGTTACTGACTAATATGGGTCCCAAACAACAGATGACACAAGTATTTCCCCTCCTAACCTTGTGTCCCCAGACTAACAGATTTCAGATTAACTTGTTTACAAGTTTCAAACAGAGTTCAGATTACTAGTTCATAGATCAGACAATCAAGTTAACAAGTTTTCAGATTAATAGATCAAATGTATGGATTTAAAAGACTTACAGATTGTCTAACTTTGTATTGGGCCTACAGATTCACGAAACGGGTTTATTAGATTCATCAGTCCATTTGGTTTAACCCTATCCACCCAACAAGTTTTTAGACACCGCATTTCTTTTAAATTTTCATTAATTAAATATTAATGCATAGACCTCTCACATTAGGTCGGTAGCTTGTGGTCGCTGGATGTGCCGGGCGGTTCCGGGAAGACTTCTGCCACAAGCCAGACCTAACCTCGTGTTTAAGCATATTCTAGTTATGCCTACGACCTCTCACATTAGACTGATAGTTTGCAGTGGCTGGTTAAGCCGGTTGGTTCCGGGTAGGCTTCTACCGCAAACATAGTCTATCCTCGTGTCATAGCCAGATTATACAGATATCAGACTAATTATGTCCATTTAATAGATTAACTTCTTTACTGGTTACAACAGATTAATAAAATTTCCATGTTTTACTCAATATTAGATCGAGCCTACGGATTTTCATACCCAAATTACAATTATTTAGCTTTCAACATATTAGGCAATTCAACAGACAACAGATCCAGTAGATTAGGCGATTCAATAGATTTAGCAGATAATAGATTTAGCAGATTAGAAAATTCAATAGATTTAGCAGATAACAGATTTACTAGATTAGGCAACTCAACAAATTTAGCAGATAACATATTTAGCAGATTAGGCAATTCAACAGACTTAGCAGATAACAGATTTAGCAGATTAGGCAATTCAACAGATTTAGCAGATAACAGATTTAGCAGATTAGGCAATTAAACAGATTATATATTTATAAAACTCTATTTACATACCTTGCGTATTCATAAATTTAGCCTAAACTTACATGCCTAAACCATGGTCATAATTCATAGTACAACATATGCCCAAATCTTTAGTTAAATTTTGCACAGTACAGAATATTCTCTAAAAGCCCAAATCATGATATACCATATGAATTATGCCAAATTATAGCCTTTAATACCAAATATCCAAAAAATCCACTTTTAAGCGTATTCACAATTATATTTATCCTATTATAATGTAGGTCTCTACGCCTAAGTCACATATTCCTTTTTCAAGTCATGAATCGTTACATAAAATTTACCCCAAAAGTCTAGATCTTTAAATTATAACCTCTCAAAATCATATCTTAATTTTTTATATGCATTATGTCCCCAAGTTTCAAGTCACATATTATCATACATTGATTCCTCTTCTTCCAAATTACAGAGTATACACAGATCTAGATCTAATTTACAACATATGTCCATTTCTCAAATCAGTCAAAGATCAGTCATGTCTAATTATGCATTATCCATTATTTGTCCCAAGATTTAGCGTTTGTGCGTTAATCTCTTATGAGATTTGGCGCAGGCTCGTGGTAGCCTGGCTATAAAAAGTAATAAAACAGGGAACAGATATAGAACAGTCACAATCAAGATAGATCCATAGAAAAGTATGCATAACATCAAATCCGGATTCACAAAAATGTCAAGATAATTATTAAATTTCATATCTGAAAATAACTGTACTCACGATTGAAAAGGTAAATCTTGATTTCTGGGATCTGTATTCTGACACTGAATAGCGCTCCTTTGGCGTAGACTATCAATTAGATTAGAAAATAGTTGTTCTCTTTTTTTAACTCTATTCAGATTGGAAGAAGATGCACTAGTTCTAGTTTTGATTCTAGCAGAGTAGCGATGCCATTATTATTTTCAATTAGAATAGAGGCAGAGTATAGGCAGAATGAAATGGTGCGGAGAGAAAGCTAGGTTTGGGGGTGTTTAAATAGGTTAGAGCTCACGAATCCGGTCAGAAAGGCGTCCAGGTGCAGAAAAATGGATCTGCCTCCAGATCTGGAAAAGAGTGGAGGGGAGCTCGACCCTAGTGTCGATCTGTTTGCCTAGGTCGACACTAGTGTCGACCTGGGTGATGGGCGGGAATTTTCCCGCCCAGCCTGGGTGTCTGTTTTGAATTTCGAAATCTGAATTTTGAATTTTTGGCTGTTTTTATTGAAACTTCTGAAGGCCATATCTTCTTCATACGGAGTCCGATTTACGCGAACTTAGACTCTATTCCAAGCAGAATTTCGAGACGAACGCAATGGCGTAACCCGTTTCCCTTAATTATTTTGTTACAATTTAATTATTCTCTGATTTGTTACTCATATGTTCACAGAAAATACGGGGTGTTACATTCTCCCCTCCTTAAAGGATTTCGTCCCCGAAATCTTCGAGTTAGGAAGAATGTGTCCTACCATCCAATTACCCATCTACTCAACCATCATCCATTGTCCTTAGAAAACTTCTAATGTCGTATGAACATATGCAAAAATGTGTGTATATGTTCCTTATCTGATGCAAAGATTAGGCGGTCCACTGATTCAGTTGACCTCCTTTATGCAAATTACGTCAGTTCCATGAGTCCAACATGTATGCAATTTTCCTATTTGAAACATATCATTTCTATATGTGTGCACAACCGTTCATTCATATGCAACATCCATGTGCTGAGTCAACCATTTTGCATCCACAAAATTGAAAAATGCACACACATCCATATGTAGTATGAGAGTGTTTTTGAGCCGATCTAGTGCCTAGTGTGTGTATATGCATCCATGAGTAACCACTAGCAACCACTTGCATACACTTCAACCATCAAACATAACATGTCTCAAACACATGTTTACACCCATTTGTTTCTACTTAAAGGTTCAAAATTCGATCGATATGATACAACTGAGTGACAGAAGCAAGTATAATTAAAACAAAAGCTTTGTTCCTATTAGACATCGATTTAAGAGAATAAACCCCTAAGTATCAACCCCGAAGACCGAAATCAACATCAGATTGACACTCAGAGAATCACTCCCATTAAACAATGTCCAACTGGAAATCTACTTCAAGCTTTGAGTGAAAACCCCTATCCTTTTCAGAAATATTCAGATACTTACAGCCTACTGGTACAGATCAAATTACCAAATGATCTTAGGAAACTAAGCATGATAAAAACCAAGAATGTATGCGTCATAGTCAACTTAACGCCCAACAAAAATACCCTCAAACCCCAACTTATCACAAACAGACGAGTCATAACCCTTATGGGTTCGAGTCTACAGCGGGATCAGAAACACGACTAGTATTAAAGTGCAGAGTTTCAATTACAGAATCAAAATGCTAGAATCAGAAAGAGTTTTAACTCCACAATCAGATAAGGAAATCAAACCTTCTACATAAATTTTCTTATTTCTTTCCTATCCACCAGCCTCGCGAGCATTCGCCTGCCCTCCAGAAGTAGGTCCTTCCCTCTACCCTTGTCCTCGTTTCTTTGGGCAGTCCCTAGTGAAGTGCCTCATTTCTTCACAGTTGAAGCAAGTGCCCTTCCTCTTCCTGCAATCCTTGTTCAGATGGGTCGAGCTTCCACAAGTAAAGCACTTCTTCTCCTTCTTATCTTCAGACTTCTCATCCTTCTTTTATGTTTCCTTTTTGGGCCCCGCCTTCTTGTTCTGTAGTCCTTCAAGCTTTTCTTTTTTCTTCTCACTTTTGGTTTCCTCTTCATGCATCAATGCCATGTCAACTAATTTCTTGAAGGTAGCCCCATAGAAATATGGGACATTACCAATCCGTGTAGCGGCTCGTTCAGACCTTTAACAAACCTTAGTGCCTTCTTATGCGGTCTATTTACCAAATCTAAGCCGAATCTTTCCAACTGATTAAACTTGTTGACTAAATTCCCTTGCTTCAACGGCAAGAACCTCTCTACGTATAGACTCTCTTCCACTCGTGAGAGAAATTTCATCTCGAACCTATGCCTGAAATCTATCCATCTCTCTACCGGACGCTCCCCATTTGTGACCTCCCACCAAAAAGAAGATTCGTCCTTAAGCAACCATACCGCCAACTGTATCTTCTGCCTATCGTCCACCTCGCAGATAACAAACAAATCCTCAGTTCCTTTGAGCCAGTTCCTTTCCTCCACGAAGGATTCAGTTCCATTAAAGTTCTTCCCACCCCTGGCTCGAAAGTCTCTACATATCTTCGGGAAAGTATTCACACGCGGAGGAGGAGGAACCGCTGCAACTAGGGGAGGAGGGACGTCTGCTAGGCCCGCATCATTAGCCCTAGATTCTAGGTACCTCCTGAACCAGCTAGGTATCGATACGCCCTCCAGAAGGTTAAGATCCCCAGACATGTTGAAACGAAAGAAAAGGAAAGATTCAAAACAAAGATAGAAAGATAGGCATATGGCTTTGGGGATTATATTTTTCAAAATAACTTTCCTTTTAAAAACCTTTTTGAAAATAGTTTTCAAAAACTTTTTTTCATATCTGGTAACCTTCAGCTCTGATACCAAGTGTAACACCCCACCTCCGTTAAGGTCACTTGCAAAGGGAATGCCTTAACTTTGGTGAAGCGTTTATAGTAGACAGAACAGGAATTTACAAGACAGATAAAGTAGTACTTGAAAATTTTATAACTTTATTACAATAGAAATAAGTTTGGTTACATCTTTCAAAATCACAATATCGGAATTCAAGTACATAGATATCGGTCTTGTAGAAAAGCCTTCAGAATGCATAGTTTTTAAAGCCATGATCCCCAATATGAATTGCCATGGAAAGATAGAGCCAAAGCCAAGCAATACTTCAAACACTTCAAGAAAAGAGAATCTGAATCAAGCTCCTATGTTTCCACCCTGAAAACCTTGGGGGGGGGGAATGGAAAGAAAAGAGGTAAAACAAACTAGGTCAGACATAAGTTTGGTGAGTCAGCGACTTTCAGGATATAAACAGATAATAGTATCATGACATGTAAATAAAACTGGATGAGAGATAACTGTAACAGGAATAGCAGGTTAACAGAAGAAATGGAATGATATAAGATAAGCTAAGCTTTTTCACTTCTCTGCACTAATACTAGTATAACAGGATTTGGTGTTACCCTAATGTCTAAACTGAAATAGAAACGGAAACAGAATAATCTCTACAGAAACAGAATGCTAGTAATGTGCCTTTACCACCCGAACAGACAGTAGGTACAAAAGCAGAACACTAATAATAGGCCTTTACCACCCCAACAAACAGAAGGTACGGAAATAGAATACTAATAATGGGCCTTTACCACCCAACTAATGGGCCTTTACCACCCCAACAGACAGAAGGTACGGAAACAGAATCGGAAACGGAATAATCCATACGGAAATGGAATGTTAGAATTAGGTGTACACTAGCAATGGGCCTTTAACACCCCAACATACGATACCAAGCAGAAACAGACAGGTGTTACCACCCAAAAGAAACAGACGGTACCAACAGAAACAGACAGAACTAAGTGTACCCCAAGTCCTACCCCAAGCGATCAGCTCCCTAATACATAAATACCATGTGTCGGCCCCACAGTAGGGTGTATCACTCCCTAAAGTGGCAACCTATTGGCACAGACCTATTTACAGATGTCACAGTGTATTACATCCTCAGAGCAGACCAGATCCATGCACGCACATGACCCGGTTGGAACGCGCCATCAACACCCCTCGCCATTATCAGAATGAACCGCTTATAATTAGTTCAGTAAGCGTGCCTGGACCCTAACATAGTGTGGGGTCAAAGTTTTGATACCAGAAAGGGCTACCGACTAATATGGGTCCCAAATACCAGACGACACGAGTATTTCCCCTCCTAACCTTGTGTCCCCAGACTAGCAGATTTCAGAATAACTTGTTTACAAGTTTCAGACAGAGTTCATATTACTAGTTCACATATCAGACAATCAAGTTAACAAGTTTTCAGATTAATAGATCAGATGTACGGATTTAACAGACTTACAGATTGTCTACTTTATATTGGGTCTACAGATTCACGAAACGGGTTTATTAGATTCATCAGTCCATTTGGTTTAACTCTATCCACCCAACACGTTTTTAGACACCACATTTCTTATTTCTTTTAAATTTGCATTAATTAAATATTAATTCATAGACCTCTCACATTAGTCGGTAGCTTGTGGCCGCAGGATGTGCCGGGCGGTTCCGGGCAGACTTCTGCCATAAGCCAGGCCTAACCTCGTGTCTAAGCATATTGTAACACCCCACGTCCATTAATGTCACTCACAAAGGGAATGCATTAACTTCCATGGAGCATTTTAAGTGTGTATAGAACAGAAACTTAACAACAAGATAGATATAAACAGTACTAAAACTTTTAAACTTTATTTCAATGCAGCAGAAAATACATAAGTTTGATTACATCGTCAAAACCAGAGTCAAAGTACATAATATCCATCTTGACCAACTCAAAGTACATAAATTGAAAGACACAATCCCCATTACAAAATAGCCATAAATAAAAGAGAGGCTGAACTTTACTTCAGCGATACAAGCAATATTCTAAAAGCAAGAAATACAGCTGTCCAAAATCAAGCTCCATTGGTGCTAGTTCCAACCTGAGCACCTGGGGGGAAAGGAAGAAAAGAGGAGGAAACAAAGGGGGTCAGACATAAAGTCTGGCGAGTGCGATAACTTTAACAATATAATTACCAAAGTAACTAGGATAAGGCATAAGTTGGAGAATCAGGAAAGGACTATGAACCATTGAGTATGGCAGAGTAAACAAAGAAACAAGATGAACAACGATATCACTAAAGCGCACCTAAACCACTATAAGTTAATTACTAAACTACACCAACACTATAAGATAATTGCTATACTGCACCACCACTAGTCACCCTAAGGTTGATCCCGCCTACAGACTTAAATAATGATAATGGTAGCTTCGTCCTTCCCTAGATGCCTTCATAGGTGCCGCCTACTCCTATCTCCACTAGGTGTATCCATTACCCCCAAGCGATCGGCTCCCTAACTCGTAGATACCCGTGTTGGCCCCATAGTGGAGTGTATCACTCCCCAAAGTGGCAACCCGATACCACAAATAATGCACGGCTTATACCTACACGATGCAACAATGTCTTACCTACCAGCCCGGGTCCACACACCCATATGAACCCGTTGGACTTGCGTTGCCACCGCTAACCCGGTTTGGCCTCTTACAGTCAAGCCCAGTATGCGTGTCCCGTCCTTGACTTGGGTCGAGCCCACAAAGATACATATGGGTTACTGGTTGAAATAGGCCCCCATTACTTGACACAAGCTGTCCACCTAAGCTTGGTCCCCTCTAGTATATCCCACTTAACCCTCTTCTTATTCATGTTTACTTACATATTTCAATTTTGGTTAAGTATTTCTAATCGTATTTCAAATGCCACCCAAGGCACCCACTAGATTCCCCATGCCACCCAAGGCACCCACTTAACCCCCTCATGTCCCACTACATGTTTATCTGGTTAAGTGTTTCTTAATTCATTAAGACCGTAACCTCATAAAGACCTCTCACATTATACTGGCATTTGTGGCAGCTGGATTTTTCGGGCGGGTCCGGGCAGTCTTACACCACAAAAGAGCCTAACCTCGTGTCTTTACAATCGTTACGTATTTAATTTATGCCTAAGACCTTCCATATTAGACTGGCATTTGTGGCAGCTGGATTTGCCGGGCGGGTCCGGGCAGTCTTACACCACAAAAGAGCCTAACCTCGTGTCTTAGTCGATTAATTACTCCTAATTAATCATTCCCCAATTTGAATTACTTTCCCTATTCAAATTATCAATCAATTCCAAATTTAACGATGTCCATAATTGACTCAATTATGTCCGTCCATTTATGGTATGTAAAATCATACCTATTTTTCATCAAAAATTTATTTTATGCCTTTTAAGGCATCTATGCCAATTAAATCTTTTAATATTATCCCCTTTTAGCCCACGTTGTATGTTTATTCGTTTAACGTAAAATATACGTTAGACTCGAATAGTCTAACTCTTGGAATAAAGAGAAAACATCACAACATACATATAATTAAAAATAGATCTAAGCATAACGGGTGAACTTGCATGCGTGAATGATGTTCTACATCTAAAACTTGCATATGCCAAAGTTACAACTTGCATAAAACTACATATGTCATAGACCCAAATCTAAAGGTGTGAACTTGTTGGGATAATGGTCACAAACTTGCATAAATCATGTATGGCATAGATCTACATCTAAAGGTGTAAACTTGCATAGGCAGTAACCACAAACTTGCATAACATGATTCATATTCAAACACATGTATTCATATATACTTGCATATGTGATTTATGCAACATAACAATGGTATAAACTTACATCTAAACATGTAAACTAGCATGTAGAATTTGACATATAACTCACACATGTCATAGCCTAACTTTAGATCTAAAATAGATGTCATGAAGCATATAAGGTTATACATATAATTTTCCCCCAACTTTAGATCTAAAATATATGATTCATATCTTAATAAAAATCTAAACTTGCATACATACTTATGATTTATCATATGAATCAACATACCCAAACTAGCATATGAACACATTGGTGATTCGATTATCCATAAGCCAGTCATAAAATTACAACATGGATGATAGCATCTGTAACACCCCACCTCCACTAGGGTCACTCACAAAGGGAATGCACTAGTTTTGGAGGAGCGTTATCGAGGTAAACAATCACAGAATTATTACAAGACAGAACATAAATAAAACAACGGAAGATTCAAAAGCTAAATTTCATTACTTTCAAAAAGAGTCAAAACCTTTTACATCAAATAGCCAAAGTCATTATTTTACATTACAATAAATTCTGTCTTGCATAAATAAAGAAGCATAAACTTGAAACAACAAAAGGAGCTTAATTCCCCAAAGGTACCAGAAATACAGCCATAGCATAGATCAAGATCAAACCGTACATGAGATGAATCGAAAGCAAGTGAAATCCAAGCTAAGTGCTGGAGTTTCCTCCCTGAGAACCTGGAGGGGAATGAAAGAAAAAGAGGCAAAAGAAAATGGGTCAGTCATAAAGACTGGTAAGTCCTAGTAACTTTCAGCATAAAAACAAGGTAACATGACATGTACAAACTGAAAGTAAACATAAGGATGATGATAAGATGGGCAAGATAGACTAAGATAACATGATAATCAAGTATAAATCAAGTATAGTATCATGTATTCAAGGTTCTCTGCATCAACTGTACTAGAATCCCAAACCCATGTCTTATATTAATTATGAAATGATCCTTTGGCCCAATATCATGAAATGACCCATTTCTAGGTCCAACGAAACGATCCACTAGTCGATCGGCTCCCTACAAGTTCTAGCATGTCATGTGTCCGTGTCATACGGCCCTATCACGAATGTTGTCACCTGTGCTAGGTCCACCATAGGGTATATCAAGCCCTATGGTGCCAACCATAGACACAAATCAAGCATGCACAGATAAACCTACCGATGCCCAATGCCTGCTTTTTCAACTAGGGACCACGTGCAAGACCATAGCCCGCCTAAACCTACATTGGCGCATCAACACAGCCGTCGTTCTGGTCGCTTACAATCAGACCAGTAATCGTGCCCCACCCTACCTAGTTCCATGGTACCATGATACATCTAATGGGTTACTGCAGAAATGGACCGCGTAACTAGGGTTTCCGTTTAATAGGTTAAGTGTTGTCATTTAAATTCGTGACTTAACCCCTATCAGTCTAACATGTCAAGTTGGTTAAGTGTTGTCATTCAAGTTCGTGACTTAACCCGCCTACGTGTCATGTCAAATCTGCTAAGTGTTGACGTTCAAGTTCATGGCTTAGCCCTACAAATCATGTGTCAAGTTGGTTAAGTGTTGTCTTTCATGTTCATGACTTAACCCTATCATGTGGCATTAATTCATTAATGCACCCCAACCTCTCACATCAGACCTATTGTTGTGGTCACTGGATATGCCGAGCGGTTCCAGGCAGATTTACACCACAACTCAGTCTGACCTCGGGTTTCAAGCGCGATATGACCAACTACCCACATTGGATCCTATTGTTTGCAGTAACTGGATTTGTCGGGCGGTTCCAGGCAGAATTACACTTCAAACTCAACCCAACCTCGAGTTGGCCATTTTCAAGTTCATTCTAGTGTCATGTCCATGTTCATATTTTCAAGTCAAGTTCGTGTCAAGTTTCAAGGCAAGTTTCATGCCAAGTTTCCTACAATTACCAATTTTTCCCAATGTTACCCCGTCTAAATATTAGGCTAACAATCTTAGCCTAATTTTCCATCCGCATGATTTTTGACATATAATATTAGGCTAAAAACTTAGCCTAATTTAACGTACACGAAATTTGCATAAAGCGATTCATTAGCATAAACATGACATAGGTGTAAACTTGGCATTCTCGGTATAGTCAATATGAACACCATAGGTGTGTACTTGCAAAACAATCAACATGAATATCATAGGTGTGATCTTGCAACGTCGACTAAATCAATCATACATATATGTGAATTTGCAACGTAGACTAAATCAACTTACATATATGTGAACTTGCAAATCAATCACGAACATATGAATAAATGTGAACTTGAAATATGACATAGGTTTAACATATACACATAAACATGTAGATCTAACATGTGGTCACATATGTGATATGACTTTACAACCTAAAACTTGCACAACATGATAAACTACACAACTTGTCATAACAGGTTATACTCCAATATACATATGAATAGACTTATTCATTAATTCCCAATCCAACATGATAATAAAATAGAATATCATTCAACTTCACATATAACATAATAAACGTTGTTTTATTATTAATTTATTTCCAAGGCATAGCATAACTGAATAAATTGAGTAAAACATCACAGGAATATATATCTGATAACATTATGAACATGAAAAGGTTTGAATAATAATCGAGGTTCAAGAACACAGATAGATCTAACTTAAATAGAAAAATCCCCAAAATCAAGACAAATAAAGAAAATAGGTCTGAATAGAAAATCATGCTTAGATCAAATTTCATAGTCATAATTCTAGGCAATAACCTCATGGTCATGAATCATAGGTGATTAGTCATAATTGTCCTTGTCATAGTCATAGGCAAAAGTCTTATGTTCACAGTCATAGGCATAGGCATAGTCTTATGTTCACCGTCATAGTCATAGGCATAGTCTTATGTTCACTGTCATAGTCATACGCATAGTCTTATGGTCACCGTCATAGACATAGGCACAGTCTTATGTTCACCCTCATAGTCACAGGCATAGGCATAGTCTTATGTCCACAGTCATAGGCATAGTCTTATGTCATTAACAATAGTTTCAACATCGTAGGTAATATTCCCAATAGTCAAGATCCAAGAAGAAAACAAGAATAGATATGAATCATACATAAATCACTTCCAAATTATACCATGCACATATTAGATTTATAGTTTTTATCTAAAAGTAACTGGAACTTACAGATCGTGGTCTAAGAAAGAGGTAGAAGTCAAGTCTAGAAATTTGTCGTAGAACATTGCAGTTTCGCTGATCTATTCTCTTGAATTGTTGTAGAAGCGTTGATTTTTGATTTGAATCAAGTTTGAATGCTTAAGCTTTAATTTGGAGGCGGCGGCCATGGTTCAAGAGGTAAATTAGTAGCATAGCAGTGTAAGAATGATTTGTATGAATTAGGCTAGGTCTTAGGATGTATTTATAGGTGTAGTAACTAGTTTACGCCCTTAGATCAACCCTAGAATCAATCCGGACCATCAAAACACGTCTCAGGCTTCAAAAATGGGTTCTGGGTCAAAACAGGCCGACCAAGTCGACCTGTAAGTGGGGGAGGTCGACCATATGGTCGACCTGGAGGGTAGGTCGACCCTAAGGTCGACCAAATGGTCGACCTGACCCCCAGGTCGACCTGCCTGGTCTGAAATTTGTTGAATCTTCTACAGGCCATAACTTCTTCATCCAAACTCCGATTTTCGAAAACTCGGACTCTATTTCATGTAAAATTCCGAGATGAACGCAATGGCGTAACCCATTTCCCTTGATTCTTATTTTAAAATTTAATTCTGCCTTGATTTATGGTTTTAACATGTTATAAAAATTCGGGTTGTTACATTCTTCCCTCCTTAAAGGATTTCGTCCCTGAAATCTTCAAGTTAAGAAGAATGCATCTTATCATCCAATCAACCATCTACTCAACCATCATCCACAAGCAACCATTGTCCTTAAAAGATTTCTAATGCTATATGAACATATGCAGAAAGTGTGTATATATGTTCCTTATCTAATGCAAATGACAAGCCTGATTGATCATCCTAATGCAAAATATGTTTATTGCCATGAGTCTAACATGTATACAAATAGTCCTATTCACATAAACACTATATGTGTGCACAAACATCCATCCATATGCAACATTCACATGATAACACATTCAATTTCATCTATAAGCAAGTATAAACACTCATGCATATGCAATATGAAAATGTGTCTGAGCCGATCTAGTTCCTAATGCGTGTTATGCAACCACGAGCAACCGCTTGCGACCACTTGCAACCATTTGCAAGCATCAACCATAACATGTTTCAATCACATGTTTACATCCAAAAGGTTTCTGCTAAGGTTCTCAAGATAGGATTGAGAAGATAAACAAGATAAAACAAAGCATCTAGGAGAAGAAGTTAAAGATTTACCCCAGAAGGTCCTGCTTGTGGGGCTTTCCCTTGCTTCTTAGGGAAGTTCTTGCTGATATGTACAGTTTCACCACACTAAAAGCATGCTTCCATCTTCATCTTCTTCTTTCTACAATCCTGGGCTATATGCCCCTCAATACCGCAGAAGTGGCATTTTTTTTCTCACGTGTCTTGTTATCCTTATTGTTGTTGTTGTTCTTGCCTCCTTTCTCGGAGTCTTTCTTCTCGTTCTAAGACTCATCCGCCTTAACTTATCACTCATAGCTTCCCTATGTAACATGTTAACAAGCCTCACGGAAACTATCTCCATCGTACGGAAAACCCTCCATGAAGCTAGAAAGAAGATTAGCCGTAGGTAAAAACTACTGCGACTACAGATGGAGAAAAGAAAGGAAAAGAGATTCAAACGAGGAAACAAAGGATAGTGCTAAAGGCTTTTGGGGGAATAGCCTTTAAATAAAACAAGACTTTTCTTGAAAAATGCTTCTTTGCAAACAGTTTTGAAAAGAGTTTTAGAAGGTTTTTAAAAACTTTTGCCCGGTCTCGTAACTTTCTGCTCTGATACCAAATTGTAACACACCACCTCCGCTAGGGTCACTCACAAAGGGAATGCACTAGTTTTGGAGGAGCGTTATCGAGGTAAACAATCACAGAATTATTACAAGACAGAACATAAATAAAACAGCGGAAGATTCAAAAGCTAAATTTCATTACTTTCAAAAAGAGTCAAAACCTTTTACATCAAATAGCCAAGGTCATTATTTTATATTACAATAAATTCTGTCTTGCATAAATAAAGAAGCATAAACTTGAAACAACAAAAGGAGCTTAATTCCCCAAAGGTAGCAGAAATGCATCCATAGCATCTCAAGATCAAACCGTACATGAGCTGAACCGAAAGCAAGTGAAATCCAAGCTAAGTCCTAAAGTTTCCTCCCTGAGAACCTGGGAGAGGGGGGGACGAAAGAAAAAGAGGCAAAAGAAAATGGGTCAGTCATAAAGACTGGTAAGTCCTAGTGACTTTCAGCATAAAAACAGGTAAAGGTAACATGACATGTACAAACTGAAAGTAAACATAAGGATGATGACAAGATAGGCAAGATAGACTAAGATAACATGATAATTAAGTATGAATCAAGTATAGCATCACGTATTCAAGGTTCACTGCATCAACTGTACTAGGATCCCAAACCCATGTCTTATATTAATCATGAAATGATCCCTTGGCCCAATATCATGAAATGACCCATTTCTAGGTCCAACGAAACGATCCACTAGTCGATCGGCTCCCTACATGTTCTAGTTCGTCATGTGTCTGTGTCATATGGCCCTATCACGAATGTAGTCACCTGTGCTAGATCCACCATAGGGTGTATCAAGCCCTATGGTGCCAACCACTGACACGAATCAAGCATGCACAGATAAACCTACTGATGCCCAATGCCTGCTTTTTCAACTCCGGACCACGTGCACGACCATATCCCGCCTGAACCTACACTGGCGCATCAACAAAGCATTCGTTCTGGTCGCTTACAATCAGCCTAGTAATCATGCCCCACCCTGCCTAGTTCCAGGGTACCATGATACATCTAGTGGGTTACTGCTGAAATGGACCGCGTAACTAGGGTTTCCGTCTAATAGGTTAAGTGTTGTCATTTAAATTCGTGACTTTACCCCTATCAGTCTAGCATGTCAAGTTGGTTAAGTGTTGCCATTCAAGTTTGTGACTTAACCCGCCTACGTGTCATGTCAAATTGGTTATGTGTTGTCGTTCAAGTTCATGACTTAGCCCTACGAATCATGTATCAAGTTGGTTAAGTGTTGCATTTCGTGTTCATGGCTTAACCCTATCATGTGGCATTAATTCATTAATGCACCCCAACCACTCACATCAGACCTATTGTTGTGGTCACTGGATAAGCCGGGCGGTTCCGGGCAGATTTACACCACAACTCAGTCTGACCTCGGGTTTCAAGCGCGATATGACCAACTACCCACATTGGATCCTATTGTTTGCAGTAACTGGATTTGCCAGCCAGTTCCGGGCAGAATTACACTGCAAACTCAACCCAACCTCGAGTTGGCCATTTTCAAGTTCATTCTAGTGTCATGTCCATGTTCATATTTTCAAGTCAAGTTCGTGTCAAGTTTCAAGGCAAGTTTCATGCCAAGTTTCCTACAATTACCGATTTTTTCCAACGTTACCCCGTCTAAATATTAGGCTAACAATCTTAGCATAATTTTCCGTCCGCATGATTTTTGACATATAATATTAGGCTAAAAACTTAGCCTAATTTAGTGTACACAAAATTTGCATAAAGCGATTCATTAGCATAAGCATGACATAGGTGAAAACTTGGCATTCTTGGTACAGTCAATATGAACACCATAGGTGTGTACTTGCAAAACAATCAACATGAATATCAAAGGTGTGATCTTGCAACGTAAACTAAATCAATCATACATATATGTGAATTTGCAACGTAGACTAAATCAACTTACATATATGTGAACTTGCAAATCAATCACGAGCAAATGAATAAGTGTGAACTTGAAATATGACATAAGTTTAACATATACACATAAACATGTAGATCTAACATGTGGTCACATATGTGATATGATTTTACAACCTAAAACTTGCATAACATGATAAACTACACAACTTATCAAAACAGGTTATACTCCAATATACATATGAATAGACTTATTCATTAATTCCCAATCCAACATGATAATAAAATAGAATATTATTCAACTTCACATATAACATAATAAATGTTGTTTTATTATTAATTTATTTCCAAGGCATAGCATAACTGAATAAATTGAGTAAAACAACACAGGCATATAGATCTGAAAACATTATGAACACAAAAAGGTTTGAATAATAATCTAGGTTCAAGAACACGGATAGATCTAACTTAAATAGAAAAATCCCCAAAATCAAGACAAATAAAGAAAATAGGTCTGAATAGAAAATCAAGCTTAGATCTAATTTCATAGTCATAATTCTAGGAAATAACCTCATGGTCATGAATCATAGGTGATTAGTCATAATTGTCCTTGTCATAGTCAAGGGCAAAAGTCTTATGTTCACAGTCATAGGCATATTCTTATGTTCACCGTCATAGTCATAGGCATAGTCTTATGTTCACCGTCATAGTCATAGGCATAGTCTTATGTTCACTGTCATAGCCACAGTCTTATGTTCACCGTCATTGTCATAGGCATAGGCATAATCTTATGTCCGCAGTCATAGGCATAGTCATAATCTTATGTCATTAACAATAGTTTCAACATCGTAGGCAATAATCCCAATAGTCAAGATCCAAGAAGAAAACAAGAATAGATATGAATCATACATAAATCACTTCCAAATTATACCATGCACATATTAGATTTATAGTTTTTACCTAAAGGTAACTGGAACTTACAGATCGTGGTCTAAGAAAGAGATAGAAGTCAAGTCTAGAAATTTGTCGTAGAACGTTGCGGTGTCGCTGATCTATTCTCTTGAATTGTTGTAGAAGCGTTGATTTTTGATTTGAATCGAGTTTGAATGCTTAAGCTTTAATTTGGAGGCGGCGACCATGGTTCAAGAGGTAAATTAATAGCATAGCAGTGTAAGAATGATTTGTATGAATTAGGCTAGGTCTTAGGGTGTATTTATAGGGGTAGTAACTAGTTTAGGCCCTTAGATCAACCCTAGGATCAATCCGGACCATCAAAACACGTCTAAGGCTTCAAAAATGGGTTCTTGGTCAAAACAGGCCGACCGGGTCGACCTGTAAGGGGGGAGGTCGACCATATGGTCGACCTGGGGGGTAGGTCGACACTAAGGTCGACCACATGGTCGACCTGACCCCCAGGTCGACTTGTCTGGTCTGAAATTTGTTGAATCTTCTACAGGCCATAACTTCTTCATTCGGACTCCGACTTTCAAAAACTCGAACTCTATTTCATGTAAAATTCCGAGACGAACGCAATGGCGTAACCTATTTCCCTTGATTCTTAATTTAAAATTTAATTCTGCCTTGATTTATGGTTTTAACATGTTATAAAAATTCGGGTTATTACAGCATCATAACTTTACAATATAGATGATCACAACATAACATCATAGAATTCATCACAATTTTACAACATAATTATAACATGCAGTCAATAATTCACATCATGTCCAAATAATCTACATCATAACTCAATCCAATTAATTTGCTAATTATTTTATTAAAATTATCGAATTCGCAACTCAAAGGAGATCTTGAGTTCTGAATTCTGAGTTCTGAAGTTGTAATAGCTTTCCCTTGAAGAAGATTTGTTGTTTAAGATGAAAAGAATTGAATTAGATTAGCTTTCTTCCTCTCTAATTGGTGGCGGCTATGCTGAGTTGCTAGGTGACGGCATGGAGGCCATGAATATAATTTTTTTATTTTAGGGTTTGAGTCTAGAGGTGTTTTTATAGAGTTTTGAATTAATTTAAGCCGTCCGATCAAACCAGAATTAATCCCAGTCAATCAGAGCATATCAGAAACCCTAATGAGTCAGCATCTAGTCACCAACAGGTCATAAAACAAATCTTCCTACGGGGGGGGGGGGGGGGGAGGGGGCAGATCGATCCCCAGGTCGACCCTATGGTCGACCTGTCCCTGGCGGGAAAATTCCCGCCTAGCTTGTCTGACTCCGAAATTTGTATTTTCTGAAATCTGTTTTGAATTTTCTGAAACTTCCGATGGCCATAACTTCTTCATACGAAGTCCAATTCAAGCAAACTCGGACTCTATCTCAACCAGAATTCCGAGATGAACACAATGGCGCAACCCTTTTCCCGTAATTCTCACGTCTGAGATTAGTTATTCTTTAATTTGTGAACATTAGTGTTAATAGAAATACGGGGTGTTACATTCTCCCTCCTTAAAGGATTTCACCCCCGAAATCTCTAAGTTAAGGAGAATGCATATCCTACCATCCAAACAACCATCTACTCAACCATCAAACACAGGCATCCATTGTCCTTATAAAATTCCTAATGTTGTATGAACATATGCTAGAAATGTGTGTATATGTTCCTTATCTAATGCAAAATCAGGCGGTCTACTGATTCAGTTGACCTCCTTAATGCAAACCATGATAGTGCCATGCGTCCATTATGTATGCGAGAGAATCCTATCGATACATATCATTTTTACATGTGTGCACAACCATTCACCAAAATGCAACATCCATATGATGGTACAACCATTATACATCCATTACTTAAATACGTACACACATTCATATGCAAAATGCAATATGAAGTGACTGAACCGATCTAGTGCCTAAAGTGTGTGTATATGCATCCACGAGCAACCACTAGCAAACACTTGCATCCACATGCATCCATCATACATAACATGTCTCAAACACATGTTTCAACCATAGGACTACCCTATCTAAAGGTCAAAGGTACTAGCGAGATGACATACTAATGATAAGATAAGTACAAGGTAAGCGATAAAGGAGAAATTAAAAAACATACCCTCGAAAAGAAAAGGGTATAATGAACGCATCTTCTCTTTCGTCTCCCAATAGCGTTGCTCTCATCATCTCCCCATTGCACTTTGACTAGCTTGACCTCTCGATTCCTCAACTTCTTAATCTCCGACCCAAGAATGCACGTAGGAGCTCGCCGAATTGTCGCATTACGCTCTATCTCCACCTCTCTAAGCAATCTCGGCTCTACCACTTCCGCGGTCTCGTGCAAGCATTTCCTTAAATGTGATACATGAAATACATTGGGTACGCCACTAAGTCTCTCGGGCAACTCCACTCTATACGCCATCTGCCCAATCCTCTCGTTAATAGGAAACGGCCCTACGAACCTTGGTGCTAACTTCCCAACGGACCCAAAGCGAATGACGTTCCGTAATGGAGACACCTTGACAAAGACCATGTCCCCAATATCAAACTCAAGATCTGTCCTCCTCTTATCCGCATAAGATTGCTGCCTATCTTGCGCCGTCTTATCCTCCTTTAAATCAAATCGATCATTTCCAAAGTCTCTCTAATCATATCGGGCCCAAGCAAGATCTTATCTGCAGACTCCCACCAACATGCAGGCGAACGGCACGGCCATCCATAAAGAGCCTCGAACGGTGCCATGCAATGCTAGACTGAAAGCTATTATTATATGCGAACTCTACCAATGGAAGATGTTCCTCCCATGTACCTCCAAAATCTAAGACACACAACCTCAATAGGTCCTCTAGAATACGATTCACCCTCTCGGTCTGGCCGTCCGTCTCCGTCTGAGGATGTTATGCGGTGCTCAAATATAACTGAGTCCCTACCGCCTCTTGCAAGCTTTTCCAAAATTCGCTAGTAAAGATAGGACTGCGGTCGCTCACTATGCTAGAAGGAACACAACGCAAACGAACTATTTCTCAAATGTATACGGAGGCTAACCATGGAGTAGTCCTCTTACTCTTCACGAGAATGAAATGGGCGCTCTTGGTAAGTCTGTCTACCACGACCCAAATCCCCGTATTACCCTTCCTCGATCTCGGTAACCCGTCAACAAAGTCCATCGAGACACTTTCCCACTTCCATTGTGGGACCTCTAATGGGTGAAGCAATCCACAGGGCTTCTTTTGCTCTGCTTTTACTTGTTGGCACACCAAGCATCTCGCGACAAACTCGGCCACGTCCTTCTTCATACCGACCCAAAAGTAAACTCGTCTTATGTCTATGTACATCTTGTCCCCGCCGGGATGGATGGTCATCTTCGAACGATGTGCGTCATCAAGAATGGTCTTCCTTAGGTCCTCGTCTTTTGGTACACAAAGTCTACTGTCCCTACGTAACTAACCCTTATCATCTAGAGTATACCTACCGATATGGCTCGATGACTCCCCCCTTTTGAGCTTCTCTACTAACCCAACCAACTGTGGGTCATCTCGTTGTGCCTCACCAATCTGTCCCAAAAGCGTAGGTCTGACCTCCAAGGATGCTAGCAAACCGGATACAAAATCAACGGAAGGTTTAAAGTCAAACGTAGAGATGAACTCTAAGCTTTGCCGCTCAACAAACAATGGACTCAAGGACATCCTTTTTCTACTTAAGGCATCCGCCACCATGTTACCCTTGCCAGGGGTATATGCTATCTCGAAGTCGTAGGATGCTAAGAATTCCATCCACCTTTGCTTCCTTAAGTTCAAGTCCTTCTGAGAGAATAAGTATTTTAGCGATTTGTGGTCAGTGAACAATTCAAATTTCTCGCCCAGAAGATAATGGCACCAAGACTTAAGTGCGAAAACAATAGCGGCCAACTCTAGGTCAGGTGTACGGTAATTTCTCTCATGCACTCTCAACTGCCTTCCATCATAGGCTATTACCCTTCCCTCTTGCATTAAGACTGCGCCTAGTCCTATCCCACAAGCATCGGTATAAACGGTAAATGGCTTACTCCCATCTAGCAACACTAAGACTGGGGCTGTGATCAAAGCTCTCTTTAGACGTTGGAACGCATCATCACAATCTACGTCCCATGTGAAAACTATGTTCTTCTTCGTCAAGCGTGTTAATGGGGCTGATATTTTTGTGAAGTCTTTGATAAACTTCCTATAGTAGCCAGCCAACCCTAAGAAACTCCTCACCTTGGTAGCATTTTTAGGGACCTTCCAATCTTGGATGGCCACTACCTTTGCGGGATCCACGACTATCCCTTCTTTCGAAACCACGTGCCCTAAGAATCGCACTTCCTTCCTCCAAAAGTGGCATTTAGAAAATTTAGCTTTAAGGCTATGCGCTCGAAGAGTCTCCAACACTTCCCTAAGATATAGGGCATGCTCTTCCGCGTTCTTAGAAAAGATTAAGATGTCGTCCACAAAGACTACCACGAATTTATTAAGGTACTCCCTAAACACCCTACTCATCAAGTCAACAAAGTATGCGGGGGCGTTTTTCAAACCGAAGGGCATCACAAGCCACTCAAAGAAACCTTCTGGAGTCCTAAAGGCAGTCTTGTCTATGCTATCCTCAGCCACTCTCAACTGATGGAAACCCATGGCTAAGTCCAACTACGAAAACACTGAGGCGCCAACTAACTGATCGAAGAAATCGTCAATCCTCGGCATTGGGTGTCTATTCTTCTTAGTAAGCTTATTAAGTTCTCTATAGTCCACACAAAGTCTAAGGGACCCATTTGCCCTCGTGGCAAATACTACTGGAGCACCCCACTCCGATATACTACGTCTGATGAACCCCTTTTCAAGCAATTCCTTCACTTGCTTACTGAGTTCTCTTATCTCTCTTGGAGCCATGTGGCGCACTGGTAATGCAACTGGCTTTGCATTATCTACTACATATATTCGAAAGTCTATCTCACGTTTTGGGGGTAAACCCCTCACCTCATCGAAGACATCAACGTATTCACGGACTATGGGAATAGAATGCAAATCATCATCGGATGCGTCAAGGGATTCTAGTAAGCTAAGCATTACTGGACCTCTAGGGTCAGAAGAAATATCAAGGGTCTTTCCAAAACGAGTCAACAATCTAACTACCCTTCTTTCACAATCTAGGAAGGCCCCATATCTAGTTAGCCAATCCATACCTAGAATTAAACCGTAGCCCATGAAGCCAAGAACAAAGGCGTTGCATTCAAACTCAACGCCCAAGATAAACACTTTCAAATCCCGACAAATCATAGAAAGATGAGCCGAACCACTAATAGGATTTGAGACAACTAAGGGATCCGTAACTAGACTAGTATCTAGGTGCAGTGTTTCAACTAATGATGTAGAGATAAACGAATGTGATGCGCCAGAATCGAATAAAGTACGGACAGGATGATCAAACAGAAAAACTAAACTTTCAACGGAAATTGCTCTACCTCGTTCTTGCAGCGGTGGGACCACGAGAGCCTGAACTTGTCCCCTTGCCTGCCCTGGTGCCATGAGAGCTTGCACCTATCCTCCCGAGGTAGACCCTGCCCTCTGCCCTTTCTTTGGGCAGTCCTTAATAAGATGTCCTGCCTCACCACAGTGGAAACAACTAGTCTTCTTTTTCTTCCTACAATATTTGCTTAGATGGCCTGGGGTCCCAGAGTTAAAGCATCTTTTCTTTCCCTTACCATTATTGACTTTGCCACCTTTCTTGTTCTATTGTTGCTGTTGCGGCTTCTTTTGATCCCATTTCTTCTCGGGTGCCTTATTAGCATTGGCGCACTTCTCCTCTTCATGCATGAGCGCCATGTCAACTAGTCTCTCGAAGGTAGCCCCCATGGGAATGTGGGTCATAGCTAACCCATGAAGCGGCTCGTTCAAACCCTTAACAAATCTTAGAGCATTCTTTTCGGGAGTATCCACCAAGTCCAAGCCGAATCTCGCCAACTGGTTTAACTTGTTGACATATTCTTTCACTGATAGATTCCCTTGCTTCAATGCTAGAAACCTTGCCATGTATAGATTCTCTTCAGCCCGTGAGAGATACTTCGCCTCAAACCTCTGCCTAAAATCTGGCCATTTATCAACTGGACGTTCTCCATTAGTGACCTCCCACCAAAACGAGGCCTCTTCCTTCATTAGCCGGGCAGCCAACTTGACCTTCCTTCCATCTTCCACTTCAAAGATTCCAAACAATTCTTCCACCTCCTTTAGCCAGTTTCGAGCTTCAACAAATGTCTCCGTCCCGTGAAAAGGTTTTCCACCCATTGCCCGAAAGTCCTTACATATCTTAGCAAAAGTATCGACGCGAGGAGGAGGAGGAGCATTTGTTGGACCTGCGGTGGCGGCCCTAGCCTTGAGATATTGACAAAACCAACCGGGTACATGAACACCCTCTGGTATCTCAGATGCTTCAGACATGCTGAAACGAAAAAGGAAAGATTCAATACAAAAGAACCGAAGGAAAGATATATGGCTCTTGTGGTTATGCTTTCTAAAATAAGCTTTTCTCTTGAAAATACTTTCCTTAAAACATACTTTTGAAGGTACTTCTTTATAAAAATTGTTTTTGAAAAACAGCTTTTCAGAATTCATATCTGTTCTGGTAACCTTCAGCTCTGATACCACATGTAACACCCCATGTCCAATAATGTCACTCACAAAGGGAATGCATTAACTTCCATGGAGCATTTTAAGTGTGTATAGAACAGAAACTTAACAACAAGACATAAATAAACAGTACTAAAACTTCAGAACTTTATTTCAATGCAGCGGAAAATACATAAGTTTGATTACATCATCAAAAGCAGAGTCAAAATACATAATATCCATCTTGACCAACTCAAAGTACATAAATTGAAAGACATAATCCCCATTACAAAATAGCCATAAATAAAAGAGAGGCTGAACTTTACTTCAGCGATCCAAGCAATCTTCTAAAAGCAAGATGTACAACTGTCCAAAATCAAGCTCCACTGGTGCTAGTTCCAACCTTAGCACCTTGGGGGGGGGGGGAGGGGGGGGAGGGGGGGAGGAGGGGGGAAGGAAGAAAAGAGGAGGAAACAAAGGGGGTCAGACATAAAGTCTGGCGAGTGCGATAACTTTAACAATATAATTACTTTGCGATAACTTTAACAATATAATTACCAAAGTAACTAGGCTAAGGCATAAGTTGGAGAATCAGGAAATGACTATGAACCATTGAGTATGAAAGAGAAAACAAAGAAACAAGATGAACAACGATATCGTTAAAGCGCACCTAAACCACTATAAGTTAATTACTAAACTACACCAACACTATAAGATAATTGCTATACTGCACCACCACTAGTCACCCTAAGGTTGATCCCGCCTACAGACTTAAATAATGATAAAGGTAGCTTCGTCCACCCCTAGCTGCCTTCATAGGTGCCGCCTGCCCCTATCTCCACTAGGTGTACCCACTACCCCCAAGCGATCAGCTCCCTAACTCGTAGATACCCTTGTTGGCCCCACAGTGGGGTGTATCACTCCCCAAAGTGGCAACCCGATACCACAAATAATGCACGGCTTATACCTACACGACGCAACAACGTCTTACCTACCAGCCCGGGTCCACACACGCATATGAACCCGTTGGACTTGTGTTGCCACCGCTAACCCGGTTTGGCCTCTTACAGTCAAGCCCAGTATGCGTGTCCCGTCCTCGACTTGGGTCGAGCCCACAAAGATACGTATGGGTTACTGGTTGAAATGGCCCCCATTACTTGACACAAGCTGTCCACCTAAGCTTGGTGCCCGCTAGTATATCCCACTTAACCCTCTTCTTATTCATGTTTACTTACATGCTTCAATTTTGGTTAAGTATTTCTAATCGTATTTCAAATGCCACCCAAGGCACCCACTAGATTCCCCATTCCACCCAAGGCACCGACTTAACCCCCTCATGTCCCACTACATGTTTACCTAGTTAAGTGTTTCTTAATTCATTAAAACCGTAACCTTATAAAGACCTCCCACATTAGACTGGCATTTGTGGCAGCTGGATTTGCCGGGCGGGTCCAGGTAGTCTTTCACCACAAAGGAGCCTAACCTCGTGTCTTTACAACTGTCACGTATTTAATTTATGCCTAAGACCTCCCACATTAGACTGACATTTGTGGCAGCTGGATTTGCCGGGCGGGTCCGGGCAGTCTTACACCACAAAAGAGCCTAACCTCGTGTCTTATTCGACTAATTACTCTTAATTAATCATTCCCTAATTTGAATTACTTTCCCTATTCAAATTATCAATCAATTACAAATTTAACGATGTCCATAATTGACTCAATTATGTCCATCCATTTATGGTTTGTAAAATCATACCAATTTTTCATCACAAATTTATTTTATGCCTTTTAAGGCATCTATGCCAATTAAATCGTTTAATATTATCCCCTTTTACCCCACATTGTACGTTTATTCCTTTAACGTAAAATATACGTTAGACTCGAATAGTCTAACTCATGGAATAAAAAGAAAACATCACAACATACATATAATTAAAAATAGATCTAGGCATAAGGGGTGAACTTGCATGTGTGAATGATGTTCTACATCTAAAACTTGCATAGGCCAAAGTTACAACTTGCATAAAACTACATATGTCATAGACCCAAATCTAAAGGTGTGAACTTGTTGGGATAATGGTCACAAACTTGCATAAATCATGTATGTCATAGATCTACATCTAAAGGTGTAAACTTGCATAGGCAGTAACCACAAACTTGCATAACATGATTCATATTCAAACACATGTATTCATATAAACTTGCATATGTGATTTATGCAACATAACAATGGTATAAACTTACATCTAAACGTGTAAACTAACATGTAGAATTTGACATATAACTCACACATGTCATAGCCTAACTTTAGATCTAAAATAGATGTCATGAAGCATATAAGGTTATACATGTAATTTTCCCCCAACTTGCATATGATTCATGTCTTAATAAAAATCTAAACTTGCATACATACTTATGATTTATCATATGAATCAACATACCCAAACTAGCATATGAACAACATGGTGATTCGGTTATACATAAGTCAATCATATAATTACAACATGGATGATAGCATCATAACTTTATAATATAGATGGTCACAACATAACATCATAGAATTCATCACAATTTTACAACATAATTATAACATGTGGTCAATAATTCACATCATATCCAAATAATCCACATCATAACTCAACCCAATTAATTTGCTAATTATTTTATTAAAATTATCGAACTCACAACTCAAAGGAGGTCTTGAGTTCTGAATTCTGAGTTCTGAAGTTGTAATAGCTTTCCTTTGAAGAAGATTCGTTGTTTAAGATGAAAAGAATTGAATTAGATTAGCTTTCTTCCTCTCTAATTAGTGGCGGCTATGCTGAGTTGCTAGGTGACGACATGGAGGCCATGATTCTAATTTTTGTTTTGATTTTAGTGTTTGAGTCTAGAGGTGTTTTTATAGAGTTTTGAATTAATTTAAGTCGTCCGATCAACCCAGAATTAATCCCAGCCAATCAGAGCATATCAGAAACCCTAATGAGTCAGCATCTAGTCACCAGTAGGTCATAAAACAAATCTGCCCGGGGGGAGGGGGGGCAGGTCGACCCTATGGTCGACCTGGCCCTGGCGGGAAAATGCCCGCCTAGCCTGTCTGACTCCGAAATTTGAATTTTCTGAAAACTGTTTTGAATTTTCTGAAAATTATGATGGCCATAACTTCTTCATACGAAATCCAATTCACGCAAACTCGGACTCTATCTCAAACAGAATTCCGAGACAAACATAATGGCGCAACCCGTTTCCGTTAATTCTTAAGTCTGAGATTAGTTATTCTTTAATTTGTGAACATTAGTGTTAACAGAAATACGGGGTGTTACACTTATGCCTACGACCTCTCACATTAGACTGACAGTTTGCGGTTGCTGGTTAAGCCGATTGGTTCCGGGCCGGCTTCTACTGCAAACCGAGTCTAACCTCGTGTCATAGCCAGATCATACAGGTATCAGACTAACTATGTCCATTTAACAGATTAACTTCTTTACAGGTTATAGCAGATTAATCAAATTTCCATGTTTTAACTCAATCTTAGATCGAGCCTACGGATTTTCATACCTAAATTACAATTATTTAGCTTTCAACAGATTAAGCAATTCAACAGATAACAGATATAGCAGATTAGGCGATTCAATGGATTTAGCAGATAACAGATTTAGCAGATTAGACAATTCAACAGATTTAGCAGATAACAGATTTAGCAGATTAGGCAATTCAACAGATTTAGCAGATAAAAGATTTAGCAGATTAGGCAATTCAACAGATTTAACAGATAACAGATTTAGCAGATTAGGTAATTCAACAGATTTAGCAGATAACAGATTTAGCAGATTAGGCAATTCATCAGATTATATATTTCTAAAACTCTATTTACATACCTTGCCTATTCATAAATTTAGCTTAAACTTACATGCCTAAATCATGGTCATAATTCATAATACAACATATGCCCAAATCTTTAGTTAAACTTTGCACAGTACAGAATATTCTCTAAAAGCCCAAATCATTATATACCATATGAATTATGCCAAATTATAGCCTTTAATACCAAATATCCAAAAAAAAATCCACTTTTAGGTGTATTCACATTGATAGTTATCCTATTATAATATAGGTCTCTACGCCTAAGTCACATATTCCTTTTTCAAGTCATGAATCGTTACATAAAATTTACCCCAAAAGTCTAGATCTTTAAATTATAACCTCTCAAAATCATATCTTAATTTTTTATATGCATTATGTCCCCAAGTTTCAAGTCACATGTTATCATACAATGATTCCTCTTCTTCCAAATTACAAAAGTATACACAGATCTAGATCTAATTTACAACATATGTCCATTTCTCAAATCAGTCAAAGATCAGTCATGTCCAATTATGCATTATCCATTATTTGTCCCAAAATTTAGCGTTCATGCGTTAATATCTTATGAGATTTGGCGTAGGCTCGTGGTAGTCTTGCTATAAAAAGGAGGAAAAGAGGGAACAGATACAGAACAATCACAATCAAGATAGATCCATAGAAAAGTATGCATAACCTCAGATCTAGATTCACAAAAATGTCAAGATAATTATTAAATTTCATATCTGAAAATAATTGTACTCACGATTGAAAAGGTAAATCTTGATTTCTTGGATCTGTATTCTGACACTGAATAGCGCTCCTTTGGCATAGACTATCGATTAGATTAGAAAATAGTTGTTCTCTTTTTTTAACTCTATTCAGATTGGAAGAAGATGCACTAGTTCTAGTTTTGATTCTAGCAGAGTAGCGACGCCATTTTTATTTTTAATTGGAATAGAGGCAGAGTATAGGCAGAATGAAATGGTGTGGAGAGAAAGCTAGGTTTGGGGGTGTTTAAATAGGCTAGAGCTCACGAATCTGGTCAGAAAGGCATCCAAGTGCAGAAAAATGGACCTGTCTCCAGATCTGGAAAAGGGGGGGGGGAGGTCGACCCTAGTGTCGACCTGTTTACCCAGGTCGACCCCTAGGTCGACCCTAGTGTCGACCTGGGTCCTGGGCGGGAATTTTCCCACCCAGCCCGGGTGTCTGTTTTGAATTTCGAAATCTAAATTTTGAATTTCGGGCTGGTTTTTATTAAAACTTCTGAAGGCCATATCTTCTTCATACGGAGTCCGATTTACACAAACTTCTATTCCAAGCAGAATTTCGAGACAAATGCAATGGCGTAACCCGTTTCCCTTAATTATTTTGTTACAATTTAATTATTCTCTGATTTGTTACTCTTATGTTCACAGAAAATACGTGGTGTTACAGTTAGGCTCAACATGAGGGTATGGATCAATCATAGCGGCTTTGTACGGTGAGGAGAAGGGGAATTAATATTTCTATCAAGTTCCCTTCCTCCTCTACTAGAGCACCTTGATTGATCTCCTCATCAGAAAGGTTAGTGTTAACTCCCTGTTTCATCATTATGATATTGCAAGATTATCAAATCGCATGACTCATAGGACTCAGAACTCTCCGTTTATAGATTGCAGATAGACTACAAGAATTGATGATTTGCTCTCCCTGAGAAAGAAGGAGCTGGATTGAGAAATGAAAAATCTGTCCCCCTTTGCGAAGTATCTGGGGTACTATTTATAGAGAATCCGGAGTCTCTCCATCAGTAGGTTGTTGGTCTTGAACGATTCCTATCAGCCGCTTTTTCCTGGGTTTCGGGCATTGGCTTATCGGACCTCCTCGTGTCGGTTACAATTTTCGAAGTGATGGCTCCAAATGAAATGGGTTCTCTCCTAGGTGGAAGAGGGCTTGTTGCCGAGATGGATCGCGGAAGCATTTCGGATTTCTTGGCGGATGCTCTCCATGTTGGTTTTTCATTGTGGGCTTTCGGATGTAGGCTTTTGGCTTTATTGTGGGTACTCGGAGGGGTCCTCCCTCGTGCCGTACGTGGATGTCTGCCGATTTAGAACCGTTGATGGTTCATATACTTAGTGGATAAGTACGAGCATCCTGTATCCTTGCTTGAGTCTCGGTTTAGCCTTTCGGTTTGGCTCTCTGAAGGGTAGCTTTGGTGATACTCGTGTTGCTTACGAAAGTAATCCCTTTCTATATCCATGAGTTGTTCTTCGAGGGTTGGTTCCAAACCATCTTTATGCTCTGATCTGATACTCTTCCTCCTTTAATGTGATGGTATCCATTGGTTGATTATTGGCGGGTAGATCCCGTCGGATGATCCTTTACCGATACCTGGTAGGCTTCGGTTTCCTTTATCCCCAGCGAAGGTATCGGCCTGATTTTCTCTTGAATTCCTTATTCTTTCTTTACATGCATTTGACATCCCTTCATCTGCCATCTTGTGCCAAGATCATTTTGGTAATTACATTTGCCCCCACCCCTTTAGTGAAGGGATGTCTTCGACTTTCCAATTCAAGCTTCTTTCACCTGGCCATCGCCTATTTGCTTGCCAATTATTCTCCCATGCTAAGTTATACCGTAGGTCCTGCCAAAGAGATCTGCTTCTGAAACCTTGTGGAGGAGTGAAGTAACCTAGATTCAGGCTTTGATGGAAGACTGAAAACCTTTTCCGACATTGATGTGGAGTCGAACACTATCCAGGCTTGGACGAATCAAGGTTAAAGAGCTAAATTCTCCTAGATTTGAGAACTTCAAGGTTGAAGGCCGGAAACTTTCCTGATATTACTGAAGAGCCGAATCCACCCAGATTCGGCTATTTTAAATTCAAGGACCGGAAGCCCTTGCGGTATTAATGAAGAGATGAATCCACCCGGATTCAGGTATTTTAAGTTCAAGAACCGGAAACCCTTCTGGCATTAATGAAGAGCTGAATCCACCCAGATTAAGGCATTTTTAGATTTAGGACCGGAGACCCTTCCGGCACTAATGAAGAGCCGAATCCACCCAGATTCGGGTATTTTTAGATTTAGGACCGAAGACCCTTCCAATAATAATGAAGAATTGAATCCACCCAGATTTGGGTATTTGTATAGAAAGCCGAACCTCCTTTGGTACTTATAGAGCGAGTATCCTCCTCGGATTTGATTTGGGAAGCAGAGGTTGTATGTGCTTCTTGAGCCTCCCCTTGGGCTTTTATTGACAAAGCAGAGGATGTACGTGCTTTGTTGGCCACTCTCTGGTCTTTGTTGACAAAGAAGAGGATGTTCGTGCTTTGTTGGCCACTCTCTGGGACTGTGCGTCCAGGGCGCTTGGCTAGCTTATCCACAAGCAGGGCCCAAGTACTTACACGACCTCCCTCCAGGAGGCGCCTTATCCTGACTATCGTAGGCAATGATAAGGGCTCAGAGACTTAGAGGGGCCATTGTAGGAACAAAACTAAGGTTTACTCTTTTGATACTCTACACGGCAATCGTAGGCACTGATAGAGGCTTATACGCCACCCCCCCAAGGGGCGCCCTATCTTGACCATCGTAGGCGATGAAAGGGGTTTGCATTCTCTTACGCGGGTAATGCAAAACATAAGCAGAGGTATTACGTGCTCTTCTGGGAGAAGAGGTAGGACGTGCTTAGTTCGAGCAGAGGCAGGGCCTACTCTTCTACGAGCAGAGGCAGGGTGTGCAAATTTTTAGATGCACTGCCACGTCCATCTCTGGTGTGAAACGGTGGCTTACGCTTTTCGATGCTTTAGCCCTACCCCTCTGGTTTGGGTAAGGAGAAAGACTAACACAATCATCCCCCTTCGGTGGATGCCTTGCCCGGCCAATTTGGTGATGACGAGGGATTCAATCATTTTTTTTCAGCTCGACCACTTTTGGGTTTCTTACGAGCTACCAGGAGGGTTTTCATGCCCCTAGCTATATAATGATTTCTTGGGGAAAATATCATGTCCTCTATTCTTTTATGATTGGAAAATATGGCCTCTAATGTTTCGAGTTCCATGTTCTCAGCACAAGATCGTTGTTGGGCCTGCATAGCCGATATGTGCCAAGTATGACTTCTTGATGGACAATTAGGGGTCCTTCCCAATTTGGGCCGAGAGGACCATCGGCTGGTCTTTGTTGTTATCCATTACTCTTTGTAGTACTAATTCACCCTTAGCGAAGGTTCTAGCTTTGACTTTCGAATTGTAATATTTGGTGATCCTTCTTTGGTATTCAGCGATTCTAATAACAGCCTCATCCCTTAGCTCCTGTATCAAGTCTAATGATTCTTTTCTTAACTCCTGGTTGGGGCCAAATGCATATGCTATCCTTCGGTGCGACGGAACTTTGACCTCAACCGGAAGCATAGCCTCGCAATCATATGTCAAGGAAAATGGGGGTGTCCCGTAGCTGTTTTGGTGGAAGTCCTGTATGACCATAGTGTTGAATCAAAGATTCTTGGCATTTTGATTAATAACAAGGAAAAGCTTCATGATCATCAAAAAGAAGAGAATCAACGGTATTGAAAGTTACAGGTTGATTATTTAGTGATTTGGTCGTGTTATAATTGTTAAAATCTGTCCTCAAATAATCATATACCTCAGTATTATGAATATATATGTGTGTGTACATATATATATATATATATATATATATATATATGAATGCACATTCATTGTGCATGTTGCCAGAAACCGTTCGACCGGTTTCAATATGGGCGGTCGACCGTTTCTGGGCAGAAATGCACAATGAATGTGCACACATGTATATAACATATATATATTCAAATACTAGTCCACTGGTTATTTTTGACCTGTCGACTAGTCTTCGAACTGAAAGCAACTCTTCATACAGACATCTTCATTCATTAATGGTTGCTTCCTTTTCCTTTCACCAAAAATCGTTTCTATTCAATACTTCTGTAACAACCCGTATTTTCAATAACCTGTTATAACATAAATGGAGGTAGAATTAAACTGTAAAATCTGAATCAAGGGAAACGGGCTATGCCATTGCGTTCGTCTCGGAAAAATACGCGAAATAGAGTCTGAGTTTTCGAAAATCGGAGTCCGTATGACCAAGATATGGCCTCGCGAAGTTTCACGAAAAATTCCCAAATTAAAGTATACTTAATTAAGTGAAATGGGTTGTGCAGAGAAATATATATATATTGATATATATATATATATATATATATATATAATTGAAAATTTAATAAATAAATATGCAAAAATGTTCAAAACAACGAATTGGGAGAGGGGAATAACCGAACCGGCCGATTTTTGAGGTCGACCCGAGCCCGCTGGGTCGACTAGGGGTTAATCCAGGGTGTTTGGCTGTCAACCCGTGGGCCGATTCGCTCAAATGCAGATTTTGCATTTGAATGGTTCTCATGGTTCATCTTTAATCTAAAGGCCCTAGATGGTTCCTACACTTGACTTCTTCCCCAAGACATGCTTTGATGGCTTGGATTGAATCTAGGTTTAATCCTATGGCCTAAAACACTTGCCTAATCTATAAATAAGCCCCTAACCCTCTCCTAAATCCTCATTATTCATTCATGTAACTAAACTATGGCCAAATTTCTACTCTCATGGCCTCCACTCAACTATCCTAGCCTCCACTTCATTTCTATGAGAGGTTTCATGATCATGAGAGTGTTAGAGAGTCCCTATGTTAGTATGAGAGCTTCTCAAGTTGATTTCAAGGCAAAAGCTTTGATCTTTGTTCATAAAGATGGTGTTTTGGTGGGTTTGGAGCATCCATCTTTGGGTTTTTGGGTGATGGCATGCATAGGCTTCATCACAAGCTTTAGTTTAATCGATTTAGGCCTTCATAGCAATGTAAGCCCTTCTCCTACTATTAGATATGAACTTTAAACTTAATATGACATGTTGTAAGTGGGTTTAAACATTAGTATGTAGCATGCTATCATCTTATGCAAGCTTATAAAGTCATTACCTTGGTCTTGTGGTCATAAAGCTTTGACCTTTATGTTGAAATGTTGCATTATGCAACATGAGAACCCTTATAACCTTCATGTCAACTTGCATATGAAGCCATAACCCTTATGTGAGGTCATATGCGAGTTACTTGTCATCATTCCATGTTGTTTATCACCATGATTCGCTTATGTGCCAAGTTTGGGTTTATGCATGTTTTTGAGGCTTAACAATGGTATATGCAAGCTAATGAACACATTTGTGCCTCATTCGCCACCATGATTAATTTGTGGCTTAATATCCATCTTTGTCATGCTTTTGCCAAGTCTCTTCTTTTAATCCATTACGTTGTTGCGAACGTATATGCGAGTTTAAAAGCGTTGGGTTATGTTATGGGTAATTTCTAATGGCATGAAAATACAACTTGAAAACATGACTTGAAATATAACATGAAAGTTGACATGTAAGTATGCATAAAAACATGAGCTTGGGAATTTACCTATTAAGTTAGGTCTACCCTTTGGGAATTTACCTATTAAGTTAGGTCTACCCAAATGCTTGAAAACTTGTAACATGTTTTGGAAACATGATGAACTTAGATAATATAAGTATGGCCAACTCGAGGTTGGGTTGAGTTTGCAACGTAAAACTACCCGGAACCGACCGGCCTAACTAGTAGTTGCAAACAATAGGACCCAATGTGAGAAGTTGGTCATGTTGTGCTTGAACCCGAGGTTAGACCAAGTTGTGGTGTAAAGCTACCCGGAACCGACCGGCTTAACTAGTAACCACAACAAAGTCTAATGTGAGAGGTTGGGGTGCATTAAGTAATTAATGCCACATAATAGGGTTAAGTTAATTTGATTAATGAGGCTTAACCAAATATGACATGGACAAATGGGTTAAGTAATTTAATTTGACTAATGACACTTAACCGACATGACAGGGTTGGGTAGGTTAAGTAACTTGATTTGCCTAACGACACTTGACCATTTTTATACGACGAGGGGACGGGATTAAGTTAACCAACACTTAATCAATCCAACACGATAACTTGATAAGGTTAAGTAAATTTTCTTAGTAACACTTAACCGTTTAATACAGTTAATGGATGGGGTTAAGTCAACTCAGACCTAACTAATCTAAACATGGTAATTGGACGGGGTTAAGTTAATTTACACTTAACTAATCCAACTCGTTAGTTTGATGTGGTTAAGTGACCTATACTTAACCAATCTAACGTGAAAACATGATAAGGCTAAGTCACGAATCACTTGAATACGCTTGACCGATTTGACTCGGTAATTTGACAAGGTCAAATTAAATTATATAATTAACCAATCTAAAATGATAATTAGACGAGGTTAAGTCATGGATTCCTTGATATACTTAACCAACTTGACACATGGTTTGTAGGGTTAAGTCTTGGACTTGTATACTTAGCCAATTTTGACATGGTCTGTAGACGGGCTAAGTTATGAACTTAAGTGACACTTAACCCATTAGATAAACCCTAATTCGGAGGATTAGGTAAATAACCATAGTTAACAAGGATTATGGAAATAAGGCTAAGTGGTAAACCTTAGTTAAGGGAAACTAAGTAATAATTCTTAGTCAAGGAAATTTGGACCATTTCTTAGATAAATTAGTAACCCGATACGTTAGGTCAACGTTTAAGAATGCGTGTAGGAGCAGGCTATCTGATTTAGATAAAGGCTCCAACGAACTGGGTAACGAAGCAGCGGCTTCGGGGAACGTGAGGATATTCTTGGGATCCCTCTGTGAGCTGCCAGGTCATTATACTAGGCTCACGAGAGGTTGAGGTCTGCGGTAGAAGAACCAAGAATATGCCTTGGTTGCTATGCGACCGACCTAAAGACTGGGGTGGATAGCAGTGAGTCGACGAATACATAAGGTGCCCGAGATAGCAAGTTCGTCGATCATCTACCATCTTGAGTCAAGCGTGTACGTACGGAAAGGCAGGGAACACCCAACAGACCATAATTGCTATCTAATTATGGGTGAGGTAGGCCGTAGGATGTGGGCTGGCCGGAGTGTAGTTCTCATGCAAGATTTTCTCTTGTGTTGCCTTTCACTAGTTGAGGGAGGGGTCTCGTGGGACCATAGCCACGTGTAGAAAAGCAGACCTTAGTATCTGCATCGGCAGATAAATCTAAAGCTCCCGACCGAGTCCTGTATTTCTTGGTTTGCCCTGTGACAGGACTCGGATGGCACGATGTGATACATGTGCATACAGTTATAGAAAAACGATTCACGATGAATGCGTGGGAAAAAGGGCGCGGTTGAGGGTTAGCGTAATCCCTAGTGGCCTAGGTGGTTTAACCCAAACCGAAATACGAAAGCGTGCAATAGGTAAGCGTAATCCCTAGTGGTGCTAGGTGGCGTAAGTCCTAGTAGTTCAAACGATGATTCATATGGAAGAGCCTAGCTAGAACAAGGGTGACAGTCAAAACGATTTCAAGGATAATACGACATGAGGAAGCCCGTACGAGGTACGGCAAAGGACTGAACTTATATACATGGAAAGAAACATATGATTTGAGTAACCTATATATGCGATATGTTAGGTTGACATGGACCATTACACGATTTTGAGTAAGGGACATTCATGGTTAACACATAACAAGGCTAGGATACTAGTACGGAGGGTGCAGAGCAAATATACATGTTAGAACCAGGAAGAATATACGGAATAGATACCGTGGGATGTTAGACGGGGTAGATACCTTGGGATAGTATACTTGATAGAAGTCTGACGATATGATACCTTGATTTATCATGACACCGTAGTTTATCATGATACCTTAGTTCAGTAGTTATCCTGTTATTCTGATTTAGCTTATCTATCTTGTTATCATGCTTATGTTCATTTCAGTTCCTCATGCCAGTTAACTTTACTAGTTTATATGCTGATAGTAGATAGGGCTTACCAGTCTTTATGACTGACCCCGTTTTCTTTCGCTTCTTGTCTTCCGTTTCCCCCCCAGGTTACAGGGAGGAAATACTGTTGTTTAGTTCAGACTTCTTCTGCTTGAAGGTCATCATGGATGGCTTGGACTTTTCTTGGCTATGGCTACTTTACTGTTTTATTTGGGGAATAATTTATGGAAAAGTCTTAATGCTTCTTTATTATTGCAAGACAGGTTTTGATATACTCTGATGTAAAAGGCTTTAGACCTTAATTATTAATGTTTATGAAAGTTCGATTTTACTTCCGCTATTTTATATGTTCTGTCTTGTGATATTTCTGTGCATGTTTACCAATAATGCCCCTCTAAAGCTAGTGCATTCCTTTGCGAGTGACCCTAGCGGAGGCGGGGTGTTACAACTTCTCTTCACCAATGATTGCAACTTTTTATCTACTATAAAAACAACATGAAATCATCAGTTCAAACTAACTAATTCTTTCTATCTATTCTATCTATTGCTGATTTCATTCTTGATCATTCAAAGCGCTCAAAAGCTCATAATCTTCTTATACCGCTGTTGAATCCTAGAATCTACACACTATTCTTTTGATTCAAACACGATATCATCATC
Source organism: Allium sativum (assembly GCA_030737875.1). Taxonomy (NCBI): domain Eukaryota; kingdom Viridiplantae; phylum Streptophyta; class Magnoliopsida; order Asparagales; family Amaryllidaceae; genus Allium; species Allium sativum. Next base: position 467,114,561 of record CM060923.1, read on the forward strand.
CAAATCTTCACGAATTCGAATTCTATTTGAGGATAAGATTATAGGAAGGTTGTACAAGAATTGACAAATTCGTGTTATTAAGAACGCATATTGTCAAACTACAAGATTATTTATCTTGGTTGAAGTCCTCCATGTTGTTAGAGGCAAGTTGTGAAGTCCTCGTGTTATTAAGAGGCAAGTTGTGAAGTCCTCGTGTTGATAGAGGCATGAAATCCCGTTCGGCTGTCCGGGTGTTGTGAGCCTATTCCTCCGGGTGAAGCGAGGCTGTTAATTAGTGAAATTCCAGAGAGAGATCTGGGACTGGACGTAGGACGGTTCTCCGAACCAGTATAAAAATCCCTGGTGTGATTTTTCTATTTTTACTGCATTTACTATTATACAGTTTTGTGATTATCTATTGCTTCATACTTGACTATTGTTCGTCATATTACACGATCCTTGTGTGTATTATACTTAGCAAGCAGACACACACACACTTTCATTTGGTATCATAGCCCGGTCATCTTATAACCATAATACAGTTATTTGATATATTCTAGTAATATGGCAAATAACCAAAGTAGTAGAACTAACACCACTTACACTGAAGGTCAATCGACACAAAGACCTCCTTTCTTCAAATGGTCTTAACTATAGCTATTGGGCAAAACTTATGGCTTTTTACATGCAATCAACTGGCTATGATGCTTGGAATGCTACTCAGAAAGAAATAGTGAATCCAACAACCGAGTATTCAGAATGGACACCTGCTAAGAAATCAGCAGTAGCTGTAAATGCAAAAGCAACAAATATGTTCTTTTGTGCATTAGATCAAAACGAATATAACCGTGTTAGTATCTGTACCACTGCATATCAAATTTGGCAAACGCTAAAAACCACACATGAAGGTACTAACAAGGTTAAACAAGCAAAAATAGCATTGTTGAAAAGTCAATTTCAAAATGAAGCCGAATGAAACAATCAATGAGATGTATTCACGGTTCCAAACCATTCATCATGCACTTATCGGTTTAGGTAAAAAATATTCTGATTTTGATGTAGTTTCAATAGTCCTACATTCTCTGACTAATGAATGGGAAGGAAATGTATTAACAATAGAAGAAGCTAATGATCTTTCCACCATGAAGCCAGATGAATTGATAGGAAATCTTATGTCCTATGAAGCTAACTTACAGGCTAGAAAAGAACAAACAGAAGAAAAGAAAAATGTTGCTTTTCATGATGAAAAAGATGAAGACATCTCAGATTCCGAAGATGAAGATCTAGAGTTCATTGCAAAAGGATTCAAGAAATTCTTAAAGCAACGAAAAGCTAGTCGATACAACAAAAAGAAGTTCAGTTCAAACAAACCTTCATCATCAAATATAGAATGCTTCAATTGTCACAAAAAGGGACATATGTAAAAGGATTGTCCGGAGCAAAAGAAAAAGTCAGAAAATGACAAATTCAAATACAAGAAAGATAAGTCAAAGAAATGAGCATTCTCAGTAACGTGGGATGATTCAGACTCATCTTCATCTGATAGTGAAAGTGGCTCAGACAATGAACAAGCTAATGTATGTTTCATGGCAACAGAAGATGAGGTACAAATTCCTTCTTTTGAAGAAGTTCTTGATATAAATGCTGAACTAATATTTAAATTTAAAGATAGGAAACGACAATGCAAACAAGCCCAAGCAGATTTAAGTAGAGCGGAGTTTGAACGAGATATGTTAAAAGACGAGAAGAAAATATTAGAAGAGGAACTTAAAAAAGTTCAAGAATCATCATCTAATATTGATTCTCAATTATCTCTTTTGAGTCAAGAAATTGAAATTCAAAAAGAAAAAAATGATGCTCTTACTACTGAAAATCATGAGCATGAGGCAAAAGTCAAAATTCTAGACCTAGAAAAAGCAAGTTTACAAACTTTGTTAGACAACATCACTCAAAATGTTTCTAACTTCAACAAAGGTTGAGAAAATTTGACAAAAAATATTGTAAGTTCACAATCTGCTACGAATAAACAAGGTTTGGGATATAAGAAATAAGATATCAAGAAACATCTAGGCAATAAAAGAAAAAGAAAAAATAAAAAAGTACAAGAAACTGAAGTTAAGAAAAATCTTAGTTTATTATATTCCAAACCAAAACCGGTTGAGAAATTTCAAAAGAAAAATGTCAAGACTATCAAAATATGGGTTCCTAAAACAAATAACAATTTGATTAGGAATGAATACATTCAGAATTTTTTGAATAATGTGCATTGTAATTCCAATTATTTATATAAAGGGGATACCAGACCCATATGGGTTTGGACTCCTAAGACCTAACTCTTAGGACCCTATGAAAAAGTGGGTATCATGAACTAAATTTTATTTTTTTAGGTCCCACTTAAGAAAAGAGGAAAGTGGATACTGGACAGTGGTTGCTCGAAGCATAAGACTAGAGACAAGAGATTATTGACAAATATCACTTATTCAGATGGTGGCTCCGTCACTTTTGGAGATAATTCAAAAGGTTATATCATCGGCAAAGGCGATGTGAGCAATTGTGGTACATCTAACTTAACTCTTATTACTAATGTCATGCTAGTTAAAAATTTAAAACACAATTTACTTAGTATCAGTCAACTATGCGACAAGGGTTTTACCATTTCCTTTTCGAATTACAAATGTAGTATTTTAGATAAAGATTGTAATTTTGTTTTTGAAGGATATAGAGACAAAAATATTTATATTCTGAATATGGACATCAATCATAATTCAGACATGTGTCTTGTAGCAAATGATAATGATCCATGGCTATGGCACAAACGTTTCTGTCATATAAACTTCAGAACTATCGACAAACTAGCCAAAAATGACCTAGTTATAGGGCTACCCAAAATGAGCTTTACGGTTGAGAATATTTGTGATGCATGTCAATTAGGAAAATTGACTAAATCGTCATTTAAATCCAAGAAAGTCATATCAACATTACAACCACTTGAGCTATTATATATGGATTTGGATCAACACAGGTTCAGTCAATAAATCATAGCCAATATGTGTTTGTAATTGTTGATGATTACTCTCGTTATACTTGGGTGATTTTCTTAAGAAACAAAAGAGACACTTTCATTCCTTTCAAATCCTTTATCGAGAAAATTCAAAAATCAAAGGGACTTAAGGTTAAAAATATAAGAAGTGATCATGGCGGAGAGTTCGATAATAATGAATTTGAACATTTTTGTACAAAGAAAGGTATATATCATAATTTTTCGTTTCCTAGAACTCCACAACAAAATGGAGTTGTAGAACGGAAAATTCGGACTTTAAAATAATGTGCAAGAACATTATTAAATGGATCCACCTTACCAAAACATTTTTGGACAAAAGCTGTTGCTACTGCTTGTTATGTTTTGAATCGTGTATCCATTCGACCTTATTAAATGGATCCACCTTACCAAGACATTATTAAATGGATCCACCTTACCAAAACATTTTTATGGTTTATATGCTCTGAATGTTTTTAACCATTACTCCTTATTTAGAAGATCCTATATATATGTTCTTTCCTTCTCTTTTCTGCATCTACTACCTTTGATTCCATTTTATTATTTGTAAACGAGTTTAATTATATCCAAAATGGCACACATATGCGACGAATGTGCACAAAGATCACATATCTCGGTCACTAGTTATAAACCGGAGGAATACTACTCTCCGGAGACACCTAAAAGTAGACCAGAATGTTCGCATACCCCCAGATATACACCAAAGTCTAAATGTGCTAAGAAAGCATTATTTTGCTACCCACAGACTAGAGAAAAGATAATTGAGATTCACCACTACCAGAAACATCAAATGGATCTCCAGCGTCAATTTCATTACGAACAAAAACTTACGTCCGACCGTTTAACTCTCTTAGAACGCATGGCGTCATTTTTTCTGTAGCATGGATAAACACGGCGTTCATGAACCAATGCCACATGCTCCGTATTCATCTAGGAGTCCTAACTCTTGGGATCGTAACTACATGCGAAATGAAGGAGCAAAGGAAACTTGGTCTCCATGGACACCAAGAGTTACCAATATCAAAGAAATTTTTGAAGACAAGTCATCCACCTCCCATTGATCTTATATCGTTTTTATTTAGTGGTTTAATAAGTTTCTCAATTTCTTGAGAATTTTTTTTCTTTCATGTATTCTATTTTTTTTATATGTTTGAAATAATTTTTTTATACGACATTCTAGAGCTTCTGAAAAATCTCAAAAAAACAGAACAACAAAGCTCAGAAAAAACAGTTGACCACCAGAAAACTAACAGTCGACCGGCAAAGTATCTGGAAAATATATTTTTCATATATCAGTCGACCGGTATAAAGTTAACGGTCTACCGTTTAAATCTCTGGAAAAATTTCAACTTTTCCATCGACCAGTCGACCGGTTGGAATTTCACCAGTCGACCGATAATATTTCTGTTTGAAACTAGTCGACCGGTGAAATCTCCTTAGTCGACCGGTTACGTGATTTTCTGTTTTTGTTTTTTTAAATCCAAATCAACACGTCGGTTCCATCAACTCACCCATTCACTTCCTTTTTATTTCTCTCAATCTCTCAAACCCTTATCAAACCAAAATTTCCCAAATTTCTTTCTCCTTCAAAATCAATGGCTCCACCACAAAAGAGATTAAAGAAATCATCTTCTACTCAACTCCAACCTATTGATTCCAATATCAAACAATGGCTAATGGATCCAGTAGCAGTGAAAAGATGGAATGCTATGAAAGATTATACGATTCACGAAGGATATTTCATCAATTTCTCTGATTTTATTCTCTACGATGTTAAAGAATTAGCAAAAAAAGCTTCTATTCAAAATCTCCTAGACTTTGATAAGAAAAACGTTGAAATCAATCATATCATGATTAAGTTGTTCTACGCTAATCTTAACTTAGAAAAGTTCAAACCAGAGAATGCTGCTCATTGTCTATGGTCTGTTGTATGTGGTGAGCATGTTTTTATTTCAGAAGAACAAATGGCCACGGTTCTCGGTTCGCCTAACAATGGAAGAAAGTTCTCTACCGATTTTTGTACTGTTCATACTTGAGATAAGGTCAGTCATTTTTTATTGAAGATCATAAAACCAATACCAAAGCAATCAACCTACGGCCTATTGCTAGAATTTTACATCATGCTATCACACACTCTTTATTGCCGAGAGTGGGTAATTTCGATGCAGTATATAAAGAAAATTTTTAAGGCATTGTATGCGATATATGTAGATATAGAAATTAACCGGATAAGCATGATCTTTGATGAGATTCTTCTTGTGAATGATCGTACAAGACCACACTTATTCTATAATGAATACGTCATGCGACTTCAACTAGATTGTGGTCTTAAGTCTCCCGAATCTAGTACCTCCAAACCAAAATGTATCGACAAAGCAACGAGAAAGAGAATGAAGCTTCCTGAACCTTGTTTGAATATCATACCCTTCGAACAATATCAACAACAAGGTCCCCAAGAAAGCACTTCATCAAAGGCCTCCAAACCTAAACCGGAGGAGGTTAAACTCCTTCAACCATCCTCGTCGACTAAAGATTCATTTGAACAAATTACACGGAGTCAATTCCTTCTTGAAGCAAGACTTAAGCGTACTGACAGCAAATTGAACATCTGGCTACAAAGCTTGACAAACGATTCTCAAAACTTAAGTCTTTCTTTGGTATTCTTTGGGATGCAATTTCATATGCATCATCAACCTCCTCTACGCAAATACAAGACCCAGGCAAACGTCTAATGCCTCCTACTTTTACATGGTCACCTTTAGAGGAAGGCACAAGTTCTGGAGCAACTGTTGGACGCGCTCGTGGGGCATCTGAGACTGAGGAGGAAGACGAAGAAGGCAAAGAAGACGAAGGAGACAAAGAAGAAGAAGAAACAAAGAAATAGATTGGGATACGATTGAATCCGACTCTCCACCTCAGTAGTTCTTTTCATCCATGTCTTATAGTATTATGTTTTATTTTTTTAATCAAGACTTAACTCAGCACTTGTACATAAATAGTGTTGTATTTCATTTTCGGTTTGTACGTTTTAACTATTAGCTACATGACTTGTTTTAGGTACGTCTAGTGTATTGTATGATACAATTCTAATGCATTTCATGCATAAGTTATGGTATTTATGTGCTCACAACTCCTTTTTGTCGATGACAAAGGGGGAGAAATATGTTACTAACATTATGGAATGTAGATTTTTAATATATGTTTCAGGGGAAGTACATATACAGGGGGAGTTAGAAACACTTTTCAGAGCTATGTTGTCATCAATCAAAAAGGGGGAGAATGTTGAATCAAGGATTCATGGCATTTTGATTAATGATAAGGAAAAGTTTCATGATCGTCAAAAAGAAGAGAATCAATGGTATTGAAAGTTAGAGGTTGATTATTTAGTGATTTAGTCGTGTTATAATTGTTAAAATCTATCCTCAGATAATCATATACCTCAGTATTATGAATATATATATATGTATATATATGAATGCACATTCATTGTGCATGTTGCTAGAAACCGGTCGACCGGTTTCAATATGGGCGGCCGACCGTTTCTGGGCAGAAATGCACAATGAACGTGCACATATGTATATAACGTATATATATTCAAATACCAGTCCACTGGTTATTTTTGACCTGTCGATTGGTCTTCGAACTGAAAGCAACTCTTCATACAGACATCTTCATTCATCAATGGTTACTTCCTTTTCCTTTCAGCAAAAATCGTTTCTATTTAATACTTCTCTTCACCAATGATTGCAACTTTTTATCTACTATAAAAACAACATGAAATCATCAATTCAAACTAACTAATTCTTTCTATCTATTCTATCTATCGCTGATTTCATTCTTGATCATTCAAAGCACTCAAAAGCTCATAATCTTCTTATATCGCTGTTGAATCTACATACTATTCTTTTTATTCAAACACGATATCATCTTCCAAATCTTCACGAATTCGAATTCTATTTGAGGATAAGACTATAGGAAGGTTGTACAAGAATTGACAAATTCATGTTATTAATAACACACATTGTCAACCTACAAGATTATTTATCTTGGTTGAAGTCCTTCGTGTTGTTAGAGGCAAGTTGTGAAGTCCCCGTGTTGTTAAGAGGCAAGTTGTGAAGTCCTCGTGTTGATAGAGGCGTGTAATCCCGTTCGGCTGTCCTGGTGTTGTGAACCTGTTCCTCCGGGTGAAGCGAGGTTGTTGATTAGTGAAAATCCAGAGAGAGGTCTGGGACTGGACGTAGGACGGTGCTCCGAACCAGTATAAAAATCCCTGGTGTGATTTTCCTATTTTTAATGCATTTACTATTATACGATTTTGTGATTATCTATTGCTTCATACTTGACTATTGTTCGTCATATTACACGATCCTTGTGTGTATTATACTTAGCAAGAAAACACACACTTTCACATAGAACTAGAGGCAACTCATCTGCCCAATTTCCTTTAGCCTGATTTAGGCATTTCTTAAGGATCGTCTTAATGGTCTTATTTGCGGCTTCCACAGCTCCGTTATCTTTCGGATTGGCCACTAAGGAGAAACTTTTGATGATTCCATTTTTCTCCCAAAACTGGGTGAATTCCTCGCTCTCGAATTATGTACCATTATCCGATATGATCTTATGGGGGATCCCGAAGCGGGCAACGATATTCTTTATCACGAATTTTAACACTTTCTTGGATGTGATAATCGGAAGGGGTTCTGCCTCCACCCACTTGGTGGAGTAGTCGATAGCTACTACGGCATATTTAGATCCTCCCTTGACAAGTGGCAAGGGCCCGATCAAATCTATCCCCTATGTGTGGAAAGCCCAGGGGCTCGATATAGTGGTTAGATTGCTAGGAGGAAGGCTTGATACCTTAGAGTATTTCTAACATTTATCACACCGCTTGACGTATTCGACCGCCTGACTACCATCTGTGGCCAATAATAACCCTGCCTCATGAATCTTTTGGCCAGTTTGACCCTACTGGAATGGTCCCCGCACCATCCTTCGTGAGTTTCTTTTAATAGGCTGAGTCCGTCTTTGAAACTTACACACCTTAAATAAGGAAGTGAGTGTCCCTTTTTGTAAAGTATACCATCTATGATCACGAGTGTGGGAGCTTGGTGTTTTATCTTTCTTGTATCTTGCTTACTATGGGTTAATGTCCCTTCCAAGAGGTAGTCCACTATGGGAGTTATCCATGTAACTTCATGTTGGGGCGGCCGTGTTTCCGTTATGGGGGATTCCCTCTCGGAGTTTCCTTCTTGGTCTTCTCTGTTTCCCTTTCTCAAGGCTTGGGATCGGGTCAAAACCAACAATACTTTTCCTGTTTTTGATTCTTTTTGTTCAACGCTGGGTATCTCCTGATATCCCAGTGGCACTATCCGGGTTTCGTGGGCTCCTTGGGAGCTAACTAATTTGGCTAGCGAATCTGCTTGGGTATTCTCCCCGCGAGGTATTTGATGAACTGAGAATTCCTCAAACAGGGAGAGCATCTTTATTACCTTATTTATGTATAAGAAGCGCCGCTTGTCTTTGATTTGATATGTCTGTTTTATTTGGTTTTCCATTAGTTGCAAGTCACTGAAAATTTCTATCCTCGGTATCCTCAACTGTAATGCCAGATTCAGTCCAGCTGTCATGGATTCATATTCAGCCACATTTTTGGTTGCTGGGAACCCAAATTTCATGGCATAGTGCAAGCAGTGTCCGTCAGGGGTGATTATAACATAACCTGCCCCTGCTCCCTACTCGTTAGAAGCTCCATCTACGAAAAGCTACCATTTGGCCTTTGAGCCATTTTCTTTGACCGACTGTTTTGAAATTAAGTTCGTACACTCGTTCATGAAATCTGCTAGAGCTTGCCCTTTGATTGCAGTGCGAGGATGGAACTCAATTTCGTATTGGCTGAGCTCAATACCCCATTTGATTAGCCTCCCCGAGGTTTCCGGTTTGCTGAACACTTGTTTGAGCAGGAAGCTAGTTAAGACTTTAATAGGGTGTGCCTAGAAATAACCTCGGAGCTTTCATGTAGTAAGGATTAAGAAATATGCCAATTTCTCTATGATGGGGTATCGAGTTTCCGCGTCCTTTAGCCTCCGGCTAACATAATAGATAGGGTGTTGCGTCCCCTCATTCTCTCTTATCGATACTGAGCTCACTGCATGTTCAGACACAACCATGGATAGGTATAGAGTTTCTCCCTTCTCGGGACTGGACAAAACCGGAGGTGTTCCCATATAAACTTTCAATTCTTGGAATGCCTTCCTACACTCTTCGTTCCACTCAAAAAATTTCTTCTTCTTTATGAAACTGAATAAATGGATGCATTTATTTGTGGCTTTAGAAAAGAATTTGCTGAGTGCCGCTACCTTCCCGTTTAGGCTCATGAACTCCTTGCTGGTTTTAGGTTCCTCCATGTCCCTAATGGCCTGTATCGGTCGGGGCTAGCCTTGATTCCTCGCTCACTCACCACATATCCCAGAAACTTCCCAGATTGAATTCCGAAGGAACAATTTTGAGGATTCGGCTTCATATGGTAACTTCTCAAGATACCAAACATTTCTTTCAGGTCCTTTAGACGATTCTTTGTTTCGGTGGACTTCACTACTATGTCGTCGACATATACTTCCATATTGCACCCTATCTTCTCTCGGAATATCCTGTTCACCAGCCTTTGGTACGTTGCCCCTGCGTTCCTCAAACCGAAAGACATTACTTTATAACAGAATGTTCCCCAGTCGGTAATAAAACTTGTGTGTTCCTCGTCGGGTTTATGCATCGGTATTTGGTTGTACCTCGAATAGGCGTCCATAAGGGATAGTATTTTGTGTCCACTCATGGCATCAACCAACTGATCGATCCACGAAAGAGGGTAACAAATTTTTCAGACAAGCTTTGTTTGAATCCATGTAATCGACACACGTCCTCCACTTTCCGTTGGACTTCTTCACTAGCACGGGATTGACTAACCACTTCGAGTACTGGACCTCTCGGATAAACCCGTTAGATTCCAACCTTTTGACTTCCTCCTTTAAGGCCTCAATCCGGTCCCTATTATATTTTATCTTCTTCTGCAGATCGGGATTATCGAAGGATCAATGTTTAAGGCATGCTCATGATTGAAGGATCGATACCCACCATGTCTGAATGGTTCCAGGTGAAAATGTCTTTGTTGAGCTGCAGGAAGCGAATTAAGTCGCTTCAGAGAGGTTCTGTTAACCTCTTCCCTAGGTTGATGACCTTCGACTCATCCTTCGGATCAATGCTTACTTCTTCTATTCCCTCTATTGGCTTGTTCCTCTCGATGTATCCTCTAGAGTCTAAATCTGTGATAATTTCTCCATCTTCAGTCGAGTTCAGCTCATTGGACCTCTTCCTTTTTGTAGAAGTATACCTACCATTAGTGCATTTGTCTATCTTATTTATTTTTATCTTGGCTTCAAATGAGAGGTGTAAGAATCCCTTATCTGAAGGCATAAAAATAGTAGAAGAATCAAAATATGAAGAATAATCCCTTTTGTATTTTTTGACCATGGCAAAGTACAACTCTTGGGAGCAAAATTGTACTCCCCGGATGGCACCCCATCCCTGTTTGGTCAGAAATTTTAATGTGAGATATTTGGAAGAAACAAAGGAGTCCATCTCCTCTAAAGCCAATCATCCGAAGAAGGCATTGTAATAGGACGGCTGATCAATCACGACGAAGAGAGTTTCGAAGTCCTGTAAAGAGGGGACAACCTTACTTGAACCAAGAGGTTGATTTGACCCACCAGAGTCGACCCTTTATTCTTGAACCCGAAAATCGGTTCGTTGCAAGGTTCCAGCTTCTTTTTGTAAATTCCTATCTGATCGAAGGTGTGCTTGAAGATGACATTGACAACGCTTTTGATATCCACAATATCTCAAAAACGACCGAAAGCCCTATCTGCATTGTTATCACTAGGGAGTCGTTATGTGGGTGATGGACCCCTTTCTTCATTTCTTCCAAAGAGACCACGAGGTTATGCATTTTGAGGGCATAACGCGTGGTTTTCAACGAAGGTTCCTCCTGGATGGAGAAGATTCCTGCCAAAGCTTCTTTCACATATTGGTTCTTGGCTTTCGGACAGCTTCTGGCAGGGTGAGGTCCCCCATGAATCACATTAATTCGGTTCACGGGAGGCCCCAAATCCAGGTTGTTTTCCCCCGTAGTGACTCCTATCATGTTTGCCAAAATCTTCTTCTGACCTTCTGCACGTTGAGCTGGTGCTACTCTATTTGAAACGAACTCCTTCAGGTGCCCCTCTCGGATTAATTTCTGGATAATTATGTTTAAGACTTCGCATTCGTCTATGTTGTGCCCATTGGTTTTATGGAACTCACAGTATTTACCGCCGGCATGTGGTTCAGGGCAATTTTTGGCTTTGAACGAGACCAGGAAGTTATTTACCTTTCTTTTGCGACAACATACACATACGAGATGGGCATGTCCAAGGAAACAGAGTTGGTGTTAGAGTCTTCTCATCTCGGTCTCCTTTGATTCCCTTCCGGGAGCTTTCGTTCGAAGTTCAGCCTTCCTCCTTCTCCTTGAGGCCCGAACTTCCTCTTTGTGAAGTATAATTCATCCATGCGGATAAACTTGTCAGCTTGAAAATAGAAATCTTGCAAGTCCTTGCAGCCATGGATATATAACTCCTTCCAAAAGGGGGTGTTTTCTATCAACCCTGAATGTACGCGATCAGTTTGTCGTGGTCATTCATATCTTTGGCTTTTAAGGCCTCGATGTTGAACCTTTTGAGATAGCCCTGGAGAGACTCCCTCTATCTCTGTTTGATGTTAGCGATTACTGTATAATCTACGATTGGATCTTTGCAGATGCAGAACTGCTTGGAGTATTCGTATGAGAATTGTTTCCATGAGTAATTGGTGTTTTCCCTGTACTGGCGATACCACTTCGCCGCTAACCCTAGAAGGTCACTAGGAAGAGGTGGCATCTGACAGCTCCGGAAGCGTTGTAAAAATCCATCTGGCTGCCGAAAGCCATCAAATGGTCATATGGGTCAGTCGTTCCCAGATATTTCATGGTTGAGACTCTGACTCTTGACAGTATCACAGTATTTATAATCTCATCAATGAAAGAGGCCACCCTCTCGTTGTCGTTAACCTTGTCATCTTGGGTTCTCTTCCCTTTGCTTCCCAGCAAGTCTTTGACGGTCTTTTGAGTGACATCTTTGATGTAATCCTCTATGTGGTCATGATCTTCTCTCTTGGGGTCATAGCCTTTGGAGGTGGAGCTTCCGGATTATTCCTGATCGCATGGATTTCCTTGATGATCCACCCACGTCAGATGAGACTTCTTTTTCTTGGAAGATGTTGCTTTAGGTGTCCCTTTTGCCTCTGACTGTTGAACGGGGGCCTTCCTCTTTGGAGATGCATTTGTCTCTCTGACTAGATCTGGTGAGCCTCGAGGACTTCTACGCCTGTGCAGCGTCGACTTGAGCCTGCATTTCAGGGAGCTGCTTTTCCAAGGATGAGATTCTCATGACATTATCCTCCATGGCATTTGAGTCTTGAAGCAGTTGTGGGTTAAGCGCGGCCTCTTTCTCGTTATTATTCAGGTTGAGTATTGGGCCCTCATTTCCTTCAAGGGTGACATTAGGATCCAGTTCTTTATTTTTCTCCTTTAATTTCTTCGTCTTCATTGTTTCCTACCATGGAACGATAAATTCAGCTAGTTAGTTTAAACAAACTAACCACAGGATCGAAGGTTCAGGCCCTCCTGCTAGCACAAAAAATGTTAACGATATTTGTCATCAACACCCGAATTATAGAATGTAAAGTGTGTATTCATGAAATTTGTCGTGGTCATGACTTAGAATTCCTAGGAAATGATCCTAAATCAGGGATGGGTAGGTTTTTGGGCCATGTAACACCCCACCTCCGTTAAGGTCACTCACAAAGGGAATGCCTTAACTTTGGTGGAGCATTTTAGTAAACAGAACAGAAACTTACAAGACAGATAAAACAATACTTGAAATTTTTTAACTTTATTACAGCGAAAACAGAAATCAATATGGTTACACCCTTTCAAATCTCAGAATTCAAGTACAAAATATCAGTCTTGTACAAAAGCCTTCAAAATGCATGGTTTAAAATCATAATCCCCATAGAACGGAAGCTATACAGAGCCAAGCCATACTTTAAGCACTTCAAGCAAAGAGAAATCCGGATCAAGCTAAAGTATTCCCTCCTTGGATAACCTGGGGGGGAAACGGAAGAAAGGAGGCGAAACAACAAGGGTCAGACAAAAGTCTGGCAAGTCCAGTGACTTTCAACATATGAACAGATAATAATAATATGACATGAACATAAAACTGGATGAGAGATAACTGTAACAGGTGTAGCAGATATAACAGAAGAACAGAATGACATAAACTATTGCTTTACACTTCTCTGCACTAATACTAGTATAACAGAATTAGGTGTCACGCTAATGTCTAAACTGAAGCAGGAACGGGTACAGAATAATTTAACAGAAACAGAATGCTAATAATGGGCCTTTACTACCCGATCAGAAACAGACAGATGCAGAAACAGATTAACCCCTACGGAAACAGAATGTAGAATTAGGTGTACACTAGTACTGGGCCTTTACCACCCGAACAGACGGTACCACACAGAAACAGACAGGTGTTACCACCCAACAGAAACAGACGGTACCAACAGAAACAGACAGAACTAAGTGTACCCTAAAACCCTACCCCAAGCGATCGGCTCCCTAATACATAAATATCCTGTGTCGGCCCCACAGTAGGGTGTATCACTCCCTAAAGTGACAACCAATTGGCACAGACCTATTTACAGATGTCACGGCGTCTTACATCCTCAGAGGCAGACCGGGATCCATGCACGCACATGACCCGGTTGGAACGCACCATCAACACCCCTCGCCATTATCAGAATGAACCGCTTATAATTAGTTCAGTAAGCGTGCCCGGACCCTACCTACTGTTGGGTCAAAGTTTTGATACCAGAAAGGGTTACTGACTAATATGGGTCCCAAACAACAGATGACACAAGTAACTCCCCTCCTAACCTTGTGTCCTCAGACTAACAGATTTCAGATTAACTTGTTTAGAAGTTCAAACATACAGAGTTTGGATCAACTAGTTCATAGATCAGACAAACAAGTTAACCGGTTTTCAGACTAACGAATCAGATGTTCGGATTAACAGGCTTACAGATTAACTGGTTACAGACTTACGGATTAACTGGTTACAGATTATCTAACTTTGTATTGGGCCTACGGATTCACGAAACGGGTTTATCAGATTCATTGGTCCAATTAGTTTAACCTTACCCACCCAAGACGTTTTAGACATCATATTTATCTCAGATTTTCATTAATTAAATATTAATGCCCAAAACCTCTCACATTAGACTGACAATTTGCGGCTACTGGTTAGGCCGGTTGGTTCCGGGCAGATTTCTGTTGCAAACTGAGTCTAACCTCGGGTTTTCAAGCACGTTATGACTAACTTCTCACATTAGAACCTATTGTTTGCGACCACTGGAATATGCCGGGCGGTTCCGGGCAGAGTTACGCCGCAAACTCATTCTAACCTCGAGTTAGCCATATTTATCTTTGCGGCCAATTAATTAATGATTTCCCATTTATACCCATGCCTAATATACATGTCAATTATTCATAACTATATCCAATTCAAATTATGTCAATAGCGGACTAATTATATCAACTCAACAGATATAGCAGATAACAGATTTCTCAGACTAGGCGACTTAGCAGGTTAAGCAAACTAGCAGATTTAGCATTTTCAACAGACTTAGCAGATGGCAGATGAACAAATCTAGCAAACTAGGTAGTAGAGCAGAACTAGCAGATTAAGCAATATAACAAAACTAGCAGATTAGTCAATGTAACAAAACTAACAAATTAGGCAAATATAACAGATTTACTCATTTCTTAAAGTTTCACAAATATATCTTGCCCAATTATAAATCTTGCCTAAGTTCACATGCATAAATAATAGTCGTGATGCACAATATAATCATATACCCCATGTTTGCATTACATTTACATAGCATAGATTATGGCCATAATTTACCATATATCATATGTTTCAATTTTTATTAAACTTGCATAGTACAGAAGATCCATATATAAATTATACCAAATATAGTTATCGACTACTATGCATGTCATATATTCCAAAGATCCCTTACTTAGTTGTTTATTTACATTAATAGATACCCTACTCTCATGTAAATCTTTATACCTAAGCCATATTCTTTTTAACACAAATCGTATGTTCAAAACCCATTTATGTTATAAACATAACATGTCCAGTCATATGTCTCAAATTTATGTTCTAACTACAATCCATGTTCTTTCCTCGAATCAGTCACCTATTGGTCATGCCTAATTTATGCATCATTCATTTTACAGTCCCAAAAAATTTAGTGTAGGTTAATCTCTTATGAGATTGGCTCAGGCTCGTGGTAGCCTGGCTATAAAACAGAAAGAGGAAAGAGATACAAAATAAGATAGATCCAAACAGAACAGATATAACCTCAGATTCAGATTTATAATTCATGTCGCAATCAGAATTAACGTTTATAGCGGAGAATAACTGTACTTGCTTTAATTGGATTAAAGAAAGAACTCTAGTTTTTGTAGAACCGTTGCAGAAGCTCTAATCTCTAATTGAATTTAGGTTGATGTTGATTGTCTTCTAGTTATGATTTTAGCAGAGTAGCAACGCCATTTTTATTTTTAATTTAGAACAGAGGCAGAGTAGAAGCAGAATAGAATTGTGTGCAGAGAAGGCTGGGTTTGGGGCTGTTTAAATAGGTTTAGGCAGACGAATCTAGACAGAAAACGAGGCCAGATACATCAGAACGCACCCAGGCAGAAAAGCAGATTCGGGAGGCAGGTCGACCCCCAGGTCGACACTAGGATCGACCCTAGGGTCGACCCCCTGGGGGCAGGTCGTCTCTAGGGTCGACTCTAGGGTCGACCCCCTGGGGGCAGGTCGACTCTAGGGTCGACCCCCTGGGGGCAGGTCGACTCTAGATTCGACTCCCCAGTCGACCTGGTCTGTGCTGTTTAATTTTTTTCTGAACTTTGGAAGGCCATAACTTGGTCATATGGACTCCGATTTACGAAATTTTGGACTCTATTTCCCGTATTTTTCCGAGACGAACGCAATGGCACAGCCCGTTTCCCTTGATTCTGATTTTATATTTTAATTATACTCAGATTTGTAATTTTTAAGTTCATAGAAAATACGGGGTGTTACAGGCCAAGAAAACTGCAATGTTTGTTTCAATAAGAAGAAAGCAGGCTAACGCCTCCCTTGAATTCATAGATGAAAGCATCGCAACATTCGCTAACTTCGATGACTCCTTTATACTAGATCTTCCTAGGGGAGGAGTCTGAATTACAATGAAGGCCGAACTAGGAATTCATATACAAGTTTGTCACATTAATGTTTGAGAAGCTTTAGGCTCAGCATGAGGGTATCGATCAATCATGGTGGCTCCGTAAGGTGAGGAGAAGGGGAATTCATATTTCTATTAAGTTCCCTTCCTCTGCTATCGGAGCACCTTGATGATCTCCTCATCATAAAGGTTAGTGTTAACTCCCTGTTTCGTTATTATAAAACTACAAGATTATCATGACTCTTAGGACTCGGAATTCTCCATATATAGATTGCAGATAGACTACAAGAATTGATGATTTTCTCTGCTTGAGAAAGAAGAAGCTAGATTGAGAAATAAAAAATCTGTCCCCATTTGTGAAGTATCTGGGGTCCTATTTATAGAGAATTTGGAGTCTCTCCATCGGTAGGTTGTTGGTCTTGAACGATTCCTATCGACCTCTTTTTCCTGGGTTTCGGGCATCGGCTTACCGACCTCCTCATGGTATCGGTTATAGTTTTTGAAGTGATGGCTATAGGTGAATTAGGATCTCTCCTAAGTGGAAGAGGGCTTGTTGCCGAGACGGATCGCGAAAGCATTTCAGATTTCTTGGTGGATTCTCTCAGTGTTGGTCCTTCGCTTGGGCTTTCGGATGTAGGCTTTCGGCTTTATCGTGGGTACTCGGAGGGGCCCTCCCTCATGCCATACGCGGGTGTCTGCCAATTTAAAACCGTTGATGGTTCAGGTACTAAGTGGATAAGTACGAGCAGCCCGTATCCTTGCTTGAGTCTTGGTTTATCCTTTCGGTTTGGCTCTCTGAAGGGTAGCTTCTGGTGATACTCGTGTTACTTACGAAGTAATCCCTTTCTATATCCATGGAGTCGTTCTTCGAGGGTTAGTTCCAAACCATCTTTATGCTCTGATCTGATACTCTTCCTCCTTTAATGCGCTGGTATCCATCAGTTGATTCTTGGCAGGTAGATCCCGTCGGATGAAACTTTGCCGATACCTGGTAGGCTTCGAGTCCCTTTTCCCCTGCGAAGGTATCGGCCTGATTTGCTCTTGAGTTCCTTATTCTTTCTTTCCATTCATTTGGCATCCCTTCACCTGTCGTCTTGTGCCAAGATCATTTTGGTAGTAACATATGTATAACGTAATACGTATATACATAAACCTATTCAATAATAAGATGAAATATACATATCTAGATGGAAAAAGGCCTAAAGAGATGTGTGTGTATGTGTATATATATATGTAAGGGAAAATAAGTGGCGGGGGGGGGGGGGAATAAAACTATTTAGGCATATTTAAAATATAATAATGTGGTAAAGATTGAAACTTAATGTTGAAATTAAATAGCATGAAAACACTTGCATAGTTTATATAGAGATATTAGGCTAAGAGCAAAACAGAGTTGGATTATATTTCTATTATGCAAGTGGGCAAAAATGGGTAAGTGGTGCAGATGCCTACATATAAAAAAAAATATGTACACGTATTATTTGGCATGTGAAAAGTAGCCTAAGCATGCATATAGCATGACACTAGGGATAGAATTAGAATAATAAAAGGGCCTTTATCCTTGTATAAAGAAAACCCTTTCCTCTTAGCTAATCAATAAAGAAGAGTAACAAGGCCTAGATGAGTGGGTGAGGATGTTAGTGCACATTGTATATTTATGCAATGGGGTAGATTAGGAATTGCCTAACCCCTAAAACCCTAGTAGTATAACTAAATAAGAACGGATGCATATAAGTGGCATGCTATATATTTTCTCCACATAAATAAGACGAGAAACAAAATATTGGTAGCAACTTCTAGGGGCAAGCATGAAGCCGAGGCGATAACCATTAAACGCAGGGGATTAAGAAGGATGGATGTGAAGGAATATATGTGAGTATATACTATTTTCATATATAAGGCATTAAGTTCTATGAGGCAGCCATTTTATCTTAACATATGAATTGACATTCACTGTATGCCTTCGGAGAATAAATGATAGTATGAAGTCAATATGGAAGTTATATGTTTATGAAAATATATTCTGGCTGATGAGGAATTTTATGAACATAAATGATTGATCATGAATCTACAAATAAAATGACATCTGAAGTATTGTTGTGAGGTAGGGTTGGATAAGGAAGTATGGTAGCATAGACAAGTGGGTCTCCTGCTTATGCCTACTTCTTGTAAAGGGTCAGGAGGAGTAATATTTTTACATGTGCTGATTCTCTTGTACTGAGTGATTTTCCTTAGTAGATTACTTCTTTATGCAGAGATAAATTAATGGAAAACAAGGGTTTAAGAGTCCCCTAAGCCTATAACCATATGCTCACAACAGTAATGCATATAGGCAGATTTATATGTATATATGAAAGGAGATTTTATATGACATAATATGATATAATAAAACATGTAGCAATAGGCTAGAAGAATATTTTGATTATATGGATGAAGACATAACCTGTTAGGCTTGGATCGAATGGTTGTTTACTACTGGATATACAAAGCTTACTTATGATAAATTATTTAATATATGACAATTTATCATGAGAATATGATTGACCAAATAACTATAAGCTTACAACAAGATGTAAGAGTATATAACATGCACAAAAGTTGTGAAATAAATTAAATATTAATATGCGAAAGTTCAGATGCACACATATGTTTGGATAACTGAACAATTGGGTGTTATATTGTGATGATGACCTTGAATGAATCTTTGCTTGCACGATGATTGTGTAAATAAGAGGTGAAAGTCTCAAGTCTTATTTGTGTATTCATACGAGTAGGTGATATGAATACAAGGAGATAAGGGGGATATGCACATTACAGTGATGCATAAATGTTTAATAAGATTTACATATAAAAAGTATGGGTGAAATTCCGAGGATGGCATTGATCTGCCTAACCTCAGGATGTAGAGGTTGGGTATATGCACGACATGTAATGCCCTGAAGGCCTCTGTGTTTAGGGTAACAAGTCGAGGGGTCCCTAAATAGTGCGTACATGGTGTTCAATGCCAAGAGGAACTAACCAAATGTAACGATTTGAATTCCGCCCGAACCTAATTGATCGCAAAATCGACTAAGACCGTTCAAAAACCCGAATATGCTAACTTTGGGAATACAACACATCAGAACAAATAATAGAAGACTTTTATAAACATCATAATAATGTTACATTAGAGTACAGAATATCAGAGTACATTGAATATAAATACTTCAGCAGAGTACAGAATATCAGAGTACATTGAATATAAATACTTCAGCGGAAGATTAAATTACAATAATTGTAATACAATGTAGCGACAATGAATAACTAATACAGCGGAAGGTTATCAGTGCTCTGGACACAGCTTTAAGCTTCGATCCAGAATCCTGCTCAATATATCTGCAAAATAAGCTACTCGACTGCCCATGTGGAAAAGAGGGCACCCGAGTTTGCAAAGTGAAACCAACTACTGGTCAGTCATGGGACTGGTGTAACACCCCGTAGTTTTATAACATTAAAATTCACAAATTAAAGTATACTTAATTTTTAGAAAAGAATTAAGTGAAATGGGTTGCACAGAGAAATATATGTATATATTGATATATATATAAATTAAAAATTAAATAAATATGCGAAAAAGTTCAAAACAACGAATTGGGAGGGGGAATAACCGAACCGACCCATTTTTGAGGTCGACCCGAGCTCTGTTGGTCGACTAGGGGTTAATCCAGGGTGTTTGGTTGTCAACCCGTGGGCCGATTCGCTCAGATACAGATTTTGCATTTGATTGGTTCTCATGGTTCAGGGTTAATCTAATGGTCATAAATAACTTCCTACACCTATAAATACATCCTAATGCTAACCATAAACCTAATTAAAATAGAATAGTTACCGTCATACCATCGCCATGGAAATCAATGGAGCCGCCGCCAACTAAGAAAGAAGAAAAGCAAATTCAATTCTAATTCTCTCAACCCTAAAGCAAAGCAAAACTCTCTCTTTTCTTCTCTAAATTGTGAGTATGATGATCTTAACAAGATTATTATCATTTTAATTAGGTTGAGTTATGAATGGATTATGAGTAGATGATGTGAATTATCATATATGTTGTTGTAAACCCCTTTTTCTATCATGTATATTGTAAATCCAATGTTATGTGATGATGATATCTTATATGTTGTAAATCATGCTATGATGATGTTATGTATGTTGAAAGTTTCTATGCTAAGTTGTGATGAAACATACATGTTAAAAAGGCCATGATGTTACCATCTATGCTAGTTAGTTCATATTAATTAAATCATCATGTTTGGGTTATGTTGATATATATGACAAGTCACATATGTAAATTAGATTGATTAAAAAAGTTATGAACATATACCAAGACATCTATTATGACATCTAGAATTATGCTATGACATATGTGATATCCTATGCTAGTTCACACCATCATTATGTTGCCTAAAAACCCCATATGCAAGTTTATGTATAGATTTGGGCTATGATCATATCATGTAAATTGAGACATTTAACAAGTTGACACCTTTTGGTCCTTAATATGCATAGTTTATGCAAGTTTCACCCCTATTATGATTAGATTTATTTTAATTGTCTATATGTTGTGATAATTTATCTTTGTGCTAGGTGTTAGACTATACAAGTCCAGCCTATATTATGCGTTGAATAAGCGAACGTATAAACGTGGGGTAGGGGTAATATTAAGGATTTAATATTAAAAAGTTGGGGTGCAATTGATATGATTTTGCATGCCATAAGTGGATGGCCATAATTGAGTCAATTATGGACATCATTAAAAGTTGAATTAATTAATAATTTGAATAGGGAGTTATTAAAATGCGGGTAAAAGATTTTAAGTGTTAATCAATGCTTAGGACACGAGGTTGGACTCGTTTGTGACGTAAACCTGCCCGGACCTGCCCGGCAAATCCAGTGGTCACAAATGTCAGCCCAATGTAAGAGGTCGTAGGCCTAAACTAAAGCATAACGGTTGTAAAGACACGAGGTTAGACTCTTTTATGGTGTAAGACTGCCCGGACCCGCCCGACAAATCCAGCTGCCATAAATGCCAGTCTAATGTGAGAGGTCTTTATGAGGTTATGGCCTGAATGAATTAAGAAATACTTAACCAGATAAACATGTAAGGTGGGACATGGGGATTAAGTAGGTGCCTTGGGTGGCATGAGGAATCTAGGGGGTGCCCTTAGTGGCATGTGAAATACAATTAGTAAGACTTAACCAAACACACATGTAAATGAACATGACTAAGAGGGTTAAGTGGGATATACTAGTGACAAGCTTAGGTGGGTAGCTTGTGGGGGCCCATTTCGACCAGTATCCCAAACGTAACTTTATGGGCTCGACCCAAGTCGAGGACGGGACATGCATGCTGGGTTCGACTGTAAGAGGCCAAAACGGGGAGCGGTGGCAACGTAAGTCCAATGGGTTTTGTATGCGTGTGTGGACCCGGGCTGGTAGGTAAGACGTTGTTGCATCGTGTAGGTATAAGCCGTGCATTCTCAAGTTGTATCGGGTTGCCACTTTAGGGGAGTGATACACCCCACTGTGGGGTCAGCACGGGTATCTACGAGTAGGGAGCCGATCGAAAGTGGCTAGTGGGGTACACCTAGTGGAGATAGGGGCAGACGACACCTATGTAGTCAGCTAGGGGTACGTAAGGCTATTTATAAAGTTTCCGTGTGAAGCAAGTGGGATCAAACAATAGGGTGACTGGTGTGGTGCAGTGTAGTAATGTGCGGTGCGGTGTAGTAATCATTCGTTAGTAATTAGGTGTGCCTATACCGTTATCTTTAGCATTATCTTAAACGCTATCTTTATCTTCCTAAGAGTTCATAGACATTTACTTGTCTTCCAGCTTATGCCTTAGTCTAGTTATTTTGATAATAGTATTGTTAGAATTATCATACTCGCCAGACTTTATGTCTGACCCCCTCTATTTCTATCCTTTTGCCCCCTCCAGGTCCTCAGGTTGGGCCCAGCTCTAGTGGAGTTTGATTGATTTGCTTCATCTCTCTTTGGAAAGCTTAGACCGTTGAAGTAAAGTCCAGCTTGTTATCTTTTTAATGGCTATTTATGTAATGGGATTATGTATTTTGTTTTTATGAAGATGAATATTGTACTTGGTTATGATCTATGGTTTTATGATGTAACAAACATGTTTAATTTCTGCTACAATAAAATGAAGTTTTAGATTTCCAAGTATTATTTATTATCTGTCTTGTTGTAATTTTTCTGTTCTATATTCACTTATAACCTCCATGGAAGTTAATGCATTCCCTTCATGAGTGACATTAATGGACGTGGGGTGTTACACGTGGTATCAGAGCTTAAGGTTACCAGAACAGATAAAAATACTTTAGAAAAATAGTTATTTTTGGAAGAAGTGTTTTCAAAAACATGTTTTAATGGGAAATTTAAAGAGAAAAGTTTTTTAAGAAAAACATAATCCCTAATAGCCACATATATTTATCTTTCGAATTCTCCATTTTGAATCTTTCCTTTTTCGTTTCAGCATGGCTGAAGATCTTAATCTACCCGACGGTGTAACGATACCAGGATGGTATAGGAGGTTACTGGAGGCTAGGGCCGCTGCAGGTCCAGCCAATGTTCCTCCACCACTAGTTGCACCCGTTCCTCCTCCTCCTCCTTGCGTAGATACTTTTGCAAAGACGTGCAAGGAATTCAAGGCTATGGGTGGAAACCCATTTCAAGGGTCAGAAACGTTTGTGGAAGCTAGAGATTGGCTTAAGGAGGTGGAAGAATTGCTAGAAATCTTTGAAGTAGAAGAAGGGAGGAGAGTTCGTTTAGCAGCTTGGTTGATGAAGGGAGAGGCCTCGTTTTGGTGGGAGGTCACTAATGGGGAGCGTCCTGTTGACTCTTGGGCGGATTTCAGACGTAGGTTCGAGGCGAAGTTTCTCTCAAGGGCGGAAGAAAATCTATATATGGAAAGGTTCTTGACATTGAAGCAAGGAAGCTCATCAGTGAAAGAATATGTCAATAAATTTAATCAGTTAGCAAGGTTTGGCTTGGACTTAGTAAACACGCCAGAGAAGAAGGCTCTAAGGTTCGTGAATGGCTTGAATGAACCATTGCAAGGGTTGGCTATGACCCACATCCCGATGGGGGCCACCTTTGAGAAGTTAGTAGAAATGGCGCTCATGCATGAGGAGAAAAGCGCTAAAGCTGATAAGGCACCCGAGAAGAAGGGGGATCAGAAGAAACCACAACAGCAAAACAAGAAGGGTGGTAAAGACAATAACGGCAAGGGAAAGAAGAAATGTTTTAACTATGGTACACCAGGCCATCTCAGTAAGGATTGCCGAAAGAAAAAGAAGACAGGCTATTTTCATTATGGCGATGCGGGACATTTAGTGAAGGACTGCCCAAAGAAGGGGCAGAGGGCAGGAGCTACCTCGGGAGGACAGGTGCAGGCTCTTATGGCACCAGGGCAGGCTAGGGGACAAGTTCAGGCTCTCGCGGTCCCACCGCTGCAAGAACGAGGTAGAACCATTTCTGTTGAAAGCTTAGTTTTTCTGTTTGATCATCCTGTCCGTACCTTATTCGATTCGGGCGCATCACATTCGTTTATCTCTACATCATTAGTTGAATCACTGCACTTAAACACCAGTTTAGTAGAGGATCCCTTAGTTGTTCCGAATCCAATTGGGGGCTCAGCTTATTTGTCTATGATGTGTTTGGATTTGAAAATTTCCATACTTAGCGTTGAATTTAGATGTGATGCTTATGTGTTGGGCTTCACGGGCTATGGGCTAATTTTAGGAATGGATTGGTTATCCAGAAATGGGGTCGTTCTTGATTGTGAAAGGAGAGTAGTTAGGCTCGTGACTCGCCTTGGCAACACTCTCGAAATCTTCTGTAATCCCATAAATTCGGTTATGCTAAGTTATCTAGAATCGCTTGACGCGTCTGAGGAAAATCTACGATCTGTTAGAGTGGTCCGAGAATATTCGGATTTGTTTGAGGAAGTGAAGGGCTTGCCTCCGAAGCGGGAGATAGATTTTCGAATATATCTTGTGGATAATGCGAAACCAGTATCTTTGCAAGTACGCCACATGGCTCCTCGTGAAAGGAGGGAACTGGATAAGCAAGTGAAGGAGTTGCTTGAGAAGGGGTTCATAAGACGAAGTATATCGGAGTGGGGTGCTCCAGTAGTATTTGCCACGAAGGCAGATGGGTCTCTTAGACTGTGTGTGGACTATAGAGAACTTAATAAACTTACTAAGAAGAACAAACACCCACTGCCGAGGATTGACGATCTCTTCGATCAGTTAGTTGGCGCCTCAGTGTTTTTGCAGTTGGACTTAGCCACTGGGTTCCATCAGTTGAGAGTGGCTGAGGATAGTATAGACAAGACTGCCTTTAGGACTCCGGACGGTTTCTATGAATGGCTAGTGATGCCCTTCGGTTTGACAAACGCCCCAGCATATTTTGTTGATTTGATGAGTAGGGTGTTTAGGGAGTACCTTAACAAATTCGTGGTAGTCTTTGTAGATGACATCTTGATCTTTCCTAAGGATGAAGAAGAGCATGCCCTACATCTTAGGGAAGTGTTGGAGACCCTACGAGCGCATAGCCTTAAGGCTAAATTTTCTAAGTGTCACTTCTGGAGGAAGGAAGTACGGTTCTTGGGGCACATGGTTTCCAAAGAAGGGATAGCCGTGGATCCCGCGAAGGTGGTGGCCATCCAAGATTGGAAGGTTCCTAAAAATGCTACCGAAGTGAGAAGTTTCTTGGGGTTGGCTGGCTACTATAGGAAGTTTATCAAAGACTTCCCAAAGATATCAGCTCCATTGACACGCTTGACGAAGAAGAACCTAGTTATCACATGGGACGTAGATTGTGATGATGCGTACCAACGTTTGAAGATAGCTTTGACTTCAGCCCCAGTCTTAGTATTTCCAGACGGGAGTAAGCCGTTTAACGTTTATACTGACGCTTGTGGGACAGGACTAGGCGCAGTCTTAATGCAAGAGGGCAGGGTAATAGCCTATGGTGGAAGGCAGTTGAGAGCGCAGGAGAAGAATTACCCTACACATGACCTAGAGTTGGCCGCTATTGTTTTCGCGCTTAAGTCTTGGCGTCATTATCTTCTTGGCGAGAAATTCGAACTATTCACTGACCACAAATCTTTAAAATACCTATTCTCTCAAAAGGACTTGAACTTAAGGCAACAAAGGTGGATGGAGTTCTTAGCGTCCTACGACTTTGAGATAGCATATACCCCTGGCAAGGGTAACGTGGTGGCCGATGCCTTAAGTAGAAAAAGATTATCCTTAAGTCCTTTGTTTGTTGAGCGGCGAAGTTTAGAATTCATTTCGATGTTTGACTTTAGACCTTCCGTTGACTTCGTACCCGGTTTGCTAGCATCCTTGGAGGTCAGACCTACGCTTTTGGGATGGATTGGCGAGGCACAGTGAGACGACCCGCGGTTGGTTGAGTTAGTAGAAAAACTCAAAGGAGGGGAGTCATCAAGCCATCTCTGTAGGTATACCCTAGACGATAAGGGTTGGTTACGTAGGGACGGTAGACTTTGTGTACAAAAAGATGATGACCTAAGGAAGACTATTCTTGATGAAGCACATCATTCGAAGATGACCATTCATCCCTGCGGGGACAAGATGTACAAAGACATGAAGAGAGTTTACTTTTGGGCCGGCATGAAGAAAGATGTGGCCGAGTATGTCGCTAGATGCTTGGTGTGCCAACAAGTAAAAGCGGAGCAAAGGAAACCAAGTGGGTCGCTTCACCCATTGGAGGTTCCACTATGGAAGTGGGAAAGTGTCTCGATGGATTTTGTGGATGGGTTACCGTGACCAAGGAAGGGTAATACGGGAATTTGGTTTATAGTAGATAGACTTACTAAAAGCGCCCATTTCATTCCCGTAAAGAGTAAGAGGACTGCTCCATGGTTAGCCTCCGTATACGTTCGAGAAATAGTTCATTTGCACGGTGTTCCTTCTAGCATAGTGAGCGACCGCGATCCTATTTTCACTAGCGAATTTTGGAGAAGCTTACAAGAGGCGGTAGGGACTCAGTTATGTTTGAGCACCGCATATCATCCTCAGACGGACGGCCATACTGAGAGGGTGAATCACATTCTAGAGGATCTGTTGAGGCTATGTATCCTAGACTTTGGGGGTACATGGGAAGAGCATCTTCCATTGGTTGAGTTCGCATATAATAATAGTTTCAGTCCAGCATTGGTATGACACCATTCGAAGCTCTATATGGACGACCTTGTCATTCACCTACATGTTGGTTGGAATCTACGGATAAGATCTTACTTGGGCCCGATATGATTAGGGAGACTTCGGAGAAGATCGACTTGATTCGAAGGAGGATGAAAGCAGCGCAAGATAGGCAGAAATCTTATGCGGATAAGAGGAGGACAGATCTCGAGTTTGAAGTTGGGGACATGGTCTTCGTCAAAGTGTCTCCATTACGAAACGTTGTTCGCTTTGGGTCCATTGGGAAATTAGCACTAAGGTTTGTAGGGTCGTTTCCTATTAAGGAGAGGATTGGACGGATGACGTATAGAGTGGAGTTGTCCGAGAGACTTAGTGGTGTACACGACGTATTCCATGTGTCACATTTGAGGAAGTGCTTGCACGAGACCGCGGAAGTGGTAGAGCCGAGCTTTCTTAGAGAGGTGGAGATAGAGCGTGATGCGACAATTCGACGAGCTCCTACGCGCATTCTTGGGTCGGAGATCAAGAGGTTAAGGAATCGAGAGGTCAGACTAGTCAAAGTGCAATGGGGAGATGATGAGAGCAACGCTACTTGGGAGACAGAAGAGAATATGCGTTCACGATACCCTTTTCTTTTTTAGGGTATGTCTTTTAATTTCTCCTTTATCGCTTAGCTTGTACTTATCTTATCTTTAGTATATCCTCTCGCTAGTATCTTTGACCTTTAGTTACGATAATCCTATGGTTGAAACATGTGTTTGAGACATGTTATGTATGGTGGATGCAAAGTGGATGCAAGTGTTTGCTAGTGGTTGCTCGTGGATGCATATACACACACTATTAGGCACCAGATCGGCTCAGTCACTTCATATTGCATATTGCATATATATGGATGTATTTAGTAAAATGGATGTATAATGGTTGTATTATCATATAGTTGCTGCATTCGGGTGGATGGTTGTGCACGCATATAGAATTAATATGTATCATTAGGAATCTTTTGCATACATATTGGACGCATGGCGCTATCATGAATTGCACTAAGGAGGTCGACTGAATCAGTAGACCGCCTAATTTTGCATTAGATATGGACATATACACACACTGTGCATATAAACATTAAAGCATTAGAAGTCTTTTAAGGACAATGGATGCTGGTGTTTGATGGTTGAGTAGATGGACGATTAGATGGTAGGATATACATTCTTCTTGACTTGGGGGGACGAAATCCTTTAAGGAGGGGAGAATGTAACACCCCGTAATTTTATAACATTAAAATTCACACATTAAAGTATACTTAATTTTTAGAAAAGAATTAAGTGAAATGGGTTGCGCAGAGAAATATATATATATATATATATTGATATATATATATAAAAATTAAAAAATAAATAAATAAATATGCGAAAAAGTTCAAAACAACGAATTGGGAGGGGGAATAACCGAACCGGCCCATTTTTGAGGTCGACCCGAGCCTTGCTGGGTCGACTAGGGGTTAATCCAGGGTGTTTGGCTGTCAACCCGTGGGCCGATTCGCTCAAATGCAGATTTTGCATTTGATTGGTTCTCATGGTTCAGGGTTAATCTAATGGTCCTAAATAACTTCCTACACCTATAAATACATCCTAATGCTAACCCTAAACCTAATTAAAATAGAATAGTTACCGTCATACCATCGTCATGGAAATCAATGGAGTCGCCGTCAACTAAGAAAGAAGAAAAGCAAATTCAATTCTAATTCTCTCAACCCTAAAGCAAAGCAAAACTCTCTATTTTCTTCTCTAAATTGTGAGTATGATGATCTTAACAAGATTATTATCATTTTAATTAGGTTGAGTTATGAATGGATTATGAGTATATGATGTGAATTATCATATATGTTGTTGTAAACCCCTTTTTCTATCATGTATATTGTAAATCCAATGTTATGTGATGATGATATCTTATATGTTGTAAATCATGCTGTGATGATGTTATGTATGTTGAAAGTTTCTATGCTAAGTTGTGATGAATCATACATGTTAAAAAGGCCATGATGTTACCATCTATGCTAGTTAGTTCATATTAATTAAATCATCATGTTTGGGTTATGTTGATCTATATGACAAGTCACATATGCAAGTTAGATTGATTAGAAAAGTTATGAACATATACCAAGACATCTATTATGACATCTAGAATTATGCTATGACATATGTGATATCCTATGCTAGTTCACACCATCATTATGTTGCCTAAAAACCCCATATGCAAGTTTATGTATAGATTTGGGCTATGATAATATCATGTAAATTGAGACATTTAACAGGTTGACACCTTTTGGTCCTTAACATGTGTAGTTTATGCAAGTTTCACCCCTATTATGATTAGATTTATTTTAATTGTCTATATGTTGTGATAATTTATCTTTGTGCTAGGTGTTAGACTATACAAGTCTAGCCTATATTATGCGTTGAATAAGCGAACGTATAAATGTGGGGAAGGGGTAATATTAAGGATTTAATGTTAAAAAGTTGGGGTGCAATTGATATGATTTTGCATGCCATAAGTGGATGGCCATAATTGAGCCAATTATGGACATCATTAAAAGTTGACTTAATTAATAATTTGAATAGGGAATTATTAAAACTGGGGTAAAAGATTTTAAGTGTTAATCAATGCTTAGGACACGAGGTTGTACTCGTTTGTGACGTAAACCTGCCCGGACCCGCCCGGCAAATCCAGTGGTCACAAATGTCAGCCCAATGTGAGAGGTCGTAGGCCTAAACTAAAGCATAACGGTTGTAAAGACACGAGGTTAGACTCTTTTATGGTGTAAGACTGCCCGGACCCGCCCGGCAAATCCAGCTGCCATAAATGCCAGTCTAATGTGAGAGATCTTTATGAGGTTATGGCCTGAATGAATTAAGAAATACTTAACCAGATAAACATGTAAGGTGGGACATGGGGGTTAAGTAGGTGCCTTGGGTGGCATGAGGAATCTAGGGGGTGCCCTTAGTGGCATGTGAAATACGATTAGTAAGACTTAACCAAACACACATGTAAATGAACATAACTAAGAGGGTTAAGTGAGATATACTAGTGACAAGCTTAGGTGGGTAGCTTGTGGGGGCCCATTTCGACCAGTATCCCAAACGTATCTTTGTGGGCTCGACCCAAGTCGAGGATGGGACACGCATGCTGGGTTCGACTGTAAGAGGCCAAAACTGGGAGCGATGGCAACGCAAGTCCAACGGGTTTCGTATGCGTGTGTGGACCCGGGCTGGTAGGTAAGACGTTGTTGCATCGTGTAGGTATAAGTCGTGCATTCTCAAGTTGTATCGGGTTTCCACTTTAGGGGAGTGAAACACCCCACTGTGGGGCCAGCACGGGTATCTACGAGTAGGGAGCCGATCGAAAGTGGGTAGTGGGGTACACCTAGTGGATATAGGGGCAGACGGCACCTATGTAGTCAGCTAGGGGTACGTAAGGCTATTTATAAAGTTTCTATGTGAAGCAAGTGGGATCAAACACTAGGGTGACTGCGTTGGGTACATTTTGCATATGCTCCTTTGAATTGAATGGAACTTGTCAGCATAGAATAGGGTAGGATAGAAAGAAATTAAATAGGATGGAACTTATCAGTATAACATATGTAGGAGAAGAAAGAAAATAAGCCTATGATGCGCTGTGCGTAAAGGTCGAGAAAAGCAGAATAGCTGAGCATGAGTCTTCATTTTCTTAGCTTTATAGTGTTGAAGGTAGGCGTGTATTACTGGGTATTAATTTTGATTGAGACTAAACGCGCCTTCTGCATGTGCAAAAACATAGGGTGGCTGTGTTTTTGTTTTAATGATGATGTTTAGTTTAGTTCCTAGGGGTGTGAATATATATATATATATATATATATATATATATATATATATATATATATATATATATATATATATATATATATATCGGCAGGTGATGTGAACGGAGGCAGCATATAAATTTTCTTAGCTGTCCATATGAAATGAATAGGTGAAATCCGGTGTAGGCATGTACGTGACAAATATTTAAGACTTAAGTCTAAATGCTTTTATATGTTTATTATTTATGGTACAAGCCTCGATTTATTTTATTACCGTTGATTTGGTTATTTACTGCTATTAAACATTGCACGTTAAATATATGCACTATCACATACAATTCCCAAATGCCACGAAAACAGACATACCGTTACGCCTTGACGTTGCGGTTCCAATAAAATAAATTTCGTTAAATTCCGACTCGTTTGCACAAGAACACTAATTAAATTTATCGGATCACCTTTAAATTTCGTCTACCGATAAAATAACTCTGATTGGCTCCAAATTAGAAATTTAACAATTACTAACTATATGTATTCCAATAAAATTCGTTTCGTCAAAAATGAAGGCCATTTGAATAATAATTATTCCTATGGTTTATATAATACCGTAAAAACATAAATAAATTTCAAAACAATTTAATTAAATAATAATAAATTATTATTGTCGCATATATCCAAATAAAATAATATAACACTTCAAATCTAACTTATATGGAATTATAACACCATATTAACATTTTTGAGTTAAATGATATTCAGTTATATAGAAATCCTTATATAATTTATTAGTTAAACGTTATCGTTTATAATCGAAATCCATAACGACTATTTTAAATTTTGATTTGGACATAACTTAAAATATATGAGCTAAAATCTCGATTTTTCTCTTTCATTAGAAAATTATAATCAAATAGATTAGAATGCTTCTTGTTTCGCAGAATTCCGACTTAAAACGGATTATGTATATTCAATTGAAGTTGAAAATTCAATATTGCAAACTACCGCGCCATTTTGAGTTCATTTATAATCTAAATGTAAATGTAAATGTTTTGTAACGACCCGGACTTTTGGTCGAATTATTTTAAATACTTAGTATGGTTTTAAATATTGGATCTATAATATAAATGGTATTTTTTTGGGTTATCGATTAAATAATCGAAATACAATTTATTTTGATAATTATCGAAATACGAGAAGTTGAAATAATTCAATTCAAAGATAAAACTGAATCGAAACAGTTCAGATGATCAGTCTATATACTATTTAAATATGAACGATGATAACAGAAATTCATTGTTGAAGAATTTATTTGTTTTGAGTTTAAATTGATTTAATATGGCTATTTTAAATATACGTTCAAATTAAATTATATAACCTATTTCGATGAATTCAAAGTTAGAAGTAAATCAAAACGATTTTTATCGACAAGTTTTAATTCTATTGGATTTGAACTAGGATAATATTTTTTTTCATTCTGAAATCGATTTATATTTAATCTTGAATCGTTTGTTTAAATTTATATCTTTTTCAGACGACCGAATTAGACTTTGAAACTGGTCCCAATGTGTTTAGAATGGTATTATAATCCTAGGGGTGCCAGTCGCTGCGCTGAAAATGGAGTTCGGGATCAACAAGGATTTTACGTTAAATCAATTCATACTAATTAAAAAAAAGGAGTAAAATAAATAAATGGCCGACCTATCGTTTAGCCAAGCCACCCTACCTTGTCCATCACACAGATCTACTCCTTCTCGAGCAGAAAAATCTGCTCCCTTTCTTCGATATCAAAAGAACACCAATTAAATGGCATATGTACCTCTGTCTCCTTCCCTCATATATAAATATACAGTGATACCCCTTAAAATTCTCTAACCCCATTCCTCTCTCATTCATTTCTTCTAACGCTATTCCGAAGCCGCCCATTCAATCCTTCGGAAATTAGATAAAATATAATATTGAATCAAATCATTCGATATTGATTTCTTTCCACTTGTTTGAGGTTGTATAATCGGTCGCTGCTCCTCAACTCGAGTGCGATGGACTTGTGGTTGCCCTAAGTTCTATGAACAGCGGCTAGGGCATGGATTGGAGATCGACGTGGAGGTGTTTTGAGGGATTTTAGATGCTCGAAGGATGTCTGGACAGTGGCGATAAGGTGAAAATGGATGGGGAAAGGTAGGCGAGGGTCTTTGCGATTTCAGAAGGTGCGATGCAAGGAAGAATGGGGTGGTGCGATTGTTGAACAAGATGGTTTGGAGTGAAGCAGTAGGGTTGATGTTGGGTTTTGGTGAGACTGAAGGGTATTGCGAGATGATGAAAATGTGGCGATAGTTTTGCGATGATGAGGGAGTTGTGTTGAGGCAGTATGGTGGGTTGTTGGCAATTCGGTCATTGACAGTGAGAGGGGCAGCAGGTGTTCAACGGAATGCTACAGTGGATCAGTGGTGTTATAGGTGGATTTTGGGGAGAAAATTAGATCTGTAGGCAGTTGCTTGTTGTTGGAATTTGGGGTAGAAGGGTCTCACGTCAGGATTAGGGTGCTAGTTAGGCAATTCGAGATGATTCGCCATGCAACAATACAGGAATTAACAAGATATTCAGCGCAAACATAAGGTGAGTAAATCTCACTTAAAAATTTATTTATTTGTCATTAAAAATAAATGGTTGGCTTCTTGGATGCATTTGCAATTTTTTATCATTCTTGATTACTATGTTAGTTATACCTAGGCTTGGTGATTTTGGTTATTGGATTTCCCGCAGTACTATTAGCGGATGCCCGCAGTACCATTAGAGGATGACCCTATGCCCACGTATATAAGTGGATCCCCTTTTATACCGCGTTATCCTGCCTCGAAGCAGGATGGGTATTATTTCTGCTGACTAATGTTTGTGGATGCAGGAAAACGGGTTGGAGGAATCCAACTGGATTCCTCAAAAATATACTATCTGTTTGTTTGTTTGTTTGTTTGCTTGATTTCATATATTCAAATATGATGTATGAAAAACAAAATGATTGACAATTGGGTGATTTAGTTGTTTTAAATATCACTGGGCCAAGTGTTAATTTATTTAAAATATCGTGAAAAGGATATTTGAGACTAAAAGGGAAAATCCTATTTTTAAATAGAAATTTTGTAATTTGAATGGAATAAAAATATAAACTTGTTTTGCAAAAATAAAACAAGCAGTTCCTTTATAAACAAAGTTAATAAATAGTTCTTTTATAAGGAAGTTATAAATGAAGTAAAAAAAAGAATTATCACTTGATAGTTCAGAAATCAAAATACAAGTGTGAAATTGAAAAGGGAAATTTATTTTCAAAAAAAATAGAATATCGATTTCGAAAGGAATTGAATCGAGACTTGTTTAAAGAGTTTGAACATAAGAATTCAAAAGGAAATTTGATATAGAAAATTTTAAGTAGAATTTGAAATAGAATTTCAAAAATAGAATTTGAATGGAGTTTGAGAATAGTTTTGAATATAGAAATCCAAACGAAGTTTGAAAATAGAATTGAAATTCAAATAGGAATTTAAATAGAATTTAAATTCAAAGGAATTCAAATGGATTTGAATAGAGAAAGTTCAAATGGAATTCAAATATAGAGATTTGAAAATAATGGGGTTTAACTATAAAATTTGAATATAGAATTTAAATGGAGTTTGAATATAGGAATTCAAACGGGATTTGAATAGAGGTTCAAATGGGATTTTAATATAGAAATTGAATATAGAAATTCAAAGAGAATTTAAATCTAGAATTTGAACATAAAAATTTAAACAGATATCGAATATAGAAAATTTGAAGGAAATTTAAATATAGAATTTGAATATAGGAATGTAAATAGAATTTGAAGAAGGGAATTTGAAATAGAATTTGAATAAGAGGATTTAAATAGAATTTGAAGAATAGAATTAAAAAGGAGATTGAATATTTGAAATTTCAAATAGAATTGAATCGGAGTTTGAATATTTGAAATTCAAATAGAATAAATATGGAAATTTAATTCAAAGAGAATTAAATAGGGGATTTGAATGTAGAATTCAAAAGGAATTCAAATGGAATTTAAATGGTAGAATTTGAATATAGCATTCAAATGGGATTTTAAACTATGGGATTTAACTATACAATTCAAATGGAATTTGAAATATGGAATTTGAATAGAGAATTCAAATAGAAGTGAAATTGGAATTTGAATATAGAATTCAAATAAAAGTGAAAATGGAGTTTGAATCAAGAAAAAATCAAATAGAGTTAAAATGGAGTTGGATTTATATAAACGAAGTTTTAAAACGTTTATATTTTTAAATATAATTAAAATGAACTCGCCGCAGCGCGGTAGTTCGAAAACTGGCGATTCGAACTTCAATTGAATATACAGAACTCAATTGAAGTTGGAATTCTTTGAAACAAAAAACGTCGGGACCGATTTGATAATAGTTTTCTAATGGAAGAGAAAAACCTGGATTTCGTCGTATAGATTTTGAGTTATATGAAAATCAAATTTTCAGAAAAGCAGCGCCAAAATCGTTTTAAAACCATAATGGTTTATTTGATGTTATAAAAGGATTTTAAGCGGAAAAAATCCGAATTTTCTATTTAGAAAATTTCAGAGTTGTGTTGTAAAATATATGTGAATTAAAGTTGTGTAAATGAATATGATTTTTGAAACAGAAACCAGATTTTGATTTATTGAATAGAATTAACCGAATTGAATAGAAATTAGTTAATGAGATTTTGAATAGATATTGGGCTTCGAATAGGTAAATTCAATTTGAAAATTTACATTCGAAATCAAAAAGGAAACTAGAATTGAAATTGAAATTCAATTTGGTTATGAGAAAGTTAAATATTTTATTTGAACATGTTATGCTCAAACAAAGAAGTGAAATAAGCGAAAAAGCTAAATAAAAGAATAAATGAGCGAAAACTGAATTCTAACGATTGGTTTGAGATGAACTGAATTGAAAACTGGTGAGCAGGTGTTAAACAGGTATGAGATGGAGTATATGAAGATTTTATTTATGTGCCCGACAAAAAGGTACACGTTTAAATTCATATATGAGATTTTATGCGCGTATCGGCAAGCCGCTTGGCTTTTCCTTTTTCTTTTGGATTGGTGAGGGCCATGGGAGGCTATTTGAAATATCCCGAAGCTCCCGGTGCAGGGGAGGTTATGGAGAAATTTTCCGAAAATTCAAGGAGTTAGAATATTTTTAGGAAATTTTGATAGTTAGAAATCTATATATCGATATATGTAGAGTTCGATAAGGTAACAAAATCAAAAATAGAATTTTGTAAACAGAAAGGGAAATCTAAAGTAGAAATAGAAAGCGAGCATATATACATGTTTTTAAGAAAAAGAATAATTGGGTTTTATAATGTGTTTATTCGAGGTTAGTGGTTTTGCCGTTTTGACGTTGAGGATGTTTTCAGTCAAGGTCTGAGAGGTAATTTTACCCCAACTTGATTGATTTCCTTTTTAATGGATAAATAGCAAGGTCCAGTCTCGAAGAAAAGTGCTTGAATAATAGTTTGGTCGAATAAAATATTTTGGGTTGTTTTTAACGATTTTATATACAACATTCGTTTTAACTCAAGTGATGAAATGTTGGAAATTTAAAAGTAAATATTTCCTGAGTATAATTAAAATAGTCGGAATAGAGATAAGTGATTGAAATTGTTTTCAAATTGCAAATAGAGATATTTCCTAATATATAGAAATATAAAAGAAGTTGATATTTGGAAACGTTTCCAAATGACATAAGAGGCCAAGATGATTATTAAAAATATTTGGTTAACAAATATTGATAGGGAAATGGAGAAGAGATTTAATTAATGAAATATTAATTAAAGAGCCCAGTGATTTGTTTGATATGTTGATTGAACACTTGTTTTTATTCGATAGTTAAATCACAGACTATCGAAGTTTTGACCATCGTTGTCAATATGGAGAGACCGGTTGGATTATTATCCGAAGAACCACTCCGTATTGGCATAAGCGTTGCGAACCAAGTATGCTGAATATATTGAAGACGGAGTAAAGTGCAAGGGCTTTTTCTATTAATAGAAATTGTGCCTTCGGCTTCGTTTAATCCCAGAACGAACGTATATGGATGAATGTCTGACAGAGTATTTCCAATGGTCGAATGTGCTGGTCTGTATAAATATATATGGTTGCAACAGATTTATTCCCTTAGCATAACATCCAGAATATTTGTGCAAATCAATTAATGATTAACAGATCTGACAATGTGGCATTCAAAGTGATTGTACTATCAACGAATGACAAGCGAGCGTAGCCTTAGGCCTCAACAACCGGGAAATGACCAAAATCGGGCAGGCATCATGGCTATGTGGGTCGCTCCCATTAGGGTGTATAATCACCTATCTAGGGAAATTCCTTTTGTTTCTTAATCTATCGATTCTGCCCATTCGGGAAACGGTGGTTTGAGTCCAACCGTTGGTGATATACATTCGATACACTCAAGCGAAATGAGTGGTCGGTCATGTGTGGGACGGGTTGCAAGACGTTCTTGTTCAACCCAGGTGTATTCGCCTCTAGAGATACATCATCGGAAGGTGGTCCCATACCTTGTCATAGTTGGAATCCAATCTCCAATAAGCGCCCTGCGGTTTTTGATTTTATACTATATATGTGAAGCGTGAGATGCAAACGTTCTGCTATTTGGTTATTTATTTGATGTAGGCATTATTATAATATCATTGGATTTTCGTATCAAAGTGTTTTGGGTTATAGTAAGGTAAAAACCATCTGTGTTTATGTGTGGACTGGTCTTACTATTATCTTTTCCTTCGAAAAGATTTTGAAAGTTAAACAAATGGTTGGAGTTTACTCACACCAGTCCCATGACTGACCCAGAGTTTATTTTGTTTGTTTTCCCTAAACTCTTGGGTGCCCAAATTTATACGGGCAGTCAAATAGTCGGGATTTTTCAGATTCACTTGGAAGAGCTAGAAGCAGGAGGCTTCACCAGTTAGCTATAGACTATCATATATTCCGCTGTGAACCATGTTTGTATCTGCAAACAGGGGTTTATAACTGTTCCAGGAATAATTGTTGTGCTCTGATAATGGTATGTATATAAAGTTACTGATTTGTATTTCAAGAGTTATGTTATGAAATATATTTTATTCATTCCGCCGTGAGTTTGTGATCTTCGTCTTTCTTCTATTCTAATATTACTTTCTTTACATTTCTCATCCTCTAACTTCTTTCTAAAAATGATTCGTATTTCTGTGCAATTTGGGTTAAACGTGTGGTGTTATTAGTCAACTCAAAGGGTACGGATTTGCGGGCCTTTACAGTTGGTATCAGAGCTTAGGTTGAGCGAATACCTAGGCTTGTGTGGTATGTACTCATTAGAGATAGGGTCAGTAGTACCCTAGAATGAGTTGAGTGTATATACGAGAGCGCGTATTTGTAAATTGATGTAAAAACTATTTTATATTGTGTTGGCTAGTCTGTTGAGCTGTTTATGGATTCTGATCGAATAGTGGGACGCCACAAAGTCGATAGGAATTTCTAAACACTTGAACAGAGGAATTTGACACAGTATTGTTTTAAAATGGGTAAATGAAATAATTTTGCCCAAAATTCTATTTTTTATAGAAAAGGAATAATTTCCTGGAACTATTATATTATATGGATGAGTTGATTGTTAATATTATAATCAAATTAGATTATAAAAATTGAAATGGCTATTTTTAACCAATATTTAATTTGTATATGAATGAAATATAAAAATGAGATGAATTAAAATTTGAATTCAAAACAGAATTCAGAATTTAAATCCTGGGAAGTTTGAAAATATTTTTGAAGTATATTAAAATAAAATAGTTTTATTTTGAAAGGATTTTTGAATAAAAATCATGTTTGAATGGATTTCGAAATAGGTAAAGCACTGAACTCACTTCAGTGGCTGGGAAATAATTCTAATGATAACTGCAGCATCATCAGTGTTCATTTTCGAGTTTCTAAGTGATGGATTGCTTCCTTAGAAATGTTTTGATGGAAATTTGTTTGAAAGAAAACAAGTGGTTTGAAAATTCAAATATTTTGAATTTGAAACGGAAATAAATATATTTGTATATATTTATGTGATTTCAGAAGAATTTGAAAGGAAATCCCAAGAATGTGAATGTGGAAATTTAAATGGATCAAAGTGAATAAATTGAATCAGAATCAAGTTGGATGAATTAGAATGCACATGAAAGAAAACCAAAAGTTTTGGTAGAATTAAATAGGAGGAGTTGAGTTTCAACATAAGTGGATTGTTGAAAAGTAATGGATTTGTATCATTTTTCCTACCTTAGCAATTTCGAGGACGAAATTATTTTAAGGGTGGAAGAATGTAACGACCCGGACTTTTGGTCGAATTATTTTAAATATTTAGTATGGTTTAAAATAATGGATCTATAATATAAATGGTATTTTTTAGGTTATCGATTAAATAATCAAAATACGATTTATTTTGATAATTATCGAAATACGAGAAGTTTGAAATAATTCAATTCAAAGATAAAACTGAATCGAAACAGTTCAGATGATCAGTCTACATACTATTTAAATATGAAAGTTGATAACATAAATTCATTGTTGAAGAATTTATTTGTTTTGAATTTAAATTGATTTAATATGGCTATTTTAAATATACGTTCAAATTAAATTATATAATCTATTTCATTGAATTCAAAGTTAGAAGTAAATCAAAACGATTTTTATCGACAAGTTTTAATTCTATTGGATTTGAACTAGGATAATATTATTTTTTCATTAAATTTAATTCTCTGAAATTGATTTATATTTAATCTTGAATCGTTTGTTTAAATTTATATCTTTTTCAGACGACCGAATTAGACTTTGAAACTGGTCCCAATGTGTTCAGAATGGTATTATAACCCTAGGGGTGCCAGTCGCTGCGCTGAAAATGGAGTTCGGGATCAACAGGGATTTTACGTTAAATCAATTCATACTAATTAAAAAAAAAGGAGTAAACTAAATAAATGGCCGTCCTATCGTTTAGCCAAGCCACCCTACCTTGTCCATCACACAGATCTACTCCTTCTCGAGCAGAAAAATCTGCTCCCTTTCTTCGATATCAAAAGAACACCAATTAAATGGCATATGTACCTCTGTCTCCTTCCCTCATATATAAATATACAGCGATACCCCTTAAAATTCTCTAACCCCATTCCTCTCTCATTCATTTCTTCTAACGCTATTCCGAAGCCGCCCATTCAATCCTTTGGAAATTAGATAAAACATAATATTGAATCAAATCATTCGATATTGATTTCTTTCCACTTGTTTGAGGTTGTATAATCGGTCGCTGCTCCTCAACTCGAGCGCGATGGACTTGTGGTTGCCCTAAGTTCTCTGAACAGCGGCTAGGGCATGGATTGGAGATCGACATGGAGGTGTTTTGAGGGATTTGAGATGCTCGAAGGATGTCTGGACAGTGGCGATAAGGTGAAAATGGATGGGGAAAGGTAGGCGAGGGTCTTTGCGATTTCAGAAGGTGCAATGCAAGGAGGAATGGGGTGGTGCGATTGTTGAACAAGATGGTTTGGAGTGAAGCAGTAGAGTTGATGTTGGGTTTTGGTGAGACTGAAGGGTATTGCGAGATGATGAAAAGGTGGCGATAGTTTTGCGATGATGAGGGAGTTGTGTTGAGGCAGTATGGTGGATTGTTGGCAATTCGGTCATTGACAGTGAGAGGGGCAGCAGGTGTTCGATGGAATGCTACAGTGGATCAGTGGTGTTATAGGTGGATTTTGGGGAGAAAATTAGATCTGTAGGCAGTTGCTTGTTGTTGGAATTTGGGGTAGAAGGGTCTCACGTCGGGATTAAGGTGCTGGTTAGGCAATTCGAGATGATTCGCCATGCAACAATACAGGAATTAACAAGATATGCAGCGCAAACATAAGGTGAGTAAATCTCACTTAAAAATTTATTTTTTTGTCATTAAAAATAAATGGTTGGCTTCTTGGATGCATTTGCAATTTTTTATCATTCTTGATTACTATGTTAGTTATACCTAGGCTTGGTGATTTTGGTTATTGGATTTCCCGCAGTACTATTAGCGGATGCCCGCAGTATCATTAGCGAATGACCCTACGCCCACGTATATAAGTGGATCCCCTTTTATACCACGTTATCCTGCCTCGAAGTAGGATGGGTATTATTTCTGTTGACTAACGTTTGTGGATGCAGGAAAACGGGTTGGAGGAATCCAACTGGATTCCTCAAAAATATATTATCTGTTTGTTTGTTTGCTTGATTTCATATATTCATATATGACGTATGAAAAACAAAATGATTGACAATTGGGTGATTTGGTTGTTTTAAATATCACTGGGCCAAGTGTTAATTTATTTAAAATATCGTGAAAAGGATATTTGAGACTAAAAGGGAAAATCCTATTTTTAAATAGAAATTTTGAAATTTGAATGGAATAAAAATATAAACTTGTTTTGAAAAATAAAACAAGCAGTTCCTTTATAAACAAAGTTTATAAATAGTTCTTATATAGCGAAGTTATAAATGAAGTAAAAAAAAAAAAGAATTATCACTTGATAGTTCAGAAATCAAAATACAAGTGTGAAATTGAAAAGGGAAATTTATTTTCAAAAAAAATAGAAATATCGATTTCAAAAGGAATTGAATCGAGACTTGTTTAAA
Organism: Allium sativum; assembly: GCA_030737875.1. Taxonomy (NCBI): domain Eukaryota; kingdom Viridiplantae; phylum Streptophyta; class Magnoliopsida; order Asparagales; family Amaryllidaceae; genus Allium; species Allium sativum. The sequence continues at coordinate 467,155,786 of CM060923.1, forward strand.
TAGTTTTAATATAAGAATTCAAATGGAAATTTGATATAGAAAATTTTAAGTAGAATTTGAAATAGAATTTCAAAAATAGATTTTGAATGGAGTTTGAGAATAGTTTTGAATATAGAAATCCAAACGAAGTTTGAAAATAGAATTGGAATTCAAATAGGAATTTAAATTCAAAGGAATTCAAATGGATTTGAATAAAGAAAGTTCAAATGAAATTCAAATATAGAGATTTGAAAATAATGGGGTTTAACTATAAAATTTGAATATAGCATTTAAATGGAGTTTGAATATAGGAATTCAAACGGGATTTGAATAGAGGTTCAAATGGGATTTTTATATAGAAATTGAAAATAGAAATTCAAAGAGAATTCAAATCTAGAATTTGAATATAAAAATTTAAACAGATATCAAATATAGAAAATTTAAAGGAAATTCAAATATAGAATTTGAATATAGGAATGTAAATATAATTTGAAGAAGGGAATTTGAAATAGAATTTGAATAAGAGGATTTAAATAGAATTTGAAGAATAGAATTAAAAAGGAGTTTGAATATTTGAAATTTCAAATAGAATTGAATCGGAGTTTGAATATTTGAAATTCAAATAGAATAAATATGGAAATTTAATTCAAAGAGAATTAAATAGGGGATTTGAATGTAGAATTCAAAAGGAATTCAAATGGAATTTAAATGGTAGAATTTGAATATAGCATTCAAATGGAATTTTAAACTATGGGATTTAACTATACAATTCAAATGGAATTTGAAATATGGAATTTGAATAGAGAATTCAAATAGAAGTGAAATTGGAATTTGAATATAGAATTCAAATAAAAGTGAAATGGAGTTTGAATCAAGAAAAAATCAAATAGAGTTAAAATGGAGTTGGATTTATGTAAACGAAGTTTTAAAACGTTTATATTTTTAAATATAATTAAAACGAACTCGCCGCAGTGCGGTAGTTCGAAAATTGGCGATTCGAACTTCAATTGAATATATGGAACTCAATTGAAGTCGGAGTTCTTTGAAACAAGAAACGTCAGGACCGATTTGATAATAGTTTTCTAATGGAAGAGAAAAACCTGGATTTCGTCGTATAGATTTTGAGTTATATCAAAATCAAATTTTCAGAAAAGCAGCGCCAAAATCGTTTTAAAACCATAATGGTTTATTTAAAGTTATAAAAGGATTTTAAGCGGAAAAAATCCGAATTTTCTATTTAGAAAATTTCAAAGTTGAGTTGTAAAATATATGTGAATTAAAGTTGTGTAAATGAATATGATTTTTGAAACAGAAACCAGATTTGATTTATTGAATAGAATTAACTGAATTGAATAGAAATTAGTTAATGAGATTTTGAATAGATATTGGGCTTCGAATAGGTAAATTCGATTTGAAAATTTACATTCGAAATCAAAAAGGAAACTAGAATTGAAATTGAAATTCAATTTGGTTATGAGCAAGTTAAATATTTTATTTGAACATGTTGTGTTCAAACAAAGAAGTGAAATAGGCGAAAAAGCTAAATAAAAGAATAAATGAGCGAAAACTGAATTCTAACGATTGGTTTGAGATGAACTGAATTGAAAACAGGTGAACAGGTGTTAAACAGGTATGAGATGGAGTATATGAAGATTTTATTTATGTGCCCGACAAAAAGGTACACGTTTAAATTCATATACGAGATTTTATGCGCCGTATCGGCAAGCCGCTTGGCTTTTCCTTTTACTTTTGGATTGGTGAGGGACATGGGAGGCTATTTGAAATATCCCCAAGCTCCCGGTGCAGGGGAGGTTATGGCGAAATTTTCCGGAAATTCAAGGAGTTAGAATATTTTTAAGAAATTTTGATAGTTAGAAATCTATATATCGATATATGTAGAGTTCGATAAGGTAACGAAATCAAAAATAGAATTTTGTAAACAGAAAGGGAAATCTAAAGTAGAAATAGAAAGCGAGCATATATACTTGTTTTAAAAAAAAAAGAATAATTGGGTTTTATAGTGTGTTTATTCGAGGTTAGTGGTTTTGCCGTTTTGACGTTGAGGATGTTTTCAGTTAAGGTCTGAGAGGTAATTTTACCCCAACTTGATTGATTTCATTTTTAATGGATAAATAGCAAGGTCCAGTCTCGGAGAAAAGTGCTTGAATAATAGTTTGGTCGAATAAAATATTTTGGGTTGTTTTTAACGATGTTATATACAACATTCGTTTTAACTCAAGTGATGAAATGTTGGAAATTTAAAAGTAAATATTTCCTGAGTATAATTAAAATAGTCGGAATAGAGATAAGTGATTGAAATTGTTTTCAAATTGCAAATAGAGATATTTCCTAATATATAGAAATATGAAAGAAGTTGATATTTGGAAACGTTTCCAAATGACATAAGAGGCCAAGATGATTATTAAAAATATTTGGTTAACAAATATTGATAGGGAAATGGAGAAGAGATTTAATTAATGAAATATTAATTAAAGAGCCCAGTGATTTGTTTGATATGTTGATTGAACACTTGTTTTTATTCGATAGTTAAATCACAGACTATCGAAGTTTTGACCATCGTTGTCAATATGGAGAGACCGGTTGGATTATTATCCGAAGAACCACTCCGTATTGACATAAGCGTTGCGAACCAAGTATGCTGAATATATTGAAGACGGAGTAAAGTGCAAGGGCTTTTTCTATTAATAGAAATTGTGCCTTCGGCTTCGTTTAATCCCAGAACGAACGTATATGGATGAATGTCTGACAGAGTATTTCCAATGATCGAATGTGCTGGTCTGTATAAATATATATGGTTGCAACGGATTTATTCCCTTAGCATAACATCCAGAATATTTGTGCAAATCAATTAATGATTAACGGATCTGACAATGTGGCATTCAAAGTGATTGTACTATCAACGAATGACAAGTGAGCGTAGCCTCAGGGCTCAACAATCGGGAAATGACAAAAATCGGGCAGGCAGCATGGCTATGTGGGTCGCTCCCATTAGGGTGTATAATCACCTATCTAGGGAAATTCCTTTTGTTTCTTAATCTATCGATTCTGCCCATTCGGGAAACGGTGGTTTGAGTCCAACCGTTGGTGATATACATTCGATACACTCAAGCGAAATGAGTGGTCGGTCATGTGTGGGACGGGTTGCAAGACGTTCTTGTTGAACCCAGGTGTATTCGCCTCTAGAGATACATCATCGGAAGGTGGTCCCATACCTTGTCATAGTTGGAATCCAATCTCCAATAAGCGCCCTGCGGTTTTTGATTTTATACTATATATGTGGAGCGTGAGATGCAAACGTTCTGCTATTTGGTTATTTATTTGATGTAGGCATTATTATAATATCATTGGATTTTCGTATCAAAGTGTTTTGGGTTATTGTAAGGTAAAAACCGTCCGTGTTTATGTGTGGACTGGTCTTACTATTATCTTTTCTTTCGAAAAGATTTTGAAAGTTAAACAAATGGTTGGAGTTTACTCACACCAGTCCCATGACTGACCCAGAGTTTATTTTGTTTTTTTTCCCCTAAACTCTTGGATGCCCAAATTTATACGGGCAGTCAAATAGTCGGGATTTTTCCGATTCGCTTGGAAGAGCTGGAAGCAGTAGGCTTCACCAGTTAGCTATAGACTGTCATATATTCCGCTGTGAACCATGTTTGTATCTGGAAACAGGGGTTTATAACTGTTCCAGGAATAACTGTTGTGCTCTGATAATGGTATGTATATAAAGTTACTGATTTGTATTTCAAGAGTTATGTTATGAAATATATTTTATTCATTCCGCTGTGAGTTTGGGATCTTCGTCTTTCTTCTATTCTAATATTTATTTCTTTCCATTTCTCATCCTCTAACTTCTTTCTAAAAATGATTCGTATTTCTGTGCAATTTGGGTTGAACGTGTGGTGTTATTAGTCAACTCAAAGGGTACGGATTTGCGGGCCTTTACATGTTTAGTCGTCATTTGAATTCGATACTAAAATCCATTAATATTCCAATTATATTATTTAAAACCAATTTAAACATTCGAATTCAAATGATCAAAAGATCTAGGTCGTTACAGGGGGGGGGGGACGCTCGGGCTTGATTAGGATTCTCTCTTCGGTTTCTGCTTGGATTTGGATCTACTTTAATGTATCACTTCGACTATTTGTCTACTTTATTATGGCTATTACTGGGGATTATGATTTTACATTTCTGCACTTTGATGGTTTTTAGCGCAAGACAAATGTTTTGTTTCGATGTAATTAGTTTCAGTAATTTATGCCTGATGTTGTAAGTGCTTTTGAGACTACGATGTTTTTCTGTAAAATAATGAAGTTTTAATTTTTCGCTGCTATTTTATACCTGTCTTGTGATATTCTATTTCTGTTTACCTAAACGCTTCATGGAACTTATTGCATTCTAATAAAGAGTGACATACACGGACGTGGGGTGTCACACATTGTTTACATATCAGGATTGTGAGCATTGTTAGCTCCTGAACTTGCTCATTTCTCAAATCAAAAAGTGAAGTTCCTAATAGTGTTCCTCACATGTTGACTCATCATTCAATCTGTAAAGAAGTCAATTAATCATCTTTATAAGGAATTCTACTTAGCGGTGCATGTGCACTGCGACTTCATCCCTAAGTATACTAGTTGTTTATATATACGTATTGTTTGAAAACCAAAGTATTATAAATACATGCTCTCATATATATACTCTCACCATGGTACTTCCCACTGAGGTTAAACTACGCAACATCACTTTGATACCAAATGTGACAACCATCCTACACTACCAACATCCAATAGGTGGGCTATAGTCATGTTCGGCTAATGCAAGACCATCATCAAGGTTGAAGTAAGAAAAGTAACCCAAAACATGATAGATATCTAACATGTCAAGGAAATATAATATCAACATAAGACTAAAATAAAACAGGCGAGGCAATATATAAGCTAAAAGCTAAATCATGAGCATCAGAGTAAAGGATTCACCTCACAACATAATCTAATGAGTCCTACATAAATACATCTCCAAAACACAGTCTCTAAACCAAAGCAGTACTATGTCCAAATTAGTGAACAATGGAAAAAAATAGGGATCTGAGTATACATGTAATAGGTAAAAGCCTCCTTCTCATCTCTGGATAGCTACTTGAGAACACTAACATGTCTCTACTCTGCTTATTTATAAGCACTAAGAGTAATAAAAAGCAATGCATAAACCCCATCAGACAAAGACTGATGTGAGCGATATTAATCTCAATCACTAAATGGAGTAGTAACATAGGTATGGGAAAACGTACCTGACATGCTGTGGTGGATCTAGAAAATCCAAATGGGGGGGTCATAATATTAATATATCATCAAAATGCATAAAAAATTAAACATCCGTAGCACATTGAAGTATAGTTTAAATAAATTTCGAAAACTACATAGAAATATTGAAATAGATTTACAATTGACCTCTACGATTTTTTATTTTTTAAAAATAATTCATGACCGCATCATTAAATAAATTCTTAAATACATCCTTTTCAATGTATACAACCAAATTGTTATTCAACCATTGATCACACATTCGATTGCGGAGTCGATTCTTCACTATCTTCATTCCATAAAAAGCTCGCTTTACAGTAGCAGTTGCAACCGGTGGTATCAAAGCTAAAGCAAAATGTTTAAAAACTAATTTGTCAATCCATTAGTTTATAACCGGTAGTAACATATCCACTAGTTTTGGTTGATGATGTTGCTGATAATGTTGGTAGTTTTGTAGAAGTTGGAAACTCTGATATTGGTGGATTTCGTGTGGAAGGTTTAGAATTAGCTGTAATTGCCTTTACCCATTAAAATCTCAATACTGCAGTGTGCATGCTTATATATGTAATGCCACGCACACTAATAACAAATATTGTACAATAATATTATCTAGCAATATGAAGGATAAGGATTTTTGTAGGCTACACCTGACTGTATTATTATGCTAACACTGACACATATTCTTATCGTATATATTTACTCTATATCGGCTCAAAGCAGCAAACACATAGGTTTTCCGAAACATAACACTATAACATTATAAAATACAGAGCCTAAGAACATAGCAAAAATAATAATACGATAACATGTATAACTCAAAATAATACAAAACGTATGTTCCCATCATGGTATACAACATCATCCATATAAATACATCATGTGATATACATATCATCACCGAACATTAAAATCACTAGATTATGAGATAACTGGTATTAGTATTGTATTGTACTCCTTCGTTGTCCCAAGAGAATATTCAGTCATGATTACACATCCTATCAAAAACAGTCTCAGTCAAACTTCGGGGGGGTCACTTGACCCTCCTTGCCTCTTACTAAATCTTCCTATGCTGACATGTACCTGCATCCAAAGAGTTAGCACATACAATCATGTACTCTACTCTATGGTAATCAAAACATTGAGAGTAAGTTAAAGTGCGAATGACATAAAGATACCAAACATCCAATCATAGCACCATCCTCATGATCACTCACTCGATTCGTTGGATATACGATCAAGCTCGGCCCACAAAGTACCCAACCACTAAGAGGGCTAGGAACCAAAGCGTACAAGTTTGTACAACCCAAGATGATGACCCAACACAAGGTCCAAGTGTGGGTTCCGAGGTTTCCTTGCACTAAAAACAATTTGTAACAACCCAGAATTTTGGTGATAATTAGTTTAGCTATTTAATTAGATTAATAATTTTTTTGAAAACAATGGAATTTGACCATGAAACTTATACCATTGCGTTCATGATGAAATTTTTATCAACTTTCATATTTAGTACTTCACGAAGGAGTTAGTATGAAAAAGTTACGAACGAAATACAAAAACGGATGAAGAACAAATAAAGAGAATATATTTACATATAGTAATAAACAACTTCCCCTACCCTCACTTCCAGGTCTAGTCAGGTAGTCAACAAGGCGGTCGACAACTGGATCGACCCCTGGTCGATCCTAACACTGGTGGCTAGGGTTTGTTTATACAAAATATATTATATAACAAACATATCTTTATATAACTAAATCTAACAATCCAGAGTCATTTTTATACCTATAAATAAATGGTTGGACCCCCATTCTCTTATTCATATTTTCAAAATACAGCAGCGAAGCTCTTCCATTTACAATCCTCCAATTTCTTTTAAAACATAAATTATAAGCACATACAAATCAGATTAACTAGAATAAGAGAGATTAGATTTAGATCAATGAAAAAGAGATGGATCTTTGCTTAGGTAATTTATATTATTGAATTTCCTTCTTCTTTTCTCATTTTTCTTTCCGATCTACAAATATAAATCTTTGTTTGTAAATCCCCTTTTAAAATAAATTGTAGATCTGTAGGATTGGGAATTTTAGGCCTAAAACCTGTGTAAAATTCAGGTTTGGATAGCTTTCAGGTGAGTGAGAAATTATATACATTGTTCATAATAACTTATGAAGATCGTTTGTGTTGAATCTAAACTATATGCCTAAAAGTAACCAGATTTGTTTATATCTAAAATTTATGAATATAGGTTGAGTATAGATTTGTAGGCCATCTAATTTAATACCATTATATAGACTACAATTGATTTTAGTTTTATTGTGGTTATCGTAAACACCTTGGATGTGGAAATCAATCCAAAAAACCATTGTTAGATTTGTAGTTTTATTTTAGGTTCATAGGATTTGGGTGTTGAATTATAATTGTGCATTTTTTGTTAGAATAATGATATTCTTATTTGTGCTTGATAATGTTGAGCTTTTACTTGTTTATTGTAGTTTTTTCCTTTTTGCAATAAAAGACATTATTTGAAACCTTCAAGGAACATAAATAATTCAAATAAGAAGAGATGTGCAAATTTTCGTAATTTGTACGTAGTTTCTAAAAAAACGTCAACTTATTTCCTTGTGATTTGAAATGTGTTCATTTCCCTTTTTAAAATAGTATGGACAAAATATACAAAAGTTACGGTTAATAATCTTTTTATAAGTTGTGATGGCCCGAAAATCCATATTATCTGAGCTAACAAATACAACATACATCCAACTCAAATAATAAGAAATACAAGTCATTAGGGTTAAAGAAAATAGAAAATAGAAAATAGAAGCAGAACAGAAATAACAATATAGAACCTCATAGCGGAACGAATAAAATATATTATATAACATAACTTTGAAATACAAATTTGTTTTGTATATACATACCATATCAGAGTACAACATAACATTTGATACAGCAGAAATAACTCTAAATAACTAACAGTGAAGCCTTTTGCTTCAAGCTCCTCCAAGTGTATCTATGAAGCCTAAAATACTTGACTACCCATACTAATTTTAGGCACCCAAGAGTTTAGGAAAAAACAAATAAAATAAACTCTAGGTCAGTCATGGGACTGGTGTGAGTAAACTCCAACCATATTGTTTAACTTTGGAAAAAAATCCTTTTGAAAGAAAAGAATAATAGTAAGACCGACCTACACATAAACACTGACGGTTTTTACATTACTATAACCCAAAACATTTTTGATATCAAAACCAGTGATATTATAATAATGTCCAATCAAATAAATAACCAAACAGTAGAACGCTTGCATCTCACGCTCTACATACATAGTATAAATTCAAAAACCGCAGGGCGCATATTGGAGATTGGATTCCAACTATGACAAGGTATAGGACCACATGTCGATAGTGTATCTCTAGAGGGGAACACACTGGGTTCAACAAGAACGTCTTGCAACCCGGCCCACACATGACCGACCACTCATTTCGCTTGAGTGTATCGAATGTATATCACCAACGGTTGGGCTCAAACCACCGTTTCCCGAAAAGGGACAGCATCGAAATAGATTAAAGAAATAAAAGGAATTTCTCTAGATAGGTGATTATACACCCTAATTGGAGTGACCTACATAGCCATGCTGCCTGCCCAATTTTTGTCATTTCCCGGTTGTGAAGCTTGAGGCTACGTCTATCTTTTAGAAAATCTGGCCACCATACGCTTTGAATGCCACATCGTCAAATCTGTCAAATCACTAGTTGATCTTCCCAAAAATATTACGGGTATAAAAGCTAAGAGAAATGATTTTCTCCGCCACCAGACGTAATACCTTGAAAAGATTGTCTTATGTGATCGTTAGGAATACTCTGTCAGACATTCGTCCATACAAGTTGTCCTGGGATTAGACAAACAAAACAGCTCTTGAATTTCACTCTATCTTCGATTATCTTTAGCATATTCTAATTCGCAATGCCTATGTCTATACAGAGTGGTTTTCGGATATTAAATCCAACCGGTCTCTCCGTATTGACAACGATGGTCAAAAATCTTTGACAGTCAGTGATTTAACTATCAAAGGGAAAAATAAACATCCATCAAACAATTTCACAATCACTGGCCCTTTCTAATATTTTATATTAAATTCATTTCTTAGCGAATTCTATATATATATCGTTATATCGATTTCTATTATCAAAATTTCTTAAAAATATTCTAACTCTTTAAATTTCCGGAAAATTTTGCCAGCACCTCCTTTGTACCGGTCAATAGTTCAATCCCCAACTCGCCTCTCTAGGCCCATTCCATTCAAAAAGAAAATCAAAAAGCCAAGCGGATTGCCGATTCGGCGCATAAAACCTCATATGAAAATTAAATATGTACCTTTTTGTCAGGCACTTAAATTATAACCTTCGTACTCTTTTCATATTCTTCATCCCGGACCTGTCTAATATACGTACACCTGCACTCCCATTTATTTCAAACCCATACGACTATTTTGATTTCACCACATTCAATCCCACTAATTAATTCTCTAAGTAATTTAGCCGCTCTATTCACTTATAGTTTGAATCAATTCATTTATAGTTTGAATCAATTCATTTATAGTTTGAATCAGTCGTGTTTATCATATATAAGCTAATTCCCAATTTGTTTCGAAACAATTCCACACTTTTCACTTTAATCACTTTCCATTCGCTAATTAGTTAATTAGCTTCTTTACTTGGACAATTTTAAGTTTGAACCTATCACATTCAAATTTACTTTTAACTCTCTTATGAATCCGTTAAATTCCCATTTTAGTTCGAGTTTCATATTCATTTTTGAATTTAAATTTACAAACTCAATTTGCTTAACTAAAGTTAAGTTCAACCTCAAAATTTCATTAATTAACCATTTCTAATCAGTCGATTCCATTTAATAATTTAAAATCTGGTTTTGTTTCAAAATCCAGTTCACTTGCTCTACTTGGGTACATATTTATTTTATAACCCAAGTCCGAATTTAACTAATGAAAATTCGGATTTTGATTCACTAAAATCCTTTTGTTTAATTAAATAAACCCTTACGGTTTTAAAATGATTTTGACGCTATTTTTCTGAAATTTTGATTTTGATATAACTCAAAATCTATAAGACGAAATTCAGGTTTTTCTCTTCCATTAGAAAACTATCATTCAATAGGTCCGGACGGTTCTTGTTTTATCGAATTACATTGAGTTATATATACTCAAGTGAAGTCTGAATCGTCAAATTACGAACTACCGCGCTGCGGCGAGTTCGTTTTAATTAAATTAAATATAAACGTTTAACAACTTCGTTTATAAAATAATTCCAACTCCATTTTCGATATTTTAAAGTAATTCAAGCCCGTTATCCAAATTTGACTTAACAGTTCAAGTTATTCAAACCTGTCGATTTTTATCCCATATTCATAACTTAGTTATGAGTGTAGTCAAATCTCAAATTTCTATATTTAAGTCCAATCCTTATGGAATTTGATTATTTAAAAAATATCGATCTCATCAAATTCCAACTATAAATTTCCTTTATGTAAATATAATTATTTAATCCAACTACCATTACAAACTAATATAATCCCTTGATAATAGTGAAGTCGTTCAAGTTGGAGTATTTTAATTACCTCTCAGACCTTGATCGACAACGTTCTTATCTAGGGACAGAGAAAAGTTTATAAACAACAACTCGGTTTAAACTTCACCTTCCATTCCATCTCCTATATTTTAAAATCTATTTCCAATTCACTCGATGAAAATTACTTCACCACATATATAAATATTGTTTATAAATTAATTTCCTTGTTAAAACCAACTTCCATCATAAAAGTCTATTGAAACTCGATTTCCATTTTTTTAAATATATTTTAATTATAACCTATATATATGCAATCTATTTTCAAATTAAATCTTAAATTTTTATTTAATTCAACTTCAAAATCTTATGAAAATAATTTTACTTCTATAAATTCGACATAGTCGAATTCAAATCATAAATCCATGTAAATATATTTAAATTCTGTTCACATTCCAAATATCAAAATAAATTTCATCGTTTCTTCTTGAAACGATTTCAAAATCACTTTTTAAAATTCGTACTTGAATTAAAATTTTAAGTTATCCAATAACAGTATTTTCCTCTTATTTAAAAATATTTTTTATAAATTTCGCTTCTTGTTTTAAATATTAAAACAAGTTTCTGATTTCTAAATCCATTTGAAATCTAATTTCCATTTCAGAAAATAAATTCTTACTTTTTAAGTTCACACTTGAATTTAAATTTATAAATTACCAAATGATAATTTTTATCTTTTATTTATAAATATCTTTTATAAATTACACTTCTTGATTTAAAAACTAAAACTAGATTTTTATTTCAAATTTCATTTGAAATTCAATTTCTATTTCGGAAAAATAATTTTCCTTTCTAAAATCACACTTATAGTCTCGTTTTTCGAATTATCAAATGATAATTCTCTTTTCAATTATAAATATCATTTATAATTTCAGTTATTTGTTTTTATTACTGAAAACAAGTTAAAAATTTCCACATCATTCGAAATTCAATTTCTATTTCAAAAAATGAAAGTTTTCCTTTTTAAATCTAAACATCATGTCTTATGATATTTTCTAAATATCAATAGTTTTTGGCCAGTGATATTCAATAATCCGAACATTCAAACCATCGATCCAATTCAACACATCACATATATGAATATGTAAACAAAAATAAATAAATTTGAGGAATCCAGTCGGATTCCTCCAACTTGTTTTTCCTGCATCCACAGAAGTTAGTCAACAACAATAATAATACCAATCCTGCTTCAAGGCAGGATATCGTGGTATAGAAGGTTATCCACTCATATGTCGTGGGACGATAGGGTCATCTACTAATAATACTGCGGACATCCGCTAATGGTACTGCGGGAAATATCCAATCACCAATACTATATATATTCAACAACCAAGCTTAAAAAAAACTAATGTAATCACAATAATTCAATAATCCATTCATGCATTCAATCAATCAACAATTTATCTTTAAATAAAACCTTGAGTGAGATTTACTCACCTTGCTTTTAATTTGTCGAATATCTCGAAATTCCATATTGTTGTCTACGAATCTACCCGAGTCTTCTTCGAACGGATTTATTTGCACCTACGATTATGTATTTTTATATTTATCGATCAAACCTTTATTCATTTAAATTAGCTTCTATAATGAATAAATAAATTATTCATTTAAATTAGTTTCTATAATAGATAAATAAATTATTCTATATAATTTAAATTAGTAAAAATGAATACCTTATTGCCTTGCTAAATACTCGACTAATCGAAGAAAAAACTCGATGATCGACACAAAAATTAGTTCAAGACCTTTTCATTCCTTATTAGGCATTTCATCGACCAGCTCACGGTTAAGCTCCATCCCGTTCTATCACTTACTGCCCTGCTACTGTGCCATCACATGGATCTCATCCTCACCGCAATACCTAGTTCAGCTACATCGTCACTGGAATGTTTCTAACAACAATACCATTTTGCCAGGAAAAAACTTATATGATCTACAAACTTTTGGTCACCATTCTCATGCCCTTAACACCATCAATACTACCCACTGTCGCACCCTATTTACCCATTAAAATGAACTCTAGATCTCGACTTTGATCCTGTACATTATCACATAATCTCATCCAGTTCAACATGCAAACCATCATTGATTTCTTCCCTAAATCGTAGCACTCTTCCGAGAACTCTACTTAACCACTTACAACTCCATGGCCGTTGTAAATGACCGTAGCTCACGGTCATACATCACAAACCACATAGCAAAAATCAACAATCAACTCCTCCTCACATTTTTCCCTTCCAATCACGACTCCCTCATCAGTAAAACAAACTCCACCAATCGCAATAACCACATCATCAAATTAACAAATGCACTCCTCATTTTACACAATTCCCGAACTCCCATTTCTACCAACTACTGCAATATTATGTCTCCTTTCCACCATAAGTGATTCCAGGAAAACTGAAAAGAGCAACCTCTGCTTGACAATCCTAATTTCACTCCTCTCCGTCATTTCTGAATATCGCTCCACCCTTACAAAGAAATCAAACTCACAAAACTCCTCCTTTTAACAGCCTTCCAGCCCCTTCTTCCTTCTCCAGCTCGATCCAACATCAGCAAAAACCGAATATGGCACCTACTGCTTGAATTCCCTTTTGCAAACTTCGAACAACCCTCAGTAATATCAACAGTCTGCAATCGAACTCCATACTCCAAGTTCGAACTTCAGATCAACATCGCACTCTATAACGCGAGCACCTCCACCATAAATTCACCCTTCGCAATCATCACCGAACTTCATCCCAAAATCACTTACCACACTTCTCAATCCAAGAATTGATCAACCCAGAACCCTAACTCCCGACACAATCAAATCCCCAAAACTTCATCGTTGCCCTCCTCCTACCGATACCTCATTTTTACCCTAAATCGAGAGCGCCTCCGAGATGGCGTCAAGCTTCAGGAGAGTCCACAGTCTTTGATGCGATTGGGATTCACGATACGTAAATTTGATTTTTTTTAATATAAATCAGTGAATTGAAAATGAACGAAGAGGGAAAGAAGACTCAGAAGGATTTCTGGATTGGAATTGGTTAAACAACGTAGATAAGGGTTATTATATAAGCGTGGAGAGGGGACAAGGAGTACAACGAGGCCATTAATTTACTAGTGGCTTTAAAGGGGAAAATGGAAACGGAAAATTTGGCTCGAGGAACACATAGGTCTATGTATTGTAAGTTTTTAGGTCGGCTTGAGAAACACATAGGGTGGCTGAATTTATTACAAAAAGAATTTGATTTGATTTGTTTTAATTAAAAACTAAAATATCCTACGGTCCATTAATTTAAAATTTGAACCGCCATTTTCAGATTATATCGTTGTTCAGAACTTAATGGATCTGATTCTGAGATTTTAATTTGAACGTATATATGGAATAATCTTATTAAATTGAAAACATATAATTTAAATTCAAAACAAACAACTTCGTGATAATAAATTATTATTATCATATACTTTTCAAAATACAATTTATATTGATCGACTGAATCATTTTTATTTTATTTTAACTGTGAATTCAAATATTGTTATCCCGTAATACGATATCCGATATATATACGATATTAATTCGTATATCGATTATTAAATCGATAAATTTAATATAAAAATTCATATTATTATTCCAAACCAATATTTAAAATAAATTTAAATATACAATATTAAATAGCTACAAATCCGGGACATTACATTCCTTCCTCCTTAAAAGAATTTCGTCCCCGAAATTACTAAGGTAGAAGGAATGCTACAGACCCATTAATTTTTTTTTAGAAAAATCCACTTATATTATACTTCAGTATTTCAAACTTCACTCTTATACATTCAAATTCATTCAAATTGAATTCAAATTGATTCAAATCAATTTGTTTATTTCATCCCTTTTAACTTGCTTACGTTAAGGTTAATTCCAAAATTCAAATTCCCGAGTTTTTATTTCAAATCCCCTTTTGAAATCATATAAATATATATGTAGATATTTATAACCATCACAAATTAAAAACATTTGAATTTTTCAAACAACTTGTTTCTTTTCAAATAAATTTCCATTTAGAGTTTCCCTAAGGTAGCAATTTGTCACTTAGAAACTCGAAAATGAACACCGATGATGTCCGGATCACCATCGGAATTACTTTCCAGCAATTAAAATGAGATCAGTGCTTTATCACTTTCAATCATTTAAAACGATCTTTATTCAAAAATCCTTCCAAAACAATGCTATACTATTTACATATCACTTCAGAAAATATTTTCCAACATTCCAGGATTTTAAATTCCAAATTATGGTTTGAATCCAATTTTAATTCATTTCATTTGTATATATTATTCATATACAAATTCTATTTGATTATATATAACCATTCCAATTTTATAATCCCATTTGATTATAATAATAGCACCCAACTCATCCATATATAAATAATTTTAGAAAATTATTTACTTTATAGAAAAATATAACTTTGGGAAAAATTATCTCATTTACCCATTTGAAAACAATATTATGTCAACTATTATGTTCAAGAGTTTAGAAACTCCTATCGTTGTCGTGGCGTCCCACGATTCGACCAGAACTCATAAACCACTCAACAGACAAGCCAACATAATATAAAATAATTTTTTATATCAATTTATAAATACGCTCTCTCATATACACACTCAACTCATTCTAGGGTACTACTGAACCTATCTCTAATGAGTAAACCCCCACCGAAGCCTAGGTGTTCGTTCAACCTAAGCTCTGATACCAACTGTGACGGCCCGAAAATCCATATTATCTAAGCTGACTAATACAACATACGTACAACTCAAATAATACAGAAATACGAGTCATTAGGGTTAAAGAAAATAGAAAAGATAGAAGATGAATAGAAATAACAATACAGAACCTCACAACGGAATGAATAAAATATATTATATAACATAACTTTGAAATACAAATTTGTTTTGTATATACATACCATATCAGAGTACAACATAACGTTTGATACATCAGAAATAACTCTAAATAACTAACAGTGAAGCCTCCTGCTTCAAGCTCCTCTAAGTGTATCTGTAAAGCCTGAAACACTTGACTGCCTATACAAATTTTGGGCACCCAAGAGTTTAGGAAAAAAACAAACAAAATAAACTCTGGGTCAGTCATGGGACTGGTGTGAGTAAACTCCAACCATATTGTTTAACTTTGGAAAAAACCCTTTTGAAAGAAAAGGATAATAGTAAGACTGGCCCACACATAAACATAGACGGTTTTTAACTTACTATAACCCAAAACATTTTTGATACCAAAATCCAGTGATATTATAATAATGTCTAATCAAATAAATAACCAAATAGTAGAATGCTTGCATCTCACGCTCTACATACATAGTATAAAATCAAAAACCACAGGGCGCTTATTGGAGATTGGATTCCAACTATAACAAGGTATGGGACCACCTGCCGATAGTGTATCTCTAGAGGGGAACACACTAGGTTCAACAAGAACGTCTTGCAACCTGGCCCACACATGACCGACCACTCATTTCGCTTGCGTGTATCGAATGTATATCACCAACGGTTGGGCTCAAACCACTATTTCCCGAAAAGGGACAGCATCAAAATAAATTAAAGAAATAAAAGGAATTTCTCTTGATAGGTGATTATACACCCTAATGGGAGCGACCCACATAGCCATGCTGCCTGCCTGATTTTTGTCATTTTCCGGTTGTGAAGCTTGAGGCTACGTCTATCTTTTAGAACATCTGGCGACCATACACTTTGAATGCCACATCGTCAAACCTGTCAAATCACTAATTGATCTTCCCAAAAATATTACAGGTATAAAATCTAAGAGAAACGAATTTCTCCGCCACCAGACATAATACCTTGAAAAGATCGTCTTATGTGACAGTTAGGAATACTCTGTCATACATTCGTCCATACAAGTTGTCGTGGGACTAGACAAACAAAACATCTCTATAATTTCATTTTATCTTCGATTATCTTCAGCAAAATCTAATTCACAGCGCCTATGCCTATACGGAGTGGTTTTCAGATATTAAATCCAACTGGTCTCTCCGTATTGACAACGATGGTCAAAAATCTTTGATAGTCGATGATTTAACTATCAAAGGGAAAAATAAACATCCATCAAACAATTTCACAATCACTGTCCCTTTCTAATATTTTATATTAAATTCATTTATTAGCGAATTCTATATATATCGTTATATCGATTTCTATTATCAAAATTTCTTTAAAATATTCCTACTCTTTAACTTTCCGGAAAATTTTGCCAGCACCTCCTTTGTACCGGTCAAAAGTTCAAACCCCAACTCGCCTCTCCAGGCCCTTTCCAATCAAAAAGAAAATCGAAAAGCCAAGCGGCTTGTTGATTTGGCACATAAAACCTCATATGGAAATTAAACATGTACCTTTTTGTCGGGCACTTAAATTATAACCTTCATACTCTCTTCATATTCTTCATCCCATACTTGTCTAATATACGTCACTCCCATTTATTTCAAACCCACACGGCTATTTTGATTTCACCACATTCAATCCCACTAATTAATTCTCTAAGCAATTTAGCCGCTCCATTCACTTATAGTTTGAATTAATTCATTTATAATTTGAATCAATTCATTTATAGTTTGAATCAACCGTGTTTAACATATATAAGCTCATTCCTAATTTGTTTCGAAACAATTCCACACTTTTCACTTTAATCACTTTCCATTCGCTAATTAGTTAATTAGCTTCTTTACTTGGACCATTTTAAGTTTGAACCTATCACGTTCAAATTTACTTTTAACTCTCTTATGAATCCGTTAAATTTCCATTTTAGTTCGAGTTTCATATTCATTTTCGAATTTAAATTTACAAACTCGATTTGCTTAACTAAAGTTAAGTTTAACCTCAAAATTTCATTAACTAACCATTTCTATTTAGTCGATTCCATTTAATAATTTAAAATCTTGTTTCAAAATCCAATTCACTTGCTCTACTTGGGTACATATTTATTTTATAACCCAAGTCCGAATTTTACTAATGGAAATTTGGATTTTTATTCACTAAAATCCTTTTGTTTAATTAAATAAACACTTACGGTTTTAAAACGATTTTGATGCTGTTTTTATGAAATTTTGATTTTGATATAACTCAAAATCTATAAGACGAAATTCAGGTTTTTCTCTTCTATTAGAAAACTATCATTCAATAGGTCCAGGAGTTTCTTGTTTTATATGCTCAATTGCAGTCTGAATCGTCAAATTACGAACTACCGCGCTCCGGGGAGTTTGTTTTAATTAAATTAAATATAAACGTTTAAAAACTTCGTTTATGAGATAATTCCAACTCCATTTTTGATATTTTAAAGTAATTCAAGCCCGTTATCCAAATATGACTTAACAGTTCAAGTTATTCAAACCTGTCGATTTTTATCCCATATTCATAACTTAGTTATGAGTGTATCCAAAACTCAAATTTCTATATTTAAGTCCAATCCTTATGGAATTTGATTATTTATAAAATATCGATCTCATCAAATTCCAACTATAAATTTCCTTTATGTAAATATAATTATTTAATCCAATTACTGTTACACTCTAATATCATCCCTTGATAATAGTGAAGTCGTTCAAGTTGGGGTATTTTGATTACCTCTCAGACCTTGATCGACAATGTTCTTATCTAGAGACAGATAAAAGTTTGTAAACAACTCGGTTTAAACTTCACCTTCCATTCCATCTCTTGTATTTGAAAATCTATTTCCAGTTCACTCGATGAAAATTACTTCACCACATATATAAATACTGTTTATAAATTAAATTCCTTATTAAAACCAACTTCCATCTTAAAAGTCTATTGAAACTCGATTTCCATTTTTTTAAATATATTTTAATTATAACCTATATATATACAATCTATTTTCAAATTAAATCTTAAATTTCTATTTAATTCAACTTCAAAATCTTATGAAAATAATTTTACTTCTATAAATTTGACATAGTCGAATTCAAATCATAAATCCATGTAAATATATTTAAATTCAGTTTACATTCCGAATATCGAAATAAATTTCATCATTTCTTCTTGAAACAATTTCAAAATCACTTTTTAAAATTCATACTTGAATTAAAATTTCAAGTTATCCAATAACAGTATTTTCCTCTTATTTAAAAATATTTTTTTATAAATTTTGCTTCTTGTTTTAAATATTAAGACAATGTTCCGATTTCTAAATCCATTTGAAATCGAATTTCCATTTCAGAAAATAAATTCTTCCTTTTTAAGTTGACACTTGAATTTAAATTTATATATTACCCAATGATAATTTTTATCTTCTATTTATAAATATCTTATATAAAATACACTTTTTGTTTTAAATACTAAAACAAGATTTTTATTTCAAATTTCATTTGAAGTTCAATTTCTATTTCAAAAAAATAATTTTCCTTTTTAAAATCACGCTTGTAGTCTCGTTTTTTGAATTATCAAATGATAATTCTCTTTTCTAATATAAATATCATTTATAATTTCAATTACTTGTTTTTATTACTGAAAACAAGTTAAAAATTTCCACACCGTTCGAAATTCAATTTCTATTTCGAAAAATGGAAGTTTTCCATTTTAAATCTGAAAATCATATCTTATGATATTTTCTAAATATCAGTAGTTTTGGGCCAGTGATATTCAATAATCCGAACATTCAAACCATCAATCCAATTCAACACATCACATACATGAATTTGTAAACAAAAATAAATAAATTTGAGGAATCCTGCCGGATTCCTCCAACCTGTTTTTCCTGCATCCACAAATGTTAGTCAACAGTAATAATGATACTAATCCTGCTTCAAGGCAGGATATCACGGTATAGAAGGTTATCCACTCATATATTGTGGGACGATAGGGTCATCCGCTAATAATACTGCGGGCATCCGCTAATGGAACTGCGGAAAATATCCAATCACCAATACTATATATATTCAACAACCAAGCCTAAATATAACTAATGTAATCACAATAATTCAATAATCCATTCATGCATCTAATTAATCAACAATTTATCTTTAAATAAAACTTTGAGTGAGATTTACTCACCTTGCTTTTAATTTATCGAATATCTCAAAATTCCATATTATTGTCTACGAATCTACCCAAGTCATCTTCTAACGGATTTATTTGCACTTAGGATTATGTATTTTTATATTTATCAATCAAACATTTATTCATTTAAATTAGCTTCTTTAATGAATAAATAAATTATTCTATATAATTTAAATTAGTAAAAACGAATACCTTATCGCCTTGCCAAATACTCGACTAATCGAAGAAACAACTCGCCGATCAACACAAAAATCAGTGCAAGACCATTTCATTCCTTTTTAGGCATTTCATCGACCAGCTCACGGTCAAGCTCCATCCCGTTCTATCACTTACTGCCCCTACTACTGTGCCATCACATGGATCTCATCCTCACCGCAATACCTAGTTCAACTACATCGTCACAGGAATGTTTCTAACAGCACTTCCATTTGCCTAGGAAAAAACTTATATGACCTACAAACTTTTGGTCACCATTCTCATGCTCTTAACTCCATCAATACTACCCACTGTCGCACCCTATTTACCCATTAAAATGAACTCTAGATCTCGACTTTGACCCTGTACATTATCACATAATCTCATCCAGTTTAACATGCAAACCATCATTGATTTCTTCCCTAAATCATAGCACTCTTCCATGAACTCTACTTAACCGCTTACAACTCCATGGCCGCTGTAAATGACCGTAGCTCACGGTCATACTTCACAAACCACATCGCAAAAATCAACAATCAACACCACGTCGCATTTTTCCCTTCCAATCACGACTCCCTCATCAATAAAACAAACTCCACCAATCGCAATAACCACATCATCAAATTAACAAATGCACTCCTCATTTTACACAATTCCCGAACACCCATTTCTACCAACTACTGCAATATTATGTCTCCTTTCCACCATAAGCGATTCCAGGAAAACTGAAAAGAGCAACCTCGGCTTGGCAATCCTAATTTCACTCCTCTTCGTCATTTCTGAATATCTCTCCACCCTTACAAAGAAATCGAACTCACAAAACTCCTCCTTTTAACAGCCTTCTAGCCCCTTCTTCCTTCTCCAGTTCGATCCCAACATCAGCGAAAACCGAGTATGGCACCTACTGCTTGAATCCCCTTTTGCAAACTTTGAACAACCCTCAATAATGTCAACATTCTGCAGTTGAACTCCATACCCCATGTTCAAATTTCAGATCAACATTGCACTCTATAACGCGAGCACCTCCACCATAAATTCACCCTTCGCAATCATCACCGAACTTCATCCCAAAATCACCTACCGCACTTCTCAGTCCAAGCATCGATCAACCCATAACCCTAACTCCCGACACAATCAAATCCCCAAAACTTCATCGTTGCCCTCCTTCTACCGATACCCCCATTTTTACCCTAAATCGAGAGCGCCTCTGAGATGGCATCGAGCTTCAGGAGAGTCCACAGTCTTCGATGCGATTGGGATTCGCGATACGCAAATTTGATTTCTTTTCTTATTTTAATATAAATCAGTGAATTGAAAATGAACGAAGAGGGAAAGAAGACTCAGAAGGATTTCTGGATTGGAATGGGTCAAACAACGTAGGTAAGGGTTATTATATAAGCGTGGAGAGGGGACAAGGAGTACGACGAGGCCATTAATTTACTGATGGCTTTGAAGGGGAAAATGGAAACAGGAAATTTGGCTCGATGAACACATAGGTCTGTGTATTGTAAGTTTTTAGGTCGGCTTGAGAAACACATAGGGTAGCTGAATTTATTACAAAAATAATTTGATTTGATTTGTTTTAATTAAAAACTAAAATATCCTACGGTCCCTTAATTTAAAATCTAAACCACTATTTAAACGTAATGACCGCCATTTTCAGATTATATCGTTGTTCAGAACTTAATGGATCTGATTCTGGGATTTTAACTTGAGCGTATATATTGAATAATCTTATTAAATTGAAAATATATAAATTCAAAACAAACAACTTCGTGATAATAAATTATTATTATTATTGTATATTTTTCAAAATAGAATTTATATTGATCGATTGATTCATTTTTATTCTGTTTTAACTGTGAATTCAAATATTGTCGTCCCGTAATATAATATTCGATATATTCGATATTAATTCGTATATCGATTATTAAATCGATAAATTTAATATAAAAACTCATATTATTATTCCAAACCAACATTTAAAATAAATTTAAATATACAACATTAAATAGCGACAAATCCGGGACGTTACATAAGATTTTGAATCTTAAAACAAGATTAAACACAAAAAGGGTTGTTTTGGTTGTTAGTTTAAACCAAAGCATAAATAATAAATGGTAAATAAATGAAATTAGAAACTACGTTAAGTATGCGTTTAAAATATAAGTAACTATATATATTTATATATTATAAACTTATCCATTCAAATCTACGAAAGTACCGTTATTATAATAAATGTTTGTTGTTATGTGTTTGAATAGTTTCTGTTTTATTGAGTATGTATATGGAAATATAACCCGTATTGAATGAAAATAATATTATGATCATTATGGAAATAAAAGTAACTGATTTGCGATATAAATAAAAAGGGTCATAAGTAAGGTAACAACGATTATAACCATGAATGTTTTGGGGAATTTATCGAATATGATAAATATGCCAAAATGGTTACAATTGAAATTGGTTTTAGGAATACAGATTGTCACTCCAACTAGGTAATAAATAAATAGCAAACTTATATGTATTCACATAAGATTTAATGGAACTAAATTTTCAGTAATAATTAGGGGTTACAATAATTAGATTAGAATCCAAATGAGACTGATAAAGATGGAATTTAATAGAATAATGAATGCCATAGGAAAATATGGCCATTAATGTCATAAATGGTAGACTATCTAGATAATAGAAATAAATGGAACTAAAAAGAGGAATTAATGGGGATTGATTGGCGTAGTAAATGATAAGTCCGTTAAGGAAATTAACAATTAAACATCCTTGGATAGGAAGTTAAATGTTTTCCTTATTTTATTCTAGTTAATCTTGAATTAATATAATTACGAATAAGGATTGGACTTAGTAGATTTATGATGTGAGGTCAATTGCACTGTTTGATAGAAGTATGCACTTTCCAACGTTCAGATATATGTACAAATGATGTGAGATATCATTAGCCATAGGAACCCATGACGATAGTTAATTCCGTAATGCAGATTATTTCCTAAAGTGAGGTTTATCTCACATGTAAGATATTAAGTGATTTTAGGATCTGTCTACCACCCAAAAGAGGAAACCTTAAAAAGGAAATATTTTATAAGCGTAAGCCTGCTTCGGTATAGAGGTATTAAGTAGTTAGATCCACTCTTAAAAGGGTATTAAGTTATCGTGTAACTTGCATCCGCACAATTAAGAAATACTAAATGGCTATTGGGTACGAGTTACTAATCCCCGCGTAGGTCTGCTTCCTCTAGGCAGTTAGTGACTAGGGCGAGATTCCACCTTGGGATCATGTATTAAATGACAATTAAGGAAGTACCATGAGTCTGCCTATCCTTCGAGAAGTATTAAGTGGTTAGGGGATTATCTAATAAGGTCAGCTATATAGTAACATGGGGTCCGCCAAGAGGTCTTAAATGGTGTCACGCTTCTACCTAAACCTGGTATTAAATGGCTAGTTATTATCTCTTACCTTACATGGGGTTTCAGGTAATGCATGAATGACAGAAGCCTTAAACTGGTAGGATTTAGTAGCTAGTGTCATCTAATTTGTATAATGTATAGTAAACCATCGAGTAAGTTATTAAGTGATCGATAGATTTGCCTTGGGTTTTAAGTGATCGAAAGGATCCATCCTTATCTTATATTGATAGTGAGGTCTTAAGTGGTTGTATATAAATAGTGAATATTAGGCTCAGATCCTTAAAATCAAACTTAATGAAAAAATTCCTTCTCAAAAAAAGAGTGTAAATTAGGTCCTTAGAAATTAATAACTAAAAACTACACAAGATTATGCCATTATTCAATGAATAATTGCAGACATTTATGTAATTATGTCAAAAAATTGCATAATTTTCTATGCAAAAATTTCCACAATTTTTTTTATTAATAATTGCGAAAATTTCCATAACTTTTTGTAGCGAAAAATTGCAGAAATTTCCATAATTTTTTGATTTAATTGCATAAATTTCTTCAACTATTCACTGAATAATTGCATAAATTTATACAATTATTAGTTAACTTAATTCTAGGGAACTAATTTACTTACCTTTTCTGACAAGGATGTTTTGGCTATTTTGAAACTTAATAGGGACCATAGCCAAAATGTCTCTATAAACAATTAACCTCCTTATGGAATATGGAGTAGTTGGGAGGCCACCTCTTATACTTCGGTTACTAGTTGAATGGTGGTTTAAAGGCTTCATATTTATGCGTAAACATTCTAAATTATTATTGTGATATCATTGCCTTTAGGGGTGCTACCTTGGGTATGTAGTTCGTTTGGTTAGAATTACTAGCCTTGTTAGACATATGTTGTGGTTTTGAACGAACGGGTTACATTTATGTATTGTAGACAGTGTTATACATTTTCTACTCACTAGGAATTATAGTTCTTATCCCATCCTCATAAAAACTCTCAGTTTTTTCTTGGGGAAGACAGATCCTAACAGTTGTTCAGATTGGTTTTCGGTTCTCCTTCTCTCATGCTCGATATCAATGCGACGATATGCTTTAAGGTATTCGCCTTTGTCGGTATTAGTTATGTTAATTTGTTTCCACTGTGAGTTAGTTGTATTTTACTCTAATTATGCTCACACTCATTATTTGCAGGTATCAGGCTTATACTCTCCATTCTTTGATGGGTTTGTGTTTCAATTTTTGTCAAAATCCGAGATCATAAAAGTGTGGGTTGTTACATTTGGTATTAGAGATTAGGTTTAGATGATTGGAGGAATTAACAAATTAGGATTAGCGAGAGAAAGTATTTGAATTTATTTTCTATTTTCTTTCATCTTTCTTACTTGTCTCTAAATTATGTCGACGATTAGATAGTTGTAGGTCTATTTATTTAAGATAGGTTTTAAATGAATAGGGGTTAGAAGTATTTTGAGTTCAAGTATTCAGCTAAACACAATTTACCCCATGGTGCATTTGATGATTTTTGTAACACCCCACCCCAATTAAGGTCACTCACAAAGGGAATGCCTTAACTTTGGTGGAGCGTTTTAGTAGACAGAACAGAAAATTTCAAGACAGATAAACAATACTATAACTTTATTACAATGGAAAACAGAAATCAGTTTGGTTACATCTTTACCAAAAACTCAAGTACATAAATATCAGTCTTGTTCAGAAAATCATCAGAGTACAAAACTTTAAAATCACAATCCCCACAGAACAGAAGCTGTAAAGAGCCAAGCCATACTTTAAGCACTTCAAGCAGAAGGAATCTGGATCAAGCTAAAGTATTCCCTCCTTGGAAAACCTGGAGGGAACGGAAGAAAAAGGGGCGAAAACAAGCAAGGTCAGACATAAAGTCTGGCAAGTCCAGTGACTTTCAGCATATGAACATATAATAATAATTTTGACATGAAAATAAAATTAGATGCAAGATAACAGTAACAGGAGTAGCAGATATACTTAGGTTAAACAGAAAAAGAACAGAATGATGTAAGCTTTTGCTTTTCACTTCTCTACACTAATACTAGTATAACAGGATTAGGTGTCACCCTAATGTCTAAACTGAAGCAGAAACAGGAACAAAATAATTTCCACAGAAACAGAAAGCTAATAATGGGCCTTTACCACCCGAACAGAAACAGGCAGAAGCAGAATGCTGATAATGGGCCTTTACCACCCGAATAGAAACAGACAGAAACAGAATATTAATAATGGGCCTTTACCACCCGAACAGAAACAGACAGAAGCAGAATGCTGATAATGGGCCTTTACCACCCGAACAGAAACATACAGAAACATAATATTAATAATGGGCCTTTACCACCCGAACAGAAACAGTCAAATTAATCCCTACAGAAACAGAATGTAGAATTAGGTGTACACTAGTAATTAGGCCTTTACCACCCGAGCAGACGGTACCACGCAGAAACAGATGGGTGTTGCCACCCAACAGAAACAGACGGTACCAACAGAAACAGACAGAACTAAGTGCACCCTAAAACCCTACCCCAAGCGATCGGCTCCCTAAACATAAATACCCTGTGCCGGCCCCACAGTATGGTGTATCACTCCATAAATTGACAACCAATTGATGTCACGACGTCTTACATCCACAGAGGCAGGCTGGGATCCATGCACGCACATGACCCGGTTGGAACGCACCATCAACACCCCTCGCCATTATCAAAATAAACCACTTATAATTAGTTCAGTAAGCGTGCCTGGACCCTACCTACTGTTGGGTCAAAGTTTTGATACCAGAAAGGGTTACTGACTAATATGGGTCCCAAACAACAGATGACACAAGTAATTTCTCTCCTAACCTTGTATCCCCAGACTAACAGATTTCAGATTAACTTGTTTACAAGTTTAGAGATACAGAATTCAGATCAACCAGTTCACAGATTAGACAAATTTTCAGACCAATGGATCAGATATACGGATTTAACAGATTTACTGATTAACCGGTTACAGATTAACAGACTTACAGATTAACCGATTACAGATTAACTGACTTACAGATTGTCTAACTTTGTATTGGGCCTAAGGATTCATGAAACGGGTTTATTAATTTCATCAGTCTAGTTGGTTTAACCCTATCCACGCAACATGTTTTAGACATCATATTTATCCCAGATTTTCATTAATTAAATATTAATGCCCAGACCTCTCACATTAGACTGACAGTTTGCGGCTACTGGTTAGGCCGGTTGGTTCCGGGCAGGTTTCTGCCACAAACTGAGTCTAACCTCGGGTTTCAAGCACGTTATGACTAACTTCTCACATTAGAACCTATTGTTTACGGCCACTGGATGTGCCGGGCAGTTCCGGGCAGAATTACGCCGCAAACTCATTCTAACCTCGAGTTAGCCATGTTTATCTTTGCAGCCAATTAATTAATAATTTACCATATTTGCCCACGTCTAATATATATGTTAATTATTCATAACTATAGCCAATTCAGATTATGTCAATAACAGACTAAATATACCTACTCAACAGATATAGCAGATAACATATTTCGCAGATTAGGCGACTTAACAGATTTAGTAGATTAAGTAATTTAGCAGATTTAATATAAAACAGATTAGGCATTTTCAGCAGACTTAGCAGATGACAGATTTAGCAGATGAACAGATCTAGCAGATTAGGCAATATAGCAGAACTAGCAGATTAGGCAATGTAACAGATTTAATCATTCCTTAAAGTTTCATAAACATATCATGCCTAATTGTAAATTTGGCCTAAGTTTGCATGCCTAAATAGTTGTCATGATTCACAATATGATCATATACCCCCCGTTTGCATTGAATTTACATGGCACAGATTATGGTCATAATTTACCATATAACACATGTCCCAATTTAGTTAAACTTTCCTAGTACAAGAGATTCACATATAAATTATACCAAATATAGCCATCAATCTCAATGCTTGTTATATATTCAAAAATCTCCCACTTAGGTATTATTCACATTTAATAGTTATCAAATCTTAATATGAACCTTCATACCTAAGTCATATTCTCTTTTTATCCCAAATCATAAATTGTTATATAAAAAATATGCCCAACAATCTAGAACTTTAAATTATAACAGATCTTAATTCAAAATATGCATTATGTCAAAGCCTCAAGTCATATGTTAACATACAATGGTTCCTCTTCTTCCAATTCACAGAATATGAATAGATCTAAATCTAGTTTACAACATATGTCCTTTTAGTCATAGATTAGCCATGTCCAATTATGCCATCGTACATTATTTGTCCCAAAGTTTTGCGTTTGTGCGTTAATCTCTTATGAGATCTGGCGCAGGCTCGTGGTAGCTTGGCTATAGAACAGAAAGAAGAAAGAGATACAGAATAAAATAGATCAGAACAGAACATACACAACCTCAAATTCAGTTTTAAAATCATGTCACAATTATAATTACAGTTTATAGCGGAAAATAACTGTACTTGCCTTGATTGGATTAAAGAAGAAGAAGAGTTGCAGTTGTTCTCTTTTTAATTTTATTCAGTTTGGAAGAAGATGCTTTGGTCCTAGTTCCAATTCACATCTCAGCAGAGTAGCGACGCCATTTTTATTTTTTATTTTTTATTTAGAACAGAGGCAGAATATAGACAGAATGAAATGGTGTGGACGGGATGAGGCTAGGGGGTTGTTTATATAGGTTTAGAGTCATGAATTTGGTCAGAAAATCGGCCAAAAACATCAGAATGCATCAGGTTCAGAAAGTGGGTTCGGGAGGCAGGTCGACCCCCAGGTCGACACTATGGTCGACCTGGGTCCCCCCAGGTCGACACTATGGTCGATCTGGCCTAGGGAGGTCGACTACCCAGTCGACCACCCAGTCGACCTGGGTCCTGGGCGGGAAAATTCCCGCCCAGCCTGCTTCTGGGTTTGAATTCGAATTTCGAATTCGAATTTTGAGTTGTTTTCGATTCTGAAATTTTTTGAAACTTTGGAGGGCCATATCTCCTTCATACGGACTCCGTTTCTCGGAAACTCGGGCTCGTTTTCAAGCAGAATTTCGAGACGAACGCAATGGAGCAACCCATTTCCCTTGATTCTTATTTTAAAAATTAATTATTCTCTGATTTGTTACTTATACGATCGCAGAAAATTCGGGGTGTTACATTCTCCCCTCCTTAAAGGATTTCGTCCCCGAAATCTTCAAGTTAAGAAGAATGTGTCCTACAATCCAGTCATCCATCTACTCAACCATCATCCACAAGCATCTATTGTCCTTAAAAAACTTCTAATGTCATATGAACATATGCAAAAGTGTGTGTATATGTTCCTCATCTAATGCAAAGATCAGGTGGTCCACTGATTCAGTTGACCTCCTTAATGCGAATTATGTTAATGCCATGAGTCCAACATGAACGCAATTTTCCTATTTGATACATATCATTCTTATATGAGTGACAACCATTCATTCATATGCAACATCCATGTGATGAGTCTACCATTTTGCATCCACAAAAATTGAAAATGCTCACACATCCATATGCAGTATGAGAGTGTTTTCGAGCCGATCTAGTGCCTAGTGCGTGTATATGCATCCACGAGCAACCACTTGCAACCATCAAACATAACATGTCTCAAACACATGTTTACATCCATAGGATTCCTATCTATAGGTCGAAGACTCGATCGACAGGATACAGTCGAATGATGGAAGCGAGTACAGATAAAACAGAAACTTGGTTTCCATTAGACCTTGGTTGAGAGACAAATTCCCTAAGTATCCGCCCCGAAGACCGAGATCAACATCAGATTGATGCCCAGAGGATTACCCTCTTTAGACAATGTCAAAACTGGAAATCTTAACCTTTTCAGAAATATCCAGATGCTTACAGACTACTAGTACAGACCAGATTATCAAATGATTCTTAGAAAACTAAGCATGATAAAACCCAGAATGTATGCGTACTTCTTAACGCCTAACACAGATATCTCTCAAACCCCAATCTATCACAAGCAGATGAGTCATAACCCTTATGGGTTTGAGCCTACAGTGGAATCAGAAATAATACTAGTATTAAAGTGTAGATTATCGGTTACAGAATCAAAATGCCAGAATCAAAAAGAGTTTCAACTCAACAATCAGATAAAGAAATTAAACCTCCTACAAATTTTTTTCCTATTTCTATCCTATCCACTAGCCTCGAGAGTGTTTGCCTGCCTTCCAGAAGTTGGTCCTGCCCTCTGCCCTTGCCCTCGTTTCTTCGGCCAGTCCCTAGTGAAGTGTCCCATCTCACCACAGTTGAAGCAAGTGCCCTTTCTTTTTCTGCAATCCTTGTTCAGATGAGTCGAGCTTCCACAAGTAAAGCACTTTTTCTCCTTCTTATCTTTAGACTTTTCACCCTTCTTTTGTGTCTCCTTTTTGGGCCATGCTTTCTTGTTCTGTGGTTCTTCCTTCTTTGCATCCTTCTTGTCATTGTCTTCCTCGTGCAGTAGTGCCATATCTACCAAACTCTCGTAAGTAGCTCCCATGGGTACATGGGTCCTGGCTAGGCTGTGCAGTGGCTCGTTCAATCCCCTAACAAAGTGGAGAGCCTTTTTATGCTGGATGTTGACTAAATCTAGCCCGAACCTAGCCAGTTGATTGAACTGATTGACGTATTCCCTGACTGTCACACTTCCTTGCTCAAGAGATAAAAACTTTTCCAGTTGTAGACTTCGTTCAACTTGCGAGAGGAATTTCGTCTCAAATCTTGTTCTGAAATCCATCCATGTTTCAACCGGCCTCTCGGCGTTAATGATTTCCCACCAGTAGGAAGCTTCGTCCTTGAGCAACCATACCGCCAATTGTACCTTCTGCCTATCGCCCACCTCGAAGATAACGAACAGATCCTCATTTTCCTTGAGCCAGTCCCTCGCTTCTACGAATGATTCAGTTCCTTTGAAATCCTTTCCACCCATGGCCCTAAAATCTTTACAGATCTTTGAGAAAGCAATTGCACGAGGAGGGGGTGAAGGAGGGGGATCATTTGCTGGACCTGCGGCAGCGGTCCTAGCCTCAAGATATTGACGAAACCAACCGGGTACATGAACACCCTCTGGTATCTCAGATGCTTCAGACATGCTGAAACGAAAAAGGAAAGATTCAATACAAAAAGGATCGAAGGAAAGATATATGGCTCTTTGGGGATTATGTTTTTTATTTTTGAAAATACTTCCTTTTAAAACCTTTTTGAAAATAGTTTTCAAAATTTTGGCCCAGTCTGGTAACCTTCAGCTCTGATACTAAGTGTAACACCCCACCTCCATTAAGGTCACTCACAAAGGGAATGCCTTAACTTTGGTGGAGCGTTTTAGTAGATAGAACAGAAAATTTCAAGATAGATAAACAATACTATAACTTTATTACAGTGGAAACAGAAATCAGTTTGGTTACATCTTTACCAAAAACTCAAGTACATAAATATCAGCCTTGTTCAGAAAATCATCAGAGTACAAAACTTTAAAATCATAATCCCTACAGAACAGAAGCTGTAAAGAGCCAAGCCATACTTTAAGCACTTCAAGCAGAAGGAATCCGGATCAAGCTAAAGTATTCCCTCCTTGGAAAACCTGGGGGGTGGGAAACGGAAGAAAAAGGGGCGAAAACAAGCAAGGTCAGACATAAAGTCTGGCAAGTCCAGTGACTTTCAGCATATGAACATATAAAAATAATGACATGAAAATAAAACTGGATGCGAGATAATAATAACAGGAGTAGCAGATATACTTAGGTTAAACAGAAAAAGAACAGAATGATGTAAGCTTTTGCTTTTCACTTCTCTGCACTAATACTAGTATAACAGGATTAGGTGTCACCCTAATGTCTAAACTGAAGCAGAAACAGGAATAAAATAATTTCCACAGAAACAGAAAGCTAATAATGGGCCTTTACCACCCGAACAGAAACAGATAGAAGCAGAATGCCGATAATGGGCCTTTACCACCCGAACAGAAACAGAATATTAATAATGGGCCTTTACCACCCGAACAGAAACAGAATATTAATAATGGGCCTTTACCACCCGAACAGAAACAGACAGAAGCAGAATGCTGATAATGGGCCTTTACCACCCAAACAGAAACAGACAGAAACAGAATATTAATAATGGGCCTTTACCACCCGAACAGAAACAGTTAGATTAATCCCTACAGAAACAGAATGCAGAATTAGGTGTACATTAGTAATTGGGCCTTTACCACCCGAACAGACGGTACCACACAGAAACAGACGGGTGTTGCCACCCAACAGAAATAGACGGTACCAACAGAAACAGACAAAACTAAGTGTACCCTAAAACCCTACCCCAAGCGATCGGCTCCCTAAACATAAATACCCTGTGTCGGCCCCACAGTAGTGTGTATCACTCCCTAAAGTGACAACCAATTGGCACTGACCTATTTATAGCTGTCACGGCGTCTTACATCCACAGAGGCAGGCCGGGATCCATGCACGCACATGACCCGGTTGGAATGCACCATCAACAGCCCTCGCCATTATCAGAATGAACCACTTATAATTAGTTCAGTAAGCGTACCCGGACCCTATCTACTGTTGGGTCAAATTTTTGATACCAAAAAGGGTTACTGACTAATATGGGTCCCAAACAACAGATGACACAAGTAATTTCCCTCCTAACCTTGTGTCCCCAGACTAACAGATTTCAGATTAACTTGTTTACAAGTTCAGACATACAGAATTCAGATCAACCAGTTCACAGATTAAACAAGTTTTCAGACCAACGGATCAGATATACGGATTTAACAGACTTACAGTTTAATCGATTATAGATTAACAGACTTACAGATTAACCGATTACAGATTAACAGACTTACAGATTGTCTAACTTTGAATTGGGCCTACGGATTCATGAAACGGGTTTACTAATTTCATCAGTCTAGTTGGTTTAACCCTATCCACCCACCACGTTTTAGACATCATATTTATCCCAGATTTTCATTAATTAAATATTAATGCCCAGACCTCTCATATTAGACTGACAGTTTGTGGCTACTGGTTAGGCCGGTTGGTTCCGGGCAGGTTTCTGCCACAAACTGAGTCTAACCTCGGGTTTCAAGCACGTTATGACTAACTTCTCACATTAGAACCTATTGTTTGTGGCCACTGGATGTGCCGGGCGGTTCCGGGCAGAATTATGCCGCAAACTCATTCTAACCTCAAGTTAGCCATGTTTATCTTTGCGGCTAATTAATTAATAATTTACCATTTTTGCCCACGTCTAATATACATGTTAATTATTCATAACTATAGCCAATTCAGATTATGTCAATAACAGACTAAATATATCTACTCAACAGATATAGCAGATAATAGATTTCGCAGATTAGGCTACTTAACGGATTTAGCAGATTAAGCAATTTAGCAGATTTAATATATAACAGATTAGGCTTTTTCAGCAGAATTAGCAGATGACATATTTAGCAGATGAACAGATCTAGCAGATTAGGCAATATAGCAGAACTAGCAAATTAGGCAATATAACAGAACTAGCAGATTAGGCAATATAACAGATTTAATCATTCCTTAAAGTTTCATAAACATATCTTGCCTAATTGTAAATTTGGCCTAAGTTTGCATGCCTAAATAGTTGTCATGATTCACAATATGATCATATACCCCACGTTTGTATTGAATTTACATGGCACAGATTATGGTCATAATTTACCATATAACACATGTCCCAATTTAGTTAAACTTTCCTAGTACAAGAGATTCACATATAAATTATACCAAATATAGCCATCAATCTCAATGCTTGTTATATATTCAAAAAATCTCCCACTTAGGTATTATTCACATTTAATAGTTATCAAATCTTAATATGAACCTTCACACCTAAGTCATATTCTCTTTTTATCCCAAATCATAAATTGTTATATAAACAATATGCCCAACAATCTAGAACTTTAAATTATAACATATCTTAATTCAAAATATGTATTATGTCAAAGCCTCAAGTCATATGTTAACATACAATGGTTCCTCTTCTTCCAATTCACAGAATATGCATAGATCTAAATCTAGTTTACAACATATGTCCTTTTAGTCACAGATTAGCCATGTCCAATTATGCCATCGTACATTATTTGTCCCAAAGTTTTGCGTTTGTGCGTTAATCTCTTATGAGATCTGGCGCAGGCTCGTGGTAGCCTGGCTATAGAACAGAAAGAAGAAAGAGATACAGAATAAAATAGATCAGAACAAAACATACACAACCTCAAATTCATATTTAAAATCATGTCACAATTATAATTACAGTTTATAGCGGAAAATAATTGTACTTGCCTTGATTGGATTAAAGAAGAAGAAGAGTTGCAGTTGTTCTCTTTTTAATTTTATTTAGTTTGGAAGAAGATGCTTTAGTCCTAGTTCTAGTTCATATCTCAGCAGAGTAGCGACGCCATTTTTTATTTTTTTATTTAGAACAGAGGCAGAATATAGACAGAATGAAATGGTGTGGAGGGGATGAGGCTAGGGTGCTGTTTATATAGGTTTAAAGTCATTAATCTGGTCAGAAAATCGGCCAAAAACATCAGAATGCATCAGGTTCAGAATGTGGGTTCAGGAGGCAGGTCGACCCCCAGGTCGGCACTATGGTCGACCTGGCCTGGGGAGGTCGACTACGCAGTCGACCACCCATTCGACCTGGGTCCGGGGTGGGAAATTTCCCGCCCAGCCTGCTTCTTGGTTTGAATTCGAATTTCGAGCTGTTTTCGATTTTGAAATTTTCTGAAACTTCGGAGGGCCATATCTCCCTCATACGGACTCCGTTTCTCGAAAACTCGGACTAGTTTTCAAGAAAAATTTCGAGACAAACGCAATGGCGCAACCTGTTTCCCTTGATTCTTATTTTAAAAATTAATTATTCTTTGATTTGTTACTTATACGATCACAGAAAATTCGGGGTGTTACAATTTTGTTTTGGAAGAGCATGAGGATGACAAATGGTGAACCTCATGGTTTTGAGTTTAGTGACTGGATGAAAAGCTAGCTACAACTGAGATAGTCGTGTTTTCTTGTTTTGGTTTCGTTGGGAGTTCAAATCAATGATCTTTTCTTGGTCTTGAATGAGAAATTCACATTAATGTGCCATTATAGTACAGATATTCTTTTGATAGAATTATTCATTTGAATCTTTAGTCCTATGTTGGGGAAATTTTCGTTATTAAAACTGTTTTGAGATTGAAAAAGAGGTTTCAGAAAATTTAAACGATGGTTTTCAAGAAATTGTTTTATAAGTACAGATCTGGATAAATAAAATAAGTCTTAGAGTTTTAATCTAACCATGTTTTGGGTCGTGGGGTTTTGTGTAATTTTAATAAATAATCCATTTTGATAAGAAGAAGGAACTTGAAAATAATAAGGTATAAGCCTCAAAATTCAGAACCTATAATTACCCATTCCTTGTGATTTGTAATATTCCTCTTTCCAAGTATTTTGGATGATTTATGAATGTTATCACAAATAACTTTTTTAATAGATTTAAAATCTGGATAATTCAAAAGATGGAAAGATTGTTCTAGTCAGTAGGATAAAATGGAATATAAAATTTTAAATATATATTTATTTTTTGGGACCCTCAGTTAAAAATAAAAATAACATAAAGTTTTCAAAAAAATTCTTTGAAAAGGGTAAGGAAATTTCTGTTCATTTTGGGGTGTTTGATTTCGTAAATCGTTCGATTCGTTAGTCCACTAGGTAAGGGGAAAATCTATTTCTATTTTATTATGGATTTCTAACTGAATTCAATCTCGGAATTTGTTGTTGTTTGGTCGTAACCTTTATTGAGACTACTTTGAATCTTTAGAGATGGTTCGGGTTTGACTACAATCTGTGGTACCGCCGTAATGAGGACAAAGTATTCTTCGGATTCACGTCAAACCTTAATTGATGATGTGGGATGATTAATAATTTAATTTGACCCTTATATGGTTAGGGTTCAATACTTGTCCATAGTCTGTTTAATAGTCAAACATTTAGTGTTATACCTAGAGTAGTCAACTAGGTGATGAGTTTTGGTACAACTTGAACCTAGGACTCAGCAATAAAAGTTACATCCAAATTTCCCTCCATAAACTTCTTTCTTTCGGCCTTTCTTCCGCATCTATCCAAATCATATCTTTATTCTACTTCTATTTCTTTGTTGTTGCCTAGTCTCTCCTTTTCCACGCTAGTTTGCGCATAAGATCTCACCCACTAGTACTCCAGGACCTAAACCCAATTTCGTCTCTCCGATTATTTCTTAGTCCATGATTATCTTTCTTGTGCCATTTAAGTCTCATTCTTAGGGTGAGAGGCCATTTTGTGGGACCGGACTGAGCTTAAGGTTTCATCGCTTTAGGGCTAAGAGAATTAGTCATAGCAGTTGGACTTGCACTGGTCCTTTGCTTTGAAGATTTTCAGTAGGGTCATTGTTTGTGTTGCTTCTGGCATTGTCATATCTTGTTGAAAGAGATTTGATGAAGGCAATCGTTGTTTTAAAGGTGAAGATTGAGCTATCTTTGGATGGGTTTTCTGAGGAGAATCTCAATGGAATTTTTAGAGGCATCGGTGTTGTACACAGACTAGCATGGTCTTTGGTTTTACCGGCTTTGAAGATTTTGCAGCAGATCTCTTCTTCATAGATGTCGGTTTTGAAGTTCAGAAATCTATGTTCGAATTGCCATGTTGATGTGTGACTTACTTGGCACATTATTCTGAGATTGGTAAGTTATGACTAGAGTTGTCTTATAATGTGGGAATCAGTATTTTCTTCGATCAATGAAATAACCATCATTTAATACCGCATCATATTGGATTCATCTTGTTGTCCTTGGGTACTGTTTCGCTGAGTTACTTGTTGTATTTTCACATATCCATTTTTGTCATTATATAATGTTAAGCGAATCTCCATGATAAGCAATTTTGGTGGTAGGTTTTTTTATCATCGCAAATTCTCTCTTAGTAGAGATTGTGATTGTAATGACCTGGATTTTTCGCAATTTAATTTTGAATATTTAAATTGATTTTAAATATTATATTGATAATTTAAAACGATTTAATAAGAATAATTTGTTTTGTTGTACCTGATTTTTATACCAATAACCATCTACATCTAACCGTTGTGTCATGTATGTTGAAAAAAATTGAGCAAAGAAATTTCATGTAAGTTAAAAGCATGGTTCGATCGTGATCAAATTTCTAGTGGAGTCATGACTGTGCTCGTGATAGTGGTCTACAGTATCCTAGATTCTAGTTTCTAGCATTTGACATGTGCGATCTAAAACAAAAGCTACAAACTGCACTGAAAGATGATGAAAAGAATAGCTTAAACAGTAAAACCTTGTGAATTCTGATGGTGGAAATATTGCCCACATGCTTATGAAACAAACATAGACATCCCCTTAAATGTACAGAGTTATTTTCACATGCCTAGTTAAATTTCCACATGCCTAGCTTATGAACTAAACCAGGCTTATCAGTACGAACCATGTTCTCCAAGTTTTATAGCCATATATGCCAAGCTTTTCATTTCCGTGATCCCCAAGCTGCTATAACCCGTGCCTGCCAAGCTTTCAAAGCCGTACCCACCACGCAACACCTCCTTTTAAAAGCATGGACATCTCGTTACTTTTAGAGGATTGAAAGGTGGGAAGCTTAACCTCATAAATTCATTAAAAATTGACTTTTCCCTAAAAGTTAGATAGGGTCCAAGTCTAAATGTAAATAAGCAAATTCTGATTTGTTGAGTTCGTTGTTTCTTGTGCTTCAGGGTTATATGCCTTTGAATTGGGTTCATGCGAGATCTGAATCTCGTCATCGCGAGTTCACCACAGCGTGGAGTTTGAGTGAGGGCGTACTGGAGCTTGAGACAACAGCAAGGAGGCTCGAAGGTGGCGAATTGCTGAGGGGGTCAAGGCGCATGTATGGGGGTGTTTTGAGGGGTAATACTGTGTATTTGTGTCGCAACTTTTCTGCCTTGGTCACGCTAAACCGAAAGTGAGTTTTCTGTAGAAATTCGAGCTTCGAATGATGAGGATAAGGCGATGTAGGAGTTGATGGAGGGGTTCTTTGGTAATGGAGATTTCAACTCAAGCTAACGGTGATGAGGTGGTACAGTGTCGGCGTCGGCTCCGATGGCCGATGGTGGTAGCGGAGGATTAAAGATGAACGTGGATTCCATTCGAAGAACTGGGTTACAGTTGATGTTCACCTGGAGGGTATAGCTTGGTTATGGTTGTTAAAATTTACAAATAAAGGGATTAAGCACTAAATTACGGTAATTAACATGTTAAATAAGGATTGGGAAGGAGGGCTCGTCCGGCTTGGTTACATGGCGGATTGATAACCATTGTGGCAGCTGAGATGAGAATGATCAGTATTAGTTGTTGGAATTGGGTGCGAATGGAAGGGATGAGGAAGATATTTTAACCTGGTAATGATTTAATTAGTATAATTGGTGAATTAGTTAATGATTTAATATGGCTACTGATGGAAAAGAATGATTCTAGATTTAGAAATTGGATCCCCAGTAAACAATTTGTGACTGACTTTGGGAAGGTGAGATTGAAGTCTTGGCTTTGGGGAAAGTGACTGTAGCGGAGTATACCAAGAGAAAGACACGATCTAATCGGGTTTAGCAGCTAATATTGAGGTTAAGCAAATAATTAATGATTAGTAAAGGTTAATTTAAGTATATGGTTATTCTAATTTAAATCATAATTGTAATGGGTATATTTATTCCATTTGTTGACAAAATTGAATGCGACCGAATCTGCTAGAACCGTAACAACGAGATCTACGTTGTGGGAATAGAGCTACTGGAATTTCGTTATAAAATCAAACGTCTGTTTGATTAAAAAAAAAAACAGAATTGTCAACTGTGTACCGAGGTGAGTAAATTCACTTACTATGACTTGTTTATATTTTTATATAAACAAGTTTTAAATTTATTTACAGTAATTTTATACCGTGTGATGGTTGTTTGGATGAATGGTTGACAAAATTGGTTGAAATGGTTGATATAAGTACATCGTTGAACGATTATTAGTTCTGATATTTCATATTTGATGTGAAATAATATCATCGATGTGATTAACATATGTGGATGCAGGTAAACAGGTTGGAGGGATCCAACTGGATTCCTCAACATTTTTTTACTGTTTATTTACCTATTGTGATATATGATGTGATATACAACCGGTAATTGATTTTGTTGTGGTTTAATTACACTGGCCCAAAATTTTGGTATTTAAATACCGTAAAATATTTTAGAATGTAGAAAAGAAAATGAGGTGTTAAAAAGAAATTATTTCAAAGATAGAAATTAGATTTAAAATGGATTAGAAACATAAACTTGTTTAAGTGGATTAAATAAGAAGTCGTTTATAATAATGTTTATAAATAAAGTAAAATAACTATCATTGGATAATGTAATTACATAAATTCAGGCATGAATTTAGGAAGTGGAATTGGAAGTCGTCTCGACAAAAACGATGAGTTTCATAAAAATCGGGATGTAAATTGAATAGAAGTAAATCCACGGGGATTTACAATTTGAATTCGATTTTGCCATTTAAAATGAATTATTTCTAAAAGGATTATATTTATGTTTGAAAAGACAAAGACCATGTATTTTAAATTGAAATGGTAAGGGTTTTAAAAATAGATAGTTATAAATGTGTAACATCCCATAATTTCTGTATATTTAAATTTAGATTTAAAATAAATAAATAAAATAATATTAGGTAAATCAAATTTTGTTGATTTTTATAATAATGATTGTTTGAATTAAGTATGAATAAAATTTTCCAAATATAGTTTATTTAGAGAATGTTGGGATTTGAGAATTTATATTTTAAAGGATTAAATAAATTTAAGTTATTTAAGTTAAATAGAAATTTCCAATTTGATTTGTTAAACGATGGAAATTAAGTTGTTTAAGTTAAATTTGGAATTCAAAAATAAAAAATTTAAATTTGTAAATAATCAAGTTTGGGAACTCAAGATCTATGGAATAAATTTTATAGAATGTTGTGAAGTTATAATGTGGTTTAAATTTGAATTTAATGAATAATCAAATTCAATTAAAACAGTTAAATGAATATTTGAATGTTTTATTAATTAATTAACGGTGAAATTTAGCTGTTTGGCAACTGTCTCGGAATTCGACGAAACTGGCACCATCGGAACCGGAATGGTGAATTATGGTAGGATTTCAAATTGCGTTACAATCCGACTTACCGTTTGACCGTACGAGAGAAAGTGTGAAAGAGATCTATGTAACTGGATAATTGTTTGTTTCTTATGTTGGGCCCCCTATATTTATATAAATGAAACCCATTTACCAAACCTCAGCCATTTTTCAACATACGTATATTTCCCCCACCGACTCTTTCTCTAATGGCAGAACAAAGTTTTCAAAAACCCTAGCAAATAAAAATATACAACTTCAAAATCAAATCTCTTCAAACCCTGGCATATTATATACCATTTCGAAAAGCTCAACGATACGAACCTACAGGTACTCTCCGTTTCGACATGCAGTGGCTGAATCGGCCAGAAGTCGTAGTCAAACAGTCAGATTTTCGAAACCCTAGCATGCGAATTGTGTTTTTATTTATTTATAGGCTAATCAAAGAAATGATGATATGGGTTTTGTAGAGGATGGCTTGGGGAGTTCATAGGTGGTGGTCGTCGG
Source organism: Allium sativum (assembly GCA_030737875.1). Lineage (NCBI taxonomy): Eukaryota > Viridiplantae > Streptophyta > Magnoliopsida > Asparagales > Amaryllidaceae > Allium > Allium sativum. The sequence goes on from CM060923.1 coordinate 467,196,179, forward strand.
TCGTATCATGGTCGGAGGAGGTTCAATATGGTGGTTAAAGGCCAAAAAACGGAGGTTTAGGTTGGCAACGGTCTGGGCTAGAGGCCACCGGAAGTCACGGGTTCGGCACAGGAAGGTGCACCTCGAGGAGCAGGTCAGAACGCCGGTGGTCTTGCGCCTTCTAGTGGTCAGAGTAATGAGCTAGATTTGGTCAAACATCGGACGGCTAGGGGTATCCTCCGCGTTTGGCACTGTAGCTATGAGAATAGGGAGCGGGAAGGGGTGCTGAGGTGTCAAATTCTTATTGGGTGAGGATTATTATATTAAATTTTTTATAAATTCAAAAATTCGTTATAGTAAATCTTTAATAACTTTTGCGTATGTATTTCGATTTTGACGCGGTTGGGTTTGTTGGAATCATGGCGGAATTGCGGATGTTTTGGCACTAGCCTGGCTGCGTTTGGAGGCTGTGAAATTTTGGCCTTTAATTGGACGTTCAAATCAACTAAAGACCCTAAGGTGAGTGAGTTTATCACTCACAATGAACCGAATCATCCCTATCTTTGTCGAATTAAATTATGAAACAATTTGGTTGCATGGTTGTGATTAGTTGTTGAATTGGTTGCTTAAATTTGATATACTATTGTATTAACATGCAAATTAGATCGATAATTAGTTATTTAATTTAATTAGATTTCTAATTGGAAATTTTGATCCTTGATAATCTGTAGAACAACTTAATACTGATTAATTGGATGGGGTGGTTGTGATGGATTTTTTTGGTTGAAATTTGTTATTGAATTGATGTTGGCACTGCTAATGCTCCATATTCGGTATATTGTGTTGCATGTTCAATTTGATGATGAATCCCATTTTACCCTTGATATTACGGGCATCCAATAAACCCGGGATTCATCGATAAAAAATAAATTAAGAACACAGATTGAAATGATAAATATCTGTGACCCAGATTTGGATTGAAATGATAGATCCATCCCTGAATATCGAGAAATTAAATTTAAAATCACTTGGCCGTAGGATAGCAAATTATATATGGGCATTGGTCGGTTAAATGATTTTAAATATTCGAATTTTATTAATGGAAAATTTCATTTAAAGAAAATATGTTGATTTTTGGTAAATTTTATTCTTCCTTTAAGGTTGGAATCTTGAATGTATTTGAAATGGTGAAAGAATTTTCCCAAAACTAATTGGAAGCTTTGAATTAGAATTTTATATGATTTGGAATTATTCCAATAAATGGGTAGAGACTCGGATTTTATAAATTTTTATTGAATTAAATTTTTGGATAAAAGAAATCGAGAATACTCGAAATTGTTTTAAACTAAATGCGAATTTAGTTTTGAATCCTTTAAATTGGAAGATGGGTTTGAAATGTTGTTTAAAGCAAGATATTGAACTAGGTAAACTCCATTGAGAGTGGAGTTTAGATTCAAGTATTTGAAGTTCGGAAGGAAGGAACAACTATAGTTAAAGAATTGTGTATATATATATATATATATATATATATATATATTTACAATATTTGATTTCAAATAACTATTTGGTTCTTAAAATTTATTAATTAAAACTTTTTACCTATAAAACTATTTTGTTATAACTAAATTTTCCTTATATTTTATTACTTAACTGATTTGTAAAACTTTTAAATTATGTATATACATAGTATTTTTAATTTTCTTCTTTTATTCTAACTATTATATTATACACATATATTTTATATAAAGATTTTATTTATAAGCAATCAATTTTCAAGTTATATTAGATGATCGTAAATTTCTTCCAAATGGAAAGTGTTTGGGTTTAAACCGTTGGTTCAAAAAAAATGGAGTTGAGTTAAGTTATAGCCTCTTTGAATATGAATCGATTTCTAAACCGATCTTTATATATGGAAATGTGGATTTTTCTACTCGAACATAAAATTTTCTCATAAGGGATTGAAATGAGTTATGAAGAATATATTCTATTTGAATATGAATGGATTCCAAACATTAGGCGATTTGGAATAATTTGGAATCTTTGAGATAAAATATATTCTATTTGAATATAAGTCAGTTTTTAAATATTATATGATTTTAATATAAGGATATGGAAATATATTCTAATTTAGAATATAATCGGCTTGGTATGATTTATGATATTTTGATATGAAATTATATTCTACTTGAATATAAATTTGGTTCGAAACAGAATATGATATTTTGATATGAAAACGAACCTTTATGAAATATAAAAGAACGAACCGATGTGAAAGATGTAAGTGTTGGTTGTTAAGGAGACCGGAGTTGACATAAGGCATACTCTTTGTCAGTGTCGATACCACTTTGACAACTGTGAACGTTACGATGTAACCAGAATGAGATATGATGACTTGGAGACGATTATTGAATCGAAGAAGATGAACGATAACGAAATAGCCCTGACCTTCGAGTTAGAATTGAGATGACTAAAACAGGAGCTATACCGTGACTAATTGAGGTAGCACCTTTGGTCGGACATACTTCTTCGATACTATTTCTATGAATATGATGATGATGATGATTTGGGCCCGTTTATGATTTTGGGAGTGTGATTCGAGGTGGGCGATAGTTGCTGCTATGCGTTACCACCGGTCCGGGAGTGCAATTGGTATATTCCTACCCAGAGCATTGCCTCGAGTGCCTTGTCATATTTATCCATATCGAGCCCCATACGATTTTGATTTAGCATTGCCTTCTATGGAGTGCCCTCTGATAACACCAGTACGGTGAATTTACGGTACTGTATAGACTGTTGGTGCCTGCAAACAGCATAAGGGTAATATGGTAATCACACTTACGCTATTTTTATGATATTTACTTTACTGGATAGACACTACCGTAATAGCATATTATACTATGTATGTATTAGTTTAACGGATCCTCGAGAGATGGAAAAATCCCGTAACATCTCTTGAGTTACTGCACTCATGACACTGATGTTATTTCGTATTTTAATTTGACTAATATGAGAATGATTTAGTGTTGATCCGAGTGTTTGTTGTGTTTTCTTTTATGAAATGCACTCGGGTCAGCAGATGTTTGCAGTAACCGAAGATGACTGTGCCTTGGAGATCGAAGACGAAGATTGGTATATATCTATTATATATATGTATTTCCGCTGCATTTTATTTCCGCTGCCATGTTATGTATATCTGCTTATGTGTAACTCTGATGTGTCATTTGTACGTTATAGTCAAATGTATATATTCCAATAGTTTTAACTGCTATTTGTTTATTATATGTTGTCCTTCCGCTGTGAGATTTTGTTATTTAGCTTTTCTCTTCCTTCTTCCTTTTCTTCTTTTCCTAATAACTGCCTGTATTTGTGATTTGTTTGGGTCGACATGTGTGGATTATTGTCGATTTGAATAGTAAAAAATATGGGATTTTACATTTGGTATCAGAGCAAAGGTTAGCGATAACCTTGGCACTGTTCGGGAATTAACTCATGAGTTTGAGGGTATATACGAGAAAGCATACTTGTATTTTGATATAAAGTGGTTTATGTTGTGTTGGCTTATTCAGTTGAATATTTATGGGCTCTGGTTGATATATGGGATGCCATAGAATCAATAGGGATTTCTAAATAATCGAACAGAATGATCAACATAATATGGTTTTCGATTATATTCTAAAATATGTTAAAATAAATATTATTGTTGGTTTTAAGTGTATAATCATTGGTCGTTGGTAGGTAATAATATTAAGTTAATACCTATTAGGGTTGATTTGATAATAAATCTAATAAGGGAAATTATATGGGTTCAGAAAATATTAGAAATGACATGATACTTTTAAGTAAAATTGGGTGAAATGATTTGCGATTGAAATGGAAATGAACTTGAGACTTGATTCTGTTGATTTTGAAAATAGATTAGCCAAGATATTTGGAATAATATGGTATTATAAGTAAGTATTTTCGAAATGTAAGCGATCTAAAAAGATTTGAAATAGAATAAGTGAAATCCCTTCTTGGACCTTAGAATAACTTCGGTAATGAGTGCACGCACTATCGACGTTTATTCTGAAGTGTCTAAGTGGGGGAGACCACTCTGTATTTTATAACTGTTTTGAAAGGGGTTTTGGATTTAAATTCCATATAGTATAAAGTCTATATAAAAGTATCTGTATATGTTATTTAAAGTTGAGTTTAATCCAAAAGGAATAGAAATTCTGATGTTCTTGGTTAATTAAAGGTTTGGATTTAGAGTTTTATATCGTATAAGATATATATATATATATATATATATATATATTATTTTAAGCTTAGATATAAACCCAGGATTTAGGTTTTAAGTTTATCTTAACTAATAATATTAACTCCTATACCAGAGTAACCTTATTCATTAGAATTTTGGTTTGAAACCAGAAAATTTACTTGAGTATTAAGGAAGAGAAGTTGTCGTCAAAATGCTTAAGTATGGCTAATAGCAAGTTTAAAGAAATTATAAGTTTGTCAACAGGAGTGTTTGAAAAAAAATTCAAAATTAAGTATGAATTAATTCAGTTGAAGTTGACCAAAATGAATTAGAGGATTTAGTAGGATAATAAAAGGGACAACTCATAACTTGGGTAACTAATAAGTATATATTGAGTGAGTTCGAGAAGAGATTGAAAGGGATTTAAGTTGTTAGTGAAATGTGAATGGTCGATAAATTAAAATGAGGAAATAAAAAGGGCATTAAAATCTAAAAAAAGGGTAAGTCTCATTAGGACAAATACATCGAATGTAAATATGGGTATGAAAGATAAAATGAATGGAACGTAAATACCTTGTCGAATAGAATATAACTTAAATTGGAGTAAAGGAATCGAATTAAGTAAAGTTTAACATAAGAAATCAAATTGTAATGGTTGAGAATTGAGTGTAAAAATATGAGCCCTTAATTCAAACCAGGATTTGTGAGTCGAATAAATAAATTCAGTTAATGGAATAAGGTTCAGTTTAAATTTTTAATGGGGCTAAGGGAATAAGGAAAGGGTTAAGTGAATGAACGGAGATACCAAAACAAGAAAAAGGGGTAAAAGTAATTATAGTATTGGCTTATTCGAAAATATGATAATGGAGTAAAACGAATTCTGATTCGAGAATTTAGAAATATCGAAATGAGATATAAGAATAAACTAAATCTGAGTTGGATAAATTTAATATAAGGAAATCAACTTTGGAAGATGAAATAAGTTGATATAGAATTATATGTATTTTTGGATTTAGTAAGCGAAATGAAAAAAACAAGAGAAATAAAATGGTTGATATAAAAGAACCATCATGGATCTTAACCTTGATTTTGGATTGGAAGTTGACTTTATGGAACGACATTCAGGTAATATGGATGGAGTAATAAGAATAAGTAATGAAATTTGGTGAGTTAACCCATATTAATGAATTAGTGATCAAATATAATCGAGATAGTGGAAGAGTAAAATGAGTTCAAGTTTAACTAAAACGAATGTCGATATGAAACAAGAAATTGGATAGAAAGAATATCAGAATAAAATAAGCAATTGCATGTGGATCCAATTCTTGAATAATGAAGCAATAACAAAGTTAAGTGTTAAGGATTTACAAAAGTATTGGAATCGAAAATGTTGAAATTTCGAATAGAAATAAACCAATGTTTATGTAAATCTGAAATAGTCGACAAGCTAAGGTAAAATTACCATAACTTTTGAAGGGTTGATCGGAATTCGATGATTCCGGGACTGTTGGAAACCTTAGAAACTGAACTAAAACTTTTGTTAATAGCATCTTGCCTAATTTTCATGTTTATTAGGTTAAAATCCGAGAATTAGTCGTAGTTGTATATGTAGAAAATTAAAAACTAAAGCATAAACCTATATTGTTTTGGCCATAACTTCCTAACGGAGCGTCGGATTTTAATGTGCAAGTACAATTCGAAAAGCCCATTTTCTGAACTAATTTTTTTCCTTAATGTGCTGAGTGAAATTTTGAGGGCTAAAAACTGGGTTGAACAACTCAGATCTGCATTTCTCAGTGTATGGGCTGAGGTGTTCGCCTTCACTAAAATAGTCATAACTTTTGAACGAATCATCCGCATTCGATGAATCCATACAGTTCAGAAAGCCTGAAAGAAATGTAACAACTTTTGCCTAGGATGTTTTAGTCCAATTCCATCATGTATAGAATGATAATTGATGATTGTTTGTTGGCCTGTCGCTAACATTTTTGGTTTATAGTTGAAATGTTCGATATATGATGGCTAAGTTGTATGCATTTGCTATGAATTTTGTATATGTTGAATTATTATGCCTATGTGAGTATGTAGCAGGTGTAGGGAAGTCGCGCTATGCTTTGGAGCTTGCTTGTGCTAAATACTAAGTGCTAAGGTAAGTAAAAATGCCAATAAACGCTAAAGAAAGGTACGTAATTGTGTTACAAGGTTTTGGTGGTTTTATATTTTGTTTTTCCCCATTTTTGGGATGCCTCATCAAGTGATGAGATGAATATTTGGATTTATATATGTATTGTGATTTTCCAGACCTCTCTGTACAAAGGAGATGCTGCCGAAATTTTCATTTGATTTCGGGAGTTAGAAAAATTTATGAAATTTTACAACTATATAACTTATTTTATAAATACTATTTTATAAGTATGAATTTGGAAGTACGAATATGGTCAATATCGTGTTTCGTTCTCTTTTCAAGGACGAAAAGATTTTTAAGTGGGGGAGAATGTAACCTCCCATAATTTCTATATATTTAAATTTAGATTTAAAATAAATAAATAGAATAATATTAGGTAAAATCAAATTTTGTTGATTTTTATAATAATGATTGTTTGAATTAAGTATGAATAAAATTTTCCAAATATAGTTTACTTAGAGAATGTTGGGATTTGAGAATTTATATTTTAAAGGATTAAATAAATTTAAGTTATTTAAGTTAAATAGGAATTTCCAATTTGATTTGTTAAACGATGGAAATTAAGCTGTTTAAGTTAAATTGGGAATTCAAAAAAAAATTTTTTGTAAATAATCAAATTTGGGAACTCAAAATCTATGGAATAAATTTTATAGAATGTACTGAAGTTATAATGTGGTTTAAATTTGAATTTAATGAATATTCAAATTCAATTAAAATAGTGAAATGTAAATTTGAATATTTTATTAATTAATTAACGGTGAAATTTAGTTGTTTGGCAACTGTCTCGGAATTCGACGAAACTGGCACCATCGGAACCGGAACGGTGAATTATGGTAGGATTTTAAATTGCGTTACAATCCGACTTACCGTTTGACCGTACGAGAGAAAGTGTGAAAGAGATCTATGTAATTAGATAATTGTTTGTTTCTTATGTTGGGCCCCCTATATTTATATAAATGAAACCCATTTACCAAACCTCAGCCATTTTTCAACATACATATATTTCCTCCACAGACTCTTTCTCTAATGGCAGAACAAAGTTTTCAAAAACCCTAGCAAATAAAAATATACAACTTCAAAATCAAATCTTTTTAAACCCTGGCGTATTATATACCATTTCAAAGAGCTCGACGATACGAACCTACGGGTACTCTCCATTTCGACATGCAGTGATTGAATCGGCCAGAAATCGTAGTCAAACGGTCAAATTTCAAAACCCTAGCATGCGAATTGAGGGTTTCCGATTTGGAGGCTAATCGAAGAAATGGTGATATGGGTTTTGTCGAGGATGGCTTGGGTAGTTCATAGGTGGTGGTCCCCGGTCGTATCATGGTCGGAGGAGGTTCAATTTGGTGGTTAAAGGCCAAAAAATGGCGGTTTAGGGTTGGCAACGGTCTGGGCTAGAGGCCACCGGAAGTCACGGGTCCGGCACATGAAGGTGCGCCTCGAGGAGCAGGTCAGAACGACGGTGGTCTTGCGCCTTCTAGTGGTCAGAGTAATGAGCTAGGGTTGGTCGAACATCGGACGACTATGGGTTTCCTCCGCGTCTGGCACTGTAGCTGTGAGAATAGGGAGCAAGAAGCGGTGCTGAGGTGTCAGCTTCTTATTCGGTGAGTATTATTATATTAAATTTTTTATAAATTCAAAAATTCGATATAGTAAAACGTTAATAACTTTTGCGTTTGTACTCGGTTGGGTTCGTTGGAATCATGGCGGAATTGCGGACGTTTTGGCGCTAGCCTGGCTGCGTTTGGAGACTGTGAAATTTTGGCCTTTAATTAGATGTTCAAATCAACTAAGGACACGAAGGTGAGTGATTTTATCGCTCACAATGAACTGAATCATCCCCATTTTTGTCGAATTTAATTATGAAATAGTTTGGTTGCATGGTTGTGATTGGCTATTGAATTGGTTGCTTAAATTTAATATACCAGTGTGTTAACATGCAAATTAGATCGATAATTAGTTATTTAATTAGTTTTCTAATTGGAAATTTTGATCCTTGATAATCCGCGGAACAACTTAATACAGATTAACTGGATGGGATGGTTGTGATGGATTTTTTTGGTTGAAATTTGTTATTGAATTGATGTTGGCACTGCTAATGCTCTATATTCAGTATATTGTGTTGCATATTCAATTTGATGATGAATCCCATTTTACCCTTGATATTACCGGCATCCAATAAACCCGGGATTCATCGATAAAAAATAAATTAAGAACACATATTGAAATGTTAAATATCTGCGACCCTGATTTGGATTGAAATGATAGATCCATTCCTGAATATCGAGAAATTAAATTTAAAATCACTTGGCCGTAGGATAACAAATTATATATGGGCATCGGTTGGTTAAATGATTTTAAATATTCGAATTTTATTGATGGAAAATTTCATTTAAAGGAAATGTGTTGATTTTCGATAAATTTTATTCTTCCTTTAAGATCGGAATCTTGAATGTGTTTGAAATGGTGAAAGAATTTTCCCAAAACTAATTAGAAGTTTTGAATTAGAATTTTTATATGATTTAGAATTAGGGTAGACTCGGATTTTATAAATTTTTATTGAATTAAATTTTCAAATAAAAGAAATCGAGAATACTTGAAGTTGTTTTAAACTAAATGCAAATTTAGTTTTGAATCCTTTAAATTGGAAGATGGGTTTGAAAGGTTGTTTAAAGCAAGATATTGAACTAGGTAAACTCCACTGAGATTGGAGTTTAGATTCAAGTATTTGAAGTTCAGAAGGAAGGAACGACTATAGTTAAAGAATTTTATATATATATTTATACTATTTCATTTCAAATAACTATTCGGTTCTTAAAATTTATTTATTAAAACTTTTTACCTATAAAACTATTTTGTTATAACTAAATTTTTCCTTATATTTTATTACTTAACTGATATGTAAAACTTTTAAATTATGTATATACATAGTATTTTTAATTTTCTTATTGTATTCTAACTATTATATTATACACATATATTTTATATAAAGATTTTATTTATAAGCAATCTATTTTCAAGTTATATTAGATGATCGTAAATTTCTTCCAAATGGAAAGTGTTTGGGTTTAAACCGTTGGTTCAAAAAATGGACTTGAGATAAGTTATAGCCTCTTTAAATATGAATCGATTTCTAAATCGATCTTTAAATATGGAAATGTGGGTTTTTCTACTCGAACATAAAATTTTCTCCTAAGGGATTGAATTGAGTTATAGAGTATATGTTCTATTTGAATATGAATGGATTCCAAACATTAGGCGATTTGGAATAATTTGAAATCTTTGAGATGAAATATATTCTATTTGAATATAAGTCGGTTTTTAAATATTATATGATTTTAATATAAGGATATGGAAACATATTCTAATTTAGAATATAATCGGCTTGGTATGATTTATGATATTTTGATATGAAATTATATTATATTTGAATATAAATTTGGTTCGAAACAGAATATGATATTTTGATATGAAACCGAACCTTGATGAAATATAAAAGAACCAACCGATGTGAAAGATGTAAGCGTTGGTTGTTAAGGAGACCGGAGTCGACATAGGGCATACTCTCTGTCAGTGTCGATACCACTTTGACAAGGTGAACTTTACGACGTATCCAGAATGAGATGTGATGACTTGGAGGCGATTATTGAATCGAAGAAGATGAACGATAACGAAATAGCCCTGACCTTCAAGTCAGAATTGAAATGACTAAAACAGGAGCTATACTGTGACTAATTGAGGTAGCACCTTTCATCGGACACACTTCTTCGATACTATTTCTATGACTATGATGACGATGATGATTTGGGCCATTTACTATTTTGGGAGTGTGGTCCGAGGTGGGCGGTAGTGGCTGTTATGCGTTACCACCGGTCCGGGAGAGCAATTGGTAGAATACTACCCTAGGCATTGCCTCGAGTACCTTGTCATATTTATCCATATCGAGCCCCATACAATTTTGATTTAGCATTGCCTTCTATGGAGTGCCCTCTGATAACACCAGTACAGTGAATTTATGGTACTGTATAGACTGTTGGTGCCTGTAAACGGCGTAAGGGTAATATGGTAATCACGCTTATGCTATTTTTATGATATTTACTTTACTGGATAGACACTACCATAATAGCATATTATACTATGTATGTATTATTTTAACGGATCCTCGAGAGATGGAAAAATCCCATAACATCTCTTGAGTTACTGCACCCATGACACTGATGTTATTTCGTATTTTAATTTGACTGATATGAGAATGATTTAGTGCTGATCCGAGTGTTTGTTGTATTTTCTTTTATGAAATGCGCTTGGGTCAGCAAACGTTTGCAGTTACTGAAGATGACTGTGCCTTGGAGATCGAAGATGAAGATTGGTATATATCTATTATATATATGTATTTCCGCTGCATTTTATTTCCGCTGTCATGTTATGTATATCTGCTTATGTGTAACTCTGATGTGTCATTTGTATGTTATAGTCAAATGTATATATTCCAATAATTTTAACTGTTATTTGTTTATTATATGTTGTCCTTCCGCTGTGAGATTCTGTTATTTGGTTTTCCTCTTCCTTCTTCCTTTTCTTCTTTTCCTAATAACTACCAGTATTTGTGATTTGTTTGGGTCGACATGTATGGATTATTGTCGATTTTAATAGTCAAAAATATGGGACGTTACAAAATGGATTTATAATTTATTTGTATAAAATGAATACCCAAAGGGAATTAGTTGAATATGTAAATAGAAGAATTGGATACGTAAATAGAATAGAAAAGTAGAATAACCAAATAGTTATAAACGAGTTATAACTATAATTCTATAAAATGAAATAAAAATGGAGATTTCGTAAGTAGGTTTATATTGGTTTTAAAACAATAATTTTATAATGGAATTTGAAATCAATTTGGAATTTATAAACCAAATTCTAAAAAATTTGGGCCTTAAAGGAGAATTTGTAAAAATGGAAACGTATAATCGAATTTTATAAGCAAAGTATTGATTTTATAAGCAAAAGAAGGGATATTTAAAAGAGAAAAGCGAAAACGTTTCGAAAGTAGAAAATTGGATATTTTAAAATGGTATTTTAATTAAAGTGGAAAATTGTTTTATTAAAGTGAATAACGATTTGAAAAGAAAATGTGTTACAGTTGGGAATGGTTCTACAGGGATTTGGGTTTGGCAATAAGATTTCAAATAAGAATTTGAATGGAATAGAAAATTGGGTTGATTTGTAATGATGGGGTTATTCCAAAATTTCGAATGTTATATTCCTAAGTTGAGAATGTCGATCGGATATAAGATTTATTCGAAGAAAGTTACATATATAGGAATTATACAATGTCATATTCGGGGAAAGTATTAATTACTTTCCGTTTGAAATAAAGTTTTAATCTTTTATTTTTTTTGTTTTTACTTATTTAAAGAATGAGATAAAAAGTTATATTTCTAAATTAAATAATTTGGAAACAACGATTATAATGTTGTTGTTATAATACTTATTTTGTAAATCTATATAGCGATTTTAACGTTGTCGTTATAATAATTGACTTATAAATCAAATATTTGGAAACAACGTCTATAATGCTACCGTTATCATTAATGTTTTTCCGTAACAGGAGTGGATTCTAAAATTGAATCTGAGTGTCGCTAAGCGATGTTTTGTTGAAATTGTGAGTTTTGACTATTTCAAAGTTGAAAATGTTGTTCAATTAAGGTCTGATAGGTAATTACACCCCAACTTGATTGACTTCATGATTGATGGAGGAATGGTTTAGGTTCGATAGTGAAGATTGGCTAGCGATATGTTTAGTTAATAAATGGTAAATGGTTTGAGTTATAATAATAACGATGTTTTTATAACATCGGGTTAATTTAAAGGATGTTGAAATGTTTTCCCCAAATAAAATGAGGGATATTTTCTACGTGTAGAAAATGAAATGAATTGGTCAATGAGGAATTAGTAAATGGAATATAGAAATATTTTCCGATATTAATAAGGGATATTTTCTGAATATAGAAAATAAGGATTCGTGAATAATTAGAAATGTTTTCTAACTGGAATAAGAGATATTTTCTCGAATAAGGAATTAGGATATTGGGAATGCTTTTCCAAGAATAGAGAGAGACAATTGAGCTTTGAAAAGATAGGAAAATGGGAATTTGGAATTGATAATAAAATAAGGAGTTTATATATAAAAAGAGGCCAGTATTGATCGATGGTTGATCGGTAGAATTTAAATTTGGAACGTTGGTTGAATGGATGATCCTTTGATAGTTAAATCACCGGCTATCAAAGTTTTGATTTATTTTATACCTCCGTTGTCAATATGGAGGGATTGGGATCAGATTTAATGTTTAAAAACTACTCTATATTGGCATAAGTGTTACGAATCAACTTATACTGAAGATAATTGAAGACGGAATAAAGTGCAAGGGCTGTTCTGTTAATCATAGCTAGGAATTGCCCAAGATGGATTAATAGAATGGTGCCTTTGGTTTGTCCAGTCCCAGGACAACGTATATGGATGGATCTAACAATGTGGAATTCAAAGTAAAAGATGACAAGATCGTTACCTCAAGCCTCATCAACTAGAAAATGACAGAAATCGGGCAGGTAGCATGGCCATGTGGGTCATTCCCATTAGGGGTATTATCACTTGATCTAGAGAAAATTCATTTGCTTCTTATTCTATTCGCTGCTGTATGCTTACGGTAGCGGTTGCTGATAATTATCGTTGGTGATAATATGCTCGGTACACTCAAGTTAAATGAGTGACCAGCCATGTGTGGGCCGGGTTGCAAGATGTTCTTGTTGAACCCAGTGTATTCCCCTCTACAGATACACTATCAGAAGGTGGTTCCATACCTTATCATGTTGGAAATCCAATCTCCAATAAGCACCCTGCAGTATTCGATTTTATATTATATATGGAGCGTGAGATGCAAGTGTTCCGCTAGATTCTATTTATTTGATGTAGACATTATTATAATAACACTGGATTTGATATTATAATATATTTTTGGTTATCGTAAGGTAAAAACCATCCGTGTTTATGTGTGGACCGGTCTTTCGATTATCATTTCTTTCGAAAGGATTTTGAAAGTTAAAAAAATGTAGGAGTTTACTCACACCAGTCCCATGACTGTCCCATAGTTTATTTTGTTTGTTTTCCCTAAACTCTTGGGTGCCCAAATTTGTACGGGAAGTCAAGTAGTCGAGATTTTACAGATTCACTTGGAGGAGCTTGAAGCAAGAGGCTTCACCAGTTAGCTACAGACTATCATATTTTCTGCTGTGTACTATGTTGTATCTGGAAACAAGGGTTTATAAATGTTCCAGGAATAACTGTTGTGCTCTAATGATGGTATGTATATACAGTTACTGATTTGTGTTTCAAAATTTATGTTATTTGATATATTTTATTCGTTCCACTGTGAGATTGTGCTCTTCGTTTTCTTCTATTCTAACTATTGTTTCTTTCTATTTCTCATCCTCTAGCTTCTTTCTAATAATAATTCATATTTCTGTGCAATTTAGGTTGGACGTGTGGTATGATTAGTCAACTCAAAGAGTACGAAAATTCGGGCCATTACATTTGGTATCAGAGCTGAAGGTTGAGTAGTAACCTTGGCTCTATTGCGTAACTCAATAGAGATGGGGCTAGTTATACCTTAGGTTGAGTTTGAGTGCATATATATGAGCGCGTATTTGTAGATTTGATATAATATTGTGTTGACTGGTTTGTTGAGTGGTTTATGAATTCTGATCGATACATAATGTACAACTGTATCGATAGGTGTTTCTAAACTCTCGAACAAAGCAATTTGATACATTATTGTTTTAAAATGGGTAGATGAAATAATTTTACCCAAATTATTTTGATATAAAAGGAATAATTTCTGAATTATTATATAAGAAGGTGTTGATTGTTAATATAATCAAATGGAATTATGAAATACTGAAATGGTTATATAATTTGTATATGGATAATGTATACAAATGAGATAAACCAAGATCAAATTCAAACCAGATTTGGAATTTAAATTCCAGGTGCTTAAAATATATTTTCTAAAATATTATAAAGTAATACATTACTTTAAAGAATTCTTGAAGAAGAAGGGTTTTGAATGGATTTTGAAAAGTGATTAAGCACAAAAATCACTTCAGTGGCAAGTAAATAATTCTAATAATGGATCGCTACATTATTAGTATTCATTTTCAAGTTTCTAAGTGACAGATTGCTACCAAAGTAATTTGAGAATGAAAAATTTATTTGAAATGGACAAGATGTTTTAGAAATTCAAATGTTTTGAATTGAGTTGATTATAAATATATGTATATAAATATATACGATTTCAAACTAATTTAAAACAAAACCCGAGAATTTGACTTCTGAAATTAAAATTTAACTTGTATAAGTTTAATGGACTAAAATGATAAAAATGTATCAAATAAATTGAAATTTAACTTAAGTTAAACCAAATTGGATTGAATTAAAAATAATTCCGAATGAAATTAAATAAAGAGAAATGTTGAGATTTGAATTATTAATTCGACTTATGAATAAGCAAGCTGAATATATAATGGATGTGGTTAATTGAAATTAAATTGTGATAAATTTGGATTCAAGTATAATAAGTAGATTGACATAAATAGAAATCAGATTTGAATTGATAGAGTGGAAGTGAACTAATCAGAAGTTGATTAGAGTGTTAAAAACCGGAAGTTGGGTTGATTTGAAACCAACTAGAAATGGATATATGTATACTGAGCAGATATTGAATGGAAGCAAATGCAAGAGATAGAATTTATGCCTGACAAAAAGGGTACATGTTTATAATATTACTTGGGTTCGATGGTTTTATGAGCCTATGGGGCAAGTCGCTTGGCTTTTTGATTTTCTTTTGGATTGGAGAAGGCCTAAAAATCCGAGTTGTGGTTGTACCGATTGAGCCCGCAAAGGAGATACTAGTAAAATTTTCGAAAATTTAAAGAGTTAGAAAATTTTCAAGATTTTTTTGATAATTTAAAATCGAATTGTTAATTGTAATTGAAATAAGAAAACCAGAATTGGTTAATAGAATTTCAAGTGGAATAATGAAATTAATAAATGGATTTAAAGTCAATTGGGATGGGTGTGGATATGCAGAAGAGCATATGGATTAAAGACAAGAAAGTGATGATGGATTGTCCAAAAATGGTGGACAGATCATTTGGAAAGAATTATGAATGTTCGAATATTGGTATGAGAATTCGAAGGCCGGGTAAGAACTGAGTTACTAAAATAAGGAATATAAAATTTCAACTAAGTAGGTTATAAGGAGTTAGAGCTATAGCATTTTTACTACTTAGCAACTTTGAGGATGAAATTATTTTAAAGGGGAAGGAATGCAACGACCCAGATTTTTCGCTATTTAATTTTGAATATTTAAATTTATTTCAAATATTGTATTGATAATTCAAAACGATTTAATAAGAATAATTTGTTTTGTTGTACCTGATTTTTATATCAATAACCATCTACATCTAACTGTTGTGTCATGTATGTTGAAAAAAAATGAGCAAAGAAATTTCATGTAAGTTATAAGCATGGTTCAATCATGATCAAACTTCTAGTGGAGTCATGACTGTGCTCGTGATAGTGGTCTACAGTATCCTAGTTTCTAGTTTCTAGCATTTGATACGCACGGCCTAAAAAAAAGCTACAAACTGCACTAAAAGATGATGAAAAGAATGGCTTAAACAGTAAAACCACGTGAATTCTGACAGTGGAAATATTGCCCACATGCTTATGAAACAAACATAGACATCCCCTTAAATGTACAGAGTTATTTTCACATGCCTAATTAAACTTCCACATGCCTAGCTTATGAAATAAACCAGGCCTATCAGTACGAACCGTGTTCTCCAAGTTTTATAGCCGTGTATGCCAAGCTTTTCATTTCCGTGATCCCCAAGCTGTTATAACCCATGCCTGCCAAGCTTTCAAAGTCGTATCCACCACGCAACACCCCCTTTTTAAAAGCCTGTACATCTCGTTCTTTTGAGAGGATTGAAAGGTGAGAAGCTAAACCTCATAAATTCATTAAAAATTGACTTTCCCTTAAAATTAGATAGGGTCCAAGTCTATATGGAATTAAGCAAATTCTGATTTGTTGAGTTCGTTGTTTCTTGAGCTTCAGGGTTATATGCCTTTGAATTGGGTTCATGCGAGATCTCAATCTCGACATCGCGAGTTCACCACAACGTGGATTTTGAGTGAGGGCGTATTGGAGCTCAAGACAATGGCAAGGAGGCTCGAAGGTGGCGAATTGCTGAGGGGATCAAGGCGTGTGTATGGGGGTGTTTTGAGGGGTATTACTGTGTATTTTTGTCGCAACTTTTCTGCCTTAGTCACGCTAAATAGAAAGTGAGTTTTCTATAGAAGTTCGAGCTTCGAATGATGGGGATAAGGCGATGTAGGAGTTGATGGTGGGGTTCTTTGGTAATGGAGATTTCAACTAAAGATAATGGTGATGAGGTGGTATGGCATTGGCGTCGACTCCGATGGCCGATGGTGGTGGCGGGGGATTAAAGATGAACGTGGATTCCATTCGAAGAACTGGGTTACAGTTGATGTTCACCTGGAAGGTATAACTGGGTTACGGTTGTTTAAACTTGCAAATAAAGGGATTAAGCACTAAATTATGGTAATTAACATGTTAAATAAGGATTGGAAAGGAGGACTCATCCGGCTTGGTTACATGGCAGATTGATAACCATTGTGGCGGCTGAGATGAGAATGGTCAGTATCAGCTGTTGGAATTGGGTGTGAATGGAAGGGATGAGGAAGATATTTTGACCTGGTAATGATTTAATTGGTATAATTGGTGAATTAGTTAATGATTTAATATGGCTATGGATGGAAAAGAATGATTCCAGATTTGGAAATTGTATCCGCAGTAAACAATCTGTGACTGACTTTAGGAAGGTGAGATTGAAGTCTTGGCTTTGGGGAAAGTGACTGTAGCGGAGTATACCAAGAGGAAGACATGATGTAATCGGGTTTAGCTGCTAATATTGAGGTTAAGAAAATAATTAATGATTAGTAAAGGTTAAGTTAAGTATATGGTTCTTCTAATTTAAATCATAATTGTAATGGGTATATTTATTCCATTCGTTAACAGAATTGAATGTGACCGAATCCGCTAGAACCGTAACAACGAGAACTACGTTGTGGGAATAAAGCTACTAGAGTATCGTTATAAAATCAAATGTCTGTTTGATTTTAAACAAGACAAAAGCAGAATTGTCAACTGCGTACCGAGGTGGGTAAATTCACTAACTCCGACTTATTTATATTTTTATGTAAACAAATTTTAAATTTATTTACAGTATTTTTATACTGTGTGATGGTTATTTGGATGAATGGTTGATAAAATTGGTTAAAATGGTTGATATAAGTACATCGTTGATCGATTATTAGTTCTGATATTTCATATTTGATGTGAAATAATATCATCGATGTAATTAACATCTGTGGATGCAGGTAAACAAGTTGGAGGGATCCAACTGGATTCCTTAACATTTTTTTACTGTTTACTTTTCTATTGTGATATATGATATGATATACGACCGGTGATTGATTTTGTTGTGGTCGAATTACGCTGGACCAAAATTTTGGTGTTTAAATACCGCAAAATATTTTAGAATGTAGAAAAGAAATTGAGGTGTTAAAAGGAAATTATTTCCAAAATAGAAATTAGATTTCAAATGGATTAGAAACAGAAACTTGTTTAAGTGGAATAAACAAGAAGTTGTTTATAATAATGTTTACAAATAAAGAAAGATAACTACCATTGGATAATGTAATAATATAAACTCAAGCGTGGATTTAGGAAGTGGAATTGGAAGACGGCTCAACAAAAACGATAAGTTTCATAAAAATCGGGATGTAAATTGAATAGAAGTAAATCCAAAGGGATTTACAATTGGAATTTGAATTTGCCATTTAAAATGAATTATTTCTAAAAGGATGATATTTATGGTTTGAAGAGATAAAGACCAAGTATTTTAAATTGAAATGGTAAGGGTTTTATAAACAGATAGCTATTAATGGATTTATAATTTATTTGTATAAAATGAATACCCAATGGGAATTAGTTGAATATGTAAATAGAAGAATTGGATATGTAAATAGAATAGAAAAGTAGAATAACCAAATAGTTATAAACGAGTTATAATTGTAATTGTATAAAATGAAATCAAAATGGAAATTTTGTAAGCAGTCTTATATTGGTTTTAAACCAATAATTTTATAATGGAATTTGAAATCAATTTGGAATTTATAAACCAAATTATAAATAATTTGGGCCTTAAACGAGAATTTGTAAAAATGGAAACGTATAATCGAATTTGATAAGCAAAGTACTGATTTTATAAGCAAAAGAAGGGATATTTAAAAGAGAAAAGCAAAAACATTCCGAAAGTAGAAAATTGGATAGTTTGAAATGGTATTTGAATTAAAGCGGAAAATTGTTTTGGTAAATTGAATAACGATTTGAAAAGAAATTGTGTTGCAGTTAGGAATGGTTCTACAGGGATTTGGGTTTGACAATAAGATTTCAAATAATAATTTGAATGGATTAGAAAATTGAGTTAATCTGTAATGATGGGGTTATTACAAAATTTCGAATGTTATATTCCTAAGTTCAGAATATCGATCGGATATAAGATTTATTCGAAGAAAGTTATATATATAGGAATTTGATAATGTCAAATTCGAGGAAAGTATTAATTACTTTCCGTTTGAAATAAAGTTTTAATCTTTTTTTTTTACTTATTTAAAGAATGAGATAAAAGGTTATATTTCTAAATTAAATAATTTGGAAACAGCGATTATAACGCTGTTGTTATAATAAATGTTTTGTAAATCTATACAGCGATTTAACGTTGTCATTGTAATAAATGACTTATAAACCAAATATTTGGAAACAGTGATTATAACGCTATTGTTATCATCAATGTTTTTCCGTAAAAGGAGTGGATTCTTAGATTGAATCTGAGAGTCGCGTAAGCGATGTTTTGTTGAAGTTGTGAGCTTTGACTATTTCAAAGTTGAGAATGTTGTTCAATTAAGATCTGAGAGGCAATTATATCCCAATTTGATTGACTTCATGATTAATGGAGGAATGGTTAATGTTCGATAGTGAAGATTGGCTAGCGATATGTTTAGTTAATAAATGGTAAATGGTTTGAGTTATAATAACGATGTTTTTATAACATCGCGTTAATTTAAAGGATTTTGAATTTTTTTTTCCCTAAATAAAATGAGGGATATTTTCAACGTGTAGAAAATGAAATGAATTGGTCAACGAGGAATTAGTAAATGGAATATGGAAATATTTTTCGATATTAATAAGGGATATTTTCTGAATATAGAAAATAAGGATTCATGAATAGTTAGAAATGTTTACTAACTAGAATAAGAGATATTTTCTCGAATAAAGAAATTAGGATATTGGGAATGTTTTTCCAAGAATCGAGAGAGACAATCGAGCTTTGAAAAGATAAGAAAATGGGAATTTGGAAATGATAATAAAATAAGGAGTTCATATATAAAAAGGGGTCAGTATTGCTTGATGGTTGATCGGTAGAATTTCAATTTGGAAATAGGGTCGTTGGTTGAATGGATGATCCTTTGATAGTTAAATCACCGGCTATCAAAGTTTTGATTTATTTATACCTCCGTTGTCAATATGGAGAGGCCGGGTTCAGATTTAATATTTGAAAACCACTCCGTGTTGGTATAAGCATTATGAATCAACTTATACTGGTGATAATTGAAGACGGAGTAAAGTGCAAGGGATGTTATGTTAATCATAGCTAGGAATTGCCCAAAACGGGTTAATAGAGTGGTGCCTTCGGTTTGTCCAGTCCCAGGACAACGTATATGGACGGATCTGACAATGCGGTATTCAAAGTAAAAGATGACAAGATCGTGACCTCAAGCCTTATCAACTAGGAAATGACAGAAATTGGGCAGGAAGCATAGCCATGTGGGTCATTCCAATTAGGGGTACTATCACCTGATCTAGAGAAAATTCATTTGCTTCTTATTCTATTCACTGTTGTATGCTTACAGTAACGGTTGCTGATCACAACCGTTGGTGATATATGCTCGGTACACTCAAGTTAAATGAGTGACCAGCCATGTGTGGGCCGGGTTGCAAGACGTTCTTGTTGAACCCAGTGTACTCCCCTCTAGAGATACACTATCGGAAGGTGATTCCATACCTTGTCATGTTGGAAATCCAATCTCCAATAAGCGCCCTACGTTTTTCGATTTTATATTATATATGGAGCGGTAGATGCAAGTGTTCCGCTAGATTCTATTTATTTGATGTAGACATTATTATAATATCACTGGATTTGATATCAAAAAAATATTTTTGGTTATCGTAAGTTAAAAACCATCCGTATTTATGTGCGGATTGGTCTTACGATTATCATTTCTTTCAAAAGGATTTTGAAAGTTAAACAAATGGTTGGAGTTTACTCACACTAGTCTCATGACTAACCCAGAGTTTATTTTTTTTGTTTTCCCTAAACTCTTGGGTGCCAAAATTTGTACGGGCATTCAAGTAGTCGAGATTTTACAGATTCACTTGGAGGAGCTTGAAGCAGGAGGTTTCACACGTTCTATCATATTTTGCCGTTGTGAACTATGTTGTATCTGGAAACAAGGGTTTATAACTTTTCTAGGAATAACTGTTGTGGTCTGATGATGATATGTATATACAGTTACTGATTTGTATTTCAAAAATTATGTTATTTGATATATTTTATTCGTTCCGCTGTGAGATTGTGTTCTTCGTTTTCTTCTATTCTAACTATTCTTTCTTTCTATTTCTCATCCTCTAACTTTTTTCTAATAATAATTCGTATTTCTATGCAATTTGTGTTGGATGTGTGGTATGATTAGTCGACTCAAAGAGTACGGAAATTCGGGCCATTACAATGATGCTGAAACCTCCAACAACACCAGTAGTGTTTGCAACACGTGACTGAGCATTTTGATACCATGATATGACTAGTTAAAGATTGTGGAACTGGTTTGAGCTCCAACCGCAAAGCAAGACATCTCGTTGTTTATTAGCAATTTTTGGTGTTGTTGTGTTTTTTTTTTGTTCTTTTTCTCCTTCCCGCAATTTTCTCTTGGTTTTGTGGTAGTTCATGCGTGTAATTATTAGTATTGTTATTTCTGTAAATCACACGATGATGTAATGGGATTTCAAATGTGTTTTTCTTTCGCTCTTCGTTGTATTTGAATTGGAAATGAAATCTCATTTTCAAATCTAACTAACAGTTGTCTTAGATATGGAAAGAATATAACTTTGTGTCGATAAATTTGAATGAAGGGCAGGTTCTTACGTTGTTTCGTTACAGGTATATTTATTATTTATCGCTCGTTCCGTTTTGAGCTAAAATTTATTTTTGAGTTTTGTGTGTGGTTTCGATTTTCATATTTTTCCATATGTCCAACTTCCTTCGGCGCCAACATATGACTTGAATCATCTAAGTTTCCACAAAATATATTTTTGAAACTTTTTTAGAATGTTGTTTGAAAAAAAATCCTTTTTAAATTGTATAATTTTCCGATTTACTTTCTTTTATTCATGTAAAAACATAGATTTAGGTACGGTAGTTTTTGTATGTTTAAACGTCTATTTTATATAAAATAAATCATTTAAATATATTAAAGCGCACATTACCAAAATTCTGATAAGGAAAGTAGAATGGTATCAAAAAGGAATTTCAAAATTTTACATAAATTTTTTAAAAGCGAAATTTTACTTTTTATGAAAATTTTTGATATTTATAGTCATATGTAAAGTGTAATGAAGATTTTGGATGATTTGTTTGACGTGTTTTAGCGGTGCATTAAGGATAATGATGCGAAAAGACATTAACGGTAACAAGGGAAAGGTTGTTTTAACCATGAAAACATTGTTTTCATACCATGTCGACAATGTGTGCAAGTTATTAATTAACTTGTTTTAAGTTTTAGAGCTTGTCTTAAGCCTCCATTGAAGTGTACAGTTAGAAATTTTCGAAGTATTTTGGGGTTGTTAAGGTAAAATTCTACTGTTGGGTGGGAATCAGAATATTTATAAGCGTAAAGAACGTTGAATTTCTCCGCTTTGATTTCTTTTTTCCAGCTTAGGCGAAATCAATAAGAAACATTTTAGATGAGTTAACGTGTTATATGGTGGGGTTTGGATGCAAAATTGGTTGCTTCTCACTTCTATTCGTAGTCACGTGAGGGTTATGGATGAAAAAAATGTTTTCAAAATTTGCATTCATATCGAACTGCTAGTGTATTTTAGTATACTTGCATCATGTTTTCAAAATGATATGCATACATATAGGAGGATCCGATTCAGAATAATTATGCATGCATATTTTATGGTTGCAACTCATTATGTAAACTGTGCATATGCGCACATTGGTTGCAAAATTGGATGTACACTAATTGGTTGTGCAGTTTATGACAATTATGCGCCAGTACCATGACTTTATCATTGGTAAAAATTTTGGGATGAAATTTCTTTTAAGGAGGGAAGAATGTAACAACCCAGAATTTTGATGATAATTAATTTAGTTATCTACTTATATTTCCAAATATGAAATTTATGCAAATGATGGAATTTGACCACAAAATTTGAATTATTGCATTCGTGGTGGAATTCTGGTCAACTTCCATGTTTGGAACTTTGAGAACGGAGTCCATATGAAAAAGTTATGGACCAAATGCAAAAATAGACGGAATATAAATAAATAGAATATATTTACAAACAGTTATAAGTATTTTCCCCTGCTTCTACTTCCAGGTCGACCCAAGCAATCGACTACTAGATCAACCCTTGGTCGATCCTGACAGTGACGGCTAGGATTTGTTTATATAAAATATATTATTAGCAGGCCCATGCTTCGCATACGGGTAGGTGGTGCTACATGGTTGCAAAGAACAATAGTCAGTTCAGTTCAAACATACTTTCTAGTATTCTGTAAGCAAGGAAGGATGAGAGAAGAAGAAGTGATACGAGGGACTAAAAAGTTATTTGGTTTCTAGATAATGGCGGAAGATGTGTAAAATAAAAATAGGAGTCAGTCGAACAGTAAGTTGTGTTAAGTAATCCTATTATTATTAGCTGAAAGGAAGAAACAATAGTAGGTGCATGTACACAACATGTCATATATATAAACATAAGTAGGCAAATTTAGAAGCAAACCATGTGCGTAGAAGAATGAAGAAAGTTGGGTACATGTTATCGAACCGTCTGGCGGTGCTGGACCTATTAGAAGTCATAAATACTATCAGTATTCATGGTAATAGAAGTATGCAATATAAGCAAGTGTAAAGGCAGTGACGTAGTTGCAACAATACGTGTAATAATAAAATAAAATTCCTATCAAATTATGAAGGAAAATTCGTGCATGTGGACAAATTGCTGCAAAAATCTGAAACACCCCACCTCCGTTAAGGTCACTCACAAAGGGAATGCATTAACTTTGGTGAAGTATTTTAGGTAAATGGCACAGATAATTTACAAGATAGACATATAAATAGCAGAAACTGAAAATCATTTCATAAATAATGTGGTTCAGTTAAAACACTACAAGCATTGTCTCAAAACCCAACTTCTAAATTATTACGATAAAAGATCTGTCTTCATTTAAAACTCCAAGTACATAAAGAAGCAATAAACAGTAGTAAAGCAGCATATATCCCCAATAAAAGTGTAACCACAGCCATAACCCAAGAAAAGAGAATCCAAGCAATACATCTACTCTCTTCAAGATGAAAAAGATCTGCACTAAGCTGAAGTATTCCCTCCCTGCGGACCTTGGGGGGAGGCGGAAACAGAAGAAAAGCAGGCAAAAGAAAATGGATCAGACATAGGTCTGGTAAGTCCAGTGACTATTCAGCATGTAAAAAGGTAAAAGGATCATGACATGAATAAATTGAACATAGGACAATACCATAGAAATAAGATAAGGCAAGATAAACTGAATATACTATCGCACTCATTTCCATTTCTCTGCACCTACTAACAAATGTTTCAACTACCATCATGTGTTCATAACAAAGTGATCCCTTTTTCGATTGGCTTCTACTCGCATGCATTTATTACTTGTGTCATTCGGCCCGCTCGATTGTAGATACCCTGTGCTGGTCCTACCATAAGGTGTATCAATTCCTATGATAGCAACCCGACATAAATTTTAGATGCACAATGTATACTGCTGATGCCTAGTGCCTGCTTTATTCACTCCGGAGTACGTGCATGCCCATACTCCGCCGGAACCTACACTACTGCACCACCTGCTGCTATTTTGACCGCTTATATTCAGCCCAGTAATCGTGCCCCACCCTCCCTAGTTTCAGGGTACCGTGATACATATATGTGGGTTACTGCTGAAATGGGTCCCCGTTACTAGGGTTTTCTAGGGTCTATTCGTATACCCCCCAAATTGGCTAAGTGTTATCCATCCATTCAAGTTAACTTAACCCATCCACATGTCATGTCATGTTGGTTAAGTATTTCTTATTAACTTAACCCTTCTCATTCATCATGTTGTAATTCGTTAAGTGTTTTATATTAACTTAAGCCTTTTCATTCATCATATTATATTAGTTATGTGTTTCCCCTTAGCTTAACCCCATTCGTTCATCATGTTATATTGGTTAAGTGTTTCCCATTAACTTAACCCCACTCGTTCATTGGTTAAGTGTTAACTTAACCCTACCACTTGTCATGTTACATTGTTTAAGTGTTGCCCTCTTGTGTTACTTAACCCAACCACTTGTCATGTTACATTGGTTCAGTGTTGCCCTCTTGTGTTACTTAACCCTACCACTTGTCATGTTACATTGGTTAAGTATTGCTCTCTTGTGTTACTTAACCCTAACACTTGTCATGTTACAATGGTTAAGTGTTGCCTTCTTGTGTTAACATAACCCTACCATTCTTAGCATGTCCGTTTATTAGCATTAATTCATTCATTAATGCCTCAACCTCTCACATTAGAACTGTTGTTTACGGTTGCTGGATGTGTCGGGCGGTTGTGGGCAGACTTCTACCGCAAACCCATTCTAACTTCGGGTTTTGGGCTTAATGCGCTAACCTCTCAAATTAGATCTATATTGTTGCAGTCGCTGGATGTGCCGGGTGGTTCCGGGCAGTCTTACACCGCAACTCAATCTGACCTCGGGTTAGGCACGTTCATCTTTAGCAAATTTACATTTTTACCATACATGTCCAAGTCTAGATTTTATATGCTAATTATCCCAAATTCACAAACTAGTTATGTTCTAATTCCCAAGTTGTGCCCAACAAATTCAATTACAAGTTTTTACTCAAAATATGTTACACCCAATCTTCCCAAATTTACAATAATAGTCATGCCCCAAAATCGCAATATACATTATGCTTGGCGTCCCAACCAATAGTTATGCCCAATCTAGATTTAATATTCCAATTTACTCCAAGTTTGCAACAATAACAATTATGCCCCAAATCACAAGTTACAAATTATGTTCCACTATTACCAAATAGATTATTCCCCAATATCCCCGCACTCAAATCTCATGTATAATAAGATTTAGTCTAGATTCTAGGTTAATCAAGATTCATGAAATAAAGGTGGAAGAAAGAAGGAATATAAATGAGAGTAGGCATAAAAACAAGCATTATAATGATAGATCTATCAAATATAACATTATGGATCTAAGAGGGTTACAGATATGTTAGAATTGAGGTATAACAAAGATAGATCTGAAATAAACTGATAGAAATAACCTCGTAGACATATAAATCAGATATGAATTACATCATGAACCTAAAAGGATTATATATCCGACGTTCAACAAAGATAGGCATGATTGAATCGGTATAATAACTTCTTAGGCATGTAAAATCATAGATTCAATAGAAAGATAAAGATTATCTTAAATCAGGCATAGACTTCGATACATTTTATTACATGTCAAGATTACAATCAGGTATTCAGATCAGAAAATAACGTGGACTGACATTGCTAGGATTAGAAAAGATAATTGAATCGTTGTTGTTGCGGAAACTCTAATTTGATGTTGATTAATCTTCAAAGTTGATCGTTGATGAAGAACTTCTAATATGATTTAGGTTCTAGAGGCGGCGGCTAAGAGAATTGAGAGTTCAGCAGCATAGATGCGTCGTAAGTAATTGATATGAATTAGGGTTTAGGTTTAGAGATGTATATATAGATGTCTAGGATCAATTTGAGCCTTTAGATGAACTAGGAGATCATTAGAACCACACAGCTCGAAGACAGGTCATCCAGCAAATCAGAAGAAGACACGTCACCACAGAACACTCCAGAATGCTATGCTGGACTGCCCTCTTTATGGGCGCACTTGGCAGGTGCGCCAGTGCATTTTCAGACTGGCGCACTTCACAAGTGTGCCAATGCATTCTGGTCTATTTCTGGTTTTTCTGCCTAACTTCGTTCGTCCATATCTCCTTCATACGGTATCCGTTTTACACAAACTCGGACTCTATCTCAAGCATAATTCTGAGACGAAAGCAATGGCATAAACAGTTTCATCTAATTCTTCTTTTAATAATTAATTATTCTTTAATTATATCTTATGTCATGTTTTAAAATTACGAGGTGTTACAAAATCAGTGAACAACAACGTGGGAAATCATCAAAAAAAGGCCAAAAGCCAATGCTCTGATCATGTTCGAGCACATAAAGTAACATAAAGAAAGAAAGAAGATACAGAGTGAACAAAGTCGAAGGAAGTAAAGAAGATGGTTAACATAAATAAGTTGCATGTAGAGGGGCAGAACAGTAAATTAATGAGTTCACACGGTCGTTTTGATCTTTTTTCTGTATATGAAGATCATTCCGGTAAGGAGATTCGGTTCTCATCTTCAATGTCCTGAATTTCAATAGTTAAAGGGAAAACAGTGAGAGCTTGAATAGGTAATTAAAAGTATTTAAAAAAATTAGGTGTAGCTCGAAAAACCGTAATGGCTGAGAGAGAATGAATAATGACTCAAACCTCTCCCCAGTAAATGTCATATCATTATTTTGTATTATGTTTATATTCCCCGTAATGGCTCAAACCTCCTACACATTCTTGGGGATGACAATCTGCCTTACACAGATGGCTCAGTATCATTGTCCAACCAGTAATTTAGGTAAAGCAACTAACAGCTGAATTAGTAATTTTATGCAACAAACCATCACTCGTAGAGTACGTACAAAGTAGAGATGTCGTATTATTTTAGCAATCAATGATAACTCATGAAAGGAAGAAAAGGCATGCAAATATCATAAATTTCTGAACATAACACTAAGTAATGGGCTTACTATTATGCAATCACACTAGTTAAAGTCTTTGTTTCCCACTCCACTAAGTTAAACAAAAGTTTAAGATAAATTGTAATACCCTGAAAAAGATAAATCTTATTTACCATCATGTATGGACGAAACACGTCTTCTAATAGCCAGTTTGAAATCCAAAAAATATAAAATGGAAATAATCAACTATGTTGGAAAACGTGATTAAAAAAATTAACCTAATATCATAGAGGTTCTAATCTAATATTTGAGGAATTCGTATAGTAAGTTCCTTTTTGTCATCTTAACGTGTATCCAGCAACCATAGAAAGTCAAGATCTGAACGAAGTCTGGTGTAACAATGCGAACACTGTTTCGTAAGATCGGTCTTCGAGTATCTAGGAGTATGAATAGTATAACATTAAATTTAGCTACACTATAGATATGATGATTTGATAATGCAAACTTTAAGTTTAATTGAACATGGAAAACCGCGTAATCTGGTGTATTATAATTAACTACACATGTTCCATGTATTGTTCCATGTATTGAAAATGAACTTACCTTTGGTAGAATTATGTAACACGTAAAGAATAGGCAATAGCACAAATAATATCATAGTTAAACATCAATCATATATTCTTCTTAAGAACAAAAATGTAGTTGATAAGAATAAAGATATAAGTAATCAGGCATCATAACATAAATTCGACCATAATGTGCCTACTTTTTGAAGTTTCATTTTCCACAAAAGCAATCATAATATCCTTAAATCATTAAGTGCATAAGAATGTTGTAAACAGTAGACAGTCAAAAGTAGAAAGTTACCTCAATGGCAGCTAGTTGATGTCCTTAATTAGAGAGGCTTCAGAGGCAGACATGGCATGGAGAAGGGAAGCATACAACCGCCCAAAGCAATAGAGGCAAAACGAAAACAATCATGAAGGGGAAGCGTTGTTGATTTCAACAATCAATTGTTAGAATTGCAAAGATTTTGGTGACGATTATCACAACAGAGGTACATATGGGAAAAGAGCTAGGAAAATTAGAGAGATGATGACAGCAGTTAATAATTTGAGTGAGAAAATTAAAGGAAATCATAAGGACATTAATACATAACCACATAAAAACAGATCAATAATCATATAGGGTATAACATTGATTGAGAACCATAATTACCCAATTCAAGAACCAACTTTCAAGTTAATTGCATTAGCAATCAATAACTTTATGAGAATGAAACTGTTAAATCGAGGAAGAAGTAGATGGATATATCTGTGTAAAGTAAAATTGTATAATGGGGTCAGCAAATACAGAACCTGATGTAATAGGTTGTCGTAATCAAATTTTTGATGGCTTCATATACTAAAATCTTCTTGTATCATCCTAATATGCATCCAACAACCATAGACTGTGAAGATTTAAGAAAAGTCGAGTGTGCCAATTCTTACATATTTTGTAAGACTGATCTTGGGGTACCTTAGCATATGAATAATATAACAAAATTGTTATCCAGGCTGAGGATATGATGATAGGATAATGTGAACATTTTGTTTAACTGAACATAGAGGTTATTTCAAAATCAAATATATTACGATCAGTTACACATGACCATGTAATGGACATGAACTTAACTTTAGCACAATAATAAAATACCCTAACTGTAAGCAATAACACACTATAATATCATAGTTGAACATTAATCCATCAATTTCATTGTAAGATAATTATGGAAATAACCTTAAAAAGTTATGCTAAGTGATGGCATTTTTTAAGTTATGCATATCGTAACAAAGTCGAGGTGACATCTTAAGGATTGACACATCCATGCTTCAAATCAGCACCACGCTTGAAATGCTTACAACCCACAGAAATAAGAACTGATTTCAAATATGGTACCAGTTGTTGAATCAACACATCATCTTACATAGATAAACCAAAAACATGTTAGATATAGTTATCGTGTTTACTAAATGTTATAATTGATCAGATAAGGGTTAGATTAATGGACCGATTGGTAGGTTAAGCATAATCTCAGGTAGGTAATTAATAGAATTAAAGAGGTAAAATGAGAATTTTTAACTCAACGTTGAACCCCGTATGAAGGAAATGGTCATCGGCCAAAGTAAAATAAATGGTACGCAATCACTACGAACGAAAATAGCTGACAACAGTACACATAATAGAATCATCGAACCCTTAATTCAACAGTACACAATAGTACGATGTTATTATGCTGTTGTTTTGCTGTAATTTTAAGAACCATCTTAATTAAGATCAGGACTAGAATCAACATTTTTAGAGCCAACAGATTCAGTGGAACTGGAACTGACTGGAAGAGCAACTTGAAACGAGCAGAGGTTGATTGACCTGTCCATGATTGAAAGTAATAAATTATCAGTCTGCATAATCCATGAAAATGCTTCAATGGTCTGCTAAAAACAACTGCGTTCCTCTCCTTCCATATAAACCAGCAGTATATTCGTAAGAACGAATCAAGTGCAGAATTAAACTGGCTGTTTTGCCAGTAATCAAACATTGATGAAACATCAGGGATAAAACCAAGCAAAAATGTATTGGTTGCAGCTAAAACTGGGTATGAGAAGTCACACTCAAATAATAAATGCTGAATAGATTCCTCATCAGCCGAGCAAAAAGAACAGGATGAATTAAAGAGAAGATTGAATCTGAACAACCTTTCTTTGCGGTTAATTTTTCCATTAATGAAGCACCAAGTGAAAAATACTACTTTAGGTGGGAGACGAATCTTCCACATTCTCGAAAATGAGAATGATCTTCCTAAAAAAGTAAGATAATGACACAGAGGCAACAGTGAAACCCTTCTCTGGAGATAATACCCAAACAAATATATTAGGGGATAGATTAAGATCGGTGCGAAGGATTATATTGGAGACATCAAGGAGATTAGCAAGGATATGGCCATCAAATAAATAAGGAGGACAAAGATTTGAGGGATCACTATGAACCACATTAGCAACTGAAGAGAAATCATCAGAGATCAAGGAGAAGAGAGAATGAAAAACTTGAGAAAGAGGGATCTAACCATGCCAAATATCGTACCAGAATAAACAGGCTTCACCATTACCCAATTTAACATGAAATAAACTTTTAATACGAGATATAACCGAAATTACTCCAGACCAGAATGGAGATGTTTTGAGGGAAGGAAGATAGTGCAAAACCCAATGAGAATTACCAGAATAATAAAGTGAAAGGATCCACTCTTTCCATATGAATGAGCCCAAAGAAACTATACGCCATAACCATTTTGAAAGAAGAGCCATATTGAAATTTGAAAGATCAATTACTCCCAAACCTCCTTGATTAAAATGCAAGCACACAATATGCCAATTAACTAAACATTTGGCTTTGCAACCATTCCATAAAAAAGAGCTACGAATTGAATCAATTTTAGAGATTACCCACTTTGGAAGTTTATGAAAGACATCTAGTAAGTTGGTAAAGCAGACAAAACTGATTTAACCAAGATTAAACGTCCTGCAGGCGACAGTGAATTTTCCTTCCATGAAGATAATCTTTTTTCAATGTTGTGAATGATAGGTAACCAATCAGATCTATGGAGTTTAGCAGGTCTAAGAGGAATGCCCAAATAAGATAAGGGGAATTTATGAATAGGGCAATTCAGGATGGAAGAGATTGACAACCCCAAGTGATCAGCTTTGCCTAACATAATTATAGAGCTTTTCGAAAAGTTGATAGAGAGACCAGATATAAGCTCGAAAACATATAAGACAACTTTAAGTCATTTAATATGATTAAGATCTGGAGATGAAAAAATGATGGTATCATCAGCAAATTGAAGGTTGAAGATTGCCCTAGACGAATTAGGGAGATGAATACCATCAAAATAATTGTTTTCAATCACCCTATTTAACATTTGATTAAAAACAACTGCAATCATCACAAAAATAAGTGGTGATAACAGATCTCCCTATCGAAGCCCTCTTTTAGATTTGATTAAACCTCCAATGTTTCCATTTATGCAAATAGATGAGTAGCTAGTCCTTAAAATGCAATCAATCCAATTACATCGTCACCCAGAAAATCCTCTATGACTGAACATCTGAATAAGAAATTCCCAATTTACAGTATCGAAAGCTTTGGAAAAATCCAATTTTAGAAGAACACAAGGAGTGGATGTATTGTGACAGAATGAAATTACCTCTTGAGTAGCTGCAATACAGTCGTGAATGCAATGTCCATGAATGAAAGCTGATTGCTCAGCCCCAATGAGATGGGAAATCACATATTGGAGATGATTAGCTAAGTTTTTGGTAATGATTTTGAAAGAGGTATCAAGCAAACTGATGGGACGAAAGGAGGAGAGAGAATTTGCACTAGAGAATTTGGGAATGAGGATGATGGAGGCATAATTGAGACGAGAAATGAGGCCAGGGTCAAAATAAAATTCATTGCATATGTCCATAATATTATTTTTGACCACGACACAAAATGATTGAAAAAACGAAGGCCCAAAAACATATGGGCCAAGTGTTTTGTCGTCATGCATTTCATTTAGAGAAGCCTAAATCTCGTTTTCAGAAAAGGGATTGTCAATAGAGATAAAAGCTGGGAATGGGTAAAGCAAATTCCAATCAATGAAGGGAATTTTAAAGGATGAATGACCAAGAATTGAATGATAAAAGCCAGAAAAAAGTCGGAGGATATCATAATGACCTGTAAACAGATTACCTTCATGAGAGATTTCAGAAATGCAAATAACTCTTCGTCTACCATTTGCAATTCTATGAAGGTAAGCTGTATTCTTGTCCCCCTCTTCAATCCATTTAGATTTAGATCTTTGTTTCCAACCAATTTCTTCCTGTTTAAAAAGTCTTTCTAATTTAGATTGTAGATTCAAGAGTGAAGAACTTTCTTCGTCATCCAAGGGACGGGATTCTTCTAGAATATTGTGATTCAATATAGCATCTTGGATGTTTGAAATGCGAGAAAGAATAGATCCCCACACGGATTTATCCCATGGTTTAATTAATTTTCTCAAAGATCTAAGCTTGATAATGATTTTATGGGATGCAGATTGAGGCTAAACAGGGTACTCCCAAACTGTTTTGACGAAGTCACTGAAGGAAGGTTCAAACAACCACAAATGTTTAAATCTAAAAGGATGTTTGAAATTGGACAATGAGCTAGAATCTAGGATAATAGGGCAGTGATCAGAGATTATAGAAGCAAGACCAGAAACAGAAGATAAAGGATGAAGATTTTCTCAAGCTGAGTTAAATACAAATCTGTCTAATTTGGCCAACGAAGGGGAAAATCTATGATTTGACCAAGTGAAAGATTGATTATTAATAGGAGGATCAGTGAGACAACACTCAAAGATAAAGGTGTTAAAAGCATCAAAATATGACCAGATTTTCTCTCATAGATATTTTTAGTGGTGCTGAAATCACCCCTAGAATTCATGGTCCATGAAAAGAATTAACCAACTGTTTGCAATGTTCCCAAAGCTCTATTCTATCATGAGCATCTTGAGGACCATAGACATTTGAAAAATAGTAAATGGTATTAGAGGCAGTGTGATTCAGAGCAACATGTAAGGCGGATTGAGAAGAAAAGGTTTGATGCAAAGCCCAAACAGATTCATTCCAAGTAGTAAAAAGACCACCTCTAGTTTCAATTACATTGACATAAGCCCACCTAGTCAAAGATGTATATCATGAGCGTTGATTTTTACAAACTTACATCTGTTGGTGGTGGAGAAGATAACTTCTGTTTGGTTAACACCTTTCACTATGGCGTATGTGCTAGGAGGTAGTATTTTGTAGAAGTCAATCAGTGGTTGACGAATGGCAATGTGACATACAATATGAGGTAAAAATGGTTCGATGTAAGATACTTGTAGCCTCGTGGCCTCATCAATCAGAGGTGGCAAAAATAGGGCACGCAGTGATGTCAAGTAGGTAGCGCCTATTAGGAGACGTTCACCGCCTTTCTAGATTTTCTCATTATATGTCAAGAAGTGGAGTATGCGGGTGCCCAGGGATGATGGGTCGATAGCAACCGAGGCAATGACGTATTCGTGCAGTGTGCCACCTAGGGAAAAGGTCAATGCAACTATTCCAACCCTGCTAGAAGAGCAGATGGATGTGTTCATCGGTGCATACAATCTAGCGATGTATTGTATGGAAAGTGGTTCCATACTTTTCCATTGTATGGAATCCATTCCTAATACAAACCAACCAAGTTTCTGTTGTAGAACCCTATTAGGGGAGAAGAATTTAATAATGGTAACAATTTCGCCCTTTAATTTGATTTTCTTTACTGTTTTTTGACCCAAGATAGACATTATAATAATATAACTTGATTTAAGATAAATGATTTAGTTATTGTAAGGTAAAAACATATGCCATGTTTATGTGTTTTCGTGTCTTATGAGAGTTCCATTCTTTCAAAAGATTTCCTAAAATTAAGCAAGTTGTTTGTGATGATTGTGATGTTAGTTACCTCACTTTGGTATTCCAAACTAATCCGGAAATTTTGTTTCCCTTACTGCTTGGGTCAGACTGCGTGTATTTTCCATATTAGATTTGGAGTTTCTTGATGCTCAGAGAAGAGCGGAGTTGAGCTGTGTTCTCGTATTTCTCATATTATCTATAGTTTTGTAACACCCCACGTCCGTTAAGGTCATTCACAAAGGGAATGCCTTAACTTTGATGGAGAATTTTAGTAAACAGATCAGAATATTACAAGACAGATATAAAAATAATTCTTGAAAAACTTTATAACTTTATTGCAGTGGACAGAAATCAGTTTGGTTACAACTTTACCAAAAACTCAAGTACATATATATCAGCCTTGTTCAAAAGCCATCAGAGTACAAAACTTTAAAATCATAATCCCCACTAAAGATGCTAGAAAAAGACAAGCCATACTTTAAGCACTTCAAGCACTCCAAGCAGGAAGAAAGATCCGGATCAAGCTAGAGTATTCCCTCCTTGAAAACCTGGGGGGAACGGAAGAAAAGAGGCGAAACAACAAGGGTCAGACATAAAGTTTGGCAAATCCAGTGACTTTCAGTTATGAACAGATAATAATGTCATGGCATGCAAATAAAACTGGATGAGAGATAACAGGAAACAGGAATAACAGATATACTTAGGTTAAACAGAAGAAACATGATGATATTACTTTTCACTTCTCTGCACTAATACTAGTATAACAGAATTAGGTGTTACCCTAATGTCTAAACAGAAACAGAAACAAAATAATGGGCCTTTACCACCCTAACAGAAGGTACAGAAACATAATGCTAATAATGGGCTTTACCACCCGAACAGAAAGTACAGAAACAGAATGCTAGTAATGGGCCTTTACCACCCGAATAGAGACAGAAACGGAAACAGAATAATCCCTACGGAAACAGAATGTTAGAATTAGGTGTACACTAGTAAATAGGCCTTTACCTCCCGAACAGACGGTACCACGCAGATAGGTGTTGCCACCCAATCGAAACAGACGGTACCAACAGAGATAGACAGAACTGAGTGTACCCTAAAACCCTACCCCAAGCGATCGGCTCCCTAAACATAAACACCCTGTGTCAGCTCCACAATAGGGTGTATCACTCCCTAAAGTGAAAACCAATTGGCACAGGCCCATTTACAAATGTCACGGCGTCTTACATCCTTAGAGGCAGACCGGGATCCATGCACGCACATGCCCGGTTGGAACACACCATCAACACCCCTCGCCATTATCAGAATGAACCACTTATAATTAGTTTAGTAAGCGTCCCCGGACCCTACCTATTGTTGGGTCAAAGTTTTGATACCAGAAAGGGTTACTGACTAATATGGGTCCCAAACAATAGATGACACAAGTATCTTGCCTCCTAACCTTGTGCCCCCAGACTAACAGATTTCAGATTAACTTGTTTACAAGTTCAGACATACAGAGTTCAGGTCAACTAGTTCACAGATCATAAAATCAAGTTAATAAGTTTTCAGACTAACGGATCAGACATACAGATTTAATAGATTTACAGACTTGTCTAACTTTATACTGGGCCTACAGATTCATGAAACGGGTTTATTAATTTCATTAGTCCAGTTAGTTTAACCCTATCCACCCAACACGTTTTAGACATCATATTTATCTCAGATTTTCATTAATTAAATATTACTGCCCAGACCTCTCACATTAGACTGACAGTTTGCGGCTACTGGTTAGGCCGGTTGGTTCCGGGCAGATTTCTGCCACAAACTGAGTCTAAGCTCGGGTTTCAAGCATGTTATGACTAACTTCTCACATTAGAACCTATTGTTTGCGGCCACTGGATGTGCCGGGCAGTTCCGGGCAGGATTACGCCGCAAACTCATTCTAACCTCGAGTTAGCCATGTTTATCTTTGCGGCCAATTAATTAATAATTTACCATTTATGCCCATTCCTAATATACATGTCAATTATTCATAACTATAGCCAATTCAGATTATGTCAATAACAGACTAAATATATCAACTCAGCAAATAACAGATTTCGCAGATTAGGCGACTTAACAAATTTAGCAGATTAAGCAATTTGGCAGATTTAGCATATAACGGATTAGGCATTTTCAGCAGACTTAGCAGATGACAGATTTAGCAGATGAACAGATCTAGCAGATTAGGCAATATAGCAGAACTAGCAAATTAGGCAATATAACAGATTTAGCAGATAACGGATTAGGCAATTTAACGGATTAAGAAGATAACAGATTTAGCAGATTATATATATCTAAAACTCTATTTACCTATCTTGCCTAATCATAGATTTAGCCTAAACTTATATGCCTAAATCAAGATCATAATTCATAATACAACATATGCCCAAATCTTAGCCTTAATATTCCCATTTACAGTTCATGTCAAAACTAGATTTAATATTCTAGTTTACCATTTTTGTCCAAGACTAATATGCATGTAAATCATTCTCTATCATAGCCAATTCAAATTATGCCAACATATTTATTAACTTAATTAAGCTACGCCCAATGTTTCAACAAGTTCTCTAAGTACTCATGATATGGCCCTAGCAAAAGGAATAGGAGATAAGCACAAGAAAGAATAGGCATGAAATAATGAACCAAATACAATGATAATGGCCCCACTAGGCTCGATGTACATAACAGTGAATGGGAATAAACTAGCAAAGTTACATACTAAATATGAGATATAGTATCATTAAGGGAATAGTCGTAAGAAACTAACTACAATAGTCATGGGCGACAAATCACAATAGTTTCTTATTTAATGTCATAGGCAATAGTCTCATAGGCGTGAATCATAGTCATAGGCAATAGTCTCATAGGCGTGAATCACAGTCATAGGAAATAGTCTCGTAGTCATGAATCATAGTCATAGGCAATAATAGTCTCATATGCAACAGTTTCATGTCCAATTATGCATTATTCATTATTTGTCCCAAAATTTAGCGTTCGAATAGAACAGAAAGAAGAAAGAGATACAGAATAAGATAGATCTGAACAGAACAGAATAGATATAACCTCAGATTCAGATTTACAATTCATGCCACAATCATAATTAACGTTTATATCGGAAAATAACTGTACTTGCCTTTCGTGCCTAAAGAAAAGGATTATAAATCGAATTTGATGCAGAAACGCTGATTAATCTTCTTCGATTGTTGTTGCAGCTCTAAACTTTAATTTGAATTGTGAATGAACACTTGAGATTAGATTTAGAGGAGGCGGCTAGGGTTTAAGAGAGAGTTTGGTAGCATAATGGTGTCATAGACAATGTTCTATGAATAAGGGTTAGGTTAATCACATATTTATAGGTGTAGAGAGTGTTTCAGAACCATTAGATCACCCTAGAAGCCATCAGGTCCGTCCAGCACATCAAAAATCGTCATTAGAACTCTCTAGAACCCTGTGCAGGTTTCTGGCTCGACATGGGCGCACTTCCCAAGTGCGCCAGTGTATTTGTGTGCTGGCGCACTTCACAAGTGCGCCAGTGCATTTCTGGCCTGTTTTCGGTTTTTCTGCCTAATTTCGTTCGTCCATATCTCCTTCATACGATATCCGTTTTACGCAAACTCGGACTCTATCTCAAGCAGAATTTCGAGACGAACGCAATGGCGCAACCCGTTTCCCTTAATTCTTCTCCTAAAAATTAAGTATACTTTAATTTGTTACTTATACGTTCATAGAAAATACGGGGTGTTACAAGTTTCATTGTGTTATGATGATTGATGATATATTTCGGCTGTGCTACGACGATTGTTGTTGTATTTCTGTTGTGTAATGTATTATTTGTATTAGCATTTATGAGGACATATTATTATTACTGTCCAGGATGATTGTGTGTTTTACTCTGGTTTTGTATGTTTGTATATATGCACGGGAAAATATATATATATTTTTATGGGAAAGAGTGTGTTATATTATATTTTCTCATTCCGTTGTGAGATTCTGTAACGACGCTGATTCTTATGTTGTTGTCTTCCTCTTTCTTCTATTCTAAACCTTCTTTCTTTCCTTTTTCACCCTTTAATTTATTTCTCTAGCGTCCAGCAAGGCGTTTGTTTGGTCAATGGGCCGAAATCAGATATTTTTCGAGTCGTTTCAATTGGTATTAGAGCTTTGGTTGAGTATTACCAATCTCTAATGTTCATTTGGTTATTTGATATTTATTTGGTCATCATATCAAATGAATTTCTCTTAGTATCAGAGCTATGGTCAGGGAGACCAAACTCTGATCGGTGTTAACTTGACAGAGATGGGATTAGTAGCACCCCGGATTTAGTTTTCTAATGTGTGTGTATATATATTACGTATATATAAGAGCGTATATGTTTTTGATATTAAATTGTTTCCCAAAAATTGGTAAATGAAATAATTTTACCAAGTTTTCACATATTTTTATATGTAAAGGAAATTTCCAAACTAAATATAATTTTTATGGACGATTGCTTTGATATGGAATGATGATATGTATTTATCCTTATTTAATGATTGATTAGCCTTGCTCATTCTCTTTGGAACGTTGACTATTATTGATTGGTATGTAATTATTCCCAATCACTTACGGGTGTGGGCTACATTGTTTGGATAAGGCGTTCTTATTATTTTTTGTGTATGTTGGGTAAGAATCGAAATAAATATAGAACTAAACTAATTGTAAAATCAAACTAAATGAAAATTGTACTAAATGATTTTTTTTAATAATGAATCTAAATAAGAATAAAGATGAAGTGGGAAATTCAACAATTTTGGATAGACTCTGTACTCATATACAACTATAAATTGGAGACTTATAACATTGCAAAGAGAGATCTTACCTTTTTTTTAGAATATAGAAACCCTGCCATTTTTCATATTTAACTCCATCTACTTCTCTTTACTTTCTTATAATCAATTGGACTTGTAATCAATAGTATAGATAAAATATTACAATAAGTGGACATAGACCAGAGTTTGTCAAACTACTATAAAATTCATGCATTCATTTACTATTTTTTCTGCATTTCATTATTTAAGTCTTGTAATTAGCTTCTTGTTGCATTTGGGATGTTGATGTTATTTTTGTTCCTTCCATTTTTGGCACGTTGGGAAAGAGACTTTGGATTAAAGGCTTGGGATTTGGATATGTAAAAGCTTAAAGGGAATTAGCCATATTAAAGAGTAAAAAGACAAGAACTCTGGCAGAAGGGACTGGACGTGAAGGAAGTCAGGAGGTTTCATTTGCTGGAAATCCTTCCATACACTTGACTAGGAAAGATGTGGACAACGTGGTGAACCAACTAAAAGTTAGGTTTGTTAGGTAGGAGAATATGTTGAAATGACGGAGGAGATGATGACCGTTTTCCTCCAATAAACCGGACAAGCAAGAAGTCATAGTCATGGAGGTGTAGTCAAAACAAGCACGTAGGCGAAGATAACACTTAACTCGAGGGAAAACCTCGATCAACCAGCATAGATCAGTATTGGTCAGAAGTCTCATCAGTACCAATTCGATCCAAGTAGGGGAACGCCCCAAGGACTTGTAGATAGGTATGTTAAAGTCGATAGAGCTCAAAATTGGAAATTGAAGCAGGATATCAGGGGTATGGAATAGTCTTGGATCGATTAGGAATCATACCCACTCGAAATACTTAGGTCGGTACCAAACCAAACCCTTGTATCAGAACTGACCTAAATACAATTTGGAGGGCAACGTTCTGAAAGATCTTGGTACTCGAACAGTGGGTGCTGATGTTGGTAACCGAAGATAACTTCTAGATAATAATGACAGGATCACGGTTGTTGTTCAACGGGCTATGAGAGGCGGTCTGGTTAAAAGAGATGTGGATATTGCATTGTGCTTTGTTCACTCCAAATATCAGGAATATGAAAAATTCATAGGATTTCAAACTTTCAGCATTGTAAGCTTACAATGGAAAAATGAATCCAACTGGTCGTTTGATAAAGTACATGAGGCACATGTAAGTGCTTGGGGAATCAAAAGAAGTTATGGTCAAATGATTTCTATTTTTCCTTTTAGACATTATAGCTTTATGGTTTAAGTAGCTTTACAGTTGAATGCATTAGGTTGAAAAGTTTATAGGACAGTTCTGGATCCAAAGCAGAGGACAAAAGAGACACTACAGACATTTCTGACTAGGTTTAATGCTGTCTTGACATCGGTGGATTATCTAGACCCTTCAATAGTTCTCCTGGCTACAATTTTTAGGGATTTTAGGCAATACTGACTTAAAAATATCTTTAGAACCGGATA
Source organism: Allium sativum (assembly GCA_030737875.1). NCBI lineage: Eukaryota > Viridiplantae > Streptophyta > Magnoliopsida > Asparagales > Amaryllidaceae > Allium > Allium sativum. The sequence goes on from CM060923.1 coordinate 467,236,741, forward strand.
CCTCACGGTATCGTGCTGAAATCTATCATAAGCTCAATCGGTTCTTTCAACAGGAAGATGCATAGGCAAATCGTGCAGCTTAGGAAGTGACGACAATTAAACAACCGTCAAATCAATTCTGATAAAGGAAAAGGGCGACGTAAAGCTGAGAATAGTTATGGTAGACTAGTGTGCTATAACAACCTGCCATTTCAGACAATTCATATTGATAACAAACCACGCATGTTTGATCCATACCGGTCAAATAGACGAATTGTAACGAGATGTAAAAATAAAAGATATTAGGAAGGAACAAAACACCGAATCTCATAGCAAAAAGACAAAATATGATAATTACATAATCAAACAAATAGTACTTTTTATAATATCAAAGTTAACTAATCAACAAATATACCAACTGTTAATAATATTTTTCGTCAACACCGGAGATAGGTCAATAGGAATGAACCTAAAGGGAAAATAGGTTGTTTATCCTTTGCAAGTTTGGATTAGTTCACCGTTCCTAGGTATCAGGGCCTGGAATATGAAAGAATAGTACTCTTCCCTTGATGGGGTGAGCATCACCCTTAAGTGATTCAAGGACCAATAGTTACCTTGGGGAGAAGGATCACTAAATATAACCCTTGATAAAGAACTTAACAGATGGTAGAAAGGGGTTCTGCACCAAGCTCCCTGAAAGGCCTAAACTTGTAGGAAGGGTCTAAGCTTGTAGGAAGGGTTTAAGATTGTAGGAAGGGGTATTTCACCTGATCAGTGGAAAGGTCTTAGTAAGGACTCACACACGTGTAAGAAACCAATAGTAAGTTGTAACAACAATAACTAAGAAATAGCATGATAATCTCATAAGAAAACACCATAAGTATCAACTCAATCTTTATTGATATTTGATTTAAAATACATTAGCAGAATATAAGAAATCCCCAAATCGATCTAAGAATTAGGGTTTAATCTAGAAAGAAATAGTACAAGAATAAGAATGAGAAAGGCATCCTCAAATGAGACCCCTGGGGTCTTATTTATAGAGAATTTGGGGCCCTTTCTGCTGTTGGGCTATTGCGCCTGAAGAACCTCTGTCGGCCTCTTTTCTCTTGGGTCTTGGATGTTTGGCTTTCGGCTGCTTTTGTGGCGTTGATTATAGCCTCCAAAGTGAGGACCCCGGTCAATTGGGGCTTCTTTGAGATTGAGATGAGTTTGTCGATGTAGTTGCTTTTTGGGAAATATTTGAGCTTCTAACTGTATGCTTTCGATTATAAGCTTCCAGATGTAGGCTTCCGGTTTTTCCCATAAATACTTAGAGAAGCTTTCCTCATAATGTATGTAGATGGCTGCCGGTTCCGAACCACTGTTGGCTTCTGTACCAAGTGGACTAGTATGGATAGAATGTATCCCTTCTAAGGTTCCGTCTTATCTTTTGGTGGAGCTTTTGGAATATTCTGGTCTTCCGAGAGAAAGCTCCCGGTAATGTGTATGTTATCTGTCAATGTGACCTTTCGACGTTTATGCAGTAGAAGTTTCGGAAGCTGGTTCCTGCTAATCTTTATGCACCTTTGGCTTGATACTCTTGATGTCTTTACCTCCTAGTGTATCGATATTAAGCAAGTTAATACCGGCAACCCTTCCGCCCTTCTAGGTTTCCGTTAGTGGAGCTCTTGCCTCTTTCTTAGCTTCTGATTTATGTGACCTTTCACTATAGAACCCCCCTGTCGGGTGGGCCCTGCCGGATAGACTGTGTCGACATTCTATAGACTTTGAGCTCCTTTCCCCTAAGAAGGTGTCAATTTATGTAGCTCTCGAATCACTCCATCCTGCTCTTGGTTCTTTCTAGTGTTCGTCTCTTGCTTTTGGAAAATTCCTATGTGCTTGCAGTCACCTAATACCCCCTTTACCGTCAGCTTGTTTCGAAGTTAATTTTGGTAGTAACATTTGCCCCCCTCCTAGTGAAGGGGTGTTTTCGACTTTTCAAGTCAGGCTTTTCTCATCTGAGGGGCTGCAAGGTTTTCAACCATACAAGATTCCTGACTTTTTGCTTTACCAGTTTGAATCAAGTTCGCTGATTTGATTTAAGATGTCTAGTGGAGATGAAAAAGCGAGTCCTTGCCAAAAAGGGAATCTTCTTTTCTTTTCTTCCTTTTTCCTGCATAATATTTTACTCAAACGAAGTTACTGTTCTTCAAAATTTACCACACTACTTTTAGAGGTTTTATGCTTAATCGTAAGTTTTCTTGCTTTAGTCTTAATCATTGGTTTGGACTATGCCTTAAATTGGGGTTCAAGGGCCTCAGTATAGATTAAACTTCCAATAATTGTTTGAGATGATGTTGAATGGTGATTTCAATAAACTATGTCTATCCCCAATTATTGTTGGGATCTGTGAAGTAGGATTTGTATAGACAACTAGTTCGCGATATAAAGCAATTTTAAATCGTTGACATCGATTTTTTTTGTTAGTATCATTACCTAATAGGCAAATGAAACTTCTACAATCATTCATTCGCCTATATGTAGTTTTTATGCATTTATCAAATAGGAATGATATTAGAGCATATGTTTATGTTACGATGTCACCTAGCAGGACTATGTCTGGACTTCCACAAATTGGTGACTCCAATTTGAGCAAGTCAGCTGGGCTTTATTCAAAAGAGGAGAAGCTTGGAGCGAAAGATCTTCAAGTTGTTGATGCTGTAGGTGGAGTTCCTCTTCTCTCGCATTCGGTGTTTGTTTAGAATGATTCGTGTCACTTCCCTACTGCCCCTACCCATCTCAAGTCTTTGCCTGAAAAGAGGACAGCTTCGTCTATTAGCATTAGTTCTACCAAGAGACATAAGAGAGCAAATTTTATCTTCATCTTATTGGTGATGAAACCGTCGAGTCGCTTGGTTGTCGATTGTTATCCGGTCACCTTGCCCCTTTTCTTGGAAGCTCTCCTAATACATGTCCTTCTTTAGTGGAGACCACAGGAAGTGATTTTATTGCTGCCCTTTTAAGATCCGATTCTCCGGGAATTTTTGATTTGAGAGAATGCGGGTCATTCCCCCTTCTTATCGACCATGTGGCCATGTAAATTCTCCTTTACCAATCTCGGACTTTGGTAGTTTTGTCAGGTCTGCCTTACCCTCTGTTGATGTTTTTGATATTCCATGGTTTGCTTTCTTAGATTGGTCTGGTTCTTGTCTTCATCTCATTAAACGACAACTTCTAGTTCATACTCTTGCTTTCTTAAATTCTTCATTTGTTAACCCTATATAAGGGTTAATAAAATATTGTTCCTTTTCAGGTATCCAGAGGTTGGTATAATGTCGAGGCAACGACGACTTCATTATCTCATGAGGCAAGAGAGCTCAAAGAAGAGAAATCCACATTAGAGTATAAGATTCACGACTTAGTTTTAGCGAAGAGCAATAACGAGGAAGCCTTAGTCAGTTAAAGCGTTTCTTGAGAGGGAAAAGGCTGGCAACAATTCCTTAGTCGCTAAAGTTTTTGCCCTTAAGCGCGAGCAGTCAGATATGTTGGAAGGGCATGCCAGGGAGCTAAAAACGAAGGAGGCAACCTTTTCTAATGCTAAACGGATAATTTATGAAACCCAGGAAATAATTTACTTATTCTTGAGGGCACATCTTTCAAACATAGCGGCAAAATATTATGAAAAGGCCGTCTCTTTGATCTACCATGATAAGCGTGGCAAGTTTCTAGACATGGATTTTCCTTCCCTCCCTCATACCTTCAGAGAGGAGTCTTGGGGCGAAATAGGTTGTCCAGACGGGATGTCGAAATTTCCGAAGGGAACAAGGTAAGGGTTAAGGATCTTTTATTTCTTGAGGAGTTGCCCAATTATCCAGTGCTTGGTAATGACGAGAATCCGACTTCGCGTATTGGTAGTTATGATATAGGTGGTAATAATGAATTTAACTCCTAGTGTGGGCATGATAAGGATGGCAGGGAGGAAGGTATGTTCTCTATGTTAGTAAGTGACTTCTTAGACCTCACAAGTTCTAATTCATCTCATGTTTCAGTTACTTCACGTGGAGATGGTGTGTTTGCTGAAGAGGTGGATCTTCTAGAACTTGGTGAGAAGGAATAGACAATACATACAGTTTCCCCTATTCTTCAGGTATGATCCTCCGTTTTTGAATTTCTACTCAACTTGTGGGTATCGACCATTAATTACTCATTTTTATGGTGATGAAGATTCTGTTTCCACTAATTATTCTATTTCCAAGTATTATTTGCATTCTCTCTAGGTTGAGGAGGGAATTCCTCACAAAACATCCCTACAAACCCGGTAGAGAACGCTTTTTGTGAGAGCTCAAGCATATTTATACGAAGTATCCTCAACCATCTTTCAATTTCTTGGGGAATGATAGGGAGACGATATTAAAGAAACTTAGGTCATATCATGCGAAATTAAATGTAATATGAAGGAAAGGAGTAATGGAGAGAAAAACTAATTTATTACATCCCCTGTAGTTGACGTTAATTTGCATAGACATGAATCATATTTGTACTCGTTTTCCCTGTGTTGTAGGTAGTTCTGTGGTTTAAATATTGATGTTTATTTCCTAAAAATTGATCCTACAAACGGTAGCTCATTTGTTTACATAAACTAGAAAGTTCACTTGAAGACATTTCCTTTTACATAGATAAGGGTGTTTGATTTACTCCGTGCCAAGGATACTTTCTAGGGGACTCTCTTAGCGATACTGATGACAGATCCGCCATGTCCGGATAACTACTCGTGCAACGCTTGAAAGATCAAATAGCTATATCAGAGGCTCAGATAAAGCAAAAGGATATCCTCGAAGTGAAGAGGGATATAAAGACAAATCCTCCCATTGATTTTGATGGAGAAAAGGACGAACTTCATCATCAAGTCATTGACTTAGAGGCAGACTGTGACGAAAAGGAATTTCGCTCGGTCCGAACCAGTCGCTAAACCGACCCAGACCGTTCGAAACGCCCTATCGTTTGAGAACACGACAAATCAGAACGCAGACGGAAGAACATTTCATTGTATATTACAACAATGCATCAGATTACAAGAATATACAGAGTATAAACAAATAAATATTACACAGAAATATCAGAGATTCAAATTACATTTAAATACATCGCAGCGGAAAATAATACAATACACAACTAGAAGAGATATACGGATACAAAGCTTTCCGGATATCATTCCAGCTGTAAACCAGGATCCTGTGAATATAAATCTGCAAAACCAAAACTACTAGCTGCCCGTGTCGAAAATAAGGGCACCCAGAGTTTAGGTTAAAACAATAAACTCCAGGTCAGTCATGTGACTGGTGTGAGAACTAAAACAGTTAATCTTTATTTTTAAAGTTAGGTAAATCAAGGGACCACGCCGTATAACACGGAACGGGTTTCCTCCCAAGAATACCAGTGCATAAAAAAAACAGCGCAATGCTAAATAAAGAAAAATGAAGCTGTTATAAGACCCAGGTCCTATCACACAATGCAACGCAAGCCGGGGGATAGGGTTTTCCCTTATAACAGCCAAAGAATGCTTGATACGTTTTAAAACAAATCATTTGATACTATAATAAGTGCATAGTGTATAAATCAACTTCAAATCATAAGTATCAATCATAGGCGACATGAGCGTCCCATGCCACTATGTCGCCATATATAGGTTTACAAATAAAACCGCAAAGTCTCGTATTTGGAAATTGGGTTTCCATCTATGAACCGAGGAAAAAGATAGTCCTCAACCGATTCGAGACTGCCTAGCCCGAGTCTCAGGATCAGAGCACGAGTGACCCTAGGAGCGACAGGGCCGGTCCACCGATGTGGATTAAACTTAAATCCTGAACACTGCGTTTCCCCGCCCTTTGGGGCGTAAACGAGCCAACGAATGACTCCATCGGACCCGGATCGTCCGATCAAACCAAGGCGCCTCGCAACAGCAACAACCACACAGGTGAAAAGTATATAAATGTCAGGGCTGGTAGGTCACTGACACCACCCTAGCTAGGAAGAAACGCATGTCCTCCCTGAGGTCCTTCCTTCCGTTTCTGGTTCACAACCGGGGTGCGAAACTCGCGAAGTAAACGTTACACAAAGCTACGCCACAAAGGCCGTACTTTGATAATCACCACAAGATTTTGCTTTTCAACAGAAGCCTCGATCAATTGCCACTTAGGCATGCCACACGGGCAATTTACTCCATGCGTTTGATATCCATCAGTATATAACCCCTGAGCTCGTATGTCTCAGAGAAGGGCGTTAAGCAAGAGAATAAATTCTCCGCCGCCAAACAGATATATATTTTATAGAGATCAATCACACGGACTAAAATCCAATGTCAGACACACAGTCCATTTGCAAGTCCGTTCTGGGTCTGAACGAAACCGGAGGCACATAGTACCCCGCATATCCATCGATCTCCAAGTACGTCTGGACGATCACCAACAGTTTCCATCTTCTTGGGTGTACAGCCCAATCAAGATCATCAGTAATTACCCAAACAACGTGAAGACCTCCGGTCTTCGACCATCGTCTTCATCTTCGACTTATCGTCGTATCAGTTATTCAGAATGGGATAAACCCGGTCTTTCCGAATAACTCGCGTATATTTTAAATAAGTGTTACACAAACACAACATACGCCTCATTCCAATTCATCAGTCACTAACCGTAAATTAATCAAGAGAATAATTCCCCAAATATTAACCCCGAAGGCCGAAACCAACATCAGATCAATATCCAGAAAACCATTCTGCTTGGCTAACCGACAGTTAGTTTCTAAATTTCACATTCATAGGGAAAGGTTCCCATTAATTTTATCCAAGATAAATTATTAAAATTTATTCTTTAATCTTCTTTTGAATTTCGATTCAACTAGTCGGGATTAACGAACCTTACCGATGTAATCATTTGTTTTAATTTCCCAATCCCAACCTATTCATCCCATGAAGTAAAACTGGTAATACTTCATATCTAACACCACGGTGTTGTCGGTAAATTCAATTACCACTTCACGTTTAAATCTAATTAAAGATTTAACCATCACCTGGAGTAAAACTGGTGATACTCCATTCTCGATTATTTCAATCTAATTAAAGATTCATTAAAACTCCACTTAGTTTTAATCGTTAACTGGGTTAAAGAATCCGCGTCATTTAAAACACGGTTCACGATAAACCCAAAGTCACATTCCATTAATTATCGGATTAAAGAACGAGTGTTATTTAAAACACTGTCCACGATAAACCCAAAAATCAATATCAATTCAATTCCAATTAAATATTATTTAATTGGTACACTTCATTAAATCTAAATAAAAATATTTTATCTTTTCTCAACTGGGTTCAAGAACAGTGTTAGTGAAGACACAATTCACGACAAACCCAAATCACATTTGATATTCAATACAAGGCTCTAAATAGAAAATATATCGGCTTATATTCAATATCAAATTCTAAGACCAACAGATATCGTATTGGAAATAACGATATATATATCTATATCTTTCAAATTCCCATAACAATATCTGTATCATCACGAAATCCAACATCGAAATATTTCGAAGACAATTTCGATTCAAATCCACTCCAATGCAATCATTGGAAATTCTGGTTATTTTCAAAACCATTTCAAATTCAATTTATTTATTTTAAAAATAAATAGGATTATAATTCTAGTTCAAAACTAGTTCATTTCGATAAAAATCTATTTTTATCTTTTGAAATATGGAGTTTTTTCATCCCAATTTTTCCCAAATCATTTCTTATGATTTTACACAATTTATTATTATTTTTAATAATTTTATCAAGGCCCGTACAGTCGATTTCCATCAACGGCCATCGAACTGCACTTACAGCGACCTTTTTCAAATTTGATTTGGACGTATCTCCAAATCCAACCGTTAGATTTCAAATTTCTAATATTCGTTAGAAAGCTCTTTTCGATATGAACCCAAAGGTTCTGGTTTTAGGAGAATCCGACGGTCGGATCTCCCGCAATATCCGTTCGAAGTCAATAGTCGAAATTCGCGAACTGCCGCGGCGCGGCGCGTTCTATTCAGGCCATTATATTATATATATAATATATATAATATATACTTCATCGATTTCCTTTCGGAATGAATTTTATAAATCGTTTTAAATTCGTTTTCAAAATGATTTCAACTTCATATTCAATTTCAAATCAAAATTGAATATTCCAATATAAATTCGTTTTAAATTCATTTCAAATCGATTTCAATTCAAATTGATTTCTAATTCAATTTCAGTTCGTTTTCAATTCAGTTTCAATTCGAATTCATTTATATTTAATTTCAATTCGAATTCATTTCAATGTGATTTCAATTCTATTCAATTTAATTCGAATTTCAAATCTATTTCAATATTCGTTGAAAAATGAATAAAATCGATATAAATATCGTTCAGGTCAAAATGGCGTCAATCTAATCAACACGGCTTCATATATTCCTATTTTCAAATATTCTATTTCAAATATTTCTATTTCAAATATTTCTATTTCAAATATTTCTTTTTCAAATATTTCTTTTTCAAATATTTCTATTATTAAAATATTTCTATTATTAAAATATTTCGTTCAACACATGACTAATCTCAACGGATGAGTACAGTCAACACATGAACCTTTATTTTATAATATTCTTTATTTTTCAAATTGGAATGAGGCCCAATCAATTACCATATAAAGTTAATTATATGGATTTTCATACAACACATGTATAATAGCATTGAAAAATAATCAACCATCAACCAAAGTGCACTACACTGTATAGGCATCAAATATAGATATCTAACGCTTATAACAGCCTGTCAATCAATCGATCGACATATTTAATAAATCAGGATGAGTGAACTTCTAATTTCATCCCAACACCCGTGTGGGGTTTCAAACAATCAAACACAGATTTTAGTTGTGCAGTTGGGCGATGTGTAAAATTTATCGTCCCAATCAATGTCATTCAAATAGGTGTACATAAACAAACCGTCCGGTTTGTAAATGAATATTTTATTTTGTTCACTTCACTATTTTCATATTCACGTTAAAAATTATATTTTTAACGATAAAACATTTTATTTCAACCTATGAATTTCTATTCAATTCATTTATTAAATAAAATGTTATTTTTATTTTTCTAACATATTTTAGAAAATTTCGGCGGCATAACGGCACGATACTAGAAACGGGACGAGGCCTAGCCTTATCCCCGGTCTAGTGAAGGCCCACGCCATTCACACATCAATCAAATCAATTTCATTTCACCAAACAATTCAATTCAAACCAAATAATCTAACCAACTACACAACCAAACAATTAAACAAACAAGCCATCCATGGTCTGTGGATGACGGGTGTCGGGTGCTACTAAACACCGTCTGCATCCTAGTATATATATATATATATCACTAGAAAAATTAAATTGAAAGGTGAGAAGATCTCACCGATAGCTATCCAACTTCACGACACTTCTTTTATAGAAATCTTCGTCGTTCTGCCTCTTGTCACTTCGTTGCCCGTATTCTCTACTTATGTAAAAATCGAATTTTTACTTCGCTATTCAAAAAATCAAATTTTTACTTCGATGTTCAATATATAAAAACCATATTTTTACTTCGATGTTCAATATATAAAAACCATATTTTTACTTCGATGTTCAATATATAAAAACCATATTTTTACTTCGATGTTCAATATATAAAAACCATATTTTTACTTCGATGTTCAATATATAAAAACCATATTTTTACCTCGATGTTCAATATATAAAAATCACATTTTTACCTCGATGTTCAATATATAAAAATCACATTTTTATCTCGATGTTCAATATATAAAAACCACATTTTTATCTCGATGTTCAATATATAAAAATCACATTTTTATCTCGATGTTCAATATATAAAAATCAAATCTTTCTATCTTTATTACATAAGATAAAAATCATGTTTTTATTATCTTCGTTATATAAAAATTATATTTCTACCCTACTACTAATATAAAAATTATATTTTTATTTTTCTACTTATATAAGATTCAACTTTTCACTTTTCTATGAACAGAATATATTATTTTTCTATGAACGAAATAAATCTTTTCCTACAAAAGTCTATCTTTATTTCTAAAAACATTGCCATATTTATTTATAAATAAAACTGAGATTTTCAACACAATATTATTTCCACAAAAACTGATTTTAACGTTGGGGTTTTTTTTCTTTGAATTAAACTAATTATTAAAACAAATTAAATAAAGGGTGCGTTTTTTACAGGTCCCTATTAAGTTTCAAAATATAAAAAAAACCCGGTGATAAAAATAATATAGAATACATCCCTATTTTTGAATTTCTGCTAAAAAAATTCCAGATCTACCCTTACACACCTAAAAAACTATCCAACAACTGTCGATCACTCCAACAGCGATTTTTTTATTACTTTTTTTTATTTTTACGAAAAAAATAGACAATTAGATCAATATATAACGTAAAATTGCATACATGCATGCAACTAAGTGGAATAATTGCATACAATTATTAATATTATGCAGAAAATAAATTATTAGTTTTGCGCAACAATAAAGTAGACGTGCATACATTAATATTATACAGAAATAAATAATTACTTGAATGTAGGGACTACAATTTTTTATTAAGATTTTTTGATTTTTACGAAAAACTAGACAAATAGATACAAATATTAATTAAAATTGCATACATTTATGCAAAAAAGTGAAATAATTGCATACATATACAGAACTGTACTGCATAATTGCTGAAGCAAAATAAATGACAAAAAAGTAGATACATATAATAATAACAAGATGCATATATATATGCAAATAACAGAAATATGTGCATACTTACATGAAAATTTTCATAACAATTACACGTACTACATCAAAAAAAAAGTACAGACCATATTTACATGTACTACATCAAAAATTTCAGAACATTTGCAAAGCAAAGATGATGGTCTGTTGAAGAACAAATAAATTTGTTAAGACCCAGCTTATTGCGCAAACCACATCTAGTAGTCTCGGTAGAAACAACTGAAGATTTCAATCATTTGGAAAAGGATGGAGGACCAAGCTTCAACAACACCCCTACACCAATATCCACTGGAGCACTGTTATTAAAAAAAGAAAATCAACATTAATAAGCTTATTGCAGTAACCTAAAGTACAAAAACTACTTCAGAATAATATAAATAAATACGAACAATTCAGCAAAAAACAATAATTTATGAATATTTATATGCACGTATTGTAGATATATGCATAGAAATATGAATATATTTGTAAAATAATATGTTTTTCTGTTTTTTGATAAAAAATTGCATACATATATGCATGTATGAAGAATAGATGCATATATGTCCGCAACTTTTAATGAGAAGTTCAGCAAAAAATTACAAAAAATGCTTCAGAATAATATAAATACATGGTTACAATTCAACAAAAACAATAATTTGTGAATATTTATATGCACGTATTCCAGATATATGCATAGAAATATGAATATATTTGTAAAATACTATGTTTTTCTCTTTTTCTGATAAAAAAATGCATACATATATGCATGTATGAAGAAAAGATGCATATATGTCCGCAACTTTTAATGAGTAGTTCAGCAAAAAAATTACAAAAAATGCTTCAGAATAATATAAATACATGGTTACAGTTCAGCAATAAACAATAATTTATGAATATTTATATGCACGTATTCCAGATATATGCATAGAAATATGAATATATTTGCAAAATAATATGTTTTTCTGATAAAAAAATGCATACATATATGCATGTATGAAGAAAAGATGCATATATGTCCGCAACTTTTAATGAGAAGTTCAGCAAAAAATTACAAAAAATGCTTCAGAATAATATAATTGCTTGTTGCGTTCTGAACTCTGGTTTAACAGAGGATAATTAGGTTTTAATTACATATGAAGGAGAAGTTGTTCCAGTTCTCTTCTACGAGGGAATTGATTTGACCCAGTTACTCAGGTGATTGTAACCCTCTTAAAAATTACATGATTCAAACATAGAAAAACGCAGAGACTATTTAAATATAACAAATAAATTTAAACAAAATCAAACTACTGTCATCGAATTACTAACCGCCCATGAAAGATTAGAAGTAGACCCTACGTTGGAATAATGGAATTGCTACGTTACCGTTCCTGGATCGCTTTAGAACTGGAATCGCTGCCGTTCCTCGATCCCAGAAGGAATTTGTTCGGATTCAGTTACTGCGTGAAAATCGAATGAGGGTTCTCTTGAATTGCAACCGTTCAGGGTCAGGAATTCTGGAAATTGACGATTCAGGGTTCTCTTGATTGGAGTTCCTAGAGCGGCGAGATCTAGAAGAAGAAGGAGGAGAATCCTGGTGCTGGAGCCGCCGCCGCCATGAAATAGAAAATTAGGTTTCTGTAAAGAATAAAACCCTAATACATAACCTATAAACAAAAACAAACCTTGAAAATCGAACGAGGGCATTTCCGTAAAAATAAAAGCTGTGTTTTGAAAATAGGGATGAGAATTATATATTTCAAGAGGGGAGGATGTGAGTCTAATTAAGTTTGGTTTTAAGGATGTGAGCCTAATTTTCACTTAAATAAAACAAACTTACAGCGAAATGGGGGAAATGGCTGAGGAGGTGTGCTAGAAGGCCGGTGTGGCTGAGAGGGGGTTGCGGTGGAGGGTTAAGGGGGGGGGGCGTCGCTTCCGACTGAAAGGAGGGGGTGCGAGGTGGGGAGGGGGGTCTTCGCTCTGTCGAGGAGGGCAGGGGGTGGGGGTTTGGATCTGGGCGGCGACAGCGACCATTGGGGGGGCGCGGTGCGGTGCGGCACCGATCGGAGGGGCTGCGCGATTAATTAGGGCATCAGGGTTTTTTTCTTTTCTTTTCGTTTTGAAATGAACGGGGGGGGGGGGGGGGGTCGGCTGATAAAAGGAGAAGGGGTTTTTATTTATTTATTTATTTTATTTTGCAAAAAGTTGACTTTCACATACGACCTCGAAACGAGGCCCACCGCCTGTCGTCTATAGCGTTTTACCCCCATTCCGAACACAATGGGATATGTATCGCAAGCTGATTTGATCGTTACGATCAGTTTCCATTGAATTTACATTTAAATCATTATATTGAATTTTAAACGTACATTTCATTTTACAGGGGTCACATACTAACTCGAAAAATTCCCGAATAATATTTTCAAGCTTCGTATTGACGATACGGTCCTATCAAAACTAGTTTCATCGAATTCTGAGACCGTTGGAAAAATGGCCATTTTCCAGTCGATTAAAATCAACTGAAACTGGTCAAACGCGTTTTCCTTTGCCACGCTCACATATTGATTCGAAAAATTATGGAAATTGAAACCTAGCAATAACTTTACATCACGGATCCAACAAAAGTGGTTTCGTCGAAATCCGAGGTCGTTTGCAAAATTTCCATTTTTAAGGGCCTGAATTCCATAGCGACTATTCAGAATTTTCAACTGGACATATCTTTTGATTCCCGCTATGAAATTTCGATTTTTCGGATTCGCTGGAAAGATATCATCAATTAGATCCTATGATTTTTGGTTTCACTAAAATCCGGATTGTTTTGCACCCGGTACATTCAATTGAAGTTTGAAATCGAATTATCGAACTACCGCGCCAATTTCAATTCTATTTATAATTATATATAATTATTTATATTCTAACGACGATGCGTATAATATATACATTCGAATTCTATTCAAAATAAATTTCTCGTCGATATTATTTAAAATTATATATTTTAAATATTCAAAATTCGCTAAAATTGCCAAAATAAAAATTTTAAACTGGCCCAGATTTTCGGGTTGTTACACAGACCGTGACAATGTATTAGCTAGATGTAAAGAATGGAAGTCTATTTTTGGATGTACTCTTTAAACTTTTACCCCTGGATTCTTGTGAGCTTCAATGGAGTTTGAATTACCAGAGCTGGAGATAAGGGATTTTCCCTTTGGACTTGATCATTCTCTCATCGCTAGGTGGCATAGAAAGACTAAGGATAACTTGAAAGCCTTTTATGAAAAGAAAAGTGTTGAGGATAACTCTCATCAAATTGATCTTTATATTTCCAAAGTTAAGCAATTACAAAAAGGGAAACAAGCTCTATGTAAAGATGCCTTTGACTTGAAGAAGAAAAATTGAACTCTTCGCCAAATGGGCAAAGCTTTCAACCGAGCTTTGAAGTTGCAGCCTGTAACAACACGCAAATTCTGAACCAATTTAAAATTTTTATTTTAGAAAATTTTAATGAATTTGGAGAATATAAAATAATTTATTTAAATAGTAATGGCATTAATTTTAGTTTCCTTTTCCTTTTCAATCTGACGTACTTTAAAAAAAAAGTAATTATGATATAATAAAGATATAATTTTGCCAGTAATGTAATGAGGTTACATGAAATTAAAATGTAATAAAAATGTAAGGGTATGATGCAATTAAAACACAATGCATATAAATTACCTAATAATATGGAAAGGAATATTAGCATTGGGGTCAGAAGAAATATAGGAATTGACATTTATTTCAAACGCAAATCACAAAGAGATAGTTCTACTCATTTATTTGTGCTATAATATAAAATGGTTAAAATTAATATATATATATATATATATAGAATGATAAGAGATAAATATGGGTAATAAGTGCATTAACTCACAAACATACATACTTTATTCATCCAAAACATGTATAATAAAGGCTAGTTATCATTACTAAATAGGTAAAGGTTTAGGTTAGGTTGGAATTTGAAATGTCCCTCATTTATTACTACTACATATAATAAAAGGAATATTAACAATTATAACCATGTAGATTTGAGAGAAGTAAATGTACTAATAAATTAGTATGGAATTAGTGTGTTTATCTTTATATAATTTTATTCTTTGTTTGTTCATGCTCCTTTGTATTTATGCCTAACATTCTGCCCTTCGATTACATTACTTGTATTTGACAAATTTTAGTATTTTAATTTTGCTATCTTACTTAACATATTTATCTATTTCAACTCAAATCTATTTGTGTTGTAAACCACTGTATTTACTGGTTTTATATTAGAAACATCTATTTTTAACATAGTATTTACTCTGGAATTGAAAATACTTTTGAAAATTTATTTTTCTAATGTAATGTTCTAGCATAATTTACATCATTAACAAGTTTGGATATTCAATATCAGAATTGTTTAATGATAAGGATATTTCTTAAATATAATACTTTGCCTAGTTGTTTTAACTATAATGTTCATTAATGTGGAAAGTTGCAACAAGTTTTCAATGCATTTTCCCTTCCTTATTTCAAGCGCATGCATCCATGCTATATATTTAGTGTCATTTAATAAACATAAATAAAAAGATTTTTTTTTTTTTTTGCAATTAAATTGAATGTAGTAAATGGTAATATGTGATTATAACTATAGCAAATGTGAACGTGATTTGAAATTCAAAAGGTTACAGTTAATTTGAAAATAATAAGGATTTTCAACTTTAAAGTAAAGTAAACGGAAATTTAATTTGAGAAAAATTAAACATACAAGGGGGAAGTTTCCTCTCCACTATAAATATCCTATACACTCTAAACCTAATTCTAATTGCCCAGTCGCCACTCTTATTCCTCAATGGCCATGAACCTCCGATTCAAATTCATCAATTTCTTTTTATCCACTATGAATTAAAATATAAAAAGGGAATCGAAGAGATTCTTCCACTCTTCGATTTTATACCACTATGATCGTTTCTCGTTCAAAGTTTGGGAGTTCTCAACACTCAAAGGTGCTGCGTTTACAAGCTTTTCTAGTCCGATGGGGGTGCAAGTTGCAAGCTTTTTGGGGTGGTGGTGAAGCTCGCTGAGGCGCGCGTCGTAGTGGTGGACGATGGCGGTCCGATGGTGGCGTTGGTGGTGCGTTCTAAAACGAGGTGAGATCTTTAAAATTCAATTTTAAATTTAGAAAATATATTTGTGGTAAAAAAAATCATTGTGACCGCGACGACTTGATTGAATTATTGTGGTTATGAATGGTTGATATTGGTTGCGACGAAATCGATTGCATTTGTGGTGAATTCGCATGTTGTGAAAATGGATTGAATTGTGTAGATCTAGAATTTGCTTATTTATTTAAACTTGCTTATAGAATAAAAACCATGTTAATACAATAAAAATCATATATTTATTGTATGATTGATTCATAAAAGGATTGTGTTTAGAATAAAGCGTTAAAACCTGAAATGTTACATTTTCATTGCATGTTTGATTCACTAAAAAGAAGCATGTTTTAAATAAAAACATGAATTAAAAAGTTACCCTTTTATTTGCATTTAGATGTAAATAAAAGATAGTATTTAAAAGTTACATTTTTTTTTCATTTTAGTTGTAGTGAAATGTTAACATTAAGCACTGAATTTGTAAACAATATAGATATTCATTCTTTATTCATCAAGTTAAACATTGAAATTTGTGTACGAGTAAGGAGAATCGTTTTTTTATTTGGTTATTAGGATTATAAATATGTATGTAGACAATATAAAATTGTCCTTCTTGTTTGAAATCAGAATGGACATATTAGAACTGAATGATCTAATTCGAATAAATGACAAATCATATTTTGTCAATTTTAATTAAACATGCATGACATTTATGATTTAAACATGCATGACATTTATGTTTATCAATTTAAGACATGCATGGAATTTATGTTTATCAATTTAAACATGCATGAAATTTATGTTTGTCAATTCAAACATGCATGGCATTTATGTTTATCAATTTAAACATGCATGACATTTATGTTTGTTAATTCAAACATGCATGGCATTTATGATTTATCAATTTAAACATGCATGCATGGCATTTATGTTTATCAATTCTAATTAATCATGCCATAATGGTAAACAAATATCTATCTTCAACATGACAAGTAAATATGTGAATTTTCATTTACACAAAATTCTACTTATAACATGACAAAGTAAAAATAAGCATTTATTGTCATTAACATACATAGAAAATTGTTTATAAATAAAATAAACATTTATTGTCATTAACATACATAGAAAATTGTTTATAAATAAAATAAACATTTATTGTCATTAACATACATAGAAAATTGTTTATAAATAAAATAAGCATTTATTGTGATTAACATACATAGAAAATTGTTTATAAATAAAATAAGCATTTATTGTCATTAACATACATAGAAAATTGTTTATAAATAAAATAAGCATTTATGTGTCATTAACATACATAGGAAATTGTTATAAATGAAATATACATTTATGTATCATGAATACACATAGAAATTTGATTTCAAATAAATGACTACTTATTTGTCATTTGTATAACATAGACATTTGATTTCAAATAAATGACCATTTATTTGTCACATGAATAACATAGAAAATTAGTTACGAATACGAATTGGGCCAAGACACGAGGTTAAGCCCAACAAGTGGAATAAGTCTGCCCGGAACCAATCGGCATATCCAGTATCCACAAGTTGTAGGCCTAATGTGAGGGGTCCGACCCATTATAAAAAATAAAGGGATGAGAAACAATTTAATATGAAGATCATTTATAATATAAAGAATATTTTGAAATAATATGCTTTAGTAAAATAATCAATTATTAATTATAATTGTACCTAGACACGAGGTTAGGTTATATTTGTGGTGGAAGTCTGCCCGGACCCGACCGGCATACCCAGCAGCCACAAATGTTGAACCTAATGTGAGAGGTCCAAGTGCACAAATAAGAAACGGGTCATGACACGAGGTTAAGCCCAACTTGTGGGATAAGTCTGCCCGGAACCGACCGGCACATCCAGCATCCACAAGTCGTAGGCTTAATGTGAGGGGTCTAACCCATTATAAAAAAATATGGATAAGATAATGAATTGGGCTATTCAATCTGTTTTAAAATAGCGACGCCATTTTTTAACCCGAACAAGTTTATCAATTTATTTTATCCATGTTGTAATGAATATTAAAGAGGAATAATTTCAAAATGAATATTTTGAAAATTATTTTATTTTAATATGAGAAACATTTAGAATATTTAAATTGGATTTAAATGGAAATTATCTACGGATTATTTTAATATTGGATTCTGTGATTATGCGGATATTATTTTAGGAATTTGGAAGATATTTAGTATCGTTATTTCTGATATGATATCCATTAGTTTTAGAATTTGACATTAAATATAAGTCGATATAATTCCTATTCAAAGCCTTATATTTAATATCAAGTTAGATTTTGGGTTTGTCATGAATAATGTCTTAAATAACATTATTCTTAAATCCATGTGAGTAAAGAATAATCTTTTTATTAAGATTTAAATGATATTTCCAAATCTTTTTTTTATTTGAAATAAAAAGGAAATTAATTATGGGTTGTTTGTGAACAATGTAATATAAAGATTGCATTGTATACAACATAAAAAGAATATCAATTTTATGTAAGATAAAAAGATTACATTTCATTGTAAGTGAGTCAACATTAGAATTTACATTTTTGGTATATATGAATCAGTAGAAAGGATTCATTGTTTTGATAAATTATGAATTTACGTTGTTATTATATATGAAATGATCCATCATTATATATGTTTCTGATGCTGAAATGTTACACCTCCATTTACAAGTTACCCGACTTGTTAATGCGATTGGGTCGATAATTTTCACACATCGCCCAAGTGCACAAATAATTTATTATTTGTTTGTTGGTTGAAACCCCACACGGGTGTTGGGATAAAAATTGACATACACTAATCCCAATGTTTACTTTTATGTCGATCGATAGATCGACAGGCTGCGATGAGCGTTATTATTTCATTTCAATGCTCACACAGTTATAGATTGCACACTGGATGTTAAATGGATGGTTGGATAATATTCATCATTACTGTTATGTACATTCAGTGTATGAAATCCCTGTAACCAAAGTTATAGGGTAAATGTCTGAGTCGCATTCCATTTCAGGATTTCCTTTAAATAAAGAATATCTTTTAAAATAAAAACATTGTAATATAAAGATATTTTAAAATAAAGAGTACTGTATTGCAAAGAATATTTTATATTAAGAATCTTTTTATATAAAGATTATTTTTAATAGTAAATATTTTAAATGATATTTAACAAAGAATAATTCTATGTCCGTCCTTGGATGGACAAAAGATAAATATATTTTATACAAATAAACTAGTCATTAACTAGGATAATTCTTTAAGTTAAGATTTAATGAAGTCTTCTAAATTGAATAATATTTCATTGGAAGTAAATAAATGAATTAGATTTGGGTTGTCGTGAATGGTGTCTTAAATAACACAGTTTTTAAACCCCATATTAAAGAATAAAATCTTTTAATTAAAATTTTAGAGTTTCCATTGTATTTAGTAATTGAAATAAAACGATATGTGAATTGGGTTTATCATGAAATATGTTTTAAACGACATTTATTCTTTAATCCAATTTACATTGAAATGTAATTTAGAATTTATAAATCTTTTTATCAAGATTTAAAAAGAATTCTCCAAAGTTTAGTTTTCCAATTTAATATAAATTAAATTGGAATTGAATGGGAATTCAATTTGATAATATTCGAGACAGGCTTCTGTAAAAGAAGACTGATAATACATATGGAATTTAAAAGGCCTTGCCGTTATTCCATTTATATTATTGGTCTGATACAGAAATTTATATCGATTATTCATTGATTTGATTTCTGTGAAAATTCCATAATTAATGGAAGACGATTTTCGGTTTATCGTGAATAATGTTTTTAAGTGACATTGATTCTTTAACCCAAATTAAAGACAAGACTTATTTCTTAGGTTGTAATAATCATTTAATAAAGATTTTGATATTAAACCCACATTGGAGTTTAATGAATCTTTAAAAAGATGATAAAAGGTAAATTTTAAAGGAATTTATCTTTGATAAAATTAATGGGAATTTTTCCCTAATAATATGAATATTCTATTTAAAAGAATATTCTGAATTGGAATGAGACGTTGGATGTGTTTTTATAGCATTTGACTTTTAATTATAAAATACGCTAATTATTTGGAAAGACCAGGTTTAACCCATTCCGAATATTTATCATGACAATGAAGAGTCGAAGATGAAGACGATGGTTGAAGACCGACGATCTTCACATCGAATGGATGAGGACTACTGATGCTCTGGACTGGGTCGCTCCCAGGACTGGGATAAAGTGGTAGTTGTCCGGATGTATTGTTGATTGTTCGGATATGCGAGGTATAATGCCTCCGGTTTCGTTCAGACCCAGAACGGACTTGTAAACAGATTGTGTGTCTGACATTGTATTCCTTTCTACTGTATTTGTTGAACGCTACTAATTATATATTTCTGCTTGGTGGTGAAGAATTTATTCTTTACTTATCAACCTTCTCTAAGACGTATGAGCTTAGAGGTTATATATATATATATATTGGTAGATGATCAGTGATATGGTAGGGTCTGACAATGTGGCATACTAAGATGCAAATGATCAAGGCTCTTGTTGAAAAGCAGGCCTTGTGGTTGATGATCAAAGCATAGCCTATTTAGGCATAGCTTTGTGTATATAGTGACTTCGCGAACCTCACCACCGGTTGAGTCTAAAACGGGAGAAGGGAACGCAGGGAGTGCACACGTTTCTTTCTAGCTAGAAGTGGTGTCAGTGCTTAAACTGGATGACATTTACTTATGTGGATGATGGAATTTTTGCGAGGCCTAGGTTTATTCTTATCGGTCGCCCACAGCCGATTTGTAGGTCCAATAGGATCGGGAAGCGTGTGTTTAGGCATAACTAATCCACTAAAGTATTTGTGGATCGGCCCTGCAGGATCCAAGGGTTTGCCAGCATCCGAATCCTGAGACATTGCTAGAGTGTCTCGAATCGGTAAGGATCTCCTCCCTAGCCTTGACTCATGATGGAAACCCAATTTCCAATACGCCTTTTGTGGTTTTGATTGTATAACTAGTATGGCGACATAGTAGATGGCAGCTATGCCGTCTAGGATTAATACATTTATTTTGAAATGTTTTTATTAAAATATATACACACTAATAATAATATTGTTTTTACGTATCAAACATCTTTTGACCATAAACCCTATCCTCTGGTTTGCGTTGCATTGTGTGATGGGACTTGGGTCTTATAATGGTTTCATTTTTCCAAAAAGCATTTCGTTATTTGACGATTTACTTATTTTATGCACTGGCAATCCAATGGAGTAAACCCTTTCCGCTTTAGCGGTGTGGTCCTGTGATTAGCCTTCTTATTAGATAGATCAGGTTAAGAATTCTCACACCAGTCCCACGACTGACCTGTAGTTTGTTTCACTTTGCAAACTCGGGTGCCCTTTTTTCCACACGGGCAGCCGAGTAGCTCTTTGCAGATATATTAAGCAGAATCCTGGACTGAAGTCTGAAGCCGGATCCAGAATATTGATAGCCTTCCGCTGAAATTGTTTTCCACTGCATTGTATTACTTTTGTTGTAATTTATCTTCCGTTGTAATTTGTACCAATGTACTCTGATAAATTATGTACTCTGATGTAACATTTATTATTGATGTTATAAAAGTCTGTGTTGTTGTTCTGATGTGTTGTATGCCAAGAGTTGATGTATTCGAGGTTTCCAACTTTGGATTAGACTTGTGAGGTTTATGGTCGGTTCCAAGGGTGGGGATTTCCGGGTCATCACAGCTGGTATCAGAGCTTTGGTTAGCTCAAATCTTTGGGGTACAACTCGTTAGGACTGAACAAAGGACTCATCAGATATTGGATTAGCAATATCCAATAAGAATACTCATTAGAGATAGGATCAGTAGCATCCTAGAATGAGAAAACTCATTAGAGATGGGGTTAGTAATGCACTAGAATGAGTTAGAGTGAAAAGTTTATAATTAACGTACTTGTAATTATATATATGATTCGATTTTAGCAAATATGATTTTTGAATATATAAAAGTTATGTATTTTTGAAAATTTAACCAACCAATGGATTGATGATGGTATTGTGTGAATATTAAATTCAACTAATAAAGTTAGCAAATAATAAAAGAATGAAAATTAAATTTACTAAATAAACAACTTTTAGCTCATTTCTTTTTCGAGGACGAAAAGATTTTAAGCGGGAGAGATTGTAACAACCCGCAAATTCTGAACCAATTTAAAAAATTTATTTTAGAAAATTTTAATGAATTTGGAGAATATAAAATAATTTATTTAAATAGTAATGGCATTAATTTTAGTTTCCTTTTCCTTTTCAATCTGACGTACTTTAAAAAAAGTAATTATGATATAATAAAGATATATTTTGCCAGTAGTGTAATGAGGTTACATGAAATTAAAATGTAATAAAAATGTAAGGGTATGATGCAATTAAAACACAATGCATATAAATTACCTAATAATATGTAAAGGAATATTAGCATTGGGGTCGGAAGAAATGTAGGAATTGACATTTATTTCAAACTCAAATCACAAAGAGATAGTTCTAGTCATTTATTTGCGCTATAATATAAAATGGTTAAAATTAATATATATAGAATGATAAGAGATAAATATGGGTAATAAGTGCATTAACTCACAAACATACATACTTTATTCATCCAAAACATGTATAATAAAGGCTAGTTATCATTACTAAATAGGTAAAGGTTTAGGTTAGGTTGGAATTTGAAATGTCCCTCATTTATTACTACTACATATAATAAAAGGAATATTAACAATTGTAACCATGTAGATTTGAGAGAAGTAAATGTACTAATAAATTAGTATGGAATTAGTGTGTTTAGCTTTATATAATTTTATTCTTTGTTTGTTCATGCTCCTTTGTATTTATGCCTAACATTCTGCCCTTCGATTACATTACTTGTATTTGACAAATTTTAGTATTTTAATTTTGCTATCTTACTTAACATATTTATCTATTTCAACTCAAATCTATTTGTGTTGTAAACCACTGTATTTACTGGTTTTATATTAGAAACATCTATTTTTAACATAGTATTTACTCTGGAATTGAAAATACTTTTGAAAATTTATTTTTCTAATGTAATGTTCTAGCATAATTTACATCATTAACGAGTTTGGATATTCAATATCAGAATTGTTTAATGATAAGGATATTTCTTAAATATAATACTTTGCCTAGTTTTAACTATAAAGTTCATTAATGTGGAAAGTTGCAATAAGTTTTCAATGCGTTTTCCCTTCCTTATTTCAAGCGCATGCATCCATGCTATATATTTAGTGTCATTTAATAAACATAAATAAAAAGAATTTTTTTTTGCAATTAAATTGAATGTAGTAAATGGTAATATGTGATTATAACTATAGAAAATGTGAACGTGATTTGAAATTCAAAAGGTTACAGTTAATTTGAACATAATAAGTGTTTTCAACTTTAAAGGAAAGTAAACGGAAATTTAACTTGAGAAAAATTAAACATACAAGGGGGAAATTTCCTCTCCACTATAAATATCCTATACACTCTAAACCTAATTATAATTGCCCAGTCGCCACTCTTATTCCTCAATGGTTATGAATCTCCGATTCAAATTCATCAATTTCTTTTTATCCACCGCGAATTAAAATATAAATAGGGAATTGAAGAGATTCTTCCACTCTTCGATTTTATACCACTATGATCGTTTCACGTTCAAAGTTTGGGAAGTTCTCAACACTCAAAGGCGCTGCGTTTAAACGCTTTTCTAGTCCGATGGGGGTGCAAGTTGCAATCTTTTTGGGGTGGTGGTGAAGCTCGCCGAGGCGCGCGTCGTAGTGGTGGATGATGGCGATCCGATGGTGGCGTTGGTTGTGCGTTCTAAAATGAGGTGAGATCTCTAAAATTCAGTTTTAAATTTAGAAAATATATTTGTGGTAAAAAAATTTCATTGTGATCGCGACGACTTGATTGAATTATTATGGTTATGAATGGTTGATATTGGTTGCGATGAAATCGATTGCATTTGTGGTGAATTCACATGCTGTGAAAAAGGATTGAATTATGTAGATCTAGAATTTTTTTATTCATTTAAACTTGCTTATAGAATAAAAACCATGTTTTTATTGTATATATGTAGTTGAAATAATCAAGCCAATGATAGAAATTGTTTTACAATAATATTATTATTTCTACTGTAATATGTATATGTTAGAATTTGTTGAACAATAAAAATCATATTTTTTTGTGTATTCATGTCATTAAAATGATTTAAATGTTAAGTAGATTATTAACGTAATAAAAATCATATTTTTATTGTGTATTTATGTCCCAAAAATGATTAACATGTTAGTATATTATTAACGCAAAAAAAATCATATTTTCTCTATGTCTATGTCATTAAAATGTTAATATATCATGTAATATATTATTAGTGCAAGAAAAATCATATTTTTATTGTATGTTTGTTTTATAAAAATGTTCACTAGTTACTAAAATTGTTGTATGATAATAATTCACATTTTTATCATAGTTTATGCCATTAAAAATGTTCATAAGCCATTGAAAATGTTGTATGATAAAAATTCACATTTTTATCATATGTTGATGTTATGAAAAATGTTCGTAAGTTATTAAAAATATTTGAACATGAAAATTCACATTTTTATTGCATGTTCGCTTCATTAAAAATGTGCATTTGTCATATAATATGTTAATACAGTAAAAATCATACATTTATTGCATGATTGATTCGTAAAAGGATTAAAATAAAGCGTTAAAACCTGAAATGTTACATTTTCATTGCATGTTTGATTCACTAAAAAGAAGCATGTTTTAAATAAAAACATGAATTAAAAAGTTAACCTTTTATTTGCATTTAGATGTAAATAAAAGATAGTATTTAAAAGTTACATTTTTTTTTTCATTTTAGTTGTAGTGAAATGTTAACATTAAGCATTGAATTTGTAAACAATATAGATATTCATTCTTTATTCGTCAAGTTAAACATTGAAATTTGTGTACGAGTAAGGAGAATCATTTTTTTATTTGGTTATTAGGATTATAAGTATGTATGTAGACAATATAAAATTGTCCTTCTTGTTTGAAATTAGAATGGACATATTAGAACTGAATGATCTAATTCGAATAAATGACAAATCATATTTTGTCAATTTTAATTGAACATGCATGACATTTATGATTTAAACATGCATGACATTTATGTTTATCAATTTAAAACATGCATGGAATTTATGTTTATCAATTTAAACATGCATGACATTTATGTTTGTCAATTCAAACATGCATGGCATTTATGTTTATCTATTTAAACATGCATGACATTTACGTTTGTCAATTCAAACATGCATGGCATTTATGATTTATCAATTTAAACATGCATGCATGGCATTTATGTTTATCAATTCTAATTAATCATGCCATATTGGTAAACAAATATCTATCTTCAACATGACAAGTAAATATGTGAATTTTCATTTACACAAAATTCTACCTATAACATGACACAGTAAAAATAAGCATTTATTGTCATTAACATACATAGAAAATTGTTTATAAATAAAATAAGCATTTATTGTCATTAACATACATAGAAAATTGTTTATAAATAAAATAATCATTTATTGTCATTAACATACATAGAAAATTGTTTTTAAATAAAATAAGCATTTATTGTCATTAACATAAATAGAAAATTGTTTATAAATAAAATAAGCATTTATTGTCATTAACATACATAGAAAATTGTTTGTTAATAAAATAAGCACTTATGTGTCATTAACATACATAGGAAATTGTTATAAATGAAATATACATTTATGTATCATGAATACACATAGAAATTTGATTTCAAATAAATGACTACTTATTTGTCATTTGTATAACATAGACATTTGATTTCAAATAAATGACCATTTATTTGTCACATGAATAATATAGAAAATTAGTTACGAATACGAATTGGGCCAAGACACGAGGTTAAGCCCAACAAGTGGAATAAGTCTACCCGGAACCAACCGGCGTATCCAGCATCCACAAGTTGTAGGCCTAATGTGAGGGGTCTGGCCCATTATAAAACATAAATGGATGAGAAACAATTTAATATGAAGATCATTTATAATATAAAGAATATTTTGAAATAATATGCTTTAGTAAAATAATCAATTATTAATTATAATTGTACCTGGACACGAGGTTAGGTTATATTTGTGGTGGAAGTCTGCCCGGACCCGACCGGCATATCCAGCAGCCACATATGCTGAACCTAATGTGAGAGGTCCAAGTGCACAAATACGAAACGGGCCATGACACGAGGTTAAGCCCAACTTGTGGGATAAGTCTGCCCGGAACCGACCGGCACATCCAACATCCACAAGTCGTAGGCTTAATGTGAGGGGTCTAACCCATTATAAAAAGAATATGGATAAGATAATGAATTGGGCTATTCAATCTATTTTAAAATAGCGACGCCATTTTTTAACCCGAACGAGTTTATCAGTTTATTTTATCCAAGTTATAATGAATATTAAAAGAGGAATAATTTCAAAATGAATATTTTGAAAATTATATTATTTTAATATGAGAAACATTTAGAATATTTAAATTGGATTTAAATGGAAATTATCTACGGATTATTTTAATATTGGATTCTGTGATTATACAGATATTATTTTAGGAATTTGGAAGATATTTAGTATCGTTATTTCTGATATGATATCTGTTGGTTTTAGAATTTGACATTAAATATAAGTCGATATAATTCCTATTCAAAGCCTTATATTTAATATCAAGTTAGATTTTGGATTTGTCATGAATAATGTCTTAAATAACATTATTCTTAAATCCATGTGAGTAAAGAATAATCTTTTTATTAAGATTTCCAAATCTTTTTTTTATTTGAAATAAAAAGGAAATTAATTATGGGTTGTTTGTGAACAATATAATATAAAGATTGCATTGTATACAACGTAAAAAGAATATCATTTTTATGTAATATAAAAAGATTACATTTCATTGTAAGTGAGTCAACATTAGAATTTACATTTTTGGTATAAATGAATCAGTAGAAAGGATTCATTGTTTTGATAAATTATTAATTTACGTTGTTATTATATATGAAATGATCCATCATTATGTATGTTTCTGATGCTGAAATGTTACACCTCCATTTATAAGTTACCCGACTTGTTTATGTGATTGGGTCGATAATTTTCACACATCGCCCAAGTGCACAAATAATTTATTATTTGTTTGTTGGTTGAAACCCCACACGGGTGCTGCGATGAGCGTTATTATTTCATTTCAATGCTCTCACAGTTATAGATTGCACACTGGATGTTAAATGGATGGTTGGATAATATTCATCATTACTGTTATGTACATTCAATGTATGAAATCCCTGTAACCAAGGTTATAGGGTAAAAGTCTGAGTCGCATTCCATTTTAGGATTTCCTTTAAATAAAGAATATCTTTTAAAATAAAAACATTGTAATATAAAGATATTTTAAAATAAAGAGTATTGTATTGCAGAGAATATTTTATATTAAGAATCTTTTTATATAAAGATTATTTTTAATAGTAAATATTTTAAATGATATTTAACAAAGAATAATTCTATGTCCGTCCTTGGATGGAAAAAAGATAAATATATTTTATAGAAATAAACTAGTCATTAACTTGGATAATTCTTTATGTTAAGATTTAATGAAGTCTTCTAAATTGAATAATATTTCATTTGAAGTAAATAAATGAATTAGATTTGGGTTGTCGTGAATGGTGTATTAAATAACACTGTTTTTAAACCCCATATTAAAAAATAAAATCTTTTAATTAAGATTTTTGAGTTTCCATCGTATTTAGTAATTGAAATAAAAATGATATGTGAATTGGGTTTATCGTGAAATATGTTTTAAACGACATTTGTTCTTTAATCCAATTTACATTGAAATGTGATTTAGAATTTATAAATCATTTTATCAAGATTTAAAAAGAATACTCCAAAGTTTAGTTTTCCAATTTAATATAAATTAAATTGGAATTGAATGGGAATTCGATTTGATAATATTCAAGATAGGCTTCTGTAAAAAAAGACTGATAATACATATGGAATTTAAAAGGCCTTGCCGTTATTCCATTTATATTATTGGTCTGATACAGAAATTTATATCGATTATTCATTGATTTGATTTCTATGAAAATTCCATAATTAATGGAAGACGATTTTGGGTTTATCGTGAATAATGTTTTTAAGTGACATTGATTCTTTAACCCAAATTAAAGACAAGACTTATTTCTTAAGTTGTAATAATCATTTAATAAAGATTTTGATATTAAACCCACATTGGAGTTTAATGAATCTTTAAAAAGACGATAAAAGGTAAATTTTAAAGGAATTTATCTTTGATAAAATTAATGGGAATTTTTCCCTAATAATATGAATATTCTATTTAAAAGAATACTCTGAATTGGAATGAGACGTTGGATGTGTTTTTATAGCATTTGACTTTTAATTATAAAATACGTGAATTATTTGGAAAGACCAGGTTTAACCCATTCCGAATATTTATCACGACGATGAAGAGTCGAAGATGAAGACGATGGTTGAAGACCGACGATCTTCACATCGAATGGATGAGGACTACTGATGCTCTGGACTGGGTCGCTCCCAGGACTGGGATAAAGTGGTAGTTGTCCGGATGTATTGTTGATTGTTCGGATATGCGAGGTATAATGCCTCCGGTTTCGTTCAGACCCAGAACGGACTTGTAAATGGATTGTGTGTCTGACATTGTATTCCTTTCTACTGTATTTGTTGAATGCTACTAATTATATATTTCTGCTTGGTGGTGAAGAATTTATTCTTTACTTATCACCCTTCTCTAAGATTATGAGCTTAGAGGTTATATATATATATTGGTAGATGATCAGCGATATGGTAGGATCTGACAATGTGGCACACTAAGATGCAAATGATCAAGACTCTTGTTGAAAAGTAGGCCTTGTGGTTGATGATCAAATCATAGCTTATTTAGGCATAGCTTTGTGTATATCGTGACTTCGCGAACCTCACCCACCGGTTGAGTCTAAAAAGGGAGAAGGGAACGCAGGGAGTGCACACGTTTCTTTCTATCTAGAAGTGGTGTCAGTGCTTAAACTGGCTGACATTTACTTATGTGGATGATGGAATTTTTGCGAGGCCTCGGTTTATTCTTATCGGTCGCCCACGACCGATTTGTAGGTCCAATAGGATCGGGAAGCGTGTGTTCAGGCATAACTAATCCACTAAAGTATTTATGGACCGGCCCTGCAGGATCCAAGGGTTCGCCAGCGTCCGAATCCTGAGACATTGCTAGAGTGTCTCGAATCGGTAAGGATCTCCTCCCTAGCCTTGACTCATGATGGAAACCCAATTTCCAATACGCCTTTTGTGGTTTTGATTGTATAACTAGTATGGCGACATAGTAGATGGTAGCTATGCCGTCTAGGATTAATACATTTATTTTGAAATGTTTTTATTAAAATATATACACACTAATAATAATATCGTTTTACGTATCAAGCATCTTTTGACCATTATAATGTAAAAGCCTATCCTCCGGTTTGCGTTGCATTGTGTGATGGGACTTGGGTCTTATAATGGTTTCGTTTTCTAAAAAGCATTTCGTTATTTGATGATTTACTTATTTTATGCACTGGAAATCCAATGGAGTAAACCCGTTCCGCGTTAGCGGCATGGTCCTGTGATTAGCCTTCTTATTAGATAGATTAGGTTAAGAATTCTCACACCAGTCCAACGACTGACCTGTAGTTTGTTTCACTTTGCAAACTCGGGTGCCCTCTTTTCCACACGGGCAGTCGAGTAGCTCTTTGCAGATATATTAAGCTGGATCCTGGATTGAAGTCTGAAGCCGGGTCCAGAATATTGATAGCCTTCCGCTGAAATTGTTTTCCGCTGCATTGTATTACTTTTGTTGTAATTTATCTTCCGCTGTAATTTGTACCGATGTACTCTGATATATTTTGTACTCTGATGTAACATTTATTATTGATGTTATAAAAGTATGTGTTGTTGTTCTGATGTGTTGTATGCCCAGAGTTGATGTATTCGAGGTTTCCAACTTTGGATCAGACCGGTGAGGTTTATGGTCGGTTCAAGGGTGGGGATTTCCGGGTCATCACCTGTAACGACCCGGATTTTGCCCGACCCCAATCGATCTCAAGATCGATCAAGACCGTTCAAATTCCGCGTACGTTAACTTTGGGCACACAAAACATTAGAACAACAACACAGACTTTTATAACATCAATAATAAATGTTACATCAGAGTACAGAATGTCAGAGTACATCGATAAATAATATAGCGGAAGATACATTACAATAGATTAATACAATAGATTAACATCAATAATAAATGTTTTGAAAGAAATTGTTTTATAATAAAAATCTTATTTTTATTACCTATATGAACTATATAAAATAATAGTGTTTTGAAATGAATTGTTTTACAATAAAAATTACATTTTTATTATATACATGAATTGTTAAATATAGATGATAAAAATGTGATTTTTATTATAAAACAATTTATTTCAAAATATGAATACCATTCAACACATGAATTTCAATTCAACGAATGAATATCGATTCAACACATGAAGGTTTTCTATAGTTTATATATATAGATAAAAATGTGATTTTTGTATTTGAAACACGAACACCATTCAACACATGAATTTCAATTCAACGAATGAATATCGATTCAACACATGAAGGTTTTCTATAGTTTATATATATATATATATATATATATATATATATATAGATAAAAATGTGATTTTTATATTTAAAACACGAACACCATTCAACACATGAATTTCAATTCAACGAATGAATATCGATTCAACACATGAAGGTTTTCTATTGTTTATATATATATATATAGATAAAAATGTGATTTTTATATTTAAAACACGAACACCATTCAACACATGAATTTCAATTCAACGAATGAATATCGACTCAACACATGAAGTCTTTCTATTCAACGAATAATTATAGTTTCAACAAATGAAAATAATTCAAAAACATGAATATTATTCAAAATTTCGGCAGCATAACGGCATGGTAGTTAAAACCGGGACCGTCCCTAGTGCGGCTCCTCGCTCTACCTTAAAACCTCGCGGTTTTTGACAATGGGGAATCATGCATCTAGTTCGCACGCAAGCGGCATGTATATTTATTTCATTTCCAAAAACTAATCCTATGTGGTTTCAACCAAATATTTCTCAACCCATAACGGGTATTTTCCTACCACAATCAATCAATTTCAACCACAAACAATTCCAATCAATCATTCGCTATCAATCAATTTTCACACCAATCACAACCAATAAATATCGTCCATGGTTTGTGGACGAGGGGTGTATAAATATATATATATATATATATAGCAATTCACTTCTATTTCCACACATATATAATTTTTACAACGCATATATAACTTATACATCGAATGTACAACTTATACAACACTTATACAAGAGGTGTACAACGCTTATATAACTCATACATCGACTATATAATTTATACATCGTCGTTTTCCATATCGTTTATAAATTAGAAATCTCACATTGGGTTCCACTCCACCAAAAATAGCAGAAGGCTCAGAAAAATATGCGGTCTCTTCTAAAATGTAAAAGACGTCCACACGAGTCCACTGTCTCTTGTTTCACTGAATTTCAACAAGAAACGAAAAAGATATGATTTTTCAAAGTTTGCAACGGTTTAAAGGTGTTAAAACTGTTGAAAATAAACCAAAGTCGTACCTTCAATAAAACGTTCAAAACTAGGTTTGCAATTTTCGATCAAACCGTGAATCGATGGGAGGATCGGCCGATGCAGCGACGAAGAGGGGGGAGGCGCGCGCCTGCGCATGGTGGTGGGGGCCCACTCGGTGGTGCCAGGCGGTCGGGGCGGCGTTCTAAAGTCGCCAACTTTGGCGAGGTGATTCTCCCAAAATACTGCACGATAAATTCTCCAGCTGGTATGGATTTGAAGAGCTCAGGAAGATCTACAAAAAGCATAACTAGAGCATTGGCTATTATTGCGTGGAGGAGGGGAAAATGAGGAGAGAAGGTGGCTATCTACTTCCATCGTGCGTCTGGGCTAAACGTCGGGGAGAGAGAAATATGTCCACCAATGGAATTTTTTTATTTTATTTTATAATTTTTAAAATCTCCAAAATACCCCTTTCACACACGAACCCCAATCCAAACCCAACAGCTATCGTCCCTAGTGTTTTACCCCCATTCCGAACACAGTGGGATATGTTTCGAAGGCCCATTCGACTGTTTCAGTCAGTTTCCATTCAAATTAAAATATATAACATTCAATATTCGATTTGAACGTACATTTCAATTTGCCAGGGCCACAAACTAATTTGAAAAATTCCAGAAAAATAAATCTGGCTATGTTTTAACGATACGGTACCAACAAAACTAGTTTCGTCGAATTCTGAGACCGTTGCAAAAAGGCCCATTTCTGGTCAATCCAATTTAACTGTTTCTGACCAAAACACATTTTCCTTTGCCACGCTCACATACTAGCTTCAAAAATTATGAAATTCGAAACCTAGCAATAACTTCACATCCCGGATCCAACAAAAGTGGTTTCGTCGAATTCCGAGGTCGTATGCAAAATGACCATTTTCACGGGCTATATAAATTCCATAGCGACCTTTCTGAAAATTCATTTGGCCATAACTTTTGCTTTCCGCTATGAAACTTCGATTTTTCAGATTCGTTAGAAAGGTATTCACTAATAGATTTAAATATTTCTGGTTTCACTCAAATCCGTTTTGTTTTGCACCCGGTACGGTCCGACAAAGTTTGAATTCAATTTTTGAAACTGCAGCGCCATTTCAGGCCTTGTTATTAATTAGAATTAATTATATTCGTTTTCAAACGTCGATTCAAACTCACTTTTCATTGCTATTATTTAAAATATTTATTTAAAATATTTAAAATCCACTATTTTAGCCAATTAATTTTTTTTAAATTGGTTCAGATTTTCTAGGTCGTTACAGGAACTAATCTCAGCGAAAGGCCATCAATATTCTGGACCTAGCTTCAAGCTTCAGTCCAGGATCCTGCTTAACTATATCTATAAAAAGCCACTCGACTGCCCGTGTGAAAAGAGGGCACCCGAGTTTGCAAAGTGAAACAAATTACAGGTCAGTCGTGGGACTGGTGTGAGAATTCTTAACCAAATTTATCTAATAATAAGGCTAATCACAGGACCACGCCGCTAACGCGGAACGGGTTTACTCCATTGGATTGCTAGTTCATAAATAAAGTTAATCGTCAAATAACATAATGCTTTTTAGAAAAAATGAAACCATTATAAGACCCAGGTCCCATCACACAATGCAATGCAAACCGGGGGATAGGGTTTTACCTTATAATGGTCAAAAGATGCTTGATACGTAAAAACAATATTATTATTAGTGTATATATATATATTTAAAACATTTCAAATATAATATCAATCCTAGACGGCATAGCTACCATCTACTATGTCGCCATACTAGTTATACAATCAAAACCGCAATGGCGTATTGGGAATTGGGTTTCCATCATGAGTCAAGGCTAGGGAGGAGATCCTGACCGATTCGAGACACTCTAGCAATGTCTCAGGATTCGGACGCTGGCGAACCCTTGGATACAGCTGGGCCGGTCCATAAATACTTTAGTGGATTAGTTATGCCTGAACACACGCTCCCCAATCCTATTGGACCTACAAATCAGCCGTGGGCGACCGATAAGAATAAACTGAGGCCTCGCAAAATTCCATCAACCACATAAGTAAATGTCAGCCAGTTTAAGCACTGACACCACTTCTAGCTAGAAAGAAACGTGTGCACTCCCTGCGTTCCCTTCTCCCGTTTTAGATTCAACCGGTGTGTGAGGCTCTCGAAGTCACGATTTACGCAAAGCTATGCCTAAATAGACTGTGCTTTGATCATCAACCACAAGGCCTGCTTTTCAACAAAGCCTTGATCATTTGCATCTTAGCATGCCACATTGTCAGACCCTACCATATTATTGATCATCTACCAATATATATATATATAACCTCTAAGCTCATACGTCTTAGAGAAGGGTGATAAGTAAAGAATAAATTCTTCACCACCAAACAGAAATATATAATCAGTAGCGTTCAACAAATACAGTAGAAAGGAATACAATGTCAGACACACAATCCATTTACAAGTCCGCTCTGGGTCTGAGCGAAACAACGTGTCCGTCGATCTCCAAATGCGTTTGGACGATCATTACTAAATACCTTGCCTTGGAAGGCCAATCCCAATTCAAGATACCAGTCATCATCATCCCAACGATGTGAAAACCTTCGGTCCTCAATCGCAATTTATTTCATATCACAAAATATAATTGCAAATCCTAATAATCTTTTAAAAACATATTTTAAAATAATCATTAAAAATATTCTTTATATAAAAGATTCTAATGAGAAGTTTCTTTATAATGATTATATATTTCTATTTGGTGGTGTAGAATAAATTAAGAATTTGCGGGTTGTTACACAGCCTAAATCCTCAGACGATTCACGCGTGGCTATTGAAAAGATGCGAAAGATCGATGGACTTTTACGTACTGCAATTCATCATTCTGTAATTTATTCCTTACCTAATGAATAATAAGTTTTTTTATTAAGAGTTGAGTTATATTCGTATGCAATTTCTAGCATTGGTGGATGGGTGCTTTCTCCTCTGGAGCTGTGTTTATCTTACACTCTTTCTTGTAAATAACAATGTAAGATGTGAAGTACTTAGCATACCATCTATCGCATGTAATATCTTATAATAATGGTGTTCATAAACAGAGGTAGGACCTATAACAGTGTTACTCAACGCTCGATTATACATTTTGGCATTAACGTTTTTCTTTCGTTATGGCTTTGTTACGGTATGGAGTATGTCTTTGGAACACTTCATTTAAAATTTGTCTTATAGACCCTCGTAGAGTGCCATTTGCTCTCATCAGGGTTAACAGTACCAAGTTGTTTTAGACATGAAATGTCTACAGTGCTTACTTGTGTTTATGTATTAGTGCAAACATTTGATATGCTTTGATAATAAACTAATGAATGTATAAATTAAAGACACTTCCTTGAGAAAGTGAGAAGGCCGTAAGTTTATCCTTAGTTATAACGGAAGCGTAGTTCTGAACCATATTCGAATTACTGAGAAGATCAAACAATTCTTTCTTATTTGGATTCAATAGTCTGAGCTCATTCTGGTTTGGGTATTAAGATATGAGACCGAGAACCCGCTTCGGGTCTTTGTTGAGAACCGAACCAACCCAGATTCGGGTATTGAGGTAATACCGGGACCCCTCTTCTGGTACGTGTGTGGATCTGATCCAACCTAGATTCGGGTTATTCAAAGTAAGAGACTGGAAGTCCGCTTCTGGTCTTTGTTAAGAACCGAATAAACCTAGATTTGAGTATCGATATAGTAGACCTAAACCAACTCTTGTTCAGGCAAGTAGAGATTGAATACTAGGAATCCCCTTCCAATATTTGTGAAGAATCGATCAATCTAGATTTGGGATCAATCTAGAAGACCTGAACCATCCCTTCTTCAAGCAATTAAAGATTGGAGACCAGAAATTCCCTTCTGGTATTAATGTTTTGGTATCCCCTTTGGGTTTGATTTTGTGAAGCAGATGTTGTACGTGCTTCTTGAGCCACTCTCTGGGCTTTTGATTTCAAAGCAGAGGATGTGCATGCTTTGTTGGCCACTCTCTGAGCCTGTGCGTCCGGTGCGCTTGGCTAGCTTATCCACAAGTAGGGTCCAAGGACTTACCCGACCTCCCTCCAGGAGTCGCCTTATCCTGACCATCGTAGGTGATAATAAGGTCTTAGAAACTTAGATGGGGCTAATGTAGGTACAGAACTAAGGTTTACTCTTCGATGCTCTATCCTGGCCATTGTAGATACTAATAGAGGGTTGCACACCATACCCTCCAAGGGGTACCCTATCCTGACCATCGTAAACGATGATAGGGGTTGGCGTTCCCTTCTACGGGTAACATGGAACATAAGCAGAGGTAGGACATTCTCTTCTGCGAGCAGAGGTAGGATGTGCTTAGTTCTAGCAAAGGCAGGGCATACTCTTCTACAAACAGAGGCAAGGCATGCTAATGTTAAATGCACCGCCATGACCATTTCTGGTGTGAAACGGAAGCTTACATTTTTGATGCTTTAACCTAGCCCCCTCTGATTTGGGCATGGATAAAGACTAACACACCATCCCCCTCCGAGGGATGCCTTGTCCTGACCAATTTGGTGATGACAAGGGGTTTGATCCATTTATGGTTTGACCCCTTTTGGGTTTCTTTAAGCTTTGAAAGGAGGATTTTCCATACCCTCTTTCATGTTTAATGATCCTTTTTCTAAGGAGTTTTATCGGACTTAATATGATCTTTTCATAAACTCTAGTAATTGGCCTTAATTGATGAATTTGAAGACTATATCCTCAAGGATTATGCAGTGATTAGTTTCATGTCCGTTCATTATGTGGTAATGACAATAGAGTCCTCCTGTTTTCCTTTTGTTTTTGCGCTTTTTCTATTTGAATGGCCAATAGTTGAGTTCGTGTGTGGTTAGAAAGTAGATATTTCCGTCGAAGTGGTGAGGTAGCATACCTTGGGTAGTCCTGGCGTAAGCCTCTCTTTTTGCCGCTGGGGCTTAATCCTTTTGTGACCCAGTCTTGTTGTTGTGCCTATATCTTTGTTCCTACTTTTCAAAATATGCTGAGGTTGGGGTGTTATCCTTTCAAACCATTTATTGGTGAAGCGGTCAATGTCATTCATTATTTCTTGTTCAAATACCATTCTTATGACTTGCTTATGGAGAGATCTTCTTATTTGGGAGAAAATGTTAATATCCTTTGATGTAGAACCACTTGGAGGGGGTACTAAGGTTTGCCCTATGAGAGAAAGGCTATTATCCCGAATGTCAGAAGCATGTTGTTCTATTTCTCTTTTCCGCTTCATTATCTCAAGGATTTCACTCTCAACCTTTGTTCATCTATCACTCTTGGATCACTGATTTTTGACTTATCCATTCGAGATCCAAAAGGCTTTTGTTAGGACCTCTTACCCATATCTTTGCTTCTTCAAATCCTTAGTCCAATCCAGGACGGAACAACACAGATAAAAACATGGCAAAGTTACCTAAAGGGTCATAGGTAGGAATAGGAATCAGAGTTCAAGCCCTCCTTTTAGCACCAAAATGGTAACGATATTTTTCGTAAACACGGGAGATAGGTCAATGGGAATCGACCTAAGGAGAAAATAGGTTATTTTGCCTTTTCAAGTTTGGATTAGTTCACTGTTCCAAGGTATCAAGGCCTAGTATCCGAAAGAATAGTAATCTTCCCTCAATGGGGTGAGTATCACACTTAAGCGATTCAAAGACCAACAGTTACCTTGGGGAGAAGGATCACTAAATACAACCCTTGATAAAGGATTAACGGATGGTAGAAAGGGGTTCTGCTCCAAGCTCGCTGAAAGGCCTAAGCTTGTAGGAAGGGTTTAAGCTTGTAGGAAAGGTTTAAGCTTGTAGGAAGGGGTATTTCACCTGATTCATGAAAAGGTCTGGGTAAGGACTCATGCACGTGTAAGAAAACAATAATCAGATATAACAGCAATAACTAAGAAATAGCATGATAATCTCATAAGAAGACACCATAAGTATCGATTCATTCTTTATTGGTCTTTGATTTAGAATACATTGACAGAATAGAAGAAATCCCCAAAATCGATCTAAGAATTAGTGTTTATTCTGGAAAGAAAGAGTACAAGAATGAGAAATTCATCCTCAAATGAGACCCCTGGGGTCTTATTTACAGAGAATTCAGGGCCCCTTCTATTGTTGGGCTATTGGGCCTGCAAGAGCCTCTGTTGGTCGCTTTTCTCTTTGGTCTCAGATGTTTGGCTTTCGGCCGCTTTTGTGGCGTTGATTATAACCTCCAAAGTGAGGACCCCGGTCAATTGGGGCTTCTTTGAGATTGAGATGAGTTTGTCGATGTAGTAGCTTTTCGGGAAGTATTTGAGCTTTTGGCTATATGCTTTTGGTTATAAGCATCCGATGTAGGCTTCCGGTTTTTCTCATGAATACTTAGAGAAGCTTGCCCTCATAATGTATGTAGATAGCTGCCGGTTCGAAACCACTGTTGGCGTCTGTACCAAGTGGACTAATACGGATAGCATGTATCCCTTTTAGGGTCCGTCTTATCTTCCAATGGAGCTTTTGGAATATTCTTGTCTTTCGGAAGGTAGCTCCGGGTAATGTGTCTGTCGTCTATCAATGTGACATTTCGGCATTTATGCAGTAGATGTTTCGGGTGCTGGTTCTGGCTAATCTTTATGTACCTTTGGCTTGATACTCTTAATGTCTTTACCTTCTAGTGTATCGGAATTAATCAGGTTAATACCATCAATCCTTCCGCCCTACCGAGTTTCCGTTGTGAAGCTTTTGCCTCTTTCTTTCTTAGCTTATATCTTAGGTGACCTTTCGCCATAGAACCCCCATGTCGGGTGTGCCCTGCCGGATAGACTATGCCGGCATTCTGTAGACTTTGAGCTCCTTTCCCCTAAGAAGGTGTCAATTTATGTAGCTCTCGGATCACTCCTTCGTGCTCTTGGTTTTTTCTAGTGTTTGGCTTTTGCTTTTGGAGAATTCCTATATACTTGCAGTCACCTGATACCCCCTTTACCGTCATCTTGTTTTTAAGTTAATTTTGGTAGTAACACCAACTAATAATTTCGAACTGTCATTCTTCATCTTCATCCTCAAAACAATGTATTTGAATCTTTTGAAATAATTCGGCTGACCCTAGCATAATGAAAAACAATATACTTGAGTCAGGACTAAAATTTCTCATATAAGCCAGATCAAAAGAATGAAATAAAGGTATTGTATGGATCCATGTATAAGATATGCTATAAGATATAAGATATGCTTGTGTCAGGACTAAAGTTTCTCACGTAAGCCAAATTTACAGTATTTTCCATCTCTTAGTGATCCATCAAACAATCCATATTTAAGATATGCTATAATATAATGTCTATCAGCAGTATAATGTTGAAAATAGCATTAAGGCATTTCCCATAATTTTTTTTACACATTTTATATGAATGTAGTCTATGTAGGTACTGTAACTACATCATAAAATAGTAGCTGTCAAAAGGTCGTTTATATATATAATACAAATAATATCGTAGTGGCTTGTGTGAGAAAAAAAAATGACAAGACACGTGAGGCTATGTCCAAGGTAGGATTCTTCCTGTTACCCTTTTAGGCTGGTCGTAACCCCTGCTGACCGACCGTGCATAACACCTTCAAATCAATGTGCACCAATCGAATCATAAATCAAGAGAGTAATACGAAGATATGTGTCTGTTAGAGGTAGATAGCCTCAATGGCCAGACATACGCTCCTTTTTTAGTCATTTTAATTTAACACAAGTATCAAGGCTATCCATCATTGTTCACTTACTTCATTTCACTAAATGCTCACCAATTCAACCTCTTCATTCTGAAACATTACCCATGTACACAGTTGTTAAAGTGGTTGTAGTATTGACCTAGTATATCAATATCCAACCTTAGCCTCTTTAATAACCAATCGTCAATTTACACACCATGGTCATTTTATATGTCAATAAAACAACATATTTTCATGTCAAAATTAAATTCCTTTCAAATTATAATTCCACGTTATCATATCCCAAATCAGTTCAATATTAGATTAAAAGTTTCAAATTCATATTTTCATATCAAAAATTAGTTCAATATCATGTTTAAATTTCAATTTCAGACTTTCATGTCACAAATTTCATTATTCAAATGTAATAAGTCACATTCAAAATAGTTTTGGGATCAAACTGCTCACATTAAAAATAGTTTTTTAGTTAAAAAATTATATATATAATTCAATTTAAAATAGTTTAAATATATAACATATTGGACCAAAATAGTTATATTATAAAATAGTAGAATTTAAATAGTGTAAAAGTTGAAAATAGTTTTAATATAAAAATAGTTTGAAATAAATAATATTTAACAGAAAATATTATGAAAAATCTAATAGTAGTGACTGGAAATAGTAAATTTGTTTAATCCTTTGAAGCTAAATTCAAATTTCACTTTAAATCCTTTCAAATCTCTTATTTCAATTTAAGATAAATTCCACATCACTTCAGGATTCAAATTACAATCAATTCAAATTTTGGGTTTTAATTCAAAATGAACTTCAATTTAGACGGTTTCAAACTTTATTTCCAATTTAAGCACATTTACATTAAATTGGTTCCAAAGTGTAAATTCTAACTTTAAAAATATTTTCATTAAATCGGTTCTAATCTTTAAACTTTAAATTTTCATTCAAATATTTAAAATAATTCGATTACGATAAATTCAAATAAAATTTTAGTTTTAATTTAAAATTTTAAAGCTAGTAAATTCAAGTCAACTCCTTTAACCATTTCATTTTACAAATTCAAATTTTATAAATTTGAAAACATTACGTTTGACCAAATTCAGTGTTCACTATTTAATTTTCAACTCCATGGCCTAGTGATCATTTAATTTAAATTTCAGTTACATAGGTATATATAATTTCCACTCATATCAAAAGTCATAAGTACATATCACTTTATCATATTTTCTAGTTTAGGTACAATGTCCAAAAGATGTATTTAACTTAAACAACTTCAATGATATACAAGGTGACAACAGGGATACATCATAGTCAACAATCATCGAAATTCAATTAACCATCATAGCAACCAGTAATCATACACATGCGAACGACCAAATCGACCAATAAATCACTGACTATTTAGTGTCGGTGTTCGAACTAGTAATTCAATTTCAATGACAATTTAATTCGATGTCATTCAAATTCAATAAATTTAAATTCATCTTCAATTATATTTAAATTCCAAACAGTCAATCAAAATAAGATGTCACATCAATATCAATTGTCATGTATCGGTTGTCAATTAGTAGTTATATTCAATTTCAGTGTCAATTTAAATTCCTAATAACAGTTAGATCATATATTATCATAAATTTAATCTAACGCGCATTGGAAGACTTAGTACCTATGCGTGGTTTAAGCACTCACAATTGATTTTAAATACAATCAAAATTCAAACCAAATCGATTTTCTACCGCCTATAATCTGAATCAAATCAATCCATACTATCCAAAATTTCCATATGCAATAGATGGAAGAAACCCCATGCAAAACCGAGTTATAAGAAATATTATTGAAATAATATTGTACATATGTTTTTCTTGTAAATGAAACAACTAAACTCGTATTATGTTCATTAAAAACTATTGTAGGTTTTCAACCTTATGAATAGGCACTATTTATAAATTTTTACATAAAACTTACGTATTCACGCAATGCAGAAGAATTGCATCTACCAAGAGCAATCTCAAAGTGCTCATTAATAACATTCATCTTCAGAACTTCGACATCAACAGTATCATCATGAAGGTCTAATACACCCAACTATATCCGCTTTCTGACCAAAAAATAGTTCTATGTTAGTCCATGCATGGAAAAATAGCATTGAAATCCGTGTTTCTAAGTCGTTAAGCAATGATCTAACTCATCCATTTTACCCTGATGCTCTAAACGCCTGCTTCTGCACATGATGTTGTTGCCTTGAGTGGTTTGGAATTATGGTGAAGTGGAGGCTCGAACAATGAGGAGTGAAGATGGTTGTGACTGCCGATGAGGGGAGGTCGGCGATTGGAAGAAGTCGAAGGGCCGGTAATGTATGGTTGGCCGAGCATATGGACAGGCAAGCCCGACCCTAAGCCTGTGCAATCTGGGCGAAGGCCCATGGCCCACCTGTAGCAATTTTGTTTATAAGTAATGTCACATAGAAAATAATGTGCAAAGTTTCAAGTAGCTTGTGTGGTGAGACATTTAAATTGTTAACGAAGTGTCCCGGGTTCGATTCTTGGAATTGCTAATTTTTTACAATGCTTCTGCCTACAACAGCCTTCACCTCCAGGGCCCGAATTTACCAGCCTTCACCATGTTACTGCCCAGAGCCCAAATTTAAGTAGGACCGGGCCTATGGACAAGTACGTTGAGGAAAGAGCATTGGCTGGAAGGGTGGAATAAGAAGAAACTACAATGGGTGTTCGATGGTCGGGGGAGGCACAAAGCATGTACGACTACAAGGAGGCTCTAGTACGTAGAAGGGTTGCAGTCGAAAGCTGTGAGGCGGTGCGCGTTGAATAGCAGCAATGTGGAGCTCAGTTCAAACTAAGGAGGAACTCAATAGGAAGAATGAGATAAGTTTTTGTGTTTTGAAATTTTGTCTTTAAAAAAGAAGACGTGGGTTCAGATGGAAGGAGTGATCAAGAGAGAGGTTTGGAAATGGAAGCGACAGAACTATAGAGAAAATAACCAACAAAGATCATTTATAAAATTTCTTACAACATAATATAAAATTCGTTTATAACACAAGTTTAAAATTTTGACATTGGCATTTAAAGGAAATGTGTAAATTATTCAAAAATAGTTATTAAGATCGTTACTTGTATTACAAGGATGGTATTTCAGTTATCAAATATATTATCTGAAAATTTAAACAAAAAAATTTTAAGAGAGGAGAAAACATAACAACTGTATATGAAAAGGAAAGAACAAGGTAGTGTTTGGTTTACTTCGTGTTTTCAGTTTTCAGTTCTAATTTCGAAAGATGTAAAGATTTAAAGGGTAACGGAGGTGGTGGAGTAAAGACGGAGATGATGATGGAGAGTATGGAGGATGGTGGATGGACGAATTTGACCTCGTTCTTCCGTTGTTTCTTAAAATATGGAAAATGATAAAAAGTTGTATTTTGTTTTTTTGTGTTAACTTCTTTTTGTAAAAAGACCGTTTTCCACGATATGTATGCATTATTCGTACTTTTGTACGTACGAAAACTAAAAAATAAAAAGCGAACACACCCTTAATGATTGGGTCATAGCAAATGTTGATACCAGAGTCAATTCATCCTACATCGATCAAATCAAATTTAAAGAATAAAGAAACCTATTAATACAAAAAATCTACTAGCCCCCCAAAGTGTGTTTCCAAACTACACAAACGATCAAAACAAAGCTAAGAGCAAAATAAATCCAGGGAAAATTAAACATAAGAGAGTTTATAGTGGTTTAGCCTCATATTCGGCGTACGCCCACTTCAGTGGAGGATTTCATTATGATTTACAACATTACAAGGTACATAATCTCTTTTACTTTATATATTTTCTTTCTACAATGAATTTTCTATCTCTTCTCTACAAATTCTCTATCTTCTTCGATCTCTAAAGTAGAAATGATCAATTCTCAAAAGTATCGGCGATTATAGAAGTAAATCTTCATTAATCGTGATCGGTGATGAAATTTGACGTTTCCTGGAATGGATTGACGATGAAGAAGCTTTGATCTTGCTTGAGAGAGCTTTAATGGAGTTTGAGCTACTTTAGGATGTTGGAGAATGAAAATGGCAGCACTTCGTGATAGGAAAATTCGGTCCTCCAAATGTAGGAAGTGGCATGGTATTTATAGGCAAAATCTAAAAGGGGTGGAAAAGTTGTAATTCTGGAGTGTGTAGGGTTGATGGATCAAAAATGATCCATTGCATGGATCGGTTTTGATCCATGCTTTTATAACCCAACATCTTGTCTTATACTCGACATGACCAATCCACGAGATGGATCACACGCGCTCCATCAAATAGAACGTGAACGACCCACTTCAGCTATTGCCATCTTGCTTTAATGCATTGATGCTGAACGATCCATAGGATGAAATCGTCCCATCGTTAACTTGTGCACAATTGACTTGTTGCATGGATCGCATTCGATCCATAGGTGCTGGGATGAACGATCCATCTTTCTAAGTTGCCTTCGATCTATGTGCAGCTGTCAAGAAACACGTGGCCCTCTCCAAACATTTTATATATAAAACAACCCATACTTATCTTATATAATTGCCACCAACCTACTGTAGTACAATCCAGTGGCTCCATGCATATATTTCCACTGATCCATTCTTATAGCTAGCGATCCATCATTTCATGTTAGTACATGACCCATCGCTTATATTAACATGCATATAAGAAACCGTCCTAAGAACTAGAACGTAAATGATCAAGTGAAGAAAACTGGACTGCATACGATCCATGAAATGAATTCTACCATGTGTGCCTCATTATGCATGCTATAGAGATGAACAACCCATTGCATGGATCGTTAACTATCCATGCAAGCAAGGCTGAATGATCTAATTGTTTACACTGCAATGCACTTGAGCAATCTAGTAACGACCCGGATTTTCCATAGTAGAATATTTAATTTATTTAAATATGAATGTGTTGAATTAGAAATTGAATAACTTGAATTCAGAAAATACGAGTTATTTAAAATAACAGAATCGAATCTGGAATTTACTATGGAATTAAATTGGTTTCGAAGCTTATGGAAAATTCTGTTTGAATGTGAACGATAATAATAAATTATTATTAATGAATTAGATTGGTTTAAAATCGACTGAATATTGGCTCGATTAAATTAACACTTAAAATTATTATTTTTACAAATGGGTTCGGAATTCGACGAAACTAGATTCATCGAGTCCGCAATATAGAATTATAGCAGGCTGCCAAATTTCGTTGCATTCGAAACTGTTATGTGGTAG
Organism: Allium sativum; assembly: GCA_030737875.1. Taxonomy (NCBI): domain Eukaryota; kingdom Viridiplantae; phylum Streptophyta; class Magnoliopsida; order Asparagales; family Amaryllidaceae; genus Allium; species Allium sativum. The sequence goes on from CM060923.1 coordinate 467,281,549, forward strand.
TTTGAGCTTGTAACGCTCAATGTACATTTAAATAAATATAATATTCATAAATATCTAAAAAAACATCTTAACAAAATATTTAAATCTTGTATTAATTTGTAATGCACATATCTAGTTCGTTCATAGTCTGATTGAAGAACCGGCGGTTGCGTTGGAATCGTAGCGAAGAACACTACGCGTCAGTAGTGGATTGGTGTCATTCTAGAGAGTTTGGAATTTTATATAATTTCAAACACTTGTTTGAAATGAGATAAAATAGCATGTAAACCTCGTTTGGATTGGATGGTGAGTCTAACGACTCTTATTGCTATACTATTGTACCATATAATAGTATTGACTATTATTTACATATTTATATGTACAATTGATTGTTTAGATGATTCACTGCTTTATTGGTGGTAGTCGATATATATAATTCCCGTCTGTGAACGAATGATCCTTTGACACTACCTGCATTAGCAGAAGATTCATCTTATATGAATTAGATAATATTGAATTATATTACATGTATATGTGCTGATATATGAGCTATGATGCAGGGGGATAGGTTGGAGGAATCTGATAGGATTCCTTAATATGATTGTTACCAATTTATATTCATATGTTGTATTATGAATTGATTGTGTGTTAAACCTGACCGTGGGCCCTATTGATTATATAACATTGATATATGTGAAATTGTCATGAGGTGAATATATTATAATATAATATATTCAGTTTTTCTATTTCCCACTATTTGGAGTGTGACATAACTAGATTGAATTGGGAAATTATACGAACTGGAATGGGAATTAGGAAATTTAAAGAAATGGTTTTGGAATAAAACAGTCTTATAAATTATTTTACTTAAAACTACTTAAAACTGTTTTGCTATGTATACCTTTTACCCTTTTTATCTAAACCTGTTTTTAACTTATACGTTTTATTCTTTTATTTTAAAATCTATTTTCAAGTTATTCTAATATATATATATATATATTGAAACGAATTATGCCTGTTTTATAATATTTGGAAATGATTTTGGATTATTACATGTCGTTTATAATCAATGATATAGAAATCACAGTATTTCACCTTATTGAATATTTATCGATATTTACATCTTTAAAGGACTATTTTAAAAATGTGGATAAATATAGAAATGTTTTTGGGTTTCTTGTGACAATATGTTATTTACATTCGTCTTTAACCCACTCATATTATATCATCTAAGTTTGTATAATTGAATCTATAAACGAACGTTTAAAGATGATTGTAAAAAGGAACTGTTTTGGGTTTGTCATAAACAGTGTTTTAGCAACACTTGTTTTTAAACCCTTGGAATATAGTTAAATTGGAATATACGGTTTAATGATTTTTAATATACTTATATATTTAATAATTGATTTTAAAGATAGAAACAAGTATAGAAATCATTCAGGATAAAGATAGTGAGTAAGATGATTAACTTATAAAAGAGAAGAGGTTATTTATTGAACAATGGTTTTAACCTCTTCGATTATATTTTAAGAAATCTTAAAAATGAATTATGGATATACTTATATCGGAGGGATACATATATGAATATGTATTGAAGCTAAAAAGGAAATCTTGGAATTGAATTGTGATTATACTTATACCGGAGGGATTAGTATATTAAAACCCGTTTTTAAGTAGTAAGGCTATAAAGGAATAGGAAATTAGCAGAAAATATATGTATATACCTTTATATATGTATAAGCCGAATATACACGGCGGTATATTAAGGAATATTAATCGAGTATGAGTTATTGATTAATAACTGATGTCTTATTTGACAAGTGAAGTTTCATTAGATAAAAGAAGTTTTAAAAATAAAGAAGTTTTAATTAATGAAAGATTAATTAAATGGGAAAGGGATTAGAAGCCATTATATGAGTTAACTGTGCTTCAAATGTTTAGCATGCTTCGTGATCTTGATAGTGCCTTTAATGTTTATTCGTTTGTTATGGAAACTAACCGAGGCTATTTTCTATATACAATCGTTTGTTATGTGAATTATAGTCGGTTAATTGACTATTGAACTTGATCTTAAATCTAGCGACTGGTTTTGAGGAGACCGGGATTGGTAAGTGTTCTACTTATCGAAAACCACTTCAAAACTAGTATACGGGTCCTATGTTTTGGAAGCGGTTGTGAAGTGAAGTTTTGTAACGACCCAGAAAATCTGAACCAATTTAAAATTTTTAAATTGGCTAAAATAATGGATTTTAAATATTTAAAATAAATATTTTAAATAATGGCGATGAAAACTAAGTTTGAATCGACGATTGAAAACGAATATAATTAATTATAATTATAAATAAGGCCTGAAAGGGCGTTGTAGTTTCGAAAATTGAATTCAAACTCTGTCGAACTGTACCGGGTGCAAAACAATCCGGATTTTAGTGAAACCAAAAACATTAGGATCTAGTTGATGATATCTTTCCAATGAATCTGACCAATCGAAATTTGATAGCGGGAATCAAAAGATATGTCCAGTTGAAAATTCTGAATAGTCGCTATGGAATTCAGGCCCTTAAAAATGGAAATTTTGCATACGACCTCGGATTTCGACGAAACCACTTTTGTTAGATCCGCGGTGTCAGGTTATTGCTAGGTTTCAAATTTCATAATTTTTCGAATCAATATGTGAGCGTGGCAAAGGAAAACGCGTTTGACCAGTTTTAGTTGATTTTAATCGACTGGAAATTGGCCATTTTTCAAACGGTCTCAGAATTCGTCGAAACTAGTTTTGTTAGGACCGTATCGTCAATACGAAACTAGAAAATATTTTTCTGGAATTTTTCTAGTTAGTATGTGGCCCCGGTAATTTGAAATGTGCGTTTAAAATTCAATATAGTGATTTAAATGAAAATTCAAAAGGAAACTGATTGTAACAATCAAATCAGCTTGCGATGCATATCCCATTGTGTTCGGAATGGGGGTGAAACACTATGGACGACAGGCGGTGGGCCTCGTTTCGAGGTCATGGGTAAAAGTCAACTTTATGCAATTAAATAAATTAAATAATAATAAAAAAAATAAAAAAATATATATTATATATTTTCCCTCCCTCCCTTTATTCTTCTTCCTGCCCCCCCCCCCCCCCCGATTTCATTCTTCAGAAAAAAAAAAGAAAAAAAAAGAAGAAGATCGGAGCAGTAGCGACGCCGCCCACCGCCTCCTCTGTTCGAAACCCCACCGCCTCCTCTGTTCGAAACCCCACCGCCTTTTCCCCGATCGAGACTACCGAAGCCATCGCCACCCCGTTCGAACCCCGAAGCATCGCCACCCCCGTTCGAACCCCGAGCGCCGCCACCTCGAAGCTGCCGCCGACGTCTCCAAACCCCCCCCCCCTCTGTAAGTATTTTGTAATTTTATTTTAATAATTTAAAAACTGGTTTTTTTTAAAAAGAATTCAGAGCTGATTTTATAATGATTTGAAAACTGATTTTTTTTAAGAAAAAAAACTGATTTTGTTTTAGAAATGAAAACTGAATTTTAAAGTATAAAAAAAAACTGATTTGTTTTAAGAAATAAAAACTGATTTTTTTTAAAGTATAAAAACTGTTTTGTTTTAAAAGTTAAAAACTGATTTTGTTAAAAATATAAAACTGAATTTTTAAAAGTTTAAAACTGAATTTTTAAAAAGTTTAAAACTGAAATTTTTAAAAAGTTTAAAACTGAAATTTTTAAAAAAAGTATAAAACTGAAAGTTTTAAAAGTATAAAACAGATTTTTATAAAAGAATTTTTAAAACTGGATTTTTTGTAAAGAAAGTAAAAACTGATTTCTTTTAAAAGAATTTTAAAACCTGATTTTTAAAAAAGGAAATAAAAACTGAACTTTAAAAGGTAAAAATCATATTTTTATATATTGAAAGTCGAAGTAAAAATCATATTTTTATATATTGAAAGTCGAAGTAAAAATCATATTTTTATATATTGAAAGTCGAAGTAAAAATCATATTTTTATATATCGAAAGTTGAAAGAAAAATCATATTTTTATATATCGAAAGTCGAAAGTAAAAATCATATTTTTATATATCGAAAGTCGAAGTAGAAATCATATTTTTATATATTGAATAGCATCGTAAAAATTCGATTTTTACATATGTAGAGAATACGGGCGAAAGCGACAAAAGGCGAAGCTTTCTATAAAGGAAGTGTCGTGCAGTTGGATAGCTATTGGTGAGATTTCTGAAATTTATATATATATGTGTGTGAAATGAAAGTGAATAGCTATATATAAATATCTCTCTCTCTCTCTCTCTCTCTCTATATATATATATATATATATATATATATATATATATATACGCCCCTCGTCCACAAACCATGGACGATATTTATTGGTTGAAATTGTTGTGAAAATTGATTGATAGCGAATGGTTGTTTGGGATTGTTTGTGATGGATATTGGTTGATTGTGGTTGAAAAATACCCATTTGTGGTTGTGAAATATTTGGTTGAAACCACATAGGATTAGTTTGTGGAAATGAAATAAATATATACATGCCGCCTGCGTGCGAACTAGATGCAAGATCCCCATTGTCAAAAACCGCGAGGTTTTAAGGTAGAGCGAGGAGCCGTACTAGGGACGGTGCCGGTGTAACTACCCTGCCGTTATGCTGCCGAAATTTTGAATAATATTTGTGTGTTTGAATTATTTTCATATGCTTAAACTATATTTATTCAAACTATAGAAAACATTCATGTGTTGAATTGATATTCATTCGTTGTTTAGAAATTCATGTGTTGAATGGTATTCATATTTTGAAATAAATTGTTCGATAATAAAAATCACATTTTTATCTATATATAGAAACTATAGAAAACATTCATGTGTTGAATTGATATTCATTCGTTGTTTAGAAATTCATGTGTTGAATGGTATTCATATTTTGAAATAAATTGTTCGATAATAAAAATCACATTTTTATCTATATATAGAAACTATAGAAAACATTCATGTGTTGAATTGATATTCATTCGTTGATTAGAAATTCATGTGTTGAATGGTATTCATATTTTGAAATAAATTGTTTGATAATAAAAATCACCTTTTATCGACTATATGAACTATATAGAAAAGTAGTGTTTTGAAATGAATTGTTTTACAATAAAAATCACATTTTTATTGTATGCATAAATCGTTGAAATGTGAAGTGTTAAAAATAGCCACTTGTTCAAAATAAGCATATATGAGATGAAATATTCATTAATTAGCTAATGAAATGATTTGCACCTATGTATGTAACATTAGAATAAATGGTGTCTTTAAACCATACAGAAATCAAATATGAAGTTGAATAGAAAAGGATAAATGATAAGAACTGTATATATATGTATATGCATATTCATTGAACAGGTTATAGCAAAGGGGCTAGAGAAGAGGAATAAAATTTTGTGCCCGACAAATAGGTACACATTTACTGATTTGTTTGGGTGATGATTTTGAGCCTGTTGGCTAGCCGCTTGGCTTTTTCTTTTTCTTTTTGGGATTAGAAGGACCGGGAACGCTATTTGCGATTTCTCGATGCTCCCGGTGCAGGGGAGGTTATGGCGAAATTTTTCCAAAATTTAAGGTGTTAGAAAAATATTTGAAGTGAAAACGATATTGAAATCATTGAATGAACTATATTTATATAAATATATAAATATAAATAAAATTAAAACGAAACGAAGCCGTGCAGTTCGTATTTTGAAACCGTGATTTCAAACGACTAGTGCGGGAAATCCGACCATAGGATTTTCCCGAAACCTCAACCGTCGGGTTCGCCTTGGAATAATCTTTCCAACGGCACCAACCTTGTAAAAATCCAACGGTTGGATTGTCTGGAATGTTTAATTCAAATCTGAAGAAAAACAGCGCCAGAAACGATTATATTTATTTATATATATAAATATAATTATATTTAATCGAATAACGACGCTGCAGTTCGTATTTTGAAATAGAAATTTCAAACGATTGTACCGGGAGATCCGACCGTCGGATTTTCCCGAAACTGGAACCGTTGGGTTCGTTTTGAAAAGACCTTTCTAATGATGTAAATTTTGTGAAGATCCAACGGTTAGATTTTCAGATATGTGTAAATCAAATCTGAAGAAAAACAGCGCCACGGCCGCCTTATGGCCCGAAGCGTCGTTTTGAATAAAATAGCTATTTAAAAATAAATAAAAATAGCGATAAATAGTTATAAAATATCATAAGCGATATGGAATGGAAATAAACTGAATTTGCTTGATTTATGTGATATTTGATGGTTGAATGTGTTTGGTGTGAAAATTACATTAAAGAACAAAATTGGTGTTGTCGAATAATTTAACCATTGAAATAAATCGAATTGAAATTCTAAATATACGTGAATTATTTGAAAAGGCCGAGTTAATTCTCATTTCGAATAATTGACCGACGATTGAAATTCGAAGATGAAGACGGTGGTCGAAGACCGGAGATCTTCACCTCGTTTGGATGGTAACCGAGGTCCTGATTGGGAGGCATCCCGAAATATGGATAATGAGTGGTGATCGTCCAGACGTACGTGGTGATCGAAGGGTTTGCGAGGTATTTAGTGCCTCCGGTTTCGTTCAGACCCAGAACGGACTTGTAAATGGACTGTGTGTCTGACATTGGAGTTTATTCTGTGTTGATTGATTTCTGTTAAATATACATCTGTTTGGCGGTAGAGAATTTATTCTTTTGCTTAACGCCATTCTCTGAGACGTACGAGCTCAGAGGTTGTATATCGATGGACATCAGTCGCATGGCATGAATTGCCTGTGTGGCATGCTAAGATGCAGTGATCAGGACTTCTGTTGAAAAGCAAAGTCTTGTGGTGATGATCAAAGCACCGCCTGTGTGGCATAGCTTTGTGTATAACGTGAATTCGCGAGCCTCACACCCCGGTATGAACCTAAAACTGGAGAAGGACCTCAGGGAGGGCATGCGTTTCTTTCTAGCTAGGGTGGTGTCAGTGACCTACCAGCCCTGACATTTATATACTTTTCACCTATGTGGTTGTTGCTGTTGCGAGGCGCCTCGGTTTGATCGGACGATCCGGGTCCGATGGAGTCATTCGTTGGCTCGTTTACGCCCCAAAGGGCGGGGAAACGTATTGTTCATGCATTTTAATCCACATCGGTGGACCGGCCCTGTCGCTCCAAGGGCCCACCTGAGTCTGGGTCCTGTGGCTCGGGCTAGAGAGTCACGAATTCGGTAAGGACTATCTTTTGCCTTGGTTCATGACGGAAATCCAATTTCCAAATACGTGATCGTGCGGTTTTGATTGTATACCTATATATGGCGACATAGTGGTATGGGGCATTAATGCCGTCTATGATTGATAGTTATGATTTGAAATTGTTTTCAAAACATATAAACACTAGCAATAATATCAAATGCCTTTGTTTTATTCGTATCAAGCATATCTTGGCCGTTATAAGGAAAAACTCTATCCTCCGGTTTGCGTTGCATTGTGTGATGGGAACTGAGTCTTATAACGGCTTCATTTTTATAAAAAGCATAGCGATGTTTAAAAGAAAGATTTGTTTTAAAGCACTGGCAATCCAATGGAGTAAACCCGTTCCACGAAAGTGGCGTGGTCCTGTGATTAGCCAATTATATATATGTGTTGAGTGGATTTCTCATACCAGTCCCATGACTGACTCGTAGTTTGTTTCACTCTCAAACTCGGGTGCCCCTTTTTCCACACGGGCAGCCTTGTATTCAGGTTTAGCTGGTTCTTTCTGGATAGCTGGAGCTGAAGATGGATTCTATCATTTATTTCTTTTTATGCTGTTCAGCTCCTATTGTACATATTTTGTTTATTTCCGCTGTAGACATTTATGTATAGCTGAACTGTATTTGTACTAAGTAAGATCCTGTATACTGTGTAACTCTGATGATTATTTTATCCAGTATATTTTGTTGTTCATTCTGGTGTATTTATTTAATTCTGTTCTGCTATTATATGTTTCTGTGTTATATTCCAAAGATAACCTTGTTTCCGTGAGAACGGGAAATCGGGTCGTCTCATCGTGGTATCAGAGCTTTGGTTAAGCTTAGTTCTGGAATATAACATTTGAACGAACTCGTCAGAAATAGAACCAGTAGTGTTCTAGGACGGGCAACTCTATACAGATAGGATCAGCAATATCCTAGTATGAGTATAGCAGAATCAGAACAACTCGTTAGAGATGGGGTCAGAAGTGCCTCAGAAGGAGTCGAGAGTAATATGTTTTTAAATAACGTATTTGTGATTATATATATATATAGTCTGGTTTTAGAAATATAATTTTTGAATATATAAAAAAAAATATATTTTAAAAGTTAAGAAGGTTAAAAACAATTGGATTGGTTGTTGTGTTGTGTGATTGTAGATTTATCAAACTACTTTCGACTTTGTTCCTTTTCGGGGACGAAAAGTTTTAAGTGGGGGAGATTATAACGACCCAGAAAATCTGAACCAATTTAAAATTTTTAAATTGGCTAAAATAATGGATTTTAAATATTTAAAATAAATATTTTAAATAATGGCGATGAAAACTAAGTTTGAATCGACGATTGAAAACGAATATAATTAATTATAATTATAAATAAGGCCTGAAAGGGCGCTGTAGTTTCGAAAATTGAATTCAAACTCTATCGAACTGTACCGGGTGCAAAACAATCCAGATTTTAGTGAAACCAAAAACATTGGGATCTAGTTGATGATATCTTTCCAATGAATCTGACCAATCGAAATTTGATAGCGGGAATCAAAAGATATGTCCAGTTGAAAATATTGAATAGTCGCTATGGAATTCAGGCCCTTAAAAATGGACATTTTGCATACGACCTCGGATTTCGACGAAACCACTTTTGTTAGATCCGCAGTGTCAGGTTATTGCTAGGTTTCAAATTTCATAATTTTTCGAATCAATATGTGAGCGTGGCAAAGGAAAACGCGTTTGACCAGTTTCAGTTGATTTTAATCGACTGGAAATTGGCCATTTTTCAAACGGTCTCAGAATTCGTCGAAACTAGTTTTGTTAGGACCGTATCGTCAATACGAAACTAGAAAATATTTTTCTGGAATTTTTCTAGTTAGTATGTGGCCCCGGTAATTTGAAATGTGCGTTTAAAATTCAATATAGTGATTTAAATGAAAATTCAAAAGGAAACTGATTGTAACGATCAAATCAGCTTGCGATGCATATCCCATTGTGTTCGGAATGGGGGTGAAACGCTATGGACGACAGGCGGTGGGCCTCGTTTCGAGGTCATGGGTAAAAGTCAACTTTATGCAATTAAATAATAATAAAAAAAATAAAATAATATATATTATATATTTTCCCTCCCTCCCTTTATTCTTCTTCCTGCCCCCCCCCCCCCCCGATTTCATTCTTCAGGAAAAAAAAAGAAAAAAAGAAAAAAAAAAAAGAAGATCGGAGCAGTAGCGACGCCGCCCACCGCCTCCTCTGTTCGAAACCCCACCGCCTTTTCCCCGATCGAGACTACCGAAGCCATCGCTACCCCGTTCGAACCCCGAAGCATCGCCACCCCGTTCGAACCCCGAGCGCCGCCACCTCGAAGCTGCCGCCGACGTCTCCAAACCCCACCCCCCCTTCTGTAAGTATTTTGTAATTTTATTTTAATAATTTAAAAAAACTGGTTTTTTTTAAAAAGAATTCAGAGCTGATTTTATAATGATTTGAAAACTGATTTTTTTTAAGAAAAAAAAACTGATTTTGTTTTAGAAATGAAAACTGATTTTTAAAGTATAAAAAAAAAACTGATTTGTTTTAAGAAATAAAAACTAATTTTTTTTAAAGTATAAAAACTGTTTTGTTTTAAAAGTTAAAAACTGATTTTGTTAAAAATATAAAACTGAATTTTTAAAAGTTTAAAACTGAATTTTTAAAAAGTTTAAAACTGAAATTTTTAAAAAGTTTAAAACTGAAATTTTTAAAAAAAGTATAAAACTGAAAGTTTTAAAAGTATAAAACAGATTTTTATAAAAGAATTTTTAAAACTGGATTTTTTGTAAAGAAAGTAAAAAATGATTTCTTTTAAAAGAATTTTAAAACCTGATTTTTAAAAAAGGAAATAAAAACTGAACTTTAAAAGGTAAAAATCATATTTTTATATATTGAAAGTCGAAGTAAAAATCATATTTTTATATATTGAAAGTCGAAGTAAAAATCATATTTTTATATATTGAAAGTCGAAGTAAAAATCATATTTTTATATATCGAAAGTTGAAAGAAAAATCATATTTTTATATATCGAAAGTCGAAAGTAAAAATCATATTTTTATAAATCGAAAGTCGAAGTAGAAATCATATTTTTATATATTGAATAGCATCGTAAAAATTCGATTTTTACATATGTAGAGAATACGGGCGAAAGCGACAAAAGGCGAAGCTTTCTATAAAGGAAGTGTCATGCAGTTGGATAGCTATTGGTGAGATTTCTGAAATTTATATATATATATGTGAAATGAAAGTGAATAGCTATATATAAATCTCTCTCTCTCTCTCTCTCTCTCTCTCTCTCTCTCTCTATATATATATATATATATATATATATATACGCCCCTCGTCCACAAACCATGGACGATATTTATTGGTTGAAATTGTTGTGAAAATTGATTGATAGCGAATGGTTGTTTGGGATTGTTTGTGATGGATATTGGTTGATTGTGGTTGAAAAATACCCATTTGTGGTTGTGAAATATTTGGTTGAAACCACATAGGATTAGTTTGTGGAAATGAAATAAATATATACATGCCGCCTGCGTGCGAACTAGATGCATGATCCCCATTGTCAAAAACCGCGAGGTTTTAAGGTAGAGCGAGGAGCCGTACTAGGGACGGTGCCGGTGTAACTACCCTGCCGTTATGCTGCCGAAATTTTGAATAATATTTGTGTGTTTGAATTATTTTCATATGCTTAAACTATATTTATTCAAACTATAGAAAACATTCATGTGTTGAATTGATATTCATTCGTTGTTTAGAAATTCATGTGTTGAATGGTATTCATATTTTGAAATAAATTGTTCGATAATAAAAATCACATTTTTATCTATATATAGAAACTATAGAAAACATTCATGTGTTGAATTGATATTCATTCGTTGTTTAGAAATTCATGTGTTGAATGGTATTCATATTTTGAAATAAATTGTTCGATAATAAAAATCACATTTTTATCTATATATAGAAACTATAGAAAACATTCATGTGTTGAATTGATATTCATTCGTTGATTAGAAATTCATGTGTTGAATGGTATTCATATTTTGAAATAAATTGTTTGATAATAAAAATCACCTTTTATCGACTATATGAACTATATAGAAAAGTAGTGTTTTGAAATGAATTGTTTTACAATAAAAATCACATTTTTATTGTATGCATAAATCGTTGAAATGTGAAGTGTTAAAAATAGCCACTTGTTCAAAATAAGCATATATGAGATGAAATATTCATTAATTAGCTAATGAAATGATTTGCACCTATGTATGTAACATTAGAATAAATGGTGTCTTTAAACCAAACAGAAATCAAATATGAAGTTGAATAGAAAAGGATAAATGATAAGAACTGTATATATATGTATATGCATATTCATTGAACAGGTTATAGCAAAGGGGCTAGAGAAGAGGAATAAAATTTTGTGCCCGACAAATAGGTACACATTTACTGATTTGTTTGGGTGATGATTTTGAGCCTGTTGGCTAGCCGCTTGGCTTTTTCTTTTTCTTTTTGGGATTAGAAGGACCGGGAACGCTATTTGCGATTTCTCGATGCTCCCGGTGCAAGGGAGGTTATGGCGAAATTTTTCCAAAATTTAAGGTGTTAGAAAAATATTTGAAGTGAAAACGATATTGAAATCATTGAATGAACTATATTTATATAAATATATAAATATAAATAAAATTAAAACGAAACGAAGCCGTGCAGTTCGTATTTTGAAACCGTGATTTCAAACGACTAGTGCGGGAAATCCGACCATAGGATTTTCCCGAAACCTCAACCGTCGGGTTCGCCTTGGAATAATCTTTCCAACGGCACCAACCTTGTAAAAATCCAACGGTTGGATTGTCTGGAATGTTTAATTCAAATCTGAAGAAAAACAGCGCCAGAAACGATTATATTTATTTATATATATAAATATAATTATATTTAATCGAATAACGACGCTGTAGTTCGTATTTTGAAATAGAAATTTCAAACGATTGTACCGGGAGATCCGACCGTCGGATTTTCCCGAAACTGGAACCGTTGGGTTCGTTTTGAAAAGACCTTTCTAATGATGTAAATTTTGTGAAGATCCAACGGTTAGATTTTCAGATATGTGTAAATCAAATCTGAAGAAAAACAGCGCCACGGCCGCCTTATGGCCCGAAGCGTCGTTTTGAATAAAATAGCTATTTAAAAATAAATAAAAATAGCGATAAATAGTTATAAAATATCATAAGCGATATGGAATGGAAATAAACTGAATTTGCTTGATTTATGTGATATTTGATGGTTGAATGTGTTTGGTGTGAAAATTACATTAAAGAACAAAATTGGTGTTGTCGAATAATTTAACCATTGAAATAAATCGAATTGAAATTCTAAATATACGTGAATTATTTGAAAAGGCCGAGTTAATTCTCATTTCGAATAATTGACCGACGATTGAAATTCGAAGATGAAGACGGTGGTCGAAGACCAGAGATCTTCACCTCGTTTGGATGGTAACCGAGGTCCTGATTGGGAGGCATCCCGAAATATGGATAATGAGTGGTGATCGTCCAGACGTACGTGGTGATCGAAGGGTTTGCGAGGTATTTAGTGCCTCCGGTTTCGTTCAGACCCAGAACGGACTTGTAAATGGACTGTGTGTCTGACATTGGAGTTTATTCTGTGTTGATTGATTTCTGTTAAATATACATCTGTTTGGCGGTAGAGAATTTATTCTTTTGCTTAACGCCCTTCTCTGAGACGTACGAGCTCAGAGGTTGTATATCGATGGACATCAGTCGCATGGCATGAATTGCCTGTGTGGCATGCTAAGATGCAGTGATCAGGACTTCTGTTGAAAAGCAAAGTCTTGTGGTGATGATCAAAGCACCGCCTGTGTGGCGTAGCTTTGTGTATAACGTGAATTCGCGAGCCTCACACCCCGGTATGAACCTAAAACTGGAGAAGGACCTCAGGGAGGGCATGCGTTTCTTTCTAGCTAGGGTGGTGTCAGTGACCTACCAGCCCTGACATTTATATACTTTTCACCTATGTGGTTGTTGCTGTTGCGAGGCGCCTCGGTTTGATCGGACGATCCGGGTCCGATGGAGTCATTCGTTGGCTCGTTTACGCCCCAAAGGGCGGGGAAACGTATTGTTCAGGCATTTTAATCCACATCGGTGGACCGGCCCTGTCGCTCCAAGGGCCCACCTGAGTCTGGGTCCTGTGGCTCGGGCTAGAGAGTCACGAATTCGGTAAGGACTATCTTTTGCCTTGGTTCATGACGGAAATCCAATTTCCAAATACGTGATCGTGCGGTTTTGATTGTATACCTATATATGGCGACATAGTGGTATGGGGCATTAATGCCGTCTATGATTGATAGTTATGATTTGAAATTGTTTTCAAAACATATAAACACTAGCAATAATATCAAATGCCTTTGTTTTATTCGTATCAAGCATATCTTGGCCGTTATAAGGAAAAACTCTATCCTCCGGTTTGCGTTGCATTGTGTGATGGGAACTGAGTCTTATAACGGCTTCATTTTTATAAAAAGCATAGCGATGTTTAAAAGAAAGATTTGTTTTAAAGCACTGGCAATCCAATGGAGTAAACCCGTTCCACGAAAGTGGCGTGGTCCTGTGATTAGCCAATTATATATATGTGTTGAGTGGATTTCTCATAACAGTCCCATGACTGACTCGTAGTTTGTTTCACAAACTCGGGTGCCCCTTTTTCCACACGGGCAGCCTTGTATTCAGGTTTAGCTGGTTCTTTCTGGATAGCTGGAGCTGAAGATGGATTCTATCATTTATTTCTTTTTATGCTGTTCAGCTTCTATTGTACATATTTTGTTTATTTCCGCTGTAGACATTTATGTATAGCTGAACTGTATTTGTACTAAGTAAGATCCTGTATACTGTGTAACTCTGATGATTATTTTATCCAGTATATTTTGTTGTTCATTCTGGTGTATTTATTTAATTCTGTTCTGCTATTATATGTTTCTGTGTTATATTCCAAAGATAACCTTGTTTCCGTGAGAACGGGAAATCGGGTCGTCTCAAGTTTATATGGGGATTCGAGATCTGTTGAGATGCTCGAATACATATAGTGATTCTAAGATCTGCGAAGGAATCTATGTTTGATTCCAAGGTCTGTTGAGGTATTGGAATCCATGTGTGTATCTGAGATCTGTGAACGAATCTATGTGTGATTCCAAGATCTATTGTACTATGTAATCCCAATTGGGAATTTTGTTATGTTCGAGTTATGGAGACCCGTGTGAAGATGCCGAACGAAACGTCAACATCGGATATGGCTAAAGACAGAGTAGGATGCATGATCTGGGATTTTGCTAACGCACAATAGGATATACTGACTCTATATTTAGAGTATGCTTATAGGTGTTGCGTGCGGGGAGTTGGATATATTTGGTTCCACGTGGTGCACACCGGTGTTTTCGTGCATAGGTCAGTCATGTTTACCTTATAGTATATTTTATCTAGAGATATACGACGCTCGGAAGGTGGTTCTGATCCTTGTGCACGGAGTTCAGATGTGGCTTGATTCGGAGAGATTTTCGTGGAAAATCCAATATGCGAGCGTGCCTTATTGGTTTTGTTTGTACACTTAATAGTTGTAGAATGTAACCAATGTAACCATTCCTTCTATGTAAATTTATTTTTATTCTACACCCTAGACATTATTTATTACACGATTATACTTCTCCTAATGAATGGTTGGATGCTATTGAGGGGATAATTGTTATAGACATGCGTACGGCCTTAGAATGTATTGTGACATGTGTTACTTAAATGTTGTGTTATCTCACACAGTTGCCTAGCCTGATCTGGATGTTATTTTGCGATAACGCTCGGGTTAGACTGAGTATATTTACATATTGGATTTGGATTGCTTTGATGTTTCAGGGGAGGAGTTGGCAACGAGAAATATAATCGTATTCCTTTATTTATTCCGTTGTGTATGTTATTGTATGTATCAATAATTGTAAGGACAGGTTATTATAACTGTTCAAGCTTATTTATTATTTCTGTTTACTCTGATTTATGTATGTATATTAAAGTTTTAGTTTTTCTGAAGAACACTGTTATTATTATAGATTATTCGTTTCGTTGTGAGATTTCGTTCTGTATCTTCTTTCTTCTATTCTTCTATATCCTTTCTTGTCCCCTTAACTATTAGACTTTCTAGCACTTGATTTGAGATACATGAATATAGAGGATGTACTAGTGTTGACTTTCGAGAGACAAAAAGTTGAGTCGTTACAAATCCTTCGCATATATCGAATTCGATCCTCAAAATGTAACAAACCCATCAGTTAATTCGTGCATCACCAACACAAAAATGGATCACAACTGATCCATTAGCTTAAGGTAGTAACGATCCATCGGAAAGAATCAAACCTAGACCTCAAACGCCCATTGTAGTTCGAGCCTAAAACTCACATGATCAATGTATTACATGGATCTTAACCGATCCATGGCTTTTAGCTCATACATGCTTCATCGAGTTTGGCAACGTCGAACCATGACTTGAATGTTCATATGATCCATACCAGTTAACCTCAAACTTACGTACATGATATTTTAATGAGTACATTTTCCCCTTCGAAGTTTATAATTTTTTACTTGCAAAAATTGCGAGCTTCGAATTCTAACAGTCATGATGCTCCTTCGATGGATTGTGGACATCTTTGGATAGTTTTGATTACACCTTGATGGTTCATATATCTATTCGAATGGTGAAGAGATGTTATTCAAAAGATCAAGCATGTAAACATTTCTTTCATACGTGGACCGTTAGTTATCCATCATATGGACCACATGGGCTTACTCATCGGATCAGAAATGCCCACTTAAGACCCCATTTATATTTTTTTTTAAGTCTGTTCTTTCACTTTATCCTTTCAGCCGAAAATAATTTTAATGGTGGAAAGGTATTCCTGAAGAAACTCTCACAAGCAAGTCTCATTGTGCCATCATTGATCTTGCTTACTGCTGTGGTCGCCGTAGTTCATCAAAGATTCATCGATCATCAGAAAGCTTCGATTTGCATCTAGATCCAACCCTAACTTCAATCGCCATCGCAACTTAAACCCAAGTCGATTCGTGTTCCAATCTTTCAGATCCTCCTAATCTCAGTGTCGCCAAGCCTTTGCAACTCCTACCCCCTCCCCCCCAACATCAGAATCTAGTCAATTTTTCCAACAGTAGGTGGTTATTCCTTTAGATTTTGCACTGATTCGTTCTTTTGGGGTTTCACTTGGATGTAATTTTTGGGTCTAAAATGATTTTGTTGATTGAATACTTATATGAAGTCATGATTGATGCTTGGAATTAGATCTTTGGGATGTTTGATAATTTAATTTTTGCAGTTTAATTTTGGTGATTTTTGTAACAGCCTTTGCATTAATAATGTTTAAACTTTTCAAAAGCCAAGAGTTTTCAATTTTGAGCCGCTGATATGTATGCCTTTTGTGTCAATTTGTTTCAACAATATGCACCGTGTTTAAAATTCCAATTTTGAATCCGAAAACTTGATTATTTTGCTGCAAATCAACTTTCTTTTTTGTTGGTCTCATATGATGATTCCAGAATTGTTCTTGTTTATGGTCATAAGTAGTCACTGTCGAATGAATTTTGGTTGATCAACACTTGGGTTAATGTCTTTGTTGATAATCTAAAATCATTGGGTTACATCGGTAATGAAGTTATAAAGTGCTCAAATTTTGGTTGATGACGTGCGACCTTCATGTCGCTCGTGAATTCTCAGTAAAACCCCATGATGGATCTTTCCTTTCCATTTTTTGTGGATTGCATATAATCCAAGGATGGATCGTTTACGATCCATGGTCGTGCGCGACCCTTCAATGGATCGTGTGCGATCTATGTGTGATAAAAAAAATGATCCATCAATTGGTCGGGTTCGATCCGTATAATGGTTAACAAACTTTGCTATATATTGATGCACATGAATTCCCCCGTAATCAATGTCGTATATGGATTTCAAGCAACCAAATCATGAACACTCTGAATCTTTTAACTTAGGAATTTGAATGCGTTTTCTCTTCGCTGGATACCTTGCAACAAGAAAAGCATTTGCATGGTTTTTGGGCTCAATATTTTTTTATCGACTGCCGCATAGACAACAGATTAGTTAATTCATTAAAACTTAGTTAAAGTGAAATTCCAGACTTAAATCGAATAATGCGCTTACCCAAAACTGTTTTGTTCAACCATTTGAAAACCTATCAAACATTCGACTTAACAAACTTGGCATGCTAGTCTGAATTCACAACACTTGAGATCAACTAATCGATACACGCTGACGGTGGATTTCAAGCTTTGCTTTTTTAAACGAGTTGAATAATTATGCACAAAACTTCATAGTTAGGAAATGCGTACCTGTACCTTATCTATAAATAAGACTTCTTATGTAGAATGGATATCCGCCAAATGAGTCATCACAAATCTAAGGAGACAACTTCTGGTCAAGCTGTAACTTCTACTCAAACTCTAGAGCAATGACAACTATATCCCCTGGGTCAACATCAAACCAACCTACTGCTCCTCGTCCCCTCAGCAGCCTGCCACCAAAGAGATGCTCTACAACCATTATTCTATGTGTTTTTAAACAACTGTGTAACTAGTTTGGCATTCCCTAGGTTGATGCTATTTTGCTAGGAAGAGATGACAATGTTGACCGACCGCCCTACGTATTTGTAGCTGTTAATCGTCAAATGCTAATGAGCGGGGCCATTCCTCCTTTTAATGCCTTTCTACAGATGATTCTTAGACATTTAACGATTGCCCCCTTCCAGTTCCGCTGGATTGGTTATGCCATCTTATTAGGGCTCTTCATACTGTTTAAAAGGACAGGGCGTTGTATGCCTACCTTTGTCGACATCTGTTACTTATGTGTTTTCAAGAAGAGGAAGGAACATCCCTCGAGTATTTTTGTTGAAGCCGCTTGGAACTGCAAGCTTATACTTGACTTACCGAAGAGCGCTTCAGGATTTATGAGCCAATTTTTTACGTCCGATGCACTGAAAACTTTCATGGAATTTGGACGGAAGGAGGTGAACATGTTTGTTCAGAGCTCTTTATCCATCTTTTCCCTAAGCTTTGATTGCTAAATTTTCCTTTTCTTTTTGTAGAAGTCCCATCTCCGGTTAAGGATTCTGATGCTTACAGATCTACTCTTGAGTTTTTGAAGGTTGTTGATAAACAAGAGAGGACAAGGAAGTTTCTAATTGAGGAGGAATTCCTTCATTAGTCTAAATTGCTTGATTCATCCCGATCTTTAACTTTAGGACAAATCTACGCTTCACCTTCTGCTCCTAAGACATCAGATTCTCCTAGTTCTAAGGAAGATACCACATTGAAAAGTTCTACTGATGAAGCTGCACAAAAGAAATGTTCAGACACCACCGGTGCCACTGGGTCATCTAGCCAGTTTGGATTACCCCTAGTTAACAAGGAAGTAAAAGTCCATCATGAGGGAAAAGGTCCCGCTACTGTTAGTGAACAACTTTAAGAGAGGGGAAATTGCCGCCAAAGGCGATACTAATGCCAAGACAACAGATACTAATCCTGCACTTCCCATCACTACTGAGGATGACATTTATGACAGATTTGAAAACTTGAGTGACCTCAACGTGACTTTGAGCAAAGATTTTACAAGAGATGTATGTACTTCCCAGCCTACTGGACTGCCTTCTATGACATCTTCTCTAGTAACTTGAAACTCTTATTTACAACCAGCTTGAATTCCATGAACTCCACCCCTTAAACTTATTTCCGATATCGGAGCAATTTTAACTCCAACAACGCTGAGTGGTTCATTGCGATAGAAAACACACCACACACACTTAGAACCTTCATATTATGCATATGCTTACTGCTTTACCCCAATACTTCATGTTTGAAACACTGAACTCTTTCTTTCTGCTTTTTCCGGTCCACTTTTGCATCGCTCTTACGTAGGTGACCTCAACCGCTAATCGGCCTCCTATGATTCATGACGCAATTTTTCTCGCAAGCATAAGGAGTCCAACGAACAAAGACGGGCGAGCAAGGAGCAAGAAACCCGGGATTATCAGGATTGGGAAGAGCGTCACATTTAGAATCGCGATGATCGTTGTAATCGGGACAAACATGATCAGGGTAAGCATGACTGGGACAAGCATGACCGGGACAAGCATGGCCAGGATAAGCGTGAAGTGGATGATCGGAAGGGAAAAAGATCCAGAGATGACAGAAGAGATGATGGAGACAAAGATCATAGCAGAGAGGGTA
The DNA here is from genome assembly GCA_030737875.1 of Allium sativum. Lineage (NCBI taxonomy): Eukaryota > Viridiplantae > Streptophyta > Magnoliopsida > Asparagales > Amaryllidaceae > Allium > Allium sativum. Next base: position 467,301,092 of record CM060923.1, read on the forward strand.
AGTGTCCCAAAACTGATAAGGGTCCTTCTACTGCTACAACAACCTCTATGAAAACTTTGTCCCTTGTGCCTCCATCTCCTACGCCTACTTCTACTGACATACAAAAGATTATCGAGAGGACACACTATGCTCTTGACCCAACACCGAAGACTCATGCTGAGAGATTTGATAAATAGTGCTTAAAGGGATTCCACTTTTACTTCGACATCCACCCTACGGACAAGGATAATATGCTCAAGGAATTGGATATAACAAAAGGCAACATTGATAAGTAACTGGATCCAGCGAAAGGCAATCTTGAGAAGCAACTGGATATGGTTAGAGGTCATATTGAGAAGATATCCATGTGGCAAAAGTTGGCCGACGAACTTAAACGAACCAACTATATTAACCTCTAGGCCATGCTCACTATGGAGAATGAAAAAGCTGAGTGGGATAGACCCCTTAAGTACTGCTACAAGGGGGCTCTGGTGGATGGAAAGGGCGCGATCGAAAGTTGTGGAGGCAATGTGCATTGAATAGCCACAATATGGAGCTAAGGTCAAACTAAGGAGGAGCTCAATAGGGGGAATGAGATAAGTTTTTGGGTTTTGAAATTTTGTCCTAAAAAAAGAAGAAGTGGGTTCATATGGGTAGTAATGAAGGGAGAGCTTTGGAAACGGGAAGTGGCAGAACTGCAAAGGAATTAATCAACAAAGATCATTTATAAAATTTCTTACAACATAATATGAAATTCGTTTATAGCACAGATTTAAAATTTTGACATTGGCACTTAAGGGAAATGTGTAAATTATTCAAAAATAGTTATTAAGATCATTACTTGTATTTATAAGGATGGTATTTTAGCTGTCAAATATATTTTCTGAAAATTTAGACAAAAAAATTCTAAGAGAGGAGAAAACATAACAATTCTATATGAAAATGAGAGGAATAAGCTTGTGTTTGGTTTAGTTTGTGTTTTAAGTTTTCAGTGTTAATTTCGAAAGATGCAAAGATTTAAAGGGTAATGGAGGTGGCGGACTAAAGACGGAGGGGATAATGGAGGGTATGGAGGATGGATGAATTTGACCTCGTTCTCCCGTTGTTTTTTAAAATGCAAAAAATGATAAAAAAAATGTATTTTGTTTTGTGTTAACTTCATTTTGTAAAATGATCATTTTCCATGATATGTGTGCATTCGTATTTTTGTACGTGCAAAAACTGAAAAATAAAAAATAAAAAGCGAACGCACCCTTAATGATTGGATCATAGCAAATGTTAATACCAGAGTCTATTCATCCTACATCGATCAAATCAGATTTAAAGGATGAAGAAACCTGTTAATACAAAAAATATACTAACACCCCAAGGTGTGTTTACATACTACACAAATGATCAAAACAAAGCTAAGAGCAAAATAAATACAGGGAAAATTAAAGGTAAGAGAGTTTATTGTGGTTCAACCTCAGATTTGGCGTACATCCACTTTAGTGGAGGAATTCATTACGATTTGCATCATTACAAGGTACACAATCTCTTTTACTTTATACATTTTCTTTCTACAATGAATTTCTCCCTTCTTTACAAATTCTCTATCTCCTTCGATCTCCTTCTATCTCCAAAGTAGAAACGATCAATTCTCACAAGTATCGGTGATTATAGAAGTAAATCTTCGTTAATCTTGATCGGTGATGAACTTTGGTGTTTTCTGGAATGGATTGATGATGAAGAAGCTTTGATCTTTCCTGAGAGAGCTTTAATGGAGTTTGAGTTGCTTTAGGACATTGGAGAACGAAAATGGCAGCATTTCGTGGCGGAAAATTGGGTCCTCCAAATGTAGGAAGTGGCCCAGTATTTATAGGTGAAATTTCAAGGGAGTGGCAAAGCTGTAATTATGGAGTATACATGGCCGATGGATCAAAAACGATCCATGGCATGGATCGGTTTCAATACATGCTTTTATAAGCCAACATCTTGCCTTATCCTTGACGTGACCAATCCACGAGATGAATCACATGCGCTCCATCAAATAGAACATGAATGACCCACTTTAATTGTTACCATCTTGCTTTAATCCAATGATGTTGAATGATCCATAGGATGGATTGCAAATGACACATCGTTAGTGTGTGCACAATTGACCTGCTGCATGCATCCCATTCGATCCATAGGTGCTGGGACGAACGATCCATCTTTCTAAGTTGCCTTCGATATATGAAATGGCCCATACTTCTCTTATATAATTGCCACCGACCTATTGTAGCACAGTCCACGTGGCTCCATGCATATATTTCCACTGATCCATTCTTATACCTGGTGATCCATCATTTCACATTAGTACATGACCCATCGCTTATATTAACATTAAGAAACTGTCCTAAGAACTAGAATGTAAATGATCAAGTGAAGAGAACTGGACCGCATACGATCCACGAAATGAATGTTGTCACATATGCCTCATTGTGCATGTTATAGAGTATGAACGACCCATTGCATGGATCGTTAAGGATTCGTAAAAGCAAGGCTGAGTGATCCAATTATTTACACTGCAATGCGCTTGAGCACTCCTATAATGACCCGGATTTTCGATACTAGAATATTAAATTTATTTAAATATGAAAGTGTTGAATTAGAAGTTGAATAACTTGAATTTAGAAAATATGAGTTATTTAAAATAACTGGATCAAATCTGGAATTTAATTCGGAATTAAATTGATTTCGAAGCTTATGGAAAATTCTGTTTGAATGTGAACGATAATAATAAATTATTATTGAAGAATTAGATTGGTTGAAAATCGATTGAATATTGGCTCGATTTAGTTAACATGTAAATTCATTGTTTTTACAAATGGGTTCGGAATTCTACGAAACTAGATTCATCGAGTCCGGAATATTGAATTATAGTCGGCTGCCAAATTTCATTGCATTCGGAATTGTTATGAGGTGGTTCGAGCTTGTAACACTCAATGTAAATTTAAATTAATATAATATTCATAAATATCTATAAAAATATCTAAAAAAACATCTTAACAAAATATTTAAATCATGTATTAACTTGTAATGCACAAGTCTAGTTCGTTCGGAGTACGATTGAAGAACCATCAGTTGCGTTGGAATCGTAGCAAAGAACATTACGCGTCGGCAGTGGATTGGTGTCTTTTTGGAGAGTTTAGAATTTTATATAATTTCATATGCCTATTTGAAATTAGATAAAATACCATGTAAACGTTGTTTGGAATGGATGGTGAGTTTAAATCATGCTTACTATTGAACCGTATAATAGTATTGACTGTTATTTACATACTTATATGTACAATTGATTGTTTGGATCATTTACTGTTTTATTGGTGGTTGTCGATATATATAATTCCCGTCTATGAATGAATGATCCTTTGACACTACCTGCTTTAGCAGAAGATTCATCTTATACGAATTAGATAATATTGAATTGTATTACATGTATATGTGTTGATATATGAGTTATGATGCAAGGGGAGGGTTGGAAGAACCTGACAAGATTCCTCAATATGATTGCTACCGTATTTATATTCATATGTTGTATTACGAATTGATTGTGTGTTAAACTTGACTGTGGGCCCAATTGATTAAATAACGTAGTTGTATGTGAAATTTTCGTGAAGTGAATATATTAGTTTATATAATATAATGAGTTTATTTATTTCACACAATTTGGCGTGTTTGACATAAATGGATCGAACTAGGAAATTATACGAATTGGAAAGGAAATTGGGAAATTGAATGTAATGGTTTTGGAATAAAATAGACTTATAAATTCTTTTACATAAAACTGTTTTGCTATGTATACCTTTTACCCTTTTTATCTAAAACCTATTTTAAACTTATATATTTTATTCTTTTATTTTAAAATCTATTTTCAAGTTATTCTACTATATATATATATATTGAAACGAATTAAGCCTGTTTTATAAGATTTGGAAATAATTTTGGATTATTACACATCGTTTAAAATCAATGATATAGAAATCACAGTATTTCACCTCATTGAATATTTATCGATATTTACATCTTTAAAGGACTATTTTAAAAATGTGGATAACTATAGAAATGGTTTTGGGTTTATCGTGACAATATGTTATTTACATTCGTCTTTAACCCACTCATATTATATCATCTAAGTTTGTATAATTGAATCTATAAACGAACGTTTAAAGATGATTGTAAAAAGGAACTATTTTGGGTTTGTCATAAACAGTGTTTTAGCAACACTTGTTTTTAAACCCTCGGAATATAGTTAAACTGGAATATACAGTTTAATGATTTTGAATGTACTTAGATCTTTAATAACTGATCTTAAAGATAGAAACAAGTATAGAAATCTTTCAAGATAAAGATAGTGAGTAAGATGCTTAACTTATAAAAGAGAAGAGATTATTTATTAAACAATGGTTTTAACCTCTTTTATTATATTCTAAGAAATCTTAGAACTGAATTATGGATATACTTATACCGTAGGGATAAGTATATGAATACGTTTTGAAGTATTGAAGCTAAAAAGGAAATCTTGGAATTGAATTGTGATTATACTTATACCGGAGGGATTAGTATATTAAAACCCCTTTTTAATTAGTAAGGTTATACAAGAATAAGGAATTAGCAGAATATATATGTATATACCTTTATATATGTATAGGATGAATATACACACCGGTATATAAAGGAATATTAATCGAGTACGAGTTATTGATTAATAATTGATGTCTTATTTGACAAGTGAAGTTTTATAGAAGTTTTACAAATAAAGAAGTTTTAATTAATGATAGATTAATTAAATGGGAAAGGGATTAGAAGCCATTTATATAAGTTAATTGTGCTTCAACTGTTTAGCATGCTTCGTGATCTTGATAGTGCCTTGAATGTTTATTTGTTTGTTATGGAAATTAAGCGAGGCTGTTTTCTATATACAATCGTTTATTGTGTGAATTATAGTCGGTTTATTGACTATAGAACTTGACCTTAAATCTAGCGACTGGTTTTGAGGAGACCGAGATTGCTAAGTGTTCTACTTATCAAAAACCACTTCCAAACTAGTATACGGGTCCTATGTTTTGGAAGCAGTTGTGAAGTGAAGTCTATATAGGGATTCGAGATCTGTTGAGATGCTCGAATACATATAGTGATTCTATGATCTATGAAGGAATCTATGTGCGATTCCAAGGTCTGTTAATGTATTGGAATCCATGTGTGACTCTGAGATCTGTGAAGGAATCCATGTGTGATTCCAAGTTCAATTGTACTATGTGATCCCAATTGGGAATTTTGTTCTGTTCGAGTGATGGAGACTCATGTCAAGATGCCGAACAAAACCTCGACATCAGATATGGCTAAAGACAGAGTAGGATGCGTGATCTGGGGTTTTGTTAACGCATGACAGGATATATTGACTCCATATCTCGAGTATGCTTATAGATGTTGCGCGCATGAAGCTGGATATATTTTGTTCCACGTGGTGCACACCAGTGTTTTCGTGGTGGGCCAGTCATTTTTACCTTATGGTATATTTTATCTAGAGATATATGACGTTCGAAATGTTTTACCGATCTCTGTGCATGGAGTTCAGATCCGGCTTGATTTTGAGATATCTCCGTGGAAAACCCAATATGCGAGCGTGCCTTATCGGTTTTGTTTGTACACTTAATAGTTGTCGAATGTAACCAATGTAACCACTCATTCTATGTGAATTTATTTATATTCTACACCCAAGACATTATTTATTATACGATTATACTTCTCCAAATGAATGGTTGGATGTTATTGAGGGGATAACTATTATAGACATGCATACGACCGCAGAATGTGTTGTGATATGTGTTACTTGAATGTTGAGTTATCTCACACAGTTGCTTAGCCTAATCCGGGTGTAATTTTGCGATAATGCTCAGGTCAGACCAAGTATATTTACAGACTGGATTTGGATTGCTATCGTGCTTCAGAAGAGGAGTTGGTGACAAGACATGTACTCATATTCTTTTATTTATTCCGTTGTGTATGTTATTGTATGTATCAGCAATTGTAAGGACATGTTATTATAACTGCTCAAGCTAATTTATTATTTCTATTTACTCTGATTTATGTATGTATATTAAAGTTTTTGTTTTTTAAGAATACGGTTATTATTTTACATTATTCGTTTCATTCTGAGATTTTGTTCTGTGTCTTCTTTCTTCTATCTCCTTTCTTTTCCCCCTAAATATCAAACTTTATGGCACTTGATTTGAGATACATGAATATAGAGAATGTAATAGTGTTGATTTTCGAGAGATGAAAAGTTTGGTCATTACAAATCCTTTGCATGGATCGAATTCGATCCTCAAAATGTAACAAACCCATCAGTTAATTCGTGCATCACCAACACATCACCAGGTCGCGACCGATCCACTAGCTTAAGGTAGTAGCGTTCCATCGAAAAGAATCAACCTTGACCTCAAATGACCCATTGTAGTTCGAGGCTAAAACTTACATGATCAACGTATTACATGGATCTTAACCGATCCGTGGCTTCGAACTCATGCATGCTCCAACGGGTTTGGCAACGTCGAACCATGACTTGAATGTTCACATGATCCATACCTGTTTACCTCGAATTTACGTACACAATATTTTAATGAGTAAACATTTGCCCCATTGTGACGGCCCTTCCCGCACTAGCCGATATTCCCCTCAAAATGCGATGCTAATGCCCGACTGGCACGGAACGGTCATCAAAAGAAAAGGGTTTTGAAATGATAAATCACCAAGAACCAACAGTATATCTCACAACGCATGGGATAAAATATAATAATAACATACTTGATATAAAATAGGCAAGACAGTACATAAACTGAAAACTAAACCATAATCATCAGGGTAGCGGAATTCAAAGTACAGCTTATGATCCAAACCATTATTACAACTTCAAAATAATGTCCCTATAGAATTTTTTTATAGAAAAGGTGCTCTACTAATGCCCAAAGCAGTGCCAGCAACAACATAAGGAGAATATATGTATATAGTACGTGGAAGCCACTTGCTCATCTCTGGACAGCTACTCGTGCATCAGCACCTAACCTGCCTCTAGTCTGCTCGTTTAGGAGCACCCAGAGTAATAAGAAGAGACATAAAACTCTGGGTCAGATGAAAGTCTGGTATGTGCGATAGTAACAAAATAAAGCAATAACAGGTATAAATAATCATATCTGAACCTGGTCCTGCAACCAAAGAGTTAGCACAATAAGATGTACATCACTCTAAGGTAAACACTAACATAGAGTGTAAAATAGGAGTCATGGTGATAATAAACATCAAACATAGTAATCATCCTCGCATCTCTCACTCAGTGCGTAAAGCATATGATATCAACTGCTTTGATCACCAAACCCATTGGGGCCATGACGGTTCCATGCCCTTCTGTACCTCGTACAACTAATTGCCATGACCATGCCCTTCTGGTCTATAGCCAATAACCCTTCTCAGTCCATGCATCCTCTGGCTCTAGGATACGGGCCAACCAGTCCATACACCCTTTGGCTCTGGTTCGTCTACATGCCTCCTCTCTCATTTGTAAACCAAAGCTGTAGATATCAATAACTCCTTTGCACACGTCTCGCAGCAAAGCTATTAGGCTATCCTTTGGAATTTGGATCGGATCTCACCCTCCTTGACCGGCTCGCCATCCTAGGGCTTGCCCCCAAGGGATCTCTCCCACCCTAGGGGTCGCACCCTTCCTAGGGGTCAACCCCATAGGGATTGCCCCCCTAGGGGTCGCTTCCTAGGGGTCACCCCTCCTAAGGGTCGCCCTCCTGGGGATCTCCCCCTCCTTCCTAGGGGCCGCCCCATAGGTATCGTGATCCCCTGGTCACCCCACGTGCTTCGTGGCACTCCCTCTGGTTGGTTCGTGACCCTTTCCTGATGGCGGCTCGTGACCCTGTCCTAGTGGCGGTTCGTGACCCTGGCGGCGGTTTGTGACCCTCTCCTGGTGGCGGTTCGTGATACTGTGGGCGGTTCGTGACCCTTACCCTCTTTAGGAACCGAATTTCTACAGTTTTTCCTACGAGCTAATTACGCCAAACGACGGCGCTATCAACCATTCTAACCTTCCTATGACATCACAAAACATACCAAATAGCACTAACAACCTATGAAATCAATCAAAAACATTAAAACATCAATCACATGAAATATTTTAGACCAAACATACCTAAAAGCATGATTTTCCCCTTAATCCCCTTAACCATGTTTTAACTATAGGATTAGCAAACTTAATCCAAATTAAACCAAATTTTCACCGGTGACATAAAATAATATTTTAGAATTTCTACATATTTTCCCAGATCTTTATAATGTAAAATTTCGCTAATTACCACTAATCACCCCTAATTAGCCGTAATTAGTAAATAAACATGCAAATCACTCACCTTAGCCACAAATGAAATCTTAGGTCTGAAACTTTACTGTTATCACTGTGCAGTTAAAGCACTTAGCGATTCCATAGCGACGGAGGTGCAAAAAGGTGTAGCGGGGATAAAGCGGGGAAATAGCAGGGATATAGCGGAGGCGCAAAAAGGTTCATTAAATGTAAAACCAAATATCTAAAAATTAATTAATCATCTTTCTCACATTTTATGTGTACAAGAAACTAATATTAATTAATCTTATATAGGAAAATCATGGAATATCATAGTTTTGCATGCTAAATTTGATGAGTGTAATTGAATGTTACCATATATTTGGCACTTATGCCTTAAATTTATCCCTTTACGCTAACTTTACTAAATTTTTTGAAAAGGTAACTTGTCAAATTAAGCTTTATATATTAATATTGCTAAATCGGATGCTAAAAAGCCTTGATTAGAGGATGCAGCGGAAAATAGCGGGGCTAGAAGCGGATCTACTGTTCATCAGCGCTAAATTGAAATAGCGTAGCGGTTCAAGAGCGCTATGGGCTATAGCGGGGATATTGCGGGGCCTTAGCGGGGCTTTAACTACATAGCTGTTATGGCACGAATATCTATGTATTGCAATAGCCCCAACTCTAATTTGATGCTAATTTGACTTGATTTGATGTAGATTTGGTTAATTATTGAGTAGAAAACGATTAGGAAGAGATTAGAATGTGATTTGGAAGGTGGAGGCCATTACTATGGTTCAAGAAATGTTTATGGCTGCTGGAAAACTGAATAGAGATGGTTCTTGAACTCATTTCAACCCTCCCATAAACCTAATCCTGAAATGGGTTATGGACCTAGCTGCTAATCACCCGTCAATCCCAATTATGTTGTTTTTTCATCTTCCAAACCTTATTTCAACCATATCTCCCAAACGGTAAGTCCGTTTGAATAATGTGACAACTCTGCGGAAAGGTAAACCGTCATCCGAATCTAATGGAAGTGGTTTTAGGTCAAAGCTCCTTACCAATCTAAAGTTATGGGCCAAAAAAAAATCATCAGGGGTAAAGGTCATTTAAAAATCAGCAAAAATCGTGAACATGGGAAATAACCCCAATAGTCATTCCCCAAAGTTACACGTCCACACGACTTTGTACGAGAATGAAATAAATATTCTATGATCCTCCGATGCGTATAATGTGGGTCGTTACACCCTTCGAAGTTTATAATTTTTTATTTGCAAAAATTGTGAGCTTCGAATTCTAATGGTCACGATACTCCTTCGATGGATCGTGGACATCTTTGGACGGTTTTGATTACACCTTGATGGTTCATATATCTATTCGAATGGTGAAGTGATGTTATTCAAGAGATCAAGCACATAAACATTTCTTTTATACGTGAACCATTAGTTATCCATCAGATGGACAACATGGGCTTACTCATTCAGATCAGAAAAGCCACTTAAAACCCCATTTATGTTTTCTTTTTAAGTCTGTTCTTTCACTTTATCCTTTTAGCCGAAAAGAATTTTAATGGTGGAAAGGTACTCCTGAAGAAACTCTCGTAAGCAAATCTCGTCTTGCCATCACTGATTTTGCTTACTTCTGTCATCGCCGTAGTTCATTAAAGATTCGTCAATCATCAGAAAGCTTCGATTTGCTTCCAGATCCAACCCTAACTTCAATCACCATCGCAAATTCAACCCAAGTCGATTCATGTTCCAATCTTTCAGACCTACCTGGTCTCAGTGTCGCCAACCCTTGCAACCCCCCCTCCCTCCATCATCAAAATCCGGTCAATTTTTCCCATCGTAGGTGGTTATTCCCTTAGATTCTGCACTGATTCGATTTTTTGGGTTTCGGTTGAATGTATTTTTTGGGTCTAAAATGATTTTGTTGATTAAATACTTGTATGGAGTCACGATTGATGCTTGGAATTAGATCTCTGTGATGTTTGACAATTCGATTTTGGCATTTTGATTTTGGTGATTTTTGTAACAGTCTTTGCATCAATAATGTTTAAACTTTTTCAATAGCCGAGAGTTTTCAATTCTGAACTACTGATATGTATGCCTTTTATGTCAATTTGTATCAATAGTATGCATCTTGTTTAAAATTCCAGTTTTGAATTCGAAAACTTGATTATTTTGTTGCTAAATCAACTTTCTTTTTTGTCGGTCTCGTATGTGGATTCCAGAACTGTTCTTATTTATGGTCATGAGTGGTCATTGTCGAATGAATTTTGTTTGATCAGTGCTTGTGTAAACATCTTTGTTGATAATTAGGAATCATTGGGTTACATCGGTAATGAAGTTCTGAAGTGCTCGAATTTTGGTTGATGATGTGCGACCTTTCTTTCTCTAGTTGCCTAGAGGTATGGTTTGCAGTGACTTGTCATTTCTCTTGGTCTACTCGTGGATCCTCTCTTCTAGCTACCGGATCTTGATATTGCTCCGTCCCTCCTTAGTATCCATTCCCCTCATCTCCCTCCCTAAAGGGTGGTGGCACCTCTTGGTCTACAGGTACTGAATCTTAACATGTTGCTCGCGAAATCTTAGTAAACCCCATGATGGATCTGTCCTTGCCATTTTTTATGGATCGCATATAATCCAAGGATGGAATGTTTATGGTCCACGGTCATCCGCGACCCTTCGATGGATCGCGTGCGATCCATGTGTGATCAAAAACGTTCCATCAATGGATCAGGTCTGATCCATATAATGGTTAACAAACTTTGCTATTTCTTGATGCACATACGGATTTCAAGCAACCAAATCATGAACACTCTGAAGCTTCTAAATTATGAATTTAAATGCATTTTCTCTTTGCTAGATATCCTGAAATAAGACAAGCACTTACACGGTTTTTGGGCTCAATATTTTGCTATCGACCGCCGCATCGACAACAGATTAGTTAAATCATTAAAGCTTAGTTAAAGTGAAATTATAGACTTAAGTTGAATAACGCGCTTACTCAGAAGTGTTTTTATCAACCGTTTAAAAACCTATCAAACATTTGACTATATAAAATTGACATGGTAGTCTAAATTCACAACACTTGAGATCAACTAATGACACACGCCGACTGTGGATTTCAAGCTTCGCTTTTTTAACGACTTGAATAATTATGCACAACACTTCACACTTAGGAAACGCGTACTTGTAACTTATTTATAAATAAGACTGTTTATGTAGAATGGAAACCCACCAAACGAGTCATCACCAATTTAAGGATACGACTTCTTCTGGTCAAGCTATAACTTCTACTCAAACTTCTGGAGCAATGACAACTGTATCCTCTGAGCCAACATGAAACCAACCTATTCCTTCTCCTCATCCCCTCAGCAGCCCGCCACCAAAGAGATGATCTACAACCATTATTCTACGTGTTTTTAAACAACTGTGTAACTAGTTTGGCATTCCCGAGATTGATGCAATTTTGCCGGGAAGAGATAACAATGTTGATCGATCGACCTATGGGTTTGTAGCTATTAGTCGTCAAATGCTAACGAACGGGTCAGTTCCTCCTTTTAATGCCTTTCAACAGATGATTCTTAGAAATTTAGTGATCGCCCCCCTTCTAGTTGCACCCGAAAGGTTATGCCATTTTATTAGGGCTCTGCATACTGTTTATGAGGACAGGGCGTTGTCTGCCTACCTTTGAGGACATCTGTTATTTATGTGTTTTCAAGAAGAGGAAGAAACATCCCTCGATTATTTTTGTTGAAGGCACTCAGAACCGCAAAGCTTATACTTGACTTACCGGAGAGCGCTTCAGGATTTGTGAGCCAATTCTTTTACATCCAATGCCCTGAAAGCTTTGAAAGAATTTGTATGGAAGGAGGTGAACATGTTTGTTTAGAGCTCTTTATCTAGCTTTTCCCTAAGCTTTGATTGCTAAATTTTCCTTTTCTTTTTGCAAAAGTCCCATCTCCTGTTAAGGATTCTAATGCTCGCAGATCTACTCTTGAGTCTTTGAAGGCTTTTGATAAACAAGAGAGGACTAAGAAGTTTCTTATTGAGGAGGAATTCCTTCATTAGTTTAAATTGCCTGATTCGTCCTGATCTTTAACTTTAGGACAAATCCATGCTTCACCTTTTGCTCCTGAGATATCAGATTCCCCTAGTTCTAATGAAGATACCACATTGAAAAATTCTACTAATTAAGCTGCACTAAAGAAATGTTCAGACATCACTGGTGCCATTAGGTCACCTTGCTAGTCTGGATTGCCCCCAATTAACAAGGAAGTAATAGTCCATCGTGAGGGAAAGGGTCCCACTAATGTCAGTGAACAACTTGAAGAGAGGGAAAATCGCCGCCAAAGGTGATACTAATGCCGAGACAACCGATACTAATCCCGCACTTCCCATCACTACCGAGGATGACATTTCTGACACATTTGCAAACTTGAGTAACCTCAACGTGACTTTGAGCGAAGATTTTACAAGATATGTATGTACTTCCCAACCTATTGGACTGCCTTTTAAGACATCTTCTCTAGTAACTTCAAAGGCATCTTTACTACCAACTCGTATTCCACAAACTCCACCCCTTAAACTTATTTTTGAAATTGGAGTAATTTTAGCTCCAACACGCCGAGTGGTTCGTTGCGATAGAAAACACACCAAACACACTTAGAACCTTCATATTATGCATATGCTTACTGCTTTGCCCATATACTTCCTTTTTTAAACACCGAACTCTTGCTTTCTTCTTTTTCAGGTCTAGTTATGCATCGCTCTTACATAGGTGACCTCTGTAATGGCGCGGAATTTTCGACCCAGAAAATCAACATAAATTCACTGTCAATTTTTCGAGAATCGAAAATACCAGGACATTAGTAGAAGAATTTAGAGGGTGAGAAAGAAAAGATAGAACTAATAGAATAGAAGAAGAAGATCACAACTGAACAACATCAGAGTAAATACGAAACTCACAGCGGAATGAATAAATGGTATTATCACATAACTTTAAAATGCAAAATCTGAATTTGTACTTACATATCATATCAGAGTATAACTCATATACATCACAGTGGAAATAATCTCTACATAACTAATGGTGAAGCCTTCTGATTTGAGCTCCTCCAAGTGAATCTGTAAAATCCTGAAACACTTGACTGCCCGTACAAATTTGGGCACCCAAGAGTTTAGGGAAAACCAACAAAATAAACTCTGGGTCAGTCATGGGACTGGTGTGAGTAAATTCCAACCATACTGTTTAACTTTGAAAATTATTTTCAAACAAGAAGATATAGTAAGACCAGCCCACACATAAACATGGACGGTTTTTACCTTACTATAACCCAACATATTTTTATATCAAACTTCAGTGATATTATGATAATGTCTACTCAATTAAATAATCAAGTAGCAGAACGCTTGCATCTCACGTTCCACATATATATAGTATAAAATCATAAACCGCAGGGCGCTTACTGGAGAATGGATTTCAACAGACAAGGTATGGGAGCACCTTTTGATTAGTGTACTCTAGAGGGGATACACTCAGGGTTCAACGAGAACGTCTTGCAACCCGGCCACACATGACCGCTCACTCATTTAGCTTGAGTGTCGCGAATATATTGCCACCACGGTTGTAGGCCATCCAACCGTCATCCGAAGACACAGAATCAAAAAGAAGTATAAATATGAATTTTCTCTAGATCGGTGACAATACACCCTGCTTGGGGATGACCCAACTAGCCATGTTGCCTAGCCCAACTTCTGTCACTTCTTGGTTGTGAGGCTAGAGACTACGTCTATCTTCAGAACATCTGATCACTATTCACTTTGAATGTCACATCGTCAAATCCGTAATCACACATTGATTACACAAATGCACACTGGGTGTAGAATAAAGAGAAGTCACCTTCTCCCCACCAACTTGGTATATTCGTAAAATCTACAGCGTGACCACTGGAAATACTCTGTCAGACACTCGTCCATACAAGTTGTCCTGGGACTGGACAAACAGAAAGCACCATTCTGGAACTGGACGACCCTTGCATTTAACTCCGTCTTCAATTATCTTCAGCATATCTAGTTCGCAACGCTTATGCCTATACGGAGTGGTTTTCGGGTAATAACCCAACCGGTCTCTCCGTATTGACAATGATGGTCAAAACACTTCGATAGTCGGTTATTTAACTATCGGAGTTAAAACAACACCCATTATAATGTATAACTAACATCACACAACCACGGACACTTTTATTTAACATTCGTTTTATTATTCGATTTCCCATACCTTACCAGATATTTCTCAAATCCCGTTTTAGCTTTTTCATACTTCTTGGAAAACATTTCCAGTTATTATAAACTCTTATTCTTTCATGTTCCAGAAACATACGTTATTAACGTTCGAACTCTTTCCATTAATTTCACATTCTTTATTTCTATACTTGGATAATCTACCCTCTTTATATTGGAAAATATTTCCAATTTCATTATAAATATTTTAATCGGCCAACCGTTTACCTTTAAAAACATTATTCACTTAAAAATGTGAATACCATTCCTGTTATAGAAATCTGAATACCTTTATCAATAACTCTTTATTTAGAAAATCAATAACATTATCTCGTCTACCAAAATCTCTTTCATACTTTATATTCACAATCCACTTTATAAACTCTGTTCTCTAAGTCAACTTCTTATCAATATCCAGTTGATAACTAAATATTGATTCTTATCCTATTAACATTTATTTGTTTAAAACTAAATGTTAATTATCCTATCAGATTATAATTCCTAAAAATAATTTACTTTTTATACATTCGACATCGTCGAATCCCAGTTCCAAATCCTAATGGTTTAATTCTAATCACATTTCGAACATCGAAATGCTGTCATTAGTTTCTAATACGATTCCCCAATTCTTTTTCTAAACTTTTTCTTATATTTCTTTGAACAAACGTCGTTACTTATTACTCTAGAATAAGTGGATTTCAAACCAAACTGTTACGTTTCCTAGGAAGTGCTGCTATATATAAAAGTCATGCTTACGTCAAATCAACAGCAGTTAATTTGTCGCTATAGTTCTAAACTTGTCATACGCTGTAATATTCTCCTTATAACTAATTACAGTCACACTTACCTTATCAACAGCGTTATTTTATTGTTATAGTTAAACTTGTCATACGCTGTAATATTCTTTGTTATAACTAATCTTGACATAACAGTCACACTTATCTTATCAACATCGTTGTTTTATCGCTATAATTCTAAGACTGGCAATACACTGCCGTATTCCTTTTATACACATCTTGACATCTCTTTCCGTTACAATTGTTATCGTTCCTTGATAATAGTGAAGCCGTTCAAGTTGGGGTATTCTATTTACCTCTCAGACCTTAATTGACAACGTTCTTACCTTAGAACCGATACAAGTCTGCACTCTAATACCTTATTACTTATAATATCTATCAGATCGTATTTTCATGTTTATTTTTAACTTTGGTTTTATAACACCATATCTTTACTTTGAAATCTCTGGTGTTTTATGATTATTTATATTAACTCTTCACTTTCTCCATCCCACAGTTCTATTTATAACTTCTTAAATTACAAGGTAATTAAATCTCATTTATTTCTAAACTGTTTTCATTAGGTTAATTAAAGGCCAATTAATCTAAAAATCATTTTCCAAATAACAGTTGATTAAATCAACTTCATTTCATCAGTAAATTCGTTAACTGATCTTAATTACTCCTCATTAGATTAATATAATTAATCTAATAATATTTCTAAAATTGTTTATCTTAAATATAATTAACCAAATACTTAATCATCGGATAATTTCTGCTTTATAAACTTATTTAACAATCGTTTTAATTTATTTTATAAAAACGAACTCTAAAAGACTGGTTTATAATAGAACTTCTATTATAAATTTAAATCTTCTTTTTAATTATAAAAATATAATTTTTATAATTAACCTATTTGATTTGCCTGACGGCCAATCAACTCCTTAACAAAACGATGGTTTTACGGTCGACTGTTATCACTTTCTAAATTGATATCGTTTATTGATTTATCGAAACAGATGTTGAATTTTCCGTTCAACATCAATATTCACATGGGGTTTTAAATATAATTCGGGTTCATACAAAACAAACAGTACATATAATTATCAAGGAATCCGGTCGGATTCCTCCAACCGGTTTCCGCATCCACAGATGTCAGTCAACACAATTTACGCTAACTCTATACTAGGGGGTATTCTAATCGATGGAATCAGTGTCCAACCTATGGTGTGTACATATGTAACAGTATATAATATTCAATCAAATTAACTATAATCTACCTAATCGACCATCACACAGCATTCAAACAACATTAAAATATCATTATAAAAATAGATCAGAGTGAGTGATTTTACTCACCTTCGCGCGTTAACCGTTAAATAATGATTTGCGTTTGCTGATTATACCCGGCACTTCACCAATTTATACGTATCGGCTCATCTGCCATTTCCCCTGCCATATTAACGTTCATGTGCCTGTAACTCCCCTCGTAAGACTCATGACCAGTGCATCACTTCCTCACTTCGGCGATCATCACCGCTCACAGTTCTTTGCTTAAACTTCGTCGCGCACTTCTTCGATATTAGAAAATGCGAGCTCCACTTTTCATACATTATTTCCATCATGCCATGAATTCTAACCACTACTTCCATCCCACCTGACATGCCTGTACACCGGTTTTTCTCTTTCATTTGGATACCCAGTACATATAAGAACCCTCCCCTACTGTTGATCATTGCACCACATAAAGCCTATCTCATCATCAACTTCACCAATACACACACCATACAACTTCTCCACGCACACGTACACAGTACGCCACACCCTCCAGAAACTGCTAACGCCACCACTGACCTCGCAGGCGTCTTTTAACCCAAAGACATTGCCATCAACGTCCCATTAACTTGCCACTTGCCGCACTTCAAAGACAATAAACCACTTGCCATGCATATGACCGTGTTCCAGAAACTTCTACTCTAAATAAAACCAGCTACATCACCACCTTCTACTCCCACTGTGTCCTCTTCTCTTCTATTCCTCACGCTAGTTCCTCCACTCGCATGCAATACTCACCTAGACTGCAACTTCTTCCAATCCCACTTTCGCATATTCACAGAAGAACCAGAACTTCCCCTACTTCATGTATCCACCGTGAGCACACCCACATCAAAACTCCACGCAAATGCTTCCCATGTTTTGCGTTCAACCCCTTTTCCCTTCGTTCATGAGATTATGTTAAAAACATAACCTATTCACCGTTAAAACGCAAGCAAACTTCCCACTGTATTGTTCCAAACACGCCAGCATCACCGTCCAGAAAAATGTCACTGCACCCATTTCGAACAGTACAAATACCTCCACTTCTGTGTTGCGTTGACCTCCCTCCACTCACCAACTTCTAGAAGAGAACCGCTCTGTTGGCTTCCACACTTTGTTGAATGGTGCGCCTTGCCCTGGATCTCATCACAAAACGTCCCTCTCACACACGTCCTTCCCATGCACGTGTGTATGCACCTCCAACATCATCCAAGTTCGCAACTTTCACCCCATTGTTATTTGACATACAACACAGCCTCGCACCTTCCTTCTTCAATATACACGTTAGCTCCATGCAACGCTTCCAGTATACTACCGAACTCTCTGATTCCACATTCGACTCCCAGTATAAATATATAAGTTATGGATTAAGTTGGTGGGGGTATTTGGCTTATAAGAAGCCATTGATTTCTTCGGCTGTTGCCTTTTCAGATCCATGGAGAAGCGTTGTATTTATATAGATGGAATTTGCTTCGCAGTTAAGTATGTATAGAATAGGGTAGGCACTGATATTCATCAACGTAGGTGAATGGTTTGGATAAGACAGCGTATGGTGCTTTTCCTTTGCAATGAAGAAATAGGGGATGTAGTAGCTAGTTAGGGTAGGTTATGGCCTTTGTTATTTAGGGTATGGGCTGCCATCAATTAAAAATATTTCTTGCGTGATAGAAACAGACAAAAACAAGTGTATATGTTTTTCGTTTGGGTCTCACCAATACGTTCATGTTTCGGAAATTGAAAGTATACCGTCCAGTTGATCAGCGAAGAGTAAATTATCCATATCACTATAGGATTGTATTTTTTGCTTTGTTTAAGGTAAAATATTTAGCGTATTCGGTTATATATAATTTCATTCATGAATGAGCTACTATGGACAGAATTAAAAACACAGTCGTGGCCAGTGAGGCGTCACGATCCCAAAAATATAATAATACCGGTAGATTGACTCATATTTTGAAACCCCGAAATACCGATACAGGGTGCACAATACTCCAAATAAAAAGTTGCATATTTAATTAATTAAAAATTACAGTAAAATTCTAAAAATTAAATTTATCGTTGCGCCTCAAAAGAACCTTGTCCCGATTTGCACCCGATATCAAGTTATATTCAAATAACTGTTATGGTCGATATATGATTTCACAGCGACTTTTCGAATATTTGATTTGGACATATCTTGCAATCTACACAACGAAATCTTAGTTTTTCCCTTCAATTAGAAAGATACAGTTCAACAGATTCTGACGTTTCTCGTTCCGAAGAAATCCGATTTAAAATGAGTCTGGTACACTCAGTTGAAGTTCAGAACGTTAAATTTCGAACTGCAGGGTCGTTCTGAGCTCGATTATAATTAATATATATTCGTATACGTTCAACTTCGTTTTATTTAATATATAAATCCATTTATATTCTGAATTCAATATTTAAACTGATTTAAATATTCAAATTCAAACCGTTCAAAATGCGGTACGTTACAGTCCTTCCCCCTTAAAATAATTTCGTCCTCGAAATTGCTAAGATAGGGAAAATGCTACAATCTCTGTTATAAACAGGTTTAAAAATCTTTTTGGTTTACTTCATAATTTCAGTTTCAACTGAACTGATTAATTCCAATTAAATATTAATTCCTTCTTATTTCGAATATTTTCAAAATTTCTTAAAATTTCCTAACAGCTTAAATTTTCAGAGAATCTCGCCAGCATCTCCTCTGCACGGCTCACTCGGTACTACAACAACTTGCTACTCCGGGCCTTCTCCAATCCAAAAGAAAATCAAACAGCCAAACGGCTTGCCCAAACTGACTCATAAAAAATCTCATACTCGTATATAAACGTGTACCTTCTCTGTTGGGCATTCAACTCTATCTCTGCCATCTGCTATTAAATTAGCATATACCCAAACATTTCCAACTGATCTTCAATCAATTTATCTTCAAATCCAATTCACTTATATCCAAGCCGACACCATTTCAAACTCCCGTTTCATTCTTGGTTTCAAACTTTTATCTATCTGAGTCCAATTCTTCAACCAAGTTAAGTTCTATTCAAACTCTTATTTCACAAATTCAATTCCAAATTTATTTCACTTAGTTTTAAATTCCACTTTTACCATTTTAACTCCATAAGTTAAATCCATTATTACAGAGTTCAAATTCCTGGGATTTTTCAAATTAGTTCGAAATCATATATTTGCATATAATAATGTAATTCAAAACATTTGAATTTCTAACAACTTGTTTCCTCACAATAATTCAAAAATAAAATCTTTTGGTAGTAATCCGTCACTCTGAAACTCGAAAATGACACTGATGATGTGGCCAGCATCATCAGAATTATTTTCCAGTGATCGAAGTGAGTTCAATACTATATTACTTTTCAAAATTCATTTTGAAACACTTCCATTTCGAAAATCACTTCAAAATATCTTTCTCATCATTTGGAAAACAATTTTTAAATCTCCCAGGATTTTAAAATTCCCTTACATCTAATTCAAATTCAATTTCAATTCTTTTCCAAGTTTCTAGAGTTTTATTTCAATTCTAGTTTTTAATTCAAATTCAGCTCATCTGATTTTGCATATCATACTTATATAATATTTCGATTGGTAATTTATATAACCAACTCAATTATAATCATGTTCGATCATAATAATGATCAACACTATAATAATCCCAAGATATATACTCCTTTATGTCAAAATATAATTTTGGGTAAAATTATTTTATTTACCCTATTTTCAAAACGAACTGTGTCGAATTACTCTGCTCAAGAGTTTTAGAAACACCTATCGACGCAGTTTGCATTGCTGTTTCGACCAGACTTCATAAACCACTCGACTGACCAGTCAACACAATATAAAACAGTTTTTATATTGATTTACAAATACGCACTCATATATATTCACTCAAACTCAATCTAGAGTATCACTAACCCCATCTATATTGAGTTACGCCACAGATCCAAGGTAATCACTTAACCTTCAGCTCTGATACCAACTGTAATGGCGCGGAATTTTCGACCCAGAAAATCAACATAAATTCACTGTCAATTTTTCGAGAATCGAAAATACCAGGACATTAGTAGAAGAATTTAGAGGGTGAGAAAGAAAAGATAGAACTAATAGAATAGAACAAGAAGAAGATCACAACTGAACAACATCAGAGTAAATACGAAACTCACAGCGGAATGAATAAATGGTATTATCACATAACTTTAAAATACAAAATCTGAATTTGTACTTACATATCATATCAGAGTATAACTCATATACATCACAGCGGAAATAATCTCTACATAACTAATGGTGAAGCCTTCTGATTTGAGCTCCTCCAAGTGAATATGTAAAATCCTGAATCACTTGACTGCCCGTACAAATTTGGGCACCCAAGAGTTTAGGGAAAACAAACAAAATAAACTTTGGGTCAGTCATGGGACTGGTGTGAGTAAATTCCAACCATACTGTTTAACTTTGAAAATTCTTTTCAAACAAGAAGATATAGTAAGACCAGCCCACACATAAACATGGACGGTTTTTACCTTACTATAACCCAACATATTTTTATATCAAACTTCAGTGATATTATGATAATGTCTACTCAACTAAATAATCAAGTAGCATAACGCTTGCATCTCACGTTCCACATATATGTAGTATAAAATCATAAACCGCAGGGCGCTTATTGGAGAATGGATTTCAACAGACAAGGTATGGGAGCACCTTTTGGTTAGTGTACTCTAGAGGGGATACACTCAGGGTTCAACAAGAACGTCTTGCAACCCGGCCACACATGACCGCTCACTCATTTAGCTTGAGTGTCGCGAATATATTGCCACCACGGTTGTAGGCCATCTAACCGTCATCCGAAGATACATAATCGAAAAGAAGTATAAATATGAATTTTCTCTAGATCGGTGACAATACACCCTGCTTGGGGATGACCCAACTAGCCATGTTGCCTAGCCCAACTTCTGTCACTTCTTGGTTATGAGGCTAGAGGCTACGTCTATCTTCAGAACATCTGATCACCATTCACTTTGAATGTCACATCGTCAAATCCGTAATCACACATTGATTATACAAATGCACACTGGGTGTAGAATAAAGAGAAGTCACCTTCTCCCCACCAACTTGGTATATTCGTAAAATCTACAGCGTGACCGCTGAAAATACTCTGTCAGACACTCGTCCATACAAGTTGTCCTGGGACTGGACAAACAGAAAGCACCATTCTGGAACTGGACGACCCTTGCATTTAACTCCGTCTTCAATTATCTTTAGCATATCTAGTTCGCAACGCTTATGCCTATACGGAGGGGTTTTCGGGTAATAACCCAACCGGTCTCTCCGTATTGACAACGATGGTCAAAACACTTCGATAGTCGGTTATTTAACTATCGGAGTTAAAACAACACCCATTATAATGTATAACTAACATCACACAACCACGGACACTTTTATTTAACATTCATTTTATTATTCGAGTTCCCATACCTTACCAGATATTTCTCAAATCCCGTTTTAGCTTTTTCATACTTCTTGGAAAACATTTCCAGTTATTATAAACTCTTATTCTTTCATGTTCCAGAAACATACGTTATTAACGTTCGAACTCTTTCCATTAATTTCACATTCTTTATTTCTATACTTGGATAATATACCCTTTTTATATTGGAAA
The DNA here is from genome assembly GCA_030737875.1 of Allium sativum. Classification (NCBI taxonomy): domain Eukaryota; kingdom Viridiplantae; phylum Streptophyta; class Magnoliopsida; order Asparagales; family Amaryllidaceae; genus Allium; species Allium sativum. The sequence continues at coordinate 467,323,493 of CM060923.1, forward strand.
ATATTTCCAATTTCATTATAAATATTTTAATCGGCCAACCGTTTACCTTTAAAAACATTATTCACTTAAAAATGTGAATACCATTCCTGTTATAGAAATCTGAATACCTTTATCAAATAACTCTTTATTTAGAAAATCAATAACATTATCTCGTCTACTAAAATCTCTTTCATACTTTATATTCACAATCCACTTTATAAACTCTGTTCTCTAAGTCAACTTCTTATCAATATCCATTGATAACTAAATATTGATTCTTATCCTATTAACATTTATTTGTTTAAAACTAAATGTTAATTATCCTATCAGATTATAATTCCTAAAAATAATTTACTTTTTATACATTCGACATCGTCGAATCCCAGTTCCAAATCCTAATGGTTTAATTCTAATCACATTTCGAACATCGAAATGTTGTCATTAGTTTCTAGTACGATTCCCCAATTCTTTTTCTAAACTTTTTCTTATATTTCTTTGAACAAACGTCGTTACTTATTACTCTAGAATAAGTGGATTTCAAACCAAACTGTTACGTTTCCTAGGAAGTGCTGCTATATATAAAAGTCATGCTTACGTCAAACCAACAGCAGTTAATTTGTCGCTATAGTTCTAAACTTGTCATACGCTGTAATATTCTCCTTATAACTAATTACAGTCACACTTACCTTATCAACATCGTTATTTTATTGCTATAGTTCAACTTGTCATACGCTGTAATATTCTTTGTTATAACTAATCTTGACATAACAGTCACACCTATCTTATCAACGGCGTTATTTTATCGCTATAATTCTAAGACTGGCAATACGCTGTCGTGTTCCTTTTATACACATCTTGACATCTCTTTCCGTTACAATTGTTATCGTTCCTCGATAATAGTGAAGCCGTTCAAGTTGGGGTATTCTATTTACCTCTCAGACCTTAATCGACAACGTTCTTACCTTAGAACCGATACAAGTCTGCACTCTAATACCTTATTACTTATAATATCTATCAGATCGTATTTTCATGTTTATTTTTAACTATGGTTTTATAACACCATATCTTTACTTTGAAATCTCTGGTGTTTTATGATTATTTATATTAACTTTTCGCTTTCTCCATCCCACAGTTCTATTTATAACTTCTTAAATTACAAGGTAATTAAATCTCATTTATTTCTAAACTGTTTTCATTAGGTTAATTAAAGGCCAATTAATCTAAAAATCATTTTCCAAATAACAGTTGATTAAATCAACTTCATTTCATCAGTAAATTCGTTAACTGATCTTAATTACTCCTCATTAGATTAATATAATTAATCTAATAATATTTCTAAAATTGTTTATCTTAAATATAATTAACCAAATACTTAATCATCGGATAATTTCTGCTTTATAAACTTATTTAACAATCATTTTTATTTATTTTATAAAAACGAACTCTAAAAGACTGGTTTATAATAGAACTTCTATTATAAATTTAAATCTTCTTTTTAATTATAAAAATATAATTTTTATAATTAACCTCTTTGATTTGCCTGACGGCCAATCAACTCCTTAACAAAACGATGGTTTTACGGTCGACTGTTATCACTTTCTAAATTGATATCGTTTATTGATTTATCGAAACAGATGTTGAATTTTCCGTTCAACATCAATATTCACATGGGGTTTTAAATATAATTCGGGTTCATACAAAACAAACAGTACACATAATTATCAAGGAATCCGGTCGGATTCCTCCAACCGGTTTCCGCATCCACAGATGTCAGTCAACACAATTTACGCTAACTCTATACTAGGGGGTATTCTAGTCGATGGAATCAGTGTCCAACCTATGGTGTGTACATATGTAACAGTATATAATATTCAACCAAATTAACTGTAATCTACCTAATCGACCATCACACAGCATTCAAACAACATTAAAATATCATTATAAGAATAGATCAGAGTGAGTGATTTTACTCACCTTCGCGCGTTAACCGTTAAATAATGATTTGCGTTTGCTGATTATACCCGGCTCTTCACCAATTTATACGTATCGGCTCATCTGCCATTTCCCCTGCCATATTAACGTTCATGTGCCTGTAACTCCCCTCGTAAGACTCATGACCAATGCATCACTTCCTCACTTCGGCGATCATCACCGCTCACAGTTCTTTGCTTAAACTTCGTCGTGCACTTCTTCGATATTAGAAAATGCGAGCTCCACTTTTCATACATTATTTCCATCACGCCATGAATTCTAACCACTCCTTCCATCCCACCTGACACGCCTGTACACCGGTTTTTCTCCTTCATTTGGATACCCAGTACATATAAGAACCCTCCCCTACTGTTGATCATTGCACCACGTAAAGCCTATCTCATCATCAACTTCACCAATACACACACCATACAACTTCTCCACGCACACATACACAGTACACCACACCCTCCAGAAACTGCTAATGCCACCTCTGACCTCGCAGGCGTCTTTTAACCCAAAGAAATTGCCATCAACGTCCCACTAACTTGCCACTTGCCGCACTTCAAAGACAATAAACCACCTGCCATGCATACGACCGTGTTCCAGAAACTTCTACTCTAAATAAAACCAGCTACATCACCACCTTTTACTCCCACCGTGTCCTCTTCTCTTCTATTCCTCACGCTAGTTCCTCCACTCGCATGCAATACTCCCCTAGACTGCAACTTCTTCCAATCCCACTTTCGCATATTCACAGAAGAACCAGAACTTCCCCTACTTCATGTATCCACCGTGAGCACACCCACATCAAAACTCCACGCAAATGCTTCCCATGTTTTGCGTTCAACCCCTTTTCCCTTCGTTCATGAGATTATGTTAAAAACATAACCTATTCACCGTTAAAACGCAAGCAAACTTCCCACTGTATTGTTCCAAACACGCCAGCATCACCGTCCAGAAAAATGTCACTGCACCCATTTCGAACAGTACAAATACCTCCACTTCTGTGTTGCGTTGACCTCCCTCCACTCACCAACTTCTAGAAGAGAACCGCTCCGTTGGCTTCCACACTTTGCTGAATGGTGCGCCTTGCCCTGGATCTCATCACAAAACGTCCCTCTCACACACGTCCTTCCCATCCACGTGTGTATGCACCTCCAACATCATCCCAGTTCGCAACTTGCACCCCATTGTTATTTGCCATACAACACAGCCTCGCACCTTCCTTCTTCAATATACACGTTAGCTCCATGCAATGCTTCCAGTATACTACCGAACTCTCTGATTCCACATTCGACTCCCAATATAAATATATAAGTTATGGATTAAGTGGGTGGGGTATTTGGCTTATAAGAAGCCATTGATTTCTTCGGCTGTTGCCTTTTCTGATCCATGGAGAAGCATTGTATTTATATAGATGGAATTTGCTTCGCAGTTAATTATGTATAGAATAGGGTAGGCACTGATATTCATCAGCGTAAGTGAATGGTATGGATAAGACAACGTATGGTGCTTTTCCTTTGCAATGAAGAAATAGGGGTTGTAGTAGCTAGTTAGGGTAGGTTATGGCCTTTGTTATTTAGGGTATGGGCTGCCATCAATTAAAAATATCTCTTGCGTGATAGAAACAGACAAAAACAAGTGTATATGTTTTTCGTTTGGGTCTCACCAATACGTTCATGTTTCGGAAATTGAAAGTATACCGTCTAGTTGATCAGCGAAGAGTAAATTATCCATATCACTATAGGATTGTATTTTTTTGCTTTGTTTAAGGTAAAATATTTAGCGTGTTCGGTTATATATAATTTCATTCATGAATGAGCTACTATGGACAGAATTAAAAACACAGTCGTGGCCAGTGAGGCGTCACGATCCCAAAAATATAAAAATACTGGTAGATTGACTCATATTTTGAAACCCCGAAATACCGATACAGGGTGCACAATACTCCAAACAAAAAGTTGCATATTTAATTAATTAAAAATTACAGTAAAATTCTAAAAATTAAATTTATCGCTGCGCCTCAAAAGAACCTTGTCCCGATTTGCACCCGATATCAAGTTATATTCAAATAACTGTTACGGTCGATATATGATTTCACAGCGACTTTTCGAATATTTGATTTGGACATATCTTGCAATCTACACAATGAAATCTAAGTTTTTCCCTTCTATTAGAAAGATACAGTTCAACAGATTCTGACGTTTCTCATTGCGAAGAAATCCGATTTAAAATGAGTCCGGTGCACTCAGTTGAAGTTCAGAACGTTAAATTTCGAACTGCAGGGTCGTTCTGAGCTCGATTATAATTAATATATATTCATATACGTTCAACTTCGTTTTATTTAATATATAAATCCATTTATATTCTGAATTCAATATTTAAACTGATTTAAATATTCAAATTCAAACCGTTCAAAATGCGGTACGTTACAACCTCAACCGCTACTTGGGATCCTATGATTCACTATGCAATTTTTCTCGCTATTATAAAGAGTCCGACGAACCAAGAAGGGCGAGAAAGGATCAAGAAACCCGGGATTATCAGGACTGGGAAGAGCGTCACATGTAGAATCGCGATGATCGGTAACCGGGACAAACATGATCAGGATAAGCATGACCGGGACAAGCATGACCAAGACAAGCATGACTGGGACAAGCATGACCAGGATAAGCGTGAAGCGGATGATCGGAAGGGAAAAAGATCCAGATATGATGGAGAAAAAGATCATAGCAGGGATATTAAGCGTCTTAAAACTGATAAGGGTCCTTCTACTGCTACAACAACCTTTACGAGCACTTTGTCCCTTGTGCCTCCGTCTCCTACGCCTACTCCTACTTACACACAAAAGATTATCGAAGGACCCGCTATGCTGCTGACCCAGCACTGAAGACTCCTGATGAGAGATTTGATAAACGTTGCTTAAAGGGATTCCGCTTTTACTTCGATATCCACCCTAAGGACAAGGATAATATGCTCAAGGAACTGGATATAGCGAAAGGCAACATTGATAAGCAACTGGATGCAGCAAAAGGAAATCTTGAGTAGCAACTGGATGTGGTTAGAGGTCATATTGAGAAGATATCCCAATGGAAAAAGTTGGCCGATGAACTTAAATGAACTAACTGGCTTAACCTCCAGGCCATGCTCACTATGGAGAACAATAAAGTTGAGTGGGATAGGCCCCTTAAGTCTCGTGACACCAGTATCAAGTCTCTCACTGAGAAAAACAAGGAGCGAGAGGCTGAGAATCAGAAGCTTAAAGATGAGCTTACGGCTGCCGAAAGGTTAGGGATGCACATTCTACCCAAAGGGATGCCGAGCTTAAACTAGCTACAGAGCAATAAGCTATTGTATCTTACCGAGAAACAAATGCTAGCTTGCAATAAAAGAACAACGCCCGAGCACTGAAAATTTCTTCATTGGAGGTCCAGGTTGCAAGGATTGAGAAAGAGAAGAATGATGCTCTTTTAGCCAAAGCATCCGCTGAAGAGACATATGCTAAGGACATGACTGACTTCTATGCTCCCCTGTTCAGATTTTATACCCTTAGTGTTATGAATAAAGGCAGTTTATGCTTTTTACAACAGGCATTCCCAATTGCTCTAGCTGAGGTTTGGGAGAATGCTGCTAAGTAGTTTGAAGGCATGGGTTACACTGAAGAGGAGCTCCTGGATACTCTTTTAGATGACGAGTCTCGCGATGCCCTTGCCAAATGTTAGGAAGAACTTAGAAGAGAGCGTGACTTATTCTCGGGAGTTGGACCTTTTGGGGATCCTGCTCTAGAGACCACTACTACCACTGTCGACACCGCTTCTAGTGACGTTGCTGCTCCTGATCCTAAGGCTATTGTTACGCCTTTCACCGATCTTGTTATTGATCCTTCTGCCAATCTAGGAGAAAAGAAGGACATTACTGAGGAGTATTTGGATAGTGATGACAGAAATGATGATTTGAACAAGTTTGAGATGAAAGCCAGAAGTCCTTCTCCTACCTCAGGTAAACCGGGATTGATTCACTTATTCCGGATTTTGGTCCTTTATTCACTTCGCAAGGGTACATTGATTTCCTCTCTTGTTTTTCAAATGCAATAGGCCCAATTACTCTAAATCCATCTCCCACTATATCTGAAGGAACTGGAACTACAACTATCTTTACCACTTCTACCTTGATGACAATAACCACTGTTATAGTTGTCACCCTACACCGGGAAATCCTTCTTTGGTTCATATCTCCACTTCCCTCACTCTTTCCTAGCTTAGGTTAAGAGCAGAAAAGATTAAGGTAATCGCTCACTTGGACGACCCGGACTATTCCCTTGGAGCTAGGCTGGAAGATATTGAAGAGAGAGATGTGATATCGGGGAAGAGCGCTAAAGGAAGTAATCGTAAAGATGCTAAGTCTTCTTTCAAGAAGCGCAAAAGAAAGCATCCAGTTTGGAAGAAGTCTTCTGCCTCTCCTTCCCTTGCCATCCAGAAAGATGAAGATGAAGATGCAAACCTGCCGGCCACTTTTCCTACTTCGACTAGGTCTGGAAAACTCTAACTTAGGTCAAGTGATTCTTCCAAAGGTGGAAGGAGGAAAAAGAGGAACCGAGGCTTCTCTGGCTACTTTTTACATTTTGCATGCTTTATGTAGCTTTTCTATCTGTTATTTCATTCTACGGATGTTTATGCAAGTGTCATCCCTTGCTTATGAATTTGTCAAGACCTGCTTTGCTTTTGGTGTAGTGAAATTACTGTTGCTTGTTGTACTTTTATCTTCTACTTTAGCTTTGTCGTACTTTATGTATTAACTTCTTTATGGAATGCAAGTCTTATATATGTTGCGAAGTCGTGATGAGCTGTGGTATGTTTTCAAAGCATTGTTTCATTCCAATGTCGTTGTGTTTCCCCCATACCATAGGTCATCACGAATTGCAAACGTTGGATGCTATCAATTTTGTTGAGTTTTCTTTGATTTCGACTAGGGTACTCGAAGCTTCTAATTCGTTAGCGAAGTATTTTTGCTTTTTCCATTTCATTAAGAGCTTCGGAGCCTGCCAATGCATATAGGAGACCCGACTTTGTTGGTTGATCCAATGCTTCTACTTGAAGAAGTCTTTAATTCCCGTTCCCCTGCTTGAGAGGTCTTATATTTTTGGCCCAATGTTTTCTACTATCCAGCTAGTTAATTCAGGCATTGAAGACTTTCATCGATAATTAAACTGATTGATCCTAGCTTCGGCAACTTCATTAGGTGCCCCCCGAAGAGGTCTTTGATTTAAGCCCAACATTTGTCGCAACCAAATAAATCTCACGCTAACCGAATTAATTAGGTGCCCAAAAGAGGTCTTAGATTTTAGCCCAACATTCGTCACAACCGACTAAATCTGGTGCTAACTGAATTAATTGGGTGCCCTCGAAGAGGTCTTTGGCCCAACATTTGTCACAACCGATTAAATCTGTTACTAACTGAATTAATTGGGTGCCCCTGAAGAGTTCTTTAGCCCAACATTCGTCGTAACCGATTAAATCTAGCGCTAACCGAATGAATTGGGAGCCCCCGAAGAGTTCTTTGGCCCAACATTCATCGCAACCGATTAAATGTAGTGCTAACTAAATAAACTGGGTACCCCTGAAGAAGTATTTGGTCTAACATTCATCGCAACCGATTAAATCTGGCACTAACTGAATTAATTGGGTGCCCTCGAAGAGGTCGTTGGCCCAACATTCGTCGCAACCGATTAAATCTAGCGTTAATTGAATTATTTGGATTCCTCTGAAGAGGTCTTTTGTTGCTGCATTGTTCCACAGGGAGGACGCTAGTTCCTTCACTAGACGCTTGACTTAATGAGATGTCTCATTTAAAGAACTAGGGCCTTGGACTTCTCATTTTAGGAGATGCCCCTTCGGTGGAGCTTGCACGCTTTTGGTTATTGTGTCGCTTCACGAGACAGACGTCGATCCTTTCACCGGACGCTCGTCTTATCAAGCTATCCTAGTTAAAGGACCAGGGCCTATGACTCTCTCTAGGAGAGGTGCCCCTTCGATGAAACTTACAACCTTTTGTTTTGGATCCGTGCTCACTTGCTGTGTCTTGTGTCATTTGACTCCTAGTGACTCCCTCCTTCTAATTTTAAAGGCGGTGCTTTTTATCCTTGCACTTTTCGCATATCAATGTTTGTAGCACTCGATCTTTGAGCTTAGCATTGTTGGGATACATCGTTGTCGGGGTTGCTAGGTCTCATTGGAATTTTAGGAATTAGGTGTTCTTTACGTAACCTGCAACATTAAATCGGCTTTAAGCAAATTTTGAATTATTTAACAAGAATTTGCAAAGATATCGTCGACATAAGCATGCTAGGTTTACATTCATGATGATGTTCAATTACATGACTTGCAAAAATATTTACAGTCATTATTTTTATAGGAAATTGAACAAAGCAACTATGAAAAATAACGACGGAGATAGTCAAAGTTCCAAGCTTGGGGAATCGGGATTCCATCAACAGTGGAGAGTATGAAAGTGCCATCCAGAAGCTTTTGACTGATTACATATTGTCTTTCCCATTTTGGCCCGAATATACATGTGGCAGTCGTCATCCATTTCAATACAAGATCACCAACTTCGAAAGTCCTTAAGCGAACTTTGTTGTTGAAGTATCAAGCTACTCTTCTTTGGTGTGCTGCGATTCAGAGTTCTACTTTATTCCTTCTCTCCTCAAGTTGACTGAGTGCCTCTAGCTGTAGCTGATCATTCTGTGATTGCTTGAAATGAATTCGGCGGTGAGTAGGAACATCTAGATCTATCGGAATCATCGCTTCAGAACTGAATGCCAATGAGAAAAAAGTGTGCCCAGTTGCAGATTTATGATTCGTCCTATATTCCCATAGTGCAAGAGGAAGTTCGTCCACCTAACCACCTTTTGCTTTTTCAAGACTCTTCTTGATGGTTGACTTTATGATCTTGTTGATTGCTTCCACCTGCCTATTTTCCTGCGAATGAGCTACAACTGCAAAACACTTCTGGAATTTATGCTTGGCACAGAAACCTTTAAACTCTTCACTTTCAAATCTAGTCCTATTGTCAGTGATTATCTTCTATGGTACGCCAAACCTGCAAAAGATATTCTTTATGATGAAATTGATGACTTTCTTCAAGGTAATGGTGACTGGTGGCTCTGCTTCAACCTACAAGTATTCAACCGAAACAATGGCATACTTCATGCTACATTTGGTGGTAGGCAATGCCCCAATCATATCGATGCCCCAGACAAAAAACGGCCATGGACTGGCCATTTGAGTCGATTGTGTGAATGTTGCTCTAGGAATCTTGGAAAATCTCCAACACCTCATGTTCCCTGGCATATGCTGCAGATTCTCGATTCAAGTCGCGTCACAAATAACAATATCGCACAATTTTCTTGGCTAATGTTTGTCCATCTGAATATCCTCTACACTCTCGGCCATGTAATTCTTCCAGAATTTCCTTGGATTCTTCTTTGGTAACACGTTTGAGTAGAGGCATAGAGAAACCGCTTCTATATAACTGACCATCTTACATAAGAAACATGGGAGCTCTTCGGAGAAACTTCCTCTGCTTCTTTGGATCATTTAGGAGCACACCATTGACGAGATATTCTTTTATTGGAGTCGTCCATGAATTTGTCTCTTCAGATGCTTCCATGATCCAATTTTTATCATTGTCTTCCATGCTGGGATTTGAGAGAACTTCGACTAGCACTAATCCCAACAACTAAGCGTCTCCCGAGCTAGCATACTCTACAAGCAAATCCACCTTCATATTTACTGCTCGAGGAATATGTATTATGGTATAGTAGTCCAAGTTATTGAGCAGTTCCCAAGCCTTTAACAAATAAGCTTGCAAATTTCAACTTTTAGCTTGAAACTCTCGTTTAACTTGACACATCATCAATTGCGAATCGCTAAATATCTACAGGGCTTTCAAATGCAACTCATTTGCTATCTTTAGTCCAATAATTAATGCTTCATACTCAGCTTTGTTGTTCATCAATGGAAACTCCCATCTCAAAGCATAGCAAACCGAGTGTCCTTCAAGAGTTTCAAGAACTACTCCTACCCCCGAGCAATACTCATTCACAACACCATCAACGACAACTTCCATCGAGTGATCACTTATACTAGCTCTTCCTTCTCATCTCCTTTATCTGTAAACTTAACAATGAAGTCTACTTAAGCTTGTCTGTTGATCGCCCTTCGTTGATGGTAAGTGATGTCATATTGACTAAGCTCAATATTCCACTTCAATAGCCTTCATGACATTTCTAGATGAAATAGGACTTGCATCAGCGGCTAATCCGTGAGCACTTTGATAGAGTGAGCTTATAAATATGGCCTGAGCTTCTTCGAAGCAATGAGCAGACAATATGCAAGCTTCTCTAACTTCGGATAATTCTGCTCTGCCCTGGCAAGTCTTTTACTGATGTAATATACTGGCCTCTAAATTTTTGAATTCTCTCTAAACAAAGTTGCACTTAGGGTGTGGGATGAAACAACCAAATACAAGAACAAGTTTTCTCCATCTTTAGGCTTTGATAACATCGGAGGTGCTTCCATATGCTTGACTAACTCCTCAAAGGTCGTCAGACTACACTTAGGGTGTGGGATGAAACAGCCAAATACAAGAACAAGTCTTCTCCATCTTTAGGCTTTGACAACATCGGAGGTGCTTCCATATGCTTGACTAACTCCTCAAAGGTTGTCTGACATTCTAGAGTCCATTTGAAGTCCTTCTCCCCTTTCCTTGATGCATTAAAGAGTGGAATACACCTATCTGTTTCCCTTGAAATGAAGCGACTTAGTGTTGCAACTTTCCCATTCAAACTCTGAAGCTCTTTCTTTGTCCTAGGAGCTTGCGTCTCTCTTAGCACTGAAATTTGAGCAGGGTTGGCCTCGGTGCCCCTGGTATTGACCATGAATCCAAGGAATTTCACAAATGAGACTCCGTAGGAACATTTAAGAGGATTCAGTTTCATGTCGTACTTCCTCAAGATATGAAACATCTCAGCCAGATTCTTCAAATAATCGTCTGCTCTTTTTGACTTTACCAGCATGTCGTCCATATAGACTCCCATAGTCCTTCGATCTGATAATTGAACATAGCATTGACGAGGCACTGATAAGTCACTTCATCATTCTTTAACCCAAATGGCATCACCTTGTAACAATACTACCCGACATCTTTAATGAAGCTCGTGTTCTCCTGGTCTGGCCCATGCATCATTATCTGGTTGTAACACGAATAAGCATCCATGAATGACAATAGCTCATGCCCTACTATCGCATCTACAAGTTGATCGATTCTGAGCAACGGGAAACTGTCTTTTGGGCATGCTTTACTGAGGTCAGAATAGTTAATGCATACTCGCCATTTGCCATGGGTTTCTTCACTAACACAGGATTTGACACCCAATCCGGAAATGTTGACTCTCGTATAAAGTTATTTTCCATCATCTTATCCACCTCTTTCTTGAGAGCCATCGACCTTTCGGGGACTTAAATCCTTCTCTTCTAATTTATGAGTGATACGCTTGGAGAAAATGTTTAAAGCATGGACTGCCTCTTCAGGTGAAATCCTGCACATATCAGAATGGCTCCAAACGAACACATCCAAATTAGCTTTTCAGAAAACAAGTAAATCTTTCTGCGATTATTTGCCCAATTGAGATCCTATCTTCAACACCCGATCAGGATCTTTTGTATGAATTGATATAGAAATTGTGATCTCAGCTATCGCCACTCGATTATCCCCTTCTGAGCTCCGTTGTGCTCTCTAGTGCAGGGGTCATGCCCTGGTTATTATAAGACGGGGTCATGAATGCAGAGAGGAGCCTCCATATTCTTACCCATATCCTTTTTCTTTGCTTCACGCAGTTCCGTGAGATTGCATTCTCTAAAATTTTCCTGGTCTCCCTTGATCACACCAACACCCTTGTTAGTATGAAACTTCATAGTCAAACACCAGGGTGTTAGGACAATCCTAAAATCAGCTAGTGCAGGTCTAACCAAGAATGCATTATATGCAGAAAGTTCATCAATAAGCACAAAGGTTTGCATCATAGCAACTCTTATTTCTCCTTCTCCCAATTTGACGAGCAAGTTAACAACACCGATCAGTTACTTTGGTTCGCCAATGAACCCTTGAATCTTAGTTCGACAAGCTCCCGCATTAGCTATGGAAAGCTTCATCTGGTTAAAAGTGTTTCGGAATAGCAGGTTAACGGAGGCATCACACTCAAAAGCATGCTCTTAACCATTGTTGGGCCTATCTCGACTATTACAACCATTGGGTTGAGAGTAGGAGTTATCACACCTTTTGCATCTTTCTCTCTGGACACAACGTCTTCGTAAGAAATCTTTTGCTTCTTTACAAGAATAGTATTGCTCAAGATCAAACATCGCTCCTTCTTTGGGACATACTTCAAAGAATGTGCGTACCTTTCAATATCTCCCCACTTGCTACCTGCCGGATGAAGACCTCCAGAGATGGTATTAATCACCATCCTTTGGTTGCTTGAACTGGGTTGATTAGCGGGTGCACTCTGCCCCTAAGGATCCGCAGCCTGAGACTTCTTCACGTATTGTTGCAACCTATTCTTCCTTATCAATTCTTCAATCAAGCTCCGGAGATGTCTGCACTCGTTTATGTTATAGCCAGGCTGATTATGGAAGCGACAAAACCTTCAAGACTTCCTATGTTGTGCTCCTACCTTCTGTTGCTTTGGTTTTGGATAGTCTTCTGTATTTTTGGTGGCAGTAAAGATGTTTTCCAGGGTGTCAACCAGAGGAGTTAATTCTGAGATGTTGAAGAATCTAGATTTCTTGCCATTCTTGTTTTCCTTCCCATCACTTCCTCTCTTCTAGCCTTTTTACCCTTTTGACCACCATGAGCAGCATTATCTTTCTTCTCCGGCACAACATTACTGTCAGCAACATTCTGAATAGGGGGAGAGTCATTATCTTCAACCCTGATGAACTCTTCCGCTTTTTATAGATTTTCTCGAGAGTGTAAGGTTTCTTCATTTTCATCCATCTCTCAAGCTCAGACTTTTTATCCACAGCATTGTACAATGCCATCAACACCATATGGGATTCAAGATTCCCTACTTCAGTAACAACAGCGTTGAAATGTGTAAGAAAGGCTCTAACCGACTCACCCGGTCTTTAATCCACAATATTCAATGACATCACGTCTTTGACCTTTGTAGTATACAACCTAAACTGAGAACAAGAAATTATCCATAGACTTTGGCGGAAGTTTAGTGAAATACAAGCACTTTATCTCATCCATAGCCCATGCACTATTCATATGCTAATCATACTTCTAGAAGAAAAGTTGAGATCACTAGTCCTGCTATAAGCTGTCATGGTTGGATGAGTAAATTTCTTCTGAAATTCAGCCTTCCGTATTTTTTCAGTGAGCGGGGTTTTGCTCAGAGCAAAGTCCCATTCTCTTTCATCGTCATTTCTTTCCATATTCCCTTTCATAATCTGCCTCATCATCTCCAAAAGATGTTCTTCTTCACTGTGTCGACTCATTGGGCGGACACCATCACCCTTGTCGGATGTTCGTTTAAGTGGACGATCACGTTTCGGGATCCAAGGCCTGGGCCTCCCTTTTGGGGAGATGCCCCTTTGGTGAGACTAACCACGGTTCGAGAAGTAAATTTTACAGAGTGGTTCTTAGTGTAATACCCCGAATTTATAACGATATTAAAAAAGATAAATTAAAGAATAAATGGTTTAATATTAAGAATTACGGGAAACTGATTACGTCATTACGTTCATCTCGAAATTCTGATCAGGATAGACACATAGTTTGCATAAAACGGATAACATATGAAGAAGTTACGAACAATAAAAAGTTGAAAATCAGAACCCGGTATAACTGGTGTACTTGCCAAGCATGCCAATGAAATTTTGCATTGTAAAGTGCACCTAGAACAGTTTTTGGGTATTCAGGCCTTTTTCGAGTGAGTGACGACCTGTGACCTGACCCAATTCCATTAGGCCTGAGGTGGCATCCGAATTATGTAACCCAGCAGCTATAAATGTATCTCGTATCCTTTGTTTTCTTCACAAAGAAACAATGGTGGCTGGACTCTGTTGGATTCTGAACTGAACTAGGGTCTCTCATCTTCTTCTAAAGCATATCAAATTCTGAGATTTAAACATAGACTCAGCACCTTTTCTACAATCTTAGCAATCCAATCATAGTGAGTTCTAGTTGCTTTTAGGTTTAGATAAATAATAGTGAATTATGAAAGACTGTGATTTGGATACGTTGTAGACTTTGAATCTATGTTATTGTTAGATCTTATGCTATGTCATGATAGATCTATTTCTTTGGATCCAATTCAAATTGTTATACTATGTTATCATTATGGATCTTGGGTTGTAACTTTTATGTTATGCTATGATGCGGATGTATGTAGATCTATTCTATGTGATCTAAAATTATTATGTTAGATCTATTCTATGTGATCTAAAATTGTCACCTTATGATTCATGTTAGATCTATCCTATGTGATTTAAAAGTGTCACCTTATGATTCATGTTAGATCTATCCTATATGATCTAAAATTGTCACCTTTTGATTTATGTTAGATCTATCCTATGTGATCTAAAATTTTCACCTTATGATTTATGTTAGATCTATCCTATGTGATCTAAAATTGTCACCTTATGATTTATGTTAGATCTATCCTATGTGATCTAAAATTGTCACCTTATGATTCATGTTAGATCTATCCTATGTGATCTAAATTGTCACCTTATGATTTATGTTAGATCTATTTTATGCTATCTAAATTATCATCTTATGATTCATATTAGATCTATTTTATGTGATATAAATTGTCACCTTATGTTAACATATTAGATCTATTTTATGTGATCTAAATTGTCACCTTATGTTAACATGTTAGATCTATTTTATGTGATCTAAATTGTCACCCTATGTTATCATGTTAGATTTAAATCGATTGGACATCTAAATTGCTAATTTAGATATTGTGACATCATGGTTCATCAGTTTTATGTCCACCTTGTTATGATGACAATTTCATCAATGCTAGTATGTATGTTTACCTTATTATCATACAAGTTTATGTTTATGCCAAGATGATCATTTTAGTTATATTCCCATTATTTTTCCTATTATCGTTTATGACTAGGCTATTGTCTAGCCTAGACACGTTGCCAATTTTGTGAAGGCGCTAGTTAAGGAACGGGGAAAAAGGGATAAAAATGGCATAATTTGAATATGAACATTTATGGACATGTAATTGAAATTATTGGGCAAAATAGGTATTGACACCTATAAAAGGAAAGGATTAATTAATTGGTAAATTAATTAAAAATGGCATAATTTGAACATGAACATTTATGGACATGTAATTCAAATTATTGGGCAAAATAGGTTTTGACACCTATAAAAGGAAAGGATTAATTTATTGATTAATTAATTAAAAATGGAATATCTAGTAATTACAATTAGGAATTGTACTTATGACACGAGGTTAGGTTGCATTAGTGGTGGAAGTCTGCCAGGACCCGACCGACATATCCAGCAGCCACTAATGGTGAACCTAATGTGGGAAGTCTAAGTACGTAAATACGAATCGGGCTATGACATGAGGTTAGGCCCAACTGTTGAATAAGTCTGCCCGGACCCGACCGACATATCCAGCATCCACATGTTGTAAGCCTAATGTGGGAGGTCTGGCCCATTATGAAACCATAAATGGACATGGTAAAGAATTGGACTACCTAACCTAAGTTAATCCACAGGGATTGTATGAACTTAAATTTAAGTTGGGGGTTAAGTAACCATGGTTGAGGGGTGGGTTAAGTAAATCTGAGGAAGGGATGGGTAATAGGCCCACAAACTTAACCCGTTAAGATTACGCAATTAAAGACATCTAGTGGTATACATAATCGGTGGAAATGATAAAGTTATGTAATTAAAGACACCCCTTAGGGTAAACATAACTTGTAGAAGTGATAGGGTTATGTAATTAAAGACACCTATAGGTAAGCATAACCGACTGGAAGATTAGGGGTTATGTATTAAAGACACCTATAGGTAAGAATAACTAGTAGAAATACATAGGGCTATGTAGTTAAAGACACCTAGTGGTATACATGGTCAGTGAAAACCTAGTGGGGGATACAAGTCAAAGGGGAGAGCTTGTATCATATTGTGTGGGACCCATTTCAGTCAGTAACCCGGAGTAGGTTTCAAACAAAGTACTTTGTACTTGGCGGAGAAGAGGCACGCTTACCGACTGATTGTAAGAGATCCAAATGTGGAGGACGGTGTGGGCGGCGCAAACCGACCGGGCCATGTGCGTGCATGAGCCGGGCAGAGGGGGATAAGACGACCGTGACACCTGTAGATATGGTTGTGCACATTATTACATTGAGAGATTTCCACTTTAGGAAGTGATACCTCCTACTACGGGGCCAACGCAAGATATCTACGAGGGTTAGGGAGCCGATCGATCAAGGTCGTAGTTAGGATACATTTGGACATATACCTATGTCTACCACCTTATAGTTGAAGGGATCATCTCTTTCAGGATATACCAGTAATAGTGCAAAGTCATCATTAGTGAGGCATGTACATCTTATCTTGCTTACCTTGTCACACCTACCATTTATGTAGTGATCTCTCTCGTATCCACTTTATATGCCTATCATGTTACTTTTGTTTATCTACTGGATAAAAGTAACTAGACTCTCTAGACTTTATGTCTGACCCTTTTTGTTTCTCTTTCTTTCTTCCGTTCACCCCCCCCCCCCCAGGTTCTCAGGGAGGAAACACCCAGGCTTAGTCAGGATTCAGATATCATCTTGCTAGGAGCTATTTCTGAATTATGGCTCAAGTTCTTTTCTCTACTATGGCTTACCTCTTTTAATTTGGGGAATTTTTCTTTTTATTTACTTATGCTGATGGTGTAAGACAGAAGTTATTTTCTTGTAATGGTTTTTGTGACTTATGAAATAGTGGACCACGGTATTTTGATTTATGATTGAAACAAAAATTTAAATTTCCATTGCTATCTTATTTACATTTGTCTTGTAATTATTTTGTGTCTGATTACCTATAACGCTTCACGGAACTTAATGCATTCCCTTAGTGAGTGACATTAACGGACGTGGGGTGTCACACTTGGTATCAGAGCTGAAGGTTACTAGATTAGATGAAAAAATTGAAAATTATTTTCAAAACGGTTTTAAAAGAAAGAATTTTCAAAAAGAAAAAGTCTGTTTTGAAAAACATTCCCCAAAAAGCCATATGTAGTATCCTTCAGTCCGTTATCTAAATTTCTTCCTCCCTTTTTCAGCATGTCTGGGGAACAAAACATCCCTAATACATCCCTAATATCCCAGAGGGCGTCACTATACCCGGATGGTTCTGTAGGTATTTGGAGGCCAAGGCGTCGGCCGAAGGCCAAAGAGACGTTCCTCCCCCAGCTGCACTAGTCATTCCTCCTCCCCCTCCAAAAGCAGATAACTTCGCCAAGATCTACAAGGACTTCTGTGCTATGGGAGGGAAGCCATTCCATAGGAACGAAACATTCGTGGAAGCTTGGAATTGGCTTAGAAAGACTGAGGACTTATTCATAATCTTTGAAGTGGAGGACCGAAGAAAGATTCAGTTAGCTGCTTGGCTATTGAAGGACGAAGCCTCCTTTTAGTCGGAAGTCACCCAGGCTGAACGTTCGGTGGAAACTTGGGAAGATTTTAGACAGAGGTTCGAATTGAAATTTCTTTCCCAAGATGAAAGCAGTAGAGATTCTTAGCACTCAAACAAGGAAACTTAACGGTGAAAGAATATGTGAACAAATTCAACAAGCTAGCAAGGTTCGGGTTAGAGTTGGTGGATATGCCACACAAAAAGGCTTTGTGGTTTGCTAAAGGGCTGAATGAGCCTCTGCATGGTTTAGCTATGTCCATATTCCCATGGGGACCACCTTTTAAAAGCTTGTTGATATGGACCTAATGCATGAGGAGGACAAGGGAGAAAAGAAGGAAACAAAAGCTAAGGGGACATTGCAGAATAAGAAGATGTGGCACAAGAAGGGGCAGCAGCAACAGCAACAACAACAGAAGAAAGAATGGAAAAATGATAAAGGAAAGGATAATAGAAAATGCCATTATTGTGGGAAGGAAGGTCATCTGGTTAAAGACTGTAAGCGAAGGTAGAATTCATGCTTCCACTATGGAGAGGTCGGACACTTTGCTAAAGAGTGCCCGAAGAAACGGGGATCACAGGGACAAGGTCAAAGGGCAGGAAATTCTGGATGGAAGGTGCAGGCTCTCGCGACCAATGCTCCTGATAGAGGTAGAAAAATTTCTGTGGAAGGTTTAATTTCTCTTTCAAACCATCCTGTTAGAACACTTTTTGACTCTAGTGCCTCACGTTCATTTATATCAAGTTCTGTAGTTGAATCTCTGTACTTAGTTATTAGTGTGGTAGTAGATCCCATAGTTGTGTCAAACCTCATTGGTGGTTCGGCTCATTTATCGATGATTTGTCGGGGTTTGAAAATATCTGTGTTACGCGTCGAGTTTGAATGCGAAGCGTATGTGCTCGGGTTTATGGGATATGGGTTGATTCTAGGAATGGATTGGCTTGCCGAGTATGGTGCCATTCTAGATTGTGGGAAGAGGGCTGTTAGGCTTCTAACTTGTCATGGGAGAACCCTCGATATTTCGTGTGACCCATAAGTGTCGGTTATGCTTAGTTTCCTAGAGTCTCTTGATGCATCTATCGACGATCTGCAATCTGTTCCAGTAGTCCGGGATTTTTCCTATTTTTTTGATGAGGTTCGGGGTTTACCTCCAAGGCGCGAGATTAACTTTCGCATATATCTGGTGGACAATTCAAAGCCAGTTGAATTACCAATGCGCCACATGGCTCCAAGGGAAAAGAAGGAGCTGAGTAAGCAAGTAGGGGAGCTACTTGAGAAAGGTTTTATCAAACGAAGCATATCAGAATGGGGTGCTCCAGTGGTATTCGCAACTAAGGCGAATGGTTCGCTTCGTTTGTGTGTTGATAATAGGGAGCTGAATAAGCTCACTAAGAAGAATAGGCACCCGCTTCTGGGGATTGATGATTTATTTGATCAACTTGTTGGTGCCTCGGTATTTTCTTAGTTGGACTTGGCCACGGGGTTCCATCAGTTAACGGTGGCTGAGGACAGCATAGATAAGACTGCTTTTAGGACTCCGGACAGTTTCTTTGAATGGTTGGTTATGCCTTTTCGGTTGACAAATGCACCCACCTATTTTGTCGATCTGATGAGTAGGGTCTTTCGGGAGTTCCTAAACAAATTTGTCATAGTCTTTGTTGATGATATCTTGATCTTCTCCAAGAGCAAAGAAGAGCATACCCAACATTTGAGAGAAGTTTTGAAAACTCTCTGCGACCATCAGCTTAAAGCAAAGTTCTCCAAATGCCATTTTTGGAGAAAAGAGGTGAGATTCTTAAGGCATGTGGTCTCCAAAGAAGGGGTAGCCGTAGATCCCGTGAAGGTGGTTGCAGTGCAAGACTAACAAGTTCCAAAAAACGCAACCGAGGTGAGAAACTTTCTTGGTTTAGCAGGTTACTATAGAAAGTTCATTAAGGACTTCGCAAAGATATCAGCCTCACTCACCAGGCTGACGAAGAAGAACTTGGCATTCTCATAGGGTATAGACTGTGACATTGCTTTCCAACGACTAAAGAGGGCTCTGACAACAGCCCCAGTTTTGACCTTACCTAACGGGAATAAAGTGTTTACCATTTACACTGGTGCATGTGGTACTGGGCTTGGTGCGGTTCTAATGCAAGAAGGGAAAGTTGATTGTTATAGGGGTAGAGAGCTGAGAGTTCATGAAAAGAACTACCTCACCCATGATCTAGAGCTATCCGCCATAATGTTTGTGTTAAAGATGTGGCGTCATTATTTACTTGGAGAGAAGTTCGAGTTATATACCGATCATAAATCTCTCAAGTATCTGTTCTCACAGAAGGATCTCCATTTAAGGCAACAGCGGGGGATGGAGTTTCTAGCTTCTTATGATTTTGAGATTTCTTATACCCCTGGCAAGGGTAATGTGGTGGCAGACGCACTAAGTAGGCAGAGGGTGGCCCTGAGTCCTCTGTTTGTAGAAAGAAAGAACTTAGAGTTCATATCATCTTTTGATTTTAGACCCTCCATCGAGATTTTGCCTAATTTGTTTGCATCCTTGGAGATACAACCGACTCTTATGGACCAGATAGGAGTTTCGCAACAAGGTGACCCACAGATTCTAGACATCATGAATAAGCACAGAAGAGGGGAGACTTCTAGTCACCTCAGCAGATATGCCATAGATGAAAAGGGGTGGATGCGATGAGATGGAAGGCTTTGTGTTCCTCAAACTCGAAGCTTGATAAAGGCAGTCCTAAAAGAAGCCCACCATTCCAAGATGACCATTCATCCAGGTAGTGATAAGATGTACATGGGCATGAAGAAGATTTTCTTTTGGGCTGGGATGAAGAAAGATGTGGCCGAATTTGTTTCCCAATGTTTAGTTTGCCAGCAAGTCAATGTCGAGAAAAAGAAGCCCGGTGGTTTGCTTCATCCGTTGGAGGTTCCTTAGTGGAAATGGGAGAGCATCTCTATGGATTTCATAGATGGTTTGCCTAGATTTAAGAAATGCAACACCAATATCTGGGTTGTGGTAGATAGACTCACTAAGAGCGCTCACTTTATTACAATTAAGAGTAAGAGGACGGCAGCACGGTTAATAGCAATTTATGTTCGAGAGATAGTTCGTCTTCATGGAGTTCCTTCCAGCATCGTGAGCGATCGTGACCCCATCTTTACCAGCGAATTTTGGAGGAGCTTGCAAGAAGCATTAGGTACATAGTTGCGTTTTAGTACAGCTTATTATCCTCAGACCGATGGGAAAACGGAGAGGGTAAACATAACTCTAGAAGATCTTTTAAGGTTGTGTATCCTAGACTTCGGAGGGACTTGGGAAGAGCATCTTCCTTTAGTAGAGTTTGCTTATAACAATATCTATCAGGCTAGCATCGACATGGCACCCTTCGAAACATTGTACGGACGACCCTGTAGATCACCAACTTGTTGGTGGGAATCAACAGAAAGAGTATTACTTGGACCAGATATGGTTAGAGAAACATCTGAAAAGATTGACCTTACTCGACGGCGGATGTAGACAGCTCAAGATAGATAGAAATCCTATGCAGACAAGAGAAGGAGTGACCTCGAGTTTGAAGTAGGAAGCTTGGTTTTAATCAGGGTGTCACCTCTGAAGAATGTGGTTCGCTTCAAATCGGTAGGGAAGTTGGCACCTAGGTTCGTGGGATCATTTCCCATTACCGAGAGGATTGGCCAAATGGCCTATAAAGCAAAGCTTCCTAAAAATATATCTAGTGTTCATGATGTTTTCCATCTTTCTCATCTGTGAAAGTGTTTCATGACACCGCGGAAGTTGTTGAGCCAAGTATATTGGAAGAGTAGAAGTGGAACGGGAGGCGACAGTCAGGAGAGTTCCTTCCCGTATTCTTGGATCAGAAGTTAAGAAGATACGCAAAAAAGAGCTCAAGTTACTAAAGGTTCAATGGGGAGATAACCCAGAAGATGTGAGTTAGCAGACCGAAGACAAGATTCGTGCTTCGTACCCTTTTCTCTACGAGGGTATGTTCTTAACTCCTTTTTCCAAAGCTTTATCAGTACTTGTTTCTATCATTTGAGTATATCTTATTCATAGTATTCTTCCACCTTCAGATAGGGATCCTATGGATGTAAACATGTTTTTGAGACATGTTATGATTGATGGATGCAAGTGTATGCTAGTGGTTGCCTGTAGACGCATATACACACATATTAGACACTAAGATCGGCTTAATCACTCTCATATTGCATACAGACATGTGTGCATTTTCTTTTCTTTTATGGATGAAAATGGATGAACTAGCATATGTGTGTTGCATTTGGACGAATGAGTGTGCACACACGTAGAGCTTATATGTTATAATAGGCTTATTTGCATACATATTGGATACATGGCACTAACATACATTACATTAAGGAGGTCAACTGAATCAGTAGGCCGCCTGATCTTCGCATTAGGGAAATACACACACACTTTTGCATATATTCGTGAAAGCACTAGAAATCCTTAAGGACAATGGATGCCAGTGATTGATGGATGAGTAGACGGATGATGGATGGTAGGATATGAATTCTTCTCAACTTGAAGATTTCGGGGAAGAAATCCTTTGAGTAGGGGAGAATGTAACACCCCGAATTTTTAACGACATTAAACAAGATAAATTAAAGAATAAATAGTTTAATATTAAGAATTATGGGAAACTGATTACGTCATTATGTCCGTCTCGAAATTCTGGTTAGGATAGACACCTAGTTTTGTAACGACCCGTAAAATCTGAACCAATTAAAAAAATTTAAATTGGCTAAAATAGTGGATTTTAAGTATTTAAAATAAATATTTTAAATAATAGCAATGAAAAGTAAGTTTGAATCGACATTTGAAAATGAATATAATTAATTCTAATTATAAACAAGGCCTGAAATGGCGCTGCAGTTTCAAAAATTGAATTCAAACTTTGTCGGACTGTACCGGGTGCAAAACAAAACGGATTTGAGTGAAACAAAAAATATTTAAATCTGTTAGTGGATACCTTTCTAGCGAATCTGAAAAATCGAAGTTTTATAGCGGAAAGCAAAAGTTATGGCCAAATGAATTTTCAGAAAGCTCGCTATGGAATTTATATAGCCCGTGAAATTGGTCATTTTGCAAATGACCTCGGAATTCAACGAAACCACTTTTGTTGGATCCGGGATGAGAAGTTATTGCTAGGTTTCAAATTTCATAATTTTTGAAGCTAGTATGTGAGCGTGGCAAAGGAAAATGTGTTTTGGTCAATTATAGTTAAATTGGATCAACCAGAAATGGGCCATTTTTCAAACGGTCACAGAATTCGATGAAACTAGTTTTGTTGGGACCGTATCGTCAAAACATAGCCAGATTTATTTTTCTAGAATTTTTCGAATCAGTTTGTGGCCCTGGCAAATTGAAATGTACGTTTAAATCAAATATTAAATGTTTTATATTTTAATTTGAAGGAAAACTAACTAAAACAGACGAGTGTGCCTACGAAACATATCCCATTGTGTTCGGAATGGGGGTAAAATGCTAGGGACGACAGTCGTTGGGTTTGATTTCGAGTTCATGGGAGAAAACCCTAATTTTCGAATAAATATAAATACCGGCCAATCAAATTATTTCTTTCATAATTTTAAAAATAAATAAAATTAAAAAAACCCTCACCGCCTCTCTCTCACCGACGGTTCTCGAGCTCGATTCTTCCCAACCCTTTTCCCATCGCCTCGGCCATCGCCACCACTTCACCTCGACTCGCCTTCCTCCCCTCTTCCAATCCATACCATCCTCGACCCCCCAAGCCTCGTCTCCACCGAGAATCGCGCCCAGGAAGATCGTCGGCATCGAGCCAAAATCCGCCGCAACCACTGCTTCGAACCCAGCGCCACCACCACGCGCGGATAGCCCCTTCCTCCCTTTACAACGCTGCAACCTCCGATCGTCCTCTAGCTTCACGGATTTCGCGATTATTCAAAACATAGTTTTGAACGAGGAATAGAGGTATACGACTATGAAAATTTTTAACTGTTTTAACACCTTTAAACCGTTGCAAACATTGAAAAATCATATCTTTTTCGTTTCTTGTCGAAATCCAGTGAAACAAGAGACAGTGGACTCATGTGGACGTCTTCTACCTTCTAGAAGAGACCGCATATTTTTCTGAGCCTTCTGCTATTTTTGATGGAGTGGAACCCAATGTGAGATTTCTAATTTATAAACGATATGGAAAACGACGATGTATAAATTATATAGTCGATGTATGAGTTATATAAGCGTTGTACACCTCTTGTATAAGCATTGTATAAGTTGCACGTTCGATGTATAAGTTGTATATGCGTTGTAAAAATTATATATGTTTTCAAATAGAAGTGAAATGCTATATATATATATATACGCCCCTCGTCCACAAACCATGGACGATATTTATTGGTTGTGATTGGTGTGAAAATTGATTGATAGCGAATGGTTGATTGGAATTGTTTGTGGTTGAAATTGATTGATTGTGGTTGAAAAATACCCGTTTGTGGTTGAGAAATATTTGGTTGAAACCACATAGGATTAGTTTGTGGAAATGAAAAAAATATACATGTCTCCTGCGTGCGAACTTTCAAAAGCTGCGAGGCTTTAAGGTAGAGCGAGGAGCCGTACTAGGGACGGTCCCGGTTTTAACTACCCTGCCGTTATGCTGCCGAAATTTTGAATAATATTCATGTGTTAGAATTATTTTCATTTGTTGAAACTATATTTATTCGTTGTATAGAAAACCTTCATGTGTTGAATTGAAATTCATTCATTGGATAGAATTCATGTGTTGAATGGTGTTCATGTTTTTAAAATATAAAAATCACCTTTTTATCTATATATACAAACTATAGAAAACCTTCATGTGTTGAATTGAAATTCATTCGTTGGATAGAATTCATGTGTTGAATGGTGTTCGTGTTTTTAAAATATAAAAATCACCTTTTTATCTACATATACAAACTATAGAAAACCTTCATGTGTTGAATCGATATTCATTCGTTGAATTGAAATTCATGTGTTGAATGTTATTCGTGTTTTAAATATAAAAATCACATTTTTATCTATATATACAAACTATAGAAAACCTTCATGTGTTGAATCGAAATTCATTCGTTGAATTGAAATTCATGTGTTGAATAGTATTCATATTTTAAAAGAAAGTGTTTTATAATAAAATTCCAATTTTTATCATCGATAAGAACTATATAAAATAATCTTTTTTTGAAATAAATTGTTTTATAATAAAAATCCTATTTATATCACCTATATTAACTATACAAAATACTCGAGTTTTGAAATAAATTGTTTACATTAAAAATCACATTTTTATTATATACATGAATTGATAAAAATAGTGAAGTGTTGAAATAGAAGGCAGTTAGATAAAAATATAATTTTTATCAAATGTACGAAAAGAATATAGCTTTGAAATCGAAGAATAGATATATATATATATATAAATAGAATTAAAATATATCGAATAACGAAGCTGCATTTCGTATTTTGAAACCGTGATTTCAAACGATTAGTGCGGGAGATCTGACCATCGGATTTTTCCGAAACCGCAACCATTGGGTTCGCTTTGGAAATATCTTTCCAACGGCACCAACTTTGTAAAAATCCAACGATTGGATTGTCTGGAATCTTTAATTCAATTCTAAAGAAAAACAGCGCCAGAATCGATTATATATATATATAATTATATTTAATCGAATAACGACGCTGCAGTTCGTATTTTGAAATCGAAACTTCAAACGATTATACCGGGAGATCCGACCGTCGGATTTTCCCGAAACTGGAACCGTTGGATTCGTTTTGAAAAGATCTTTCTAATGATGTAAATTTCATGAAGATCCAACGGTTAGATTTTCAAATATGTGTAAATCAAATCTGAAGAAAAACAGCGCCACGGCCGCGTTATTGCCCGAAGTGTCGCTTTGAATAAATTGGCTATTTTAAAATAAATAAAAATAGCGATAAATCGTTATAAAATATTATAAACGATATGGATGTGAAATTTAGAAATTAACTGAAGGTTAGCTAACTCGAATGGTTTCCTGGATTTTGATCTGATGTTGGTTTCGGCCTTCGGGGTTAATATTTGGGAAATCGTTCTCTTACTGATTGACGGTTAGTGCCTAATGAATTGAAATGATGCGTATGTATGTTAGTGTTGCACTTGTTTATTATATACGCGAGTTGCTCAGAAAGACAGGGTTTATCCCATTCTGAATAACTGAATCGACGATAAGAAATCGAAGATGAAGACGGTGGTCGAAGACCGGAGATCTTCACCTCGTTTGGATGGTAACCGAGGTCCTGATTGGGAGGCATCCCGAAATATGGATAATGAGTGGTGATCGTCCAGACGTACGTGGTGATCGATGGGTTTGCGAGGTATATAGTGCCTCCGGTTTCGTTCTGACCCAGAACGGACTTGCAAATGGACAGTGTGTTTAACATTGGAATTTATTCTGTGTGATTGATAGCTATCAGTTGCACTGTGTGAATTGCCTGTGTGGCATGCTAAGATGCAGTGATCAGGGCTTCTGTTGAAAAGCAAAGTCTTGTGTTGATGATCAAAGCTCCGCCTGTGTGGCGTAGCTTTGTGTATAACGTAAATTCGCGAGCCTCACACCCCGGTATGAACCCGAAACGGGAGAGGACATCAGGGAGGGCCTGCGTTTCTTCCTAGCTAGAAGTGGCGTCAGTGGTTTTACACGCCCTGACGAGTTTAACTTATGTGGTTGTTGCTGTTGTGAGGCGCCTCGAATATATCGGTTGATCTGGGACCAATGAAGTCATTCGTTGACTCACTTACGCCCCAAAGGGCGGAGAAACGTAGTGTTCAGGCATTTTTATCCACTCCGCGTGGACCGGCCCTGACGATCCAAGGGTCGATGCGTTCTAATCCTAAGACTCGGGCTAGGCAGTCTCGAAGTCGGTAAGGACTATCTTTTGCCTTGGTTCATGATGGAAATCCAATTTCCAAATACGTGACTATGCGGTTTTGGTTGTATACCTATATATGGCGACATAGTGGTATGGGGCATTAATGTCGTCTATGATTGATAGTTATGATTTGAAATTGTTTTTAAAACATATAACACTAGTAATAATATCAAATGCTTTTGTTTTATTCGTGTCAAGCATATTTTGGCCGTTATAAGGTAAAAACTCTATCCTCCGGTTTGCGTTGAATTGTGTGATGGGAACTGAGTCTTATAATGGCTTCATTTTTATAAAAAGCATTGTGATGTTTAAAAGAATGATTTGTTTTAAAGCACTGGCAATCCGATGGAGTAAACCCGTTCCACGAAAGTAGCGTGGTCCTATGATTAGCCATATTTTAAGTGTGTTGAGTAGATTTCTCATACCAGTCCCATGACTGACTCGTAGTTTGTTTCACTTTCAAACTCGGGTGCCCCTTTTTCTACACGGGCAGCCTTGTGTTCAGGTTTAGCAGGCTTTTCTGGATAGCTGGAGATAAAGATGGATTATATCATTTATCTCTTTTTATGCTGTTCAGCTCCTATTGTACATTATGTTTGTTTTTCCGCGGTAGACATATATGTATAGTTGAACTGTATTTGTACTAAGTATGATCCTGTATACTGTGTAACTCTGATGATTACGTTTATCCAGTATATTCTATTGTGCATTATCTGATGTATTTATTTATTTCTGTTCTGCTATTTTCTGTTTCTGTGTTATATTCCAAGGATTACCCTTGCCACCGTCAGTACGGGGTTTGGGGTCGTCTCATTTGGTATCAGAGCTTTGGTTAAGCTTAGTTCCAGAATATAACATATGAACGAACTCATCAGAATAGAACCAGTAGTGTTCTAGGACGGGTAACTCTATACAGATAGGATCAGTAATATCCTAGTATGAGTAAAGCAGAATGAAATACACCCCAGTAGACACATTTACATTCAAGTATTTGCCTCTATATTTTGAAATATCTTTTCTGTTGACCTAACACTTTGTCTGCTAATTGCAGATGCACTAGAAAATGAGTGACAGGAACAAAAGAAACAATCGTATGGCTCGACCAGCTAATGCGCCCGTTGTGCTCCCACAGCCAGAATCAGATATAGAAGTCCTATTCAACAGATTTCGAAATCTGGGTGGATCGCCATTCTTAGGCAAGGAGTCCATCATGGAAACGCAAGCTTGGATCCGTTCTGCAGAGAAAGTCTTTGAAGGTTGAAAACTGAGAGATGATCAGAAAAGATTACTGGCGTCTTGGGCACTCAAAGAAGAAGCTTTGTTTTGGTGGGATTCAGTTATTAAAGATAATCCAGAAGGTGATATCACCTGGGATAGATTCAAAATGATTTTCTTAGAAAGACCTGAATCTGAGGCAGCAATGTTGGCTAGAGTTCCTTGCAGCATATGATTTTGAGATTCTATACACTCCAGGGAAAGCCAATGTCGTGGCCGATGCGCTAAGTCAAAAGAATGTAAAGCTTTATTATTACGACTTCCTTGATTGACAAAATATCTATTCTTCAGAAGGAGGATAACTTTATTAAGGACATGATCAAAAGGATTCAGAAAGGCGAACCCTCGTGTTTTCAAATAGATAACGATGGAATCCTGAGATTGAAAGGAAGGATTTGTGTTCCCGACATCCCAGAGTTAAAAAGGGAAGTGTTAGACGAGTGTCACAAGTCTAAGCTGAGTATCCATCTTGGTGTGGCCAAAATGTACAACGATCTCAAGCGAACATTCTGGTGGGAGGCTATGAAAAGAGACATTTCAATATATGTTAGCCGATGCCCTACTTGCCAGCTAGTCAAGAGCGACCAATAGAAACTGGCTGGATTGTTACAACCGCTAGACGTTCCTGGTTGGAACTGGGAACATATTTCCACGGACTTCATTGATGGTTTGCCCAGAACCAGAAAAGGAAATGACAGTATTTGGGTGATCGTAGATCGCTTCACGAAGACCGCCCAATTTATACCTGTCAAATCAAACAGAACTGCTCAGAGTCTGGCGCAGATATATTTCAAGGAAATAGTTAGACTACATGGAGTGTCGCTCAGTATAGTCAGTGATAAAGCTACAATATTTACTAGTAAATTCTGGGAGGCATTTCAAGTAGAGCTGGGAACAATGCTGAATCTAAGCATCGCTTATCATCCTCAAACAGATGGTCAGACTGAGAGGGTGAATCGTATTTTAGAAGATCTATTGCGGGCTTGTGTTCTAGATTTCGGTGGGTCATGGGAAGACCATCTACATTTGGCTGAATTCTCATATAACAACAGCTACAAGGCGAGCCTGACAATGTCGACATTTGAAGCATTGTATGGTAGACCGTGCCGATCCCCTGCTTGTTGGGTCGAACCTGGTAATAGACTCGTGTTAGGGCCTGATATGATCCGAGAAGCTGCCGACAAAGTCGACTTTATTAAGAAGCGATTACTCGCCGCTCAAAGCCGACAAAAGAGCTATGCCGATAGGAGAAGAAGAGATATATCATTTGCGGTTGGCAATGTATATTTGAAAGTATCGCCGATGAGAGGAGTTATCTGATTCGGTAAAATTGGGAAGTTAGCGCCCAAGTTCATTGGTCCGTTTCCTATTCTGGAACGGATCGGAACTCTCTCTTATAGGGTCAAATTGTCTGATTGGTTGCCTGGGGTGCATGATGTATTTCATATATCTCAACTTCGAAAGCACGTTCATGATCCAGCCTTGATCGTGGAAGAAGCAGCTCAACAGGATATAGAAATTACTCCAGAATTAGCTGTGAGAAGAGAGCCGCTAAAGATTATCGGCAAAGAAACCAAAGAGCTGAAGAAAAAGAAGGTTCACTTAGTCAAAGTGCAATGGAGTGGAGATCCGCGAGATTGTACTTGGGAAACTGAGGAGAGCATTCAGAAAGCCTATCCTAAGTGTCGAGTGGATATCTCTGATTGACTCCGGTGCAAGGTACATTTACCATACTTTGCATTA
Organism: Allium sativum; assembly: GCA_030737875.1. Lineage (NCBI taxonomy): Eukaryota > Viridiplantae > Streptophyta > Magnoliopsida > Asparagales > Amaryllidaceae > Allium > Allium sativum. Next base: position 467,353,153 of record CM060923.1, read on the forward strand.
CCAATTAGTTCTCTACTTTGTTGTTATTTTCTTTCCATGGATGTGCACTTTTAATTCTATAGTCTGCTTAGTTTAAAAAGAATTTATGAGTTAATTCGTATGATTTTGAAAAGTTAAAAAACAAATTGATTTCTGTTTGTGTTGTGTGATAGTAGATTTGATTAATTAAAATTATTGAAACAATAGTTAATTTAATCAATAATAGAATGAATGGTAGGATTTATTCGATTAAATCACACATTGAACTGATTTAAAAATAGATAGAAATATATACATGTGCATTATATATGTTTGAACAGGTAAATGGATAGCTGTTGAGTAAAGATTTTATTAGCGTGCCCGACAAATAGGTAAACCTTAATGAGTTGGATGCGAAATATTATTATATCAACTCCTGTGAATGCCATTGGATGCGGAGTGCTGGTTGTTCTGTGTGAAATAATAAACATCGCCATAGGATAGAAACAATTTATTTTGAACTACATTACATAGCATACTTCTGGAGATAGGCATACTTCATCATATACCACATAAGCATTTGGAGCTTGTGTGACGAGGTGGAAGACTTACCATACGAGCGAGAGGCTTGTATGGCGATGACTATATTTTACAGGTTGAACTGATGACTGATATGGACTATTTAAATTGTAACGATAAAATTGCCAGATTAATAAAAAACCCCACACGGGTCTGGAGTTGACAGTAATCACGTCTCTCTAGTCATTAGATACAGCACATGGACTATTTATTTCCCACACGGGACGAGGTGACGAGGATTTCTCCTCTGGAGCATTTAAAATACACACTCCCTCAGGCTTTGACAGGGTGACGAGAATTTATTCTCTGGAGTTATTATCTATACACGCTCCCCTGTAAACACCAGAATATATCACTATAAATATGTGTATGCTTATTAGGATTTATTGGGTACCTAATACGGCCCAATAAATTTCCAAACCTCTCCCCGTACAAAGGAGGTTATGGCGAAATTTTTCGAAAATTCCGGGTGTACAGCCAAATTTTTGAAGAATTTGAAAATTCTCAGAAACTGAAAAGTTGGAGAATGGAAGCCAGATTGAACGTAGATTTGATTAATCAAACCACTTTCGGCTTTGTTCCTTTTCGGGGACGAAAAGTTTTTAAGTGGGGGAGATTGTAACGACCCGGAAAATCTGAACCAATTTAAATTGGCTAAAATAGTGGATTTTAAGTATTTAAAGTAAATATTTTAAATAATAGCGATGAAAAGTAAATTTGAATCGACATTTGAAAACGAATATAATTAAATCAAATTATAAACAAGGCCTGAAATGGTGCTGCAGTTTCAAAAATTGAATTCAAACTTTGTCGGACTGTACCGGGTGCAAAACAAAACGGATTTGAGTGAAACAAAAAATATTTAAATCTGTTAGTGGATACCTTTCTAGCGAATCTGAAAAATCGAAGTTTCATAGCGGAAAGCAAAAGTTATGGCCAAATGAATTTTCAGAAAGGTCGCTATGGAATTTATATAACCCGTGAAATTGGCCATTTTGCAAACGACCTCGGAATTCGACGCAACCAATTTTGTTGGATCCGGGATAAGAAGTTATTGCTAGGTTTCAAATTTCATAATTTTTGAAGCTAGTATGTGAGCGTGGCAAAGGAAAATGTGTTTTGGTCAATTACAGTTAAATTGGATCGACCAGAAATGGGCCATTTTTCAAGCGGTCTCAGAATTCGATGAAACTAGTTTTGTTGGGATCGTATCGTCAAAACATAGCCAGATTTTTTTTTTGGAATATTTCGAATCAGTTTGTGGCCCTAGCAAATTGAAATGTACGTTTAAATCAAATATTAAATGTTTTATATTTTAATTTGAAGGAAAACTGACTGAAACTGTCGAATGGGCTTACGAAACATATCCCATTGTGTTCGGAGTGGGGGTAAAACGCTAGGGACGACAGTCGTTGGGTTTGATTTCGAGTTCGTGGGAGAAAACCCTAAATTTCAAATAAATATAAATACCGGCCAATCAAATTATTTCTTTCATAATTTTAAAAATAAATAAAATTAAAAAAAACCCGCGCCACCTCTCTCTCACCGACGGTTCTCGAGCTCGATCCTTCCCAGCCCTTTTCCCATTCACCTCGACTCGCCTCCCTCCCCTCTTCCAATCCATACCATCCTCGACCCCCAAGCCTCGTCTCCACCGAGAATCGCACCTAGGAAGATCGTCGGCATCGAGCCAAAATCCGCCGCAACCACTACTTCGAACCCAGCGCCACCACCATGCGCGGATAGCCCCTTCCTCCCTCTACAACGCTGCAACCTCCGATCGTCCTCTAGCTTCACGGATTTCGCGATAATTCAAAACCTAATTTTAAACGAGGAATAGAGGTATACGGCTATGAAAATTTTCAACTATTTCAACACCTTTAAACCGTTGAAAACTTTGAAAAATCATATATTTTTCATTTCTTGTCGAAATCCAGTGAAACAAGAGACAGTGGACTCGTGTGGACGTCTTCTACCTTCTAGAAGAGACCGCATGTTTTTCTGAGCCTTCTGCTATTTTTGGTGGAGTGGAACCCAATGTGAGATTTCTAATTTATAAACGATATAAAAAACGATGATGTATAAATTATATAGTCGATGTATGAGTTATATAAGCGTTGTACACCTCTTGTATAAGCGTTGTATAAGTTGTACGTTCGATGTATAAGTTGTATATGCGTCGTAAAAATTATATATGTGTTGAAATAGAAGTGAAATGCTATATATACATACATATATATATATATATGCCCCTCGTCCACAAACCATGATGATATTTATTGGTTGTAATTGGTGTGAAAATTGATTGATAGCGAATGGTTGATTGGAATTGTTTGTGGTTGAAAATGATTGATTGTGGTTGAAAAATACCCGTTTGTGGTTGAGAAATATTTGGTTGAAACCACATAGAATTTGGTTGTGGAAATGAAAAAAATATACATGCCGCCTGCGTGCGAACTAGATGCATGATTCCCCATTGTCAAAAGTTGCGAGGCTTTAAGGTAGAGCGAGGAGCCGTACCAGGGACGGTCCTGGTTTTAACTACCCTGCCGTTATGCGGTCGAAATTTTGAATAATATTCATGTGTTAGAATTATTTTCATTTGTTGAAATTATATTTATTTGTTGTATAGAAGACCTTCATGTGTTTAATTGAAATTCATTCGTTGGATAGAATTCATGTGTTGAATGGTGTTCGTGTTTTTAAAATATAAAAATCACCTTTTTATCTATATATACAAACTATAGAAAACCTTCATGTGTTAAATTGAAATTCATTCGTTGGATAGAATGTAATGACATGGATTTTGCCCGACCTTAATCGATCGCAAAATCTACCAAGACCGTTCAAAACCTGCATACGTTAACTTTGGGAATACAACAACATCAGAACAATAACAGCAGACTTTTATAACATCGTAATAAATGTTACATCAGAGTACAGAATATATATCAGAGTACATTAATTACAGCGGAAGATAAATTTTACATTAAATACAATACAGTGCATCGGAAATAAAATAACTAAGACAGCGGAAGACTTTCCTATGCTCTGGACACAGCTTTAAGCTTCAATCCAGGATCCTGCTAAAGAGATAAACCTGTAGACAACTGCTCGACTGCCCGTGTGGAAAGAGGGAACCCGAGTTTGCAAAAAGGTGGAAACAAACAACGGGTCAGTCGTGGGACTGGTGTGAGAATTCTTAACTAATTTAACTAATAGTAATAAGGCAAATCCATGGACCACACCGCTAATGCGGAACGGGTTTTATTCCAATGGATTACCGTGCATAGATTAAAGTGAATCACCAAAACAACGCAATGCTTTTTAGAAAAGTGAAACCATCATAAGACCCAGTTCCCATCACACAATGCAACGCGAACCGGAGGATAGGGTTTTACCTTATAATGGTCAAAAGATGCTTAATACGATAAAAACGATATAATTATTAGTGTATATATATTTCAAAAACATTTCAAAATAAATGTATCAATCCTAGGAAGCGTAGGTACCATATGCTATGCCTCCATACTAGTAATACAATCAAAACCGCATGGGGCATATTGGAAATTGGGTTTCCAACATGAGTCAAGGCTAGGGAGGAGCTCCTTACCGATTCGAGACACTCTAGCTAATGTCTCAGGATCCCCCGCAGTGAACCCTTGGAATGCTGCAGGGCCGGTCCACACATACAGCTTCGTGGATTGGCAAAACCTGAACACACGTTTCCCGGTCCTATAGGACCTATCCGAGGCGCCTCATTCCATCATCCACATAAGTAAAATGTCAAGGCTGGTAGGTCACTGACACCACTCTAGCTAGAAAGAAACGTGCTGCTCTCCCTGCGTTCCCTTCTCCCGTTTTAGACTCCGCCGGTGTGTGAGGCTCGCGAAGTCACGATATACACAAAGCTATGCCTAAATAGACTATGCTTTGATCATCTACCACAAGGCCTGCTTTTCAACAAAGCCTTGATCAATTGCATCTTAGCATGCCACATTGTCAGACCCTACCATATCGTTGATCATCTACCAATATATATATAACCTCTAAGCTCATACGTCTTAGAGAAGGGTGTTAAGCGAAGAATAAATTCTTCACCACCAAAAAAATATATATAATCAGTAGCGTTCAGCAAATACAGTAGAAAAGAATACAATGTCAGACACATAATCCATTTACAAGTCCGCTCTAGGTCTGAGCGAAACAACGTGTCCGTCGATTTCCAAATACGTTTGGACGATCATTACCAAATACCTTGCCTTGGGGTGTCCAATCCCAATTCAAGATAACAGTCATCATCATCCCAACGATGTGAAAACCTTCGGTCTTCTACCACCGTCTTCATATTCGACTCTTTGTCGTCGTGATGATTATTCAGAATGGGTTTAACCCGGTCTTTCTGAATATCTCGTGTAATTTGTGATTTAAAAATCAAATATTGGAAAATCACACATTACGCTGCATTCCAACCCCGAATATTCTTTTAAATAGAATACTCATATTAAAAGGTTCTCATAAATTTTATCAAGGATAAACTATGAAAATAAATTTTAAATCTTTCTTAAAAGATTTATTAAAACTCCAATTTTTAATTTGATATCAAAAGTCATTATTACAAGGTTATTTATTTTAGGAAATAAATCTTGTCTTTAACGGGTTAAATAACTAGTGTCCTTTAAAACACAGTTCACGATAAACCCGCAAATCAATTTTCAACTTATGGAACTCCACAGAAATCAAATCAATACATAATCGCTATAAATTTCTGTATCAGACTAACAGTATAAATGGGATAGTGGCAAAGCCTCTTAAATTCCATATATAATATCGGTCTTATATTACAGAAGCCTATTTCGATTATTACCAATCGAATTTCCACTTAATTCCAATTTTATAAATTACATTGGAAAACTTGATTTTTAGAAAATGCCCTTTTTAAAATCTATAAACTAGATTTATAAATTCCAAATAATAATTTCAATGTAAATTAGATTAAAGGACAAATGTCATTTAAAAACATCGTCCACGATAAATCCACTTCACATCTCAATTTATTTCATATCACTAAATATAATTTCAAAATCTAATAATCTTAATTAAAAGATTTCTCTTTAAATGTTAATTCATTATAAAGAAAACATATTTTTAAAATAATTATTAAAAATATTCTTTATATAAAAAGATTTTTAATGTACAAATATTCTTCTTAAAAGAACACCTGAATCGGAGTGCGACTCAATCATTCACCATATAATTTGGATTATATGGATTTCACACGCATCATATATATTTCAATAACAATATATTCATCAAGTCATCCATTTACATCCAATGTGTAAATTTCACTGTGTAAGCGTTAAAATTTAATAATAACGCTTAACGCAGCCTGTCGATCTAACGATAGACATACCATTTAACATTGGGATTTGTGTCAGTTAAATATCATCCCAATACCCGTGTGGGGTTTTCAGCCAACACACTTCATATAGATATACAAATAAATGATTGGTTAATGGATTTAAACAATTTAAATTATGCTAACAATTGATGATTATGAGCAGGTTATTTAATCCCAATGTCGAAATAAAATATAACTTTCTTGAGATATAAATTTATATGGCATTCCCTTTATTTCTTATATCGTAAAATTTCTCTTTCTTTACTACACTGAAAATTATAATCCACATTATAATGTAAAATTTCTATCTTTCAGTTACATTGCAAAATTTCCTTTTTATTTACATTATAAATGTAATTAATAATATAGTGAAAAATTTTAACTTTTTAAATTACGTTGAAAATGTAATTTTTATAACCGTTCCAATCTTTATCCTATAAATTAATATTAAAAAGATAAATTTGATTCTATGACTAACTCTCCTTCCTAATTACATTAAAATGTAATTTTTCCATACGATGCAAGTTTTCACGTCTTTTAATTACATAGAAATGTAATTTTCTATATCATGCGAATTCTCAAATTCTAATTACATATAAAAATGTAAATTTTATTCTACGACGTAAATCTCGTCCCAAATTACATATAAAAATGTAATTTTTAATTTTCCTCGCAAATCCCTATTTCTAATTTCATATAAAAATGAAATCTTTAATTTACAATGCCAGTCCTCTTTTCTAATTATATATAAAATGTAATTTTTTTTTTTTTGTGAATCTTACCTCTTTATTACATTATAAAAATGTAATTTTTACTTTACATTATAGATTCAAGTCCCAATTACATAAAGAAATGTAATTGTTATAATACAATACAAATTCATATTCTAATTTCATTGAAAAATGTAATCTTTATCACACCGTTATAACTCATATATAAATTACATAGAAAAATGTCATTTTTTTTATTTTACCGTTCTAATTCACATCTAAATTATATAGAAAGATGAAAATTTTCTCATGCGGCACAAAATCAATTTAAATTACATAGAAAATGTAATTTTTATCGTGCGATGGAAATTCATATCTTAATTACATAGGAAAAATGTAGTTCCTATCATACGACATAAATTCATATTTAAGTTACATCTAAAAATGTAATTTTTATCCTACAGTGTAAATTTCTCATTTTTATTACATGTAAAAATGTAATTTTCATTCTACCGTTATCATTCATTTCTAAATTACATAGAAAAATGTAATTTTAATCATGCAATGTAAATTTCAATTTTAATTACATAGAAAAATGCAATTTTTGTCATACGGTGTAACTTCATATATAAATTACATATAAAAATGTAACTTTTGTTATGCAAAGTAAATTCACATTTAAATTACGTATAAAAATGTAATTTTATTCATACGGTGTGAATTCATTCATAAATACATATAAAAATGTTAATTATTTCATGTGATGAAAGTTCATTTATAAATTATGGATAAAAATGTTGTTTATTTCATGCTGTGGAAGTTCATTCATAAATTCCATAATAAAATATATTTTATTTCATACAACGTAAAAACACCTTCTTTTTATGTACAATGCAAAAATATCATCTTTTTATATTTATAATACATTAACTTTACTATTTTACGACGTAAAAATATGATCTTTTCTATTTTACAAAGTAAAAATTATCAACTTTACTATTTTACAATGTAAAAATATTATCTTTTCTATTTTAAAAAGTAAAAATATCAACTTTACTATTTTACAATGTAAAAATATTATCTTTTCTATTTTACAAAGTAAAAATATCAACTTTACTATTTTACAATGTAAAAATATTATCTTTTCTGTTTTAAAATATAAAAAGATCGTCTCTTTATTTTCATCGTCAAAATTTCATCTTTTTGTTTTCAATATAAAAAGGATGTCTTCTTATCTATCAACATAAAATTTCCATCTTCTAATTTTCAATATAAAAAGATGATCTTTTTATAAATCATCCTAAAATTGTCATCTTGAATTTTCTGTCCAACGTTTTCATATCCAATTCCATCACAAACGATAACATCACATCATTAATTCAGATCTAGCGCTTCAAACTCAGACCTAATATCACATCATTTAAACACAAATCGAATTCACAACATAGAATAACATCCATCGCATAACGATTCATTTTCACCATTCAACATTAAACAACAAAAGAATAATAATTAAATTAATTAATATCAAATTAAAAATAAATTCTCACCTTGCTTGATTCTGGAATGAAAGTGGTTTAAATCAGATCTCGTGTTAGGAGTCACGGCGGTTACGGATCTGAAAGATTTCAATTTGAAATTTATGTAAAAATTTGAATTCTGGCTTTTAACAACTGGCACAGTAACGGAAATAAGCATGACAAAATCTGAAATAATTATACCTTAATTTTCAGAATTGTTCAAATCTTCAAATGCGGATTTCGGGAGCTGTAGTCGACGGTTTTACGAACGGTTTGCGGGAGATTGGAGAGCTACGAGAGGGCTATCTTCATCGAGAAGATGGGAAGGTGCGGCTCAACGTGGAGGGGGTGGCAGGGGTCCGACCAGTGCAGGCTTGGGGAGGCGGAGACGGAGATTCGGGGCACGGTTTGATGTGAGACTTGTTGGAGAAGAAAGAGGAAGAGAAGAGCTTCAAAAAGTTGTACTACGGCATGATCTAATTCTTAGTGGATTGGGAGGATTTGGGGAAGCAAATTTCGGCCATGATGGGTTCGGCGGCTGCAAATGACGCAAGGAAGAAGAAGACCCCGTACGTTTTTTATATTATTATATTAGGGTTATTTAATTATTATTTAATTAGCCCGTTTAAGCCCGTTTTGGTCCGAACTCTGATTTAGGCCCAACGACTGTCGTTCCTACCATTTAGCCCCCATTCCGAACTCATCTGGATATGTCTCATCAGCCCAAATTGTCATCTTGGCCTCCGTTTTTCAGTTTTAAAATTTAAGCCCTTTATTTCTAATTTTTCCGTACAAATAATTTTACCGGGACTACACACTAACTCAGAAAAATTATTTTTGGCTTTCATATAACGATACGGTCCTAACAAAATTTATTTCGTTGAATTCAGAGACTTTTTAAAAAATGGATATTTTTAAGGCGTTTAAATTTAACTGAAATAGTAAAAACACATTTTCCTCTGCCACGCTCACATATTAATTCGAAAAATTCTGAAAATTGAAATCTAGCAGTAATTTGACATTCCGGTTCCGACAAAAGTGGGTTCGTCGAAAACCGAGGTCGTTTGAAAAATGACTATTTTTAAGGGCAATATATTTAATATTAAAATACATTTTTAAACAAATAAATCCCGAAACTCAAAATATATAAGTGTTTACTGTTTTTCAATGTTGAAACATCATTCTGAACTCAATGGAAGTGGTTTCGAGTTCAAATTCCTTCGTATGCAAAAAGTAGCATTTTGACCTTTATAAATTTCATAGCAACCTTTCTAAATTTTAATTTGGGCATAACTTTTGATTCCTGCTATGAAATTTCAATTTTTCGGATTCGTTGGAAAGATATTTTTAAATAGATTCTAATATTTTTGGTTTCACTAAAATCCGTTAAATTTTGCATCCTGTATGGTCAGTCAAAGTTCACGTTTGACTTTTTAAACTACCGCGCTATTTCTAACTCTTTTGTTAATTAAAATTAAATTATTCATTCTAACTTCGATTTAGATCAATTTTCAATCATTTTTATTTTAAATATCGAAAACTCATTAAACTCACTTAAAATAAATTTTAAATTGGCCCAAAAATCAGGGTTGTTACAGTCTCCCCCACTTAAAAACTTTTCGTCCTCGAAAAAGAAACGAGCTAAAATTCGTTTATTTACCTAATTAAATTTTCCATTCTTTTATTTATTATTTAATAATTTCATAGGTTGAATTAATATTCACACAACACAATCATCCAACAATTAGTTGATTAAATTTTAAAAATATATAATTTATATATATTTAAGAATCATTTTTTCTAAATTCCGATTATATATATAATTACAAACACGTTAGTTATAATCTTTCCACTCTGAACTCATTCCAGGGCATTACTAACCCCATCTCTAATGAGTTTTCTCATTCTAGGATACTGCTGATCCTATCTCTAATGAGTATTCTTATTGGATATTACTAATCCAATCTCTGATGAGTCTTTTGTTCAGTTCTAGCGAGTTGTATCCCAAAGATTTGAGCTAACCAAAGCTCTGATACCACATGTAACGACACGGATTTTGCCCGACCTTAATCGATCGCAAAATCGACCAAGACCGTTCAAAACCCGCATACGTTAACTTTGGGAATACAACAACATCAGAACAATAACAACAGACTTTTATAACATCGTAATAAATGTTACATCAGAGTACAGAATATATATCAGAGTACATTAATTACAGCAGAAGATAAATTTTACATTAAATACAATACAGTGCATCGGAAATAAAATAACTAAGACAGCGAAAGACTTTCCTATGCTCTGGACACAGCTTTAAGCTTCAATCTAGGATCCTGCTAAAGAGATAAACCTGTAGACAACTGCTTGACTGCCCGTGTGGAAAGAGGGCACCCGAGTTTGCAAAAAGGTGGAAACAAACAACGGGTCGGTCGTGGGACTGGTGTGAAAATTCTTAACTAATTTAAATAATAGTAATAAGGCAAATCCATGGACAACGCCGCTAATGCGGAACGGGTTTTATTCCAATGGATTACCGTGCATAGATTAAAGTGAATCGCAAAAACAACGCAATGCTTTTCAGAAAAATGAAACCATCATAAGACCCAGTTCCCATCACACAATGCAACGCAAACCGGAGGATAGGGTTTTACCTTATAATGGTCAAAAGATGCTTAATACGATAAAAACGATATTATTATTGGTGTATATATATATTTCAAAAACATTTCAAAGTAAATGTATCAATCCTAGGAAGCATAGGTACCATATGCTATGCCTCCATACTAGTAATACAATCAAAACCGCATGGGGCGTATTGGAAATTGGGTTTCCAACATGAGTCAAGGCTAGGGAGGAGCTCCTTATCGATTCGAGACACTCTAGCTAATGTCTCAGGATCCCCCGCAGTGAACCCTTGGAAAGCTGCAGGGTCGGTCCACACATACAGCTTCATGGATTGGCAATTCCTGAACACACGTTTCCCGGTCCTATAGGACATATCTGAGGCGCCCCATTCCATCATCCACATAAGTAAAATGTCAGGGCTGGTAGGTCACTGACACCACTCTAGCTAGAAAGAAACGTGCTGCTCTCCCTGCGTTCCCTTCTCCCGTTTTAGACTCCGCCGGTGTGTGAGGCTCGCGAAGTCACGATATACAAAAAGCTATGCCTAAATAGACTATGCTTTGATCATCTACCACAAGGCCTGCTTTTCAACAAATCCTTGATCAATTGCATCTTAGCATGCCACATTGTCAGACCCTACCATATCGTTGATCATCTACCAATATATATAACCTCTAAGCTCATACGTCTTAGAGAAGGGTGTTAAGTGAAGAATAAATTCTTCACCACCAAACAGAAATATATAATCAGTAGCGTTCAGCAAATACAGTAGAAAAGAATACAATGTCAGACACACAATCCATTTACAAGTCCGCTCTGGGTCTGAGCGAAACAACGTGTCCGTCGATTTCCAAATACGTTTGGACGATCATTACCAAATACCTTGCCTTGGGATGTCCAATCTCAATTCAAGATACCAGTCATCATCATCCCAACGATGTGAAAACCTTCGGTCTTCTACCACCGTCTTCATATTCGACTCTTGGTCGTCGTGATGATTATTCAGAATGGGTTAAACCCGGTCTTTCTGAATATCTCGTGTAATTTGTGATTTAAAAATCAAATATTGGAAAATCACACATTACGCCGCATTCCAACCCCGAATATTCTTTTAAATAGAATACTCATATTAAAAGGTTCTCATAAATTTTATCAAGGATAAACTATGAAAATAAATTTTAAATCTTTCTTAAAAGATATTAAAACTCCAATTTTTAATTTGATATCAAAAGTCATTATTACAAGGTTATTTATTTTAGGAAATAAATCTTGTCTTAAACGGGTTAAAGAACTAATGTCCTTTAAAACACAGTTCACGATAAACCCGCAAATCAATTTTCAACTTATGGAACTCCACAGAAATCAAATCAATACATAATCGCTATAAATTTCTGTATCGGACTAACAGTATAAATGGGATAGTGGCAAAGCCTCTTAAATTCCATATATAATATCGGTCTTCTATTACAGAAGCCTATTTCGATTATTACCAATCGAATTTCCACTTAATTCCAATTTTTTAAATTACATTGGAAAACTTGATTTTTAGAAAATGCCCTTTTTAAAATCTATAAACTAGATTTATAAATTCCAAATAATAATTTCAATGTAAATTGGATTAAAGGACAAATGTCATTTAAAAACATCGTCCACGATAAATCCACTTCACATCTCAATTTATTTCATATCACTAAATATAATTTCAAAATCTAATAATCTTAATTAAAAGATTTCTCTTTAAATGTTAATTCATTATAAAGAAAACATATTTTTAAAATAATTATTAAAAATATTCTTTATATAAAAAGATTTTTAATGTACAAATATTCTTCTTAAAAGAACACCTGAATCGGAGTGCGACTCAATCATTCACCATATAATTTGGATTATATGGATTTCACACGCATCATATATATTTCAATAACAATATATTCATCAAGTCATCCATTTACATCCAATGTGTAAATTTCACTGTGTAAGCGTTAAAATTTAATAATAACGCTTAACGCAGCTTGTCAATCTAACGATAGACATACCATTTAACATTGAGATTTGTGTCAGTTAAATATCATCCCAATACCCGTGTGGGGTTTTCATCCAACACAATTCATATATATATACAAATAAATGATTGGTTAATGGATTTAACCAATTTAAATTATGCTAACAATTGATGATTATGAGCAGGTTATTTAATCCCAATGTCAAAATAAAATATAACTTTCTTGAGATATAAATTTATATGGCATTCCCTTTATTTCTTATATCGTAAAATTTCTCTTTCTTTACTACACTGAAAATTATAATCAACATTATAATGTAAAATTTCTATCTTTCAGTTACATTGCAAAATTTCCTTTATATTTACATTATAAATGTAATTAATAATATAGTGAAAAATTTTAACTTTTTAAATTACATTGAAAATGTAATTTTCATAACCGTTCCAATCTTTATCCTATAAATTAATATTAAAAAGATAAATTTGATACTATGACTAACTCTCCTTCCTAATTACATTAAAATGTAATTTTTCCATACGATGCAAGTTTTCATGTCTTTTATTTACATAGAAATGTAATTTTCTATATCATGCGAATTCTCAAATTCTAATTACATATAAAAATGTAAATTTTATTCTATGATGTAAATCTCATCCCAAATTACATATAAAAATGTAATTTTTAATTTTCCTCGCAAATCCCTATTTCTAATTTCATATAAAAATGAAATCTTTAAATTACAATGCCAGTCCTCTTTTCTAATTATATATAAAATATAATTTTTTTTTTGTGAATCTTACCTCTTTATTACATTATAAAAATGTAATTTTTACTTTACATTATAGATTCAAGTCCCAATTACATAAAGAAATGTAATTGTTATAATACAATACAAATTCATATTCTAATTTCATTGAAAAATGTAATCTTTATCATACCGTTATAACTCATATATAAATTACATAGAAAAATGTCATTTTTTTTATTTTACCGTTCTAATTCACATCTAAATTATATAGAAAGATGAAATTTTTCTCATGCGGCACAAAATCAATTTAAATTACATAGAAAATGTAATTTTTATCATGCGATAGAAATTCATATCTTAATTACATAGGAAAAATGTAGTTCCTATCGTACGACATAAATTCGTATTTAAATTACATCTAAAAATGTAATTTTTATCCTACAGTGTAAATTTCTCATTTTTATTACATGTAAAAATGTAATTTTCATTCTACCGTTATCATTCATTTCTAAATTACATAGAAAAATGTAATTTTAATCATGCAATGTAAATTTCAATTTTAATTACATAGAAAAATGCAATTTTTGTCATACGGTGTAACTTCATATATAAATTACATATAAAAATGTAACTTTTGTTATACAAAGTAAATTTACATTTAAATTACGTATAAAAATTTAATTTTATTCATACGGTGTGAATTCATTCATAAATACATATAAAAATGTTAATTATTTCATGTGATGAAAGTTCATTCATAAATTATGGATAAAAATGTTGTTTATTTCATGTTGTCGAAGTTCATTCACAAATTCCATAATAAAATATATTTTATTTCATACAATGTAAAAACACTTTCTTTTTATGTACAATGCAAAAATATCATCTTTTTATATTTATAATATATTAACTTTACTATTTTACGACGTAAAAATATGATCTTTTCTATTTTACAAAGTAAAAAATATCAACTTTACTATTTTACAATGTAAAAATATTATCTTTTCTATTTTATAAAGTAAAAATATCAACTTTACTATTTTACAATGTAAAAATATTATCTTTTCTATTTTACAAAGTAAAAATATCAACTTTACTATTTTACAATGTAAAAATATTATCTTTTCTATTTTACAAAGTAAAAATATCAACTTTACTATTTTACAATGTAAAAATATTATCTTTTCTATTTTAAAATATAAAAAGATCGTCTCTTTATTTTCATCGTCAAAATTTCATCTTTTTGTTTTCAATATAAAAAGGTTGTCTTCTTATCTATCAACATAAAATTTCCATCTTCTAATTTTCAATATAAAAAGATGATCTTTTTATAAATCATCCTAAAATTGTCATCTTGAATTTTCTGTCCAACGTTTTCATATCCAATTCCATCACAAACGATAAACATCACATCATTAATTCAGATCTAGCGCTTCAAACTCAGACCTAATATCACATCATTTAAACACAAATCGGATTCACAACATAGAATAACATCTATCGCATAACGATTCATTTTCACCATTCAACATTAAACAACAAAAGAATAATAATTGTAATAACCCGAAAATCTGGGCCAGTTTAAAATTTTTATTTTGGCAATTTTGGCGAATTTTGAATATTTAAAATGAATTATTTTAAATAAAATCAACGAGAAATTTATTTAGAATATAATTCGAACGTATATATTTATACGCGTCGTCGTTAGAATATAAATATTTATATATAATTATAAATAGAATTGAAAATGGCGCGGTAGTTCGATAATTCGATTTCAAACTTCAATTGAATGTACCGGGTGCAAAACAATCCGGATTTTAGTGAAACCAAAAATAATGGAATCTAATAGTGGATATCTTTCTATCGAATCCGAAAAATTAGGATTTCATCTTAGGAATGATAAGATATGTCCAGTTGAAAATTCTGAATAGTCGCTATGGAATTCAGGCCCTTAAAAATAGCAATTTTGCAAACGACCTCGGATTTCGACGAAACCAGTTTTGTTGGGTCCGGGATGTAAAGTTATTGCTAGATTCCAAATTTCATAATTTTTCGAATCAATATGTGAGCGTGGCAAAGGAAAACGCGTTTGACCAGTTTCAGTTGATTTTAATCGACTGGAAATTGGCCATTTTTCAAACGGTCTCAGAATTCGACGAAACTAGTTTTGTTAGGACCGTATCGTCAATACGAAGCTAGAAAATATTTTTCTGGAATTTTTCTAGTTAGTATGTGACCCCGGTAATTTGAAATGTACGTTTAAAATTCAATATAGAGATTTAAATGTAGATTCAACGGAAACTGATTGTAACTATCGAATCAGCTTGCGATACATATCCCATTGGGTTCGGAATGGGGGTGAAACGCTATGGGCGTCAGGCGTTGGGCCTCGTTTCGTGGTCCTGGGTAAAAGTCAACTTTAAATAAAAAAAAAAAAATATAATATTTTTAAATTCCCTCCCCTTTATCTTTCTTCTGCCCCCCCCCCCCCCCGATTTCACTTTACAGGAAAAAAAAAAAAAAAAAAAAGAGCAGATCGAAATCGCGATCCCCCCCCCCCCCCCGTAGCCATCGTCGCCGCCGCCTCCATCTCCACCTACGTGCGCCTCTCCCCTCAGCCCTCCCCTCCCCTCCGCGACCCCTCCCTGGCCCCAACGACCTCGTCGAACCCCGCCTAGCGCGAACGCCGACAACCCCCGATCCCCCTCCGCCCACGCACCCACCGCCTTGGCCTACGCCGCTCCCCTCCGCTGCCCTGAGCTCCGCCATCGACCGATTAGCCTGCCCCCCCCTACAAGAAAACCCGTAAGTTTTTTTTTATTATTTACTTTCATTTATTCACTGATTTTCTTGTTTTACTTTAAATCTGAGATGATTTTAAAAAGAAATAAAAAACTGATTTGGTTTTAAAAAAAGAAAAACTGATTTAGTTTTAATAATAAAAACTGATTTTATAAAAAAAGAAAAACTGATTTAGTTTTAATAATAAAAACTGATTTTATAAAAAAAGAAAAACTGATTTAGTTTTAATAATAAAAACTGATTTTATAAAATAATAAAAACTGATTTTGTTTTAAAAGTAAAAACTGATTTTTGTTTAAAAGTAAAAACTTTAAAAGGAAAAAGATTTGAACTAGGTTAGAAAGATCAGATTTTTAGAATAGAAAAAGACCATATTTTTAAATATGAGAAGGCAATATTTTTAAATATGAAAAGACGATATTTTGATATGAGTAGCGATATAAAAATAGGATTTTTATATATTGAACTTTGAAATAAAAATTCGATTTTTATATATTGAACTTTGAACTAAAAATTCGATTTTTATATATTGAATTTTGAACTAAAAATTCGATTTTTATATATTGAACTTTGAACTAAAAATTCGATTTTTATATATTGAACTTTGAACTAAAAATTCGATTTTTATATATTGAACTTTGAACTAAAAATTCGATTTTTATATATTGAACTTTGAACTAAAAATTCGATTTTTATATATGGAATAGCGAGGTAAAAATGTGATTTTTACGTATGTAGTGAAAGCAGCAACGAAGGTGACAAAAAGGCGAAACGACGAAGACTTCTGCAAATGAAGAGCCGTGGAGCTTGGATAGCTAATTGTGAGAATTTCTCACCTTTCAATTTATTTTTCTAGTTATATATATATATACTAGGATGCAGACGGTGCTTAGTAGCACCCGACACCCGTCCACATACCATGGACTTGTTTGTTTGGTTGTGTAGTTGGTTAGATTATTTGATTTGGATTTGATTGATTGGTTGAATTGGAAATTGATTAAAATTGATATGTGAATGGCGTGGGCCTTCACTAGACCGGGGATAAGGCTAGGCCTTGTCCCGTTTCTAGTATCGTGCCGTTATGCCGCTGAAATTTTCTAAAATAAGTTAGAAAAATAAAGATATCATTTTATTGAATAAATGAATTGAATAGAAATTCATAGGTTGAAATAAAATGTTTTATCGTTAAAAATATAATTTTTAACGTGAATGTGAATAAATGAATAGTTATAAACAAATCGGCCGATTTGTTTGTATATACACTGATTTGACTGATATTGATTGGGTCGATAAATTTCACACATCGCCCAACTGCACAAATAAAATATGCGGTTGATTGTTTGAAACCCCACACGGGTGTTGGGATGAAATTTGAAGTTCACTCATCCTGATTGATTAAATATGTCGATCGATTGATTGACAGGCTGTTATAAGCGTTGAATATCTATATTTGATGCTTATACAGTGTAGTGCACTTTGGTTGATGGTTGATTATTTTCAATGTCATTATATACATGTGTTGTATGAAAATCCATATAATTAACTTTATATGGTAATTGATTGGGCCTCATTCCAATTTGAAAAATAAAGAATATTATAAAATAAAAGTTCATGTGTTGACAGTACTCATTCTTTGAGATTGGTCATGTGTTGAACGAAATATTTTGATAATAACAACTATTTTGAAAAAGAAATATTTGAAATAGAATATTTGAAAATAGAAATTTATGAAGCCGTGTTGATTAGATTGACGCCATTTTGACGTGAACGATATTTATATCGATTTTAAACGATTTCGAAATGAATTGAATTGAAAACGATTTCGAAATGAATTGAATTGAAAACGATTTCGAAATGAATTGAATTGAAAACGATTTCGAAATGAATTGAATTGAAAACGATTTCGAAATGAATTGAATTGAAAACGATTTCGAAATGAATTGAATTGAAAACGATTTCGAAATGAATTGAATTGAAAACGATTTCGAAATGAATTGAATTGAAAACGATTTCGAAATGAATTGAATTGAAAACGATTTCGAAATGAATTGAATTGAAAACGATTTCGAAATGAATTGAATTGAAAACGATTTCGAAATGAATTGAATTGAAAACGAATTGAAATGAATTCAAATTGAATTGAAATTTGAATTGAATAGAAATGAATTTTGAAACGAATTTATAAAGAAGAATTCAATTTTGATTTGAATTGAAAAGGAAGTTGAAATTGCTTTTGAAACGATTTTAAAACTATTTATATAATTCGTTTTAAATAGAAATCGACGAAATATATATTATATATATTATATATAATATAATGGCCTGAATAGAACGCGCCGCGCCGCGGCAGTTCGCGAATTTCGACCATTTATTTCAAACGGACATTACGGGAGATCCGACCGTCGGATTCTCCTAAAACCGGAACCGTTGGGTTCGTATCGAAAAGAGCTTTCTAACGAATATTAGAAATTTGAAATCTAACGGTTGGATTTGGAATTATGTCCAAATCAAATTCGAAAAAGGTCGCTGTAAGTGCAGTTCGATGGCCGTTGATGGAAATCGACTGTACGGGCCTTGATAAAATTATTAAAAATAGCAATAATTTGTGTAAAATCATAAGAAATGATTTAGAAAGAATTGGGATGAAAAACTCCATATTTGAAAAGATAAAAATGGATTTTTATCGAAATGAACTAGTTTTGAACTAGAAATATAATTCTATTTATTTTTAAATAAATAAATTGGATTTAAAAAGGGTTTTAAAAATAACCAAAAATTCCAATGATTGCATTGGAGTGGATTTGAATCGAAATTGTCTTCGGAATATTTCGATGTTGGAATTCGTGATTATACAGGTGTTGTTATGGAAATTTGAAAGATATATATGTATATCGTTATTTCCAATACGACATTTGTTAGTCGTAGAATTCGATATTGAATATAAGCCGATATATTTTCTATTCAGAGCCTTGTATTGAATATCGAATGTGATTTGGGTTTGTCGTGAATGGTGTCTTCACTAACACTGTTCTTGAACCCAGTTGAGAAAAGATTAAATCTTTTTATTTAGATTTAATGAAGTGTACCAATTAAATGATATTTAATTGGAATTGAATTGATATTGATTTTTGGGTTTATCGTGAACAGTGTTTTAAATAACACTCGTTCTTTAACCCGATAATTAATGGAATGATTTTTGGGTTTATCGTGAACAGTGTTTTTAAATAACACTCGTTCTTTAACCCGATAATTAATGGAATGTGACTTTGGGTTTATCGCGAACCGTGTTTTTAGATGACACTGATTCTTTAACCCAGTCACAGATTAAAACTAAGTGGAGTTTTAATGAATCTTTAATTAGATTGAAAAGATCGAGAATGGAGTATCACCAGTTTTGCTCCAGGCGATAGTTAAATCTTTAATTAGATTTGAATGTGAAATTTAGAAACTAACTGTCGGTTGGCCAAGCAGAATGGTTTTCTGGGTATTGATCTGATGTTGGTTTCGGCCTTCGGGGTTAATATTTGGGGAATTATTCTCTTGATTAATTTACGGTTAGTGACTAATGAATTGGAATGAGGCGTATGTTGTGTTTGTGTAACACTTATTTAAAATATACGCGAGTTATTCGGAAAGACCGGGTTCATCCCATTCTGAATAACTGATACGACGATAAGTCGAAGATGAAGACGATGGTCGAAGACCGGAGGTCTTCACGTCGTTTGGGTGATAACTGATGATCTTGATTGGGCTGTACACCCAAGAAGATGGAAACAGTTAGTGATCGTCCAGACGTACTTGGAGATCGATGGATATGCGGGGTACTAGGTGCCTCCGGTTTCGTTCAGCCCCAGAACGGACTTGTAAATGGACTGTGTGTCTGACATCGGATTTCATTCTGTGTGACTGATATCGGTTGCATAGGATGGTTTGCCTGTGTGGCATGCTAAGATGCAAAAGATCAAGGCTTCTGTTGAAAAGCAAAGTCTTGTGGTGATGATCAAAGCAAGGCCTTTGTGGCATAGCTTTGTGTAACGTTTGCTTCGCGAGTTTCACACCCGGTATGAACCAAAAACGGGAGGGACATCAGGGAGGACTTGCGTTTCTTTCTAGCTAGAAGTGGCGTCAGTGGTTTTACACGCCCTGACGAGTTTGACTTATGTGGTTGTTGCGGTTGCGAGGCGCCTCGGTTATATCGGTTTCGGCCGAATGCATTCTGGTCGGCTGACGGACCAGACTTACACCCCATAGGGTGGGGAGACGTATTGTTCAGGCATAATAATCCACTCCGTGTGGACCGGCCCTGACGATCCAAGGGGCAGTTGCGGCTGTTCCTGAGGCTCGGGCTAGACAGTCTCGAATCGGTTGAGGACTATCTTTTGCCTCGGTTCATAGAAGGAAATCCAATTTCCAGATACGTGACTTTGCGGTTTTATTTGTAAACCTATATATGGCGACATGATATATGGTACCCATGCCGCCTATGATTGATACTTATGATTTGAAGTTGTTTTATGCACTATGCACTTATTATAGTATCAAATGATTTGTTTTAAACGTATCAAACATTCTTTGGCTGTTATAAGGGAAAACCCTATCCCCCGGCTTGCGTTGCATTGTGTGATAGGACCTGGGTCTTATAACAGCTTCATCTTTCTTTATTTAGCATTGCGCTGTTTGTTTTATGCACTGGTATTCTTGGGAGGAAACCCGTTCCGTGTTATACGGCGTGGTCCCTTGATTTACCTTTGAAAATAAAGATTAAAAACTGTTTTAGTTCTCACACCAGTCACATGACTGACCTGGAGTTTATTGTTTTAACCTAAACTCTGGGTGCCCCTATTTTTGACACGGGCAGCTAGTAGTTTTGGTTTTGCAGATTTATATTCACAGGATCCTGGTTTACAGCTGGAACGATATCCGGAAAGCTTTGTATCCGTATATCTCTTCTAGTTGTGTATTGTATTATTTTTCCGCTGCTATGTAACTTATTGTTAATCTCTGATATTTCTGTGTAATATTTATTCATTTATACTCTGTATATTCTTGTAATCTGATGCATTGTTGTGATATATAGTGAAATGTTCTTCTATATGTGTTCTGTTGTGGTTTGTTCTCGAACTATCCGTCGCTTTCCTTTACGGGGAAGTTACGGGTCTTCACAGGTGGTATCAGAGCTTTGGTTTACAAAGCTCCGAGAACAAGGCACATTAGAACCTTACGAAAGAATTCATCAGATATTGGATTAGTAATATCCAATGGGATGACTCGTTAGAGATAGGATCAGTAGTATCCTAGAACGAGTGTGAAGAGTATATTTTAAAAGTGAAAACAAATTTTTGTTTTGAAAATTTAAATCAATTATTCGTATTTGGTTATTTATTTATATTGATGTGGACAATCCAGTATATATAGATTTTAAGTATACGTCTGATCCACGTGTATTTGAAATTTTAATATATTGGATAGATATAGCATTACACTCTAGTCGCCCGAAGATGATATTGATGATAGCGATTGCATCATCGACATTTATGTTCGAGTTTCGAAGGTGTGATTTTCTATATATTTCCTATTGACTGGTGTGAGAACCAAAATTAGATAGGGCCTATGGTTGTGATTTGGCATCAAGAATCTGATTTTTTGTATATGTATCAAAGTTATGAATTTGAAACTCTAATTCACTAATTGATTGATGTTTGTGTTGTTTGTTTAGTTGTTTGCTAATTTTTAACCATTATGCCTAATTGAACCAAATATTGAATTGTATTGAAATTGGTCGCATTTGCTTGCATATACTTGTGCTTACATTGAACAGGTCATAGCAAGGAGGCTAGAGCCAGAGAATAAAATTTGTTTGCCCGACAAATAGGTACATGTTTACTACATAATTTCCTGTTTTGTTTGGGTGATGATGATTTTGTGAGCCTATTGGCTAGCCGCTTGGCTTTTTCTTTTTCTTTTTGAGATCTGAAGGACCGGGGAAGCTATTTGAAATTCCCCGATGCTCCCGGTGCAGGGGAGGTTATGGCGAATTTTTTCGAAAATTTAGGGTGTTAGCCAAATTTTTGAAATTTTTGAAAATTCTCAGAAACTAAAAAGTTGGAGAATGGAAGCCAGATCGAGCGTAGAGTTGATTAATCAAACCACTTTCGACTTTGTTCCTTTTCGGGGACGAAAAGTTTTAAGTGGGGGATATTGTAATAACCCGAAAATCTGGGCCAGTTTAAAATTTTTATTTTGGCAATTTTGGCGAATTTTGAATATTTAAAATGAATTATTTTAAATAAAATCAACGAGAAATTTATTTAGAATATAATTCGAACGTATATATTTATACGCGTCGTCGTTAGAATATAAATATTTATATATAATTATAAATAGAATTGAAAATGGCGCGGTAGTTCGATAATTCGATTTCAAACTTCAATTGAATGTACCGGGTGCAAAACAATCCGGATTTTAGTGAAACCAAAAATAATGGAATCTAATAGTGGATATCTTTCTATCGAATCCGAAAAATTAGGATTTCATCTTAGGAATGATAAGATATGTCCAGTTGAAAATTCTGAATAGTCGCTATGGAATTCAGGCCCTTAAAAATAGCAATTTTGCAAACGACCTCGGATTTCGACGAAACCAGTTTTGTTGGGTCCGGGATGTAAAGTTATTGCTAGATTCCAAATTTCATAATTTTTTGAATCAATATGTGAGCGTGGCAAAGGAAAACGCGTTTGACCAGTTTCAGTTGATTTTAATCGACTGGAAATTGGCCATTTTTCAAACGGTCTCAGAATTCGACGAAACTAGTTTTGTTAGGACCGTATCGTCAATACGAAGCTAGAAAATATTTTTCTGGAATTTTTCTAGTTAGTATGTGACCCCGGTAATTTGAAATGTACGTTTAAAATTCAATATAGAGATTTAAATGTAGATTCAACGGAAACTGATTGTAACTATCGAATCAGCTTGCGATACATATCCCATTGGGTTCGGAATGGGGGTGAAACGCTATGGGCGTCAGGCGTTGGGCCTCGTTTCGTGGTCCTGGGTAAAAGTCAACTTTAAATAAAAAAAAAATATATATATATAATATTTTTAAATTCCCTCCCCTTTATCTTTCTTCTGCCCCCCCCCCCCGATTTCACTTTACAGGAAAAAAAAAAAAAAAAAAAAAAGAGCAGATCGAAATCGCGATCGCCCCCCCCCCCCACCCGTAGCCATCGTCGCCGCCGCCTCCATCTCCACCTACGTGCGCCTCTCCCCTCAGCCCTCCCCTCTCCTCCGCGACCCCTCCCTGGCCCCAACGACCTCGTCGAACCCCGCCTAGCGCGAACGCCGACAACCCCCGATCCCCCTCCGCCCACGCACCCACCGCCTTGGCCTACGCCGCTCCCCTCCGCTGCCCTGAGCTCCGCCATCGACCGATTAGCCTGCCCCCCCCTACAAGAAAACCCGTAAGTTTTTTTTTATTATTTACTTTCATTTATTCACTGATTTTCTTGTTTTACTTTAAATCTGAGATGATTTTAAAAAGAAATAAAAAACTGATTTGGTTTTAAAAAAAGAAAAACTGATTTAGTTTTAATAATAAAAACTGATTTTATAAAAAAAGAAAAACTGATTTAGTTTTAATAATAAAAACTGATTTTATAAAAAAAGAAAAACTGATTTAGTTTTAATAATAAAAACTGATTTTATAAAATAATAAAAACTGATTTTGTTTTAAAAGTAAAAACTGATTTTTGTTTAAAAGTAAAAACTTTAAAAGGAAAAAGATTTGAACTAGGTTAGAAAGATCAGATTTTTAGAATAGAAAAAGACCATATTTTTAAATATGAGAAGGCAATATTTTTAAATATGAAAAGACGATATTTTGATATGAGTAGCGATATAAAAATAGGATTTTTATATATTGAACTTTGAAATAAAAATTCGATTTTTATATATTGAACTTTGAACTAAAAATTCGATTTTTATATATTGAACTTTGAACTAAAAATTCGATTTTTATATATTGAACTTTGAACTAAAAATTCGATTTTTATATATTGAACTTTGAACTAAAAATTCGATTTTTATATATTGAACTTTGAACTAAAAATTCGATTTTTATATATTGAACTTTGAACTAAAAATTCGATTTTTATATATTGAACTTTGAACTAAAAATTCGATTTTTATATATGGAATAGCGAGGTAAAAATGTGATTTTTACGTATGTAGTGAAAGCAGCAACGAAGGTGACAAAAAGGCGAAACGACGAAGACTTCTGCAAATGAAGAGCCGTGGAGCTTGGATAGCTAATTGTGAGAATTTCTCACCTTTCAATTTATTTTTCTAGTTATATATATATATACTAGGATGCAGACGGTGCTTAGTAGCACCCGACACCCGTCCACATACCATGGACTTGTTTGTTTGGTTGTGTAGTTGGTTAGATTATTTGATTTGGATTTGATTGATTGGTTGAATTGGAAATTGATTAAAATTGATATGTGAATGGCGTGGGCCTTCACTAGACCGGGGATAAGGCTAGGCCTTGTCCCGTTTCTAGTATCGTGCCGTTATGCCGCTGAAATTTTCTAAAATAAGTTAGAAAAATAAAGATATCATTTTATTGAATAAATGAATTGAATAGAAATTCATAGGTTGAAATAAAATGTTTTATCGTTAAAAATATAATTTTTAACGTGAATGTGAATAAATGAATAGTTATAAACAAATCGGCCGATTTGTTTGTATATACACTGATTTGACTGATATTGATTGGGTCGATAAATTTCACACATCGCCCAACTGCACAAATAAAATATGCGGTTGATTGTTTGAAACCCCACACGGGTGTTGGGATGAAATTTGAAGTTCACTCATCCTGATTGATTAAATATGTCGATCGATTGATTGACAGGCTGTTATAAGCGTTGAATATCTATATTTGATGCTTATACAGTGTAGTGCACTTTGGTTGATGGTTGATTATTTTCAATGTCATTATATACATGTGTTGTATGAAAATCCATATAATTAACTTTATATGGTAATTGATTGGGCCTCATTCCAATTTGAAAAATAAAGAATATTATAAAATAAAAGTTCATGTGTTGACAGTACTCATTCTTTGAGATTGGTCATGTGTTGAACGAAATATTTTGATAATAACAACTATTTTGAAAAAGAAATATTTGAAATAGAATATTTGAAAATAGAAATTTATGAAGCCGTGTTGATTAGATTGACGCCATTTTGACGTGAACGATATTTATATCGATTTTAAACGATTTCGAAATGAATTGAATTGAAAACGATTTCGAAATGAATTGAATTGAAAACGATTTCGAAATGAATTGAATTGAAAACGATTTCGAAATGAATTGAATTGAAAACGATTTCGAAATGAATTGAATTGAAAACGATTTCGAAATGAATTGAATTGAAAACGATTTCGAAATGAATTGAATTGAAAACGATTTCGAAATGAATTGAATTGAAAACGATTTCGAAATGAATTGAATTGAAAACGATTTCGAAATGAATTGAATTGAAAACGATTTCGAAATGAATTGAATTGAAAACGATTTCGAAATGAATTGAATTGAAAACGAATTGAAATGAATTCAAATTGAATTGAAATTTGAATTGAATAGAAATGAATTTTGAAACGAATTTATAAAGAAGAATTCAATTTTGATTTGAATTGAAAAGGAAGTTGAAATTGCTTTTGAAACGATTTTAAAACTATTTATATAATTCGTTTTAAATAGAAATCGACGAAATATATATTATATATATTATATATAATATAATGGCCTGAATAGAACGCGCCGCGCCGCGGCAGTTCGCGAATTTCGACCATTTATTTCAAACGGACATTACGGGAGATCCGACCGTCGGATTCTCCTAAAACCGGAACCGTTGGGTTCGTATCGAAAAGAGCTTTCTAACGAATATTAGAAATTTGAAATCTAACGGTTGGATTTGGAATTATGTCCAAATCAAATTCGAAAAAGGTCGCTGTAAGTGCAGTTCGATGGCCGTTGATGGAAATCGACTGTACGGGCCTTGATAAAATTATTAAAAATAGCAATAATTTGTGTAAAATCATAAGAAATGATTTAGAAAGAATTGGGATGAAAAACTCCATATTTGAAAAGATAAAAATGGATTTTTATCGAAATGAACTAGTTTTGAACTAGAAATATAATTCTATTTATTTTTAAATAAATAAATTGGATTTAAAAAGGGTTTTAAAAATAACCAAAAATTCCAATGATTGCATTGGAGTGGATTTGAATCGAAATTGTCTTCGGAATATTTCGATGTTGGAATTCGTGATTATACAGGTGTTGTTATGGAAATTTGAAAGATATATATGTATATCGTTATTTCCAATACGACATTTGTTAGTCGTAGAATTCGATATTGAATATAAGCCGATATATTTTCTATTCAGAGCCTTGTATTGAATATCGAATGTGATTTGGGTTTGTCGTGAATGGTGTCTTCACTAACACTGTTCTTGAACCCAGTTGAGAAAAGATTAAATCTTTTTATTTAGATTTAATGAAGTGTACCAATTAAATGATATTTAATTGGAATTGAATTGATATTGATTTTTGGGTTTATCGTGAACAGTGTTTTAAATAACACTCGTTCTTTAACCCGATAATTAATGGAATGATTTTTGGGTTTATCGTGAACAGTGTTTTTAAATAACACTCGTTCTTTAACCCGATAATTAATGGAATGTGACTTTGGGTTTATCGCGAACCGTGTTTTTAGATGACACTGATTCTTTAACCCAGTCACAGATTAAAACTAAGTGGAGTTTTAATGAATCTTTAATTAGATTGAAAAGATCGAGAATGGAGTATCACCAGTTTTGCTCCAGGCGATAGTTAAATCTTTAATTAAATTTGAATGTGAAATTTAGAAACTAACTGTCGGTTGGCCAAGCAGAATGGTTTTCTGGGTATTGATCTGATGTTGGTTTCGGCCTTCGGGGTTAATATTTGGGGAATTATTCTCTTGATTAATTTACGGTTAGTGACTAATGAATTGGAATGAGGCGTATGTTGTGTTTGTGTAACACTTATTTAAAATATACGCGAGTTATTCGGAAAGACCGGGTTCATCCCATTCTGAATAACTGATACGACGATAAGTCGAAGATGAAGACGATGGTCGAAGACCGGAGGTCTTCACGTCGTTTGGGTGATAACTGATGATCTTGATTGGGCTGTACACCCAAGAAGATGGAAACAGTTAGTGATCATCCAGACGTACTTGGAGATCGATGGATATGCGGGGTACTAGGTGCCTCCGGTTTCGTTCAGCCCCAGAACGGACTTGTAAATGGACTGTGTGTCTGACATCGGATTTCATTCTGTGTGACTGATATCGGTTGCATAGGATGGTTTGCCTGTGTGGCATGCTAAGATGCAAAAGATCAAGGCTTCTGTTGAAAAGCAAAGTCTTGTGGTGATGATCAAAGCAAGGCCTTTGTGGCATAGCTTTGTGTAACGTTTGCTTCGCGAGTTTCACACCCGGTATGAACCAAAAACGGGAGGGACATCAGGGAGGACTTGCGTTTCTTTCTAGATAGAAGTGGCGTCAGTGGTTTTACACGCCCTGACGAGTTTGACTTATGTGGTTGTTGCGGTTGCGAGGCGCCTCGGTTATATCGGTTTCGGCCGAATGCATTCTGGTCGGCTGACGGACCAGACTTACACCCCATAGGGTGGGGAGACGTATTGTTCAGGCATAATAATCCACTCCGTGTGGACCGGCCCTGACGATCCAAGGGGCAGTTGCGGCTGTTCCTGAGGCTCGGGCTAGACAGTCTCGAATCGGTTGAGGACTATCTTTTGCCTCGGTTCATAGAAGGAAATCCAATTTCCAGATACGTGACTTTGCGGTTTTATTTGTAAACCTATATATGGCGACATGATATATGGTACCCATGCCGCCTATGATTGATACTTATGATTTGAAGTTGTTTTATGCACTATGCACTTATTATAGTATCAAATGATTTGTTTTAAACGTATCAAACATTCTTTGGCTGTTATAAGGGAAAACCCTATCCCCCGGCTTGCGTTGCATTGTGTGATAGGACCTGGGTCTTATAACAGCTTCATCTTTCTTTATTTAGCATTGCGCTGTTTGTTTTATGCACTGGTATTCTTGGGAGGAAACCCGTTCCGTGTTATACGGCGTGGTCCCTTGATTTACCTTTGAAAATAAAGATTAAAAACTGTTTTAGTTCTCACACCAGTCACATGACTGACCTGGAGTTTATTGTTTTAACCTAAACTCTGGGTGCCCCTATTTTTGACACGGGCAGCTAGTAGTTTTGGTTTTGCAGATTTATATTCACAGGATCCTGGTTTACAGCTGGAACGATATCCGGAAAGCTTTGTATCCGTATATCTCTTCTAGTTGTGTATTGTATTATTTTTCCGCTGCTATGTAACTTATTGTTAATCTCTGATATTTCTGTGTAATATTTATTCATTTATACTCTGTATATTCTTGTAATCTGATGCATTGTTGTGATATATAGTGAAATGTTCTTCTATATGTGTTCTGTTGTGGTTTGTTCTCGAACTATCCGTCGCTTTCCTTTACGGGGAAGTTACGGGTCTTCACAAATTAAATTAATTAATATTAAATTAAAAATAAATTCTCACCTTGCTTGATTCTGGAACGAAAGTGGTTTAAATCAGATCTCGTGTTAGGAGTCACGGCGGTTACGGATCTGAAAGATTTCAATTTGAAATTTATGTAAAAATTTGAATTCTGGCTTTTAACAACTGGCACAGTAACGGAAATAAGCATGACAAAATCTGAAATAATTATACCTTAATTTTCAGAATTGTTCAAATCTTCAAATGCGGATTTCGGGAGCTGTAGTCGACGGTTTTACGAACGGTTTGCGGGAGATTGGAGAGCTACGAGAGGGCTATCTTCATCGAGAAGATGGGAAGGTGCGGCTCAACGTGGAGGGGGTGGCAGGGGTCCGACCAGCGCAGGTTTGGGGAGGTGGTGACGGAGATTCGGGGCACGGTTTGATGTGAGACTTGTTGGAGAAGAAAGAGGAAGAGAAGAGGTTCAAAAAGTTGTACTACGGTATGACCTAATTCTTAGTGGATTGGGAGGATTTGGGGAAGCAAATTTCGGCCATGATGGGTTCGGCGGCTGCAAATGACGCAAGGAAGAAGAAGACCCCGTACGTTTTTTATATTATTATATTAGGGTTATTTAATTATTATTTAATTAGCCCGTTTAAGCCTGTTTTGGTCCGAACTCCGATTTAGGCCCAACGACTGTTGTTCCTATCATTTAGCCCCCATTCCAAACTCATTTGGATATGTCTCATCAGCCCAAATTGTCGTCTTGGCCTCCATTTTTCAGTTTTAAAATTTAAGTCCTTTATTTCTAATTTTCCCGTACAAATAATTTTACCGGGACTACACACTAACTCAGAAAAATCCAGAAAAATTATTTTTGGCTTTCATATGACGATACGGTCCTAACAAAATTTATTTCGTTGAATTCTGAGACTTTTTGAAAAATGGCTATTTTTAAGGCGTTTAAATTTAACTAAAATAGTAAAAACACATTTTCCTCTGCTACGCTCACATATTAATTCGAAAAATTCTGAAAATTGAAATCTAGCAAAAATTTGACATTCCGGTTCCAACAAAAGTGGTTTCGTCGAAAACCGAGGTCGTTTGAAAAATGACTATTTTTAAGGCCAATATATTTAATATTAAAATACATTTTTAAACAAATAAATCCCGAAACTCAAAATATATAAGTGTTTACTGTTAATCAATGTAGAAACGTCATTCTGAACTCAATGGAAGTGGTTTCGAGTTCAAATTCCTTCGTATGCAAAAAGTAGCATTTTGACCTTTATAAATTTCATAGCGACCTTTCTAAATTTTAATTTGGGCATAACTTTTGATTCCTACTATGAAATTTCAATTTTTCGGATTCGTTGGAAAGATATTTTTAAATAGATTCTAATATTTTTGGTTTCACTAAAATCCATTAAATTTTGCATCCTGTATGGTCAGTCAAAGTTCACGTTTGACTTTTCAAACTACCGCGCTATTTCTAACTCTTTTGTTAATTAAAATTAAATTATTCATTCTAACTTCGATTTAGATCAATTTTCAATCATTTTTATTTTAAATAAATTATTTTAAATATCGAAAACTCATTAAAATCACTTAAAATAAATTTTAAATTGGCCCAAAAATCAGGGTTGTTACATAGAATTCATGTGTTGAATGGTGTTTGTGTTTTTAAAATATAAAAATCACCTTTTTATCTACATATACAAACTATAGAAAACCTTCATGTGTTGAATCGATATTCATTCGTTGAATTGAAATTCATGTGTTGAATGGTATTCGTGTTTTAAATATAAAAATCACATTTTTATCTATATATACAAACTATAGAAAACCTTCATGTGTTGAATCGAAATTCATTGGTTGAATTGAAATTCATGTGTTGAATGGTATTCATATTTTGAAAGAAAGTGTTTTATAATAAAAATCCAATTTTTATCATCGTTATGAACTATATAAAATAATCTTGTTTTGAAATAAATTGTTTTGTAATAAAAATCCTATTTCTATCACCTATATTAACTATACAAAATAGTCGAGTTTTGAAATAAATTGTTTTACATTAAAAATCTCATTTTTATTATATACATGAATTGATAAAAATAATGAAGTGTTGAAATAGAAGACAGTTAGATAAAAATATAATTTTTATCAAATGTATGAAAAGAATATAGCTTTGAAATCGAAGAATCGATATATATATATATATATATAGAGAGAGAGAGAGAGAATTAAAATATATCGAATAACGAAGCTGCAGTTCGTATTTTGAAACCGTGATTTCAAACGATTAGTGCGGGAGATCCGACCATCGGATTTTTCAACCGTTGGGTTTGCTTTGGAAATATCTTCCAATGGCACCAACTTTGTAAAAATCCAACGGTTGGATTGTCTGGAATGTTTAATTCAATTCTGAAGAAAAACAGCGCCAGAATCGATTATATATTTATATATATATAAATATAATTATATTTAATCGAATAACGACGCTGCAGTTCGTATTTTGAAATCGAAACTTCAAACGATTGTACCGGGAGATCCGACCGTCGGATTTTCCCGAAACTGGAACCATTGGATTCGTTTTTAAAAGATCTTTCTAATGATGTAAATTTTGTGAAGATCCAATGGTTAGATTTTCAGATATGTGTAAATCAAATCTAAAGAAAAACAGTGCCACGGTCGCGTTATGGCCCGAAGCGTCGTTTTGAATAAATTGGCTATTTTAAAATAAATAAAAATAGCGATAAATCGTTATAAAATATTATAAACAATATGGATGTGAAATTTAGAAACTAACTGAAGTTTGGCTAAGTCGAATGGTTTCTTGGGTATTGATATGATGTTGGTTTCGGCTTTCGGGGTTAATATTTGGGAAATCATTCTCTTACTGATTGACGGTTAGTGACTAATGAATTGAAATGATGCGTATGTATGTTAGTGTTGCACTTGTTTATTATATACGTGAGTTGCTCAGAAAGACCGGGTTTATCCCATTCTAAATAACTGAATCGACGATAAGAAATTGAAGATGAAGACGGTGGTCGAAGACCGGAGATCTTCACCTCGTTTGGATGGTAACCGAGGTCCTGATTGGGAGGCATCCCGAAATATGGATAATGAGTGGTGATCGTCCAGACGTATGTGGTGATCGATGGGTTTGCGAGGAATATAGTGCCTCCGGTTTTGTTCAGACCCAGAACGGACTTGCAAATGGACAGTGTGTCTGACATTGGAATTTATTCTGTGTGAATGATAGCTATCAGCTGCACGGTGTGAATTGCCTGTGTGGCATGCTAAGATGCAGTGATCAGGGCTTCAGTTGAAAAGCAAGGTCTTGTGGTGATGATCAAAGCCCCGCCTGTGTGGCGTAGCTTTGTGTATAACGTAAATTCACGAGCCTCACACCCCGGTATGAACCAGAAACGGGAGAGGACATCAGGGAGGGCCTGTGTTTCTTCCTAGCTAGAAGTGGCGTCAGTGGTTTTACACGCCCTGACGAATTTGACTTATGTGGTTGTTGCTGTTGCGAGGCGCCTCGGATATATCGGTTGATCTAGGACCGATGGATCATTCGTTGACTCACTTACGCCCCAAAGGGCGGAGAAACGTAGTGTTCAGGCATTTTAATCCACTCCGTATGGACCGGCCCTGACGATCCAAGGGTCGATGCGTTCTGATCCTGAGACTCGGGCTAGGCAGTCTCAAAGTCGATAAGGACTATCTTTTGCCTTGGTTCATGACGGAAATCCAATTTCCAAATACGTGACTGTGCGGTTTTGATTGTATACCTATATATGGCGACATAGTGGTATGGGGCATTAATGTCGTCTATGATTGATAGTTATGATTTGAAATTGTTTTTAAAACATATAACACTAGCAATAATATCAAATGTTTTTGTTTTATTCGTATCAAGCATAGTTATAAGGTAAAAACTCTATCCTCCGGTTTGCGTTACATTGTGTGATGGGAACTGAGTCTTATAATGGCTTCATTTTTATAAAAAGCATTGCAATGTTTAAAAGAATGATTTGTTTTAAAGCATTGGCAGTCCAATGTAGTAAACCCGTTCCACAAAAGTGGCGTGGTCCTGTGATTAGCCATATTTTAAGTGTGTTGAGTAGATTTCTCATACCAGTCCCATGACTGACTCATAGTTTGTTTCACTTTCAAACTCGGGTGCCCCTTTTTCTACACGGGCAGCCTTGTGTTCAGGTTTAGCAGGCTTTTCTGGATAGCTGGAGCTGAAGATGGATTCTATCATTTATCTCTTTTTATGCTGTTCAGCTCCTATTGTACATTATGTTTGTTTTTCCGTTGTAGACATATATGTATAGTTGAACTGTATTTGTACTAAGTATGATCTTGTATACTGTGTAACTCTGATGATTACGTTTATCCAGTATATTCTATTGTGCATTATCTGGTGTATTTATTTATTTATGTTCTGTTATTTTCTGTTTCTGTGTTATAAAACGGATAACATATGAAGAAGTTACGAACGATAAAAAGTTGAAAATCAGAACCAGGTATAACTGGCGCACTTGCCAAGTGTGCTAAGGCAATTTTGCACTGGCGCACCTGTAAAGTGTGCCCAGAATAGTTTCTGGGTATTCGGGCCTTCTTCGAGTGAGTGACGACCCGTGACCTGACCCAATTCCATTTGGGCTGAGATGGCATCCGAATTCTGTAACCCAAAAGCTATAAATATATCTCATATCCTTTGTTTTCTTCACAAAGAAACAATGGTGGTCGGACTCTGTAGGATTCTGAACTGAACTAGGGTCTCTCATCTTCTTCTACAGCATATCAAAGTCTGAGATTCAAACATAGACTCAGCACCTTTTCTATCATCTTAGCAATCTAATCATAGTGAGTTCTAGTTGCTTTTAAGTTTAGATAAATAATAGTGAATTATGAAAGATTGTCATTTGGATACATTGTAGACTTTGAATCTATGTTATTTTTAGATCTTATGCTATGTCATGATAGATCTATTTCTTTGGATCCAATTCAAATTGTTCTACTATATTACCATTATATATCTTGGGTTGTAACTTTTATGATATGATATGATGCAGATGTATGTAGATCTATTCTATGTGATCTAAAATTAGTATGTTAGATCTATTCTATGTGATCTAACATTGTCACCTTATGATTCATGTCAGATCTATCCTATGTGATCTAAAAGTGTCACCTTATGGTTCATGTTAGATCTATCCTATATGATCTAAAATTGTCACCTTTTGATTTATGTTAGATCTATCCTATGTGATCAAAAATTGTCACCTTATGATTCATGTTAGATCTATCCTACATGATCTAAAATTGTCGCCTTATGATTCATGTTAGATCTATCCTATATGATCTAAAATTGTCACCTTATGATTTACGTTAGATCTATCCTATGTGATAAAATTGTCACCTTATGATTCATGTTAGATCTATTTTATATGATCTAAATTGTCACCTTATGATTCATGTTAGATCTATTTTATGTGATCTAAATTGTTACCTTATGTTAACTTGTTAGATCTATTTTATGTGATCTAAATTGTCACCTTATGTTAACATGTTAGATCTATTTTATGTGATCTAAATTGTCAGATTTAAATCGACTGGACATCTAAATTGCTAATTTAGATATTGTGACATCATGGTTCATCAGTTTTATGTCCACCTTGTTAAGATGACAATTTCATGTCCATGCTAGTATGTATGTTCACATTATTATCATACAAGTTTATGTTTATGCCAAGATGATCATTTTAGTTATATTCCCATTATTTTCCCTATTATCGTTTATAACTAGGCTATTGTCTTTCCTAGGCATGTTGCCAATTTTGTGAGGGCGCTAGTTAAGGAACGGGGGAAAAAGGGATAAAAATGGCATAATTTGAATATGAACATTTATGGACATGTAATTCAAATTATTGGGCAAAATAGGTATTGACACCTATAAAAGGAAAGGATTAATTAATTAGTGAATTAATTAAAAATGGCATAATTTGAATATGAACATTTATGGACATATAATTCAAATTATTGGGCAAAATAGGTATTGACACCTATAAAAGGAAAGGGTTAATTAATTGCTTAATTAATTAAAAATGGAATGTCTAGTAATTACAATTAGGAATTGTAATTGTACTTGTGACACGAGGTTAGGTTGCATTAGTGGTGGAAGTCTGCCCGGACCCGACCGGCATATCCAGCAGCCACTAATGGTGAACCTAATGTGGGAGGTATAAGTACGTAAATACGAATCGGGCTATGACACGATGTTAGGCCCAACTGTGGAATAAGTCTGCCTGGACCCGACCGACATATCCAACATCCACATGTTGTAGGCCTAATGTGGGAGGTCTGGCCCATTATGAAACCATAAATGGACACGGTAAAGAATTGGACTACTTAACCTATGTTAATCCATATGGATTGTATGAACTTAAATTTAAGTTAGGGGTTAAGTAGACATGGTTGAGGGGTGGGTTAGGTAAATCTGAAGAGGGGATGAGTAATAGGCCCATAAACTTGACCCGTTAAGATTATATAATTAAAGACACCTAGTGGTATACATAATCAGTGGAAATAATAAAGTTATGTAATTAAAGACACCCCTTAGGGTAAACATAACTTGTAGAAGTGATAAGGTTATGTAATTAAAGACACCTATAGGTAAGCATAACCGATTGGAAGATTAGGAGTTATGTATTAAAGACACATGTAGGTAAGTATAACCGGTAGAAATAAATAAGTCTATGTAATTAAAGACACCTAGTGGTATACATAGTCAGTGAAAACCTAGTAAGGGATACAAGACAAAGGGGAGAGCTTGTATCATATTGTGTGGGACCCATTTCAGTTAGTAACCCGGAGTAGGTATCAAACAAAGTACTCTGTACTAGGCGGAGAAGGGGCAAGCTTACTGATTGATTGTAAGAGATCAAAACGTGGAGGACGATGTGGGCGGCGCACACCGACCGGGCCATGTGCATGCATGAGCCGGGTTGAGGGGATAAGATGGTCGTGGCACCTGTAGATATGGTTGTGCACATTATTACGATGAGGGGTTGCCACTTTAGGAAGTGATACCTCTACTGTGAGGCCAGCATAAGATATCTACGAGGGTTAGGGAGTCGATCGATCAGGGTAGTAGTTACGTTACATTTGGACGTATACCTAAGTCTACCATCATATAGTTGAAGGGATTATCCCTTTCAGGATATACCCGTAATAGTGTAGAGTAATCATTAGTGAGGCATGTACACCTTATCTTTCTTAACTTGTCACACCTGCCATTTATGTAGTGATCTCTCTCTTATCCACTTTATATGCCTATCATGTTACTTTTGTTTATCTACTGGCTAAAAGTAACTAGACTCTCCAGACTTTATGTCTGACCCTTTTTGTTTCTCCTTTTTTCTTCCGTTCCCCCCCCCCCCCCACCAGGTTCTCAAGGAGGAAACACCCAGGCTTAGTCAAGATTCAGTTATCATCTTGCTAGGATCTATTTCTGAAGTATGGCTCAAGTTCTTGTCTCTACTATGGCTTAACTCTTTTAATTTGGGGAATTATGCTTTGTATTTACTTATGTACTCTGATGGTGCAAGACAGAAGTTATTTTCTTGTAATGGTTTCTGTGAATTATGAAATTGTGGACCACGGTATTATGATTTATGACTGAAATAAAAATTTAAATTTCCGCTGCTATCTTATTTATATCTGTCTTGTAATTATTCTGTGTCTGATTACCTATAACGCTTCACGGAACTTAATGCATTCCCTTAGTGAGTGACATTAACGGACGTGGGGTGTCACACTTCGTATCAGAGCTGAAGGTTGCCAGATTAGATAAAAGTTTTTGAAAATTATTTTCAAAAAGGTTTTAAAAGAAAGCATTTTCAAAAAGAAAAAGTCTGTTTTGAAAAACATTCCCCAAAAAGCCATATGTAGTATCCTTCGGTCCTTTATCTAAATTTCTTCCTTTTCCCTTTTTCAGCATGTCTAGGGAACAAAACATCCCTAATATCCCAGAGGGCATCACTATACCCGGATGGTTTCGTAGGTATTTGGAGGCCACGGCGCCTGCCGAAGGCGAAAGAGACGTTCCTCCCCCTGCTGCACTAGTCATTCCCCCTCCCCCTCCATAAGCAGATAACTTCGCCAAGATCTGCAAGGACTTCCGTGCTATAGGAAGGAAGCCATTCCATGGGAACGAGACATTTTTGGATGCTCGGAATTGTCTTAGGAAGACTAAGGACTTATTCGTAATCTTTGAAGTGGAGGACTGAAGAAAGATTCAGTTAGCTGCTTGTCTATTGAAGGACGAAGCCTCCTTTTGGTGGGAAGTCATCCAAGCTAAACGTCCGGTGGAAACTTGGGAAGATTTTAGATAGAGGTTCGAAATGAAATTTCTTTCCCAAGTTGAAAGCAGCATGCAGACGAAGAGATTCTTAGCACTCAAACAAGTAAACTTGATGTTGAAAGAATATGTGAACAAATTCAACTAGCTAGCAAGGTTCGGGTTAGAGTTGGTGGACACACCGCAAAAAATGCTTTGCAGTTTGCTAAAGTACTGAATAAGCCACTGCATGGTTTAGCTATGTCCCATATTCCAATGGGGGCTACCTTTTAAAAGCTTGTTGGTATGGCCCTAATGCATGAGGAGGACAAGGGAGAAAAGAAGGAAACAAAAGTTGAGGGGACATCACAGAATAAGAAGGTGTGGTCCAAGAAAGGGCAACAGCAACAGCAGCAACAACAACAGAAGAAAGGAGGAAAAAATGATAAAGGCAAAGATAAGAGAAAATGTCACACCTGTCATTTATGTAGTGATCTCTCTCTCTTATCCACTTTATATGTCTATCATGTTACTTTTATTTATCTATTGGCTAAAAGTAACTAGACTCGCCAGACTTTATGTCTAATCCTTTTTGTTTCTCCTTCTTTCTTCCGTCACCCCCCTCCAGGTTCTCAGGGAGGAAACACCTAGGCTTAGTCAGGATTCAGATATCATCTTCCTAGGAGCTATTTCTAAAGTATGTCTCAAGTTCTTGTCTCTACTATGGTTTAACTCTTTTAATTTGGGGAATTATGATTTTTATTTACTTATGTACTCCGATGGTGCAAGACAGAATTTATTTTCTTGTAATGGTTTTTGTGACTTATGAAATTGTGGGCCACGGTATTATGATTTATGATTAAAATAAAAATTTAAATTTCTGCTGCTATCTTATTTATATCTGTCTTGTAATTATTCTGTGTCTGATTACCTATAACACTTCACAGAACTTAATGCATTCCCTTAGTGAGTGACATTAACGGACGTGGGGTATCACACTTAGCAACAGGTTTGGATTCTTCAATATGATCCTCTTCCTCCTCACTCAAAGAATCATCAACTTCATGTACAAAATTCCCATGGTTACGACCTGAAGCGCAAAAATTAGCATTTCTTCCAATTTCATATGGACCTTCCGATTCGCTGGATTAGCCTGAGCAGCGAAAAGAGCCTTAAGCCAATCATCATGGCTTTATTTGCAATTTCCATCTGCTGAGTCAAATTACCAACAAC
Organism: Allium sativum; assembly: GCA_030737875.1. Classification (NCBI taxonomy): domain Eukaryota; kingdom Viridiplantae; phylum Streptophyta; class Magnoliopsida; order Asparagales; family Amaryllidaceae; genus Allium; species Allium sativum. The sequence continues at coordinate 467,391,723 of CM060923.1, forward strand.
AATATCTAACTCCCCTCTGGTTAGCCAGCTCCCGAAGTTAGGCAAACTTCAAGCTGACTAATTTGTTGAGCTACAAGATCATTATCAATATCCCTCGAGCCTGAAGCTCTCGCGGACTTACTAGCCTTTTTCGATGGAACCATAATATCGGATAAACTTCCAAAGTTCGTCTGAACTCTCTCAAAGGACTTGATCTTTAGACTTCGTGAATCTATCGTAAAAATCAGACTTCAATCCTCGACGTCCCATACCATGGCTCATAACCTTGTGGTCGTGGGTTCAACCCCCACGGTGGCCGCCAAAAATGTTAATACAAAAAATGTACTAACACCCCAAGGTGTGTTTCCACATTGCATAAATGATAAAAACAAAGCTTAGAGAAAATAAATGCGGGGAAAATTAAAAGAGAGAGAGTTTATAGTGTTTCGGCCTCAGATTTGGCCTACGTCCACTTTAGTAGAGGATTTCAATATGATTTGCATCATTACAAAGTACATAATCTCTTTTACTTTATACATTTTCTTTCTACAATGAATTTTCTCTCTCTTCTCTACAATTTTTCTATCTTCTTCGATCTCCTTCTATCTCCAAAGTAGAAACGATCAATTCTCTTAAGTATTAGCAATTATAGAAGTAAATCTGTGTTAATTGTGATCGATGATGAACTTTTACATTTTCTAGAATGGATTGATGATGAAGAAGCTTTGATCTTACTTGAGAGAGATTTATTGAAGTTTGAGTTTCTTTAGAATGTGGGAGAATGAAAATGGAAGCACTTCGTGGACGGAAAAAAATAAATCAATCCTCCAAATGTAGGAAGTGACATGGTATTTATAGACAAAATCTAATGGGAGTGGAAAAGCTGTAATTCTGGAGTGTGCAGGGATGATGGATCAAAAACGATCCATAGCATGGATCGGTTTTAATCCATGCTTTTATAACCCAACATCTTGCCTTATACTTGACGTGACCGATCCACGAGATGGATCACATGCGCTCCATCAAACAGAATGTGAACGACCCACTTTAGCTGTTGCCATCTTGCTTTAACACATTGATGCTGAACAAACCAAAGGATGGAGTGCAAATGACCCATACATTAACCTGTGCACGATTGACATGTTGCATGGATCACATTCGATCCATAGGTGCTGGGATGAACGATCCATCTTTCTAAGTTTCCTTTAATCTATGTGCAGCTGTTCAGAAACACGTGACCCTCTCTAAACATTTTATGTATAAAACGACCCATACTTCTCCTATATAATTTCCACCTACCTACTTTAGTACAATCCATGTGGCTCATGCATATATTTCCATTGACCCATTCTTAGAGCTGGCGATCCATCATTTCATGTTAGCACATAACCCATCACTTATATTAACATATATATAAGAAACTATCCTTAGAACTAGAATGTAAATGATCAAGTGAAGAGAACTAGACCGCATACCACATGTGCCTCATTGTGCATGCTATAGAGTATGAACGACATGTTGCATGGATTATTAATGATCCATGAAAGCAAGGCTGAATGATCCAATTGTTTACACTGCAATGCACTTGAGCAATCCTTTGCATGGATCAAATTCGATCCTCGAAATGTAACAAACTCATCATTTAATTTGTGCATCACCAACACATAAATGGATCGCAACCGATCCATTAGCTTAAAGTAGTAATGATCCAATGAAAAGAATCAAACCTGGACCTCAAACGATCCATTGTAGTTCGAGGCTAAAACTTACATGATCAATGTATTACATAGAGGATCTTAACCGATCCATGACTTTGAACTCATACATGCTTCATTGAGTTTGGCAACGTCGAACCATGAACTGAATGTTCACACGATCCATACATGTTAACCTCGAACTTACGTACACGATATTTTAATGAGTTAACAAAACCATTTAGAATATCATGTTGATAATCAATATGAAACTTTAAATAAAGATTTGAATGTCTTTAAGAATAATAATCCCTTACAGATTGATGCCTTAGATAGAGTTACATCAGATAGCATTATGCATAAAAAATTAAAGACACTATCGCATCTCAACACTTCCGTTTATATTTGAATAAGTCCACGTAACATTAAATGTTGTTAATGTAAAGTTGATGACGATATTTTTCTTGTAGTAAGGTAATCTTTGTCCAATTGAATCACATAATTTGAGGCCTAGTAATGGCATCAGTTGACTTCTGTCTTGATCCTTGCATTTTCAGGGAAACATCAAACATCATTTTGTATTGAAAATCAAATATTAGATCAATGAAATACGTATCGAGACTCATTGTACATAAAGCAATAATCCTACTTGTTTTAGCAGTAGCATGATTAGGTAAGTCGAGATGGCCCAGGAGGTCGACAATGAGTTTAGGAACGTAGGGGTGTTAAGGCTTTTTGGAAGAGGTGAAGTACAGGGATCTGGCTATCGATTGCCTTGACTAATATAGGCATCAACCACATGATGTGGTCGGCTATGCACACTGAGTTGGCTAGGGAGTTATTAGACCGACCCATTTTTATAGGTCGCATAATGCTAAGCCACACCAGCCAAGCTACGCAGCTAGACACCATAAAATTGCCCAGCTGATTGCTTCCGCCATGTAGTTTTCCTCGGCTCCTCCTACCTTCTGTTTTCTTATCGTGTTTTGCACTACTAATCAACACCTGTCGTAACTGTTTCACCCTCTTTATCACTAGCTAATTTGCCATTCTTTGTAAGATAATACGTACCTTCTTCATCGTAACTGGAATACAATGAAACCTTATATATTACACTGACATTGACATTTCATAAGTCTGGTGGTTGTGATGTTTTTGATTTGTCAACTCTTGGTGAGAGTATATGGCTTGACTAGTATGTTATGATCAAGTTTGTAGGTTCTAATATGTACGGCTTTCATGAACCTTTTCACTATTGAAACCTGGTCATCCCTTTCCACATGCCATTTTCCCCTGTGGCAACTGCATTAGACTTTGTTTTTTGTTATCTATGTCAAGGAGTCCAAAAGTCCAAGAGTATGCTTAAATGTCCAAGAGAGTCCAAGAAGCAAGCCAAGTGTGAAGATCTTCAAGCTCCAAAGTCAAGAAGAATTTATCAAGTCCAAAGGTGATTCCAAGGAGGAAGAAGCCATGAGAGAAGCCGTTAATAATCTCCAATTCCAATAATCCTGTAATGTACCGGAATAATATTTTAGTTAAAAAATTAATAACTAAAAAATTACCCTATATCGAGCTATTTGGGCAAAGCATTTTAGCAACAATTTATAACTTTTTCAATTTTTTTATTTTTAATGATTTAATAATTTATTTATTTAATTATTTGGGTATTGACTCGTCATTTTAATTATTTCAAATTTAAATATTTTGAATATTTGATTAAAATGAATAATGGGATAATATAATTTAAATTTCTGAAATAGTCGGAATTAGTTAAATTCGCAATATTGTATAAACTGGATAATATAGGATATTTAATCAAATTCAGATTCGAGTTATAACATCGAATATATTAATTAAATGACAATTGAACTTATTAATTATAATAATATAATTATAATCGAGCTTGTAACGTTGTGGAAGTTCGTAATATTGAGTTTTGAACTTCAATGGAATATACAAAATCCGTTAAATTCGGAATTCCGTGAAATAACAAACGTTTGAATCTATTAGATCATATTTTTCTAATGGAAGCGAAAATTTTAGATCTGCTCTTATAGATTGTAAGTTATGTCCAAATCAAATTTTCAAATAGTCGCTATGGAACCGTTTATAGGCCGTAACGAATTATTTAATATAATTAAATATTTATTTCGAATTTGGACAAGATATTTGAGACGTAGTTATAATTTAATTTTTAGAATTTTACTGAATTTTTTAATTCGTAAAATAAGAAAAATTTTATTTGAAGTATTTTGCACCCTAAATCTGCATTTTTAGACTTCACAATATAAGTCAACTTGTCTATTTTATAATATTTTTTGGATTTTGGCACATCGCTTGACACGATAGTATTTTTATTTTTGTTAATAGTGGTTCATAAAACGAACGAAATTTTAGGCAACAAGGTACTCTTAACAAATATATATTTAGCTAAGTTTCGTACCCATCCCATCACGTAGACCTTTTCGCATAGACATAACATTGCAAACCTATTACCCCTCTACCACCTATTGCTTAACCCCAAAGATTCATGACATTATATATATATACACGCAGTGTTTTCTCCTTTGTTTTTGGGATCTAGAAATGCGAGAAGTAAATTTTCATGGACAAGCTGCCAAATCAAAATCAATTCAAACTCATCGTGGCCTCAACATGGGTTCGCACGTATGTGCTATGCGCATGAGGCTGTCTGAGAACGGAAATATGTGAAGATGGTGTTAAGTTGAATGTAGTCGTATCAAGTATGGCATGGGTAGCAGCACGAAAAGAGGAGTATTGTGATAGTGTTTATCTTGGATTTAATGGAGAAAGGAGTTTGGAAGGGGAGTGAGAAGACCTCGCATCTTATCATTTTAAGAGGAGGGAAAACAACGCTAATGATCGAGCTAATAAAGAAAGTGTGAAGGGATATGTGAGCATGGGGTAGATGAAGTGAGTTTAGTGGATCGCATGTTGTGTACGTGGGAAGTTGCGCTAGTGGAAGTGAAGCAGGCTAAATCCAAACGGGGATGGTGATTGTAGAGGGGTGTATAGTGGAGCTGGTTGTGTTGAGCAGTAGACGTGGTTAAGGCACGCTAATCATCAGGTAGTTAACGTTAATGATCAGTTCTATATTTATCTTATACAGAAGCGGTGAAGATGATGTCATGGCGATGGAAAAAACGGGAGTAAGGTTTCGGTAATGGAGTAGTTACTTTGGAGAAGAAACACTAGCGGGTACAAGTTTTTAAAAGGGTTGGTTATCTCGTGAAGGATGGGAACTGGGAAGAGTGTTAAGGCGTGAGCTGCTATGTATTTGGGAAGTTTGTATGTAGGTGTGGTTGTCCATGTAGTAGTGTATAAGGGGTATGTTTTACAGGAGCTCGCGGTTTCACCTGCTGTTTAGAGAAGATGACTGTGAATGGGGACGGGCTGATTATAAGGGGTGTTTGGGCCGGCATAAGAAAAGAAACATGTAGTAAGGCCCAAATTTTAAAACTAAATTTTTTAGTTTTATTTAATATAAGTATATGTATATTAATTTATAAATATTATATAACACACGTTGTCAGTTTCACGAACAGTTTGATCCGGTGGGATCATATAGACGGAGGCTACACAATGGAAGTGGGTTGGAACGATTTGGAGCTCGTCTCAATTTCGGGCAGATTAAAAATGCCTGATCAGACCTAGAGTACGTTGATCGTTTTTCAACGATTAACTAACCAAGTGAGTAAACACACTAACTCTGTCCAGTTTTATAATTTAATAAACATTATTTAATATTGATAAAATGAAAGAATGCTTTGTGTGATGGTTGTTTGGATGATTTGCTAGTTAATTGGTTAAAATAATATATATAGTTATATATATAAATTGTTGATTGAATACTGGTTTTATTTATTATAATATTTCCTATTGATATGAAACACTGTTATTATATTGATTAACATCTTTGGATGTAGGGAAACAGTTTAGATGAATTCGACTGGATTCCTCAATAATTATATTATTGTTTTTCATATATTTTATTATATTATGTGATAAAAAAATTTGTGGTTGATTATTGTGTGTTTGGGACATATGAATAACATTGAACTGGAATAATTGGTGTTTAAATACTGTAAAATATATTTGAATATATTGGAAAAGAGAATTTGGTTTTGAAAAAGGAAAAATCAATTTTTAGAAATAAAAATTGATTTTCGATTGGTTAGAATATAATAACTTGTTTAATTATATAAAACAAGCAGTTTGGTTTATAAATGATATTTATGAATGGGATGAATAATTATTATTTAATAATGTGGGAATATAAATTTAAGAATGATTCAAAATGGGAAATCATTTCAAAAGGAAGACGATGAAATTGTTTCGATGTTCGAAACATGAATAAAATTTATATAACTCAATAAGGATCTGTAATTATAATTCGACAATGTCGAATGTTATTAAAATGATTTATTCTTAGAAATTATATATTATATAATTAAACCAGTAATTTATAATAGTATATATAATCGAGATTAAGTTATAACTTGTAGACGGAGTTTATGAAATGAAATATGAGGTATGAGTTTATAAAAGAACTAGACATATGGGATTTTAAACTGTAATGGTAATATTTATTTCAATCAAGATTTGATTTAATAAACTGAGTCCGGATTTCTATAGAAGAAGAATATTCACGTTATAAAGTGAGTAATGGTTTTAGAGCAAATGATTTGCAAGATTTAAATGGTTATAAAAAGGAAATAATTTGTGTAAATAAGAAGTTAAGGATGGAGTTAAGGAAATTAGAAACTTACTTGAGATTTGTTATGTTGAATGGCTTTCTGCATATCGATCTGATGTTGGTTTCGGCCTTCGAGGTTAATACTTAGGGAATTGTTCTCTTACTAGTTTACGATTAGGGACTAATAAATATTGATGCGTGAATATGATACGAAAATGTTTTCTAATGTTAATAACGCATATTTTCGAAATACGGAAAATAAGGAGTTGTGAATATTTGGAAATATTTCCAGAAAAATTATAAGAGACTAAACGAGTTAGAGAAATATTTGGGTAAAGATATTAAAGGAAAATTGCAAAATTAAATAATTATTGATAAATCTATTTAAAGTAGCTCATTGTTGATTGAGAGTTGATCGATAAAATTTCCTTTTGGAAATAAGATTGTTGTATGTGTGCATGTTCTTCTTTGATAGTTAAATAACCGACTATCCACTACGCCATAGATGACATATCGCAACGAAAATCCATGGTGTTGCTAGCTACAGTGTTGCCATTGCTATGCTGTTTTTTGTCTATTGCAACGCATGCTTCAATGTGTTAGCACAGATATAACCATGTGTTGCAGTAGCTAAAAATATTTTCACATTAAAAAATTTTAAAAAATAATTACACCTCATCGATCCACGCCATTAGTTAAAACAAAATCTGAACCGTCCATCCATTATTCCATTGTCTGCTCCGCTTCATCCATTTCCCGCTCCGCTTCATCCATTTCCCGCTAACATTTTCATTTACGCGCTTCCTTTTGGTTTTGTTTTTCCCCAAATCGCCAATTCTAGATCTGAACTTAGGGTTCTTCTAAGAATAAAAAATGGAGCGGATTGCTTCAAATTTCCATCGAAACTTTCTTAATGGTGAAACAAACTTTCTGCCAGTCTGAAATCAGAAACAAAGTTTGGAACGAAAAGTCTGTGCTGAATCCAATTGCGAAAGCTTTGCTTGGCTTCAATTTTTAATAGTGCGATCTAAAGTTTAAAATAGATTTCAACAGGCTGCTCAGGTATCATTTGTTACCGATTTCAATTTGTGCTTAGTTCGTACTGTTCCAATTTGCTCTTGGTGAGTTACTCGAATATTGATCCAAGTTCCTTTTCTTTTCCTCAAATGAAATCATTCAAGGATTCGGTGCTGAATTTCAGAGAATCTTCTCTTCGCTCCTACTTCTCAGACCCTAATATATTCCAAATAAGCACTTTGACCAATCCTCAGATCCACAGACGGGAACTTCAGATTATAGGAGTTTTGATCTGTTCAGACTAAAACCCTAGAAATTATAGAAGATGAGTAGTAAGAGAGAGGAGGAGATTGGAGGATTTACGGTTGTTGAAGGACAACTAAAATTCGATGTGAGTAGTTTTTTTGTTTATTATAATGCATGTTTGTGATAAAAAAAAGTCTTGGTGAGTTAACGAGGTCATCAGCATAATAGTCACACGTTTCATCTCTTTCAAAGGATATGTCTGCCATGCAAAATATATAACTTACCTTATGGACTCTACTCTTTGAATTGCTTATCTAATTATGTTTGAATTATCATGTTAGGATGGAGTCTGGAGGGGGTTTAGAAGTGCCCAGTACCAATGTTAGTAATGAATTATATGTTATAGTAATGGGTTATGTTAGTAGTTTTGGAGACATGGTTAGAGTATTGGAGATATCAGCTCAATGTAAAGAAAAAATTTCTCAGTATTATGGTGTAAATAATGATAGTGTTGTTCTTACCTAGATATAAATAAGAATTCATTCATTTATGGTATTGTTGAAGCAAAATATAATGTTTTCCCCCTTCTGTTTACACCAAATTGGTGGAAGTAAGGATAAGGGAAGGAAACACAGTGAACATTCATATGTTTTGTTCTCGAAGACCCGGGCTCTTGCTGTCTACAATGATGCACTTGATGGTCTTGGTATTGATATCCAACTGGCGGTCATCAGCTGTATCAATGTCTTTGCTTTGCATGTAGTTGGAGTACTATTTCACTCTGTATGTGGAATCTGAAATATGAACTTGAAATGCCGCAAGGTGGGAAATATCACTTGAACATGAATTTTCTATTAGTTTGTACCTTAAAATACCCTGCGTGATATACACAGACATTTGCCTAAAGGTTTGACTAGGCTTAGCAGTAGTGGTACATGTTTTGTCATCATATAATTCTTGCGCCCTTACCATGCATGGTACCTGATGTGGGTTTATAAAAGTGATTATATTTTTTAATCTGTACATGTACTTGTGGAGATGATTTGGACCAAAATCTATAACTACAAATATAATGGTTTTACTATTGTTACTGACTCACTGTTCGTTGACTGAAAGTATGGATATCGGGATATGGTATATCATATAAATAAGTAGGTGATCACATGGGCCAAACACCATCATTAATTATCGTATGCAATTCTAGTCACGAGAAGAAAGTGTGCATTAAGATTAGTGTCTACTTAATGAACTTCTATTTATTTTTACATTTCTGTAGAAATGTAGTTATTAAATGGTTGTTTTTGTAACCTACTAGAAGCATTAATTCTTTCTTTGTCTTGCTTTCGATTTCTGTATGTTTTAACAGTTACTTGGAGACATACGCATTTGATTTTATCCATGGTGAAGTTGTGGAGGCAACAGTAACCCAAGGAATGGTAATAAGTGAAGAACATCAGGTCATAATATAGTACTGAATATCGTATCAATTCTTTGATTAATAATAGCTAAGATGGTTTGCGCACCTCCGACGGAAACAATTGCAGATTGTGTTGAATCACTAATAGGATCATAGTATGTTGGAGGTGGTCTTAACGCAGCAATCTCAGTAATGAAATTGTTAGATTTTGAATTCACCAATCGGTTGATACCTGTTTTCTACTATCTCAGGTATGTCGGCTATACACCAATGGATTGCAGAACAAATGTTGTCTTCTCACTTAGTACCTTGGCATGAACATCAGTACATCAAATAATACAAATTAAGACTTGATAATTCAAAAATAAGGCCTGTGAGTACTCTTTTTATTTATTTTCAGGCTGATAAGCCCGTATTTTTGTAAGTTTTTGCCCGTATTCTTATAAGTTTGTCTGACGCCTTGTTGAATTCAGAACAGCAAATAGTGCCTACCTTTCTATGTCCTGTCAAGTAGTATGTTCGTTGAAATTGTTGTAGTGATCTGCTAATTGTTACTTTATGTTTTTATTGCGCCAACATCACCCTTAAACCCGTAGTTTGGTTACTATACAGATGGAGTCACTGACTGGAGTTAAAGATCCCATTCAGGCAGGGCTTGAATTAATCAAGAAAGGAAACAGAATGAAATGGGTTGTCATCAAAATGGGCTCCGAAGGCTCAGTTCTGGTTACGCAATCAAGTATTCACTGTCCACCTACATTCAAGGTAAACTTGTCTATTTTGTAGTCAAATTTTGTTGAGAAACAATGTAGTGAGTCTGTATATGAGTGGATCGAGTGACAATGTAGTGAGTAATGTATGTAAATATGAATGTGTAATATACGAGTGAATGTACAATAGTGGAGTCAAAAAAATTGTACTATTTGAAATGTTGAAATAAAATATTTATTTGAATAAAATACTATATTTGAATATTGTGCTATAATAATATTTATTATAATATTATGAAAATTTTGATTAATAGCAGTTGAGGTGTAATTACTTTTAACAGTTATAAAAGAAATTTTAACAACTGCTAGAAACAGTTGTAAAAAAGGTTGACTTTATTATGATGCAAATATAATTAGTGTTGCATGCCAGCTGGAAGACATATTACAACTGTTTTTGGCAGTTGTGAAAAGATTTTTTTGTTTTAATGATACCTGTGGCAACACCTGTACTGATGTTACCATACGGTCGCAAAGGTGTTGCCTTTGACTCTAAGGCAACGCGGCAAAAGGCAACCCCGAAAAAGTTTTGCCACAGATCATTTTTTGCCTGTAGCAACACTTTTTGGCACCTACTGCGTCACTTCTTTGGGGTTGCCGTAGGCCATCTATGGCGTAGTGATCAAAGTGTTTGACCCTTTCTCCGTTGTCAATACGGAGAGACCTGGATCAGATTTACTATCTGAAAACTACTCCGTATACGCGTTAGCGTCGCGATCATTTTTGATGAAGATAATTGAAGATGGTGTTTGTGCAAGGGCTGTTCAGGCAATCCTAGGTAGAAGTTGCCTAAGTTGGATTTATATAATAGTGTATTCGGGTTATTCAGTCCTAGGACAACATGTATGGACAAATATCTGATAAAGTATATCTAATAGATCGCATAAGTTGATCTCTCCAAACATATTTATGTTTGGTGGCGGAGAAACTCGTTTCTCTTAGCGGGTATGATGATGTGGCATTCAAATTAAATAAAGATGTGATCTGGATAATGGTAGGTTATGACCTCAAGCCTCACCAACCGAGAAATGACAAAAATCGGGCAAGCGACATGACTAAGTAGGTCGCACCCAATTAGGTTATATTGTCACCATCTAGAGAATATTCATACTTGTTACTTCTTTTTATTTTTGTATCTCCCGGGAATGGTCATGTTGGTATACCAACCGTGAGGTGACAATATACTCGGAACAATCAAGCGAGATGAATGGTCGGTCAAGTGTGGTCGAGTTACAAGATGTTCTTGTTGAACTCTAGTGTATCGCTTGTAGAGTACACTGATAGGAATGTGGTTTCATACCTTGTCATAGTCGGGAATTCATTCTCCAGTAAGAGCCCACGGTTTTTGATTGTATTTTATATATGCAAAGCATGAGATGAAAATGTTTTGCTAGATTATTACTTACTGGTATTAGACATTATTATAATATCAGGATAGTATTGATTTTTGGAAAGTGTTTTAGGTTATCGTAAGGTAAAAAAACCATTCGTGTTTATGTGTGGATTGGTCTTACGATTATCATTCTTCTTAAAAGGAGTTTAAAAGTTAAATCAAGTGATTAGAGTTTACTTACACCAGTCACATGACTAACCCAGAGTTATTTTGTTTTGTTTTACCCTAAACTCTTGGGTGCCTAAATTTGTATGGGCAGTCAAGTAGTCAGGATTTTATAGATGTACCTGGAAGAGCTTGGAGCAGGAGACTTCAACAATTTTTACATATGGAGTTTATTTCCAATGTGATGTTACGTGATAATGGTATGTATATTGTTACAAGTTTGTATTTCCAAAGTTATGTTATATAATATATTTTATTTGTTCCAATGTGAGATTCATGTAACTCTGATTCTGTTCTGTTGTGATCTTCTTCTATTCTAATTTTCTTTCTTTCTATTTCTCACACTCTAACTTCTTTCTATTAATGATTCGGTATTTTCGATGCTTGAATAGTCGACATTGTGTTTGGTGTCGATTTTTTGGGTCGAAAATCCTTGGGTCGTTACAGTGCTATCAGAGCTGAAGGTTAAGTAATTACCTTGGCTCTATGGCGTAAATCAGTAGAGATGGGATTAGAAATACCCTAGATTAAGTTTGAGTGTACATATATGAGTGAACGTATTTGTAGATTTTATAAAAATGATTTTATAATGTGGAGATTTATTGGTTGGGTGGCTTATGAATTCTGGTCGATGGTGGAGCACCACAATGTCGATAAGGGTTTCTAAACATTTGAATATGATAAACCGATATATTATGTTTCAAAAGAGGGTAAATGAAATAATTTTACCCAAAGTGTATTGTGATATTAAAGAAGTATTCATATTGAAATTAATATAATATATATATTGGATGTGTTGATTGGTATTATAATCAAATAAGATTATAAATGAGATGGTTATAAATAACCAATGAGAACTTATATAAGTATAATATGCAAAATCAAATTAATTAAATATGAGTGTAAGTCAGGATTGGAATAAAAAAACCTGGAAATTTGGAAAGGATTTGAAATTGAATTTTAAATTTGATATATGGGAATTTTAAGATCCCGGGTGATTTGAAAATGTTTTTCAAATACTTTAAAATGTATTTTGAATTGATTTCAAAATTGGAAATGTTTTAAAATGAGTTTTGAAAGTGATATATTATTGAACTCACACTGGTCGCTGGAAAATAATTCCTATGATGATCCAGACATCATCGGTGTTCATTTTCGAGTTTCTAAGTGACAGATTACTACCAAAAGTTTTGTTTCTGAATTATTTTTCGAGGAAATGAGTCAAAAATTCAAATGTTTTGAATTGTTATTATTATTATTATATATATATGATTTCAAATTAATTTGAAATAAAACCCAGGAATTTGAATTCTGGAATTTAAATTTAATTTATGAAGTTAAATAGATTGAAATGGTAAAAGTGAATAAATATATTAAAATTTGACTTAAATTAAGTTAAGTAAAATTGGAATGGATTAGAGATAATCTAGAATGGAATTGGAGTGTCGAGTAAGAATTTGGAATTGAGATCTGAACTGGAGTTTGAAATGGAGTTTGGCATAAGAATAAGCGAGTGATTTGGAATGAGAATAAACTGATTGAAGATTGATTGGGAATACACTAGTTTATGCTGAATTGATAGTAGATGGAAGTGATAGAGTTGAATGCCCAGCAAAAAGGTACAAGTTTATATTTTATATGAGTTTGAGAATTGTGAGCCTGATGGGCAAGCCACTTGGCCATTTTATTTTCTTTTGGATTAAATAAGGCCTGGAGAGGCGAGTTGTAATTGTACCAATTGAGCCGTACAAAGGAGACGCTGGCCAAATTTTTCGAAAAATTAAGATGTTAGTAAATTTTTGAAAATTTTCATTAGTTGGAATGAACTAATATTTTAATTAAAATTAACTGGTTCAGTTGAAACTGAAATTGAGAAGTATAACAAATAATTTTTAACCTGGTTAAAAAGAATTTGTAGCATTTTTCCCACTCTAGTAATTTCATGGATAAAATTCTTTTAAGGGGGAAGGAATGTAACATCCCAGATTTTTAATGATTTAGTAATTTATGTATTTAATTATCTGGATATTGACTCAGCAATTTAAACGATTTGAATTTAAATATTTTAAATATTTTATTAAAAAGTGAATAATGGGATAATATAATTTAAATTTCCGAAATAGTCGGAATTAGTTAAATTCGCAATGTTGTATAAATTGGATAATATAGGATATTTAACAAAACTTAGAATCGAGAAATAATGTCAAATATATTAATTAAATGACAATTGAATATTAATTATAATAAAATAATTATAATCGGGCTCGTAACGTCGCGGCAGTTTGTAATATTGAGTTTTGAACTTCAATGGAATATACAGAATTCGTTAAAGTCGGAATTCTATGAAATAAGAAACCTTTGAATCTATTAGATCATATTTTTCTAATGGAATGAAAAATTGAGATTTCCTCTTATAGATTGTAATTATGTCTAAATCAAATTCTCAAATAGTCGCCATGGAACCATTTATAAGTTGTAACGAATTATTTAATATAATTAAATATTTATTTTGAATTTGGACAAGATATTTGAGTCATAGTTAGAATTTAATTTTTAGAATTTTACTGAAAATTTTAATTTGTAAAATAAATAAATTTTTATTTGAAGTATTTTGCATCCTAAATCAGTATTTTTATATTTCACGATATAAGTCAACTTGTCTATTGTATTATATTTTTGGGAACGTGGCACATCGCTTGACACGATAGCATTTTTATTTTTGTCGATAGCGGTTCGTAAAACGAATGAAATTTTAGGCAACAAGATAGTCTTAACAAATATATAAATATATATTTAGCTAACTTTCGTACTTATCCCTTCACGCAGACCTTTTCACATAGACTTAACATTGCAAACCTATTACCCCTATATCACCTACTGCTTAACCCCAAAGTTTTGTGACATTATATATATACACGGTGTCTTCTCCTTTTGTTTTTGGGATCCAGAAATGCGATACTACCGAACTAAAATTATTTCAAAATCATCGCGGCCTCAACATTTGGTTTGCATATATGTGCTATGCGCGTGAGGTTGTATGAGAACGGAAATATGTGAAGATGGTGTTAAGTTGAATGTAGTCGTATCATGTATGGCGGGGGTAGCAGCTCGAGAAGAGGAGTATTGTGATGGTGTTTGTCTTGGATTTGATGGAGAAAGGAGTTCGAAAGGGGAGTGAAAAGAGCTCGCGTCTTATCATTTGAAGAAGAAGGAAAAAACGCTTCTGCTCGAGCTAATAAAGAGAGCGTGAAGGGATATGTGAGCAGGGGTAGATGAATTGAGTTTAGTGGATTGCACGTTGTGCATATAGGAAATTATGTGGCGTGAAAGTGAAGCATGCTAAATTCAAACGAGGATGATGATTATTGAGGGGTGTATAATGGAGCTAGTTGTGTTGAGTTGTAAACGTGGTTAAGGCATGTTAATCATCGGGTAGTTAACGTTAATGATCAGTTCAATATTTATCCTACACAGCAGCGTTGGAGCTAATGCTGCGGTGATAGAAAATATGGGAGTAGGGTTTCAGTAATGGAGTAGTTACTTTGGAGAAGAGCATGTACAGGGTTTTAAAATGGTTGGTTATTTCGTGAAGGATGGGAACTGGGAAGAGTGTTAAGACGTGAGCTGCTATTTATTTGGGAGGTTAGTATGCAGGTGCAGCTGTCCATGTAGTGGTGTATGAGGGGTATGTTTTAGAGGTGCTCGTGATTTCACCTGCAGTTTGGAGAAGATGAATGTAAATGGGAACAGGCTGATTATAAGGGGTATTTCGGCCGGCGTAAGAAAAGAAACATATAGTAAGGCCCAAAATTTAAAAATAAATTTTTTAGTTTTATTTAGTTTAAGTATATATATATATATTAATTTGTAAATATTATATCATGAACATACGTTGTCAGTTTCACGAACGGTTTGATCTATTGGGATCGTATGGATGGAGGCTACACAATGGAAGTGGGTTGGAATGATTTGGAGCTCGTCTCAATTTCGGGTAAATTAAAAACGTCTTATCAGATCTAGCGAACTTTAATCGTTTTTCAAAGATTAACAAACCAAGTGAGTAAACTCACTAACTCTATCGAGTTTTATAATTTTATAAACATTATTTAATATTGATAAAAATGATTGAATGCTGTGTGTGATGGTTGTTTGGATGATTTGCTAGTTAATTAGTTAAAATAATATATATATAGTTATATATATAAACTATTGGTTGAATACTGATTTTATTTATTATAATATTTCCTATTGATATGAAATCAGTATTATTATGTTGATTAACATCTGTGGATGCAGGGAAACAGGTTAGAGGAATCCGACTGGATTCGTCAACAACTATTTTTTTCATTTATTTTATTATATGATGTGATAAGATAATCTGTGGTTAATTATTGTGTGTTTGGGACATATGAATAACACTGACCTGAAATAACTGGTATTTAAATACTGTAAAATATATTCGGATATATTGGAAAAGAGAATTGGTTTTGAAAAAGGAAAAATCTATTTTTAGAAATAAAAATTGAATTTCGATTGGTTATAATATAATAAAATGTTTAATTATATAAAACAAGCAGTTTGGTTTATAAATGATATTTATGAATGGGATGAAATAATTATTATTTAATAATGTGGGAATGTAAATTTAAGAATGATTTAAAATGGGAAATCATTTCAAAAGGAAGACGATGAAATTATTTCTATGTTCGAAATACGAATAGAATTTATATAACTCGATAAGGATTTATAATTATAATTCGACGATGTTGAATGTTATTAAAATGATTTATTCTTAGAAATTATATATTATATAATTAAATAAGAGAGTTAAAATTTTATTTGAAACCAGTAATTTATAATAGAATACATAATCGAGATTAAGTTATAACTTGCAAATGGAGTTTATGAAATGAAATATGAGGTATGAATTTATAAAAGAACTAGACAGAAGGGATTTTAAACTGTAATGGTAATATTTATTTAAATCAAGATTTGATTTAATAAACTGAGTCCAAATTTCTATAGAAGAATAATATTCACGTTAATGATTTTAGAGCAAACGATTTGCAAGATTTAAATGGCTATAAAAAGGAAATGATTTGTGTAAATAAGAAGTTAAGAATGGAGTTAACGAAATTAGAAACTGACTTGAGATTAGTTATGTTGAATGGCTTTCTGATTATTGATTTGATGTTGGTTTCCGTCTTCGGGGTTAATACTTAGGGAATTGTTCTCTTACCAGTTTACGGTTAGGGACTAATGGATAGTGATGCGTGAATATTATATGGAAATGTTTTCCAATGTTAATAATGTATATTTTCGAAATACGGGAAATAAGGAGTTGTGAATATATGGAAATGTTTCCCGAAAAATCATGAGAGACTAAATGAGTTATAGAAATATTTGGGTAAAGACATTAAAGACAAATTGGAAAATGAAATGATTATTGATATATCTATTAAAGTGATTTAATGTTCATTGAGAGTTGATCGATAAAATTTGTAACGACCCAGAAAATCTGAACCAATTTAAAAAAATTTAATTGGCTAAAATAGTGGATTTAAAATATTTAAAATAAATATTTTTAATAATAGCAATGAAAAGTGAGTTTGAATCGACGCTTGAAAACGAATATAATTAATTCTAATTATAAACAAGGCCAGAAATGGCGCGGTAGTTTCAAATTTTGAATTCAAACTTTGACTAACTGTAACAGGTGCAAAACAAAATGGATTTGAGTGAAACCAAAAATATTTAAATCTGTTAGTGAATATCTTTCTAACGAATCTGAAAAATCGAAGTTTCATAGCGGAAAGCAAAAGTTATGGCCAAAGGAATTTTCAGAAAGGTCGCTATGGAATTTATATAGCCCGTGAAATTGGCCATTTTGCATATGACCTCGGAATTCGACAAAACCACTTTCGTTGGATTCGGGATGTGAATTTATTTCTAGATTTCAAATATCATAATTTTTGAAGCTAGTATGTGAGTGTGGCAAAGGAAAATGTGTTTTGGTCAATTACAGTTAAATTGGATCGACTAGAAATGGACCTTTTTGCAAACGGTCTCAGAATTCGACGAAACTAGTTTTGTTGGGACCGTATCGTCAAAACATAGCTAGATTTATTTTTCTGGAATTTTTCGAATCAGTTTGCGGCCCTGGCAAATTGAAATGTACGTTCAAATCAAATATTGAATGTTATATATTTTAACTTGAATGAAAACTGACTGAAACAGTCAAATAGGCCTACGAAACATATCCTATTGTGTTCGGAATGGGGGTAAAACGCTAGGGACGACAGTCGTTGGGTTTGAATTGGTGTTCGTGTGTGGAAGAGGGTATTTTAGAGATTTTAAATTTTATAAATAAATAAATAAATTCATTGGTCGATGCTTTTCTCTCTCCCCGCTCCTCTCAGAACCCGACGGCGGAAATAGCTCAAAACCTTCCCCCTCATTTTCCGATCAATCCATGCAAAATTAGCCCCTCCTCCAGTTGAAGATTTTGTGGAGCTCCTCGAGATCTTCAAATCCATATATAGTTTGGAATTTTTCGTGGCCTGTGGAGTGCGAATCGACGCCAGGAAGTCTGGGCGTTCAAACCGCCGTCGCGCCGCCTATAGGCCACCGAAGTGGGCCCCGCTCTAGGCGCCAGCGCGCTTCTCCTCCCTCTTCGTCGCTGCGAAGGCCGATCGTCCAACCACTTCACCGTTTGCACGAAAATTCAAAGCCTAGTTTTGAATGAATTAGCTGAGGTACGGCTTGTTTTAATTAAACTGAAATTAACACCTTTAAACCGTTGCAAACTTTGAAAAATCATATCTTTTTCGTTTCTTGTCGAAATCCAGTGAAACAAGAGACAGTGGACTCGTGCGGACGTCTTCTACCTTTAGAAGAGACCGCATATTTTTCTGAGCCTTCTACTATTTTTGGTGGAGTGGAACCCAAAGTGAGATTTCTAATTTATAAACGATAAGGAAAACGACGATGTATAAATTATATAGTCGATGTATGAGTTATACAAGCGTTGTACACCTCTTGTATAAGCGTTGTATAAGTTGTACGTTCGATATATAAGTTGTATATGCGTTGTAAAAATTATATATATGTTGAAATAGAAGTGAAATGCTATATATGAATATACATATATATATATATATATATATATATATATATATATATATATATGCCTCTCGTCCACAAACCGTGGACGATATTTACTAGTTGTGATTGGTGTGAAAATTGATTGATTATGGTTGAAAAATACCCGTTTGTGGTTGAGAAATATTTGGTTGAAACCACATAGGATTAGTTTGTGGAAATGAAAAAAAAATACATGCCGCCTGCATGCGAACTAGATGCATGATTCCCCATTATCAAAAACCGCGAGGTTTTAAGGTAGAGCGAGGAGCTGTACTAGGGACGGTCCCGGTTTTAACTACCCTGCCGTTATGCTGTCGAAATTTTGAATAATATTCATGTGTTAGAATTATTTCCATTTGTTGAAACTATATTTATTCGTTGTATAGAAAACCTTCATGTGTTGAATCAATATTCATTCGTTGAATTGAAATTCATGTGTTGAATGGTATTCGTGTTTTTAAATATAAAAATCACCTTTTTACTCTGTATATACAAACTATAGAAAACCTTCATGTGTTGAATCGATATTCATTCGTTGGATAGTAATTCATGTGTTGAATGGTATTCGTGTTTTAAATATAAAATTCACCTTTTTACTCTGTATATACAAACTATAGAAAACCTTCATGTGTTGAATCGATATTCATTCGTTGGATAGAAATTCATGTGTCGAATGGTATTCGTGTTTTAAATATAAAAATCACCTTTTTATCGATATATATAAACTATAGAAAACCTTCATGTGTTGAATCGATATTCATTCGTTGAATTGAAATTCATGTGTTGAATGGTATTCATATTTTGAAAGAAATTGTTTTATAATAAAAATCCCATTTTTATCATCAATATGAGATATATAAAATAATCTTGTTTTGAAATAAATTGTTTTATAATAAAAATCCAATTTTTATCATCGATATGAACTATATAAAATAATCTTGTTTTGAAATAAATTGTTTTATAATAAAAATCCTATTTTTATCATCTATATGAAATATATAAAATAGACGGGTTTTGAAATAAATTATTTTACATTAAAAATCACTTTTTTATTATATACATGAATCGTTAAAAATAGTGAAGTGTTGAAATAGAAAACAGTTAGGTAAAAATATCATTTTTATCAAATGTATGAAATTCATATGGTTTTGAAATCGAAGAATCGATATATATATATATATATATATATATATATATATTTAAATAGAATTGAAATATATCGAAAAACAAAGCCGCAGTTCGTATTTTGAAACTGTGATTTCAAACGATTAGTGCGGGAGATCCGACCATCGGATTTTCCCGAAACCGCAATCGTTGGGTTCGCTTTGGAAATATCTTTCCAACAGCACCAACTTTGTAAAAATCCAACGGTTGGATTGTCTGGAATGTTTAATTCAAATCTGAAGAAAAACAGCGCCAGAATCGATTATATATATATATATATATATATATATAATTATATTAAATCGAATAACGACGCTGCAGTTCGTATTTTGAAATCGAAACTTCAAACGATTATAACGGGAGATCCGGCCGTCGGATTTTCCCGAAACTGGAACCGTTGGATTCCTTTTGAAAAGATCTTTCTAATGATGCAAATTTCGTGAAGATCCAACGGTTAGATTTTCAAATATGTGTAAATCAAATCTGAAAAAAAAAACAGCGTCACGACCGCATTATGGCCCGAAGCGTCGTTTTGAATAAATTGGCTATTTTAAAATAAATAAAAATAGCAATAAATCGTTATAAAATATTATAAACGGTATGGATGTGAAATTTAGAAATTAACTGAAGGTTAGCTAAGTCGAATGGTTTCATGGATTTTGATCTGATGTTGGTTTCGGCCTTCAGGGTTAATATTTGGGAAATCGTTCTCTTACTGGTTGCCGGTTAGTGACTAATGAATTGAAATGATGCGTAGTAGTGTTTGTGTAGCACTTGTTTATTATATACGCGAGTTGCTCAGAAAGACCAGGTTTATCCCATTCTGAATAACTGAATCGACGATAAGAAATCGAAGATGAAGACGGTGGTCGAAGACTGGAGATCTTCGCCTCGTTTGGATGGTAACCGAGGTCCTGATTGGGAGGCATCCCAAAATATGGATAATGAGTGGTGATCGTCCAGATGTACGTGGTGATCGATGGGTTTGCGAGGTATATAGTGCCTCCGGTTTCTTTCAGACCTAGAACGGACTTGCAAATGGACAGTGTGTCTGACATTGGAATTTATTCTGTGTGATTGATAGTCATCAGTTGCACGGTGTGAATTGCCTGTGTGGCAAGCTAAGATGCAGTGATCAGCGCTTCTGTTGAAAAGCAAAGTCTTGAGGTGATGATCAAAGCACCGCCTGTGTGGCGTAGCTTTGTGTATAACATGAATTCACGAGCCTCACACCCCGGTATGAACCAGAAACGGGAGAGGACATCAGGGAGGGCCTGCGTTTCTTCCTAGCTAGAAGTGGCGTCAGTGGTTTTACACGCCCTGACGAGTTTGACTTATGTGGTTGTTACTGTTGCGAGGTGCCTCGGTTATATCGGTCGATCCGAGACCGATGGAGTCATTCTTTGGCTCATTTACGCCCCAAAGGGCGGGGAAACGCAGTGTCCAGGAATTTTAATCCACAACGGTGGACCGGCCCTGACGATCCATGGGGCAGTTGTGGCTGTTCCTGAGGCTCGGGCTAGGCAGTCTCGAAGTAAGTAAGGACTTTCTTTTGCCTTGGTTCATGACGAAAATCCAATTTCCAAATACGTGACTGTGCGATTTTGATTGTATACCTATATATGGCGACATAGTGGTATGGGGCATTAATGTCTTCTATGATTGATACTTATGATTTGAAATTGCTTTTGAAATATATAAACACTAGTAATAATATCAAATGCTTTTGTTTTATTCGTATCAAGCATATTTTGGCTATTATAAGGTAAAACTCTATCCTACGGTTTGCGTTGCATTGTGTGATGGGAACTGAGTCTTATAATGGCTTCATGTTTATAAAAAGCATTGCGATGTTTAAAAGAATGATTTGTTTTAAAGCACTGGCAATCCAATGGAGTAAACCCGTTCCACGAAAGTGGCGTGGTCCTGTGATTAGCCATATTATAAATGTGTTGAGTAGATTTCTCATACCAGTCCCATGACTGACTCGTAGTTTGTTTCACTTTCAAACCCGGGTGCCCCTTTTCTACACGGGCAGCCTTGTATTCAGGATTAGCAGGCTTTATCCGGATACCTGGAGCTGAAGATGGATTCTATCATTTATCTCTTTTTATGCTGTTCAGCTCCTGTTGTACATATTATGTTTATTTCCGCTGTAGACATCTATGTATAGCTGAACTGTATTTGTACTAAGTATGATCCAGTATACTATGTAACTCTGATGTTTATGTTTTTCCAGTATATTCTACTATTCATTATCTGGTGTATTTATTTAATTCTGTTCTGCTATTATCTGTTTCTATGTTATATTCCAAAGATTACCCTTACCACCGTCAGTACGGGGCCTGGGGTCGTCACAACGTGGTATCAGAGCATTATATGGTAGACCTTGCCGATCTCCTGCTTGTTGGGTCGAGCCCGGTAATAGACTTGTGATGGGGCCAGATATGATTCGAGAAGCTGCCGACAAAGTCGATTTTATTAAGAAACGATTACTCGCCGCTCAAAGCCGACAAAAGAGCTATGCCGATAGGAGAAGAAGAGATATATCATTTGTTGTTGGCGACTATGTATATCTGAAAGTATCGCCGATGAGAGGAGTTATCCGATTCGGTAAAACTGGGAAGTTGGCGCCCAAATTCATTGGTCCGTTTCCTATTTTGGAACGGATCGGAACTCTCGCTTATAGGGTTAAATTGCCAGATTGGTTGCCTGGGGTGCATGATGTATTTCATATATCTCAACTTCGAAAGCACGTTCATGATCCAGACTTGATCGTGGAAGAAGCGGATCAACAGGATATTGAAATTACTCCAGAATTAGCTGTGAGAAGAGAGCCGCTCAAGATTATCGGCAAAGAAACCAAAGAGCTGAGGAACAAGAAGTTTCACTTAGTCAAAGTGCAATGGAGTGGAGATCCGCGAGATTGTACTTGGGAAACTGAGGAGAGCATTCAGAAAGCCTATCCCAGATGCCGAGTGGGCATCTCTGATTGACTCCGGTGCAAGGTACATTTACCATACTTTGCATTACTAATTAGTTCTCTACTCTGTTGTTATTTTCTTTCCAGATGTGCACTTTTAATTCTATAGTCTTAATGATTTTAAAAGAGTTTAGAAATTGATTAGTATATTTTTGAAAAGTTAAAAACAATTTGATTGTTGTTTGTGTTGTGTGATAGTAAAATTGGATTAATTAAATTATTAAAACGATACTTAATTTAATCAATAGTAGAATGAATGGTAGAATTTATTCGATTAAATCACACATTGAACTGATTAGAAAATAGATAGAAATATATATACATGTGCATTATATATGTTTGAACAGGTAATTGGATGGTTGTTGAGTAAAGATTTTATTTGCGTGCCCGACAAATAGGTAAACTTTAATGAGTTGGATGCGAAATATTATTATATCAACTCCTGTGAATGCCATTGGATGCGGAGTGCTGGTTGTTCTGTGTGAAATAATAAATACCGCCATAGGATAGTAACAATTAATTTTGAACTACACTGCATGGCATACTTCTGAAGATAGGCATACTTCATCATATACCACATAAGCATTTGGAGCTTGTGTGACGAGGTGGAAGATTTACCATACGAGCGAGAGGCTTTTATGGCAATGACTATATTTTACAGGTTGAACTGATGACTGATATGGACTATTAAAAATTGTAACGATAAATTGCTGGATTAATAAAAACCCCACACGGGTCTGGAGTTGACAATAATCACGTCTCTCTAGTTATTATATACGGCACATGGACTATTTATTTCCCACACGGGACGAGGTGACGAGGATTTATCCTCTGGAGCAATTAAAATACACACTCCCTCAGGCTTTGACAGGGTGACAAGAATTTATTCTCTGGAGTTATTATCAAAACACGCTCCCCTGTAAACACCAGAATATATCACTATAAATATGTGTATGCTTATTAGGATTTATTGGGTACCTAATACGGCCCAATAAATTTCCAAACCTTCCCCGTACAAAGGAGGTTATGGCGAAATTTTTCGAAAATTCCAGGTGTTAACCAAATTTTTGAAGAATTTGAGAATTCTCAGAAACTGGAAAGTTGGAGAATGGAAGCCAGGTCGAACGTAGAGTTGATTAATCAAACCACTTTCAACTTTTTTCCTTTTCGGGGACAAAAGTTTTAAGTGGGGGAGATTGTAACGACCCAGAAAATCTGAACCAATTTAAAATTTTTAAATTGGATAAAATAGTGGATTTTAAATATTTAAAATAATAGCAATGAAAAGTGAGTTTGAATCGATGCTTGAAAACGAATATAATTAATTCTAATTATAAACAAGGCCTGAAATGGCGAGGTAGTTTCAAAATTTGAATTCAAACTTTGACTGACTGTACCGGGTGCAAAACAAAACGGATTTGAGTGAGGCCAAAAATATTTAATTCTGTTAGTAAATACGTTTCTAACGAATCTGAAAAATCGAAGTTTCATAGCGGAAAGCAAAAGTTATGGCCAAATGAATTTTCAGAAAGGTCGCTATGGAATTTATACAGCCCGTGAAATTGGCCATTTTGCAAACGACCTCGGAATTCGACGCAACCAATTTTGTTGGATCCGGGATAAGAAGTTATTGCTAGGTTTCAAATTTCATAATTTCTGAAGCTAGTATGTGTGAGCGTGGCAAAGGAAAATGTGTTTTGGTCAATTACAGTTAAATTGGATCGACCAGAAATAGGCCATTTTTCAAGCGGTCTCAGAATTCGATGAAACCAGTTTTGTTGGGATCGTATCGTCAAAACATAGCCAGATTTATTTTTCTGGATTTTTTCGAATCAGTTTGTGGCCCTGGCAAATTGAAATGTACGTTCAAATCAAATATTGAATGTTATATATTTTAAACTGATTGAAAATTAACTGAAACAATCAAATGGGCCTACGAAACATATCCCATTGTGTTCGGAATGGGGGTAAAACGCTAGGGACGACAGTCGTTGGGTTTGAATTGGTGTTCGTGTGTGGAAGAGGGTATTTTAGAGATTTTAAAATTTATAAATAAAAAAAAATCATTGGTCGATGCTTTTCTCTCTCCCCGCTCCTCTCAGAACCCGACGGCGGAAATAGCTCAAAACCTTCCCCCTCATTTTCCGATCAATCCACGCAAAATTAGCCCCTCCTCCAGTTGAAGATTTTGTAGAGCTCCTCGAGATCTTCAAATCCATATATAGTTTGGAATTTTTCGTGGCCTGTGGAGTGTGAATCGACGCCAGGAAGTCTGGGCGTTCAAACTGCCGCCGCGCCGCCTATAGGCCACCGAAGTGGGCCCCGCTGCAGGCGCCAGCACGCCTTTCCTCCATCTTCGTCGCTGCAAAGGCTGATCGTCCAACCACTTAACCGTTTGCACGAAAATTCAAAACCTAGTTTTGAATGAATTAGCTGAGGTACGACTTGTTTTATTTAAACTGAAATTAACACCTTTAAACCGTTGCAAACTTTGAAAAATCATATCTTTTTCGTTTCTTGTTGATATCCAGTGAAACAAGAGACAGTGGACTCGTGCGGACGTCTTCTACCTTCTAGTAGAGACCGCATATTTTTCTGAGCCTTCTGCTATTTTTAATGGAGTGGAACTCAAAGTGAGATTTCTAATTTATAAACAATAAGGAAAAGGACGATGTATAAATTATATAGTCGATGTATGAGTTATATAAGCGTTGTACACCTCTTGTATAAGCATTGTATAAGTTGTACGTTCGATATATAAGTTGTTTATGCATTGTCAAAATTATATATGTGTTGAAATAGAAGTGAAATGCTATATATATATATATACATATATATATATATACACGCCCCTCGTCCACAAACCATGGACGATATTTATTGGTTGTGATTGGTGTGAAAATTGATTGATAGCGAATGGTTGATTGAAATTGTTTGTGGTTGAAATTGATTGATTGTGGTTGAAAAATACCCGTTTGTGGTTGAGAAATATTTGGTTGAAACCACATAGGATTAGTTTGTGGAAATGAAAAAAAATATACATGCCGCCTGCGTGCGAACTAGATGCATGATTCCCCATTGTCAAAAACCGCGAGGTTTTAAGGTAGAGCGAGGAGCCGTACTAGGGACGGTCCCGGTTTTAACTACCCTGCCGTTATGCTGCCGAAATTTTGAATAATATTCATGTGTTAGAATTATTTCCATTTGTTGAAACTATATTTATTCGTTGTATAGAAAACCTTCATGTGTTGAATCGATATTCATTCATTGAATTGAAATTCATGTGTTGAATGGTATTCGTGTTTTTAAATATAAAAATCACCTTTTTACTCTATATATACAAACTATAGAAAACCTTCATGTGTTGAATCGATATTCATTCGTTGGATAGAAATTCATGTGTTGAATGGTATTCGTGTTTTAAATATAAAAATCACCTTCTTACTCTGTATATACAAACTATAGAAAACCTTCATGTGTTGAATCGATATTCATTCGTTGGATAGAAATTCGTGTGTTGAATGGTATTCGTGTTTAAAATATAAAAATCACCTTTTTATTGATATATATATAAACTATAGAAAACCTTCATGTGTTGAATCGATATTCATTCGTTGAATTGAAATTCATGTGTTGAATGGTATTCATATTTTGAAAGAAATTGTTTTATAATAAAAATCCCATTTTTATCATCAATATGAGATATATAAAATAATCTTGTTTTGAAATAAATTGTTTTATAATAAAAATCCAATTTTTATCAACGATATGAACTATATAAAATAATCTTGTTTTGAAATAAATTGTTTTATAATAAAAATCCTATTTTTATCATCTATATGAAATATATATAAAATAGTCGAGTTTTGAAATAAATTGTTTTACATTAAAAATCACATTTTTATTATATACATGAATTGCTAAAAATAGTGAAGTGTTGAAATAGAAAACAGTTAGGTAAAAATATCATTTTTATCAAATGTATGAAATTCATATGATTTTGAAATCGAAGAATCGATATATATATATTTAAATAGAATTGAAATATATCGAATAACGAAGCTGCATTTCGTATTTTGAAACCGTGATTTCAAACGATTAGTGCGGGAGATCTGACCATCGGATTTTTCCGAAACCGCAACCATTGGGTTCGCTTTGGAAATATCTTTCCAACGGCACCAACTTTGTAAAAATCCAACGGTTGGATTGTCTGGAATCTTTAATTCAATTCTAAAGAAAAACAGCGCCAGAATCGATTATATATATATATAATTATATTTAATCGAATAACGACGCTGCAGTTCGTATTTTGAAATCGAAACTTCAAACGATTATACCGGGAGATCCGACCGTCGGATTTTCCCGAAACTGGAACCGTTGGATTCGTTTTGAAAAGATCTTTCTAATGATGTAAATTTCATGAAGATCCAACGGTTAGATTTTCAAATATGTGTAAATCAAATCTGAAGAAAAACAGCGCCACGGCCGCGTTATTGCCCGAAGTGTCGCTTTGAATAAATTGGCTATTTTAAAATAAATAAAAATAGCGATAAATCGTTATAAAATATTATAAACGATATGGATGTGAAATTTAGAAATTAACTGAAGGTTAGCTAACTCGAATGGTTTCCTGGATTTTGTTCTGATGTTGGTTTCGGCCTTCGGGGTTAATATTTGGGAAATCGTTCTCTTACTGATTGACGGTTAGTGCCTAATGAATTGAAATGATGCGTAGTAGTGTTTGTGTAGCACTTGTTTATTATATACGCGAGTTGCTCAGAAAGACCGGGTTTATCCCATTCTGAATAACTGAATCGACGATAGGAAATCGAAGATGAAGACGGTGGTCGAAGACCGGAGATCTTCGACCCATTTGGATGGTAACCGAGGTCCTGATTGGAAGGCATCCCGAAATAGGGATAATGAGTGGTGATCGTCCAGACGTACGTGGTGATCGATGGGTTTGAGAGGTATATAGTGCCTCCGGTTTCGTTCAGACCCCGAATGGACTTGCAAATGGATAGTGTGTCTGACGTTGGAATTTATTCTGTGTGATTGATAGCCATCAGTTGCACGGTGTGAATTGCCTGTGTGGCATGCTAAGATGCAGTGATCAGGGCTTCTGTTGAAAAGCAAAGTCTTGAGGTGATAATCAAAGCACCGCCTGTGTGACGTAGCTTTGTGTATAATGTGAATTCGCGAGCCTCTCACCCCGGTATGAACCAGAAACGGGAGATGACATCAGGGAGGGCCTGCGTTTCTTCCTAGCTAGAAGTGGCGTCAATGGTTTTACACGCCTGACGAGTTTGACTTATG
Organism: Allium sativum; assembly: GCA_030737875.1. Classification (NCBI taxonomy): domain Eukaryota; kingdom Viridiplantae; phylum Streptophyta; class Magnoliopsida; order Asparagales; family Amaryllidaceae; genus Allium; species Allium sativum. The sequence continues at coordinate 467,419,724 of CM060923.1, forward strand.
TGGTTGTTACTGTTGCGAGGTGCCTCGGTTATATCGGTCGATCCGGGACCGATGGAGTCATTCGTTGGCTCATTTACGCCCCATAGGGCGGGGAAACGCAGTGTCCAGGAATTTTAATCCACATCGGTGGACCGGCCCTGACGATCCAAGGGGCAGTTGCGGCTGTTCCTGAGGCTCGGGCTAGGCAGTCTCGAAGTCGGTAAGGACTATCTTTTGCCTTGGTTCATGACGGAAATCCAATTTCCAAATACGTGACTGTGCGATTTTGATTGTATACCTATATATGGCGACATAGTGGTATGGGGCATTAATGCCGCCTATGATTGATACTTATGATTTGAAATTGCTTTTGAAATATATAAACACCAGTAATAATATCAAATGCTTTTGTTTTATTCGTATCAAGCATATTTTGGCTATTATAAGTTAAAACTCTATCCTACGGTTTGCGTTGCATTGTGTGATGGGAACTGAGTCTTATAATGTCTTCATGTTTATAAAAAGCATTGCAATGTTTAAAAGAATGATTTGTTTTAAAGTAGTGGAGTAAACCTGTTCCACGAAAGTGGCGTGGTCCTGTGATTAGCCATATTATAAATGTGTTGAGTAGATTTCTCATACCAGTCCCATGACTGACTCGTAGTTTGTTTCACTTCCAAACTCGGGTGCTCCTTTTCTACATGGGCAGCCTTGTATTCAAGTTTAGCAGGCTTTATTCGGATAGCTGGAGCTGAAGATGGATTCTATCATTTATCTCTTTTTATGCTGTTCAACTCCTGTTGTACATATTATGTTTATTTCCGCTGTAGACATCTATGTATAGTTGAACTGTATTTGTACTAAGTATGATCCTATATACTGTGTAACTCTGATTTTTATGTTTTTCCAGTATATTCTATTGTTCATTATCTGGTGTATTTATTTAATTCTGTTCTGCTATTATCTGTTTCTGTGTTATATTCCAAAGATTACCCTTGCCACCATCAGTACGGGGCCTGGGGTCGTCACAAAATTTCCATTTGGAAATAAGATCATTGTTTGTGTACATGTTCTTCTTTGATAATTAAATAACTGACTATCAAAGTGTTTGACCCTTTTTCCGTTGTCAATACGGAGAGATCAGGATCAAATTTACAATCTGAAAGCAACTCCATATGGGCGTTAGCATTGTGAATCAATTTTGATGAAGATAACTAAAGCCTGAGTTTGTGCAAGAGCTCTTTTGGCAATCCTAGGTAGAAGTTTCCTAAGATGGATTTACCGAATAGTGTCTATGGGTTTTCCAGTCCCAGGACAATGTGTATGGATGAATGTCTGACAGAGTATATCTAATAGATCGTGTAAGTTGATCTCTTCAAATGTACTTACGTTTGGTGGTGGAGAAAATCGTTTCTCTTAGCTTGGAAAAATTAATTTGTGATTTGGGGGGTATGATGATGTGGCATTCAAAGTAAATAAAGATGTGATTTGGATAATGATAGGTTATGACCTCAAGCCTCATCAACCGAGAAATGACAAAAATCGGGCCGGCAGCATGGCTAAGTGGGTCGCACCCAATTAGGGTATATTTTCACCATCTAGAGAATATTCAAATTTGTTAATTCATTTTATTATGTGTGTCCAAGGAACGGTTATGTTGGTATACCAACCGTAAGGTGACAATATATTCAGAACACCCAAGCGAAATGAACGGCCGATCATGTGTGGTCGAGTTACAAGATGTTCTTGTTGAATTCCAGTGCATAGCTTCTATAGTATACTGATCAGAAGGTGGTACCATACCTTGTCATAGCTGGTGTTCGACCACAAATATTCTATGAATTAAAAACCGTCGCAAAGTGTAATAAACCACAAGCGCACGGCGCACAATTGTAGCACGTATGCGAGTACGAGTCGATCCGCGGAGAAGGAATAATTTTAAATTCTAGTCAATCAAATTAAACCAAACTTTAAAATGTGTTAACTAAAATATAACAAAACTAATGACTAAGTTGAGAACGAAACTATTGGTTAAGAGCAATTTAGAGGTGTTTTCACTCTCTAAATAAGAAAATCAACATGATGAAGTTATGATCTCTTTTTGTTTGGTCAAAAGTGAGATTAGTTATTGTGTTTATCATAAGTATGACATATTTATACTATTAATTAGCATAACATAAGTCATCAAACTATATCATAAATTTAATTCACTATTCAATTCTCATGAAAAAGACAACAAGTTGAAAGCAACATCAATTTTAAGAATACTCTATTTACTATTAGTTAGTAGTATAGAATATCAAACGGTGATTAACACTTCCTCTTTTTGCCAAAATCATATATAGATGAAGAGGCAAATTTTGTTGTGTCATTTTATCAAGCATGCTCTATCCTCTATTAATTAAAGACATAGATCATTAAAACCAAACATGATTAACAAAATACACTAAACATCCATTCTTTAATAAGCACTAGTAGAGAGCATGAAAAATAAACTATGTTGAATCTATGTGATTAGAGAGCTTCATCACCCCTAAATTGTAGGGGTTTAGCTCCTCATTTGCGTGATTATTTCAACACCAATAGATTTCAACATTTAAGAACAACAAAGATAGAGAGTAAATAATGAAGAAAAGGTATTAACTACTAACTACTTGCGTGAAAATAAATCTAAACTACTAACAATAAAAAGAGGGAGTATGAATAGACATGAACATTAAATGAAACATAAACAAGACATAAAAGAAAGAGTCTTGGAAGCCATTTTTGTTTATTTGATCGCCTACAGTTTCATTTGTTAAAAAGGATCCTCAAATACATGAAACAAAGGGGTATATATACATGATCAAAAACCCTAAAACCCTAATCACTTTCCTTGGGAAATCCCCAAAATGCACATTCATAAAGCTTCCAATTGCCATTAGCCACTAATAAGTCATGTAGAATGCAAGAGGCGTTTTGTCTCAGTCAATTAGTCTTTAATATGAAGCTTAAGAGCAAGTGGGCTAGTTGAAAGATATGGGCCTCCATTATCCATAAAATGAATTAATTATTTGCCTCCTTCTGTGTAAATGCATGCTTTTCCTCATCTTTTCACGTGTATATATCCTTTTAGCTCCAAAATTCCTACAAGAGATAATCACAAGGAATAAGTAAAAGATTTCACAAGTTAAAACATGCATAAGTGACCACTTTTTCCCAAAATAAGTGATGACTTTGAAAATATTTAAAACATGGTTTGATCATATAAAATACTCAAAAGTGTTCATTTATTCAACTAAACAAGAATAAAATATGTGAATATAAATGTGCATTTTTACGTGCACGTCAAATACTCTCACATTTATCTTTTTATTCGTCCTCGAATAAAGTAAAAACTAAGCTAAATTCGTTTTCGTAGGGAGCACGATTGCACTGAGCATTTGCAACAAGCCGTTAAACCTTTAGGTGTCCCCAGTAGGACGAGTGTTGTCTCGTGAGGGTTTTCAGTGGATACTACCCACAAAATCCAAAAGTTAGATGCAAAAAATATTTACAATATGAATGCAAGTTTTTACAGGAATATTTACAAATGGATAATTTACTTTTAAATATTACACGAATGAGTTAACACAAATTTGGGTCATCACTATAAAATTTGAGTCCGTTACTAATCAAAACTTCAAACAAAAGTCATGTTATCGTCACAAACCCCTCTAGCTTGGCCAGTTTTTTTGGTAGAAACATAGTGCAAATATGAAATGAATTCTATAATCGATATCAAAAATCATAAAATGGCATCTCAACTCCCTTTTGGTTAACAAGTTAGGTTGAATAAGTGAAGAGTGTGCTTGGATTTTAAGTTCTAACTCTCTCTTTATTACAAAATATTTACATTATTATTATTATTTACAAATATCTAGGTATACCACCCATATACTGCATTACTAATTACGTGAGGGTCGGTAATCCTTAGGTGTCCAACTCATAAAATGAGACCAGGGTATACCGACGCTGACTTTGTCAATAGAGTGTCAGAAAGAGCTTGGCGGGTTTGCACACCAACGCTAGATGTACTAGCAATATTGGATACCCTTGGATTATTATTATTATTATATATATATACATTCTTTTTTTTCTTCTTTTTTTACATAAGAGAGAGAGTTAAGCGAGAATATCTTAGCACAACTTCACTTAAAAGATCTAAAATGTTATCGCAAGTAGTCTAAATCAACCATTCATTTAATCGGATTACAATTCAGAAAGCATTTCATACTCATCACCTACGAATCTCCCTATATACCAGCTACACCAAATTTTCTCATAATTCAAACTTTCCTTTTCTTATCCGCTAAGAGAAGTAAATTTCCAAACAATTTATTCGAACGGCCAAAATTGTATGCTAACTCCATCATGTCTTATTTAGAAGTAAATAAAAATGCAAATCATTTTCTTTCCATTTGGTTTTGAATTTTTTTTTGTTTTTAAGAAAAGGGAAAAATATATCAAACTTAAACTATACAAAAATGAAAATGAGACTCCCCCCATACTTGATTTCGACCGTGTCCCCACAGTCAAGTGAAAGGAGAAAATGAGAAATACTGAAAATATGCCATATATTTACAAGAAAAATATATATTATTTACAACATATCAAAAAAAATATTGACAAGAAGTAAATGAAATGGTCTTCCAAAGACCAATTCATTTTTCTCTTCAAGTACGGGAGACACAACTGAAGCTTGAAAAACCAAATCATAAAAGATTTTGAAGGTAAGTGTGGATTTGGAAAAATGAATGTCGCTATATGTAAAAAAATGAACGAGTTGTTTTATTTTTGATGATTTTTAGGGTATATTGAATAGGGGATTGAATTTCATGTTTATTTCCACCAAATTGAATTCGAACATTAGCATTGATTTTTTTTTTAAATTATCGATTTCAAAATCAAAATGGTGATTCAAATCTACCTCTTTAAAATTCAACTCATTTTCGAAAAGACCAAAAAAAATTATTTTCATCAAATTCATCTTCCTTTGAATTATTCACAACTTCGTTGCATAAATCATTTTCCAATTCTAAAGTTGTGGTTTGAAATTTGTTATTTTCAGAAAAAGGAAGATAGATTTTGAGATTTGGTTCCACCCTCTCAAAAGAATTAAAATCCAACTCAATTATCGTGTTATTAACAACTTCGTTAAGATTTTCATTTTCCATTTCGAAAGTTGTTATTTGAAAATCATCAGTTGTAGGCAAAGGTGGATTATCGTTTGACTCGTCACACGTTCGATTTTGATTATTTTGTTTTTCACGAAAATTCAAGTAGTCTTGAAATAACAAATTCGTGTGATTATCGTAAATTTCATTCATTTTCTCAACAAAATCAAGTTTATAATAATTTACATGAGAATTTTCAACTTGAAATTGCTGAGAACAAAAATTTTCAGCTGCACAACAATTGAAATTATTCCCATTGTCAACCATTTGAAAAGTTATTCACATTTCCATTTTGAATTTACACTTCATTTTGGAGTTCGAAATTGGATTGACAAGGGCTATAATCAAAACTATTTGAATTTGAAGTTGAATTTGAATTTTGATTATTTTGCAAACTTTGACTTGAATGTTGCACAAATATGAATTACACCATTCAGTTATTCTTTGATTTTGTTGTGCGCTCATTTCAAGTAAAGATTCAATACTTGTTTCAAGATTTGAGGGTTGGTGATAATTTTGAAATTTTTGTGGTGCAAAATTTGGATTATTTTGAAAAGTTGATGGTGTAAATCCAGAATATTTGTACAATAGTTGTTATTAAAATATCCATTTGAATTTGGTATAAAATTATATGGATTGTATTGATTTTCACAACTATCGTAAAATTCATGAGAATAAGGAAATTGGGATATTCTCAAGAAAGCTTCTTCTTTTTTCTTTTGATTTTTTTTAAGAGAAAAAGAAATATACACAAAAGTAAATTGTGTTTTTTAATGTATGCATGAACCTAATGCAACTATATGAATGCAAATTACTTATTTACAAATTTTTAAAATTATATAATGATGGTTAGATTAATTTCAACAAAAGATTTCTTAGCCAGTTAACGGATAGGAGTTATCGGTGCACCAGGAATCACCCAAGCAATGCAACCGAAGGTTTATGTACTTTCAGAGAAACAACCGCTATAAAATTTGTGAATCACCGTAATATTTATAAACGGTTATTACTGTGCCGTAGTCTAGACACCGAGAAATAATTCATTAGAAATAAACCAAATTGTCAAAATATAACAATGTCCTTAGAAAAAAAGAAAAAAAAGAAAGCAAAACAGAAAAAAAACGTGAATTATAATGCAACCCAAATGAATTTTTATTTTGTTTTTGGATTTTTTTAAGGCAAATGCAGGCTATCAACATTGAAAGAAAATAAAAACAGAGAAGAGAACACAATACCAGAGCATGCAGAATTATTAGCAATTTTTATTTAAAGCAGCGATTTTTTTTAAAACAACCAAAGTGGTTTTTTTAGCAAGCAAATCCTTCCTTGCATAACCTGAAAAGTGGAGGCGATATATATATATATATATATATATATATATATATATAATGCAATGGCAAGTGATTTTTTTATTAATGGAAAAGAAAACAAAGGCAATTAAAATGAAAATGAAAGAGAAAACAAAAATGAAACGACTTGTATTAATTAGCAAAGCAAGCTAACTCTCTTCTTTTTTTTCTTTTTTTTAGAGAACAAAAGTTAAACAAATATTTCACAACTAAAACCCACTGTCTAACACAAACAAAACGAAATAAACTTGAAAATTCATGGCACTAAACCAACAAATTAAAGCCCAACCCATTGTGTCACGCCGACCCAAGTAATATTCACCAAAATCTAAACTTCCGAAAACTTGTTCATTCGCTCATCTATTTACTAAGACCAAATCGCTTAAGTCAAAATAAAATAACAACATAATGAAAACTCGTGATTTCGAAATTCAATTGGGTATTGGAAAGCAAAATTGGAAAAGAGCGCGAAACGATTCAGTGCTTCGAGAATTGGGTCTACAGCTCGACAAGGTGGTATAGGGGTTTCGTACGATTTGGAGTTTTCTCGTGTTTGTGGTTCGGGTGGTACGAACTCTAGAGTTGTAGAGATGGGAGGAGCTGCGTAAGGGGCTTGGAGTGTACAAATTCTGGAGAGTGAGACTGATGCAAGCATAGTGGGGATGCTTTGTGAAAGGTAAATGTGTGCTTTCTGTTCGAACAAAATGAGGATGGTTGATTGTTGGAGTATGAGAGATGATGGAGCACTTGAGGGTGTAGATGAGTAGATGTAAGGAGTTTGCAATAGCTTGGTTTTGGTGCGTGGAGAGTTGCTGGCAGTGTAGAGGAATAACAGTGGATAAAGTATGAGGAATGGTGAGGAGAAGCAAGGAAGAGGTGGATTATTAGTAGTTCAGATTTGTTGTATTGGAGGAGGCAGTCGCAGTGCTGAGGTTGGAATTGGAGGCTGGTTTGCAAATGAGTTGGGTTCTGCACCAGATGGGTTTGGTGGAGAGTTATATACTAGTTATGAAATAGAAGATTGTAAATTGGCAGAGAACTTAAAAGCATAAGTATTACGGGAGAGGAAAGAAAATAAGAATTGGAAAGAAATAATTTTAATTAAGTGGAAAATAGTAATAAGGACAAACTTTGGAGAAAATTTAGTCTGAAGGACGTCAAGTTTTATTTTTAGTATGAAGGACAAACTTTGAAGAAAAAATTAGGCTGAAGGACAATGCTAAATGTAATTAGCATTTTCTGCAATGTAAAACTGAATAATGCTAGTACATTTAGCATTTTCGTGTAGTGTAAAAAACTGAATATAATGCTAATTACATTTAGCATTTCCCTTTAGCTTAATTTTGGTTCAAAGTTTGTCCTTCAGACTAAAAAAAAACTTGGTGTCCTTCAGCCTAATTTTTCGGCGAAGTTTGTCCTTCTCCCTAATTACCTCTTTAATTAATTACTGGAAAGAAAAGAAGGAACAGAGTCAGGGAATGTAAGACAAAGGAGGGAAAGAAAATTACAGAGAAAGAAAAAGGAAAGCAATAAATTTTGGGTTTTTTTATTATTGTAAAGAAAAGATAGAATTTGCACAAAGAAGGGAAGGAGATAGATGGGAAAAAGGGAAACAAAAAGGAAAAGCAATTGCAAAAAAATTGGCACGAAGTTTTATTTGTTTTTTTAATTGTAAAAGAAGAAATATGAGAAATTTGGAAAGAAACCAAAGAGAGGAAAGAAATAAAAGAGAAAAATGGAAAGATTTTTTTATTTGTAAGAATTGAAAATGAATTGAAGGTAGAAAGAAATTAATGAAAGAAAGGGAGCAAATTGTAAAGAAAACATGAAAGAAGTTGAAAACGAAAGTAAAGTGTTAAATTTATTTATTTTTAAAGAAGAAAAACACAAATACACATACCGAAAACAAACAATTCACAATTCAATACACACACAAACACAAGAAAATAAAAAAAACACTATTTTTTCTCTTTTAAAAAAAAACAAAATTAATCCAAAGAATAAAATTAAAATCAAATTCCTTCCCCGGCGGCGGCACCAAAAACTTGTTTGACGACGAATATTCGTGAAGTGTAATAAAACGCAAGCGCACAGCGTAAGATTGTAGTACATATGCGAGTACGATTCGATCCGCGGAGAAGGAATAATTTTAAATTATATTCAATCAACCTAAACCAAACTTTAAAATGTGTTAACTAAAATTTAACAAAACTAATGACTAAGTTGAGAATGAAATTATTGGTTAAGAGTAATTTAGAGGTGTTTTCACTCTCTAAATCACACAAATCAACATGATGAAGTTATGATCTCTTTTTGTTTGGTCATAAGTGAGATTAGTTATTGTGTTTATCATAAGTGTGACATATTTATTCTATTAATTAGCATAACATAAGTCATCAAACTATAGCACAAATCTAATTCACTATTCAATTCTCATGAAAAAGACTAGTTGAAAGCAACATCAATTTTAGGAATACACTATTTACTATTAGTTAGTAATATAGAATATCAAATGTTGATTAACACTTCCGCTTTTTTCCAAAATCATGTACAGATGAAGAGGTAAATTTTGTTGTGTTATTTGATCAAGCATGATCTATCCTCTATTAATTAGAGGCTTAAATCATCAAAACCAAACATGATTAACAAAATACACTAAACATCCATTCTTTAAAGTAGAGAGCATGAAAAATAAACTATGTTGAATCTATGTGATTAGAGAGCTTCATCACCCCTGAATTGTAGCGGTTTAGCTCCTCATTTGTGTGATTATTTCAACACTAATAGATTTCAACATTGAAGAACAACAAAGATAGAGAATAAATAATGAAGAAAAGATATTAACTACTAACTACTTGCGTGAAAATAAATCTAAACTACTAACAATAAAAAGAGAGAGTATGAATGGACATGAATGTTAAATAGAACATAAACATGACATAAAAGAAAGAGGCTTTGAAGCCATTTTTGTTTATTTGATCGTCTACAGTTTCATTTGCTAAAAAGGATCCTCAACCACATGAAACAAAGGGGTATATATACATGATCAAAAACCCTAATCACTTTTCTTGGGAAATCCCCAAAATGTACATTCATGAAGCTTCCAATTGCTATTAGCCACTAATAAGTCATGTAGAATGCATGAGGCCTTTTGTCTCAGTCAATTAGTCTCTAATATGAAGCTTAAGAGCAAGTGGGCTAGTTGAAAGATGTGGGCCTCCAGTATCCATAAAATGAATTAATTCTTTGCCTCCTTCTGTGTAAATGCATGCTTTCCCTCATCTCTTCATTTATATATATCCTTTTAGCTTCAAAATTCCTATAAGAGATAATCACAAGGAACAAGTAAAAGATTTCACAAATTAAAACATGCACAAGTGACCACTTTTTCCCAAAATAAGTGATGATTTTGAAAATATTTAAAATACGGTTTGATCATATAAAATACCCAAAAAAAATTCATTTATCCAACTAAATAAGAATAAATATATGAATATAAATGTGCATTTTTATGTGCACATCAGTTGGGAATTCATTCTCCCGTAAGAGCCCACGGTTTTTTGTTGTATTTTATATATGTAGAGCGTGAGATGAAAGCGTTCTGCTAGATTATTATTTACTTGTATTAGGCATTATTATAATATCATGATAGTATTGATTTTTGGAAAGTGTTTTAGGTTATCATAAGGTAAAAAAACATCCGTGTTTATGTGTGGATTGGTCTTACGATTATCATTCTTCTTAAAAGGAGTTTAAAAGTTAAATCAAGTGATTAGAGTTTACTCACACCAGTAATATAACTGACCCAGAGTTATTTTGTTTTGTTTTACCTTAAACTCTTGGGTGCCCAAATTTGTACGAACAGTCAAGTAGTCAGGATTTTACAAATATACCTGGAAGAGCTTGGAGCAGGAGACTTCAACATTTGTTACATATAAGTTTATTTCCGCTATGAAGTTATGTGATAATGGTATGTATATTGTTACAAGTTTGTGTTTCCAAAGTTATGTTATATAATATATTTTATTCGTTCCGCTGTGAGATTCATGTTACTCTGATTCTGTTCTGTTGTGATCTTCTTCTTCTATTCTAATTTTTTTCTTTCTATTTCTCACCCTCTAACTTCTTTCTATTAATGATCCGGTATTTTTGATGCTTGAATAGTCAACATTGTGTTTGGTGTCGATTTTATGGGTCGAAAATCCTTTGGTCGTTACAAATCCCAAGTCCAACAAATAAGCAAAAAATCCTAAAGTCATCCTAAAGGAAGGGTATTTATAGCCGCAGGGAAGTGGGATTTTGTACCCTTAAAATTTGTTTGCCAGGATCGGTACCGACCCAGGGACACTTAGACAAATAACATGGTTCGATTTCAAAGGCTTCATATCTGTCCACTTCGTACCACGAGATGCGAAATCCACAGTGCCAAAACCAGTTGCTAGATCCGTAATGCTAAAGCTCTAGAGGTTACATTGATTAAGGATAATAATCCAAAATACTGATCCTAAAGAAATGTAAAAATATTGGTCTTCAATGTACTTTGAACTACATCGATCTGGTTAAACTTAGAGTATTTCTATGTGAAACGGGGGATACAAAATCCCATCTCCAATCCTGGGTTACCAAATCTCGATTCCATTAAGAATACTGATCCCTCCAGGGAATTTTATACCGATCCCACGAAGACCAAGAATACCAATCTTAGGATACGAGTTACCAATATTGATCCAGAGATACTTAGTGTGATTTTGCAAACTCGAGGGGAAGAAGTGATAATACCGATCTCTAAACACTTAACTAAATTTCCAAGTTTTCAAGCACTCGACTTCGTCCAAATCGCTCCAGGTTTTCCCAAATCCGCACTCATGTCCCGAGCACTCCAATAACCATAATTCCAAAGTGCGACTGCCTTGTAAAAAAGGCGGGTCAACATTTGTCCCCAAAACATGTCTTTTTGTGGAAGACGTGTTTTGTTTAATCCAGAAATCCATGAAACCAGACGTTGTTATATGAGAGAAGTCCAAATGGAATATCCGATAACTGAAAAATAAAAATTCAGAAAACCACGATTGCGCTAGATCGTATAAGTAGAAAACCAAAATTCGAAGACTAATAGAGTCCCATGATGGCTCCGGATCGTGTTACAAGATAAACCCAAATTAAAAAAACTAGAACTCCTATAACTAGAAACCCATGGAAACTCGAGATCTATAACATCCAATACTGGCATAGTCCATACATGCAAAAAACTAAATGAATTGTTTTGCCAAGTCCTAAAAATACGATCCAAAACCAATCGAGCATAGTCCATACCCGAGTTTTGACCAAGCGATCTTGCCAAGTCCTGACAAGACGACCGGGATCTTTCCAAGCAAAGTCCTTACTTAGGGACCAGTTCAAGTGTTTTATACTTGATGATCATAATACATACTCACTAAGTCCTTAAAGTTACAAATTCACATTTTAGAATTCATAGTTCAGGAGCATAGTTCATACAAGTGAAGTAATCTTAGTAAAGTTCCAAAAGTTATAATTTTTAAATCTAAAGGAAAACCTAACGGTTTATCGTCAAGCAGAGAGCATGCCTAGGGGTTAAGTCCTAAATCTACATGTGGGTGAGCCGACTTAGCCGTTTTTTATTACAATTTTATTAAGTGAGAGAGATTGAGCAGTTCGTTGCCTGCAAAGAGCATGCATAGGATCTCATCGTTTCCTGTACATGGGTAGATAGAATTAGCCATTCAAACTCCAAATCTAGGTTAGCTGACTTATTAACTACAAGGCGAATTGTTTATTTTCTTCAAATACCATGCCTAGTGGTCTTGTCGGTTCCCGTACATGGGTAGGCAGACTTAGCCATCCGAAGCCAGATATCCATAAAAACAAATAAACAACTTCCAGAAGGTCGCAGCTCAAACAACTAATGCCCAAAAGCCAAAATCCTAGTGACTAAGCAACCAAAATCCAAAAGCTAGAATACTATAATGCCGAAAACTAAGTGTCATAAAGCCAGAAACCAAATTAAAAAAATTACAAAATCCAAAAACCATAAATCCAGAGAGTTCCAAATCAATCAATAATTAATCTACTTGGGCCATTGTCTGGCTCATCCCTATCCCAAGCCAGAGCAAACAGCTGTGCCTGCTTCACCACTACAGTCTGATTCCTAACATATTGTGTCGGCTCGCCATGTCTTACACGTTCCTTAATCGTATCCCGAAGATGAATGCAGTCTTTCATATTATGGCCATTGAGTTCATGAAACAAACAGTGTCTACCTTAATCCCTTTCCTTCTGAGTTGGCTCTCTCTTGGGAGGCTTTCTAAAGGGAGCAGTTGAGTGAATATCCAGATAAATTTCTTCCAAAGAAGAAGTTCCATATACGAAGGGAGTTTGGGCTCCCTTCGTTGGAATTCATTTCGATCAAATCCAAATTAGACCTTTCCTTTTCCTTTATCCATGCCAGATTCGGACGATCCTTCGCCCTTAACCATATTAACTTTGATAATTTCCTTGTCATTTCTAGCACCCACTTCTTGCAAAAATCTATCTACTTCAAAGTAAAATACATCAAGTCCCTCGGAGGATCCCTCTGAAGCGAGATCCTAAAATCTATCTTATCCAAAATTCTAGAAACAACAGCCAACAATATCATAGATGGGTTCGGCCGGTCAACCCACGTCACCGCTGCATTAAACCTCTTTAAGAATTTTCGCAAAATTTATCTAGAACTTTGCTTGACTGTCGTAAGAGTCCTAATATTCTTGGGTCGAGAAATGGGGACCTCGAACTGTTCAATAAACTTTTCAACCTATATATTCCAGCCTCTTATACTTTTCGATTCCAACTGTCGAAACCACATAGTGGCAATATCTGTAAGATAAATTTGAAAACATTTTGCCTTAATGTCATCTGACGCTGCTAAAACCTCTATATGGTGCACGTAGCGCATCAAGTGAACGATGGGATCCTTCCTACCATCATAAGCATCAAAAACTGGTAACTTGAAATCCGGAGGGTTTTCAAAATTCCTTATAGCCTGAGTGAATGGGTTGCGATTAATATAGTCCAGATCTAAGTGAGACACTCCGCCTTGAGTAAGCCATTGAATCACATCTGCAATTTGATTTCCATTTCCAAGTAATTGCCTATAATATTCCAAACCAGCACCAATGTTCTTAGTGCTTAATCCTGCCTGAGCTACATGTTGAATTCCAACTTGAACATCTGCTTCAACCCTAACTTGAGGAGCTGCCGTAGGTGCAAACCTAACTTCCATAGCTATAGGAATTCTTCTACCATCTGTACCTTCGTGCAACGATGCTTGAGTCATAGTTTCAAATCCATGTCTTGTAGCACGACCAACCAAAACATCATGAACCACACTTCCTTCAGGATTCGGAGAGATGCCCTCTAACCTGGTTGCATTGACTTAGGGATGATTTGGGGGAATTACCCCCTAAGTCCTACGAACCTTGGGTGTCTTGCGTGCTTGTTCCAATCATAGTTCCTTGGCCTGTCGACCTTCCAAATCCTTCCATTCGAGTAAAAAATGTATTCATCGTTTCATGTTTCCTTCTAAGAAGTTCTTCTTTTCGTAGCATGCATGTATGAAAATCCTTAACCAATCCGTCCATATCTTCTCTAATTAGATAGTTTATTGGATTTCCAATAGAGAAAACCTCATGGCTTCCTTTTATTCCTGCTCCTTCATAACGAGTAAAAGTAGCAACCTTCTTCCTTTTCATTATTATTTAGTCGGGAAGTAATACATTTCCTTAGCAATTCAAAGTTATATCCGCTTTCCTAGCACACAAAATATTTATATGGAAAAGCGGTCACTTCCCTAAGACAACACCCAAATTCAAGTAATCCAGATGCAAAGTGTAGAAAAAGTAAATAACACCAGAAATTTATAATAGTTCGGCAAGTTGTGCCTACGTTCTCTCCTGGTAACTTCGTATATTTATATTGTATGGTTACAAGTACAATCCTTTTGATTACAAAGCCAAATGTTAGAAATAGCAAAGTCCTCGCTTAAAGCCAACAAGTCCTCTTTAATGTCCAAGAGTCCAACATGATGCTTTTATGTCAAAGAGTCCAAAAGTTCAAGAGTGTGCTTCTATATCCAAGAGAGTCCAAGAAGCCAGCCAAGTGTGAAGATCTTCAAGCTCCAAAGCCAGGAATGAGTTCACAAGTTCAAAGGTGATTCCAAGGAGGAAAAATCCATGAGAGAAGCCATTAATAGTCTCTAAGTCCGAGAATCCCGAGTTCATCAAATGAGAAAAAAAATTCCTGAAGACAGCCTAGAGGAGGGGTATTAATAGCTGCAAGAGAGTTGGATTTCATATCCCCAAAATTCATCTCCCGGGATTGGTACGGAACTGGGAACACTTATCCAAAATACTCTGCTTTGATTTCAAATTCTTCGTATCCATCCACTTTGTACCACAAGATACGAAATCTACAATGCCAAAACCAAATGTCAAATAAGAAATGCCAAAGCTTTGGAGTTTTCACTGATCTAGGAAGATAATCCAAGATATCGATCCCAAAGAAACGTGAAAATACCGGTCGTTGATGCCACTTGAACTTCCACCGATCCCGTTAACCTTAGAGCATTTCCATGTGAAATTGAGGACATGAAATCCCATCTTTAATACTGGGATACGAAATCTTAACTCCATCATGAATGTCGATCCTGCTTGGGGATTTTATGTTGATCCTAGGAAGACCAAGAATAACAATCCTAAGAAATGAGTTACCAATACCGATCCCGGGATACTTTGTTAGATTTATCCAAATTGAGGAAAAGAAGTGATAATACCAATCCCCAAACACTTAACCATATTTCCAAGTTTTTTAGCATCCCGCGACTTCTTCCAAATCGCTCCAGGTTTTCCCAAGTCTGCACTCAAGTCTTGAGCACTCCAACAACCAAATTATGAAGCGTGACTGCCTTCTAAAAAAGGCGGTCAACACTATTATTTGCCGCCAAGGGCGATTCAAACAGATGCATAAATCAAAATAAAAGAAAGGGAAATTTAAACGGGGTAACCTCTCTAGCCTCCATGACTCAATATCTACTTGGAGCATGCTTGGGGACTTGAACATGGTCCTGTACATGTGTAAGCAGTTGAGTTGCTAAAGAAATCAATTATGAGTCTCATGACATCGCCAACTCTATCATAAGATGACAATTTGCCCTTTTCGAATGAGGCACTCCTTGATTCTGAGTCGTAGACGGTTGCCCATGCTCGCACACCGCCCTTCCTATCTCAACATATTCTTGGAGTCTTCCACTCCTGATGTGCTCTTCTATCTTATATTAAAGGTGCCTACACCCCGACGTAGTATGCCCTTCTGGATCGTGGGATAGTCAGATCTTTACTGTCCTCCTTTCCTTTTCTGTGGGATCTCTAGGAGGAAATTTTTGGTACAGGATTTGCTCCCGAGTGTCGATGTAAATCCTCTCCAAGGACTCATTCAGCTTTGTGTAGGAAAGATATTTCTGACCCTTCCTACTTATCTTTAAGCTATCGCGCTCATTCTCAACTTTCTTTTTTTCCTCATCAGGCTTGAATCTAATCTCAAGCATTTCTTGATCATTCAGAGCATTTTCTTCGATCCTGCTCTATACCTACGGATCCTCTTGACGCAGGTATTTATCAAATTTAAAATGATACTCGTCGAGATACCTTGCGGGATCTTTCTGCAAACTTGCTTTAAATTTAGATTTCTCGGCCACTCCAGACATAGCCGCCATCAAAACTGTTAGCTTTCTTTGTAAACTAGGCTATACAAAGTCAAGAAGTTAGAAGATCAAGTAAACAGAAGACACTCTGTTACACATCCGGTTCGGATCGGAGTTACAGAGGTAAGAACAGAAGCATCACAAAGCTGAAAGATCAAGCCGGATCGGATCGGGTGTAATCAAAGAAAAGCAAAGAGAGACAAAGTGAGGAAGGCAAAATTCAAGCCGGATCGGATCGGATGGGATGATCTGATCTGAACCCCATGTTGTTAGCCTATCCGATCCGAAACCCATTTTGTTACCCTATCCGATCCGAACCCAGTTCACCCTGCTACTCCGCACCATGATCTCCTGAATATTCGGGGCAGTTACACCTACTTTCTACCCACGATGGCCACTCACCTGATGTGCTGGCAACATCAGAACTCATCCGATCCCGAAAGTCATGGAATGGAGGACACGTGCACCCGATCCGAATTCTGGAGAAGTTTCCACCTATAAATAGACCCCCAAGGGTCGTTTGAAGGGATCTTTTGGCACTCTGAGAGTTCAAACATCTTTGAGAACTGAATTCCAGCACTCCAAACAATTCAAAATCATCATTCAAAGTGAATTTTGAGATAATTGAGTGAATGTATATGAAAAGTGAGTGAAATTGAGTGAATATCTCATTGTATTTTCATCTACATCATCAAGCAAAGTGATTATAAAGTGGACGTAGGCTTTTTAACGTCGAACCACTATAAATCATGTGTCTCTTTTTTACTTTCGATCTCATTTTATTTTAATTTTAGTCAATTTGGGTGTTAGAACCACTTTTTGGTCTAACATTGCTTTCACTGGGAAAATTTGAATTCTCTGTTTTTCTGGATTATCGTTCTACTTTTTGGACCGTTGAATTCAAAGAAGTTAATCCCCAGTTTTCGACGCTTTTGAATACTTGTTGGTTGATTGTTGAAGAATTATGGACAAAGGAAAAGGCAAGGAAGTTCAAACCAGTCGAGGGAATGAAGTTGGTGAAGATCAGCAAAATCCGATCGTGACGAGGTCTCGTGGGCAGAGTTCGGGAGCGGATCAGACAGGTTCAGGAAATCCGAACCGATCACGTAGGGAGAGCTCCGATCCGAACCGGGTGGAAGACGTTGGAGAGATGCACTCCCCCAACCCGAACCGATCCGGCCGGGGTATTTTGCTTCGATCCGATCCGACTCTAGGTGATGCTAGAACCTCTACTCGAGCCCCTCCAAATGCTCCGATTCCAGCCACCGGGACCAGTGACCAGATCAATCCATCTGCGCCTGTCACCCAAGGAGATTTTTCGCGCCTTCTTGACATGCTTGAGAGCACTAGGGAGGCTATGAGAATTCACGAGCGCACTGATCTTATGATGCAAGAGAATATGAGAATCATGAGTAGGGAAATTGGCGAACTCCGTAGACAAAGAACTCCATCCCAGTTCATCATACTGCAATGGATCAGTCTTCTTCTTCTGAGGAAGAACGGCCCCATGAAAGAAGGCCGCTCGAACGACCTCAGAATTTGGAGCAAATGACTTTCGGATCTTTGGGATCCCGCGAGGATGCTACTCGTGTACTAGGACCCAATGATCCGAGCTTGAGAGAGCCTATACTATTACCAATGCGAGGATCCCACGTTTTGCCTAGAGACCCTAACCTCACCAATCCCACTCAGGGACAAATGCTTCAGCCCCTTCCTCCCGAGATCGACCGGGAGCGTAGGGAGCAGAGCAGAGCAGAAGCCGCTAGAAGAAGGTGTGATCAGGAGCCCAGAGGAAACCCGAATATCAGAGCCAGGGAGCCTGAACGACCCTTGACCAATGCTGACGTATGGGCTATGGTACGCCAGATCATTTCTGAGAGTCGAAACTACACCAATGAAGATTATGGCATTGAGCGAATCCATACTCCCTTTACTGATGATATTCTTGACTTTCAGTTCCCCCGACGTTTTAATCTGCCGCAGATGGACAGATATAATGGGAGAACTGACCCGGGACAACATTTGATGCGATACGCATAGCTTATGAATGATGTCGTTGCCCCTGACGCTGTGAAGTTTAAGGCTTTCCCGATTTACTTAGAAGACATAACATTACTATGGTTTACCCGACTTCCTCCTCGGTCGATACCGAATTTCAAGGAATTAAGTGAACGTTTTATGAATCAATTCTGACTTCATGCCCGAAAGTCTAAGAATGTTATTGAATTATCGAGAATTAAGCAAGCGCCGGGTGAGTCCTTGAAGTCGTATCTAGACCGCTTCAATTTAGCTGTAACAGAAGTCAGTGACCCGCATGAGCCTACCATCTTGATGGCCTTAATGGAAGGAGTTGATCCTGATTCCGAGTTTGGAGATTATCTTTCTGGGAAGCCACCTCCCACAAGAGAGTTGTTTTATGAGAAGGCCAATATTCAGTTAAGACGGGAGGAAGCAAGGGCAAACAGAAAGAGAAAGTCCGCAACGGCTTCAAAAGAAACTGTTTAGAGTAATGTTGTCGTAAAGCAGTCTGAAGAAAGTTCTGGGAAAGTTGAAGTGAATGTGGGAAATAAGAATGGAAACAATAATAATGGAAACGGGGGCAACAGCAACCGTAATGCGAATGGTAACAGGAGAAATAGGAACCGAGGAAGTAATTCTGACAAAAGACCCCGGTTCCAGACCTTTGAGAATTATTCACCGTTGAATGACACTTTGGAAAACATTTATTTGGACACATATAATGTTCTGCAATACAAAATACCGCCGCCACGAGATTCAATAGAGAAAGAAATTGCTACCGGAAAGTTTTGTTTATTTCATGGAACTCACGGACATTCAACAAACGAATGTCGACACTTGAGAGACATGGTCGAGAAGTTGTTGCGTGAAGGCAAGTTGGATGAGTATAAGGCTGCCTCAAGTGACAGGGGGCAAGGAGGACAAGCTCCAAACCAGAGTCAGTCTGCTCCTAAGCCTACAGCGCAACAGAAAGGCAAAGAGATTGTCATTAACACCATAGTAGGTGGACTCCATCCAGCTATCCACAGTTTCAGAGCAATGGACCAATACGTTAATGCAGTTAAGCACATAGATGTGGATGAGTGCGACGATTTGGAAGACATCACCCCTGTGAAACAGCAGAGGACAATGTTCGATGATGTAGTGTTCCGTAGCAGAGACGATACCGGAATCTAGTCACCTACCGAAGATCCATTGGTCATTACCACTACCATTGGACCGACACTGGTTCATAAGGTACTAGTGGACAATGGAAGCTCTGTCAACATCTTGTTTAAGAAGTCGTTTGATCAGATGAAACTTGAGTCTGGAGATTTGAAGCCCTGTGAAGGTTGGATCCGAGGCTTCAATGGGGCATCGACAGCTCCAATGGGGTATTTAGAATTGCCCGTAACATTGGGGCAAGGGGATCGTCGAAGAGTACGAATGCTTCAGTTCGTAGTGCTAGATATCGACTCGCCCTATAACGCATTTTTGGGAAGGCCTGCCCTTGCAGAGTTCAGGGCTTGTATTGCACCGTGGTGCTTATTGCTAAAGTTCCCAACTGAAGCCGGAACAGGATTAATGAGAGGAGATCAAGTCTCCGGACGAGCTTGCTATATTGCCGAGTTAAAGATGCTGATGAAGGGACTCAACATCGAGACTAAAGGTGCCTCACCTCCTCCAAAGGAGGGTTCGGCGTAGCAATTAGAGGGATCAGCCCCGAAGGAGTTGCCCAAGGGAATGCCTGAAGACTTAGATCCCAGAGAAGATGAGGAACCTGAGGATAGAAAGGCAACTCCTAACGAAACGACAGTGGATATACCCATTGACGAAGCTGATCCAGCAAAAGTTTTGAAGATTGGATCCCAGTTGGATCTGCACCGAGCCAAAGAATTGACTGACTTTCTGAAGGCAAACCTGGACGTGTTTGCCTGGACCCACGCCGACATGTGTGGGATATCACCATCCATCATGAGTCATTCGTTGAGTATAAACCCAAAACACCCGCATGTAAAGCAAAAGAGACGTATGCTGGGCCCAGAGAGGTTGGCAACTCTAAAGGAAGAAGTGGTGAAGCTGAAAGAGAACAGATTTATTAGAGATTCGACATATCCCGACTGAATATCAAATCCTGTGTTGGTAAAGAAGTCAAACGGAAAGTGGCGGACATGTATTGATTTTTCAGACTTGAACAAAGACTGTCCGAAAGATAGCTTCCCACTCCCTAGAATAGATCAGCTTGTGGATTCGACAGCGGGACATGAACTTCTTTCTTTCATGGACGCATATTCCGGATACAACCAGATTCCGATGCATGTGCCCGATCAAGAGCACACGAGCTTCATTACAAATTTGGGGTTGTATTGCTATGTGGTTATGCTGTTCAGATTGAAAAACGCTGGAGCTACCAACTAACGCTTGGTGAACAGGATGTTTTATAACCAAATAGGGAAGACTATGGAGGTTTATGTGGACGATATGCTCGCCAAATCAAGACAATCCTCCAGCCATATGCAAGACTTGGCAGAGATGTTCGGTATCCTGCGAAAGTATCGGATGAAGTTAAATCCTTTGAAGTGCTCGTTTGGGGTGGCATCTGGAAAGTTTCTAGGATTCATCGTGAGCTCTCGGGGGATTGAGATCAATCCCAGTCAAATAGCAGCAATAAGGAACATTGAGGAACCAAGGAGAATCAAAGACGTCCAAAGTCTTGCGGGGAAAGTGGCTGCGTTGAGTAGATTTATCTCCAAAGCAACGGACAAATGCATCCCGTTTTTGACTTGATAAAAAGGGGAAAGAAAAATTTCGAATGGACTCCGGACTGAGTTGAGGCCTTTCGAAATCTATTGAACTAACTAGAGAGACCACTGATTTTGTCGAAGCCAGTGGATCATGAAGAGCTGTTTGTTTATCTAGCAGTATCGGCTCACGCTGTTAGCACCGCCTTGGTCCGGGAAGAAGACAAAGTGCAAAGGCCGGTATATTATGTAAGTAAGAAATAGGCAGCTGCAGAATGCAACTACCCAAGGATTGAGAAGCTTGCTTACAGCCTTCTGATCGCCTCCCGAAAACTTCGCCATTATTTTCAAGCTCACCCGATAACCATATACACTGATCAGCCTCTGAGACAGGTGTTGCAAAGACCTGAGGCGTCGGGACGGTTGATCAAGTGGAATATTGAATTAAGTCAGTTTGATTTAAATTTTCAGCCACAGAGATCGATCAGGGAGCAAGCTCTGGCTGACTTTATAGTAGAGTTCACGATTCCGGAGGAGGAAATGATCAACGACAAGGTGGTCAAGTCAGAGGAGGAATTAAAATTAGATTCATGGAAGTTGTACACTGACGGAGCCATGAACGACCGAAGGTCCGGAGCTGGAGTCGTCTTAGTTACTCCTGAAGGACGATCGTTATATTATGCTCTGCGACTAGAATTTTCAGCGACTAATAATGACTCTGAATATGGAGCCCTGATTGTCGGGCTGAAACTTGCTAAGGAATTCGGAATAAAGGCATTGGATATATTTTGCGACTCCAAAATAGTCGTCTGCCAAGTGCGAAAGGAGTTTGTGACTCGGGGACCTCGACTTATTGCCTATCTCGGGAAATAACTTGGAACGGTATAACAAAATGCATATCCCAAGAGCTGAAAACCAGAAGGAAGACCGGCTAGCAAAGCTGGCTAGTTCTGACAATCCAGAGGAAACCGAAATGATTCCAATTGAGACGTTGGGATCGCCTAGCTTTGAGTCAATGGAAATTGAATTAGCTTTCGAAGCAGAACCGGAGAGGGAGTCGTGGATGACTCCAATCAAGAATTTCCTTAGAGATGGAGTGCTCCCGCCGAAGAAGAGTGAGAGGCGAGCCATAGTTCGCAAAGACACCAGATACATCCTTCAAGACGATACCCTTTATCGACAAGGATTTTCTATGCCCTTGTTACGATGTATAGCACACGACGACATCAAGCGTGTACTAAGGGAAGTACACGAAGGTGAGTGTGGAGATCATACAGGGGGTCAAACCTTAGCAAAAAAGGTATTGCGGTACGGGTAGTTCTGGCCCACAATTAATAAAGATGCAGCTGATTACTCACGACGTTGCGACAAGTGCCAGAGGTTCGCCAAGATCCCCAGAGCACCACCGACCCAGCTCAAGTCGATGGTGAGTCTGTGGCCGTTTGCCATGTGGGGAATTGACATCATCGGAGTTCTACCGATTTCCAAAGGAGGAGCGAAGTATGCAATAGTCGCCGTGGACTATTTTACAAAGTGGGTGGAAGCTGAGCCCTTAACCAAAATCACAGCGAGAAAGGTGATAAGTTTCGTGGTTAGAAATATTATATGCCGATTTGGGATTCCAAGGACCATTATAACTAATAATGGAACCCAGTTCGATGGTGCCGAATTCAGAAATTTCTGCCAGAAATACAAGATCGACAAGCGGTATACCGCAGTCGCTCATCCACAGTCGAATGGGAAGGTAGAAGCAATAAATAAAGTCATAAAGTCCATCCTCAAGAAACGATTGGAACGTGCAAAAGCAAAATGGGTGGATGAATTGCCCTTAGCTTTGTGGGCATATCGGACAACGTTTAAGACAGCAACCGGTCATACTCCTTTCTCTCTCTCATTTGGCTCAGAAGCAGTAATCCCGGTAGAGCTTGAAGTTCCCTCTCACAGGGTGAAGTATTATGATCCGATGACGAATCGGGCACTCCTCTTCGAGTCCCTTGATGAAATCGAAGAGAAAAGGGACGAGCCAGACTTGCGTGCGTCAAGACATCGACGTCAGATGGCACGCTATTATGACAAGAAAGTTCGTTTTAGAACCTTTGAACTAGGAGATCTGGTGCTAAAGCGAGTTTTTCCATCCCTTCCTCACCTCGGTCCAAAGTGGGAAGGACCATTCGCCATCCAACGGAAACTTGATACAGGAGCCTTCAAGTTAACGACCGTGGATGGCGAAGAAGTGCCTAGGGCTTGGAATGTCGAACAGCTGATGCGATATTTGAATTAGGGATGTTGTATTTTCTTTCGTTTTACTTATGAACTCTGTAAAATGGCACGACTTGCCTTAGAAAAGTCTGTTGATACGAACAAAGAACTATAAAGTGGATGTAGGCTACGACTTAGTTGAACCACTATATAAATATCGTGTGCCACTTACTTTCCTGCATTATTTATATCTTCAACTGTTATTCTATTGTGACTGTGGAATATGAAATGTTAAATTAAAATATGAAAAGTTGAAGATGGCTTATATGCAGGAACAAACGCAACGACTGTTTGCGCAATAAGACATAAAAGAATGGGAAGACGAAATTCTTAACTCTAACTCTCAAGAATTGAGAGAGAGTATAAAGGACGGGAAGACAATGTCCTCTGAGGCGTGAAGGTGCACCCAGATGAGAGACCACCTTAGCAAGAACTCTAACCTGAATATAAGCCAGGAGAGTATAAAAGAAGCCAGGAAAGAGCAGGCATCAATGACACAAGGAACGTGACCCCCGTCAGAGAATCGGGGACATTCAGACTTTTTAATTTAATCTTGAATAGTTTTTCAAGACCGACTGGGGACATATATGTACATACATATCCCCCCCCCCCCACTATGACTCCATTATACGACTTTAGTAGGACATGCATTTGTATTTTTATATAGGTGATGAACTGACGACTAACAGGCATTGCAAGAAATAAATTATTTGTATTTATTTACAAATGCATGAATTTGTACAGGAAAACAGACAAAAAGAAGATGCGAGGGCCACACTCGCTGCAACAATTGTGGGCCAACTAAATGCTAAAATAAAGCAAAGCGCTTCATCACTTAGACATTGAAGTGGACTTGGACTTCTTAGCGGCCTTCTGAGCATCCTTCGCCTCCTTTTCAGCATCAGTTAAGATGCGCCTTGGTTTTTTCTTCCCTGAGGCTGAAGTGCTGGAATCGGTCGACTTTTTCCCGGAAGGCGGAACGCTGGAATCAAGAGAAGATTTTTTAGCAAGTTCTTCTGTAATAGATCTAGTCGAAAGCTTAACAACTAACCTTGATCCAGCATCCACCACTGCGAGAGGCTTAAGGCTTTCGGGGTCTAGGTCTTCAACTTTAAGCTGCACGCGTTTGTCTTGTTCGGCTTTCAGTGCAGCTAAAGTAATGTCATCGGCGCTTTTTGATTCCCCAACTATAGCCACCTCAGGGTCCTCCTCATGTCCCTCATCACCACCATCATCCTTTAAGGCGTCTATCATCTCTCCATCGTGTGGAACGTCAGCCTTACCCTTGTCTCCTTCATCCTTCTTCGCTGACTTTGTTTCGACAGCGGTTCCCTGAGGCACGTCTGCCTTCTTGGCCGGATCAACACCTGCGGAATGAGAAGTAACAGTTATCAACTCGGGAGAAAATAAAGGGCCCTTCATTGATTGTCCGACTATGCGATGGAAAGTAGAAACAGCTTTAACGAATTGGGGTGAAAAAGTAGAAATACCTTCCGATGATTTCTTAGCCGGAGTAGCTGCCGCCTCTGAAGCCGATTCAGGAATAGGAGATAAAAGAGATGTCTGAGGGATCGCCGGATTTTCGGGGTCGTATTCCTCTACTTCAGGAGTCTTAGCGCCAGTGGAAGAAGAGCCAACCTCCAAGATGTCTTTTTGTTTAGCCTTCCGCTTTTCCTCATCCATGGCGGCAGCAATCAGGCGACGCCCCTCGGCTAAACTCGCCGGCTCGTCATCTCTTAAATACTTTTCCATAAGTTTGTCCTCGTCGATGGAATCTACCTTGAGTTCTTTCTTTTCCCATTCAACAATTTGGCTCCATACATGAACCAAGGTAGTCGGATAATCATCGATCCAAGAGATGTTTCGGTAGCGAATTATATGTGCAAAAAATTCAATCAGTAATTCACCAAAGCCTTGCACCTTCTCCTGGGCCTCTGCTAGCTGTTTGCGAGATTCTTCGGCCGATTTGATGACGCTTTCAACATTACCCTCCGTCGGGGCAGCCCTGTTTTCGGCCTCCATCAACTTGGAAGCCAAATCAGCATTTTTCTTTTCCAATTCGGCGTTCTTCTTCGCCAACTCGGCCTTTTCTCGCTCAAGATCAGCATAAGAAAGTTGCATTTTGACAGCATCTGACTTGGCATCTTCCGCTTGCTTTTTCAGCTCCAAACGCTCTTGAGTATGGGACTCGAGCAAGTCATGATAGCGTTTTTGTAAATCTTCAAATTGTTGCTTGAAGTTAGCAGCGTCCCGTTGAGCGATAACAAGTTGAGCCTGTGTATCCTCGAGGTCTTTTCCCAAAATTTTTAAGGCCCTTGCATCATCTTCTGCGGTCTTCTGCATCGAGTTATTATTCGTAATCAGAGTTTGAATGATTTTGGAAAGGTTGCGCGAACACTTGAACTTCTCTGAATATTGTTTCTCGACCGCGTCTATCTTTGCTTTGGCCTCATCTGCCCACCTCGAGGAAATAGGCTCAAGAGCAGGTAAAAAAGTCAAGTTTTCAAAGTAGTGATCAGGAAATTGCTCCTCCAGATACGCCCGCTTAACAGCAGTTTCAGCATCCAACGGTGGAGGTGCAGGGAATGTCAACTCGGTATCCTTATGTGTGGAGGGCTCAATGGCCTCCTCATCCCTTCTAGACTGCGCTTGCTTCGCGATTCAGTATCTTTTGGCGGGCTCCACTCTCTACTGCGCTTTTCTTGAGAAGAAGTTGAGTCTTTTGATTGCGGCCTGTCATCTTCTCGACGACCTTGGTAGCCCTTATATCGCTCTGGATCTGACCGAACGGGAGAGCGAGAGCGCGAGGACCGCGAATGATAAGAATCATAGGGCCTTCTGTCCTCCCTACCGCGATCTTTGCGACGATCATACTCAACATCGTGAGGGGGTCTGGTCATGCTGCGACGTAGCTTCTTGATGTCATAGTAAGCACGAGACATTGTACCAGCACAATAATGAAAGTGGAATTCAGAATCAGTATTCTCATAAGACGTAAGTGCTGTAAAGTGGGGTGCAATTGTGTTAAGTGCATCCTAAGCGGTGTCCCCCCTCCGACAAACCAGAGTCTGAAGCTGAGCCAGTGCGAGAGGGCTCTTTGGCCTTAACAGGAGTGGCTTCCTCCGAAGAAGTAAAAACTAAAGGATTTGTGCCAAAATCCTCGGAAGTATAAATAGTGTCAGGAAGTGGGAGATCTCCCAAGCCCTGAAATGTGGGGTCATCGACAGTAGGGACATCTCTTTGGGAAGCGCCTGTTGGCTGTTCTTTAGGAGATGGTGACTTTTTAGGAGAAATAACGTCCCCAGGAGTGATGTACCCCTCTCGATGCTTCTCAGGTAGATTAGCCAACTCATCGTCTTGAGTTGAACTTGGAGAAGGTGAAGTTCAAATTGGCATGGCAAGACCTTTCGAGCTCTCGCCCATTTCTGGAATTACATTCACCAGAGGGATATACACATATGGACCTGGCCCGTGACCTATGCTACGGGTAATGGATAGCAGCTTGTGGTGATGGAGATATTTGTCCTTGAGGACTTCATCGATAGTTAAAAACTTTTGATCACCATTAAGGAGCCGATGCATCCGATCAAAGAACACTTGACCCGATATCTGTTTTGGATTGTCAACTGCAAACAAAAAGAAAACGGATTAGTGTGGTGGCGTGGACATTCAGAGTCGAGGTTTAGAAAACCGGTGCCTTACTCGATTTTGTCCATCTCCTAGCACACCCCGGTTGTTGCCTTACATAAAACCATTCCATCTTGGAGTCGCCAGCCTTGCTACTAAAGGGGGCTGAAATTATCTTTCTTTTAGGACAGACTCGAAGTAAGAGAAAGAAGGAGTTTCTCGAGTCCGGCGCTTGAAGTTATAGAAGAAATCAACATCATCAAAAGTGAGCTCTATGCCTAGGATCTCGCGGTATGCTACATATAAGGTATGCAGGTAAGCATAAGAGTTGGGATGCAGCTGCATGGGGGCAATCCACATCTGTCTTAAAAAGTCGACGACAAAGGGAGAAAACGGTGGAATAGCTCCGACCATGCACATCAATCGAGTGATTGCCATAAATCCCTCCGGAGGATTATGAGGACGGTCGGTTTTAGACGGCACCAGAGTATCTTTTTTATGTATCCCGTACTTCAAACATATTCGAAGGAGCCTGTCACAGTCAATTGTCGATTCAACAGAATCTTGAGGTGATTCTAATATGAATGCAGATTCAAATTCGTCGGGAGCTTGGGTATCTCCAACCCCTCCTTCCTCTTCATAACCCAGAGAAACTTCACTGTCAGAAGACGTTCCGCTGCTATGTGCCCCCACTTCATAATCCGATCCCTCGTCACCCCATTCAGGGTCTGAGGAAGAAGATATGTCGTCAAGAGTAATTTTGTCGGATGTCTCTGGGACCCCTTTCTTTTCTGCCAGTCTACAAGAATGTCTTTTGGCCATGATCACTAAACTATCGAAGAAGTAATAACAGAAGTTAGAGTAAATTAGCCCGTGTCCCCCTGTGCACATGTGTGAACTAAAGTGTGTATGGTGTGTGCAGAAGATGTAAAGTTAACACTTGAAAGTGTAAGGCAAAATATTGACAATGCAATGATGTTCAGAACAGTTCTTGATGTTCGTTTATGTTCGTGAGGCACTATCCTAACTGTCCATTAAGTTGAAGATTATGCCCAGAGTTGATTTGGCCAGTTAAACAAGTTCTTATGCATTAAGTTGCAATGCTCTTCGGTTCGGTTCAGATGCATTCATTGGGATCGGATCGGGGGCACAGCCCTGCCTTGGACTCAGACAAACATTGAAGCCCAGGGATGAAAGTCAGATCGGTTCGGAAGTAGGCTCCTCGAACGGTCCGGATTGGATTAATTGACCATACCCCTCTCCTCCTTTATTTCATTTTCTGGTCCGATCCGGTTGCGAAAGTACTATCCGACCCGATCCGTTTGGATGAGCTCTGTCTCTTTCTTCAACTTTTGCCCCGACCCGATCTGTCTTTCTTAGCCTTTTCTTCCTTTTCTTCTCCTCCATTTTCCACGCTCCGTCACCCAAACCGATCTTCTGCAAACTCCTTCTTCTTCGTCTTTTTCTAGCTTAAAACCTTATTCCGTGCTAATATCCCCAATCAAGACCAAGTTTTTATTTTTTGTTTAAAATCACCTACAGTGGGTCCTAATCCCATCCTCCCAACACCTCGAGGTGGCGACTGAGCCACCAACGATGATGGTGAGGAAAGAGGAGGCTGCGATGACGGGCCCGAACCAAAGCCATGTCCGAATCGGTCAAATCAACAGTAAATCCTAGTTGAAATCGATTATTATCAAGAAAATCGAGTTTAAAACTCACTTAAGAATACGATTTGATGATAAGGAAGAAGGATTTTAGAGTTTTGGAGGGCTAGGGTTTCAGTATGCAAATTATAAAACGAGAACAATAAGAGAAAGAGGAAGGGAAGAAGTAAAAATGATGGTTTTATATGGGTTTGAGATGGCCCTTCGTGTACCTCGCCCAAAAAAATCCGTTCAGACCGGAAACCAAGCCCGCTAATATATTTGGCCTGCTAACCCAGTGTTAAGCGAAAGGAAAGAGAAGGCTGCACGGGTCGGAATCCGAACCAAATGGTTTGAGTGCAATAACTCGATGTATAAATTAAACTCAAAAGAAAAATAAAGAAAATGCGTACCCGGAAGAATCACTGGACGTCGAGAAGAGCTCCTAAGGTTGTTTAAAAAGAAGGAAATAACTCATGTATCCTACGACGTATATATAGGCGATAAAAGACACGACTTTATGAAATAACACGTCTTTTGCAAACAAATGGGAGCGACTTCTCAATGATTCAAAATGAAAGATTGATGTACAGATAACATCAAAGCACGCTTCGTCTTCAACAGAAGCATCCTTTGAGGGGGCAAAATGTTAGCCTACTTTGTAAACTAGGCTATACAAAGTCAAGAAGTTAGAAGATCAAGTAAACAGAAGACACTCTGTTACACATCCGGTTCGGATCGGAGTTACAGAGGTAAGAACAGAACCCCATGTTGTTAGCCTATCCGATCCGAAACCCATTTTGTTACCCTATCCGATCCGAACCCAGTTCACCCTGCTACTCCGCACCATGATCTCCTGAATATTCGGGGCAGTTACACCTACTTTCTACCCACGATGGCCACTCACCTGATGTGCTGGCAACATCAGAACTCATCCGATCCCGAAAGTCATGGAATGGAGGACACGTGCACCCGATCCGAATTCTGTAGAAGTTTCCACCTATAAATAGACCCCCAAGGGTCGTTTGAAGGGATCTTTTGGCACTCTGAGAGTTCAAACATCTTTGAGAACCGATTCCAGCACTCCAAACAATTCAAAATCATCATTCAAAGTGAATTTTCAGATAATTGAGTGAATGTATATGAAAAGTGAGTGAAATTGAGTGAATATCTCATTGTATTTTCATCTACATCATCAAGCAAAGTGATTATAAAGTGGACGTAGGCTTTTTAACGCCGAACCACTATAAATCATGTGTCTCTTTTTTACTTTCGATCTCATTTTGTTTCAATTTTAGTCAATTTGGGTGTTAGAACCACTTTTTGGTCTAACAAAAACCAACGACGACTCTGGCTAATCCACCGAAGTCGCCGCCGCGTTTAGTCTTTCCAGGAAACTCCTCAGCGTTTTTGACGTTCTCTGTCTTATCATAGTCAAAGTCATAACATTCTTCAGACAAATTATCTGAACTCAACCTTTCCACTAATTCATTCCAAGAGATAATTGACTCATTGTTAAGACGCCTAAACTAAAGCGCATCCAAATCAGTTAAGAACAACGGAAAACACTTCGCTGTTATTTCATGAGATGCCTCAGCACATCCATGTGCTTGATATAACGTGGCAGATGTACAGTTGGATCCGATCTCCTATCGTATGACGTTAACATCGACAATTCAAAATCAAGGGGGCCCTTCCATTCCTAATGCCAGCAGTAAAAGGGCTCTGAGTCACTTTGTCATATTCTTGGCTGGACAGTCCGCCTCTGGTCCTGCATCGTATCATCTCAGTCGGTCTGTCTCCATCAGTGGCAAATTGAAAAGTCTCCCCCTCCCCCCGAGTCTACAGGGGTACTCTAGAAGATATTGTACAGGTTGTTGTTGCATCTCACTAACCCTGCCCATCAAATTTTCACGCTTGTTCACTGCGTTCACATCCGGTTCGGCATAGTTGAACCAGGCTTTATGTGTAGTAGCGCAGTTTCCTTTCAAAGTCTTGCATGCTTGAGCTAGTGCCATATTTCCAACGTTTTCTTCTTGAGCTTGACAAGACAAAATGCCACGGACTCGGTTTGGGTCACCGGAGTGCCATATTTCCAACGTTTTCTTCTTGAGCTTGACAAGACAAAATGCCACGGACTCGGTTTGGGTCACTAGAGCCCACACTAGACTTAGATAGCCGATCTGGAATAAAGTGATAAAGTGAGGATGGCCGACCCAGCCGACTCGAACTGGAATCCAAACTTTCCAAACCTAAGTCTTTGAGAGTTTTGTTACTTCAACTAAGTATATTCGGTCTCGTCTATCCCATGTCCAAGTTCTGAACACTTCGATAGCCTGAAATTCAATAAGTAGTTGCCTTGCAAAAAGGCGAGTCAATAGACTTCCCACCAATTATTCAAAATAGAATTAACTTAAAATATAATGAGAAATCATATAAAGTAATGTCCTCAAAATGTAGGTTATATATGGTTTCTTAACAAATATTTGAATTTACTTAAGTTACAGTTTGTTTGATTCTTGAAATTCATACCTTCGATTTTTTTTTAAATTTACATTTTCAATTTTCCTTTTTAATTAACACTCAAATCTGAACATTTATTGAGAACATACTATTTTGATTTCCTATATATTAACATTTAAATCGACATCCTCGATAAATTTGTATTCAATTCGAAATCATTAATTAACATTCAGATTAGTATTATCTTTAACTACAAAAATTAGGTGTTCATTTACTGTTTTTCTACATTTCTGTGTTTGGATCCTAGAATTGAATTCTCATTGCATTTGGGTGCTGGTACCATTTTTGGCATTAATAATGAGAAACATATAGATGATGCTTTTTTCAATATTCGGCTTACTTGATAAGTTTGTGTACATACCAAAATTTATCAAAGCAATTAATTATGTTTAAAGTCATAATTATTTGAAATTTTGAACCATCTACTAAAAAACAAAATAGAATTGTTATAAAAAATGAATCAACCAATGGACTCTCGATTCATTGAAGCTCTATTCAATTTTTTTTGAATCTTTTTGGTCATTATGCTCGAGTTCTTTCAAATTTTCAAGGTAACAGATTAATTTCTGTAACTATCAAGCTTATTTGAAATTCAACAAAAATATTAAACATTTCAATCAATTTCGAAAAAATTGAATTCCTTTGAATAAAGATCATCTTTTAGAGGAAATACAAACTTCAAAGCAAAATTAAACCTTTTTCTGGAAACAAATTTTATATTTGTCCAATAAATACATGCATGCTTTGTCAGAAAAGTGGAAACAATCTGGTTTAAAAAATGGAGGTTGCTTTCGGTTTATCAGTTTTAATTTTTAATTTTCATATATACAAAAATGCAAACGACACACATATACCATAGAAACAATCGTTTTAAAAAACGAAGTTAAAAAACAAAATAGAAAACAACTTTTTATTATTTTTCATGTTGTAAGAAATAATGATAGAACGTTAGCAGATGCATCCATCCACCGATCCTCAAACCCCCTTCATTTTTGTTCCAACCTCTCCGTCGTTCCTTAACTCCCTCCACATTTGGCTATTAACGTCGAGTACTCATAACTTAAAACATAAAATAAACCAAACCAAACGCACCCAGAAGTTCTGCCAGCTTCTTTATATTTTTAATTGTCAAATGTGCACATTTCGAGTCAGATTCAATTAAGATTACACTACTGTAGATTGGGTCCTGCATTCTTAAAGAATTAAAAGAATACGAATACCAAATATGTCATACGAATAAGAGAAGACAATCAGTATACATCTTATATCTGCTTAATTAACAACTGAAGGAAAAAAATGATTACTTCATACACATGCATCTCATCTTTGAAAAACACTTAACTCCCTTTCAAGTAACATGCTGATCTTCACTAATTACGAATCCATTTAACATTTGTTACAATTTAATTTTTTTTTTCTAGACATGTTGTAATTGTTCAATTTTTCCAACATCATCAACTGAAATTATAGCAGAAAAAATTAGGGGTGGGTATAAACCGCACCGCAATGCGGAAACCCCCCAGACCAAACCACAAAAACGGTACGGAAAACCGCATCAGATTATATCCCTAAAGCAAACAGCCCAAACCGAACCGACTCACAACGATACGGTCCGATTGCAGTTTGAACTTTTACCAAATCATATTAAACCGAACCGAACTACATAGCTACAACGACAATGTTATGATAAAAAAATTAACAAATTCCTATTTAACTTTTAATTTAACGATATATATTATATTTTCTATGTTGTAGTTATATTATTTAAGGATAACACCATGTTTTAACCTTCATGTGACACAACGTCATACAATCGTAAATTGATTGTTGATGGAAGTAACTTTCTTGTTTCATATTTTATACGGGTTCAAACCAGACCGACCCGAACCGTATTACATCGAAACCGACCGAAACGAACCGTGCCCACCCCTAGAAGAAAATATGCACAATGGAAGGATAAAATTGTCAAACAATTAGGTAGGCAACATTCATTTTTCGTATTTACTTAATTTGTCAGATACAACATGGACTATTTGTTACAAGTTACAACGCATTTCGCCTTTTAACAATCACTACATGAAAAAGAGGGTATAAACGTCCAATTAAGGTGGAAAGTTATATATATATATATATATATATACTGCTATCCCTCTTATATTGCACGTGAACTCTCCCCCTTAATCTCCACCACTTATTCTCTCTCTTCCATTTCAATATTATTTCTTAGTGGAAAGAGAGAGAATGAATGGACAAATGGACGGTGAAGATTAAGGGGGAAAGTTTACGTGCAATATAAGAGGTGTAGCGGAACCCTCCTCATATATATATATATATATATATATATATATATATATATATATATATATATATAATTTGTTATTTAGGAAACCCTAATTCGAAAATTGGGTTTACAGAAAATTAGAATAGGGTCAGGAAAGTTTACCGGTTTGTATTCCGATTACAGGTTTGATTGTCAAATCCGAGTCCAGCACTTTGCTGTTCCCTTAAAACCGATTTGCTCCCCCTACGGCGCGGTTGGGTTGAAATGAGCAACTGTTTCCCAAGGTGAAACGGAATCTGGTTCGCAAGGCTGCGCTGGCGATGCGAACGACGATGAACTCAAGAGAAGAATTAAGAACAGTACGGGAGGGAGAAGATGGTCAGAGATTTTTCGGTGAAGGAAACTGTTCTGACTCCATCTTTATATATATCTGAAACGGGTGACGATTTGAATCAATGGACGCATCGTTTGGAAAGGTAGCGACCCGTTTTCAAACGTTGCAACCATTTGAATTCGTATCCGCTTCGCAAAAAACCCATGACCGTTAAGCCCAGTAGTTTCGGCCCGCTAATGCACAGTGCAACAAAAATATAGTTCCGGCCCGCTAATGCACAGTGCACAGTGCACATTGCAAAGTGCTAAGTGCCTACAAGACGCCTCAAACGCCCATTTGCACACGCGTACGGGAGCGGGCGCGGGCACGGGCACGAGCACGGGCTCGGGCACGGGCACGAGCACGGGCTCGGGCTCGGGTTCGGGTTCGGGTACGGGTGCGGGTGCGGGGTGGTGCGGTGCACCACCCCTTGGTCTTGCATCCCTCTATTTCACCTCTCTCATATCCTTGTAATTAATATAGGGTAACTACCCTAATATATAAGGACCTATAACCCTTAGTCTTACAAGATATGGGACTATTACCCTACAACTCATTTATTTCTAACAATCCCCCACATAAATGAGTAATTCTTTAATATGTTCTTAACTTATTGAAATAATGTTGTATCGGTTAAAGTAGCACTATGGCCTTGAACTTTCCTAGTGTTTATCTATTTGACCTACTAGCGAATCAGTAGACTTGTAAATGTCCTTGAACTGTAAGCTTTTTGCATAGGTCAAGATAGCAGATAACACACAACATGATTTCTAAACTTCCTTGGTTCTCTGTTTGTGTTCGTTTTTGCCATGAACACCCGCTTGGTCTCATGAGTGTTTAAAGAATTCGACCTTACAATTCTTTTTGAAGCGACACCTTCACACTCACGTAGGTGATTCTATAAAGAGTATCCCGTAATACTCCACTTGGGTCTTTTATAACACCACAGTATAGACATCATTAAGAACTAAGCTTATCCTATTCTCCGACGGGTCGTGCACTGACTTATCATAGGAATGGTTTGTATTTTAACAGTGCCATTAAGTTTTTCTATAACTTAGTTGTCCCTTTGAACCTAGATCTTGGGATCTCCAGTCAACTAAGTGGGGTTTCTGTTTTAGAAAACTTTTAATTCATAGGTCTTAAACCCATTCCCATTGATAAGGTTTGAACTTTCTCTCTTGGCAAGCCTTTGGTAAGTGGATCCGCTATGTTATCCTTTGACCTTACATAGTCTATAGTGATAACTCCATTAGAGAGAAGTTGTCTTATGGTTTTATGTCTACGACGAATATGTCGTGACTTACCATTATACAATGTACTATTTGCCCTTCCTATAGCAGATTGACTGTCACAATGTATACATATTGGAGGTACAGGTTTTTCCCAATTTGGAATATCTTCCAAAAAAACCCTAAGCCAATCTGCTTCTTCTACGGCTTTATCTAGAGCAATGAACTCCGATTCCATTGTCGACCTTGCTATGCAAGTCTGTTTGGATGATTTCCAGGAGATTGCTCCATTTCCTAATGTAAACACATATCCACTTGTGGATTTTGTGTCATTTGAGCCAGTTATCCAATTTGCGTCGCTGTAACCTTCCACCACTGAAGGATAATTTGTATAATGCAAACCAAAGTTCTGTGTATATTTTAGATATCCAAGAACTCTTATTATTGCTTTCCAATGATGTTTACCAGGATTGCTGGTAAATCTACTAAGTTTACTTACAGCATATGCGATATCTGGTCTTGTGCAATTCATTACATACATGATACTTCCTAATATGCGAGAATATTCAAGCTGATATATACTGTCACCAGTGTTTTTAACCCAATTTTGGTTCATATCTACTGGCGATTTTGCAATAGTTATATTGTATTGCTTGAATTTTTCAAGTATCTTGGCTATGTAATGTGATTGGGATAATACATATCCCTGTGGTGTTCTTACAATTTTGACACCCAATATTACATTAGCTAGTCCTAGATCTTTCATGTCAAATCTAGAGGATAACATATCTTTTGTTGATGTTATTATGGCCTTATTATTGCCTATGATTAATAAGTCATCAACATAGAGACATACAATGACATATCCAATATCTGTGTATTTTATATAAACACATTTATCTGATTCATTTATTTTGAATCCATTTGATAACATAGTTTCATCAAATTTCTCATGCCATTGTTTTGGTGCTTGTTTAAGACCATAAAGTGATTTAATCAATTTACATACTTTGTTTTCATTTCCTGGGCTTACAAACCCTTCAGGTTGCAGCATGTATATTTCTTCTTCCAGTTCACCGTTCAAAAACGCAGTTTTCACATCCATTTGGTGTATTTCCAAATTCAATATAGATGCGATTGCAATAAGCATCCTAATTGATGTTATTCTGGTAACTGGAGAGTATGTATCAAAGTAATCCAGATCTTCTTTCTGTCTGAATCCTTTGATTACTATACGAGCTTTATACTTATCTATAGAGCCGTCAGCCTTGAGTTTCTTCTTAAATATCCATTTATACCCTAGTGGTTTTGATCCTTTAGGGAGATCCACTAGTTCCCACGTATGGTTTTGTAAAATGGATTCTATTTCACTATTGACGGCTTCTTTCCAATAAGGAGCATCGGGAGATGACATTGCTTGTTGGTAAGTTAGAGGTTCATTTTCTATCATATATGCATAGAAATCGGGTCCAAAGGTTTTCGAAGTCCTTTGACATTTGCTCCTTCTGGGTTCCTCGATATCAACAATTTTTTCATTCGAATTTTGATTAACATTATCCTCAGGAGTATCTGTAACCCTTGATCTCTTTTGAACTATCGTTTCAACAGATGTTTTAAGAGGATAAATGTGTTCAAAAAATCTAGCATTTCGAGATTCGATAATTGTGTTTTCATGAATGTCATCGATTTCAGATTTGTACACCAAAAATCGATATGCAGCACTATTATGAGCATATCCTATAAATATGCAATCTATAGTCTTAGGTCCAATTTTGACCTTCTTTGGTTTTGGTATTTCAACTTTGGCAAGACACCCCCACACTCTCAAGTATTTGTAGGATGGTGGTCTGCCTTTCCACAATTCATGTGGTGATTTAGAAGTCTTCTTTTGAGGCACTTTGTTAAGAATGTGATTAGCAGAAAGTATAGCTTCTCCCCAGAAGTTATCTGGTAAACCAGAACTAATGAGTAGAGCATTCATCATTTCTTTTAGTGTACGGTTTTTACGTTCTGCTATCCCGTTTGATTGAGGGGAATATGGTGCCGTTGTCTGATGTATAATACCATGTTCAGCGCAGAACTCCTCAAAAGGAAATTCGTACTCTCCTCCTCTATCACTTCTTAGTGATTTTATCTTTTTATTAAGTTGATTTTCAACTTCTGCTTTGTATTGTTTAAATACGTCGAATGCTTCGTCCTTGCTTCTAAGGAGATATACATAACAATATCTCGTACAGTCGTCAATAAAGGTAATGAAATACCGTTTTCCTCCTCTAGTTTGACACATTTTTAAATCGCACACATCTGTGTGAATTAACTCTAGAGGTTCCGTATTCCTTTCAACTTGATGAAAGGAAGTTCTAGTTAGTTTTGATTCGGCACATGTTTCACATTTGTAATTTGAGTCTATGGTAAACTTAGGTATAAATTCTAAGTTTATCATTTTTCGCAAAGTATCAAAATTAACATGTCCTAATCGATTATGCCATATATTAAATGACTCAGCGATATAAATGGAAGGTTCCACTTTATTCATATCTTTTGATACAATAGTCATTACATTCATTTTGAACAGACCATCACTCACATACCCTTTCCCCACATACACTCCATTTTTAGATAATACAAAACTATCAGAAACAAAGACCAATTTGAATCCATTCTTGCTCAGTAGTGATCCCGAGACCAAGTTCTTCCGAATATCTGGAACGTGGAGCACGTCATTCAAAGTAAGTTCTTTTCCAGAAGTCATTTTGAGAACCACTTTTCCCTTGCCTTCAACCTTTGACGTGGAGGAGTTTCCCATAAAGAGTTGCTCTTCTTGTGTCGCAGGCTTGTAGTTGGAGAACATCCACTTGTTAGCGCAAATGTGTTTTGTGGCACCAGTATCCACAAACCATTCCTTCGTGTTGCCAACCAAGTTGCATTCGGAGATCACAGCAGATAAGTTCATTTCTGAAACATCATCTGAGAGCCTATCACATTCAGTAACATTGGCTTCGTCTTTCTTTTTCTTCGGTCCTCGGCACTCAACTGCTTTGTGACCTTTCTTTCCGCAATTATGGCGGTTTCCTTTGAACTTCTTAGCCTTCTTTGCATTTGGATTATGCTCCCTTTTTCTTTTGTTATTCTTTTCGGACTCGACCACATTTGCTTTGGCCACCATGGTGCTTGTTGTCTTCCTTTCAGACTTTCTGTTGTCTTCCTCTATTCTGAGACGAACAACCAGATCCTCCATGGACATCTCCTTGCGCTTATGCTTCAAGTAGTTTTTGAATTCCTTCCATGATGGAGGTAACTTTTCTATTGCCGCAGCGACTTGGAAAGATTCACTCAATGCCATCTTTTCATCAAGAATTTCATGGATAATGACTTGAAGTTCCTGAATTTGGCTGACAACTGTCTTAGAGTCGACCATTTTGTAATCCAGAAATCTTCCGACTATGAACTTCTTCATGCCGGCGTCTTCAGTCTTGTATTTCTTTTCCAATGCCTGCTAGAGGATCTTTGCAGTTTGAACAGTACAATATACATTGTACAGGCTGTTGTCGAGGCCATTTAGTATATAATTCTTGCAAATGAAGTCTGAACTCTTCCAGGCAGTGAGCGCTTCGACTTTTGTGGCGTCAGGCTCGAGTTCATCCACTTTCGGAGGGTCCTCTTCAAGGTACTTGGCCAGTCCTAGTGTGGTCAAGTAAAAGAGCATTTTCTGTTGCCACCGCTTGAAATCCACACCGGTGAATTTCTCTGGTCGTTCCCCATGCGAGAAAGGTACATGTTGAGGAACCATAGTACCAGGCTGAACGGGAGGAACAGTGGGTGGTACGAGCTGCTTGTTCGCCGAACTGTTACTGTCTTGAGTCATCGTCTGCAAGCAGTTGACTTCAATCAGTAACACGGTTATACACAAGCACAAAGACAAATCTGTTTTAAGATTGTTATTCAGGAAACCCTAATTCGAAAATTGGGTTTACAGAAAATTAGAATAGGGTCAGGAAAGTTTACCGGTTTGTATTCCGATTACAGGTTTGATTGTCAAATCCGAGTCCAGCACTTTGCTGTTCCCTTAAAACAGATTTGCTCCCCCTACGGCGCGGTTGGGTTGAAATGAGCAACTGTTTCCCAAGGTGAAACGGAATCTGGTTCGCAAGGCTGCGCTGGCGATGCGAACGGCGACGAACTCAAGAGAAGAATTAAGAACAGTACGGGAGGGAGAAGATGGTCAGAGATTTTTCGGTGAAGGAAACTGTTCTGACTCCATCTTTATATATATCTAAAACGGGTGACGATTTGAATCAATGGACGCATCGTTTGGAAAGGTAGCGACCCGTTTTCAAACGTTGCAACCATTTGAATTCGTATCCGCTTCGCAAAAAACCCATGACCGTTAAGCCCAGTAGTTTCGGCCCGCTAATGCACAGTGCAGCAAAAATATAGTTCCGGCCCGCTAATGCACAGTGCACATTGCAAAGTGCTAAGTGCCTACAAGACGCCTCAAACGCCCATTCGCACACGCGTACGGGAGCGGGCGCGGGCACGGGCACGGACTCGGGCTCGGGTGCGGGGTGGTGCGGTGCACCACCCCTTGGTCTTGCATCCCTCTATTTCACCTCTCTCGTATCCTTGTAATTAATATAGGGTAACTACCCTAATATATAAGGACCTATAACCCTTAGTCTTACAAGATATGGGACTATTACCCTACAACTCATTTATTTCTAACATAATTCACCACGTAGTCACTAATATAGAGCAATACATTTTGTGAATAGAACTCTTTTGTGATCTTAAAACTTAAAAGAAACTTGATTATGTTAATAAATTGTTTAAGATACGGATGGATAGGTGTGAAGAAAACAACATTTGTGTGTTTTTCATGTTCACTTTCAATGTAAATTGTTCAATTTTTTTTTCCAGGCTAAAAAGGAAATTTGCTTGAATGTTATCTATTAGAAGCACAATCAAAATTAAAAGTATATTATGAACCGATTTTTTTGTCAAAATTTGAATAATTATAAACATCTTGAAGAACTTTTCAAATATTGAAAACTGAATCATTTTAATATTTTGGTCATATTAAACTAGTTGAGTCTGATCACGATAGAATGGACAAAGAACTCCAACAATTCATTGTTACCTGGCTATTTATACACACACCCACATATACAGATACATACATATACGCTCGATAAAGTGAATATTTGTTTGCAATATAGGTCTTAAGCATCTAAGAAAACACAATTTAGTGTGATAAAAGTTACTTGTTTTCATGGTTTACCATGTAATTTCTGAGAAAATATGTATGTGTGATATAAATTGATGGATGGTTCGACTTCGCAAATCAATTTTAAGAAAGTTAACTAACAAATGTACACGCAACTAATATGCAATTTGGGTATTACTTTTAGTTTACAAGACACTGAATTTTCTATTTTTACATCAGCATTAATTGCGTGCCAACCCTTCAAACCAATAGTTGCGTTCAAGTGCTGCCTAGATCAAAATACAAAAGAAACTAATTTATTTAAGAAAAAAAATTCTAACAAAGAAAATTTTAAATATTGCATCAATGATCAATCACCTTTCCAACAAATTGCACATATTCGTTTTACTATTTTATGGTAGGACCTTACAGAATCATGCTGATCCTTCAGCAAAACTACATAATGATATGAAAACTGACACATACATCAATAAGAACATAAACAGCAAATCTAACATATTTTCATAGTAAAACATCCTAAAATTTTGAAGTCTGAAATTCATTGACAATTATCCGTGCAATGACGGAAAGCCTTCAAATTTGCAGGGTAAGTGACACATGATATAGCAAATTTCGTGTTCAACGGATAAAAAATATTTTCGTTCACAAAGGTGGTCGTTTAAATGTCATGATATAGCAAATTTCAAGTTCAATGATATAATATTTCTAAGTTGGATGATATTAGGTCATATGAATTTTAAACAATATCACGGCACTTTCAATTGTTATTTAGCATTCTAGGGCGTTCCTGTAAATTCTTACTTACAAGGTTGTAAAATATACACACTCAATGAAGCTTTAAAGACTATGAGGTCCATGAGAACAGTTCAGTTTTGAAGTCATTCAAAATCTGTCAAAGAAAACATTTTAAGCCACTGCATGATATTGATTGAGGTGATGTACATAATACATGGTTTGCTTCACATGTGGGATGTACCCAAACTCAAAAACTGTCAAATAGTTTCAAAATCACTAAGGTTAGACAAGAGTAGAGCTAAGCACAAACAAACCAAGAGAAGGCAGAATGTTAAGATATTATAGAGATCAGCCTGGCTAAACAAAGTAATTTAGCATGGGATAGGCTCAAACATGCCTCAAGATGAAGCCGAAAGTGTAACAGAGTACAGATCATCTGCATTCCTACTCTGTGTATCAATAAGCAAGCTTGAAACCAACTTATTTGTTAACCACTTAAGAAAGAACTGTAATAAAATTTAGTGGTAAATATTGAAATAAGTCCAATAACTGCTGGTTTCTTGTAACTTAACAATTTCTGAACACTGCTTCAAATCGCGTTTATCTCATCTGCGATATCGTTCATGATCTCATTTTCAAATTTAAGCAAGAAGAGATATGGCAAAATGAGAAATTAACCTTGGCACTCATTTCATCTAAGTTATTAAGATATCAACGGAAATATGCACTAAAATTTCATACGAAGTTATGTGTCTATATTTACATGTTTCTTTTACTTCTTTCATGGGTCAAAAAACGAATTTCAACGCCAATGAATTTCCTTGGTGTTTTGATTATGTTCTTATCCTAAAATTTAGAAAAACTTTTCATTTTTTATTTATTTTCAATATTCATATGAGTAAAAATCATTCAATCAATACTTATTATATTCAATATTTTTATTTATTGGTTTTGCATATGATACGTATGTTGAAAAGTAGTTTATATGAATAATACTTATTATAAAATGCTTTCAAAAGTCAGTCATATATGCTCAAGTTACCCTGAGATAGTCCGAAGATGGGCTTTAAAATCTACGATGTCAATATGAGTTGTACACTTGAGATAGATACATTCTTAAAATCTATGATGTCAATATGAGTTGTACACTTGAGATACATTCTTAAAATCTATGATGTACAATATGAGTTGTACACTTGAGATACATTCATCTTGTCCTAGATCTCATATGGTACATGCGACCAAAATCCGAGATTTGTAACCTTGCTTTTAAGCAAATCTATTATGCTTCTTTGTATGGTGGTGGAAAACATGCAAGTATCGTAATAGTAACATATAGCTAAGTTGTTTTCTCTACACAAAAATAGTTGTCAAACACACTCTACATACTAAGATTAGATCTCAAATGGAAGTTCACCAATTGATCTATGTAAAAGATAGATAATCTTTTGCACCTTTTTAGTTTTTTTTCTTTGAACTCTTGCAAATATCAAGAACACTGAGCTAAATTGTAAAAAAACCTTGGGTGTGTTTAACTTTGATAAGCATTCATTGAGTGAATTAGACTCGATGATCAAAAACTCTTTCTAAGGTTCTTAACTTTTGAAACATGGCTCAGTTCCAACAAGAATAT
Organism: Allium sativum; assembly: GCA_030737875.1. Taxonomy (NCBI): domain Eukaryota; kingdom Viridiplantae; phylum Streptophyta; class Magnoliopsida; order Asparagales; family Amaryllidaceae; genus Allium; species Allium sativum. The sequence goes on from CM060923.1 coordinate 467,462,273, forward strand.
AACGTTAGTGAAGATTGAACCATCGACTTTACATGTGAGCGTTGCATGTTCTAACCAACTACACTACCATTGTATGTAAAACTCTTTCTAAGTTTTTTTTTTTTTCCTTTTCTTGTTTGTTCATCATTGGGGTTCTATAAGACAGCAACTGTAATTGGTATCCTTGTGATCCACAATTTTACCACTTTCTTTTTAAAATTTTATCACCCATACCATATATATTTCACATCAACATAATTTTGTTATTCAAAAAGCATCTTCGTCTTTGATAGATTATTCCTTTCTTTTCTCTTATCTTGTTAGGAATCTGAAAATTAAGAACGTTACCGTGTTTTAATATTAATCTGCTCTAAGGAAGAAAAAAAAAGTACCACTATTGTGCTAAGTAATGAAGTTAATATATGTGTGATTTGTCTGACAACTGACAATAGTTCACTTTAGAAAGTTGAAACTCAATAGTAATATAAAAGTAAAGTCTATCAAGATTCAAAACATGCTGACATGGAATGATTTGATGATGAAATTGAAATGAGTCATAACCAAGTATTCTTCACTTATGGCTTATATATTTTTCACAATCCAACATCAATACTAATATATATATTTCACAATTCAACATCCACGTTTAACCAGCCATCATTCACCACAAAGAACGCAATCATAGTAGTAAAAATTGAAATGAGTCATAACCAAGTATTCTTCGCTTATGACTTATTAACTTCTAAGTAACATATTTTGCTTCTTTGTTTTATAAAAAAGGACGCTCCTCTGTATATTGTTAACAAACATATATGTAGCGATGAATAAATAGGAGGCTTCGCCATATACAAGTGTAGTTGTCAAACATGCTTACTACACTAGAATTGATCTCAAATGTAATTCAAACAGTGTAAAGTATTAATGAATTTTCACACCTTTTCGGCTTCTTTCTTTGAGTATTCACAATCATCGCGGACAATACTAGGCAGCCGCTCAAAATTCCACCCAAGCAAACGACAAATAGCTCTCCCAAATCCTCGATGTGCCCCCTTCTTCTTAGTCTTCAAAACTGTAATAGCATGTTGCAAAAGCGCAACACAATCCTTATACCTCTTGGAAATCTTAACCCCAGTCCCAACGCATACTAAGCAGCAAAGCTCTCCATTTTCCCAATACTTCTGATAACACTCCCTCAGCTTCTCATCCTTCTCGATAAGTTCCTTAAAGAACTCAAACGCATTCGTCTCCACTTCCTCCTCCTCGTCCTCATCCTCGCTTGAATCCTCATCTTTAGCAAAATAATTTTTGCTCAGCTCAAATGCGAGCGTCTGAAGCTGGATCACGTCAGGTTTCCCCTCAGCTTCTTCCGGTGCTGGAAGGGGTTTCGGTTTTGGGACCGAGTCGGGCCAGGATGTGACGCCGGAAGGGAGTTCCAGTGGTTCGGGAAGGACTGGCCATTCAAGCACTGGAACGGGTTTCAATTCCGGGACCGAGTCGGGCCAAGATGTGAAGTTAGAAACTGGTTGCGGTGGTTCTGGCAGGAGTTCGCCGAGATTAGGGTTAGAGTTAGTGTTAGGGCTAGGGTTGGAATTAGGAGTGGTGCTCGAGTGTCGAAGAGAGTGGAGGTCGAGGTCTTCTTCGGCCAATTTGCATTTGGGAGATGGCGGATTGAAACCCATTTCCCTGTTGAAAGAGAACAATGTTATATAGGGTTTTCCAGCTACCTGGACAAAAGCTATTTTTCGTCAAATGGCAAAATAATAACATATACAGGGAGGGTTGGAGAAGCTCCTGGGCGTAAGTGTAATATGTTCATTTAACTTGGGTTTTCTACTAATGTTGATTTCTGGAAGGAGCACGTTAAGTTCGCGTTTGCCCCTTCCAGCCGAGAGCTTGAATTTGTACTTTTCGCTGTCTCATTCGTGTATTTGCACCATTTTATACTCCTTTGCCATTTTCGTGTGCCCCTTCCTCATAAAATAAAAACACATATCTCTTTCATCAATTATTCCCCTTCCCAAACCTCTTTCAATTATACTCATTTCTGTTAACAGACGGACCCTAAAAGTACTTCTTTAATGTAGAATTTAACAAAATCTTTTTTTTTTGTTATATTTGCAATTTTAATTTTTGTAGCATGTACCGCATTCTGCTTTCCCTTCCTATCAGTTATTGTTTTTATGGACGTTTGAAATGGTGAATTTTTAATGGGTTTGTGCGTGAATGTTCTACTTGAAAGAAGGAATTCATATGAATTTTTAAGCAGCGTCATGCACTGCTGTTATGCTATACTATATTTTGTTGTACCAGTTCATTGGTGAGATATTATGATAATTCTTCGTGATGGATCCATGGACTTGGATATTGTTGAAACATTGATTGATGAAGAAGTCGGAGGATATATGATATAACGGATGATTTTGTTGTGTAGAAGTCATCGGTAATTTTTTACTTTTTTTTGCATGCGTTTGAATTTTAAAATGTGTTAGTTTTGTTCAATGAAATCAGTAATTTGTTTTCTACTATTTACTATTATCAAATGCAAACTACACAATAAAAACGAATTATTAATTAACTATAAGTTGAATAAATTAGAATTCATAATTTAAATATTACACTTAAATACTTCGCTCTAATAGCACATTCGCATAGTCAAACACATTCCTCTTTAACAAATTTTCCCATTTAAATGTCTGTCCAAATTTCTGCTCAAATGCTCTGTTACCATTCATCGGGAATGCACCATGCAAGAGAGAATTAATATTCCATTGCTTTTTTTTTGGGGGGGGGGGGGGGGGGCAAGGTGTATTCCATTGGTTTTTATAAATGTTAACCTACCTTATGCAGTTTTATTTTTTAATTTCGTAATATTGAAAGAAAAAAAATCAACTTACAAAATGGTAACAAATACGAATTAGTGATGTTCTATATCTTGAGTTGTCATCAGCTTCCTTTAAATGATTTTAGACACTTCAAATTGTATTAGTGTAACCACATCATAGAAATTATGTATTTTAAACTACGTAATACGAATGAAGTTAAAACTGCATCAGTGGCATCTCGTTATAAATGCATCTCATTAATACGGTTAAAGATGCATCATTAAATGTAGATAAATAAGTGTATCATTCAAATCAGTTATAAATTGCTTTAGATGAATATATATCATTTCATCTTACATTGATTCATAAATGTCTTTGTTGGTTAAAACTTTAATTGCATTTTATCAACGTATTTTAAAACGCGTATCATATATCGCTTTATTTAATAACATACAAGCCCTTCCCCGCACGTGACATGCACATGGGGAACACAAATATTACTCAGTTTTTTCGAAAATAAGAAGATATACTGGTTACAGCTCTTAAGATCTGCCCATTTCGGTCTTAATCGGCTCAATTCCAAGCCAATCTCCCTTGAATTAGCCAAACATTAAAGGCAGGCCAGCAATGCTCATTTGGTTATCTTAGGTCTTAACTAGGTGACTAGGTTCGTATCGACTCGTACTTTATTGGCTACCTTGTAAAGAAAGAAGGCCTATACAACTCTTCAAAGCAAAAGGAGGACTCGCAATCTTGTTAATGATCGATCCTATCATGTTAGCTTATTGTCAACACGGCATCGAGTCTTCCTACCTGTAAGCATTACTCCCAATCCTTGTCGATCGTTATTGCTGAAGGTCATCTTAAATGTAGTATATAATTTGATCCATTTTTTGTGAAAACACCGGTGGTTTGCACAATGTCCCGTCACCCCTCATCGGCTCGGCGTAACCTTAGCCTTAGTTATCAACACACTTTTATCCCCTTCGTGGTCTCAACGATAAGTATACTAATTCAACCTCTCTTGCTATCTATGCATATGGGAGAAAGGCGATAAGGATTGTAGCAAGTGTGCTTATTGATAAAATTAAGGATATGACATAGGGGAAATTATGTAATTGTTATATGTATCAAACTCAATAACCAATCTTGTTCGAAAGAAAAATTGTTACAATTTATTGTGTACTTCGTATAATATGTTAATTAATTTAATTGAAATTATATTTGATAGGAAATCCATAAATTATATGTTTTCTGTAATGACCCATATTTTTAACTGTAAAATATTTAAATAGTTTATTTAAATACTAATCGTGGATTAATTGACGATTCCAAAACATTTTTTTACATACTATCGAATCAGGACTTGAAATCACTAACATTGAATCCTTATGGATCATTACATGAATGAAAACGGATCATTATATTTGGTGATTGGATGTACTGATGGTCAAAGTAGCCTCGAAATGCGCAACAATTGTTGTTTCAGTGCTTAGTCTTAGATTGCAATGAAACTTAAATCATCGGGACCGTAATGATAAGTTGATGCATGTAGTTAAGTTTGGTATTGATCGGATGCACTGTTTGATCGTACGAAAACTCATAATCTATGTTAGAATTTTTTGAGAATTTTACTAGAAGGCTTATATTATTAAATTATGTTATCCTAACCATCCTCTTTGATTGGTTGGCTATTGTCACATTACATTACAAAAGCATCTCTAAGAAAAATAAACCTATGATTTCCCTCTTCTTGAATATACAAAAATTGATATCGAGTGATTTACTCGATGAAAAATTCCGAAATCAAGTTCATCAAACTCATGGCTAAAATCTCTTTGAATCCATATCAAGTTTGCAAGGAGTAGCCTTGATTCTGGTGATGAGTGTGCTTAACCAGGCGATTAGGGTTTGGATTCTCTTGTCATGTGGTCGAAGTTTGGAGAAATGGAGTGCAAACTAGGATTTCTCGTCGAAGAATGCACCTTCCCCTGAAATTTAATCAAGTCTGATGCATCCAATCAAAACAAATCATTACGAAGAGGAGTCTCGGTCCTTAAGGTTGCAAAATGGCTTGGGCAGCTATTGACGTCAAAAGTTGGTCACTATTGACAGTCAACCCCCAATGGTGCATAGAACACACAAATAACAATCACATAGTACCGAAAAATAAGTAAAAATGGGGAACACGCACAGAATTTTTATAGTGGTTCGGCAAAATCGGTGTTTGCGTCCACTTTATATATATTGATTTGCTTTTGATTACAAGTACAATCTATTTGATATTTGAAGAAATTGGGAGATGAGAAAAATAAATACAAGATACTTGTGTTTGAGTGAGATGAGACTTGGCTATTTTTGGAGTTAGCCGTGAGTTTCTTTCAGATAATCCATAATGCCATAATTCCCTCTCTTTCCTCTTTGGGGAATGAGGTATTTATAGGTGAAAAAGTGGGTTGAACGAGGTGTCGCGTGGCTTGCCTCTTTTGCGGAGCTTGGACACATGGAGCTCGATCCATTGGAATAGTTGCGGATGTAGGACCCAGTCTACTGCTGAGTAATAATTATCTCGGAAATTGTGGCTTACGTGGCACTCAAATTATGGTATATCAAAAGTAGAGCTTTGGCGGGGAGTGTTGACCGCCTTTAATGCCTTGAGAATCGGGTTAAGCAATAAATGACTCATCTAGATATTTCCACTTAGATCAAGGGATATCTGATTGACCCGAATTTTAAGGGAATGATTAACTCGGTCGGTCTGGGAGAACGATTATGTCGGGATATGAAATGCCGCTGCTCGAGGAAACCGGCTCGGGCGAAATCCTGCTTGGGCTTTCTGAAGTAAAGGTCATTCGTTAGGATCGATCAGTGCTTAATGGCGAGCCTTTTGACATTGGGCTTCGATCTGTTGAACTGTGACAGCCTTTGCCAAAAAGTTGGTTAACACTTCACCCCTCAAAATACATCATTCTTGGTAAAAGAAGGTGTGTTATGAATATTGTATCGGAGCTCAATGTGCGGGTAGCTATGGTTGCGTCGAACCATATTAAGGCCAGAAATCCAACGATCTTGATAGTTGTATTAAGGCCAGAAATCCGACGATCTTGATAGTTGTATTAAGGCCAGAAATCCGACGATCGGTGCAGATCGTATTAATGCCAGAAAACCGACAACCACCGAAGACCGTATTAAGGCCGAGAGTGCCATAAAAGTCATCTTCGTAGCGATGTTTGATGCTTGCAAGGATAGTGTAGGCCATTCTCGATTTAAAGATGGCTTTGAACTTAGTGGGGCAAGTATTAACCATACTGGGCTTAAGGAGTTGGCGAGCGGTAACCACACTTGGCTTAAAGAGGTGGCGAGTATCATCCATACTCGGTTTACGTAGTTAGCAAGTATTATCCATACTCGGCTTATGGAGGTGACGAGTATTATCTATACTCGGCTTTGGCAAGTGTTAACCATGCTCGTATTATATAAGCTTACCTATACTCAGCTAATAGAGTCGGTTGTATGTGGTGATGGGTATTTTTGTAATAACCCGGATTTTCAGAACCAATTTAAAATTTTTATTTTATCAATCTTAATGTATTTTGAATATTTAAAATGATTTATTTTAAATAATAACGACTAAAAATTTATTTTAATCGAAGTTAGAACGAATAAATTTATTTTAATTATAATACGAGCCTGAAATGGCGCGATAATTTGAAAATTCGATTTCAAATTTCAAATGAATGTACAGGATTCAAAATAAATCGAATTTCAGTAAAGCTAGAAATATTTGAATCTGTTTAAAAATATCTTTCTAACGAATGTGAAAAATCCAGATTTCATAACGAGAATAAAAAGTTATGTCCAGTTTAAAATTCAGAATAGTGGCTATGTAATTTATATATATTTTAACATAATAAATAACCATTTTGCAAACGACCTCCGTTTTCGACGAAACCACTTTTGCTGGATCCGGAATGTCAAATTATTGCTAGATTCCAATTTTCATAATTTTTGGAATTAATATGTGAGCGTGGTGAAGTTAAACGCGTTTGGTAATTTCAGTTTGAATTTAATCGACTGAACAATGGCCATTTTCAAACGGTCTCCAAATTCGACGAAATTAGTTTTGTTAAGACCGTATCATCAAAACATAGCTAGATATATTTTTCTAGAATTTTCGGAGTTAGTATGTGGGCCCGGTAAATTAAAATGTGCGTTAAAAATCAATATTGACTATTATAATGATTTATATTATAATTTTGACAAAAACTGATTAAAACGATGGAATTGGCTTACCGAACATATTTCATTGTGTCCGGAATGGGGGTAATTAGCTAGAGACGACAGTCGTTGGCTTCGATTTAGAGCTCGTATGCGAAGTTCACTTTTGAGAAATAATTAAAATTAAATAAATAATAAAATAATTATTATATAAGGACTTAAACCCTAGCCCATTCTCATTTTAAAACCACCCGCCGTTACTCTCGTTCACCCAAATCGCTCAGCCCACCGTCGATGCCTAGGCCGCCGCACCACCTACTCCGACCGCCGCCCATCTCCCTCTGCCTCCCCTACCTCCGACGACCCCCTCCCCCTTCTCTTTCCCTCTTCGGCGCAAATTCGAGCCAAAACCCTCCAAAACTCCACCATGTCCCATTGCCCCGCGTGTCGCACCACCTCAGCACCACCATCCACCCCCTGCGCAGCCTCCCCGAGCTCCACGCACCCCCTTTCGTCCTCCTTCCATGTTTAAACCTCCCCACAGCACAAAACAGCCCGCCACCACCTCCATCAGACCACCGCCGGTCAATGCAGACCCGCCACCGCCTCCAGCCGTTGCTCCACCTAAGGCTGCACAAAGTATGGGTTGGGTCGGGTTGGACTAAATACTACATCCAACCAGCATAGGTATGGGTTTTAGATAGTTCAACCCGTACCCGACCCTATATGAGGTTGTATATGTGTTGGGTTGAAGTATGGGTTGGGTCGGGTTTAGTAGGGTTGGGTTGGTTTGCTTGAATATAATAAAAAATGAAAATATAAGGAATTTTAAAAAAAAAAAAATATTAAAATATTTAGAATAATATATCAGATTTTTGCTAGCATGATGCGTTTAAAATAACTGATTCATTATAAGACATATTTTATTAAAATTTCATTGTAAAAACATCATATGAAACCAATTCACTACATAGTAGAACGAGTTTTCACTTTATGATATATTAAATTGCTGTTTAAAATATATTTACTAAATTCTATCTAGTTTGGATTGACATGAAATATGTTTTTTTGTATATTTACTATAGAATAGATGAACATTATTCTAGAATTATACTATTCTAATTTTAAGTGGGTTAACATTAAATTAGTTTTTTAATATTGGGTTGGGTTAAAATAAGGTTGGGTCGAACAAAATATCAAACCCGACCCGTATATAATATGGGATAAAATTGTAACCCGTATCCGAACCGAACTAGGATGGGTTGGGTTGGATTTATGTGGGTTGGGTCGGGTTGGTGGGTTGGGTCGGATTGGATATGGGTTGTGTGCAGCCCTAGCTCCACCCTCCAACTCCGACCAAAACAGTGAGCTTTCTTGTTATTTATTATTTTTGGTAATTGGTTTAATTTTAAAATGTAAAGATCTTTGTTTTTAACTTATATAACTTTGATTTTAAAATAAATAACATTGGTTTTAAAAATATGATTTTTTATAAATAAAAATATGATTTTTATGAATATAAAGTTATGATTTTTATAAATAAAAATATGATTTTTATAAATAAAAATATGATTTTTATGAAAATAAAGTTAGGATTTTTATGAAAATAAAAATATGATTTTTATTATGAAGATAGCGGAAATATAAATATGATCTTTATATATATGGTAGCAGTATAAAAATTTGATTTTTATTATTTGAATAGCATCATAAGAATATGATTTCTATTATATGAATAACGATATAAAAATATAATTTTTATATATGTAGTAGCGCTATAAAAATATGATTTTTATTATCTAGAAAGCGCTATAAAAATATGATTTTTATTATCTAGAAAGCGCTATAAAAATATGATTTTTATTATCTAGAGAGCGAAATAAAAATTTGATTTTTATTATATGAATAGCGATATAAAATTTTGATTTTTATTATATGAGTAGCGGTATAAAAATGTGATTTTTATATATATTGTAGCGGTATAAAAATTTGATTTTTATATATATTGTAGCTGTATAAAAATGTGATTTTTAATCATGTATAGCTTAGATAAAAATGTGATTTTTAAATATATAAACATCATATTAAAAATGTGATTTTTACTATGAACAGCGTGAAAAAGATTGCGTTGGAATTTCGGGCAAATTCAAACTGTTCAGAAGTTCAGAAATAAAACTGGTTGAGTGAAAACCACAGGTGAGAACTTCTCACTCTAATTTTGTTTTCTAGTTAAATATATACTAGGATGCAGACGGTGCTTAGTAGCACCCGACACCTTTGTTTGAAACCATGGATGTTTGGATTATTATTTTGATTGGTCTATTTGTTTGAATGTGGTTTGGGATGTGAATGAGTTGATTAGAATTGGTATATGTATGGCGCGAGCCAGTATTAGGCGAGGGATAATGCTAGACCTTATTCCGGTTCTAGTATCGCGCCGTTATGCTGCCATAATTTTCTAGAATATGTTAGAACAATAAAAATATCATTTTTATTGTATAAATGAACCGTATAAAATATTCATGTGTTGAATAAAATATTTAATTGTTAAAAACATAACTTTTAACGTATATATGAATAAAATAAATATTCATTTACAAACCAGTCGATTTGTTTATGTACACCCATTTAAGTGATATGGATTAGGACGATAAATTTTACACGTCGCCCAACTGCACAAATAAAATCTGTGTTTGTTGATTGAAACCCCACACGGGTGTTGGGATGATATTTGACGTACACTAATCCCAACTGTTTAGTTGTATGTCAATCGATTGGTTGGTAGACTGTTGTAAGCGTTAATTATTTATATGTAATGCTTATGCAGTTGTAGAATGCACTCTGGATGATGGTTGATTGGTTATCGTTGTTGTTGTATACATGTGTTGTGTGAAATCCATATAAATAACATTATATGGTAATTTACTGTGTCTGATTCCAGTTCAGAAATAAATAATATTTTAAAATAACGAATATTTTAAAATAATATTCAGTCAAGGATCAAAATATGATTTTGATGTCCGATTTTGGATGGACACGAAAATATTGAAATATATAAAACCATGTTGATTAGATTTGCGCCAATTGGACGTGAACGATATTTATATCGATTTTATTCATTCTTATAATGAATATCGGAAAGGAAAGGATTTCAAAATATGATATTTTGAAAATATTATCATTTAAATAATATAATGATAAGGAGTATTCAATTTTGATTTAAAATTGAAAATGAAGTTGGAATCGTTTTTAAAACAAATTTAAAACGATTTATAAAATACATTTTAAAAAAGGAAATCAATGAATATATATAATATATATTATATATATTTAATGGCCTGAATAGAACGCACCGCGCCGCGACCGTTTGCGAATTTCGACCATTGACTTCGAATTGACGTTACGGGAGATCCGGCCGTCGGATTCTCCTAAAACTGGAACCATTGGGTTCGTATCCAAAAGAGCTTTCCAACGGATATAAGAGATTTGAAATCTAACGGTTGGATTTGGAATTATGCCCAAATCAAATTTGGAAACGGTCGTTGTAAGTGCAGTTCGATGACCGTTTATGGAAATCGACTGAACGGGGCTTGATAAAATTATTAAAAATATTAATAATTTGTGTAAAATAATAATAAAGAATTTGGATGAAAAATTCCACGTTTGAAAAGATAAAAATATATTTTTATCAAAATGAACTAGTTATGAACTAGAATTATAATCCAATATTTTTAAATAAATAAATTGGATTTGAAATGGTTTTAAAAATAACCAGAATTTCCAATATATGAATTGGGATGGATTTGAATCATAATTATCTTCGGAATATTTCGATATTGGATTCCGTGATTATACGGATATTGTGGAGGAATTCGATATATATATATATATATATATATATATATATATATATATATCGTTATTCCCAATACGATATTTGTTGATTTCAGAATTTGATATTGAATATAAGCCGATATAATTTCTATTCAGAGCCTTGTATTTAATATTGAATTGGATTTTGAGATTGTCGTGAATGATGTCTTTAATAACACTGTTTTTAAACCTCGTGTGAAAAGAATAAATCTTTTAATTAAGATTATTAGTGTTTCCAGTTAATTAACATTTAATTGGAATAAAATGGAATGTGAATTGAGTTTATTGTGAACTGTGTTTTTAACGACATTCGTTTTTTAACCCGATTTACAGTGAAATGTGATTTGGAATATATAAATCTTTTTAATTAAGACTTAATGGAAATTTTCCAAAGTAAAGTTTTCCAATTTAATATGTTAAATTGGAATGGAATGGAATTCGATTTGATAATAATCGAAGTGAGCTTCTGTGGAGGAAGACTTTTAATATATATGGAATTTAAAAGGCATTGTCGCTATTCCATTTATATTATTAGTCGGATACGGAAATTGATATCGATTATATATTGATCTGTTTTCCATGAAGATTCCATAATTAATGGAATGTGATTTTGGGTTTATCGTGAACTTTGTTTTAAATGACATTAGTTCTTTAACCCAGTAAAGACAGGATTACATGTCTAACATTGTATTTCAACTGTATTCGTTGATCTCTGCTAAATATATATCTGTTTGGTGGCGGAGAATTTATTCTCTTGATTAACACCCTTCTCTAAGACGTACGAGCTTAGAGGTTATATATAGGCAGAAATCAATGGTATAGTGTAGATTGTCGATGCGGCATGTTTGATTTTCCAAAGTTAAATAATCATTAATATTGATTTTTGGGAAGATTAAAACTAATTGGAGTTTTAATGAATCTTTAATTAGATTGAAATGTGATAATCTAAATTATCAACTTTGGGAAATGATCGAGAATGGAGTATCACCAGTTTTGCTCCAAGCGATAGTTAAATCTTTAATTAGATTTGAATGTGAAATGGTAATTAAATTTACCGATAACACTGTGGTGTTGGATATGGAGTATTACCAGTTTTGCTCCATGGGATGAATAGGTTGGGATTGAGAAATATAACAAATGATTACTTCGGTAAAGTGCGCTAATCCCGACTCGTTTGGATAAACCTTAATTTGGTTTGAATTGAGATCCAAAGGAAAATTAAAGAATAAATTTAAATAATTTATCTTTAATAAAATTAATGGGAACCTTTCCCAAAGAATATGAATATTTAAATAAAAGAATATTCAGAATTGGAATGAGGCGTATGTTGTGTTTTTGTAGCACTTGTTTATAATATACGTGATTTATTCGGAAAGGCCAGGTTTATACCTATTCTGAATAACTGATTCGACGATAAGTCGACGATGAAGACGGTGATTGAAGACCGGAGGTCTTCACATCGTTTGGATGATTACTGATGTCTTGATTGGGCTGTACACCCAAGACAAGGTAATAAGTGGTGATCGTCCAGACGTACTTGGAGATCGACCGGATATGCGAGGACCTCTCTCCTGTATTGGACATATGGGACGAGGTATAAGGTGCCTCCGGTTTCGTTCAGACCCAGAACAAACTAGTAAATGGATGTGTGTCTGACATTGGATTTTATTCTATGTTGATTAATCTCTATTAAATATATATATGTTTGGCGGCGGAGAATTTATTCTCTTGCTTAACGCCCTTCTCTGAGACGTACGAGCTCAGAGGTTATATATCGATAGACATCAGTCGCATGACGTGAATTGCCTGTGTGGCATGCTGAGATGCAAATGATCAAGGCTTCTGCTGAAAAGTAGAGTCTTGTGGTTGATGATCAAAGCACGGCCTTAAATGGCATAGCTTTGTGTATAGCATTAATTCACGAGCCTCACAGCTCGGTATGAGTCAAAAACGGGTTGAGGGACCATTGGGAGAACATGACGTTTCTTTCTAGCTATGGGTTGTTTCATGGTATAGAGCCCATATATTTATATTTTATTTACCTATGTGGATGATGGATAACGAGGCGCTTCAGATATATCGGTTGCTACGGAGTCGATGGATATAGGTCCGATAGGACCGGGAAACGTGTGTTCAGGAATAACTAATCCTCAAACTTAAGAGAGGACCGGCCCTTCCGTTCCCGGGGTTGCCCAGAGTGTGTAATCCTGAGGCATTTGCTAGAGTGCCTCGAAGCCGTTGAGGATGATCCCTTGCCTCGACTCATGACGGAAATCCAATTTCCAATACGTGACATTTCAGTTTTAGTTGTAAACCTATATGGTGACATAGTAGCATGAGATACTATGTCGTCTATGATTGATACATTTATATTTGAAGCTGTTTGATACACTATGCACTATAGTATTATCAAAATAATTTGTTTTAAAACGTACCAAGCATGTTTGGCTATTATAAGGGAAAACTCTATCCTCCGGTTTGTGTTGCCTTGTGTGATGGGTCCTGAGTCTTATAATAGCTTCATTTTTCTGAAAAGCATTACGCTGTTTATAACTGTTTATGCACTGGTATTCTTGGGAGGAAACCCATTCCGTGTTATACAGCGTGGTCCTTTGATTTACTTTATTTTAAAGTAAAGTTTTAAATAACTGTTTTAGTTCTCACACCAGTCTCATGACTGACCTAGAGTTTATTGTTTTAACCTAAACTCTGGGTGCCCTTATTTTCCACACGGGCAGCTAGTAGTTTTGGTTTTGCAGATATTACATTCACAGGATCCTGGTTTACACCTGGAGCTATATTCGGAACACTCTGTATCCGTGTATCTCTTACAGTTGTGTTATGTACTAATTTTCCGCTGCATTATAATTTGAATCTCTGATATTTATCAAATGTATAAATAAATAAATATACTCTGTTATATTCTTGTACTCTGATGTAAACTGTTGTAATAAGCAATGAAATGTTCTTCTGCTTGCGTTCTGATTTGTCGTGTTCTCAACTCAATCCGGGATTTCCCATAAGGGCGAGTTTGGGTCGTTTCATCTTGGTATCAGAGCTTTGGTTTACAGAGCTCGAGATCAAGACATATTAGAACCAAACGAAAATATTCATCAAAGATTGGATTAGTAATATCCAATGAGAATGACTCGCTAGAGATGGGATCAGTAGTATCCTCGAACGAGTGTGGAGAGTGAAAAAAATTTAAAATCAAATTTAGTTTTAAAATTTTATATCCATTATTCGTATGTGAATATTTATTTTAAATTGATTTTGGACAATTGAGTATATGAAGATTTTGAATATATGCGTAATTAACGTGTATTCGAAGCCTCAAATATACTGGATAAATATAGAATCACACTCTAGTCGCTCAGAGATGATTCTGATGATGGCATGTCATCATCAACATTTATGTTCGAGCTTCGAAAGTGGGATATCTATATATTTCCAATTGACTGGTGTGAGAACCAAAACTAGATAGGGTTTATTGTTGTGATTTGGCACCAAAAATACGATTTTTGAATATAATAAAGTTATATGTTTGAAAAGCTAACCAACTAATTGATTGATGGTTATGTTGTATGATTATTGGTTTGATTAATTAAAATGTTGGAACAATAAAACCAATAGGAAAATGTAAGGCAAATTGAGCCAAATTGTATCAAAATATTGAATTGAATTGAAATTGTTTGAAACTGCGTACATGTACATATATATGTGTCAGCAGGTCATAGCAAGGAAGCTAAGAAGAGGAATAAAATTTTGTGCCCGACAAATAGGTACATGTTTACTAATTTATTGGGTTATGATGGTTTTATGAGCCGACTGGCTAGCCGCTTGGCTTTTTCTTTTTTCTTTTGGATTGATGAGGGCCCTGTGAGGCTAGTTGCGGTTTTAAAAGGTCTCCCCGTACAAAGGAGGTTATGGCGAAATTTTTCGAAAATTTAGAGTGTAAGCCAAATTTTTGAAAAAAAAATATAAATTCTTAGAAACTGAAAAGTTGAAGAATGAAAGCCAGAATGAAAGTTGAGTTGATTAGTAAAAAACTTTCAGCTCCGTTCCTTTTCGAGGACGAAAAGATTTTAAGTGGGGGAGATAGTAACAACCCGGATTTTCAGAACCAACATAAAATTTTTATTTTAGCAATTTTAATATATTTTGAATATTTAAAATGATTTATTTTAAATAATAATGACTAAAAATTTATTTTAATCGAAGTTAGAACGAATAAATTTATTTTAATTACAATACGAGCCTGAAATGGCGCGGCAGTTTGAAAATTCGATTTCAAATTTCAAATGAACGTACATGATTCAAAATAAATCGAATTTCAGTAAAACCAGAAGTATTTGAATCTGTTTAAAAATATCTTTCTAACGAATGTGAAAAATCCAGATTTCATAATGGGAATAAAAAGTTAAGTCCAGTTTAAAATTCAGAATAGTCGCTATGAAATTTATATATATTTTAATATAATAAATAGCCATTTTGTAAACGACCTCCGTTTCGGACGAAACCACTTTTGTTGGATCCGGAATGTCAAATTATTGCTAGATTCCAATTTTTGGAATTTTTGGAATTAATATGTGAGCGTGGTGAAGTTAAACGCATTTGGTAATTTCAGTTTGAATTTAATCGACTGAAAAATGGCCATTTTTCAAACGGTCTCCAAATTCAACGAAATTAGTTTTGTTAAGACCGTATCATCAAAAAAAAGCTAGATATCGGAGTCAGTATGTGGCCCCGGTAAATTAAAATGTGCATTAAAAATCAATATTGACTATTATAATGATTTATATTATAATTTTGACAAAAACTGATTAAAACGATGGAATTGGCTTACGAGACATATTCCATTGTGTCCGAAATGGAGGTAATTAGCTAGGGGCGATAGTCGTTGGGTTCGATTTAGAGTTCGTATGCGAAGTTCACTTTTGAGAAATAATTAAAATTAAATAATAATAAAATAATTAATATAAGGACTTAAACCCTAGCCCATTCTCGTTTTAAAACCACCCGTCGTTACTCCCGTTCACCCAAATCGCTCAGCCCACCGTCGATGCCCAGGCCGCCGCACCGCTTGCTTCGACCGCCACCCACCTCCCTCCGCCTCCCCTACCTCCGGCGACCCCCTCCCCCCTTCTCTCTCCCTCTCCGGCGCAAATTCAAGCCAAAACCCCCAAAACTTCGCCATGGCCCACTGCCCAGCCTGCCGCACCACCTCAGCACCACCAGCCACCCCCTGTGTCGCCTCCACGAGCTCCACGGACCCCCTTCCGTCCTCTTTCCATGTTTAACCCCCCCCCCACCCCCCAAGCACAAAACAGCCTGCCACCACCTCCATCAGACCACCGCCAGCCAATGCAGACCCGCCACCGCCTCCAGCCGTTGCCCCACCCTCCGACTCTGACCAAAACAGTGAGATTTCTTATCATTTACTTATTTTTGGTAATTAGTTTAATTTTAAAATGTAAAGATCTTTGTTTTTAACTTATATAACTTTGATTTTATAATAAATAACATTGGTTTTAAAAATATGATTTTTATAAATAAAAATATGATTTTTATAAATAAAAATATGATTTTTATGAATATAAAGCTATGATTTTTATAAATAAAAATATGATTTTTATGGAAATAAGTTGGGATTTTTATGAAAATAAAAATATGATTTTTATTATGAAGATAGCGGAAATATAAATACGATCTTTATATATATGGTAGCAGTAGAAAATTTTGATTTTTATTATTTGAATAGCGTCATAAAAATATGATTTCTATTATATGAATAGCGATATAAAAATATAATTTTTAAATATGTAGTAGCGTTATAAAAATGTGTTTTTTATTATCTAGAAAGCGCTGTAAAAATATGATTTTTATTATCTAGAAAGCGCAATGAAAATATGATTTTTATTATCTAGAGAGCGAAATAAAAATTTAATTTTTATTATATGAATAACGATATAAAAATTTGATTTTTATTATATGAGTAGCGGTATAAAAATGTGATTTTTATATATATTGTAGCGGTATGAAAATTCGATTTTTATATATATTGTAGCGGTATAAAAATGTGATTTTTAATCATGTATGGCTTAGATAAAAATGTGATTTTTAAATATATAAACATCATATTAAAAATGTGATTTTTACTATGAACAACGTGAAAAAGATTACGTTGGAATTTCGGGAAAATCCAAACTGTTCAGAAATTCAGAAATAAAACTGGCGGAGTGGAAACCAAAGGTAAGAACTTCTCACTCTAATTTTGTTTTCTAGTTAAATATATACTAGGATGCAAACGGTGCTTAGTAGCACCCGACACCTTTGTTTGAAACCATGGATGTTTGGTTGTTTGTTTTGATTGGTCTATTTGTTTGGATGTGGTTTGGGATGTGAATGAGTTGATTAGAATTGGTATGTGTATGGCGCGAGCCAGTATTAGGTGAGGGATAAGGCTAGACTAGGGGTGAGCATTATTCGGTTAAACCAAATAAACCAACCAAACCAATTTATTTTGGTCGGTTTGGTTCGGTTTTGAAATTAAATTGGTTTGAAATCGGTCCGAAAAAATATTAAGTTTGGTTATCGGTTTAACCAAATTAACCGAATTTTTACAATATATTCAAAAAATTTGATATTATAATAAATATTTTATGTTTGTTCAGCTTATTTAAGTACATTTTAATCATAACTTTTGTGTCAAAATTAATGTTAAAAAGCATAAAAACCATAAATATTGATAATCTAATCATATGTTTATAATTTATTTCAAATTATAGTGAATATTCCAAATACAAAGTGTATGACATTTTTAGTTCGGTTTAATCGGATAACCAACCGAACCAACCAAACTTTATTTGGTTGGTTTGGTTTGGTTTTGATTTTTTTGGTTTTAGTTTGGTTTGACAAATTTCATTATCGGATAAACCAAACCAACCAAACGCTCACCCCTAGGCTAGACCTTATTCTGGTTCTAGTATCGCGCCGTTATCCTACCAAAATTTTCTAGAATATGTTAGACCAATAAAAATATCATTTTTATTGTATAAATGAACCGTATAAAATATTCATGAGTTGAATAAAATATTTTATCGTTAAAAATATAATTTTTAACGTATATATGAATAAAATAAATATTCATTTACAAATCAGACGATTTGTTTACGTACACTCATTTAACTGATATGGATTGCGACGATAAATTTTACATGTCGCCCAACTGCACAAATAAAATCTGTGTTTGTTGATTGAAACCCCACACGGGTGTTGGGATGATATTTGACGTGCACTAATCCCAATTGTTTTGTTGTATGTCAATCGATTGGTTGGCAGACTGTTGTAAGCATTAATTATTTATATTTAATGCTTATGCATTTGTAGAATGCACTCTGGATGATGGTTGATTGGTTATCATTGTTGTTGTATACATGTGTTGTATGAAATCCATATAAGTAACATTATATGGTAATTTACTGTGTCTAATTCCAGTTCAGAAATAAAGAATATTTTAAAATAACGAATATTTTAAAATAATATTCAGTCAAATATCAAAATATGATTTTGATGTCCGATTTTGAATGGGCACGAAAATATTGAAATATATAAAACCGTGTTGATTAGATTTGCACCATTTCGACGTGAACGATATTTATATTGATTTTATTCATTCTTATAATGAATATCGGAAAGGAAAGGATTTCAAAATCTGATATTTTGAAAATATTATCATTTAAATAATATAATGATAAGGAGTATTCAATTTTGATTTAAAATTGAAAATGAAGTTGGAATCGTTTTTAAAACGAATTTAAAACGATTTATAAAATATGTTTTAAAAAGAAGATCGACGAAATATTTATAATATATATGTTATATATATTTAATGGCCTGAATAGAACGCGCCGCACTGCGATCGTTCAAGATTTTCGACCATTGACTTCGAATTGACGTTACGGAAGATTCGGCCGTTGGATTCTCCGAAAACTAGAACCGTTGGGTTCGTATCGAAAATTCTTTCCAATGGATATAAGATATTTGAAATCTAACGGTTGGATTTGGAATTATGTCCAAATCAAATTTGGAAAAGATCGTTGTAAGTGCAGTTCGATGGTCGTTTATGGAAATCGACTGAACGAGCCTTGATAAAATTATTAAAAATATTAATAATTTGTGTAAAATCATAATAAATGATTTGAAAAGAATTTGGATGAAAAATTCCACGTTAGTAAAGATAAAAAATATTTTTGTCAAAATGAACTAGTTATGAACTAGAATTATAATCCAATATTTTTAAATAAATAAATTGGATTTGAAATGGTTATAAAAATAAGCAGAATTCCAATATATGAATTGGAATGGATTTGAATCGAAATTATCTTCGGAATATTTTGATATTGGATTCTGTGATTATACGGATATTGTGGAGGAATTTGGAAGATATATATATATATATATATATATATATATCATTACTCCCAATACGTTATTTGTTGATTTCAGAATTTAATATTGAATATAAGCCGATATAATTTCTATTCAGATCCTTGTATTTAATATTGAATTGGATTTTGGGTTTGTCGTGAATGGTGTCTTTAATAACACTGTTCTTAAACCCATGTGAAAAGAATAAATCTTTTAATTAAGATTATTAGTGTTTCCAGTTAATTAACATTTAATTGGAATAAAATGGAATGTAAATTGGGTTTATTGTGAACTGTGTTTTTAACGACATTCGTTCTTTAACCCGATTTACAGTGAAATGTGATTTGGAATATATAAATCTTTTTAATTAAGATTTAATAGAAATTTTCCAAAGTAAAGTTTTCCAGTTTAATATATTAAATTGGAATGGAATGGAATTCGATTTGATAATAATCGAAGTGAGCTTCTATGGAGGAAGACTGTTAATATATATGGAATTTAAAAGGCTTTGTTGTTATTCCATTTATATTATTAGTCGGATACAGAAATTGATATCGATTATATATTGATCTGTTTTCCATGAAGATTCCATAATTAATGGAATGTGATTTTGGGTTTATCGTGAATTGTGTTTTAAATGACATTAGTTAGTTAACCCAATAAAGACAAGATTACATGTTTAACATTGTATTTCAAACTGTATTCGTTGATCTCTGCTAAATATATATTTGTTTGGTGGCGGGGAATTTATTCTCTTGCTTAACACCCTTCTCTAAGACGTATGAGCTTAGAGGTTATATATAGGCAGAAATCAATGGTACAGTGTAGATTGTCGATGCGGCATGTTTGATTTCCCAAAGTTAAATAATCATTAATATTGATTTTTGGGAAGATTAAAACTAATTGAAGTTTTAATGAATCTTTAATTAGATTGAAATTTGAATGTGATAATCTAAATTATCAACTTTGGGAAATGATCGAGAATAGAGTATCGTCAGTTTTTCTCCAAGCGATAGTTAAAATTTTAATTAGATTTGAACGTGAAATGGTAATTAAATTTACCGATAACACCGTGGTGTTAGATATGGAGTATTACCAGTTTTGCTCCATGGGATGAATAGGTTGGGATTGGGAAATATAATAAATGATTACTTCGGTAAAGTGCGCTAATCCCGACTAGTTTGGATAAACCTTAATTTGGTTTGAATTGAGATCCAAAGAAAAATTAAAGAATTTATATTTGATAAAATTAATGGGAATTGTAATGACCCGGATTCTTATGGGTTAATTTGAAATATTTAATACGGATTTACATATCGAGTTGATAATATAAATGAACATTTATATTAAGTTATTAGTTTAATAATCAATTTCGATTTAATATCGAATATATTAAATCATCGTAATGCGAAAATATAATTCAGTTCGAGATTTAAAACTGAATTAAATATAGTTCAGACTTCTGTTTGAATTAGAATAATAATATTAAATTATTATCGAAGAATTTAAATGGTTTGAAATTTAATTATATCAATTTAAATTAATATCTGTTCTGGATGATGGAATTGGACTTCGTGACCTATCCCAGTGTGTCCGGAATGGTGGTTAAACCCTAGAATTGACAGTTGTTGGGTTCAGTAAAGAGCTAAGGATCAAAGGTTATCTAAATTTTTAAGGATATAGTTTTATTTAAATTAAAATATAATATCAGTTGTGTGGACCAAAACCAAACACCGGTGGCTCCTTCCTTCCACACACTAAAACAAAGCCGTGTCTTGGTTTATTTCCACAAACGAAAATCAAAGTCGTGGCTTCTCTTATCAACTCAGAATCAAAGGCTTCCCTTCCTTATAAACTCGAATCAGTCCATAATAATAATGATAAAAAAAAGACCCAAATTGATTTCCATTTCTTGAGGATGCGATACTTTCTGGGCAAGGTTTCGAATCGGAAGTTGAAATCATGATGGGGGTGACTTCGTGGAAGCAGGCGCACCCTGCTGGCATCGTGGATGGGAGCTCCGATTGTAGGATTTGAAGGATGTAGGCGCGAGTTCAACCACTGGTAGGGGTCGCAATTCAAGATGAAGCGAGACTAGTCGCGTGGACTTTTGGGGGTGTGATTGGAGTAGTGATGCGTTGTTCGACGCAGTGGTGCTTGGTGAAAGGCGCGATGATGTTAAGCGGGTTGAGGTGGACATCGATCATATTAAAATTGGGGATTTAGTGTCGTGAAAATAAGGATGATTGGAAGTAGGGGTTAGCAGTGTCGAGCCCAGGGTTTTCAAGGGGTGTGATTCCCTGAAGTTCGAACATGAGTTCGATTTTTCTGTGATTGTTTGGATTCGAGCGTACAGGAGTATGAACGAAGTGGAGTTCGACTTCACTGGTAACGAACTAGTGTTCAACAGTCGCGGATTCAAGGGAAATAAGCAATAGTGTTGGGGTGGGTGCGATGCAAACTAGGGCTGTGAGTTCTCTGCTGACTTCTGACATTGGTGAGTGTGCGGAAGAAGGAATAAGGTGCTGTTGGATTTCTGTAGTAGGTTTTTGAGCTTGACAGTAAGGTTGTGTACAAGAAAACATACCCTATCCTTTTTAATTGAAGAAGAAGAGCTGTAAACAAGACTTAAGGTAATTTCTTTTAAGTCAAACTAGTTAATTGGGTAATTAGGATTTTGAGTTAAGTTAGTATATATATAACTTTGAATAACCCTACATGATATAAATGACCATTCTTTAAGGATCAACTAAAATATTTGGAAAAAATTATTTATAAGATTTAGAATTTGATTATACAATCCTATATAGTTAGCTAAAATACAAACTAAATTGTATACTTATCATTCGAGTATGAAATTAAGTTTAAAATTCGGAATTTAGTTTACACGGTAATTAATTAATTTAATTAGTATAATTCGATAATTTAAAATTTTATTAATGTTGCCTTACATTGAAAAACAGACGTATGAAGGAGTCCCTGTGAAAACTATATAATAAGCTTCATTGGGTATTCGACAAATAAAATCTCGGTGAGTAAATCTCACTCACTTGTTATTTAGAATTATTTTTATTCGTTAAAAAAATAATTGTCGTGCTTGTTTGAATGCTGTCTGATTGTTTTAAATATATTAGTTATCTAGGATTGGTTGACTATTATATATATATATATGGGTTGAGATTGGTTGGATTCCCGCAGTCTCATTAGCGGATGCCCGCAGTTTCATAGCGGATGATTTCCCTATGCACTCCACAAATATATTAGTGGATGACCTTCATACCACGATATCCTGCCTCGAAGCAGGATGGTATTATTTATGTGCTGACGTCTGTGGGTGCAGGAAAACAGGTTGGAGGGATCCAACTGGATCCCTCAAAAATATATTATCTGTTTGTTTAATTTTTTTGCATATATACTGTCATATATGATTTGTCAGAAAACCTGAAATAAATAATTGGTTGTTTGGTGTTTAAATATCACTAGGCCTAAGTGTTAATTTATAAAAATGTCCTGAAAGGGATATTTGAGATTTAAAAGGGAAATTCTATTTTTCTAAAATAGAATTGGAATTTTTAAATAGATTTCGAAATAGACTTGTTTAAATATAAAACAAGGAAATTTATAAAATGGTATTTATAAATATAATGAGTAAATTATCAAGAGATAATTTGAATATCTAAATTCAAATATGGAATTTGAATATGGGAAATTCAAATAGAATTGAATTGGAATTTGAATATAGAAGTCGATAAGGGTACAAGCTTAAAAATAGAATTAGATTTGGTTCATGAGTAGATTTAAATATATTAGAACATGTCATGTTCAAAGTGAAATTGGCAAAAGAGTTAATTAGCAAACTGGATAATGAATTAAGTTAAAACGATTGAATCAAGTAAACTTTGAATAAGTAAACTTACTTGTGATTTAGTATTCAAATCGAAGATGAAACTAGAATGGAAAATGGAATTTGATTGTAGAAGCAAGTTGGAATCAAATTTGAACATGTTATGTAAAATAAGCAATAGGGCCAATTAACGAATTAGTTAAAGAACTGAGTTAAAAATGATTAGAGTAAGTTGTAGTGAATTGGAAATGCATGGAATTATGTTAGACAGGTTTGGAGTAAAGTGTTAGAAGAGATATATTAGAATGCCCGACAAAAAGGTATGTATTTAATTCGTATATGAGATTTATGCGCCGTATCGGCAAGCCGCTTGGCTTTTTGATTTTCTTTTTGAATAGAGAGGCCTGTGTGGCAGTTTGGGAATTTTCCCGATGCTCCCGGTACAAAGGAGGTTATGGCGAATTTTTTCGGAAATTTAAGGAGTTAGAATATTTTTAAGAAGAATTGGATAAACTAGAAATCGATATATCGATATATATAGAATTCGATAATGAAACGAACTTAAAAATAGAATATTATAAATGAAAAGGAATTTTATAAATAAAATCCTAAGAGGTATACGTTTTAAAGTGAACGATGATTTAAAAGAAAAAGAAGTTAATCAAATGGAGTTAAAGAAATAGAGTTAAGCAGAATTAGAAATTGACTGGAAATTAGTTGAGTTGAACGACTTTTTGAGTATCGATCTGATGTTGGTTTCGGCCTTCGAGATTTATACTTAGGAAGTTGTTCTCTTACTAGTTTACAGTTAGAGTCTAATTGATGTGGAAGAATAGTGATATGTAAGTATGAGATGGAAATGTTTTCCAGTGTTAATAACATATATTTTCTAAATATAGAAAATAAGGGAATGTGAATATATATATATATATATATATATATATGTGTGTTTGATGATGTGATCGATAATTCCATTTGGAAATAAGATCGTTGTGTGTACACGGACATTTCTCATATGATAGTTAGATCACCAACTATCAAAGTTTTTGACTATTTTAACGTTGTTAATATGGAGAGACCGGTTGGATTATTATCCGAAGAACCACTCCGTATTGGCATAAGCTTTGCGAACCAAGTATGTCGAATATATTGAAGACGGAGTAAAGTGCAAGGGCTGTTGTATAAGTCCTAGGCAGAGATTGCCTAGGATGGATGTACTCAATAGTGTCTTCGGTTTCGTTCAGTCCCAGAACGAACGTAAATGAACGAATGTCTGACAGAGTATTTCCAATGATCGAATATGTTGGTCTGTATAAATATATATGGTGGCAACGGATTTATTCCCTTAGCATAATATCTAGAATATTTGTGCAGATAAATTAGTGATTAACGGATCTGATAATGTGGCATTCAAAGTGATCGTGTTATCAATGAATGGAAAGTAATCGTAGCCTCTGGCCTTAACAACCGGGAAATGACAAAAAATCGGGCAGACAACATGCCTATGTGGTTAGCTTTCATTAGGGTGTATCATCACCTATCTTGAGATTCAATTAATTTCTTATTATGTTCGATGCTGTCCCATTCGGGAAACGGTTGCTGATCCTAACCGTTGGTGATGTACATTCGATACACTCAAGAGAAATGAGTGGTCGGTCATGTGTGGCTGAGTTGCAAGATGTTCTTGTTGAACTCGGTGTATTCTCCTATAGAGATACACCAGCGGCAGGTGGTTCCATACCTTGTCATAGTTGGAAATCCATTACCCAATAAGTGCTTGCGGTTTTGATTGTATATTATATATGTGGAACGTGAGATGCAAACGTTCCACTAGATTCTATTTATTTGATTTAGACATTATTATAATATCAAAAGAGTTTTGATATAAAGATTATCGTTTCTTTCAAAAGGATTTGAAAGTTAAATCAAGTGTTTGAGATTCTCATAAGGGAAAAACCTGTTCCGTATTCATGGCGTGGTCTTATGAGATATCGCTTATTGTCTCAAACTGTTTTTAATTGTTTACTCATACCAGTCCCATGACTGACCCGGAGTTTATTTTGTTTTGTTTTACCTAAACTCTTGGGTGCCTAAATTTGTACGGGCAGTCAAGTAGTTCAGGATTTTGCAGATCTATCTAAAGGAGCTTGGAGCAGGAGGCTTCAGCGTTAGTTATATATAGTTTTGTTCCGCTGTGTTGTAAGTGTTGTACTCTGATAAGTGTATGTTATACAGTTGAAATTTTGTATTTCAAAAGTTATGATATATTATATTTTGTTCCGCTGCGATGTGAGATTCTGTATTGTTATTTCTGTTATTTTTCTACCTTTTTCTTCTAAAAAAAAGGATTCGTATTTTTGTGATATTTGGGTTGGACGTATGATGCATATAGTCAACTCTGATATTATGGATTTGCAGGCCGTTACAGTTGGCATCAGAGCTTAGGTTGAGCGAACACCTAGGCTTTGTGTAGTTGTGCTTATTTGAGATAGGGTCAATAGTATCCTAGAATGAGTTGAGTGTATATATACGAGAGAGCGTATTTGTTAGTTGATATAAAATTTGTTTTATATTGTGTTGGCTAGTCTGTTGAGTGCTTTATGAATTCTGGTCGAATCGTGGGACGCCACGACATTGATAAGAGTTTGTAAATACTTGAACAAAAGATTGAACACGATATTATTTTTAAGTGGGTAAATGAAATTATTTTACTCAAAAATTCTATTTTGATATAGAAGGAATAATTTTCTGAAATTATTATAATATATGGATGTGTTAATTGATATAATTATAATCAAATAAGATTATAAGATTGGATTGGTTATCTATAACCAAATAAAATTTGTATGAAGAATATACAAATGAGATAAATTAAAATTGAATTCAAACATGAATTTGGAATTTTAAATCCTGGGAAGTTAGAAAATATTTTCTGAAGTATATTAAAGTAATACAGCATTACTTTGAAAGGATTTAAATAAAAATCATTTTAAATGGATTTTGAAAGTGGTAAAGCACTTAACTCACTTTATTGGCTAGAAAATAATTCTGATGATAATTGCAACATCATCAGTGTTCATTTTCGAGTTTCTAAGTGATAGATTGCTACCTTAGAAAAGTTTTTGAGGAAAACTAGTTTGTTTAAAATTCAAATGTTTTGAATTTGAGATGGAAGTATATATTTATGTGATTTCTAAAGGGATTTGAAATCAAAATCCAGAGATTTGAATTCCGAAATTTAAATTTAACCTAAGAAAGTTAAATAGATCGAAGTAAATAAATTGATCAGAATCAATTTGAATGGAAGATGAATTGATTGTAAATCATTCAGATAAAATGAATAAGCATACTTGATATTCAATATGAATGGAAAGCAAAAGTTTTGGTAGAACTAAAAGTTGTTGAAATACGAAGAGTTAAGTTCAACATAAGTAAGTTTTTAAAAGGTTAATAGGTTAGTAACATTTTCTTACCTTAGTAATTTCGGGGACGAAATTCTTTTAAGAGGGGAAGATTGTAATGCCCCGAATTCTTATGGGTTAATTTTAAATATTTAATACGGATTTACATATCGAGTTGATAATATAAATGAATATTTATATTAAGTTATTAGTTTAATAATCAATTTCAATTTAATATCGAATATATTAAATCATCGTAATGCGAAAATATAATTCAGTTCGAGATTTAAAACTGAATTAAATACAGTTCAGACTTCTGTTTGAATTAGAATAATAATATTAAATTATTATCGAATAATTTAAATGGTTTGAAATTTAATTTATATCAATTTAAATTAATATCTGTTCTGGATGATTGAATTGGACTTCGTGACCTATCCCAGTGTGTCCGGAATGGTGGTTAAACCCTAGAATTGACAGTTGTTGGGTTCAGTAAGGAGCTCAGGATCAAGGGTTGTCTAAATTTTTAAGGATATAGTTTTATTTAAATTAAATTAAAATATAATATCAGTTGTGTGGACCAAAACCAAACACCGGTGGCTCCTTCCTTCCACACACTAAAACAAAGCCGTGTCTTGGTTTATTTCCACAAACGAAAATCAAAGCCGTGGCTTCTCTTATCAACTCAGTATCGAAGGCTTCCCTTCGTTATAAACTCAAATCAGTCCGTAATAATAATGATAAAACAAAAAAAAGACCCAAATTGATTTCCATTTCTTGAGGACGCTATACTTTCTGGGCAAGGTTTTGAATCGGAAGTTGAAATCATGATGGGGGTGACTTCGTGGAAGCAGGCGCACCCTGCTGGCATCGTGGATGGGAGCTCCGATTGTAGGATTTGAAGGATGTAGGCGCGAGTTCAACCACTGGTAGGGGTCGCGATTCGAGATGAAGCGAGACTAGTAGCGTGGACTTTTGGGGGTGTGATTGGAGTAGTGATGCGTTGTTCAACGCAGTGGTGCTTGGCGAAAGGCGCGATGATGTTAAGCGGGTTGAGGTGGACATCGATCATATTAAAATTGGGGATTTAGTGTCGTGGCAATAAGGATGATCGGAAGTAGGGGTTAGCAGTGTCGAGGCCAGGGTTTTCAAGGGGTGCGATTCCCTGAAGTTCGAACATGAGTTCGATTTTTCTGTGATTGTTTGGATTCGAGCGTACAGGAGTATGAACGAAGTGGAGTTCGACTTCACTGGTAACGAACTAGTGTTCAACAGTCGCGGATTCAAGGGAAATAAGCAATAGCGTTGGGGTGGGTGCGATGCAAACTAGGGTTGTGATTCTCTGCTGACTTCTGACATTAGTGAGTGTGCGGAAGAAGGAATAAGGTGCTGTTGGATTTCTGTAGTAGGTTTTTAAGCTTGACAGTAAGGTTGTGTACAAGAAAACATACCCTGTCCTTTTTAATTGAAGAAGAAGAGCTATAAACAAGACTTAAGGTAATTTCTTTTAAGTCAAACTAGTTAATTGGGTAGTTAGGATTTTGAGTTAAGTTAGTATATATATATATATATATATAACTTTAAATAACCCTACATGATATAAATGACCATTCTGCAAGGATCAACTAAAATATTTGGAAAAAATTATTTATAAAATTTAGAATTTGATTATACAATCCTATATAGTTAGATAAAATACAAACTAAATTGTATACTTATCATTCGAGTATGAAATTAAGTTTAAAATTCGGAATTTAGTTTACACGGTAATTAATTAATTTAATTAGTATAATTCGATAATTTAAAATTTTATTAATGTTGTCTTACATTGAAAAACAGACGTATGAAGGAGTCCCTGTGAAATCTATATAATAAGCTTTATTGGGTATTCGGCAAATAAAATCTCGGTGAGTAAATCTCACTCACTTGTTATTTAGAATTATTTTTATTCGTTAAAAAAATAATTGTCGTGCTTGTTTGAATGTTGTCTGATTGTTTTAAATATATTAGTTATCTAGGATTGGTTGACTATTATATATATATTGGGTTGAGATTGGTTGGATTCCCACAGTCTCATTAGCGGATGCCCGCAGTTTCATAGCGGATGATTTCCCTATGCGCCCCACAAATATATTAGTGGATGACCTTCATACCGCGATATCCTGCCTCGAAGCAGGATGGTATTATTTATGTGCTGAAGTCTGTGGGTGCAGGAAAACAGGTTGGAGGGATCCAACTGGATCCCTCAAAAATATATTATCTGTTTGTTTATTTTTTTTTGCATATATGTTGTCATATATGATGTGTCAGAAAACCTGAAATAAATAATTGGTTGTTTGGTGTTTAAATATCACCGGGCCTAAGTGTTAATTTATAAAAATGTCCTGGAAGGGATATTTGAGATTTAAAAGGGAAATTCTATTTTTCTAAAATAGAATTGGAATTTTTAAATAGATTTCGAAATAGACTTGTTTAAATATAAAACAAGGAAATTTATAAATGGTATTTATAAATATAATGAGTAAATTATCAAGAGATAATTTGAATATCTAAATTCAAATATGGAATTTGAATATGGGAAATTCAAATAGAATTGAATTGGAATTTGAATATAGAAGTCGATAAGGGAATGAGCTTAAAAATAGAATTAGATTTGGTTCATGAGTAGATTTAAATATATTAGAACATGTCATGTTCAAAGTGAAATTGGCAAAAGAGTTGATTAGCAAACTGGATAATGAATTAAGTTAAAATGATTGAATCAAGTAAACTTTGAATAAGTAAACTTACTTGTGATTTAGTATTCAAATCGAAGATGAAACTAGAATGGAAAATGGAATTTGATTGTAGAAGCAAGTTGGAATCCAATTTGAACATGTTATGTAAAATAAGCAATAGGGCCAATTAACGAATTAGTTAAAGAACTGAGTTAAAAATGATTAGAGTAAGTTGTAGTGAATTGGAAATGCATGGAATTATGTTAGACAAGTTTGGAATGAAGTGTTAGAAGAGATATATTAGAATGCCCGACAAAAAGGTATGTATTTAATTCGTATATGAGATTTATGCACCGTATCGGCAAGCCGCTTGGCTTTTTGGTTTTCTTTTTGAATAGAGATGCATGTGTGGCAGTTTGGGGATTTTCCCGATGCTCCCGGTACAAAGGAGGTTATGGCGAATTTTTTCGGAAATTTAAGGAGTTAGAATATTTTTAAGAAGAATTGGATAAACTAGAAATCGATATATCGATATATATAGAATTCGATAATGAAACGAACTTAAAAATAGAATATTATAAATGAAAAGGAATTTTATAAATAAAATCCTAAGAGGTATACGTTTTAAAGTGAACGATGATTTAAAAGAAAAAGAAGTTAATCAAATAGAGTTAAAGAAATAGAGTTAAGCAGAATTAGAAACTGACTGGAAATTAGTTGAGTTGAACGACTTTTTGAGTATCGATCCGATGTTGGTTTCGGCCTTCGGGGTTTATACTTAGGAAGTTGTTCTCTTACTAGTTTACAGTTAGAGTCTAATTGATGTGGAAGAATAGTGATATGTAAGTATGAGATGGAAATGTTTTCCAGTGTTAATAACATATATTTTCTAAATATAGAAAATAAGGGAATGTGAATATATATATATATATATATGTTTGATGATGTGATCGATAATTCCATTTGGAAATAAGATCGTTGTGTGTACACGGACATTTTTCATATGATAGTTAAATCACCAACTATCAAAGTTTTTGACCATTTTAACGTTGTTAATATGGAGAGACCGGTTGGATTATTATCTAAAGAACCACTCCGTATTGGCATAAGCGTTGCTAACAAAGTATGCTGAATATATTGAAGACGGAGTAAAGTGCAAGGGATGTTGTATAAGTCCTAAGTAGAGATTGCCTAGGATGGATGTACTGAATAGTGCCTTCGGTTTCGTTCAGTCCCAAAACGAATGTAAATGGACGAATGTCTGATAGAGTATTTCCAATGATCGAATATGTTGGTCTGTATAAATATATATGGTGGAATCGGATTTATTCCCTTAGCATAATATCCAGAATATTTGTGAAGATAAATTAGTGATTAACGGATCTGATAATATGGCATTCAAAGTGATCGTGTTATCAATGAATGGAAAGTAATCGTAGCCTCTGGCCTCAACAACCGGGAAATGACAAAATTTCGGGCAGACAACATGGCTATGTGGTTAGCTCCCATTAGGGTGTATCATCACCTATCTAGAGATTCATTTAATTCCTTATTCTGTTCGATGCTGTCCCATTCGGGAAACGGTTGCTGATCCTAACCGTTGGTGATATACATTCGATACACTGAAGAGAAATGAGTGGTCGGTCATGTGTGGCTGAGTTGCAAGATGTTCTTGTTGAACCCGGTGTATTCTCCTCTAGAGATACACCAGCGACAGGTGGTTCCATGCCTTGTCATAGTTGGAAATCCATTACCCAATAAGTGCTTGCGGTTTTGATTGTATATTATATATGTGGAACGTGAGATGCAAACGTTCCACTTGATTCTATTTATTTGATTTAGACATTATTATAATATCAAAAGAGTTTTGATATAAAGATTATCGTTTCTTTCAAAAGGATTTGAAAGTTAAATCAAGTGTTTGAGATTCTCATAACGGAAAAACCCGTTCCGTATTCACGGCGTGGTCTTATGAGATATCGCTTATTGTCTCAAACTGTTTTTAATTGTTTACTCATACCAGTCCCATGACTGACCCGGAGTTTATTTTGTTTTGTTTTACCTAAACTCTTGGGTGCCTAAATTTGTACGGGCAGTCATGTAGTTCAAGATTTTGCAGATCTATCTAAAGGAGCTTGGAGCAGTT
The DNA here is from genome assembly GCA_030737875.1 of Allium sativum. NCBI lineage: Eukaryota > Viridiplantae > Streptophyta > Magnoliopsida > Asparagales > Amaryllidaceae > Allium > Allium sativum. Next base: position 467,493,703 of record CM060923.1, read on the forward strand.
GGCTTCAGCGTTAGTTATATAGAGTTTTGTTCCGCTGTGTTGTAAGTGTTGTACTCTGATATGTGTATGTTATACAGTTGAAATTTTATATTTCAAAAGTTATGATATATTATATTTTGTTCCGCTACGATGTGAGATTCTGTGTTGTTATTTCTGTTCTTCTTCTGCCTTTTTCTTCTAAAAAAATGATTCGTATTTTCGTGATATTTGGTTTGGACGTATGATGTATATAGTCAACTCTGATATTATGGATTTGCGGGCCGTTACAGGAACCTTTCCCAAAGGATATGAATATTTAAATAAAAGAATATTTAGAATTGGAATGAGGCGTATGTTGTGCTTTTGTAGCACTTGTTTATAATATACGCGAGTTATTCGGAAAGGCCGGGTTTATACCCATTCTGAATAACTGATTCGACGATAAGTCGACGATGAAGACGGTGGTTGAAGACCGGAGGTCTTCACATTGTTTGGATGATTACTGATGTCTTGATTGGGCTGTACACCCAAGATAAGGTAATAAGCGATGATCGACAGGATATGCGAGGATCTCAACCTTGTACTGGACATATGGGACGAGGAATAAGGTGCCTCCGGTTTCGTTCATACCTAGAACGAACTAATAAATGGATGTGTGTCTGACATTGGATTTTATTCTGTGTTGATTGATCTCTATTAAATATATATCTGTTTGGCGGAGGAAAATTTATTCTCTTGCTTAACTCTCTTCTCTGAGACGTACGAGCTCAGAGGTTATATACCGATAGACATCAGTCGCATGGCGTGAATTGCCTGTGTGGCATGTTGAAATGCAAATGATCAAGGCTTCTGTTGAAAAGCGGAGTCTTGTGGTTGATGGTCAAAGCACGACCTTAAATGGCATAGCTTTGTGTATAGCGTTAATTCGCGAGCCTCACACCTCGGTATGAATCAAAAACGGATCGAGGGACCGTTGGGAGAACATGACGTTTCTTTCTAGCTAAGGGTGGTGTCATGTTATGGAGCCCAGACATTTATATTGTATTTACCTATGTGGATGATGGATAGCGAGGCGCCTCAGATATATTGGTTACTACGGAGCCGATGGATATAGGTTCGATAGGACCGGGAAACGTGTGTTCAGGAATAACTAATCCTCAAACGTAAGAGAGGACCGACCCTTCCGTTCCCACGGGTGCCGGAGTGTGTAATCCTAAGGCATTTGCTAGAGTGTCTCGAAGCCGGTGAGGACGATCCCTTACCTCGACTCACAACGGAAATCCAATTTCCAATATGTGACATTTTGGTTTTAGTTGTAAACCTATATGGAGACATAGTAGCATGGGATACTATGCCGTCTATGATTGATACATTTATATCTGGAGCTGTTCGATACACTATGCACTATAGTAATATCAAAATAATTTGTTTTAAAACGTACCAAGCATGTTTGGCTATTATAAGGGAAAACTCTATCCTCCGGCTTGCGTTGCATTGTGTGATGATACCTGAATCTTATAATAGCTTCATTTTTCCAAAAAGCATTGCGCTGTTTATAACTGTTTATGCACTGGTATTCTTGGGAGGAAACTCGTTCCATGTTATACGACGTTGTCCCTTGATTTACTTTATTTTAAAGTAAAGTTTTAAATAACTGTTTCAGTTCTCACACCAGTCTCATGACTGACCTGGAGTTTATTGTTTTAACCTAAACTCTGGGTGCCACTATTTACCACACAGGCAGCTAGTAGTTTTGGTTTTGCAGATATTATATTCACAGGATCCTGGTTTACAGCTAGAGCTATATTCGGAACGCTTTGTATCCGTGTATCTCTTATAGTTGTGTTATGTATTAATTTTCCGCTGCATTGTAATTAGAATCTCTGATATTTATCAAATGTATATTATTTATTTATACTCTGTAATATTCTTGTACTCTGATGTAAATTGTTGTAATAAACAATGAAATGTTCTTCTGTTTGTGTTCTGATTTGTTGTGTTCTCAACTGAATCCGGGGTTTCCCGTAAGGGCGAGTTTGGGTCATTTCAATTTTCATAAGTGGTATTTGAGTATTTGTGTGTTTCTGAAGAGAATTTGTGAAGTTTGGCGAGTGCACTCGGCTTAGAGAAGGGGCGAGTATCATCCACACTCGGCTTACGAAGGTGGTGAGTATAATCCATACTCGGCTTACGAAATGTTAACCATACTCGGCTTGGGGAGTAGGCCTAGATATGGTGGCATGCATTGACCGTTTCTTAAAGACGGTGGCTTAGCACTGACCATATTCGGGTGAACGAGCGTTAATCATGCTCGGCTTAAATCGTTCAAACATAATCCATGTTTGCAAAAGAAAGTTTGTTGCTTAAGCTATTACCAGCAAATGAAAATAAATTCTATGTGGGCGATAACTGAATCCAGAGCACGCCTAGGAGCTAAATCCTAACCCCGTACGTGTGTACTTCAACATACCCATATTATTGAAATAGAAAATACATTTTTTTATATAAAAAAAAAAATTCTGAGTCTTATTAGTTGATGATGATGTCGCGATTGTTGGGCTCAGGGTCCTTTCCGTTTCTAGGAGCTCGAGGACCGGCCTGAAGAGCTTGGGCAGAAGATTGTGGCGGCAAGGCCTGTGTGGGTTTCTTGACGTATTCAGACAGTTATCCACGCCTGACCCTATCCTCGATGAGATTGCGCAAGTGCCTGCATTCACTGGTGTTGTGGCCTGCCATGTTGTGAAACATGCAGTGCTTTCCAGAGTCAAGCTCTTTTTGGGTCGGCTCCCTTCGAGGAGGTTTTGGAAAGGGCAGAGATCCTCGTACGTCAAGATAAATTTCGAGTAGGGAGGAATTGAGCTTGGTGTACTGATCATACTTGTTCTCTCTTCGAAGTCTTACATTGTGATCATTCTTTTCCGAGACTTTTCCTTTTCCTTTATTATGGCCATTGGTGCTGGACGAGCCTCCATCTTTGTTGGCAAGCACCTCAAGGCTTTCCATCTCAATGCTGGCATCTTCTTGTCGGAGGAACGTATCGGCTTCAGCATAGAAGTCTTCGATATCCTTAGGGGGATCTCTGGTTAAAGAGGTCCTAAATTATGATTGGTTCTAGACACTTGCAATGGCGGCCATAAGCACCATCGATGGCTCGGGTCAATCGACTGATGCTACAGCCGCGTTGAATCTTTCTAGAAAGGATTTTAAGGTCTCTTCAGACCGCTGCTTGATAAAGGTTAGGAACATAACACTCTTGGGTCCGGCGAAGTGGACTCTGGACTGCTCGATGAAGCGAGTGACCAACATGTTCCAACTGTTGATCGACTCAGTTGTTAATTGACGTAACCACATGAGATGCACTTAGCCATGACGTTGGTTGAAGCCGAGAGTACTTCCATGTGACGCATGTAACGCATGAGATGAATGGTCAGGTCGGTCCGCCCGTTGTAGGGTTCCAAGACCGGAAGCTTGAAGTCTGGAGGATTTCGGGAGTTTCTAATTTCCTATGTGAATGGGCTGCGGTGGATGTCATCCACATCCTGTTGAGAAGAAGTGCCTCGGGTGAAGCGTTCAGTAATGCTTGCAAGCTGACTTCCATCTCCGAGGAGTCGTTGCCATGAATCCAGCTTTACATTGGTGAGAATCCCAGTTCTAGGGTCTGCCGAAAGCATGCTCGGAAAGGGAGCCGTTGGTTGGGCTCGACCTCCGAGAGTTGAGTAAAGGTTAAGGTAAGGGTCCATCGCAGCCTCGGGGCCTGGTTCAGCCGCTGCTGGGATTGCTCGGTCGTTATTGGACTGAACCATACCCGTTCTTGTTGGGAGGAATGGGTTCAGACGAGTGGTACCCGTCTGGAATTCGGGATTGCCCCCGCTCGGGGCTATGTTAGAAGGGTTTACGGTAGTGTTTCCCTCCGTCAAACCGAGGACCGGTATGGTAGAGTGGTCTTGGAGGCTCGGAGGGTTACTGTCACCAGCTCTTCGTTGAGGGAGAGGAGGCATAATACGGGTTTGCAGCTATGTTATATTAAGCGCTAAGCGAGGCGATGCGATGGAAGCCTCGCTTCGCTTAATGGCGCTTAAGCGACGCTTAAGCACTTCTTAAGAGCTAAATCCATTCGGATTTCAGCTATGCCTAATGGCTCTTAAATAACGTCCAATTAGCACATAAGCAACAACTAAGAAACACTTAAGCAATGCTTAATTATTATATAAGTAATTCATCACATAATACTACACATAAAAGATGAAGTTTAGGCGAGGTGCTACTAAGTGCTGGAAAAAGCATGCTTAAGTGCTAAAAAAACGTGCTTAAGCGCTAGTCGCTTAATGTCTTCCGCTTTTTAAAGATTAAGCGACGTATTTGCCAAAATCTCTTAAGCGCACTTTTCATAACATAGATTTGCAGTAAGACGTTGGGTCGACCCGGGTGTGACAACATTCCTGGTTCTGGCCGACCCACCGGTTGGGTTTGTTCTGGAGCTAGTTGTACAGGGAGTCACTACACCAGAAAAGCCCTTTAGTAGCATTTAAAAAATGCTACCAAAGATTTTGGTAGTGTTTTAAAGAACGCTACTACAGGTCACACAACCAAAAGTCTGTTTTTTTAGTTGCGTTTTAATAAACGATACCGAATGTTTCATATAGCTGCTTTTTTCAATCGCTACCAAAATTTTTTGTTACATTTATTTAATATCACTATAGATTTAGGTGGCATTTTTACACTTGTTTCTGTAGCATTTCTAAAGCGCTACTAAAAGGTATTGATTGTTTTACAACACATTTTAAATGCTACTATATTATGTTAATGGCTTGTATTATTTCCAACATTCAGTTATGTAATAGTCGTATCAAAATCAGCAACAATCGTATAATTATATTCAAACCAACAATCAACCAATCATATAATCATCATATTCAAATAATTAAGAACACGTTGTCACATAAGTATTATCTAACCACTTAAATAATAATTGTTTGACCAAATGAAAAAATTCACATACCATAAGCATTCACAAAAAGGTTTGCATGACAAATACTAACTAATACCATGATACATATATCAGTAAAAGTCATGTCCAATGTTGTTGATGATCTTTACTCCGAAAAACCTAATTACCTATAAACAAGTTCGATAATCAACAATAAGAATTTGTCATAAATTATCAAGTAACATTCAAACAATATTAATTGACTGTTATTAAAACAAGCACATAAACAATCAAGCCATCCCAGTATACTAACCAAATTTACAGGATTACCATACAAGTCTGACCTTGCTCTCTTTGAAAGTCCAAAGCCTGCACAAGTATAAGCACAACATATAGTCAAACAATCTTACCCTTATATATAAAACTTTGCTAATTTGGTTATATTATAATCATTTATAAAATATAATTAATTTTATAAACTTGTTTAATTTTTTATTAACTTAGTTAATTTTATTAATTGGATTAACTTAGTTAACTTCTTATTATTATTAAAACTCAGTTAACTTAATTATATTATTATTATTTATATATTTTAGTTAGCTTAAACTTAGTTAATTTTATTTACATTGTTTAATTTTATAAAAATAAATAAATTATATAATAGTATTATTTATAAAATTTGATTAACTTAAACTTAGTTAATTTTGTAAAACTAGTTTATATTTAACAAAACTTATTTTCTTGTATAAAAGTGGTTGAACATACATGTAATATGGATTATGAAAACAATATTCATTGACAAAATTATTTTCAACAGTGATTACAGAGTTAAATAGTATGCCAAGAATTGAACTAAATTAATGCAATATTTCACATAAATAGAAAGCCAAATTTAGATCTTCTACTTTTGAAACTTTTCAAAAGTTAAACTTTCAAATAAAATTGAAACTAACTAACCATTCAAATTGCACTTCAGGGCTCTTTATGTTTTGCAGAGGTTTTCTTCTCTAATATATGAGAATAGCGCCTGATGTTGTGGTGAACTTATCATATTTTAATCCCTTTTTATTCTCATCCATAACTTGTTTTTGTTTAGTATTGTTTTGTTCTATCTTTTTAATTTTTTCCCCTCAAAGATGATGTATTTACAATTTGATGATTAGAAACAAAAGAGAACTACGAGATGAGGATGCAACTATAAATTGTGTGAATTGACTAATCATTTTTTTAAAATTAAAGAGACCATAAAAGTAGGAAGCAATCCCAAAAAAACAGCATGGGTTAACTAATAGTTATGGTGGACGTGATTTTTTTTTTAATTGTATAATTAACTTATCAAAAATGCATTATATTGATGAATTTTTCAAGACATAAATTCACTGATATAGTGGCCTACTTTAAAATTTGTGAATATGTTGATTTACAGTCTATTTATACAGCAATGAATTAAAGAAAATGTACATAGGAAGAACAAAAGATTGCTATATATAATTAATTATATATATTAGCTGGCATAGAAAATTCACCATATAAGTATAACAAATTACAATCATCACAATGGACTAACATAACAAAACTAGAAATATTACATCTAAGTCTAAGGTAAAAAATAATTCTAGCAAAAGTGCATGAATGCTTTTCTTCATTATAAATTTGCATTCCCAGCTTAATAAAACAAATGAAAAAATGTAACAAAGCTGGAAATGTTTCATGTATGTTTGTCAGGTCTAAGCTGGCAACAAGCTACGAAACAAACAAAGAGGCCAAAGAAATGTCAATACAAGCAACAGTTGTACTCTGGTAAACGTGATCCGCTTACTTTTTTAGCAAGTCTGTGTATTGTATGTTGAGTTTGATTGCACTTCTACTATTATTTTGAGAAATTTGACCTGCTAAGATTGATAGGATCAGCAATACAAGCAGTACCTTGAGCCAACGTTCACAATATACACACGCTTTTGGAGTACAGGAAGCATGTCAAGAACGCAAATCATGTTCCTTTAATTTTCCAATACAGTAACAAAGCAAAACAGTTAAGAGATGTGCAGTATCTCTCACACCATACTCACACTTTTGGAGTACATAATACATGTCAAGATTGCACATCATGGGTCCTTAATTTTCCCATAAAGTATCAAAGCAAAACAGTGGAACAAAGAAAGAAAGAACTTACTGAACGTAGCCTGAGTAAACCCAACGATTATACCTCCTCTAGGGCACCGCATCATGCAACCAACGAGTAGCCTGCTTATATAAAGTGAATAAATAGAGCAATCTGCTTGAATAAATATATGAATGTATATAGAGTGATGTGCTTATATAAATATACCTGCGTATATGAATAAACTTACTTGCATTTCATTGCTGCGTAGTCTAGGGTGAAAATTGTAAGAGTCTTCATCTTTGTTTGAAAGGTACATAATATTAGTTACAATTCGCACTAAAATCATCAGTCCATAGTAAATATCTAAAACATCATCATGTGAAGTGGATTTGGCATACCTGTTGTAATTCGAGCAACTAGAAGATTGATTGCTAGAGAAGGCACCTAAGATCAGTGGCCTTGTGAAGAAACTGAAATAAAAATATATTCAATATAATGTAAATACTTTACTTTTTCAACTAATTCAACTAGCAATAAAATCTGACCATGAAATTTCCATATTAACTATCAGTAATATTTTGTTTGACTAATCAACTAAAGGTGTAGCAATGTATATTTCTATCACAAAGAAAAATGTTGCGCACTTAGAAGAACTTTATAGAGAAATCATGAACTTACTAAATATCTTTTGATATGAATTATAATCTTCTTTTATCATATCTGCAATGCAAGTGAGACGTTTTTTATGTCTTAATCTAAGATTCTTTTTGATCGAACGTGTAATGTAAAGAAATAAAACATGATTGACTTTTACATGGAATAGACAATAACATGTAACTTTCTTCATAACACCCCCGAACCCAGTTTCAATTTGCACCCACCCATTTGATCAGCAAGCATCAGAATAGTTTTTAGTGAAAACTTTTTAGTACAAAATTTAAAGAGGCCTTCAAGACTGGGTCCTAATAAATCAATCACAAGTACGTTATATTCTCCTCGAGACCAAACCATTTAACATTTGGAATCCCAACTGCAAAATGAGCATAAATAAAGGGACAGTAAGCAACTGAAAATGCAATTTAAAAATGATATATCACGTTGGCTTGAAACGGAAGAGAAATTAGTACTTTCTCCTTGCCGTATTCTGTAGAGTTTTGATTCATATAACAACCGAGGATGCTTTGTCTTGACACTTTATTGATTAAAATTTATTGGAAAATCACAATTAGAAAAGTTGATTACTTATGGAGAATAACTCAAGCTAGGCAGTAAGGAATATCACTGAGTTTACTCAAATGTAATCTTTTTTTTTTTTTTGCTCTCACAAAATTAATTGGATTCCATATCCTTTCCCAGGAAAAAAAAACAAGTTACAGGTTCTTTTTTCGGTAACACATCGTATGCTCACAAAACATCTAAACCTACAACCACTTAACACAATTGTACTGACATGTAAAGATAAAAAATGAAGACTTGTCATATACTCAATCATAAATTTTTGTTTATGTTCAGCAGCCATACCATACCCACGCTACCTCGGCCCCGAAACTTCCAGAGATGAAACATCCGTCATCAGACATACTTGCCAAACTATTCCCATCGTCTTGAGAAACCACACCCTCACTGTTCACATTTGCGCTTCGGTCGTACAGCCTTAAAAACTTAAGGCCCTCCACCTTAGCGTCCCATAAACCTATAGTACTCTCCAGTAATCTGACTACCATAGCCGTGCTCGGCCGGTTCCAAGGCTCCTCATGCAAGCAACACAATGCCACCTTAACCACCCTCTCCACTTCCTCCTCCACGACCTATCCACCCATTCTTGGGTCCACCAACTATGTCCATTTACCCGCTACGTGCTTCTCCAATGCCACCATCAGAAAGTACTCCATACCCGACCCGCTATCGTCACAAGCAGCACTGTGCATGTTCTTCCTTCCTCTCACTATCTCAAGCAACACCATCCCATAACAATAAACATCTGTCTTGTTCGATATTGCCTTGTTAGATAGCCATTCAGGGACTAAAAACCTCTGTGTCCCGCGCATGGTCGTGAAGAGTCCGGACTGTTCCAAAGTCACAGGCTCAGCCATTCCGAAGTCTGCTACCTTCACCTGGTTGAAATCAGCTACAAGAATGTTTTCATGCTTTATATCGCAGTGCAGTATCTTGTTATCGCAACCCGAGTGCAGGTAGGATAGCCCTCTAGCTGCTCTTATTGCAATGTCCAACCTCTCCTGCCATTCCAGGGCCGGGCCCTGCCCGAACAGGGGATGGTCCAATGAGCCCCAGTTCATGTACTCGTACATTAGCAGCATGTTCGAGCCCTAGGCGCAGGAGCCCTTAAGTTTAACAAGGTTCACATGGTGAATCTTTCCAATAACAGCTATTTCAGTGCAAAACGCTTTTTTACCCTCTATCCCTATGATGGTGATTTTCTTGACTGTGATGAGTCTTATCCAGTAGTTCACCTTCGTAAACGGATCCAAACCTACCCGATCCTATTGAAGTCTAAAAGTTGTCGATAGCTAGGTCCAACTGTTCATACGTGAACCACATTGGAAGACCTAAGATTCAGAACTCTTCTTCGCTGTCATTGTCGTCATCTTCTTGCCTAGAATTGTAGTTGCCTAGTTTATACAGATTAGCATGAAATTTTGTTTTCGACTTTGCTTTTGCTATTAGTAATTTCTTGTTCTTCTTATTTCTCCACCATTGAATCCGACAAATGAAAGAACTAACATAAGCAACGTGGTGGCTACCAATGGAAGTATTATAGGGAAAATGTTGGTAGACGAACCATTTGTTTGATTTGTTAACGAAGAAGAAGATGATTTGATCACCTTAACATAGCCAATCAGATAAGACTCTATCGACTTAGTCTGTATCAAAGTACCTAGTTGATCATTAAGTAAATAACATAGCATTGTCGAAGTCATATATGAGAAACCAACACTAGTATAATTACTAGAACATGCAGCTTTGCAAGAAGAGAAACCACTTCCACTTAGAGGCACTGTATATTTGTTTGCAAAATACATATTTCCACTTCCTAGATAATAATATGATATCCTCAAATCTGACAAATTGCACAATGAAGCAGTAAAAGAAAGAACGGACCCGTCAGTAGGAATACATCCACTTTTCTTCTCAGATCTAAATGAATTCGGGAAGTTACATGTGGACACAGTTGTATCAATAAGACATAACCCAAGTGTTTTGCAAGTGAATGGAAGCTCACATCCATCAACCAAAACAATGTAGTTAACGGTTGCATCCTATGATGAATAAGTGATGATTCTGAACCTGCCATCATTCTCCAATTTTCCAACCCGAAATCCATTAGTGTAAGGAAGCAATACTGGGTACACAACTGTTCCCTTTACCGAACAAGTAAAGGCCGAATCCGTTTATCTAAATGTAAGCAGCCTCGTTGCTGTAATCCTTGGTGGATTTGGGATCCAGAGACAGTCTTCAGTACTGCTGTGCTCCCTTCCACGCCAAAACCGCGTTGTTATTGGTGATCAGAAGGTTGTACCCACTACCCGATAATCTGCTGTAATGAAGCTATACTAGAACAGAACCACTATCACCCTTGAATGTATTACTTCCTCTAGCATATTGTACAAAATATAGGTATCAATACTTAAAATACATGTCTGATGTTTGAATTACATGCTCTAAGCATGTTAAGGGAACGAACTGTTAAACGTTGCAGCAAATGAAACAAAAAACAACTTACCAGTTTGATTGCAACATCTTCGTTAGTCTGAACATTAGTACCTGAATTTATGTTATAAAATGCGAGAAGCTCAAAACTTTCCGCTGATATCAATGATAAAATTACAAACCCAGATAGATTTCGCCAAAAGATCCGCTTCCAATTTTTTTCCCAAGCCTAAACTTGCTCGCGATACGTCGCTCCATGTAATTGATTTCAAATCAGAAACTGAAAACCCTAGTTTTTTTGACATGAATGAATGTGAAATTGAGACTAAATCCTGTATTTGGTAGTATGGCAGACGCGGGAGAGGAAAGAAATTTACGGGAAGAAAAGGATTAAATTAATTTAGGTTTTGGCAGAAAAATGAAAATAGAGGGGGGAAGTGGAACGCAATGGGAGGTAATTGTTAAACGTGACCATGATTTTAGCAAGTGTTAAATAAATGTAACCGAAAGCTCTAAATATAAAATTTAAAACCACATTGGTTGCATGTACGTATCAAACGCAACCAATAAATGTACCACTTGAGGCTGGAAGTGATGTCCCTGGCTGTGACCGATGTAGGACCATATGTATTGGTTACGTACCAGGTTCACTTGCGTTTAAAACAACGGAGCTTTGGTCACAGCGAGGTTGGTCGACTGATGTAGGACCCGGTTGGGGTTAACCTGAGATTCTGCAGCTACCAAAGCTCCACTTGAGGCTGGAAGTTATGTCCCTGGCTGTGACCTATCGAGAAGTGAAGTTGAGCCAGGAGGAAGCAAAGGTGTGGACCGATCTAGGGCTTGGATTTCTGCAGACCGAAGATCAGTTTTTGCCCCAGCCTCGCCCGGTGGGGGAAATGATACTAGAATGTGAGGTCCCTTTTCCAACCGAGTGATGAGACCCTTCATCACCTCCTGCCGATGTTTGAGAAGTTCACCCTGAGATACCATCTTATTTCAGAACTCGGATAATAGTTTATTCACGTCGTCCCTAGTGAGGTATTGGGACGCATCTTCATGGGAGGAAGCCTCATGGCTTGCCTCCGCTACTGTTGTTCCTGCTGCATGGGCAGGTAAAGGATGAGAAGTCGAAGCATCCTCCTTCCGCTTGTTTGCCATGGTCGGCTTAAAAATTGCTGAAGGCGTTCGAATGTCGTAGAGTATGTCTAGGAGAGGCGTCCCCCTTCCTGGAGCCCCAAAGTGTTGACGTCAAAAGTTGGTCACTATTGACTGTCAGCTCCCAATCGTGCGTAGAACACACAAATAACAATCACTGAGTACAAAAAAATAAGTAAAAACTGGGAACACGTACAAAATTTTTATAGTGGTTTGGAAAAATCAGTGCCTACGTCCACTTTATATGTATTGATTTGCTTTTGATTACAAGTACAATCTATTTGGTTTTTGAAGAAATTGGGAGATAAGAAAAATGAACACAAGATGCTTGTGTTTGAGTGGGATGAGACTAGGCTATTTTTGGAGTTAGCCGTTAGTTTCATTCAGAGAATCCAGAATGCCAGAATTCCCTCTCTTTCCTCTTTTGGGAAGGAGGTATTTATAGGTGAAAAAGTGGGTAGAACGAGGTGCCGTATGACTTGCCTCTTTTGCGGAGCTTGGACACGTGGAGCTCGATCCATTGGAATAGTTGCGGCGGTGGGATCCAGTCTACTACTGAGTAATAGTTATCTCGGAAATTGTGGCTTACATGGCACTCGAGCTGTGGTATAGAGCTTTGGCGGAGAGTGTTGACCGCCTTTAATGCCTTGAGAATCGGGTTAAGCAATGAATGACTCATCTGGATATTTCCACGTAGATCCAGGTATATCTGATCGATCCGAATTTTAAGGGAATGATTGACTCGGTCGGTCTGCGAGAAAGATTATGTCGGGATATGAAATACCGCTGCTCAAGGGAGACCGGCTCAGGCCAAATCTTCCTTGGGCTTTCTGAAGAAGAGGTCGTTCGTTTGGATCGGTCGATGTTGAATGACGAGCCTTTTGACATTGGGCTTCAATCCGTTGAACTGTGATAGCTTTTGCCAAAAAGTTGATCAACAACAGCCAAGCTTCATGCTATTGGTTTTAAAGTGTAAAGGGAGCGATGAACACCGCGTTGGTGAAGACAAGGTGCGAAATCGTCGAGTAAATTGAGAGAAATCAACGATGGAAGAAGATGGAGATATATGGCCTATATTTACGTGTATGCTTGTAGCTATTTAGAGAAGTAGCAATTAACGCTAATCAAGGTAATTGAGGAATGATCAATTGCATTTCAGCTAATTTAAATTATTTAAATAGTCGTAAAATTTATAATTAAAACTGCTACTTTATAGCTATAACATTAAAACTGATACCTTCAAACATACAAAACGGTTACCTACAAGCTGTAGACTAAGAATTGATACCTTCAGACATACAAGACTACTACCTACTAGATACAAAGAACAAACTGGTACCTTCCGACATACAAAACTGCTACCGATCAACAACAACATTAAAAATGATACCATAAATAATATAAAACTGATATCTAAAAACTGTAAAAGCAAAAGCTAATACCCTACTACATACAAAACTGATACCTTAAAAATAACAACTAACAAGCTGATACTACAACAAAACAAACCAACACTACATCATACCTTGGTTATCATTCTTTGCATTAGCACCCATCAATACACCTGACCTCCCCTTCAAATGAGCCCCATCTAAAAATAACATAGGTCGGCAATTCTTGAACCCAAGAATACAAGCACCTAAGCCAACAGCACTCTCTCAAATTGTTTTGTAGTAGGGTTAACATCCATCTCAACATAAGAACCCGGATTATGATTTTTTAATGCCTATAAATACCAAGTCAAATCATTATAAGACATCACATCATTACCATACAATTCCGTTAAAGCAAGTTGCTTCCCGCAAAAGCAAAAGAGTAAGACAATCGAAGATTAAACTCTCTACGAAAATCAGCCATGATATCTTTTAGTTTCTTACTCCGATGATCTCTAATTTCATATATTATCAAAGATTTAACAAATGAGCTAGAAAGAAGAGGATTGTTCAAATTTCTTAGAGCACCACCACAAGAATGCTCAACAACCAAAGTCCGAATAAAAAAAACGTACTAAGATGCCTGGAATCACAAGAAGCATGCACTTTAAACGAACATCCAGTGGAAGACGATGAGCAAATTGTCGTAATCCTAGTAGAGCTATTCTAAAGAAAATGTAACTCATGACCTGTTTTAATTTGGTATGTCATAAAGAATTCACTAAAGGTGTCGGCCTCTCCAAAACAAAAACCAATAAAATCGGAAATTGTTAATGTAGAACCTCTTTTCATCAAGTCTTTCAAATAACCTTTCCTATGCACGACAATGTTTGCACCCAAACATCCGGTAGAAGACAAATGCATTGAAACATTAGTAGAAAGTGAAGAAGAACCATCATTGATGTTTTCCAATTGAAAATCCTTTAACTTAACATCAAAACAAAAAAAGACACTCTTCTTGTGTAGTTGAAAACAAACAATCTTTGAAGATCAGAATCAATGTCAACAACTATAGTTTTGTTCTCAAACACATAGCTAATCTCAATCGACATAGGAGTGAGCTGAGACCAATTCTGACATATTTCATTCCGCAAATCATAAATTGAGCAATTAATCAACAACCGAGTGCTAAAAGAGGAATCGTTGAAGACAACTACAATAAGAGACTGTTTTCACCACTGCAAGAAAAATATAATTCAAAATTTTCAATTAGCAAAACAAACAACTCAAACTAATACCCACATGATACATTCCTGATACCCACAAACATAAAACCGATACATATATAAATAAAACTGATACCTATAAACTGGTATACTCTTTTAAAGAAAAAATAATACAAAAAATGTTTACGTCACACTTTGATTGATTAAAATGAAATAAGTTCAATTGAGTTACAAAGTTAATGCAACAATACAACTACAGAATTAATACAACAACAAATATGAACAAAAATATAACACAGTTAATACAGTAAAGCTAATACCTAAAAAAATAATATAAAACTGATACCTAAAAACTCCTATAATGTTTTTTTTTTAAACTATTTACATCACAGTACTGTTGATTAAAGCAAAACAAGTTCGATTGTAATACAAAGTTAATGCACAATGCAGATACACAATAAATACAACATAAAAAACACAACCAATCAATATAAATCAGAGTCAATTAAACAAAACTAATGCCCAACTACTGAATAACCGAACATGCTTGTAGAACCAACAGAAGCCATGAATCACCGATAGAAACAAAAAAAACCTAAACGCAATAATTAACATTAAATTAAAACGAGTATAACAGGGGAAAAAATTCAATCGATGCAAACAGAGAATATCCTAATCTCGACAACGATTTCCCAAGCCAATATGCACGAGATCGAATTTGCAACCTGAAATGTGCGGTCAATACGGATGTTTCAAGAGAATTGTTAGAGATCGAAATAAGTACGAACAAAAATCGCGATGAAGATCAATGGCGAGATCGAGATATGCACGAGAGCGAATTGAGAAAGAAGATGGAAACCGCGAGCGTGAAATATGCATTTATAAAATAATTAGTATAATGTCCTTAAGATTAAAATTTTAATGAACCGTCCTTATGGCTTAAAAAACCTTAATTTTTGTCATTACCGATGAGGCTGTATATCGGACAGGACAGTCTGTTGTCCGGGTCGATCCGAAGCTATAAGGTGTCCGGTCCGTGTCCGTCCGATTCTCTTATAGGACAGAGCTTGGACACACTAGTGTTCGGTCCGATCTAAAATGTTCGATGTTTTTCTATTATCCAAGGCTATATTGGACAGGACAGTCCGTTGTCCGGCTCGGTCCGAGGCTATATGATGTCCGGTCCGTGTCCGTCCGAATTCTTATAGGACAGAGCTTGGACACAACTCCAAGCTCTGTCCGGTCCGGTCCAACCCGTTTACACCCCTACTTACCGATGTTTTCCTGAAATTTGAAATGCTCACTTTGAGATCGAATTGTGACCTCAGTAAACTAGATCAGGGCCCATTATCAAGCTACTCGGATCAAAACCTTCGCATCCCTCCACCAAAATATCACATGGGCCCTAAACAAAGATGACAAAGCCCTTCTCATAGTGCATCGTTTATCTAAGATCAAGCCCAAAGGCCCAAACTACATCTTCCTAGATCGCATCTGCGCTTTCTCCAATCGCACGTCTCGAATCCGTCCGCCATTAGTAGCTCCTAGTTGGTGCTTTCTCGCGTCCAATCGCGGATTAGCTTACCATTAATTTACTTCCATGGTTACACCGAAGTAACGTCCTTTCAACGCTTTGGGGAACTGCGCTCAAATGGCTGGGATTGCGATTATCCTCGATCTCCTGAAGAATAAGCAAGCTCTATCAACAGCCCAATCTCTCCATTCTTTCACTTTCCTCTCATCCGTCGCCGCCGCGTCAGCTGCCGCAGCCACGATCTCCGCTGGAAAACCCTTCGCTTCTCGTTATATTTTTGGGTAGGAGTCATTTTTATACCTCTTCGAATTGTGTTATGTTTGCTGTTATTTTTTGTATTCTGCTCTTATTCGGGATTTGCATGTGTGTAATATGAGTTATCAACCCATCTGTGTCGCTTGATTAACAGAGGCCAAATTTGACCTTTGTTTAGATTCCCCAATGGTTAAGGCCATAAAAGCAAATCTAAGGCTGCTATGGTAATGTTTACCGTTATCAATTGGCAAATACCGTTACCATACCATTTGTACTGGCACGCCAGAATTGCTTACCGTAACCGTTACCGATCGATTTGTATGCCGAAGGCTGATATGCCGATAATCCGGTAACCGTTACTTGGTAATGGTAAATTATTGTTTGTCCATCAAAGTTTATATCTTGACATGTTTTTTGTATACAGTGCATCTTTATTATACTATATGTAGTGTTAATTTATATATATAAAAAACATGAATAAGAAAGAAAATAAGTGTAGTTGGAATTATTTCACCTGATTATTGAAATAAATATAATCATTTATTTGGTTCTAAAGGCATGTAATAAAGCATATCAGATGAATATACATATGTTTTAAATTAACTGGTAAAATTATCGTTACCATTGGTATTGAAGAAATGTTACCGATAATTTATCGTTAAAAATGATACATTTACTGTTATCATACCGTTTTAACTAGTATACCGATTTCAATCGAGAATGGTCACCGATCAACTGGTAATGGTAAATTTACTGATACCATAACAACCTTAAGTAAACTTGTACATTTGTTTTTGTGTATTCTGTTGTACATATCTAAGACACACGCACACAAAATGTCAAGTTATTTGTTGAGTTCATTCCGTCCTAAATCCCCAATGTGTACACCACACGAGTGGAGTAACTATACCCAAATCACTTGATTTTAATAATAAGCACTTAGGATGTAATAGTCTTGCGGGGGCACCGGTCGTTCAAAGCACTTGCATGCTGCTGCTGCTTAATATATTAACGTCGCTCTCTTTATGATAGTGTTATATGTTGCAGTTTGTTTTTCAGAAACATACATCATGATTTTCATATGTTATTAATTTGGTATTGTAAGTAGTATTATTTGACACATACATATTGTAATGGGACACACATGCAAATTGGTGACACCATGGATCTCTACCATTTGATGGCCCCCTGGTTTCAACCCAAATGTGAACACGATGGAATACGACGGTCAAAATTTGTTGGGTTGCACCTTGTGTCATGTCGGCATAAAATTAAGGTTAATTCTATTTGAACTCATAAATATGCTGAATAGCCTCAGTTTTTTTTTTTTAAAAACAGAAAAAAAAAACCACGTTTTTACCAAGTAGCCCCATTTGAATTAAATAAATAAAAAAACCGAAAATACACTTTCACACACCGGCTCACCATGTAGGGCAACTGCATGGTGCCGGACACCACGCAGTTGCCCTACGTGGTGCCATTAGGATACCATACAGTGACCCTTCGTGGTGCTCTGGAGGCACTATGTATGGCAAGCGCTTGATGTAAAATAAAAAAAAATCATAAAGGGTATTTTTGTCCTAAATTTTTTGTAGCAAAAACATTTGGGCTACTCAGCATATTTGTGGGTTTGAATAGAATTAACCTAAAATTAAACACACTCAGCGTATCTTGAACATTGTATCTCCATGTTCACATTTGAGTTGACACCAGGGGTTCATTGAATCGTGGAGATCGGTTGTGCCACCAATCTGCATTCCAAGAAATATCCATATATGTATTGGAGTGACTGTTGGAACACTGATAAAAACCAAATGAATAACACACTACATTTCAGTTGTTCAGTCTTTGTTGGATCTTACACACAACACCAGTCTTGCCGTTTTTGTGTTTTGTTTGACTGGCAAAGGTAGTTAAGGCAAGGCTTCACATTTGAACTTCATGTCTCACATTGTTTAACCACATTGTTTAACCGGCAAAGATTGTTTAAACCTCAAGTCTTTAACTGTTATACAAAAAGCTTATGGAAAGTGGAAAACTTCTAAAATTTCTGAACTTGGACTGAAACATTAAGATTTAAAGGACCAATCTTTATAATTTTCTAATATAGAGGCAGTGAACAGTCTCGAGGATGGCACTAGTGTTACAGAACAAAACTAAATTCTTCAAATCTGTTTAATCAATGATAATTTGGTGTGATATGGCTTTTGGCTGAATTCGTGCTAACAGACACTGTTTTATTATCCTGAACTATAATGTTTTTGTACATGTTATCTCAGCAATGGCTTAATCCCAGTTGCTCATTGTGATGCTGGTGCTACATTTGATGGGACTTACATTCCTTATATTCATGATGTATCTGATGCTCTACTGGATCACAAGTCTATTGCATATACACCTAAACAATATGATATAGAGCTAAAACCTCTTTTCTCTGCATTTGGGCTGAAGTCTCTTGCTATTACATCCGTGCGGTCTTTCTTGTTATTTTTTTTACCACTTTTGGAACCTCGTCCTCCTGTAGAAGATGACGAAGATTTCTTACAAGAACAAGAAGAAAACCATGTAGATTTGGTTGTTCCTTTCAAGAATTCCATAAAGCAAATTTTCCGTGAGGTGACTTCTTTTTTGAGCTTTATTTTGTGCTTTTATACTCAAGGGGTTAATAAACTGGAACGTGTGACATCAAAAATTAGAACAATTAGATTAAGAATTCAATTTCCTATTACAAAATATCAAGCATTATTGATCGTTCTCCATTAATACATAACTATAATATCAATTTTGTAGTTCAAAATCTACTTGTCTTCATTTTAGTTTTAAGGTTTTTCCCTCCTTTTGTATTTGTTTTTAAGTTTTAGTAGTTGTTACCTTGATGTACACATATTTGTAGTTTTCATTGAACAAAGTTTATTGTAAAACCTAAGTTGAAGGAATAATAACATTGTTAGCCCACTTTTTGAACTGGGCAACACAAAGTCAAGATGTGAAACATTGAAAAACTTGGGAAGCACTGAAGCGGGTCGGATCGAAGCAGTGTAGCGGTTCGGATCGGATAAAGTTTGCTGTTCGGATCGGTGAACTATTGCTGTTGGAATCAGAGAGGCACGGCTGTTCGGATCGGAGAGCAACCTACTTCCAGTTGGATCGGAGAGCTACCTGCTACGAAGACAGATCGGAACGAAGTGAGAGAGAACGAAGACTTAGCCTTGGGACAAAACCGGATCGGATCGGATACCCCGATCCGAACCCCTCCTGTACACTCTTCCGATCCGAACCCATCTTCCACGTCATTCTCTTGCATGATCGCCAAGTTATTCGAAGCGGCTATGACCAGTTCCTACCTACAACGTCCACTGTTCTGATGCGTTGTCAACACAGAAATCCATCCGAACCCGAGGCTAATGGGATGGATGACACGTGGCTCCGATCCGGATCGGGTTCTGAGCGAATTTTCACCTATAAATACCCTGTCTGGAGACAAAGAAAATGATCTTTTTTCTGGCACTTTGAGAGTTCAACCACCTTCATAACCCGAATTCCAGCACTTCCGGAAAATCCAAATCTTCTTTCATTATTTGTTTTTCGACAATTGAGTGAATGTAAGTGAGTTGTGAGAGAAATTCAGTGAATATTTCATTGTAATTGCAACTACATCATTGAAAATAGTGAAAGACAAGTGGACGTAGGCATTTCTTCGCCGAACCACTATAAATCCTGTGTGTTCATTTTACTTTTGATCTTATTTCATTCTGCTTTTAGTCAATTTGGGTGTTAGAACCACTTTTTGGTCTAACATTTTGGTGCTTTCACTGAGAACCATCTGAATTCTTTGTTTTTCGGGATTATCGTTCTACTTTTTGGACCGTTGAGTTCAAAGAAGTTAATCCTCAAGTTTCGACGTTTTTGGATATTTGTTGAATTGATTGTTGAAGAACCATGGCTAAAGGAAAAGGCAAAGAAGTTCAATCTGGTCGAGGAAATGGAGTTGGTGAAGATCAGCAAAATGCGGTCGTGACAAGGTCTCGTGGGCAGAGCTCAGCAGCAGGACGAACCGATACAGGAAACCCGAACCGTCTTCAGGGGGAGAGCTCCGATCCGGGTAGGAGATTCTGAAGCAGTGCATTCCCCCAACCTGAACCGACCCGAGCAACTTGCCCTACACCGACCCGACCTGGCTTTCCAGCTCCGACCCGAACAGGCTTCCCAGCTCCGACCCGACCCGATTTCCCATCTCCGAACCGACCCGTCACTTGGTGATGTTATAACCTCTACTCGAGTCCATACAAATGCTCCAATTCCAGCCACCAGGGTCAATGATCAGGTCAATCCATCCGCGCCCATTACTCAAGGAGATTTCTCGCGCCTACTTGACATGCTTGAGAGTACTAGGGAGGCTATGAAAATCCACGAGCGCACCAATCTCATGATGCAGGAAAATATGAGACTCATGAGCAGGGAGATTAGCGAACTCCGTAGGCAGAGAACCCCATCCCCGGTTCGCCACACACCAATGGATCAGTCTTCATCTTCCAAGGAAGAGCGGCCCCGTGAACGAAGGTCACTCGAACGACCTCAGAATTTGGAGCAGTTGACATTCAGATCTTTGGGGTCTCGCGAGGATATTGCACGAGCACTAGGAAACAATGCTCCCACTCGGGGGCAAAGGCTCCAGTCCCCTCCTCCCGAGATCGACCGGGAGCGTAGGGAACGGAGTAGAGCAGAAGCAGCTCAAAGAAGAAGGGCATCTCATGAACAAGAGCCCAGAAGGAACCCGGATACCAGGGCCAGGGAACCTGAACGACCCCTAACTAATGCTGATGTACAGGCAATGGTACGCCAGATTATGTCCGAGAGCCGGAACTATACCAATGAAGATTATGGCATTGAGCGAAGCCATACTCCTTTCACTGACGACATCCTCGACTTTCAGTTTCCCCGGCGTTTTAACCTGCCACAGATGGACAAGTACAATGAGAGAACTGATCCGGGACAACATTTGATGCGATACTCGTGGCTCATGAATGCTGCTGCTGCTCCTGATGCAGTGAAGTGTAAATCATTCCCGATCTATTTAGAAGATGTGGCGCTGTTCTGGTTTACCCGACTTCCCCCTCGTTCGGTTTCAAATTATAGGGAATTGAGCGAACGTTTTATGAATTAGTTCCGCCTCCATACCCGAAAATCCAAAAGTGTTATTGAACTATCAAGAATTAAGCAGGCGTCAGGAGAGTCTTTGAGGTCATATCTTGACCGTTTTAACTTAGCTGTGACTGAAGTTAGTGACCCGCATGAGCCCACCATCTTGATGGCACTAAAGGAAGGAGTCGATCCTGAATCCGAGTTTGGAGATTACCTTTCTGGGAAGACACCCTTCACGAGAGAGATATTCTATGAAAAGACCGATATTTATTTAAGACGAGAGGAGGCCAGGGCAAACCGAAAGAGAAAGTCTGAAGCGGCTTCAAAAGAAAATGTGCAGAGTAACGTCGCCGTGAAGCAGTCTGGGGAAAGTTCCGGAAAGGTTGAAGTAAATGTGGGAAACAAGGGTGGAAACAACAATGCTGGAAACGGGGGCAATAACAATAACCGTAATGCGAACGGTAACAGAAGAAATAGAAATAGGGGAAGTGATCCTAGCAAAAGGCCCCGATTCCAGACTTATGAGGACTATACTCCGTTGAACGACACTCTGGAGAACATTTACCTGGATACGTACAACGTTTTGCAATATAAAAGACCGCCACCTCGTGACTCGACAGAGAAAGAAATGGCAATTGGGAAGTTTTGTTTGTTTCATGGAACTCATGGGCATTCAACCAATGAATGTCGGCATTTGAGAGATGTGATTGAGAAGCTGCTGCGCGAAGGGAAACTGGATGAATATAAGGTTGCCCCGAGGGACGGGGCAAGGAGAGCAGGCTCCAAAACAGATTCAATCTGCTCCCAAGCCTACCGCGCAGCAGAAAGGCAAGGGAATTGTTATCAACTCCATAGTGGGTGGACCTCACCCAGCAATCCGTAGTTTTAGAGCAGTGGATCAATATGTAAATGCTGCCAAACACGTAGATGTGAATGAAGGTGATGATTTGGAAGATATCGCCCCCATAAAACAACAGAAGACAATGTTTGACGACGTGGTGTTCCGCAGCAGAGATAATACTGAGATCCAATCACCCACTGATGATCCGTTGGTCATTACTACCACCATTGGGCCGGCCTTGGTTCATAAGGTGTTAGTAGACAATGGAAGTTCTGTTAATATTTTATTTAAAAAGTCATTCGATCAGATGAAGCTTGAATCTGAAGATTTAAAGCCGTGTGAAGGATGGATCAGAGGCTTCAACGGGGCGTCAACAGCTCCCATGGGGTACATAGAATTGCCCGTGATCTTGGGGCAAGGAGAACGCCGAAGAGTGCGGATGCTTCAGTTCGTAGTATTGGACGTAGATTCGCCTTATAATGCATTTTTGGGAAGGCCTGCCCTTGCTGAATTCAGGGCTTGCATCGCCCCTTGGTGTTTATTGCTTAAGTTCCCAACTGAAGCCGGAACTGGAGTAATGAGAGGGGATCAAGTTTCCGGACGGGCCTGCTATGTTGCCGAATTAAAGATGTTGATGAAAGGACTTAACATCGAGAGTAAAGATGCCTCGCCTCCCCCAAAGGGGGCTCGGCGTAGCAATTAGAGAGATCGACCCCGAAGGAGTTGCCTGAAGACCTGAATCCCAGAAAAGATGAGGAACCTGAGACTAGAAATGCAACTTCTAATGAAGCAACAGTGGAAATTCCCATTGATGAAGCTGATCCAACAAGAGTTTTGAAGATTGGGTCTCAATTGGATCCACGTCGGGCCAAAGAACTAACGGATTTCCTGAAGGCGAACTTGGACGTATTTGCCTGGACCCACGCTGACATGTGTGGGATATCGTCATCCATCATAAGTCACTCACTAAATGTAAACCTGAAACATCTGCCTGTGAAGCAAAAGAGACGTATGCTGGGCCCAGAGAGGTCGACTGCTCTCAAAGAAGAAGTGGAGAAGCTGAAACAGAACGGATTTATTCGAGATTCGACATATCCCGACTGGATATCGAATCCCGTCTTAGTAAAGAAGCCGAATGGAAAGTGACGGACTTGCATTGATTTTTCAGATTTAAACAAAGCTTGCCCAAAAGATAGTTTCCCACTTCCCAGGATTGACCAGCTTGTAGATTCGACAGCAGGTCATGAACTTCTTTCTTTCATGAACGCATATTCTGGGTACAACCAAATTCCTATGCACGTGCCAGATCAAGAGCATACGAGCTTCATTACAAATTTGGGGTTATATTGCTATGTTGTGATGCCATTCGGATTGAAAACGCCGGAGCCACTTATCAGCGCCTGGTGAACAGAATGTTTTATAATCAAATAGGGAAGACTATGGAAGTTTATGTGGATGATATGCTTGTCAAATCGAAAGTCCTCCAGCCATACGCAAGACTTGGCAGAAATGTTTGGTATCCTGCGAAAGTATCGGATGAAGTTGAATCCTTTGAAATGCTCATCTGGAGTGGCATCGGGAAAGTTCCTAGGCTTCATTGTGAGCTCCCGAGGAATTGAAATCAATCCCAGCCAAATAGCAGCGATTAGAAACATTGAAGAGCCGAAGAGAATTAAAGACGTCCAAAGTCTTGCGGGGAAAGTAGCTGCGTTGAGTAGGTTTATCTCCAAAGCCACGGACAAATGCGTCTCGTTTTTTGATTTGATTAAAAGGGGAAAGAAGAACTTCGAGTGGACTACAGACTGTGTTGAGACCTTTCGAAATTTATTGGAATTGCTAGAAAAACCACCGATTTTGTCAAAACCAGTGGATCACGAAGAGTTATTTGTTTACTTGGCAGTTTCGGCTCATGCCGTTAGCACAACCTTGGTTTGAGAAGAAGACAAAGTGCAAAGGCCAGTATATTATGTAAGCAAGAAATTGGCAGCGACAGAACGCAACTACCCAAAGATTGAGAAGCTCGCTTACAACCTCCTAATCGCATCCCGAAAACTTCGTCACTATTTCCAAGCTCATCCAATAACCATATACACTGACCAGCCGCTGAGGCAGGTGTTGCAGAGACCCGAAGCATCAGGAAGGTTGATCAAATGGAATATAGAATTAAGTCAGTTTGATTTAAATTTTCAGCCACGAAGGTCGATATGGGGGCAAACTCTGGCAGACTTTATAGCAGAGTTCACTATCCCAGAGGAGGAAGTGATCAACGACAAAGTGGTCAAGTCCGAAGATGAGTTAAAGATAGATCTATGGAAGCTATACACAGATGGAGCCAAGAACGACCGAAGGTCTGGAGCTGGAATCGTCTTAGTCATGGTTCAAAATTTCGTCCGGTACCACGAAATTCCGGTGGTACCGGACCGGTATCGCTAAGCTCCGGTCCGAAATCGGTGATGAAATCCGGTTTCGGACTAGGGCAGCTTAAAAAAAAAAGCAAAATTGAGAACTGGTATAGACAGACAAGAAGAGGGAAGATGGAAACGAAAAAGGCAAAATCGAACGAAAAACGAAAACACAAAAACCCTAGTACACATAAATAATTCGTAATAAAAACCTTGATGAAAAAAATTAATGGAGTTCAAACATGCCGAAGGCTTCAACATCACTGAGGATCTTCGACCTCACCGGCTCAAGCATCGCAGGTGAGTTCCTTTTTTTCTTGTCTTTTTTTTCCCCTTCCTTTTTCTTTTCGCTTTTTTTTTTCCAGTTTCGTGCTTCTGAAAGGTTTCAGGGGCTCCTAGAAGAACAACAGGTTTATGTAAAGGGATGGGTTGGACATGAGCAGAGATAATGAATGCGTTAATAGTTTTTTATATATATATATTTGACAGTCAAACTTTGACTTGCTTTACCTTTTTATTTTTTTATTTTGGGTTCCTACATCAGTCTAACACGTGAACTGCATATGAAACCTGCAAATACGGAAAATTTAGATATGGCATGTGAAACTCGTTTACTCAGTTTTGCTTGTATGTTAATTTTGGGCTGTGCTGTAGCTTGTTTGTCAGTTTTGGGCTAACGTGTGTTGTAGCATGTTTTATTCTATTACTTTATTTAATATATTTTCATTTTATTTATTAACAAGTTCATTACCAAAATATTAAAAACCGAAATTTGGACCGAAACCGAAACAAAACCGAAACTACCGAAATTTACGAAACCCGCCGAAACTAACAAATTTTCAAACGGCCGAAACCGATACCGAAACCGAGTTCTTGAACCTTGGTCTTAGTCACTCCTGAAGGACGGTCATTATATTACGCTCTACGATTAGAATTTTCGGCGACTAACAATGACTCTGAATACAAAGCCCTGATTGTCGGGCTGAAGCTTGCTAAAGACCTCGGAATAAGAATGTTGGACATATTTTGTGACTCCAAAATCGTTGTTTGCCAAGTGCAAGAGGAATTTGTGGCTCGGGGACCTCGACTTATCGCCTACCTCGGGAAAGTGAGAGAGCTATTAAGCAACCTGGAGCGGTACAGTATAACACATATCCCAAGAGCCGAAAACCAGAAGGCGGACAGGCTGGCAAAGCTAGCTAGTTCCGACAATCCAGAAGAGACTGAAATAATTCCAATTGAAACGTTGGAATCGCCAAGCTTTGAGTCGATGGAAATTGAGTTCGCTTTCGAAGCGGAACCAGAGGAGTCGTGGATGACCCCAATTAAGTACTTCCTTAAGAATGGGACACTCCCATCAAAGAAGAGTGAGAAAAGGGCTATAGTTCGCAAGGCTACCAGATATGTCATAAAAGATGATACTCTTTATAGGCAAGGATTTTCTATGCCCCTGTTACGATGTATAGCACACGACGACATCAAACGTGTACTAAGAGAAGTGCACGAAGGTGAGTGTGGAGATCATACAGGAGGTCAGACTTTAGCGAAAAAGATATTGCGATATGGATACTTCTGGCCCACAATTAATAAAGATGCAACTGATTACTCACGACGCTGCGATAAGTGCCAGAGATTCGCCAAAATCCCCAAAGCACCGTCGACCCAACTCAAATCAATGGTGAGTCCTTGGCCATTTGCCACATGGGGAATTGATATCATCGGAGTTCTACCGATTGCTAAAGGAGGAGCGAAATATGCAATAGTCGCTGTGGACTATTTTACGAAGTGGGTGGAAGCTGAGCCCTTGACCAAAATCACGGCAAGAAAGGTGATAAGTTTCGTGGTTAGAAATATTATATGCCGATTCGGGATCCCAATGACCATTATAACTGACAACGGAACCCAGTTTGATGGTACTGAATTCAGAAATTTCTGCTAGAAGTATAAGATCGACAAGCGATACACTGCGGTTGCTTATCCGCAGTCGAACGGGCAAGTTGAGGCAATAAACAAAGTAATAAAATTCATCCTCAAGAAACGGTTAGAGCGCGCAAAGGCAAAATGGGTTGACGAATTGCCCCTAGCTTTGTGGGCATATCGAACAACATTCAAGACGGCTACCGGTCATACCCCTTTCTCTCTCTCTTTTGGTTCAGAAGCAGTAATTCCAGTAGAGCTTGAAGTTCCTTCCCACAGGGTGACGTATTATGACCCGATGACGAATCAGGCACTCTTACTCGAGTCTCTTGATGAAATCGAAGAAAAAAAGGGACGAAGCGGATTTGCGTGCAGCAAGACATCGACGTCAGATGGCACGCTATTACGATAAAAAAGTTCGCCTTAGGACTTTTGAACCAAGAGATTTGGTGCTAAAGAGAGTCTTTCCATCCCTTCCTCACCTCGGTCCAAAGTGGGAAGGACCCTTTGTCATCCAACGGAAACTTGAAAAGGGAACCTTCAAGTTAACGACCGTAGATGGCGAAGAAGTCCCTGGGGCATGGAATGCCCAACACTTGATGCGATATTTGGATTAGAAATATTGTACTCTTTGTTATTTTTCTTATGAACTCTGTAATAAGGCACGACTTAGCCGAACCACTATAAAAATATCGTGTGTTATTTACTTTTATGCATTATATATATACATTCATCGACTATTCTGTTGTGATTATGGAATATAAGATGATTCAAAACCTGAAAAGGTTGAAAACAGTTTAAACATAAGAAAAAGCACAACGACTATTTGTGCGACAAGACATAAAAGAATGAGAAAACGACATTCTTAACTCTAACTCTCCAGAGAGAGAGAGTATAAAAGCGTCTCCGACTGAGCGTTGAGAAAGAGGTCATTCCCCGCTGAAAGACCGGGGGGTGAATAGATTGCTGAGCTCGAACTCTAACTCTCCAGAGAGAGAGAGAGAGTATAAAAGGACGGGAAGACGACGTCCTCTGAGGCGTGAAGGTGCACCCAGACAAGAGACCGCCTCAGTAAGAACTCTAACCTGAGTATAAGACAGGAGAGTATAAAAGAAATGCCAGAAAAAACGACAGGCATTGACGACACAGAAAATGCTATCCCGTCAGAAAATCGGGAGCATTCAGATTACTTGATTAAGCCTTAAATTACTTTTTGAGATTGACTGAGGCCATATATGTATACACATATTTCCTCCCTCCGTAACTTCATTTCATAACTATAGTAAGACATGCATTTTTATATAAGTGCAAAACTACTGATAAATAGACATTACAGAAAATGAATTATTTTTTATTTACGAATGAATGAATTTGTACAGGAAAACAGCCAAAAAGAAGGTGCAAGAGCCACCCTTACAGCATCAATTATTGATTTACCAAATACTAAAACAACGCAAGGCAACCCACTATTTAGATTTCGAGTGAGGCTTGGACTTCTTGGCGGCTTTCTCCGCATCCTTTGCCTCTTTCTCGGCCTCCGTCAAGATGCGCTTTGATTTTTTCTTTCCCGGAGATGCGACGCTGGAATCGGTTGACTTCTTCCCGGAGGGCGGAGCGCTGGAATCAAGAGAAGATTTTTTAGCGAGTTCCTCTGTAATAGATCTAGTTGAGAGCTTAACAACTAACCTTGATCCCGCATCCACAACTGCGAGAGGCTTGAGGGCTTCAGGGTCTAAGTCTTCGGCTTTTAACTGCAAGCGTTTATCTTGATCAGCTTTCATTGTGGCCAAAGTAACATCATCTGCACTTTTCGACTCCCCGACTATTGCCACCTCTGGATCTTCCTCATGTTCTACGTCGCCGCCATCATCCTTTAAGGCTGCTATCATTTCTTCATCATGGGGAGTGTCAGCCTTAGACGGCTCGCTTCCTTCTCCCAAGTCTATAGGAGCAGCCTTGTCCTTCCCTCGTTTTGCCTTTTCCGTAGGCTCTGCCCCAGAGGCGGCTCCCTGAGTCATATCTGTCTTTTCGGATGGCTCAATACCTACAGAATGAGAAGCAACAGTTATCAACTCAGGAGAAAATAACGGGTTTTTCATCGATTGCTCAATCACGTGGCGAAAAGTAGAAATAGCCTTGACAAATTGAGGAGAAAATGTAGCGATACCTTCCGAAGACTTCTCAGCGGGGGTAACTGCTGTCTCTGATGCCATTTCAGGGATAGAGGATAGCAGAGTTGTTCGAGGGATTCCCGGGTGTTTAGGATCATACCCCTCTACTTCAGGAGTTGCGGGGGCAGCAGAAGAGGAACCAGCCTCGGGAATGTTCTTCTGTTTAGTCCTCCGCCTCTCTTCTTCCATAGCATCAGCAATGAGGCGGCGCCCTTCAGCTAGGCGTTCTGGATCATCATCCCTTAAGTATTTCTCCATCAGCTTGTCTTCATCGATGGAATCGACCTTGAACTCCTCTTTTTCCCACTCGACGATCTGACTCCATACTTGGACTAGAGTGGATGGATAGTCCTCAATCCAAGAAATGTTCCGGCGACGGATGATATGTACAAAGAATTCTATCATTAATTCGCCAAAACCCTGGATTTCAGCCTCCGCCTCTGACAATTGATTGCGAGCCTCCTCCGCAGATTTGATAGCACACTCAACGTTGCCCTCCGCCAGGGCAGCTCTGTTCTCTGCCTCCAGTAGCTTTGAAGCCAAGTCAGTATTTTTCTTTTCTGGCTCAGCATTCCTCCTTGCCAACTCGGCATTTTTCCGTTCAAGATCAGTGTAAGCAAGGCGCGTCTTAGCGGCTTCTGACTTAGCATCATCAGCTTGCTTTTTTAACTCAGAACGCTCTTGAGTGTGAGATTCAAGCAAATCATGATAACATTTTTGCATGTCTTCAAATTGTTGTTTGAAATTAGAAGCGTCCCTTTGAGCAACAGCGAGCTGGGCCTGTGTGTCCTCTAAATCTTTTCCTAGATTCTTTAAGGCCTTTGCATCTTTTTCTGCGGTTTTTTGCATTGAATCAGCATTCGTGATTAGAGTACGGATAATTCTGGAAAGGTTGCGTGAATATTTGAACATTTCAGAATACTGTTTTTCAACCGCGTTTATCTTTGCTTTGGCCTCGTCTGCCCACCTGGAAGAAATAGGTTCGAGGGCAGGTAAAAAAGTCAGTCTCGAAGTAATGTTCGGGAAATTGCTCCTCCAAATACGCCCGCTTGATTGCAGTTTCCGCATCTAGTGGTGGAGGAGCGGGGATCGTCAATTCAGTGTCCCTGTGTGTGGAGGATTCAATAGTTTCTTTATCTGTCCTAGGCCGTTTAGTAGCAGGGACCTTGCGTTTACTTCGAGACTCAGTATCTTTTGGAGGACTTCTCTCTCTGCTGCGCTTTTCATGGGAAGAGGTGGAGTCTTTCGATTGTGGCCTGTCCTCTTCCCTACGACTTTGATAACCTTTATATTTCTCTTGGTCCGATCGAACGGGAGAGTGAGAGCGTGAGGTTCGAGAGCGATAGGGTTCATAAGGCCTTCTCTCCTCCCTACTGCGATCGTCGCGGCGATCATACTCGATATCCTGAGGTGGATTAGACATGCTGCGGCGAAGCTTCCTGATATCATAGTAAGATCGGGACATCGTGCCTGCACAATAAGACAAATGAAATTCAGAATCAATAACAGAGAGAGAGGTGCAATGAATGCTAATGCTATTGTATAAAGTGTGTCCTAAGTGGTGTGTTTCCCCCCAACCAACCCGAGTCCGAAGCTAGACTAGTACAGGCAGGCTCTTTGGCCTTAGCAGGAGTGGTCTCTTCAGAAGAGGTGAAGACTAAAGGATCCTTCCTAAAATCCTCTGAAGTGTATATAGTTTCAGGTAAGGGGAGATCCCCCAAACCCTGAAATAATGGGTCATCAGTACTAGGGACATCTCCCTCGGAAGCATTAAGTGGCGACTCTTTGGAGGATGTTGACTTTTCCGGAGAAGTAGCCTCCTCGGGGGCAGTATATCCTTCACGATGCTTTTCGGCCAGGTTAGCCAATTCGTCATCTTGAGTAGAAGATGGAGAAGGTGAGGTTTGAAGAAGCACTGTAGGAGCTTCCGAACCTTCTCCTGTCTCTGGGACCACATCCACTGGAGGAATGTATACGTATGGAGCCGTCCCATGACCGATACTACGAAAAACAGATAGTAGTCCATGAAAGTGAAGATATTCGTCCTTAAGGACTGCATCAATAGTCAGGAACTTCTGATCGCCATTAAGGAGCTGGTGCATCCGGTCAAAGAACACTTGATCTGATACTTGTTTTGGATTGTCGACTGCAAACAAAAAGAAAAACGAGTTAAGGCGATGACTTGAATGTATAGAACCAAGATGTAGATAATCAGTGCTTTACTTGATTTCGTCCATCTCCTGGCACACCCAGGTTGTCGCTTCACATAAAACCATTCCAGTCTGGAATCTCCGGCTTTACTACTGAATGGCGTTGAAATTACCTTCCTCTTAGGAATAGACTCAAAATAGCAAAAAGAAGGAGTTTTTCGAGTCCGATGCTTGAAGTTGTAGAAGAAATGAACGTCATCGAAAGTAAGTTTCGTGCCTAGGATCTCACGGTATGCTATATATAAAGTGTGTAAGTAGGCATAAGAATTGAGATGCAGCTGCATGGGGGCAATCCGCATCTGTCTTCGAAAATCTACGATGAAGGGAGAAAATGAAGGGATAGCACCGACCATGCACATCAACCGAGTAATTGCCATGTATCCTTCTGGAGGGTTGTGAGGACGGTCAGATCTCGAAGGCACTAGAGTGTCCTTTTTCATTATTCCGTATTTTAAACAAATTCGGATAAGCCAGTCGTCGTCGATTGTTGATTCAACAGAATCTTGGGGTGATTCCAATATGACAGCCGATTCAAACTCATCAGGAGCCCGGTCGTCACCAATCCCTCCTTCCTCTTCAAAACGTAGAGAAGCTTCATTCTCCGAAGACACATCGTCACTTTCACGATTCCCGACCTCGTAGTCTGAACCCTCATTATCCCATTCTGGATCCGACGAAAAAGATATGTCCTCGAGAGTAATTTTATTGGAGGTTTCCAGGGCCTCTTTCTTCTCGGCTAGTCTGGAAGAGCGTCTGGGTCTCATTGTCATAAAACTATTGAAGAAGCAATAGCACAAATTAGAGCAAATTAGCCCGTATCCCCCGGTGCATGTGTGCAAACTAAAGTGTAAACAATGTATGCGGAAAGTGCAAAGTAAATGTTTAAAAGTGCGACGAAAAAGTTTGGCAAAATATAAAGGGTTGAAGTAGTTCTTGATGTCCAGTTACGTTTGCAAGGCACTATCCTAACTGTCCATTAGGTTGAAGATTATGCCAAAAGTTGATTGGGCCAGTTAAACAAGTTTTTATGCATTAAGGTGAACTGCTCTTCGGTTCGGTTCGGGCGCGTTTATGGGGATCGGATCGGAGGTGCGGCCTCGACTTGAGCTCGGATAAACTGTGGAACTCAGAAATCAAAATCGGATCGGTTCGGAGGTAAAGTCCCGTGACGGTTCGGGTCGGATCACGTAGTCATACTTCTCCTCCTTTTATCTTACGGTCCGACCCGATCCGGTTAGGTAAGCTCCCTTTCCCCCTTTTTTAAATACTTGCTCCGACCCGATCCGATCTCCTGGATTTCTTTTCTTTTTCCTTTCTTTACTTGCCCTGACCCGGTCCGACTTCCTGAACTTCCTTCCTCTTTCCCTTATTTTTTCACCTTCCATATCCCTCTGAACCGAACCGATTCCCTACTATCTTCTTCTTCTCCTCCATCCTCTTTCCTCCCTAGCCAACGCCAAAGCCAGTCTTGTGTCAACCACCCAAATCAAAGCCAAACATTTATGCGCTGGCACATGCAACAACTGATTCTAATCCCCTCCGTTACAACCTCGAGATGGCGACGAGGCTACTAACGACGATGACGAGGGAGGAGGGTCACGGTGTCGAGGTTGTCCAATTTTCATACTCAAATCGTCCTAATCATTTACGAATCCGAATCGAGAGCAATTAAAGAAGGAATTATCTAAAGTTTTGTAACCTACCGATGTAATTACTTCGGGAATTAAAAGGAATTTCGATGCGTCAGAAGTTAG
Source organism: Allium sativum (assembly GCA_030737875.1). NCBI lineage: Eukaryota > Viridiplantae > Streptophyta > Magnoliopsida > Asparagales > Amaryllidaceae > Allium > Allium sativum. The sequence goes on from CM060923.1 coordinate 467,526,362, forward strand.
GGTTTTTTCGTTTTGCAAAACTTGGGGAGCAGTAAAACAATAAAAAGAAATGAGAGAAGGAAGAAGACTCGGTTTATATAGAGAAATATAGCGACCATTCGTCTCCCCATTCGGATCGGACCGACAGTCCAGTAGCAGAGCCCCTATTCGGATCGGATTGATAGTCCAGAAGCAAAATTTGGCCCAATAGTCCAATGAAAAATAGAAAGAAGAAGGGGTCTGTTCGGATCGGATTCCGAACCGAACCGAATTCTTTAGCTCAGCAACGAACTAAATTGAAATTTGAAGAAAAAGATGAAAACACAAGGAAAATCAAAAGAAAAATTACCTCGAAGAGCGCTGTGCAATGATAGTCAAAGCATGCTCCGTCTCCAACAGAAGCATCCTTTAGGGGGCAAAATGTTAGCTCACTTTGTGAACTGGGCAACACAAAGTCAAGATGTGAAACATTGAAAAACTTGGGAAGCACTGAAGCGGGTCGGATCGAAGCAGTGTAGCGGTTCGGATCGGATAAAGTTTGCTGTTCAGATCGGTGAACTATTGCTGTTGGAATCAGAGAGGCACGACTGTTCGGATCGGAGAGCAACCTACTTCCAGTTGGATCGGAGAGCTACCTGCTACGAAGACAGATCGGAACGAAGTGAGATAGAACGAAGACTTAGCCTTGGGACAAAACCGGATCGGATCGGATACCCCGATCCGAACCCCTCCTGTACACTCTTCTGATCCGAACCCATCTTCCACGTCATTCTCCTGCATGATCGCCAAGTTATTCGGAGCGGCTATGACCATTTCCTACCTACAACGTCCACTGTTCTGATGCGTTGTCAACACAGAAATCCATCCGAACCCGAGGCTAATGGGATGGATGACACGTGGCTCCGATCCGGATCGGGTTCTGAGCGAATTTTCACCTATAAATACCCTGTCTGGAGACAAAGAAAAGGATCTTTTTTCTGGCACTTTGAGAGTTCAACCACCTTCATAACCCGAATTCCAGCACTCCCGGAAAATCCAAATCTTCTTTCATTATTTGTTTTTCGACAATTGAGTGAATGTAAGTGAGTTGTAAGAGAAATTCAGTGAATATTTCATTGTAATTGCAACTACATCATTGAAAATAGGGAAAGACAAGTGGACGTAGGCATTTCTTCGCCGAACCACTATAAATCATGTGTGTTCATTTTACTTTTGATCTTATTTCATTCTGCTTTTAGTCAATTTGGGTGTTAGAACCACTTTTTGGTCTAACAAACATTATTCAGCTTTTACTTGTGGTCCTGATGCTTTAATAGATGTAATTCATGCAGATGCACGCACGCGCGCGCTCACACAAGCACACATCCATAGAAATTTTATTTGGTGACACAATAGTTTTCAACCCTAAATGTGAACATTATGAGATCCAACGGTCAATATCTATTCTGTCGCATTGTGTCCAAATAAAATATTTGTTAAGGCTTAATATGGTCTAAACTAATACCAAATGTTTGCCTTTTGATGTGAATATGAACTATACAACTATTTGAATTACAAAGCAACCACCTACACAAATGCTTAGAAAAAAATAGAAAGTTGCGAACTTCTGTTCTGTCATTTGACTTTTGGTACATCATCCTCCTATTTTGAACCAGTTTCTGTTATTTATTAGTATAAATCACCGTAATAATAATGAAATAAGTTTTTTTACTATAATATGTCTCTGCTTACAGCTGATTGCTTAACATCAATTTGATGTTTCATTGTATATCAGACTGCTGTTGTAACAATTAGAAGGCTATTTGAAAGAATTGCTGTCCACTATGTATCACAAAGAATGGCATGGAAACTTCTCAAAGGTAATAAACGTTTTAAATTGTAGCACTAATTTTTTTGCTTCTGCTTTGGTATCTTGGCCTGCTCGTGTATTATTGATTTATGTACGAAATGTTGATCTATGCTAGTTTAACAATATCTATGATATATTGCATGTCAAACTATTATTGATATCTTATCTTACAAATATTAATATATTTTTTGTTATCTTGACGATATTGTCCATTGTATCGATGGTATAGCGCCAACATTTGGTGCAAATATTGATGAAACAATCTGATATCATTATATTGTGGAAACATTATGTATATGGAGTATATATCATATAAACTGTATTGTAATATCATTAGCAATCAGACATTTTCTTTGTAATTATAAAAGTACTTGAACTTTTCATTATTTTCATATCAACTTTCTATGTAGTCAATCTCAGATGATATCGATATATACTGCATATCGAACTTCAAAGTACTTTTTTTTTTATATATATGAATAAAATAATTGTTGTTGATGATATATTTTGGATCAGGAATATTTGCGAACTGCCGAAACTAGTCCAATATATCACTTTCAAAATGTGTATAAATATCATGTATTTCAACTGAACTCTAGTGTATACATGTGTTAGCAATAGATTTTGTCACTAACACCCAAGTGTTTTGCGGTCGTAGCACAATTACATATTCAATCGCAGAATGCCGTAAAAGTAAAGTAAACATTAGATTTTATACTGGTTCGGCAAGCACCTATTATAATCTTTTATTTATGTTGCTCGATTACAAGTATAGTTGTTTTAATTCAGAATGAATGGAGTGGAATGTGAAGTTTGGCTCGAAAAATGGCAGAGTTTCCCCGTGTTTTGCAAAGAAGAAGATCCCATTTCCAAATACAATATATGGTCTATTTATAGTTACCTCTCAATCCGGATTTATCTGAAAATTCGCCGAGAAGTCGGGAAAGGAGAGGCGACCATGCCCAAAAAATTTGGACTGGATCGCTCGAAATTGGAATCCGGATTGGTACTAATCCTGGGCAGTTCGGATCAGTACCGGTCCATATTCTTGCCGAACCAATGTTGGGCGATCATGCACGTGAGCTTCCTTTTGTCTGAGCTTCGATTTGCCCCAATGCTTCATGCCGATACACGTGTACCGATCTGGTGTCCATCTGATGTTTGGTCTTTGAACTTTCCATGCGTACTGATCTGAACTTCAAGATTTCGGAATTTAAGTACTTCGGATCTTCGCCATTCCGAAGTCCAATCCTTCAAGGTTGTCAAGTTGATGTGGTGATCCAGATCTTTGATGATTTGATATTAATCCGAGTATATTTTCTGTACATAGCCAATTCCATAGTACAATTCGAATGTATCCACATATCCGTAACCCCGTATCCTTGTGTGTGCTTGAGTCCCAAGCCATCGGGTCGTTTCCGGGCTGTTCGCCACAATGATCAAGTAATCAGTGCATCCAAATCTAATGTGCAATGCCCTTGCAACAAAACGGGTTAAAAACATGCAGATTTTTTATGTTACACACACGTTAATTTTTCAACTCAAAAATTGAATTTATTTCATAGAGCAACATTATTTTCTCTACTATTTTAACCATGTATATTTTTATACAGGAAATCAAATTAGATAATATAAGACAATGAATTTATATTATTACATGATCCAGGATTTATTTGAGGCTGGAGATATTGTTTTCCCCTTTTTTTCTTTCTATTTCAGAATGTTTTGAAGATTTTCAATAGTGAGCATTTAGTTTTAGCGAAATTGAATTAGCCCAAAGTTAACAGTGCAATATGTAATCTATACAATGAGATGTGGATAAATATAAGTTTCCAATCCATGGTATACAAATGTGGTATACAACGCAAAGGCTTTGTGGATAAATTGTCAAACAACGACAAGTAAGCCATTAATTCCAAACAAGTTAGGGTTGGCTAGAGATGGAACATAAAAAAAGGAAAAAGAAAGGTTAAAAGCTTCCATAAAAATAAAATAATTTTTTTTTAAAAAAATCTAAGGTTCTGGTACATGGATTGCTAACTTCCATGCACTCCTATCAAATACCAGCTCTTCATATATGCTTCAATTTCTAAAGTCTTTTTTTACTATCTACTCCTATGTCACTTTAGATTGACCCCTACCTTTCTTTGGGCCTTCGGCACGGCCTATAATTTCAACGCGCATAGGTGCATCGTGCGATTTTCGTTGGAGATTTTCGAACCATCTCAAGCGGTGTTGGACTAACTTCTCTTCAACAAGCGCAACTCCAAGTTTGTTTCAAATATCATCGTTTCTAATCCGATCTCGTCTAGTATATCCACAGCTCCAACGCAGCATACGCATCATATAACATCGCAAGCCTGATTATTGTTCTATATAACTTTCCTTTAAGATTCCGAGGAATCTTTCTATCACAGAGAATGCAAGATGCTAGTCGACATTTCACCCATTCTGCTTGAATTCTAAAACTAACATCCCTACCAATCTCACCATCAAACTGCAACATAGATCCTAAATATCGAAAGAATTCCTTCTTGGGTACTACTTGACCGGTTAGATGACAGAGTGACTTCTCTGTCATCTGACCTGACGCCGCTGAACTCACACTTCATATACTCCGTTTTAGTTCTGCTAAGCCCGAAACCATTCCATTCCAACGTCTACGTCCACAACTCCAATTGTCTATGAACCCCAATTCTGCTTTCATCAATCAGCACAACGTCATCAGCAAAGAGCGTACACCGAGGAATTTTCCCTTGTATACCTTTTGTGATCTCATCCATCACTAATGCAAAATATAGGATTTAAAGCCGAACCTTGATGTAACCCTATGTTAATGGGAAATCACTGGTCTCACTATCGCATGCCCTGACACTAGTTACAACCTCCTCGTACATATCTTTGATAAGGGTAATGTACTTTGATGACACCCTCTTCCTTTATAGCATCCACCACATAACCTTCCTCGGTACTCTGTCATAAGTTTACTCCAAATGAATAAAAACCATGTGAAGATCTTTCTTCTGCTCCCTATATCTCTCCATAATTTGCCTAATCAAGAAAATCGTCTCAATGGTTGACCTTGCATGCGCAACAATTAGAAGGCTAAAACTGACATCCCTTCTCTCCTCATTCCTTGCAGCTAATATTGTTTAGGCTGCGCTAATAAGTGAAATGAGACGATATAATTAAGCGACCCTAAACTCTTCCTTCATTGGAACCGTATTTTGGGATAAAAATAAGCTTCAAGTAGTGAATTTGGTCGTAGATTAGTGATTATAAACGAACTTTTCTGGTTGGTATTCCTGGATTTTAGTGCGGACAAGCAATCTCAAATACCAAAATTTCAAGTGCATAAGTATGTTTGAGATTAGTGATTATAAATGTCATATCTTTTTTATTTATGCTTTCAGACCAGTAATTATCAGGACTATATTTTCCCCCTCTATTATAAATGTTTTTATCTTTACCGACATAATACTCGTATATGATTTTCAAATGTTGCTTTAATATAAGGTAAGTGAATTTTAGATTAATGACCTACTTTATACTCAAACGTCTGTCGCCATAAGTAGAATTAAACAGTTAGGAGTGAAGAAACACGTAGAAATAAATAAATTTTGTTAAAGAAAAAGGAAATCCGAAATTTAAAAGCTGCATTTATTAAGGAGAGATATAACATAATAAATAAACCTGAAGATTCAAACACATCTATTTGACATCATTTCACTGGATAAGCAAACATCTGAAAATTTAATTTGCATAAATTTTTAAAAATAGTTAACAATGTTAATTGCATTAGAGTTTATGTATTTTAACCTAATATCCTTGTGTATTTTTCACGAATAAAACTCTAGTTTAATGCAACCAGTTTTTTAAAATCATGCGCGCGCATCATCAAACTTGCAAAGTACTTATATTTGAAGTAAATGAAGTTTGTAAACAGACTTATTCCCTCATTCATAACGTCTAATTGTGGTTATGTCAGTTTCTTGCAAAACTATCAATGCTATGATATGTGATGATTAATATACAACAAATATCAGCTTTATTTTTTTGGTTCTATGCTGGTTGGATTTAGTAAGATTTCACTTATATCTATTATGCTTGAAGTTTGATATCATAATGATCTTTCAGTTTTCTACCTTTATTTTCCATATGTGTAGGTTTTTTGTTTCTGCTATTGATATTCAAAATAAACAGAGCATATAGTGATACTTCCAGTTGTATGTAGATGAATTGAAATCATTGTTCTACAAGGTAAGATGGTAGATGGGAGAGGGAGAGTGGGGAGGGGATAGACAAATTTTCTTATTACTACGCGAGATCTTGATGTGAGAAGACAAACACAATTACTACACGGGTCTAGATTCATTTTAATTTTCCGGTTTATTAAAGAATTATGTATATCCAAATCATTAATTGAAGTTGATGAAAAGTCAATCTGATATTAGGTTCTCCATTATGATCATTGAAATTAAATATTACAGAAACAATACTTGTAAGGCGTTATGAGTAAATGCATGAATAAATATTTAACAAAGTTAGATCATTGAACAAATATACGCTCTCTAATCTTTTCAGATGTCAATTTTAGCGTATATCTTAATTGTTCTGCCGTTAAAGTTCTAATGTGTTAGTTGATGTAATTTTTCAGATGCCTCTAAGTCAGCCAAGCGCAAGTCTTTACGTGGGATTCCTACTACATCATTCATACTTTATGTCAGCAGAACAACGTTCAGAGGTAGTTTTTTATATGCTTCTCACCTTTAAGTGCATTTTTAAACAAGAGAGAGCCATGATGTATGTAGTATTTTCCACTCATTTCTCCAAATTCACTGCAACCTTATTGCCATATCTCCATTCTTCTTATTTGGGGTGGATCAAGTAGAATTGAATATCAAATTTAAGGGCGGATATCAAGATTTACGAGCCAAAAACGAGGGGCTTCTTGCAATACATACTTATCTAATTGTTTTTACCTATTATTGTGTGTTGTATGCAGGGAATCTGCTGGGTGTTGCTGCATCATGGCTTGTTCAGGTGATCATTGAAACGTACAGATGCTTATTCCGTAAGTCTGCGATCACTGAAGAGAACAGTGCTGTTAGAGCAGAAAAAATTAGAATGCTTGGAAAGAAAATCTACGCCACAACTGTTAAATGTGGAGCATCGTTAGTTTTTGCATCTATTGGAGCTGGAATTGGTTCCACTTTTCATCCTTCCATGGGTCAATGGATTGGTAGGCTCCTTTTTTTCCCCCCTTGTGGGTAAATATAATTCATAAACATATCATCTGTTCCAGAAAAGAAATGAGCTTTTCATCTGACTATGCAACTTTTGTTCTGTCTTAATTAAAATTATTAGAAACTAATGTTTTTGTGCTACACTGCTGGTTATTATAGAAATCCATCCCTCACAATATTAACAATTCTTGAAGAGTGTTGTGTACTGCAACACTCAGGGTCTGTTCTTTGCGAAGCAAGCGGAGAATCTAAGAGGAGCACATAAGCGGGCATTTTAGCGAATAATGTTGGGTGATATGGAGAATGCATTTGGGTTGTGTGTGGCAGTAGGGGAGTATTTGAAATGTGTGTGCATAGGGGGGGGGGGGGGGGGGGGGTGTGTGCACGCACACACACACACACACACACACATATATATATTAAAATTTGATTTATATTTAACTGATTATATGTCTTTCAATGAATAATATATGTCAATAATTTGCAAAAACTAATTAACCAAGTAAGTTGTAAAATTATAAATTGCTCGGATTCAATTCAGACTTACTTTATTATGTAGAGCATGTCGATTTGTAACGCGGAAAAGCGTGTTTCAAATGTGCCTCATTTGCATTTGTTATTAATTGTAGAACTTTTTTTAGGAAAAAAGAAAATTAAAATTTTAACATTATTAACAACCCGCTTTGCAACCAGCGCACCATGTTCAACCGTTCACGCAGCGGGCCATTTTCCGTTGCTGCATAGGAACAGGGCTCAGACAGGAGTGGGTGCATGTGAATGGTACCTCAGTCGATTCTGCAGAATGAAACTGTGCGGTTTTTGTATTCAACTTTGCAAGAGTTGATTTGGCTTATTTTGTTGTTTGTGGCACTTTCTCACAATACACTGTCAGAGCATCTATCTATCCACGGGAGGATAATTTATGGGAAGAGTTTCACCTTTCTTTTCAAATCTACTTGATCATTCTCTTCATATACATGACATTTTACTGTCAGTGTCAAATGAAATTTTGGAGATAAATATTGGCTAATATCTCGTTTATCCAATGAAACAGCTCACATATCGAGCAATCAGTTCAAACACCTTTCATAACAGTCTCATGACCGTCCTCCGAAATCCATCAATCATGAAATCCTAGCTTGGACATTTGACTATGATACGTTGTCATCTGCAATAAAGGACTTTTGTGGCCTCAGTTTAAAATTTAAAAAATTAGTATATATAAAAAAGAAAGAGGGTTGAACCTGGATCTCACAAGCTTCAAATCTAGCGGGACAATAATAAACCTAGAGAGTAGAACAATTTATCTGTAATACTTGATCCAGAAAAGATTGTAGTTTTCCTTCTTCCTTTTTTCTTCTTCTTTCTTAAGTTGATATTACAAGTTACTCCTTTTTATGCACTATTTGTTCTCTATTTCTCTTTGTTTTTGTGTATGCTTGTCGAGATAGAGTCGTAACCAAATTCAGCGCTATAAATGGTTTGGTGATTTGAGATGGACATTACTTTTAGTCTACTGTTATCTAAAGTTCTAAACCATAGATATGAACATACTTTGTAGTAAAACAATCCTGCTAAACGGATCAAACTAGAATATGCATGTTTTTATGTTCTGTTCTGCATAAGGTGTACATGGTCATGTTAATTAGAACAGTGCTAGGAGGCCCAAAATAGCAAGGTCAGGGGACTCAGGGCGGAAACAAAATTTCATGAGCAAAAATAGAAATAGGGCCACATTGTTTCTCTATACCCGACAAAATGACCTAATTTTCTTGGGGCCTTGTTGAATTTTACTGTTGTTAATTAGTTGTTTGAGATCGGCCTAACTTTTTATTCAGTGCTAGCATGCAGGTGAAATATTGTCATTAATCCATTATTATTTGCCTTGATATCTCAGGTTCTGCTGTTGGTGACTTCGTCGGGCCAATTGTCGTTATAATCATTTTCGAGAAGCTTCATTGGGAACTCTAATATACTTGAATCGTTTTGCGTGCCTATTTTTTGGGAGGCAGAAACTTTAGCAGTGAGTTATTTTGAACATGGACATATCATTTGTTGCAGCTTGAGTCAAGTATACTCATAAGTCACCCCCAAACTTTATAAAAAAAAGTGTTGGGGTGAGCATGTCATTTGTAGTAGTATTCCTTACTCCATTTTTTTTTAATATAATTTATGTAATTCTTTATTCCGTAAACGATCACGTTTCTTTGTAATCGTAATGCAAATCTGGTACTTCTTACATGATAATTGTCTAGGGGCAAGTTTGTATCCTTTCGAAACAAAGAAGCTTTTTTTTTTGTATTAAATTTGAAATAATCATATGAAAATGATGCTATATTCTGAAGAGAAATATAACAAGTTAACTAAAAGCACCGAAATTTCATCATATAGAGAATTCAAAGTCATCATCATTCACGTATCACAATGGCAGAATCACCAAAGTTTCATCATATAGAAATTCAAGCGATATTATGGTAGTTTGATGTGTGGTTTTTTCTAAAATTATGTGTTTGAGTTATAGGTTAATCTGATGTTATTTTGGGCCGCCTATTCCCATTTCAGCATTTGAGTTTCGCATCCCGCAGTCTTTTAAATAACTTAAACGTTTCCATATTTCATTTTCTCACCTCTGTATGTTTCAGTGGTGCTCTTATCATTTATTTATTCTTTCTTACTTTCTATTTTACTGTGTTGCTCCTATATTTCCGGTCCATATAAAGGTTTGCAAATCTCACCCTATCTTTGAAGGATTCTTAATGAAATCAACAGTCCTCATGAAGCTTCTTTCCAAAATTTCAATCAGGAAAAAAAAAAGGTAGGTGAAGTAACCACAATACATAATCAATTACTTTGGGTAAAAACGGTATTAATTCTTTTTAATATTTGAAGCGTGTGGTGTAAAGCAATTAATGAGGTGTTAGTAGATGAAGTGTTATTTTGATTGGTTGATGCATGCTTGATATGAACTGAATACAGTAGATGGTGTTTGTTATCATACTTTTCATTAAAACCTAATTAATCTTATTGAAGTTTGACGTCAAAGAGATAAAAATTCACATTTTGAAGCCTGTTTGAAACCAAATTGAGGAAGATGGAAGTGACATGTTGACATAAGGACTGAATTTTGGCTTATCGAGGATTTTGATTAAGGCCACAAATGCACATTTCTAGCGTAGGAAGCATCATTTCGATCGATCACATTATCCATTTTGAGCCCTGATACTGATCGACCAAAGTTACTGTTTTGGCTGCCTCATGTATAGATTTGAATTGCTTCCGGCTACTATTTATATTGGTTCTTGAAGCTTTCAAGTGACCAATGATAACTATTTGACCTTAATTTACATATCATTCTGATTGACTGTTTTGAGAACATCTTTGTCGAATATTTGGATCGGTTAACTAAATAACATGTAAGAGGCTAAAGAAGCAAAGTTCAAACATAATTCTAAGAGCATTTTGAACAGAAAAAATCAACATGCATACGAGAGTATGTAAGAGCTGATGAAATGTTCTTGTGAAGTGAGGTCAATGTGATGAGGTTTTGTGCTAGATTAAAGAAGCAAGCTCAAGAATGTTGAGCCAAGTTCATTGTTACAATTTCTAAAGGCTACACAATAGGTTGAAGTTTGAGTCATATAAGAGCTCAAGTCGATACGTTATGTTAGTCCAAGTCATATACGATCCTAAGTCGATATGTTATGCAAGAAAAATTCAAATGTTCTTCACTGTTCAAAGTGGATATGCATGCACGATTGTCCAAGTCGATACAGACATGGAATTATGATTGGTAAACTTATCCCAATTTGGTTTATAGTTCACAACAAGCGTAAAAACTGGAGGATGGGAAAATAATTTCCGACCCTGTTAATTGCCCATCTTTGCCTTTATTTGTAGATGAAGGCACGATGATGTGGTGGCTTCTATGCGGGAGTCGATAGGTTGACAACGTCATGTTCTATCAACTTCGTCCATAGCTTGAGCTGAAGGATGGATAAATATTGCTGTAGAGGCTTCTGATATTTACAAATGGAGGCACTTTTTAGGCGGCGATATAACCGTTTAAAATAAAGCAGAGTAACATGCCCTTTGGACGAAAGAGGTGGCATAACCTTCCTATCCAAATAAGGCGACATGGGCTCGCTGCTCAAGAAGGGGCGTTTTGAATAAGCCGAAGTGATATGATCTCTCATATAAAGCAAAGGCGATGCGACTTGTAGAAGAAGTGCAATTTTCTTTTGGGTGGCATTCAATCATGAAGAAGCAAGGACGATATGATTTTAGTAACTGCTAAGAGGCGATGTAGTCTCCCATTTTATATGAACAAATACAGTTCCTCTTATAGAAAAAGATGATAAGGTTTTCTTAGATAAAGGAAAATGACACAATGGATGAAGAGGAGATGCCCACTTGAAACGACATTGATAATGATTCTCAACTCTATTAGAAGATGACAAGGCCATAGGGTCCAAAGTGGACGATGCACCCTGTTGATGAAGACGAGGTGATAATATCTTTTGTCCTGAAGATGGAAAGTGACAAAATCCCCTGATCCAGGAAAGGCAATATACTCTTTTAAAGCAAGGAAAGTATCACAATTCTGCTGATGAACCAGGGACAATACGACTAGTGAAGAAAGGTGATACCCTCTTTTTGAACTAAAAAGAGGCGACACAGCTTGCCTCGTCAATTAGAAGGTGATATGCTTATCGGTTAAAGCGTACAATTGTGGTGTAACACCCACTCTTAGTATGGAATGTCTATCCACTTTTAAGTTAATACCCACTGTAACACCCTACGTTTTTGAAATAACTAGTTAATATAAATTTAATTAGTAAAATTTAAACTATGAAAGTAGACATTTTGTAAATATTCGAATTTGACCGTGAAACTTATACCATTGTGGTCGTAGTGATTTTCCGATGAATTTTCATATATAATATCTTTTGATTTAGTTCAAACAGAAGAGTTATGACTGTTTGTATCTAACATTGGAAATAATTATATATGTATGTCTGTGTACACATAGTAATTGCATGTTTGAAGTTCAAATTAAAAATGTGAATAAATGATAATAAATAAATAACAGAAGAAAATAATGAAGTAAGGGTTAAAATAGTTAAGAAAGTAATTACGAAATGAATGATATATATATATATATATATATATATATATATATATATATATATATATATATATATATATGTTAACACCAAAATTTGCACTGGCCAAATATAAAGAAGCAAAAGGTCCAAAAGATGAAGAACGAAGGGTTTCAGGCAGCGAAACCCGAACCACGGAGGAAAAAGGTTTTCAATAAGGATAAGGCGTTATCAAAAGCAAGGACCGAGACCTAATACCGACAACAAAGGGATTCGGTTTGCAACTGTTACAACTAAGACTCAACATGAAACAGACTATCGATGAAGGAGAATCGAACCGCCACTAACAATAGAAGAATGATCCGAGAGAATGGACCCGACACTAAGCTAAAGACGAAAGCGTAAAAGAGGCAATTGAAACCACAAGCAATCGACACCATCATAGGAAAAGTAAGCTTGAAATCAATATGAAGAAAGAATACCAACAAGGTAGTGCCGACATAAAGGGCAAAGCTTAATTCCGAAAGCCAGTCACTTTAAAGTCGGAAGCAGATGAGAAAGAATGGGTGAAAGCTTATAACCCGAAATCAAACGCATGATAGGAAGAACCAGTCTAAGCAAAAGGAGACAAAAGGGGTATCGGAATTAATTTACTTAATGCCGATGCGGAAGGAGGAAAAGACACGAAAAGATCCTAAAACCAAAAGCGTAAGAGAAACATTCCGAAAGATAGCTAGTGGAGTTAAAAAGTTGACCACCAGGAGACAACTTAAGGAGTCAACAGAAGATAAACCGGAAGCATAATGCCGAAAGACCGAAACCTACCCCATAAATTTACCGGAAGTAACCAAACTTAGAAAGGAAGCAGCATCAACGAGAGACCCCAGAGACCGAGACCAGCTCTCCTAGGGACAATTCCGACACCGCGAGAGCCATGTTAGACCAGCTAACAAAGCAACGTGGAAAGAAAAGCGAGCCGACACTAAAGAAGCATCATTGACTCCAGCGCAAAAGGCTGCTACTGGAAGTCTGAGACCAAGCTACCTAGAGGCATATCACTGGAACCACTCCCGAAGAGTCCGAAGGCAAGAAGACATCAATGAAAACATTCGGTAATAATTAAGGCAGCCGAGACCTCTCTGCGGAACCAAAAGTTACAAAGCGGCTGAAACCTTGTTTCGCATCCGAAAAAGGCTTTTGCTGGGCTTACAACAGAAGAGGACCCGATTTGCCTATAAATAAGACCCCAAGGGTCTCATTTGGAGGGACTTTTTTCATTTCTCAATCTTTCTCTCATTTCCTAGAGAGAAAACCCTAATTTGTAAATTGATTTGGGGATTTCCTATGTAACCTCCTCTATGAATAAAATCATCAGAGCCCTTTAAGTGGACGTAGGTTCAATCCGAACCGAACCACTATAAATTATCGCGTTCTCTACTATTTCTGCATATTATATTGTTCTTTATTATGCTTTTGAATGTGTTCTGCTATGCTACCAAATTACCAAAATACCCTTTTGCGAGCCATTTAGTCTCCTATCTTGCAACGAGCTTACGTAACCCTTGTCTCAAGATAACTGTTGGTCCCTGAGTCGCATAAGCATGATACTCAACCCTTGAGGGAAGAGTAACTAATCTTTTGCCTTGAGACCTTGATATTTAGGGAACAGTGAACTAACTTAAGCTTGTAGGAATTGAATAATCCCATTTTCCCATTAGGTCCATTTCCTTAGACCTTTCTCCAGTGTTGACGAAAAATATCGTTAACATTTTGGCGCTAGAAGGAGGGGTTGAACCTCTGACCTTGTGGTTAACAGCCACATCACTGGCTGTTCCGTCCCGGAGTGGACTAAGTTTCGGAAAAGTGAAAACCAAGGAGAAAAGGGTCTTGGTAAGGGATTTCTAACCTTCAACTTGCTACATAGAGTGTCGCCAATCAAAAGAGTTGTTTAACCTTAAACCGCCAGCCTTTCCTCTCATACCTTCCTCCTTATTTCCCATACCATCCTTACCATGTACAGCGTCATTACAAAATATCCTCTGAATCCATTAGAATGGCCAGACCATTGGAAAGTTGGGAGCAAGGTTCCAATGCATCCTCCATCATAGAAACTAGCATGCTATCAAGTGCCAACTCTAGAAGCCTAGGAGCTGAGAATCCTCCGATTTTAGCAAAAGGAAAGGATAAAGAGTTGGAAGCTTTATACTTGACTTTACAGGTTGATGCTACTAGGAGGTCTATCGAAGAGAATTCAGTCTAGAGATCATTTGAAATGGACTCTTATCGGACTAAATTAGAGGTAAGGGCATCTTCTGAATTCAGTGGCAAAGTTAGAACCCCGTTTGATCTACAAACCAGCTTTGTTTCACAAAGAGGCGATGAAACATCAAGAGAGACAACTGATGTAGAAAGAGATATGCCCGCACGGTCGAATCAAATGCTGTAATAGCAAGCAGACCCCAAATTCTAACACAACCTCTAAATTGGGTTCAGAAGATAAAGATTCCAAAAGAATCAAGGTCCTAGAACAGCAGTTACTTGAATTGAAGACTTTATGGGAAAGTGCTCAATCGCAGGAGACTTCAAGAAGACCTGTTTCATCAAATGTTAATTACGAAGAAAGCTGAGACAACGATGGTAAAGGATAGTCTGGGAGCCTAAACAATGGAGTATCTAGTTCTGAAAGCTCAAGCTGCGGAAACCTAGAAGCCTATTCTAGAGACACGACAAAGAAGACTATCACAAACCTATCTGAAAGCAAGGGAAAAGGAGCCTTGGATAAGCACATTAGTAATGATGAAAGAATGGCACTCTTTACTGACGAAGCCTAATAACAATAACACCACCATGCATGAATGTTCCCATAGGGTGCCATAGAATTACCAATCCAGCAAAACCAGAAATCAAGGAGTCTTCAACCTTAACGAGAAAAGCGAGCAACGAAGTAGAAATATTACTCTTGGCAACACAAATTGATACTACTAGAAGATTTATTGAAGTAGATTTGGCCCAAAGGTATTTAGGGATAGCACCTTATTATGCAAAATCAAGAGTAATGGCACCTCAAAGGTTCGATAGCCAGTTTAAACCCTTGTCAACTCTACAAAGCAGTCTAGCTTTACAAAGGGATAACAGTATGTCAGGAGAAGCCACCAGTTTAGAGGAGAACAAAATTTTTTTGGCACCATAAGATACAGAGGAAAGAGTGACTGAAGCTCCACCTAGTATAAAGATTCCATACCTCATATATGACAGGACTACAGACCCCAAAGAACACCTTGCTGCCTTTGAGAGTTATATGGATTTCATAATGCTTCCAAGACTATGCGATGCCGAATGTTTCTCTAGCACTACGAGAAGTAGCTGCTAAGTGGTGTCGCTCGTATCAAAAGAAAAACATATGTTCTTGGGAACAGCTCTCTTATGGCTTCTCGGGACACTTTTGTAGCCATAAGAATCCAGTTGTGGACTATCCTACTGTTATAAGCATAAAACAAGGACAAGAGGAATCTTTAACCGATTACTTGAAATGATTTAATGCTGAAGCTTCGAGAGCAGCGGGCATGAGCAACCGCGATAAGCTTGTCGCCATCCATTCAGGGCTACTTGAGAATACACCTTGCTGCAAAGAGCTGTACATATGTGGATGCAAAGACTTGCCAGAATTTTACCGTCGGGCAAATACATTCGTTAGCATGGAAGAGTTATACCATTCAAAAAGGAGACTTGGTTATTACAAGGAAGACAGAAAATTTCATGCTCATCAGAATCTTCAGGATGGGAAGCCTAAATTTCATGAAGGCCAAAAGAATCCAAAGGAGTAAGGACCAAGTGCCAATACCATAACCTTAAGCAAGCCTATTTCATACATATATGCAGTGATGAAGGAGAAAGTCAACTTCTCAGTGCCATTCAAATCTATGTATCATCCAGAACCATTTAAGGGAGGGAGGTATTGCAAATATCACAAGAGGAATGGACACCAAATGACAAATGCAAGGTGTTGGAAGGTGTAATACAAAGACTCATCCAAGAAGGACACCTAGAAGAGTTCATCAAAGATAAACCGAAGTCAACTCAACATCCACTTGATCTCAGGCCAAATGACCTAGCAGTCGGGACCGCTTCTATGCCTATGCCTCTGAAATCAAGGTTTGCTAACTCTTACGACAAAATTCATGAGATCGGAGGTAGGGAGGAACCCTCCGAACTTAGAACTTTCAACTCTACTCATGGAAATGGCTATAATTACGGATCAAAGGACTGTTGCTCTAGTAAGTTTCCAGGAACCCGTACTTGTCGCATTTGCCAAACTTTGGGATATGCAACACTTTCATGCCCCGCATTTCGAAAAGGTGGCTAGGTACTAAGTAAGCTCCCAGTGGCACTACTTCTGAATCGAGTAGTTGCCACTCTACCGATTGCGAAGTTTTGTATGCACCTTATGCTTGCTTGTGAGTGTTTTCTATGCTTTTTATCTAGATAGTTGTACTATGAGTTATGTGCCTACTTAAGGCTTCTGCAGTATTTAGATTAGTATAAGTAGCCTAGATAGCCTTTGGACCAAGTCCTCTCCTTTGGCAAAAGGAGTTAATAATAGTATTTAGAATAGCTAGCTCTATGAGTTTAGGGTGGAAAAGAGGTCTTCCGCCAAGTGTCATGAATGATTGTGTTGTTTTGCTTTTAAAACATGCTATGAACCTTGACTTAAGCCAAAGATACCATGACGTCGAAGGGTTCTTCTAAAATGTCTCGACGTTGTAGGTTTTGACACAATAACTTTGTTTTGTGTCTTATGGTAAATTTTGCATTTCGTTTACGAATTCTCAAGCTTAGCAGCTATGCGACATTTGGTTAATTTTGCTTGCCTACAAAACTTTATGTGAATACACTTTTCACATCATCTTAGATGGGCATTTGTAATTTGATCATTTGCGGAACTACGGTTCCGTCCCGACTATTTTTATGAATTCACACTACGCGAGCTATATTCTCATTACGATGTGAGCTGTGTGCTCTTCACTACACGAGTCGTGTGCTCGCCTAACCAATTCTCTATATGAGTACGTCTGACCAATGCTCTATATGAGTACGTCTAACCAATGCTCTCTATAAGTACGTTCTGACCAATGCTCAACATGAGTATGTCTAACCAATGCTCCAAAAAGGAGTACGTTTCTAACATCTTATCCTATAGAAGGGAACGAAAAGCTCGAAGGGGGCGCTTGGAGCACGTACGTCCTCTGCTCGGATCTCATCCCACAGAAGGGAACAAAAGCTCGAAGGGAGCGCCCAAAAGCACGTACAACCTCTGCTTAAAGAACAAAGCTGAAACGACCACATAAAAGCCCAAAGAGGCGGCTCACCAAATCAAATCATAGCTTAAGAAGGTAGTTTGGAAATCAGAACAAAGCCTAGACAATGACTTACAAAGCCGAGGATGCACTTCTACTTAAAACCAGGAGTGGATTTTTGGTTTTCTTTCAAATACTCGAATATGGGTTTGGTTCGAGACTTCTATTACATTTCAGAAGTGGATTTCTGGTTTTCTACCAAATACTCGAATTTGGGTTTGGTTCGAAACTTCTATTACATTCCAGAAGTGGATTTTTGGTTTTCTTTCAAATACTCGAATCTGGGTTTGGTTCGAGACTTCTATTACATTCCAGAAGTGGATATCTGATTTTCTTTCAAACACTCGAATCTGAATTTGGTTAAGTGGATTTCTGGTCTTTCAACAAATACCTCAATCTGGATTAGGATCGGGACTTCTATTATCTATAGATTTGGATATCTAGTCTTTTGTTGAGTGACTGAATCAGGATCATGGTTCGAAACTCCTAATTGATACCAAAGATGAATTTATATGCATTTATCAACAATACCGGAATCTGGGTTTTAAGGTTGCTAGCCGTTACCACTAGATATAGACTTATAATCTTCTCTTATGGGTTCCCCGAATATGGTTTTCAACAATTCCCTTCACGCCTTCAGAAAAGAGGTTCGGGATTTCCAACCTAATACCCTAATTTGGGTCAAGAGAGCTTTGATCATTATCCCTGGAAAAAGGATCGGCTGTCGATACCCGAAATGGTAGCTGGAGTCTACTATTTCAAAAGCCTTCCAATAAAGAGTAAGACTTCTTACCTCATACAAGGAGGTTTTCTAAACTTACATAATGTTTACTCCTAACGTCGTAGTTACCTGTACCGAATAAAATGATATTTGACATGTTGTTTGCAAAATACGTTAACCCGATATTCTTATCATAAGTGACCGTCTGATTCTCCATTACAAACACCTGAATATAAGGATACAAACTTACCATTTCACACTTCCAAGGATAAATCAGTTGAATGTTTAAATAAGAAAGGTTATGCGACCTTACTTCACTATTTTGGGTTATACAAGATTAATATTGAAACTATTCTAATGATTCTTAAGTTATAGAGAAAACAATGTTGAAGCAGAGGATTTTGTCCTAAAGAACAAAAGCTTTTTTATACAAGGGGAGGGCTAACTGTTAACACTAAAATTTGCACTGGCCAAATATAAAGAAGCAAAAGGTCCAGAACAGGACGAAACGAAGGGTTTCGGGCAGGAAATCTGAACCATGGAGGAAAACGGTTTTCAATAAGGCTAAGGCGTTATCAAAAGCAAGACCAGATAGCTAATACCCAACAACAAAGGGACTCAGTTTGCAACTGTTACAACCAAGACTCAATATCAAAACAGACTATCGATGAAGGGGAACCGAACCGCCACTAGCAATAAAAAATGATCCGAGAGAATGGACCTGACACCAAGCTAAAGCCGAAAGCGTAAAAGAGGCAATTGAAACCACAAGCAACCGGCACCATCGTACGAAAAGTAAGTTTGGAATCAATGAGAAGAAAGAATACCGACAGGTTAGTGCCGACATAAAGAGCAAAGCTTAATTCCGAAAACCAATTACTTTAAAGCCGGAAGCAGATGAGAAAGAAAAGGTGAAAGCTTATAACCCGAAACCAAAGGCATGATAGGAAGCACCAGTCCAAGCAAAAGGAGATGAAAGGGCTATCGACATTAATTTACTTAATGCCGATACGGAAGGATGCAAAGACATGAAAAGATCCTGAAACCAAAAGCGTAAGAGAAACATGCCGAAAGATAGCTAGCGGAGTTAAACAGTTGACCACCGGGAGACAACTTAAGGAGTCAACAGAAGATGAACCGGAAGCATACTGCCGGAAGACCAAAACCTACTCTATAAATTTACCGGAAGCAACCAAACTTAGAAAGGAAGCAGCATCAACGAGAGACATCAGAGACCGAGACTAGATCTCCTAAGGACAATTCCGACACCCCGAGAGCCATGTTAGACCTGCTAACAAAGCCACGTGGAAAGAAAAGTGATCCGACACTAAAGAAGTATCATTGAATCTAGCACAAAATGTTGCAACCGGAAGTCCGAGACCAAGCTACCAAGAGGCATATCAGCGAAACCACTCCCAAAGACCCGAGATTCATATTCCGAAGGCAAGAAGACATCAGTGAAAACATTCGATAAGAAGAAAGGCAACCAAGACCTCTTTGCCGGAACCAAAAGTTACAAGAGCAGCCGAAACCTTATTTTTGTATCAGAAAAAGGCTTCTCCTAGGCTTACAACAATAGAGGGCCCGATTTGCCTATAAATAAGACCCAAGGGTCTCATTTAGAGGGATTTTTTTTCATTTCTCGATCTTGCTCTCGTTTCCTAGAGAGCAAACCCTAATTTGTAAATCGATTTCCTCCTCTATGAATAAAATCATCAAAGCCCTTAAAGTGGACGTAGGTTCAATCTGAACCGAACCACTATAAATTATTGTGTTTTCTTCTATTTCTGCATATTATATTGTTCTTTATTATGCTTTTGAATGTGTTTTGCTATGCTACCAAATTACCAAAATACCCTTCTATGAGCTATTTAGTCTCCTCTCTTGCAACGAGCTTACGTAACCCTTGTCCCAAGATAATTGTTGGTTCCTGAGTCGCATAAGCATGATACTCACCTCTTGAGGGAAGGGTAACTAATATTTTGACTTAAGACCTTGATATCTAGGGAACGGTGAACTAACTCAAGCTTGTGGGAACTGAATAATCCCATTTTTCTCTTAGGTCCATTTCCTTAGACCTATCTCAAGTGTTGACGAAAAAAATCGTTAACAATACATATATATATATATAATGAACTAATGATAAACTAGAACTAAAGGCCCCTTTCTCGCTTTCTTCTCTATTTGCGTTGATGAAACAAAACAATTTGGAAATCAGACTTTGAAATCAAGGAAAGTTATTGAAAAAAAAATCTATTTTCAATATTATATATATATAATATGTATCGGAGAAGAATAGCGATTTATTCATATAGAGCGTCTATTAACAAAAAATTCAAATCATGAATATCGACATATTCATGCCCTTTGTAATCTAAAAAATAAAAAAACACAAATTTTCGTTTTTTTGTTATAATTATTTTTGATTCACTAATTTTTATTGTTTTCTTCAAAAACAAAATATGAAGGAAAAAATATGAAATCTTAAATATTCTTATTTTATGTTTTTTTATTTTGTTTAAATATTTCAATATGTATGTGTGTTTGTGTTTATATTATATATATATATATATATATATATATATATTGGAACAAGAAAACACGTATAACACATCAACGATTGATTGCCCATTTTAAGGGTCGACCGTGATACTCGAATACCTTATATTAGGGTCGACCGTCAACGTTCGGAAGTGTGTCCTAAACCTTGATCTCGTACCACTTAGAACTTATAAAATTTCATCCAACGGTTAGCGCTAATTTGTACCTCTATAAATAAGCGTGTAAGACTTCACTTCAAACTTATCATTTTTTAGATGAGTGCGCAAGCTCTGTCATTTCTTTTCTCCTCCAAAACATCTGAAAATTAGAAAATTTAGATTTAGGATTCTTAATTTGGAGAAAAATGGAATAAAAGACTAGGATGTGGATTCAAATCAGAAAGCTTTATCAAAGAGGCAAACCTTCGTATCTTGTTTTAATTTAGTAATCTAGATCCAAATATCTTTTCTTCTTAATCCAATTTAATAGATCTATATTAAACGTCGTTTGTAAATTCAAATAGGAAATTACAAAGGAAAGAATGCAGATAACATAATTCATCTAGATTGAATATGGAGATTTAGAAAGCTAATAAGGTGAGTGGTAAATTATAAGTTTTTATATGATGGTATGCTATATTGTTGTGAACCCATATCTCTTTACTTCTGTAAAATTGCAATTTATTAAAGTAATTCTATGAATGAAAAAACACTCAGTGATGGAATAGAAATTATGAAAATGTTGCCTATTGAATTAAAAATATAAGAATACCTATTGTTGTTTAGTACACCTATTTGTATAGCCATGAGTTTAAAAAGATGAGAAAATATTTGTTATCCTTAAATTGATGAAAATACATTGTTTGACTTGGATTGGGATAAACGGAAGAAATAATATTCCTTGAAACTACAATATGAATAACCAAAATTTCACATCTGGAGCTTGGTTAATATTTTAATTGTTGGGAAAAAGGCTGAAACAAGTCAAATTTCATATTTTGATTTAAACCTTCACATGCACGATGTGTGCAATTATAAGAAAGAAAATAATATGCCAAAGAAAGGCGCACACAAAGTAGAAATGATTACCGTTTTTACTATATATTTCAATTAATAAAAAAGTGGATCTCTTTTAATTACAAACATCACAAAAAGCTCCTCTTCTTGTGAAAAATGTGGAAATAAACTTAGTACTCAAGGGTCAAAACCAAATTCCAATCTATTAAAATATGATAGTTCCAAAAATGTAATATTAAGAAAAAGAATAAATTGGTAAGGTTAATGAAATTGAGAACTAACGTGATATTAAAAGCTGAAAACTTAGACAAAAGAAGAGGATACAATAAGAAGAAATAAAATGAAATTAAAAGGAAAACACAACAATATGAATAACCAATAAAAAAAATGAGAGATGAAATTGGTTAGACAGGTAACGTAAATGCATAAGAATAGAGATTAGACAAAAAGTCTAATAAAAGAAGATATTGCGTATGTAACTTCATATATTCATTTAAAAGTGAATTTGGGTAAGTTTGTAACATAAGTCAAAGGGTGCTGACCATTACAGATAGTATGAGAGATTTGTAGGGCCATTTCCCACAACAGAAAGGATTGGCCAAATGGCCTAAAGAGTAAAGCAGCCCGAGAGACTATCCGGTGTTCATGATGTTTTCCATGTTTCTCATCTACGGAAGTGCTTACATGATACCGTAGAAGTTGTTGAGTCAAGTGTATTGGAAGAAGTAGAAGTGGAACAGGAGGCGACAATCAGACGAGTTCCTTCCCGTATTCTTGGATCAGAAGTTAAGAAGTTACGCAACAAAGAAATCAAGTTGATGAAGGTTCAATGGGGAGATAACCCAGAGTATGCGACTTGGGAGACCGAAGACAAGATTCGTGCTTCGTACCCTTTTCTTTTCGAAGGTATGTTCTTAACTCCTTTTTTCCAAAGCTTTTATTTATGCTTGTTTCTATCATCTAAGTATGTCCTATCGATCAAATCTTCGACCTTTAGGTAGGAGTCCCATGATTGTAAACATTTGTTTGAAACATGTTATGTTTGATGGATGCAAGTGGATGCAAGTGTTTGCTAGTGGTTGCTTGTGGATGCATATATACACACATTAGGCACTAGATCGGCTCAATCACTCTCATACTGCATATGGATGTTTGTTCTTCTTCTTTTCTTTTAGTGGATGGAAGTGGATGTATCATCATATGGATGTTGCATTTGGGCAGATGATTGTGCACGCATATAGAACTTACATGTTATAATAGGATTGTTGCATACATTATGGATTCATGACACTAACATACATTGCATTAAGGAGGTCGACTGAATCAGTAGACCGCCTGATCTTCGCATTAGTATTGGGACATATAAACACACCTTTGCATATGTTCATATAAGCATTAGAAGTCTTCAAGAACAATGGATGCCTGTGATTGGTGGATGAGTAGATTGGCGATGGAGGGTAGGATATATATTCTTCTTGACTTGAAGATTTCGGGGACGAAATCCTTTGAGTAGGGAGAATGTAGCACCCCATAATTTTAACAACATTAAAGAGGATAAATCAAATAATAATTAATTTAATATTCAGAATTAAGGGAAACGGACTGCGCCATTGTGTCCGTCTCGAAATTCTGGTCATGATAGACTTTTGGTTTGCATAAAACGGACACCGTATGAAGAAATTATGAAGGTTTGAAGTTTGTATACGCACAAGATAATTAAATATATATAATAAATCAGAAAATCAGAAGGAAAAAATAGTTTGAAATCTGAAACAAAGAGGCGGCAAAATTCCCGTCCCAGGGGAGCCGACCCCTTAAGGGGGTGTCGACCCCTGGGTTGACCCCATAAGGGGGGATCGACCCCCTAAGGCTGAGGTGGCAGTCGAATTCTGGGGGCTGGCAGCTATAAATACAGGCTCATTTCTCTTGTTTTCTTCACTGAAAATCAATGGAGGCCTTAATGTTGTCGGTGTCTGGACTGAATCAAATATCTTTCTTCTTCTGCAATCAAAGTTTAGAGATTCAAGTGTAGATCTGTGATTCATAAACTGCTTTTCTCCTTCTATTGTTCTAGATCCGAACACTGTGAGTTTAAGTTATTTTTAGATTCAAATAACTAAAAAGTATAACATGATATGACTGTTATTTGGATTTATCCCTGTGACTGAATCATATCAGATCTATTATAATTTGTGAATCTATAACTGTAAACTTGGATCTCAACCTTTATCATGTCAGATCTACTTTTGATTATGGATCTAATTTGCTATTTGGATCATCTTATGCCTATCATGTTATGGTTAATTTAGATCTGTCATTAGTTGGACATCTGAATCCTTATTTAATCTAGTCATGCCTATTATGACAAACCTACTATGTTAGAACCTGTTTTATTGTCACAAGTTCACCGATCTGTTCTTATATGTTCATTTTAACATTATGCCATCATATGCTTATGTCAGTTTCGATTAGAATAATCATTTCTATCATCTTCCCTTCGCCTTTCCCTTTTAGTTTATATATCCAGGCTATTCCCAAGCCTAGGCATGCCGCTAAAAATTATGCGAATACGTTAGTTTGGGAACGGGGGAAAAACGTAGAATTGGACATAACTTGAAAATGGGAAATTGGCATAACTTGAATAATATTTATGTGTATGAATTTGGACATATAATTCACTATGAACATAATTGGGGAAAAAGGGGAATGAAACCTATAACCTATAGCGACATAGGTAAGATTGACTAATAATGAAATGCCTAGGATTATAGTAATTAGAAACTATAATTACGCCTAGACATGAGGTTAGATTACACTTGTGGTGGAAGTCTTCCCGGAATCGCCCGGCATATCCGGAGACCACAAGTGGTGAATCTAGTGTGGGAGGCCTAGGTGCACAAATATGAGACATGCTAAGACACGAGGTTAAGCCTGATTTGTGGAATAAATCTGCCCAGATCCGCCTGACATGTCCAACATCCACAAATGGTAGGCTTAATGTAGGAGGTCTAGCATACGGTAACCATAAATGAAAATAAGGTAATAAACCTTGAATACTTAACCTAGTGAATCCATAGGGATTGTATGAACATAAACTTAAATTGGGGTTAAGTAAATTTGGTTGAACAATGGGCGAGTTAAGTAAATATGAGGGGGTGGGTAATATTTATGAATAGGCCCACAAACTTAACCTGAGAGGGTTATGTAAATAAAGATACCTAGTGGTAAGCATAACCTATGAAAATGTTGAAGATATGTATTTAAGGACACCTTTTTAGGCTAAGCATAACTTGTAGAAATGATAGGGTTATGTAATTAAAGACATCTAGTGATATACATAATCGATGGAAATCCTAGTGGGGATACAAGACAAGGCGGAGCTTGTATCATATTGTGTGGGACCCATTTCAGTCAATAACCCTTAATAGGTATCAAACGAGTACTCCAAACTAGGTCGGAGTTGGGGCACGCTTACTAGGCTGATTGTAAGAGATCCAAACGAGGAGGACGGTGTGGGAGGCCCAAACCGACCGGGGACGTGCGTGCATGGGCCGGGTAGAGGGGATAATACGACTGTGACACCAGTAGATATGGTTGTGCATATAACGAAGGGTTGCCACTTTAGGAAAGTGATATCCCCTACTATGGGCCGACACAGAGTATTTACGGAGTAGGAAGCCGATCGATTAGGGTAGTAGTTAGGGTACATCTGGACGTATGCCTAAGTCTACCATTTGATAGTTGTTGGGATTGTCTCATTCTGGTTATACTAGTATTAGGGCAGAGAATCAGAGTAATCATTAGAGAAGTGTACACAATCTATCATGTTTACCTTGTCATACTTACCTTTTATGATGTTATCGTTCTCATCCCTTTTATATGCCTATCATGCTACTTTTACTTATTTACTTGCTAAAAGTAACTAGACTCGCCAGACTTTATGTCTGACCCTTTTTGTTTCCTCTTCTTTCTTCCGTCCCCCCTAAGGTTCGCAGGGTGGGAATACTCTGGCTTAGTCAGGACTCGGTTATCATCTTGCTAGGGGCTTCTTTTGAAGTATTGCTCAAGTTCTCTTCTTTACTACTATGTCTTTGTCTCTTTTAGGGATTTTTTTTTTTATGTATTTCTGTACTCAGATGGTACTAGACAGAAGTTTCATGTTATTGTAATGGTTTTTATATAGTTCTAGACTTGTGATATTTTGAACCACGATGTTATGAATTATGTTTTAAATGAAATTTTAAATTCCGCTGCTATATTTTATATATGTCTTGTAATGTTCTGTGTCTGTTTACCTATAACGCTTTACGAAACTTAATGCATTCTCTTAATGAGTGACATTAACGGACGTGGGGTGTCACAGTTTTGAGTTCTCACACCAGTCCCAAAACTGACTGGGAGTTTATTGTTCCCACACCTAAACTCTGGGTGCCCATAATTTGTGTGGGTAGCTAGTAATTTGGTTTGCAGATTTAGTCTTCAGAGCTTTGATTCAAGTTGGAGATAGATTTATGCTTTGGATTTTACTTCTTCCGCTGAAGGCCTATTTGTATTTCTTTCTGTTAAGCTTATATTGTCCTCTGATGTAACTCTTGTAACTTTGATGTAATATTATTGTAATGATAATGGAAAGTTTCTTTTACTTTTGTGCAAATGTGTAATGTAACATCCGAGATTTTTGACTGTTCAAATCGACAATGATACTTACATGTTGTTCGACGACGATTGTTTTATGAATTAGAAAATCATCGCGTAGTGTAATAATCCACAAGCGCATAGTGTACACTTGTAGTACGTTAGTGAGTACGATTCGATCCATATGGAAAGAAATAATTTTAATTAAATTCAATCAAATTAAACCAAACTTTAAAATGTATTAACTAAAATTTAACAAAACTAATGACTAAATTGAGAATGAAACTATTGGTTAATAGCAATTTAGAGGTGTTTTCACTCTCTAGATCACACAAATCAACATGGCGAAGTTATGAACTCTTTTTGTTTGGTCATAAGTGAGATTAGTTATTGTGTTTATCATAAGTATGCCATATTTATGCTATTAATTAGCATAACATAAGTCATCAAACTATAACACAAATCTAATTCACTACTCAATTCCCATGAGAAAAACAATAAGTTGAAAGCAACATCAATTTTAAGAATACTCTATTTACTATTAGTTAGTAATATAAAATATCAAATGTTGATTAACACTTCCTCTTTTTTTCAAAATCATATATAGATGAAGAGGCAAATTTTGTTGTGTCATTTGATCAAGCATGATCTATCCTCTATTAATTAGAGGCATAGATCATCAAAACCAAGCATGATTAACAAAATACACTAAACATCCATTCTTTAATAAGAACAAATAGAGATAATGAAAAATAAACTATGTTGAATCTATGTGATTAGAGAGCTTCATTACCCCTAAATTGCAGGGGTTTAGCTCCTCATTTGTGTGATTATTTCAACACAAATAGATTTCAACTTTGAAGAACAACAAAAACAGAGAGTAAATAATGAAGAAAAGATATTAACTGCTAACTACTTGCGTGAAAATAAATATAAACTACTAACAATAAAAAGAGAGAGTATGAATAGACATGAACATTAAATATAACACATAAAAGAAATAGGCTTGGAGGCCATTTTTGTTTATTTGATCACTTATATTTTCATTTGCTAAAAAGGAGATTCTCAAATACATGAAACAAAGGGGTATATATACATGATCAAAAAAGCCTAAAACCCTAATCACTTTCCTTGGGAATCCCCAAAATGCCAATTCATGAAGCTTCTAATTGCCATTAGCCACTAATAAGTCATGTAAAATAGGCCTTTTGTCTCATTCAATTAGTCTTTAATATGAAGCTTAAGAGCAAGTGGGCTAGTTGAAAGGTGTGGGCCTCCACTATCTATAAAATGAATTAATTTTTTGCCTCCTTTTGTGTAAATGCATGCTTTCCCTTATCTCTTCATGTGTATATATCCTTTTAGCTCCAAAATTCCTGGAAGAGATAATCACAAGGAACAAGTAAAAGATTTCACAAATTAAAACATGCACGAGCGACCACTTTTTCCCAACATAAATGACGATTTTAAAAATATTTAAAACATGATTTGATCATATAAAATACCCAAAAAAAGTTTCATTTATTCAACTAAATAAGAATAAATATGTGAATATAAATGTGCATTTCACGTGCACATCAAATACTCCAACACTTATCTTTTTATTCGTCCTCGAATAAAGTAAAAACTAAGCTAAATCCATTTTCGTAGGGAGCACGATTGCATTGTGTGTGTCGTTAAACCTTTGGGTGTCCCCAGTAGGACGAGTGTTGTCTCGTGAGGGTTTTCAGCGGATACTACCCACAAAATCCAAAAGTTGAATGCAAAAAAAATATTTACAAAATGCAAGATTCGAAAATATTTACAAGATGAATATATATATATATATTTAAAAATGGGTAATTTACTTTTAAATAAGACATCGAATGAGTTAAACACAAGTTTGGGTCTTCACTATGAAATTTGAGTCCGTTACTAATCAAAACATCAAACAAAAGTCATGTTATCGTCACAAACTCCTCTAGCTTGACCAGTTGTTTTGGTAGAAACATAGTGCAAATATGAAATGAATTCTATAATCGATATCAACAATCGTAAAATGGCATCTCATTTTTCTTTTGGTTAACAAGTTAGGTCGAATAAGTGAAGATAGTGCTTGGAATTCAAGTGCTTACTCTCTCTTTATTACAAAATATTTACATTATCACTATTTACAAACACCAAACCAAAAAGACCAAGGTATACCACCCATGAGAGTTTGAGACAGAGCTTGGCGGATTGTGCAGATCGACGCTGACTTTGTCAATAAGATGTCGGTAATTCTTAGGTGTCCAACTCATAAAATGAGACCAACGTATCCTACCCATGCACTACCTCGCGGACTTACGTAAGAGTTGGGACAGAGCTTGGCGGGTTTGCACAGCAACTCTATATTTACAAGCAATGTTGGATACCCTTGGATTATTATATACATTTTTTTCTTTTTTCTTTTTTTTTTACATAAGAGAGAGAGTTAAGCGAAAATATCTTAGCACAACTTCACTTAAAAGATCTAAAATGTTACCGCAAGTAGTCTAAATCAACCATTCATTTAATCGGATTACAATTCAAAAAATATTTCATACTCATCACCTACGAATTTCCCTATATACCAGTTACACCAAATTTGCTCATAATTCAAACTTTCCTTCCGTTATCCGTTAAGAGAAGTAAATCTCCAAACATTTTAATTGAACGACCATAATTGTATACTAGCTCCATCATGTCTTATTTAAAAGTAAATAGAAGTGTGAAACTCTTTTTTTATATAAAAGAAATATCGAAAAAATGCAAACTTAAACTATGCAAAACAGAATGACAATGAGACTCCCCCACACTTGATTTCGACTATGCCCCCACAGCCAATACATGACACAATGAGTGAACGGAAGAGAAATATTTACATATTTACAAAGGAGAATTAAACTTAACTTTTTTACTTCACGTAGCATGGTTCATGAAGAATCATGAGCTCCTCCTCTCGATCAGTGGGCAATTCCAAGAATGGTTTAAGACGTTGACCATTGACGTTGAATACGGATCCATCCCTCGGGTTTTCTATTTCAGCATCATGTGGAAAAACAGTTCGAACAACATATGGTCCAGTCCATCTCGATTTTAACTTCCGGGGGAATAAATGAAGTCGTGAGTCATACAGTAGAACTTTTTGTCTGGCAAAATAGTTTTTCTTAGGATTAACTTGTCATGAAAAACTTTGGTTTTTTCCTTGTGAATTTTTGCATTTTCGTATGCGTCATTCCTAATTTCTTCTAGTTCGTTGAGTTGCAATTTTCGGTTTTCGGCAGCTTGTTCAAGATCAAAGTTTAAGTTCTTTATTGCCCAAAGCGCTTTATGTTCAAGTTCAACGGTTAAATGACAGACTTTGCGTAAACCAATCGAAAAGGGGACATTCCAATATTAGTTTTAAAAGCAGTACGGTAAGCCCAAAGCGCATCGGTCAATTTTTATGACCAATCTTTTCGATTTTTATTTACAGTTTTCTCCAAAATCTATTTTATTTGACAATTCGATACTTCGACTTAACCACAAGTTTACGGATGATAAGAAGTGGATAACTTATGGGTTATTGAGTACTTCTTCATTAAGGATTCAAAAGATTGATTACAGAAATGCGTTCCATTGTCGCTTATTATTGTGCGAGGTATGTCGAACCTCGAAAAGATGTTCTCTTTTAGGAATTTCACAACAATTTTATGATCATTTGTTTTACATGGATCGGCTTCGACCCATTTTGAAACGTAGTCGACAGCGAGAAGAATATACAAGTTTCCAAAAGAGTTTGGGAAAGGTCCCATAAAGTCAATACCTCATACATCAAAGATCTCGATCGTAAGGATGGGGTTCAAAGGCATCATATTTCGTCGAGAAATCTTTCCAAGCATTTGGCAACGATTGCAAGTTTTATAGAATTCGAACAAGTCTTTAAAGAGAGTAGGCCAATAAAAACCACATTGAAGCACCTTTTCAGCAGTTTTCCTATCACCAAAATATCCACCGCACGCTTGATCATGGCAGAATAAGAGAGCAATCCTAATTTCGCTATCAGGAACGCATCGACGAATGATTTGGTCTGGACAATATTTAAACAAGTATGGATCATCCCAATAGAAGTATTTCACTTGGGAAAGAAATTTGTATTTATCATGTTTGGACCAAAACGAGGGTGTTTCCTTAGTGACTAGATAGTTCACTATGTCGGCGAACCAAGGATCGATTGAAACAGAAAGGAGTTGTTCGTCGGCAAAGTTTTCATTGATTGGCAAAGAAGATGGTGCGTTCGGAAGACGAGATAAGTGATCGGCTATGATGTAAACGGATCCTGTTTTGTCTTTGATTGTAAGATCAAATTCTCGAAGTAAAAGGATCCATCGAAATAAGTGTGACTTAGCATCCTTTTTAGCAAAAAGGTGTCGAAGAGCAGAATGGTCAGTGTAGACCGTGACGTGGGAACCAATCAAGCAAGATCGAAACTTCTCAAGCGTAAAAACGACAGCTAAAAGTTCTTTTTTGGTAGTCGTATAATTCAGTTGAGCGTTGTTCAAGGTCATATTCGCATAGTAAATGACGTGAAAGATTTCATTGACGCATTGTCAAACCGCACCAACCGCGAAGTTAGATGCGTCACACATGATTTCCAAAGGAAGTTCCCAATTGGGCGAACAGATTATCGGGGCTAAAATGAGTTCATTTTTAAGACGTTCAAAAGAAGCGAAACATTCAGAGTTGAATTAGAATGGGATGTCCTTTCCTAGAAGAGTAGTCAAAGGACGACCGATTTTGCTAAAATCTTTCACAAAGCGTCGGTAAAAGCCAGCATGCCCGAGAAATGAGTGAATGTCCTTAACGCATTTTAGAATGGGTAGTTTTGAAATAACGTCAACTTTCGCTTTATCTACCTCTATGCCATTATTTGAATTTACATGTCCAAGGACAATGCCTTGTTTGACCATAAAGTGGCATTTTTTCGAATTCAACATTAAGTGATTTTCTTTACATCGATTTAAAACAAGTTCGAGATGATGTAAGCAAGAGGAAAAAGAATCGCCAAAGATCGAAATATCATCCATAAAGACTTCAAGAAAGCGTTCGATCATATCAGAAAAAATTCCAACCATAAATCGTTGGAAAGTTGCAGTAGCGTTGCAAAGACCGAAAGGCATACGTCGGTAAGCAAAGGTGCCGAATCGACATGTGAAAGTCGTTTTCTCTTGATCTTCGGGAGCGATTGGAATTTGGTTATAACCGGAATAACCAACAAGAAAGCCGTAGAATCCGTGACCGGCTAAACGTTCGAGCATTTGATCGATGAAGGGAAGAGGAAAGTGGTATTTACGTGTTGCAGCATTCAATTTTCGATAATCGATGCAAACATGCCAATCCGTTTGACTACGAGTAGAAAGAAGTTCGTTTTGGTCATTTGCGACAACGGTGAGTCCAGACTTTTTAGGAACAACATGAATGGGGGGCTGACCCATAATCTATCAGAAATAGGGTAAATGATACCGTTGTCAAGAAGTTTAAGAATTTCTGTGAACTACCTCTTTCATCTCAGGGTTAAGCCTATGTTGCGCTTCGCTAGTAGGTTTGACTTCGTCGGTTAAGTGAATACGATGTTGAACGATTGCGGGGCTAATTCCCTTGATGTCATAAATGGACCAACCGATTGCATCCTTGTTTTTAAAAAGAGTCGAGAGAAGAGAAATTTCTTGATCATGAGTTAAATTTGAAGAAATTATGACAGGACAAGTTTCGTCATCACCTAAGTATACATACCTAAGGTGATTGGGAAGAGGTTTGAGATCCAACTTTGGTGGTTTCTCGATCAAAGAACTTGGTTGAGATTTGGACTCAACTAAAAGTAATTCAAATGGAAGCGTGTATTCGACGTGGTTAGGAGCATATTGGAACAAATTTTTGTACTCGGCCTCACACTCATCATTAAGGTCAATCGATTCGTTTTCGGAGTTTTAATGAATGGTATTAACTTCCAAGGTTTGGTTACATCATTCATTCGATTGATTTTCAAGATTGAAAATATTATGATCTAAAGTCATGTTTCCAAAAGAGATTTTCATTGAACCATTGCGACAATTTATTAAAGCATTTGAAGTAGCCAAATAAGGTTAACCTAAAATCAAAGGAATTTGACTTATCGGATTATTGACAGGTTGTGTTTCCAAAACAATGAAATCGACAGGGAAGATGAATTATCCAATTTTGATGAGTACGTCCACTTTATATGTTGATGATTATATGTTGAATGCCAATACAATCAATGATTGCGCTCAATCTCACTTTTACAATTATGATTCTCTCAGTAATTTCGAGATAACTCTGAATGGAAATAATGGAGGAATTAGAGCCCTCAAATTGCCAAAAGATCCTGAAAAAGCCAAGTCTGGGGCTATTTATGGGTGATTTCTTCAGACGGATCGTGGTCTTACATGGCACAAATCCCGAAAATCTTGGACTGGTTCGTAGCTTGAGGAAGAAATGGTCAATATGACAGTTATGGACAGGTGTCGCGAGATCCTGCATTCTCGGATCGTGGTGGACTTGGTCTTGGTCATCGTCCATCAACTTCAGGGATCAGATCGGATCAAGTTGGCATTGGACTGATCGGATCGCCCATGATGATCGCGATCGCGGGGGGTAGCAGCGTCATGATTCGGCGAGGACTTGGGGACCACGATCGGAATTTGATGACTTCTACATGTAAAGTTCAATAGAGAACATATGTGTGAATCTCGGTGGCTTGGTCCAAAAGCTAGCCAACATTTTGCCCCCTCGAAGTATGTTTTATCAGGGATGGAACATACTTCGAAATCACTGAGCCATCTTTTCATGAAACGATGTGAATCACTGGTTGTATCTGTTTTAAATGTCGTATTGCTGCAAGAAGTTACGCTCTTTGACTGGTATAAATACCGGATTAAATCATCAATCATTTCTCCATTCATCGAGTGACTTTCATCTCTTGAATTACTGGACATATTGCCGTCAAATTGTCAAGTAAGTTTCAGAACTCTCTGTAAGAAGTAACATTGATAATTTTCGTGTTTTTATGTAAGCATGGAACGTCACCACTTTCGACCCGTGGATCACTGTAGGGCTTGGATCGCGATTCCAAGCTACGGGCCGTGATGGACCATTCTTCACTTTCGAGTAGAGCCGTCCTCTAGGCTTCGAATCGTGATTTGGAGGGTCCATGCATGACCTCCAGTGGGCTTTCCGCTTGTTCGTAGCCCATAATGGCCTAGCGAACAATATAGGACAAGAAAGGGAATACCAATGGCCTTCTTTTTAGCTATATAAATGGGTTTACTCTCCCTCTTTCACTTTTTTACCTTTTCTTTTTCCAGCCACCGCTCCTCCTACTTTTTACCTTCAACAATCTTAATTCGACTTTCAGCAAAAAAATTAAGATTCTCTTTTGATAAAAAGGTAATGGCGTTGGGTTCTTCTTCTTGTGCTTGATTACTTTTCCGCGCCTCCTTATCGCCTTTATATTCTTACTGATTCAGCGGTGATAACGAGGGTTTTAAGCTTAACTTCATGGGTTCATGGACGGAGAGGAAAAACGACGGG
This sequence comes from Allium sativum, assembly GCA_030737875.1. Classification (NCBI taxonomy): domain Eukaryota; kingdom Viridiplantae; phylum Streptophyta; class Magnoliopsida; order Asparagales; family Amaryllidaceae; genus Allium; species Allium sativum. The sequence goes on from CM060923.1 coordinate 467,560,392, forward strand.
GAAGAAGAAGGAGCAGGTCGGTTCGTGGTAATGGCGAGACGATGGGGGAAGGGATGAAGCTATATTGTTAATTTGACTAGTGGATCGGGTCGTGGAAAAGAAGGAGCATCGGTTCGTGGTGAGGTGGATCGCTGGGGGGTTGTCGCGATCCATTTGGTTAAAGAAGAATGGGTCATAAGTCAGAGCGCTTCACGATCCAAGGCCCTTCTTTGAACTGATGCTTCCCTCGATCCGGGTCCTGCTCCACGAACCGACGATGCAACGCGAACCGGATCCTGCTTCACGATCCGATCTGATGAACGATCTGATGCACATGTTGACTAAATAACACGATGTAACTCTGATATACAAATGGACAGTCAGGCTAGAGCCCTCAAGACAATCTTTCTGGATTGAACAACAACTTAACTTGATAGCATATTATGACCAACATCCTACTCATTTAGCTAATTTTTGTGTTTTTCTCGTATGTATGCACAGGCACACACTTGCACTTACACACACGGGGATCGGGTAACTACGTTCTAATTTTTATTCGCCAACACAGCTACATCTGATAAACAAGAGACTGAGACACCAGAGAAAGGTACTGAACCAGAGACATCAGTGCATCATGATCCTGATGTGCTTCCTTCAACTTCAGATCAGAAGAAGTCTGATCCCGACTACGAGGTAGATTCTAGCGCAGAATCAACAGCCTCTGAAAACATGTCTCTCGAAGATGAGGACGATCGAGCTCCCGATGAGATTCCAGGCGTTAAGGATATAGAAAAGTCCACCGATTCTTTAGCTTCCAAACTAGACGATATAAAACTTAGGAAAATTTGCTTGAAACACGGGATCCCTTGGGACGATGTGAAAACACCTGAAAGCGGAGATAGACCTCATCTTGCCCCAAAAGGGTACATGGCAGTTAGTCGACTCATGTGCTGGGTAGGCGCTATTCCTCGATTTCCTCCAATCGTCATTGAAACATTAAGACAATTGTGTATTGCTCCAATGCAGCTTCATCCCAATGCCTATGCAGCCCTATACACTCTATACATCGCATACGTGGAAATCCTGCAAACTGAGCTCACTTTTAAAGACTTGAAGTTCTACTACCTTTTCAAGCACCGTTCCACGGCAACTCCAATTTTTTTTTTACTTCGAATCAGTTGCCGGCAGGAAAGTTGTAACGGATGGTCATAGCAATATAGGGGATGCTAAATCTGATTGGTTTTACATCAAGCATCAGGCTGGGTGCATGACGAAGTGGATGCAATCAAGTAAGCTTTGAACCTCCGAATGGGTAACCTATTTAGGAAACCTAAGCGCTTAAATGTTTCTTTTTTCTATGCAGATCACACTTTCCCCAAAACAGAAGGCTCGGTGTACAACGATTGCTTATCCCGTCTTCTCAGAAGTAATTCAGATTTCTTAAGAATCAAGCAATGTATTAACGATGAGAATCTCCACAAGCACCATCTTTTGGATATTAGATTGGGACTTGGCGCGGGTGGCAAACCTTATAAATATGTGCCCCTGGTAGGAGGAGAAGGAACTTCGCAGGTTATGGAGACAACCAAATTTCGCAAGAGTCCTTCACCGATGATTGATCAGGACGATAAAGATTTAAATGTATATAAAGGAGATAAGGCCCGGGGTGATGAGGCTAAGGAAATCCCGGCCTCTCTAGAATTCTCTCTCAAGAGCTTCACTACCGGTTGATCCAGTGGTTCGTGATGAATTAACAGAGGAGTAGATAATCGGGGAATTGAATAAAATTCCTTTACCAGACGATGTCTATACACAGGAAGACTTCGGAGGGGGGCCATTTTTTCCTATCTCCGAAGAAACAAATGCCCCAGCTAGAGAAAAAGAAGCCACACAGACGAGCCTAACTCTGGGCCTTGGTCCGTTGGGGGGAATTTCACGAGATGCACAGATCACATGCACCACTCGACACAACACTCTCATACCACCAGTATTCAAGGTTTTAATATGTATTTGTTTCCTTTGCCGGTGGGATGACTCGCAAACGATCTTATTCTTATCACTCCCTCCGTGAGGGCACACCCAGTCTCCATTCAAATCCCGGGTATGCTTGCGGTGATAGTCGGGGAAGAGATAGTCATCGGTCCCGCGAACCTCATCAGTCTTATTCTACTCGGTCTCGGTCGCCATCAAAGCAAGTACCTAGGAAACCCCATGTTCGTCAATTGCCACCGGCGGGGGGTAAGCATCTTCCTAAAGACTTGACTCCTCCAAAGAGTATGCCTTCTCACAACAAATATTCAAAGAAACATCACGATCCAAAAGATAAAGACAAAGATCCAAGCAAGGATTCAGAGAAGGAGATAACCGTTTCCTTTGGTCATCACGATTCAGATAACCCTACTACACGGGACATCGCCCATAGCCCCGAAAATCAGGCTAAACTGGCGCACTTACGCAAGGAATTTCCTGATATCTTCTTTGAGAGGATGATGTTTGTGCCGGATCTAGAACCGGTTCCCAAGGACTGGGATACTGAGGTGGTAGGGTACGTGTGCCATGCGGAATACGAGGTGATGAAAAAGCACGCCATTCATCTTTCAGATGCCATCCGTCGCCTAGACACAGACGCGGCTAGAGCCAGAGTAAAGATCAAAAATGAAGCTAGGGCTCGAGGAAAGATGGAAAAGGAGCTAGAGGATGCACAAGCCCAATTGGCTTTAGCTCGGCGAGACGCAGAAAACTACAAGACAGAATTGGAGAATGCTAGAAAGTGCTTTCGTAGTGAACTCGACTCCAACAGCGAAGAACGATTGTCTTTGAAAAAGGAAATAGAGGATCTTAGAATGGCCAATACTGATTCAAAGACGGCGCAAGGACACTTTGATGCTGAGAAGGCCGCCTGGGAGAAGGAGAGAGCGAGCTTGAAAGACAGTCTCGCGGTCGCTGAGAAAGGAAAAGAAATCTTGAGTGACCAACTTGTCCAGGCCGAGGGGCGTGCAGCTCTTGCTGAGAGTAATGCTAACATCATCCTTGAATTGGCTTCCATCACCGCTGACAAGCTTGCGGCAGCTGAAAAAGAGATAGGAGGATTTGAAGAGTTGCTATTCGATTTCTTGGGCCAAGTCATCAGAACTCGAGACATTTCTTGTATTCTAGACTATCACGTTACTCTGGCCAATATATGGGATGCAATTGTCGAGGATGAGAAGTAGCGATTGAAGGTTGATGAGATTGATGAGAGCCAACTAATGCAGACCCTTCTCAAGGGTGAAGAACCTGAAGCTTTGGACAAAGGCAGACGCTTGATCCAAGAAGAGATCGAGAGGGAGAAAGTTAAGGCTAAGGGCAATAATAAAGTTGATGAAGGCTCGAGCTCGGCAGCGGAACCTGAGGCCTCCGAAGTTGAGGAATACAACCCTGATGATCCGTTGATTCCCTTGCTCCCAACTCCTCCGGCTGCTGGAGCTTCTGCTGTAAACCTGGATGAAGGGTCGGCTGAAGGTATTTCCATATTTTCTCCGCAATTTGTCAAAGCAGTTATAACTTGTCGTCGCCTGGTGGAGCAACCGAATGAAAAGACCCCCTTTTCTCCCGAGTTAATAACATGCGCTTCTCATAATACAGGTGACAAGATGACTGAGAAAGATGCAGAAGGGAAGGCAGAGGTAGAGAAAGTTGATGTCCCCTCAGGTACTGATGCTGAAATCTCCAAGACTCTAAATTAGACCGAGGGTGGTGAGAGTATCACCGTGGCACCTGTGGCATCCAGCACTGACGCTCCTGCGGACGCCGAGGTTATTGCTGCTTTGCGCGACATAGACGGTGGTCACGGAGATGAGGAGGATGATGTTATCATCACAGATGAAGTCAAGGATGATGATAACGAAACCTTGGCTGACATGCAGGCTAAGAAGGAGAAGCAGTTGGCTCTAAAAAAGGAGGAGCAGGAGCCTATATATGTGTCCCCTATCTCGAAGGTCAATCCCAAAACGGGATTGATCATAAAGCCCTCCGCTAAATCAATAACCATACAGCTCGCCTCTCAGTCTTCCGACCCTCCTCAAGACACCCTTATTGACAAGAGGAAGAGGAAAAAGGATGATCGCTCCGATGCTGACAAGGAGGAGTTGGGGAGACAGAGGAAGGAAAGGAAGTCGAAACCGTCCCCCAAGCGTAAATAGGATGCAGTTGTTAGTTCATATTTTGCTCTTAGGCTTTTAGGCTTTCTAGTGGCCAAGAAATGTAATTGTGGGAGTGGCCCTCACTTTTATTTAGCTGTCTTGTCTTGTATCCCTGCATCTTAGTAAATGGAAATTTGTTTTTGTTGCCCTTAATTTAATGAGCAATGCAGTGATTCCAAGTTCCTTGCATCTCTGTGCAACATCTTGAGCAGCAAGCATAGTAGCGGAAGGGGATGATTCATCTCCGTCAGCCTTGACTTTCATCCCATCTGTGATACAGACAAGAACTTCCCTTCCAGACAAATCAGTTACATGGAAGTGGAACTGGACCTGCATACCTGCAAGTTTAAATTATCGCATTCAATTATAAACAATTAAATCATAACTAATCAAAAGTTGGATCATGAATCGCATTAGAAGTAAAAAATTTAAAAATTTATGTACTTCCTATTTAGAAATAGGTGTGTGTACATATGCCCCCAATCAATCATTAATATGATGCTTGGCCAGGGCTTATTGATGATTGATTAGAGTTATATGTGTGTTGCCCCCTATTATCAAGAATGAGGGGAAAAGAATTCTTTTAGCGCTAAATCTATAGCACTTTTATACCCTCCCGATCCTTCAGCGGGTTAGAGTTCGAGCTCGTTTCAGGTTTGCTCACTGATCCTTCAGCGGGGAAGAAATTCTGGGGGCGCTAAGTCTCTAGCGCCTTTATACTCTCTTGATCCTTCAGCGGGTTAGAGTGTTGGCAAGGTGGTTTTATCATGGTGCACCTTCACGCCTTGCGGACGTCATCTTCGCGTCCTTTATACTCCCTCTCTAATCTTGAGAGTTAGAGTGCAAATGATGGTGTGATTTACTTCGTTGCACATTCAAGACTCCAATTGTCGTTCACCTCCCAATTCGGTAGAAGGCTCTTCGAATTGGGCGTTTTGCGATCGCTGCAAAGTTTATAACAAATCCAAGAATGTTAAGAATTTACGTTAATTAAAATAAAGAAGATAAGAAAGAGTGCAATGAAAGTAAATGACACGCGATGTTTTTATAGTGGTTCGGTTAGTCAATGACCTACGTCCACTTTATAATCTTTTGTTCAAGTAACCAGACTGTTCTAGGCAAGTCGCGCCTTCTTACATGGTCCTAAAAAACAAAAGAATAAAACTGACAATTTCATGTCAGATAAGGCCGCAAATGCTGGGCGTTCCACACTCTGGGGATTTCATCTCCATCCACAGTTGCTAGCTTGAAGGTTCCATTATCAAGCCTTCGTAGAATGGAATACAGTCCTTCCCATTTCGGACCCATATGCACTGAGTATGGGAAGACACGTTTTAGAACCAAGTCTACGGGTTCAAAATTTCTAGCTCGTACTTTTTTGTTGTAATACCGAGCTATCTGCTGCTTATGCCTTAAGGCACGTAAGTCGGCTTCGTCCCTCTTTTCTTCGATCATGTCCAGGGATTCAAGGAGCAACTCGTTATTGGTCATTGGGTCGTAATAGGTGACTCGGTGAGAAGTACTTCTAACTCGACCGGGATGACCGCTTCAGCTCCAAAAGCGAGGGAGAACGGGGTGTGACCCGTCACCGACTTGTAGGTTGTTTTGTAGGCCCATAATGCTAAGGGCAATTCATCAACCCACATGGCCTTGGCCCGCTTCAATCTCTTCTTCAGGATGGATTTAATCACTTTTGCTACCTCAACTTGGCCGTTCGCTTGCGGATGTACCACAGAGGTGTACCTTTTCTCGATGTGGTATTTCTGGCAAAAATCTCTGAACTCAGTGCTGTCAAACTAAGTTCCATTGTCTGTTATGATGATACTTGGAATCCCAAACCGGCATATAACGTTCCTAACAACGAAGTTGATTACTCGCTTGGTTGTGATTGTGGTCAATGGCTCTGCTTATACCCATTTGGTGAAATAATCCACGGCCACGATAGCGAATTTTGCTCCGCCCTTTACTATGGGGAGGCTTCCAATGATATCAATCCCCCACATAGCGAAGGGACACAGACTCGTCATTGTCTTTAACTGACTAGGCGGTGCCCTGTGGATCTAAGAAAATTTCTGACAAGCGTCACAACGTCGTGCGTATTTAGCCGCATCCTTACTTACGGTTGGCCAGAAATAACCATATTATAATATTTTCTTCGCCAATGTTTGTCCTCCCGCGTGATCTCCGCATTCGCCTTCATGTACTTCTTGCAATACGCACTTGATGTCGCCATGGGTGATACACCGGAGGAGGGGCATTGAGAATCCTTGTCTGTACAGGACTCCCACCTGCAACACATACCGGGAGGCCTTCCGAATTACTGCACGCCTCTCACTTTTCTTTGTAGGAAGCGTTCCATCCATCAGAAAATTCTTCAGAGGAGTCATCCACGACTCCCTTTCAGGTTCAATGTCTAGTACCAGATCAATTTCCATCTGATCTATACTAGGTGACTATAGGACTTCAATCGGGACTAGCTCTGTGTTTTCAGGATTATCAGAACTGTCCATCTTCGCCAATTTATCTGCTTTTTGGTTTTCTGCTCGAGGAATGTGGGATATGGTGTGGTGATCAAAATCATCCAGCAACTTCTTCACTTTTTCCAATTACGATATCAGCCTAGGGCTTTTGGCCTGAAACCTCCTTGTGACCTGGTTCATGACTATTTTGGAATCGCAAAAAATGTCTAGCTTCACAATCTCCAACTCCTTCATGAGCTTCAACCTGGCGATTAGAGCTTCATATTCGGAGTCGTTATTAGTAGCGTGGAACTCCAATCTGAGAGCATAGTATATTAGTATTTTTTCTGGAGTCTCAAGCACCACTCCAGCACCAGATCGTCTGTCATTTTTAGCTCCGTCAGTGTACAACTTCCAGGCATTAGGGTCAAGGAGTAGCTTTGCAGATCGACTTCTTCGCTTATTATATCATCTTCTGGGATTGTAACCTCTGCTATGAAGTCTGCAAGCACTTGCCCCCTTATTGATCGTCGGGGTTGAAAATTCAAATCAAACTGACTTAGTTCAATGTTCCACTTAAGTAATCTTCCCGATGTCTCTGGCCTTTGAAGAACTTGTTTTAGCGGGTGATCAGTGTACAAAGTAATCGGGTGAGCTTGGAAATAGTGGCAAAGCTTCTTTGATGCAATCAATAAACTATACGCAAGCTTTTCTATTCTTGGATAATTTCGCTCGGCTGCCGCCAACTTCTTACTCACATAGTACACTGGTCTTTGCACCTTGTCTTCTTCTCTAACCAAGGCTGAACTGATCGCATTAGGTGACACTGCCAAGTACACAAATAAGTCCTCGTGATCTATGGGCTTAGACAATATTACGGGTCTCTCTAAATGATTCAATAGATTTTGGAACGCTTCTATACAATCAGGAGTCTAGTTAAAGTTGCGCTTGCCTCGCTTTATTAGCTCGAAAAACGGGATGCATTTATCTGTAGCTTTGGAGATGAATATACTCAGCGATGCTACCTTCCCAGCAAGGCTTTGGATATCCTTGATATGCCTTGGTTCTTGTATATTTCGGATTGCTGTAATTTGATCTGGGTTGATCTCGATCCCACGCGAGTTGACGATGAATCCAAGGAATTTTCCAGATGCTACCCCAAACGAACACTTCAAATGATTCAGTTTCATCCCGTATTTCCGAAGAATCCCAAACATTTCTGCTAAATCGGTGGTATGGTCGGATGATTGTCTGGATTTTACCAACATATCGTCAACGTACACTTCCATCGTTTTCCCGATTTGGTGGTAAAACATTCTATTCACCAACCGTTGATATGTAGCCCCGACATTCTTTAAACCGAAAGGCATTACCACATAGCAGTATAACCCAAATTTGCAATGAAACTTGTATACTCTGGATCCGAGACGTGCATGGGGATTTGATTGTACCCTGGGTAGGCGTCCATAAAAGAAAGAAGCTCATGACCCACCGTTGAATCCACTAGTTGATCAATTCTGGGTAATGGAAAACTATCCTTTGGGCAGGCTTTGTTCAAGTCTGAGAAATCGATGCAGGTGCGCCACTTTCCATTGGCCTTCTTTACCAAGTCCAGGTTTGAAATCCAGTCCGGGTGTAACACCCCGTATGTTGAATAACTTGCTATAATATAAAACAGGGCAGAATTAAATTTAAAAATCTGAATCAGGGGAAACGGGCTAGGCCATTGCGTTCGTCTCGGAAAAATACGCGAAATAGAGTCCGAGTTTTCGAAAATCGGAGTCCGTATGACCCAGTTAAGGCCCGAAGAAGTTTTCAGAAAATTTAAAACAGATTTAAAAGATTCAGATTCACATTTCAGAAGAGGCGGGAAAATTCCCGCCTGGCAAAGGGTGTCGACCCTAGGGTCGACATGGGTGTCGACCCCCTCCCTAGGGGTCGACCCCCCTGTCGGTCTGAGTGACCTGGGTGCAACCTGATGGCTTTTGGGCTGTGCTTGATGGCTAGTGACGAGATCTGACGGCTCTAATCTAATTTAGGGTTAATCTAATGGCCTAAAACACCTAACTAATCTATAAATATACCCTAAGACTACCCTAATCCATACTAAAAATAGAAACAATGCCATCATGCCGTCAAAATGCAACTTGAAGGAGCCTCCATCAAATTAAAGAGGAAGATAACTTCTCAATTCAACTTCTAATCAACTCTAGCAACTTAATCTTCTTCTTAGGAGTGCTAATCAACAAGTTGTGAGTTTCTATAGCCTTAATGACCAATTGTTGAATTGATTATGATAGGATATAATGTGGTTATGGCAATGAATGTGGATCAATGCAAGATTATGTTATCATATGCTATGTGTTTGTGATGTTATGCAAGTTATGCAAGTTATATGCTATGTGTTATGCAAGTTATGCAAGTTATATGCTATATGTTATGCAAGTCATATGCTATGTGATTATGTGTTATGCAAGTTATGCAAGTCATATGATATATGATCATGATGTTATGCAAGTTATGCAAGTCATATGCTACATGTTCATGATGTTATGCAAGTTATATGCTACATGTTCATGATGTTATGCAAGTTATGTAAGTCATATGATATATGATCATGATGTTATGCAAGTTATGCAAGTGTTAGGCTATGTGTTCATGATGCTAGTTATGCAAATCACTTTGATAAACATTGATCCATTATGACACCATGATATGCGAGTTTGGTGTATGATTATATGCAAGTTCATACATGACATGATATGCAAGTTTGGTGTTTGATTATATGCAAGTTCATATATGATATGTTATGCAAGTTTGGTGTATGATTATATGCAAGTTCATACATGACATGTTATGCAAGTTTGGTGTTTGATTATATGCAAGTAACATGTGCAAGTTTACACCTTTGGATGATATGCATACATATGCAAGTTAACCCCTTTGTATGTCATACATACATATGCAAGTTTACCCCTTTGAATGACATAAGTAGCTTATGCAAGTTACCCTCTTTATGACATATGTGATTCATGCAAGTTTGGGTTGGTTATTTATGCTAGTTGGGTTTGATGCTATATGCATGTTGACACCTTTAAAACCCATGTTGATGCTAATGTTATGCAAGTTGAACCCATTGTATGTGTGATGAATCTTCCCTTTTATGTCATGTTTGTGAATTACGTGGGGAACGATGGGGTTAATATACATGTTAATAAAATGGTGTGAAGTTGGTATAATTATGCATACCATAAAGTGGATGGACATAATTGAGTCAATTATGTACATCGTTAAACTTGTAATTAATTAGGGATAATTAATACAAATTATGGGGGTGATTAATTAGGTGTAATTAATCGACTAAGACACGAGGTTGGACCCTTTTGTAGCATAAGACTGCCTGGAACCGACCGGCAAATCCAGCGGCTACAAATGATTGGCCCAATGTGAGAGGTCTTAGGCACAAACTATATACGTGACAAGTGTAACGACACGAGGTTAGACTCGGTTATGGCGTAAGGCTGCCCGGACCCAATCGGCAAATCCAGCTGCCATAAAAGATAGTCTAATGTGTGAGGTCTTTACAACGATTACGTTCTTAATCAATTAAGAAACACTTAACCAGATAAGCATGTAGTGGGGCATGAGGGGTTAAGTGGGTGCCTTGGGTGGCATGTAAGTGCCTTGGGTGGCATGTAAGTGCCTTGGGTGGCATGTGGAAATCTAGTGGGTTGCCTTGGGTGGCAATAGAAAATACGATTAGAATACTTAACCAAGTGGAAACTTGTAATTAAACATGATTAAAGGGTTAAGTGGGATGCACTAGATAAAATGACAAGCTTAGGTGGTAGCTTGTGGGGGCCCATTTCAACCAGTAACCCATTTGTATCTTATTGGGCTCGACCCATGTCGAGGACGGGACACGCGTACTGAGCTTGACAATAAGAGGCCCAAACGGGTTAGCGGTGGTAACGCGAGTCCAACGGGTTTCATATGCGTGTGTGGACCTGGGCTGGTAGGTAAGACGTTGTTGCATCATGTAAATATAAGCCGTGCACCATTGGTTGTATCGGATTGCTACTTTGGGGAGTGATACACCCCACTGTGGGGCCAGCACGGGTATCTACGGTAGGGAGCCGATCGCTTGGGAGTAGTGGGTACACCTAGTGGAGATAGGGGCAGACGACACCTATGTAGTCAGCTAGGCGTACACGAAACTACTGGGAAAATTTTCTAAGTCCTTTGGAGGGATCAACCTTTAAGTAGGAATGACTGGTGTGGTGCAGTTAGTAATTACCCTTGGGTGGGTAGATGCGTCTTTACCGTTATCTTAGTTCATCCTATGTCTAGTTGGCTACTTAGTGTAGTCATTTATCCCCAGTCATCACCGTACCAAGTTTATATCATACCCTAATTACTTTAATGATTGTGTTGTTAGAGTTATAGGGCTCACTCAGACTTATGTCTGACCCCGTTGTTTTTATCTTTTTCCCCCTCAGGTCCTCAGGTTGGGCCTAGCACTAGTGGCCTTTGATCAGATTTCTTTATCTATCTTTTGGAGCTTGGACCGTGATGTAAAGCCCAGCTTATCTTTTCTATTATGGCTATTAGTTTATGTAGTGGGATTATGTACTTATGTTTTTATCAGGATGGATATTTAGTACTTGACTCTTTTATGGTGTTGTAACTAAACATGTTTATCTTCTGTTGCAATGAAATGATGTTTTAGATTTCAAGTATTATTTATATCTGTCTTGTTGTAATTTTTCTGTTCTATATTCACTTAAAATACTCCACCGAAGTTAAGGCATTCCCATAGTGAGTGACCTTAGCGGGTGTGGGGTGTTACACGTGGTATCAGAGCTGAAGGTTACCGGAACAGATAAAATTTTTAGAAAACTATTTTTCTAAAAACACTTTTGGAAGAAGTATTTTCAAAAACATGTCTTTTAAGAGAAAAGTTTTTGAAAGAAAAACATAATCCCCAATAGCCATATCTTTATCTTTCGAATTCTCCGTTTTGAATCTTTCCTTTTTCGTTTCAGCATGGCTGAAGATCTTAACTTTCCGGAGGGTGTAACGATACCTGTATGGTATAGGAGATTGATGGAGGCTAGGGCCGCCACTGCGGGTCCAGCAAATGTTCATCCACCAACAGTAGTACCCGATCTTCCTCCTCCTCCTCCTCCTCGTACGGATACTTTTGCTAAGACTTGCAAGGAATTTAAGGCTATAGGAGGGAAACCTTTTCAAGGGTCAGAAACTTTTGTGGAAGCTAGGGATTGGCTTAAGGAGGTGGAAGAGTTGATAGATATCTTTGAGATGGAAGAAGGAAAGAATGTCAAGTTAGCTGCTTGGTTAATAAGGGAGAGACCTCATTCTGGTGGGAGGTCACTAATGGAGAGCGCCCTGTTGACTCTTGGGCGGATTTCAGGCAAAGGTTTGTGGCAAAGTTTCTCTCAAGGGCGGAGGAAAACTTGTATATGGAGAGGTTCTTGACTCTAAAGCAAGGAAACCTAGCAGTGAAGGAATATGTCAACAAGTTTAATCAATTGGCAAGGTTTGGCATAGACATGGTGAATACACCGGAGAAGAAGGCTTTGAGGTTCGTTAAGGGCTTGAATGAACCGATGCATGGTTTGGCTATGACTCACATCCCTATGGGGGCCACCTTTGAGAAGCTAGTAGACATGACACTCATGCATGAGGAAGAGAAGGGTCCCAATGCTGATAAGGCACCCGAGAAGAAAGGAGATCAAAAGAGACCTCAACAGCAACAGCAAAACAAGGGTGGGAAAGGCAATGGTGGCAAGGGAAAGAAGAAGTGCTTTAATTGCGGGACACCAGGCCACCTAAGCAAAGATTGTCGAAAGAAGAAGAAGAAGACTGGCTGCTTCCACTGTGGCGAAGCAGGGCATCTAGTGAAGGATTGCCCTAAGAATGGGCAAAGGACGGGATCTACCTCAGGGGGACAGGTGCAAGCTCTTATGGCACCAGGTCAGGCAAGGGGGCAAGTTCAGGCTCTCGCGGTTCCACCGACTCAGGAAAGAGGTAGAACTATTTCCGTTGAAAGTCTGGTTTTTCTGTTTGATCATCCCGTCCGTACATTGTTTGATTCTGGCGCATCGCATTCGTTTATCTCATCATCATTAGTTGAGTCACTGCACTTAGACACCGGTCTAGTAGATGATCCCTTGGTTGTTTCAAACCCAATTGGGGGCTCCACTTATTTGTCCATGATATGTTTGGGTTTGAAGATTTCTATACTTAGCGTTGAGTTTAGATGTGATGCTTTTGTTTTGGGCTTCACGGGCTATGGGTTGATTTTGGGCATGGACTGGTTGTCCAGTAATGGTGCCATTCTTGATTGCGAAAGGAGAGTTGTTAGGCTCATGACCCGTTTGGGGAACACTCTAGAGATCTCTTGTAATCCCATAGATTCTGTTATGCTAAGTTATCTTGAATCACTTGACGCTTCGGTCGAGAGTTTGCGATCTGTTAGAGTGGTCCGGGAATACTCAGATGTGTTTGAGGAGGTGAAGGACTTACCTTCGAAGCGGGAGATCGACTTCCGAATATATTTGGTAGACAATGCTAAGCCAGTATCTTTACCAGTGCGCCATATGGCTCCTCGTGAGAGGAGGGAACTCCATAAGCAAGTAGGGGAGTTGCTTGAGAAGGGGTTCATAAGACGAAGTATATCGGAGTGGGGTGCTCCAGTAGTTTTTGCCACGAAGGCGGATGGGTCCCTCAGACTTTGTCTAGACTATAGAGAACTCAACAAGCTCACAAAGAAGAATAGACACCCATTGCCGAGGATTGATGATCTTTTTGATCAGTTGGTTGGCGCCTCAGTGTTTTCGCAATTGGACTTGGCCACAGGGTTTCATCAGTTGAGGGTGGCTGAAGATAGCATAGACAAGACCGCCTTTAGGACTCCGGATGGTTTCTATGAGTGGCTGGTGATGCCATTTGGTTTGATGAACGCCCCTGCATACTTTGTTGATTTGATGAGTAGGGTGTTCAGGGAGTTCCTTAATAAGTTCGTGGTGGTCTTTGTGGATGACATCTTAGTCTTTTCTAAGAGTGAAGAAGAGCATGCCCTACATCTTAGGGAAGTGTTGGAGACTCTTCGAGCGCATAGCCTTAAGGCTAAATTCTCTAAATGTCACTTCTGGAGGAAGGAAGTGCGGTTCTTGGGGCACGTGGTCTCCAAGGAAGGGATAGCTGTGGATCCCGCGAAGGTAGTATCCATCCAAGATTAGAAGGTTCCGAAGAATGCTACCGAGGTGAGGAGTTTCTTGGGGTTGGCTGGCTACTATAGGAAGTTTATCAAGGACTTCGTGAAGATATCAGCCCCATTAACTCGCTTGACGAAGAAGAATCTAGTCTTCGCATGGGACGTAGACTGTGATGATGCATTCCAACGGTTAAAGAGAGCTTTAACCACAGCTTCAGTCTTAGTGTTGCCAGATGAGAGTAAGCCATTTGTTGTCTATACCGATGCTTGTGGGACAGGACTGGGCGCAGTCTTAATGCAAGAGGGAAGGGTAATAGCCTACGGGGGAAGGCAGTTGAGGAAGCATGAGAAAAATTACCCTACCCATGATTTAGAGTTGGCCTCTATTGTCTTTGCGCTTAAGATTTGGCGCCATTATCTTCTTGGCGAGAGGTTCGAATTGTTCACTGACCACAAATCATTGAAGTACTTGTTTTTCAGAAGGATTTGAACTTGAGACAGCAAAGGTGGATGGAGTTCTTAGCATCCTATGATTTCGAGATAGCATATACCCCTGGCAAGGGTAACGTGGTGGCGGACGCCTTGAGCAGAAAAAGGTTGTCCTTGAGTCCATTGTTCGTGGAACGACGAAGCTTGGAATTTATCTCGATGTTTGATTTCAGACCTTCCGTTGACTTTGTACCCGGTTTGCCAGCATCTTTAGATGTCAGACCTACTCTTTTGGGACGGATTGGCGAGGCACAGAGGGACGACCCACAGTTGGTTGGGTTGGTAGAGAAGCTCATAAGGGGGGAGTCGTCCAGCCATTTGAGTAGGTACACCCTAGACGATAGGGGGTGCTTGCGTAGAGACGGTAGACTTTGTGTACCGCAAGACGAGGGTTTGAGGAAGGCTATTCTTGATGATGCACACCGTTCTAGGATGACCATTCATCCTGGTGGGGACAAGATGTACCAAGACATGAAGCGAGTTTTCTTTTTGGCCGGTATGAAGAAAGATGTGGCCGAGTATGTCGCTAGATGCTTGGTGTGCCAACAAGTGAAAGCGGAGCAAAAGAAACCTGGTGGGTTGCTTCACCCATTGGAAGTTCCGCAATGGAAGTGGGATAGCGTCTCGATGGATTTTATTGATGGGTTACCGAGATCGAGGAAGGGTAATACGGGAATATGGGTTATGGTAGAAATACTTACTAAGAGCGCCCATTTTATACCCGTGAAGAGCAAGAGGACTGCTCCATGGCTAGCTTCAGTTTACCTTCGAGAGATAGTTCGATTGCATGGGGTACCCTCTAGCATAGTGAGTGATCGAGATCCTATCTTCACTAGCGAGTTCTGGAAGAGTTTGCAAGAAGCAGTGGGGACTCAGTTGTGTTTGAGCACCGCATATCATCCTCAGACGGACGGCCAGACCGAGAGGGTGAATCGTGTTCTGGAAGACCTTTTGAGGCTTTGTATCTTAGATTTTGGAGGTACATGGGAAGAGCATCTTCCATTGGTGGAGTTTGCGTATAATAACAGCTTTCAGTCCAGTATTGGTATGGCTCCTTTTGAAGCTCTTTATGGAAGGCCTTGTCGATCACCTACATGTTGGTGGGAATCTACGGATAAGATCTTGCTTGGGCCTGATACGGTTAGAGAGACTTCAGAAAAGATTGATTTGATTCGAAGAAGGATGAAAGCAGCGCAAGATAGGCAGAAATCTTATGCGGATAAGAGGAGGACGGATCTGGAATTTGACGTTGGGGACATGGTCTTTGTCAAAGTATCTCCGTTACGGAATGTTGTTCGCTTTGGGTCCGTTGGGAAGTTAGTACCAAGATTCGTAGGACCGTTTCCTATTAAGGAAAGGATTGGACGGATGGTATATAGGGTGGATTTACCCGAGAGACTTAGTGGGGTACATGACGTATTCCATGTGTCACATTTGAGGAAGTGCCTACATGAGACCGCAGAGGTGGTAGAGCCGAGCTTGCTTAGATAAGTGGAGGTAGAGCGTGATGCGACTATTCGACGAGCTCCTACCCGCATCCTTGGGTCAGAGATTAGGAAGTTGAGAAACAGAGAGGTTCGACTAGTCAAAGTGCAATAGGGAGAGGATGAGAGCAATGCTACTTGGGAGACAGAAGCGAAGATGCGTTCACTGTACCCATTCCTTTCTGAGGGTATGTCTTTTAACTTCTCCTTTATCGTTTGTCTAGTACTTATCTTATCTTGAGTATGTCCTCTCATTAGTACCTTTGACCTTTAGATAGGGTAAACCTATGGTTGAAACATGTGTCTGAGACATGTTATGATTGATGGATGCGAGTGGATGCAAGTGGTTGCTAGTGGTTGCTCGTGGATGCATATACACACACTCTAGGCACTAGATCGGCTCAGTCACTTCATATTGCATATTGCATAAAATTGTGTGTAGGTAGCTATATTAATGGATGTATAATGGTTGTGCTATCATATGGATGATGCATTTTGGTGAATGATTGTGCACTCATGTAGAAATAGTATGTGTCGATAGGGTTCTTTCGCATACATATTGGATGCATGGCACTATCATGGTTTGCATTAAGGAGGTCAACTGAATCCGTAGACCGCCTGATTTTGCATTAGACAGGGAACATATACACACACTCTTTGCATATGTTCATACAGCATTAGAAACTCTAAGGACAATGGATTCCAGTGTTTGATGGTTTGAGTAGATGGTTGTTTGGTTGGTAGGATACGTTCTTCTTGACTTAGAGATTTCGGGGACGAAATCCTTTAAGTAGGGGATAATGTAACACCCCGTATGTTGAATAACTTGCTATAATATAAAACAGGGCAGAATTAAATTTAAAAATCTGAATCAGGGGAAACGGGCTAGGCCATTGCGTTCGTCTCGGAAAAATACGCGAAATAGAGTCCGAGTTTTCGAAAATCGGAGTCCGTATGACCCAGTTAAGGCCCGAAGAAGTTTTCAGAAAATTTAAAACAGATTTAAAAGATTCAGATTCACATTTCAGAAGAGGCGGAAAAACTCCCGCCTGGCAGAGGGTGTCGACCCTAGGGTCGACATGGGTGTCGACCCCCTCCCTAGGGGTCGACCCAGGGGTCGACCCCCCTGTCGGTCTGAGTGACCTGAGTGCAACCTGATGGCTTTTGGGCTGTGCTTGATGGCTAGTGACGAGATCTGACGGCTCTAATCTGATTTAGGGTTAATCTAATGGCCTAAAACACCTAACTAATCTATAAATATACCCTAAGACTACCCTAATCCATACTAAAAATAGAAACAATGCCATCATGCCGTCAAAATGCAACTTGAAGGAGCCTCCATCAAATTAAAGAGGAAGATAGCTTCTCAAATCAACTTCTAATCAACTCTAGCAACTTAATCTTCTTCTTAGGAGTGCTAATCAACAAGTTGTGAGTTTCTATAGCCTTAATGACCAATTGTTGAATTGATTATGATAGGATATAATGTGGTTATGGCTATGAATGTGGATCAATGCAAGATTATGTTATCATATGCTATGTGTTTGTGATGTTATGCAAGTTATGCAAGTTATATGCTATGTGTTATGCAAGTTATGCAAGTTATATGCTATATGTTATGCAAGTCATATGCTATGTGATTATGTGTTATGCAAGTTATGCAAGTCATATGATATATGATCATGATGTTACGCAAGTTATGCAAGTCATATGCTACATGTTCATGATGTTATGCAAGTTATATGCTACATGTTCATGATGTTATGCAAGTTATGTAAGTCATATGATATATGATCATGATGTTATGCAAGTTATGCAAGTGTTAGGCTATGTGTTCATGATGCTAGTTATGCAAATCACTATGATAAACATTGATCCATTATGACACCATGATATGCGAGTTTGGTGTATGATTATATGCAAGTTCATACATGACATGATATGCAAGTTTGGTGTTTGATTATATGCAAGTTCATATATGATATGTTATGCAAGTTTGGTGTATGATTATATGCAAGTTCATACATGACATGTTATGCAAGTTTGGTGTTTGATTATATGCAAGTAACATGTGCAAGTTTACACCTTTGGATGATATGCATACATATGCAAGTTAACCCCTTTGTATGTCATACATACATATGCAAGTTTACCCCTTTGAATGACATAAGTAGCTTATGCAAGTTACCCTCTTTATGACATATGTGATTCATGCAAGTTTGGGTTGGTTATTTATGCTAGTTGGGTTTGATGCTATATGCATGTTGACACCTTTAAAACCCATGTTGATGCTAATGTTATGCAAGTTGAACCCATTGTATGTGTGATGAATCTTCCCTTTTATGTCATGTTTGCGAATTACGTGGGGAACGATGGGGTCAATATACATGTTAATAAAATGGTGTGAAGTTGGTATGATTATGCATACCATAAAGTGGATGGACATAATTGAGTCAATTATGTACATCGTTAAACTTGTAATTAATTAGGGATAATTAATACAAATTATGGGGGTGATTAATTAGGTGTAATTAATCGACTAAGACACGAGGTTGGACCCTTTTGTAGCATAAGACTGCCCGGAACCGACCGGCAAATCCAGCGGCTACAAATGATTGGCCCAATGTGAGAGGTCTTAGGCACAAACTATATACGTGACAAGTGTAAGGACACGAGGTTAGACTCGGTTATGGTGTAAGGCTGCCCGGACCCAACCGGCAAATCCAGCTGCCATAAATGATAGTCTAATGTGAGAGGTCTTTACAACGGTTGCGTTCTTAATCAATTAAGAAACACTTAACCAGATAAGCATGTAGTGGGGCATGGGGGGTTAAGTGGGTGCCTTGGGTGGCATGTAAGTGCCTTCGGTGGCATGTAAGTGCCTTGGGTGGCATGTAAGTGCCTTGGGTGGCATGTGGAAATCTAGTGGGTTGCCTTGGGTGGCAATAGAAAATATGATTAGAATACTTAACCAAGTGGAAACATGTAATTAAACATGATTAAAGGGTTAAGTGGGATGCACTAGATAAAATGACAAGCTTAGGTAGTAGCTTGTGGGGGCCCATTTCAACCAGTAACCCATTTGTATCTTATTGGGCTCGACCCATGTCGAGGACGGGACACGCGTACTGGGCTTGACTATAAGAGGCCAAAACGGGTTTGCGGTGGCAACGCGAGTCAAACGGGTTTCATATGCGTGTGTGGACCCGGGCTGGTAGGTAAGACGTTGTTGCATCGTGTAGATATAAGCCGTGCACCATTGGTTGTATCGGGTTGCTACTTTGGGGAGTGATACACCCCACTGTGGGGCCAGCACGGGTATCTACGGTAGGGAGCCGATCGCTTGGGAGTAGTGGGTACACCTAGTGGAGATAGGGGCAGACGGCACCTATGTAGTCAGCTAGGCGTACACGAAACTTCTGGGAAAATTTTCTAAGTCCTTGGGAGGGATCAACCTTTAAGTAGGAATGACTGGTGTGGTGCAGTTAGTAATTACCCTTGGGTGGGTAGATGCGTCTTTACCGTTATCTTAGTTCATCCTATGTCTAGTTGGCTACTTAATGTAGTCATTTATCCCCAGTCATCACCGTACCAAGTTTATATCATACCCTAATTACTTTAATGATTGTGTTGTTAGAGTTATAGGGCTCACTCAGACTTATGTCTGACCCCGTTGTTTTTATCTTTTCCCCCTCAGGTCCTCAAGTTGGGCCTAGCACTAGTGGGCTTTGATCAGATTTCTTTATCTATCTTTTGGAGCTTGGACCGTGATGTAAAGCCCAGCTTATCTTTTCTATTATGGCTATTAGTTTATGTAGTGGGATTATGTACTTATGTTTTTATAAGGATGGATATTTAGTACTTGACTCTTTTATGGTGTTGTAACTAAACATGTTTATCTTCTGTTGCAATGAAATGATGTTTTAGATTTCAAGTATTATTTATATCTGTCTTGTTGTAATTTTTCTGTTCTATATTCACTTAAAATACTCCACCGAAGTTAAGGCATTCCCATAGTGAGTGACCTTAGCGGGTGCGGGGTGTTACACCGGGTATGTTGAGTCTCTGATGACCCGTTACTTCTCAATTTTTCGACTTCTTCCTTCAAGGCAGCGGACCTCCCTGGGCCCAGCATTCGCCTTTTCTATTTGACGGGAGGATGTTTTGGGTTAATGCTTAACGAATGACTCATAATTGAAGGAGAAATCCCACACATATCTGAGTGGGTCCAGGCAAATACATCCAAATTAGCTTTCAAGAAATCTGTTAGCTCTCTGGCTCGAATAGGGTCCAACTGGGATCCAATCTTCAAGACCTTCTCCGGGTCACTATCATCGATTGGTACATCCACAGTCGATTCATTGGGAGTCGCCATTCTGCCCCTAGGCTCTTCATCCTCTCTGGGATCTATGTCCTCAGGCAGTTCTTTGGGCGGCTCTCCCATAGCTATCTTCTTTAGTTGCTATGACGTTTCCTCCCCTGTAGGGGAGGAAGCACCTTTTGTCTCTACATCCCTTCCTTTGCGGAGCATCTTCAGGTCTGCAATGTAGCATGCTCGGGAAACAACTTGGTCTCCTCTGATTATGCCTATACCAGCATCAGTCAGGAACTTCATCAATAAACACTAAGAGGCTATGCAGGCTCTGAATTTTGCTAGGTCCGGTCGGCCTAAAAAGGCGTTATATGAGGATTCAACGTGCAGAACCACAAAAGGAAGGAATCTTACTCTCTGGCGTTCCCCTTGCCAAGGGTTACCGACAGTTCTACGTATCCCATTGGTGCAGTTGACGCTCCATTGAATCCACGTATCCATCCTTCGCATGGCTTTAAATCCTTCGGTTCAAGTTTCATTTGGTCGAACGTTTTCTTGAACAAGATGTTAACCGAGCTTCCGTTATCCACTAAAACTTTATGGACTATGGCCGGACCAATTGCGGCTGTGATTACTAATGGGTCCTCAGTTGGGGAGTGAACGCCAATGCTATATCTATCGTGAAATGTAATGTCATTAGTCATTGTCTTTTGTTGCTTGATTGGAGCAATGTCCTCAGGATTACTACATTCTCCTACTTCGAGGGGTTGTTTAGCTGCATTGACATACTGGTCCATTGCCCTAAAGCTATGCCCGGCCAGATGGAGCCCTCCGATTATGGTGTTGATGACGAGGTTCTTCCCTTTCTGCTGAGCGGTCAGCCTGGCAGCAGGTTGGCTCTGACTTTGGTTTTAGTTCGGGGCCGGTGCGGCTTGCCCCCTGTCCCTTGGAGTGACCTTATACTCATCGAGTTTTCCCTCTCAGAGTAGCCTCTCGACCACGTCTCTCAGATGACGACAGTCATTTGTGGAGTGACCATGGATTTGGTGAAAAAGACAGAACTTTCCAGTTTCACGTTCCATTTCTGTCGAATCTCTCAGGGGAGGTCTTTTGTATGGAAGGACATTATAAGTATCCATGAAGATATTCTCCAATGTATCGTTTAACGGCGTGAAATTCTCAAATGGCCTGGGTCGAGATCTTCTCTGAGAATCATTTCCTCAATTTCTCTTTCGATTGTTGTTATTATTATTCCCGGACTGTCGACCATTGCCTTGATCCTTGTTCCCAACATTAACTTCAACTTTTCTTGAGCTATCTCCCGTCTGCTTGATGGCCACATTGCTTTGGATATCTTCCTTGTTGGTAGCCTTCCTTTTCCTATTAGCATATATCTCCTCCTGACGTAAACAAACATTGGCTTTTTCATAAAATATTTCTCTGGTCGGAGGTGGATTGCCGGCTAAATATCTTCCAAACTCGGTGTCTTTGTTAACTCCGTCGATCAGGGCCATCAAAACGGTTTGCTCATGAGAATCTCTGACTTCTGTGACAGCCAAGTTGAAACGATCCAGATATGACCTCAGGCTCTCATCAGGCCGTTGTTTAATAAGGGATAGCTCGATCACATTCTTAGACCTTTGGGCATGAAGACGGAATTGATTCACGAATTTTTCACTCAATTCCCTGAAACTGGATATCGACCGTGCTGGCAAGCGGGTGAACCACAACAATGCCATATCTTCCAGAAATATAGGGAATGCTTTACATTTAATCGTGTCTGTAGCCGCAGCAGCATTCATAGACCAAGAATATCGCATCAGATGCTGGATTGGGTCAGATTTGCCCGCATAGCAATTCATTGTTGGCATATTAAAACGTCTCGAGAATGTAACCTCTAATATATCATCGGTAAAAGGCATATGATTGCGATCTATGCCCCAGTCTTCGTCCCTGTGCCCACGGCTAACTATCACGTTCTGCCTAATCATCGCTTCAACATCAGCGCGAGTCAAGGTGGACTCGGGATCAGCACTTCTAGCCCAGTGGGCTTCTTCGGCTTTTCTTTGATGTGCTGCTGCGAAGTCTGGGACCTGGGCGAAGCTTCCTTGCCCCCTATTGCCGCGGTCGATCATGCGACGAGCAGGAGGAATGGGTTGATTCTGGACAAGGTTAATAACGTTTCCATTCCTCGGTGGTAGAGTGGGCTCATTCAAGTTACGGTTACTAGTTCCCTGATTAAGCGCTTCTTCTTCTCGAGATAGCAGTGACCCAAATCGAAGCTGCTATATGTTTTCATCCCTTTCTAACGGGGGCCATCGCCGGTTCCTTCGGGGTTCTTAAGATGAGGATGTGTGTTCTGGGGAAGGAAGACGGGTTCGAGAAGGAACCCTCTGCCTTATGAGATCATCAAGTCGCCTATCCATAGCAGTTAGATGCTGCCATAACACTGAACTCTCCTGCCTCTGAGCGGCTAACTCGTCAAATAGTTTATCCCACATTTGAATGATGCAAGAAGATCTCCTTCAGTAGCAGGGGAGGAAGGGTCGAATTGGTCACCAACATTCTCTCTTATACGTAAGGAACTCGAGCCAGGTCGAGCAGATGCACCAGCACGAGAAGAACAAGCCATAGCCTCCTTTCCAGGTCGGGTTGTGGTCTGATTATCGCTTCGGTTCGCGGTACTTTTGTGTTAGTGGCTCGTGGCGCCCCCTTGGGGTCGGGTCGTGGTAATTGGTGCGGAAGGGATCGCAGCTTGGTCCTGGGAGCGAGTCGTGACGCCATCAGTGACGCGGATCGTGGTGCCCTCATCGGTTCGGGTCGCGCCCCCTCGCCACGATCCGAGGGCTGTTCCTCGATCTGCTCGTGCACACTTTCTTCAATTGCTTCATTCGTAGCTTCGTTTGTCTGCGAAGCTCGTACTTCCTTAGACTTCTTTCCAACCATGATATCGGGGTATCGCTGAAATTTTCAAAAGTCGAAACAGTGGGGTTTTGGACTGTTTTCTTCGAACTTGAATATCCAAACAATAGAGCAACAATCCAATATGCTGAGACCTCGGCTCTCAATGAAAGCACCAAAATGTTAGATCTAAAATTGGCTCTAATACCCAAATTGTTCTGTTTGTAGAGAATTATATCTAAAAGATGAAGAAAAAGCAGAAAAGACACGAGATTTATAGTGGTTCGGTGTTAAGAGCTTACATCCACTTTATATGTTGATGATTATATGCTAAATGCCAATACAATCAATGATTGCGCTCAATCTCACTTTTACAATTATGATTCTCTCTGTAATTTCGAGATAACTCTGAATGGAAATAATGGAGGTATGATAATGGTGGAATTAGAGCCCTCAAATTGCCAAAAGATCTTAAAAAATGCCAAGTCTAGGGCTATTTATAGGTGATTTCTTCAGGCGGATCGTGGTCATACGTGGCACAAATCCCGAAAATCTAGGACTGGTTCGTAGCTTGAGGAAGAAATGGTCAATATGACAGTTATGGACAGGTGTCGCGATATCCTGCATTCTCGGATCATGGTGGACTTGGTCTTAGTCATCGTCCATCAGCTTCAGGGATCAGATCGGATCGAATTGGCGTTGGACGGATCGGATCACCCATGATGATCGCGATCGCGGGGGTAGCAGCGTCACGATTCGACAAGGACTTGGGGACCACGATCGGAATTTGATGAATTCTACAAGTAAAGTTCAATAGAGAACATATGTGTGAATCTCGTTGGCTTGGTCCAAAAGCTAGCCAACAATTATCGATTTTCTTACCGGATCGTAAAGTTGTAATAGCATTCAACTGAGTTTGATTGCTATCCTGGATGACATGAGCTTGGTTTGGATTAGGATTTTGACTCTTGGGGTTTGGAATGGGTTGACTCGGGAAAGTGCCTCTTTCCCATTCACTTATGGAAGTGGCTAACTGACTCATTTGCATTTCAAGTTTAGAGACCGACTGACTTGTGTTTTTCATGTGTGAAGTCAATAAATTTTGCAGATTTCTATTTGATTGCAGATTTTGAGTCATTGTTTTAGTCAACACTTCGAGACTTTTCTCAAGTGATGCCAATCGTTTATCGTCTTGGGGAAGAAAAGATTATTGCGCTTGATTTTGAGAAGGTGGCGCCGGATTTTGGAATGGAGTTTGTTGAAAGGGAGGATTTGAAGGATTATTCAAAAATGGTTGAAAAGGGGGTCGAACCAAATTCGAAGTTGCAATGTTTTGGGCCCAAGAGAAGTAAGGATGATTTCTCCAATTCGGATTGTATGTTGGGAAGAATGGGTCGTTTCTAGCTTTGTTAAATGCGTTAATTTGTTCTAACGAATGTGGGCACTGATCGACAATGTGGTTAGGATCGTTACATTTGTAACAAGAAGGATGAGATGCTTGAGCTTGATTTATTGGAGTTGATGAAAGGACATTATCGAATTTGGTTAACATAGCCTCTATTTTTGCTTCTAAGGCCGTTGAAGATCTTATCGAATGAGCGGTTGATCGGGAATAAATCGATTTCTCGTTAGATCTTTCCCATTGAGCTTATTTTTTAACCAAATTTTCGACAAATTGCCAAGCGGCATCGTGATTTTGGGCTATAAAGTTGCCTTGGCACATCGATTCGAGCATGGTTCGAGAGTTATTTTCCAGTCCATCATATAAAATTTGACAAAGAGTACATTTTTCAAAATTGTGATGTGGACATTTGACTAGAAGTTCTTTAAATCTTTCAAAATATTTTGCAAAGGATTCACCCCCAAATTGATGAAAATTAACGATTTCGTTTCGAATTTTGGATGTTTTTTCCAAGGGGTAAAATTTCTTTAGAAAAACATTCACAAATTCATCCCAAGTTCCAATCATATTTGAAGGCAAGCTATACAACCATTTTTCAGCATAATCGGTAAGTGAAAATGAAATTAACCTAATTTTGATTCCATCGTCACTTAGTTGCTGAAATTTCATGGTTGCACAAACTTGTTCAAATTTGGTTAAAAAATGTAAGGATCATCACGTTTACGGTTGCTGAATTTTGGAAGAGTATTTATGTGATTCGAATGAATTTCAAAGTGGTTACCCGTTGGGGCGGGCAATATGATGCAAGAAGGAATAGAAACTCGATCGGGGAAGTAGTATCCATAAGAGTTCGTGGGGGATTTTCTTCGGCCATTGTTGTTTGTTCGAACTAAACGAATAGTAGAAGGATCACGGGTCCAACTACGCATGCACTAGCGAGAAGAGTAAGGTAAGAATTTGAGAAGAGAATAGAAGCGATCTTTACAAAATGAGAATTGTTTTGATTTTTTTTAAAGAGAAAAGAAAGCTGATTTTTACAAAATGAAAATCTCTTTTTTATGGGTTATTTTTGAATAAGAGAAAAAGGGTTTGATTTACAAATAAAGATGATTTTTTTTTTGGATTTCTGATTTTCTAATTTTTTTCGTTTTTTTATATATGCATGAATCTAATGCGACTAAATGAATGAAAAGATTAACTACAAATTTTCTGTCCTTAGTGGTCCTAACCTAAAATTATAAAGTGACACGTTTGATTACTTAAAACAAAAGATTTCTCAGCTAGTTAACGAACAGGAGTTCTCGGTGCACCAGGAATCACCCTAGAAATGCAACTGAAGGTTTAAGTACCTACAGAGTAACAACTGATATAATATTTACGAATTACCGTATTATTTGTAAGCAGTTATTTCTCTTCCATAGTCTAGACAACAAGAAATAATTCGTTCCAAATATATCAACTATCACAATATAATTAAGCCCTAAATGAGCCCGCGACTCCCTTAAGTCCAACGTCTAACCGTTATTATTATTCGAATTCTACGATGAAATGCAATTTGTGGGCTAAGGAAAGGGTGATGAAATCCCCTACCTTATGTGAATTAGGGTATTGCCCTTAAGAAAAGAAAATAAGATGAGATGAATGCAAAACAGAAATTAAACGTGATATTAATAATGCAACTACGAATGATTTTTTTTTTTTGTGATTGGATTTTTTATGCAAATGCAAGCAAGCAACTATGCAAAACAAATAAAAACAGAGTTAGAACACGATACCTGAGCGTGTAGAATTAGCAATTCATTTTTAGCGGCAAATATTTTTTTTAGCAAGCAAGCGCGGATTATAAGCAAAGCAAAGCAATTTCACGTAATTTTGAGCAATTCCTATCTCCAATAACCTAAAAATATTTGTACACAAAGCAAGTTTTTTTTTTGAACAAGAAATAAAATGAAAACAAAATGAAATTAAAAAAAATGAGTGGAAAACAAAATGAGAACAAAATGAAAACAAAGCGAAAAACGGATTTTTTTTAACCTAAAGTAAAAAAAAGAAGGAAGAAAAAATGATAAAACTAAACTAAACGAAATAAAAACTAAAAACAAAAGAAAAACAAAAGCCCATGCCGTTAGGTTGTGGAGGCTTGGACTTGTTGCAGTGGTGGTTCTGTGAACTGGTGTTTGTATGTATGAAGTGTGAATATGTATGGTGGTCGATGCTGGTTGTGTATAGAATCGATTTGTGGATTGTAGTTGTTTGTATAGGGATAATGATGAAGAAGGTGGTTTTGTAGAGAATGATGGCAGTTTGAATTGATGACTGACACTTATTAGTTTTGAGGAGTTGTCGGTTGTAGAAGGTGATGGAGGAAAATTGTTGTTGATGAAGAGGATGATGTGAGCGTTTGAAAGAGTGATGAGGTTTGAAGGTTTGAACTGTATGTATTGTGGGAGAGTGGTGAAGAGAAGATGGCTGTTGATGTCTTGGCTTTTAAAGATGAGAGATGTAGATGAGGGAAAGATGGTAGGAGGCAGAAATTTGGATTAGAAATAAGGCAGAGAAGTTATGAGAGGGTTTTTGTTGCTTATGTAGAGAGAAAGAAATTGAATAGATTGAATGAAAAAGAAATTGCAAGGCAAGAAAAAGGAAACAAATAAAGTTTTGCAGAAGGATTGGAAAGAAAAATAGAAAGAAATAGAAAATGTATATGGAAAGAAATTGGCAGAAAAGTGGCAAGTTTTTTTATGTTTGGATAAATAAGGCAAAGAAGAGAAAGAGAAGTACAGAGGGAGGAAAAAAGGGCAATAATTTTTTTGTTTTGTTTTTTTTATATTTGTAAGAATTGGAGAAAGGAAAGAACTTTGGAGAAAATTTGGAAAGGAATAAATGAAAGCAAAAGTAAGCAAATTGTAGTAAAAATAGGAAAGAAAATGAAAACAAAAGGCAATTTTTTTTCTAATAAGCCTAAGGGAAGACAAAGACACAAACAAATAAACGACCAAATACATATGCTAACCGAATTGAACAGCAATAAAAATGCACAACAAACACATTTTATTTATTTACAAAAAATGTAAAAAGGAAAGAAATTTATAGAAAATCGAAAAGAAATAAATGAAAGACGAAAAGAAATTTTACAAAGGAAATAAATCAAATGTACAAGGAAAAGATTGTATCGAAAACATGAAAGGAATTGAAAACGAAAGGCAATTTTTTTTAAATAAACACAATGAAAAAACCACAAACACACAAAAAATCAAAAGTGAACAAAATGAAACAAAGCAAACACACAACTTTTTTTTAAGGAGAACAAACAAGAAAAATAACTCGAAGAATAATATCAAAATCAAATTCTTATCCCTGGCAATGGCGCTAAAACTTGTTCGACGACGAATGTTCTATGAATTAGAAAATCATCACGAAGTGTAATAAACCGCAAGCGCACGGCGTACACTTGTAGTACATTAGCAAGTACGAGTCGATCCACAGGGAAAGAAATAATTTTAATTAAATTCAATCAAATTAAACCAAACTTTAAAATGTGTTAACTAAAATTTAACAAAACTAATGACTAAATTGAGAATGAAACTATTGGTTAAGAGCAATTTAGAGGTGTTTTCACTCTCTAGATCACACAAATCAACATGATGAAGTTATGATCTCTTTTTGTTTGGTCATAAGTGAGATTAGTTATTGTGTTTATCATAAGTATGACATATTTATGCTATTAATTAGCATAACATAAGTCATCAAACTATAACACAAATCTAATTCACTATTCAATTCTTATGAAAAAAACAACAAGTTGAAAGCAACATCAATTTTAAGAATACTCTATTTACTATTAGTTAGTAATATAGAATATCAAATGTTGATTAACACTTCCTCTTTTTCCAAAATCATATATAGATGAAGAGGCAAATTTTGTTATGTCATTTGATCAAGCATGATCTATCCTCTATTAATTAGAGGCATAGATCATCAAAACCAAGCATGATTAACAAAATACACTAAACATCCATTCTTTAATAAGAACAAATAGAGATCATGAAAAATAAACTATGTTGAATCTATGTGATTAGAGAGCTTCATTATCCCTAAATTGTAGGGGTTTAGCTCCCCATTTGTGTGATTATTTCAACACAAATAGATTTCAACATTGAAGAACAACAAAAACAGAGAGTAAATAATGAAGAAAATATATTAACTGCTAACTACTTGCGTGAAAATAAATCTAAACTACTAACAATAAAAAGAGAGAGTATGAATAGACATGAACATTAAATAGAACACATAAAAGAAATAGGCTTGGAAGCCATTTTTTGTTTATTTGATCACTTATATTTTCATTTGCTAAAAAGGAGATCCTCAAATACATGAAACAATGGGGTACATAAACATGATCAAAAAAACCTAAAACCCTAATCACTTTCCTTGGGAATCCCCAAAATGCCCATTCATGAAGCTTCTAGTTGCCATTAGCCACTAATAAGTCATGTAGAATGAGCCTTTTGTCTCATTTAATTAGTCTCTAATATGAAGCTTAAGCGCAAGTGGGCTAGTTGAAAGGTGTGGGCCTTCACTATCCATAAAATGAATTAATTCTTTGCCTCCTTTTGTGTAATTGCATGCTTTCCCTCATCTCTTCATGTGTATATATTCTTTTAGCTCCAAAATTCCAACAAGAGATAATCACAAGTAAAAGATTTCACAAATTAAAACATGCAAGAGCGACCACTTTTTCACAACATAAGTGATGATTTTGAAAATATTTAAAACATGGTTTGATCATATAAAATACCCAAAAATGTTCATTTATTTAACTAAATAAGAATTAATATGTGAATATAAATGTGCATTTTTACGTGCACATCACATGTCGACTTAAACAAATCTAAAATACATATAGTTATTGGGATTAATATAAGAAAAGAAGAAAGAAGAAAAACAATCACAGAATCTCACTGCGAAAGGACAAAATATAATAAATAAATAACAGTTCATGAAGTTGTTAAAATTTACATTTGATTATATTTCACAGCAAATATCAGAGTTAACTATCATAAACATACCAATATTTGCAGCGGAGAAATAATAATAAATACGTCTGTTGAGCTCCATCTTCATCTTCATAACATTGTCTTCAATAAATGAAAACTCAGGCTGACCCGAGCATAAATGAAAAGACAAAAACACTCAGATCAGAACTAAAATATTCTCACATCAGTTAAATCAATTTCATGTGATAATATGAGTGCAATAACTTAAAAGATGTTACGGGAAATTCCATCTCTTAAGGGTCCGTCAAACTAGATATTATATAATATAATACGCTATTATAATAGTGTCTATGGTTAAATATAAAATATTAAAATAGTGTAAGCGGGATTACCATTATTACCCTTAGAACATTTATACGGTTGCCGTACAGTTTGCATATAACACACCAGTATGTCGATGGATAGGGATGCGCCGTGATACGACAACGTTAAATAAAAATCATAGGGGTTCGATCAGGATAAATATGACAAGGCACACGAGGAATGCCAAGAGTATGACTATACTAGTTGCATGCCCGGACTGGTGGTAACGCATAGCCGCGACTACCGCCTACCTCGAACAACACTCCTAAATCACGGATGCGCATCAAATCAATCAAACCGAGGGACTATAGTAGTAAAGGAAGAAGTGTTGCCGATGGAGGTAGCTAACCCCACTTGGTCACGGTATAGCCGTCTTTTAGTCATTTTAATTACGACCCGAAGGTCAAGGACATCCATCATCATTTTCTTTCTTCAAATCTAGTAATTGCCTCCAAATCAACCTAGTTCATTCTGGAACTCCACCGCGTACACAGTTGTTAAAGTGGTTTTCGGTATTGGCAGAGAGTATGACAATATCCGATCCCGGTCTCTTTAACAACCAATCGTTTACATTTTTCACACCGGTCAGTTCTTTTATATTTCAAAGGGGTTCGTGCTTCATATCAAATATCAGACTTTCTTAAAAATCATTTCAATATTCAAGACAGAATATTTTTCATAATAAAATCTCCGTCTAAACCAATTTAAAATCTTGAAACAATTTCAACTTCAAAATAATTTGAATATTAAAATAGTTAAAAATATATTTAAAATATTTTAGATAAATAATCTAAATAGATTGAAAATAAATAATTTGCATTTAAAATAGAAATTTCAGATTTAGTAAAATCTATAGTTAAAAGATTAAAATAGTTATAAAAAAAATAGTTAATTATTAAAATAGTTTATTTAAAATAAGTAATAAAATAAATATGTTAGACCAAAATCTAGGCCTAACACCCAAATGCAGATCACATATCACAAAAATGCAGAAAAAACAAAAACAGAGGACACACGAGGTTTTTATAGTGGTTCGGTTGTAGATGTAGCCTACGTCCACTTTATAATCTTACTATTATACTGACAGATTACAAGAATCAGTTACATGCAGACACAAAATCCGTGTGTTAATTGAGATTACAAGAGGAGAATTTAGATGTATGAAGGTGCTAAATCTTGGTACTTCAGTAATGGTGGAAGCCGTGAAGAAGAATGGCCAAAAAGTCCTTGAAAATGCCTTCATATGGTGTATTTATAGCTGTAGGAGGGCTTCTGGGAAGACCGGTTCGTGATGGGGTACGTGGCACCCGATCCGGGAAAGTAGGAGTATGAGTAGCCTTGAGAACATGTCAAGATCTATGCGTGTATCAGCAGGTATAGGGGTCGGATCGTGGTCATGGGGTCGGGTCGTGATGTGGGCTTCACGAGCCGAGGTCTGGTCGCAAGACGGAATGGTGATGGAGTTGGTGTTGAGGTACATGGTCCGGTCGTGGATGAGGGTCGTGGTTCACATGAGTTCCACGAGCCGGAGTTGGTTTCATGAGATGGAGGTGTGTCACGAGTCGAGGAGGGTGCTTCACGAGTGGCCCCCACGAACCACTATCATGAGTCAAAGGGAGATGGTGGTCCATGAGCCATACTCCGAGAATGGGCTGCTTTCTCGCTTTATCCGAGAAATTGCCAGATTACACCAGTTCACGGAAACGGTCGTAACTTTCAAACCGTAAGTCGATTGAGCCAAACAAAAGCTTAATCTGAAGCTAGTTCAGAGGGCTACAAGAGTTATCGAGCTCAGCTCCGTAGTTGCTGTTTTCAGGCCCAAAAGAGGTCGTCTGATAGGAGTTTCGGGCCATTTTACATTGATGATGTGATTTCGACCAAATCGCTCTATGTCTTCTGAAGTTGTTTCCACTGCTTGAGCATGTTACTGTTCTGGAATTCCATGTGTGACAGCTTTGACCAAAAAGCATGTCAACAAAATAGTTATAAGGTAAATAGTTTATAAAAAAATAATTATTATAAAAATAGTTTATAAAATGGTTTAAAATACTATAGTTGGAATTAAAATCATTTCTTCAAAATTTAACCAAACTGGAAATCATATTCTAGTTTCAAATTAATTCAACTAAGTTTCGATATCTTAATTCAAAAGGATTTGACTTCCCATTTATATTTCAATTCGATTCAACAGTTCGATTTCAAACAATTCGATCAATTTAATAGTTCGATTCAAATAATTGAATTTCAATTCTAATTCTCACTTTGAATTACTCGTTTATAAAAATCTCGAGTTCACGATTCAATTATTACTATTTAAAGTAAATATCAAAGATGGATAAACAATTTAATTTCGGTAATTTTAGTTCATATCATATTTAATTCAGTTTTAAATTCAGTTATCCACATTTACGAATTCCTTAAAATTTAAAATTTCAAAGCTCAAAGTTCAAATTCAAAGAAAATCGATTAATAATATCATTTATATTGTCTTTAAAACAATATTCCAAAATTTAAGGTTAAAAACAATTTTTATTTAACCAGCCGGTGTTCGTATATAATTTTCTATCCTATGGCCAAGTAATACTTAAAATTTAATTCTAGTATTTCGGGAAAGGATATATATCATTTTCATCCAAATCAGGGTCATAGGTATTTATCATTTCAACCTGCGTTCTTAATTTATTTAAATGATTAATCCCGAGTTTATTTGATGCCCGTAACATCTAGGGAAAAAGTTGGGATTAATAAGCAAAATCAGTAGGCGTATATAAACAATGTCGATAACAATATGAATTATATATCGATACATAAATATACAAATCCACAGCATCAATCAAAATCACTACATCTAAACAGTTCAATGTGATATCAGTTTACTAGTCATTAAATATGAGGTTTTGAACAGAAGTTAAATTCTAACTGTACAATTTATATCAACAATTAAATTAAATTTTACAGTCTATGCAAATTTAACATAAATAATAAATTTAAACAGTCAAACAGCAACCAAAACAATCATATCATAACATGAATTCAATTTAAATAACAATTAAATATTTTAGTTAGGTGTGAGTGAGTTTAATCACTCACCTTTGGTTTTAAACGCGATTGAAATCCAAATTTAGCCCAAAATTTCACTGATTCAGAATCTGTCCAAATCAGCGCCATCGCGAAGAGCTCGTCGATACGATTCCAGTGCAATAAACCACGTATTAATTGGAGCTCGTATGAAATGTTATAAGCTTTAACGCGATTGAATTTCAAAATAAATAAATAATTAAACAAACTCCCTCACCCAATACCACACCGCTACGTCATCCTTGCCCTTTCTTCTCCAACTTGAACGCGTTGCTTCAAAAAAAAATCCCGTAACCCGATCCACCCTCCTCCTTATCACCACGCGCCGCCATCCAAGCAACAAGGGTACGATCTATACCTACCTCCGTGTTCGCCACCCGAGACTCCACCTGCACCCCAACCGCCTTCCCTTCCGATCACCCATAACGCCGCCAAAACGCTAAAACTCGCGCAAGCTTTGAGACCAAATCGTGAGAAATCCATGAAGAGATGGATACAATCCACCTTATGGATTCGAAGAACTCATAACGCTCTACAATTTTGCTTCAGAAATCATTGAATTTCATTGATTTGATTGTGAGAAACAGAGGAAGAAAGATTCGAAGATTCCAGGCCATCGAAATTATATGAGAGGCGGCAACAAAAATAAAATTAGGGTTTCCAAATAAATTAATAATATTTATCGTTTTCCGTGTATTTAAGCCAAAATTCAGACTGAGTCCAAATCAAGCCCACTTACTGCCTAACAATATGTTTTGACGCCTTCCGAACACAATGGAATAAGCTACAAAGCCCGATTCCAAAGTATCTACCAGATTCTTCTAAAACTTTACTATTTAACTAAATTTTACACATAAATTTCTACAATATGTAAATTATTACGATCAAACGATAATTCTGGTGGGTACGAAATTTTAGATTTTTCAATAATTTATAATTCCGGATCCCATAAAATTTATTTCATCGAATTCCAAGATCATTCGCAAAGTGACAATTTTAATTAGTTCATTAATATATTAACATATACAGTTTTTGTTTGTTTACCTTTTAATTGAATTTTAAAGGTTTATTAATTTCATATAAATCAAAAAAAAATTCAAGTTAACAATATAAATCTAATTTTGTTTAATTTGAATTCCATTCTTGATTATTAACTGAATTTAATTCGAATTTCATTTTTAAATTAAACAATCAATTTCATTCAAATAATTTTTTTTATAACCATAATTATTCAAAAATCATACTAAAATTAATAATTTAAATATTTGAAAACTATGGGCAGTTACATGTAAGTACCCCTAACAATCCGTATTTATGAATGGTTTAAGTTGGTTTAATTACCGGCGAAAACCGGAAAAAAGGCAGGTCGTTTCAAAAGTGGTAGCAGAGCTTTGGTTTATGCAAAGCTCTTGGGTACAACATATTTGAACAAAAAGAAGGACCCATCATAGTTATAATATCTCATTAGAGATAGAGTTAGTAATGCTCTAGAATGAGTTTATAGAGTACTACGTTCGAGAGAGCACCTTTCACGTATAATTAATTAAGTTTTGGGATTAATATATGTATTAGAATTCATGTTAAGTGATAAATTCGGGTCAAATTTGTTAAGGATTAGTAGTTCTCCTCTAGACAAACTAATTAATATGGTTAGAAATCAAAATAAATAATAAGAGTTTGAGTATTTTATTTGATGTTGAGGTTGGACTATCAAGTATAAGAAGATTTTGAATATACGCCTAACTAACATATAAGTATA
Source organism: Allium sativum (assembly GCA_030737875.1). NCBI lineage: Eukaryota > Viridiplantae > Streptophyta > Magnoliopsida > Asparagales > Amaryllidaceae > Allium > Allium sativum. The sequence goes on from CM060923.1 coordinate 467,595,036, forward strand.
CTAGACAGATATAGAATCACACTCTAGTCGCTTGAAGATGATTCAGTTGATGACTACAACATCGCCAGTATGTATTTCGAGTTCCGAAAGTGGGAATACTATATGATTCGATTAAAACATCAATATATACGTAAACCCATTTAGATAAATGTTTGGAATTGTTTGGTAAATTAATGTGAACTTGAGTAGATAAGCGAGATCTTGAAAATTTGATAGAGTTGTAAGAGTTATACCAGGTAAACCTGTTAGAGTATATGAGAGAGTGTATTTGCAGTACGGAATTGGTTTTGAAGAGATGTATATATGGGATAAATTTGAAAACTTAAATCAAAATTCTGAGTAAGAATTGACAATTACTTTGAAATTGATTTTTGGAATTGATTTTGAATGTAAAGAAAAAGAAGTTTTGAAAATATTTGGAAATTAAAACTTGAGCACGGACATCTTGTGATTGGAATTTCACAATTGATTAAAATACATCTAGGTAAAGTAGTAATTTACATAAGCAATCTAAGTATAAAGGTGATTTGGGAAACAATTTATAGGCTAAGTCGGAATTAATCAATCCGGATATTGTATAATTAGTCCTCCCCCAACAAATTAAATTTAAAACGCGAATATCTTGAGAATTCATTTTCACAATACGACTATAAGATATTTGACGATATTTTGATTAAGGACTACATTGGTTAAAGCTATCTAAATTTTTTCTCTAAATTTGAAGGAAATAAGTTTTGTAACCTTGATTTTGGAATAATTAACGAGGATAGCCAAACTTAAACAATCACTGCAAGAAATTTAATATTTACCTACCAATAAATATGGTTAGGTAAAGAGAACCTTTATCTACCAATATTTAATGGTAAATTTTTTTTGGTAGGTTAATATTGTCAGTGTTATAAAATTGTTGAAGGATGATTATCTACCAATAATTATAGGTAGGTAAAATGTATTATATACACATATACAAAAGGGGAAGTTTTTTTGCAATTAGCCTCTACATTTTTCTCATATCATTTTAACTTTTCATTAAAAAAAAATGTTGAGTTATGTGATGATGTGTCAGAAAAGTATATCTAGCAGTTTTTTTGAATTAGAGATTTCGTTTACATATCCTAGCAAAGTTTTTTGTAAAATCATTTCTTTATAATTATTAATAATTATTTTTGAAATATGAAATAATTAACAGTTAATGAATTGATAAACAATAATTAAATTGTAAATAATTAATATTAAATAATAATTCATTAATAACTTATCATACATTGTTAACTTTATCCAAACAATTGACTACAAATGTTTTAACTTTAATTTTTTCTAAAATGTTTCTCAATTTCACACTAATATGTCATCATCTGAAATGACTAAAACATATTTTCTTTAGTTTATTGCAGAAACACAATCCATACCATCCTCTCCGGCTATAAAATTAACAGCTTATTTTAAATCAAATCCAATGGTACAAATCTCAATCCACATGATCTCTTTTATGGCCTCAATCCACGTAGTCTCTTTTGATTGGCCACAGTATAAATCACAAAATATGCCATTACAAATAAATAACAATAATCTTGATGACAACTATTTATTATAATTGCAATATTTACATCCCTTTCTAAAACAAGCGAGACTTTCTTATTTTAAAATTTAATTGATTTCCATCCCCTTCGAAAAAACATGTTTCATGAAATACCCCAATAAATATATCTTTTCGCCTTTTTATTCACATATGAATTTGCACAATAACAACAAAAAATCATTTATTTTATTTAAATTTGTGGATTTTTCTGTAAATGCTTGCACTTATAGCATTTTTGATTCTAATTTAAGCGCAGATATAAGTTGTGAAAAATAAAAAACGAGAGAACATACATAGAAGGGAAGTTTTTTTTTGCGATTATCCCCTCCATTTTTCTCAAATCATTTTAACCTTTCGTTAAAAATAATGCTGAGTCGTGTGATGATGTGTCAAAATAATACATTCTAGCATTTGATTTGAATTAAAGATTTCATTTACATATCCTAGCAATGCTTTTTGTAAAATCATTTCTTTATTAACTATTAATAATTATTTTTGAAATATGAAATAATTAATAGTTAATGAATTAATAAACAATAATTAAATTGTAAATAATTAATATTAAATAATCATTTGTTAATAACTTATCATACATTAGTATTTTTTTTCCAAACAATTGACTGCAAAAGTTTTAACTTTAATTTGTTCTAAAATGTTTCACAATGTCACACTAATATGTTATCATCTATAATGACTAAAACATGTTTTCTCTTGTTTATTGCAGAGACGCAATCCATATCATCCTCTCCGGCTGTAAAATTAACATTTATTTTAAATCAAATTTAACGGTACAAATCCCAATCCACGTGATCTCTTTTGTGGCCTCAATCCACGTAGTCTCTTTTGATTGGCCTCAGTATAAACCAAAAAATCTTCCACTACAAATAAGTACCAATAATCTTGATGACGATTATTTATCATAATTGCTATGTTTACATCCAATTCTAAAACAAGCGAGACATTCTTATTTTAAAACTTAATTGATTTCCATCCTTTTCTAAAAACATGTTTCATGAAATATACCAATAAATATATATATTTTTCACCTTTTTATTCACACATAAATCTTCATAATAACAACAAAAAATCATTTATTTTATTTTATTTAAATTTGCAGATTTTTCTGTAAAAGCTTGCACTTGAAGCATTTTGGATTCTCATTTAAGCGCATATATGAGTTGTAATATTAATTTTGATGTGCGCATGAGTTTGATTTTCTTTTCCAAACCCTTTTTTATAAAATAAGAATAATACATTATACAACTTAAATGAAATATTTTTTCTTGGCATATTTAACCGATTTAATTTCAGTGGAATATGGTCAAAATATTTTCAATAAAACACTACCTACAAAACAATTTGTCTGTTAAATTTCAAACTTCCCCAGGTGGACGTTATTTTTTCAGCTATTATTTTAATAATGAGGCAAAATCCTCTTTTTTCAACTTTAATAACAGGAATCGTTTTTTTAGTTGACAATGATCTTCTGCATTAATTATGCACTGGGGTCGTTGTATTTATTTAACATTTATTATACTCCGCTTTTCATCCTCCCTTGCACAATCTACTTAATCATCATTTTTCCGCACACATTCTAAATCGTTCTCTCTAAACATATTAACAGTTCTTGTTGGCTCATTCCACTTTCTATTCCGTCAAATCAATTCAATGAAGAAATTAATTAAAAAACTCAGTCTAGATTTGATGTTATTGCTCCCATTCCACTTTCCACTAGGTCAGACCACAAGTTGTATCATCAGCTAAACCGAGTTCATATCAATGTTGATTGAAGAAAGTGATTAAATTTCCCAACTCCCTACACCAACCTCACTATTAGAAAGTAGATGAGGTTCATCGCAAATTATTAGTTCTTTCTTTAGACTTTATGTAAATCAAATTTTACTGATGCTACTTCTAGATCTGTATTTATTGCACTATGAAGTATTTGACAAGTTTTGGGGTTATTTCGAATTTATTTAATCTTTTCTCCCTCTGTAGTTTTTGGGTTATGTATAATTCGGTATATTTCAATTAAATTTCAGTACCATATAAATTTTCTTACCATATTTTATCCATTTCCAATGCAGTTCTCATGATCTTACATGTTGCTCTTAGCATCTTGATGCATGTATTTTGTAAGGAAACATAGCTAAATCAATAGGTATGGATAGCCAGAAATGTCGCTTACTATATTTTATAATTATTTCCCTTGCAATTATTCAGTCCGCTATAGAAATACTCTAACTAAATTTTGTCCATGTAAATACGCTATTTTGTAATTCCTAACCTCAACTTTTGAAATATACTTTATCATACATTTACATAAAATAATTGTTTAGTTTCCACATATATTTTAAATAATTGTTATGTTCATATAGTAATGTCACTGACTGTGCTTTTAAACATATTCATACTTTCCGTTTTCACAACGTTCAATGGTTTTATTTTGTGAATGCATCGTAAGGTTGCATGTTCACTAATATTCCCAGGTTTGGAATAATTAATTCTTAGTACTTTTATAACTTAGTAAATGAAGTCTTTAAATAACGAAAGGAAGTAACAGTTATTTTTTACCATATATTTTCTTCTAAACCATGTCATTTTTAAAGAGTGGTCTTACCTTGCATATAAATTAGGATCTTCTATAAGTATGGATATTCAATAATGTCATTTATTGTATTCCATATATCCTACCTTTGTCATTACTTAGCCTACCATGTAAACATTTATTTCATATTTTTTCCATATAAACATGTAACCTGTAATATGTATTTCCTAAACTCAAGTTATTGTTCAATGAATTCATTACATTTGTTTATTTATTCTTTGTTATTTTTCTATCACATAATTATAGTCAAAAAATCTGTTCAATAAACCATTTTTAATTTGAATTTCAGTTTAACTAATGCAAGTATAATTTCAATTTTATCTCTTCCCATCGTTTTTTTGTCAAGTAGTTACAGCCAAAAGAATTTAGTTAATCATCGGTACTACTAACTCCAATCAGTTATGGGTAGGTAGAAAAGGTTTTAGCGGTGGTTAGACACTTTCTTTTTATGTCAAAAAAACATCTACTTTTTTCATATATTTTGTCTTTTATTTACAAAATTAAGTGTTAAAATGTTTGATAAATGCAACGGCTCGCAAATCCGTACTACCTGAGTTGACTAAAAACAACACATATCTAACCCAAATTGCATAGTGTTGACGTCAAAAGTTGGTCACTAGTGACGGTCAACCCCCAATCGTGCGTAGAACACACGAATAATAACCACATAGTACATAAAAGTAAGTAAAAACAAGGAACAAACAGTATTTTTATAGTGGTTCGACAAAGTCAGTGCCTACATCCACTTTATATTTTTTGATTTTTTAGGGATTCCAAAGTACAATTGATTTTTTTTAGAGGAAGAAAAGTAGAGATTACAATATCCTTGTAATATTTAAAGTGCACAGTTGGAAGTTTTCCAGTATACCGAGCTTAGGTTGGAAGTGAAGAATTCAACATGTCTTTCCATTTTTAGTAATGGGGTATTTATAGTTGGAGTAGTGGAATGAGCTGTGTGCCACGTGGCTTGCCTCTTTTTCGGAGCTCAGACACGTGGAGCTCGATCCGGCTGAATAGTTGCAGCGGTGGGACCCAGTCTACTACTGAGTAATAGTTCTCTCAAGAATTGTGGCTTGTGTGGCACTTGAACTATGATGTATCAAAAGCAGCGTTTTTTCCGGAAGTGTTTGACCACTTTAATTGTCTTGAGAACCGGGCTTCGTTAGATGATTCATATGGATATTTTCAAGTAAGTCCGATCGATCCGAATTTTAGGGAGAGGTTGACTCGGTCGGACAGAAGAGCGATTATGCAGGGAAGAGATATGCCACTGTTGGCAGGAAATTGGATCGGGCCAAACCTTGTTCGTACTTTCTGGAATAAAGGGTCGTCCGTTGGGATTGGTCGGTACTGAATGGCGAGCCTTTTGACATTGGGCTCTGATCCATTGAGCCGTGACAGCTTTTTCCAAAAAGTTGGTCAACACTTTGCCTCCTAGAATACATCTTCCTTGGTAAAGGGAGATCTGTTCTAGATCTTCTGAAGGATGTTGCATCGAAGCTCAATGTATATACTAGTTATGGTTGCACCGAACCATATTAAGGCCAGAAATCCAACGATCATGATGGTTGTGTTAAGGTCGAGAAACCAGCGATCGGTGTAGGTCGTATTAAGGCCGGTAATGTTACGAGATTAGCCAACAGACTTTGTTGTGATCTCCAATGCCTGCATAGATGGTATGCGCCATTCTCGGTTTAGAGATGGTTGCGGGCTTGTCCAGGAAATGGTGGCGAATATTAACCATACTCGACTTAAAGAATTAGTGAGTATTAAACATACTCGGCTTGGCCTGGTGAGACGGTATAGTCGATTGTTCCAGGGTTTTAGAGGTCGGGTCTTGACCATGTTTTTGTGAGTGATTCAGAAGGTTTGAGCATGAATCGAGCTTTTGAAAAGGTATTATGAAATTTGGCGAGTGGAAATTACACTCATCTTAAAGAAGTGGCGAGTATCAACCATACTCGGCTTATGGAGTTGTCGAGTATTAACCATACTCGGCTTTGGAAAGTGTTAACCATACTCGGCTTGCGGAGCTGGTTTGATATGGTGGTAGACATCGACCGTAGTTTAGGAATGGTGGCTAGCACTGACCATATTCGGATCGGTGAGCGTCAATCATGCTCGGCTTAAATCGTTCAAACATAATCTATGTTCGGGAAAGAAAGTTTATTATTGCTAAAGAGCTATTACATGAAAATAAATATTAAGTGGGGAGATAGCTGAATCCAAAGCACGCCTAGGAGCTAAATCCTAACTCCATACGTGTTTACTTCAACATACCCATATTATTGAAAGAAATAGTAAAAGTACATTTCTTATATCTTAAGAAATGAGAAAAATCTTAATCTTATCAATTAATGATGATGCCGCGATTGTTGGGCTAAGGGTCCTTTCTATTTCCAGGAGCTCGAGGACTGACCTGAGGAGCTTGGGCAGAAGATTGTGTGGGGCATGGATTGTGTAGGATTCTTGACGTACTCAGGCAATTCTCCACGTCTAACCCTATCCTCTATGAGATCGCGCAAGTGCCTGCATTCACTAGTGCTATGACTTGCCACGTTGTGGTACATGAAGTGCTTTCCAGAGTTGGGTTCCTTTTGGGGCAGCTCCCTTCGAGGAAGTTTTGGGAAGGGTAGAGACCCTCGTACGTCAAGATAGATGTCGAGCAAAGAGAAGTTGAGCTCGGTGTATTGATCATACTTGAATTCTCTCCAGAGTCGTACGTTGCGATCATTCTTGTCCGAGACTTTTCCTTTGTCATTGTTCTGGCCATTGGTGTTGGATGGACCTCCGTCCGTGGTGGCAAGCACCTCGAGGCTCTCCATCTCGATGCTGGGATCCTCTTGCCGGAGGAATCGGTCTGCTTTGGCATAGAATTCGTCAATGTCCTTAGGGGGATCCCTGGTTAAAGAGATCCTGAATTCCGATCGGTTTTGAACACCTGAAATGGCAGTCATAAGCACCATCGATGGCTCGGGTCGATCGACTGATGCTACGGCCGCGTTGAATCTTTCTAGGCAGGATCAGAGGGTCTTGTCGGACCGTTGTTCGATAGAGGTGAGGAATATGATGCTCTATGGTCGGGAGATGTAGACTCTAAATTGCTCGATGAAACGAGTGACCAATATATTCCAGCTGTTGATCGACTCAGTTGCTAACTGCTGAAATCACATGTCGGCTATGTCGGTGAGGAAGAGAGGGAAGCACCTGGCCATGATGTTGGTAGTTGCAGGGAGTACTTCCATATGATGCTTGCATCGCATAATATGAATGGTCGCATAGGTCTAGTCGTTGTAGGGCTCCATGACCGGTAGCTTGAAGTTTGGAGGATTTCGGGAGTTTCTGATTTCCCGTGTGAATGGACTACAACGGATGTCATCCACATCTGTTGAGAAGAAGTACCCCGGATGAAGCGTCTTATGATACTTGCAAGCTGGCTTCCATCTCCGAGGAGTCGTTGCCACGAATCCAATTTTTCACTGGGGACATTGGTGAGAACCCCAGGCCTAGGATCCGCCAAAAGCATGCCCGGAAGGGGAACGGTCGGTTGGGCTCGACCTCCGAGAGTTGAGTGAAGGTGAGAGTGAGGGTGTATCTCAGTCTCGGGACCTGGTTCTGTCACAGCTAAAGTCGCTGGTTATTATTGGACTGAACCATACATATTCCTATTGGGAGTAATGGGCTCAGGCGAATGCTACACATATGGGACTCGGCATTGCCCCCGCTCGGAGCAATGTTAGCAGGGTTTTCAGCAGCGTTTCCCTCCGTCACGTTGGGCACCGGTATGGTAGAGTGGTCTTGGTGACGCGAAGGAGTATTGCCACTAGCTCTTTGTTGAAGGGGAGGCTGCATAAGATGGGTTTGTAGTAAGAGTTGGGTCGAGTCGGATGTAACAACGTTCCTGGATCTGGCCGACCCACTGGTTGCACTAGATCTGGAGCTATCTGTTTAGGGAGTTGAGTTGATCCCTGTACTAGGGGAAAGATGGTAGGTTGATTCGGGACTTGGCCACGGTCGACCTACGGATCTGTGGCTAGTAGAGCTCCATTTAATACCGACAGTAATGATCCTAACACTGGTCGGTCGGGAAGTGCAGTTGAGCCAGGAGGAAGAAAAGATGTAGATCGATCTGGGGCTTGGATTTCTGCTGACCGAAGATCAGCTGTTGCCCCCGCCTCGCCTGGTGTAAGAAATGATATTAGAATGTTAGATCCATTTTCCACCCGAGCGAGGAGGTCGTTCATCACTTCCTGCTGATGTTTGAGAAGTTCTCCCTGAGATGCAATCTGATTTCTGAACTCAGATAGGATTTTATCCATGTCATCCTTGGTAAGATACTGGGACGTGTCTTCATGGGAGGAAGCCTCATGGGTTGTCCCCGTTGATGTTGTTCTTGCTACATCGGTAGGTAAAGGATGAGAAGATGAAGCACCCTTCTTCTGCTTATTTGCCATCGGTTGGTTTAGAAATTGCTGAAGGCGATCGAATGTCGCAGGGTATGTCGACGAGCCCCCTACCTGGCGTGCCAAAGTGTTGACGTCAAAAGTTGCTCACTAGTGACGGTCAACCCCCAATCGTGCGTAGAGCACACGAATAACAATCACAAAGTATAGAAAAGTAAGTAAAAAACCGAGAACACACAGGATTTTTATAGTGGTTCGGCAAAGTCGATGTCTACGTCCACTTTATATTTACTAATTTATGAGGGATTCTAGAGTGCAATTGATTTTTTCAGCGGAAGAAAAGTAGAGATTACAATATCCTTGTAATATTTGAAGTGCGCGGTTGGAAGTTTTCCAGTATGCCGAGCTTAGGTTGGAAGTGGAGAATTCAACATGCCTTTCCATTTTCAACAATGGGGTATTTATAGTTGGAGTAGTGGAATGAGCTGCATGCCACATGGCTTGCCTCTTTTTCGGAGTTCGAACACGTGGAGCTCGATCCGGCTAAATAATTGCGGTGGTGGGACCCGGTCTACTGTTGAGTAATAGTTCTCTCAAGAATTACGGCTTGCGTGGCACTTGAACTATGGTGTATCAAAAGCAGCGTTTTGGCCAGAAGTGTTTGACCGCTTTAATTGCCTTGAGAACCGGTCTTTGTTAGATGACTCATTTGGATATTTTCAAGTAAGTCTGATCGATCCGAATTTTAGGGAGAGGTTGACTCGGTCGGCCAAAAGAGCGATTATGCAGGGAAGAGATATGCCGATGTTGGTAGGAAATTGGATCGGGCCGAACCTTGTTTGTACTTTCTGGAATAAAGGGTCGTCCATTGGGATCGGTCGGTACTGAATGGCGATCCTTTTAACATTGGGCTCTGATCCGTTGAACCGTGATAGCTTTTGCCAAAAAGTTGGTCAACACACGAAATTACGAGTCATTAGGGTTAAGGAAATTAAAATAGATAGAAGATATAACAAAAGAGAACATTTGAATCTCACAGCGGAATGAACAAAATATAATACCATACATCATAATTTTGAAATACAAATTTGTATTGTATATACATACCATATCAAAGTACAACACGTATACATCATATCGGAAATAACTCTAAATAACTAATGGTGAAGCCTCCTGCTTCAAGCTCATCCAAGTGTATCTATAAAAGCCTGAAACACTAGACTATCCGTAAAATTTTGGGTACCCAAGAGTTTAGGGTAAAACAAACAAAATAAACTCTGGGTAAGTCATGAGACTGGTGTGAGTAAACTCCAACCAACTTGTTTAACTTTTAAAAATCCTTTTGAAAGAAAGGCTAATCGTAAGACCCATCCACACATAAATACATATGGTTTTTACCTTACAATAACCAAAACATTTTTGATATCAACTCAGTGATATTATAATATTGTCTATCAAATAAATAATCAAATAGAAGAACGTTTGCATCTCACGCTCTACATACATGGTATAAACTCAAAAAATGCAGGGCGCTTATTGGAGATTAGATTCCAACTATGACAAGGTATGAGACCACCTTCCGATCAGTGTTGTAATGTCCCGATTTTTTTTAAACGACTTTGTGTGATAATAAGCAATGAAATAAATGAGTTAATTAAAGTATACTGGAATTTGAACAAGATTAATAAACAAACTTAAATTTAGAACCTATGTACTTGTATGTGTAAAAGGGTATGTATGTGTAAGATATATAAATATAAATATGTATATATATACTCTGACTTATATTGATATCAAATATAATTTTTATATTAAATCTTATATACATAAACATATGTTAGTACGACTTATATATATATATATATATATATATATATATATATATATATATATATATATATATATGTATGTATGTATGTATATTGTTAAGATAAGTAAAATTTAAGAACTACAGCATAGATATTTAAACATGTATGCACTTTCTAAAAACCATAATAAGGTATTCTTGCCTGCATAGGACAAGCATCCGCAGCTAGGAAAAACAAAGAGGAGTTCTCATAAAATAAAATAAAAACAAAAATGGTTTAAAAACTAAGTTGTATATTGATAAACACCACGTGTATGGTGAAATGCTACAAAGGAAGATTTGCTCATATAACAACAAGAAGAAGTCACCCTTTTTAATATGATTTAACCCGTGCAATAGTATAGCTAGGATACCTAAACCATTCCCTAAAATACTACAACACAACCTAACCTAAACAAGGCTACAGCTAAGATATGTATACAACAAATTCTAATGTATGGAAGTGGTATGGCTGCATTAATTAGTCATGGTGTTAAGGATAGTGTTGTGTTCCTAGAAACTATACAATAATACCAAGTTGAACAAGCAGGTTATATTTATATTTAAAAGTTAGCAAGTTTTTCATAAACCAATAGGAACTAGAAGCCTAATGTCTAAATTGAGTTGTAATATCAAACCTCAAATCAGTATGGTGAAAGAGCCTACAGGCAAGCTAGCTAATCTTTTAATACTTAACATTTCCTATAAATACAACCTTTAAAGACCATGCTTTTCACACAAAAACAATCGATCCAGTGGAAATAAAACCAGCAACAGACTTCTGGAAACAGAGGAAAGCAAACACAATGAGTAAACTTACTTTTATCAATTAACACTATTTCCTGGTTGGATATGTATTATGATGTGTATGCGTAAACATGTGCTATTTGAATGCTTTGTATTTATATTGATCTTCATAAAACCTAAGAAAGACTAACAGAAGAAAAGAAAAACAGGGGTAGTTCTGTGAGTGAACTACACTATTTTCCTAATTAAAGCTATCATGGTGATATACAGTCTTAATGTCTTATGCAGAGTTATATATGCATATATGTTTCGAGTGAATTGTATTTAGCAAGTCAACTTGGAAAACTTATAAACTTTTTCAGTGAGTAAACTCCCTTTTAGTTCTAACTTGAATCGCATATTTAACTGTTCTACTATATATGGGAATGCAAACACTTACATCTACTTGTCATTTGCATTATAGTATCTATTTTAATACAATGGTTTGAGTATAGGTAGGATAGAAGTACAGAGAATACATTAGCAGGTTTAACCAGAAAACATTTACCCCTTCTGTCACTTTAGGAAAAATCCTTAATTTTTATTCCAGTAAGTTGTGGTGTGTATGTTATACAAGGATAATCCTGGCTCATCTTTGTAATGTATATTAACAATATTGAATATTGACATAGAGTAAAGTATATTATAAACATCAATAAACATATTGAAAGCAGCTTAAAACTCGAAATTTCAAATACCTTAATGTAATGATTCAGGCTCATGAGTGGATTGATATGCGTAAATCAGGATTTTTGATAGTAAAATCATGAATTCTAGCGTTGTGGTTAGGTAGAACTTCTCTGTTCATCAGAAAATGGATATTGAGGTTTTTCTGGCAATTTCCCAAATCAGAGGTCGTCAGGTTTTGTCTGGGAAGTCGTAGCATAGCATAAATTAGGGGAAAAATACCTAATAATCTTTCTAATGCTTGAATGATGGGGTTGATCAAATTTTAGGTTTTTCGGGGGCTGTTAAATGGGTTGTTCTTGTCGATGAATTTTGGGCTGATAGGGACATCGAGTGAAAGCAGGTTTGAGGTGAAGGTTGGGTCGGGGTTCAGCTTCACTCTGGTAAAATTTTAGGTTGAACGGCATACCATGGGAAACGATGTGGTCGAGGTTGTTCCTTCTGAAGCAAGAAATGGATGAGGAAACTAACAGGCGGAGGGAATTGGGAAGAAAGAGGGGAGGGTATTTTGGGGTGGAGAAAAACTGGACCGAGTGGGCTTCATTAGCATAATAGGAAATGGGAAGTGGGCTAGATATAGCTGATTGGGCCAGGAAATAAATAAGGGGAAATAGAAATAAAAATGAAGAAAGCAAATAAAGGAAAACAAAAGAAAAGTAAATGGAAGTAGGATAGAAAATGGGAAGTAGAAAATAGATTCGAGGAAAAACGAATGAAATTTTAGAAATTTAAATTATAAAAGATTTCTCTTGAAGTATGAATTAATAAAAGAAATTAAGATAAAAAGTGTTCGTATGGGCGAGGAAATCAAAAAGGGCAGATAGCAGACGATCGGACTGTGATCGAAATAAATGGAGATGTACTTCGTCAAAAATAAATGAAGTTAAAATAAATAAATAGAATTGATTTATTTCCTTCCGAATGAATTAAAAGAATTAAACACGTAACCACTTATTTCAAAAATCCAGATAAGTGGTTCAAGTCATATTTATTGAACTGTAGCCAACGTTATGTTGTGATTAACGAATGATGCTGGATCGTCAAAAATAAGCTCAACTGTTCTGAATTAGTATTAAAATATTATTTTAAATTAAATCGACTGAGGTAAATAGATATAATTTAAATCAAGAAACGATATAAAGTTTGAAACAACGATGATTAAACTAAGGATTGAAATTTATATAATAAATAGGTAGACAGAGTTGATCAGGTGCTAGTATTTATTTGTAAAATCATAATGATGTGGTTTAACGAGTACAGAAGAAGAATATTCACAATCCAAAGTGAATAACGTTAAAGACAAATTCTTTGCAAATGAGAAGGGTTGTAAGGGATTTTGATAAGAGAAAATTTGGTTGACCCGTAACTATGGGATATTTCTGAAGTTCTGAAAATAAAAGGAAAATGATGAATTGGAAGGATACGTTATATTATAAATTGTTTAGGTTGAATTTTAAATAACTATATGGTTTGACAACAAATAATCGTCGTAATTAACGAACTAATATTATTGTATAAATTACCATGTGCGAAGCACGTGTTTTACTTGTTCATTTATAACAGACTGACAAATATCTGGATTTGAAACCATACAAAAATATGTTATTCTATTGGTCGAAGCTTATAATTTAAGAGTATATGGAATAAATTAATCAAACTATAGTTGATATTTTTATCAGCTACCTAAGTAATTCATTTGTGTTGAGCCGTGAAGTGTATCTAATTCAATCATTTTGAATTGATAACTATTTCTTTTAAAACAAGAAATGTTTTGAGATAAAATATGGAAGTCAGTTGCCTTAAGTATCGACTAGCTGTAAAAGACATTACGAAAATCATTTTGAAGAGTCTGACATTCTATATTCCACTTCGATTCGATTTATACGTCGCATATCAGAGATTATTGAAGATAATTGAAGACGGAGATATGCAAGACCTATTTTGTTTTACAAAATTGTGCCTTTGGTTTGTCCAGTCCCAGGACAACTTGTATGGACGGATGTCTGACAGAGTATTTCCAAAAGAGCTCATGTACGTTGATTTCCTCACACGTATTTTGTGGTGGCGAGAAGACACCTTCTCTTAACTTAACAGCCCGATTATTTTTGTGGAAATCAATTAGTGATTTCTGGCAGATTTGACGATGTGGCATTCAAAGCGAACGGTGGACAGGTGTTCTAGAAGATAACATAGCCTCAAAACCTCACAACCAGGAAAAGACAAAAATCGGGCAGGCAGCATTACTAGGTGGGTCATTCCCAAGCAGGGTGTATTATCACCATCTAGAGAAATTCCTATTTGTCTTCTTAATCTATATTTTGATGCTGCAGCTTTCGGGGCGGTTGGCTAGCTACCACCGTGGGGTTATAATTTATTCGCTACACTCAAGCTAAATGAGTCGGCGGTCATGTGTGGCCGGGTTGCAAGACGTTCTTGTTGAACCCCAGTGTATCCCCTCTAGAGTACAATAATCGGCAGGTGGTCCCATACCTTGTCAGTTGGGATCCAATCTCCAATAAAAGCCCGCGGTTTTTGATTGTATACTATATATGTGGAGCGTGAGATGCAAGCATTCTGTTAGATGGTTATTTACTTGATAAAAACTATTATAATATCAGATGATTTTGATATCAAAAATGTTTGGGTTATAGTAAGGTAAAAACCGTCCATGTTTATGTGTGGGCTGGTCTTACTATTATCTTTTCTTTCGAAAAGATTTCTAAAGTTAAATCAATCTTTTCTCATAAGAGAAAAGCCCCATTCCATATTTGCTATCTATTTAAAATTTGTTTACTTACACCAGTCCCCTGACTGACCCAGAGTTTATTTTGCTGTGTTTTTTTCTAAACTCTTGGGTACTCATAACACTTGTTATGGGTAGACAAGTGATCCAGGTAATAAGTGTAAACCTTTGGAGTATTTTGGACAGGGAGTTCCGGAGTCAGCTTATCTATATCTAAGTATCAAGTTCGTATGTTGTGTTGGGCCAGTCACCATGTAAGATATGTTATGATGATAATATACTATGATGTACCAGAATATGATATGTAATATATTATGAAAAATTCCACTTTGAGATTTTGATGTTTTTGTTTAATTCTATTCTATATCTATTTCTATTTCTTTATTAATGACATGACTTCCGAGGTCATCTAAAGTCGCGGCTATTACAAGTGTACTCTAGAGGGGAAACATTGAGGTTCAACAAGAACATCTTGCAACCTGGCCACACATGACCGGGCACTCATTTAGTTTGAGTGGACCGAATGTATTATCACCCCCTATTGTCGGTCGTCCAACCGTAATCCGTAAGATACAGAACTGAAAGAAGAACAAATGAATTTTCTCTATATCAGTGATAATACATCCTGCTTTGGGGCGACCCAACTAGCCGTGCAGTCTGCCCGATTTTGGTCATTTCCCGGTTGTGAGGCTTGAGGTTACGTTACCTTTTTAGAACATTTGGCCATTATTCATTTTGAATGCCACATTGTCAAACCCGTCAAATCACTAGTTGAACTTCCTAAAAATATTATGGGCATAAAAAGCTAAGAGGAATGAATTCCGCCGCCACAAAACGTAATACCTTGAAAAGAACATCTTATGTGATCTGTTAGGCATACTTTGACATTCGTCCATACATTTTGTCCTAGGACTGAACAAACCGAAGGCCCTATCCTGTAAACAGAACAACCATTGCATTTTACTCCGTCTTCGATTATCTTCAGCATAATCTAACTCGCAACGCTTATACCTATACGGAGTGGTTTTCGGATAATAAACCCAACCGATCTCTCTGTATTGACAATGATGGTCAAAAGCTTTGATAGTCGGTTATCTAACTATCGAAGAAAAACCAACATCCATATAAATTTCCAACTGGATAATATTATTAACTAAGCACCAAACAATCACTGGCTCTTTCTAATATTTATAAAATTCAATTCCCAAATTCTTCAATTATCTTCTCTTCAGTATTTTCCCAATGCTTTAGCCTCTTCAATATTTGGAAAACATTCCATATCCCATCTCCTTTTATTTTCTATACTTCTAAAATAGTTTCTATTTATGATTAAAATTCATTTCAGATTACTTCTCCCTTTCTATACTGATTTAATTTTTGATTAGATGTTGAAGTGATTCTACACTTATCCATTTAATTTTATAATAATAAATTTCGCGATTCTGAACTCCAATCGAGATGCAACAACTAACGTGTTTAACCACTATTTTGAACATACTGGGACCGGTTTTGAAGCCTCAATTGATCGTATGGAAAAGATATCAATTTAAATTTGTGATTTAATTTAAATTTAATTTAATTACTTCTAAACGTTTTCTAACCGTACAATCAAATGATAAATCCAAACGTTACCAAATTTGAAACCCGATAATAATACACTTTTTCGGATCTGATGGAATTGGTTTCATCAAATTCTGAGGTCGTTTGAAAATTAACAATTCTTACGTATTAAATTCAGTCGAATAAAATATAAATCGATTTCAAAACAATTAAATTTATCGATAATAAATTAATATTATCGTTTATATTCAAATAGAATTTATATTGATCGACTGATTCGTTTCGATTCAATTTTTAACTGTGAATTCAATTATTTTCGTATTACGATAATTCAATATATTCGATATTAAATTGTATATCAATTAATAAACCGATAAAATCCATATTAAAATTCATTTATATTTCTAACTCAACATTTAAAACTAATTTAAATGTTCATTATAAAACAGCTAAAAATGCAGGACGTTATATTCCTTCTCCCTTAAAAGAATTTCGTCCCTGAAATTACTAAGGTAGAAGAAATGCTACAGGCCAGTTAACTTTTCAAAAGCCCACTATGTTATAACTCAGCATTTCATATTCTAACTCAAGTCCCATACAATTTTCAATTTTCATGGAAATATTTAATTTCCTATTTCCCATTCAAAAACCTTCAAATTGAATTCAATTTGAAAATCATCTCTTTTATCTTTACAAAAAAATTCAAAACTTTTGAAATTTTTTCTAACTCCCTAAATTTTGGGAAATTTTTGGTAGAGTCTCCCCTGTACGGAGGAACTTTTGCAATGTACCAAAATAGATGAAAAGTATACACCGACCCACACAATCAGTAAACAATTCTTATATCCTAATTTGATATTTTTGCGTAGGCGTACCATATATAAGCATTATCTAAGCTTAGCATATTCGCAATCCATGCACCCAAAAAAAGCCAGACAACTCCATGTACCTGTACTTAATTTAAACTCATTAGCCTCATAGTATTAAGGTTTCAATAACTTACATTCATTTAATTGGTTAACCACATGGATTCATTTCCAAACAAGTTGCGCCATGCCTATATAGCCCGTATATGCTAATACAAGTCATGTTATTAAGTATATACCTCATTTCATTCATATTATTTACCAAATACTCGTATTTATTTAATTTTAATGATTTACGATCAATATATTCACATTCAAATCGTATTCCATTCATGTGCATTTATTGGTTTTAATTAGTTTGTTTATTTTCGTTTACAATAGACGATAAATTATTCTACTCATCTCTTGTAACAACCCGAATTCTGATACACGGATTTTTTTCTTTCAAAATTCTAATCTATCAAAACTCATGTTGATTTGCTCTGGTATCCTGCAGAAAAGACAGAGATATAAAATATATCAGAGCTCAGAAAAACATCTCACAGCGAAATGGATAAAATATAATGTAATCAAAATATAGCCTTACCGTAGTAGTAATACTGCCTAACTAGTATCCAAAGCTATTATATCTCTGCCACAAATATAACATGCGAGTATGTTATGAGGAGGGGGTCAGAACACAAGTTCTGGTGACTGAATTTAAACTACACATTTTGGATAATCCTACATATATCGTTCAGTTACATTTTCTTGTTTATTAGGTTACTTGGGTTAACAACACTCAAGGCTTATACACATGTCGTACCCATCTACTTTCCAGTGTATTAACCTAATACAGTATATATGTAGCTACCCCCAAATTAAGGTACACCCCATGGTACCCCACTCGCACGGTCTCCACCGTAACGCCACATAAATATACACAATCCCTCATCGTACGCCGGAGTTACGTACGGATCTCTATATAACAATGCTATGTTTCGAAAGATCTTCCATCGCCATGCTACGTAAGCGTACGAACTGCCACCTTCGATCGAATCAAATCCCATTACAGAGTAGTGCCCTAGAGTTTATGATACACCACCCAGAGCATACATGCATGTATCTAGACTTTCCCACGTACGTATCGTCAATCGTACTCGATGCCTTAACCACACATATCCTCTACTATGCACTGAGTCCCGTGATAGGGCTGTATAAGAAACAGAGAACTTGGTCCAGAGCTTTTCAGATATATGTATACACAGATGCTAAGGTCTGCATTTTCAGTGGCTATGGTCCCACCTGACCCCTCCCTCAACTAGTGAAAGATGAATAAGGTTGAGAACTAGTGACCTGTCCCAAGAGAAAACAACAAACAATAAATCCTAATTGACATGTCCCTCACACATGGCCTTGATAGCAAAAGGTATATGGTCTTTTGGTTTAGCTCTCCGTCTTTTCGCATCGCGCATCACGTATCAAACTGACTGTCGATAGTAGGTACCCGACGACTTGCTATCAACAAGATGGTTAGACCAGTCAGTACTTCAAGAGTGTTCATAACCCAACCTAGTCAACGAAACAGGAGTGTCGGATCACTTAATCCACCCTACAATCTTCTGATTGCCAACTATCATGACAATCAAGGCATACTCACCGGTAGAAACACGCAGATCTAACCTCTATGAGCACAGTAGAACACTATCACAACACAGAGGACTACTAGAAGTACCCTCCACGTCCCAAGAAGTCGCATGCTTCCTCTTCCAGTCCTTCGGAGCCAGTAGAATATCAGTAGAACAACAAGCTGACATGCAGAATAATCCAATGGACATGCGCTCCTCTTGTGTCCCATGGCACCACGATGATCTACCCCATCGGGTTATTCACCTTCAGATGTACGGACTAGTCCAAGTGCCTCAGGTTGATGTGTTATTAGACTTTATGTTTAACCATTCGATTATGCGCTTGTCTACCTCATCAGGTTTCCATTTAACTTGGTTATTTCCAATTATATTAACTTCTTATTCAAGTTACCAAGTTCTTTCCGTGCCCCTTATATCTTTAAGGAATGGACCCCTCTTGCTTATTAATTTTGGTTATAAAGCTTAACCCTTTTACGTTCATTAATAAGCCCATAACATGTTATTCTTTAGATTGTAATCCAAGGTCTGTAATCTACAATCTCTTTATATTATTCATTGTCTGATTCCCTAGTTACAATAACAATTTCTACTTAATATGTAATTAAGTATATCTCAATTCACATATTTTCTGTTTAACATGTCACTTGTTATTTATGATCAAATATAACTTATTTCATCTCATATATTCATCTCGTTCTTTCTTATTTAATCATAATTCCATCTCACACTGTTACTACAACTTGTAGTTGTTTACTTATTAACTTCGTTCCCTTAACTAAGGTTTACTAATAAGTCTCCTTTTTCATTTATTATAACTTGTGTTATAGTTTCCACTTGTCCCTAAGACAATTCTTCAACATGTTATTCTTATCAGCGGATTTCAGATTCTCAAGTTTACAGATTACTTAATTTATAATTAAGTACAACTTATAAGTTATCACATTCCCTCTGTCATTTATTATAGCCTAAGTTATAATTTCCACTTGTCCCTAGGACAAGCCTACCTATTATCTTTCCATTTTCCCTTCAGGTTTGTTCACAATAGGTTATTATCATTCCCCGTTCATGACATGTCTTTTACTATTGTAACTTTCATTCATTTCCATTAATCACAATTAGTGTCATTTATTTCTATCCTTTTATATACATATATTTATATATATGTTTATGCACTAGACTTCTCTAGACCTCTCACATTAAGCCAACCACTAGTGGATGCTCGATTTGTCGGGCGGTTCTGGGCAGACTTCTACCATAAATTGGGCTTAACCTCGTGTCTTAGCACCATTACATGTATATTTATGCACTAGACCTCTCACATTAAATTAACAACTTGTGGATGCTGGATTTGCCTGGCGGTTCCGGGCAGACTTCTACCACAAGCTGAATTTAACCTCGTGTCTAAGTGTGGTTACAGTTTTCTATTTACTGTAATTTTTTCATATAATTTGGGCATGTACATTCTTCCAAATTTTTACTATAATTCTATTTTCTTTCATGTCACACTGAATATCATGTTAATTCCATTTTAACTTATAATCATGTCGCATGTTCTTCCTAACATTTAATTAACTCCATTCTAAAATAATAACATGTAACTATCAATCATGTAATTGTTCTAATCTAACAATTTAACATGTAATTATCCAAATTTCTATAGTTCAAGTACATAATATGTTACAGGTTAACCTGTAATTATCCCAATTCTTAAATTAAGCGTTCAAGTCCATAATATGTCCCATATTAACAAGTAACTAGAACATGCATGTATTCAACAATAACCGTTTCCACATTTTTAACAAGTTTCTATTTCAATAAATTAATCATTCTAGTATATTTACATTTCATATTAACAGGGAATGTCAAACGATAAATATACTATTATCAAAAAGGTATATTTTTAATCCACTCACCTAATTGCTTTCCAAATCCTGAATCTGGTCCAGATCTAGCATTCCATGGTTCTCCTAACTGAATTAAGAACCTAAACTATCATGGATCCACAATTCTCAACTAAAAGAAAAAGGTAAGAAAGAGGAGAAAATTAAATTGACCAGTTCCAAGAATTTACCTTACTTCGAATAGAATTCTGAACACCTTCTTTATTGATATTCACTCTTTTCCTCCAGATCTTGAATCAGAATTTTTCTACACTAATTATTCTATTTTTCTGAAGAGATTTGCGGAGAAAAAAGAATGGCAGAGCATAGATGTTATCTCAGAAAATATGAGATTTAGGCTAGGCTCTGCTAGCCTATCTATAGGTGTTCAGGATCTTATCATACACGCAGCACTGAGTCAGCAACGAACGTGGTTAAGAAAACAGACCAGATTCATTAACGAATCTAGCCAGATCTGGGGTGGGGTGGACCCCGGGGTCGACCCCCATGTGTATGTGTCAACCCTAGGGTCGACCCCCCTGTGTTGGTGTCGACCCCGGGGTCCCGCGAGCCTTTTTGTGCAGATTTTTACTATTTTTACGTTTTTGATTTTAAATGTTTGATTAATATCCTGTTATACTCTCTTTGATTTATCTTAATATTATGTTTTCATATAATCTTCTTATATGTATACAAATCTTCTAATGACCACTTTTCACGTATATATATACGCACAACCTTTTATTTCGTTTTTCACGTATATAATTAAATTGACCAGTTCTAAGAATTTACCTTACTTCGAATAGAATTCTGAACACCTTCTTTATTGATATTCACTCTTTTCCTCCAGATCTTGAATCAGAATTTTTCTAAACTAATTATTCTATTTTTCTGAAGAGAATTGCAGAGGAAGAAGAATGGCAGAGCATAGATGTTGTCTCAGAAAATATGAGATTTAGGCTAGGCTCTGCTAGCCTATCTATAAGTGTTCAGGATCTTATCATACACGCAGTGCCGAGTCAGCAACGAACATGGTTAAGAAAACAGACCAGATTCATTAACGAATCTAGCCAGATCTGGGGTGGGGTGGACCCCGGGGTCGGCCCCTATGTGCATGTGTCGGCCCTAGGGTCGACCCCCTGTGTTGGTGTCGACCTCGGGGTCTCGCGAGCCTTTTTGTGCAGATTTTTACTGTTTTTATGTTTTTGATTTTAAACGTTTGATTAATACCCTGTTATACTCTCTTTGATTTATCTTAATATTATGTTTTCATATAATCTTCTTATATGTATAAAAATCTTATAATGACCATTTTTCACGTATATATATACGCACAACTTTTATTTCGTTTTCAAACGGTGTTATACCGTTATTTAATTTTTACCATATTTCTTTGATTGCAGCCTTATTTTGGGCTTTTCTCTTGTATATGTATATGTATATATATATATATATTTCTGCACATATATACGCATATATTCTCATATACATATATACATATATTTTTCTATACTTCCTTATATGTATACTTCTCCTTATATGTGCGTTTATACATATTCTCTCTTTAGAACATGTATTATTTTAGTCGTTCCCTTAAAATAAAAATATAGCGCTGGCGGGGATCGAACCTTACACCTCTCACTTGAAAGTCAGATGTTATAACCAACTAAACTACTTAAGCTTTTGTTAACAAGGCTTAGAACAATGATGGTCATTGTTCTTTTCTTATTCCTCCTTTTTATGTTTGTTACAATATTTCATTTAAACCTTTGCATGTAACCTTATCAATTTGCATGCTTCTTTTTCTTTCATTTTTCTGTTATTACTAATGCATTATATTTGTAAATCAGTGCATGCAACATAATAACACTGCATGCAAGCAATTTCTTCTTTCTTTTAACGCATGTGTTGCATTAATATTTACATTAACCTTTTTCTTCTTTTAATTATCTATGTCTATGCATATATGTACACATATGCACTATTTAAATATATAATTGTTATAAAATGCGGTGTGTTACATTCTCCCACCCTTAGGAAATTCCGTTCCTAAAACATGATAAGGGTAAAAATCAAATAACCCCTCGCATTATATCCATCATGTGTGCATCCAATTTTTGCAAATATTGTGCACTTGTGCGAAGTGTAATACAACATAATAATACATGTATGCCTAAGCGGTACCTCCTATATGTATGAAAATTTTTCAAAAATCCTTTTAAAAATATAATGCGCACATCCTAAATATACTGGCAATTCTACATGAATGCAATATTTTGAAAATCAAAATACATTTTCATCCAATTTTTTCCATACTCTTGCAGAGCAAGAGCGTAGTTCATCCAATTGTTGCATCCAAAATCCTACCAACCGACATTATTTTTCGAATTTCAGAAAAAATCTAATTTTCTAAATTCGATTTCTTATGTTACAAAAGGTAGAAAATGGAAAGCTTCACATCTTCCATTTTTCTTTTAGTCACTTTTTCTGTTTGTGCTTGGATTTTATGTAACTATTTTATAAAGATTCCCTATTTTCTTATCCAAGCACAGCCTACATTAGAAAACTTTCTTTATTAAGATTTTCTTTTTCACCTTATCTTGGAAATTTTTACTCTTATTCATATTTTCTTAGAATTTTCCATCTTCCTTTAACTGTCATGTTTGTTGCATTACCGAAATTTTTGTTTCCTTTTTAGTTATGCCATCACTCTTTTCTTAGCTTATTTAGCTTAATCCTCTGATCTAAGTTTAGTTTCATATAAGCATTCCAGTCCTTCAACTAAAACGGGAAAATAGACACTCTACACAGCTACTACTAAGGGCCAAGAATCTTGGGACTATGTCTCCCCTAAGATAGAAAGTTTGAAACACGGGATCAATGGCAGGTTTAGGTGTTACCCTAACTACCCAACAGGAAAAAAATAACAGAACGATCCCAACAGAAATGTAATAACTGGTTTTACCCCTAACATGAAAATTAACAACAGGATCTAAACACTTACTTGCCCTTCACTATCTAGTAGTCACCACTAATCCTAGCTGTGTACCAATAGTCATTTCAAGCATCACCCTAGCCTTTTCAATGCTTACGCATTCTATGGGAACTTACCATTATTCCAAGACAAGATAATTCTTGCTATCTTCTTCATAAGCTCAAACTTTTCCCATCTTCCCTAGGCATTAATCCTTACCTACTCCATACTTTTTAAAACACGGTTTGGCCTTTTTCATTTCACTTTTCTTCCAAAAGTTGAAAGTATCAAAACTTTATTTTCCTCTCCGAAACTTACTTTTGCCAAACCTAAAAAACATGTCTTCTCATAAAAATGTAAAACATTTTTTTTAATCAAAAAAACAGGAGTAGATAAGGACATCTATTTCTCAATCAGGTTTACGACTTGTTCTTGCCTCTAAGGTCAGTTCAGTTTCTTACTACAAGGTGCAAACATCTATTCTATTCTTAATTTCTTATTTTGTCCACCCAACAAAATGTTCTTTATTAAAACAATTATAAAAAATGATTTTCATAAGAATAGAGATTTCAAAACTGTCCTTACTGAAAAATCCCAACTTAAAACAAAATGCAATATTTTCTAAGTCTTGCTTTTTTAATCCTTTCACGCAATATAGCAAGAAAACTAGTGAGCTATACATGCTCTATAATGTGCACCTTTTACTGAGAGAATTTTATTTTTGACAAAACTTTCGCAAGAAATCACTATTTACAAAACAACCCCATTTTACTTCAAAACCCAATATGTACTTTTCTAATATGTTCTTTACATATTTAAAAACTATAACTTTTAAGATTAAAACTTGAAAACACCATAAACCATCTTCCAAAAGCTTTTATAATTTCAAGTTCTTAAAAGTTAATAATGGGGTTAGACTCAAAACGAGTTTCCAATCTTAACTAGGCTTTCCTAGACATTCCCACAAAGTCAATTCACTCAACTATATATATTCCTAATCCATTTTTCTCTTTTTAACCTTTTCCAATTTATAAGGTTTTACTGCCAGACCCACTAATATAAAATATTAAAATATGGGATCTATCTTTCTCTATTTCAAAACATATTGTACATTTCCCACCCAAATTTCCTAAGGGTCTCAGATTTCCATATTCATTCCTTTAGTGTACAAAACAGACATCCCAATTCTTACCATATTATACACTTTCTATTTAGTGGGTTCCTCTATTGATCTAGGTATACACACATAATATATTTATATTAAAAATACAAATATGTTCACTCACTATTTATACAGGAATACTAAACCTAGGCTCTGATACTAGATGTAACAACCCGAATTCCGACAGACCGATTTTTTTTCAAAATTATAATCTATCGAAACTCGTGTTGGTTTGCTCTGGTATCCTGCAGAAAAGACAGAGATATAAAATATATCAGAGCTCAGAAAAACATCTCACAACGGAATGGATAAAATATAATGTAATCAAAATATATCCTTATCATAGTAATAATACTACCTAACCAGTATCCAAAGCTATCATATCTCTGCCACAAATCTAACCTGCGAGTATGTTATGAGGAGGGGGTCAAAACACAAGTTCTGGTGACTGGATTTAAACTACACATTTTGGATAATCCTATATATACCGTTCAGTTACATTTTCTTATTTATTAGGTTACTTGGGTTAACAACACTCAAGGCTTACACACACGTCGTACCCATCTACTTTCTAGTGGATTAACCTAATACATTATATATGTAGCTACGCCCAAATTAAGGTACACCCGATGGTACCCCACTCTCACGGTCTTTGCCGTAACACCACAGAAATAAATGAGTCCCTCATCCTACGTCGGAGAGACGTACGGATCTCTATATAACAATGCTACGTTCCGCATAGATCTACCATCACCATGCTACGTAAGCGTATGGACTGCCACCTTTGATCGAATCAGAGCCCATTACAGAGTAGTTCCCTAGAATCCACAATACACCACCCAGAGCAGACATGCACCTATGTACGTATCGTCAATCATACTCGATGCCTTAACCACACATATCCTCTAATGTGCACCGAGTCCCGTGACAGGGCTGTACAAGAAACACAGAACTCGGTCAGGAGCTTTTCAGATAACTGTATACACAATTGCTAAGGTCTGCATTTTCAGTGCCTATGATCCCACCTGACCCCTCCCTTAACTAGTAAAAGACGAACAAGGTAGAGAACTAGTGACCTGGCCCAAGAGCAAACAACAAATCCTAATTGGCATGTCCCTCACCCTTAGCCTTGATAGCAAAAGCTCTATGGTCTTTTGGTTTAGCTCTCCGTCTTTCCGCATCGCGCATCACGTATCAAGCCGACTGTCGATGGTAGGTACCCAACGACTTGCTATCAACAAGATTGTTAGACCTGTTAGTACTTCAAGAGTGGTCGTAACCCAGCCTAGTCAAGGCAACAGGAGCGTCGAATCACCTAATCCACCATATAGTCTTCTGAGTGCCCACTATTGTGGCAATCAAGGCATACTCACTGGTAGAAACGTGCAGACCTAACCTCTGTGAGCATGGTAGAACGCTGTCACATCATAGAGGACTACCAGAAGTACCCTCCATGTCCCAGGAAGCCATGTGCTTCCCCTTTTAGCCCTTCGAAGCCAGCAGAATATCAACAGAACAACAAGCAGACATACAGAATAATCAGATGGACGTGCGCTCCCTCTATGTCCCATGATACCACGATGATCTACCTTGTTGGGTTATTCACCTTTAGACATACAGACTGGTACAAGCCCCTCAGGTTGATGTGTTATTAAACCCTATGTCTAACCATTCAATTATGCGCTTGCTCTACCTCATCAGGTTTCCATTTAACTTGGTTATTATTGAAGTTACCAAGTTCATTTAACGCCCCTTATATCTATAAGGAATGGACCCCTCTTGCTTATTAATTTTGGTTATAAAGCTTAACCCTTTTACATTCATTAATAAGCCCATAACTTGTTATTCTCTATATTGTAATCCAAGGTCTGTAATCTACAATCTCTTTATATTATTCATTGTCTGATTCCCTAGTTACAATAACATGTTCTACTTAATATGTAATTAAGTATATCTCAATTCACATGTTTTCTTTTTAACATGTCACTTGTTATTTATGATTAAATGTAACTTATTTCATCTCATATATTCATCTCGTTCTTTCTTATTTAATCATAATTCCATCTTACACTGTTACAACAACTTATAGTTGTTTACTTATTAACTTGGTTCTCTTAACTAAGGTTTAATAATAAGTCTCCTTTTTCATTTATTATAACTTGTGTTATAATTTCCACTTGTCCCTAGGACAAGTCTTTAACATGTTATTCTTATCAGTAGATTTCAGATTCTCAAGTTTACAGATTACTTGATTTATTATTAAGTACAACTTATAAGTTACCACATTCCCTTTATCATTTATTATAACATAAGTCCCTAGGACAAGCCTACCTATTATCTTTCCATTTCCTCTTCAGGTTTATTCATAATAGGTTATTATCATTCCCTGTTCATAACATGTCTTTTATTGTTGTAACTTTCATTCATTTCCATTGATCACAGTTAGTGACATTTATTTCTATCCTCTTGTATACATATATTTATATATATGTTTATACACTAGACCTCTCACATTAAGTCGACCACTTGTTGATGCTGGATTTGCCGGGCTGTTCCGGGCAGACTTCTACCACAAGTTGGGCTTAACTTTGTGTCTTAGCACCGTTACTTGTATATTTATGCACAAGACCCCTCACATTAAATTTACAACTTGTGGATGCTGGATTTTCCGGGCGGTTACGGGCAGACTTCTACAACAAGCTGAATTTAACCTCGTGTCTAAGTGTTGTTACAGTTTTCTATTTACTATAAAATTTTCATATAATTTGGGCGTGTCCATTCTTCCAAATTTTTACTATAATTCTATTTTCTTTCATGTCACACTGAATATCATGTTAATTCCTTTTTAACTTATAATCATGTCGTGTGTTCTTCCTAACATGTAATTAACTCCATTCTAAAATAATAACATGTTACTATGAATCATGTAATTATTCTAATCTAACAATTGTAACATGTAATTATCCCAATTTCTACAGTTTAAGTACATAATATGTCACAGGTTAACATGTAATTATCCCAATTCTTAAAATTAAGCGTTCAAGTACATAATATGTCACAGATTAACATGTAATTAAAACATGCATGTATTCAATAGTAATCGTTTCCACATTTTTAACAAGTTTACATTTCAACAAATAAATCGTTCTAGTATATTAACATTTCATATTAACGGGGAATGTCAAACGATAAATATACCATTATCAAAAAGGTATATTTTAAATCCACTCACCTAATTACACTACACCATATAAGCTATTTTGCAACCTCATAGTGCGGAAGATTCGCAACGGCTTTGGACCGTTGCTAAATAACAATGGTTATGGTTGGTTGCAAAATTTTCTACCACGGTCCCTGTCCGTTTTAATTTCTACAACGGCTCAGAACTGCTCTAAAATTAATATGCCTTTCAATACATGTCCCGTATCCATCGTAGCATGCGCGCTTTCATTTTTCCACGCCTCCATTTTTCAGATTGATGCAGGAAGAAAAATGACGAACTAGCATGCCCTAATTATCTCGATCGAAATAAATCCAATTTTGCAGATCGAAAACTTCCATTTTTCCAGATCGAAAACTTCCATTTTTCCAGATCGAAAACTTTCCAAGATCTCAAAACCTAAGTCGATCGACTATAGGTATGAAAAAATAGATTTTGATTTTTTTTTGATTTAGTGTCACTGGAATCGAAGTCATTAAAAGTCGATTTGATTAATTGTTGATTATTGTTTAACGTTTCAATGATTGTTCGTTATATTGTTTTGAATCAGTTTGGATTGATTGATCTTTATTTCGCACTTCTTGTTTCACTTGATTGAATTAGTTTTCTAATTGCCTTGATGTAATAATTCTAGATCTAATTTATTTTTCCTTGTCATCCAATCCAGACATTTGAACTTTTTTGTTGTTCTGTTTTCACCTTTTTTATATCTAAGCGCAACTCTATGGAGTGAATAAGAAAATAGGGCTGTTGTTTTAATAGAAACAAGTGGGGAATTAGAGAGAGATTTCATTGTTAGAAAGTGAATAAGGCACTTTGGTGAGTGGCTGCATCCAAAATAATCAATTTTTTAAACATGCTTGAATCTGACAGTAGTATCATAGTTTATAGTGGCTTAGATATAGCATGAATAAGAGTATGATCAATAAACTATAATTTGAAACCCAAGTTGCATTAGAATGCCCATAAAAGTGCTTTTAGATGCTAAAATTTTCTGAGCCTCGTCCTCTTGTAGATGTTATCTGTAAATGTTCAATGAGACCCCAAACAAATGTATTTGCCTACATATACCTAGCATGCTATAGTAGGCATAGGAACTTCAGGTAACTTATCTGAAAGTCGAACGCCAAGATCAATTTTTGATTATAAAATGTTAATATATTTAAACTTCAGCCTAATTTATGTTAGCGATAATAATATACATTTGATACAAACTGACAATAAAAACTCAAACTTGTAGCTACCAAGTTTTGGAAGGGAAGCTCAGAGGCTTTAATCGCAAATGTGATAGGTCTGAGAAAAAGCAATACTCAATTTACAGTAATGTCAAGTGATGATCGCTGAATAAATATATTAAAAGCTTTGTTTTTATATTATTAATGGCTATAGTATTTAGTGGAGTAATTTGTTTTGGCGTTACTTTGGAGGCTATGTTGGAAATTTTAAGAATAAGAATTGAATACTTCATGAATAATTTTTTATTACAAATTCAACTGACCCAACTTTTCTTATTGAACCGATTTTTGACTAGTATGACATTCCAATTTTTATGAACATCATGACTTGTAATTATATCACATAATGCAACTTAGTATGTTAAGTGGCTAGAACAAACCGAGCAGCAATCCAAGCTGTAGCATATTTGATTAAAATCCACGAGCATGGTCTCAAATGCCTGATATTCATCATTGCATTTAGTTTGGTATGTTCAAATGGTTAAAACTGGGTCTTTAGTTTGAAGGCGACCTTGTATTTATTGAGGAATAAATCTATTTAATTAATACAAGGTATGATTTATGTGTTTGTTTGTGTTATTTGAGTTTTGTCATGTTTACTGTCTAACACGATTTCATTTTATTAACTCCTGCTCAAACTAAAATTTAACTAGTACTGGAGTATGATTTTGATAATTAAATATATATGGTATGAATGGCGATTATCTCTAATGGCGATTAATGGCGTCCTGTCCTTCCTCTTCTACCCTAACCTTCGATTCCACCTCATTTCCGCCTCTTCCATCTTCCAAGTCATCGCCTCCTCCTCCTCAACCTCCTCTCTCCTATTCTGCCTTCTCTCATGAAAAAACTGATGGAAATTGCAATTCAAACTCAGATGCGTATCCTTCTGCTCAAGCTACTGATGGATCGGCTTCAGATCTCCCTTCTGATAATCGATCTAAAGCTAAATCTGATTATATATATGTCTCTTTTTAACTCTCTTCCTAGGAATGCGGGTACTTTTAAACCTTTGCACTTTGATATTATTAGAGATGGCACTCCGTAGGAGCCTCCGTCAATTGTTAAAGAAGCAGGTCAGAAATTCTGGAATAATCACTTGGTTGGATTCTTTTTGGATGGTACACTTTCATATCTTTCTGTTATGAATTTTCTGAAATCTTTCTGGAAACTGCATGGGGAATTCACAGCCAAGTTTAATGGTACTCATTTTTTCTTTCAATTCTCTAATCATCTTGATCGTGATAAAATTCTTCACTTGGATCCTATTTTCATAAGAGGTAAGATGTTTATTATCACTCAGTTGGATCCGTTGATTGGTAACTCCATGAATCAAATTAGGAAAGTCCCTGTTTGGATACAATTATATAATATTCCTACGATTCTATGGACTTTAATTGGGATAAACTGGCTCGTGTGTCATATTGGGAGATTGATTTGTTTCGATGCTAGTACTGAAAGATTACATCGTTTTCACTATGCAAAAGCTTTAGTTGAGGTATCTTGTGATTTTGATCTTCCAAATATTATAGATGTAACGACCCGTATTTTTGGGTATAATAATTAATCTATTTAATTATATAAATAGTAATTCAGAGAATTAAAGGGTCGTTAAATTAAATTATATGGATTATTTAATTAATTTAAATAATAGAATAATATATTTAATTCAGAAATAATCAAAAATAGTGGAATTCACAATATCATGTGAATTGGATTATTTATAAAAATTTATTTCAGTTTAAAGTTGAATTATTATAACGAATATATTATTTAAACGAAGTTTGAACATATAATTATATTATAATTATAATCGAGCTCGAAATAGCGCTGCAGTTCGTAATTTGGCGATTCGAACTTTAAACGAATATACAGAAGTCGTTTTAAGTCGGATTTCTGTGAAACAAGAAACGTTTAGAGCTGGTGAAGTATATTTTTCTAATGGAAGAGAAAAATCAAGATTTTGTCGTGTAGATTTTGATTTATATCCAAATAAAATTTTAAAATAGTCGCTATAGAATTGTTTATCGACCGTAACAGTTTATTCGATATAACTAGATACTGGTTTCGAATTTAGACAAGATTCTTTTGAGACGTAGTGATAATTTAATTTTTAGAATTTTATGGTAATTTTTAATTAATTAAATAAGCAACATTTTATTTGGAGTATTTTGCACCCTGTAATCACCATTTTGGGGTTTCACAATATGAGTCAACCTACCAATATTATTATATTTTTGGGATCGTGGCACACTTTGCTGAATATAACGGTGTTTTTATTTCTGTCTATAACAGTCCGTAAAAATGAATAAATTTTGTGTAAAGGGGAACGCATACATAATAAGCAGGCGGCTCATTTGAGTGGTTTCCAACATCACACGAGGCCTCGGTTTTCCATGGACATAAAAGAAAATCGAAACATATTTTTATCCACTCAATTGCAATACACGAAACAGAACCTAATCCAACCAAAACTTCTATAAATACAGCGTCATCTTTGTACATTTCTTTTTGGTTTTTGAGAATGGCTTCAAGCGGTTTTAATGGCTTCATTAAAATAAAAACAAGTGAGATCTTGAACTAAAATTTACAAATATCGATACCTTCATTGCTTGTTTGCATTCGGCTGTTGATGCGGTGGATTTTTGAGTCATCAATCTTACTGTACACATCTGAAACATGATCGATGCATCCTATTTGGTTACGTCGTGAGTTGTATGATGTGGAGTGGTTGGACAGAGAGAGAAAGGAGAAGTCTACCGGTGTATGTAGTTTGTTTTGAAGGTGAGAAAGTGCGTGAGGCCATTCCTGTGAAGGAGTGAAGCTTGGGGCGGATACTGGAGGAAGGTTTCAGAAATGGAGATGGTGTAAAGGACGGTGATGTGTGCGATACTTCTGGAGCTTGCGTATGGGTGATATACTGGGATTGTGTATCTTTGTTTGAGTGGGAAGTGGCTTTTACATTCTCATGTAAAAGGAAGAACATTTTCTGGAACGAGAATAAAGAAGGAGTATTGTTCCTGTTGGGTGCAGTATGGTGATGTAGTGGCGTCAGTTTTGGGTAGTGGAGGATTTTTCATTTGCGTGAAAGTCTGTGTCAATACTTCACTATATCGGTGCGCTGAGGCTGATGAACACGGATGGAGGTAGGACTTCGAGCTCGGAGATGAGAGGATCGGAAATGGTTGGTTTAGGAGGAAGGACGTTACTGGGATGAGAAGATGCTTGTGAGAGGATGGGTTTACATACAGTGTAGGCCAAGAAATAAAATTAAATAAATGGGGAGGCCTTATAAGAGAAAAATAGTTGAATGTAAATTGCGTACGACAACTCGTCTTCGTGAGGGAGGAAAGGCAGGCCGATGGGTTTAAAGAATGGTATTGGGATGACGGGAAAGAATAAGGCCCAATTATCCATTTTATTTAAATTAAATTATTTAAATGTATATAAACTGAAATCGAATAATTTCATCATACGATACCGGTTTTCAGCGAAACAAGATCCGCCGGGATCGTATGGATGGACACTACCCAATGGAGCTGACGGAGAGTGAATCGAAGCTCGTTACAATTTGTAGCAAAATAAATTGTCCGTCTGAATCAAGCGATGGTTATCGTTATTAACAATGATCGTCCAATGTGAGTAAAACTCACTAACTCTACTCAGTTTATATTTTTATAAACTATACTTTATTTTTGATATAAAATGATTGATTGTTGTGTACTGATTGTTTGGACTGTTAAATAGATTTGATTGAAAACGTAGATATAGTTATATATATATATATATATATATATATATATAAATAAATCGACAATCAAATATTGAATTCTGTTCATTAGAATATTTCATGTTAAGATGAAAGTGATGTTATTTATGTTGTTTAACATCTGTAGATGCAGGGAGACATGTTGGAGGAATCCGACTGGATTCCTCAACATTTATTTTACCCTTTTCATATATATTGATATATGATGTGATATATAAAATGTTATTGATTATGTGTGTTAGAATGATATTGATCATTGTTAATTGGTATGTTAAATACCATAAGAAACCCTGGGATGTAGAAAAGGAATATTTCAATGTGTATATTGAAATAAAGGATTTTTTATAAAATCAACAGATTTTATTAAAGATAATATTTTGAAAATAAATTATGTATAAAATCAAAGGATTTTGTAAAGGGAATATTTATTCAGAAAATAAATAAAGGTATAAAAGGAGATATTTATTTAGGAAATAAATAGAATTGTTAAAAGAATATTTATTTAAAGAATAAATAGAATTATAAAAGGAATATTTATTTGGAAAATAAACAGGAATAAAAAGGGAAATTGACGAGATATAAAAGAGTTATGAGAAGATTTATTTAAAGTAGAATTGAATAGAAATCTGTTTAACAGATAAATGGAGAAGAATAACTTATAAATAATATTCTATAAATTAAATAAAATATTTATCATTGGATAAATGGAATATATAAGTCTGAACTTATATAGAGAAGTAGAAATTGGTATTTATACTGATGTTTTTGATAGAATGTGAACTCAACACTTTTGAAGTGAATAAACGCGGTTAAAAGGAAATCATTATAAGTGAATAAATGCTGTTAAAAGGAAATCATTATAAGTGAATACGTTGTTAAAAAGAAATTTTTATAAAGAAAATAAAGTTAGTGAATAAGAGTAAATCGACAAGTAGAGTAAATTGAATATTAGTTATTCTAATAGAGTTTATCGAATATCAGTTATTCGAAGAAGAGTTAACCAGATAGAGTTAATTGAACATAGTTAATCAAATATTAGTTATTCGATAGGAGTTAATTAAGTCGATTCAGTCAAGATTAGTTAATCAAACCAAGTTAATCGAAAGGAGTTATCGATTATAGTTATTCGAAAAAGGAGTTTATCGAATATAATTTATTCGGAAGTAAATTAATCGAACATTTGTTATTCGAAGTAACTTAATCGATTAGAGTTAATCGAATTATAGTTAATCGATTAAAATAAATCGAGTTAGAGTTAAAAGAAAAAGGGTTATCGAATATAATTTATTCGAAGAGAGATTATCGAATATAAGTTATTCGAAGAGAGATTATCGAATATAAGTTATTCGAAGAGAGATTATCGAATATTAATTATTCGAAGAGAGTTAATCGTCGAATTCGATTATATCGAATTCGGGAAAGTACTTATACTTTCCAGTGTTTAAATCAAGATTTATTTATTTATAAATTAGGTGTTTATTCATTTATTCACATTAAAGAATAAAAGTTATAATTGAAATTAGATATTTCGAAAGTAGGGATTATAACGTTATCGTTATAACCAATGTTTTCAATAAAGAAGTGGATTCGTAAATAGAATCTGAGAGTTACGTAAAGAAGGTTGTTAAAGATTTAAAAGATAAACTTTGACTATTTCGAAGTTAAAACGTTGTTCAGTTAAGGTCTGAGAGGTAATTATACCCCAACTTGATTGACTTCCTTCTTAACTAAGGAATGGTAAGGTTTGATAGTAAAGGATGGTTAAGTAAATTTAGTTAATGAGTGAAATGGTTTGAGTTGGCATGGCGATGTTTGATTTAAGCATCAGTTTAAATCTAGTGAAGAGTTTTGGAAATGCTTTCCAAATAAGAATCAGAAATGTTTTCTGATAATAGAAAATAAGAATTTAGAATACATGGAAACAGGAGATAAGTAAATTAATGAACAAAAGAGATAAATGTTAAATGATGATTGATCAATATAATTTCCATCTGGAAAGAATATCGTTGTTTGCACACGTGTTTTTCTTTGATAGTTAAATCACAGACTATCAAAGTTTTGACCATTTTAACGTTGTTAATATGGAGAGACCGGTTGGATTGTTATCCGAAGAACCACTCCGTATTGGCATAAGCATTGCGAATCATATATGCCAAAGATAATTGAAGCGGAGTAAAGTGCAAGGGCTGTTGTATAAATCTTAGGTAAAGATTGCCTAAGATGGATGTACTGAATAGTGCCTTCGGTTTGTCCAGTCCTAGGACAACTTGTATGGACGAATGTCTGACAGAGTATATCTAAAGGATCGCGTAAGTTTATTTCTTAAAACATAGTTACGTTTGGTGGCGGAGGAATTCGTTTCTCTTAGCTGTATAGTCGTGGTATTTTTGGGGATATCAATTTGTGATTTGGCGGGTATGACGATGTGGTATTCCAAGTAAATGAAGAAATGATATGTAAAAGATAAGCGTAGCTTCTAGCCTCACATCCAGAAATGATAGAAGTCGGGCAGGCAACATGGCTATGTAGGTCGCACCTATTAGGGTGTATAATCACCAGATCTAGAGTTTCATTTACTTCTAAAAATCTATTGTCGATGATGTCCCACTCGGGAAACGGTTGCTGATCCCAACCGTTGGTGATATACATTTGATACATTCAAGCAAAATGAGTGGTCGGTCATGTGTGGCCGGGTTGCAAGATGTTCTTGTTGAACCTAGTGTATTCCTCTCTAGAGGTACACTAGCGAAAGGTGGTTCCATACCTTGTCATTGTTGGAAATCCATTACCCAATACGTGCTTGCGGTTTTGATTGTATACTATATATGTAGAACGTGAGATGAAAGCGTTTCTGCTAGATGATTATTTTATTGTGGTTGATAGACATTATTATAATATCAAAAGGTTTTTGATATAAAGATACTTTGGATACTCATAAGGGAAAACCCGTCCCGTTATACGGCTCTTTGGTCTTATGAGATATCGTTTAATTGCTCAAACTGTTTTATAGTGTTTTACTCACACCAGTCCCATGACTGACCCAGAGTTTATTTTGTTTTGTTTTCCCTAAACTCTTGGGTGCCCAATTTTGTATGGGCAGTCAAGTAGTCAGGATTTTACAGATATTCTTGAAGAGCTTGGAGCGGGAGGCTTCAGGATTATATAGCTATTATTATTTCCGTTGTATTGTAAGTGTTGTACTCTGATAATGTTACTGTATACATATACTGATTTTATTTCAAGGATATGTTATCTATTATATGTTGTTCGTTCCGCTGTGAGATTCGTGTTACTCTGATGTTGTATCTTCTTCTTCTTCTATTCAAGTTTCTATCTTATCTATCCTCACCCTCTGTTTTCTTTCTATTAGTTTTTCTGATTTCCAGTGTAATGTGTGTTGGACTTGTGTTATTTAGTCAGCTTAAATTGTACCGAAATTTCGGGACACTACAGTTGGTATCAGAGCTTAAGGTTAAGTAATTACCTTGGCTCTGTGGCATGACTTGGTAGAGATAGAGTTAGTAATACCCTAGATTGAGTTTGAGTGTATATATACGAGTGAACGTATTTGTTATTTGATATAAAAAAATTGTTTTATATTGTGGAGCTTTATTGGTTGAGTGGTTTATGGATTCTTGTCGATGGTGGGGCACCACAATTATCGATAGGGGTTTCTTAACACTCGAATACGATGGGTCGACACGATATGTTTTGAAAAGAGAGTAAATGAAAATAATTTTACCCAAAGTATATTTTGATATAGAGAAAATATATATATTGGAATTATAATATATTGGATATATTGGTTGTTATTATAATCGAGTAAGATTATAAATTGAAATGGATGTAAGTAACCAATCAGAAATCATATAAGAGAAACATATGAAATCCGATAAATTAAATCTGAATTTTTAATCCGAATTGGAATTAAAACACTGGATATTGGGAAAAGTGTTTGTAATGGACTTGGATTAGGTATAAGGGAATTTTAAAATCCTAGGAGATTTTAAATTTGTTACAAGCATTGAAAAGGATATTTTGAAATGAATTTCAAAATGAAAGTGTTTAGAAATGGTTTCGAAAGTGATATAGTATTGAACTCACTTCGATAGCTGGAAAATAGATTTCGATGATGATCATGACATTACCGGTGTTCATTTTCGAGTTTTGAAGTGACGGATTACTACCAAAGTTTTTGTTTTTGAATTGTTTTGAGAAAACAAGTTGGTTTGAATCTTGAAAAGGAAAGTTTGATTTTGATATTGTAAACTATTTAAAATTCTCTAGAAAAGACTGTTTGAATTAAAAACAAATTAAACAGAAATTTGTGAAAACAGATTGGAATTAAAATAAAGCCAGTTAAGTGGTATGTGAAATTGAATTAGAATGATATCGAGACAAATTGGATTTATGAGATAAGGAGTTGAAATAGAATTGGTTTGGTAAATTAATAAATTGGAATTTGAGATTAGAGTTCGAGTGGAATTCGACTTGGATATGAGCGAATGATTTGGTTTGAGGATATAAACCGATTGGAGTTTGATTGGGATGACATTGTTATGTGCTGAATTGATAGCAGATTGAAAAGATATAATGAAATGCCCAACAAAAAGGTACAAGTTTATTTTGATATGAGTTTGAGATTTATGAGCCGAATTGGCAAGCCGCTTGGCTTTTTGATTTTCTTTTGGGTTGGAGATGGCTAAGAGAGGCGAGTTGGAGTTTGACCTATTGACCAATACAAAGGAGGTACTGGCGAAATTTTTCGAAATGTTAAGGTGTTAGAAAATTTTCAGAATTTTTGAAAATTTTCGTTGATAAGGATTAATTAATATTTTAATTAAAATTAAATTGGTTCAGTTGAGATTGAAGTTAAGAAGTGAACAAATAAGTTCTAACCAGTTAATAGGGTTTGATTTCTACCTTAGCAATTTCGAAGATGAAATTATTTTAAGTGGGAAAGAATGTAACGACCCGTATTTTTCGGTATAATAATTAATCTATTTAGTTATATAAATAGTGATCCAGAGAATTAAAGGGTCGTTAAATTAAATTATATGGATTATTTAATTAATTTAAATAATAGAATAATATATTTAATTCAGAAATAATCAAAAATAGTGGAATTCACAATATCGTGTGAATTGGATTATTTATAAAAATTTATTTCAGTTTAAAGTTGAATTATAATAACGAATATATTATTTAAACGAAGTGTGAACGTATAATTATATTATAATTATAATCGAGCTCGAAACGGCGCTGTAGTTCGTTATTTGGCAATTCGTACTTTAAACGAATATACAGAAGCCGTTTTAAGTTGGATTTCTATGAAACAAGAAACGTTCAGAGCTAGTGAAGTATATTTTTCTAATGGAAGAGAAAAATCAATATTTCATCGTATAGATTTTGATTTATGTCCAAATAAAATTTTAAAATAGTCGTTATAGAATTGTTTATCGACCGTAACGGTTTATTCGATATAACTAGATACCGGTTTTGAATTTAGATAAGATTCTTTTGAGACGTAGTGATAATTTAATTTTTAGAATTTTATGGTAATTTTTAATTAATTAAATAAGCAACTTTTTATTTGGAGTATTTTGCACCCTGCAATCAACATTTTGGGGTTTCACAATATGAGTCAACCTACCGATATTATTATATTTTTGAGATCGTGGCACTTTGCTGAATATAACGGTGTTTTTATTTCTGTCTATAACAGTCCGTAAAAATGAATAAATTTCATTTGAGTGGTTTCCAACATCACACGAGGCCTCAGTTTTCCACGGCCATAAAAGAAAATCGAAACATATTTTTATCCACTCAAATGCAATATACACGAAACAGAACCTAATCCAACCAAAACTTCTATAAATACAGCGTCATCTTCGTACATTTCTTTTTGGTTTCTGACAATGGCTTCAACCGGTTTTAATGGCTTCATTAAAATAAAAACAAGTGAGATCTTAAACTAAAATTTACAAATATCGATACCTTCATTGCTTGTTTGCATTCGGCTGTTGATGCGGTGGATTTTTGAGTCATCAATCTTACTGTACACATCTGAAACATGATCGGCGCATCCCATTTGGTTACG
Organism: Allium sativum; assembly: GCA_030737875.1. Lineage (NCBI taxonomy): Eukaryota > Viridiplantae > Streptophyta > Magnoliopsida > Asparagales > Amaryllidaceae > Allium > Allium sativum. Next base: position 467,634,082 of record CM060923.1, read on the forward strand.
TCGTGAGTTGTATGATGTGGAGTGGTTGGACAGAGAGAGAAAGGAGAAGTCTACCGGTGTATGTAGTTTGTTTTGAAGGTGAGAAAGTGCGTGAGGCCATTCCTGTGAAAGAGTGAAGCCTGGGGCGGATACTAGAGGAAGGTTTCGGAAATGGAGATGGTGTAAAGGACGGTGATGTGTGCGATACTTCTGGAGCTTGCGTATGGGTGAAATACTGGGAGCGTGTATCTTTGTTTGAGTGGGAAGTGGCTTTTACATTCTCATGTAAAAGGAAGAACGTTTTCTGGAACGAGAATAAAGAAGGAGTACTGTTCCTGTTGGGTGCAGTATGGTGATGTAGTGGCGTCAGTTTTGGGTAGTGGAGGATTTTTCATTTGCGTGAAAGTTTGTGTCAATACTTCACTATATCGGTGCACTGAGGCTGATGAACGCGGATGGAGGTAGGATTTCGAGCTCGGAGATGAGAGGATCGGAAATGGTGGGTTCAGGAGGAAGGACGTTACTGGGATGAGAAGATGCTTGTGAGTGGATGGGTTTACATACAGTGTAGGCCAAGAAATAAATTAAATAAATGGTGAGGCCTTATAAGAGAAAAATAGTTGAGTGTAAATTGCGTACGGCAGCTCGTCTTCGTGAGGGAGGAAAGGCACGCCGATGGGTTTAAAGAATGGTATTGGGCTGACGGGAAAGAGTAAGGCCCAATTATCCATTTTATTTAAATTAAATTATTTAAATGTATATAAACTGATATCGAATAACTTCATCATACGATACCGGTTTTCAGCGAAACAAGATCCGCCGGGATCGTATGGATGGACACTACCCAATGGAGCTGACGGAGAGTGAATCGAAGCTCGTTACAATTTATAGCAAAATAAATTGTCCGTCTGAATCAAGCGATGGTTATCGTTATTAACAATGATCGTCCAATGTGAGTAAAACTCACTAACTCTGCTCAGTTTATATTTTTATAAACTGTACTTTATTTTTGATAGAAAATGATTGATTGCTGTGTACTGATTGTTTGGACTGTTAAATATATTTGATTGAAAACATAGATATAGTTATATATATATATAAATCGACAATCAAATATTGAATTTTGTTCATCAGAATATTTCATGTTAAGATGAAAGTGATGTTATTTATGTTGTTTAACATCTGTGGATGTAGGGAGATAGGTTGGAGGAATCCGACTGGATTCCTCAACATTTATTTTACCGTTTTCATATATATTGATATATGATGTGATATATAAAATGTTATTGATTATGTGTGTTAGAATGATATTGATCATTGCTAATTGGTATGTTAAATACCATAAGAAACCCTGGGATGTAGAAAAGGAATATTTCAATGTGTATATTGAAATAAAGGATTTTTTATAAAATCAACAGATTTTATAAAAGATAATATTTTGAAAATAAACTGTGTATAAAATCAAAGGATTTTATAAAGGGAATATTTATTCAGAAAATAAATAAAGGTATAAAAGGTGATATTTATTTAGGAAATAAATAGAATCATTAAAGGAATATTTATTTAAAGAATAAATAGAATTATAAAAGGAATATTTATTAGGAAAATAAATAGGATTAAAAAGGGAAATTGACGAGATATAAAAGAGTTATGAGAAGATTTATTTAAAGTAGAATTAAATAGAAATCTGTTTAACAGATAGATGGAGAAGAATAAGTTATAAATAATATTCTATAAATTAAATAAAATATTTATCATTGGATAAATGGAATATATAAGTCTGAACTTATATAGAGAAGTAGAAATTGGTATTTACACCGATGTTTTTGATAGAATGTGAACTCAACACTTTTGAAGTGAGTAAATGCGGTTAAAAGGAAATCATTTTAAGTGAATAAACGCTGTTAAAAGGAAATCATTATAAGTGAATAAACGCTGTTAAAAGGAAATCATTTTAAGTGAATAAAAGCTGTTAAAAGGAAATCTTTATAAAGGAATAAACGTTGTTAAAAAGAAATATTTATAAAGAAAACAAAGTTAGTGAATAAGAGTAAATCGTCAAGTAGAGTAAATTGAATATAAGTTATTCAATTAGAGTTTATCGAATATCAGTTTTTCGAAGAAGAGTTAACCAGATAGAGTTAATTGAACATAGTTAATCGAATATTAGTTATTCAATAGGAGTTAATTAAGTCGAGTTAATTAAGTCGATTTAGTCAAGATGAGTTAATCAAACCGAGTTAATCGAAAGGAGTTATCGATTATAGTTATTCGAAAAAGGAGTTTATCGAATATAATTTATTCGGAAGTAAATTAATCGAACATTTGTTATTCGAAGTAAGTTAATCGATTATAGTTAATCGAATTAGAGTTAATCGATTAAAATAAATTGAGTTAGAGTTAAAAGAAAAGGGTTATCGAATATAAATTATTCGAAGAGAGATTATCGAATATAAGTTATTCGAAGAGAGATTATCGAATATAAGTTATTCGAAGAGAGATTATCGAATATTAGTTATTCGAAGAGAGTTAATCCTCGAATTCGATTATATCAAATTCGGGAAAGTACTTATACTTTCCGGTGTTTAAATCAAGATTTATTTATTTATAAATTAGGTGTTTATTCATTTATTCACATTAAAGAATAAAAGTTATAACTGAAATTAGATATTTCGAAAGTAGGGATTATAACATTATTGTTATAACCAATGTTTTCAATAAAGAAGTGGATTCGTAAATAGAATCCGAGAGTTACGTAAGGAAGGTTGTTAAAGATTTAAAAGTTAACTTTGACTTTTTCGAAGTTAAAACGTTGTTCAGTTAAGGTATGAGAGGTAATTATACCCCCAACTTGATTGACTTCCTTCTTAACTAAGGAATGGTAAGGTTTGATAGTAAAGGATGGTTAAATAAATTTAGTTAATGAGTGAAATGGTTTGAGTTGGCATGGCGATGTTTGATTTAAGCATCAGTTTAAATCCAGTGAAGGAGTTTTGGAAATGTTTTCCAAATAAGAATCAGAAATGTTTTCTGATAATGGAAAATAATAATTTAGAATATATGGAAACATGAGATAAGTAAATTAATGAACTAAAGAGATAAATGTTAAATGATGATTGATCAATACAATTTCCATTTGGAAAGAATATCGTTGTTTGCACACGTTTTTTTCTTTGATAGTTAAATCACAGACTATCAAAGTTTTGACCATTTTAACGTTGTTAATATGGAGAGACCGGTTGGATTATTATTCGAAGAACCGCTCCGTATTGGCATAAGCGTTGTGAATCATATATGCCAAAGATAATTGAAGACGGGGTAAAGTGCAAGGGCTGTTGTATAAATCTTAGGTAAAGATTGCCTAAGATGGATGTACTGAATAGTGCCTTCGGTTTGTCCAGTCCCAGGACAAATTGTATGGACGAATGTCTGACAGGGTATATCTAAAGGATCACGTAAGTTGATCTCTTCAAACGTAGTTGCATCTGGTGGCGGAGGAATTCGTTTCTCTTAGTTGTATACACATGGTATTTTTGGGGAAATCAATTTGTGATTTGGCGGGTATGACGATGTGGTATTCCAAGTAAATGAAGATATGATATGTAAAAGATAAGCGTAGCTTCTAGCCTCACATCCGGAAATGAAAGAAGTCGGGCAGGCAACATGGCTATGTAGGTCACACCTATTAGAGTGTATAATCACCTGATCTAGAGTTTCATTTACTTCTAAAAATCTATTGTCGATGTTGTCCCACTCGGGAAACGGTTGCTGATCCCAACCGTTGATGATATACATTCGATACACTCAAGCGAAATGAGTGGTCGGTAATGTGTAGCCGGGTTGCAAGATGTTCTTGTTGAACCCAGTGTATTCCTCTCTAGAGGTACACTAGCGAAAGGTGGTTCCATACCTTGTCATAGTTGGAAATCCATTACCCAATACGTGCTTGCGGTTTTGATTGTATACTATATATGTAGAATGTGAGATGAAAGCGTTTCTGCTATATGATTATTATATTGTGGTTGATAGACATTATTATAATATCAAAAGGTTTTTGATATAAAGATACTTTGGATACTCATAAGGGAAAACGCGTTCCGTTATACGGCGTGGTCTTATGAGATATCGTTTAATTGCTCAAATGTTTTAAAGTGTTTTACTCACACCAGTCCCATGACTGACCCAGAGTTTATTTTGTTTTGTTTTCCCTAAACTCTTGGGTGCTCAATTTTGTACGGGCAGTCAAGTAGTCAGGATTTTACATATATTCTTGAAGAGCTTGGAGCAGGAGGATTCAGGATTATATAACTATTATTATTTCCGCTGTGTTGTAAGTGTTGTACTCTGATAATGTTATTGTATACATATATTGATTTTATTTCAAGGATATGTTATCTATTATATGTTGTTCGTTCCGTTGTGAGATTCGTGTTACTCTGATGTTGTATCTTCTTCTATTCTAAGTTTATATCTTATCTATCCTCACCCTCTGTTTTCTTTCTATTAGTTTTTCTGATTTCCAGTGTAATGTGGGTTGGACTTGTGTTATTTAGTCAGCTCAAATTGTACCAGAATTTCGGGACACTACAATAGAATTAAAAGGCTTAGGAGATTGTCCCCCTGTAAAGATTGCTTATAATTGGAAACCAAAAATATGTTCGATTTGTAAATGTTTCGGTCATAATACTTTAGACTGTGAATATAATCATAGGAATGATTCTTTTGATGATCTTCATTATGATGAGCCTCAGGAACGAATTCCCAAAACTGGCATTCAGAATGAGAAGATATTTAGTTATAAGGATAAGCCAGTGGAAATTAATAAAGGATGGACAAAAGTAATTAGTAAAAAGAATATGGTATGGAAAATGAAAGAGGTTAATGATAAGGCATCTATGGCTGATTGTAACACTGCATCTAAGTCTGCTCCAGCTGATAAACTTGGTGGTAATAGATTTGAGGGTTTTGATGATAAATCTCCCTCAGACATTCCAAATTTTGATTGCAATGTAGAATTAGATGATGGGGAAACATTAGTTGGAAATCTTTTTGATGAATATGTTGGCATAATGGATAGTGTTCATAATCCATCTAAGGATATTGCTGGTATGAGCATGTCATCTACTGTTACCTCAACTGGTTTGAATAAAGCTGCTACTTCAACTGGATTATCGTCATCTGGTTTGAATAAAGCTACTACAGCTGGTTCGAGTAAATCTATGTCTTGCTCGTCAACTTTTAGTCACAGCACTCCTTCAAGTATCATAGCAAATTCGTCTTCTGTTGATATAGCATCATCCCCTTACAGCCTCTTGAAGCCACCTTCACATATCAAGCTTCCTCCATTTTCAGGTGCTGGTCTTACGTTTTCCATTGTAAATACCGCATTGGCCTCGTTTTCGTCTACTGTTTCTTCTAGCTTGACACCTTCGTCTAAATCCAAGGGCATCATATTGACAGGTAAATTTTGGGATGATTTAGACGAGGGTAATGAGTATAACTCAGAGGAAGTGCATCCGTTAAGTAGTAAGTTGAAATCATCAAAGAGACATACACGTAGGAATCCCATGTATGACCTTTCCTTAACCTAAATCAATTGGTTGGGTTTGGTCATTTATTTCCTTTGTTTCTTGTGTCATCTGAAGTTGCTTCAGCTGTAGGACTCTGGATTTACTATGTTGTGGTAGCTCCTTTGGATTGCTGCAGATTGTGTTTTGCTGAAGCTTGTGAGACTCTCGATAGCAATTACTGAGGTTCTTACTTTTAGAGATTCTTGTGGCTATTAAGCTTGCAAATTTAATATGTCTTGTACATCATTCTGGTGATTGTCATTTATGGTCTTTCTTGTTTATGGGGGCACGTTATTTTTTATGTGAGTCTATTTATATCTGTAATTTGACTTGTTGTGGAATAAAAGTTACACTTGCCTTTGGAATTTAACTAGTACTAATCTTATAGATACAAGTTTCTAAATCAAAATTTACTTATGCGGTTTGGCAACACCTTATTTTACAAATCCAGAAAACTATATGCAGTATTGAGTTATAATTCTGAACTAGTTTTATATGAGTAATTAAAAAGTAGAGTGTGTGGATATGCAAGCTGTATTTTTAATAATGATTCTTTTTCCAATAATACTTTGAAATATATTCTTTTGTTAATAGTTTCAAATATACTATTTTAAGAATAATATTTCAAATATATTCTTTTGTTAATTATAATACACACACATCAATATTTTGTTCTTAGCATGTTTGCTGAGTGTATCTAGGTTTGCACGAAGCCAGTTTGGAGTGCACAACATCAGCAAAATAATATTATGACTTTTTTAATCAAGCAACTTTAAAAAATACTGCTCTGTCAATTTAAAGAATTTTCTTTCACCTGAGGTCCCGAACAACCAATAATCAACAACCTTTTTGATAAAACACAAAGTAGCATAGTGATATACGCTTACAACCATCTTCGTAGTATAGTTTTTTGTTCGTCATCATTGATGTTGCTCCAACCTATGACGGGGATTTATTCTGGAAACAGAAACAAATGTTTCTGCTTATGTGTTTCCAAATGTCTGTAAGCGTTTACAATTTATATCTTTACTAATAGCAATGAGAACACCTAAATTTGGTCCATACATATTTTTGCTTTTTCGAAATTACCTCTGTCAGGTAATGGTTGGAAGTAGGAATGGAGCTTCTTTTGCTGGTGGTAGTGCAAAAGGCTCGGGGTGGCAGCGTCAGGTTTGTCACAGCCGAGGTATGCGATACCGTAAGAATTAATATTACACTCTTCTCAATACCACCACTTAAAAGAATAGGGGCTACCACAATGTTTTACCCTATTTCTATTTCGCTCAATATTCGTTCGTCCTTATTTGTAAAACCAATCAATGAGCTAACCCTACATCTATAACCGATTAACGAATTCGACACCACAATATACAAAAGCCGTGAATAAGGTTTGAATTAAGCAAACTAGAAGAGAAAGTGAGAATTAGGGTTTTCAGTGTTGAAGTATGCGATACTATATGTTGGATTGAAGAGGATGAAGATAGGTTTGAGTCAGAGGTGATCATTCGCAAATCGAAGTTCGCACGAGAGAGTTATGAGCTAAAAGGTGCAAGTTGTCAGCTGGCTGGTGCGATAGACGTCTGTCGTAGGGGACGACAGACGTCTGAGTTGTCAAGGGGATTTTCCTGAGAGTTCTGATAGACGTCTGTCATCCCACAACAGACATCTGAGAGAGGGACAGACGTCTATCATATTGGGGAAAGACGTCTGAACTGAGTGCTGAAGCCCAATTAATTCCCTAGATGGGGACAAACGTCTGTCACCTCCCACGATAGACGTCTGACGTAATGTATGGGCTATTTCGAACTAGAAATTTTGATAACTGATTTGTGAATACTTGGGAGCAATTTTGGTAATTGGCCTATCCCTATATAAGCTATTTTCTGGTTGGTTAGTGGGTGAGCTTGGAGACTTGACTTGGGATCAAGGGTTTATTCTCAAGGGTGAATTAGGGTTTATAACCTAATTCCAATTCTTCAATTCTATTCTCCTCAAACTCTTTTCTATATTGAAATATAGTGATCATTGGATCAATATCTTGTATTCTTTTCATCGTGGTAATAAAATACTCTCTCCAAAGTGGATGTACACTAACAAGATGTTAGTGGAACCACTATAAATCCTTGTGTGATTTATTTTTGCTACTTTTGTCATTAATTTCTTGCTTGTGATTGGGATTTGGATTGTTCGTGATTGGTTAATTTTGGTTTGTGACTAGAGTTATTGTTTTGGTTGTTTTTGCAAGTGTAACAAACGGTCCAGTCTTCCGCTAGTGCTTTGTGATTTAGATATCGGATTCGAGTGGTCTTGGATCAGATTAAATCACAACGGTTACAACAGTTGGTATTAGAGCTGTTTTGGTGCTTGTTAGGTGTTTGTGAAAATGACGGAAACGGATAGTAGCTCTGTAAGTCCTTTAACCGGAAGTCCGAATAGTGTGGCGCCTTATGTACGGGGTATGCGGCGTCGGGTTCTCAATTGGTAATTGACAAGTGGAATGGTGATAATGACTGTGAGAAGTGGCAATGGAAAATGAAAGCGGTTCTTAGGCGGAATCGGGTGCACCAAGTAGTATTTGATACTCACTTATTGCCAAGTGATATCTCGAATGTTGAGAGAGAGGAGATGGAGGAATGGGCTTACACTACTCTTCAACTTGCTATGGGGGAGAATGTGATCTCCGAAATTAGTGGTGAGACGACCGCTAAAGGTATTTGGGACAAGTTAGAGGAATTGTACATGAAGAAGTTGCTCACTAACCGTTTGATCTTGTTGCGAACGTTTTTCACCTTCAAGATGAAGGAGGGTAATTCGCTTAAGGAACATTTGAATGCCTTTGATGACTTGCTCATGAAGATGAAGGCCGTTGATTTGAAGATTGAGGAAGAGCAAAAGGCGATGATATTATTGTGTTCGTTGCCGGACCGTTATACGGGTTTCTCAAATAGTTTGATCTATGATCGGGATACCTTGACTCTAGATGATGTCAATACAGGTCTTCTTGATGAGGAGTTGAGAGATCAAATGAAGGAGATTGGTGAGGGAAGTAGTGGAGCTAGTAGTGGTCACGGGTTGTTTGTATAGAAATTAAAGAATGTGAAGAAAGGAAACCGGGGGCGTTCTAAATCAAGAAAACCCGGTGGAAGAGGTAAATCGAAAGAGAGAAATGGCAAGTGCTTTTTTTGCAAGAAACCGGGACATTGGAAGAATGAATGTCCGGACAAAGATAAGAAGGAATTAGCGTCTTCATCCGCAACGGTGGAGAGTGAGGATGGTAAGATGGATGAGAATGTGTTGACGGCGGTAGCATCGGGTGTTTCGAGTAACGAATGGGTACTCGATTCGGGTGCGTCGTATCATATGATGCCAAACAGAAATTGTTTTTCATCCTTTGAGGTCAAAGAGGAAAATGCAATTGCTATGGGAAATGGTGCTATTTGCAAGTCGATGGGTAGTGGCTCCGTGCAAATAAGGATGTTTAATGGAGTTGTTCACACGCTCACCAATGTTCGCTATGTTCTGGGACTTAGGAAGTCGCTTATATCTTTGGAGCAATTGGATTCTCTAGGATGCAAGATCACTATCGAGAAGGATTGCTTGAGGGTTTCGAAGGGGGCGCTTGTGGTTATGAAGGGTGCTAGGGCTCATGGTATATATTTACTTCAAGGGGTGACCGTAGGAGGTGAGACTTGTATGGGTGTTGATAGTTCTCGTGACTTGGATGCGACACGGTTGTGGCATTTGAGATTGGGTCATGTCTCGGAGAGGAGTTTGGATATTCTTCGGAAGCGGGAGATGATCGAGGGAGAGAGTTTCAATAAACTAGAGTTTTGCGAGGAATTTGTCATGGGGAAGCAAACAGGGGTATCATTCGATGAAGGCAACCATGACTCAAAGGAGGTTCTTGAGTATGTTCATTCGGATGTTTGGGGACCGGCACCGGTTGCTTCTTTGGGAGGAGCAAGGTATTATATTTCATTCATTGATGATTTGTCTCGGAAGGTATAGGTGTATGTGATTGGGGCCAAGTCGGAGGCATTTGCTAAGTTCAAAGTGTGGAAGGCTTTTGTTGAGAATGAGAGTGGTAAGACTTTGAAGGTGTTAAGGACCGACAATAGCGGCGAATATGTTTCCCGGGAATTCTTGGAGTATTGTAAGCATCACGGAATCCAGAGACATTTTACTACACCGGGAGATCCGCAATCTAATGGAGTAGCGAAGAGAATGAACCGAACTCTACTTGAGAAAGCTCGATGCTTGAGATTGACATCGAGTTTGTCTAAGGGATTTTGGGCCGAAGCTTTGTCAACCGCGGTGCATATTGTGAATCGAATTCCGTGCTCGGCCATCAGTAACAAAATTCCAGAGGAAGTGTGGAAAGGGAAGAGTGTTGACTTGAGATATCTTCGTGTGTTTGGTAGCCCGATTTATGTCCATGATCTGGGGAATGATAAGCTTGGAGCTAGAGCATTCAAAGGGGTCTTGCTTGGTTTCACGGACGGCGTGAAAGGCTATCGGATTTGGAATCCGAAAACGAAGAAGGTTGTTAATTCTCGTCATGTCACTTTTGATGAGTCGACTTTATTCAAGGAGAATGAGAGCTCATCGGATGTTCCGGATTTGGTTCATGGTGAATCAAAGGAGAAGGAAGTCATTCCCACACTCCATCCAAGTGGTAGTAGAGTTAAAGAAGCTCGTGGGGTTGAAGTGGTTGATGAAACATCACATAGTCCACATGGTTCCTCAAGTGATGTTGGTGATGTACATGATACTAGAGATGTTTCGACTCAAGGTGGAGCCGAAAGGGGTTTGGGTGATAGTATTGCTACTCGGGTTGGTCGACGTGCAATAAGGCCTCCCGAAAGATATGGTGATTGGAACTACCTTAACTTTTGTGATCATTTGGACTATGCTCTCAATGTAGTCCAAGATGAGCCGATGGACCTTGATGATGTCATGGAGTCGAGAGAGAGCTCGAAGTGGATTTTCACCATGGAGGAAGAGATGCAATCGCTAATGAAGAACCGAACTTGGGAGTTGGTTCTACTTCCTCAAGGAAACCGTGCTATAGAGTGCAAATGGATTTACAAGGTGAAGGATGTTGGAAGGTACAAAGCAAGGTTAGTGGCAAAGGAGTTTGAACAAAGAAAAGGAAAGGAGTATGATGAAATTTTTGCACCGGTGGTACGTCATACTTCTATCCGGGTTTTACTAGCCATAGTTGCAATCCATGACTTGGAGTTGGAGCAACTTGATGTGAAAACCGCCTTCTTGCGTGGAGACTTGGATGAAGACATCTACATGGAGCAACCGGAAGGGTTTGTTGTATATGGTAAGTCTAAAATGGTTTGCAAGTTGAAGAAATCACTATATGGGTTAAAGCAATCACCTAGACAATGGTACAAGAGATTCGATCATTTCATGCTTGAAAGTGGCTTCCATCGAAGCATCAAGGATGCTTGCGTATATTTCAAGAGGTTGAGAAATGATTGTTGGGTGTATTTACTCTTGTATGTGGATGATATGCTCATTGCTTTCAAGGATAAAAATGAAATCAACAAGTTGGAGGTGCTTTTGAAATCGGAATTCGAAATGAAAGATCTTGGAGAAGCAAGGAAAATCTTGGGCATGGAAGTTGGAAGGGACCAAAAGCATTTTGAGTTAAGATTGACTCAAAAGGAATACATTAAGAAAGTGCTTTGCCAGTTTAGCATGGAGGATGCAAAGGCGTTAAATACACCTTTACCTTTGCATATGAAGCTTTCGGATAAGGGATCACCTATCGGGGATAAAGACAAGGCTTATATGGCAAAGGTGCCATATGCAAGTGCGGTTGGTAGTTTAATGTACGCAATGGTGTGTACAAGGCCAGATATTGCAAATGCCGTTGGGGTGGTTAGTCGGTATATGGCTAATCCGGGGAAATCGCATTGAGAAGCCGTGAAGGCTATTATGAGATACTTGAAAGGCACAACATTTCAAGGACTTTTCTTTGGCGGTAGTGATGAGAGGAGTTGCAAGTTGGTTGGTTATTGTGACTCGGACTACGCCGGTGATAGGGATCGGAGGAAATCAACTTCCGGGTATGTCTTCACACTTGGTGGGACAGCCATTAGTTGGAGATCAAGATTGCAAACCGTAGTTGCTTTATCCACTACGGAGGCGGAGTTGATTGCCACGGTGGAAGCGGCCAAGGAGGCACTCTACTTGAAGCGATTGTTGTGTGACTTGGGTTTCGAACATGAAAGTACGTGATAGTCAAAGTCCTATCCATTTGGCGGAGAATTTGGCGTTTAGCTCACGAACCAAGCATATTGAGGTGAGGGAGTCATTTCTTGTAGCCATGGATGATGGTAAGCTAGTATACCTTCGGAAAGTGCACACAAAGGATAATGCGGTGGATATGTTTACGAAAGCATTGCCGTATGGGAAGTTCGAGCATTGCTCGAACTTAATTCGCTTGTTGGGTTGCTTGGTGCCATGGGGTGGAGAGAGTGATTTGTTTGTTGATGATGGAAAGGAATAGCGGTGAGAGATTGGATTTCTATCTTCATAGTAAGTACTCGTTACACTCCCGAGTACATTGTCTTTTGGTGAGACGGTTTTGGTTTGAATGCTTTCAACACTACATTGGCGGGTGGGGGAATTGCTTGAACTCGTTGGTGTAGTGCAATGGGCGGTGGCCATGCCGGAGCTCATTGGGGAAACATTCAAGTTTACTTGGTAGAAGGTAGAAGGTAATGCTTGGGTGCATTGGAGTTTGGAGTTGAGATGGTTATAGTCTGGAGGTGGAGTGTTGAAGTATGCAATACTATATGTTGGATTGAAAAGGATGAAGATAGCTTCGAGTCGGAGGTGACCGTTCGCAAATCGGAGTTCGCATGAGAGAGTTATGAGCTGAAAGGTGCAGGTTGTCAGCTGGCTGGTGCGACAAACGTCAGTCGTAGGGGACGACAAGCGTCTGAGTTGTCAGGGGGATTTTCCCGAGAGTTCTGACAGACGTCTGTCATCCCACAACAGACGTCTGAGAGAGGGACAGACGTCTATCATATTGGGGAAAGGCGTCTGAGCTGAGTGCTGAAGCCCAATTAATTCCCTGGAAGGGGACAGGCGTCTGTCACCTCCCACGACAGACGTCTGACGTAACTTATGGGCTGTTCCAGGCTAGAAATTTTGGCAACTGATTTGTGAATACTTGGGGGCAATTTTGGTAATTGGCCTATCCCTATATAAGCTATTTTCTGGTTGGTTAGTGGGTGAGCTTGGAGACTTGACTTGGGATCAAGGGTTTATTCTCAGGGGTGAATTAGGGTTTATAACCTAGTTCCAATTCTTCAATTATGTTCTCCTCTTACTCTTTTCTATATTGAAATATAGTGATCATTGGATCAATCTCTCGTATTCTTTTCATCGTGGTAATAAAATACTCTCTCTAAAATGGATGTACACTAACAAGATGTTAGTGGAACCACTATAAATCCTTGTATGATTTATTTTTGCTACTTTTGTCATTAGTTTCTTGCTTGTGATTGGGATTTGGATTGTTCGTGATTGGTTGATCTTGGTTTGTGACTAGAGTTATAGTTTTGGTTGTTTTTGCAAGTCTAACAATGATCTAGTCTTCCTCTAGCGCTTTGTGATTTAAATATCGGATCGAGTGGTCTTGGATCGGATTAATCACAACGGTTACAACATTCAGATCACCGAACAATTGAGAGATTACCATACGAATTTGAATTTTTCCGCGAGAGACGCGAAGAAGACAGCGATTACGAGAGATTAGGGCTTTTAGATTAGCTTAGTACGTGATTAGTTCGGCAAATAATGATTGAGTGAGAGGTTAGAATGGAGAGATAATGTGGTATTAGAAAGCATACAAAGTTTAATGAGTTTTATTTTTTTTAATTGCGATATTAGGAAGAACATATTGAGGTGCCCTTAGCACCACACTATTTTATATAAGCATATTAACAAACGTAGAGATTTTTATAGATGTTGGTTTGAATGTTTATTTAATACCACATAGGTTATGGTCTTTTATTGCTTAGTTAATAGATAAACACCTGTTAAATAAGCAACGTTTATTAAATCTTTAGATATTTCAAGATAAAAGGAATTAATTGTGTTCCTGTTCAAACTTCCAATTAATGTTCGTTCCATTTGTATTTATACTAACCGCAGAATTAACCAGAATTCAGCCTAAATTGAGTAGTCAAATAATATATTTAATGCTAACAATTAAAACAGATTTAATTCCATGTAAGACTGCAGTTGAAAGACATGTGCCGTGTTGTTTATGCGCATATTGTTGATTTATCAAAGATGAGATTATGGTGATAACCAGAGTATTTTTGCAATATGAACAATTAAAAAAATATTACCATAATTAATTGTCATTAATTCGTTAATTTGTATCACTTCCAAAATTAAAGCGTCAACATTCAATTCATATTAGGCAAGGCGCTTTATTCACTCACTACACAACCTTTATTTCCCCAAGACTCTAAATGAATGTTTTATTTTGGGAATTTATTTTTTGTTTAATGACATATTATTAGATTTAATTAAGAAAAATCTTTGTTTAACAATCTCTAATTCACTGACTGCACAACTTAACGTTTATCACTCCTGGTCCATAAATGAATATTTTATTTTGGGTAGTTAATTTTTGTTTAATGACATATAATTTTATTTAAGTAGAAAAAAAAAACTGTCTAACAATCTCTAATTCACTCTGTGAGTATATTAATATGCAACAAGGTTTATGAACCCAGATCTTTGTAGATTTCGAAATTAATGAAGCACCATACTCACATTTACGCAAAATGCAAACAGTACGGATGTAATTTAACATTTTGTTTGTATCCAAAAATAAGATCTTAACAATCAACAAGTCACTAAATAAGTAGAATAAGGCAGGGTTTGGTAACTCTTAATCAGAATTTTGATTAACCCAAATCCTAAAAGTGAGAAATATACAAAGAAAAGGTAAACTCAACCAAACTAAAAAACATGCAATGTCTCTCAATTTGTGAAGCTCTTAAAATCATAGGTCCTAAACCATAAACTAGCCACAATTTCCAACGTCTTAATCAATAACTAATAGGAGAAATGGAGCTAAAAATTGCAAAACTAATTTAACATAAATAATACCTACTTATTAAAAATAGTAAAATACCAGATTAAGTTCTTGCATACCCAAATAAAGCTGCTGCTTCTAGCGTTTGTTGCTGCACCTTCTCAGGTGTCGGAGACGGCTGCTATGGAATCACCTGCGGCGGTGGCTGCTGCTGAATGGTGGTATGCTGTAGCTGCATGCTCCTGTTGTTGCTTCCTCATAGAATGCTTGTTGTTGTGCATCCACACCTTAAGTGCCAGCACTATTATTCCCGTTTCTTTGCAAAACTGCTCCACCACGGCTACGTCCTGCCTCTGGAAATCCGAGTTTGCCGGCCAATGCCACAGTCTTCTCCTTCTGCTCGGCTGTGAACTTCATCCTGAACCTCTTCTTGGACAACATCGCACTGCTCATCGGCGCTGCCTCATGGCTAGCTAAGTTAATGGATAAACATAGAGGTTAGTTAATAGATAAGCAAATCTGAAGCGTATTAAATAGACATTTTCAAACCTACTGCCTATATAAAATATGTTGATCAGAAAAGCTTATCTACTTAGTTACTAACTTGACAACCGATTTTCTGATCCATTTTAGTTGAGCTGGCCAAGTTACATCGACGGTAAAACACTGTCAGTTTGACTGCAATATAAGTTTGTTATCATTGCAAACCGGTTGATTGCATAGGTTTAACATCTGTTTATCATTCGAGAATTATGCATCATACAAATTAGCAAAGTACTATAGTAGCATGATCAACTTATGAATATCTAAAACATATTTGATAGGTATGCGCATGTTAAAAACTGCACCTTTATTTTGGATCACGATAACGTATTGCTTCAGGAGTTTAATGTGAAACAACGCGACCACATTCGACTCTCCATACTACGCATTCGTAAATCGTAAGTCAGTATGATAGAATAAAATAGCATATTATGCATGCACTTTTTAGCATGCATGCCATGTACCCGACCAATATAAATTGCACAAAATAATATGTAACTGCTGACAAAGCCCAATTACCTGACTAAAATACAAACCCTCCAGCATCCGCAAACTGTCTTTTTGGTATTTGTTTGCTTGGCCTGTACAGATTTATATTAACATGTAGTTCTTATATGATGAAAATTGTTCTTCTTATGATGTTTGCTGACATTTGTTTTTTCCTGAAATGATATGTGGATTATGTAGTCATGTTTCTGCTGTATTTGGAATTTATGGTTAAGGATGTTGGTATTTCAGCAAGTGCATAATAATGCAGTTAATATGTACATGACAGTTGATTTGTTCCTCGGCTATGTGAACTCAAGTGCAAGATCTTATCTCTAATTCAAAAAGTAATGATGCAATAACATTATTGTCATTTCTTTTATGTAGGGAGTGATGATAGAAGTGATTATTGTCATTTCTTTTATGTTGGGGCAGTCATTGTGCCTGGCCCTGAAATGAAAATGGGACCAAATGGACATCTGCTCTACCTACTAGAAGCTACTTCTAGGGCGGACTTAGTCCATTTCAAGAGACAAAGGATAAAGAGGATTTGGAGGGCTCAGGTAAGGCTGTCTTATTTCTTTTTCATACATTGCTGCTAGTAATACGTAGTTTCGTACAAAACCAGGTAGTCATTCAAATATATAGTCATGGCTAGAGCAGTAGAATCATATCCTTATAAGAGCTAAAGTCTGAGACTGCTATAATTTGTGCAGCTTATAGACTAGATAGAAAATTCAACTGGAATCCTGAACATATAACTAGCATAATTTAATTGATAACTAGCACTTAATTTGTGTACTAACAGCTAACCATTCACTAGTTTTGTCCTTTTATGATTTGCTCTTTAACTAGGTAATAGAATATATATCAGGTGATCACATTCACTGCAAGCTGTGATATTCATAAGCTAATGTTTACCTACAATATATCCAAACATATCTTAAAAGAAACGATTATCGATCCAACATCACTTAGTACCAACGTATTTATAGCAAATCGATTTATATATACTTATATGCTCATCGACTTGAGAAAGTTTTGGCATAAAAAACTCCATCATCATCTAGCGAATGGACATCAACTTCAGCCATTAGTCGCTTTTAACCCAAGCATGCACCAACTTTCAAATGATCAAGCCACTCGTCGTCATCATCATCCATAACAGCAAACCCAGCCAGCCACTCAATGTTCGAGTATCAATTGCACTTGTAGTTGTAAAATGATTGTCAATGGATATGGAGCCATTGCTTATACAAAACATGTTGTATTGTTGATGCAAAAGAAATGATGAAAGCAAGAGACAGTATGGAGGAAGGCTTCGAGACAATGAACTATGTACCGATTAAGGATAGATTTTTGCATTGTACTATGTACTTAGCTTGCTTGCTGAACTATGTACAGATTAATATATGCTTGTGAACTATGTATTGTATACTATAATATTTTTTATTACTATTACTGCTGAACTTTGAAGTGTAAAAAATCATTGTTGAACGTTGTAATTTCAAAATTTATTGTTAAGTTTGGTCTTTGTGTTGAATCTGTAAAAGATATTGGGTGTAATGATCTTCCTTTTGTGATATTATGTTAAATTTGTAAATGTTTGTATTTGAGTATGAAAATTAAATGAATTTTGTATTGTAGAAGAGCAAAAAAAAAAAGTAAAATATTTTATAAAAAGAGATATGAATTCGCAACGGCTCTAAACCGTTGCTAAATCAAAAATAGCAACGGCTTTGAGCCGTTGCAAAATATAATTTAGCAACGGTTCAAAGCCGTTGCTATTTTTTTGCTACTCCTGATTTTGCAACGGCTCATAGCCACTGCTAAATGGTTTTGCAACGGCTCAAAGTCGTTGCAAAATAAAATTTCTAGTGTAGTAATTGCTTTTCAAATCCTGAATCAGCCGTTGCGAAATAGAATTTCTGGTGTAGTAATTGCTTTCCAAATCCTGAATCTAGTCCAGATCTAGCATTCCATGGTTCTCCTAACTGAATTTAGAACCTAAACAACCATGGATCCACAATTCTCAGCTAAAATAAAAAGGGAAGAAAGAGGAGAAAACTAAATTGACCAGATCCAAGAATTTACCTTACTTCAAATAGAATTTTGAACATCTTCTTTATTGATATATTCTCTCTTTCTCCAGATCTTGAATCAGAATTTTTCTAAACTAATTATTCTACTTTTTTTGAAGAGATTTGAGGAGGAAGAAGAATGTCAAAGTATAGACGTTGTCTCAGAAAATATGAGATTTACGCTAGACTCTACTGGCTTATTTATAGGTGTTCAGGATCTTATCGTACACGTAGCGCGGAGTCAGCAATGAATGTGGTTAAGAAAACAGTCCAGATTCATTAACGAATCTAGCCAGATCTATGGTGGGATCGACCCCCATGTGTATGTGTCGACCCTAAGGTCGACCCCTCTGTGTTGGTGTCGACCCCTGGGCCGACCCCTTGGGTCCCGAGAGCCTTTTTGTGCAGATTTTTGCTGTTTTGACTTTTTGATTTTAAACGTTTGATTAATATCCTGTTATACTCTCTTTGATTTATCTTAATATTATATTTACATATAATATTCTTATATGCATACAAATCTTCTAATGATCATTTTTCACGTATATATATACGCACAACTTTTATTTCGTTTTCAAAATTCAAACGGTGTTATACCATTATTTAATTTTTACCATATTTCTTTGATTACAGCCTTATTTTGAACTTTTATCTTGTATATATATATCTGCACATATATACGCATATATATATATATATATTCTCATATACATATATACATATATTTTTCTATACTTCCTTATATGTATACTTTTCCTTATATGTGCGTTTATACATATTTTCTTTTTAGAACATGTGTTATTTTAGTCGTTCCCTTAAAACAAAAATATGGCTTCGACTGGGATCGAACCTTGCACCTCTCACTTGAAAGCCACATGTTCTAACCAACTAGACTACTTAAGCTTTTGTTAACAAGGCTTAGAAAAATGATGGTCGTTGTTCTTTTCTTATTTCTCCTTTTTATTTTGTTACAATATTTCATTTAAACCTTTGCATGTAATCTTATTAATTTGCATGCATCTTTTTCTTTCATTTTTCTTTTATTACTAATGCATAATATTTGTAAATCAGTGCATGCAACATAATCACACTGCATGCAACCAATTTCTTCTTTCTTTCAACGCATGTGTTGCATTATTATTTACATTGATCTTTTTCTTCTTTTAAATATTTATGTCTACGGATATATACACACATATGCACTTTTTAATATTTAATTGTTATAAAATGTGGGGTGTTACATCTTTGGTATTATTCGATTAATAAAATTACTACTTATTTTTCTGGAAAATACTAAATTGATTCAAAATCAATTTATCCATTTCAATCTATTTAGCTTGCTTAAGTTAAATTCCAGAATTCAAATTCCTGGTTTTTTATTTCAAATCCCATTGAAATAATATATATATATATACATATATTTATACTCCTCTCAAATCCAAAACATTTGAATTTCTCAAACCAACTTGTTCAAATAAATTTCCATTGAAAAATTTATTACGGTAGCAACCCATCACTTAGAAACTCGAAAATGAACGTTGATGCTGCTGTAGTCATCATCAAAATTATTTTTCAGCTACTGAAGTGAGTTCAGTGCTTTATCAATTTAATAATCCATTTAAAATGATTTTATTCAAAAATCCTTCCAAAACAAAGCTATATATTTTAATATATTTTTTAAAAATTTTTCCATCTTTTCTGGATTAATTCCGAATAGTGGTTTCAATTCAATTTTAATTCATCTCATTTGTATATATTATTCATATAAAAATACTATTTGATTATATATAACCTTTCCAGTTTTATAATCTCATAATAGCAACCAACTCATCCATATATAAATAATTTTAGAAAATTATTCACTTTTATATCAAAATATAATTTTGGGGAAAAAAATTCATTTACCCTAGCTTTTAAAACAATACTGTGTTGAATTACTCTGTTTAAGTGTTTAGAAACACCCATCGATATAGTTGATTATACTGTATCGACCAGAGTTCACAAACCGCTCGACAAACCAATCAACACGATATAAAACAGTTTTTATAACAACTAACAAATATGCTCTCTCATATATACACTCAAACTCATTCTAGGGTACTACTGACCCTATCTTTAATGAGTAAACCCCTACCAAAGCCTAACATTACAAGAAAAACTGCATATAGCAGCGGCAGTATCCGCTTCTAATCCGTCGCTATATTGGCCTTAACGACGGATTTCTTGCATAACACTATGGTCGGTAAAAACCATGACGGTAATTGTGTTAGATTTTGCTATGGAATTTAGAATGAGTTTTCCGACAGTTTTCAGTCATTTTACTAATTATATAATAAAAATAAAATTTTATTTATTAATTTAATTTTAATTTATATACCGACTATTTACCGACGGATAAATAATTTATAATAAAATGTTATTTATAAAAGGCGTTGGTAAACATTTACTAATTGCCGAGGGATTAGCGACGGATTTTAATTTATGTAAATATTTAACCTAGCATCAACTGCTAGTAATTTGTCGTTGTTCCCCTTCTGATCTGCAAATATATATATATATATATATACACACACACACACACACACACACACACACACACACATACACACACACATAAATAAATACATATATTTATTGAACTAATATCAATCAACTATGAACACTTAAATAAATAGCATATCCAAAAATACAAAGATAAATTTGCAATTATGTTTTATTTCTTCGTTCCGTACATTCAACTTTAACGATTGCGTATATCTTGAACTTTTTAGTACGCCCAAGTATACACTAGTAATACACATTTAAATAAAAGCAGTTTGATCGATAACCACCTAACATTACACCTAAAACTACAAGAGACTGCTCTATTACCATCCAAAGTACTGGATTTTTGAAACGGGATCTGGCTTCTAAACGAACAACAAATACAATAGCTCTTTCATTTTGTGCTTTCGTACCTCCAACATGTAAAGTTGCATGTCTCCCTTTTTCAGTCCCAAGTTCAAGCATTTTCTCTACATTACCTATAGATAAGCCGTACAATGTCAACTAAAGTTAAATTCATAGTGAATTCGCAATGATATAAATACCATAAATGGTTCGGTTACTTCAGAAATTTGATAGTTTTTTGAAATCAACTAGATGATAAAAACGTGAAACAAAAAATGGAAAAAAGACACGAACTTGGCATGAAATAAAAAATAAAAACATTTTATACAAGAAATTTTTTGCTATTGTTACCAACATAAAACTTGTATTGTTACCATTTTTAACAATAAAAACTGGTTAAAACTGAAATTATATGAACAGGCGATGTTAAAAAATGGTTACAAACACTTTACATTGGATGGACTTGGTGAAAAAAACTACAGCCATCTACTGTACATGCATGTCTTTGTGAAACCTAAAATACAATAGATTTATAAGTTGTCTACATTACAGTATCTACTAAGCAGAATGCCTTGGACATGAGAAGAGCCTTCAGTGGGTTAAGAAATGGTTGTTGATGGATTTAAAAAAACAAAATGAAAAATATTATACTATATTTAAAGTCTCATGAAGAATGTAGAAACCGAGTGCTCTGTACACACATAGAAAACAGATTCGAGAAACATTTATTATTTGAAAAGCTGCAGCCATCGGTTGACAAATTTAAACCATCTGTTGGCCGATTGGTACCTCTCATTAGAGCAGCCATTAACTGCTGTACATTTAATGTATATAATTGTTTAATGAAATAATTGATATAAAATACTCACTTGCTGCGAAGGCGAGTGTGAGAATTCCTTCAATAAGGGACAAAAAGTAAGCACTATTTGATCTTGTAAATCGTATTCGAAGACCTGTTTGATGTATGTGTCTTCATTGAGCTTTTTTAGTTCACTTAAGAAATGCAAACGCCTGATCCTGTTCACTTTCTTCAAGGCAATTGGCTACATGAATCTTGTTTGCAATTGCACCATCGCTCTGGTTTTCAAAAGTCACACTAATTCAGTTGTTACGAAGTGTAGTAAACAAATAATTATGATTGCCACTCCCTTTTTGGTTTACTTGAGATCTCCTTACGCTCACTGAAACAAATAATTATATAGTGAAAGTTGAAAAATGTAAAACAAGAGCTCTCAATCTTAAACAATCTTCTCAACTGGCACAATTTCCCTATCGAGCACCATTGGGTCTTGAATGATCATTTACTGCTTCCGTCTACATGTGTTGCTGGAGAATTAGTTTAATGGTAGCTCTGGTGAGAAATTTTCAAGCAGTATGATTTCAAAGGTTTTAAATTTTGATGACTGACCAACTTTTTTGGGAGAATAAACTACAATTTCGTGGGAGATCATCAATACTGTCAAATTGGAGAGGAACTTCATTAGTGGCCAAACTTCTACGCAAGGGAATAGTAACTACACTACTACCCATTTTTTCTCCGTATCACACAGTTTTCCAAATCATATTGCTTTCCAAATTGAACAAAACACAAGCTTAGATTCTGATTCAAAATTCTTTTTACTAACAAATTTAGTGAAAGCCGAACTATTGTTTAACATATCATTCCTTAAAAAAATGGGGAAATGGGATTAGAAGAGAAGTAACAAATTGAAAGAAAGATTAGTGATCACATACAAATGGGTTAGCAAAAATGTTTTATAAACGATGTCAAACGTAAATCATGTTTAATAAATCAATCTAAACAAGAAAAGAAGAAAACACCCAAAATCCAGAAAAAAGATCTTAACACTGCTAACATAATGTCAAACGTAATAAATCATGTTTAATAAATCGATCTAAATCATACCAGACTTGCGAAATAGACTGTTAACAGAGGTTAAGCTTATGGAGAGACACAGTTAGCTTTTCAAGTGAGCAATAGGGTAATAGAATCGCATCGCCATACCACTAATTTGATACCTAGACCAAACAAGGAACCAGCGCCTCCACTGCTCCTAGGCTTCCGGTCAAATACCGAGAATCAGAGAATTGCTAAGATTAGGTAAGCGATTTGTAAGATCCAGAAGAGGAAGGAGGCGATGATAGCAAAGAAGAAGGCGGAAGCGAACGATGGGGAGAGTAAATTTAAGGATTTCGGCGGACGATATTGATTTAGGCGAAAGTAAATTTTGGGTTATGGGTTGAAAAGTGTGATTTGAGAAGTATTCGAATATAACGTGAAATAAAATAATGGGCGGGGATGAAATTTTTAACTTGGAGCCAAAACGCAAAACTTGGCGCCTCAGGAGCTAGAAGTTCTTTATTGGAAATTATAGATACAAAAATAGCCTTTATGAATATGGAAATAATAGAACATTAATTATTAAAAATTATTTATTAATTGTTGAGTATTTGACATTAGTTATTTGATAGAAAACATTAATTATTAATTATATTTATTTGTTATTACATGTTAAATGAATATTTACGGTAATTTACCGAAAAGGAAGTAGAATAAAAATATCTTTCGTAAAAATAGAAGGAGAAAAATAGTTAGACGCTTTGATTATGGCATGCTTCAGAGGGAAAATCAAATGCAATATAGCTTAATATTAATTATAGTAGTGATTATTAAATATTAATGTTTAATATTTAATCTAAGTTTTGAGTATTTCAACACATAGATCAAGTAAAATGAATATAAGAAAACGAGATACTATTAAAAACAGTATTAAACAGGAATATGAACTTCCTCAAATCTTAGATTTATTGAATAGATGGACTATTCCTAAGATTGAACCTAAGGTAATATACCAATTAGGCACTTTTGAAAAACTTGGTTTGAAACAGATTGTTAAAACCACAGAAGAATCTATTTCACTTGATAACGAAGAAATGATTATTAAGTTATTAAGTGAAAAAGACTTACAGCCTTATAGGCAAACCCATAAATTTATTCACATAGGTTTAATACAAATTGCATTCAAACCTTTAACTCTCGAAGGACTACCAGAAAGTTTTATAGCAGCCTTAAGAGATGGTAGAAATTTAGACTGGAAAAAATCCCTAATGGGATTAATTCAATCAAGTCTGGCACATGGTCCAGTCTACTTTAATGTTTACCCCAATTTGCAATTATCTTTATCTGACGTTAATATTTTAGAAGCCATTACTTTGAATGTTAAGACCCATGGATATAATTATATTCCAGGATCTGAAGTAATATGTATTTGTTACAGAATATATTATAAACCTTTATACACGTTAAATCCTCAATGTAAATTGGTAGATAAACCTTTAAATGAAACAATCCTAATAGAGACAAATTTTAGTCAGTCTAATATAACTACAAGAAGATCAATAAAATGGGAAGAAATTCCTCTTCCAGAAAGTTGGAAAATTGAAAGAGCTGTTCCTTCTCAGCCAAAAATCAATAATGAAATAACAAGTATTATTCAAACCCCTGAAGGAACAGTTCAAATACAACTAGAAAATAACAATTCTAGACCCAGTTCCAGCAAATCATATTTGTCTAGGACAAAATCTTTTCATTCTCATATTTCTCCTTTAGATTATATTATTGAAACCCCATCAAGGATGTCTACATCTCAAATACGAGAATTCGAGAAAAAATCATCAGATGATGAATCTGTAAGAGATAGCCACGTTGAAAAATTACACGTAAACAAAAATAATATTGTAAAAGGAATATACAATAATCAAGAAGCGAAAATAACTGAATCGGAAATGAATTTTTCTATATAAAATCTTATGGATTATACGACCAAAATAGATTTTAGTTCTGGTTCTCAAGCCAGACAGAGGATTAAATCTGAATTTAATCTTCCAAAATGGGAATCATTTAGAAAATGGTTTTTTGAAAATATTTCAAAAGAAGAACAAAAATATTTCCAAGATGAATTTTATAAATTCACATCTGAAAAAAATACAATGTTTCCATTTGTTCCTTGGTTTGTAGCAAACTATATTGGACAATATGTCTCAGTATTAGAAAGAGATTATAAACTTTCAAATGGTGCTGTACTAAAAGCAGTCTACCCTCCACAACAATTTTTTCAAATGGAAAAGCAGGGTAGAATTTTAAATTTTAATGCATTCTCTAAAATATTAGAAAATGATACTTTACAAGTCACAATAAAACAAATTAATCAAATATTTGAGCAACAAAATTATGCAAATCTTTATTTACACATCATTGGCCAACAAATTTTATCATTACATAGCAAATTAGAAAAAATATTTTCTGCAATCAATAATATAACGCCTAATGTTTCTCTTAATACTGAAGAAACTAGTGAAATAATTGCCACCTCCAGTCTTCAGCCTCCTCCTGAAGTCAAAGAATTCAGACTAAATAAAGAAACAGAATTAGAAAAAGTTTTTAAACTAAAATCAAAATCTGAACTAGAAAAATTCTTAAGAGGGAGGATGGAAAATCTTAAATTAAACATCTCGAGGAAGAATCTTCTAAAAAACAAACAGTTCAGGATGAGATTAATAAGCTTGAAAAGTATGCCTATAAGCCTTCTCAAAAATTATTTTATTATAGGAGGCCCTCTCCCATGGATACTTTACTTGAAGAACCAGATTATATAAATAATAATAGCTATAGTGGAAAAAGTATTTATGAATGGAATATAGATGCATACAGTGAAAAACAAATTTATAATGTTGCTCATTGTATGTTGATGTATAGCACAATCTGCAAAAACAATGGTAATGATGATGTTACCGTTGCAAAAATGATAGTTGCAGGTTTTACTGGCCAACTTAAAGGTTGGTGGGATAATTATCTCTCTTCCTCACTTAAAAGTGAAATCTACAGCACGGTAAAACAAGAAGATGGGAAAATGGTTCAAAATGCTGTGTATACCCTAATAGTGACTATTCTGGAACATTTTACAGGAAGAGTTTCAAATAATAACGAAAATATTTGTACTCTTCTACAGAATTTAAGATGTAGGACATTAACAGATTTTAGATGGTATAAAGATACATTTTTAAATAGGGTAATGGAATTACCAGAGAGCAATAGCTCCCATTGGAAATCAAAATTTATTGATGGCCTTCCTTCTTTATTTGCGGAAAGAGTAAGAAAGAATTTAAGAAAAGATAAATAAATATTCCTTATGAAAGTTATACTTATGGGAAACTAATTGGAACCTGTATTCAGGAAGGTTTATCTTTGTGCAATGAAATAAAACTAAATAATCAAATAAAACGCCAAAATTTGTCACAAAGAAAACAATTAGGACAATTTTGCAGTCAATTTGGAATGGATGTTCCAGATATTAAAAAGACGCATAAGAAAAATAATAGATTTAATGAAAATTTCTATAAAAAGAAAAAGAAACATTACTCTAAGAAAAAATTAGAGCAAAAAGCCCAAAGAAAAGAAGAAAAAATAAATAAAAAGAAGGATAAAATCATTCATTGCTACAAATGTGGAAAGATTGGCCACTATGCTAATAGATGTAAATTAAAAAAGAAAATTAATAATTTGCAAATTAATGATGAACTAAAAGATACATTATCAAAGATTCTATTAAATTCTAGTTCTGAAGAAGACTCTGAGGATGATTCAAACTATTCAGACTATTCGGACAATTCAGACAAACTTAAAGTTCTTAATGAAGAAACATTAGAATCTGATGATTGTTGCGAACCATGCAGTCAAGGGGGACCTTGTCTAAACCCAATAGTAGACAGTGAAAATGAGAAGGATGATTTTTATAAAGTCCTATCACAATTCCAAAATACAGAGGTTAATGTTTTAACTAATAATAATATTTTAGAATTCTTAAAATTAGTCAAAGACCCAGAATTAAGATCTAAAATGATAGATCAAATGGAAGATATTCCAGAATCAAGCAAGAAAAATGAAACATTTCAAAATATTGGTATTTCAAATAACCCATATTCCATGAATGAAGTTCATAAACTTTTAAAAGAAAGACAAAAAATTGAATATCCTACTACTATTCAAGATCTCAATATTGAAATTCAAAATGTTAAAAAAGAAATTCAAGAAATCAAAAATGAAAACAAAAATCTTAATTACATAATATCTTTCCTCGAACAAACAAAACAAGTAAATCCGCTAGAAGATAATCTAGTAGATTGTTCTAAGTTCAATAGTTCAGAACAAGGGGAATTTCTTTCAAAATTAGATATTGTCATATCTCAAAAGTGGTTTATAAAAATAACTCTTTTGATTGATAATTATTTCACAAAGGAGCTAACTGCACTTGTTGATAGTGGTGCAGATATGAATGTAATTCAAGAAGGACTAATTCCCACAAGATATTTTCATAAAACCACTAGTGCTTTAAGACGTGCTGGGGGAGAAAAACTTGAGATTAATTTTAAATTGCCACAAGCATATATATGTAAAAATAAAATCTGTATTCCTACAAGTTTTTTATTAGTAAAAAACATTACTAACCAAGTGATACTTGGAACGCCATTTATAGATAAAATTTATCCTATAACAAATATAAATAACAATGGAATAACAGGTACATATGAAAATAAGCTGATTAATTTTGAGTTTGTAACAAAGCCATTTGCCAAAGTTTTAACTGAAATAAAAGATCTTTTGATACAAAAGAATTATCATCTAAACTTTCTAAAACAAGAAGTTATTTCTCTTAATATAAGTGAAAAACTGATTAACCCAAAATTACGAGAAAAAATTAAAATGATTTATAACAAATTCTCATTAGAAATATGTAATGATCATCCAAATGCTTTTTGGGATTGAAAAAGACATATTGTTAGTCTTCCATATGAAGAAGATTATGATGAAAAGAAAATTCCAACTAAAGCAAGGCCATGCCAAATGAATTCTGAGTATTTAGAATTATGCAAAAAAGAAATCGAGTCATTATTACAAAAAAGCTTAATAAAGCCATCCCAATCACCCTGGTCTTGTACTGCTTTCTATGTAAATAAACATAGTGAACAAGAAAGGGGGGTGCCTAGATTAGTAATAAATTATAAACCGCTTAATAAAGCTCTAAAATGGATAAGACATCCAATCCCTAATAAAAAGGATTTGTTGGATAGATTATACGATTCAATCATTTTTTCAAAATTCGATTTAAAATCTGGTTATTGGCAGATTCAAATATCAAAATCTGACCAATACAAAACAGCATTTAATGTTCCAATTGGCCATTATGAATGGACTGTAATGCCTTTTGGATTAAAAAATGCTCCCTCTGAGTTTCAAAAAATAATGAATGACATTTTTATTCCTTATAGTGAATTTATTATTGTTTATATTGATGATATTTTAATTTTCTCTAAAGACATTGAAACCCATTTTAAACATTTAGATATATTTAGAAAAATTATCATTCAAAATGTTTTAGTAATCTCAAGGATAAAAATGTCCTTATTTCAAACAAATGTGAGATTTCTAGGACATAATATTGAAAAAGGAAAAATAATTCCTATAAATAGAAGCATAGAATTTGCTTCAAAATTTCCTGATATAATAACTGATAAAACTCAACTACAGAGATTCCTAGAAAGTTTAAATTATATATCATCTTATTATAAGAATTTAGCTAAAGATGCTGCTATATTATATGAAAGATTAAAAAAGAATCCAGGACCATGGACTGAGAAGCATACTCAGGCTGTCAAGACAATAAAAGAAAAGGTAAAAAAACCTGCCTTGTCTAATGTTGTCAAACCCAAATTGGGAAAAGGTAATTGAGACAGATGCCTCAGATATTGGATTCGGTGGAATTCTAAAACAAATATGTCCAAAAACAAAACAAGAATACCTTGTTAGATTTCATTCTGGGAAATAGTCTAATAGCCAGAAAAATTATGCTACTATAGCTAAAGAAATTCTTGCTATAGTAAAATGTGTTTTAAAATTCCAAGATGACTTGTATAATCAAAAGTTTATTATAAAAACTGATTGCAAATCAGCTAAATATATGTTTAATAAAGATTTCAAACATGATGTTTCAAAACAAATGTTTGCTAGATGGCAAGCACACCTCGCACCCTTTGATTTTGAGATTCTGTATAAAAAAGGAGAAGAAAATAGTCTTCCTGATTTCTTAACTCGTGAATTTTTACAGGAAAATGATCCCTAGAGGAAGGGGAAATCCTTCTTACAGAGGAAGGGGTAGAGGAAATATCCTAGCCCAACATGGAAACAAAAGGCTCATAGCCCAAAATCTGACCAGTTCAGGGAGTAATACCTCTACTGATAGTTTATATAAGGAATTTCTTGAATTCAAGAAAAAACAAGAGGCAAATAGTCAAACAACAAATAGTCAGTCAACTTCATCTTCATATGCTAATATAGCTAGCAATAAAGAGAATGAGGAAAACATTACCGCATATGCTGAAAATCCTCATAAATAAGTCATACTTCTTCTGGAGTTTAATGATCTAAAAAGAGATAATGATCCGTGGAATCTAATGCAAAGATATTTAGATACATCATCATTTATTGTGACAGCTTATAAGCAAAGAGGTTATTATGAAGCTATTCTTAAAACCTCTGAAACATGTGAAATAACACATTTTAATGCAGGAGATCCAAATATTTATAGCTTCAGCAAGATAATTGTGAAAAGGCTGATATTGCCAGAAGAATGGGGGCTATCTACCCTTAAAGAAAAAGAAATGTTTTTGCCCGATAAAAAGGTTACTATTAGATATAACTATTGGGATTATGTTGATGCACTTAATAAAGTGCTTCTCTATGAAAATAATAAAAAGAAACATTCATGGTTCATAAAGATATGTGGAGAAGTTTATAAACGACCGATTCCAAATTGGTTTTATGAATGGTGGACAAATTATGGACCACCTATTGATATTCTTCCTGAAAAATTCAAAGAATTATATTCTAAATGGATTAGTTCTTCACCAAAGATAATTGAACTAGACCAATACGTAATGATTGCAAGATCTGGTCCAATATATTTCTTTATTGAATTTTCCATTCCTTGGATTTGGAAATGGAAACCAGAAATTGGTTATACAGAAAAAGAAATTCCTTTCTTATACAGGTGTTTTTTCACTAAATTCTGGGACAAATTAATCAGAATTGACAATAGTACAGGACAAATATTCGGCCATGAATTATTGACAGAAATTGGAAATAAAATAAAGGCATATCAGGAACAGCAAAGCTTAAAGAAAGAGAAGGAGGCTCCTAGTCCGTTCCAACATATTACCAGAAAATTAAAAATGCAGAAGGATGTTGTCACCAAAGAAGATATTCTGTACGCATATATTGAAGAAATGAAAAAGGACTTAATAAAGAATCTTGGCAAGGATGATAATAAGTCAGACACGTCAATGGCATCTTCAAAAATGCCAGATGATGAACAATACTCAGATCTTAATGATGATGATTTCGCAGAAATGTTCGACAAGATAGAAAAAGAGGCCCACAATGTGGGACAGGAAAAAGGGAAAATGACGATGGAATAATACAGCTGTGCAAAAGCATTAATCTACTTTTATAAAGTAGTTTGTTCTCATTCATACCGTGGCAACATACTTTTATAAAGTAAAGATAAATGGACAATGACTTTAATCATCAAGGGACAGCTTGCAAATATGCATTACGGATTTGAAATAATTTGAAGTCCGAAAGATTCCAAACCTCAGCTATTTAGGGGAAGCTCTTTCACTTCAAGAGGCAGGCTTGAAGTCACAAAAAAAAATCTTCATTATCTATCTCTTCCAAAATCTTCTGCCATTATTAATATTTAGCTTGTAAAATATAAGTGTGTAAAATAAGGAGAAGCCTACTGCCTCCATTAGTATTGTAAGTTTCTTTCTTTTTAAGTTTGTAATTATTATATTTGTGTAAGAAAAGCCTGTATGGCAGGCTAAATTAATTATGTGTTGAATTACTTTTGTTCTATATGTATGTGTTCATGTGTTCATATATATAGGAATACAAATTAAACTGAAAAAGATGAAGTCATGGGTTGAGGACAGTATCAGAAGATAATAGTTTCTGGTTTTGTTTATAATCATGTATTATGTCCACTTTCAAGCCAAGTTAAGGTGTTTTCGGACTTTGTTTGCATGATTTATAAGCCAGAAACTATTTTCAGTATGCTACTTGACTTGTAAAATATCCCAATTTTGATTTAGCCTGTTGCGGTATTACTACAGAAATTGTATTAACTTTGTTCCAGGAGACGTGTTTCAGAATGGTACGTGTTTCAGAATAAAAATGTAAAAGTAAAACATTTTAAGAAGAATACACATACCAGTCCCTTGAAAATCCCTTGAAAACCTACTGCAAAGTAGCTTCAAAAAATACATGATGGTAAACTGCCTCAAATTGATACGGAATTCAGCGATGAAAAAATGATGACGTTAAACCATCGCAATTTGTTATAGTTTAGCGACGAAAATCAGAACTCGACGGTAATATTTTAAAACAAGTTAAAATAAAAATCCTGGAAAATATCCCTTACAGAATCCACGAAAATTCGTCGCTAATTTGCGATGGAATTTTCCGCTGCTAAAAATCTGCTGCTGTTCGCGGTTTTTCTTGAATTGTATGTGTTCGCTCTACCTAAGCTCCGATACTAACTGTAACGGCTCACAAATCCGCACTACTTAAGTTGACTAAAAACAACACACGTCCAACCCAAATTGCACAGAATTATGAGTCATTAGGGTTAAGGAAATAGAAACAATAGAAGATAGAACAAAAGAAAACATCATAATCTCACAGTGGAATGAACAAAATATAATACCTTATATTATAATTTTGAAATACAAATTTGTATTGTATATACATACCATATCAGAGTGCAACACATATACATCACAACGGAAATAACTCAAAATAACTAACGGTGAAGCCTCTTGCTTCAAGCTCCTCCAAGTGTATCTATAAAAGCCTGAAACACTTGACTACCCGTACAAAATTTGGGCACCCAAGAGTTTAGGGTAAAACAAACAAAATAAACTTTGGGTCAGTCATGAGACTGGTGTGAGTAAACTCCAACCAGCTTGTTTAACTTTTAAATATCCTTTTGAAAGAAAGGGTAATCGTAAGACCGATCCACACATAAATACGGATGGTTTGTACCTTACGATAACCAAAACATTTTTGACATCAACTTCAGAGATATTTTAATAGTGTCTGTCAAATAAATAACCAAATAGCAGAACGCTTGCATCTCATGCTCTACATACATAGTATAAAATCAAAAACCACAGGGCGCTTATTGGAAATTGGATTCCAACTATGACAAGGTGTGGAACTACCTTTCGATCAATGTGCTCTAGAGGGGATACATTGGGGTTCAACAAGAACATCTTGCAACCCGGCCACACATGACCAGTCACTCATTTAGCTTGAGTTGACCGAATATATTATCACCCCCGATTGTCGGTCGTCTAACCATAATCCGTAAGATACAGAATCGAAAAAACAAAAAACAAATTTTCTTTATATCGGTGATAATACACCCTGCTTAGGGGCGACCCAACTAGCCATGTTGCCTGCATGATTTTTATCATTTACCGGTTGTGAGGCTTGAGGCTACGTTACCTTTTTAGAACATCTAGCCACCATTCACTTTGAATGCCACATTGTCAAACCCGTCAAATCACTAGTTGAACTTCTCAAAAATATTACGTGTATAAAAAATAAGAGAAACGAATTCCTCCGCCACCAAACGTAATTCCTTGAAAAGGTCATCTTACGTGATCTGTTAGGCATACTCTGTCAGACATTCATCCATACAAGTTGTCCTGGGGCTGGACAAACCGAAGGCACTATCCTGTAAACAAAACAACCCTTGCATTTTACTCCGTCTTCAATTATCTTCAACAAAACCTAATTCGCAACGCCTATGCCTATACGGAGTGGTTTTCAGATAATAAACCCAAACGGTCTCTCCGTATTGACAACGATGGTCAAAAACTTCGATAGTCGGTTATTTAACTATCAAAGAAAAACAAACAAACATCCAAAATCAAACTGGAAATATTATTGACTAAACACCTAACAATCACTGGCCCTTTCTAATATTCATTAAATCATTTCCCATATTCTTCCATTATCTTCTCTTCAATATTTTCACAACGCTTTAGCCTCTTCAATATTTGGAAAACGTTCTGTAACACCCCACTCCCGCTATGATCACTCACAATGGGAATGCCATAACATCGGTGGAGTATTTTAGTGAATATAGAACAGAAAAATTACAACGGGGCAGATATAAATAGTACTTGAAATTTTAAAACATCATCTCATAACAGCGGAAGTAAAACATGTCTGGTTACATCATAAACCCACAATAAAAGTCAAGTACAATATCCATCAAAATAAAGAAGTACATAATCCCACTCTCATACAATAGCCAAAACAAAAGGAAAGATAACTGGATAACTGGAGCTTTACATCTACCCAAGCTCCTAAAGACTGGAACAGCAATCCGATCAAGCTCCACTACTGCTAGGATCCACCACAGGACCTGAGGGTTGGGAAAAAGATAAAAACAACGGGGTCAGACATAAGTCTGAGCGAGTCCTATAACTTTAACAATACAATCGTTAAAGTAACCAGAGAAGACATGAACTGATATACGGTAACATATAGGGATGAGTAGCTACCCTAAGCAGTCAACTAAACTAAGATAAAAGATAAAAACGCATCTACCCCTCCCTAAGGTAAATTACTAAACTGCACCACACCAGTCGTTCCTAACTTAAAGGTTGATCCCACCCAAGGACTTATAAAATTAACCTAATAGTACTTGCGTACCCCTAGGTGACCAAGTAGGCGCCACAGGGCCCTACAATCCACCAGGTGTACACACTACTCCCCATTCGATCGGCTCCCTAACGTAGATACCCGTGCTGGCCCCACCGTGGGGTGTACCATTCCCCAACGTGGCAACCTGATAAAACTAACGGTGCACAGCTTATATCTACACGATGCAACAACGGCTTACCTACCAGCCCGGGCCCACTCACGCATATGAAGCCCGTTGGACTTGCGTTGCCACCGCTAACCCGTTTGCCTCTTACAGTCAAGCCCAGTATGCGTGTCCCGTCCTCGACATGGGTCGAGCCCACAAAGATACGTATGGGTTACTGGTTGAAATGGGCCTCCACAAGCTACCCACCTACTCTTGTCCCTTTTTCTAGTATACCCTACTTAACCCTTTAATCATGTCTAATTACATGTTTCCATTTTGGTTAAGTATTCTAATCGTATTTTCTATTGCCACCCAAGGCAACCACTAGATTTTCTCATGCCACCCAAGGCACCCACTTAACCCCTCATGTCCCTCTACATGCTAATGTGGTTAAGTGTTTCTTAATTAATTAATTAAGAACGTAACCTTTGTAAAGACCTCTCACATTAGACTGTCTTTTATGACCGCTGGTTAAGCCGGTTGGGTCCGGGCAGCCTTATGTCATAACCGAGTCTAACCTCGTGTCTTTACATTAATCACGTATTTAGTTTGTGCCTAAGACCTCTCACATTGGGCTAACATTTGTAGCAACTGGTTAAGCCGGTTGGGTCCGGGCAGTTTTACGCTACAACTGAGTCCAACCTCGTGTCTTAGTCAATTAATTACACCTAATTAATCACCCTCATAATTTTATATTACTTATCCCTAATTAATCAAGTTTTCTTAACATGGGTAGACCTAACTTAATAGGTAAATTCCCATGGGGTAGACCTAACTCAATAGGTAAATTCCCAACACATAGTATGGGTACACCTAACTAAATAGGCAAATTCCCATACTATGTTCATTTATTTTATGTTATGCATAATTATATTAATTTCACACAATCTTATTAACCTATGCATTTAATTACCCCATCGTTCCCACGTAATTTCGTTCTCATGATATAACACATATAAAAGGTGTCAACTTGCATATGAATGAACATGTTTCAAAGGTGTCATCTTGCATATTAACAAACACATAACTTGCACATGCACTTGCATAACATGTCACATAACTTGCATATAATATGTCACATAACTTACATATTCACTTGCATAACAAACTTGCATATTAACTCATAGACTTGCATAATGTGTCATCATGAACTTGCATATTAACAAACATATAACTTGCATATTTACATACATGTAACTTGCATATTAACAAACATGTAGCTTGCATATTAACAAACATGTAACTTGCATATTTACTTACATGTAACTTGCATATTAACAAACATGTAACTTGCATATTAACAAACATGTAACTTGCATATTTACATACATGTAACTTGCATATTTACATACATGTAACTTGCATATTAACAAACATGTAACTTGCATATTAACAAACATGTAACTTGCATATTTACTTACATGTAACTTGCATATTTACATACATGTAACTTGCATAGCATATCACCATGAACTTGCATAACATGCATATGATTACATAGCCCACAACTTGCATATTTAGCATCATGCAAACATAACATACATCATATTAAACTTGCATAAACTTACATACTCAACATGCATAAACATACATACTCACCATGCATAAACATAAGATTAATGCTAACATCATATCATATGATTCAAAGCTCATTAACCCACATACAAAACCATAAATCTCATCACATCTCATCTAATTAGTTTACCAAAAGATCATCAAAGTGATAGAAACTCACAACTAGCAATTTTGCACACCAAATGAAGAAGATTAAGATGCTAAGAAGGGATTAGAGGTTGATTAGAGAGTGATTAGCTTGCAACCCTCTTCATAAATTAGTGAAGGCCATGAGAGCTAGCATTTTGCCATAGTTTAGTTGTATGATAGATTAATGATGATTTAGGGCTAGGTTAGGGTCTTATTTATAGATTAGGTGAGTGTTTTAGGCCCTTAGATTAACCCTAGGTTAGATTAGGACCCTTAGATTTCGGAACCCTCTAGAACATAGCCCAAGACTCAACCAAGACCAGACCTGGTGCACCCAGATCAGCAGGGCCGACACCCTGTGTCGACACCCCTGTCGACAGGGCTGTCGACACCCCTGTCGACACCCCTGTCGACATGCCTGTCGACACGGGGCTAGGCAGGAATTTTTCCCCCTTTCCCTATTTTGGCTCCAAACTTATTTTAGAGCTGAATTTTAAATCTGTTTTTTTTTTTAAATTTAAATTTTCTAAAAACTTCTTTGGGCCATAACCGGGCCATACGGACTCCGATTCTCGAAAACTCGGACTCTATTTCGCGTATTTTTCCGAGACGAACGAAATGACGCAGCCCGTTTCCCTTGGTTCTCACATCTGAGATTAATCATACTTTAATTTCTAACCATTAGTATTAATTGAAATTCGGGGTGTTACATTCTTCCCTACTTAAAGGATTTCGTCCTCGAAATCTCTAAGTTAAGAAGAACGTATCCTACCAACCAAACAACCATCTACTAAACCGTCAACCACAAGCAACCATTATCCTTAGAAACTTCTAATGATGTATGAACATATGCGGAAAGTGTGTGTATATGTCCGTATACTAATGCAAAATCAGGCGGTCTACTGATTCAGTCGACCTCCTTAATGCAAACCATGATAGTGCCATGCATCCAATATGTATGCGAAACCCTATTGACACATACAAATTTCTACATGCGTGCTCAACCATACACAAAAATGCATCATCCATATGATAACACAGCCATGATACATCCATCAATTCTATCTACCACATCCATTTATGCAATATGCAACATGAAGTGTCTGAGCCGATCTAGTGCCTAATGTGTGTGTATATGCATCCACGAGCAACCACTAGCAACCAATTTCATCCACATGCATCCATCAATCATAACATGTTTCAAACACATGTTTCAACCATAGGCTTACCCTATCTAAAGGTCAAGTAGTACTAACGAGAGGACATACTAAAGATAAGATGAGTACTAGACAAGCAATAAAGGAGAAGTTAAAAGACATACTCTCAAAAAGAAATGGATACAAAGAACGCATCTTCGCTTCCGTCTCCCAAGTAGCATTGCTTTCGTCATCTCCCCATTGCACTTTAACTAGCTGAACTTCTCTGTTCCTCAACTTCCTAGTTTCTGACCCAAGGATGCGAGTAGGAGCTCGTCGAATCGTCGCATCATGCTCTACCTCTACATCTCTAAGCAAGCTCGGCTCTACCACCTCTGCGGTCTCATGTAAGCACTTCCTCAGATGTGATACATGGAATACATCATGAACACCACTAAGTCTGTCGGGCAACTCCACCCTATATGCCATCCGTCCGATCCTTTCCTTAATAGGAAACGGCCCAACAAATCTCGGTGCTAACTTCCCAACGGACCCAAAGCG
This sequence comes from Allium sativum, assembly GCA_030737875.1. Taxonomy (NCBI): domain Eukaryota; kingdom Viridiplantae; phylum Streptophyta; class Magnoliopsida; order Asparagales; family Amaryllidaceae; genus Allium; species Allium sativum. Next base: position 467,671,108 of record CM060923.1, read on the forward strand.
AACCACATTTCTCAATGGAGATACTTTGACAAAAACCATATCCCCAACCTCAAACTCAAGATCCGTCCTTCTCCGATCCGCATAAGATTTCTGTCTATCTTGCGCTGCCTTCATCTTTCTACGAATCAAATCAATCTTCTCTGAAGTCTCTCTAACCATATCTGGCCCAAGCAAGATCTTATCCGTAGATTCCCACCAACATGTAGGAGATCGACAAGGCCTTCCATAAAGAGCTTCGAAAGGAGCCATACCAATACTGGACTGGAAGCTGTTATTATATGCGAACTCCACCAAAGGAAGATGTTCTTCCCATGTACCTCCAAAATCTAAGATACAAAGCCTCAAGAGATCTTCTAAGATACGGTTCACCCTCTCGGTCTGACCGTCCGTCTGAGGATGATATGCGGTGCTCAAACACAACTGAGTCCCTACCGCCTCTTGCAAACTTCTCCAAAACTCACTAGTGAAGATAGGATCTCGATCACTCACAATGCTGGATGGCACGCCATGCAATCTAACAATCTCTCTAACATAGACTGAAGCAAGCCATGGAGCGGTCCTCTTACTCTTCACGGGTATAAAATGGGCACTCTTGGTAAGTCTGTCTACCACCACCCAAATTCCCGTATTGCCCTTCCTCGATCTCGGTAACCCATCGATGAAATCCATCGAGACACTATCCCACTTCCATTGCGGAACTTCCAATGGGTGTAGCAACCCACCGGGTTTCCTTTGCTCCGCTTTAACTTGTTGGCATACTAAGCATCTAGCCACATACTCGGCCACATCTTTCTTCATACCGGCCCAGAAGAAAACTCTCTTCATGTCTTGGTACATTTTGTCTCCACCGGGATGAATAGTCATTCTTGAACGATGTGCATCATCCAAAATAGCCTTCTTCAAACCCTCATCTTGCGGTATACAAAGTCTACCGTCTCTATGCAACCATCCTTTATCATTTATGGTGTATCTACCCAAATGGCTGGATGACTCCCCCCTCATAAGCTTCTCTACCAACTCAACCAACTGTGGGTCGTCTCGCTGAGCCTCGCCAATCCGTCTCAAAAGAGTAGGTCTAACCTCCAAGGATGCCAACAAACCAGGTACAAAATCAACAGAAGGTCTGAAGTCAAACAAAGAAAGAAACTCCAAGCTTCGTCGTTCCACGAACAATGGACTCAAAGATAGCCTTTTTCTACTCAAGGCGTCTGCCACCACGTTACCCTTGCCAGGAGTATACGCTATCTCGAAATCATAGGATGCTAAGAACTCCATCCACCTTTGCTGTCTTAAGTTTAAATCCTTCTGAGAGAATAAGTACTTCAATGATTTATGGTCGGTGAACAACTCGAATCTCTCACCAAGAAGATAATGGCGCCAAGACTTAAGTGCGAAAACAATCGCGACCAACTCTAGATCATGGGTAGGGTAATTCTTCTCATGCACTCTCAATTGTCTCCCTCCATAGGCTATTACCCTTCCCTCCTGCATCAAGACTGCGCCTAATCCTGTCCCACAAGCATCGGTATAAACAACAAACGGCTTACTCCCATCTGGGAGCACTAAAACTGGAGCGGTGGTCAAAGCTCTCTTTAACCGTCGGAAAGCATCATCACAATCTACGTCCCATAAGAAAACCAGATTCTTCTTCGTCAAGCAGGTTAATGGGGCTGATATCTTCGCGAAGTCTTTGATGAACTTCCTGTAATATCCTGCCAACCCCAAGAAACTTCTTACTTCGGTAGCATTTCTAGGAACTTTCCAATCCTGGATAGATACTATCTTTGCGGGATCCACAGCTATCCCTTCCCTAGAGACCACATGCCCTAAGAATCGCACTTCTCTTCTCCAAAAATGACATTTAGAGAATTTAGCTTTAAGACTATGTGCTCGAAGAGTCTCCAACACTTCCTTGAGATGTAAGGCATGCTCTTCTTCACTCTTGGAAAAGACCAAGATGTCATCCACAAAAACTACTACAAACTTATTCAGATACTCTCTGAACACTCTACTCATGAGATCAACAAAGTATGCAGGGGCGTTTGTCAACCCAAATGGCATCACTAGCCACTCATAAAAACCATCCGGAGTCCGGAAAGCAGTCTTCTCTATACTGTCCTCCGCCACTCTCAACTGATGAAACCCTGTAGCTAAGTCCATTTGCGAAAACACTGAGGCGCCAACCAACTGATCAAAGAGATCATCTATTCTCGGTAATGGGTGTCTATTCTTCTTCGTAAGCTTATTAAGTTCTCTATAATCCACACAAAGTCTGAGGGACCCATCTGCCTTCGTGGCAAACACTACTGGAGCTCCCCACTCCGATATACTTCGCCTTATGAACCCCTTCTCAAGCAACTCCCCTACTTGCTTATGAAGTTCTCTTCTCTCACGAGGAGCCATGTGGCGCACTGGCAAAGACACTGGTTTGGCATTATCCACCAAATAAATTCGGAAATCTATCTCCCGCTTCGGAGGTAAATTCTTCACTTCTTCAAACACATCCGGATATTCCCGGACTACTCTGACAGAACGCAAACTCTTGACCGAAGCATCGAGCGATTCAAGATAACTTAGAAGAACAGATTCCATGGGATTACAAGAGATCTCGAGAGTATTACCCAAGCGGGTCATAAGCCTGACAACTCTCCTTTCACAATCAAGAACGGCACCATTACTGGATAACCAATCCATGCCCAAAATCAACCCATAGCCCGTGAAGCCCAATACAAAAGCATCACATCTAAACTCAACGCTAAGTATAGAAATCTTCAAACCCAAACATATCATAGACAGATATATAGAGCCCCCAATTGGGTTTGAAACAACCAAGGGATCATCAACTAGACTGGTGTCTAAGTGCAGTGACTCAACTAACGATGATGAGATAAAAGAATGTGATGCGCCAGAGTCAAACAAAGTACGAACTGGATGATCAAACAGAAAAACCAGACTTTCAACGGAAATAGTTCTACCTCTCTGCTGAATCGGTGGAACTGAGAGAACCTGAACTTGCCCCCCTGACTGAGGTGGTGCTATAAGAGCTTGCACCTGACCTCCTGAGGTAGACCCCGTCTTCTGCCCCTTCTTTGGGCAGTTTTTCACAAGATGCCCTGCTTCACCACAATGAAAGCAACCGGTCTTCTTCTTTTTGCGACAATCCTTACTGAGGTGGCCTGGTGTTCCACAATTGAAGCACTTCTTCTTCGTCTTCTTCTTGTCACCATTGCCTTTTCCGCCCTTTCCTTGTTGTTGTTGTTGCGGTTTCTTCTGATCCCCCTTTTTCTCTGGTGCCTTAGAATTCTTATCATCCTCATGCATAAGTGCCATGTAGACAAGTTTCTCAAAGGTGGCCCCCATAGGAATGTGAGTCATAGCTATTCCTTGCAATGGTTCGTTCAAGCCTCTAACGAACCTCAAAGCCTTCTTCTCCGGTGTATTCACCAACTCTATGCCAAACCTTGCTAATTGATTGAATTTGTTGACATATTCTTTCACCGTGAGATTCCCTTGCTTCAAATTCAAGAACTTCTCCATAAACAGATTCTCTTCCGCCCTTGAGAGAAACTTAGCCCCAAACCTTTGCTTAAAATCTGCCCAAGAGTCAACAGGGCGTTCTCCATTAGTGACCTCCCACCAGAATGAGGCCTCTCCCTTCATCAACCAAGCCGCCAACTTGACTTTCTTTCCCTCTTCCACTTCAAAGATATCTAGCAACTCTTCCACTTCCTTAAGCCAATCTCTAGCCTCTACGAAAGTCTCTGAACCTAGAAAAGGTTTTCCTCCTATAGCCTTGAACTCCTTGCAAACCTTAGCAAAATTATCCACTCTAGGCTGAGGAGGAGGAGCGGTTGTCTCTGGTGTAGTAGCATTGGCTGGACCCGCAGCCGCGGCCCTAGCCTCTTGCAACCTCCTATACCATAGTGGTATAACTAAACCCTCCGGGATGTTAAGATCTTCAGCCATGCTGAAACGAAAGAGGAAAGATTCAAAAAGGAGATTCCGAAAGATAAAGATATGGCTATTGGGGATTATGCTTTTTTTTTTTTTTTTCAAAAACTTTTTCTCTCAGAAGACATGCTTTTGAAAATACTTTCTTCGAAAATACTCTTAGAAAATAGTTTTTCTCAAAAAATTTATCTGTTCTGGTAACCTTAAGCTCTGATACCACGTGTAACACCCCACTCCCGCTATGATCACTCACAATGGGAATGCCATAACATCGGTGGAGTATTTTAGTGAATATAGAACAGAAAAATTACAACGGGGCAGATATAAATAGTACTTGAAATTTTAAAACATCATCTCATAACAGCGGAAGTAAAACATGTCTGGTTACATCATAAACCCACAATAAAAGTCAAGTACAATATCCATCAAAATAAAGAAGTACATAATCCCACTCTCATACAATAGCCAAAACAAAAGGAAAGATAACTGGATAACTGGAGCTTTACATCTACCCAAGCTCCTAAAGACTGGAACAACAATCCGATCAAGCTCCACTACTGCTAGGATCCACCACAGGACCTGAGGGTTGGGAAAAAGATAAAAACAACGGGGTCAGACATAAGTCTGAGCGAGTCCTATAACTTTAACAATACAATCGTTAAAGTAACCAGAGAAGACATGAACTGATATACGGTAACATATAGGGATGAGTAGCTACCCTAAGCAGTCAACTAAACTAAGATAAAAGATAAAAACGCATCTACCCCTCCCTAAGGTAAATTACTAAACTGCACCACACCAGTCGTTCCTAACTTAAAGGTTGATCCCACCCAAGGACTTATAAAATTAACCTAATAGTACTTGCGTACCCCTAGGTGACCAAGTAGGCGCCACAGGGCCCTACAATCCACCAGGTGTACACACTACTCCCCATTCGATCGGCTCCCTAACGTAGATACCCGTGCTGGCCCCACCGTGGGGTGTACCATTCCCCAACGTGGCAACCTGATAAAACTAACGGTGCACAGCTTATATCTACACGATGCAACAACGGCTTACCTACCAGCCCGGGCCCACTCACGCATATGAAGCCCGTTGGACTTGCGTTGCCACCGCTAACCCGTTTGCCTCTTACAGTCAAGCCCAGTATGCGTGTCCCGTCCTCGACATGGGTCGAGCCCACAAAGATACGTATGGGTTACTGGTTGAAATGGGCCTCCACAAGCTACCCACCTACTCTTGTCCCTTTTTCTAGTATACCCTACTTAACCCTTTAATCATGTCTAATTACATGTTTCCATTTTGGTTAAGTATTCTAATCGTATTTTCTATTGCCACCCAAGGCAACCACTAGATTTTCTCATGCCACCCAAGGCACCCACTTAACCCCTCATGTCCCTCTACATGCTAATGTGGTTAAGTGTTTCTTAATTAATTAAATAAGAACGTAACCTTTGTAAAGACCTCTCACATTAGACTGTCTTTTATGACCGCTGGTTAAGCCGGTTGGGTCCGGGCAGCCTTATGTCATAACCGAGTCTAACCTCGTGTCTTTACATTAATCACGTATTTAGTTTGTGCCTAAGACCTCTCACATTGGGCTAACATTTGTAGCAACTGGTTAAGCCGGTTGGGTCCGGGCAGTTTTACGCTACAACTGAGTCCAACCTCGTGTCTTAGTCAATTAATTACACCTAATTAATCACCCTCATAATTTTATATTACTTATCCCTAATTAATCAAGTTTTCTTAACATGGGTAGACCTAACTTAATAGGTAAATTCCCATGGGGTAGACCTAACTCAATAGGTAAATTCCCAACACATAGTATGGGTACACCTAACTAAATAGGCAAATTCCCATACTATGTTCATTTATTTTATGTTATGCATAATTATATTAATTTCACACAATCTTATTAACCTATGCATTTAATTACCCCATCGTTCCCACGTAATTTCGTTCTCATGATATAACACATATAAAAGGTGTCAACTTGCATATGAATGAACATGTTTCAAAGGTGTCATCTTGCATATTAACAAACACATAACTTGCACATGCACTTGCATAACATGTCACATAACTTGCATATAATATGTCACATAACTTACATATTCACTTGCATAACAAACTTGCATATTAACTCATAGACTTGCATAATGTGTCATCATGAACTTGCATATTAACAAACATATAACTTGCATATTTACATACATGTAACTTGCATATTAACAAACATGTAGCTTGCATATTAACAAACATGTAACTTGCATATTTACTTACATGTAACTTGCATATTAACAAACATGTAACTTGCATATTAACAAACATGTAACTTGCATATTTACATACATGTAACTTGCATATTTACATACATGTAACTTGCATATTAACAAACATGTAACTTGCATATTAACAAACATGTAACTTGCATATTTACTTACATGTAACTTGCATATTTACATACATGTAACTTGCATAGCATATCACCATGAACTTGCATAACATGCATATGATTACATAGCCCACAACTTGCATATTTAGCATCATGCAAACATAACATACATCATATTAAACTTGCATAAACTTACATACTCAACATGCATAAACATACATACTCAACATGCATAAACATAAGATTAATGCTAACATCATATCATATGATTCAAAGCTCATTAACCCACATACAAAACCATAAATCTCATCACATCTCATCTAATTAGTTTACCAAAAGATCATCAAAGTGATAGAAACTCACAACTAGCAATTTTGCACACCAAATGAAGAAGATTAAGATGCTAAGAAGGGATTAGAGGTTGATTAGAGAGTGATTAGCTTGCAACCCTCTTCATAAATTAGTGGAGGCCATGAGAGCTAGCATTTTGCCATAGTTTAGTTGTATGATAGATTAATGATGATTTAGGGCTAGGTTAGGGTCTTATTTATAGATTAGGTGAGTGTTTTAGGCCCTTAAATTAACCCTAGGTTAGATTAGGACCCTTAGATTTCGGAACCCTCTAGAACATAGCCCAAGACTCAACCAAGACCAGACCTGGTGCACCCAGATCAGCAGGGCCGACACCCTGTGTCGACACCCCTGTCGACAGGGCTGTCGACACCCCTGTCGACATGCCTGTCGACACGGGGCTAGGCGGGAATTTTTCCCCCTTTCCCTATTTTGGCTCCAAACTTATTTTAGAGCTGAATTTTAAATCTGTTTTTTTTTTTAAATTTAAATTTTCTAAAAACTTCTTTGGGCCATAACCGGGCCATACGGACTCCGATTCTCGAAAACTCGGACTCTATTTCGCGTATTTTTCCGAGACGAACGAAATGACGCAGCCCGTTTCCCCTGGTTCTCACATCTGAGATTAATCATACTTTAATTTCTAACCATTAGTATTAATTGAAATTCGGGGTGTTACACGTTCCATATCCCATTTTCTTTTATTTTCTATACTCAGAAATATTTTCTATTTATAATTGGAATTCATTTCCAATTACTTCTCCCTTTCACGACCATTCATTTCTATACTTAGGAAATATTTTTTATTATATCTGCAAAATTCCAATTACTTGGGTTAAAACGACTATCGTGTAAAATATCGTTACCACAACCCAAAATATTACATTCAACTAATTCTCTTTAAACATTGATCTTCGAGACTAAAGCTTCCTTTTTATCGATTAATAACGAAATCAATCAAGTTAGGGTATAATTACCTCTCAGACCTTGAGTGAAAACATCTTTAACTTTAAAACAGACAAGACCACTTATCTCGAATAATCAACACCATATATAACAAATTGTCCATTTTAAAACGTGTATACATTCTCTTTCTATTCTATCTAGATTTTAATTTATAGATTTCCTTTTTGTTTATAATACACTATTTTAGGTTCGTTTCCTTATGGAATTCTATATATATCGATATATTGATTTCTAGTTATCGAATTTCTAAAAATATTCTAACTCCTTAAATTTACAAATTTTTTTGCCAGCGTCTCCTTTGTACGACTCAATCGATACAACTACAAAACGCCTCTCTAGGCCCTTTCCATTCCAAAAGAAAATCAAAAAAGCCAAGCGGCTTGCCCAATAGGCTCATAAAATCTCATATGGAAATTTAAACATGGAACTTTTTGTCGGACACTCAAATTATAATCTTCATTCTCTTCATTCCATACCTGTTAACCTATGCATATTCCCATTTCCAATATGTCTCAATTGATCCAATCAATTAAACTCAATTTGATAATTTAAGTTATTATTTGTTTAAAAATATCCCACATAGAATTTGAATCAATTGTGTTTAAACGCGTTATTATTTGTTTAAAAACAAGTCAAACTCAAAGTTCATGTTCGATTTCAAATTCTAATTCAAGTTTCATATTTGAATTCCCAATTTCAATCTATAATTCAATTCGCTTAAACAAAGTTAAGTTCGGTCCAAAACTCAATTAACTAATTTCTTTGAAATTAGTTAACTTCTTCCGATAATTTAAAATCTGATTTTTGTTCCAAAATCACTTCATCTACTCCACTTGAATTCATATTTAATTTATATCTCAAGTCTGGATTTTACTAATGGAAATTCAGATTTTTATTCACTCAAAATCCTTTTATTTTATTTAATAAACCATTACGGTTTAAAAACGACTACAACGCACTTTTTCTAGAAATTTGATTTTGACCTAAATCAAAATCTATAAGACGAAATCCAAATTTTTCTTTTATATTAGAAAACCATCATTTAATAGGTCCTGACGTTTCTTGTTTCATCGAATCTTGACTTATATTGTGTTCTATAAACTCATTTGAAGTTCGGAATGCCAAATTACGAACTACCGCGCCCTGGCGAGTTCGTTTTAATTAAACATAAACGTTTAAACTTCGTTTAGTAAATAAATTTCGACTCCACTTTCAAATATTTAATATAAATTAAGCTCGTTATCCAAATCTAACTTAACAATTCAGATTATTCAAACTCGTCAATTATTTTATTTCATATTCATAACTCAATTATAAATTTATTCAAAACTCAAATTTCTATATTCAATTCCAATTCAAATGGAATTAGATTATTTATAAAATTCGACATAATCGAAATTCAATTATAAATCCTTGGATTTATCTCAATTAATTTTATATTCCGAATTCCGAAATAAAATCTATCGTTCTCTTTTTGAGACGATTTCTAAATCACTTTTAAATTCACGTTTGAATTTATTTTCAAAATTATCCTATGATAGTTTCTTTATTACATATATAACATTATTTATAAATAAATTCCTTCTTTACATAAAATAAACAAGTTTCCTTTTCCAAGTTCATTTGAAATCAAATTCCTATTTCAGAATATTTTATTCTTATAACCTTACCTATATATATAATCTATTTTCATATTAAATATCAAATTATAGTTTCTATTTAATATAATTCCAATATCCTTTCTGGAATTAATTATTTTATAAATTCGACATAGTCGAACTCCAATTGTAAATCCATTCGGATTTATTCCATTTCAATTTACATTCCGAACGTCGGATTAAATTACATCAATTCCTTTGAAAATGATTCCCAATTCCCTATTTTTTACATTTATTCTTGAATTTAAATATGAATTATCGAATGATAATTCTCTCTTCTATTTATTAACATCGTTTATAAATTTCATTTCTTGTTTCAGATATTAAAACAAGTTTCTATTTCAAATTCCATTTGAAATCCAATTTTCACTTCGAAAATAAATTTTCCTTTTTAAATCTAAAAATCCTTTTTTAAGATATTTTTAAATATCAATATTTAGGACTAGTGATATTCAAACATCCAAATACACAAACCATCAATTCAACACATCACATCACATATATATAAGTATGTAAATAATAAATAAATTTTGAGGAATCCAGTTGAATCCCTCCAACCTGTTTCCCTGCATCCACGGATGTTAGACAACATAAGTAATACCAATCCTACTTCAAGGCAGGGTATCGTGGTATAGAAGGTCAACCAATCAATATATCGTGGGGCGATAGGGTCATCCGCTAATGGTACTGCGGGAAATATCCAATGTATATATAATAGCAACAACCACCAAGCCTAAATATAACTAATATATCATATATAATAGCCGCAATCCATCAATAACTATTCAATGCATCCAATCAATCAACAAACAACATACAAATATTTGTATTAACTAAAAATTTGATTACAATAAATTATAATCGAACCAGAGAGTGAGTTTACTCACCTTGATTTCCGTTTGTCGAATATCCAGTTAAAATTCCAGATCGTCTCCTCTACGAATCTACTCAAATCGTCTTAAACGAATCTATGCCTACGATTATTTATTTTATTTATTGATTAAATAATTCACTGCACAATATTGGCAATTTCGCAACACCCTAATGCAGAAGATTTGCAACGACTTAAGGCTGTTGCAAAGCTATTTGGAGCTTGGGTTCCCTACGTCTTATCTTTCGCAACGGACTTAATCCATTCTAAAACTAATAGCAATTCCCTACCCCCTTCTCAAACCAGTACGCTATCTCATTCCTAATACACACCAACCAAAAAAAGAAAAAACCCTAAGAACGACACAAGATTCCAGATCGAAGCTCGGTTTTCAATCCGATTCATTCCAGATCCAGTTTCAATCGAAGACCCTAGTCTCGATCAACTTAAGGTATGGAACTATTCTTCGTTTAAATCATTTATTGTCAATCTGTTTAGCTCTAAAACTGTTGTTTTGTATGATTTACACTATGTTGATTCACTTCAGAGCAGGGTGCGTAACAATTCATCATACTCTTGCGTTTTTTGTTTTTATCTCGCAAAAGTTGCTTGTTGTCATCTCGTAGCTCTGTATTCCATTTCATCTGCAACTTGTAACCATATTTTTCAAATGAATGTGTTCTCCTTTGTTTCACAAATTACAATATATACAATTAATATTATTAACATGATTAATTATAATATATTTAAAATAAAACTCGATTTCCTATTATATAGTTTATACAGTATATACAGTGTATATGGTTTATGGCTATCATTCATGTTTATGGCTAGTATTTTGGAAAATACTTGTTATAGAAGAGAAAATTGTACTCCAGTATTTTTTTTAACGACCTTAGCAAATTATATTTCCATAATGCACAAGGCTAAGTTTTTATAGGAGTGCCTAAATAAATAGATAAATAACCTGTTCCTCTACGATAAACTGTATTAACTAAAAACAGTGGCAAAGCGGCCTAATATGAAAAATTCTATGAACCTTAGATTCCTTTATGTAAGAGATATGAAAAAGTTATACTAATTTACAGCCTAATATGTTGGATCCAACTTTACTTAGTCTTCTCTTCGTTATGTAGAAAGAACACGTTGTTATTAATATTCAGAGTTTTAATGTTTTTTTGTTCCTTATTTCACTGACTTCAACTCCTAAGTTGTGGTGCAAAGTATTAGGGCATATCACAACGTTACATAATCCTTGTATGATTTTATTATGATCTTTACCTATATATTGCTGAGTGTGTCGCCATACATAGAACTCATTTTTTGTAACGAAAAGGATTTCGCCCGGACCTAATCGATTGTTAAACCGACCAAGACCGTACAAAACCCGGATCGTAATGAGGACAAGACGAATCAGAACACAAACAGAAGAACATTTCATTGTTTATCACAACAATTCCATCAGAATACAAGAATATACAGAGTATGAATAAATATTACACATTACAAAATATCAGAGATTTAAATACATTACTGCAGCGGAAAAATAATACAAAACATAAATGAAAGAAATACACGGATACAGAGCTTTCCGAATATCACTTCAGCTATAAACCAGGATCCTGTGAATATAAATCTGCAAAACCCAACTACTAGCTGCCCGTGCGGAAAATAAGGGCACCCAGAGTTTAGGTCAAAACAATAAACTCCAGGTCAGTCATGTGACCGGTGTGAGAACTAAAACAGTTATTAATCTTTATTTTAAAGTTCGGTAAATCATGGGACCACGCCGTATAACACGGAACGGGTTTTTACCCCAAGAATACCAGTGCATAAACAAATAGTGCAATCCTAAATAAAGAACAGTGAAGCTATTATAAGACCTAGGTCCCATCACACAATGCAACGCAAGCCGGAGGATAGGGTTTTACCTTATAATAGCCAAAGAATGCTTGATACGCTAAATTTCATCTTTTATTATTACTACAAGTGAAGAAATCAATTTCAATCATAAGTATCAATCATAGACGGCATGGGTACCATATATCATGTCGCCATACTAGGCTCTACAAATGAAACCGCAAAATGTTGTATTGGAAATTGGATTTCCATCTGTGAACCGAGGCAAAAGATAGTCCTCTACCGATTCGAGACTGTCTAGCCCGAGTCTCAGGACAAGTACTCAGTCAAGCCCTTGGAGCGTCAGGGTCGGTCCACACGGAGTGGATTAAAATGCCTGAACATGCGTTTCCCCGCCCTATGGGGCGTAAATGAGCCAACGAATGACTCCATCGGTCCCGGATCGACCGATATAACCGAGGCGCCTCCAATTCCAATAATCACATGAGACAAACTCGTCAGCCAGTTCAAGCACTAATGCCACTCCTAGCTAGAAAGAAACGCATGTCCTCCCTGATGTCCTCTCCAGTTTTTAGTTCACACCGGGGTGTGAGGCTCGCAAATTAACGCTACACAAAGTGATGCCGCAAAGGTTGTGCTTTGATCATCAACCACAAGACTCTGCATTTCAACAGAAGCCTTGATCATTTGCATCTTAGCATGCCACACAGGCAAACCACTCTATGCAACCGATATCAGTCACATAGAATGAAATCCAATGTCAGACACACAGTCCATTTACAAGTTCGTTTCGGGCCTGAACGAAACCGGAGGCACTTTCCTCGCATATCCGTCGATCTCCAAGTACGTCTGGACGACCATCAACTAATTCCTTCCTCTTGGGTGCACAACCCAATCAAGATCACCAGTAATTATCCAAACGACGTGAAGACCTCCGGTCTTCAACTACCATCTTCGTCTTCGACATATCGTCGTATCAGTTATTCAGAATGGGATAAACCCGGTCTTTCCGAATAACTCGCGTATTTTATAAACAAATGTTACACAAACACAACATACGCCTCATTCCAATTCAGAATATTATTTTATTCAAATATTCACACTTCCAGGGAAAGGTTCCCATTAATTTTATCAAAGATAAACTCTTTTAAATTTATTCTTTAATCTTCCCATCAGTCTCTAACCGTAAATTAGTAAGAGAACAATTCCCTAAGCATTAACCCCGAAGGCCGAAACCAACACCAGATCAATACCCAGGAAACCATTCAACTTATCTAACCTCCAGTTAGTTTCTAATTTTCTTATCTCCATTGGGTTTAAGAATAGTATTATTAAAGATACCATTCACGACAAACCCAAAATCTCATTCAATTGTTAACCGGGTTAAAGAACAAGTGTTATTTTAAAACACTGTTCACGATAAACCCAAAAAAAATCACACTCCATAAATAGTGGAATCTTCATGGAAAACAGATCAATGTATAATCGATATCAATTTCCGTATCTAACCAATAATATAAATGGAATAACGGTGAAGCCTTTTAAATTCCATATATAGTAACGGTCTTCCTCCAAAGAAGCTCACATCGATTAGTACCAAATCGAATTCCATTCCATTCCAATTTACATATTGGAAAACTTTACTTTGAAAATTTTCCATTAAATCTAAATAAAAAGATTTATAAATTCCAAATCACATTTCACTGTTAATCGGGTTAAAGAACGAATGTCGTTTAAAACACAGTTCACGATAAACCCAATTCACATTCTTAACTCAATTTGGGTTTAAGAACAGTATTATTAAAGATACTGTTCACGACAAACCCAAAATCCCATTTGATATTAAATACAAGGCTCTGAATAGAAAATATATCAGCTAATATTCAATATCAAATTCTGAAACCAACAAATATCGTATTGGAAATCACGATATAAATATATCTTTCAAATTCCCATAACAATATCTGTATAATCACGAAATCCAACATCGAACTATTCCGAAGATGATTTCAATTCAAATCCCTTCCAATTCACATATTAGAAATTCTGATTATATTAAAACCCATTCTCTACCCATTTTATTCATTTAAAAGTAATGGATTATCATTCTAGTTATAAACTAGTTTATTTCGATAAGAATATATTTTTATCCTTACAAATTTGGAATTTTTCATCCCAGTTCTTTCCAGTTCATATATTATGATTTTACACAAATTATAGATATTTTTAATAATTTTATTAAGGCCCGTACAGTCGATTTTCATGAACGGTCGTCGAACTGCACTTACAACGACCTTTTCTAAATTTGATTTGGACGTATCTCCAAATCCAACCGTTAGATTTCAAATTTCTAATATTCATTGGAAATCTCTTTTCGATACAAACCCAACGGTTCCAGTTCCAAGAGAATCCGACGATCGGATCTTCCGTAACGTCAATTCGAAGTCAATGGTCGAAATTCGCGAACTGCCGCGGCGCGTCGCGTTCTATTCAGGCCATTTAATATATATAATATGTATATTATATATACTTCGTCGATTTCCTTTTTAAAACGTATTTTATAAATCGTTTTAAATTCGTTTTCAAAACAATTTCAACTTTATATTCAATTTTAAATCAAAATTGAATATTCCGTATCATTAATATATAAATGATAATATTTTCAAAACGTTATATTTCGAAATCACTTCTTTTTCGATATTGGAATAAAATCGATATAAATATCGTTCGTGTCAAAATGGCGCAAATCTAATCAACATGGCTTTATATATTTCAATAACTTCGTTATTCTATTCAACAAATGAATATTTTCTTCAACACATGAATATATATTTTATTTCAACACATGAATATATATTTTATTTCAACACATGAATATATATTTTATAATATTGTTTATTTTCTAAATTGGAATGAGACCCAACCAATTACCATATAAGGTTAATTATATGGATTCTATACAACACATGTATATATTGACAATAATAATCAATCAATCATCATCCAGAGTGCACAACACAACTGTCTGTCAACCTATCGATCGATATACAACAAAATAATGGGACTACTTTATGTCAAATATCATCCCAATACCCGTGTGGGGTTTCACATCAACAATCACAGATTTTATTTGTGCAGTTGGGCGACGTGTAAAATTTATCGTCCCAATCTATATCAGTCAAAACAGTGTACATAAACAAATCGTCTGATTTGTAAATGAATATTTTATTTTATTCACATACACGTTAAAAATTATATTTTTAACGATAAAATCTTTTATTTCAACACATGAATTTCTACTCAGTTCGTTTATTCAATAAAATGATCTTTTTATTTTTCTAACTTATTTTAGAAAATTTCGGTGGCATAACGGCACGATACTAGAAACGGGACAAGGCCGAGCCTTATCCCCAGTTTAATCATGGCCCACGCCATACACATACCAATCTAATCAATTCCATTTCACACACCAAACCGAATTCAAACCAATAATCCTATCAACTACACAACCAACCAAACAAGCCGTCCATGGTCTGTGGACGACGGGTGTCAGGTACTGCTAAGCACCGTCTGCATCCTAGTATATAATTTTAACTAGAAAATAAATTTTAAAGTGAGAAGTTCTCACCAATAAGCTAAACCAAACGCCACGACTCTTCATATGTAGGAAATCTTCGTCGTGCTCGCCTTTTGTTACTTTCGTCGTCCGTACTCACTACATATATAAAAATCACATTTTTATATTCTCTATTATATAAAAATCATATTTTTATATTCTCTATTATATAAAAATCATATTTTTAACTTCTTACAATGATAAAAATTATATTTTTAACTTCTTACAATGATAAAAATTATATTTTTAACTTCTTATAACAATATATATAAAGACCTAATTTTTATAATGCTTTCATGTATATAAAAAACTAATTTTTATCTTATTAAAAATCCGATCTTTTTAAGAGCAAGAATCAAATCATTTTAAAAGCATAAAATCCTTTTAAATAAACAAATCAAATCTTTTATAATTCAAAAAGACGAAGCTTTCATATGTTAAAAATCTCGTCTTTCTCATGTTAAAAATCCCGCCTTTCTCATGTTAAAAATCTCACCTTTCTCATGTTAAAAATCCCGCCTTTGTCATGTTAAAAATCATATTTTTCTCCGATGTTTTTATTTATAAACCATTTACTAATTTTATTTATAACTAAACTAATTATAAAAATAAATAAAATAGCTCACTGTTTAAGGTTTCTTCCTGCTTTGTCCTCTTCAGCAGATAAGATGAACCCAACGTTGAACATTAGGGTTCCAAATCGCATGCTTCATCGTTGACTGGGCCAAGATCAGTCATCACCTCACGAACGGTCGACGACTCCTCCTCCAGCACCAGGCGGCGCGATGAACTCGGAGACTCCTGGACCTCGAGATTTGATCTCGAGCGCGGCAGGTTTGGGCTTCGATTTGGAGGGCTACGGGCTCGTTTGTTTCAAGAGGAGAGGGAGGACGGAGCGGAGAGCAAGGGGGGGAGGGGTTGGCCGTCGTCGGAGTTGAGGAGGGGGGTCGCGGTGGAAGGAGCAACGGGGAAATGGATTTGAAGAGGGGCAGGCTGAATCGCGATTTTGAGAAGGAAGAGGGGGGTCAACGGTTTGACTGGGAAATGGAAAGGGGAGGGGGGTTTATAAATTTATATTATTTATTTTATTTTTAATTTCTCCAAAATGGTAACTTTTATATACGAACTCCTACCGAGACCCAACGATTGTCGCCCCTAGCATAATACCCTCATTCCGAACACAATGGGATATATATCGTAAGCCAATTTGGCTGTTTCGATCGGTTTCCGTCAAAATCAAAATATAAATATATATATTGAATTTGAACGCACATTTCAATTTACTGGGGCCACATACGGACTCTAAAAATTCCCGAAAAATATTTTCTAGCTTCGTATTGACAATACGGTCCTAACAAAACTAATTTCGTCGAATTCTGAGACCGTTTGCAAAATGGCTATTTTCCAGTCGATTGAAATTGACTTAAACTGACAAAACACGTTTAACTTCGCCACGCTCACATATTGACTTCAAAAATTATACAAATTGGAATCTAGCAATAATTTGACATCCCGGATCCAACAAAAGTGGTTTCGTTGAAAACGAAGGTCGTTTGCAAAATTTCCATTTTTAAGGGCCTTTATATATATATTAAAATATATATAAATTCCACAGCGACTTTTCTGAATTTTAAACTGGACGTAACTCTCAACTTTTAAAACGAAGTATCAGTTTCTTACATCCGTTAGAAAGATATCGTCAAACATATTTAGATATTTCTTGTTTCGTCCAATTCCGACTTAAAACGAATTCTATATATTCATTTGAAATTCTAAATCGAATTTTCGAACTGCCGCGCCATCTCAGGCTCGAATTATAATTAAAATAAAATTATTCGTTTTAAATTCGTCGAAAATAAATTTTCCGTTGTTATTATTTAAAATAATCCATTTTAAATATTCAAAATTCATTAAAATTGCCAAAATAAAAATTTTAAATTGGCCCAGATTTTCCAGGTTGTTACAATCTCCCCCACTTAAAATCTTTTCGTCGTCGAAAAGGAACGAAGCTGAAATTTGTTTAACAAATCAACTCAACTTCCATTATTTTAATTATGGCTTAAGTTTTTCAACTTTTCAGTTTCTAAGAACTTTTCCAAATTTTCAAAAATTTGGCTAACACCTTAAATTTTCGAAAAATTTCGCCATAACCTCCCCTGCACCTGGAGCATCGGGAAAATACCCAAACCGCCACACAGGCCCTCTCATCTCTAAAAGAAAAAGAAAAAGCCAAGCGGCTAGCCAATCGGCTCATAAAATCATCATCACCCAAACAAAACAGTAAATTATGGTAAACATGTACCTATTTGTGGGGCAAACAATTTTATTCCTCTTCTCTAGCCTCCTTGCTTATGACCTGTTCAGTAGATATACATGTATAGGCATACAAATTCAAACAATTTTCAATTCAGTTCAACTTTTGGCTAAATTTACCTTACATTATCATATGGATTTGAATAATTTAATTAGTGAACTAATTATCGGACAACACAACCAGCAATCAATTAGTTGATCAATTTTTTCAAACACATAATTTTAATACATAAGTCAAAGATCAGGTTTTTGATGCCAAATCACAACAAATAATCCTATCTAGTTTTGGTTCTCACACCAGTCTAATGGAAATATATAGACATTCCACTTTCGAAACTCGAATATAAATACTGATGATGTCCGGACATCACCAGAATTATCCTCGAGCGACTAGAGTGTGATTCTATATCTATCCAGTATATTAAAACTTCGAATATACGTTCATGACGCGTATATGCAAAATCTTTATATACTGAATTGTCCAAATCAATATAAAATAAATATTCAAATACGTATTAAAACGGTTTAAATTTTCAAAACAAAATTGATTTTCATTTTTATTTTAAAAATAACACTCTTTCGACTCGCTCTAGGATACTACTGATCCCATCTCTAACGAGCCATTCTTATTGGACATTACTAGTCCAATTTCTGATGAATTCTTTCGTTCGGTTCTAGTGTGTCTTGTTCTCGAGCTCTGTAAACCAGAGCTCTGATACCAAATGTAACGAAAAGGATTTCGCCCAGACCTAATCGATCGTTAAACCGACCAAGACCATACAAAACCCGTATCGTAATGAGGACAAGACGAATCAAAACACAAACAGAAGAACATTTCATTGTTTATCACAATAATTCCATCAGGATACAAGAATATACAGAGTATGAATAAATATTACACATTACAAAATATCAGAGATTTAAATACATTACTGCAGCGGAAAAATAATACAAAACAAAACTGAAAGAAATACACGGATACAGAGCTTTCCGAATATCACTTTAGTTATAAACCAGGATCCTGTGAATATAAATCTGCAAAACCCAACTACTAGCTGCCCGTGCGGAAAATAAGGGCACCCAGAGTTTAGGTCAAAACAATAAACTCCAGGTCAGTCATGTGACTGGTGTGAGAACTAAAACAGTCATTAATCTTTATTTTAAAGTTCGGTAAATCATGGGACCACGCCGTATAACACGGAACGGGTTTTTACCCCAAGAATACCAGTGCATAAACAAACAGCGCAATGCTAAATAAAGAACAATGAAGCTATTACAAGACCCAGGTCCCATCACACAATGCAACGCAAGCCGGAGGATAGGGTTTTACCTTATAATAGCCAAAGAATGCTTGATACGCTAAATTTCATCTTTTATTATTACTAGTAGTGAAGAAATCAATTTCAATCATAAGGATCAATCATAGACGGCATGGGTACCATATATCATGTCGCCATACTAGGCTCTACAAATAAAACCGCAAAATGTCGTATTGGAAATTGGATTTCCATCTGTGAACCGAGGCAAAAGATAGTCCTCTACCGATTCGAGACTGTCTAGCCCGAGTCTCAAGACAAGTACTCAGTCAAGCCCTTGGATCGTCAGAGCCGGTCCACACGGAGTGGATTAAAATGCCTAAACATGCGTTTCCCCGCCCTATGGGGCGTAAATGAGCCAACGAATGACTCCATCGGTCCCGCATCGACCGATATAACCGAGGCGCCTCCAATTCCAATAACCACATGAGTCAAACTCGTCATCTAGTTCAAGCACTGACACCACTCCTAGCTAGAAAGAAACGCATGCTCTCCATGATGTCCTCTCCAGTTTTTAGTTCACACCAGGGTGTGAGGCTCGCGAATTAACGCTACACAAAGCGATGCCGCAAAGGCCGTGCTTTGATCATCAACCACAAGACTCTGCTTTTCAACAGAAGCCTTGATCATTTGCATCTTAGCATGCCACACAGGCAAACCACTCTATGCAACCGATATCAGTCACACAGAATGAAATCCAGTGTCAGACACACAGTCCATTTACAAGTTCGTTCTGGGTCTGAACGAAACCGGAGGCACTTTCCTCGCATTTCCGTCGATCTCCAAGTACGTCTGGACGACCACCAATTGATTCCCTCCTCTTGGGTGTACAGCCCAATCAAGATCACCAGTAATTATCCAAACGACGTGAAGACCTCCGATCTTCAACTACCGTCTTCATCTTCGACATATCGTCGTATCAGTTATTCAAAATGGGATAAACCCGGTCTTTCCGAATAACTCGCGTATTTTATAAACAAGTGTTACACAAACACAACATACGCCTTATTCCAATTCGGAATATTATTTTATTCAAATATTCACACTTCTAGGAAAAGGTTCCCATTAATTTTATCAAAGATAAACTCTTTTAAATTTATTTTTCAATCTTCCCATCAGTCTCTAACCGTAAATTAGTAAGAGAACAATTCCCTAAGCATTAACCTCGAAGGCTGAAACCAACATCAGATCAATACCCAGGAAACCATTCAACTTATCTAACCTCCAGTTAGTTTCTAATTTTCTTATCTCCATTGGGTTTAAGAACAATATTATTAAAGATACCATTCACGAAAAACCCAAAATCTCATTCAATTGTTAACCGGGTTAAAGAACAAGTGTTATTTTAAAACATTGTTCACGATAAACCCAAAAAAATCACACTCCATAAATAGGGGAATCTTCACGGAAAATAGATCAATATATAATCGATATCAATTTTCGTATCCAACCAATAATATAAATGGAATAACGGCGAAGCCTTTTAATTCCATATATCGTAACGGTCTTCCTCCACAGAAGCTCACTTCGATTAGTACCAAATCGAATTCCATTCCATTCCAATTTACATATTGGAAAACTTTACTTTGGAAAATTTCCATTAAATCTAAATAAATAGATTTATAAATTCCAAATCACATTTCACTGTTAATCAGGTTAAAGAACGAATGTCGTTTAAAACACAGTTCACGATAAACCCAATTCACATTCTTAACTCAATTTGGGTTTAAGAACAGTATTATTAAAGATACTATTCACGACAAACCCAAAATCCCATTTGATATTAAATACAAGGCTCTGAATAGAAAATATATCGGCTTATATTCAATATCAAATTCTGAAACCAACAAATATCGTATTGGAAATAACAATATAAATATATCTTTCAAATTCCCATAACAATATTTGTATAATCACGAAATCCAACATCGAACTATTCCGAAGATGATTTAGATTCAAATCCCTTCCAATTCACATATTAGAAATTCTGATTATGTTAAAACCCATTCTCTACCCATTTTATTCATTTAAAAGTAATGGATTATCATTCTAGTTATAAACTAGTTTATTTCGATAAGAATATATTTTTATCCTTATAAATGTGGAATTTTTCATCCCAATTCTTTCCAGTTCATATATTATGATTTTACACAAATTGTAGATATTTCTAATAATTTTATTAAGGCCCGTACAGTCGATTTCCATGAACGGTCGTCGAACTGCACTTACAGCGACCTTTTCTAAATTTGATTTGGACGTATCTCCAAATACAACCATTAGATTTCAAATTTCTAATATTCATTGGAAAACTCTTTTCGATACGAACCCAACGGTTCCGGTTCCAGGAGAATCCGACGGTCAGATCTTCCGTAACGTCAATTCGAAGTCAATGGTCGAAATTCGCGAACTACCGCGGCGCGTTCTATTCAGGCCATTTAATATATATAATATATATATTATATAGAATTCGTCGATTTCCCTTTTAAAACGTATTTTATAAATCGTTTTAAATTCGTTTTCAAAACAATTTCAACTTCATATTCAATTTTAAATCAAAATTAAATATTCCATATCATTAATATATATATGATAATATTTTCAAAACATTATATTTCGAAATCACTTCTTTTTCGATACTCGAATAAAATCGATATAAATATCGTTCGCGTCAAAATGGCACAAATCTAGTCAACACATCTTTATATATTTCAATAACTTCGTTATTCTATTCAACAAATGAATATTTTCTTCAACACATGAATATATATTTTATTTCAACACATGAATATATATTTTATTTCAACACATGAATATATATTTTATAATATTGTTTATTTTCTAAATTGGAATGAGACCCAACCAATTACCATATAAGGTTAATTATATGGATTCTATACAACACATGTATATATTGACAATAATAATCAATCAATCATCATCCAGAGTGCACAACACAACTATCTGTCAACCTATCGATCGACATACAACAAATTATTGGGACTAGTGTATGTCAAATATCATCCCAATACCCCTGTGGGGTTTCACATCAACAATCACAGATTTTATTTGTGCAGTTGGGCGACGTGTAAAATTTATCATCCCAATCTATATCAGTCAAATCAGTGTACATAAACAAATCTTTAACGATAAAATCTTTTATTTCAACACATGAATTTCTACTCAGTTCTTTTATTCAATAAAATGGTATTTTTATTTTATTCACATACACGTTAAAAATTATATTTTTAACGATAAAATCTTTTATTTCAACACATGAATTTCTACTCAGTTCTTTTATTCAATAAAATGATATTTTTATTTTTCTAACTTATTTTAGAAAATTTCGGCGGCATAACGGCACGATACTAGAAACGGGACAAGGCCTAGCCTTATCCCCAGTCTAATCATGGCCCACGTCATACACATACCAATCTAATCAATTCCATTTCACACACCAAACCGAATTCAAACCAATAATCCTATCAACTACACAACCAAACAAACAAGTCGTCCATGGTCTGTGGATGACGGGTGTCAGGTGCTGCTAAGCACCGTCTGCATCCTAGTATATAATTTTAACTAGAAAAGAAATTTTAAGGTGAGAAGTTCTCACCAATAAGCTAAACCAAACGCCACGACTCTTCATATGTAGGAAATCTTCGTCGTGTTCGCCTTTTGTTACTTTCGTCATCCGTACTCACTACATATATAAAAATCACATTTTTATATTCTCTATTATATAAAAATCATATTTTTATACTGCGACTCTATATATATAAAAATTATATTTTTAACTTCTTACAATGATAAAAATTATATTTCGAACTTCTTACAACAATATATATAAAGACCTAATTTTTATAACGCTTTCATGTATATAAAAATCTAATTTTTATCTTATTAAAAATCCGATTTTTTAAGAGCAAGAATCAAATCATTTCAAAAGCAAAAATAAAATCCTTTTAAATAAACAAATCAAATCTTTTATATTTCAAAAAGACGAAGCTTTCATATGTTAAAAATCTCGTCTTTCTCATGTTAAAAATCTCGTCTTTCTCTTGTTAAAAATCCCGCCTTTCTCATGTTAAAAATCTCACCTTTCTCATGTTAAAAAATCCCGCCTTTCTCATGTTAAAAATCTCACCTTTCTCATGTTAAAAATCCCGCCTTTGTCATGTTAAAAATCATATTTTTCTCCGGTGTTTTTATTTATAAACCATTTACTAATTTTATTTATAACTAAACTAATTATAAAAATAAATAAAATAGCTCACTATTTAAGGCTTCTTCCTGCTTTGTCCTCTTCAGCAGATAAGATGAACCCAACGTTTGAACATTAGGGTTCCAAATCGCATGCTTCATCGTTGACCGGGCCAAGATCAGTCATCACCTCACGAACGGCCGACGACTCCCCCTCCAGCACCAAGCGGCACGATGAACTCGGAGACTCCTGGACCTCGAGATTTGATCTCGAGCGCGGCAGGTTTGGGGTTCGATTTGGAGGGCTAGGGGCTCGTTTGTTTCAAGAGGAGAGGGAGGACGGAGCGGAGAGCAAGGAGGGGGGAGGGGTTGGCCGTCGTCGGAGTTGAGGAGGGGGGGTCGCGGTGGAAGGAGCAACGTGGAAATGGATTTGAAGAGGGGCGGGCTGAATCTCGATTTTGAGAAGGAAGAGGGGAGTCAACGGTTTGACTGGGAAATGGGAAGGAGAGGGGGGTTTTATAAATTTATATTATTTATTTTATTTTTAATTTCTCCAAAATGGTAACTTTTATATACGAACTCCTACCAAGACCCAACGACTGTCGCCCCTAGCGTAATACCCCCATTCCGAACACAATGGGATATATATCGTAAGCTAGTTTGGCTGTTTCGATTGGTTTTCGTCAAAATCAAAATATAAATCAATATATTGAATTTGAATGCACATTTCAATTTATTGGGGCCACATACGGACTCTAAAAATTCCCGAAAAATATTTTCTAGCTTCGTATTAACGATACGGTCCTAACAAAACTAATTTCATTGAATTCTGAGATCGTTTGCAAAATGGCTATTTTCCAGTCGATTGAAATTGACTGAAACTGACAAAACACGTTTAACTTCGCCACGCTCACATATTGACTTCAAAAATTATGCAAATTGGAATCTAGCAATAATTTGACATTCCGGATCCAACAAAAGTGGTTTCGTCAAAAACGAAGGTCGTTTGCAAAATTTCCATTTTTAAGGGCCTTTATATATATTAAAATATATATAAATTCCACAGCGACTTTTCTGAATTTTAAACTGGACGTAACTCTCAACTTTTAAAATGAAGTCTCAGTTTCTTACATCCGTTAGAAAGATATCATCAAACAGATTTAGATATTTCTTGTTTCGTCCAATTCCGACTTAAAATGAATTCTGTATATTCATTTGAAATTTGAAATCGAATTTTCGAACTTCCGCACCATTTCAGGCTCGAATTATAATCAAAATGAAATTATTTGTTTTAACTTCGTCAAAAATAAATTTTCCATCGTTATTATTTAAAATAATCCATTTTAAATATTCAAAATTCATTAAAATTGCCAAAATAAAAAATTTAAATTGGCCCAGATTTTCCGAGTTGTTACATTTTTAGTGTTACATTAACTTCATATTGAACCCCCTACAAAAACAATATGAACAACATAAACCACTTACAAAATCAGCAACAACTCTGCCTAACAGAAGAATAAGGATCTTGCGTTATGTAAACTGAAATTGTCTGATTACAGTACTAGGAGTGGGAATGCAGATGTGCATTCAAACCCTTCAATTCCCTATTAGATTTTCTTGATTAGAATGTTATCAATTATTTTTGAGGGATTCATGGAAATGAGTGTTGTACTGCTTCATAATGTACCAGTTATTGTTGTGTATCATTGATATTTTATGTGTGCATGGTCCTAATTTTTTTTCATGTACTAAATACTTGTTCTGTTGATGTTCAATCTGATACATTGCATTTTGTTGTGTGGTCCTCTTTTCATGTTGATTGAAAAGTTTCGAATTGTTTATGTGGATGTTATAATCCGTATATTTTCGTTTACGATCAATGAATTTTGCTAAAATTACGAAATGTTTAACTTTCAGTGTTCATCAATGCCAGAGTCATCCATGTCAAGGCTAGGGTGGGATAAAAGTTATTGTACTGATTTTGTTTTATTGCTTGTAACTTGTAAGCCTTTTGAACGTATCTGTTAAATAAGTAGAGTGTTGCGATTAAAAAAACTAGTGAAAGCAATACACACCCGTCTACAGTTAGAATCTAGGATGATAAACACTCAATCTTGGGAGAGTGTTAAAGACTTGAAGTTTCTATGGATGATAAAACATGAGTTTTTCTATCTATATCCCTTTCAGCTGATAAAACATGAGTTTTTCTATCTATATCCCTTTCAGACTATTATCTGAAGAATGCAAAATCACCTGCTATGAATGAGTCACTGTTCTCAGGACTACTTTGCTATGAAATGAGACTATATAATTATTGTGTTATTTGTATCGGTTATAGTTATGTATTTGCTGTGAATGGATCTCATATTATAGCTTTTAAATATTTTGGGCCAACGAGAACAACACAGGGAAGGGCGAACATGAACTGCCACATCTGTAATTTTATAGTATCATGACAATGCAATTCACATGTCAAAAAATATATGTATCAATGTTTTTGAGTTGATCAACTAGGTAATGTCTAAGAAGTTATGCTTCAAACATGGTATGTTAAATGCAGCTCTCATATTATCATCAATTTTGCAGCAATCTTGTTCACCAAAACTGTCACAGTAAGTAACCTAAAATTATATACATGTACATAACAGTCACTATTCTGTTGGATGCCCAAAACTTATTAAAAGTTTGGTTATCCTAAAGTTTTAATCAAATTACCCTAAGTTTTAGCCATATTGTACAATACCAAACATGGAATCAGCAATTATAGCCCCAAATCAGTTTTAGAAAAAATCTAACCTATAAATTTGAGGTGGAAAAACTGGTTTTGGTGGATAAACATAAAATGTTGAAGTGTCGTGATGTGAATAAAAACAGAATGAGTATTTAGAATAAGAAATGATTTTGTATATTCTGAATGAGTATCCATTATTAATGTTATTGTTGTTGACTTTTTCTGGAATGAATGTTGTTGACATGGTTAGTTTTGATTGCAATGGGATATCGTAAGGTTTCATAAACGATAGTTCATGTTTACTAACATAAAATCAAAGATAGTTTTGCATGCTACTAACTTAAAATAATTAATTAACCAATTGTCGCTTGTTTTCTTTTAAGCCTAGCTCTGTTACTGGTTATGATAATGATACTATAATCAATCTCAGGTACATAATGGGTTCATTGGCAACTATGGGTGACCTAGTTAAAGCTACCGAGTTTATTGGGCAAAGCTCAAGTTTGTATTTTTTTATACGTTAAGATATTTTATAGCAGGTAAGTAACATAGATTACTTTACAACCTATATCACACTGTTAACTTGTACTGCAATTTATATTATAAAATTGTCATTAGCTTGAATGGATGTATGTTCCTAATCTTTATATTATTTTGAGGCGCCATGCTTTGAATTGCAAAAGCAGCTTGGTTGTTATTGGACATGTCATATCCACTATCGTGTGTATTCTAGACACAATTGTGCGCACACATGCACACATCTATCACTGGTAGTCATTGATTAACAAGGAGACATAAGTCTATTATGCAAGAAGTTTCGATCAATCTTGGGCATATTGTTCTAGTTTCTATGTTACTTGTCGATAAAGATTTCCAATG
This sequence comes from Allium sativum, assembly GCA_030737875.1. NCBI lineage: Eukaryota > Viridiplantae > Streptophyta > Magnoliopsida > Asparagales > Amaryllidaceae > Allium > Allium sativum. The sequence continues at coordinate 467,698,218 of CM060923.1, forward strand.
GCTTGATGAATGCATGTGATTAGTATGAATACTATGAACTTACCCGAATATGGATATATCCATTGAGACTTTGTGAATGCTTGAAATCAGCGGAGTTATACTAATTAATTGATTTTTTATTCTTACGAAAATTATTTTCATCAAAGAAATTACATGGATTCATGAGTTAAAGACCTTTTATTTCAAATGTTGGCAGTTTAGGTGATTTGTTTACTAGTAGTATGTTATATATTAGAAATTTCACAACTTCCTATCTTTTGTAGGAAAAGAACATAGAAAGGGTAGGCACAAAAGGCTCAATCAGCAGTTTTACAGGTAGCACATACTGTTTAGATTATGCTAGTTAGATTGTAATAATATGTAGTCAATGGCTGTGTGGTTACTCAACATAATGACAGAATCCCAAGTTTAACTTACAGTAATTGCCTAATACCACTCCTTACAGTAATTGGATATGCACATATAAAGCAAAGGTGGTCGACATTTTCTGCCTTTGAATATTTTTTACAGCATTTTGTATCTGTTTGTGTACTCAACTTGCTAACCCTTTTCCTAGCAGGAAGATTTCCCATCATTGCCAATTACGTGCATTGTGCCATTTTTCTACAATAGGGATTTCAAATATTTATTTGTGTACTCCACTTGCTTCCAAGTCATTCCTAAATCCTAGGTAAGCACATGTAGCATTTTGAATCTGCTTCTTTTACATTTTCTTGCATGAGCTCTTTTTTCTTTCAGTTTCATGACGTATCTGTGAAAAACATGCCTCAGGGTAATCGAAATGTTCAGTTTCTATTTCATTAGGGAAAAGTAGAATGCGGTGGTATTGAATTTTTGATGAATTGTTTCTACTGTTATGATAACTGCAACACTTCTTTATAGGAAAATTTTATACTTTATTTATACTGAATATGAACCGCCGGAAAAGATCCAAAAAGCAGTATTTTTTTTGAATTTTTGTTATCCAATTAGCAACGGACTTAAGCCGTTGCGAAACTAATATTTGTAACGGACTTTAGTCTTTGCAAAATAATATTTCGCAACAGCTCATGTCCGCTGCAAAATTTTGCAACCCCCTATTTTACAACGGCTTAAAGTCGTTGCTAACATCATTTGCAACGGCTCAAAGCCGTTGCAAAACGACCTTTATCATGTAGTGATTAATTTTTTAAAATTAACTACTACACTGCATAAATATTTTTCTATATAATTTAATTTCGTAAAAAGGTATACCTTGATGTTACTCAAATCTCTCGACTAATCCATGAACATATCTCCAAAATCACTGATCATATCTACTATAAACAGCCCCACTACTTCAATTAGTCTAATAAACTACTCTATCACAATCTGGCATTTGACCAAACACCTTGCATACACTGTCATCTTCTTTGAATCAATATTCTAAAACTCGATCACCACTTTAATGCCATAAACCAACATCAACTCAAACACCACTGCACTACTCTAACTCCATTGTCCAGACCAAACTCTCCTTTAACCAACAAACCATTCACGCCTTATTAAACTCCAAACAACATTTTCCGTCACCTGTACAACATCTCCCTCATGCCCATTCTAATGTCGAGCTCCCTAAATCTCTCTTTAGTTCACACTCCAGTTCACGTCCAAACTAGGTCGGCCTCTTCCAAAAATCGCGACAATCTTCTTCCAATTAATTGATCTTCTCAACAAACTCTGCTCAACCCAGGATCCTCTTCAAATCCACCTTCGAACTCACCATCTCGCCTTCACAACGTTAACCACTCAAAATCGCTGCCTAACTTTCATCCATTCGCAAACCTCAAAGATCGGAATCCCCCCTTCATGCGAGCGCCTTTGCCACCGAGCTTCAGATAACTCCGTGATTTCCATTCGTGATTCCATTTTGATTTCTTTTTCTTTTTAATGGTGAATCGGTTTTCGATTGAATGGGTGAAAAGCACGAAGAGTAAATTAATTGGAATAGCTTAAATTTATTTCGTGGATTTAAGAAACGAGCAGAAAGAAAATCGAAGGAAAAAGAATTTGAAGCCCTTCGTTGGTTTAAGAATGGCAGAAACAAAATAAATGGCTTGAGTTGCTTTGATTTTATAAAGGACGAGGGAGACAGAAATTTTGGCTCGAAAAAAATATTAGGTCTACGCGATAATGTTTTAGGGTGGCGTTATAAGGAGTAGGTCGGTTGGTTTAATTTTTGATTAGATTTTGTAGTGATTTTATACTTATCCATTTAACTTTATAATAATATATTTCGCGGTTCCGAACTCCAATCGAGACGCAACAACTGTCGTTTCTAGGGTTTAACCACTATTCTAAACACATTAGGATAGACTTCGAAGCGTCATTCAATCGTCTAAAAAAGATATCAATTTAAATTGGCGATTTAAATTTAATTTAATTTAATTATTTCTGAGCGTTTTCGAACCATACAATCAAACGATAAATCCAAACGTTACCAAATTCGAAATCTGATAATAATACACTGTTTCAGATCTGATGGAACTGGTTTCATCAAAGTTTGAGGTCGTTTGAAAATTAACTATTCTTACGTATTAAATTCAATCGATTAAAATATAAATCGATTTCAAAAAAATTAAATTTATCGATAATAAATTATTATTATTATCGTTTATATATAAATAGAATTTATATTGATCGACTAAATAGTTTCGATTCAGTTTTTAACTGCAAATTCAATTATTTTCGTTTTTGTATTACGATTATTCAATATATTCGATACTAAATCGTACATCGATTACTAAATTGGTAAATTCCATATTAAAATTCATTTATATTTCTAACTCAACATTAATAACTAATTTAAATGTCCATTATAAAACAGCTAAAAATCCAGGACGTTACAATAAAATTTAAGATAAAAAGACAGATATGTTTTCCAAAGAAAAATTCTATGTAACATTTTTTCCAATGCATTTTATTTGGACTTATTTTTTCAGGAAAGAGTATTAAAGAACACTACCAATCGATCAAAGAGGAAATGAGAGTCAAAAAATGGCACAGTTTCTACACTGCAACATCACATTCGACATGGAATGGTGTTAACTTCTACTACTGGTCAAACTGAGACATGGCATCTAAAGCATTATGATGATGAGAATGGTTGGACTGGAGCAGAGCTCGAACCTTTATATGTAAATTTTTAAAATTTTATTTTTAAAATTTATATAGTTATTCTAATACTTACTTTAATTTTGAAATATATTTTTAGGATAAAATGATGGAGTTGAGAAGTAAACAATTTCCAGGAGAATTGTTTGATAAAAAGATTATGGAGCGTGTACTTAGACGTGATTCTGTATACTTGAGAGGATGGGGGCGATCTTCTAGTTTCACAACTTCTACTTCACATCAGGAAAATACTATGGATAATCAATCAACTTATGAAGAATTAGTTGAACGACTTAATGATTCAACTTCCGGCCTTAATGCTACTAATGAACAACTTAGTGTGGTTGCATATATACTTTGTCGTAACAATTTAATGGAACTACCTTCACCACGTCCAACAGGCCAAGCTTCGGATGCAGATTTGAGAGGCTCACCATCTTGTTCGGTTCGACGGTCACAAGATGACTCTTAGTTTATTTACATTAATTCGTTATGTAATAAACAATATGAAGTTTTTTATTTTGGTTTGGGTAACCTTAGAAGTTTAACTTTATGACTTATTCTAGTATTGAATATTATATGGAATGTTAGCATTGAATATTTTATTATTGTATGTTTTTCAGTTTATTTCTAATATAGGACAGTCACAAATAACTGTTATTACCTTTTACCTACACATAACAGTTCAATTTGACCAAAATATGAATTATCTAATAAACTAATAAATGATGTCATGTGTGCTATTACAATAACGCCATGTGGTACAACAACGTTATATAATGTAAAAAAATGACATAATGCCACATGGTGAATCAGATAATGTCACATGGACTAATCAAATAATGCCATATAGCTTAAAAATGATGTCATATGCACTAATCAAATGATGATACATGGATAAATGATTGTTTGACACATGGTCCAACCATTAAATGCCAAATGTCGGATTTAATATATGCCATGTGTATACTACTATGATAACCATGTCAGCAGCCATGTAGGATGATACATCATCAGCCATGTCAGTAGCCATGCAGGATGACACATCATCAAACACATCAGCTGATGACTCATCATTTGAGTCATAATGTAGTGGTTTTTTTTACCTACCAATACAATAAGTATAGGTAAAGACTATTTCTTTACTAACCTTTACCTACCAATTCTACTAATTCAATATTGGTAGCTAAAATATATTACTCACTATTATGTTAGTTTTACCTACACCTACAATTGGTAGGTAATGACCCATTTTCTTGTAGTGAATATAAGGAATTAAAATCTGAAATTATCGGCGATTTTGAACAATCGATAAGTTCTAAAGTATATTGTGGTAACAAAAGGAACTGTTTAAGTAAACATGAATACCTAGTGAATTAAGTTTCATAATTTGATCAAAGGATATTTAGCAAGCGGGAATAGTAAGAAGAAATTACCTAAACTGAAGTGTTCAGGCAAGCTGAGTTCTGAGATGCTCGAGTTTTTCGTATAAAGAATAACAGTAATTTTAGGAAACTGAAAAGGAATAAGTTTCATAACCTTTGCAAGATAAGATCTAAGAGAATGATTTATAACTCTGAATTTTCTTGTTTATTAAAGGACGATAAATCATTGAGTATAAGTAATTGGCCCAGTAAACGATGGATCGAATATAACGGGTAATTGGAAGTATCGTTCGAAGAACATGGTAGATATGATTGTCCGGAACTATGTGCATTATAATATTCTACCCGGCATTTCCATTGTGAGAACGAGAGTTTTGGTATAAAGAATATTTAATCTTGAGTTAAAAAGCATATAAAGGAGAGAAAAACTTATCTAACCCCATTTCCTTTTCGAGGACGAATTTTTTTAAGGGGGGTGAATGTAACGATCCATAATTTTTACCAATTTAAAACTAAATATTTTGATCTATAATTTAACTTTTGATATAAAATGGATTTGGTTTAATTTAAATATGAATTTGGAATTAATTATAAAATATATATTTTTAACAAGCTAAACATAAGATAACGTTTTTTGTAGTATTTGTACTAATTGTTATCACTTAGAAACCATTTGGTAGGAAATGCTACCATATCTCATCTCCTCCTTATGAGAAAAGTGTTTAGGACACTTGCCAACTTGCATGGAACATTCCATTTAGCTTGCATGAAACATTCCATGCATGAAGAACACATGTTTCATGTGTTGTCACTCTCTTATACACTCTCCTTTCCTATATAAGGAGCTCTTTCCTTTCATTTTTTTTACTCATTCCACTCTATCCTCTTATTTCTACTCCTTCTCCCTTCCTTATGTCATGGTTTCTTAGCCTCCTCTTCCCCTTCTTTCCTTCCTCTTCCTTCCCTAGTTTGGCTTAAATGCCTCCTCCCTCCTCCTTCCAAAGCAGACTTTCCTCCTCCTCTTATAATAAAAAAAGATTAATATATACTATATTATATATTAGCGAAGGAGACGGTGAGCCGAAATACTGTCCGACGGTTCACTCAGCTAGGCTCGCCTACCGTGAAGATTGGAAAGCTGTTCGATGAGAACTCCTTAAACTTCTACACTAGTTTGTTGTACACTAATTAGTGAAGAATTAGCTATAATTTGGATAGTTAACTAGTGTAATCAATTTGAACCGGTTATGGATGTTAATGGCTGATGTTTGTTGTGATGGATGATGGTTGCGTAGTTTAGAACACACACAATACTAATCGTTAGTGTTATAACGCTTGTGCACAGTTATGATTTATTTAATTATGTTGATGATAGTTGCTATGGATGTTTATAATGGTTGCTGATGTTGTTTCGCACACACTATGACACAACAATTATGGTATTACATTGGTGATCAGCAAATCTCCTTCGTAATTAAAAGCAATATTATTATCGAAATTGGCGGTTAATAATTGGAAAAGACACATATGTATGAATACATATATATTGATGAAGACCTTTTCAAGAAAAATAAAATAAAATAAATAAATATCGGAACGTTCTAGGATGACAGATAGGATAGTGTCTAGCTTTTGGGTTTGGAAAATATAGTTTGCTGCTCTTTCTGGCCATCCCTAACTGATCCGGTGGACGGGATGGTTAATTCAAAATTTAATTTAATATTTTATTAATAAAATATTGAGTGAAAAATAAAAGTTGAATTTTAAACCCGAAATAATTTGGAAAGTCAAACTAAATTAATTTAAATGATTTTAAATGGTTTATATAAGTATATTATGGTTTTTTAAGGTATTTTAAAGTATCGCAGAATAATTTTTACTACGGACAAAATAGAGCTTGTCGCACAGCGACAATTCGGGTATTTTAATTGCAAACTTTAAACGCTTATAACTTTTGCAATTTAAATCGGATTTCCATGAAACGAAAAACGTTTGATTTCTATTAACAAGGGATTTCAAATGAGTGAAAGCAGATTTTAATTTCTACTTTCAGGTTATTATTAAAACCGTTTGGAAAAGGACGCTTTAAGTGTAGTTTGCCAACCATAACTGTAAACAGCTATTTTTAATATTTTAAAAACATGGACTTTTTTGTAAAATCACAATGAATTATTTAAAAGTGTTTTGAATTGGAAATTTTATGTTTTGGCTAAGATAAACGATATTTGATCAAACTAGTTAAGATAACTATTTGTAACACTTTCGCAGCGCTTTTGAAACGCTATTGTAATTCTTCTTTGGAAACAATCTATTTTGAAAGTTTTGATCCGTAAATTGTTTTTTAATTTATAAGTAACCATTTTAAATGATTGTGAAATGTTTTCAAAGGTTTAAAAGTATTAAAAATATTTTATATGAAATTTAAATTTATTATTTAATATTAAAATGGGTTTTCCAATTTTAAATAATTGGATATGGTTGGAGACTATTCTTCGGACGTTTGATGTTAGTTCTGTAGATGAAGACTCTTACTATTCAATGAATTTAGAAGGTAGTTTACTGTTATTTCGCTTACAGTATGGGTTGGATACAAAGATTAATATTGGGGATAAATCGATGGTATTTCTATCCAGGTCTAATATCAAGGGGTTTGATAATTTTCGATCTAAGATAAGGATTTCTCGATTTGTTTGACATAAGTTGGATAGAAATAATATTCGGATATTTGATATGAAATTCTGTGGTGTAAACGTGTACTATTTGAGGAATTTGAAAAATATTATTATCGTTATTCCTCTTATAGTATCGGTTGATTATGAAAATTGATATCGAATATAAGTAGATACAATTTCTGTGTAACTTATATTCAATATCTATTAATTTGGGTTTTGTCGTGAATCGTATTCAATAATATCATTCTTGAAACCCGATGAGATTGAATTGTGGAAATTCATATCGTAATTTGGAGATTCAATCAAATCTTTGATTTGAAGAAATTAAATGGGAAGAAAGTATAATCTTTTAATTAAGATTAAAGAATTGAATATTACGAAATCGTTTTAATTGGAAACTATGGTTGAAATTATGAAATATGGATTAAGGTTTTGGATAACGCATTATCAAACAGAAAGTCAATTGAGGGTTTGAGGCTAGATTATCTTTGATTCAAAAGATGTGTTCAAAGGGGAAAAATTAAAATATTGATTTTGTTAAAGTTAATTTGAGAATGGGGTCAAAGAAGTTTTAATGAACAAATCCAAGATGAATGGAGATTTGGTTGAAAACCTGTGTGATCCATAATTGTGTTTTTAAAATTGCGCCTGTTATTTGGATAGACCGGGATTGAATTTATGTCCGAAAACCATTCCAAGTAATAATACGATGTTGTGCACGACTTGCTGAATGTCTTAAATGGGTAGCACCCATTTGCAGATGGATTTTATATCAGTTAAGTGGCAGGATGCCCGAGCGTATGTGAAGGAATTCTGGATTGTTGTTTCGTTCAGACCCAGAACGGACATGTATGGATTGTGTGTCTGACATTGTAATTGACTGCTTAGCATTGATCTTTGTTAAATATATATCTGTTTGGTGGCGGAGAATTTATTCTCTTAGCTTAACAACCTTCTCTAAGACGCATTTGCTTAGAGGTTATATATTGATGGAAATCAGGGATGTGTAATGAATGAACAATGTGACATACTTAAGTTATGTGATGAGTTATCGATGATCAAAGCATGGCTTATTTAAGCGTAGCTTCGTGTATATCGTGACCTCGGCAAGCCTCATACCCCGGTAAATGGCCAAAATAGGAAGAAATGCAATATGGTTATGGGGTGGTGTCTTCTTCTAGATAAAATGTGTACCATGGTATGGAGACCAGATATTAACCTATATGGAAAACCATCTACTTTTGTGGTTGTTGTTGGAAAGGTCGATAACGACCGAGAGATGACATACTCAGGCATATTCTAAGTTACCTAGTTACAGAGGTAACCCAGCCTTGTGTTGGCATGAGGAGCATCGGTTGATCCTCAGACATCCCTATTGAGGTGTTTAAAATTCGGTTCGGTAAGGTAGTTCCTTTGCCTGGTCATTGTTGGAAACCCAATATCCACTATGACCCTATACAGTTTTGTTTGTATTGCCTGCTGGTTACTAGCAGGATTATGTCAGTATAATGGGATGGGGCATTATGTTGGCTAGTTTAATATATTTACTTTTGAAAAGTTTTTCACACTATGCACTAATAATAATTTGAAAGAGGATTTTCGCGTAAAAAGGTCTTTTTTGACCATCATAAGAAAAAATCTCGTCCATGTATGCGTTTGCATTGTGTGTGTGTGTGTGTGTGTGTGTGCCGCGAGACATTATGTTAGTTTTATTTTTTTTAAAGTTGTTGCAAATTTCTATGCACTGATATTCACATGGAGTAAAACCATTCCGCATTAGCGGCGTAGTCCGGTGAATTACCCAACTTTAAAATAAAACCTTAATAACGACTGTTTTGAGTTCTCACATCAGTCTCACGACTGACTTGGAGTTTATTGTTCCCACACCTAAACTCTAGGTGTCCATAATTCGGGCAGCTAGTCGTTTGGTTTGCAGATTTAGTCTTCAGAGCTTGATTCAAGTTGGAGCTAGAGTTATGCTTTGGATTTCACTTCTTCCACTGAAGGCCTATTTGTATTTCTTTCCGCTGAGCTTATATTGTCCTCTGATGTAACTCTTGTAACTCTAATGTAATATTATTGTAATGATAATGTACAGGTTCTTTTACTTTTGTGCAAATGTGTAAGTACCCCTAACAATCCGTCATTATAAACGGTTTAAGTTGGTTTAATTGCCGGCGAAAACCAAGCAAAAAGGCGGGTCGTTACAGAAAGTTGTCGACATAAGAGTCTAGCTTCATGTAATCGTTGCATTGGATCAAGGAAAAAACCCATCATATATCCTAACCAGAAATCGGTCCATGCTTCAATAGGATCAGCTGTTAATTGAGACACTCCATAAATAATATTCGAGTCAAAGTCCAAAGGAAACAACCACTAGCATTTCCCAGAAAGGAAGTGAAGAGAAAGGACTGCTATACAAGGGTATCAGTAGGCCGGACCATTCTAGTGGCAACATGTAAGATAGTAGCAGGTTGGGTTAACTTCTTCTTGGCATTTTTGCAAACATCTTGGGTGCATTGTAGTTTTTCACCAGAAACACACTCAACTAAAATTGCATGGATCCAACCGGTCATAGTGACCCATGCCTTGAGGCATATCACGTTTACCTAATTTTAGGACAAGCTCACAATCCACGAAACTACTTGCGAACCTGAAGCAGTAGAAACATTAGTATCTAGTAAAATTTGGGCTACAATTTGGTTTGACAAAATTTTAAAGCCCAGTTCACATACCTCCATGATTTCACTCATCGCCTATAAATGTATTTTTCCCCTGAACCCTAAATCTAAATTTGCGCATCCCACCGAATTGAAAGCCGACTCGAGGCGACCATGGACAACAACGTGGTCGCTCAATTTCGCAGCTCGCCTACGTTCAGTCTTCCGTATCTGTTGATGTTACTCCCTCTTGACTCCTGGGCCTGAATGGTTGAGATTAAGGCGAGGTAAATCCTAAAAGTTGTTTAATTTACTTACCTTAATCTCTTGTGAGTTTGCTTATGACTAAAACTTTTTGGATTTCACATTAATCCGTAGTCATATTATTAAGTTATAGATTGTATAATTTTGGTACTGTGAATAAGTATACAACAACAACAACAAAGCCATATATCCCAAACAAGTTGGGGTTGGCTAGATATGGAACCCAAAATTAAAATAAAATAAAATTAATAATGATGATAATATATATATATATATATAAATGGTTTAAAATAACCAATCAAATAAAAAGTCGTCCGATAAAGGTTTTTTTTAAACAATAATAATAATAAGTCAAAAATGTTCAATAAAAATGAAATAAAATCTAAAATAGTAATAAAAAGTAAAAAAGTTCAGTAAACGTGAAATAAAGTCTTAAAAAAACCCTATGGTTCTGGTACATGGATTGCCAATTTCCATGCACTCCTATCAACTACCAGCTCTTTCGATAAACTCCAGTTACTTAAATCTCTCTTTATTATCTCCTCCCATGTCATTTTAGGTCGACCTCTACCTCTCTTTGGGCCTTCGGCGCGACCTAGAATTCCAGCGCGTACTGTGAATAAGTATAATGCCACAAATTATTTAACATAATTTAACAGCCCATTGGTGCTTATATTATGAAGTAACAGTTGTTTTTAGTGTCTGGAAACATAAAAAGGCTAGATAGAAAAGGCTAGAAGAGGCAGAAATTGGGTGTCATTCATGTACATCCAGGAGAAAAGAAGATCGTTGAAGACATGGCAATTAGAAGAGCAATTGTGTGAAACATGTGACATATTGAACCATCAAGGTATCTTAACTTTAGTAAAAAATTTAAAAACTTGATTTTTGTGCAAGAATGTAATAGATAAAAACTTCTAAAATACACGTGAGTGTTTATTCATAGATTGAGTTTGATAGAATCAATTCAGTTTATTGTTGCATGTGTTATTAATTGGTTGATAGATGAAAGTCCAACCTAGTAAAATGTAACAAAACATAAAACGTAATATACTTCACTTCTTTATCGTTGCTTTGTTTACGGTAGACGAAATGAACAAAATATGGTAGAATCGGCTGGGTGGATCAAAATTTTTAGTGAGAAAAGGTAGTCATAGATGATATTTTATTTTTGTTTATTGATATTTTAGAGTAAGTGGAAACTAATGCACATACTTGTCATTGTTCAAAGGCACACTAGTGACACTTGTATTAAGTTGTTATTTCTTTGAAATAAAAACCTCAAGAGAACCATGCTTAGGAGTTGACCCAATGACAGCTAGATGCATTTTAGTTATTACAATGATACCACTTGACTTCCTAATGTTCACGTTTGACATATGACTGACCTGCATATAAGCACACATTATATTATTTTCCATGAGTAGCCTAAGATATACGGTCTTTTTAGGGAGTAAGAAAACAACGCTTATCTTGTCACACCCACGATTTAGATTTAGACGTTATAAACAATACACATGTTTATCATTTCAATAGATTTGTTGATATGTTTTTTTATTTAAGAACAATAAACCAAAATGTTCAATTGCTTTACAATTTGAAGTGCAATTTAAATTGGTTTTGAGTGCTCAGTTAGATTTTACTGTTTGCATGCCAAAATTGTTTTATTCCTTTAGTGTATGTATACTCAGGCTTGGACTATTTTGTTATGTGAGAGATTTAAAAGATAAAAATTTGAGTATAAAAAAGCATAACATGGATGATGCAAACAAGGTGCAAGTAAAACTCGGTTCACGTTAACAAGGAAAATTAAGCACAACAATTTCTATGCAACACAATGTTACACGCAATGCTTACTGTTTCCTGCATGTAAAATGCTAATATAGTCGATATAAAAATTAAGTGATATATTATTGATATTGACTATGAAAAGCTTTGAGAGAAAAAGGAGAAATAAAAGCAAAGATTATTCGTCGCTGCTACCACCATTTGTCCCTCTATCACGGTTATTATCTCTCTGCACTATTATTATTTGCATTAGCATTCTTCCAATTATAGCTCGTCGCATCGGAACATAAACCAAATGCATTAGCAATTCGCAAAAAGTCAGGTGCATTAAAAGTCCACTGACATTGTTTTTTCATTCACCCTTCTTCAACACTAAATGAACTTGGAGTGTTAATAAAATCCCAAAGGTTTATGTGCACTCGATTGCCAACACTTGCGAATGTCCTTAAGGAATGATGCACTACGATACATTCAATATTTGGATCCCATTAAACAGCCTAACCAACTCACCGTCCCTCTTTCTTTAAATGTATACCCATCCACATTCAGATCCGCAGATAACATGACTTGCTCCAATAAAATATTACTTATTAGACGAGGACAATAGTTAGCATTATTTCTTATAAATTAAATGAGGTAGAAGGTGATTTAATTTTGTTTATTAGTCTGAGTTCACAATTGTTATTCACTAATAGCTCGCTATTACAAAAAATATTCAAATTAAATACTCTACTTGTATCATGCTCGTGTTTGTTTTTTAGAACATCAAATCTATATAATGAACTATTGGTTCAGCGGATATCTAGATCACTCCCAACTGTCAAATACTTGTTATTAATTGTGAGTGCTCCAAAAGAAACAACCCAATCCATTGAAACATTCGTTTTTGGATGGGTTTCCAAATCATGGAGTTGAACTCAATCATATATATTTCTAGATGAGAAGATATTTCATGAAGTTCTAAAATCATGGGGTTGAACACAATAATTCATATTAGTGGATAATTCTTCATGAGAAGATATTAATGAATGTTTCAGTGGATTGGATTGTTTATTTTTGAGCATTCACAGTTAATAACATAGTATTTGTTAATTGGTGGTGAAAGCTCAAAAGTTGGGTTACTCGATATTCGCAAGACCAATAGTTCATTATATAAAATTTGATATTCTAGAAAGTAGACATAAACATGCTACAAACAGAGTATTTAATTTGGGCTTCTTTTTTAATGAAGTAACAGTTGTTTTTAGTGACTGGAAACATAAAAAGGCTAGATAGAGAAGGGCTAGAGGAGGGAAAAATTGGGCGTCATTCATGTATATCCTGGAGAAAAGAAGAAAGCTGGAGACATGGCAATTATAGGAGCAATTGTGTGAAAAATGTGACATATTGAATCATCAAGGTATCTTAACTTTAGTAGAAAATTTAAAAACTTGATTTTTGTGCAAGGATGTAATAGATAAAACTTCTACAATATACGCGAGTGCTTATTCATAGATTGAATTTGACAGAATCAATTCAGTTTATTGTTGCATGTGTTATTAATTGGTTGATAGGTGAAAGTCCAACCTTGTAAAATATATCAAAACATAAAATGTAATATACTGCACTTCTTTATCGTTGCTTTGTTTATGGTATAAGAAATGAACAAAACACGATAGTGTTGTTTGGCTGGCTCAAAATTATTAGTGAGAAATTAGGGAAGTGAGAAAAGATTGTAACGACCCATCATTTTGACTATGCCGAATCGACAAAGCATGTCAAATTCAAACCGTTCAAAACGACAGATTGTTATTATTAAAGTTTATAAAATATATTAAAGTTAAACTCTAAAAAAATAAATATATATATATTATATAAGTTTATAAATTTAATAGAAAATTGCTTTATAAACATATATATAAGTTTAAAATAATTTAGAATTAGGTTTAAACGAATTATTTATTAGAATATATTAAATTTAGAGTTGAAAATAGTTATATTAATTTTTTTATTAAATTATATGGTTTTAAAATAAAAATGTATAAATAAAATCTTAAATAAGCATTTAAATCCATTTTTACCTATAAAAATCATTTTTAAAACATATAATTTACAAAAAAATTTAAATCTTTAAATGATATATAATATCTTAAGTTATTATTTTAAAATTAAAATTTTCCAAACCACTTTACTTCGAAAACATGACCAACGGTATCCGTATATAGTATTCTACCCTATCGTCAAGTGATATGGATATTTATTATTTCAATCCGCAATTTATAATTTTACGGGTATATATCATTTCAATTCGTAATCCCAAATTCAGTAAAAATCGTTCAGTTCTATCATTTCAACCCATAATGATTTTTTCCTAATCTGATGTCCGTTCGGGTTGTATCATTTTAACCCATAGTGATTTTTCTAAAACTATGGAAATCAACAACATAAATCAATCATCACATAGCATGAATCACATCATAAGTCAAATATCATCAGTGCACCTACATGTCATATGAGTATATCGTGTCATATATGAAAGTTGTATGCATCAACATAGAAAATGAATTCTACTACCAAACTGTTGTGAAATGATATACTCATATGACACGATATACTCGTAGAATTCATTTTCTATGTTGATGCATACACCTTTCATATATGACACGATATACTCATATGACACGTAGGTGCACTGATGATATTTGACTTATGATGTGATTTATGTTACGTGATGATTAATTTATGTTGTTGATTTCCATAGTTTCTGGAAAATCATTATGGGTTAAAATGATACATACTCGAACGGGCATCAAATTAGGGAAAAATCGTTATGGGTTGAAATGATAGAACTGAACGATTTTTACTGAATTTGGGATTACGAATTGAAATGATATATACCCGTAAAATTATAAATTATTTGAAATATAAATATCCATATTACTTGACTATATGTTATAAAACTATATATGAACACTATTAATCATGTTTTTGAAGTAAAGTGATTTGGAAAATTTGATTATAAAATAATAACTTAAAATAATATATTTTTATATATATCATTTAAAAATTTTGAATTATTTGTAAATTTTAAATTATATGTTTTAAACATGATTTTATAAGTATGGATTTAAATGCTTATTTAATATTTTACTTATAATTTATTTATTTTAAAACCATATAATTTTATAAAGATTTTTAATATAACTATTTTTAAACTCTAAATTTAATATATTATAATAAATAATTCGTTTAAACCTATTTCTAAATTATTTTAAACTTATGTATGTTTATAAAGTTATTTTCTATTAAATTTATAAACTTATAAACTATATATCTATTTTTTTAAAGTTTAACTTTAATATATTTATAAACTTTAATAGTAACAATCTATCGTTTTGGATGGTTCGAGTTTGACATGTTTTGTCGATTCGACATAATCAAAATGGCGGGTCGTTACAAAGATAGTGACAGATGATTTTTTTTTTTGTTCGTTGATATTTTAGAGTAAGTGGAAACGAATGCCCATACTTGTCTCTGTCCAAAGACATAAGAGCGACACTTGTATTAAGTTGCCATTTCTTTGAAATAAAAACCTCAAAAGAAACGCGCGCATGACTTGACCTTATGACAGCCAGATGCATTTTAGTTATTACAGTTGTTGATACACAAGATTTTGATTAATGACAACATAGAAATAGAGATCATTGACGAGCTGAATTCACATTTATCAAAGTGGAAATCAATAAAGATCATAGTGAAGATCAATGGAAATCATGACATGGAGCTAAGATTATATATATGTAGGTATGGAGTCGTGTTAGATTTATGTTAAAATCTATCCTCAAAGTATAACACGAATGCACAAAACAATTTAGAAATTGAAATTAGCTGGGGCTGAAATCTGTATATTTGAGGAATTGAAAAGTCACAGAAAAAGCCCAAACGGTCCAGGCTTCGACCGGGAAAGAGTGCAGAGTGATATAGACTGTGGACCGAGGTCCTCTGGTCCACAGCCAGAAAACGGTCGACCGCCCAAAAAGGACCTGTCGACCGGTCCTATTGTCTTTTGTGCATAACGGCTATTTTTTCAAATTCCTGTCGACCTGTTAATTTCGACCTGTCGACCTTTTTTCTTGCTGTAATTTTTCTGAAAGGATGCTTCTTTTTGTGAAGAGATTTCTATTCAATTTCAAGAGAAATGGACACAACTCTTTATAGAAACTCTTCATGAAGGAATGCAACTATTCTACACTATAAATAGACTTGAAATCATACTTTCAAATCACCGATTCTTCTTCTGTTTTCTGATCTTAACTCTATACTCTCTTGCATTCTAAAAGCTCTCTCAAATATTCAATACTTGTTGAATCCTTGAATCAGTTTTATATCATTTGATTCAACAAGCAATCTTTCTTCCTTAAATCTTTGCATTCAAATCATATACTTGAGGATAAGATTATAGGAAGGGTGTACTCAATCGTTGGCAAATCAGTGTTGAAAGAAGAACACAATCAGAAGTCAAACTCTTGTAATTGTCCTGTGTGGGTAAGCTTGTAGCCCGTGAAATCAAGTGGGTAAGCTTGTGGCCCATAAATCAAGTGGGTAAGCTTGTAGCCCGTGAAATCAAGTGGGTAAACTTGTAGCCCGTAAATCAAGTAGTTGTGAACCTGTTCCTCCGGGTGAAGCGAGGGTGTTGTTTAGTGAAAAGCCGAAGAGGAGCTTCGGGACTGGACGTAGGACTGGAGGTCCGAACCAGTATAAAAATCCTGGTGTCGTTACTCTACTTTACTTTACTTTACTGCATTTATAGTTATTTGTGATATATATATTGTTTGCGAATATTTATCCTGCATAACTATTGAATAGCTTAAGTTATCACATACATTCCGCATAGCCATATTATAGATCCTGCATAAGTCGTACACAACCGACTTTTCAATTGGTATCAGAGCCTGGTGTTCTAGAGATCGTAACAACATCCTAGAATAAATGGCAATAAAGAAATCTAGTCAAGGAATTAAAAAGTGGAAGAGCAACAAAGCGGAATCAAGAGAGCAAGGAAGCAAATGTCTCATGGCTAAAGTCAGATCACAATCGGTATGTGTAGATTCATTATTTAAAGATCTTTTGTTAGACCATGAAAAATTATTGAAACTCAATATAGTCGTTTTAGCTATGTCAAAAAAGTACAAGGAAGAAAATTCCAAATTAAAAGAAGAAAACAATCGTTTGGTAAAACAAGCCAAATGTTTTGAAGATACCTTAGAAGAGCTTGTTTCTCAAAAAGATTTCCTTCAAAAAGAAAATGAGCAACTAGAAGATAAAAACAATGTTCTTTTAAAGGAAATCGATCTTTTGCAAAATAGAAATATATCATTAGAAGATTCTTTAAAAAATTCTAGTTCTTTAATTTCGTCTCTTGAAAAAGAGAATGGAGCTTTAACTGAAAAGAATTTAGAACTATCTAAAGAATGTGAGTTTTTAAAGGTGAATAATAATATTTTGCAAAATGAAATTTCTGACTCAAAAGAAATTTTTGAAAAGTTACAATCTTCTTTAGATAATTCAGAATCTCAAATTTTAGGTCTCAAAACTGAGAATGGTACTTTAAAAAGGAAAAATTCTGAATTAAATAAGGAAATTGATGATTTAAAGAATAACAAAATTTCTTTTGAAAATGTCAATAGCGACTTTGGAAATAAATTTGATAAATGTGCAAATAAGTTCGCAAAATTTAATAACGGTCAAAATGATTTAAATATGATTTTATCTAGATCTCGACCTTTACATGACAAAAGTGGTTTAGGATATAATAAAACTAATCTTAGAAATAGTACTAGATATGCTTTCATGTACAATAAAAATATTACTGCTAGTACTAATGCTTCATCCTAGATCCAATTATTATAGAAATTCGAATACTTCTATGACTAGAGATCTGTATAATAGATCTAGAAGTACGAAAAGGAATATCAATAGAGATTACTTAAGTATTTGGGTTCCTGTAAGTTGGAAAAACAGAGAAAAATATATCGATGATTATTTTGATTCGGTAGTTAACAACCAAAATTTTATCTTTAAAGGTTCCGTTAAACCCTCTTGGGTATGGTTACCTTCCATCTAACCCATGGACCCAAACAAAGCAAGTGGGTACCAAAGTATATATATTCTACTTTTTTGCAGGTACACCACAATAAAAGGAAGGCGATTTTGATTTCTCCAAATGTCTCTGAAAACAAAATTCAGTTTATCAAATTGCACATGACCCAATATCTCCCGAAGGTACTTTAATTTATGTCTTATGTTCGATTACTGTTCTATCATGATGTTTATTCTTTTTAATCGATGACAAAGGGGGAGAAATATGCATATATATATATATATATATATATATTCATGTATCATATAAATATTCATTTTATATGCTCTAACATTTTGTTACAGGAAACAGTAAGTTTTTATTATACTAACAAAATATGCAGAAAGCTTTTAGACAGGGGGAGATAAAAATATATAAGCATATATTCAGGGGGAGCTACTCAGTATCTCAAAAATATATGCAAGATATTGTCATCAATCAAAAAGGGGGAGAATGTTGATACACAAGATTTTGATTAATGACAACATAGAAATAGAGATCATTGACGAGCTGAATTCACATTTATCAAAGTGGAAATCAATAAAGATCATAGTGAAGATCAATGGAAATCATGACATGGAGTTAAGATTATATATATGTAGGTATGGAGTCGTGTTAGATTTATGTTAAAATCTATCCTCAAAGTATAACACGAATGCACAAAACAATTTAGAAATTGAAATTAGCTGGGGCTGAAATCTGTATATTTGAGGAATTGAAAAGTCACAGAAAAAGCCCAAACGGTCCAGGCTTCGACCGGGAAAGAGTGCAGAGTGATATAGACTGTGGACCGATGTAACACCCCACCTCCGCTAGGGTCACTCACAAAGGGAATGCACTAGCTTTAGAGGGGCATTATTGGTAAACATGCACAGAAATATCACAAGACAGAACATATAAAATAGCGGAAGTAAAATCGAACTTTCATAAACATGAATACATAAGGTCTAAAGCCTTTTACATCAGAGTACATCAAAACCTGTCTTGCAATAGTAAAGAAGCATAAAGACTTTTTCATAAATTATTCCCCAAATAAAAACAGTAAAGTAGCCATAGCCAGGAAAAGTCCAAGCCATCCATGATGACCTTCAAGTAGAAGAAGTCCGAACTAAACAGCAGTGTTTCCTCCCTGTAACCTGGGGGGGAAACGGAAGAAAAGAGGCGAAACAAAACGGGTCAGTCAAAAAGACTGAGTAAGCCCTATCTACTATTAGTATAAAAACTAGTAAAGTTAACTGACATGAGAAACTGAGATGAACATAAGCATGATAACAAGATAGATAAGCTAAATCAAAATAACAGGATGAACTACTGAACTCAGATAAACTAAGATGTCATGATAAATTACGATGTCAAGACAAAACAAGGTATCACATCGTCAGGTTCCTATCAAGTATAATATCCCAAGATATCTATCACGTATAACGTCCCATGGCATCTATCCTGTATATCCGCTTTGCACCTACCGTACTAGTACCCCAACTGTATTACGTGTTATCCGTGAATGACCCTTACTTAAAGGTCGTGTAATGGTCCATGTCAACCTAATATGCCGCATATATAGGTTACTCAACTCATATGTTTCTTTCCATGTATAAGTTCAGTCCTTTGCCGTAGGCTGTACGGGCTTTCCCATGTAAACGGTTTATCCTTGAAGTTGTTTTGGACTGCAACCCTTGATCTAGTTGTGTTTCCTTACCATGAACTATCGCACGTCCACTTAGGATTTATGCCACCTAGGATCGCTAGGGATTATGCTACCTAATGAACGTTTCCGTGTCTCGGTTTGGGTTTTGGCCACCTAGGACCACTAGGGATTACGCCACCCGTCAACCGCGCCCTTGATCCCACGTATGTATCGTGAATCGGTTTCCATGTCTAGATGCACATGTTCCCCAATGTGCCATCCGAGTTCCGTGCCAGGGCAAATCAAGAAATACGGAACTCGGTCGGGAGCTTTAAATTGTCTGCCGATGCAGATATCAAGGTCTGTTTTTGTACCCGTGGCTATGGTCCCACGTGACCCCTCCCTCAACTACTGAAAGGCAATCCAAGAAAAATCATGTATAAGAACCACTCCACGGCCCCACTATAGCCCACTTTCCTACGGGCCAACCTCACCCATGACTCGATAGCAAGCACATGGTCTATTGGGGGTTCCCTGCCTTTCCGCACGTACACGATTGACTAAAGATGGTAGGTAGTCGGCGATGCGCTATCCAGGGCAAAAACAAGAATCGTCGACTCCACGCTAATCCATCCCAGTCTTTAGGTTGCTCGCATAGCAACCAAGGCATACTCTTGGTCCTTCTAACGCAGACCTTAACCTCTCATGGGCCTAGTATAATTACCTGGCAGCCCACAGAGGGATCCCAAGAATATCCTCACGTCCCCCGAAGCTTCCACTTCGGCACCCAGTGCGCTGGAGCTTTTATCCAAGTCAGATAACTTGCTCCCCCTCGTATACTAAGCGATGACCTACCCTATCAGGTTACTCATCGTTTTGAGAATTAGTCCTATGTCCTTAGCTAAGAATTATTACTTAGTTACCCTTAACTAAGGTTTACCACTTAGCTTCCTTTCCCGTTATCCTTGATTAACCACGGTTTTCTACCTAGTTCTTCTAGCTAGGGTTTGTCTATTGGGTTAAGTGTTATCATTCAAGTCCATGACTTAACCCGCCCACGAATCACGTCAAAGATTGGCTAAGTATTTAAGTTCAAGACTTAGTCTCACAAGTTGGTTAAGTGTACCCAGAGGCTCATGACTTAACCTTATCAAGTCAAATTGGTCAAGTACTAGCTTACCTTAATCCTATCAGATTATCTTGCTAGATCGATTAAGCATAGATTATCTTAATCCCATCAAATTATCGAGTCGGATTGGTTAAGTATAGGTTGGATTAACCCCATTCTCTAATCGTACTATAATGGTTAAGTATATTCTAAAAAGGTCTTGTGACTTAACCTTATCAGGTCCGCGTATTAGATTGGTTAAGTGTAAGTTACTTAACCCCATCAAATCATCATGTATAATTGGTTAAGTATAAGTTGCTTAACCCCATTAAATTATCACGTTAAGTTGGTTAAGTATTGGTTACTTAACCTCATTGAATTACCGAGTTTAAATTAGTTAAGTGTTTAACTTAACCCCATCGAATTACCGTGTTTAGATTAGTTAAGTGTGGATTACTTAACCCCATCTAATTACCGTGTCGGATTAGTTAAGTGTAAATTACTTAACCCCATCCCCTAATCATCTTGTATGGTTAAGTGTCATTAAGAAAACTTACTTAACCTTGCCAAATTATCATGTTGGATTGATTAAGTGTTGGTTAACTTAATCCCCGTCCACTAGTCGTATAAAAATGGTTAAGCGTCATTAGGCAAATCAAATCACTTAACCTACCCAACCTTGTCATGTTTTGTTAAGTATCATTAGCCTAACCAATTTACTTAACCCATTTACCCATGTCATATTTGGTTAAGAGTCATTAATCAAATTAACTTAACCCTATCATGTGGCATTAATTACTTAATGCACCCCAACCTCTCACATTAGACTTTGTTGTGGTTACTAGTTAAGCCGGTCGGTTCCGGGTAGCTTTACACCACAACTTGGTCTAACCTCGGGTTCAAGCACAACATGACCAACTTCTCACATTGGGTCCTATTGTTTGCAACTACTAGTTAGGTCGGTCGGTTCCGGGTAGTTTTACGTTGCAAACTCAACCCAACCTCGAGTTGGCCACACTTATATTATCTAAGTGTCATGTCCATCATGTTTCCAAAACATGTTACAAGTTTTTCAAGCATTTGGGTAGACCTAACTTAATAGGTAAATTCCCAAAGGGTAGGCCTAACTTAATAGGTAAATTCCCAAGCTTATGTTTTTATGCATACTTACATGTCATCTTCCATGTTATATTTCAAGCCATGTTTTCAAGTTGTATTTTCATGTCATTAGAAATTACCCATAACAAAACCCAATGCTTTTAAACTCGCATATACGTTCGCAACAACGTAATGGATTAAAAGAAGAGACTTGGCAAAGGAATGACAAAAATGGGTATTAAGCCACAAGTTAATCATGGTGGCAAATGAGGCACAAATGTGTTCATTAGCTTGCATGTTACATTCTTAAGCCTCAAAAACATGCATAAACCCAAACTTGGCACATAAGCGAATCATGGTGACAAAAGACATGGAATGATGGCTAGAAACTCGCATATATCATCATATACGGATTATGACTTCATATGCAAGTTGACATAATGATTATGAAGATTCTCATGTTGCATAATGCAACATTTCAACATAAAGGTTGTGGCTTTTAGCTCATAAGATCAAGATAATGACTTCATAAACTTGCATAACATGATAGCATGTATCATACTCAATGATCAAACCCAAACTTGCAACATGAACATTTAACTTCATAGTTAATATCTAAGAGTAGGGAAAGGGCTTACATTGCTATGAAGGCCTAAATCGATTAAGCTAAAACTTGTGATGAAGCCTATGCATGCCATTACCCAAAACCCCAAAGATGAACCCTCCAAATCAATGAAAACCCCCTCTTTATGAACAAAGATCAAAGCTTTAGCCTTGAAATCAACTTGAGAGGCTCTCATACTAACATAGAAACTCTCTAACACTCTCATGATCATGAAACCTCTCATAGAAATGAAGTGGAGGCTAGGATTTTGAGTGGAGGCCATGAGAGGAGCAATTTTGCCATAGTTTAGTTGCATGAATGAATAATGAGGATTTAGGATAGGTTAGGGTCTTATTTATAGATTAGGCAAGTGTTTTAGGCCATAGGATTAAACCTAGATTCAATCCAAGCCATCAAAGCATGTCTTGGGGAAGAAGTCAAGTGTAGGAACCATCTAGGGCCTTTAGATTAAAGATGAACCATGAGAACCATCCAAATGCAAAATCTGCATTTGAGCGAATCGGCCCACGGGTTGACAGCCAAACACCCTGGATTAACCCCTAGTCGACCCAGCAGGCTCGGGTCGACCTCAAAAATCGGCCGGTTCGGTTATTCCCCTCTCCCAATTCGCTGTTTTGAACATTTTTGCATATTTATTTATTTAATTTTCAATTATATATATATATATCAATATATATTTCTCTGCGCAACCCATTTCACTTAATTAAGTATACTTTAATTTGGGAATTTTTCGTGAAACTTCGCGAGGCCATATCTTGGTCATACGGACTCAGATTTTCGAAAACTCGGACTCTATTTCGCGTATTTTTCCGAGACGAACGCAATGGCATAGCCCGTTTCCCTTGATTCAGAATTTACAATTTAATTCTGCCTCCATTTATGTTATAACAGGTTATTGAAAATACGGGTTGTTACATTCTCCCCACCTTTTAGGATTTCGTCCCCGAAATCTCCAAGTTAGGAAGAACATATCCTACCATCCATCATCCATCTACTCAAAACATCATCCACAAGCAACCATTGTCCTTAGATGATTTCTAATGCTGTATGAATATATGCAAAACGTGTGTGTACATGTTCCTTAGCTAATGCTAATGATCAGGCCTGAATAATCTTTCTAATGCAAAATATGTATAGTGCCATGAATCCAACATGTATGCAAATAGTCCTAGTCATATAGATACTATATGCGTGCACAATCATTCATTCATATGCAACAACCGCATGATAATACATTCGATTTCATCCATAAACAAGTATAAATACTCGTGCATATGCAATATGAAATGTGACCTAGTCGAGCTAGTATCTAATGTGTATTCGCGCATCCACGAGCAACCACTTGCAAGCACTTGCAACCATATCAATCATAACATGTTTCAAATACATGTTTACATCCATAGGGTTCTACCTAGAATTCCCTGAAACAGGGTCGAGAAGATAAACAGGACAAACTCCTTACAGGGTTTGTAACGGAGAATAGGACTGAGAGGATGTCCACAAAAGATAGCCTACAAGTAAGCTCTACAGAAAACAGGGATCAAGGATATACTCCCAAAAAGAGATATCATGCGCGTATCTAGTCTTTGACCATCAAAGTCGTCTTTTAACTTCGCGATTTTGTAGCTTCTTATTCCTGTTTCCATAACATGAGCTGGAACTCATTTCTTCGTCGCCTCTCGTTCCACTTGCACTTATCCTTTTCCTAGAATACTTGACGGAAACATGACTGCGTACTCATGATCTCATGCAAGCTTTCCAAAATTCACTAGTGAATCTTGGATCTCGTTTATATACTATAAGGCATTCCATGTAGAAGAACTTTCTCTTGAAAGTAAACAGTTGTTAATCAGGTTATCATGCGCACTTACTAGGGTGATCTCTATAACCCATGCATAAATGAAGTAAACCATCCGTTTTATTGGCGAACACCACTCGATCGGGCTTCAAATTTCCAATAAAGGCATCAAGGGATTCTAAGTAACTAGTCATGACAGAACCTCAAAAAGGTTACCCGATACTTCGAGGGCATTACCAAGGCTATTCAAAAGGTCTAACTACCCTCCTATCAAAACCGAGAGTGGCACCCCCTACTGGATAACCACTTCATCCCTAGAATCCATCCATAGCTTATAAACATAAGCATTATTTCCAAACTCAACACTTGGCATAGACATTCCCAAATCCAAACAAGTCATGTATAAATGGACTGATTCTCCAATAGGACTTTGAGACAAAAATGGGATTCTCTATTACGCTAGTACTTAAGGTGCAGAGACTCAACTATCGAAGCAGACTTAAATGATACGAACAACGAAGTCCTAACGGGATGATAGAGAAGAAAAGCTAAACCTTTAACAAGATCGTTACCCTCCTTCCGAGGTACTCTAGAAATGAGAGCATACTACTGCCCTCCCGATGATCTTGTCCTTGTCCCATAATACTTAACTATCCGCCCCGTTTTACCATGCCAAAGGTACTCTCTCGTCATGGGTTTCATTGTTCATCTTTCTCCCTCCTTTGAGGACTAAGCCATACCAACAAGATGCTCATCCTTAAGCTCGTATCCTTTATCCTTCTTTCTCACGATCCTTTCTTATAACGCGGCCACTGGTCTCTCGAGAACCACCTCCATCGTATGGAAAGCACTTCCGTAGATAGAAAAGACTAGTCGCAGTTAAAACCACTGTGACTACAGGTGGAGTAAAGAGATTCGATCAAGGAAACAAGGATAGTGCTAATGGCCTTTGGAGAATAGCCTTTTTCTTTTAAAAGAAAATTTTCTTGAAAAATGCTTCTTTGTAAACGGTTTTTTTTTCAAATAGTTTTCAGAAGGTCTTTAAAAACTTTTGCCCAGTCTGGTAACCTTCTGCTCTGATACCACGTGTAACACCCCACCTCCGCTAGGGTCACTCACAAAGGGAATGCACTAGCTTTAGAGGGGCATTATTGGTAAACATGCACAGAAATATCACAAGACAGAACATATAAAATAGCGGAAGTAAAATCGAACTTTCATAAACATGAATACATAAGGTCTAAAGCCTTTTACATCAGAGTACATCAAAACCTGTCTTGCAATAGTAAAGAAGCATAAAGACTTTTTCATAAATTATTCCCCAAATAAAAACAGTAAAGTAGCCATAGCCAGGAAAAGTCCAAGCCATCCATGATGACCTTCAAGCAGAAGAAGTCTGAACTAAACAGAAGTGTTTCCTCCCTGTAACCTGGGGGGGGAAACGGAAGAAAAGAGGCGAAACAAAACGGGTCAGTCAAAAAGACTGAGTAAGCCCTATCTACTATTAGTATAAAAACTAGTAAAGTTAACTGACATGAGAAACTGAGATGAACATAAGCATGATAACAAGATAGATAAGCTAAATCAAAATAACAGGATGAACTACTGAACTCAGATAAACTAAGATGTCATGATAAATTACGAAGTCAAGACAAAACAAGGTATCACATCGTCAGGTTCCTATCAAGTATAATATCCCAAGATATCTATCACATATAACGTCCCATGGCATCTATCCTGTATATCCGCTCTGCACCTACCGTACTAGTACCCCAACTGTATTACGTGTTATCCGTGAATGACCCTTACTTAAAAGTCGTGTAATGGTCCATGTCAACCTAATATGCTGCATATATAGGTTACTTAACTCATATGTTTCTTTCCATATATAAGTTCAGTCCTTTGCCGTAGGCTGTACGGGCTTTCCCATGTAAACGGTTTATCCTTGAAGTTGTTTTGGACTGCAACCCTTGATCTAGTTGCGTTTCCTTACCATGAACTATCGCACGTCCACTTAGGATTTATGCCACCTAGGACCGCTAGGGATTATGCTACCTAATGAACGTTTCCGTGTCTCGGTTTGGGTTTTGGCCACCTAGGACCACTAGGGATTACGCCACCCGTCAACCGCGCCCTTGATCCCACGTATGTATCGTGAATCGTTTTCCATGTCTAGATGCACATGTTCCCCAATGTGCCATCCGAGTTCCGTGCCAGGGCAAATCAAGAAATACGGAACTCGGTCGGGAGCTTTAAATTGTCTGCCGATGCAGATATCAAGGTCTGTTTTTGTACCCGTGGCTATGGTCCCACGTGACCCCTCCCTCAACTACTGAAAGGCAATCCAAGAAAAATCATGTATAAGAACCACTCCACGGCCCCACTATAGCCCACTTTCCTACGGGCCAACCTCACCCATGACTCGATAGCAAGCACACGGTCTGTTGGGGGTTCCCTGCCTTTCCGCACGTACACGATTGACTAAAGATGGTAGGTAGTCGGCGATGCGCTATCCAGGGCAAAAACAAGAATCGTCGACTCCACGCTAATCCATCCCAGTCTTTAGGTTGCTCGCATAGCAACCAAGGCATACTCTTGGTCCTTCTAACGCAGACCTTAACCTCTCATGGGCCTAGTATAATTACCTGGCAGCCCACAGAGGGATCCCAAGAATATCCTCACGTCCCCCGAAGCTTCCACTTCGGCACCCAGTGCGCTGGAGCTTTTATCCAAGTCAGATTACTTGCTCCCCCTCGTATACTAGGCGATGACCTACCCTATCAGGTTACTCATCGTTTTGAGAATTAGTCCTATGTCCTTAGCTAAGAATTATTACTTAGTTACACTTAACTAAGGTTTACCACTTAGCTTCCTTTCCCGTTATCCTTGATTAACCACGGTTTTCTACCTAGTTCTTCTAGCTAGGGTTTGTCTATTGGGTTAAGTGTTATCATTCAAGTCCATGACTTAACCCGCCCACGAATCACGTCAAAGATTGGCTAAGTATTTAAGTTCAAGACTTAGTCTCACAAGTTGGTTAAGTGTACCCAGAGGCTCATGACTTAACCTTATCAAGTCAAATTGGTCAAGTACTAGCTTACCTTAATCCTATCAGATTATCTTGCTAGATCGATTAAGCATAGATTATCTTAATCCCATCAAATTATCGAGTCGGATTGGTTAAGTATAGGTTGGCTTAACCCCATCCTCTAATCGTACTATAATGGTTAAGTATATTCTAAAAAGGTCTTGTGACTTAACCTTATCAGGTCCGCGTATTAGATTGGTTAAGTGTAAGTTACTTAACCCCATCAAATCATCATGTATAATTGGTTAAGTATAAGTTGCTTAACCCCATTAAATTATCACGTTAAGTTGGTTAAGTATTGGTTACTTAACCTCATTGAATTACCGAGTTTAAATTAGTTAAGTGTTTAACTTAACCCCATCGAATTACCGTGTTTAGATTAGTTAAGTGTGGATTACTTAACCCCATCTAATTACCGTGTCGGATTAGTTAAGTGTAAATTACTTAACCCCATCCCCTAATCATCTTGTATGGTTAAGTGTCATTAAGAAAACTTAACCTTGCCAAATTATCATGTTGGATTGATTAAGTGTTGGTTAACTTAATCCCCGTCCACTAGTCGTATAAAAATGGTTAAGCGTCATTAGGCAAATCAAATCACTTAACCTACCCAACCTTGTCATGTTTTGTTAAGTATCATTAGCCTAACCAATTTACTTAACCCATTTACCCATGTCATATTCGGTTAAGAGTCATTAATCAAATTAACTTAACCCTATCATGTGGCATTAATTACTTAATGCACCCCAACCTCTCACATTAGACTTTGTTGTGGTTACTAGTTAAGCCGGTCGGTTCCGGGTAGCTTTACACCACAACTTGGTCTAACCTCGGGTTTAAGCACAACATGACCAACTTCTCACATTGGGTCCTATTGTTTGCAACTACTAGTTAGGCCGGTCGGTTCCGGGTAGTTTTACGTTGCAAACTCAACCCAACCTCGAGTTGGCCACACTTATATTATCTAAGTGTCATGTCCATCATGTTTCCAAAACATGTTACAAGTTTTTCAAGCATTTGGGTAGACCTAACTTAATAGGTAAATTCCCAAAGGGTAGACCTAACTTAATAGGTAAATTCCCAAGCTTATGTTTTTATGCATACTTACATGTCATCTTCCATGTTATATTTCAAGCCATGTTTTCAAGTTGTATTTTCATGCCATTAGAAATTACCCATAACATAACCCAATGCTTTTAAACTCGCATATACGTTCGCAACAACGTAATGGATTAAAAGAAGAGACTTGGCAAAGGAATGACAAAAATGGGTATTAAGCCACAAGTTAATCATGGTGGCAAATGAGGCACAAATGTGTTCATTAGCTTGCATGTTACATTCTTAAGCCTCAAAAACATGCATAAACCCAAACTTGGCACATAAGCGAATCATGGTGACAAAAGACATGGAATGATGGCTAGAAACTCGCATATATCATCATATACGGATTATGACTTCATATGCAAGTTGACATAATGATTATGAAGATTCTCATGTTGCATAATGCAACATTTCAACATAAAGGTTGTGGCTTTTAGCTCATAAGATCAAGATAATGACTTCATAAACTTGCATAACTTGATAGCATGTATCATACTCAATGATCAAACCCAAACTTGCAACATGAACATTTAACTTCATAGTTAATATCTAAGAGTAGGGAAAGGGCTTACATTGCTATGAAGGCCTAAATCGATTAAGCTAAAACTTGTGATGAAGCCTATGCATGCCATTACCCAAAACCCCAAAGATGAACCCTCCAAATCAATGAAAACCCCCTCCTTATGAACAAAGATCAAAGCTTTAGCCTTGAAATCAACTTGAGAGGCTCTCATACTAACATAGAAACTCTCTAACACTCTCATGATCATGAAACCTCTCATAGAAATGAAGTGGAGGCTAGGATTTTGAGTGGAGGCCATGAGAGGAGAAATTTTGCCATAGTTTAGTTGCATGAATGAATAATGAGGATTTAGGATAGGTTAGGGTCTTATTTATAGATTAGGCAAGTGTTTTAGGCCATAGGATTAAACCTAGATTCAATCCAAGCCATCAAAGCATGTCTTGGGGAAGAAGTCAAGTGTAGGAACCATCAAGGGCCTTTAGATTAAAGATGAACCATGAGAACCATCCAAATGCAAAATCTGCATTTGAGAGAATCGGCCCACGGGTTGACAGCCAAACACCCTGGATTAACCCCTAGTCGACCCAGCAGGCTCGGGTCGACCTCAAAAATCGGCCGGTTCGGTTATTCCCCTCTCCCAATTCGCTGTTTTGAACATTTTTGCATATTTATTTATTTAATTTTCAATTATATATATATATATATCAATATATATATATATATTTCTCTGCGCAACCCATTTCACTTAATTAAGTATACTTTAATTTGGGAATTTTTCGTGAAACTTCGCGAGGCCATATCTTGGTCATACGGACTCAGATTTTCGAAAACACGGACTCTATGTCGCGTATTTTTCCGAGACGAACGCAATGGCATAGCCCGTTTCCCTTGATTCAGATTTTACAATTTAATTCTGCCTCCATTTATGTTATAACAGGTTATTGAAAATACGGGTTGTTACAACCGAGGTCCTCCGGTCCACAGCCAGAAAATGGTCGACCGCCCAAAAAGGACCTGTCGACCGGTCCTATTGTCTTTTGTGCATAACGGCTATTTTTTCAAATTCCTGTCGACCTGTTAATTTCGACCTGTCGACCTTTTTTCTTGCTGTAATTTTTCTGAAAGGATGCTTCTTTTTGTGAAGAGATTTCTATTCAATTTCAAGAGAAATGGACACAACTCTTTATAGAAACTCTTCATGAAGGAATGCAACTATTCTACACTATAAATAGACTTGAAATCATACTTTCAAATCACCGATTCTTCTTCTGTTTTCTGATCTTAACTCTATACTCTCTTGCATTCTAAAAGCTCTCTCAAATATTCAATACTTGTTGAATCCTTGAATCAGTTTTATATCATTTGATTCAACAAGCAATCTTTCTTCCTTAAATCTTTGCATTCAAATCATATACTTGAGGATAAGATTATAGGAAGGGTGTACTCAATCGTTGGCAAATCAGTGTTGAAAGAAGAACACAATCAGAAGTCAAACTCTTGTAATTGTCCTGTGTGGGTAAGCTTGTAGCCCGTGAAATCAAGTGGGTAAGCTTGTGGCCCGTAAATCAAGTGGGTAAGCTTGTAGCCCGTGAAATCAAGTGGGTAAACTTGTAGCCCGTAAATCAAGTAGTTGTGAACCTGTTCCTCCGGGTGAAGCGAGGGTGTTGTTTAGTGAAAAGCTGAAGAGGAGCTTCGGGACTGGACGTAGGACTGGAGGTCCGAACCAGTATAAAAATCCTGGTGTCGTTACTCTACTTTACTTTACTTTACTGCATTTATAGTTATTTGTGATATATATATTGTTTGCGAATATTTATCCTGCATAACTATTGAATAGCTTAAGTTATCACATACATTCCGCATAGCCATATTATAGATCCTGCATAAGTCGTACACAACTGACTTTTCAACAGTGATACCACTTGACTTCCTAATGTTCACGTTTGACATAAGACTGACCTGCATATAAGAACAAATTATATTATTATCCATGAATAACCTGAGATATATGGTCTCTGGAGGGAGTAAGAAAACAACGCTTATCCTGTCATACCCATGATTTGGATTTTGACGTTATACTAAGTCAATCCCGTGCAGTTGCACGACTGCCTTCAACCAAACATCTATGTAACACCGTGCCAAATAACTGGCAAATTGCACATTGCTTTTTAACCTAATAAACAATGACATGACATAAATCCTAGAATTAAATTCATATGATATAAACCACATCTCTTGCGAATATTCTTGTATCACAAGTATATGCTCAACAACCATGTTTCAACGGGGATTTTGTTTACAAAGACATGTATACTACTTCCGCTAACATGTAGATTTAAGTATCTAAATAAGCCATTTGGGCAAAATAGAACCAATAAATACACGCATTACCAATCTACCATGCAGATCTAACTAACTAAATAAGTCCTATTTTTCATGAAATGGAGTAAAGTGAATTAGCATTTTCAGTTCCGTGTCGGAGATAAATATGACTTACTTCAATCTACTAGTATTAAGTACACCTGTATGGTAAGGCAATATCAGTGTAGAAATACATGCATTACCAACAATAAGTTAAATAGTTCAACTGAAAAGGAAAAGGTACTGTGGTCTTTGCTATTATTGTGAGCTAAAACTATTGCCTTCGCAAAAAAAGTCTTGCCCACAATGGTGGAGCACAACTGGGATTACAGGTGGTGTGGTGCTCGATTAAGCACTAATAGTGCTCACTCATGCCTAATACCAAAAAGGGAAACTATGAAAATAACAATTTAAAGTCCAAATAGGAAAATCAATGATAACTACCATAGAAATTTAGCATTGGACATATGCTAATGACATATCGTGGCTACTAGACAATTTTCATCATCCAATAGGGAAACAATTTCAGATTTTAGCATGCAAAATACTGCTTCTAACAATTTACCAATGTTTCATATTTTAAATCATTTTGATTGGAATTTTTTAGATATTCATTAAATATTTTCCTTATCAGCGAACTGTTAGAATGTATTTTGAACGTTCTAACAAAATACACATTTAAAGTAACAAATTTCTACAGATGCAATATTCTAGCAGGTATCCATTTTGATGACGAAAAGCATGTAAAATATCTTGATAATGAATTGCTACAGAAGCAATATTCTAATAGTTATATATTCTGATACTAATGTCAATTTTCGATGAAAAGTTACTTATTGGTAAACATTTATTTAATTACCTTTGTTAAAACCTGTTGAATTTGAATTTTTGAATGTGCCCTAGCTTCTTCGGCTCAATCAGATATGTTTGCATTATAGAAGCTCCATTCAAACATGCCAATTTCCACATTTCCAACGACAGTCTCTGGTATGACCTACAATCACCAATCAACAAACATAATATGTATCATCATTGTAAATATAAACAATATTCTGCATGTTATTTTCCATGTTATTTAAAATGGTGTAAATATAAATGCTGAACTCAAACAGAAGCAATATTAGTTATCTTGAACTTCATCGAAATGCTTTATCTGAAAATATTAATTCAATATTTTCTTTATTAGTGAATTGTTAGAAATAAATTATCTCCTTTCCAGGTTAAACATAAATCAAACTGAACTTTTCACCATATCAAATGTATAGCAAATTTTGTAAAATGACAGTCAAATATGATAAATACTCTTGAGATGTATTTGCCTCCAAAGAAACAAAAAAAAACAGACACTTATATAGAAAACAACACTCTAAATTCATATGCTAGAGACTGAAATACCAAATATAAGTGTGTATGCACTCATTTACACTGAAAAATAAGTCATTGATACCTAACAACAATACACGTGCAAATGAGTTCTTAGTTATTCCAATACGTCATGTCTACAGGATTTGAAACTTATCAAGCAAATGTTTAAGGCATTAGATAGCATGTTTCCGTCTATTAATCATTTAATTTGAAGTTAGTCCTGGTTCAGTAAAATTACTACATTTCTTCATCCTTAAATGGTTTAGATACCAATATCACAACGATTACTATCTAGTTAATTAGATCTACCTTTCACAGCTTCATATCTAATATGGTAATGTATGAAACAACCATCAAAATCACGCCTTTCAATCGAACATCCATGCAATTAGATACTTATTGATAAAGGTCATGAACATCGTGTGGTTATTTAGACAAAACAATATGTTAAACTGGCCATGTTTAATGAAATAACAAAATCCACTCAAATATACTCTCAAGATCAAGTTCTGTAAGTTCCTTGTAATCTGGCCATGTTTTGTGATACTTACTAATCAAAATATGCTATCAATGGGAAAGTTTTCTTATGCCTTTAAAAAAATTTCAACCATTTACAATACTATCACCTTGCTACATCTCTCATACATTCCCATTTTCAGAAATTTATTGGTCGAGATTATGTAGCTCAAATGATGCAAGTCATTTAATAACATAGTTCTCACACACACACGCATACATATACATATACATATACATATACATACACACACACACAGATATATATATATATATATATATAAACAATGATTAAAAAGAAAACACTAATCATGCTTTTTCAATTACAAAAGTAGGCTTGTAGCGGCTCTGAAATAAATTGATATCTTGAACGAGTTTGACAATAAAAACTTATCCAAATATGGCATGATGACTTAATTAAACATATAAAACTGATTTTGTGCACTTAGAAAAAAGTTCAGGTAAAATTTTAAATTACTATAGGTGTAATTTATATTTACATATAAGTATATTAAAAATGAAATTTATTTTATATGTTCTTTAATATATGAAGCACTAGACAAAGAATTGCTATTTAATTGGCTAAACACAATTTTTGGTTTAAGTGTTTTAAAACATAAGATAAATTTAAATATGAGTTATGTCATGTTATCGACATGAGTTATGAGATATGCCATGTACTTATAATTTTATATGATTATTAGTAATTCCTTGCAACAGAAAAATGACTTAGTTGAATTTGTTATTATATTGTTCAACAGACCAAAAAATTGCAAAATAAGACGATGATGATCATAACTGGCAACTATGCCAATTTTCCAAAAGTTGTTTTAGGAAGTATTTATAAGTATTTCAGGAAACAAATCTATTAGCCTCATGAATACTTTCACTAAATGCTTAGCAGATTATATCTTATTTAAAGATTCTCATGTGCTTATAATTGTTTGGCATTCAGTCACTGAGTAACTTGTTGGGTCAATAAACGTTTGTATATTTCACCTTGTAGTAGACTAACAAAACTGGTTAGGGTGTTGCATAGAAGTATGTAAGGATAGCTTTTTCCATTTCATCCTTCACCCTCGATTTCATGTAACTGCACACAAAAGAATAATAATAATTATAATATTAATATTAAGGTGTTTGGCAGCAATACCATCTTTAATAGTTGCTAAACAACAATTTTCATAACATCAACCACTAATGATAAAATATGATATAGCCAACGTAAACGTATAACGTTATAGCAACTAAATCACACCATCGAAATTAGATCAAGTGAAAGTCTGACTTGATCAACAGCGGAACCTGGGAAAGTTTGCTGATAAATTCCTATATGCAAAATTCAAATACACAATGAATTGAATATTCATGGCAATGTATATGAAAGTGAAACTTCATAGAAATCAACTTAATTTGAATTGACCTAGTTAGATGTTACAAATTTGCATGGGTATATCAATATGAATAATCATATTATCTATTAAAGAAAATCAACGTACATATGTAACCTGGGAAAGTGCTCAATTATGCACAGCTGCTCAAGTTTCCATTTACCTGCACGTTCCGAGATTCACATAAGTTGGAGCAGCCGTACAGGGCATGTAAAAGAAAGCTACGAACTGAAATTCACATAAGTGAAAGAACCACAACATCGCTAGAAGTTGTAATCGGGTGTCGTGAACAAATAATATGCATCGAGAAAAGAAATTTTCATACATGGATTACAATCCTTTGGCTTACCTTTTTTAGCTTAGCTTGTGTCAAATGCATGTGGTATTTTCTCAGCTTCACGGTCAACACCCTATTTTAAAAATACTGATTGTCAGCACAATGTAGATGAAAGTCTGCATGTAGAAATTATGGGAAAGTTTGAACTTACAGGAATAATTTTCTTTTATACAACGGCCAGAGAGAAATCTGGCAATATAATTTGTAACCAAACTTTTTTATATAATAATAAGCAATGCCAAAAATACAAAGAATGTCAACTGCAAGGCCACCAAGTAATCAGTACCTATTCAGAATGTGCTCTTGTATTTCCCATTACGTGCATATCCGAGAAGAAAAATGGCATATGGATTGGGATTCAATAGTGAAGACGCCTTGCATATAAGAAGAAGAGGATGCTGAAAATCAAGGTGTAGAAGAAGTGGTAGATATAATACCTGAAATCGTATTATTCATAAGCTACCCAAATTTGATTGATTCCAGAAGTCCATATCATATTATTCATTGCTGTAAAAAAATAAATGTGGTGCCAATATTAGTTGCACAAAGTTGAACAACTAAAGCAACTCGTATTACTAATCCTAAATTTTTGTATGTTACCGACGAAATAGGAATATAAAGGTGAAGCCAATATTCCGCTATGCGTATTCAAGGTCATGAGATTCATCTAATTATTAGATATCAATATTAAGTGAACAACGGTTTAAGCAACAAAAGTTGGTTTACTCTTTGAAGGTGGCGCTAGGGTTTTATGTTATTCTCTAGTTTTTCATTTCTTAGTAGAAAAATTCTATTTGACCACCAAAAAAATACTATACTCTCAGAAAACCTCTAAAAAATAGTATACACCATAATGAAAAAATATCATCGAAGAAAGGTTCAAATAATATTTCCATAATGGTATACTTTTTTATGAAAATCAAAACTCGTTAGTCGATCGTCGTATAGGTTAAATTTTTTACCGCTAAACTTCAAAGTAATATTTTCAAAGCATAAAAATTTATGTTTATGAAACATTTAAGATACAATAAATTAAGCTTTAACTTTCAAAACATAACATTCATAAAGTTCAAAGCTTGTAGCATTTCATTTAAATTTCATTAACTTAAAAGTACAAATTTCAAACTTAAAAAACTATAACTTAAGTTTCTGCGTTAAAAAAATACATAACAAAAAAAAAATTCAAGTGTTAAACATATAACTTTGAAACAAAAACTGTATGTAAACCAATTTTAAAATTTACTGTTTTGTGAAACCAATATTGTTTAAAGTGAAAAAAAAACTTTTTAGTTTGGCAATTTGTAATTACAGAAAAATAAAACTTAAAATTCAACTACTCTAAAATTTCATAGCTTCAAATTCTATAATTGGAAACAATTTATATTTGCAAAATTTTGGTCTTCGTAACGATAGTCATGCTGCATACATGATTTTTAGCCTTATGCAGATGCTTAATGCAAGATTTTTAATACCTATAATTTCGTGAAACAATGAATCTGATATCTTCAAACTGGGAACACTGAATTCCTGTTTAAAAATAAGTTCGGCAATCTGTAATTACAGAAAATTAAAACTTAAAATTTAACTACTCTAAAATTTCATAGCTTCAAATTCTAATATTGGAAACAATTTATATTTGCAAAATTTTGGTCTTCGTAACGATAGTCATGCTACATACATGATTTTTAGCCTTATGCAAATGCTTAATGCAACATCTTTAATACCTATAATTTTGTGAAACAATGAACCTGATATCTTCAAATTGGCAACATTGAATTCCTATTTAAAAATAAATAAAATGCTAAAAGTTAGTTGAAGCAACCTTACAGAAAAATAGACCTAAAGAATAAAACACAACGTAAAATGAAATTTCACACCTCAAATGGAATGACTTTTTAGACCTTGTTAGCTAATTTTCCTGTCAATTGAGTGAAAAGCACGATGCTACTTACTAGGGCCTGAAGAAAAGAAAGTAAATAACAACACATAATGTATTTACATAATGAAACATAAACATTCAAAAGGAGGGTTAAAATTTAGAAACTAGAAACATTATTAATAAATTACATTAGCAGAAGTAGGCAATAAAAGCGAGTTATCAAATACATTATTAATTTACATCCACACAAATACAATTATAAGCCATTGCTTAACTAAAAATGGGTAGTACCTGGTTGCATTTCCAGTAGACCACTATATTGTAAGAGCACTTAGGCATGCTGTCACCATTCGCACATGTCAA
Organism: Allium sativum; assembly: GCA_030737875.1. Taxonomy (NCBI): domain Eukaryota; kingdom Viridiplantae; phylum Streptophyta; class Magnoliopsida; order Asparagales; family Amaryllidaceae; genus Allium; species Allium sativum. Next base: position 467,735,417 of record CM060923.1, read on the forward strand.
ACAGAACACAACATCAACTACATGATGCCAGTCAAAGTAGGTAAAGTGGATTCAACAACTGTAACATGGTACATTATATATAAATGAATTCAAATACTGTTAGTCGAAGCTCATGTCTGAAGTGGAAAGGCATACTATTGAAGCATTAATGGCCAATGCAGGTAGATGAAGGTAGAATATAGGCTAAATTCTAAAGTGTATAGGCAAATGTAGTTGAAAGTGCAACACTGCAACTGTCTTCAAAATATCTTTAAACTTAAGCCGAGTAATAGATAGTTCAAATCAATTACTATTAAAGAAAATTTACTTGATTATTGGTCTACAACATTAAAAATGATAGAAAATTTTAAATGATCTCATCTTCATGAAATGATAATGACATTGGATTCAATATTTTTAAAACATTATCACATTCTGAAATGTGTAGCTTAGAAAATGAGAGATATTTAAAAGGTATTTTTGTTTTTATTGATTTTTTTTCATGTCCTTATCATGTATTGTATTTGTGAAAAAGCTTCAGCTATTTATCATATAGTTTTTTCTCATTGTAGACCTAATCATCATATAATCAATAAATAATGAAACCAAAATACAAATTCATCACCACAAAATTCTAACATAAGCCATAAATCCGAACCCAAAATTTTCAAATTAAGTGCAATGATGAAAAAAGTGTATCATATGAGGTTTTTTGCACTACTTAAAATGCAAGGTCAAAAAAGATTGTTCAAGTTAGTGTTTTATGGGAAACATGGTCAAAAAAGATTGTACAATAAATGCTTGTACAATAAATTGCAAAAAGAAACTATGCAGACCTTCCATAGCTTTACATCCTTGTGATCTTGTGTTGAATGTTTATATGTCTATTGCCCGCAGTAGAAACAAATTAGCTTCTTTTTTTAATAGAAATCTTGTCTTGTAACTAAACTTTGTAACATCATATCAGTAAATGCTGAATTCGTTTTTTTAGATGAAATTAGAATAGAAAGTACATAAACATGCTTAAATTTGACAAAACAATATTGCAATCAGATTGTAACACAAATTGGACCACTGCTATCAGCCAACATAAGAACAAAACCACTGTTGAACACAAAAAATTAAACCCTAATTCGATGCACCAACGGAACCCAAAATTGATTCAATTAAAGGTAAAATTATGAGAAAAAAGGCGCTTACATTGAGGAAGAGGTGGTATCTTGAAAAAACCCACATCATTCGATAACTGTCGACCGATTGTATGACGGAGGCAGCAAACGAAGATTACCGAGAGAATCAACATGAGAATCGTAAATGATGGAGAGAAGCTATGAGCTGGCAATGACGATGTGATCGAAGAACATTCAGTCGAGGGGCTAAACTCTTTTCCGGTTGGAGGAGATACAAAGAAAGAGGAGCTTAGGGTTAAAGGTAACATAATTGGGAATATGGATGCAAATCGCGGGTGGAATATAAAGAAAAGGATAGACATTTTTTTTTGGTGGAAAATGGATGAAGAAATGAAAGTTTACTTTTACGGTGAGCAGAAAGGAAAAAAATGCGAAGAACTACATAGAAGCCGCCTTGGAAAATGAACCGAGTAATAATTACAGCCACTGTGCGCCTTGGAAATCAAACATAGTAGTAATTATAGGTGTTTTTTATTATTAAATAATGGTTGTATGCCTCAGAAACTAAATCCAGTAATAATTATAGATGTTTTTTTTATTAGGAAGAAGGTTGTAGCGGGAAAACAATTAACGTGGTGTTGCCACGTGGCCTCAGTGGCCTTTGTTTTAGTATATATTAAGATACTAAGATATAAATAACACACATGTTTATCATTTCAGTAGATCTGTTGGTATGCTTTTTTATTTAAGAACAATATATCAAAATGTTCAATTGCTTTATAATTTGATATTCGATTTAGATTGGTTTATTTTCACAATTAGAGTGCTCAGTTTGAGCTTACTATTTGAATGCTAAAATTGTTTTATTCCTTTTGTAACACCCCGCATTTTTAATTAAAGATAATAAATTAGGGATAATTTAATATTGGGAATTAAGTGAAATGGACTATACCATTGCGTTCGTCTCGGAATTCTGGTTCAGATAAGACTTCGAGTTTGCGTAAAACGGATAACGTATGAAGAATTTATAGCGGTAGAAGTTTGACGAAGCTAGTGGGAAGCGGACCAAGTGTAACTGGCGCACTTGGCAAGTGCGCAAGGTTAATTTACGCTAGCGCACTTGTGAAGTGCGCTAGTGTAAGTTTCTGGCATCCGGACCCACAGGGGTCGACCCACACCCCCACGGTGTCTACCCATGGGTCGACCCCTATAAGGGTGTGTCGACCACGGGGTCGACCCACCCCAGGATCTAGGCAGATTCGTCAACAAATCTGGACTGTTTTCTTAACCAAATTCATTGCTGACTCAGAGCTGCGTGTACGATAAGATTTTGAACACGTATAAATAGGCTAGTAGAGCTCATCCTGAATCTCACATTTTCTGAGAGATTGCCTAAGTTCTGTCATTCTTCCTCAAATATCTTCAGAAAAATAGAATAATTAGTCTAAGGAAATTCTGATTCAAGATCTGGAGGAAAAGAATGTATATTTACAAAAAGGGTGTTCAGAATTCTATTCGAAGTAAGGTAAATTCTTGGATCTGGTCAATTTAATTTTCTCTTCTTTCTTCCCTTTTTCTTTTAGTTGAGAATTGTGGATCCATGGTTATTTAGGTTCTAAATTCAGTTAGCAGAACCGTGGAATGTTAGATCTGGACCAGATTCATGAATTAGAAAGCAATTAGGTGAGTGGATTTAAGTTATACCTTTTTGATAATGGTATATTTATCGTTTGACATTCCCCGTTAATATGCATAGTAAATCTGCTAAAATGTATAAGCCTGTTAAAATATGTGGAAACGATTACTATTGTATACATACATGTTTTAACAACTTGTTAATTGGGTACTGTAAGTTAAGTTACAGTAAAAATTGGGATAATTACATGTTAATCTGTGTCATATTATGTGCTTGAAGCATTAACTGTAAAATTGGGATAATTTACATGTGACTTGATAATCAGTTAAAATAGACTTAATATGATATTAAGTGTGACATGTAAAAATATAATTACAGTAAAAATTTGGAAGGATGGATACGCCTAAATTATATGGAAAATTTGCGGTAATTAAGAAATGGTAACTGCACTTAGGCACAAGATTAAATCCAACTTGTGGTAGAAGTCTGTTCGGAACCGTCCGACAAATCCAGCATCCACAAGTTGTTAATTTAATGTGAGGGGTCTAGTGCGTAAATGTACATGTAACGGTGCTAAGACACGAGGTTTAAGTCAAATTTGTGGTAGAAGTCTGCTCGGAACCGCCTGTCAAATTCAGAGAGGTCTGGCGTATAGACATATATAAATATGTATATAAAGGATAGAAATAAAAGCACTAATTGTGATTAATGGAAATGAATGGTAATGAATGAAAGTTACAACAGTAAAAGGATTGAAATGAACGGGGAATGATAATAATCTGTTATGAGTAAACTTGAAGGGGAAAAAGGAAAAGATAATAGGTAGGCTTGTCCTAGGGACAAGTGGAAATTATAACATAAGTTATAATAAATGAAAATGAAACTTATTAATAAACCTTAGTTAGTAAAACTAAGTTAATAAGTAAACAACAAGTTGCAGTGACAATGTAAGATGGGCTTATGATTAAATAAGAAAGAACGAGGTGAATGTATGGGATGAAATAAGTTATATTTAATCATAAATATTAAGTAACTTGTTAAACAGAAAACATGTGAATTGAGATAAAATATACTTAATTACATATTAAGTAGAACATGTTATTGTAACCATGTAATCAGACAATGAATAAACGAGATTGTAGATTACAGACTTTGGATTACAATCTAGAAAATAACATGTTATGGGCTTATTAATAAACTTTAACGAATTAAGTTATATAACTGAAATTAATAAGCAAGAGGAACTTGGTAACTTGAATAAAAGTCAATATGACTTGAAATAACCAAGTTAAACTGGAAATCTGATGAGGTAGAGTAAGCGCGTAAATAAAACGGTTAGACATGGGGTCTAATAACACGTTAACCTGAGGCGCTTGGACCAGTTCGTACGTTTGAAGGTGAATAACCCAATGGGGTAAATCATCGTGGTGTCATGAGGCACGAGGGGAGCGCACATCCATCTGATTATTCTATTGTTCTGCTGATATTTTGCTGGCTCCCAAGGACTGGAAAGGGAAGCACGCGACTTCCGAGGACGTGGAGGCAGGGGCGGATTTAGGGGGTCTAGTGGGGTCACTGGACCCCACTAGACTTTTTATATTTTATTTTCCTTTCTGATATTTTGTAAACTATTGAAAAAATGATGTGTAGTTTATAGTTCCCAGGTCATAGTTTGCAGCTTTATCTGTCAGTATATATATTTCCATCATCAACTTCTATTTGAACATGGTGGGTTATAGTTTTTAGGTATTAATCAAGTAATATGATAAGCGTCTGAAATAAAGTGTGGCATACAAAGTCAAAAAAATGTCGATCTTCCTTAAGTTTGTCTATTTTTGGCCCCCACTGGGCTGTAGCGCTGGCTCCGCCACTGCGTGGAGGGTACTCCTGGTAGTCCTCTGTGCGGTGGCAGCGTTCGCACTGTGCTCGCAGAGGTTGGGTCTGCGCGTTACTAGCCGATGAGTATACCTTGACCGCCATGATAGTGAGTAGTCAGAAGGCTGTAGGGTGGCATAGGTGATTCGACGAACATGTCTTGTGACTAGGCGAGTTACGACCATTTTGTCAGGTTGCCTTTGGCGGGTTGTGGATAACAGTCGTCGTACCAACCATCGACAGTCCACGTGATGCATGATGCGGAAAGACGAAGAGCTAAACCTACAAATCATCGACCTTTCGCTATCAAGGCTTTGGTTGCGGGACATGCCAAATAAGATATTTGTTGTTTTATGGGGCCACGCCACTAGCTCTTAATACTGTGTCTTTCACTAGTTAAGGGAGGGGTTGGGTGGGACCATAGCCATTGAAAATGCAGACCGTAGCATCTGTGTATACAAATATCTGAAAAACTCTCAATCGAGTTCCGTGTTTCTTGTACAACCCTATTACGGAACTCGGTGTACAATAAATGATATGTGCGATTAAGACATCAAGTACGATTGACGATACATACGTGAGAAAAGTCTAGATACATGCATGTCTGCTCCGGGTGATGTATCGTAGACTCTAGTGCATTACTTTGTGATGAAATCTGATTCGATCGAATGGTTCGAAGGTGGCAGCCCGTGCGCTTACGCAGCATGGTGATGGCGGTTCTATGCGGAACGTAGCATAGTTATACAGAGATCCGTACATTGTTCAGAAGTTGGATGAGAGACTGTGTATATTTCTGTGACATTACGGCGGATACCGTGCGAGTGGCACTATAGGGTGTACCTTGATGTTGGAGGTAGCTACGTATATGTTGTATTAGGTTAATCAACTGGGGAGTAAATGAGTACGACGTGTGTGTAAGGCTTGAGTGCTGTTAACCCAAGTGACCTAATAAACGAGAAATTATAACTGAACGATATATGTAGGTTATCCAAAATGTGTAGTTTAAATCCAGTCATCTGAACTTGTGTTCTGACTCCCTCCTCATAACATACTCGTAGGTTAGACTTATGGCAGAGATATGGTAGTTTTGGATACTGGTTAGGCAGTATTATTATCTGGGTAAGGCTATATTTTGATTATATTATTTTTATTCATTCCGCTTGAAATGTTTTCTGAGCTCTGATATATTTTATATCTGTCTTTTCTGCAGGATACAAGACAAAACAACATGAGTTTCGATAGATTAGAATTTTGAAAAAAAAATCGGTTTATCAGGATTCAGTTTGCTACATTTGGTATCAAAGCTTAGGTTTATGATTCTTGTATAAATAGTGAGTGAACGTATTTGTAATTTTAAATATAAATATCTATTATATATATACCTAGATCCATAAGAGGAACCCACTAAATATAAGGCACGGGATATGGTAAGAATTGGGATATCTGTTTTTGTACACTGAATGAATATGAAATCTGAGACCCTTAGGTAATTTGGGTGGAAGTGTACAATATGTTTTGTAATAGAGAAAGGTGAATCCCATATGCTAATATTTCAGATTAGTGGGTTTGGCAGTAGAACCTTATAAATTGGAAAAAGGTTAAAAAGAAAAAAAATTGGATTATGAATATATATAGTTGAGAGAATTGACTTTGTGAGAGTGCCTAGGAAAGCCTAGATAAGTTGGAAACCCACTTTGAGTCTATCTCCATTGTTAACTTTTAAGAACTTGAAATTGTAAAAGCTTTTGGAAGATGGTTTATGGTATTTTCAAGTTTTGATCTTAAAAGTTACAGTTTTAAAAGTATGTAAAGAACATATTTAAAAAGTACATATTGGTTTTGAAGTAAAATTGAGGTATATTTTATAAATAGTGATTTCTTGCGAAAATTTTGTCTAAAATAAATTCTCTCAGTAAAAGGTGCACATTATAAAGCATATATAGCTCGCTAGTTTTCAAGTCATATGGTATGAAAAAGTGTTGCATTTTGTTGAGAGCTAGAATTTTTAGTAAAGAAAGTTTTGAAATTTCTATTCTTTTAACAATCATTTTTGATAAACTGTTTTAACATGAAAATTTTGTTGGGTAGACAAAATAAGTTGTAGAAATTAAGAATAGAGTAGATGTTTGCACGTTGTAGTAAGTAACTGAACTGACCTTATAGGCAAGAACGAGTTGTAAACCTAATTGAGAAATAGTTGTCCTTATCTAATCCAGTTTTTGTGATTTGAAAAAAAAATGTTTTGCATTTTATGAGATGACATGTTTTTATGGTTTGGCAAAAATAAGTTTTGAGGAGGAAAATAAAGTTTTGACACTTTTAATTTTGGAGGAAGAATGAAATTTGAAGGCAAACCGCGTTTTTAATTTTTTGGAGTAGTAGGGATTAGTGCTTAGGGAAGACGGGAAAAGTTTTGAGGTTATGAAGTAGATAGCGAGAATTATCTTGGAATAATGGCAAGTTCCCATAAAATGCGTAAACCCAAGTAACTTAATAAACGAGAAATTATAACTGAACGGTATATATAGGATTATCCAAATGTGTAGTTTAAACCCAGTCACCATAATGTGTGTTCTGACCCTTCCTCATAACATACTCGCAGGTTAGACTTATGACAGAGATATGATAGCTTTGGATACTGGTTAGGTAGTATTATTATCTGGATAAGGTTATATTTTGATTATATTACTGTGAAATGTTTTCTTAGCTCTGATATATTTTATATCTCTGTCTTTTCTGCAGGATATCAGACAAACCAACACGAGTTTCGATAGATTAGAATTTTGAAAAAAAATCAGTCTGTCGGTATTCGGGTTGTTACACCTTTAATGTCTGTATACTTAGGTTTTGACAATTTTGTTATGTGATATATTTGAAAAATAAGAATTTGAGTATAAAAGCATAACATGAATGATGCAAACAAGGTGCAAGTAAAACTTGGTTCACGTTTCTGAAAATGAGGCATATTAAGCACTACAATGCAATACGACGTTACACGCAATGCTTACTGTCCAGCAGTTAAAATGCTAATGTAAATAATCGATATAAGAATTAAGTTATATAGTATTGATATTAACAATGAAAAGTTTTAAGAAAAAAAGGGGAAATAAAAGCAAAGATTATTCATTGCTACTATCACCATTTGTTCCCCTATCGTTGTTATCATCTTTTTGCGCTATTATTATTTGCATTAGCACTCTCCAAATTGGTGCTTTTCATATCGGAACATAAACCAAATGCATTAGCAATGCTCAAAAGGTCAGGTGCATTAAAAGTCCATCGACTGTTTTTTCATTCATCCTTCAACACTAAATGAACTTGGAGTGTTAATAAAACCCCAAAATTTTATATGCACTCGATTGCCAACGGTTGCAAATGTCCTTGAGGAATGATGCACTATGATACAATCAATATTTGCACCCCATTAAACACCCTAACCAACTCACCGTCCCTCTTTCTCCAAAAGTGTACCAATTCACATTCAGATCTGCAGATAACATGACCCGCTCCAAAAAACATACTATTTATTGAACGAGAACAATAGTTAGCTTTATTCCTTATTAATTCAATGATAGAAGTAGAAGGTGATTGAATTTTGTTCATTAGTCCGAGTTCACAATTGTTATTCACTAATAGCTCGCTATTACAAAAGAAGTTCAAATTAAATATTCTGCTTATAACATGCTTGTGTCTGCTTTCTAGAATATCAAATCTATATTATGAACTGGTGGTTTTGCAATTATCAAATAATCCAATTTTTGAGCTTTCACCTACAACCATCAAATACTTGTTATTAACTGTGAGTGTTCTAAAAGAAACAACCCAATCCACTGTAACATTCATTTCTGGATGAGTTCTCTAATCATGGAGTTGAACACAACCATTTATATTTCTGGATAATAAGATATTTGATGTAAATGCGGATTGGTATACATTTGAAGAATAAAGGACGGTGATTTTGTTAGGATGTTTGATGGGATTTAAGTATTGATTGTACCGCAATGCATCATCCCTTAAGGACATTTGTAAGCGTTGACAATAGAGGTCACAAACCTTCGATGTATTAGTAGCACCCCAAGTTCATTTAGTGTTGAAGAAGGGTGGATGAAAAAAAAACAAAATCGGTTGACTTGTAATGCACTTAATTTTTGTAGGATTGCTAATGCACTTGGTTTAAGCTTCGATTCGCTAAGTTCCAATTTTGAGAGTGGTATTGCAAATAATAATAGTGCAGCGGGAGATGCTAACAACAGCAGCTGACTAAATAAGGGTAGCAGCAATGAATAACTTTGCTTCTATTTTTTCTTCTTCAAAGCTTTTCATAGTCTATGTCATAATATTATATGATATAATTCTTATCAACTATTTATATTATCATATTGATTATTGGAACAATATGCATTGAATGTAATATCGTGTAACATAGGAATTTGTTGTGCTTAATTTGCCACGTTTTTATAAATGTGAACTGAGTTTTAGTTGCATACTGTTTGCATCATCCTTGTAATGCTTTTGTACTTAATCTATTATCTTTTAAATCTGTTACATAACAAAATAGTCCAAACATGAGTATAGGAACACTAAAGATATAAAATAAGTTTAGCATTCAACAATGAACTCTAGTTGAGCCCTCTAATTGTGAGAATAGACCAATTTGCTTTGGACATCAAATTGTAAAGCAATTGCATATTCTGATTTATTGTTCCTAATTAAAAAACATATCAACTGATTTTTTGTAATGATAAACATGAAGATCAGTTACAATCAAGAATGAATGACCAGTAGATAATCCAACGACACGGTTTTGTTTTTTGTAGATAATCCAACGACACAGTTTTGTTTTTGTTTTTTTGATTTGACATTATTCTTATTCACAATGACAATTATGTTAAATAATTTTTGGCAGTGTAAGGTAGTTGAATGGCAATTATACTTAATAAATCATCAAGGTATCTTAACGTTAGTAGAAAATTTAAAAGCATGACGTTTGTGCATGGATGTAATAGATAAAAACTTCTAAAAAATGCACGAGTGCTCATTCATAGATTAAATTTGATAGAATCAGTTCATTTTATTGATGCGCGTGTTATAAGTTGGTTGATTGATTGAGGTCCCAAAAGGTAAAATGTAACAAAACATAAAATGTAATATGTTGCACTTCTTTATCGTTGCTCTGTTTATGGTATAAGAAATGAACAAAACATGATAGAGACTGAGTGGGTAGATAGACCAAAATTATTAGTGAAAAAGTAGGAAAGTAAAGTTTGTGACAGATGGTTTTGTTTTATCCATTGACATTTTAGAGTAAGCGGAACTAATGCACATACTCATCATTGTTTGAGGGCACATGAGTGGTATTAAGTTGCGATGCTTTTGAAATGACTACCTCAAGAGAAACATGCTCAGGAGTTGGCCCCATGGCAGCTAGATTGTTAAACTTGGATTGTTAAACGTAGCTCACGAACGGGTAGGGTAGTCTTCAGTAAATAAAGTGGTGTAGTAATTGTTAAACTTGTTCATGAATAATATGTATAATTTCGTTGTAGTTTGGAACTTGGATTGGGTTTTGTTATTAAAACTTCTAAGAACATTTGCCTTTCTCGTGCTTAACATTCATATTGGTCACACCTTTAATGCATGTAGCAAGCAAATAAAATCTTAACATAATATTCAAATATGCATACTTAATAGTCTATTTAATTTACCTTTTTATTTTCGGTTATGACCATGTGTAGACATTTATTTATTAGCTAAACTATATTTTGAGCAAACTTACTAAAAATGGGTGATATTAGATTTTTGTTATTTATATTACATTTTATTGAATATATTAAAGTGATTGACATTCTTGATTGGGGACTCTTCACTCCAGCAAAATCAGACAGATGCATGATGTTGGATGTGGTTGTCTAGTACATAACTTCATCATTTATATACCATAGAAAATAATCTATAGGTTTATTAGCATCTTTGATGGGCATCACATACCAGTGCTATCAAAGCGTGCATATAACAACAAAAAGCATAGAGCTTTTGTTATTGTACTTATAAAGGCACACGGGCTCCCTGTAGCACAAAAATAGCATGTTATTTTATCGAAATGCAAAATAGTGCATAGCTCTAAATAGCATATTGTTTTGTTTAAAAGGTTTGAATAGTGAATAAAGCTTAAATAGCACGCGATTGTACTTGTAATGACTCAAAGAAAAATGACGTAGAGTACGGCTCGAAAGAAGGAACTGATAATTGTCTAGATGACGCTAATGACTAGGTTTCGATAATTTAGAAGTATAATTTAATTTCTGTGTTTTAATTGTATACTTGAATCATGTTTGACTTTGTTTATTTGAATATTGTTATGGTAGTCTTTATATATTATTTTTATTTGATTTTTTTTGTGGCTTTTCTTGTTTGTATTTTTTTCTCAATCTTTGTCATTAGAAAAATCTTTTACATTTTATGAAAAATTGTATTTTTCAAGCAATTTTTTATATAGAGTTCTATCTTATCATAACTCATAAATGGAAATGAGTTTCATCATAACTTGCAAATATAAGAATAAATTTCAAATTATGTAAAATAAATATAGGGGATTGTCGAACATTGTCCCTAAAGAGAACATGCTTATGTGGAGAATACTCCAAAATGGATTGCACACAAGAAGCAAATCATGCCTCATGGGTATTATTGATAATGATAAATGCATGTTCTTTGGAATTCATTCTGAAACCTTACAGCACATGTTTTTTTAATGTGATTATACTGGATTCATTTGGAAGAAAGTGCTGCTTCATTTTGGGCTTCACACTCCAGCTACATCCTCGGCTAAAGAATGGTTCCTTATTTTCAAATTCACTAGATGGAAGAGTATAAGTGGATGCTTGCTTTTGAAAATCTTGAAGACGTCACTTTATCTTTTGTGGATGGAGTGGAACACTAGGGTGTTTAGAAATATCTCTATTACTAAACAAGTATTGGTCCGATCTATCATTACATGTTGTAGTTTTTATATTGTATTTGTAATTGTTTGTGTGTTTAATAAAGATGGTTGAGGCCATTTAATCCCGCTTGCTATGCCAATATATATATATATATATATATATATATATATATATATATATATATATATATATATATATATAGAGAGAGAGAGAGAGAGAGAGATAGGATTGTCATCGACGCTTCAATTATTGTTAAAGGAGGGGGGGGGGTCATTTTTAAGAAGTTATTAGTTGTTAAGGGGAGTACCAATGAAGAGAGCAACTCCTTAACAAATAAAATTAATTTTACCGTAATACCTTTCTAAGCTTAATTTCTTTGTTCTGTTCATCTCTAATTATTTATCAAAACCATCAGTCATGGAAAAAGAACTACGACAATACTCTACCAAACAAATAAAATTGAAGTAACATTTTTATCATTGAAACCGAACGAAAATTTGCAGTATGACAATACTCTGTCGAAAAAAAACAAGAATTGCGACCGTCCACCTCCGAAACTAACATTTCATCCTCCTTTACATAATTCGGCAAACTGACACTGAATAAAATTTAAAAATACGATCGATCATTTCGAAAACATAAAGTTAATTCGACAACGATACTCCGTTCATGTAAATTAAACCATTTTTCACATGCTCGACGATAACGGATCAAACAAATACACTCAAAACACACAAGACATTTTCGAATACGTATGTAAACCCTAATTCAATCAAATGATTAAACCTAAAATTGATTTGGTGTACCTTTGCAACACCTTCTCCACTAATTTAGGATCTGGTTGTGAGGAGCGTTTCACGTTCTTCGTTCTGGCCATTCATTCTCTTCTGTTCGTGATGAAGAAATGTAATCGCGTGCGAAGTTGGGTTTGCTCGAAGTGTTAGCACCAAATTTGGTTTTTTAATTGATTTAGGGTTTTGCATATTTGTTTATTGAGACGGGGTAATATTGGAAGACAAAAGAATGTAAAATAATAAGTCTGTACGCCTCTTGACACTCTTATAAACAGTGGAGTGGTTTTAAAAAATGACCTCTCCTTTTAACAATAGTTGGAGTGTCAATAACAATCCCCTAAATATACTATATCCATCACTTATTATGAACGTGAAATATGAGCATATTAATTTTCGTCTAATATAATAACATTTTACATCAAAAAATATTTGGTATATGCATGAAGTATGATTGTGTTCGTATTTGAAGTCTTAAACAGCTTGAATATGGTGTAAAATATGCCTAAAAAATAGAATTTGATTTTAGTTTGATAAATTATACTTGATTAGTTGTTTAAAAAAAAGAACCAAATAGCGTGCTATTGCGTCTTCGCATCTCGTCTCTTGGTTTCACTCACCTACATCGCTCCGTCGCTTGCGCGTGTGAGTCCGCTTTCTCTTCTCGTTTTTATTCCGTCCCATTCCCTTGGTCCTTGAGTCTATTTTGCTTCAGTGCCTTGTACTCCATCCACGTTGAGTTCTCCTTTATCTGCCTCCCTTTCGCCTCCTCCCTTGGATCACCTTAGGTTTTCACTCTCAGAAGCAAGTCTCGCCGCTCCTTATGTTCCTCCATGCAGTTGCAATTTTCTTTTTTTGAGTTTTGGTCCTAGGCTCTAGTACGAGGTTGCTCAATGTGGCATGTGGTGTTGCTCTTCCTGAAGTGTCGACTTCGTCCGCATTGAGAAGTGTCCTGGTGACATCGAAGCGGCGCAATCTCTTTCTTGGACATAAGAGCATCTCCAACAAAGTATCCAAAATCCAAAATGGTGAAATCCACACTCAAAAACAGCTCCAACAAAGGTTGGATAATCCGATCAGATCGGAAATCTGGGTAATGAGTTCCGGAATCCCCAAATTGCCCACGCGGTTGTTCAACAAACGCGCAAGTACACGCACTTGTTGAACAACTGCGTGGGCATCAACGGATATATTTTGCGCGCGCCTGTTAAACAGACGCGGGGAGGCCAACGGCTTGAATTTGCAACGGTATGATTTCAAACACTACAAATACACAATCCCTAATCTACTCTCCTCCACATCAACTCTTCTTCTACCACATTCCAACTTACTACAAAAATGGTTACTGATTTTGATGTCGACGCCGCAAGAATTGAGTTTGAAACTTTCGATGTACAAGATCAAAGTCAACCGTTTGGTGGAATGCTAACTACTTCAAGTTGGAATGCTAAAGAAGACTACGATCTTTGCTACATATACTGCTCAATTTCGTTGGATCCTGTCCGTGGTGCCGATCAAAGTGGTGAAACATTCTGGGGTAGAATCACTAATGCATATAATAGGAAGAACATGGATCGTAATAGAAGTGTAGCTTCCGTCAAAGGCCGTTATTCTAAAATTAATCGTCAAACTCAATGTTATGATTCGCAGATGTTCAAGCTGAAGCAGAGTAACCTAAGCAGATTTGGAAGTGATACTCATATGGTAATAATTGTTTACTTTGTTTTTTGTACTTTAAATTCTAACGTTGTAGTAAAAGCTTTATATTATTGATGCAGAGAATTGCCGCAAACAAGTTATTCAAACAAATATATAAACCAGATAGTAAACAAGGACCTCATTTATACCAGTTCATGCATGTGTATGACCTACTGGTTAATCATGTGAAATGGAAATCTTCATTTCAGAAATCAGTCCAAGACGTCCAATCAAGTTGTAGTTGTGGGAAAGCTACAAGATTTGGAGACAGTTGTAGTCCCAGAGATTCGCAAGACAGTGCTAATATGGGTTTACAAGACGCTGATGACTTTATTGCTGAACGATATGATAGGCCCGAAGGATCCAAGGCGGCAAAGAAAAAACAAGTTGTAGGAGCGAATGATGGCGAAATCAAAAAACTATTAAAGGAGTCTAACAATATGTTTATGAGCGCACTCCAGAGCAGAAGCATTCAACACCAAGAAAAGCTTGAAGCAATTCATCAACTTGTTGAGACAAAACGACGAAAGGAGGAAGATGCAGTCATGTTTCTGGATATTACGCAAATGGATGATGTGCAACGCGAGTATACGGAGTATCGGAGATTTGAGATAATGAGGCGAAGAAGAGAAGGAATGTAGTTTATGTAGCTAGCTTGGATGTAAACTTTAATTGGATTTGTATGCGCTAGGATGGTGTTAGTTGCATTTTGTTTATGTAGCGTAGGAATGTAGTTTGAATTTTAAAATGGAGTATGAAATGGTATTTGAAATTTAAAATGGAGTTTGAAATGGAAAATGGAGTTTGAATTTGAAAATGGAGTTTGAAATGGTAGTTGAAATTTTGTTTGGTGTTTGAAATGGACTTTGAAAGTTAAAAGGGAGTTTGAAATTTGAAATGTAGTTTGAAATTTAAAAAGGAGGTTGAAATGGAATTTGAATTTTGTTTGGTGTTTGAAATGGACTTTGAAAGTTAAAATGGAGTTTGAAATTTGAAATTTGAAATTTAAAAAGGAGTTTGAAATGGAATTTGAATTTTAAAAAGGAGTTTGAAATGGAGTTTCAAATTTCAAAATTCAAATTCCATTTCAAACTCCAAAATCCTTTTTAAACCCCATTTCAAATTTCAAAGTCAATTTCAAACTCCATTTCAAAATTCAAATTCCATTTCAAACTCCAAAATCCTTTTTAAACCCCATTTCAAATTTCAAAGTCAATGTCAAACTCCTTTTTAAAATTCAAATTCCATTTCAAACTCCAAAATCCTTTTTAAACCCCATTTCAAATTTCAAAGTCAATTTCAAACTCCATTTCAAAATTCAAATTCCATTTCAAACTCCAAAATCCTTTTTAAACCCCATTTCAAATTTCAAAGTCAATTTCAAACTCCATTTGAAAATTCAAATTCCATTTCAAACTCCAAAATCCTTTTTAAACCCCATTTCAAATTTCAAAGTCAATTTCAAACTCCTTTTGAAAATTCAAATTCCATTTCAAACTCCAAAATCCTTTTTAAACCCCATTTCAAATTTCTGGTGGGGCATCAGGTAGGGCATGGACTGGTCCGACTATAGGATCCGTCGGAGGATGGCTGACTCGTCTACCAGACTTAACTTGACGTGGCGGCATTTCGTCGTAGAAACCAATTTAAAAAAATTAAAAGGAGGAAATTTTTTATTTACAAAAGGAAAAATGGCCATTTGCGCCTGATATAGGCGGAATAATCCACGCGCATGTTGAACAAACGCGTAGGCTCTACGCGTTTGTTCAACAGACGCGCGCTTTTTTTATTGTGGAGCCGGTTTTAAAATATTCCACGCGCTTGTTGAACAAACGCGTAGAGCCACGCGTTTGTTCAACAAGCGCGTGGACTTAAAACTGTTGCAGTCCCCAATTTTGCGGAGTGTAGATTATCGGATTTCGAAAATCCACACTCCGGATTTGTTGGAGATGCTCTAAAATCTACACTTGTGGACTTGGGATGAGGCACAATTTTAATTATATGATTTATGTCTATTGTTGCAAGTTAATAACTTGGCAAGAGAATATATGTTGGTTATATTTGCAAATGAATTAGTGCAAGAGAAGCGTTTGCATGAGTACTTAAGTATGCAGGAGAGTGTGTATTTATGTGAGTTAAAGAAGCAGAAGGGTGTTGCGGTGTTTTAAATAATAGCGTGTGTACTAGTATGTGTGCACGCAAGTGTGTAGTCTCTTCTCTAGACTCTCTACCTTGTGTGTATATAGGATCCACTACTTGTTTGCTGCCTGTAAATTGGATAATTAAAAGTCAAACTAAACTAATTCAGTTAAAATTAACAAGAGATGTCTATGGCTTATATTGCATAGAAAATACTCTAGAAGATGGAACTAAAACCAGTGCTTGGTACTCATCAAAGATTATGGAAATATCTTTATGGGATCCTTTTTACATAATGTTATTCATTGAATAACCATTGTCCTAATTCAACATAAAAAGAAAATGAATGCTATAGACATATCACAGAAAGCAATAAAATATTCAAATTGTTTCTTTTGATTTGCATCCAACAAGAGTGCTCAGATTGTTTTAACGCTCTGCTAGTTACTAGTGAAATATATTTGGTTTATTTCTGCTCTAGTCTGATTTGGGGACAGTTGAGAACGAACTGTTTGGAGTTGACTTTTTCTTAGTCCCCTCACTGGTATATTCAATAAAAGCTTCTTAGTTTGAGCTATTTAATTTTATGTGTGTATGGTGCATGAAATTCATATATATGTATATTATTATTATACAATAATAAGAGTTGTTCTTGAGTTGTCGAGCCTACCTCAGTTTCTTGCTTTTCCATATTTTTTTTTCCGCTATAGCTTTCATGTCCCTGTACTGGATCTATGATGCTAAGGTGAAATCTGTGACCTTCCTTAATGTTGTATGCATTTAAGATACATTTTTGGAATGGTTGTCTTGCTTTTAACTTGGGACTGTCATTAAATCATGTAAGAGCCTTGTGATATTATCAAGTACATGTTTAGATTCTTCAGTAAATTTCTTAATTTGAGAGAGAGAGAGAGAGCTCTCACACACACACAAGAGTATTAAGTTACTTGAGCCAGTTTTTTAGCTGACTGTTTTTTTACCGCGCTTGATGTTAAGCCAGGAGGATGGAAATAACTTCCAATCGTAGCCTGTAGTGTTATCGTATTTAATATGCTATCGCATCATGAGATCGTGTGTGCCCATACTCAAATCGTGTGTGTGCCCATACCGTAATAGTGTAAGCCCATACTATAAGAAGCCTCTAATATCTTGTATCTTGTATCAGGTTCTTTAAGTTCAATAAATGGTTTTCGGATTCCTCCATTAATGTTGTCATGGTATCAGAGCCAATTTTTCCCCGTAGCTGCTCCTCTCCTTTCCAATCTAACCCGCGTCCGTGGCATTCCCACTCCATCGACGAGTCTCAGATCCACTCCAAACCCTACTTCGGTTGAAATCAGTACTAGGGTTTCGGGCTTCTTCCTGTTCGAGCGAGCTTCTTCCTCCATTCATGCGAGCTTCTTCCTGTTCGAGCTCGGCGAAAAGGGTATCAGAGAGATCGATGCGACATGGCTACCTTTAAATAAGAGGAGTTACTTTGCGGGAGGTAATTTATGCGTATTGGAGTTACTTTGCTGTTGCGATATAAGAAAGATCGGTAAAAATTATTTTACTTTGCTTTTTAGGTTTAAATAAGAGGAGTTGGGTTTGTTCTCTCTGATTCGTTAATTCAAGTTGTTAGTTTTCTGTTGATTTCTTTTAATATGGCTGAAACTAGAGATAATTCGCTTCAAGCAGTTAGTGTTCAGTTAGATGGTAAAAATTATGCGTATTGGAGTTATGTAATGAAAATTTTTCTGAAAGGTAAACAAAAGTGAGGTTATATTTCGGGTGCTTCTGTCAGGCCTGAGGATGGCACAACTGCTAATTATGTGCCCTTGTTAGATAAGTGGGAAATTGCAAATTCTAAGATCATTACTTGGATCAATAATTCTGTCAAGCACTCGATTGGTACCCAATTAGCAAAATATGAGACAACTAAGGAGGTTTGGGATCATCTAGCTAGACTGTATACACAGTCTAACTTTGCAAAACAGTACCAGTTGGAGTCTGATATTCGTGCTCTGTAGCAGGAAAGCATGAGTATTCAGGGATTTATGATGCTATGACAGATTTGTGGGATCAGCTGGCGCTCATAGAATCTGCTGAATTACGAGCCTTTGAGCCTTATATTACACGAAGAGAGGAGCAGAGATTGGTACAGTTTTTAATGGCTCTTCGTGATGAGTTTGAAGGACTTCATGGGTCCATTCTGTATCGTCATCCGCTGCCTTCTGTTGATTCTGTTGTTAGTGAACTTTTGGCTGAGGAAATCCGTCTTAAGCCTTTTAAGCCTTTTGTTGCAAAAGAAGTCTCTACGGTCTCTACTCCATCAGTCTTCGCCACGCCTCCACGACCAAATTTCAATTCGCAAGTCAGACCTTATGGAATTGTTGCTTGTGATGAATGCAGTTTTTGTAGACAAAAAGGTCATTGGAAATCTCAATGTCTAAAGTTGGGTAAAGGAAAACAACAGTATGCTCAGCAACAGCCCCATCAACAGCCTCAACAATGGAGTTACCGACCACCGGCTCCTCATATTGGACCTCCTCTTCTTCCTCGCCCTCACAATGCACTTACGACTTCTTTAGATCCATCAATGATTGAACAGTTTCAGCGGTTCCTTGCATCTCAGGCGCATGCCATGTCAGCTTCATCTCAAATATGTTTGTCAACTAGTTCGTCAGGTATATCTTCTTCCACCTGGATCTTAGATTCTGGTGCTTTGAATCATATGCCACCTAATTTGTCCTCTTTTACTTCTTTGACCCATAAAGTTTCTGTTCCTGTCATGAGTGCTAGTGGTACACCTATGCCCTTGCAAGGTGTTGGTTCAGTTATTACACCTTCTTTGTCCTTATCTAATGTTTATCACATTCCTAGTCTTACATTAAATCTTGCTTCTGTTGGTCAAATTTGTGATAATGGCTGCTTGGTTTCTTTTTCTTCTTCTGCTTGTTATGTTTCGGAACCAAAGTCTCAGGAAGTGATTGGGACCGGCCATAGGGAAGGAGGACTTTATATATTGGATCAGCTCAAAACTCCTAGATTGCAGTTGTTGTTCCTGGTGTAGATGTCTCGTCTTTTCGTTTGAGTCAGTCTTCTTCTGTGTTTTACTTGTGGCATTCTCGCCTTGGCCATGTCTGTAGGTCTCGATTACAATTTTTACCATCTACAGGAGTTTTAGGAGATTTGAAAACTCATGATATTTCTGATTGCAGTGGTTGTAAACTTGTAAAATTCTCTGCTTTGCCTTTTCGTAAAAGTAATACATTTTCAATTGCACCTTTTGATCTTATTCATTCTGATGTTTAGGGACCCTCTCCTGTTTCTACAAAGGGAGGCTCTCGTTATTATGTCTCTTTTATTGATGACTGCACTCATTATTGTTGGATTTATCTTATGAAACGTCGCTCAGATTTTTTTGGCATCTATAATGAGTTTCGATGTCTTGTTAAAACTCAACATGCAGCTGTTATTAAATGTTTTAGATGTGATTTAAGGGGTGAATATACTTCTCATGCTTTTAAGGAACTTCTTGCCTTAGATGGCATAATTTATCAGACTTCTTGCACTGATACTCCTGAACAGAATGGGGTTGTTGAAAGGAAACATAGGCATATTCTTGAGATTGCTAGGTCACTTTTATTGTCTACGAGTGTTCGTAGTGAATTTTGGGGGAGGCAGCTCTTACTTCTGTTTATTTGATTAATAAAATTCCTACTTCTCCTAATTCTGGTTTGTCTCCTTATGAGAAATTGTATGGTTGTCCACCAGATTATTCTTCTCTTCGTGTTTTTGGTTCCACATGCTTTGTTCTTCTTCCTCATGTCCAATGGAGTAAGTTAACTTCACGGCCTGCTATATGTGTATTTCTTGGTTATGGCGCAGGACAAAAGGGGTATCGTTGTTTTGATTCAGTCAGTCATAAGTTATATGTTTCTCGTCATGTTGTCTTTCTTGAACATATTCCTTATTTTACTATTCCTGATCGTTCTCACAGTATATCTATGCCTGATCTTGTTTGCATTGATCATTTTACTGCTAATGATGATGAGCTACCTCCTGCTGAGAATCCGGACACTCCTATTGGCCCTTCAACTACCCAATCATCTTCTGAGACAACGGATACTACTGAACATCGATATCATGTCCGAAATCGTAAATCTACTAGACAACCTGATTTTGATTATTCTTGTCTTTTCAGTTCATTTTCTTCATTCCTTACTTCTATTCATTGTCTTTCCAAGCCTTCATCTTTCAAGGAGGCGGTTCTTGATCCTCTTTGGCAGCGTGCTATGGCTGAGGAGCTAACTGCTCTTCATCAAACCCATACTTGGGATTTAGTGTCTCTTCCTGCAGGAAAACGCGCTATTGGTTCTCGTTGGGTCTATAAGATTAAAACTAAGGCTGATGGATCCATTGAAAGATATAAAGCTCGCTTGGTTGCTAAGGGTTATTCTCAAGAATATGGTATGGATTATGCGGAGACTTTTGCTCTTGTTGCAAAAATGACTACAGTTCGAACTCTTATTGCGGTTGCTTTTGTTCGCCGTTGGGATATCACTCAAATGGATGTTAAAAATGCCTTTTTTGAATGGCGATCTTCATGAAGAAGTCTATATGGTTCCTCCTGGTATTGATCATCAACCTGGTGAAGTCTGCTCTGCAAACTTAGGAAGGCTCTTTATGGTCTCAAACAGACTCCCCGTGATTAGTTTGAGAAATTCTCTACTGTGATTACTTCTCTTGGTTTTTGCCCGAGTAACCATGATTCTGCTTTGTTTGTAAACTGTACCTCGGCTGGTCGAATTTTGCTTTCTCTTTATGGATGATATGATTATTACAGGTGATGATGTTGTTGGGATTAGCTTGTTGAAGTCTGAGTTGATTCGAAGTTTTGCTATGAAAGATTTGGGTCCCCTTCGTTACTTCTTGGGTATTGAAGTTGCTTCTTCTTCCAAAGGGTATCTTCTTTCTCAATCTAAGTATATTTCTGATATTTTTGAGCGTATCCGCCTCTCGGATAATAAGACTGTTGATACTCCAATTGAGCTCAATGCTCGGTACTCTATTTCTGATGGGTCTCCATTGCCAGATCCGAATCTTTATAGAACAGTTGTTGGAAGTTTGGTTTATCTCACTATCACTCGCCCTGATATTGCATATGCTGTTCACATAGTCAGTTTGTTACTTTTCCTACTACAGTTCATTGGGCTGCTGTTATTCGCATCTTGAGTTATCTCCGTGGCACTCAGTTTCAGACTCTTTTGCTTTCTTCTACTTCATCTTTGGAGTTATGTGCTTACTTTGATGCTGATTGGGCTGGTGATCCTATTGATCGCAAATCCACTACTGGCTTTTGTATTTTTCTAGGTGATTCTCTAATTTCTTGGAAAAGTAAGAAGCAGGATGTTATATTTGAGTCTTCAACAGAGGCCGAATATCGTGCTATGGCTTCTACTCCTTTGCAGTGTGATAATAAGAGTGCTATTCAGATTGCTCATAACTCGGTTTTTCGCGAACGGACCAAGCATATTGAGATTGACTGTCATATTATTCGCCATCACCTTCAGAATGGCACATTGACATTGCCATTTGTCTATTCCTCCTTACAACTTGCAGATTTGTTTACTAAATCATTGTCCTCCTCGCGCTTTCGTTTTTTGACTGACAAACCATCGATGCTCATTGCTATCGCATTATGAGTTTGAGGGGGGATGTTAGCGTATTCAATATGCTATCGCATCATGAGATCGTGTGTGCCCATACTCAAATCGTGTGTGTGCCCTACCGTAATAGTGTATGCCCATACTATAAGAAGCCTCTAATATCTTGTATCTTGTATCAGGTTCTTTAATTTCAATAAATGGTTTTCGGATTCCTCCATTAATGTTGTCACCTTCTGAATGTTTATTCTGCAGTAGTTTCGGTTGCCCTCCATGTATTGGTTCAAAGTTCAAACGAATAAAATGCTTCACTTGGATGATATTTAATGAAATAAATGTAAATCTGATTCCCTTATACATGGGATTTTTCTTGTTTTGAACAGATAAATTAATGCATATGCCTAAACAAAAGTGATAAACTCACAATTATGTTTGCATTTACTTGGGTTTTATGCATGTGAATATTCTGCGTTATATTTTATGGTAGTTATAACGCAAAACCTTCCCATTTATTGTTATATAGTATGAATGTCATGTTTGTTATAAACTCATCATAAATTTCATTAAGTTAAACATTCTTCATTTCCGCGAACTCATCATAAATTTCATTAAATATGACTAATATCATGTTACAAGTATCTCATATTAACAATTATAGACCATTTTGTTAAAGATAATGTGATATATGACAAAATGGAGAATCAATATTTGGATGATATCCATTTTAGCAAAATTAGTTTTACTTGGTTCTATGTTTTTTCCATACTGAGTTTAATTTATGTGAATGCCTGGATGCTCATAATTGCAATTTATATTGCAGCATGTACTTAGGATTCTAATCCCATTGTGAAGTGAAGGGAGAAAATTTGCAATCAGGACTGCAAGCAAGGGCAACAGGGACAACTCAAAATCTATTTGCTATCATGATTCTTAATTTGTTTTTCATCTTTTTTTGTTTGTATGTATAATATTGATTTTCATTGAACTTGCCGAAATACTGATTTTATGTATTGAGACTAATCCCCTGTTTCATATGCAAAATTAGTCTGTCATTATGTTATGTAGACAAAATCCAAGGTAATCTTCATCTTCATGTGCTTTCTTTGGTCAAATATTTCTTTTTTTTTTCATCTGTATTTTTTGGTATGATTGTTCTCTCTTTTTTTTTTTTTAACAAATGTGAAAGGTGCACTTTCCCGTTAAACGTTTTCCATGCAAAGATGGAGCATGCCTAGCAAAGATGTTTGTAGTTTTTATATCAGAAGCTGAAATGAAAATACTCTATGAATAATAATATGTTCACATATGTTTTGCAGCTACTTACAATAATGAATATCATTCTTTAGAGTTAGCTACTGTTATTTATTGTTATCATATTGTAAACGAAACATTGTTCTATTTTATAGCCATGTAAGATGCACAAGGTCCATCGTTTGACACAAAAGAGTACATTTCACTTATCCTGGCTTTATAATTTTGTATTGTGTTACGTTTTGAAATTGTCATTTTGATATGTGCTATATTTATGTGTCTTAATATGTTCAAAGTTTGAATGTAAATTCATCTATCAATTTTAAAATGTGTATTAAAATTTGTGTATGTAATTTTACCTTGTTTGGCTTTTAGGGGTGTGTTTTTATTTTTTCAGATCAGCCGTGAACTATTACACACTGTTAATGGTGGATTATAATATATATGCCGTAGTCGATTGTGCTGCAACCTATTGTTTTTTTATTTTGCAAATGTAGATAGTGCTTGTAAAAGAGTCAATTGCAACTGCTTTTGACAGTTCTCAAAAAAATCTACAGTTAAATTTTTATTGCAACCGTCAAAACAATTGTAAAATGTGATCGGACTATTGCAAATGTGCATGTCATGAATAGTATACGTCACTTGCAATGGTCAGTTGCATTGCTAGTTGTGAAATGGTTATTTAGCTTATTTAGTTTAATAAAATTTAGTTTATTTTTATAAATCTTGGTTAATTTTAGAATTGTTGGCCTGCTTTGTGACCAGGCTACCCAAAGCAAAGATCATGTTGACAAACCTCTGGGTAAATGCTGTCTCATATGGAATCTCTGGATAACATCGCTCTCTGGCATTGGAAGCATCATCAGAAGACACAAGGCAGTTTGGTCAAAATCACAACATCAGTATAAACTGGCCCGAAACCCCTATCAAATGACCTCATTTGGATCTATTCACCTCATATACTCGTAGCCCTTTGAATTAGCTTCAATTTGAGCTTTGATTTGGCTCAATCGGACTTACGGTTTGAAAGTTACGCCCATTTCCGTGAATGGGTGTAAGCTGACATATGACCGCGATCCGATCCGCCCTTGCATACGCGATCCGATCCGACCTATGACCGTGATCT
Source organism: Allium sativum (assembly GCA_030737875.1). NCBI lineage: Eukaryota > Viridiplantae > Streptophyta > Magnoliopsida > Asparagales > Amaryllidaceae > Allium > Allium sativum. Next base: position 467,759,631 of record CM060923.1, read on the forward strand.
GACCTATGAGCGCGATCCGACCCATGACCACGATCCGACCTATGACCCCGATCCGACCATATGACCGCGATCCGACCTTCGGACCTATTCACACGCAGCTTGTTTTGACCTATTCTCAAGGCTACTGGCTCTCCTATTTTTCTGGATCGCCTGCCACGTACCCCATCACGAACCAGTCCTCCCCGGAGCTTTCCTACAGCTATAAATACACCTTCAGAGGGCATTTTCAAGGGACTTTTGGCATCTCCTTGTCCATGGCTGCCATGGCTAACACTTCTCCATGAATAACTATCATCTTCCTCAATAAAAATTCAATGAATTCGGAGAGAATATTCATTGTAATTGTAATTGTAATCCATGAATGAAATGAGAAAATATGAAGTGGACGTAGGCTCGTTAACGTCGAACCACTATAAAAATCTTGTTGTCTCACTTTTTCTATATTTTTCAGTTATTTCTTCATATCCTGTGCTCAAAATACGACGATTTGGGTGTTAGGACCATTTTTTGGTCTAACATTTTGGTGCTTTCACTGAGAACCGAATTCTCAACCTATCGGATTGCTATTCTACTATTTGGATTTGAAAGTTCGAAGAAAACAGTCCGCGTTTCTACTATTTTTGAATATTTCGTTGATTTCAGAAAATCAGAGTTTCATACCTTCGAAAAAAAAGCTAAGGGTTCACAAGCTTCACGACCAAATGAGGATAATAAAGAAAATGTGCTGGAGCAGGTCGAGGGGATCGCGGATCGCGGATCGCGGGGAGACCACGATCCGGTCTCAAGATGAACCCACGACCCGACCGAGCAAGGAAGTCGCGATCCGACCCGGTGATACTTCCACGACCCGACCTGGAGCAATTGTTGTGAACATATCCACGAACTGGAGAAGACCACGAACCGATCCGAAGCTGGAAGGTTGGAGTATCCCGATCGCCAAGCTGGACCACGACCCGAAGAAGTTCAGCGAACCACGACCCGAAGGAGCTCAACCACGAACCGAACTGAGTCTAGAGAACTGTCACGAACCGCGAACCGGAGGACAGTAGCGAACCGCGACCCGGAAAAATGACGACGAACAAAGGTCACGACCTGATCCAAAAAAGTGACAATTTTTGGAAAAAATACAATTTTCAGATCATTTCAGAAAAGGCTTCATCTTCCAAAATCGAAAAAATCGTGCGGTGCCCACATTTTCGACCTAACCGGCTAGGTCGATCGCCGCCGGGACTGCGGGGCCCCGGACCCCCGTCGGCGCTGCGCCCGGACCCGCTGACGGCCTCGCCTTCGGCTCGGAATACGTTTTGGCGTACAATTATCACAAACGTTTAACAACCAAGATTCAGTAGATAGCCTGAGGAAATCGACAACAAATTGGCAACGACGGGAGTTCTTCCTAGAGCCATAACACCTATTTACCGATGTTATTCAATGTGAGGAGATATAGAAAAGATTCAGCATGCTGGCTATGATGATATACGAGGTAAAGATTATCTCCTGGCAACCTCCTCTTCCAGAGCTTCGATGGTGTATAGATTTCACCAATGCAACCGATGATGTTCCTGAACGAGTGGTGATCACCTAGTTACGTGGCTTAAACATGTCCAACAGGCGGAGTCCCAGATGCCATTGACATAGAACGATCCAGACACTACTCTAAAGGTGACTCAGAAGATCCCAATGGCCATGATTCTCAATGATGGGATATCCAATAGCAAGAAAGGATCCTAGCACTACAAAGTTACCCTTCGCTTGAATGGCGTGGTGAAAAATATATGTCCCACGGTTCACTCCTTGAAAAGCTTAGCTAACATTTGCAATGCCTATTTGTCGTCAACCGCATCAAGGAAGACTGATTTCCATAGAATGAATGGTAGATCAATGTACTTTGGTGCCCAGAGTTAGGTACCAATTGAACCACCGTGGGCCATGATCGGGCATATGGATCCTTGCCCGGGCGATAGCAATTTGACTGCTCACCAGCCACCATACGATCTCGGATGAGAGATGAGAACTTGAGATCAACACAAATATGAACCAACCATTAGCTATCCACTTCATACAACAGTTATGACAGAATGTATGAACATTACTTGAAGCCTTGCAAGCCATGCTATTGCATTCAAACTTATCTGATCGTGGTCTCAACCAACCAGGTCTAGCGGAATTCAGAGCTTACATAGCATCTTGGTGTTAACCGTTAAATATCCCTACCGAAGACGGAGTGAGACTGGTCTATGGTGACCAAGTTATTGGAGAAGCCGACTGATTAGGAAGGATGGAATATGCTACGCAATAGAGATTGCGTGAAACCCAAAGACGCTTCCCCTCTAGATGAAATGGAGTGTGAAGGAGGTGTCAATATTGCGAATAATGGGAGCATCACAAAAGGAATTGCCAAACGACCTGCCCGAAGACATAGATTCCAGAGAGGATGGTGATTCGGGATGAAGAAGGGTGACATCTAATAACGCAACTGCACGTGTTCCGACTGGTGACGCCGACCTGACTAAGGTCTACACATCGGATCTCCTTTAGACCTCTTCCGAACGAGAGAACTTATATGCTTTCTGTAGGCGAGCCTGGATGTGTTCGTTTGGACCAGTGCTAATATTTGCGGGATTTTATCCCAAATTATGAGTCATTTCTTGAGTATAAACCTGAAGTGTCCTCCTGTCAAGCAAATAAGACGTATGCAGTAAGTTCACTATCGCGGGATTTTATATGGAGTTGCCATTCGAAATGAAAGATGAAATCAAGCACCTAGAAGTTGTATACAGACGGTGCAAGAAATGATCGGCAATCCAACGCCGAAATTTTGCAGATAACCCCCGAAGGACGACTCGAAAGGAATTCCAGTCGGAGAAACCACAACTCGCAGCTTACCTAGAATGGGAAGAAGAGTTATTGAATGGATTGGAACGTTACAACATACCTCATATTTCATACACAGAAGATCTAAAATCGAATCATCTGGTCGAATAAGAAAGTTCCGATAATCCAGAAAAGATAGAGATGATCCCCATCAAGACACTATGAAATACAACCATTGATAAAATGGAAGTTGATCCAACGTTGGAGACCAAACCCGGAAGAGAGTCATGGTTAACTCCATGATAAACTTCCTACAGCACAGAATGCATCTAACAAGGTGAAGTGAAAGGCGTGCAATCGTTCTTTATGCCTCGAGATATGACATGCAATTCGACATTGCCTATTTCTCTTGGAAGGTTGTCCCAAAACAAACACCAACGAGTGCAATTGTCGAATTCACCGCCCTGAATGATTCGACCAAATCACCAGTCAGCCACCCATTAGATGGGAGATGTACATGAATGAAACTTCTGGCGAACGACGTTCTGAAGTTAGAAAGTGAAGACTCATACTTCCACTCTTTTCATCGATTATCTGCCAAGTGACTCACTCCCCTAAAGCTGGGGGCAACTACAGATTTGAGCATAAATTGCTCGAAATTACATCATCTAATTCAGAGCTGATACATCAAGAATTTGCCTGGCCAATTGACTTAGTCTTGCCTGAAAGTTAGCGAGTTGAAGATCTAGAACGCTTACGCATGAATGCTGGTTGATTGTCGGCGCACCAACCCTTGTCCCCGATATGGGATCGAGGGTATATCAGCAAATTTATGTGATATGATTATCCCACCAGCAGTAATATCCTATTTCCTAGCATGGAAAGTGCAAAAATTTCTATAAGTATGAATCCATTGTTCTCATGCTAATTTACAACCTAACACCAATGCAAAGACGTGCTACCATTAGCAATCCAGTCATGACTTCCTGACACTCCATCCTTACCCTCAGCACGGGGGCAAAAAGACGATTTGAAGGAGATGCGACCTCATCACTCGCTTATAGTACCTACCTAGCCGCCTTTGCCATCTCAAGACCCCGACCAAGGTCTATTCATTTTTTGGGACTGCCACCCCCATGATAATCTGAAAAGATACCCCTCATCAACTAAAGGACTTTGGCAGCCCTTTATTGGCAGAGATAGGGCGAAGTAAAATGGACCTGCAATGAATATGCAATGCCATTTTTCACTCAGAATGATACTCATTCCTTTAACAGGATTATTCTATAACCATGACTCTTATATTTGCATGATTTATGAGTTATTGATGTAATTAACTCAGATGAATTAATATGTGGATGGTGTAGGTATCCAGGATTTGCTACCGATCAAACTTGTAACACCTGCATATAGAGCCATAGAGCAATACTATAACGAGCTTGACTAAACTGCTCATTTACAAAGCCACGCTCTTCGTCTAAAGAATGCTGTATAGCTTAAGGTGGATCCGGGATGACCATCCAATCCTTGGCTCACACGTGGCAGACCACAAGACAATTGAACATAAATCTTTGAGTTGCAAAGTTGGAGTCCTACTCCAGAAGGACGCGGTGTGACCGTCTATATGGCTCAATCCTCTCCGCGATGCCGCCAGACTACATGAATCCCAATAAAGGAGGCAACACTGCCTCTCGATATGCTTACGTTTTAACCATGCAATCTACTTTCACATGCTTTCCGAGTTATTGACATAACTAACTCGTGCGATATGAAAAACGCAGGTACCCGAAGTTTGGTGCCAGCCCATCCTCCCAAAGACTGTTCGGAGGAACGCAAAGCCTTGGCAAACGTTTTCCAACTGTTTGTCTGACTGATGTTAATCCTCAGAGCTTGGATTAAAATATATAAACCTAGGATGAGTTTGATGGGCGTGCGTGATTGAAGACCGCTCGATCCATGACTCTAACTCTCCAGAGCCGAGAGAGAGCATAACGGACATGAAGCCGATGTCCATAAGTCATGGCGGTGTACCATGATCGGAACCGCCTTGACGGAACTCTAACCTCGGCGACCGCCAGGAGAGTATAAAAGCGTCTCCGATTGAGCGCTAAGAAAGAGCTCCTTCCCCGCTGAAGGATCGGGGAGCGATTGAACTGCTGAGCTCGAACTCTAACTCTCAAGAGCCGAGAGAGAGTATAAAGGACGCGAAGATGACGTCCACAAGGCGCGAAGGTGTACCATGATAGGAACCGCCTCGACAACACTCTAACCTCGGCGAAAGCTAGGAGAGTATAAAAGCGTCTCCGATTGAGCGCTGAGAAAGAACACTTACCCCGCTGAAGGATCAGGGAGCGACAAAACAGCTGAGTTCGAACTCTAACCTCGGCGAAAGCTAGGAGAGTATAAAAGCGTCTCCGATTGAGCGCTGAGAAAGAACTCTTACCCCGCTGAAGGATCGGGGAGCGACAGAACAGCTGAGTTCGAACTCTAACCTTGGCGACCGCCAGGAGAGTATAAAAGCGTCTATGATTAAGCGCTGAGAAAGGTGCTGGAGACTCAGCACCCCCCATAATTTCTGCTCCGCTGAAGGATCGTTGAGCATATCATGAAACAAGCTAGAACTCCTACCCCGCTGAAGGATTGGGGAGCAGATTGAAAGCTGAGTTCGAACTCCAGAGAAAGTATAAAGGCGCTAGAGACTTAGCGCCACAAGGGCTCCTACCCCGCCAAAGTGTCGGGGGACTGACTGAACTCCGAGCCCGGATCCTCCATGTCCGAACATGGGGGCAAAACAGTTAAGGTCCTAATCAATCCTCAACAAAGCCCTGGCCAGGCACTAAGTTAATGATTGATTAGGAGCATACCTATACACACATACTACTTTAGTGCATTTTCATTTATAATTGCATTGACTACTTATAACGCTTCATGACTTATTTGCCCATTCACAGGTACAACACAATGCGAAAGGAACAGAATTTTTATTACTAAACGCAGGTTTACAAAAGATAACTAGTCAAGAACGCGAGGGCCTCACTCGTAATGATGGCAACGTGCTAATGGAAAACGAACAAAGGGTCGCGTTCAGAAGGATGATGCAGGCCCCTTGAAGACCAGAAAGCAGATGCAAAGAGAACGTCCATCTGCTGGTCCCAACTTACTTCCAGAATGGGAAGCTCAGATAAGGCTGGATATATCACACGTAATAATTGAACATGATGCAACCATTTCGTCCCCGACCTTTCCCTTGATGCAAAGAGCAAACGGGAGCACTCGAGGCGACTACAATCTGACCCTTCACCGCTTGATTTCTGTCCTCGGAGCTTGGATGGGAGACTAGGGCTTAGCATGGGCTGAATACCAACAATTCATTTTTGCACTCAACTTCGGCTCTTGATGAGAGAAGTGAACATGAGTCCAGAGAAGACATGAATTCGAAGTGTACTGCTCAACAAAACCCCCTATAGATAGGGGGAACATGATACGAGCCATGAGCAGCATAGTTCAATTACTCGATGCCTCCGTTCCCAACCGAATGACAAAAGCCTGATTGACGGCTAATGCTCATGCAGAATCAAGAAGCCCGAGGCCGACCTTCACCTATTTCAGGAATGAACTGGAAGGCGGAGCAACAATCATCAATTCGCTGGAAATGATAAAATTGAAGTTCAGGTAGTGACGAACTTGGCACAGTCAGATATCAACCATCAGCTTGGGTTGAACACAAACCAATCAGCAGACGCGCAGCATGCGGTTTCGATTCCCTACGTCATGGATGGAAACACGGGCAATGGAACAGCTACCTGCAACATCCTAGATGAGAATGCAAGAATTGTGACAAACTCAGATCATGCACAACCAGTTTTAACTCCAACTCGAATGAATACTCGAGCGACATTTCATACTCAGCTCCAAGAAAGAACGCAACAATTCGAAAAATAGGAACCCGGTCAGGTCGAATGACTCGAACTATGACCCGGGGGCAATATCGACGTGGAAACAAGAAATCAGCAAAGACCCCCTTTGTAATCTCAGATTCGATGCTGGGGGCACCAGCCAGGATCTTGACAATGTGCATCAATTCTTTGATGGCAACCTGCTAGCTAGTTTGATTCGGCGCCTCTCGAGAGGCGGCACTTCTCGAGATGATATGGATAAAACAATTACAGCCCTCACACTTGGGACGTCAGGATCCCCTGTTATTCCCCTGGACTTTTAATTTTCTCTATAATAAGACTTGCTCAGAGATTTTGATGAATTCAACCCTGAAGTGGATAGACTTTCATGACAAAAAGGTGTTAGCGTCGAGACGAATGACCTAGATGCCTTCCTGACTAAAGAATGGAGTACCTTCTAATTCCTGAAACGATAAGGACAAAGGAAAAGCCCTGGAAAACAATGACAAGAATGTGCAATTCCAAAGAGAATCTATACCACTTATCGAGCCCATGATCTTGTTTGTCAAGCACAATTGTACCGAGCATGAGAAAGAGACTCAATAAGACTGTGATAACCATTTCGGACTATGCTGAAGCATAAACGGTGGGGCCCAACTAACTTCATAACGACATTTATTCACTCGCATTCAACAACCTTACTTGACTCCGCAACTGATCTGATGAGAGTAACCGAAGTCGCTGATGCCCAATGAGGCAATCCTCACTATCTGACTAAAGAGAAGAGATGATATCAAAGCAAATGTGGTTCAACCATTTGCATATACAATTCCGATTTTTGCTAAATTGAGAAACAGTACAGAATGATCTGGGTCGGCTAAGATTGCTGAACCTGCAACTCTTACCAGATGCAACGACAGGAAGTATAAAATCTTCAAGATTAAATGCCTTATTGACTCAACTCAACCCCCATCGATACTGGGGGCATAAGTACTGACCTCGCTTGTCCTCCGATGGCACTAAGAGCACAAGTGTCGGTTCATAGACTAACTTTGAAGACAATAATGGCATGAAATGGGATTCAAAACATGTACGTCATGCCTTTGGAGTATAACTTTACTCATCTTTGCCGACCAAGCGAGCTAGCTTGTGGATCGAATATGAAATTAAAGACTCAAACTACACCGAATGGAAGGTGTGACAAACATATCTACTACCTTGCGATGGTGACGATCCTATAGGCACTGGTCCACATAATTTTAATAACGTCTCTTACTGACTTGCATATGATTATTGAATTGCGAAGCAATCCAGAGCGATCGCGGATTCCTTTGACCACGATCCAGAGTGATCATGGCCTTCAGATTCCCTACTGTTACGATTCAATGCGATTTTAAGATCCTGGATCAATACCAAGATATCAAGATAATCCAAACTTGGGTACAAATGACAAATTCATACGTTGAATCTGATATGCTTCGTCCCAATAGTCCAGTTGTTAGCTCAGAGCCCAAAGATTCTTACATTGCCCCATGATTTGGTTGGTTACTTCATACATTGGCTCATATGAAAAAGAAAGTCCAACCCTACCACGCGCTTGGCTTACATAGAATGATGATGTTGTTTGGCAACGACCTGTGTGTGTAGAATCACGCTCGGGAGCCAACGATTTAGCATGACATCTGACAGATGAATTAGATCTTTTGATCCGACAAGGTTTAAACGATTTCTTGATCATCTCGAATACTCCTTCTGTGGAACTTGGCCTGACTAGCTCCCAGGGAAGCAATGCAATAGTTGGATAAAGCCTTCTCAAGGATAAATGACGTTCCAGAGAGATTTAGCTCAACATGTTCAAAGCACATCTCATCTTCGATAAGATGTACTTTGGGGGGGAAAAATGTTAGCCTGCTTTGTGACCAGGCTACCCAAAGCAAAGATCATGTTGACACACCTCTGGGTAAATGCTGTCTCATATGGAATCTCTGGATAACATCGCTCTTTGGCATTGGAAGCATCATCAGAAGACACAAGGCAGTTTGGTCAAAATCACAACATCAGTATAAACTGGCCCGAAACCCCTATCAAATGACCTCATTTGGATCTATTCACCTCATTTACTCGTAGCCCTTTGAATTAGCTTCAATTTGAGCTTTGGTTTGGCTCAATCGGACTTACGGTTTGAAAGTTACGCCCATTTCCGTGAACGGGTGTAAGCTGGCATATGACCGCGATCCGATCCGCCCTTGCCTACGCGATCCGATCCGACCTATGACCGCGATCCGACCTATGAGCGCGATCCGACCCATGACCGCGATCTGACCTATGACCCCGATCCGACCCATGACCGCGATCCGACCCATGACCGCAATCCGACCATATGACCGCGATCCGACCTTCGGACCTGTTCACACGCAGCTTGTTTTGACCTATTCTCAAGGCTACTGGCTCTCCTATTTTTCTGGATCGCCTGCCACGTACCCCATCACGAACCAGTCCTCCCCGGAGCTTTCCTACAGCTATAAATACACCTTCAGAGGGCATTTTCAAGGGACTTTTGGCATCTCCTTGTCCATGGCTGCCATGGCTAACATTTCTCCATGAATAACTATCATCTTCCTCAATAAAAATTCAATGAATTCGGAGAGAATATTCATTGTAATTGTAATTGTAATCCATGAATGAAATGAGAAAATATGAAGTGGACGTAGGCTCGTTAACGTCGAACCACTATAAAAATCTTGTTGTCTCACTTTTTCTATATTTTTCAGTTATTTCTTCATATCCTGTGCTCAAAATACGACGATTTGGGTGTTAGGACCATTTTTTGGTCTAACAAGAATCTTTGTTAATTTAGCAAAATACTTATGAAACTTAGTAAATTCTTCAGAAAATTAGTAAATTTGGTTGATTTTTATTGAACAATGTTAATTTTACTATACTTATTTATTTGTTAGAGAACTTAGTTAATTTGTATATAATTTTTTAAATTTTACAAACATAGTTAATTCAATCAATTCTTATTAAACTTGTAAGCATTTTTAAAAGTTAGTTAAATTTTACAATCTTAGTTAATTTAGTCGAATGTTTATAAATTAGAAGACTTTATAACAATTAGTTAAATTTTATTAACTTAGTTATTTTTATAAATTTGGTCATGTTTTAAAAGCTCAAATGATTTTTGTAAACTTAATTATTTTCATAAATTTATTTAACTTTGTTAACTTTGATTAAAAAAAAAGTAAAAAATAAGGTCATTAAAGTCGAAGGTTTTGAATCAAACCTTCTTATTATAGTATCGGGCGATTCATTTTCTGTGTGCTACAACACGCAAGTTAGCTTCTTCTCTCTTCTTATCGATCACGTCCAGTGATTCTAAGAGACCTCGAGCTCCATTAGGATGACTGCTTCAGAGCCGTAGGACAAGGCGAACAGAGTATGGCTGGTCGCTGACTAATGGGTTGTACGATAAGCCCGAAGGACTAATGGTCATCGACCCATTTGCTTTTGGCTCGCTCCAACCTTTTCTTCGGGATGGACTTGATGATCTTGTTCACAACATTGACTTGTCCATTTGATTGTGGGTGCACGACTGCAGTGTACTTCTCGATATGGTATTGTCAGCAGAAAACCCTCAATTCTAAGCTATTGAATTGAGTCCCATTATCAGACTGGTCCTGGAGAGCCCAAATCGACATATGATGTTTCTAACGATAAGTTGATCACCCGCTTTGTCGTGATAGTGGTCAATGGCTCGGCTTCGGTCCATTTCGTAAAGTAGTCCACAGCTACAATCACATACTTCGCTCCGCCCTTATAGATTGGAAGGCTTCCAATGATGTCCACTCTCATACAATGGGTGGCCAAGGACTAACCATCCGGTTGAGTTGAGTTGGCGGAGCTCTTTGAATCTGGACAAACCTATGATACTTGTCACAACATTTGGAATAATTAGCCGCATCTTGACTGATGATAGGCCAAAAGTAGCTTTACTGCAGCACCTTCTTTGCCAGAATTTCCCCCGGTGTAGGTGTCGCATTCGCCTTTGTGCACTTCCCACAACAATCATTTGGCGTCGTTCATCAGCCACCACTGGGGCATAGGAACTGAGAATCCTTGTAACAACCTGCATTTCACGTATCGGAGAATCGTAAAATATTTTTATTTAATTCTGTAAGAGTCGGATCATTCTCAAATTTTGATATGTTGTTCATGGGGATGTGGGAGATGTCCATGATTTTTATCATTTTTATTTGTGGCCATTTCCCCCTATTATTTTTGTTAAGGGTATAATTTTTTAATGGGATCGAATCTGGAGTTGAGATCTATTTCATTGGATCGAAAATGGCGTTTCCAATTTCGCAGAGTGGTCACATTAAAGATTTGGCTGAGCGGTTTGGGAGGAATCGATGTTTCAGTGTTGCTAGTTTTCTAAACAAACTAATTAGTCATTAGTGGGTTGATTAGTAAGCCCCCTTAAGGCTAGGGATTGTTGGCTATAAATAGGAGGGTAGGGGTAAAGATGATTGTTTACTCTCTTCATTTCTCATTTGGTTGGTTGTCTGTGATTCTCCGGCTCAAACCAAATACACTTCCACTTCATTTCAATTCATAGATTAATAAACTAGTGTTGGAAATTTGTTTGGATTATTAAAAATTTGACTAAGTGTAAAAATGGCTCCTATATGTGAATAGTCCCACATCATGAGATTATAAGAAAGATCCAAGTATTTATACTTGTTTCTAAGAAATCATGTTGGGGCCTTGGGCTCCCAATACATGCTTTGTTGTGAGGAGGGAGGCCATGCATCATGACCACCACACACGCGCGTGCGACCGACCGACCCGGCCCGGCTCGGTTCGGTTCGGGCTTAGGCTTGGGCTTGGGCTTAGCTTTGTGGTGTAAACACTTATATTTTTAGACCAGAAAAATCTGCATTTTTCGAACCATATTTTTAAATACGGAAATATTTCTGAGCCGACTTTAATTTGAAGCGGTAAACTTTTGACCCGGTATTTTAGCAGATTTATCCACTGAACAGTATTTTGTTCAGCCCTAATCCCCATCTATATATTACCTTCAGCTTTAGACGAAAAATATAACAAAAAATAGTTTTTTCTTGCCTCCGCCATTAAAATCTTCTTACAGAAATCACGAGCAGTAATTTTTATCTCGAAAGTGAAAATCAGCACTGATTTGATTGTGCAAAGCAAATCAGTTATTATTTTCAGAAGCTGTTTTATCCTAGAGGCGGCGACGAAAGTACGAACTGGTTTTGCACCACCGACCAGATCGCCGAATCGTCTTCAAGAAAGCGACCTAGTCCGCGACTCAGTCATTGTTTCCCAACAATTTGAAGACGAATCGAAACAATGGCTTCTGCAACCCTAGATGAAGCCCCCCCCCCTTTTCCACAATCAGTTGATTTCAAAAGAGAAACCCAAAATTACCATAAATCGATGGAATAATGGCAGATCAAATTAGATCTTGCGCAGCCTTGATTGCACGCTGGTAGATCCAAAGGCAAGGAGTCGATTGAAAAATGAGGCAAAGGACAGGTCTATAACAAACGCGAAGATTAGTATTTTTCTTTTGATTATTGTTCTAATCTCGCAGAAATAGGATATTAATATTTGTGCATAGAACCTCAGACCTCACAGTAGCATGCGTATTTTTTGTTTTTTAAATGCTTGCTTATTTCTTTCAAGCCAGATATGCCGAACAGTGGCTATAGTACATATATTGATGCGGTTGAGGTCGCTTTTACTGAATCTGTTAGCAGTAGAATTTTTTGTAATAATCACTGACAGGTTATATGTGTAAAATTTGGAACTTTGTATGACCTAAAAATGTTATACCTCAAAGCCTTGAAGAGAAAGCGATCTAAGTTTAATGTAAGTCAAACTGATGAATCCAGTTTTGTGCGTTTTAAGAACTTCGTAGGTCTGTGATGTGTAGGCACTATTTGAATGCAAATTTTGAAAATGTCTTTATTATAAATTGACATTAATTAAGTGCATACTTATTTGGAAAATGTCATTAAAATTGATTATTCGACGTCAAGAGAGATTTCTCTTGGGTGCTTACCTGATGTTGGTTTAGGCCTTCAGGGTTTGTGTTTGGGAGGTGTTGAACTTGATTAGAATAGTATACGCTTGATAATTGGTTGCTATGGATGATACTGTTTGTTTCTTCTCTAATTCTCTGGGAAGGCAATCATCATAGGTTGTGGGGGAGATGGGTTTGGGTTTCTTCTCTGTTGATGTGTTGGCAGATCAGATGATTGAACCGCCTATTTCTCATATACTTTATTGATGATGTTATTACTTGTTTTATCGCTCATTAAGACTGTTGTCTGACTCAAGGTTTTATGTTTCCTTCTTATTACCTAGGGCTGTTCATCCATGTTGTGGATCGGCAGACTGAGTAGCAGGTAATAGATCTTAATGAGGACAATGCTGCTGAGCGACGACAAGCTGGAGGCTAACGTATTACTATCTACTATTCATATTTATTTTTGTTGATGTATGTTACTCTGAGTGAACTTGTTGTGAGGCTGCTTGTACAGATTCTGATTTGATTCAAATGTTTGTATGGATATTTTCACGATGATATGAGAAGTTTAAGATTATGTTCAATTGTGTTTCACTATTATCTCCTATTGTATATGTTCTATTATATTTTCTTCATGCGATGTGAGTTATAAGATAGGTTTTGTGTATGTTATTCTACCCTGATGATCGTCCTGTATCGGCCTAGCACGTCATACAACACACTATTTCCATGATTTTTGCAGGAGGTACGGGGGCGGTCATCACAATCCGCTTCTGTAGAGTGTATCTTCTTGAATGATATACCTCGAGCCTTTACGCATGAGGGCTCATCTTTTGTTCTTACTTTCCGGAAGAGTTCCATGATGGAGGAAATTTTTGATAGGGGTCATCCACGATTTTTTCTCAGGTTCGACTTCCAATGCTTGATCAATTTCCAAGTTGTCTATGCTTGGATATGTGAGTTGCTATGATAGTCAAAATCGTCCAACAACTCTTCTACCCACTTGAGATAGACCGAAAGTCGTTCCTTTTGGTTTGGTACTCCGTTCGAACTTGAAACACAATAAGTTGTGAATTGTAGAAAATGTCTAATGCCTCTAGCCCCAACTCCTTCACGAGCTTCAGCCCGACAATCAGAGCTTCATACTCAAAATCGTTGTTGGTAGCGGTAAAGTCTAACCTCAAGGTGTAATAAATCGATCATCTATCAGGAGTTAATAAAATGACTCCGGTGCCAGAACATCTACCATTATGATCCTCGTCTGTGTACAGTTTCCATGTGTCTAGTCTTGGTTTGACAAAAGGAAAATTGGAATCACCCTCTGGATTGTCATCCTCGAGAGTCGAATAATTAGCTATAAAATCTGCCAATGCTTGTCCTCAGATTAACTTTCGAGGAAGGAAAGTGAGGTCGAACTGAATCAACTCAATGTTCCACTTGTGTAGCCTTCCAGACACCTCAAGTCGCTAAAGGACTTGTCGTATTGGTTGGTTGATACACACTTTGATGGGGTGAGCCTGAAAGTAGCAGCGGAGCTTTCTCAATTCAATCAACAAACTTTAAGCGAGTTTCTCGATCTTTGGGTAGTTGTTCTCCGCTTCCATCGAATTTTTTCTTACGTAATAGACTGGTCACTGCACCCGGTTCTCTTTACGAACTAATGCTGAACTGATAGCATAGAGTGACACTGCCAGGTACGTGAACAAGTCCTCATGGTCCACTGACTTAGATAATATAGGAGGCCTCTCTAAATGATTGAGCATGTTATGAAAAGCTGCAACACAATCAGGCATCCAAGCAAAGTTGCGCTTCCCTCTCTTTATTAAGTTAAAGAAAGGAATACACTTATTGATTGCTCTAGAAATAAATCTGCCCAAAGCTGCAACCTTTCCTGCCAGGCTCTGCACGTATTTGATCTTACGATGCCCTTGAATACCCATAATTGTTTCGATATGTTCGGGGTTGATTTCGATTCCTCAAAATCTGATGATGAAGCCCAAGAATTTACCTAATGCAACGTCAAAAGTGCATTTCAAAGGGCTGAGCTTCATAACATATCTGCGAAAAACACCGGACATCTCTACCAAGTCCTGGACATGATCGGCTGATTGCTTTGACTTCACCAGCATGTCATCTACATATACCTCCATCGTATTTTTGAATTGATCATGGAACATGCAGTTGACCAAGCATTGATAAGTTGCTCCAGCATTCTTCAGTCCAAAAGACATAATCATATAGCAATACAGTCCGAGATCCGTTATGAAACTAGTATGCTCCTGGTCTGGGACATGCATCATAATCTGGTTATATCTTGATAAGCATCCATGAACGTCAACGAGAAAAGCTCGTGTCCAACTGTTCAATCGACAAGCTGATCAATCCTAGGAAGTGGCACAGTGTCTTTAGGGCATGCCTTATTCAAGTATGAAAACTCGATACATGTTCGCCACTTCCCGTTTGCCTACTTTACAAGCATTGGGTTTGATATCCACTAGGGGTATATCGCATCTTGGATGAACCCGTTATTTTTCATTCTTTCGACCTCTTCCTTCAAAGCCGCCGACCTCTCCGGGCCAAGCATGTGCCTTTTCTGCTTTATTGGTACATGGTTCGGGTCAATATTTGACGATGACTCATGATGTGCAACGACCCAGAATTTATTAAGGAATATTTAATTTATTTAAATATATAAAAATGATTTATTTTAACAATTAATGAATGAAATTTATTTAATTTAAGGTTTGAACGTATAATTTATAATATAATTAAAAAACGAGCTCGCAACATCGCGGTAATTCGTAATATTACATTTTGAACTTTAAATGAATGTATAGGAGCCAATATAAGTCATAATTCATTGAAACAAGAAACGTTCGAATCTATTGAACTATAGTTTTCCAGTGAAAGAGAAAAACTAAGATTTCATTTTATAGATTGTGAGTTATGTCCAAATCAAATTTTCAGAAAGTCTCTATGGAATCGTTTATAAACCATAAGGATTTATTTATTAATATAAAAGGACTTTAAAATAAACTGAATATCAATTTATCTTAAAATTGGAAGTATCGTTATAAATCCAAGTATGTTTATTTTAAAGCTATATGATATTCTGTTTGGATATATACGATAATATTAATTTATTACTATTAAATTGAATTGTTTTTAATTAAATTATATTATATTATATCGATTTAACTGAGTATTGAAAAATAGTCATTTTGCAAACTATCTTGGATTTCGATGAAATCAATTTTATTGGATTCGTAATGATAAATTATTATAAGATTCTAAATTTCGGATCAACGGGAGTTAGTATATGGTCGTGCGAGTTATAAGCGTTCAATGTAAATACATATGTATAATTAATTGATAATTTAAGCTCAAACTAAGGCTATTTGAGCAAACACACTCGTATTTCGACGAAACAAGTTTCATTAGGACCGTAATGACAAACAATAGCTGCATATCAATTTTCATCGCGAACGGAGTTCGTACGTGCCCATGTGAATTTATAAACGACGAATGGAGGTAGCGATTGAATAAAAATTAATAAAATAACATTAAAGCTCCAACTATAAGCTACCCTACCAAAAATATCTCCTATATAAGTACCCTACCCAAGACATAGGATCATCCAACCTTAAACCCCCAAATCAACTAATATTTTGAATTTGCAAATAAGTCTATTTCTCTACAATAATTTATATCTCTCAAACGATAATGAATTGGTGGAAAGTTCTAACTAGGAAGTTGAAGTTTATGTCGAGTGCTACCTACAAAAAAAATTTGGTTGCCAACGGACACCCGAGGTGACCGGAATCTTACCAAGACCGTGTACTGTTCACTCTCGCACTTCCTCATTTTGTATGCAAACGATGGAATATTAGGTGAGGGGATCTGAAGGAAAGCTAAAGAGGGGAGGATGGTCTACGCCTTTCATGTTGGTCGGTCGGCCTAATATGGCATGCGGTGGCCGTGACGACAAGATGATCGGAGGTAAACAGTTTTCTTGAGTAGCGATCGAAGAATGGCTTTTTCTAGCCAACGTGGTCACTTTTAGGCCAAGGCTCCAATTGGTGAAGTGTTCATGGTAGTGAGGCCGAGGTGAAAGAGAAGTTTGGTATTGGTTGGTGGCCGGAATTGCGTACGACGTGGGCATAGTTCGTGGTCGATTTCTGGGCCGACGACGAAACTCTGGGGGTACCACGTGCTGGCATCGGCGCGTCTCGTGTTGGAGGTGGTGCTTGTGGGGTCAGCTCAGCCGGACAATGGGTTTGGTGATCGCGACGGGGGTGAGGAAGGGTGGAGCTGTGAATGATGGATGTAGAAGATGAATAGTAAAGGTTTAATAATATTATTTACTATTCGTTAATAACTTGATTAATTTATTCAAATTTGAACATTTACTACTTGTTCATATGAAACCAGAATTGAGTAAAGTAAGTTCCGTTGGGATCGTATGGACGTAGGCTTCGCTGTGGAAGTCATTTGGATGAGATTGGAGCTAGTTGGAATTTTGGATTAAATAAACCTTCATATAATTTAATTCAAAAGAGATCGTTATTGCAATGATCAAAAATCACTGTGAGAACTTTCTTTAACTTGAATAGTTATTATAATCATCAACTTATTACATATTGATTGCTTGTGGTTGCTATGATTGCTTCGAGGATGATGGATGTTTATTACAGTTTTATTTATACTGTTTATGTACATATAAGCGTTAATGATTATAATCCATTGGAATATTAAACGAAAATATATTCATTTAAATGGAATAAGTTATGAAAATGGAAATTAGATTTTTTATCTCCAAAATGATTTGAAAATGAAATTGAGATGATTTCAAACAACTATTGAAAAGGTTGAAATGGATTTGAAAGAGTTTTGAATTAGAAATGGCTTGTTCTAATTAAAAATAGATTTTGAATAGTAAATTCAAAAGTGAATTTGAGGTAGGTATATAAATGACATTTTTAACTCTAAATGATTGTTCTAATGATCTTATTTATTTTTATAATGGATTTCAGAAAAGTTTGGTTTTCAATAGATTTAATTTTGAAAAATATTATTATTTTAATATTATAATAATATAGAATATTCAATTTTGAGTTATAGTTGAATTTGAAGTTAGAATCATTTTTAAACGAGTTTATAAACGTTTTACAAAATACGTTTGGAATGAATCAGATGAGTTTATTTTAAATAATAATATGGTTTGAATAGGATGTGTCGCGCAGCGACAGTTCGCGAATTTCAACCATGAACTTCAAACGAGCATAATTAATGCAATTTAAATCGAATTTCACCGAAACAAAAAACGTTCATTTTCTATTGATAATAACTTTCAAATGAATGAAGAAATTTTGGATTTCAATTTATAGATTTCAAGTTATGTTTAAATCTACTTTTGAAAAGGTTGTTGTAAACGTAATTCGATGACCATAATTGAAAATCGATCGAAATGGCCATACAAAAATTATTAAAAATATGGAAAAATTATGATAAATCATAATAAATAATTATAAAGTGATTTGGAAAATAAATATGAAGTTTTGAACTATATTTCGATTTTTGTGCTTTCAGCCTAACTTGTTGAATATGATAAAACGACGTATTGTGAATTTAAGTTTAATGAACTTAAGTTGTTTGATTTATCAAATATAAGTGTCGTTTCATAAGATATGTGTTGGTAAATCTTTTGATTCAGAAAAGTTTTCCAGTTTGAATAAAATAGGATTTGGATAGAAATGATCTTCATATATCTTTGATTGATTACCGTTATGTAGACATTTGCTATTTGAGAAATATGGAAGATGTTTATATCGTTATTCCACTCATAGTATTAGTTGATTACGAGAATTGGTGTTGAATATAAGTGGACATAAATTCTGTTTAAATCTTGTATTTAATATCAATTGGTTTGGGGTTTCTTGAACGGTGTCTTCAACAACATCATTCGTTAACCTAGTTAAATTTGAAGTTATGTTTGGAATTGTGGAAAGTATAATCTTTGTTAGGATTGATTAAATCTTTATTTTAAGATATATTGAGTTTTCCAAAGTTGAGTTTTCCAATTATTGAATGAAATTGGAATTGAATGGGAATTGATTTAGTGATAATCGAGTTGAGTCTTTATGGATGAAGACCTTTACTATTTAAGGAATTTAAAAGGCTTTGTCGTTATTTCGCTTATAGTATTAGTCTGATATGGGAATTTATATCTATTGTAAACTGGTATGATTTCCGTGAAGATTCATTTCGAATGAAAGTATGATTTTGGGTTTATAGTGAAATATGTTTTAAATAATGTTTGTTCTTTAACCCATTTAAAAGAGAAGATGATTTTTCACAAGTTAAGTTGAAATGAAATCTTTATTTAATTTGATTATAAATATTTATAAAAGATTTTTCCCTAGCATACGATAATGGGAACAGTTTAAAGATCGTTTAAAAGAATATAAGTGTGTTTTCGCGTAATGATAAGATTAAGAAATCGTAAGTACAATTTCGGGCGGGAGATATTATTGAGAAAAGATAAAGTAATTAAACCTAATCAATGATTAATGAATGGGTTTGGGTAAATTTATATTCCTGTAAAGATAATTGAAAACTTCAATCAGAGTTGAGATGAAAGATGGTAATCAAACTTACCAAAATACGAGGGGTATTAGATATGGAGTACCACCATTTTTGCTCCATGGGATGAATAGGATGAGAATGGGATAATGATTTGAGAAACTACCTTTTTCACGAGATTCAATAATCTCGATAAAGCGTAGAAAACTTGATTTGAGTTAAGTTCATGAAATGAGATTTTATAATCTTTTGAAATGATTTCCAAGAGAAGATTTAAACAAAAGTTTAAAAATGAAAATCTTTGATAAGGTTTAAATGGGTATAACCAATAAAAAAATGATTTAAGTAAAAGAATATTCTGAGATGGAATGAGACTTGTGATATTTTTATATATCAATTGATTGTAAAGATGCACTAATTATTTCGGAAAGACACGGTTCCAACCCATTTTGAATAGCTATACGACGAGTATTGAAGATACTAAAGACGTCGGTTGAAGACCATGGATCTTCACATCATTTGGATTGAATACTGATGTCTGGATTGGGATGTACACCCAGGACGAGTTTTTAAGTAGCAGTTGTTCGAAAGTGCTTGTTGATTGTCCGGATTTGCAAGGACCTCTCTCCTTTATTGGATGAGGAATAAGATGCCTTCGGTTTCGTTAAAAACCAGAACGGACTTGTATGTATGTATGTCTGACATTGTATCTTGTAGTATGTAATGAATTTTTGCTGAACGTATTTTTGTTGGTGGCGGAGAATTTATTCTCTTAGCTTAAAACCCTTATTTTAGACATATGAGCTCAAAGGTGATACAGTTAGCGATGATCGATTATATGTTATGAGATGACAATGTGGCATGCTAAGTGATAAGCTATTGATGATCAGAGATTTTTGTTGAAAAGAAGAGCTTTGTGTAAAATGTGACTTCAGGACCTCACAATCGATAATGAGCCGAAACAGAATGAACTACCGCAGAGTTAAGGACTAACGTTTACTTCTAGTTTAAAGTGATGCTATGGTATGAAGCTCAGGCAAAAAGTCTTAGCAGATGATAGATCGAGACCCCTCGGATAATGGCTAACAACAACTAAAAGACATTATGTTTAGGAGAGATTTGAATTACACCTGTTTATAGGTGGGCCGCCTCTGGCGCTACGGAAGGAGAAGTTGTTGATCTTATGACATTCCATTAGAGGTGTTTTGAATCACGGAAAGGAAGATCCTTTGCCTTAGTCATCGATGAAGCCTAACTTCCAATATGAACATTACGTTTTTAATTGTATACTATGTATGTAGACGTAATATATGGTACCTACATCTTCTAAGATTTACGCATTTACTTTCGAAAGTGATTTCCACACTATGCACTTGTAATAATAAAAGAGACTTTCACATATCCAACATATTTGGTTATCATAAGGCAAAACTTGCTCCTTTGGTGTGTGTTGCATTGTGTGATGGGATGCAAGTCTTATGGTAGCTTCATTTGTCGAAAAGCATTGCGGGTAGTTTTATGATTAGTATTCATAAAAGGAAACATGTTCCATGTTATGCGACGTGGTCTTGTGATTTACCCAACTTTAAAATAAAGTAAATATCTATTTTGGTTCTTACACCAGTCTCATGACTGATCCAGACTTTCTTGTTCTTCCACCTGGACTCTGGATGCTCATATTTTACACACGAGCAGTCTAGTAGTTTTGGTTTGCAAATACTTTATGGAGCAGGTACTGGATTGGAGCTAGAGCTGTGTCCAGGGCATTTTATTTCTTCTGTTGAGAATTTATGTTTTCCGCTGTGTACATGATACACTCTGATCTGTTATTTCTGATGTGCGTATATTTATTATTGTACTCTGTTATAAGCTGTACTATGATGTTAAAATAATTGCAATAATAATAATAATAAGTTGTTTTGTTCAGTTCTTATTTGTTGTAACCCCAAGAGATACGTCTTCTTGATCGGTTTAAGTCATTTAATTATCGGTTTCAACCGGCCTAGAAGGCGGTTCGTCACGTCAGGTATCATATTTTTGGTTTATACAAAGCTTTCATGTATGACTCATTTGAACAGAAGGAAAGGACTCATCAGAGATTGGATTAGTAATATCCTATATGAGTGACTCATTAAAGATAGGGTTAGCAATACCCTAAAATTAGTTTGAAGAGTATTATATATAGAAGAGAACAAATTTTCTTATTCACAAACATGAATTTGGTTTTGAAAAATTATATTCTTAAAAAGTGAGTTTAAAAAGTACATATGGATAACCTACCTAATTATATTATAATAAGAGTTTGAGTATCTTATTTGTCGTTATGGTTGGACTATTGGGTATAAGAAGATTTTGAATATACTCCTGGCTGACCTATATACGAAGTCTCAAATATACTTAGATGGATATAGAATCACATTCTAGCCACTTGAAGATGATTCTATTAATAAAGATCAACTGCAGCATCATCAATGTTCATTTTCGAGTTTCGAAAGTGGGATGACTATATGGTTCCAATTGAAACGTCGAGATATGCTTAAACCCATTTAGATAAGTGTTTAAAAATGACTTGAACAACCAAGATAAATAAAGAATAGCCTTAAGTTAAGAACTTGGTTAAAATTTAATGTTTGTAATTTAGGAAATGATTAAAATGATTTGATTTTTAAATTTGACTGGTACAAGTTAAATAAATTGAAAGGGTAAAAGTGAATCAAATGAATTAAAATTTAACTTAAGTGAAGTTTAATAAAATGGGATTTTATTTATATCAAGTGGAATTTGAATGATAATACCTATATAGAATGGTTTGGTATTTTGGTAAAGATTAGAAATTAGTTTGAATGGGACGTGTGTGTGTGTGTGTATATATATATTGGACAAGTTATTGAATGGAGGCTAAGATGAGGAATAAAATGCTCCACACAAAGGTATATATTTACTGTATTGATTGGGTTTGATGATTTTATGAGCCGATTGGCGAGCCGCTTTTCTTTTGGATTTTCTTTTTGATTGGTGATGGCCAAGAGAGGCGAGTTGTAGTTGTATCGATTGAGCCGCACAAAGGAGGTTATGGCGAAAATTTTCGAAAATTTAAGGAGTTAGCAAAATTTGAGAAATGAGAAATTTCTAAGAAACTAAAAAGCTAAAGAACTTAAGTTAGTTAGAATGAATGCTTTGTTGGTTAAGTAACTGACCTTTAGTTCCGTCTTCGATTTCGAGGATGAAATCTTTTTAAGCGGGGGAGATTGTAACGACCCGAAATCTATGAAGATATACTTAATTTATTTAAATATTGAAAAATGATTTATTTTAAGAATTAACAACTTGAAATTTAATCAATTTAAAGTTTGAACGTATATATTATAATATAATTAAAAAACGAGCTTGCGGTAGTTCGTAATATTATGTTTTGAACTTTAACTGAATGTATATGATCCAATATAAGTCAGAATTCGTTGAAACAAGAAACGTTCGTATCTATTAAACTATAATTTTCCAATAAAAGAGAAAAGTCGAGATTTCTTCTTGTAGATTGTGAGTTATGTCAAAATCAAATTTTCAGAAAGTCGGTATGGAATTATTTATAGACCATAACGATTTATTTAATAAAGTGAATTGATTTTAAAATAAACTAAATATCGATTTAGCTTAAAATTGGAAGTATCGAGTTATAAACCCAAGTATGTTTATTTTGGAGCTATTGATATTCAATTTGGATATATACGATAATATTAATTTACTATTATTAAATTGAATTGTTTTTTAATTCAAATTATATTATATCGATTTAATTGATTATGGAAAAATAGCCATTTGGTAAACGAACTCAGATTTCGACGAAACTAATTTTATCGGATGCATAATGATAAATTATTAAAGATTCCAAATTTCAGATCAATCGGAGTTAGTATGTGGCCGTGCGAGTTATAACATTCAATGCAAATACATATGTATAATTAATTGATAATTTGAGCTCAATCTAGGGCTATTTAAGCAAACGAACCCGGATTTCGACGAAACAAGTTTCATTTGGACCGTAATGACAAACCACAGCTGCCAGTTAATTTTCACCGCGAACATAGTTCGTAGGTGCCCATGTGAATTTATAAACGACGAATGGAGTTTGCGATTGAATAAACATTAATAAAATAACATTGAAGCTTCACCTATAAGGTACCCTAAGTACCCTACCCTAGACCTAGGACCAGCCAACCTTAAACCCTCAAATCAACTAATATTTTGCAAATAAGTCCATTTCTATACAATAATTTATTTCTCTCAAACGATAATGAATCGGAGGAAAATTCCAACTAGGAAGTTGTAGTGTATGTTGAGTGCTACCTACATCAAAAATTTGGTGGCCGACGGACACCTGAGGTGACCAGAATCTCACCACGACCGAGAACTGTTCACTTTCGCACTTCCTCGTTTTGCATGCAAACTGTGGACTATTAGGCGAGGGGCCTAGTATGTCCTGTGGTATCCATGACAACGTGATGATCAAAGGTGAATAATTTTCTTGAGCAACGATTGAAGAATGGCATTTTTTGGCCAATGTTGCCACTTTTTGGTCGAGGTTCCAATTGGAGAAGTGTTCATGGTGGTGAGGCCAAGTGCAGGTGAAGATTGGTGGTGGTTGGTGGGTCGTGGAGGCCGAAATTGCGTGTGACGTGGCACGGTTCGTGGTCGATTTCCGGCCTGACGACGAGGCTTTGGGGGTCCCACCTACTAGCATCGGCACGTCTCGTGTGGGGGGTGGTGCTAGTTGGGTCAGCTCGGCCGGACGGTGGCTCTGGTGATCACGACGGGGTGAGGAAGGGTGGAGCTGTGAACGATGGATGGAGAAGATGAAGAGTAAAGGTTTAATAATATTTTAATTATTTGTTAATAACGTGTTTAATTTATTCTAGTTCGAACATTTATTACTTGCTCATATGAAACTAGAATTGAGTGAAATAAGATCCGTTGGGATCGTATCGACGCAGGCTCTGCTATGGAACTGATTTGGACGAGATTGGAGCTAGTTAGAATTTTGGGTTAAATTAAACTTCCGTTTAATTTAATTTAAAAGCAATATTTATTGCAATGATCAATAATCACTGTGAGAACACTTTTTTAACTTGAATAGTTATTATAAGCATCAACTGATTATATATTGATCGTTTGTGGTTGCTATGGTTGCTCCGTGGATGATGTATGTTTGTTACAGTTTTATTTTTACTCTTTATGTACATATAAGCGTTAACGATTATAACACTTATATTATAACTGATTGTTTGATGGATGATAACTACTGTGGTTGTTATTATAATTGTTCACACAAATTGACACCACGAATATGGAATAATTTGGGTATTGGCTGAGTCTCGTTCCACTGGAGTATTAAATGAAAATATATCCATTTAAATGAAATAAGCTTGAAAATGGAAATTGGATTTTATATCAAAAACAATTTGAAAATGAAATTGAGATGATTTCAAACAATTATTGAATATGTTGAAATGGATTTGAAAGAGTTTTGAATTAGAAATGTCTTGTTCTAATTAAAAATAGATTTTGAATAGTAAATTCAAAACTTAATTCATGTTAGGCATATAAATGACGTTTTTAACTCGAAATGATTGTTCAAATGATCTTATTCATTTTTATAATGGATTTCAGGAAAGTTTGGATTTCAAAAGATTTAATTTTGAAAAATATTATTATTTTAATATTATAATAATATAGAATATTCAATTTTGGGTTATAATTGAATTTGAAGTTAGAATTGTTTTTAAACGAGTTTATAAACGTTTTATAAAATACATTTGGACTAAATCGGACGAGTTTTATTTTAAATAATAATATGGTTTGAATAGGACATGTTGATCAGCGATATTTCGCGAATTTCAACCATAAACTTCAAACGAGCATAACTAATGCAATTTAAATCGTATTTCCCTGAAATGAAAAACGATTATTTTCTACTGATAATAACTTTCAAATGAAAGAAGAAAATTTTGATTTTAACATATATATATTTCAAGTTTTGTTTATACTATTTTTTTTAAAGGGTCGTTGTAGACGCATTCGATGACCGTAATTGGAAATTGATCGAAATGGCCATATAAAAATTATTTAAAATATGGAAAAATTATGAAAAATCATAGTAAGTGATTTTAAAGTGATTTGGAAAAGAAATATGAAGTTTAGAACTATATTTCGATTTATGTGCTTTTAGCATAACTTGTTGAATAAGGTAAATTGATGTTTTGTGAATTTAAGTTAAATGAACTTAATTATTTGATTTATCAAATATAAGTGTCATTTCAAAAGATATGTTTTGGTAAATCTTTTGATTTTGAAAAGTTTTCCAATTTGAATAAAATTGGATTTGGGTAGAATTGATATTCAGATATTTGGTATTGATTACTGTTGTGTAAATGTTTACTATTTAAGGAATTTGGAAGATGTTTACATCGTTATTCCACTTATAGTATTCGTTGATTATGAGAATTGGTGTTGAATATAAGTGGATATAAATTCTGTTTAAATCTTTTATTTAATGTTAGTTAGTTTGGGGTTTGCCGTGAATTGTGTCTTCAATGACATCGTTCTTTAACTTAGTTAAATGTGAAGCTATATTTTGAATTATGGAAAGTTATAATGTTTGTTAAGGTTGATTGAATCTTTATTTTAAGATTTATTGAGTTTTCTAAAGTTGAGTTTTCCAGTTAATGAATTAAATTGGAATAGAATGGGAATCGATATAGTGATAATCGAGATGAGTCTCTGTGGAAGAAGACTTTTACTGTTTAAGGAATTTAAAAGGCTTTTTCGTTATTCCGCTTATAAAATTAGTCCGATACGGGAATTTATATCGATTGTAAACTGATATGATTTCCGTGAAGATTTCATTTAGAATGAAAGTATGATTTTGGGTTTATCGCGAAATATGTTTAAATAATGTTTGTTTTTTAACCAATTTAAAAGAGAAGATGATTTTTCAAAAGTTAAGTTGAAATGAATTCTTTATTTAATTTGATTATAAAGATTTAATGAAAGAGTTTTCCCTGGCAAACGATAATAGAAACAGTTAGTTTAAAGATCGCTTAAAAGAATTTAAGCGTGTTTTCACGTACTGATAAGATTAACAAATAGAAACTACGATTTTGCGCGAGAGATATGGTTGAGAAAAGATAAACTGATTAACCCTAATCAATGATCAATGAATGGGTATGTGTTTGGGCATATATATTTTTTCGTAAAGGTAGTTGAAATCTTCAATCATATTTGAAATGCAAGGTAATCAAACTTACCAAAATACGAGGGGTATTAAATATGGAGTACGCCAGTTTTGCTCCATAGGATGAATAGGATGAAAATAGGTTAATGATTTGAGAAATTACCTTTTTCGCGAGATTCAATAATCTCGATAAAGCGTAGAAAACTTGATTTGAGTTAAGTTCATGAAATGGGATTTCTTTTGAAATGATTTCCAAATGAAAATATTTGATAAGATTTAAATGGTATACCCAATATAAAGAATTATTTGAGTAAAAGAATGTTCCTATATGGAATGGGACTCATGATATTTTTATATATCAGTTGAATGTAAAGACGCGCTAGTTATTTCGGGAAGATCGGGTACCATCCAATTCTGAATAAGTATACGACGAGTATTGAGGATATT
Source organism: Allium sativum (assembly GCA_030737875.1). Lineage (NCBI taxonomy): Eukaryota > Viridiplantae > Streptophyta > Magnoliopsida > Asparagales > Amaryllidaceae > Allium > Allium sativum. The sequence continues at coordinate 467,786,653 of CM060923.1, forward strand.
GAAGACGGTGGTTCGTGACTAGGGATCTTCACATCTTTTGGATTGATTGCTGATGTCTCGATTAGGATATACACCCAAGACGATGTTTTAAGTGGCAGTTGCCCGGACGTACTTGTTGATTGCCTGGATTTACAAGGATCTCTCTCCTTTATTGGACGAGGAATAAAGTATCTTTGGTTTCGTTCAGACCCAAAACGGACTTCTACGGATGTGTGTCTGATATTGCATCTATTAGTATGTAATGGATTTTTGCTGAATGTACTTCTGTTGGTGGCAGAGAATCTATTCTATGAACTTAACACCCTTCTTTAAGATGTACGATATACTTAGCGATGATCGATTATATGTTATGAGATGACAATGTGGCATACTATGTGATGAGTTGTTGATGATTAGAGCTTCTCGTTGAAGAGCAGAGCTTTGTGTAAAACGTGACTTCATGACCTCACAACCAGTAATGTGCCGAAACAGGATGAAGCACCGTAGAGTTAACGACTGAATTTTTTTTCAATTATAAACTTATGCTATGGTACGGAGCCCATGCAAAAAGTCTTAGTGGATGATAGATAGAGGTGCCTCGGATGATGGTCAACAACGACCGAGAGACATTATGTTCAGGAGAGATTCGAACTACAATTGTTTATAAGTGGGCCGGCGCTGCCGCTATAGAAGGAGCATTTGTTGATCCTGGTACATCTGGCTAGAGGTGTTCAGAATCGCAGAAAGGAAGATCTTTTTCCTTGGTCATTGATGGAACCCAACTTCTAATATGAACCTTTACAGTTTTAGTTGTATACTATGTATGTAGACATAATATATGGTACCTGCATCTTCTAAGATTTATACATTTACTTTTGAAAGTGATTTCCACACTATGCACTAGTAATAATACAAGTGCCTTTTGGCTATCAAGTATATTTTGTTATCACAAGGCAAAACTTGGTCTTCTGGTGTGTGTTGCATTATGTGATGGGATGCGAGTCTTATGGTAGCTTCATTTTCAAAAAACATTGTGAGTAGTTTTATGACTGGTATTCATAAAGGGAACCTGTTCCTTATTATATGGCGTGGTCTTGTGATTTACCCAATTTTAAAATAAAGTAAATAACTGGTTTTTTTTTCTCACATCAGTCTCATGACTAATCTGGAGTTTATTGTTCTTCCATCTAAACTATGGGTGCCCATATTTTCCCCATAGGCAGTTTAATAGTTTTGGTTTGCAGATATATTTAGCGCAGGTGCTGGATTGGAGCTAGAGCTGTGTCTAGAGCATTTTATTTCTTTTGCTGAGAGTTATGTTTTCCGTTGTGTACATGATACAATCTAATACTGTTATTTCTTTTATGCATGTATTTATTATTGTACTCTAATATAAGTTGTACTCTAATGTAAAAGTTATTGTAATAATAATGAAAATAGTTGTTTTGTTCAGTTATTATTAGTTGTAACCCCAAGCGATACGTCTTGTTGATCGGTTTAAATCAGTTTATTTACCAGTTTCAACCGGCCAAGAAGGTGGGTCATCACATGATGGATGGAGATATCCCACACATGTCAGCATGGGTCCACGCAAACACGTCAAGGTTTGCGCGGAGGAATTCAGTCAACTCTCTTATTCGGAGAGGGTCTATGTGGGATCCGATCTTCAAGACCTTGGTCAGGTCGTTGTTATCTACCAGAATCTCCTCTGTAGCTTCATTTGGAGTTGCTTTTCTACATCCTGGCTCTTCATCCTCCTTTGGATAAATATCCTCAAGATGGCAACTGGACGGTCCTGGTTGGGAAGTTTTCTTTATTTGCTATGTTTCTGCCTCCTTGGCAGAAGGAGGGTTGTCTTCGGACTCCTTGTTTTCCTTATCACGGAATTCTCTCTATTCCGCTGAGTAGCACGCTCGTTGTGCTACTTGATCTCCCCGTACTACACCAACTCCAGCTTCAATCCGAATCTTCAGGAGAAAGAACTATGGAGCGACCCACATAACCATGCTACCTGCCCGAGTTTTGTCATTTCCCGGTTAATGAGACCTGAGGCTACATCTTACATTTATAACACCGCAATATCATTCGCTTTGAATGCCACATCGTCAGATATGTTAAATCATTAGTTGACGTCCTCAAATATACACTGGGTGTTAAGCTAAGAGAAGTTTCCTTCTTCGCCACCTACTATGGTACGTTTGAAGAAATCAATGTACGTGACCATCCAGAAACACTCTGTCAGACATTAATCCATATAAGTTGTCCTGGGACAGGACAAACCGAAGGCACCATCCCATTAATTCATCTTTGGTAATTTCCACCTAATATTAAAAGAATAGCCTTTGCACTTTACTCCATCTTCAGTCATCTTCAACATAGTCTGATTCGTAAAGAAACAATCAAATCTAAGTGGTTTTCAGATAATTTGATCTGATTCTGATCTCTTCGAAACGATCAACGAATTTGTTCAAAACTTCGATAGTCGTTTATTTAACTATCAAAGAAAACATCCATGCAACCAACGTTTCTATTTCCAAATGGAAATACTACGGGTTAAGCACCAAGCAACACCAAGCCATTTTCCAAATAGTAAAAATGCAAATATACAAAAGTGCTACGAATTAGTTTTCGAAATTGACTATATATAATGTATTAACAAAGTGCATAATTCCAACCTATGTTATTTTCTGCAACTTGGTAGTTTATAAGAGAAAATTGTTTAAAAATAAGTATAGTATAGTGATCCGCTTAAGGAATATATCTTTAGTTATAGTGTAATGGTTTCGATCAATGTTTTTATGACAAGATTGTGAATCGAACCACAATGACTTAAGGTTTTGATGATGTCGTAATCAAGCGTGCATCCTTGTTTTCAAAATTTATTCACTGTGCATCCTTGTGTATGTTTATATGTAAAACAGGTCCCTATTTCCTATAGCAATGAATTTTTTTGATTTTTTACTTTGTTGTATAAAAAAAAATTCATAATAATGTAAATATTCAAGAAGAAATTCTGCATACAAATAAATTGCTGAAATATCAGCAATTTTTATGGATAATTGCAGACATTTTTGCAATTATTCACATATTACATGCAAACGTTGAAAGTTGGATTAATAATTGCAGCAATGTTTGCAATTATCTTTATTAATAATTGTCTTGGCAACACAAACTTTTGGTCCGACCATGAAATTCCAAAATTTCCCTTGAAATTCATTTTTTTAAAATCTCATCCACTTAATCCTCAAAAATAGCATTTCGTATAAATTAGGCTGCAACTTAGACGTGCATTCCTAAAGAGTATTCTCATTATATTTAGGTTTGAATATTGACCGGACTTTATATTTTTTTTGAGTATATCTTTATTAATAATTGTTTTAGAAGCACAAATTTTTGGTCCGGCTGCAAACTTCTAAATTTACCCTTGAAATTCATTTTATTTTTAATCCCATCCACTTAATCCTCAAAAATAGCATATCCTATGAATTAGTCTGCAACTTAGACTTGCGTTCCTAAAAAGTAGAATTCTCATTATACCTAGGTTTGAATATTGACCGGACTTTATATTTCTTTTGAGCATATAAAATATCGATTTCATCAAAAAAAATCCAACAATCGAATAATCCAGAAGTGTTACTACTAAACAAAAATATAGGTTTGCACCGGTCCAATGTAGATCAGTTCAACACTTTATATATCGCAACATTATAGCTATTTAGAAAATTGTCTTAGGCCTATATATACCGCTCACTCCACCCATTCTCCACCATTGTTCCTTTTCAATATTTTTTGCTTCTCTTCCTATTCATTTCTAGGATCAACAGTTAAATTATGTAATATTTGTATAAATCATTTTCCCTTGCATTTATTAAATTCACAATATTTGTAGGAACAACATTCCACGCGCGAAGCGCATGCTGTTACGCTCGTTATTAATAATTGTTGATATATCAACAACTATTTTACAGTTGATAAAAGAAAATGAAAATTTTGCTGGAATATCAACAAATATTGTAAATAGTTGCATCATTTGCAGCAATTTACTGTAGATGAAATATTGTTCATTTGTACGCATTTTTTTTTATATTATGCTGATTTTCCTTTAATACCTGAATATCTAAATAAGTATAGGCTTTGAGTTTAAATTTTCAAGTAAATTAGCAAAAGGTGCATGAAATACTGCAATTTTTTTGATATAATTGCTGCAATGTCAGCAATTTTATGGGAAATTGCAAAAAAATTGTGGAGCGTGCATATTTTTGAATTTTTTTGAATCATTTTTTTGTTATTTTAATGCATGAATACGATGATGATTATGTGTTGAATTAAAATTTGAAATTTGGTAAATTTTTACGTTGCTTTTTATTAATTTTTTGATGATTTTCAAAAAATAAGGACCTTATTTATAAAGTTTTTAGACATGATTTTTTTTTATATTCTGAAGCTTAACAGAGATCTGAGTCAAACTGTCCCTTTGATGATTCGACCCGTCAAACCATTAAAGCCATATTGAAAATTAACACATTTAGCTATTAGATATATGCAATATATTAACATGAAATTAATTGAGTCATAGATGGTATTTAAGATTTGCAGCCGGAGTTGTGTATTGTTGTAGTGCATAATTGCACCAACATAAATATAGTTACTTATAAAAAGTAGTGGTTAACAACGACACAAATTTTGAAATGTTGAACTTGAAAAATCTTGTTGTGAACTTGGATGAGCTTGCAATAGTGAAAATATAGTAGTGGAGCTTGTTGTTTTTGCAACATATATTTGTTTACTTTCGTCAAAACGATACAGATAATGAGAATGAGAATGAATTATATGGTGAGAAAGTAAGCGAAAATGGTTAAACTGGTAAAATTAAAGCTTAGATCGCCATCATAGGTATCACATGGGTTCGTATGTGGTCGAGGTCTGATTGAGATTTGGATATTACCGGTACATGTTTCAAAATTCTTTGAGGTCGAACCGCGGTTGGGTAAAATCATGAAAACACTGGTTTCAATTATCACAATATTCACCAACAATGAATGTATATACCCGAATTTTACCAAGCTCAAATTGGTGAGTGCTATAATTTTCATATATGTTCAAGGCACAATCTGATATAAGCCTGATTACAAATACAAGACTAGCTGTGAAAAGACGATAGCATATCGCTTTTTTACCCATTATAATACTATCAAATATGTTCCTACCATGCATGGAGTTAAATAATTGCCTAACTTTTCAACAATGGCTACAGAATTTTTTTATCCATCAAGCGTCATCAAGGTTTCGCCATGGGCCTAGGCTATCAAGGTGATGACCCAGGGTCAAGTTTAAGGACTTGACCCATTATTCTAGTTTACTATCATATAAATAGTAGCATGATCTATTTTTCTAAAAAAGCAGAAATGTATATGATAAAGAGTATTATACTTGTCCAAGTTAGATGGGTTCAAGTCTTTTGTTACTACCAAAATTCAACTAAGGAAAGGGTTATCGGTGAAAAGGTACCGAACCGTGACTTATATAATAGAACAATTGAAAGCAAGGCAACTATCACCATCAGCAAGAAAGAAAGCTTGAATCCAATGAAAAAGGGAGAATATCGATAGGGTAGCCCCGACACGTAAAGTAGTCAACGGAAGCTCAAATCCAAAGGGATCCTGTAACTGAGAGCCAAGGAAAGCAAAAGGGGTATCGGCATTAACTTGCTTAATGTCGATATAAAAAGGAACGGAAGTGTCAAAGGAAAGAGGAGCCTCCGGAAGCTAGCTACCGAGACTAAAAAGAGTAGATGATCTCCAAAAGGTAGCTTTAGGAGATAACTAATTATGATCCAGAAGTATCCTTCTGGAAGGACCGAAACCCACTCTAAAAGGTCTGCCGAAGGCAAGTCAAAGGTTTCTAGAAGAAAAAGGCTATCCACACTAACTTGCTTAGTGTCGATACCGAAAGGGGTGACGACACCCGAAGCTTAAATATCCGAAGCACAAAGGCAAACATCACGCAAAATTAATGGCAAGACCGAGAGCTCATAACCGAAAGCCATTCTCAAAGTTATCCATATCAATAGGCTTGGTATCTATACAAAGGAGATAGAAATAACATCAAAGAGGAGCTTCTAAGCCTGAGACCATCCTTCTGAGAGCCAAGACCGACACCCTAAAAGCAATATTACACCCATCAACAATGTCAAAAAAGTGGCTGAGAGAAAAACAACCGGATCTAAAAGGAAAAAGCGGTCGACACGTAGTTGTTGCATCCGAATTAGATTTCTGCGGACCCAATGTCAAAAGGGGCTCTGATTTGTCTATAAATAAGACACTAGGGGTCTCATTTTGAAGGCCAATTTCTTTATCTCATTCTTGTATTCTTTTCTTCTAGAGTAAACCCTAATTTCTAAATCAATTTGGGGATTTCTATTGTAATCACTTATGTATTTCGAATCAAAGATCAATAAAGAGTGGATTAATACTTAGAGTGATTCCTATGAGCTTCTTAGTTATTTCCATTACAAAATACCTTATGTTTTCTACATGGCAAAGATTTCTTATATAAGCTTAAGCCTTTCCTTAATATCTTTGTGATACACCTTCCTACGAGCCATTTAGCTTTCTATCTTGTATTGTGCTTAGGGAACCATATCCCAAGGTAACTGTTGGTTCTTAAGTTGCGTAGGTGTGATACTCACCCTTCGAGGGAAGAGTGACTATTCGTTCGGACTTTAGACCTTGACATCTAGGAAATAGTGAACTGGCTCAACCTTGTAAGAACTAAATAACCCCATTTATCCTTAGGTCCACTTCTGTGGACCTATCTCCGGTGTTGACGAAAAATATCGTTAACAATTTGGCGCTAGAAGGAGGGCTTGAACCTCTGCCCTTGTGGTTAACCTTACCCCAAATCTAACTGTGTTTTTCCATCCCGGGTTGGACTAAGCTTTGAAGAAGTAGAAATCATGAATAGAAGGTCTCTACGAGTAATTAATAAATTTCCCATGGTTACATCGAGTATTAATGAGCCATGGACAGTCGAGAAGATCAAGTTGGAAACCTTGCATATTCAAGATAAGGAAAGAGATGTAGAGCCTTACGATCATGATAATTGGAGCATTAACTCTTTCCATTTGGGACTAACCTCGATCTTTTCCTAAGCAATTCTACAATAGAGGAATATAACTCCTTTCTTCGTATCAATGAAGCCATCCAAACACAGGCTAGGGGAATGATATTTGGGCAAAGGATTGAGAAAGGTTCCGATTACCTTGTCGCAGAAGAGTTTAAAAAGGTTATGCCTTTATCCCAAGACACAGCTAAAAGAAAGATCGAGGACAAAGAGAAGATAATGGAATTGAGTGGTAAAAAGGCAAAGTTCCAGCATTGAAAGAGGGCCTTTGGGTCAAGATTACCAAAAGGATGCGAGCTTACTACATCGATTGAGGGTGTCTATTTCATGACTAAGCATGAGTTAAACTTTTGGCCATCATTAAAGAAGAAAACCAAGAACAAAGCTAAGTTGGGAGGACCTTATTGCTACTACCATATGACGAATGGACATGAAACAAATCACTGCAGAGTCCTAGAAGGGATGATTATCAACTTCTTTAGCCAGGGAAAGCTACATAGATATGTAAAGAAAACATAGTCAACTACAACAATAGATTCTTTGAGAAAAGGTTTGTCTACATAATTATGGGAATGGAAACCCTCTCAAAACTCGAAACGACCAAAGGAGGGTCAAATCATAAAGGGATAGAAACCCTTGTCAGTGTCAAGTTGGCCAGAGCAAGGCACCCCCCGGGAGAGGGTGATGTGTAAGCCTTTCTCCGCGCCCAAATCAGGAAGGGTCAGGTTAAAACATCGAAAGCGCAAGCCTCTGATCCACGCCAGAAATGGTTAGGACAAAGCATCTAATTAGCATGCCCTGCCTTTTCTCGCAGAAGAGTACTCCATGTCTTTGTTATGAACTAAGCATATCCTACATCTGCTTACATAAGAGCACGTCCAACCTATGCTTATGTTCCGCGTTACCCGCAGAAGGGAGCGCAAACCATTATCATCGCCTACGATGGCCAGGATAAGGCATCCCTTGGAGGGGGTGGAGTGTATGCCTCTATCACCACCTATAATGGTCAGGGTAGAGCGTCAACAGAGTAAGCCTTAATTCCGCGTCTACGATGTCCCAGTTTAAGCATCTAAGCCCTTATCATCGCCTACGATGGCTGCGGTAAGGCGCCTCCTGGAGGAAGGTCGGGTAAGTCCATGGGCCCTGCTTGTGGATAAGTTGGCCAAGCGCACCAGACGCACAGTCCCAGAGAGTGGCCAACAAAGCATGTGCATCCTCTACTTTGACAATCAAAAGCCTAGGGAGTGGCTCAAGAAGCACGTACACTCTTTGCTTCCTAAATCAAACCCAATGAGGGAAACAAAACTAATTGCCAGAAATGGGTTTCTAGTCTTCTATTAAATACCTAAATCTGGGTAAATTTGGGATTTCTATTAAATACCAGAAATGGATCTCTGGTTCTCTATTAAATAACCTGAATCTTGGTTCGCTCCGGACTTCTATTATTACCGGGGGAAAATTCCCAAACTTCATTCAAAAACTCTAATCCGGAATATGAACAAAAGCTTCTAATCATTTCCAGAAGTGGTCGCTCTGGCCATCTCTTGTTAATACCTTAATTTGGGTTATGAAGACTTAAATTTTCACTCCCAGAGAGGGATTAGCAAAACAAGACTTAGTGGGAAATCCAAAGTCTATTATTTAAAGGCTTTTGAACGAAGATAGTAATCTTCCATCTTGCTCAGGGAGATTTCTTAAACCTATTATGTACAAATCAATATTATTTCTATTTAATACAAGTAAAAATAATACGACAAGTAATAGACACAAAACTTAAAGTTTATTTACAAGAACTGCATCATTGACTATCCAAATATAGGTACATATACATTACAATTACAAGCACAATCAAATATCATGCTCCCCTTCATCCTTGGGTAAATGGGGATTGATAACATGGTGAATTGTAATGCTTAGAAGCTCATTAAGTTTGCGCACCTTTCTATGGATCTCGCTGAAGTTGTCAGAGGGTTTGATCAGAAGTTTCAAAGCTCTATCATAAGCTCTAGACAAAGCCCTTAGAGACTTATTGTTTTTTTCTAACTCAAAGATGTTCATACGTAGATTATGCTTTTCTTATTGCAAATGTCTAATTTGATCAACGTACCGGTTAATACGACTAGACGTATCCTCAATTAATTTGGTGTCATAAATATTTTTCATTTTGGTTATCACTCTCTTACACCACTCAGAAAAGACTTATTCTTCTAACCATTGAGGGGGGTTCTTCAAGTAAAAATACTTTTGAGAGGCTGAAGCCTTAGGCTCAGTCATGGCGTCGGAAGGCTGAGAAACCGTTATAATAGGAATGTTATTGAATGAGTATTCCCATGTCTTATATCTTGCATTAATATAATCTAGCTCAATCTCCAAGTTAGTTATGCACCGGCGTAAACCTCTCAATTCATCTTCAAAATCAATAGATGGTTAGGTCTTTATATATTTCTTCAATCCAAGAATATTTCTATCTTTTCCTTCTATTTGGCCTTTTAGGGCATCCATTCTCTCATTCAAGTACTTAATAGATAAATCTTGAAATAAGATCATTCTCTCTCGAGATACAAAAGGTCCCTCACTTGATATACCCCTTTTTCTCAATAGCTATTGGTACTTCGTCTTGAGACGGGAAGTTTTCATGTTGATCCACCTACTCACAAAAATAAAAAGTAGTTACGCATAAGTCTTCTTACCTTCAAGAGTGGAATTATGTTTCTAGATAGAAGCTTTGCATGAACTTTATTCAAAACCAGCCTTTAACTGCTTTGATAAACGTATGTACCATAAATAATTACAAGGGTCCAAGCTCACTTCTCAATACAATTATTGTTTACATATCATCTTAGCATGTTCAATCCAAAATCTTTTTAAGACCATCTCATGGTCTTCTCCCAAAAATTTAAAGAGGAGTTCAGGGAATTTTGTATAAATACTCTTAAGATCTTTTAGAAAACGTTTTCTCCTAATAACATGAGATGATGTTGTTGAGAGCTCCTTTTTCAATCTAGAAGTCAAACGTAACACATCTTCGTGGTAAAAAAGGTTCTGTCATAATGTGAATAGAAAAATCAACAACCATAAGTAATGAGTAGAATTACTAACATATTTCCATATTCACAACATCAAATTTACAGATACTCCTTATATTCATACAAGACCGACCTCTTATACAGTTCAGTGAGTGTACTTAAGCTTTTTTGGGGAAAGGTCCCTACGAATTGAGTGAACCCTTTCAATGTTACAAGCCCCAGGATGAGGATTCATCTAGATAACTCCCATCTAGACGATGTATTAAACCCCCACTATGATCCTCTAGAAATGAAAAGTCTAATGTTTTGTACCTTTTTATAAACTCCATACAAGAAGTTAACTAAAATATCGCTATCCTCAATCAACATCCAAAATAAGGTCATAAACTCCTTATTTTCCTCTCGAATGGTTTTTTTTGTGCCTGCGGGCCTTCTTTAGTCTGGGTGCAGCTTCGTGCTCCTTGTAAAAATAAGTTTAGATGCACTCTTCTCCAGATCGTGATACTTTTGAGATAAAGCATTATAGTCTTTTAACAACCTTTCTTGCTCTATATGGGATCGAGTTATTTCCCTCTGTTTTTTCATCTAATTCTGCTCTAAGTCGTGAGACGATATTTCTTATGGTATATGAAATGTAGTGACAGGAAACTAGTTACCAACATATATTCGAGAAAGGAAAAAGCATTGCGAAAGCAAAAGCTATACCTGGGAAAGAGGAACCTTAGGTTGGGTAAGTATTTCTCTTCCTAAAGACTCAAAAGTACCACGTTTCTTAGCTGGTGGAGCATCAGAGCCTCAAGGAGCACGAGCACCTACAACGTCAGGACCGGTTCTTGCAGAATCATGTGAAACCCCAACAGCTGCAGAAGGATCCCACCTATCCTTATCATGCTCATCTCAGTGGTCATCACCATCAGGAACATCACTATCATCACCAACAAAAGCTGAATATTCCCCTTCATCACCAAGTCATCAGAAAGGTCCTCAATGTATAGGAAATCCTCAGCCTTGAGCTTGTCCTTCTTTGGAATCTCAATTCTTTGCTTAGCCAGATTGATCCTTTCCGTGACCCTATCCCTAATGGAAGGAGGAACAGAGGTAAATTGCATTTTGGGAAGACTTCGAAAGGTATCAGAAAAAGCATGAAATAAAGCATCCTCATAGTATACGACTTTAATCCGGGGAAGATGATCTTGTAAGAATTCATAGATTCTGTTTTTGGACTCATAAATTATCCATGCCGCACGAGAGAGCTTGTCATCCCTCTTCTTAAGCTCTCTCGCATGGTCAACCACCATTTTTGACAGTTGATGCTCAAAGGCTGAAACCTCATCAGACAAAGGACTCTTCGCCGATCTATCCCCTTCAAGAGTTGCTTCAACCTTATCAAGAGAAGCCTTCAACCTCTCACACTTGTCACCTAAAACTATGTTTGCTTCCTGAAGCTGAGTAACCTCGGAGGAGGAAGAAGAAAACGTCACTTTAGAAAAGAGCCAGCTCTTAGTTATCTAAAAAGTAAATAAAACCTCATCGGGCTTCATATAAGATTGAAGAAGCATTAAGAGGGGGAGGATGTATACCGAAAGCTGTCGATTGACTAGATACAAGTCAAAGTTTCCCCAGCCCAATGAAGTGGAAGGTAATAAAATATTGGTAATATCGGGGAAGAAAGAGAAAGCCTCCCAAGTTCGCCAAAGTTCGAGGTTGACACGGGAAATTTTACAGAGCTAACATGTTGAGAAAAGGAAGGCTAGGTTGTGTCATGCTTATCCTTATCTAGTATACTTGGAAAAATTAGTGGAGAAACATGACACTCCAGCCCGCAACCAGAAGTGCTCTCAGGAGAAACATCAATGTCAACAACAAAATTAGCGGTAGGAGTCATAAAGCCAGAAACCTCTTGTTTAGCAGTAGAAACTACAACATTTTGTAGGAGAGATGTAGAGACGTCATGCCTCAACCTTTTGGATGAAAACTCGATCGATGATTCAGCTAATTAACCTCTTTAGGGCAACAACATTAGACTGATTTAAGGCATCTATTGGAGAAATGTACCTAGAAGCCAAGGTTCCTAATCAAACATAATCACAAGGGAACAAGAGTAAAGGTAGGAAGCCAATAAACTGAAGTGGCATTGAGAGAGCATTCTTAATCAAAGTACCTGGAAACAAAAGGGACGAAGCACTGAATGAGCTTAAGCCCAAAGTCAAATGCTTGGCGCCTAAGAAATGGGTAGATGGTTGCCCTGAGATCTTTTGCCCATCAGGGAGAAGGTTATATTGACGAAATTTGTCCAAAGTCAGCAAAACTAATTGACTTTGTGGCTCTTCAAATGCTTTGGAAATAGCTTCAAGAGCACGAGATTCACTCTTCGTTATAGCAACCTCCCCGGACGTAGGGTCTAGAAAGAAAACGAAGTCAAACAAAGTATAAAAAAGTATGATTACTCATGACAACAAGAAAACTCACCAATATTAACAAAATTTCCTGAAATTCTAGCAGGACATCTGATGAAAAAGAATTGGTTCTCCCAAGACTTGGTCTTATTAATACTGTTGCTAATAATCTTCTTCAAAGGGTTGGCGCACAAAATGGGAGAGTCAACCCCTTTTGAGAATCGTATCAAATGTCGAATGAGGTTGGGGGTAAGGGAAGCCTGGCCTTATTCAAGTGCCAAGACTTCAAGGCATAAGAGTAAGGTGTAGGTATTTTACGAAAGTTGGATAGGGGAAACTGCCAAATCCCTTAAAAGCCAAGAAATAAAGGTTGGAAAAGGGAAGAAGCCTCCATGCTAGATGAGGATAGTAGAATATGCAAAATATACTTCGGGTGGGTTTTTGATATTATCCCGTATAGTGGCAGGAGTAACATCCACGTCAGACATCCCAAAGCTGTTAAGGATGGTGTTTACTTCGTCCTGAGAAGTAATAAGAGACTCCTTCAAAGTAAATGGCTTCTTCTTCCAAGAGGTGCTAGGATCACCAGATTTTGATTAGCTAGAGCTCTTTTTATCAAATATAGTGCTGCAAGGTGATATAATTTCATAACAAATGCATTAGCACCACACTTTTTACACGAAATAGATATACAACATGAAAACCTATTAATGCTAGGAATTTAAACTATCGCATATCAAGTCAGTTATAAATATTAATCTTGGCAAAGTTTATGCATAGTTTACGTTCACTTAGAAACAATTAAGCTCTTAGCGATGATAAAGTTAGTCGCCCCGACACCAAAGTCAAAAGAAGCGAAAGCAGGGTGCCGAAAAGATTAACTCCCGGAAGAAACTGGTAACGGTTAAACTGGGACCAAATGATCCCAAGTTATCACCAAAATCTTGATTGGCCTTCAGATCAGGTACATGTGAAGTCAAAGCCGAAATTTTATGGCAACGAAATTCTTAAGTATTACCAACACCAAAACCAAAAAGGAACCAACATTTCGATAGCCCTTTTGAGTGATTCGTCGTTTTCGGACTAATCCGACATTTACATGCTAAATAAATACAGGAATTGGTATCGGTAAAATTGGTGCAAACGAGCCTATAACAGTGATGATGGGTTCACCGACATTGAAGGCATAGAATTTTACTTTATAACAGAGAATAACCTTCTTTATGTAAATTTTGCATTCCGAATCCTCAGGAAATTACATTGGGAGGATAGGACATTTGTTTGGTTTGCCATAAATCCTTATCTAAATCGCTATATTGAATAACTCGCACTAGACACGTAAAAATCCCAATCAATTTCCTAATCGATTTAAATGCATAGCCGAGATTTCTGCTTATATTTGAAATAAAGATACTTACAAAGGATCGAATTTAAGATTCTCAAAAAGCTTAGGTAATTCTTGGATAACAGTAATCTGATTTAAGTAATTGATTTTGCAGGTAAAAGTAGAAGGAAAAGAAGAGGTAATATTTATGTCAAATCATGTTTTAAATCCAAGCCGTACAGGATGGAACCGATCAATGGTTCTGATAGAAGGAGACCAAGAGACAGGGAGTCGAAACGCCGAAAGAAAGTCAAAGTTTGACTTGAAAAGTCAAAATACCCCTTCGCAAGGGGGGATGTTACTACCAAAATTCAACTCAGGAAAGGGTTACCGATAAAGGGGTACTGAACCGTCACTTACATAAGAGAACAATCCGAAAGTAGGGCAAACTTCACCATCAACAAGAAAGAAAGCTTGTATCCAATGAAAAAGGGAGAATACCGATAGGGTAGCCCCGACATGTAAGGTAATCAATGGAAGCTCAAATCCAAAGGGAACCTACAACCGGGAGCCAAGGAAAGCGAAAGGGGGTATCGACATTAACTTGCTTAATGTCGACACAAAGAGGAACGGAAGTGTAAAAGGAAAGAGGAGCCTTCCGGAAGCTAGCTACCAGGACTAAAAAGAACAAATGGCCGCCGAAAGGCAGCTTCAGGAGACAACTAATTATGCTCCGGAAGTATCCCTCCGGAAGGACTGAAACCCACTCTGGAGATCTACCGAAGGAAAGTCAAAGGTTCTAGAAGAAAAAGGCTATCCACACTAACTTTCTTAGTTTCAATACCGAAAGGGGTGACAATACCCGAAGCTTAAATATCCGAAGCACAAAGGCAAACTTCACGAAGAATTAATTGCAAGATTGAGAGCTCATGACCGGAAGTTCATAACCGAAAGCCTTTCTCAAAGCTATCCATACCAACAGGCTTGGTATCGAAACAAAGGAGATAGAAATAACATCAAAGAGGATCTTCTAATCCCGAGACCATCCTTCCGAGAGCCAAGACCGACACCTTAAAAGCAATGTTACACCCATCAACAAGGTCAAAAGAGCAGCTAAGAGCAAAGCAAACAGAACCAAAAGGAAAAATCGGCCGACACATAGCTGTTGCATCCAAAAGAGGTTTCTACGGACCAAAAGTCAAAAGGAGCTCCGATTTGTCTATAAATAAGACCCTAGGTGTTTTGGAGGCTGATGTATCATTTCTTATTCTTATACTCTTTTCTTCTAGAGTAAACCCTAATTTGTAAATCAATTTTGGGATTTCTATTGTAATCACTTATGTACTTCGAATTAAAGATCAATAAAGAGTGGATTAATACCTAGATTGATTTCTATGAGCTTATTAGTTATTTCCGTTACAAAATACCTTTTGTTTTCTATATGGCAAAGATTTCTTATATAGGCTTAAGCCTTAAGATCTTGCGAAACCCCTTCCTACGAGCCATTTAGCATTTTATCTTGTGTTTTGCTTAGGGAACCCTTATCCCATGGTAACTATTGGTTCTTATGTCACGTAAGCGTGATATTCGCCCCTCAAGGGAAGAGAAATCATGCTTTTGGATTTTAGACCTTGATATCTGGGAAACAGTGAACTAGCTCAAACTTGTAGGAACTAAATAACCCTATTTTCCCCTTAGGTCCACTTCCGTAGAACTATCTCCGGTGTTGACGAAAAATATCTTTAACATCTTTTATTTCATTTTCTTTTGTTTATTGTAGTTCAATTTATCATCTTTCCCACGACCCAAATTAATCTTCTCCTAGAACCTAAATTCACATTGGACAGAGCCTGACATCATCTTCTATATGCTTTCACCTAAAGATCCTATGGCCTACTCATGTTATTGAATTTTGTTCTTTCCACTGTGTGTGATTTGAAGATTGAACTTTGTAGCATTAATAAGACATGCCAAGGGATATTTGAAGATTGCTAGAAACCTTCAGTAGGGTAAAATGTTTCATTTAATAAATGTTTACTTGTATACATCACTAATGATAAGCAATATCTAGTTTAATTAATAAATTGGTTTCTCATTATTATTTTCGACTAGATTATTCCATTAAATATGGGTATTATTATATTTCGAAACACCATATTTCTACCCATTCCATGATATACTAATACTTCTGAATGTTATTCAAGCCAAAACAAAATGTTATAAGGGGTGTATGTTTTTTCTTTAATCTTGTAAGACAAACTGAGCACAAATTATGGAATTTTCCATTAAGCAGAATGACCACGCAAATATTTTTAGTCGAATTAAAATAGCTGGACTTGAATTTTTTTCCCATTTCATTTATTACGCATTCTTTTAACACATTTAACACGAGGCTCCGTCTAATCCAAACCGAGTTACCCATTTATCCTATCTAAATGTTTAAATTTAAGGACAACCATTATCATCATGGAGAATTACAACAGGCATCCACAAAATGAAGTATCCAAGTGTTTCATTCCGTCCGCAATTTACTGAGATTCATCGACCAAAGTATTACCTTATCCGAGGATACATGAATAAGTTACTGCAGTCCAAACAGAAGAATAAATATGTGGATGTAGCATGTTATTATCTAAATTCAGACGTTAGCCACCGTAGAGAACTACAACGTCGGTTCATATGATAAAGTATCCGAATATTTCATATTGTTCGCAATTTAGGTAGGAGTTCGTTGGTTGAAGCTTCGTTTGATTCCTAGATGGTATGAAGAAGTTCAAATATGAGGATGTAACATATTATTTACTATGTATAAGTACTAGTTATTGTGGGGAACTACAATGTTCATTCATAAGAGGAAGTATCCGAATGTTACATATCATTCATAAATTAGGTGAGAGTTCATAGGTCGAAGATCTGCTTGATTTCGAATTACTATGGAAAAACATACCGTGCTTGTAATGACCCAAAGTTTTAGCCATTATATTGAACATTTAAAATTGGTTTTATATGTTGATATGGAAATTTAAATAACTAAAATTATACGATTTTGATTTATTAATTTAATTTGAATAATAAAATAATAAATTTAATCTGAAATAATTGAGAGTAAATTAGATTTGAGATATAGTATGATTTGGATGAATTATTATGACCCAATTAGGTTTAGATTAGAATTATAATAAGGAATTTATTTATTAAATGAAGTTTGAACGTATTAGTTTAATTTAATTAAAAACGAGCTCGCTTCATCGCGATAGTTTGTAATGTTATGATTTGATTTTCAATTGACTATACAAGATCCAATATAAGTCGGAATTTTTTAAAACAAGAATCTTCCGGATCTGTTGGATTATAGTTTTGTAATGGAAGAGAAAATTCGAAATTTCATCTTGTAGATTTGGAGTTATGTCAAAATCAAATTTACAGAAAAATCGCGGAGTAATCATTTATGAACTATAATGATTTTATTAAATAAAATGAAAAGATTTTTACTAAATTTGACAACGATTTAACTTGGAATTTAAAATCCTGAGTTAAAAATCCAAATTAGTTTAATTTGAAGCTATAAAAAAATTCTATTTGAATATATATGATAAAAATAATTTATTATCAATGAATTTGACTATCCTAAAATCAATTTATATTTTATCGATTCAATTTAATACATGAGAATAGCCAATTTTCAAATGACCTCGGATTTCAATGAAACCAATTTTATAAAATCCGTAATGGTTAATTATTGTATGATTTCAAGTTTTAGGTTAATTAGAGTTATTATGTGATCGTGAATGATATAAACGCGTATCAATTTACGTTTTGAAATAACAACAGGAGTTTTTCAAAAGGTCTCGGAATTCGGTGTAACCATTTTCGTCGTGTCCGAAAATTCCGATTTTGTTTCGACCAGACGTTGTTTGTGCTCGTACGAGCTATAAATGTCGAACATTAATAATACACTAAATAATAGGGGTCACTTTCACTAAAATTTAAAACAAAACTTCCTAATATCTTTGTAAAATCTGGGCTGAGTCGAAAATTTCGGCCAAATCTTAGCAAATCAGAAGAAAATCTAAATGTAGGATACTCTTTCCGATCTGAAACTTCAGCTGATTTATTTCTGTTTCCATTTAAAGCATCAAATATAAAACGCAACCATATTTCTTCATAACACAAACTTCTTGGCGTTAGATCTCCTTCACCAGACACGATTTCGCGATTGGGGTCTGAAAGGAAGTTGCTCGTCATGGAGAAGTGAGAAGGCAAGTCGAGGCGTTTGAGCTCTGGCGATATAGGGTGGCCGGAATTTCATTCGACAAGAGTGGTGGTTTGGTACTTTTCTGGGCATTATATGGGATTTTGGCTGTTCAGACCAGAGGGGACGAGGGAGTGTGGAGAGATGATGACAACGATGGGTTCTGATTGACAAAAGGAGCATTGTGGCGGCTACCATCTGTACTCGAAGTCGCTGCAGTTTTTTTGTGCTTAAGCGAGTTTGGAGGTGTTTTCCGAGGTGAGGTCAGTGGTAGTGGGAGGGTGCTTGAGGTCGGGTCATCTTTAGTGGTGGTAGTGCGATGCCTGAGGAAGCAGCGGTGATCATTTGAAAATGGGAAGGCCGCTGCGTGTATCTTCGTTTTGAATGAGATGGTTAACGTGGGTTTATGTTTGTTAATTAGGTGATTAACTTGCTTAATGAACATCATTAATAAATTGAATTATTTTAGTTCATGTTAAATTAGTAACATGTGTATTTTATTCATCCGTGATCAGAATCATATGAAAAAAGCGACGTTGGAATCATATTGGAAAACTCTATGAGTACGAGTTGATTTGGAAGGATCCGAAGCTAGTTGGGTATTTATATGTTTCAAACACTAGTTTGAAATTGTATAAATCAACTTGAAATCGTCAATCGAAAATGAAATGTGAGTTAATTCTCATGCTTTCTGAAATATTGGATGTGATGAAATTAATATTATTATAATTTATCGTTGTTAGCATGAACTGGATGACTGGATGCTTTGGATGATAATAGTTTGGTTGTTGATTGACGTTATTTATAATCTCTTCGTCTCGATGAATTAGATTATAATTCTATTTCATATGTGTTTATTTAATAATATCTTGAGCTGTGATGTAGGGAAAACAAGTTGGAGGGATCCAACTAGATTCCTCAAATGTTTCGTATGTTATTTGTTTCCATATTATTCATATATGAACTATTAACTCAAGTGACATTGAAACTTGTTTGGATGTTTATTGTTCGAATTGAATTCAACATTGATGTGTTTTTAATCAGTAAATGATACTGACTAAGTGATTGGTAGCAAATGACCTAAAAATCAATCTTTTTAAGACATTGATTTGCCGTCAGGCGAATTGACGAAATTGAAGTTATAAAAGTTATTTTTATAACTAAAGATAAGTTTATTTCATATAATTTATATTAAATAATAGTTTTATAAATAAATCAATATTTGTAAGCATGTTTTATAAAAGTATTTTCGATGATTTGTTTAACAAATTTCAAAGTTTTAATAAATTTTATAAGCAGTAAGTCAGATATTAACCTACGGGTTAATAGTTGGAGTAATCGTTTTTAAATAAAAATTAAGCAAGATTATATTAAATTAATTATTTTATTAATTAATTTAAATGGAAAGATTATCTGATATTAGTTAACAAGTTAATTGAGGTTTCAAGTTGACTAAGTCAACTGTTTTTAATTGGAATTAGTTACTAAACCAATTTGTTTTCAATTAAGTTAATAGATATATTTTTAACTAAAGGTTGTTTTAATTTAATAAGATTTCTTAAAAGCTTGTTAATCTTTTAATTAACTATGTTTAGAAATAATTATCGAGTTGTTTACTATTAATAAAGTTAATTTTTATTTTAATATTTAAAAAAAAGGGACCAACTATTCTGGTTTTATTTAACAATGAAGTTAACTATTTCTACTTTAGTTAATAATGAAGTTAATTATTATTTTAATTCATAATAATTAAAGGGATTACTTTTTAAATTGGAATTCAATTAAGAAAGTAATCAAGTTTGGGATAAGACTTGGTTGAATCTGGTAAAGGGTTTTGTAAAGGGATTTTATTATAAAATCCAAGTTTTATAAATAAAGTTTTTTAAAATAGATATTAAGCTAATGCGATGATTCTAAATAAAAGTTTCTTGATCATTGAATTAAGTAATTTGAACGTAATTGTAATGAGGTTTGCAAAAAAGAAAAATGTTAAATGGGTTTTGGTAACATGATTTAGTAAATGTATTTTAGTAAAAAAATTCAAATTAAATTTTATAATAATACGCTTAATGGTTTTGGATAAAGGATTGGGTAAATGGATCCAAGGTGTAAACGAATTTTATTAATGAGTTTAAAGTTAAGGGTTGTGTTTTAGCAGGAAGTTACTTAATAAACAAATTAAGCGAACATAGTTATTTTTGAAAGGATATATTCAAATGTAAGAAATGAGTTATAAAACTATATTTAAAATGGAATAGTAATGAAATTAGTATGATGTTATAATTAATATCATTTTTTTTAGATTAGAAACTTTTATCTATCTCAAGATAAGAACGTTGTCGAGTCAAGGTCTAAGAGGTAAATAAAATACCCCAACTTGAACGACTTCGTCATTATATAAAGATTGGTACTAGTTTGTAGTGGTAAAGATGTTGGCAATAATTTATTATTCCCATAAGAAAAATATTGCAACGTTAATTTGCAAGGCTTAGAAATTTAGATAAAACTACTGGGTTTTATAGTGAACAATGTATTATTCGACATTGGTTGGCCCAGATATAAAGTGTGATCATACTTATACCATTCGGTTAAGTATATAGCATTATTTTCTATAAGTAATGAAAATAGTATGACTTTTGTGAATACACTTATTTAAAGAAATAAGTAAAGGGTTGTGTATGTTGAAGTAAATGGAAACAAGAGGTTATATTGGTTTGAAATAGAAGTGTACATGGAAAATGTTGACCAACTTTTTGGCAAAAAGTCGTGCCAACCCGAAGTCGAAGCCTACTACCATATATTGGCTCAATCTAGGCCTCAAAGGAGAATTATCGCCTTAGGTCGACCGACCTCATATTAGCCCAAGACAATATAATAAGTAAAGGCGGCACCCTCCAAAGAAAGATAAAACTAGTCGGTCGAGTCGTCAATAGACCGGTCGACCCGTTCCCTGAAAGATCGGATCGAGCTGGAATCTCGGAGCAAAAGTAATCCAGTAAAATTATCTCCTAAAAAATCGGATCAAAGCAAGTTATGCACTACTGAACGAAGTCCTACTCCCGAAGTTGCTGAATCAATTCATCTTTTGACCAGCTCCCCTTCTTATACGCCAAGTGTCAAGCTCCACATCGACAGTGATTTCCGAGGAGAACTATTCATCAACAGTAGACTGGTTCCCTCCACCACAACTACTTTAGTGGATCAAGCTCCATGTGTATGAACTCCGAAAAAGAGGCAAGCCACATGGCATACGGCTCAGCCCACCTTCTTCACCTGTAATATACCATTGCTGAAAATGGAAAGGTATGTTGAATTCTCCACCAACAACTCATACTCGGCATACTGAAAAATATTCAGCCGAACCCTTCAAACAACACAAGGGTATTGTGTAATATCTGCTTTCTTCTACTGAAAAACCACTGTAACCTATAACAGACAGTATAAACAAAGATTTTAAGTGGACGTAGGCACCGTTATAAGCCAAACCACTATAAAATATTGTGTCTCCTCTGTTCATTTACTTTTTTTGCTTTGTGATTATTTTTCGTGTGTGGTTAACGCACGTTGGGGGTTGATCGTCATTAAACCAACTTTGGATGTCAACACTTTGGCGCGCCATGTAGGGGAACATGGATATACCCTATGACCTTCGACAACACTCAAGGAAACAATGACAAAGTGGAAGACGGACACAGGACCTTCTCACTGCCAACCTCGACCTGCTGACACGGCAGGAACAACAACAACGGAGGCAAGCTGTGAGGCTTCATCCTATGAAGACCCATCTCAATACTTAACCAGGGACGACATGGATAAAGGTTTGGCTGAGTTTAGAAACCAGATGCCATCTCAGGGTGAACTTCTCAAACATCAGCAGGAAGTGATGAACAACCTCCTTGCTTGAATGGAAAAAGGATCTCACATTCCAGTGTCATTTCCTGCACTTGGCGAACCTGGGGTAACAACTGATCTTTGGTCCGTGGAAATCCAAGCCCCAGATCAGTCCATACCTTTGCTTCCTCCTGGTTCAACTTTACTTCCCGATCGACCAGTGCTAGGATCATCACTGTCGGTACTAAACAGAGCTTTGGTAGCTACAGATCTACACGTGGGCCGTGGCCAAGTTCCGGATCAACTAACCACTTTGCCTCCACTCCAGGGATCAACTCGACACCCTGGACCAACAACTCTTGATCCAGTGCAACTTTTGGGGTGGCCAGAACCAGGAATGTTGCAACATCCGGTTCGACCCAACGTCTTACTGCAAACCCTTCGTATGCATCCACCCCTTCAAGGAAGAGCTGGGGAGACAACCCTCCGTGTCACCAAGACCACTTTACCATGTCGGTCCCCAATGTGACAGAGGGAAACACTATTGTAAATCACTCTAACATTGCTCCAAGAGGGGGAAATACCAATCCCCGGATAGATACCGCTCACCTGAATTGGCCCGATCCTACTACCATAGGTACGGTTCAGTCCAATAATAACCAAGCGACTTTAGCTAACCCTGGACAATTTCTTATGATGGAGGACCACGTTCACTCAACTCTTGGAGGCCGAGCCAAGCCAACCTCGGGGGCTCGGGGATTATTTCCACCCCGGCCTAGCACTGAGATTCTCACCGATGCCCCCAGTGCAGAATTGGATTCGTGGCAACGACTCCTCGAAGATGGAAGCTAGATTGCAAGCATCATCAAACGCTTCACCTGAGGCACATCTTCTCAATGGGACATGGATGACATCCATCATAGTCCATTCACATGGGAAATAAGAAACTCTCGAAACCCTCCAGACTTCAAGCTTCTGGTCCTGGTGCCCTACAACGACAGTACTGACCCGACCATTGATCTCATGCGATACATGCTCCACATGGAAGTACTTTCTGCATCGACCAATGTCATGGCCAAGTGCTCCCTCTCTTTCTCACCGACACAGCTGGCATGTGGTTTCGGCAGTTAACAACTGAGTCAATCAACAGTTGGAATATGTTGGTCACCCGCTTCATCGAACAATTCAGAGTTTACATCTCCCGACTAAAGAGCGTCATGTTCCTTACCTTATTCAAGAAGTCGTCCGGTGTGACCCTCCACTCCTTCTTAGAAATATTCAACATGGTCGTAGCATTAGTCGATCGACCCAAGCCATCGATGGTGCTTATGGACGCCGTATCTGGTGTTCAGAACCGATCAGAATTCAGGATCTCTTTAACAAGAGACCCCCTAAGGACATTGAAGATTTCTATGCCGAAGCCGATAGATTCCTCCGGCATGAGGGTACTAGCATCGAGATGGAAAGCCTCAAGGTGCTTGCCACTAAGAACGGGGTCCATCTAAAACCAGTGGCCAGAATTTAGGAAAAGGAAAAGCCTCGGAAAGGAATGATCAGAACGTACGATCAAGGAGAGAAGACAAGTACGACTGATACATCGAGCTCAAATCCTCCCTGCTGGACATTTACCTCAATGTATGAGGATCTCTACCTTTTCCAAAGCCTCCCAATAGAAAGCCGACTCAGCGAGAGCTCGAGTCCGGAAAACATTGCAAGTACCATAACATAGCAGGCCACAACACCAATGAATGCAGACACTTAAGTGATCTCATCGAAGAAAGGGTCAGATGTGGAGAGCTACCCGAGTACGTTGAGAAATATGTATAGGCCATGCCACCATAGCCCTATTCCCAAGCTCCTCAGGTCGGTCCCTGAGCTCCTCGAAATGGAAAGGACCCTGAGACCAACAATCATGGCAACATCATCAATTGATCTGGTTTAGAACACCGTGGATATTTCCTATTTCTTAGGATATAAGAAATGTACTTTTTTTATTTTTTATTCAATAATGTGGTCATGTTGAAGTACATACGTATGAGGTTAGGATTTAGCTCCAAGGCGTGCTTTGGATTCAACCATCACTCTCTCAGGATTTTCTTTCATTTTTCTGTAATAGCTCTTCAGCAACAATATACTCTCTTCCTCGAATATGGATTATGTTTAATTGACTTAAGATCCTTGACAGGACTCGGCAGGATCTTTAAATCTAAGCTGAGTATGGTTAATACTCGCCAAGTTTGGTCAGAGCTAGCTACCATCTCTAAACCGAGCATGGTCAACGCCGGCCACTATACTTAAACAAAATCTTATAAGCCGTGTATGGTTAATACTCGCCAACTCTCATAAGCCAGGGATGGTTAATACTTTCCAAAAACTCCTAAGCCGAATACGGTTAGTACTCGTCCCATTTTCACTAAGCCGAGCACGGTTTATGCTCGCTAACTTATTAAACTGAGTATAGCTTATGCGTGTCCTTCAGGTATGGTTAATATCAGCACCAAAATTCCAATTGTCAAGATACGACAAATTCCTTTTTCCACTATGACTACGGCTTATACTCAAACCCTCCGATCATTCCACGAACAAAATTAATGTTCGACCTCAAAACCTTGGTACCAAAAGGCTATACCGTTTTCCCAAGCAAAACCGAGTATGGATTACACTCATCCTCCGGATATGGTTTATATCCCACATTCTAAACCAAGCATGCTTTATGCTCGTATTCCAAATCTTTGAAGGTATCCTTTAATAGGCGAGATCCCGGTTCTTTTGCTTCTACCGAAGATCTATTCAAGTTTCTGGCCTTAATACGATCATACAAATGATTGTTAGTTTTCTGGCCTTAATGCAATCCATAGCGGTTGTCGGTTTTCCGGCCTTAATACAATCATTGATCGTTGGTTTTTCGGCCTTAATATAGCTCGGCGCAACCATGGTTTCCTAAATTCTTATTGTTCAACATTCTCTGAAAGATCCAGAACACATCTTCCTTCTCAAAGAAAAAAATATGTGTTCTGGGGGGCAAAGTGTAGACCAACTTTTTGGTTAAAAATCATCCTAACCCGAAGTCGAAGCCTACTACAAGATATCGGCTCAATCTAGGCCTCAAGGGAGAATTATCACCTTAGGTCAACCGACCCCAGATGGACCTGAGACTATATAACAAGTAAAGGCAGCACCCTCCTGAAAGGAAAGATAAAATTAGTCGATCGAGTCGTTCATAGACCAGTCGACCTGTTCCCTGAAAGATCGGCTCGAGCTGGAATCTCGAAGCAGAAGTAATCTAGTAAAATTATCCCTTATAGAATCAGATCAAACCAAGTTATGCGCTACCGGACGAAGTCCTACTCCCGAAGTTGCTATATAAAATTAGCTTTTGACCAGCTCCCCTTTTTATATGCCAAGTATCAAGTTCCATGTCGACAGCGATTTCCGAGGAAAACTATTCATTAGCAGTGGACCGGGTTCCTCCGCCACAACTATTTAGTGGATCGAGCTCCACGTGTCTGAACTCCGAAAAAGAGGCAAACCACCTGGCATACGGCTCAGTCCGCCTTCTTCACCTATAAATACACCATTGCTGAAAATGGAAAGGCTTTTTGAATTCTCCATCAACAACCCATACTCGACATACTGAAAAATATTCAGCTGAACCCTTCAAACAACACAAGGATTTTGTGTAATCTCTACTTTCTTCTACTGAAAAGTCACTGTAACCTATAATCAACAGTATAAACAAAGATTATAAGTGGATGTATGCACCGTTATAAGCCGAACCACTATAAAATATTGTGTCTCCTCTATTCATTTACTTTTTCTTGCTTTTTTGTCATTATTGTTCGTGTGTGGTTAACGCACATTAGGGGTTGATCGTCATTAGACCACCTTTTGACGTCAACAGAAAATGGAATTATTATTTCCATAAATGAAGTTTAAACTTTAAATGAAAAAAATTTAGGTTAAAGGGTTTTGAGGTTTATATAATAAATAATGTGGCACATGACATTGTTAAACCCATATAAGATTGGTGACTGGACTTATACCATTTGGTTAAAGTATATAACACGATATTTCCAAGGTAAAGAAAAAAGAAAGGGACTTTGTGAGTAAATAGCGATTATTTCCAAAATAAAGGAAATAAAAAAGGGTTTTGTGAATATATAGCGATATTTTGAGGTAAAGGAAATAAAGAAGTGTTTTAGTGAATAAGCTTATTCTAAGAGATATAAGTGGGTTATTGTTTTTAAAGTAGCGAAAACAGGAGCGATTTGTGAATATTCTTATCCAGTTGAGATAAGTATATGAAATTTGAATTTTAAGAATCGAGGAATTGGTTTTAATGAATGGCTTTAATTAAAGGGTCCAAGCTGCAGATATTCTTGACTTTACTGTTTTGATTTGATAATTAAAGATCCGACTATTAATGAATCTCCCTTTTTTGACTATTGACATGTTAGTTTGAGGAGATCAGGATGGGAACTGGACCCAAAACCACTTAGAACCGACTTTGTGTTTGAAAACTAATTTGCAGAGGTGATTTAAGGGCATAGATCTTTGAAGCGAGAGGGATGCTCGCTAATGTTTTTGGATAACAACCAGGATCAAAACATATACACTCTCTCACATACATTTATTCATTCTCATTGAATTTTCATGTGCTTCAGATCCTATCCAGTCACCTACATGACTGTCATAGAAATGCACATAGTAAACTGGAAAAAACATATTTAAATTTGAGAAAATATAAATTTATTTTAAATTTTTATTTGCCGTAGAATTTTTGGTTTGTTTCTCATTATATTTCTAGACTTGGTTTGATATGTGTGTGTGTGTATATATATATATATATATGTCTATACTTCTTGTGATATTTGCAGTGATTCACTGTAAATACCACAAGGTAGACTGATTTCTTGTGCCCGCAAACCAGCCACAACTCAGTTACAGTGGTCCACTGATCAAGACCATCCTCAACACACATATGTGGTCTACTGATCTTGACCAGCCTCAGCACAACCATAAATGATTTGTTGTATTAAAAATAATAAATATATGTATATGCACAAAGGAAAAAATTTCAGGTGAACAGAGGCAGTTTGGTTAAATACACTTCAGGCTGGCACAAAATAAAATATTTTAGGCAGCACACGTGAAGCAATACTTATATACAAACACACATTGTGACACCCCACGTCCGTTAATGTTACTCTTTATCAGAATGCATTAAGTTTCATGAAGCGTTATTGCTAAACAGAAATAGAATATCATAAGACAGATATAAAATAGCAGCAGATATTTAAAACTTCATTATTTAACAGAAAAACATCATAGTCTCAAAACCAGTCACAACATCAGGCTAAAATACTGAAACCAAGTACATAAAACCAAAACATCTATCTTGCGCTAAAAGCCATCAGAGTACAGAAATGTAAAATCATAATCCCCAATAATAGCCATAATAAATTAGACAAGTAGTCGAACTGATACATCAATGCAGATCCAAATCCAAGCAGAAACAGAAGAGAGAATCCTAATCAAGCCTGAGCATTCCCACCCCAAGAACCTTAGGGGAAGGGAAATGAAGAGAAAGAAAAAGGAAACAAAACGGGTCAGACATAAAGTACGGTGAGTCCAGTGACTTTTAGCATATAAAGAAGTAAAAGTATCACGATAGGCATATAAATTGAATGAGAGACAATATCATATAACATGTATAAACAGACTGAATAGGATAAGCAGAATGACCAGGGTAGATTATGCTTCTCAAATACTTTCCTCTGCACCTATACTAGTATAACAAATATATGATAGGATTAAGTATCCCCTAATTACTTAACAAAAACAGAATGATCCCCACAGAAATATAATGGTAGGATTATGTGTACTCTAGTAATGTGTTTTACATAAACAGAAATAACAGGCGCCTTAATAGAAATAACGGGTGTTACCCAAACAGAAATAACAGGTACCTCAACAGAAACAGACAGGACTAGATGTACCCTGATTACCACTCCAAGCGATCGACTCCCTAACTTGTAAATACGCCGTGTCGGCCCCATAGTAGGGTGTACAACTTCCTAAAGTGGCAACCTACAGAAGGACAAAATTTATTTACTAGTGCTACAATGGCTTATTTTCCCCTACAGACTGGACACATGCACGCACATGACTCCGTTGGAACACTCCTGTATACAACCCATTTTCAGATGAACCTCTTATAGTCAGTTCAGTATGCGTGCCCTGTTCCTTACCTATTGCAGGGCCCCCGTTTAATACCAAAATGGGTTATTGACTTATATGGGTCCTACACAGCAGATGACACAAGTTAAAACCCTAAACTTGTGTCCACCAGATTAGCTAGGATTTTTAACAGGTTAAGCCTACAGATTAACAGGTTTTCCTAACTCCCACAGATTAACAAGTTAAGTTTCACAGGTTAATTTAACCCCAACAAATTAAATAGGTTTACTTAACCCCGACAGATTAAACAGGTTTACATAGCCCTAATAGATTAAACATGTTTCACATGTTTCTTACAGTTTCATTAACATGTTCCGCTTAATCTTTAAACTAAGCCTACAGATTTATATGCCCCCAAATTCCAGTCATAATTCACAGTATAACATATTCCCCCAAATTTTAGTCGTATTTCACAGTACAAGATATGCCCCCAAATTATCATTCCCAACCATTCCTAATTTGACCCAATTTCGTTCATACGCATATTTCTGCGATATTAACCTAGGCTCGAAGGTAGCTAAAATAAAAAGGGAATGGGAGAGGATAAGAACATAAATAGACATATATAGCAGGATTAGGCATATAGTAACAAAAATACGCATATAAGAACTAAACAGCAGAATAGTTGTACATAAATTCACATGTAATTATAACAGAACTGTTAGGTATGAATCAGTCTCTTAACAGGCATAGGTTCAGATCCAGATTTATAAACATGTCAGGGCTACTGTTAAACTTTTGTATCTAAAAGTAACATGAACTCACAAAGATTGGAGAAGTACAAGAAATGTTTCTGGTGTGTGTATAGGCTGATGTTTGAAGAAGATAGTCTGATTCAATCCAAGCTGGGGCAGCATCTCATTGTCTCCATTGTTTTAGGTGTAGAAAAAAAAATAGAAATGTTGTCCTATATATATCCTATCCTCAATGAACCCAGCCAACAAACAAGTCCAGATTCAGAGAAATGAATTTGACCAGATCTGGGTTGGGTCGACCCATAGGTCGACCCAACCCAGGCGTGGGTCGTCGCATTCGGTTTGGATCTCATCTACTTTTCCCGCTTATTTTTTTCTGAACTGATTTGAATTATTTTCAATTTCTGACTTGGTTTATCTACATATATTCTTCTTATGTGTATACAAAATTCTAACCTTTATATCTTCCTCATACGGTGTCCTTTTTACACAATCTCGTAGTCTATCTTAACCATAATTCCGAGACGAACGCAATGGTACAATCTGTTTTACTTAATTCCCAATATTTAGTTAAGTATTCTTTAGTTTATTGTTAATAGTGTCTATTAGAATTACGGGGTGTTACATTCTCCGCTACTTAAAGGATTTCGTTCGCGAAATCTCTAAGTCAAGAAGAATGTTTATCCTAACATCCATTTACAACCATCTACTCATCCATCAATCACAGGAATCTGTTGTCCTTAAGAGATTTCTAATGCTTGTATGAACATATGCAAAGGTGTGTGTATATGTCCTTATGCTAATGCGAAAATCAAGCGGTCTGCTGATTCAGTCGACCTCCTCAATGCAATGTATGTTAGTACCATGAATCCAACATGTATGCAAATAGTCCTAGTATATCATGCAAAATCTATATGTGTGCACAATCATCCGTCCAAATGCAACATCTGTATGATGATACATCCATTTCCATCCATAAAGATTTAAAATGCACACACATCCATATGTAGTATGAGAGTGCTTTCAGCCGATCTAGTTCCTAGTATGTGTATTTGCATCCATGAGCAACCACTAGCAAACACTTGCATCCATCAAACATAACACGTCTCAAACACATGTTTACATCCATTAGTTTCCCTACCTAAAGGTCGAAGATTCAATCAATAGGATATACTCAAATGATAAAAGCAAGTACGAGTAAAAGTTTGGAAATAGAAGTCAAGAACATACCCTTGAAAAGAAAAGGGTACGAAGTGCAGACCTTGTCCTCAGTCTCCCAAGTTGCATCCTCGTTGTCTTCTCCCCATTGCACTTTCATCAACTTAACCTCTTTGTTGCATAGCTTCTTAACCTCTGATCCATGTATACGGGTAAGAACTCGTCTAACTGTCACCTCCCTTTCTACCTCTACTTCCTCAAGCATGCTCGGCTCAACTACCTCTGTTGTATCGTGCAGACATTTCTGCAATTGAGAAACGTGGAAAACATCATGAACAACTACCTCTCTCTCTGGTAGTCTCACCCTATAGGCCAGTTGACCTATCCTTGGCACAATAGGAAATGGCCCTACAAACCTTGGCGCCAATTTCCCTACAGATACAAAGAGAACCACATTCCTCAGAGGTGATACTTTGATAAAGACCATGTCCCCCACCTTAAACTTAATATTAGTCCTTCTCTTATCTACGTGAGACTTCTTCCTATCCTGAGCTGTTTTCATGCGTCTGCGTATAAGATCAATCTTTTCTGAAGTCTCTATAATCATCTCAGGTCCAAGTAGAAGCCTATCCGTAGACTCCCACCAACAAGTCTGTGATCTGCAAGGTGTCCGTATAGTACCTCAAAGGGTGCCATTCTTATACTAGCCTGATAAGTGCTATTGTAGGCGAACTCAACCAACGGTAGAAGCTCCTCCCAAGTCCCTCCGAAGCTTAGGATACACAACCTTAAAAGATTCTCAAGAACTCTACTTACCTTCCCAGACTGCCCATCAGTCTGAGGGTGATATGCGGTGCCCAAACATAACTGTGTACCTAATGCCTCTTGTAGTCTCTTCCAGAATTCACTAGTGAAGATGGGGTCACGATCATTCACTATGCTAAAAGGTAATCCATGTAGACAGATTATCTCACGAAGATAAACTGATGCTAACCATGCTGCCGTTCCTTTACTCTTAACAGGAATAAAATGAGTTCTCTTAGTAAGCCTGTAAACTATAACCCAGATACTGGTGTTGCCTTTCCTTGATCTAGGAAAACCATTAATGAAATCCATAGAGATGCTCTCTTACTTCCACTGTGGGACCTCCAAAGGACGAAGCAAACAGCCAGGATTTTTCTCTTCTGCTTTAACTTGCTGGCAAACTAAACAGCGAGAGACAAACTCCGCTAATCTTTCTTCATCCCAACCCAAAAGAAAGCCCTCTTTATGTCTCTATACATTTTATCACCGCCTGGATGGATATTCATCCTAGAAAGATGGGCTTCCACAAGGACCGACTTCAACGGATTCCCAACTCGGGGGACACAAAGCCTCCCATCCCTTTGTAGCCACCCTCTATCATCCGTGGAGTATCTAGTAAGGTGACTAAAAGTCTCCCTTCTACTGAGTGTATCCAAGATGTCTGTTATCTATGGGTCCTCTCGCTGCGAAGATCCTATCTGATCCATAAGAGTAGGTCGCACCTCTAAGGATAAACCAGGTGTAAGATCCATAGATGGCCTAAAGTCGAAGGTCGATATATTCTCCAAACTCCGCCTCTCTACGAATAAAGGACTCAAACTCATCCTCTTCCTACTCAACGCGTCCGCCGCCACATTACCCTTACCAGGGGTATAAGCAATCTCAAAATCATAGGACACTGGGAACTCCATCCATCTCTGCTGTCTCAAATTGAGATCCTTCTGCGAGAACAGATACTTGAGCGACTTATGGTCTGTGTATAACTCGAACCTCTCTCTAAGCAGATAACGGCGCTAAGTCTTAAGTGCGAACATTATAGCAGCCAATTCCAAATCATGAGCAGCATAGTTCTTCTCATGAACCCTCAACTGCCTACCACCGTAGCATACTACCCTTCCCTCTTGCATCAAGACGACACCAAGCCCTGTACCACATGCATCAGTGTAAAATGTGAGCATTTTGTTCCTATTAGGCAAAGTCAAAACTGGGGTTGTTGTCAGAGCCCTCTTCAATCGCTGAAAAGCATCCTCACAGTCAATGCTCCAAGAAAAGTTCATATTCTTCTTCGTCGGTCTGGTGAGTGGGATTGATACCTTTGTGAAGTCCTTGATAAACTTCCCATAATACCCCGCCAAACCAAGAAAACTCCTCATCTCCGTTGCATTCTTTGGAATCTTCCAATCTTGAACTGCAACTACTTTCGCGGGATCCACCACTGTCCCATCCTTGGAGACCACATAGCCTAGAAACAATACTTTCTCTCTCCAAAAATGACATTTGAAGAATTTTTCCTTAAGCTGGTGTTCTCGGAGAGTCCTCAAAACCTCCAGTAAGTGTATGGCATGCTCTTCCTCGCTCTTTGAGAAAATCAGAATGTCATCCACAAAGACCACAACAAATTTATTCAGAAACTCCCTGAACATCCTACTCATCAGATCCACAAAATATGCAGGTGTATTCGTCAACCCAAAAGGCATGACTAGCCACTCAAAGAAACCGTCTGGAGTTCTAAAAGCGGTCTTCTCTATACTGTCATCGGCCACGCTTAACTGATGAAATCCCGTGGCCAAGTCTAACCGAGAGAAAACAGATGTGCCATCAAGTTGGTCAAATAGATCGTTAATCCTCGGAAGTGGGTGCCTATTTTTCTTGTTGAGCTTATTTGACTCCCTGTAATCTACACGTAGACGAAGCGAGTCATCTGCTTTAGTTGCAAAAACGACTGGAGCACCCCATTCTGATATACTTTTCCTAATAAACCCCTTCTCAAATAGTTCCCCTACTTGCTTTCTAAGCTCCCTCCTTTCCCTGGGAGCCATGTGGCGCACATGCAATGCAAATGGCTTCGTATTATCCACCAAGTATATCCAAAAATCAATCTCATGCCTTGGAGGTATTCCCCTAACCTCATCAAAAACATCCGGATACTCATAATCTACAGGCACAGATCGCAAATCATCAATAGAAGCATCAAGTGATTCTAGGAAACTAATCATGACAGACCCTTTTGGGTCATAGGAAATCTCGAGAGTCCTTCCTCGGCAAGTCAAAAGTCTAATGACCCTCCTCTCATAGTCTGGAATGGCACCATACATGGCTAGCCAATCCATCCCTAGAATCAGACCACAACCCATAAAACCATGCACATATGCGTCGCACTCAAACTCGACGCCCAACACATATATCTTCAAACTCAGACATATCATAGACAAATGAGTCATGCCCCTAATGGGGTTTGAGACAATAACGGGATCAGAAACAATACTAGTACTACTGTGTAGAGACTCAACCACAGAATCAGATATAAAAGAGTGAGAAGCGCCAAAATCAAAAAGACTCCCAACTGGATGATTAGAAAGAAAAATCAAACCTTCAATAGAAAATTTCCTACCTCTGTCCAGTACACTGGCCTCGAGAGCATACACCTGCCCTTTGTCCATGTCCTTGCTTCTTCGGGCACTCCTTAGTATAATGTCTGACCTTACCACAGTTGAAGCAAGCATTCTTCCTTTTTCTGCAATCTTTGACCAATTGACCCATCAGTCTTAGCCACCTTTTTCTCATCCTTACCATCTTCGTGCATCAATGTCATATCAACCAGTCTCTCAAAATTAGCCCCCATCGGAATGTGAGATGATGACAATGCTTGAAGAGGTTGATTTAATCCTCTTACAAACCTTAAAGCTTTCTTGTGCGCGGTATTCACTAGCTCCAGACAAAACCTTGCCAACTAATTGAACTTATTGACATACTCTTTAACAGACATGCTTCCTTGCTTAAGTGCCAGAAACCTGTCCATCTGCATACTCTCTTCTGCCTCAGATAGAAACTTCGTCTCGAATCTCTGTCGGAAATCATCCTAAGTATCAACTGGACGCCCTGCATGCTTCACTTCCCACCAGAACGAAGCCTCGTCCTTAAGCTGCCATGCAGGAAACTGAATCTTCCTGCGGTCATCAACCCCAAAAAGCCCAAACAAGTTCTCTTTCTTTATTAGCCAATTCCATGCTTCCACAAAGTTCCCAGTTCCATGGAATAGCTTTCCTCCCATAACACAAAAATCTTTGCATATCTTGGAGAAATTATCTGCTCGCGGAGGAGGAGGAAGAACGGTTGCAGCTGGGGCAGGGGCGTCTCCTTGGATTCCTGCATGCACCGTAGCCTCAAGATATCTACGGAACCAAGACGGTATCTGAACGTCCTTGGGAAGATTGGTTCCCCAGACATGCTGAAGCAAAAAGGAAAAGGGATTCAAACAGAGATTTGAAAGATATTTTATATGGCTTTGGGGAATATGTTTTTCAAAAACAACTTCTCTTTGAAAAGACTTTCTTTTTGAAACTTTTTGAAAACAATTTTCAAGACCTTTTATCCAATCTTCTAACCTTCAGCTCTGATACCAAATGTAACACCCCACGTCCGTTAATGTCACTCTTTATCAGAATGCATTCAATTTCATGAAGCGCTATAGGTAAACAAAAATAGAATATCACAAGACAGATATAAAATAACAACAGATATTTAAACTTCATTATTTAACAGAAAAACATCGTAGTCTCAAAACTAGTTACAACATCAAGCTAAAATACTGAAACCAAGTACATGAAACCAAAACATCTATCTTGCGCTAAAAGCCATCAGAGTACAGAAATGTAAAATCATAATCTCCAATAATAGCCATAATAAAGTAGACAAGTAATCGAAGCGAAACATCAAAGTAGATCCAAATCCAAGTAGAAACAGAAGAGAGATAATCCTAATCAAGCTTGAGCGTTCCCACCTTGAGAACCTAGAGGAGAAGGAAGAGAGAGAAAAAGAAAAAAAAACGGGTCAGACATAAAGTCTTGCGAGTCCAGTGACGTTTAGCATACAATGAAGTAAAAGTACCATATGAGAGATAATAATATCATATAACAGGTATAAACAAACATGAACAAGATAAATAGAATGACCAGGGTAGATAATGCTTCTCAAATACTTTTCTCTACACCTATACTAGTATAACAGATATGTGATAGGATTAAGTATCCCCTAATTACTTAACAGAAATAGAATGATCCCCACAGAAATATAACTGGATGAGAGATAACAGTATCTTATGGTCAGTTCAGTATGCGTTCCCTGGCCCTACCTAGTGCGGGCCCCTCGTTTAATACCAGAATGGGTTATTGACTGATCTGGGTCCCACATAGCAGATGATACGAGTTAAAATCCTAAACTTGTGTCCCCAAAATTAACTAGGATTTTTAACAGGTTAATACTATAGATTAAAAAGTTCGCCTAACCCCCATAGATTAACAAGTTAACAAGTTAATTTAACCCCAACAGATTAAACAGGTTTACTTAACCTCGATAGATTAAACAGGTTAACATAACCCCAACAGATTAAATAGGTTTCACAGGTTTTTTATAGTTTCATTAACATGTTCCACTTAATCTTAAAATTAAGCCTACAGATTTTTATTCTCCCAAATTCCAATCATAATTCACAGTATATCATATTCGCTCAAATTTTGGTCATATTTCACAGTATAAGATATGCCCCCAAATTATCATTCCCAATCATTCCCAATTTGACCCAATTTCATTCATACGCATATTTCAGCGATATTGGCCTAGGCTCGAAGGTAGCCTAGGCTATAAAATTAAAAGAGAATGAGAGAGGAAGAAGAACATAAATAGGCATATATAGTAGGATTAGGCGTATAGTAACAGAAATAGGCATATAAGAACTGAACAACAGAATAGGTGTACAGAAATTCCCATGTGGTTATAACAGAACTGTTTAGGTATGTATCAGTCTCTTGACAGGCATAGGTACAGATCCAGATTTATTAACATGTCAGGGTTACTATTAAATTTTTATATCTAAAAGTAACATGAACTCACAAAGATTGGATCGAAGTACAATAAATGTTTCTGATGTGTGTATAGGCTGATGTTTGAAGAAGATAGTCTGATTCAATCCAAGCTAGGGCAACATCTCATTGTCTCCATTGTTTTAGGTGTTGAAAAACAATAGAAATGTTGTCCTATATATAGATTATCCTCTACGAACCCAGTTAACAAACAAGTCCAGATTCAAAGAAACGAATTCGGCCAGATCAGGGTTGGGTCAACCCACCCCTACCTGGGTCGACCCACCCCTACCTAGGTCGACCCATCTGGCCATGGGTCGACCCATAGGTTGACCCAACTCGGGCGTGGTTCGTCCCATCCGGTCATGATCTCACCTACTTATCCCACTTTTTTTCGAACTAATTTAAATTATTTTGAATTTATGACTTGGTTTATCTACATATATTCTTCTTATGCGTATACAAACTTCTAACATTTATATCTTCCTCATACGGTGTTCGTTTTACGCAAACTTGGAGCCTATCTTAACCAAAATTCCGAGACAAACGCAATGGTACACTCCGTTTTACTTAATTCCCAATATTTAATTAAGTATTCTCTAGTTTATTGTTAATAGTGTCTTTTAGAATTACATGGTGTAACACTCATACACATACACATATATATACACATACATATGTGTGTGTATACATGTATGTATACATGGCATTGTAGCAAGCACAGTGGGTTCAACATGCATCAGAAATCAAGCACAAATGCAAAGGCAAATGTGCAATAAGCATAACATGGTCAAGTAGGACAACCAGGGTGCAACATAATCAGGTCCTGCAACAACAAGAGTGCAAAAGGCTCATGGTATAACAAATAGTGCAACAACAATACACGTATGCATGGATAACCATACACAAAATGCCAAAAGTAGGACAAAATTTACTCAAACATAGGCCAGTTTCAAATGTCATGCACATAAATGTTAAATGCACATGGCCAGTTTCAAGTAACATGGGTAAAGCAATGCACAACTACAAAACCGGGCCAGTGCAAGTAAAATAGTCCAAAATGGCATGCATGAGTGCACAAGTTCAAGTGGAACAAACAAGAAGCTCAAGAACACAAGTATACATGGGGCATACAAGACATCAGAGTACAAGGCAAGTGTACCCATATATGTAAAAAGCAACATCAAAGTGAACAAAATAGTGCATGTCAGGTTCAAACTCAAGAAAAAGCAAGAAAAATGAAACAAGGAATGGACAAAGACAAAACTGGACAACATAGGTATTGCACGAAGAAAAAAATGGTCATGTCCACAAATATAACATGAACAAGCCAGTGCACATAACCACATCAACCAACAAAGTTCAGGAGCAGTCTTCAATTCAAGTCAAGCATAAATGTGCATGGGTAGCAGCACAAGGTAGTGCACATGATCGAAGATCACAAGACTAACAACACGAATGTACACAAGGCAGTGTACAAACTCAGTAATAAATCATGCAAGAATGCCAAGACAGACACCGGCTTCTATGTGCACCACTAGTATACATACACACGCATAACTATGTATGTATATATATGTATATATATATATATGTGTATATATATATAGAAATCAGTATATGCAGTCATGTATATTGTTAGGACGTAGTTGAATTTAAGTGTCAATACAAGCAATTGTTATTCAATTGGTCTCAAAATAAAAGGAAATTCTTTTTCAAAATTGACTGGTTTTAGAAAGAAGAAAGGCGTTAAATTTGCATGGATCGCATAATCATATTTGGAAATTGGAAAATGAAATTTACCTCTCCAAAATGCACAATGACAAAAATGTAGCTCGATACCACAAGAATCATCAGACAAGATTTTATCAGCACAAACATAGGAGCGGTTTTAGGCAAGATGGAATTGTTAGATTTCAAGACATGCCAAAATTCACGAAAGCAATTGGTTTGGGGAATAAAAATCAAACGGGTTTTCCTGAAATCACAAAATCAAATGTGGCAACTAATAAATGAAATCAGAGCATTTAGGACTAGAAAACCCAATATCACCATTTCCTCATCAGCAAATCATCCGATCCAAAGAAAATAATTGACATATTCGAAAGATCAAAATTCAGAGAACTTACTTTTTTTGTTTAATCGGGATTGGAGACCTTCAAACTCGTGGAAGACAAGCTATAACAACTCGCATTTTATGACAATTTAATAATTAAGTAATGCATATGTATGTATGTATGTATATATATATGCAAAGACATAAATATATATATGAAGAATAAAATAAAGACAATATGTGATTGCATGTAATAAATACATGCACTAAAAAAAAGATTAATGCAAATAAAAATGTAATGCATGCATTAAAAGAAAGAAAGGATTGGTTGCATGCAGTGTAAATATGTTGCATGCACTGATTTACCAATAATATGCATTAATAATAAAAGAGAAATAAAAGAAAAAGATTCATGCAATGGGTTAAATGAAATATTGTAACAAACATGAAAAAAGAGAAGTAAGAAGAGAACAATAATTACCTTGTTTCTAAGCCTTGTTAACAATAGCCTTAGTAGTCCAGTTTGTTAGAGCATGTGGCTTGCATACAAGATGTACAGAGTTCGATCCCCACTGCCATCATACTTTTTGTTTTAAGGGAATGGCTAAAATAACACATGTTCTAAAGAGAAAACATGTATAAACGCACATATAAGGAAAAGTATACATATAAGGAAGTGTAGAAAAGTATATGTATACATTTGTATGTAAATATACATGTATATATGTGTAGAAATATATATATATATATATATATATACACACACACACGAGAGATAAAGTTCAAGATAAGGATGCAATCAAAGAGATATGGCAAGAATTAAATAAAGGTACAACACCATTTGAATTTTGAAAACGAAATAAGAGCTGTGCATATATATATACGTATAAAATGGTCATTAGAAGATTTGTATACGTATAAGAATATTACATGTGAATATAATAGTTAAATAAATTCCAGAAATTCAAACATTCGAAAATCAAATTTATGTGCCAAAACCGCTCGCGGGACCCATGGGGGGTCGACACCCCTATAGGGGGTCGACATCGAGGTCGACACTAGGGTCAACACCACCCCAGATCCGGCTAGATTCATCTGTAAAACTGAACTATTTTCTTAACTGGGTTCAATATTGACTCAGCGCTGCGTGTAAGATAAGATCCTGAACACCTATAAATAGGCTAGCAGAACCTAGCCTAAATCCCATATTTCTAAGACAACGTTTGTACTTTGTCATTCTTCTTCCTCCTCAAATCTCTTCAGAAAAATAATATAATTAGTTTAGGAAAATTCTGAATCAAGATTTGGAGGAAAAGATTGAATATTAATAAGAAGGTGTTAATAATCATATTCGAAGTAAGGTAATTTCTTAGATCTGGTCTATTTCAATTTTCTCCTCTTTCTTCCTTTTTTCTTTTAGTAAGAATTGTGGATCCATGGTTGCTAGGTTCTAAATTCAGTTAGGAGGACCATGGATACTAGATCTGGACCAGATTCAGGATTTGGAAAGCAAATTAGGTGAGTGGGTTTAAGTTATATAATTTTTGATAATGATATATTATCGTTTGACATTCCCCGTTAATCTGTAATGTAAATCTGTTAGAATGGTTAAAAGTGTTGAAATGCTAATATTACATGTTGAGATATTAATATATTAAAATATTAATATGTTGGAAATTCATATATTGAAACGTTTAATGTGTTGAATTGTTCACATGCTGAAATGTAAACTTGTTAAAATATGTCTAGCGATTACTGTTGTTCTAATTTCATGTTAACTTGAACCCTTAATTTCATAAATGGGAATAATTACATGTTAAATTAGAATAATTACATGATTTGACGATCACATGTTACTTTGAGATGAAATTAATTATATGTTAGGAAGGACATATGACATAAAATAGGCTTTGTTGGCTAGCTTTGTGACCAAGCCACCAAGAAGACGAGCACTCATTAATAAGTAGGCGAGTACAAAAATTCAGGATACCCTGGCTCGTGAAGTTTCGCAACCCATTCATGACTCAGCCTTTTAGGCCCGCTCGTGATCCAACCTGCCCCCTCCACTCATGGATCAGCTTCACCTCTGACTCGTGATTGAGCATCATTATCCGCTCGTGGTAAGGGGGCACGAACCGACTCCAAGTTCAGAGAATGATGACCACGACCTGGTCATCCATGAACCGTATATCCAGGATCTGATGGCACCTGTCCATAACTGCCATATTGACCATTTCTCCACCCACTCACAAACGGCTCCGAGATCCTTGGGATTCGTGCCATGTGTCCTCACGAACCACCTGCATATATCACCTATAAATAGCCCCATACTTGGCAATTTTCAGGATCTTTTTTGGCAACTATGAGTACTGTTTCCACCATTATTGTTCCTCCATTATTTACAATCAGAAACACCTCAAAATTATCAAGTGAATTTTCATTGTAAGAGTGAGATTGAGAGAATTTATTGATTGTACTTGCATTCAATCATATAATCAAATCATATAAAGTGGACATAGGCTCGTTAACGCCGAACCACTATAAATTTGGTGTGTTTGTTGCATTTTCTTTCATTTCTAGTTATTATTCTCTGCAATTTCAGACTATTTGGGTGTTAGAGCCATAATTTGGTCTAACACTTTGGTGTTTTCACTGAGAACTGAAGTCTCAGCATATCGCATTATTGCTCTACTATTTGGATATTCAAGTCAAAAGAAAGTAGTCTGAACTTCCACTGTTTTGGTTTATGAAGATTTCAGTAAAGTCAAGATGTTATGGCTGCAAAGAAATCTAAGGATTTACGAGCTTTGCGAGAAAATGAAGCTACAAACGAAGCTAACGAAGAAAGTGTTCACGAGTAGGCTGGAGTGGAGTCCCCAGCTCGTGGCTCGCAAGGGGAGAACCGACCCGAGGAGGGGGTCACGACCTGATCTTAGATAGTCATCACGAATCGCCCTGTTGAAGGTGCCACGAGCCACCCCACTGATGTCACCACGAGCCGTCCAAAAGATGTCTCCACGAGTCACCAACCAGAGGGGGTCACGAACCGCCCTCACCAAATGACTACAACTAGATCCGGAAAGGAAATTATGGCTCCTTCCACACATGCTGGTGCTTCTGCTCGACCTGGATCGAGTACTTTACATCCAAGAGTGAATGCTGATGAACAGTTACGCACCTCAGCTCCAATAACCGAAGGAGATCTTTCTCGTGTACTTTATATGTTGGAAAGGACGAACGATGAGTTGGCAGCCCAAAGGCAAGAGAGTTCCTTATTACGACAGAATATTACCGCATTGGACAGACGAATTGATGATCTCCAAAGGCAGAGGACACCTCCGCCAGCTCGTCCTCTTACTCCAGAGTACTCATCCTCGTTGGAGGAGCCTCCAAGACCTCTACGATAACCACTAAAGGGCTGAAAATTTGGAACATCTTCGATTTGGATCACTTCCTTCTCGAGAAAAGACGGCCCTTAATCTGGGACCTGGCAATCGTAACTTGAATGATCCCGCTCCGCTACCTAGGAATGGAGGCATTGTTGACCTTGTTCAGAATCAACCATTACCACCCCCTCGCCGTGTGATTGACTGTGGCAACAGGGGACAAGGAAGTTCTGCTCAGGCCCCAGACTTCGCGGTAGCACGCCGAAGAGACATTAGAGGGCCCTGCGGGGCAAGGAGTGCTGATCCTGAATCTACATTGACCAATTCTGATGTTGAAGCAATGGTTAGGCAAATCATGGCACATATCCATGGACAGAGGAACGAGGATTAGGGTATAGACCGCAGTCATACGCCCTTTACTGATGACATATTAGACGTCCGATTCCCGAGGAAATTCAACATGCCATTTATGAACCGCTATTCGGGTAGGACGAATCCAGTTCATCATATAATGAGGTATTCATGGTACATGAATGCCGCCGCCGCTCCTGACCCAATAAAATGTAAAGCATTCCCAATATTCCTGGAGGATGTGGCATTAATGTGGTTTAGCCGCTTGCCAGCACGATCGATCTCCAGGTTCAGGGAATTGAGTGAGCAATTCCTGAATTAATTCCGGCTTCATGCTCAGAGGTCTAAAAATGTCATTGAGTTATCTCTCATTAAACAACACCCTGACGAAACTTTGAGGTCATACTTAGATCGTTTTAACTTGTCGGTCATGAAGGTTAGAGATCCTTATGAACAGACTGTATTGATGGCCTTGATTGACGGAGTAGACAAAGATACAGGGTTCGGAAGATATTTAGCCGGTAAGCCG
Source organism: Allium sativum (assembly GCA_030737875.1). NCBI lineage: Eukaryota > Viridiplantae > Streptophyta > Magnoliopsida > Asparagales > Amaryllidaceae > Allium > Allium sativum. The sequence continues at coordinate 467,828,880 of CM060923.1, forward strand.
CCGCTAACCAGAGAAATATTCTATGGAAAAGCTAACATCCGTTACGTTAGGAAGAGATATACGCCAATTGGAAGAGAAAGGCTGCCAATAAAGAAGATATACATAGTAACGTGGCCATCAAACAATCCGGCGATAGTTCAGGAATGGTAGAGGTTAACGTTGGAAATAAGAATCAGGGCAATGGCCACCAATCTGGGAATAATAGTCGGAAGAAGAATCGGGGGAATGATTCTCAGAAGAGTTCGGTTCAAGGCCTTTGAAAACTTCACACCGTTGAATGATACATTAGAGAATATTTTCCTGGATACCTACAACGTCCTTCAATATAAGAGGCCTCCACCGAGAGATTCAACGGAGAAAGAACGTGAGTCAGGAAAGTTCTGCCTTTTCCATCAGACCCATGGTCACTCCACCAATGAATGTCATCATTTGAGAGACGTCATCGAGAAGCTACTTCATGAAGGAAAGTTGGACGAATATAAGATTTCTCCAAGAGACAGGGGGCAAGCTGGACAGACCCCGAATCAAAACCAACATGCCGCTAGGCTTACTGCTCAGCAGAAAGGAAAGAACAATGCCATCAACACTATAGTATGAGGAACTCAACCTGCTGGACACAGCTTTAGGGCAATGGATCAGTATGTGAATGCGGCCAAACACCTCGAAGTAGGGGAGTGCAGTAATCCTGAAATCACAACCCCAGTAAAGTAGCACAAAACAATGTTCGACGATGTCATCTTTCGTTATAGAGATAGTGTTGGAGTTCATTCCTCCACTAAAGACCCTCTAGTGATCTCGACAACTATCGGTCCCGCTTTGGTCCACAAGGTTTTGGTGGACAATGGAAGTTCAGTAAATATTCTGTTTAAGAAAGCATTTGATCAGATGAGGCTCGAAGCAAAAGATTTGAAGCCCTGTGATGGATGGATACATGGCTTCAATGGACCTCAACGTTTTCGATTGGATATGTGGAATTATCAGTAACTCTAGGAGAAGGAGATGGCCAAAGAGTGAGAATTATTCCATTTGTCGTATTGGATATCGAATCACCTTATAACGCCTTTTTGGGCCGACCAGCCCTAGCAGAATTCAGGGCCTACATTGCACGCTAGTGTCTATTGTTGAAATTCCTAACAGATGCAGGAGTGGGAGTAGTCAGAGGTGACCAAGTCGCTGGGCGAGCCTGCTATATAGCAGAATTGAAATTGTTGCTCAAAGGATTAAACATAGAACCAAAGTGTACTCCTCCACCCGCAAATGAGAATTCAACATAGCAATTAAAGATGGCCCCGAAGGAGCCGCCCAGAGAACTGCCCGAGGATATAGATCTCAAAGAGGACGAGGAACCCGGGGGCAGAATGGCGACTCCTAACGAAACGACTGAGGATATTCCGATCGATGATAATGACCTAGCGAAGTCTTGAAGATCGGATCCCAGTTAGACCCTCTTCGTGCAAAAGAATTGACCGACTTCCTAAAGGCCAACCTGGATGTGTTTGCGTGGACCCATTCTGACATGTGTGGGATATCCCATCAATTATGCGCCATTCACTGAGCATCAACCCGAAGCATCCACCTATTAAGTAGAAAAGGCGAATGCTTGGCCCGAAGAGGTCAGTTGCCTTAAAGGAAGAAGTTGAAAAGTTGAGAAATAATGGATTCATTATAGATTCAACTTACCCAAAATGGATTTCAAATCCGGTTTTGGTAAAGAAGGCCAATGGGAAATGGCGAACCTGCATTGATTTCTCAGATTTTAATAAAGCTTGCCCGAAAGACAGTTTTCCACTTCCTAGAATTGATCAATTGGTGGATTCAACGGCGGGTCACGAGCTTCTCTCCTTCATGGATGCGTATTCCAAATATAACCAAATTCCCATGCATGTTCCGGACTAGAAGCATACCAACTTCATCACAGATTTGGGAATGTACTGCTATGTAGTGATGCCTTTTGGTCTAAAGAATGCTGGAGCAGCATATCAACGACTAGTGAACCGGATGTTCTACGATCAGATTGGGAAGACGATGGAAGTGTATGTTGATGATATGCTTGTAAAATGCAGACAATCATCTAACCATACTACCGACTTAGCAGAATGTTTGACATCCTTAGGCGATATAGGATGAAGTTCAATCCTCTGAAGTGTTCATTTGGAGCCGCCTCTGGAAAATTCTTGGGGTTTATCGTTAGCTCGCATGGAATTGAAATGAATCCAGATCAGATCGCAGCAATCAGGAATATTCAAGAACCAATGCAAATCAAAGATGTGCAGAGCCTCGCTGGGAAAGTAGCCGCATTAAGTAGATTCATTTCTAAAGCTACAGATAAGTGCATTCCATTTTTCGACTTGATAAAGCAAGGGAAGCACAATTTCAAATGGACCCCTGATTGTGTAGAAGCATTCCAGAACCTCCTGAATCATCTGGAAAACCCCCCGATATTGTCAAAGCCGGTAGATCACGAGGACTTATTCGTGTACTTGGTTGTGTCGTCCCATGCAATAAGCTCAGCCCTGGTAAGAGAAGAAGATAAAGTCCACAGACCTGTGTACTACGTAAGTAAAAAACTAGCGGCCGTAGAGTGAAACTACCCAAGTATAGAAACACTTGCATATAGTTTGCTGATCGCATCTAGAAAGCTTCGCCACTATTTTCAAGCTCATCCCATCACTGTATACACCGACCATCCGCTCCAATAAGTGTTACAGAGACCAGAAGTGTTAGGAAGGCTAGTCAAATGGAATATCGAGTTGAGTCAGTTTGATCTGAACTTTCAGCCCCGAAGATCGATAAGGGGACAAGTGTTAGCAGATTTTATAGCAGAGTTTACTATCCTAGAGGACGATATAGTGAGTGTAGAAATGGATACCTCAAAACCACTAGTTGACCCCAACGCCTGGAAACTGTATACTGATGAAGCCAGGAATGACAGACGATTTGGTGCTGGAGTTATACTCGTAACTTCCAAAAAATGATCGATATATTATGCTTTGAGATTAGAGTTCCACGCCACGAATAATGACTTGGAATACGAAGCCCTGATTGCCGGGCTCAGACCTACAAAGGGTTTGGAGATAGCAAATCTGGATATCTTCTGTGATTCCAAGATAGTTGTGGACCACGTCAATGAAGAGTTTCAGGCCAAAGGACCAAGGCTCGTATCATACTTGAAGGAAGTGAGAAAATTATTGAGTGACCTCGAACACTACAGCATAACACATATCCCCCGATCAGAGAATCAGAGGGCAGATAAGTTGGACAAAATGGGTAGTTCCGATAACCCCGAGGACACAGAGATGGTCCCGATAGAGGTACTGCAGTCTCCAAGCATCGATCACATGGAAATTGATCCTGTATTGGAAACTGAGCCAGAAAGAGAATCATGGATGACACCCCTAAAGAACTTTCGATGAATGGAATGCTTCCGACCAAGAAGAGCGAAAGGCATGCCGTCATTCGCAAAGCCTCCAGATATGTCATGCAAGGCGAAGTTTTATACCGACAGGGGTTTTCAATGCCGCTCCTCCGGTGTATAGCCCACGACGACATAGAAAGAGTGTTGAAAGAAGTTCACGAAGGTGAGTGTGGCGACCACACCGGAGAACAAACATTGGCAAAGAAGATACTGCGATATGGCTATTTCTGGCCTACTTTAAACAAAGATGCGGCTAAGTATGCACGACGTTGCGACGCATGCTAGAAGTTCTCGAACATTCCCAGGGCGCCTGCTAGCCAGTTGAAGACGATGATATGTCCGTGGCCCTTCGCTGTTTGGGGAATTGACTTTACTGGAAGCCTCCTTATAGCGAAGGGCGGAGAAAAATTCGCCATTGTAGCCGTGGATTCTTTACTAAGTGGGTCGAATCAGAACCGTTAACTACGATCACAACCAAGCGAGTGATAAACTTTATCGTCAGAAACATCATATGTCAATTTGGAATTCCAAAAGTCATCATAACATATAGTAGGACCCAATTTGACAATACCGAGTTCCGGGATTTTTGCTAGAGATATCATATCGAGAAGAGATTCACAGTTGTGGCGCATTCGCAATCAAATGGATAGGTAGAAGTGGCAAACAAAGTAATCAAGTCCATTTTGAAGAAACGGTTGAAACGGCCCAAATCCATGTGGGTCGACGAGCTACCCTTGACATTATGGGCTTACATAACAACTTTCAAGTCAGCCACGGGGCACACGCCTTTTTCCCTTGCTTTCGGGTCTGAGGCAGTTATCCCAGTTGAATTAGAAGTGCCATCTCATAGGGTCACTTACTACGACCCGATGACAAACAAGAATTTTCTCCTAGAATCCCTCGACATGGTACAAAAAAAGGGATGAAGCGGACCTCTGTGCCTTGAGACACAAACAACAGGTCGCTCGATATTACAACATAAGGGTCCAAGCTCGAACCTATGAACCCGGAGACTTGGTTCTGAAGCGTGTCTTTCCACCCCAGTACATTTGGGACCGAAATGGGAAGGACCCTATACCATCCTACGGAGGCTTGATAATGGATCTTTCAAGCTAGCGACTGTGGATGGAAACGAAATCCCCAGAGTGTGGAATGCCCAGCATTAGCAGCACTACTTGATATAAAACTGTCATTTTTACTCTTTTGTTTTTAGTACCATGTAAAAAGGCACGACTTGCCTAGAACAGTCCGATTATATAAGCAAAAGTTTATAAAGTGGACGTAGGTCATGATTCGACCGAACCACTATAAAATACCATGTGCCATTTACTTTTATCGCACCATTTCTTATTTACTCTTTCATTTTTTACTTACATGAGTTGTCATAATTACAAAGTTCGCTATAAAACTTCGCGGCAATCTATCAAATCAGAAGGTCAATAGTGTGCAGAACGTCGAGGGTGTGATAAAGTAAACGACACAACCATCAACACTCTGATTCTTGTAACCTAAGAAAGAGCATGAAGGACAAGAATTGTCCACAAGGCGTGAGGGTGCACTGTAATTTAAAAGACCGTCTCGATCACACTCTACCCTTGACATCCGATGGGAGAGTATAAAGGCGCCAATGACTGAGCGCCGCAAATGGACTCCTACCCCACTAAAGGATTGTGGGGCAAATTGAAATCTGAGTTCTAACTCTATCCTGGGCATACGACAGAGTATAAAGGCGTTTTAATTAAATACCGCGAAAGGGCTCCTTTCCCGCTGCAGAATTGGGAACAAGAATGAAAGCTGATCCCGACCCCCTCATTTCCGGACATGGAGGGCAACCTATATGACTCTAATCTATCCTCAATAAGCCCTGGCCAGGCATTATATTAATGATTAATTAGGGGCATACTCATACTCATACACATATTCGCATAGTGCGGGAATTTTAAATTTTTATTGCATATAATTCTGACTTAGATATGATGTGTGACTTAGTATTATAAACTTGCAGGTACACAACAGTACAAAAGAAACATAAATTCATTTACTAATGCAGATTTACAAAGCAAAGCTAGAACAAAAAGTGATAAGTGAGGGCCATTCTGAAGACTACATCACAAGGCCAGTGGAAGATCTAAAAACATAAACAAAAGAATGCTACTTGGGCTTTGGGGATGACCTTGGCTTCTTCTCCTTCTTCTGCTTCTCCGGCTCCTCCTTGTCGGCATCAGATTTATCATGCTTCTTCTTTTCTTCTTATCCGAAGGAGGATCCTATGGAAGGTCAGAGGATTGAGATGCAAGCTGTGTAGTTATCGACTTAGTGGACAACTTTATACTCAACCCAGATTGGGGGTCAGCTGCTGAGATGGGAGAAACATTTAGAGGCTCTTGATCCTCTATTTTTAAGACCACCTGTTCATTCTTTTTGGCCTTCATGTCGGCCGGAATCATGCTATCATCATCTTTGGTCTCCCCCGTGATGGTGACCTCCTCTTCTTCATCCCCATGGCCACCGTCGGTATCCTGTAAAGCTTCAACGATTTCAGCATCCTTGGGAACATCGGTGCTTGATACCACAATGGCCTTCTCGGTTGTTGTGCCCTCAGTTTGCCTTGGGACTTCAGGAATTTCAGCACTAGGGTGTACGCTGACTTTCTCAACCTCTGCTTGCTTTTCTGCATCATCCTCGGTCGGTGTGGCACCTATATTATGAGAAGCAAGTGTTATTAGTTTGGGAGAAAATATGGTCTTCTCGGCTGTTTGCTCCACGATGCGACGACAAGTTACAATAGCTTTGACAAATTGTGGAGAGAACATGGAGATACCTTCCGCTGACTCTCCGCCCGAAGTTGCAGTAGAAACCCCAACAGCTGGAGGGATGGGGACTTCAGAGATCAATGGATCCTCTGGATTATACTCCTCAACCTCAGAGGTCTCGAGCTCCGTAGTTGATCTTGGGCCTTCATCAGCTTTGTACTTTCCCTTGAGCTTAACCCTCTCTTCCTCCACCTCCTCTTGTATTTGGCATTTACCCTCCCTGAGGAAGGTCTGCATAAGCTGCATCTCGTTGAGCTCCTCAACCTTTAAGTGTTGCTTTTCGCCCTCGACGATCATATCCCATACGTTAGCCAAGGTGGTCGTATAGTTTTTAATCCAAGAAATGTCTCGGCTTCGAATGACTTGAGAAAAAAGGTCCATCAACTGTTCGTCGAACCCTTCTATCTCCTGTTCAGCTGCAGCAAGCTTAGCAGTAGCAGTGGAAGCTGACTCGAGGGCATAATTGGCATTACTTTTGGCAAGAGCTACCTGTTCCTCAGCATGAGCAAGTTTGTCGTTTAATCTTGCATTTTCCTTCTTAGCATGAGCAAGTTTGACAGTCAAGCTCGCCTTTTCCTTCTCCTAAGCATCCTTTTCTGTAGCAAAGCGGTCCTATGATGTTTTAGTTCAGTATTTGTCGTCTTGAGATCTTATATCTGCTCTTGGCTGTTCGAATCGAGCTTGTAACAACCCGAATTTTAACAACGTGTTAAGACAAGAATCAAGGCAGAATTTAATTATAAAACCTGAATCAAGATAAACGGGTTGCGCCATTGCGTTCGTCTCGGAAAAATACGCGAAATAGAGTCCGAAATTTCGTAAATCGGAGTTCGTATGACTGAGATATGGCCTTGCAAAGTTTCACGAAAATTCAAATCCGAAAACAGATTTGAAATTCAGCCTAATTAAGACACCACTCCATTTTTAGGCCTGGTTAAGACACCACTCCATTTTCAGACTTGACTTCTTCCCCAAGACATGCTTTGATGGCTTGGATTGAATCTAGGTTTAATCCTATGGCCTAAAACACTTGCCTAATCTATAAATAAGACCCTAACCTATCCTAAATCCTCATTATTCATTCATGCAACTAAACTATGGCAAAATTTTACCTCTCATGGCCTCCACTCTCTTCATAAAATTTCTAAATGGTTTCTATGAGAGATTTTCCATGCATACAAGTGTTTTCAAGCTTGTATGAGTGTCATTAGCTTGCATTCAAGTCAAGTTTCTATCTTTGCATCATAAAGCAAGGGTTTTGATCATTTTGGCTCAAGGGTTTTTATGTTAGAGCTTGCATTTTGGGTCTATTTGATTGCATAAGGGCTTTGTCATATCTTTTGTGCCTTCATAGCAATGTAAGCCCTTTCCCTACTCTTAGATATTAACTATGAAGTTAAATGTTCATGTTGCAAGTTTGGGTTTGATCATTGAGTATGATACATGCTATCATGTCATGCAAGTTTATGAAGTCATTATCTTGATCTTGTGAGCTAAAAGCTACAACCTTTATGTTGAAATGTTGCATTAGGCAACATGAGAACCCTCATAACCTTTATGTCAACTTGCATATGAAGTCATAACCCTTATATGATGATATATGCGAGTTACTAGTCATCATTCCATATCTTTTGTCACCATGATTCGCTTATGTGCCAAGTTTGGGTTTATGCATGTTTTGAGGCTTAAGAATGTAACATGCAAGTTAATGAACACATTTGTGCCTCATTTGCCACCATGATTAACTTGTGGCTTAATATCCATTTTTGTCATGCCTTTGCCAAGTCTCTTCTTTTAATCCATTACGTTGTCGCGAACGTATATGCGAGTTTAAAAGCGTTGGGTTATGTTATGGGTAATTTCTAATGACATGAAAATACAACTTGAAAACATGACTTGAAATATAACATGGAAGTTGACATGTAAGTATGCATAAAAACATAAGCTTGGGAATTTACCTATTAAGTTAGGTCTACCCTATGGGAATTTACCTATTAAGTTAGGTCTACCCAAATGCTTGAAAACTTGTAACATGTTTTGGGGAAACATGATGGACATGACACTTAGATAATATAAGTGTGGCCAACTCGAGGTTGGGTTGAGTTTGCAACGTAAAACTACCCGGAACCGACCGGCCTAACTAGTAGTTGCAAACAATAGGACCCAATGTGAGAAGTTGGTCATGTTGTGCTTGAACCCGAGGTTAGACCAAGTTGTGGTGTAAAGCTACCCGGAACCGACCGGCTTAACTAGTAACCACAACAAAGTCTAATGTGAGAGGTGAAGGTGCATTAAGTAATTAATGCCACATGATAGGGTTAAGTTAATTTGATTAATGACTCTTAACCAAATATGACATGGACAAATGGGTTAAGTAATTTGATTAGGCTAATGATACTTAACAAAACATGACAAGGTTGGGTAGGTTAAGTAACTTGATTTTCCTAATGACACTTAACCATTTTTATATGACTAGTGGATGGGGTTAAGTTAACCAACACTTAATCAATCCAACGTGATAACTTGGTAAGGTTAAGTAAGTTTTCTTAATGACGCTTAACCGAAAAATACGGTTAACGAATGGGGTTAAGATTAGACTCAACTAGTCTAAACATGGAAATCGGATGGGGTTAAGTTAGCCTAGACTTAATTAATCCCACTTGGTAGTTTAATGGGGTTAAGTTAAACACTTAACTAATCTAAACATGATGAATTGATGTGGTTAAGTGACCTATACTTATCCAATCTAACTCGTTAATTTATTGTGGTTAAGTTAACCAATATAACGTGAAAACATGATAAGGCTAAGTCACGAATCGCTTGAATACACTTGACCGATTTGACTAAGTAAATTGATAGGGTCAAGTTAATATATACTTAACCAATCTGGAATGATAATTGGACGAGGTTAAGTCGTGAATTTCTTAATATACTTAACCAACTTGAGCATGGTTTGTAGGGTTAAGCCTTGAACTTGGATACTTAGCCAATTTTGATAGGATTTGTAGACGGGTTAAGTCATGAACTTAAGTGACACTTAATCCATTATGTAAACCCTAGTTCTGAGGATTAGGTGGATAACCGTAGTTAACAAGGATAACGGGAACAATGCTAAGTGGTAAACCTTAGTTGAAGAATAACTAAGTAATGATTCTTAGTCAAGGAAATTTAGACCAGTTCATAGATAGATGAGTAACCTGATACGGTAGGTCATCGTTTAAGTATACGAGTAGGAGCAAGTATCTGATTTAGATAAAGGCTCCAGCGAACTGGGTAACGAAGCAGCGGCTTCGGGGAACGTGAGGATATTCTTGGTATCCCTCTATGAGCTGCCAGGTGATTATACTAGGCTCATGAGAGGTTAAGGTCTGCGTTAGAAGAACCAAGAGTATGCCTTGGTTGCTATACGAGCGACCTAAAGACGGGGATGGATAGGGGATAGTCGACGATACACGGTCGTACCCTAGATAGCATTTCGTCAGGCTACCTACCATCTTTGGTCAAGCGTGTACGTACGGAAAGGCAGAGAACACCCAAAGGACCATAATTGCTATCTAATTATGGTTGCGGTAAGGCTTGGATGTGGGTTGGCCAGTGTTGTGTTCTCATACCGGATTTATCCTGTCTTGTCTTTCACTAGTTGAGGGAGTGGTCTCGTGGGACCATAGCCACGTATAAGAAAAACAGACCTTAGCATCTGCATCGGCAGATAAATCGAAAGCTCCCGACCGAGTCCTGTATTTCTTGATTTGCCCTGTGACAGGACTCGGATGGCACGATGTGATACATGTGCATACAGTCGTGGAAAAGCGATTCACGATGAATGCGTGGGAAAAAGGGCGCGGTTGGCGGTTAGCGTAATCCCTAGTGGCCCTAGGTGGTTGAACCCAAACCGAGATACGAAAACGTGCAATAGGTAAGCATAATCCCTAGCAGCCCTAGGTAGCATAAGTCCTAGTTGTACAAACAATAATTCATGTTGGAAGACCCTAGCTAGGTTTAGGGTAACAGTCCAAACCGATCTTAAGGATCATGGAACTATGTTAAAGTAATATAGAATCTCATGGGAAAGCCCGTATGGTCTACGGCAAGGGACTGAACATTTACATGGAATAAAACATACAAGTTGAGTAACCTATATATGCGATATATTAGGTTGACATGGACCATTACACGACTTTTGAGTGAGGGTCATTCTTGGTTAACACATGACACGGTGGGGATACTAGTACGGTAGGTGCAGAGCTAAAATACAGGATAGATATCACGGGGCGTTATACGTGACAGATATCTTGGGGATATTATACTTGATAGAAACCTGACGGTGTGATACCTTGTTTTATCTTGACATCGTAATTCATCATGACACCTTAGTTTATCTGAGTTCAGTAGTTCATCCTGTTATTTTGATTTAGCTTATCTATCTTGTTATCATGCTTATGTTCATCTCAGTTTCTCATGTCAGTTAACTTTACTAGTTTTTATGCTAATAGTAGATAGGGCTTACTCAGTCTTTTTGACTGACCCGTTTTGTTTCGCCTCTTTTCTTCCGTTTCCCCCCCCAGGTTACAGGGAGGAAATACTGTTGTTTAGTTCGGACTTCTTCTGCTTGAAGGTCATCATGGATGGCTTGGACTTTTCTTGGCTAATGGCTACTTTACTGTTTTTACTTGGGGAATAATTTATGAAAATGTCTTTATGCTTCTTTACTATTGCAAGACAGGTTTTGATGTACTCTGATGTAAAAGGCTTTAGACCTTATTTATTCATGTTATGGAAGTTTGATTTTACTTCCGCTATTTTATATGTTCTATCTTGTGATATTTCTGTGCATGTTTACCAATAATGCCCCTCTAAAGCTAGTGCATTCCTTTGCGAGTGACCCTAGCGGAGGCGGGGTGTTACATTTGGTATCAGAGCAGAAGGTTACAAGACTGGGCAAAAGTTTTAAAAACCTTTTGAAAAACTATTTGAAAACCGTTTACAAAGAAGCATTTTTCAAGAAAAGTTATGTTTTAAAAGCTATTCCCCAAAGGCCATTAGCACTATCCTTTGTTTCCTTGATTGATTCTCTTTTCCTTTCTTTCCTCCATCTGTAGTCACAGTAGTTTTGACTGTGACTAATCTTTTCGTGCTACGAAGTGCTTTCCGTGCGATGGAGGTGGTTCTTGAGAGACCCATTGTCGTGTTACAAGAAAGGATAATAAGAGTAAGGGTAAAGGATACGAGCTTAAGGATAAGCAACTTGTTGGTATGGCTTGATCCATCAAGGAGGACAAGGACAAGATCAGCGAGAGGGCAATCGTATGCTCTCATTCCTAGAGTACCTAAGAGAAATGGTACCGTTTCTGTTAGAGGTTCAGCCTTCCTTTTCTATCATCCCGTCCAGACTTTGTTTTGATCATCGCATCATTTAAGTCTGCTTCGATAGTTGAGTCTCTGCACCTTAAGTACTAGCGTAATAGAGAATCTCATTTTTGTCTCAAAGTCCTATTGGAGAATCAGTCCATTTATACATGACTTGTTTGGATTTGAGAGTGCCCATGATTTTGGAGCCAAGGATGGGTTCTAGGGATAAAGTGGTCACACAATAAGGGGTGCCATTCTCAGTTTTGGAAAGAGGGTAGTTAGACTCTTGACTTGCCTTGGTAATACCCTCGAAGTCCTGTGTAACCTTTTGGGTTCTGTCATGGTTAGTTACCTAGAATCTCATGATGCATTCGTTGGTAATCTGCTCGAGTAGAGTTCGCCACTAAGGCGAATGGTTCATTTCGCTAGTGCATGAGTTGTCGAGATCACCCTAGTAGGTACACTTGGCAACAGGGATTGGCATCGGTAAACGAGATCCAAAATTCACTAGTGAATTTTGGAGAGCTTGCATGAGTACGCGGATATATTTGAGCCAAGTATGCTAGGGAAAGAATAAGTGAAAGTGGAACGAGAGGCGACAGTGAAATGAGTTCCAACTCATATCTTGGAAATGGGAATCAAGGAGCTACGAAAATCATGAAGTCAAAGATGGTCAAGGCACAATGGAATTAAGCTCAAGGAAATGCGGCTTAGGCGCGCGCATCATATCTCTTTTTAAGAGTATATGGTTGATCCCTGGTTCTCCTGTAGAGCTTGCTTGCATGCTATCGCTTGGTGGATATCCTCTCGGTCCTGTTTCTGTTGCAAACCCTGTAAGGAGTTTGTCTTGTTTATCTCCTCGATCTTATCTTGGGAACCTTAGGTAGAATCCTATGGATGTAAACATGTGCTTGAAACATGTTATGTTTGATATGTTGCAAGTGGTTGCAAGTGGTTGCTCGTGGATGCGCGAATACACATTAGATACTAGATCGACGCACTCACATTTCATATTGCATATGCACGAGTATTTATACTTGTTTATGGATGAAATTGAATGTGTTGTCATGCGGATGTTGCATATGAATGAATGTTTGTGCACGCATGTAGTACTTATATGACTAGGATTATTTGCATACATGTTGGATTCATGGCACTAAACATACTTTGCATTAGAAAGATCATTCAGGCCTGATCATTAGCATTAGCTAAGGAACATATACACACACTTTCTCCATGTGTTCATATGGCATTAGAAATCGTCTAAGGACAATGGTTGCCTGTGGATGATGTTTTGAGTAGATGGATGATGGATGGTAGGATACGTTCTTCCTAACTTGGAGATTTCGGGGACGAAATCCTTAAAGGAGGGGAGAATGTAACAACCCGAATTTTAACAACGTGTTAAGACAAGAATCAAGGCAGAATTTAATTATAAAACCTGAATCAGGATAAACGGGTTACGCCATTGCGTTCGTCTCAGAAAAATACGCGAAATAGAGTCCGAAATTTCGTAAATCGGAGTTCGTATGACTGAGATATGGCCTCGCAAAGTTTCACGAAAATTCAAATCCGAAAACAGATTTAAAATTCAGCCCAATTAAGACACCACTCCATTTTTAGGCCTGGTTAAGACACCACTCCATTTTTAGACTTGACTTCTTCCCCAAGACATGCTTTGATGGCTTGGATTGAATCTAGGTTTAATCCTATGGCCTAAAACACTTGCCTAATCTATAAATAAGACCCTAACCTATCCTAAATCCTCATTATTCATTCATGCAACTAAACTATGGCAAAATTTTACCTCTCATGGCCTCCACTCTCTTCATAAAATTTCTAAATGGTTTCTATGAGAGATTTTCCATGCATACAAGTGTTTTCAAGCTTGTATGAGTGTCATTAGCTTGCATTCAAGTCAAGTTTCTATCTTTGCATCATAAAGCAAGGGTTTTGATCATTTTGGTTCAAGGGTTTTTATGTTAGAGCTTGCATTTTGGGTCTATTAGATTGCATAAGGGCTTTGTCATATCTTTTGTGCCTTCATAGCAATGTAAGCCCTTTCCCTACTCTTAGATATTAACTATGAAGTTAAATGTTCATGTTGCAAGTTTGGGTTTGATCATTGAGTATGATACATGCTATCATGTCATGCAAGTTTATGAAGTCATTATCTTGATCTTGTGAGCTAAAAGCTACAACCTTTATGTTGAAATGTTGCATTAGGCAACATGAGAACCCTCATAACCTTTATGTCAACTTGCATATGAAGTCATAACCCTTATATGATGATATATGCGAGTTACTAGTCATCATTCCATATCTTTTGTCACCATGATTCGCTTATGTGCCAAGTTTGGGTTTATGCATGTTTTGAGGCTTAAGAATGTAACATGCAAGTTAATGAACACATTTGTGCCTCATTTGCCACCATGATTAACTTGTGGCTTAATATCCATTTTTGTCATGCCTTTGCCAAGTCTCTTCTTTTAATCCATTACGTTGTCGCGAACGTATATGCGAGTTTAAAAGCGTTGGGTTATGTTATGGGTAATTTCTAATGACATGAAAATACAACTTGAAAACATGACTTGAAATATAACATGGAAGTTGACATGTAAGTATGCATAAAAACATAAGCTTGGGAATTTACCTATTAAGTTAGGTCTACCCTTTGGGAATTTACCTATTAAGTTAGGTCTACCCAAATGCTTGAAAACTTGTAACATGTTTTGGGGAAACATGATGGACATGACACTTAGATAATATAAGTGTGGCCAACTCGAGGTTGGGTTGAGTTTGCAACGAAAAACTGCCCGGAACCGACCGGCCTAACTAGTAGTTGCAAACAATAGGACCCAATGTGAGAAGTTGGTCATGTTGTGCTTGAACCCGAGGTTAGACCAAGTTGTGGTGTAAAGCTACCCGGAACCGACCGGCTTAACTAGTAACCACAACAAAGTCTAATGTGAGAGGTGAAGGTGCATTAAGTAATTAATGCCACATGATAGGGTTAAGTTAATTTTATTAATGACTCTTAACCAAATATGACATGGACAAATGGGTTAAGTAATTTGATTAGGCTAATGATACTTAACAAAACATGACAAGGTTGGGTAGGTTAAGTAACTTGATTTTCCTAATGACACTTAACCATTTTTATATGACTAGTGGATGGGGTTAAGTTAACCAACACTTAATCAATCCAACGCGATAACTTGGTAAGGTTAAGTAAGTTTTCTTAATGACGCTTAACCGAAAAATACGGTTAACGAATGGGGTTAAGATTAGACTCAACTAGTCTAAACATGGAAATCGGATGGGGTTAAGTTAGCCTAGACTTAATTAATCCCACTTGGTAGTTTAATGGGGTTAAGTTAAACACTTAACTAATCTAAACATGATGAATTGATGTGGTTAAGTGACCTATACTTATCCAATCTAACTCGTTAATTTATTGTGGTTAAGTTAACCAATATAACGTGAAAACATGATAAGGCTAAGTCACGAATCGCTTGAATACACTTGACCGATTTGACTAAGTAAATTGATAGGGTCAAGTTAATATATACTTAACCAATCTGGAATGATAATTGGACAAGGTTAAGTCGTGAATTGCATAATATACTTAACCAACTTGAGCATGGTTTGTAGGGTTAAGCCTTGAACTTGGATACTTAGCCAATTTTGATAGGATTTGTAGACGGGTTAAGTCATGAACTTAAGTGACACTTAATCCATTATGTAAACCCTAGTTCTGAGGATTAGGTGGATAACCGTAGTTAACAAGGATAACGGGAACAATGCTAAGTGGTAAACCTTAGTTGAAGAATAACTAAGTAATGATTCTTAGTCAAGGAAATTTAGACCAGTTCATAGATAGATGAGTAACCTGATACGGTAGGTCATCGTTTAAGTATACGAGTAGGAGCAAGTATCTGATTTAGATAAAGGCTCCAGCGAACTGGGTAACGAAGCAGCGGCTTCGGGGAACGTGAGGATATTCTTGGTATCCCTCTATGAGCTGCCAGGTGATTATACTAGGCTCATGAGAGGTTAAGGTCTGCGTTAGAAGAACCAAGAGTATGCCTTGGTTGCTATACGAGCGACCTAAAGACGGGGATGGATAGGGGATAGTCGACGATACACGGTCGTACCCTAGATAGCATTTCGTCAGGCTACCTACCATCTTTGGTCAAGCGTGTACGTACGGAAAGGCAGAGAACACCCAAAAGACCATAATTGCTATCTAATTATGGTTGCGGTAAGGCTTGGATGTGGGTTGGCCAGTGTTGTGTTCTCATACAGGATTTATCCTGTCTTGTCTTTCACTAGTTGAGGGAGTGGTCTCGTGGGACCATAGCCACGTATAAGAAAAACAGACCTTAGCATCTGCATCGGCAGATAAATCGAAAGCTCCCGACCGAGTCCTGTATTTCTTGATTTGCCCTGTGACAGGACTCTGATGGCACGATGTGATACATGTGCATACAGTCATGGAAAAGCGATTCACGATGAATGCGTGGGAAAAAGGGCGCGGTTGGTGGTTAGCGTAATCCCTAGTGGCCCTAGGTGGTTGAACCCAAACCGAGATACGAAAACGTGCAATAGGTAAGCATAATCCCTAGCAGCCCTAGGTAGCATAAGTCCTAGTTGTACAAAGAATAATTCATGTTGGAAGACCCTAGCTAGGTTTAGGGTAACAGTCCAAACCGATCTTAAGGATCATGGAACTATGTTAAAGTAATATAGAATCTCATGGGAAAGCCCGTATGGTCTACGGCAAGGGACTGAACATTTACATGGAATAAAACATACAAGTTGAGTAACCTATATATGTGATATATTAGGTTGACATGGACCATTACACGACTTTTGAGTGAGGGTCATTCTTGGTTAACACATGACACGGTGGGGATACTAGTACGGTAGGTGCAGAGCTAAAATACAGGATAGATATCACGGGGCGTTATACGTGACAGATATCTTGGGGATATTATACTTGATAGAAACCTGACGATGTGATACCTTGTTTTATCTTGACATCGTAATTTATCATGACACCTTAGTTTATCTGAGTTCAGTAGTTCATCCTGTTATTTTGATTTAGCTTATCTATCTTGTTATCATGCTTATGTTCATCTCAGTTTCTCATGTCAGTTAACTTTACTAGTTTTTATGCTAATAGTAGATAGGGCTTACTCAGTCTTTTTGACTGACCCGTTTTGTTTCGCCTCTTTTCTTCCGTTCCCCCCCCCCCCCCAGGTTACAGGGAGGAAATACTGTTGTTTAGTTCGGACTTCTTCTGCTTGAAGGTCATCATGGATGGCTTGGACTTTTCTTGGCTAATGGCTACTTTACTGTTTTTACTTGGGGAATAATTTATGAAAATGTCTTTATGCTTCTTTACTATTGCAAGACAGGTTTTGATGTACTCTGATGTAAAAGGCTTTAGACCTTATTTATTCATGTTATGGAAGTTTGATTTTACTTCCGCTATTTTATATGTTCTGTCTTGTGATATTTCTGTGCATGTTTACCAATAATGCCCCTCTAAAGCTAGTGCATTCCTTTGCGAGTGACCCTAGCGGAGGCGGGGTGTTACAGAGCTCAAGATGGAAACGTTTTTTTAGCATTCTCCAACTTTGTTTTATAATTTTCATCATCCCGCTGAGCTAAAGCGAGCTGAGCCTGTGCATCTTCAAGTTCCTTCTCAGCCTTACTCCTGGCCTTGGTGTCATGATCAATCTTTACCCTAACTCTCGACGCATCTATTTCCAGGTGGCGGATAACATCTGAAAGACTCTTGGCATGTCTCTTCATCGCCCTATATTGTTTAACCACATGACCGACTTGGCCCATAACTTTTGTATCCCAGTCCTCAGGAACCGGTTCAAGATCTGGGACGAAAACCATCCTTTCAGAGTAAATATCGGGGAACTACTTTCGTAAGCGCTCCAGCTTAGCCTTAATTTCAGAAGTAACGGCACCCTCCTGTACAGTGGTAGTGTCCAATTGATGTTGGCCAGAGGGAACAAGAGCTGCCTTCTCCTTTTTTGAATCTTTGCTGGGATCCTTGTGTTTGTCTTTGGGCTCATGATGTTCTTTGGAAGGTTTGCTTGGAGGAGGTATACCCTTTGGGGGAGTCGAATCCTTGGGAAGTTGTTTGCCCCCCGCATTTGGCACTTGACGACTGTGATGCTTCCCGGGGTCTTGCCTCGAAGGAGAGAGAGAGCGCATAGAATGGGACTGATAAGAATCATGATGCCTTTGACTATCTCTTCCCCGACTATCACTGCGATCGTGCTCAGCTACGGGAATGAGCCTGGGTGGAGGTCACGATGAGAGTAGTAATAGCGGTGAGGCATTTTTCCTGTAAAAAATAACAAACAGACATAAGGATCGTGAATACAACTAGCATACGGGTGTTGTGACAAGTGGTGCATGTGATTTGTGTATCCCGTGTGATCCCCCCTAACAAACCAAGGCCCGAAGCTTGGCTCGCCTGTGCAGTATCTTTATTTTTGGTGGGAGAGGTTTCTTCCTCGGAGACAGGGGAGAACGGTTCCCCTTCGAAATCTTCAGATGTGTAGGTGTTATCTGGCAGGGGTTTTTGCCTAACTCCCCAAATATCTGCTCCTCTGTCAATGTATCATGAGTGGTAGGCTGACCTGGTGGTGGAGTCCTCGGGAGAGACTTCCCCTTGGAAACTGAAACCTCCTTTGGTTCTTCAGCTCAGATTTCATCCCCTTAGTATACATTCAAATCCTCATCATCCTGGTCAATCATTGTCGAAGGACTCTTACGAAATTCGGTCGTCTTTATGGCTTCCGTTGTCACTTCTCCCTTGACTGGAGGCATGCTACTAGATTCCCCAACTATCCGAGTGGGGGGCACGTACTTGTGGGGCTTGCCACCCGGACCGAGCCCGAATCTTACGTTCAGAAGGTGGTGTTTGTGAAGGTTCTCGTCGGTTATACGTCTCTTAATTTTACAAGGGTCCGACTTGCTTTTTAAAAGGCGGGACAATCGATCCTCGTATACCGAACCTTCTGTCTTTTGGAAATTATGAGCTGTATAGAGAAAGAGAAATATTAGCACTTCAATCATACAATTGGAATATGCAATGAAGAATTTGGAACCTACTTGACTGAATCCACTTTCTCGCACATCCAACTTGATGTTTTATATAAAACTAGTCAGATTTGGCATCTCCTAAATTACTGTGTCCATCTGACAAGACCTTTTTGGAATGAATTGACTCGAAGAAAATGAAATTCGGAGTCCCCATAGAACGATGCTTGAAATAATAATAGAATTTCAGATCTTTGAAGGTAAGCTCGGTCTCTAGAATCTATGCATATGCGATATACAAGGTACACAAAGCAGCATAAGCATTGGGATGGAGTTGCATGGGAGCAATATGCAGTCGTCTCAGAAGATCGACGACGATTGGAGGAAATGGAGGAATGGCGCCCACCAAGCACATGAATCTACTGATAGCCATGTACCCCTCCAGAGCGGAATGGGGCCTATCTCCTTTCTCTGGAGTTTTTACGTTAACCCAGGGGATCCTATGTCTTGGGCATAATCTCTTAAGCTTTATATCATCCAATTTGGAAGCTATAGAGTCACTTAGTTTCTCTTTCTCTACTTCTTTAGCACCTTTGATTTCGTCAGGAACTCAATCCTCTTCCCTTCCTCAAGTGATGTGCTCTCAGAAGATGTTGATTCTGTATCAAGATCTATTTCATACTCGGAGTCAAAACTACTCCAATCTGGATCCGACGGGAGTACATCGGGATTATAATAGTTTGATGACTCGGGATCTGCACTATTTTCTGATATCCTTGTTGAACGTCTACTGGACATGTTTGTTGTGTTGGTGAACAAACATGAGAAATTATAGCATAAACACCCGTAAACGCCATGCGTGCAAGTGCTAGTGTGTGCAAGTGTGTACACTGCAGAAGATAAAAGCATGAAATAAAGCAGGTGAAAGAATAAATAGCCATTGCAGGTCTTTGAGTTAAGTTTCTGTCCAAGTCCAGTTCAGGGAGTTTGTCTTAAAGGCTCTAAACCTAACTGTCCATTGAATTACTCGAGTTATGATGGGTTCCCAATTAAAACAGACGTTGACGTGTTCAATTGGCTATGGTCACTTAGTCAAGTATAGTCATAAAATGAGTATTGGCCTGGAGATAGGCTAGTTAATAAAATTCTATGGTTCAACTCGTGAGGAAGGTTCAGCTCGCGTAATTGGTCCGGCTCGTGATAAGGAACCAACTCACGAAAGAATGCTGGCTCGTGATGATGGCATGATTCACAAGCTGCGGTGCCTCGCCCATATAGCGGCTCGTGATAGGAGAGACTCGTGGAAAGAAGTTCGACTCGTGACGATATATAGAGTCCGTGGAAAGACAATTATTGAACCACTGCCACGAACCATCACATCTCACGAGACGATAGTGTGTCTACATCCACGACCCGACCCGACTTCTATCCCCATTGACGAGCCGATACTCCACTTTTCTCCACTAACCAACGCACTCCCCTCATCCATGAATGAACTTGCCACAACATTCCACGAATCGAACTGCTGAAGCTCATCTTCCTCTTTACCAACTCTTCCTCCACGCACTAATACATCAACTGCACGACCTGACCACCCGTAACTCACACCCTCTCCACAACTGTTGCCATCGCGAACTAGTTCCCATTTCCTGCTCCTCGAAATCCTCTCCAATCACTACCAACGCTGGCGGTGGCATAAGGACCAAAGTCCGCTCATGAAATCAAAGACGAAGGGCTACGCGACCTCGAATAATAGGATGAAAATTGAAACCAAAAACCTATTTACCTTTTCAGATTAAATAAACGGCTTCGAAGTGGTGTGAATCTGGGGGGAAGTATTCGAATTAGGGCGTTGGAATTGGGAGATAGGAGGAGAGGCAGCAGTAAAAGAGGAAAGTAAAGAGGAAGGGTAAAAGGTAAAAGGGAATCGGCTTATATAGTCTGCGAGAAGGCTCTTAATCTTCTATTTTTTGTCTCATACGATCCGCCAAGTCAGATGGGCCATGAGCATTCGAACAAGCCCATCATGGCTTGCGTAGGAGCCCGGTCCACTGTAGAATCGTGACACGCGCCTAGTCACACGGTTCGTAATATGTTTTGACAACCCGAGCCTTGGAATAACTGTCAAGAGAAAAAATAGAGGTGCTAATATAACAAATTTCTACAAAAAGGTTCATGGAAATTTTAAGCTTACCTGATGAATTGATCGCAACGTGCTCCGGGATCCAAAAGATCGAAGTCAACTAATAGGCAGAAAAATAATTAGAAATTCAATCCTGTAATTATACTCGTTAGAGGACGCGATTCTTTGAAACGGCATGACAGTACAAACAGACACAACGATCAATACTTATCTGTTCAGGGATAGGCATACTGATTAATTTCGAAGCATGTTCCATCTCCGATGAAACATACTTCAAGGGGGTAAAATGTTGGCAAGCTTTGTGACCAATCCACCAAGAAGACGAGCACTCATGAATAAGTAGACGAGTACAAAAATTCAGGATAGGTTCACCTTGGCTTGTGAAGTTCCGCAACCCATTCGTGACCTAGCCTTTCAGGCCCGCTCGTGATCCAGCCTGCCCCCTCCACTCGTGGATCAGCATCACCTCCGACTCGTGATTGAGCACACGATCCGCTCATGGTAAGGGGGCACGAACTGACTCCAAGTTCAGAGAATGGTGACCACGACCTGGTCATCCACGAACTGCATATCCAGGATCTGATGACACCTGTCCATAACTGTCATATTGACCATTTCTCCACCAACTCACGAACGTACCCGAGATCCTCGGGATTCGTGCCACGTGTCCTCACAAATCGCCTGCAGATATCACCTATAAATAGCCCCATACTTGGCATTTTTCAGGATCTTTTTTGGCAACTCTGAGTATTGTTTCCACCATTACCGTTCCCGCATTATTTACAGTTAGAAACATCCCGAAATTATCGAGTGAATTTTCATTGTAATAGTGAGATTGAGAGAATTTATTGATTGTACTTGCATTCAATCATAAAATAAAAATCATATAAAGTGTACGTAGGCTCGTTAACAGCGAACCACTATAAATTTGGTGTATTTGTTACATTTTCTTTCATTTTGAGTTATTATTCTCTGCAATTTCAGACTATTTGGGTGTTAGAACCATAATTTGGTCTAACAGGCTTAATATGATGACATGTAAAATAGGTTATAGTAAAAGTGTGGAAATAATAATATGCCTAAATTTACAGTAAATAGAAAACTGTAACGCACTTAGACACGAGGTTAAATTCAACTTGTGGTAGAAGTCTGCCCAGAACCGCCCAGCAAATCCAGCATCCACAAGTTGTTAATTTAATATGAGGGGTCTAGTGCGTAAATAAAATATGTAACGATGCTAAGACACGAGGTTAAGTCAACTTGTGGAAGAAGTCTGCCCGGAATCACCCAACAAATCCAGCATCCACAAGTGGTAGGCTTAATGTGAGAGGTCTAGTGCATAAGCATATATATAAATATATGTATATAAAAGGATAGATACAAATGGCATTAATTGTGATGAATGGAAATGAATAAGGAAATGAATCGAAGTTACAACAGTAAAAGAAGTGAATGAACGGGGAATGATAATAACCTATTATAATTAATTACATTAATGAGAATGTTATATAATAGGTAGACTTATCCTAGGGACAAGTGGAGATTATAACTTAGGTTATAATAAACTAGTAAGAAAATGAGATAACTTGTGTAATGAGATAAGTGGTACTTAATTGTAAATTAAGTAATCAGTAAATGATGGAAACCTGAAACCAGTTGTCTGTAATAAGTAGAGAAAAGGGGGAAAATTTATGAAATGTAAGAATTTGTACTTAATTATAAATTAAGTAATCTGAAAACTTGGAAATATTAAAATCTGCTGATAAGAATAACACGTTCAGGTTTGTCCTAGGGACAAGAGGAAATTATGACATAGGTTATAATAAATGGAAAGGAGACTTATTAGTGTACCTTAGTTAAGAGAACTAAGTTAATAAGTAAACAACGATTAGTTGTAGTGATAGTGTAAGATGGAATTATGATTAAATAGGAAAGAGTGAGGAAAACTTATGAAATGAAATAAGTTATATTTAATCATAAATAGTGACTGACATGTTAAACAGAAAACATGTGAATTGAGATATACTTAATTGCATATTAATTAGAACATGTTATTGTAACTATGAAATCAAACAAGAATATAAAAGGATTGTTGATTACAGACCTTGGATCACAATCTAGAAAATAATATGTTGTGGGCTTATTAATGGGTTAAGTTATATGACTAAAATTAATAAGCAAAAGGAACTTGATAACTTGAATAAGTAGTCAATGTGAATGAGAATAACCAAGTTAAATGGAAACCTAATCAGGTAAAGCAAGCACATAAAAGAATGTTTAGACATAGGGTCTAATAACATATTAAAATGAGGCGCTTGAACCAGTCCGCACGTTTGAGGGTGAATAACCCAACATGGTGGATCATCGTGGTGTCATGAGGACCGAGGGGAGCACACGTTCATCTGATTATTCTATCGACTCTAAAGGACTGGAAGGGGAAGCAAGCGACTTCCTGAGACGTAGAAGGTGCCCCTGGTAGTCCTCTGTGGTGGTGCAGTGTTCGAGCTTTGCTCATAGAGGTTGGGTCTGCGCGTAATTACCTGGTGAGTAGCCTTGACTACGAAAACAGCTTTGCAGTCAGAAAGTTGTGACGAGGTGACACTAGGATGATTCGGCGATCGCCTCAACAAGGAGGTAAGGGTCATGACCAACAAGGATAGTAGATCGTCGGGTACCCATCATCGGCAACCAGTGGGATGCGAAAAGAGTAGAGCTAAACCCAAGACGTCATCCACCTTTCACTATCGAGGCACGGAAGTTGAGGGAGGAGACCAACCGGATGTTTAGATTGTTTGTTAAGGGCAGGTTGCTTAGCTCTTGTAGTCCTTACTAGTTGAGGGAGGGGCCGAGGTGGGGCCATAGCCACCATGAAAAACAGACCTAAAGGATATCTGTATTTTGAGGCTCTTAAAGGCGGACCTGTACAGATTTGGAGAAGCTCCCGACCGAGTTTCGTGTTTCTTGTATAGCCCTGTCATGTAACTTGGTGCACATTAGAGGTTATGTGCGATTAAGGCATCGAATACGATTGACGATACGTACATGTGAAAGTCTAGATACATGCATGTCTGCTCTGGGTGGTGTATCGTAAACTTGAGGGCATTACTATGTGATGAAATCTGATTCGATCGAAGGAGGCAGTCCATACACTTACATAACATTGTTATATAGAGATCCGTACGTCACTCCGGCGTAGGATGAGGGACTATGTACATTTCTGTGGCATTACGGTGGAGACCGTGCTAGTGGGGTACTATGGGTGTACCTTAATATTGGAGGTAGCTACATATATACTAAATTAGGTTAATCCACTAAGAGTAAATGGGTACGACGTGTGTGTAAGCCTTGAGTTATGTTAACCCAAGTAACCTAACAAATAAGAAAATGTGAGTGAACAGTATATGTAGGGTTATCCAAAATGTATAGTTTAAATCCAATCACCAGAACCTGTGTTTTGACCCCCCTCGTCATCATATACTCGTAGGTTAGACATGTGCAGAGATATGATAGCTTTGGATACTGGATAGACAGTATTATAATTTGGGTAAGGCTATATTTTGATTATATTATATTTTATCCATTCCGCTTTGAGATATTTCTGAGCTCTGATATATTTTATATCTCTGTCTTCTCTGCAGGATACCAAGGCAACCAACATGAGTTTCGATGGATTAGAATTTTGAAAAAAATTCGGTTTGTCGGAATTCGGGTTGTTACATCTGGTATCAGAGCTTGGGTTTAGGATCCTGTACAAATAGTGAGTGAACGTATTTGTATTTTTAAAAAATATAAATACGTTACATATATATACCTAGATCCATAGAGGAACCCACTAAATAGAAAGAGTATAATATGGTAAGAATTGGGGTGACTGTTTTGTACACTAAAGGAGTGAATATGGAAATTTGAGACCCTTAGAAATTTGGGTGGGAAGTGTACAATATATTTTGAAATAGAGAAAGGAGGATCTCATATGTTGATATCTCATATTAGTGGGCTTGGCAGTAAAACCTTATAAATTGGAAAATGTTAAAAAGAGAAGAATGGATTAGGAATATAAATATGGTTGAGAGAATTGACTTTGTGGGAGTGTCTAGGAAAGCCTAGAAAAATTGGAAACCCGCTTTGAGTCTAACCCCATTGTTAACTTTTAAGAACTTGAAATTAAAAAAGCTTTTGGGAGATGGTTTATGGTGTTTTCAAGTTTTAATCTTAAAAGCTATGGTTTTAAAATATGTAAAGAAGTACCTATTGGTTTGTTTAAAGTAAAATGGGGTATATTATGTAAATAGTGATTTCTTGCGAAAATTTTGTCTAAAGTAAATTATCTCAGTAAAAGGTGCATTTGTAGAGCATGTATAGCTCGCTAGTTTTCTTGTTATATTGCATGAAAGGACTTAAAAGAAAAACTTAGAAAATATTGCATTTTGTTAAAATTCTCAGTAAAGAAAGTTTGAAGTCTCTATTTTTTGACAATCATTTTCAACAAGAGAATTTTGTGGTTGGACAAAATAAGTTGTAGAAATTAAGAATAGAGTAGACGTTTGCACATTGTAGTAAGTAACTAAACCGACCTTATAGGCAAGAACAAGTTGCAAACTTGATTGAGAAAATAGTTGTCCTTATCTACTCCAGTTTTTGTGACTTGAAAAAAAAATGATTTACATTTTTTAATAAAATGACATGTTTTTTTGGTTTGGAAAAAGTAAGTTTTGATGAGGAAAATAAAGTTTTGATACTTTTAACTTTTGAAAGAAAAGTGAAATGAAAAAGGCCAAACTGTGTTTTAAAAGTATGGAGTAGGTAAGGAATAGTGCCTAGGGAAGACAGGAAAAGTTTTGAGGCTATAAAGTAAATAGCGAGAATTATCTTGGAATAATGGTAAGTTCTTGTAGAATGTGTAAGCATTGCAAAGCCTTAGGTGTTGCTTGAAATAATTGTTGGTACACAGCTAGTACTAGTGCTAACTACTAGATAGTATAGGGCAAGTAAGTATTTAGATCTTGTTGCTAATTTTCATGTTAGTGGTACAACCCGTTATTGCATTTCTGTTGGGATCGTTTTGTTATTTTGTTCCTGTTAGGTAGTTGGGTAACACCTAAACCTGTCATTGATCCTGTGATTCAAGCTTGTTGTCTGAGGGAGACATAGTCCCGAGATTCTTGGCCCTTAGTAATAGCTGTGTAGAGTGTCTGTTTTCCTATTTTAGTTGAAGGACTAGAAGGCTTATTTGAAAACTAAACTTGGATCGGATGATTAAATAAGCTAGCATAACTAAAAAGGAAAGAACAAATTCAGTAAAGCGACAAACTTGACAAATTCCGAGAAAAGATGAATAAGAGTAAAAATTTCCAAGATAAGATGAAAAAGAAAATTAGTAACAAAGAAAATTTTTCTTATGTGGGCTGTGCTTGGATAGGAAAATAGGGAATCTTTATAAATAGATACATAAAATTCAAGTACGGTTGGAAAAAGGTACATAAAATAAAAACAGAAGATGTGAAATTTTCCGTTTTCCATCTTTTCGTAACATAGGAAATCGAATTTATAAAAATAGATATTTCTGAAATTCGAAAAATAAAGTTGGTTGGTAGGATTTTGGACGTAAAAATTGGATGAACTACGCTCTTGCTCAGTAATAGTGTAGGGAATTTTGGATGAAAAAAATATTTTGATCTTCAAAATATTGCATTCATGTAGAACTGCTAGTATATTTAGGATGTGAGCATCATACTTTAAAAGGATTTTTGAAAAACTTGCATACACATATGAGGTACCGCTTAGGCGTATGTGTATTATTATGTTGTATTACACTTTGCACGAGTGCACAATGTTCGCAAAAAAAATGGATGCACACATGATGGATGGGTATTATGTGAGGGATTATCTGTTTTACCCTTATCAAATTTCGGGGACGAAATTTCCGAAGGATGGGAGAACGTAACACTTTGCATTTTATGACAATTTAATAATTAAATAATGCATATGTGTATATATATATATATATATATATATATATATATATGCATAGACATAAATATATATATGAAGAATAAAATAAAGATAATATGTAATTGCATGTAATAAATACATGCACTAAAAAAGAAGAAAAGATTAATGCAAATAAAAATGTAATGCATGCATTAAAAGAAAATAAAGTATTGGTTGCATGCAGTGTAAATATGTTGCATGCACTGATTTACAAATATTATGCATTAATAATAAAAGAGAAATGAAAGAAAAAGATTCATGCAATGGGTTAAACGGAATATTGTAACAAACATGAAAAAAGAAGAAGTAAGAAGAGAACGATAATTACCGTTGTTCTAAGCCTTGTTAATAATATCCTTAGTAGTCCAGTTGGTTAGAGCATGTGGCTTGCATACAAGAAGTACGGAGTTCGAGCTACACCGCCGTCATATTTTTTGTTTTAAGGGAACGGCTAAAATAACACATGTTCTAAAGAGAAAACATGTATAAACGCACATATAAGGAAAAGTATACATATAAGGAAGTGTATAAAAACATATGTATACATGTAAATGTAAATATACACGTATATATGTGTAGAAACACACACACACACACACACACACACATATATATATATATAAATATATATACAAGAGATAAAGTTCAAGATAAGGCTACAATCAAAGAAATATGACAAGAATTAAATAACGGTACAACACCATTTGAATTTTGAAAACGAAATAAGAGTTGTGCATATATATATATATATATATATATATATATATATATATATATATATATGCGTGAAATGATCATTAGAAGATTTGTATACGTATAAGAATATTACATGTGAATATAAGAGTTAAATAAATTCCAGAAATTCAAACATTCGAAAATCAAATTTCTGCGCCAAAACAGCTCGCGGGACCCATAAGGGGTCGACACCCCTGTAGGGGGTCGACACCGGGGTTGACACCCCCCAGATCCAGCTAGATTTATCTATGAACCTGGACTATTTTCTTAACTGGGTTCAATGCCAACTCAGAGTTACATGTACGATAAGATCCTGAACACTTATAAATAGGCTAGCAGAGCCTAACCTAAATCTCATATTTCTAAGACAATGTCTATACTCTGCCATTCTTCTTCCTCCTCAAATCTCTTCAGAAAAATAAGATAATTAGTTTAGGAAAATTCTAAATCAAGATCTGGAGTGTTACTACAAAAATTAACGCCAAGACTAGTTGCCAATAAAGGGGTGTCGGAAGAATATATGCATAGAAAAGTCTCCCGAAAACAGAAAGCCAAACAATAGATTGAACCGAAAGCCAGAGAGAATGGTTGGAAAGTAGCACAAAATGACACCTTCCTGAAGGGAAGAAGCTCAAAGCCTTCAAAATGCCAACAAGGCGCATCCAACAAGATCCTTCCGAAAGGGCATATTCGACAAAGAATTCTATAGCAAAAGGCCACCTAAGACAGGAACTAAGGAAGAAGAAGGTATGAGCTCTCCACCTGAAAACCCGGAAGGGAGTCTTAGTGTTAACCTGCCTAATACTTATACATCTGTAGGCGAGGGCATCAAAGGTGCCAAACCAGGAGAACGCGAGGATCATCCGGAACCAGTCTCCTGAGCACCTGCCATACAGATGCCGAAAGGCTACATTCACAAACAGTAGAAACATCACCGAAAGCCACCTTCCGGAAAACCTGGCTATTGCAAAAGGTCCACCTAAAGGCTAACTGAGGCTCAAGCGGAGATACAGGTTACCCGTACTAATCTATCTAGTACAAAAACCTACAGCGGTTTCGAACCGGCAGTTATCTACGTACATCAAGAGGGCAGGCTCCTCTAAGTATTCACGATAAAGCTGGAAACCTACATCCGAAAGCTTACGTCCAAGAGCCTACACTTAGGAAATGCTACCAAGAATTCAAATACCATCCAAAGGCCACCACATGGACAAGCCAATATTTATCCCAAAGAAGACCCAATTGACCGGGACCCCCACTTCGAAGACTATAATTAGCACTTCGAAGATGGCCAGAAGACAAGCGTCCTAGACCAAGGAAAAAGCGGCCGGCAAAGCCACCCTGTAAAGGCCCCTGCAGGCCCAATAGCCCAACGGTGGAAGGGGCCCCAAATTCTCTGTAAATAGGACCCTAAGGGCTAGATAGAGAGGGCACGATTTTTAGTTTTCCATTTTTTTCTTGTACTCCTTTTTCAAAAGTCTAATACAGAGAGGAATTGGAGAACTTCTTTCATTCTGTTCATTTGCTCCAAATAAAAGATTAATAAGAAAGGAATCTACGAGTAGAATATGGCACTGTGAGTTCAACATATCATTTTTAATTATCATTATTATAATTTATCGTTTGTTTTCCAGATAGACGTAGATCCTCGTCTAAATCTTCCCGCTGATCGGAGAAAAAACCTCTTTCCCCGAGTTTAGATCCCTCCTTGTAGTTTTTAACGATTCTGCTCCTCCAGACCTTGGTACCTAGGAATGGCAATCCAATTTGACTCGCAAAAGCTGAATAACCTATTTTTCCCTTTAGATCCGCTCCTGTTGACCTGTCTCCGGTGTTAACGAAAAATATTGTTAACATTTTGGGGCTAGAAGGAGGGCCTGAACCTCCGATCCCTTGGTTAACCCTACCAAATATCTACCTGCGTTGTTCCATCCCGAATTAGACTAGAGCTTTGAAGAAGAAAAGTTATGGCTAAGAGGTTCTGAAAAAAGCCTTTAGGTTCTCAAATGGATAAGTTGAAGATCGATGATCCAGGAGTAACAGAAGAACTAAGGTTGAGAGTGGAAGCCTTACGCATAATAAAGCAAAAAAGAAAGTGGAACAATACGCTCCCGATATCGAAAATTATAGCTATTCCCACATGGACCCAACCTTGGCGCCTCCTCCAAATGACTCTACATCCAAGGGTATTAACGTTTTCTTTCACCTAGGGAAAACCCTCCTCATGAAAGTTAGGGAAACGACACTTGAATGAAAAATAATGGACGACTTCGACCGCTTCGCCAACAAATGGTCCGAAGGGATAACATCTCAACCTCAATATGTTTTGGGAGGAAAGTACGAAGGTGTAGGTATAGCAGCTAGGCGGAGTCAAAAAAGAATTAAACCCCAGCAGCGAGAAGAGGGGTGCATGCCAGGGTTACCCAAGGAATACTACCTCACCACTTCGATGGAAGACATTTACTTCCTAACCAAACACGAACTCAACTATTAGCCACTCACGAGGAAAAGGCCCAAGTACGAAAGGAAAATAGGAGGACCCTACTGCCATTACCATATGATGAATGGACATGAGACTAATCACTGTAGAGTCCTCGGGGAAACCATCGTTAGATTCATCAGCCAAGGCCAATTACGAGAATTTATGAAAAAATCAAAGCGAATTTAGTAAAAATCCTTAGGAAAAAGATTACTAAACATGTTCAAGGGTACGGAAAATCCTCCTCACGGAATTTAAAAGGAAACCCAAATGAGGTCAGACCGTAAACGGATTAAATCCCTCGTAATCACCAAATTGGTCAGGACGAGGCATCCCCCGAAGGGGGATGACTTGTTAGTCTTTCTCCACACCTAGATCAGAGGGGGCAGGATTAAAGCATCAAAAGCGTAAGCCTCCGTTTCACACCAGAAATGGTCATGGCGGTGCATCTAACCTTAGCACGCCCTGCCTCTGCTCTTAAAAGAGTACGCCCTGCCTCTGCTAGAACTAAGCATGTCCTACCTCCGCTCGTAGAAGAGCATGTTCTACCTTTGCTTATTTTCCGCGTTACCCGCAGAAGGGAGCACAAACCAGTATAATCACCTACGATGGTCAGGATAGGGCACCCCTCGAAGGGGGTGGCGTATAAGCCTCTATCAGAACCTACGATGGTCAGTATAGAGCATTAAAAGAATAAACCTTAGTTCTGTCCCTACGATGGCCTCGTCAAAGTTTCTAAGACCTTATCATCGCCTACGATGGTCAAGATAAGGCGCCTCCTGGAGGGAGGTCGGGTAAGTCCTAGGGCCCTGCTTGTGGATAAGCTAGCCAAGCGCACCGGACGCACAGGCCTAGACAGTGCCCAACAAAGCACTACATCCTTTGCTTTGACATCGAAAGCCCAAGGAGTGGCTCAGGAAGCACGTACAACCTCTGCTTTACAAATCAAATCCAAAAGGAATGCCAAAACAATAAATACCGGAGGGGGTTCCGTTCTTCTACATATTAATACTCGAATCTGGGTCAATTCTTCTCTTCACAAATACCGGAAGGGGCTCCCAGTCTTCTATCTAAATTAATACCTGAATCTGGGTCAATTCGGCTCTTCACAAATACCAGAAAGGGTTCCCGGTCTTCTATCTAAATTAATACCCGAATTTAGGTCAATTTGGCTCTTCACAAATACCGGAAGGGATTCTCAGTCTTCTATCTAAATTAATACCCGAATCTGGGTCAATTCGTCTCTTCACAAATGCCGGGAGGGGTTCCCGATCTTCTACTAAATTAATACCCGAATCTAGGTTGGATTGTTTTCTCAACAAAGTCTTGAAGTGAGCCCTCGGTCTTACATCTCAATACCTAAACCCGGAATGATCCTAAAGTAAATCACAGCTGGATGTGGGGTTCCAGTTTCATCACGATTACCCCAAACTTAAGAAGTGTCCGACTCCTGAATCCAAACAAGAAGGAATTGCTTGTCCCTCTCGAAAATTCGAGTTAGGCTCAAAATTACGCTTCCGTTACTACCAAGGACGAGCTTATGATCCTCTCAAGGAAGTGTCTTTAACCTATACGTTCATTAGTTTGTTTTTCAACATATTAGTCGCTTGCATAACTCTGAAAACGACATCGTATCATAACGCCAGTTCGGGGAAGAGCTGGCGAAAAGATCCCAAACATTTCTAATAGTATCCTAAAACCGCGACTATCCCCTTTTTATAGGCGATCTTTCATTAGGAATTTTCCCAAGGATAATCGTTACATAAAGAATTTTTTTACTAACACTTAGCCCAAGTAGGTTCCCACTCATTACAACACCCTGGGTTACAATAACATTGTTTCTGACAAAAGCGATACATCATATAAATCGCACAGCACACTGACATCCCCACCGGAAGTCACGACATAAACCATTACACAGACACAGTCATCATTTTGAAAAAGTTCATGTCACAAACATACAAGAAAGGTCTCTCATTCTGAATCAGGGTTTTGCAAAGCAAATTCTAAAGAAGCGCAATCCTCTTTAGCTTTCTTCAGTTCATCCTCCATCTTATCGATTTGTTGGTATAATCTACCTACCACCGCATCTGACCTCTTAGAGGATTTTGTTGCTAACTTACATTGCAAATTGCAAATAATTTCATCTTTCTTCTTCAGTTGCTTTTCCAAATAGGACACTTGTTCCTTGAGATTTGTGACTACTATCTTTTGGAGATAATACATCTTTTTGTAACTCGACAGGGGGGCATTACCAAAAATATCTTTGTAACCAACGGCGTTCGAATTTTCCTCTCTAAATTGTGAAGAGGGGGTTTGAAACGAGTTCTTCTAGCCACAGACAAGATGAAATATTGTAATATATAAAACACAAATACCAAGTATATGCTAATTACATCATATATCCCAGGGAAAAACATTCACATGACCATTATCAATTCATACACACCATAGATACCACATCCACACTAGCATATTACTACAACACCATAAGCCATCAAATATCGCGAAACCAACACAATTCACAGACAAATCAAAAGAAAATGTGTACTTATACAGTAACATTCAAAACCCCTTGTTAAAATTTTTTTCGCTGGACCAAACTCCTTGAGAATTCCCCCCTAAATTTCTAAATGCAGAATCTAAAAGCGTAACTGTAACTCACATCTTCGGAGAAGCAGAGAACTGCTGTAATATGTGAAGACTAGTTATTAATGGAATTCAAGGAGAAGGAAAGAACTTCGAAAGCGAAAGCCATACATGTGAAACATCAATATTTGGACCGATCGGGAGTCCCTTTCTTCTCAGAATCTAAAGAACCGCCGTCTTTAGAGGGAAACTCCTTTGATGTGAGAGAGGACTTTCCATCACCCTTTCCGTACCCATCTGGCTGACCCATGTGACCTTAAATCTCTCCTTCTGCTATGTTTTCCTCCTCCACTTCTTCCTCATAATCTTCAGAAAATTCATCATAAATAAAATAAACGTGGGATCTATCTTGTTCATTGAAGGAACCTTATGCTCCCGTCTCATTTGCTCGATCTTCTCTAGAACTCTGTCTCGGACGGAGGGATCAATTGAAGAAAAGTTAAATTTTGAAAGCCTTTCGTAATTGTTTGAGAAAGCAAGGATGAGGGCATCTTTGTAATACTCCATAGCTATATTGTTAAGATGGACGTTCAAAAAATTAGAATTTCTATCACCGGCCTCGTAAATGATTCTTTTTGCGATGGAGAGCTAGGTGTTCATCTTGTCTACCTCAGCAGCATAATCAAACTACAACTCCGATTTCTCTGCCTTAAGGTCCTCAACCTGCTTCGTCAACTCCTCTTTAGCCTTTCTCTCCTCCTTTAATGAGGCCGCCAACTCCCTGCGCTCGTTATCTCCCTCCGTCTTCTCCCGCAACAAAGCATTAACCCAATCCGACAACACCTTATTCTCCTCCCTTAGAGTGTTGACCTCAGCCGCCGAGGTGGAAGCTAATCCTCGGGAGACATACCAAGTTTTCATCACCTAAAGAAGAGGAGTAGGCTAAATACATACAAAAAAGTATATATGTATAATACCAAAAGGTGATCCCTGATTTATTGTCTGTGGAAATCTTCCAAGTCCAAAGTGGCAGAAGATGAGGTAATATTAGCAACTTCAGGAGATAAAAGAGCCAGCTTTACAAGTCTATCAAAATCTAAGACTGGCGAAGGAGGTACAGAAGAAGAAACATGCTGAGAGGAGGAAGGAGCCGGAAGATCAAGCTTTCTCCCACCTATCTCACCGAGAGCATCGAAGGGGACATGCATGCCTATGGACTTACCTTTCGGAGAGACTTTGGGGAAGGCATCAATATCAACCACCTGTTCATCGTCTGTAGTAGAAGGATCAAAAGTATGCCTTGTTTTCGGAGTAGCAGCAGCGTCTCTTGAGAAGCCAACCGGCTTGTCACACTTAGACATCTTCGATGGAGGATCAATGGAAGATTGAGCGATCCTCTTCATGGCCTGGATGCTGGACCTGCTATAGGAACCAAGGGCAGTTGTGTCCTGAGGGGCTGAAGATCCTAAACAAAGAGAAGGATAAATTAGAGAATGCAACAACCAGAAAACAAGAGATAGAATAACGAATGTTGCCGAAAAAAACGAACAAGTCTCATCCAAATCACCTGCATGGATTGGAGAACCTGCGTTGAAGAAATTAGAGTTCAAAAGTAATTCCTTAGAGCCTGAGAATTGAATGGGAGGTTGCCCCAATATCCTCTGACTGAAGGGAAGCAATCCATGTGCACGAAGCCTATCAGCAGTCAATAGAAATGACCGGCACATAGGATTAATATTTTCCTCTAGAATCAGAGTACGATAAGATAACTCACAGCGAAAACCAAACATAATCTGCATGATAGGATTAATATTAATCTGCATGATAAAATAACTCACAGCGAAAACCAAACATAATCCACAAAAGGTTGAGAAAATATTAAGGATGGCTTGGGCAAGAATGCCTTCTTAGGACGGGAGGCCTTGGAATCTTGGATCTTCTCCTTAGCAGGGCTTTTGTTAGACATGATCCTACCGGGTAACATCGTTCCATAACAATGCAATTAGTACGCATATCTCTTACACAAATACACATATCACAATCAAACATTAATGAGTACCATTACGTCTTGTTTAAACAAAGGTCAGTTAGACGAAAATCCAAATCAAATCCAAATAGGGGGTATTAGGAGGATTATATCTATTGTACTTTAGCTAACGTACGACTAAGCCAAACATAATCACCCCATAACCTAGATAAACCAATACAATCGATGAAGGAAAACCATCACTAATGATATTAAAACCATTTTATTTCATGGCAAGGGCGTAGAACTTTAATTTACGAGTAATCATTTTCTCCATACCTCGTGGGGTGCCTTACATATTCCTAAATGGAGTAACCTGTGAAACAGGCAATCACTAATATTGAACATTAAGCACGATGGCAGAAAGATTGACACCTAAACCTATTTTATGATCAGCATAATCCTAACCAACTTTCCTATCAATTTTGATACGTAATTAGGGTTGCGATTCATATAAGAAGTAAGGATACTCACAAATAATCGGTGGATCTTCAAAAGGAAGAAAATTGAGCAGCTTCTTAGAGGAGCAGTAATCGTGTTCAAGGATTTGATTTACAGTTAAAAAATGGAAACGAGGGAGAAGAAGAATTTATGTTCAAATTTCAAGATCAATTCGAGCTGTACAGGCGAAGATCAACCAACGCTTCTGATCGATGAGATCAAAAGACCCTGAAGTTACACTTCGGAAAAGACAAAAAAGGTTGACTTGAAAAGTCGAAAAACACCCCTTCACTAGGGGGCAAATGTTGCAACCAAAATTAACTTCAAGACTAGCTGACAAGGAAGGGGTGTCGGAAGAATACAGGCATATAAAGTCTCCCGAAAACAGAAAGCCAAGCAATAGATTGAACCGAAAGCCGGGGAGAATGGCTGGAAAGCAGCACAAACCGACAACTTCCCGAAGGGAAGAAGTTCAAAGCCTGCAAAATGCCAACAATGTCCATCCGACAAGATCCTTCCGACATGGAATTCTATAGTGAAAGGCCACCTAAGACAGGAACTAAGGAAGAAGAAGGCATGAGCTCCCCACCTGAAAACCCGGAAGGGAGTATTAGTGTTAACCTGCCTAATACCGATACATCTAAAGGCGAGGGCATCAAAGGTGCCAAAACAGGAGAACGAGAGGATCATCCGAAACCAGTCTCCGAAGCACCTGCCGTATAGATGCCGAAAGGCTACATTCACAAACAGTAGAAACATCACTGAAAGCCACCTTCCGGAAAACCAGGTTATTGCAAAAGATCCACCGAAAGGCTAATCGGGGCTCAAGCGGAGATACAGATTACCTATAATAATCTATTTAGTACAAAAACCTACAGCGGTTTCAAACCGGCAGTTATCTCGTATATCATGAGGGAAGGCTCCACTAAGTATTCAAGGTAAAGCCAGAAACCTACATCTAAAAGCTTATGTTCGAGAGCCTACACTCAGGAGCTGCTACTAAGAATTCAAATATTGAATGACCCTGCTTTTAGCTATCATTTCTGGTGAGTTTTTTTTTCATGTTATATAAATGGTTCTCTTGTTTCAAAGTTTTAAGCCAGAGCCATTCTTTCCTAAATTAACATCCAGGATCCAAACTTTTTACCAATATAAAAATATTAGTACATACACAAAATATTATGATATATATTTTTGAAGAAATATATATCCCTCTTGCTTTTTATCAGAGTAGAAAGAAAGCAAGAGATCCATTGATCTTATTAAAAATCAATGTTAAACACAGATATAATAAAATTGATATCCTTATGCATTCAAAAATGATCATGTTGTATCATAAGAATAGAACTAATACTTAAGGGTGTTCAAAAATGATACTTATATTCTTACAGAAATAATGCTTTCTAAAACTGATACTTCAGTGCATGTAAAAATGATATTGTTGTTCCTTCAGAAAATAATGCCTTCCAACAATGACTCCTAGCAGTAGGAAGAAATAATACTTTCAAACTGATTATACCAAAAACTGATAATCATGTGCATGCACAACTGATACTTTGAAGATATATTTTTCTAAAATGACTCCAGATTGACCAATACATATAATATTAGTAGATCCCCGTAATTCAAAATATATGTTTTTCCATTTCAGTTCATAAAATGATCAAATTAAAATGTTACTTCAAATCAGTCATCCGCATACATATTGCATTTCATTCATCTACCATTTAAACATATTAGCTTAATAATTACATGACTAATTCATCAACTACTCTCATGGACTCATGCAAATATCATATTTCAAGGCTCTTATTTTCTACTCAAGCATGCAAATCATCCATGAAAACAACAGACTCCTTAAACCAAATCTACTTAGCTCCATCAATACCTGAAAAAGCATTAGAGGCTGCCTCATTATAAAAAGAGACACCCCATTTGCCATGGGCAAATAAGGTCAGACTAATGTCTGGTATGAGCATCCCAATTAAAACATAAGGATAAAATCTGAGACACAATTTCATGAAGAAATGCTATTAAAAAGGCTTACTCCTTTTCCATGTTTTAAAAATACTCTTGTGCAAGTGTACATCCTCTGATTTATGAAACACTTATCATCTGTAATTCAGAATCAATACTTGCAAATCAATCAAGCATAAATACATAACAGGTTAATTCACCCTATTAATATCATGATTTGTATCCATAACTGTCCTAGGAAATCTTCCAGGAAAACTCAAGTTCCTTATACACCTATTTCCTAGCAATTTTAGTTATTTAAAGTCCCTGGTCTCATTTGTAATAAGGAATCACTGGGGCACATTGTAGTAATCTAGTTCACACTACTACATAAAGATCTCAGGACAAAATTAGGCTATGTGCCAGACTTACAATTCAAGGCAAGCCATTCCATAGCATCTTGACCAAAATAATCCTTAGTTAAATTACTAAATGTTCTCATATCTTTCTTTTAGTGACTACTTACCTAAATAAGGTAAACTAACAAAGTTAGACCCACTGTATAATACTATGGATTTCACAGAAATCACCCCTAACAATCAAAACAACCATTCAGACAAGAATATTAACCAATCAAGCAAGAAATTCATCCAATACATACATGTGAAATTCAGGAAATCATTTATC
Organism: Allium sativum; assembly: GCA_030737875.1. Lineage (NCBI taxonomy): Eukaryota > Viridiplantae > Streptophyta > Magnoliopsida > Asparagales > Amaryllidaceae > Allium > Allium sativum. Next base: position 467,866,578 of record CM060923.1, read on the forward strand.
CATAGGTTTACTGAAATAAATCCTTGTTTTATTTTAATTGCATATACATATATATATATATATTTATCTGAGTATACATCTGATATTAATCCATGGCTTTAGAAATATTTTTAAGAGATTTCTGCCACTATGCATAAACTGGTTTCAAATGAAATTCAAAACCTAGCTGAGACATAATGGTTGCATTCTTGATTAGAGATCAGCACATAGAAGACCTATTGCTCAATCATTTACAGAGCCTCAACAACTATACACAAGTATATTGCAGCTCATATAAATGTTTCATGGAAGATTACCATAGATCTATACCTTTTGTATGTCCAGATTTCCATAGAGTTTTCAAAGGTATCAGTAAAGGGGTGTTCAAAGGATCATAAAACTGAATAGATTTTAAATAATGACTTTAGATCCATAATGCTAAACTCAATAATGATTTTAAATTAAACTCAGTAACATTTATACAGTCATAAGAAAACAGATGACAAAATCAAAAGATCAAATTCAACTAAAATGAGCATATAAAAATATTGGCTGCCTCTTGAAATCAGGACTTAATGCCATATATTTTAAGTGAGAATACTCGCCAAATATCCTCCTTCTAAGCTAGAAAAATCAGAAACCCTTGCTTTATCCCCAAGCTTCCCTTCTTCCTTTAAAAAAAGATTTTTATGTATTTTTAACCTGCTTACACTAGGCAGTTTGATTTTTGCCCGGCTACCCTTATTTATAATATCAGTTTTCTAGGGTTTCAAAGGTTATATAAAGTCAGTTTTACCCTTCAACAAATCATGCCATATGTGTGAGTATTTTCCACATAATTTTTTCTTCATTTTATTTAAAATGCTCGGGTGTAAAAACTGCATCACTTTTCAGAGAAAAAGAAAAAGCATTAAAAATTATTTTCCCTCCAAAACAAGTCATGACAAAATAATGAACCCTCCTTTTATAATTCTGGCTATTCAATATTTTATCTCAGTGCAATTGTTTTTTCCATTAACATGTATATGCATTGTTTCAAATATCCCTATATGGTGTATTAAAATTAGTCGATAGGATTTAATTAAATGGTTACTAGAAATACATATGTATATTTTAATACATGGATCCTACTGTATATATACATATACCCTAGAATTATGTGTTGCCTTGTGCATATTCCCTTGTTGTGCACATGTGCACACACACTCATACATGCACACAGTCCAAAACCCATCAATTCCAAATAAAAATCCAGTAAATAATTTTAACTATAATCAGAAAATTTTACTTAAAGATTTGGGTCATTACAAAATCCCACCTTTAGGAATTGTGTCCTTACAATTTTCTTCATATTGAATAAGCAATTCTATTTAATTCACAAATTTCAAACTCTGATCAAATACACATTCATCCAATTATTTAAATTGGCCAAACAAGCATAAAACACCTACTTATGAAGTAATTTTTCAAAAATAAAGTTGCCTTAATTTGCAAACAGATTAGGATAATTCACTCTAATCTTGTCTTCTAATTCCCATGTGCAATCATTTGGATCAATGCTCCATTGCACTTTCACAAGCTTTAAGGTTTTATTTCTCAGTTTCTTTATATCCTTGGCCAAGATTCCCACTGGCTTTTTTTCGTAAACCAAATCTGACTTCACTTGAATCTGGGATGGAGTTTCCAGAATATCCTTTTTATTATGAACCCGTCTCCTTAGTTGTGACATGAAAAACATAATGTATCCCTTGCATATCTTCAGGCAGTTTTAATTTATAAGCCAAAGAACCAGTTCTTTCCAGAATTTTGTATGGTCCAATATACCTAGGTATCAGTTTTCCTTGTTTCCAAACCTTAACACCCTTTTCATTGGTGAAATCTTGATGAAAACAAAGTCACCTACCTGGTACTCAACCTGCCTTCTCTTCTTGTCTGCATATTTCTTTTGTCTGTCTTGTGCAGCTGCCATTCTTTTCCTTATTAATGCAACTTTCTCAGTTGTTTCTTTTATGTATTCGGGGCGTAAAACTTCTATTTCCCCAGTTTCAACCCAACATATTGGAGATGAACATGGCTTTCCATATAAAGCTTCAATTAGTGCCATTCCTATAGTACTTTGATAACTGTTATTATATGTAAACACAGCTAAATGGAGGTGTTCTTCCCAGTTGCCCCCAAAATCTAAAATACATGCTCTTAATAAATCCTCAAGCACATTATTAATCACTTCAGTTTGCCCATCTGACTGTGGATGGTAAGCCGTGCTCATGCAAAGCTCACTTCCCATAGCCTCCTGAAAACTTCTCCAAAACTTAGATGTAAAAATAGTGTCCCTATCATTTACAATGGTCTTGGGTATACCATGTAATTTCACTATTTCCTTAATGAATAATTGAGCCAATTTTGGTGCATTTCTATCTTCCTTCACTGATATGAAATGTGCTACCTTAGTTAGCCTATCAACCACTGCCCATATACTAGTATTTCCTTTCCTTAATCTTGGTAGACCATCTACAAAATCCATGGAGATATCCTTCCATTTCCACTAAGGTATACTTAATGGTTGCAAAAAACCTGAGGGTCTTTGTGTCTCTGCCTTTATCTGTTGGCAAGCTACACACTTGGCTACAAATTTTGCTACATCACTTTTCATTCCTTTCCACCAATAATTCCTTTTAAGATTACGGTACATTTTGGTGTTTCCTGGGTGTATGGAGTATTTATTCCTATGGAATTCATTCAATATCTCCTCCTTCAACTCTGAATTTCTAGGTACCCAAATTCTATTTTTATTTCTCACATATCCCTTCTCATCAATGTGCAGGTTTTTCACTTCTTCTCCTGCTTCTAAAAGAGTTTTCTTTTCTAAAATAATGGGATCTTCATTTTGCATGTTTCCTACCTTTAGAATAAATCAGACTGCAAGGTAATCATGCTTAATTTTCCTATGTTTTCTTGTGCATCATGCACCCTCAGGTGAACATCATTGTCCTCTTTTATTTCCAGATCAGTGAGTATCATCTAGTTCTTAAATTCCTCTATCATCATTAAACTCACTCTAGCATGTTGCCTACTCAAAGCATCGGCTACTTTATTAGCTTTTCCTGGTGTGTAGAGTATCTCAAAATCATATGCAGCTAAAAACTCCACCTACCTATGTTGCCTCATATTTAAATCCTTTTGTGAAAATAAACACTTTAAAGATTTGTGGTCTATGTAGAGCTCAAATTTGGCTCCTAACAAATAATGTCTCTATAGCTTTAAGGCATACACAACTGCAGCTAACTCTAAATCATTTGTTGCATACCTGGTCTCATGTGGTTTCAATTGCCTTGATGCATATGCCACTACTTGACCTTCTTGCATCATTACTGCTCCTAACCCATACCCACATGCATCTATGTAAATTGTTAAGTCATGGTTTCCTTCTGGTACTCTCAAGACAGGTGCATTCACTAATGCTTCCTTTAATTCTTCAAAAGCTTCTTCACATTTCCCTATCCAAACATAGGCTTGATTCTTCCTAGTTAGATTAGTCAGTGGTGCTGACAGCTTAGAAAAATCTTTAATAAATCTTCTATAATATCCAGCCACTTCCGTGAATGATCTAACTTCACTCACTGTTTTGCGTCTTTTCCATGTCTGTATGGCTATTACTTTACTGGGGTTGACTGAAATTCCTTGTGCAAAAATAACATGCCCTAGAAAATTCACTTCTTCTTTCCAAAATGTGCATTTAGGAAATTTTTCCTTTAAATTATTCTGCCTTAATCTACTCAAAACTGAATGCAAATGATTTTTATGCTCCTCCTTTGTTTTGGAATAAATCAGAATATCATCTATAAAAATTAGCACAAACTTATCCAAATAATCTATAAATGTTCTATTCATTAAATCAGCAAAATAGGATGGTGCATTAGTCAGTCCAAATGGCATTACTAAAAATTCATACAATCCATATCTAGTGTTGAATGTTGTGTATTTGATGCTAGAATCTTGTACCTTCATTTGGTGAAAGCCTAAGGCTAAATCAAGTCTAGAAAATACTCTGGAACCAGCTAATTGATCAAAATGATCATCAATTCTTGGCAAAGGGTATTTGTTCTTTATGGTTAATTTATTTAGTTCCCTGTAATCTATACACAACCTTAAAGAACCATCTTGTTTCTTCACAAAAACCACTGGTGCACCCCAACAAGAATTACTTGGTATTATAAAACCTTTTTCTTCTAACTCTTCTAACTGTTTCTTCAGTTCTATAAGTTCACTTGGCCCCATTCTTGTAGGATTTTTAATCACTGGAGATGCTCCTGGGATTAAATTGATTTGAAATTCTACTGGCCTGTTATTTGGGATAACCTTAGCTTCCCTAAAAACATCCAAATATTCATTTACTATGGGAGAAATTTCATCACCTATCTCACATAAATGAAATAACTTTCTTTCCTTAGTTGATTCACAAAGAACTGTAATTCTTTGTCTCTTACTGTTTTGGAGTGAAATGGTGGATGCTTCTAAATTAATTATAGCCCTATATTGCTTTAACCAATCCGTACCCAATATAATACCTATATCTGGGTAATTCAAAACATATAAATTAGAAATGAAAACATTTCCTCCTATAATTAGTTCTGCATCCACGCAAATCATATCCAAGGCACAAGAACTTCCTAGAGGGCTTTTAACAAGTAATGGTCTCTCTAGAAAAATGCAATTCAGTTTCAGGGTTTTAACTATATCATGGGAGATCAAAGAATGTGTTTCTCCTGTGTCAAAAACTACTGAGATAGACATTTGGAAAATAAATAATATACCTTCCATTTGTCCAAGATTTTCTGCATTAGATTCCACAATGGATTTGTCTTTTGTTTCTGAAGTTGCCACTTTTCCTAGCTGCTTATTCTCAAGGCAATTTTTCTTCAAATGGCCTTCTTTTCCATAAGTATAGCACTTGAATGCTCCACCCTTCAACTCTGGACACTTTGGTTTGATATGTCCCTCTTTGCCACAGTGATGACACACCATTTTCTACTTATTTTCACCAGTTTTGGCCTCACTGGTTTTCTTACTTCCAGCCTCTTCCTGCTTCTTTTCATATGGATGGTACTTTCCCTTACCTTTCTTATTATTACTGTTCTTAAAATTCCTGAATTTTTCCCTCTCTTTATCATGTTGTTCAAATTTCAAAGCCAAATCTATGACTTGATCAAAAGTTTTTTCTACACAGGGTATCATAGCTCTACTTAAGCTTGGACTTAACCCTTTAATATACCTTCCATTTTTGGAAACTTCATCAACAACTAGCATAGCTCCATACTTTTAACAACCCCTCAAACTTCTGAGTGTATTTAGTGACACTTAAATTCCCTTGCCTAAGTCTTATGAATTCTTCAAGCAAAGCTTCCTTAGCAGATGCAGGCATAAATCTAGCTTCAATCATCTCCTTGAACTGGTTCCAAGTAATGTCATTCTTAGCTCTTCCGGCCATGATTGCCTCCCACCAACTCAAAGCCGCTCCTTTCAGCTGTCTAGAAGCTACTTGCCTCTTCCTTTGATCATCTAATTGCATATCTCCAAAAACCCTTTCCAAGGTTCTAAGCCAAACCTGGATTTCCATAACACTTTCAGTTCCTTCAAAGCTTTTGCCTCCCAAACGAGCATAAGTCTTCAGTAATGTGGAGAGCTCTTCATGTTGATTCTCAGGTTTATGTCGTACTCCATCTCTTAAAGCATTTACTAATTCCTGCATATTCACCATAGGTGTTCCCCTTCTCCTTCCTGCCATGTTTCTTTAGTAAAAGAAATCTTTTGGTTAGCTAAAATTCATACTCCTATATGGTATTATTTCCCCATATATGTTCATTGCAATCAAACACATACACAAGCAACCAATCATACAATTTTAATTAAATTATTCTATCACCTAACAATAAAATATTGTCTGTGTCTTTAATTAACACAACTCTGATACCACAATGGAATGACCCTGCTTTTAGCTATCATTTCTGGTGAGTTTTTTTTCCATGTAATATAAATGGTTCTCTTTTTTCAAAGTTTTAAGCCAGAGCCATTCTTTCCTAAATTAACATCTAGGATCCAAACTTTTTACCAATATAAAAATATTAGTACATACACAAAATATTATGATATATATTTGCGAAGAAATATATATCCCTCTTGCTTTTTATCAGAGTAGAAAGAAAGCAAGATATCCATTGATCTTATTAAAATTCAATGTTAAACACAGATATAATAAAATTGATATCCTTATGCATTCAAAAATGATCCTGTTGTATCATAAGAATAGAACTGATACTTAAGGGTGTTCAAAAATGATACTTATATGCTTACAGAAATAATTCTTTCTAAAACTGATACTTCAGCACATGTAAAAATGATACTGTTGTTCCTTCAGAAAATAATGCCTTCCAACAATGACTCCTAGCAGTAGGAAGAAATGATACTTTCAGACTGAGTATACCAAAAACTGATAATCATGTGCATGCACAACTGATACTTTGAAGATATATTTTTCTAAAATGACTCCAGATTGACTAGTACATATAATATTAGTAGATCTCCATAATTCAAAATATATGTTTTTCCATTTCAGTTCATAAAATGATCAAATTAAAATGTTACTTCAAATCAGTCATCTGCATACATATTGCATTTCATTCATCTACCATTTAAACATAATAGCTTAATAATTACATGACTAATTCATCAACTACTCTCATGGATTCAAGCAAATATCATATTTCAAGGCTCTTATTTCCCACTCAAGCATGCCAATCATCCAAGAAAACAGCAGACTCCTTAAACCAAATCTACTTAGCTCCATCAATACCTGAAAAGCATTAGAGGCTGCCTCATTATTAAATGAGACACCCCATTTTCCATGAGCAAATAAGGTCAAACTAATGTCTGGTATGATCATCCCAATTAAAACATAAGGATAAAATTTGAGACACAATTTCATGAAGAAATGCTATTAAAAAGGCTTACTCCTTTTCCATATTTTAAAAATTCTCTCGTGCAAGCACACATCCTCTGATTTATGAAACACTTATCATTGGTAATTCAGAATCAATACATGCAAATCAATCAAGCATAAATACATAACAGGTTAACTAACCCTGTTAATATCATGATTTGTATCCATAACTGTCCTAGGAAATCTTCCGGGAAAACTCAAGTTCCTTATACACCTATTTCCTAGCAATTCCAGTTATTTAAAGTTTGTGGTCTCATTTGTAATAAGGAATCACTGGGGAACATTGTAGTAATATAATTCACACTACTACACAAAGATCTCAGGACCAAAATTTGGCTATGTGCCAGACTTACAACTCAAGGCAAGCCATTCCACAACATCTTGACCAAAATAATCCTTAGTTAAATTACTAAATGTTCTCATATCTTTCTTTCAGTGACTACTTACCTAAATAAGGTAAACTAACATAGTTAGACCCACTGTATAATACTATGTATTTCACAGACCCCAAACAATCAAAACAAACATTCAGACAAGGATATTAACCAATCAAGCAAGAAATTCATCCAATACATACATGTGAAATTCAGGAAATCATTTATCCATAGGTTTACTAAAATAAATCCTTGTTTTGTTTTAACTGCATATATATATTTATCTGAGTATACATCTAATATTAATCCATGGATTTAGAAATATTTTTAAGAGATTATTGTCACTATGCATAAACTGGTTTCAAATGAAATTCAAAACCTAGCTGAGACATAATGGTTGCATTCTTGATTAGAGATCAGCACATAGAAGACCTATTGCTCTCTAAATCAACCATTTACAGAGCCTCAGCACCTATACACAAGTATATTGCAGCTCATATAAATGTTTCATGGAAGATTACCATAGATATATACCTTTTGTATGTCCAAATTTTTATAGAGTTTTCAAAGGTATCAGTAAAGGGGTGTTCAAAGGATCATAAAACTGAATAGATTTTAAATAATGACTTTAGATCCATAATGCTAAACTCAATAATGATTTTAAATAAAAATCAGTAACATTTATACAATCATAAAAAACAGGTGACATAATCAAAAGATCAAATTCAACTAAAATGAGCATATAAAAATATTGGCTGCCTCTTGAAATCAGGACATAATGCCATATATTTTAAGTGAGAATACTCACCAAATCTCCTCCTTCTAAGCTAGAAAAATCAGAAACCCTTGCTTTATCCCTAAGCTTCCCTTCTTCCTTTAGAAATAAATTTTTATGTATTTTTAACTGCTTACACTAGGCAATTTGATTTTTGCCCGGCTACCCTTATTTATAATATCAGTTTTCTAGGGTTTCAAAGGTTATATAAAGTCAGTTTTACCCTTCAACAAATCATGCCATATGTGTGAGTATTTTCCACATAATTTTTGCTTCATTTTATTTAAAATGCTCGGGTGTAAAAAGTGCATCACTTTTCAGAGAAAAAGAAAAAGCATTAAAAATTATTTTCCCTCCAAAACAAGTCATGACAAGATAATGAACCCTCCTTTTCTAATTTTGGATATTCATTATTTTATCTCAGTGCAATTGTTTTTGCCATTAACATGTATATGCATTGTTTCAAATGTCCCTATATGGTGTATTAAAATCAGTCCATAGGATTTAATTAAATGGTTACTGGAAATACACATGTATATTTTAATACATGGGTCTTACTGTATATATACATATACCCTAGAATTATGTGTTGACTTGTGCATATTCCCTTATTGTACACATGTGCGCACACACTCATACATGCACACAGTCCAAAACCCATCAATTCCAAATAAAAATCCAGTAAATAATTTTAACTATAATCAGAAAATTTACTTAAGGATTTAGGTCATTACAAAATACCATCCAAACGCCACCACATTGACAAGCCCATATTTATCCCAAAGAAGCCCTAATTGACCGAGACCCCCACTTCGAAGACTATAATTAGCACTCCAAAGACGACCGGAAGACAAGCGTCCGAGACCAAGGAAAAAGATACCAGCAAAGGCCCCTGTAAAGGCCCCTATAGTCCCAATAGCCCAACAGCGGAAGGGGTCCCAAATTCTCTATAAATAGGACCCTAAGAGAAAGATAGAGAGGGGGAATTTTTAGTTTTCCATTTTTTCTTGTACTCCTGCTTTTTCAAAAGTCTAATACAGAGGGGAATCAGAGAACATCTTCCATTCTATTCATGTACTCTAAATAAAAAATTAATAAGAAGGGAATCTACGAGTAGAATATGGCTCTATGAGTTCAACATATCAGTTCTAATTAACACTATTGCAATTTATTGTTTGTTTTCCAGATAGACGTAAATCCTTGTCCAAACCACCCCGCAGATCAGAGAAGAAACCTCTTTCCCCGATTTTAGATCCCTCCCGGTAGTTTTTAGCGATTATGCTCCTCCATACCTTGGTACCTAGGAATGGCGATCCAATTTGACTCGCAAAAGCTGAATAAACTTTTTTTCCTTTAGATCCGCTCCTGTTGACCCGTCTCCGGTGTTAATTAAAAATATCGTTAGCATGGAGGAAAATAACTAATATTAATAAGAAGATGTTCAGAATCATATTCAAAGTAAGGTAATTTCTTAGATCTTGTTTATTTCAATTTTCTTCTCTTTCTTCCCTTTTCCTTTTAGTAAGAATTGTGGACCTGTGGTTGCTAGGTTCTAAATTCAGTTAAGAGGACCATGGAATACTAGGTTTGGACCAGATCAAGGATTTGGAAAGTAAAGTAGGTGAGTGGATTTAAGTTATATCATTTTTGAAAATGATATATTATCGTTTTACATTCCCCGTTAATCTGTAATGTAAATATGTTATAATGGTTAAAAGTGTTGAAATGCTAATATGACATGTTGAGATATTAATATGTTCGAAATTCATATGTTGAAACGTTTAATGTGCCGAAAAGTTCACATGCTGAAATGTAAACTTGTTAAAATATGTCTAGCGATTACTGTTTTTCTTATTTCATGTTAACTTGTGACACTTATGTACTTGAACCCTTAATTGTAGAAATAGGAATAATTACATGTTAAATTAGAATAATTACATGACTTGACGATCACATGTTACTTCGAGACGAAATTAATTACATGTTAGGAAGGTCATATGACATAAAATGTGCTTAATATGATGACATGTAAAATAGGTTGTAGTAAAAATGTGGAAAGAATAATATGCCTAAATTTACAATAAATAGAAAACTGTAACGCATCTAGGCACGAGGTTAAATTCAAGTTGTGGTAGATGTCTGCCCGGAACCGCCCGGCAAATCCAGCATCCACAAGTTGTTAATTTAATATGAGCGGTCTAGTGTGTAAATAAAACATGTAACGGTGCTGAGACACGAGGTTAAGTCAACTTGTGGAAGAAGTCTGCCCAGAACCGCCCGGCAAGTCCAGCATCCACAAGTGGTAGGCTTAATGTGAGAGGTCTAGTACATGAGCATATATATATATATAATATATGTATATAAAAGGATATAAATAAATGACATTAATTGTGATTAATGGAAATGAATAAGGAAATGAATGGAAGTTACAACAGTAAAAGAAGTGAATGAATGGGGAATGATAATAACCTATTATAATTAATTACATTAATGCTAATGTTATATGATAGGTAGACTTGTCCTAGGGACAAGTGGAGATTATAACTTAGGTTATAATAAACTACTAAGAAAATGAGATGACTTGTGTAATGAGATAAGTGGTACTTAATTGTAAATTAAGTAATCAGTAAATGGGGGATACCTGAAACTAGTTGTTTGTAATAAGTAGATAAAAGGGGAAAATTTATGAAATGTAAGAAGTTGTACTTAATTATAAATGAAGTAATCTGAAAACTTAAAAATCTGAAATCTGCTAATAAGAATAACATGTTCAGGTTTGTCCTAGGGACAAGAGGAAATTATAACATAGGTTATAATAAATGGAAAGGAGAATTATTAGTGAACCTTAGTTAAGAGAACTAAGTTAATAAGTAAACAACGATAAGTTGTAGTGACAGTGTAAGATGGAATTATGATTAAATAAGAAAGAGTGAGGCAAACTTATGAAATGAAATAAGTTATATTTAATCATAAATAATGTCTGACATGTTAAGAAGAAAACATGTGAATTGAGATATACTTAATTACATATTAAGTAGAACATGTTATTGTAACTATGAAATCAAACAAGAATATAAAGAGATTGTGCATTACAGACCTTGGATCACAATCTAGAAAATAACATGTTGTAGGCTTATTAATGGGTTAAGTTATATGACTAAAATTAATAAGCATGAGGAACATGGTAACTTGAATAAGAAGTCAATGTGAATGAGAATAACCAAGTTGAATGGAAACATGATTAGGTAAAACAAGCGCATAAAAGAATATTTATACATAGGGTCTAATAACATATTAAAATGAGGTGCTTGGACCAGTTCGCACGTTTGAGGGTGAATAACCCAACGTGGTAGATCATTGTGGTGTCATGAGGCACGAGGGGAGCGCACATTCATATGATTATTCTGTCGGCTCTGAAGGACTGAAAGGGGAAGTACGCGGCTTCCTGAGACATGGAAGTTTCCCCTGGCAGTCCTCTGTCGTAGTGCAGTGTTCGGGCTGTGCTCACAGAGGTTGGGTCTGCGCGTAACTACCTGGTGAGAAGCCTTGACAACAAAAGCAGCTTTGCAGTCAAAAAGCCATAACGAGGTGACACTAGGGTGATTAGGCGATCGCCTCAATAGGGAGGTAGGGGTCACAACCAACAAGGATAGTAGATCTTTGGGTACCCATCATCGGCAGCCAGTGAGATGCGAAAAGACTAGAGCTGAACCCAAGGCGCCATCCACCTTTCACTATCGAGGAATGGTGGTTGAGATGAGACGCCAACTAGATGTTTAGATTGTTTGTTAGTGGCAAGTCGCTTAGCAATTGTAGTCTTTACAAGTTGAGGGAGGGGCCGAGGTGGGTCCATAGCCACCATGTGTTAACCGGCCTTTTGGACCGGTTCCCAAAAGTACGCAAGGCGCGCTCTACTCAACATACCGCGTGGTATTATTGTCGAGAGGCGTTGCCAGTGTCATCTGGGGGTCCAGTACCAGAAGACCAGAGTCTCGCCACTAGCATAATGTCGCATCCCTCGAATGCGACCTCCATCGGTATCCGTCCGCAGCCGAGCCGTGCTCCGAGCCGAAGGCGAGCCATCCAACGGGTCCGGGTGCAGCGCCGGTGGGGGTCCAGGGCCCCACGGTCCCAGCGGCGATCGACCTAACCGGTTAGGTCGAAACTGTGGACACTGCCCGATTCATATGATTTTCGCCAACAAGTGTGTTTCCCGGAATCACCAGATCGACTCAAAGTCAGGACTCAGCCAACAACTTCCACGAACTTCGCCGCTCCTCCAAACAATGCCAAATAATGACCTCGCAGTCCGAGCCGTAAACCCGAACCACGGGCCATCAAGGCACCTATACCTAGGCCTTCGCACCACCCATAAGGCACCATTCGTACCCCTTGGAGCGCGAATTTCGCACCCCTAAGGGGTGCGAAATTCGCACCCAGCCGGGTGCGAAATTCGCACTCAACCAGGGTACGAAATTCGTACCCTGGGGTGTGAATTTCGCACCCCGAGAGGCACGAATTTCGCACCTCCAGGGAGTGCAAATTTCGCACCCCACGAGGTGCGAAAATTCGCACCCCAGGCTCCAGGTGCGAATTTCGCACCCCACGAGGTGCGAAAATTCGCACCACAGGCTCCAGGTGCAAAAAATCTGGCATGTGTAGGTTCCAGGTGCAAATTTCTGGGTGTGGTCCCTATTTCTACCTACTCCTACCTACTACCTAACCACTCTCCTATAAATACCCCATGACTTCACACTTGAAAGGGGTTGGAATTTGTGACATTAAGACTTCATGAGAGCTCCATTAATGGCATCTCCACTTTGAGGAAGAAGAAAGGAAAATGTGTCTTTTTCCCATATTCCGCAATATATGCCAATTATGACATCATATATGATAATGATGACATCACCTAGCCTACAAGAAAATGTAATGAGATGTCATGTGATGGGCTCAACCTTGTAACCTTTTGTGATCAATAATATTCCAACAACGCTTCAAAGTGGACGTAGGCCCCTCACGAGGCCGAACCACTATAAATCTCTTGTGTTATTTACCGCTCTCCGCTCTTGTCTATACGACCGAATTAATTATTCCCAGTAATTGGAAACTTTGGTATTTACGACACTTTTTGCCGTCAACACCATGAAAAATAGACCTGAAGGATATTTGTATTTTGAGGCTCTTAAAGGCAGGCCTGTACAGATATGGAAAAGCTCTCGACCGAGTTCTGTGTTTCTTGTATAGTCATTCCCTGGAGCTCGTAGCACATTAGAGGTTATGTGCGGTTAGGGCATCCAATACGATTGACGATACGTACGTGGGAAAGTCTAGATACATGCATGTCTGCTCTGGGTGGTGTATCGTAGACTTGAGGGCATTACTTTGTGATGGAATCTGATTCGATCGAAGATGGCAGTCCGTACGCTTACGTAGTGTAGTAATGGAAGATATATGTGGAACGTAACATTGTTATATAAAGATCCGTATGTCACTCCGGCGTAGGATGAGAGACTGTGTACATTTCTGTAGCATTGCGGTGGAGACCGTGCGAGTGGGGTACCATGGGGCGTACCTTAATATTGGGGATTGCTACATATATACTGAATTAGGTTAATCCACTGAGAGTAAATGGGTATGACGTCTGTGTAAGCCTTGAGTGTTGTTAACCCAAGTAACCTAATAAATAAGAAAATGTGATTGAATGGTATATGTAGGGTTATCCAAAATGTATAGTTTAAATCCAGTCAGTAGAACCTATGTTCTGGCCCCCTCCTCATCTCATACTCGCAGGTTAGACTTATGGTAGAGATATGATATCTTTGGATACTGTTTAGGCAGTATTATAATCTGGGTAAGGCTATATTTTGATTATATTATATTTTATTCATTCCACTGTGAGATATTTTCCGAGCTCTGATATATTTTATATCTTTGTCTTCTTTGCAGGATACCAGAGCAACCAACACGAGTTTCGATAGATTAAAATTTTGAAAAAAAAATCAATCTGTCGAATTCGGTTTGTTACATCTGGTATCAGAGCTTAGGTTTAGGATTCCTGTATAAATAGTGAGTGAACGTATTTGTATTTTTAAAAATATAAATAGTATATATATATACCTAGATCCATAGAGGAACCCACTAAATAAAAAGAGTATACGGTAAGAATTAGGGTGACTGTTTTTGCACACTAAAGGAATGAATATGGAAATTTGAGACCCTTAGGAAATTTGGGTGGGAAGTGCACAATATATTTTGAAATAGAGAAAGGAGGGTCCCATATGTTGATATTTCATATTAGTGGGCTTGGCGGTAAAACCTTATAAATTGGAAAATGTTAAAAAGAGAAGAATGGATTAGGAATATATATATATATATATATATATATATAGTTGAGAGAATTGACTTTGTGGGAGTGTCTAGAAAAGCCTAGAAAAATTGGAAACCTGCTTTGAGGCTAACCCCATTGTTAACTTTTAAGAACTTGAAATTATAAAAGCTTTTGGGAGATGGTTTATGGTGTTTTCAAGTTTTAATCTTAAAAGTTATAGTTTTAAAATATGTAAAGAAGTACCTATTGGGTTTTTGAAGTAAATATGGTATATTTTGTAAATAGTGATTTCTTGCAAAAAAATTGTCTAAAGTAAAATTCTCTCAGTAAAAGGTGCATATTACAGAGCATGTATAGCTCGCTAGTTTTCTTGTTATATTGCATGAAAGGACTTAAAAGCAAAACTTAGAAAATATTGCATTTTGTTAAAATTCTCAGTAAATAAAGTTTTGAAGTCTCTATTCTTTTGACAATCATTCTTGATAAATTGTTTTAACAAGAGAATTTTGTGGGTGGACAACATAAGTTGTAGAAATTAAGAATAGAGTAGATATTTGCACCTTGTAGTAAGCAACTGAACCGACCTTATAGGCAAGAACAAGTTGTAAACCTGATTGAGAAAATAGTTGTCCTTATTTACTCCAGTTTTTGTGATTTAAAAAAATGATTTACATTTTTTAATAAAATGACATGTTTTTATAGTTTGGCAAAAGTAAGTTTTAATGAGGAAAATAAATTTTTGATACTTTTAACTTTTGAAAGAAAAGTGAAATGAAAAAGTACAAACCGTGTTTTTAAAGTATGGAGTAGGTAAGGAATAGTGCCTAGGGAAGATGGGAAAAGTTTTGAGGCTATAAAGTAAATAGAGAGAATTATCTAGGAATAATGGTAATTTCCTGTAGAATGCGTAAGCATTGAAAAGCCTTGGGCGTTACTTGAAATAATTATTGGTACACAGCTAGGACTAGTGGTGACTACTAGATAGTAAAGGGCAAGTAAGTATTTAGATCCTGTAGGTAATTTTCATGTTAGGGGTACAACCCGTTATTGCATTTCTCTTGGGATCGTTCTATTATTTTGTTCCTATTGGGTAGTTAGGGTAACACCTAAACCTGTCATTGATCCTGTGATTCAAGCTTGCTGTCTGAGGGGACATAGTCCTGAGATTCTTGGCCCTTAGTAGTAGTTGTGTAGACTGTCTGTTTTCCTGTATTAGTTGAAGGACTAGAAGGGTTATTTGAAAACTAAACTTAGATCGGATGATTAAATAAGCTAAGAAAAGAGAAATGACATAACTAAAAAGGAAACATCAAATTCAGTAAAGCGACAAACTTGACAAATTCCAAGAAAAGATGAATAAGAGTAAAAATTTCCAAGACAAGATGAAAAAGAAAATCAGTCACAAAGACAAAATTTCTTATGTGGGCTATGCTTGGATAGAAAAATAGGGAATCTTTATAAATAGTTACATAAAATCCAAGTACGGTTGGAAAAAGGTACATAAAAGAAAAACAAAAGATGTGAAATTTTCCGTTTTCCACCTTTTTGTAACATAAGAAATCAAATTTAGAAAATTAGATTTTTCTGAAATTCGAAAATAAAGTTGGTTAGTAGGATTTTGGACGCAAAAATTGGATGAACTGTGCTCTTGCTCAGTAAGAGTGTGGGGAATTTTGGATGAAAAAAATATTTATTTTGAATTTGAAATAATGTGATGGGCAAACGACGGGAATTGAACCCGCGCGTGGTGGATTCACAATCCACTGCCTTGATCCACTTGGCTACATCCGCCCCTTATCTTCAAAATATTGCATTCATGTAGAACTGTCAATATATTTAGCACGTGAGCATCATATTTTAAAAGGATTTTTCAAAAACTTGCATACACATAGGAGGTACCGCTTAGGCATATATGTATTATTATGTTGTATTACACTTTGCACAAGTGCACAATGTTTGCAAAAAAAAAAAAAAATGGATGCACACATGATGGATGGGTATTATGTAAGGGATTATCTATTTTACCCTTATCAAATTTCGGGAACGAAATTTCCTAAGGGTGGGAGAATGTAACACCCCGCATTTTATGATAATTTAATAATTAAATAATGCATATGTATATATATGTGTGTATATATATGCATATACATAAATATATACATATGAAGAATAAAATAAAGATAATATGTGATTGCATGTAATAAATACATGCACTGAAAAAGAAGAAAAGGTTAATGCAAATAAAAATGTAATGCATTCATTAAAAAAAAAAGAGTATTGGTTGCATGTAGTGTAAATATTTTGCATGCACTGATTTAAAAATATTATGCATTAATAAAAAAAGAGAAAAAAAATAAAAAGATTCATGCAATGGGTTAAATGGAATATTGTAACAAACATAAAAAAAGAGAAGTAAGAATAGAACAATAATTACCATTGTTCTAAGCCTTATTAACAATAGCCTTAGAAGCCCAGTTGGTTAGAGCGTGTGGCTTGCATACAAGAGGTACAAAGTTCGATCTCCACCGTCGTTATATTTTTTGTTTTAAGGGAACGGCTAAAATAACACATGTTCTAAAGAGAAAACATGTATAAACGCACATATAAAGTAAAATATACATATAAGGAAGTGTATAAAAATATATGTATACATGTATATGTAAATATACACGTATGTATGTGTAGAAATATATATATACTAGTGTGTAACCCGTGCGTTGCACACGATAATATTATAAAATTTAGATTTTAAAATTTTAATGTTAAAGTTGGAACCTTATTATATATTATACGATGAATTCATCAAAATAAATAAAATATAAATTATTATTGTTGTTTTTACATGACATGTGTAATGCAACTTATATATCTTTTAAGTAATACAATAATTTAATTATTCTTACAATTATGAGCAATTACTCTTTTTGAAATTAACATATTATAATAATTTTAGATGAGTTAACAAATATTATTTAAGTTTTTTCTTTTTATCTACATTACATATGTGAAATTTAAAATTATGTACTTAGTAAAAATATATTGACTTAAGAATAAATAATATGTGTTAATTGAGAATGATTTTATATAAAGGTAACAGAGTTTTTAATGTGGAGTTATTCGAAGTTAAAAATAGAACTTTTTAACGTTGTGTATGATAAATTTATTTGTTTATGTATATAAATGATTATAATTAATTTACAAATTAACTTTGTTATTATTATTTATGTACACAAATATACGTATGTGATATGTATGTCTGGTATTGTTGCTTTTATTAGTATGTATGCATATACATATACGACTGACACATATATTATTAAAATAATTTAAATTTGAGATTTTGTAAGCAATTTAAATACATGGATCTAAACATGAAAGATCAGGGAACAGTCGATGAAATTGCACATAACTGTAGAAATGTCAAAATATGTTTTTTAGGGTAGAAACAAAAATCAATAATGTAGGTAAGTTTATTGAGATAAATGAATAATAACATAGTTTTGTTAACGTCATTCATTTAAAATATTTATGGTATTTGAATTGTATATCTTTATAGTTAATAGAAAAATCTTTTTAACTATTAGTTTTAATATATATGCGACATACGTATTGAAATTGTCACATTTAAGGTTTTATTCGATGAATTAGTGAATATAATAGGATATTTATATTAGTAAAAAATGTTGTTGGATATATTTCTTTTTTTAACACATGTCATTTATCGTAAACTATATATATAAAAATGAAGTTGATTACAATAGTTGATAAACTAATTGTACTTGCCATTTATCGCAAAATATATTAAAAAAGTTGTTCAACTTGTGATTCATCTGATTTAGGCATCATTTTCATTAATGTCAATTTAATATATATGATTGCATAATTCAAGTGCTTAAAT
The DNA here is from genome assembly GCA_030737875.1 of Allium sativum. Classification (NCBI taxonomy): domain Eukaryota; kingdom Viridiplantae; phylum Streptophyta; class Magnoliopsida; order Asparagales; family Amaryllidaceae; genus Allium; species Allium sativum. The sequence goes on from CM060923.1 coordinate 467,884,929, forward strand.
TAAGAACAGCAGCATAAATACATTAGCATCGATTTTCCATTTTTACAACTATAAATTAATCAAACCTAAGTGGAAATATATTTATGGAAATAAATGAACAGGAAACACGAATGGTAATATGCAATTACAGTAGCGACACAATACCAAAGTATTTAAAGTAAACCAAAAATGCACATTCAGTAAAGGTGATTGTTGAAGGAAACTGACAAAATAATTAGGTAGTTATAATAGTAGATGAAAAAGATGTCGGCGTAAATAAATACCATTTATATTACAAAGTCACGTTCATTCCAAGGAAGAATGCAAAATGTTACAGGTATAAAAAAGGAAAAATAAAAATATAAAAGAAACCGAATTTACTTTCCATGGTGAAAACATTCAAATAAGGAATTGTTTTTCATCCAATTTAATTCTTAATTTTGTGCCAAAATTATACCAAAGAAATAAGACGAAAATATAGTTATGTGTAGGATTAGTCGTTGCAGGCCTCATTTATTAACCATTAACTATGAGTTTATAATTACACGTGGCCAAGCAAGAAAAATGCCAAAATATAAAAGAAACCGAATTTACTTTCCATGGTGAAAACATTCAAATGAGGAATTGTTTTTCATCCAATTCAATTTTTAATTTTGTGCCAATAGGTTTATGAAATTATACCAAAGAAATAAGACGAGAATATAGTTATGTATAGGATTAGTCGTTGCAGGCCTCATTTATTAACCATTAACTATGAGTTTATAATTACATGTGGCCAAGCAAGAAACATGCCAAAACAATTGATCCTAATTTCCATTGAACAATATTTTACATTATCATATCCAACTGTGTATGTAAACTATTTGATCACAGTTTATTAAAGTATACCCAAGAAATAAGACGAAAATATAGTTATGTGTAGGATTAGTCGTTGCAGACCTCATTTATTAACCATTAACTATGAGTTTATAATTACACGTGGCCAAGCAAGAAACATGCCAAAACAATTGATCCTAATTTCCACTGAACAATATTTTACATTATCATATCCACCTGCCTATGTAAAATACTTTTTTCATTTCTGTTTCAGATGCATATGCTAGGAGAAGCTATATTTATAACAAATTGGTTTAATTAAAAACTTAAATAAGTTTGGCAAAATGTTGCAGGGAGGTGAAATAGTTTCACACTACTTTTTATGAGTTGGTGTTGATATTTTACATGAGGCATAAAAGTGTGCATAGGAAGTTAGAAACATAAAGTAAAACTGAGTCGACAACATGAGCAGGTGCACAAAAAAACAAAAAAAACGTGTAGCAGAACACAAAATTATGCAATATACTGCTTATGTATAAGAGTTACATAAGGGAAATGGGTACACAGAGAAATACATCTAGGTGTTTATACCGGAAATGCAAATGAGAAACAAACGTAATTTATTAGTGCAGAATACATTCTCAGTTTCATAAATTTAAAAAAAAGAAATTTGACGCCAGATGCTCTGCCTGGATCCTGTCACAGTCCGCAAACTGCAGTTTAAAAGAAATTGGTTAGTAAAGGAATACGTATGATACATATAGTTGTATGAATGGTGGAAAAAAAATTGTATCAAACCACTGCATTCCAATGAGCTTCGTCTTCATTATCCGTATGTTGTGGAGTAGTAGGCGGAAGATCGTGAGCTTCATTTTCGTTCTGAAAATCGTTGGGTTGAACTTGAGGAGCAGTAGGAGATGGGACATTAGTCACAGTTGTGGTGGTTTCATAGCTGGTTGAATTATGGGGTTTAGTTAGACGTATGCTTTTACGTTTATGTTTTCTTGCTGAAATGGGTAATTGAGACTGTTTGGTTGGCAGAAAAAGCTTGGACTGCATAGATTTAATGTAAAATGAGCTAAGTAGATGGTAAAAAAAGTAGGAGTTAAGTTACACAAAGAGAATTACCTTAGTCATGATGTGTTAGGAAGAGAACAAAACTGAGGAGTAAAAAAGAGAGGCTATGAATGTGGAAGGAAGAGTAAAGAAGGTGTTATGTAAATTTATAGCGATTGAGTACCATATGTAACTAATAAATGCGTTAAATCTATAATATCAATTGGTAATATACTATATATGAATCATATGTAAGATAATGAATTTTAACAAAACATTCAATATTTCAAATCCGAAATAAGCATATATGAAAAAATTAATTGTATATACTATATACAATTAATTTAAATAGCTTTACTTATAAAAGGGATGAATCATATGTAAGATAATGAATTTTAACAAAACATTCAATATTTCAAATCTGAAATAAGCATATATGAAAAAATTAATTGTATATACTATATACAATTAATTTTACTTGGCTGTAATTAACAATTATACATAAGTCATTCCTTATATATATAGCGATTAAATAGATTTACTTATAAAAGGGATGATGTGCGCTGATTTTGGTAAGCTAAGAATAAATGAAACGATGTGTGTACAAATCCAGGCCGTCCTTTGTCCAAACTAAGAATAAATCTCAGCCGCTCTTTGTCTCCATGTTTGTCTCCTGGTTTGTCTTAGGGGGCAATTTTATTATATAGATATATACAAGAGATAAAGTTCTAGATAAGGCTGCAATCAAAGAAATATGACAAGAATTAAATAACGGTACAACACCGTTTAAATTTTGAAAACGAAATAAGAGTTATGCATATATATATATACGCGTAAAAGGGTCATTAGAAGATTTGTATACGTATAAGAATATTACATGTGAATATAAGAGTTAAATAAATTCCAGAAATTCAAATATTCAAAAATCAAATTTCTGCGCCAAAATAGCTCGTGGACCCATAGGGGGGTTGACACCCCTGTAGGTGGTCGATACTGGGGTCGACACCCCTGTAGGGGGTCAACACCCCCTAGATCCAACTAGATTCATCTACGAACCTGGACTATTTTTTAAACTGGGTTCAATGCTGACTCAGCGCTGTGTGTCGATAAGATACTGAACACCTATAAATAAGCTAGCAGGGCCTAGCCTAAGTCTCATATTTCTGAGACAACGTCTATACTCTGCCATTCTTCTTCCTCCTCAACTCTCTTCAGAGAAATAAGATAATTAGTTTAAGAAATTTTTTAATTAAGATCTGGAGTGTTACTACCAAAATTAACTCCAAGACTAGCTGGCAATGAAGGGGTGTCGGAAGAATACAGGCATAGAAAAGTCTCCCGAAAACAGAAATCCAAGCAATAGATTGAACCGAGAGCCGGAGAGAATGGTTGGAAAGTAGCACAAACCTACACCTTCCCGTAGGGAGGAATCTCAAAGCCTACATAATGCCAACAAGGCACATCCAGTAAGATCCTTTCGACAGGGCATATTCGACAAGGAATTCTATAGCGAAAGGCCACCTAAGACAGGAACTAAGGAAGAAGGCCTGAGCTCCCCAACTGAAAACCCGGAAGGGAGTATTAGTGTTAACTTTCCTAATATTGATACATCTATAGGCAAGGGCATCAAAGGTGCCAAACCAAGAGAACGCGAGGATCATCCGGAACCAGTCTCCGGAGCACCTACCATAAAGATGCCGAAAGGCTACATTCACAAATAGTAGAAACATCAATGAAAGCCACCTTCCGGGAATCTAGGCTATTGTAAAAGGTCCACCGAAAGGCTAATCGGGGCTCAAGCGGAGATATAGGTTACCCCTACTAATCAATATAGTACATAAACCTACAGCGGTTTCGAACCGGCAGTTATCTATATACATAATGAGGGCAGGCTCCTCTAAGTATTCACGATAAAGCTGAAAGCCTACATTTGAAAGCTTACGTCCGAGAGCCTACACTCAGGAGCTGCTTCCAAGAATTCAAATAATCAAATTTAAGGAAGAAGGCAAGAGAAGAACGCAACAACTCAAATTAAAGGAAGAAGTCAATAGCCTTGACTAATACTATTGACAAGGATGACGATACAGCAGATCCCATCGAGCAACTTGCTATGGCTATTAAACATCTCACGAAATGGGATAAATTCGAACTACGAAGGAACAAGCCAAAAGCCAAAAAATCAAGGAACTCTGAAAATTCACACGAGGAACCAATCGCTACAAATGCAAGAAGCCAGGGTATATGAATCCAAACTGTCCACTACTTAAAAGAAAACGAAAGCCTTTGCAACAACATGGGATAATAAGGAAGGGGAGGATGCTTCTGACAACAGCGAGGAAGAAGCTAATCTATGTTTTATGGCACAATCAGATTCAGAAGACAGCGGAGAAGAATCTAGTAAGTATACAGTTACAAAGATTTATCTTTGATGTGTCTAGATCTTACCGAAATTAGCTCTAGAATCAAAAATGAAGAAACTAAAATCTGATAAATTGAAGCTAGTTCACGATAATAATAGGTTAGAATCTGAACTTGAAAAGTTTCAAATATTCAAAATCTAGAATGTGAAAAGTGTAACCTCTTGAATCTAGAGCTATCAAAACTTAAGTCAAATATTGAAGATTTGAAAAAAGAAAATTCGAGTTTGAAAGAAAATGATGACATCAAAAGGAAGAATTTCATAAATAGATGCACCTCACTTGTGACCGAAAACACAACACTAAAAACCAAAGTCCAAGATCTTGAGATTACTCTAAATAAGTTTTCAATAGGTGAAACATCTTTTAAAATATTGTAAGGAAATCGGTTATTCGCTAATACTAGAAAGGGACTAGGTTTTGGAGAGACACAGAATGATGTGAACGATAATGCAAAAGGTAGGAGTGTCTTTCCTAGGTGTGTGAAATGTGGAGAAATTGGGTATGGTTTTGAAAATTGTAAGAGCAGGAACAAAAACAGAAAATCCACTCAAGTTTGGTTTCCTAAGCACTTAGCATACAATTATCATAACTATTGGAACACAAATACAAAGATAAAACAAATTTGCATTCCAAAAGGTTCGTTTATCCATAATGCTTCAGTCATTGATACTCTTGGACCTAAGAGCTTCTTTGGGTCATCTTCTTCTCTTCTTATGTAGGTATGTTGGCGGGCTAAGGAGCAACAAAAATGGTATTTGGATTCGGGTTGCTCTAGACATATGACAGGAGACAAGAGACCATTCCTTAACCTAGAAAAATATACAGATGGGAGTGTGAAATTGGGCGATAATAATAAGTGTAAGATTGTTGGTAAAGGTGAAGTAGGTAACCGTACTTTTGCTTTAACCGATGTCTAATATGTTTACAATTTGCATCACAACTTCATCTCTATAAGCCAATTGTGTGATAAATATATGAATGTGGTCTTTAATAGTGAGATTTTCAAAATCATTGAAGCACCCACTAGAAACATTGTTTTCACGGGGAAAAGAAAGGGAAATGTTTACACACTTTCATTTGATGATCTAACGTAACTTTTTAGAGATGTTTGGTAGCCACAGAAGAAAAGGCAGTTTTGCGGCATATGAGACTAGCACATGCTAGTATGGATCTCTTAGAAAAAATGGAATCAAAAGAGCTTGTTTGAGGCCTACCACATCGAAAATTTGAAAACAATAAAGTGTGTAAAGCATGTTCCATTGGCAAATTAGTCGCTCATCATTTCGTCCTAAAAATGTTGTTAGTACTTCTCCGGTTCTTGAGTTAATTCATATGGACTTGTTTGGACCAATTGATATTGCAAGCTTAAATGGGAAATGTTATTGTTATGTACTGGTTGATGATTATTTTAGATTCACATGGGTTTATTTTCTAGCCAAAAAGTCTGAAATGTTTGATTATTTTTCAAATTTTTCAAAACTTGTTCAAAATGAAAAAGGTGTTTCAATTAAAACTTTTCGAAGTGATCATGGAGGTGAATTTGAAAATTTATATTTTGAAATTTTTTGTGAAGAAAATGGTTTTAAACTTGAATTTTTTGCTCCTCGAACACCTCAATCAAATGGGGTGGTCGAAAGGAAAAATCATACATTACAAGAATTAGCTAGATCTATGTTGAGTGAGTATAAATTGCCTCTAACCTTCTGGGCAGAGGCAGTTAATACTACTTGTTATGTAATGAATAGAGTTATAATTAGACCAATACTTAATAAAACATCATATGAATTATGGTCTGACAAGAAACCTAACATCTCATATTTTAGAGTTTTTGGATGCCCTTGTTATATTCTCAACATAGGAGATCAACATGGAAATTTTGAATCAAAAGTTGATGAAGAGATTTTCATGGGTTAGTCTTCAAGGCGTAAAGCTTACAGAATCTTTAATAAGCGATCAAGAACAATTATTGAAACCATTAATGTGAATTTTGATGAATCAGACTTGGAGATGGCTGGAGGAAAGGATAAAGATGATGATGTTGTGCAAGAAAGCGAAAAGGAAAGTGATGAAATTGAAGCTAGTAGTGATGAGGTCATAGAAGCAACAGTTGAAATTCAGACACAACAATCCTCCAAAATTGGTAATTAGAAGTCCAATGGCATGTGTTCTCACTCGTTCCTCTCTAAATAAGAATGTTTGTTCTTTCTCAATGCAAGATAAACCCAACCAGTTTGAGAGGAATAAGGTCTGGAAATTGGTTCCTAGGCCCAATGACAATCCAATTATTGGAATGAAATAGGAGTTTAAAAATAAACTTAATGGATCTGGAAATGTAATTGGAAACAAAGTTAGGTTGGTCGCAAAAGGATAAAATCAAATTGAAGGCATTGATTTTGATGAAATGTTTGCCTCGGTTGCTAGGTTAGAAACAAATAGAATTTTGCTAAGTTTTGCATGTTTTAAGGGTTTCAAACTTAAAGCAAATGGATGTTAACAGTGCCTTTCTGAATGGAGAGCTAAAAGAAGAATTTTTTGTTGAACAACCCCTGGTTTTGAAAGTCATGATTTTCCAAATCGTGAGTACAAATTGGAAAAAGCACTATATGGTCTTAAGCAAGCTCCTAGAGTTTGGTATGAATGTCTTTGTACATATCTTTTGGAAAATGGTTTTAAAAATAGATGTGCTAACACAACTCTGTTTCTATTACATTATGGTGGTGATTTCTTAATGGTTCAGATTTATGTTGATGACTTCATTTATGGTGCTACTAATGATGGTTTGTGTGAGAAATTTGAAAAAGTCATATAGGGAAAATTTGAGATGAGCTTGGTAGGTGAACTGAAGTACTTTCTTGGATTTCAAATCAAGCAAAGTAGCAAAGGAATTTTCATTTCTCAAACAAAGTATGTGATGGAGTTATTGAAAATATTTGGAGTTGAAGATGCAAAACCAATGGGCACACCAATGAGCCCAACAACCAAGCTTGACAAAGATGAAAAAGAGGTTGGTGTTGATCAGAAAAAATATCGCGGGATAATCGGTTAACTTTTCTATCTCTCTGCTTCTAGACCCGATATTATGTTTTCTGTCTATTTATGTGCTCGTTTCCAGTCTAAACCGAAAGAGTCTCATTTAAAAGCCATGAAACGAATCTTGAGATATTTGTCACATACAAAAAAACTTGGCTTGTGGTACCCCTCTTGTGATAACTTTGATTTAGTTGGATTTTCTGATGCTGATTGTACTTGTTCACTCACTGATAGGAAAAGCACTAATGGAACTTGTTTCATGTAAGGACACTCTCTAGTTTCATGGTTAAGTTGGAAAAAAAATTATGTTGCATTGTCCACTACTGAAGCTGAATATATTACCTTAGGAAGTTGTTGTGCACAAATTTTATGGATGATGCAAACTCTCTCTGATTGTTCCCAAATCTATTAACAAGTACCACGGAAATGTGACATGTAGAGTGCAATAGATTTATCAAATAACCCTGTCCATCATTCATGCACAAAACACATTGATGTGAGACACCATTTCATTAGAGATCATATTGCTAGTGAGGACATTTGCATTGAATTTATTCAAACTGAATCTCAACTTGCTGACATTTTTACAAAACCTCTTCCTGAAGATAGATTTTCCAGATTACGCTTGGATTTTGGGATTATAGAGATTGATTAACCCCTCTGCATTTTGTTTAAAATTTACTTGGATGTTTTGTTACCTAATTCATTTGTTGACAAATCAAACCATTTTTTGAAACCATTCAGCAAAGTTTAGTTTTTTGAAAAAAATGTGACAGAATTGTGACTATATTATTTTCAGAATATGAGATAATTGAAAATTCTCAAAAATCTTGGTGTGATTGAATATATTTTATAATACAATTAATTTAGAAATTTATTTCACGACCATCTCTATCTCTACTATATTTCTATCATACATTATGGTTTTATGTAATAAGGGGATTTTATACATAATAAGTGTTTCTCTAGCCAAATTAAAAAAACCTAGATATGGTCATGCATGGTTAGAGACTACTTATAATTTAAGTTGTAACTAATCCCATTTAAAAGTCCTTATAGGCTATGCGTGGTTAGTGTGCTCTTAAAAAATATATATATTTCATATATATGAAATCCTCCTTGTTATGTAATTACCAACCTTTCGATCCATCCTCTGAATTGTGAAATGTACTTGTATCTTATGAATTACTGTGATTTTTTTTTTTTTTGATTATTTGGGATTTGCGGTATTTGATTTTGTCACTTGATTTGAATTCATAATTATAGTCTAAATCCATTACTATTTTCCTATTTTGTCAATCCTTTGATGATAATAAAAGGGGGAGAAGCGTTAAGATTTTGTTAAGTGTACAGACATCTATAGAACTTTCTTTTTCTAGGTTTGCTAAGTTTTTGACATATTTCTATATTTTCCAAATTTCAAACAAATTTGTTAAGCGTGTTTACGGTTGTAGGGGGAATTCTGTTGTGGGGGGAGTTCTGTTGCGGGGGAGCATACATATAGAGGGAGTTCTCATATTTCATAGTCAAACACATTTATTTTATCCAAAATCTTAAATGTATTTTTGCCATCATTATAAGGGGGAGATTGTTGAATATATGATTTTTTGTTTGATGATAACAAACATATATTATTTATAAATGTGTTTATATTTGTACTATTCTACATTTCATCTCATACAGGAAAAAAATATTATTATTGAATGATAATACTATTGCACAGAATTTAAATATTCACACAAGTATTTATTATTCAATAAAATATGTTATTTCATTTCTTCTTAGAACTCACTTCTATACATTTTAGTTGGCATATTCATTTACATTTGTTCCCTCACTACAAGTCACTCAGTTATACACACACATTCTCTCACATACATTCTCTCACTGAATCTTCGTGTGCTTTAGATCATGTCCAGTCACCTGCATACCTGTCACAGAAACAAACTCATAGTAAACTGGAACAAAACAGATTTAAATTTGAGCAAATATAAATTTATTTTAATTTTTTATTCGCCTCAGAATTCTTGATGTGTTTCTCGTCATATTTCTAGACTTGGTCTGATATGTATATGTGTGTGTGTATATATATATATATATATATATTTAAGTCTATACTGCTTGTGATATATATAGTGATTCACTGTAAATACCATAAGGTAGACTGATTTTTCTTATGCCCAAGAACCAGCCACAACTCAGTTACAGTGGTCTGCTGATCAAGACCAGCCTCAACTCACATATGTGGTCTACTGAACTTAATCAGCCTCAATACAACCATAACTGGTTTGCTGGATAAGAAATATTAAATATATGTATATGCACAAAGGCAAAAATTTAGGTGAACATGGCAAATTTGGTCAAATACACTTCAGCTTGGCATATAATCAAATATTTTTAGGTAGCAGATATGAAGAAATACTTATATGCATATATACACATATGTGTATATACACACACACACATGTGTATATATATACATGTATGCATACACGGTAGTGTAGCAAGCACAGTGGGTTCAACATGCACCATAAATCAAGCACAATGCACATGCAAATATGCAACAAGCATAGCATGATCAAGTAGGACAACCAGGGTGCAACACAATTAGGTCCAACAACAACAAGAGTGCAACAAGACACATGGTACAACAAATTTTCCAACAACAAAACACATATGTATGGATCATCTTACACAAAATGCCAAAAGCAAGTCAAAATTGACTCAAGCATAGGCCAGTTTCAAATGTCATGCACATAAATGTCAAATGCACATGGCCAGTTTCAAGTGATAAGGGTGGAGAAATGGACAACTACAAAATTGGGCCAGTGCAAGTGAAACAGTCCAATATGGCATGCATGAGTGCACAAGTTTAGGTGGAACAAACAAGAAGCTCAAGCACACAAGTATACATAGTGTCATGCAACATATCAGAGTACAAGGCAAGTGTACCCATATATGCACAAAGCAACATCAAAGTGAACAAAATAGTGCATGTCAGGTTCAAACTCAAGAAAAAGCAAGCAACATGAAACAAGGAATGGACAAAGGCAAAAATGGACAGCATAGGTATTGCATAAAGCAAAAAATGGTCAAGTCCACAAATAAAACATGAACAAGCCAGTGCACATAACCACATCAGCCAGCAAAGTTCCGGAGCAGTTTTCAGTTCAAGCCAAGTCAAGCATAAATGTGCATGGGTAGCAGCACAAGCCAGTGCACAGGATCAAAGATCATAAGACCAGCAGCATGAATGTACACGATGCAGTGTTCAAACTCAGTAATAAAGCATGCAAGAATGCCAAGACAGACACAAGATTCTATGTGCATCACTAATATATATATATATACACACACACACACATAACTGTGTGTTTATATACAATTCAGTATATGCAGTCATGTATATTTTAAGACAGAGTGGAATTTAAGTGCCAATACATGCAATTGCTATTCAAATGGTCTCAAAATAAAAGGAAGTTCTTTTTCAAAATTGACTGATTTCAGAAAGAAGAAAGAATTTAAACTTGCATGGATGGCATAAACATATTTGGAAATTGGAAAATGCAATTTATCTCTCCAAAATTCACAATGACAAAAATGTGGCTAAATACATCAAGAATCATCATACAAGATTTTATCAACACAATCATAAGTGCGGTTTTAATCAAGAAGGAATTGTTTGATATCAAGACATGACACAAATTCACGAAAGCAATTGTTTTAGGGAATAAAAATCAATCGGGGTTTCCTGAAATCACAAAATCAAATGTGACAAGTTATAAACAAAATCAGAGCATTTAGGGTTCGAAAATCCTTAAATAGCACCATTTTCTCATCGCAAATCATCCAATCCAAAGAAAACAATTCACATATTCGAAAGAACAAAATTCAAAGAACTTACATTTTTTGTTCGATCGAGATTGGAGACATTCAAAATCGTGGAAGACAAGCATACGATCAACCGAAGTTCACCAAAGATAAATCAAACAAGCCACGATTTTGAAGGGCACCAAAAACCTTAAGTTCAAGTTCGGTCACAATTGTCAAACAAGAAGCCGACTTATTCAAGTGACAAGCACGAGGGACCGACCATATGTAAGGGTTTTTTGTCTTTTATGTTTTATTTATATTGTTTTTAATTTCTGTAAAGCTATATGTTTTCTAGTTTTCTAAACTGGGGAGTTTTAGCTACAGGATATTGTAGTTACGAAAATCATAACTTAGGATTTTATGTCGTGTCAAGATTTTTAGCATAGGATTAAAGCAGTAGCAGGGTTTACGAGTTTACATGGTTTTGTAAGCGGGAATCTGTTTTAATACCTAGTAGAAATCTTGAGAATGCAGTAGCAGGCAAGGTTTGCCGAAGATGGGTAATTCTTGTGTGTGATTTATCTTTCCTGCAGTATCTTTATTATTCTGTGTTTGTTTTTATTTTTACTTTCCAGTAAACCCTATTCACCCCCTCTTGGGTTAATCTAGATCTAACACAGGTCAGATCGAGTATATTTCCAAGTTGCGTTAGGTTTTTCTGAACTTTAGGAGAGGAGCCAGAGCCGAAAAGTATTCCTGTATTTTTTGGTATTAATTTATTTCTGGTATGTATGTTGTATTTATGTTATGAACTATGATTGTGTTATCATATATATATACTGTTTTCTCATTGTGTAAAGAGTATTGATATATTATATTTTATTCGTTCTGCTATGAGATTCTATTCTACTCTGATTATGTAGTGTTGGCGTTCTTCTTCTTCTTCTTCTATTCTAACATTTCTTTCATTCTTTTTCTCACTTTCTAACTTCTTTTCCCTAACTATCCGCTTTCATGTGCCGTTTGAGTTGGACATGTGTGGTTAATGTCAGCTTAAATGGTACTGAAAAGTAGGTTCATTACAGTGGTATCATAGCAGAAGGTTAAGTAATAACCTTAGCTCTGTGGCGTAACTCAATAGAGATGGGGTTAGTAACACCCTAGATTGAGTTTGGTGCATACGTATATAAATGAGAGAGCATACCGGTTAGTGTTATAAAAATTGTTTTATATTGTGTTAATTGATTTGTTGAGAGGTTTATGAACTCTGGTCGATATAGAATGTACAGTTGTATCGATAGGTGTTTCCAAACACTTGAAAAGAGCACTTCAATACAGTATTGTTTTTAAGTGGGTAAATGAAATAATTTTATCTATAATTATATGTTTCATATGAAAGGAATAATTTTCTGAATTTATTGATATGGTTGGTTTTTATTATTATAATCAAATAAGATTATAATATTGAGATGATTATATAAAACCAAATAGAATTTGTATAAGAATGGAATATACAAAATGAGCAGAACTAAAATTGGATTCAAACCAAAATTGGGAATTTAAATCCCGGATGTTTTGAAAATATTTTCTGAGTATTATAAAGTAATATAGCATTACATTGGAGAAATTTTTGAATAAAAATTATTTTAATGGATTTTGGAAGTAATTAAGCCTTGAAATCAATTCAGTCCCTGGAAAATAATTTCGATGATGATCGTGACATCATTGGTGTTCATTTTTGAGTTTTTAAGTGACGGATTGCTACCATAGTAAATTTGCTAATGGAAATTTGTTTGAGGAAAACAAGTTTCTAAAATTCAAACGTTTTGAAATTGCAAATGGTTATAAATGTATGCATGTATATATATATATATGTATATATATATATATATGTATAATTTTATAGAGGCGCTCGTTAATGGCGACAGGTGAGATCTTCACCTGATTTCATCATGTGTGAGTGTCCTCTTTATCCTCCTTTACAATCGATTTCTTATGATCATTTTCCTTCAGCAACCTTCAACGAATTATTTTTGTTGATAAGACAATTGTTTTCTTCATTTGAATTCCATAATTAAAATACGATTTGACTTCTTCTTCTTCAACATAGTATGGCCAAACTTTCAGATCTTCTGCCCTATACCTCAGATCTATGCATTGTTGCGCTTAAATCTAGAATCTACAGATCCGATGCGAAGCTGTTTGATCAGTAGATCAAGCTACTGGGGGAACTGGGATCTGACATCGCCGGCTTAAGTGTTGAATCACTGCCGGCTCCTCATAACCGATCTGCCTGGTTTTCAACATTTTTGTGATTTTGATATGTTTGTGGTTCTGATTTTTTAGAATGATTGTGTATGAATTGGGGTTTCTATGATTGAATCGATCAGATATATGAAAGGTTTAGATGATTGCGGTTTGTAGTCAACTGTTGAAGATAGTGTTATTATGCATCAGAAAGGGGATATAGATTATTGGTTCAATATTACTCCATTACGGTTATTTTCTTCAGATCTATAAGTGATATGATCTTATTGGTTTTGTGAAGTAGCTTGGTTCTTTATATATATTTTCCCGAAAGTGTTTTTGTCTTCAACTCTGTTTCATTCAGTTTCACCTCAATATTATTAAAGGTATCCAACACTGTATGTACGTGGTGTTGGATCTTCTTTTTGATGAAAAATCAGTTCCTACTATGGATATTATAGTTGAACTATGCATGGGCTGTCATTTGGTAAGAAATAGTCGATGAGTTTTTGGTTGTCTGAATGTAGGAGTGCTAGGTTTCTTTAGTGCCATATACATATGTCTCTCGAAGTCTGGGTTAGTTTTTTTGGTGAAGATGGTATCAGATCCATATATACAGTTTAGTGTGCAGATCCAAATGGTTAGGGATGGTGTTCATTTCACTTGTTAAGGAGCAAACTATTTGTATTGGATTAGTTTCACAATCTATTGAAAGAGTAGAAGCAAATTTGATCATTTTTGGACCTGCTTAATGTAACGATCCGGATTTTGCCTGGACCTGATCGATCGCTAAATCGACCAAGACTGTTCAATACCCGAATTCGCTAACTCTGGGAATACAACACATCAGAACAAATAATAGAAGACTTTTATAAACATTACATTAATGTTACATCAGAGTACAGAATATCAGAGTACATTGAATATAATACTACGGAAGATAAATTTACAATAAATGTAATACAATGCAGCGGAAGACTATCAATGCTCTGGACACAGCTTTAAGCTTCAATCCAGAATCCTGCTCAAAAGATAAATATCTGCAAAACAAGCTACTCGACTGCCCGTATGGAAAATATGGGCACCCGAGTTTGCAAGTGAAACACCTACAGGTCAGTCATGGGACTGGTATGAGAAATCTTACTTAATCTATTTAATAATAAGGCTAATCACCGGACCACGCCGCTAACGCAGAACGGGTTTACTCCCCTGGATTGCCAGTGCAAGAAATAAAGTAAATCGTTTAAACAACGCCATGCTTTTTAGAAAAATGAAACCATTATAAGACTCAAGTCCCATCACACAATGCAACGCAAGCCGGAGGATAGAGTTTTACCATATAATGGTCAAAAATGCTTGATACGATAAAACGAAGTTGATATTATTATAGTGTATATATGTTTCAAAAACATTTCAATCATAATATATCAATCATAGACGGCATAGCTACCGTATACTATGTCGCCATACTAGTTATACAATCAAATCCGTATGGTGTCGTATTGGAAGTTGGATTTCCTTCATGAACCAAGGCAAAAGATAGTCCTTACCGAATTCGAGACACTCTAGCCCGTGCCTTTGGATACAGTCTGTAACACCCCACGTCCATTAATGTCACTCTCAAAGGGAATGCATTAACTTTCATGGAGTATTATTAGCGTATTGAACAGAATATAACAAGACAGATATATATATATATATTGGTACTTGAAAATTTTCAAACAACTTTTATTGCAGTGGATAAGTAGTTTGATTACAACAACATCATAAACCAACAGAAAAACCAAGTACACTTAGTAACCATCTTGACAAATTGTTTTCTGAGTACATAAAGTAAAAAACATAACCCCAACATAAGTAGCCATAAAAGAGATGAGCTGAACTTTACTTTCAGCAATCCAAGCACTTCCAAAAGAGAGAGAAAAGATCCAAATCAAGCTCCGCTAGTACTAGTCCCACCTTGAGAACCTGGGGGGAGGAAGAAAAGAGGTGAAAACAAAGGGGGTCAGACATGAAGTCTGACGAGTACCATAACTTTAACAATACAATTATTAAAGTAATTAGGACAAGGCATAAACTAGTAAAACAAGGAATGACTGTGAAACAAGTGGGCAAGACAAAGCAAACAAGAGGAATATTCTAGTGTTGATTGCGCTCCTAATCACGATAGGATAATTACTATACTGCACCACTACTAGTCACCCTAAAAGTTGATTCCGCCTACAGAACGTAATAATGATAATGGTAGTTTCGTGTACCCCTAGCTGCCTTCATAGGTGTCGTCTACCCCTATCTCCACTAGTTGTACCCACTACCCTTGTTGGTCCCACAGTGGGGCGTATCACTCCCCAAAGTGGCAACCCGATACCACTAGAGATGCACGGTTTATATCTACACGATGCAACAACGTCTTACCTACCATCCCGGGCCCACGCACACACATGATCCCGTTGGACTTGCGTTGCCACCGTTAACCCGTTTTGACCTCTTACAATCAAACCCAGTAAGCGTGTCCCGTCCTCGATCTAACTCGAGCTCACAAAGATACTTAATGGGTTACTGGTTTGAAATGGGTCCCCCATGCTTGACACAAGCTTTCCACCTATGCTTGGTCTCCATTAGAATTTTCCACTTAACCCCTTCTTATTCTTGTCTTCTTACATGTTTCAATTTGGTTAGGTGTTTCTAATCGTATTTCACATGCCACCCATGTCACCCACTTAACCCCCATGTCCCACCACATGTTTATCTTGGTTAAATGTTACTTAATTCATTAGAACTGTAACCTTGTAAAGACCTCCCACATTAGGCTACCGTTTGCGGTTGCTGGATTTGCCGGGCGGGTCCGGGCAGTCTTATACCACAAACGAGCCTAATCTCGTGTCTTTACAATTGTTATGCATTTAATTTATGCCTTTGACCTCTCACATTAGACTACCGTTTGTGGTTGCTGGATTTGTCGGGCGGGTCCGGGCAGTCTTACACCACAAACGAGTCTAACCTCGTGTCTTAGGCGTTTATTATTACCAGTTATTTCACCCCCAATATGGATTAATTATCCCTATTCAAATTGTCAATAATTTCCAAATTATGTCCATAATTGTCACCTAAATTATGTCCATACTCTTTAGGTATAAAAATTATAACAATTAATGTCTTAATTTAATTATATGCTTTTAAAGCCATTTTATGCCAATTCACAATTTACATAATTAATATTTTCCCATTGTCCCCACGCTATTCGTACGTTTTAATACGATATATGTTAGACTCGAAAATAGTCTAACTTATAAAAAGAAAAGCAACATCACAACTTGCATAACACATAAAATAGATCTAAGAATCATAACATAAGTTTGCTTAGCCAATAACTTGCATATGCAACATAAATTTGCATAACTATCATGGATCTAAATATAGATCTAAACATGTAATCGTGAACTTGCATATATGGATATGGTTTTCCTATAACTTGCATATGAATTTCATACAAACTTACATTCAAACTAACATATGATTCACATACAAAACTAGCATAGGAAATGGTCATAAGTTTACATAATTATGTTACTGCCTTGGATCTAAATATAGATCTAATAAAAATGTGAACTTTTGCATAAATATGGTTTTTCACCTAAACCCATGGATCTTAAATATAGATCTAATATAAAAATGTGAACTTGCATATAGATTCCTACAAACTTCCATATGGATCTAAACATGTAAATTAATGTCACATGTTTTGCATACAAACTAGCATATGTATATGCTTGGTTCACATAAGTTTTTACATCCCAAACTTGCATAAGATTCACATATGTTTTAACATCCTAAACTTGCATACATATGTTTTAACATCCCAAACTTGCATAAGATTCGCATATGATTTAACATCCTAAACTTGCATAAGATTCACATAACATAAACTTGCATAAGATTCACAAATTAACATATGTAAACTTGCATAAAATGAATCAAGTTAAACATGTATAATTGTACATATAAATAGATCTACCAACATACAATAACAAAACTGTCATATGTTCACAAACAGACAATAACATCACATATTTCAACAGACATGTTCTCATAATCCAATTACAACCCATCATAATTAATTTATTAATTATATTGTGAAAGAAATAGTACTCACAAACAAAAGAACAGTCTTGTTTTTCTGGGATCTGTATTCTGAAACTGAATTGCTCGCCTTTGATGTAGACTAATTGTTATTCTAATTTATGTTAGATTTGATTTTGATTCTTTCTTCTATCTTGCTTTTGAATTGAAAGAGAACGGTGGCTGCTCTAAGTTCACCATTGACGGCATGGCGGCTCTTGATATGAATTAGTGTGAATTTTAGGTTGAGGATTAGGTTGCTTATATAGAATTTTAATTAATTAAGAGCTGTCAGATTAACCTAGAAACAATCAAGACCATCCAGTCAAGATAGAGTAACACCTCAGCCCTAATGACTGAGCAATGAGTCAAAACAGCGTCATCTTTCAGATCTGCCCGCGGGGGGGAGGGGGCAGGTCGACCCCCTGGTCGACTTGTATGGGTAGGTTGACCCCCAGGTCGACCCCTAGGTCGACCTGGCCTTTGGGCGGGAGACTTCCCGCCCAGCCTGTTCCCATGTTTAAATTTTGAATTTTGAATTTTCTGAACCTGAGCTATTTTTAATTTATTTAAATTCTGAAACTTCGGAAGGCCATAACTTCTTCATACGAAGTCCAATTCACGTAAACTCGGACTCTATCTCAAGCAGAATTCCGAGACGAACGCAATGGCGTAACCCGTTTCGCTTAATTCTCACATTTGAAATTAAGTATTCTTTAATTTGTTAATTTTAATATTTAAAATCATGGGGTGCTACATTCTCCCCTCCTTAAGGGATTTTGCCCCCGAAATCTCCAAGTTAAGGAGAATGTATATCCTAACATCCAATCATCCATCTACTCAACCATCAAACACAGGCATCCATTGTCCTTACAAGATTTATAATGTCGTATGAATATATGCAAAAAGTGTGTGTATATGTTCCTTATCTAATGCAAAATCAGGCGGTCTACTGATTCAGTTGACCTCCTTGATGCAAATCATGATAATGCCATGCGTCCATTATGTATGCGAAAGAATCCTAACGATACATATTACTTCTACATGTGTGCACAACCATTCATCAAAATGCAGCATCCACATGATAACACAACCATTATACATCCATTAATTTAGATATGCACCCACATTTATACGTAATATGAAAGTGACTGAGCCGATCTAGTGCCTAATATGTGTGTCCACGCATCCATGAGCAACCACTTGCAACCACTCGCAACCATTAATCATAACATGCTTCAAATACATGTTTACATCCATTAGTTTCTACCTAAGGATAAATAATAGGACTGAGGAGATATACTTAAAAGATAGATATAAGCATGAATAAACTTATGGAAAAAGAGATCAAGGAGGTACCCTCAAGAAGAAAAGGGTAGACTGCGCGTATTTTCCTCTCAGCTTCCCAAGTCGTGTCTTCCTCAGCGTCACTCCATTGAACTTTAACAAGCTTGACTTCACGGTTGCGTAGCTTTTTAACTTCCGTACCCAAGATACGAATTGGAACTCTTCTCACAGTCGCTTCTCGTTCCACTTCTACTTCCTCTAGCATACTTGGCTCCACCACTTCCGCAGATTCATGCAAGCACTTTCGTAGTTGAGAAACATGAAAAACATTATGAACTCCAGCCAGTCTCTCGGGCAGCTCTACTCTGTAAGCCATCGTTCCAATCCTTTCAATGATAGGAAATGGTCCTACAAATCTTGGTGCTAGCTTTCCTACGGACCCAAAGCGAATGACGTTCCTCAAAGGAGATACTTTAAGGAACACCTTATCTCCAACTTTAAACTTAAGGTCGGTCCTTCTATTGTCTGCATAGGACTTCTGTCTATCTTGTGCAGCCTTCATTCGTCTTCTTATCAAGTCCACCTTTTCTGAGGTTTCTCTAATCCTATCTGGCCCAAGTACGAGTTTATCTATAGACTCCCACCAACACGTTGGTGATCGACATGGTCTTCCATATAAAGCTTTGAAGGGTGCCATACCTATGGTGGCTTGGTAGCTATTGTTGTAGGCGAATTCCACCAAAGGAAGATGATCCTCCCATGTCCCTCCAAAGTCAAGAATGCACAGTCTCAAGAGGTCTTCCAATACTCTATTCACCCTTTCTGTCTGACCATCGGTTTGGGGGTGATAGGTCGTGCTTAAGCATAATTGTGTGCCTACAGCCTCTTGCAAACTTTTCTAAAACTCGCTCGTAAAGATAGGATCTCTATCACTCACTATGCTGGAGGGTATCCCATGGAGTCGAACTATCTCTTTTAGATAAATGGATGCTAGGGACGAGGCAGTCCTTCTACTCTTCACAGGTATAAAGTGGGTGCTTTTAGTGAGCATGTCCACTATTACCCAAATATTGGTATTGCCCCTTCTTGACCTAGACAACCCATCAACAAAGTCCATTGAAATGCTATCCCACTTCCACAGTGGCACCTCTAAGGTATGGAGCAGACCACCAGGCTTCTTCTGCTCCGCTTTGACTTGCTGGTATATCAAACACTTAGCGACGAACTCAGCTACATCACTCTTCATGCCATTCCAAAAGAAAACCCTTTTCATATCTTTATACATCTTGTCTCCGCATGGGTGTATGGTTAGCTTAGAATGGTGTGCTTCTTAGAGAACCATCTTTACTAAATTCCTTACTTGTGGGACACATAGCCTTCCATCCCGCCTCAACCAACCCCTATCATCGATGGAGTATCTATTGAGGTGACTAGAAGTCTCACCCCTAACTAGCTCATCCATCACATCAATTAGCTGAGGGTCTTCTCGTTGTGTGGTTCCTATTGAATCCAAGAGAGTAGGCCGCACCTCTAGCGATGCTAACAGACCATGCACAATTTTAGAGGAGTGTCTAAAATTAAAGTTTGCTATATACTCCAAGCTTTGCCTTTCTACAAAGAGAGGACTCAAGGTCAGCTTCTTCCTACTCAAGACGTATGCTACCACATTGCCCTTGCTTGGGGTATAGGAAATCTCAAAATCATATGAGGCCAGAAATTCCATCCACCTTTGTTGTCTTAAGTTAAGATCTTTCTGCGAGAAAAGGTACTTCAATGATTTATGGTCAGTATACAATTCAAATTTCTCACCTAGGAGATAATGGCGCCAAGACTTAAGTACAAAGACGATGGCAGCCAACTCCAGATCGTGGGTTGGGTAGTTTTTCTCATGTACTTTCAACTGTCTGCCTCCATAAGCTAATACCTTCCCATCTTGCATCAAGACAGCACCTAGTCCCATACCACATGCATCCGTGTATACGGTAAACATCTTGTTTCCATCCGGCAACATCAGAACTGGAGCTGTTTTTAGAGCCCTCTTTAAACGTTGGAAAGCAATATCGCAATCCAAATCCCAATTGAAAGTTAGGTTCTTCTTCGTCAATCTTGTGAGTGGGGCTGAGATTTTTGCAAAGTCTTTAATTAATTTTCGGTAAAAGCCCGCTAGCCCGAGAAAGCTTCGGACTTCGGTTGCATTCCGTGGAACCTTCCAATCTTGCACCGCAACTACTTTTGCGGGGTCCACAGCTAACCCTTCTTTGGACACCGCATGTCCAAGAAACCTCACTTCTTCTCTCCAGAAATGGCATTTGGAGAATTTGGCTTTCAGCTGATGTGCGTGAAGAGTATCCATGACTTCTCTTAAATGCTGAGCATGCTCTTCTTCACTCTTCGAGAAAATCAAAATATCATCTACGAAGACCACCACAAACTTATTAAGGAATTCTCTAAACACCCTGCTCATCAAATCAACGAAGTAAGCGGGTGCGTTTGTCAAGCTGAAAGGCATGACAAGCTATTCGAAGAAACCATCCGGGGTTCTGAACGCGGTCTTATCAATGCTGTCTTCAGCCACTCTTAGCTAATGGAACCCGGTGGCCAGATTTAGTTGGGAGAAAACAGACGCACCTACAAGCTGATCAAACAAGTCATCTATTCTTGGAAGTGGGTGCCTATTCTTCTTGGTCAGCTTATTTAGCTCCCTATAATCAACACATAGGCGAAGTGAACCATCCTCTTTGGTTGCGAATACTATTGGAGCACTCCATTCAGAAAGACTCCGCCTTATAAACCCCTTTTCGAGCAGCTCTTTGACTTGCTTACTGAGCTCTTTCCTTTCCCTAGGAGCCATGTGTCTAACGGGTAGAGCTACAGGTTTTGCATTATCAACAAGGTATATGCGGAAGTCTATCTCCCGCTTCGGAGGTAAGCCTTTACCTCTTCAAATACATCTGAGTATTCACGGACTACCCTAACAGACTGCAAGTTTTCAACAGACGCATCAAGAGATTCTAGGTAGCTAAGCATAACAGAATGTATGGGATTACAAGAGATTTCGAGAGTGTTGCCAAGGCAAGTCATAAGTCTAACCACTCTCTTTTCACAATCGAGGATGGAACCATTACAGGATAACTAATCCATGCCTAGAATCAATCTATAGCCCGTGAAGCCAAGAACAAAGGCGTTGCATTCAAAGTCAACGCTCAAAATAGACACTCTCAAATCCCGACAAATCATTGAAAGATGAGTCGAACCACCAATAGGATTTGAGACTACTATGGGATCTGTAAGTAGACTAGTATTTAGGTGCAGTGTTTCAACTAACGAAGCAGACACAAACGAGTGTAAAGCGCCAGAATCAAACAAAGTACGAACAGGATGATCAAACAGAAAAACCAAACTTTCAACAGAAATATTTCTACCTCTCTCCTGTCCTGGTGCCATGAGAGCCTGAATCTTCCCTCTTGCCTGCCCTGGTGCCATGAGAGCCTGAATCTGCCCTCCAGAAGTGGACCCTGTTCTTTGCCCTTGCCCCTGTTTCCTTGGGCAGTCTTTAACTAGATGTCATGCCTCTCCACAGTGGAAACAGCCAGTCTTCTTCTTTTTCCTATAGTTCTTGCTCAGATGGCCTGGTGTTCCACAATTAAATCACTTTTTCTTTCCTTTGCTATTGTTGTTCTTCCCGCCTTTCTTGTTTTGCTGTTGTGGTTTCTTTTGGTCCCCTTTCTTCTCTGGTGCCTTATTAGCATTAGCACCTTTCTCCTCTTCATGCATAAGCGTCATATCAACCAGGGTAGCCCCCATCGGAATGTGGGTCATAGCCAACCCATGTAGCGGCTCATTCAAACCATTAACGAACTTCAGGGCCTTCTTCTCAGGTGTATTTACCAATTCCAAGCCAAATCTCGCCAACTGATTGAACTTGTTGACGTACTCCTTTACTGATAAATTCCATTGCTTTAATGCTAAGAACCTCTCCATGTATAAGTTCTCTTTTGCTCGTGAGAGAAATTTCATTTCGAACCTATGCCTGAAATCCATCCATGTTTCTACTGGAAGCTCTCCATTCGTGACCTCTCACCAAAACGAGGCTTCGTCTTTCATTAACCAAGCAGCCAATTAGACCTTCCTTCCATCTTCTACTTCGAAGATACCAAATAAATCTTCCACCTCCTTAAGCCAATTTCGAGCTTCAACAAACGTCTCTGATCCATGAAAAGGTTTTCCTCCCATTTCCCTGAAAGTCTTTGCATATCTTTGAAAAAGTATCAACACGGGGAGGAGGAGGAGGAGCGGCTGCAGCTGGGGGAGGAGGAACATTTGTTGGGCCTACGACGTTGGCCCTAGCCTCCAGATACCTTCTGAACCAGGTTGGTATCGGTATTCCCTCCGGTATCTCGGGTGATCCATACATGCTGAAAAGAAAATAAAGAGATTCAAAATGGAGAATTCGAAAGAATGATATATGGCTCTTGGGGGTTATGGTTTAAAACAAACTTTTCCTTTGAAAATACTCTCCATAAAACATACTTTTGAAAGTATTTCTTTATAAAACGCTTTTGAAAAATAGTTTTTCAAAATCTCTTATTTGTTTTGTTAACCTTCAGCTCTGATACCACGTGTAACACCCCACGTCCATTAATGTCACTCTCAATGGGAATGCAATAACTTTCATGGAGTATTACTAGTGCATTGAACAGAATATAACAAGACAGATACATATATTGGTACTTGAAAATTTTCAAACAACTTTTATTGCAGCGGATAAATAGTTTGATTACAACAACATCATAAACCAACAGAAAAACCAAGTACACTTAGTAACCATCTTAACAAATTGTTTTCTTAGTAAATAAAGTAAAAAAGCATAACCCCAACATAAGTAGCCATAAAAGAGATGAGCTGAACTTTACTTTCAGCAATCCAAGCACTTCCAAAAGAGAGAGAAAGAGATCCAAATCAAGCTCCGCTAGTACTAGTCCCACCTTGAGAACCTGGGGGGAGGAAGAAAAGAGGCGAAAACAAAGGGGGTCAGACATGAAGTCTGGCGAGTAACATAACTTTAACAATACAATTATTAAAGTAACTAGGATAAGGCATAAACTGGTAAAACAAGGAATGACTGTGAAACAAGTGGGAAAGACAAAGCAAACAAGAGGAATATTCTGGCGTTAATTGTGCTCCTAATCACTATAGGATTATTACTATACTTCACCACTACTAGTCACCCTAAAAGTTGATCCCGCCTACAGAACGTAATAATGATAATGGTAGTTTCGTGTACCCCTAGCTGCCTTCATAGGTGTCGTCTGCCCTTATCTCCACTAGTTGTACCCACTACCCCATGCGATCGGCTCCCTAACTCGTAGATACCCGTGTTGGTCCCACAGTGGGGTGTATCACTCCCCAAAGTGGCAACCCGATACCACTAGAGATGCATAGCTTATATCTACACGATGCAACAACGTCTTACCTACCAGCCCGGGCCCACGCACGCACATGACCCCGTTGGACTTGCGTTGCCACCGTTAACCCGTTTTGACCTCTTACATTTAAACCCAGTAAGCGTGTCCCGTCCTCGATCTAACTCGAGCTCACAAAGATACTTAATGGGTTACTGGTTTGAAATGGGTCCCCCATGCTTGACACAAGCTTTCCACCTATGCTTGGTCCTCACTAGAATTTTCCACTTAACCCCTTCTTATTCATGTCTCCTTACATGTTTCGATTTGGTTAAGTGTTTCTAATCGTATTTCACATGTCACTCATGTCACCCACTTAACCCCTATGTCCCACCACATGTTTATCTTGGTTAAGTGTTACTTAATTCATTAGAACCGTAACCTTGTAAAGATCTCCCACATTAGACTACCGTTTGCAGTTGCTGGATTTGCCGGGCGGGTCTGGGCATTCTTATACCGGAAACGAGCCTAACCTCGTGTCTTTACAATTGTTACGCATTTAATTTATGCCTTTGACCTCTCACATTAGACTACCGTTTGTGGTTGTTGGATTTGTCGGGCGGGTCCTGGCAGTCTTACACCACAAACGAGTCTAACCTCGTGTCTTAGGCGTTTATTATTACCAATTATTTCACCCCCAATATGGATTAATTATCCCTATTCAAATTTTCAATAATCTCCAAATTATGTCCATAATTGTTACCTAAATTATGTCCATACTCTTTAGGTTTAAAAATTATACCAATTCATGTCTCAATTTAATTATATGCTTTTAAAGCCATTTTATGCCAATTCACAATTTACATAATTAATATTTTCCCATTGTCCCCACGCTATTCGTACGTTTTAATACGTTATATGTTAGACTCAAAAATAGTCTAACTTATAAAAAGAAAAGCAACATCACAACTTGCATAACACATAAAATAGATCTGAGAATCATAACATAAGTTTGCATGACCAATAACTTGCATAGGAAACATAAATTTGCATAACTATCATGGATCTAAATATAGATCTAAACATGTAATCGTGAACTTGCATATATGGATATGGTTTTCCTATAACTTACATATGAATTTCATACAAACTTACATTCAAACTAACATATGATTCATATACAAAACTAGCATAGTAAATGGTCATAAATTTACATAAGTATGTTACTACCTTGGATCTAAATATAGATCTAATAAAAATGTGAACTTGTGCATAAATATGGTTTTTAACCTAAACCCATGGATCTTAAATATAGATCTAATATAAAAATGTGAACTTGCATATAGATTCCTACAAAGTTCCATATGGATCTAAACATGTAAATTAATGTCACATGTTTTGCATACAAACTAGCAAATGTATATACTTGGTTCACATATGTTTTTACATCCCAAACTTGCATAAGATTCACATATGTTTTAACATCCTAAACTTGCATACATATATTTTAACATCCCAAACTTGCATAAGATTCGCATATGATTTAACATCCTAAACTTGCATAAGATTCACATAACATAAACTTGCATAAGATTCACAAATTAACATATGTAAACTTGCGTAAAATGAATCAAGTTAAACATGTATAATTGTACATATAAAAAGATCTACCAACATACAATAACAAAACTGTCATGTGTTCACAAACAGACAATAACATCACATGTTTCAACAGACATGTTCTCATAATCCAATTACAACCCATCATAATTAATTTATTAATTATATTGTGAAAGAAATAGTACTCACAAACAAAAGAACAGTCTTGTTTTTCTAGGATCTGTATTCTGAAACTGAATTGCTCTCCTTTGATGTAGACTAATTGTTATTCTAATTTAGGTTAGATTTGATTTTGATTCTTGCTTCTATCTTGCTTTTGAATTGAAAGAGAACGGTGGCTACTCTAGGTTCACCATTGACGGCATGGCGACTCTTGGTATGAATTAGTGTTAATTTTAGGTTGAGGATTAGGTTGCTTATATAGAATTTCAATTAATTAAGAGCCGTCAGATTAACCTAGAAACAATCAAGACCATCCAGTCAAGATAGAATAACACCTCAGCCCCAATGACTCGGCAATGAGTCAAAACAACGTCATCTTTCAGATCTGCCCGGGGGAGGGGGGGCAGGTCGACCCCATGGTCGACCTGTATGGGTAGGTCGACCTGGCCTTTGGGCAGGAGAATTCCCGCCAAGCCTGCTCCCCTGTTCGAATTTCGAATTTCGAATTTTCTGAACCTGAGCTGTTTTTAATTTATTTAAATTCGGAAACTTCGGAAGGCCATGACTTCTTCATACGAAGTCCAATTCACGTAAACTCGTACTCTATCTCAAGAAGAATTCCGAGACGAACGCAATGGCGTAACCCGTTTCCTTTAATTCTCACATTTGGGATTAAGTATTCTTTAATTTGTTAATTTTAATATTTAAAATCACGGGGTGTTACACAGTCGCAACCGCACCTGGGTCTTCAGGGCCGGTCATCCGTCGATGATTAGTAATATCTGAACAATACATTTCCCCGCCCTATGGGGCGTAAAATAGAGCCACTAGGGACTCAAATAACCGAGGCGCCTCATTCCATCATCCACATAAGTAAAAATGTCTGGCCTTGTTAAACACAGACACCACTTCTAGCTAGAAAGAAACTATGTCCTCCCTGTAGTCCTTACTCCCGTTTCTGGTTCATACTAGGGTGTGAGGCTCGCGAAGTAACGCTACACAAAGCTATGCTAATTAAAGTTGTGCTTTGATCATCAACCACAACGCTCTGCTTTTCAACAATAAGCCTTGATCATTTGCATCTTAGCATGCCACATTTTCAATCCATACCATGCCATTGATTTCTGCCAATATATAACCTCTAAGCTCGTACGTCTCAAAGAAGGGTGATAGACACCAAACAGATATATATTTAGCAGAGATCAACAAATACATCATAAAGGAATACAACGTCAGACATACATCCATTTACAAGTTCGTTCTGGGTCTAAACAAAATCGGAGACACCTTATTCCTCGTCCCATATGTCCAATACAGAAGTGAGGTGCTCGCATATCCGGTCGATCTCCAAGTACGTCTGGACGATCACACTTTATTACCTTGTTTTGGCAGAATGGGCACTTTTAATCTAGTTTAACATTTCTAATAAAAGTGCAATTCTATTCTAATTTAACATTTCTAATAAAAGTGACATTTTTATTCTAATTTAACATTTCTAATGAAAGTGACATTTTTCTTATTTTGCTAATTCTCATATAATAAAAAGGACATTTCTTATTAACATGATATTTCTAAATATATTGATGTTTCATATTAACATGACAATTCTAACACAACTGATGTTTTTATTCAAATATGATAATTCTAACACAATTGATGTTTTTATTCAAATATGACAATTCTAACACAATTGATGTTTTTATACAAATATGACAATTCTAACACAATTGATGTTTTTATCCAAATATGACAATTCTAACACAATTGATGTTTTTATTCAAATATGACAATTCTAACACAATTGATGTTTTTATTCAAATATAACATGTCTTAACAAAATGGACATTTCATATCAAAATGATCTTATTATGCTAAATAAAACATTTCTAATAAAAATGTTATTTTTATTATCGTAACATATTTCTAACTAAAATGTTCTAATCAAATCGATATTTTTGTCTGAATTTTCAAAGTGCTCCATTTTGGTCCTGGTCAGTTCCATAGTCTAGATCTTGTTATTGTGATTCCAACAAAGCTGAAATCGTCAAATTCTGTTTTGTTTTGAACGAGCTATGATCATTTAAAGATAAATTACACAATTTCAAAATAATTATATAATTATTTTTGCTAATTACATTGGTTAAGCCAAAACAGGCCGCCCTCTCTTCTCCGTTTCTCTGTATAGACCGGAACCCAAACATCGTTTTCTATTCCTCAAGCCGCTCCACCCTAGAAGCCACCGTCCACCGATCCAACATCACGTCGTCGAAGCCCTGTCCACCCTACATCATCGCCGACCACCTTGGGGAGCTCGGTGCCGCCCTCCGCCTGCTGGAGGCTCTCGAACGTGCCACCTTTGGCCTTGAAATTCTCGCAACCCAGAACCATATAAATGATCTTAATCGGTCAACGTGTAGAGCTCATTGAGGTGAATGGTTTTCACTTTGGAAACATCTAATTTAGCTGAGTGGATTTTGTGTTTGTGGAGGAAGAAGATCAGAACGAAATAGCCATTGATTTGGTTGAACGGCGGCGGCTGTATTAGATGCTAGGGTTTAGTACAGAAATATGTAATACCGTGTATTTATAAACGTATTTTAATTTTAATTTTGTTTATTTAATTCCATTTAATTTCAATATAACTCCTGTATCGTTCCAGACTCCAAATCAAACCCAACGAGTGTCGCCCTAGCTAATAACCCCCGTACCGGACATAATGGAATATGTTTCGTAACCCGTTTGATCGTCTCAGCCCACTTTTCTTTATTTTAAAATATAAAACATTTAATTATTTAATTTGATCGTACATTTTAATTTACCGGGGCCACATATTGACTCTAAAGATTACAGAAAAATTATTTCTAGCTATGTTTTGACGATACAGTTCTAACAAAACTAATTTCGTCGAATTTGGAGACCGTTTGAAAAATGGTCATTTTCTGGTCGATCCAAATTGAATGAAACTGACAAAACACGTTTTCTTTTACCATGCTCACATATTAATTCGAAAAATTATTAAAATTGAAACCTAGAAATAATTTGACATTCCAGATCCAACAAAAGTGGTTTCATCGAAAACGGAGGTCGTTTGAAAAATGGCTATTTTTAATACTAATATATATATATATATATAAATTCTATAGCAACTATTCTGAATATTAAACTGGGCATAACTTTTGATTCCCGCTATGAAATTTCAATTTTTTGGATTCGTTGGAAAGATATTTTTAAACAGATTCTAATTTTTTGGTTTCACTAAAATTCGTTTTATTTTGAATCCTGTACAGTCAGTCAAAGTTCAAATTCAAAATTTTAAACTACCGCGCTATTTCTATTTCCTTTTATAATTAAATAAATATATTCATTTTAACTTCGATTAAAATAAATTTTTAGTCGTTATTATTGAAAATAATTAATTTTAAACATTCAGAATCCATTAAAATTTCTAAAATAAAATTTTTAAATTGGTTCAGAATTTGCAGGTTGTTACATTTGGTGCTCAGATTTTTGTTTTTGTGTTCATCCACACTCCCCGACTAGTTCCAGCCCTTAAATGTTTTTAGGAAATTTGAGCTGGATACTTGTGTTCATTTCGTCAATTCTGGGCCTAAGATTGATTCACAAAGTTGTGAATCATCAACCAGAATTAGCGCTTAGAATTGAATCTTTTGGGATTTAGGTGCAGTTACATATGTAAGGGTTATTTTAGTCACTAGTCATTTTTATGATTTCTATGTATACATGTTTATGGTTTTCACAAGAAGTCTGAAGTTGATTAGCCGAAGATGTTTCTTGGTTGCTGGGCCTGGATGAAATGGGGTGAACTGCTAAGAGATTTATTAGTGGATTTGAAGAGGTGCTTCTGCTTCTTATACTGAAGCAAAATGTTGTATTGAGCCATATTTTTTATAGGAGATGATTGGTTGATGAGAGAAGTGCAGAGTGTTGCATGTTAGCGGAATGGTGGCCTCATCATGGGAGAATATTTGTTAGTTTAGGCTTATATTTACTTGTATTTTCATGTTTCTTTTCGCTTTTTCTTATGTTATGGTTTGTATTCTAACCTTCCTCTTATATGGTTTTTCTAGTATTAATAAAGTGAACCAATTTTCAAAAAAAAAATTTATTTTAAGAGAATTTGCAATAAAAACCAGGAATTTGAATTTTTAATTTAAATTTAACTTGTGTAAGTTAAATAGATTGAAATAATAAAATTAAATCAAATGATTAAAATTTAACTTAAATTTATTTTAATAAATAGAATGATTTTAAGGAAATTAAATTGCATAGCTTATAAATTAAAAGTGAATAAATTGATTTAGAATCAATTTGGATGAATGTGAATATATGCATGGAGAATATGAATTGAATGCAAAGAATACTTGTAGAAAATCATTTAAAACTAAATGAAAAG
The DNA here is from genome assembly GCA_030737875.1 of Allium sativum. Taxonomy (NCBI): domain Eukaryota; kingdom Viridiplantae; phylum Streptophyta; class Magnoliopsida; order Asparagales; family Amaryllidaceae; genus Allium; species Allium sativum. Next base: position 467,915,294 of record CM060923.1, read on the forward strand.
GTATATAGATCATCGATATGAGAAATTTAATGATGGAAGCTTATAATGAGTAATGAGGAAATTAAATTGATTAAACCTTCGCATATTGAGACCCGCTTGTTTGAATTGAGTAAGTCCAAGTACGTGGAGCTTTATGGCTTAGTTTTACTTACGTAAAATGCATGAATATTAAGCGAGTTCGCTTAATAACGCTTATATAAGGTGCGCCTAAGCAAAAATACAAAAATTGGTATACGAATTTTGTTTTCCGACCATGTGGGTCGTTGTATACATATTTATCTTTCCTATGATATTGCGGAAGTCCCTCCGTACAGGGGATAATCTACCGAAATTTAACGTGTTAGAAAATTTTCGAATTTTTTTTGTTAATAGAAGTGAATAGGTGTTTTGATTGAAACTAAATAGATTGGTTGGAACAAAAAATTCAGAAAGTAGAACAAAAGATTTTAACTAAGTGGATTTGTGAAAAATTAGAAGATTTGAAGCATTTTTCCTACCTTACTAATTTTGAGGACTAAATTCTTTTAATTGGGGAGGAATGTAACGACCTAGATTTTTAGCTGTTAGGTTGAACATTTAAAATTGGTTTTGAATGTTAGTTTGGAAATTTAAATAACTCAAATTCTATGTTTTGAGTTATTAATTTAATTTGAATAATAAAATAATAAATTTAGTTTAGAAATAATTGAGAGTAAATGCGATTTGAGGTATAGTATGAATTGGATGATTTATTATGACCTAATTAGGTTCAAATTCGAATTAAAATAAGAAATTTATTTATTAAATGAAGTTTGATAATTTCAATTTAGTTTAATTAAAAACGAGCTTGTTGCGTTGCAGTAGTTCGTAATTTCATGATTTGAACATCAATTGAGTGTACAAGATCCAATATAAGTCAAAATTCTTTGAGATAAAAATCTTCCGGATCTATTGGATTATATTTTTCTAATGGAAGAGAAAAATTAAGATTTCATCTTATAGAATTTGAGCTATATCAAAATCAAATTTCCAAAAAAATCGCGGTGTAATCGTTTATGAACTATAATGATTTATTAAATAAAATGAAAGGATTTTTAATAAATTGGATAACGATTTAACTTGGAATTTAAAATGTTGAGTTTAAAATCCAAATTAGTTTATTTTGAAGCTGTAAAAAAATTCTATTTGAATATATATGATGGTTAAGTGATAACCTTGGCTCTATGGCATGACTCAATAGAGATGTCGTTAGTAATACCCTAATTGAGCTTGAGTGTATTTATACAAGAGAGCGTATTTGTAGATTGTGTAAAAATGGTTTTATATAGTGAAAATTTATTGGTTGAGTGGCTTATGAGTTCTGATCGACGGTAGGGCACCACAATGTTGATAGGAGTTTCTAAACACTCGAATACGATGAACTGACGGTATGTTTTGAAAGAGGGTAAATGAAATAATTTTACCCAAAATATATTTTGATACAAAAGAATGATTGATATTGGAATTATTATAGTAGAATGGATGTGGTTGTTGTTATTATAATCAAATGGGATTATAAAAATTGATATGGTTATGTATATAACCAAATAAAATTCATATAAGTGTTATGAGATGAACTACCATAATTTGGAATTAAAATCCTGGAAATATGAAAAATGTTGTAAATGGATTTGGCTTAAGTATATGAATATTTTAAGATCCTAGGAGATTTGGAAATGTTTTCCAAGCATTGTGAAGGATATTTTGAAGTAACTTCCAAATGGAAGAGTTTAAGAATGAGTTTCGAAAGTAAAATAACATTAAACTCACTTCCGTCGCTGGGAAATAACGCTGATGATGACGGCCGCATCATCAGTGTTCATTTTCGAGTTTCTAGGTGAAGGGTTACTACCAAAGGTATTATTTTTGAATTGTTTCAAGAAAATGAGTAGTTTTGAATCCTGAAAGGGAATATTTGATTTTAGAAAAGCTAAGTTTCTAAAAACCTCCCAAAAAGAGATTGTTTGAATTAAAAATAAGTTAACATTATGGACTTATATAGATGGAATAAAATTGAACTTAAGGAAGTTAAATAAAAATTTATGAAAGCAATTCTAGATGGCAATTTACTAAGGAAAGTTAATAGGAAATGCAATTGGATTAGTGAGGTAAGAGTTTCAATTATGGAACTTGAGTTCGAAAGTAAATAGGAAGCATGAGTTGAAATGGTACCCGACCCATTTAAGTAAGCAAAAAGATTTTGTTTAACTAGGATTGATTCAAACCAAAAGAAAGTAAAGAACTAAATGGAAAAGAATTTGTGAATCAAACTTGGTTGAATAAATTTGAGATCAATTGGAATGGATGCATGTGCATATGTTGAGTTAGAGTAGAATTGAATGTAAATGGAAGAGATAGAGTCGGATGCCCAACAAAAGGTACAAGTTTATATTATATATGGGTTTGATGATTTTATGAGCCTATTAGGCTAGCCGCTTGGTTTTTGATTTTTCTTTTGGATTGGAGAAGGCCTAGAGAGACGAGTTGTAGTTGTATCGATTGAGTCGCGCAAAGGAGATGCTGGCAAAATATTCCAAAATTTAAAAAGTTAGAAAATTTCTATAAAAAAAATGATTAAAAAAATTAGAGATCAACTTTTCGATTGTACTTAAAACTAGAGAACTGGATTGGTTAATAAAAGTAAAATAATGGATTTGATAAACTGATTTAAAATCAATTTGAATAAATGTGAATATATGCGGAGATCATATGGATTGAAGGTAAGAATGTGATTGTGGTTTCTCCAAAAATGGTGGACAAGTCAATTGAGATGAATCATGGAAATTTGAGTATGGGCATGAGAATTAAAGGTTATGTGTAAGAATTGAGCTGTGGAGATATGAAGTGTGGAGGTTCAACAAATGGGTTGAGAGAAGTTGGAAGAGTTATAGAATCTTTCATTCTTAGTAATTTCAGGGACGAAATTCTTTTAAGGGGGAAGGAATGTAGCAACCCGGATTTTTAGTGGTTGAATAATTAGTTTATTTAATTATTGAGTTGGAAATTTAAATGGCTTAAATTCAATAATTCTGTATATTTAATTAATATAAATAGAAGAATAATAAATTTAATTCTGAAATAGTCGAAAATTAGTTGAATTTGCAATATTGTGTGAATTAAAGAATTTAAGAGATTTAATTGAGTTTAGATTTGAGTTATAATAACAAATTTATTTACAAATGAAGTTTAAATGCAATAATTTTTATTTTATTAAAAATGAACTCGCCATGGCGCAGTAGCTCGTAGTTTTACGTTTTGAACTTCCTTTGATATATGGAATTCAAAATAAGTTGAAATTATTTGGAACAAGAAGCGTTCGGATCTATTAGACCATAGTTTTCTAAATAAAGAGAAAAATGGAGATTGCATATTGTAGATTTTTAGTTATGTCCAAATCAAATTTTCAGAAAGTCGTTATGGAATCGTTTATAACCCATAACGATTTATTAAATAAAAAAAGGATTTTAAATAAATCGGATATCGTTTAAACTTGGAATTTAAAATGTTAAGTTTAATATCAAGTTAAATTTATAATCTAAAGCTATAAAAATTTTGTTTGAGTATATATGATAATAATAATATATTACCAACATATTTGTTTATTTGAAATCGATGGATATTTTTATAGATTTAATATGAAACTTGAGAATAGCCAACTTTCAAACAACCGCGGATTTCAACGAAACTAATTTTGTTAAAGCCGTAGTTATTAATTATTGTAATATTTTCATTTTCATATCAATTGGATTTATTTTGTGATTGTGCGCGATATAAACACGTATCGATTCACATTGTGAAATTAAAAGGAAATTTTACAAACAATCTCGGAATTTGACGAAACTAGTTCCATCGTGTCCAGAATATTAAGTTATTGTAGGATTTCAAGTTTCATCGCGATTGGAGCTCATATGTGATAGTTTAAACATGTTACTTCAGGCGTAAGTTTCGTAAATTAATAAAATATTGTTTAACTAACCTATATATGATCTCATCCTTTCTAACCCTCACGAATTTGACATCCTCTGGTCAAAACAAAACCGCCACCATTGTTTATTTTTTCCAATAAACAAAAATCAAATTTGAAAATCAATATAAAATCAAATACATTATGAAATCAATAAACCTTTGATTTGCTTGAATCCTTGAACCGATGGCTTCACGTGATGTAAATTTTGTTAAGCTCGATCAACATTTTGGATGTTCGAATGTTCTCAGCGCCGGCTAGGGCCGGATAGTGGAGTCCGTGGACTAGTTCAATGTTGTGGTTGAATGCGTGGCATGGAGGAACTTGGATGGTGAAATTTAAGGATAATTCTGTAACGAAAAGTTTTAGTATTTTTACTCTTGATGGATTTCGATCCCGAGTATCGCGATACAAAGGGGGCGTCGTGTGACTGGAGTGGAGCTCAGGCAAAGAGGAGGAGAATGGTGAAGGTCATTTGAATTTTCATGAAGGAACGAGGGAGAAAATGGTGATGGGAGATTCGGTATTAACAGTAAGAATGCGGGATCAAGTATCTGGATATCGTGGAGAAGAGGGATTAACGCAATCTTAGATTAAGGTTTAAAACATAATTAAGGTTTTAATTAATTAATTATTTAAGTTAGTGACCTTTTATATGTGTACAAACTTGTAAAATTAATAACTCTTGCATACGTTATCAGAATTTGGCAAAACATGAGGCATTAGAATCGTATGGACGCAGGCAACACAATGAAATTGGTCTGGAGCATTTTTGAGCTTGTGAGAATTATTGGCGAGTTGAAATGCCTGATTCTTTTACATGGCGGTTTATCATTATTCGATGATAAACGACCAAAGTGAGTAAACTTCTCTACCTCTGTCTAGTTTATAATTTTATAAACATATGATAAATGATGATTGAATGATATGTGATGATTATTTGGATGGATTGATATATTATTATCAATTATTGCCATTATATATTTTAGTTATATTTAAGGTTAGTGGTTAGATATTCTCGCACATTTTAGTGGATGACACTCTATGCGTCCCACAAAAAAGCGATTGACCTTCTGTACCGTGATATCCCGCCACGAATTGGGATTGGTATTATTTATATTGTCTAACATCTATGAATGCAAGAAAAACAGGTTAGAGGGATCCAACTGGATTCCTCAAATTTGTATTGTTTGTTTACATATTTATATATATGTGATGTGTTGAATAAATTGGATAGATTGTTGCGTGTTTTGGATGCTTGAATAGCATTGGACCTAAATATTGGTACTTAAATACCATAAAAATATATTTCGAATGAAAGCATAAAGTATTTGGGTTTTAAAAAGAAAATTTATTTTCCCAAAACAGAAATTGATTTTCAAATGGACTAGGAAATAATAGCTTATTTTTAATAAAAAAACAAGTAGTTTAATTTATAACCGATGTTTATAAATAAAGTGAAATGATTATCATTGGATAATTTTGGAATGTAAACTCAAGATTGAATTTACAGCATATTGGAAATCGTTTCAAAAGGAACGATGAAATTTATTTCGATGCTCAGAATATGGATGGAATTGAAATAAATCCATAAGGATTTATAATTGGAATTCGACTATGTCGAATTTAATAAAAATAATTTATTTTTAGAAATAATATATTATATAATTCGGAACTTCACAAGATAATTAATATTTGGTTTACAACCGATATTTTATAATCGAATGTAAAGTTGATATAAGGTTATAAACTTCTTAGATATATGACAAGAAGTTTTGACATATAAACGAAGTTTATGAGTGAAGTGGAATATGATGTGGATTTATAAACTAACTTAATAAGTGGGATTTGAGCCTGTAATGATATTTACAACTGAAATCATGTTGATTTGACAAAACGAGTCCATATTTCTATAAAGAAATGATATTCACATTTAAAAGTGAATAACGATTTGAAAGCAAATGTGTGCATACGGGAAGGGTTATTAGAGGAATTGAGTTGATCTGTAACGGTGAGATTATTCCAAAGTTCGGAATATTAACAGAATGGAAATTATTCGGAAGAGAATTATACATTGAAATTCGACTATGTCAAATTCAAGAATGTACTATTTACTTTCCGGTTTAATAAGATTAATTAATTATTCATTTAGCTAATTATTATTTATTCAAATTAATGAATAAAATTTATATTTTAAGGTTTTATATTTCAGAGCATGGGTTATAACACTGTTGTTATGATTAATTATTTCTAAAAAAGAAGTGGATTCTTAAACTGGGTCTGAGAGTTACGTAAGCAATGGTTGTTAAAGATTGAAGTTGTGAGCTTTGTCCATTTCATAGTTAAAAACGTTATTCAGTTAAGGTCTGAGAGGTAATTATACCCTAACTTGATTGACTACATTGTTGACTAAAGAATGGTTAAAGTTTGATAGTGAGGGTTGGATTAAGTGTGCAATTTAATCCGTGTAAATGTTGAAATTGTCGAAGCGATGGTATATACGACATTTGTTTAAATCCAAGTAAACGAGTTTTGAAAACGTTTTCCAAATATAGATCAGATTTGTTTTCTAAGCATAGAAAATGAAATGATTGGTTTATGAGAAGTTAAGAAATGGAGTAAGGAAATTGGAAACTGACCGGAGATTGGCCGAGTCGAATGGTTTTTTTGAGTATCGATCTGATGTTGGTTTCGGTCATCGGGGTTGATACTTAGAGAATTATTCTCTTACTAATTTACAGTTACGGACTGATGAATGTAGAAGAATTGTGAAGTGTGAAATAGAAATGGAAATATTTTCCAATGTTAATAACGTATATTTTCTAAATATAGAAAATAAGAATTTATGAATATATGCAAATGTTTCCCAACTGTGATAAGAGATATTTTATGGAATATAGAAAATAAAGAGTTTATGATATCTGGAAATGTTTTCCAAGAATCATGAGATGTCAAACGGGTTTGAAGAATATCTGGGTAAAGATATTGAAAGGAAGTTTGGTAATGAAAATTTAGTAAGAACTTAATTTGGAAAATGGCTCAGTGTTGCTTGGTGCTTAACCCATAGTATTTCCATTGGAAATAGGATCGTTGGTTGCATGGATGTTTTCTTCAACAGTTAAACAACCGACTATCGAATTTTTGGCCAAATTTTTACACTTTTAGCTTTAAAAATCGTAAAGTGCAATTGTTGCGTTAAGTTACGATTGTTGTGTTACGAATCAGACTATGTTGAAGATGATTGAATAAGGAGTAAAGTGCAAGGGATGTTTTGTTAATCCTAAGTGGAAATTTCCTAAGATGGATTGATGGGATGATGCCTTCGGTTTGTTCGGTTCCAAGACAACTTATATGGAGGGTTTTTGACAGAGTACTTCCAGATGGTCACGTACATTGATTTCTTCAAATGTACCATAGTTGGTGGCGGAGAAGGAAACTTCTCTTTGCTTAACACCCAGTGTATTTTAGAGGATGTCAATTGGTGATTGACAGATCTGACGATGTGGCATTCAAAGTGGATGATGTTGTGGTGTTATAAAGGTAAGAGGTAACCTCATGCCTCATCAACTAGGAAATAAAAAAATCGGGCAGGCAACATGGCTATGTGGGTCGCACCATTAGGGTGTATTATCCCCTGATCTAGAGAAAATTCAATTGTTTCTTATTATATCGATGTTGTACGCTTTTAGAAACGGTTGTTAATCACAACCGTTGGTGATAATACATTAGGTACACTCAAGTGGAATGAGTGGCTGGCCATGTGTGGCCGGGTTGCAAGACGTTCTTGTTAAACCCAGTGTATTCCTCTCTAGAGATACACTATCGGAAGGTGGTTCCATACCTTGTCATAATGGAAATCCATTACCCAATAAGCGCCCGTGGTTTTTGATTGTATACTATGTATGTGGAGCATGAGATGCAAGCGTTCCGCTTGATTGCTATTTATGTGATTTAGACACTATTATAATACTAGAATAGTTTTGATACAAAGAATGTTTTGGGTTATCGTAAGGTAAAAACCATCCATGTTTATGTGTGAATCGATCTTACGATTATCTTTTCTTTCAAAACGATTTTAAAGGTAAATCAAGTGATTGGAGTTTACTCATACCGGTCCCATGACTGACCCAGAGTTTATTTTGTTTTTTTTACCCTAAACTCTTAAATGCCCAAATTTGTGTGGGCACTCAAGTGGTAGGGATTTTACAGATATACTTGGAGAAGCTTGGAGCAAGAGGCTTCCGGAAACGACGAAGATGCTCGAGGTATGCTTTTTTTGTGTTTCTGATTGTACGATGTATATATTGACTTGGAGATGGTGAGGATTGTGTTTTGATCTTGTATATGTTGGTACGAAGTCGATGAGGATGATATTTTGGATATAATTTTATGGTATATACTTGATTTGTTGACATGTGACGTTGATGAGTTGGTTTTTGATGTCCGGATGGTTTATATTGTTTATATTGGTGTTCATTTGATTTGTGTTGGTTGTTTGGATTGTTATTGATATATACGTGTTATATATTTGTGGAATTGATTGGAATTGGGTTGGAAATGGGGTGGTTGGAAGGTAATAGGCTTGCTATTATAAAAAAATACCCAGATTTTCAACGGCTTATTGGTCATGTATTTTTAACGGTTTCCAGCGGCAATCAACCGTTGAAGGCTGTTGGAACAGCCGTTGGAAATGCCCCGTTGGATCCATTGGAAATCGTTTAAATTTGTTGATTATATTCCAATGGCTTCGAACAAATGCCAACAGCTCTGAGCCGTTGGAATAGTCGTATTCTCTTGTAGTGCTAAGGTTAGCTGGTTTTAAATAAGCAGGCAATTATTATTATTTTATTTTGTTTTCCTCAGCATCCTTGTGCTGAGGCATTTTTTATTTTTTTATTCCTCTTAGCCGAATTAAAATAAGCCGACTAAAGGATTATATTTTTTATTTTTCTTAGCCGACTTAAAATAAACTGGTTGAGATGCTGCATGGTTTCTCCGTTGTGGAGAGTTAGGGGGGTCAACAAAGCTCGATTTAACCTCCAACAACTCCCCCGGTTGGAATGACCTTAAAACCACGTAATATTAAAAGGACTTGGGATATCTGGAATGTGTAACTAAACAAATATTAACTAGATTTCATAGCACATGCAACGCGCGTGCATGTGAAAAAAATCTTTAAAAATTATGAAATCTATATTATTTACCTAGATATGATAAAGATAAATTGTAATTTATAAAGAAAAAATACAATCTTTCGTTGAAACAAAGTATCGAACTTGTAATCAAAGTTACATTACAAAATTTTCATTGCAGTATCGAACTTGTAATCATAGTTACACTACAAAATTTTCATTTGGAAATAGTTGTTTATGTTTGTAATTCATGGGGTTTAGACTACTGACCTTTTTTTGTGCATATAAAAATACTTTTGGAATTTCACGATTTGATCAAATGATTACGCTTTTATTCTTACGACTAATAAAAGCATGACCAATTAAAGAACATTATTAGCTAATAAATATTTTATATGATAAAAAATTTCTAAAAAATAGGACTATGGTTCTAAGAACTCAAACACAATTAGACCCATTAATGGATATATTATGATTTCGAAATTTCACATCTACATTTACGTTTGGAATCAATTTCAAATATCTACATCTGTAGATATGAGCGGATATCCGATGGTAGAGACGAATCTATATGTTTGGTTAACTTGGCTACAGTCTAGGTGCTCTTTAAAAACACATAAAGTATTATATTTTAGCCCACTGGCCTAATAAAATTAGAAATCGTGTAGTCCAACAAACCAAAATTACATGATATTTTAACTCTTCTTCCTTGCACGAGCAACAGAAAACAAATGTAATACCATAGTCTTCGTTTACTCAAGCGGTTGCTTCTTTGATCCATTCAGAGATGGTTTTTAGCAATTTATGATATTATCTACTTCTATTCTTTTTCATCTCTTTTATTTAACTGCGGTCACGATAAAATCTTGGCTTCGTCCATAATGATAATTAACTTATCTGTTAATGACCGATAAAGCACGAAACATAAGTATAAACTTTTTATTCAAAGTATTTTTTTTTAATCTTATTGATCATAAAAGTATACAAAATTAACCTGATAAACCACAAAATTAATAGAAAGATAAATACAATCTTTCATTGTGATAGAATACACATAAAATAAACTATTACCTTGACAAAAAAATGAACAGAAAAGAGGTTCACGGTTTGAAGCTTCCTGTTAATGGCGTCACGGTCGCTCTTTCCTTTTCTCATTGCAATCTTCCGTATCCAACTTCTTACTTCTCAATCGTCTAATTTCTTCTTCTCTCTCTACATCGTCCATGCTTTCAACTGCGTAGGATGTTTCGAACCATTGTTTTATCTTACTTCAAATCTAACCCTTTTTTTTTTTGCTCCTTTTTACCCTTTCTCACCAGATCCACTCAAATCCGTAGCCAAGCACCCTTTCTCTCCCCTGCTTTCAACCCTTGCCTTGGCATTGTGGCCCTTCTTGATTAGTTGTTCTTTATCGTTGATTCTGCACTTAGTTTTGTGAGCTTCTATCTGGCTGATACCTAATAATGTGCAACACAAGGTCTCCTCGTGAGTAAGATCTATCATTGCTAGGTGGTTGTTTTGTCCCATGTAGACGTGTCAAAACGGTGAGGTAAGGTCATATGTGGGTCAAGTAAAATTTGACCCGATCCTTCAGCTACATACAATAGCTTGACCCTTTTTGACTTTCTTGATTAAAGGGTTAACCCATTACAACCCTTATAACATTAATAGTAAATGAAAGTTTTTAAATTTGATTTAGCTAATAAAAACAAATGCTAATTTTTTTTATTTTCAAAATATCACATAAAATTTTGAATTTTCAAAATTTGAAATTTAAGTGTCGAATTATACGAAAATAAAAGTTAATAAAAGAATTATTCGAAAATAATAATTTTTAAAGTTAAAAAGGCCAAAATTACGAAAATAACCTTCATGTTGAAAAAAGTGAAAAAAAAACAAAATAAATTTTAAAAAATCCAGAAAATTACGAAATGAAAAGTAAAAAAAGAATTATTTGAAAATAACAATTTTTAAAGCTAAAATTACGAAAATACCCTTCATTTTTAAAAAAGTGAACAAAAATTACGAAATGAAAAGTAAAAAAAGAATTATTTTACAATAACGATTATTAAAGCTAAAAATGCAAAAATTACGAAAATACCCTTCATTTTGAAAAAAGTGAAAAATATAAATAAATTTCAAAAAATCCAGTAAATTACGAAATGAAAAGTAAAAAAAGAATTATTTTACAATAACGATTTTTAAAGCTAAAAATGCTAAAATAACGAAAATACCCTTCATTTTGAAAAAACCGAAAAAAACAAATAAATTTCAAAAAATCCAAAAAATTACGAAATGAAAAGTAAAAAAAGAATTATTCGAAAATTACGATTTTTAAAGCTAAATATGCCAAAATTACGAAAATAAAGGGTATTTTCATTTAGTAATTTTAGCCAAACTTGTAATAAATTTCACCAAAATAAAGGGTATCTTCGTAATTTTAGCATTTTTAGCTTTAAAAATCGTTATTTTAAAATAATTAATTTTTTACTTTTCATTTAGTAATTTTCTGAATTTTTAAAATTTTATTTTGTTTTTTTCACTTTTTTCAACATGAAGGGCATTTTCGTAATTTTGGCCTTTTTAAGTTTAAAAATTATTATTTTCGAATAATTTTTTTATTACTTCTCATTTCATTTTTTTCAATTTTTTTTTACTTTTTCCACTTTTTCCAATATGAAGGGTATTTTCGTAATTTTTACATTTTTAGCTTTAAAAATCGTAATTTTCGAATAATTCTTTTTTTACTTTTCATTTCGTAATTTTATGGATTTTCTAAAATTTATTTATTTTTTTCACTTTTTTCAAAATAAAGGGTATTTTCGTAATTTTATCATTTTTAGCTTTAAAAATCGTTATTGTAAAATAATTCTTTTTTACTTTTCATTTCGTAATTTACTGGATTTTTTGAAATTTATTTTTCACTTTTTTCAAAATGAACGGTATTTTCGTATTTTTAGCTTTAAAAATCGTTACTGTAAAATAACTCTTTTTTTACTTTTCATTTCGTAATTTACTGGATTTTTTGTATTTTTTTTCACTTTTTCAAAATAAAGGTTACTTTTTTAATTTTGACATTTTTAACTTTAAAAATCGTTATTTTAAAGTATTACTTTTTTACTATTTGGGTAAGTGGGTTACCCATTTGTAACCCTTTTAAAAATGGATCAACCCTTTTATGACTCATTTAATAAAACATTATAAATGGGTTGACCCAACAGAGTTGTAATTAGGGAAATGGATTGGGTAAATGGGTAGGGTCATATTTTGACAGGTCTATTTTACACTATACGGTTTTCAAAACACCGTTTAAGCACTATACGGTTTTTAAAACGGGAAAAAAATTGGCAAGGACAAAAATTATAAAATTTTTATTCAAAAGGACAGGCCATTAAATAATTAATTTGAAGGACAAAAGCCCGGTCCATTAAATCGTTCAGCCAAAAAACAATTTCGTCCGTTTACTCAGAAAACACTCTTGTATTTCATTTTCATTTTAGAAAAATTGATCACTCGTACTCTCAAAAAAGTAAAAAAAAAATTGTCTTCCGAAAACCCTGAGAATCTGATTGTCGAAGAAGCACGAACAAAATCGACTGAAATTCAAACTAAATCGGCACAAGTTGAATCTGAAAAAAATCAAATCGAAATACGATGTGATTAACAGTAGACAGAAGCCGAAACCCTAGAAATCGAAAAAATCTAGTCGATTCATACGTTGAAACCCTAAATATGGTCGAGCAAGAAGGATAGGCGAATCAGGAAGTGGAAGGTCAAAAAAACACGACTGAAAAGCCTAGAGAAACAGTAGAAGATTTTACTGCACACGAACCTCAAACTGATGAAACCCTATAACAGATGAAAGAAGAAATACTTCAAAAGAGAGAAAGAAGGAGCAAAAAAAAAAGAATGATGGAAAAAATACTAAGAAAGATCAGAGGAGTACTAGAAAGAAGGTTGAAGAGGCTAAAAGCGGAGAAGAAAATTCGGTAATAATATACCATAAAAACTTATAGTTAGAATTTTTTAAAAAATGATACCACATTGTTTTAAAAATCTGATACTCGTTTTTTTTTTAAGTTCTAGTTAATATTTATTTTTGTAGTTTCTTGGTGTCAGTTTTCATAGCCTGATAGTATCAGTTTTTTTGAGTTCTAGTTAAAATTTATTCTTCCAGTTTTCTAGTATCAGTTTTAGGACCCTGGTAGTATCAGTTTTAATGACTTTTGTTTAGAATTTATTTTTCCAGTATCTAGGTATCAGTTTTATGAGAATGGTAGTATCAGTTTTATTTTTAATTAAAATTTAATTTTACACTTTCTACCTATCATTTTTAAGTGCCTGTAGTACCAGAATTTATACAATCTTAATATAAAAAAATGATATTCTATTATTAATCAACAATTTTGATTGAAAACAAATTTCTTATTGAAGGTGCAAGATATTTCAAACATACACCCACATGAATCAAATTTTTTGGAAACATCAGATGAAATTTCTTCTAAATCAATTAAAGGAAAAAAATATCCACCAACAAGAAAAAGAAAACGTCACGAACAGCAAACACCAGAGGATTCTCTTATGGATGACGTGACTGTGAGAGTTTTGAAAATTCATATAGAAAGTATTGAGGCAGAAAACATGAAACTAAAAAAAGAATTGAAAAATGAAATTTTTTGAGAAGAGAAGTAGAGAAAAAGCTTCATATTTTGTAACAACAGTTCAAAGTAAAAAAAATACGAATTTTAAAGAGATAGAACTTCTAATAATGATTCAGAAGAAAATAAAGTGATTCACCTTCTCGATATAATGAAGAAGAAGAAGGAAAAAACGACAACGAGAACGTAGAGAATGAAAATTAAGGCAGTATTCAATTTGAGAAAGGTGAATGCGAAGAAAAAGAAAAAAATGAAACTATAGAAAAGATAATCACACCTGCACAAGACCCAAAAATCAACAAAAACGTACCACCAAAATTCATTCCACCCGCCTTCGACTTTGGTCTGACACAAATTATTAACGAAATACATGCAGCAAAATCACCTCGGCAAGAAGAAGAAAAAAAGCTGCAAGGAGACTTCATGTATGGACAGGTACCATACATATTCTGCTAATGTTGCTAATTTTAGGTGCATGCTAGTATCATTTATGATTCTTTCTTGTTAAAATTATTTTTCCACTATGTAAGTATCAGTTTTAGGAACCTGGTAGTATCATTTATTTTGATTTATGGTTAAAATTCAATTTTACAGTTTCTTGGTATCACTTTAAAGTGCCTACAAATATCAGTTTTTTGATTTATCACTTTAAATTTATGTTCCCAGTTTTCTGGTTTCAGTTTTAGGAGCCTGATGGTATCAGTTTTAATGATTTCTGGTTAAAGTTCATTTTTCTAGTTTTTAGGTATCAATTTTAAGGGTCCTTTAGTAATTGTTTTATGATTTCTATTTTACAATTAATTTTTCCATTCTTCTTGTATCATTTTTTTTCACGATATAATATGCCTTCTTATATACATTTGTATGGATATTATAGATTATCGATTGGTTTACAAGATATTGTGCATTAACTCCGAACAATTATGCAATACCAATAGCAGGAACGGTAAGTAAAATTTCAGATCACTTGTGTGAGGTATTTTTTTTAAAACTAGTAAATAACAATATCAATATTATTTATGACCAGAAAGCATTAGTTGAGAAAAGGGATTCGCTTATAAATACAGTAGCTCTTCCTATTTTAGGAAAAAGCTGTGAAAAATGCGAACACAGAATTGATTTACTTCCCATTATATTGTGGAAGTCACTGGATGCTAGTGACTTTAACGTATGCAAATATGTAGTGGTCGCATTTTGACTCAAATCGGCCAAGAAGATCAAACCTTAACAACAATGACAATTTGAAAGCGGCAATGGCATTGGTCTGAAATACTTGTCAAAAAAGAAACTATAGGTTAGGTATAACCGCTATATTTATTTCAAAAAGTCAATAATGGTATATCATTTTTTTTGTATAGAGAATTGAAGTTGAGCGACTACTTTTGCAATTATGGGTGATGAACAATGTTACAAATATGCAGCTCAGTAATAATGAAATGCGTCAAGAAGAGTGTGCACAACAAGGCTGTGACACGTATTTTTTTATCATATATTAATTTTCATACCCAGCTCAGTAATTCTTTATCGTGTTGATACAACTAACATCATAATTTCCTTTGTATAGGCCTTATTGCGGGATACCTGGAATGATATTTGTAATATCAATGAACAGGCCAGAGATACCTAAGAAGGTTGCCAAGAAGAACACGTTGAAATGCAGAGCACAACTAGTCTACGAAATTTTAGCAAACAAAGGTTATTGTTGGGATTTAGGAGACTTTATGTCTAATCTATATTTGGAGGAAAATTGATTAAATTTGGTAGTTGAAATTGCTTGGCTGTTACAAATGTAAATATGATGATATTAGTTTCAAAACTACTTGTTTTTAGCTGTTGTATATGATGTTAGATGTTGCAAATGTTCAACATGTCTTGTGGTGTAAACTGTTTTTTTGATATGATGATATGATATTAGTTTGAAATTGATTGGTTGTTACAAATATGTTTATGCTGCAAAAATGTAAACTATCATGTGTTGTGAGGTTGTGTGTATGAAATTGATAGCTCATTTTTCCAAAACAGATACTACATTTTTTTTTCAAAAACTGATACCAACATTGACATAAAACTGATACCCACTTACTGCAATTTTAACAAAGCATGAGAAACAATGAAAAACTGATACCGCATTTGGTTCAAAACAGATACCCAATTGATAACAGTTTGTCCCAAAACTGATACCAGCGTTAAAGAAAAACTAGTACTAGAAAATTGCTTGCTACATATATAAAAAACATCTGTCATCAAATCCAACATTAAACAACAGATCTTATCATGAGTTCCACCACCATGTGAGAGCAGTCTGATCAAGGAAGATTGTGGAGGCAGTGATGAATGGGCTTGGTTCAAAACAGATACCCAATTGATGTCAAAAACAATTTGTCCCAAAACTGATACCAGTGTTAAAGAAAAAATGATACCAAAATACAGCTAACTATATAAAAAAAGACATCTGCCCCCAAATCCTACATTAAACATAAGATCAGTCAATGAGTTCCACCACCATGTGAGAGCAGTCTGATCAAGGAAGATTTGATTGCGGAGGCAGTGATGGGCTTTGTTCAAAACTGATACCAGTGTTAAAGAAATACTGATACTAGAAAACTACAAACTATAAAAAAATACATTTGTCACCATATGCAACATTAAACATCAGATCGGTCATGGGCTCGGTTATGGCTCGGTCATGGGTTCGGTCATGGGTTCGGTTATGGCTCGGTCATGGGCTCGGTTATGGCTTGATCAATGGCTCGGTCATGGCTCGATCAATGGCTCGGTCATAGGCTCGATCATGGGCTCGGTTATGGCTCGATCATGAGTTCGGTTATGGCTCGGTCATGGACTCGGTCATGGGCTTGGTTATGGCTCTGCCATGGATTCAGTTATGGCTCGGCCAATGACTCGGTCATGGGCTCGGTCATGGCTCGGTCACGGGCACGGTCATGAGATTTGTCATACAAACAATTAGAGAAAAAAAAACCGATACTAGAACGCATATAAAACTGATACCAAACTCATGTGCATAGAAAATTAATTAGAAATAAACTGATACTATTACTTTTGTAAAACTGATACCCTATTCATAGGAACATAAATCTAAGTAAAAAAACCGATACCAGTATGCTAATAAGGTTGTTATCTTTACATTGTTATCACAAAACTGATACAAAAATTCATGTAAAACTGATACCATTGCTTTTGCAAAACAAAAACCCTATTCATAAAAACATATTCTAAATGTATAATTGATAAATTTGTGCTTCCAAGACTCATAACTTCACATTGTTATTACAAATTTAATACTACAATGCTTGAAACATTGATACCACCATACTAATGTAAAAGACTTCCGGATGCAAGACCTAATCGGGTACTCCAGCAATGATTATGCACCCAGTAGAGATTAGTTAACCGAGCTGGTACCCATGACATGTAAAAGTTTTCCGGACGCAAGGCCTAATCGGGTACCTTTGACATGTAAAAGACCTCCGGATGCAAGGCTTAATCGGGTACTCCAACAACGATTCTGCACCCAGTATGGATTAGTTAACTGTGCTGGTACGTATGACACGTAAAAGACTTCCAGATGCAAGGCCTAATCGGGTACCCATGACACACAAAAAACCTCCGGACGCAAGGCCTAATCGGGTACTCCAGCAACGATTCTACACCCAGTAGCGATTAGTTAACCGAGCTGGTACGTATGACACGTAAAAGACTTCCGGACGTAAGGCCTGATCGGGTACCTATGACACGTAAAAGTCCTCCGGACGCAAGGCCTAATCGAGTACTCCAGCAACGATTCTACACCCAGTATGGATTAGTTAACCGAACAGGTACCCATGACACGTAAAAGACTTCCGGACGCAAGCCTAATCGGGTACCTATGACACGTAAAAGACCTCCAAACGCAAGGCCTAATCGGGTATTCCAGCAACAATTCTGCACCCAGTAAGGATTAGTTAACCGAGCTGATACATATGACACATAAAAGATTTCTGGACGCAAGGACTAATCAGGTACCTATGACACGTAAAAGACCTCCGGGCGCAATGCCTAATCGGGTACTCCAGCAACGATCCCAGTAGGGATTAGTTAACCGAGCTGGTACCCATGACACAAAAAAGACCTCCGGACGCAAGGCCTAATCGGGTATCTAACACGTAAAAGTCCTCCGGACACAAGGCCTAATCAGGTACTCCAGCAACGATTCTACATCCAGTAGGGATTAGTTAACCGAGCTAGTACGTATAACACGTAAAAGACTTCCGGACGCAAGACCTAATCGGGTACCTATGACACGTAAAAGACCTCCGAACGCAAGGCCTAATCGGATACTCCAACAACGATTCTACACTCAGTAGCGATTAGTTGACTGAGCTGGTATGTATGACGCTTAAAAGACTTCTGTACGCAAGGCCTAATCGGGTACCTATGACACGTAAAAGACCTATGGACGCAAGGCCAAATCGAGTACTCCAGCAACAATTCTATGCCTAGTGGAGATTAGTTAACCGAGCTGGTACGTATGACACGTAAAAGAATTACGGACGCAAGGCCTAATCGGGTACCTATGACATGTAAAAGACCTCCAGACGCAAGGCCTAATCGGGTACTCCAGCAACGATTCTACAATGAATAGGGTTTAGTTACCCGAGCTGGTACGTATGACACGTAAAAGACTTCCGTACGCAAGGCCTAATCGGGTACCTATGACACGTAAAACACCTCCGGACGCAAGGCCTAATCGAGTACTCCAGCAACGATTCTACACCCAGCATGGATTAGTTAACCGAGCTGGTACCCATGACACGTAAAATACATCCGGACGCAAGGCCTAATCGGGTACCTATGACACGTAAAAGAACTCCGGACGTAAGGCTTAATCGGGTACTCTAGCAACGATTTTGCACCAGTAGGGATTAGTTAAACGAGCTGGTACGTATGACACGTAAAAGACTTCTGAACGCAAGGCCTAATCGGGTATCTATGACACGTAAAAGACCTACGGACGCAAGACCTAATCGGGTACTCAATCAACGATTCTACACCCAGTAGGGATTAGTTAACCGAACTGGTACGTATGACACGTAAAAGACTTCCGGACGCAAGGCCTAATCGAGTACCTATGACACGTAAAAGACCTTCGGACGCAAGGCCTAATATGGTATTCCAGCAATGATTCTACACCCAGTAGGGATTAATTAACCGAGCTGGTACGTATGACACGTAAAAGACTTCCGGACTCAATGACTAATCGGGTACCTATGACATGTAAAAGACCTCCGGACGCAAGGCCTAATCGGGTACCTATGACACGTAAAAGGCTTTCGGACGCAAGGCATAATCAGGTACTCCAACAACGATTCTGCATCCAGTAGGAATTAGTTAACCGAGCTGGTACCCATGACACGTAAAAGACATCCGGGCGCAAGGCCTAATCAAGTATCTATGAAACGTAAAAGACTTCTGAACGCAAGGCCTAATCGGGTACTCCAGCAACGATTTTGCACCCAGTATGGATTAGTTAACCGAGCTAGTACCCATGACACGTAATATACATCAGGACGCAAGGCCTTATCGGGTACTCATGTCACATTATATTGGTTTATTTATGAGCTCAGTTATGTGCTTTTTAATATAAACGTAATCTCAAAAAAAAAAAAAAATGGTACTAAAAAGCTAGTAAAACTGATACCATATTAATGTATACATAATTTCTGAAAGAAAACTGATACCATTATGTTTGCAAGAACGATATGCTATTTATAAAAACATAATTTATTAGTGTGCTTCCGAAAATGATACCAAAACTGATATACTAGTTAATTTGCAAAAATGATACCATATTCACATAAACGGTATCTCAATATTAAAATTGATACCGGTTAGCTTGGAAAACTGATACCACATTTGATTAAACGTAATCATGGTACCAAAAACTGATACCAGTATGCATCCAAAACTGACACCGGAAACTGTATAATACAACCTTTAAGATAAAAACGATACCAATACAATCAATAACTGATCTCTACAAATCAAGCAACATAACTAATAAATAAAAAGCATCGACTAAAGCATAATAGTAAACCAAAAATTCAATGAGTACTCACAACTAAACTCAAATTTATTACATTTCCAAATATGAATGCATAAAGTGAATGAAAAAGATGTAAAATCTGGAATACAAATGTAAGAAAATATCAATTCTTCGAAGCTTGATGGTTGCGTTTGTTGTGGCCATACTGCTTACACACACCACAACGATTTTGTTTATTCTGAAAAAATGCAAATCGTCCTTTTTGTTTGGTAGAAGGTCTACCAGCACCATGTTTGTCTTTAGGAGGCTTAATGACATCTTCAATGCAATGGTCAACAATGGGCTTATCATAGTTCAGAATTGGATTCACTGGATTAGCATAAGAACGATAAGCTTCTACAGTGAAATAATGCTTAAAAAAATTGTATACCCGAAGTTTAGGTTTAATAATGCACTTAGTAGCATATGTACAAGGAAAACCAGTAACTTTCCATTGATTGCAAGTACAACTGATTTTGAAGATCAACATGATGAGAGGATGGAAACTTAACCTCAAATATGAATTCTGAAGATTTGTAAACAACCCAACCAAACTCTTCATCAATCAACCCTTTTAACATATTCTCCATAGATGACAAAGAATGGTAGTCCACAAATGACATTCCTCTCTCATTTTAGCCATTTGTTCTATAATTTTAATCCTAATTCGATCTAAACATGAAGTAATTGGCAATGCTCTTTTCTCTATAATCCAACTATTAAAACTTTCAGCTACATTTGAACTATACTCTTCATATCATTTACCCTTAAAAAACAAATCAGCCCACTTATCAAATGGTTTATCCTTCAAAAAGTTCATGGCTGCAGTACCTTAAATGTCCAAAAATTTAGAATGTACATCTTCAAATTCATTTAAATTTGAAGCTCTAGAACACAACCAAACTCAACAACCGAAATATTTGTATTCTTTGACTTAACAGTTGAAAGCAAATTTTGTTCCATATGAAGATAACAAAAACTATGAAATGCATTCGGGAAAACTTCACGAATACCCAAAACCAACCCTTGATGACGATCTGATATAAAAACCAAATCATGTGTATCTTCAAGCATTTTCTTCAAGTGACATAAAAACCATCTCCAATTATCCACATTTTCAATGGAGATTACACCCATAGCTAAGAGGAAAACCCTGCAAATTAAATAGCAGGTAAATAGACAATCAAAATAAAACAAGAATACATGTAAACAATTACTGATACCAGCAAGTACCTAAAAAAGATATCAGAAAACTGGAAATAAGTAATGAAAATCAAAAATCAGAAAAAACTGATACTACCAACCACATAAAACTGATACTATAAAACTAGAAAATTAATTTTTAACATGAAATCAAAAAACTGATACTACCAGGCTACCAAAACTGATACCAAGAAACTGGAAAAATAAATATTAACTAGAACTTAAAAAAACTGATACTACCAGGCTACGAAAACTAATACTAAAAAACTGAAAAAATAAATATTAACTAGAACTTAAAAAAACTGATACTACCAAGCTCCTAAAACTGATATCTAAAAACAATAAATAATAAGAAATAATAGAAGTTAATAATAAAACTGATATCAGTTATGTACATAATTTTTATGAACATGCCACCAATACCACTTGCCTGAAGAGAATGCAATATAGAGTCATTCAAACATATTCTATTTGATAATATAAAATTGATACCAAATCCATTAAGTACATAGCATAACACATTACAATACTGTAATCTAAAGGATCAAACAAAAATGAAAACAAGCTAAACAATGAGGACAATTTGATACATTTATGAACACAGTTTAAGCAAGAAAAAAACAAAAACACCCAATATAAAACAAATAACCTGCTGTTGTTGCACATCGAATCCATTAATCAACCAATTCAAATCAAAAGGAGAAAACCTGAATAGAAAAGAAAAGATAATTTTTTTTGTAGAAGATGTACATGAAAAGAAAAATCAGAACAAAGAAAGCAAAAACTAATCGTGTAAAAGGTAAATCGAACCTAAGAAATAATATTCAACCTAATTTTGATTCCAGCTGATGAAAATCCGCACGATTAAAATCCACACAAATTAGTCCAAGATATCGAAAATCGAGGCAATGGAGAAGATGAGATTTAGTTGATCCGCGACGAAAATGAAATTCGCGATGAAAATGAAATCCACGATGGAGAAGCCGGAATTAGGGAAACGATAAAATTTCTGAACGAGATTCTTAGGCGCGCGAGGTCAGCAACTTATATATTGTCCTGGGAAAAAAAGTTTTGATAGACTGTCCTTATGGATAAAAATCCCAATATTTTTGTCCTTTACACTATTTTCCTGTTTTAAAACACCGTATAGCTATCGCCACTCCCAATTGCAAACGACGATTGTCCCCATTTGCATTTTGTCCCCACACTCATCCGTACTCTGCTGCAGCGCGAGTTTACTCCATTCTTTCCCATTTCAGCCATTTCCCACACTACTGGAAGTGCTCTTATACAAAAGGATACGCCAATTATAAAGTGATTAAACTGAGAAACGTATTCAAAATTGTTATTAAGATTTATAATGTTGATGTCGCTTGTTAATACTATATTAAACAGGTAATACCCTGCTTAAAATTTCAATTATTAAAGCATTCTACTATAATTAGGGTTGTTATGGTAATGGTAAATTTACCATTACCATACCAGTACCAAACCAGTGGTAACCGATATCGAGCTATATCGGTATACCAATGCTATCGGTATGATAACGGTAAGTTTTACCATTATTAACTGTAAAATAGCAGTAAAGAAACGTCAATACCGGTGGTAACGGTAAATTTACCAATCATATTAATTTTGTTTTTTTCACTATTCTAATGAATTCCAACCTTTATTTTTTTGAAAGTTTGTCATATTTTATGTAGATGCTTGTAGATGTATTTGGGATGGTAATTCCTTTTGGCTTTATTAACTTTAAAGTTTAAGATTAGCAAAATTATTATTTCATATATTGCTGTAAATATCTTGTGATAAACTAAGTAAATTTTCTATGCCAATTAAAACAAATTTGAATATATATATATATATATATATATATATATATATATATATATATATATATATATATAAACATTAACAAAGTTAGAATTAGTAAAAAAAAAAAAGAATTACTTTTTATCATTATCAAAAATTTAATGTGTTAATGTTGTTAAAAAGGTTTTCTCGTGTCGATAACGGTTACCATTACCATAACTGCCCTAACTATAATGCAAAGTGATTAAGTACATCTTCAGTAAAGAATCTCCTTGCCTATTTCTTCTTAACATTTCTTTGTTGCTTTTTTCCTTTTATCTTTTGTACTTATTTGTGTTCTTACTTGTGTATCTCTTAATCTATTTTTATTTATCTCTCTCAACCATATTTTTATTTATCTCTCTCAACTATATTTTTATTATAATTTGAACAAAATCCTTTCTGATCAATCCATTCCTGCTGACTCTTTAGCCTTTCTACGATTTTCTCCATCTATCATCGTCTCTTACTTCCTGGAAAACACCAAAACTCCACTCAAGCTTCAGTAATGGCCACAATATCCAAACAAAAGAGAACAGAACCTATCATGCATGTTAAAACTTGAGCTCATTTGCAGTAACTTCTCTTTCCGGGTCTTATCCAAAACAAGCTGTTGCTGAAATTTTCTATGCAGTCTCACATGATCTTGTGTTTGGGTAAGAGAATAGCTATACACAATCGCGCAAAAGCAATGCATGTTACTCACTCTACTATGGACCAAACCAGCCATACTGAGACCTACATACAACTAGTAATATAATTAAAAATACAAATTTAATTGCCTTGACCAATAGTTGAGCGAGTAACATGCACAGTCACTCATAGGCGACTGTGCATAGCATTTCTCGTGTTCGTAATCACACCGATTGTGTAGTGATCACCATAAAATTTCAAATATTGAGTTTGGATAGCTTGGATATACACTTTTCTGTTTTTCAAACTTCCAAATTCTATGCAGATTAAAACAAAAACAGCATATAAAACAAAAACAACAAAGGAAAAGAAAAAAGACCCAATTAGGATTTGTATCTTCCTCCGGGAGAAGAGGAAGTAGTAATTGAAATGAAGAAACTAGCGACTGACTAGAGAAGAGAAGAGAACCTTTTATTGTGAATATGAGGAAGTGCGATAAGGCATTCATAAGAGGGAAGATAAAAATCTACATGCAATTTTAAGCCTTCTGTTCTCAAAACATTTTCTAGTGCTAAACGTTTGTTCCCAAAACAGTAACATAAACTTTACGCTCAACATAAACCCAATTGCATCAGACATAAGAAATGGTAAACTTTGCTCCATTATCATTTTTGATGTCCAGAAACAGACCTTGGATAATAACCGAGGAAAAGAAAAAAAAACATTCAGACCAATAAAATTTTGTCCACTCTAAAGGATATTTGCACCCTATAAGTAATTTCACAACTAAATAAACTGCATTCTCAATAACAGAAAACCATCAAAGCATATGTCAAATCAATAAATTTTACACGCAAGATGAAATGTGATCCTTACCAGAGTGAACTTCAGGTTGCTAGCTAGTTTAGTCGGCAAAACCACCCTGCCATTTCCTGCACCTGCTAAGTTGGTGCATCTGATTATCTTAAACATAATTGTAAATACTTCAGAAAACCATTCACAAAAATAACAAAAGCATTAAAAGCAATGCAAAGATTACCTTGTTCAGAGTAATGTCCTCTGCTTCAGACATTTTGGCTGAAGTGATTTCTATAGATGCCTGGCGTAAATTCATTGCTGATACTGCTAATTATTATTTTTTCCACCATTTTTTGTTTCTATTTTTATTGACGCTACATTCAAAAGACCCTTTGGTTTAAGTTCAGAGGCATGAAAACCAATGCAAATTCATGTTAACTATTAGGACCAAACCTATCTACTACCGTTCTACATTCCCTGTAACATATACTTTTCCAATATCCCAATCATTGAAGAATAGCTCCACAATGATCTACAGAGAATCTCTCTTCTGTGAAATGATAAAGAAAAGGATACTCATATGGTTTCATTGCTTATAGAGGTATATGACTGACAGAACTTCTCGAGCAAAGACAAAAACATAAATAATGGATAACATCATACAGCTCAGATGACCACTTCAGGGTTCTTGAGGATGATGGGTTCATTTACAGAAGGGATTTCGATTGATTATACTGGAAAGCAGTGATTTGCATCAGCAAATACACTCTCAAACAATTACAAGCATGTAATTATGTAAACACACTTAAATCGTAACAGTTACAGAAAAATTTACTGATGCTTAAATCAATTGTTTGATTTTCAAAGATATTCATGCAAAGCTGAAATTAGAGAAAGAAAAATTATGATATTTTAAGCAGAAAACCTGAAATTCCAAATTGAAAAGGTATAGCGAATTCACTCAAGAACGTATTATGCATTTGAGTACAGCTTATCAATACACATTTTTTTGTTAACATACTATGAAATTTTAACTTACTATGATAGTAAATGGAACGTATAATAGCATCAGCATGTACCATATTTTAACTTAATATAGCGGCATGGACACGTTCTTGGACACTCTGGAGGCACCTATGTTGCAACTTCAGAAAATGCATTTTGGAGTGTTGATAACCAAGCGTTCAGTCTTCTTTATGATACAGAGTCCAAACTGCGTTTAACGCTTACTTCAGCCTTAAGGAATCTTAAATCAGATGCAAGAACACTTGAGTTTAAAGTAAAGCCGTAAATTATTCCTTTTAAATTATAAATTTAATACGTTGATTGAAATTTATTAGGGAAAGTTTATTTAAAAATAAAAATTTAACACAAATTAATGGACATAAAATATCAACCATTGGATTGCCTTGACTTCCACCCCTCATATAAAGACAAATTGATCCAGCAACTGAGATTTTTGCGTCCCTTGATTTATGTCAAATTTTTGTATCCAAATAGTCACCCCCTATTTATTATATTACCTAAATATTACAAACTATTTAAAAATAAATTCTAAATCATTTAACGTATGTTATGAATTACAATATTGGAAAAATAATCTACCCCCAATTTTTGTTCTCAACGCAACCCTTATCGTCTAAGTGTACTAGAAAGCAAGTTCATTGAACCATCCTCCATTGAACTCTGTAACCAAGAACACACATAAGTTCATTTTGTGTCGCTAGATATACAACCATCTAGAACTATGGTATACATATTACAATTATGCAATTCGGTCAGTAAAACTGTTTCGAATAATCAATTATGGCGTTGAACTTAGTAATAGTATATTACGCATGGGATTTATCTGTAGGAAATTTTAGCTTGTTTTGATACCTAATGTAGGAAAATCTAGAGGATATATTTTTACTTTAATATAAACTTCCTTGCATATACTTGCTTCACACCTTAAAAAGATCACCAACACAACTCAAAGCACGAGCTTTTGACTATTCTGCTTTTGTTTTTCTGCTATTTCTTTTATTTCAAGATAGCTTTCTTCAACATCTTCCTGAGTTGTTGTTTTTTCATAGCCTGCAAAATGATTTTCCAGCATTTTTCAAGCTTCTTGCGTTGTTTTTGCACTTATAATGCATGGAAGAACTGATCGACTCATCCCTTGGTACATAAAGGACAAGGCTTTTGCATTATTGACCTTGTTCTCTTTATGTTCTTTCTTCTTTGCAACTGACATTGCAGCTACTTCCTCTGCTGTGTGAGGAGTATATCCTTCTTCAACAATATCTCATAATTTTTCAGATATGAGGAAAGTCTTCATAAGAACATTCCATAGCTTATAATCTTTTTCAAAGAGAATAGGAACTCCTTGTTGAGTAAAAGGAAAACCAGATTCTTCATTTTTTGTAAATGTCATTTGATTGAATATGAGAAGGGAATTGAAACCAAGGGTGGTTCTGGCTCTGATACCACTTGTAGGAAATTTTAACTTGCTCTGATACCACTTGTTAGAAATTTTAACTTGCTTGATACCACATATTGGTATTTAGAAGAGAGGAAAAGGACTGATAACAATTTGTTAGAGTGGAGAAGCTGAAGATAATATCTTTTTACTTTAATTTTAATTACTTTCTCGATGATCTTCTTCTCCTCTATAATGTCTCCGTAGCTTCTGATTTGATTTGCAATAAGAGAGACTCTAGAAAGAAAATCTTGCACTCCCTCATTTTCTTTCATCATGTCTTCCTTAAACTCTTTTACCATAACAGATTATTTCCCATGTAGATTAAGTCATTAACATAAATGCAAACTATAAGAAAACCACCACCAAATTTCTCTCAAGGGAGAGGTCGTGGTAGACATCAAAATTCTGAAGAATGTTGCCGCATCTGTGAGAAGAACAACCACGACACAAACAATTGTCGATATAAGTGCAAAAGATGCAAAAATGCAACCCACTCTCACAGAGATTGCTGGTATCAAGAAGATGGTGACAGAAAAGAAGCAAATTTCACAGAAAAAGAGAAAAAAAAAGTAAGAAAAAAAAGAAGGAAGAAGATTACAATTAAAGTAAAAAGATATTATCTTCAGCTTCTCCACTCTAACAAATTGTTATCAGTCATTTTCCTCTCTTCTAAATACCAACATTTGGTATCAAGCAAGTTAAAATTTCTAACATTATCTTGGATGGAAATGCACCTTATACACTTCGTTGTCCCCTTATTTATCTAGTCAAACAAGCCATGATTCAATTAGTTGACGGAACCTTTCTTTATCTGTGTGTAGTTGGCGAGTTCACTCTCTTTATAGAATACATCAAGCCAGCCTTGAATCTTAATCACCTTTTCCATTATACAACCCTGTAATATAAAAACACAGAAAAAAAAAAAAAAAAAAAAGACAGATCACATCTGGTTACAAAACCAAACTAAGCACGAGTTGAAGAAATGTCTGACTCAATTTTCCCTTAGGTATGTTGAACAAACTACAAAGGTCCAATTTATTATTTAGTAATCTTTTAGGAGAAAAAAGGGGTTACCGATGTAATACTGCAATTCTATAATTGCCCTCATAATCAACTTTGAGAGATGTTCATGAACTCTGTTTTTTCATTAGGACTAAGACAGCAAACAAATCGTGCTATACCCTAACAGTAACAAACATAACCAGATATACTAAATTGGTGAAACTCTGGGTTTGGTTTAGAATTAAGGCATTTGTGTTGTTTGAAAAGTAGGTGTTTATATTGACTAGGTAATGTTTTATTTCAAAATGTGTAACCAACTAAACTCACTCTACTTCTCCCAACAAGTTGTTATTATAATTTCAAAACTCTAAATCTGGACTGATATTTCAAATTTTGGGCATCTCAATTGCTTCTCTGAACTTGAAATTTCGATAAAAGGTTTTTTATTTTATTTTGTCACTGTTTCGGTGGTTGATTTCAATAAAATTGTGTTAATATATGTTATGTTTATTTATGATAAAATTATTGTTATGCTTCAAGATTCCAGAACAACGTTAATTAACATAGAAATGTGTTTATTTTATGCTCTTATATCTTATCTTTTGTATATAAATAAATATTACTTGGGTATTATTTTGTCACTTTTACAGATATGTCAACTAAGCCACATGCAGTCAGAAAATCAAAATCAAAATGTTGTGTATATACATATGAAGGTTTGCAGATGAAGACTTAACATTGTGTTGCTTTGGAGTTTAAGATATATTCATGTTTGGTTGAATAAATCTTATGAAATTTTATCTCCCATCAATTAGTCACATGCCAAACAAGGAAGATACGGGAGGAATAATGGCTAATTAAGAGGGAGGAACAATGGCTAATTAAGTGGGAGGAATAATGGCTAATTAAGAGGGGAGGAGTAATTGCTGATTAACAGGCCCGTATATGCATAGATTTGATTGGGGTTTTAGGTTGACTATCTATCCCCCATAAATATCCATGTAATCTCATTGTAAACTTTTATCCTAGAATTAATAAAGTCTTCTTCTTCTCTTTTCTGCATTTTTTTATTTTTTTAGCAATTAGTGTTATCTACACAATTAGATTTACTAGAACACTATTTGTCTTTTTCATTTATTTTTCATTAGTGATTAACCGTCTGATTAGATTCAGCAGTGATCCTAATTTTATTTCCTGTTTGTTATTTTTAATTTCTGCAATCTCAATTTCTGTTCTTTTTACTGCTTCCTTAGGTTAATTGGATTGAATACAGATTTGATTAGATTCAGATCTGATTCAATTCAATAATAGTTTAATTGCAGTTTCAATTTCGTTTGCTTTCAAAATCAACCTCGAAGATTTGTCTAACTCGCCCAAGAAATTTTATAAATAATTTAATTTAATTTACCTCTCTGTGATTCGATCTGCATACTACACGATCTGTGCGCTTGCAGTATTTATTTTAAAATTCGCGCTTTTCTAGTTCATAGGAAAGCGACGATCAAGTTTTTGGCGTCGTTGCCGGGAGGTAAACACTAAATTTTATTATTTATTTAATTTCTGATTCGTGTTAGTTTTTTTTTTTTTTTTCATTTTCTTTTTGTTTTCTTGTGTATATAGAAAAAAATCTTGATTGAATAGATTTGGTATTATTCAATGATACCGTAATCTTCTAAGCAAGAGAAAAAAAATAACTTGCCATTTTCATTGATTTTCTGTCTTTGCCATTTTTTTCTTCTACTTCTTTTTTTTTCCTAATTGTTTCCTCCTTTGTACAAATTTCTTTTTTGTTTTACAAGCCTTAAAAAAAACTGTTAATTTTCCTTTATTCTTTCCATCTTTCCACTTTCTTTCCAATCGTCTACTTTCTTTTTCTTTTTACAAATTTCAAAAAAAAAAAAAAATCCTCTTTTGCAATTTTTTTTCCCTTTCTTCTTTTGTCTTTCTTGTTCTCAATACATTTGATTTCTTTTCTTCTCTTACAAATTTCCTTTCTTTTCCCAAAAAAAAAAACACTCTTTTGATTTCTTTCCTCTTTATTCCTTCTTTCCAATTTTCAATATAATCACTTCTCATTCTTTTTTTACAAGTTCAAAAAAAAAAAATCTTGTCATTTTTCTTTTATTT
Source organism: Allium sativum (assembly GCA_030737875.1). Lineage (NCBI taxonomy): Eukaryota > Viridiplantae > Streptophyta > Magnoliopsida > Asparagales > Amaryllidaceae > Allium > Allium sativum. The sequence continues at coordinate 467,945,226 of CM060923.1, forward strand.
CTTCCCTGTTTTCAACTTCTTTCTCCTTTCTTTCGTTTGTTCCCCCTCTTACTAATATCTCGCATTCTTTCTTCTTTTACAATTTGCTGAAGAAAAAAATTCCTTTTATAAATTTCTCTTGCCTTGTAATTAATTTTCTTTCCTTTCTCCATTTATTTCTTTTCCCTTTTCAATTTTTTCCTTTTACATTTTTTTCCCTCCTCATCTATTCCTTCTTTCCATCTATTCCTTCTTTTCAATTTTTACTTTATTTTTATTGTTCATTGTTGTTGTACATTTATTTTGCCAAATTTTCTTTAATTGCTTCCCATCTATTCCTTTTCTTTTACTTCTTTCCAATTGTTAATCCACTGGTTTTCATTCTTTTACAACAATAACCAGAAAAAAAAACATATTCTCTTTTGAAATCTTTCTCTTTTCTGCCTTGTAATTATTTCTCTACCTTGCTATTTATTTCTTTCCACTTCTACAATTTTCTTTCTAACTTTTACATTTCTTTCCTTTTTTTTACACAAAACAAAAAAAACAAAAAAAAAGTTGCCAATTTTCTCTAAGTTTCTTTTATTTCTTACCCTTCTCTCCTTTCTTTTGCAATCTAATTACTTTCCAAAAAAAAACTTTCTAAAACTTCTTTCCTTGCTGCAAATTTCTTCATCTTCATAAACCACAATCTATCCCCTACCACATCCAGAAACCTGCATCTGAATTTTCCATCAACCCCTCTACACCAAAACATTCCAAGCATAAACGTTTCAAACCAAAACTTCACCACTTGCTCCACGCCACTGCCACAAACAGCCCTTGCTAGTGCTTCCAATTTCCTTCTTTGCCACAATTTCTATCACAAGTTCACCAAAGCCCTCTTCTCCTCCAAACCACCAAGACCCCTTTCAACATCCGATCACCATCACCAAGCTTCCTCCTCGGTCCTCAAAATCCGCAAACCAGACCTCATACCAACAAGCACCGCACAGCCAATTCAAACTACCACAGTACCAAAAATCTCCGATTTGAAAACCGATTCAAGAGCTAAAAAAAACAAACTTGCCAATTCGATTGATACCCAGGAACAAAGGCGGCCACGATTTCTTATTGTCTCGTTTGAGAGACTAGTTCGATTTCCTTTTTACTGAAAAAAAGGTGCGAATTTTGGGTTTGAGCGTGAGAAATTTAGGACTTGTTTCCTTTTATTGAGGGAGGTGTGTTTGTTTTATTTGCTTTACTAAGAGGATTATTTTTGGGGTGTGATTTGTTTTAGCCTAAGGGGTACGATTTGTTTTAGCTGAAGGAATGCGATTTGTTTCCTGATCTCTTCATTTTGGTTCAAGTGTTTTCTGATTTGAAATAAAAAGGATTGTTCTGAAATTAGCTCTCTGGTCTGTTCATTTTGAGTGCATGAGTTATTCTTTTTCCTTTTATTCTGCCTTAGTTTTTTATTAGTTTAGCTTCTTTTTATTATTTTATTTTGTGCGAGTCAACTGTTTAGCCTATTTTATTTTTTTAATTTCAGCTTAGTTTTAGTTTTGTCCCATTGTTATCACGGCGACAGACTAGTCGCGACTAGTCGTCGACTAGTCGGTCAGTCAGTCCTAAGTCATCTACTAGGGCTGTCGACATGAAATTTGTCAATATGTCGGTCGACTGGATCGACAAGAAGCGACTAGTCGCGATTAGTCAGGCGACTAGCGGTCAACTTAACAGACTGGTTCAAATTTGGGTCAAAAAAAAAAAATTTAAACAAGTTAGAAAACTCGTATTGAACAAAAAACAGTGACCTGGTTTCAAAATACGTATTCATCGAACAACAGAGGAAGACATTGAACAAAATACAATACGGGTTCATCGAACAATCGAACAACAGAAAACCCGTACTTTGAGTAACCCTAGGTGCCGCCGCCGCTCCGCCTGCCTCCGTCGCTCCTCCTGCTGCCGCCACTCCTCCTGCCGCAGTTGCTCCAGAGCTGCCGCCTCTCCAGTTTGAGTAACCCTAGGTAATTCTTTTGCTTTGTTTTTTTTTCCTGTACACTGAAAACAATCGTATTACTCCTTCACTGCTATTTTTCCTTATATACGTACACTGCAATTTTTGTCTCCTTGCTTTTTTTTTATTTGCTGTTGCTGCTGAACTGATATCTATTTTGTTTTTTTGTTTTCAACAGATGGCTGCAGAAATACCAACGGCAAGTATTGAATCGTATGATCCCTCCAAGGATTCAAAGCGAAAGGCATATGTATATATTTATTTATCGACTAGCCTCGACTAGTCTTCGACTAGTCCACTAGTCGACTAATTGGACCTTCGTCGACTCGACTCGACTTACCGCCGTGATAACCATGTTTTGTCCCATCTTGAATTTGTTGAGTCTTAATTTGTTTTCTTTATTTCTTCTTTCATTTTTTTTCTTTTTTTTTTCTCTGTCATTCTTTGAGTTTGGTTTTATATTTTTATTTTGTTGGTTTTGTTTTTTTCTTATTCTTTCTATTCTAAAAAAAAGAGTCAAGGGCCAGAGTGAAGAAGGAATTCAAGCAAACAAAACAAAGGATCTAACGACGAGCGATTGCAAACAGTGAAGTCTAATTTTCTGGATGGACAACCACACCCACTGTAAAATTTTCTAACTCTACAGGTAGGGGTGAGCGTTTGGTTGGTTCGGTTTATCCGATGATGAAAATTGTCAAACCAAACTAAAACCAACAAAAATGAAAACCAAACCAAACCAACCAAATTAAGTTTGGTTGGTTCAGTTGGTTACCCGATTTAACCGAACTAAAAATATTTTAAACCTTACGTTTGTAGTATTAACTATAATTTGGAATATATCATAAATATATTATTAGAGTATTATTGTTTATGATTCTTATGCTTTTTAGAAGTAATTTTGATACATATGTAATGATTAAAATTTACCTGTATAACTAATCTAACCTAAAATATTTATTAAAATATTGATAATTTTAAAAATATAATAAAAGTTCGGTTAATTTGGTTAAACCGATAACCAAATTAAATATTTTTCCAAACCGATTACAAACCGATCTAGTTTCAAAACCAAACCAAACCGACCAAAATAAATTGGTTCGGTCGGTTTATTTGGTTTAACCAAATAATGCTCACCCCTATCTACAGGTGCTCTGCTGCAAAGAAAAAAATAGGAATTGCTTGTAAAAAAATTCTACAGGGGCATCGGCTTGCTTGTACAATATTTTAATTTTCTGCAATTATTATTGTTTGGTTGTTGTGTTGACTAAAATTACTGAATAGATTTCGTGAGGAACGAATTTCCATAATTAAAATCATTACTCTCGTCATAAAACTTGATTTGATTTGCAAAATAATTAACTACAAAAGTGTATTTTATGAAATTGATTCTCTCAACGGTTTGATCGCGGATATATATTAGTTCAATTTATTGAACTTCTAGCAAAAGAGGTTGCATACTACCCATAAAACATTGATCGTATCCCTTAGTATTTATACTATACGTGAACGGCCATAAGATCCTCTTCCCCCTTCAAATCGAGATTATCGACAAATAGGTATACTTGAGTACGTTATCTATTTTGTAATAACAACTACTTGTGTCAATCTTAAGTCTTGGATTTTTTTTATTCAACAATGATGAGTGAAAAGAGTGTTAGCCATCATAATTCTCCTAGGAATTTTGAGATTGATGAAATTGGCATGATTCAGACCACAGTTAATGAAACCTTTATTGACACTTCTGAAGCCTTGAAAATGTGTTTTAACCATTTCAACTCTGATTTCGATGAGCTTGAATACATTTCTGAATTAAATGAACTTCTTGACCCGAAACCTATGTCATCTGAATCTAACCAAGGAACGTTGACCAATGTCATACACGAACTTCCTAAGTTAGACCTCAAACCCCTGCCACAAGACTTTGAGTATGATCACTTGGACTTTTCGAAAAATTCTCCCATAATCTTGGCCTCTGATCTTACCAAGGACCAAGAAGAAAAACCTGAGAAAATTTTACGGGATAATCTGCATCTTAATTATATAAATCATTGGCACGACAACATTTTCATAGGAAAGATTTTGATTTCAGAATTTATTGACATGCCTCTTGTACCTCAAAAACCAGATAGGAAATCATCATACATCATTTTCGATAGAGGCAAGTGTGGGGGAAAAAGAAAATCTCGGTTTTCACATAACACTCATCACCGTTATAGATTTCATTTTGTTTATGATTGGCATTCACATATAGTGGTTAAACTTCATTTCATTTTACAAATAATTTTGCAACTCATTCACCTTTGGGTACGATCTTTCAAATTTAGGAAACGTTACAGTGTGGACACTGTTTAGTTCTAGTGTGAGGGGAGTCTGCATTGCATTCATTTTTTATTTTCTTTTCATTTTATTTTTCTTTTCACTTTCATGCATTTAGATAGGACCATCATGCATTTTAGGTCATAATAACATGCCATTTTTTTCTTTTTCTTTTTATTTTTCTTTTCATTTTATTTTTCTTTTCACTTTCATGCATTTTAGGTCATAATAACATGCCCTTTTTTTTGGGAAATATGACTCATTTTAGATTGATACAACAAAATAAGTTAACAATTGTTAGTCAGTTGGTAGTATTTTTTTCTCTCAGCTAAGATTGAATAAGAAATATGATGAAAAGTTGAATTTTGATGGATATTAGTGTAACTGGTACATAGGGAGATTCTTAGGTGATGGCCATGAAATCTATTCTATATTGTAGTTTTTGTTTAAATAAGTGGAGGACTTAAAATACTTATATTGGCTTTTCGAATCTTTAAAACTAAGTTGTGTTAAGCTGAATTCGTATAATGCTCTCTTATTCTTATATTTTCAATAATAATAATAGCAATCCAAGGGTATCCAACATTGCTTGTATATCTAGCGTTGGTGTGCAAACCCGCCAAACTCTATCCGACATGTTGTTGACAAAGTCAGCGTTGGAATATCTTGGTCTCATCTTATAAGTTGGACACCTAAGGATTACCGGCATATTGTTGACAAAGTCAGCGTCGGTCTGCACAATCCGCCAAACTCTGTCCCAACTCTCCGTCAGTCCGCAAGGCAGTGTATGAGTGGTATACCTTGGTCTTTTAAGTTAGGTGTATATAATTAATCATAAATTTTAACTTTTATAGAGATAGAGAATAAGCGATGATGCCCAAACATTTCTTGACTTTATTGATTTGACTAGCCATACACAAGGAAATTAGAATACCACTTCACAAACTATGACAAGCAAACTAAGAATTTATTTCATGGCTGCACTATGTTATCGACCGAACTAACTGGCCAAACTGGAATTTAATATTTGAAAACTTGATTTATATTGAAAATTTGTGACAAGTTGAGGTATCTAAAATAAAATCAACTGACTAGAAATTGTTAACTTAATTTGTTGTACCACTTTCCCGAAATAAGCCGCGTTTTCAATTTTTGTTTTCAATTGCATAAGTCATCTGCATTCATGTAGTTACATTACAGTCATAGCATACTGCATTTGGATTTTGTGGGTAGTGTCCGTTGAAAACCCTCACGAGACACCACTCGTCCTACTAGGGACACCTAGATGTTTAACGGCTTGTTGCATACGCTCAATGCAATCGTGTTTCCTACGAAAGTGTGACCTATCTAGTTAGTTTTTAGTTTTTGTTTTACTCGAGGACGAGTAAAAGATAAGTGTGGGGGTATTTGATTAACATAGAAATGTGTTTATTTTATGCTCTTATATCTTATCTTTTGTATATAAATAAATATTACTTGGGTATTATTTTGTCACTTTTACAGATATGCCAACTAAGCCACATGCAAGCAGAAAAACAGAAAATAAAGATCAAAATGATGTGTATATACATATGAAGATTTGCAGATGAAGACTTAACATTGTGTTGCTTTGGAGTTTAAGATATATTCATGTTTGGTTGAATAAATCTTATGAAATTTTATTTCCCACCAATTAGTCACATGCCAAACAAGGAAGATACAGGAGGAATAATGGCTAATTAAGAGGGAGGAACAATGGCTAATTAAGAGGGAGGAATAATGGCTAATTAAGAGGGGAGGAGTAATTGCTGATTAACAGGCCCGTATATGCATAGATTTGATTGGGGTTTTAGGTTGGCTATCTATCCCCTATAAATATCCATGTAATCTCATTGTAAACTTTTATTCTAGAATTAATAAAGTCTTCTTCTTCTCTTTTCTGCATTTTTTTATTTTCTTAGCAATTAGTGTTGTCTACACAATTAGATTTGGTAGAACACTATTTGTCTTTTTCATTAGTGATTAACCGTCTGATTAGATTCAGCGGTAATTCTAATTTTATTTCCTGTTTGTTATTTTAATTTCTGCAATCTCAATTTTTGTTCTTTTTACTGCTTCCTTAGGTCAATTGGATTGAATACAGATTTGATTAGATTCAGATCTGATTCAATTCAATAATAGTTTAATTGCAGTTTCAATTTCGTTTGCTTTCAAAATCAACCTCGAAGATTTGTCTAACTCGCCCAAGAAATTTTATAAATAATTTAATTTAATTTACCTCCCTGTGATTCGACCTGCATACTACACGATCTGTGCGCTTGTAGTATTTATTTTAAAATTCGCGTTTTTCTAGTTCATAGGAAAGCGATGATCAAACGTCTTTCAACTATATTATTAAATTTATGTTAGTATCTCTGATATTTTCAAATATGATAACAATTTTATATGTTATAAAAGAATAGTTAAAATACAATTGAACAGTAATAGGTTTTACATGACCCAACAATAAATCTATAACCCACGTAATTTAATTATACCAAGTATAATAATCGATCACACTCTGAGCCAACATCCAAAAAAAAAAAACCGGAACTTGAAACATTTTCTGCAATGAGTTTTCTTCTTTCCTTGAACATTGTTCAAGGGTTTATCTTAGAATAAAACTGCATGGTAGCATGATAGAGCAAAATTATTAGTTGTTAAATTATTCATTAAACAAATCTAGAAGCCTGAAAATATTAACCTTATAACCTGACCTTGTGTTCAACCTGAGAATAACATTGGTCTGTCAACTATCCAGAAGAACCATTTGCAGAAACAAAATTTCGGTTGCAGAGATGGGACAAAACAGTAAAACTCAAGGCAATATTTTATTGCTATTTGTATGCATCATTTTGTTAAAGTCTACTGAAACCGAGATAATCCAGCCAGTTTTGGATAGCAATATCATCTTAAAAAAATTCAATGCCTTCATGACTACAATTTAGTGGCAAATATGCTCTAATCTGAACTATAAATTCTAGGGCACAGGAGAACTAGTAGATTAATAATTTTCACGTCCAACCTAATTCAAAAAAGTATGGGCTTTTGACTGTGGATTTAAGAGATCTTAAAAATGAATTCCCAATGTCGTTAGTTCATTCCATAGTTACCTAAATCGCGGTACGCTCCGGTACAGGAACGAGAACCGGGAACGAGGTTCGCCATAACAACCGTATCCGGTACGTAAGGGGGTAGGTTCAATTCGGAACGACCCGGTACGGTGTACCATGTAGTCTGGTACGGTGTTCCATATAGTCAGGTACGGTGTACCAGATTTCAAAACCAAAACAGCAAGTTAGAACTTGAGAGATAGGTTTAGGAGTTAGGAAGCATGATCAAGTAGTGCATTACTTTGTTTCATTTTTATGGCATTACTTCAATATGTGATGATTGATCAGAAGTTAATAATTTTGTTCTTACTGTTTACTTGTTTGTGTTGACACATGATTAAAATGACAAGGTTTGCATTTGCAGGTGGAAAGCAACGCTGAAGGAAGCACTGGATGCTGTTGAAGTAGTCACGTTTGATTATCCATGTAAATTTTATTGTATTATCTGATGTGTAAGCATTTTGAAAATAGTTTAACTTGTAGAAGACTTTCAGGTTGTCATTGACATTGTACACTTTTTGAGAATTCATTTCTTAATTATTAAATATGAATGCATGCATATTTGTCTCTGTGTTTGTATGCATAGTCTGCAATTCTGCATTCACTCATTCTAAAACAGAAAGAAAACTACAAGAAACGCAGAAAGTACAAAAAAAAAAAAAAAAGTCCAAAATCCAAATTTTCAAAACAGAAACATAATAACTTAAAACTCCATACTCCAAAACATCAAATATCAAAGCAGAGAAATAAAACTTCTAGTCAACCCGCTGCCGTTTTCCTTTGCCATTGTTCACGCCTTCATCATCAAGATTCTCCCAAACCATTTCCTCTAAGCGAGCATTTGAACCTTCAATGTAATCACTTTCCGGATTCATATCCCATTTTTTGTTGGGGCCTGATTTATAAGATTCCGAAAAACGGGATTGAAGTCTAATGTTTGAGTGAATATAAACTAGTTTATCCGCTCTCTTGCAATTTAAACGATTTCGCTTGACATTATGTATGTAGGAGTATGTACTCCAATTCCTCTCGGCCGACGAGCTACTAATTGGTTGAGAGAGTACTTTTTTGGCTACTTCCGCCAATTCCGGAGTTTCCGATCCATATGTCGCCCACCAATCAATTCCATCCATTGTCACAGCATCAGCTTGCGTTCCGGCCATAGAATAAATTCCTTTTTTCATATGAAATGTCGTCCATTGTTCTCGTAAAGTCTTTTCTTCATCTTCACTCTCTGCAATTCTCTTAAATGCTTCCATAACACCAACTACAATCTCCCTGTCTTGGTTGGGAGCTTTTCTTTCCATGCCACCTGGTGCCAAGCTTTCTAGATAATGTTTATCATAAAATTTAGGACTTAATGCAAATCCCAAACAATGAAGGGGGATGGTCATTTTCTCCCAGCGATCTACAACAATCTTTTCAACTTGAGGGTAATAAAATGAGTACTTATTTTCCCTCATAGCATCTTTGATTTCACCTAGCATATTGTCCATTCTTTCATAAATTTCTCCCATTTTGGGACCTTCGCCATCACAAAATTTGATTAGATAAAAAATGGGTTTTGTAAAAGCCAAAATATTGTCAACGTCATCCCAAAAATTATCATCTTTAATCGTATCAGCGATTTCTGTCCCAGCTGATCGAGTGTGCTCATCCCCATTTTTTACCCATTCCCGCCAAGAATTTAGTACAATAGTTGTAGCAAGTGCCTCTCGACATTCCATTAATCTTTTCAAAAGTATATAGTGTGAAGCAAAACGTGTCTTAGCAACCTTCAATAATTCCAATTTTGAGTTTTCTCTAAAAAAGGATAACGCATGTGTGTGATTAATAAAATACTTGACAATACCCTTGCCCCTCTTATATGTTTCGGACAGCCAACAAAACCCATTTGCCAAATCTTTAAAAATCAGATTTAAGGTGTGTGTGCAACAAGGGGACCAGAAAATGTGTTTGTATACCTTCTCTATTTCCCGCCCGGCAGCCTTGCAATTAGCCGCGTTATCGGTTACAACTTGCAATACGTTACTTGGTCCAATGTTCTCGATTGCTCCAAGAAGAAACTTTGAAATCTCTGCCCCTGATTTCTCTACTCCCGAAAAGTCTTCTGCATACATAAACATAGCACCACGTGAATTAGCCGCAACAACATTAATCAGTGGCCTATTTTTAACATTAGACCACCCATCTGAAACAATTGAGACTCCTTGAGTATACCATGTGTCTCTAACAGGTGTAAGGTCCTTCTCAACTTCTCGATAACATTCATCAAGTAAGACCGTTCTAGCCTTTTCAAACGAAGGGGGCTTGTAACCATCTGGTGCTTTCTTGATGGCGTGAATCATTTCAATGAACTGCGGGTTCCGTAACACATTGAAAGGGATTCCATTTGCACACAATCCTCGAATGATTTTCAGGTCCACAGCATTTCTCTCTATTAAGCCAAATGATTCTTCAAAACGTTTTTTTGAAGATGCATTTTTTGAAAGGACTGAATTCTTCAACGACTTTGAAACACCATCACTCTCTACTTCTTTTACTTTATTGAAGAGATTGTTATACTTCTCTTTATCTCTAATCAACACAGGGCACCTTTTGATATCAGCTTTCTTCCCCACGGGAGCACCAAAAAAATGGACATGAATTCGAGTGTATGAACTGGTGTACTTGCATTTACAGTGGTTACAAATCCACTGTTTTGCTCCACCCGCATTCTTGCTGTTTCCTGTCCCCAGGAATGTCACTTCATCGAAGAGAGGCTTTGATGGATCCTTCTGTTCAGTGGGTATTTCAGAATGATTGCCTGCTGATGTTTGTTGCACTTGCACCTCATCATCGACATCAAAGAAAACTTGTGTCTCACTAACATAGGTCTCATCCTGATCGGTATCTGCTGCTGCTTGAGTGTTTCGATTCTTACCAAATGCCATTGCAGTGAATTTACAGAGAAGAAATTGGAAAAGAGTAGACCTGTAGAAGACACAGAAGAAATTGAAATATTGGATGAATTTGCAGAGAAGAAATTCGAACTGTATATATAGAGTTAATGAGTATAGAATATAGATGTTAATCATTTATTCAATTACAGAAAACCGAGCAGAGTCTACAGGGAACGAGGCGCCATAGATGAAATCGCGTTCCCTACAGAGAACGAGGCGACTCTACAGACGAGGCGACTCTACAGAGAACGAGGCGAGAGAACGAGGCGCGACTCCACAGAGAACGAGGCGCCATCGCCATAGATGAAATCGCGTTCCCTAGGGCGAACGGAAATCAAAATCGACGTTCCCAATCACGATTTCAGCGCAGTTCCGTTCGATTTGAAGAAGCAATTGGATCGCGATCCGATTGCGTTTTGGTTCGCTTTCGTACCGCGATTTGGTACGAAGCGTTCAGATCGCAATTCGCGGCCTTCCCAGCGAATTAGGAATGTTTTAAAACGCAAAAGGCGTACGCGAGGCGTTTTCGGGTCCGTGAGGCGAGACGTAAGCCTCGACGCGTTGAAGCGTAAGCCTTTTGGGGAAAGATGAGGCGTTTGCTCATTTTTAAACATAGCCTGGACATCCCAAAAATGAAAAAAATAATATAAACAGCACTCTGTATTAAAAAAAAAAAGACAAAACAAAAAAAGACTTTTCTCTTTCGATTCCAGTGAGGAATCGAGTTCGATTCCTTCACAGGAATCGAGTTCGATTCCTTAAGAGGAATCGAACTCGATTCTGAATCGAGCTCGATTCTAGTAAAGGAATCGAGTTTGATTCCTTAACTGGAATCGATTCGATTCCTTAACTGGAATCGATTCGATTCCTTAACTGGAATCGATTCGATTCCTGTTCGAATGTAATTTCAATCGAGGTAAGGGTTTTTTTTTTTAACATCTATACACGTACGCCTCAGCTGCTTGAGGCTCTGAGGCGTACGCTTTTGGTGATTTTCACGCTTCAACAGCGTGAGGCTTAAGCCTTACGAGGAAAACGCCTTTCAAACCACGCCTCTAGGCGTTTTACCGTCCGCCTCGCCTCGAGGCGCGCCTCAGGCGCGTTTTTTAAAACATTGGTTCATTCAATAGTTAGCAGGGTAGTAAGAATTTCTTTTGTTCAGATCAGCACACCCCCCCCCCCCCCCCAAACCCCCAAAAAAAACTCTCTTTCTCTCCCTCCCTCCTCTAGTTTTTTTTGGTAATCAATGTCTTAAGAGCATCCAGTTCCAGATCCATGATCATGTTGTCAAAGGTAACCACTTGACAAGTTATACATAGACTCATAGAGAAAAAGTCCACAATCCCATTCTTTTAACCTCTAAATTTTTTTGTTAATTAGTTACATCTAAATACCTCGGATTAAATCAACTTTTTTAGGTACAAAATTCTCGTAATATGGATGTTCATAAAATTTCTTTTTTTTTTTTTAAATCCAGTACCCTTTCAAAGCTATAATTCGAATTAATAGTTCAGCAAGTATTTCAGGTGACTCACAATAAATTATGAATTTGAACAATTTTAAAGTTGAAAAATTAACCTTTTTGAAAAAGATGATTCACAGTTCACACGTTTCAAATTCATATCTATTACAAAGGATGACCCAACCCGAGATATCAAGAAACAAAAAAAGTCAACTGAATATTATGAAAGATCAGACAGATGTGAAAAAATGTTCATTTCTTTTAAGATCCAAAATCCCAAGCTATCACTTGTAACTTTAAGGAAGTAAGCCTCCAACCCAGAACACATACAATATGTTTATTGCAGAATGTTATCCCAGTATCTTTACCAAAGCACGAACCCATGAGCTCTCATGACCTGAGACATATACAGACTGAAAGAAGTAAAGGAAGGAATAGAGGATATGATTTTTAAATAACCCCTGGTTTTCGTTTATAATTAAGAGAACCAAAAATTGAGGTCTTGTTTACCAACTATGGAAAAGTGAGGGGGAGCTGATTTCCAATGTGTGGTTACTTTTCTTTGGGGGGGGGGGGGGGGGGGGGGTTATAACCCCATCAACTAGTTCAATGTAGTATTAGCCAAATTTTGCAAACATGGTTTCTCCCGTCCCAATGAGGTGCACAACCACATGACATGAACACACTGTTTGATCAAGGGTTATTGTATACTGAAAGAATTCTAGAAAACCAAATAATTTGTTTACGATCCAATGCATAGTTTCATATGATATAACATGCTTGCAAAATTTTGCTTACTGGGTTTTGCTTTTGAGGAGAGTTTTGCGGCTCCGCTTGTATTTGCTAGTCTAAACTTCACAATCTAGAAAGGTGACAAATGTCTACAATGATTTTCCCCGGACAGCTTGGTTTCCACAATTAAGTTTTGTTAAAGAAATGAGTTTGATGCAAAATTTAGGACTCCACATTTAACGTAATATTTATGGTAAAACTAAGACTTTATGTTCAACAATTTCAAAATCGAACATATGTGATATAAAGAAAGAAAGAACCTTACATAAAAAAAGCTCAATCCTAAGCAGTAACCAACTGAGGTGAATTCCTGGTCTCCAACCATGATTTGGCTGCCACTTTGGTGGTCAACAACCAGCCAACTTTATCTTGTGCCTCATGAAATGGTGCATTCAATTCTTTCAAACGTGATTCAACAACTGCAGCCAAACCTTTCTCCGAATATTTATGCTTTCCATGACCTGTATGAATACCAAGCAATGCAGGCAACTCTTCTCCATTTTCAATAGCCTTCCATAAATCACTCATCCATATATGCAACGCAGTAAAAGCAGCACCAAACGACAAGCTTTTCACGTGCAAAGACCACTGCATGGGAGACCTCGTTTGAAGTTCTCTATAAACACCTAGTTCAAGTGCCAATTCTAGAAGCAAACGAGCTCTTTCTGATAAATCAAGATTCACACAAAGATCTATCAGACAATTAAAATATGCCTTGTTCACTTCCTTGCTAACTTTCCCAAAAAGTTCTCTAGCCTCAAGCTGGACTACCTCATCAGCAACCCCTTCATTTACCAGTACCCTAACCAAAGAACCCAAATCAAGATTCGCCTTCTCAATACACCCAATCAGCTTACCCACTTCTTCTCTAGATGTCTGAGTGAGTACATTCAGAAGGCAACCACAAAACCTATCATCGGGTACAATATTCAACTCCAGCAGCCAGTTAAACATCCTCACTACATCATCAGTCCTTCTCGCTTTTCCATAACACTGTATAAGCGAAGTTAACACAAAAATATTTGGCTGAAATCCCGCCTCCAACATCTCCTGCAATATACCCTCAGCATCAGACACCTTCCCAATACAAGAATAAACAGTGATCATAGACGAATAAGACCATGTATCAGGCTTACACTCCTCACCTAACTCCTTCATCGTCCGAAATATTTCAATAGCAGAATCCACTAACCCGATATCAGCACACATAGACAAAACCATGTTATACAAGACAAGATTTGGTTCATATCCCTTCTCCTTCATCGCTTTATAAACCCTTAAAGAATCCTCAGCATATCTAGCTCTACTGAAAGCTCTCAATAAAGCAGAGTAAGTAGTCCTATTAGGCACCAACCCACTACTCTCCATATCAGTATATATAGTCTTCACTTGCCATGGCCTACCCGCCTTTCCCATTGCATCCAACAACGAGTTAAAAACACCGACACTAGGCTTCACTTTAAGCGCCTTCATTTCCTCATATACATTAAGCGCTCCATCGAAATTACCTGATGCTCCATAAACTCTAATAATAGTTGAAAAAGTAACCGGGTCGACGCGCCACTTCTCGGTTTTAGCCCGATCATATAACTCAAGAGCCTTATCGACATTTCCTGTACGTCCATAAGCATCTATCATGTTGGAGTAGGTCACATCATCAGGGCTCAATCCAAACTCTGGCATCCTCTCGAACCACTCTACTGCTTTCTCAGGAATGTTACAATATCTAGCGCTACTAATTAATGTGGAAAACGTTATATTATCGGGTTTGACGCCTTTTTCAATCATTTTGGTTAAAAAGGTTTCCATCATATTCCAATCTTTGGACTTCCGAAGGAGTTTTAATGTTACGTTGCAAAGGATAACCTCTTTATTGATCTTAACGTTGCTCATGAACCACTCTAGGGTGGATAACGCGTTGCCGGCGTTTTCCATGTTGTTCAGCACTACAACGGCGTCCTGCTCGCTGGGGTTTGGTAGTGAGGAATTGAGAAGGGAGTTTAGGTTTTCGACCTCGGTTTTGTCGATTGATTTAGCGATTTTGGAAAGGCGAAAATGGCGGGAATCGGAGGAGTTGAGGCGGAGGAGGGAAGCGCGTTTGCTGTTGGGATTGATCCAGATGGAGTTTTTGACGGTTTTAGGGTTTTTGGTATCGGGTTGAGGCTGGGTTTGGAGACAGAGGGAGATGGGTTTGAAATGGGACAGCGTGGTTTTAGGCTTGTTTGGGGGTTTAAGGAACGGAGAGAGGACAGAGAAAGAAGAGGAGGAAAGAGGGTGGAGCTGGGATGGAGGAGAGAAGGACGTAGAACTCATGTGGTTTTGTTTATTTTTATATTATTGGAGGAGGAGGCGGAGATGGAGGTGGAATGTAGAGTTCTCTTATCTAGAAACGAGGAAGATGACGATGGGGTAATTCGAGAGTTCGATTTGGGGATGGGCCGGGTTACTCGCAAAATCAACTAAACGAGGATTTGTCTCTCGTTTCCCTACTTTGTACTTCCAAGTTCCAGTTCTCAAAGTCATGAGTTGCACGATAACGTTGTAAAATAAATTATAGAAAAAAAAAAATCCATGGTTTCACCAGCAAAACCGACAAAACGGAAAAAACCCAGCGTTTTGCTGGATTCACCCGCATTTAAAAAACCCAAATTTATCATTTTTTATAGAGACCCTACGAGGTGCTTTTAGGGTGTCTCGTAGAGATTCAAAAAGGTGCCCTTAAGGTACCTCGTAGAGTCTTTAGAGGTTAACTAGGGAACCTCGTAGGATCTCCATGAGTTATTTTGAAAATTAAAAGAAAAAATATATAGTAAGCAATGACAGTTTGATCATTAATTTTTCTGAGTAAGCTCAACATTTCCTTGAATTTAAATAGAATTAGCCAAAATACATAGCTAAACACTTGACATGCAATGCAATAAACTGCATTAGTTCTTGATAAAATACCAAATTTGAAAATATAAACGTGCATGCAGCTCGGTTAAATAGACTTAAAAGAGGGAATTGAAAAGTTGACTGTCATTGTATTCCTTGTTTTTCCACCTCCTTTTTTCATCTTTTTTTTTTTGGACGGAGTGTTTTTGGTTTGAAGGGGAGGTAAACCAAATATATTTTTAGAAAGAAAATAATAAAACAAACTTAAACATAAAACGATTGAACGTAATTAAATAATATTAGAACTTGTACTTGGAATTAAATGACTGGTCAGAATTAAGGAGTAACTTGTTGATAATCGTAGAAATCGTAAACTATATATTTACATATGAAACAAGGAAACGAAATAATAAGAGACTTTACCATTTTAGAACTCGTAAGATGGTTGTAATTTCTTCTACCTTATTATTATTTAAATAAATTAACATAAGAATAAATCATAGACTATGTGTGTGTGTGTGCGCGCTTGTGTGTTTGTGTGTGTGTGAGAGTGACACGACCCAAACTTCTCCGTAAAGGAAAGCCCAGATTGAGTTGAGAACACAACAAATTAGAACACAAACAGAAGAACATTTCATTGCTTATGCCAACAATTTACATCAGAGTACAAGAATATACAGAGTATGAACAAATAATATACATTCGATAAATATCAGAGATTTACAAATTACAATGCAGCGGAAAATAATACAAAAACACAACTGAAAAGAATATACGGATACAGAGTTTTCCGAATATCATTTCAGCTGTAAAGCAGGATCATGTGAATATAAATATGCAAAACCAAAACTACTAGCTGCCCGTGTGGAAAATAGGGGAAAACAGAATTTAGGTTAAAACAATAAACTCTAGGTCAGTCATGTGACTGGTGTGAGAACTACCAGTTATTAAATCTTTATTTTAAAATGAAGTAAATCGAGGGACCACGCCGTATAACACGGAACGGGTTTCCTCCAAAGAATACCAGTGCATAAAACAAACAGCGCAATGCTTTTTGGAAAAATGAAGCTATTATAAGACTCAGGTCCCATCACACAATGCAACGCGAGCCGGAGGATAGAGTTTTACCTTATAACAGTCAAACATGCTTGTTACGTTTAAAACAAATCATTTTGATACTATTATAGTGTAAAGTGTATGAAAACAACTTCAAATATAAATGTACCAATCATAGACGGCATAGTGCCCTACCCCACTATGTCGCCATACAAGGCTCTAAAAATAAAACTGAATGTCACATATTGGAAATTGGATTTCCTTCATGAATCTAGGCAAGGGATGTACTCCTTTTCGCTTCGAGACACTCTAGCAAATGCCTCGGGACTACACACTCTGGGCAACCCCTGTATCCTCCAAGGCCGGTCCTCCCTTACGTTTGAGAATTAATTATTCCTGAACACACGTTTCCCGGTCCTATAGGACCTATCCATCGGCTCCGTAGAGACCGATATAACTGAGGCGCCTCACAATCCAACAACCACATAGGTAAAAATATAACAATGTCAGGGGGTGCAAAACCCTGACACCACCCATAGCTAGAAAGAAACGTCATGTTCTCCTTGGGTCCCTTATCCCGTTTTTGACTCATACCGAGGTATGAGGCTCGCGAATTAACGCTATACACAAAGCTATGCTATATTAAAGCCGTGCTTTGATCTTCAACCACAAGACTCTGCTTTTCAACAGAAGCCTTGATCATTTGCATCTCAGCATACCACACAGGCAATTCGCGCCATGCGACTGATGTCTATCGATATATAACATCTGAGCTCGTACGTCTCAGAGAAGGGCGTTAAGCAAGAGAATAAATTCTCCGCCGTCAAACAGATATATACATAATAGAGATCAATCAACACAGAATAAAATCCAATGTCAGACACACATCCATTTACAAGTTCGTTCTGGATCTGAACGAAACCGGAGGCACCTTATTCCTCGTCCCGTATGTCCAATACAGGAGAGAGGTCCTCGCGTATCCAGTCGATCTCCAAGTACGTCTGGACGATCACCACTTATTACCTTGTCTTGGGTGTACAGCCCAATCAAGACATCAGTAATCATCCAAACAATGTGAAGACCTCCGGTCTTCAACCACTGTCTTCATCATCGACTTATCGTCGAATCAGTTATTCAGAATGGGTATAAATCCGGCCTTTCCGAATAACTCGCGTATATAATAAACAAGTGCTATAAAAACACAACATACGCCTCATTCCAATTCAGAATATTCTTTTATTTAAATATTCATATCCTTTGGGAAAGGTTCCCATTAATTTTATCAAAGATAAATACTTTTAAATTTATTCTTTAATCTTCCTTTGAATATCAATTCAAACTATTTAAGGTTTTCCAAACTAGTCAGGATTAACGCACCTTACCGAAGTAACCATTTATTTAATCTCCCAATCCCAACCTATTCATCCCATGGAGCAAAACTGGTAATACTCCATATCTAATACCACGGTGTTATTGGTAAATTTAATTACCATTCCACGTTCAAATCTAATTAAAGATTTAACTATCGCTAGGAGCAAAACTAGTGATACTTCGTTCTCGATCATCTCCCAAATTCGATAATTTAAATTATCAATTCCCATTTTAATGTAATTAAAGATTTATTAAAACCCCTACTCAGTTTTAATCTTCCTAAAAATCAATATTAATGATTATTTAACTTTGGAAACACAAACATGTCGCATCGACAATCTACACCGTACTATTGATTTCTGCCGATATATAACCTCTGAGCTCTTACATCTCAGAGAAGGGTGTTAAGCAAGAGAATAAATTCTCTGCCACCAAACAGATATATATTTAGCAGAGACAACCGTACAGTTCGAAATACAATGACAGACATGTAATCCTGCCTTTAACTGGGTTAAAGAACTAATGTCATTTAAAACACAGTTCACGATAAACCCAAATCACATTCCATTAATTGTGGAATCTTCACGGAAAAACAAATCAATATATAATTGATATCAATTTCTGTATCCGACTAATAATATAAATGGAATAACGGCAAAGCCTTTTAAATTCCATATGTATTAACAGTCTTCCTCCACAGAAGTTCACTTCGATTATTATCAAATCGAATTTCATTCAATTCCAAATTAATATATTAAATTGGAAAACTTTACTTTGGAAAATTCCCGTTAAATCTTAATAAAAAGATTTATAAATTCCAAATCACATTTCACTGTAAATCGGGTTAAAGAACGAATGTCGTTTAAAACACAGTTCACAATAAACCTAATTCACATTCCATTTTCGGTTCCAATTAAATGTTAATTAATTGGTAATTCTTCTTTAAATCTTAATTAAAAGATTTATTCTTTTCACACTAGGTTTAAGAACAGTGTCATTTAAAACACAGTTCACGACAAACCCAAAATACAATTCAATATTAAATACAAGGCTCTGAATAGAAATTATATCGGCTTATATTCAAAATCAAATTCTGAAATCAATAAATATCGTATTGGAATGACGATATATATATATATATATATATATATATATATCTTCCAAATTCCTCCACAATATCCGTATAATCATGAAATCCAATATCGAAATATTCCGAAGATAATTTCGATTCAAATCCATTCCAATTCATATATTGGAAATTCTGGTTATTTTTAAAACCATTTCAAACCCAATTTATTTATTTAAAAATATTGGATTTTTAATTCTAGTTCATAACTAGTTCATTTCGATAAAAATATGTTTTTATCCTTTCAAATATGGAATTTTTCATCCTAATTCTTTGCAAATCATTTATTATGGTTTTACACAAATTATTGATATTTTTAAAATTTTATCAAGGCCCATACAGTCGATTTCCATAAACGGTCATCGAACTGCACTTATAGCAACCTTTTCCAAATTTGATTTGGACATAATTCCAAATCCAACCGTTAGATTTCAAATTCCTTATATTCGTTGGAAAGCTCTTTTTGATACAAAGCCAACGGTTCCGGTTTTAGGAGAACCCGACGGTTGGATCTCCCGTAATGTCCATTCAAAGTCAATGGTCGAAATTCAATAACTGTCGCGGTGCGGCGCGTTCTATTCAGGCCATTAAATATATATAATATATATATTATATATATTTTGTCGATTTCCATTTAAAACGTATTTTATAAATCGTTTTAAATTCGTTTTCAAAACAATTTCAACTTCATATTCAATTTTAAATCAAAATTGAGTATTCCATATCATTAATATATAAATGAAAATATTTTCAAAACATTAGATTTTGATATCACTTCCTTTTCGATATTCATTATAAAATTGATATATATATCGCTCACGTCAAAATGGCGTTAATCTAATCAACACGGCTTTATATATTTAAATATTTTCATGTCCATCCCACTTCGGACATCAAAATCAGATTTTGATCTTTTACTGAATATTATTTCAAAATATTCATTATTTTAAAATATTCGTTATTTTAAAATATTCGTTCTTTCTGAACTGGAATCAGACAAAGTCAATTACCATATAATGTTATTTATATGGATTTCATACACACATGTACACAACAATAATCAAACACAGTCAACCATCATCCAGAGTGCATTACACAACTGCATAAGCGTTAAATATGAATAATTAACGCTTACAACAGCCTGTCAACCATTCGATTAACATACAACTAAATATTGGGATTAGTGTATGTCCAATATCATCACAATACCCGTGTGGGGTTTTCAAACAACAAACAATGATTATTATTTGTGCAGTTGGGCGATGTGTAAAATATATCGTCCCAATCAATATCAGTTAAATGGGTGTACATAAACAAATCATCCGATTTGTTTATGAATATTTATTTTATTCATATACACGTTAAAAATTATATTTTTTACTATAAAATATTTTATTTCAACACATGAATATTTTCCATTACACATCACAATCAACAGTCAATTTCCACAACACAAAACAATCAAACAAGTCGTCCGTGGTCTGTGGACGACGGTGTCGGGTGCTGCTAAGCACCGTCTGCATCCTAGTATATATTTTAACTAGAAAATAAAATTAAAGTGAGAAGTTCTCACCTTTGGGATCCACTTCTCCATTCCTTATTTCTGAATGGTTTGGATTTGGATTTAGATTTGATTCCCATCGGTTCCATCGCAATCTATTTCTCACGATTTTTATTTTAAAAAAATCACATATTTATTTCAACGCTACATATATAAAAATCATATTTTTATAACGATGTTTATAATATAAAAATCATATTTTTATACTGCTGCTTTGTATATAAAAATCACATTTTTATCGCTACTTCATATATATATAAATCGAATTTTTATCGCTACTTCATATATACAAAAATCGAATATTTATTCCTCTAACTTCATAATAAAGATCGTATTTTTAATATGCCATTCATATATTGATATCAAATCTTAATTCCAAACTATATACATAAAAATCGTCTTTTTATTTCAGATTTATACATATAAAAATTGCAACTTTATATAAGTAAAGATCAGATTTTTAAACAAGATATTATATATATAAAAAATGAAAATAAATGTAAATCAATAAAAACTCACATTTGGGTTGACGAGGTGGAGGAGAGGTCGGCGTGGGGTCGGAGGTGGGTTGTGGCCTGAGCGGCGTTTTTTTTTTGGTGGAGTAAGAGGCTAGAGGACGGTTTTAGAAGAGGGGGGAGACTAAGGGGGTGGCGCCGGGGTGCTAGGAAGTCGGGTGAGGCGCTGTCAGGCAGTGTGGGCCACAGCGGCGCTGGAGGAGGTGGTTTAGGGTTTTGAACGCGGGGCTTTTCAATTGGAGAGAGAGGGAAAAGAAAGGAGGCGGCGGTGGTGCCAAGGGGGGGGGGGGGAGGTCGGCGAAGCGGCGGGGGAATCGATGGCAGCGGCGGCATCGAGGTAGGGGGAGTGGAGCACGATCGTCGGGTTTTTTTTCTTTTAAAAACCGACAGTCTGAAAGAATGAGGAAGAGAGAGTCAAAGGGGGGTTATATTTAATTAGTTTATTTTATTACCCCAAAAAGCAACTTTTTATTTCGACCTCCCAACAAAACACACCGACTATCGTCCATAACTAATTACCCCCATTCCGAACACAATGGGGTATGCCCCGTAAGCCAATTCATCAGTTACGATCAGTTTTCGTCAAAATTACAATACAAATTAATATTTCGGTCAATATTGAATTTAACATATATTTTAATTTACGGGGGCGACATACGGACTCCAAAAATTCCAGAAAAATAAATCTGGCTATGTTTTGATGATATGGTCCTAACAAAACTAATTTCGTCGAATTTGAAGACCGTTTGAAAAATGGTCATTTTCCAGTCAATTAAATTCAAACTAAAATTACCAAACGCGTTTAAAGTCACCACGCCCACATATTGATCCCAAAATTATGAAAATTGGAATTTAGCAATAACTTGACATTCCGGATCCAGCCAAAGTGGTTTCGTCGAAAACGGAGGTCGTTTGTAAAATCGCTATTTTTAAGGGCTATATTTCCATAGCGACTATTCCGAATTTTCAATTTGACATAACTTTTTATTCCTGCTATGAAATTTTGATTTTTCGGATTCATTAGAAAGATATTTTCAAATAGATTCTAATATTTTTGGTTTCACTAAAATCCGGTTTATTTTGAATCCTGTACATTCATTTAAAATTTGAAATCGAATTTTCAAACTACCGCGCCATTTTCAATTCCTTTTATAATTAAAATAAATTTTTATATTCTAATTTCGATTTAAATAAATTTATACGTTCTAATTCTATTCAAAATAAATTTCTAGTCATTATTATTTAAAATAATTCATTTTAAATATTCATAATTCATTAAAATTGCCAAAAAAAAAAATGGTTCTGATTTTCCAGTTTGTTACAATCTCCCCCACTTAAAATCTTTTCTTCCTCGAAAAGGAACGGTGCTGAAAGTTGTTTTACAAACCAACTCAACTTTCATTCTTCAACTTTTCAGTTTCTTAGAATTTTCAAATTCTTCGAAAATTTGGCTAACACCCTAAACTTTCGAAAATTTTCGCCATAACCTCCTTTGTACGGGGAGCACCGAGAAAATCCCCAAACCACCACACAGGCCCTCTCATCTCAAAAATAAAAATAAAAAGCCAATCGGCTCATAAAATCATCCAAAACCAATAAATTAGTAAACATGTACCTATTTGTCGGGCATACAATTTTATTCCTTTTCTCTAGCCTCCTTACTATGACCTGTTCAATGTATATACATGTATAGGCATGCAATTTCAAACAATTTTCAATTCAGTTCAACATCTGATACAATTTGGCTAAATTCTACCTTTCATTCACATAATGATTTAAATGAATAATCACACAACACAACCATCAATCCATTAGTGGATTAAGATTTCAAATGCATAACTTTAATATATATTCAAAAATCATCTTTTCGATGCCAAAATTTACAACAATAAGCCCTATCTAGTTTTGGTTCTCACACCAGTCAATTGGAAATATATAGAAATCCCACTTTTGAAACCCGAACATAAATATTGGTGATGGAGCTCCATCATTAAAATCATCTCCGAGCGACTAGAGTGTGATTCTGTATCTATTCAGTATATTAAAACTTTGAATATACGTTTGCAAGGCGTATATGCAAAATATTTATATATTGGATTGTCCAAATTCAATATAAATATGAATATAAATATTCAAATACGAATAATAGGGTTTAAATTTTCAAAACAAAGTTTGTTTTTATTTTTATTTTAAAAAATATACTCTTCCAACTCATTCTAAGATACTACTGATCCCATCTCTAATGAGTAATTCTCATTGGATATTGCTAATCCAATCCCTGATGAATTCTTTCGTTTTGTTCTAAAGTGTCTTGTTCTCGAGCTCTGTAAACCAAAGCTCTGATACCAAACTGACACGACCCAAACTTCCCCGTAAAGGAAAGCCCTGATTGATTTGAGAACACGAAAAATCAGAACACAAACAGAAGAACATTTCATTGCTTATGCCAACAATTTACATCAGAGTACAAGAATATACAGAGTATGAACAAATAATATACATTCGATAAATATCATAGATTTACAAATTACAATGCAGCGGAAAATAATACAAAAACACAACTGAAAAGAATATACGGATACAGAGCTTTCCGAATATCATTCCAGCTGTAAACCAGGATCCTGTGAATATAAATCTGCAAAACCAAAACTACTAGCTGCCCGTGTGGAAAATAGGGGCATCCAGAGTTTAGGTTAAAACAATAAACTCTAGGTCAGTCATGTGACTGGTATGAGAAATAAAACAATTATTAAATCTTTACTTTAAAATGGAATAAATCAAGGGACAACGCCGTATAACACGGAACATGTTTCTTCCCAAGAATACCAGTGCATAAAACAAACAGCGCAACGCTTTTTGGAAAAATGAAGCTATTATAAGACTCAGGTCCCATCAAATAATGCAACACAAGCCGGAGGATATAGTTTTACGTTATAATAGCCAAACATGCTTGGTACGTTTAAAACAAATCATTTTGATACTATTATAGTGTAAAGTGTATGAAAACAACTTCAAATATAAATGAATCAATCATAGACGGCATAGTGCCCCATCCCACTATGTCGCCATACTAGGCTCTACAAATAAAACCGAATGTCACGTATTGGAAATTGGATTTTCGTCATGAGTCTAGGCAAGGGATGTACTCCTTTCCGCTTCGAGACACTCTAGCAAATGCCTCGGGACTACATACTCTAGGCAACCCCTGGACCCTCCAAGGCCGGTCCTCCCTTACGTTTGAGGATTAATTATTCCTGAACACACGTCTCCCTATCCTATAGGACCTATCCATCGGCTCCGTAGAGACCGATATAACCGAGGCGCCTCGCAATCCAACAACCACATAGGTAAAAATATAACAATGTCAGGGCGTGCAAAACCCTGACACCACCCGTAGCTAGAAAGAAAAGTCATGTTCTCCTTGGGTCCCTTATCCCGTTTTTGACTCATACCGAGGTGTGAGGCTCGCGAATTAATGCTATACACAAAGCTATGATATATTAAAGCCATGTTTTGATCATCAACCACAAGACTCTGCTTTTCAACAGAAGCCTTAATCATTTGCATCTCAGCATGCCACACAGCCAATTCACGCCATGCGACTGATGTCTATCGATATATAATCTCTGAGCTCGTACGTCTCAGAGAAGGGCGTTAAGCAAGAGAATAAGTTCTCCGCTGCTAAACAGATATATATTTAATAGAGATCAATCAACACAGAATAAAATCTAATGTCAGACACACATCCATTTACAAGTTCGTTCTCGGTCTAAACGAAATCGGAGGCACCTTATTCCTCATCCGGTATGTCCAATACAGGAGAGAGGTCCTCGCGTATCCGGTCGATCTCCAAGTACGTCTGGACGATCACCACTTATTACTTTGTCTTGGGTGTACGACCCAATCAAGACATCAGTAATCATCCAAACGATGTGAAGACCTCCGGTCTTCAACCACCATCTTCATCGTCGACTTATTGTCAAATCAGTAATTCAGAATGGGTATAAACTCGGCCTTTCCGAATAACTCGCGTATATAATAAACAAGTGCTATAAAAAAACTACATACGCCTCATTCCAATTCAAAATATTCTTTTATTTAAATATTCATATCCTTTGGGAATGGTTCCCATTAATTTTATCAAAGATAAATTCTTTTAAATTTATTCTTTAATCTTCCTTTGAATATCAATTCAAACCATTTAAGGTTTCCCAAACTAGTCGGGATTAGCGGACCTTACCGAAGTAACAATTTATTTAATCTCCCAATCCCAACTTATTCATCCCATGGAGCAAAACTGGTAATACTCCATATCTAACACCACAGTGTTATTGGTAAATTTAATTACCATTCCACGTTTAAATCTAATTAAAGATTTAACTATCGCTAGGAGCAAAACTGGTGATACTCCATTCTCGATCATCTCCCAAATTTGATAATTTAAATTATCAATTCCCATTTCAATCTAATTAAAGATTCATTAAAAACCCCACTTAGTTTTAATCTTCCCAAAAATCAATATTAATGATTATTTAACTTTGGAAACACAAACATGTCGCATCGACAATCTACACTGTACTATTGATTTCTGTCGATATATAACCTCTGAGCTCGTACGTCTCAGAGAAGGGTGTTAAGCAAGAGAATAAATTCTCCGCCACCAAACAGATATATATTTAGCAGAGATCAACCATATAGTTCGAAATACAATGACAGACATGTAATCCTGCCTTTAACTGGGTTAAATAACTAATGTCATTTAAAACACAGTTCATGATAAACCCAAATCATATTGCATTAATTATGGAATTTTCATCAAAAAAAAATCAATATATAATCGATATCAGTTTCCGTATCCGACTAATAATATAAATGGAATAACGACAAAGCCTTTTAAATTCCATATGTATTAACAGTCTTCCTCCACAGAAGTTCACTTCGATTATTATCAAATCGAATTTCATTCAATTCCAATTTAATATATTAAATTGGAAAACTTTACTTTGGAAAATTCTCGTTAAATCTTAATAAAAAGATTTATAAATTCCAAATCACATTTCACTGTAAATTGGATTAAAGAACGAATGTCGTTAAAAACACAGTTCACAATAAACCCAATTCACATTCCATTTCCAGATCCAATTAAATGTTAATTAATTGGTAATTCTTCTTAAATCTTAATTAAATTTTTTTTTCTTTTCACACTATGTTTAAGAACAGTGTCATTTAAAACACAGTTCACGACAAACCCAAAATCCAATTCAATATTAAATACATGGCTATGATTAGAAATTATATAGGCTTATATTAAATATCAAATTCAGAAATCAATAAATATCGTATTATAATAACGATACATACATACATATATATATATATATATATCTTCCAAATTCCTCCACAATATCCATGTAATCACGAAATCCAATATCGAAATATTCCGAAGATAATTTCGATTCAAATCTATTCTAAGTCATATATTGGAAATTCTGGTTATTTTTAAAACCATTTCAAACCCAATTTATTTATTTAAAAATATTGGATTTTTAGTTCTAGTTCATAACTAGTTCATTTCGATAAAAACATATTTTTATCCTTTCAAATATGGAATTTTTCATCCCAATTCTTTGCAAATCATTTATTATGATTTTACACAAATTATTGATATTTAAAATAATTTTATCAAGGCCCGTACAGTCGATTTCCATAAACGGTCATCGAAATGCACTTACAACGACCTTTTCCAAATTTGATTTGGACATAATTCCAAATCCAACCGTTAGATTTCAAATTCCTTATATTCATTGGAAAGCTCTTTTCGATATAAACACAACGGTTCTGGTTTTAGGAGAATCCGACGGTCAGATCTCCCGTAATGTCCATTCGAAGTCAATGGTTGAAATTCGCGAACTACCGCGGCACAGCGCGTTCTATTCAAGCCATTAAATATATATAATATATATTACATATATTTCGTCGATTTCCATTTAAAACGTATTTTAAAAATCGTTTTAAATTCGTTTTCAAAATAATTTCGACTTCATATTCAATTTTAAATCAAAACAGAATATTCCATATCATTAATATATAAATGAAAATATTTTCAAAACATTAGATTTTGAAATCACTTCCTTTTTTATATTCCTTATAAAAATGAATAAAATCGATATATATATATATATATATATATATATATATATATATATATATATATATCGTTCACGTCAAAATGGCGTTAATCTAATCAACACGGCTTTATATACTTAAATATTTTCGTGTCCATCCCAAATCGGACATCAAAATCAGATTTTGATCTTTTACTGAATATTATTTTAAGATATTCATTATTTTAAAATATTTGTTATTTTAAAATATTCGTTCAACCTAAACTGGAATCAGACACAGTCAATTACCATATAATGTTATTTATATGGATTTCATACACACATGTACACAACAATAATCAAACACAGTCAACCATCATCTAGAATGCATTACACAACTACATAAGCGTTAAATATGAATAATTAACGCTTACAACAGCCTGTCAAGCATTCGATTGACATACAACTAAATATTGGGATTAATGTATGTCCAATATCATCCCAATACCCGTGTGGGGTTTTCAAACAGCAAACACTGATTATTATTTGTGCAGTTGGGCGATGTGTAAAATATATCGTCCCAATCAATATCAGTTAAATGAGTGTACATAAACAAATCGGACGATATTTATTTTATTCATATACACGTTAAAAATTATATTTTTAACTATAAAATATTTTATTTCAATACATGAATATTTTCCATTACACATCACAATCAACAGTCAATTTCGACAACCCAAAACAATCAAACAAGTCGTCCATGGTCTGTGGACGACGGTGTCGGGTGCTGCTAAGCACCGTCTGCATCCTAGTATATATTTTAACTAGAAAATAAAATTAAAGTGAGAAGTTCTCACCTTTGGGATCCACTTCTCCATTCCTTATTTCTG
Organism: Allium sativum; assembly: GCA_030737875.1. NCBI lineage: Eukaryota > Viridiplantae > Streptophyta > Magnoliopsida > Asparagales > Amaryllidaceae > Allium > Allium sativum. The sequence continues at coordinate 467,973,350 of CM060923.1, forward strand.
AACGGTTTGGATTTGGATTTGGATTTGATTCCCATCGGTTCCATCGCAATCTATTTCACACGATTTTTATTTTAAAAAATCACATTTTTATTTCAATGCTACAATATAAAAATCATATTTTTATAACGATGTTTATAATATAAAAATCATATTTTTATACTGCTACTTCGTATATAAAAATCACATTTTTATCGCTACTTCAAATATATAAAAATTGAATTTTTATCGCTACTTCATATATATAAAAATTGAATTTTTATTCCTCTAACTTCATAATAAAGATCGTATTTTTAATATGCCATTCATATATTGACATCAAAACTTAATTCCAAATCTATATGCATAAAAATCATCTTTTTATTTCAGATTTATACATATAAAAATCGCAACTTTATATAAGTAAAGATCATATTTTTAAACACGATATTATATATATAAAAACTGAAAATAAATGTAAATCAATAAAAACTCACATTTGGGTTGACGAGGTGGAGGAGAGGTCGGCGTGGGGTCGGAGGTGGGATATGGCCTGAGCGACGGTTTTTTTTTTGGTGGAGCAAGAGGCTAGGTGACGGTTTTAGAAGAGGGGGGAGACTAAGGGGGTGGCGCCGGGGTGCTAGGAAGTCGGGGGAGGCGCTGTCAAGAAGTGTGGGCCAAGGCGGCGCTGGAGGAGGCGGTTTAGGGTTTTGAACGCGGGGATTTTCAATTGGAGAGAGGGGGAAGAGAAAGGAGGCGGCGACGATGCCAAGGGGCGCAGATTTGCAGCGGCGGCGTCGAGGTAGGTGGAGCGGAGCACGATCGTCGGGTTTTTTTTTGTTTTAAAAACTAACGGCCTGAAAGAATGAGGGAGAGAGAGTCAAAGGAGGGTTTATATTTAATTATTTTATTTTATTTTATTACCCCAAAAAGCAACATTTTATTTTGACCTCCCAACGAAAACCACCGATAGTCGTCCATAATTAATTACCCCCATCCCGAACACAATGGGGTATGCCCCATAAGCCAATTCATCAGTTACGATCAGTTTACGTAAAAATTACAATATAAATTAATATTTTGGTCAATATTGAATTTAACGTACAATTTTATTTACCGGGACCACATGCGGACTCCAAAAATTCTAGAAAAATAAATCTGGCTATGTTTTGACGATACGGTCCTAACAAAACTAATTTCATCGAATTTGGAGACCGTTTGAAAAACGGTCATTTTCCATTCGATTAAATTCAAATTGAAATTACCAAATGCATTTAAATTCACCACGCTCACATATTGATCACAAAAATTATGAAAATTGGAATCTAGCAATAATTTGACATTCTGGATCCAACCAAAGTGGTTTCATCGAAAATGGAGGTCGTTTGCAAAATCGCTATTTTAAAGGGCTATATTTCCATAGCGACTATTCCGAATTTTCAATTTGATATAACTTTTTATTCCCGCTATGAAATTTTGATTTTTCGGATTCGTTGGAAAGATATTTTCAAATAGATTCTAATATTTTTGGTTTCACTAAAATCCGATTTATTTTGAATCCTGTACATTCATTTGAAATTTGAAATCGAATTTTCAAACTACCGCGCCATTTTCAATTCCTTTTATAATTAAAATAAAATTTTATATTCTAATTTCGATTTAAATAAATTTATATGTTTTAATTTTATTTAAAATAAATTTCTAGTCGTTATTTTTTAAATAATTCATTTTAAATATTCAAAATTCATTAAAATTGCCAAAATAAAAAATTTAAATCGATTCTGATTTTCCGGGTTGTTGCACAGAGAGAGAGAGAGAGAGAGAGAGAGAGTGAGTGTGTGTATGTATGTATATTATAAATATAGAACATGAGACAGGTTTGAATATAGAATAATTTAGATAGCATCTTTGAAATTTAAATAAATTGTACGTTAACTATGACATTTAATGAATATTAAATGTGCATGAACAAATAAAAAAATTTGTATTATTGTTTTTGTTTCTTTATGTGTTCAAATGATATTTTTGTTGTTGCAAAGTAGTTTAAAACAATATTTTTCAAATTAAATCAATTGCATTTTTAATATCATTCTTAAATAAAGTAAATTTAAAATATTCATAAATAGATGTAGATGTTAATATTTCTATTTATAATTTTTCAAGTGAAATATTATATTTTAACTTAGTTTGGAATCGGATTTTTTTTTAAAAAAAATCAATCGGTTATATTATGAATTTATGAAATATTAAAAGGAAAAAATTTGGGTGAAAGCATCAAGATATAAGACTTTAAATGTATACAAATGTAAAAGGTAATTAAAGACAATGCTATTTTTATTTATAGAAACTTGAGAGTCCTAATGGAAAAATAACAGAGATGATAAAAAGGAAAAATCAACAAGAGATAATAAAAAGAAAATTGAATTTATTTCCATGTGACTATTATTGAACTAACGATACTCAAACAAGCATATACATTAATTGATTTGATGTAATTATAGAATGGATTTAAGCTATTATATTTTCTCAAATCGTAGGCATCTTCGAAAATAATGTATCTAGAAAATAAAATAATTTTGAAATTATTAAGTATGATATTTCACTTTTTTATATTTGCTAAATAAAAATTGATGAATTTACATTAAAAGTATCATTATTATTTTTGTATTTTAATATATTAAATTAATATGTTTTTCTTAGTTTAAAATATGTTTTTGATATGTTTAAATTATTCTAACTTGATAATTTTAACTTTTGAATTTAAATCACGATTTTCTAAAGCAAGCAAATCATTTTTTTTCTTTATGAGTCTCAATTTCCTGGCTTAATAAAGAAATCTGAGAATTTGCATTAGATAGCGATTCTTGTAATTTTCTGATTTCATCCTCTAAAATCTCTTTTTCATCTTTTAGTACATCTCTTTCAAATTCTGCCTTCTTTCTATCTTCATTTGCTTGTTTACATTTTCTTTTAAAATTATTCCTAGATTCTAGAATTTCCGTATTAATTTCTATTAATTCTTCATAAGTAAAATCACTAACCTCGGTGTCTTTTGCCATGAAGCATACATTTGCTTGTTCACTGTCACTATTGTTGTCACTATTAGAAGATGATGACTTTGAATTATACCAGGTGACTGAGAAAGCTCGCCTTTTGATTTCTCCTTTTTACTGCGATTGTTTTTTTTGTTTTGGATAATTCTTTTGGAAATGTCTGGTTTTGTGACATTTGAAACATTCCACCAAGGCTGAATCAGGTTCTTTTGTAGAATTAATTTTTGCATTCTTATTTTGGCTCTTTTTATATTTCAGAAACTTTCTGAAATTCGATTTTTAGTTATATAAAAATTCAATTTTTAGTTATATAGAAATGTGATTTTTAAATATATAAGCATTATATTAAAAATGTGATTTTTAATATGAAAAGGGTTGCGTTGGAATTTCGGGCAAATCCAAGCTGTTCAGAAATTCAGAAATAAAACTGGCGGAGTGGATCCCAAAGGTGAGAACTTCTCACTCTAATTTGGTTTACAGTTAAATAAATACTAGGATGCAGAGGTGCTTAGAAACACCTGACACCTTTGATTGAAACCATGGATGTTTGGTTGTTTGTTTTGATTGATAAATTGGTTGAATTTGATTTGGGATGTAAATTGAATTGATTAGAAATTGGTTTGTATATGGCGCGAGCCAATATTAGGCGAGAGATAAGGCTAGACCTTATTCCGGTTCTAGTATTGCGCCGTTATGCTGCCGAAATTTTCTAAAATAAAATGTGTTAGTTAAAAATATAATTTTTAATGAGTAAATGAATTGTATAAAATATTCATATGTTGAAATAAATATTTTAAAGTTAAAGATATAATTTTTTAATGAGTAAATGAATGAAAATAAATATTTATTTACAAATCAGACGATTTGTTTATGTACACTCATTTGACTGATATTGATTGGGACGTTATATTTTTACACATCGCCCAACGGCACAAATAAAATTTGTGTGCGTTGATTGAAACCCCATACGGGTATTGGGATAATATTTGACATACACTAATCCCAATTGTTTAGTTGTATGTCAATCGATTGGTTAACAGACTGTTGTAAGCGTTGAATGTTTATATTTAATGCTTATGCAGTGTAGAATGCACTCTGGAAGATGGTTGATTGTTTATCATTGTTGTTATATACATGTGTTGTATGAAATCCATATAAATAATATTATATGGTAATTGATTGTGACGGCCCACCCTGCACCAGCCGACATTTCCCTCAAAATGCGTTGTGCCGATGTCCGACTAGCACGGGACGGTCGTCAAAGGATACATAACGAAGAACTAACAAAGAACCTGTAGAATGTCTCACAGCGCATGGAATAAAATATAATAATAACATACTTGACATAAAACAGGCGAGACAGTGTATGAGATGAAAACTAAAACATAATCATCATAGCAGCGGAAATTCAAAATATAGCTTATTACAACTCCAACATACTATCTCTAAAGCAAAGATAAAGGTATACTACTAACGCCAAAGTAGTGACCAGCAGCGACATAGGGAGAATATCTATATATATGTATCATATGTGGAAGCCTCCAGCTCGTCTCCGATACAGCTACTCATGCATACCACCTAACCTGTCTCTACTCTGTCCATTTAAGAACACCCATAGTAATAAGAAGAGACATAAAACTCTGGGTCAGACGAAAGTCTAGTATGAGCGATAAGCAGCAAAACAGAATAATAACAAGTATACTAAACCATACCTGAACCTGGACCTGCAACCAAAGAGTTAGCACAACATACCGTACAATACTCTAAGGTGCCACTAACATATGGTATGAAGATACGGGGGAGGGGTGTACATGTCATAGTGATGTCAAATAATCAAGCATAGCAATCATCCTCACACCTCTCACTCAGTGCGTAAAGCATACGATATCCACCACTTTGATCACTAGAACCATCGAGGTAGTGACGGAGTCCGACTTGTATAACTATTGCTACAACCAAGCTTGCCCCATGGAGTCATGACTGAATCCTTACAAATGACCCCACTTCATTGGTACATAGCCAATAGTCCTACCTGGGCCGCTGTAGCCCTGAATCCGTCCATATGCCCCCTACTCATAGTGGTCCGAAGTTATAGACATCGATAACTCCTTAGCACACGTCCCGCAACAAAGCCCAACTCATGAAGTTGACTCGTTAGTTCCCATCTGGATCTTGAGTCACAACTCCTCATTTGGACAACATTTGCATCTCGGGTTTTGGTCGTCATCTCCATTCGGTTCGCGGTTCCTGCTCTCTGAGGCGGTTCAGTTCGGATACCCCTTCCGGTTCGTGGTCAAGCTCCTTCGCTCGATCGTGTTGATTCATGATCTGCAGCTCATCACGGTTCGGGTCAGTTCGAAGGTCCTCCATCGGTTCGGGTTCGAGCTCCGGTTCGATGGTGGTCTCCTCCAAGATCCAGATCGGCTCGTGACTTCCTGCTCGTGACACTCCAGTTCGGTTCAGTTCGGAGCTGGCTTCATGGTTCGGTTTGGTGGCCCTCCTTTACAGATGCCAGTTCGGTTCGATGCAAATCCTCGGTTCGTGCTCACCATTTCCGATCCGATCCCCATGCCCTCGCTTCCCATCCGAATCCAACTCTCCTTCATTAGCCCGATCTGATCCCAATCCAACTGTAGTGGCCTTCCTTTTTGCCATGCTTTATCTTGTGCCAAGTCCCAGTTTGGTTCGGTGCTTTCTTGCCCGGTCCACCATCCGATCCGAGCCCTTTTAACCGATCTGATCTGAAACCTGCACAATTTTTCTGCGACTTTTCCAGCGACTATTTTATGCCATACGACGACGTTTTCGACCATTCTAACTTTTCTAATCAATCACAAAGCATACCATACAGTCATAGAAACATGTATAATCAACCACAAACATCCAAACAACAATGTGATATGTTAAAATGGATCAAACATACCCAAAAAACATGATTTTCCCCTTAATCCCCTTAATCATGTTAAGCATACAATCAACAAAACTTATCCAAACTAACCCAAATTTTTATCAGAGCCCTAAAATAATATTTTAGAATTTTACAAATTTTGCCATATTTTTCTGAGCAATAATTTCGCTAATTATCACTAATCACCCCTAATTAGCCATAATTAGTGAAAAACAATGCAAATCACTCACCTTAGCCTCAAATAAACTTTAGATCTGAAATATTCTCTATTTTGGATTGAATCTCTATGTGTTCCAGCTGCTATGTTCCAAATTTGATGTTGATTTGCCTTGATTTGATGTAGTTTTGCTTAATCCCTGATTAGAAAGTGATTAGAGGCGATTTGGGATGAAATTAGATGGTGGAGGTCAGGGCTAGGTTGAGAGGAATGTCTTAGGCGGCTGGAAAATGAAGTCGATTTCTAAACCCTAACAGCCCTCTTATACTCTTAATCCCGAAATTCCCCAGTGGGCTTAGCTGTTAATCACCCGGTTAAGCCCAATTAAGCTGTTTTTCACCATCTGAAACTTGTTTCAGCCATATCTCCCAAACGGTGAATCCGTTTGGCTAATGTGACCACTCTACGGAAAGGTAAACCATCATTCAGATCTAATGGAAGTGATTTCAGGTCAAAAATCCTTTCCAATCAAAAGTTATGGACAAAACAAGATCAGCTAGGGGCAAAACGGTCATTTAAAAATCGGCAAAATCATGAACATGGGAATTGACCCCAATAGTCGTCTCCCAAAGTTATATGACCATACGACTTCTATATGAGAAAGAAATACATATTCTACGATCCTTCGATGCATAGAATGCGGGTCGTTACATTCTCCTCCCCCCCCCCTTAAGAAATTTCGTCCCCGAAATTCCTTAACCCAAAACATACAAAGAATCCCGCATGCCTACCAGCCGTATACAACAATCAAACATGCAAAACAAACCTATCCTAGCATGCGGAAAACTAAATCGCAATTAGAATCTTACCAGGCAAAGAGTTCTGGATACGTCTTTCTAATGATCTCCTATGTCTTCCAAGTACAGTCATTCTCATCCTCGCCCCACTGAACCTTGACTAGATTCACCGCTTTCCTTCGAAGTTTCTTCGTATCGTTCCCAACAATACGAATCGGCTTGCGGTTCCTAACCGCCTCGGGTTCTACTTCGACATCGTCCAACTGATCAGGTGAAATAGTCACATCGGGGTCGTGCACGAATTTCCTTAATTGGGAAACATGAAATACGTTATGAACTCCCGCTATCTTGTCTGGTAATTCAACTTTATATGCCAAATTCCCAACTTGCTTGAGGATCGGGAATGGACCAACAAATCTTAGTGCCAGTTTTCCTCTCCTGCCAAAACGAATCACACTCTTCAACGGGGAAATCTTGACAAATACCAAGTCACCAACGGAGAATTTCAATTCTCTTCGTCTCTTATCGGCATAACTCTTCTGTCTATCTTGAGCGGCCTTCACTCGATGTTGAACAACCTTGATTTTATCTGAAGTTTCTCTTATCATATCTGGTCCAAGCACATATTTCTCACCGGTTTCCAACAACATGATGGTGAGTTGCACGGTCTTCCATACAAAGCTTCAAATGGAGCCATACCAATACTGGATTGAAAACTGTTATTATAGGAAAACTCTACTAGATGTATATGGTCATCCCATGATCCACCAAAATCCAATACACAAGCTCGTAAAAAATCTTCTAGCACTCGATTCACCTTCTCTGTCTGTCCGTCGGTTTGAGGATGATACGCGGTACTGAGATGTAATTCTGATCCTAACGCCTTTTGTAAGCTCTTCCAAAATCCACTAGTGAACAACGGATCTCGGTCACTCACAATGCCTTTGGGTATTCCATGAAATCTCACTACCCACTTCATATACAGTTCAGCTAATTTAGTTGCCGCTTTACTCGACTTGATAGGTATAAACCTAGCACTTTTGGTCAATCGGTCTACAATCACCCAAATGCTATCATGGCCCGATCTAGTCCTTGGTAACCCATCAATGAAATCCATTGATACTTGTACCCATTTCCATTCTGGAATTTCTAATGTTTGTAACAAACCACTAGGCTTCTTTTGCTCGGCTTTAACTAGCTGGCAATTCATGCATTTGGATATAAACTTCCCAACGTCTCTCTTCATCCCTTCCTAGTAGTAGGTCTGCTTCATGTCTCGATACATCTTGTTACCACCGGGGTGTATGGTCAGCTTTGAGTGATGACACTCTCTAAGCACTTCATCTCTCAATCCATTTATGTTGGATACAACTAATCTTTCATTCTTTCGAAGCCATCCGTCTCGATCAAGCCCATACTTGTTTATCTCTTCGTCGATTCCCATCTCTAACTTTGAGATGATTTCCAATAGGTTAGGATCGTCCCTCTGACTGGAACCAATCCGCTTAATCAAAGTGGGTCTGATCGTTAAACTTGCTAACATTTCTGGATCCAATTCGCACTTTGGTCTGAAATCATACCCAGCGATGTACTCCAGTTGCTTCCATTCTAGAAACATAGCCCCTAAACTGGCATGTCTTCTACTCAATGCATCAGCTACCGCATTGCCCTTTCCGGGTGTATATGCGATATCGAAATAGTAGGAAGCCAAGAATTCTAACCATCTCTGCTGATAGAGATTTAGATCCTTCTGACAGAAAAGATACTTTAGTGACTTATGATCAGTAAACAACTCGAATCTTTCTCCCAAGAGATAATGTCTCCACATCTTCAATGCAAACACGATCGCTGCCAATTCCAAATCATGGGTAGGATATCTTTTCTCGTGCGGTTTCAGTTGCCGACTTGCATAAACTACCACCCTACCTCCTTGCATCAATACAGCACCTAGTCTGGTACCACATGCATCCGTATATACTGTCATCTCTTCATTCCCCTTAGGAATGACTAACACTGGTGCACATGTCAACTTTTCCTTTAGACTCTTGAATGCAATCTCGCACTTTTCGTCCCAGACGAGAGCTTGATTCTTCTTGGTCAACTGAGTCAACGGTGCTGCTATCTTGGAGAAGTCTTGGATAAACTTCCGATAATATCCAGCTAATCCCAAGAAACTTCTTATGTCCGTTGCATTCTTGGGTGTAGACCAATCTTGTACCGTAGCCACCTTCGCAGGGTCCACGACAATACCATTCTCTGAAACAACATGGCCCAAGAGTCTCACTTCCCTCCTCCGGAAGTGACACTTAGAAAACTTTGCTTTCAATTGGTGTTTTCTCAACACCTTCATCACTATCCTCAAGTGTTCCTTGTGTTCTTCCTCTGTCCTCGAATAAACAAGTATATCGTCCACGAACACAAGAACAAACTTATTCAACTGATCTCTGAATACCCTATTCATAAGATCCACAAAATATGTTGGTGCATTGGTCAACCCGAATGGCATGACTAACCACTCATAGAATCCAGACGGCGTCCGAAATACCGTTTTAGCTATACTCTCAGCTTCCACTCTAAGCTGATGAAAACCTGTCGCGAGATCCAACTGGGAGAACACTCTCGCGCTACTCAACTGATCAAACAAATCATCTATCCGCGGTAGAGGATACTTATTCTTCCTCGCCACCTTATTCAACTCGCGGTAGTCCACACACAATCGAAGGGAACCATCGGCCTTGGTAGCAAACACAACTGGTGCTCCCCATTCAGAAACACTTCTTCTGATAAATCCCTTCTTCAAAAGATCGCTCACTTGCACCCCGAGCTCTTGCTGCTCCCTTGGTGCCATACGACGAAGTGGCATCACTATAGGTCTGGCATCTTTCATCAAATCAATACAGAACTCAATCTCTCGGTGTGGTAGAAGTCCGGTCACTTCCTCGAAGACGTCTGGATACTGGCCAACAACGGGAATTCCTGCTAACTCGTCCTACGAGATGTCGAGGGAATTTAGAAAACTAGCCATCACCTGATCACTAGGTAGGCCACCAAACACTACCCTCCGCCCATCATCCGCCCTAATAGTCACCGAAAATCCCTCATAGTCTACCACCACTCCATATCTTTGGAGCCAATCGACTCCCAAAATAATGCCAAACCCAGTAAAGCCCAAAACAAAGCAATCACAAACAAACATGCATCCATGACTCGATAAGACCAGATTACGGCAAATCATGCTAAGGCTAGTTGAACCACCAATCGGGTTCGTCACTACTAAAGGTCTATCGACAATCTCGGGCTCCAATCCCAACCTATCTACCAGGTCACTAGATATGAAGGAACTGGAAGCTCCGGTATTAAACAGTACTCGAACAGGAACATCATAAACAGAAAGCATACCTTGAATAACAACATTCTTTCCTTTCTCCGCCGCAGTTGGGGAATTCGACGAAGAAGGAACATCATTGATAACATATGCTTTCACAATCTGCTTCTCTTTAGGGGGTTGCGCATACTTATCCTTGTGATGCCCCCACTTGGCCGCAGTTAAAGCACTTCCTATCCGCTAGCTTGGCCCGACACTCTTTGTCATAGTGGTCCTTCTTACCACAGCTGAAGCACTCAACATCTTTCTTACTCTTTTTCTGGCCATCCTTAGCTTGATTTTGCTTCCTCTTATTCTGAGAATTATTCTTGCCTCCACCGCCTGCTTGCGGTTTTGGCTCTCCTGCAGATACAACAGCAACTTCAGACTTTGACTTAGGGTAAAGACTCTACGATCTCAATGCTTTCCCTACAATCGATTCAAATGTCTCATCGATGTGGTTAATAAGACTTTCCCCCAAGTACCCATCCAAGCCAGTTATGAACTTCTCGTTCTTCTTCTCGACAGTATCAATAAGAGATAACCCACATTTCGATAAAGTATCAAACTCTGCAGTATACTCTGAAACTGCTCTTCCATTCTGTTTAAGCTCCAATAACTTCCTAAACACCTCTGACTTCTGAGAAGCTAGGATGAACTTATCGCTAAAGCGAGCCTTAAACCGATCCCAAGTAATCTGATCCTCGGGAGTAGCTGCCTTTATAGCATTCCACCAGTTCATTGCTCGTCCTTGTAGCTGACGGGATGCTAACCTTCTCTTCATCGCATCCTCAATACCCAAGTCTTCGAAGATACGCTCACAGCTATCCAAACAATCTTGAACATCTGTAGCCGACTCCGTTCCGTGGAAAAGCTTTCCACCAAGACTAGTGTAATCCTTACAGAGCTTGGCGAAATCGGCCCTAGGCGCCTGCACCGCTGCACCACCACCATTTGCAACATTAGGGACTGCTCTCTGAACATCTCTAAGAATTTCTCTCATGAAGTCAGTGAACATCATCCTCATATCAGGAGCATTCCCATTATTATCTCCTCTACTAGTACCCCTCGTATATCGGCTCATCGTTCAATCTGTAAAGAGAAACGATTAACCATCTTCTTTGTGGTGTCAGTGCAGTCCGACTTCATCCTTAGCTATACTAATAATATATATAGCTTTTGAAAACCAAAATAATCACAAATACGCGCTCTTATATACGTATACTATCTCTCCCTGGTGTCTTTCCCTAGGTTAACTAAGCAACCTGGAGCTCTGATACCAAGTGTGCCGGCCCGCCCCGCACCAGCTGACATTTCCCTCGAAATGTGCTGTGCCGATGTCCAATTAGCACGGGACGGTGGTCAAAGGAAAAGGATACATAACGAAGAACTAACAAAGAACCTGTAGAATGTCTCACAGCGCATGGAATAAAATATAATAATAAATACTTGACATAAAACAGGCGAGACAGTGTACGAGCTGAAAACTAAAACATAATCATCATAGTAGCGAAAATTCAAAATACAGCTTATTACAACTCCAACATACTATCTCTAAAGCAAAGATAAAGGTACACTACTAATGCCCAAAGTAGTGACCAGCAGCGACACATGGATAATATCTATATATATATATATATATATCATACGTGGAAGCCTCCAGCTCGTCTCCGGTACAGCTACTCATGCATACCACCTAACCTATCTCTAGTATGCCTGTTTAAGAGCACCCAGAGTAATAAGAAGAGACATAAAACTCTGGGTCAGACGAAAGTCTGGTATGAGCGATAAGCAGCAAAACAGAATAATAACAGGCATACTAAACCATACCTGAAACTGGACCTGCAACCAAAGAGTTAGCACAACATACCGTACAATACTCTAAGGTGCCACTAACATAGGTGTAAAGATACAGGGGAGGGGTGTGCATGTCATAGTGATGTCAAATAATCAAGCATAGCAACCATCCTCACACCTCTCACTCAGTGCGTAAAGCATACGATATCCACCACTTTGATCACTAGAACCATCGAGGTAGTGACGGAGTCCGACTTGTATAACTATTGCTACAACCAAGCTTACCCCATGGAGTCATGACTGAATCCTTACAAATGACCCCACTTCATTGGTCCATAGCCAATAGTCCTACCTAGGCCGCTGTGGCTCTGAGTCCGTCCACATGCCCCCTACTCGTAGTGGTCTAAAGTTATAGACATCGATAACTCCTTAGCACACGTCCCGCAATAAAGCCCAACTCATGAAGTTGACTCGTTAGTTCCCATCTGGATCCTGAGTCACAACTCCATATTTAGACTACCTTTGCATCTCGGGTTTTGGTCATCATCTCCATTTGGTTCGTGGTTCGTGCTTCCTGAGGCGGTTCGGTTCGAATACCCCTTCCGGTTCGTGGTCAAGTTCCTTCGCTCGATCGGGTTGATTCGTGATCTGCAGCTCATCACGGTTCGGGTCGGTTCGGAGGTCCTCCATCGGTTCGGGTTCGAGCTCCGATTCGATGGTGGTCTCCTCCAAGCTCCAGATCGGCTCGTGACTTCCTGCTCGTGACACTCCAGTTCGGTTCGGTTCGGAGCTGGATTCATGGTTCGGTTCGGTGGCCCTCCTTTTCTAGATGCTGGTTCGGTTCGATGCAAATCTTCGGTTCGTGCTCACCATTTCCGATCCGATCCCCACGCCCTCGCTTCCCATCTGAATCCAACTCTCCTTCATTAGCCCGATCCGATCCCAATCCAACTATAGTGGCCTTCCTTTTTGCAATGCTTAATCTTGTGCCAAGTCCCGGTTTGGTTCGGTGCTTTCTTGCCCGGTCCACCATCCGATCCGAGCCCTTTCAACTGATCCGATCCGAAACCCTACACAATTTTCCTGCGACTTTTCTAGCGACTGTTTTACGCCATACGACGGCGTTTTCGACCATTCTAACTTTTCTAATCAATCACAAAGCATACCATACATTCATAGCAACATGTATAATCAACCACAAACATCCAAACAACAATATGATATGTTAAAATGGATCAAACATACCCAAAAAGCATGATTTTCCCCTTAATCCCCTTAATCATGTTTAAGCATACGATTAGCAAAACTTATCCAAATTAACCCAAATTTTTATCAGAGCCCTAAAATAATATTTTAGAATTTTACAAATTTTTCCAGATTTTTCTGAGCAATAATTTCGCTAATTATCACTAATCACCCCAAATTAGCCATTATTAGTGAAAAACAATGCAAATCACTCACCTTAGCCTCAAATAAACTTTAGATCCGAAATATTCTCTGTTATGGATCGAATCTCTATGTGTTCTAGCAGCTATGTTCCAAATTTGCTGTTGATTTGCCTTGATTTGATGTAGTTTTGCTTAATCCCTGATTAGAAAGTTATTAGAGGCAATTTGGGATGAAATTAGAAGGTGGAGGTCATGGCCTGGTTGAGAGGAATGTCTTAGACGGCTGGAAAATGAAGCAAAAATTGTTTTCTAAACCGTAGAAGACCTCTTATACTCTTAATCCCGAAATTCCTCAGTGGGCTTAGCTGTTAATCACCCGGTTAAGCCCAATCAAGCTGTTTTTCACCATCTGAAACTTGTTTCAGCCATATCTCCCAACCGGTGAGTCCGTTTGGCTAATGTGACCACTCTACGGAAAGATAAACCATCATCTGGATCTAATGGAAGTGATTTCAGGTCAAAACTTCTTTCCAAGCAAAAGTTATGGCCAAAACAAAATTAGCTAGGGGCAAAACGGTCATTTAAAAATCGATAAAAATCATGAACATGGGAAATGACCCCAATAGTCGTCTCCCAAAGTTACATGACCATACGACTTCGTGAGAAAGAAAGAAATATTCTACGATCCTTCGATGCGTAGAATGCGGGTCGTTACATTGATTGTGTCTGATTCCAGTTCAGAAAGAATGAATATTTTAAAATAACGAATATTTTAAAACAATACTCAGAAAAGAATAAAAATATGATTTTGATGTTTGATTTTGGATGGACACGAAATTATTTAAATATATAAAGCCGTGTTGATTGGATTTGCGCCATTTCGGCGCAAACGATATTTATATCGATTTTATTCATTTTTATATTGAATATAAAAAAGGAAGCGATTTCAAAATCTAATGTTTTGAAAATATTATCATTTATATATTAATGATATGGAATATTAAATTTTGATTTAAAATTGAATATGAAGATGAAATCGTTTTTAAAACGATTTATAAAATACGTTTTATATGGAAATCGATGAAATACATATAATATATATATTATATATTAAATGCCCTGAATAGAACGCGCCGCGCCGCGATCGTTCGCGAATTTCAACCATTGACTTCGAATTGATATTACGGGAGATCCAACCGTCGGATTCTCCTAAAATTAGAACCATTGGGTTCGTATCGAAAAGAGCTTTCCAACGAATATAAGAGATTTGAAATATAACGGTTGGATTTAGAATTATGTCCAAATCAAATTTGGAAAAGGTCGCTATAAGTGCAGTTCGATGACCGTTTATGGAAATCGACTGAAAGGGCCTTAATAAAATTATTAAAAATACTAATAATTTATGTAAAATCATAATAAATGATTTGGAAAGAATTAGGATGAAAAATTCCACGTTTGTAAAGATAAAAATATATTTTTATCAAAATGAACTAGTTATTAACTAGAATAATAATCCAATATATTTAAATAAATAAATTGGATCTAAAATGGGTTTAAAATAACCAGAATATTCCAATAAATAATTTTGAATGGTTTGGAATGGAAATAATCTACGGAATATTTTGGTATTGGATTCCGTGATTATACGGATATTGATATGGGAATTTGGAAGATATATATATCGTTATTCCCAATACGATATTTGTTGGTTTCAGAACTTGATATTGAATATAAGCCAATATAATTTCTATTCAGTGCCTTGTATTTAACATCAAATGGAATTTTGGGTTTGTCGTGAATGATGTCTTTAGTAACACCGTTCTTAAACCCAGTTGAGAAAAGAATAAATCTTTTAATTAAGATTTAGGGAATTTACCAATTAATTAATATTTAATTGGAATTGAATAAAATAATTAGATTTTGGGTTTGTCGTGAATGCTGTCTTAAATAACACTGTTCTTAAACTCCTGTGAAAAGAATAAATCTTTTAATTAAGATTATTAGAGTTTCCAGTTAATTAACATTTAATTGGAATAAAATGGAATGTGAATCGGGTTTATTGTGAACTGTGTTTTTAACGACATTCGTTCTTTAACCCGATTTACAGTGAAATGTGATTTGGAATTTATAAATCTTTTTATTAAGATTTATCGGGAATTTTCCAAAGTAAAATTTTCCAATTTAATATATTAAATTGGAATTGAATGGAATTCGATTTGATAATAATCGAAATGAGCTTCTGTGGAGGAAGACTGTTAATATATATGGAATTTAAAAGGTTTTGTCGTTATTCCATTTATATTATTAGTCGGATACGGAAATTGATATCGATTATATATTGATTTGTTTTCCGTGAAGATTCCTTAATTACTAGAATGTGATTTGGGTTTATCGTGAACTGTGTTTTAAATGCATTAGTTCTTTAACCTCGTTAATGATAGGATTACATGTCTAACATTGTATTTCGAACTGTATGGTTGATCTCTGCTAAATATATATTTGTTTGGTGGTGGAGAATTTATTCTCTTGCTTAACACTCTTCTCTAAGACGTATGAGCTTAGAGGTAATATATAGGCAGAAATCAATAGTATGGTGTAGATTTTCGATGCGGCATGTTTGATTTCCCAAAGTTAACTAATCATTAATATTGATTTTTAGGAAGACTAAAACCAAGTGGAGTTTTAATGAATCTTTAATCAGATTGGAATGTGAATATGATAATTTAAATTATCAAATTTGTGAAATGATCGAGAATGAAGTATCACCTGTTTTACTCCTAGCGATAGTTAAATCTTTAATTAGATTTGAACGTGAAATGGTAATTAATTTTACCGATAACACACTGGTGTTAGAAATGGAGTATCACCCGTTTTGCTCCATGGGTTGAATAGGTTGGGATTGGGAAATTAAACAAATGATTACTTCGGTAAGGTGCACTAATCCCGACTAGTTTGGATAAACCTTAATTTGGTTTGAATTGATATCCGAAGGAAAATTAGAGAATAAATTTAAAGAAATTATCTTTAATAAAATTAATGGGAACCTTTCCCAAATTATAAGAATATTTGAATAAAGGAATATTATGGATTGGAATGAGGAGTATGTTGTGTTTTATAGCACTTGTTTATTATATATGCGAGTTATTCGGAAAGGCCGGGTTTATACCCATTCTGAATAACTGATTCAATGATAAGTCAACGATGAAGACGGTGGTTGAAGACCGGAGATCTTCACATCGTTTGGACGATTG
Source organism: Allium sativum (assembly GCA_030737875.1). NCBI lineage: Eukaryota > Viridiplantae > Streptophyta > Magnoliopsida > Asparagales > Amaryllidaceae > Allium > Allium sativum. Next base: position 467,990,041 of record CM060923.1, read on the forward strand.
CTGATGTCTTGATTGGGTGGTACACCCAAGACATGGTAATAAGTGGTGATCGTCCAGACGTACTTGGAGATCGACCAGATATGCGAGGACCTCTCTCCTGTATTGCACATATAGGACGAGGAATAAGGTGCCTCCGGTTTCGTTCAGACCCAGAACGAACTTATAAATTGATGTGTGTCTGACATTGGATTTCATTCTATGCTAATTGATTTCTATTAAATATATATCTGTTTGGCGGCGGAGAATTTATTCTCTTGCTTAACGCCCTTCTCTGGGACATAAGAGCTCAGAGGTTATGTAACAACCCGGAAAATCAGAACCAATTTAAAATTTTTAATTTGGATATTTTAATGAATTTGGAATATTTAAAATGATTTATTTTAAATAATAACAACTAAATATTTATTTAAATCGAAGTTAGAACGAATATATTTATTTTAATTATATAACGAGCCTGAAATGGCGCAGTAGTTTGAAAATTTGATTTTGAACTTTGACTGAATGTACAGGATTCAAAATAAATCGGATTTCCGTAAATAAGAAATATTTGAATCTATTTAATTATATCTTTCTAACGGATGTGAAAAACTAAAATTTCATAGGGGAATAAAAAGTTATGGTCAATTAAATATTCAGAATAGTCGCTATGGAATTTAATATAAATATAGCCCTTAAAAATAGACATTTTGCAAACGACCTCCATTTTCTATGAAACCACTTTGGTTGGATCCGGAATATCAAATTATTGCTAAGTTTAAAATTCCATAATTTTTGAAATTAATATGTGAGCGTGGCAAAGGAAAACGCGTTTGGTAATTTCAGTTTGAATTGGATCGACCAAAAAGAGACAATTTTTCAAACGGCCCCCAAATTCGATGAAATTAATTTTGTTAGGACCGTATCATCCAAACATAGCTAGATTTATATTTCGGGAATTTTTTGAATCAGTGTGTGGCCCCGACAAATTAAAATGTTCATTCAAATCCAAATTTGAATGTTTTATATTTTAATTTGAAGAAAATTTGACTGTAACAGTCGAATGGGCTTACGAAACAAATTCCATTATGTCCGGAATGGGGGTATTTAGCTAGGGGCATCAGTCGTTGGGTTTGATTTGGAGTTCAAATGGAGAAACAAATATTTTTAGAAATAAAAAGAATTAAATATTTAAATATATATTCATGGGCCAATAGAAATTCTCCTTCATTAAATCGCGCATCAGTAAAAACCCGTAACCCTTCTCTCCTCATTATCTCGCAAAACACACTATAGAATCGAACAATGTTGTTGAAGCTTTTGTAGATCTCGCCTTCCTCTTCAAATCCATACCCACTACACCCTTTATCGTTGTGTATTCGTCGAGATCTAAGCCCAGGAAGTCGCGCCCTTTCCACTGCTGTATCTCCTCAGATTTGACGTCGAGTTCAACGAGGTGGGTCCCCTCTGGCACGCCTCTTGGAGCTAGACAATGTGGAGCAGGTGGATCGTCTTCAAACTGCACGAATTTCGCGAAAGATCGAAACCTAGTTTCGTAGATCAGCTGAAGGTAACGGCTGTTATAATTTAAATAGTTTATAACACTTTAAAGCATTGAAAATTGTGATTTATTAATAAAAATCATATCTTTTTCATATGTTGTCGAAATCCAATGAAACAAGAGACATCGGGACCGTGACATCATACACTACATTATAGCAGAGACTAGAATGCATTTGGAGCTCTCTGCGAATTACGGAGTGGAACCCAAAGTGAGATTTCTAAATTCAAATTGGAATGGAATAGCGATGTATAAATTATATAACCGATGTATAAATTATATAAGCATTGTATATCTTACATACAAGCATTGTATAAATTATATATGCGATGTATAAGTTATATATACGTTGTATAAATCATATGTGCGTTGAATGGAATTGAAATGGAATTGAATGGAAATAAATATATTTATATTTATATACATATATATACATATATATATATATATTATACTCCCCGCGTCCACAGACCATGGACGATATAAATTGATTGTGTTATGGAAAATGATTGTGTTGTAGAAATTTGGTTGTGATTGTGAATGGTTGATTGTAGTTGCAACAAAATTGGTTGTGTTCGGTGAAAATTCATTGTGTTGTGAAAATGAATGATATTGCAGAAATTGTTGAAATAAACCCCTTGTATGGCCGCAAGGTCTAGGATAGCAGAGGAGCCGTGATGCGACACGGTGCCGGTTTTAATTATCCTGCCGTTATAATGCCGAAATTTTCTGAAATATTCATATGTTGAAAAATATTCATGTTTAAAATAAATTGTTTGAACAATAAAAATCAAATTTTTATTGTATATATGAATCACTAAAAATATTCATGTTTGAAATAAATTGTTTGAACAATAAAAATCACATTTTTATTGTATATATGAACCTATAAAAATAGTCAAAGGTTGAAATAAATATTTGTTCATTGAAACTAATATTTTTAACATGTATATGAAGTGTTAAAAATAGCCATGTGTTAAAATAAATATTTGTTCATTGAAAATAATATTTTTAACATGTATATGAAGTGTTGAAAATAACCATGTGTTGAAATAAATATTTGTTGATTGAAAATAATATTTTTAGCATGTATATGAAGTGTTAAAAATAACCATGTGCTGAAATAAATATTTGTTGATTGAAAATAATATTTTTAACATGTATATGAAGTGTTAAAAATAACCAGGTGTTGAAATAAATATTTGTTGATTGAAATTAATATATTTAACATGTATATGAAGTGTTAAAAATAACAATGGGTTGAAATAAATATTTGTTAGTTGAAAATAATATTTTTAACATGTATATGAAGTGTTAAAAATAGTCATGTATGGAGATAAATATTTGTTCGCTAAAAATATTATTTTTAGCGTAGATATCAAAAATACACACATGCTAAACAGGTAAATGGATTTGCTGTTGAGTAAAGAATTTATTTGCGTGCCCGACAAATCGGTAAACCTTAATGAGTTGGCTACGCAATTTTATTTATTATACAAACTCTTGTGAATGCCATTGGATGCAGTGTGCTGGTTGTTCTGTGTGTGATTATAAACAACGCCATAGGATAGTAACAATTAATTTTGGATTACACTACATGGCATACTTCGTGAAGATAACATACTCTATCATATACCATATAAGCTTCTGGGGCTTGTATGACGAGGTTGGAATTAACATACAAGCGAGAGGCTTGTATGGCGATGACTTCATTTCAAGTTGAACCGAAGACGAACTATTGATGTCATAGCATATCATATTCCATATAAGCATTTGGAGCTTGTATGATGAGGTTGAGATTACCATACGCACAAGATGCTCGTATGGAGATGATTGAATTACAGGTTGAACTTAGGGCTGATATGGACAAAATAAATATAACGGTAAATTTCCAAATTAAATAAAAAACCCCACACGGGTGTATAATTGACAATAACCACGTCTCTCTAGTTATAGATACGACACATGGATTATTTATTTTCCAACACTAGACAAGGTGACGAGATTTATCTCTGGAGTAATTTTACACACTACCTTGGGCATAGAATAGGACACTAAAAAATTGTGTATGCTTATGCTGGTGTAACAACCTAGAAAATCAGAACCAATTAAAAAAATTTATTTTGGCAATTTTAATGAATTTTGAATATTTAAAATGAATTATTTTAAATAATAATGACGAAAATTTTATTTTTGAATAGAATTAGAACGGAAATATTTATATAAATTGAAATTGGAATATAAAAATTTATTTTAATTATAAAAGGAATTGAAAATGGTGCGGTAGTTTGAAAATTCGATTTCAAATTTCAAATGAATGTACAAGATTCAAAATAAACCGGATTTTAGCGAAACCAAAAATATTTGAATCTATTTGAATATATCTTTCCAACGAACCCAAAAAATCAAACTTTCATAGCGGGAATAAATGCCCAGTTAAAAATTCAGAATGGTCGCTATGGAATTTTAGCCCATAAAATGGAAATTTTGCAAACGACCTCCATTTTCGACGAAACCACTTTTGTTGGATCAAAAATGTCAAGTTATTGCTAACTTCCAATTTTCATAATTTTTGAAATTAATGTGTGAGCGTGGCAAAAGAAAACGTGTTCTGATAGTTTTAGTTAATTTGGATCGACCAGAAAATGACCATTTTTCAAATGGTCTTCAAATTTGACGAAATTAGTTTTGTTAGGACCGTATCGTCAATACAAAGCTAGAAATAATTTTTTTGGAATTTTTAGAGTTAGTATGTGGCCCCGATATGTGCGTTTGAATTTAAAATATATCGTTTTATATTTTAAATTTAATGGAAACTGGTCGTAACAGCCGAATTGGGTTACGAAACATATCCCATTGCATTCGGAATAAGGGTAATTAGCTAGGGACGATGGTCGTTGGGTCTCGTTTGGAGATCGAAATTTAAAGTTACTTTTTGGAGAAATTAATTAATTAATTAAATAATTAAAATATTATATAATCCCCTTGATCTCTCTGTTCCCTCACAAGTCAAACCACGGTCAAAAATTGAAAACCTCTTCCTCCCCCTTTTCGTTCAACGCCCGTCGCCTATCCCTCCTGCCACCGCCAGCGCCTCATGTAGTCGCCCACCCCTGCAACCGCGCCTCCCTTCTGGCCTCCCCTCCGTCGCCGTTGGCCCCACCCCTCTCCCCTCCGTCCAAATGCGAGCCCCAAATCCTAGCTTCCCCCAAATCCGCCTCTCCGGACATCTAACCCCGCCGCCGCCAGTCTCCGGGCCCCCCTTGCTGTTGTGCGATCCCCTCTTTCCTCTTCCTCCCTCTCTACGCTGAAAAGTCCCAATCCGTGAACCCTAGCACCCGGCAACCCCCCCAACGCGAGCATCACCATCCAACTCCTCGAGCGAGCTCTCCGACGTCGATTAGCATAAGCTCCATGCTTCTCCGATTTAGTGGTGCCGTAGCGATCGATAAACGGTGAGTTTTTACGTTATTCTGTTTAGTTAATTAATTTTAAAATCTGATTTTTATGAAGAAAATATATACATTGTTTTGGATAAGAAAGGTCGGATTTTTAAATATAAGAAAGGTCGGATTTTTAAATGTAAGAAAGGACGGATTTGAAAATGCGAAAAAGATCGGATTTTCAAACATGAAAAGTTTTGATTTTTAAAATAGAAAGACTTGATTTTTATCGTTAGAAAGACAAGATTTTTAAATAAACAAAGATTTGATTTTTATATTTGAAAATATATGATCTTTATAATATAAACACTAAAATAAAAAGGTGATTTTTAAATATAAATATCGTTGATTAAAAATATGATTTTAATATAAATTTCGTGAAACAAATTGCGTTGAGTTCAGAACATCGAATCTGAGCGACATTAAAGAATGGCGGAGTGCATCCCTAAGGTGAGAACTCCTCACTATAATTTTCTTTATATAGTTATTTATTATGTAATTGCATTTATGAACCGTTCCCCGTCGTCCACAGACCATGGACGACTTATTTGGTTGTTTGTGATGATTGATATATTTGTTTGAATATTGGTTTGGGTGTGAAACGAATTGATATAATTTGGTTTATGTATGACGTGCGCCATTATTGGGCGAGGGTTAAAGCTAGACCTTATCCCGTTTCTAGTATCGCGCCATTATGCCACCAAAATTTTCTAAAATATATTAGAACAATAAAAATACCATTTTTATTAGATAAATGAACCGAACAGAATATTCATGTGTTAAGTAAATATTTTATCATTAAAAATATAATTTTTAACGTGTATATGAATAAAATAAATATTCATTTACAAATAAGACGATTTGTTTATGTACACCCATTTGACTGATATGGATTGGTACGATAAATTTTACACATCGCCCAACTGCACAAACAAATTCTGTGTTTGTGGATTGAAACCCCACACGGATGTTGGGATGATATTTGACATACATTAATCCCAACTGTTTAGTTGTATGTCAATCGATAGGTTGACAGACTGTTGTAAGCATAATATTTATATTTAATGCTTATACAGTGTAGAATGCACTTTGGATGATGGTTGATTGTTTATCATGGCTGTTGTATACATGTGTTGTATGAAATCCGTATAAACAACATTATATGGTGATTGACTGTGTCTGATTCCAATTCAGAAAGAAGCAAGATTTTAAAATAACGATTATTTTAAAATAATGAATATTTTAAAATAATATTCAGTAAAAGATCAAAGTCTGATTTTGATGTCCGATTTGGGATGGACACGGATATATTTAGATATATAGAGCCACGTTGATTAGATATGCGCCATTTTGACGTGAACGATATTTATATCGATTTTATTCATGTTTATAATGAATATCGAAAATGAGGTGATTTCAAAATCTGATGTTTGAAAATATTATCATTTGTATGTTAATGATATGGAATATTCAATTTTGATTTAAAATTCAAAATGAATGTTGAAATCGTTTTTGAAACGAATTTAAAACGATTTATAAAATACGTTTTTAATGGAAATCGATGAAATATATGTAATATATACATATTATATATTTAATGGCCTGAATAGAAAGCGCCGCACCGCGGTAGTTCGCGAATTTCGACCATGGACTTCGAATTGACGTTACGGGAGATCCGCCCGTCGGATTTTCCTCAAACCAGAACCGTTGGGTTCGTATCGAAAAGAGCTGTCCAATGAATATAAGAGATTTGAAATCTTATGGTTGGTTTTGGAATCATGTCCAAATCAAAGTTGGAAAAGGTCGCTGTAAGTGCAATTCGATGTCCGTTTATGGAAATCAACTGTACGGGCCTTGATAAAATTATTAAAAATAGCAATATTTTGTGAAAAATCATAATAAATGATTTAGAAAGAATTGGGATGAAATATTCCATATTTGAAAAGATAAAAATATATTTTATCGAAATGAACTAGTTATGAACTAGAATTATAAACCAATATTTTAAAATAATTAAATTGGATTTTAAATGGTTTTAAAAATAACCGGAATTTCCAATATATGAATTGGAATGGATTTGAATCGAAATTATCTTCGGAATATTTCGATATTAGATTCCGTGATTATACGGATATTGTGGAGGAATTTGGAAGATATATATATCGTTATTCCAATACGATATTTGTTGGTTTTAGAATTTGATATTGATTATAAGCCGATATATTTTCTATTCAGAGCCTTGTATTTAATATCAAATTGGATTTTAGGTTTGTCGTGAATGGTATCTTTAATAATATTGTTCTTAAACCCAATGGAGTTAAGAAAATTAGAAACTGACTAGAGATTAGCTAAGTTGAATGGTTTCCTGGGTATTGATCTGATGTTGGTTTCGGCCTTCGGGATCAATACTTAGGTAACTGTTCTCTTACTAATTTATGGTTAGAGACTGATGGGATGGGGTTTTCAGTAACATTGTTCTTAAACCCAGTGTGAAAAGAATAAATCTTTTAATTAAGATTTAAAGAAGAATTACCAATTAATTAACATTTAATTGGAATTGAAAATGGAATGTGAATTGGGTTTATTGTGAACTGTGTTTTTAACGACATTCGTTCTTTAACTCGATTTACATTGAAATGTTATTTGGAATTTATAAATTTTTTTATTAAGATTTAATGGGAATTTTCCAAAGTAAAGTTTTCCAATTTAATATATTAAATTGGAATTGAATGGAATTCGATTGATAATAATCGAAGTGAACTTCTGTGGAGGAAGACTGTTAATACATATGGAATTTAAAAGGCTTTGCCGTTATTCCATTTATATTATTAGTCGGATACGGAAATTGATATCGGTTATATATTGGTTTGTTTTTCCGTGAAGATTCCATAATTAATGGAATGTGATTTGGGTTTATCGTGTACTGTGTTTTAAATGACATTAGTTCTTCAACCCAATTAAAGGCAGGATTACATGTCTGTCATTGTATTTCGAACTGTATGGTTGATCTCTGCTAAATATATATCTGTTTGGTGGCGGAGAATTTATTCTCTTGCTTAACACCCTTCTCTGAGACATACGAGCTTAGAGGTTATATATCGGCAGAAATCAATAATACGGTGTAGATTATCGATGCTACATTTTTGTGTTTCCAAAGTTAAATAATCATTAATATTGATTTTTGGGAAGATTAAAATTTTGTGGAGTTTTAATGAATCTTTAAATAGATTGAAAAAGGGAATGTGATAATTTAAATTATCAAATTTGGGAAGTGATCGAGAATGGAGTATCGTCAGTTTTTCTCCTAGCGATAGTTAAATCTTTAATTAGATTTGAACAGGAAATGGTAATTAATTTTAGCGATAAGACCATGGTGTCAGTTATGGAGTATTGCCAGTTTTGCTCCATAGGATGAATAGGTTGGGATTGGGAAATTAAACAAATGATTACTTCGGTAAGGTCTGCTAATCCCGACTAATTTGGAAAATCGTAACATGGTTTGAATTAACATCCAAAGGAAGATTAAAGAATAAATTTTAAGAATTTATCTTTGATAAAATTAATGGGAACCTTTCCCAAAGTATATGAATATTCTGGATTGGAAAGAGGCATATATTGTGTTTTTATAACACTTGTTTATTGTATACGCGAGTTATTCGGAAAGGCCGGGTTTATACCCATTTTGAATAACTGATTCGACGATAAGTCGACGATGAAGACGATGGTTGAAGACCGGAGGTCTTCACATCGTTTGGATGATTACTGATGTCTTGATTGGACTATACACCCAAGACAAGGTAATAAGTGGTGATCGTCCAGACGTACTTGGAGATCGACCGGATATGCGAGGGCCTCTCTCCCGTATTGGACATATGGGGCGAGGAATAAGGTGCCTCCGGTTTCGTTCAGACCCAGAATAAACTTGTAAATGGATGTGTCTATGACATTGGATTTTATTCTGTGTTGATTAATTTCTATTAAATATATATCTATTTGGCGGCGGAGAATTTATTCTCTTCCTTAACGTCCTTCTCTCTGAGACGTACGAGCACAGAGGTTATATATCGATAGATATCAGTCGCATGGCGTGAATTGCCTCTGTGGCATGCTGAGATGCAAATGATCAAGGCTTCTGTTGAAAAGCAGAGGCTTGTGGTTGATGATCAAAGCACGACTTTAATATAGCATAGCTTTGTGTATAGCTTTAATTCGCGAGCCTCACGCCTCGGTATGAGTCAAAAACGGGATAAGGACCGTTGGGAGAACATGACGTTTCTTTCTAGCTATGAGTGGTGTCAGTGTTTTGCAAGCCCTGACATTGTTATATTTTTACCTATGTGGTTGTTGGATTGCGAGGCGCCTAAGATATATCGGTCTCAACGGAGCCGATAGATATAGGTCCGATAGGATCGGGAAACATGTGTTCAGGAATTTCCAATCCACTAACGTAAGTGTGGACCAGCCTAACCGATTCCAGGGGTTACCCAGAGTGTGTAGTCCCGAGGTATTTGCTAGAGTTTCTCGAAGCGGTGAGGTGCCATCCCTGGCCTCGACTCCTGACGGAAATCCAATTTCCAATACGTGACATTTCGGTTTTATTTGCAGAGCCTAGTATGGCGACATGATAGATGGTACCCATGTCGCCTATGATTGATACATTTATATTTGAAGTTGATTTCTTCACTTATAGTAATAATAAAAGATTAAATTTCACGAATCAAGCACTATTTGGCTATTATAAGGTAAAACCCTATCCTCCGGCTTGCGTTGCATTGTGTGATGGGACCTGGGTCTTATAATAGCTTCATTTTCTTTATTTAGCATTGCGCTGTTTGTTATATGCACTAGTATTCATGGGGTTAAAACCGTTCCGTGTTATACGGCGTGGTCCCTTGATTTATCTAACTTTAAAATCAACCTAATAACTATTTTAGTTCTCATACCAGTTACATGACTGACCTGGAGTTTATTGTTTTAACCTAAACTCTGAGTGCCCTTATTTTCCACACGGGTAGCTAGTAGTTAGGTTTTGCAGATATTATATTCACAGGATCTTGATTTACAGCTGAAGCGATATTCGGAAAGCTCTGTATCCGTGTATTACTTTCAGTTGTGTTTTGTATTATTTTTCCACTGCTATGTATTTAAATGTAATTTAAATCTCTGATATTTTTCTGATGTATAATATTTATTTATACTCTGTATATTCTTGTACTCTGACGTAAACTGTTGTAATAAGCAATGAAATATTCTTCTGTTTTGTGTTCTGATTTGTCGTGTTCTCATTAAAATTTGGGCTTTCCTTCACGGGGAAGTTCAAGTCGTGTCAGTTTGGTATCAGAGCTTTGGTTTACAGAGCTCGAGAACAAGGCACGTTAGAACCATACGAAAGAATTCATCAGAGATTGGATTAGTAATATCCAATGGGAATGACTCGTTAGAGATAGGATCAGTAGTATCCTAGAGCCAGTGTGAAGTGTGTTGTTTTAAAATAAAAATGAAAACAATTATTTTTTTGAAAATTTAAATCGTATTATACGTATTCGAATATTTATTTTAAATTGATTTGGACAATCCAATATATAAAGATTTTGCATGTACACCTTGCAAACATATATTCGAAGTTTTAATATATTGGATAGATATAAAATCACACTCTAGTCCCCCGAAGATGATACCGATGATTGATATATCATGATCAGTGTTTATGTTCGAGTTTCGAAAGTGGGATTTCTATATATTTCCAATCGACTAGTGTGAGAACCAAAACTAGATAGGGTTATTGTTGTGAATTGGCATCAAAAATATGATTTTTGAATATATATATTAAAGATATGTGTTTGAAATGATAATCAACTAATTGATTGATGATTGTGTTGCGTGATTATTCATTTAAACCAACATATAGATGTATGGTGAATTTGGGCCAAATTGTATCAAATTATGAACTGAATTGAAAATTGTTAGGAATTGGATGCATTTACATGTACATACATTGAACAGGTCACAGCAAGAAGGCTAGAGAAGAGGAATAAAATTGTATGCCCGACAAATAGGTACATGTTTACTAATTTATTGGGTTTGGATGATTTTATGAGCCGAATGGCTAGCCGCTTGGCATTTTCTTTTTGAGATGAGAGGGCTTGTGTGGCGGTTTGGGGATTTTCCCGGTGCTCCCCGTACAAAGGAGGTTATGGTGAAATTTTCCAAAAATTTAGGGTGTTAGCCAATTTTTTGAAAAATTAGAAATTCTTAGAAACTAAAAAGTTGAAGAATTAAAGCCCAACTGAAAGTTGAGTTGATTAGTTAAACAACTTTCAGCTCCATTCCTTTTCGGGGATGAAAAAATTTTAAGTGGGGGAGATTGTAACAACCCGGAAAATCAGAACCAATTTAAATTTTTTATTTTGGCAATTTTAATGAATTCTGAATATTTAAAATGAATTATTTTAAATAATAATGAAGAGAAATTTATTTTTGAATAGAATTAGAATGGAAATATTTATATAAATCGAAATTGGAATATAAAATTTTATTTTAATTATAAAAGGAATTGAAAATGGCATGGTGTTTGAAAATTCGATTTCAAATTTCAAATGAATGTGCAGGATTCAAAATAAACTGGATTTTAGCGAAACCAAAAATATTTGTATCTATTTGAAGATATCTTTCCAACGAACTCGAAAAATCAAAATTTCATAGCGCGAATAAAAAGTTATACCCAATTGAAAATTCAGAATAGTCGCTATGGAATTTTAGCCCTTAAAAATGGAAATTTTGCAAACGACCTCCGTTTTCGACGAAACCACTTTTGTTGGATCCGGAATGTCCAGTTATTGCTAGATTCCAAGTTTCATAATTTTTGAAATCAATATGTGAGTGTGTCAAAAGAAAACGTGTTTTGACAGTTTCAGTCAATTTGGATCGATCAGAAAATGACCATTTTTCAAACGGTCTTCAAATTTGATGAAATTAGTTTTGTTAAGACTGTATCGTCAATACAAAGCTAGAAATAATTTTTTGGAACTTTCAGAGTCAGTATGTGGCCCCGGTAAATTAAAATGTGTGTTTGAATTTAAAATATATTGTTTTATATTTTAAATTTAACGGAAACTGATCATAACAGCCGAATAGGGTTACAAAACATATCCCGTTGCGTTCGGAATGAGGGTAATTAGCTAGGGACAACAGTCGTTGGGTCTCGTTTGGAGATCGAAATTTAAAGTTACTTTTTTGGAGAAATTAATTAATTAAATAATTAAAATATTATATAATCCCCTTCATCTCTCTCTTCCCTCACAAGTCAAACCACGGTCAAAAATTGAAAATCGCTCCCCCCTTTTCATTCAACGCCCGTCGCCTCTCCCTCCCGCCACCGCCGGCGCCTCACGCCGCCGCCCACCCCTGCAACCGCGCCTCCCTTCTGGCCTCCCCTCCATCGCCGTTGTCCCCATCCCTCTCCCCTCCATCGGAATGCGAGCACCAAAGCCTTGCTTCACCCAAATCTGCCACTCCGTCCATCTAACCTCCCTCCCCCGGCGCCAGTCTACAGGCCCCCCTTGCTGTTGCACCATCCCCTCTTTCCTCTTCCTCCCTCTCTACGCTGAAAAGTCCCAATCCGTGAACCCTAGCACCCGGCAACCCCTCCAACGCGAGCATCACCATCCAACTCCTCGAGCGAGCTCTTCGACGTCGATTAGCTTAAGCTCCAGGCTTCTCCGATTTAGTGGTGCCACAGCGATCGATAAACAGGGATTTTTTACGTTATTTTGTTTAGTTAATTAATTTAAAATTTTGATTTTTATGAAGAAAATATATACATTGTTTTGGATAAGAAAGGTCGGATTTTTATATATAAGAAAGGTCGGATTTTTAAATATAAGAAAGGTCGGATTTTTAAATGTTGAAAAAGATCGGATTTTCAAATATGAAAAGTTTAGATTTTTAAAATAGAAAGACTTGATTTTTATAGTTAGAAAGACAAGATTTTTAAATAAACAAAGATTTGATTTTTATATTTGAAAAGATATAATGTTTATAATATAAACACTAAAATAAAAGTGTGATTTTTAAATATAAATATCGTTGATTAAAAATATGATTTTTAATATAAATTTCGTGAAACAGATTGCGTTGAGTTCAGAACAGCGAATCTGAGCGACATTAAAGAATGGCGGAGTGGATCCCTAAGGTGAGAACTCCTCACTATAATTTTCTTTATGCAGTTATTTATTATGTAACTGCATATATGAACTGTTCCCCGTCGTCCACAGACCATGGACGACTTGTTTGGTTGTTTGTGAAGATTGGTGTATTTGTTTGAATATTTGTTTGGGGTGTGGAACGAATTGATATAATTTGGTTTGTGTATGACGTGCGCCATTATTGGGCGAGGGATAAGGCTAAACCTTATCCCATTTCTAGTATCGCGCGTTATGTCGCCAAAATTTTCTAACATATATTAGAACAATAAAAATACCATTTTTATTAGACAAATGAACCGAATGTGAATATTCATGTGTTGAATAAATATTTTATCATTAAAAATATAATTTTTAATGTGTATATGAATAAAATAAATATTCATTTACAAATCGGACGATTTGTTTATGTACACCCATTTGACTGATATGGATTGGGACGATAAATTTTACACACCGCCCAACTGCACAAATAAATTCTGTGTTTGTGGATTGAAACCCCACACGGGTGTTGGGATGATATTTGACGTACACTAATCCCAACTGTTTAGTTGTATGTCAATCAATAGGTTGACAGACTGTTGTAAGCATTAAATATTTATATTTAATGCTTATACAGTGTAGAATGCACTTTGGATGATGGTTGATTGTTTATCATGACTGTTGTATACATGTGTTGTATGAAATCCATATAAACAACACTATATGGTGATTGACTGTGTCTGATTCCAATTCAGAAAGAAGTAAGATTTTAAAATAACGATTATTTTAAAATAATGAATATTTTAAAATAATATTCAGTAAAAGATCAAAATCTGATTTTGATGTCCGATTTCGGATGGACACGAATATATTTAAATATATATAGCCGCGTTGATTAGATATGCGCCATTTTGACGCGAGCGATATTTTTATCGATTTTATTCATTTTTATAATGAATATCGAAAATGAGGTGATTTCAAAATCTGATGTTTGAAAATATTTCCATTTATATGTTAATGATATGGAATATTCAATTTTAATTTAAAATTGAAATGAATGTTGAAATCGTTTTTGAAACAAATTTAAAACGATTTATAAAATACGTTTTAAATGGAAACCGACGAAATATATATATTATATATTTAATGGCCTGAATAGAACGCGTCGCGCCGTGGTAGTTCGCGAATTTCGACCATGGACTTCGAACCGATGTTACGGGAGATCCGACCGTCGGATTCTCCTAAAACCGAAACCGTTGGGTTCGTATTGAAAAGAGCTTTTTAATGAATATAAGAGATTTGAAATCTAACGGTTGCTTTTGGAATCATGTCCAAATCAAATTCGGAAAATGTCGCTGTAAGTGCAGTTCGATGACCGTTTATGGAAATCGACTGTACGGGCCTTGAAAAAATTATTTAAAATAGCAATAATTTGTGAAAAATCATAATAAATGATTTGGAAAGAATTAGGATGAAAAATTCCATATTTGAAAAGATAAAAATATATTTTATCGAAATGAACTAGTTATGAACTAGAATTATAATCCAGTATTTTAAAATAATTAAATTGGATTTGAAATGGTTTTAAAAATAACCGAAATTTCCAATATATGAATTGGAATGGAATTAAATCGAAATTATTTTCGGAATATTTCGTTAATGGATTCCGTGATTATACGGATATTATGGAGGAATTTGGAAGATATATATATCGTTATTCCAATATGATATTTGTTGGTTTCAGAATTTGATATTGAATCTAAGCCGGTATATTTTCTATTCAGAGCCTTGTACTTAATATCAAATTGGATTTTGGGTTTGTCGTGAATGGTATCTTTAATAATATTGTTCTTAAACTCAATGGAATTAAGAAAATTAGAAACTGACTGGAGATTAGCTAAGTTGAATGGTTTCCTGGGTATTGATCTGATGTTGGTTTCGGCCTTCGGGATTAATACTTAGGTAATTGTTCTCTTACTAATTTACGGTTAGAGACTCATGGGATGGGGTTTTCAGTAACACTGTTCTTAAACCTAGTGTGAAAAGAATAAATCTTTTAACTAAGATTTAAAGAACAATTACCAATTAATTAACATTTAACTGGAACTGAAAATGGAATGTGAATTGGGTTTATTGTGAACTGTGTTTTTAACGACATTCGTTCTTTAACCCGATTTACAGTGAAATGTGATTTGGAATTTATAAATCTTTTTATTAAGATTTAGCGGGAATTTTCTAAAGTAAAGTTTTCCAATTTAATATATTAAATTGGAATTGAATGGAATTCGATTGATAATAATCGAAGTGAACTTCTGTGGAGGAGGACTGTTAATACGTATGGAATTTAAAAGGCTTTGACGTTATTCCATTTATATTATTAGTCGGATACGGAAATTGATATCGATTATATATTGATTTGTTTTTCCGTGAAGATTCCATAATTAATGGAATGTGATTTGGGTTTATCGTGAACTGTGTTTTAAATGACATTTGTTCTTTACCCCAGTTAAAGGCAGGATTACATGTCTGTCATTGTATTTCGAACTGTATGGTCGATCTCTGCTAAATATATATCATTTTGGTGGCGGAGAATTCATTCTCTTGCTTAACACCCTTCTCTGAGACGTACGAGCTTAGAGGTTATATATCGGTAGAAATCAATAGTACGGTGTCGATTGTCGATGCGACATGTTTGTGTTCCCAAAGTTAAATAATCATTAATATTGATTTTTGGGATGATTAAAACTAAGTGGAGTTTTAATGAATCTTTAAATAGATTGAAAAAGGAAATGTGATAATTTAAATTATCAAATTTGGGAAATGATCGAGAATGGAGTATCGTCAGTTTTTCTCCTAGCGATAGTTAAATCTTTAATTAGATTTGAACAGGAAATGGTAATTAATTTTACCGATAAGACCGTGGCGTCAGTTGTGGAGTATTACCAGTTTTTCTCCATAGGATGAATAGGTTGGGACTGGGAAATTAAACAAATGATTACTTCGGTAAGGCGTGCTAATCCCAACTAGTTTGGAAAACCGTAACATGGTCTGAATTAACATCCAAAGAAAGATTAAAGATAAATTTAAAGAATTTATCTTTGATAAAATTAATGGGAACCTTTCCCAAAGTATATGAATATTTGAATAAAAGAATATTCTGGATTGTAATGTGGCGTATGTTGTGTTTTTGTAACACTTGTTTATTATATAGCGAGTTATTCGGAAAGGCCGGGTTTATACCCATTCTGAATAACTAATTCAACGATAAGTCGACGATGAAGACGGTGGTTGAAGACCGGAGGTCTTCACATCGTTTGGATGATTACTAATGTCTTGATTGAGCTGTACACCCAAGACAAGGTAACAAGTGGTGATCGTCCACACGTACTTGGAGATTGACCGGATATGTGAGGGCCTCTCTCCCGTATTGGACCTATGGGACGAGGAATAAGGTGCCTCCGGTTTTGTTCAGACCCAGAACGAACTTGTAAATGGATGTGTGCCTGACATTGGATTTTATTCTGTGTTGATAGATTTCCATTAAATATATATCTGTTTGGCGGCGGAGAATTTATTCTCTTGCTTAACGCCCTTCTCTGAGATGTACGAGCTCAGAGGTTATATATCGATAGATAACAGTCGCATGGCATGAATTGCCTGTGTGGCATGCTGAGATGCAAATGATCAAGTCTTCTGTTGAAAAGCAGAGTCTTGTGGTTGATGATCAAAGCACGGCTTTAATATAGCATAGCTTTGAGTATAGCGTGAATTCGCGAGCCTCACACCTCGGTATGAGTCAAAAACGGGATAAGGGCCGTTGGGAGAACATGACGTTTCTTTCTAGCTATAGGTGGTATCAGCGTTTTGCAAGCCCTGACATTGTTATATTTTTTACCTATGTTATTATTGGATTGCGAGGCGCATCAGATATATCGGTCTCTACGGAGCCGATGGATATAGGTCTGATAGGACCGAGAAACATGTGTTCAGTAATTGCCAATCCACTAACGTAAGTGTGGACCGGCCCAACCGATTCCAGGGGTTACCCATAGTGTGTAGTCCCGAGGCATTTGCTAGAGTGTCTTGAGGCAGTGAGGAGCCATCTCTGGCCTCGACTCATGATGGAAATCCAATTTCCAATACGTGACATTTCGGTTTTATTTGTAGAGCCTAGTATGACGACATGATAGATGGTACCCATGCCGCCTATGATTGATACATTTATATTTGAAGTTGATTCCTTCACTTATAGTAATAATAAAAGATTAAATTTCACGTATCAAGCACTATTTGGCTATTATAAGGTAAAACCCTATCCTCCGGCTTGCGTTGCATTGTGTGTTGGAACCTGGGTCTTATAATAGCTTCATTTTCTTTATTTAGCATTGCTCTGTTTGTTATATGCACTGGTATTCATGGGGTTAAACCCGTTCCGTGTTATACGGCGTGGTCCCTTGATTTATCTAACTTTAAAATCAAGCTAATAACTGTTTTAGTTCTCACACCAGTCACATGACTGACCTGGAGTTTATTGCTTTAACCTAAACTCTGGGTGCCCTTATTTTCCACATGGGCAGCTAGTAGTTGGGTTTTGCAGATATTATATTCATAGGATCATGATTTACAGCTGAAGCGATATTCGGAAAGCTCTGTATCCGTGTATTACTTTCAATTGTGTTTTGTATTATTTTTCCGCTGCTATGTATTTAAATGTAATTTAAATCTCTGATATTTTTCTAATGTATAATATTTATTTATACTTTGTATATTCTTGTACTCTAATGTAAATTGTTGTAATAAGCAATGAAATGTTCTTTTGTCTGTGTTCTGATTTGTCGTGTTCTCACTACAATCCGGGCTTTTCTTTACGGGGAAGTTCGAGTCGTGCCAACTGGATTTATTGGGTGCCTAATACGGCCCAATAAATTTTCAAACCCCTTCCCGTAAAAATGAGGTTATGGAAAAAAAATTTGAAATTTAAAGGCGTTAGCCAAATTTTTGAAGTGAAAACGGTTTGGAAATCGTCGAATAAATTATATATATATATAAATTAAAATAAAACGAATCGCGCAGCTGTAGTTCACGTTTTGGAACGTGATTTTAAATGATTATACCGAGAGACCCGACTCTGAAACCGAAACCATTGGGTTCTCTTTGGAAAGATCTTTCCAACGATATAAAATTTGTTAAGATCCAACGGTTAGATTTTGAGAAATGTGTAAATCAAATCTGGAGAAAAATAGTGTCAGGGCCATGTTATGACCTGAAGCGTCGTTTAATTAAAACGAGCTATTTTTATATAAATAAAAATAGCGATAAATCGTTATAAAATATTATAAACGACATGAAATGGAAATAAACCGATTTTACTTGGTTTATTGGATATTCTGATGGCTAGGTGTATTTGACCTGAAATTATTATATTGAATTGAACTTAAGTGTCATATAATTTAATCATGAAAATAATTGATTTGAATTCTATATATATGCGTGAATTATTTGAAAAGGCCGAGTGAAACGACCCAAACTTCCACGTAAAGGAAAGTATGGATTGAATTGAGAACAACACTCATCAGAAGACCAACAAAAGAACATTTCATTGCTTATTACAACAATTACATCAGAGTACAAGAATATCACAGAGCATAAATGAATAGTAAACATTTTGATAAATACAATAATATCAGAGATTTATAATTATAATGCAGCGGAAACACAACTGGAAGGAATACACGGATACAGAGCTTTCCGAATACCGCTTCAGCTGTAAATCGGGATCCTGTGAACATAATATCTGCAGAACCAAAAACTACTAGCTGCCCCTGTGGAAAATATGGGCACCCAGAGTTTAGGTTAAAACAATAAACTCCAGGTCAATCATAGGACTGGTGTGAGAACTAAAACAGTTATTAATCTTAAATTTTAAGGTTGGAAAATCATGGGACCATGCCGTAAAACACGGAACGGGTTTACTCCACATGAGACTTAGTTTAAAATAAAACAACGCAATGGTTTTTGAAAAATGAAGCTATTATAAGACTCAGGTCCCATCACACAATGTAACGCAGGCCGGAGGATAGAGTTTTACCTTATAATAGCCAAACATGCTTGATACGTATAAAACAAATTATTTTGATATTATTATTATAAGTGCACAGTGTCAAAAACAACTTCGAATATAAATGTATCAATCATAGACGGCACAGTGCCCCATCCCACTATGTCGCCATACTAGGCTCTACAAATAAAACCGAGTGTTACGTATTGGAAGTTGGATTTCCATCTATGAACCAAGGCAAGGGGTCGTCCTTACCGATTTCGAGACTCTCTATCCCGAGCCTCAGGATTCATCCGCAACTGTACCTAGGTAACATGCAGGGCCGGTCCACACTAAGTGCGATGGTGGATTCATAATTCCTAAGCATGCGTTTCCCCGCCCTATAGAGCGTAAAATCTGGTCAGTAATGTCGACCATAACAATATCCGAGGCGCCTCTCTATCCATCAAGTAATAATAAGCAACATCCACATGAGTAAAATGTCAGGGCTTGCAAAACGCTGACACTCCTCCTAGATAGAAAGAAACGCAATGCCCTCCCTGCTGTCCTCTCCCGTTTCTGGTTCATACCGGGGTGTGAAGCTCGCGAAGTAACGCTATAGACAAAGCTGTGCTTTTATCATCAACCACAAGGCCCTGCTTTTCAACAAAAGCCTTGATCATTTGCATCTTAGCATGCCACATTGTCAATACATACCATACAATTGATTTCTGCCAATATATAACCTCTAAGCTCATACGTCTCAGAGAAGGGTGTTATGCAAGAGAATAAATTCTCCGCCACCAAACAGATATATATATATATATATATATTTAGCAGAGATCAACGAATACAGCATAAAGGAATACAACGTCAGACATACCATCCATTAACAAGTCCGTTCTGGGTCTGAACGAAACCGGAGGCACCTTATTCCTCGTCCCATATATCCAATACAGGAGAGAGGCCTCGCATATCCGTCGATCTCCAAGTACGTCGGGACGATCACCACTTATTACCTTGTCTTGGGTGTACGACCCAATCAAGACATCAGTAATCATCCAAACGATGTGTAGATCTCCGGTCTTTAACCACCGTCTTCATCTTTGACTCTTAATCGTCATAGTAATTATCCAGAATGGGTTAAACCCGGTTTTTCTGAATAATTCGCTTATTTTATAATCAAGTGCTATAAAAACAATAATACGCCTCATTCCAATTCAGAATATTCTTTTAATAAAATATTCACATTATTAGGGAAAGGTTCCCATTAATTTTATCAAAAATAAATTCTTTTAAATTTATTCTTTAATCTTCCTTGGGATCTCATTTCAAAAGATTTTATTTTATCTTTTATCAAATCTAAACCAAACTAAGGTTTATTCACTAGTCGGGATTAACGAACCTTACCGAAGTAATCATTTATTACTTATTATTCCAATCGCAACCTATTCATCCCATGGAGCAAAACTGATAGCACTCCATATCTAACACCCACTGTGTTAATGGTAAATTTAATTACCATTTTCAGCTCAAATCTAATTAAATACTTAACTATCGCCTGGAGTAAAGCTGGTGGTACTCCATTCTCGATCATTTCAAGAATTCGATAAATTTAATTATCTCTTTCGCATTTTAATCTAATTAAAAAATCATAACAACTCAAGTTTAGTTTTAATGTCAAAACTCATTACTTAATGATTATTCAAATTTAAGAAATTAATCTTATCTTTTAACTGGGTTAAAGAACAAATGTTATTTAAAAACATTGTTCACGATAAACCCAAAATCATCTTCCATTAAAATGGAACCTTCGCAGAAATCAGATCAATATATAATCGATATAAATTCCTGTATCAAACTGATAATATAAATGGAATAACGGCAATGCCTTTTCAAATTCCATATATAGTAATGGTCTCCATTCACAGAAGCTCATCTCGATTATTATTAAATCGAATTCCATTCAATTCCAATTTAATATATTAAATTGGAAAACTTTACTTTGGAAAATTTCCATTTAAATCTTAATAAAAGATTTATAAATTCCAAATTATATTTTCACTGTTAATTGGGTTGAAGAACAAATGTCGTTAAAAACACAGTCCACAATAAATCCAATTCACATTTCATTTTATTCCAATTACTAAATACAATTGGAAACTCTAATAACCTTAATTAAAAGATTTATAAATTTCAAAATTATATTCTATTTAATTCCAATTAAATATTAATTGGAAAACTTCATAAAATCTTATTTAAAAGATTTATTCTTTTTTAAACAGGGTTTTAAAAAACGTTATTAAAGACACCATTCACGACAACCCAAAATCCAATTTATTCTGTTTAATTCCAATTAAATATTAATTAATTGGATTTCATTCTAGTTAATAACTAGTTCATTTTTGATAAAAATGTATTTTTATCTTTATAAAATTGGAATTTTCATCCAAATTCTTTCCAAATCATTTATTATGATTTTATATAATTTTTCCATATTTTTAATAATTTTATCAAGGTCCGTACAGTCGGTTTCCAATAACGGCCACCGAACTGCATCCATAGCGACCTTTTTCAAATTTGATTAGGACATAATTCCAAATCCAACCGTTAGATTTCAAACTTCTTATATTCATTGGAAAGTTCTTTTCGACACGAACCCAACGGTTCCGGTTTTAGTAGAATCCGACGGTCGGATCTCCCGTTACATCAATTTGAAGTTAATGGTCGAAATTCGCGAACGGTCGCTGCGCGGCGCGTTCTATTCAGGCCATTAAATATAAATATATTTATATATATATTACACTGATTTCCATTTAAAATGTATTTTATGAATTCGTTTTAAGACGATTCCAACTTCATTTTCAATTTTAAATCAAAATTGAATATACTATATCATTATAATAATAAAATGATAATATTTTCAAAATATTAGATTTTGAAATCATTTCTTTTCGATATTCATTATAAAATGAATAAAATCGATCGATAAACCCGTTCGGGTTAAAATGGCGTTTGCTACTTAACACGGCTTCATATTTCAATATTTTTGTGTTCATCCAAAATCGGACATTGAAATCATCATTTTATTCTTCACTGAGTATTATTTTAAAATATTCATTATTTAAAATATTCTTTATTTAAAAGACTGTTTATTATAAAATATTCTTTACATTAAAATGTTCTGTTACATTAAAAATATTCTTTTACATTGAAATGATTCTTTTACATTGAAATGATTCTTATATTTTGTTGACAATTCTATTTCAACATAATGATTAAAAATGATTCTTTTATTTTGTTGACAATTCTATTTCAACAAAATAATTAAAAATGATTCTTTTATTTTGTTGATAATTCTATTTCAATAAAATGAATAAAAGTGTTAACTTCATTTTGTTAACAAATTATATTTTAACAAAATGAATAAAAAGTGACAACTTCATTTTGTTAACCATTCTATTTTAACAAAATGAATTAAAGTGATAACTTCATTTTATTTACAATATTCTAACTCAACAAAATTGACATTTTCGTTTTTACACAAATCTATTTAACAAAAATGTTATTTTTATTT
This sequence comes from Allium sativum, assembly GCA_030737875.1. Taxonomy (NCBI): domain Eukaryota; kingdom Viridiplantae; phylum Streptophyta; class Magnoliopsida; order Asparagales; family Amaryllidaceae; genus Allium; species Allium sativum. The sequence goes on from CM060923.1 coordinate 468,012,818, forward strand.
TAACACAAATCAATTTAACAAAAATGTTATCTTTATTTTAACACAAATCTATTTAACAAAAATGTTATTTTTTTAACACAAATATATTTAACAAAAATGTTATTTTTGTTTTAACACAAATCTATTTAACGAAAATGTTATTTTTGTTTTAACACAAATCTATTTAACAAAAATGTTATTTTTGTTTTAAATATTTCATTTCAACAAAAAATGATATTTTGGTTTCAACCATTCTATTTCAACAAAAATGTCAATTTTGGTTTCAACTATTTATTTCAACAAAGATGTTAATTTTAATACTAAAATGTCTTTTTAATTCTAAAATGTTATTTTATTCTAAAATGTACTATTTCATTCTAAAATTTTATTTGATTCTAAAATGTACTTTTTACATTATAATGTCTTTTTTATTCTAAAATGTTCTATTTCATTATAATGTTATTTTTTCCAAAATGTACTTTTTACATTATAATGTCTTTTTTTTCTAAAATGTACTTTTTACATTATAATGTTATTTTATTCTAAAATGTTCTTTTTATTCTAAAATATTGTTTATTATAAAAATATTGTTTATTTCTGAATCGGAATGCGACTCAATCAATTACCATATATAATTTCAGTTATATGGATTTCATACATTGCATGTATGCAACGATAATGATAAATAATCATCAAACAGACTAATCACATCCAAAGTGAAATTTACAACTATGTGAGCATTAGAATAAATAAATAACGCTCATCACAGACTGTCAATCCTTCGATTGACATATAAATAAATTTAAGGGAGATGTGAACAAATTATCATCCCTTGACTCGTGTGGGGTTTTCAAACCACAACAGATTATCTTAATAAATAATTGGTTAACAATTAAACCAATTCTAATTCGGTTTGAATTATTTTTCTTATTAGCCAATTTTCACTGGTTAAAATTATAAATGAATATTCATAATTTAATTTCAACCGCTACATTAACATTATTTTTAATATGTTAATCATCACAACATCACAAACTATCACACAATACAATCAATTTAAATCGTCCATGGTCTGTGGACGAGGGAAGTGATCTAACAAGCACTGTATACAGTTTATAATGATTAAACTGATAAAAATCTAAACTTGCAATTCTATATATTTTCCAATTATGAAAATACATAAATGATTGTGCATAATTTTTAGTGGGGAGTTCTCACCTTTGGTTTCCACTCCGTCAGTGTGTATTTCTGAATTTCTGGTACGATTTGGATTCTGCTTTGTTTCCAGACAGTTCCATCGCAATCTGTTGCATGTGGTATGTATATTAAAAATCATATTTTTAATCCATGTTATATAAAAAACATATTTTGATTTTAAGCTATTTCTTTATAAAAATTTCATTTTTATAACAATGTTATTATATTGAAAATTTACATTAAAAACAATGTATATTTTATTTACAAAACAATGTTTATTTTATTTACAACAACAAATGTGATTTTCATTTTCTAAACAATGCAACTTTTTATTAAGAACCATGAGATCTTCATATTAAAACTGTTAGAATTCAGATGCAGAGAGAAGAGAGATGAAATGATGAACAATAAAAGGACTACATTTTTATAGATTTATTTTATTGCTATTACAATAGAGATAATTGATTGACTGAATACAATGCTAAATCATATATTTATAGGCTACATTTATTCTCTAGAATATTCCTAACATATTCTTTATTCTAGAGCATATCCCCTAGCATATCTCTTGGCATATACTCTAACATCCCCCCTCAAGCTCACGATGCGGAGAATCGTGAGTTTGCCAAATAGAAGCTGCCAAAAGAAGTTGAGAAGAAACCGCCAAATAGAAGTTTGCCAAATAGAAGAGCTGCCAAAAGAAGTAGAGAAGAAACTGCCAAATAGAAGCTGTCACAAGAAGTAGAGAAGAAACTGCCAAATAGAAGCTGCCACAAGAAGTAGAGAAGAAACTGCCAAATAGAAGTTGTCACAAGAAGTAGAGAAGAAACTGCCAAATAGAAGCTGCCGATAGAAGTAGAGAAGAAACTGCCAAATATCAAATACAAAAAAAAAATCAACATCAACTCAACAATCCAAAACAATCTTCAATCTGATCGGTAAGCAAAAGATCTGAGCGGCCAAATGACAAAACTGGTCCCCGGATGAGTTTATATGTTTGCATCCCCCAAACATATCAAACGAAAACAAAACTAAACCAAAGTGGGATGGTTTTGTATGTTTACATCCCCCAAACATACAAACAAAAACAAAACAAAATCAAAAGGGATGGTCAGCATATGTTTGCATCCTCCAAACATACCTGCAGTACCACCTACCACCATCAATCAACGTCAATTGCCCTCCTAATAAACAGGGTTATCGATACAGACATTAACACATACAATACCATACAACACAACAAAACTCCAACAATCCAAAACTCTTACACCTCGCCGAGAACCAACTTCCAACTCCTCTGAAATTGTGCTCCCCTTTACAAACACAAAGTCATCCAATCGCAAACTACCGTTCAAAACACTTCACCTCACTACTACTTCTACCAAACATCACCATATTACAACTTCTACACCATACACCATCAACACAGAACATCTCTGCCATTACCAAAAACTAACAGAAAACCAAAAATCATTTACGGGCTTCACCGTCCAGCATCATCAAACCTGCAACCACCTTCAATCCTCCACAAAAGTCACCACATAACCAAACGCCTCACCACAAACCATAGCTCAATCACCCGACATCCCTGCACTCCAGCATCCCCTCGACTACACCACTGCTACACCATCCATCATTGTACACAAACAGCCTACAGTCCCCAACTCCAATTATTCATCTCATCCACATTACATACAATCAGCCCATTTCACAAAACAAACACAGCATTCAATTGTCACTCCCCAACAGAGACACCAGCCACCTGCAATTACACATCATCTCAAATTCCGCTGCCTCAAATTCTTCCATCATTAATACCCCCACAAAACTTCTAATCCTCCACTGTGCACATCCACAAAGATACAATACACACACACCTGCCAAGCTTCCACAGTTCCAATCACCAACCTATCTCATACACCTTCATCTCCAGGTCAACCATCACAAACACCGACAAACATCAACAAACAACTTCAATGGCATCACATTTTATTGCCACAGTTGCTGCAAGAACGCATATCCTCTCACCAAAGCCTGACTGCACCATCACCAACGTAGCAATAAACAACCACAACCCCTCCAGAACAACCAACTCCCTATCACCAAAAAGTACAATCCATCAACCCAGACCAAACATTCATCTTCCCCCACCTGGCACAACCAGCAATTCGAACCCTCATCACAAATTCACAGAACCTCGCACAAGCATCTGCTGCAATACCCCCGTTCACTTCATCCATCTTCACACAAACACCACGCTATTTACCATCCCCAGTAACATCATCTACGATCCACTCACATACAAATCACCTCACCGAAGTCATTGCTCCCTCTTCACATAACTCACCACAAAATCATTTACAGCCTTGCCTCAAACCGTCGTGTTCAACCTCGTCCGCAACACCGAACTCATCACTGCTTCACGAATCAAACAACCTCTACCAGAGTCGCGAACCACGAAATCACCCTCGCTAACCATCTGCCGCCTTCGATCTCTGACCTCAAATCCCAAGCAGCTACATCTAAGAATTTGCGAGATCTGAGAATTTGCGAAAGAGATTAACTGGCTGAGTTTACAAGAGAGATCCAAATAAGTAGTGAGTGAAATTTCAGATGTAGTTGAGTTTGAATTTTTTTTAGTGAGTGGAATTTCAGATCCGAATTGGTAGACGAAAATTATCAAAAAGAGATCGATTCCCAAAAAGAATTCATAAAACTAACTTAGAACCCTCTATTTACTCTCCCCTCTCTCCTCTCTGTCCTAGCTCTGATACCATGTTAGAATTCAGATGCAGAGAGAAGAGAGATGAAACGATGAACAATAAAAGGACTACATTTTTATAGATTTATTTTATTGCTATTACAATAGAGATAATTGATTGACTGAATACAATGCTAAATCATATATTTATAGGCTACATTTACTCTCTAGAATATTCCTAGCATATTCTTTATTCTGGAGCATATCCCCTAGCATATCTCTTGGCATATACTCTAACAAAAACAATGTTCTATTTTTCTTTTAAAAGCAATGTTCTATTTTACATATACAAAACAATGTTGACTTTGATTTGAAAACAATGTTAATTTTGATTTGAAAACATTGTTAGTTTTGATTTGAAAACATTTGCTATTTTTGTTTGCAAAACAATTACTATTTTTATATTAAAAACAATGCAATCTTTGTATTAAAAACAATGTAAATTTTGTAATTAAAAACAATGTAGATTTTGTTATTGAAAACAATGTAGATTTTGTTATTAAAAACAATGTAAATTTTGTATTCAAAACAATGCTAATGTTGTTTTCAAAACATATTGCTAATTTTGTTGAAGAACAATACAAATTTTTATTTATAAAAACAATGTGATTTTGTTAATTAATTAGACTAATTTACCCAAAAAAAATCTGGTCGTTCATATTCAAATCCAAAGGCTCGTAGCTTTTCCTTCATCGTTCCCGTTGTCTTCTACAGGCAGCAGAACCGAACCCACATCGCGCCTCCCGCTCTCCAAACGCACCACCCACGATGAACTCTGCCGTCGATCATACTGCTCTGCTTTGATCACCGTCGAGTCGCTTACCTATGCCCGGAATCTAAGGCAACTCGCAGCCCTCCTCAGCCTTGAAACCGAGTTCGACATCGACAGGTTTGCGGCCTTATTCCTCTCAGCTCGCTACTCGAGATTTAATCATGACCGTTGATTTGCAAGGACCCATGGAGCTCTTCGATTGTATGTTGAAACTTTCAAATGAAATCGCCTGGATTGGTAGAGATTTGAGGAAGAAATTTGAATTGCACTGGCCATTGATTTTGATAAGTGGCGGTTGTACGAATGGTATTAGGGTTCCATATTCTAGGTGTATTTATACCGTATTTTTATTTTAGTGAATATTAGGCTCACATCCCTATTTTGAAACTTAATTAGGCTCACATCCGGTCATAAACTTAATATAAATTAGGTCCCTGTTTTCAAAACTTATAAAATAATAATTAAAAAAATTAAAAAAATTCATAAATTAGTAATAAAATATATTATGCATTACACAAAAAATTCAGTTAAAAAAACAACAAAAATAATGTCAAAAAGAAGAAAACAGCGAAAAAACTGCAGTTAAATGCATAATATTATGCACGTTTTTGATTTTATTGCATGTATATTTGCAATTATTGCAGTTCTTCCAGCGCATAGATTTAAGTTAATATTTCAGTTCATTTTTATTTGCATCCAATGTGCAAATTTCTCAGAAAACATGCACACATGTGTGCAACATTTTTATAGGATAACACACTGGCTAAAAGTAGGGACCTAATTTATATAAAAAAAAGTTTTGAAAATTTTAAACCCGCCCCCTATATTATTACTTCCGCCTTTTTTTATTTTTTTTTAAAAATGTGCTTTCGTTCATAAAAAAAAATCTAAAATCTGGAAATAATGTCAGGATTGTACGGAAATAAAAAAAAATAGTTGCATACATTTATGCAATTATTACTGATAATTGCATATATGTATGCAACTTTTCCGTAAGCTGTGTTCGGATTAAAATCTGAAAATAAACCAGCACAAATGTGTGCAAGTATTTGAAATATTTGCACACATTTATGCACGTATTTGCATGAAGAAAAATCAACGAAGATGAATGTAGTGAAAAATAAGCACGGATGTATGCAGAAAAATGATATATGTGCATACTATTATGCATTTAACTGGAAATTTCGTTTTTTTTTCGTTTTCTTGATTTTTGACGCCTTGTTTAATGATTTTTTGTTCTGAATTTTTTAGCGTTTACATGTTTTATTTAAATATGAATTTACATGGTTTTTTTATATTTTTTTAATATTTTTTTGATGAATTTTCAGAAAATAGGGACCTAATTTACAATAAGTTTATAACCGGTTTTTTTTTCTATCTTGAAACTATAACAGGGACCTATAAAAAACGCACCCTTTATTTTAATCCATTTATTCAATTCAATTTAATTCCAATATAACTCGTGTATCGTTCTGAACTCCAAATCAAACACAACAAGTGTCGCCCCTAGCTAAATACCCACATTCTAAACACAATGGGATATGTTTCGTAAACCAATTCAGTTGTTTCGATAGGTTTTTAACAAAATTAAAATATAAACCAATATATATTTAATTTAAACGTACATTTTAAATTACCGGGGCCACATACTGACTCAAAAAATTCCAGAAAAATTATTTCTAGTTATGTTTTGATGATACGGTCCTAACAAAACTAATTTCGACGAATTTGGAGACCGTTTGAAAAATGACCATTTCCTGGTCGATCCAAATTGACTGAAACTGTCAAAACACGTTTTCTTTTGCCATGCTTACATATTGATTCCAAAAAATTTGAAAATTGGAATCTAGCAATAATTTGACATTCCGGATCCAACAAAAGTAGTTTCATCAAAAACAGAGGTCGTTTGCAAAATGGCTATTTTTTATATTAATATATATATATATATATTCCATAGTGACTATTCTGAATATTTAACTGGCCATAACTTTTTATTCCCGCCATGAAATTTCAATTTTTCAGATTCGTTGGAAAGATATTTTCAAACAGATTCAAATATTTTTGGTTTTACTGAAATCCGATTTATTTTGCATCCTGTACATTCATTGAAATTTGAAATCAAATTTTCAAACTACCGCGCCATTTCAGGCTCGTTTTATAATTAAAATAAATTTATTCGTTCTAACTTCGATTTAAATAAATTTTTCGTCGTTATTATTTAAAATAAATTATTTTAAATATTCAAAATCCATTAATATAGTTAAAATAAAAAATTTAAATTGGTTCAGAATTTCCGGGTTGTTACAATCTCCCCCACTTAAAATCTTTTCGTCCTCGAAAAGGAACGAAGCTGAAAGTTGTTTAAATAACCAACTCAACTTTCAATTCTAATGAATTTTCAATTCAGTTCAATATTAAATTTGATTTAGCTAAATTCATCATTCTTTTATATATTGGTTTTATTAATTATCATTCCAATATTTTAATTAGTTTAAACTAATTATCAAACATCACAACCAGCAATCAATCAGGTGATTAATTTTTCAAATATATATAACTTTTATATATAGTCAAAAATCATATTTCAGTGTAAATCACAACAATAAATCCTATCTATATTTTGGTTCTCACACCAGACAATTGGAAATATATAGATATATCACTTTCGAAACTCGAACAAAAACTCTGATGATGAGTACTCAATCATCAGAATCATCTCCGGGCGACTAGAGTGTGATTCTATATCTATCCAGTATATTGAAACTTCAAATATCCGTTAATTACGCGTTTATTCAAAATCTTTATATACTCGATTGTCCAAATTAAAATAAAATAATATACTCATATACGTATTTTAAGATAAAATTTTCAAAACTAAATTTGTTTTCATTTTTATTTTTAAAACAACACTCCTTACACTCGTTCTAGGATACTACTGATCCCATCTCTAACGAGTTATTCTCATTGGATATTACTAATCCAATCTCTGTTGAATTATTTTGCTCGGTTCTAATGTGTCTTATTCTCGAGCTCTGTAAACCAAAGCTCTGATACCAAATGAAACGACCCAAACGTCCCCGTAAAGGAAAGTCCGGATTAAATTGAGAACAACACTCATCAGAACACAAACAAAAGAACATTTCATTGCTTATTACAACAATTACATCAAAGTACAAGAATATCACAGAGTATAAATGAATAATATACACTTTGATAAATACAATAATATCAGAGATTTATAATTACAATGCAGCGGAAAAATAATACATAACACAACTGGAAGAAATACACGGATACAAAGCTTTCCGAATATCGCTTCAGCTGTAAACCAGGATCCTGTGAACATAATATCTGCAAAACCAAAAACTACTAGCTGCCCATGTGGAAAATATTAGCTCCCAGAGTTTAGGTTAAAACAATAAACTCTAGGTCAGTCATGGGACTGGTATGAGATCTAAAATAGTTATTAATATTTTAAGGTTGGAAAATCATGGGACCACGCCGTAAAACACGGAACGGGTTTACTCTACATGAATCTTTGTTTAAAATAAAACAACGCAATGCTTTTTGAAAAATGAAGCTATTATAAGACTCAGGTCCCATCACACAATGCAACACAAGCCGGAGGATAGAGTTTTACCTTATAATAGCCAAACATGCTTGATACGTATAAAACAAATTATTTTGATATTATTATTATAAATGCATAGTGTCAAAAACAACTTCGAATATAAATGTATCAATTATAGACGGCATAGTGCTACATCCCAATATGTCGCCATACTAGGCTCTACAAATAAAACCGAATGTCACGTATTGGAAGTTGGATTTCCATCTATGAACCAAGGCAAGGGGCTGTCCTTACCGATTTCGAGACTCTCTAGCCCGAGCCTCAGGATTCAGCCGCAACTGTACCTAGGTAACATGTAGGGCCGGTCCACACTAAGTGCGATGGTGGATTGATAATTCCTAAGCATGCATTTCCCCGCCCTATGGGGCATAAAATCTGGTCAGTAATGTCGACTATAACAATATATGAGGCGCCTCTCTATACATCAAGTAATAATAAACAACATCCACATGAGCAAAATGTCAGGGCTTGCAAAACGCTGACACCCTCCTAGCTAGAAAGAAACGCAATGCCCTCCCTGCTGTCCTCTCCCGTTTCTGGTTCATACCGGGGTGTGAAGCTCGCGAAGTAACGGTATACACAAAGCTATGCTAATTAAAGCCGTGCTTTGATCATCAACCACAAGACCCTGCTTTTCAACAAAAGCCTTGATCATTTGCATCTTAGCATGCCACATTGTCAATCCATACCATACAATTGATTTCTGTCAACATATAACCTCTAAGCTCGTACGTCTCAGAAAAGGGTGTTATGCAAGAGAATAAATTCTCCGCCACCAAACAGATATATATTTAGCAGAGAACAATGAATACAGCATAAAGGAATACAACGTCAGACATACCATCCATTTACAAGTCCGTTGTGGGTCTGAACGAAACCAGAGGCACCTTGTTCCTCGTCCCATATGTCCAACACAGGAGAGAGGCCCTCACATATCCGTCGATCTCCAAGTACGTCTGGACGATCACCAATTATTACCTTGTCTTGGGTGTACGACCCAATCAAGACATCAGTAATCATCCAAACGATGTGAAGATCTCGGGTCTTCAACCACCGTCTTCATCTTTGACTCTTAATCGTCGTAGTAATTATCCAGAATGGGTTAAAACCGGTCTTTCTGAATAATTCACTTATTTTATAATCAAGTGCTGTAAAAACAATAATACGCCTCATTCCAATTCATAATATTCTTTTAATAAAATATTCACATTATTAGAGAAAGGTTCCCATTAATTTTATCAAAAATAAATTCTTTAATCTTCCTTGGGATCTCATTTCAAAAGATTTTATTTTATCTTTTATCAAATCTAAACCAAATTAAGGTTTATTCACTAGTCGGGATTAACGAACCTTACCGAAGTAATCATTTAACATTCCAATCTCAACCTATTCATCCCATGGAGCAAAACTGGTAGAACTCCATATCTAACACCCACTGTGTTAACGGTAAATTTAATTACTATTTCCGCTCAAATCTAATTAAATACTTAACTATCAGCTGGAGTAAAACTGGTGGTACTCCATTCTCGATCATTTCAAGAATTCGATAAATTTAATTATCTCTTTTGCATTTTAATCTAATTAAAGATTCATTACAACTCTAGTTTAGTTTTAATGTCAAAACTCATTACTTAATGATTATTCAAATTTAAAAAACTAATCTTATCTTTTAACTGGGTTAAAGAACAAATGTTGTTTTAAAACATTGTTCACGATAAACCCAAAATCATCTTCCATCAAAATGGAATCATCACAGAAATCAGATAAATATATAATCGATATAAATTCTTGCATCAGACTGATAATATAAATGGAATAACGGCAAAGCCTTTTTAAATTCCATATATAGTAACGGTCTTCATTCACAAAAGCTCATCTCGATTATTATTAAATCGAATTCAACTCAATTCCAATTTAATATATTAAATCAGAAAACTTTGCTTTGGAAAATTTCCATTTAAATCATAATAAAAGATTTATAAATTCCAAATTATATTTTCACTATTAATTGGGTTAAAGAACAAATGTCGTTAAAAACTCAGTCCACAATAAACCCAATTCACATTTCATTTTATTCCAATTACTAAATACAATTGGAAACTCTAATAACCTTAATTAAAAGATTTATAAATTTCAAAATTATATTCTATTTAATTCCAATTAAATATTAACTGGAAAACTTCATCAAATCTTATTTAAAAGATTTATTCCTTCCTAATCGGGGTTTAAGAACAATGTTATTAAAGACGCCGTTCACGACAACCCAAAATCCAATTTATTCTCTTTAATTCCAATTAAATATTAATTAACTAGATTTTATTCTAGTTAATAACTAGTTCATTTTTGATAAAAATATATTTTTATCTTTATAAAATTGGGATTTTCATCCAAATTCTTTCCAAATCATTTATTATGATTTTATATAATTTTTCCATATTTTTAATAATTTTATCAAGGCCTGTGCAGTCGGTTTCCAATAACGGCCACCGAACTGCATCCATATTGACCTTTTTCAAATTTGATTTGGACATAATTCCAAATCCAACCGTTAGATTTCAAACATCTTATATTCATTGGAAATCTCTTTTCGACACAAACTGTAACACCCCACCTCCGCCAGGGTGGCTCTTGCAAGCACTCTGACTTTGGAGGGGCGTTTGAATCAGGTAAACATGCATAATGATATATCAAGGCAGAACAAGAACATATGTATATATATATATAAACAGAGTAAATAACATAGATAAAACAGCGGAAGACTTCAAACCATTTCAAAACAAGTCTGGTACAACATAATGCCAACTTTCCAAATACACAAGTCTAGATTAAAACGATATCACTGAAAAAAACTGAAATACATAAGTACTATCCCCAAAATAAGTGATAACCATAGCTAGCTTCATGTCAAGACCGTACATGAGCTAAAATCCCACAAGCAAGCGATCAGAAATCCAAGCTAAGCTCCAATATTCCCACCCTGAGAACCTGGGGGGGGGGGGGGGGAACGGAAGAAAAGGGGCGAAAGGAAAACAGGTCAGTCAAAAAGGCTGAGTAAGCCCTACTACAATCAATGTAAACTGATAAAGTTAACTGGCATGAGAAGCATGGATGAACATAAGGATAACAACATACTAGCATGATGATTAACTAACAAGGTAGATAAAGGTGTCATCGCATAATCAGGATTTAGGTTTTTGCACCACAGGTGTACTAGCAGACTAACATGACTTGAATAAACAAGTATTGATCCCTTGGCCCAAGCTTTGGCCCAATAACATGAAGTGACCCTAATACGCGGTCCAACCAAACGGTCTAGTCGATCGGCTCCCTATAAGCCTAACTCGTCACGTGTTGGTGTCAATGCGGCCCAAACATAATTGTAGTCAGACTGTGCAGGGTCTCCCGTCGGGTGTATCAAGCCCTAGGGTGTCAACCCCTGGACACCATAAACATAAGTGCACAGTCTCGATCTACTGGTACCCGTGCATGTTTTCCCCGGCTTCGGACCATGTGCACGACCATAGTCCGCCCGGAACTACACCGGCGTACCCATCTGCCGTCGCTTTTGGTCACTTACCTCAAGTCCAGTAATCGTGCCCCCACCCTAGCCTAGACCCTAGGGTCATAATGATACAAACTTGGGATTACTGCTGGAGTGGACCCCCATTGCTAGGATTTTCTAGTGGGTTAAGTACGGTTTAACCCTCTTGCTAATCATGGATTAACTTGGTTAAGTGTAACGATGAGTTCACGACTTAACCCTGATTAATCTACCAAGCCCAAATTGGTTAAGTATTAAGTGGACCATGACTTAACCCTAATCACGAGGCATTAATTAATTAATGTGCCTTAACCTCTCACATTAGACTCCGTTGCGGTTACTAGTTAAGCCGGTCGGTTCCGGGTAGCTTTATACCACAACTTGGTCTAACCTCGGGTTCAAGGTACAACATGACCAACTTCTCACATTGGGTCCTATTGTTTGTAGCAACTAGTTAGGCCGGTCGGTTCCGGGTAGGTTTACGCTACAAACTCAACCCAACCTCGAGTTGGTTACACTTATATTTTCTAAGTGTCATGTCCATCATGTTTCCAAAACAAGTTACAAGTTTTCAAGAATTTGGGTAGACCTAACTTAATAGGTAAATTCCCAATGGGTAGACCTAACTTAATAGGTAAATTCCCAATCTTATGTTTTTATGTCTTTTAAGTTTACCCAACCCCAAACACAATCCCATCGCTTACATATCGCAATAGCGCATAAAGGATAGAAAGAGGGAACTTGGCATAATCATGACATAAAGGTGTTGAAGCCACAAGTTTAACATGGTGGCATATGAAATGTACATATGTTCATATACTTGCATATTACATTTTTAGGTCTCAAAAACATGCATAAAACCAAACTTAGCATATTGGTAATACATGGTGATAAATGACATGTAGAAATGGCCATAAGTTCGCATTTAGCCTCACATGCAAGTTATCATAAGGGATATGATAACTTACATGTTGCCAAAATGCAACCTTTAGCATAAAGCTTGAAGCTTTAAGCTCATAAGCCCAAGATAAGCTTGCATAACATGATAACATGAACAAAATGATCAACCCAAACTTGCATAACATAACTTGCATATCATATGGCAAACTTGCATATCATAACATAGCAAACTTGCATAACATAACATGATGAACTTGCATATCATAACATAACAAACTTGCATAACATAACATGATGAACTTGCATATCATAACATGGCTAACTTGCATAACATAACATGATGAACTTGCATATCATAACATGGCAAACTTGCATAACATAACATGATGAACTTGCATATCATAGCATGGCAAACTTGCATACATAACATGATAGACTTGCATAACACATCATAGTAAACTTGCATATCATAATGATCAAACACACTTGCATCATTCATTAACTTTAGAGTTTAAATATGAAAGTAGAAAAGGGCTTACAATGCTTATGAAGACACAAAAATATGACAAAGCCCTTATGCAATCAAATAGACCCAAAATGCAAGCTCTAATAGAAAAACCCTTGAGCCAAAATGATCAAAACCCTTGCTTTATGATGTAAATATAGAAACTTGACTTGAATGCATGCTAATGATGCTCATACAAGCTTGAAAACACTTGTATGCATGGAATATCTCTCATAGAAATTTATTTAGGAATTTTATGAAGAGAGTGGAGGCCATGAGAGGAATGATTTTGCCATAGTTTAGTTACTAGAATGAATAATGATGATTTAGGGTTAGGTTAGGGGCTTATTTATAGAGATTAGGATTAGTTTTAACCTTAGGATTAAACCCTAGTTCCAATCTCAGCCCTCAAAACCGAATCTGGCCCAAAACCTAACCAAGACCCCAAAATGGTGCACCAGGCAAAACTGCCCGGCTGGACCAAGTCGACAGCCAAGTCGACAGGGCTGTCGACTTGGGTCCAACCAAGTTGACTCCCAAGTCGACAGGGCTGTCGACTTGGGTGCTCTGGCGGGAATTTTCCCGCCTGGCCCAATTTGCCCTAATTTTCCAAATTCAAACTTGAATTTGAAATCTGTTTTTACTTTGAATTTTTCTGAAAACTTCATTGGGCCTTAATCGGGTCATACGGACTCCGATTTTCGAAAACACAGACTCTATTTCGCGTATTTTTCCGAGACGAACGCAATGGCATAGCCCGTTTCCCTTGATTCAGATTTATAAATTAAATTCTGCCTCGATTTACGTTATAACAGGTTATTGAAAATACGGGTTGTTACATTCTCCCCTCCTTAAAGGATTTCGTCCCCGAAATCTTCAAGTTAGGAAGAACATATCCTACCATCCAACATCCATCTACTCAAAACATCATCCACGAGCAATCATTGTCCTTACAAGATTCTAAATGTTGCATGAACATATGCAAAGGTGTGTGTATATGTACTTATCTAATGCAAATATCATCAATGCAAATTATGTTAGTGAAATGAATCCATATGTATGCAATTCCTAATATAATGTATAACATCTATATGTGTGCACATAACATACATCCATATGCAACATCCATGTGATAACACAAAAATTTTCATCCATGAATAAGCGTAAACACTCATGCATATGCAATATGAGGAGTGTGTGAGCCGATCTAGTGCCTAATGTGTATAATGCATCCACGAGTAACCACTTGCAACCACTTGCAAACATCAAGCATAACATGTTTCAAACACATGTTTCATCCAAAGGGTTTCTACCTAAGGTTCTCATGACAAGATTAACATGATAAACTAGATAATTAAGACAAACATGGATAGCAAAAGATATGCTACAAAGAGATCGGGAAGATAAGCAGGATATACTCCTTTCGGATTACAAGAAATCCCTTCCTAACCCAACCCATATTCTATAAAAGCCCAAAAGGTTTAGTCAACCTAACGGACCCCTTCAAACCCTGACATGTATTACTAACCGATGAGTCATACCCCCTTATGGAGTTTACAACAGAAATGGGATCGAGAATGGGACCGAGAGGATATATGTAAAAGATAACATGCAAGTAAGTTCCACAGGAAAACAAGGATCAAGAATATACTCTTAAAAAGAGATATGATGCGCGTATCTAGCCTTCGGTCTTCTAAGTCACGTTTCCTTGAGTTTAACTCCACTGTGCTTTGACCGTCTTTTACCTCATGATTTCTTAGCTTCTTAACTCTTATTTCCAAATATGAGTTGGAACCCATTTCATCGTCGCCTCTTGTCTTCCTCTTTCACTTACTCTTCTATCATTCTTGGCTTAAACATAACTATGACCTCATGGTTTCATGCAAGCTTTCCAAAATTCACCAGTGAATCCTGGATCTCGTTTACTTATTATAAAGTATTCCACGCAGCAGAACTTTTCTTGGAAATACCAATCCACGTTGCCAATTGCTCTTACCAACGTGATTTTCTATAACTCATGCTTGAACGAAATGAACCATCCGCCTATGAATGATAGGCCGTACTTAGATTCAGCCGCTTGCCCATGACTTCCCGTAGACTATCCCAAAACTGGCTAGTGAAGATTGAGTCATGGTTACTAACTATACTTTAGGGAACCTCGTGCAACCGCTTTATTTCTTGAAAGTAAACTGTCGCTAGCTATGATGCAGTCCTTTCGCTCTTTACCGGAGTGAAATGAGCACTCTTCGTGAGTCTACCTACTATGACCCACATGCTCTTATTCCCTTTCTTGATCTAGGCAGTCCATCCACGAAGTCCTTCGTGACGCTTTACTACTTCCATTGCGGGGACCTCCAATGGGTGTCATAGCCCACCGGGCTTCTATGACTCGGCCGTTAACCTGTTGGCACAACATGCACCTTGGAACAAACTCGGCCACCTCCTCGAGTGATGTGCCTCTTCAAGAGCCTTCTTTCTCTCATCGCGTCTTAGCCATCCCTTGTCATCTATAGCGAGGTGATTTATCATCTCGCCTCGAGTCAACTTGTCCATGATCTCGACTAACTGCGGGTCTTCTTTCTGTGAAGTCCCTACTTGATCCAGAAGGGTAGGTCTAAGCTCAAGGGACGCTAACTAACTAACTAAACTGAGAGAACTTCTTACTTCAATTGTCCTCGTCGGAGCTTTTCGGTTTTGAACCGCGACCACTTTAGCAGGATCCACCACTAAGCCTTGCTTAGAAACTATGTGCCCAAGAAATCTAACTTCTTTTCTCCAAAATGACATTTGGAGGACTTGGCTTTCAACTGATGCGCTCTAAGCATATCCATCACCTCCTTGAGATGTCTAGCATGTTCTTCCTCGTCCTTAGAGAAGATCAGAATATCATCTACGAAGACCACGACAAACTTGTTCAAGAACTCCCTGAACATCCTACTCATCAAGTCCATGAAGTAGGCGGGTGCATTAGTCAAACCGAATGGCATGACAAGCCATTCGAAGAATCCATCTGGAGTTCTGAACGCAGTCTTGTCTATACTATCTTCAGCTATTCTGAGCTGATGGAACAGATGTTCCTACAAGCTGATCAAACAAATCATCGATCCTTGGCAATGGTTGTTTATTCTCCTTGTTTAACTCACGATAATCAACACAAAGTTGAAGAGAACCATCTGCCTTGGTAGTAAATACTACAGGTGCTCCCCATTCAGATATACTTCATCTAATGAAGTTCTTCTCAAGCAACTCCTTGGCTTGCTTTCTTAACTCTCATCTTGCGGGACCATGTGCCTAACCGGCCACGAAATTATCTTGGCATTATCAACCAGATAAATGCGGAAATCTATCTCTCGTTTAGGGGTAACCCCCTTCACTACTCCCAAGATATCAGGATATTCTCGGACCACCCTCACCGATTGCAAACTATCGATAGACGAGTTGAGGGATTCAAGATAACACAACATGACGGAACTCATAGGGTTACTAGAAATTTTTAGGGTATTACCGAGGCGAGTCATGAGCCTCACAACCCTATGCTCAAAAATCAAGGATGGCTCCAAAACTGGACAACCCATCCATGCCCAAAATCAACCCATACCCCATGAAACCGAGAATATAAGCATCACACGAGAACCCTACACTAAAGATAGAGATTTTCAAATCCACGTAGATAATAGACAAATGGGAGGAAACCCCAATTGGATTTGAAACACACACGGGATCATTAACTAGACTAGTACTTAGGTGCAAACTTTCAACTAAACCAGATAAAATAAACTATGCGATGCACCAAAATCAAACAAGGTACGAACTGGAAAATCAGAAATATATACAAGGCTCTCAACAGAAATACTACCTCGATCGGGAACTGGAGCGACATTGAGAGCATGAACTTGCCCTCCTGAAGGTCCAGCACGCTGAGTCTGACCCTGGCCTTGCCCTTGCTTCTTCGGGCAATCCTTACTGAAATGTCCAGTCTCACCGCAGAAAAAGCATTCACCGTTCTTCCTTTTCCTCTTCTTACTATCCTTAATAAGATGCCCAACTGAACCGCAATAATGGCACTTCCTCTTGTCGTTATTGCCCTTGTTGTTGTTCCCCTTGTTGCCTTGACTCTTGTTCTTGTTCTGATTGCCTTGACTGCTCTGACCACTTGGATTACCCTGATTTCCTTTCCACTGGGAATCAGTCTTCTTGGCTTGAGTATCATTCATCTTGATCTCTTTCTTGTCACTCCTATTCTCTTCATTGAGTAGGGCCATATTCACCAAACTCTCGAAAGTTGCCCCCAAGGGTATATGAGTCATGGCTAAACCATGTAATGGCTCGTTTAATCCTAGAGCAAAGTATAGGGCCTTCTTCTGAGCTGTGTTAACCAAGTCTAAACCGACCCGAGCCAGTTGATTAAACTTATCTATGTATTCCCTAATAGTCATGTCCCTTTGCTTCAGTGATAGGAACCTTAGTCCAAACTTTCCCCGAAAGTCATCCCAAGTCTCAATTGGCCTAGTAGCGGTGGTGACCACCCACCAATGTGCAGCTTCTTCCTTTAGCAACCACACTGCTAATAAAACCTTCCTACGGTCATCTATATCAAAGAAGGAAAAAAGATCTTCAGTTTCTTTCAACCAATTCCTTGCCTCTACATAAGTCTCGGTTCCAATGAAATTCTTGCAACCCATCGCCTTAAAGTCTTTGCAAATCTTTGCGAAGTCAGCTTGAGGATGCTGAGGGGGAGGAGGAAGAGGAACCTCAGCGACAGGAGGAGGAACATTAGCGACAGGAGGAGGAGGAACATTAACTACTGGAGGAGGAGGAGGAACATCTGCGGGGCCGGCTTCGGTCGCCCTAGCCTCCAAAAGTCTCCTATACCAAATAGGTACGTGTACTCCCTCCGGAATAATAAAGTTATCGGCCATACTGAAAACGAAGAAAAAAGATAGATTCAGAATGGAGAAAAACGAGGGAATTTTTGCTAATGGCTTTTTGGGGAATAGCCTTTAAACTAAACTAGACTTTTCTTTGGAAAATACTTTATACTTGGTTTTGAAAATAGTTTTTCAAAAAGTTTTAAAAACCTTTTTGTTCCTTCTCGTAAACCATATGCTCTGATACCAAATGTAACACCCCACCTCCGCCAGGGTGGCTCTTGCAAGCACTCTGACTTTGGAGGGGCGTTTGAATCAGGTAAACATGCATAATGATATATCAAGGCAGAACAAGAACATATGTGTATATATATAAACAGCGTAAATAACATAGATAAAACAGCGGAAGACTTCAAACCATTTCAAAACAAGTCTGGTACAACATAATGCCAACTTTCCAAATACGCAAGTCTAGATAAAAACGACATCACTGAAAAAAAAACTGAAATACATAAGTATTATCACCAAAATAAGTGATAACCATAACTAGCTTCATGTCAAGACCGTACATGAGCTAAAATCCCACAAGCAAGCGATCAGAAATCCAAGCTAAGCTCCAATATTCCCACCCTGAGTACCTGGGGGGGGGGGGACGGAAGAAAAGAGGCGAAAGGAAAATAGGTCAGTCAAAAAGACTGAGTAAGCCCTACTACAATCAATGTAAACTGATAAAGTTAACTGGCATGAGAAGCAGGGATGAACATAAGGATAACAACATACTAGCATGATGATTAACTAACAAGGTAGATAAAGGTGTCATCGCATAATCAGGATTTAGGTTTTTGCACCACAGGTGTACTAGCAGACTAACATGACTTGAATAAACAAGTATTGATCCCTTGGCCCAAGCTTTGGCCCAATAACATGAAGTGACCCTAATACGCGGTCCAACCAAACGGTCTAGTCGATCGGCTCCCTATAAGCCTAACTCGTCACGTTTTGGTGTCAATGCGGCCCAAACATAATTGTAGTCAGACTGTGCAGGGTCTCCCGTCGGGTGTATCAAGCCCTAGGGTGTCAACCCCTGGACACCATAAACATAAGTGCACAGTCTCGATCTACTGGTACCCGTGCATGTTTTCCCCGGCTTCGGACCATGTGCACGACCATAGTCCGCCCGGAACTACACCGGCGTACCCATCTGTCGTCGCTTTTGGTCACTTACCTCAAGTCCAGTAATCGTGCCCCCACCCTAGCCTAGACCCTAGGGTCATAATGATACTAACTTGGTATTACTGCTGGAGTGGACCCCCATTGCTAGGATTTTCTAGTGGGTTAAGTACGGTTTAACCCTCTTGCTAATCATGGATTGACTTGGTTAAGTGTAACGATGAGTTCACGACTTAACCCTGATTAATCTACCAAGCCCAAATTGGTTAAGTATTAAGTGGACCATGACTTAACCCTAATCACGAGGCATTAATTAATTAATGTGCCTTAACCTCTCACATTAAACTCCGTTGCGGTTACTAGTTAAGACGGTCGGTTCCGGGTAGCTTTATACCACAACTTGGTCTAACCTCGGGTTCAAGGTACAACATGACCAACTTCTCACATTGGGTCCTATTGTTTGTAGCAACTAGTTAGGCCGGTCGGTTCCGGGTAGGTTTACGCTACAAACTCAACCCAACCTCGAGTTGGTTACACTTATATTTTCTAAGTGTCATGTCCATCATGTTTCCAAAACATGTTACAAGTTTTCAAGAATTTGGGTAGACCTAACTTAATAGGTAAATTCCCAATGGGTAGACCTAACTTAATAGGTAAATTCCCAATCTTATGTTTTTATGTCTTTTAAGTTTACCCAACCCCAAACGCAATCCCATCGCTTACATATCGCAATAGCGCATAAAGGATAGAAAGAGGGAACTTGGCATAATCATGACATAAAGGTGTTGAAGCCACAAGTTTAACATGGTGGCATATGAAATGTACATATGTTCATATACTTGCATATTACATTTTTAGGCCTAAAAAACATGCATAAAACCAAACTTAGCATATTGGTAATACATGGTGATAAATGACATGTAGAAATGGCCATAAGTTCGCATTTAGCCTCACATGCAAGTTATCATAAGGGATATGATAACTTACATGTTGCCAAAATGCAACCTTTAGCATAAAGCTTGAAGCTTTAAGCTCATAAGCCCAAAATAAGCTTGCATAACATGATAACATGAACAAAATGATCAACCCAAACTTGCATAACATAACTTGCATATCATATGGCAAACTTGCATATCATAACATAGCAAACTTGCATAACATAACATGATGAACTTGCATATCATAACATAGCAAACTTGCATAACATAACATGATGAACTTGCATATCATAACATGGCAAACTTGCATAACATAACATGATGAACTTGCATATCATAACATGGCAAACTTGCATAACATAACATGATGAACTTGCATATCATAGCATGGCAAACTTGCATACATAACATGATGGACTTGCATAACACATCATAGTAAACTTGCATATCATAATGATCAAACACACTTGCATCATTCATTAACTTTAGAGTTTAAATATGAAAGTAGAAAAGGGCTTACAATGCTTATGAAGACAAAAAAAATATGACAAAGCCCTTATGCAATCAAATAGACCCAAAATGCAAGCTCTAATAGAAAAACCCTTGAGCCAAAATGATCAAAACCCTTGCTTTATGATGCAAATATAGAAACTTGACTTGAATGCAAGCTAATGATGCTCATACAAGCTTGAAAACACTTGTATGCATGGAAAATCTCTCATAGAAATTTATTTAGGAATTTTATGAAGAGAGTGGAGGCCATGAGAGGAATGATTTTGCCATAGTTTAGTTACTAGAATGAATAATGATGATTTAGGGTTAGGTTAGGGGCTTATTTATAGAGATTAGGATTAGTTTTAACCTTAGGATTAAACCCTAGTTCCAATCTCAGCCCTCAAAACCGAATCTGGCCCAAAACCTAACCAAGACCCCAAAATGGTGCACCAGGCAAAACTGCCCGGCTGGACCAAGTCGACAGCCAAGTCGACAGGGCTGTCGACTTGGGTCCAACCAAATCGACTCCCAAGTCGACAGGGCTGTCGACTTGGGTGCTCTGGCGGGAATTTTCCCGCCTGGCCCAATCTGCCCTAATTTTCCAAATTCAAACTTGAATTTGAAATCTGTTTTTACTTTGAATTTTTCTGAAAACTTCATTGGGCCTTAATCGGGTCATACAGACTCCGATTTTCGAAAACTCGGACTCTATTTCGCGTATTTTTCCGAGACGAACGCAATGGCATAGCCCGTTTCCCTTGATTCAGATTTATAAATTAAATTCTGCCTCGATTTACGTTGTAACAGGTTATTGAAAATACGGGTTGTTACACAAACCGAACGGTTCCGGTTTTAGGAGAATCCGACGGTCGGATCTCCCGTTACATCAATTTGAAGTTAATTTCGCAAACGGTTGCTGCGCGACGTGTTTTATTCAGGCCATTAATATATATTATATATATTTTTCGTCGATTTCCATTTAAAACGAATTTTACAAATTCGTTTTAAAACGATTCCAACTTCATTTTCAATTTTAAATCAAAATTGAATATTCGATATAATTATAATAATAAAATGATAATATTTTCGAAATATTAGATTTTGAAATCTTTTCTTTTCGATACTCATTATAAAATGAATAAAATCGATCGATAAACCTGTTCGGGTTAAAATGGCGTTTGCTACTTAACACGGCTTCATATTTCAATATTTTTGTGTCCATCCAAAATCGGACATTGAAATCATGATTTTATTCTTCACTGAATATTATTTTAAAATATTCGTAATTTAAAATATTCTTTATTTTAAAAGAATGTTTATTATAAAATATTCTTTATTAAAAAATATTCTTTACATTAAAATGTTCTGTTACATTAAAAATATTCTTTTACATTATTTACATTATAAATGTTCTTTTACATAAAAATGTCCTTTTACATTATATACATAATAAATGTTCGATTACATTAAAATGACTCTTTTACGTTGAAATGATTCTTATATTATGTTGACAATTCTATTTCAACAAAATGATTAAAAATGATTCTTTTATTTTGTTGACAATTCTATTTTAACAAAATGAATAAAAGTGTTAACTTCATTTTGTTAACAATTTATATTTTAACAAAATGAATAAAAGTGACAACTTCATTTTGTTAACCATTCTATTTTAACAAAATGAATTAAAGTGATAACTTCATTTTATTTACAATAATCTAACTCAACAAAATTAAATTTTTTGTTTTAACACAAATCTATTTGACAAAAATGTTATTTTTATTTTAACACGAATCTATTTAACAAAAATGTTATCTTTATTTTGACACAAATCTATTTAACAAAAATGTTATTTTTGTTTTAACACAAATATATTTAACAAAAATGTTAATTTTGTTTTAACACAAATCTATTTAACAAAAGTGTTATTTTTATTTTAACACAAATTTATTTAACAAAAATGTTATTTTTGTTTTAACTATTTCATTTCAACAAAAAATGATATTTTGGTTTCAACTGTTCTATTTCAACAAAAATGTCAATTTTGGTTTCAACTATTTATTTCAACAAAGATGTTAATTTTAATTCTAAAATGTCTTTTTAATTCTAAAATGTTATTTTATTCTAAAATGTACTATTTCATTCTAAAATGTTATTTGATTCTAAAATGTACTTTTTACATTATAATGTCTTTTTTATTCTAAAATGTTCTATTTCATTATAATGTTATTTTTTCCAAAATGTACTTTTTACATTATAATGTCTTTTTTTCTAAAATGTACTTTTTACATTATAATGTTATTTTATTCTAAAATATTGTTTATTATAAAAACATTGTTTATTTCTGAATCGGAATGCGACTCAATCAGTTACCATATAATTTCAGTTATACGGATTTCATACATCGCATGTATGCAACAATAATGATAAATAATCATCAAACAGACTAATCACATTCAAAGTGAAATTTACAATTGTGTGAGCATTAGAATAAATAAATAACGCTCATCACAGACAATCAATAGATCGATTGACATATATATAAATTCAAGGGAGATGTGAACAAATTATCATCCCCTGACCCGTGTGGGGTTTTCAAACCACAATAGATTATCTAAATAAATAATTGGTTAACAAATTAAACCAATTCTAATTCGGTTTGAATTATTTTTCTAATTAGACAATTTTCACTGGTTAAAATTATAAATGAATATTCATAATTTAATTATAACCACTACATTAATGTTAACATTATTTTTAATATGTTAATCATCACAACATCACAAACAATCACACAATACAGTTAATTTAAATCGTCCATGGTTTGTGGATGAGGAAAGTGATCTAACAAGCACTGTATATAGTTTATAATGATTAAACTGATAAAAAACTAAACTGGTAATTCTATATTTTTTCCAATTATGAAAATAGATAAATGATTGTGCATAATTTTTAGTGGGGAGTTCTCACCTTCGGTTTCCACTCCGTCAGTGTGTATTTCTGAATTTCTGGTATGGTTTGGATTCTGCTTTGTTTCCAGACAGTTCCATCGCAATCTGTTGCATGTGGTATATATATTACAAATCATATTTTTAATCAATGTTATATAAAAACCATACTTTGATTTTATGCTATTTCTTTATAAAAATTTCATTTTTATAACAATGTTATTATATTGAAAATTTATATTAAAAACAATGTATATTTTATTTACAAAACAATGTTTATTTTATTTACAAAAACAAATGTTATTTTCATTTTCTAAATAATGCAACTTTTGTAATAAGGACCATGCGATCTTCATATTAAAACAATGTTCTATTTTTCTTTTAAAAACAATGTTCTATTTTACATATACAGAACAATGTTTATTTTGATTTGAAATCAATGTTAATTTTGATTTGAAAACATTGTTAGTTTTGATTTGAAAACATTTACTATTTTAGTTTGCAAAACAATTACTATTTTTATATTGAAAACAATGCAATCTTTGTATTAAAAACAATGTAAATTTTGTAATCAAAACAATGCTAATGTTGTTTTCAAAACATATTGCTAATTTTGTTGAAGAACAATGCAAATTTTTATATATAAAAACAATGTGATTTTGTTAATTAATTGAACTAATTTACCCAAAAATAATCTGGGCGTTCATATTCAAATCAAAAGGCTCGTAGCTTTTCCTTCATCATTCCCATTGTCTTCTACAGGCAGCAAAACCGAACCCACATCGCGCCTCCCTCTCTCCAAACGCACCACCACGATGAACTCTACCGTCGATCAGACTGCTCCGCTCCGATCGCCGTCGAGTCGCCTACCTATGCCTGGAATCTAAGGCAACTCGCAGCCCTCCTCAGCCTTGAAACCGAGCTCGACATCGGTGGGTTTGAGGCCTTATTCCTCTCAGCTTGCTACTCGAGATTCAATCATGACCGTTGATTTGCAAATACCCATGGAGCTCTTCGATTGTATGCTGAAACTTTCGAATGAAATCGCCTGGATTGGAAGAGATTTGGGGAAGAACTTTGAATCGCCCTGACCATTGATTTTGATAAGTGGCGGCTATACGAATGGTATTAGGGTTCCGTATTCTAGGTGTATTTATACTGTATTTTATTTTAATCCATTTATTTAATTCAATTTAATTCCGATATAACTCGTGTATCGTTCCGAACTCCAAATCAAACCCAACAAGTGTCGCCTTTAGCTAAATACTCATATTCTGAACACAATGGGATATATTTCGTAAGCCAATTCGGTTGTTTCGATAGGTTTTTATCAAAATTAAAATATAAACCAATATATATTTAATTTAAACGTACATTTTAAATTACCGGGGCCACATATTGACTCCCAAAATTCCAGGAAAAATATTTCTAGTTATGTTTTGATGATACGGTCCTAACAAAACTAATTTCGTCGAATTTGGAGACCGTTTGAAAAGTGGTCATTTTCTGGTCGATCCAAATTGACTGAAGCTGTCAAAACACGTTTTCTTTTGCCACGCTTACATATTGATTCCAAAAATTATGAAATTGGAATCTAGTAATAATTTGACATTCTGGATCAAAAAAAAATGGTTTCGTCGAAAACGGAGGTCGTTTGCAAAATGGCTATTTTTTATGTTAAAATATATGTATAAATTCCATAGCGACTATTCTGAATATTTAACTGGCCATAACTTTTTATTCCCGCTATGAAATTTCAATTTTTTAGATTCGTTGGAAAGATATTTTC
This sequence comes from Allium sativum, assembly GCA_030737875.1. Lineage (NCBI taxonomy): Eukaryota > Viridiplantae > Streptophyta > Magnoliopsida > Asparagales > Amaryllidaceae > Allium > Allium sativum. The sequence continues at coordinate 468,038,309 of CM060923.1, forward strand.
AAACAGATTTAAATATTTTTGGTTTTACTTAAATTCGATTTATTTTGCATCCTCTACATTCAATTGAAGTTTGAAATCAAAATTTTAAACTACTGCGCCATTTCAGGCTCGTTTTATAATTAAAATAAATTTATTCGTTCTAACTTCGATTTAAATAAATTTTTCGTCATTATTATTTAAAATAAATTATTTTATATATTCAAAATCCATTAGAATTACTAAAATAAAATTTTTAAATTGGTTCAGAATTTCCGGGTTGTTACACCGAGTAAATTCTCATTTCGAATAATTGATCGACGATAAAAAGTCGAAGATATGAAGACGGTGTAGGACCAATGATCTTCACATCGTATGGATTGCTACTGATGCCTTAGATATGGGTAGCTCCCTTGATGAGGTTACAGTGGTAGTGGTCTGGACGTACTTGTTGATCGTCCGAATGTGCGAGGGCCTCTCTTCCGTATTAGACATATGGAACGAGGAATAAGGTGCCTCCGGTTTCGTTCAGACCCAGAACGGACTAGTAAATGGATGTGTGTCTGACATTGGATTTCGTTCTGTGTTGATTGATCTCTATTAAATATATATCTGTTTGGTGGCGGAGAATTTATTCTCTTGCTTAACACCCTTCTCTAAGACGTACGAGCTTAGAGGTTATATATAGATAGACATCTGTCCCATGGCGTGGAATGTCAATGTGGCATGCTGAGATGCAAATGATCAAGGCTTTTGTGGAAAAGTAGAGCCTTGTGGTTGATGATCAAAGCACGACCTTAAGGGGCATAGCTTTGTGTATAGCGTTAATTCGCGAGCCTCACACCTTGGTATGAGTCAAAAACGAGATCGTGACTACAGGAAGTGCACGACGTTTCCTTCTAGCTACAGGTGGTGTCATGGTATGGAGCCCAAACATTTATTTATTTTTACCTATGTGGATGTTGGATTGCGAGGCGCTTCAGATATATCAGTTACTACAGAGCCGATGGATAGATCTGATAGGACCGGGAAACGTGTGTTCAAGAATAACCAATCCTCAAACGTAAGAGAGGACCGGCCCTGAAGCATCACAGGGTTGCCCAGAGTGTGTAATCCTGAGGCATTTGCTAGAGTGTCTCGAAGCGGTGAGGAGCCATCCCTGGCGTCGACTCATGACGAAAATCCAATTTTCAATACGACATTGCGGTTTGATTGTAAAACTATATATGGCGACATAGTAGATGGTAGCTATGCCGTCTATAATTGATACACTATGATTGAAATTTCTTTTGAAACATATATGCACTAGTAATAATATCAAATGGTCTTGTTTTATACGTACTAAGCATATTTTGGTCATTATAAGGGAAAACTCTATCCTCCGGCGTGCGTTGCATTGTGTGATGGAACTTAAGTCTTATAATGGCTTCATTTTTTATAAAAAGCATCGTGTTGTACAAAAGATTTACTTTGTTTCATGCACTGGAAATCAATGGAGTAAACCCGTTCCGCGTTAGCGGCGTGGTCCTATGATTTGCCTTATTATTATTGTTTAACCAGTTAAGTAGATTTCTCATACCAGTCTCATGACTGACTCGTAGTTTGTTTCACTTGCAAACTCGGGTACGCTTATTTTTACATGGACAGCCAAGTGATAGGTTGCAGGATTTATTTTGGCTTAGCACTATAGCATGGAGTGCGTTTTTGGTTGATGGCGAAGACTAGCTTTCTCTGTATTTTGGCTATTGACATTTCCGCCAGTATTATCTTATGTATATGTACCGCTGATCGCGATGTAGACTGATTATGTCTATTATATTTTATCTGATGTATATGTACCGTTGATCTCGATGTAGATTGATCATTTCCTTTATGCACTAAGTTGTATCCTATGACGGTGCCACTCTGATGTTTATTACATTTTATGATTCCGCTGTCATATTGATGTAAATTATTCCATTTCATGTTTATGCTATTATCTGTAATCTGCTAATGTTGATTTATGTGTTATATTCCAAATGATTATCCTTACTTCCATGACACGAGGGTTTGGGGTTATCACATGTTATATATCGATAGACATCAGTCGCATGGCGTGAATTGCCTGTGTGGCATGCTGAGATGCAAATGATCAAGGCTTCTGTTGAAAAGCAGAGTCTTGTGGTTGATGATCAAAGCACGACTTTAATATAGCATAGCTTTGTGTATAGCATTAATTCGCGAGCCTCACACCTCGGTATGAATCAAAAACGGGATAAAGGATTGTAGGGAGAACACGACGTTTATTTCTAGCTATGGGTGGTGTCATGGTATGGACCCCAGACATTTATTATATTTTTACCTATGTGGTTGTTGGATGGCGAGGCACCTCGGATATACCGGTTACTATGGAGCCGATGGATAGGTACGACAGGACTGGGAAACGTGTGTTCAAGAATAACCAATCCTCAAACGTAAGAGAGGAATGCCCTGAAGCATCCAAGGGTCTACTGCGGGAGATCCTGAGGCATTTGCTAGAGTGTCTCGAAGCCGGCGAGGAGTACATCCCTTGCCTCGACTCATGACGAAAATCCAATTTCCAATACGTGACATTTCAGTTTTAGTTGTGAACCTATATGGCGACATTGTAGCATATGATACTATGCCGTCTATGATTGATACATTTACATTTGAAGTTGTTTTATACACTATGCACTTATAATAGTATCAAATAATTTGTTTTAAACGTACCAAGCATGTTTGGCTATTATAAGGTAAAACTCTATCCTTCGGCTTGCGTTGCATTGTGCGATGGGACCTGAGTCATATAATAGCTTCATTTTTCAAAAAGCATTGCGTTCTTTATTCTATGCACTGGTATTCTTAGGAGGAAACCCGTTCCGTGTTATACGGCTTGGTCCCTTGATTTACTCTATTTCTATGTAAAAGATTTAATAACTGTTTTTAGTTCTCACACCAGTCACATGACTGACCTGGAGTTTATTGTTTTAACCTAAAGTCTGGGTGCCCTATTTTCCACACGGGCAGCTAGTAGTTTTGGTTTTGCAGATATTATATTCACATGATCCTGGTTTACCGCCGGAGCTAAATTCGGAAAGCTTTGTATCTGTGTATTTCTTTCAGTTGTGTTTTGTATTATTTTCCACTGCATTGTAATTTGTAAATCTCTGGTATTTATCAAATGTATATCATTTGTTCATACTCTGTATATTCTTGTACTCTGATGTAAATTGTTGTAATAGCAATGAAATGTTCTTCTGTTTGTGTTCTGTTTGTCGTGTTCTCAACTCAATCCGGGCTTTCCTTTACGGGAAAGTTTGGGTCGTTTCGGCTGGTATCAGAGCTTTGGTTTACAGAGCTCGAGAACAAGGCATATTAGAACCGAACGAAAGAATTTATCAGGGATTGGATTAGTAATGTCCAATGAGAATGACTCGTTAGAGATGGGATCAGTAGTATCCTAGAACGAGTGTAAAGAGTGTTATTTCTTTAAAAATAAAAATTTAAAACAAATTTAGTTTTGGAAATTAAATCTAATTATACGTATTTGACTATTTTATTTTATATTGAATTTGGACAATCAAGTATATAAAGATTTTGCATATACGCCTTGCAAACATGTATACAAAGCCTTAAATATACTGGATAGATATAGAATCACACTCTAGTCGCCTGGAGATGATCCCGATGATTACTATAGTGTCATCAATATTTGTGTTCGAGTTTCGAAAGTGGGATTTCTATATATTTCCAATTGACTGGTGTGAGAACCAAAACTTAGATAGGGTTATTTGTTGTGATTTGACACTAAAATTTGGATTTTTAAGTATATATATTAAAGATATGTGTTTGAAAAGCTAATCAACTAATTGAATGATGATTGTGTTGTGTGTTTATTTATTTAAACCAACACGTGAAAGAAAGACTAATATTTAGCCAAATCCAGTCAAATATTCAACTGAATTGAAAATTGATTGGAAATGCATGCATGTACATATATATGTATGAACAAGTCATAACAAGTAGGCTAAGAAGAGAAATAAAATTGTATGCCCGAAAAATAGGTACATGTTTACTATATTTCTTGGGTTTGGATGATTTTATGAGCCGCTTGGCTTTTTCTTTTTCTTTTTGGATGATGAGGGCCCTGCGTGGCTAGTTGCGGTTTTAAAGGTCTCCCCGTACAAAGGAGGTTTATGACGAAAATTTTCAAAAATTTAGGGTGTTAGCCAAATTTTTGAAAAGTTAGAAAATTCTTAAAAACTGAAAAGTTGAAGAATGAACGCCAAAATGAAAGTTGAGTTGGTTGGTTAAACAACTTTCAGCTCCGTTCCTTTTCGAGGACGAAAAGATTTTAAGTGGGGGAGATTGTAACAACCCGGAAAATCAGAACAAATTTAAAAAATTTATTTTAGCAATTTTAATGAATTTTGAATATTTAAAATGAATTATTTTAAATAATAACGACTAAAAATTTATTTAAAACGAAGTTAGAATGAATAAATTTATTTTAATTATAAAACGAGCATGAAATGGCGCGGCAATTTGAAAATTCAATTTCAAATTTCAAATGAATGTACAGGATTCAAAATAAACCGGATGTAACACCCCGAATTTTAGTTAATACTGAAATTCACTAATTACAGAATAAATAATCTCAGACGTGGGAATTGGGGGTAACGGTCTGCGTTATTGCGTTCGTCTCGGAAAAATACGCGAAATAGAGTCCGAGTTTTCGAGAATCGGAGTCCGTATGGCCCGATTATGGCCCAAAGAAGTTTGCAGAAAAATTTAAAACTAAAAACAGATTTAGAAATTTAAATTAGGATTTGAAAATAGAACCAACGGGGTCAGGCGGGAAAGTTCCCGCCTAACCATGTCGACAGGGCTGTCGACAGGCCTGTCGACAGGGGTGTCGACTTGCCTGTCGACAGGGGTGCAGCGTCCAGAGAGCCTGGGTGCACCAGGTTGGGTTTTGGGCTGGCTTGGAGGGCTTGGTTCTAGAGGTTTCCTAAATCTGACGGACCTAAATTAATCTAGGGTTAATCTAAGGGCCTAAAACACTACCTAATCCTATAAATAAGACCCTAACCCTACCCTAATTCATTCATAATTAAATCTTGTAACTAAACTATGGCAAAATGAAACTTGGTCATGGCCTCCACAAATCAAATGAAGAGAGTTGCAAGCTAATCAACCCCTAATCATCTTCTTCTTCATATTTAGCAACTAGTTTTACTTCATTGATTTGCTAATCTTGGTTTTGGTGAGTTTCTATGGCTTTAATAATCAATTGTTAAATTGATTATGGTAGGATGTGATAAGACATGGCTATGTTTGTGGATAAATGTGTGTATGCAAGTTTGTATGATATGTGATTTGCAAGTTTTATGTTAAATGCAAGTTTAATGCCATGTTTTATGATGCAAAACACTATGTTGAACATTTATGCATATGTAACATGTTATGCAAACTATATGTGAGAATATATGCAAGTTATATGTAACATGATATGCAAGTTATGCATGTGATTTTATGCATGCTAAGTAGTTGGTGTTATGCATTTGGTGTTATGCATGCTAAGTAGTTGATGTTATGCATGCTAAGTATTTGATTATATGCATACTAAGTATTGGGTTTTATGCATGTTAAGTGTTTGGGTTTATGCAAGTTAAGTGATGGGTTTATGCATAATAAGTAATTGATTTTATGCATGTTAAGTAGGTGGTTTTATGCATGCTAAGTGTTTGGTATTATGCATAAATCATGACATGCAAGTTTACCCCTTTTAAATGTGGTGTATACATATGCTAGATGACACCTTTATATGCTATGTTTACTCTCTTTTAAGATGCAAGTCATATATGCAAGTTCAACATGTTATGCAAGTTATGTGTAAGCTTATATGCAAGTTCAACATGCTATACAAGTTATGTGTATGCTTATATGCAAGCTCAACATGTTATGCAAGTTTATGTGTATGATGTTATGTAAGTTATGTGCATGTTGTTATGCAAGTTCATATACAAGCTATGTGTATGATGTTATGCAAGTATGTGCATGATGCTATGTAAGTTATGTGTATGTTGATATGCAAGTTATGTTTATAATATTATGCAAGTTATGTGTATGATGTTATGCAAGTTAACATGTACCATGTTGTGTAAGTTCACACCTTTGTATAACCTATGAACACTTATGCAAGTTGCCTTTATACGTGACATATGTATGTTTATGCAAGTTGGGTTATTTAGTAATGCTAGTTGGGTTAATATCATGATGTAAGTGGACACCTTTTAACCCATGTTAATGCTAATGCACGCTAAGTGAAACCCATGCTAATTGTGAAAGAAACTTCTCTTGGAAATATGTCGTGTTAGCATAAGTACGTGGGGAAACGATGGGGTTAATAGACATGTTAATGAAATGGTGTGAAATGGGTATGATTAAGCATACCATAAAAATAAATTAACATAAGTGGGAATTTACCTATTGAGTTAGGTCTACCCCATGGGAATTTACCTATTGAGTTAGGTCTACCCATGTTATGAAAAACTTGATATTAATTAGGGATAATTAATATGGGGGTGATTAATTAGGTGTAATTAATCAACTAAGACACGAGGTTGGACCCTTTTGTAGCGGAAGTCTGCCCGGAACCGACCGGCCATCCAGCGGCTACAAATGATTGGCCCAATGTGAGAGGTCTTAGTCATAAATTAAATACATGATTAAAGTAAGGACACGAGGTTAGACCCTTTTGATGACAGAAGTCTGCCCGGAACCAACCGGCATATCCAGCAGTCATAAAAGACGGTCTAATGTGAGAGGTCTTTATGAGGTCATGATTTTAATTAATGAATTAAGAAACACTTAACCATATTAGCATGTAGTGGGACATGAGGGGTTAAGTGGGTGCCTTGGGGTGGCATGATGAGACTAGTGGGTTGCCTTGGGTGGCCATAGAAAAATACGATTAGAATACTTAACCAAGGTGGAACATGTAATTAAACATGATAAAAGGGTTAAGTAAGTGCCATGGGTGGCATGTGAGAATACGATTAGAATACTTAACCAAGGTGGAACATGTAATTAAACATGATTAAGGGGTTAAGTAAGTGCCATGGGTGGCATGTGGAAATCTAGTGGGTGCCCTTAGTGGCAATTGAAATATGATTGATGACTTAACCAAATCTTAACATGTGAGGGGGCATGATTATAAAAAGGGGTTAAGTGGGATGCACTAGATAAAAATAGCAAGCTTAAGTAGTAGCTTGTGGGGGCCCATTTCAACCAATATCCCAAACGTATCTTTGTGGGCTCGACTCTGGTCGGGTGACGGGACACGCATATTGGGCTTGACTATAAGTGGCCAAAACGGGTTAGCGGTGGCAACGCAGGATCAACGGGTTTCATATGCGTGTGTGGACCCGGGCTGGTTGGTAAGTCGTTGTTGCATCGTGTAGATATAAAGCCGTGCACAGTTGATATTATCTGGTAGCCACTTTGGGGAATGATACACCCCCTTTGTGGGACCAACACGGGTATCTACGGTAGAGAGCCGATCGCTTGGGAGTAGTGGGTACACCTAGTAAAGATAGGGGCAGACGGCACCTGTGTAGGGGTACAAGAAACTACTGGATAAAAATTACTAAGTACACTTAGTGGGATCAACCTTTAAGTAGGAATTACTCTTGGTGGGTAGAACTGGTGTGGTGCAGTGTAAGAATTACCCTTGGGTGGGTAGATCTGGGGTGGTGGAAGCTAGAAATTATCCTTGGGTGGATAAATGCGTCTTTTCGGTTACCGTAGTACATCCGGTGTTTAGTTGGCTATTTAGTGTAGTCATTATCCCCAGAGGTACCGTACCTTGTTTATGTCATACCCTAATTACTTTAATAGTTGTATTGTTAGGGTTATAGGACTCACTCAGACTTATGTCTGACCCCGTTGTTTTTATCTTTTTCCCAACCCTCAGGTTATCAGAGTGGGCCTAGCACTAGTGGGCTTGGATCAGACCGCTATATCTATCTTTTGGGCTTGGATCGTAGAAGTAAAGCTCGGTTTATCTTTTCTATTATGGCTATTGTCTATGTAGTGGGATTATGTACTTCTATTTTATCAGGATGGATATTATGTACTTGACTCTTGTTATGGTTTTGTGATGTAACCAAACATGTTTTACTTTCCGCTGAAATGAAATGATGTTTCAAAATTTTCAAGTATTACTTATATCTGTCTTGTTGTGATTTTTCTGTTCTATACTCACTAAAAATACTCCACCAAAACTAAGGCATTCCCTTAGTGAGTGACCTTAGCGGGTGTGGGGTGTTACACCGGATTTCAGTGAAACAAGAAATATATGAATCTGTTTAAAAATATCTTTCCAACGAATGTGAAAAATCTAGATTTCATAACGGGAATAAAAAGTTATGTCCAGTTGAAAATTCAGAATAGTCGCTGTGGAATTTATATATATTTTAATATAAAAAATAGCGATTTTGCAAACGACTTCCGTTTTCGATGAGACCACTTTTGTTGAATCCGGAATGTCAAATTATTGCTAGATTCCAATTTTCATAAGTTTTGGAATTAATATGCGAGCGTGGTGAATTTAAACGCGTTTGGTCAATTCAGTTTGAATTTAATCGACTGGAAAATGATGGTTTTTCAAACGGTCTCCAAATTCGATGAAATTAGTTTTGTTAGGACCGTATCCAAAACATAGCCAGATTTATTTTTCTGGAATTTTTGGCGTCAGTATATGGCCCCGGTAAATTAAAATGTGCGTTTACATTAAATATACATTGATTTATATTTTAATTTAAAGAAAAACTGATCAAAACAGTTGAATTGGCTTGCAAAACATATACCATTGTGTTCAAAATGAGCGTAATTAACTAGGGACGACAGTCGTTGGGCTCGATTTGGGGTTCAAATGAAAAAGTTACTTTTAGGAAATTAAATTAATTAAATATATAAATTATATAATAACACCCTCTCCCCTTTTTCCCTCTTCTATCTCCCTGACTTTCAGATTTAGAAAGAAAAAAAAACCGCCGCTGCCTCGATCCTGCGCCACCGCGTCCTCCAAGGCCGCCGCACCTCTGACGTTACCCCTCCAAGACCGACCGCAACTACCTCAGCTCCTCGACCTCCACTACGCCGTTCAAACCGCCACCACCCTAAAACTGGAAATCCCATCGCCGTGGGCCCTTAGCCACCACCCGATGCCTAGCCGCCACCACCTGACTGCCTGCGGCGCCGCTGATTCACCACCGCAGCCCTCCACCTCCAATTCGGCAGACCAGAGTTGATTTTGGTGAGTTTTATTTTATTATAATTAGTTTATATAAAGTTATTACTATATAAAGATCTGATTTTTTATATGTAATAGTTTTGAAATAAAATGTAGTTTTTATGTATATAATAACATAGCATAAAAATCTGATTTTTATGTATAAGACCATAGGATAAAAATATGATCTTTATATATTTATTAGCGATATAAAAATATGATTTTTATATAGGTAATAGCATGGTAAAAAAAATTTGATTTTTATATATGTAATAACGAGATAAAAATATGATTTTTATATTGGTAATAGCATGATAAAAAATTCGATTTTTATATATGTAATAACGAGATAAAAATATGATTTTTATCATATAAAAGAATATATTTTTAGTTTCATAAAAATTCGATTTTTAGTTATATAAAAAAATTCGATTTTCAGTTATATAAAAATTCGATTTTTAATTATATAAAAATTCGACTTTTAGTTATATAAAAATTCGATTTTTAGTTTTATAAAAATTCGATTTTTAGTTATATAAAAATTCGAATTTTAGTTATATAAAAATTCGATTTTTAGTTATATAGAAATGCAATTTTTAAATATATAAGCATCATATTAAAAATGTGATTTTTAATATGAACAGTGTGGAAAGGGTTGCGTTGGAATTTCAGGTAAATCCAAGCTGTTCAGAAATAAAACCGGCGGAGTGGATCCCAAAAGTGAGAACTTTTCACCCTAATTTTGTTTACAGTTAAATATATACTAGGATGCAGACAGTGCTTAGAAGCACCCGACACCTTTGATTGAAACCATGGATGTTTGTTTTAATTGATAAATTGGTTGAATTTGATTTGGGATGTAAATTGAATTGATTAGAAGTTGGTTTGTATATGGCACGAGCCAGTATTAGGCGAGGGATAAGGCTAGACCTCATTCTGGTTCTAATATCGCACCGTTATGCTGCCGAAATTTTCTAAAATAAAATGTGTTGGTTAAAAATATATTTTTTAACGAGTAAACGAACTGTATAAAATATTCATATGTTGAAATAAATATTTTATCATTAAAAATATAATTTTTTTTAACGAGTAAATGAATGAAAATAAATATTTGTTTACAAATCAAACGATTTGTTTATATACACTCATTTGACTGATATTGATTGGGACGATATATTTTTACACATCGCCCAACGACACGAATAAAATCTATGTGCGTTGATTGAAACCCCACACGGGTATTGGGATGATATTTGATGTACACTAATCCCAATTGTTTAGTTGTATGTCAATCTATTGGTTGACAGACTGTTGTAAGCATTGAATATTTATATTTAATGCTTATGCAATGTAGAATGCACTCTGGATGATGGTCGATTGTTTATCATTGTTGTTATATACATGTGTTGTATGAAATCCATATAAATAATATTATATGATAATTGATTGTGTCTGATTCTAGTTCAGAAAGAATGAATATTTTAAAATGACGAATATTTTAAAATAATATTCAGAAAAGAATCAAAATATGATTCTGATGTCCGATTATGGATGGACACGAAAATATTTAAATATATGAAGCCATGTTGATTAGATTTGCGCCATTTTGACGCGAACGATATTTATATTGATTTTATTCATTTTTATAATGAATATCGAGAAAGAAGTGATTTCAAAATCTTATCTTTGAAAATATTATCATTTATATATTAATGATATGGAATATTCAATTTTGATTTAAAGTTGAATACGATGTTGAAATCGTTTTTAAAACGAAATTAAAACGATTTATAAAATACGTTTTAAATGGAAATCGATGAAATATATATAATGCATATATTATTTATAATAAATGGCCTGAATAGAACGCGCCGCGCCGCGACCATTCGTGAATTTCAACCATTGACTTCGAATTGATATTACGGGAGATCCGACCGTCGGATTCTCCTAAAACCGGAACTGTTGGGTTCGTATCGAAAAAAGATTTCCAACGAATATAAGAGATTTGAAATCTAACGGTTGGATTTGGAATTATGTCCAAATCAAATTTGGAAAAGGTCGCTGCAAGTGCAGTTCGATGACCGTTTATGGAAATCGACTGAAATGGCCTTAATAAAATTATTAAAAATACTAATAATTTGTGTAAAATCATAATAAATGATTTGGAAAGATTTGGGATGAAAAATTCCACGTTTGTAAAGATAAAAATATATTTTTATCAAAATGAACTAGTTATTAACTAGAATAATAATCCAATATATTTAAATAAATAAATTGGATTTGAAATGGGTTTAAAATAACCAGAATATTCCAATAAATAAATTGGAATGGTTTGGAATGGAAATAATCTTCGGAATATTTTGGTATTGGATTCTGTGATTATACAGATATTGATTTGGGAATTTGGAAGATATATATATCGTTATTCCCAATACAACATTAGTTGGTTTCAGAATTTGATATTGAATATAAGTCGATATAATTTCTATTCAGAGTCTTGTATTTAACATAAAATGGAATTTTGGGTTTTTCGTGAATGGTGTCTTTAGTAACACTGTTCTTAAACCCAGTTGAGAAAAGAATAAATCTTTTAATTAAGATTTAGGGAATTTACCAATTAATTAATATTTAATTGGAAATGAATGAAAGAATTGGATTTTGGGTTTGTCGTGAATGGTGTCTTAAATAACACTGTTCTTAAACCCCGTGTGAAAAGAATAAATCTTTTAATTAATATTATTAGAGTTTCTAGTTAATTAACATTTAATTGGAATAAAATGGAATGTGAATCGGGTTTTTTGTGAACTGTGTTTTTAACGACATTCGTTCTTTAACCCGATTTACAGTGAAATGTGATTTGAAATTTATAATTCTTTTTATTAAGATTTAAAGGGAATTTTCCAAAGTAAAGTTTTCCAATTTAATATATTAACTTGGAATTGAATGGAATTCGATTTGGTAATAACGAAATGAGCTTCTATGGAGAAAGACTGTTAATATATATGGAATTAAAAAAGCTTTGTCGTTATTCCATTTGTATTATTAGTCGGATACGGAAACCGATATCGATTATATATTGATATGTTTTCCGTGAAGATTCCATAATTAATGGAATGTGATTTGGGTTTATCGTGAATTGTGTTTTAAATGACATTAGTTCTTTAACCCCGTTAAAGATAGGATTACATGTCTAACATTGTATTTCGAACTGTATGGTTGATCTCTGCTAAATATATGTTTGTTTGGTGGCGGAGAATTTATTCTCTTGCTTAACACCCTTCTCTAAGATGTACGAGCTTAGAGGTTATATATAGGCAGAAATCAATAGTACGGTGTAGATTGTCGATGCGACATGTTTGATTTCCCAAAGTTAAATAATCATAAATATTAATTTTTGGGAAGACTAAAACCAAGTGGAGCTTTAACGAATCTTTAATTAGATTGGAACGTGAATATGATAATTTAAATTATCAAATTTGTGAAATGATCGAGAATGGAGTATCACCAGTTTTACTCCAGGCGATAGTTAAATCTTTAATTAGATTTGAACGTGAAATGGTAATTAATTTTACCGATAACACAGTGGTGTTAGATATGGGGTATCACCAGTTTTTCTCCATGGGATGAATAGGTTGGGATTGGGAAATTAAACAAATGATTACTTCGGTAAGGTGCGCTAATTCCGACTAGTTTGGGTAAACCTTAATTTGGTTTGAATTGATATCCGAAGGAAGATTAAAGAATAAACTTAAAGAACTTATCTTTGATAAATTTAGTGGGAACCTTTCCCAAAGTATAAGAATATTTGAATAAAGGAATATTCTGGATTGGAATGAGGCGTATGTTGTGTTTTATAGCACTTGTTTATTATATATGCGAGTTATTCGAAAAGGTCGGGTTTATTCTCATTCTGAATAACTGATTCGACGATAAGTCGACGATGAAGACGGTGGTTGAAGACCGGAGGTCTTCACATCGTTTGGATGATTACTGATGTCTTGATTGGGCGGTACACCCAAGCCAAGGTAATAAGTGGTGATCGTCCAGACGTACTTGGAGATCGACCAGATACGCGAGGACCTCTCTCCTGTATTGGACATACGGGATGAGGAATAAGGTGCCTCCGATTTCGTTCAGACCCAAAACGAACTTGTAAATGGATGTGTGTCTGACATTGGATTTTATTCTGTGTTGATTGATCTCTATTAAATATATATCTGTTTGACGGCGGAGAATTTATTCTCTTACTTAACGCCCTTCTCTAAGACGTACGAGCTCAGAGGTTATATGTCGATAGACATCAGCTGCATGGCGTGAATTTCCTGTGTGGCATGCTGAGATGCAAATGATCAAGGCTTCTGCTGAAAAGCAGAGTCTTGTGGTTGATCATTAAAGCATGGCTTTAATATAGCATAGCTTTGTATATAGCTTTAATTAGCGAGCCTCACACCTCGGTATGAGTCAAAAACGGGATAAGGGACTGCAGGGAGAACACGACGTTTCTTTCTAGCTATGGATGGTGTCATGGTATGGAGCCCAGACATTTATTATATTTTTACCTATATGGTTGTTGGATTGTGAGGCACCTCAGATATATCGGTTACTACGGAGCCGATGGATAGGTCCGATAGGACTGGGAAACGTGTGTTCAGGAATAACCAATCCTCAAACGTAAGAGAGGATCAGCCCTGAAGCATCCAAGGGTCTACTACGGGAGATCCTGAGCCATTTTCTAGAGTGTCTCGAAGCCGGCGAGGAGTACATCCCTTGCCTCGACTCATGACGGAAATCCAATTTCCAATATTTGACATTTCGGTTTTAGTTGTAAACCTATATGGTGACATAGTAGCATGGGATACTATGTCGTCTATGATTGCTACATTTACATTTGAAGTCGTTTTATACACTATGCACTTATAATAGTATCAAATGATTTGTTCTAAATGTACCAAGCATGTTTGGCTATTATAAGGTAAAACTCTATCCTTCGGCTTGCGTTTCATTGTGTGATGGGACCCGAGTCATATAATAGCTTCATTTTTCCAAAAAGCATTGCGTTGTTTATTCTATGCACTGGTATTCTTGGGAGGAAACCCGTTCCATGTTATATGGCGTGGTCCCATGATTTACTCTATTTCTAAAGTAAAAGATTTAATAACTGTTTTTAGTTCTCACACCAGTCACATGACTGACCTGGAGTTTATTGTTTTAACCTAAACTCCGGGTGCCCCTATTTTCCACACAGGCAGCTAGTAGTTTTGGTTTTGCAGATATTATATTCACATGATCCTGGTTTACCGCCGGAGCTATATTCAGAACGCTCTGTATCCATGCATTTCTTTCAGTTGTGTTTTGTATTATTTTTCGCTGCATTGTAATTTGTAAATCTCTGGTATTTATCAAATGTATACCATTTATTCATACTCTTTATATTCTTGTACTCTGATGTAAATTGTTGTAATAGCAATGAAATATTCTTCTATTTGTGTTCTGTTTGTCGTGTTCTCAACTCAATCCGGGCTTTCCTTTACGGGGAAGTTTGGGTCATTTCAGGTGTTTTGATCGTGCATACATTCCGATCAATTATGATGATTGGAGGAATGTAGACGTCTTTTATAAAGATGCTTTATGGAAAGCATTACCGGTATCTTACTTCTCGTTTAAATTTAATAAATCATAAACAATTATCTTTGTATGACTAGCATATTATTAGGATTTATGTTGTTAAACTTATAGTGCACATATATTAGAAATACCCTCATATACTTTTGATTTATATTGTTGAACAAAAGAATGCTTATAGGATTTTATATATTTCTGAATGCGCAACAAAAGCATGCATATTGGATTTTAATTATAATGGTGTTACATTTTTTTTAACCTGGGATATGGGGGGTGTGGGGGCTTGGATTAGCGGACGACTGACTGTGAATGGGTTTAGATAATAGTTTTCTTTTTTATTTTTAAAGTTCAAAATCCGTTTCCTCCTTGTTTAATGTTGTTTGACGTGTTACCAATCTGTATTTTTTTTAATAATTATTTACATAATTTTATGTCACGTCACAGAATTATAACGTAGCTCAGATTTTTGTTTAGTTGTTTGAAGGGAATGGTAAATTAAAGTGCTCATTTACAAAATATGAAGACATGAAACTGCAATAGTCACTATCTCGAACGTTCTAGACAATATATTATTCAACTTTTTTAACGGTCTTAGCAAGGGTGATTTTGAATTAAATACATTTTTGTTATTTATATTTGTTATTTAGTGGTTGGTAACATGTATGTGGTGGGCGTATAAACGACTTCAAGGTTAGTCGAAAACTTGGTTTTATGGAAAGTTATGAAGTCCAAGGTTTTCATTGGCAACTTCAGTTCTTCGCCTGTATGTAAAAGGTCATGCTCTGCTCCATTTAATCCACGCTGATTTGGTCCCCAAGAAATTCACAACGAGCAACCTAGGTTCAGTTTTTTCGAATTTGCTGTAGTAGGGAGCTATAAATTGGTTGGGAAATGACTTCCGTATTTTGAAAGATCAATTTTTAGGATGAATTATTTTGATACATTTGAAAAATTATTCTACTATATACATTTGAAATATATGTTTATGTATAGATTCTATCTTTTATCTACTTCCGTTGATATATTTGATACATTATTATACAGTATACATTTGAATTATATAAATATATACAGATTCTCTTTTTTATCTACTTCCGCTGTTGTGGTGGTTATGATTTTCCTTTTTTTCGTCTTTTCCCACACCTTGGAAGTTTTCTCCATTTCCATAGATTTGAAGTACATTGTGGAAATATAAAACTTGAAACATGTGTTTTCGTGGTCTTATGAACTGATTATTCATAGATCAATTTTTTTTAATTTTAAAATGGAAAATTTGAAAGATTCGACGAAATTTGCGGTGTATATGTAAAATTTTGAAAGATTCAAAGTAAATGGAAATTAGATCCTGGTGATCGCTCGAATGCGGTATTTGTTTTGTGGCCAATAGTTTTTTTTTAAGTTTTCAAGACATTATGCATATTCAATCTTATTTTCTTCTATCCAGAGCTATAAATTAATACCATAAAATTCTGAAAACCATGTTTGGTGATGAATAGTGACAGGATGTTAGATGATAATATAATACTAATCACTAAACACTTATATGAGCAGATAACCAATATTTGCCATAAAGTAAATTAATCCGCTTGATATTATTGACTCGTGAGATATTTTATGTAGGGACGTTTACAAAATAATTATTTGATTACATTATTTGCCACAAAGTTATATCTTGATTCTTAACATTGTTCTAGGCACATTTACAAAATAATTATTTGATGAACGCTTTTTTTTCTTTCTTCTTTGACAATTCATCAATATATTTTGTTATGTCTTGAAAATCACCATAAATCAATTTCATGGTGCGTTCTATTCATTTACAAAGAAATAATTATTCTCTTTTTCAATTATTATAATTGCCACATTGATGTTTATCGTAAAGGTTGAATCTACACACAAGTATTTAGGGAAATTGCACTCACTTATGAATCAGTTTATAAAATAGTTATTTATTTTAAAGGTAACTGTAACAACCCGTAAAATGCGAGCCAGTTTGAAAATTTTAAATTGGCAATTTTAGCGAATTTTGATTATTTAAAATAGATTATTTTAAATAATATCGACGAGAAATTTATTTTGAATATAATTCGAACGTATATATTATACGCGTCGTCGTTAGAATATAAATAATTATATATAATTATAAATAGAATTGAAAATGGCGCGGTAGTTCGATAATACGATTTCAAACTTCAATTGAATGTATCGGGTGCAAAACAATCCGGATTTTAGTGAAACCAAAAATAATGGAATCTAATAGTGAATATCTTTGTAACGAAGTTAACAAACTGAGATTTCATCTTAGAAATGATAAGATACGTCTAGTTGAAAATTCTGAATAATCGCTATGGAATTCAGGCCCTTAAAAATGGACATTTTGCAAATGACCTCGGATTTCGACGAAACCAGTTTTGTTGGGTCCGTGATGTCGAGTTATTGCTAGATTTCAAATCTCATAATTTTTCGAATCAATATGTGAGCGTGGCAAAGGAAAACGCGTTTGACCAGTTTCAGTTGATTTCAATCGACTGGAAAATGGTCATTTTTCCAACGGTCTCAGAATTCGACGAGACTAGTTTTGTTAGGACCGTATCGTCAATACGAAGCTAGAAAATATTTTTCTAGAATTTTTAAAGTTCGTATGCGACCCCGGTAATTTGAAATGTACGTTTAAAATTCAATATAGTGATTTAAATGTAAATTCAAAGGAAACTGATTGTAACGGTCGATTCAGCTTGCGGTACATATCCCATTGTATTCGGAATTGGGGTATTTCGCTATAGACGACAGGCGGTGGACCTCGTTTCGAGGTCGTATGTAAAAGTCAACTTTTTAATAATTAAATAAAAAAAAAAAAAAATATTCTCTTCCCCTTTATTACCCTCTGGCCCCCCCCTTTTACTCGATTCATTTCCAGAAGAAAGAAAAAAAAAAACAACCCAAAACCCGATCCCCAAATCCCCAGTCGCCCCCTCGATCGACGCCTCCACTTCGATAGCCGGACCCCCCTCTCGCCTGACGCCAGACCCCGACGAACCTCCCTAACCACCCTCCGACTTCCTCGCGCCTCCTCCCTCTCCTCTGGAGACAACCGACGCCCCCCCCCCCCTGATTGAAGAAACCGAAGCCCACGCCACCGCAGGTCAGACCCCCCCCCCCTCGGTAAGTTTTTTTTTTATTATTTTATTTATTTTTACTTTAGTTTAAAAAAACTGTATTTTTATAAGTTTAAAAACTGTATTTTTATAAGTTTAAAAACTGTTTTGATTTTTTAATTAGCATCTAAAAACTGTTTTTATAAAAGAATTATTAAACTGATTTCTTTTA
Source organism: Allium sativum (assembly GCA_030737875.1). Lineage (NCBI taxonomy): Eukaryota > Viridiplantae > Streptophyta > Magnoliopsida > Asparagales > Amaryllidaceae > Allium > Allium sativum. The sequence continues at coordinate 468,056,532 of CM060923.1, forward strand.
AGGAATTTTAAAACTGATTTTATAAAAGTATTATAAAAAAAAACTGAATTGATTTATTTTTTATAAAGATAAAAACTGAATTGGTTTTTATAAGCAAATAATAAACTGATTTTAAAAGCAAAAATCATATTTTTATATGTGAAAGCAAAAGGTAAAAAATCATATTTTTATATGTGAAAGCAAAAGGTAAAAATCATATTTTTATATGTGAAAGCAAAAGGTAAAAATCATATTTTTCAATATTGAAAGCAAAGTCAAAATCATATTTTTATATATTGAATAGCGAACTAAAAAAATTCGATTTTTATATATTGAACTTTGAAATAAAAATTTGATTTTTATATATTGAACTTTGAAATAAAGATTCGATTTTTATATATTGAATAGCGAAGTAAAAATTTGATTTTTATATATTGAATAGCGAAGTAAAAATTCGATTTTTATATATTGAATAGCGAAGTAAAAATTCGATTTTTATATATTGAATAGCGAAGTAAAAATTCGATTTTTATATATTGAATAGCGAACTAAAAATTCGATTTTTATATATTGAATAGCGAAGTAAAAATGTGATTTTTACATATGTAGAGGATACGGGCAAAGAAAGTGAAAGGAGGCGAAACGACGAAGACTTCTGCAAAAGAAGTGCTGTGGAGCTAGGATAGCTATAAGTGAGAATTTCTCACCTTTCAAATTTATTTTCTAGTTATATATATATACTAGGATGCAGACGGTGTTTAGTAGCACCCGACACAACCGTCCACAGACCATGGACTTGTTTGTTTGGTTGCATAGATTAGAGATTGTTTGATTGAAATTGAATTGTGTGGTGAAATGGATTGATTTGATGATGTGTGAATGGCGTGGGCCTTCACTAGACCGGGGATAAGGCTAGGCCTTGTCCCGTTTCTAGTATCGTGCCGTTATGCCGCCGAAATTTTCTAAAATGTGTTAGAAAAATAAAAATATCATTTTATTTAAAGAATGAACTGAATAGAAATTCATATGTTGAAATAAAATGTTTTATCGTTAAAAATATAATTTTTAACGTGAATGCGAATAAATAAATTATTCATTTACAAACCAGACGGTTTGTTTATGTACACTGATTTGACTGACATTGATTGGGTCGATAAATTTTACACATCGCCCAACTGCACAAATAAAATATTTGTTTGATTGTTTGAAACCCTACACGGGTGTTAGGATGAAATATGCAGTTCACTCATCCTGATTGATTAAATATGTCGATCGATTGATTGACCGGCTGTTATAAGCGTTGAATATCTATATTTGATGCTTATACGGTGTAGTGCACTTTGGTTGATGGTTGATTATTTTTCAATGCTATGATATACATGTGTTGTATGAAAATCCATATAATTAACTTTATATGGTAATTGATTGGGCCTCATTCCAATTTGAAAAATAAAGAATATTATAAAATAAAAGTTCATGTGTTGACAGTACTCATTCATTGAGATTGGTCATGTGTTGAACGAAATATTTTAATATTAAAATTTACATCTTTATCGATATAAAATAAAAGTTCATGTGTTGACAGTACTCATTCATTGAGATTGGTCATGTGTTGAACGAAATATTTTAATATTAAAATTTACATCTTTATCGATATAAAATAAAAGTTCATGTGTTGACAGTACTCATTCATTGAGATTGGTCATGTGTTGAACGAAATATTTTGATAATAACAACTATTTTGAAAATAGAAATTTATGAAGCCGTGTTGATTAGATTAACGCCATTTTGACGTGAACGATATTTATATCGATTTTAAACGATTTCGAAATGAATTGAATTGAAAACGATTTCGAAATGAATTGAATTGAAAACGATTTCGAAATGAATTGAATTGAAAACGATTTCGAAATGAATTGAATTGAAAACGATTTCGAAATGAATTGAATTGAAAACGAATTCAAATTGAATTGAAATCGAATTGAAATGAATTCAAATTGAATTGAAATTTGAATTGAATTGAAATGAATTTTAAAACGAATTTATAAGGAAGAATTCAATTTTGATTTGAATTGAAATGGAAGTTGAAGTTGCTTTTGAAACGAATTTAAAACTATTTATAAAATTCGTTTTAAATAGAATCGACGAAATATATATTATATATATAATATAATGGCCTGAATAGAACGCGCCGCGCCGCGGCAGTTCGTAAATTTCGACCATTTATTTCAAACGGACATTACGGGAGATCCGACCGTCGGATTCTCCTAAAACCGGAACCGTTGGGTTCGTATCGAAAAGAGCTTTCTAACGAATGTTAGAAATTTGAAATCTAACGGTTGGATTTGGAGATACGTCCAAATCAAATTGGAAAAAGGTCGCTGTAAGTGCAGTTCGATGGCCATTGTTGGAAATCGACTGTACGGGCCTTGATAAAATTATTAAAAATAGTAATAATTTGTGTAAAATCATAAGAAATGATTTGTGAAAGTTTGGGATGAAAAACTCCATATTTGAAAAGATAAAAATAGATTTTTATCGAAATGAACTAGTTTTGAACTAGAATTATAATTCTATTTATTTTTAAATAAATAAATTGAATTTGAAATGGTTTTGAAAATAACCAAAATTTCCAATGATTGCATTGGAGTGGATTTGAATCGAAATTGTCTTCGGAATATTTCGATGTTGGAATTCGTGATATTACAGGTGTTGTTATGGAAATTTGAAAGATATATATTTGTATCGTTATTTCCAATACGACATTTGTTAGTCGTAGAATTCGATATTGAATATAAGCCGATATATTTTCTATTCAGAGCCTTGTATTGAATATCGAATGTGATTTGGGTTTGTCGTGAATGGTGTCTTCACTAACACTGTTCTTGAACCCAGTTGAGAAAAGATTAAATCTTTTTACTTAGATTTAATGAAGTGTACCAATTAAATAATATTTAATTGGAATTGAATCGATATTGATTTTTGGGTTTATCGTGAACAGTGTTTTAAATAACACTTGTTCTTTAACCCGATAATTAATGGAATGTGATTTGGGTTTGTCGTGAATGGTGTCTTCACTAACACTGTTCTTGAACCCAGTTGAGAAAAGATTAAATCTTTTTACTTAGATTTAATGAAGTGTACCAATTAAATAATATTTAATTGGAATTGAATCGATATTGATTTTTGGGTTTATCGTGAACAGTGTTTTAAATAACACTTGTTCTTTAACCCGATAATTAATGGAATGTGATTTGGGTTTGTCGTGAATGGTGTCTTCACTAACACTGTTCTTGAACCCAGTTGAGAAAAGATTAAATCTTTTTATTTAGATTTAATGAAGTGTACCAATTAAATAATATTTAATTGGAATTGAATTGATATTGATTTTTGGGTTTATCGTGAGCAGTGTTTTAAATAACACTCGTTCTTTAACCCGATAATTAATGAATGTGATTTTGGGTTTATCGTGAACCGTGTTTTAAATGACACTGATTCTTTAACCCAGTCGAAGATTAAAACTAAGTGGAGTTTTAATGAATCTTTAATTAGATTGAAAAGATCGAGAATGGAGTATCACCAGTTTTGCTCCAGGCGATAGTTAAATCTTTAATTAGATTTGAACGTGAAATTTAGAAACTAACTGTCGGTTAGCCAAGCAGAATGGTTTTCTGGATATTGATCTGATGTTGGTTTCGGCCTTCGGGGTTAATATTTGGGGAATTATTCTCTTGATTAATTTACGGTTAGTGACTAATGAATTGGAATGAGGCGTATGTTGTGTTTGTGTAACACTTTTATAATATATACGCGAGTTATTCGGAAAGACCGGGTTTATCCCATTCTGAATAACTGATACGACGATAAGTCGAAGATGAAGACGATGGTCGAAGACCGGAGGTCTTCACGTCGTTTGGGTAATTACTGATGATCTTGATTGGGCTGTACACCCAAGAAGATGGAAACAGTTAGTGATCGTCTAGACGTACTTGGAGATCGATGGATATGCGGGGTACTAGGTGCCTCCGGTTTCGTTCAGACCCAGGACGGACTTGTAAATGGACTGTGTGTCTGACATCGGATTTCATTCTGTGTGACTGATATCGGTTGCATAGGATGGTTTGCCTGTGTGGCATGCTAAGATGCAAATGATCAAGGCTTCTGTTGAAAAGCAAAGTCTTGTGGTGATGATCAAAGCACGGCCTTTGTGGCGTAGCTTTGTGTAACGTTTACCTCGCGTGTTTCACACCCGGTATGAACCAAAAACGGGAGAGGACATCAGGGAGGACTTGCGTTTCCTTCTAGCTAGAAAGTGGCGTCAGTGGTTTTACACGCCCTGACGAGTTTGACTTATGTGGTTGTTGCTGTTGCGAGGCGCCTCGGATTGATCGGTCGTTCTCGAACCGATGGAGTCATTCGTTGGCTCATTGACACCCCAAAGGGTGGGGAAACGTAGTGTTCAGGCATTTTAATCCACATCGGTGGACCGGCCCTGACGATCCAAAGGCTTGACTGAGTACTTGCCTGAGACACGGGCTAGAGCGTCTCGAATCGGTTGAGGACTATCTTTTGCCTCGGTTCATAGACGGAAATCCAATTTCCAAATACGTGACATTTGCGGTTTTATTTGTAAACCTATATATGGCGACATAGTGGCATGGGACGCTCATGTCGCCTATGATTGATACTTATGATTTGAAGTTGTTTTATACACTATGCACTTATTATAGTATCAAATGATTTGTTTTAAACGTATCAAGCATTCTTTGGCTGTTATAAGGGAAAACCCTATCCTCGACTGCGTTGCATTGTGTGATGGGACCTGGGTCTTATAACAGCTTCATTTTTCTTTATTTAGCATTGCGCTGTTTGTTTTATGCACTGGTATTCTTGGGAGGAAACCCGTTCCGTGTTATACGGCGTGGTCCCTTGACATTACCTAATGATTTAAAATAAAGATTAACTGTTTTAGTTCTCACACCAGTCACATGACTGACCTGGAGTTTATTGTTTTAACCTAAACTCTGGGTGCCCTTATTTTGACACGGGCAGCTAGTAGTTTTGGTTTTGCAGATTTATATTCACAGGATCCTGGTTTACAGCTGGAACGATATCCGGAAAGCTTTGTATCCGTATATCTCATTCTAGTTGTGTATTGTATTATTTTCCGCTGCTATGTATTTAAATGTAATTTAAATCTCTGATATTTCTGTGTAATACTCATTTATACTCTGTATATTCTTGTAATCTGATGCATTGTTGTAATATACAATGAAACGTTCTTTTATATGTGTTCTGTTGTGGTTTGTTCTCGAACTATCCGACGCTTTCCTTTACGGGGAAGTTGCGGGTCTTTACACGTGGTATCAGAGCTTTGGTTTACAAAGCTCAGAGAACAAGACACATTAGAACCGTACGAAAGAATTCATCAGATATTGGATTAGCAATATCCAATGAGAATGACTCGTTAGAGATAGGATCAGTAGTATCCTAGAACGAGTATGAAGAGTATATTTTTCAAATGAAAACAAATTTCGTTTTGAAAATTTAAATCAATTATTCGTATTTGATCATTTATTTATATTGATTTGGACAATCCGATATATAAAGATTTTGCATATGCGTCTTGCAAATGTGTATTCGAAGTTTCAATATATTGGATAGATATAGAATCATACTCTAGTTGCCCGGGGATAATTCTGGTGATGGGGCACTGTCGCCAGTGTTTACTTTCGAGTAACGAAAGTGAGATTTCTATATATTTCCTATTGACTAGTGTGAGAACCAAAATTAGATAAGGCCTATTGTTGTGATTTGACATCAAAAATCTGATTTTTGACTATGTATCAAAATTATCAATTTGAAACGTTAATTCACTAATTGATTGATGTTTGTGTTGTTTGTTTAATTGTTTGATAATTTTGAACCTTTATGCCTAACTAAACCAAATATTGAACTATATTGAGAATTGGTCGCATTTGCTTGCATATACATATACTTACATTGAACAGGTCATAGCAAGGAGGCTAGAGCAGAGAATAAAATTTGTTTGCCCGACAAATAGGTACATGTTTACTACATAATTTCCTGTTTTGTTTGGGTGATGATGATTTTGTGAGCCTATTGGCTAGCCGCTTGGCTTTTTCTTTTTCTTTTTGAGATCTGAAGGACCGGGGAAGCTATTTGAAATTCCCCGATGCTCCCATTGCAGGGGAGGTTATGGCGAAATTTTTCGAAAATTTAGGGTGTTAGCCAAATTTTTGAAATTTTAGAAATTCTCAGAAACTGAAAAGTTGGAGAATGGAAGCCAGATCGAACGTAGAGCTGAATAATCAAACCACTTTCGACTTTGTTCCTTTTCGGGGACGAAAAGTTTTAAGTGGGGGAGATTGTAACAACCCGTAAAATGCGAGCCAGTTTGAAAATTTTAAATTGGCAATTTTAGCGAATTTTGATTATTTAAAATAGATTATTTTAAATAATATCGACGAGAAATTTATTTTGAATATAATTCGAACGTATATATTATACGCGTCGTCGTTAGAATATAAATAATTATATATAATTATAAATAGAATTGAAAATGGCGCGGTAGTTCGATAATACGATTTCAAACTTCAATTGAATGTATCGGGTGCAAAACAATCCGGATTTTAGTGAAACCAAAAATAATGGAATCTAATAGTGAATATCTTTGTAACGAAGTTAACAAACTGAGATTTCATCTTAGAAATGATAAGATACGTCTAGTTGAAAATTCTGAATAATCGCTATGGAATTCAGGCCCTTAAAAATGGACATTTTGCAAATGACCTCGGATTTCGACGAAACCAGTTTTGTTGGGTCCGTGATGTCGAGTTATTGCTAGATTTCAAATCTCATAATTTTTCGAATCAATATGTGAGCGTGGCAAAGGAAAACGCGTTTGACCAGTTTCAGTTGATTTTAATCGACTGGAAAATGGTCATTTTTCCAACGGTCTCAGAATTCGACGAGACTAGTTTTGTTAGGACCGTATCGTCAATACGAAGCTAGAAAATATTTTTCTAGAATTTTTAAAGTTCGTATGCGACCCCGGTAATTTGAAATGTACGTTTAAAATTCAATATAGTGATTTAAATGTAAATTCAAAGGAAACTAATTGTAACGGTCCATTCAGCTTGCGGTACATATCCCATTGTGTTCGGAATTGGGGTATTTCGCTATAGACGACAGGCGGTGGACCTCGTTTCGAGGTCGTATGTAAAAGTCAACTTTTTAATAATTAAATAAAATAAAAAAAAATATTCTCTTCCCCTTTATTACCCTCTGGCCCCCCCTTTTACTCGATTCATTTCCAGAAGAAAGAAAAAAAAAAAACAACCCAAAACCCGATCCCCAAATCCCCAGTCGCCCCCTCGATCGACGCCTCCACTTCGATAGCCGGACCCCCCTCTCGCCTGACGCCAGACCCCGACGAACCTCCCTAACCACCCTCCGACTTCCTCGCGCCTCCTCCCTCTCCTCTGGAGACAACCGACGCCCCCCCCCTGATTGAAGAAACCGAAGCCCACGCCACCGCAGGTCAGACCCCCCCCCCCCCCCCCGGTAAGTTTTTTTTTATTATTTTATTTATTTTTACTTTAGTTTAAAAAAACTGTATTTTTATAAGTTTAAAAACTGTATTTTTATAAGTTTAAAAACTGTTTTGATTTTTTAATTAGCATCTAAAAACTGTTTTTATAAAAGAATTATTAAACTGATTTCTTTTAAGGAATTTTAAAACTGATTTTATAATAGTATTATAAAAAAAAACTGAATTGATTTATTTTTTATAAAGATAAAAACTGAATTGGTTTTTATAAGCAAATAATAAACTGATTTTAAAAGCAAAAATCATATTTTTATATGTGAAAGCAAAAGGTAAAAAATCATATTTTTATATGTGAAAGCAAAAGGTAAAAATCATATTTTTATATGTGAAAGCAAAAGGTAAAAATCATATTTTTCAATATTGAAAGCAAAGTCAAAATCATATTTTTATATATTGAATAGCGAACTAAAAAAATTCGATTTTTATATATTGAACTTTGAAATAAAAATTTGATTTTTATATATTGAACTTTGAAATAAAGATTCGATTTTTATATATTGAATAGCGAAGTAAAAATTCGATTTTTATATATTGAATAGCGAAGTAAAAATTCGATTTTTATATATTGAATAGCGAAGTAAAAATTCGATTTTTATATATTGAATAGCGAAGTAAAAATTCGATTTTTATATATTGAATAGCGAACTAAAAATTCGATTTTTATATATTGAATAGCGAAGTAAAAATGTGATTTTTACATATGTAGAGGATACGGGCAAAGAAAGTGAAAGGAGGCGAAACGACGAAGACTTCTGCAAAAGAAGTGCTGTGGAGCTAGGATAGCTATAAGTGAGAATTTCTCACCTTTCAAATTTATTTTCTAGTTATATATATACTAGGATGCAGACGGTGTTTAGTAGCACCCGACACAACCGTCCACAGACCATGGACTTGTTTGTTTGGTTGCATAGATTAGAGATTGTTTGATTGAAATTGAATTGTGTGGTGAAATGGATTGATTTGATGATGTGTGAATGGCGTGGGCCTTCACTAGACCGGGGATAAGGCTAGGCCTTGTCCCGTTTCTAGTATCGTGCCGTTATGCCGCCGAAATTTTCTAAAATGTGTTAGAAAAATAAAAATATCATTTTATTTAAAGAATGAACTGAATAGAAATTCATATGTTGAAATAAAATGTTTTATCGTTAAAAATATAATTTTTAACGTGAATGCGAATAAATAAATTATTCATTTACAAACCAGACGGTTTGTTTATGTACACTGATTTGACTGACATTGATTGGGTCGATAAATTTTACACATCGCCCAACTGCACAAATAAAATATTTGTTTGATTGTTTGAAACCCTACACGGGTGTTAGGATGAAATATGCAGTTCACTCATCCTGATTGATTAAATATGTCGATCGATTGATTGACCGGCTGTTATAAGCGTTGAATATCTATATTTGATGCTTATACGGTGTAGTGCACTTTGGTTGATGGTTGATTATTTTTCAATGCTATGATATACATGTGTTGTATGAAAATCCATATAATTAACTTTATATGGTAATTGATTGGGCCTCATTCCAATTTGAAAAATAAAGAATATTATAAAATAAAAGTTCATGTGTTGACAGTACTCATTCATTGAGATTGGTCATGTGTTGAACGAAATATTTTAATATTAAAATTTACATCTTTATCGATATAAAATAAAAGTTCATGTGTTGACAGTACTCATTCATTGAGATTGGTCATGTGTTGAACGAAATATTTTAATATTAAAATTTACATCTTTATCGATATAAAATAAAAGTTCATGTGTTGACAGTACTCATTCATTGAGATTGGTCATGTGTTGAACGAAATATTTTGATAATAACAACTATTTTGAAAATAGAAATTTATGAAGCCGTGTTGATTAGATTAACGCCATTTTGACGTGAACGATATTTATATCGATTTTAAACGATTTCGAAATGAATTGAATTGAAAACGATTTCGAAATGAATTGAATTGAAAACGATTTCGAAATGAATTGAATTGAAAACGATTTCGAAATGAATTGAATTGAAAACGATTTCGAAATGAATTGAATTGAAAACGAATTGAAATCGAATTGAAATGAATTCAAATTGAATTGAAATTTGAATTGAATTGAAATGAATTTTAAAACGAATTTATAAGGAAGAATTCAATTTTGATTTGAATTGAAATGGAAGTTGAAGTTGCTTTTGAAACGAATTTAAAACTATTTATAAAATTCGTTTTAAATAGAATCGACGAAATATATATTATATATATAATATAATGGCCTGAATAGAACGCGCCGCGCCGCGGCAGTTCGTAAATTTCGACCATTTATTTCAAACGGACATTACGGGAGATCCGACCGTCGGATTCTCCTAAAACCGGAACCGTTGGGTTCGTATCGAAAAGAGCTTTCTAACGAATGTTAGAAATTTGAAATCTAACGGTTGGATTTGGAGATACGTCCAAATCAAATTGGAAAAAGGTCGCTGTAAGTGCAGTTCGATGGCCATTGTTGGAAATCGACTGTACGGGCCTTGATAAAATTATTAAAAATAGTAATAATTTGTGTAAAATCATAAGAAATGATTTGTGAAAGTTTGGGATGAAAAACTCCATATTTGAAAAGATAAAAATAGATTTTTATCGAAATGAACTAGTTTTGAACTAGAATTATAATTCTATTTATTTTTAAATAAATAAATTGAATTTGAAATGGTTTTGAAAATAACCAAAATTTCCAATGATTGCATTGGAGTGGATTTGAATCGAAATTGTCTTCGGAATATTTCGATGTTGGAATTCGTGATATTACAGGTGTTGTTATGGAAATTTGAAAGATATATATTTGTATCGTTATTTCCAATACGACATTTGTTAGTCGTAGAATTCGATATTGAATATAAGCCGATATATTTTCTATTCAGAGCCTTGTATTGAATATCGAATGTGATTTGGGTTTGTCGTGAATGGTGTCTTCACTAACACTGTTCTTGAACCCAGTTGAGAAAAGATTAAATCTTTTTACTTAGATTTAATGAAGTGTACCAATTAAATAATATTTAATTGGAATTGAATCGATATTGATTTTTGGGTTTATCGTGAACAGTGTTTTAAATAACACTTGTTCTTTAACCCGATAATTAATGGAATGTGATTTGGGTTTGTCGTGAATGGTGTCTTCACTAACACTGTTCTTGAACCCAGTTGAGAAAAGATTAAATCTTTTTACTTAGATTTAATGAAGTGTACCAATTAAATAATATTTAATTGGAATTGAATCGATATTGATTTTTGGGTTTATCGTGAACAGTGTTTTAAATAACACTTGTTCTTTAACCCGATAATTAATGGAATGTGATTTGGGTTTGTCGTGAATGGTGTCTTCACTAACACTGTTCTTGAACCCAGTTGAGAAAAGATTAAATCTTTTTATTTAGATTTAATGAAGTGTACCAATTAAATAATATTTAATTGGAATTGAATTGATATTGATTTTTGGGTTTATCGTGAGCAGTGTTTTAAATAACACTCGTTCTTTAACCCGATAATTAATGAATGTGATTTTGGGTTTATCGTGAACCGTGTTTTAAATGACACTGATTCTTTAACCCAGTCGAAGATTAAAACTAAGTGGAGTTTTAATGAATCTTTAATTAGATTGAAAAGATCGAGAATGGAGTATCACCAGTTTTGCTCCAGGCGATAGTTAAATCTTTAATTAGATTTGAACGTGAAATTTAGAAACTAACTGTCGGTTAGCCAAGCAGAATGGTTTTCTGGATATTGATCTGATGTTGGTTTCGGCCTTCGGGGTTAATATTTGGGGAATTATTCTCTTGATTAATTTACGGTTAGTGACTAATGAATTGGAATGAGGCGTATGTTGTGTTTGTGTAACACTTTTATAATATATACGCGAGTTATTCGGAAAGACCGGGTTTATCCCATTCTGAATAACTGATACGACGATAAGTCGAAGATGAAGACGATGGTCGAAGACCGGAGGTCTTCACGTCGTTTGGGTAATTACTGATGATCTTGATTGGGCTGTACACCCAAGAAGATGGAAACAGTTAGTGATCGTCCAGACGTACTTGGAGATCGATGGATATGCGGGGTACTAGGTGCCTCCGGTTTCGTTCAGACCCAGGACGGACTTGTAAATGGACTGTGTGTCTGACATCGGATTTCATTCTGTGTGACGGATATCGGTTGCATAGGATGGTTTGCCTGTGTGGCATGCTAAGATGCAAATGATCAAGGCTTCTGTTGAAAAGCAAAGTCTTGTGGTGATGATCAAAGCACGGCCTTTGTGGCGTAGCTTTGTGTAACGTTTACCTCGCGTGTTTCACACCCGGTATGAACCAAAAACGGGAGAGGACATCAGGGAGGACTTGCGTTTCCTTCTAGCTAGAAAGTGGCGTCAGTGGTTTTACACGCCCTGACGAGTTTGACTTATGTGGTTGTTGCTGTTGCGAGGCGCCTCGGATTGATCGGTCGTTCTCGAACCGATGGAGTCATTCGTTGGCTCATTGACACCCCAAAGGGTGGGGAAACGTAGTGTTCAGGCATTTTAATCCACATCGGTGGACCGGCCCTGACGATCCAAAGGCTTGACTGAGTACTTGCCTGAGACACGGGCTAGAGCGTCTCGAATCGGTTGAGGACTATCTTTTGCCTCGGTTCATAGACGGAAATCCAATTTCCAAATACGTGACATTTGCGGTTTTATTTGTAAACCTATATATGGCGACATAGTGGCATGGGACGCTCATGTCGCCTATGATTGATACTTATGATTTGAAGTTGTTTTATACACTATGCACTTATTATAGTATCAAATGATTTGTTTTAAACGTATCAAGCATTCTTTGGCTGTTATAAGGGAAAACCCTATCCTCGACTGCGTTGCATTGTGTGATGGGACCTGGGTCTTATAACAGCTTCATTTTTCTTTATTTAGCATTGCGCTGTTTGTTTTATGCACTGGTATTCTTGGGAGGAAACCCGTTCCGTGTTATACGGCGTGGTCCCTTGACATTACCTAATGATTTAAAATAAAGATTAACTGTTTTAGTTCTCACACCAGTCACATGACTGACCTGGAGTTTATTGTTTTAACCTAAACTCTGGGTGCCCTTATTTTGACACGGGCAGCTAGTAGTTTTGGTTTTGCAGATTTATATTCACAGGATCCTGGTTTACAGCTGGAACGATATCCGGAAAGCTTTGTATCCGTATATCTCATTCTAGTTGTGTATTGTATTATTTTCCGCTGCTATGTATTTAAATGTAATTTAAATCTCTGATATTTCTGTGTAATACTCATTTATACTCTGTATATTCTTGTAATCTGATGCATTGTTGTAATATACAATGAAACGTTCTTTTATATGTGTTCTGTTGTGGTTTGTTCTCGAACTATCCGACGCTTTCCTTTACGGGGAAGTTGCGGGTCTTTACAGTAACATGCAATAGTGTAAAACTTATAATGCAGTATTCAGGGTCCGTTTGATGTATATTCGCATTGATTATGTTATCAAATCAGGAAACTCATTTGAACAATAACTGTGCAATGCAATATTCACTGCATATCATCTTATTTAATATTAGCCTGATATTTCTTTAAGCCAACTGCACATAGTTGTTGCATTATTAACAGTCAATTTTGGGGAACAAAAAATTTGTGCAAATTCTTATTTTCTCACATTTATTTCTAGTCGATATTGCTTGTTTTTCAGTTATTAGCTAGGAAAACTACACATCAGTATGTATTTGGTAGACTACAGACGCATATCCAATAAAGTTGCAAATTCATATTTTGTCCGTCTTTTTCGAGTCGCCTTCACTTTAATCTTGCTATTAAGAGTTTCTGTTTAGATTATGCAGCTTTTTTTGTTTTGTTTACATCCATCATAATCTTGTTATTAAGGGTTTCTGCTCAAAATCATATTAAGAGTTTTTCTACTGCTTGTTTTATACTTTGCCTCAGATTATTAAAATCATGTTTAATAAAATAAGGCTTAGACTCATATTATACCTATCTATACAAGTTGCATTGATTTAAACATACATCCATATATATACTTACACTAAATAGCCTGCATAGGATTTAAAAGATTACCTATATTTTCTTAAGCTAGGCTCTTGTTGTACCTTGCTAGTACAACAATTGATTAAACAGAACATGCCTAGTGCACGAGTTGATTGAAAGATGCAAAACACCCTATGGTTTAGCTGCACAACATGTATGAATGGTTGAAAAGAACTTTGCCAAACATTTAGCTAAGGTAAAGAAGTTACGACCAGAAATACATACATACATACATGCATATATATATATATATATATATATTGATTAGAAAATATAGGTTGTCTCTAGGTGCTGTAGCTGGTTGATTTCATGTATAAGTAGGCACAACTACATGTATACAGCTTAAGTAAAAAGGTTTTAACTAGGATGAAAATCCGAACTTTTATTCACACATGATTTTTCCCAATTTACTTGGTTGATTTGTTTATTCTAATCAGACATTGGTTGTTTTTCTTTTGATTCTACAGAAAGAGTTTGATTATGGATATAGTTCCCGATAAAGAAAGACCTATATTAGAAAAAGGGTTCTCACAAAAATTCAGAAGTGCAAAATCGAAACTACGTAACAAATACCTTAAGAAGGATGATGAGCTTATACCTAGACCTATTGCAATCGAAAATCATCCTGATGATACTGATAAAGTTCAATGGGAGAGTTTTGTTGGAGTTTTATCAACAATTTGCTTGTGTTGGTGGGGATCCAGTATTTTCTGAGTCCCTATATAAGGAATTACAAAAGAAAAATTTTCAACAAAAATGTGAATTAGGAAGGATTGATCGACGAAATATGAACCGAAGACTGAATCTTGATATACCTCAGAACAATACATTTTACAAAAATTGCATTTTCATTATGGTCTGACAGAGCGACAATTACTTAGATATGTACATATCGTTGGAAAAGCCAAAGGGTCAACAGACCAGGTTTTACTACAACTACTTGAGATGCGGTTGGATAATATACTTATGGTGATAGAAAGAGAAAACAATGTAAGAAGAATACTAAAAACATAGCAAAGGTTACTATAAATCATACATTGGGCAGATAATCGTACCCTACACTCTATGATGAATTGATATGTAGTTCAGATTTCTTAAGTAAACTTTATGATAAATTATATGTATTTATTTGTATATTTCATTAGAAAAACGAAAATGTGAAAAGTAAGCCTATGCGATCTCTTGTTTGGAAAATAGCACATACAAGCAAAAAAACCGGGGAAGTACTTTCGTATGCCGCTGAAAAATATGTAAGTAATCTGAACCTTTTTTATCAACCTTTTCCCTTCTCCGCTTTATTTCATGTAGAAATATCCTTATTACTGCCACCAGTGACTGAGCATATTTGACAATAACAATTAATATTCTTATATACCATGTGCAATTTTCTCTACAATTATGTGAGCGTGTGGAAGTTTAAAGAAAAGAGTTGATTTTTTTATGCACGTGCGTATGATAACCCATGCTGATAAGATGAGATAATTTATACAGTGCTTTTCGTTGGTATAATGACCATTGACTTGTGAATTTTGCGTGGTTATACTTTTTTATAGACATAAATAGAACAGGTTCCTGATTGCATTATATATGCATGCAGGTATATGTTAGGAACACATGACATTATTTCCAAGAACCACTTGCATATTGCAAGACATTTGGATGTATATGTCTAAGGTTTAAAATTTAATTTTCCTTAGCAGACACGAAGACAGTACTACGGGATAATTTAATTGGAATTGCAGTGACCTTTTATCCATTATTCACAAGCACTTATCTGGACATGTTTGTGGGGGTACAACAGTTTGTATCCGTGTTTGTTGCTTTATTAAGATACACATGCACATGAGGACACACTTGAATTCTATGATTCTGTTTTTCTGTTTGTGAGCAATATGTATTTGTACCATATACCACACCACTTATTGTATTGACACTTACAGATGCACCTTTTTGCGATCTTGAATTTACTCTCTTACTTTATACCGGCATGTTCGATTTGATTTTTCCTTCTGTAGTAATCTAAACTTCTTTCTGCATTCACAAGTGAAATAATTTATTCTTGCAATACCGTTTTCATTTCAATATGTACAGAGCAAGAGACGAGAGTGACTGAGCCTACGGCTCAATAAACCTGAGCCGAGTGGCTCAGTTACACTGAGCTTTGTAAGCTCAGTAAACTGAGCCACTCGACTCAATTTACACTGAGCCAGGCTCAGCAAACTTGAGCCAAGTGGCTCAGTTTACCGAGCCTTGTAGGCTCGGTGAATTGAGCCACTCGGCTCAGGTTTACCGAGCAATAGGCTTCATAAACTTGAGCTGAGTGGCTCGGTTTACTGAGCCTTGTAGGCTCAGTAAAGTGAATGTCAAACTTTTTTTGGTTGATAGAATGTCAGGTAGTTCTTTGTTTGTTTTTAATCAAGCATATTCAGTTAAACTTTCTTTGTTTTTTAACCAGGCATAGACTCATATCATTTTATTTGTTGAACATCGTAGGCATTGGTTGAAGCAGCGAAAGCAAGACAAAGTTAGAAGGTGGCGATGATTCTCTAAGTCTAAATAATTTTGATAAATATCTCATTGGAGAAGTTTTTGGAGATGATAAAAGAAGTTATTGTCGTGCTATCATCCCTACATGCAATGTAAAGCAAGTAAAAATAACACAAGCTTCAAAAGAAATTACAGCGGCAAAAGAGAATGCAACTAAGCAACAGTTAGCTAAATTGGAGAACAACCAAAATCAAATGCATGAAGACATCAAATCAATGAACTCAGCATTAGCGTACTTGCAATAATCTATGAAGCTTCTTATCAATCAACAAGGAGGGAATACGACACCACGAGAAGAAGTTGCTTCCGATACATACAGCTACTTCTGATGATGCCATTGGATAATCCACGGGAGATAAACAGTTGGTAGTGTTATTGTCGTCAGCATTAAAGGAGGTAGTGAAGGGATATGTAGGAGTGCAAAAAGTTTGTCACCATAAAATTGTACTAGAAGAAGAGAAAGCCATTTGGGTGGAGGAAGTTCTAGATCCGGATGCATTAACTTTTGACACACCTCAAAATGTTATGTATACACTATCTGATCTTGTCGATGGTGGATTTGTAATTTGGTCCGTTAATCATTTGCGTTCCGTGTAATGGTTGTATGTTAAATTATGATACTTAGATGTTATTTTGGTATTTGTTATGGATGATGAATGGTATTATGATTGTACGTTAAATTGTGATGTTGGTCAAAATGAAATTTGCTTTAGGATATAAATTGTGATAAGTTGTATTTTCTTTGAGATATTATTATATTATATGCTGTATATTATTATCGGTGTATGCTGCATGAAATCAACTATTGTAGTCTTGGTATAATATTCACGTTTATAACAGTTATAGCTGTTAGTAAATTATTGTATGAAATAGTCAGTTTTATATGCTAACAGTAGTAACTGTTACATAAAGCATATTTGTAACTGTTAAAAAAATAATGTTTATAACGGTTATAAATGTTATAAAATTTTCATTACTAACGGTTATAAGTGTTACAAAGCACATATCTTATAACGGTAATAACCGTTACAATGTGGACACTTTATAACAGTTTTAACCATTACAATATTCGTTACAACAGTTTGTCACGTATGATGTTGTAATGGTTATAACTGTTACAAACGTAATTACTCACAGTAATAACTGTGATAAAAAGTCCTTTCTGCTGTTGTGAAAATATTCCTTCATCGAATTTTGAATCAAAATTTTCTAGCTGATCTTCTGTATTTAAAATAAAGCATTTTGAACCAAAAACCTTGAAATACGAAATATTTGGTTTTCTTCCAGCAAAACGTTCATATGGAGTATTTATTGTAAGAGGTTGAATGGGGACACGATTCAAAACATAACAAACCGTTGCAACTGCTTCAGCCCAAAATTGTTTTGGCAGTATACTTCCATTTACGTTCTGGCATATTCTTGTAAAGTTCAATTTTTATGTTCTACTACTCCATTTTGTTGTGAAGTTCAATTATGAAAAATTCCTTTCTTTTGGCAAAATAAATCAAATTTCTCATTTTCAAATTCTCCTTCATGATCACTCCGTATATTTTTTATTTTTAATTTAGTTAAATTTTGAATTTGTTTGATAAAAGTTTTAAAAAGGTCAAATGTATCGCTTTTATTTTTCAAAACATAGTCCAGGTATATATTGAAAAATCATCAACAATTACAAACATCTATCTACTATGGTTTATGGACTGAGCCTAAGTTGGTCCGAATAGATCCATATGTAGTAATTCAAGTGGTTGTAGTGTTGATATAACCTTTTTAGATTTAAAAGAGGATTTAGTTAATCTTCCAAGTTGGCAAGCATCACACAAATTTTCAGTTTTGAATTTTATTTTAGGTAAACCTCTTACAAGTTCATTTTTGGGAATCTTGTTTATAGTTTTAAAATTAATATGACAAAATTGTTTGTGCCATAACCAAGGATCATTATCTTTGACTAATAGACCCATGCTTGGATTATTATTAACTGCCATATTCAAGATACAAATATTTTTATCTCTGTTCCCCTCAAAAATAAGATTTTGATTAGAATCTAATATGTTACATTTATTTTCGGAAAAATGATATTTTAAAACCTTTATCACAAAATTAGCTAATACTTAAAAAAATATGTTTAATAGATTATATTTAAATTTTTTAGCTAATAATTCATCAGAATTAAGAGGTAAATTAGATATACCGTAATTGCTCACATCGCCTTTGTCGATGATCTATCCTTTGGAATTATCTCCAAATGTGACAGTTCCTCTTTTTGAATAGATAATATTGGTTAACATCTCTTTGTCTCCTGTCATATGTTTTGAGTAACCACTGCCGAGTATCCATTTTCCTCTATTTTTGTTAAGTGGGACCGGCAAAAAGTAATTTAAATTTTATTGGTACCCACTTCCTCCATTAGGGTCCTAAGAATTAGGTCTTAGGAAACCAAACCCAAGAGGGTTCAGAGTCCCTTTTTAAAATATAATTAATATTATTATGAACAGTATCTAAAAAAATCTTTGATATACTTGTTTCTAATTAACCTCTTCGATAGGTAAAACCTTTCTTTCCCATTCATTCGTCAAAGAGTTTAATATCCTTGAAACAATATCAAAATCAGAATATTTTTCTCCTAAACCTAATAGAGAATGATAAATATTTTGAAAACGTGAGTACATGTTGTTTATAGACTCATTTTCATTCATCCTGAAATTTTGAAATTCATTTTTAAGCATGGATATCTTGCTTTGTTTGACCTTGCTAGTTCCTTCGTGAGTTAATTTGAGTGTTCACAAATTTATATATAGTGTTGCACATACAAATCCGGT
This sequence comes from Allium sativum, assembly GCA_030737875.1. Lineage (NCBI taxonomy): Eukaryota > Viridiplantae > Streptophyta > Magnoliopsida > Asparagales > Amaryllidaceae > Allium > Allium sativum. The sequence continues at coordinate 468,075,583 of CM060923.1, forward strand.
TAAACTTGTTTCTATCCAAGGCACAATACAACATATTCATAGCTTTTGCATTGGCAGTAGCCTCTGCGTTTTCATTTGCGGACCATTTAGTATAAGGTGTAGTGGGCTGTGCATATTCCTTTTTTGTAATATTCCAAGCATCAAAACTGTTGGCTTGCATATATGTATATATATATATATTCTCATACGTGTAGCCCAATAACTATAGTTCATGTCATTGAAAAAGGGTGGTCATGCAATAGACTGGCCTTCTGTGTATCCAGTTTTTGTGCTAGTACTAGTGTTATTATCCATAGTAACTAAGTATCAAATAACGGTTTTAAGGTTAAATGATAACCTGCTCTGATACCAAATGAAAAGTCGTGTGACTTTGTGTAGGATCTTTATATGGAATAAGGCGAAATTGACTATGATATACTAACTTGTATAATACAATAGTTATGCAAGTAAAACTAAACAATATAGACATATCACAAATAAGTAAAAACAGTAAGTAAAGTGACACCAGGAATTTTATACTGGTTCGGACTTCCCGTTCTTTGTCCAGTCCCAGACTCTTCTTCACCCGGAGGAACAAGTTCACAACAATCGGAGCCCCAACAAGGATTTCCCCGCCTAAACACCGACACAGGACTTTTACAAATTATGTGGACATTTCCGAGATTTCACATTTACTTGGGACCCTTGTTGTTATTACTCATTTGTCATTATCTTTTATATCTCTGTTTCTATTTCAGTTTATTATGATAAGTACAGCTAGACTGTTCCATTTTTTGTTTATTTCTTAAAAATAATTCTCGGGTCAGACCGAGGTGTTGTAGGTGCTTCCACATGATTTCTAGCAGGATCTCGTCCTTGATTTTTGGCTTACTACACTAGAGTTGTATTTAACGTTGATATGCATATGAGATAGTGACTTATGCATTCCTATTCTTTTGGGTTGCACCTATATCGACTCTTTTGAAGTATAGTGGACCTTGTTTGGCCACTACCTCTGTGTATACTCTTACGTGTTTTATTCATTTCTATTCCGCCTTAGAGATGTGAATTTTTGTGTCTGACTCTGATTGTATCGATATGTATTTTATATTGTTTCTGAATTATATATAGCCACTTTGTAGTAGGTTTGAACTTGAATTAGACGTGTTGGATTTCCTCATGCTATTTGAAAATCAAGACGACATTATTCGACATGTTTAACACTTTTTCAAAGCCAATATACAGATGGTCGCTCCTCAATAGCCTTACTCATTAGGATAGTTGTAATCATTGCTTGTGATGACCTTGGATAACGTGAGTATAGATGTAGGGTATTACAAGTATCGACTTAGGAAAATACCTTAAAAGTAAATCGCCACATCAATACCGAGCATGAGAGAACAAGAACAAAAAGACATATTTGAACACTTGTAAGACGGTCTTCCTTGAGACAAACTTGAGAGTTATTATGGGGAGGGGTCAGAACAACAAGTCCTGGTGGGTTGAAAATTTATAACACTGTCCATAATACACAAATGTAACCCATTTGGTTTCACCCAAACCAATCCAAATATCTAACACAACATGTGATTCTAACCTAACCTTGTAATGATTATGCACAACAATTAATTTCCCTAGGTAACATTAACGTAATATAAACTTTCACGTACAAGTTTGAATCCATTAAACCACCCTACAAACAAACAAATTAAGAGGTGGGCATACTAGTTACTCAATAATCTATAAGGAGGTGGGGTATATGTAACACCCAACACTTTTCAACACCCAAATTTTGACAAAAATCAAAACTTGAACACATCCAAGTATAGAGCTTATATCTGGTACTTGCAATAAATGAGCATGAGCATAATCAGAGTATGATAAAAGAAAACTCACAGCGGAAACAAAATAGGATAAACTAGTATTAACTCAAATAACTACCTTTTTAATGTAAGTCACTTTGCCAATACTGAGCATGAGAGAGAACTAGAACTGAAAACCAAACTTTATCATCTGTGAGGACCCTATCTTCTCTAGGAAACCTAGGAGGTTGTCATGAGGAGGGGGTCAGAACAACTAGTTCTTGTGACTAAGAAATGTAAAACACAGAGTATAACACAAATATATTCTGTTTGGTTCAACCCAAGATGTACGCCTAACCAGGTTAGTGATTCTAGCCTAACCTACTAAATGTTTACGCACGACTTTACTACCCTTCTCAAAGTAGTATTCCCAAATTATATTACCGAGATATGACGTTTACATACATTTTTGTGAAGCCTTTATACCAGAGCTTAACTGGTTAATTCTATCGAGAGTGGGTCCCTAATTACGAAGTTTCTATCTATATCCTCATTCGCTTATTAACCCTCAATAATATATTCATCGTTAACATAAAACAAGAGGGCATTAGCTACGGGCCCTACTAGTTAAGGCTTCCGTCGTTTACGCATATACCCTTGCCCCGCATAAGGTGAGGGGCGGTATTTTATCATTCGTTATACCATCTAGCTGACCTTTTAGATAACCTCCTTACTCGCTTACTACTTCCTTTAGGATATATGGCCGTATCTGGCCCTTTTACTTTCCAGGTTTGGGTAGGCCAACTTACACCTTCCATTTAAGACCCCTATACTGAAAAACCTATTCCCAGGTGGAATCTTTAACCCTAGCCACTTAGCCTTTTAGGACCTAGGAAGCGGACTATGCGCGAAGGTTATTAGTTCGTCCCCCATTTTCCTTTAACACCTTTCCCTTTTAGGATAAACTAGGCTACGTTATTAAGTCATTCCCGTTTAATTCCTTTATACAAAAATACTATACGTGCACCATTTATTTGCGTCACGGGTTTATATGATTAATACTATCTTACATTATTAACCTACTAAGTTCAACTATATTTTTGCTGATGATTTGATTATATTCACTAGGCCTACTATAAGTAATATTCGATGCATTCTGTCAACCTTGCATACTTTTTACGAGATCACTAGTTTGCAAATCAATGTTAATAAATCTCATATAAAGATAGCTGGGTTACCTTTGGATAAGAAAATGGAGATTATTGGTACCTCTGGTTTAAATGAACTGCCACTCAATTCCACTTATTTAGGTCTTCCTTTGTGTAGTTCTACGATTACTAAAGAGAAGTATCTTCCTTTGTTTGAAAAGATTATAGGGAGGTTGATGCAATGACCGTCTAGTAAAGTTTCTCAAGCTGGTAGGGTTATTATTCTTCAATCCATTGTTACTTCTATGACTAACTATTATGCTCGGCATTACATACTTCCTCTGAAATGGGTTAATATGGTCATTAGTGCTATGAATAGTTTTATGTGGCATGGGGATCTTTTTGCTAAGAAATTAACTCCAATTGCTTTTAGCAAATTATATGATAGTAAGGAGAAAGGAGGACTTGGCATTGTAAATTTGAAACTTTGGAATAAAGCTGCTATTTCAGGTTATATTTATAAGCTATTCACTGATAGTAATAGCTTATGGTCCAAGTTTGTTAGAAACAATCTTATAGGGAGGAAATGCTTCTGGACTATGGCAATACCACAATCATGTAGTTGGAGTTGGAGACATATATTAAAATTGAGGAGTGTATTTTTTCCTTTTATTCAAATTAATGTTAGCAAGATGAAACAAGTTTTCTTTTGGCACTCTCCATGGTCTAGAAGAGGTTTGATTTTGAGCAATGTAGTTAGTTATGATCTTTGAAGACTTGGTGGTATTCCTGATAATGCTTTAGTAGATCATTATATTCATGATGGGGTTTTGCAATTGCCTTATAGTAGATCTGCTAATTTGAGGTCGTTGTGGAAAGAAATTGAAGGAACTTCTAATGTTAGCAGTGATGATTAGGTGCTCTAGAAGGGTAAGAGGCATAAGATTAAACATGTTTACAATCTTCTACAAGGTGAAAACGAGACATTTCCATGGCGTTATAGAATTTGGAATATGAAGAGCTCAGCAAAGGTTAATTTCTTATTGTGGAAGGTCATGTCGAATGCATTGAATACCAAAGACAAGCTTTATAAAATGAGTATCATACAGGAAGACACTTGTGTACTATGCCATACTGATTCTGAGTGTAACACTCATTTGTTTTTCGAATGTAGTTTTGTTTACCAAATTTGGTGCAGCCTGTTATTGAATGGAGGATATTATAGACCATCTTTTGTGAGTAGGATTGAATGGTTCAATATTTTCAAGTCGACGAAATGGAGAACTGGTAAATGTTGCATTCTATTGAGGATTTTGAAGATTTTTATTTATGAAATATAGGCTAAGAGGAATAAAAGGATCTTTAATCCTGTCTCTCTATATGTTAATGAGCTTTATGCAGTGATTCATAACAAAATTGTGAAGAATCTGAGGAATGGCAGGGAGTGAGATGTGCAGATTTCTAATGGTACATTTGAAGAGGATGCATGCATTGTAGTAGATATTCATCACTAGCAGCGGATAGAGTTTTTTCTGGATTTAGTGTTTCATTTCATTGTTTTTCTCTCTTATCTGATGTGTTGTATAGTTGTTATTTTCTTTTATTAGCTAGATGCAAAGTGAATTGTATGTACGATTTGTAATTGCTTTAGTGTAATAATATTGTCTACCTTTCTAAAAAGTCCAACTATATTTTTAATTTTAACTTTTATTGACATAAATAAGGAAGGTTATATTCCCTTTTCTCTAGGACATTTATTTAATATCTTCCCTAATTTGGACTTAGTATTTAAACGACAATCATTATCCATTAATCCCCTTATGACATCCATTTCATTTTATTTCATTTTTATTTCCCTTTTATGACTCTAACAGTCATATTTTCCTAAGGCAACTATTTATCAGTCCCAAGTTATCTATTTGTTGTACCCCAACAGGCAATTACTATACTTATTCTTTTATTTATTTATTTACTGGATGACTGTTATATACTTATTTATTTATTTATTTACATACCAGACCTCTCACATTAAGTTGAGTACCTGTGGATGCTGGATATGTTGGTCCGTTCCCGGCAGACTTCTACAACAAGTGTACTTAACCTCGTGCCTTAGTACGATTATACATATGCATTAGACCTCTCACACTAAACTGTCTACTGTGGTTGTTGGATTTTCCGGTCGGTTCCGGGCAGGTTTACACCACAAGTTGAGTTTAACCTTGTGTCTAAATGCGGTTTTATTTTTAAAATTCCTAATTGGGGTCCACAACGGTTATCCTAATTGATTTTAGGAATCTAACCATTTCCCTATTCACATTTATTTTCCCTAAATCAAAATTGGTTACAATGGTTATTTCCTTATTTGCTGTCTCATTTATGGCAATTAATTATATTTATTTCTACAAATGGTTACCACAAATATATTAATTCAAAATGGAATATATTTGCATGTAATTCCATAATTGAACCTTATCCAAAAATTCAAACATTCCATGTAATTTATATTCCACCGTTTTACGCTGATTTGGAAAGATAACATGTATATATTCATTTTTAAGTTTTTTGCGGTCAACGTAGTTATTAATATTTATTTATTAATTATGCAATACTTATTTTAAATTAATGATTTGGTACAATCAATTAACCAAACATTTTGTTTTTATATTCAATCTTGCCAAAAAGGTTCCAAGTCTCACAAGGACCATTAGCCGCAATCATTGTAAGTATGCCTATTTTATGGAATTAACATATTTCCAAATCACAAGAAATATATGTAACAAATTTTTATTTTGGAATAGTTGATGCAAATCACATACAAAACATGTATTTATTTTTATATGCAACTTTGCACCATTTTTCCCTTTTTACTTATTTTTTTCATACTTATTGTGATTCTAAAATAATGCCTCTTTAGTTAAAAATGAGGAAAATGACCTAATTTACAATGCTTAAGCCAAAAACCCAACAATATTGAATGTAAACAAGGAATGTTTCTTTTATTCTTATAATCACATAATACATAAATTCATCTTCTTACACAAACTTACATATTTTATATTTCAGCACTGAACTAAAGATCTGGAATATAACTACAACAATTTATGTTTAATGGGACTGATTTCCAGATTCACAGTGCTATGTAACATATACAACATATTCCATATTTCATGACATAACTATAGGAATATGTGGGGAAAATACTACAATTTATGTTATACACAACCACAACTTGCCATTTACCAATTTCAAACATATTCATAATTAGATCTGATGGTTGCCACAATTTACAATTACTTAATTAACAGATCTGATAAGCATCAAACATAGATTGGATTCAAGCGAAATAGATAGGTCATTATAATTGTATTAGTAAATTTCCCACTCACCTTATAGCTTCCAATTTCTCAATTTTGAACCTTTTTAGGCTTACAATCCCCAAATTCTTATAAATCTGCAGTTTATCTATAAAGGGGAAAATTCTAGATCTGTAGAAATGTAAGAAAAAATGAAGAGAGCGAAGAAATATATCGTTGAGCATCCTCTTCTATCGAATCTATTAATCTTCTCAATTCCATATGAATTTGATTTGATTTGATATATGTTTGTATATATTTTATTTACAAATTAGGTTAGAAGAGGAAGAAAAATGGTAGAGCTCCGCTGCCTTCATAAATTTGAATGGAAAAAGAGTGAGGCTCTACCCCTTTATTTATAGGGGTAGAAATGGCCTAGAACCATCGGATTAGTTTTAAGTTATATCCGTCCATCCGTTATAATAATATAATAAAAAAACACATCAAAACCTAGCCGTCACCTGGCAGTTTGAGGCCCAGTAGGTCGAACTGGGCGATCAACCGTAGGTCGACCCCCATGTCGACCGCTTGGGCATCAAACTAGCCAGGTCAGCTTGGTTAATAATGGTAAGTTATTAACTTAATATTATATTTATTTATTTTCCGTCCGTTTTCGTATTTCATCCGTAACTTTTTCATATAGACTTCGTTCGTGAAACTCCAAACATGAAAGTTGACCAGAATTTCAAGACGAATGCAACGGTTAAAGTCTCATGGCCAAATTCCATCATTTGCACAAATTCCTATTTTTGAAATTATAATAATTAATTTATATTGCTAAAATTCCGGGTTGTTACATTCTTACCTCATTAAAAGAAATTTCGTCCCGAAATTCTAACGCCTAATATCTATGCTACACAACCAATTTGTGTACATACACTTTGCAACCATGTATATATGTGCATGGTATACATAATGCAAATTCAACCAAAAACATGCATGCAAGACGATTCTAATCAGATCCTCCTATATGCTTGCATTAAACTTTTTGAAAACATGATGCAAAACATCCTAAATATACTAGTAGCTCTATATGAATGCAAATTTTGAAAATTCTTTTTCATCAATAACCCTCATATAACTACGAATAGAAGTGCGAAGCAACCAGTTTTGCATCCAAACCCTACCATCCAAAACGTATGCAATCTAATTGTTTCCTATTTAATCTCTCCTAAACCAGAAAATGGAATCAAAGAGAAGAATTTTAACATTTCCTCCACTTATAAATATTTCATTTCCCGCCCTACAGTGGAATTTTAACCTCAGTTACCCTAAATACCCCAAAATTTCCAACTGTAGACTTTAAAGGAGGCTTAAAACAAGCTCTATAACATAAACGAGTTAATTAATAGCTCGCGCGCATCGTTGTCAAGGTATGGAAACAGAGTTTCCAAAGCTAAAATAGCTATTTCCTTGTTACCGTTAACGTATTTATCGTATCACTGATCCTATTGCACAGCTACAACGTGCACTCAAAGCATCCAAAAATTCTTCCTTACACTGTTCATGTGACCAAAAATCAAAAATTTTGTCATAAAAATAAATTCCTACTTAAAAACTTGTCATGTTTTTTTTGAAATTTTCTTTTCAAAACCGTTTCACTTTCCTATAAAATAAGAAAATGATAGATTTTTTTTCAAACAACATTTTCCATAAACTTTCAAAAATGAAATTTACGGAAATTTAAAAGATTTATGTCACATGTTGGAGAAAAAGAAAGTCAGTCACGCCAAAAATGCAAAAACTGAAATCGCACAAAAGATAAGATTAAATTTTAGTTTTGATAAGGAACGGTGGTTTATTTATTTATATACCCGTGACGTAGGACCATTCATTTACTAAAATTTATCCAATACAGAATTCTATTCTTTCCAGCCCTAGGACAACTATTAGTTTAGATAAGAAAAATCCTACAATTTATGTTAAACACAACCACAACTTGTAATTTACCAAATTCAAACATATTCATAATCAGATTTGATGGTTGCCACAATTTACAATTATTTAATTAACAGATCTGATAGGCATAAAACATAGATTGGATTCAAACGAAATGATAAGTCATTATAATTGTGTTAGTAAATTTCCCACTTACCTTATAGCTTCTAATTTCTAAGTTTTGAACTTTTTTAGGCTTACAATCCCCAAATTCTTATAAATCTACAGTTATCTAGAAAGGGGAAAATTCTAGATATGTAGAAATGTAAGAAAAAGGGAAGAGAGCGAAGAAATCTATCGTTGAGCATCCTCTTCCATTGATTCTATTAATATTCCCAATTCCATATGAATTTGATTTTATTTGATACATGTATGAATATATTTTATATAGAAATTTGGTTAGAAGAGGAAAAAAAATGGCAAAGCTCTGCTGCTTTCATAGATTTAAATGGAAAAAGAGTGAGGCTCTACCTCTTTAATTATAGGGGTAGAAATCACCTATAACCGTCGAATTACTTTTAAGTTATATCTGTCCATCCGTTATAATAATATAATAAAACAACACATCCAAACCTAGCCGTCACTAGGCAGTTTGACGTCCAGTATGTCGACCTGGGCGGTCGACCGCCAGTCGACCCGGCCCATGTCGACCGCCTGGGTATCAAACTGCCCAGGTCGGCTTGGTTAATAATGGTAAGTTATTAATTTAATATTCTGTTTATTTATTTTCTGTCCGTTTTCGTATTTCGTCCGTAACTTTTTCATATGGACTCCGTTCACGAAACTCCAAACATGAAAGTTGACCAGAATTCCGAGACGAACACAACGATTATAGTCTCGTAGCCAAATTCCATAATTTGCAGACACTCCTATTTTTGAAATTCTAATAATTAATTTATATTACCAAAATTCCGGGTTGTTACAGTATAACCCATATTGTTATACATATCCAACCACTTAAGACCATTCTGAAAATATAATGTAAAGGAAGATCCATGGATCATCTAGCACCTTACTAGGTGGTTTACAACACATAACTATAAATTAGAGGACACTAGCTAATAAGTCCTACTATAAATTAGAGGACACTAGTTAATCACACATATTTCCAAACCCAGCATAAGGCGAGAGATAGTAACCAACTACTTACTACCAGGTTTAGGTAGGAGCTCGACAACATTTAAGACCCTTCTACTAGACCCCTATCTTACTATCTAGCTCACCTTATTAGATAATCTCCTAACCACTTAATACTTCTCACAGGATAGGAAGACCCATGGTACTTCCTTAATGGTCATTTAATACCTAATCCCAAAGGAGGACTCTTACCTTAGTCACTTACAACCTGAAGGAAGCAGACCTACGCGAATATTATTTCACTCATACCAATTAGTCGTTTAGTACTTCTTATTTATGGGGAAGCGAGCTACCTGATCACTTAATATTTTATTGGTGGATCTAACAACTTAATACCTCTAATACTAAAGCAGACTATGCTTATGAATCATTCACTTGATGGTTTCTTCTTTCAGAAGGGAGGCAGGCCCTACAGCCACTTAATACCTCAACGCTTGAAGTAAACCTAATTTAGTAAATCATTCTCGCTATGCAATTCACTATCATCATGGGTTCCTATCTAAAAGACGTCTCACATCAGTTGTACATATATTCGACTTTTGGAAAGTGCAGACTTCTATCGAATAACACAACTGACCTCGCATCATCAAATTCTAAGACCAATCCTTTATTTTAATTAAATTTTTTAATGCTAAATTTAAACTATAATAAGCTAAGGATAGTTCCCTATTACTTGCTTTTCTAGGAAATTTAATTATTTATTTCCTGATTGAGCTTAGTATTAAATGCGGCAATCAACTCCCATTAAATCCCCTTTAATTATATTTATTGTTATAATAGTCGCATGCCATTAATGACCCTAACCGTTATATTTCCTAAGGCAGTGGACACTAAATTAATTTAATTCCCTAATTTTACCGCATCCTTAATGACCCTAATATCCATGCTTCCTATGGCAACAGACAACCCTTTTAAATTCCATTAATACCGGTCCCATTAGAATTATAATCTAATTGTTGTAAACCCCAAAATTAATTTATTAAATTTGTTCCATTTGATTCTTATTTGAATGTGTGTATATGTGTGTGTATATATATATAGCCCAAACTGGAGAAACAACTCCTATTCCTAGTCATAATTTGATTGTAACCAAACTGGCATTAATTCTCTACTCGATTCATTCCCAAAAAACATACACAGTTACAATATTTATTACCTTATTTTTTATTGTTTTAATTGTATCGATCAATACCATATTTATTGCTACAACGGTCACATATGTTTATTTCCATTTACTATGAGAATTATTACAGTGTATTTATTCATATGAAATGAAAACATTTAAAATTCAAACACATATTACCAATCATTTATTTAATATAATAACGTCATTAGCTTAGGTGTGAGCAGATAAGATTATAATAATTATATATATATATATTTTAGTGCAATATTAACGTAGTTACTAATTATGTTTATTACGATTATTCTTCTATTTCCCAGTCTAAACCAACAACTGGAAACATCCTTTTTTGTGTGTAATCTTGTTTAAGATTCAAACTATCATAAACGGGTTATTTATTGTAATTATTGTAAAATTTTCCCGAACTATTTAAAGGAGGAAAATTGGCATATTTAAACTCACAAGGAAGTAGGTTAATATTTTATTTTGAATAGATTTTGCAAATTACGTACAAAAATTCGTGAATTTTCATATCTCTTCTTGCTAGTTTTGTTTATGTACCTTGTAAATTTCAAATAATGCCTCTTAATATAAAAAAACAAAATGGATAAAAATACGATAATCAAATAAAATCCCCAAACATTACCAAAAACGTGCAGGTTTATATTTTTAAAATCAATCCTGCACAAATCATGTATTTACACCCAAATCCTATAAATCTGAAATAACAACAATACGGATCTAATAATATTTTGGGACTATTTTCCGCTCGCCTAAGTGCAATCCAAATCTGAATCTGGACACAACTTTTAGGATCACAATTTCCAAATCCACAGATCTATAATTTGTATGCAAAAGGGATGTATATATACGTATTTAGATTTGTAGATCTAAAAGAGAAATAGGAAAAGAAGAAGAAAAATTAAATAAAAAGAATTACCTATTCATAGAACCAAACCTTTTTCATAAATCTGAATCCAATCTCTCCAATTCAGGTTAATTCGATTTGTATAGATTTATATTTTAGGTTTTAGAAGAAATTGGAGGATTGGTAATGGCAGAGCTTCACTGCTGCCTTCAGAAAATATGAACAAAAGGGTGGTGGTCTAGCCCTTTATTTATAGGCATATAAATAACCTGAATCGTTAGATTGAATTATAGAAAAAATTATTAGTTTATGTAACATTTTAAATTATTTGTAACCTTATAACCCAAGCTATCACTGGGTGCAAACGACTAGGGAGTCGATCGCGCCGGTCAACAACTCGCTCGACCGTACAATCGACCACTCTTAGTCGGTTTTCCCTAGTAACAGTAGGTGATAAATGGAAATTTATTATTATACATTCTATTTATTTATTTTCCGTCTGTTTTCGAATTCCATCCATAACTTTTTCATACGGACTCCGTTCGCGAAGTTCCACACATTAAAGTTGACCCGAATTCCATCACGAACGCGATGTGGCAAGTTTCATGGTAAATTCCACCATTTTCATAAATTTCATTATAAGAACCTAATTAAGTAACTAATTTAATTATTGTCAAAATTATGGATTGTTACATAAGACATATTTGTTAATTAAATTTATTAAATAACTTAAATTTTGAGTTATGCAATAAATTTATATCCGTGAACTTAATTAACAAATATTAGGAGCTAACTAGTAGAATATCCATAAATAATTGTATTTAATTTATAATGTTCGTATAAAAATGTAAAATGACGAAGGATGTAAAGTATTAGAGAAAATTAATAAATATGTTGAAAGTGATAAATTAATTTACAAGTAAAATTTCTGAAGAGAATTAAGGAGAAGAGTGAAAAATCCTACAAATAATGAGAGAGCTTCAATTTTTTTTGCTTTACTATTATTTAATAGGTTAACAGATAAATAGTGTTATCTCTATAGATTTACATTTTGATTAATCAATTAATGCTTGATAAATATTTCTTTCTAATCTGGATAATTATTGAATTTCATTTCTAAATAAATATTTATGATCCCAATAAATGATATTGGAAATACCCTCAAAAATTTACGTTTTAAAGAGTATATTCATACTGAAATTATTCTAGCTATGGTTGTACGTATCAATTTCTTCCGCCATTTTACTAAGTGATAGAAACGATGCAAAACAAGTTGATCAACTAATGAAACATCACACCAGTCCAATAGAAGAGAAATTGAGCACATATTATTATGATTCATCATTCATTTCCACTAAGTTTTATTACTCTATTCATGTAACTTCCTAAAACGGACTAATGGAAGCAGATAAAATTGCTGAATTGCCAGGCTAACTAAAGTTTGATTTTAATCAATATTGAGGTTATGTAATTGTTGATCAGAAAAACGGTAGGCTATTGTATAATTATTTTATGGAGTTTCAATACAGTTCTTCTACAATACCTCTTCTATTATGGATAAATGGATGTAATATGTGTTTTCATTTCATTATTATTATATAACAATCACTTGTGTGCAAACTTTGGATGTCATAAGCATGTTTGTGTATATAAGTTTACATGTTTTCCAACATACTCTACAGTTGTCTTTAAGTTTACATGTTATAATTTATATATTTATCGATTTTTTCAAAAATAGGGCAGGCTGGCGGAAATCTATTTAGAAGTAACAATTCATGGAATACCGGTAAGTGGATCACCCTTATTTTGCTAGGTGAAAATCGATACTAAATTCTCCCATAGTAGCACAATTAAAAAATTATGTTTACTGACATGAAATGATTCAATGATTACATTTATTTTCTTACATGTTAACCAATGTATATTAAGATTATACTATTGACCTACTTTTTAGCAAAGCAGTCACATGGCGGATTCATAGTTTACTAAGTACTCGAGACTCGAGTATGTGCTTTCGAAAACACATAGTGATTTAGCTGAAGTCGCGAAACACTCCGAATCGAGTTGGAAATATAGTTAACTCTTGGAATCGACATTTTCTCAAAAAGTGTTCCAAAAGCGTGTTGATCATCTCAGAATGCCTGAGCACATCAGGCGGTTCACCTCCAAAAACTCGAATCTGACATCGAGTTAAAAACTAGTTTTGGCATAACAGAATAGTGTGATCAACACAGGCTGATCACATAAAAACCTCCAAGCACCTCACGCTGATCACCAAAAATAAAGTGGCACGGCTAGGTGTTGGCTCGGATCGGACCAGTTCAGAATCATGTGAGCAACTCAGTTAGATCACTCAAAAAGCCATGCCCGCATCGCGTGGATCATACGAATATCAAGGCAGGAGCTTCAGCTTAGGATTTTCATATCCCCTCATGGCATACGAAAATACAGATTTTGTATCCCCTAATGGGATACAAAATACGTATTTCATATCCCCTTCGAGGATATGAAATTCCTTCCACTACCACGTGCTTGCCCCAGCAAGCTTTTCCTCGAACCGATCACCTCTTTACTCTAGATCAACACGGGTTTTATGCAGTTTGGCTTGTTAAACTTCGAGGTACGAAGTTCTTGGATATAGCAAGTTGGAAACTACTTGAGCAACGCGTGCGGATCATGTATTTTCCTAGGATCAACATGGTGTTTCTAAATTTAAGACCTTGGCAGGTTAGGGATACGAAACCCCTGGTTTCGTATCATGGGATACGAATTCATATCCCACCACGTGACATGAATTCTTGGAGCTAGGCTTGGCAATTCTGGACTGTGCCAAACACAAGCAGATAATGGCATATAAAGAAGTGTTGATCACTGATTTTCAGCACCTGAGACGGGATACGAAATTTCTGAAGACCCTTGGATTTTGGCTAACTCTTGAGGAGATGTTCCGATCCCGGGATCGGCATGACTCTCAAAATACAAAGTTTTGGGCTGATGCCACCAACAACTCTACCTTTGTTACCCTGTGTTAATGCACATACCAGCTCACTTGATTATTGAATGGTTTTGTATTTGGTTAGCCCAAGCCCCAATTTCCTTAATCTCCATATCCTAGGCACGTTATTCATAAAACCAGCGAAAAAAATAGATGTCAAACCCAGCAATACCCATATCAGATTGAAGAGAGAAAGTATACGATCCCAACGGACCAATAATTTTTAATTTCATATTGTTTTTTATTTTATATGAATTTTTCATTAATTGGAGATGGCGGCTCATTCTCGTGTTGGCCAGCGATGAAAAGGAATGAGGGTTTAGGGTTGTTAAGGATGGTATATATAGAGTAGGTTAAATATATTTTTTATTCGATTGTATCATATATAATATGCTATCGCTATTTATCGTTCGATGTTTTCTATTTATTTTATAACATATGAAGTCCATTCGCGATGAAAATGGACCACTTGCCATATTTGACATTCCAGACCCAACAAAACTTGTTTTATCGAAATCCGAGTCCGTTTGCAAAAACAACACTATTTTAAACATTAAATCGTTTATCGATATACATTTATTTGCGTACGCTCACATATTTACTCTAATTGACACAAACTTGAAATCTCGCAATAATTATTCATTACAGATTTAATAAAATTGGTTTTGTTGAAATCTGAGGTCGTTTGCAAAAATGGCTATTTTCTAGTGTTACATTAAAACTATAAAATATAAAGAAATTCCATAACAATTGACTTTAATTATAGTATATTATTATTATAGTAAATATTCAGATAAAATTATACATAGCTTCAAAATAAATAAATTTGAGTTTTAAACTCAACGCTTTCCATTTTCAAGTTAAATCGATAGTCAAACTATTTAAAATCCTTTTATTTTATCAATTAAATCGTCATGGTTCATAAACGATTATACAACGATTTTCTAAAAATTTGATTTTGACATAATTCAAAATCTACAAGATGAATTCTTGATCTTTCTCTTTCATTAGAAAACTATAATCTAATAGATACAAAAGATTATTGTTTTAAAGAATTCCAACTTATATTGGATCATATATACTCAATTGAACAAATCGTAAAACTACGAACTATCGCGATGCTGTGGGCTCGTTTTAAATTAAAGTATAATTTATACATTCAAACTTCATTTAATAAACGAATTCTTTATCATAATTCAAACCTGGACTTAATTAAATCCTTTTATATTGTCCATTTCATATTGTAATGCAAATCCAATTTATTTCGACTATTTCAGAATTAAATTTATTATTTCACTATTTATATTGAATTAATAACTCAAAATCATTTAATTCGAGTTATTTAAATTTCCAAATCAATATTTTAAATAATTATTCGACCACTAAAAATCTGGGATGTTACACATGACCTCCCACGATCGAGTATGGCTTCACCACGACCCGCCTCGGTTTGGTAGCCTTCAACATACAAAGAACACAAACAACTTTATATGTATATCTACATACGTATGGGACCCACCATCCTCTGGTACTGGCATTAACACAAGATGTGTCACGGACTTACAGAAATCAACCCAGCGGTGGTAACTTTGCATCCCATACCACACGTTCTCACTACCGGTTTAATATTCGCTCGTCGATTTCACAACAGGAAACATCGAAAACATCAATCTACAGAAACATCGAATCACCAGAATATCACGTTATCAAAACATTAAATCATCTGCTTCAATTAGGCAGCCTGAGATTAATTGATTTCGTATACCACCATATCTCATACCATGGGGTTTACGATACTGTTTAATCTCCATTATGCCCTCTTGGAAGATGTAGAAAAGTGTGGGATTTATATATAGAAAATACTTACTTTAACAAAAATTGGATTATAAAACGATTTCGAAACCATTTAACTTTTACTATTTAAAACCTTCTTAATTTATAAATATATTTATACAATTGCTTCAAGACCATTTTTAATTCAGAACCAAAACATTAAATCATTTTATCCCGAAGCTATAGAGAAATTAATATGTACATAGCTGGGTAAAAAATATATTTCTAAACCGTGCACATATATGAAAAGTCATCTAAATTCATCATGAAAAATCATCCTATATAACATTAAAATTTACTTTAAAATCATCAAAACCACTTGATAAACTTAGTTGAATTCAAAAACTAATTCATACGGAAAAATTTGAAATTGCGACAAAATGCGCAAGGGAATAAGTCAAACCCAAGTTCAAAACCTTCTTCGGGTTCAACTTTGAGGTAATTTTTGAATGAACAAACGATCTTTGATTGGTCTAAAATCTGACATACACAACTAGAATAATATGTATTTCAAATGAAAAGGAAAACATTAAATTCCGATATGATATGAAAACAATATGAAGTCCCAAAGTTGAACTCAGGCCACAGTGACAAAGGTCGACCCTTGAGACGACACATATATGGTGTGCGTCAACCCACGAGTCGACCCTCCCATTTCTTGGGTCGACCCAGCTCATGGAAAGTTCCCAGGCACCAATCACTACAACAAAATGACCCTATTACAACTTTAATTTTACAACGGTGGTAAAAGCACCGTTGTAATAAATGGTTTTTTACAACGGTGGTAAAAGCATCGTTGTAATAAATGATTTTTTACAACGGTGGTAAAGTCACCGTTGTAATAAATGGTTTTTTACAACGGTGGTAAAAGCACCGTTGTAATAAATGGTTTTTTACAATGGTGGTATTCCCTAAAGTTGTAATAAACGTATTTTTAACAACTTTTTGTTTTGTTAGTTGTAATAGATGCCCATTACAAACTTCATGTTTATAATATCTATATTTAATAACTAATTATATTAATATTTAATAATAATTAATAATTAATAATAAACTTAGGAATCAATAATATTTATTAAATAATTAATAGTTAATAAGTGGTAATTAATGTTTAATAGTTAATGTTAACTGCTTATTAATTAATATTTAGGTGACATATACATTATAAGCTTTTAATAGTTATTACTCGATTATAACTAAGTAGAAATAAGTAAAAGTTAAATAATAACTATTGTTAATATGAAATAATCCTAATTAATAATTAATTTAAAATATGAAATAATCCTAATTAATAATTAACATTTAATTAATAACTAATTAGTAAGTAATAATTAATAATCGATAATAAGTAAACAAATAAATATTAATTAATTAATTAATAATTTACAAATAATTCACTGTTAAATACTAGTAATTAATGATTGATAATAATTTTCAATAAATAATATTAATCAAATACTAATTAAAAATTATAAAATAATAATTCACTGTTCAATACTAATAATTAAAATATAATAATTAATGCTAATCATGAATAATCAATGATTGCTATTAATAATTAAGAAGTAGAGATTAATAATTAAGAAGAAGAGATTAATAACTAAGATTATATTTAATAGTTAATTTATAATATTGATCTCAATTTTCAAAAAAAAAATATTGATCTCAATTATATATATATATATATATATGTATATATATATTTAGGGTGGATAAATGAATAAATAAATAAATCATTTATTTATGTACATATTGAATATATAAAAATTGTACATTTTTTAAATTGTGAACAAATATACATGCTAATTTATATATTATGTGTGTGTGCGACATTAAAATTCGTCCAAGTGTTGTAAATATTGATTTAAGTATTATAAAATGGCTTAAGGGTTATAAAGCCCAATAAAACCCTAGGGCCAAAGCTGTCAATTGGCAGGAAAATAACCCTAGCCGTGTTAATGTAAGAAAGAAGAAACGAGCCGTCATTTTCATTTATCTCGTTCAAAATAAAAGGCAACAATAATGGCCGAAGCCCTAGCGACGGGAAATTGGGGGAAAAGCGATCAATCCGATGCCTCGCATCAGATTTGTAGTCGGATTCGTGATGGAGACGAACTCGAGGGCGAGAGCAGCGAGTCTAGGAGAAGGCACGTTTGTTCCCATGAGATTTCAGCATTTTTTCCCCAAAATTAAATCCTCCAAAAATTTCGAAATGAATGGCCACTGAAATGGCCATCGCCGTCATCCCTCTGCTGCACTACTCGTTCGCTTTCTTCCACCGTCGCCACCTGAACCAATAGCCGACCTCCCTCCTCATCGGAAGCCGCTCCTTCAACCGATTGCTCCGCTTCACCTTTCAGCAATCGCGCTGCCATCTCCTCCTTCCCATAGTCAGTCAACCAAATCGCCAGAGCTGCCATCGGACAACGCACAGCTCAGACCAGTGCCACAACTTCACCCAATGGAGCTCAGTCACCGTGAACTCTTGCTCGCTCTTCTTGCTTCTCGGTCGTCAACGCTGGTAATTCATTTTGCTTCTATCACTTTTTCCTACTCTATTTTCTTTACTTCTTTTACTTCTTTTAATTAAAATGAAGGGTGAGAACTTTTGGTATTAGATAACCCGCTCAACCTATAATTAGAAATTATGATAAATGTTAGTGCTACTTTGGGTCTGCTGTAGAGGATTCACGTTAAAGGGTATGTTTCGGCCATTACTCTTTGTCCCTTGCATACACAAGGATTGTTTAGTCCTGAGAGCGTCTAATTTGTACAGATTATATTAAAACTTTGATCATTTTATTATTTGAATGTTATTGGTGAGCCTTGGTCTGATATTCAGGTGCACAGTTCCTACTTTTTCTTTGCTTTATGTCGTGCATGCTTGCCTACTGCACTTGTGATGTTTGCCATAAGTTGCTTTTGCTAACTACATGTTGACCTGGCCTGAATTGCTTAAACATTAGCGTGAGTCTGATTTATGCACTTGTGCTTTATCAACCCAAATTTTTTTTTAGACATTGAATTTTTGAGTAGTCGATGAGTTGGCTGTGCATTTTCAATTTTTCGACGCTGTCTTTGTTGGGGTCTCTTGTACTGCACTGAAAGGAGTCATATGACTTAATCTTTGTAGTTCGTTTTTTTTTCAAGTAATAATAAAATTGGTTAAGGTATACTGTTAAGGGTCTTTAATAATTTGGAGATAAGAGTAGTGTTGATTATAAAAACTTGTTAAACTATGCTCAACAGAAGAAAGATGATGCAGCGAGTCTAGGAGGATCAATCCGATGTCGTTCAATAAGTTTTTAGATGTTTTCCTTATACAGAAAAAGTAGGTTGTTGTTATACTGGTTCCATGAAAGGGTGGCTACGAGTAAATGAGGATTGCTATTGTTTGTCATTTTGTTTCTTTTACTATTTAAGTTTTGAAGACATGATAAGTTTTATTTTGTTTTTTCAGTTGTTGCGCTTCTCATATATAAGATAGGAGAAGGCACGTTTGGTCAAGTATTGGAGTGTTGGGAGTTGGGACAGGGAAGGTAAAGAAATGGTAGCCGTAAAAATTGTTCGAGCTGTAGATAAGTATCGTGAGGATGCTATGATCGAGATTGATGTACTTCAACAGCTAAAGCAGCATAGCAATTCTTCTGTCTGGTTAGTTCTACTTCTTTATACCCATTACTTTTGTTTGCTCAATTTATTGTTGTATTGATTAGAATAAACACCGTGCTGCTTATTTTTGCAGTTGTGTGCAAATACGGAACTAGTTTGACTATTGTAATCATATTTGTATTGTAAGCTCGTAACTGGTACCAAATAATTACCTCACCGGTTTAAATATACAATTATGTCCAATTCTATGGCCATACTGCCAAATACGTTCATTTATATATGAATTTATCTACATCCATACACCTTATCATGACAGCTAAATGCTATCACATCAACGCAGCTTCACATACTCATGTCTTTTATATAATATCTCTTAACTTTATTTTATATTCACGGTTGTATTCAGTCTCAGATTATTAGCAATAAAATCAAACTCATGCAAACTCATTTTTAACATACAGCTGTACTCAATTCCAGTTTATTAGCAATGAAAACAACCTCATGAAAACTCCCTTTTAACGTAAGAAGAATGATTCATTTCCAGTACATACGTTTAGCTATTCCAATCCAAACTTTTAAGTTAGTGATTGAAACTAAGAATTTCACTAATGATACATTTCTCATGACTGTCTAAACATACCATGCTTTAAATCTCATTTCATTTGCTTCAGTAAATATATACAGTTAAAACAAAATTCTTTAACAGCCTTTTTGGCTTAATCCTTACTATCATCTTTCATTACCTTAATTAACTTAAACACATTAAAAGAGCGAAGCAGTTCATGGTCATTACGTATTTCTTAAACCAGTAAAACTCTTATATACTCTTAGATTACTACAAAAATACATGCATTGCATTTTACATAGTTTAAACTCCTCATCCAACTTGGAAGAAAAGTAGATATCCACCATTTTATGTTTACAACAAGCTTAAGGTTATGTTTATATATATGCATGTTTTGTGATTGTGCAGGTGGTGTCTTGTGTTGGTGGGGAAGTTGAGGAAGTGCAAAGATGAAGCAAGCTGATAGTTGAAGCAAAGTTTTTGGATGGTACTAATTTGTAATCATTATTTGTAATGAAGAATTGATATATTAACGTGATGATGTATGATTCATTTTTTGCATTTTGAATATAAAGTTGTAATGTTTTTTGTATGAATGGATCTGTTGCTTTGAATTTATATCAATTTGTTTTCTGTTTATTCAGCTTTTGTTGCATTTGCAAAATTTATTTTTTTTAAAACCCAAATATCAATCACAACGGTGCATAAATGTTGTAATAAAGTTTATTACAACGGTGGAAAAAAGTTGTAAAATATACATATTACAACGGTTTTGCAACAGTGCAGAAAAGTTGTAAAAGATATTAGGCTATTACAACTTCTTAAGACACGACGGTTTGCCCACCGTTGTAAAAACCTATTACAACGGTGTTCCACCGTTGTAATAGGGTCATTTTGTTGTAGTGAATTTAATCCTGATAGCAACTTTGGTGATCAATTTAACTAAGTTCTGACGATCGAAACTATCTAAAATTTTGCATGCTCTTAATTCAGATACATAATAACAAATAGAAAGTGGAATGACACAAATACAACATAGTATGACTAAGATATCAACAATCAAACTTGCAGCTTTGCTGCTGTAATGCAACAAAGATGAATTATCACTAAAAGCTACAGATTTTTCCTACGACAGTGAAACAATTCATAGTGGTAACAATTAAAAACAAGTACGCTAGAGAGAGTGAGTCTAACAACTCACCTTGTGTGGATTTTAGGCGAGATTCCCTTGATTAAGAGCTGAAGAAGGCCAAGTTGAAGCATGCAGCGGCAAAAGAAAGACATGCAACAACACTGTTTTACCGTAACTTCTCATCTTTGATTTCTAGCACAAGAGATGGATCTTTAGTGTTAATTAGGTCATGCTAATGAATAAAGGGCAAGCTAGTTTCTAATAAAAATCAAAATTCGAGCATGCATAGAGTTGTTAAGGTAGAAAAGGGAGAAGAGCCATTACTTTTTGCTTTGTTTTCTCAAAGAAGGAGGATGGAGAGAAAAGAGTATGTATCTTTTTTTCCAGCAATATCCATAAACCACTAAAAGAAGCTAACATGGGATAAACACCCAAATAAGCCCAAAACTAAGTTAATTATGTTAATTAAACATAATCACACCAATTTAACGATTTAAAACACATTTTAACGCTTAATTAAACACCACTAACACAAACTATTTAACACATACACACACAACACTAAATAGTTATGTTAAATTTCATAATCCAACATACAATTTAAATACACAAAACACATTTACACAACATTTAAATGTTAATTTGGCACAAGCACTCTAATATTAATGTGTTTGTCAAAACAATTATTTTAACTTTTGCAACTTATTGTACATTATAAATTGGTAATCGAAAAAAAAAACTTCCTCCTCGTACCTTTCATGTCTGCAGCGCATGTCCTTTCTTCTTCTTCCATTCACAACATCCTTCCCTCATCCATTCTGTCCTTTCCTTCCTCGAGAATATCGTCATCCAATCCTCCCCAATCTGTTCCTCCTCCCGATCCCCTTGACTCGCCTCCTCCACTAAATGCGCCATCCAACTCGCAAACCATTAATTCTTCCCTCCATGCCCAAGTTAGTCAACCGTTGTGGACTTCCCTTTTTAAGCGTCGGCCTCTCAACGCTGGGAAGTACATACTGGTTGACTAAACACCTGTCATCTTCAATGATGTTATGGAAATCTTTGATGGTGTACCAGAAGCTGGCACCAAAATTTGGAATGAAATTTTAGTTGGGTTCTTTCTTAATCGATCCTTTGCGTGCTCTGTTTTGGTGAATAAACTGAAAACCATTTGGAAACTTAAAGTTTTTATTAAGGTAAAGTCAGATGGAGTGTTATTTCTTTTTAGATTCTCTTGTGCTGAAGAGAAGGACAGGATTCTTCGTTTTGATCCTATCATTATGAATAATAAGTTATTCATAATCAAGCCTTATGATTCATCTAAAAGTAACATTTGTAGGAATACCGCATCTGTTCCAGTGTGGATAAGGCTGTATAACATTCCAATCTTTTCTTGGTCCAATCTTGGTATTAATTGGATATGTATTTGGCTAGGAAGGATGTTGTATATGGACGAGATGACTTAGAGTATGAAAAGGCTTGAGTTTGCCAAATATTTAATTGAGGTTAAGCCAAATAAGGAGTTGGTGAAAGAATTTTTGATAAAATTAGTTGAGGGGGGTTCAGAAAATCTATGTTGAATACCTCTGGAAATCTGACATATGTTGTAAGTATCATTCTTTTGGCCATGAAAGTTCTAGCTATGATAAGGTTTTTGAAAACAGGTAGTAACTGGTGAAGCCAAGGTGGTAGGAACAGATGAAATAAAGGAGCAGAAGAGAGAAATGCATAGCAACAATCAAGGTGAAAGGATAAATAAAACGAATCAGAGAAGGAAAAGTTTATAACAAGTAAGAGAAGGAATTATGTTATGTTGAGGAGAGAAAATGGAGTTGTAGTTAAAACCACTGACATAAGAAGAAGGACTAGAAAAGAGAAGGAAAAGGGAAAAGTGAAAAATCTTATGATAATTCTTTGGAGGAAGGTGAAATTATCCAACAAAAAAAGGATGAAAATCTGAATATAAATGTTAGTTTATCTGAAAAAACAAGGTTCACTCAATGTTCTATGCAGTATTTATAGTAACTCTATAGTAAATGTGCATGCTGGGGAAACTAATGCTCAAGTGGATGGGGTAGGTGTGAAAGTTATGCCAAATGAAATTAATGACATTCAGGAGTCAATTGAAGAAATGGTTAAGGGGGATCAAATTAACAAGATTGTTGTGAATCATGAAATAATTAATATTGAAGTAAGCAACAGATATGATAATTTGAATCAAATTGAGGAAGAACTTAGGATAGAAGAGAATGGCATTGGAGGCAATGATATTGTTATTGATACGCATGCACATGACTCAGACACAGAACAATATGTTGTTATTGAAACAACTAGCATCATGCCAAAACAACAAATCCTCATTCCTGAAACCATTCCTCCCAACTGTATCAACAATATTATTGTTAATGTTACATGTTCTACTGATCCTCCTCTTATCCTTGAACATGATAATAGAGTCTCTACAGACACACACAACCCTCTGACCCTTTTCGACTTTTTGAAACAGATGAGCATAATGCTCAACCATACCCATCTAAAATGCATTATGATAACTTACTTTTTGATGATCCAGTATTGAAACTCCAAACCCTTGTTACTTCCTTTTTCCCTCCCTCTAAACACCTTTACTCTCGTATTCTACCTCCATCTTCATACAAACCTATGCATGCCTTCCTCCATAACTCTTCCTTAACCACCCTTCTTAAATCTCCCATTGTTGATGCAAGTAAATCTAAAGGTACCCCCTTTTCAACTACTCACTCGTACAACACTAGGATTAGGAAATTGGATGATCCCACCCTCAAGCCGAGTATTTAATAGTGAAAACTATTGGTGTGTGGAATGTTAGAGATGCTCATATGGATAATAACTTATCTATGAAAATAACTTGAGTGTGTTAGCAATAGTAGAAACCAAGCTTGGTCTCCAATTAACCTTGAGAGCTACTAAATATATTAACTCGACTTGGAAAGTCATTCATAACCGTCCTAAAGCCACGTATGGGAGGACTATGATTTTGTTTGACCCCTCTTCATTCCAACTAACTTCCTTATATTATTCTCTTCAAATAATACACTATCACGCCCTCTCCTTGAATAACCAATGCTCCTTCTATGTTTGCTTTGTCTATGGTTTTAATTCGATTGAAGACAGGAACTCCCTATAGCATGCCATCCCTTCCCTACGTCAAAATACCCATCCTTGGATAATTTTTGGAGATTTTATCTGCTGTTATTTTCCGTCTCAAAGAATTGGTGGCAACCCTCTCTTTGTTGGAAATCTTTCCCCTCCAAAACATTTTATACAATTCAGACTTGATTGATATCAAGATCACAGAAATGTCATTCTCTTGAAACAACAACAAAAATTGATGGTCCTATAACCTTCTCCGAAATTGACCATGCTTTTTGTAATGAATTAGCTCTTGACAATTGGTATGCCTTCTTTATCATCACCCTTCTGCTTTGTTGTCCGATCACTCCCCAATCATCACTCATTTGTGTGTTGTGGACATGAAAGGAAATAAAAGTTCTAATTTTTTTAACTCTTGGGTCGATGAACCTGACTTCTTTGACGTTGTTAGAGAAGTGTGGGAAAGACCAAACTTAGGTAACCATATGTTTATTCTACAGGTTAAAATGAAGAATGCTAAGAATGCCCTAAGACACTGGTCCAAACAGAAGTTTGGCAATAGGACAAAGTAGAGTGAATACTGGAAAACTAAACATCCTGAGATTCAAGTTAGCATGATGGCCAAGGCCTCCAACACCATCTATTCTAATATGGAATCCTATTGACCAAGTAATACCAAGAAGCACTTATTAAGGAGGAAGCTCTGGTTAAACAAAAGGCCAAGATGAAATGGTATGTGGATGGTGATCATAATAGCGCTTAATTTCATGCTTCTCTCAAAAGCTAGCATTCAAAGGAGAACCTAGTTTCCATTTTAGACATAATTGGTAATTTAGCTAGCTCCAAATCTGAAGTTTAAACGGCTTTCACGATTCACTTTTATGATCTCTGTGGAAATACGGATAATTTTATCCTGGATTTAGATATGAATGATCCCTCGATTTTACCTAAAATAAATCTAACAACTTACTTATCCATGTGTCAACTTGTGTTTGATAAGGAGATTAACCAGGCAATGTTCTCTCTTAAAAGAAACTCTAATGGTGGCCATGATTGCTTTAATGCCTGTTTCTTATACTCTTAATGACCTATTGTAAAGATTGAGGTGTGCAATGTTATTATGCATATTTTTATTAGAGCCATGATGATGCACTCATTCAACAACACTAACATAGCTCTAATCCATAAGATAAGTAATGCCAACAAAATCTCTGACTTCACACCAATTTCGTGTTGTAATACCATTTATAAGTGTATCACCAAAATTATTGACGATAGGATGAAAAAAGTTCTCCCTTCAGTTACCTCTAACAATTAAGCTGCGTTTCTTCAAGGAAGGAACATCCTTGACAACATGCTTCTATCTTATGAACTATTAAATGGTTACAAGAGCAAAAATGTTACCCCGAGAGCCATGCTTAAGCTAGGTATTATGAAAGCTTTCGATATGCTTCAATGAGACTCCATTATTAGGGTATTAAGGTGCATGAACTTCCCTCCTCATTTAATAACTTGGATTTATGCGTGCATTTCTATGTCTAAGTTTTCTATCATTGTGAATGGTAGCAATGTTGGTTTTTTTGTAGCAGGCAAGGAGATCCGATTTCGGCCTATATTTTTATTGTCGTTATGGAACTCCTTACTCAACTTATTAATAAGCTAGTTGATGTTGGTACCTTTAGTTTGTATCTGAAGTGTGCTAACCCTAGAATAACATCTCTTATATTCGATGCTGATCTCGTTTTTTTTAAACCTGATTTCAATATCATCGAGGCCATCATGGGCATTTTGAAATAGTTTCACACTATGACTAGGTCGAAGGTCAATCTTGACAAGTCTAAAATCTTTGCACTTGGAATTCCTGAAGCTCAAATTGTTGAACTTCAAATTAGAACTGGTCTTGACAGAAGTTTGGATATCATTTCCTACCTGGGTTTACCTCTAACTGCCTCTAAGATGGCTAGCATCCAGTGTCTTCCATTGTATAACAGAATTACTGCTAGGTCTAACCAATGGACCAACGGGATCATTATCCAAGTAGGAAGGATCAATTTGATCAGATCAGTTGTTTTCACCATGCAAGTCTACTAGGCCAGTTTTTCATTTTGCCAAGTAAGCTTATCAGTATGATCCGAATAGCCTTTATGAGATTTCTATGGAAAGGGGGACTGAGGGGAGGTACTTGGCCCATATTGTGTTGGAAATTTATGTGAATTATTTAAAATATAGAAATAAGTGTATGATGGCTCCTATATGTGAATAGTCCCACATCATGGGATTATAAGAAAGATGCAAGTATTTATATTTGTTTCTAAGAAGTCATGTTGGGGCCTTGGGCTCCCAATGCTTGCTTTGTTGCGAGGAGGCAGACCATGCATCATGAACACCACACACGCGACCGATCGACCCGACCCGGCTCGGTTCGGTTTTGGGCTTGGGCTTGGGCCTTGGCTATGTGGTGTAGACACTTGTAGTTTTGGACCAGAAACCTTGACTTTTTCAAACCGTTTTTGGACCAGAAAACCTTGGCTTTTTCAAACCGTTTTTATGAAAAAAAAATATTTCTGAGCTGACTTTATCATGAAGCGGTAAACTTTTGACTCGGTATTTCAGTAGATCCTATTTTCTCCTACTGCCCAGTATTTTCGATTAACCCTAATCCCCGTTTATATATTATCTTCAGTTGTAGACGAGATTAGTACAAAAAAAAAATACTTTTTTTCCTCCTTCGCCATTAAAATATTCTTACATAAATTTTCGAGCAGTTATTTATTTCGAAAGTACAAATCTGCACTGATTTGTTGTGCTAGCAAATCAGTTGCTGTTCTACGAGGCTGTTTTATCCTAGAGGCGGCAGCGAGAATACGAACTGGTTTTGCACCACCGACCAGATCGCCGAATCGTCTTCAAGAGAGCGACCTGGTCCGCGACTTAGCCATTGTTTCCCGACAATTTGAAGACGTTCTGTGAAACAATGGCTTCGCCTGCCCCATTTACATTCGGCGACCAAACATCTTCAACCTCGCTCATTTCTGATACCCGTTTAGGGTTTGCTGTATTCATTTCTATGTTTATCTGTACATACTAGACCGCAGCTACCACTATCGATATTCACTAAAGATCCCAGATCTAATAATTTGTCCTGATTGAGCTTTCGGGTATACCCTGGATCTGAAGAAATACATGTACGGTGAAGATGAGATAGTTGAGTTGAGAGAGCTGATGCGCGGTCATAAAGAGAAGTAAAGCTTCAGAACTTGTTTCCTACTTGCAACTTAATGCCTGGTATGGTTTTATTTTTTTTATCGTTTCTTTTGCTCCATGTGACGTTTGAAGTATGATAATTTATACAGTAATGTGCTTTGTTAATGCTGATTAAATTGATTGTGAATGTCGAAGCACATATACATGGTTAAATGTAATTACACACTCAACTGATGACCACGAGGTTGAGCAAGTGGAAATGCATGAATTGCGATGTTCAGACTGTATTATGATGCATAAATCTCTCGATTTATTTATATATATTTTTAGGGAGATAAGAAGTGGCCAAAATAAATAATTGGTCAATACATTTGAAATGCATATGATTATATGGAAATGTCATTAAAATTGACATTAATAGAACACATATAATATTGGGAAATGTCACTAAAAATTTGACATTAATAGAATGTGTATGTTATTTGATAATATCCTTAAGAATTGACATTAATTGGATGAATAAGTTTTTTGCATCAAATAAATTGACATAGTTTATATGCATACAAGTGAAAAGATAGAATATAGAACACCTTTGTTGCATACATGTGGATAATTTATGTTCGTCTCTGAGTTTATGAATATTTTCCTATGAGAAAATATAAATTCTCAAACATATGAACATCTCTAAAAAATAGTAAGCATCAACAACCGACCAGTAAATAACAGAATGGAATCCGCAAGGAAACCATAAATGACAGCAACAATCAACCCAAATGAATGATTCTGGACAGTTATTATATAATACAACTGTAGAAAACCAGATCATATGACACGAATGTATTGGAACAGGCCAGGCCCTGCACCGCAGGCTAACCTGACTGAGGAGCCTCTTACGGCTATGATTACTAAGATTCGCCTTATTGGTGAATCAGAGGTTGGTGGGTAGACATTGGTGTTTCTCGCCATGTTTGCTATGATCGTGATATATTCACAATATACACGGTTGCTGACGATCAGAAAGTGTGTTGTGAGATTCTCGCACCACTTAAGTTGTAGAGACTGGTAATATGAAAATAAAACATATGATTGGAAAGACATTGATTCTTAAAGATGTGATGCATTTGATATGTTTGAAACATTCAAAATTGAAATCAAGCAAATAGGAAAATTAAGAGACTACATAGTGATAGAGGAACAAAATATGAATCAAATTCTATTCTGGATTTTTTATGTGATATATTGTACATAAGAGAACTGCACCATTTTCACCTGAAATGGAAGGTAAAGCTAAAAAAATAGGACCTTTACCGAATTAGTAATTGTCATTTTATTAAATTTTGGTGCAGCAAAACATTAGTGGGGGGATATTTTATAGACTGTATGTTATGTTCTGAATAGAATCCCCAAATCTAAGAATAAAATTTCGCCTTATGAAATTTTAGAGAAATATAAATCCAATATGTCATACTTTAGAACTTGGGGTTGCTTAGCATATGTTCGTATTTCAGACCCTAAGAGAATAAAATTGGCAAGTAAATCATACGAATGTGTATTTATAAGCTATGCTGTTAATAGCAAAGCATACATAATTTATAACCTAAATACACATAATATAATTTGAATCAAATGATGCCAATTTTTATGAAACGAACGGCTTTACTGTACCCTCCTCAGGAGTTTGCCGGCCCGCCGGGTTCTTCTGGGTTTTCAAAAAAAAAAAAAATCTTTTAAATTAAGGAATAGTGGGGGAACATCAAGTACACCTATTAGAACAGAACTTAATAAACGTTCTGAAGTTGAACCTAGAAGAAGTAAAAGAGCAAGAACCGTAAACGAATTTGGTTCGAATTTTTTACTATAGAGGAGGATCCCTTAAACCTCCAAGAGGCCTTATCTTCTTTAGATGCCGATTTTTGGCGAGAGGCTATAAATAATGAGATGGATACTTTGAAATCCAATAAGACTTGGCATTTGACATATTTACCCTCTGGTTGTAAATCTATAGGCTGTAAATGAGTACTTAAAAAGAAAGCTAAAACCTGATGGTACTATTGATAAATACAAAGCACGACTAGTAGCTAAAGGTTTTAGAGAAAAAGAAAATATAGATTTCTTCGACACTTTTTCACCTGTAACTAGAATAACATCCATCCGGGTATTAATCTCACTTGCTTCCATTCATAATTTATTAATACACCAAATGGATGTTAAAACCGCATTTTTGAACAGTGAATTAGAAGAAGAAATTCATATGGACCAGCCTGAAGGATTCGTAGTACATAGTCAAGAACATAAAGTATGCAAATTAGATAAACCATTATATGGTTTAAAACAAGCACATAACAATGAAATAAAAAAAATTGATAACTTTAATCATTTCACATGGTTTTAAAGTTAATAAAAGTGACAAATGCATTTATTACAAATCTGAGAATGACATTTGCACTATTATATGCCTTTATGTAGATGACCTACTCATCTTTGGGTCAAACATTCATGCCATAAACTCAGTCAAATTCTTATTAAATGCCAATTTTTGATATGAAAGATCTAGGTGAGGTGAGTGTAATCCTTGGTATTAAGATTACTGGGTAAAAAGGGGATTTTCTTTGGATCAATCTCATTAAAATGAGAATACTCTAAAGAAATACAATTATTTTGACTGTAAACCTACATATACACCATATGGTCTCAGTGTAAAGTTATTTAAGAACACCGATGAAGGTGTAAGACAGTCTGATTTTGCGAGCATCATTGGCAGCCTTCGGTATGCCACTGAATGTACTAGACCCGACATTGACTATGTCGTGGGGTTATTATGCAGATTTACCAGTAGACCCAGTATAGAGCACTGACATGCTATTGAAAGGGTCATGAGATACCTTAAACGAACCATGAACCTTGGATTACATTATGAAAAGTTTCAAGCTGTACTTGAAGGATATTCCGATGCTGACTGGAATATTTTATCTGATGATTCTACTGCGACCAGTGGCTATATATTTAGTATTGCCGGAAGAGCTGTTTCTTGGAAATCTAAGAAACAGAATATCTTGATTCAGTATACTATAGTGACTGAGATAAGAGAACTAGCCACAGCTAGTGAAGAAGCAAAGAACTAAAGAAATCTGTTGGTTGAGATCCCTATACGGGAAAGATAGACACCTGTGGTGTAATCGATTGTGATAGTTCCGCGGCTATTACAAAAAGTATAGAACCGTTATAACTACGGTAGAAAACGACGTCGTAAGCACAATACTGTAAAAGAACATCACATATATAGTGATGAAAGATTTGACGACTATTGAAAGAAAAACAGAACCGATAATGTAACACCCCACACCCGCTATAGTCACTCACTAAGGGAATGCCATAGCATCGGTGGAGTATTTTTAGTGAGTATAGAACAGTAAAATTACAACAAGACAGATATAATGTAATACTTGAAAATTTAAAACATCATCTCATTGCAGCGGAAAGTAAAACATGTTTGGTTACATCATAAAACCATAACAAGAGTCAAGTACAAAATATCCATCCTGAATAAAATAAGTACATAATCCCACTACTCATAACAAATAGCCATAACAGAAAAGATAAGATAAGCTGAGCTCTACATCTACGGTCCAAGCTCCAAGAGATAGATAAAGCAAACTGATCAAAGCCCACTAGCACTAGGCCCAACCTGAGGACCTGAAGGAAAAAGATAAAAACAACGGGGGTCAGACATAAGCCTGAGTGAACCCTATCTCCTTAATAATACAATTATTAAAGTAATTAGGGTATGATATGAACTCGGTATGGTATCTTTGGGGATAATGACTACACTAAGTTGCCCACGAACACAGGACGAACTAAGATAACCGTAAAGACGCATCTACCCACCCAAGGATAATTACTAACTGCACCACACCAGTCACTCCTACTCAAAGGTTGATCCCACCCAAGGATATCAAAGATAGATATAACCAGTAGTTTCCTGTACCCTAGTTGACTACATAGGTGCCGTCTGCCCCTATCTCTACTAGGTGTACCCCACTACCCCAAGCGATCGGCTCCCTAACGTAGGTATCCGTGCTGGGCCCACAGTGGGGTGTATCATTCCCCAAAGTGGCAACCCAAAAGCAACACCGGTGCACGGGTTATACCTACACGATGCAACAACGTCTTACCTCCCAGTCCCGGGCCCACACACGCATATGAAACCCGATGGGCCTGCGTTGCCACCGCTAACCCCGTTTTGGCCACTTATAGACAAGCCCAGTATGCGTGCCCCGTCCTCGGCTTGGGCCGAGCCACAAAGATACATATGGGATACTGGTTGTAATGGGCCCTCCACAAGCTACCCACCAGAGCTTGTTATTAATCTAGTGTTCCCCACTTAACCCTTTAATCATGTTTAATTACATGTTTCACTTGGTTAAGTGTTCTAATCGTATTTTCTATTGCCACCCAAGGCAACCCACTAGATTCCTCATGCCACCCAAGGCACCCACTTAACCCCTCATGTCCCACTACATGCTAATATGGTTAAGTGTTTCTTAATTAATTAAGACCGTGATTCCCCATAAAGACCTCCCACATTAGACTGGCTGTTATGACCGCCTGGTTAAGCCGGTAGGGTCCGGGCAGTCTTACGTCATAACAGAGTCTAACCTCGTGTCTTTACTTTAATCACGTATTTAATTTGTGCCTAAGACCTCTCACATTAGACTGGCTGTTATGACCGCCTGGTTAAGCCGGTAGGGTCCGGGCAGTCTTACGTCATAACAGAGCCTAACCTCGTGTCTTAGTCGATTAATTACACCTAATTAATCACCCCCATATTAATTATCCCTAATTAATATCAATTTATTCATAACATGGGTAGACCTAACTCAATAGGTAAATTCCCATGGGGTAGACCTAACTCAATAGGTAAATTCCCACTTATGTTAATTAATTTTTTTATGGTATGCTTAATCATACCCATTTCAACATACTTTTAATTAACATATTAATTAACCCCATCGTTCCCCACGTAAATCGTCATTATGACATAACATAATAAAGGGAAGATTTACCACACATAACATGGGTTTAGCATATAACTTTATCATGGGTTAAGAGGATGTCAACTTGCATATATGAGCATGTATTAACCCAACTATATTCAACCCAAACTTGCATATTATCAAACATGTGTCTTACATAACATGTTGCATATGAACTTACATATCATCAAACATGTGATTTGCATAACATGTTGCATATGAACTTACATATCATCATACATGTGATTTGCATAACATGTAGAACTTGCATTTTAGCATATACTTAACTTGCATAAGCACTCACATACTTGCATAAGCATTCATATACTTGCATAAGCTTGCATATCATGTTAAACTTGCATTTCAACATATACATAACTTGCATAAACATTCACATACTTGCATAGGCTTGCATATTATGTTAAACTTGCATTTCAACATATACATAACTTGCATAAACATTCACATACTTGCATAGGCTTGCATATTATGTTAAACTTGCATTTCAACATATACATAACTTGCATAAACATTCACATACTTGCATAGGCTTGCATATTATGTTAAACTTGCATTTCAACATATACATAACTTGCATAAACATTCACATACTTGCATAGGCTTGCATATTATGTTAAACTTGCATTTCAACATATACATAACTTGCATAAACATTCACATACTTGCATAGGCTTGCATATTATGTTAAACTTGCATTTCAACATATACATAACTTGCATAAACATTCATATACTTGCATAAGATGTTAAACATGCATATAAGCATATACATGACTTGCATAAGTACTCACATACTTGCATAACATGTTTGCATAATGGATCCATATTCACTTAGTGTTTTGCATCATAAACATCATGAAACAACTTGCATAAAAATATCATGATTACATATTATGAAACTTGCATGACATAAGGCATATAACTTGCAAAACACATAATATTCACTACATCAAGCTTGCATAAATATATGGATCCACAAACATAGCCATACTTTATCACATCTTATCATAATCAATTCAATAATTGATTATTAAGGGGATAGAAGCTCACCAAAACAAGATTAGCAAGTTAAATGAAGCAAATCCCAATGATTAAGTAGAAGAAGATGTAGATTAGCTTGCAAACCCTCTTAGGATTTTTAGTGGAGGCTCTCCAATTTTCTAAGTGGTGGCATAATGGCCTTAGATCTATTTTTGGTAAGGATAAGGGGGGTATTAGGGTGTATATATAGATTAGTTAGATGTTTTAGGACCATAGGATATACCCTAGAACCAATCCTAGCCTTTAAAGCATGTCTTGGGGAAGAAGTCAAGTGTAGGAACCATTTAGGGCCCAAAAAAAACAGCCCAAAACTCATCCCGGGCCTCAAAACATGAGCAGTTTTCGTTTTTGATTTTTCGTGAAACTTTGACGGGCCATAACTTGGTCATACGGACTCCGATTTACGAAATTCGGACTCTATTTCGCGTATTTTTCCGAGACGAACGCAATGGCACAGCCCGTTTCCCCTGATTCAGAATATTAAATTTAATTCTGCTCTGATTTATGTTATAACAAGTTATTTAACATACGGGGTGTTACATTCTCCCCTACTTAAAGGATTTCGTCCCCGAAATCTCTAAGTCAAGAAGAACGTATCCTACCAACCAAACAACCATCTACTCAACCATCAAACACTGGCATCCATTGTCCTTAAAGTTTCTAATGTTGTATGAACATATGCAAAAAGTGTGTGTATATGTTCCCTATCTAATGCAAAATCAGGCGGTCTACTGATTCAGTTGACCTCCTTAATGCAAACCATGATAGTGCCATGCATCCAATATGTATGCGAAAGAACCCTATCGACACATACTATTTCTACATGCGTGCACAATCATTCACCGAATAAATGCATCATCCATATGATAGCACAACCATCATACATCCATTAATATAGCTACCTACACACATTTATATGCAATATGCAATATGAAGTGATTGAGCCGATCTAGTGCCTAAAGTGTGTGTATATGCATCCACGAGCAACCACTAGCAAACACTTGCATCCACTTGCATCCATCAATCATAACATGTCTCAAACACATGTTTCAACCATAGGTTTACCCTATCTAAAAGGTCAAAGGTGCTAACGAGAGGACATACTAAGGACAAGATAAGTACAAGATAGGCAATAAAGGAGAAGTTAAAGAACATACTCTCGAAAAGAAAAGGGTACAAAGAACGCATCTTCGCTTCCGTCTCCCAAGTAGCATTGCTCTCGTCATCTCCCCATTGCACTTTGACTAGCTGAACCTCTCTGTTTCTCAACTTCTTAATCTCTGACCCAAGGATGCGAGTAGGAGCTCGTCGAATCGTCGCATCACGCTCTACTTCCACTTCTCTAAGCAAGCTCGGCTCTACCACCTCTGCGGTCTCATGTAGGCACTTCCTCAAATGTGACACATGGAAAACATCATGTATACCACTAAGTCTGTCTGGCAACTCCACCCTATATGCCATCCGTCCAATTCTTTCCTTGACAGGAAACGGTCCTACAAACCTCGGTGCTAACTTCCCAGCGGATCCAAAGCGAACAACATTCCGTAATGGAGACACTTTGACAAAAACCATGTCCCCAACTTCAAACTCAAGATCAGTCCTCCTCTTATCTGCATAAGATTTCTGTCTGTCTTGCGCTGCTTTCATCCTTCTTCGAATCAAATCAACCTTCTCTGAAGTCTCTCTAACCATATCGGGCCCTAGCAAGATCTTATCCGTAGATTCCCACCAACATGTAGGTGATCGACAAGGCCTTCCATAAAGAGCTTCAAAAGGTGCCATGCCAATACTAGACTGGAAGCTGTTGTTATATGCAAACTCCACCAAAGGAAGATGCTCTTCCCATGTACCTCCAAAATCCAAGATACAAAGCCTCAAAAGGTCTTCCAAAACAGGGTTCACCCTCTCGGTCTGGCCGTCTGTCCAAAATACGTTTAGCTATTCCAATCCAAACTTTTAAGTTAGTGATTGAAACTAAGAATTTCACTAATGATACATTTCTCATGACTGTCTAAACATACCATGCTTTAAATCTCATTTCATTTGCTTCAGTAAATATATACAGTTAAAACAAAATTCTTTAACAGCCTTTTTGGCTTAATCCTTACTATCATCTTTCATTACCTTAATTAACTTAAACACATTAAAAGAGCGAAGCAGTTCATGGTCATTACGTATTTCTTAAACCAGTAAAACTCTTATATACTCTTAGATTACTACAAAAATACATGCATTGCATTTTACATAGTTTAAACTCCTCATCCAACTTGGAAGAAAAGTAGATATCCACCATTTTATGTTTACAACAAGCTTAAGGTTATGTTTATATATATGCATGTTTTGTGATTGTGCAGGTGGTGTCTTGTGTTGGTGGGGAAGTTGAGGAAGTGCAAAGATGAAGCAAGCTGATAGTTGAAGCAAAGTTTTTGGATGGTACTAATTTGTAATCATTATTTGTAATGAAGAATTGATATATTAACGTGATGATGTATGATTCATTTTTTGCATTTTGAATATAAAGTTGTAATGTTTTTTGTATGAATGGATCTGTTGCTTTGAATTTATATCAATTTGTTTTCTGTTTATTCAGCTTTTGTTGCATTTGCAAAATTTTTTTTTTTTAAAACCCAAATATCAATCACAACGGTGCATAAATGTTGTAATAAAGTTTATTACAACGGTGGAAAAAAGTTGTAAAATATACATATTACAACGGTTTTGCAACAGTGCAGAAAAGTTGTAAAAGATATTAGGCTATTACAACTTCTTAAGACACGACGGTTTGCCCACCGTTGTAAAAACCTATTACAACGGTGTTCCACCGTTGTAATAGGGTCATTTTGTTGTAGTGAATTTAATCCTGATAGCAACTTTGGTGATCAATTTAACTAAGTTCTGACGATCGAAACTATCTAAAATTTTGCATGCTCTTAATTCAGATACATAATAACAAATAGAAAGTGGAATGACACAAATACAACATAGTATGACTAAGATATCAACAATCAAACTTGCAGCTTTGCTGCTGTAATGCAACAAAGATGAATTATCACTAAAAGCTACAGATTTTTCCTACGACAGTGAAACAATTCATAGTGGTAACAATTAAAAACAAGTACGCTAGAGAGAGTGAGTCTAACAACTCACCTTGTGTGGATTTTAGGCGAGATTCCCTTGATTAAGAGCTGAAGAAGGCCAAGTTGAAGCATGCAGCGGCAAAAGAAAGACATGCAACAACACTGTTTTACCGTAACTTCTCATCTTTGATTTCTAGCACAAGAGATGGATCTTTAGTGTTAATTAGGTCATGCTAATGAATAAAGGGCAAGCTAGTTTCTAATAAAAATCAAAATTCGAGCATGCATAGAGTTGTTAAGGTAGAAAAGGGAGAAGAGCCATTACTTTTTGCTTTGTTTTCTCAAAGAAGGAGGATGGAGAGAAAAGAGTATGTATCTTTTTTTCCAGCAATATCCATAAACCACTAAAAGAAGCTAACATGGGATAAACACCCAAATAAGCCCAAAACTAAGTTAATTATGTTAATTAAACATAATCACACCAATTTAACGATTTAAAACACATTTTAACGCTTAATTAAACACCACTAACACAAACTATTTAACACATACACACACAACACTAAATAGTTATGTTAAATTTCATAATCCAACATACAATTTAAATACACAAAACACATTTACACAACATTTAAATGTTAATTTGGCACAAGCACTCTAATATTAATGTGTTTGTCAAAACAATTATTTTAACTTTTGCAACTTATTGTACATTATAAATTGGTAATCGAAAAAAAAAACTTCCTCCTCGTACCTTTCATGTCTGCAGCGCATGTCCTTTCTTCTTCTTCCATTCACAACATCCTTCCCTCATCCATTCTGTCCTTTCCTTCCTCGAGAATATCGTCATCCAATCCTCCCCAATCTGTTCCTCCTCCCGATCCCCTTGACTCGCCTCCTCCACTAAATGCGCCATCCAACTCGCAAACCATTAATTCTTCCCTCCATGCCCAAGTTAGTCAACCGTTGTGGACTTCCCTTTTTAAGCGTCGGCCTCTCAACGCTGGGAAGTACATACTGGTTGACTAAACACCTGTCATCTTCAATGATGTTATGGAAATCTTTGATGGTGTACCAGAAGCTGGCACCAAAATTTGGAATGAAATTTTAGTTGGGTTCTTTCTTAATCGATCCTTTGCGTGCTCTGTTTTGGTGAATAAACTGAAAACCATTTGGAAACTTAAAGTTTTTATTAAGGTAAAGTCAGATGGAGTGTTATTTCTTTTTAGATTCTCTTGTGCTGAAGAGAAGGACAGGATTCTTCGTTTTGATCCTATCATTATGAATAATAAGTTATTCATAATCAAGCCTTATGATTCATCTAAAAGTAACATTTGTAGGAATACCGCATCTGTTCCAGTGTGGATAAGGCTGTATAACATTCCAATCTTTTCTTGGTCCAATCTTGGTATTAATTGGATATGTATTTGGCTAGGAAGGATGTTGTATATGGACGAGATGACTTAGAGTATGAAAAGGCTTGAGTTTGCCAAATATTTAATTGAGGTTAAGCCAAATAAGGAGTTGGTGAAAGAATTTTTGATAAAATTAGTTGAGGGGAGTTCAGAAAATCTATGTTGAATACCTCTGGAAATCTGACATATGTTGTAAGTATCATTCTTTTGGCCATGAAAGTTCTAGCTATGATAAGGTTTTTGAAAACAGGTAGTAACTGGTGAAGCCAAGGTGGTAGGAACAGATGAAATAAAGGAGCAGAAGAGAGAAATGCATAGCAACAATCAAGGTGAAAGGATAAATAAAACGAATCAGAGATGGAAAAGTTTATAACAAGTAAGAGAAGGAATTATGTTATGTTGAGGAGAGAAAATGGAGTTGTAGTTAAAACCACTGACATAAGAAGAAGGACTAGAAAAGAGAAGGAAAAGGGAAAAGTGAAAAAACTTATGATAATTCTTTGGAGGAAGGTGAAATTATCCAACAAAAAAAGGATGAAAATCTGAATATAAATGTTAGTTTATCTGAAAAAACAAGGTTCACTCAATGTTCTATGCAGTATTTATAGTGACTCTATAGTAAATGTGCATGCTGGGGAAACTAATGCTCAAGTGGATGGGGTAGGTGTGAAAGTTATGCCAAATGAAATTAATGACATTCAGGAGTCAATTGAAGAAATGGTTAAGGGGGATCAAATTAACAAGATTGTTGTGAATCATGAAATAATTAATATTGAAGTAAGCAACAGATATGATAATTTG
Source organism: Allium sativum (assembly GCA_030737875.1). Taxonomy (NCBI): domain Eukaryota; kingdom Viridiplantae; phylum Streptophyta; class Magnoliopsida; order Asparagales; family Amaryllidaceae; genus Allium; species Allium sativum. The sequence goes on from CM060923.1 coordinate 468,114,791, forward strand.
AATCAAATTGAGGAAGAACTTAGGATAGAAGAGAATGGCATTGGAGGCAATGATATTGTTATTGATACGCATGCACATGACTCAGACACAGAACAATATGTTGTTATTGAAACAACTAGCATCATGCCAAAACAACAAATCCTCATTCCTGAAACCATTCCTCCCAACTGTATCAACAATATTATTGTTAATGTTACATGTTCTACTGATCCTCCTCTTATCCTTGAACATGATAATAGAGTCTCTACAGACACACACAACCCTCTGACCCTTTTCGACTTTTTGAAACAGATGAGCATAATGCTCAACCATACCCATCTAAAATGCATTATGATAACTTACTTTTTGATGATCCAGTATTGAAACTCCAAACCCTTGTTACTTCCTTTTTCCCTCCCTCTAAACACCTTTACTCTCGTATTCTACCTCCATCTTCATACAAACCTATGCATGCCTTCCTCCATAACTCTTCCTTAACCACCCTTCTTAAATCTCCCATTGTTGATGCAAGTAAATCTAAAGGTACCCCCTTTTCAACTACTCACTCGTACAACACTAGGATTAGGAAATTGGATGATCCCACCCTCAAGCCGAGTATTTAATAGTGAAAACTATTGGTGTGTGGAATGTTAGAGATGCTCATATGGATAATAACTTATCTATGAAAATAACTTGAGTGTGTTAGCAATAGTAGAAACCAAGCTTGGTCTCCAATTAACCTTGAGAGCTACTAAATATATTAACTCGACTTGGAAAGTCATTCATAACCGTCCTAAAGCCACGTATGGGAGGACTATGATTTTGTTTGACCCCTCTTCATTCCAACTAACTTCCTTATATTATTCTCTTCAAATAATACACTATCACGCCCTCTCCTTGAATAACCAATGCTCCTTCTATGTTTGCTTTGTCTATGGTTTTAATTCGATTGAAGACAGGAACTCCCTATAGCATGCCATCCCTTCCCTACGTCAAAATACCCATCCTTGGATAATTTTTGGAGATTTTATCTGCTGTTATTTTCCGTCTCAAAGAATTGGTGGCAACCCTCTCTTTGTTGGAAATCTTTCCCCTCCAAAACATTTTATACAATTCAGACTTGATTGATATCAAGATCACAGAAATGTCATTCTCTTGAAACAACAACAAAAATTGATGGTCCTATAACCTTCTCCGAAATTGACCATGCTTTTTGTAATGAATTAGCTCTTGACAATTGGTATGCCTTCTTTATCATCACCCTTCTGCTTTGTTGTCCGATCACTCCCCAATCATCACTCATTTGTGTGTTGTGGACATGAAAGGAAATAAAAGTTCTAATTTTTTTAACTCTTGGGTCGATGAACCTGACTTCTTTGACGTTGTTAGAGAAGTGTGGGAAAGACCAAACTTAGGTAACCATATGTTTATTCTACAGGTTAAAATGAAGAATGCTAAGAATGCCCTAAGACACTGGTCCAAACAGAAGTTTGGCAATAGGACAAAGTAGAGTGAATACTGGAAAACTAAACATCCTGAGATTCAAGTTAGCATGATGGCCAAGGCCTCCAACACCATCTATTCTAATATGGAATCCTATTGACCAAGTAATACCAAGAAGCACTTATTAAGGAGGAAGCTCTGGTTAAACAAAAGGCCAAGATGAAATGGTATGTGGATGGTGATCATAATAGCGCTTAATTTCATGCTTCTCTCAAAAGCTAGCATTCAAAGGAGAACCTAGTTTCCATTTTAGACATAATTGGTAATTTAGCTAGCTCCAAATCTGAAGTTTAAACGGCTTTCACGATTCACTTTTATGATCTCTGTGGAAATACGGATAATTTTATCCTGGATTTAGATATGAATGATCCCTCGATTTTACCTAAAATAAATCTAACAACTTACTTATCCATGTGTCAACTTGTGTTTGATAAGGAGATTAACCAGGCAATGTTCTCTCTTAAAAGAAACTCTAATGGTGGCCATGATTGCTTTAATGCCTGTTTCTTATACTCTTAATGACCTATTGTAAAGATTGAGGTGTGCAATGTTATTATGCATATTTTTATTAGAGCCATGATGATGCACTCATTCAACAACACTAACATAGCTCTAATCCATAAGATAAGTAATGCCAACAAAATCTCTGACTTCACACCAATTTCGTGTTGTAATACCATTTATAAGTGTATCACCAAAATTATTGACGATAGGATGAAAAAAGTTCTCCCTTCAGTTACCTCTAACAATTAAGCTGCGTTTCTTCAAGGAAGGAACATCCTTGACAACATGCTTCTATCTTATGAACTATTAAATGGTTACAAGAGCAAAAATGTTACCCCGAGAGCCATGCTTAAGCTAGGTATTATGAAAGCTTTCGATATGCTTCAATGAGACTCCATTATTAGGGTATTAAGGTGCATGAACTTCCCTCCTCATTTAATAACTTGGATTTATGCGTGCATTTCTATGTCTAAGTTTTCTATCATTGTGAATGGTAGCAATGTTGGTTTTTTTGTAGCAGGCAAGGAGATCCGATTTCGGCCTATATTTTTATTGTCGTTATGGAACTCCTTACTCAACTTATTAATAAGCTAGTTGATGTTGGTACCTTTAGTTTGTATCTGAAGTGTGCTAACCCTAGAATAACATCTCTTATATTCGATGCTGATCTCGTTTTTTTTAAACCTGATTTCAATATCATCGAGGCCATCATGGGCATTTTGAAATAGTTTCACACTATGACTAGGTCGAAGGTCAATCTTGACAAGTCTAAAATCTTTGCACTTGGAATTCCTGAAGCTCAAATTGTTGAACTTCAAATTAGAACTGGTCTTGACAGAAGTTTGGATATCATTTCCTACCTGGGTTTACCTCTAACTGCCTCTAAGATGGCTAGCATCCAGTGTCTTCCATTGTATAACAGAATTACTGCTAGGTCTAACCAATGGACCAACGGGATCATTATCCAAGTAGGAAGGATCAATTTGATCAGATCAGTTGTTTTCACCATGCAAGTCTACTAGGCCAGTTTTTCATTTTGCCAAGTAAGCTTATCAGTATGATCCGAATAGCCTTTATGAGATTTCTATGGAAAGGGGGACTGAGGGGAGGTACTTGGCCCATATTGTGTTGGAAATTTATGTGAATTATTTAAAATATAGAAATAAGTGTATGATGGCTCCTATATGTGAATAGTCCCACATCATGGGATTATAAGAAAGATGCAAGTATTTATACTTGTTTCTAAGAAGTCATGTTGGGGCCTTGGGCTCCCAATGCTTGCTTTGTTGCGAGGAGGCAGACCATGCATCATGAACACCACACACGCGACCGATCGACCCGACCCGGCTCGGTTCGGTTTTGGGCTTGGGCTTGGGCCTTGGCTATGTGGTGTAGACACTTGTAGTTTTGGACCAGAAACCTTGACTTTTTCAAACCGTTTTTGGACCAGAAAACCTTGGCTTTTTCAAACCGTTTTTATGAAAAAAATATATTTCTGAGCTGACTTTATCATGAAGCGGTAAACTTTTGACTCGGTATTTCAGTAGATCCTATTTTCTCCTACTGCCCAGTATTTTCGATTAACCCTAATCCCCGTTTATATATTATCTTCAGTTGTAGACGAGATTAGTACAAAAAAAAAATACTTTTTTTCCTCCTTCGCCATTAAAATATTCTTACATAAATTTTCGAGCAGTTATTTATTTCGAAAGTACAAATCTGCACTGATTTGTTGTGCAAGCAAATCAGTTGCTGTTCTACGAGGCTGTTTTATCCTAGAGGCGGCAGCGAGAATACGAACTGGTTTTGCACCACCGACCAGATCGCCGAATCGTCTTCAAGAGAGCGACCTGGTCCGCGACTTAGCCATTGTTTCCCGACAATTTGAAGACGTTCTGTGAAACAATGGCTTCGCCTGCCCCATTTACATTCGGCGACCAAACATCTTCAACCTCGCTCATTTCTGATACCCGTTTAGGGTTTGCTGTATTCATTTCTATGTTTATCTGTACATACCAGACCGCAGCTACCACTATCGATATTCACTAAAGATCCCAGATCTAATAATTTGTCCTGATTGAGCTTTCGGGTATACCCTGGATCTGAAGAAATACATGTACGGTGAAGATGAGATAGTTGAGTTGAGAGAGCTGATGCGCGGTCATAAAGAGAAGTAAAGCTTCAGAACTTGTTTCCTACTTGCAACTTAATGCCTGGTATGGTTTTATTTTTTTTATCGTTTCTTTTGCTCCATGTGACGTTTGAAGTATGATAATTTATACAGTAATGTGCTTTGTTAATGCTGATTAAATTGATTGTGAATGTCGAAGCACATATACATGGTTAAATGTAATTACACACTCAACTGATGACCACGAGGTTGAGCAAGTAGAAATGCATGAATTGCGATGTTCAGACTGTATTATGATGCATAAATCTCTCGATTTATTTATATATATTTTTAGGGAGATAAGAAGTGGCCAAAATAAATAATTGGTCAATACATTTGAAATGCATATGATTATATGGAAATGTCATTAAAATTGACATTAATAGAACACATATAATATTGGGAAATGTCACTAAAAATTTGACATTAATAGAGTGTGTATGTTATTTGATAATATCCTTAAGAATTGACATTAATTGGATGAATAAGTTTTTTGCATCAAATAAATTGACATAGTTTATATGCATACAAGTGAAAAGATAGAATATAGAACACCTTTGTTGCATACATGTGGATAATTTATGTTCGTCTCTGAGTTTATGAATATTTTCCTATGAGAAAATATAAATTCTCAAACATATGAACATCTCTAAAAAATAGTAAGCATCAACAACCGACCAGTAAATAACAGAATGGAATCCGCAAGGAAACCATAAATGACAGCAACAATTAACCCAAATGAATGATTCTGGACAGTTATTATATAATACAACTGTAGAAAACCAGATCATATGACACGAATGTATTGGAACAGGCCAGGCCCTGCACCGCAGGCTAACCTGACTGAGGAGCCTCTTACGGCTATGATTACTAAGATTCGCCTTATTGGTGAATCAGAGGTTGGTGGGTAGACATTGGTGTTTCTCTCCATGTTTGCTATGATCGTGATATATTCACAATATACACGGTTGCTGACGATCAGAAAGTGTGTTGTGAGATTCTCGCACCACTTAAGTTGTAGAGACTGGTAATATGAAAATAAAACATATGATTGGAAAGACATTTATTCTTAAAGATGTGATGCATTTGATATGTTTGAAACATTCAAAATTGAAATCAAGCAAATAGGAAAATTAAGAGACTACATAGTGATAGAGGAACAAAATATGAATCAAATTCTATTCTGGATTTTTTATGTGATATATTGTACATAAGAGAACTGCACCATTTTCACCTGAAATGGAAGGTAAAGCTAAAAAAATAGGACCTTTACCGAATTAGTAATTGTCATTTTATTAAATTTTGGTGCAGCAAAACATTAGTGGGGGGATATTTTATAGACTGTATGTTATGTTCTGAATAGAATCCCCAAATCTAAGAATAAAATTTCGCCTTATGAAATTTTAGAGAAATATAAATCCAATATGTCATACTTTAGAACTTGGGGTTGCTTAGCATATGTTCGTATTTCAGACCCTAAGAGAATAAAATTGGCAAGTAAATCATACGAATGTGTATTTATAAGCTATGCTGTTAATAGCAAAGCATACATAATTTATAACCTAAATACACATAATATAATTTGAATCAAATGATGCCAATTTTTATGAAACGAACGGCTTTACTGTACCCTCCTCAGGAGTTTGCCGGCCCGCCGGGTTCTCCTGGGTTTTCAAAAAAAAAAAAAAATCTTTTAAATTAAGGAATAGTGGGGGAACATCAAGTACGCCTATTAGAACAGAACTTAATAAACGTTCTGAAGTTGAACCTAGAAGAAGTAAAAGAGCAAGAACCGTAAACGAATTTGGTTCGAATTTTTTACTATAGAGGAGGATCCCTTAAACCTCCAAGAGGCCTTATCTTCTTTAGATGCCGATTTTTGGCGAGAGGCTATAAATAATGAGATGGATTCTTTGAAATCCAATAAGACTTGGCATTTGACATATTTACCCTCTGGTTGTAAATCTATAGGCTGTAAATGAGTACTTAAAAAGAAAGCTAAAACCTGATGGTACTATTGATAAATACAAAGCACGACTAGTAGCTAAAGGTTTTAGAGAAAAAGAAAATATAGATTTCTTCGACACTTTTTCACCTGTAACTAGAATAACATCCATCCGGGTATTAATCTCACTTGCTTCCATTCATAATTTATTAATACACCAAATGGATGTTAAAACCGCATTTTTGAACAGTGAATTAGAAGAAGAAATTCATATGGACCAGCCTGAAGGATTCGTAGTACATAGTCAAGAACATAAAGTATGCAAATTAGATAAACCATTATATGGTTTAAAACAAGCACATAACAATGAAATAAAAAAAATTGATAACTTTAATCATTTCACATGGTTTTAAAGTTAATAAAAGTGACAAATGCATTTATTACAAATCTGAGAATGACATTTGCACTATTATATGCCTTTATGTAGATGACCTACTCATCTTTGGGTCAAACATTCATGCCATAAACTCAGTCAAATTCTTATTAAATGCCAATTTTTGATATGAAAGATCTAGGTGAGGTGAGTGTAATCCTTGGTATTAAGATTACTGGGTAAAAAGGGGATTTTCTTTGGATCAATCTCATTAAAATGAGAATACTCTAAAGAAATACAATTATTTTGACTGTAAACCTACATATACACCATATGGTCTCAGTGTAAAGTTATTTAAGAACACCGATGAAGGTGTAAGACAGTCTGATTTTGCGAGCATCATTGGCAGCCTTCGGTATGCCACTGAATGTACTAGACCCGACATTGACTATGTCGTGGGGTTATTATGCAGATTTACCAGTAGACCCAGTATAGAGCACTGACATGCTATTGAAAGGGTCATGAGATACCTTAAACGAACCATGAACCTTGGATTACATTATGAAAAGTTTCAAGCTGTACTTGAAGGATATTCCGATGCTGACTGGAATATTTTATCTGATGATTCTACTGCGACCAGTGGCTATATATTTAGTATTGCCGGAAGAACTGTTTCTTGGAAATCTAAGAAACAGAATATCTTGATTCAGTATACTATAGTGACTGAGATAAGAGAACTAGCCACAGCTAGTGAAGAAGCAGAGAACTAAAGAAATCTGTTGGTTGAGATCCCTATACGGGAAAGATAGACACCTGTGGTGTAATCGATTGTGATAGTTCCACGGCTATTACAAAAAGTATAGAACCGTTATAACTACGGTAGAAAACGACGTCGTAAGCACAATACTGTAAAAGAACATCACATATATAGTGATGAAAGATTTGACGACTATTGAAAGAAAAACAGAACCGATAATACAACGGTAAGAAATGACAGTCGTATGCATAGTATTGTTAGAGGACATCACATATGAAGTGATGATAATTTGGCAGATCCTTTGACGAAAGGACTGACCAGAAAGAAAGTCCTTAATAATTCTAAAAGAATGGGACTGTTGCCCTGAGATTGTGGAATCACGCGCAATGGTAACCCGACCTAAATGACTGGAGATCCCAAGAAATAGGTTTAGTGGGTAAAAACAAGTTGTGTAGTGATAGAAGTAGAACATGCTATTTAATAAACTAAGAAGCATGTATTCCTGAAGTGATTAGAGGATGAGTTAATAGAAACTCTTAATGAGATCTATACTCTATTTGGAGTGGAGTACCTACCTTCAGGAGTACTCTTGATAGACTCACCTATGTGAATGTGGAAATGTGGTCGTTTCCTATGGAGTTTTGGGCAAAACTTCTAGAGTGTTCACTAAACTGGGATAGACGTGCATGGCCATAAACGCACAGGCTTATTTGATTGCACTATAGAAAAGACTGTGTGTGGTTTGATGTCAGGAATAGAGTTCAAGACTACGTGTCACTCTAGTAAAAACTGAATCTTATTCACTACGTAAAGGTTCAAGTCGGATGACACCTTTGTTTATGCACAGTCTTACGTTTTTAGAAACTGCTCGATAATATTTTAAAAAATTCAAGTGGGGGATTGTTGGAAATTTATGTGAATTATTTAAAATATAGAAATAAGTGTATGATGACTCCTATATGTGAATAATCCCACATCATGAGATTATAAGAAAGATGCAAGTATTTATACTTGTTTCTAAGAAGTCATGTTGGGGCTTTGGGCTCCCAATGCATGCTTTGTTGTGAGGAGGGAGGCCATGCATCATGAACACCACACACGCGCGCGCGACCGACCGACCGACTCGGCCTGGCCTGGCTCGGTTCGGGCTTGGGCTTGGGCCTTGGCTATGTGGTGTAGACACTTATAGTTTTGGACCAGAAAACCTTGACTTTTTCAAACCGTTTTTATGAAAAAAATATTTCTGAGCCGACTTTATCATGAAGTGGTAAATTTTTGACCCGGTATTTCAGCAGATCCTATTTTCTCCTACTGCCCAGTATTTTCAATTAACCCTAATCCCCGTCTATATATTATCTTCAGTTGTAGACGAGATTAGTACAAAAAAATACTTTTTTTTCCTCCGCCATTAAAATATTCTTACAGAAATTTTCGAGCAGTTATTTATTTCGAAAGTGCAAATCTGCACTGATTTGTTGTGCAAGCAAATCAGTTACTGTTCTACGAGGCTGTTTTATCCTAGAGGCGGCGGCGAGAGTACGAATTGGTTTTGCACCACCGACCAGATCGCCGAATCGTCTTCAAGAGAGCGACCTGATCCATGACTCAGCCATTGTTTCCCAACATATTGCCTGTAGGAAAGTGGAGAGGCCTGTTAGAAAAGGTCATTTGGGTATTGTCAATATGTTGCATTAGAACGGAGTAGCTTGTGTTATACATTTGGATAATTATCTCAATGATAGAGACAATGTTTGGGTCACCTGGTCGAAGTCAAATTAAAGGAAAAATCTTTTGGGCTATGTTCTTCCCTCAAAAAATCAGTTGGAAGTGGAGAAGTATTTTTAAACTCAGACAGTATGTGCTGCCTCTTGTTCAATACATGATTTCTTACTCATCTGACATGTCTTTCTGGGATGATCCTTGGATTCAAAGAGGGTTAATTATTAGGAGTAGTTTGACATTCCTTGAGGTTGATGCCTCTGGCATCAGAAGCAATGCAAAGGTTGGTGAACTTATTCAAAATGATATTATTACTTTGCCTAGTTCTTGAAGTCAGAACACTCGGTTGCTTTAAAGCCTTGTTGTTCATGTTAAAATTGAGCCTGAAGGTGATGACAAAATTCAATGGGGTGAAGCAGGGAGAGCCTTTCAAATTGGTAATGTGTACAATCATTTGGTTGCTTTTGACACTTTGAACAATTGCAAGTGGCATAGGAAGATTAATTGTCATGATAACCGTGCTAAGGAAAATTTTCTACTTTGGAAAGTTTAATACAGGGATCTACTTACCAAGGACAAGCTTAGTGAAAGAGGAATGCAACTAGACACTGTTTGTGTCTTTTATGATGTGCAATAGGAAACTGTTAGCCATTTGTTTTTTGAGTGTTCTTACATTTTCTAATTTTGGAGCTATACTATGAACAAGTTAGGTAGAACTAACTTCTTCCAAAATAGTGATAATGAATGGGTTATGTTGCACCATTTAACTGGTAGAAAAGGCCCAAGAAAGAGAATGCTTAATTTTGGTAGAAAAGGCCCAAGAAAGAGAATGCTTAATTTTGTGTTAAAGAAGTTTCTTATGACAGTTTGGAGGGAAAGGAACACTAGGGTTTTCGACGTGGTGAAGAAGTTAATTCCTGAACAACTCAGAAGCGCTTTGCTGTTGGAGATAAGGGAAGAGCTTAAACTAGTACATTTTACATTTGATCCTGGTATTTGGAATGTGCCATGATTGGAAACAAAGCTTGCGAAGCTTCTTTGTTTTCTTCTCTGTCCTGTGTTGTGTCTTTTCTCTTCTGTTTTTGTTTTCTCTTGTAGTTGGGTACCTTATTGCTATGTTTTTTGTGTTGTATTTGTACTTTTCTTTTTCTATGGTGCCCAATAATATGGTAGGGGTCCATTTAACTCTGTTGGCTTTGCTAAAAAATTATTTTAACTTATGAAACACATCTATATCTATACAACAAGGTTGTTGTACACTTCATTAATTTAACAATTTAAATCTATTAATGAAAATAAAATACTTCAAAATCTGATTCACAATAAACACTTATATTTTTATACAACAACAATCTAATTAATTCATTTATTAAAATTATAAAAGCAACATATTCACTTTTTAACAACAATTTACAAATCCAGTGTTGCACCTACTTTAAATCTACTAACATAATTTAAAACATGATTCCTTTATTTTATTTTTGACAAGAAATATATCTTATATTTAAAAACCCAAATTAGCAATTTAGTAATTTTTCTAACCAACAATTATTGTTAATATTGTAAATATATATTTCTCCTTAAACAACTTATCACTTATTATTGATTTTTTTTAAACACTTGAATATCAATTGCGAATCGATATTACATATATATTTTTTCAACATCCAATATAACAATTAAGTTATGATTTGTAAACATTGATTGGAATAAATTACTTGTTGCGTTAAAACACTTAGTTCATTTCAAACACATGAATTATGAAAACTACAAATTCTATATCTTCAAATTTAAAATACTATACGAGTTGGACTCCTAAACTCGTATTTTATTCTTTACAGATTCAGAATATGGAAAACAAATAATGGTTTGCTTAGCCCGAGTACCCAAAATCCAGGTTGTTACAGACTCACCCCTTAAATAAATTGTGTCCCCGTAATTCACTTTAATTAATTTATAACCAACTCGTAATTCCAAGTTTCTTACCCTGATTTTTTTAAAAGAACTTCCAACTTATGAAACAATCACTTAGTATTCAAATTTTCCTACAAGACATAGAATATAGCACCAAAATTCTCAGCTGAATTTACCTACTATACAAAAAGTGTTAACTATTTTCATTAACTCATAATGAAGGTTTATGCAACACAACTTACTATTCACAAGTCATACCTGAAAATGCACACTCACAAATTTCTCTTTCCAATCAATATTCCACGTTGCCTTGCCATCAAAGCTTTTAAATTTTCTCAAACAACGGTTGCTACTTGGATTTATAAACATCAAATAGCCTTGCCATATCCCGTAAATTATATCCAATTCAATGGTTGCAACCGTCTAGTTGATTCAATTATGGTGGTGTATTCTAAAATAGCACACTCGCTTCAAACAATTGTGTACTTAAAACACATTTAACAATTGACACATTTTAAATTTTCATTTACAATTAAATTAGATTAGAAATTAACTACCCATTTTACAATAATTCTCCTTAACAATTGGTTGCGAAGTCGATATATCATCGCCATTGCCTTGCCAAATTTACCATATTTCACAACTTAGGTAGTGGTTTAACACTATCCCAACTTAATTATTTCATACTATATCTTCCACCAAATTTCATGTTCACTACTCATGTATGGTGTTTGATAGCCTCGTATAAGCATTTAAGAAATTTCTATTGATAGCGTTGATCAAACATATCGATCAAAATCCTTAAGAAGTTGATCGGACCATTCAACACGGAAGATGATCACTAATTTAGATTCATATAAGGTTATTTTCTTATCATCGATACTTTTAGCTTCATACAAATAAAACAACCCAACACCAAAATTTTAGTAGATCATTAGGGTAACAAAGTAATTAACTCATCAATTTTCATAATCAACTTTATTATCTATCCCATACCCCATGATTCTATTTTAACTTGAGCACAACAGAAGCGATTCACCTGCTTCTGCTGCGCCAATCAAATTTTATTTATTTCAATTTTAAAACTCATCCCCTTAAGTGAACACCACTTTTAAATTTGGTTTTATATATGTGACACCCCACGTCCGTTAATGTCACTCACAAAGGGAATGCATTAAGTTTCGTGGAGCGTTATAAGTAAACATAACAAAATATTACAAGACAGATACATAAAGTAGTACTTGAAAAATTTATAACTTTATTGCAGCGGAAATAGAAATAAGTTTGGTTACATCTTCAAACACCAAAACCAAGTACATAATATCACTCATGTACAAAAGCTATCAGAATACATAATTTTTAAAACCATAATCCCACTCCAAAATGCCATAGGAGAAACAAAGCTAAGCATTACTTTCAACACTTCCAAGCACTTTAAGCAGAAAGAAATCCGAATCAAGCTTCTACGTTCCCACCCTGAGAACCTTGGGGGGGGGGAGGAAGAAAAGAGGCGAAACAAAAAGGTTTAGACACAAAGTCTGGCGAGTCCAGTGACTTTCAACATATAAACTGATAATAGTATCTAGACAGGTAAATAAAACTGGATGAGAGATAACAATAACAGGAGTAGCAGGTATACATAGGTTAAACGGAGGAAACGGAATGATATAAACTAAGCTATGCTTCTTACTTCCTTTTTAATTCTCTGTACTAATACTAGTATAACATGATTAGGTGTTACCCTAATGTCTAAACTGAAACAGAAACGGAAACAGAATGATCTCTACAAAAACAGAATGCTAGTAATGAGCCTTTACCACCCCAACAGAGACAGACAATACAGAAACGGAAGCGGAAACAGAATCAGAGACAAACAGAATAATACCTATGGAAACAGAATGTTAGAATTAGGTGTACACTAGTGACGGGCCTTTACCACCCCAACAGACAGGTGTTACCACCCCAACAGAAACAGACAATACCCCAACAGAAACAGACAAAACAAGATGTACCCTAAATTCTACCCCCCAGCGATTGACTCCCTAATACATAAATAGCTTGTGTCGGCCCCACAGAAGGGTGTATCACTCCCTAAAGTGGCAACCTACAGAAAGACACAGACCTATTTACAGATGTCACGGCGTCTTAACTTCCCCAGAGCAGACCAGATCCATGCACGCACATGACCCGGTTGGAACGCGCCTTCAACGCCCCTCGCTATTATCAGAATGGAACTCTTATAACCAATTCAGTAAGCATGCCCTGACCCCTACCTAGTGTTGGGTCGTCGTTTGATACCAGAAAGGGTTACTGACTGATATGGGTCCCATACAACAGATGACACAAGCAAATGCCCCTCCTAACCTTGTATCCCCAGACTAACAGATTTCAGATTAACACGTTTGCAGACTAACAGAGCAGATTTACATATTCACAGGTTTATAGATTAATATAGTAGATTTACGGGTTAACATGTTTACGGATTAACAGGTTCGTAGATTAGTGGATCCGATGTATGGATTATCATATTTACAGATTAACAGATCAGACTGTACAGATTCAACATATACAATAGGTTAAGTTTGTCGGGTCTATATACGTATAACCCACCCCATTGGTTAATTAAGATTAACTTAACCCCTCCCACTTATTCAAGCAAGTTTACTTAACCCAACTCAATTTAAAGGTTCATGTAACCCCTACAGATTCAATTAGGTTAAGTATTCTAAGTTGGCAAATTATTATCATTTCTGGTTAATGCACCAGACCTCTCACATTAGATTTACCACCTGTGGATGCTGGATATGTCGGGCGGTTCCAGGCAGACTTCTACCACAGGTGTAATCTAACCTCGTGTCTGAGTACTATTTCATATGTACGCACTAGGACCCTCACATTAGATTCACCACTTGTGGTTGCTGCATATGTCGGGCGGTTCCGGGCAGACTTATACCACAAGTGCAATCTAACCTCGTGCCTAGGCGCAGTTCAGTTTTAGGCATATTCATCCCTGTTCAATCACGGTGTTTAGTTTTCAACAGATTCCAACAGATTAGTCATTTTAAAAGATTAAACACCTCCGCAAGTTGCAACAGATTACCCACAGTTCCATTATCATGTTTTGCTAAATCTTAAATTAAGCCTACAGATTTATATACCCCAAATTACGGTCATAATTCTCAATATAACGTTTGCCCCAAGTTTTAGTCAATTTGCCCAAAAATCCCAGTCATGATTCATCATACATGTTATATCCAAATTGAAGTTTTTAGATCAAGGTATAGATGATGCCCCCAAGTATATTCATTACAACAAAATTTCACGTAGCTCACCGATAGGAAACACAAGATATGGATAATAAGGAAGCGATAAATGTTGTCACGGTTATTATCCTTCCATGTTGTAACACATGTACTATTCTGGTTCTGTACTGTGTCTAACATACTTCTTCTCTGAACTTCTGCTCTTATACCATTTTGTAATGCCCCACCCCGATACCCACCCTAAGAAAGAGCATTAACAAGTATTGTCGTCTATTAGAGCGGAGAATAGGGCTTGTTAGGAGCGACCACTCATAGGCTTGCATTAACAAGTCTTAAGTACGTCAATGATGTGCTCTCTGCTTTTTTCATATGGCTCGACATACTAATACTGGTATAACACAACTCCAGAATGGCTACAGGATCAGCTCACAATACAATATATTACATACATAATCACAACTCACAGAACAAATTACATAATATTGCAATAATAGAATACAACAAATACATGCGCTACAACAAATGTACATGAACCATTATTTATACAACATGGTACAAAAGAATGGACACAATCAAAACTCAAGTATATAATTAAGGAACCACAAAAGAAGAGATAGTCCAACAATGTGACACAGGTAACCCCAAAGCACAACAACTTAACTTGAAACAACTCGGTCTGACCCAAGGAATACACACATGGGTCAGTCTAGCTTATAAATAAGTAAAACAACAGGGTTAATGAAATATAGACAATTTCAAATTCCTTCTCATCCGAGATGGAATCTCAGAGACACAGATATACACGAGAAACAAAATGCAAGGGAAAGGTTATGACTAAGTGTATCCTAGTGATGGACTAGATACTCAATATCAACACTGAATAACCATCAAAGCTTAAGGTGTCGACTATATCAATAGTCGACACACATAAGCCCAGTTGAGTCGAAGAGCTTAACATAATCAAATGCAACTAACAACATATGTGAACTCAAGTGAGTTAGTATAACACCATTAAGCCAATAAAAACGAACACCAAACCATCAAAGTAAATGGATTCTTGATCCAAAATCATCAAACACAAATGTATGATCTTACGATCAAGTCATCAAAAGCAAAGTAGATCCAACACCATAACATATAGGCAAGAATCCAATATCACCAAAATACCAAGTAAAATATGATCATAAGATCATCATCATCATGACATCACTATTTGAATCCACCTAGAAGTCAATGTTTTCTCCAAAACAACAAATTCAAAAATAATTGTAATTCGGATCCTGAAACATCAAATATTGCACGCGCATACACCTTTTCCAAGTACATATATACACACACACACATATATATACACACACACACATATATATATACATATATACGTATATATATATACATATATATATACCCATCTTGATCGATATGGGCCCTACTACAACCCATCATATTTGAGTATAATTTAATATGACGACCCATTCGGTCTAGTGCGCATTGTTACTATTGACCCGTCTCGATCCAATAGTTTTTACCACGACCCACCATGGTAAGGTATGGCTTCACCACGACCCGCTTCGGTCGGGCAGCCTTCAACAAACAACAAACACCAAAAAAATTGTATGTATATCCACATGCGTACGTGACGCACTAGCCCTTGGCATTAACATAGAATGTACAACAGACTTACAGATAGTAACCCAGCAGTGGTAACTATATGTCCCACACCACACATTCTCAACATTGGTTTACTATTCGCTCATCGATTTCACACCAAGAAACATCAGAAAATCAATCAATTGAAGCATCGAATCACTAGAACATCAAGTCTTCAAAACATTAAATCATTTGCTTCAACTAGATGGTCTGAGATTAATCAATTTCGTATACCGTCGTCTCCTATACCACGGGGTTTACGATACTATTTAATCTCCATTACACCATCTCGAAGGGTGCAGAAAAGTGTGAGTTTAATATACTGAAAATACTTGGTTTAACAAAATAGGATTTTAAAACGATTTCGAAACCATTTAATTTTTATTAATTAAAAACCTTCATAATTTCAAAATATATTTGTATTATTGCATCGAGATCATTTTTAATTCAAAACCAAAACAACAAATTGTTTTGTCCTGAGGCTCTAGAGAAATCAGTTTGTACATAGCTGGGTAAGAAAATTATTTTGAAACCTTGCACATGTACGAAAAGCCACCAAAATTCATCATGAAAACTCATCTTATACAACATCAAAACTTGATATAAAATCGTCAAAACAAAATGATAAACTTAGTTGGATTCAACAAACCAACTCATATGGAAAAGTTTGAAATTACAACAAAATACGCAGGGGAAAAGTTAATCCCAGGTTCAAAACCTTATTTAGGTTCAACTTTGATGTAATTTTTGAATGATCAACAATCTTCGATAGGTCTAAAATCCAACATACACAAACTATAATAACATGTCTTTCAAATGAAAAAGAAATCACTAAATTCCGGTATGACACGAAAAAGATATGAAGTCTTAAAGTTGGACTCAGACCACGTTGAATTCTGGCCTGGTTCGAAATCTTATTAAGGTCCAAGTTTGCGACCAAGTTTGAGTGACCAAACGACCTTGGAATGGACTAAAAAATTATAAGCATGGAGAAAAATTTACAATGCAAAAAGAATCATGCGAAATGAATCAATATTGAAGGAATAACAACTCCTCAAAGTTGTCTCTGGGTGAAGTGATCATCCAGAAGTAAAAATATGGCCAATGTAACTTATTTCCACATGGGTCGACCCCAGTGTCAACCCATATATGGTGTGTGTCGACCCATGGGTTGACCTACCCATAGCTTGGGTCGATACATGGGCTAACCCGGCTCATGTAAGGTTCCCAGGCTGTAACACCCCGTATTTTCTAAGAATATTAAAATAACAAATTAAAGGAAACTTAATTTTTAAAAGGAGAATTAAGAGAAATGGGTTGCGCCATTGTGTTCTTCTCGGAATTCTTCTTGGGATAGAGTTCGAGTTTGCATAAATCGGACACCGTATGAAGAAGTTATGAAGCTCAGAAGATTTAAGGATTAAGCAGAATTAAATTAAAATAATAATTAATTAACAAAACAGATTCAAAAATCAAATTCAGCCAAAACTGGGTGAGCGGGAAATTTCCCACTCAAGGGTGTCGACCCCCCTAAGGGGTGTCGACATGGGTGTAATTGAATCTGTAGGGGTTACGTGAACCTGTTAAATTTAAGATTTAGCAAAGCATGATAATGGAACTGTGAGTAATCTGCTGTAACTTGCGGAGGTGTTTAATCTGTTAAAATGACTAATCTGCTGGAACCTGTTGAAAACCGAACACTGTAATTGAATAGGGATGAATATCCCTAAAACTGAACCGCGCCTAGGCACGAGGTTAGATTGCACTTATGGTATAAGTCTGCCCGGAACCGCACGGCATATCCAACAACCACAAGTGGTGAATCTAATGTGAGGGGCCTAGTGCATACATATGGAATAGTACTCAGACGCGAGGTTATATTACACTTGTGGTAGAAGTCTGCTCGGAACCGCCCGGCATATCCAGCATCCACAGGTGGTAAATCTAATGTGAGAGGTCTGGTGCATCAACCAGAAATGATAATAATTTGTCAACTTGGAATACTTAACCTAATTGAATCTGTAAGGGTTACATGAACCTGTTAAATTGAGTAGGGTTAAGTAAATTTGCTTGAATAAGTGGGAGGGGTTAAGTTAATCTTAACAAACCGATGGGTGGGTTATATGTATATAGACCCGACAAACTTAACCTATTGTATATGTTGAATTTGTACAATATGATCTATTAATCTGTAAATCTGATAATCCGTACATCTGATGCATTAATCTGTGAATGTGTTAATCCGTAAATCTACTATATTAATCTGTAAACCTGTGAATATATAAATCTTCTCTGTTAGTCTGCAAACGTGTTAATCTGAAATATATACATCTGAAATCTGTTAGTCTGGGGACACAAGGTTAAGAGGGGTATTTGCTTATGTCATCTGTTGTGTGGGACCCATATCAATCAGTAACCCTTTATGGTATCAAACGACGACCCAACACTAGGTAGGGGTCAGGGAACGCTTACTGAATTGGTTATAAGAGGTCCATTCTGATAATGGCGAGGGGTGTTGATGGCGCGTTCGAACCGAGTCATGTGCGTGCATTGATCCGGTCTTCTTTGGGGAAGTTAAGACGCCGTGACGTCTATAAATAGGTCTGTGTCTTTCTGTAGGTTGCCACTTTAGGCAATGATACACCCTTATGTGGGGCCGACACAGGGTATTTATGTATTAGGGAGCCGATCGCTTGGGGTAGAATTTAGAGTACATCTAGTTGTGTCTGTTTCTGTTGGGGTACCGTCTGTTTCTTTTGGGGTGGTAACACCTGTCTGTTTCTATGTGGTACAGTCTGTTGGGGTGGTAAAGGCCCGTCACTAGTGTACACCTAATTCTAACATTCTGTTTCCGTAGGGATTATTCTGTTTCTGTCTCTGATTCCATTTCTGCTTCTGTTTTTGTACCGTCTGTCTCTATTGGGGTGGTAAAGGCCCATTACTAGTATTCTGTTTCTGTAGAGATCATTCTGTTTTTGTTTCTGTATCAGTTTAGACATTAGGGTAACACCTACTCCGGTTATACTAGTTTTAGTGCAGAGAATTGAAAAGTAAGTAAGAAGCATAGCGTGGTCTATATCATTCTGTTTCCTCTGTTTAACCTATGTATACCTGCTACTCCCGTTACTGTTATCTCTTATCCAGTTTTATTTACATGTCATGATACTATTATCTGTTTTAAGCTGAAAGTCACTGGACTCACCAGACTTTATGTCAGACCCTTTTTGTTTCGCCTTTTTTCTTCCTTCCCCCCAGGTTCTCAGTGTGGGAACATAGAAGCTTGATTCAGATTTCTTTCTGCTTAAAGTGCTGAAAGTAATGATTAGCTTTGTTTCTCTTACATATGGCATTTTGGAGTGGGATTATGGTTTTAAAAATTATGTACTCTGATGGCTTTTGGACAAGACTGATATTATGTACTTGGTTTTGGTGTTTGAAGATGTAACCAAACTTATTTCTGTTTCCCCTATAATAAAGTTATTAAATTTTCAAGTACTACTTTATGTATCTATCTTGTAATATTCTGTTCTGTTTACTTATAACACTCCACGAAACTTAATGCATTCCTTTTGTGAGTGACATTAATGGACGTGGGGTGTCACACTTTGTATCAGAGATGAAGGTTACCCGATTAGATAAAAGTTTTTGAAAACTATTTTCAAAAAGGTTTTAAAAGGAAGTATTTTCAAAAGGAAAGTTTATTTTGAAAAACATAATCCCCAAAGCCATATATCTATCTTTTGATTCTCTGTTTTGAATCTCTTTTTCTTTCGTTTCAGCATGTCTAGGGACCTTAATCTTCCGGAGGGCGTACAAATACCGGGATGGTTCCGAAGGTATCTGGCGGCTACAACACCTGCTGTAGGCCAAGCAGACGCTCCTCCTCCAGCTGCAGCCGTTGTTCCTCCTCCTCCTCTGCGTGTAGATGCTTTTTCAAAGATATGTAAGGATTTCCGTACTATGGGCGGAAAAACCTTTAATGGAACTGAGACGTTTGTGGAAGCTCGGAAGTGGCTCAAGGAAACAGAGGATTTGTTTGATATCTTTGAAGTCGACGATAGAAGAAAGATTCAGTTAGCCGTTTGGCAACTGAAGGACAAAGCTTCTTTTTTGTGGGAGGTTACTAATGCTGAACGTCCGGTAGAGACTTGGGTGGATTTCAGACGAAGATTCGAGCTGAAGTTTCTTTCGCAAACCGAGCAGAGTTTGCAAATTGAGAAGTTTTTGGCACTCAAATAGGGAAGCATGTCTGTTAAAGAATATGTTAACAAGTTCAACCAGTTGGCGAGATTCAGGTTGGAGTTGGTAAATACTCCACACAAGAAAGCTTTACGGTTTGCTAGAGGATTGAACGAGCCGTTACGTGGATTGGCTATGTCCCATGTCCCAATGGGCGCAACTTTTGAAAGGTTGGTTGATATGGCGTTGTTACATGAGGAAGCCAAAGGTGAGAATAAAGAGGAGAAGCTCGAAGAACCACAGAACAAGAAAGAGTGGCCCAAGAAGGAAACATAAAAGAAGGATGAAAAGACTGAGAATAAGAAGGAGAAAAAGTTCTTTACTTGTGGGAGTTTGAGTCATCTGAACAAGGATTGCAGAAAAAGGAAGGGCGCTTGCTTCAACTATGGTGAATGGGACACTTTACTAGGGACTGCCCGAGGAAACAAGGAAAAGGCTAAAGGGCAGGGTATTCTGGAGGGTAGGTGAATGCTATTGAAGCCAATAGATCGAACAGAGGTAGGAAAGTTTATGTAGAAGGTTTGATTTTCCCTATCTGATTATCCAGTTAGAACTTTTTTGATTCTAGCACTTCTCATTCTTTTATTTCTGATTCTGTGGCTGAGTCTCTGCACCTTAATACTAGTTCTATTTTTGATTCCATTATTGTCTTAAACCCCATAGGGGGTACGGCTCATCTATCTGATGACGGGGTTTGAGGATATCTATGTTAGGCGTTTGAGTATATCCTATTGATCAAATCTTCGACCTTTAGCTAGAAACTAATGGGTGTAAACATGTGTTTGAGACATGTTATGTTTGAAGGTTGCAAGTGGATGCAAGTGATTGCTAGTGGTTGCTTGTGGACGCATACACACACACTAGGCACTAGATCGGCTCAAAAACACTCTCATATTGCATATGGATGCGTGTGCATATTTTTGTTTCTTTTATGGATGAAATTGGATGTATCATCACATGAGTGTTGCATTTGGATGAATGATCGGCACGCATATAGTACTTATATGATGCATTAGGAATGTTTGCATACATGAGTGGACTCATGGCACTGACATAAATTTGCATTAAGGAGGTCAACTGAATCAATGGACCACCTGATTTCTGCATTAGCATAGTGGCATATACACACACTTTTGCATATGTTCATACAACATTAGAAATTTTCTAAGGACAATGGATGCTTGTGATTGGTGGATGAGTAGATGGATGATGGATGGTAGGATATACATTCTTCTTAACTTTGAGATTTCGGGGGCGAAATCCTTTAAGGAGGGGAGAATGTAACACCCCACATTTTCTAAGAATATTAAAATAAAAAATTAAACGAAGCTTAATTTTTAAATGGAGAATTAAGAGAAATGGGTTGCACCATTGTGTTCATCTCAGAATTCTGCTTGGGATAGAGTCCGAGTTTGCGTAAATCGGACACCGTATGAAGAAGTTATGAAGCTCGGAAGATTTAAGGATTAAGCATAATTAAATTAAAATAATAACTAACTAACAAAACAGATTCAAAAATCAAATTCGGCCAAAACTGGGTGAGCGAGAAATTTCCCGCTCAAGGGTGTTAACCCCTCAAGGGGTGTCGACCCCCCTCCCCCCCCCCCCCCCCCAAGCCCAGATCTGGGCAGGTGCGTTCCTTCGTTTCTGGACTGTTTTCCTAGCTTGGTTCATGACTCCTATGCTATATAAAGGACCCTAGACCTATTGTTTTTTCCACACGAATTCATGGCGTCTCCATGCTGCTCAAATCTAAATTAAAATAAGTCCTTCCTCTTCTTCAAGTCAAATTAGGATTAAAAGAGAATAGTTCTACAACTGCAACACCTATTTCTTTTAGAGCCAACCACGGTGAGTTCATATTACTTTTAGAAATTAAACTTAATTGTAATCCTGACATGTTAATAAATCTGAATCTGAGACCATGTCTATTTTTGTTTATCAGATCTGTTCTTACATGCCTATCTCTGTTCATCAAATCTGTTCTTATATGCCTATTTCTGCCATTACATGCTTGATTCGTTATTATGCATGTTTTGATTCTCTTCTCTCCCTCTTTTTCCCCTTTTATTTTTTTATAGCTAGGCTACCTTCGAGCCTAGGCCTAATGCTGAAATATGCGAACGCGCGAAATTGGGAATCGTTGGGAAAAAGTTAATTTGGGGCATAACCTATGTTTGGTAATTTGGGGCATAACCTATGTTTGGGTAATTTAGGGCATAACCTATGTTTGGGAATTTGGAGCATAACTTGTATTTGGGATTGTGGGCGAAATATGTGTGGGGATTGGATTGGTACATGCTATAACTTGGGGACATAATCTGTACCTTGATCTAAAAACTTTAATTTAGGCATAACACGTATGATGAATCATGACTAGGGTTTTTGGGCACAACCTATACTGTACAAATTGACTAAAACTTGGGGAAAATGTTATATTGCGAATTGTGACCGTAATTTGGGGTATATAAATCTATAGGCTTAATTTAAGATTGAGCAAAACATGATAATGGAACTGTGAGTAATCTGCTGTAACTTGCGGAGGTGTTTAATCTGTTAAAATGACTAATCTGCTGGAACCTGTTGAAAACCGAACACTGTAATTGAATAGGGATGAATATACCTAAAACTGAACCGCGCCTTGGCATGAGGTTAGATTGCACTTATGGTATAAGTCTGCCTGGAGCCGCCCAGCATTTCCAGCAACCACAAGTGGTGAATCTAATGTGAGGGGCCTAGTGCGTACATATGAAATAGTACTCAGACACGAGGTTAGATTACACTTGTGGTAGAAGTCTGCCCAGAACCGCCCGACATACCCAGCATCCACAGGTGGAAAATCTAATGTGAGGTCTGATGCATTAACTAGAAATGATAATAATTTGTCAACTTGGAATACTTAACCTAATTGAATCTGTAGGGGTTACATGTAACAACCAGGAAAATCCGAACCAATTTAAAATTTTTATTTTAAATAATTTGGTTGGAAAATGTGCCAGAATTTGAACCTTTCGTTTTTAAATAATATGAAAGCCAGTGAAAATAGCCGATTCTCAAACAACCTCTGTTTTTGACGAAACCACTTTTGTTGGAACCGGAATGTCAAATTATTGCTAGGTTTCAATTTGTAGAATTTTATGAATTAATATGTGAGCGTGGCGAGAGAAACTGTGTTTTGTTCAATTCAGTCAAACTTAATCGACTGAAAAATAGCCATTTTTCAAACAGTCTCAGAATTCGATGAAAATAATTTTTTTAGGACCGTATCGTCATAACGAAGCCAAATATTTTTTTTTTCTGAGTCCGTATGTGGCCTCTGTGAATTTATTTATACGAAAGAATTAATTTGATAAAGAATTTAATTATTAAATTAAATAATTCAGGCCACAGACAACCGTTTGGGCTAACGGGACCTGGACCGTTGGATCCGGAACATGGGCTATTGGCTAGGGTCACCTTCTGCTGGACTGGAATTGGACCGGTTTAAAAGATATGGATTTATTTGTAAAAATACATTAAAAATATTATAAATATAGGAATTTAAAACCCTAAACTACTATTCATTGTCTTCACAGCCGCCGCCCTCTTTCTTATCTATGGCCACCAATGCTCCATCCTTCTCCCACTAAATTCTCTTCCATCTCCACGAATTAGAACCCAATTCTTACTCCACATCAAAGCTCCTTCTCCCCTCTTTCATTCCATACGAGCTGATCATCTTCTAATTCACCATAGCCCAAGAAACAGGCCACCAAACCCGCGGGTTTGGCACCGCCGCCGCCGCCAGTAGGGCCCACCGAGTTGCCCCCACTCTCAGGCGCACGTGCGCCTTGCCGTGCTCCCCGCCGCGGGGTAATCCGATCGTGCTAATCCTTCCCGGTTTGATCGCAATTTGCAGCCCTAGGATCGAACCAATTGTAAAACAGGCGGCCCTTGTTCTGAGTGGAAGAAAGGTTTTAATTTTCTAACTAACTAATTAATTAATTAATATTAAATGTTTCCGATCTTAATTAATTCATAACTCATTTGTTCTAGCTCGGATTCGAACGATTTCAGGTGCGCCGCGATCGTGAGACCGAGATCTTCGCGATAAACCTGACTAGACCTGATTCCGAGCAAGTCTAATTTTTGGCCAAATTCAAAGCGGATCAATTCTTATGTGAGATTTCTTTGTTTAAAATAATTAATTAATCAAATTAATTTGTTTGCTATGTAATGATCACATGTTTACGATTTAGATCTATTTTGTTTGACATGTGTGATGATGGTTAATCTGTGTTTGTGATGGGTAGTTATAGATCTACATGTACTAGTCAAGTAGTATGTTATCACTTTTATTTTATTTTATTCATTTATGTTATCACTTTTATTTTATTTGTATCGAATGGATTCAGTTTATCAATTCAACATCAAAATAAAATAGTTATTTGTATCGACTTGATTTAGTTTACCAATTCAACTTCAAAAATTGACGATGGGTAAATAGAGAAAAATAGTTAGACAAAAACCATTATATTTTAATTATCATATGTATGACATCAAAAATTTACGATGGGTAAATAGAGAAAAATGGTTAGACAAAAACCATTATATTTTAATTATCATATGTATGACACCAAAAATTGACGATGGGTAGAGAGAAAAATGGTTAGACAAAAACCATTATATTTTAATTATCGTATGTATGACACCAAAAATTGACGAAGGGTAAATAGAGAAAAATGGTTAGACAAAAACCATTATATTTTAATTATCATATGTATGACACCAAAAATTGACGTTGTGGTAAATAGGAAAATGGTTAACCAAAAACCATTATTTTAATTGACAAATTTAGCGATGAAACTTTATTTACATTTTTCTTTGTAAATAAAAGGACAAATTTTGCGATGACATTTTACTTACATTTTCTATATAAATAAAAGGACACATTTATTTATATTTGCTATGTAAATAGGATATATAAGAGAAAGAGGACATTCATTTACATTTAGACAAATAAATGTAAAAGTAAACATTTATTTACATTTAAGTAAATAAATAAGAAAAAAAACATTTATTTACATTTAGGTAAATAAATAAGAAAAAGGAAATTTTATTTACATCTAGTGTAAATAAATTTGTATAGAAAATGATCACATTCATTTACATTTAGTGTAAATAAATTTGTATAGAAAAAGATCACATTCATTTACATTTTGTGTAAATAAATATAAAAAGGAAAAAGATCGTATTGATTTACATTTAGTGTAAATAAACATGAAAAAGAAGACACTTATTTAAATTTAGTGTAAATAAGTAAAAAGGAAAAAGAATATTTTATTTACATTTAGATGCAAATAAAACATCGTAAGGAATTACACTTTTTATTTGCAAATTAGTTGCA
The DNA here is from genome assembly GCA_030737875.1 of Allium sativum. NCBI lineage: Eukaryota > Viridiplantae > Streptophyta > Magnoliopsida > Asparagales > Amaryllidaceae > Allium > Allium sativum. Next base: position 468,140,193 of record CM060923.1, read on the forward strand.
AACAAAGGGCGTGAATATGTAAAGTATGTTTTTATTCATATTTTGGAGGTGAATAAAAATATGAAAATAAAAGGTACATTTTTATTTGCATTTCATATGTAAATAAAAACACCGTTTTAAAAAGTGAATTTTTATTTGCAAACTAGTTGCAAATAAAAACATGAATTTAAGAATGTACACTTCTATTCGTGATTAAGTTACAAATGGAAAATATGACATTGGAAAATATATTCTTATTCACATTTTAGATGTGAATAAAAACATGAATTTTAAAAGGTGCATTTTATTTATAATTTAGATATAAATTAAGAATAGTGATATTTTTATCGTCATTTTAGATGCGATAAAAAGAGTGAATTTAAAAGTGATATTTTTTTTTACCGTCACTTTAGGTGCAATAAAAAGGATAGATTATAATAGTTGAAATCGACAAATATTTTATATTTACATTTATATATATAAATATAAAATTAAAACGAAACGCGCGCGACAGTTCGCATATCGGCAATCATAACTTTAAACGATCATACAGAAAGATCCGACCGTTGGATTTTCCCAAAACTGGAACCATTAGGACCGCTTTGGGAAAAGCTTTCCAACGATATAAAATTCGTCAAAATCAGCCGGTTAGATTTCAAGACAGCTGTAAATCAAAATTTGGTAGAAACAACGCCAGGGCCACCCTTTGACCTGAAGCGTCGTTCTATTATATTGGGCTATTTTTAAATAAATAAAAATAGCAATAAACCATTATAAATAAATATTAGCGATATGAAATGATTTTAATGATAATTATGCGAGGATTATTTGAAATGACCGATTTCAACTCATTTCAAATAATTACACGACGATTAAATAGAAAATATAGAAGACGGTGGTTGAAGACCGACGACCTTCACGTCGAATGGACGACGACTACTGATGCCTTGGACTGACTTGCTCCTAGGAAGGGGTTGAAGCAGTAGTTGTCCGGACGTATGTGTTGATTGTCCGGATAAGCGAGAACCTCTCAGGTGTCTCCGGTTTCGTTCAGACCCAGAACGGACTTGTAAATGGATGCGGGTCTGACGTTGGAATTCATGTCATGTAATTAAATCGATTTTTATTAATGTATGTCTGTTTGGTGGTGGAGAATTCATTCTCTACTTAACACCCTGATATATATTAGTAGTTATCGATAGCATGGCGTGAATTGTCAATGTGGCACGCTAAGATGCAAATGATCAAGGCTTTTGTTGAAAAGCAGTCCTTATGGTCGATGATCAAAGCACGACCTGTTTAGGCGTAGCTTTGCGTATGGCATGACTTCGCAAGCCTCACTCTGGTATGAGTCAAAAACGGGATTAGGACTGCAGGGAGTGCACACGTTTCTTTCTAGCTAGGGGTAGTGTCAGTGCTTAAACTGGCTGGCATTTTACTTATGTGGATGATGGATTGAGGTACCTCGGATTTATAGGTTGTTAGTGGCCATATGGAGGTTCAAAGGAACCGGGAAACGTGTGTTCAGGCATAACTAATCCTCTACCGTTAGGTAGGGATCGGCCCTGAAGATCCAAGGGTTCGCCAGAGTCCGGGCCCTGAGGCATTTGCTAGAGTGTCTCGAATCAGAGAGGATGATCCCTAGCCTCGATTTCATGATGGAAAACCCAATTCCTAATACGATACCATGATTTGATTGTAAACTATATATGGCGACATAGTATATGGTATCTATGCCGTCTACGATTGATACATTTACTTTGAAGTATTTTAATACTGCTTAGACACTAATAATAATATTAAATACTATTTTATACGTATTAAGCATGTTTGATCATTATAAGGTAATACTCTATCCTCCGGTTTGCGTTGCATTGTGTGATGGGACTTGAGTCTTATAATGATTTCATTTTTCAAAAGACATTACGTTATTTTGTATCAAAAATTTAATTATTTATGCACTGGCAATCAAATGGAGTAAACCCGTTCTGCGTTAGCGGCGTGGTCTTGCGATTCGCCATATTGTTAGTTAGTATAGAAAGATTTCTCATACCAGTCCCACGACTGACTCGATGTTTGTTTCACTTTGCAAACTCGGGTGCCCTCTCTTTACACGGGCAGCTAAGTAACAGGTTTTTAGGGAGACATTTTCTGGATTGAAGATTGCTTGGAAGAAGAAGACGAAGAACCTTTTTTTTCTTTATTTTCTGCTTTAGAGACTTTATTCCATCTTGTATCTTGATGTACGTTTGGAGTTGGGACTTATTTCCTTTGATTCAGACTTTTATTTTGCTAAGTTGTTTCCTGTAACCTGCGTACTCTGTGGTTAAGTTGATGTGATGTTTATGACTTTTATCTTTCCGCTGCAATAATTATGTGTTATGATATTATCTGAGATCTGTTATTGTTATAAATATGTTGTATTCCATAATGATTATCCTTACTTTCGCACCACGGAAGTTTGGGGTCATCACAGTTGGTATCAGAGCTTAAGGTTAACCTTAGCTTTGGAGTATAACATATTTAGAACAATTCGTCTAGATAGAATCCACATTATTCTAAGGCGAGTAGCTCATTAGAGATAGGACTACTAATGTCCTAGAATGAGCACAGTAGAATAGCACATATTTATCAGTCATTACATCATCATCTTTTCATCTTGTCCTTACCTTATCTTTTCTTAAAAAAATTCATTTCTGTTGGTCTGACTCTTTCCTTGATGGTACAGACTAATTGAAAATGGACACTAGAGCAAGAACTAGAGGTGGAGCCCGAGGTGGAGGCAGAGCAGGAGGCAGAGGGCCGGCTAGAGATGAGACCATTCGTGAGCAGCCCGACCCCATAGTAGTAGCACCTCCACCCCCACAGCCCTTCGACTTGGAGAGAATGTCAAAGAAATTCAGAAATCTAGGGGGTGTACCTTTCACTGGGCGAGAGTCTGCGGTTGAAGCAGAGTCATGGCTAAAGGACTGTGAAAAGATCTTGGAAGGCTTAGAATTAGAGGATCAGCGCAAGCGTTTTCTGGCGGTATGGCAATTGAAAGACTTAGCGGGACATTGGTGGGATACGGTCAAGATTTGAAATGATGTGAACAACATGTCTTGGGCCAAATTTAAAGATCTCTTCAATGAAAATGTATGTTCCTCCACAAGCAAGAGAGCGCCTTCGCGAGCAGTTCGTCAACTTACAGCAACGGAGTATGTCTGTTTTTGAGTATGTGAGAAAGTTTGATGAGCTCTCATGTTATGCTCCAGGATTGATTCAAGATCCAATCGAGAAGAATAAAAGATTCATCAAGGGCCTTTCAAAGAAATACTTGAACAGAGTCACTGCTCATATCAGGCTCCCATTCAATGAAGTAATAGAGATGGCTTGCCGCTACGAAGAGAATGACGAGTCTGGGCAGCAAGATAGAGTGAAAAATCCGAACAATAACAAGAAGGAGCAGGTGGACAGGAAACCAAAGGCAAGTAATTCTTCTGCCGCCAAGCCGCAAGGGAAGAAGAGGGACATGAGCAAGGTGACATGCTATAATTGCGGCAAGACTGGGCATTTTGAGTCCGAGTGTAAAGATCCTAAAAGGGTCAAGAGGAACGAATCGGGACCGAGCCAGAATCGTAGCCAGAGTTCCCAGAATCATGGCCAAGGTTCGCGCGACACCAGAGAATGCTTCAGTTGCCACCAAATGGGGCATATTAGCAAGAATTGTCCTTTATTGAAGAAAACTGAAGTGGCACATGTTTACGAGGGAGCGACTGCATCGGCTTCTGCCGAGGGGCCAGGTAAACTCGATGTCTTAGGAGGTACTCTTAATATTAAAGACATTCCTATTAGTGCTTTGTTTGACACTGGCGCTGCACGAAGTTTTATCTCTAATGATGTAATAAAAAGTTAAAACTAAAACCAAAGAAACTTAAGGAGTTGGTTAGAGCCCATAGCCCGGTAGGAGGTTCTCTTATTCTTGACCAGTTTTGTAGAGTGCCTATTTCTTATTCATGTTACCAGTTTCCCTTTAATTTGATCGTCATGAATTTCTCCGATTATGATATCATACTGGGAATCGATTGGCTAACAAAGTATGAGGCTGAGTTAATATGTGCGGAGAGAGTCATCAAAGTTAAAACTAAGCTTGGAAATATTACTATCCCATGCCATGGCTCAGCCACCGACAGAAAAGAATTCTCGTTTTCTCTAGAAGTCACCCCTACTTCTATTGAGGATATCCCTATCGTCAAAGATTACGCTGATGTATTCAAAGAAGTTGAGGGCTTACCTCCGCGTAGAGAAATCAACTTCAGAATTGACTTAGCTCCGAATGCAAGGCCTATCGTACATCCTATTCGGAGAATGTCGCCAAAAGAAAAACAGGACTGAGAAATCAAACCAAGAAGCTTTTGTGGAAGGGTCTGATCAGGCCTAGCTTCTCAGAATGGGGTGCAACAGTGGTTTTTGTCCCTAAGTCAGACGGTACCCTCAGGCTATGTGTGGACTACCGCGACCTCAATAAGCAAACGCTGAAAAACAAATATCCACTGCCACGAATTGATGATCTATTAGACCGCTTGCATGGAGCACGAGTATTCTCTAGGATGGACCTAGCTACAGGCTTCCATCAACTTCGCATCGCAGAAGAGTGTGTGCCTTTAACTGCTTTCAGAGGATCGGATATATTTTATGAATGGCTAGTAATGCCTTTCGGTCTATGTAATGCTCCAGCATACTTTGTTGATTTGATGAATAGAGTGTTCAGAGATGTTTTAAATAAATTTGTGCTGGTGTTCATCGATGACATTCTCATCTTTTCTAAATCCACTGCTGAGCACGAACACCATCTGAGAGAAGTCTTGGAGATTTCGCAAAGAAATGTGCTGAAAGCCAAATTCTCCAAATGCATATTCTGGCAAGAAGAGGTGAAATTCCTCGGCCATGTTGTATCAAAGGAAGGCATCTCAATAGATCCAGGAAAGATCTCAGCCATCCAAAATTGGAAGCAGCCTAGAACTCCCACTGAGGTCAGAAGTTTCTTAGGACTGGCTGGCTATTATCGGAAATTTGTCAAAGATTTTTCGAGGATAGCTTGTCCATTGACAAATCTGACCAAGAAGCACACAAAGTTTGTTTGGACACCCCTATGTGAGGAAACTTTCCATGATCTAAAATGGAGGTTGACCAATGCTCCTATGTTGACCATTGTAGATGGCAATCAGGATTTGAAAGTCTGGGCCGACGCTTCTAAACAAGGTATTGGTGCGGTGCTGATGCAAAGAGACAAAGTAGTCGCATATGCTAGCCGCCAATTGAAACCGCATGAGAAGAATTATGCCGCTCATGATCTTGAGCTAATGGCCATTGTATTTGCTCTAAAGATATGGAGGCACTGTCTCTTGGGTGAGAAGTTCGAAATATACACGGATCACAAATCCTTGAAGCATCTATTTACCCAAAGAGATTTGAATATGAGGCAACAATGCTGGGTTGAATTTCTTGCAGCCTATGACCTGGATATCCTATATACTCTAGGGAAAGCCAACGTTGTAGCCGATGCACTCAGCAGAAAGAATGCGGACAGCGTCAATCTCATCCTCGCCAATCTCATTATCACTCCTACTCTGATTGATAAAATTTCTGCTCTGCAGAAGGATGATGAGTTTATCCAAAGAATTAGCCAAAGAATTCGGGATGGCAAAACCATGAGTTTCCAAATTGACGATAAAGGAGTTTTGAGGCTATTAGGCCGAATTTTTGTCCCAAACATTTCTGAGCTCAGAAGGGAGATCATGGATGACTGTCATAAATCTAAGCTTAGCATTCATCATGGGGTGAGCAAGATGTATCACGACCTCAAGCGCACATTTTGGTGGAGGTCCATAAAGAGGGATATTTCTATTTATGTTGCTAGATGTCCCACTTGTCAGCAAGTTAAAAGTGATCAACAGAAGTTGGTAGGTTTGTTGCAACCACTAGGTGTTCCAGGTTTGAAGTGGGAGGAAATCTCTATGGACTTCATTGATGGCTTACCTCGAAGCAGAAAAGGGAATGATAGTATATGGGTGATTGTAGATCGCTTAACAAAGTCTGCCCATTTCATCCCTGTCAGATCAAATAGAACAACTCGAAGTTTTGCGCAGCTTTATTTTAAAGAGATAGTCAGACTGCATGGGGTTCCCAAAAGCCTTGTTAGTGATCGAGATCCAATATTTACTAGCAAATTCTGGGAATCTTTTCAACAAGAGCTTGGGACCAAGTTGAATCTGAGCACTGCTTATCACCCTCAGACAGATGACCAGACTGAGAGGGTGAACTGTATTTTAGAAGACTTGTTGCGAGCTTGCATTCTTGATTGTGGCGGTTCATGGGAGGATCACTTGCACTTGGTTGAGTTCTCTTATAACAATAGCTACCAAGCAAGCTTAAAGATGTCACCGTTTGAACTATTATATGGCAGACCATGCCGATCTCCGGCATGTTGGGTAGAGACAGGCAATCGATTAGTCTTGGGCCCCGATATGGTTCGTGAGGCATCAGATAAGGTTGATTTGATTAAGAAGCGCCTATTGACTGCTCAGAGTCGACAGAAGAGCTATGCAGACCAGCGAAGAAGAGATTTAGAATTCTCTATTGGCGACTATGTTTACTTGAGGGTTTCTCCATTGAGAGGCGTAGTTCGTTTTGGGAAGACTGGAAAGTTGGCACCGAGATTCATTGGTCCATTTCCTATTCTCGAAAGGATCGGTACTCTCGCTTATAGAGTGCAGCTGCCTGACTGGTTGCCTGGGGTGCATGATGTATTTCATGTGTCTCAACTCCACAAACATGTTCATGACCCAGACTTAGCTGTGGAGGAAGCATCACAACAAGAATTAGAGATTACGCCGAGCTTAATAGTAAAAAGGGACCAAGTGAAAATCGTTGGCAAAGAAACCCGAGTGCTGAGGAACAAGAGGATCCACCTAGTCAAGGTGCAGTGGAGCGGGGATCCTAGAGACTGTACTTGGGAAACAGAGGATAGCATCAAAAAGGCTTACCCCAAGTGCAAAGTGGATATCTCCGAGTAACTCTTGTGTTAAGGTACATTTATAATAATTTACATTTTCCGTTTTGTTTCCTACTTTTCTTTCCTTTTCGGGGACGAAAAAGCTTTTAAGTGGGGGAGACTGTAACGACTCGGAAAATCTGAACCAATTTAAAAATTTTATTTTAAATAATTTGGTTGGAAAATATGCCAGAATTTAAACCTTTCATTTTTAAATAATATAAAAGCCAGTGAAAATAGCCAATTTTCAAACGACCTCTGTTTTCGACGAAACCACTTTTGTTGGAACCAGAATGTCAAATTATTGCTAGGTTTCAATTTGTAGAATTTTCTGAATTAATATGTGAGCGTGGCGAGAGAAATTGTGCTTTGTTCAATTCAGTCAAACTTAATCGACTGAAAAATAGCCATTTTCAAACGGTCTCAGAATTCGACGAAATTAATTTTGTTAGGACCGTATCGTCATAACGAAGCCAAATATATTTTTTATGGATTTTTCTAAGTCTGTATGTGGCCTTGGTGAATTTATTTATACGAAAGAATTAATTTAATAAAGAATTTAATTATTAAATTAAATAATTTAGGCCATAGACAGCCGTTTGGGCTGACGGGACCTGGACCTTGGATCCGAAACATGGGCTATTGGCTAGGGTCACCTTCTGCTAGACTGGAATTGGACCGGTTTAAAAGATATGGATTTATTTGTAAAAATACATTAAAAATATTATAAATATAGGAATTTAAAACCCTAAACTACTATTCATTGTCTTCACAGCCGCCGCCCTCTTTCTTATCTATGGCCACCAACGCTCCATCCTTCTCCCACTAAATTCTCTTCCATCTCCACGAATTAGAACCCAATTCTTACTCCACATCAAAGCTCCTTCTCCCCTCTTTCATTCCATACGAGCTGATCATCTTCTAATTCACCACAGCCCGAAAACCAGGCCACCAAACCCGCAGGTTTAGCACCGCCGCCACCGCCAGTAGGTCCCACCGAGTTGCCCCCACTCTCAGGCACACGTGCGCCTTGCCGTGCTCCCCGCCGCGGGGTAATCCGATCGTGCTAATCCTTCCCGGTTTAATCGCAATTTGCAGCCCTAGGATCGAACCAATTGTGAAAACAGGAGGCCCTTGTTCTGAGTGGAAGAAAGGTTTTAATTTTCTAACTAATTAATTAATTAATATTAAATGTTTCCAATTTTTATTAATTCATAACTCATTCGTTCTAGCTTGGATTCGAACGATTTCAGGTGCACCGCGATTGTGAGACCAAGATCTTTGCGATGAAACTGACTAGACCTGATTTCGAGCAAGTCTAATTTTTGGCCAAATTCAAAGCGGATCAATTCTTATGTGAAATTTCTTTGTTTAAAATTATTAGTTAATCAAATTAATTTGTTTGCTATGTAATGATCACATATTTACGATTTAGATCTATTTTGTTTGACATGTGTGATGATGGTTAATTTGTGTTTGTGATGGGTAGTTATAGATCTACATGTACTAGTCAAGTAGTATGTTATCACTTTTATTATATTCATTTATGTTATCACTTTTATTTTATTTGTATTAAATGGATTTAGTTTATCAATTCAACATCAAAATAAAATAGTTATTTGTATTGAATTGATTTAGTTTATCAATTCAACTTCAAAAATTGACGATGGGTAAATAGAGAAAAATGGTTAAACAAAAACCATTATATTTTAATTATCATATGTATGACATCAAAAATTTATGATGGGTAAATAGAGAAAAATGGTTAGACAAAAACCATTATATTTTAATTATCATATGTATGACACCAAAAATTGACGATGGGTAAATAGAGAAAAATGGTTAGACAAAAACCATTATATTTTAATTATCATATGTATGACACCAAAAATTGACGATGGGTAAATAGAGAAAAATGGTTAGACAAAAACCATTGTATTTTAATTATCATATGTATGACATCAAAAATTGACGTTGTGGTAAATAGGAAAATGGTTAACCAAAAACCATTATTTTAATTGACAGATTTAGCGATGAAACTTTATTTACATTTTTCTTTGTAAATAAAAGGACAAATTTTGCGATGACATTTTACTTACATTTTCTGTATAAATAAAAGGACACATTTATTTATATTTACTATGTAAATAGGATATATAAGAGAAAGAGGACATTCATTTACATTTAGACAAATAAATGTAAAAGGAAAAGTAAACATTTATTTACATTTAGGTAAATAAATAAGAAAAAAAATAAACATTTATTTACATTTAGGTAAATAAATAAGAAAAAGAAAAAGGAAAGTTTATTTACATTTAGTGTAAATAAATTTATATAGAAAAAGATCACATTCATTTACATTTAGTGTAAATAAATTTGTATAGAAAAAGATCACATTCATTTACATTTTGTGTAAATAAATATAAAAAGGAAAAAGATCGTATTGATTTACATTTAGTGTAAATAAACATGAAAAAGAAGACACTTATTTAAATTTAGTGTAAATAAGTAAAAAGGAAAAAGAATATTTTATTTACATTTAGATGCAAATAAAACATCGTAAGGAATTACACTTTTTATTTGCAAATTAGTTGCAAACAAAGGGCGTGAATATGTAAAGTATATTTTTATTCATATTTTGGATGTGAATAAAAATATGAAAATAAAAGGTACATTTTTATTTGCATTTCATATGTAAATAAAAACACCGTTTTAAAAAGTGAATTTTTATTTGCAAACTAGTTGCAAATAAAAACATGAATTTAAGAATGTACACTTCTATTCGTGATTTAGTTACGAATGGAAAATATGACATTGGAAAATATATTCTTATTCACATTTTAGATGTGAATAAAAACATGAATTTTAAAAGGTGCATTTTATTTATAATTTAGATATAAATTAAGAATAGTGATATTTTTATCGTCATTTTAGATGCGATAAAAAGAGTGAATTTAAAAGTGATAATTTTTTTTTATCGTCACTTTAGGTGCGGTAAAAAGGATAGATTATAACAGTTGAAATCGAAAAATATTTTATATTTACATTTACATATATAAATATAAAATTAAAACGAAACGCGCGCGACAGTTCGCATATCGGAAATCGTAACTTTAAAGACCATACAGAAAGATCCGACCGTTGGATTTTCCCAAAACTGGAACCATTAGGACCGCTTTGGGAAGAGCTTTCCAACGATATAAAGTTCGTCAAGATCTGCCGGTTCGATTTCAAGATAGGTGTAAATCAAAATTTGGTAGAAACAACGCCAGGGCCACCCTTTGACCTGAAGCGTCGTTCTATTATATTGGGCTATTTTTAAATAAATAAAAATAGCGATAAACCTTTATAAATAAATATTAGCGATATGAAATGATTTTAATGATAATTATGCGAGGATTATTTGAAAAGACCCAGTTCAACTCATTTCAAATAATTACACGATGATTAAATAGAAAATATAGAAGATGGTGGTTGAAGACCGGCGACCTTCACATCGAATGGACGACAACTACTGATGCCTTGGACTGACTTGCTCCTAGGAAGGGGTTGAAGCAGTAGTTGTCCAGACGTATGTGTTGATTGTCCGGATAAGCGAGAACCTCTCAGGTGTCTCCGGTTTCGTTCAGACCCAGAACGGACCTGTAAATGGATGTGGGTCTGACGTTGGAATTCATGTCATGTAATTAAATCGATTTTTATTAATGTATGTCTGTTTGGTGGTGGAGAATTCATTCTCTACTTAACACCCTGATATATATTAGTAGTTATCGATAGCATGGCGTGAATTGTCAATGTGGCACGCCAAGATGCAAATGATCAATGATTTTGTTGAAAAGCAGGCCTTGTGGTTGATGATCAAAGCACGGCCTGTTTAGGCATAGCTTTGTGTATAGCGTGACTTCGCAAGCCTCACTCCAGTATGAGTCAAAAACGGGATTAGGACTGCAGGGAGTGCACACGTTTCTTTCTAGCTAGGGGTAGTGTCAGTGCTTAAACTGGCTGGCATTTTACTTATGTGGATGATGGATTGAGGTACCTCGAATTTATAGGTTGTTAGTGGCCATATGGAGGTTCAAAGGAACCGGGAAGCGTGTGTTCAGGCATAACTAATCCGCTACCGTTAGGTAGGGACCGATCCTGAAGATCCAAGGGTTCGCCAGAGTCCGGGCCCTGAGGCATTTGCTAGAGTGTCTCGAATCGGAGAGGATGATCCCTAGCCTCGATTTCATGATGAAAAACCCAATTCCCAATATGATACTACGATTTGATTGTAAACTATATATGGCGACATAGTATATGGTATTTATGTCGTCTACGATTGACACCTTTACTTTGAAGTATTTTAATACTGCTTAGACACTAATAATAATATTAAATACTATTTTATACGTATTAAGCATGTTTGATCATTATAAGGTAAAACTCTATCCTCCAGTTTGCGTTGCATTGTGTGATGGGACTTGAGTCTTATAATGATTTCATTTTTCAAAAGACATTACGTTATTTTGTATCAAAAATTTATTTAATTATGCACTGGCAGTCCAATGGAGCAAACCCGTTCTGCGTTAGCGGCGTGGTCCTGTGATTCGCCATATTGTTAGTTAGTATAGAAAGATTTCTCATACCAGTCCCACGACTGACTCGATGTTTATTTCACTTTGCAAACTCGGGTGCCCTCTCTTTACACAGGCAGCCAAGTAACAGGTTTTTAGGGAGACATTTTCTGGATTGAAGATTGCTTGGAAGAAGAAGACGAAGAACCTTTTTTTTCTTTATTTTCTGCTTTAGAGACTTTATTCCATCTTGTATCTTGATGTACGTTTGGAGTTGGGACTTATTTCCTTTGATTCAGACTTTTATTTTGCTAAGTTGTTTCCTGTAACCTGCGTACTCTGTGGTTAAGTTGATGTGATGTTTATGACTTTTATCTTTCCGCTGCAATAATTATGTGTTATGATATTATCTGAGATCTGTTATTGTTATAAATATGTTGTATTCCATAATGATTATCCTTACTTTCGCACCACGGAAGTTTGGGGTCATCACATTACATGAACCTGTTAAATTGAGTAAGGTTAAGTAAACTTGCTTGAATAAGTGGGAAGGGTTAAGTTAATCTTAATAAACCGATGGGGTGGGTTATATGTATATAGACCCGACAAACTTAACCTATTGTATATGTTGAATCTGTACAATATGATCTGTTAATCTGTAAATCTGATAATCATACATATGATGCATTAATATGTGAACCTGTTAATCCGTAAATCTACAATATTAATCTGTAAACCTGTGAATATGTAAATCTGCTCTATTAGTCTGCAAACGTGTTAATCTGAAATCTGTTAGTCTGGGGACACAAGGTTAGGAGGGGTATTTGGTTGTGTCATCTGTTGTGTTGGACCCATATCAGTCAGTAACCCTTTCTGGTATCAAACGACGACTAACACTAGGTAGGGGTCAGGGCACGCTTACTGAATTGGTTATAAGAGGTCCATTCTGATAATGGCGAGGGGTGTTGATGACACGTTCCAACCGGGTCATGTGCGTTCATGGATCCGGTCTGCTCTGGGGAAGTTAAGACGCCGTGACATATGTAAATAGGTCTGTGTCTTTTTGTAGGTTGTCAAATTAGGGAGTGATACACCCTTCTATGGGGCCGACACAGGGTATTTATGTATAAGGGAGCTGATTGTTTGGGGTAGAATTTAGGGTACATCTAGTTCTGTCTGTTTCTGTTGGGGTGGTAACACCTGTCTGTTTCTGTGTGGTACCGTCTTTTGAGGTGGTAAAGGCCCGCCACTAGTGTACACCTAATTCTAACATTCTGTTTTCGTAGGAATTATTTTGTTTCTGTCGCTGATTCCGTTTCTGCTTTTGTTTCTGTACCGTCTGTCTCTGTTGGGGTGGTAAAGGCCCATTGCTAGCATTGTGTTTCTGTAGAGATCATTATGTTTCCGTTTCTATTTCAGTTTTAGACATTAGGGTAACACCTAATCAAGTTATACTAGTATTAGTGTAGAGAAGTGAAAAGTAAGTAAGAAGCATAACTTGGTCTGTATCATTCAGTTTACTCTGTTTAACCTATGTATACCTGCTACTCCCGTTACTGTTATCTCTCATCCAGTTTTATTTACATGTCATGTTACTATTATCTGTTTTTATGCTGAAAGTCACTGGACTTGCCAGAATTTATGTCCGACCCTTTTTGTTTCACCTCTTTTCTTCCTTCCCCTCCCACCCCCCAGGTTCTCAGGGTGGGAACGTAGAAGCTTGATTCGGATTTCTTTCTGCTTAAAGTGCTTGGAAGTGCTGAAAGTAATGCTTAGCTTTGTTTCTCTTACATATTGCATTTTGTAGTGGGATTATGGTTTTAAAAATTATGTACTCTGATGGATTTTGTACAAGACTGATATTATGTACTTGGTTTTGGTGTTTGAAGATGTAACCAAACTTATTTCTGTTTCCGCTGCAATAAAGTTATAAAATTTTCAAGTACTACTTTATGTATCTGTCTTGTAATGTTTTGTTCTTTTTACTTATAACACTCCACGAAACTTAATGCATTCCCTTTGTGAGTGACATTAATGGACGTGGGGGTGTCACACAAGCACTAATTTAAGGCTGACTACAACTTTGGTGATCAATTTAACTAAGTTCTAATGATCGGAACTTCCTGAAATTTTGTAGGCTCATAAACCAGGTACCCAACAAAAAATAGAAAGTGGAATGACACAAATCCAACATAATATGACAAAGATATAAATAATCAAAGTTGTAGCTTTGCTGTTGTAATACAAAAGAGATGAATTATCATAAGAAACTTGTAATAACTCATATTTAACGATTGGATATTTAAATATTAATCGTTAATTATCCAATCAGTGGCTCGAAAATGGGATTTTTCATAAATCTTTGAATTGGGACTTAGGACTAGCTCCATTGAGTATGGATTGTTTGTTACGTGAGGAATAAGTATATGGGTCGCTATATTTCATGTTTGGCCTAGCTGGTGGTCATAACGAACTCGATGTGCATGTAAATTGTCATTCCGGAGGCACAGTGTCAGATTACGATGAAATTTTTATTTTTGAAGCCATTGTAGTGAATTATTACATGCCATCAAGTTTCGTAGCGAACAGATGTTTCATTTGACGGGGCGTAAATCAAACGTGTATCAATTTCTAAATGAAACTAACATTATATTTGAGCTTTAAAATCTAACTTTTGCGTACAATGAATTAGGTCCTAAAACCTATCTGTATGGTCTCGTAATGGCTTTTCGGATTCTTTTGAGTATAAGGTTCGATATATTTGGGGTTCGAGAGATTTTAGGTTTGGTTAATAGTATTTTGAAGGAGGCTATATAAGCATCTCCTTCTCCTCATTTTAGATCCAAGCTTCCACCGCTCCATCAATGGCCGAAAATGGCTGAATTGATCCGTCCACTTTTAGCCAAAACCGCCAACATGAAAGTTGTTTGTCTCGACGACGTGACCTCAACGGCGTCGGGCGCTCGTCGATCGAACATTCGAGATGGCTGAAAATCGCCAAAATTCGGCGTAGATCTCTTTCTTTATTTTGCTTGTTGCGGCTTCCTCATCTTGAATCAGCTCTTGGAACCAAGAACATAGCTGTGGAGAATTGAAAAACTAGAGTTGGCATAGGTTTGAGGTCAATCGGAATTCATATAAAGGAGAAATCTACATTTTAGTGATTCTAGTTTATTGGGTTCTTCCAGTGAATGAGGCATGATTGGACGGCGATATTTTTGGTGAAGGTAGTCTAAAGGGAGGCGCTTAAGATGGAGGTGGTTTGGTGTCAATCGGTGATGCGAGATGGTGGCAACGGCGAACAGAAGGCGGTAGGTTTTGGTGTTCGGCTAAAATGTGATTTGGGAGAGAAAGAGACTCAAGCCCAGATCGGCTTTACCAATCCGGAGCAAGTTCGACTATGTCGAACCGGAAGAGGGGTCGATTCAGATATGGAAGATTGGAATATTAAGACGTTGTTTCGAGCGTTGGACCTGTATTGACGAGCTCTACACTGTGGACCAACTTTGCATTGATTTGGTTGACGTGAGTGATATTATCTCTCACTATACTATTGTCGTAGAATATATTGTTATTGATGTTCATGTGTGATTGGTAAGAATAAAATGGAACATCTACGATAGGGGAACCTAGTAGTTAGTAATTAAAAGTGATGAGTAGAGATTTTAACTAGGTTTGACATGGACATCATTTTTTACCTGTTTGTGTGCTATTATGCGCCATTATACATCCGTTTGGTATTGTCGTTAAACTTGGGCCATTTGGATGTATATTATACCCTAGTTGTTATATATAGGTTCTATTTGTCCTGTTACAAACAAGTTGGATGTTTGTATGCTAGTTTAGGATTTGTTTGACTATTGTTTGCATTGGTTGACTTGTTTGCTTAGTTTAGCATAAAACACCATTTATAGGAGACTTAGTATTAGGAAATATTTTATTTGTTAGAGTTTGGGGTGCTTAACGATTGAATGCACATGTTGGTGTATCGTGATTGTACGCATAAGGATGGTAGATTCAGATGAAGATATATTATCAACAGAGCTTCAAACACAGATGGATTTAATGACTGAGAAACATTAGAGCTCAACATCAGACCTGAGGCTTGGATGGAGCAAAGAAGTCGCATGACGGAGTGGATCCCGATTTGACCAAATTCGGATTGACATAGTCGATTTAGTGCTGGCATAACCAATCTCGGATTGGTTATACTAATCCGGATCTTGATTGGCTAGTGACCAATTCCTGATCAACATAGTTGGTACGGAGTCAGCTTGACCAAGCTCAGATCGGCCTTGTCGATCTGGATTAGGGTGGCCAAGTCTGGATCGTCTATACCGATCCGGATCCTATTCGACTATATCGAGCCGGAGGTAGGCCGACTTGAGGGTGGGCTAATCCGAGGAAAGGTGAAGATGGTGACCTAAGGAAAGGAGTTCTTCATGGTGGCATATCTTCTTGGCGAGGAGCTGGATTTCGTGAAGAATGTTGGACGTTTTTCCTTGGATGTGTATTTAACCAGTTTTGGTTAGATGCATAATCCGGGTAATCCTTATCGATTACAACTAAATGATCGATATCGATTACCATTGTTCTTGGCCAATTTGACATTGATAACGATGCAAGTACGAGGAGCAGGATATGATGATTCATTCAATAGTGATTTCGACATGATGGCTCCTCGATCAGTGGGTTTGGCTTGAGGTGGGGATGTATGTAGTGATGCATCATTCAACGAAAATGATTCCAGGATTGAGAGCAAGGTTGCTGCGATGGATTGTTTACTCCGAGATGCAAAAAAGATGACATTAAGTCATATTGAGGTGACTACCAGATAGACAGAGATAGGAGACATAGTATGATATCCTATGACACATGATGACTATCGGGGATAGATTCTACATTAAGATGACTCCAGACGGAAGTCTTACAAAGAGTCTAAAGATGTATTCTACCGCGGGGAACGTGTGCAAAGGAGTTGTTGGTATCCGTGACTTTAGTACATCTTCGAGAGAGTAGCATGGTATGGGATTAGAGTCAGTTGACATTTTAGGCCTGATCAGTCCGGACCCCAGATCCTATTGACATTGTAGACTGGGTAGGGCTATCCACTAGAGTTTGTTGACATTTTGACCTAGTGGTTGATGTGTAAATTGGGAGGTAGAGTCAGTTGACGTTTTCGACCTATCAGTGCTTTGATGGATTGGGTGACTAAAGTACCAGATACCATATGATTTACGCACTTAGTGAGTAAATGTGAGGATGGTTGATAGATGTTATGGCTATTTTCTTATTTATCACCATTAGGTGCTT
Organism: Allium sativum; assembly: GCA_030737875.1. NCBI lineage: Eukaryota > Viridiplantae > Streptophyta > Magnoliopsida > Asparagales > Amaryllidaceae > Allium > Allium sativum. The sequence continues at coordinate 468,157,074 of CM060923.1, forward strand.
AAGCATCTATCACACTTTATCTACTTGATGTTTATCATAGTACAGCATATGTCGGTTGTTATGTGCTAAATCTGTGGATGCAGGGGTTTGGCAAGATATGATTCTCCATACCTTTGTGCCATATTTATTATTACTGCTTTTACAGTACTTTGAGATTTGTCTATCGCTCACACTAGAATTTTGTTTGACCGAATGTTTTATGGTCCCTCTTATTACTTTGGGTGCACATCGTCGATGCTGATGAGCAGACCGAGTAGCAGGTTCAGGTTACTCAGAGCTACGCAGTTGGATTCGAATGAGGCGAGGATTTGCATATTTATGCTTGTATGATATCAGTTTATTCCACTGTGCAGCACTGTGTAGCTTTGATAGTGTTGCTATTCTTTTTGATACAGTTGATCAGTTGAGTTTATCTATCTCTTATATAAACTATATTACTATTTTCTATAACTGTATGAACCTATGTACTCTGATTATATGGTTTGTATGGTTATTACTATCTTGCTAGTTTTATATCTGTGATTTGATTATTATATGTTAATTGATGCGTTGTGAGATATAAGACAGGTTTTGTGATCATGTTCTATTCTCTCCTTTCTTTTCTATTCCTTTCTCATTTTTCTTCTTTTCTACTATTTCTTTCTCCCAACGACCGCTTTACATCGATCGGGTGCTTGTGTAGCGTAAATTTTTAGTTCTGAGCACCAATGTTGTACAGCAGGCCATCACACTTCATATTAGAGCTTAGGTTGTGTTGTTTGACCAAAAGTTGTACTGAGTTCGAGGTTTAACATATACAAGAGAGTACATATTTGTATATATTTTGGTTTTCAAAACTATATATTATTAGTATATATACTATGGGTTGTTTTGTACGTGAGTGCCATTGGGATAGTTTTCTATTATCGACCAATCGTTCTAATCTTGGATGATCTAGTGAAAGAAAATACTTCTAATTTCTCAGTTTTTGGAGTTGAGAGTTTGGAAGAATCGAGAACTACTTGTCATGGTTTACAGTTTTTCTTTTCAGTAATGGTATGATCCATTATATGGGATTCACTTGTAATTCTCTAATTAGTTATGGCACTCAAGTGCAGTGATCGAATATGCCGTGTTATGTGGATGCATATATGTCCATGTGGCATACCGTTCCTTGAAACGAAACCGACTTTTTTGGTATGAGAGCTATTTGGGTTCTCGTAGGTTTTTCCTCGATGACTTAGATTTAGATGAATTAGGAGTTTACTCCTAAGAGACTCCAAGGTTGAGCCAGAATTGGTCATGAGCTTTATCATTTCGAGTTCTCGAAATCGATTCACTCGTGGACATTTCACTTCGAAGTGTTTTTGTATCGACTTCTTAAGAGTCGATGTGGGTTTGCCGATTTAGGCGATGTGTCTATGTTAAAGGGTATGACTGAATTCGATGTGATATCGAAGTAAGGTTAATTTTCTCCTTTGTCACTCTGAAGTTAGGAGTTTTTGGTTTGGTTGTGAGATCACTCGAAGTGAAATTATTTCATTCAGAAGGAATGATTGTTTGGAGGAGTCAATCGAGTGAGCTCGTGATGTTTAAGCTTGCGCCCAGTATGGAAGTTCATCCTACTTTTTTGGGACGAATCATGGAGACATATGTGTTGATTGTCATTTCTGTTCCATCGAGAGTTCCCTCGATGAAGCGGGGAATAACGACATCAACATTCAATATATGCTTCCATCAATGACGTTTCCATACGTGCTTTAGTTTTATGTTGAGATTTTATTGTTCCATTTGATCTTGCGATTCGATAGGTGGAACCAAATTGGGACTCATGACTTGATTTACCTCTCTTGATAGTGACTTACCATGTCGAGGACTTAGTTAGACTATGTATGTGAGTAACATACCGTGTTTGGTCACTAGAAATTAATACTGTGGATGCCTACAACATCAGTAGCGATTAATTGTAGGCCTCTAGGTGGGGGAGTATTATGAGATGGTTAGTATATACTTGGCAGTATACATGGTTTGTCAAAACCTAAATTCATCAAGTAATAGTTGTATGTTTGGTTAATTGCTTGCTTGTTGATTATTGAACTTAACTGGACTTAATCTTTGGGTCCAATAGTTCAAGTAGCAGGAGGATACGGAATATAGGTGGTAGTGAGAGATTGTTGGTGAAGATAGTGGGCTAGGACAAGCTCTTCGGTAGTGATTCGTCCCTGAGTAAGCGATAGTGGTCTGAGACTTAGATCTTCAATAGGCGAGTCACTTTGATTGGACGATGGTAGGCTGAGACAGATCTCTAGTAGCGAGTCATCACTTGAGCTAGTAGCTTGAGAGTAGCGGGACACATTCGAGGTGACTAGATTGCCACCATGTTTGAGTCGAGTTCCGTATCGATCGAGTAATGGATTCTCTTTCGGTTAGAAATCCCGAGGGGATTTTACCGATTGTGAGTAGTTGATTGGTGCATGTTTAATGCAGCATTGTGTAGGCTACTTTAATCGTGATTGGTGGTTGTGCTTTTCGGGTCAACCAGTGGATCGACATATTTTGAGAATGGATTGTTGGAGTTTCACTTTTCATTGAGAAAGTGGAGTTCTTGGGTCACGTTATCTCAAATAGGACGTCGCTGTGAGTCCTACGAGGAATTGTATGGTTCGGAAGTTAGAGTTGACCCATGAGTGTGTTAGTTTCTCATTTCGAGTAAAAACAAGAAGGTAATAATACTCACTTCGTTGCGTGAGTGGTTTAAGTATGGTTTTTTTTTCGAGTGGGAGGTTGTTGCATTAGTCAATAACCAAAACCGCATTAGGAATATTCGATTCACGGTTTGGAGTCGATGGTGATTAAGTTCGTTTGGTGAGTTGGAGGCACTATTTATTAGCGAAGGGGTTAGAGTTGTTAGTGATGTCGTATCGCCGGGATTTCTTTTCCCCGAGAGGTATCTCTACCTTTGCTAGTGGCAATGGTTGAAATTCTTAGCCTCCTATGAGTATGAGTTTCCTATAGGTATGTATAGGAAATGTAAGTTGGTTGTATGCATCAAGTTGGAGGTATACCAGTTCGAAAGCAATATTCCGTTAGTGAACGTCGCTTGTGCTAGAACTGGTTATGATTCCATAACTCATAGTGAGGCGGGGCGGACTCGACTTAGGTAGTCGGTTCCATATTTAGAGGCATTGTTTGTTACGCATTCATTTCATAATGAATGCGATGTCAGCTAGCAATAACTAGAGGGGATGGATCAGATAGTTTTCTATAACTATTCAAGATTTCTAAATGGTTGTGGGAATATTCTTCAATGGTTTTTATTGATAGGTTGCCACGAAAATTAGGAATTGAGTTATACTTGATTTATTGATGAAAGATGCTAAAATTACTATTCTCTATTTTTGAAATGGCAACCAAGTTGTCGAGTCATATATGGATTGCATTCAATATTCGATGTCTCGTATTAGTTTGGTTAGCATCCTGCATGCTAGGACAGGTATGGATGTTATTTCCAATAACTGCTACTGTTTTGCTTGTGCATGCCCATTTATTCTTTTATTGTTGTTAGGCATGCAGGATAATTATGTTGTTGTATTGTTTATTTGTCAAAATAAATTCCATACATGGTTCGACATGCTCGTGTTAGATAAGTCAGTTTATTTAACATGCTTATTCCCTTGTCGTTATTTTTATTTTTGTGTCTAATCCTCTTTGTTGAGTACATCCCAAGTACAAAGAAACAAGATTTGATTAGTTTGGATGCTAATTTGCATCTAAAATGCTAAGCTTTCTTGAAAATAGGTATGTAGTGGAAGTAGAGTTGTGGTTTTTACTATTTGGTGCATTTTTTGTAATTTTATGCCATACATATCGTTAGCCACTTTTGGGCTTTTTTTTTTCTTTTGATGAGACGGGCCTTGCATGGTGTTACTACCAAAATTAACTCTGAAGCAAGCTGACGGTGAAGTGGTATCGGATGAACACAAGCACATAGGAGCTCTCTAAAAGCAAGAGCCAAATACTAACAAGAACCAAGAGTATGAAAGAATGATCTGAGAGTTATGTAAATCGACGCCTTCTTAAGAGAAAGGAGCTCAAAAGCTACAGATTACTGACAGGGTCTATCCGACATGGGGTTCTATACCGAAAGGTCATCAAAGTCAGAAGCCAAGAAAGAGGAAGACGAGAGCTCTGCAAATCAAAACCCAGAAAATGGAAGGGCTGTCGGTATTAACCTACATAATACCGACACATCAGGAAATAAAGACATTTAAAGATACCATACTTAAAACACACAGAGATTATCCGGAACCAGCTTCCGAAACATCTACTGCATAACCACTGGAAGGTCACATCAATAGATGACAAGCAGATCACCGGAAGCCACCTTCCGGAAGACCTGGCTACACACGAAGGCTCAACAAAGTTGCAAACCGGAACCCCAGCAGGGAAACAAGCTATCCATACTAATCTGCCTAGTGCCGACACCAACAGGGGTTCCGAACCGGCAACTATCTACATACATCACGAGGGCAAGCTCCTAAAAGTATTCATAAGAAAACCGGAAGCCTACACCTGAAAGCCACGACCGGGAGCACAAATGCCATCCGAAAGCTGTTTACGTCAGCAAGCACATATCAATCTCGATGAATCCCCAACTGACTTAGATCCTCACTCCGGAAGCTATAATCTCAAAGAATCCCCAACTGACTGGACCAACAACAGAAGGGGCCTCGAATTATCTATAAATAAGACCCCAGGGGTCACATTTTTGAGACGATTTCCTCATTCTTATTTTTGTATTCTTTTCTTCTTTAGAGTAAACCCTAATTCTTAGATCGATTTAGGGATTTCTTCTATCCTACTCATGTATTCCAAATCAAAGATCAATAAAGTCTGGAACAATACTTAGAGTATTTCTTTATGAGTCTGTTATATGATTTCTCAGTTATTGTTGCGGCAACGCACTGTTTGCTTCCTACATGTATATGAGTCCATATCCAAACATTTCTGTAAGCCAAGTGTAACACCCTTCCTCCTACAAATTTAGACCCTTCCACAAGCTCAGTGCAGAACCCCTCTCCACAAGTCGTTAAGTCATTTCGCTAAGGGTTGCGCTTAGGAATCCTTCATCCCAAGATAACTGTTGGTTTCTGAGTCACTTAATCGTGATACTCACCCCCATTGAGGGAAGAGTAACTATTCTTTTGGATTCTAAACCTTGATATCTAGGAGACGGTGAACTAACTCAAACTTGTGAAGGCTAAATAACCTATTTTTCCACTTTCATAGACCTATCTTCGGTGTTGACGAAAAATATCGTTAACATTTTGGCGCTAGAAGGAGGGCTTGTACCTCCGATCCTTTGGTTAACCTAGCCACATATCTACCTGCGATGTTTCGTCCTCGGTTTGACTAAGCCTTGAAGAGGCAAACATAATGAATAAAAGGTCTTTACCAGTTGCTATTGGTTTCCCATGGTTGGGACAAGTATTAGCGAACCGTGGGCAACCGAAATGTTTAAATTAGAAACCTTGCTTATCCAAGGAAAAGAGAAAGATGTAGAGCCTTATGATCCTGATCGATGGAGCATTAACCCCTTCAATTTAGGACACTCCGATCTTTTCCCTAAGCCATTCCTCAATGGAAAGATATAACTCCTTTCTTCGTATCAGAGAAGCTATTCAAACACAAGCTAGGGGAACCATATTCGAACAGAAGGTTAAGAAGTCATCCACTCTTCTTACCATAAAAAGGCTTGAAAGAGACATGCCCTCATGTCAAAAGGCAACTAAAAGAAAGTTTAGGAACGAAGAGGGGATAACAAAATCAAGTGGTAAAGGGTCAAGCTTCAACAACAAAAGAAGGCTTTCGAGTCAAGATTGCCAAAAGGTTGTAAGCTCACGACGTCAATTGAGGGTATATACTTCCTAACTAAACACTAGTTAAACTTTTGGCCGTCGCTAACCCAAAAATGAAGTTAAGTTGGAAGGGCCTTACTGCTACTACCATATGGTAAATGGACATGAAACCAACCATTGCAGAGTTCTAGAGGGAATGGTTATCAACTTCTTAAGCCAAGGAAAACTACTAAAATATGTAAAGAAGGCATAAATAGCTACGGTAATAAGTTCTTTAAGAAGGAATAAAGTTGTCTACATGATTGTGAAGGAGAAAATCCCCTCAAACCTGAGATGACCAAGGATAGGTCAAATCACAAATGGATCAAACCCCTTATCATCGCCAAATTGGCCAGGGCAAGACATCCCCCGGAGGGGGATGATGTGTTAGTCTTTCTCCTTGCCCAAATCAGAGGGGGCTAGGTTTAAGCATCAAAAGCGTAAGCCTTTGTTTCACACCAGAAATGGTTGTGGAGGAGCATCTAGAATTAGCACGCCCTGCCTCTGCTCGCAGAAGAGTACGCCCTGTCTCCGCTATGAACTAAGCACGTCCTACCTCTAATCGCAGAAGAGCACGTCTTACCTCTTCTTATGTTCCGCGTTACCCGCAGAAAGGAACACAAAACCCTATCATCGCCTACGATGATCAGGATAAGGCACCCCTTGGAGGGGGTGGTGTGTAAGCCTCTATCATTACCTACGATGCTCAGTATAGAGCATCAAAAGAGTAAACCTTAATTCCGTGTCTACGATGGCCCAGTTTAAGTTTCTAAGATCTTATCATCACCTACGATGGTCAGGATAAGGCACCTCCTGGAGGGAGGTCAGGTAAGTCCTTGGGCCCTGCTTGTGGATAAGCTAGCCAAGCGCACCTGATGCACAAGCCCAGAGAGTGGCCAACAAAGCACGTACATCCTCTGTTTTAACATCAAAAGCCCAGAGTGTGGCTCAAGAAGCACGTACAACCTCTGCTTCACAAATCAAATCTAAAGGGGACACCAAAACAATGATGCCAGAAGTTGATTCCTGGTAGTCAATATCTAATTGCCTGAACAAGGGTTGGTTCGGGTCTTCTATATTAATGCCCGAATCTGGGTTGATTTGGTTCTCAACAAAGACCAGAAGCGGATTTTTGGTTTCTTACTTTAATAACCCGAATCTGGGTTGGATCAGGTCTTCGTAAATACCGGAAGTGGAATCTCGGTCCTATCTTAGTACCCTAATCCGGGTTGGTTCGACACTTCTGTCAAATATGCAAATCTGAAATGGTCCATGAGCTCTATTAAAGCATCGAAAGCTAATTCTCGGTCCTTTACCAGATAATCTTAGCTAGTGATGAATCTGAAAGCTTATGATTCATCAATGAAAGAATTCCAAGGTGAATATCTCAAAATTTTGAATCAGAATAGCCATAGATATACTCTCTGGAGAAAGTCCACAGAGCAAAACTTGGGAGGAAATGAAAATCCCACCATCGAAACAACTTCGAATAAAATGGTTATATCCACGAAGACTTCTTAAACCATTTATGTACAAGTAACTGTTATCTACATTTTTATATCAACAACTATTTACATGATAGAAAATTCCAATGCACAAGTTCATTTGCAAAAGTTACACCCCTAATTATCCAAACATAAATATGTTTACGCATTATTATTACAAAAATGTCACTAAATGTTCAGATCCTCTCCATTATCGGGTAAAGGGGGGTTAATGGCGTGACGAAGTGTAATACTTAGTAGCTTGGTAAGCTTTCGTACTGTTCTACTCGCTTCATCAGGATGATCAAAAGGTTTGATCTGAAGCTTCAAAGCTCTATTATAAGCTCTACACATATCCCTAAGGGATTTGTTTTCTTTCTCTAACTCGAATACATTCAGGCGCAAATCATGCCTCTCCTCTTATAAGCGTCTAATTTGGTCAACATACCAGCTAACACGGTCCTATGAATCTTTAATTAACTTGGTATCATAGTTCCCTTTTATCTCAGCTACCACTCTTTTACACCACTCAGAAATAACAGATTCTTTTAGCCCGGGAGGAGGGTTGTTCAAATAAAAATACTTCTTAAGGGATGGGGTCTTATGCATGTTGTATATAATATACACAATTATATGATTTTTGTTTGATGATAACAAACAAATATATATTATTATAAATGTGTTTGTTATTGTACTGTTTCATATCTAAATCACAGACAGGAGTATAATATTTATATTTAAATAAAATATGACTGTACAGAAATTCAAATATTCACATAGTATTTTATTTGAATATAATATTTTATTTCAATATTTAAACAGTACAAATTTACAACCCCACTATTTGAACATATCACTGATATATAATTCATTTCACATTCAATGTCATTTTCTTATACAAAACTCTTCACTACAGCTCTCTGTCACTCAGTCACTCTTTGTACAATTTCATTTATATAGACACTCACTGGTACATACACTCACTGACACTACTGCTTCATCTTCTATCTTCTGTCTTCACATATTTCAGTCAGTCCAGTCATCCACACCTGTCACATACAAAAACACATACACAATATCTGGAACAGAATTATTTTTAATTCTTGTAGATATAATTTTTATTTTAAAAGTTTATTTGCCTTATAATTTTGGTGTGTTTCTCATCATTTTTCATGACTTAATCTGATTTATTTTTCCATCCATCAAGGTCTAGACTGTCTGTAGTCGCATATCAGCCTCAACACACTACACTGGTCTGCTGATCAGAACCAGCATCATAACTAGCTGATTCTGAACAGCCTCATCACAGTGCAGCGGTCTGTTGATATATAATATAAATTACACGTGCGCGATATATGTATACACACACTGTTGTGTATATATACACATATGTACAGGTGACAATGGTGAAGACAAGCTACGATCATGGTCATGCACAATGGTACACATTTTCCAAGTGGAAAACATGGTCAAGTAAAGTCAAGGAACAGTGCAAGCCAAAGGGGCCGAGCACAATACAAAGCACAGCAAATCCAAGTGTCGAGCTAAGCAATTCAAGTCAGAATTGGCTACACAACATAATAGAGAAAATGGCAAGCATAATATATGTAGCTCAACAACACAATGGTGCACAATGAACAAACACTCAAGCATGCATAACTAGTCAGCCTCAAAATATGGTCAGATCAAGTGTGGGAGCACAAGTGCATGTGCAAATGTTCAAGAAGTCAAACATGGTGGAACTAGATAAATGAACAAATCAAGTAGCAAAACTCATGGGACAAATATAATAAAACATGACAGAATTGACATATTTTTTTGTCTAAGCCAAAGTGAGACATAACAGCTAAATTCAGTTTACACAAGTGGAACAAAACTAGTCAGCAATTTCTAGTCAAGTTCTATTGTGAAACAAGTGGAGCAGCATGTACAAGTGTATACTAGCAGCATGGATAAAATAGACATGGTCGAGCCACATGAACATGGAACTCTACAACATTCAAGTTCAAAAGTATATGCAGCGGTGATTTACAAGTCAGCATTCAAGCATGTGTAAAATAATGCATACACAACCAATTTCAGGTAGTGTGAAAATGCAAATAGCTCAAGTGCCAAAGAGAAATGGAGTATGACAGTGTATGCATAAAATACAGCATAGCAACATGACAGGAGCATGACTGGCGAACAACTACACAATATTTCAGTAGGTGGTGCACACAAATCTGTTTGGAAAAAATGCAAGTGTTTGGTTCTAGAAAAGCAATTAAGTTCCAAATAACCAGGCAAGACATCAGTGTTCAAAAATAAGCAATGAGCAACATGTTTTCTGCATGAAAGTTTTAATAGGGCAGTAAAATCATGGAAAATATTGCTCAAATGATTCATGCAAGTTATTTCTGGAAATAACTTCACACAAGAGCGAGTTTTGGACAGAAAATCATTTCAGAAATTATTCTTGGAATGAAATGAATTCTGAAATTCAAATGTCTCCAAAATTAGCAAAGTCTTATTCAACATATTTCAAAGTTTCTAGTTTTGGATTGAGTTAAAACTGGCAAATATTATTTTGGGCAAGAGTATTCAGAAGATTAGCAATCACAATTTTTGGACAAAGACAGTATCATTTATTTCCAAGTATACAAGAAAAACAAAAGGAAATTCACAGCATAATTTCAAGAGGATTCCAAATTATTTTCAGAAATATCAATATTGTTTTTAAGGCATGAATCCAATTCATTCTTTCTAGAATTCAACCACAACATTTACAGCATCAAATCAAGCCGATTCTATTTCACATCATGGCAACACAAATCACGCACAAAATTAGGGGAAGTAAATTATACGAAATTAGAGAATGTTTTTTTTAGGATTTCATAACCTATATAACAACACCATTTCATCATCGGCTATAGCATCGAAAATCAAACCCACAAATTTCAAAGAACAGAAATCGATTCAAATCATAAATTACTCAATTGTTTTCAATCGCAACCACTGCCAAATCAATCGACGATAGAGCATCAAAGAATTCGAGCTTCAGAGTTTATCCAAACCATCAATTTGCAATTCGATTTGGGGACAACAGAGAAAACCCTAGCTTTTGGGAATGAGGCCGCCATTTCTATTTCCACATAGAAAAGGAAACCAGGCAAAAGAAAAAATGGGTGCAATCAAAGTGAAAGGGGCCGACATGTTTTAATTTGGGTTAAGTCTTATTTTAAGTGGACTAGGGTTTTTAGAGTTGTTTTAATTTGTTTTTATTTTATTGTTTTTGTAATTTGAATTGAAATCGATAAAACAGTTCTTGAGTCTGTAAAATCTAGGGATTCAGTTAGGGGTTTAACTGACAGTTGCTAGAGTCTATAAAATCTAGTTGGTTTCCTAGTTTCGTCTGTAAAACTAGGCAGTTTACTAGAGTCTATAAAACTAGGGGAAAATTTGGTCTAGGGGATATAGTCCAGTCTAGGGTTTTGAGCATAGGGTTAGGACAGGAGCAGGTGTTGCGAGTTTACATGGGATTGTAAGCAGGATCTGTTTATAACACCTAGTAGAAACCTTAGGAATGCAGCAGTAGGCAGGTTTATGCCGAAGCTGGGTATATCTTGTGTCATTTACTTTTTGCATTTCTATTTCTGCTATATTCCGTGATCTGATTATTATTTCATTATCCCATCAGATTATAACCCTACGAAAAATTGTAATAAACCCTATTCACCCCCCTCTAGGGTTAATCTAGATCCAACAATGTGCGGTTGCAACGCCAGGAGGTTTGGATCCCTTCATGATAGGAATGTTTTTGAAGCAATATTCCCACGTATCACAATTCGTATTGACATTATTTAAATCAACTTCCAAGTCAACAATACATTGGTATAAACTCCTTATTTCTTCCTCAAACTTGATAGAGGGTTTAGTCCTTATGTATGTCTTCAATCCAAGAATAGTTCTGTCTCTTTCTTCTAACTGGTCTTTCAAAGCATTCATTCTCTCGTTCAAACGCTTAATAGATAAATTATGGAGTAAACTTTTCCTTTTTTGAGATATAGAAGAAATCTCTTTTGCTGGTAGCGCTTTACTCTGAGATGGGAAAGTTTCATGATGGTCTACCTACTCACAAGAACAAAAGAAGAATAGTTATGATCATATCTTTTCAATTTGTAAAAATAAAAATCCATTCTTACATCAAAGCTTCGCATAAGTTAAATCCGAAACTAATCTGCCGTGACATACCGATCAAAAAGAGTCACAGAGGATCACTTTCACTTGATTACTACATCTATCATTTACATAACGCCTCGACATGCTCAGCTCTTTGTCTTTTTAGAATTACTTCACGGTCTTCACTCAATAAGCTAAAAGAGAGCCGAGGGAATTCAGTATATACACTCTTAAGTTTCTTGAGAAAACATTTTTCCTGAAACTGTTAATGGATATTGTTAAAAACTCCTTTTTCAGTCTACAAGTCACACGTAATGCATCCTCGTAGCAAACAAGGTTCTATCATAATGCAAATATAATTTCAGGAAATTAGTTACGATCAAATACTTGGAAAAAGTAAGAACATTGTAAAAACAAGGTTTGTACCTGAGAGAGAGGAGTCCCAGAATCAACTTGTTTTTCTCTTCCCGAATGACCGGAAGCATCACCTTCCTTGAACAAGGGAGGTTCAACATCCTGGGCAGCGTGAGAACCTCCAATGTCTGGACTATGCCTAGCAGAATCACGAGAAACTTTGACAACCGACAGAGGATCGTCTCTGCCCGTATCATGTTCATCCTGACAGTATTTACCTCTTGAACCATCACCGCCATTATCCCCACCATCATCAAGAAAAATAGAAGTCTCTTCTCCTTCACTGGAATCATCGGAAAGGTCATCAATGTATATGAGGTCTTCAATTTTAGTTTTTCCCTTCCGTGGCGTCTCAACACCCTGTTTATCCGCTCCATAACCTTATCCTTAATAAAAGGTGGAACAGATGTAGTTTGGATCTCAGAAAGGTTCTGAAAGTTGTCAGAAAGAATTTGAAATAAGGCATCTTCGTAACATTAGTCTTAATTTGCGGAAAATGAACCAAAAATCAGAAATCCTGCCTTTGGCTTCACATATTATCTGTGCAGCATGAGAAAACTTCTCTTTCTTCTTCTGAAGCTCATCAGCGTGAGTTACCACATCCTCTGCTATCTGATGTTCTAAGGCTGAAACTCTATCGGGAACTGAATCCTTAGTCTGCCTTTCCTCCTCTAAAGCTGCCTCAGCTGTTCAAGAGAAGCTTTCAACCTCTCACATTCATCACTTAAAGCTTTGTTAGCCTCTCGAAGACGAACTATTTCGGCGGTTGAAGAAGAAGGAATTGACTTAGTCAAAATCCATTTTTGGTAATCTGAAAGAGTGGAAGAATTCGATCAACAACCGCAAGAAATAAAAATCAAGATTAAGAGTGAAAAATTTGTACCTGAAGCTGTCGGTTGATCAAGTGTTGATAAGGATCCTCCACATCTGAAGGAGAAGAGGGTAATAAGATGTCAGTAAGCTCCGAACAAGAAAGAGAAAGCTTCACTAAGTCAACAAAATTTGTTGAAGAGACAGAAAGCCTCAAAGGCTCAATAGACTGAGAGGTCGGAGTTCACAACATAGCGTGTGTACCCACTTCTAATGTACTTGGAAAGAATGATGGCAGGACACAACCTCCACCTTCCTTACCAGAAGTGCCTTTGGAAATTGTGGAAACGAAAAAATCTAGTTTTAGTTTCTCAGCTGACGGTTCGACAGGTAACTCAGCCAACCTCTTGATGGCAACAACAGTGGACCGATTTAAAACATCAGTAAGGGTTAAAGCTCCGAAGCTAAAATTCCTAGTCAAATGAAAAATCAAAGAGAAGTTCAGGAATTCAAAACTTGAGTATTAAAGAAGCTTCAATAAAGAAACCGACAATTCAGTAACCATACCAGAAGGCAAAGGGTTAGAGGAAGTAAACACATCTGAACCCAATGTCAAACGCTTAGAGCCTGAAAAATGAAAGGGTGGATGTCCCAGAACATTTTGTCCATAAGGAAGGAGATCATATTGGCGCATCTTATCGTTGGTTAGCAAAACAGATCGACTCTGTGGTTCTTTAGGTAGCTTCAAAATAAGGTCAAACACACGAGATTCACTTTCGATTAAAGTAACCTTCTTGGAAGCAGGATATGGAAAAGCAACTAAAATCAGGCCATGTATAAGAAGAGCGATCACTCCTAAAAGGTTGGAAAACTCACCATGATCAGCAAATTTTCCTGAGATATCGTCAGGGCATCTGATGAAGAAGAATTGATCTTCCCAAGATATAGCCTTACCCGCACCAACGGTAACAATTTTCCTTAAAGGATTGATGAGAAATGTAGGGGCATTAGCACCTCTGGAAAAACGCATCAAGTGCTGAATAAGATTAGAAGTAAAAAAGGCCTAACCGGACTCAAGGGCGAGTATTTCAAGACATAGAAGCAATGTGTAAGTGCTTGGTAGGAGTTGGATAGGCGCAACCTCCAAATCCCATAGAAGTCGAGATATGAAGGTTGGGAAAGGAAAGAAGCTCCATTTAATATATGCATGGACGAGTATGCAAAATATCCTTCAGGAGGATTCATGATATCATCACGGTAGGTAGCGGGTACAGCATCCACCTCGTCCATTCCAAAACTGCCAAGGATGGAATTTACTTCATCTTGCGAAGTAATCAAAGATTTCTTTAAGGCAAAAGATCTCCTCCTCCGAGAAATGCCAATAATACCAGTTTGCGACGGGTTGAAACTCCCTTTATCAAACATGGCACTGCCAGGTGATATAATTTCATAAATGCGTGAATTGGTATCATACTCATTGATATCTAATGTAGTTACAACATATGGACTTATTAGTAATAAATGGTCAAATAGTGAATATTAAGATAACTCTAAATACCCGTTTCGACAAGGCGCACAACAAATTTCACATTTATTGAAGAACAATCTAGCCCTTAGTGATGACAAGATTAACTTTTCCTAAGGATAATGTTAGGAAGATTCAAAGGAAAAGGTAACGGTCAAACTGGAACCGGGTGACCTTAAGTCATCACCGAAGGCCTGGTTGGCTCTCGGAACTGGCACATAGAACCAAAGTCGAAAGATTGCAATGATAGAGTTCCTAAATTTTGCCGATACCAAAACTAGAGAAAAATCATCTTTCCGACAACCCTATCGGATAGTTCACCAATTTAGAGTCAAACTGACTCTCACACATTACATAAACACTGGAGCTGATATAAGTAAAAGGGGGAATGGGCAAGTCATCGACTTTGGTAATAAAATTGCTGGTGTCAATAGAATCATCTCTGTTACTTAACTATTAAAATGGGCTATTTTATGCGAATTGCATATCTTAAAACCCTCATATGTATAGCCCGCCATGAATAGTAATCCAAATCATCGACATTCGAATAACTTGAATTTAGCATGCAAAACCCTAACTAGTTTAGACAGTGTGATTTAATTCCTATTTAGAGTTCAAAGCAGAAATATTTACCAGAGATTTAGTCGAGAAATTCTCAAAACAAGCTTCAAGTCTTCAATAAACAAATAATCTGGTTCGAGAAATTAATGTTGTAGGTAAAAAGTAAAGAAGAAGAAGTGATGCTAATTATGCAAAAATTACCTATAATCCCGACCGTGCAAACAAAGACCAATCAACGTTTCTGATTAAGGGAGATTAAAAGACGCAGGGCAGACACTCGAGAAAAGACAAAAGTTTGACTTGAAAAGTCGAAAACACCCCTTCACTAAGGGGGCACTACAAAAAAACACCATATTACAACTTCAATTTTACAACGGTGGTAAAAGTACCATTGTAATAAATGTTTTTTACAACTTTTTTCTATAAATGTTGTAATAAACTTATTTTTAACAACTGTGTTATTTTGACAGTTGTAATAAAAGCCTGTCACAACTTTTATTTTTGGACTGTTGTAATATATGAATATATTTTAATATAATTAACAACTAATAATTAATATTTAATACATTTATATTGATTAATTATAATTAATAACTTATAATTACTATTGATAATCAATTAGGAAGTAATAATTAATAATCAATATGTAATATTTATTACTTAGCAATTAAGAAGAATAATTAAAAAATATAGTTAATATCACATAAATTCTATTAAATAGTTAGTAATTAAAATATAATAATTAATGTTAATCATGAATAACCAATGATTGCTATTAATAATTAAGAACTAGAGATTAATAATTAAGAAAAAGAGATTAATAACTAAGATTATATTTAATAATTAATTTGTAATAACGAACGATTAATAAGAAATCTTTAATGATTAAAAAGTAATAATTATTATTAGTATTTAATATTTAATAGTTATGGGTAATAATTATATTTAACATTTAATATTTCAAAAAAGTTTAAATTTTTCTACACAAAACTTATAAAATATTGAAATTTTCACAAATTAATTAAAAAATCAATGAACTTAGGAATCAATGATATTTATTAATTATTATTAAATAATTAATAGTTAATAGGTAGTAATTAATTTCTAATAGTTAATATTAACTGCTTATTAATTAATATTTAGTAACATATTATAAGCTTTTAATAGTTATTACTCGCTTATAACTAAGTAGAAATAAGTACAAGTTAAATAATAATAATTATTAATATGAAATAATACTAATTAATAATTAATTTAAAATATGAAATAATCCTAATTTATAATTAACAATTAATTAATATCTAATTAGTAAGTAATAATTAATAATCAATAATAAGTAAATAAATAAATATTAATTAATTAATAATTTACAGATAATTCACTATTAAATACTAGTAACTAGTGATTGATAATAATTTTCAATAAATAATAATTAATCAATTACTTATTAAAATGCACGGAACTGTAGGGAAAGCAAGGAATTCAGGGGGCATAAAGGTAATTATACAGCGAATATTGAGGGAACGTTTTCAAATCATGCGGTCCAGATTTCTACCGCATTATCCCAGTTAAGAGTTTGGTTGTAGTATTGTCATTTTACCCCTCCCAAAAGAGCAAATGACGCCTTAGTAACATATGATACTACGCTTTAGGCGGAAAAACGAAAATTCAGTTCGAAACTCATGTACTTTCAGAATCCAAATTTCGCTGGGAAACGTGGAATTTTAAGCGAGCCGCCTCCCTTTAATGTGCCCTAGCTAAAAATCATTTGGACAAATCAAAACATAATCGAAATCCCCCTTTTCAATTTCACAACCGCCCCCTCCTCCAAATCAGATACAATATGAATCTCGACATCTCGCCCAAGCTGACGAATGACGCGATGATGGATCCAGAACTGATGAGATTCGCCCTAGAGTAGATGAGTCGATCTTCCCTCATGAACTCGCCAAACTCCAACTACAGGTTTATTTTATTTTATACCAAACACTTTTTTTCAATTAATTTGATTAATTAAATCATGTTCAACAACAGGATTACCGATGTGATTTTTGCAGGAATATCCGATTTCAAGTGGTTATATTATGGATTCGATGGGAGATTTAATTTTCGAGCAGTGACATTTGGAATTAAGATGGGAAAACCTGATCTTGGGCGAGCCCTGTGTGGTTTCTTCTGAGAAGCTTTTCAGGGCATGCTAAGTTTTATGTTAGAATCGCACCTTTCGCTGCGTTGGGCTCGTATGATATCTATCTTGAGAAATTGGGGTCAAATTCCAAAAATTTTATTGGAAATGGCTATATCATTTCGTATAGAGGTACTTGACGCAGACTCTCACCGTGATTCCCTAAGGATCAGTTTGTGGCATTTACAAATGGGAAACGATTGTATTAAAGCGGCTAATTTTAAGGTATGGGTTCATTATGATATGTCAATTAATATTCCTACTATTCAACTTGAGTTTTATGATAAGGTCAGATGTTGTGGCAACATGTTTATCTTTTATGTTTTATCGATTTCAACTTCTTCTTATGTTTGATTTTCTTAATATGAGGGCATCTTCTTAATATCATGCCCTATTGTACTTATTAGGATAAAACAAGGTAAAACAAATGAATTCAAAATCTACAGTGATAGCAGGTCAGATTGATTCCTCCCTGCATATAAATACACTTCTTCTTATGTTTGATTTTTGAACCACCTCATGTTTTTCCTCTATTTGCAGTTTCTCTTCTATTTGCTTTTAAACATGCTTTTTATGACTAGAACAGAAAGTTATTCAGTGATCATCGCTTAGGACTTGATAATTTTTACTGGTAAAAATTATCAAAGGTTGAAACTGGACTTTGTTATTTTTTTTCTATAGAAAAAAAATAACTAAATTTGGTTGTTGCGCAAGATAGGCTGGCTCTGTTTAGTGCAACTTAACAGGTCCATCTGGTATGCGAAACAAAAATTGTAATAAAACGGTAACATTCTATGGATGCTTGTTGAACTCTGTTTGAAAACATCATTATAGCTATGTATATCATCCCTCCCTTAGTTCACATATTTTGTATTTTTGCCTATTTGTCAGTAATTACAGCTCGTGTTTTTGTGTGTTGTCTTGTTATTTTATTTGTTTTTTGTTCTAAAACTGAAGTCTTCTTACCCGAGGTGTGTTACATGTTTATTTTGGGCATGCATTGTCTTGACAGGCAGTACAAGAACATGGTAATACTTATATGAAAATTACTTTATTCAACGTATGCAGTGCACTTTTTCAAAACCGTATTATATCTTGTTAAAATATATTTTCCAATAGAAAAGAAAAATCTCGGGCAAAATTTCAAATTTATGTTATCCGTTATAGTTTTATAAATATTAATGTAAGTTAAGTTGCCTGGTGAACCCATTTTGTGGAAGATTCTAAAAAACCTTACCTAAGTCATTACTTTATGTTTCTGTAGGATACATTGATGAAGGTATTTGACAAACCCATAGAAAGTAGGTTTGATCGGCGTTCAACATTCATGGCTCTAGGTGGTGGATTGATAGGCGATATGTGTGGATTTGCTGCTGCCGCTTTTCTTCATGGTGTTAATTTCATTCAAATTCCAACAACTCTGATGGCTTAGGTGTGTTCTATTTGGACGTATGGCTTTAAAAGGTTACTTATTCCTTTTTAAACACATGGAAAAAAGACAAGATTTAGGCAAATGAGCTTTGTTGATTTCATAGGCAAATAAGCTTTGTAATTGGATTAAAGGCTTTTAGAGGCAAATAAGGACAATTGTAATTTTATACATTTTCATGTGGTATATGATTTGTAATTTATATTCTAGATATAAAGTTGTGATTTTTATTAACGAATGGATTATGAGGCCATTAAACTTACATCTATTTCTTATGTTATTTATCTATTTATTGTTGCATAGATAAAATATATATAGATTCTTATGCATATAATTTATGGATATATTACAGGTGTAAAAAAAATTTATAATAAAATATATCACAACGGTTAAAAACAGTTGTAAAAATCACAACAACAATGGTGCATAACTATTGTAATAAATTTTATTACAACGGTGGAAAAAAATTGTAAAATATACATATTACAACGGTGTTGCAACAATGCAGAAAAGTTGTAAAAGATTTTAGTCAATTGCAATTTCTTAATACACGACGGTTGGCCCACCGTTATAAAATGTATATTACAACTTTTTTCCACCGTTGTAATATGGTCATTTTGTTGTAGTGGGGGCAAATGTTACCACCAAAATTAACTCCGAAGCAAGCTGATGGTAAAGGGGTATCGGATTAACACAAGCACATAGGAGCCCTCCAAAAGCAAGAGCCAAATATCAGGAAGAACCAAGAGTATGAAAGAATGATCCGAGAGATGCATTAACCGAAACCTTCTTAAGAAAAAGGAGCCCAAAAGCTACAGATTAACAACAGGGTCTATCCGGCAGGGGGTTCTATACTGAAAGGTCATCTAAGACAGAAGCCAAGAAAGAGGAAGACGAGAGCTCCGCCAATCAAAACCCAGAAAAACGGAAGGTTTTAACCTACTTAATACCGACACATTAGGAAATAAAGACATTTAAAGATACCAGACTTAAAACACATAGAGATTATCTGGAACCAGCTTCTGAAACATCTACTACATAACCACCGGAAGGTCACATTGATAGATGAAAAGTAGATCACCGGAAGCCACCTCCCGAAAGACCAGGCTACACACGAAGGCTCCACCGGGAGGCAAACCGGAATCCCAACAGGGATACAAGCTATCCATACTAATCTTCCTAGTGCTGACACCAACGAGGGTTCCGAACTGGCAGCTATCTACATACATTATGAGGGCAAGCTCCTCAAAGTATTCATGAGAAAACCGGAAGCCTACACCCGAAAGCCACGACCGGGAGCACAAATGCCTTCCGAAAGCTATTTACATCGGCATGCTCATATCAATCTTGAAGAAGCCCCAACTGACCAGGACCCTCACTCTGGAAGCTATAATCAGCACTACAAAGGCGGTCGAAAGCTAGACATTCGAGACCAAGGAGAAAAGCGGTAGACATACGCTTCTGCAAGCCCAATGGCCCAACAACAGAAGGGGCCCCGAATTCTCTATAAATGAGACCCCAGTGGTCACATTTTTGGGACAATTTCCTTATTCTTATTTTTTTATTCTCTTATTCTTTAGAGTAATCCCTAATTCTTAGATCGATTTGGGGATTTCTTCTATCCTACTCATGTATTCAATATCAAAGATCAATAAAGTGTGGATCAATACTTAGAGTATTTCTTTATGAGTTTGTTATATGATTTCTCAGTTCTTGTTGCAGCAACGCACTGTTTGCTTCCTACATGTATATGAGTCTATATCCAAACCTTTCTATAAGCCAAGTGTAACACCCTTCCTCCTACAAATTTAGACCCTTCCGCAAGCTTAGTGCAGAACCCCTCTCCACAAGTCGTTAAGTCATTTCGCTAAGGGTTGCACTTAGGAATCCTTCATCCCAAGATAATTGTTGGTTCTTGAGTCACTTAAGAGTGATACTCACCCCATTGAGGGAAGAGTAACTATTCTTTTGGATTCTAAACCGTGATATCTAGGAGACGATGAACTAACTCAAACTTGTGAAGGCTAAACAACTTATTTTTTCCCCTTTGGTCCACTTCCATAGACCTATCTTCGGTGTTGACAAAAAATATCGTTAACACATGGCGATTTGATGTTTTCCGGATCAAGTCATACAAGGGAGGTGCTGCCGAAATTTTTCGTGAATTTTGGCATATCTGGAAAGAAATTCAATATGTGATGCTAAGTTGAATTGTCTTCCAAATACTAAGTTGTTAATTTTTTCTTTCGACATCGAGTTGTTGGAAAATGACTAAACATCTTAGAGGTTCGATTTGGCTGCATCGATCCTGAATTGGATGGTTGTTTAGAGCATCAAGTGATGACTTGTCTTATGTCATCACTTATTCGAGAGTGTTGGGTTGTGATGTTTAGTCTTTGAGAATTTTGGGGACGAAAACCTTTATGAGGAGAAGAATGTAATAACTCGTATTTTAAAGATGGCATATTTAAATATTAATCGTTAATTATCCAATTGGTGGCTAAAAAGTAGGATTTTCCATAAAAGTTCGAATCATGACTTGGGAATAGTTTCATTGAGTCCATATTATTCGTTACGTGAGGAATTAGTATATGGATCATTATATTTTGAGTTCAAACCAGTTAGTGGTCATAACGATCACGATGTGCGCGTAAATTGTCTTTCCGGAGGCAAAGTGTGATGAAATTTATAATTTTGGAATTGTCGTAGTGAGTTGTTACACGCCGTCAAGTTTCATAGCGAATAATATATCGTTTGACGGAGCGTAAATCAAACGTGTGTCTATTTTTGTAAGAAACTATCATTGTATTCGAGCTTTAAAAGCTAACTTTTGCGTACGATGGATCTGGGTCCGAAAACCTATCCTATTGGTCTTGAAATGATCATCCAGATTCTTTTGAGTATAAGGTTCGATATGTTTAGGGTTCGAGAGATTTTGGGTTTGGTGAATAATGTTTTGAAGGAGGCTATATAAGCATCTTCTTCTCCTCATTTTAGATCCAAGCTTCCACCTCTCCATCAATGGCCGAATTGATCCTCCCATTTTTAGCCAAAACCCCCAATATAAAAGTTATCCATCTCGCCAACACAAAGACAAAGACACTGGGCACTCGTCGATCAAATGTTGGTGGTGGCCGGAGATCACCAAAATACGATGCATGCCCATTTCTTTATTCTGCTTGTTGTGGCTTCCTCACCTAGAATCCGCTCTTGGCACCAACAGAAAAATTGTAGAGGAATGAAAAGCGAAGAGATTGGCGTTATTTTGAGGTCAACCAGAGTTTGTATGAGGGAGAAATCTACAATTAGTGATTTTGGTTTATTGGGTTTTTCCGGCGAACGGGGCATGGTTAGACGACGAGATTTTTGGTGAAGGTAGTCTGGAGGGAGGAGCTTCAAATGGTGGTGGTTTAGCATCGATCAGAGATGCGAGATGGTGGTAGCAGCGAAAAGAAGGTGAGGGGTTTCGGTATTTGGTTGAAATGTGATTTGTTTGGGGGGGGGGGAAGGAGGGAAAGTGACTCAAGCCCGGATTGGCTATACCGACCCAGATCCGGTTCAACTATGTCAAGCAGGAAAGGGGGACAATCCGGATATGAAAGCATGGAAGATTTGGATGAGGTTTCGAGTGTTTGACTCGTGTTGATGTGCTCTACACTATGGAGCAACTTTGCACTGATTTAGTTGATGTGGGTGATATTATCTCTCACTATACTATTATCGTAGCATATGTTGTTATTGATGTTCATGTGTGATTGATAAGTATAAAATGGAACATCTAGCAAAGGGGAACCTAGTAGTTAGTAATTAAAGGAAATTAGTAATGATTTTAACTAGGTTTGACATGGACATCACATTTTACCTATTTTTGCGCTATTATGCGCCATTATATGTCAGTTTAGTACTAGCTTTAAACTTGGGCCATTTGGACGTATATTATACCCTGGGTGTTATATATTGGTTCTATTTGATCTGTTATGGTCAATTTGGATGTTTGTATGCTAGTTTAGGATTTGTTTGACTATTGGTTGCATTGGTTGACTTGTTTGCTTAGTTTAGCATAAAACGCCGTCCGTATGCGACTTAGTATTAAAAAATATTTGTTTGTTAGAATTCAGGGTGCTTAACGGTCGAATGCACATGTTGGTGTATCCTGATTGTTTACGCACAAGGATGGTAGACTCAAACGAGCGAGATATATTTTCGACGGAGCTTCAGAACGCATGGATGGATTCGACGACTGAGCAACATTGGAGCTCGACATCGGACTTGAAGGCTTGGATGGAGCAAAGAAGTCGAGCTACGAAGTGGATCCAGGTTCGACCAAGTCCAGATCGACGTAGTCGATCCAGAGATGGTTCGATCAATCTCGGATCGGTTATGTCGATCCGAATCTGGATCGACCAAGCGGTCAAGTCCAGATCGACATAGTCGATCCAGAGTCAACTCGACCAAGTTTGGATCAGCTATGTCAAGCCGGATCAGTGTGACTAAGTCCATATCGGCTACGTCGATCCAAATTCTGTTCGACCATGTCAAGCCGAAGGTGTACCAACCCAAGGGTGTGCTAATCCGGGGAAAAGTGACGATGGTAACCTCAGGGTAGGAGTTCTTCATGGTGGCATTTCTTTTTGGTGAGGAGTTTGATTTCATGACGAATGTCAGACATTTTTCCTTGGATGTGTATTTAACCGACTTTGGTTAGATGAGTGATCCCAGTAGTCCTTATCGATTACTAATGAATGGTTGATATCGGTTACCATTGTTGTTGGCCATTTTGGCCAATTTTACATCGATGACGATGTGAGTCCTAGGAGCAGAATATGGTGATTCATTCGATAGCCATTTCGACATGATGGCTCTTCGATCAGTGGCTTTGGCTTGAGACGAGAATGTATGTAGTAATGCGTCATTCGACGATGATGATTCCAGGATTGAGAGCATGGTTGCTGCGATGGATTGTGTACTTCGAGATGCAGAAAAGACGACATCAACTCGCATTAAGGTGACTGTCAGCTAAAGAGTGATGGGAGACATAGAATGATATCCCGCGACACATGATGACCGTCGGGGATAGATCCCACATTAAGATGACTTCAGACGGGAATCTTACAGACATTCTAGAGATGGATTGTTGCAGGGAACGTGTGCAATGGAGTTGTTGGTATCCGTGACTTCAGTACACCTTTGGGAGAGTGGCACGAGATGGGATTAGATTCAGTTGACGTTTTAGACCTGATCTGCCGGAACCTCAGAACCCGTCGACGTTGTGGAATGGGTGCGCTATCCAGTAGAGTCTGTTGATTTTTTGACCTAGTGATTGATGTGGAAATCGGGAGGTAGAGTCAATTGAAATTTTTGACCTACAAGTGCTTTGATGGAATGGGTGACTAAAGTACCGGATGCCATGTGCTTTACGCACATGAGTGAGTGAATGTAAGGATGGTTGATGGATGTTATGGTTGTTTACTTATTTATAACCATTGGGAACTTAGGCATCTATCACACTTTATCTACTTGATGTTTATCATAATATAACATATGCTGGTTGTTATGTGCTAACTCTATGGATGTAGGGGCAGGGTGATGTATCATTCTTCATACCTCTATGCCATGTTTATTATTGCGACTTTTACAGTACTTTGAGATTTGTTTATCCCTCGCACCAGACTTTTGTCTAATCCAAAGTTTTATGGTCTCTCTTATTACTTTCGGTGCTCATCAACGATGCTGATGAGTAGACCGGGTAGAAGGTTCAGGTTACTCGGAGTTGCGCAGGTGGATTCGTAAAAGGCGACGATTTGTATATTTATGCCTGAATTATGTCTTTATATTCCGTTGTGTTGCACTGTGGAGCCTTGACATTGTTAGTATTTTGTTTAAGACAGTTGATCAGTTAAGCCTATTTCTTATATATACTCTATTACTGTCTTGTGTAAATGTATGAACCTGTGTACTCTGATTATATGATTTATATAGTTATTACTATCCCGCCTGTTTTATATTTGTGATTTGATTATCATATGTTATCTGATGCGCTGTGAGATATACGACAGGTTCTGTTCTCTCCCTTTTCTTCTATTCCTTTCTTTTCTTTCTCCTTTTTATTATTTCTTTCTCCTAACAACCGCTTTACATCAATCGGGTGCTTGTGCAGCGCATATTTTTAGTTATGAGCACCGATAGTGTACAGAGAGCCGTCAAAAAGCTACAGATTTTCCTACGATAGTGAAATAATTCTTACCGATAACAATTAAAAACAAGTAAGCTAGAGAGCGTGAGTCTACCGACTCACCTTGTGTGGATTTTAGGCAATAGTCCCTTGATTTAGAGCTGAAGAAAGCCAAATTGGAGCATGTAGCAGCAAAATAAAGACATGCATCAACACTATTTTATTGTAACTTCTAATCTTTGATTTCCAGCACTGGAGATGTATCTTTAGCTTGAATTAGATCATGCCAATGAATAGAGGGCAAGCTAGTTTATAATAAAACGCAGAATTGGAGCATGCACAGAGTTTTAAAGGTCGAAAGGGGAGAAGAGCCATTATTTTTGATGTGTTTTCTCAAAGAAGGAGGATGGAGAGAAAAGAGTACATATCTTTTTTTTCCAGCAATATCCAAAAACCACTAGAAGAAGGAAACATGGGCTAAACATCCAAACAAGCCCAAAACTAAGTTGATTATGTTAAGTAAACATAATCACACCAATTTAAGGATTTAAAACACATTTTAACACTCAATTAAACACCACTAACACATTCTTAAGCTACTTAACACATACACAACATTAATAAGTTGTGTTAAATTTCATAACCCAACACACAATTTAAATACGCAAAACACATTTACACAATATGTACATGTTAACTTGACACAAACACTCAAATAAATGTGTTTGTCAAAACAACTATTATAACTTTTGAAACACGTTTATATTTATACAACAAGGCTGTTGTACACTTCATTGATTTAACAATTTAAATCTATTAATGAAAATAAAATACTTCGAATTTTGATTCACAATTAACACTTATATTTTTATACAACAATAATCCAATTGATTTATTAATTAACATTATAAAAGCCACATATTCGCTTTTTAACAACAATTTATAGAATCCAATGTTGTATGCTACTTTAAATCTACCAACATAATTTAAAACACAATTCCTTTATTTTATTGTTGACAAGAGATACATCTTATATTTAAAAAACCCAAATTAGCAATCTAGTAATTATTCCAACCAACAATTACCATTAATATTGTAAATATATATTTCTCCCTTAAACAAATTATCACTTATTAATGAAAATCTATATTTTACAACACTTGAATATCGATTGCTAATCGATAGAACATGTATATTTTAAACATCCACTATAATCATTAAGTTATGATTTGTAAACATTGATTGGAATAAATTACTTATTGCGTTAAAACACTTAGTTCATTTCAAACACATGAATTACGAAAACCACAAATCCCTTATCTCCGGTTTTAAAATACTATACGAGTTGCACTTCCAAACTCATATTTTATTCTTTACAGATTCAGAGTACGGAAAACACATAATGATCTGCTTAGCTCAGTTACCTTAAATACGAGTTGTTACAGACATTTCATGCGGATTTTTCTTCCAATTGCAACATAAAACCTTCTGTTCCCAAACCCTTGTTCCGAAATCCTTTTCCTCGCTTCTCTCATCTCGTCTGCAATTGAAATGGACTCACGTTCACAAATCTGCTTCCATTCATTTTTAATTATGAAAGTCGTTCTTCCCTACCATTCCCTCAATTTTGATTTTTGCCATTCTGTTCAATGGCGACTCAATCAAATTAACAAAATACCGTGATAAACACAGTCTTTAAGTTTCATCATGTAATCCACTAATCGTAATCTACTGTACGTGTTTACCATTATGAGTTAATCGAAATGATTTGGTATAAGTGCTTAAGCAGACCAGGGTTGGAGCCATGATTTCGACAGGAACCGTCCTTCCTCAACATTGATTATCAACTGTAGGAATCCATCCACGACAGCTTATGTTTGCACGTTAAACCATCGTCGGATCTATGATGTCCCTAACAATCAACTGCTTCTCAAGTAATTTCTTAATATTACCCATGCTTTCTTTACTAATTATTACATTGTTGGAAATAATTTTCAGTTCAGCCCTAACCCTAATCAATTCATGAGAAATCAAAACCATTAACAATCAGAGATTGACGGAAGCGTACCAGAATCCATAGGATTATTGAATAAAGGTTAGATCTTCCAGAATTGTATGTAAAGTTTCTCACCGATGAAGAGGAGAGAAAACAAAAGAGCGTACTGTTTCTCGGGGATTGAACCGTTTTTATTAACGGACAAAAAACAATTATGTAATATTTACAATTTGGCCCATCATCAAATTGTAAATACCTCTTATTGTTTATACCTTTATAATATAGCATACAATTGCATATATGTTCCCACATATGATTTTTACTTTTAATACAAAGCCATTAAAATGCAAGAAGCGGCACATCCACATGTAAATCAAGAATAAAAATGTCCCTTCGTTTGCAAGGTCAAAATTGAATGTATGTAACCAATGCAATTTATATCATCCATATTACTTATTTCAAAATGACATTTGGGTTGAAGTCATAAATGACCAAACATTGTAGTAACATATTCCTAAGCATGTAGGACAAAAGTTAATAATTACAAATTTCGTATTGTTCTTCCAGCTTTGATCATTAAAACAAGGACTTGGTTCTATTTTATCCAAATTGCTTTCTTCCACAGAACATTCGAATCAAGTCAATGTCAAAAAAAAACTGCAGATTGTACAGAACCAAATTAGAAAGAAAAAAAAGTCATACGTGAGAATAAAATAATATTCTCCACAGAATCCATAATCAGTGTCCATATTGTACAGAACCAAATTAGAAAAAAAAATTGGTTTTCAGTCACGAACCAAGGACGAACCGATGGATTCCACGTATAATTTATGCATATTAGAACCGAATCAAACTGATAACTATAATTTCAAGTCCCAAAAAAATACATTGATTTGTAAACGCAGGTTTATAAGATCAATCGGCAAATCCTCATGAATTAATTTAGGGTTGCTCCGATACCAATTGTGTAACAACCCGGATTTTCAGAACCAATTTACAATTTTTATTTTAGCTATTTTAATGGATTTTGATTATTTAAAATGATTTATTTTAAATAATAACGACTATAAATTTATTTAAATAGTAGTTGGAACGTATAAATTTATTTTAATTATAAATAGAGCCTAAAATGGCATGGTAGTTTGAAAATTCGATTTTAAATTTCAATTGAATGTATGGAATTCAAAATAAATCGGATTTCAGTAAAACAAGAAACATTTGGATCGGTTTAATTATATCTTTCTAACGAATGTGAAAAATTCAAATTTCATAATATAAATTGAAAGTTATGTCCAGTCTAAAATTTAAAATAGTCGCTATGGAATTTATATACATTTTAATATAATATATGGCCCTTAAAAATAGCCATTTTGCAAGCGACCTCCGTTTTCGATGAAACCACTTTTGTTGGATCCGAAATATCAAATTATAGTCAGTTTTCAAATTTCATAATTTTTGGAATTAATATGTGAGCGCAGTGAATTTAAATGTGTTTAGTAATTTCAGTTTGAATTTAATCGACTGGAAAATGGTCATTTTTCAAACGGTCACTAAATTCGACGAAATTAGTTTTTTTAGGATCATATCATCAAAACATACCGAGATTTATTTTTCTGTAATTTTTGGAGTCAGTACGTGTCCCCGGTAAATTAAAATGTACATTTAAATTCAATATATATTGATTTATATTTTAATTTTGATAAAAGTTGATCAAAACGATAGACTTGGCTTACAAAACATATCCCACTGTGTTCGGAATGGGGGTATTTGGTTAGGGACAACAGTCGTTGAGTTCAATTTGGGGTTTAAATGAAAAAGAGACTTTTTGGAATTAAAATAGAATTAAATATAAATGTATATATGGGTATAAACCCTAATTCTCCCACAACAGAAAAACCGTGCCCCCTTTTCTAAAACCCGTTGTTCCCTCCCTCAAAGCCACCGTTGCTTCTCCAGTCCGCCGCCTACCACTTCGCACCACGCCGCCGGCCTCCACAGCTACCGCCTTCCCTCCGGCAACTCCCCCCTTCCTCCTCCGTCTCTCTCCTTCTTTCCCGAGCCTTAGCCCTAAACCGTCCCCAAACCGCAACTCCGGCCACCATCCCGCCGCCGTGGGCCAACTGCGCCACCCCCAGCACACCTCAGGTCTGCCGCCACCTCCCCCGACCTCCAGTGACGCCTGTGGTCCCCCTCCCTCTAAAAATCCAATTTTTACAAATTTAAGTTTTACATTTAACCCCCTAACCTTCCGGAGCGAATATATTCTAATCCGAGCCCCTATGGCCAAAACTCCACAGTGCTAAAGTCGAAGAACACGATTTTCTCTTTGATTTGAGTATATGGAAGTCACATTTTGGATTGCAGAGTTGTTCAGAAAACGCGTCCAAAGTCTGTTGTCCAAATACTGTCTTTTCGCAAATTCTAGCGAATTGGAGCATTTTCGAAAGAAAGGCCACTAGGAGAGAGTTGTCCGGAATGGCGCGTTTAAGCTAAAAAAAAGACAGTGTGAAGATTGGAGCTTGTTTGCAAATTTTGGAGCCAAAACAGTAAACCAGAGCGTCAGAAAATAACGGCGGAATGGATCCCAATGTGAGAACACCTTCTCACTCAAACTATTTTACAGTTAAATATATCCTAGGTTGCAGACGGAGCTTAGTAGCTCCTGATATTATTTATTTGTACAAACCATGGTTGTTTGTTTGTTTGGATTGTATTATGGGAAAATTGACTGTATTGTGGATTGGTTGATGATTGTGTTTGGCGCGAGCCAGTATCAGGAGAGGGATAATGCTAGACATTATTCTGGTTCTAATATCACGACGTTATAATGCCAAAATTTTCTAAAATAAACTATATAAAATATTCATGTGTTGAATAAAATGTTTGAGCAATAAAAATATCATTTTTATTGAATATATGAACTACATAAAATAGTCAAGTGTTGAAATAAATATTTTATTGTTAAAAATATAATTTTTAACATATGTGTGAACGACATAAAATTCTCTTGAAATGAACATAAATATTCATTTACAAATCAGACGATTTGTTTATGTACACCCATTTAACTTACATTGATTGGGACGATAAATTTTACACATCGCCCAACTGCACAAATAATATTCAGTATTTGTTGGTTGAAACCCCACACGGGTATTGGGATGATATTTGGCGTACACTAATCTCAATTGTTTAGTTGTATGTCAATCGATCGGTTGACGACTGTTGTAAGCGTTAATTATTTATGTTTAATGCTTATGCAGTTGTGTAATGCACTCTGGATGATGGATGATGGTTTATCATTGTTGTTGTGTACATGTGATGTATGAAATCCATATAAATAACATTATATGGTAATTGATTGGGTCTGATTCTAATTCAGGACTAACGAATATTTTAAAATAACGAATATTTTTAAAATAATATTCAGTAAAGGATTAAAATGTGAATTTGATGTCCGGTTTTGGATGACACGAAAATATTGAAATGTGTGAAGCCGTGCTGATTAGCTATACGCCATTTTAACACGAACAATTTTTATATCGATTTTACTCAATTTTATAATGAATATCAAAAAAGGAAATGATTTCAAAATCTGATATTTTGAAAATATTATCATTTATATATTATAATGATAAGGAGTATTCAATTTTGATTTAAATTGAAATGAAAGTGAGAATCGTTTAAAACGAATTTATAAAATATGTTTTGAATGAAATATTATATATATATATATATATTAATGGCTTGAATAGAACGCGCCGCGACTGTTCGCGAATTTCGACCACTGACCTCGAATTGACATTACGGGAGATCCGAACGTCAGATTCTCCTAGAACCGGAACGGTTGGGTTCGTATCGGAAAGAGCTTTCCAATGAATATAAGAGATTTGAAATCTAACGGTTGGATTTGGAATTATGTCCAAATCAAATTTGGAAAAGGTCGTTATGGATGCAGTTCGGTGACCATTATTGGAAACCGACTGTACGGACCTTGATAAAATTATTAAAAATATTAATAATTTGTGTAAAATCATAATAAATGATTTGGAAAGGATTTGGATGAAAAATTCCAATTTTTTAAAGATAAAAATATATTTTTATCAAAATGAACTAGTTATTAACTAGAAAGATAATCATTTTTAAATAAATAAATTGGATTTGAGAATGGTTTTAATCTAACCCGAATTTTCCAATGTATGAATTGGAATGGATTTGAATAGAAATCATCTTCGGGATATTTCGATATTGGATTCCGTGACTATGCTGATATTGTGGAGGAATTTGGAAGATAGATAGATATCGTTATTCCCCATACGATATGTGTTAGTTTCAGAATTTGATATTAAATGTAAACCGATATAATTTCTGTTTAGAAACTTATATTTAAAATCAAAGTGGATTTTGGGCTTGTCGTGAATGGTGTCTTCAGTAACATTGTTCTTAAATCCCGTGTGAAAAGAATAAATCTTTTAATTAAGATTATTAGAGTTTCCAGTTATGTCTAGTAATTGGAATAAAATGGAATGTGAATTGGGTTTGTTGTGGACTGTGTTTTTGACGACATTCGATCTTTAACCCGATTAACAGTGAAATGTGATTTGGAATATATAAATCTTTTATTAAGATTTAATGGAAATTTTTCCAAAGTAAAGTTTTCCAATTTAATATATTAAATTGGAATTGAATGGAATTCGATTTGGTAATAATCGAAGTGAGCTTCTGTGGAGGAAGACTATTACTATATATGGAACTTAAAAGGCTTTGTCGTTATTCCATTTATATTATTAGTCGGATACAGATATTGATATTGATTATATATTGATCTGTTTTCCGTGAAGATTCCATAGTTACTGGAATATGATTTTGGGTTTATCGTGAACTGTGTTTTAAATGACACCGGTTCTTTAACCCAGTTAAAGACAGGATTGCATGTCTAACATTGTATTTCGAACTGTATTGTTCATCTCTGCTAAATATATATCTGTTTGGTGGCAGAGAATTTATTCTCTTGCTTAACACCTTTCTCTGAGACGTATGAGCTTGGGGGTTATATATTGGCAGAAATCAATGGTACGGTGTAGATTGTCAATGTGGCATGCTTAATTTCCTAAAGTTAAATAATCATTAAGTAATGATTTATGAGATAAAAACTAAGTGGATTTTTAATGAATCTTTAATTAGATTGAAATGTGAATGTGATAATTTAAATTATCAAATTTGGGAAATGATCGAGAATGGAGTATCACCAGTTTTGCTCCAAGTGATAGTTAAATCTTTAATTAGATTTGAACGTGAAATGGTAATTAAATTTACTGATAACACAGTTGGTGTTAGATATGGATTACTACCAGTTTTGCTCCAAGGGATGAACGGGTTGGGATTGGGAAAATAAAATAAATGATTACTTTGGTAAGGCTCGCTAATCCCGACTAGTTGATAAACCTTAATTTGGTTTAGAATTGATAAAGGATAAAATCAAATCTTTTGAATTGATATCAAAAGGAAGATTAAAGAATAAATTTAAAAGTATTTATCTTTGATAAAATTAATGGAACCTTTCCCTAAAGACGTGAATATTTGAATAAAAGAATATTCTGAATTGGAATGAGTCGTATGATGTGTTTTTATAGCACTTGATTATTGATTATAAATTACGCGAGTTATTGGAAATACCG
Source organism: Allium sativum (assembly GCA_030737875.1). Taxonomy (NCBI): domain Eukaryota; kingdom Viridiplantae; phylum Streptophyta; class Magnoliopsida; order Asparagales; family Amaryllidaceae; genus Allium; species Allium sativum. The sequence continues at coordinate 468,189,362 of CM060923.1, forward strand.
CATCTAAGCCATTCTGAATAATTAATACAACACCTAAAAGTCGACGATGAATACAATGGATGAAGACGAGAGTTCTTCACATCGTTTTGATGATTACTGATGTCATGATTGGGTTGTACACCCAAGACAAGGTAATAAGTGGTGATCGATCAGATATATAAGGACCTCTTTCCTGCATTGGACATACGGGACGAGGAATAAGGTGCCTTCGGTTTCGTTCAGGCCCAGAACAGACTTGTAAATGGATGTGTGTTTGACAATGGATTCATTCTGTGTTGATTGATTTCTATTAAATATATATCTGTTTGGTTGCGGAGAATTTATTCTCTTGCTTAACACCCTTCTCTGAGACGTACGAGCTTAAAAATTATATATTAATAGACATCAGTTGTATGACATGAATTGTCAGTGTGACATACTGAGATGCATATAATCAAGGCTTTTGTTGAAAGGCAGAGTCTTGTGGTTGATGATCAAAGCACGGCTTTAAATAACATAGCTTTGTGTATAGCGTTAATTCACGAGCCTCACACCTCGGTATGAGTCAAAAACGGGATAAGGGAACGCAGAGAGTGCACGGCGTTTCTTACTAGCTAGGAGTGGTGTCATGGTATGGAGCCCAGGCATTTTTACTTATGTTGATGATGGAATGAGGCTCCTCGGATATTGAGTCTCTAGTAGCTTAAAGATAGGTCCTATAGGACCGGGAAACGTGTGTTCAGGAATAACCAATCCACTAAAGTAAGTGTGGAGCGGCCCTGCAGGATCCAGGGCTCGCCAGCGTCCGATCCCTGAGGAATTTGCTAGAGTGTCTCGAATCGGTAAGGAGATCATCCCTTGCCTTGACTGTAACAACCCGTATTTTCAATAACCTGTTATAACGTAAATCGAGGCAGAATTTTATTTATAAATCTGAATCAAGGGAAATGGGCTATGCCATTACGTTCGTCTCGGAAAAATACGCGAAATAGAGTCCGAGTTTTCGAAAATCGGAGTCCGTATGACCCGATTAACGCCCAATGAAGTTTTCAGAAAATTTCAAGTTCAAAACAGATTTCGAATTTCGGGTTCAAAATTCGAAAAAGGGTCAGATTGGGCCAGGCGGGAAAATTCCCGCCAGAGCACCCAAGTCGACAGCCCTGTCGACTTGGGAGTTGACTTGGTTGGACCCAAGTCGACAGCCCTGTCGACTTGGTTGTCGACTTGGTTCAGCCGGGCAGTTTTGCCTGGTGCACCATTTTGGAGTTGTGTTGAGTTTGGGGGCCAGATTCGGTTTTGAGGGCTGAGATTGGAACTAGGGTTTAATCCTAAGGTTGAAACTAATCCTAATCTCTATAAATAAGCCCCTAACCTAACCCTAAATCATCATTATTCATTCAAGTAACTAAACTATGGCAAAATCATTCCTCTCATGGCCTCCACTCTCTTCATAAAATTCTAAGTTATTTCTATGAGAGATTTTCCATGCATACAAGTGTTTTCAAGCTTGTATGAGTGTCATTAACTTGCATTCAAGTCAAGTTTCCATATTTACATCATAAAGCAAGGGTTTTGATCATTTTGGCTCAAGGGTTTTTCTAGTGGAGCTTGCATTTTGGGTTTATTTGATTGCATAAGGGCTTTGTCTCAATCTATATATATTTTTGTGTCTTCATAAGCATTGTAAGCCCTTTTCTACTTTCATATTTAAACTCTAAAGTTAAATGAATGATGCAAGTTTGGTTGATCATTATGATATGCAAGTTTGCCATGATATGCAAGTTTGCCATGTCATGTTATGCAAGTTTGATATGTTATGATATGCAAGTTTATCATGTTATGTTATGCAAGTATGCCATGTTATGATATGCAAGTTTACCATGTTATGCTATGCAAGTTTGCCATGCTATGATATGCAAGTTTATCATGTTATGTTATGCAAGTTTGATATGCAAGTTTGTCATATGATATGCAAGTTATGTTATGCAAGTTTGGGTTGATCATTTTGTTCATGTTATCATGTTATGCAAGCTTACCTTGGGTTTATGAGCTTAAAGCTTCAAGCTTTATGTTAAAGGTTGCATTTTGTCAACATGTAAGTTATCATATCTCTTATGATAACTTGCATGTGAGGCTAAATGCGAACTTATGGCCATTTCTACATGTCATTTATCACCATGTATCACCAATATGCTAAGTTTGGTTTTATGCATGCTTTTGAGGCCTAAAAATGTAATATGCAAGTATATGAACATATGTACATTTCATATGCCACCATGTTAAACTTGTGGCTTCAACACCTTTATGTCATGATCATGCCAAGTTCCCTCTTTCTATCCTTTATGCGCTATTGCGATATGTAAGCGATGGGATTGTGTTTGGGGTTGGGTAAACTTAAAAGACATGAAAACATGAGATTGGGAATTTACCTATTAAGTTAGGTCTACCCATTGGGAATTTACCTATTAAGTTAGGTCTACCCAAATGCTTGAAAACTTGTAATATGTTTGGTAAACATAATGGACATGACACTTAGAAAATATAAGTGTGACCAACTCGAGGTTGGGTTGAGTTTGTGGCGTAAAACTACCCGGAACCGACCGGCTTAACTAGTTGCTACAAACAATAGGACCCAATGTGAGAAGTTGGTCATGTTGTACCTTGAACCCGAGGTTAGACCAAGTTGTGGTGTAAAGCTACCCGGAACCGACCGGCTTAACTAGTAACCGCAACAAAGTCTAATGTGAGAGGTTAAGGCACATTAATTAATTAATGCCTCATGATTAGGGTTAAGTCATGGTCCACTTAATACTTAACCAATTTGGACTTGGTGGATTAATCGGGGTTAAGTCGTGAACCCATCGTTACACTTAACCAAGTTAATCCATGATTAGTAAAAGGGTTAAGTTAACCTACACTTAGCCAATCTGAACTCGGTAATTTAACGGGGTTAAGTTGAACTATACTTAACCAATCCAACTCAGTAATTTGATAAGGCTGAGAACCGATTTGATACCTGGTCTGGATAAACTAACCTGATTGATAAATTAAACGAACCTGTTTTGCGGATCTGTAGGACCCACACCAAGTTAGGCAAGTTTGTAAATCTGTTATCTGATCCGTTAGTCTGAAAACTGATCGTCTGAACTTTGTATGTCTGAACTCTGTTAATAAGTTAATCTGAATCTGATAGTCTGCGGACACAAGGGGGAATACTTGTGTCATTTGTTGTTTGGGACCCATATTAGTCAGTAACCCTTTCTGGTATCAAAACTTTGACCCAACTGTAGGTAGGGTCCGGGCACGCTTACTGAACTAATTATAAGTGGTTCATTCTGATAATGGCGATGGGTGTTGATGGTGCGTTCCAACCGGGTCATGTGCGTGCATGGATCCCGGTCTACCTCTGAGAATGTAAGACGCCGTGACATCTGTAAATATGCCTGTGCCAATTGGTTGCCACTTTAGGGAGTGATACACCCTATCGTGGGACCGACATAGGGTATTTATGTATTAGGGAGCCGATCGCTTGGGTAGGATTTAGGGTACACTTAGCTCTGTCTGATTCTGTTGGTACCGTCTGTTTTGTTGGGTGGTAACACCCGTCTGTTTCTGCGTGGTACCGTTCTGTTAGGGTGGTAAAGGCTCATTATTGTTAGCATTCCGTTTCTATACTTTATCTGTTCGGGTGCTAAAAGCCCATTTTTCCCAAACTCTATCTCTGTATGGACCATTCTGTTCCGTCCTATTTTGATGTAAACATTGGGGTAACACCTAATCCTGTTATACTAGAATTGGTACCAAGAAGTTGGATCTTGATTTAAGTCAAACACCTGATACTGGGCCAAGTTTAGGCCAAGGGATAAATTCTTGTTTATACATGACATGTTATAATGCTGGTACACCTGTGGTGAAAAACTTCACCTTGATTATGCGATGACTCCTTTGAACTATCTATTAGATATTCACCATGCTAGTACGTAATTATCCTTATGATCATCTCAGTTCCTCATGCCAGTTAACTTTATCAGTTTACATTGATTATAGTAGGGCTTACTCAGTCTTTTTGACTGACCTGTTTTTCTTTCGCCTCTTTTCTTCCGTTCCCCCCCCCCCCCCCCCCAGGTTCTCAGGGAGGGAATATTGGAGCTTAGCTTGGATTTCTGATCGCTTGCTTGTGGGATTTTAGCTCATGTACGGTCTTGACATGAAGCTAGCTATGGTTATCACTTATTTTGGGGATAGTACTTATGCATTTCAGTTTTTCAGTGATGTTGTTTTTATCTAGACTTGTGTATTTGGAAAGTTGACATTATGTTGTACCAGACTTGTTTTGAAATAGTTTGAAATCTTCCGCTGTTTTACTTATCTTATTTACTCTGTTTACATATATACATATGTTCTTGTTCTGCCTTGATATATCATTATGCATGTTTACCCGGTACAAACGCCCCTCCAAAGTCAGAGTGCTTGCAAGAGCCACCCTGGCGGAGGTGGGGTGTTACATTTGGTATCAGAGCATATGGTTTACGAGAAGGAACAAAAAGGTTTTTTTAAAAAAAAAAACTTTTGGAAAACTATTTTCAAAACCAAGTATAAAGTATTTTCCAAAGAAAAGTCTAGTTTATTTTAAAGGCTATTCCCTAAAAAGCCATTAGCAAAATTCCTTCGTTTTTCTCCATTCTGAATCTGTCTTTTTCTTCGTTTTCAGTATGGCCGATAACTTTGCTATTCCGGAGGGAGTACACGTACCTGTTTGGTATAGGAGACTTTTGGAGGCTAGGGCGACCGAAGCCGGCCCCGCAGATGTTCCTCCTCCTCCTCCGGTAGTTAATGTTCCTCCTCCTCCTGTCGCTGATGTTCCTCCTCCTCCTGTCGCTGAGGTTCCTCTTCCTCCTCCCCCTCAGCATCCTCAAGCTGACTTCGCAAAGACTGCAAAGATTTCAAAGCAATGGGTGGCAAGAACTTTCAAGGCACTGAGACTTTTGTAGAGGCCAGAAATTGGTTGAAAGAGACCGAGGATTTATTTGCTATCTTTGGGTTAGACGATCAGAGGAAGATCTTGTTGGCGGTTTGGCTTATGAAGGATGAAGCCGCTTATTGGTGGGAAGTCACCAATGGTACTAGGCCTGTTGAGACTTGGGCCGATTTCAGGACAAGATTCGGGCTTAAGTTTCTGTCTTCTACTGAAGAGAATTTGCAAATGGAGAGGTTTATTGCTTTGAAGCAAGGAGATATGTCTGTCAAAGAATATGTGAACAAGTTCAATCAGTTAGCTCGTTTTGGCTTGGATATGGTGAGTACTACTCAGAAGAAGGCTCTTCGTTTTGCTAGAGGATTGAATGAGCCGTTACAGGAGTTAGTTATGTCTCATGTGCCCATAGGGGCCACGTTTGAGAGTTTGGTAGATATGGCCCTACTCAATGAAGAGAACAAGAGTGCAAAGAAGGAGGTCAAGGTGAATGAGTCTCAAAACAAGAAAACAGGGCCCAAAAAGGAAATGCAAAAGAAGGAGGAGAAGTCTGAAGATAAGAAGGAAAAGAAGTGCTTTACTTGTGGAAGCTCAACTCATCTAAACAAGGATTGCAGAAAGAGGAAGGGCACTTGCTTTAACTGTGGAGAGATGGGACACTTCACTAGGGACTGCCCAAAGAAGAAAGGGACTACATCGGAAGGAACGGTGAATACTCGCATGGCGAGTGAATAGATTAGGGCTAGAATAATTTGTCTGTAGGATGTTTAATTTTCCTTGTCTGATTTTCAGTTTGAAACTCTTTTTCTGGTATTTTGATTCTGTAATGGAAACTCGGTACTTTAATGCTAGTCTTGCTTCTGATCTGGTAATAGTCTCAAACTCCCTGAGAGTTATAACTCATCTATTTGTGATAAATTGGGGTTTGAGAGTATCTGTGTTGGGCATGAGGGTGACTATGACGAATACATTCTGGGTTTCTACCATGCTTAGTTTCCTAAGAATCATTTGGGGAAATCTGATCTGTACTAGTAGTTTGTAAGTATATGTACCAAGTTTTTGTTTTATCTATACTCGCTTCCATCACTCGACTGTATCTTGTTGAGATAGGAATCCTATGGATGTAAACATGTGTTTGAGACATGTTATGTTTGATGGTTGCAAGTGGTTGCTAGTGGTTGCTCGTGGATGCATAAACACACACTAGGCACTAGATCGGCTTGAAATACACTCTCATATTGCATATGGACGTGTGTACATTTTCAATTCTTATGGTTGCAAGATGGTTAATTCAGCACATGGATGTTGCATATGGACGAATGTTTGTGCACACATATAGTATTATATGATTAGGACTATTTGCATACATAATGGATTCATTTCACTAACATAATTTGCATTGATGATATTTGCATTAGATAAGTACATATACACACACCTTTGCATATGTTCATACAACATTTAGAATCTTGTAAGGACAATGATTGCTCGTGGATGATGTTTTGAGTAGATGGATGTTGGATGGTAGGATACGTTCTTCCTAACTTGAAGATTTCGGGGACGAAATCCTTTAAGGAGGGGAGAATGTAACAACCCGTATTTTCAATAACCTGTTATAACGTAAATTGAGGCAGAATTTAATTTATAAATCTGAATCAAGGGAAACGGGCTATGCCATTGCGTTCGTCTCGGAAAAATACGCGAAATAGAGTCCGAGTTTTCGAAAATCGGAGTCCGTATGACCCAATTAAGGCCCAATGAAGTTTTCAGAAAATTTCAAGTTCAAAACAGATTTCGAATTTCGGGTTCAAAATTCGAAAAAGGGTCAGATTGGGCCAGGCGGGAAAATTCCCGCCATAGCACCCAAGTCGACAGCCCTGTCGACTTGGGAGTCGACTTGGTTGGACCCAAGTCGACAGCCCTCTCGACTTGGCTGTCGACTTGGTTCAGCCGGACAGTTTTGTCTGGTGCACCATTTTGGAGTTGTGTTGAGTTTGGGGGCCAGATTCGGTTTTGAGGGCTGAGATTGGAACTAGGGTTTAATCCTAAGGTTGAAACTAATCCTAATCTCTATAAATAAGCCCCTAACCTAACCCTAAATCATCATTATTCATTCAAGTAACTAAACTATGGCAAAATCATTCCTCTCATGGCCTCCACTCTCTTCATAAAATTCTAAGTTATTTCTATGAGAGATTTTCCATGCATACAAGTGTTTTCAAGCTTGTATGAGTGTCATTAGCTTGCATTCAAGTCAAGTTTCCATATTTACATCATAAAGCAAGGGTTTTGATCATTTTGGCTCAAGGGTTTTTCTAGTGGAGCTTGCATTTTGGGTTTATTTGATTGCATAAGGGCTTTGTCTCAATCTATATATATTTTTGTGTCTTCATAAGCATTGTAAGCCCTTTTCTACTTTCATATTTAAACTCTAAAGTTAAATGAATGATGCAAGTTTGGTTGATCATTATGATATGCAAGTTTGCCATGATATGCAAGTTTGCCATGTCATGTTATGCAAGTTTGATATGTTATGATATGCAAGTTTATCATGTTATGTTATGCAAGTATGCCATGTTATGATATGCAAGTTTACCATGTTATGCTATGCAAGTTTGCCATGCTATGATATGCAAGTTTATCATGTTATGTTATGCAAGTTTGATATGCAAGTTTGTCATATGATATGCAAGTTATGTTATGCAAGTTTGGGTTGATCATTTTGTTCATGTTATCATGTTATGCAAGCTTACCTTGGGTTTATGAGCTTAAAGCTTCAAGCTTTATGTTAAAGGTTGCATTTTGGCAACATGTAAGTTATCATATCTCTTATGATAACTTGCATGTGAGGCTAAATGCGAACTTATGGCCATTTCTACATGTCATTTATCACCATGTATCACCAATATGCTAAGTTTGGTTTTATGCATGCTTTTGAGGCCTAAAAATGTAATATGCAAGTATATGAACATATGTACATTTCATATGCCACCATGTTAAACTTGTGGCTTCAACACCTTTATGTCATGATTATGCCAAGTTCCCTCTTTCTATCCTTTATGCGCTATTGCGATATGTAAGCGATGGGATTGCGTTTGGGGTTGGGTAAACTTAAAAGACATGAAAACATGAGATTGGGAATTTACCTATTAAGTTAGGTCTACCCATTGGGAATTTACCTATTAAGTTAGGTCTACCCAAATGCTTGAAAACTTGTAATATGTTTGGTAAACATAATGGACATGACACTTAGAAAATATAAGTGTGACCAACTCGAGGTTGGGTTGAGTTTGTAGCGTAAAACTACCCGGAACCGACCGGTTTAACTAGTTGCTACAAACAATAGGACCCAATGTGAGAAGTTGGTCATGTTGTACCTTGAACCCGAGGTTAGATCAAGTTGTGGTGTAAAGCTACCCGGAACCGACCGGCTTAACTAGTAACCGCAACAAAGTCTAATGTGAGAGGTTAAGGCACATTAATTAATTAATGCCTCATGATTAGGGTTAAGTCATGGTCCACTTAATACTTAACCAATTTGGACTTGGTGGATTAATCGGGGTTAAGTCATGAACCCATCGTTACACTTAACCAAGTTAATCCATGATTAGTAAAAGGGTTAAGTTAACCTACACTTAGCCAATCTGAACTCGGTAATTTAACGGGGTTAAGTTGAACTATACTTAACCAATCCAACTCAGTAATTTGATAAGGCTGAGAACCGATTTGATACCTGGTCTGGATAAACTAACCTGATTGATAAATTAAACGAACCTGTTTTGCGGATCTGTAGGACCCACACCAAGTTAGGCAAGTTTGTAAATCTGTTATCTGATCCGTTAGTCTGAAAACTGATCGTCTGAACTTTGTATGTCTGAACTCTGTTAATAAGTTAATCTGAATCTAATAGTCTGGGGACACAAGGGGGAATACTTGTGTCATTTGTTGTTTGGGACCCATATTAGTCAGTAACCCTTTCTGGTATCAAAACTTTGACCCAACTGTAGGTAGGGTCCGGGCACGCTTACTGAACTAATTATAAGTGGTTCATTCTGATAATGGCGATGGGTGTTGATGGTGCATTCCAACCGGGTCATGTGCGTGCATGGATCCCAGTCTGCCTCTGAGAATGTAAGACGCCGTGACATCTGTAAATATGCCTGTGCCAATTGGTTGCCACTTTAGGGAGTGATACACCTTATCGTGGGACCGACATAGGGTATTTATGTATTAGGGAGCCGATCGCTTGGGTAGGATTTAGGGTACACTTAGCTCTGTCTGATTCTGTTGGTACCGTCTGTTTTGTTGGGTGGTAACACCCGTCTGTTTCTGCGTGGTACCGTTCTGTTAGGGTGGTAAAGGCCCATTATTGTTAGCATTCCGTTTCTGTACTTTATCTGTTAGGGTGGTAAAAGCCCATTTTTCCCAAACTCTACCTCTGTATGGACCATTCTGTTCCGTCCTATTTCGATGTAAACATTGGGGTAACACCTAATCCTGTTATACTAGAATTGGTACCAAGAAGTTGGATCTTGATTTAAGTCAAACACCTGATACTGGGCCAAGTTTAGGCCAAGGGATAAATTCTTGTTTATACATGACATGTTAGAATGCTGGTACACCTGTGGTGAAAAACTTCACCTTGATTATGCGATGACTCCTTTGAACTATCTGTTAGATATTCACCATGCTAGTATGTAATTATCCTTATGTTCATCTCAGTTGCTCATGCCAGTTAACTTTATCAGTTTACATTGATTGTAGTAGGGCTTACTCAGTCTTTTTGACTGACCTGTTTTTCTTTCGCCTCTTTTCTTCCGTTCCCCCCCCCCCCCCCAGGTTCTCAGGGAGGGAATATTGGAGCTTAGCTTGGATTTCTGATCGCTTGCTTGTGGGATTTTAGCTCATGTACGGTCTTGACATGAAGCTAGCTATAGTTATCACTTATTTTGGGGATAGTACTTATGTATTTCAGTTTTTCAGTGATGTTGTTTTTATCTAGACTTGTGTATTTGGAAAGTTGACATTATGTTGTACCAGACTTGTTTTGAAATAGTTTGAAATCTTCCGCTGTTTTACTTATCTTATTTACTCTGTTTACATATATACATATGTTCTTGTTCTGCCTTGATATATCATTATGCATGTTTACCCGGTACAAACGCCCCTCCAAAGTCAGAGTGCTTGCAAGAGCCACCCTGGCGGAGGTGGGGTGTTACATTGACTCATGATGGAAATCCAATTTTCCGGTACGACATTTTTCGGTTTAGTTGTAGAACTAGTATGGCGACATGATATATGGTACCTATGCTGGCTATGATTGATACATTTATATTGAAGTCGTTTTCGACACTATGCACTTATAGTAATATCAAAATGATTTGTTCTAAAAGTACCAAGCATGTTTGGCTATTATAAGGGAAAACTCTATCCTCCGGCTTGCGTTGCATTGTGTGATGGGTCAAGAGTATTATAATAGCTTCATTTTCCAAAAAGCATAGCGTTATTTTATTTTAAACTGAGATTCATGTGGAGCAAACCCGTTCCGTGTTATACGGCATGGTCCCATGATTTCCCAACTTTTAAAGTAAAGATTTAATAACTGTTTTTACTTCTCACACCAGTCTCATGACTGACTCAAAGTTTATTGTTTCTACCTAAACTCTAGGTGCCCATATTTTTCACACGGGCAACTAGTAGTTTTGGTTTTCGCAAATATTTCTTTTCACAAGATCCTGAATTACAGCTGGCGCTATATTCGGAAAGCTTTGTATCCGTGTATTTCTTTCAGTTGTTTTAGTAGATGATTGTTCTGCTGCATTATATTTATGTATATATATTTTCTGTTGCTTTGTAATTTTAATCTTTGATATTTTCTGTGGTATATTATTTGAACTTTGGTATATTCTTGTACTCTGATGTAATTATTGTAATAGCAATGAAATATTCTATTGTTTGTTTCTGATGCGTCGTATTCTCAAATCAATCCGGGCTTTCCTGTATCAGGGAAGTTTGGTCGTTCCATCGTGGTATCAGAGCTTTGGTTTACAAAATACGAGAACAAGACACATTAGAACCAAACGAAAGAATTCGTCAGAGATAGGATCTGTAATATCCTATAAGAACGACTCGTTAGAGATAGGGTTAGTAATACCATAGAACGAGTTTGAAGAGTATTATTTATAAAAACAAATTTAGTTTTGAAATTTTATATCTATTATTCGTATTTTAATATTTTATTTAAATTTAATTTTGACTATCGGGTATATGAAGATTTTGCATACACGCCTAGCTAGCATATATACGAAGCCTCAAATATACTAGGTAAATATAGGATTCCACTCTAGTCGCCCGGGGATGATTCTGGTGATTGACATGCCATCACCAGTATTTATGTTCGAGTTTCGAAAGAGGAATATCTATATATTTCCAATTGACTGGTGTGGGAACCAAAACTTAGATAGGGTTTATTGTTGTGATTTGGTATTAAAATATGATTTTTAAGTATATTAAATATATATATTTGAAAAGCTAATCAACTAACTAATTGTTGGTTGTGTTGTGTGATTATTAGTTCAGCTAATTAAAATATTGGAACAATAAAACCAATATGTGAATGAATGGTAAAAAATAAGCCAAATCGAGTTAAATATTAAGCTGACTTGAAATTTGATTGAAATTGCATGCATACACATGTATATATGTTTAACAGGTCATAGCATGGGAGCTAAGAAGAGGAATAAAATTGTATGCCCGACAAATAGGTACATGTTTACTGTATTTCTTGGGTTTTGATAATTTTATGGGCCGATTTGCAAGCCGCTTGGCTTTTTCTTTTTATTTTTGGATGATGAGGGCCCTGTGAGGCAAGATGTGGTTTTACCAATCATCCCGTACAAAAGAGATTATGGCGAAATTTTTCGAAAATTTAGGGTGTTAGCCAAATTTTTGAGAAATTAGAAAGTTCTTAGAAACTGAAAAGTTGAAGAACTTAAGCCAGAATGAAAGTTGAGTTGGTTAGTTAAACAACTTTCAGCTCCGTTCCTTTTCGAGGACCAAAAGATTTTAAGTGGGGGAGATTGTAACAACCCGGATTTTCAGAACCAATTTAAATTTTTTATTTTAGCTATTTTAATGGATTTTGATTATTTAAAATGATTTATTTTAAATAATAACGACTATAAATTTATTTAAATCGCAGTTGGAATGTATAAATTTATTTTAATTATAAATAGAGCCTGAAATGGCGCGGCAGTTTGAAAATTCGATTTTATATTTTAATTGAATGTATAGAATTCAAAATAAATTGGATTTCAGTAAAATAAGAAACATTGGAATCGGTTTAATTATATCTTTCTAACGAATGTGAAAAATTCAGATTTCATAATATAAATTGAAATCTATGTCCAGTTTAAAATTTAAAATAGTCTCTATGGAATTTATATATATTTTAATATAATATATAGCCCTTAAAAATAGACATTTTGCAAACGACCTCCATTTTCGACGAAACCACTTTTGTTGGATCCGGAATGTCAAGTTATAGTCAGGTTTCAAATTTCATAATTTTTGGAATTAATATGTGAGCGCAGTGAATTTAAATGTGTTTGGTAATTTCAGTTTGAATTTAATCGACTGGAAAATGGTCATTTTTTAGTCGGTCTCCAAATTCGACGAAATTAGTTTTACTAGAACTGTATCGTCAAAACATAGCTAGATTTATTTTTTGTAATTTTTGGAGTCAGTATGTGGCCCCGGTAAATTAAAATGTACATTTAAATTCAATATATATTGATTTATATTTTAATTTTGATAAAACCTGATCAAAACGACAGAATTGGCTTAAGAAACATATCCCATTGTGTTCAGAATGGGGGTATTTGGCTAGAGATGACAGTCGTTGGGTTCGATTTGGGGTTTAAATGAAAAAGAGAATTTTTGGAATTAAAATAGAATTATATATATATATATATATATATATATGGGTTTAAACCCTAATTCTCCCTCAAGGTCGCCGCTGCTTCTCCAGTCCGCCGCCCACCTCGCCGCACCGCGCCATCGGCCTCCACAGCTGCCGCCTCCCCTCCGGCAACCCCCTTCCTCTTCCTCCGCCTCTGTCCTTCTTCCCCGAGCCTTAGCCCTAAACCTTCCCCAAGCCGCAACTCCGGCCACCATCCTGCCGTCGCCGGCCAACTGCGCCACCCCCAGCCCAGCTCAGGTCTGCCGCCACCTCCCCCAACCTCCAGCGCCGCCTGTGGGCCCCCCTCCCTCTAAAAATCCAATTTTTACAAATTTCAGTTTTACGTTTAACACTCTGACCTTTCGGAGCGAATATCTTCCAATCCCGAGCCCCTATGGCCAAAACTCCATAGTGCCATAGTCGAAGAACACGATTTTCTCTTCGATTTGAGTATATGGAAGTCACATTTTGGATTGCGTAATTGTTCAGAAAACGCATCCAAAGTCTGTTGTCCAAATACTATCTTTTCGCAAATTCTGGCGAATTGGAGCATTTTCGGAAGAAAGACCACTAGGCGAAAGTTGTCCGGAATGGCGCGTTTAAGCTAGGTAAAAGGAAGACCGTGTGAAGATTGGAGTTCGTTTGCAAATTCTGGAGCCTGAACAGTAAATCAGAGCGTTAGAAAATAACGGCGGAGTGGATCCCAATGTGAGAACACCTTCTCACTCAAACTATTTTACAGTCAAATATATCCTGGGTTGCAGACGGGGCTTAGTAGCTCCTGACACTATTTATTTATACAAACCATGGTTGTTTATTTGTTTGGATTATATTATGGGAAAATTGACTGTATTGTGGTTGTTGATTGTATTGTGGATTGATTGATGATTGTGTATGGCGCGAGCCAGTATCAGGAGAGGGATAATGCTAGACATTATTCCTATTCTAACATCGCGCCATTATATTGCCGAATTTTTTTGAAATAAAATATATAAAATATTCACGTGTTGAATAAAATGTTTGAACAATAAAAATATCACTTATTGAATGTATAAACTATATAAAATAGTCAAGTGTTGAAATAAATATTTTATCGTTAAAAATATAATTTTTAACATATATGTGAATGGCATAAAATTCTCTTGAAATGAAAATAAATACTCATTTACAAATCGGACGATTTGTTTATATACACCCATTTAACTGACATTGATTGGGACGATAAATTTTATACATCGCCCAACTGCACAAATAAAATTCAGTATTTGTTGGTTGAAACCCCACACGGGAATTGAGATGATATTTGGCGTACACTAATCCCAATTATTTAGTTGTATGTCAATCTATTGGTTGATGGACTGTTGTAAGCGTTAATTATTTATATTTAATGCTTATGCAGTTGTGTAATGCACTCTGGATGATGGATGATGGTTTATCATTGTTGTTGTGTACATGTGATGTATGAAATCCATATAACTAACATTATATGGTAATTGATTGTGTATGATTCCAATTCAGGAATAACGAATATTTTAAAATAACGAATATTTTAAAATAATATTCAGTAAAGGATTAAAATGTGAATTTGATGTCCGATTTTGGATGGACACGAAAATATTGAAATGTGTGAAGCCGTATTGATTAGTCATGTGCCATTTTAATGCAAACGATTTTTATATCGATTTTATTCATTTTTATAATGAATATCGAAAAAGGAAATGATTTCAAAATCTGATATTTTGAAAATATTATCATTTATATATTATATTGATAAGGAATATTCAATTTTGATTTGAAATTGAAATGAAAGTGGGAATCGTTTTTAAAACGAATTTATAAAATACGTTTTGAATGAAATATATTATATTATATTATATATATATATATATATTAATTAATGGCTTGAATAGAACGCGCTGCGACCATTCGCGAATTTCGACCTTTAACTTCGAATTGACATTACAGGAAATCCAACCGTTGGATTCTCCTAAAATTGGAACCGTTGGGTTCGTATCAAAAAGAGCTTTCCAATGAATATAATAGATTTGAAATCTAATGGTTGGATTTGGAATTATGTCCAAATAAAATTTGGAAAAGGTCGATATGGTTGCAGTTCGGTGGCCGTTATTGGAAACCGACAGTACGGGCCTTGATAAAATTATTAAAAATATTAATAATTTGTGTAAAAGCATAATAATTGATTTGGAAAGGATTTTGATGAAAAATTCCAATTTTGAAAAGATAAAAATATATTTATATCAAAATGAACTAGTTATTAACTAGAAAGATAATCCAACGTTTTTGAATAAATAAATTGGATTTGAAAATGGTTTTGATCTATCCAGAATTTTCCAATGTATGAATTGGAATGGATTTGATTGGAAATCATCTTCGGGATATTTCGATATTGGATTCCGTGACTATGCGGATATTGTGGAAGAATTTGGAAGATAGATATATATCGTTATTCCCCATACGATTTGTGTTGGTTTCAGAATTTGATATTGAATGTAAGCCGATATAATTTCTGTTTAGAGCCTTATATTTAATATCAAAGTGGATTTTGGGTTTGTCGTGAATAGTGTCTTCAGTAACACTGTTCTAAAACACCATGTGAAAAGAATAAATCTTTTAATTAAGATTATTAGAGTTTCCAGTTATATTTAGTAATTGGAATAAAATGGAATGTGAATTGGGTTTATTGTGAACTGCGTTTTTGACGACATTCGTTCTTTAACCCGATTAACAGTGAAATGTGATTTGGAATATATAAATCTTTTATTAAGATTTAATGGAAAATTTTCAAAGTAAAGTTTTCCAATTTAATATATTAAATTGGAATTGAATGGAATTCGATTTGGTAATAATCGAAGTGAGCTTCTGTGGAGGAAGACTGTTACTATATATGGAATTTAAAAGGCTTTGTCGTTGTTCCATTTATATTATTAGTCGGATTCGAAAATTGATATCGATTATATATTAATCTGTTTTCCATGAAGATTCCATAGTTAATGGAATATGAATTTGGGTTTATCGTGAACTGTGTTTTAAATGACATCGGTTCTTTAATCCAGTTAAAGACAGGATTACATATCTAACATTGCATTTCGAACTGTATTGTTGATCTTTGCTAAATATATATCTGTTTGGTGACAGAGAATTTATTCTCTTTCTTTACACCCTTTTTTCTGAGACGTATGAGCTTAGAGGTTATATACCGGCGGAAATCAGTGATACGATGTAGATTGTTAATGTGGCATGTTTGATTTCCCAAAGTTAAATAATCATTGAGTAATGATTTATGAGATAAAACTAAGTGGAGTTTTAATGAATCTTTAATTAGATTGAAATGTGAATGTGATAATTTAAGTTATCAAATTTGGGAAATGATCGAGAATGGAGTATCACCAGTTTTGCTCCAAGCGATAGTTAAATCTTTAAATAGATTTGAACGTGAAATGGAAATTAAATTTACCGATAACATTGTAGGTGTTAGACATGGAGTACTACCAGTTTTGCTCTAGGGGATGAATAGGTTGGGATTGGGAAAATAAAATAAAATAAATGATTACTTCGGTATGGCTCGCTAATCCCGACTAGTTGATAAACCTTAATTTGGTTTAGAATTGATAAAGTATAAAATCAAATCTTTTGAACTGATATCAAAAGGGAGATTAAATAATAAATTTAAAAGAATTTATCTTTGATAAAATTAATGGGAAACTTTCCCTAAAGATGTGAATATTTGAATAAAATAATATTCTGAATTGGAATGAGGTGTATGATGTGTTTTTATAGCACTTGATTATTGATTATAAAATACGTGAGTTATTCGGAAAGACCGGGTCTAACCCATTCTGAATAATTAATACGACGACTAAAAGTCGACGATGAAGACGGTGTCTGAAGACCGGAGTTCTTCACATCGTTTGGATGATTATTGATGTCTTGATTGGGCTGTACACCCAAGATAAGGTAATAAGTGGTGATCGTCTAGACATACTTGGAGATCGACCAGATATGTGAGGACCTCTCTCCTGTATTGGACATACGGGCCGAGGAATAAGGGGCCTCTGGTTTCGTTCAGACCCAGAACGGACTTGTAAATGGATGTGTGTCTGACATTGGATTTCATTCTGTGTTGATTGATTTCTATTAAATGTATATATCTGTTTGGTGGCAGAGAATTTATTCTTTTGCTTACCACCCTTCTCTGAGACATACAAACTTAGTGGTTGTATACTGATAGACATCAGTTGTATGGCGTGAATTGTCAGTGTGGCACGCTGAGATGTAGATGATCAAGGCTTTTGTTGAAAAGCAGAGACTTGTGGTTGATGATCAAAGCATGACTTTAAATATCATAACTTTGTGTATAGCGTTAATTTGTGAGCCTCACACCTCGGTATGAGTCAAAAACGGGATAAGAGAACGCAGAGAGTACACGACGTTTCTTTCTAGCTAGGAGTGGTGTCATGGTATAGAGCCCAGACATTTTTACTTATGTGGATGATATAATGAGGCTCCTCGGATATTGAGTCCGTAGTGGCTCAGAGGTAGGTCCTATAGGACCGGAAAACGTGTGTTCAGGAATAACCAATCCACTAAAGTAAGTGTGGACCGACCCTGTAAGATCCAGGGCTCGCCAGCGTCCGAGCCCTGAGGCATTTTCTAGAGTGTCTCGAATCGGTAAGGAGACCATCCCTTGCATTGACTCATGATGGAAATCCAATTTTCCAATACGACATTTTTCGGTTTTAGTTGTAGAACTAGTATGGCGATATGATATATGGTACCCATGTCATCTATGATTGATATATTTATATTGAAGTTGTTTTCGACACTATGCACTTATAGTAATATCAAAATGATTTTTTTAAACGTACCAAGCATGTTTGGCTATTATAAGGGAAAACTCTATCCTCCTGCTTGCGTTGCATTGTGTGATGGGACCTGAGTCTTATAATAGCTTCATTTTCCAAAAAGCATAGCGTTGTTTTATTTTAAACTGATATTCATGTAGAGTAAACCCATTCCGTGTAATACGGCGTGGTCCCATGATTTCCAACTTTTAAAGTAATGATTTAATAACTATTTTAGTTCTCACACCAGTCCCATGACTGACTCGGAGTTTATTGTTTTTACCTAAACTCTGGATTCCCATATTTTCCACATGGGCAGCTGGTAGTTTTGGTTTTGCAGATATTTCTTTTCACATGATCCTGGATTACAGCTGGAGCTATATTCGGAAAGCTTTGTATCCATGTATTTCTTTCAGTTGTGCTAGTTGATGATTGTTCCGCTGCATTATATTTATGTATATATATTTTCCGCTGCTTTGTAATCTAAATCTCTAATATTTTCTGCGGTATATTATTTGAACTCTGATATATTCTTGTACTCTGATGTAATTGTTGTAATAGCAATGTAATGTTCTGTTGTTTGTTTCTAATGCGTCGTGTTCTCAACTCAGTCCGGGCTTTCCCATACCGGGGAAGTTTGGGATGTTTCAAATTGTTGGAGAAATTATTCAGTTCAGCCCTAGCCCTAATCAATTCAAGAGAAATCAATACCATAAACAATCAGAGATTAGCAGAAGCGCACCAAAATCCATAGGATTATTGAATAAATGTTGGTTCTTCCAGAACTGTATGTAAAGTTTCTCACCGACGGGGAAGAGAGAAAACAAAATAGCGTACTGTTTCTCGGGGACCAAACCGTTTTTATTAACGGACAAAAAATAGTTATGTAATATTTACAATTTGGCCCCTCATCAAATTGTAAATACCCCTTATTGTTTATACCTTTATAATATAACATACAATTACATATATGTGCCCACATATGATTTTTAATCCAAAATACATATTTCAGTTGATTGTTGTCGTCTACAAATAAAATTTCGCAACATGTATGTGAGTAGATAAATATGTTTGATTCTACAACTGTTATACTCTTCTTCCAATTTGATTCCAATATGCTATGAAATTGCCATTATACCGATGTTACTAAAGTTAACCGAGTCAGCTTAAGTTATTCAGTTTTCAAGGTATTGTAAGTTGGATTATAGTTTGAGATTCTACTATAGTTTTCAACCTTGTGGTTCTTAACAAGTGTGTAGGGTTAACCGAAAATCAAAATTCAAGTTCTTAGTTTTAATCTTATCAACTGTCTTCATATTTTGTTATATATGGTTGTATTGATGTAATGAGTGGTAAATTATAATGTAATTTGAGTTGGAGGGATAAGTTCTTGTAACAACCCGAAAATCTGGGCCAGTTTAGAATTTTTATTTTGGTAATTTTAACGAATTTTGAATATTTAAAATGAATTATTTTAAATAATATCGACGAGAAATTTATTTTGAATAGAGTTAGAACGTATATATTTATATAGATCGTCGTTAGAATATAAATATTTATTTTAAATTATAAAAGAAATTGAAAATGGCGCGGTAGTTCGATAATTCGATTTCAAACTTCAAATGGATGTACAGGATTCAAAATAAACCAGAATTTAGCAAAACCAAAAATAATAGAATCTATTTGAGAATATCTTTCCAATGAATCCGAAAAATCCATAGCGGGAATCAAAAGATGCGTCCAGTTGAAAATTCAAAATAGTCGCTATGGAATTCTGGCCCTTAAAAATGGAAATTTTGCAAACGACCTCGGATTTCGATGAAACCACTTTTGTTGGATCCGTGATGTCTGGTTATTGCTAGATTCCAATTTTCGTAATTTTTCGAATCAATATGTGAGTGTGGCAAAGGAAAACGCGTTTGACCAGTTTTAGTTGATTTTAATCGACTGGAAAATGGCCATTTTTCAAATGGTCTCAGAATTCGATGAAACTAGTTTTGTTAGGACCGTATCATCAATACGAAGCTAGAAAATATTTTTCTGGAATTTTTCGGGTTAGTATGTGGCCCCGGTAAATTGAAATGCGCGTTCAAATTCAATATATAGAGTTATATGTTGATTTTGACGAAAACTTATCGAAACGATCGAATCAGCTTACGATACATATCCCATTGTGTTCGGAATAGGGGTAATTAGCTATGGATGACAGTCGTTGGGTCTCGTATAGAGTTAAAAAAAAAGTCAACCCTTTTCGAAATTAAAATATAATATATATATTCTTTACACTTAAACCCCCCTCCCCTTTTCATTTCTTCAATCAGAAAAAAAACACCCGACATCTCTCTCCCTCTTCTAATCGATCCCGCTCCTTCCCTCCCGTCGCCTGCGCACCGCCGCCACCACCGTCGCCCCGGACCTCTCCGCCTCCCCTCTCTCTCCTCGTTCCCCTCTCCTCTCTCTTCATACGATGCTCGACGCAGCCCCGAAGACCCATCGTGCGATAACCCTTGAGACCGCGACCCCCCTATCTCCTCCTCCGACTGGAAGACCACCACGCCTCCCTGCTGCATGCTCCATCTCCGACTGACGCGCAAACCCCCTCCCCCTGTTCCAACGAATGCTGTAAGTTTTACTTATTCATTTATTTGCTTTATTCTTCTTCTTTTATCTACATATTAAAATCTGATTTTAATATAATGTAATAAGCTTGGATTTTCCTTAATGTAAATGTAATAAAAACTGAATTTTTATATGTATCATTTGAAAATAAAAAACGGAAAATATACGATTGTTATTTGTGTAAAGGCAAGATCTTTGTTTGTTTAAAGTTTTGATTTTTAATAGGTGAAAGGTAGGATTTTTAATTTATAGAAGCGATAGAGAAATGATTTTTATAATATAATAGCGATGTTTATAATATAAAGAAGGGATTTTTAATTAAATAAAATATAATTTTTATATGGTAGAGACAATAAAAATATGATTTTATATTATAGAAAAAATAAAAATATGATTTTAATATTATAGAAAGAATAAAAATATGATTTTTATATTATAGAAGGAATAAAAATATGATTTTTATATTATAGAAAGAATAAAAATATGATTTATAAATTTGATAAGCTATATACTATCTGCGAGAATTGATAAGCTATATAAATTTGATGAAAACCTTTGGGCATCATGCTGTAGAAAGAATTTGATTAAGGACAAACACTTTTGGACGATGGAAGTGTCAAATACTAGTAGCTGGAATTGGAAGAACGTGTTACGTCATAGGGGATTATTTTTGCCGATGTTCAAATGTGGTAGGCAGCATGCAAACCGTATTTCCTTTTGGTTTGATCCCTGGTGCATGGACGGTTTCATTATATCTCACTACATTGATTATGATGGGAGGAAATTATCAGGAATAAATGAGAAGGCGGCAATTTCTAGTTTATGTTCAAATGGATTCATTTCTCTTCCCAATACCAGTTCTCATAACATTCAATTGGTATGGAACAAAATCTGTTGCACTCCAATGCCTTCTGAAGGATGCCATGCGATGTGGGCTGGTAAGTTGCATTGCATCTCTTTGTCTTTCCAGTTTATTTCGAATGCAAGTGCTATATTCCCTTGGCATTCCAGAATTTGGCTTTCAAATGCAATTCCAAAAGAGAATGTTTTTATGTGGCGTATTCTTATGAATGGTGTACATACAAGAAGAAAACTGAAAATGTGTGGGATCATTGATGATGATACGTGTATTATGTGTGGGAATTTCCCTAAAATCATTCAACATATTTACTTTGAATGTGAGTTTTCGAGTTTTGTCTGGAGCAACGTTCTTATGCATTTTGGGCTACACACTCCAGCAACTAAATCTCAGGATGAATGGTTTATTATATTTAAAGCTACGATATGGAAGAGTATTCAAGGATGTCTGCTTTTGAAGTTATTCAAGAAAACGTTATATTATTTGTGGATGGAAAGGAACACTAGGGTGTTTAGCGGTGTTTTTACTACTAAACAAGTATTGGTCCTATCTATCATTAGAGGGGTTTCTTGATAATTGTATTGTACTTGTTAATTGTATTGTACTTGTAATTTGACTTTATTTATTAATAAACATGGTGGGGGCCATTCAACCTCGCTTGCTATGCAAAAAAAAATGTGATTTTTATATTATAGAAGAAATAAAAATATGATCTTTATAATTTGAAAGGGAGAATTCTTTATATTTGAAAAGGCGAATTCTTTATATTTGAAAAGGCGAAATATTTATATAGAGAATAGCATGATAAAAATATAATCTTTATTATATGAATAGCAGAGTAAAAATAGAATTTTTATATAATAAAAAATATAAAAATGTGATTTTTATATATGTAGTGAATACGGGCAACGAAAGTGATGAAAAGCGAGCACGACGAAGATTTCTACATATGAAGAGTCATGATATTGGATTAGCTAGTCGGTGAGAACTTCTCACTTTTAAATTTTGTTTCTAGTTAATAATATATACTAGGATGCAGACGGTGTTTAGTAGCACCCGACACCCGTCGTCCACAGACCATGGACGGCTTGTTTGTTTGATTGTATGTTGTTGTGAAAATTGAATGTGTGTTGTGAAATAAAATATTTATATTGCTAAAAATATTTTATAGTTAAAAATAGAATTTTTAACGTGCATTTAAAATGAAATAAATATTTATAAACAAATCGGATGATTTGTTTATATACACACATTTGACTGATATTGATTGGAACGATAAATTTTACACATCGCCCAACTGCACAAATAAAAACTGTGGTTGATTGATTGAAATCCCACATGGGTATTGGGATGAAATTTGACATACACTAATCCCAATAATTAGCTGTATGTCGATCGATTGATTGACAGGCTGTGTAAGCGTTGAATATTTATATTTAATGCTTATACAGTGTAGAATGCACTTTGGATGATGAATTGCTGTTTTCATTGTTGTTATACACATTTGTTGTGTGAAATCCATATGATCACATCATATGGTAATTGACTGTGCCTGATTCCCATTCAGAATTATCGAATATTTTAAAATATTTGAATAGAAATATTTGAAAAAGGAAATATTTGAAATAGAATATTTGAAAATAGAAATATATGAAGCCGTGTTGATCAGATTTGCGCTATTTTGACGTGAACGATATTTATATCAATTTTATTCATTTTTCAATGAATATTGAAAATGATTAGAAATTTGAATTAAATTGAAATGAATTGAAATTCGAATTAAATTGAAATAATTTGAAATTCGAATTAAATTGAAATAGAATCGAAATCGTTTTGAATTGAATTTAAAACGAATTGAAATTAAATTGAAATCATTTTGAAAACGAATTATAAAATAAGTTTTAAAAGAAAATCGACGAAATATAAATATATAATATATATATATATATATATAATGGCCTGAATAGAACGCGTCGCGCTGCGGTAGTTCAAAAATTTCGACCATTGACTTCGAATGGATATTACGGGAGATCCGACCGTCGGATTCTCCTAAAACCGGAACCGTTGGGTTCGTATCGAAAAGAGCTTTCTAACGAATAGTATAAATTAGAAATCTAACGGTTGGATTTGGAATTATGTCCAAATCAAATTTGAAAAAGGTCGTTGTAAGTGCAGTTCGATGGCCGTTGATGGAAATCGACTGTACGGGCCTTGATAAAATTATTAAAAAATAGTAATAATTTGTGTAAAATCATAAGAAATGATTTGTGAAGAATTGGGATGAAAAAAATCCATATTTGAAAAGATAAAAATAGATTTTTATCGAAATGAACTAGTTTTGAACTAGAATTATAATTCTATTTATTTTTAAAATAAATAAATTGGATGTGAAATGGTTTTAAAAGTAACCAGAATTTCCAATAATTGAATTGGAAGGGATTTGAATCGAAATTGTCTTCGGAATATTTCGATGCGGGATTTTGTGATTATACAGATATTGTTATGGAAATTTGAAAGATATATTTATATCGTTATTTCCAATACGATATTTGTTGGTCGTAGAATTTGATATTGAATTTAAGCCGATATATTTTCTATTCAGAGCCTTATATTTAATATCAAATGGGATTTGGGTTTGTCGTGAATGGTGTCTTCATTAACACTATTCTTAAACCCAGTTGAGAAAAAGATTAAATCTTTTTGTTTAGATTTAATGAAGTGTACCAATTAAATAATACTTAATTGGAATTGAATTGGAATTTATTTTTGGGTTTATCGTGAACGGTGTTTTAAATAACATTTGTTCTTTAACCCGACAATTAATGGAATGTGATTTTGGGTTGTCGTGAACGGTATCTTTAAGAATACTGTTCTTAGATCCAATGAAGTTAAGAAAATCAGAAATTAACTAAAGATTAGTTAAGTTGAATGGTTTCTTGGGTATTGATCTGATGTTGGTTTCGGCCTTCGAGGTTATTACTTAGGGAATTGTTCATTTGCTAATTTACGGTTAATGGCTGATGGAATAGAATGTGATTTCGGGTTTACCGTGAACCGTGTTTTAATTGACATTGGTTCTTTAACCCAGTTAAAGACAGGATATGATTTCCCAAGTTAAACAATCATTAATATTATTTTTGGGAAGATTAAAACCAAGTGGAGTTTTAATGAATCTTTAATTAGATTGAAATGATCGAGAATGGAGTACCACCAATTTTACTCCAGACGATAGTTAAATCTTTAATTAGATTGGAACGTGAAATGGTAATTAAATTACCGATAACACCGTGGTGTTAGATATGAAGTATTACCAGTTTTACTTCATGGGATGAATAGGTTGGGGTTGGAAAATTTAACAATTGATTACTTCGGTAAGGTTCGTTAATCCCGACTAGTTTGGATAAACCATAATTTGGTTTGAATTGATATTCAAAAGAAGATTAAAAGAATAAATTTAAATAATTTATCTTTGATAAAATTAATGGGAACATTTCCGTAAGAATGTGAAATTTAGCCACTAACTGAAGATTAGTTAAGATGAATGGTTTCCTGGGTATGGATCTGATGTTGGTTTCGGTCTTCGGGGTTAATATTTGGGGAATTGTTCTCTTACTAATTTACGGTTAGTGACAGATGAATTGGAATCAGGCGTATGTTGTGTTTGTATAACACTTGTTTATTATATACGCAAGTTATTCGGAAAGACCGGGTTTATCCCATTCTGAATAACTGATTCGACGTGGTGTCGAGGATGAAGACGGTGGTCGAAGACCGGAGGTCTTCACATCGTTTGGGTGATTACTGATGATCTTGATTGGGCTGTACACCCAAGAGGAGGGAATCAGTTGGTGATCGTCCAGACGTACTTGGAGATTGATGGATATGCGAGGTACAAGGTGCCTCTGGTTTCGTTCAGACCCAGAACGGACTTGTAAATGGCATGTGTGTCTGACATCGGATTTCATTCTGTGTAATTGATATCGGTTGCATTGCGTGAATTTCCCGTGTGGCATGCTGAGATGCAAATGATCAAGGCTTCTGTTGAAAAGCAAAGTCTTGTGGTTGATGATCAAAGCACGGCCTTTGTGGCGTAGCTTTGTGTAGCGTTAATTCGCGAGCCTCACACCCCGGTTGTGAACCAGAAACGGGAGAAGGATCCAGGGAGGACATGCGTTTCTTTCTAGCTAGGGTGGTGTCAGTGACCTACCAGCCCTGACATTTATATTATTTTCACCTGCGTGGTTGTTGCTGTTGCGAGGCGCCTTGGTTATATCGGTCGATCCGAGACCGATGGAGTCATTCGTTGGCTCATTTACGCCCCAAAGGGCGGGGAAATGCAGTGTTCAGGCATTTTAATCCACATCGGTGGACCGGCCCTGTGGCTCCTATGGCTTAACAGAGTACCTGCCTGAGGCACGGGCTAGAGCGTCTCGAATCAGTAGAGGACGATCCCTTGCCTCGGTTCGTAGAGGGAAATCCAATTTCCAATACATGACATTTGCGGTTTTGATTGTATAACCTATATACGGCGACATAGTGATATGGGGCATTCATGCCGCCTATGATTGATACTTATGATTGAAATTGTTTTGATAGCATTAATAAAAGACTTGTTTTAACGTATCAAACATTCTTTGGCTATTATATGGTAAAACCCTATCCTCTGGTTTGTGTTGCATTGTGTGATGGGACCTGGGTCTTATAATAGCTTCATTGTTCTTTATTTAGCATTGCGCTGTTGTTTCATGCACTGGTATTCTTGGGAGGAAATCCGTTCCGTGTTATACGGCGTGGTCCCTTGATTTATCTAACTTTAAAATAAAGATTAATAACTGTTTTAGTTCTCACACCAGTCACATGACTGACCTGGAGTTTATTGTTTTAACCTAAACTCTGAGTGCCCTTATTTTCGACACGGGTAGCTAGTAGTTTTGGTTTTGCAGATTTATCTTCACAGGAACCTGGTTTACAGTTGGAATGATATTCAGAAAGCTTTGTATCTGTATATCTCATTCAGTTGTATTTTGTATTATTTTCCGCTGCTATATGATTTATTGTAATCTCTGATATTTATCCAATGTATTTTATTCAGTTATACTTTGTATATTCCTGTATTCTGATGAATTGTTGTAATAAGTAATGAAATGTTCTTCCGTTTGTGTTATGATGTGGTTTTTTCTCAATTCAGTCCGGCCTTTCCTTACCGGGGAAGTTCGGGTCGTCTCAGTTCTTATCTTAAACTGAATTTGGCATATTTTCAGTGCATCTATGTTGAAACCTTAAAGTAGGTTAAAGAGAAATTTTATTTCAGACGGGGCATTAGCACTTCCAATAATTTGGCAATAGATGAAATGTGATTTCATGGTTTCATAGGCCTATTCATCTACTTTGGTGATTCAAATATGTTTTTAATTAAAATTTAGATAATTAAACGATAGGTCCATAATGCATATGTTTATATTTTACGTTGCTTGTCGGCTGGAACGGTAAAAGTTTGTTCTGTTCTTTCATATGTTAATTTGTTTTCTCCATTGTGCTATTATGCCCAAAAAAACACATCCTTTTTTATCGACTAACAGTTCCCACCAACTTAATCTATGTGATGCCACCAATACATATGCTTGTGCATGGTTATAAGTCAACTACATGTGTCATCAGAACATGGCTTGATAGTGTTGGTGGATAGTGTTACAGGTGGCAACCTCCTTTTAGACTATAATGGCATATCTAATAAAAATGAGAAGAAGAAAGAACATTAGAGAGAAAGGGAAAGTTTTAATTCATTTCTTATATTTAACATTTACAGCTTCATCCTATTTATACTAGTTTGCCAGCTCACACACACCACGTTCTAATAACAGCCTAGAATTTGTAAAAGCAAAACAATTTTGTAATTTGTAAAGTATTTCTTTCCCGCCAAAAGCTTTATCTGGTTTCATTGCTAAAGCTCCTATATTAGATAGATATTCAACCAAGAGAAGCATTAACAGACGTTACCAAAGCTTTATGTTTTCTACAATGGTTAAAAGTTTTTTTTTTACTCATTTCATACATAGTGATACCTATCCCTTTTGCAAAAATAAATGCATGTGAAAGTTCATTAATTATGTTATCTTTCTATTTCTTCATGGTGATATGATTTTTTTTCTTTTATATAAGTTAAACGGTTTCCGCCAAACTTTCATTGTGAACTAACTTATTTAGCTTATATGTAACAATATTTACTATGTGGACAAGATTTACATAAATTAATGTTATGCACAGTTAACTGGCCCTGAGATGTTAATGATGAAACCAACACCCAATTTTACTACTTAAGCTTTTTATGCTTAACTAGCACATTTTGGGAAAATAATGGTACATCGTTTACAAAATATAAGTATAACGTTTTACCGAACATCATCTACTTGATTTAGCTAGCTTGAAAGTGTGATGTTTCTACCTGCAAAGCCAAACTAAGAAGAATATCACAATTACCTTTTTAATATTCATATAAAGTTACATGTATACAACAATAGCTCAAATTTATCACCATGGATTACTAATCATTATTCAATACCATGGATAATTATTCATAACTCCGCTGTTTGCTTTGATATATCATCATGTACACAAATTTCACTATCATAAAAATGCAAGCAAATGAAAAAAAAAAGAACTTTTTTGGACAAATGTAGCAAGCATTTGCTTGCATACTTTACGAGCAAATTCTTGCTGAGCAGATGTGCAGCACTACATTTGCTTACTTTTGTTCAGCAAGAAAATGCATGCTAAGCAAATTTAGCACTACATTTGCTTACATTTCTCAGCAAGCATAGGCTTATAAGATTATTAGATTACTTATCCTTTTTCCCTTATATTGTATGAAAGTTGGTTCATCTTGATGCATATTGTAGGTACCAATTTTGTTCATTTAACGGAGTTCATTACCTTTGTTCATTGTCTAGAGGTAAATAATAAACTCTTTATTCCTGATTTTCTCATTGTCATTGAATATTGTAGCTTTTTAAATGCTTGATGGAAATACACTGGGTGATAGTTTAGTTTGACTGTAAACTTTTATTCCTTGGGTAGTATGAAATCTTCAGTTGAGGTAGATATTAACTTAAAAAAAGGAACAGTGTAGTCAATAGCAAATAGAAAAGGCTTGCGCTATGAGCTATAACACACGCTATTGGGTTTATTTCTTTTAGAAAAGTCATCAAGTATATTTTGTCTAATTGATTTTTTTGCATATTTTGCGTCATAGACAAAACCTTGAAAACTCCAAATAACACTACCATGCTTTATGCATGTACTATATATATATATATATATATTTTATGTAAAATGTAATTATATTATAGAAAATTTGATAAGTTCCGTGTCATACAAATTTGTTTTTTTTTAATTGTGAGTTATAATGAAATTTATTCCTATTTATCAGTTATGGTGATATAACTCTTAAAAAATGCATGAAAATACACTTTTGCGTGAAATGTTTAGAACATAAATCTAATGACAAGTGTTAAGAAGAAAAAATATAAATAAGAAAAGCTGTAAAGTGAAATAAGATCAAATGAAAAAATATGCAAAATCTACAATAACAGGATTCAAATAAATAAAAGTCAAACATAATTCAAGTGTACAATAAAAAAAACAAAGAAATTATAATATGCTTCTAACTTTTTTTAAACTTATTCATCGGTTTCATTTAAATCAAAACCATTAATCATTATTTTAACAATATCAGTTGTTTTCTTCTTTTGAGTCATACTATACGGCGATTTTCTCTGAGTCGTTATAAATACAATAACGTGCTATTTTGTGCATTATTCGCTGTCAAGACATCTTAAAAATAGACAAAAACAAAATAGCGTGGTATTTAGAGTCGTGCTATATTTTGCGCTATTATAAAATAACGTATTATATTTATGGTATAGGAAACTCTTGCGCCATTATCAGTGCAATAGCACAAGCACTGCGCTATGCGCTATTCGTCGCTATAGCGCGTGCTTTGATAACACTAAAGAAGGAATTCAAACAATATTGGCTGTGTAAACTTGTCTATGGAACAGTCTGCCTTATGCTACCCACTAGCTAATTTTAGCTCAATTATTGGTAATCCAGTGGGAATTTGAGGTGATGGATTGTTAGTGTCATATTATATTATCAAGTCTGCAGTTATGAAATTATCAGTTGTCTTGTTTCAGTAGATAAAGCAAGGAATCACCTGCACAAATTTTGTTAATGATCGAACAAGCAAATCAGCTATCTGATCCGAGTTGTAAAGTAAGTTGAGCAGGGAATTAATTGGGTAATTCTGCACATAATCACTGCTCCTAGAACTTAAGATATAAAATGAAGCCTTAATATTATTAGTCTTATTTGCATTTTCCCTTCGCGTTGTCTTCTTTAGCATGCACATAGCTACTTTCTGTAGTAGTGCAACTGCCGAACTAGTGAAATTGCATCCTAGCACGTTCAGTGCCACAATGTAACATATGACAATAGTCAACCTTATATCGGATTCAACTTTTATGTTTCAGATCTTCTTTGTGTTATTCATTTTATTTGTTAAAATATGTATTGCTTTTATATAATATGCATAATAGAGAACACAAAAATATAGGAATGATGTTTCTCTGTCTGCATGTTTGCTAAAGTAAGCTAGTGGGTGTATACTAAAACCTAAATTTTCAACTGCACGGGTATTTTTTTTCTTTTTATTAAATATTTCTCAAATTATCGTTTTTCTGTCATCGAAACAAAAATACCATTCTACAATTAGAGAATACAGAACAGTTCTGCATAGTATTGCTCAAGTTGTCGTTTTTCTATCATCAAAAGATAAAAGTTGTCGTCAATCTTCTTCCAACATTTCGTGCATGCATGTTGTAATTGTAGAATACTAAAGAACCAAACAAGTGTTTCTAAAACCAATTGGTAATAGGAACAACGGTCTTATAGTATATATACAGAAAACAAGACACAAATTGCTCAATGTGGGACAAGACTAACGGTAATAAAACCAAATTCTAGAATGTTGGTCCCATTGTCCAAATAGTTGTCAAAAACAATACTTTGCAATGTTTTTTTTTACGTTGTATCATATTTGGTCTCTTTGTAATACTTATGTAATGTTGAAAATTCAACGTACTCCAAAAATTTGTTAATGTTGCAAATTTACTGTATTCAGTAACATTTATGATGCATTGTACCTAGAAATTCAACAATTAAATTTCTACATCGTAAAAGATATAAAAAGAGAAATCGTAGCATGCATGTTATGTTTTAATAGTTTATAATTAATGACAATATCCTTCTATATTGATAGAGGTATTACGTTTCACCACTTCCAAAGAAAGTTGTTAATCCGGATGTTTTAACAATATTTTTGAAGTATTGTTAAGTATGTTTAGAGGCCTTATTTACATTTTTGTTGAGGTTTGTACTTTAGACAATGATTTCTAAATATTGTAGAACAATAAGGGCTTCGCACAATAAATCCATATTTCTGATGTTACATGAAATGTAGCGATAAATGTATAAATTAGGTTTCCGTTTTTTTAAGTCAGAAAATGCAAACTAGCTTGCAGTTTTCTAATAGGAAATGCAAGATAACTTGCGCTTTTCAAAATGTTCAAAAAGAGATTTTAAATTAGAAAAATGCAAGTTACTTTGCATTTTCTGTTTACCACGCACCCGAATATACATATAAAAATGTTCATCTAATACCCCAAACTAGTCATTTATGGCTATTAGTGGGAAGTCTAAGCAGATCCGGTATAATGTCATTTTCACTCCACAAAGATCACGATCAAATTATTTTTTATTTTTTCTTTACAACAAGATTTCTAGGGTAGTTAAGCCTAATCCTTAACAAATAAAAGAATCAGAAAATGATTTAATTAGTTTTAACTGAAATCTACCAATTTATACGACATTATACGATATTTTGACAATATTACTAGATTTAGACTATTTTGACGCTTACCCATCTCAATTGCTTTGGACAGGTTCAACTTTATTTATTGATGCTATTATAGATGTTTGCATATTAATTCAGGTATTTTGGTTATTGGTTGCACGGTTGTATTTTTGCTTGAAAACGATGTTTGTAGGCGACATAAGACTAGGGAAAATATCAGATGTTATTGTGCTTATTGATCATGCATACAAGTTGATGTATATTGATTGAATGCACAACGACGATAGACTCGAAAGGATGAGATAATTTATCAAGGAACCTCAGAACTCACAAACTGATCTGAAAACAGAGAAGCACTAGAGCGTATCGACTGACCCAAAAATGAAGTAGCACCGAAGTGTGCAGACTGGTTGGAGCATGGTGCAACGTTGGAGATTGGTGACCGAATTGAAGAGAAAGAAGAACTCGATGAGAGATTTTATGAAGATTGTCTAACGCTCTCACTTGATGTGTATTTAACAACTTTTAGTTAAGTACACACGACTGTAGTGGTTGTTATCGACTACTATGAGATGATTGATCGACTACTATTGATGTTGGTCGTTTTGGCTAATTTGACGCGGTGATGGTGCGATCTCGACGAGAAAAATATAATGGTTCATTTGATAGTGCTTTCAATGTGATGGCTTGATAGAATTCAATTTGTTGATATAATTCAATTTGTTGCCTTTATTTCATTACTCTCCACTCCTTTATATAGGAGTTCAATATTTACAGGAATTTATTGCAAATAGTAGATAAACATCAACATAAATCTTCTATCATTAATATATATATATATATATTACCATGCGTAATATATATAAATGACAAATCTTCTACCATTAATATATGGTATTTATGTAATATATTATTAACATAAATACCATATATTAATTATTCTAACATAAATCTTCTACCATTAATATATGGTATTTATGTAATATATTATTAACATAAATACCATATATTAATTATTCTAACACTCTCCCGCAGTCGGAACAGGCTATTGTCGGATGTTAAGGCTGTCCCGAAATTCGTCAAATAGCACACGCGGAAGACCTTTTGTAAAAATATCAGCAATTTGATAACGGGATGGGACATGGAGGACTCGAACTTCTCCTTTAGCTACTTTTTCACGGACAAAGTAAATATCCATTTCAATGTGTTTTGTGCGTTGATGCTGAACCGGATTACCAGATAAGTAGATCGCACTTACATTGTCACAATAAACCAAGGTGGCTTTTTGAATGGGGACATGCAACTCTAACAACAAATTTCTGATCCAACATGAGTCGGAGACAACATTAGCAGCTCCTCTATACTCAGCTTCTGCACTAGAACGAGACAATGTAGATTGACGTTTAGAGGACCAAGAAATACACAATAACCTGAGGTGGAGCGTCTAGTATCCGGGCATCCACCCTAATCAGCATCTGTATAAGCGATAAGTTTGTCAATAGAAGACTTGTGCAGATGCAAACCATAAGATAGTGTACCCTGAATATAGCGCAAGATGCGCTTGAGAGCGGTCATGTGCTCAACTTTTGGATCATGCATATGAAGGCACACCTGTTGTACTGCATAAGAAATATCAGGCCTTGTGAAGGTAAGATACTGAAGAGCACCAGCAAGGCGACGATACTTAGTAGGATCCTCATACGGGGCATCCTTAGTAGCACTAAGTTTAGACTTGGTGTCAACAGGGGTAGGGCAAGGTATGCAGTTAGATATTCTAGCTCTGTCAATGATATCTGCTGCATACTTTTTCTGAGATAGAAATAAGCCATTTTCATGATGAGCAACAGCAATACCCAAAAAAAACTTAACTGACTAAGATCCTTCATAGAAAATTCTGAACTTAAAAGAGTAATGAAAGAATTGCGCAAATGATTTGAAGAAGCAGTAAGAATTATGTTGTCAACATACAACAGTATATATGCCATATCTGAACCTTGTCTATAAATGAACAAAGAGTGATCAGATTTACTGTGAGTAAATCCAATGGATGCAACAAAGTCTGCAAATCGCTGATACCAAGCCCGAGGAGCTTGTTTTAAACCATATAGAGATTTTTTTAGTAAACACACATGATACGGATGTCTCTTGTCTCGAAACCCCATGGGTTGATGCATATAGACAGTCTCACTAAGATGACCATGTAAAAAGGCATTCATGACATCCAGTTGATGAATGTGCCAAGATGTTGAAAGAGCGATACTAAGAACTGCTTGTATGGTTGCTGGTTTAACCACTGGGCTAAACGTTTCTTCACAATCAATACCCTGTTACTGAGTTTTACCATCACCTACAAGACGGGCTTTATGCCGCTCAAAAGAACCTTCAGATTTGTACTTGTGACGAAAAATCCACATAGACCGAGTTACATTCACATTAGGTGGCCTTGGCATTAAATCCCAAGTCTTATTATCAATTAAAGCATTAAATTCATCCAACATTGCAGTATTCCAGTTTTGGTCATGAAAAGCACTAATAGGGTCCTTAGGTATGGGAGATTTGTTTGTGGTGGATGTGTGTAAATTTGTGGTGTATTTGGGATTTGGTTTAAATAGCCATCCATTGATCGGGTTATCATACGATGTAATATTGGGTTGTTAGGTTGAGGAAAGCTTTGTGGGCTTTGGGTTTGGTTCGTTTGAGCAGTTGAAATGGAGGTATTTGGGGAAAGAGATGTTGCTGACTTAGAGTTATAAGATTGGGCAGCATATGTGGGCTGTGTTTCTGGACTGAAAAGAAGAGAAGTGGGTTGTGGGCTTAGCTAAGTTTGTTGACCAACCTGAGTGTTGACAGCACATGGAGAGAATTGCTGGGGAATTAAGCTTGTGGGAGCTAGTGGCGCAATAGAAGAGGATGCAACTGGGTCCGTTTGAGGTCGTGGACCAGTAAGGGAAGGCTGATTTAATGGGCTAGAATGAGGCGTGGACTCAATTATGTTTGGAGGCTTCGAAGTAGAATGCAAATAATTCAATAAAGAATTAGAACTATTGGCAATTAAAAAATCATACGTTTTATTTATGGTTTTGTGAATTTGTGCAAATGGGAATTCGGTCTCAATGAATTTCACATGACGACAAATAATGATTTTGCCACTTGCCATATCGTAACACTTTGAATCTCTATGGTTGGGAGCGGGACCAAGATAAGCACATGGAGTGGATCGAGCTTGTAATTTATGGATAGAAGTGGTTGGAAACAAAGGAAAACATAACCAACCAAATACACGCAACGTCGAATATTTTGGATCACATTGGTATAGAATTTGGGTGGGGGACTGAAATCCTAAGACTTTAGTTGGAAGTATGTTAAGAAGATATGTGACCATTTCTAAAGCATGATGCCAAAAAGAAGGTGGCATAGAGGCTTTAGCAAGCAAGGTACGAATGATGTTGTTTATTGATTTGATGTGTCGTTTGGCTTTGCCATTTTAAGGAGAGGTGTGGGGACAAGAAAGGGGAATAGCATCCCATTATGATCAAAGAATTGTTTAAAGGTGCCATTGATGTATTCTGTACCATTGTCACATTGGAATGTTTTAATGTTTCGTTCAAATTGAGTTTTGATTAGAGCATGAAAAGATTGGAATAAATGTTTGACTTGTGACTTTTTGGCAATAGAGAAAGTCCACAAAAATTTGCTATAATCATCAAGAAAAAGAACATAATAATGGTGACCAAGAGAACTAACAACAGGCGATGTCCAAAGATCGCTGTGAATAATATCAAAAGGTAGCAAAGTGTATGACAGAGAATCAAAAAATGGTAATTTAGAATGTTTTCCAAGAGGACAAGAATAACAATAAGTTTTACGAGACTTATTATAATTAATGAGGTTTTTATGATTTAGTGATCTGAGCACAGCAGCGCTAGGATGTTCTAAGCGATTATGCCAAAGATCTGGAGAGAGAGAGCAGTAAAGGTTGACTGATTCATAAAGGGAGTGGTTTGGTTATTGGAGAAGAGAGGATAAAGATGATTCATAAAGGGAGTGGTTTGGTTATTGCAGAAGAGAGGATAAAGATCCTCAATGCTGTCACATCTCGTTAGTTTTGTTCCCGTATGTAAATCATTAGTAGAAAATCCAAACGGATCAAATTCAACAGAAACCATATTATCAGTGGTGAACTTACGAACGGATATCAGGTTTTTAATAAGTTTAGGAGCATGCAAAACATTATTTAGGATAAATGGAGGGTATGGTAAAGGTAAATTAGTGCTACCGTGACTAACAATTGGAATTAGATGACCATTGCCAACAACAATATTATGATAATTATTGTTGGAATTGAAATAAGAAGAAAGTACACTTTGATCCGATGTCATGTGAGATGTGGCACCGGTATCCATGTAAAAAAAATCATTGGCATGCATAGCGGCCATTGGTGGTTATTTAACAGGAAAGAGATGGTCGAAGAAGAAGAAAGAGAGGAGGATGAGAGAGCAGAGGTTTAGACATTCGAAACCTGCTCTGGTACCATGATAGAATTCAATTTGTTGATAGAATTCAATTTGTTGCCTTTATTTCACTACTCTCCACTCCTTTATATAGGAGTTCAATATTTACAGGAATTTATTGCAAATAGTAGATAAACATCAACATAAATCTTTTGTCATTAATATATATATTACCATGCGTAATATATATAAATGACAAATCTTCTACCATTAATATATGGTATTTATGTAATGTATTATTAACATAAATACCATATATTAATTATTCTAACATAAATCTTCTACCATTAATATATTGTATTTATGTAATATATTATTAACATAAATACCATATATTAATTATTCTAACATAAATCTTCTACCATTAATATATGGTATTTATGTAATATATTATTAGCATAAATGCCATATATTAATTATTCTAACATGGCTCTTTGGCCAATTTTTTGGTGACGAGGTAAGGATGTGGTGCTTTGATCCCGTGATTTCATGATGGGAAGCGATGGCTTCAACAATGATTATTTTATTTTGAGAGGGAGAGTAGTGACAGTGAGCAGGAGGGGAAAATACTAGAAAGGGCTTAGGACAATTGATTGAGTTTAATGACAAGTTGGTTGTCTATGTCTGATTCGATTAAGCTCAAGGAAGACAAGTTGGTTGTCTATGTCTGATTGGATTAAGCTCAAGGAAGACAAGTTGGTTGTGTATGCCTTATTTGATTGAGCTCAACAATAGATTGGTTGTCTTCGTTTGAACCTAACCAAAGAGACCCCAAGTTGGGGGAGGGGGGACAGGGGTCATGGGAGTAGTTCCAAGGATAATTTCTGCTGCGGATGACATGCGTAAATGAATTATCAACATACAAGGTTTTAGTGATTGCTACGGGAGAATGGGTAGTGGATATGAAGTCCATCTGGACCACATTATATCTTCCTTGTTTCTAAGTTGGAAGACTTAAGACATTCAACTTGGCCAAGTTGGATCCTTGCCTTGGGACATACAAATTGATACAACCTAAATAATGGTCGACTGAGCGACACAGATCTGAGTATTATTATAATCGAGCGTCATGTATATTCGATGCATTGGGCGGGTGATTGTGGATGCTATGTTTGTTTGATCCTTTATCGCTTAATACTTATACATGTATAGTACACCTATAATGCTTATTACATAGTAGTGTATATCTTTATATTTGCCGAATTTATGGATGAATGAGAATGACTAATATGAATTTCCATATCCTTTATGCCATATACTATTACAACTTTTATTGTATTTTGAGATTCGTTTATCGCTAACACGTGATTGTTGTTTGAACCATGGTTTTATGTTTTCCCTTATTATCTTGGATACTAATTGACGATGCTGACGAGTATGCTATGTAACATGTGTAAATACCATTTGAAGTTGTGCAGGTGGATTAACAGGAAGTGATGTCTTCTTATATTTATGCTTGTATCATTATTGTTTACTCCACTCTGTGACAATGTGGAGTCTTGACGATGTTGACTACTTATCATTATAAGTAGTTTACCAATTGAGTGTATTTATCACTTATATAGATTTTATTATCGTTTTGTATAACTATTTAAGTCTCTTTACTTTGAATATTTGGTTTATATAGCTTTTATTATCTCGCTGGTTATATATATAGTTATTATTATATTTGTTCTAATGCGCTGCAAGATCTCTTATTGTCTTTTGTATATCTTTCTTTTGCTTCTCTTTTTCAATTTTTTCTTATATTTCTTTCTTTTGACAGTCGTTCTGTATAGATTTGGTGCATGTATAATGCATTATTAGGTTATATACGCACCAATGGCGTAGA
This sequence comes from Allium sativum, assembly GCA_030737875.1. NCBI lineage: Eukaryota > Viridiplantae > Streptophyta > Magnoliopsida > Asparagales > Amaryllidaceae > Allium > Allium sativum. Next base: position 468,226,865 of record CM060923.1, read on the forward strand.
ACGATCATCACATCGCTCTTAAAGTGGGTCAAGCAGAATGCTTCTACTAACTAAGTGAGCTGGTGTGATTCTATGGTTATATGAATCACTTGTTTCTAAACAAGGCTATTCCAAATGTGATATTGCTATTTGAATTACATTTCGGGTAAGAGCATGGCGATGTGGACTTGCAAGGAAGTGCAATTATTTAGGAGAAATGAAGCACTCACCAAACATCTAAGGTGTTGTATCTAATATCCTACATGAAAATGAGTGAATCAAGGCATTTCGAAGATAACACATTGCCTTCAAGTGAAGTACTCTTATATATCTTTGTTGTAATTAACAAGCGAAACACTTATGGAAGGCATATCATACTTTGAGCAGGTGACTCACACAAAGTGAGGTAGCCTTTTAATTTCGTAACGGATCTCACTTTTTTGAATGAAGCGTGACGGATGTACTGAATTAGGGATTCCTCTTCTTGTAGAGCAAAACACAATTTCTGAGTGAATCGCTTCTTACATTTCTTCAAAGCGAAGGGAATATGGTGTAACAATTCCATATTTAGTTTGGGTATTATTAGTGTAACGACCTACTTTTTCCGCACAGTTTAAGCCAATATCTAACAACCCATGTCAACTCAAATTGCACAAAAAAGCAGATAGTTTGGAGAAAGAAATAAGAGGATGAGAGAAGAAATAAAGAAATATTAGAATAGAAGAATAAGAAGATCAGAGTCTCACAACGGAATGAATAAAATATAATATATCAAATGCTTTATACAAAAAGAAAATGTATATTACAACATCAAAGTATACGTACATTTCAATACAACACACAATGGAATAACTAGCACCAGAAATATGGATATACGTCTCGACATCAACTCCTCTTCTGAAGCTCCAAGCGAAACCTAACCTGATAATATACTCGGTCTGACCTGAGCACATTTGAATAGGTGTGAGCAACATTCAGTTCAAACCGAATTTATCGACCGAACCGTTTCATTTCGGTCGGTTCGATTCGATTTTAAAACTAAATTGGTTTGAATTCGGTTTGCAAAATAAAAAGTTTTGGTTATCGATTTAACCGAATTTTTAATTTATTATCTAATTTTACGATATTGTAGTGCTTCAACTATTTAGTTTAGTTATATAATACAAAGGCATTTGTTGCAAATAGATCAAATATTATCATAAACATAAAATTTACTACGTAAATTTTCTCCAAACATAAGTTAATGTTTTACTTTGAGTGAATCCATCGTTTGAGTAATAACACATCCTTCAAGTTAGGTTAAATCTGTTACCAACCGAATTAACCGAAACTAATTCGGTTCGATTTTTGGATATTTTTTGGTTCAAATTCAGTTTGAGTTTTTTTAACCTTCAAACCAACCGAACCGACCGAACGCTCACCTCTACATTTGAAGAAAAGAAAAATTCACCCGGATCAGTCTAGAATACTTTCAGTGGTAAATTCACATAGCGAACAACTTGCTTAACTTTAGAAAACTCTTTGAAAGAAAGGATAATAGTAAGACTAGCCCACACATAAACATGGACGGTTTTTTACCTTACTATAACCCAAAACATTTTTTATATATCAAAATTCAGTGATATTATAATAATATATATCAACCCACGAATAATTAACCATCTAGCAGAACACTTGCATCTCATGCTCTACATATTCATTATAAAATCAAAAAACCGTGGGGGACTTATTGGAGAATGGATTCCAACTATGAACCACCTTCCAATCAGTGTACTTTATAGGGTATACACATCGCTAGATCCATCAAATCACTAATTGACGTCCACAAATATACTTTGGGTGTTAAGCAAGAGAATTTCTCCGCTATCAAACTTGGTATATTTGTAAAAACCAATATACGTGACACTTAGGAAATACTCTGTCGACATTCGTTCATACAAGTCGTCCAGGAACAAGATGAACTGAAGGCACCCTCCTACTGCATCGTAGGAATCACCCTATAGATCAGTAACGAGTTGTCCTTGCAAATCCGTAGATTTCAATGACGATAGAACCACAGCTTATCTCCAGGAGAGACGTAGAGACTATAAGTAGTTCTTCCGTTTTATAAAGATCTTCGTCTGCAATTACTCCATCTTTATTAGCTGCAAGTTAGTTTTGTACGCAACGTTGATTCGAAGTGGTTTTAAGGCTAGTTCCCATCCCGGTCTCTTCGAAACAACATGACAAAAGGTCCAATAATATATTCATTGATAGTCGGGTTTTTTACTATCAATTACACAGTACGGTTAAGTATATTGGCAGCTCCGATTCATTTATCAAAACCATTTCATCGATTCTTTAGAAGTCAATTTCATATTCTTATTTTAATTCCCATTGTTTTCGTTACATTGAAATCAATAATGTATTTTTATTTACCAAACTCCATTTATTACTTCACTTTGAAATATCACTATATTCACCAAATCCTTTTTTTCCTTTAGTTTGGAAAAATCACCATATATATATATATATATAAATAGTTCCAAGGTATAAATATATTCACACTTCAAAATTGAGTCAAACAATGTTTATTACACATCGTTTTACTTTAAAACAAATAGTTTCAATCACACTCGAAATCTTGCAAAAACGTTGCAATAATATTCTCTTAACCAAATCTCAACACCTTTACCGTTACAAACTAATATCATCCCTTGATAATAGCGAAGTCGTTCTAGTTGTGGTATTTTAATTACCTCTCAGACCTTGATCGATAATGTTCTTATCTCAGAATAAATACAAGTTTGAAACACAAAACCTATCATTTCCATTTATAATTTTATTCAAAAATATGGTTTTAATAACCATTCCCTGTACTTCGCACATTTATCCTAAATTTTAAACTCCCATTTTTTTGGTATAACTTATTAAACTCAAACTATTTCGCTTTTAACATCATTAACACTTTGGATTTATTTAAAATCCATTTACTTTGTCTTTTACACAAATTCAACTAAGTTCCTTACTTTTGCAAATCTTCTTCCCAAAAATGTTTTTACTTAAGCTTATTTCAAACTCATCGCTTAAGTTTACTTTATAAATTTCGTTTTCGCAAACTTGAATCCAAATTCTAAAATCTTCTTATAGAAAACTATTAATCTCATCCCCTTTGAAATTGAACTCCAATTTACTTTCATTTTACTTAATTTAAGTAACACTTACGTAAAGAATAACATATTTGCTTTATAACTTGTTTTATAAGTTTTGGTATCACAATTCAATTATGTTTCATTTCAGAACTCGACCACTTCTTAGTTGACTTCCATTTAACAAAGTAAATTACCTTAATTATTATTAATTAAAATAATAATTAATTTCATTATTAACTAAAGCAAAATATAGTTCACTTCATTAAAAACAGATCAGTTGATCGCTTAATGACATTATTAAATAATAACTGCTTCACTTGTGATTTTATAAGCATATTTAAATATCATTAAATAAAAAGATAATTAATATTTAAGAAATATTATTAAACCAATGGTTTGTTAAACAATTTCAATTAGATTAATCGAAGACTGATCAATCTAATTATTAATTTCAATTAAATAGTCGACTCCGTCAATTTAAATATCAGTTGTTTATCAACTGATTTCACTTACTCCTCTCATTAGATTAATATAATAAATCTAATTATATCACTTAACCGTTTTTCCTCAAAACAGTAATTTTCAAATATTAATCCATAGGTTCAATTTATAAAAAACATTGAAACAATTTATAAATATCGATTATTTAAAACTTTATTTTAAATAGAAATATAATATTAAAACTTCACTTCAGTTATAAAAATAATTTTTATAACTTAAAATACGTCGGTTCGTCTAACTGCGAATTAACGTCTTAAAAACAGGGTTTTAAATCATTTTCTGTCAATAACTTAATTAATATCGTCTATTGATTGAAAACATCACTCCAACATTGAATTTCAATTCAACGTTCAATATCCAACCAACCATCGACATCCAGTCAGGATATAATGTCATTTGGGGTAAACAGTTCATATTTGAATGATATGAAAAAAAATAAACAACATACAATATATTTGAGAAATCCGGTCGAATCCCTTCAACTTGTTCTTCCCAGCATCATAAATCATGATAATATTCGATAATAATATACAAAAGGAATATTAAATCAAATCATCCAATACAACATATTATAGATGTCGACAACCATTTAACAACCAATAACCAATCAAGGCATTCAATCATCCAATTATTATCATTAATGATGAATTGTATTTTTATACGAATTTAACACATTATAGAATTCCAGAAAGCATGAGAATTAACTCACCATTTGTTTTCGACAATCGATTCGCGCGTTGCACTACAAGAGGAATAGGGGTTTCCAACGGTCAGGGGTCGTTGGCGGCCGTTGGAAACCCCGTTGGAAGCCGTTGGTATACGGATCAACGACTTCCAACGCACCCCGTTGGTATACGGATCAACGATTTTCAACGCATACGACGCTCACTTTCCAACGGCTTCCAACTGATAAATAAGGACACGTGTATTATGTTTCTGGCAAATAGGCCGTTGGAAACCGTTTGTATAACATGACCTATAAGCCGTCGCACGCTGTTTGTAGCCGTTGGAAATCTGGGTGTTTTTTTTTTTACAGATTTCAGATTTTCCACTTCAAGCCACACACCACATAAGTAACATTCTGAACTGCTCCATTTCGAGCATATAACTCACAGTCTCAACCGTATATACACCCAAACACAATATAAAATAAAAAACAAACACAAAACACATAAATAACCCAATATTTACATAACATAACAACCAAACGTCACCAAAACAACATAACCATGTCCAAACAACATAACCAACACTATGTCCAAACCGTACCATCACCAAACCATCATAACATCATGTCCAAACCATCATAACAATATATACAACTACCATGTAGCAATAGCCTCACCAACTCTCAAAACACATCAAAACAAGCTAACCTGATCAACTCTCTCCACCTGAAGATGAGCGTACCGTGCTGGGCAATGTACTCCGCCAATCGCTGTTTAAGCAACTCCATCTACTCTTCACGGCGACGATCACGCTCATGAAGCTCTGCAATCTGTGCTTTCAACTGTGTGATTTCTTCCTTTTCCTGAGCCTTCTGATACATCTGCTGAGATGCTGTAATCTGTATATAATTTCATATTTTCAGTACTTCATAATAGTAGTTCGAATACATTTGAGTTTTTATTATAAATTTTAGTATTACCTCTAGATTTCCATAACCATATCGTCTGTTTCGGGTAGCAGGATCCATGACAACATCAAATATCCTTTCCTTATCTTCCTTGGTCAGCTCAGTCCTCCCTGTAGATTCCAGTACCTGCGCCCTTTGTTCCTGAAATTTCTCCTGTTAAACAAAAAACAAATAAATTTAGATAACACTATTTTAATTAAATTATTAGTCTACTTAACTATTTTATACTTACATATCTCTCACGCGCCTTATCATCATGGCCCCAAGTGTACGAAACTAAGCCTGTGTCGTCAGTCTGACTCAATGCATGTGTATGCTCGAACACATCCTAGTACGACACATGATCCATATGCGCTCTCTCCTGAAATAAGCATGCACATATGTAAATTAAAACTTAAACTTAAATCAACTATTAATTTTAACAAGTTATGAATTAAAATTTTAAACTGTGCAATTACAAAATATACCAGATCCTCACGATGATGCTGAAATGACTTGGACCCACCTCGATGCGTAACCGGATTCTTGCTCCTATTAACTGCATTTCTCTCAGACGAGGCCTATACATTTAAATTTAAAAAATAATGTATTATTCTAAATCACATATTAATTGAATAGAATAATTTGAATTAAATATGCAGTAAAATTTACCAGAAAGTCCTCATTACTATTCCAATAAGTAAGTAGATCATTCCATACCGATTCGCTCACCCAAGACTGCCTTTTCCCACCTGTTTTTAAAGTGTTCGTTGTCTGTCTGTAATTTGTTGCCATTTTTCTGTTCCATTAGTGCCTAATGAGATCCAAATCCGTCTCCTGGAGATCCACCGCACCCTGTGTTTTTTATAAAAATGGCGTACATATGAACTTATCAAATAGGAGCATGACAACTTAACGTAATTAATGTTATATCATACATACGTACCAAAAAATCCTGCCATATGGTCTCCTTAACTATGTCGGGTATCGAGCTCCATGTGGGCCAACATGCAGTCATGCGGGTCTGATAAGCACGTTTTGATATCCTCAAAACGGTATTGGACGGCTCCAACTCAAACCCCTTGTGTTAAACAGAAAAAAAATACATGGTTACGAGAACAACAATTTAAATAATTTATTGTACTTAAATTAAATGTATACTAAAAACTTAGTTTTTACCCTTTGGATGCTTTTGGCTTAAGCCAGACCACAGGACGGGATAACTCCGATGATGGACCATCCTCATCGCCACCTGACGCCATACCTGTTACAGACAACAACGTAACATAACATAACATGGCATAACATAACATAACTTGAACGAGCTATATGTAAAAACATGGTATTATATAACATGAGTACTTGATAATAGAAATGTCATAACATATGTCTAGTTAACATTACAAGTTTGATCCATAGAAGTGTTAAATATAAGTTTGATTCATAGATATGTCTAGTTAACATACGAGTTTGATTCATAGAAGTGTTAAGTATAAGTTTGATTCATAGATATGTCTAGTTAACATACGAGTTAGATTCATAGAAGTGTTAAATATAAGTTTGATTCATAGATATGTCTAGTTAACATATGAGTTTGATTCATAGAAATGTCATAAAAATAAATATGAATTTGAGTCTTACTATGTAAAAATAAACATAAAATTACCTTTTGAAAATGAGGAGTATTAGTTAGTCGTCCTTATCACTTTCAGATTCCAACTCTATTTCCTCCTCCATATATGGTTCATCTGTAGTCTCAAATACATTAATTAATGCATTTGATTCATCATTTAGAGGTCCAAAATTTGTTTGATCATTGGTTATTACTATTTCTGCATTTTCCTCGACGTCTGCTTGATAAGCTTGGTCATCGGGAATATTACGCCCGTCAAATGTAAACCTTGCTTTTGTTTGGAAAACAACCCACCAATCTATTTTGTCTCTTCTCATAGAAGGATAAGGAGCATAATATACTTGAAGAGCCTGTTTGGCAAGTACAAAAGGATCGTACTTATAATAATGGGAAGTATGTCTTACTTCTATAAGATTATATTTTGGGTGCACGTTGATTCCAGAACCTGGAACGTTGCTGAACCAGTTGCATTTAAACAAAAAATACTTCTTCCGCGGGTCTTGTGAAATATGTCACTTGCAGAATCTGGTTTAGCACGCCATAAAAATCGTGTATATGGTCGTTTGGATCATCACTACCTTTAACAAATACACTGCTATTGTCAGTTAATTTTTCAGCATCATATTCTTCAGTGTTAAATTTATGTCCATTGACAAAGAATATTGGGCATGTCTTCACATTTCTTTTAGGTCCCAATGCCAAATGTTTCAATCCTTCATCCACAATACAATTTGTTGGATCAAAAACATAATTAGTAAACCAACTAGCGAATTCTTTGTTGATATCGCCGTTTGGATACTATGATTCATAAATGCTGCAATTATAGGACATACGTTACATATATGATTAAAGATACAATACATGTATACATAGATGCATAAGTTCATTACCTAACGAATGGTGCAACTTCGGTGCAATTGAGAATAATATATGTGTGTGCTGCATTATAATCTTTATCATTCAGCCATTCTTCCACACATCTACCAAAAGGCCGACCATGTTTTTCAAAAATAGATAAAGTCGCTTGACAGTCATCTTGAGTAATGCCTTCATCATTGCGAGCAGTACTTGCAAATGAGATGTTCACATGATCACTAAAATAATGAGAGAAAAAAAATGAAGTTTCTTCTTCGATGTATGATTTGCAAATAGAACCTTCAACTCGAGCTTTCTGCCTCACTTTTTTCTTTAGATGATTTAAATACCTATTTAGAATTATTGTAAATTATTTTTTCATACATTTCATTAACCAGAATTTAATTAACTAAATATTAATATACCTTTCAAATGGATACATCCATCCGTATTGCACAGGCCCTCGAAGACGTGCTTCTGATGGAAGATGAATAGGTAAATGCTCCATAACATTGAAAAACCCTGGAAGAAATATTTTTTTCAATTTGCAGAGTAATATGGGGATTTCTTCCTCTAGTTTACGTAGACGGTCAATTTTTAATGTAGATGAACAAAGCTCTTTATACAACAAACTAAGCTCTGTTACAACAGTCCAAACTTTTATGGCCAATAGTTCTTTGAAAGTGACGGGCAATAAATTTTCCATCATAACATGACAGTCGTGGCTTTTCATCCCGCTAAGTTTACTGTTTTTATAGTCAACACATCTACGGAGATTGGAAGATATACCATCCGGGAATCTTAATCCTTCCATCCATTTTAAAAATATTTTTATTTGATTACTATCCAGTTCATAGCACGCTTTCGGTTTTCTGGTGTCATTTGGCTTTATATGAAGCTCCGGACGATTACATATTACTTTAATATCACGTCTTGATTTCAAATCATCTTTCGTCTTCCCTTTGACATTCAAAATTGTATTGATTACATTATCAAACACGTTTTTCTCATTATGCATCACGTCAATATTATGACGAATAAGAAGATCTTTCCAATAAGGCAACTCCCAAAATATGCTTTGTTTCCACCAATTATGAATTGTTGATTTACCTTGAATTTCTATCTATACTCCGGTTTCATGAATCTTGGGAAAATCTTGTACAAGTTCATAAATTTCCTCACATGTCCATACTTTAGGTGGTCGTAAAGTTTCAAGTCTATTGGATGTAAAAAAAATCTTATCTCTTCTAAAAGGATGATTAATATGAAGAAAACATCTATGACAGTCAAACCATGAAATTTTCTTTCCAATAGGTAAAGAAAATGCTCTTGTTTCTTCCATACAGTACGGACAAGCTAGACGACCAGCCGTACTCCAACTTGAAAGCATTGCATAAGCAGGAATATCGCTAATTGTCCACAACAGAGAAGCATGCATACGAAAGATTTTCTTTTGGGAATTATCATATGTTTCTACCCCTTCATACCACAATTTTTTTAATTCTTCAATCAACGGTTGTAAATAAACATCGATTCCTTGTGTCGGATCATCAGGACCAGGGACGACAATTGTAAGAAACATATAAGGAGTTTTCATACACATCCACGGAGGTAAATTATAAGGTGTTACAATTACTGGCCAGGATGAATATTTAGAACCAAATTGAGAAAATGGTGAAAACTTATCCATACATAAACCAAGTCTAACATTGCGACTCTCAAATGCAAAATTTGGATACTTTTGATCAAAATGCTTTCATGCTTCTCCGTCGGATGGGTGTGTTAACGTACCTTCTTCCTATTTTCTCACCTTGTGCCATCTCATATGTTGCGCGGTTACAGAAGATGCATGTAACATTTGAAGTCTAGGAATAATAGGTAAATAATGCATACGTTTATACAGAACTTCCTTCCCCTTTTTCTTTCTTGGTTGGTATCTTTCTTGATTACATATTCTACAATTCTTAAGGTTGATATCTTCCTTCCAAAATAGCATACAACCCTTTAGATGTAACGTCCCAGAATTTTGGCGGTTTAATAATTAATTATTTTAATATAGTGGTTTGATAATTCCAATGAGTTGAATTCAAATATTATTATATTTTTGGGATTGTAGACGTTTCTCAACACCATAGTATTTTTAATTTTATCGTTGACAGCTCGTATATATATGGAGTAGTGTATAACGGAGTATCCAATTTTTTTAAACTTAAATTAGTAGAGGCACGTGCTAAGCACACGAACAATTTGTGATATATATATGTAATAAAAATATAGAGTAAAAGCCCCAACAGTAACGTAGTCCTAGACCCTACGGTACGCGAGAGCAACCCTATATATACGTGAGAATGTAGCGACCTTTTCAGTGAACAGTTGAATTGAAAGGATAAGAGACTAGAGTCTCAGGTCGAACTTCCTATAGCAGTGGAACTATGAAAGCTAAGCACCATCTTATGTCTTCTACGTAAGGAATTTTGGTGTGCTGAGATTTAAACAACATATCTTGGCGAAATTAGACAAATCAAACACAATAGATAAAGTTGTAAAATGTAACAGTAGTATAGGTCAAAGATGTACTCTAATTCATCTCCATCAGGAAGCAAGAGCACACCTTCAACTGTCCATACTCACACACGCTTGGAACACAACATTCAAGACATATTGAACATTAATGGGGAAATTAGTAGTAACATAAGCTTAAATTTTTGAACCATTATCTAGTGAATTTGCTCAAACTTGTTTCATCATTTAGTCAGTACTACCATTGGCTTGACTAATTTGGCGCATATATATTGTGCAAAAGAAACTCAAGGATCTTTAAAGGAGTTCAAATGCTGATGGAAATTGATAAATTTCTAACTTTTTAAGACCGCAACAGATTACTTTTTCAAGAAACCAACAAAGGCAATGCCCTACGCATTCACGTGTTGTTTTATATTTTTATAAATTTGGAAACATGCACAAGTTAAACAATTGAAAGACATAAAGCTACTGAAAGTTGTGTTTGTGGCTGTAGCAGCTATATCCTACCATTACTATTACTTTTCAAATGACAACTGTAAGTCTCACGATTGATGTGCCTTCCCAAAGCCTACCCTGGAGATGAAAACGTAGGAACCAAGGAAGACTATAGCCTATCCTATATGATGCTTAGCTGAAACCATGAAGACAGACAATCAAACAGTAAAAGAAATGTACAAACCTAAAACCGAAGCTATGCTATACTGCAAACACTTGCGCAGGCCATCCCCATAGGAGAAGAAAACTAAATTTTTTAACGTTCCACCAACTGCATAACAAATGTATTGTATATTAATAAAAAGGAAACCTTACTGTCTAGGCAACAAATGCACATGGGTGTAGCTGCAAAGGTCACGCTGCCTACTCTATTAAAATATCTGTGTCCCCATGCATTAAAGACTGTCTGCAAGAATTAAAAACCACGCACATGGCGACGACTGAAAACAATGTATAAAGCTAGCTAAATCCTATTACTACATGGCGAAGAGACGCTATAGCAGCCCGTGCTTTCAAGTCAACCACAGCTAGAAAAGAAAGCCATGAAAAGAAAACTCTCAATATAGCACCAGCTACCCTATTCCAATTCCTTGCGTGCCAAGGATTTGTCCTTATTAATACTGATGCCTTCCTCCTCCAATGCACAAACAGAAAACAAACAAAAAGAGAAAGAAGGGAACTGATTGAAGGAAATAACGAAAAACAGGGGAAGCAGAGGAGCAGCAAAGGTACGGATCCGAAAGGCGTCGCTGCTCAAGGATAGCATGAAGGACATGTTCACATATGGAGTTTGGATTCACGGTGTTGGGGATCAGGGAGTGATCTTTTGCGGTCAGTTTGGTCCAGGTAGAGAGCGATCGGAAGAAGTGGCGCGGTGGTTACGATGGCAGCAGTAACGGGTTTCGTTTCTTAGAAGAAAGAGGTTGCGTTTGTCAGTATGGTTGCATGAGTGTGCACTGTAGAGAAGCCGATGCAGAAATTTTTAGTTGACGCGGATTGTTGCAGTAGCAATGATGAGGGCTGTCGTCGCATTTTCCAGAACGTAGTTGAGCTGTGTTGGAGCTGATGAAAAACAGTGTGAGGTTGCTGTAGCATACGGTTCTGTTTCTAAAGTGTGACGGAGATCATGCGTTCGAGATGATATCTGGGTTAAGGAGTGAGGAGTTTGGAAGCAAACGGGATCAGTTCGAGTCCAACGAAAATGATGGATGCAGTTCTCTTTTACATGCGTTGGGCGCGGAGGCTTGCTGTTCGTTTACAGCAGAAGGCATAAGAAATGGGGAGGAGATTATCGAAAGTTGTGTGGTTCATTTCCGTGGTTTCTAAGTTTGCCGTTACTTCGGAAAGACTGCGTTGGAACCGTATAGCCTGCATAACATGTGCGCGAGTTGATCAAGATGAGGTGAAGGTCAGTGGATAAATGGTGCGGTTTATACTGTATTATGGGAGCAAGGAAGCACTAGAAATTACGTGTTGTATTTTGGAGAGGGAATATACGATGGGAAGGATCGAAGCGTTGTGAAGCAGTAAGCATGGGTGGACTTATGCGTTCTGATGGTGGGATGTAGAAGTACTTGGGGATTGAAATTCTGGTGGTGGGAGCTACTTTAGGTACAGGAAGCGTGAAGAAGTACTAACGGGTTAAAAGTTGGAAGATGGGGTAACAGGGGCGGACGGGTCTAAAATGATTGGGTCGGGTATATTTGGTTAAGCCCAAGTTAAGAGAAAGGAAAAAAAAGAGAAATACATTGGAGCGTTTGGAGGAAGTTTCAGGGAGCTACAGGTTTGTGTTTGTAGCTGGAAAGGTGAAGTCGCTGTAGACGCCAATGGGAATATTGGGACTGGAAAAGTGGTAAGCCCAATATTTATAATAACTTAAGTTTTAAATTTATTAAAATAACGTATAAATTTGTTAATATCATATAATGCGCATACGATACCAGAATTGCGAACGACCTGTCACATTGGAATCGTGTGGTCACAAACTACGTATGAGAACTGGTTTGGAGAATTTGGAGCATGTTGCAAATTTATGGTGAAATTAAAACGTCTGATCGGATCAACTGTCGTTAATCATAATTTAATGATTAATGACAAAGGTGAGTAAACTCACTAACTCTGTCCAGTTTTATAATTTTATAAACGTTATTTAATTTTGATAAAAATGATTGAATGTTGTGTGTGATGGTTGTTTGGATGATTTACAAATAAATTGGTAGATAATTATAAATTTGAAATCATTGGTTAAATACTGATTTAATCATTCCATATTGATATGAAACTGTGCTATTTATATTGACTAACATCTGTGGATGCAGGGAAACAAGTTGGAGGAATCCAATTGGATTCCTCAACAAATTTTACTGTTGTTTTTCATACATTGCATTATGTCATGAATAACCTGTGTTTGAACAACATTGACCTGAAATAATTGATATTAAAATGCCGTGAAATATATTCGAATATATTGGAAAAGAAATTGGGGTTTTGAAAAGGGAATTTCTATTTTTAAAATAGAAACTGAATTTCGATTGGCTAGAATAGAATAACTTGTTTTAATTATATTAAAACAAGAAGTTCGATTTATAAATGATATTTAGAAATAGGAATAAATAATTATTTTTAAATAATTATTATAAAATAATCTGTGAATGTTAATTTAAAAATGGGAAATGAAAAGGGAAATCGTTAAATTCATTTCAAGGTTCGAAATGTGAATATGGGTTAAATAAAACTATATATAAAGATATGTAATTATAATTCGACTGATGTCAAATGTTATTAAAAGAATTTATTTTTAGAATATATATATATTATAAAATTTGGATATGAATAGGATAATTAATATTGGTTTAAAACCAATAATTTACAATAGAATATGTAAGCAAGATGAAGTTTAAACTTGATATATAATTAACAAGAAACTGATTTATAAATGGAATTTATAAAGTGAGATATTGATATGAATTTATAAAATAATTCGATAAACAGGATTTGAACTTGTAATGGTATTTATAAATAAAATTCAAGATTTGATTGATATAACGGTCTAGTTTTCTGTAAAGGAACAATATTCACTTTATAAAATGAATAACGGTTTTAAAAGTAAACGCTTTGAAAATTGGAATAGTGTCAAAGGGGAAATAGTAAATGTTGGAAGTAATAAATTCAAAAGTAAATGTGTTAACCTGAAACGGTATGTCTATTCCAAAGTTCGGAATGTTAATCAGATATAGACCCTTCGGAAGAAAGTTATAAGTTGAAATTCGATTATATCAGATTAAGGAAAGTGCTATTTACTTTCCAGTTTTATCAAGACTTGTTTATCATTTAATTAATTAATTAATTGTTTACTTAAAGCAATTATTCTAAGTTATATTTTGAAATTAAACATTTTGGAAACAAGAATTATAATGATATCGTTATAATCAATGTTTTCCTGTAAAGAAAGTGGACTCTTAAATTGAATCCGAGAGTTACGTGAGCAATAACCGTCAAAGATTTGAAATGGTGAACTTGACTGTTTCGAAGTTGAAAGTGATGTTCAGTCAAGGTCTGAGAGGTAATTATACCCCAACTTGATCGTTTCATGATTAACTGAGGAATGGTTAAGGTTCGATGGCAAGATTGGTTAAATCAGAGATGTTTTCTAAGTATAGAAATTTAAAATGATTTGGGATAACGAGAAGTTAAGAAATGATAATTGGAAATGCTTTCCCAGTGTTAATAACGTATATTTTCTAAATATAGAAAATAAGAGTTGTAAATATATGGAATTAATTACCGATGTTAAAAAGGAGATATTTTCTTAATATAGGAAATAAATAGTTTAAAATAAATGGAAACGTTTTCCAAGGTTCGGGTGAGGCAAAACAGGCTTTGAGAAATATATGGGGAAATATGGGAAGCAGGAAATCGAGGAAATGAATAAATTATTGATAAATTAATTTAGGAGGCTCAGTGCTAATGAATGGTTGATCGATAAATTTCCATTTAGAGATGAGATCGTTGTGCATATGGATGTTTTCCTTTGATAGTTAAATCATCGGCTATCAAAGATTTTGGCCATTTTTCCATTGTCAATACGGAGAGACCGGATCAGATTTATTATTTGAAAACCACTCCGTATGGACATTAGCGTTGCGAATCAAATATGATGAGGATAATTGAAGACGGAGTTTATGCAAGGGCTGTTCTGGCGATCCTAGGTAGAAATTGCCTAAGATGGATTTATAGAATAGTGCCTTCAGTTTGTCCAGACCCAGGACAACTTGTATGGACGGATGTCTGACAGAGTATATCTAATGGATCGCTTAATTTGATCTCTTCAAACGTATTCACGTTTGGTGGCGGAGGAATTCGTTTCTCTTAGCTTTATACCCATGGTATTTTTGTGGAAGTCAAAATGTGATTAGACGGGTATGACGATGTGGCATTTAAAGTGAACGATGACCAGGTGTACCAAAAGATACGTTATGACCTCAAGCCTCATCAACTGGGAAATAACAAAAATCGGGCAGGCAACATGGCTATGTGGGTCGCCCCCATTAGGGTGTATTGTCATCATCTAGAGAATATTCATATTTGTTACTTCTTTTCGCTTCTGTATCTCCGGGGAACGGTTATGTTGCTAGCAACTGTAGGTGACAATATATTCGATACACTCTAGAGAAATGAGTGGTCGGTCATGTGTGGCCGGGTTGCAAGACGTTCTTGTTAAACCCAGTGTATTCCTCTCTAGAGATACACTATCGGCAGGTGGTTCCATACCTTATCATTGAGAATCCAATCTCCAATAAGTGCCCACGGTTTTGATTGTATATTATATATGTGGAGCATGAGATGCAAGCGTTCTGCTAGATTTTATTTACTTGTGATTAGACACTATTATAATATCAGAAAAGTATTGATTTTGAAAATGTTTTGGGTTATAGTAAGGTAAAAACCGTCCATGTTTATGTGTGGGCTGGTCTTACTATTATCCTTTTCTTTCAACAAGGATTTTCCAGAAGTTAAACCGAATGGTTGGAGTTTACTCACACCAGTCCCATGACTGACCCAGAATTTATTTTGTTTTGTTTTTCCTAAACTCTTGGGTGCCCAAATTTGTACGGGCAGTCAAGTAGTCAGGACTTACAGATATAAAATTGGAGGACCTTGGAGCAAGAAGCTTCCGTGTTAGATATATATGGAGTTATTTCCACTGTGAATATAATGTGATGTTCTCGGATGATATATGTAAGTACAAATGCAGTTTGTATTTTAAACTTATGTTATATAATATATTTTATTCGTTCCGCTGTGAGATTGGTGTTTACTCTGATTCTATTCTGTGGTGATCTTCTTCTTCTATTCTATATTTCTTTCTTTCTATTTCTCATCCTCTAACTTCTTTCCATTAATGATTCGGTATTTCTGATTCTTGAATATTCGACATGGTGTTTTATGTCGATTTTCGGGGGCGAAATTTTCGTGGTCGTTAGAGTGGTATCACAGCGAGGTTTAAGTGACTACCTTGGCTCTGTGGCGTGACTCAATAGAGATGTGATTAGTAATATCCTAGATTGAGTTTGAGTGTGTATATATGAGCGCGTATTTGTAAATTAAATATAAAAACTGTTTTATATTGTGTTGACGGGTCAGTCGAGTGGTTTATGAATTCTGGTCGAAATAGTAATGCAAACTGTGTCGATAGGTGTTTCTAAACTCTTGAACAGAGTAATGCGACAAAGTATGTTTTGAAAAAGAGGGTAAATGAAATAATTTTACCCAAAAATATATTTAGACATAAAAGAAGTATATATCTTGAGATTATTATAGTATATTAGATGTGTTGATCGCTATTATGATCGAATAAGATTTATAATTAAATTGGTTATATAAATAACCAATCGAAATATTATATAAGTATAATATGCAAAATCAGATGAACTGAATCTGAATTTAAAACCAGAATTGAAATAAAACTCTAGAAACTTGGAAAAGAGTTGGAAATAATGTTTGGATTAAATACATGGAAATTTTAAAATCCTGGGAGATTTGAAATTGTTTGTCAAGTGCTGTGAAAGATATTTTGAATCGATTAATTCCTTTCGATTAACTCCTTTAATTCTATTTGAATACTCTATATTCGATAACCCCTTTTCAAATAAACTAATATTCGAAAATCCTTTCGAATATCGAATATTCGATAATCCTTTCGAATAACGAATATTCGATAATCTCTCTTTGAATAAATAATATTCGATAACCTCTTTTCGAATAAACTATATTCGATTTTCCTTTCGAATAACTAATATTCGATAACTCCTTTTACTCTATTCCAATCACTAATATTCGATTAACTCAAATTTGATTAACCCTATTTAATTAACTCTATCGATTAACTCTAACTGATTAACTCTAACTGGTTAACTCTAACTGATTAACTCTAACTGGTTAACTCTAACTGATTAATTCTAACTGGTTAACTCTAACTGATTAATTCTAACTGATTAACTCTAACTGGTCTACTCTGACTGGTTAACTCTAACTGATTAACTCTAACTGGTTAACTCTAGCTGGTTAACTCTAACTGATTAATTCTAACTGGTTAACTCTAACTGATTAATTCTAACT
This sequence comes from Allium sativum, assembly GCA_030737875.1. Lineage (NCBI taxonomy): Eukaryota > Viridiplantae > Streptophyta > Magnoliopsida > Asparagales > Amaryllidaceae > Allium > Allium sativum. The sequence goes on from CM060923.1 coordinate 468,244,215, forward strand.
GATTAACTCTAACTGGTCTACTCTGACTGGTTAACTCTAACTGATTAACTCTAACTGGTTAACTCTAGCTGGTTAACTCTAACTCTAATTTACTAAATAAATAATTCACTTTATAAATATTCTCTTTTCAGTATTCATTTTTACAAATTCCCCTTTTCTCCAAATCCCGGTATGTTATGGTGTTTAACATATCAAATTACGATGTCCAATATCGTCCATACACACACAATCAACAACAGGTTATAATTCACATCATATAACAAAATAAATGAAAAAAACAATAAAATAACTATTGAGGAATCCAGTCGGATTCCTCCAACCTGTTTCCCTGCATCCACAGATGTTGCACAATAAAATCAACATCACTTTCAGTTCCATATGATATATTCTGTTAAACAGAATCAATATAGAAATTCAACTAACTGACTAGCAGTTCAATCAAACAGTCAACACATAATCAATCAGCCAATTTTTAACAGTTCTAAAAATACAACATGAAATTATAAGCTATTCAGAGTTAGTGAGATTTACTCACATTTGTAGTTCATCGTTAAAGAACGATAAACTGTTTGTTTGGTTTGAATCAAACAATTTATTTTTCCATAAATTCAAACGAGCTCCAATCCACTTCCAGCCAGCTCCAAGGTGTAGTGTCCATCCATACGATCCCAACGGATCATGTTTCGCGAGGGTCTGACATTGTATCACCAAGTTATAACATTTCGAAGTTAATACATTCTATATTAAAATATAACATGGAATTGTATAAAACTATGGGCCTTAACTTCTTAAACTCTCGGCCCAAAAGCTTCCATCTCGTTTATCCGCAAAGCCCACCCCTCCTCATTAGTTAAAACCCGTCTTCCCCAATGCCGTGAGCTCCAGGACTACCTCCTTCACCATTTCCACGCCTTCCAACACCAATTTATCCGCCCACACACCACCGATCACCGCAAAACCACTTCCATTACACTCCTCTTCTCAAACTCTACCATATCCATACCAAAATGTTGAACTCGACGCTGACCTGTACATCCCATCGTTGGCCTCCTTATAGCAGGCATCGACCAAAATTTCCACCGAAACCCCCAATAATTTGCGCGCAACCTCCACTTTCAATTCTGAATCCGATTCTATCTTCCATTCCATGATTAGAAGTTTAAATCCCCTTAAAAATCAAACCCTAATTCACGTCGGTCCCCAGACAGCGAACCAGAAAAGACGTCGAACCCAATAATAATGGTACTAGATCGAAGTACTTCGCACCAGGAATCTGAATAAAATAGTTTGGTGATTTATTATAATTGATTTCCATTGATTTTATTTTTTCTTTGCTCAAACTTTTTGCTGAGAAAGTTTGGTGGCGGCTCATTGTTCTGGTGTTTATAGGTGAGGGTTGTGGTTTAAAATGGGAGGACGTGGCTTGTTGTTGAACCAAAGAAAAATGGTGGGATATTTTATTTTTGATTTATTTATTTTATTCTCTCGATTTTCCCTTTGTCTTGGGTCCTTAAAAATCCCTGCGACCACATACGATATTCTAAAATCACCAAACTGGACATGTAGCTAGAGTTCGACATTGCGGACCCAACGAAACTAATTTCGTCGAATTCCAACTTCGTATGCTCACACAGTGTATTTTTAACTGTCAAAATACTGAATGTTTTCCACTCTAAAAATCCGTACGGCCACACAGTGACCCCAAAAATCACGGAACATGGAATCTAACAATAATTTGATGTTGCGGATCCAACATAATTAATTTCATTGAATTCCGACTTCGTTTGCAAAAGTGGTTATTTTTACAGCTCTAAATAGCCTATTTAAATATATAAATATAATTAAATATAATTAAATTTAATATTAAAAATTTAAATATTATCGTCTATATTCACAGTGGAATACCATACAGCCCAGAAAAATCCTATATGGGTTTCTAAATTGATATTTCAATCTGGGTCAACCCGATATTCGATTTATATTGAAATTCCTTTTTAAAATATAAATAATTACTTTATAAATTATAAAGGAATTCCACAGCGATTTTTCTAGAATTTGATTTGGACATAAATCAAAATCTACACGACGAAATCCCTATTTTTCTCTTCCACTAGAAAGATATACTTCACCAACTCCTAACGTTTCTTGTTTCACAGAAATCCGATTTAAAACGAACCCTGTACATCCAATTGAAGTTTGAATCGCCAAATAACGAACTGCAGCGCCATTTCAAGCTCGATTTTAATTATAATATAATTATACGTTCAAACTGTCATTCAAATAATATATTCGTTATTCTAATTCAATTCTAAACTGAATTAAATATCACAGATGATCCAGTTCACACCATTTCGCCATTTCAGCCAAATTCTGATTACTTCAGAATTAAATATATTATTTAATTTATTAATTTAATTAAATATTCACCATCATTTAATTCCATGACCATTAAATCCTCTAATCACCTTTTAAATAATTAAATAAATTAATTATTATATTGCTGAAAATGCGGGTCATTACATTCTTCCCCACTTAAAATAATTTCGTCCTCGAAATTGCTAAAGCTAGAAGACGACCCTATCTACTGGCCAGACTTATTTGTTCACTTCTCAACTACGGTTTCACTAAACCAATTTATTTTAATTAAATTATTAATCAATTCTTATCAACGAAAATTTTCAAAAATCCTGAAATTTTTCTAATACCTTAACTTTTTGAAAAGTTTCGCCAGCACCTCCTTTGTAATGGTCAATAGGTCAAACTCCAACTCGCCTCTCTGGGCCATCTTCAACCCAAAAGAAAATCAAACAGCCAACCGGCTTGCCAATTCGGCTTATCAACATCTCAAACCCATATGTAATATAAACTGGTACCTTTTTGTCGGGCATATCAATATATCCTTTACATCTGCCGTTAATTCAGCATATACCAATGTCATCCCAATCAAATTTCTGAAATCACTTTTATCTCCAACACAACCATTCGCTTTTTACCAAGCCAAATATCATTTGAACTTGAGTTTCTTCTAGATTCCCAACTCTTAACTTGATTATCACATTACACTTCAAATTTGAATCTCACAATCCAATTTGTTTTGATATCATTCTAATTCAATCTCAGTTACCACTTTACTGGCTTTACTTTAATTCAAATTTGCTTTCACAAATTTCTATTAAATTTGTTTTTAATTCAAACAGTCTTTCCCTGGGAGTTTTTAAATAGGTTTTTTAAAAAAAAAAAATCAAATTTCCGTTTTTGAAATCCAACACAACTTGTCTTTCCCAAAATAAATTCAAAACAGTATCTTTGGTAGTAATTCGTCACTTACAACTCGAAAATGAATACTGATGATGCAGCTGTCATCATCAGAATTTATTTTCCAGCGATCGAAGTGAGTTCAATACTATAAAACCATTTCTAAACATTTCCACTTTGAAATTCATTTCAAAATATAATTCGCACGGCTTGTAAAACAATATAAAATCTCCCAGGATCTTAAATTTTCCTTATTTTTAATCCAAATCCATTTACAAACACTTATCCAATTTTCCAGAATTTTAATTAAATTTCTCGTTTAAATTCAGATTTAATTCATTTCGTAACACTTGTACGAATTCTACTTGGTTATATATATATAACCATTTTACTTTTATAATCTTACTCGATTATAATAGTGACCAACACATCCAATATATTATAATCATTTCAATATAAATCCTTTATATCAAAAATCTAATTTGGGTAAAATTATTTCATTTACCCACTTTTCAAAATATACCATGACGGTTCATCGTATTCGAGTGTTTACAAAATCGCTACCGATACATTGGATCAAACTGATCGACCATAATTCACAAACAACTCAACCAATAAATCTCCACAATATAGAACAAATTTTTATATCAATAACAAATACGTTCACTCGTATATATACACTCAACTCAATCTAGGGTATTACTAACCCCATCTATACTGAGTCACGCCATAGAGCCAAGATAATTCACTTAACCTTAAGCTCTGATACCAACTGTAACGACCCGAAAATTTGCGATCTTGGTTATCCGATATACAACACATATCGAACAACCAAACATCGAAAAATACCGGATGGTTAACGAAAGAAATTAGAGGGTAAGGAAAGATAAGATAGAAATTTAGAATAGAAGAAGAAGAACACAACATCAGAGTAACACGAACCTCACAGCGGAACGAACAACATATAATAGATAACATATCCTTGAAATAAAACCAGTATATGTATACAATAACATTATCATAGTACAACACTTACAACACAGCGGAAATAAACTATAGCTATATGATCCTGAAACCTCCTGCTCCAGCTCTTCAAGTATCTGTAAACTCCTGACTACTTGACTGCCCGTACAAAATTGGGCACCCAAGAGTTTAGGGAAAACAAACAAAATAAACTCCGGGTCAGTCATGGGACTGGTGTGAGTAAATCAGTTTAAAACAGTTCGAATAAGTAAACGATATCTCATAAGACCACGCCGTATAACAGAACGGGTTTTTCCCTTATGAGAATCCAAAATATCTTTATATCAAAAACCTTTGATATTATAATAATGTCTATCAACCACAATATAATAATCATCTAGCAGAAACGCTTTCATCTCACGTTCTACATATATAGTATACAATCAAAACCGCAAGCACGTATTGGGTAATGGATTTCCAACTATGACAAGGTATGGAACCACCTTTCGCTAGTGTACCTCTAGAGAGGAATACACTGGATTCAACAAGAACATCTTACAACCCGACCATACATGACCGACCACTCATTTCGCTTGAGTGTATCGAATGTATATCACCAACGGTTGGGATCAACAACCGTTTCCCGAATGGGACAGTATCGACAATAGATTTTTAGAAATAAATGAAACTCTAGATCACGTGATTATACACCCAAATAGGTGCGACCTACATAGCCATGCTACCTGCTCGATTTCTGTCATTTACCGGTTGATGAGGCTTGAGGTTACGCTTTATCATCACACCAGATTCACTTCGAATGTCGCATCGTCAAATCCATCAAATCGCTATTTGACGTCTACAACCATACATTACGTGTCAGCTAAAAGAAGTTTCCTTCTCCGCTTCCACTCTTGGCACGGTTGAAGAAATCAATGTACGTGACCTTTCTGGAAATACTCTGTCAGACATTCATCCATACAAGTCATCCAGGAACATGATGAACCGAAGGTACTATTCAGTATATCCATCTTAGGCACTGTTATCTAAGATTTATACAACAGCCCTTGCACTTTACTCCATCTTCCATTTTCTTTGGCATATATGATTCGCAACACTTATGCCAATACAGAGTGGTTCTTTGGATAATAATCCAAGCGGTCTCTCCATATTAACAACGTTAAAATGGTCAAAACTTCGATAGTCTGTGATTTAACCATCAAAGAAAAATACGTGAGCAAACAACGATATTATTTCCAAATGGAAATTATATCGATCAATCATCATTGAACATTTATCCTTTAAATTAATTTATCATTATTTATTTCATTTGTCATTTCCTATTTCCATATATTCAACATTTCTTTTTTTCTATTATCAGAAAACATTTCTGATTCTTATTTGGAAAACATTTCCAAAACTCCTTCACTATCAAACCTTACCATTCCTTAGTTAAGATGGAAGTCAATCAAGTTGGGGTATAATTACCTCTCAGACCTTAACTGAACAACGTTTTAACTTCGAAATAGTCAAAGTTTATCTTTTAAATCTTTAACAAACTTCCTTACGTAACTCTCGGATTCTATTTACGAATCCACTTCTTTTACAGAACATTGGTTATAACGATAACGTTATAATCCCTCCTTTCGAAATATCTAATTTTAATTTTAACCTTTATTCTTTAATGTGAATAAATAAATAAACACCTAATTTATAAATAAATAAATCTTGATTTAAACACCGAACAGTAAATAATACTTTCTCGAATTCGATATAATCGAATTCGACGATTAACTCTCTTTCGAGTAATCTCTACTTGATTAACTCTTCTTCGAATAACCTATATTCGATTTTCTCTCTTCGAATAACTTATATTCGATTATCTCTCTTCGAATAACTTATATTCGATTAACTCGCTCTTTCAAATAAACTATATTCGATTAACTCCTTTCGACTAAACTAACATCGATTAATTCCTTTAGATTAAACTATAATCGATTATCTCCTTTCGACTAAACTAACATCGATTAATTCCTTTCGATTAAACTATAATCGATTAACTCCTTTCGACTAAACTGACAACGATTAATTCCTTTCGATTAAACTATAATCGATTAACTCCTTTAATTATATTCAAATACTCTATATTCGATAACCCCTTTTCGAATAAACTAATATTCGAAAATCCTTTCGAATAACGAATATTCGATAATCCTTTCGAATAACGAATATTCGATAATCTCTCTTCGAATAAATAATATTCGATAACCTCTTTTTGAATAAACTATATTCGATTTTCCTTTCGAATAAATAATATTCGATAACTGCTTTTTACTCTATTCCAATCACTAATATTCGATTAACTCAAATTTGATTAACCCTATTTAATTAACTCTATCGATTTACTCTAACTGATTAACTCTAACTGGTTAACTCTAACTGATTAACTCTAACTGGTTAACTTTAACTGATTAATTCTAACTGGTTAACTCTAACTGATTAATTCTAACTGATTAACTCTAACTGGTTAACTCTAACTGGTTAACTCTAACTGATTAACTCTAACTGATTAACTCTAGCTGGTTAACTCTAACTCTAATCGATTAATTCTAATTCGATTTAACTCCTTTGATTCATTCTTTTTCTATTTGTTTACTTAACAAATCTATTCCCTTTTCAATTCTATTTATTTAACAAATAAATATTTCTTTTACCTTTTCTATTTATTTAACAAATAAATATTTCTTTTACCTTTTCTATTTCCCAAATGAATATTCCTTTTATCCTTCTATTTATTTTCCAAATGAATATTTCCTTTATACTTCTATTTGTAAATGTTTTACAAATATTTCCCTTATATTTGTTTTCACAAATAATTTCCTTTATATTTGTTTTATTTATTTATTCTAACTGTTCCCTTTATAATCTTCTATTTATTTAACAAATAAATATCTCATTTAATATCTCTTATTTATTTAACAAATAAATATCCCATTTATAAAATCTTATGATTTTATAAATATTTCCTTTTTCTTATTCTATTTATTTAACAAATAAATATCTCATTATCTTATCTTATTTATTTACTAAATAAATAATTCACTTTATAAATACTCTCTTTTCAGTATTCACTTTTACAAATTCCCCTTTTCTCCAAATCCCGGTATGTTATGGTGTTTAACATATCAAATTACGATGTCCAATATCGTCCATACACACACAATCAACAACAGGTTATAATTCACATCATATAACAAAATATATGAAAAAAAACAATAAAATAACTATTGAGGAATCCATTCGAATTCCTCCAACCTGTTTCCTTCATCCACAGATGTTACACAATAAAATCAACATCACTTTCAGTTCCATATGATATATTCTATTAAACAGAATCAATATAGAAATTCAACTAACTGACTAGCAGTTCATTCAAACAGTCAACACATAATCAATCAGCCATTTTTTAACAGTTCTAAAAATGCAACATGAAATTATAAGCTGTTCAGAGTTAGTGAGATTTACTCACATTTGCAGTTCATCGTTAAAGAACGATAAACTGTTTGTTTGGTTTGAATCAAACAATTTATTTCGCCATAAATTCAAACGAGCTCCAATCCACTTCCAGCCAGCTCCATGGTGTAGTGTCCATCCATACAATCCCAACGGATCTTGTTTCGTGAGGTTCTGACATCGTATCACCAAGTCATACCATTTCGAAGTTAATACATTTTATATTAAAATATAACATGAAATTGTATAAAACTATGGGCCTTAACTTCTTAAACTCCCGGCCCAAAAGCTTCCATCTCGTTTATCCGCAAAGCCCACCCCTCCTCATCAGTTAAAACCCGTCTTCCCCAATGCCGTGAGCTCCAAGACCGCCTCCTTCACCATTTCCAAGCCTTCCAACACCAATTTCTCCGCCCATACACCACCGATCACCGCAAAACCACCGCCATTACACTCCTCTTCTCAAACTCTACCATATCCATACCAAAACTTTGAACTCGACGCCTCCTTGTACATCCCGTCGTTGGCCTCCCTGTAGCAGGCATCGACCAAAATTTCCACCGAAACCCCCAATAATTTGCGTGCAACCTCCACTTTCAATTCTGATTCCGATTCTATCTTCCATTCCATGATTAGAAGTTTAAATCCCCTTAAAAATCTAACCTTAATTTATGTCGGTCCCCAAACAGCGAACCAGAAAAGACGTCGAACCCAATAATAATGGTACTGGATCAAAGCACTTTGCACCAGGAATCCGAATAAAATAGTTTGGTTATTTATTGTAATTGATTTCCATTGATTTTAATTTTTCTTTGCTCAAACTTTTTGCTGAGAAGGTTTGGTGGTGGCTCATTGTTCTGGTGTTCATAGATGAGGGTTGTGGTTGAAAATGGGAGGACGTGGCTTGTTGTTGAACCAAAGAAAAATGGTGGGATATTTTATTTTTGATTCATTTATTTTATTCTCTCGATTTTCCCTTTGTCTTGGGTCCTTAAAAATCCCTGCAACCACATACGATATTCTATAATCACCAAACTGGAGATGTAGCTAGAGGTCGACATTGCGGACCCAACGAAACTGGTTTCGTCGAATTTCGACTTCGTATGCTCACACAGTGTATTTTTTACTGTCAAAATACTGACTGTTTTCTACTCTAAAAATCCGCACGGCCACACAGTGACCCCAAAAATCACGGAACTTGGAATCTAACAATAATTTGATGTTGCGAATCCAACATAATTAGTTTCATCGAATTCTGACTTCGTTTGCAAAAGTGGCTATTTTTAAAGCTCTAAATAGCCTATTTAAATATATAAATATATTTAAATATAATTAAATTTAATATTAAAAATTTAAGTATTATCGTCTATATTCATAGTGGAATACCATACAGCTCAGAAAAATCCTATATGGGTTTCTAACTTGATATTTCAATCTGGGTCAACCCGATATTCGATTTATATTGAAATTCCTTTTTAAAATATAAATAATTCCTTTATAAATTATAAAAGAATTCCACAACGACTTTTCTAGAATTTGATTTGGACATAAATCAAAATCTACACGACGAAATCCTGATTTTTCTCTTCCACTAGAAAGATATACTTCACCAGCTCCTAACGTTTCTTGTTTCACAGAAATCCGATTTAAAACGAACCCTGTATATCCAATTGAAGTTCGAATTGCCAAATAACGAACTACAGCGCCATTTCGAGCTCGATTTAAATTATAATATAATTATACGTTCAAACTGTCGTTCAAATAATATATTCGTTATTCTAATTCAATTCTAAACTGAATTAAATATCACAGATGATCCAGTTCACACCATATCGCCATTTCAGCCCAATTCTGATTATTTCAGAATAAATATATTATTTTAATTAAATATTCACCATGATTTAATTCCACTACCATTAAATCCTTTAATCACCTTTTAAATAATTAAATTAATTAATTATTATATCGCTGAAAATGCGGGTCATTACAGTACACGTTTATATTTTAATTGAATATGAGATTTATGAGCCTGTTTGGCAAACCGCTTGGTCGTTTATTTTCTTTTGGATTGGAGAAGGTCCAGAGAGGCGAGTGGTAGTAGTACCGATTGAGCCAGGCAGAGGAGATGCTGGCAAAATTTCTCGGAAAGTTAAGGTGTTAGAATTTTTGGAAATATTCGTTAATAGAAAGAAATTAATTGAAATTAATTGGATCAGTTGAAACTGAAGATTTAAGGTGAAACAAAAGATTTTTAACCTGGTTATAATAAGATTCGTAACAATTTCCCTACCTTAGAAATTTCGGGGACGAAATTCTTTTAAGGGGGAAGGAATGTAACGTCCCATAATTTTGGCGGTTTAATAATTAATTAATTTAATTATTTTAATATAGTGGTTAGATAATTCCAATGAGTTGAATTCAGATATTATTATATTTCTGGGATCGTAGACGTTTCTCAACACCATAGTATTTTTAATTTTATCGTTGACAGCTCGTATACATATGGAGTAGTGCATAACGGAGTGTCCATTTTTTTTAAACTTAAATTAGTAGAGGAACGTGCTTCGCACACGAACAATTTGTGATATATATATGTAATAAAAATAAAGAGTAAAAGCCCCAACAGTAATGTAGTCCTAGACCTTACGGTACGCGAGAGCAACCCTATATATACGTGAGAATGTAGTGACCTTTTCAGTGAACAGTTGAATTGAAAGGATAAGAGACTAGAGTGCCAGGTCGAACTTCCTATAGTAGTGGAACTATGAAAGCTAAGCACCATCTTATGTCTTCTACATAAGGAATTTTGGTGTGCTGAGATTTAAACAACATATTTTGGCGAAATTAGACAAATCAAACACAATAGATAAAGTTGTAAAATGTAACAGTAGTATAGGTCAAAGATGTACTCTTGTTCATCTCCATCAAGAAGCAAGAGAACACCTTCAACTGTCCATACTCACACACGCTTGGAACACAACATTCAAGACATATTGAACATTAATGGGGAAATTAGCAGTAACATGAGCTTAAATTTTTGAACCATTATCTAATGAATTTGCTCAAACTTGTTTCATCATTTAGTCAGTACTATCATTGGCTTGACTAATTTGGCGCATATATATTGTGCAAAAGAAACTCAAGGATCTTTAAAGGAGTTCAAATGCTGATGGAAATTGATAAATTTCTAACTTTTTAAGATCGCAACAGATTACTTTTTCAAGAAACCATCAAAGCCAATGCCCTACACATTCACGTGCTATTTTATATTTTTATAAGTTTGGAAACATGCACAAGTTAAACAATTGAAAGACATAAAGCTACTGAAAGTTGTGTTTGTGGCTGTAGCAGCTATATCCTACCATTACTATTACTTTTCAAATGACAATTGTAAGTCTCACGATTGATGTGCCTTCCCAAAGCCCACCCTGGCAATGAAAACGTAGGAACCAAGGAAGACTACAGCCTATCCCATATGATGCTTAGCTGAAACCATGAAGACATGCACTCAAACAGTAAAAGAAATGTACAAACCTAAAACCGAAGCTATACTATACTGCAAACACTTGCGTAGGCCATCCCCATAGGAGAAGAAAACTAAATTTTGTAACGTTCCACCAACTGCATAACAAATGTATTGTATATTAATAAAAAGGAAACCTTACTGTCTAGGCAACAGATGCACATGGGTGTAGCTGCAATGGTCACGCTGCCTACTCTATTAAATATCTGTGTCCCCATGCATTAAAGACTGTCTGCAAGAATTAAAAACCACGCACACGGCGACGACGGAAAACAACGTATAAAGCTAGCTAAATCCTATTACTTCATGGCAAAGAGACGCTATAGCAGCCCGTGCTTTCAAGTCCACCACAGCTAGAAAAGAAAGCTATGAAAAGATAACTCTCAATACAGCATCAGCTACCCTATTCCAATTCCTTGCATGCCCAGGATTTGTCCTTATAAATACTGATGCCTTCCTCCTCCAACATATAAACAGAAAACAAACAAAAAGAGAAAGAAGCAAACCGATTGAAGGAAATAATGAAAAACAGGGGAAGCAGAGGAGCAGCAAAGGTACGGATCCGAAAGGAGTTGTTTCTCAAGGATAGCATGAAGGACATGTTCACATATGGTGTTTGGATTAACGGTGTTGGAGATCAGGGAGTGATCTTTTACGGTCAGTTCGGGCCAGGCAGAGGGCGATCGGAAGAAGTGGCGCGGTGGTCACGATGGCAGCAGTAACGGGTTTCGTTTCTTAGAAGAAAGAGGTTACGTTTGTCAGTATGGCTGCATGAGTGTGCACTGTAGAGAAGCCGGTGCATAAATGTTTGGTTGGTGCGGATTGTTGCAGTAGCAACGATGAGGGCTGTGGTCGCATTTTCCAGAACGTAGTCGAGCTGTGTTGGAGCTGATGAAAAATAGAGCGAGGTTGCTGTAGCAAACGGTTCTATTTCTAAAGTGTGACGGAGATCATGCGTTCGAGATGATATCTGGGTTAAGGAGAGAGGAGTTTGGAAGTAAATGGGATCAGTTCGAGTCAGACGAAAATGATGGATGCAGTTCTCTTGTACATGCGTTGGGCACGAAGGCTTGCTGTTCGTTTACAACAAAAGGCATAAGAAATGGGGAGGAGATTATCGAAAGTTGTGTGGTTCATTTTCGTGGTTTCTACGTTCGCCGTTACTTCGGAAAGACTGCGTTGGAACCGTAGAGCCTCCATAACACGTGCGCGAGTTGATCAAGATGAGGTGAAGGTCAGTGGATAAATGGTGCGGTTTATACTGTATTATAGGAGCAAGGAAGCACTGGAAATTACGTGTTGTGTTTTGGAGAGGGAATATACGATGGGAAGGATCGAAGCGTTGTGAAGCAGTAAGAATGGGTGGACTTATGCGTTCTGATGGTGGGATGTAGAAGTACTTGGGGATTGAAATTCCGGTGGTGGGAGCTGCTTCAGGTACATGAAGCGTGAAGAAGTACTAGCGGGTTTAAAAGTTGGAAGATGGTGTAACAGGGGCGGACGGGTCTAAAATGATTGGACCGGGTATATTTGGTTAAGCCCAAGTACAGAGAAAGGAAAAAAAGAAAGAGAAATACATTGGAGCGTTGGGAGGAAGTTTCAGGGAGCCGCGGGTTTGTGTTTGTAGCTGGGAAGGTGAAGTCGCTGTAGACGCCAATGGGAATATTGGGACTGGAAAAGTGGTAAGCCCAATATTAATAATAACTTTAGTTTTAAATTTATTAAAATAACGTATAAATTTGTTAATATCATATAATGCGCATACGATACCAGAATTGCGAACGGCCTGTCACATTGGAATCATGTGGTCACAGACTACGTATGAGAACTGGTTTGGAGAATTTGGAGAATGTTGCAAATTTATGGCGAAATTAAAACGTCTGATCGGATCAACTGTCGTTAATCATGATTTAATGATTAATGACCAAGATGAGTAAACTCGCTAACTCTGTCCGGTTTTATAATTTTATAAACGTTATTTAATTTTGATAAAAATGGTTGAATGTTGTGTGTGATGGTTGTTTGGATGATTTACAAATAAATTGGTAGATAATTATAAATATGAAATCATCGGTTAAATGCTGATTTAATCATTCCATATTGATATGAAACTGTGCTATTTATGTTGATTAACATCTATGGATGCAGGGAAATAGGTTGGAGGAATCCAATTGGATACCTCAACAAATTTTACTGTTGTTTTTCATACATTGCATTATATGATGTGATGAATAACCTATGGTTAATTGTTGTGTGTTTGGAGTGTTTGAACAACATCGACCTGAAATAATTGATATTAAAATACCATGAAATATATTCGAATATATTGGAAAAGAAATTGGGGTTTTGAAAAGGGAATTTCTATTTTTTAAAATAGAAACTGAATTTTGATTGGCTAGAATAGAATAACTTGTTTTAATTACATTAAAACAAGAAGTTCGATTTATAAACGATATTTAGAAATAGGAAAAAATAGTTATTTTTAAATAATAATTATAAAATAGTCCGTGAATGTTAATTTAAAAATGAGAAATGAAAAGGGAAATTGTTTTATTCATTTCGAGGTTCGAAATGTGAATATGGGTTAAATAAAACTATATATAAAGATTTGTAATTATAATTCAACTGATGTCAAATGTTATTAAAAGAATTTATTTTTAGAATATATATATATATATTATAAAATTTGGATATGAATAGGATAATTAATATTGGTTTAAAACCAATAATTTACAATAAAATATGTAAGCAAGATGAAGTTTAAACTTGATATATAATTAACAAGAAACTGATTTATAAATGGAATTTATAAAGTGAGATACTGATATGAATTTATAAAATAATTCGATAAACATGATTTGAACCTATAACGGTATTTATAAATAAAATTCAAGATTTGATTGATATAACGGTCTAGTTTTCTGTAAAGGAACAATATTCACTTTATAAAGTGAATAACGGTTTTAAAAGCAAATGCTTTGAAAATTGGAATAGTGTCAAAGGGGAAATGGTAAATGTTGGAAGTAATAAATTCAAAAGTAAATGTGTTAACCTGAAACGGTAAGTCTATTCCAAAGTTCGGAATGCTAATCAGATATAGACCCTTCGGAAGAAAGTTATAAGTTGAAATTCGATTATATCGAATTAAGGAAAGTGCTATTTACTTTCCAGTTTTATCAAGACTTGTTTATTATTTATTTAATTAATTAATTTTTTATTTAAAGTAATTAATCTAAGTTACATTTTGAAATTAAACATTTTGGAAACAAGAATTATAATGATATCGTTATAATCAATGTTTTCTTGTAAAGAAAGTGGACTCTTAAATTGAATCCGAGAGTTGCGTGAGCAATAACCGTTAAAGATTTGAAATGGTGAAGTTGACTGTTTCGAAGTTGAAAGTGATGTTCAGTCAAGGTCTGAGAGGTAATTATACCCCAACTTGATCGACTTCATGATTAACTGAGGAATGTTTAAGGTTCGGTGGCAAGATTGGTTAAATCAGAGATGTTTTCTAAGTACATAAATTTAAAATGATTTGGGATAACGAGAAGTTAAGAAATGATAATTGGAAATGCTTTCCCAGTGTCAATAATGTATATTTTCTAAATATAGAAAGTAAGAGTTGTAAATATATGGAATTGATTACCGATGATAAAAAGGAAATATTTTCTTAATATAGGAAATAAATAGTTTAAAATAAATGGAGACGTTTTCCAAGGTTCGGGTGAGGCAAAACGGGCATTGAGAAATATATAGGGAAATATGGGAAACAGGAAATCGAGGAAATGAATAAACTATTGATAAATTAATTTAAGAGGCTCAGTGTTAATGGATGGTTGATCGATAAATTTCCATTTAGAGATGAGATCGTTATGCATATGGATGTTTTCCTTTGATAGTTAAATCACCGGCTATCAAAGATTTTGGCCATTTTTCCATTGTCAATACGGAGAGACCGGGATCAGATTTATTATCTGAAAACCACTCCGTATGGACATTAGCATTGCGAATCAAATATGATGAAAATAATTGAAGACGGAGTTTATGCAAGGGCTGTTCTGGCGATCCTAGGTAGAAATTGCCTAAGATGGATTTATAGAATAGTGTCTTCCGTTTGTCCAGACCCAGGACAACTTGTATGGACGGATGTATGACATAGTATATCTAATGGATCGCGTAATTTGATCTCTTCAAACGTATTCACGTTTGGTGGCAGAGGAATTCATTTCTCTTAGCTTTATACCCGTGGTATTTTTTTGGAAGTCAAATTGTGATTAGACGGGTATGACGATGTGGCTTTTAAAGTGAATGATGACCAGGTGTACCAAAAGATACGTTATGACCTCAAGCCTCATCAACCGGGAAATGACAAAAAACGGGCAGGTAGCATGGCTATGTGGGTCGCCCCCATTAGGGTGTATTGTCATCATCTAGAGAATATTCATATTTGTTACTTCTTTTCGCTTCTGTATCTCCTGGGAACGGTTATGTTGCTAGCAACCGTAGGTGATAATATATTCGATACACTCAAGAGAAATGATTGGTCGGTCATGTGTGGCCTGGTTGCAAGACGTTCTTGTTGAACCCAGTGTATTCCTCTCTAGAGATACACTATCGGCAGGTGGTTCCAAACCTTGTCAGTCGGAATCCAATCTCCAATAAGTGCCCACAGTTTTGATTGTATATTATATATGTGGAGCGTGAGATGCAAGCGTTCTGCTAGATTTTATTTACTTGTGATTAGACATTATTATAATATCAGAAAAGTATTGATTTTGAAAATGTTTTGGGTTATAGTAAGGTAAAAACCGTCCATGTTTATGTGTGGGATGGTATTACTATTATCCTTTTCTTTCAACAAGGATTTTTCAGAAATTAAACCGAATGATTGAAGTTTACTCACACCAGTTCCATGACTGACCCAGAATTTATTTTGTTTTCCCTAAACTCTTGGGTGCCTAAATTTGTACGGCCAGTCAAGTAGTCAGGACTTACAGGTATAAAATTGGAGGAGCTTGGAGCAAGAAGCTTCAGTGTTAGATATATATGGAGTTATTTCCACTTTGATTATAATTTGATGTTCTCGGATGATATATGTAAGTACAAATGCAGTTTGTATTTTAAATTTATGTTATATAATATATTTTATTCGATTCGCTGTGAGATTCGTGTTTACTCTGATTCTATTATGTGGTGATCTTCTTCTTCTTCTATTCTAAATTTCTTTCTTTCTATTTTTCACCCTCTAACTTCTTTCCATTAATGATTCGGTATTTCCGATTCTTGAATATTCGACATTGGGTTTTATGTTGATTCTCGGGGTCGAAAATTTCGTGGTCGTTACATTAGACATGTATCTATTTTTTGATACGGTAAACTAAAGGCCGACATCATTTTTTTTACTTCATAATGGTTTTCGCACATTAAATTATTGGGAGGCATATGCCGCTTCGCTGCTTGTACAACAGTTGTAAATCCAGCTTCTATGAGGTTGTATTTAGATTTCATCGCAATGTATTCAGCAGTTACTGATAATTGAGTTCCGCTTTCACAGCCTTCCCAAAGGGGTTTTTACACGACATCTAATAAATCATGTAATTTTTTGGCTTCAATATTTGGTTCTTCTTCATCATTACCATCATTATAATTTAATTGTTGAACCGGGAACATAGAACGTGCTGCATCTTCAACCGTTTGTTCTACGAGAATCGTCGTAGCAATTTCATTATTTGCTACCTCCTCAACTTGTATAGAAGTAGATGCTAACGGTTCTCCATGACGATCCCAAACTAAATAGTTCGGTACAAAACCGTACTGATGCAAATGAACTCTAACCATTTGCGGTATCAAATGCTTCAATAACTTGCATCTACTACAAGGACAACGGATTTCGACGTCGTTTCCGTTGTTACTTAAAGCGAAATCAATAAACACGCTGACACCACTAATAAAATATTTGTTTATTGTGCCATCAGTTTCTCTTCGTTTGTACATCCAGCTTCGATCCTTAAAATAATCATCCATTTTTCCTAAGTACATATAAAATTAGGAAGCATGATATAAAATTAGATTCATAATTTTTGTGTCCGATTGCTCAAACGCTAAGATTGTATTTTAATGAAAACATTTCTTTTACGTATTAATTATTATGATAAAATTTGCATTCACAATGTGTTAAAACAATTTTAGTGCTTAATGCATGTTATGTTAATTGATCATTTACTGGTAGGTTATCCTACCTCCCATTACAAATACAATAACGTAATTAAATCACCTAAATCTTTTCAATTTGAACGATTCAACAAAATTTCGGCAGCACTTCCCTTTAGTTCCCTAAATAATACACAATTGCGTGTACACAGGGAACATAAAGGAAGTGCTTTTGAAATTTTGAGAACCGTTTAAAATGAAATATTTTACGAGATTTAATTTCGTTATTGTATTCGTAACTTGTCCAATACAAAGGACAAATCCAACAAATATTGTATACAATGAATATAAATGTTCGTTCCGTTAATAAAACGAACATTCATATAACGATTTTATACAATACTTATCAGACAGGGCCAAAAAAACTCTCTAAGGCTATATAAATTTAACATATTATGATTTGGTTTTTTTTTGTGATTGATGTGTTTTTTGTACATCTTTGTGCGCCTTAGCGCCGTTGTGCGCCTTAGCCCAAAAAACACAA
Source organism: Allium sativum (assembly GCA_030737875.1). Classification (NCBI taxonomy): domain Eukaryota; kingdom Viridiplantae; phylum Streptophyta; class Magnoliopsida; order Asparagales; family Amaryllidaceae; genus Allium; species Allium sativum. The sequence goes on from CM060923.1 coordinate 468,262,163, forward strand.
ACTTAAATATTTCTATTTTCAGGACACGTTCTCGACAAATTAAATATTGTTTTCAATGAATTGGGGCTTAACCAAATAAACAAATGCATAGATTGTCAACTATATATACGTGTGTGTGTGTATATATATATATATATACATACATACATACATACAACACTATACATATGCATATATACATAGTCAACCTTAACTAATCAAACCCTAGATTAGCAACATAATCAATAAAATCTATGAATACAAACTTAAGAACAACAACTACTTCAACTAATTCAAACCCTAGATCATAATAACTAAGTAATTTATAACTAAAAACCCTAAATTAGCAACTAAAATGATGAGACCTTACATTAGCAACTAAGTAACAACACTACACACACAAACATACTCTAATTATGTTTAAATTACACTAAACTTAGGGTATTAAACAAATTTTAGCATAAACACATACCTTAAAATCGGAGAAATCAAAGATTAGAGAGGAGGAGAGAATGCCCTGATTGATTTGGAGAGTTCCTAGATGGATGATGGCGCGGGATTGGTGATTTCAGAATTAAAGGAGGGAAATATTGGGGGATTTGGGAAAATTTTTGTGGGTTTGGAGGCAATGAGGAAGATGGAGGAGCTTCGGCTAATTTGTGCTCCAGCCCGTGTAACGGGGGCAACGACTTCCAACGGAAAAAAAAACCAATGGCCGCATACGGTTTCCAATGGCGTATATTTTGTATACGTAAGGCAAGTATGTATTTTGGCTTCCGTTGGAAGCCGTTGATCAACGGCCGTTGGATGCGTGCGTTGCTATACTGTTCATTTCTTGTAGTGTTGTTTCATTTAGTTTTAAACCAGCATTTAAAATTAAATGAAAAATCCATCTGCTTCCAATCTCTTTCGAACTTGCTCAGGAATGTAGCCCTCTTCACTGTGATTCCAACGAGTCCAATTCAGCAATTCTGACATCGTACTGATAGGTTAAGATCGTTTCAAGTTTTAACTAGCTTTAATATACAAATTAAATGGTAAAATAAATAATCACCATTACCTTAAATTTAAAGGCCACAACAGCAGTTTTTAATCACGCGTTTATTTCTTGGAACAAACCATCTGCTCAACCCGATCTTCCCAATTACTCCAAACGTTTATTTTTCTTCCTTTTTTTTTTCCAAACAAAAGGCCTGAATCCCACTAACACTCTTCACTTCCCAACGTAAATTCTTATTTCCAGGCAAATTTCCATTTTTTTCTTTCTCTTACGAAGTCCCAAGCCCATGTTAGCCCATCACGTACACAATTTCTTGCCTTCTCCTCCCCCACGTTCTTCTTTGCCGATTTCGCTTCTGCTGTTCGAAAAAAAGAAACACCATGGTGCCACACTTCTTCTCCTTCACGTCATGTATTCATAGTCCCTCCTTATTCCCATTGGCACCGCACCTTCTTCCAAAAAGCATTCTCCTTCTTCCCCACGTAAAGAACACAACACCTAGACTATCCCTTCCAACGCTGCTCCACTGAACCCCTTAGCTTCACATGTGAATACCTAGGTTCAGACAATGCCACATCTCCCCCCTTCTCGAACGCCACCATCGCCGAAAACTGAGATGACCGGAACTACACACACACCATCCCTCCCCTCACCGACTGTCAGCAACTACTATATCACCACTGAAGGTCGCGTTCGCCTCCACCCCTTCCTTCGCCTGAAAGCATGATTTGAACGGAAAAGCTGCTGCATAAAAAAAGAACTTGCAACTGTCTTCTTCTCCATGTTGCCTAGGTGCTTCTCTAACTCGCACGTCTCCCAGGTTCGTACGAACGAGTTTAAACACCGCCAGATTTCGTTCCCAACTCCATTCGACGGTCGGGTGCTCCAAGCGAGATTGGTGAGTAAAAGGTGCGGGTTTGATGACTGAGAATAGATAGCAGTGAAGAATGACAGCATGGCTAGTTCAGAGAGTTAGGAGAACTTGAGGAGAGATAGTTCGGTGTAAAGAAAAAGAGAAGGAACGATTTTGATTTGTTTTTATTTCGATTTTTTTAAACTTTCGTTTGCTGTAAAATAATTTGATGAAGAAGGAGAACCAGTGGGTTAAACAGAAGAAACAAGGACATCGCTTTCACTTTCAGTACGCCGACACGTGCATGGTTCTGCTTATACGGACGGCGTTATTAGTGTGATGAGACCAAAGACATTTTGGTGATTTATACTAACGATGTTTTATTGAGATGACTAAGTATATTTAATCATGCATATCGCAGTTCTTACTCGGCGTTTATTCGTTCTGATGGTCACATACGAACACCGTTCGCGACGAAAATGGACGTCATGGTAAAACTCGACATTTCGGACCCGATAAAACTCGTTTCGTCGAATTCCAAATTTATTTGCTCAAATGGCGCTAGTTTAAGCTCAAACGATCAATTTATTTACATTTAATTTTGCTACGCTCACAGAATAACTCCAACTGGCGCGAAACTTGAAATCTATCAATAATAAGCCATTACGGTCTTAATAAAATTTGTTTCGTTGAAAACGGAGGTCGTTTGAGTAAAGTCCTTTTTAATGGTCCATATTAAATTAAATAAATCAATTTTAAAATACCTCAATTTAATAATATTAAAATATTACAATCGGCCATACTCTAGTAGCATTTCACATACTTCCAAAATAAAATACTCCGGGTTGAATTCCTAACCAAGTCGATATAACATATATTAAAAATACTTTATTTTTATATAAATAAATCGTTATAATTTATAAATGAGTACCATAGTGACTATTTGAATATTTGATTTGAACATAAAACAAAACCTACAATATGAGAACTCGATTTTTCTACTTCATTAGAAAATTACAATCCAATAGATTCAGACGTTTCTTGTTTCAAAGAAATTCGGCCTATATTAGATCGTATACAACCTTTTAAAGTTCAAAACGGAATATTACGAACTACCACGCCGTTGCAGCTCGTTTTACATTAAATTATAAACTAAACGTTCAAAAATCGTTTAATAAACGAAATCGTCAATATAATTCAACACAAACTCAAATAAATCATTTTATGTTGTCAAATTATATAATATTACAAATCCAGCTAATTTCGACTATTTCGAAATTAAATTATTATTTTATTGTTTAAACTAATAAAATATTTAAAATTATCAAATTCAAACCATTTAAAATCCAAATCAACATTTAAAACCAGTTTTAAATATTAAATCAAAGGTTAAAAATCTGGGCCACTACAATTAGTTAGAGTCTAATTTTGGATATAAGGAGGGCAAATTGTATGAGTACTCGTCATTTAATGAAATGGATACGAGGGGTACACACCCTTTAGCATCATTTCCTTTGTCCTCATGACTGAAACTTCAAAACTATACCCAAAAAATTAGATATATAAAATTATATTTTCTCCCTCCTCAATGTAATACAACTACAAAAATAATAAGAGTTTTTCTACGAAAGAACTACATTTAAACTAAGAATTAACCATCGTGATAAAATTGTAAGTTTATGTGGATGCTATTTTTATTGGTATCCATCGCAATAAAATTTTGTTTTTTAAAGGACCATGTCACATCTAAAAGCGAAGTGTCAATAGTAATGCCTCGCAGTTTCATACATGATAGAATATATAAAGTAAATGCCATTTAGTTTCTTATGGCTTCTTTAGAAAGGTAGCACGTTCTTTTTGGCTAAATAAGGTTTATCGTTCTTAAAAACTAACATAAGATAAGCCTTACTAGTCTAAGGTTTTAAACAACATAAAAGAAGCAAACTTCACTTAGTTGCACATCTGTAATAGATCTCTCTACTGCGATTTAATTCCCAGATCGAAAGCAAACCCATGGGCCTTGGACCACCATTTTGGGCCGAATGCAAAAACAAGCCGTTGACCTAAATTCATTGATTTTTCTATAGAGTGATCTTTTTCTTGAAATCAAGTACTCTTTTATAAACAGATAAAGAACGCGACAGAAAAGGAACACTGCCCAATCTAATCCTCGTGCTCAAACAGCACAAAACTAGAAGGAAAAATCCCCAAATCCCAAGCCCTAAAAAATCAACAGAGCATGCCAGTCTTCCGCACTCCCTTCAACGGCTACGCCGTGAAGTTCTCCCCGTTCTACGAGCACCGCCTCCTCTCCGCCACCTCGCAAAACTTCGGAATCCTCGGCAACGGCCGCCTCCACATCCTCGAACTCCAGGCCAACCTCCTCACCAACCCCATCTCCTTCGACACAGCCGACGCCATCTACGACGCCGCCTGGTCCGAGTCCCACGACTCCCTCCTAGTCGCCGCCATCGCCGACGGCTCCCTCAAGCTCTACGACCTCAATCTCCCCGTCACGCAGAACCCCATCCGGTCCCTCCAGGAGCACGCCCGCGAGGTACACGCCGTCGATTGGAACCCCTTGCGTCGCGACTCCTTCGTCTCCGCGTCCTGGGATGATACTCTCAAGCTCTGGACCATGGACCGGAACATCAGCATCCGTACGTTCAAAGAGCATACATACTGCGTCTACTCCGCCTCCTGGTCCCCCAGGCACGCTGATATATTCGCGTCAGCGTCGGGTGACTGCACTGTCAGAGTTTGGGACGTCAGAGACCCTGGGTCTAGTGTCGTGATTCCGGGTCACGAACATGAAGTTTTGACTTGCGACTGGAACAAGTATGACGAGTGCATGATTGCTACAGCTGGGGTTGATAAGGTAGTTAGGGTTTGGGACGTGAGGGCTGTAAGAGCGCCTGTGGCCCAGCTCGGAGGCCATGGGTATGCAGTTAGGAAAGTCAAGTTTTCACCGCATAGAGAAAATTTGTTGGTGAGCTGCAGCTATGATATGACAGTTTGTGTTTGGGATTATAGGGTAGAGGATGGGCTGTTGGCGAGGTATGATCATCATACAGAGTTTGCAGTTGGGGTTGATATGAGTGTTCTGGTTGAGGGGTTGCTAGCAAGCACTGGTTGGGATGAGATGGTTTACGTTTGGCCACATGGTACAGATCCTAGAGCTGGGATTTGAATTTTTTTCTCACTTGGGTAAGCTTATATTTTTCATGTTAATGCGACTATGAGAATGCACATATTAATAACGTACTCAGGTTATTAATGCATGGCACTTTATGCTGGAAGGTTGGTTATTTGTGTTGCTACAGTGATAATATATGTCAAAATTTACATGCCTTTATTTAAATAATGATTTAATACATTGTAACGTACGTGGAGAGAAAAATAAAACTTGAAATGTTTGGTTGAACTGTGTTACAATACTCTATAGTTTTAGACTAGCGTTGCTGGTTTCTTTTAACAGCTAAATGTTCAGGTTCTTTCACTTGGGTAACCCATGCTCTTTTTGCCTCATGTTACTACGTGAATGTACATATCAGTAAAATTTGTGAATTGCTCGACTGGTATGCGGGAGCAAGTTTAATTAGGGACAATCAGCCTACAGAGCGTCGAAATTTGGGAGGTAGTATTGTGTTTTTTGTTTTCACTAATAGGAAATTTTAAGGCACGTAAGTGCAAAAAGAAAGAAGAAAGATCCTGCTATTTCAGGGCGAGATGGACTGTAAAGTTGGGCTGGTTTAAAAATTTAAACTGGTAAAATTCATGTCTTTGGTTGTTTAGTTAATTACACTTTGTTTTCAGCTTAGTAACTACTCTTTTTTTTTAAATAATTCAAAATTTGTTAACTGATGGTTTGGTCTGGCTATATAATTTGTATAAATTTGATTTAAAAACTACATATAATTTCAAGTAGTCAACTGTGGAAAATCATAGTAGCATTTGAAATTCCTGTACAACAGTGGGTATTCATAAGACAAAAATGACAATAACTCATTAGACATTCAAAGAAATGGATTTTGATATTAAATTTGTTATAAAATTTGATTTTTGTGTCTTGTATATTATTAAAAAAATTGACAGAACTTTTATTGGTCTTGAATACTTGCAACAAAGTATGAATTTTCAAACTGGAAATCAAATGAAATTTGCGGAACTGAAAATTTGAAATTATAAGATGACTAGAATGGAAACAGAAAATAAAATGTTGAAACTTGGTTTTTAGGAGTGTCCTGGGTCAAAAAGTGTATTATACTTGATGTGCTGGAAGCTTGGTTTAGTTTGTTATTACAGTGGTAATGGATGTTGATATTTATATGCATAGCAATTTAGTACATGAATGCTGTAAGCACAAATAAAATGATATGTTTGATTGATCTGTTTTTTCTGTTACTCTATGGTTTGAGAGTGACGATGCTGGTTTACTTGAGTAGCTTAAAGCTTGACCCTAAAGACGCTTTTGGTTGATAGGGAAAATGGCTGATGCTGTTATTTAACCTTTCTATTTCTAGAACCTTTATATCATTTGGTAGAACAAAAAATAGGGGTGAAATATCAGACATAAATCTTAATGAAGGATCAGAGAAAACAAATTAGAAGCATTCATTTCATGTGACTACACCACCTAATTTCCATCATCTTCTATCCTTGAAAAACAACAAAACTGCATTAAATTTTGGCCTGCCAATAACTCATTGAATCTCAATTCATAGGCAAATGGGTTTCCATATTCTTCTTCATATTGAAACTGGATAGAACGAGAAGCTTGACCTTGCTTCCTGCAACTACTTAAGGGCACCATACTTCATAGGTTTTGGCATAGTGTTATTTACATACATAGCGATATCATATATTTCTAACACTGGACTGTAAGCCTCGTACTTGCTAATTAGTTTTGGCCCGCTAGGATGTTCAAAACTTTGCTGGACAAAGCTCATTTCGGTTTTTATATAAATCTATGTCACCATTAGATAAGGTGTTAAGTCTGATAACAGCTAAAAGGATTTGCATCCCAAAACCAATGGCATGTATATTTGGATCATGTGCCCATGTGTAGGGCGAGGTAGGGGTGATGTCGTAAGAGTAGTAGAATTGGAAGGGGGGGAGGGGGGGGGGGGGAGGTTGGTTTAGGGTGTGTGAGGTAGGTTGCAGTTTTTCAGTCATGTATGGCCCAAATTCGCCTTGGTTTATAATAGGTGTGATTTGCAATGGAGTTTAAGCAATGGTGGCGGTACACAAAGAGAAAAAAAAATGAGGGGGAGGGGGAGGGGGTGGGGGTGAGGGGGTGGCTAGAACTCATCTCGCTGCACCTCAAATCTTCCCTGATATCGAATATCGGCCATAGTACAAGTTTTCGACATAATTTGTTAATTTCGCTCTATCTCACACACTTATTTTTGTGCTGTATCTTTTTTTGAAGTTCATTGTATGCTTAATTAAGTTAAGAAATGATGTATTTTATGGATTAAGCAGACTGGGGGTGTTTTCGAGCTCTGTTCAAGTCTAGTCCACTCTAGTATCAGTTGCTGTTTAATGACCTTATTTTATTATCATGTTATGTCAGACTGGGGGTGTTTTAGACCTCTGGTATTGACCTTATTTTATTATCATGTTATGTCTGACGTTATCTATACGAGCATACTTGAATTTTGCTGTATTAACGACCAGCCACAGGTGATTTTATTTTCTAACACATATATTGTATGTAAATTACGTTGCGAGTTCTGCAAACAGTATTCAATGTAATCGACGAACATGTTTTTTTTTTCCCCTCCTATTTTTTGGAGTTAGCAAAGTTGATTTTTTTTCCCAAGAAGGTTATGTTTGGAATGTTGAAAATGTATTGCTGAGGTTCTCTTTGATCGGCTTGCATGTTATATTCGTTTTTGGTGGTGTGTAGTGTAGTTGGTAATTATCAGAGCAATTGCTCTTTGTCCACGGTAACTGCTGTGGTGTCACCTTCATGTAAAATTGATTATGCATTGCTGAACTTCAAAATTAGGGTTATAATGCATGTTCAGATGGAGAAGTAAAATATTTCTCGGGTACATAATGAATTATGACAAAATGTTAAACTAGTTGGGAAATTAAACCGCAATCTATTTCAAAACATCAAACTTCAACGGAAGTAACTCCTTGTGTTTGTTGAACCAACCTCCTCTATGTTTGATATGCGATCCACGCGTTTAAAAATCCACAACGTTGCCATGTGATATTAAAAAAGATCAAGAATGCTAATTTTGTTGCTTTTGGTGGTAAAATCTTTATCAGTTTAAGTTCTAGAAATAATCGTTTGCTAAATTTTACTCTCTTGATTATGCTTCGAAAAGCTTCGCGTTTCATGCATTACTCTTTCACTGGGAACCCATAAATATCCTATAATAGCTCAAATTGTTTTATTTGATTCTTAAGCGAAGTTATAGTTGAATTATTATATGAAAAAAGTAACGACTCTAAAATTTTCCAATATTGGCCTTTATTAACACCAGTATCTTTGTTGCTTCTTCCTACTAATAACTCACTTCCTCACAACTTCTCCAAGTTCTTTAGCTTCATGCAACATTCCTTATTTCCAACTTAGCTAAAATTTTCAAAGAGAAAATAATAATTTACAAAACTTTAGTGCTTCCAACACACACACGTACGCGCGCCCGTCTCTCCCTCCCTCCCTCGGACTCTCTCGGAAGGTGGGTAAAATTTTATTAAGGTTTTTCAGCTTAAAGTGATCAACCCTTAAACAGGTTGACTTACTCCCTCCCTCCCTCCCTCTCTCTCTCTCTCTCTCTCCCCCCTCACCCCTCTCTCTTCCTCTTCCTCTCCCTCTCGGACTCTCTCGGAAGATGGGTAAAATTTTATTAGGGTTTTTCAGCTCAAAGTGATCAACCCTTAAACAGACTGACTTACAACGCTTTAAACAACGAAAGCCCACAGGCCTAGTCAACAAAGCCATTACATATTAAAATACAAACACCACTTTATATCTGCCATATTCCCGAAAAGTATGCTTCTTCAGTGAAAAGGCAAAAATTATATTTAGGTCATGGCGGCTGGTAATCGCTTCCCTCAAATCGGGTTTCTACCCATGAATTCCTACGATCCACTGCTCGCAACACCACTTTTGCTTCTTACTGGCCATCTGTAAGTCCCCTCCGCTTTATTCTCTTTGACGTAAGTCTGATGTCCATCCAATTCAGATAATTGACTTTGCTCGCTGATTGATTTGCATGTTTGAAAATTTGTGTGTTACTCTCTCTCTCCAAATCGACCACACTGCAGTAGTAACGACAATCTTGTATAGTTTGGCTTCACCGTCTTCCAGTTGCCCTCTGACATGCAGGTATTCAGCACTACTATTTAAATCATAGCTGCCGTTGCTGATGTTGAGTGTATTCAACACTTCTATCCAAATACCTACGGAACCATCCGGGTATAGTGACGCACTCAGGGATATTAGGGATGTTTTGTTCCCTAGACATGCTGAAAAAGGGAAAAGGAAAAAATTTAGATAAAGGACCGAAGGATACTGCATATGACTTTTTGGGGAATGTTTTTCAAAACAGACTTTTCTTTTTGAAAATGCTTTCTTTTAAAATCTTTTTGAAAATAAATTTCAAAAACTTTTATCTAATCTGGTAACCTTCAGCTCTGGTACCACGTGTGACACCCAACGTCCGTTAATGTCACTCACTAAGGTAATGCATTAAGTTCCGTGAAGCGTTATAGGTAAACAGGCACAAAATAATTACAACACATATAAATAAGATAGCAGCGAAAATTTAAATTTTTATTTCAACATAAATTGAAATACCGTGGTCCACAATATCATAAGTCACAGAAACCATTACAATAAAATAACTTCTGTATTGCATCATCAGAGTACATAAGAATACAAAAACATAATTCCCCAGTTGAAAGAGTTAAACCATAGTAGAAACAAGAACTTGAGCCATACTTCAGAAGTAACTCCTAGCAAGGTGATATCTGAATCTTGACTAAGCCTGGGTGTTTCCTCCCTGAGAACCTTGGGGGGGGGGGGGGGGAGAGGGGGGAAACGGAAGAGAGAAGGAGAAACAAAAGGGTCAGATATAAAGTCTGGCGAGTCTAGTTACTTTTAGCCAGTAAATAAATAAAAGTAACATGATAGGCATATGAAACACCCCACCCTCCATTAAGGTCACTCACAAAGGGAATGTTTTAACTTTGGTGGAGGTTTTTAAGTAAAAGTCACAGATAAACACAAGATAGATATATATAAACACATATATATATATAAGCAGCAGAAAACAACAGACTTTTTATTTCATAGAAATGTGTTCATACAAAGTCTTTCTATAACTGTCACATAATAACTTCCAAAATATTACATCATCATTTCTGTCTTGGTTATTAAATAAAGAAGCATAAAAACATAATTAAAACTGCATAAATCCCCATGATTGTGTCCAACAGCCATAGCCAAGGAGAGAGAGAGAGTCCCAAACCGTACATCTACTATCTTGAAGCTTGCAAAGAGTCTGACTAAGCTGAGTTGTTTCCTCCATGTGGACCTGGGGGGAGGGGGGAACGGAAGAAAAGAAGACGAAAGAAAATAGGGTCAGACATAAAGCCTGGTAAGTCTAGTGACTCTTCAGTATGAGAATAAGAAAAAGGGCATGACAAGTATAAACTGGAAATGGGAAAGTGTCATAAACTAAGGTAAAGCAGTTTGAATCGAATATACTATCGCACCCCACACTATATTTCTGCACCTACTTGTATTGTTTTAACTGGCACCCCATGCAGGAGGTAAAGTGAGCCCCCTTTTTCTAAAGATCGGCTCCTACTCGCATAATCATGTGTGTCCTTACGGCCCCCAAATATTGTAGACACCTATGCTGGCCCCACCATGGGGTGTATCAAGTCCCATGGTGGCGACCCGACACAATCCTTAGAATTCATAGGTTATACTACTGGTGCCCCCAATGCCCTGTTTGTCTGCTCCAAAGTGTGTGCACGCCCGCACTCCGTTAGAACCCACACTGTTGCACCCACCGCCGTCGCTTTTGACCGCTTACAATCAACCCAGTAATCGTGCCCCACCCTGCCTAGTTTCAGGGTATCATGATACCTAATTGGGTTACTGCTGAAATGGGTCCCCGTTACTAGGGTTTTCTAGTCAAACATGTTAAGTGGTTAAGTGTCTGTATTTACCTAACCCACTCATAAGTTTAATTAACATGTTGAATTGGTTAAGTATTTTAGTTAACTTAACCCTACCATCTTGACTGTCTGTCCTTAGCTTTATAAAGCACTGACCACTCACATTAGACAGGTATTGTTACGGTTACTGGATGTGCCGGTCAGTTCCGCGCAGATTTACACCGTAACTCAGTCTAACCTCGGGTCCTTATTGGGCTCAATGCTTAACCACCCACATTGGATAAATATTATTGTGACTACTGGACAACCGGGCGCGTCCGGGCAGGTTTACATCACAACTCAATCCAACCTCATGTTAAGCATATTCGTATTTTCTAAATTTACATATTTGTCTTTATTACTTATTATATGTAAATTTGTCATCAATTAAATGTTGTGGCCCACTATCCAAGTTTAACATTTTTGGTATAAGAATTTATACCATCCAAGTGCCACTAATTTTTGGCATGTGACAAACATGCCAATTTCATATATTTCCTTTTGTCAAGTTTTACCAATATTCCCAGCGTTACCCCATTTAGATATTAGGATAACAATCTTAGCTTAATTCTCGTTCGCATGGTTTTTAACATATAATATTAGGCTAAAAACTTAGCCTAATTTAGCGCACACAAATTGGCATAAGGGAATTCATAAACATAAACATGACATAGGTGTAAACTTGACATTTTTGGCATAGTCAATATGAACATCATATGTGTGAACTTGCAAAATAGTCAACATACATATATGTGAGTTTGCAACATAGACTAAATCATGGGTTTCAACTTATCATGTAAACTTGCATTGAAATAGGGATCTAACCAAATAGGTATCACATAAATTAGCACATGATTTAGACAACATAAGCCTAAACATGTTTTGGATCTAGGCATAACATTGAACATCACTAGCATATGACGAGAACATGACATTTTCATAAGTATGCATAATTTTATGACAAGGGTGTGAACTAGATCCAATCATATATCTAATTACAACATGAAACATGTATTAAAGTGGATCTTGGCATGGATCCAATTAACTTGCAACTTTCTTACAAACATACTAGCATGTATGTGAACATAATCGTTTAGGCATAAAGGTTCTAGCATATATATACATGAAATCTTAATCACATACAACCTATATAATTCACATAAACATATAGGTGTCGATTACAACATGAACTATACAACTTGCATGTGATTCTACATGTACAATAGGATCAACATAAACTCAATTATATCACAAATGCCACAATACCACAATCATTACATCGCATATGAATCAGCATCGTTGTTATACAATAACACAATTTCATTCCCAATTTACAACGAATCAAGTCTTAATTTTATTCACATCGGAAGAATCACTATACTTACAACAAACGACGGTCTTGTTTTCCGATTTCTGAATTCTGAATTTGAATTGCTTTCCTTTGGGTAGACTAACGTTGATTTTATTATTTTTTTAACTTTAATTTGGCTTGTCTCTAAGCTTTTCTACAAGTGGAGGCTCCTCCTAGTTTTCTCCCGACAGCATGGTGGCTCCGTCTTTAATTTCTTCTGTGAATTTAGGTTAGAGTGTTGAGTTATATTTATAGAATTTCAGATTGATTTGAGCCGTCAGATGATCACAGACGAATCTAGACCATTCACTTCGAGAGGAGCCAACCAAAATGCGACATGTCAGCCCTAGTGACACAGCCAAGCCTCAGAAATCGACCAGAACCCGACCAGGCCAGCCAGGGCCAAACCAGGTCGACTGGGCAGGTCGACCCTATGGTCGACCTGGTCACCCAGGTCGACCCCGAGGTCGACCTGGTGCCTGAGAGGGAATTTTCCCGCCCAGTCCAGTTTGGGTCTGAATTCGAAATTTGAACAAAATTTTTGAACCGTTTGAATTTTAATTTGAATTCTGAGACTTCCGGAGGTCATAATTCCTTCATACGGAGTCTGATTCACGCAATCTCGGACTCTATCTCAAGCAGAATTCCGAGACGAATGTAACGGCGTAACCCGTTTCCCTTAATTCTTTCATCTAGAATTAATTATACTTTAATTTGTTAATTTACAGTTAACAGAAAATTCGGGGTGTTACATTCTCCCCTCCTTAAAGGATTCGTCCCCGAAATCTTCAAGTCTAGGAGAACGTAAGTCCTAACATCCAATCGTCCGTCTACTCAACCATCAACCACAGGCGTCCATTGTCCTTAAAATACTTCTAATGCTTCATGATCATATGCATAGTGTGTGTATATGTCGTTATCTAATGCAAAAATTTGGTGGTCTACTGATTCAGTTGACCTCCTTAATGCAAATCATGTAAGTGCCATGAATCCATATGTATGCAAAAAAAATTTTTCTATTCATAATTCTACATGAGTGCGCAATCATTCATACAAATGCGACATCCATATAATGACATATCAAGTTTCAACCACATACAAATATGAATACATATATGCATATGCAGTATGAAGTGACTGAGCCGATCTAAAACCTAGGTTGTGTGTGTATATGCATCCACGAGCAACCACTAGCAACCACTTGCAGTCATCAACCATAACATGTTTTGAATACATGTTTACATCTAAAGGGGTTTCTACCTAAGGATAAAGGATAATATCGAGGAGATCATACCTAAAAAGATAGGTACAAACACAACTTTAAGGAAAAAGAGAGGTCAAGGATATACCCTCAAAAAGAAAAGGGTAGATCACGCGTATTCTGTCCTCAGTTTCCCAAGTTGCGTCTTCCTCGGCGTCGCTCCACTGAACTTTAACGAGCTTGACTTCGCGGTTGCGTAGCTTTTTCACTTCAGTTCCCACGATTCGAGTTGGAACTCTCCTTATAGTTGCTTCGCGTTCTACTTCGACTTCTTCTAGCATGTTTGGCTCCACCACTTCCGCGGATTCATGTAGACATTTTAGGAGATGAGAAACGTGAAAGACGTTGTGCATTCCAGCCAATCTTTCAGGCAGTTCTACTCTATAAGCCATTTTCCCAATCTTCTCGATGATAGGGAACGGTCCAACAAATCTTGGTGCTAGCTTTCCTGCGGATCCAAAGCGAACGACGCTCCTTAAAGGAGATACCTTAAGGAAAACCCTGTCCCCAACCTCAAACTCAAGGTCGGTCCTTCTTTTGTCTGCGTAGGATTTCTGTCTATCTTGGGCAGTCTTCATTCTCCTTCGTATCAGGTCTACTTTTTCTGAAGTCTCTCTAATCATGTCTGGCCCAAGTATAATCTTGTCAGTAGACTCCTACCAACAAGTTGGTGATCGGCAAGGTCTTCCATATAGAGCTTCGAAGGGCGCCATGCCGATAGTGGCTTGGTAACTGTTGTTGTAGGCGAATTCCACTAAAGGAAGTTGATCCTCCCAAGTCCCTCCGAAGTCAAGAACGCGTAGCCTCAAAAGATCTTCCAATACTCTATTCACCCTTTCTGTCTGACCATCAGTTTGGGGGTGATAGGTCGTGCTCAAGCATAACTGTATGCCTACAGCTTCTTGCAGACTCCGCGAAATTTCGCTTATGAAGATGGGTTCTCTGTCACTCACTATACTGGAGGGTATTCCATGGAGTCGAACTATTTCCTTGAGATAAAGAGAAGCTAAAGACGAAGCAGTCCTTCTACTCTTGATAGGTAAAAAGTGGGCGCTTTTAGTAAGTCTGTCCACTATTACCCAAATGCTAGTATTGCCTCTTCTTGACCTAGGCAACCTATCAATGAAGTCCATTGAAATGCTATCCCACTTCCATTGCGGGACTTCTAGAGGATGAAGCAGTCCTCCAAGCTTCTTCTGTTCCGCCTTGACCTGTTGGCATATCATGCACTTAGAAACGAAATTTGCCATGTCCTTCTTCATGTCGTCCCAAAAGAAAACTCTCTTTACGTCCTTGTACATCTTGTCCCCACCTGGGTGTATTGTCATCTTGGAATGATGTGCTTCCTCGAGAACCTTCTTTACCAAATCCCTTGCTTGTGGGACGCATACTCTTCCATCTCGCCTCAGCCAACCCTTATCATCGATGGAGTACCTATTGAGGTGACTGGAAGTTTCACCCCTAATTAGCTTATCAATCACATCCACAAGCTGAGGGTCTTCGCGTTGTGCGGCCCCTATTGAGTCTAAAAGAGGGGGCCGTACTTCTAGGGATGCCAATAAACCAGGTATAAAATTTGAGGAGGGCCTAAAGTCGAAACTGGCTATATACTCCAAGCTTTGCCTTTCCACAAAGAGAGGGCTTAAGGTCAGTTTCTTTCGGCTCAATGCGTCTGCTACTACGTTGCCTTTGCCGGGAGTATAAGAAATTTCAAAGTCATATGAGGCAAGGAACTCCATCCACCTTTGCTGCCTCAAGTTAAGATCTTTCTGCGAAAAAAGATACTTCAACGATTTATGGTCAGTATATAATTCGAATTTCTCACCTAGGAGATAATGGCGCCAAGACTTAAGCGCAAAGACGATGGCGGCCAACTCAAGATCGTGGGTTGGGTAGTTCTTTTCATGAACTCTCAGTTGTCTTCCACCATAAGCTACTACCCTCCCTTCTTGCATCAGAACGACGCCTAGTCCCGTACTACAAGCATCCGTGTATACTGTGAACATCTTGCTTCCATCTGGCAAAGTTAGAACTGGGACTGTTGTGAGAGCCCTTTTTAGGCATTGGAAAGCAATATCACAGTCTAAATCCCAAGCGAATGGCAGATTCTTCTTTGTTAGCCTTGTGAGTGGAGTTGAGATTTTCACGAAATCCCTAATGAACTTTCGGTAAAAACCGGCTAGCCCAAGAAAGCTTCGGACTTCGGTTGCATTTCTTGGTGTCTTCCAATCTTGCACTGCCACCACTTTCGCGGGGTCCCCAGCCAATCTCTCTTTGGACACTATATGTCCAAGAAATCTTACTTCTTCTCTCCAAAAGTGGCATTTAGAGAATTTGGCTTTTAGCTGATGAACTCGAAGAGTTTCCATGATATCCTTCAGATGCTGAGCATGTTCTTCCTCATTCTTTGAGAAGATCAAAATATCGTCCACGAAGACCACCACGAACTTATTGAGGAATTCTCTGAACACCCTGCTCATTAGGTCTATGAAATAAGCGGATGCGTTTGTCAAAACGAAAGGCATGACAAGCCACTCGAAGAAACCGTCTGGGGTTCTGAACGTCGTTTTATCAATACTATCTTCAGCTACCCTTAGCTGATGGAACCCAGTAGCCAGATCAAGTTCGGAGAAGACCGACGCACCTACAAGCTGATCAAACAAATCGTCTATTCTGGGAAGCAGGGGTCTATTCTTTTTAGTCAGCTTGTTTAGCTCCCTATAGTCCACACAAAGACGTAGTGAACCATATGCTTTGGTGGCGAACACCACTGGAGCACCCCATTCCGAGATACATCTCCTTATAAACCCCTTCTCGAAAAGCTCCTTAACTTGCTTACTGAGCTCCTTTCTCTCCTTTAGAGCCATGTGTCTAACAGGCAGAGCTACGGGTTTTGCATTATCAACAAGATATATGCGGAAGTCTATTTCCCGCTTCGGAGGTAAGCGTTTCACCTCTTCAAATACATCCGGATATTCCCGGACCACTCTAACCGACTGCAAATTCTCAACAGAAGCATCAAGCGACTCTAGATAACTAAGAATAACAGCACTCAAAGGATTACAAGAAATTTCTAGAGTGTTACTGTAACACCCCTCATCCTTTAGTGTCACTCACAAAGGGAATGCACTAAGTTCCGTGGAGCATTTAGGGTAAAAGATGCAGATAAATTACAAGACAGACAAAATTAAAACAGCGGAAAATAAAACTTTACTTTATTGATAAAATAGTTTGTACAACAATTGTTTTCCAATATCAGAGTATCATCTGTCTTACAAAATAAAGAAGCATAAAATAACATTTATATTCCCCAATGTAGCATAAGCCAGCCATAGCAGCAGAAAAAGAGAGTCCAAAGCACTTTGTCAAAGAATCTTCGAGCTTGGGAAGAGTGACGGTCCAATCTAACCTGAGCTATACTATTCCCTCCTTAACTACCTGGGGGGGGGGGAACGGAAGAGAAGAAGACGAAAGAAAACCGGTTCAGACATAAAGTCTGGTAAGTTCAGTTACTTCTAGCATGTGAACAAGGAAAAACAAAACGACATGAATTAACTGAATACAAGACAATACCATGATGATAGGGCCAACAAGATAGGATAAGATTAACACAAGATTTGCTAAGACAAGATAAACTGGATATGCTTTAATACTTTCTCCGCTTCGCTATTAACCTGTTATTATGGTTTCTATGTCTCTGCACCACTTATCCAGTGTCCCAACTAGTAATCTGTCTAAAATGATAACGCGATCCCAATCCCAGTAATTGTGGTTGCCTTTAGGCGTACATTTATTATTTATTACCTAGATCTAATCTAGGGTTTTTCTTATCGAGCGCTTCCTAAATTCAACTAGGGTTTATGCGACTTATCTAATACTTCTCAGATTCAGGATTTATGCCACCTAGGTCCAACTAGGGATTATGCTACATGTCGAACGATGCCCCTAGTCTAGGACGCACTACCTAGAGTGGTATATGTTCCTAGACTTTCCCCACGTATGTGTCGCGAATCGTTTATCGCTGTCTAGATGCACATGTCATGAAATGTGCGACCCGAGTCCCGTGGCAGGGCTATTCTGGAAACACGGAACTCGGTCGGGAGCTTTCAGATATCTGCCAATGCAGATGCTAAGGTCTGTTTTTTCCAGTGGCTATGGTCCCACCTGACCTCTCCCTCAACTAATGAAAGGCCACCCTTGAAAAATTGAGAACTATACGCAGGCCCCCTATGCCCCACTGTCTTATGGCCATCCTCACCCATAACTAGATAGCAAGTATATGGTCTTTTGGAGTTCTCCGCCTTTCCGCTTTACGTATCTCGACTGACTCAAGATGGTAGGTAGACGACGAGTTGCTATCACAGGGCTACTAGTCTCGCCGAATCACGCTGGTCCATCCTAGTCTTTAGGTTGCCTTATATTGCAACCAAGGCATACCCTTGGTTCTTCTAACGTAGACCTTAACCTCTGTGAGCCCAGGAGAATCATCTGCAGCCTCACAGAGGGATACCAAGAATACCCTCACGTCCTCTCGAAGCCTCGGGCTTCGTAACCCAATTCGTCGGAGCCTTTCTTAAGATTAGATGGACGTTCGCTCCTCCTCGTGTTATACTAAGAATTACTACTTAGTTTTCCTAACTAAGGTTTACCACTTAGTTTCCTGAATTGTCGTTTTCTTAACTAAGGTTTACTACTTAGCCCCTTTCAACTAAGGTTTACTACTTAGTTCTCTTTCTCATCAAGTTGGATTGGTTAAGTGTCATTAGTCGATACAAGTTAACTTAACTCATTCATTTGTCATGTTAAACTGGTTAAGTGTTATCAGTAATTCACGTTGACTTAACCTTACCAGCATCAAGTTATATTGGTTAAGTATTTACTTAACCCTACCCATTCATCTTGTATTGGTTAAGTGTTCCTTTTTAACTTAATCTTGCCTATCTGTTTTAACTAACATGTTATAACGGTTAAGTGTTCCCTTAGTTAACTTAACCCTAACATTGGTTTGATTAACATGTTCTAATGGTTAAGTATTGTCCCTTCATGTTTTTAACTTAATCACACTCTGATGGTTAAGTATTGTCCCTTCATGTTTTTAACTTAATCACACTCTGATGGTTAAGTGTTCAAGCTTACTTAACCCTACGGTCTAGTCCAGCTAACATATTAAATTGGCTAAGTGTATTAAATTTACTTAACCCCAACCTCTAGTCTAGTTAGCATGTTAAATTGGCTAAGTGTATTAACTTTACTTATCCCCAACCTCTAGTCTAGTTAACATGTTAAATTGGCTAAGTTTATTGAATTTACTTAACCCCCACTTTCTAGTCTGGTTAACATATTAAATTGGCTAAGTGTTTTTCTTAGTTACTTAACCCCTACAAATCTTGTCTTGTTACCATGTTAAGTTGGTTAAGTGTTCTAGTTAACTTAACCCTATCGTTCTAACTTAACTGTGTTAAGTTGGTTAAGTGTTCCTATGGACTTAACCCTCCCATTCTAGCTTAACTGTGTTAAGTTGGTTAAGTGTTCTTATGGACTTAACCCTCCCATTCTAGCTTAACTTTAATTGTCTTATTAAAGCACCAGCCACTCACATTAGACATGTATTGTTGTGGCTGTCGGTACGCCGGTTGGTTCCGGGCAGTCTTACGCCACAACTCAGTCTAACCTCGGGCCTTTATCGGGCTCAATGCCTTGACCTCCCACATTGGATAGGTATTGTTGTGATCACTGGACAGCCGGGCGGGTCCGGGCAGGTTTACATCACAACTCAATCCAACCTCGGGTTAAGCATGTTCGTATTGTCTAAATTTACTTTTCTCATTTAGGATAAATTCTATAAGTAAATTTTCCCTAATTTACTTATTCCATTATTACTCTTTTAATGTACATTGTCAACATTTATTATTATGGCCCATTTTCCCTATATATCATATTTATAGTTTTTGGTATGTAAATTATACCAAATTAAGTGTCACTAACCATGATTATTCTAAACATGAAAATTACTCACAATTATGACTAAATTCAAAATTTGTGCTAATATACTTATTATGTCAAATTAACTTTAATTGACCCAATTCTGATTTAACACCCTAATTTACAGTTTATGGCAAGACTAGAAATATTATTCTAGTTTACCGTTTACGCCTAAAACTTAGCTTACTTGCCAATACTAAATTTAATATGTCAAATTACATATTCCATAATTCATGTCAAATTTTCAAATTTGCGTTCTAATAAACATGCCATAATACATGTTCTAAATTATGTCAATCATAATTATGTTAATGTTCCACATTATGCCAATTTTCAAGTTTACAACCATGTTTAAGTCAAATTTATGATTTGCCCAAATCGTATTCCCATCGTTCGTGTAATCGTGATTTCATCCTAGATTATAGATAAATCTAGATTCGTGGATAAAAAGGGAATGAACCAAAATGCCATGAAAAGATAGACATAATGACTGGCAGAAGATGATAATCCACTAATCACAGATCTAACAAATTACACTGAATAAATTGATTAAAGCATCGAAGGCCTATAGATATGATAATATTATGACATAAAAAGGGTTGAACAAATAACATAGGTTCAAGTATATGGGTAGATCTAACTTAATAGATAAATTCCCATAATCAAGATCCAAGGATAATTAAGAATAAACTGAATAGATAATCAAGTTTAGATCCAATCTCATAGTCATAATCCTAGGCAATAATATCATGTTCATGAATCATAGGTAATTATCCACTATTGTCCTTGTCATAGTCATAGGCATTGGTTTATGCTCCTAGTCAAAGGCTTATGTTCATAGTCAAAGGCTTATGTTCATAGTCAAAGGCTTATGGTTTCAAAGGCCACAGTTCCATAGTCATAATCTTAAGCATTGGCAATTTAGTCACAGTGTGTTCTAGGCCATAATCAAGAATCAGATCCAAAGTCATAAACAAGCACAAATTCAATGAAATGATAAGGCATATTTCTTATATTCTTTTAATTTCATGTCACAAATAGAAAAGGCGTTCAAATCTAAAAAGTAACCGACTTACATTGATTGGATCTAGAAAACAATAGAAAGATAGCGTTGCTTGAAGCCGTTGAATCTTTACTTGAATCCTAACTTGTTTTGAATCTTCTCTTGAAAGACTTGAGCAGGATATCCTCGTCTTGATTTATATTTTATTTTAATTTATTTAGATTTAGAAGAAGAAGAAGAAGAAGCCATGTCCATCAAGAATTTGTGCAGCATAAGGTTAAAGAAGAATGGTGCAAAGAGAAGGAGACTAGGGGGCTGTTTATATAGGATTGCAAGTTAATTTGAGCCGTCGATGAAGCCAAGGTTAATCAAAGCCATCCATTCTAAAGAGAAGCCAATTATGTTCACAATTACTTTCTTAATGTACATTACTAACATTTATTATTAAATTTGTATGCACATTAGATACATCCCCCCTTTACACATTTATTATTAAATTTGTATGCACATTAGATACATCTCCCCTTTACACATTTATTATTAAATTTGTATGCACATTAGATACATCTCCCCTTTACACATTTATTATTAAATTAGTAACTTTAGTGTTAATAGAAATACGGGGTGTTACAGTTACCGAGCCGAGTCAAGAGTCTAACCACTCTTTCCTCACAATCAAGAATGACACCATTACTGGATAACCAGTTCATGCCTAAGATCAGTCCATATCCTGAGAAGCCCAAATCAAAGGCGCTACATCTAAATTCAACACTTGGAATAGAGATTTTCAAATCCAAGCAAACCATCGACAAATAAGCCGAGCCCCCAATTGGATTCGAAACAACCAAGGGATCTTCTACCATACTAGTGTCTAGGTGCAGAGATTCTACTAAAGCAGATGAAATAAAGGAGTGTGATGCACCAGAATCAAAGAGAGTGCGAACTGGATGATCATAAAGATAAACTAAGCTTTCTACGGAAATATTTCTACCTCGTTCCTGTAGAGGTGCCACCAGCGCGTGAACCTGTCCCCCTGAGGTGGATCCTGTCCTCTGTCCCTGCCCCCGCTTCTTTAGGCAGTCCTTAGCCAAGTGCCCAGTCTCTCCACAATGAAAACAACCACCATTCATCTTCGCCTTCTTCTTTCTGCAGTCTTTTGCTATATGTCCCACAATGCCACATAAATTGCACTTTCTCTTTTCACGGGATTTGTTGTTCTTCCCGCCTTTCTTGAAGTCTGTCTTCTTAGCCTGTAAACCTTCTTTCTTTTCTTGAGGCACTTCCACCTTTGCCTCCTTCTTGCCTTTATCTTCCTCATGTAGCAGCGCCATGTCCACCAAGCTTTCATAAGTTGCTCCCATGGGTATATGGGTCATTGCAAGGCTGTGTAGAGGCTCATTCAGACCTTTGATGAAGCGAAGGGCCTTCTTGTGTTGGGTGTTTACTAAATCTAGCCCAAATCCGGCCAGCTGATTAAACTGATTGACGTACTCCTTAATTGTCATATTTCCTTGTTTCAAAGTTAGGAACTTCTCCATTTGCAGGCTTCTTTCAGCTTGGGAGAGGAATTCATCTCAACCCTCATCCTGAAATCTTCCCAAGTCTCTACTGGCCTTTCAGGTTGAGTAACTTCCCACCAATAGGAAGCCTCATCCTTAAGCAACCACACTGGTAGCTGTATCTTTTTCCTGTCGTCAACTTCGAAGATGACAAACAAGTCCTCGGTCTCCTTCAGCCAGTTCCTTGCTGCCACAAATGATTCAGTTCCATAAAAATCCTTTCCTCCCATAGCCTTGAAGTCTCTACATGTCTTAGCGAAAGTATTTCCACGCGGAGGAGGAGGAGGAACCGCTGCCACTGTTGGAGGAGGAATGTCTGCTGGGCCCGCACCATTGGCCCTAGCCTCTAGGTACCTTCGGAACCAGCCAGGGATCGGTACTCCTTCTGGAAGGTTAAGATCTCCAGACATGCTCGAACAAAAAGGGAAGTATTCAAGACAAAGGATAGAAAGATAGTGCATATGGTTTTGGGGAATTATGCTTTTTAAAAATAACTCTTTTTCTTGAAAAAGATGCTTCTTTAAACTTCTTTTTGAAAATAGTTTCAAAAACTTTTATCTAGTCTGGTAAAACTTGGCTCTATTACCAAGTGAAACACCCCACCCTCCATTAAGGTCACTCATAAAGAGAATGCCTTAACTTTGGTGGAGGTTTTTAAGTAAAAGTCACAGATAAACACAAGACAGATATATATAAAAACATACATATATAAGCAGCGGAAAACAACAGACTTTTTATTTCATAAAAATGTGTTCAAACAAAGCCTTTCCATAACTGTCACATAATAACTTCCAAAATATAACATCATCATTTCTGTCTTGGTTATTAAATAAAGAAGCATAAAAACATAATTAAAACTGCATAAATCCCCATGATTGTGTCCAACAGCCATAGCCAAGGAGAGAGAGAGTCCCAAACTGCACATCTACTATCTTGAAGCTTGCAAAGAGTCTGACTAAGCTGAGTTGTTTCCTCCCTGTGGACCTGGGGGTAGGGGGAAGGAAGAAAAGAAGACGAAAGAAAATAGGGTTAGACATAAAGCCTGGTAAGTCTAGTGACTCTTCAGTATGAGAATAAGAAAAAGGGAATGACAAGTATAAACTAGAAATGGGAAAGTGTCACAAACTAAGGTAAAGCAGTTTGAATCGAATATACTATCGCACCCCACACTATATTTCTGCACCTACTTGTATTGTCTTAATTGGCCCCCCATGCAGGAGGTGAAGTGATCCCCTTTTTCTGAAGATCGGCTCCTGCTCGCATAATCATCTATGTCCTTACAGCCCCCAAATATTATAGACACCTATGCTGGCCCCACCATGGGGTGTATCAAGTCCCATGGTGGCGACCCGACACAATCCTTAGAATGCATAGGTTATACTACTGGTGCCCCAGTGCCCTGTTTGTTTGCTTCGAAATGTGTACACGCCCGCACTCCGTTAGAACCCACACTGTTGCACCCACAGCCGTCGCTTTTACCGCTTACAATCAGCCTAGTAATCGTGCCCCACCCTGCCTAGTTTCAGGGTACCATGATACCTAATTGGTTTACTGCTGAAATGGGTCCCCGTTACTAGGATTTTCTATTCAAACATGTTAAGTGGTTAAGTGTCTGTATTTACCTCACCCCACCCATCAGTTTAATTAACATATTGAATTGGTTAAGTGTTTTAGTTAACTTAACCCTACCATCCTTACTGTCTGTCCTTAGCTTTTTAAAGCACCGACCACTCACATTAGACAGGTATTGTTACGGTTACTGGATGTGCCAGTCGGTTCCGGGCAGATTTACACCGTAACTCAGTCTAACCTCGGGTCCTTATTGGGCTCAATGCTTAACCACCCACATTGGATAGGTATTGTTGTGACTACTGGACAGCCGGGCGCGTCCGGGCAGGTTTACATCACAACTCAATCCAACCTCGTGTTAAGCATATTCGTATTTTCTAAATTTACATATTTGTCTTTATTACTTATTATATGTAAATTTGTTAACAATTAAATGTTGTGGCCCACTATCCAAGTTTAACATTTTTGGTATAAGAATTTATACCATCCAAGTGCCACTAATTTTTGGCATGTGACAAACATGTCAATTTCATATATTTTCTTATGTCAAGTTTTACCAATATTCCCAACGTTACCCCGTTTAGATATAAGACTAACAATCTTAGCCTAATTCTTGTTCGCATGGTTTTTAACATATAATATTAGGCTAAAAACTTAGCCTAATTTAGCACACACAAATTGGCATAAGGGGAATTCATAAACATAAACATGACATAGGTGTAAACTTGGCATTTTTGGCATAGTCAATATGAACATCATAGGTGTGAACTTGAAAAATAGTCAACATACATATATGTGAGTTTGCAACATAGACTAAATCATGGGTTTCAACTTATCAAGTAAACTTGCATTGAAATAGGGATCTAACCAAATAGGTATCACATAAATTAGCACATGATTTAGACAACATAAGCCTAAACATGTTTTGGATCTAGGCATAACATTGAACATCACTAGCATATGACGAGAACATGACATTTTCATAAGTATGTATAATTTTATGACAAGGGTGTGAACTAGATCCAATCATATATCTAATTACAACATGAAACATGTATTAAAGTGGATCTTGGCATGGATCCAATTAACTTGCAACTTTCTTACGAACATACTAGCATGTATGTGAACATAATCGTTTAGGCATAAAGGTTCTAGCATATATATACATGAAATCTTAATCACATACAACCCATATAATTCACATAAACATATAGGTGTCGATTACAACATGAACTATACAACTTGCATGTGATTCTACATGTACAATAGGATCAACATAAACTCAATTATATCACAAACATCACAATACCACAGTCATTACATCTCATATGAATCGACATCGTTGTTATACAATAACACAATTTAATTCCCAATTTACAACGAATCAAGTCTTAATTTTATTCACATCGGAAGAATCACTATACTTACAACAAACGACGGTCTTGCTTTCTGTTTTCTGAATTCTGAATTTGAATTGCTTTCCTTTAGGTAGACTAATGTTGATTTTATTATTTTTTTAACTTTAATTTGGCTCGTCTCTAAGCTTTTCTACAAGTGGAGGCTCCTCCTAGTTTTCTCCCGACAACATGGCGGCTCCGTCTCTAATTTCTTATTTGAATTTAGGTTAGAGTGTTGAGTTATATTTACAGAATTTCAGATTGATTTGAGCCGTCAGATGATCACAGACGAATCTAGACCATTCACTTCGAGAGGAGCCAACCAAAAATGCGATATGTCAGCCCTAGTGACACAACCAAGCCTCAGAAATCGACCAGAACCGGACCAGGCCAGCCAGGGCTAAACCAGGTCGACTGGGAAGGTCGACCCCCAGGTCGACCCTATGGTCGACCTGGTCACCTAGGTCGACCCCCAGGTCGACCTGGTCACCTAGGTCGACCCCCAGGTCGACCTGGTCACCCAGGGTGACCCCCAAGTCGACCTGGTGCCTGGGCGGGAATTTTCCCGCCCAGTCCAGTTTGGGTCTGAATTCAAAATTTGAACAGAATTTTTGAACCATTTGAATTTTAATTTGAATTCTGAAACTTCCAGAGGTCATAATTCCTTCATACGGAGTCCGATTCACGAAACTCGGACTCTATCTCAAGCAAAATTCTGAGACGAACGTAACGGCGTAACCCGTTTCCCTTAATTCTTTCATCTAGAATTAATTATACTTTAATTTGTTAATTTACAGTTAACAGAAAATTCGAGGTGTTACAGCATATAAAGTGGATAAGGGGGAGATCACTACATAAATGACAGGTGTGACAAGGTAAGCAAAATAAGGTGTACATGCCTCACTAGTGATTACTTTGCGCTATTACTAGTAAAACTAGAAAGAGATGACCCCTTCAACTATAAGGTGGTAGACTTAAGTATACGTCCAAATGTATTCTAACTACTACCCTGATCGACCGGCTCCCTAACCGTCGTAGTTACCTTGTGCTGACCCCACAGTAGGAGGTATCACTTCCTAAAGTGGCAACCCCTCGTCGTAATAATGTGCACAACCATATCTATAGGTGTCACGGTCGTCTTATCCCCCTCTGCCCGGCTCATGCACGCACATGGCCCGGTCGGTTTGCGCTGCCCACACCGTTCTCCACGTTTGGATCTCTTACAATCAGTCAGTGAGCGTGCCCCTTCTTCGCCTAGTGTGGAGTACTTTGTTTGATACCTACTTCGGGTTACTAACTAAATGGGTCCCACACAATATGATACAAGCTCTCCCATTTTTCTTGTATCCCACTAGGTTTTCACATACTACGTATACCACTAGGTGTCTTTAATTACATAGCCTTATTTATTTCTACCTGTTATGCTTACCTACGGGTGTCTTTAATACATAACCCCTAATCTTTCAACCGGTTATTCTTACCTATAGGTGTCTTTAATTGCATAACCCTATCCCTTATACAAGTTATGTTTACCGTAAAAACGTGTCTTTAATTACATAACTTTATTATTTCCACCGATTATGTATACCACTAGGTGTCTTTAATTACATAACCTTAACGGGTTAAGTTTGTGGGCCTATATGTGAATATTACCCATTCCCTCTTCAGATTTATTTAACCCACTCCTCAACCAAGTTTACTTAACCCCCAACTTAAATTTAAGTTCATACAATCCCTATGGATTAACTTAGGTTAAGTAGTACAATTCTTTACCATGTCCATTTATGGTTTCATAATGGGCCCGGCCTCCCACATTAGACATACAACATGTGAATGCTGGATATGCCGGTCGTGTCCAGGCAGACTTATTCCACAGTTGGGCCTAATCTCGTTTCATAGCCCGATTCATATTTACATACTTAGACCTCCCACATGGTTCAACATTAGTGGCTGCTGGATATGCCGGTCGGGTCCGGGCAGACTTCCACCACTAATGCAACCTAACCTCGTGTCATAAGTACAATTACAATCCCTAATTGTAATTGCTAGAAATTCCATAGTTAATTAATTTACCAATTAATTAATCATTTCCTTTTATAGGTGTCAATACCTATTTTACCCAATAATTTGAATTGCATGTCCAAAAATGTTCATATTCAAATTATGCCATTTTCAACCATTTTTCCCCCGTTCCTTAACAAGCGCTCTCACAAAATTGGCAACATGCCTAGGCTAGACAATAGCCTAGTCATAAACGGTAATAGGGAAAATAATGGGAATATAACTAAAATGATCATCTTGACATAAACATAAACAAGTATGATAATAAGGTGAACATACATACTAGCATGGAATCATAACAAGGTAGACATAAAGCTGATGAACTATGATGTCACAATATCTAAATTAGCAATTTAGAAGTCCAATCGGTTTAGATCTAACATGATAACATAAGGTGACAATTTAGATCACATAAAATAGACCTAACATGATAACATAAGGTGACAATTTAGATCACCTAATATAGATCTAACATGTTAACATAAGGTGACAATTTAGATCACATAAAATAGATCTAACATGTTAACATAAGGTGATAATTTAGATCACATAAAATAGATCTAACATGAATCATAAGGTGACAATTTAGATCACATAGAATAGATCTAACATGAATCATAAGGTGACAATTTAGATCACATAAAATAGATCTAACATGTTAACATAAGATGACAATTTAGATCACATAAAATAAATCTAACATGAATCATAAGGTGACAATTTAGATCACATAAAATAGATCTAACATGAATCATAAGGTGACAATTTTAGATCACATAGAATAGATCAACATGTTAACATAAGGTGATAATTTAGATCACATAAAATAGATCTACACACATCCACATCATAGCATATCATAAAAGTTACAAACCAAGATCCATAATAATAGCATAGTAGAACATTTCACAATTGAATTGGATCTAGAGAAATAGATCTATCATAAGATCTAACAATTACATAGATTCAAGGTTTACAACGTATCTAAATCACAGTCTTTCATAATTCACTTTTATTTATCTAAACCTAAAAGCAACTAGAACTCACTGTGATTGGATTGCTAAGATGATAGAATAGAGGTTGATGCTGAGTCTATGCTTGAATCTCAGAATTTGATATGCTTTGGTTGATAGAAGGAGTTGAGAGACCCTAGTTCAGTTCAGACTCCGGCAGAGTTTGGCCGCCATGACTTCAAATGAACAAATATGTGAAATAGCCATATATTTATAGTTGGAGAATCATCTGGAACCGACTGCCACATAAGCCCTAGGGTAAAATCAGGTCGTAGGTTGCCTCCCACTTGGGAAAAGGCCCGAATACCCAAAAACAATTATGGGCGCACTTGACAGGTGTGCCGGTGCAAAATTGTCTTGGCGCACTTGGCAAGTGGGCCAGTTATACTCGGTTTTGATTTTCAACTTTCTATCGTACATAACTTCTTCATATGTTATCAGTTTTTACGCAAATTAGGTGTCTATCCTGACCAGAATTTCGAGACGGACGTAATGACGTAATTATTTTCTTAATTCTTAATATTAAATTAATTATTATTTAATTTATCCTCTTGAATGTTAACAAAATTTCGGGGTGTTACATTCCCCCTACGTAAAAGATTTCGTCCCCGAAATCTCCAAGTTGAGAAGAATGCATAACCTACCATCCATCATCCATCTACTCATCCATCAACCATTGGCATCCATTGTCCTTAAGGATTTCTAATGCTTTCATGAATATATGCAAAGGTGTTTGTATATATCCCAACACTAATGCGAAGATTAGGCGGTCTACTGATTCAGTTGACCTCCTTAATGCAATGTATGTTAGTGCCATGATTCCAATATGTATGCAAATAAGCCTATTATAACATATAAGCTCTATATGTGTACACACTCATTCATCCAAATGCAACATCCATACGCTAGTTCATCCATTTCCATCCATAAAAGAAAAGAAAATGCACACACATCCATATGCAATATGAGAGTGACTGAGCCGATCTTAGTGCCTAATGTGTGTGTATATACGTCCACAGGCAACCACTAGCAAACACTTGCATCCACTTGCATCCATCAAACATACCATGTTTCAAACACATGTTTACATCCATAGGATTCCTATTTAAAGGTCGAAAAATACTATGGATAAGATATACTCAAATGATAGAAATAAGAACTGATAAAGCTCTTGGAAAAAGGAGTTAAGAACATACCCTCGAAGAGAAAAGGGTACAAAGCACGAATTTTGTCTTCGGTCTCCCAAGTCGCATCCTCTGGGTTATCTCCCCATTGAACCTTTAGCAACTTGAGCTCTTTATTGTGTAGCTTCTTAACTTCTGATCCCAGAATACGGGAAGGAACTCGCCTGACTGTCACCTCCCGTTCCACTTCTACCTCTTCCAATACACTCCGCTCAACAACTTCCGCGGTGTCATGCAAGCACTTCCACCGATGAGAAACATGGAAAACATCATGAGCACTAGATAGATTTTCAGAAAGCTTTACTCTATAGGCCATTTGGCCAATCCTCTCGGTTATGGGAAATGGTCCCACAAACCTACGTGCCAACTTCCCTACCGATCCGAAGCGAACCACATTCCTCAGAGGTGACACTTTGATAAAAACCAAGTCTCCTACTTCAAATTCGAGTTCAGTCCTTCTCTTGTCTGCATAGGATTTCTGCCTATCTTTAACTGTCTTCATCCGCCGTCGAATAAGGTCAATCTTTTCAGACGTTTTTCTAACCATATCTGGTCTAAGTAATAATGTTTCTGTAGATTCCCACCAACAAGTTGGTGATCTACAGGGTCGTCCGTACAATGCTTTGAAGGGTGCCATGCCGATGCTGGCCTGATAACTGTTGTTATGGGCAAACTCTACTAAAGGAAGATGCTCTTCCCAAGTCCCTCCGAAGTCTAGGATACACAACCTTAAAAGATCTTCTAGAATTCTATTCACCCTCTCCGTTTGCCCATCGGTCTGAGGATGATAAGCTGTGCTCAAACACAACTGTGCACCTAATGCTTCTTGCAAGCTCCTCCAAAATTTTCTGGTAAAGGTGGGGTCGCAATCGCTCACGATGCTGGAAGAAACTTCATGAAGACGAACTATCTCTCAGACATAAATTGCTGCTAACCAAGATGCCATCCTCTTACTCTTAACAAGAATAAAGTGAGCACTTTTAGTGAGTCTATCTACCACAACCCAAATACTGGTGTTGCCTTTCTTCGATATAGGAAAACCATCTATGAAATCCAGAGAGACGCTCTCCCATTTCCACTGAGGAACCTCCAAAAGATGAAGTATACCACCGGGCTTCTTTTGCTCAGCTTCGACTTGCTGGCAAACTAAACATTGAGAAACAAATTCGGTCACCATTTTCGTCATCCTAGCCCAAAAGAAAACCCTCTACATGTCCCCATACATCTTATCACCACCTGGATGAATGGTCATCTTAAAATGGTGGGCTTCTTCTACGACTGCGCTTATTAAGTTTCCAGTTTGAGGAACAAAAAGCCTTCCATCTCGTCGCAACCACCCCTTTTCATCTATGGCATATCTGCTGAGGTGACTAGAAGTCTCCCCTCTTCTGAGCTTATCTATGATGTCTAAAATCTGTGGGTCACCTTGTTTCGAAGCTCCTATCTAGTCCATAAGAGTCGGTCGTATCTCTAAGGATGCAAACAAATCAGGCAAAATCTCGATGGAGGGTCTAAAATCAAAAGATATGAACTCCAAGTTCTTTCTTTCCGCAAACAGAGGACTCAGGGCCACCCTCTGCCTGCTTAGTGCATTTTCCACCGCATTACCCTTGCCAGGGGTATAAGATATCTCAAAATCATAAGAAGCTAGAAACTCCATCCACCGTTGTTGCCTTTAGTTGAGATCCTTCTGCGAGAACAGATACTTGAGAGATTTATGATCGGCGTATAACTCGAACTTCTTTCCAAGTAAATAATGACGCCACGTCTTTAATGAAAACACTATGGAATCTAGCTCTAGATCGTGGGTGGGGTAGTTCTTTTCATGAACTCTCAGCTGTCTACCCCCATAACACACTACTTTCCCTTCTTGCTTTAGAACCGTACCAAGCCATGTACCACATGCATCAGTGTAAACGACAAACACTTTATTCTCGTCAGGTAAGGTCAAGACTGGGGCTGTTGACAGAGTCCTCTTTGGTCATTGGAAAGCAGCATCACAATCTATATCCCATGAGAATGCCAAGTTTTTATTCGTCGGCCTGGTGAGTGGGGCTGATATCTTTGCGAATTCCTTAATGAACTTCCTATAGTAACCCGCTAACTCAAGAAAGCTTCTCACCTCGGTTGCATTTTTAGGAACCTGCCAATCTTGCACTGCAACCACCTTCGTGGGATCTACAGCTATCCCTTCTTTGGAGACCACATGCCCTAAGAATCTCACCTCTTTTCTCCTAAAATGACATTTGGAGAACTTTGTTTTAAGCTGATGGTTACAGAGAGTTTTCAAACTTCTCTCAAATGTTGGGCATGCTCTTCTCCGCTTTTGGAGAAGATCAAAATATCATCGACAAAGACTACCACAAACTTCTTTAGGAACTCCCGAAATACCCTACTCATTAGATCGACAAAATAGGCGGGTGCATTCGTCATCCCAAAAGGCATAACCAACCATTCAAAGAAATCGTCAGGAGTCCTAAAGGTAGTCTTATTTATGTTGTCCTCAGCCACCCTCAACTGATGGAACCTCATGTCTAAGTGTAACTGGGAAAATACCGAGGCACCAACAAGCTGATCAAATAAATCATCAAGCCTCGGAAGCGGGTGCCCATTCTTCTTAGTGAGTTTATTCAGCTCCCTATAATCAACACACAAACGAAGAGAACCATCCGCCTTAGTTGTGAATACTACTGGAGCACCCCATTCAGATATGCTTCATCTGATAAACCCTTTCTCAAGTAGCTCCCTTACTTGCTTACTCAACTCCCTCTTTTCCCTTGGATCCATGTGGCGCACTGGTAATGCAACTTGTTTTGCATTATCCACCAGATATATGCAGAAGTCAATCTCGCGCCTTAGAGGTAAACCCCGTACCTCATCAAAAACATTGGAAAAATCCCGGACTACTGGAACATATTGCAGATCGTCTATAGATACATCAAGAGACTCTAGGAAACTAAGCATAACCGACCCTTGTGGGTCACACGAAATCTCGAGGGTCTTCCCATGACAAGTCAGAAGCCTAACAACCCTCTCTTATCACAATCCAGAGTGGCACCGTACATGGTAAGCCAATCCATTCCTAGAATCAACCCATAGACCATAAACCCGAGCACATACGCATCGCATTCAAATTCGACGCCTAACATAGATATTTTCATACCCCGACAAACCATAGATAAATGAGCCGAACCACCAATGGAGTTTGAATCAACTACGGGATCAACTACCATACTAGTAATTAGGTGCAGAGATTCAACTACAGAACTTGATATAAATGAATCTGAGGCACCAGAATCAAAAAGTATTCTAATAGGACTGTTTGAAAGAGAAATTAAACCTTTCACAGAAATTTTTCTACCTCTATCAGGAGCACTGGTCGTGAGAGCATGCATTTGCCCTTTGACGTTGTCCCTGTGGTCCCCGTTTCTTCTGGCACTCTTTAGCAAAGTGTCCGGCCTCTCCACA
This sequence comes from Allium sativum, assembly GCA_030737875.1. Taxonomy (NCBI): domain Eukaryota; kingdom Viridiplantae; phylum Streptophyta; class Magnoliopsida; order Asparagales; family Amaryllidaceae; genus Allium; species Allium sativum. The sequence continues at coordinate 468,295,032 of CM060923.1, forward strand.
GTGGTAGCAAGAATTTTTCCTTCGCTTACAGTTTTTAACCAGATGACCTTCCTTTCCACAATGGTGACATTTTCTCTTATCCTTGCCTTTATCATTTTTCCCTCCTTTCTTTTGCTGTGCTGTTGTTGCTGTTGTTTTTGCTACCCCTTCTTGAGCCACACCTTCCTATTTTGCGATGTCCCCTCAGCCTTTACCTCCTTCTTCACTCGCTTGTCCTTCTCATGCATCGGGGCCATATCGACAAGTTTTTCAAAAGTGACCCTCATTGGAATATGGGACATGGCTAACCCATGGAGGGGTTCATTCAGCTCTTTAGCAAACCGTAAAGCCTTTTTGTGCGGCGTATCCACCAACTCTAACCCGAACCTTGCTAGCTGGTTGAATTTGTTCACATATTCTTTCATCATCAAGTTTCCTTGTTTGAGTGCTAAGAATCTCTCTATCTGCATGCTGCTTTTAGCTTGGGAAAGAAATTTCATTTCAAACCTCTATCTAAAATCTTCCCAAGTTTCCACCGAACGTCCAGCTTGGGTGACTTCCCACCAAAATGAGGCTTCGTCCTTCAATAGCCAAGCAACAAACTGAATCTTTCTTTGGTCCTCCACTTAAAAGATTACTAATAAGTCCTCAATCTCCTTAAGCCAATTCTGAGCTTGCACGAATGTCTCGTTCCCATGGAATGGCTTCCCTCCCATAGCACGGAAGTTCTTGCAGATCTTGGCGATGTTATCTGCTCTTGGAGGGAGGAGGGGGAGGAATGACTGGTGCAGCTGTGGGTGGAACGTCTCTTTGGCCTTCGGCCGGCGCCGTAGCCTCCAAATACCTACGGAACTATCCGGGTATAGTGACGCACTCTGGGATATTAGGGATGTTTTGTTCCCTAGACATGCTGAAAAAGGGAAAAAGAAGAAATTTAGATAAAGGACCGAAGGATACTACATATGGCTTTTTGGGGAATGTTTTTTAAAACCGACTTCTCTTTTTGAAAATGCTTTCTTTGAAAACCTTTTTGAAGATAGTTTTCAAAAACTTTTATCTAATCTGGTAACCTTCAACTCTAATACCAAGTGTGACACCCCACGTCCGTTAATGTCACTCACTAAGGGAATGCATTAAGTTCCGTGAATCGTTATAGGTAAACAGACATAGAATAATTACAAGACAGATATAAATAAGATAGTAGCGGAAATTTAAATTTTTATTTCAACATAAATTGAAATACTGTGGTCCACAATATCATAAGTCGCAAAAGCCATTACAATAAAATAACTTCTGTCTTGCATCATCAGAGTACATAAGAATATAATAACATAATTCCCCAATTGAAAGAGTTAAGCCATAGTAGAGACAAGAACTTGATCCATACTTCAGAAGTAGCTCCTAGCAAGGTGATATCTGAATCCTGACTAAGCCTGGGTGTTTCCTCCCTGAGAACCTTGGGGGAGGGGGAAGGAAGAGAGAAGGAGAAACAAAAGGGTCAGACATAAAGACTGGCGAGTCTAGTTACTTTTAGCCAGTAAATAAATAAAAGTAACGTGGTAGGCTTATAAAGTGGATAAGAGAGAGATCACTACATAAATGGCAGGTGTGAGAAGGTAACCAAGATAAGGTGAACATGCCTCGCCTATTATTACTCTGCACTATTACTAGTATATCCAGAAAGAGATGATCCCTTCAACTATAAGGTGGTAGACTTAGGTATACGTCCAAATGTATCCTAACTACTACCCTAATCGATCGACTCCCTAACCCTCGTAGATGCCTAATGCTGGCCCCACAATAGGAGGCATCACTTCCTAAAGTGGCAACCCCTTGTCATAATAATGTGCACAACCGTATCTACAGGTGTCACAGTCATCTTATCCCCCTCTGTCCGGCTCATGCATGCACATGGCCCAGTCGGTTTGCACCGCCCACACCGTCCTCCATGTTTGGATCTCTTACAATCAGTCAGTAAGCATGCCCCTTCTCCGCCTAGTACGGAGTACTTTGATACCTACTCCGGGTTACTGACTAAAATGGGTCCCACACAATATGATAAAAGCTCTCCCCTTTGTGCTGTATCCCCCACTAGGTTTTCACTGACTATGTATACCACTAGGTGTCTTTAATTACATAGCCTTGTTTATTTCTACCGATTATGCTTACCTGCAGGTGTCTTTAATACAAAATCCCTAATCTTCCAACCGGTTGTGCTTACCTATAGGTGTCTTTAATTACATAACCCTATCACTTCTACAAGTTATGTTTACCCTAAAAAGGTCTCTTTAATTACATAACTTTATTATTTCCACCGATTATGTATACCAGTAGGTGTCTTTAATTACATAACCTTAACGGGTTAAGTTTGTGGGCCTATATGTGAATATTACTCATCCCCTCTTCAGATTTACTTAATCCACTCCTCAACCATGTTTACTTAACCCCCAACTTAAATTCAAGTTCATACAATGCCTATGGATTAACTTAGGTTAAGTAGTCCAATTCTTTACCATGTCCATTTCTGGTTTCATAATGGGCCAGACCTCCCACATTAGACCTACAACATGTGGATGCTGGATATGCCGGTCGGGTCCAAGCAGACCTATTCCACAATTGGGCCTAACCTTGTGTCATAGCCCGATTCGTATTTATGTACTTAGACCTCCCACATTAGGTTCAACATTAGTGGTTGCTGGATATGCCGGTCGAGTCCGGGCAGACTTCCACCACTAATGCAACCTAACCTCGTGTCATAAGTACAATTACAATCCCTAATTGTAATTACTAGACATTCCATATTTAATTAATTTAGCAATTAATTAATCCTTTACTTTTATAGGTGTCAATACCTATTTTACCCAATAATTTGAATTACATGTCCAAAAATGTTCATATTCAAATTATGCCATTTTTAACTCTTTTCCCCCATTTCTTAACTAGCGCCCTCACAAAGTTGGCAACATGCATAGGCTAGACAATAGCCTAGTCATAAACGATATTAGGGAAAATAATGGGAATATAACTAAAATAATCATCTTGGCATAAACATAAACAAGTATGATAATAAGATGAACATACATACTAGCATGGATATGAAATTGTCATCATAACAAGGTGGACATAAAACTGATGAACTATGATGTCACAGTATCTAAATTAGCAATTTAGAAGTCCAATCGGTTTAGGCCTAACATGATAACATAAGGTGACAATTTAGATCACATAAAATAGATGTAACATGTTAACATAAGGTGACAATTTAGATCACATAAAATAGATCTAACATGTTAACATAAGGTGACAAATTTAGATCACATAAAATAGATATAACATGTTAACATAAGGTGATAATTTAGATCACATAAAATAGATCTAACATGAATCATAAGGTGACAATTTAGATCACATAAAATAGATCTAACATGAATCATAAGGTGAAAATTTAGATCACATAAAATAGATCTAACATGTTAACATAAGATGACAAAATTTCGATCACATAAAATAGATCTAACATGCATCATAAAGTGATAATTTAGATCACATAAAATAGATCTAACATGAATCATAATGTGACAATTTCAGATCACATAGAATAGATCTAACATGTTAACATAAGGTGATAATTTAGATCACATAAAATAGACCTACACACATCCGCATCATAGCATATCATAGAAGTTACAAACCAAGATCCATAATAATAGCATAGTAGAACAATTCATAATTGAATTGGATCTAGAGAAATAGATCTATCATAAGATCTAACAATAACATAGATTCAAGGTTTATAACGTATCCAAATCACAGTCTTTCATAATTCACTTTTATTTATCTAAACCTAAAAGCAACTAGATTTCACTATGATTGGATTGTTAAGACGATAGAAAAGAGGTTGATGCTGAGTCTATGCTTGAATCTCAGAATTTGATATGCTTTGGTTGATAGAAGGAGATGAGAGACCCTATTTCAGTTCAGACTCCGGCAGAGTTTGGCTGCCATGATTTCTAATGAAGAAATATGTGAAATGGCCATATATTTATAGCTGCAGAATCATCTGGAACCGACTGCCACATAAAATCTAGGGTAAAATCAGGTCGCGGGTCGCCTTCCACTTGGGAAAAGGCCCGAATACCCAAAAATAATTTTGGGCGCACTTTACAGGTGCGCCAATGCAAAATCTCCTTGGCGCACTTAGCAAGTGCACCAGTTATACCCGGTTTTGATTTTCAACTTTCTATCGTTCGTAACTTCTTCATATGTTATCCGTTTTACGCAAACTAGGTGTCTATCCTGACCAGAATTTCGAGACGGACGCAATGACATAATCAGTTTCCCTTAATTCTTAATATTCAATTAATTATTCTTTAATTTATCGTCTTTAATGTTAACAAAATTTCGGGGTGTTACACCGCCTTTCCATATGAACTCGGCACAGACCTTCCCAATTTTATCAATTGAAGCATCTGGCAAATATATATATATATATAGGAGCGATCAGGGGCACCCCTGTTTGTGAGCACCCTTGTTGCATCTCTACCATTTGTGAGCTACGATGATCCAAATCGAACGAGAATTTGTAGATGTTCAATCCACACATATATAATAATCTATCCAAAATTTGAGCTCATTTCGACATTTATATAATAATATATTTGATGTTTAAATTTAACGGTTTGAATAAATGTCTGAACGGTGAATAATTGAGCTATGATTTTGAAAATGTTACGTATGTCGGAACGAGCTCAAATTTTGGACAGATCATTATATATGTGTGGATTGAACTTCCACAAATTCTCCTTCGATTTGGATTGCCGTAGCTCACGAACGGTGGGGGGTGCAACAGGGGTGCTCACAATTTTGAATAGATCATTATATATGTGTGGATTGGACATCTACAAATTCTCGTTGAATTTGGATCGCCGTAGCTCACAAACGGATATGAGGTGCAACATGGGTGCTGCAAAACAGGGGTGCCCCGGATCGCTCCTTATATATATATATATATATATATATATATATATATATATATATATATATATAATGAGGAGCGTTCAATGGCACCCCAAATTATGAGCACCCCATTTGCTCCTCTATATAAACCAAGAATTTATATTAGAATAAGCGAGTGGGAGGAGAGAGAATGAGTGGAAGGAGAGAGAAGGGGGATACTTGGTGGAAATCAGGGGGCAAATGAGGTGCTGCACTATTTGGGGTGCCATTGAACGCTCTCTCTCTCTCACACACACACACAAACATATATATATATATATATATATATATATATATATAACATGAACGTGCATGTGCACGTAGATATACATAATGCTCTCGGATCATAAATTTATTCCGTTTTACCTTTGATTGCTATATATATGTGTATGTGTGTGTTACGTCAAATATATTTTTTGAATTTTTTTATATGTATATATATCCATAAAAAAATGGAATAAAGTTATATATTTTAAAATATATATTAAATATTATTTAAGAAATTATACTTTTTTATAGTGTTTTTGTTAGAAGTTTTTAGTTGAACTATTTTTTCTCGTCATATAATCGAGAATTTTTTATATATGTGTAACCAAAAATAAACTTATATATATAACCATGCACAAATATAATAAGGAGATATTATGTTAAATATTGATATACAATTTTATAACAAAATTGATATTTTATTCAAGTAGAACACTCATAGAATGTTTGAAGGTTTCATACCCATGAGTTTTGGAATGTTGGTCAAAATCATCATGCCTCTCACCACTTGAACTAGGGTTCCTTAACAATTTTGAATATTAATATTGTATTCTTATTTCATACAATATGACCATAAATCCCAATGGTCATTTTTGTGTGGTATGTCGTTAATTCAATAAATACCTTAGATTAGCTTATATCACACAGTGATTTTCGTATTGTGAAAGCGAAGTTCCATTAAATAAAATTAAGTCAAATTAAATTAATTTATATATGATGCTTGGCTAAAGTATTGCTCTTACTATAAAAAAACACTAAGTTAATATCAATTTCAACAATTAAAATACAATTGCAAAATAAAGTTGAAACATTGTTTAGGGTAAATAAGTTATTTATGTAAACGCAAAATAAAGTTCTCCAGTAAAAAATAAATATTATGAAATTTCTCCAATTTACCGAGCTACCAATGCAACTAATCCTAATCTAGTAGGTACAACCCTTTTTACGTTTGGAAATATCCATTGATGAACTACCAGAAGCGGAGGCCTAATTACAGAATCAGCATACAACTTTTAGATCTACAATAGTATATAACCAATAATTCAGTGAGTCTAAAATAATCCCTTTTTTTAGGCTTATGAGATCTAATTTAGTTTGGATCCAAACTAAATACAACAACAACTAAACCATTAATCTCAAACAGGTTTGGGTTGACTAGAGATGGAACTCAAAACCAAATGACAAAGTCAATCTAATGTAATAATAATGACAAGAGATTTATAGGTGAAAACATGAATAAATATAAAATAATTAAACAAATAACAATGATGATGACTATGAATAAATAAAAAATCAAGGTGATTATGATGATGATAGTAACAGTAGATATCGAAGGCCAACACTATGTCTTGATTCCATATTTATTTGTCATATAATTTAAACCTCATAACTCTTCCTAAACTATCCTACGCTCAAGGTTTTGATATATGGATTGCAAACTTTCATGTGTTCCTTTTCGACGTCTGCTCTTAAGATATATTTCAATTTCTCAGGATCCTTTTTTTCTACTTCCTCCCATGTCATTCTTGGTCTGTTCGACACAAACTCTTCGGATATGTTCCTATTTCTTAAGTCTGTTTTTACTACTTCCTCTCACGTCATGTGTAACACCCCGTAATTCTGTTAATATAAATATTCACAAATTAAAGAATAACTAATCTCAGATGTGAGAATTGTGGGAAACGGGTTGCGCCATTGTGTTCGTCTCGGAATTCTGGTTGAAATAGAGTCCGAGTTTGCATAATTTGGACTTCGTATGAAGGAGATATGGACATCGGAAGTTTCAGAAAATTCAAAACAACTCGCAGGAAAATTTAAAAATTCAAACTGGAAGTGCAGAAGCGGGTTGGGCGGGAAAATTCCCGCCCAGGCAGGTTGACTGGGGAGTCGACACTAGAGTCGACCTCCCCGCCCCCCCAGGTCGACTGTAGTGTCGACCTGGTCAAGTCGGCCAGGTTTGGGCCGAGCCCAATCTTGAGCTGATGATGTGTCTTTAGGGCTGAGTTGGCTAATTTAACGGTTCAGGTTCATTCTGAGTTGATCGGACGGTCTAAACTAATCCTAAATTCTATATATACATGGTTAGTCTCTCATTCTAAAATCACATAAAAAAATAGAATAGCCGTCGTCATGCCGTCGCCATGGAACTCAGTGTAGCCGCCGCCAACTAAGAAGGAAGAAAGCTAATCAAAACTCTAATTCTACTCAACTCTAAAGCAAATCAAGACTCTCTTTCTTTTCTAATTGTGAGTATGATGATCTTAATAAGATTATTAGCAAACTAATTAGATTAAGATGTGATATGGACCATAAGAAAATGATGTGAATTGTCATATATGTTGTTGTAAACCTTATGCTATCATGTATGTTGTAAATCCTATGTTATGTGATGATGATATCCTATATGTTGTAAATCATGCTATGATGATACTATATATGTTGCAAGTATCTATGCTAAGTTGCGATGTTACAAAGCCATGATGTTATTATGTTGTAGTTAGCTTATGAATCATGATGTTGATTATATATATTTGGGCTATGATGATTCACATGATAAATCACATGTACCTATGCAAGTTTAGATTTATTAGTATGTATAACCTCACATATTGTATGACATCTATTTAGATCTAGAATTATGACATCTATTTAGATCTAGAATTATGCTATGACATGTGTGAGTTCTATGTGTTAGATGCTAGTTCACACCATGATTATGTTGCATAAACCACATATGCAAGTTTATACATGAACTTGGGTTATGATCATATTATGTAAGTTGTGACATTTAACCAAACAAGTTGACACCTTTAGATCCATGACATGTGTAGTTTTATGCAAGTTTCACCCCTATTATGATTAGATCTATATTATTTGTCTATATATTGTGATAATTTATCTTTGTGCTACGAGTTAGACTATTCGAGTCTAACGTATATTTTGCGTTGAATAAGCGAACGTATAACGTGGGGTAGGGGTAATATTAAGGATTTAATATTAAGAAATTGGGGTGCAATTGATATGATTTTGCATACCGTAAGTGGATGGCCATAATTGAGTCAATTATGGACATAATTAAAATTGGAATTAATTAATGATTTGAATAGGGATATATTTAAAACTGGGGTAAAAGATTATAAGTGTTAATCAATGCTTAGGACATGAGGTTGGACTCGTTTGTGACGTAAAACTGCCCGGACCCGCCCGGCGAATCCAGTAGTCACAAATGTCAGCCCAATGTGAGAGGTCCTAGGCCCAAATTAAAGCATAACAGTTGTAAAGACACGAGGTTATACTCTTTTATGGTGTAAGACTGCCCGGACCCGCCCGGCGAATCCAGCTGCCATAAATGCCAGTCTAATGTGAGAGGTCTTTATGAGGTTATGGCCTGAATGAATTAAGAAATACTTAACCTGATAAACATGTGAAGTGGGACATGGGGGTTAAGTAGGTGCCTTGGGTGGCATGAGGAATCTAGTGGGTGCCTTTAGTGGCATTTGAAATACGATTAGTAAGACTTAACCAAACACACATGTAAATGAACATGACTAAGAAGAGGGTTAAGTGGGATATACTAGTGGGGACAAGCTTAGGTGGATAGCTTGTGGTAAGTAATTGGGGGCCCATTTCAACCAGTAACCCAAACGTATCTTTGTGGGCTCGACCCAAGTCGAGGACGGGGCACGCATACTGGGCTTGACTATAAGTGGCCAAACGGGTTAGCGGTGGCAACGCAAGTCCAACGGGTTTCATATGCGTGTGTGGACCCGGACTGGTAGGTAAGACATTGTTGCATCGTGTAGGTATAAGCCATGCATCCTTAGGCTATATCGGGTGGCTACTTTAGGGAAGTGATACACCCCACTATGGGACCAGCACGGGTATCTACGATTAGGGAGCCGATCGAAAGTGGGTAGTGGGGTACACCTAGCGGAGATAGGGGCAGGCGACACCTATGTAGTCAGCTAGGGGTACACGAAGTTATTTATAAAATTTCTTAGTGAAGCAAGTGGGATCAACCTTTAGGGTGACTAGTGTGGTGCAGTGTAGTAATTATTCGTTAGTATTAGGTGTGCCTTTAACGTTATCTTTACCTGCTCTTCCATACCCAATAGTTCATAGACATTTCCTTGTTTTCCTGCTTATGCCTTAGTCTAGTTATTTCGATAATAGTATTGTTAGAATTATCATACTCGCCAGACTTTATGTCTGACCCCCTCTGTTTCTATCTTTTTCCCCCTCCAGGTCCTCAGGGTGGACCCAGCTCTAGTGGAGTCTGATTGAATTGCTTATTCTCTCTTTTGGAAAGCTTGGACTGCTGAAGTAAAGTCCAGCTTGTTATCTTCTTTAATGGCTATTTATGTAATGGGATTATGTATTTTGTTTTATCAAGATGGATATTGTACTTGACTCTGATTTATGGTTTTATGATGTAACAAACATGTTTAATTTCCGCTGCAATGAAATAAAGTTTTAGATTTCAAAGTACTACTTATTATCAGTCTTGTTGTAATTTTTCTGTTCTATATTCACTTAAAACCTCCATGGAAGTTAATGCATTCCCTTTGTGAGTGACATTAATGGACGTGGGGTGTTACACGTGGTATCAGAGCTTAAGGTTACCAGAACAGATAATTTTTTTAGAAAAACTATTTTTCTAAAGTATTTTGGGAAGAAGCGTTTTCAAAAACATGTCTTGATGAGTAATTTAAAGAGGAAAGTTTTTATGAAAAACATAATCCCCAATAGCCATATATCTTTATCTTTCGAATTCTCCATTTTGAATCTTTCCTTTTTCGTTTCAGCATGGCTGAAGATCTTAACCTTCCGGAGGGTGTAACGATACCAGGATGGTATAAGAGGTTATTAATGGCTAGGGCCGCTGCAGGTCCAGCCAATGTTCCTCCACCACCAGTTGCACCCGCTCCTCCTCCCCCTCCTCGCGCTGATACTTTTGCAAAGACATGCAAGGAATTTAAGGCTATGGGTCGAAAACCTTTTCAAGGGTCAGAAACGTTTGTGGAAGCTAGAGATTGGCTTAAGGAGGTGGAAGAATTGGTAGAAATCTTTGAAGTAGAAGAAGGGAGGAAAGTCAAATTAGCAGCTTGATTAATGAAGGGAGAGGCCTCGTTTTGGTGGGAGGTCACTAATGGGGAGCGTCCTGTTGATTCTTGGGCGGATTTCAGACGTAGGTTTGAGGCAAAGTTTCTCTCAAGGGCAGAAGAGAATCTATACATGGAAAGGTTCTTGACATTGAAGCAGGGAAATCTATCAGTGAAAGAGTACGTCAACAAATTTAACCAATTGGCAAGGTTTGGCTTAGATTTGGTGAACACGCAGGAGAAGAAGGCTCTGAGGTTCGTTAATGGCTTGAATAAGCCATTGCAGGGGTTGGCTATGACCCACATCCCTATGGGGGCCACCTTTGAGAAGCTAGTAGACATGGCACTCATGCACGAGGAGAAAGGCGCTAGTGCTAATAAGGCACCTGAGAAGAAAGGGGATCAGAAGAAACCACAACAGCAAAACAAGAAGGGTGGTAAAGACAATAATGGCAAAGGAAAGAAAAGATGCTTTAACAGTGGGACACCAGGCCATCTCAGCAAGGATTGCAAAAAGAAAAAGAAGACTGGCTGTTTTCACTGTGGTGAAGCGGGACATCTAGTGAAGGACTGCCCAAAGAAGGGGAAGAGGGCAGGGTCTACCTCGAGAGGACAGGTGCAGGCTCTTATGGCACCAGGGCAGGCAAGGGGACAAGTTCAGGCTCTCGCGGTCCCACCGCTGCAAGAACGAGGTAGAACCATTCCTTTTGAAAGCTTAGTTTTTCTGTTTGATCATCCTGTCTGTACCTTATTCGATTCGGGCGCATCGCATTCGTTTATCTCTACATCATTAGTTGAATCACTGCACTTAAACACCAGTTTAATAGAGGATCCCTTAGTTGTTTCGAATCCAATTGGGGGCTCGGATTATTTGTCCATGATATGTTTGGATTTGAAAATTTCTATACTTAACGTTGGGTTTAGATGTGATGCTTATGTTTTGGGCTTCACGGGCTATGGGCTAATTTTAGGAATGGATTGGTTATCCAGAAATGGGGCCGTTCTTGATTGTGAAAGGAGAGTAGTTAGGCTCATGACTCGCCTTGACAACACTCTCGAAATCTTTTGTAATCCCATAAATTTCGTTATGCTAAGTTATCTAGAATCGCTTTACGTGTCGGTGGAAAATCTACGATCTGTTAAAGTAGTCCAAGAATATTCGGATGTGTTTGAGGAGGTGAAGGGCTTGCCTCCGAAGCGGGAGATAGATTTTCGAATATATCTTGTGGATAATGCAAAACCAGTATCTTTGCCAGTACGCCACATGGCTCCTCGTGAAAGGAGGGAACTCAATAAGCAAGTAAAGGAGTTGCTTGAGAAGGGGTTCATAAGACGTAGTATATCGGAGTGGGGTGCTCCAGTAGTGTTTGCCACGAAGGCGGATGGGTCCCTTAGACTTTGTGTGGATTATAGAGAACTTAATAAACTTACTAAGAAAAACAGACACCCACTGTCGAGGATTGACGATCTCTTCGATCAGTTAGTTGGCGCCTCAATGTTTTCGCAGTTGGACTTAGCCATTGGATTCCATCAGTTGAGAGTGGCTGAGGATAGCATAGACAAAACTGCCTTTAGGACTCCGGACGGTTTCTATGAATGGCTAGTGATGCCCTTCGGTTTGACAAACGCCCCCGCATACTTTGTTGATTTGATGAGTAGGGTGTTTAGGGAGTACCTTAATGAATTCGTGGTGGTCTTTGTAGATGACATCTTGATCTTTTCTAAGAATGAAGAAGAGCATGCCCTACATCTTAGGGAAGTGTTGGAGACTCTACGAGCGCATAACCTTAAAGCTAAATTTACTAAGTGTCACTTCTGGAGAGAGGAAGTGCGATTCTTAGGGCACGTGGTTTCCAAAGAAGGGATAGCTGTGCATCCCGCGAAGGTGGTGGCCATCCAAGATTGGAAGGTCCCTAAAAATGCTACCAAAGTAAGGAGTTTCTTGGGGTTGGCTGGCTACTATAGGAAGTTTATCAAAGACTTCACAAAAATATCAGCTCCATTGACACGCCTGACGAAGAAGAACCTAGTCTTCGCGTGGGACGTAGATTGTGATGATGCGTTCCAACGTTTAAACAGAGCTTTGACCTCAGCTCCAGTCTTAGTGCTGCCAGACGGGAGTAAGCCATTTACTGTTTATACTGATGCTTGTGGGACAGGTCTAGGCGCAGTCTTAATGCAAGAGGGAAGGGTAATAGCCTATGGTGGAAGGCAGTTAAGGGTGCATGAGAAAAATTACCCTACACATGACCTAGAGTTAGCCGCAATTGTTTTCGCGCTTAAGTCTTGGCGTCATTACCTTCTTGGCGAGAAATTCAAATTGTTCACTGACCACAAATCTTTAAAATACTTATTCTCTCAGAAGGACTTGAACTTAAGGCAGCAAAGGTGAATGGAGTTCTTAGCGTCCTACGATTTCGAAATAACATATACCCCTGGCAAGGGTAACGTGGTGGCAGACGCCTTAAGTAGGAAAAGGTTGTCCTTGAGCCTATTGTTTGTTGAGCGGCGAAACTTAGAATTCATCTCTATGTTTGACTTTAGACCTTTCGTTGACTTTGTACCCGGTTTGCTAGCATCCTTGGAGGGCAGACCTACGCTTTTGGGACGGATTGGTGAGGCACAGCGAGACGACCCACAGTTGGTTGAGTTAGTAGAAAAGCTCAAAAGAGGGGAGTCATCAAGCCATCTCCGTAGGTATACCCTGGATGATAAGGGATGGTTACGTAGGGATAGTAGACTTTGTGTACCTCGAGACGAAGGTTTGAGGAAGGCTATTCTTGACGAAGCACATCATTCAAAGATGACCATTCATCCCGGCGGGGACAAGATGTACAAAGACATGAAGCGAGTTTTCTTTTGGGCCGGTATGAAGAGGGATGTGGCCGAGTATGTTGCTAGATGCTTGGTGTGCCAACAAGTAAAAGCGGAGCAAAAGAAACCCGGTGGGTTGCTTCACCCATTGGAGGTTCCACTATGGAAGTGGGAAAGTGTCTCGATGGACTTTGTGGATGGATTACCAAGATCAAGGAAGGGTAATACGGGGATTTGGGTTATAGTAGACAGACTTACTAAGAGCGCCCATTCCATTCCCGTGAAGAGTAAGAGGACTGCTCCATGGTTAGCTTCTGTATACGTTCGAGAGATAGTTCATTTGCATGGTGTTCCTTCTAACATAGTAAGCGACCATGATCCTATCTTCACTAGCGAATTTTGGAAGAGCTTGCAAGAGGCGGTAGGGACTCAGTTATGTTTGAGCACCGCGTATCATCCTCAGACGGACGGCCAGACTGAGAGGGTGAATCGCATTCTAGAGGATCTTTTTTAGGCTATGTATCCTAGACTTTGGGGGTACATGGGAAGAGCATCTTCCGTTGGTAGAGTTCGCATATAATAACAGCTTTCAATCTAGCATTGGCATGGCACCTTTCGAAGCTCTTTATGGACGACCTTGTCGTTCACCTACATGTTGGTGGGAATCTACGGATAAGATCTTACTTGGGCCCGATATGATTAGAGAGATTTCGGAATAGATCGACTTGATTCGAAGGAGGATGAAGACGGCGCAAGATAGGCAGAAATCTTATGCAGACAAAAGGAGGACATATCTTGAGTTTGATGTTGGGGACATGGTCTTTATCAAAGTGTCTCCATTACGGAATGTTGTTCACTTTGGGTCCTTTGGGAAATTAGCACCAAGGTTTGTAGGGTCGTTTCCTATTAAGGAGAAGATTGGACAGATGGCGTATAGAGTGGAGTTGCCTAAGAGACTTAGTGGTGTACACGACGTATTCCATGTGTCACATTTGAGGAAGTGCTTGCACAAGACCGTAGTAGTGGTAGAGCCAAGCTTGCTTAGAGAGGTGGAGATAGAGCGTGATGCGACGATTCGACGAGCTCCTACATGCATTCTTGGGTCGGAGATCAAGAAGTTGAGGAGTCGAGAGGTCAGACTAGTCAAAGTGCAATGGGGAGATGATGAGAGCAACGCTACTTGGGAGACAGAAGCGAAGATGCGTTCGTTGTACCCTTTTCTTTTTGAGGGTATGTCTTTTAATTTCTCCTTTATTGCTTAGCTTGTACTTATCTTATCTTTAGTATGTCCTCTCGCTAGTATCTTTGACCTTTAGATAGGATAATCCTATGGTTGAAACATGTGTTTGAGACATGTTATGTATGATGGATGCAAAGTGGATGCAAGTGTTTGCTAGTGATTGCTCGTGGACGCATATACACACACTATTAGGCAATAGATCGGCTCAGTCACTTCATATTGCATATTGCATATATATGGATGTATTTAGTAAAATGGATGTATGAGGATTTTTTTTATCATATGGATGCTGCATTCAGATGATGATTGTGCACGCATATAGAGATAATATGTAGCATTAAGGAACTTTTGCATACATAATGGACGCATGACACTATCATGATTTGCATTAAGGAGGTCAACTGAATCGGTGGACCGCCTGATTTTGCATTAGATATGGACATATACACACACTGTGCATTTAAACATGAAAGCATTAGAAGTCTATAAGGACAATGGATGCCTGTGTTTGATGGTTGAGTAGATGGACGATTGGATGTTAGGATATACATTCTTCTTGACTTGAAGATTTCAGGGTCGAAATCCTTTAAGGAGGGGAGAATGTAACACCCCATAATTCTGTTAATATAAATATTCACTAATTAAAGAATAACTAATCTCAGACGTGAGAATTGTGGGAAACGGGTTGCGCCATTGTGTTCGTCTTGGAATTCTGGTTGAAATAGAGTCCGAGTTTGCGTAATTTGGACTTCGTATGAAGGAGATATGGCCATCGGAAGTTTCAGAAAATTCAAAATAGCTCGCATGAAAATTTAAAAATTCAAACTGGAAGTGCAGAAGCGGGCTGGGCGGGAAAATTCCCACCCAGGCAGGTCGACTGGGGAGTCGACACTAGAGTCGACCTCCCCCCCAGGTCGATTGTAGTGTCGACCTGGGTGTCGACCTAGTCAAGTCGGCCAGGTTTGGGCCGAGCCCAATCTTGAGCTGCTGATGTGTCTTTAGAGCTGAGTTGGCTAATTTAACGGTTCAGGTTCATTCTGAGTTGATCGGACGGTCTAAACTAATCCTAAATTCTATATATACATGGGTAGTCTCTCATTCTAAAATCACATAAAAAAATAGAATAGCAGCCGTCATGCCATCGCCACGGAACTCAGTGTAGCCGCCGCCAACTAAGAAGGAAGAAAGCTAATCAAAACTCGAATTCTACTCAACTCTAAAGCAAATCAAGACTCTCTTTCTTTTCTAATTGTGAGTATGATGATCTTAATAAGATTATTAGCAAACTAATTAGATTAAGATGTGATATGGATCATAAGAAAATGATGTGAATTGTCATATATGTTGTTGTAAACCTTATGCTATCATGTATGTTGTAAATCCTATGTTATGTGATGATGATATCCTATATGTTGTAAATCATGCTATGATGATATTATATATGTTGCAAGTTTCTATGCTAAGTTGCGATGTTACAAAGCCATGATGTTATTATGTTGTAGTTAGCTTATGAATCATGATGTTGATTATATATATTTGGGCTATGATGATTCACATGATAAATCACATGTACCTATGCAAGTTTAGATTTATTAGTATGTATAATCTCACATATTGTATGACATCTATTTAGATCTAGAATTATGACATCTATTTAGATCTAGAATTATGCTATGACATGTGTGAGTTCTATGTGTTAGAGGCTAGTTCACACCATGATTATGTTGCATAAACCACATATGCAAGTTTATACATGAACTTGGGTTATGGTCATATTATGTAAGTTGTGACATTTAACCAAACAAGTTGACACCTTTAGATCCATGACATGTATAGTTTTATGCAAGTTTCACCCCTATTATGATTAGATCTATTTTATTTGTCTATATGTTGTGATAATTTATCTTTGTGCTATGAGTTAGACTATTCGAGTCTAACGTATATTTTGCGTTGAATAAGCGAACGTATAACGTGGGGTAGGGGTAATATTAATGATTTAATATTAAGAAATTGGGGTGCAATTGATATGATTTTGCATACCGTAATTGGATGGCTATAATTGAGTCAATTATGGACATCATTAAAATTGGAATTAATTAATGATTTGAATAGGGATATATTTAAAACTGGGGTAAAAGATTATAAGTGTTAATCAATGCTTAGGACACGAGGTTGGACTCGTTTGTGACGTAAAACTGCCTGGACCCGCCTGGCGAATCCAGTAGTCACAAATGTCAGCCCAATGTGAGAGGTCTTAGGCCCAAATTAAAGCATAACAGTTGTAAAGACACGAGGTTAAACTCTTTTATGGTGTAAGACTGCCCGGACCCGCCCGGCGAATCCAGCTGCCATAAATGCCAGTCTAATGTGAGAGGTCTTTATGAGGTTATAGCCTGAATGAATTAAGAAATACTTAACCAGATAAACATGTGAAGTGGGACATGGGGGTTAAGTAGGTGCCTTGGGTGTCATGAGGAATCTAGTGGGTGCCTTTAGTGGCATTTGAAATACGATTAGTAAGACTTAACCAAACACACATGTAAATGAACATGACTAAGAAGAGGGTTAAGTGGGATATACTAGTGGGGACAAGCTTAGGTGGATAGCTTGTGGTAAGTAATTGGGGGCCCATTTCAACTAGTAACCCAAACGTATCTTTGTGGGCTTGACCCAAGTCGAGGACGGGACACGCATATTGGGCTTGACTATAAGAGGCTAAACGGGTTAGCGGTGGCAACGCAAGTCCAACGGGTTTCATATGCGTGTGTGGACCCGGGCTGGTAGGTAAGACGTTGTTGCATCGTGTAGGTATAAGCCGTGCATCCTTAGGCTGTATCGGGTTGCCACTTTAGGGGAGTGATGCACCCCACTGTGGGACCAACATGGGTATCTACGAGTAGGGAGCCGATCGAAAGTAGGTAGTGGGGTACACCTAGCGGAGATAGGGGCAGGCGGCACCTATGTAGTCATCTAGGGGTACACGAAGTTATTTATAAAATTTCTAAGTGAAGCAAGTGGGATCAACCTTTAGGGTGACTAGTGTGGTGCAGTGTAGTAATTATTCGTTAGTATTAGGTGTGCCTTTAACGTTATCTTTATCTGCTCTTCCATACCCAATAGTTCATAGACATTTCCTTGTTTTCCAACTTATGTCTTAGTCTAGTTATTTTGATAATAGTATTATTAGAATTATCATACTCGCCAGACTTTATGTCTGACCCCCTCTATTTCTATCTTTTTCCCCCTCCAGGTCCTCAGGGTGGACCCAGCTCTAGTGGAGTCTGATTGAATTGCTTATTCTCTTTTTTGGAAAGCTTGGACCGCTGAAGTAAAGTCCAGCTTGTTATCTTCTTTAATGGCTATTTATGTAATGGGATTATGTATTTTTTTTTATCAAGATGGATATTGTACTTGACTCTGATTTATGGTTTTATGATGTAACAAACATGTTTAATTTCCGCTGCAATGAAATAAAGTTTTAGATTTCCAAGTACTACTTATTATCTGTCTTGTTGTAATTTTTCTGTTCTATATTCACTTAAAACCTCCTTGGAAGTTAATGCATTCCCTTTGTGAGTGACATTAATGGACGTGGGGTGTTACATCATGCTTGGTCGATCTCCATCTTTATTTGAGCATCTGGTGCGGCCTATTATTCCAAATTGCATAGGTGCATCGTGAGGTCTTCATTGGAGATATCCAAACCATCTTAAGGTGTTGGACTGACTTCTCTTCAATTGGTGCAACTTCAAATTTGTATCAAATATCAACATTTTTAATTTGGTATCATATGATATGTTCATAGTTTCATCGCAGCATACACATCTCTGTTGCACTTATTTTCTGGACGTATCACCATTTAGATAGCTAACATTCTGCACCATATAACATCGTAGACCTGATTGATGTTCTGTAGAACTATATTTTAAGATGTTGTGAGATTTGCCGATCATAGAGAATGCCAGATGTTGGTCGACATTTCACCTATCCCGCTCAAATTCTAAATCCAACATGTTCATTAATCAACATATCAAACCACAACATTGATCCTAAATACTGAATGGATTTCTTCTTAAGCACTACTTGTCTGGTCAGGATGACCTTTCCATCCTCTGACTTGACCTGCTGAACTCACACTTTATATACTCTGATTTAGCAGAGCTAAGCCTGAAAAACTTTGATTATAAAGTCTCACTCAACAACTCCAGTTATCTATTAACTCATATCATACTTTCATCAATCAACACAATATCATCAGCAAAGAGCATTCATCGAGGAGTTCGTGGCACCCCACCACAAGAACCACCCTAATAAAAAGCATTACTAAGTAATGTTGTCTATTAAAGAGGAAAATAGGACAGGCTAGGGTAGACCATCACTAATTTCGCATTAGACGACTGCTTGATACGTCGATTGAGTGTCTAATTTTCTTCTTCTTTTGTTTTGTCAAGTGGATCGACATACTCAACACGTCAAGATATGATACTATGATGGCTAAGGACCACATTCAGAACAATGTACAACAAATCTTAGCTATCAGATAACAGAACAGATATATATAGATACAATCACAGAAATACAGCATATATATGTGTTGTATCTCAAATAGTTATGCATAACCCAAGTATGAATACAACAAGCCCCAAAATTCAATATAATGACTCAAATACATGAATACAACTAAGAGATGACTCCAAAGGATAAAGTCCAAGATGAATCGGCTAACTTTGAATCAATTGCAAGCTACAACCCAAAATAACTCGGTCTCCCAAGCATTAACACACATGGACCGGTTTAGTTTACATTGCAGTAATAATACGACAAGTGAATATGAAGTCATAAGATAAGAATTCCGTTCGACATAAAAATAATTATATAAGACAAAGACAACGAACAATTTACAAGGTAATCAAGGCTGAAGCGGCCTATAAGATCCCAAGAAAAGCACAAGTAATCATAAGGAAGGATTTACTTCCATCGAAAGGTGGTAAGCATTAAGGAAAGTACAAGAGTATGATATCAGGAGATAATACCAAACTCCATCAAGGCAACATATGGCGTATAAGAGTTTATTCAACCAAAGGTGATCATTATATATTAATAGGAACCAATTAGCTCTAAAGGTTATAATTGGTTTCATTTCAACAAAACAACATAAATATGACCCAAAGCACCAAGGGAAGCAATTCGCTAAATCATCCTAATAGGGGTTCGAAACTACAAAGACACCAATATCAACGATACATCAATTTGTATACAACAACGCCAAAGTTAAATATGATAATAAGATCGAAATCACCAAAACATCAATATTTGGATCCAAAACAACAAAGATCATTAATAATAAAATTTTTGATCCAAAGCAATGTAATAATGCATGTGCAAATAAGCTGCACCCAAGCTTAGCCAAGTACCATATACATATTTAATGAGACCCCTTGCCGCATATAGTTTTAACACTATGGTCCCCTTCTGTGTGTAACTTAGTCCCAGAACCCGAAATAAATAGATATACTCTTGGAGTATTCTTCCTATTGATTCAAAACTCCAAGTGGAACTCAAGCTCAGATTGATGTTTTGTTCGAAAAACCTCGAATCCAATGTGTTATAAAAAATAACAAATTTTCTTTTAATTTCTTAAAACCATTTCGATCAAGTAAATACGTATATAAGACTCCCTCCCGAGGCTAACTCCCCCCCCCCCAAAGCGAGCATTGGCTCCACAACGAACAATCATATGTGTTACATATTCTCAGTTAGTAACGAAAGAGGTGGCAACTGTGTGTCCCATACCACACGTTTTCACCACCGGTTTATTATCCGCTAGTCAACTCTACAATGAAAAAAAAACAATTCAAAGAAAACAACAAATCATCAGCTTCAATCTGACGATTCCATAATTAAGCGATAAAATATACCTTCGTGTCCCATAGCATGAGGTTTCGTTTAGTGACATGCACACCTTTTCGAATGGTGCAGAAATGTATATTCTTAATATATTAAAATACTTGTTTTGCATAACAGGATTATATAATGATTTCTAAAACACTTAATTTATTTCTATAAATCCTTTTATAGTTTCAAAATATATTTATATTATTGCTTTGAGACCATTTGTAATTGAAAATCAAATCATTAAGCTATAGAGAAATTGATATATAAATACACACACATAGTTAGGAAAACTATTTTAAAATAGTGCACACGTGTAAAAAGTTAGCGAATTCATCATGAATACACATCATATAAATCATCAAAATCTACAAATCCATGCTTCGGATTGTTCATGATATAGGTTCACTTTGCTAGGAGTAGGTCAAAGCCATGGTGATCGAGCTTCAAGAACTTAGCGTAAAAATGATACGTTTATCGCCAAGGTCGAAACATGTGTCGACCCAGCTTACGGGAATTCTCCAAGCATGAAACTGCGTCTGATTGCAAAATTCACAATAATTTTCAGACAGCAACACTGATCGAAACGATTTGAAATTTAGCAAGATCTAGACCAAAGATTCGACTTTGCATTGCAATAAGAATGAAACGATTTGATTAAGGGATTAAAAAGTTATAGCAGCTCAAAGTAGCACCTTTGAGTTGTTTAGCACCCAGTAAATTACAATGAATAAAAGCTACAAATTTTGTATGAACTGCAAACCAGTTCATTCGAGTAAAAGATAAAATAATGCAAACTAGAAGTATTAGTCGAACAACTTGCCTAAGATTAGATTTTAGCCAAGTTCATCTTCACTAGCTACACATATCTACTCCCACCACTTTCCAAAACCCATATCCTCCTGTTTCGACACAGATTCTCCACGCCTGACCCAAGAACAAAACTTTGATCAATCCTGTAACACCCCGTGATTTTAAATACTAAAATTAACAAATTAAAGAATACTTAATTTCAAATGTGAGAATTAAGGGAAACAAGTTGCGCCATTGCGTTCGTCTCGGAATTTTGCTTGAGATAGAGTCCGAGTTTGTGTGAATTTGACTTCGTATGGGCTTCCGAAGTTTCAGAATTTAAATAAATTAAAAATAGCTCAGGTTCAAAAAATTTCAAATTAAAATTTGAAACAGGGAAGCAGGCTGGGCGGGAAAATTCCCGCCCATCCAGGTCGACCAGGGGGTCGACCTCCCTATATAGGTCGACCAAGGGGTCGACCTGCCCCCTCCCCCCAGGCAGATCTGAAAGGTGACGCTATTTTAACTCATTGCTGAGTCATTAGGGCTGAGGTGTTATTCTATCTTGACTGGATGGTCTTGATTGATTCTAGGTTAATCTGACGGCTCTTAATTAATTAAAATTCTATATAAGCAACCTAACTCTCAACCTAAAATCAAACTAATTCATACTAAGAGCCGCCACACCGTCAATGGAGAACCTAGAGTAGCTGCCTTTCTCTTTCAACTCAAAAACAAGGTAGAAGCAAGAATCAAAATCTAATCTAAATTAGGATAACAATTAGTCTACATCAAAGGCGAGCAATTCAGTTTTAGAATACAGATCCCAGAAAAACAAGACTATTCTTTTGTTTATGAGTATAATTTCTTTCACAAATTAATTAATTAATTTAATTGTGATAAGTTATAATTGGAATTATGAGAATATGACTTTGAATCATGTGATGTTATCATTGACAGTTTTGTTATTGTGGATCTATATCATATGTTGAATTGTACATGTTAAACTCGATTCATCTTATGCAAGTTTGGGATGTTATGTATATGAATCTTATGCAAGTTAGGGATGTTAAATCATATGCTAGTTTATGAATCATATGCAAGTCTGTAGGTGGATTATACACAAGTTCATATGTGAATCATGTAGATACATATACTAGTTTATATGCAAGCATGTGACATTAATTTGCATGTTTAGATCCATTTGCAGTTTCACATCTTTATGTTTTAGATCCATGGCAGTACATAGTTATGCAAATTTATGTTTTATATGCCCATTGCCTATGCTAGTTTTGTATGTGAATCATATGCTAGTTTGAATGAAATTCATATGCAAGTTATAGGAAAACCATATCCATATGTGCAAATTCACATCTTTATGTTTAGATCTATATTTAGATCCATGGTAGTTTATACAAATTTATGTATACCCATTGCCTATGCAAGTTATTGGCTATGCAAACCTATGTCATGATTCTTAGATCTATTTTATGTGTTATGCAAGTTGTGATGTTGCTTTTCTTTTTACAAGTTAGATAACTGCGAGTCTAACATATGTCATATCAAAATGTACGAATGGCGTGGGGACAATGGGAAAATATTAAATATAAATAATTGTGAATTGGCATAAAATGGCCTTAAAGGCATATAATTAATTTGAGACATTGATTGGTATAAATTTATATACCTGAAATTATGGACATAATTTAGGTGACAATTATGGACATAAATTGATTTGGAATTTATTGACAAATTTGAATAGAGACATTAATCCAATTTGGGGTTAAATAATTATGTGTAATAATTAACCGCCTGAGACACGAGGTTAGACTCGTTTGTGGTATAAGACTGCCCGGACCCGCCCGACAAATCCAATAACCACAAACGGTAGTCTAATGTGAGAGGTCAAAGGCACAAATTAAATGCGTAACAATTGTAAAGAAACGAGGTTAGACTCGTTTGCGGTATAAGACTGCGCGGACCTACCCAGCAAATCCAGCAACCGCAAATGGTAGTCTAATGTGGGAGGTCTTTACAAGGTAACGATTCTAATGAATTAAGTAACACTTAACCAGATAAATATGTGGTGGGACATGGGGGTTAAGTGCGTGGCCTGGGTGGCATGTGAAATACGATTAGAAACACTTAACCAAGTTGAAAACATGTAAGAAGACATGAATAAGAAGGGGTTAAGTGGGAAGTTCTAGTGGGGACCCAACATAGGTGGAAAGCTTGTGTCAAACTTGGGGACCCTTTTCAAACCAGTAACCCATTAAGTAACTTTGTGAGCTCGAGTTAGATCGAGGACGAGACACGCTTACTGGGTTTGATTGTAAGAGGTCAAAACGGGTTAGTGATGGCAACGCAAGTCCAATGGGGTCATGTGTGTGCGTGGGCCCGGCTGGTAGGTAAGACGTTGTTGCATCGTGTAGATATAAGCCGTGCATCTTTAGTGGTATCGAGTTGCCACTTTGGGGAGTGATACACCCCACTGTGGGACCAAATCGGGTATCTACGAGTTAGGATGCCGATCGCATGGGGGTAGTGGGTACAACTAGTGGAGATAGGGGCAGGCGGCACCTATGAAGGAAACTAGGGGTACACGAAACTACCATTATCATTGTTATGTTTTGTAGGCGGGATCAACTTTTAGGGTGACTAGTAATGGTGCAATATAGTAATTATCCTATAGTGATTAGGAACGAGATTAACGCTAGAATATTCCTCTTGTTTGCTTTATCATGCCCACTTGTTTCACGGTCATACCTTGTTTTACCAGTTTATGCCTTATCCTAATTACTTTAATAATTATATTGTTAAAGTTATTATACTCGCCAGACTTTATGTCTGACCCCCTTTGTTTTCGCCTCTTTTCTTCCTTCGCCCCTCCCCCCAGGCTCTCAGGGTGGGACTAGTACTAGTGGAACTTGATCTTGGATCTCTTTCTCTCTCTTTTGGAAGTTCTTGGATTGCTTAAAGTAAAGTTCAGCTCATCTCTTTTATGGCTACTTGTGTTGGGGTTATGCTTTTTTACTTTATGTACTCAGAAAACAAAAGTCAAGATGGTTATTAAGTGTACCTGGTTTTACTGTTGGTTTATGAAATTGTTGTAATCAAACTATTTCTCCACTGCAATAAAAGTTGTTTAAAAATTTTCAAGTACCAATATATGTATTTGTCTTGTTATATTCTGTTCTATACACTAATAATGCTCCATGAAAGTTAATGCATTCCCTTTGAGAGTGACATTAATGGACGTGGGGTGTTACAAATCCCCCTCAATACAGCAAACCAAACTATAAAATTCTTTCCCATCTCCATCACAATTTAACTAAATCACAAAATAAAATGCTTCTCAAATCATTACAAACATTAAGGCTTTTACTCCTACAAATACCCTATCCCCACATTTCTACATTCTATTTTAGTTCATTTACTGGGCATTCAATTTACACAAAACCACACTACTGCTAATTCCCAAATTGAGCTATGACAATCGGTAACCATTACATAAGCCTTTGCTTTAAATACTAACCCTCTGCATTGTCACACTCACCCAAATCCCCTTCACACGCTTCCTATAACCACTTTCATTACTCATTACCTAGCTTTGCAGGAACTGCCTTCATTTCTTCACTCTGAACCCAACCGACTCATTTACGTTTCACTGCACAAGAGCATTATACAACCACAATTTTACCACAGACATCACCTAAAACTAAAAAATCATCTTCCTTCTACTCCTCGTCCAAAACATCGTCCAAACACTCACAGCCAACTGCTGCTGCAATTACCACCCACTATCTAAACTTCAAACAACGTCACAACCAAATCCTTAATCACATTCATCGCTCCACCATCACTAGTTACTCCATAGACTACAACCAACAAGCACTGCTATTCCTCAGCACACCAAACTCTCCAATAAACACATGTTCAATGCTCAGTAACAATGCCTGAATAGTAAAAATACCCTAATTCCAATTTCCGCCCATACTAACCGTAACTAGAAATCACCAAAAATTGTACTACCACTCCTCCGACACGAAGACCAAAACCTTCTCTCGCCACATCACCAGTCGAACGCAAATCCACCATCACCCGAACCACGTTCGAAACCCAATGGAACACTCCACGACCTAAAGACAAGTTTGGGGCGATTCGCAAATTGCTCCAGCAAGTCAAGGTTTTGAAAGTCGACGGAAAACGTGGACTGAGAAATTATTTGTTGCTGTGAAATTAAGGTAGTGTTTGGTTTAAAGATTATTTCTTGTTTTCGTTTTGCAATTAATATGTCAAAAATGAGAAGAATGGAGTAATGATTAAGAGGATTAAAGAAAGACAGAGGGGACCATGGAGGGGGATGGATGAATAATGTACGAATGGATTATGTTTCATGCCTTTCTTATTTCTCAAAACATGGAAAATGGAAAAAAATTGTTTTCTGCTTTGTATATTAACTTTATTTTCTAATCGGTCGTTTTCAACAATATATGTATATCGTGTGTATTTTTTTATGGATGAAAACTCAAAACTTAAAATGGAAGACAAAACAATACCTAAGATTTTGGGAATCGACTTGTTTCAAACTAAAATTTTTGTATACTGAGTTTTCTTTATGTTTAAAGCTATTGGCGTGATTGCGCATGTTTTAAGAGAATCCTAAACCCAAATTTTCCATTTACTAGGTGTTGTTTGTTTTTTTCCCATGGTTTTTTATGGAGATTGGAAAGCCTTTACGAATTTAAAAAGGTTGGGGGTTGATGTGACGACCGCCCATAACCCCTGCACTATACAAGAGGAATAATGCGCGTGCCGGGCAGCTATGGACGATCCTCAGAGTAGGTAAACAACAACGGAACCTGTCGTAACTCACAACGCAAGGATAAAATATAATAGAACATATACAATAGGTAGTAATAATGAAGCAGAAAAAACTAGACTTTCGTAACAACCAGAAAGTAATATCCATACACTTGGAAATAGTGTTTATACAAATTGCCTCACTACATCGCTCAAAGAAGAACAAACAGCAGAAACCCAAATACTATATAGTAAAAAGATAGTACGCTAGCCTCCTGCTCACCTCCGAACAGCTACATCATCCACACTAAGCAATCACCTATCATTTACCACCTAGTTTGCCAATCAAAATATAGATGAACAACCCAAGGTAATAAGAGGGAAACATAAAACCTTGAGTCAGACAACAATCTTAGTGAGCGATAAAACAACTAACAAACTTCATCAATAAAGTATATGAGAATAGGTAGATTTACCAACCACTGCCTAATACCAGAGAATAACTCACACTTATCTTCCCTGCATCCGACAGTGATAGCCTTTACATTAAACATTTCAACCATACATCCGTGGAAACCAGAACACCCATTCAATCATGGAAAAGCACTTATCTCATCCATATTATATATCTCATGCAAACCATCCTAATTGAATTCAACATCCCTCAAGCACAAGCCCCAAAGGCCTAAACCAATATCAGGCAAGCACCCAAAGAACATCTCCTTTGACGTTGGATAATATACATGAGACGGTACAAACAAAGCAACCAAACAATCAAACATCCATGACTGACTTTAGCTATCACCGCCAGTCTTGCTTTGAAACCATCGTTAATAGTATGACGACCCATCATGACTGCCACATGTCAAGGGCTTAATGGTAACCCCAGTTCTAGCACAACTCCATACGCCATCATGACTCGTATGTTTGTCTTCTCAAATCTTGACAACCAGGCCCTTCACGACTGCCCAAGGTACGAGGCCCTTCATGACTGCCCAGAGTACCCCTGCTTTGAGTCTGCTAGAACTTACGATAACGATAATCTCTCGGCCTTTGCATCTCTAGCCATCAATTCCGATGACTATTCATTAACTCAAGTCCACCTTGAGTATCCATTGTCCACAAACTCAAAACACCCTTGAGTGGTCTTCCCAATCGTTGCTTTACACCGATCAACGAATACATCCAACACTTCGAATATTCCCATTTGAATCTACTCAAAAATCCCTTTTTTGTTCAAATCTGAGTCGTACCTTAAAATAAAAAATTTCAGAAATAACCATGGTGCGACCGACCCTGGTGGGACCGACCCCCCTTCCCCTAGAGCGATCGACCATATGACTCCACTACTGGACCGATCGACCCTGTTCAACCAGCTCGACCGACCCTGTGACTGACCCAGCTCGACCGACCCTGCTCGAACAGCTTGACCAACCATGCTCGAACAGCTCGACCGACCGTGTGACAGACCCAGCTCGACCGACCCTACGACCGACCCAGCTCGACTGACCCTGCTCGAACAGCTCGACCGACCCAGTGACCGGCTCAGCTCGACCGACCCTGCTCTACATGCGGCCGACCCCATTTCTTCTCCTCTAAGAAAACCACACCATGGACGACCGACCCGCCATGAACGACCCAAAACCTGCACTTCTCCAATGCAACTCCAATTTCGACCAAAACTTCACCAAATGATATATCCGATGAAACCAACTTGTCCAACTCATCAAATATGACCACAAACATGATATGAATTCACTACCAGCATGAAAACGACGACTATCAATAAAATTATGCAAATAACTCCAAAATCATGGTAAATGAACATATGGACTGAATTGCGGATCATGAAATAACATAGGAATTACAGGTTTAAACATGCTAAATTAGATCGTAGGGCGATTCATATGAAATTGGACTTGTTATGGTATAGATCTATGATAAAACGCTTGAATTTGATGAAAAACAGGATCAAACATTCATATACTTCATTGAATCCATGTGAAAGATGCAAATCACTCACCAATTCTCCAAAACAAGCTGAAATTGATGAAATAAGAATCCGGATAGCAAGCACCTCACACAAAATCCTTTGATCCGATAAATCCTTACTCTAATTGATGTAGATCTAGCCTTTAATGGTGTATATCTATGATTTCCCTCCTTGGATTTTGATTTTTAATGGTGGAAAGGTGTTAGAGGAAAAAGGAGCTCAAGGCCTCCTAATGAGAGAATGGGGAAGTAAACTATTTCCCATATCTCTCGCCCTCTATTTATAGTTTCCATCAGCCCACTACTTGGGCCTTCTCAAATCAGCCCAATATGGCTCAGAACCCTGAACAGCCAACCGAAAAACCTTAAAATAGCGATTCCTCCCAAACCGCTAAGCCAAATCTTTAATGTAACCACTTTATAGAAAGGCAATCATTAATTCCTTTCCAGCGGCACAAGTCTCACCCTATGATTCGACCTGAGTCAAAAGTTATGCCCTGTACAAGATTGACAAAGGAAAAATGGTCACAAACAAAATCGGTAAAAATTATGGACATGTCTCACATCCCCATAAGCAACATATCATAACATGAGAATGATCCAACCCTCAGGGAATAAAATAAAAATATTTTACGATCTTCCGATACGTAAAATGCAGGCTGTTACAGTTGAGGATTGTTAATTTTAAGAAAAAGGGAGAGGCCATTATTTTCTCCAGCAGGCTTCCGAAAGAATCATGAAATATAAATGAAAAATGATCATACTCAAGAAAAGAGTTCTCTAGATTTTTGCTATGTAATCCCATCCTAATGGAACTTAAGTCCGTTAATCTAATTACAAAGTCTAGGCTTAATCAATTACAAGTTTGACCAACGCAACTCTAATGCAAATGTTTGTGTATTAGAAAATCCCAATCCTATTCTAAATGTTAATAATTCACCGTGTACAATTTATAAAAACACATAAACATGATTAAATCCTTTTTGACAACTCTTAACACAATTGCTAACTAGCTACACAAACTTACACTTTACTAATAAAATTATCATTCACATTAGTCCCCCCTTTTATTATAATTCACGAATTTATAACATTTACATATTAAATTATTTTAAAACACCAAATTTACACCTAAAAACATATAAAAAGATTTCAAACCATGATTTTAAACACACTTCTTATTTTACTTTATTATTTTAATAACTTATGCTTCAACAGAAAATTTTGCAAATTATTACTCGTTGTGTTAAAACAACCTAACACTAGATATTGAAAATATGTTTTCACTTAAATATTGATCGCCAATCAATATTTTATATTTTCAGTATTCATTGAAATTATCTAAATATAATTTACAAACACAAAAAAGAATAAATTTCTTATTATAACTAGGATATTTAATTTATTCCAAAACACACAATTATGAAAACCACATATTCTATATATTCACGCTCTAAAATAATATACGAGTCAGGCTCATAAACTATTATTTTATTCTACTTATTTTTTTAAAAATATAGAAAACACACTAAATTCTGTTTAGCCTACGTACCCAAAACCCAGGTTGTAATGGATTCCCCCCTTAAGAAATTGCATCTCCACAATTTAATTAAGACATTGTTGTATATAACAATATGATTTTTGTTTGATGATAATAAACATATATATTATAATATGAAGGGGGATTTTACTATAAGGGCTTATTTACCTTATATAATTAGTTTCTAGGACACGGGTTGTCAATAATTACTTTCCAGGACATTTTTCATTTCCCGCTCTAGTTACTTTAATAAAACCTAATTACTAAATTGGTCAAATCATTACTTTCAAACTTTACCAAAACGTCATTTCGACGAACTCGATCTTTGCCATATTTTTAGATCAAGCATCTACTATAAAAGTAAGTTTTAATTTACAATTAATGAATAGTAAGTATAATTTTTCTCTAAATGTTATCTGTTATTAGTTAATTGTTTGTCGTTTATTGATTTATTGCTTTAATCTATTGATTTTAACTGCTAATCAGTGTTTAGTCCTGCAAACACTTTTATTACGAGTCGATCTACGAAAATTACTTGTTCGTGTTTGTTGATGATATTGCTTGAATCGAACGAGGATAATTACTAGTTAGTGATTAAAAATATAGCTGTGCACACTCTTTTGTTCAGAAATAATATTCATATATTACAATTTACTAATAATTTTCTATTTTGGAAAAGATAAACAGTTATCTCTTTCCCTAAAAAGCGGCTATAAAATTGCTTTGTCATTATTTATTGTTTGAATCAAAAATGGTTCAAATACCAAAGGTGTGAAATCACACTTCACCAAATGGTATGCAACATGAAAATGGGGCCGCAAATACAAAGGCAAGTAAAAAAGTGGGAAAAAGCAAGTAAGAGACATGGGATTCTTATAGTGGTTCGATCTAGAAAAGATCTACGTCCACTTTGGAAGCCATTTCATTATCATGTGAGAGATTTACAGAATTCATCATCTCATACATCTAATTTTTGCCCATTCTCTTTTATACAATGATTTTTCTCTCTTTAATGAATTGATTCTCTCTAATCCACTATGGAAATGGTTGGATCCTTATGAATGTGATGAACGTGAGAATGTATGTTCCATGGTTTGAGCACTTAGAGGATCAACGGTGAGTCCATGGCAGTTGAGGTATGAATCGAAGCTTAGAGGAAGATTAATGGCGATATGAGAGAAGTGGAATGGAGCTTGAGACGATGGAAATGATGGATCTCGGTTTGGAATGGATGGAGAGAGTTTGAATTGATCTCTAATGGAGGAAGGAGGAGACTTGGTCCATTTTGTGACGGAGGAAGATCAAATGAGCTTTGGCGGCCATTAATGGAGCTTGAGAAGCTTTAAAATGGTGGAGTAATGATTTGGGCAGCTTCGGGGTAGTGGAATCCCCCTCCCCCTTGGTGGTTGTGAAAGGGGGTATTTATAGGTGGATTTTGGACCAGGTGGCAAAGTCGTAATTATGGCGAACTGAGCTTGGGTCGCACGTACCTGTATTTATAGAAACGCCATCGGACAGCTGGCGCCAACTCATTACAAGCTGGCACAAACAGGAATAGCGCAACTTTTTGTATGAGCGGGTCTGGAATGCATGAGCGAGCAATCTCTGTAAAACGTATGAGCGAATCCTTATGTTACTGAACGAGCGATCCCTTATATTATGCATGAGCATCCTGTACAGCGTGTATTCCCATTTTATATTATGCAAAAGTTGGTCATGGGAGTAATGCTCACATGTGCGCCAACTGTATTTATATCTCTGTTTGTACTCTAGCATTTTGAGGGATCCATAATTACAAAGGATGCCATCTCTTTTGTACTTTATTCCATGAAGCTGCTGGCACATCCAAGGTTGCTCACTCACTCAAGGCTATTCGTCTACCCAGGGTTGCTTGCTCACCCAAGGCTGCTCGCTTATGAGGCGGAGTCGTTGTCGAATTCTACTTTGTAGTTTTCTCGACCCATGTCCAAGCTTGTGCTGCTCAACCCGGAGTTGGAGATGGCGCTCGACCGACCCCCTTTGATGCCACTGCTCGACCAAAGGCAACGTGCATGACCGACCACAACTGGAGACGCTGTTAGTCCTTGCTCGCCCTATGCTCAACCAAGAGTGACGCTGTTGCTCGACCACGGGGTATGTGAGAGTGATGATGCTCAAGCTACTGAATTTGCGGTGATCGACCAGCAAAGGATGTGCTGTTCAACCTTGGCAACATGCTGCTTACTCTAGGTTAATGCACTTATATTGTTTGATAGAATGCTCGAATGAGTTTCTAGTTGTTAACATTTCCCCTCGAAGCTTTTTTTCGCTTGCAAGAAATGCGAGCTTCGAAATGAACACTATTTGCATTAAGATCCAGTTGTAGCCTTTTCGTTTGCCATGGCAAGTCATGCTTTGAATTTGTATACTTCATGGCACCTGTCCTGTAATTAAAACAAGCGGAAGCACGATTTTGGACTTATACTCACCATCTAATGTCCATATCGATAATGGATTAGTTAATCATTAAGAATTGAATTATAGCGAATTTTATTTTGAACTGAGGAAAGTGTTTGCATCATATTTGTTTCATTCAATGGTTTATGACTCGTCAAATATTATTCACATAAACACCATACTTATGATTCAAATTCACGTTAACGCTTAAGATCAACTAATCGACTAAATCCGATTGGTTTGGGACTTACTCGGAGAAGTTCTTATATTGCTGTGCTCCTGCCCGGGAAGCTCTAATGTTTGGTGGCCCCACTAGGGGAGGACTTTGGATTTTGTGCCTCCACTCGGGGAGGACTTTGGGTTTTGTGCCTCCACTCGGGGAGGACTTGGGATGTAATGCCCCCGCTTGGGGAGGACGTATATTTAGTGCCCCCACTTAGGGAGGACTTATATTTAGTGCCCCCACTTGGGGAGGACTTACATTTAGTGTCCCCGCTTGGGGAGGACTTATATTTAGTGCCCCCGGCTCTTGTTCATTGTTTGACTCTTCCTGACTCCCACTAACTCCATTTCCTTTTCAAAGCGGTGCTCTTTATTTTTGCAATTATGCACATTGATGTTTAAGGCACTTAGCGCTTGAATGGATGTTGTTGGGGTCGTGAAGTAGTGCCAAATTTCAATGGGTCAAGCGCTTGGCGGAGGACCTGCAATATGGAATAACTCTTAAGCACATTTTTGATTTGACATAATTTTTGCAAGTAAGAGATTCATTCAAGAAGGTATGCTGTTAAGCTAATGTTCAGAACAATGTTCGTAAAATATTACAGACTCGATTACAAGAATTCTGAAAATAGCAGTAAGTAAAGCATGAAGTAAAAATAGGGAATTAAGCAGAAAGTAAAGCAGTGGCGATGATGATCGCTTATTCTTGGGCCGTTGAACTTGGAGTGCCAATTAACGGTCGTTAGTTGATTATTGGCCTTGTATCAGCTTGGGTTGGAGTTTCATTGCTTGGACCGGATCAACTGTTTGGTTCTCCTTGCCCCTGGAGAGTTGGAGCAGTATTTGAGGATTGTGGATTCTTGACGTATTGTTGTAGTCTGTTCTTTTGAATCATCTTCTCAATCAAGCTTTTGAGATGTCTACATTCATTTGTATCATGACCTGCTTGATTGTGGAATCGACAGAATTTTCTAGAGTTTACAGCCTTCTGTGAGACCTTCAGCGTTGGTGGTTCTGGAAAGTGTCATGTATCCTTTGTGGCTGAGAAAATATTTTTCGGAGTATCATTTAGAGGAGTGAGATCTGACGGGTTATGAAAGCGAAGCTTCTTGTTAGACTTGTTATCTTTCCCATCGTTGGCTCGCTTCTGCCCCTGATTATCCTTCTGATTGTATTGGGTAGCAGTATTTTTGGGAGCCTCAAGAAGCGGATTAGCATCAATAATCTGAAGAGGCACAGGATTATTATCCAATCTCATATACTCCTCTGCTTTTTTATACAATTTATCAAGTGTGTTCGGCTCTTTCATTTTGATCCATCTACCAAATTCTCTCTTCTCATCTATAGCGTCGATTAGTGAAATTAAGATCATGCGGGGCTCGGGATTCCCTACTTCGGATGCAGCAGCATTAAATCTTTTAAGGGATTCTTTAACAGAATCTCCCGAACTCTGCTTCATCGATGTAAGAGAGATAATGTCCTTAGCCTTCGTAGCTTGCAGCTCGAACTGCTCTTTGAGTTTCAAAGTCAAATCATCGAATCGGGAGATGGATTTGGGTGGCAATCTTGTGAGCCATAACGATGCGACGCCTTCAAGATAGAGAGGGAAGAAAAAGCATTTGATTCCGTCTGTTGCCCTGGCTGCATTCATATGCCACTCGTATTTGTATAAGAAGTGATTCAGATCAGAAGTTCCGTTGTACGGAGGTAGAGTAGGATGAGTGAATTTTTTGGGGAATTCTGCTTTGCAGATCCTCTTTGTGAATGGATTTTTGCTGAGGGAGAAGTCCGATTCCCTTTCACTATCCTTGTGATCCATGTTATCTTCCATGATTTTCTTTACCATATCCGTGATATATTCCTTCAAGTTGTGTCGCTTCGAAGAGCGGACTTCGATCTCTTTTCCGGATGCTCATCGTGGCGAGCGATCGTGATTAGAGGATCTAGGTCCTTCACTTCCACCATGGGAAGGTGCTCCTGTAATGGGACTTACAACTCGTCTGTTATTTCGATTGGAGTGGTTTTTGGCCTTCAACCTTGAGTCTTCGATATTAGCATTGCTTTTGTCAACAGGCCCTTCCAAGTTGTCATTGTGATGATGATCGAAGGTTGATGAATTTTCGTTCTCTTTAAGGTTGATATGGATCTTCGGAGGAGGAGTGGGATTCGCTTGAGCATTTAGGAGAGCACTCATTTTGTCCATTAAATCTTGACTAGCCTCCATTAATGTTTTATTAGCATCGATTTAGGCTTTGTTGGAGGCTTCCGTTTGTTGTCTCAATTTAGCGACGATGACATCTAGTTTGCTATAGCCACTTCGGCTCCACTTAATGAGTTTTCGCCAACTTCGAAACGGTTAGTTAGTGGCATAGTTTCGTGGTTAGCAACCTCGTTTGGTGCTCCAA
This sequence comes from Allium sativum, assembly GCA_030737875.1. Lineage (NCBI taxonomy): Eukaryota > Viridiplantae > Streptophyta > Magnoliopsida > Asparagales > Amaryllidaceae > Allium > Allium sativum. Next base: position 468,329,511 of record CM060923.1, read on the forward strand.
TGGTTTCACTTGCGGTTTTTTTTGACATAGCCATTATTTCGGACATGGATCTGAATTTAGAAGATGGCTCATCAATTGGGCTAGATCTTAGACTTGTAGAATCTCGGGTAGAAGTAGGCTTCAAACTTCAATGCAAAGCACTTGAACTGGAGAGGAATGCAAATGCGACCCCACGATGGACACCAAATGTTTGAATCAAAAATGGTTCAAACACCAAAGGTGTGAAATCACACTTCACCAAATGGTATGCAAAATGAAAATGGGGCCACAAATACAAAGGCAAGTAAAAAGCAGGAAAAACCAAGTAAGTGACACGGGATTTTTATAGTGGTTCGATCTAGAAAAGATCTACGTCCACTTTGGAAGCCATTTCATTATCATGTGAGAGATTTACAAAATTCATCATCTCGTACATCTCATTTTCACCCATTCTCTTTTTGTACAATGATTTTTCTCTCTTTATTGACTTGATTCTCCCTAATCCACTATGGAAATGGTTGTGAAACACCCCACCTCTATTATTGTCACTCACAAAGGGTATGCATTAACTTTAGTGAAGCGTTATAGGTAAAAGATGTAGATAAATTACAAGACAGACAAATAAAGCAGCGGAAAACAAAGTCATTTTATAAGCAACGTAGTTCAATCAAGCTTTTACAATAATTGACTCAATCATACTTAAAAGTACTACATAAAACTTCTGTCTTGATTCAAAAGCTTCCAAGTATATATATATAAGAAGCATAAAACATAGCAAAGTAGCATAAATCCCCAAATTAAAATGCAGATACATCCATAACCAAAGATAAGAGGATCCAAGCAATACATCAAAGAATCTTCAAGCTTAGAAAGAGAAACGGTCCAAATTAAACTGAGCTATTCCCTCCCTGACTACCTGGGGCGAGAAACAGAAGAAAAGAAGACGAAAGAAAACGGGTCAGACATAAAGCCTGGTAAGTCCAATGATTTTCAGTATGTAAACAGGTAAAAGTAACATAACATGAATAAAATGAATATAAGACAATACTGTGATAACAGGGAGAACAAGATAAGATTAGCATAAAATATGATAAGGCAAGATAAACTGAATGCGCTTCTACTCTTTCTTTGCTTCGCTTCTACCCTGTTATTCTGATTTCTATATCTCTGCACCACCTAACTAGTGTCCCAACTAGCAATCTGTATAAAATGATAATGTGATTCCAATCCCTGCAGTTGTGGTAGCCTTCAGGTGTACATCTATTATGAGGATCCCACCTCTATCCGCCTAATTGCCATGGATATGTTAAATGTACCCTTACTACCCTATCCATCGGCTCCCTACTTGTATTCATTTATTCTTGTGTCATCCGACCCCGCTTGTATGTATTCATATGTTACTTAACCTTCTCACTGATTCACGCATGTTTATTTAACGGTTAAATTTTGGGCCTATATATACTAATATTACCCACTCACCCAAGATTTACTTAACCCTTCCCGTTATCAAGTCCACATGTATTATTGGTTAAGCTTGCCTTAACCCTATCCACTTTGTTCATGTAATATTGGTTAAGTTGTCTTCTTGTCCATGTTAACTTAACCCACCCACCTAACATGTCATATGTGTTAAGTGTTTCTTATTAACTTAACCCTGTTCATTCATCGTTTTGTATTGGTTAAGTGTTTCCTATTAACTTAACCTTGTTCATTCATCATGTTATATTGGTTAGTATTTCCCCTTAACTTATCCCCACTCGTTCATCATGTTATGTTGGTTAACTTAACCCTACTCATTCATCATGTTCAATTTGGTTAAGTGTTTCCTATTAACTTAACCCCACTCGTTCATCATGTTATATTGGTTAAGTGTCGCCCTCTTGTGTTAACTTAACCCTACCACTTATCATGTTACATTGGTTAAGTGTTGTCCTCTTGTGTTACTTAACCCTACCATTCTTAGCATGTCCGTTCATTAGCATTAATTCATTCATTAATTCCTCAACCTCTTACATTAGAACTGTTGTTTGCAGTTGCTAGATGTGTCGGGCGGTTCCGGGAAGACTTCTACCGCAAACTCATTCCCCATATTCCAATCGTTCATATTTCGCGATTTCAGCCTAGGTTCGAAGGTAAACCAGGTTCATAAGAGAAAAAGAAAATAGAGAAAGAGAGAGAAGGAGCATAAGATAAGAATAGGCATAAAAATAGGCATGTAGCAACAGACCTAATACAAGAAAATTTAGATCCATTAAAGATAGATTATTGAATAAACTGATAAATCATTATCGTAGGCATAAGAATAACATCATGAACCAAAAAGGATTATAAACCTGATGTACAACAAAAATAAGTGAAACAACCCACCTCCGTTAAGGTCACTCACAAAGGGAATGCCTTTACTTTGGTGGAGCATTATAGGTAAAAGACACAGATAATTTACAAGACAGATATATATAAGCAGCGGGAAATAGAACTAACTTTATTTCAAACGTGATTCATAACAAAACATTACAACAAACTGTTTCAAATCAACTTCCAAACCATTTACATCATAATTTTTGTCTTGATTATTTTCTAAAGAAGCATAAAACAAAATAAAACTGCATAAATCCACATGTAGTAGTGTATCCAAAACCATAGTCAAAAGCAAGAGATTCCAAGCTATGAATCACAGAGTCTTCAAGCTTGGAAAGAAGAACGGTCCAAATTAAGCTGAGTTATTCCCTCCCAGGGTACCTGGGGGGTGACGGGAGAAAAGAGACGAAAGAAAAATGGGTCAGACATAAGTCTAAGTAAGTCTAGTGACTTTTCAGTGTGTGAGTAAGGAAAAGGTCATGATAAGAATAAACTAAAAAAACAGGACAGTACCAGAATAACAATCTAACATAAAACTATACAAGGTAGGATAAACCGAATATACATCGCACCCATGTCAATTTCTATGCACCTACTCATACTTGTCCAACTAGCACCACGTGTTCATGGTGAAATGATCCCCTTATATTGATCGGCTCCGACTCGCATGCATTTATCACGTGTGTCATTCGGTCCCCGCTTGACTGTAGATACCTGTGTTGGTCCCACCACGGGGTGTATCAAGTCCTATAGTGGCAACCTGACACGATACAAGATGCACAGTGTATGACTGCTGATGCCCAGTGCCTTCTTTTTCCACTCCGGAGGAAGTGCACGCCCGTACTCCGTCGGAACCTATAATGACACACCACCCGCCGACGTTTTAACCACTTACAATTCAGCCCAGTAATCGTGCCCCACCCTGCCTAGTTCAGGGTTCCATGATACATCTATGTGGGTTACTGCTGAAATGGGTCCCCGTTACTAGGGTTTTCTAGCAAACATGTTAAATTAGTTAAGTGTCCAAATTTACCTAACCCCCACCCATCAGTTTAGTTAACATGTTGAATTGGTTAAGTGTTTCCTTAATTGACTTAACCCTACCAATCTTGACTTAGCTTTTTAAAGAACCAAACACTCACATTAGACAGGTATTGTTGTGGTCACTGGATGTGCCGGTCGGTTCCGGGCAGTTTTACACCACAACTCAGTCTAACCTCGGGTCCTTTTTGGGCTCAATGCACTAACCACCCACATTAGACAGGTATTGTTGTGGTCACTGGATGTGCCGGTCGGTTCTGGGCAGTTTTACACCACAACTCAGTCTAACCTCGGGTTAGGCATATTCGTCTTTTTTAAATTTACAAATTTATTCTTTTATGTATATATGTAAATTTGTCAATAATTTATTGCCATGGCCCACTTTCCCTCTAATTCAAGTTCATGGTTTTTGGTATAAAAATTATACCATTTTTATGCCACTCATTAATTACGTGACTATGAGCCGAATATGTCAGTTATATGAAATTTTCAAGTTTTTCTCAACGTTACCCCCGTTGTACGTTCGCGTTAATCACATAAAGTCATTAGGCCCGCAAATTAGCCCAACTTATAAACAAGAGGTAAAAGAAGGGAACATTTAATCAAACATATGTCACGTAAATAATTAACATGTCTCATGAAACTTGCAATTAAATTGGATAGAACTAGCATAAGCCTAAGCATGTGAACATGTAGATCTAGGCATAGGTGAACACAACTTGGTTTATAAACTAGCATAATTTAGGAGAATCATGACTTGTACATTCCAAAGCATGTATAAGTTTAACTTTAACATGTTGATGTAAACTAGATCTAACAATAATGATCATATGAACTTGCATGAATCCACTTTATAAACATGCATATAAATATAGATCTAATTTTTGGATCTAACACAGAACATGAAACTTGCATATGAACATATATAGATCTTGACTTGGGTCTAACATGTATCTTGCATATGAACATATATATAGATCTTAACTAACATAAAACATGTATCTTGCATATGAACATATATATAGATTTTGACTAATATAAAACATGTATCTTGCATATGACACATCATGAAAGGATGTTCAAACTTATATGCGGTATGAAGGTTTCGTTCCCCAAATCATAATAAGTTTATCACCAATTTCCACATGATACAATAAGTTCAAATAAACCACAATCATTCCAAGACATACATGACCAAATTATCGCAAGAATTAGACATGAATTCGCATCATCAGTCACATACAACTTGGTTCAAATTCTATTTTCCAATTCATTACAAATCATGTCTTTAATTTATTCATATCTAAAAGATAACTATACAAACAAAAAGGAATTCTTGAGTTTTGGGATCTGTATTCTAAAATTGAATTGCTCGCTTTTGATGTAGATCATTGAATTCTCTTAGTTGAATTAGATTAGATTTAATTTGATGTAGCTTCTATCTTGTTTCTGAGTTGAAAGGATGACAGCTATTCTAGGTTCACCATTGACGACATGGCGGCTCTTAGAATGAATTAGTGTGATTTTAGGTTGAGAGTTAGGTTTCTTATATAAAGTTTTAATTAATTTAGAGCCGTCTGATTAACCCTAGAAGCAATCATGACCATCCAGTCAAGATAGGGTGACACCTCAGCCCTAATGACTCGGCAAGGAGTCAGAAAGGACTCAGCAATGACTCACTATCCATACCAGAACACTCCAGAAACTTGTGCAGGTTTTTAGCATGGATTGGGCGCACTTGGCAGGTGCGCCAGTGTATTTTTGTACTGGCGCACTTGTGAAGTGCGCCAGTGTATTCTGGTCGACTTCCAGTTTTCTTGCCTAACTTTGTTCGTCCATATTTCCTTCATACGGCGTCCGTTTTATGCAAACTCGGACTCAATCTCAAGCAGAATTCCGAGAGGAACGCAATGGTGTAACCCGTTTCTCTTAATTCTCAAAGTTGAAATTAATTATTCTTTGATTCTTTACCTTAATGTTAACTGGAAATACGGGGCGTTACATTTTCCCCTCCTTAAAGGATTTCGTCCCCGAAATCTTCAAGTCAAGAAGAATGTATATCCTACCATCCAATTATCCATCTACTCAACCATCAAACACAGGCATCCTTTGTGCTTAAAGGACTTCTAATGCTTCATGATCATATGCGTAGTGTGTGTACATGTCCTTATCTAATGCAAAATCAGACGGTCTGCTGATTCAGTTGACCTTCTTAATGCAAATTATGTCGGTGTCATGAGTCCATTATGTATGCAATCACCCTTAATCATACTTTCTACATGAGTGCACAATCATTCATACAAATGCAACATCCACACGATAACATATCAAGTTTCAATCATATACAAGTACATATATGCACATGCAATATGAAAGTGACTGAGCGAATCTAATACCTAAAGTGTGTGTATATGCATCCACGAGCAATCACTTGCAACCATCAATCATAACATGTTTCAAGTACATGTTTACATCCATTGGTTTCTACCTAAGGATAAAGGATAGGACCGGGGAGATATACTTAAAAAGATAGGTACAAGCATAAACTTAAGGAAAAAGAGAGATCAACGATGTACCCCCAAAAAGAAAAAGGTAGGTTGCGTGTATTCTGTCCTCAGTTTTCCAAGTCGCTTCTTCCTCGGCGTCGCTCCACTGAACTTTGACAAGTTTGACTTCGCGGTTGCGTAGCTTTTTGATTTCTGTCCCTAAGATACGAGTTGGAACTCTCCTCACAGTCACCTCCCGTTCTACTTTTACTTCCTCTAATATGCTTCGTTCCACCACTTCCGCAGAATCATGTAAGCACTTTCGTAGGTGAGAAACATGAAAAACATTATGAACTCCAGCCAATCTTTCGGGCAGCTCTACTCTATAAGTCATCTTCCCAATCTTCTCAATGATAGGAAATGGCCCTATAAATCTTGGTGCCAACTTTCCTGCGGATCCAAAGCGAACGACGTTCCTCAAAGGAGATACTTTAAGGAACACCTTGTCTCCAACTTCAAACTCAAGGTCGGTTCTTCTTTTGTCTGCGTAGGACTTCTGTCTATCTTGGGCAGTCTTCATTCTTCTTTGTATCAAGTCCACTTTCCCTGAAGTTTCTCTAATCATGTCTGGCCCAAGTATGAGCTTGTCTGTAGATTCCCACCAACAAGTTCGTAATCGGCGTGGTCTTCCATATAAAGCTTCGAAAGGTGCCATTCCTATGGTGGCTTGGTAGCTATTGTTGTAAGCGAATTCCACTAAAGGAAGATGATCCTTCCATGTACCTCCAAAGTCAAGAATACATAGTCTCAAGAGGTCTTATAATACTCTGTTCACTCTTTCCGTCTAACCATCGGTTTGGGGGTGATACGCTGTGCTTAAGCATAACTGTGTGCCTACAGCTTCTTGCAAACTACTCCAAAACTCGCTCGTAAAGATAGGATCTCGGTCACTCACTATGTTGGAGGGTATCCCATGGAGTCGAACTATCTCTTTAAGATATATGGATGCTAGGGATGAGACAGTCCTTCTACTCTTAACGGGTATGAAGTGAGCGCTTTTTGTGAGCCTGTACACTATTACCCAAATACTGGTATTACCTCTTCTTGACCTTGGCAGCCCATCAATAAAGACCATCGAGATGTTATCCCATTTCCACCGTGGGACCTCTAGAGGATGAAGCAAACCACCAGGCTTCTTCTGCTCCGCCTTGACTTGTTGGCATATCATGCACTTAGAAACGAATTCAGCTACATCCCTCTTCATGCCATTCCAAAAGAAAACCCTTTTGATGTTTTTGTACATTTTGTCTCCACCGGGGTGTATGGTCAACTTGGAATGGTGTGCTTCTTCAAGAACTTTCTTCACCAAATCCCTTGCTTGTGGGACGCATAGTCTTCCATCCCGCCTCAACCAACCCTTATCATCGATGGAGTATCTATTGAGGTGACTAGAAGTCTCACCCCTACTCAGCTTATCTATCACATCAACTAGCTGAGGGTGTTCACGTTGTGCGGTCCCTATTGAGTCCAAAAGAGTAGGCCGCACCTCTAGCGATGCTAACAAACCAGTCACATGATCGACAGAGGGTCTAAAATCAAAGTTGACTATGTACTCCAAGCTTTGACTTTCTGCAAAGAGAGGGATTAGGGTGAGTTTCTTTCTACTCAAAGCATCTGCTACTACATTGCCTTGCCAAGAGTATAGGAAATCTAAAAATCATACGAGGCAAGAAACTCCATCCATCTTTGCTGCCTCAAGTTGAGATCTTTCTACGAGAAAAGGTACTTCAATGATTTATGGTCAGTAAACAATTCAAACTTCTCACCTAGGAGATAGTGGCGCCAAGACTTAAGTGCAAAGACGATGGCCGCCAACTCTAGATCATGGGTTGGGTAGTTTTTCTCATGTGCTTTTAGTTGTCGGCCTCCATAAGCTACTACCTTCCCTTCTTGCATTAGAACATCGCCTAGTCCCGTACCGCATGCATCTGTATATACGGTAAACAACTTGCTTCCATCAGGCAATGTCAGAACTGGGGCTGTTGTCAAAGCCCTTTTCAAGCGTTGGAAAGCAATATCGCAATCCAAATCCCAAGTGAAAGTTGGGTTCTTCTTCGTCAACCTTGTAAGTGGAGCTGAGATTTTCACATAGTCCTTGATAAACTTTCGGTAAAAGCCTGCTAGCTCGAGAAAGCTTCGGACTTCGGTTGCATTCCGTGGGACCTTCCAATCTTGCACCGCAACTACTTTTGCGTGGTCCACATCTAATCCTCTTTGGACACAACATGTCTAAGAAACCTTACTTCTTCTCTCCAAAAATGGCATTTGGAGAAGTTGGCTTTTAACTGATGTGCACGAAGAGTATCCATGACTTCTTTTAGATGCGGAGCATGCTCTTCCTCACTATTCGAGAAAATCAAAATGTCGTCCACGAAGACCACTACAAACTTATTGAGGAACTCCCTAAACACCCTGCTCATCAAATCGACGAAATAAGCGGGTGCGTTTGTCAAGCCGAAAGGCATGACAAGCCACTCGAAGAATCCATCCGGAGTTATAAACGTGGTCTTATCAATGATGTCTTCAGCCACTCTTAGCTGATGAAACCCGGTAGCCAAATCTAGTTGGGAGAAAACTGATGCACCTACAAGCTGATCGAACAAGTCGTCTATTCTTGGGAGTGGGTGCCTATTTTTCTTGGTTAGCTTGTTTAGCTCCCTATAATCAACGCATAGGCGAAGCGAACCGTCCGTTTCAGTTGCGAACAATATTGGGGCACCCCATACAGAAATACCCCGCCTTATAGACCCCTTTTCTAGCAGCTCTTTAACTTGCTTGCAGAGCTCTTTCCGCTCCCTTGGAGCCATGTGCCTAACGGGTAAAGCAACGGGTTTTGCATTATCAACGAGGTATATGCGGAAGTCTATCTCCCGCTTCGGCGGTAAGCCCGTTACCTCTTCAAACACATCCGAGTATTCACGGACTACTCTAACAGACTGCAAATCCTCAATAGATGCATCGAGAGATTCTAGATAGCTAAGCATAACCTAGTTCATGGGATTACAAGAAATTTCGAGAGTGTTACTGTGGCGAGTCATGAGTCTAACCACTCTCTTTTCACAATCGAGGACGGCACCATTACTGGATAGCCAGTCCATGCCTATAATTAACCCATAGCCCGTGAAGCCCAAAACATAGGCATTACATCTAAACCCAATGCTTAGTATAGAAATTTTCAAATCCAAACAAACCATTGACAAATAAGCTGAGCCCCCAATTGGATTTGAAACAACCAAGGGATCCTCTACTATACTGGTGTCTAGGTGCAGAGATTCAAGTAAAGCAGTAGATATAAATGAGTGCGATGCGCCAGAATCAAATAGTGTACGAACAGGATGATCAAATAGATAGACTAAACTTTCGACAAAAATATTTCTACCTCATTCTTGCGGAGGTGCTGTGAGAGCACGAACTTGTCTTCCAGAAGAAGGTCCAGCTCTCTGCCCTTTCCCTTGCTTTCTTGGGCAGTCCTTAGCCATGTGTCCTGTCTCGCCACAGTGGAAACAACCACCCATCTTCCTCTTCTTCTTCCTGAAATCTTTGACCAGATGTCCAGGAATGCCATAGAAATTGCACTTCCTCTTGTCACGGGGTTTGTTGTTCTTCTCACCTTTCTTTGAATCCGTCTTCTTGTTCTGTGACCCCTCCGCTTTCTTTTCTTGAGGCACCTCTACCTTTGCCTCTTTCTTTCCCTTGTCTTCCTCGTGTAACAATACCATGTCCACCACTCTCTCATAAGTTGCCCCTATGGGTATGTGGGTCATAGCTAGGCTGTGTAGTGGCTCATTCAGTCCCTTAACAAAACGGAGAGCCTTCTTATGAGGAGTGTTCACTAACTCCAACTGAACCCAGCCATCTGGTTGAATTGATTAACGTATTCCTTGACCGTCATACTTCCCTATTTGAGAGCTAAGAATTTCTCCATATGAAGGCTTTGTTCAGCTTGTGAGAGGAATTTCATTTCAAACCTTATTCTAAAATCCATCCAAGTTTCAATTGGTCACTACAACAAAAACACCATATTACAACTTTAATTTTACAACTGTGCGAGAAGCACAGTTGTAATAAACACTTTTTTACAACTGTGCAAAACGCACTGTTGTAATAAATGTTTTTTATAACTGTGAAAAAACCACTGTTGTAATAAACATATATATCACAACTTTTCTTTTTTGTCTGTTGTAATAACTAATATATACTAATTAATTTCTGATAATTAATAGTTAAATTAGAAAGTTGTGTAAACTTATTTTTAGTAACTCTTTTTTTCTATTTCTTGTATTAGAGACCTATTAAATATTAATAACTACTTATATTTAACAATTAGTAATATTCACAATTAAGAATAATTCATATTCAATAATAAATTTACAAATTAATACAAATTACTATTAATTGCTATTAGATTAGATAAAAACCGCTTAATTGATGATTAATAAATAATAGTTACTTTTTATAAATTACTACTAAATATTTAATAGTATATAATCAATAACATTTACATAATAATTAACTTTTAATAGTTGGAATTCAATTATAACTTTGAAGAAATAGGTAATAATTAGTAATAACTATTATTAATCAGTAATATTTAATATTTTAGTAAAAATCAATTCTCAAGAAATTCATATTATATTTATATTTAATATAAAATTTTGGTGAAATTTTAATTGTAACCGATGGAAAACTGACGGTCATGTTAAATGCAAAAAAATAAAACTTAGGTGGTAAAACTAAAAATTTGGCTCTCACCTAATTCACATCTTGTATTTCTAGTGCCTTCTATCGGCCGACCTCTCCAATTCTTGTCTGTATGTCAAAATCAAAATCCCCAATTCCTTCTTCCTCAAAAAATCTTGTGCCCTTCACCTTCTATTTCCCGTTTCGCCTTCTGCCTCCGTCCATGCCCTTCTATCCCTTTTATGCCCACACCATTAGTATCAACTTTACCTACCCTTACTGTTTGCACCTACTTCTCTCTGAACCCTAGGTACTCTCGCTTCGTCCTTTTTCCTCTTTTTTGCCAGTCTTTCGTCGAGCTACTCCATCTACATGGCATCGCATCGTCCTTTTCCCTCTTTTTCGTCAATCTCTCCCTTCTTTGTTGAATTATAGATCTAACGTGAACCCGAAACAACTTCAGGTAGGTCGACCTCGAGCGATTTGATTACGTCTACGAGTTTTGGCAATTCTTTTTCGAATTAAGGCGATTTTTACTTTAGGGTTTAGAGGCCATGTAATAGGTGCTCGCTAAGGAGGAGGAGCAATGCATGGAGTAGGTCCGGTCTGGGTTGAGAGCAATTGGAATTAGTGAACGGGGAGAGGACAAGGTTGGTGGTAGACAACTTGGGGATGCATGAGATGCAAATGTTTGAGATGGACTAGGAATCAATAGTGAGCTTTGCTTTCATTAGTTTGAAGTTCTTACTGTAAGCTTTGGCCTCTCAGCTTTCATTAGTTAGTTTGGTTGGCCAGCTAGATAATAAACTACATAGTTCACCGTTAATCAGGTAATAAAGTACATCTCTTCTATATTGAATATAAACCTCACATGCCCTTCTGTATAAACCTCACATGCCCTTTTGTAATAAGAGTTATGCAAATTAAATAGTTGTTTCATTCTCTCTCAAAATTCTTTACCATTATAACATCTATGACTATAAATAAATGGCAGTAAGTGTTTTTATTATCCTTTTTCTGCTAATTTTTGTCAAACTGGTATTGTTCTAAACTAATTGGTAATTTGAATATGGTGATGTGCCACAGGGTCTAATCAAAATTATTCTCTTCCAATCTCTTTCAATGATATATAATCACATAAAACAAGTTTTAAGCAGTACTAAATAACTTTTTAATTTATTTGCTTTAGTCTATTTTAGCAGATATTATCATTTATCAGTAGTCCCAATATTTATTTTCAAGTAGGTGTCTTATTTGTTAGATTATATTAAGTTGGGTATCACATCATATTTTAGTTTCATCTTCTTATTACATATATAAACAGTATCTGAACTCTAACGTTCCTATCTTATCATACCTCCGCCACCATGTTGTTTATTTATTTATCTTCACGACAATCTAAAAGTTTGTTAATTAATTTTCTGTGGAGGTATAAAACTTACAATAGCGATTCAATCTTGAATTGCAACAATTGGAACATGTCAAGTTAATAGTTTCGCCAATAACTTTTTTTTTGGGGATCATATAATAGGTTGTTCCAGATGCATTTGAAAAAGTTTCTGCTGGAGGTGGTGGAGCAGGTCCATTCAATGCTGGTGGTTTTGATCCATTTGATGACATATTTGGAGGAGGAGCAGGAGCAGGAGCAGATGTATTATTTCCTTCAATGTCTACATTCATGCATATTTAGGAGGACATTTTTAGCTTTGATTAAAAGCAATATAGTTTTTCGCTTCGTTCGCCAAAATTTTCCGAATACTCAAGAAATATGCTAACCATCCGTTTCTTTAATTATTTAAAACCAGTAATAATATGCAAAAAGAATCTTAAACAAAGAATAATTATGGGATTGAAGCATGTTTTATAATGCTGCTAGTAAACCATTAATTTGTTTCCTGCATACTTGAGAAGTAATCATTATAGATTTAATTTTTCTTTAACTTCCATCTTTATAGTTATGTATATATTTTGTAATTTAATTAGTATACCATGCAAGTGTATTTGTAGTTGTAAGAACAGTAAGCAATACAATATTCCAGATTCTTTTGAACATCAACAATAGATGTTCACCTCTATCTCCTTGAATTGTTGTGTTTATGTGTCTTTTATATGTGCAATATAATTACAACATTCCTTTGCAGTATTTGTGTAATCATTTCTGATCTTTTGTTTTGTTTGTACCAGTTCTTCAAAAATATTTTTAGAGATAGAGATTTTGGCGGACAAGATATAAAGGTTCTTGTGACGACCGAGAATTTCGCTCGATCTGAATCAGTCGCTAAAACCGACCCAGACCGTTCGAAACGCCTGATTGTTTTGAGAACACGACAAAATAGAACGCAGACGGAAGAAAATTTCATTGTTAATTACCTTAATTCCATCTGATTACAAGAATATACAGAGTATGAATCAATATTACACAGAAATATTAGAGATTTAAATTACATTTAAATACATCGCAACAGAAAATAATACAATACACAGCTAGAAGAGATATACGGATACAAAGCTTTCCGGATATCATTCCAGCTGTAAACCAGGATCCTGTGAATATAAATCTGCAAATCCAAAACTACTAGCTGCCCGTGTCAAAATAAGGGCACCCAGAGTTTAGGTTAAAACAATAAACTCCAGGTCAGTCATGGGACTGGTGTGAGAACTAAAACAGTTATTAATCTTTATTTTAAAGTTAGGTAAATCAAGGGACCACGCCGTATAACACGGAACGTGTTTCCTCCCAAGAACACCAGTGCATAAAACAACAGCGCAATGCTAAATAAAGAACAATGAAGCTATTATAAGACCCAGGTCCCATCACACAATGCAATGCAAGCCGGAGGATAGGGTTTTCCCTTATAATAGCCAAACATGCTTAGTACGTTTAAAAACAAATCATTTGATACTATTATAATTGTATAGTGTATAAAACAACTTCAAATCATAAGTATCAATCATAGGCGGCATGGGTACCATATATCATGTCGCCATACTAGGCTCTACAAATAAAACTGCAAATGTCACGTATTTGGAAATTGGATTTCCATCTATGAACCAAGGCCAGGGATCGTCCTCTACCGATTTGAGACGCTCTAGCCCGTGTCTTAGGCAAGCGCGCAGGCAAGCCTTGGATCGTCAGGGCCGGTCCATCGATGTAGATTATTATGCCTGAACAATACGTCTCTCCGCCCTATGGGGCGTAAATGAGCCAATAAATGACTCCATCGGACCCAGATCGTCCGATCAAACCGAGGCGCCTCGCAACAGCAACAACCACATAAGTCAAACTCGTCAGGGCGTGTAAAACCACTGACGCCACTTCTAAATAGAAAGAAACGCATGTCCTCCCTGAGGTCCGTCTCCCGTTTTTGGTTCATACCGGGTGTGAAACTCGCGAAGTAAACGTTACACGAAGCTGGGCTTAAGAACAGTGTTAATGAAGACACCATTCACGGCAAACCCAAATCACATTTGATATTAAACACAAGGCTCTGAATAGAAAATATACCGGCTCATATTCAATATCAAATTCTACGACTAACAAATATCGTATTGGAAATAACGATATATATATCTTTCAAATTCCCATAACAATATCTGTATCATCACGAAATCCAACATCGAAATAATCCAAAGACAATTTCGATTCAAATCCATTCCAATATAATTATTGGAAATTCTGGTTATTTTCAAAACCATTTCAAATCCAATTTATTTATTTAAAAATAAATAGAATTATAATTCTAGTTCAAAACTAGTTCATTTCGATAAAAATCTATTTTTATCTTTTCAAATATGGAGTTTTTCATCCCAATTCTTCCCAAATCAATTTCTTATGATTTTACACAAATTATTACTATTTTTAATAATTTTATCAAGGCCCGTACAGTCGATTTCCATCAACGGCCATCGAACTGCACTTACAACGACCTTTTCCAAATTTGATTTGGACATAATTCCAAATCCAACCGTTAGATTTCTAATTTCTAATATTCGTTAGAAAGCGCTTTTCGATACGAACCCAACGGTTCCGGTTTTAGGAGAATTCGACGGTCGGATCTCCCGTAATATCCGTTCGAAGTCAATGGTCGAAATTCGCGAACTACCGCGGCGCGGCGCGTTCTATTCAGGCCATTATATTATATATATAATATATATAATATATACTTTGTCGATTTCCTTTTAAAACGTATTTTATAAATCGTTTTAAATTCGTTTTCAAAACGATTTCAACTTCATTTCTAATTCAAATCAAAATTGATTTTTTCCTTATAGATTCGTTTTAAATTCATTTCAAATTGATTTCAATTCAAATTGATTTCTAATTCAATTTCAATTCGTTTTCAATTCAATTCAATTCAATTTCAATTCGAATTCATTTATATTCAATTTCAATTCGAATTCATTTATTTTAAATTTCAACTCGAATTCCTTTATATTCAATTTAAATTTCAATTCAATTTCATTTCTATTCAATTTCAATTCGAATTCAATTCTATTTTAATTTAATTCGAATTTCAAACGTATTTCAATATTCATTGAACCGTGAATAAAATCGATATAAATATCGTTCACGCCAAAATGGCGTCAATCTAATCAACACGGCTTCATATATTTTTATTTTCAAATATTCTCTTTCAAATATTTCTATTTCAAATATTTCTTTTTCAAATATTTCTTTTTCAAATATTTCTATTTCAAATATTTCTTTTTTAAATATGGAATGAGGCCCAATCAATTACCATATAATGTTAATTATATGGATTTTCTACCACACATGTATACAATAACAACGATGAATAATCAACCATCATCCAAAGTGCATTCTACACTGTATAAGCATCAAATATAAATATTTATCGCTTATAACAGTCTGTCAATCAATCGATCGACATACAACTAATTATTGGGATTAGTGTATGTCATATATCATCCCAATACCCGTATGGGGTTTTCAAACAATCAAACACATTTTATTTGTGCAGTTGGGCGATGTGTAAAATTTATCGTCCCAATCAATATCAATCAAATGTGTGTATATATAAACAAATCGTCCGATTTGTTTATTTTTATTTCATTTCATATACACAGTAAAAATTCTATTTTTAACTATAAAATATTTTCAACTATATAAATATTTTATTTCATTTCACATCACATCACACAATCAACTACACATCAAAATCAAACAACCAAGCATACAAGCCGTCCATGGTCTGTGGACGACGGGTGTCGGGTGCTACTAAACACCGTCTGCATCCTAGTATATATATATATATAACTAGAAAAAGATATTGAAGAGTGAGAAATTCTCACCGATTAGCTAATCCAATCCCACGGCTCTTCTTATGTAGGAATTCTTCACCGTTCTTGCCTCTTGTCACTTTCTTTGCCCGTATTCTCTACATATGTAAAAATCACATTTTTACTTTGCTATTCACTATATAAAAATCGAATTTTTACTTCGCTATTCAATATATAAAAATCGAATTTTTACTTTGCTATTTAATATATAAAAATCGAATTTTTACTTTGTTATTCAATATATAAAAATCGAATTTTTATTTCGCTATTCAATATATAAAAATCGAATTTTTACTTTCCTATTTTAAAAATCTATACTTTGCATTTCTAAAAAATATCGCCTTTCTATTAATAAACATCTCTTCCTCTTATAAAAATTTCACCTTATCTTCTAATAAAAATTCAAACTTCTTCTATCTAAAAATTCAAACTTCTTTAATATAAACATTCAGACTTCTTTAATATAAAAATTCAAACTTCTTTATCTACTAAAATTTATATTTTCTCTTAACCCAAAATCATATTTTTATATAAATAAAGATTATATTTTTACTAGTCTAAAAATAAAATAAAATGAATCAGAGGACTTACAGGAAATTCAGGGTCTCGGGTGGTCGAAGGAAGTGCTGCGGGTCATCGATGATCGGCGCAGACTGTGGTGCGACTTCCGTTGTGGGTGAGGGCTTTTCAGAAGAAGAGAGAGAAGGGAGCGAGAGGGGCGAGGTCGGGGGTTGCTGTCAGTAGCGGCGGAGGGGGTGCTCGGCGTCCATGGAGGAGGGTGGAGGGGGTGGAGGTCGACGGCGCCTAGTCAGGGGGATGTCGATTTGGGGATTGGGCGTTGGGGGTTTTCAGTTCCAGCGAGGAGGAGAGAGAAGGAGGGGCAGCAGGGGGTCGCGTCGGCGTGGGGGAGGGCGGATCGAGGCGGCGCGGCGGTGATGGTCTGGGCGGCGGTGGGTTTTGTCTCGACGGTTTTATTTATTTATTTATTTATTTATTTTATTCTCTGTTGAAAACTGAAATGGGGGGCAGAGGGAAGGTAAGGAGAGGAGAGAGTATATTTTTTTTATTAATTTATTTTCAAAAAGTTGACTTTTTCATTTGACCTCTAAACGAGGCCCACCGCCTGTCGGTTATAGCTAATTACCCCCATTCCGAACACAATGGGATATGTATCGTAAGCTGATTCGATCGTTACATTCAGTTTTCGCCAAATTTACATTTAAATTACTATATTGAATTTTAAACATACATTTCATATTACCGGGGTCACATACTAACTCAAAAAAATTCAGAAAAATAATTTCTGGCTTCGTATTGACGATACGGTTCTAACAAAACTAGTTTCATCGAATTCTGATACCGTTTGAAAAATGGCCATTTTCCAGTCGATTAAAATCAACTAAAACTGGTCAAACGCGTTTTTCTTTGTCATGCTCACAGATTGATTCAAAAAATTATGAAATTTGAAACCTAGCAATAACTTGACATCACGGATCCAACAAAAGTGGTTTCGTCGAATTCCGAGGTCGTTTGCAAAATTCCCATTTTTAAGGGCCTGAATTTCATAGCGACTATTCAGAAATTTCAACTGGACATATCTTTTGATTCCCGCTATGAAATTTTGATTTTTCGGATTCGTTGGAAAGATATTCACAATTAGATTCCATTATTTTTGGTTTCACTAAAATCCGGTTTATTTTGAATCCTACACATCCATTTGAAGTTTGAAATCGAATTATCGAACTACCGCACCATTTTCAATTCCATTTATAAATATAAATAAATATTTATATTCTATCGTCGATTCAAACGAATATATACATTCGAATTATATTCAAAATAAATTTCTCGTCGTTTTTATTTAAAATAATTCATTTTAAATAATCAAAATTCGCTAAAATTGCCAAAAATAAAAATTTTAAACTCGCCCAGATTTCCGGGTTATTACAATCTCCCCCACTTAAAACTTTTCGTCCCCGAAAAGGAATAAAGCCGAAAGTTGTTTAACAATTCAACTCAACTTCCAGTATTTTTATTATGGCTTAAGTTCTTCAACTTTTCAGTTTCTAAGAACTTTTCAAATTTTTCAAAACTTTGGCTAACACCCTAAATTTTCGAAAAATTTCGCCATAACCTCCCCTGCACCGGGAGCATGGGAAAATCTCGAAATTGCCATACAGGCCTTCTGATCTTAAAAAGAAAAAGAAAAAGCCAATCGGCTCATAAAATCATCATCACCCAAACAAAACAGTAAATTATGTTAAACATGTACCTATTTGTCGGGCAAACAAATTTATTCTTCTGCTCTAGCCTCCTTGCTATGACCTGTTCAATGTAAGTACATGTATATGCATGCAAATGCGACAAATTTCCAATTCAATTCACTATTTGATTCAATTTGGCTATATGGCTCAACATTTTATTAATCATACAAATAATCAAACACACAACCATCAATCAATTAGTGGATTAACGTTTCAAATTCTTAATTTTGATACATATACATATACATAAAATCATGTTTTTGTTGCCAATTCACAACGATAAGCCCTATCTAATTTCGGTTCTCACACCAGTCTAATGGAAATATAGAAATCTCACTTTCGTTACTCAAAAATAAATACTGGCGACGGTGCCCCATCACCAGAATTATCCCTGGGCACTAGAGTGCGATTCTATAACTATCCAATACATTAAAACTTCGAATACACGTTTGCAAGACATATATGAAAAAAAATTATATATCGGATTGTCCAAATCAATTTAAAATAAATAATCAAATACGAATAGTTGATTTAAATTTTCAAAACAAAATTTGTTTTCATTAACAAAAATATACTCTTCACACTCGTTCTAGGATACTACTGATCCCATCTCTAACGAGTCATTCCCATTGGATATTACTAATCCAATATCAGATGAATTCTTTCGTATGGCTCTAATGTGTCTTGTTCTCTGAGATTTGTAAACCAAAGCTCTGATACCAACTGTGACGACCGAGAATTTCGCTCTATCTGAATCAGTCGCTAAAACCGACCCAGACCGTTCGAAACGCCTGATTGTTTTGAGAACACGACAAAATAGAACACAGACGGAAGAACATTTCATTGTTTATTACCACAATTCCATCAGATTACAAGAATATACAGAGTATGAATCAATATTACACAGAAATATCAGAGATTTAAATTACATTTAAATACATCGCAGCGGAAAATAATACAATACACAACTAGAAGAGATATACGGATACAAAGCTTTCCGGATATCATTCCAGCTGTAAACCAGGATCCTGTGAATATAAATCTGCAAAACCAAAACTACTTGCTGCCCATGTCAAAATAAGGGCACCCAGAGTTTAGGTTAAAACAATAAACTCCAGGTCAGTCATGGGACTGGTGTGAGAACTAAAACAGTTATTAATCTTTATTTTAAAGTTAGGTAAATCAAGGGACCACGCCGTATAACATGGAACGGGTTTCGTCCCAAGAACACCAGTGCATAAAACAACAGCGCAATGCTAAATAAAGAACAATGAAGCTATTATAAGACCCAGGTCCCATCACACAATGCAACGCAAGCCGGAGGATAGGGTTTTCCCTTATAATATCCAAACATGCTTAGTACGTTTAAAAACAAATCATTTGATACTATTATAAGTGTATAGTGTATAAAATAACTTCAAATCATAAGTATCAATCATAGGCGGCATGGGTACCATATATCATGTCGCCATACTAGGCTCTACAAATAAAACCGCAAATGTCACGTATTTGGAAATTGGATTTCCATCTATGAACCGAGGCCAGGGATCGTTCTCTACCGATTCGAGACACTCTAGCCCGTGTCTCAGGCAAGCGCGCAGGCAAGCCTTGGATCGTCAGGGCCGGTCCACCGATGTGGATAATTATGCCTGAACAATACGTCTCTCCGCCCTATGGGGCGTAAATGAGCCAATAAATGACTCCATCGGACCCAGATCGTCCGATCAAACCGAGGCGCCTCGCAACAGCAACAACCACATAAGTCAAACTCGTCAGGGCGTGTAAAACCACTGACGCCACTTCTAACTAGAAAGAAACGCATGTCCTCCCTGAGGTCCGTCTCCCGTTTTTGGTTCATACCGGGTGTGAAACTCGCGAAGTAAACGTTACACGAAGCTACGCCTCAAAGGCCGTGCTTCGATCATCAACCACAAGACTTTGCTTTTCAACAGAAGCCTTGATCATTTGCCACTTAGTCATGCCACACAGGTAATTCACTCTATGCGTTTGATATCCATCAGTATATAACTCCTGAGCTCGTACGTCTCAGAGAAGGGCGTTAAGCAAGAGAATAAATTCTCCGCCGCCAAACAGATATATATTTAATAGAAATCAATCACACAGACTAAAATCCAATGTCAGACACACAGTCCATTTACAAGTCCGTTCTGGGTCTGAACGAAACCGGAAGCACCTAGTACCTCGCATATCCATCGATCTCCAAGTATGTCTGGACGATCACCAACTGTTTCCATCTTCTTGGGTGTACATCCCAATCAAGATCATCAGTAGTCACCCAAACGACGTGAAGACCTCCGGTCTTCGACCACCTTCTTCATCTTCGACTTATCGTCGTATCAGTTATTCAAAATGGGATAAACCCGGTTTTTCCAAATAACTCGCCTATATTTTAAATAAGTGTTACACAAACACAACATACGCCTCATTCCAATTCATCAGTCACTAACCGTAAATTAATCAAGAGAATAATTCCCCAAAAATTAACCTCGAAGGCCGAAACCAACATCAGATCAATATCCAGAAAACCATTCTGCTTAGCTAACCGACAGTTAGTTTCTAAATTTCACATT
The DNA here is from genome assembly GCA_030737875.1 of Allium sativum. Taxonomy (NCBI): domain Eukaryota; kingdom Viridiplantae; phylum Streptophyta; class Magnoliopsida; order Asparagales; family Amaryllidaceae; genus Allium; species Allium sativum. The sequence goes on from CM060923.1 coordinate 468,350,271, forward strand.
CATAGGGAAAGGTTCCCATTAATTTTATCAAAGATAAATTCCTTGAATTTATTCTTTAATCTTCTTTTGAATATCGATTCAACTAGTCGGGATTAACGAACCTTACCGAAGTAATCATTTGTTTTAATTTCCCACTCCCAACCTATTCATCCTATGAAGTAAAACTGGTTATACTCCATATCTAACACCACGGTGTTATCAGTAAATTCAATTACCATTTCACGTTTAAATCTAATTAAAGATTTAACTATCTCCTGGAGCAAAACTGGTGATACTCCATTCTCGATCATTTCAATCTAATTAAAGATTCATTAAAACTCCACTTAGTTTTAATCTTTAACTGGGTTAAAGAATCAGTGTCATTTAAAACACGGTTCACTATAAACCCAAAATCACATTACATTTCAATCAGTCCCTAACCGTAAATTAGCAAGTGAGCAACTCTCTAAGTATTAACCCCGAAGGCCGAAACCAACATCAGATCAATACCTCTGAAACCATTCAACTTAACTAATCTCCAGTTAGTTTCTGATTTTCTTAACTCCTTTAGGTCTAAGAACAGTATTATTGAAGATGCCGTTCACAACAACCCAAAATCACGTTCCATTAATTATCGGGTTAAAGAACAAGTGTTATTTAAAACACTGTTCACGATAAACCCAAAAATCAATATCAATTCAATTCCAATTAAATATTATTTAATTGGTACACTTCATTAAATCTAAATAAAAAGATTTAATCTTTTCTCAACTGGGCTTAAGAACAGTGTTAATGAAGACACCATTCACGACAAACCCAAATCACATTTGATATTAAACACAAGGCTCTGAATAGAAAATATACCGGCTTATATTCAATATCAAATTCTACGACTAACAAATATCGTATTGGAAATAACGATATATATATCTTTCAAATTCCCATAACAATATCTGTATCATCACAAAATCCAACATCGAAATAATCCAAAGACAATTTCGATTCAAATCCATTCCAATATAATTATTGGAAATTCTGGTTATTTTCAAAACCATTTCAAATCCAATTTATTTATTTAAAAATAAATAGAATTATAATTCTAGTTCAAAACTAGTTCATTTCGATAAAAATCTATTTTTATCTTTTCAAATATGGAGTTTTTCATCCCAATTCTTCCCAAATCATTTCTTATGATTTTACACAAATTATTACTATTTTTAATAATTTTATCAAGGCCCGTACAGTCGATTTCCATCAACGGCCATCGAACTGCACTTACAATGACCTTTTCCAAATTTGGTTTAGACATAATTCCAAATCCAACCGTTAGATTTCTAATTTCTAATATTCGTTAGAAAGCGCTTTTCGATACGAACCCAACGGTTCCGGTTTTAGGAGAATCCGACGGTCGGATCTCCCGTAATATCCGTTCAAAGTCAATGGTCGAAATTCGCGAACTACCGCGGCGCGTTCTATTCAGGTCATCGATGATCGGCGCAGGCTGTGGTGCGACTTCCGTTGTGGGTGAGGGCTTTTCAGAAGAAGAGAGAGAAGGAAGCGAGAGGGGCGAGGTCGGGGGTTGCTGTCAGTAGCGGCGGAGGGGGTGCTCGGCGTCCATGGAGGAGGGTGGAGGGGGTGGAGGTCGACGGCGCCTGGTCAGGGGGATGTCGATTTGGGGATTGGGCGTTGGGGGTTTTCGGTTCCAGCGAGGAGGAGAGAGAAGGAGGGGCAGCATGGGGTCGCGTCGGCATGGGGGAGGGCGGATCGAGGCGGCGCGGCGGTGATTGCCTGGGCGGCGGTGGATTTTGTCTCGACGTTTTTATTTTATTTTTTTCTCTGTTGAAAACTGAAATGGGGGGGGGGGGCAGAGGGAAGGTAAGGAGAGGAGAGAGTATATTTTTTTTATTAATTTATTTTCAAAAAGTTGACTTTTTCATTTGACCTCTAAACGAGGCCCACCGCCTGTCGTCTATAGCTAATTACCCCCATTCCGAACACAATGGGATATGTATCGTAAGATGATTCGATCGTTACATTCAGTTTTCGCCAAATTTACATTTAAATTACTATATTGAATTTTAAACATACATTTCATATTACCGGGGTCACATACTAACTCAAAAAAATTCAGAAAAATAATTTCTGGCTTCGTATTGACGATACGGTTCTAACAAAACTAGTTTCATCGAATTCTGATACCGTTTGAAAAATGGCCATTTTCCAGTCGATTAAAATCAACTAAAACTGGTCAAACGCGTTTTTCTTTGTCATGCTCACAGATTGATTCAAAAAATTATGAAATTTGAAACCTAGCAATAACTTGACATCACGGATCCAACAAAAGTGGTTTCGTCGAATTCCGAGGTCGTTTGCAAAATTCCCATTTTTAAGGGCCTGAATTTCATAGCGACTATTCAGAAATTTCAACTGGACATATCTTTTGATTCCCGCTATGAAATTTTGATTTTTCGGATTCGTTGGAAAGATATTCACAATTAGATTCCATTATTTTTGGTTTCACTAAAATCCGGTTTATTTTGAATCCTACACATCCATTTGAAGTTTGAAATCGAATTATCGAACTACCGCGCCATTTTCAATTCCTTTTATAAATATAAATAAATATTTATATTCTATCGTCGATTCAAACGAATATATACATTCGAATTATATTCAAAATAAATTTCTCGTCGTTTTTATTTAAAATAATTCATTTTAAATAATCAAAATTCGCTAAAATTGCCAAAAATAAAATTTTTAAAATGGCCCAGATTTCCGGGTTATTACAGTTCTTTTCCACCTTTGATAAATTATCAGCAGCGCCGACAATTTTAATAACAGTAGTCTTCATGCGTAGATAACTGGGATATCAAATTTTATTTTCTTTGGGGCAGGTATCACTAGAAATATCATTCATGGAAGCAGTACGAGGATGTACTAAAACCTTGAATTTTCAGACCGGCGTGCCTTGTGCAGCTTGTGGTATGTCATATATTTTGATAGAATGAAGTCCTTAACTTAAAAAGGATTATATGTGCATAATTCGGTATATTTTCAGTTAAATTGATGTTGAAATCAAAGCTACACCCATGTAGCTGAACTAATCAGTCTCCAGTCTAAAATTACTTGATTTTTTTAGAAAATTGGCACTTTATTATATATATATATATACATATATATATATATAGATTTTGCATCCACAATTGTATAACTTCAAACCAAGTGACGCAGGACTCGTACTGAAAACGCACATTTCAGGTTATTCAATGAGATTTACATTATCATACTATGGTTATTATTCGGCTCTTGCATATCACATTGGATATAACAGTGTTTTGACCATATGAGCTACCCTTTGGGGTATTGTTTTCCTTTGCATGGAAACAAATACAAGTACGTGTTTTTGTTTTGCCTAACATATCTATTTATTCAGCTGGACAACTGGATATTCGTGAAAGCAATAGAGCCGATCAAGATGTTGAAAATGGTGACTATAACCAAAGTGTTGCCTCAGTTCTTACACTTCTAGCTTCCATATATGGGGATTCATCCGACTCCTAAGGGGATATACCTCAAGAAACATCTTTATTTGCTAGTGAAAATCCTGAACGAAATTCTTTAAATAGTGAAGAATCTGATAATGTGATCAAATCAAGAAGTGAAAGCCGCATTGAAACAATCCAAATTGAAAAATTAGAGGACAATGAAGAAGAAAGGGAGGACGCAGAAATAGGAAATATAACTGCTGTTTCAGCTGTGGTGATTGAAAATTTGCCATTACACCATATCAACACTACCAATTTTTTTTTTATCAACATTAGCTGCTGCAACGATTGACGAGGATTCTTTTCGAAATCATGTGTTTTGTCTTGAACATGCTCTAGAAGCTGAGAAGCTACTTTATAATTGGTGGTGTGAGCATTATGCTTTTATGCCATCCAGGTAAGTGATTATTGTATAGATATGTAAACTTAATGATGAATTCATAACTGTCCCACTGATACAATTCATTAGTAATGGAAACTCCAATTAAATATGTACAATGGTACAGAACTGCAGATTCAAATAACTCATGTAGTTGTCTTTTTTTATTAGTTGAAATCTTACGACAAACATGTTTTTCATAGATTATCCCAAAATTGAAGAGGAAGCACAAATAATAGCGGAAGAACTAGAACACGAGTATGGATGGAAGGACATCAGTTTCAAAGAAGCTTCAGAGAAAGATCTTGAAAGAATTCAAGCATCGCTTGAAGACGAAGAATCCATCCCCACAAGCAGTGAATGGGCATTAAAACTAGGAATTAATCTTTATTACGGTGTAAACCTTAGCAAATCTCCACTCTACAGCAAACAACTACCTTATAATGCAGTCATATATCGATCGTTTGGTTGTAATTCTTCAAACGATTCTCCTATTGATAATAAGGTATCCACTAGGCCAGAAAAAATTGTTGTTGCTGGAAAGTGGTGTGGAAAAGTATGGATGTCAAATCGAGTTCATCCATTCCTAGCTCAAAAACAAGAAGAGGAGCATGAAAAAGCAAAGGAAATTCACTATGAAAGCAATACCGATACAGATACAAACGTATTCAAAACTAGCCCAAGAAACAAGAGAAACTCAATTATGAAAAGAAAATTGCAACATCTGGTTAAGGAAAATGTCAAGAAAACAAAAGAAATGAAAGTGGTGGAAGATTTCTTGATGCATCAGCTTCGATTGGCAGCTTGCCTCCTCTTAGTTGCAAGTCAAGGAACTCAACTTAATGGTGTTGCAAGTGAGTCTCTCATGTCATGTTTCCAGGCCTATTTGTTCGGAAGTGTTTTTTCTGTGTCATTGTTGTTTGATATCAAGCTCACAAGTTGGTGTATGATCATGTAATAATAGGCGAAATATTTTTTAAAAATTATTGTTTGTAATATTGAAAATTTGAGTATTTAAATAAATTAGTTTGCAAATAACTGTAACATTTGTTTTGCTTATGGAGCATCGCTATATTTAGTGTACTGTTCATTTCAGCTACAAAAAATGTTTTTTTTAAAACGCAATTGTAAATCACAACGGTGCATAATAGTTGTAGTAGATATTATTACAATAGTGCATAACTGTTGTAATAGAGTTTATTACAACGGTGGAAAAAAGTTGTAAAATATACATATTACAACGGTGTTGCAACGGTGCAAAAAAGTTGTAAAAGATTTCAGTCAATTACAACTTCTTAATACACGACGGTTAGCCCACGGTTGTAAAATGTATATTACAACGTTTTCCACCATTGTAATATGGTCATTTTGTTGTAGTGGGTCTTTCAGCGTTAGTGGCTTCCCACCAATAGGAGGCTTCGTCTTTGAGCAACCACACTGCCAACTATATCTTCTGTCCATCATCCACCTCGAAGATATCGAATAGATCCTCAGTTTCTTTGAGCCAATTCCTCGCTTCTACAAATGATTCAGTTCCATTGAAATTCTTTCCACCCATGGCTCTAATGTCTCTACAAATCTTTGAGAAAGCATTTGCACGAGGAGGAGGAGGAACCGCTGCAGCTGGGGGAGGAGGAATGTCTACTGGGCTTGCGTCGTTTGCCCTAACCTCTAGGTATCTCCTGAACCAGCCCGGTATCTGTACACCCTCTGGAAGATTAAGATTCCCAGACATGCTGAAACGAAAAAGGAAAGATTCAAAACAAAGGATAGAAAGATAGTGCATATGGCTTTGGGGGATTTTGCCTTTTAAAATAAAATAACACTTTTCTTGAAAAATGCTTCTTTATACTTCTCTTTAAAAATAGTTTTCAAAAACTTTTATCTGATCTAGTAAACCTTTGCTCTGATACCAAGTGAAACACCCCACCTCCATTAAGGTCACTCACAAAGGGAATGCCTTAACTTTGGTGGAGCATTATAGGTAAAAGACACAAATAATTTACAAGACAGATATATAAGCAGCGGAAAATAAAACTAACTTTATTTCACATGTGGTTCATAACAAAACATTACAACAAAATGTTTCAAACCAACTTCCAAACCATTTACATCACAATTTCTATCTTGATTATTTTCTAAAGGAGCATAAAACAAAATAAAACTGCATAAATCCCCATGTAGTAGTGTATCCAAAACCATAGCCAAAAGCAAGAGATTCCAAGCTATACATCACAGAGTCTTCAAGCTTGGAAAGATGAACGGTCCAAATTAAGCTGAGCTATTCCCTCCCTGGGTACCGGGGGGGACGGAAGAAAAGAGAGCGAAAGAAAAATGGGTCAAACATAAGTCTGAGTAAGTATAGTGACTTTTCAGTGTGTGAATAAGGAAAAGGTCATGATAGGAATAAACTAAAAAACAGGACAGTACCAGAATAACAATCTAACATAAAACTATACAAGGCATGATAAATCAAATATACATCGCACCCATGTCGTTTTCTCTGCACCTACTCATACTTGTCCAACTAGCACCACGTATTCATGGTGAAATGATCCCCTTATATCGATCGGCTCCTACTCGCATGCATTTATCAAGTGTGTCATTCGGCCCCCGCTTGACTGTAGATACCTTTGCTGGTCCCACCACGGGGTGTATCAAGTCCTATGGTGGCAACCCGACACGATACAAGATGCACAGTGTATGACTACTGATGCCCAGTGCCTGCTTTTTCCACTCCGGAGTACGTGCACGCCTGTACTCCATCGGAACCAACACTGACGCACCACCCGCCGACGTTTTGACCGCTTACAATTCAGCCCAGTAATCGTGCCCCACCATGCCTAGTTCAGGGTTCCATGATACATCTATGTGGGTTACTGCTGAAATGGTCCCCGTTACTAGGGTTTTCTAGCCAACATGTTAAATTGGTTAAGTGTCCAAATTTACCTAACCCCCACCCATCAGTTTAGTTAACATGTTGAATTGGTTAAGTGTTTCTTTAATTAACTTAACCCTACCAATATTGAATTAGCTTTTTAAAGCACCAACCACTCACATTAGACAGGTATTGTTGTGGCCACTGGATGTGCGGGTCGGTTCCGGGCAGTTTTACACCACAACTCAGTCTAACCTCGGGTCCTTTTTGGGCTCAATGCACTAACCACCCACATTAGACAGGTATTTTTGAGGTCAATGGATGTGTCGGTCGGTTCCGAGCAGTTTTACACCACAACTCAGTCTAACCTCGGGTTAGGCATATTCATCTTTTCTAAATTTACATATTTATTCTTTTATGTTTATATGTAAATTTGTCAATAATTTATTGTCATGGCCTACTTTCCCTCTAATTCAAGTTCATGGTTTTTGGCATAAAAATTATACCATTTTTATGCCACTCATTAATTACATGACTACGAGCCGAATATGTCAGTTATATGAAATTTTCAAGTTTTCCCAACGTTACCCTCGTTGTACGTTCGCGTTAATCGCGTAAAGTCATTGGGCCCGCAAATTAGCCCAATATATAAACAAGAGGTAAAAGAAGGGAACATTTAATCAAACATATGTCATGTAAATTTAAATTAACATGTCTCATGAAACTTCCAATTAAATTGGATAGAACTAGCCTAAGCCTAAGCATGTGAACATGTAGATCTAGGCATAAGTGAACACAACTTGGTTTATAAACTAGCACAATTTAGGAGAATCATGACATGTACATTCCAAAGCAAGTATAAGTTTAACTTTAACATGAAGATGTGAACTAGATCTAACAATAATGATCATATGAACTTGCACGAATCCACTTTATAAACATGCATATAAATACAGATCTAATTTTTGGATCTAACACAAAACATGAAACTTGCATATGAACATATATAGATCTTGACTTGGGTCTAACACGTATCTTGCATATGAACATATATATAGATCTTGACTATCATAAAACATGTATCTTGCATATGTACATATATATAGATCTTGACTAATATAAAACATGTATCTTGCATATGACCCATATGATGGTTTCGTTCCCCAAATCGTAATAAGTTTATCACCAATTTCCACATGATACAATAAGTTCAAATAAACCACAGTCATTCCAAGACATACATGACCAAATTATCGCAAGAATTAGATATGAATTCGCATCATCAATCACATACAACTTGGTTCAAATTCTATTTTCCAATTCATTACAAATCACGTCTTTAATTTATTCACATCTGAAAGGTAACTATACTTACAAACAAAAAGGAATTCTTGAGTTCTGGGATCTGTATTCTGAAATTGAATTCCTCGCCTTTGATGTAGATCATTGAATTCTCTTAGTTGAATTAGATTAGATTTAATTTGATGTAGCTTCTATCTTGTTTCTGAGTTGAAAGGATGACGGCTATTCTAGGTTCAACATTAACGGCATGGCGGCTCTTGGAATGAATTATTGTGATTTTAGGTTGATAGTTAGGTTGCTTTTATAGAGTTTTAATTAATTTAGAGCCGCCAGATTAACCCTAGAAGCATCAATACCATCCAGTCAAGATAGGGTGACACCTCAGCCCTAATGACTCGGCAAGGAGTCAGAAATGACTCAGCGATGACTCACTGTCCAGACCAGAACACTCCAGAAACCTGTGAAGGTTTTTAGCCCGGCCTATGCGCACTTAGCAGGTGCGCCAGTGCATTTTTTTACTGGAGCACTTTTGAAGTGCGCCGGTGTATTCTGGTCGACTTCCGGTTTTCTTGCCTAACTTCGTTCGTCCATATTTCCTTCATATGGTGTCCGTTTTACGCAAACTCGGACTCTATCTCAAGCAGAATTCCGAGGCGAACGCAATGGCGTAACCCATTTCCCTTAATTCTCACATTTGAAATTAATTATTATTTGATTCGTTACCTTAATGTTAACTGAAAATATGGGGTGTTACGACAGGCCCGATTTAACCAATAAAAATAACCTCTAAGGCATGCAAAGACATGGATTCAATAGAAGGATAGGGATAAATCTGAAAAGATTGTCTCATCATCAAGCATGGACTTAGATTAATTTTATTACATGCCAAGATTACTATTAGGTATTTAAATCTGAAAATAACATGAACTTACATTGCTAGGATTAAGAAAAGATAATTGAATCGTTGTTGTTGCAGAGACTCAAATTTGATGTTGATTAATCTTCAAAGTTGATTTGAGGTCTTCTTATTTGATTTCTAGTTTGGAGAAGATGGAGGTGGCTAGGCTAGATTGAAGATGAACAGCATGATGGGATCATAGCTTTGGAGCAATATAATTAGGGTTGGATTATGAGTGTATATATTGATGTCCAGGACTATTAAGAGCCTTTAGATCTGTTTAGGAGAAATCAGAGCCATCCAAACCTAAGAGATGTGTCATCCGATCAACTACAGCATGACACATAAGCCCTAATACCTCAGAATTTTTTATCAGTCCAATCAGAGAAGGCTACATCAGCTCAGTGCTATAAAGATTCGTCAATGGAATTGGATCTCAAAGGGGTCGACTCCCTACAGGGGGGTCGACACCTATGTCGACTCCCCTGGGGGGGTCAACACCTCTGAGCGGGAAATTTTCCGCTCAGCCCACTCTGACCGAATTTCGAATTTTGAACAGTTTTGACCTTTAATTATTATTTTAATTTAATTTCTGTTTAAACTTGAAATCTTCTGAACTCCATAACTTCTTCATACGGAGCCCGATTTACGCAAACTCGGACTCTATCTCAAACAGAATTCCAAGATGAACGCAATGGCGCAACCCGTTTCACTTAATTCTTCTTCTAAGAATTAAGTGTTCTTAAATTTGTAAATTTTAATATTTAAAATTACAGGTGTTACAGGTTGGATCCTTATGAATGTGATGAACGTGAGAGAGAATGTATGTTCCACGGTTTGAGCACTTAGAGGATCAATAGTGAGTCCATGGCAGTTGAGGTACGAATTGAAGCTTGGAGGAAGAATAATGGTGATATGAGAGAAGTAGAATGGAGCTTGAGACGATGGAAATGATGGATCTCGGTTTGGAATGGATGGAGAGAGCTTGAATTGATCTCTAATGGAGGAAGGAGGAGACTTGGTCCATTTTGTGATGGAGGAAGATGAAATGAGCTTTGGCGGCCATTAATGGAGCTTGAGAAGCTTTAGAATGGTGGAGTAATGATTTAGGAAGCCCTTTGGAGTAGTGGAATCCCCCCTTCGTGGTTGTGAAAGGGGGTATTTATAGGTGGATATTGGACCAGGTGGCAAAGTCGTAATTATGGTGAACCGAGCTTGGGTTACACGTACCTGTATTTACAGAAATGCCATTGGACAGCTGGCGCCTACTCATTACAAGCTGGCATAAATAGGAATAGGCACAACTTTTTGTACGAGCAGGTCTGGAATGCATGAGCAAGCGATCTCTATAAAACGTATGAGCGAATCCTTATGTTACTGAACGAGCGATCCCTTATGTTATGCATGACCGACCTGTACAATGTATATTCCCATTTTATATTTTGTAAAAGTTGGTCATGGGAGTAATGCTCACACATGCGCCAAATGTCTTTATATCTCTGTTTGTACTCTTGCACTTTGAGGGATCCATAATTACAAAGGATGCTATCTCTTTTGTACTTTATTTCATGAAGCTGCTTGCTCTTCCAAGGTTGCTCGCTCACTCAAGGCTGCTCGCCTACCCAGGGTTGCTCGCTCACCCATGGCTGCTCGCTCATGAAGCGGAGCCGTGCTCAAATTCTACTTTGTAGTTTGCTCGACCCGTGTCCGAGCTTGCGCTGCTCGACCCGGAGTTGGAGATAACGCTCGACCGACCCCCCCCCTGATGCCACTGCTTGACCGAAGGCAACGTGCACGACCGACCACAGCTGGAGACACTGTTAGTCCTTGCTCGCCCCATGCTCAACAAGAGTGACGCTATTGCTCGACCATGCGGTATGTGAGAGTGATGATGCTCAAGCTACTAAATTTGCGGTGACCGACTATGTAACGACCCGCATTCTACGCATCATGGGATCGTAGAATATTTATTTCTGTCACATACGAAGTCGTATGGTCGTGTAACTTTGGGAGACGACTAATGGGGTCATTTCCCATGTTCATGATTTTTCCCGATTTTTAAATGACCATTTTACCCCTAGTTGGCACTGTTTTGGCCATAACTTTTGACTGGAAAGGAATTTTGACCTGAAACCACTTCCATTGGCTTCGGATGATGGTTTCTCTTTCCGTAGAGTGGTCACAGTAGCCAAACGGACTCACCGTTTGGGAGATATGGCTGAAACAAGTTTCAGATGGTGAAAAACAGCTTAATTGGGCTTAACCAGGTGATTAACAGCTAGGCCCAAAGGGGGATTTCGGGTTTAGGAGTGTATAGGGGCTGATTAGGGTTAGAAAACATTTCTTTAGACATTTTCCAGCCGCCACTTTCATTCCTCTTAACCTAGCCATGGCCTCCACTCTCTAAATCTCTCTAAAACACCCAAAATCACTTCCTAATCAAGGATTAAAGCTTAGAGGCAGCAAATCAAGGAGGGTTAGCATAAGGACCGAGGTAGAGCTGCTGTTATATATTGGAATTCGTGCAAATCAGAGGTTCACTTCAGATTTGGAAGTTTTATTGTGGCAAAGGTGAGTGATTTGCATAGTTTTTGCACTAATTACAGTGATTAAGGGTAATTAGTGAAGATTAGCGAATTTATACGTAAATAAATTCTGGAAAAAATTCTTAAAATTCTAAAATAATGTTTTAAGGCTCTGTTAGAAATTTGGGTTAATTTCGATGTGTTTTGCTAATCGTATGCTTAAACATGATTAAGGGGGATTATAGGAAAATGTGAGGTTTTGGCCACTTTTGATCCATTTTGATTCATTTAAATTGTTGTTAGTTGCTTGTGGTTGCTGTTATATGTTGCTATGACTCTTTGGTATGCTTTGTGATTGATTCCAATAGTTAGATTGGTCGAAAACGCCGTCGAGGGGCGTATAAACAGTTGCTGGAAAGTTGCAGAAAACTGCAGGGTATCTAACCGGATCGGATCGGATAAGGGAGACCCGAACCGAACCGATGTAAGGACTCCGACCCGATCCGCTGAAAGATGGTGAGCACGAATCGATGGAGGCTATACTACCCGAACCCCCTCCACGAGATGATGACCAAAGGAGATCTTGAATCGTAGCCCCACGCCACGATCCGACCCGCTTGCACGATCCGAATCCCTCGTGACCAGAAAGTGCGACCCGAACCAGTGGTGGCGATGCGACTTGGAGACTCCGACCCGACCCGTGTAGTCACTATTCGAACCGAACCGAGCACCACGAGACGACCCGAACCGGAGTTATGCACTGGAGGGGGCCGCCACGACCTGAGGATCACGATCCGATGGAGATGGGGAACTTGAACCGACCCGACCTGAGGAAGGCTTCCACGATCCGACCCGAGCGTGAAGGATGATCCGAACCGATCCGAGGTTGATGGCTACGAGCTGGTGACTGCGAACCGAACCAGGAAGTTACGAACAGAATGAAGACCGATCCGGAGGGTAATGACAGAAACCCGAGATGCAAAGGAAGCCCAAATGAGAAGTTAGAGCTCAAGATTCAGATGGGAATCAACGAGTTCGCTTCATGGTTGGGTTTTGATGCGGGACGCGTGCCAAGGGGTTATCGACGTCTATAGCTTTGGACCACTATGGTAGGAGGTACGAAGGCGGATTCAGGGCCATTATGGCATCGGTAGAACCAAGGGCTACGACCAATGAAGTGGGTCATTGAAATGTTTGGTCATGACTCCAAGTGTTTGGCTTGGTCACAGCAGGGTTTCTACAAGTCGGGATTCGTCGTTACCTCAGTTTGTCTAGTGTTCCAAAGTGGTAGATGTCGTACGCTTTACGCACTGAGTGAGAGGTGTGAGGATGGTTGATATGGATGATTTGTTTGCTATCATTGTGACATGCACACCCCCACCCCCGTATTCTTACACTACTTATTATGGCACCTTGGAGTATTGTACGGTATGTGGTACTAACTCTTTGGTTGCAGGTCCAGGTTCAGGTATGGTTTAGTATACCTGTTATTGTTTTGTTTAAGATGCTTATCGCTCATACCAGGCTTTATGTCTGACCCAGAGTTTTATGTCTCCTCTTATTACTCTGGGTGCTCACACGAGCAGACTAGAGACAGGTTAGCTGGTGATGCACGGGTAGATGGTCCGGAGACGAGCAGGAGGCTTCCACGTACTATATACATAATATCCTCCCTGTGTTGTTGAAGATCACTGCTTGGGCATTGTTGGTGTATCTTCTACTTTAGCATTCTTTTGTTTAGAGACAGTAAATTTGGAAAATTGTAATAAGCTGTATATGGATTTCCGCTGCTCTGATGATTGATGTTGATTTTAGTTATCAGCTTATGCACTGTCTCGCCTGTTTTATGTCAAGTATGTTATTATTATATTTTATCCCATGCGCTGTGAGACATTCTACAGGTTCCTTGATTAGTTCATTCTCTTCTTTCTTTTCTTCTGACGACCGTTCTGTGCTAGCTGGGCATGTGTACAGCGCACTTTCGGAGGAAATGCAGGCTGGTGCGGGGCGGGCCGTCACAGACTAGCAAAGGATGTGTTGTTCAACCTTGGCAACATGCTGCTTACTCTAGGTTAATGCACTTATATTGTTTGATAGAATGCTCGAATGAGTTTCTAGTTGTTAACATTTATGTAATGTAATTTGTTTGATTGATTTCTCCTTTGAATATTTTGAAATGATTATTTGACTAATTGGATACTCAAAGTTGTTAGTTTCAGAAAAATATAAATTGATATATCTTTTTTACTGCTTTGTATTTTGGTTTAGTTCAAAATTGAATAATTGTATATATTTGTCCAGGATAAAAATGGAGACAATGTCCAAAAGAAAACAAGTTGTCTTTGAAGATGCTACATGCATCTTCATGGATAAAGGAATTCAATGCATAAAAAGTAGACCAATTTCTTCTCCATATTGTGAAGAACACAGTCAAACAAAATCATTGTCAAAAACAACACTGGTAACCTTTTTAACTTATATTGTGTGTACATTAATTATCTGTTTTGATTTTTATGCACAACGATATGAAAGTTATACAACATGCTATCAATAAAAGAAAGTGATACAATATAATATCAGTAATAGAAAAATGCATTTATATTTTTAACAAAGAGTTATAAACATTACACTTTCAATAATGTTTGGTTAAACTAATATTTGAAAACAAGTGATATATATTACGCAAGTTTAATATTTTAATAATTATTTCAAATTATTACACTCCTTGTACACCTAGTTTCCAAATTATGTCAAAAAGATATATCATATTATCTTTTTGTACACATTATTGTGTATGCATATTATTGTTTGGATGATGTAGCATTTAATTTCTATTCAGTATTGTTGTCATACAATATAATAATATCTTAACCATCCTAAACTAGTAATTAGATTTTCATGAATGCAGGAACAATATGAACATGAACAGTATGAACCAAGTAATACAGAAATAGAAAGAGAGTCTGATGTAGAAAATACAAAGTCAGATAACCAAACTGAGGAAACAAATACTAACTTGGATGATGCAGACAACCAAAGTGAGGAAACAAACACTGACTTGGATGATGCAGATAAGTATGAAATTGTTGAAACAGGGGAAAAAAATAAAAAAGCAATAGTACACTGGCACATATAGATGCAATGTATAAAGTGATGTTAGTTATTAAAAAGGAAAAAAAATTCTTTCTCAGGAAGCATAAGATTTTATAAAGAAAAAACCTTTTAAAAATATTTTCAAATTTTTTCTCAACGATTCAATATCAAGACAAGATATAAGGAAATGTGCTTCAAATCTAAATGATATAATTACTTCTTTCGATGTTACTGAAAATGCTTTTAAAGTGGGAAACAAAATTTTAAAAATAACTCCCAAAGAAGTGGGTCTTATATTTGGAATGCCACTAGCTGGAGAGGAATTATTTCCTATTCTGGCTTCAAGCAAAGCTTCAGCCATAGAAAGTTTTTCTGACTTTTTAAGTTCCAATTTCAATGAAGAAAATGTAATAAGTAGTAAAACAGTGTCAAGCAGGTTGAATTCATTGATTAAAAAGAAAAAAAGAGATAAAAATCTAGTAAAGTTATTGTTATTACTACTTATCATAACATTCCTTTTTCCCAACAATCAAAGTTATTTGCCATGGTTTTTTTTGAGTAAATTGTTAAATCTTAATAAAACGAACTCAATCTCTTGGCTAAGATCAATTTGTCAAGATGTTTTAAAACATGTTAAGAGATATCATGCTGATCCAAGGAATACACCGGGTTGCACTATGGTTTTGTTAGTATGTTTTTATAATATTTGCTTAATAAAAATTCACTGAATATTATATTTATTATAAGAATATAAATACTTTTATCTTTTTCTTCCAGAACTATGAAAGAACCCAAATCATTGATAAAAAAGAAAGCGTTGAGGACAAAATCCCAAGAATGAGGAAGTCAGATTTATCGAAACTAAAGGACATTGACTTAACAGAAGTTGATGATAACAAGGTATCCTATTTATAAATTTTTAGTTTTGTAATTAATTTGATTAAATATTTACATTAGTTTCTTCTTATAAATTTGAGTACCATAGTACTATTTCTTTATACGATCGTTCAACTGAATTTTCTTCTGTACATACTGCATTACGTTCAACTGATTATTCTAATGCTATATTGAACTGTTTCAAATGAAGTTCAAAATTATACTACATGTTACTATATACATCAATTAAAATGATAAATGCTTTCCTATTTTCATATTGATTGGTAAATAACAAAATAATCTATATTTATATATCACAGTTACTACTACATGATAAAGAAATTTATCATTTTTAACATGATTTGAAGTTCTTACATAAGGTACATAAATTACTTAAAAAGCTTATAGAAAACATAAACGCATTTATCTTTTCAGATTGATAAATAAATAACATATTATATAGTAATTATATACACTACTTCCGAATACATATTAAACCTATTTTTCATTTTTATCATAATTTGAAGTTCCCGCATAAGGTGTACAAATGATATAAACATAATATAAAAAAGATAAAAGCATTTATCCTTTACAAGTTCTAATATAAGTATTGGTATTGTATGCATGAATTTCCTCTTAGAATATAGGTTCAAGCTAAGAAGAATTACATATATAGTAATGATTGTCTTGCCCAATACAGCTTTTGTGTAATAGTGATGAATAGTTAATTTGACTATTTTTTTAATTTTCCTTGTAAATTTTAAATTTCATTCCAGTTGTTACAAAAGAGGAGAAGGATCTTTTGTCAAAAAAAATAAACTAGTTGAAGATGATGAGGAAAATTGTAAAAAAAGGAAATTTGATGACAATATGGGAGTTCAAAGCTTGAAAAAAAAATTGAAGGAGCTCGAAACAAAATTCAACTTTTTGAGTAATGAGTTGAAAACTTTTAGGGAGCAATTAAACGAAGAATGAGTTTTACGTGAAGTAGCTGAAAAAAGAATCCAAATTCTAGAAATGAGTATTCAAAAGTGTGAAGGGTGTGAGGTCACGGAAATACAAATTTTGGAAGAAAAGACTAATGATACTAAAGGTAACAAAAATTTTAAATAAAAAAATAGTTGGTATGAAAAACATAAATAGGTCTACTAGATTTCTATGCTTTAATTTGATAAACAATGAAGATTTCATTTTAGAAACCGAAGAAGGTTTAACATATGAAAACAACAAACAAAGTGCAGAGAAATTTACTACTGAAATAGAAATTACCATTGAGGATGAAAATAGTCCTAAGGAAGAAAAGAAGAAGATGAAACCAAAAAATATTGAAAAATGTCCACTACTACAACATCTTAATGAAGAACAACAAGAAGTTGTAAAAACTTTTTTAAAAGTTTCAGGGTGAAACAAGTAAGTAATTAACCTACTTTATAATCACATAAAATAAATTTATTTATTTAACAATCGTTTAACTTTACAGTAATGAAGCATTCAGTTGTGATGATGAAAATTTCATCAGCATAACAAAATGCATGATAGAAGACCTCCTATATCAACATAGTATATGTGGTCAAGTAAGTATGACAAAATATACTTTCCATGAATAAAAAATTTCTCATTTTATTAATAATATTTTCCAAATGTAGGTCATCGATTGGTTCTGGTTCCGGAAAACAAAGCTGCAAGAAGAAAGCAATAACATTGTCTATGTGAACACAACAATGCCAGTTAGTGGAGTATGTTATAAAATTAACATTTTTTAAACAAAAAAATCTAAAACATAATATTAACAAAAAAGTGCAAATGATGGAAACCTGGAAAAAATAAAGAAACAAATATTCATTCCATTCATGAAAAATACACTTTTAAATCCATTATGTTCCAACATATTGTTCCATGTATATGGAAATGAACATTGGAGCTTGCTAGAACTAGTTATTAGAGATTGCACCTGGAATCACTATGACTCTCTACACTTAACCACAAGATCAAAAACCAAGAGAAGCGGTCATGCACAATTTGCAAACAATTTGGTAAGTGCAAATAAAAAAAAAGTAAAACTATAAATGTTTTCATTTTTTTTTTCAAGTTTTGCAGAAAGTAGAAGTCAACACGCTAAATAGAGAGTTACAAGATGAAGGACATAAAACCATTCTGGAAAAAAAAATTCAGTGATAAATAATGTTGACTATGCTCAAGAAAATACTGGGTAATTTTTAGAAATTCAATTTGATAATTAAAATTTCGTACTAATCTTATATGTGAAATGTTATATAAGTTTAACATATTTTACCATGGCTAATTCGTAGTAATCATATACGTAGTATGTTATATAATTTGGAAGGAATTTGACCATTATGAGTAAATGATAGCATTAAATTTTAGAAGATATAAATGGTTATATATTTTCAACAAAACTAAGCTAATACATAATATGAAATGTACCAAGGTTATGTTAACAGTTTTAATTTAAATTAAGATATTTTAAACCATTACACAAATGATATAAAACTTTAAGTAATTATCAAAAGTTACTAGTAACTTGATTTACTAGAAAAGATAAATGTATTTATCATTTGCTAGTTGTAGGCTACAAATTGATTTTTGTATAAAGTACCGCTTGTTTACATTATCGTAATATTAAGTACAACGAATGCAGGTTCGATTGTGGAATATTTGTAATGATGTTCATGCAAAAAATAACTCAAGGAATGCAAACTTCAATAAAACAAAGTACTGAACAAGTAGATGCATTCCGAGCAACTATAGCTGCCCAAATACTTATCGACGAGCCATACTGTTGGAAGCTTGAGAAGTAATGCAGCTCTGGGTGAAACCTTTAAAACGCTGTTGATCACGAATGATGTTTTAAAATTGTAAATGCTGATGTTAACAAATAAATATTGAATTGGTTGTTTAATGTGTAATAGCTGATACTGATTTGATCGTTGTTGTTAGGGATTATATCTGAGTTTGGAGATTAATTACAAACTGCTGATGTATTGTTCTGTGTACAATGTTATCAATCAAAAGCTAAATGCTGTTATCTTTTGTTTGAAAAGTCAATTGCTTTTATTTGATGGTTAAAGAACCACAATAGTAATTTTTTATGTATATACTTAGATTTATCTTTGTTATTAAATTCAATGCTAATATGCAATCTTTATGAAATTTCCATAAAAAAATACTGACATAACAAGTGTCCTTTAAAAAAAAGATAAATATATTTATCTTTTCATTAATATCCCATTTTTCTTTATTGTTTATGATTAATTGCTGAATTTTGTTAGTGTGTATGATTAATTGGTGGATTTTGTTAGTGTGTATGATTAATTGATATCAGAGTTATAATCATTTTAATTATTAATTCATTGCTATTAGTAGAAATATATAAAATAAAAAAAATAAAAATATTTATCTTTCTCATCCTGTAAACCACAAGATAATAAATTTAACAGTGAAATCATTGTGCAATTATTTACTAATGTATTGAAACAAAATTATCTTATAGGACACAGATACTCAGACAACATGAACCTATTAAATTCAGTACAAACAACATACTTAAATTACTGGATTTACATGAAAATACAAATGCAGTTATCTTTTCAAAACTTTGTTGTCCAGAAAAAAAAAAATCAAATTATCATTCAACAGAACATAGCATAAATTTAAGAAGACCAAATAAGAAAACTATCATTCAACAAAGGAACTAGTTGCATAATATAAAATGAAAAGATAATATTGAATATCTTTTTAATAAAATAAACCACATCATATAACAAAACTTAAAAGAAAACTTATAGAATTTCAATCAGTTCTTAACATTAATCACTCCTAAAAATCAACATTCATCATATTCATGTAACCAAAATTTCATTTTACCATATTATTGAACTGAAAAACTGAATTAAAAATAATCATTCAAATACAATGAATTTTAAACAACAATTCAATCATTCAAAGAACAACTTCTTCTATTATGCCCTAGTTTTTTACACTTTCCACATTTGATTTGTTTAGCATGAAAATCAATACCTTAATTCTATTCACTCTAGGCCTACTAGCTCCACAGACAGCTTTAGGAGGAATAACTGTACATGATTCTTCAGCTTCAATTGCTTTTTTAATCAAAAGTTGGAATTGGATTTATTGCATGTGAATAAGCAGCTTGATAATACTCAAAAGTGAAGTTCGACTTAATGTAATCATAAATAGAATTTTTAGACAAATATATGCACTTCAAAGCATGGGCACAAGGAAAACCCTTCACTTTCCATTGATTGCAGCTGCAAATGTAATTTATAAGTTCTACTTTTTGCGATATTGGGGAATAAACTTCATAAATAAATCTACAAAATTCAAAATAAGTCATAGGCAAATTAATAACATTATTATAGTTAAAAAAATTCCCACATTAATATATAATCCTACATAATGTGTTTAATATCCCGATATCTGCATAATAAGCATTTCTTTCATGCATTACATAATATCACACTACAAATACATAAATCCTTAAATTTATAGTACAAAGTTAAATAATACTCAAATTATCTTGTTGTTACATATTTCTCATTCATCCTCTTCATTAACTTAATGAGCAAAATATTAAAAATATAAATGCACATATCTTTTTAAGAATCAGTTTGCACTAAAAAATAAATCTTTTTTTAACTATTTACATCATAATCAAAAAAATACATGTCTAGATGATTTTGTAACACTCCACCCAAACCCTTCCTCCTTCAATTTCAACAAATAAGCTTCCATTTTTGGACAAAGAATGTTATTCCAGTTAGCTGCCTCTTCTCTTCGATTGGACATTTACAACATAAGCTTAATCCGAATATCATCAAGACATGCTATAACATGCAGACTTCTTTCATCCAAGATCCATGAATTGAAACTCTCCGCTACATTAGATTTATTTTCACCATATCTTTTTCTAGGAAAAAAAATCAGCCCAATGACCATATGACTTATCATCAAATATTCAATAGCTTTTGCACCCCAATTTCTTTCAATTTGGCCATAGCTTTCTCAAATTCATAGGCATTTGAAGCTAGTGCACACTATTCTAGCAAATGACCTACCCAAGCACCCCTCCCACTTTTAACAATACCAGTAATATTACTTTGCATATGATGTAAATAGTAAGAATGATGGCTATTTGGAAAAAAATTAGGAATACTCAACAACAAACCCCAACATCTATCACTTAAAAAAGTCAATGGTTTAGCAAACCTAAGAGCATCTCTTAAGTAAGTCAAAAACCAACTCCAACACTCTTCATTTTATTTAGACACAAGAGCCATTGCCAATGGAAAAAACCTGAAACATAAAACAACAACATCAAAAATTATTCTAAATTACATTTTCCAACAATACAAATTAAAATTTTCAGTAATACTACAGAACATGATAAAATTAATAAACTGCATAAAAATATATATTGTTCTATCTTTTTATTCTATTAAATTACAAGTTCCTATTTACTACATCTTGAAACTATAATACAATAACTTGATTATCAATATCTAAATAACTAATAACATTACGTACCTTGATTCCCATTTTTAGCAGTAGCAGCCATCAAAATATCACTTCGACCTTTAAAGAAGTTGCATCCAAAAAAATCATAGCTCAACAATACCTAAATCCAAACATACAAGCCTCGTAGCAAAAAAATACTCTCTCAAATTGATTAGTCTCTTCATCTACATCCATACTTATATAACTTTTCGGATTATATTTCTCAATTGCATACAAATACCATACTAAATCATTATATGATTTTTTTTCATCACTGTATATATCACTAATACCAATTTCCTACCTTTATAAGCATAATAGTTACTTAAATCCATATCATAATCTCTCCTAAAACTTTTCACAATATCCTTTGTTTTCCCTTTTAGCTCATCACGTATTTGATTAACAATCAAAGCTTTTACAAGATCACTATTGATAGCTGGACTACTAACTGATCTAAAACCACCTCCACATGAATGACTTAGCTGAATTTTTTTAACAATCAACTAATCCAATTGCTTCAATTTGCATGAAGCATGAATTCTAAATGAAAAACCATATACAACACATTGAACTGTCACCCGCTCCTTACAGTTCTTAACATATTGTACTTTAAATCCATTTTTCAAACAATATGCAGTAACCATTCTATGAAATCCAATAGCCGATTCAAATATTTGTCCAACAGCAGTAAAAAATTCTAAATTTGAATTTTTCTTCCAAAAGTTCATGTAAAATTTTTTCTTGGCAATAAGCAGAATCTAAATCATCATTATATTCAATCAAATTGCTACTTGGTTCTCCAACACCAACAACTGAGATTGATTTACTACTGTCAATAGCAACATCATTTGAATTATTCTTTAAGCATACAAGAAAACCAAGAAATCCTCCTTTTTAAACCATGACAAGCACAATATAGCTTGTAGATCACTATCCGTCTCAGTATAAGTTGTTTTCCCGAACATAGAACAGATCAAAACATAAAGGAGTAAAAGTATTCCACTTCTCACAAGCCTTACTTCTTACATAACTAATTGATGCATCCAAACCAAGACGAATACAAAATGAATTCTTATTAAAATCAAATACAACCATCATAGATATATCAGACCTGCAATTCAAAACATAAATAAGTAAATAACTATACAATTTAAACATTTTTATAAACGATTTTATAAAAAGATAAAACCAATTATCTTTTTTTACTGCTGTTATAATATTGAAGAAAATAAAGAATTATACAATAATTTTAAAATAACATAAATAATTTAAAGAAATTGGGGGTACAAAAGCTACTGAATAGTTGAATGATAAGTCATATGATCATTGGACTGATTTGTTTTTTCCAGGAAAAAGATAAAAAAGATAAAACGAGTTATCTTTTTCACTTTTATTTTGTTAATGAGTAAAAAATTACCATAACTACACAAAAACTACAATTAATTTCAGTAATAAAGAAACCTAAAAAGCACATTTCACATGTCATATGAAAATTTTAATTAAATTACACCATACCTTTTAGCAGCCTGTTCAACTAAAGGAAAACTTGAAGTTTGAATTTGCTTTTCCATTGATTGAACTGCATAGTCCACAAAAATAAAGAACAAATTAGTACATTTCTATATCATATACCTCAATTTCAGATTCAATTAAAAATTCAAAATCGCTCAATAAAAATATAATCCACGATTCAATTAAAAACTATAAAAATACCTGATATTAAAAAAAATATCAACAAAAAAAATCGCCTCTTAAATATCAAGAATTAAAAAAATTACGTCGAATGATAAAAAAATTATGTCGAATTATAAAATTAACCTGAAAGAATTAACGATGGTAGATCGAATTTGAGATATCATGATCAACGTGTCTGATTTATTTTAAGAGATTGGTAGTTTTAAAAAAGAAAACGGATCGCCATGTTTTCTGTCATGCAAACTAATTATTTAACGACCATGTCCTAGTAAAAAAATGAAGATGCGATTAAGAGCCCTTAAAGCGAATTTCATGTAATATAAATGTGTTTGTAACTGTACTATTCTATACTACATTACATACGGAAATAAATATTTATTTCTAGATATAAGCATATTGCACAAGATTTTAAATATTCAAACAATATTTTTATTCAGTATAAATGTTTTATTTTAATTTTGAAATAGTACATATTTCCAACTCCACTATTGTACATACCACTATTACATTCAGTCCTCACCACATTTGTGATAACCTAGGCTTTTATCCTTTAAAAGAATTGTGTATACTAATTCTTTTTACATATAGATGATAAAATAAAATTGGTGATAATTCTGAATATTATTAAACCAGCATTTTGCTATTTTATCAATACATAATAATGATAATATTTAGAAAATGAAATTTATGGGCATACAATAGTTTATGCTTAAACATGTAATGTGTGTTTATATGACATTTGCATTCCAAGTTTTCATAAAAGGCCAAGGGAAAATGAGTTTTGAATTGCCTTCAGGTTTTTGTCACAATTATAATGTCACTTATATACTATTTTTTAATAAGGGGAAATTAAAGAAAAGAGGGAGAGGACCAATCAGGAATCACACCATTTGTATGATAGGCATATTACCATTTATAGCCTGTAGCCTAAATGTATTAAGAATGGTACACCTAAGAGTCATTTTACTTGTACATGTAGTCATACTGGATGAATAAAAATGAGGGGATAATACTGGTATTTGGTATAAAATGAAGCGCTAGGAAAATGCTGGTTATAAATAGCACATAAACAACCACTAAGGAGGTTAGTGCAACAACATTTTCTCATAGGAAAGTTGGAAAATATAAAGTTAAGAGAAGTAAGAACTTTGGTGAGTATATCTCACTATTTATAAGGCATTGAGACCAATTTAAGCAGCCTATGTTAGTAATATGTTGAGGTATTAATCACACAGTATTATATGTTTTGTTTGTTTGTTTGTATGGATCGAATGATTATGTATGGATTGTGAGGCAATTATATGTGTTTATGGATTTTATTTTAGACAACCAAGTAACAATAATATTGCCATGAAGTAGGGTTTATAAGTTTAGGAGTAAACAACATTAGACAAGGGGGTTTAAACCTTATGTTTACTTTTAAATAATATTGGTAAATGGAGCAATGAAGAGTGTTCACTTGCTGATCAGTTTACCATTGATGTTTCTCTAAATCCGATCTTATTTATAGACCTAGTATGGAGAAATACAAGGATTGGAGGTGTCCTAATCACCTTTATCTTATGCTCAAGGCAATATAACATGATCTACAGTTACCCCATTTTTTAATAACCTAAATGTTTAATAGTAAAAATATACTTATGACTATCACCATTATATGTTTATCTAAGTTTGGATGATTGCCTGCGTATGACTGGGGTGTAATGTGATAGTATGATTGTGTTTGCATTTACATGTAAGTAATTCATCATATTGATGGGGGTTTACATGCATCAGTGAGGATGTGGGGGGGGGGGGAGGGGGGTGGGGGGTAGTTGGGTTAATAAAGAGTTAATGCCTAACTAGCAAAAAAATATGTGTCTAGTGGGTGTTTTAACACCTGTTGCATTGATCTATTCATCATCGGTGAGTATGGTGGGTATGTACATGGCCTGGAACAAGCCCTAAAAGCCTCTATGTGATGGAATAACTGAGAGATGACTCAAACAATGTGCACAAAGTGTTCAATGCATGAATACTTTTGGTATGTGACCCACTTAAAATATGATAAATAGTCCAAGAATCATGTTGAAGTTAGGAGAAATAACATGGTACATGGGGGGCTGGGAGGAGGATTCATGTACATGTAAAGTATAACGATGTTATCTACATTTCTAGTGTAATGACCCGCATTTTTAGCGATATAATAATTAATTAATTTAATTATTTAAAAGATGATTAAAAGGATGAAATGGTCGATTAATTAAATAATGGTGAATATTTAATTTAAATAATAATTAAATAATATATTTAATTCTGAAATAATCAAAATGGGCTGAAATGGCGATATGGTGTGAATGGGGCAATTCAAAATATTTAATTCAGTTTAGAATTGAATTATAATAACGAATATATTATTCGAACGACAGTTTGAACGTATAATTTTATTTTAATTAAAATCGAGCTTGAAATGGCGCTGCAATTCGTAAGTTGGCGATTCGAACTTCAACTGAATGTACAGGATTCGTTTTAAGCCGGATTTCAGTGAAACAAGAAACGTATGGAGCTGGTGGAGTATATCTTTCTAGTGGAAGAGAAAAATCGAGATTTCATCGTGTAGATTTTGATTTATGTCCAAATCAAATTTTAGAAAAAAGTCGCAGTGGAATTCCTTTATAATTTATTTATATTTTAAAAAAGGAATTTCATTATAAATCGAATATCGATTTAATCGGGATTTGAAATATCAAGTTAGAAATTCATATAGGAATATTCTAGAGCTGTATGATATTCCACTGTGAATATATACGATAATATAAATTTATTTATATTTAATTTAATTATATTTAAATATATTTATATATTTAAATGGGTCGTTCAGAGCTTTAAAAATAGCCGGTTTTGCAAACGAAGTCGGAATTCGACGAAACCAATTTTGTTGGATCCACAACATCAAATTATTGCTAGATTCCAAGTTCCGTGATTTTTAGAGTCACTGTGTGGGCGTACGGATTTTTAGAGTGAAAAACAGTCAGTATTTTGACGGTTAAAAATATGCTGTGTGAGCATACGGAGTCGGAATTAGACGAAACTAGTTTCGTTGGGACCGTAATGTCGAACTGAAGGTGCATGTCAATTTTCATGATTCACGGGTATTGTATGTGATCATACGAAATTTATTTCTATAAGAATACATAGCGATAAAATATAAATAGAATATTCTTTGGAATATTCCCATCTCCTAATGCTATAAATAAACCCTATCTATATTCCTTATAACCTAATTCTTCACCGAAGTCTAATTTCCTCTCAGCCGCCACAACAATCTGGAAACGAGAAATTCCCATCTTCAAAATTCCTAATCAAATCCAAATAAAATCATATAAATCCTATTATATATATATATGGATTCTACGAGTATTTCTCTTCAATCTCGTATGGGTTTTACCAAACTCGATTTCTGTTCGGAAGTTCAACGCGGAAACCCGTAGTTCTAGGGTTCAACGTTTCGATAATCAAAGCATTAAATCGCGTTAGGGTTGATAGATTTGGATTCAGAAGGTGTTATGGCACTCGCGTAGTTTTCTTGAGGGATTTGGTGAGATTTGAATTCGATACCTGTAGCTGTGTTCACAGTTTACTATTTCGACGCAACTTAAATGCCGAGGGCGAGTTTGAATGTGTGGTGGTGAGTAGATGGAGATCGGTAAGAGGAGTTATATGGTGAAATTAGTTTTTGGATTTGTGAAGTGTGCGTGGAGCAGTTGGGATTCAAAGATGAGGAAATAGAGTGAGGGAGAGGAGCAGTACGCGTATTCTTGGATTGGGGAGGTCGACGTTTGTTGAATCCTGGAACGATACAGTGGCCTCAGTATTGGGAAATGGTGATGAAGGCAGATGGGTTTAACATTATTTGTATTTATGTGGAAAAGGAGGGATGATAATCATGGTGAACGAAGGGGTTTTGGTGCTTTATTTGTTTGGGTTACTGCTGTCGATAGATTTTGATTTACAGGTTCGAGTTTTATTATTTTGGTAAATTGGGATTTGAGAGTGTTCTTGTGGAAAGAAAGGGATGTAATGGCCATCAAGATATCGGCTATGGCTGGTATGAGGGATCGATGTTATAGCAAGTTACAAACTGTAGTGGGGTTCGATGTGCGTGGACGTTGTTTTGAATGTGGAAGGAGGTGTTGAGTTTGTGAAGCAAAGGTTCTAGTTTGAAGTAGTTTCAGTAGGGAAGACGCAAACTGTTGAAACAATTTTGTTTTAAAGGGGTACAGGGCCGACGGGTTTGAATTGTTGGGCTGAGATGTTTGTAAGCCAAAATTGAAAAGGAAAAGAATAAGAAGGGTAAAGGCCAAACAAGTGGAGCAGAAACGTTTTGGCGGAGGGATATGCTTCTGAATGGACTAAAGACAAGAATAGTACAGAACATGATCCGACAGGATCATAGGAACAGACACTGCAACATGGAATTGGAATGGGAATGATTCGAAGCGTATCTGGATTTACGACAGAAAAACGTCAAATCTGAATCAAGGACCGTAAATCGTTATTTAACGATTAAGGACAAATGTGAGTAAAACTCACCAACTCTGAACAGTTATATTTTTATAACGTACTTTTAGAACTGTTAGATATTGATTAACTATTGTGTGTAGATTGGTTGATTGAACTACTAGTCAGTTAGTTGAAATTATATATATATATATATATAAATATATATATGTATACCATTAAATATATATGTTGATGCTGCTTATCAGAAAATTTCATACTGAAACGAAGTTGATGTTAATTATATGGTTTAACATCTGTGATGCTGGGGAACAGGTTGGAGGGACCCAACTGGGTTCCTCAATATATAAAATACTGTTTTGTTTCATATATTGTGATATGTGATGTGTTATATAATCTGTGATGATTATGTGTACTTGGTTGATAGTAATCATGGTTATACGGTATTTTAAATACCAAAATGAATAATGGAAAGTTAAAAAGGGAATTTTCAAAGTTATATTGAAAATGAATTTATTTATAAAATCGAAGGATTTTATAAAAGGAACATTTATTTAGAAAATGAATAGGATGTTGTTAAATGGAAATCATTTATAAAGGAATAGGATATTATAAAAGGAAAACGTTATTAAAAGGGAATCTATATAAGTGGAGAAACGTTGTTAAAGGACATTTTTTTAAAGTGAAGAACCGTTACTAAAAGTAAATCTTTATAAATGAATAAACGTTGTTAAAAGGGAAAATCTTTGTAAATCAATAAAGAAATCGAATATTAGTATTAGAAAGGGGTTAATCAAAAAGGAGTTGAATCAAATAAGTTATTC
The DNA here is from genome assembly GCA_030737875.1 of Allium sativum. Taxonomy (NCBI): domain Eukaryota; kingdom Viridiplantae; phylum Streptophyta; class Magnoliopsida; order Asparagales; family Amaryllidaceae; genus Allium; species Allium sativum. The sequence goes on from CM060923.1 coordinate 468,378,303, forward strand.
AATAAGAGTTAACCAGTTAAGGTTAATCAGTTAGAGTTAATCAATTAGAGTTATTCGAATAAGAGTTAATCAAATAGAGTTAAAAAATATATTAGAAACTGACTAGAGATTAGTTAAGTCGAATGGTTTTCTGAGTGTGGATCTGATGTTGGTTTGGGCCTTCGGGATTTATACTTAGAGAATTGTTCTCTTACTAGTTTACAGTTGGGGACTGATGGTTATGGAAGAATAGTGATACATGAGTAAGCCATGGAAATGTTTTCCTGTGTTAATAATGTATATTTTCTAATCACAGAAAATAAGGAAATATGAATATATATATATATATATATATTTATATGTTGGATGATTTGATCGATAATTCCATTTGGAATTTAGATCGTTGTGTGAACACCGACATGTTTTCATTTGATAGTTAAATCACAGACTATCAAAGTTTTGACCATTTTAATGTGTTGTTAATATGGAGAGACCGGTTGGATTCTTATCCTAAGAACCACTCCGTGTTGGCATAAGCGTTGCGAATATGCCGAATAAAATTGAAGACGGAGTAAAGTGCAAGGGATGTTGTACTAGTCTTAGACAACATGGACTAAGACGGATGTACTGAATAGTGCCTTCAGTTTTCGTTCAATCCCAGAACGAACGTAAATGGACGAATGTCTGACAAAGTATTTCCAATGATCGAATGGGTTGGTCTGTATAAATATATATGGCTGCAATGGATTTATTCCCTTAGCGTAACATCCAGAATATTTGTGTAAACCAATTAATGATTAACGGATTTGATAATGTGGCATTCAAAGTGATCGTGTTATCAATGAATGGAAAGTAGTCGTAGCCTCTGGCCTCAACATCCGGTAAATGACAAAAATCGGGCGGGCAGGCAGCATGGCTAAGTCGGTCGCACCGAAGTAGGGTGTATAATCACCTATCTAGAGAATATTCATTTGCTTATTTAATCTATCAATGATGTCCCTATATATACGGGAAACGGTTGCTGACCCCAACCGTTGGTGATGTACATTCGATACACTCAAGCGAAATGAGTGATCGGTCATGTGTGGCTGAGTTGCAAGATGTTCTTGTTGAACTCCAGTGTATCGTTCCTAGAGTACATTGATCAGAAGGTGGTTCCATACCTTGTCATAGTTGGAAATCCATTTCCCAATACGTGCTTGCGGTTTTGATTGTATACTATATATGTAGAACGTGAGATGAAAGCGTTTCTGCTAGATGATTATTATATTGTGGTTGATAGACATTATTATAATATCAAAAGGTTTTTGATATAAAGATATTTTGGATTCTCATAGGGGAAAAACCCGTTCCGTTATACGGCGTGGTCTTATGAGATATCGTTTACTTGTTCAAATTGTTTAAAACTGTTTTACTCATACCAGTCCCATGACTGACCCGGAGTTTACTTTGTTTTGTTCTACCTAAACTCTTGGGTGCCTAAATTTGTACGGGCAGTCAAGTAGTTCAGGATTTTACAGATACACTTGGAGAGCTTGGAGCAGGAGGCTTCAAAATTCTATAGCTATTATTATTTCCGCTGTTGTTGTAAGTGTTGTACTCTGAAATGTTATTGTATACATATACTGTTTGTATTTCAAAAGTAATGTTATATTTTATTTGTTCCGCTGTGAGATTCGTGGTTACTCTGATGATGATGTTCTTCTTCTTCTTCTATTCTAATAGTTCTATCTTATCTATCCTCACCCTCTATCTTATTTCTATTAATTTCTTGAATTTCCAGTGCAATTTAGGGTTGGACTTGTGTTATTTGGTCAACTCAAATTGGACCGGATTTTCGGGTCATTACAATTGGTATCAGAGCTTAAGGTTAAGTATTACCTTGGCTGTGTGGCGTAACTCAGTAGAGATGGGATTAGTAATATCCTAGATTGAGTTTGAGTGTATATATACGAGTGCGTATTTGTTAGTGAATATAAAATGGTTTTATATTGTGGAGATTTATTGGTTGAGTCGCTTATGAATTCTGATCGATGGTGGGGCACCACAATATCGATAAGGGTTTCTAAACACTCGATTTTGATGGGTCGACACGGTATGTTTTGAAAGCGGGTGAATGAAGTAATTTTATCCGAATTATATTTTGATATAAAAGAGTGGTTAAGATTTGAATCATTATAGTATATTGGATGTGTTGGTTGTTGTTTAATCGAATGAGATTATAGTTGAAATGGTTATATAAATAACCAATTAGAATTCATATAAGTATAATATATGAAAATTTTAAAATCCTGGGAGATTTTAAATTGTTTACAATCATTGAAAGGATATTTTGAATTATGTTTCAAAATGGGAAATATCTAAGAATGGTTTTGAAAATGATATAGTATTGAACTCACTTTTATAACTGGAAAATAACCCTGATGAGTGTGGCCACATCATTAGTGTTCATTTTCGAGTTGCTAAGTGACGGATTACTACCAAAGATTTTGTTTTTGAATTGTTTTGAGAAAACAAGTGGTTTAGAAATTCAAATGTTTTGAATTAGTATTATGATTTCAAATTGATTTGAAATAAACCCAGGGATTTAAATTCCAGAATGAGAAGGTAAAAGTGAATAATAAACTAAAATTTAACTTGAACTAAGTTAAATAAAAATTGGATTTGATTAGTGAATAATATGGAATGGTATTGGAATTGGTGAGTTAAAATTTCGAAAATCGAGAATGGAACTCGAGTTAAGAATGAGATGTGATTTGAGGATATAAACTGTTCGGAGTTGATTGGTATGGCTTGATATATGCAGAATTGGTAACAGGTGCAAAGTGATATAATGATATACCCGGCAAAAAGGTACAAGTTTATATTTCATATGAGTTTGGTGATTTATGAGCCGATTTGGCAAGCCGCTCGGCTATTTGATTTTCTTTTGGGTTGGAGATGGCCCAGAGAGGCGAGTTGTGGTTTTACCAAAAGGGCTGTACAAAGGAGGTTATGGCGAAATTTTCCGAAAAATATAGGCATTAGAAAATTTTCAGAATTTTTGAAAATTTTAGTTAGTCGGAATAAATTAATATTTTAGTCGATATTAATTGGTTCAGTTGAAACTGAAGTTAAAGGGTAAACCGATAAATATTTACCCAGTAGATAGGGTCGTCCTCTACCTTAGCAATTTCGAGGACGAAATTATTTTAAGTGGGGAAGAATGTAATGACCCGCATTTTTAGCGATATAATAATTAATTTATTTAATTATTTAAAAGATGATTAAAAGGATGAAATGGTCGATTAATTAAATAATGGTGAATATTTCATTTAAATAATAATTAAATAATATTTTTAATTCTGAAATAATCAAAATGGGCTGAAATGGCGATATGGTGTGAATGGGGCAATTCAAAATATTTGATTCAGTTTAGAATTGAATTATAATAACGAATATATTATTCGAACGATAGCTTGAACGTATAATTTTATTTTAATTAAAATCGAGCTTGAAATGGCGCTGCAGTTCGTAAGTTGGTGATTCGAACTTCAACTGAATGTACAGGATTCATTTTAAGCCGGATTTCAGTGAAACAAGAAACGTACGGAGCTGGTGGAGTATATCTTTCTAGTGGAAGAGAAAAATCAGGATTTCATCATGTAGATTTTGATTTATGTCCAAATCAAATTTTAGAAAAAAGTCTCTATGGAATTCCTTTATAATTTATTTATATTTTAAAAAAGGAATTTCATTATAAATCGAATATCGATTTAATCGGGATTTGAATTATCAAGTTAGAAATTCATATAGGAATATTCAAGAGCTATATGATATTCCACTGTGAATACATACGATAGTATTTTTTTTTGTGTTTAATTTAATTATATTTAAATATATTTATATATTTAAATGGGTCGTTAAGAGCTTTAAAAATAGCTGGTTTTGCAAATGAAGTCGGAATTCGACGAAACTAATTTTGTTGGATCCGCAACATCAAATTATTGCTAGATTCCAAGTTCCGTGATTTTTAGAGTCACTGTGTGGCCGTACGGATTTTTAGAGTGAAAAACAGTCAGTATTTTGACGGTTAAAAATACGCTGTGTGAGCATACGGAGTCGGAATTAGACGAAACCAGTTTCATTGGGACCGTAATGTCGAACTGAAGGTGCATGTCAATTTTCATGATTCACGGGTATTGTATGTGATCATACGAAATTTATTTCAATAAGAACACATAGCGATAAAATATAAATAGAATATTCTTTGGAATATTCCCATCTCCTAATGCTATAAATAGACCCTATCTATATTCCTTATAACCTAATTCTTCACCGAAGTCTAATTTCCTCTCAGCCGCCACAACAATCTGGAAACGAGAAACTCCCATCTTCAAAATTCCTAATCAAATCCAAATAAAATCATATAAATCCTATTATATATATGGATTCTACGAGTATTTCTCTTCAATCTCGTATGGGTTTTACCAAACTCGATTTCTGTTCGGAAGTTCAACGCGGAAACCCGTAGTTCTAGGGTTCAACATTTCGAGTAATCAAAGCATTAAATCGCGTTGGGGTTGTTAGATTTGGATTCAGAAGGTGTTATGGCACTCGCGTGTTTTCTTGAGGGATTTGGTGAGATTTGAATTCGATACCTGTAGCTATGTTCATAGTTTACTGTTTTGACGCAACTTAAATGCTGAGGGCGAGTTTGAATGTGTGGTGGTGAGTAGATGGAGATCGGTAAGAGGAGTTATATGGTGAAATTAGTTTGTGGATTTGTGAAGTGTGCGTGGAGCAGTTGGGATTCAAAGATGAGGAAATGGAGTGAGGGAGAGGAGCAGTACGCGTATTCTTGGATCTTGGAACGATACAGTGGCCTCAGTATTGGGAAATGGTGATTAAGGCAGATGGGTTTAACAGTATTTGTATTTATGTGGAAAAGGAGGGATGCTAATCATGGTGAACGAAGGGGTTTTGGTGCTATATTTGTTTGGGTTACTGTTGTCAATAGATTTTGATTTACAAGTTCGAGTTTTATTATTTTGATAAATTGGGATTTGAGAGTGTTCTTGTGGAAAGAAAGGGCTGTAATGGCCATCAAGATATCGGATATGGCTGGTATGAGGGATCGATGTTATAGCAAGTTACAAACTGTAGTGGGGTTCGATGTGCGTGGACGTTGTTTTGAATGTGGAAGGAGGTGTTGAGTTTGTGAAGCAAAGGTTCTAGTTTGAAGTAGTTTCAGTAGGGAAGACGCAAACTGTTGAAACAGTTTTGTTTTAAAGGGGTACAGGGCTGACGGGTTTGAATTGTTGGGCTGAGATGTTTGTAAGCCAAAATTGGAAAGGAAAAGAATAAGAAGGGTAAAGGCCAAACAAGTGGAGCAGAAACGTTTTGGCGGAGGGATATGCTTCTGAATGGACTAAAGACAAGAATCGTAAAGAACATAATCCGACAGGATCATAGGAACAGACACTGCAACATGGAATTGGAATGGGAATGATTCGAAGCGTATCTGGATTTATGACAAAAAAACGTCAAATCTGAATCAAGGACCATAAATCGTTATTTAACGATTACAGACAAATGTGAGTAAAACTCACCAACTCTGAACAGTTATAATTTTATAACGTACTTTTAGAACTGTTAGATATTGATTGACTGTTGTGTGTAGTTTGGTTGATTGAACTGCTAGTCAGTTAGTTGAAATTATATATATGTAAATATATATACCATTAAATATATATGTTGATGTTGCTTATGAGAAAATTTCATACTGAAATGAAGTTGATGTTAATTATATGGTTTAACATCTGTGATGCAGGGGAACAGGTTGGAGGGACCCAACTGGGTTCCTCAATATATAAAATACTGTTTTGTTTCATATATTATGATATGTGATGTGTTATATAATCTGTGATGATTATGTGTACTTGGTTGATAGTAATCATGGTTATACGGTATTTTAAATACCAAAATGAATAATGGAAAGTTAAAAAGGGAATTTTCAAAGTTATATTGAAAATGAATTTATTTATAAAATCGAAGGATTTTATAAGAGGAACATTTATTTAGAAATTGAATAGGATGTTGTTAAATGGAAATCATTTATAAAGGAATAGGATAATATAAAAAGGAAAACGTTATTAAAAGGGAATCTGTATAAGTGGAGAAACGTTATTAAAGGACATTTTTTTAAAGTGAAGAACCGTTACTAAAAGTAAATCTTGAAATCATTTATAAAGGAATAGGATATTATAAAAAGGAAAACGCTATTAAAAGGGAATCTATATAAGTGGAGAAACGTTATTAAAGGACATTTTTTTAAAGTGAAGAACCGTTACTAAAAGTAAATCTTTATAAATGAATAAACGTTGTTAAAAGGGAAAATCTTTGTAAATCAATAAAGAAATCGAATATTAGTATTAGAAAGGGGTTAATCAAAAAGGAGTTGAATCAAATAAGTTATTCAATAAGAGTTAACCAGTTAGGGTTAATCAGTTAGAGTTAATCAGTTAGAGTTAATCAATTAGAGTTATTAGAATAAGAGTTAATCAAATAGAGTTAAAATATATATTAGAAACTGACTAGAGATTAGTTAAGTCGAATGGTTTTCTGAGTGTGGATCTGATGTTGGTTTGGGCCTTCGGGATTTATACTTAAAGAATTTTTCTCTTACTAGTTTACAGTTTGGGGCCGATGGTTGTGGAAGAATAGTGATACGTGAATAAGCCATGGAAATGTTTTCCTGTGTTAATAATGTATATTTTCTAATCATAGAAAAAAAGGAAATATGAATATATATATATATATATTTATATTTATATGTTGGATGATTTGATCGATAATTCCATTTGGAATTTAGTTCGTTGTGTGAACACCGACATGTTTTCATTTGATAGTTAAATCACAGACTATCAAAGTTTTGACCATTTTAACGTTGTTAATATGGAGAGACCGGTTGGATTCTTATCCAAAGAACCACTCTGTATTGGCATAAGCGTTGCGAATATGCCAAAGAAAATTGAAGACGGAGTAAAGTGCAAAGGCTGTTGTACAAGTCTTAGATAACTTGGACTAAGACGGATGTACTGAATAGTGCCTTCAGTTTTCGTTTAATCCCAGAACGAACGTAAATGGACGAATGTCTGACAAAGTATTTCCAATGATCGAATGGGTTGGTCTGTATAAATATATATGGTTGCAACGGATTTATTCCCTTAGCATAACATCCAGAATATTTGTGTAAACCAATTAATGATTAACGGATTTGATAATGTGGCATTCAAAGTGATCGTATTATCAATGAATGGAAAGTAGTCGTAGCCTCTGGCCTCAACATCCGGTAAATGACAAAAATCGGGCAGGCAGCATGGCTAAGTCGGTCGCACCGAAGTAGGGTGTATAATCACCTATCTAGAGAATATTCATTTGCTTCTTTAATCTATCAATGTTGTCCCCTATATATACGGGAAACCGTTGCTGATCCCAACCGTTGGTGATGTACTTCGATACACTCAAGCGAAATGAGTGATCGGTCATGTGTGGCTGAGTTGCAAGATGTTCTTGTTGAACTCCAGTGTATCGTTCCTAGAGTACACTGATCGGAAGGTGGTTCCATACCTTGTCATAGTTGGAAATCCATTTCCCAATACGTGCTTGCGGTTTTGATTGTATACTATATATGTAGAACGTGAGATGAAAGCGTTTCTGCTAGATGATTATTATATTGCGGTTGATAGACATTATTATAATATCAAATCGTTTTTGATATAAAGATATTTTGGATTCTCATAGGGGAATAACCCATTCCATTATACGGCGTGGTCTTATGAGATATCGTTTACTTGTTCAAATTGTTTAAAACTGTTTTACTCATACCAGTCCCATGACTGACCCGGAGTTTACTTTGTTTTGTTCTACCTAAACTCTTGGGTGCCTAAATTTGTATGGGCAGTCTAGTAGTTTAGGATTTTACAGATACACTTGGAGAGCTTGGAGCAGGAGGCTTCAAAATTCTATAGCTATTATTATTTCCGCTGTTGTTGTAAGTGTTGTACTCTGAAATGTTATTGTATACATATACTGTTTGTATTTCAAAAGTAATGTTATATTTTATTTGTTCCACTGTGAGATTCGTGGTTACTCTGATGATGTTCTTCTTCTTCTTCTTCTATTCTAATAGTTCTATCTTATCTATCCTCACCCTCTATCTTCTTTCTGTTAATTTCTTGAATTTCCAGTGCAATTTGGGGTTGGACTTGTGTTATTTGGTCAGCTCAAATTGGACCGGATTTTCGGGTCATTACATCTAGAATTGTAGACAAGTTATATAAATATTGATTTATGCTCATACCAGACCATTTTGTCTGACCCTATTTTGATTGCATTTCTAATCTTATGAGGTGTATCATTTTCGATGAGGAAGCTCATTGATTGAATCCAGGAAAGGAGACTTAAGTAGTTGTTTGGTGACGTTATGTTATGATGCAAGACTTGCTGCAGTAGGACTTAAAATCTAGAATAGCTTAATTGTTAAATAAAGAGTCATTGCATTATGTTTAAATGAATTAAGGACTTGTATTTAGTTTTAGATGTAATAATGTAATGCTTCATGTAAACATTGCTATAAAAACACGGTTCAATATTGCTACATCGGATCGTCAAAAATCATGAATCAGGTCGTAAGACAATCATGTGAAGCCAACAACTTAATACAATGGATCATGGACATGCAACACATGGATCAGACATGCTTGTGTGTATAAGGAAAGAGGCTATGATGTACATATATATACATGTATTATACTGTATATATATTGTATGAAATGCTGGAAAAGATATATAAGTGAAGTATAAATCAGTCTTTGATGATCTATGGGAGCAAATGTGGCTTAACTTTAGTAATACATGGCTATTTGTACACGAGTTGGTTAACTTATATATTAACATAAGTATATGGCACATCATTGTGCAAGTTCATGTATTTACATAAGACTTGGGTCAGCATCATTCATATTATTAACCGTGGCATGAATACTCTTTAAACTATTGGAACGTGACACAGTTACAAGCATGTGCAACATGGATAGGAAGCTTTACCTCTATATGGATCGTGAGTTATTAAGGCCACGTCAGCGGCTATTTTAAATAGCATAGATCAGGTCATTTATACAACTTGGAACATGTGCGGATTAATAACAATGGATTGTAACGTGTACAAATGGATCGAACAGGTTGTATCCTTTCCATATAAAATGCAAGTTGTCACCAACTAGGAAATAGTCTCAGGTCCGTTTCCATGAGCAGGTCGTTGCATCTTCAGTTCGTAGGTCGTTCTTAATGTCATCAGGTCGTGGGTCATTACACATAGCGGCGGACCGAAACATGATAAGTTGTTTTAAGGATGGGTCACGATCCAGAGAAATGGATATAAAACAAGATGGCTGTTATGCTTTTAAGTGTAGTTGCATTAATTCATGAATAAGAAGGCGTGCATTATTAATGGGCCTATTGTATACAAAAGTGTAGATCGCATGCCCACGCCAGCAATTATAGGTCGTTGGAGTATTTACGAAGTACAGGTCATTTGTATTGAAGTCAGGTTGCCTACCTCAAGTTGGATCGTTCGCATATGAGTCGGGTCATCCGTATTTGAGTTGGGCTGCCAATCGACATATGACCCTGCATACACCAATTTACAACTTTGCCACTCCACTCAAATTACACCTATAATTACCCCTACACCTCCTTTATTCAAGGGGACCGATTTCTCCTCCCACGAAGTGCTTCCCAACTCATTTCGCTACAACTCCAAATCATTCAAACCTCCATTAAACCTCACTTAAGCTTCGATCAACCTCTCAATCACCATGGATTTGCCATAGATCATCTAAGTGCTCAAATTGTTGAAGATCTACTCCAACAATCATCGCAATCATAGAATCTAGCTATTTCCATAGCGAAATCGAGGGAATCAACACATTAAAGAGAAGAAAATAGAGAAAATCATTATAGAGAGAGAAAATGAGTAAAGTTAGAGAAATCATGCACCTTGTAACATTGAAAGTGATAATGAAAGCACTCTTCAAAGTGGACATAGGCCGGATCTAGGCCAAACCATTATAAATTCCTCTCTTTTTACTTGCTTTTTGTGTTTGTGGGTACCACTTTTCTAGATCTTAACTGTTTGTGAAGTGTTGAATTACATCTTGGGGTGTTAGCGCCATTTTTAGCATTAACATTTATGGAGCCCGCCATGGGGCCACACTCACATCCTATAGGTCAAGTGCTTTGTGCAAGATTTCAAAGTTGAAATCTTGTTTTTTTACGATAGATTTTCAAAATCTAAAATCCAAGCTAGTCGAGAGATCACCTTCAAAGTTCAAGAGTTTGCCCGAGATAATGCCACCAAAGAAAACGGTTAGCAAGTCTACAAGAGCCTCGGGCTTAGGAACTGTTGCAAATAATCCTATTGCTCCACAAAATAATTGTTTATCCCATAAAGAATCGTACATATAATTGATTAATTAAATTTGAAAAGAGACTTTGGGATGTGAATCATAACGCTCGGTTGCGCATACTCAGATCAAACATGCCAAGATCGTTCGCACAAACCCAGGTTAAGTAAGAGGGGAAATTCGTTCGCACAGAACAGGGGTCGATCACTCATATTATATGTGCACATGGCAAATGCTCTAGGAGACTGCTCGCACAAAAAGATAGCTTGCTCCGCCACTAGAACAGTTGAGTCGCTTGCTCATCAGAACAAGATCGAGCATAACAACTTATCTCAATCATACAAAGAGGTCGCACTTTCACCTTTCACTTGCCTATAATACTACTCGCTCACTCATTCTTTGGTCAAATATCACTGCTTCACTCAGATACCACCTACCGGTCGATCAGAGAGAGGCCTATGCTAATTCTTGGCTAGTCGCACTTACACCTGCTCTGCAGCCCTGATCTGTCGCTCATACACTCACCACCCGTTCACCGATTCAACCTACTCATGTACATGAAGCTCGCTCGCACAGACAGCTGAGTACAACTAGGTAGTGACATTTTCGTAATTAAAGAGACGAGCGACCCGTAGCCTGTATATATGAATTTTAGCTCATTTCTTCATGGGAGCTCACCTATAAATAGGTCGTGGCTTCGACTACACAGGGGATCAATTCCACCACCCCGAAGGGCTGTTAAAATGCTTCCAGCTCTCTCATTTCAAGTGATCCTAACATCATCTAACACTTCTAAGCAAAGATCTAAGAGCTTAATATGCCATGGCTTCCATTGAGATCAACCAAGTGTCTTAGAGATTGAAGATCCTCCTTCATCCTCCTTGCATTTGAAGTTTTCTCATCATTCCTCCACTGATTTCACCATTTATCTGCTGGTCCAATTATTTCTCCACCAATTTACATAGATCTAAGTGAGATTTACTTGTAATAAGAGAAGATGAATGTACAAAGAGAGATTCTATGTCTTGTAACAATTAATGTTGTAATGAAATCCTTCTAGAGTGGACGTAGATCTACCTAAGATCGAACCACTATAAATTCTCTTATCTTTTACTTTGCTTTCTAGTGATTGTAGCCGTATTACCTTCAATCCGACCATTTGGTGAAGTGCTTCCAAAGCACCCTTGGTGTTTGAGCCAATTTTGACTCAAACATTTGGCGCACACCGTGGGGCCGCATTCGCATCTCCTTCCTTCACACTTCTCTTAAGCTCAAAAGCCTTGCCTTGAACCACTAAGCCTTCCTCTATTGTAGAACCACTAGTTCTAAGATCCAGGCGAATCATCGAACTCATGAGTAGGCTGAAAGGGACTACTAGTAAGACCGTCAAAGAGACCGATGATTTCACCAACGATGCTAACAATGTTACACCCTCCACCAACCATCTCGAAGTGGATGATTCTTCTAGAGCTGTAGCGGCTATAACAACGAGAGAATTGGATGAAGTTGTCGCGAGTCTAACAAGTCAAATAGATATCGCAAACAATGCTATAATGAAAAAACTGGAGTCTATCTTCGGTATCCAAGAAGCTACTGCAAAGGTTACCTTAAATGCTACTTGTCCTCAATTGGCTCAAACTACTCATATGAACAATGTCGGTTCCTAATCTTCAAGTCCAAGGCGAGAAAACTATGTCCAGGAGGTTATAGATTCTAATGATCCTAACCATAAAGAGACAAAATCACTTACGTGCAATCATTCTGATTAAGAAACCCCTCGACAGGTCCTTGGACCCACCAAAGGGGTACTTCCCCATGAGGGAGGTCTAGGACCCCATAATCTAAACTGTGACTGTTTGCTTAGGCAAACATCCGGTAAGGAAATGGGGGGTCACTCTGTGGACCTGTACAGCAAGAAGGAACGCATATCGGAAATGGTACACGAAATCATGGAGGAAAGTTTGAAGAAAGAGGACAATGAAATGGAGTGAGAATTTTCCCTAACTAAGACCCCACTCACCAAGAGGATCAAGATGGCTTTATATCCACAAAACTTTAAACCCCCAATGGTGCAAGCTTATGATGGGACGAGTGATCCCAACGTGTTCTTATGCCAATGCAATCAGTATATGGATGGGGCACGTGCCACAGATGAGCTCAAGTGTCTTTACTTCCCAACTTACCTAGAAGGGGTGGCATATCTCTGGTTCACAAAGCTGCCACCAAAGTCTGTGGATGATTTTGCTACCTTGGCTAAGCTATTTAGGGAACAGTTCAGGCTCCAAGAAACCAAGGTTCGAGATGTTATGGAATTGAATGAACTAGAGAAAAGGCCAGGGGAATCCATCAAAGTTTTTCTCACTTGTTTCAATGCGACGGCTGCCATTGTTGAAAATTATGAACCTCGCCTGGTCTTGATGGCTTTGAAAGGGGCCATATGCAAATAGACCAAGTTGGGATGATGGATTAAGAAGAAGAAACCAAGTACCCTCGAGCAACTACTTGATAAAGTTGAAGAATATATGAGTCTTGAAGAGGATTCGGCGACTCCGCTTTGTTGGGAATTCTGAGTTTGCTCCTTTCAATGACACCGTGGGGAACATCTTCATGGCGACTATGGATACCAAGAAATATCCAACGCCAAAGCAAATGAAGTTCAACGATGCTGCAATAAAGTAAGGCAGGTTCTATCAATTTCACAACCAACCAGGTTACAATACCAATGGGTGTAGGCATCTAAAGCCACTAATCAAAGAACCGATTAGGAAGAATCGTCTGCAACAATATATGAAAAATCCACGATCCTCAAGCATCGCTCCAATACCCAAAAGGCCGGGGGAGGGGCATCAGATGATCAGTCTGGGTCAGGTAATAGAACTCCTACTCAAACCAATCCAAGGTTGATCGTCAACTGATAACCATTGATGGTGCTCCAATTTCAATGGCTCGAAATAAGTAGATATTACCATCACTACTATATTTTCATGCATTACTTCATGATTTACTTAATGCTAATGTTCAGAATTCGTGTAAACAATCTTTAATACTTTGCAAACATTGTTCTGAACATTAGATCTATGACTAAGAGCATATCTACTTGTATGATTCCCCTGCCTGTGGCCTTTTACCTTCAATCAAAACTTGATTAAAATGATTTCATATTGCTGGTCATCAATCAAGTGCTTGTTCCTTCAGAATCTAACGAAACATAGCGACCCTAACAACACTTACACAAGTGCTAAAAGCAGTAAATATTAACATACACAAAAACAAAATGCATAGCCTTAGGAAGAGAATAGGAGAAGTCGTAGAAGTTCAAGCAACGAACAAGCGTCACGACAAATGAATAAGAGTGTCATAACTTTCATAAAAAGGGCACTCCCCAAAGTAAGAATCTCAAAGCTCTAGTTCCAAAATTGAGATAGCCCGCCAAAATAAGTGGCTAGAAAAGGAATTGGAGTCGACCAACAGGAAAAAGATTGCAAGTTCCACCGTAGAGGCGCATTCTTAAATGAAAGGTCTAGGATGCCAGTTCTATAAATTGAGGCAATACTTGATGAAAGAACTAACGTCTGCCTTGTTGGATGAAACAACATGTCGGAAGGACCGACAAAACCTGATGTTGGAAGCACCAACATCAGGATGGAAGGACCGGCAACCTAAGCTGGAAGGACCAACAACATGTCGTAAGGACAGACAAAATCCTAATGTTGGATATACCAGCATCTGGATGGAAAGACCGTCAACAAGCTTGAAGGACCAGCAGTCGAAAGGACCGACAAAACCTAGGCTAGAAGCACCAGTTCGTGGCCAGAAGGACCGGCAACAAGCTGGAAGGACCAACGTTAACAGAAATCCTAGCCTAAAGGGGGTATCTAATATAATCCTCCTGATTCTGAGTTAATCAGAACGGACAGGACAAAAATTGGGTTAAACTTAAAACCTAATACCTCCCCAAGGGGAATGTATTTAAACCAAATCTCTAAAGGACTTGGATTGCCAGGTTAGCGAGAAATATGGTTGAATATACAAAAAAAAAACCTCCGAGGGGCATGTATTCAAGTCTAATTTCCGAAGGGTCTGGACTGCCAGGTTAGTGAGAATATGACCAAATGCATTATAAATGTAAAACCCCTCAAACAAGGGGCACTGGAAGAATGGTATGAAGCGATCGACGAAACTAAATTCCAGTTATAACTAAGAGAATTTAGGAAAGTTGATCATTTACAGTCTAATAAAATTGTAACAAACTTTGGTATGGGTGCATCACCACCGCACTAAAAAAGTCCAACAATCATGCTCGCTTAGACATACCATAAGTTTGCCACAACTTTACATTAAAGGCATGGCATCTATAAGGGTTATTTGACTAACAAAATTGAAACCCTTGAAATGGCTGGGGAAAACTTGAGAACTTCAATACATTGATAGACACAAGAAGTGGTTACTCACGAAAAAGAAGTTCTCAAATATTACTCTAGTCAGAATCAAGAGAATTCAGTACAATCTGTCAAGTAAATCCAATTCTAGTGATTCATGGCTATAACTGAAAAGTCATTTTAATATCATACATTGCAAAAACAAATGGCATAAATAATTTGTATTGTAAGAGTGAAAAGAAAACATGTGTGGAATCTAAAACAAGGAAGTACGACAAAGCTAAAATAAATAGTTTAAGTACAACAAGAAGAACACGGTTTTATCGCAACAACAAAGAACCAGATCATAGAATCACAAATCCAGAGTATCAAGCACAAATGTGCGTAAAATAACAAGCATAAAGTACTAGGCGAGGACCGACATTCGCATATACAACCGATCTGAGTATACCACAAAAGGAAATGGATTGGAATAAAAGCATGGAAGTCACAAATACTACTTCTTTTTCTTCCCACTGCTAGACTTAAAGACTATTTAGTAGAGGAAGGGGGAGGTGTACCAACTGTTTGTCTTCCATCTTTTGCTGCTTTGTTCACACAAGGACTCTCGAGGGAGGATAGGTAATGATTCCCGACCTATTCACAGTAGACCTTCTCCCGTGTTTCAAAGTAGACACAGCCCCAATAAACCAAGATTTGTCCTCATCATTACTATAATAATAATCAACCGCCTCTAGATCAGATGCATGAAGTAATGATGCATCACTTGGTGGAAGAGTAGTATGCGGACCAGTGCTAGGTGACACTAAGATCGAGTCAGTAGTAGCAGTTTGAACGGTGATAACACCAATAGGAAGAAGAGGTGACGAATGCAAACCTATTACAAGTGAATAATGAGCACAAAATTTGGCAAACCCAGGTGAAGAAATAAGATAATTCAAATCTGGTATGGCTTGATAAATATCAGTTTTACCTGGGGTATGCGGGTTTATGAGATCAATTTCATAATCGTTAACATTCAAAGAGGATTCATCATTTTTGCCATTCCCTGTACATTGCTTAACAATAGGCTCCTTAGCAACAGGAACTTCAATAATATACTTGTCAGTATGGATAGCCGGAGGGCCTGCAGGAGGAGTTTGTGAACTAAAAGCTTCAGCATTGACAGGGCAGGTTAGAGCAGGAATAGAGGTGTCATCCGGGGTCTTTTTCCTAAGGGGTTAAGCCTGCTCATCTATTAATATCTTCCCACCCTTAACTAGAGCATTACGATCTTCTTCTTCAGGGAGACTCTCCTAAAGGACATTGTCTTCTACACCATTAGAATATATAAGCAATTGTTCCCAGACAAGAGCCAAAGTTCATGGAAAGACATCATTCAAATAGCTTAAACTTCCACTATTCAGGACGCTGTAAACATAAAATTGAAACAAAGTATCATCGGTCTTGGCCTTGGCATGTTCAAGAGCACTAGTTAGCTTAGCATTATCTCTTTCCAGAGCTTTGAGAGCCTTGTTTTGAGAAGTAATCTTGTCATCAAGAATAACCTTTTCTTATTGATAGATGGCGGAAGCTCGCCTTTCCAAAGCCAATTGAGATTCAGCAAGTTATTGAGTAGATTGAGATTTCTGGAATTGTTTCCTTGCATCATCAAGCTCTTCTTTAAGTTTCTCATTCTAAGCTTCTAAGCCATTTACCCTGGTACTTCCACCTTTTAGAGATGCAATTTCTGACTCTTGAGATCTGATCAAGTGAACCAGTCCATCTTTATCCTTCTCTAAAGTTTTAATATGATCAAGATGTTGGGCATTCAACCTTTGAAATTCATAGCCAAATTTGGTCCACTTCTCTAATTGTTGGTCAATATTGCTCATGGTTGTGTTTAACCATGTTTCAAGCTGGCTCTTAGCAGTATCAAACTGAGTGATCATGCAGCTCTTTATAGTACTCAGCCCCTCGACAGCATCTCGCCTATCATTCAGACGTAAGTCCAAATCAAAGTACATTCCTTTTAAGTCCCAACCTCCAAAACAATCCCTAAGTTTCAAATTTCCAGGCGGAATTTTATAAGGGGGGCTGTCAAGAATCATCTGGATCTGAGCGGATGTTGGAACAATGGATTGTTCAGGAGGAACGGGAATGGTAAGAATCTAGAAACTCAGATGATTTATGGCGTTTTTGAATCTCATTCTCACCACGTTCATCTTTGCTTCTCTTCTTTCTTCTGATGCTTGCCCTTATCACCTATATCTGTTATCTCTACATGTTCATGCTTTCCCCTCCTAGAGGGTCAGTCAATGAAGGCTTGGAAGTGTGTTGAGGCTGAGAACCCAAAGATGATTGAGAACGCTTCGAGTGACGTGAGGGGCAAGATTGTAAAAGGATCTGTAGGTCAATAGAACCAATCTGTCGAGACAAACTATCCAACAATGAGTGCTTCATTCCTATATCTAGAAAAGGGAACAAAACAAATTTTCGGCACTAAAATTGAAAGATGAATAGGTAAGCTATAAGATTTATGGGACAATCCGTTTTCCTTCTTTTAAAGGCATATAAAGAACAAATATCTTGAAATGAAAGCGCTTGTTGTTTAACTCTCACGAAAAGTACATAAAGTCCCATTAAAATATGATAACCATTAGGGTGCAATTGGTATTGGGCAATAGCCAAATGCAACAAAATGGATACTAAATAAGAATTAAAAGGGAGAATTGCTCCACTTGAAAGCATATGGTAATGGACTGTAACATACCCAGGAGGTGGATGGTCAGGCAAATCATCTTTCCTGGAAACATAGTTTCGTCTTCTGAAAATCAGAACTGAGCACACTTTTGTTGGTATGAAGCAAGAAGGAGTATTGTTCTACGACTATCAAAACAAACTTTTTCAAGAGCCCAGGGTTAGGGGAAATCCTAAAAAACACTTGCTCCGAAAACAACAGTGATGTAGTCCCAGTTACCTGGCCATAACCTCCAGCTTCTCCAGACACGGTTCCCTCCTTCGGATTTGGATGAAATTGATTTCTAGCTTGCATTTCTACATAAATAGTTATTTTTAAAAAGAAAATCGCTGGTACGTGTTTCTTATTTTAAAGAAAATGACATACGAGACTTGGGATTTACGATTAGCATGTACCGATTAAACTAGTTCCAAGTCTCAATGATGCCTGACTCTAGATTGGTGATACTTGTGCAAAGAGTGTCTAATCGGATTACAAATGACTAAATAAGAGTAATCTTGCATAAGTGTGCCATACAAGCCAAACTAAAGTTATCCTATGTATCTATTTATTAAACTAATATACCGTTAGTATGAGCGACCAATGGTAAAAATAGTAAGCTCGAAAACGCGTGCTAGTCTTTGTCATTACAGATTAGCATTATAAGGAAAATTCGACAATCAATGGAGACCTAAATTCAAGGAAGTCTACAAGATATCTAAACATGCTAGACAATATACGAGTGAACCAAAGCTGGTCGATCACACACGATCCGTGCCTGAAGGATTCTGGTCTGGTCGTGCATACCCGATCCAATCCTGGTAGCATATGGTCAATTAACATCGATCGTTCATACCCAACCAAAGCAGGTTCATTCGTGACCTGCCCCATGTAGGGAACAAGCAGGAACGAGCCTAGTCGGATTAAACTTGAGCGACCACAGTAATCGAGCAAGAGTGCCAAGTGATTGTAGGAAAGAAAGCTTCTAGACTGTATAACTTGCACGATCGCTCAGATCCTGATTATACAGACAAATCCTATTCGTGCACATACATAAGGAAGACGATCGCTCATTGGCGATTAGGACAGGCTCGTTCATGACCAGACCCATACAAGGATCGAGCAGGAGCGGCCCAAGCCAAGTCAAGCACGAGCGAACACAGTGGACGAGCAAAATCCTAGGCTTTTAATAAAAAGAAGAGGGGTCGGTTGTGCTAAGACTCAGACATAAAACATGGATGGCTAAACTTTTGAAATGTGGAAGCGCAAAGCCAAGCTTGGTACCATAAATTCTGTGCGCAACAAAAGAAGTAAAAGCTTATGGAGTTTCGGGGCCTTAAACGCTTCGACAAATAACTCATGTGCATACAACTCAAAACAAAAAATTAGAGGACCTTACATGATTTGAAATCCTCAATCACTCACAAGATCAAGTTACAAGACAATCAAATTCAGATTTGCAAGAAAATCAGGAAAACGTGCAGAATTTCATGTCTCAAACATTTTTCCGAACACATTGTGTGCATAAAATCCAAATCAAGAAGGGTATTGAGCAATTAGATTTAATCAAACAATTAAATATTCAAACCCGTACCAAATCCTTATCAATACAAACCCAAGTGATTCGTTCGAGTTGAACTCAATTTTTTCCAGTCCACATCCCAAGTAATTTCAGAGCTAACCAATTAACCCGAAACGAAGATAAAAAAGGGGAATCACCTATGATAAATCAGAATGCTTCGGATTCGAAGGAGGATGCTCCAATTTTCTTTTGCGGTCGATCAAGCATTGCTAGAAAGAACTGAGCACGACGATGAAATGGGAATTGGTGAGGAGTTGACTGAGGGTTGTGGTGCTAAGCAGATTTTCCTAGGATGTTACCGCCATTAATTTCTTTCCTTCAAGAAAATGAAATAAGGGTGGGAAAAAGAAGATTCACATACATAAAGAAGACTGAGAGGTTCACTCAGATAAAAGTAACACGTCAGCTCGACCCGCTCAGTTGTATTAATATAAAGACCCATCAGATCCAATCTGCCCGCTCAAGCGCGAGTGCTCTGCTCGACCACATTAACATGTTGTCCCAGTCAAGAAAGTTAGCTCAACCATAAGTGCGAGCGATCCTAACCACATTTGATCATAAGTAAGAACGAGTCCAAACTCAGTCGATCATATCTGCTTACATGCGACCGTAAATTATGTATGATCATCACATGAAAAACCGGATTTAATCTGCCAAATTATGTTACGATCAAATTATTTCAAAGCATGTAATTTGTTGCAAATGAAAAACTACAAACTTTGAGGGGCAAATGTTTATCCCTTAAAGAATCATACATATAGTTGATTGATTAAATCTGAATAAAGACTATGATACGGGAATCATAACGGTCGGTCGTGCATACTCAAATCAAACATGCCAAGATCGTTCACACAAACCCAGGTTAAGTAAGAGGGGAAATTCGTTCGCACAGAACAGGGGTCGAGCTAAGTTAAAGGTCGAGCATAGCACAAGAGGTCAGTCACTCATATCATATGTGCATGTGGCAAATGCTCTAGGAGACCGCTCACACAAAAAGATAGCTCGCTCTACCACTAGAACAATCAAGTCGCCTGCTCATCAGAATAGGATCGAGCATAACAACTTAGCTCGATCATACAAAGAGGTCGTACGCATAAGGCAAGCTCAAGTGCGACATGACTCGAGGACAATAAGGCTCGTACACTGTAACACCCCATACTTTTAACTACACTAAAGATGATAAAATTAAAGAATACATATCTAAATTTTCTGAATGAAAATGAAACGGACTGCGCCATTGCATTCTTCTCAGAATTCTGCTTGAGATAGACTCCGAGTTTGCATAAAACGGACAATGTATGAAGAAGTTATTAAGGTTTGAAGTTTGTATACACATAAGAAGAAAATATATGAATAAAAATAAGTCCAGAAATTCAAAATGATTCAAAATCACGCGGAGGGCATAGGCGGGAAAATTCTCGCTCTGTGTGTCGATTTAGGGGTAGACTCCATTATAAGGGTGTCGACACCCATGTCGACACCCACATAGGGGGGTCGACCCCCATGTAGACACCCCCAGATCTGCGGAAGATTCTTGCTTCTGAACATGGACTGATTTCTGGTCAAGATTCGTTGGTTCTAGGCTATAAATAGGACCCTATACCCATTGTTTTCTTCACAATAAAACAATGGATGACTAGATGCTGCCTCTGCATAGAATAAAATAGCTTGTTCTTTTTCTACAATGGGGGTTAGACTAATTCAGAGATCTTTGATTCAAAATCTATAATTATGCTTCTATTTCTTAGATCCAATCACAGTGAGTCTATGTTAATTTTAGATCTAAAAACTTAAAAGTTAATCTTGACATGAATGTAACTTGGATCTAAGCATGTGACTATTTGAATCATATCAGATCTACTATAAACTATGTGTTTAAGTTGTTCTGGTATGACTATGATCTAGATCTAAACCTATACCTATTTATCAAGTAAGATCATCCATTATTAGTTGGATTTCTAATTCATTGTTTAGATCTCATCATGCCTATTTATGTTAGAATCGGTTCTACTATAACATGTTCATTGGATATGTTTCTTTTATGCCCAACTTTGTCACTGTTAGTTGCTTTGCTTATTTTACCGTCATATATCAGTCCTGTTACTGTGATTATTTTTGTTCTCTTCTCTTCTTCTTTTCCCTTTTTATTTTTATAGTCAGACTACCTTCGAGCCTAGGCATGCCGCTGAAATATGCGAATGCATTAAATTGGGAACGAGGGGAAAACGTTAAATTTGGGGCATAACTTGTACTGGGAAATTTGGGCATAACTTGAATGTAATACATGAACATGGATTTGGGGCATAAACCAAACTTTGATTAAAGACCTTAATTTGGGTCATATGATTCATTATGAACATAACATGGGAAAAGGGGCATGAAAACCTATAATGACATAAGACTATTGGTTAATAATGAAGACGCTTAGAATTACAGTAATTAGAAACTGTAACATCGCTTAGACACGAGGTTAGATTACACTTGTGGTGGAAGTCTGTCCAGAACCGCCCAGCATATCCAATGACCATAAGTGGTGAATTTAATGTGAGGGGTCAAAGTGCATAAACACGAGACTTGCTGAGGCATGAGGCTAAGCCCGATTTGTGGAAGAAGTCTGCCCGGACCCAACCGGCATATCCAGCATCCACAAGTTGTAGACTTAATGTGGAAGGTCTATTACATTATAACCATAAATGAATATGGTAGTAAACTTGAATACTTAACCTAGTTGAATCCATAGGGATTGTATATGTTAACTTGAGTAGGGGTTAAGTAAACTTGTATGAAATAGCGGGAGGGTTAAGTATACCTTGGGTTGGTGGGTAATATTTATATATATAGGCCCACACTGTGGGGTTATGCAATCTTTTACTCTGGTATGGCATAACCTGTGGAAAATCTAGTGGGGATGCAAGCGTAGGGGGAAGCTTCTATCATCTTGTGTGTGGAACCCGTTTCAGCCAGCCATATATAGGTATCAAAAGAGTACTCCGAATTAGGTCGGAGTCAGGGCACCTTACTGGGCTGATTGCCAGAGATCCAAACGTGGGGGGGGGGGGTGTTGTGGGTGACGCATTCCGACGGGGTCATGTGCGTGCATGGGTCCAGCAGAGGAGGTTCAGACGCCGTGACACCTATAGGTATAGTTGTGCAAATCCTTAAAATGAAGGGTTGCCACTTTAGGAAGTGATACATCCTACTGTGGGGCCAGCACAAGGTATCTACGGTGTAGGGAGCCAATTGATTGGGGTGGTAATTAGGGTATATCTAGACTCCGGTATGTTTAGGAGCCCATTATTATCATTAGCGGTAACTCCGGTATGTTGGGCTCCCTGTTGATTGTATGGGGTTAAACCTCTCACAAGAAGTACGCCTAAGTCTATTATCTTATAGTTGTTGGGATCATCTCATTCTGGTTATACTAGTATTGGTGCAGAGAAATAGAAAGTATTAGAGGAGCACAATACACTCTATCATGTTTATCATGTTTACCTTGTCATACCTACCTTTTATGATGTTGTCTCTCTTATCCAATTTATATGACTATCATGATACTTTTACTTATTTGTATGCAAACAGTAAAGGGATTCGCCAGACTTTATGTCTGACCTATTTTGTTTCTTCTTCTTTCTCTTCTGTTTCCCCTCGGGTTCTCAGGGTGGGAATACTCAAGCTTGATCAGGACTCTGCTTTCATCTTGCTTGGAGTGTTTTAGATGTATGGCTTGATTTCATATCTCTTTACTATGGCTATGTTTTGGGGATTATGCTTCTTTTATTATTGTACTCTGATGTTTTAAGTACAAGACAGAAATTTTAATGATGTACTAGGTTTTATGTATTTCATACATATGACGTTACCATGTTTTGAACTACGATGTTTTCTACTTAATAAAAGTTTTAAATTCCGCTACTATTTTATATTTGTCTTGTAATGTTTCTATTTCTGTTTACCTAGAACACTTCACGAAACATAATGCATTCTCTTAATGAGTGACATTAACGGACATGGGGTGTCACCCTTGGTATCAGAGCCAAAGGTTGCCAGATCAGATAAAAGAGTTTGAAAATTATTTTCAAAAAGGTTTTAAAAGAAAGCATTTTCAAAAGAAAAGTTTGTTTTGAAAAACATATTCCCCAAAGCCATATGTATTATCTTTCGATTCTCTGTTTGAATCCCTTTTCCTTCTCTTTTATGCATGTCCGGGGAACCTAATATTCCTGAGGATGTTACGGTACCGGGCTGGTTCTGTCAATATCTAGAGGCCACGACGCCTGCCGGTGGTCAAGCAAACGTTCCTCCCTTAGTTGCACCCACCGTTCCTTATCCTCCTCCTCCACAAGAAGATAATTTCTCTAAGATCTGCAAAAATTTCTGTGCTATGGGTGGAAAGTCATTCCAAGGAACCGAAAAGTTCGTAGAGGCAAGGAATTGGCTTAAAGAGATGGAAAATTTGTTTGGAATTTTCAAAATGGACGATCGTAGGAAGATTCACTTAGCCGCTTTGCTGCTGAAAGATGAGGCTTCATTCTGGTGGGAAGTGACACAAGCAGGGCATCCAATGGAGACTTGGGATGATTTTCGGTAGAGGTTTGAAATGAAGTTTCTTTTTCAAGCTAAGAAAAGAATGAAAATGGAAAGGTTTCTGACACTGAAGCAAGAAAGCGTGACTGTCAAAGAGTATGTTAACAAGTTCAATCAACTGGCAAGGTTTGGGTTGGAGCTAGTGGATACCCCACATAAGAAAGCTTTACAGTTTGCTAAAGGGCTGAATAAACCCCTCCACGGGTTAGCTATATCCCATATTCCGATGGGAGCAACTTTTAAAAGGTTCGTTGATATGGCACTGATGCATGAGGAAGATAAAGCTAAAAAGGAAGAAGTTAAGGTGGAGGGAACACAAAACAAGAAAATGTGGCCCAAGAAGGAACAACAACAACAAAAGAAGAAGGGTGGAAAGAACGACAAGGCCAAGGATAAGAGGAAGTGCCATAGTTGCGGACGCGATGTTCATTTGATCAAGGGCTGCAAGAGAAGTAAGAATTCTCGTTTCAGTTGGGGAGAGGTCGGACACTTTTTTAAGGAATGCCCAAAGAAGCAAGGACAAGGTCATAGGGCAGGAGCTTCTAGAGGGCAGATGCATGCTCTCGTGACCAGTGCTCCAGATCGAGGTAGGAAAGTTTCCGTTGAAGGTTTGATTTCTCTTTCCAATCATCCTATTAGAACTCTTTTTGATTATGGCGCTTCACATTCATTTATATCTGATTCTGTGGTTGAGTCTCTGCACCTTAATACCAGTATGGTAGTGGATCCCATTGTCGTCTCAAACTCCATTGCTGGTATGACTTATTTGTCCATGATTTGTCGAGATTTGAGAATATCTGTGTTAGGCATCGAGTTTGAGTGTGATGCATATGTGCTCATTTTTATGGGTTGTGGTTTGATTCTAGGGATGGATTGGCTAGTCATGTATGGAGCCATTGTGGATTGTGAGAGGACGGTCTTTAGACTTTTGACTTGCCATGTGAGGACCCTCGAGATTTCTTGTGACCCAATGGGATCTATCATGCTTAGTTTCCTAAAGTCACTTGATGCATCTATCAATGATCTGCGATCTGTACTAGTAGTCCGTGAGTATTCTGATGTTTTTGATGAGGTTCGGGGATTACCTCCGAGGCATGAGATCGATTTTCGTATATACTTGGTGGACAATGCAAAGCCAGTTGCGTTGCATGTGTGCCATATGGCTCCAAGAGAAAGAAGGAATCTTTGTAAGCATGTAGGGGAGCTACTTGAGAAAGGGTTTATTAAGCAAAACATATCTGAATGGGGTGCTCCGGTGGTATTCGCAACTAAGGCGGATGGTTCGCTTCGCTTATGTATGGACTATAGAGAGTTAAATAAAGTCACTAAAAAGAACAGGCACTCACTCCCTAGGATAGATGATCTATTTGACCAACTTGTTGGTGCATCAGTTTTCTCTCAGTTAGACTTGGCCACGGGTTTCATCGGTCGAGGGTGGCTAAGGATAGTATAGATAAAACCGCTTTTAGGACTCTAGATGGTTTCTTTAAATGGCTCATTATGCCTTTTGGGTTGACGAATGCACCCGCCTATTTTGTTGATCTGATGAGTAGGGTGTTTCGAGAGTTCCTAAATAAATTTGTTGTGGTCTTTGTTGATGACATCTTAATCTTATCAAAGAGCGAGGAAGAGCATGCCTTACATATAAGAGAGGTTTTGAAAACTCTGCGTGTGCATAAGCTTAAGGGGAAATTCTCCAAATGCATTTTTGGAGAAAAGAGGTGAGATTTCTAGGGCATGTGGTCTCTAAAGATGGAATAGCAGTAGATCCCGCAAAAGTAGTTGCAGTTCAAGATCAGCAGATCCCAAAGAATGCAATGGAGGTGAGAAGTTTTCTGGGGTTGGCAGGCTATTATAGGAAGTTCATTAAGGACTTTGCAAACATATCAACCCTACTCACCAGGACGACAAAGAAGTATCTGATGTTTTCATGGGATACAGATTGTGATGTTGCTTTCCAACTAGAGCTCTGACAACATCCCCAGTCTTGACCTTGCTCAATGCGAATAAAGTGTTCACAGTATACACTGATACAGGGTTTGATGCAGTTCTAATGCAAGAGGGAAGGGTAGTATGTTATGGGGTAGACAACTAAGAGTTCATGAGAAGAACTGCCCTACTAATGATTTAGAGCTAGCTGTCATAGTATTCGCGCTTAAGACTTGGCGCCATTATTTGCTTGGAGAGAAGTTCAAGTTGTACACTGATCATAAATCTCTCTAGTACTTGTTCTCGCAAAAGGATCTTAATTTAAGACAATAAAGGTGGATGGATTTCCTAGCATCTTATGAGTTACAGATTTCTTATACCCCTGGCAAGGGTAATGTGGTAGTAGACGCACTGAGTAGGCAGAGGATGGCCTTATGCCCTCTGTTTATGGAGAGGAAAAGCTTGGAGTTTATACCGACTGGGATGAAGAAAGATGCTGCAGAGTTTGTTTCTCAATGTTTGATTTGCCAACAAGTCAAGGATGAGAAAAAGAAGCCCGGTGGTTTACTTCATCCTTTGGATGTTCAACAGTGGAAGTGAAAGAGCGTCTCTATGGATTTCATTGATGGTTTTCCTAGATCAAGGAAGGGAAACATCAGTATTTAGGTTGTAGTAGACAGACTTACTAAAAGCGCTCATTTCATCCCAGTTAAGAGTAAGAGGACGGCGACATGGTTGGTAGCAGTGTATGTTCGTTAGATAGTCCGTCTTCATGGAGTACCTTCCAGTGTCGTAAGTGATCGTGAGCCATTTTCACCAGTGACTTTTGGAGGAGCTTGCAAGAAGACACAGTTGTGTTTGAGCATCGCTTATCACCCTCAGACCAATGGATAAACGGAAAGGGTGAATAGAGTTCTTGAGGATCTTTAAGGCTGTGTATCCTAGACTTCGGAGGGACTTGGAAGGAGCATCTTCCTTTAGTAGAGTTCGCCTACAACAATAGTTATCAAGCTAGTATTGGCATGGAACCCTTCGAAGCATTGTACGGACGAACCTGTAGATCACCGACTTGTTGGTAGGAATCTACAGAAAGGCTACTACTTGGACCAGATATGGTTAGGGAAACGTCCGAGAAGGTTGATCTTATTAGACGACAAATGAAGATCACTCAAGATAGGCCTCAAGATAGGCAGAAGTCCTACGCAGACAAGAGAAGGACTGACATTGAGTTTGAGGTGGGAGACATGGTTTTCATCAAGGTATCACCTTTAAGGAATGTAGTTCGCTTTGGATCTATAGGGAAATAGGCACCAAGATTTGTAGGGCCATTTTCCATAACAAAAAGGATTGGCCAAATGACCTACAGAGTAAAGCTATAGAAAGGCTATGTGGTGTTCATGATGTTTTCCATTTTTCTCATTTACGGAAGTGCTTGCATGATATCGCAGAAGTAGTAGAGCCGAGTATACTTAAGGAAGTAGAGGTAAAATGGGGGGCGACAGTTAGACGAGTTCCTACCCGTATTCTTGGATCAAAAGTTAAGAAGGTACGCAATCGAGAAGTCAAGTTGATGAAATTTCGATGGTGAGATAACCCGGAGGATGCAACTTGGGAGACCGAAGACAAGATTCGTGCTTCGTACCCTTTCCTTTTCAAGGGTATGTTCTTAACTTCCTTTCCAAAGCTTTTGTTTATACTTGTTTCTATCATTTAAGTATATCCTATCGATCAAATCTTCGACCTTTAGGTAGGAATCCCATGAATGTAAACATGTGTTTAAGACATGTTATGTTTGATGGATGCAAGTGGATGCAAACGGTTGCTAGTGGTTGCTCGTGGATGCATATACACACACATTATGCACTAGATCGTCTCAATCACTCTTATACTGCATATGGTGTATGCATTATATTTTTTCTAATGGATGAAAGTGGATGTATCATTATATGGATGTTGTATTTGGACGGATGATTGTGCACACATATAGAACTTACATGTTATAATAGGATTATTTGCATACATGTTGGATTCATGGCACTAACATACATTACATTAAGGAGGTCAACTGAATCAGTAGACCACCTGATCTTTCGCATTAGTATAAGGACATATACACACACTTTGCATATGTTCATAAGCATTAGAAATTTTTAAGGACATTGGATGCCTGTGATTGGTGGATGATTAGATGGATGATGGATGTTAGGATATACATTCTTCTCAACTTAGAGATTTCGAGGACGAAATCCTTTGAATAGGGGAGAACGTAACACCCGGTAATTTTAACAACACTAAAGATGATAAAATTAAAGAATACTTCATTAAATATTCGGAATTAAGTGAAATGGATTATGTCATTGCGTTCGTCTCAAAATTCTGCTTGAGATAGACTCCGAGTTTGCGTAATACGGACATTGTATGAAGAGGTTATTAAGGTTCGAAGTTTGTATACGCATAATAAGAATATATATGAATAAAAATAAGTCCAGAAATTCAAAACGATTCAAAATCATGCGGAGGGCCTGGGCGGGAAAATTTCTGCTCTAGGTGTCGACCTAGGGGTTGACACCATCATAAGGGGTGTCGACACCCACACAGGGGGGTCGACCCCCATTTCGAGACCCCCTAGATCCGGGGTAGATTCCAGCTTCTGAACGTGGATTGAATTCTGGTCTAGATTCTTTAGGTCTAGGCTATAACTAGGACCCTATACCCATTGTTTTATTCACACAAAAACAATGGAGGACTAGATGTTGCCTCTGCCTAGACTAAAGTAGCTTGTTCTTCATCTACAGCGCGGGGTTTGACTAATTCATAGATCTATGATTCAACATCTGAAATTCTTCTTCTATTTCTTAGATCTAATCACAGTGAGTCTATATTAATCTTAGATCTAAATAATTAAAAGTTAATCTTGACATGACTATAACTTGGATCTAAGCTTGTGACTATTTGAATTATATCACATCTACTATAACATGTGTATTTAAGTTATTATGACATGACTATGATCTAGATCTAAGCCTATACCTATTTATCATGTTAGATCTGTCATTTTTAGTTGGATATCAAATTCATTGCTTAGATCTCATCATGCCTGTTTATGTTAGAATCATTTCTACTATCACATGTTCATCAGATCTATTCCTTTATGCATATCTTATCATTATGCCCAACTTTGTCATTTTTAGTTGCTATGCCTATTTTACCGTCATATGTCAATCCTGTTATTGTGATTATTTCTGTTCTCTTCCCTTCTTCTTTTCCCTTTTATTTTCATAGCCAGGCTACCTTCGAGCCTAGGCATGCCGCTGAAATATGCAAACGTGTTAAATTGGGAACGAGGGGAAAATGTTAAGTTTGGGGCATAACTTATATTGGGAAATTTGGGCATAACTTGAATGTAATACATGAATATGGATTTGGGGCATAAACCAAACTTTGATTAAAGAACTTAATTTGGGTCATATGATTCATTATGAACATGACTTGGGAAAAGGGGCATGAAAACCTATAATGACATAGGAATAATGGGTTAATGATGAAGATGCCTAGAGTTATAGTAATTAGAAACTGTAACTGCGCTTAGACACGAGGTTAGATTACACTTGTGGTGGAAGTCTGCCCGGAACTACCTGGCATATCCAGCGACCACAAGTGGTAAATCTAATGTTAGGGGTCTAAGTGCGTAAACACGAGACGTGCTGAGACACGAGGTTAAGCCCGACTTGTGGAAGAAGTCTGCCTGGGTCCAACCGGCATATCCAACATCCACAATTTGTAGGCTTAATGTGGGAGGTCTAGTATATCATAACCATAAATGAATATGGTAATAAACTTGAATACTTAACCTAGTTGAATCCATAGGGATTGTATATGTTAACTTGAGTAGGGGTTAAGTAAACTTGTATGAAACAGTGGGAGGGTTAGGTGTATCTTGGGTTGGTGGGTAATATTAATATATATAGGCCCACAAACTTAACATGTGGGGTTATGCAATCTTTTACTTTGGTATGGGGTAACCTGTGGAAAACCTAGTGGGGATGCAAGCGTAAGGGGAAGCTTGTATCATCTTGTGTATGGGACCTGTTTCAGTCAATAACCCATATATAGGTATCAAACGAGTACTCCGAATTAGGTCAGAGTCGGGGCACCTTATTGGGCTGATTGCAAGAGATCCAAACGTGGGGGGACGGTGCGGGCGACGCATTCCGACGGGGTCATGTGCGTGCATGGGTCTGGTAGAGGAGGTTTAGATGCTCACTTTAGGAAATGATACATCCTACTGTGGGGCCAGCACAAGGTATCTACGGAGTAGGGAGCCGATCGATTAGGGTAGTAATTAGCGTACATCTAGACGTCGGTATGTTTAGGAGCCCTTTATTATCCTTAGGGGTAACTCCAATATATTGGGCTGCCTGTTGATTGTATGGGGTTAAACCTCTCACTAGAAGTACGCCTAAGTCTACCATCTTATAGTTGTTGGGATCATCTCATTCTGGTTATACTAGTATTGGTGCAAAGAAATAGAAAGTATTAGAGAAGCGCAATACACTTTATCATGTTTATCATGTTTACCTTGTCATACCTGGCTTTTATGATGTTGTCTCTCTTATCCGCTTTAAATGTCTGTCATGACAATTTTATCATATATATGCTAAAAGTAACCGGACTCGCCAGACTTTATGTCTGGCCTATTTTGTTTCCTCTTCTTTCTCTTTCGTATCCCCTAGGTTCTCAGAGTGGGAATACTCAAGCTTGATCAGGACTCTGCTTTCATCTTGCTTGGAGTGTTTTAGATATACGGCTTGATTTCGTATCTCTCTACTATGGCTATGTTTTGGGGATTAAGCTTCTTTTATTATTGTATTATGATGTTTTAAGTACAAGACAGAAATTTTAATGATGTACTGGGTTTTATGTATTTCATACATATGATGTAGCCATGTTTTGAACTACGATGTTTTCTGCTTAATAAAAGTTTTAAATTTCGCTGCTATTTTATATCTGTCTTGTAATGTTTCTGTTTCTGTTTACCTATAACGCTTCACGAAACTTAATGCATTCTCTTAATGAGTGACATTATCGGACGTGGGGAATCACACCCACCCTATAGAGGTCGCTCGTATTAGGGAAGGTCACTCAAACCTTTGTCAAAGAGGCCGGTTATGCAAAGCAAGGAGAAACATTAGGGACGGTCACACATTCTTCTCCATGTTCGCTAGTTCAAACTACTTCGGACGGTCATACATGTTTCTTAGGCAAGTAACCCAATGTGCAACGGGGTCGCACTTAGACCTTTTGCTCGCCTATAATACTACTTGCTCTCTCATTCTTTGGTCAAATATCACTACTTCACTCAGATACCACCTACCGGCCGATCAGAGAGAGGCCTATGCTAATTCTTGGCTAGTCGCACTTACATCTGCTCTACAGCCCTGATCGGTCGCTCATACACTCACCACTTGTTCACCCATTCAGCCTACTTGTGCACATGAAGCTCGCTCACACGGGACAACTGGGTACAGCTGTCGGCAATTGGCTACAACTAGGCGATGGCATTTTTGTAATTAAAGAGATGAGTGACCCGTAGCCTGCATATATGAGTTTTAGCGCAATTCTTCATGGGAGCTCACCTATAAATAGGCCATGGCTTCCACTACAAAGGGGATCGATTTCTACCATCCCGAAGGGATGTCAAATTGCTTCCTCTCTCATTTCAAGTGATCCTAACATCATCTAACACTTCTAAGCAAAGATCTAAGAGCTTAATCCGCCATGGATTCCATTGAGATTAACCAAGTGTCTTAGAGATTGAAGATCCTCTTTCATCCTCCTTGCATTTGAAGATTTCTCATCATTCCTCCACCGATTTCACCATTTCCCTGTTGGTCTAATCATTTCTCCACCAAGTGAGATTTACATGTAATAAGAGAAGATGAATGTAAAAAGAGAGATTCTAAAGCACCCTTGGTGTTTGATCCCAAATTCTCTTGTCTTTTACTTTTCTTTTTAATGAATGTGGCCTTGTAACCTTAAATCCGACCATTTGGTGAAGTGCTTCCATAGCACCCTTGGTGTTTGAGAAAATTTTGACTCAAACACTAATCTTCATGAAGTTGGCCAATCCTCGAGAGCAGGAGATGGTATGACTAGGAATAAACTGAACGAAGACATTAATGAAGCCATTGCCGATTTGACACAACAAATGGAAATGTCAAACAACGCAATGATGGCTAAATTAGAACTTCTCTTTGCTGCTCAAGCCAATGCGGCAAAGGCAAACACCAATGTCAACCTTACGGAAAATGCCAACTCCTCTTCCTCAAATCCCAATCGTGATCCCCCCATTCAAGAGGTTGATGATTCAGATAACGCTGATGATGAAGAATCCAAACCTTTTACTAATAACCACTCCGTAAGAGGATATTCTCAAACCGTTGACAGTCTCATCAAAGGGGCACCTCCCCAAGAAGGAGGTCCTGTTGAGTATAACAATATGATTTTTGTTTGACGATAACAAACATATATATTATTTTATAAATGTGTTTGTAAATAGTATTTTTATTTTAAATATTTTATTTCAACATTAGAAATAGTACATATTCATGACTCCACTATTTATAATTTAACATGAATATAATAGGATATTTTTGTTTAGATTTGACATGACACACCTGAATATATATCACATGAAATTGTACTATTAAAAGAAATCAAAAAAATAGACAAACTGAATCAAACAACAAAATTAAATTTTTATTTCAATTCAATTTATTATAAATAATAGGACAATTTTAATCATTCATGTCTACAATCAATTTCATACACAAATTTTCCTCACTACATATCACTTTGTATCACTCTGTTTACATACACAGACTCATACATAGTTACATATGCATTCACTGACACTGAGTCTTTACGTGCTTCCAATCCAATCTAGACCAGCCACTTGTATACCTGTCATAAAAACACACACAATAAATTGGAACAAAAATAGATTTAAATACAAGCAAATATAAAGTTATTTTAAATTTTATTTGCCTCAGAATTTTGGTGTGTTTCTCATTATTTTTCTAGAATTTGTCAGATATATATATATATATATATATTCGTCTGTGTCTAGACAGCTTGTGATATTCACAGTGATTCAATGTAAATACCACAAGGTAGACGTCGACTATAGTGTTCACATATATATATATATTAAAGTGCAGATACATAGGTTCAACAGACAAACCAAAATGGACAAAGAAATGCAAATTGAAATGGCACAAGCACATGGCATTAACAAGGTTACAACAATACAATATACAAGATCAGCAAGCATGAATAATGTAAAGACAGTAAACTGGTTTAGCTCGAGGAAAAACCAGTCAACGCTAGTAAAAATGAACGGTTTCAGCCAAATATTGGCCAAGGCAGTAGTACAACAACATGGAGGGCAAATGGCAGATATAATGAAGTGGGTGCACCCACATGTATACAAAGTAAAAGCATGCATGAAGCAACAAGGTAAGATACACTAGTACAAAATACAAAGTGATACAACAAGGCTTGGCAACAACATAGGGGACACGCAACTATAAATATCCAAAGTGTACACTGCATAATTCAAGTACACAAGATAGCAGTACAACTATAAATATCCAAAGTGTACACTAATTAATTCAATGGTGCAACAAGAACCAAGTTTCAAATTCATGATCATATATAAAAGACAACTCAAGTAATAGCATATACAAGAAAGTGTCCACAGGTCCAAGTAAGTCAGATGTATATGTTTTTAAGCCAAAAAGATCAAGCAACTCAGGTGTGCAAATGCAAAACCAAGAAAATGAGTGCAGTAGTTTCATATACATGTACAAGCCGACACAAAGAAATTAGAAGGCAGCATGACCAACATGAAAATAGTGGGCTAAGACAAGCTTTAGAATTTGTTCGTATCAGTTGAAACTCAACACAGTAGAATACAAGAAATAGATAAGAATGAGTCAAGTTTATCTGTTCTTATCAGAATTTAGCAACTGTTCTTATCAATAAAATTTGCAGAGAGTAGTATGTGCACTTATTGGTATCGCTCAAGAAAAAATCATGTTAAGTGTAGCATCAGTTCTTATTTTTCGACAAGACCAAATCAGGGTAGTATCTGTTCTTATCAAAGCAACAACATCTGTTCATATCATTTTTTTATGGAGTAGTATTAAAAAAAGCCATGCCAAAAATAAGGAATCGAAATTCCAAAAATTCACCAAGTGTTTCTAGAAAAACAAACAGTTCATTTACGTTTTAAAGCTATTCCAGGATTCATGCAAGACTTCATCAACAAGATTCAAAGTTCCAGAAATCAAGGGATCAATTCAAAACCGAAAACTCAAGTCCAAAAATATAAAGCTTAACGCAAGTTATTCCAGAACGATTGAAGATTTCAATCATAGAAAGAAATCATAGCAATATCTCATTTGAAATCAATTCCAAATTTACGCAAATATCACGACCAAGCCTATGTTTGGAATCAGAGAATTTTTGGGATCGCACTCTATAAATCTACACACAAATCTTCAGTGACAACCAACCAAGTTCAAGAACAAATAAAAAGAAATTCAAACTAAAAAATCATACCTGATAACCAAAATTGCTTAGATCCAAATCAAAGTATTCCACTCAAACTAAATGAAGATAACTACTGGAGATTCAGAGCATCAACGAAAAAAGAGCGACGACTTCTAATCTAAGGAGAAT
The DNA here is from genome assembly GCA_030737875.1 of Allium sativum. Lineage (NCBI taxonomy): Eukaryota > Viridiplantae > Streptophyta > Magnoliopsida > Asparagales > Amaryllidaceae > Allium > Allium sativum. The sequence continues at coordinate 468,412,668 of CM060923.1, forward strand.
CGAAACCCTAGTTAATATCGCCATCGCCATTCTTCATAGCCAAGAAATTAGGGTTACAATTAAGAGAAAGGGGGCCGAATATTTCAAAAGCAAGGCAAAAGTAATTATTAAGGGCCAGCCAAATTCTCTTATGTCAAACCTAAGTGGTTAAAGGACTCTATTACTTAAAAAACTAGGTTTTTTTAGAAGTGTTTTAGTTTTCTTTTAAATTGTAATCGTGTTTAAAGTTTTTTAGTTTGTCTGTGAAACTAGGGAGACGAATTACGGGTTTGTAATTCGGGGAAATCTGATCTCGGGAATAGAGATCAGTACATGGTTTGGAGCATAGGATTAGAACAGCTGGCAGCGAGTGTCGTGAGTTTACAGGGGATTGCAACTGTAGAGATTGTTTCAATTCCTAGTAGAAACCTTGGGAAATGCAGAAGTAGGCAGGCTTTTGCCGAAACTGGGTATATTTGTGTATTATTTATTTTCTGCCTTTACTCTGATTATTATTTGTGTTGATATTATTTAATTACACATCAAAAACTGCAATAAACCCTATTCACCCCCCTCTAGGGTTAATTTACATCCTACAGGTGGTATCAGAGCAGGTATTTTTTTATTTTAAATAACTTTAGAGTCATGGATTTCCCAAACGGTTATCTTTCTAGTTTTCAATTTAGCGATTTTTTTCCAGTATAACCCCAACTGTTTTCAATGGAACAAATTTTTTAAATTGGAAATTAAAAATGGAATTTTATTTAAAATATGTTAATATTAGATGTTGGGATATTATTAAAAATGGATATGATATGGTAGATAAGAACGATATTATAATTAATTCTCGTGCTACACACATTTTATACTCTTATATTAATGATTATTAGTTTAACTGTATCTCCCATTGTTTAACTGCATATGAAATCTGGAAAACTCTCGACACGTTGTATGGAAGAAAAGATAACATTAGCTCAAAACTATCGAAAGCTAACTCAAATTCAGAATTATGCTTGACTGAATTTACAAAAGATGAATCGGATGATGATAGTGTAGAAGACAAAACAGATGACGCGCATGGTGAATTTCCTTCTGAAAAGTTAATTCTTCCTTGTGATAAATTAACTAAAACTGTTGAGAGCCTCAAATAGACAAATAAAAATTTAAAATCTAAAAATGTTGAGTTGATCAATAAAAATCATGATTTGGAATTAAAACTTAAAAAAGTTAAAAAGATTGAAAACTCGAATTGCAAAATGTGTTTAAATTTGGAAAAGATTTAGTTCATCTCAACGAAAAGTTACAAAAACTTGAAAAGGGAATTGTATTTTTAAAAATGAACGAGATCGAACTAAAAACAAAAAATGATTTTTTTGCAAAAGGAGTTGTATATATTTAAGAAGATTAAAAATTTCAAACATGAAATTTTAGAGATAGAGAATTTATTGAAAACCGAATCGATTTTGAATGAGCTTGAAATTGAAACCTAGAAAATAAAAAATCTCAAATGCGATAAATGCATGACTTGTCAAAAAGAATTGTTTGAAATAAAAGAAAATTTCAAAACCCTTGAAAATGAAAGGTGGTTTTGAAAAATAACAAATATGAAATTAGTCTTATAAATCACGACTTGGAGAAAGAAATTGAAAATTTCAACGATTCAGAAAAACTTGAAACTGAAAAGCGTAAACGACCTGAAATTGAGATTTTTTGAGTCCAATGCCAAAATTAAAATGCTTGAAAACAAAAATATGGGTTTGAAACAAAATGATTCTTAAAAGAGGAAGATTACTATTAATTGTTGTTCGAATTTAATGAAAGAAAATAGTGATATTAAATTTAAAATTCAACGACCTGAATCAACTTTGGCAGAATATTCTAAAGGAGAAAAATCGTTGAACATGTTAAGAAACCAATTTTTTGTTGAGAAAAAGAAAGGACTTGGATTTGGAAAAATTGAACCAGTTGAAAAGCTAAATTTCAATGACTTTAAAAATCGTTCAAACTGCTTTGGAAAAGATTGAATTGATTTGAACTCTAACAATTTCAAAGGATTTTTAAATCATAAACAAAATGAAAACTCATTTTGAAACAATTCAGTTAAACGTGTTTGGATCCCAAAAGACAACTAAATGAACTCAAATAAGATTAAACGAATTTGGGTTCCTAAGGGCACTTTAGTGGATACTAATGGATGGTTATATAAATGGTTTTGGGTATCAAAATGTGTAAACGAATCTAGGAGTGGTAAGACAATCTTTTTTAGACCACTCGATATTATAGATATTTAGTTACCAAGGGAGGCTAAGGAACCACTGTGCTCAAGAGAGATAAAAATTCAAATTCTTCCATATTATTGAATTATTTCGAGTTCCTTAGCCATAGATTTTAGAGTTGGGGATACATTGGTTCACATCGATAATGGTAAGTCAGGTATGGTCTCTAAACTCATGTTTTTATTTTCTTATTGATGCTAATTTTTATTAACACTATCATAGTATTTGTGATATATTATGAGATTCTTAACTTCAAATTGCAAAATTCTTGATTTTCTGGAAATTAGATTTAAATGTCTACAACTTTTATGTTTTGAGTATTTCCAGATTCTGAACTTGAATTGACGAAAAACTGCAATTCTTTTGAAGTTAGTTTTTAAACTAGTAGCTGAATTTTTGACAGCGCTATAGTATTTTGAGCATGTCATTAACACTGTTAATTGGAACTTTAAAATTTATGATATTCTGGAAAGCTAATGAAATTTCACACAGCTTTGCTGTTTTGAGTTTCTTCTAATTGACTATGGAAAATCTTAAAAAACTGCACTTAAATCGGCGTATTACTTGAAATCTATGATTGATTAGTTGTGAAAATTTCATAGCTTTTGACTTTGCTTGACTATTTTAATTTTGAAATCATTTTTGATTAATTGTTCAATTCCTTGGATTATGATATTTGGATTTGGATTCTGAAAATAATTTTTTTTGAGTGATTTCAGATAATTTGCTTTTGATTTGAATCATTGACTGTCTCTTGTGCTTGTTAAAATACTCTAAAAAATTCTCTTTAAATTCTTGCCTTAAAACTGATTTTGTGCTGCTATGATAAAGGAAACTGATTTGACACATTTAAGTGTCTTGGTGATTGGATGATGAGTTGAAAAATCAGTGACCAGATTTCTTTAAATTCCATAAGCAATTTGAATTACAAGTGATGTTTTAAAATTGCCTAAGAGCAATCAAATTTAGAAATATTAGATGATTTCACATTTAACTGGTTGACTTTTGAAAACCGATTTTCAACTTACATTAATATTTCAAAAAGCCCCTCTTGAAATTGATATTTTCAATTTTAAAATCTTTTTTGATTATTTGTTCAAAAATTGAAATTATTGATCATTTTGAACCATTTTTGGAACTCATCAAAATTATTAATAGATTTACGAAATTGTGATGAGTTGTGACTATGGTATACTTCATAACAAGAGAAAATAGTATTTAAATTCTCACGATGATTGGACAAATTTTATACTATTTTTGAATTAGTGCTTATTTCATGATCATCTTCTATTTCTGCCATATTTCTGTCACTCATCATGGTTTTATATAATGTGGGGAGTTTAAATTGTTTTGAAAATAATGAAATTTTGATGAAATTATTAAATAAATAAATTAATAAAAAAATGATTTTTTATCCTTGGTATTTACTCTCATTTAAAAGTCCTCGTGGTTATGCATAGGTGAATCAGCTTAATCTCAATGTGCTTCCATTCTCATTTAAAAATCCTCGCGGTTATGCATGGATGGAACTCATAAGAGAGGCTAAAATTTAAGTTACTACTAACCCCAGTTTAAAGTCCTAGCGGTAATGCGTGGTTAGAAAGTTCTTAAATAATTTTTAAATAATTTTTTGCTTAAAATTTGAAATTTATTTGAAAATTATGAAATTAATAATCCTATATTTGAAAACTCTCCTCATTTTTACAAAATCAATCGTAAATCCATCATTCTAAAAAGTGAAATTTGCTTCCAATTTGAAGAATATAATTATTATTTTTCATTAAATGAGATTAATGATATATATTTTACCTATTGATTTGAATTAAATTTCTAGTCTATGTTCATCACTGTTTAAATTATTCTTTTGATGATAACAAAAGGGGGAGAACAAAAAGGGGAGAATGGTTAAGATGTAGATTGATGAGTGAATAATTCAAGAATATTTTAATATTTGAAATTCAATTAAAATTTTAAAATAACTAATGTATGCACATATATAGGGCAGTTCAGTTGTAGGGGAAGCATACAAATAGGGAGAGTATTATATTTCACACTTAAACACATTTATCGCAATCAAAATCTTAGTGTATATTTGTCATCATCAAAAGGGGATACTGTTGAGTATAACAATATGATTTTGGTTTGATGATAACGAACATATATATTATTTTATAAATGTGTTTGTAAACAATATTTTTAATTAAATAAATATTTTATTTCAGCATTTGAAATAGTACATATTCATGTCTCCACTATTTATAATTCAACATGAATATAATAGGATATTTGTGTTTAGATTTGACATGACATACCTGAATATATAGCACATGAAATTGTACTATTAAAAGAAATCAAACAAAATAGGCAAACTGAATTGAACAACAACAATAGTTTTTTTTATTTCAATTCAATTTATTACAAATAATAGTATAATCTTAATCATTCATTCTACAATCAATTTCATATACAAGTTTTCCTCGCTATATATCACTTTGCATCACTCTGTTTACATACACAGACTCACACATAGTTACATACACATTCACTAACACTGAGTCTTCATGTGCTTCCAATCCAATCTAAACCAGCCACCTATGTACCTATCATAAAAACATACACAGTAAACTGGAAAAAAAATAGATTTAAATACAAGCAAACATAAATTTATTTTAAATTTTATTTGCCTCAGAATTTTGGTGTGTTTCTCATCATTTTTCTAGACTTGGTCTGATAAATATATATTCATCTGTGTCTAGACAGCTTGTGATATTCACAGTGATTCACTGTAAATACCACAAGGTAGACATCGACTGTAGTGCTCACACATATATATATATATATATATATATATATATATATAGTGCACGTGCACTATACATGATACATGTATACACATGCAGTTGTATGTATATACACATATATATTAAACTGCAAATACATAGGTTTGACATACAAACCAAAATGGACAAAGCAATGCAAATTGAAATGAGACAAGCACATGGCATTAATGAGGCTAAAACAACACAATATACATGGTCAGCAAGCATGAATAATGTCAAGATAGTAAACTAGTTTAGCTCGAGGAAAAACCAGTCAATGTCTGTGAAAATGAACGGTTTCAGCCAATTACATGGACAAGACAATAGTACAACAACATGGAGGGAAAATGGCAGATAAAATGAAGTAGGTTCACCCACATGTATACAAATTAAAAGCGTGCATGAAGCAACAAGGTAAGATACACTAGCACAATATACAAAGTGATACAACAAGGCTCGACAACAACATAAGGGACATGCACACATTTCATATTATGGGTTTCAAGCAAATATACATAAGTCGGAGGACCTGCTGCAACTTAGCGTTGAACACAGATGTGTATCAGACACCAGAGTGCACAAGTTTCAGTCCAAGCACACAAGATAGCAGTACAACTATAAATATCCAAAGTGTACTCTGCACAATTCAATGGTGCAACAAGAATCATGTTTCAGGTTCATGACCATATATAAAAGACAACTCAAGTAACAGCATATACAAGAAAGTGGCCACAGTCCAAGCAAGTCAGATGTATATGTTATTGAGCCAAAAAGATCAAGCAACTCAGGTGTGAAAACGCAAAGCCAAGAAAATGTGTGCATCAGTTTCACATACATGTACAAGCCGACACAAAGAAATTAGAAGGCGGCATGACCAAAATTAAAATAGTAGACTAAGACGAGCAATAGAATTTTTTCGCATCAGTTAAAACTCAACACAGTAGAATACAAGAAAAAGAAGAGAAGAATGAGTCAAGTTTATTTGTTCTTACCAAAATTTAGCTACTGTACTTATCAATAAAATTTGCAGAGAATAGTATGTGTTCTTATCAGTATCGCTCAAGAAAAAATCATGTCAAGTGTAGCATCGGTTCTTATTTTTCGGCAAGACCAAATAATGGTAGTATCCATACTTATCAAAGCAAAGGCATCTGTTCATATCAGTATTTTTTATGGAATAGTATTAAAAAAAGTCATGCCAGAAATAAGGAATCGAAATCCCCAAAATTCACTAAGTGTTCCCAGAAAAACAAACAGTGCATTCATGTTTTAGAGCCATTCCAATATTTATGCAAGACTTCATCAACAAGATTCAAAGTTCCAGAAATCAAGGGATCAATTCAAAACTGAAAACTCAAGTAAAAAATATAAAGCTTAACGCAAGTTGTTCCAGAACGATTGAAAATTTCAAACTCAGAAAAAAAATCATAGCAATATCGATTGAAAATTTCAAACTCAGAAAAAAAATCATAGCAATATCTCATTTGAAATCAATCCCAAAATTTACACAAATATCACGACCAAGCCTATGTTTGAAATCAGAGATTCTTTGGGATTGCACTCTATAAATTCACACACAATTCATCATTGACAATCATCCAAGTTCAAGCACAAATAAAAAGAAATTTGAACTAAAAAATCATACCAGATAACCAAAATTGCTTAGATCCAAATCGAAGTATTCCACTCAAACTAAAAGAAGATAGTTATTGGAGATTCAGAGAATCAACGAAGAGAGAGCAACAACTACTAATCTAAGAAGAATCGAAACCCTAGTTAATATCAGCATTGCCATTTCTCAGAGCCAAGAAATTAGGGTTACAAATAATAGAAAGGGGGCCGAATATGTAACAATCCGCATATTTAATGATAATATATTCAAATATTTTATTTAAATATAACATCGTTAATCCTTAATCGAGTGTATGACCAAAAAGTCACATTTTGCATATGGATAAATTTGGACTCGAAACCACTTTCATTGAGTTCAAAATGTCGTTTACGTGCTCGAAAACTATAAACATCGATATATTTTGAGTATGTGAAAATTTGGACTTTGGTCTTGGATTTGGGTCAGATAACCTAGCCTACTCACTTAAATCCCCTCATCAGCCCTCTCTCTTTCATTCATCCAACCCTTCATCAAAGAAATAGAAAATGGGGAGAGGAATGAGAAATCATAATTCCTAAGCCCTAGTTCATCTTAGGAATCCAATTTGTGAAAGAAATCTAGTGTAAATTCATAGAGAAGAGAGGTAAGCTCCATCTCTATCTTCTCCAACCCTATTACCCTTCAATTTGTATGGATTCCTAATACTTAACTCCTAGGAATTCTATTTATATGATCTTAGATTGAAGATTCTGGAGTTCTTGTTGATGAGCACATGATCTTTTTTGGTGTTGAAGCTCCTACTTCCTTAAGATCAAAGGTGAGTTCTTGCGAACTCACGTCTATGCCACAAGCTTGTATGCTTGTATAAGTGGTGCCTTTGGCACGTATATGTTTTGTGCGCATTGTTGGTTTGGGGTTGTTTGTGTGTAAATGTGTATTCATGAGTTTTGAATTCATTTAAATGGTTTCAAAGTGCAAATCTTAATAGTGAATTTGGCTGATGTGTTCTTGGTACTCACAATTTTGTATACGATTTATCAAGGTTGTGTGTGCTCTTATCGCCTTTTTGTTGAGTACGCATTGTGTGTCTCATTTTGGTTTTATGAATGACTATGTCTAACTCTGATTTTATTTTTATGTATTTTATATTACTTTCCGAATTGAATATAGCCGATGTGTAGCAGTTTGAACTTGAATTAAATGTGTAGGATTTCCTCGTGAGATTTGAAAAGGAAGACCAAATTATCCGATATGTTTAACACTTGTACAAAACTATTATACAGATGGTCGCTCCTCAACAACCTTTCTTCGGGTTAGTTGACACCTTTTCTTGCAATGGCCTTGGATAACGCGTGTATAGAGGTGAGGCGTTACACTTGGTATTAGAGCTAAGTTTGGAACAATATATGATATTATGGTGAGGGTCATTGCCCTAATTCTCTCTTAGGAAATCATGTTTTAGGATTTAGTTTGATTCTTAAGACTCGTCATATCCTATCTTATAACATGATCCTTGTTGACCAATCAAATTTATTTGAATTCATCTTTGCGACATCTTGGCCTTGACCAACCTAGAGTCACATCCCTTTCCTTGGATAGGAATTCAAATTATTTTCAGTTTTTGGGTTGTAATAATTTTTGGGACTTAGTTTTCTAATTACTTTATAAAACGGTTCAATAAAGTAATTTTTGGCCAAGTAAAATACTAATCTGCTTGAGATTAGCTTTGCAAGGCGAAAACGAATAAATAATTTCTGCTAAGCACTATGAAATGTTTTCATTTAATTATTTATGATTACAATTTTAATTTATTAATAAATGGTTGCACCCATGATTATTTATTTACAAATTTGCACCCCTATTTGGACGTAACTTGTTTTATCGTGTTGAGTTACCCATTGAGTATATTAGGAGTTCTAATTGAGAAGTGGGACGCCATGATATCGAAAGGAGTTTCCAAACATTTCGATGAGATAATTCTAGCACATTGCTTATATTAAATATTAATAATGTATATCGCCATTGAACCGTCGCATTAGCAACTTTATATAAATTAATGGCGAGACAAATCATTAGTATTGACTATTAATTTGCAGCCACAGGGATTTTAATAAGATAATGATTTTAGAATGGGACATATATAAGTGACCATCGTATATGAAACACCCCACCTCCGTTAAGCTCAGTCACAAAGGGAATGCATTAACTTTGGTGAAGAATTTTAGGCAAAGGCACAAATAATTTACAAGACAGACATATAAACAGTAGAAAACTGAAATCATTTCATAAATAGCGTGGCTCAGTCAAAACATTACAAGCATTGTCTCAAAACCCAACTTCTAAATTATTACAATAAGACATCTGCCTTGATTTAAAACTCCAAGTATATAAAGAAGCATAAAACAGTAGTAAAGCAGCATAAATACCCAATAGAAATGTAACCACAACCATAGCCCAAGAAAAGAGAATCCAAGCAATACATCTACTTCTTCAAGATGGAAAAGGTCTGCACTAAGCTGAAGTATTCCCTCCCTGAGGACCTGGAGGGGGGAGGGAACGGAAGAAAAGAAGGTGAAAGAAAACCGATCAGACATAAGCCTGGTAAGTCCAGTGATTATTCAGCATGTAAACAGGTAAAAGGATCATGACATGAATAAACTGAACATAGGACAATACCATAGCAATAAGATAACATAAGGTAAGGCAAGATAAACTGAATATACTATCGCACTCATTTCCATTTCTCTGCACCTACTAACGAATGTTTCAACTACCATCATGTGCTCATAAAAAGTGATCCCTTTTCCGATCGGCTTCTACTCGAATGCATTTATTTCTTGTGTCATTCGGCCCCGCTTGATTGTAGATACCTATGCTAGTCCCACCATGGGGTGTATCAATTCCTATGGTGGTAACCCGACATAAATTCAAGATGCACAGTGCATACTACTGATGCCCACTGCCTGTTTTTTCCACTCCGGAGTACGTGCACGCCCGTACTCCGTCGGAACCTACACTGCTGCACCACCCACCTATTTTGACTGCTTATAATCAGCCCAGTAACCGTGCCCCACCGTGCCTAGTTCATGGTACCGTGATACATCTATGTAGGTTACTGCTGAAATGGGTGCTCGTTACTAGGGTTTCCTAATCAACATGTTATGACAGTTAAGTGTTCTCAAATTAACCTAACCCCACCCATCTATTTAATTAACATGTTGTATTGGTTAAGTGTTGCCTTAATTAACTTAACCCTACCATTCTTAGCCTGTTAGTCCCTTAGCTTTTTATTCATTCATTAAAGCACCAACCTCTCACATTAGATCTATATGTTGCGGTAGCTGGATGTGCCGGGCGGTTCTGGGCTGTCTTACACCGCAACTCAATCTAACCTCAGGTTTTTAAGCTTAATGCGCTAACCTCTCACATTAGATCTATATTGTTGCAGTCGCTGGATTTGCCGGGCTGCTCCGGGCAGTCTTACACCGCAACTCAATCTAACCTCGGGTTAGGCATGTTCATCTTTAGCCAATTTACATATTTGTCATATGTTCCAAGTTTTGGTCTTTTTATGTCAATATTCCCTAAGTGTAGTCAGTACAAGTTTTATGCTACAAAATTTACTCAATTAAATTATACCTAATTTTCTCGTGTTATAATCGCACGTACAACGAGATTCAATCTAAGTTCTGAATGAACCTAGTATTCATAAAAGAAAATAAAAAGGGAAAAAATAGAGAAGGAGCATAAGAATTGTCATAAGGAAAAATAGGCATGTAAAGGTGTACCCAATTCAAGAATCATGTTTCCAATAGGCATATTGTACATTAACAATAAGTGTGGGCAAGCTAAGCAATTCACAACATAGGTATAAAGATTAGATAGAATTGGACTTAAGAGAATCACTAATTTTGATGTACAACATGATAAGTTCCATTATATCGATCACGATAGTCTCATAGGCATAGGATGTACAACATGATAGGTTCCATCATATCAATCACAATAGTCTCATAGGAATAGGATATACAACATGATAGGTTCCATCATATCAATCACAACAGTCTCATAGGCATGGTAGGTTCCATTATGTCAATCACAATAGTTTCATAGGCATGATAGGTTTCATTATATCAATCACAATAGTCTCATAGGCATAGGCGATCCAGATTTGAGAAAAGGATAAGCACGAATCAGAATTAGACATAGTTCTGGATCTGATTATTATAGTCATGATTTCTATTAGGTGTTCAAATCTGAATAATAACTAAACTTACAAATAAATAATGGATCTTATATTCTGGGATCTGATTTCTGAATTTGTTAAGCATAACCGTTGATGTAGACGTTTGATTCTCTAGTTTGGATTTGGTTTGGAGCTTTCTAACTTGATTTCTAGTTTGGAGAAGATGAAGGCTAGGTTTAGCTTAGACATGGACAACATGACGGCTTCATAGAATAGGGTTATGATGTCTAGGGTTGAGGTTTGGGGTGATTATATAGAAGTTTAGGATTAACATAGGCCTTTAGATCAACCTAGGAGTCATCAGAGCCGTCTAGTCCAAGAAAATGCTTCATCAGCCAAATCAGAAGTCGCCACGTAGCCCTACGACTCAGAAAATCGTCACTGTCCAACACAGTTGGCAAGGGTCAACCCCTACAGGGGGGTCGACACCCATGTCGACACCCCTATAGGGGGGTCGACTCCCATGTCGACACCCCCTGGGGGGGTCGACACCCCCTGGGGGGGTCGACACCCTGAGTGTGAGATTTCCCACTCAGCCGATTTGTGTGTTTTTGAATTTCGAACTGAATTGGTTATTTAATTATTATTTTTAATTTATTTTCTACTTACACTAGAAATCTTCTAACCTCCATAACTTCTTCATACGGAGTTCGATTCACGCAAACTCAGACTCTATCTCAAGCAGAATTCCGAGACGAACGCAATGGCATAACCTGTTTCTTCCAATTCTTCTTTTAAGAAAATTAAGTGTTCTTAGATTTGTTAATTTTAATATTCATAGAAAATACGGGGTGTTACATTCTCCCTCCTTTAAAGGATTTTGTCCCCAAATCTCTAAGTTAATAAGAATGTATCCTAACATCCAACATCCATCTACTCAACCATCAATCACAGGCATCCATCGTCCTTAAAAAGATTTCTAATGCTTTCATGATCATATGCATTGTGTGTGTATATGTCCTCATCTAATGCAAAATCAGGCGGTCTACTGATTCAGTTGACCTCCTTGATGCGAATCATGTCGGTGATATGAGTCCATCATGTATGCAATTATTCCTAATCGTATTTTGTAACTTCTACATGGGCGCACAATCGTTCATATAGATGCAACATTCATATGATAGCACATTAAGTTTCAATCCACATACAAATACATATATGCATATGCAACATGAAAGTGACTGAGCCGATCTAGTACTTAATGTGTGTGTATATGCTTCCACGAGCAACCACTAGCAACCACTTGCAACCACTTGCGCCCATCAATCATAACATGTTTCAAATACATGTTTACATCCATTGGTTTCTACCTAAGGATTAAGAATAGGACCGAGGAGATATACTTAAAAGATAGATACAAGCATGCGTAAACTTATGGAAAACAGAGATCAAGGATGTACCCTCAAAAAGATAAGGATAGGATGCATGTATCTTGTCTTCAGTCTCCCAAGTCACGTCTCCTTCAGCCTCACTCCGCTGTACTTTAACTAGCTTGACCTCACGATTACGTAGCTTTTTAACTTATGTACCCAAGATACGAGTTGGAACTCTTCTCACCGTCGCTTCTCGCTCCACTTCTACTTCCTCTAGTATGCTCAACTCCACAACTTCTATGCACTCATGTAAGCACTTCCGTAGATGAGAGACATGAAAAACATTATGCACTCCAGCCAATCTTTTAGGAAGCTCTACTTTATAAGACATCTTCCTAATCCTCTCAATGATAGGAAATGGCTCTACAAATCTTGGTGCCAATTTTCCTATGGACCCAAAGCGAACGACTTTCTTCAAAGGTGATACTTTAAGAAAAGCTCTGTCTCCAACCTCAAACTCAAGGTCGGTCCTTCTTTTATCAGCGTAGGACTTCTTTCTATCTTGTGCGGTCTTCATTCGTCTTCGTATCAAGTCCACCTTGTCTGAAGTTTCTCTGATCATGTCAGGCTCAAGTACAAGCTTGTCTGTAGAATCCTACCAACAAGTTAGTGATTGGCATGCTCTTCCATATAAAGCCTTAAGGCGAACTCCACTAAAGGAAGATGTTCCTCCTATGTTCCTCCAAAATCAAGAATGCACAATCTTAAAAGATCTTCTGATACTTTGTTCACCCTTTCCGTCTGACCATTGGTTTGAGGGTGATAGGCAGTGCTTAAGCATAGCTGTATGTCTACATCCTTTTGCAAACTCTTCCAAAACTCGCTCGTAAAGATAGGATCTCGATTACTTACTATGCTAGAGGGTATTCCATGCAGTTGAACCACCTCTTTAAGATAAATGGATGCTAACGATGAGGTAGCCCTCCTACTCTTAACAGGTATAAAGTGAGTGCTTTTAGTGAGCCTGTCCACTATTACCCAAATACTGGTATTGCCCCTTCTTGACCTAGGCAAACCATCAATAAAGTCCATCGAAATGTTATCCCATTTCCACTGTGGAACCTCAAGAGGAGGAAGCACACCACCAGGCTTCTTCTTCTCTGCCTTGACTTACTGGTATATCAAGCATTTAGAGACAAACTCAGCTACATCTGTTTTCATGCCATTCCAGAAGAAATCTCTCTTTATGTCTTTATACATCTTGTCCCCACCTGGGTGTATGGTAAACTTAGAATGGTGTGCTCCTTCGAGAACGGTTTTCACCAAATCCCTTGCTTATGGGATGCATAGTCTTCCATCCCGTCTCAACCAACCCTTGTCATCGATGGAGTATCTATTGAGGTAACTAGAAGTCTCACCTCTAATTAGCTTATCCATCACATCAACTAGCCGAGGGTCTTCACGTTGCGCGGTTCCTATTGAGTCCAAAAGAGTAGGCCGCACCTCTAGGGATGCTAACAAACCAGGTACAAATTCAAAGGAAGGTCTAAAGTCAAAGTTTGCCATGTACTCCAAGCTTTGACTTTTTACAAAGAGAGGACTTAAGGTCAGTTTTTTCCTACTTAAGGCGTCCACATTGCCCTTGCCAGGGGTATAAGCAATCTAAAAATCGTATGAGGCAAGAAATTCCATCCACCTTTGTTGTCTTAAGTTAAGATCTTTATGTTAGAAAAGGTACTTAAACGATTTATGGTCAGTAAAAAATTCAAACCTTTCTCCTAGCAGGTAATGACGCCATGACTTAAGAACGAAAACAATGGCAGCTAGTTCTAAATCATGAGTTGGGTAGTTCTTCTCCTGTACCTTCAACTGCCTTCCCCCATAACAAACTACCTTGCCTTCTTGCATCGAGACAATGCCTTGTCCGGTACCGCATGCGTTTGTGTATACCGTAAACACCTTACTGCCATCAGGCAATGTCAGAACCGAGGCAGTTGTCAGAGCCCTTTTCAATCGTTGGAAAGCAACATCACAATCCAAATCCCAGGCAAAAGTTAGGTTCCTCTTCATCAACCTAGTAAGTGGGCTGAGATCTTCGCAAAGTCCTTAATAAACTTTCTGTAAAAGCCCGCTAGTCCAAGAAAACTTCGTACTTCGGTTGCATTCCGTGTAACCTTCCAATCTTGCACCACAATTACTTTTGTGGGATCCACAACTATCCCCTCTTTGGATACCACATGTCCAAGAAACCTTACTTCTTCTCTCCAAAAATGGCATTTGGAGAATTTTGCTTTCAGCCGATGTGCTTGAAGAGTATCCATAACTTCCCTTAAATGCAAAGCATGTTCTACCTCACTTTTTGAGAAAATCAAAATGTCGTCCACGAAGACCTCTACAAATTTATTAAGGAACTCTCTGAACACCCTACTCATCAAGTCTACGAAATAGGCGGGTGCATTTGTCAAGCCGAAAGGCATGACAAGCCATTCGAAGAAACCATTCGGGGTCCTGATCGCAGTCTTATCTATGTTGTCTTCAGCCACTCTTAGCTGATGAAATCCGGTGGCCAGATCTAGTTGGGAGAAAACCGAGGCACCTACGAGTTGGTCGGACAAGTCGTCTATTCTAGGAAGTGGGTGCCTATTCTTCTTAGTCAACTTGTTTAGCTCCCTATAGTCCAAGCATAGGCGAAATGAACCATCCGCTTTGGTTGCAAACACCACTGAAGCACCCCATTGAGAAATACTCCGCCTTATGAACCCCTTTTCAAGTAACTCTTTAACTTGCTTGCTAAGCTCTTACCTTTCCCTTGGAGCCATGTGTTTAATGGGTAAAGCAACAGGTTTTGCATTATCAACAAGGTATATGCGGAAGTATATATCTCGCTTCAGAGTAAACCCTTCACCTCTTCAAAGACACCCGGCTACTCACAGACTACTCTAACAAATTGTAACAACAGACACATCAAGAGATTCTAGATAGCTAAGCATAACAGAATTCATGGGATTACAAGATATTTCGAGAGTGTTACCGAGGCGAGTCATAAGTCTAACCACTCTCCTTTCACAATCAAGGATGGCACTATAACTGTATAACCAATCCATGCCTAGAATCAACGCATAGCCCGTGAAACCCAAAACATAAGAATTACATCTAAACCCAACGCTTAGTATAGAAATTTCCAAATCCAAACAAATCATTGAAAAATAAGCCGAACCCCTAATTGGATTTGAAATAACCATGGGATCCTCTACTATACCGATATCTAGGTGCAGAGATTAAAGTAAAGCACTAGATATAAAAGAGTGCGATGTGCTAGAATAAAAAAGAGTACGAATTGGATGATCAGAAAGATAAACTAAACTCTTAACAGAAATATTTCTACCTCTTTCTTGCGGAGGTGCGATGAGAGTGTGAATCTGCCCTCCAGAAGTAGATCCAGTCCTATGCCCTTTCCCTTGCCTTCTTGGGCAATCCTTAGCTATATGTCATGTCTCGCCGCATTGGAAACAACCACTCATCTTCCTCTTCTTCTTCCTGCAGTCTTTAATTAGATGTCCAGGTATGCCACAAAATTTACACTTCCTCTTGTCACGGGGTTTGTTATTCTTCCCGCCTTTCTTGGAGTCCGTCTTCTTTTTCTGTGATCCCTACACTTTCTTGTCTAGAGGTTCTTCCACCTTTGCCTCTTTCTTGCCATCCTTATCTTCCTCCTGTAACAGTGCCATGTCCACCAGTCTCTCAAAAGACGCACCCATAGGTATATGGGACATAGCTAGGCTGTGCAGCGGCTCATTTAATCCTTTAACGAATTGGAGAGCCTTTTTATGTGGAGTGTTTACTAACTTCAGTCCGAATCTAGCCAGCTGGTTGAATTGGTTGACGTATTCCTTAACCGATAGGCTTCCCTGTTTAAGTGCTAAGAACTTCTCCATCTGTAGACTTCGTTCAGCTTGCGAGAGCAACTTCATTTCAAATCTCATTCTGAAATCCTCCCAAGTTTCATCTGGTCCCTAAGCATTAGTAACTTCCCACCTGTAAGAGGCTTCGTCCTTAAGTGACCATACAACTAATTGTATCTTCTTCCAATCGTCCACTTCGAAAATAACAAACAAATCTTTTATTTCCTTGAGCCAGTTTCTTGTTTCCACAAATGACTCAGCCCCATTAAAGTTTTTTCCACCCATAGCTCGAAAGTCTCTACTTATCTTCGAGAAAGCATTCACACATGGAGGAGGAGGAGGAACGGCAGCAACTAAAGGAGGAGGAATGTATGCTGGGCCTGCCTCATTAGCCCTAGCCTCCAGATACCTTCTGAACCAGCCAGGTATCGGTACGGCCTCAGAAAGATTAATATCCCCAGACATGCTAAAATGAAAAAAAAGGTTCAAAAAAGGATAGAAAGATAGTGCATATGGCTTTGGGGATTACGATTTTAAAATAAAACAACACTTTTCTTGAAAATGCTTCTTTAAACTTCTTGTTTTTTTTTTTGAAAAATAGTTTTCAAAAACTTTTATCTGATCTGGTAAACCATCGCTCTAAAACCAAGTGAAACACCCCACTTCCGTTAAGGTCACTCACAAAGGGAATGCATTAACTTTGGTGAAACATTTTAGGTAAAAGGCATAGATAATTTACAAGACAGACATATAAACAGCGGAAAACAGAAATTATTTCATAAATAGCGTGGTTAAGTCAAAACATTACAAGCATTGTATCAAAACCCAACTTCTAAATTATTACAATAAGACATTTGTCTTGATTTTAAACTCCAAATACATAAAGAAGCATAAAACAGTAGTAAAGCAGCATAAATCCCCAATAAAAGTGTAACCACAACCATAACCCAAGAAAAGAGAATCCAAGCAATACATTTACTCTCTTCAAGCTGGAAAAGGTCTGCACTAAGCTGAAGTATTCCCTCCCTGAGGACCTGGGGTGGGGCGAAGGGACGGAAGAAAAGAAGGCGAAAGTAAATGGGTCAGACATAAGCCTGGTAAGTACAATGATTATTCAGCATGTAAACAGGTAAAAGGATCACGACATGAATAAACTGAACAAAGTACAATACCATAGCAATAAGATAACATAAGGTAAGGAAAGATAAACATAATATACTAGTGCACTCATTTTCATTTCTCTGCACCTACTAACGAATGTTTTAACTACCATCATGTGCTCATAACAAAGTGATCCCTTTTCCGATTGGCTTCTACTCGCATGCATTTATTTCTTGTATCATTTGGCCCCGCTTGATTATAGATACCTGTGTTGGTCACACCATGGGGTGTATTAATTCCTATGGTGGCAACCCGACACAAATTCAAGATGCACAGTGTATACTTCTGATGCCCAGTGCCTGCTTTTTCCACTTCGGAGTACGTGCACGCCCATACTCCGCCGAAACCTACACTGCTGCACCAACCATCGTTATTTTGACCGCTTATAATCAGCCTAGTAATCATGCCCCACCCTGCCTAGTTCTGGGTACCGTGATACATCTATGTGGGTTACTGCTGAAATGGGTCCTCGTTACTAGGGTTTCCTAATCAACATGTTATAACGGTTAAGTGTTCTCAAATTATCCTAACCCCACCCATCTTTTTAATTAACATGTTGTATTGGTTAAGTGTTGCCTTAATTAACTTAACCCTACCATTCTTAGCCTGGCCATCCCATAGCTTTAATTCATTCATTAAAGCACCAACCTCTTACATTAGATCTATATTGTTGAGGTCGCTGGATGTGCCGGGTGGTTCCGGGCAGTTTTACACCGCAACTCAATCTAACCTTGGGTTTTTGGGCATAATGCGCTAACCTCTCACATTAGATCTATATTGTAGCGATCGCTGGATATGCCGGGCGGTTCTGGGCGGTCTTACACCGCAACTCAATCTAACCTCGGGTTAGGCATGTTCATCTTTAGCCAATTTACATATTTGTCATATGTGTCCAAGTTTTGGTCTCTTTATGTCAATATTCCCCAAGTGTAGTCAGTACAAGTTTTATGCCACAAAATTTACTCAATTAAATTATACCCAATTTTCCCGTGTTATAATCGCACGTACAATGAGATTCAATTTAAGTTCCAAATGAACCTAGTATTCATAAAAGAAAATAAAAAGGGAAAAAATAGAGAAGGAGCATAAGAATTGACATAACGAAAAATAGGTATGTAAAGGTGTACCCAATTCAAGAATCATGTTTCCAATAGGCATGTTGTACATTAACAATAAGTGTGGGCAAGCTAAGCAATTCACAACATAGGTATAAAGATTATATAGAATTGGACTTAAGAGAATCACTAATTTTGATGCACAACATAAGTTCCATTATATCAATCACAATAGTCTCATAGGCATAGGATGTACAACATGATAGGTTCCATCATATCAATCATAATAGTCTCATAGGCATAGGATATACAACATGATAGGTTCCATCATATCAATCACTACAGTCTCATAGGCGTGATAGCTTCCATTATGTCAATCGCAATAGTCTCATAGGCATGATAGGTTTCATTATGTCAATCACAACAGTCTCATAGACATGATAGGTTTCATTATATCAATCGCAATAGTCTCATAGGTATAGGCAATTCGGATTTGATAAAAGGATATGCTTTAATCAGAATTAGGCATAGTTCTAGATCCGATTATTATAGTCATGATTTCTATTAGGTGTTCAAATCTGAAAAATAACTGAACTTACAAAAAAAGAATGGATCTTGTATTCTGGGATCTGATTTCTGAATTTGTTAAGCTTAACACTTGATATAGATGTTTGATTCTCTAGTTTGGATTTGGTTTGGAGCTTTCTAACTTGATGTCTAGTTTGGAGAAGATGAAGGCTAGGCTAGCTTATACATGGATAACATGACGGCTTCATAGAATAGGTTTATGAGGTCTAGGGTTGAGGTTTGGGGGTGATTATATAGAAGTTTAGGATTAATATGGGCCTTTAGATCAACCTAGGAGTCATCAGAGCCGTCTAGTACAAGAAAATGCATCATCAGGAAAATCAGAAGTCGCCACGTAGCCCTATGACTCAGAAAATCGTCACTGTCCAGCACAGTTGGCAGGGGTCGATCCCTACGGGGGTGTCGACACCCATGTCGACACACCTATAGGGGGGTCGACTCCCATGTCGACACCCCCTGTGGGGGTCGACACCCTTGAGCGGGAGATTTCCCGCTCAACCGATTTCTAAGTTTTTGAATTTCGAACTAAATTGATAACTTAATTATTATTTTTAATTTATTTTCCGCTTACACTAGAAATCTTCTAACCTCCATAACTTCTACATAAGGAGTCCGATTCACGCAAACTCGAACTCTATCTCAAGCAGAATTCCGAGATGAACGCAATGGCGTGACCTATTTCTACCAATTTTTCTTTTAAAAAGATTAAGTGTTCTTAGATTTGTCAATTTTAATATTCATAGAAAATATGGGGTGTTACAATATACATCGTCTACACCTTTCATAGTTTGAATTTTTACTATGAATCTTGTGATATCTTAATTTAGTAAGGAAACTAGTATCTAATAGGGTACCATCCTTTTTATTCTTCATGATGATGATTACCGTGATCATCTCATTTGACGTTCTTTTGAATTATACGCACTCATCCATCTTCCTTGCGTTCAAGGAACTTAGGGACATCATGTCCTTAAGAATTTGTGGCACTTGTTTTATATCTAAGTATGTAGGTTTTCCAAACATATGTTTTGTGAGAAAAAATATTCCTATATGCTACCTTGAGTTTTCGTTACCCATTTATTTTTCTATCAAGAGGACTTTTGTCTTCTTTGGGTAAAGAATTAGTATTCTCATTTTCTTTTGAGTGTTACTTGTTTTAAACAAGTAATTTTGCCTTTTCGATTGAATAAGGAAAATTAAACGTCTTGGTAAAAACGAGTGGGTCGACGCACTTGCGTTTACTTTATTGGTTAGTTTTTGGACTTGGTCAATTGAAACTTAATTTCATTATTGGATGTCAATCTCGATATGTTTACAGAAAATAATGTCAGTGATGACTGCAACATCATCAAGATTTATTTTTGTATTTCTAAGTAAGAATTGTTTGAATTGGTTTCCATTCTTCTTATGCTCTTTTATGATCGCCATTTTGAACATTCTTGAGTAACTTTTAGGATATGCCATTTGCAAAGTTTTATATGATCATTTTTGTGTTTTATAGTGGAGTTTGCAATTTGTTTGTGAATATTTGAGTTAAGTTAGCAGTTATGGGACATTTGGCTAAACTTGCTTATTTACTAGCTTAATGTAAATTACGCTTTCTTTGTTGATCGTTGATGATAATTTTGTGGTTTTTTATCTTTTGATCATTCGTGGAAAATTAGAGTTTTCTAAACTTGTGGTTGGCGAAACTGCTTTTGGGAGGTGTCAGCGACCTTGCCGAGGCCATTGTAGTCAATTCGGATCCACTGTTAGTGTGGTTTTATGTTATTCCTGATTTCACCATTTTAGTGATGACTAATATTATATATATTTACATTGCTTCGAAGACATTGAAGTATTGTGATTATATTGTGATTTCAGTAATTCATGGGTTCTCTTTATTTATTTATGACATGAATTACTTACATGTTCATTTATAGATCTATGTCCTCATTTATGTTTTGTGGACCTTTTGTGAATCCATTCTTGCATTATGAGAACCATTTTTGAATAACATTTTGAATTATGGATTTATATGCTCGCACTTGTTAGGGGTTGAGTGTCTATTCATTTTATATTTTTCTAGATATCTTTGAGTGACTTCTAGTGCTTGGGTGATTTGAGTTTTCATTGAAAATTATCTCGGATCTTCTTTTGAAAAGCAATAAGTTATATTTTTCTTATTGTTCTTTGTCTCTTGTTTCCGGATTTCAATTTTCATTCTTCGGGCTTTTATAATGGGGATCTTGCATGAATTCCCACTTTTTGTCTTTCGTATACTAAATTGGTTTAAGTATTTTGATAGAACAATTTTGCAAAAAGTTGTTTTTCCTTTGACAAATTCTTTTTGAGACAAACTTTGGTGGGTTTTAAAAATCGTATTTTTTTGGATGATTAACTCTCTTTTATGCGGCTATTCTTTCCATGCTTATTTGCATGTCTTGTTTGTTTTAGTTTGGGGCAATTCTGGGGATGGATTGACCTATCCATTCTGAGGCCCGCATATTATTTTATGAGAATATCATCCATCTTCGACATCCCATATCTATGAGATAGATTTCTGTTTCTCTTAACGATTCTAATATAGATTCGTTAGCTTCCTTACAATTTACAAATTCTCATAACAATGGGAATGAACTTAAAGAAGATGTGTTTTGTATTTCACATTACTTGTGAATTTTTGAGGTTGTAACTCGACTGGTTTGACCTCATCCTTAAGGAGATATTTATGTGAATTTGAAAACCAAAAGTTTTCAAATTTTGTGAAATTCTTCCAACCTCTACCATTTATCATGTTTACATGATTTATAGGTTGTTCGTGAAATATTAGAGGATGTACTAATATTTCAAATTTGAGATTTTTGGGGTTTATTGGAAACTTAAAGTTCCAATTTATTTGTTTATGGGAATGTTCGAGGACGTGCTAATATTTCCAATTTATAGTGTATAAACCGGATTTTTATTTCATTATCTTGTTTCCTAAACGAGATTGCTTATCCTTTTCAATTTAAGGAGATTCCTGTATGCTAGAATTCTTTTAAGGAAATTCTAAGTGATAAAATTTTCTAGCTAAAATATGATAGGGAATATTCGACGATTTTGGATAATCGATATTTCTAAGTTGAATATGAATGTTTAATTAGTTTGTATTGAAAACGTAAGAAAATAAGCTGTTGCTCATATATGTTTGTGACTTTTATTTGAACATTATACGTGTATATACTTAAGTTATACGATGATTTATAACTCAAAGTTAAAATTCTATAAGAATATTCAAGAGTTAATCTATTTTCATATAGATCTTGTTGATGCGTGGTTGTTATTTCTATTGAGTTTTTCCATAAATAATTGCGAGGACGCAATTTATTTAAGGGGGGAAGTCTGTAATAACCCGCATATTTAACGATAATATATTTAAATATAACGTGGTTAATCCTTAATCGAGTGTATGACCAAAAAGTCACATTTTGCATATGGATGAATTTGGACTCGAAACCACTTCCGTTGAGTTCAAAATGTCGTTTACGTGCTCGAAAACTATAAACTTCGATATATTTTGAGTATGTGAAAATTTGGACTTTGGTCTTGGATTTGGGTTAGCTAACCTAGCCTACTCATTTAAACCCCTCATCAGCCCTCTCCCTTCCATTCATCCAACCCTCCATCAAAGAAATATAAAATGGGGAGAGGAATGAGAAATCATAATTCCTAAACCCTAGTTCATCTTAGGAATCCAATTTGTGAATGAAATCTAGTGTAAATTCATAGAGAAGAGAGGTAAGCTCCATCTCTGTCTTCTCCAACCCTATTCCTCTTCAGTTTGTATGAATTCCTAATACCTAACTCTTAGTAATTCTATTTATGACCTTAGATTGAAGATTCTAGAGTCCTTGTTGATGAGCATCTGATCTTGTTTAGTTCTGAAGCTCCTACTTCCTTCCTCAAGATCAAAGGTGAGTTCTTGCGAACTCACATCTATGCCACGAGCTTGTATGCTAGTATAAATGGTGCCCTTGGCACGTGTATGTTGTATGTGCATTGCATGTTTTGGGTTGTTAGTGTGTAAATGTGTATTCATGAGTTTTGAATTCGTTTATATGATTTCAAAGTGCAAATCTTTATAGTGAATTAGGTTGTGCGTTCTTGGATACTCACAGTTTTGTATACGAGTTATCAAGGTTGTGTGTGCTCTTATCGCCATTTTGTTGAGTACACGTTATGTGTTTTGTTTTGTTTTTATGAATATCTTTGTCTGGCTCTGATTTTATTGTTATGTATTTTATATTGCTTTCCAAATAAATACAGTTGCTGTGTAGCAGTTTTGAACTCGAATTAAATGTGTCGAATTTCCTCATGAGATTTGAAAAGTAAGACCACACTATCCAATACGTTTAACACTTGTACAAAGCTATTATATAGAAGGTCGCTCCTTAACAGTCTTATTATTCGGGTTAGTTGACACCTTTGCTTGCAAAGGCCTTCGCTAATGCTAATATAGAGGTGGGGCATTACAAAATATTTCAAAAGCAAGGCAAAGGAAATTATAAAGGGCCGACCAAATTTTCTTGTGTCAAACCCAAGGGCTTAAAGGTCTCTATTTTTACAAAAACCAGGGTTTTGTTTTTTAAAATTTTAGTTTTCTTTTAAATTGTAATCAGGTTTAAAGTTTTCTAGTTTGTCTATAAAACTAGGGAGACATATTACGGGTTTGTAATTCGTGGAAATCTGATCTCAGGGATAGAGATCAGTACAGGGTTTTGAGCGTAGGTTTAGAACAGTTGGGAGCAAGTGTCGTGAGTTTACAAGGGATTGTAAGCGTAGAGATTGTTTTAATTCCTAGTAGAAACCTTAGGGAATGCAGCAGTAGGCAGGGTTTTGCCGAAGCTGGGTATATCTGTGTTATTGATTTCCTGCATTTACTCTGATTATTATTTGTGTTGATTTTATTTAATTACTCAGCAAAAACTGCAATAAACCCTATTCACCCTTTTCTAGGGTTAATTTAGATCCTACTGGTCCAAGGCCCCAGATCCTAAACTGAGATTATCCACTTAAACAAACATCCAACAAAGGTGATGGCTCCCGCTTCGTGAGTCGACATAGTGAAAAAGAACGTCTTTCAGATATGGTAACTTAGATTATGAAAGAGAATATGGAAAGAAATGATGACGAGAAAGAGTTGGAGTTTTCTGCTAGTAAGAACTCTGCTCACTAAAAGAATTCGGAAGGCCAAGTTCCCGAAAAAGTTTACTCCACAAACGATTTCAGCTTATGGTGGGACTGGTGTTCCCAATTTATTCTTAGACAAATACGATCAACGTATGGATGGTGCACGAGCTACCGATGAGATCAGATTATTATACTTCCCTTTCTATCTGGAAGGAGTGGTATCACTCTGGTTCACCAAGTTGCCATCATAATCCGTGGATAAATTTTCTTTTGGCAAAGAAATTCAGAGAGCAGTTTAAGCTACAAACCACCAAAATCCAAGATGTAATGTCACTCTTAGAGCAAAGACCAGGAGAAACGGTTAAAGCTTTTCTGAATCGATTTAATGTTGTTGCAGTTAAGATGGCAAATCCAGAACCTCGATTAGTCTTGATGGCACTAAATCAAGCTATAAACAAGAAGTCAGAGCTCATAAGGTTGATCAAGATGAAGAAGCCAAATACTCTGGAAAAACTCTATAAGAAAGCAGAAGTGTTCATCAATGTGGAGGATAGCCCTGATGTTGATAAAAGTATGTTGCACCGGAAAAGAAGGATAATGGTTTTTGTGCCAATTAGAAGAATCCCAGAGATCAAAAGAGAGGAAACAACGGGAGAGATAATCGAGATGGAAAAAGGTCTCGCTTCTTCACATCGCTGAATTGACACCTCTGAATGATACCCTGGAGAAAATTTTCTTCACTACCAAAGATGTAGATCATTATAAGGAACCACCGACAATGAAAATTTTAAAGAAAGCAACAAACTCAGGAAAGTTCTGTTGCTTCCACAATCAACCCAGGCACAATACAAATGAATGTAGAAATCTTAAAATCTTGATTGAGGAGTTGATTCAAAAGAACAGACTGCAACCGTATGTGAAGAATCCCCAAGCTTCAAACTCTGCTCTAGCTCTTCAGGGGCAAATTCACCCACTAATCAAACTGGTCCAAATAATGAAACTCCAGCATGGGTTAATGCAAGGCCGATGATTAACTGACAAACGTTGATTGGCACTCCAATTTCAACAGCTCGGAATAAGCGATCATCATCGCCACTACTTTACTTCATGCTATATTCAAAATTCCTTGTAAAAAGTCTATAATATTTTACAAACATTGTACCGAACATTAGCTTTATGTCTAAAAGCATATTTGCCTGAATAAATCTCTTACCTATAAAATTTTCATTAATTCAAAATTTGCTTAAAAATGATGTTATATTGCAGGCTATCCGACGAGTGCTTGTTCCTTTAAAATCCGACAAAACATCGCGACCCCAATAACACTAGTTCAAGCGCCAAGTGTTGTAAGCATCAATATGCACAAATGCAAGGATTACGAGCATGAAAGGCGAATGGAAAGAGTTGCGAAGAGTCAAATATTGAACAAGCGTTGCGGCAAATAAACGCAGGGGTTGTAACTTTCACTGAAAGGGCACCTCCCCAAGTGAGAGGTCCAAAGCCCTAGTTCCTTAACTCAGATAGCCTGCCAAGTCAAGTGTCCAACAAAGGAACTGGCATGTGCCCCTGTGAAACGGTGCAACAACAAAAATCCTCCCAAGTGAGGCAAACGCTTCTTGAGTGAAGCAGAAGTCCTTCCCAAGTGAAGGCAGCCTTCATAAGCGGAGGTAAAAGTCCTCCTAAGTGAGGCAAACGCTTCCTGAGTGAAGTAAGAAGTCCTTGCCAAGTGATGGTAGCTTTCCAAGGTAAAGGTCCTCCCACGTAAGGCAAATGCTTCCCGAGTGAAGCAAGAAGTCCTTCCCAAGTGAAGGTAAAGGTCCTCCCAAGTGAGGCAAACGCTTCCCGAGTGAAGCAAAAAATCCTTCCCAACTGAAGGTAGCCTTCCCAATTCAAGGTAAACGTCCCATCCTCCCATAGCAGAGGCGAGATCAGACTCCTCCCCAAATGGGGGAACAAAATTCAAAGACCTCCCCAGGTAGGGGAACGAAATACAAAGTCCTCCCCAAGCGGGGGCATAAGAACCAAAGTGCTCCCCGAGCGAGGGCACAAAGATATAAAACTTCTCCAAGTAAAAGCACCAAACTATCTAGTAAAGTCGGAATTCCAATTGTATTGACAAGCTTAAAGGCTTCATGCATGTTGGAAAGTTTAGAAAACTCTCGCCGACAAAGCTGAAGCTTCTAGCACATTGAATACAATCAAGGAAATTCGGCAAGCTGATCACATCAAGCTTTTGCAGCTTGTGACGACCCATGGTATGAGGGAAACACAACCACATAAGGATTGGTTATTGCTCAAAAAACATACCAGGGTTCATCGCAACATCGCAATAAGCCAAAAACTAACTAGCACTCGACAAATAAGCCAATACACTTGGAAATAAGTGAGCTGGAGTGCAACAAATATTGGATTTCGCTTGGGAAAGCTTGGAAAAAATGACCTCACCTTCAAAAATGGGGCATTTATTTTTTTTTTTAAAAAATTGACATACTCGATGTGTCCATAGAATTCACTACACCGATGAAAATCAACCTTGGGAAACCCAATCAGAACTTCTCAACGTAGAAGCTTTCTCATTTGCAAAATCTCTAATCGTAAATAACTCAAAGAACCTGATGATGTTCTGCTTCAAACCTAAGTGTAAGCGATGCTTAAAAGGCGACTGTGTGAATATAGCTGTTAATGATATTTTTCGTCAACACCCGTACTGGAATAGATAATGCATACACTTAGAAGTTTGATGTAAGGACGATCCAAAGGTTATTGAAGTGCAATCTTGAATCAACTTCCTTTAGCTAATTTCACCATTTCCTAGGCGTCAAGACCTTTAGTTAGAAGATTAGTTACCCTTCCCTCATGGGGTGAGTATAATGCTTACGAAACTACGAAGTCAAAGACAACCTCGAGGAAAGGTTTCTACTATTTAAATGAAACTGAGACCTTATGTAATAAATGTCTTTGGATCTAGGATGAAATTATATACACTGTGCTGGGAAGAAACAGGTTAATGCCTCATAACACTTGGCTTTGTTTTAATGTTATTATACTTATCCGCATATGTGACACTTCTGCATCGAACCAGCCAATGTAGGCCTTTGTTGTGTTAGTTATCAAGCCACAAGCTTATAGCAAAATCCCTTCTGAGGTTGTGTTGCATTAGGCTTACAATGGAAGAGCTGAATCTCGTATGAAGTTCAGAGGGGGAAAAGCCTTCATTTCACTTAGTACCTCTTCCTTCCTAAGAAATAATTGTGATCAACCCTTTCTTAAGAAAGGTTAGTGTTAACTCCCTGTCTTATCATTATGAAAAAAAAATGATTATCAAAACGAGAATTTCTTGAGTCCCGAACTTCTCCTTTTCATTAAGTACAGATATATTACAAGAGTTGAAGAAAACCCCAACTCGATTTGAAAATTAGGGTTTGCTCTAGAGAGAAAGAGTGCGAGATTGAAAGTGAAAATTCGATCCCTAAAATGAGAACCCTGGGGTCTTATTTATAGAAAAATTTAGGCCCCTTTTGCTACTGGGCCAACAAAAGCCCAAGTCGGCCGCTTTTCCTTTCAGTCTTGGTTGTTTTGGCTCTCAGCCGCTTTTCGGGCTTTGCTTGCGGTCTTTAAGGTACCGGTTCTGGCTCCCGGGAGGATGGTCCAGCGGCGTGAACAGCTTTCAGAAAGTTCGGGCTTCCGGTCTGAGCTTCTGGACATGATCGCTTCCGGTTACGAGCTTTTAATCTTGCTATTGATTCCTCATGGAACTTGTTTTCATGATTCTTGTAGGGGGCTATCGTATCTGCCACCCCTGTCGGTATAGACACCAAGCAAATTAGTGTGGATAGCTTGTCTCCCTTTGAGGTTCCAACTTGCCTTTCGGTTGGTTCCTAAGGAGTATCTCGACCTTCCGGAAGGGTGCTTTCAGTGCTTTTCATTACTTATTGTATCGTCATTAAGAAAGTTAATGCCAATAGCCTTTTCGTTCTTCCAAGTTTCGGTTGGTTGGATTCTTAGCTTTCTCTTCATTGGCTTCTGGTCTTGGGTGACCTTCTACCGATTGTATCGAAACTACACAGTCGATGTTTTCCTTTGTATAAATTTTCAGCTCTTCACTTCGATGATGATGTCAGTTGCACAACTCTCAGACTGTTCCTTTATGTTGTCAATTTTTTCTTGTGTCGAACCTTAGTCGATAGAAGATTTCTTTACACTTGTATCGGTCTGCTACCACTTCACAGCTAGCCTTGTTAACGATATTTTTCGTCAACACCAGAAATGGATCAATAAGGGTAAATCTTAAGGGGAAATCAGTTGGACTGTTTCTCTTTCCCTTTCGGTTTTAATGGTGGATTGAGATGTTAAGGCTATTAGGCGTAGGCTCACTGTGGTTTAATAGATTGGATCTAGGCTCAGCGAATGGAAATCGATCGCCATTCAAGGGTGTGATGGGCGTGAATTTGAGCTCCTTTGCAGATTGGATAATAGATTGCGATGATAACAATTAGAGAAATAAATGTGCACACTTACAGAGAAATCTTACAGAGAAGTTCTCCCTTTATTAAGCTTTTAATGAGAATACATAGATGTCGTAGAGAAAGAAATCTCCATTGATGATTTTCTAAGTTATTTCTTAGGATACAAAAAGTAAGGAAAAGTCCCCTCTCAATGTGGCATCTGGGGTTCTATTTATAATGGTTCAGGACTTCTCCCGTCGAAGGGCCAGTGGGCCCGCATGGATCCTTATCGATTGCTTTATTCTTGACTTTGAGCGCGGGATCTTTGGTCGCTTTCGGTGCATCGGTCACGACCCCTGAATGATACTTGAATCTCTGAAAGTGACTCGTAAATGTAGGATTGTGGACACGAGCTTTCGGATTTAGGCTTTCGTCTTTATCGTGAATACATGGAGGGACTGGGCCTCGTGGTATGTTGATATCTGCCGGTTCGAAACCGCCACGAGTTTTAGTACTAAGTGAATTAGTACGGGTAGCCTGTGTATCTACTTGGGTCTCGGATGACCTTTCGGTAGGGCTTTTGTGGTAGCCTGGATTCTTGAGGGGTTGCTTTTGACGTTACTCCTGTTATATGTGACTTCGTCCTTTCGGTGTCCATGTAGTAGGTTCCCCAGGGTTGGTTCCGGGTAGCCCTCATGCTCCTTTGGTTTAGTGCTTCTAGTGTTTTCACCTTTGGATGCATCGTTGTATGGATATGTTATTATTGAAGATTTGGTCGCCTATGATTTCTTTGATTCTAGGTCAGAGTGGTTCTTTAGGCGGAGCCTTTCGTCGGGTCGATAATGTCGAGAGAGCCCTGCCGAACTGACTATGGCGGAGGGGTCCAGTCGGTTTTGCTCTCTAGTCCTTCCCGACTTTCTCCTTTAGGAGGAATAAAAGGTTGCGGTTGATATGGTATTTCGGTTTATGTCAACCTGCTCTTTTTCTTCACATTGTCAGGCCCCACTTTCTATTGAGCCTTCTGCGAACTTTCGGTCATCCGATACTTCTTCACTGTCGGCTTTCTTCAATGTTGATTTTGGTAGTAACATTCACCCATTAGTGAAGGTTTTTTTTTGTCTTTTTAAGTCAAACTTTTGTCTTTTCTTCGGAATGTCAAGTCAAAGTCTCTTGATCTTCTCCATTTGGAAGCGTCGATTAGCTTTACTTGTGCGGCCCTGATTGATCTCGTAATTTGAACCTAACTTTTTACTTCTTCATCATTCCCGTCTTTCATCTGCAAATCAAACTTTTAAACAAGATCACTGTTCTTACAAAAAATAATAATCAAAATCTCCTCTTTCTCGAAGACCCAAGCTTTATTACCCATGAGTATTTTTACATCTTCTATAAACAACGGTTCTAATTACACATTATAATTGACACAATGGTTGGCTAAGGTTATGCTTAGGTTTTTAAGACATTCGCACTAGGAGCAATCGTATACTAGTTATGGTATAAAAGAACGTGACTTTCCCCGCGTCCCCTCTTCTGGATTTGATTTAGGGTTCTGCTTACTTGACCTCTGTTAATCGAGGTGTGACGACATTTAACAACATTAAAAACACCCGTGTAAGGGATATGCATACCGATCGTATTACTATGAAATGATGTCACCTGACAGAATCATGTTATATAGAAGCTCTGCCACGAGGGAGGTCATGGGTTCCACGATTTTCTCCCCTAAGGAGGCGTTTGCGTCCGAGCCATTCTTGCTTTTACCCAATAGCATGTGGATTCCATATCGGATGTTTTTGGCATAGGGGGCGTGGTTGCTGGGGTTGCTGCTTCTTCAATTTTCTTTATGTATCTCCCAGAAGGACTTTCTGCATACACAGCCATTCATAGCTGGCGTGATTTTCACCTTTATGATTATGTTCACACGGTTTGGCCCCAACCGTTGTGTCCAAAGGAGTGCAAACTGTTGAGTCGTGTAGCATTGTTTGGGCTTAACATTGTTGCTATCATTTACGCTTCTGGTTCAATTCTTATGGTTGCTCAAGCTTGTTTGGCATAGGGTTGCTTCTATTCAACCCCGATTTAGTCCTGAACGGTCTTGCATGAGCGATCGTTCGACGTCAAGAATGCGAGTACAATATGAGCTTGTCATGTAGGGCCAAAGCTAGAGGAATCAATTGTTCGCGGTTTCCTCCGGCTGTACCGCTTATTTTCATCTTGGCTGACCTTTAAATCCTTGAATTGCATGGTTATTCATTGGTTTATTTATACATGATGGACACGTCTCAGAAGTGCTACGAGCGAGAGAAGTTTTCTGATTTAGACGCCCAGACAACTGAAGTTCAATCAACCGGCCAACCTTCCGTAAATTCTCCCTTCGTCATTCCTACCCACGCGGAGTTTCAAACAATTATTGGTAGGCCCTACTATGCCCCAGGGTCGTGCAATCCTAAGCTTGCCAAGCGATTCAGGGGTTGGGAAATGCAGGGAATATCTTCTGACATTGATATTTCTCTATTTGACCGACAAACAATTTTCAGCGAGATGGTCGTTGCGAAGTCCTAGATGCTTACTAGATTTGAGACCACCATGCACTGGTTCGTGGAACACATGGACATGCTTTAGGATCATACCGCGAAGGAAATGAGCGATTGGAACACACTACCCTATGACCTCCAAAGGTTACACAGGGATAATCTTGAGCTCTTCTCCGTCTTAGAGAAAGACAAGGCGAAGCTAATCCAATCTCTTCGATCCTGGGCTAGTGTTGTTGCCTCTTTTGCTCGAGGAGATATTGAGTTGGCTGGTCCAGAACGCAAAAAGCCCTTAGCTGGTGAACCTTTGTCTTGCTCTACTCAGGCTAAAAGGAAGGTTGGTAGGCCCAGGAAGAACAAAGATTTGTAGTCCTCTTATCCCGCCAATGATTGCCCTTCTTTTTTTGCGAACTATGCTTTAGGTCGGTTGTATAAGCGAGTGCTGCTCCTTGCGTTTAACTTTGTGCTGGTCTGTGTTAAGACTTTGTTTGTATGGGACGGTACCTCTATTTATCACATCGTGACCTTTCACTCATTTTATCGCACTGTTATTTATACTTTGCATATTGTACTTGCATCACCATTCACTTTGCTGAACATGTGGTTGTAGTATGCTGTATGCATATGGTATGGCCAATTTTCCTTCGATGCTGTAGTAGACTGCTATAGCTTTATTAGATTGGAAATGATTATGATTTCCGGGGGACCTTTACTATGCGTCTATAAAGGGACTCCTTCTCAAAACAACTGTCGTTGAAATATATCCTAATAAAAAAATCGCTAATGAAAAATAAAAGGAGTTAGTTACTCAAAGGATGTTATTGAAATCGTTTATGATCTTCTTTTCATTTGCTCTCTGAATCGGCACTATGATACAATGTCATTTTTTAGAGTTGTGCAAGGATTTGATATACAAGTTGAAGGTATTTCCCTGAGTGGTTTGTAATCCCATTATTAGTGTAAAACCTTGAACCCTCGCTAGAATTCTTGATAGAGGCAAGCGACTCCTTTTCTGTTTGAGTCAGGAATTGCATTCATATGCTTGATGCAGCCTTGGTGACTCCACATCTAGTGTAGATTCTTCTTTTTGCGGGATTATCTCGGGTTATGACAGGTGAGATCGTCAGCTTGCTTTGGGACTTTGTTGAGAAATCGATTCAACCGAGAGTCGGGTATTGAGTAACCGAAACCCCTTTCGGCTACGGTAAAATGTCGGATCGACCCAAATTTGGGAATTCAGCATGGGAAGCTGGAACCACTTCCGGTATAAATGAAGTGCCGAACCGACCTAGATTCTGATTTTAAGATAGAAGGCAGGGACCCCTTCCGGTATTGATGAGGTGTCGAATCGACTCAGATTCAAATATTAGCAAAGAGAACCGAAACCTCCTTCATTACTAATAGAGCATCGAGTCGACCCAGATTCGGGTATTTAGCGTAGGAGACCGGAACCACTTCCGGTATTACTGAAGTGCCGAATCAATCTAGGTTCGGGTATTAGCATGGAGAACTGGGTCCACTTCCAGTGTTAATGAAGTGCCGAATTGACCCAGATTCGGGTATTAACATAAGGAACCGAATCCTCTTTCAGTATTAATAGAGCGCCGAATCGATCCAGATTCGGGTATTTAGCGAAGGAGACCGGAACCACTTCTGGTATTACTGAAGTGCCAAATCCACCCAGATTCGGGTATTAGCATAGATAACTGAAACCTCTTTCGGTGTTAATAGAGCACCGAATCCACCCAGATTCGGGTACTAGCATAAAGAACCGAAACCTCTTTTGGTACTAATAGAGCGCTGAATCGACCCAGATGCGGGTATTAGCATAGAGAATCGAAAACTCTTTCCACATTAATGGAGTGCCGAATTTCGGGTATTAGCACAGAGAACCGAAACCTCTTTCGGTATTAATAGAGCGCTGAATCGACCCAGATTCAAATATTAGCATAGAGAACCAAAACCTCCTTCGGTATTAATAGAGCAAGTATCACCTTCGGAATTGATTTAGGAAGCAGAGGTTGTACATGCTTCTTGAGCCTCCCCTTGGGCTTTCGTCGTCAAAGCAGAGGATGTATGTTCTTTGTTGGCCACTCTCTGGGCCTGTGCGTTCGGTGCGCATGGCTAGCTTATCCGCAAGCAGGGCCCAAGGACTTACTCGACCTCCCTCCAGGAGGCCCCTTATCCTGACCATCGTAGGTGATGATGAGGGCTTATAAACTTAGACGTGGCCATCGTAGGCACATAACTAAGGTTTACTCTTTCGACGCTCTACACGGGCCATCGTAGACACTGATAGAGGCTTATACACCACCCTCCTCCAAAGGGTGCCCTATCCTGACCATCGTAGGCGATGATAGGGTTTGCGCTCCCATCTGCGGGTAACACGGAACATAAGCAGAGGTAGGACGTGCTCTTCTACGAGCAAAGCTAGGACGTGCTTAGTTTGAGCAGAGGCAGAGCGTATTCTTCTATGAGCAAAGGCAGGGCATGCTAAATTTTAGATGCACCGCCATGACCATTTCTAGTGTGAAACGGCAGCTTACGCTTTCAATGCTTTAACCCTGCCCCTTCTAGTTTGGGAAAGGAGGAAGACTAACACAATCATCCCCCCTTCGTGGGGATGCCTCACCCCGGCCAATTTTGCGATGACGAGAGATTTAATCCATTGATTATTGGACCCATTTTGGGTTTTCCTACTAAAATTCTGAGGAATGGGCTTTCCGTACACCGACACACATGCATTAACCCTTTTCCAAAGGATTTTCTCAAGTTCACCTCGATTTCTTGATAAATTCACGTAGTCGGCCTTGACTGGCGAATCTGACAATGGCATCCCTGAGAGTTCTGTAGTGATTAATCTCATATCCATTCAACAAGTGATAATGATAGTAAGGCGCTCCTACCTTTCTTTCGTATTTACGTCTCTTCTTCATGGAGGTCCAATAGTTGAGCTCGTGTTTGGTTAGGAAGTAAACGTTCTCTCTAGAAGTAGTGAGGTGGCATTCTTGAGATATTTTAGGCGTACACTTCCCCTTTCGCTGAAGGGTCTAATTCTTCAGCGAATTGTTTCAGTTACGGTTCTTATACCCTCGTCCTCTCTTTCCGGAACATATCGGGATCGAGTTGTCACCTCTTTGTTTTGTTGGCGAAGCAGTTGAAGTCGTCCATTATTTCGCGTTCAAGCGTCATTCCCTTAACTTGCCTGTGGAAGGAATCCTTCAAGTAGGAGAAAACGCTAATATCTTCTGATGTAGATCCAATGGGTGAGAATGTCGTGATTTGCTCTATGTGGGAAGAGTTGCTATTCCTTGCCTTGCAGGCATGTAGCTCCATCCTCCTCTTCCCCCTTATTACTCGTAAAACCTCTGACTTTAACCCTTGCTCTTCCATCAACCTAAGGTTAGTGGTTCTCGACTTATCCGTTCAAGATCCTGATAACCTTCGTCTGAATCTCTTGCTCATAACCTTGCTTCTTCAAAGCTAGTCCGATCTAGGACGGAACAACACATGTAGATTTGTTGCTGTTTACCACAAGGTCGGAGGTTCAAGCCCTCCTTCAAGCGCCAAAATGTTAACGATATTTTTTGTCAACACCAAAAATGGATCAATGGGGGTAAATCTTAAAGGGGAATCTGGTGGATTGTTTCTCTTTCCCATTCGGTTTTAACGGTGGATTGAGATGTTAAGGCTATTAAGCATAGGCTCACTGTGGTTTACTAGATTGGATCTAGGCTTAGCGAATGGAAATCGATTGCCATTCAAGGGTGTGATAGGCGTGAATCTGAGCTCCTATACAGAGTGAATAATAAATTGTGATGATAACAATTAGATAAATAAATGTGCACACTTACATAGCAATCTTACTGAGAAGTTCTCCCTTTATTAAGCTTTTAATGAGAATACATAGATTTCGTAGAGAAAGAATTCTCCATTGATGATTTTCTGAGTTATTTCTTAGGATATAAAATGTAAGGAAAAGTCCCCTCTCAATGTGGCATCTTGGATTCTATTTATAATGGTTTAGGACTTCTCCCGTCAAGGGGCCAGTGGGCCCGTAGGGATCCTTATCGGTTGGTTTATTCTTGACTTTGGGCGTGGGACCTTTGGTCGCTTTCGGTGCATTGGTCATAGTCCCTAAACAATATTTGAATCTCTGAAAGTGACTCATAAATGTAGGCTTGCAGACATGAGCTTTCGGATGTAGCCTTTCGGCTTTATCGTGAATACATGGAGGGACTGGGCCTCGTGGTGTGTGTTGATATCTGCCGGTTCGAAACAACCACGGGTTTTAGTACTAAGTGAATTAGCACGGGTATCCTGTGTATCCGCTTGGGTCTCGGTTGGCCTTTCGGTAGGGCTTTTGTGGTAGCCTGGATTTTCGAGGGGTGGGTTCTGACATTACTCCTGTTATCTTTGACTTCGTCCTTTCGGTGTCCATGCGGTAGGTGCCCCGGGGGTTGGTTCCGGGTAGCCCTCGTGCTCCTTTGGTTTAGTGGTTCTAGTGTTTTCACTTTTGGATGTATCATTATGTGGATATGTTATTATTAAAGATTTCCTCTTGGGCTTTGTCCGTCGGGTTTGTCACCTCTGATTTCTTCGCTTCTAGATCAGAGTGGTTCTTTACGACGAGCCTTTCGTCAGGTCGATACTGTCGAGAGAGTCCTGTCGAACTGACTATGGCGGGGGGATCCTATCTGTTTGCCTCTCTAGTCCTTCCTGGCTTTCTCCTTTAGGAGGAATAAAAGGTTGCGGTTGATACGGTCTTTCGGATTATGTCCTCCCGCTCTTTTTCTTCACATTATTAGGCCCCGCTTTCTATTGAGCCTTCTGCGAACTTTTGGTCAGCCGATACCCCTTCACTGTCAGCTTTCTTCAATGTTAATTTTGGTAGTAACAAGCCTGTTCCGGTGCTTTATTTTGGTAGTAACATTTCCCCTAGTGAAGGGGTGTTTTTGACTTTTCAAGTCAAAATTCTTTCCTGGATTTTCTTGTATTTCACCTACATAAACTTCAACAACTAATTGTGCATGTTAGAACTAATTTTTACACGTTCGTTTTCATTGCTATTTGCGTATATACCGGATAAGGAGTTGTTTGGGACTGGTCACCAACATTATATCAGACTCATGTCTTTTACATTCTGTCGGAAAATAGGAGAAAGAATTTAGGGAATTCCTTGGTTGTCAATTGTGAAAGGATATTATCGTTGATATCGGGTTCCATAATAAAGCCTCTAGGGCACCGCCTTTGCAAGGATTTTTCCCAAACCACCCTTTACTCAGGTATTAATAGACTGAAGGCCTAGAATTAACTTTTGTCCATAATAAAAATCTTGAACTAACCCTTGTTCGGGTAATCAAAGATTAAAGACGAAAATTCCACTTATGGCATTTTAAGAAGTCCCAAACCAACCCTTATTCGGGTAATTAAAGATTAAAGACCAGAATTCAACTTCTGGCATTAATAGAAGCCACGAACTAACCCTTATTCAGGTAATTAAAGATTGAAGAACAGAATTCCACGTTTGGCATTAATAGAATTCCCGAACCAACCCTTATTCTGGTAATTAAAGATTAAAGACCAGAATTCAACTTTTGTTATTAATGGATGTCTCGAACCATCCCTTATTCGAGCAATTAAAGATTGAAGACCTGAATTCCACTTCTGGCATTAATAGAAGCCCCGAACCATCCCTTATTCAGGTAATTAAAGATTGAAGACCAGAATTCCACTTCTAGCATTAATAGAAGTCTTGAACCATCACTTATTCGGGTAATTAAAGATTGAAGACCAAAATTCCACTTCTTGCATTAATGTTTCATTACCACCTTTGGGTTTAATTTATGAAGCAAAGGTTGTACATGCTTTTTGAACCACTCTTTGGGCTTTTATCATCAAAGCTAAGGATGAACGTGCTTTGTTGGCCACTCTTTGGGTCTGTGTGTCCAATGCGCTTGGCTAGCTTATCCACAAGCAGGGCCCAAGGACTTACCAGACCTCCCTCTAAGAGGTGCCTTATCCTGACCATCATAGGCAATAATAAGTTCTTAGATTCTTAAACCAAACCATCGTAGATGCATAAGTAAGGCTTACTTTTTGATGCTATACCCTGACCATCATATGCGATGATAGAGGCTTACACTGCACCCCCTCCAAAGGGTGCCCTATCCTGACCATCGTAGGCGATGATAGGGGTTTCCGCTCCCTTCTACGGGTAACGCAAAACAAAAGAAGAGGTAGGACATGCTCTTCTACGAGCAGATGTGGGACGTGCTTAGTTCATAGTAGAGGTAGAGTGTACTCTTCTACGAGCAGAGACATGGCATGCTAATTAGATGCTCTGTCATGACCATTTCTGGTGTGGGTCGGAGGCTTACTCTTTCGATGCTTTAACTTGGCCCTTTCAGTTTTGGGCGCAGAGAAAGACTTACACAGCACCTCCCTCTGGGGGGTGCCTTTCCCTGACCAATCTTGGCGATGACAAGGGTTTCTATCCATTTGTAGTTTGACCTATCTTTGGTTAATTCAGGCCTTTAGAGGGTTTCCATGCCTTAGTCATGCGAATATTCTAGGAGAAGACCTTCCTATACTTATCTATCATTGAGAAGTATGGTCTTAAATGTTCTGAGTTCCATGTCCTTGGAACGAGATCGCCATTTGGTTTGCAAAGCCGATACGTTCCAAGCATGACTTCTTGATGGATAATTAAGGGTCCTTCCCAATTTGGGCCAAGTGGAACATATAATGGGTTCTTTTTGTTGGCTATTACCCTTAGTAAGACCAAATCTCCTTTTAAGAAGGTTCTAGTCTTGACTTTAGATTTGTAGTATTTTGTGATCCTCCTTTGGTATTCGGTTATTCTGATCGTGGCCTCGTCTCTTAATCCTTGTATTAGATCTAAGTATTCCTTCTTTAACTCTTGATTTGGATAAAATGCATATGCATATGGATATGCAATCCTTCCGTGTGAAGGGATTTCAACCTCAATCGGGAGCATGGCTTCGCATCCATATGCCAAAAAATTGAGTATGCCCTATTGCCATTTTAGCGGGAGTTCTATATGCCTAAAGTACCAAGGGTAATTCTTCGGCCCAATTTCCTTTGGCTTGATTTAGACTTTTCTTGAGGATGGTTTTGTTTGCAGCTTCGACAGCTCCGTTTTCCCTCAGATGGACAACTATGCAATTTTTTTTTGATAATTCCATTCTTATCACATAACCAGTGAATTCCTCGCTCTCGAACTGTGTTCCATTGTCTAATATGATCTTGTATGGAATACCAAAGTGAGTAACAATATTCTTTATGGCAAATCTCAACACTTTCTTAGATGTTATTGTCGGAAGGGGTTCTATTTCTACCCATTTGGTAAAGTAATCAATGGCTACTTCAACATACTTAGCTCCACCTTAGGAGATTGGTTGGGGTCCGATCAAATCTATCGCCCATACATTGAATGGCCAAGGGCTTGAATGGTGGTTAACTCACAAGGAGGAAGTCGGGGTATTTTGGAATACCTTTGAAATTTCTCTCAATTCTTGACATACTCAATCTCTTGATTAACCATTTGTGGCCAATAATAATCTTGTCGCATGACCCTTTTGGCTAGCTTGATTCCATTGGAATGATCTCCGCACAAACCTTCATGTCCTCCTTCTATAGGTTGGATCCATCTTCGATGCTTACACATCTTAGATGGGGGAGTGAGTGCCCTTTATTATAGAGAATCTCATTTGTAATCACAAACATGGGGGTTTGGTGTCTTATTCTGCTTGCATCTTGCCTGTTAAGGGGTACATCTCCGTTCAGAAGGTACCCTAAGATAGGAGCCATCTAGGTATTTTCATAATGGTATTTTATCTCTATTGAAGAAGGTTCTTTGTCAAAAGCATCCTCCCTATCCATTTCGTCCCCCTTTTCGAAGCTCGAGATCTAGTTAGGACTAACAATTCTTTTCGTGTTTCGAGCTCTTTAAGCTCAATACTGGGTCTTTCCCGGTATCCTACAGGGATAACTCGAGTTTCAGGTGCTCCTTGGGAGCTGGCCAATTTGGCTAGTGAATCAGCTTGAGTATTCTCCCCTCTGGGTATTTGATGTATTGAGAAATCCTCAGACTTGGAAAGCATCTTTAATACCCTTTTTACATATAGGGCTAACCGTGAATCCTTGGTCTGATAGGTTTGGTTTATCCGATTTACCATTAGTTATGAATCACTGAAGATCTTAATTCGAGGTATCTTTAACTATAATGCTAGATTCAACCCTGCCATCATTGACTCATATTTGGCCACATTGTTAGTAGCTGAGAATACTAACTTCATCACAAAGTGCAAGCGATGCCTATCATGGGTAATTATGACATAACCTGCCCCTGCTCCTTGTTCATTTGTAGCCCTATCTACAAACTGTTCCCACTTAGCCTTTAAGTTGTTCTCTTTAGTTGACTATTCTATAATAAAGCTTGTGCATTCATTCACAAAGTCTGCAAGAGCTTGTCTTTTGATTGCTGCTTGAGGTTGAAATTCAATCTCATATTGGCTAAGTTCAATTCCCCATTTTGCCAATCTTCATGAGGTTTCTGGCTTGCTGAAAGCTTCCTTAAGCGGAAAGCCAGTCAAGACCTTAATAGGATGTGCTTGGAAGTATCATCTAAGCTTTCATGCTGCAAGTATTAGGCAATATGCTAATATCTCCATCACGGGTATCGGATTTCTACATCCTTTAACCTTCAGATACATAATAAATTGGATGTTGAGTTCTGTCACTCTATATTATAAGGACCGAGCTTACCGCATATTATGAAACGACCATATAGAGATATAAATCTTCTCCTTTCTCGGGACTAGACAGAATCGGGGGTTTTCCCATGTATTCCTTCAATTCTTTAAAGGCCTTTTTACATTCTTCATTCCATTCGAAGTTCTTATTTTTCTTTATAACATCAACGAAATGGATGCATTTGTCGGTGGCTTTGGAAATGAACCTACTGAGGGCTGCTTCCTTTCTGTTTAAGCTTATGACTTCTTTGCTTGTTTTAGGCTCTTCCATATCCTTTATGGTTTGGATTTGGTCAGGACTAGACTCAATGCCATGCCCACTTACCATATATCCTAGAAAATTTCCAGATTGGACCCCAAAAGAAAACTTTTGTGGGTTTAACTTCATTTAGTAACTTCTTAAGATGTTGAACATGTATTCTATGCCATTTAGGTGGCTTTCCGTTTTGATGGACTTCACTAGCATGTCATCTACATATACTTCCATGTTGCTCCCTATTTTCTCTTGGAACATCCTGTTAACTAGCCTTTGGTATGTTGCTCCCGCATTTTTTAATCCGAAAGGCATTACTTTGTAATAAAATGATCCTCGGTCAGTGATAAAGCTTGTATGCTCCTCGTTAGGTTTATGCATTGGAATTTGATTATACCCTAAGTAAGCAACCATAAGGGATAGTGTCCTATAGCAACTTGTTGCATTAAACAACGGGTCTATCCGTGGAAGGGGTAGCAATCCTTTGGGCAGGCCTTGTTTAATTCTGTATAATCGATGCATGTCCTCCACTTTTCATTGGACTTCTTTACTAGCACATGATTGGCTAACAACTTAGGGTAAATAACTTCTCGGATGAACCCGTTCGTCTCTAACCTTTTGACTTCCTCCTTTAAAGCCTCTAACTGATCCCTATTGTATTGCCTCTTCTTTTTTCGGACTGGGATTAGAGATGGGTTAATGTTTAGGGCATGGCTCATTATATAAGGATTGATTTCGACCATGTCTGAAT
This sequence comes from Allium sativum, assembly GCA_030737875.1. NCBI lineage: Eukaryota > Viridiplantae > Streptophyta > Magnoliopsida > Asparagales > Amaryllidaceae > Allium > Allium sativum. The sequence goes on from CM060923.1 coordinate 468,453,527, forward strand.
GGGTCCAAGCAAAAACATCCTTATTGAGCTGCAAGAACCGAATTAGGTCACTCCTCTGGGGTTCCGTTAATCTTTTCCCTATGTGGATGACTTTGGTCTTATCCTTTGGATCAACGTTTATTTCTTCCAAATCCTCTAATGGTTTTATTCTTTCAGTGTGTCCTTTGGAATCCAAATCTGTGACAATTTCTTCTACTTCCGTCAAGTTTATGTTATCGATTCTCTTCCTTCTTCATCTCAAAGAAGTGTACCTACGATTTATACTTTTGTCAGCTTTATTAATTTTTATTTTAGCTTAGAACGTTGGATGTAAGAATCCATCATCCGATGGTTTAAAAATAGTAGAAGAATCAAGGTACGAAGAATGATCCCTTTTGTATTTGTCAACTGTTGCGAAGTACAATTCACGGGAACTAAACTATTCTCCCCGGATGGTACCCCATCCCTGCTTAATCAGGAATTTTAGCATAAGATACATGGAAAAGACGAAAGCATCCATTTCCTCTAGAGTAGGCCGACCAAAGAAGGCGTTGTAGTAGGATGGTCGATCGATCACAATTAAGTGAGTTTCAAAGGTTCGGCGGAGCGGAGATAAGCCAACTTGGACTAGGAGACTGATGTGTCCAACAAAAGCCGATCCCTTGTTGTTGTAGCCGAAGATTGGCCCATTACTTGGTTCCAACTTATTCTCAGAGATTCCTATTTGATCTAAAGCATGCTTGAAGATGACATTGACGGCACTTCCAGTGTCAACAAGGATCTTAGAACCAACAGAGAGTCCAGTTTGAGTTGTTATCATAAGAGGGTCATTGTGCGGATGATGGACCCCTTTCTTCATCTCCATCGGCGAAACCACTAGGTTATGCATCTTGAGAGTGTAAGGAGTATTTTTCAATGAGGGTTCCTCTTGAATAGAGAATATCCCTTCGCGAGCCTCCTTTAGGTATCGGTTTTTGGCTACATGGCAATTTCCAACAAGATGTGGCCTACCATGGATCACATTAATACGGTTTATTGGCGGTCCCATGTCTATATGACCTTCCCCCATAGGAGCTTATATTGCATTAGCTGAAACCTTTTGTTGTCCATTCGTATGCTGGGTGGATGACGTTTTGTTTAGAACAAATTCTTTCAGATGCCCCTCTTGAATGAGCTTTTGATTAATCCCATCCAAAAACTTGCACTCGTTAGTATTATGTCCATTTATCTTGTGATACTCACAAAACTTTCTACTAGCATGGGGTCCAGGGAAGTTCTTGGCTTTGAACGAGATGGGGAAGTTTTTGACCCTTTATTTTGCTACAGTATACACAAAAGAAACGGGCTTGCTTAAAGCGACCGCATTGGAAGTAGAATCTTCCCACATCGGCCTTTTCTGATTTCCATTCAAGCCAAACCTTCCACTATGAGGCTTTCTACCAAAGTTAGGCTTTCCTCCTTCCTCTTGAGGCCTAAACTTCTTTTTCGTAAATTACAGTTCATCCATATGGATGAATTTCTCAACTTGAAAGTGGAAGCCTTGTAAGTCTTTACAGCCATGAATATACAGTTCCTTCCAAAAGGGGTGCTCTCAATTAACCCTGAATGCACGACGATTAGCTTATCACGGTCATTCATGTCCTTCGCCTTCAATGCTTCCACATTGAACCTTTACAACTAATCTCCTAGGGACTCCCCCGCCTCTGCTTGGTGTTGGCAATGACTGTGTAGTCAACTGTTGGATCCTTGCAAATAAAATTGTGCGGAAAATTCATAGCTGAACTGCTTCCACGAATAAGTGGTATTTTCTCTGTACTGACAATGCCACTTAGCTGCTGCTCCCTAGAGGGTTACTGGAAGAAGTCTGCATCTAACGGCTCCTGAAGCATTGTAGAGACCCATTTGACTGTTGAAAGCCATTAGATGGTCATCAGGGTCAGTCGTTCCAAGATACTTTATAATTGGAACCTTCACCCTGGATTGTATTATAGTACTCATGATTTCTTTGGTGAAAGGAGCTACCTTTCCTTGTCTTTAACCCTATCATCCTGGGTTCTCTTCCCTTTTCTTTTTAACAAATCTTTGACAGTCTTTCTAGCAATGTCTTTGAGATAGGACTCTGTATTATCATAGTTCGCCCTTTTAGGATCATAACCTTTTAATGTAGAGCTTCCAGATTGCTCCTGTTTGCATTGATTTCCTTGATGATCTATCCCAGTTAAATGGGATCTTTTCTTCTTAGAGGAAGCTACCTTAAGCTTCACTTTTTCTTAGATTGTTGAATGGGAGCTTTTCTCTTTGGAGATTCATCCACACCCCTCTGGCTAGACTTAGTGACCTTTGAAGACTTCCGTGTTCGATTAGCGTTTGCATTTCTTGGACTTGCTTCTCCAAATCCATGATTTAAGCGGCATTTTTCTCCATGGAATTTGGGTTTAGTGGCTGTACAGGGTTGGATGTTGTCATTTCTTTATTGTTGTTTAGATTGAGCGTTAGATCCATGTTTCCTTCAAGGGTCGCATTAGGAGTTGGCTCCTTGTTTCAATCCTCCAATCCTTTTGATTTCATCTTCCCCTACCACAGAGCAATAAATTTACCAAATTAATTTTTGATAAGATAACTACAAGGTCGGAGGTTCAGGCCCTCCTTCAAGGATCTAAGATGAAATAATATACATTGTGTTGGGATGAAACATGTTAATGCCTTAAAACGCTCGGCTTTGTTTTAGTACTATTACACTTATCAGCTTATGTGACACTTCCACATCAAACTAGCCTGTGTAGGCCTTGGTTGCATTAGTTATCAAACCACAAGATTATAGTAAAATCACTTTCGAGGTTGGGTTGCATTAGTCTTACTATGCAAGCACTGAATCACGTATGAAAGTTCGGAGGGGGGAAATCCTTGGTTTTACTCAAGACCTTCCTTCCTATGAAATAATTGTGATCAACCCTTTCATAAGAAAGGTTGGTGTAAACTCCCTGTCTTATCATTATGCTCACAATATGATTATCAAATCGAGAATTTCTTGAGTCTCGAACTTCTCCTTTTCATTAATTACAGATATATTACAAGAATTGAAGAAATCCCCAATTTGATTTGGAAATTAGGGTTTGCTCTTGAAAGAAAAATTGGGAGATTGAAAATGAAAATTCGGTCCCCAAAATGAGACCCCTGGGTTTTTATTTATAGACAAATCGAGGCCCTTTTAGCTACTGGGCCAACAGAAGCCCCTGTCGGCTGCTTTTCCTTTTGGTCTCAATCGCTTTGGCTATCGGCCGCTCTTTAAGCTTTGCTTGCTATCTTTAAGGTACCGGTTCTAGTTCCCGGTTGGATGGTCCCAGTTTTTGGAACTTCTTTCTGACGTCAAGCATGCCTCTTTTTGTATTAATACTGGATTCAACAGCATGATCAACTTTCAGAAAGTTCAGGCTTTTGGTCATGAGCTTCCAGATAGGTGTTTCCAGTTATGGGCTTTAAATCTTGCTATTGATTCCTCAAAGAACTTGTTTTCATGATTCTCGTAGGTGCCCATTGGATCAGCCACCCCTATCGGTATCGACACCAAGCAAATTATGTGGATATCTTGTCTCCCTTTAAGGTTCTGGCTTGTCTTTTGGTTGGTTCCTGAGGAGTGTCTCGGCCTTCCGGAAGGGTACTTTCAGTGCTTTTAATTTCTTAAGGTATCGGCATTAAGCAAGTTAATGACGATAGCCCTTTCGTTCTTCCAGGTTCCGATCGGTAGAACTCTTAATTATTCTCTTCATCGGCTTCCGGTCTTGGGTGACCTTCTACTGATCGTGCCAGAACTACCCTACCATTATTTTCTCTTGTATAGATTTTGAGCTCTTCACTTCGATGATGGTATCAGTTGCACAACTCTCGGACTATTCCTTTATGTTGTCAGCTTTTTCTTGTGTCGAACCTTAGCTGATAGAATATTTCTTTATGGTTGTGTCGGTCTACTACCCCTTTACCGCTAGCATGTTCAGCTCTTTATTTTGGTAGTAACAATAGCATAGTTCGAATCCAATAAAGCAATAATGTTTCTCAAGGATTTGAAGTTACTATCCATTACCGGTATCAACATGGGTTATAAAAAGAAAATTGAGCAATAGTCGTGCATTGGGGCAAGCCGTTGAGAGGTTGAGATTTATAATTTTATATTGCTCGAGATGACTCATGATATCAAATCGAATTCAAATTCAAATTCAAATTTCAGAATCCAACTAAGCTATTGTTGCAGGCTTAAAGATGAACAATCAACAAATTCCTCTTTTCCTGCCAGATTCGAGTCAACCTTGGGAATGTCAAATTGAATGTGCACTTAGTTAAAAACATACTGAGTTAACACAGAGTGACATCTCTCTGGTGGATTGTCAGGAGGACGAGGAATAGTCAAGGAATTATTCGTTTGCAATTCAGAAGTTCTGTAGTTGCTCTAGCCTTAGAAATTAAAATTGAAGCTCCAGTTTAGGCAGAAGTGGTCTCCTTTCCAGAACGATAACTAGTCTTTTGTACGGTATTCACTTTACATATCGAACTTCATGTTTCAACAAAGTACAAGTACACGTTTCATAAAACATGAACCGTTGTACAAAATTACACAAGCCATTAAAAGAGAAAATCTTTAAATTTGTAGTTGGTATATGTATATTAATTAGCAAAGTCCAAGCGTCGTTGCTAATTTGGATTAGAATATCGTATCAATGCAGACGGCATTTAACGAGTTATAACAGTCGAACGAAATAATTTTGTATAGGCATGTCATTCAGTCCCAGTCATAAAATTCGTCGTAAGTCATTTTTTAATGATTAACTAATCCGTTGTCGATGTGGACGGTCGATGATAGAGTATAAAGTCCAAAAATGTGCAAGTGCTTGTTTTAGTTACATAACAGGTGGGATGAAGCATATAAGTTCAACTATTAAGTCGAGAAACCAGGTCATTCGGAGTCAATTGGTTGAGTAAGCACAATCAATAACTCAGGTCGTTCAAATGAACCTAGGACTCAAGTCGTCTAATGACCCGAAGTCCCAGGTCACCAGAAAGACCTGGAAGTTCAGTGCGTCCGACGACCCAAATTCTCAGGTCGTCGAAATGACCCAAAGGCCCAATGCGTTCATCGACCCAAAGCGCTAGGTCGTCCACTAAGATAAAACTTGGATCATATACTGACATGATGGTATGGGTCGTCATCAAACTAAAGGCGATCAACATCCCAAATTAAAAATCAGTGTGTGCAATGCTTGAAGGGAAATTCGACAAAACGCATAGGTCATCACACCGCAGTTCAGAAAGCAATTTTGTGCTTCATTAACAGAGAACTTGTGTGTTGAGTACGGTCTGATTCATGACAAATCATGTTCAGCGTTTTGATACCATGATTTCTATAAAGAAAAATTGAAGTACAAATTTTTTGTTGTTACTTCAAGCAAATTGGTGAAGCATATTAAGCTGAACACTAAATGGCTAAGTTGTCGAGCTTGGATTCAAAGGCAAAAGGCACATGATCAGCATCAGCATATACAAACTTTGAAATATAAATCAAAGTGCCCAATCATCAACATATCAAAAATACTCAACCCTACAGCGACGTTGGCAAGAGTCCAAAGCCGATCACCCAAAAACCAGGAGGATCGTCAGAGTTTGCTCCGAATTCTTGAATCTGTCAGAGCAAAGCTTAATTCGTAACACGACCGGTCCAAACCTATTTACCTATAAGTTGATTCGATAACAAGTCTCGTAGAGTCGCCATCTGCATTTGAAACAACGAGATCTATGACCGAATTCAATCACAAACTATCTGCTCGACCTAAACCCCGAGTACCTGAAGTTAACGCGATTCAGATTTGAAATAAACAAACTCGCTTTGAAATCGAGTTGGGCTAGATTTGCTGGGTAATCAGGTTTAAACTGGAGGTTGAGGGTCTTTAACGATCAGCGTTGGCGGCTACAGTGAAGATCTAGCCGATGACGAGGTTGTTTGAAGAGGGAACGACAAATTTTGGCCATAAAGAATCTTTGGAAAAAGAGCTTTGCCATTAAGATGTCCCCTACGGAACAAGTAAAGCAAAAGAAAATGGAGCTGTAAAGAAGTTATAAGGTCATTTGCCAAAGTGGCTAACCGATCCACTGGTAGGGCTGCATTAGGCCCATCGAAAAATGCTTGAAGTATTTGATTCGGGTAGGGCTGCATAAAGAATCATTGAAGTCAGGTTGCCCGCCTTAAGTTGGATCGCCCGCATGTGAGTCGGGTCGTCAGTATTTGATTCGGGTCGCCCATCGACATATGACCCTGCATACACCAATTTACAACTCTGCCACTCCACTCAAATTACACCTGTAAATACCCCCACACCTCCTTCATTCAAGGGGGCCGATTTCTCCTTCGGTGAAATGCTGTCCAACTCATTTCTCTACAATTCCAAATCAAACAAACCTCTATTAAACCTCTCTTAAGCTTCAATTCAACCTCTCAATCACCATGGATTCTTCAAAGATCATCTAAGTGCTTAAATTATTGAAGATCTACTCCAACAATCATCGCAATCATAGAGATCTAACATTTGCATAGCGGAATCGAGGGAATCAAGACATTAAAGAGAAGAAAATAGAGAAAATCATTGTAGAGAGAGAAAATAAGTAAAGTTAAAGAAATCACGTACCTTGTAACATTTAAAGTGATAATAAAAGCACTCTTCAAAGTGGACGTAGGACAGGTCTAGGGCGAACCACTATAAATTCCTCTCTTTTTACTTGCCTTTTGTGTTTGTGGCTACCACTTTTCTAGATCTAAACTGTTTGTGAAGTGTTGAATTACATCTGGGGGTGTTAGTGCCATTTTTAGCGTTAAACTTCACAAGCTCTGTATAAATCTGAAGCTAAAATGATAACTCAAACTGAGTATTTTATGGGTATTGAATTGGCTATATCAGTTTACTTTAAAATGGTTAATGAAGCTGGTATTGATGTTAATAAGTAGCCATTTTAGTGCCTTTTTATGGTCTTACTAGTTACATGCTTAGCTCATTATAAATGATGTAAAATGGTAAGGTATACAAGCTTGATATATACACTTTGCCACTGAAATGTCATAGATCAACACACTTTTATATATTGGAAATGATTATGTTATTAAATGGTTATACTTATGGTATAGGTGAAATAATAATTTCTGGTAAATAAGAAGCCTCAAGCATATTGCCTATGGTTATTTTTATTCACTGTGGCATTTTATCATACAGTTAGCAAAGTGTTTGTAAAAATGACCAAAAGAGTGTATGATGCATTTTGACATGAGAAAATTACTTGGGTTAAACTATTACTCTATTCCATTACTATTTTAAAGTTTAAATTAAACAAATTGAGGGAATACCATAAATATAGAGAGTTGTGCATGTGCACAGGATACTCTTTGTGAATGTGTACATTCCCAGGGAAAACAAATTCCTTGATCCCAATCCCTTTATTAATTATTTGATGAATACAATATTGTTTAAAGATTGCATAAGGGTTAAACTGAACTGATATATTTATATTAGTGTGCATATTGGAGGATATTGGGGAAACTTGATAGGGGGAAATCCTATTAAGGAAGTGGCCAAGGCACGAACTGAAGTTAAATTCAAGGCATTTAATTATTGATTAAATGGGAATAAAATGCGTCAATTTAGTTGGTATCAGAGCTACGTTAGTATAAAAACATGGCTACATAAATAGGATAGGGATCACATGTATGACTGTATTATTTGTTTTGGTTGAAACTGGTTGCAAACAATAACGAGAATAGTTGAATTGCTCTGAAATATTTTAACTTAACTTAAGAAAATATGGGTTTCTATTAAAGATCCATGGTGGGTAGGGGATCACACCAAGGTGAAGGAGGCTTAAATGTACCTCCCATAATGTTCAAGATATTATGAGGGCAGTAAGAGATGGAATAGGGGCAAGGCAGGAAAATCCACATGAGGATTTATCCAAATTGTTGAAGATCTATACCCATTTAGGTGGAAAAGATTTTGAAGGGATTGAAGGGGTCATGGGAGTATAAACATGGTTGAGGAATTTAGAGAGAATGTTTACTGATATGCAGGTGAATGACCAAAGAAAGAGGCAAATAGCTTTAAGAAGGCTGAAGGGGGTTGCTTTGGACTGGTGGGAGGTAATGATTGCTGGAAGAAAAGAGGAGGAAATTACATGGAATCAGTTTAAAGAGACGCTAGAAGCTAGATTTGTACTAGCTTCAGCCAAATCTAACTTAGTGGAAGAATTTATTAGGTTAAAATAAGTTAATATGAGTGTCACTGAGTACACTAAGAAATTTGAGAGCCTCTCCAAATATGTAACCATGCTAATTGCAGATGAAGCAGCTAAGAATGGAAGATACATACAAGGACTTAATGTTGGGTTAAGTAGGGCTATGTTACCTTATATAGACAAGATCAAGTATTATACCTAATCTTTAAATTTGAGCAGCACGATAATGCTAGAGAGAAATATAGAAACATGAAGAATACTAACAAAGGAAAGGCAAGGGTCCAACCCTATGACAAGAAACCAGCAGAAGCTAATTTTATGAAAGTGGAAGGAGGAACCACATCTGAAACCAAAAATAAAGTTATTTGCCATAATTGCGGTAAGGAGTGGTATATGAGGGTTGCATGTAGGGCTGGAAAAGTAGTAGCATTTAAGTACTTCAATTGTGGAAAATAAGGACATCTAAAAAAGAATTGCCCCGGGCTAAGGAAGCCAGCTAAAGTAGGAGCTCTGGAAGGAAAAGAAGGTGCAGAAAGGCATGAGGAGGAATCAGGCTAAGTAGAAGTTATACTCTACATTGAAACCTTACTTATAGCTGTAGTTTATGATGCAGGAGCCACACATTCTTTAATATCACATGACATAGTCCCGAAATTTAATATCACATGGCACAGGAATTGGTATAATCATGGGAGTAGATTGGTTGGAAAAATATAAGACAGTGATCAATTTAGAAGAAACTACAATTTCCTTAATAAACCCAAATAATAAAAGAATAATTGGAATGTGTGAAACTATCAAAAGCAGTAGGGTCAAGAAATAACTGGGGAATAAATGAGAAAGAAGACATGCCAAAACTTGAAGATATACCTATTGTCAACCAATATTCAGATTTGTTTGGAGAAGTAAATGGTGTTCCTCAAGATAGACCAATGGGGTTTCAAATAATATTATTGCCAGTAGTTAGTCCAGTGATTAAGAAGCCTACCAGAATGGGGCCTAAAGAGCTGATAGAATTGAAGAAATGACCAGAGTAATTGGAGCAGAAAGGATTCATAAGGCCAAGCAGTTCATGCTGGGCGACACCAATGGTTTTTGTAAAGAAACAAAATGGTACCCTGAGAATGTGTATTGATAATAGTTAGCCAAATAAAGTAACAATCAGGAATAAATATCCTCTGCCAAGAATAGATGATCTCTTTAATCAATTAATTGGAGCAAGAATTTTCTCAAGACTAGATTTAGATTCAGGCTTTCATCAGATGAACGTGGAAGAAGAAAGCATCAAATACATAGCTTTTAACACAAGATATAGACTGTGTGAATTTTTAGTAATGCCCTTTGAATTAACTAATGCACCCTCTTACTTTGTTGATTTAATGAATAGAATATTTTGAGATTATATAGACAAGTTTGTTCTATTGTTTGTAGATGATATATTGATATATTCAAAATATGAGAAAGACCATGAGGAGCATTTGCATATGGTGTTAACTAGGTCGAGGCAACATAATTTAAATGCTAAGTTTTTAAAATGTGTCTTTTGGCAACATAAAGTAAAGTTTTTAGGACACATAATTTTTGATAAAGGAATTGTAGTGGATCCTCAAAAAATTGTCGTTGTACAATAATGAAAGAAACCCAAATCAATGACTGAAGTAAGGTCTTTTCTAGGCATAGCTGGGTATTATAGAAGATTTATTAAATTTTTGCAGGAGTAGCAATACCTTTAACCAAGCTAACTATGAAGAAACAATCCTTTATACGGACAGAGATGAGTGATCAGGCCTTTGAGGAGTTGAAGCAAGCACTTGTTAATACACCAATACTGCAGGTTCCAGAAGGTAATAAGGGGTCAATAGTTCATACAAATGCAAGTGGGACTAGGTTAGGAGCTATGTTAATGCAAAATGGTCAAGTCATAGCTTATGCATCTAGGCAGCTTAAACCAAATAAAATCAGGTACGCAACACATGACCTTGAACTTGCACCAGTGGTGTATGCATTAAAATCGTGTAGACACTACTCGCTTGGAACAAAATTTGAATTATATACCGATCGCAAGTCTTTAAAATGTTAGTTTTCACAAAAAGATATGAATCTAAGGCATCATAGATGTGTGGAGTTTGTAGCTGCATATGATTTGGATATCCTATATACACCAGGAAAAGCCAATAATGTAGCTGATGCACTTAGTAGAGAAAATGTAAAATTAGCCACTTTAATGGTAGAAGAGTTTAAAAACTTGATTATGTTGAGTGAAGCAGATGGAACAACTCAATACAGAGAAGTGGGAGATCAATTAAGTGAGATGCAGGAGCATGGAAAGTTGAGTATGGTAACCATAAGGCCAGTCTTGGTGGATAAAATAGGAATATTGCAAGATGATGATCCAAATTTGAAAGAGAAGAAGGCTCAGTTAAAAAGTAATGAACAGGTAGAAAATTTTGCACTGGATGAAAGTGGGTACTTGAGGTTTTAAGGAAGGCTATATGTGCCTGATTTAAAAGATTTAATGAAAGAAGTGAAGGATGCATATCACAAAACAAAATACACCATTCATCCAAGTGGGGTAAAAATAAATCATGGTGTCAAAAGAAGTTATTGGTGGATGATAATGAAAGAAGATGTAGTAAGATATATGGCAAAATGTTTAACCTGCCAACAGATTAAAGAAGACTACCAAAAGCCATTAGGAATGTTAAAACCACTGGATGTGCCAATATGGAAATGGGAGAGCTTTTCCATGGATTTCATTGAAGGATTTCCTAGATCATAGAGGGGGAATGAAAATGTGTGGGTAATAGTAGATAAATTAACTAAAACAACACACTTTATCCCAGTAAGATCTGATAGAAATGCTAGCAAATTGGCTCAATTATTCCTTAAAGAAATAGTAAAACTACATGGTTGCCTAAGAGTGTTATTAGTGATAGGGATACCTTGCTTACTTCTAGATTTTGGGGTAGTTTTCAAGAGGCTATAGGAACTAAATTATATATGAGTACTGCATATCACCCACAAACAGATAGGCAAGCTGAAATTTTCAATAAGGTATTAGAGGATCTGCTTAGGGCTTGTGTGCTGAATTTTGGTGGCAACTGGGAAGAGCGCTTGCATTTAACAGAGTTTACCTATAATAACAGCCATCAATCAACAATAGGAATGGTTCAATTTGAAGCACTATATGGCAGACCTAGCCTATCTCCAGCTTGCTGGAAGTATGTTGGGTAAAGGGTACTGGTTGGACCAGATCAGGTAAAGAGAGCTCAACAAAAATTGAATTGATCAGACATGAAATGAAAGTTGCACAAGAAAGGCAAAAAGCTTATGATGATAAAGGGAAAAGGACAGTGGAATTCAAAGTAGGAAACAATATTTCTTAAGGTTTCTCCAATGAGAAAAGTATTAAGGTTTGGAAAAGTAGGCAAGCTATCACCAAGATATGTAGGTCCTTATGAAATTCTAGAAAGGATAGGTACATTGGCTTATAAGTTGAATCTACCAGAGGAACCGAGAGGAATACGCAATGTATTTCTATGTCATAACTCAGGAGGTGGGTGTATGATAAAGAAATCATTTTAGAGCCACCTACTCAAGTTAAAATCAAAACAGATTTAAAGTTTTGGAAAAGAACTAGTAGGAGTTGTTGCAAAGGAAGAAAAGAGGTTGAGAAATAAAATCATAAAGTTGGTTAAGGCGTAGTGGAGTTTAGATAGAAATGATTGCACATGGGAAGTTGAAGGTAAGATTAAAGTAAAATATCGAGGATTATTATCTGATAGGAGTAAAAATATGAACTAATTTTGGGTAAGCGTGTTTAATTTTTGTATGCATGTGTTTACTTTATATGTGTGCATCTCTGTTTATTAATACTTGAAGTAAGTATAGTATTAGATGAATTGATACACCTAGAATTAGGAATTAATGGGGACAAATCAGTATAAAATTGATAGATTTTGATTTAAGAAAAGAAATTGTGGGACACAATTCCTAAAAGGAGGGGTATATGTGAAAACCCTAGGTTTTTATCCTTTAAAAGAATTTTGTATGCTAATTCTTTTTACATATAGATGATAAAATAAAACTAGTAATAATTTTGAATATTATTAAACCTGCAGTTTGTTATTTTATCAATACATAATAATGATAATGTTAAGAAAATGAAATTTATGGGCATACAATAATTTATGGTTGAACATGTAATGTGTGTCTATATGACATTTACATTCCAAGTTTTCATAAAATGGCCAAGGGAAAATGAGTTTTGAATTGCCTTCAGGTTTTTGTCACTATTATAATGTCACCTTTATACTATTTTTTTAATAAGGAGGAATCAATAAAAGAGGGAGGGGACCATTCAGGAATCACACCATTTGAATGATAGGCATATTACCATTTATAGCTTGTAGCCTAAATGTATTAAGAATGATACACCCGAGAATCATTTTACTTGCAAATATAGTCATACTGGATAAATACAAATGAGGGGATAATACTGGTATTTGGTATAAAATATACCCTAGAAAAAGCTGGTTGTAAATAGCACATAAACAACCCTTAAGGAGGTTAATGCAACAACACTTTCTCAGAAATATAACCTTGAATGAGACCGTAGAAATTCTTGAGGAAAACTGGAAATTATAGAGTTAACAGAAGGAAGAACTTTGGTGACTATATCTCACTATTTATAAGGCATTAAAACAAATTAGGCAGCCTATGTTAGTAATATGTTGAGGTTTTAATCACATAGTATTATATTCTTTGTTTGTTTGTATGGGTTGAATGATTATACCAAGAAGAACAAAAGGCCTTGGACGCATAATGGATCTTGAAGCACACGGAATTCTTAATCATAAATCTGGAATTATTGATGTATGAATGTGTGAGGCAATTACATATGTTTATGGATCTGATTTTAGACAACCAAGTAACAATAATATTGCCATGAGGTAGGGTTTATAAGTTTAGAAGTAAGCAGCATTAGACAAGGGGGTTTAAAGCTTATGTTTAATTTTAAATGATATTGGTAAATAGAGCAATGAAGAGTGTTCACTTGCTGATCTATTTACCATTAATGTTTCTCTAAATCAGATTTTATTCATAGACCTAGTATGGAGAAATACAAGGATTGGAGATGTCCTAATTACCTTCATCTTATGATCAAGGCAATCTAACATGATCTTTACCGACCCCCATTTATTAATTACCTGAATGTTTAGTAATAAAAACCTACTTATGACTATCACCATTATATGTTTAACTAAGTTTGGATGATTGTCTGCTTATAATTGGGGTGGAATGCGATAGTATTGATTGTGTTTACATTTACATGTAAGTTATTCATCATATTGATGGGGGTTTACAAGCATTAGTGAGGATGTAGGGGGACGGGGTAGTCGGGTTAATAAAGAATTAATGCCTAACTGGTAACAAAGATATGGGTCTGGTAGGTATTTTAACACATGTTGCGTTGATCTATTCATCATCAGCGAAGATGGTGGGTATGTACATGGCTTGAAACAATCCCTAACGGCCTCTGTCTGCTGGGATAACTGACAGATGACCCTGACAATGTACAAAAAGTGTTTAATGCGTGGATACTTTAGGAATGTGAACCACTTAAAATATGATAAACAGTCCAGGAATCATGTTAGAGTTAGGAGAAATAACATGGTACATGGGGACTAGGAGAGGGATTCATGTCTATGTGAGGTACAATGATGTTATCTGCATTTGTTTAATGGTAGATAATTTATATAAATATTGTTTTATGCTCATACCATACCATGTTGTCTGACCCTATTTTGATTGCATTTCCAATCTTATGAGGTGTCTCATTTTCGATGAGGTAGCTCATGGATTAAATCCAGGAAAGGATACTTAAGTAGTTGTTTGGTGATGCTGTGTTATGAAGCAAGACTTGATGATGCAGTAGGACTTAAAATCTAGAGTAGCTTAATGGTTAAATAAAGAGTCGTTGCATTATGTTTGTTAAATGAATTAAGGAATTGTATTTAGTTTTAGATGTAATAGTGTAATGCTTCACACGCTCTGTATAAATCTAAAGCTAAAATGATAACTCAAACTGAGTATTTTATGGGTATTGAATTGGCTATATCAATTTACTTTAAAATGGTTTATGAATCTTGTATTGATGTTAATAATCTATTGCCACTTTAGTGCCTTTTTTGGTCATACTAGTTACATGCTTAGCTAAGTATAAGTGATGTAAAATGGTATGGTATTTAAGCTCAATGTATAGACTTTGCCACTGAAATGTCATAATCCAATACACTTATATATATTGGAAATGATTATGTTATTAAAAAGTTATACTTATGAAATAGGTGAAATAATAATCTCTGGTAAATAAGAAGCCTCAAGAGTATTTCCTATGGTTATTTTTATTCACTGTGGCATTTTATTATACAGTTAGCAAAGTGTTTGTAAAAATGACTTAAAGAGTGCATGATGAATTTTGACATTAGAAACTTAACTGGGTTAAACTGTTAATCTACTTCATTACTATTTTAAAGTTTAAATTAAACAAATCGAGGGAATGCCATAAATAGAGAGAGTTGTGCATGTGCACAGGATATTCTCTGTGATTGTGTACATTCCTAGGGCTAACAAATTCCTTGATCCCCATCCCTTTATAAATTATTTGATGAATATAGTATTATTTAAAGCTTGCATAAGGATTAAACCGAACTGATACAGTTATATTAGCATGCATTTTGGAGGATCTTAGGGAAACTTGATAGGGGGAATCCTATTAAGGAAGTATCCAAGGCACAAACTGATGTTAATTCAGGGCATTTAATTATAGATTAAATGGGAATAAAATAGGGGTCGTTTTAACGTTTCTCCTAGTTCACTCAGTTACATGTACAGACTCAATTACATACATTCTTAACTCATTCACATTGGCACACTCAGTCTTTATACTGCTTCAGAGTCAGCCCAGTCCCCTGCATACCTGTCACAGAAACACACACAATAAACTGGAACAAAAATAGATTTACACTCTTGCAAATATGAATTTATTTAAAATTTATTTGCTTTAGAATTTTGGTGTGTTTCTTATCATATTTCTTGACTTGGTCTGATATCTATATACGTCTATTTGTGTCTAGACTACTTGTGATATTCATAGTGATTCACTGTAAATACCACAAGGTAGACAATATTTATTGTGCCTGTAGATCGTCCTTAACACAACTATAATGGTCTGCTAATCAAGACCAACCTCAACTCACATTTGTGGTCTGCTGATCTTGACCAGCCACGACACATCGTATAGTAATCTGCTGATGTAAATAGAAAATATAATTGCACGTGCACAATATATGTATACACATATATTTGTATGTAAATACACATGTATTTATAATGTGCAAGGGCAATATGGTCAAACATCAGTAAGTTCACAGTTCAAGTCAAATTGGATCTGGCTAAATGTAGTAATGCACAAAGTATCGCAAGCAAGTATGCAGCATGCACAATGGTTCGACTCACACATGTATACACACATGAATGTACGTATATACAAAGAGGCAAACAATGAACAATTGTACACATGCATGCAACAAGTGCATCATGCACAAGTGTGTGACTTAGTTTCAAGAAAGGAATAATACAAACAAATCAAGTTGTACATGGTATACATGCAGCATATATAAACAAGCAAATGCACATGCTCATGAACCAAAACATGTAAATATGGACTTGAATGAAATTCAGCATGTACACAAGTTCATGGAAACACAGTTGTGTATTAAGCCATAGAGACATGCAGAGAATTCTATGAACATAGTGCACAACAAGCATGGTGCAAAAAATGCAACGTGATAAATAACACAATGGACAACACAAGTATACAAAAGTGCTAACAAGTCAAGCTGTTCAATCTCAGATATGGCCTGATATAACAACCAATAA
This sequence comes from Allium sativum, assembly GCA_030737875.1. NCBI lineage: Eukaryota > Viridiplantae > Streptophyta > Magnoliopsida > Asparagales > Amaryllidaceae > Allium > Allium sativum. The sequence goes on from CM060923.1 coordinate 468,469,709, forward strand.
ACATGGCAAGTTCGAACAGCGGAATGCATAGACACATCAAGCAGCAACTCAAGTGAAATTCCAAAACCAACAAGGCAATGGCAATAAAGTATGGAAATTGGAACTAAGCAAAGTGCAACAGGTGCATGGTTAGAATAAGAACTAGTGAAGCAACAATCAACAACACAAGTCAACCGAGAATTGAAATAAGTAACGATCAACACAACAAAAATTTTGAACAAGGGCAGTATGCTCAAGTACAAATTCAATAAGCACATAGGCTCATACTCATGTGCACTACACCCTCGCAAGTGCAGCTTGAAACATGAAGGTGCTCACAGTTACAACAATAGACCAATGGTTTAATGATGTACAACAAACACTTGTGAAGCACAGTAACAATTCAAGTTCAAGGCAGTTTCAAAGTGAAATCAACAAGTCCGGGCTATGAAAGTCATGTTCAGACTCAAGAAATAAATGCAAATGCAAATGAAACTAGTTCAACTGAAGCCCAAGGCAATACAAGAACTCATGGGTTCAGTAGCAAGATAATATGACATCATGGAGTGTGTCAAATAGAATGCATAAACATGAGCAGTAATAATATAGTGCAAAATAGGAAGGAACACGCTAACATGCAACTTAGTGTACAAAGAGGATAGAGACACGCAAATGCCAATCCAATATTGTAGACACACACTCATACAATATGGAGGCTCAAACCAGTGGATTAGCCAAGAAAATAATTCACTATAGCATGTTAGGTAATACAACAAACATCGCAAAGAGTCAGATCTACTCAGAGATGCTACAAGAAAAAAGGTAGTACACAAGCTCAAGAGAAAAAGGATCCGTGTGTGCTGCATAAATATACACACATAATTGTGTGTTTCTGTATGCATTCATGCGTATACAGTCATGAACATGTCTAACCACAAAAAATATTTAAATGCCAATACAAGCAATTGCTATTCGAATGGTCTCAAAATAAAAATAAATTCTTTTTCAAATTTGACTGGTTTGAGAATGAGGAAAGAAGTTACAATTGCATGGATGGAATAAACATATTTGGAATTAGAAAATGCAATTTATCTCTCCAAAATACACAGTGACAAAAACATGGCTAAATACATTAAGAATCATTAGGCAAGATTTCATAAACACAATCATAGCTATGGTTTTAGGCAAAAAGGAATTGTTCGATTTCAAGACATGCCACAAATTCATGAGTGCAATTGTTTTGGGGAATAAAAATAAATTGATGTTTCCAGAAATCAATCAGCGTTTCACAACATTTCGACAAGCAATTTATCACGAAAAATCAAGATCGGATCATGCACAAAAATAGAGACATACAAGGGTTTCTAAACCCTATAAAAACACCATTCATCACAGGCATTTGATCGTCGAAACCAAAGCTACAAATTTGAGAGCAAAAGAAATCAAATCAGAATACTCACAATATTTTTAGGAGTTTTAATCTATAGCCAAAGCCAAATCGATCGATGGAGAATCAGAAGCATTGAAGGCATCACTAAATCGAATTACATCAACAACCAGAAGTCATGATTTGGAGCCAAGGAGCAAAAACTCTAATTCCTTTTATTCAGTGGCCATTGAAGAGAGAAGCCAATATTTGAAGTGAAATAAAATTATAGGAGGCTGAGTTTTTGTCTAAATTGTTTAAAGGGTTTTTCCCTTTTTTATTGTTTTGAGTTGTCTATTTCTTTTGTAATCATTTTACAGTTTTTTGTAAACTAGGGTGTCTAGCTGTAGGATTTATAGTCAGGGTTTACGAGTTACGGGTTTGTGATTCGGAGAAAATATGATCTTAGAGATAAAGATCAATGCATGATTTTTGGCATAGGATTAGAACAGTTGAGAGTGGGTATCGCGAATTTACAGGGATTTTGTAAGCAAACAGATAGTTTTAATTCTAGTAGAAACCTTGGGGAATGCAGCAGTATGTAGGGTTTGTCAAAGCTAGGTAAAATCTTTGTCATTTATTTTCTGCATTTATTTTCTTTACTACAATGTGTGTTGTAATAATTTTTATATTCCTCAAAACTATAATAAACCCTATTCACCCCCTTTAGAGTTAATCCAGATCCTACAGATATCACATATAAAGTTTTCATTTTAGTAATGCAACTTGAATTTTGTTTACATGGAAAGATTTAGCTTATACTTATAACCACACGATTTTCAAACTATTTCTCTTAACTCATCAAGGTCAGAAAATTATAAATACTGGTTTACACATGTTTAAATTCTTGTCCCAAATTTCATTTCACAATAATTCAAAACTTATGACATGCCCTTCACAAACGAATTATTTAGAATACACACCATCTCCATCTGATTTCGAATCAATAGAAATATTGCCACGTCATCACTTTTATATTAATTTCTCCCGACAATGGCTACTAATTTGATTGTAATATCAACTAGCCTCACCATTTATCGTTTTATACTTCCAACTTAATGGCTGCAACCATTCCTCGACTTGATTATAAGAGTGGGTATTCTAAAAATACCATTTATCATAAGGATTGATTTAAATTTCAATATATTTTTAGTTCATGTAACATCAATATTATGCACTTTAAACCTTTCAAAACAAAGATTTTCATCAAATGACTCTTTAACTCGTTTCGAGTAATTAAACCACCCACTTAATACAATCTATTACATCTTTTGGCTGCGATGTCGACACGAGATCGCTATGGCCTCACCATCCAAATTTATTATTCCCAACTAATGTAGTGGTTTAATATCATCCTCGCAAATATTCTCTGTTAATATATCCCAAAAATTCATCTTGTAATGTATGAATAATATGTTCAATCGTCTTGTATAAGTGTTTAAAAAATTATTGTCGATATCGTTGATCAGATGTATACTCAATGGATAACTCAACACAAAAGATAATCATCGGATTTTCTAATTGATATATGGTTATCTCTATTATTTATAAATCATCACCAATACTACAAATAAAAACATCCCAACATTACATTTCACCTGTTATTTACTTATTTCATATTCCAAGACAATTTATCTCGAAACAACGATTTAATCATCAATATTAATTATCATTACTTAATCACACTTATAGATTTATTAAAAAAAAAATCATAGTTGAAACAATTCACCTGTTTCCGCTATGCAACTCTGATTTACTATCAAAATAGAACCACTTCATCCCAAAATGAATTTAACATATATAAAATATTGGATTTACTTCATTAACTCATTGTAATTTATTTTATTCAATTCCACATTCAATTAAAACATAAAAAGGATGAGGTTTAAATTTTCCTCGAAAATTCTAAACCCAAGGATGAAGCACCGAAAGGATCAGAGGATGGAGATCTTTCATCAAGATTAACTACAAAATATAGAAAAAACTATACAAGGAACACTATGAAATGAAACATTCTAAAACATACTTTGAACGCTTGGGATTGTATACAACATAATTGATAAGAATTACATGAAAAAGACAACAACAAGAGAGATAGAGTAGACACAAGTTTTATCCTTCTACATTGTAACACAAGTGCTAATTTGGTTCTATTATGTGTTTATTGTATTTTGTTTCGAACCACCGCTCTTATACTAAATGTGACACCCCACCATGAGACCCACCATAATAAAGAGAATTACTAAGTAATGTTGTCTATTAGAACAGAGAATAAGCTTAGTTAGGGGAGATCATTTATAATATTGCATTAGACGAGTATTGAATACATCAATTGAGTGTCTAAATTTCTTTTCTTTTGTTATCTCTAGTGGATCGACATACTCAACACGTCTAATATGAAACTATTATGGATAAGGACCACATTTAGAACAATATACAACTCATCACATTTATCATATCACAAAACAGATACATGTAGATACAATCACAGAAATACAACGTATATATGTGCTATATCTTAAATAGTTATACATAACCCAAGGATAAATACAAAAAGCTCTAAATTCTCAATATAACGACTCAAATACATGAATAAAACTAAGAGATGTCTCCAAAGGATAAAGTCCAAGACGAATCAGCTTACCTCGAATCAACAACAAGCTACAATTTGGAACAACTTGATTTGACACGAGCATTAACACACACGGGTCAGTCTAGTTTACATATCAATAACAATACGACAAGTGATGTTACAACCCATAATTTTGACAATAAATAAATTAGTATTTAACTAGATTTTTCAAAAATAGCCATTTCTACAAACGATGGAGTATGACCACGAAATTTTAACCGTTGCGTTTTTCATGGAATTCTGGTTAACTTTCATGTTTGGGGTTTCACGAACGGAGTCCATATGAAAAAATTACAAACAAAATATGAAAAACGGATGAAAATAATAAAATAGAATAAATATAATACTCAATACCATTTTTAACCCCCCGTCATTGGGCATTTCAGCCTAAGGCCAGTCGACTCCCATGGATGGAGCAGTCCATTGCTCCTGGCGACTGCAACCCTATAATGGCTAGGGTTATACATGTTTTTATTATATAATATATAAAACAGATGGACGAATGTTTATTAAATTAAATCTAATGGTTTGAGATCTTCCTAACACCTATAAAAAAAGGGTTAGGCCCCATTCTTTTTCACATATTTTTGAGAGCAGCAGAGAAGCTCTGGTCCTTTCTCCTCAAACAAATTCTAAAATAAACTTATTTTCATATACAATCAAAACCAAACATAAAAAATATAGACTGGAAAGGGTTAATCAGATTCATATGAAAAAGAATATGGATTGGCAGCTAGGCTCTTCTACATCAGATTTCTCCCTTCTTTTCTTATTTTCTTGCAAATCTATAAATCTAAAAGTATCCCCATTTCAGAATAGTTGTCAATTTGTAAGAATTTAGGAATCGTAGGCGTTAAAGACTATTCAGATTTGGATGCTTTCAGGTGAGTGGGAAATTTATATAAAAAGTATACAATAGTCTACTTACTTCGTTTGTATTAAATCAGAAATATGTGCCTATGTGTTTAACAAATTTGTTGTAGTTTTTGTCTTATTTGAAGAATAATTATGGTATTGAATAATAATATTATTTTTTAGGCTTATTAGATTGTTCATACCATTGTCTATAATTGTATTCAAAAATATTATGGTTATTGTAAACATCATGAATTTGGAAATCAGTCTCATAAACCACCATTAAATTGTAGTTTTATTCTAGTTCTATAAATTCGGTGTTGATTTGTAATTATGTTAATTTTGTTAAAAAGATATTAGCCTGTTTATGTTCGGTTTTGTTTGGGTTTTAACTTAGTTATTGTAAATATACCTTTTTTCTCTTTTTCAATAAAAAGTCGTTATTTGAAATCAATAAAAAATATGTACCAAAAACTAAAAGGGAAGAGTTGTGTAATTCATTATTAGCATAGATTTTAATATGTTTGTGTATAGTTTACATCAACCACTCCAAAAACATACATAGTATATATTTCTTATGATTTTAAATATGTTTATTCCATTTTTAAATATTTAGGCATAATTTACAATAATTACAATTAATAGCTTTTTTGTAAGATTTAGAATCTTATTAAAAGATGAAGGCAAAAAGAAATGTTTAGTTGTTATCTTAAACTAAAACATTAAATTAAATAATAATAAAATTGAAAGAATAATAACTACGTTAACTGCTCGAAAATATAAATATATGTGTATACATTATCCGTCCAAATCTACGTAAACAACGAAGTATATATTATAATTAATGTTTGTGTGTTTGAATGGGTTTCCTTTTGTGAAAATTATACATGACAATGTGATCCGAATAAAATGGAAATAAATACTATGACCGTTGTAGCAATTAATGATATTGATTTTCTATAAATAAGTTCATAAAGAAATAATAACCATTGCAACCATCGTTGTTTGGGGGAAAACAAATTAAATTAGGTAGTCAAGCCTAACAGTTATAATTTAAGACAATGATTAGGAATAGGAATTGTAACTCCAATTAAGTAATTAAATATTTCTTATAACGTAATATATATATATATGTGTGTGTACAAAATAAATTTAAATTAAAGTAAATTGAAATGTTTGAGGAGTTACAATAATTGGATTAGAAATAAAAAGGAATCGATATAATAAGGACATTTAATTGTAAATTAATGCCTTAGGAAATTATAGCTGTTAGGTTCATAAGTGGCATTAATTATAATCAATGGAAATAAATGGCATTTAAGGGGTTAATTAGAACCTTAGGAAAATATGACTATTATGGTCATAAGTGGCAATAACCCAAATAAATATCCTGGGCGGGAAGGATATAACTTTCCTTATTTTACACTAGTTAATCTAGAATTAATAATTAAAAATTAGAATTGGACATAGTAGGTTAATGATGCAAGGTCAATTGCCTTATTTGACAGAAGTCTGCACCTTCTAGCATTCGAATATATGTCCAACTGATGTGATACACCATTGACCATATGACCTGTGATGATAGTTAGTTCGCGTACGTGGAGTATTTATATAAGGAGAAACTAAACAGGAATAACTCAATAACTTGGCCTGCTTTGGGGATTGAGGTCTTAAATGGTTAGATCCACCTATAAAAAGTTATCAAGCGATCGCATTGCCTACCTCCCATAAATGAAAGCATTAAAGGCTAATCGGGTACGAGTTCGATAATCTTCACGAATAGTCTGCTTCCTCGGGTCCTAAGTGCATTGGGTTGTGGGGTCCACCTGAGAATGGGTTTTAAATGACCAGTATGGTATTGCCATAGGTCTACCTATCCTATGGGAAGTATTAAGTGTCTAGGAGATTATCCAATAATGCCAGCTAGATAATAACAAGGATATCTACCACAGGTTGGGCCTAAATGGCGTGCTACGTCTACCTAACCGAATGGTCTTAAGCGGCTGCTTACTATCTCTCGCCTTATGTGGGGCATGGGTTTATATGCATGAATAACGAAAGACTTAATTAGTAGGACTTGTAACTAGTGTCCTCTAATTTGTATTAGCATAGAATAAACCATCGAATGGGCACGAAGTGACAATAGGTCCGCCTAGGGTAGCGATCAAGTGGGTCCACCCTTATCTATCATTTGATAGTGAGGTCTTAAGTGGATATATATATATATAACCTCCATATGATTAGTGGGTAGCTGAGAGTCCACCTCTTAGTTTTTGGTAATTGGCTAAATGATGGTTTAAAGGCTTCATAAATATATGCATACACGTTCTATCTCAGTATTGTTATCGTTGGGAATGCTACCTTAGGTATGGTAGTTGGAGTCGTGAGTTAATGTTTACAAGGTTATTTTAGAATCACTAGCCTTGATAGGCATATGTCTTTGGTTGAACCAAACGGGATACATCTTTATATTGTTGAACGTATTATACTCTTTATGTTCACCAGAAATTATTGTTTTAACCCCTCCTCATTATCTCCCAGGTTTTTGCGAGAAGGTTTGGTTCTCACTGGTATTTAGTTTGGTTTCAGTTCTAATTCTCTCTCATGCTCGGTATCGACATGATGACTCACTCTTATAAGGTAGTTACCCGAGTTGATACTAGTCTATCTTATTTTTCTTTTGCTTTGAGTTATTTTGTCGTACTTTGATTATACTCATGCTCAATTATTTGTAGGAACCGTATATACCCGCTCCATGCTTGGATGGGTTCGATTTTCAATTTTTGTCGAAATTTAGGCTCACAAAAGTATGGCGAGATACATTTGGTGTCAGAGCGTAGGTTAGACGATCAAAAGAATTAGTTAAACTAGGACTCATGTGAGAACGTATTCGATTTTCTTTTCTATTTTTCTTTATTTTCTTGCTCGACTTTAAATTATTTCGACGATGAAATAGTCATGGGCCTATTTATTCAAAATGGGCCTTAAGCGACTAAGAGTTGAAATATGTTGAGTTCGAATTTCTAGCCAATTCTATCTTACCCCATAGTACGCTAGCGATCTCCTTGTGAAGAGCATGAGAATGAAAAATGGTGAAACCCATGGATTTGAGTTTGGAGACTGAACAAAAATCTATCTGTAATTGAGATAGCCGCGATTTCTTGTTTTTTGTTTCGTTGGTAGTTCTGATCAATGACCTTTCTGTTTACGAAACGGGATATTCATGTTAATATGTCATATCCATCCAGAAATATAATTACACGCTATATCCAGTTGACACTTCATTAAAATTCCAGATATTCTTCTTTTGAAAATGTCCGTTTGAGTCCTTGGTCTTGTATCTGAGGGAATTTTAATTTTTAAGACTGCCTTGGAAAATAAAATGGATTCAAAAGTTTTAAAACAATGGTTTCGAAAAATAGTTTATAAAAATATGGTTTTAAAATTTAAAATTTATTCACGTTTCAGAATTTTTGGGATTTGTGTGATTTAATAAATAATCTAGTTGGTTGAAAGAAGGGAATTAGAAATGACAGTGAATATGCCTCGAAACTTAAAATAATTAACATCCACTTTTTGTGATCTTTAGTATACCTATTTATATACATACATACATATATATATATATATAGGATGATTTATCGAAATTATCACAATTAACGTTCGAGATTTTAAAATCCAAATGCTTTGGAATGCAAAAAGGTTTTCCAGTTAATAATATAAAATGTAATATAAACAATATTAAATTGGATTTATAATATGAAACCTTTAGGTTGTAATAAAACCATTTTAAAAAGTTTTAAATTTTCTTTCGAAAGGGCTAAGGAAATTTTTTTCCATCCTGACTTTTGGGGTATTTGATTTACAAATCATCTATTTATTTATTTGTCAACTAGGTAAGGGGAAATCCTTTTTAATTTTAACTTTAGATTTCTAGCTAATTTTTTACTCTAATATTTGTTCGTTCGTTTGGTGGCCGAAACTATTCGAAGGCATGTAAAAAGGAATTGGAAATTTAAATTCTCGACTCGACAAGTGGTGGGAGTCGGCACGAGATTTTGGTTGGGGTTCAGAATCTGTTACGGCATTATAGGAATTTTATTATAATTTTTATATTAATTATACGGGCCGTTGGGCCGAGGTTGAGACTGTGCCCATGTTGGGGCAAGCGGACGACCGCCCTTCGTGGGTCAGGTCAGTCACTATCCCCTCTGGGGCACGGTCTGGAGCCCAACCCGAAAATGCTGGAACAATATATATATATATATATATATATATATCATTCCGGCCGAACATTTCCTTCCCCATCTCCATTTTCAGTAAACCCAAACCCTCCTTCATTCCCAAGCTCCAATCCAAGCATCCCCCACTCTATTTCGTCCCTAATTTCCACTAAAATCATCTCAACGTAGATCTCTACCCTATTATACTCATGCTCTGCAATTTCTTTTGTCCGATTCGTCGTTTCCTCCATGGCCCCTCCTCGAAACGTTGTCGCTCAACACTCCGGTTTCACACCTCAGGAGGCTGCGTGGCTAGATCATAATGAAGGGAAGATTCAGCATTACTTAGCTACGACCAATTATGATTTTATTATGGTATATCGGTGAAGTTCGTTGATTTCACCGCTTGTAATTTGGAGGAGCTATTCGTCGCCGAATACCTGGCACCGATCCTGCGCTTCTATACCTTCGAGTGCGAATATTATCCGTGCTGCATCTGCCTCTTCGATGCCCAGATAGATGCTAACATCGATGACGAGTCTTACGTAATCCAGTCTGAGGTCATGGGCACCCACATCTAGTTCTTTGACAATGATTTGGAAGAGATTTTGGGTGTCTCAATAGTCGAAGCCGAGCTAGATGCTGTTGAATTGGATGACCCACCGATTATTGAGCACACTGTCCTTGGAGCGCAGGGACCCTGGACCACCGCTAATATATGGCCTATTGTTCGTCTGGTTGTGCGCATCATTCAACATAATTTCATCCCGAAGACGGGAAGCTTGAAGCAGATTTATCTTTCAGTACGCCGCGCCACTTATGCCATTCTGGGTAGTTTAGCCATTAATTGGGCGCGTGTACTTATGATCCATCTTCAAGAGACTTTCATCGGCACCCCGAGGAGCCACTTCTCTTATAGTCATCTTCTCACCCGTGTCTTACGACACTTCCAGGTGAGGATTACTGAGGAGACATCGGTGAATAAGGCGCCTACCGCCATTAGCCAGGCCACTCTCCGTAAGATTAGCATTCAACTACCCGATACTCTTATTCCCACACCTCCCGCTCCTGTGCAACAGCCGTAGCCGCCGCAGCCTCAACAGCCTAGCCAGGAGTGCCCGGAGCTCGCCGTTCTTCGTAATATCCAGGACGAGCTTCTTGAGGTCCTTAGGGAGCAGTGTAAGCAGGTGCACAACATTGGTTGCATCTCTATCATATTATGTTCCTGGCATGGACGTGGTAATGGATCGAGTTCCAGCCGTGGAGCTCGACTACCATGTAGTGCTTATTCGATGTTACCATTTGTCTTACGTATCTTGTATTTTCTACCGTGTGTTTCCCATTTCGGCATTTATATCTTTGTTGTTGTATTTGGTTGCTATTGTTAGTGTTGTTTAAAATCACACGACTATTTATGAGAGATTTCTATGTTTAGAAATATTTGTGTCATTTGCACATGTCTATTTGAATGAAGTCTCATTTTTTCAATCTAATTAACAGTTGTCTTAAAGCTGGAAAGAATAGAATTCAATGCTGAATAAATTTTAGCGAAGGACTAATTTTTGTGTTGTTGTCATCACGGGCATAACTAATCACTTGTTCCTTATTAAGCTAAAATATTTTTGCATCCTTTTGTGTGTGATTTCAATTTTCGCATTTCTCACGTAACTTACTTCCTTTTTTTCCAATATATGACTTGAAATGTTTAAATTTTTGCAAAATACACTTTTGAAACTTTTTGCAAATGTTGTTCTGAAAAAAGTCTTTTATCCTTTTTAAATTTTATATTTTTATATTTTACCCATTTACTTTCTTTTATTTCGGTTTGCACGAAAACACTGATTTGGGTATGGAAGTTTGCGCATATTTAAATCTCTTTTGCATTAAAAAAGGTAATTTGAATGATGTGAAGCGCACGTTACCTAAATTTTAGTTTTTATACAAATCGCATATGAAAGGTGGAATGACATTAAAGGGAAATTTTCAAAATAAATATAAGAAGTTTTAAAACAAAAATTTATTTTTGTGAAATTTTTTATTTTTGGTCACATGGAAGGCGTATGGAAGACTTTTGGATGGTTTGTGTGCAAGTACTAGCGATGCAGTAGGGCCAGCAATGCGATATAAATGTTAAAGACAACAAGGAAAAGCTTATTTTAGCCTAGGAATCGTTGTTTCCATGCCTTGTCAACGATGTGTACGAATTGGCAATTAACTCGTTTTACTTTTAGAGCTTGTCTTAAGCCTCCTTTGAAGTCGGGAATTTTTGGTGTATTTTGGGTAATTGACGTAAAATTGCCACTATAGGATGGGAAATTGAATATTTATAAGCGGAGAGGAAGTTAAAATTCTTTGCTTTGATTTCCATTTTCAGACTTGGGAGAAATTAAATAGGTAGCGATTAGATGCGTTGGCATTTTAAATGGTAGGTTAGGATTTAGATGCAAAATTCATTGCTTTACACTTCTATTCATAGTTGTGTGAGTGTTATAGATGCAAAATGGTTTTCAAAAAATTGTATTCGTATAGAAATGCTAGTATATTTAGGATGTTTTGCATTATGATCTCGAAAGTGTTTTAAAAATTTAATATATACATATAAGCGGATCCAATTTAGAATCATTATGCATACATGTTTAATGGTTGCAATGCATTATGTACACCGTGCACATGCGCACTTGGTTGTAAAATGTATGTGCATAAATTGGTTGTATAGGATAGGATAAGCAGGTATCAGATTTCGGGACGAAATTCCTTTCACGGGGGAAGAATGTAACAATCCAGAATTTTGACAATAAATAAAATACTTATTTAATTAGATTTTACAAAAATAGGAATTTTGGCAAACGATATAATTTAACCACGAAATTTTAACCATTGTGTTCATACGGAATTCTGGTCAACTTTAATGTTTGGAGTTTCATGAACTGAGACCATATGAAAAAGTTACTGACGAAATACGAATCACGGATGGAAATAATAAAACAGAATAAACATAATATTCAATCTTATTTATAACCCAACATTATTGGGCGTTTCAGCCTAAGGGCGGTCGATACCCATAGGAATGCTCCTGGCGACTGCAGCCCAATGATGGCTAGGGTTATACAAGTTTTTATTATATAAAATATAAAACGGATGAACGGATGTTTATTAAATTAAATCTAAGGGTCCGGGGTCTTCCTAACACCTATAAATAAAGGGTTATGACCACATTCTTTCCACCTATTTCGGAGAGCAACAACAAAGCTCTAACATTTCATTTTCTCCTCAAAACAATTATAAAACAAAAATATTTTCATATGCAATCAAAATCAAACAAAAACAATATAGATTGGAAAGGGTTAATCAGATTCAAGTGTTTAGGTTCTTCTTCATTAGATTTCTTCACTTTTTCTTATTTTCTTGCAAATCTACAAATCTGAATGTGTCCCCTTTTAGAATAACCATCGATCTATAAGAATTTAGGGATTGTAGGCCTAAAAGACTATTCAGATTCAGACTTGGATGCTTTCAGGTGAGTGTGAAATTATATGCAAAGTATACAATAATCTGATTACTATGTTTGTATTAAATCTGAAATATAAGCCTATGTGCTCAACAAATCTGTTGTAGTTTTAATCAAATATGAAGAATAATTTTGGTTTTGAATAATACTTTTATTTTGTAGAATCATTAGATTGTTCATACCATTGCTGATAATTGTATCTAAAAATATTGTGGTTCTTGACGGCAAAATTTGTCGTAAACACCCAAGATTCTTATTTACTTAAGAATTATTGTTTTGCGTGGAAATGTAAGTGCGGAAAGCAGTAAATAACACAAGAGATTTATAGTGGTTCGGTCCCGCGAGAGGCCTACGTCCACTTTGGAAGAGTTATTGGAATATTGTTAATAACAAAGAGTTACAAGGTCAAGACTATCTCATGACACCCTTTTACATGCATCTCTAAGTTACATGAGGTCATAATTGTCATATGTAAATATTAGGAAAAGACACTTTTGTCCTTCTTCTTCTTCCTCAAAGCATAGATATCATTAAAGAGACTATTTGGAGCTCTCAAGAGATGTCAAATCACTAAATTCCAACCCCTTTGAAGTGTGAGGTTAAGGGGTATTTATAGTGGAGTGGTTATATGAGAGTAGATAGGAGTAGGTAGAAGTAGAGGACCACACCAGGAATCTCGGATCCCATAGTGCAAACCACCAGAACCTCGAATCCCATAGTGTAAATGCCCAGAAACTTGTGCCTCTCCCTAAGTACGAAATTTGTATCCCTTATGGTACGAAATTCGTACCTCGTGCGGTACGAAGGATATTGGAACACGGGGAGTCAAGGTTAGTGAGACTCGTGACTTTCTAGGGTTTGAGGTATTGGTTTGACGATGTTTGGAGGAGTGGCGAGGTTCCTATCAGCATGATCCCTTCTTGACTCATTTCCTTTACTCCTTGGTGACGCTCCAGGCTTTAACTTCGCGCGATACGTTGAGTCGAGCGTGTCTCATGTACTTTTGGGAACCGGACCAAAAGGCCAATTAACATTTTCCTCCCAAAGTACGTCTTTTCTTGACATGATGTGCTTTGTTTTGTTGGAGTAGTTGTTAGGTCATCAATTTTTCCTGTAGACTCACAAAAAAAGTTAGTTGTTAAGCTTGTTTACTTTGTAATCGCAAACGAGACGTCATGGATGGCATGTCGAGTTTACGTTGTTATGTACACACACCGTGTTAAATGTGAGTATATGTAAGTATTTGTACATACATGCGCATTGTATCATATACATGTATGAACATGCATATGCGTATATGTGTATATATGCATAAATATATATACATATCATATATTTATTATATATAATATATTTCTATTTTTTTGTACTCGTACCCGCGTTTGGGGTACGAGAAATTTGTACCCCTAGAGCGGATACGAGGTCTCGTACCTCGGAGGGGTATGAAATTTTGTATCCACTAGGGTACAAGAACCAGTGTTCCTTCGAGGAACATGAAGGGACAACAGTCCCATGTTATTATAGGGGGCTCCTCTCCCTATTCTTCCCTTATTCTTATTTCTTCCGCTGCCATTGAACTTGAACCCTAGAATTTCTAGACGCTCGAACACTCGAACCGAACTCAGGTAGGATTCGCGGTGATTCGAACTCTTCTCCTCCATCGGTGAGCTTCACCATGGCATTTGCTTGGGTCTCTAAGTGGGTTGAGGATGGTCGAGCTCCTCAGCTCATGCCCTAGCTTCAACTTATGGTTGAGCCAGCTCTTCGAGTTATTGGCCGCATGGTGGAGCTTGAGATGGGGAGAAAAAAATAGTTAGGGAAGGAGGAGGATGGAGGCCAAAGTGACTGGGCAATGGTCAGAGAGAGAAAGACGTGGCGCAGGGAACGAGAGAGAGGGACGAAGCCCTGCACTTTTGGTGATGGGGTCGTACCCTACAAGGGGTATAGACTTTCGAACCCCAGAGGGGATTTGAATCTTCAAACCCCGGAAGGGATTCAAGTGTTCGAAACCTAAATGGGTTCGAGCTTTCGAACCTAAAATAGGTTCGAGCTTTCGAAACCCGAGTGGGTTTCGAATATTTGAACCCCAAGTGGGGTTCGAGTGTTCAGACCTTGAGTGGGGTTCGAGTTTTTCGAACCTCAAATGAGGTTCGAGTTTTCGAACCTCGAAGGGGTGCGAGTCCTCGAATCTCAGAGGTGTGCGAGTTTGTGACCGGCCTGATTGCTTCGCGTCGTGCCTCTGTACGATATTGTATTCCTTGCTCAGGACTTTATTTCTTCGGTTCTTCTCTCCGGGACCTGCACTAGTCTCGCGACGTTGTGTGATTAGGTTGGCGCTGATGTTGGTCGTCTTACAGTTGGCGACCCAATCTTGAACATAGGATTAGAGTATACAAACTTGGACTGTGACCGAACTTACAGAACCATTGATCTTGTTTCTCCGATTCCAATTGTGTTGTGGTTGTGACTTGACTTGAACCTCGAAGAGTTGGCTGACCGCAAGACGATTACAGTCTTAAGGACTTCTGGTCATCATCACGCTCCATATTCTTAACTTGTAAACTGTGTCAATTTGGCACAGCACCATACTACACACACATGTTAGTTTGCGCCAACACGAGGGGTACAGATTATTCAACTGCGATGTCTAATGATAGTATGTTAAAGTACAGTTAGAAATGAAGACAAGATCCATGACTGAGCAGACTTCGAAGGTTGAAATATCGTTTCATAATCTCACACTTCTAACTCAACTAGCAATGCTAGCTCGATGGGCAGCAAGCTTGAGACATCCTAGAGAACTTGAGACATCCTAGAGAACAACACCTTCTCAGGCCTTACCAGATGTGCCCGAGCACGGGGAGCAAACAGAATGACAACATTCTCTGGTCGAACAAAAGGAGGTAGAGAACGTGGAAATCGTTGAGGGTACTGCACCGGTGGCACCGGATACGTTGGACGATGCTATTATACTTGAAAATCACCCGGATTTGATGCCATCACACATGGATGCAGCGGAGGTTAAGAAAATGGCGTTGCAGTTTTGCATTCCCATAAATGACGTTCGCGCACCAAGAGGGGATGGTAGGGCTCAGGCATAGCCAAAGGGCTATACTACCTAGAATAGGTAGGTTTGTACTACTTAGTGTGTGCAACGGACCAACAATTTTATTCGGGACATGCTGTATTAGTTCTGCCTCGCACCGTTGCAGCTGCATCCAAATGCATATGCTTCCCTCTTTGGCATCTACGTTCTATACCAGAAGTATTTGTAGTTAGAACCCACTGGAGAGGACATTCGGTACTTGTTTCAACTAAAGAGGAGGGCTAATATATCGTTGTCCCAGTACTTTCTGGAATCTTCGCCTTCCACTAAGTTTTTCGTCAGGACGTTGCCCAAACCGACTATATACAAATATGAATGGTTCGTTGTGCACTGTCCCCCTGGATTCGCGAGGAGGTGGATGGAAGGAAGTAAGCATTCTTGAGCACCGAATTTTATTTTAAAGTTCGTGGATTTAATGTCTTTTGTCCGACTTTGTTTTGACATGGCAAGAAACCCTGAGGGGCCCACCGGCATCGAGTACCAACAACGTCATTAGGCTTTATGTGCGATTCCGGCAGAGTCGCGTTCTTTCGATAAAGTCCTTAGTCAGGTTCACCTTCGTCGTGCAGGTCTGCTCCCTGACAATCGAGCTATAATCAGGCCCTTTGTTGCAGGCGGCGAACAGAGAGTGGAGGCAAGAAAAGACAAAGGGGCTCCTAATCAGAAGAGGAAGATGCCCCCTGTTGGGCCTAAACCGCGAAAGGCTGCTAAAACCCAAGAAGAAACTGGCGGGGATGAGGTTGGTGTTGAGGAGGCAATTTTTAGCGAGGACCCCCCGTTGAACAATCCTGCTTCGTTTATAACCGATGAGGTGGGGGTAGGAGCATTGTTGAGGCCATAGTCTCCGACTGCTACCTTAGAAACCGCCATCCCACTTGAGAAAGAGGACCAGTTTGATGATCTCAATAAACTTCCTCTAGTCTTGTCTCCTTGGCTTGGTACGACAAGTATGGAAGAGCTAGCTCTAGCTGCGGAGGGGTTCACTCCTTCAGGCGGACCATTATCTAGTTAGTTAAGGGAACACTTAGGACATACACTCATAAACTTCGCATAACATAGAGATTGCTCATATGTGCATAATATCTGACTTTGAACTGTTTCTTTGGTAGGTGACATGGCAAGATGATGTGGAGGACAAGGCTATGGGCACGGAGGTCGTCGATTCCCTAGGAACAATTTTCTTGACAGCTTTAGGAGAGGGGCTATCCTGTTTGGTGAATCTACGCCCCCATATGAACACAGTAGTGAACATCATCATAGGGATCAATCTCGGCGATCTCCAACTCCTCATACTCGCTCATCCAGGGGAGATTCCTGATTCGATGTAGTGGGCCCTCGACACCCTTCGTCGACAGCTCCTTCTCATACTATAGCTTTGGCTCCTGCCATATATCCATAGGATGGGATCATGGGATCAGTCATTTAAAGAAGAAGGAGCTGGCTAAGAAGAAGAGAAGGAGCTAGCATTGCTCGAGACCCAAGAGCTTTCTGTCAATGAAAGAAAGAAGCTACGAAAGCAGAAATTCCCTCAACATTGTTTTGATGAGTTGATATGCCTTCCTACTATCAGTCTAATTCCTGTTAAGGATTCCAAGGAGATATGGATGCCCATGTAGGTCATGTATCACTGGGCCGAGGAGCTCACTAGGTATTCCCTACATCTCTCGGAACTGATCAAGTGGAAGAACATGGAACTCCTGAATCAGGGATGACCATTGACGGTGAGCGGACGACCGTTCGTAACTTGAAGAAGGAAACAGTTAGATTTTCTTCTCGTGTCGTAAACATTTCTTCGTTCTCCTTTATACCTTCGAATGTTAACCCTTAGTGTTGTTATAACAGAGCTGAAGCAGATGTACGAAATACTGAAAAAGGAGGTAGCGCTTGCCCGCTCGACCTTTAAGGATACCGCAGCCTCATTAACCACTAAGAACATGGCTTTGAAAAGGGACAAAGATGAGTTGGAAAAAGTAAATGCTGAAATGGAGAAGGCCAACGAGCAGGTATCCCAGCTCCAGAAAGACAACAAGGCTATAAGATCGGAAAATGAGAGGCTGAGTGGTGAGAACACGGAGTTCGTTGAGCTGAGAAGGAAGTTAGAGGTAGCGAGAAAGGAAAAGGAGGATGCCGAGCCAGCAACAGGGATGTGTTAAATTCAGCGGAAGGATTAAAGGTTGCACACCTGAGGGAGGTGGAACAATATAGGGAGGAGATCGAGGATGCAGAGATTCGGGTGGAGGCGACCCTCAAGGAGCATATCCGGAACATGTATGTCAAGGTTATAAAGTCTAGCGAAATCTCCTGGGTTGAGGTTTACCCTCGCGTGTTGGCATAAACATGTGAGAGACTGATCCCATATGAGGCTTGGTTGCATTAGGTAGAAGTGGGAACTCTAGACGAGTGTCAACTGATGACTGAGCTCCTAACTGACGAGGATCATGAGAAGCTAGAGGAAGGGCAGAGGTTGCTACAGGAGGATGCGGAGAAGGAGAGACTGGCTAAGCATGCTTCCAAGATGGGAAGTTTGTTTCTACCGAGGGTGTGGTTGTAGCGGAGACATTTGCAGAAGGAAGCTCTTATCGGCCATTGGTTCCCGAATTTGCGGCAAAAAGTGGTCCCATATCTTTGGTCCAGGCCTCGACTGAGTATGATCCCGCCTATCCGAGACTGGGAGTGATTGGACTTACTTTATTTGCTACAACGAGCACACTCCCTATCATACCCGCACCATCCCTATCTAGAGGTAAATTTTCTTTACCGCGAATACCCCAAGATAATGTGATTACCAACTTTGTGGACTAAAAGGTTGTGTTTTTACTGTGTAGCCCTTCCGGTATCTACTATAACACCGCGCTTTGCCACCATGCTCCTCGATCAATAAATTCTGAGTTAGGATTGCAAGGGATGCAGTTTGGAGAGGAAGGTAGTCAGTTGGACACTTTCTCGGGTATTGAGCTGGGGTCCAATATTTATATGGGCTTTATAGAGGTAGGAGAGGTGGTAGATGGCCAGAGTGCTTATGTGATGGGCCAATGCATGCCGACGTGCCCTCGATGCAGACCCTGGTGGATACCTAAATGGCTCGGATGGTGGCTAAGTCCAAGGAGCAGGAAGAGAGAGGAGGTAGGATTAGGCTACTAGGTAGGAGGCGTAGGTGAAGGCCAGGCAGGAAGCCAAGGAGAGAGCCACTGCTGTTGCAAAAAGAAGAAGGCTGATGTCGAGGCGGAGAGGGCAAGGAT
The DNA here is from genome assembly GCA_030737875.1 of Allium sativum. Classification (NCBI taxonomy): domain Eukaryota; kingdom Viridiplantae; phylum Streptophyta; class Magnoliopsida; order Asparagales; family Amaryllidaceae; genus Allium; species Allium sativum. The sequence continues at coordinate 468,488,677 of CM060923.1, forward strand.
TGCTAAAGAGGCTCGAAAGAAAAAGATCGCCGACGAGGCTGAGAAGGAGAGAATGGCCACGGAGGCTAGGAGGAAGGAATCTAAGGATGCTAAGCAGAGAGCTACGGAGACCTTCGAGAAGCTCAAGGATGATGACGCCATGAAGCTCAAAGCCAAGAAGCTATATGACCGAAAGGCTACTTGAGAGGCCAAGGATAAAGCGGAGTTGGAGGCGAAGGAAGTCCCTGGAAAGGGTGATGTCATGCTAGACCTTGCTTCTGGTGTCGCCCCAAGCTAGTGCAGTACAACGCTCCCGCAGAGATTACAGTAATTATGAGCAGTGAGGACGAAGGCGAAAGGCGCATCTCGATTCCCATGAGTCAGTAAACCCTCCAAAGGGTAGAGTAGGAGGAAGTAACGGCAGTTTTGGAAGGAAGAGATCCACTTTTGGCTATCCAACTAGTGTTGAATCTGTCCAAAAGAAAACGAGAAAGAAGAAGAATGAGTAGCATTAGTAACTATAATTGATGTTACCGATATTTTAGCTATGTAGCCTGATAGTATACGCGAGTACGACCCTCGCTTTTGATTTTTAATGGCATGGTGTGGTTCTCATGTACACCTTATCATTAGAAAGAAAAGATGTTAGACATCTAGTTTGTTTTGTGTGTGTGCGAAAGGAAATATTAATTAGTAAAATTGCGTTTCATGTTAAGTGTTCGAATGTTCTTCTCATGTTTTCCGGCATCCCGTACTTACACAAGCGTACTTATTGTTACACTTACAGAAATTTGATCAGGGATCTCGCTCTAGGGAAATTCCAATTGCAGGGAGATCGAGTGTTGGTTTCATTTGTTGGGTTTCCCTCAGCTCAAGAATCCCGATATGTGTGGAAACCAGGTCAGGCGCCTTCTGCCTTGGACTTCCTAGAGTTCGTTCAAAGAAGTTTCAAGGCGTGGACGTTGCGATTCGTCCGACTTTTGGCTCTCCCGTCATTCATTAGGTTTTTTAGCACGGGGGCGTCATTAATTCGCCTAAGGGTGCTCGGATTTAGACCCAGAGGTCGGATCGTGGCCGATGGGCTTCCCCCAAGCCATGGGGCTTAGGAGTGGGAACGATTTAAGGTCGGTCCTAGTGTTGCACTAAGAATCGACAGACACCAAGAGGGGGTTGGTATCGCGCTAGGTTGGTTGGCGGGCTATCCCCAAGTCCGGGAGCTTGGGAGCAGAACGATTTATACTCGGTCTCGGTGCTGGGCCGAGGTTCGAGTAGGGTTATTTATACTCGTTCGCATCGCGGGCCAGGGACTCGAGTAACGGCGCCGACTCCCGTGCTCGGGATGCAGAATCGGTGCCAGTAGTGGTTGTCCTCGATTGTTGGTTCGAGGTTCGGATGGCGACACCGGCTCCTGTGCTGAGGTGTTGAGGTGCCAATGTCGCGATTGAGTGTTTGTGCACATACATCAGCTATGATTGTCAATCAAACATATCATGCAAGGAGTAAACACAGAGGGGACATGGTAAATTGAACTTCATTTCTAATAATAACTTCGGTAGTAACAGCCTTTATAATGCCTTGAATTTCAGGAAAACAAAACATCATTGGTAAGCATAAACAGCTATACCCTAAGTTATGTAAAGTAGCTGTGGATATGTTTGTTGTTCCATGCCCTTGGGAACTTGGCTCCATCTACAGTTGCTGGCTTGAAAGTTCCTCTCTTAAGCTTATATTGTATGGCGTACGGGCCTTCCCAGCGAGGTCTGAGCCCAGTTGGTGTGGGAAAGACCCATTTCACGACGAGGTCACTGATATTGAGATCCTTAGTGTGGACTCTGGAGTTGAAGTGTCGGGCTACTCATTGTCACTGGGCGGCAGCACTAAGTTCAACTTCATTCCTTTTTTCCTCGAGTAAATCAAGTAATTCCATAAGAAAATCTTTGTTGGTTTTTGGATCAAAGTAGGTAACCCGATGTGACACCCCACATCCGTTAATGTCACTCTTTATCAGAATGCATTATATTATGTAAAGCGTTAGGTACACAGGAACATAAAATCATAAGATAGATATAAAATAACAGCGGAATTTAAAAACTTTATTCTTCAAACATAAAACATCGCGGTCCGAAACCCAGTTACAACATAAGTTTGAAATACAAAAAAACCCATTATATCAAATTAAAATATCTACCTTGTACTAAAATCAACAGAGTACAATAATATAAAATCATAGCCCCTAAAAAGAGCCATATCATAGTATACAGGTAATTAAAGCGGTACATCTAAGCAGCTCCAAGCAGAAACAGAAGAGAGAATCCTAGTCAAGCCTGAGTGTCCCGACCCTGAGAACCTAGGAGGAAATGTAAGAGATAGAAAAGGAAACAAAATGGGTCAAAAATAAAGTCTGGCGAGTCCAGTTACTTTTAGCATATAAATAAGTAAAAGCATCATGACAGGCATATAAACTGGACGAGAGAGATAACGGTAATATAAGGCGGGTATAACAAGATGAGCAGGATAAGCATAATAAACTGAACAGAATAGGTTACGCTTCCCAAATACTTTTCTTTACACCAGTACTAGTACAACTGAAATAGAATGATCCCAACAGAAATAGATGGTAGACTGAGGTGTACTTCTAGTGACAGGTTTTACCCGCCAACGATAACAACAGGCAACCCTACAGTAATAATGGGTGTTACCCCAAACGATAATAACGGGCACCTACACAAGCAGAACTACATGTACCCTAATTACTACGGAAATCGACTGGCTCCATATCCCGTAGATACCTTATGCTGGCCCCACAGTAGGTGTATCACTTCCTAAAGTGGCAACTCTTTTTTTCCGATAGGCAAAACCATATCTACTGATGTCATAACATCTTAATTTCTCGAGCAATCTGGACCCATGCATGCACATGACTCTGTTGCAATGCGCCGTCAACACTCTACCTATATGAACCTCTTATAATCATCTCAGTAAGCGTGCCCTTACCTCTACCTAGTTTCGGGTCCCCTTGTGGATACCAGTATGGGTTACTGACTGATACGGGTCCCCCACAACAGATGATACAAGCCACCCCAAGGAATGCATCTCCACTACTAGGATTTTTATAGATTATGCTTAACAAATTAACAAGTCCGCATAACCCCAACATATAAAACAGGTTAAGTTTATTGGGTTTATATAACCCTCCACAGATTTAACAGGTTTACTTAACCCCATAGATTTACTTAACCCCTTACCTTTAGATTGTAATTAACTAAAGTAATCAATAATCCCTTACTCCTATATTGTAATTCACGAAAGTAATCTACAATCTTTATACCCTGGATTGTAATTAATGAAAGTAATCTACAATCCTGTACTCCTAGATTGTAATTAGCGAAAGTAATTTATAATCTTTTATCCTTGGATCGTAATTAACGAAACTATTCTACAACCCCTTACATTATTCATTGTCTAATTCCATAGTTACATTAACATGTTTTACTATATGTAATTAACTATACTTCACCTTAATTCACCTGTTTTCTGTTTAACATGACACTTGTTATTTATGATTAATTATAACTTATTTCACCTTATATATTCACCATGTTCTTTCTTATTTAATCATAATTCCATCTTACACTGTCACTACAACTTCTCGTTGTTTATTTATTAACTTAGTTTTCTTAACTAAGGTTTACTAATAAGTTTCCTTTCCATTTATTATAACTTATGTTATAATTTCCACTTGTCCCTAGGACAAGCCTACTAATTATATAACATTCTCATTAATGTAATTAATTATAACAGTTTATTATCATTCCCTGTTCATTTATGTTAATGCACCAGACCTCTCAAATTAAGTTGACAACTTATGGATGCTGGATATACCGGGCGGTTCCGAGCAGACTTCTACCACAAGCTGGAATTAACCTCATGTTTTAGCACCATTACGTGTACGTTCACGCACCAGACCCCTCACATTAGATTAACCACTCATGGATGCAAGATTTGTAGTGCAATTCCGAGCGGACTTCTACCACAAGTGTAATATAACCTCATATCTAAGTGCGGTTACAGTTTCTGTTTGCTGTAAATTTAGGTATATTCATTCTTAAACAATTATTCATATTCGGCATAGGTTTTTCAATTAAAGTATTCAGTTTTCAATAGATTTCGGTAGATTAGTCATTTTAACAGATTACACGTCTCCGCAAGTTACAACAGGTTACTTACCGTTTCATTAACATGTTCCGCTTAATCTTAAATTAAACCTACAGACGTATATGCCCCAAATTACAGTCATAATTCACAATATAACATATGCCCCATGTTTAGTCTTACATTATAGTATAGGTTATTCCCCCAATTCTAAGTCATGATTCATAATATAAGTTATGCCCCAATTTATCTTTCCTGCCCATTCCCAATTTCGTCCGTTCGCATATTTCAGCGATAGGCCTAGGCTCGAAGGTAGCCTAGGCTATAAAAATAAAAAGGGAAAGAAGAGAACAGGAATAAGCATAATAATAGAATAGGCATATAATGATAGAAATAGGCATAGCAGAAATATGCATATGACTGAACAGTAGATCAGGTGTACATGTGATAGTAGAACTGTTTTAGGTATGAATCAGATTTGTAATAGGCATAGGTTTAGATCCAAATTTACAAATATGTCAAGATTACTTGTTAAATGTTTATATCTACAAATAACATGAACTCACGGAGATTGGATCTAAAGAACAGAGAATAATAGAAGAAATTCTTGAATGCGCATAAGTTGTTGTTGAAGGAAATAGGCTAATTCAATCTAAGCTGGGACAGCATCTCATTGTCTCCGTTGTTCTTGATGTGTAAAAACAATAAAAATGGGGTCCTATTTATGGCCTAAAGCCAATGAACTAAGCCAACAAGTCACACAATGTTCAAAAATTCGAATCTGCCCAGATTTGTATAGTGGTCTACCCTAGGGTCGACGAATGGGTCGACTCCAATACCCTGAGTCAACCCCAGGGTCGACCCAGCCGGGTCTTAGGTCGACGCATAATGGGTCGAATCCGCCGCAGATTGTTTTCCTGCTTCATTTTTTTATTTTTTTTGAATTTCTTAGTTGATTTGTATGTATATAATTCTCTTATATGTATGTAAACTTCTAAGCTTAATAACTTCTTCATACGATGTCTGTTTTACACAAACACATAGTCTATCTTAAGCAAAATTCCGAGATGAGCGCAATGGCGTAGTCCATTTTACTTAATTCCCAATATTTAAGTAAGTATTCTTTAGTTTATCAGTATAGTTTTCTTTAAAATTACGGGGTGTTACATCTGATGAGATTGAAGCTTTTGCTCAATGAGGACGACGACATCGGATCCATAGGCAAGGGCAAATGGAGTGTGTCTGGTTGCTAACTTATGGGTGATCCAATAGGCTCATAGGGCCAGAGGGAGCTCATCAGCCACATGCCTCCAACTTTTTCGAGACGCTTCTTGATGATGGATTTGATCACTTTGTTAACAACCTCAACTTGCCCATTGGCTTAAGGGTGAGCTACCGCTAAAAATCTCTTCTCGATGTTGTGTCGTTGACAAAAGGCTTTGAATTCTGCACTTTTTAGTTGGTTCCCATAATCCAAGATAATGTCCTGGGGGACCCCGTAATGGGTGATGATGTTGCGGATGACGAAATTGATTACCTTCTTGGTGTGATTGTGGCGAGACTTTTGCCCATTTGGTGAAGTAATCAACTGCAATGATGGCATAACGTGCCATGCCTCTACTCATTGGGATAGTCCCAACAATGTCTACTCCCCACATGGCGAATGGCCAAGGACTGACCATTTGCCTCAATTTGGTAGGTGGGGCTCTTGGAATCTTTGAGAAGAGCTGGCATTTGTCGCACTTTGTGGGCATTGTTTGCATCACCTTGATCGTGCGTGGGCCAGAAGTAGCCACGCATGATGATTTTTCTTGCTAAGGTTTGCCCTCTGGTATGATCGCCGCACCCGCCTTCATGTACATCTATTCACACAGGTTGGCGTCGTCATGGGATACACATTGAAGTAGAGGGAGAGACAAGCCTCTGCGGTAGAGTACTCTATTCAAAATGATGTAGCGTGTTGACTGGCGAGTGAGCGCTCATCTTTCCTTGTAATGTCCTGATAGGGTCCCATGTTGCAAGTAGTTCTAGATCGGTGTCATTCAAGATCCGGGTTCAGCCTTGATGTTCATTACCGAGTCTGTCTGTATCCGGCTAATGCTTATTGAATCGAGGACTTTGACTGGAGCGAGCCTCATGAGCTGCGCATCTTTAGAGCTCGCCAGCCTGGCTAACAAGTTGACCTTCTCATTCTGTTCTTGGGGGATATGCGTGATGACAAAGTAGTCGAATTTAGTGAGCAAGTCCGAAACCTGTGCAAGATAAGGAGCAAGTCATGGCCCCATAACTTGGTACTCCCCCTTACCTAACGAACAATGAGTTGTGAATCAGAGAAGACTTAGACGACCTTTAAGTCAAGTTCAATTGTGATTCTAAGTCCGGCTATTAAGGCCTCATACTTCATGTCATTGTTGGTAGTAGAGAAGTTGAGCCTTAAAGTGTTGCATATCAGGCGCTCTTCTAGAGTAATGAGCACGACTCTAACCCCGGAACGCATATTATTAGAAGATCTGTCTACAAACAGTTTCCATTGAATATCAGAATCTTCAATGCTTTTTGGAGAAGACTCCTCGAGCAGTGAATTCCACTATAAAAACAGCGAGTGCTTGTCCGTGGATGGCTCGACGAGATATGAATATTATCTCAAATTGACTCAGCTCTGTGTTACATTTTAATAGTCGTCCGGACGCTTCAGGTCATTGAAGCACTGGTCGTAATGGATGGACGGTGTAGACTTTTATGGGTTGAGACTAAAAGTACGGTCGTAGCTTCCGGAGGAGATTAATTGGCCGTAGGCTAGTTTCTCAAGCTTTGGGTAATTCTTCTCTGCCCCCGTCAACTTTTTGCTAATGTAGTAGACGGGTTGCTGGACACGGTCTTCAATGCGTACCAGTGCCGAACTGATTGCCTGCACGGAAATAGCCAAATAAATGTATAAGTCTTCATGGTCCACAGGTTTCGATAGGATAGGTGGTCGTTCTAAGGGATTTAATAGGTCCTCAAATGCGGTGACGCATTCTGGGGTCCATTCGAAGTTGTGCATTCCCTTTCGAAGCAACTCGTAAAAGGGAATGCATTTGTCGGTAGCTTTGGAAATGAATCAACTTAAAGGGGGTAACCTTTTCGTTTAAACTTTGGACATCTTGGATGTTCTGAGGGACTTGAATATCCCGAATAGCTTTGATTTTGTCTGGATTGGCCTAGGTGCCTCAGGAGTTGATGATGAAACCCAGAAATTTTTCTGAGGCAGCTGCGAAGGAGCACTTCAGGGGATTGAGTTTCATGTCGTATCAGCGGAGGACATCGAACATTTCTGATAGGTCGAGGACGTCGTCACTAGATATTTTAGATTTTACCAGCATATCATCCATGTATACCTCCATGGATCTCTCGATCAGGTTTTAGAAGAGGTCGTTAACCATCCGTCGATAAGTGGCTCCTGCATTCTTGAGTCCGAAAGGTATGACGAAGGTAGCAATAGAGCCCAAGATCGGTTGTGAAAGAGGTGTGATCCTGGCCGCAAAGACACATCGGAATTTGATTGTAGCTTTAGTAGGCATCCATGAAAGAAAAGAGCCAGTATTCGGCGGTCGAATCGATAAGCCGGTCTATTTTTGGAAGTGGGAATCTATCCTGTAACACCCCGTAATTTTAAAATATTAAAACTGACAAATTTAAGAATACTTGATTTTTAGAAGAAGAAGTAAGTGAAATGGGTTATGCTGTCTCGGAATTCTGCTTGAGATAGAGTCGAAGTTTGCGTAAAACGGATATCGTACGAAGAAGTTATGAAGCTCGAAAGATTTAAAGTTTAAATCTGTAAAACAAGTCGACCGCCCATTTATTACCATTCAACCGTTTACAAGTCGACCGCCCATTTATCACCAGTCGACCGTTTTTAATCAGAAGTGAAAACTACCGATCGGTTGAAATTGGCCAGTCGACTGGTTGATTCTAGGCAGTTTCCTGATGACATGTTTTCCAATATGAGTGGTTCGGATGGTTCCTAATCAAATTTAAAGGTCCTAATTCAATAATACATCTATAAGTAAACACCTAAACCTAACCCTAATCTCTTTAACCCTAATCCATGGCGCCTTCATGCTACTTCTCCAACTCAAATTAATTTATCTTTTCTTCTTCAACAATCAAAGAAGAGGTTATTCAAGATCAGATTTGCTACAACAACGCCTAATTCTCTTTTCTAAGAATCCTATTGCTGTGAGTTTATGTTACTTTCACATATAATTAAATTAAAAAGTAATTGTGATAGGATTGTAAATTGGATCTAATGTATATGCCTGTAAATAAAATGAACCATATCGAGTTTTGTAATTTGTTTTCCTTTAGATTCATACCCAATTGCTATTATCACATGCCTGTCTGATCTACCTTATCATTATTCATTTCACGTGCCTATTTATATGTTTATGCCAATTTTAATGTTTGATTCTATTCCCTTCTTCTGTTCCTTTTTCCTTTTGAGATTAGGCTAACTTCGAGCCTAAGCATACTACGTTGAGATTTACGTACGAACAACATTAGGATGATTGGGAAAAGTTTGGGAAATATGTAATAAAATGAGATTCGGCATAAATTGTTGATAACTATGAAATTGATTTGGGCATAATTTGGTATAACTTGTATACATGGAATTATAGGCATAACTTGAATTAGCATTATAAGCATAATTCGAAATTATGGGCAATTGGAATACATTAATTGAAGATTTGAAATTGGGCATGAATAAAAGGAAAAGATAATGAATGCTTAAGATACGAGGTTAGATAGGGTTGCGGTAGAAGTCTGCTCGGACCCGCCCGACATATCCAGCAACTACAAAACGACAATCTAATGTGAGAGGTCGAAGACAGAAATTAGAAGTGTAATAGTGCTAAGACACGAGGTTAGATTCGGATTGCGGTAGGAGTCTACCCGGAACCGCCCGGCGTATCCAACAACCGCAAACGGTAATCTAATGTGGGAGGTCTTGCACAATTACATATATAATGGATTAATGAACACTTAACCAAGATAAAATATGTGGTAAGACATGGGTATAGTAAAGGGGTTAAGTGGGTGACATGAGTGGCATGTGAAACATAATTAAGAGCACTTAACCATAATGAGACATGTGGTAAGACATGGGAGTAATAAAAGGAGTTAAGTGGGAAATCCTAGTGGGGACAAAGCCTAGGAGGGGAGCTTGTGTCAAGTGTGTGGACCCTTTTCAACTAGTAACCCATTTTTAGTACCTATATGAGCTCGAACTAGGTTGAGTATGGGACACGCTTACGCGGGCGGATTGTAAGAGGTCAAAAGAGTAAAGAGCGATGGCAACGCAAGTCCAATGGAGTCATGTGCGTTCGTGAGTCCAGGCTGGTAGGTAAGACGATGTTGCATCGTGTAGGTATAGGCCGTGCATTTTAGTAGTATCGGGTTGCCACTTTAGGGAGTGATACACCTTACTATGGGGCCAGCACAGGTATCTATGAGTTAGGGTGCCAATCGAATGGGGAGGGTAGTGGGTACAACTAGTGAGGGTAGGAGCAAGTGGGCACTAGGAGTACATGAAGCTACATTATTATAATTAGTAGGTCGGGATCACCTTTAGTATGAGACTAGTATTGGTGCAGTGCAGGAAATATTTTGTAGTGGTTAGAAGCGCATTTGATGTTATACCTTATTTATCCTGTTTACCTTGTCATACCTTCTTATGTTACAGTCATCTCTTATATCCAGTTTATGTTCTTATCCTGTTACTTTACTAATTGTATTGTTAAAGTCATTGGACTCGCCAGACTTTATGTCTAACCCTTTTTGTTTTACGTCTTTTCTTTCCTTCCTCCCCCCCCCCCCCCAGGTTCTCAGGGTAGGACTAGCGAGGCTTGATTTGGATCTCTCTCTCTCTATACTGGGAGTGCTTGGAAGTTCTGAAAGTAATGCTCAGTTTTGTTTCTCTTTCATATGGCATTTTGGAATGGGATTATGGTTTTGCTTTTATGTAGTCTGATAATAATTTTTTCAAGATGGATATGTGTATTTGGCTTTAGTATGTGGTTTTGATGTTGTAACCAAACATGTTTTGCTTTTCCGCTACAATGAATAAATTTTGAATTTTTAAGTAACATTTTATATATCTGTCTTGTGATGTTCTGTTCTAAACTCTTATAACGCTCCATGAAAGTTAATGCATTCCCTTAGTGAGTGACATTAATGGACGTGGGGTGTTACATATCCTTAGGACATGCCTTGTTTAGGTCGGAGAAGTCGATGCACGTTCACCACTTGTTGTTTGATTTTTTTGACCAGAACCGGGTTGGAGGCCCATTCGGGGTAGTCGGCTTCGCGGATGAAGCTGCTGTTGAGTAGCCTGTCCACCTCTTTCTGGAGTGCATTGGATCTCTCGAGTCCCAAAATCGGCACTTCTATTTGACCGGAAGAAGTGTGGGGTCGAGATTTAACCAATGGCAAGCAATTTCAGGGTCGATGCCTCTCATGTCCGAGTGGCTCCAAGCAAACACGTCTAGGTTGGCTCTCAAGAAATCCACGAGATCTTCTCTTATTGCGAGGTGAAGTTATGACCCGATTTTCAAGACCTTTGATGGGTCATCAAGGCTGAACGGAATATTTACCGTAGGTTCAACTAGAGTGGCCCTCTAGTATTTGCGCTCTTCGTCCTCCCTCAGAACGAGATCGCCGGAAAGATGACAGTGGCACCTGAGCTAAGGCTCAGACGCTTTTGATTGTTATGCGGAGATGGTCTTGGTGCAGGAAGACAAAGGCTCATCCTTTCCCTTGTCCTTATTGCGCATGTTCTTCCATTCTATTGCATAACAATCTCTTGTGGTTTCTTGGTCACCTATAATCAAGCCGATCCCGCTTTATGTTGGGAACTTCATTAGGAGAGACCATGGTGACATAAAGATTCGGGAATTCCGTAAGGAAGGGACGATTGAAGAAAACATTTTAGGGGGAAATAATGTCGACAACCACGAAAGTGAGGACTCGGACCTGACTCCGATCCCCATCACTAAGTTCAACTGGTAGGTCGATCATGCCTATTAGGTGATTGGAGGATCTGTTGAAGTCGTGTATTGTAGCATGACAAGGTTTCAAGTCCTTGGTTTCCAACTTCATCTTATCATACACAACTTTGAAGATGATGTTGACTGCGCTCCCTGAATCGATCAATACCCTCCGGATGAAGAAGGACCAATGAGAGATGTGATCACAAGAGGGTCTGTGGTTGGGATCTCAATTCTCGTTGATTCTCTTTCGCGGAAAACGACATCGTCCCGCATTGTTTTCTGGAGTTTGGCGGGGACATATTCATCCATAGTGGAGCAAGCTTCATAGGTGGCATGCTTTATAGAGCTCACATATTCTTCCATTTTTCGAAAACTTTCGTGCATAGGGTAAGGCCCGCTGTAGATGGTGTTGATCTCAATACCCCGTCTTCGGTTGGACGGACCAGGGCCGCCTTGGCAGGTACTGGAGGCGCGGTCGCAGGAGGGCCCGAGTTTGCTCCGGGATGAAAAGGTTATTGAAATTAATGCTCAAGGTGCTTTTCACGGATAAGTTTCTCGATGGCGTCCTTGAGTTGACGACAGCCATTGGTATTGTGCCCGTACATATCATGGTATCGGCAGTACTTGCCAGTGTTCTTCTCGCGATCAGTGGACTCTCTCGAGTGCGGTTTCTTATACTTGAGCGTGTTATAGGTTTCTAGGTAGATTGCCTCCAAGTCTTCATTCAAGGAGTGTAGGTCTCGTAAGCTTGGTAGCGGCCGGGCCTCTTGGGATGCGCTGAAGCCCAGTTGCCGTTGCGGCCGCCGTGCCAACCGTTGTCTGGCATCGATTTGTAGGGGTCTTTCCCCTTGTTTTTATCGAAAGGTTCTCCAACCTATCTTCCTTTGGCGTTGTCGTCGTTGGTATCAGTGTGCGGGTTGTTGGAAGAGTTGGTCCGGGAGATTCGGTTATGCATTGCTTCTTCTTTACATAAGAATTGTCCGTCCTTCTCGCAGAAAGCGTCGAGACTTTTGGGCTGCTTCCTATCGACCAGGGCCCCAAATTCGGATGTGGGAAGGACGCCTTTTACAAATTGGAAAAGCACACTATGAAGTTGTGGGTCGTCTACCTCGGCAAAGGCAGTATTAAACTACGAGAGGTAGCTTTTGAGTGAGTCAGTGGGTCCTTGGTACAAATACGAGAGAGCGACAACATTTTTCGAAGTTGGGACATGCATTCTAAATTGCTTAACCAATTCTGTGGCATGTTAGCCAAATTTGTTGACCGAATGGAGAGCGGACGAGAGAATCAGAGTAAAGCAGTTCCTGGTAGGACGGGAAACACTTGGACGATCAATAGCCCGACTAGAGTCCATTTTCCATTCATAGCTGTTTAGGAAGGCACAAGGGTCAGTTGTGCCCTCATAAAGTGGCATCTGCGGCATGCTGAAGCTGCGTGGCCATTCGGCCTCGTGCACGATTATGGTGAAAGGGTTGCGCCTTACGTGGGTTTCCCATGAGTCATTGGAATTTCCTAACATTTCCCTCATGATCCTTCAGACCATGCCGAGGAGATTTTACGGATGCGGATCTACCGATGGAATCCATTGGTTTCGTCGAACCCCGAGAGTTCTGTTCCGTGGTCTCCTTCTATGATGCAAATCTGGGTCATCCTCCTCCATTGGTCTCATCGAACCTCGAGAGCTTCATGAGCGGGTTGATGCGCATCTTGATTCAGAAGAGCTTGGCCAGCTTGGCCGGCTGGGCCTTTGGGAGAGTAGTTCCCTGATCCTGGAAGATGGCAGTTAGGTTCTGTTGAGGAGGGGGTGGGTTGCTCGGGCCTAGCTCGTCATTGATAATCAGCCGGGAACAGTCGCGATACTGTGCCTCCTCGTTATAAGTGGCTGTAATTCGTTCGCCATTTCCATCCCGTTGCCTTATCCGTTGCCATTGCCGTTAGCAGAGGCATTGGAGTGGACGATGACATTGTTGATGAGGCTAAACCTCCTACTATGATGTGGGCCCCTGGACTCGGAAGAGGAGATTTCTGAGATGGTACGCCGAGGTCGGGCGTTGTTTTTCGTGGTCGAGCAACGATGTGTTGACTTTCTTGGAGTTGGCACATAAGGCTGATGTTATCTCTCAACACCTGATTGAGCTCGAAAGCTGTGTTCTAATACTTTTTGTTAAGAATTTGGATATGCGCTTGTGTCACAGAAGCTTTGGGGTCCACAGGAGGAAGGGTCTTGTTTGTGGTCGGGATATCCGCCGGTTGAGGTTGCTGGGAAGTTCTAGGTTCGGCTGCTGCAGAAGAACTGATCATTGCATTCTTTGGTCGTTATTCTATCATAAGCGGACTTGGAGTCAGGATAGTGAAGGAACCTAAAACACATCGAAGTCGAGATGGAAATGTACGACAAAGAAACAAATCCGAGTTTTCTCAGTGAAAGCACCAAAATGTTGACAACAAAATATGTCATAAACATCAAAGATTCTTATTTACTTAAGAATTATAGTTTCGCACGGAAATGTAAGTGTGGATAGTAATAAACAACACAAGAGATTTATAGTGGTTCATTGTTGCGAGAGGCCTACGTCCACTTTGGAGGAGTTGTTGGAATATTATTAATAACAAAGAGTTACAAGGTTGAGACTATCTCATGACATCCCTTTACATACATCTCTAAGTTATATGAGGTCATAACTGTCTTATGCAAATATTAGGAAAAAGACACTTTTTCCCTTCTTCTTCCTCAAAGAATAGATACCATTAAAGAGACTATTTGGAGCTCTCAAGAGAAGTCAAATCACTACCTGTAACACCCCACATCCGTTAAGGTCACTCACAAAGGGAATGCCTTAACTTCAATGGAGCATTATGGGTACTGGAACAAAAATATTACAAGACAGACATATATAAAACAACGGAAGGTAAAGTAGAAGTACTTCAAATCATTTATTAAATATAATTGTTTACAATAAAAGCCCATCAACTTTCAAATACCCAATTACATAGCTAAAATATCTGTCTTGCTCAAAAACAAAGAAGCATGAAAATAAATTGTAGTATTCCCCAATAAATCAAAGCAAGCCATAGCCAAGGGAGATCCAAGCAGCACATGAAAGAGCCTTGGAGCTTGGTAAGATCCGAATAAGCTATATTTCCACCCTGCGAACCGAGGGGGGAATGGAAGAAAAAGAGGCGAAACAAACCGGGTCAGTCATAAAGACTGAGTAAGTCCTGGTGGCTTTCAGCATAAAAACAGGTGAAGATAATATGGCATGAATAAACTGAAAGTAAACATAAGCATGATGACAAGGTAAGCTACAGGCACGATGAATCAAGTATAACATCCCATGCTTCCTATCAAGAGTATCATCAGAAGGTTCCTACCAAGTATCACATTGCAAGGTTTCTATTAAGTATAACATCGCAAGATTTCTAAGCTTCACCATTTCACTATTTTCCTTGATTTCCTATATTCTCTGCACCACCTAACTAGCGTTTCAATTAGTTTACTAAGTTTTAATTACAAGATAAGTGATCCCCCATAACCCACATGATAGTTTTATAGGTACATATCCCATGATGAGGGTCCCACCTCATATTGACAGTTAAATGTCCCCACCGCACCTATCTTAATTGATCGGCTCTTACTTACAATGTTTCATATGTGTTATATACTAAGTTTATGCCAACCTCGTAGTTGTGGTAGCCTTCAGGACTACATATAATATGAGGATTTTCACCTCAACCAGCCCAATTGCCATAAATGTGTTAGATGTATCCTTACTACCATAATCGATCGGCTCGTACTCGACCTAGTTCTTGTGGCCCCCTACTCGTAAATACCTGTGCTGGGCCCACCCTAGGGTGTATCAATCCCTAGGATGGCAACCTCGACACCCTTTCTGATGCACAGCTTTATATCCACTGATGCCCAGTGGCTAAATTTTCCACTATGGAATACGTGCACGCCCGTAATCCGCCGGAACCTGCACCGCTGCATCCCCTGCCGCCGTTTTGACCGCTTACAATCAGCCCAGTAATAGTGCCCCACCATGCCTAGCTCATGGTACCGTTGATACCTAATGTGGGTTACCGTTGAAACGGGTCCCGCTACTAGGGTTTTCCTAGGGTCTATTCGCATACCCCACATGAAACACCCCACCTCCATTAAGGTCACTCACAAAGGGAATGCCTTAATTTTGGTGGAGGTTTATAAGTAAAAGCCACAGATAAACTCAAGACAGATATAAATTCACATGTTTTAAACAGCGGAAACCAAACAGACTTTTATTTCACCAATACGTGTTCAAAACATAACATTCCATAATTGTCTCAAAATACTTCCATCATTACAACCTCATAACTGTCTTGATTATTAAAGAAGCACAACACATAAATAAGATGACAAAAATCCCCATAGTGATATCCAAAGCCATAGTCCGAGCAAAAGAAACCCAAATCATACATCTACGTTCTTGGAGCTTGTAAAGAACCTGACTGAGCTGAGTTGTTTCCTCCCTGTGGACCTGGGGGGGGGGGGGAACGAAAGAAAAGAAGACGAAAAGAAAATAGAGTCAGACATAAAGCCTAAGTAAATCTAGTAACTCTTCAGTATGTGAATAAGAAAAGGGCATGATAGATATATACTGAAAATAGGAAAGTGTCACAAGCTAAGGAAGTGTCGCTTAGAACTGAATATACTATCGCACCCACACTATATCTCTGCACCTACTTGAGTTTTATTCCAACTGGCACCCCATGGTAAGGGTGAAGTGATCCCCATTCTTATTAAAAGATCGGCTCCTACTCGCGTTAACATGTGTCATACGGCCCCCAAGAATTGTAGATACCTATGCTGGTCCCACCATGGGGTGTATCAAGACCCATGGTGGCTGCCCCGACACAAATTCTAGAAGGCATAGGTTATACTACTGGTGTCCCCAGTGCCCTGGTTGTCTGCTCCGGAGTGTGTGCACGCCCGCACCCCGTTAGACCTGCACTGTGCACCCAACGCCGTCGTTTTGACTGCTTATAATCAGCCCAGTAATCATGCCCCACCCTGCCTAGTTTCAGGGTACCGTTGATACCTAACTTGGGTTACTGTTGAATAGGGTCCCTCGTTACCAGGATTTTCTAGTCAAACATGTTAAGTGTTTAAGTGTCTGTATTTACCTAACCCCACCCATCAATTCTTGTTAACATGTTGAATTTGGTTAAGTGTTATAGTTGACTTAACCCTACCACCTGTCCTTAGCCTCTTAGGAGCACCTGACCACTCACATTAGACAGGTATTGCTACGGTTACTGGATATGCCGGTCGGTTCCGGGCAGGTTTACACCGTAGCTCAGTCTAACCTCGGGTCATTATTAGGCTCAATGCTCAACCAACCACATTGGATAGGTATTGTTGTGACTACTGGACAGTCGGGCGGGTCCGGGCAGGTTTACATCACAACCTAATCCAACCTCGGGTTAAGCATATCGTGTTTTCTAAATTTACATATTTTATTATTTCTCAATTATATATGTAAATGTCATGTCTTTTATTCTTGGGTATAACAATTCATACCGCTTTAAATGTCATTGTCGTTGGCATGTGCCAAACATGCCAACATATATTTTCAATGTTTTACACCCAACGTTATTACCCCCGTTTGTTCGCAACATTATAACATGTGTTGGGCTTGTCACACTTCAGCCCAACTTTATAAACGTGAGAAAAAGGGGAAAATAAAAAACATGTAATACATAAAGGTGTGTGGCGCATGAACTTGCAACTTAGCGATTCAACTAACATATAATATAAGTCATGTGAACTTGCATTCAAATCAATGTATAACTAAGTAGGTGACATATGAAATGGCATAGTTTAGGCTTACACAAACTTGTGTTTAAACATGTTTAACTTGGCATAATGTCAAACACAAAACTAGCCTGATGCATATTCACCAAAGTCCAATTACAACATTTAATCACATAGCCTATTTCAACATGAACTTGCATAATTTTTGAAACCCAAACGATACTTAACTTAGATCCAATTACACTTGCAAATAAACATGAACTTGCATAGTTTACGAAACACAAACGATACTTAACATAGATCCAATTATACTTGCAAATAAACATGGAAGTGATATCATAGGTTTTGGGTCATGTAGGAATAAAAGGTTTCAAGTCTAAATCATGTTTACATAAGCCTTAATTTAGACTTAGTGAATGTATAAGGTCCATGTCATAGGCATAAACAAAAAGGGATCAATTTCTAGTTTTTGCCACAAACTTACAAGTGCCATTGTTTTCATATACAATTGTTCAATAGGCTTGCATCAATCAATTTATGCCACAAACATCAATACACAAGTCATGATAGAACCATCACAACACATAGAATTTATACAATATAACAACACAATCCTATTTTCATTTACATCGAATCACATCACAATTTTTATTCATATTCTGAAAGGTCACTATACTTACAACGAATACAGAATCTTGAATTCTGGATTTTGAATTCTGAAATTGAGATGCGCTCCTTTGGGTAGACTAACGTTGCGTTGATTAATTTGATTAAACTTTAATCTTCTTCTTAATTTGATTCGTCTCTAGGCCTTTCTCTCTTGATGGCTATGTTCAATTCCTCCCTAGCAGCATGACGACTCCTTTCTTATTTTTTTGTGTGAATTTTCAGTTGAGACTTAGGGTGTATTTATAGTTTTTAAAGTCGTTTTGAGCCGTCAGATGAAGACAGGAGGAATCTAGGCCATACAAAATTCAAAGAGCCAATCAAGAGGTGACACGTCAGCCCAGTGACACCAGGGCCATAGAAATTCGAGCCAGAGCCAGACCTAGCCAGGCAGGTCGACACCCAGGTCGACACTATGGTCGACCTGGGGGGACCAGGTCGACACCATGGTCGACCTGGGGTGACCAGGTCGACACCATGGTCGACCCTATGGTCGACCTGGTCTCTGGGCGGGAATTTTCCCGCCCAGCCCAGTTTGAACCTGAAATTTGAAATTTAACCTGAGCTGTTTGAATTTAAATTTTATTCTGAAACTTCCGAAGGCCATAACTCCTTCATACGGAGTCCGATTCGCGCAAACTCGGACTCTATCTCAAGCAGAATTTCGATAAGAACGCAATGGCGTAACCCATTTCCCTTAATTCTTTCATTTAGAATTAATTACACTTTAATTTGTGAAGCTTAACATTATAGAATTCACGGGGTGTTACACCACAGGTTGGTTAAGTGTTATCTATTTAACTTAACCCCACCCCCCATCATGATACCGTGGTTAAGTGTTCTCTCTTGTGTTACTTAACCCTACCGCATGTCTTGTTATATCGGTTAAGCGTTCTCCCCTGTGTTAACTTAACCCTTACCACACCTCACGTTAGATTGGTTAAGTGTATGTTAACTCAACCTCATCCACTAGCCATTTTATAATGGTTAAGTGTTACCCTCGTGTATTTACTTAACCCTGCCACACATCACGTTATATTGGTTGGGTGTTATCAACCCATTCAAGTTAAACCAATCCATTTAACTTAACCCTCCCATTTGTCAGATTGCATTGGTTAAGTATTTCAAGTAATTCACGGCTTAACCCGCCCATGTATCATGTTAAGTTGGTTAAGTATTATCTATATGTTCAAGTTGACTTAACCCTGTCACGTGTCATGTTATATTGGTTAAGTGTCACTAGTCTAGTCATATTACTTAACCCACCCATTCATGTCATATCGGTTAAGTGTCATTAGTCTAGTCATATTACTTAACCCACCCATTGGTCTGATTAACAGTTATGTTGGTTAAGCCCACATTTATAAGTTTTACATGTTCTTAACTCATACCGGTTAGGTCCACATTTACATGTCAAATTTCCATCTCTTCCCACCTAACCCTCTAACCATACCCACGTCTTATTATGGTTAATATTCCTTAATTTATTCATTATGACGAATGAATTATGACCTCTCACATTAGACCGTGCACTTTGTGGCCACTGGATTTGCCGGGCGGTTCCGGGCAGATTTACACCACAAACTGAGTTTAACCTCGTGTCATAAATCGTTACGCCTACAATTCGACCTTTGACCTCTCACATTAGACTGACACTTTGTGGCTACTGGATTTGCCGGGCGGTTCCAAGCAGATTTACACCACAAACTGAGTCTAACCTTGTGTCAAAGGTTCATTAATGGTCGTATTTCCCCCAAAACTCCAATATCAGTTCATGTGTTTAACATATAGAAATGTTCATGTTCGTGTTCAAGTCAATTATCCAATACACAGTCATTTTCATGTTTCAAATTCCCAACTTTACATATTAATAAACATATGCCCAAGTTCCAAAATTACATGCCAATATATATATATATATATATATATATATATATATATATATATACCCAATTCTAGTCAGTTTACACACGTCCAATTCTTGCCTATTTACATGTATGCCGGGTTTATGCCATTTTACCCATATCAAGTTCTAGCCAAGATTACATGTATCAAGTTTCATGTCCAAATAAACCCAAATCAAGATTCATGATGTAGTTATCCCAAACTATAATCCTTTTTTATTTCAATACACGCCAGTTACCCAAATTCACATTTATGCCAATTATCAAGTTTACAATTGCTTTTACGTTCAAAGTCCCAATTCTACTTATGCCCAATCATAAACCTAATCTTTTGATTTAATTTACATAGGCCTGAACTCATGATTTGATTTACATGCTAATTCATTATGCCCACTTCATGCCAATTTAATTATGCCAATGGCCAAACTTACAATTTCAATTATATTGACAATACCCCAAATTTCCAATTTCATGTTATGCTATCAATTTTACCAAACATATATATCCAATATAGACAACATTCCCATATTTCCCCGTATTCAATCGTACGCAAATCGCAGTTTAGGCCTAGGTCCGAAATTGACCTAGGTTCATCGAAAGAAAATAAATAGGGGAAGGTAGAATTTGTATAACAATCAGCATAGAGAGAAAACTGGCATAAAAACATCATCTCTGGCATAAAAGATAGATCTTGATAATAGTATCAATATGAATCAAGAAAAACTGATTTACAACAGGCTGAATAGATCATAAGCTTGACATGAGAACGAACATAGAAAAGTCTCAAAACTCAAGATTCAAGAAGCAACAGAAATAGATCTGAATCAATAAACATACTTAAATCCAATTCCACTTTATTCCATGGCCATATTGTAATTTAAATGTTTAAATCTAAAAACAACTAGAACTTACAGAGCATGGCAAATGAATTAAGAACTGAATTTGTTGTAAAAATGTCGCGGCGTTGTTGATTTATCATCTTGAATCATTGTAGAAGCCTTGTTCTTTGAATTGATTTGAGTTTGAATGTTTGTACTTTAGCAGCATAATGGTGTAAGAATGATTTGATATGAATTAGGTTAGGTCTAAGGGTGTGTTTATATGGGTAGCGACTAGTTTAGGCCCTTAGATTAACCCTAGAATCAATCTGAACCATCAAAACACGTCTCAGGCTTCAAAAATGAGTTCTGGGTCAAAACAGGCTGATCAGGTCGACCTGTAAGGGGGGAGGTCGACCACATGGTCGACCTGGGGGGTAGGTCGACCCCGTGGTCGACTTGGCCCCTAGTTCGACCCCCAGGTCGACCTGCCTGGTCCTCTGCTGCCTAAAATTTGCTGAATCTTCCACAGGCCATAACTTCTTCATCCAGACTCTAATTTTCGAAAACTCGGACTCTATTTCATGTAGAATTCCGAGACGAACGCAAGGCGCAACCCATTTCCTATGATTCCCACTTTAAAATTTAATTATACCCTGATTTCTAGTTTCAACATGTTATTAAAATTTGGGTTGTTACACAACCTCTTTGAAGTGAGAGATTGAGAAGTATTTATAGTGGAGTGGTTAGATGGAAGTAGGTAGGAATAGGTAGAAGTAGGGGAACACACCAGAAATCTCGGATCCCATGGTGCAAACCACCAGAACCTGGGATCCCATAGTGAAAATGCCCAGAAACTCGTACACCTCCCTGGGGTATGAAGGATATTGGAACTCGGGGAGTCGAGGTTAGTGAGACTCGTGGCTATCTAGGGTTCGAGGTATTGGTTTGATGATGTTTGGAGAAGTGGCGAGGTTTCTATCGGCATGATCCCTTATCGGCTCATTTCCTTTACTCCTTGGAGACACTCTAGGCTTTAACTTCACGCAATACATTGAGTCGAGCGTGTCTCACGTACTTTTGGGAACCGGACCAAAAGGCCGGTTAACAGTGGACCATGGATCTGGAAATCAGTCCCATAATTCACCATTAAATAGTACTTTTATTCCATATCTATAGTTTTGGTGTTGATTTGTAATTTATGTAAATTTTATAAGAAAGATACAAGCCTTTTTGTGTTCAATTTTGTTTGGCTTTTAACTTAGTTATTGTAAATATACCCATTTTCTTTTTTTCAATAAAAAGACATTACTTGAAATCAATAAGAAATATGTATCAAAAACTAAAAGGGAAAATTTGTATAAATTCATGTACAAGCATAAATTTCAATATGTTTGTGCATAGTTTACATCAACCACTCCAAAAACATACATAGTATATATTTCTTTTGTTTTGGAATATGCTTATTCCTCTTTTAAATATTTAGGCACAATTTACAATAGTTATAGTCGATAGTTTTTTTGTAAGATTTAGAATCTTATTACGAAATTGAACGAAAAAGGAATGTTTTGGTTGTTAGCTTAAACCAAAACATTGAATTAAATAATAATAAAAGTAAAAGAATAAAAACAGCTTTGACTGCATGAAAATATAAATATATCTATATACATTATCCATCCAAATCTACATAAACAATGAAATATATATTATAATTAATGTTTGTGTGTTTGAATGGGTTTCATTTTATGGAACTATACATGAAAATGTGACTGTATAAAATGGAAATCTATATTGTGACCATTGTAGCAATTACTTAAATTGATTTGCTATAAATAAGGTCATAAAGAAATAATAACCATTGTAACCATCGTTGTTTGGGGCAAAACAAATTAAATCAGGTAGTTAGGCCTATTGGTTACAACTTAAAACTGTGACACCCCACATCCGTTAATGTCACTCTTTAAGAGAATGCATTAATTTTCATGAAGATTTATAGGTAAACAGAAACAGAAACATTACTAGATAGATATAAAATTTTAGTGGAATTTAAAACTTTATTAATCATAAAGAATCGTAGTTCAAAACATGGTTACATCATATGTCTAAAAGCCAGTAAACCATTAAAATTTCTGACTTGTACTCAAAACATCAGAGTACAGTAATAAAAGAAGCATAATCTCCAAAACATAGCCATAGTAGAAGAGATAAGAACTCGAGCCACACATTTAAGCAGCTCCAAGCAGAATGCAAGCAGAATCTTGATCAAGCTTGAGTATTCCCACCTTGAGAACCAGGGGGGAACAGAAGAGAAAGAAGAGGAAACAAAATGGGTCAGACATAAAGTCTGGCGAGTCCAGTTACTTTTAGCACATAAATAAGTAAAAGTATCATGACAAATATATAAAGTGGATAAGAGAGATAACATTATAAAAAGCAGGTATGACAAGGTAAACATGATAACATGATAGAGTATACTACGTTTCTCTAATGATTTCTATGCACTGATACTAGTGTTTTATGAACAAGATGATCCCCAACAAGTATAAGATGATAGACTTAGGTGTACTTCCAGTGAGAGGTTTTTGCCCCATATAATCAACAGGCAGCCCAACATACAGGAGTTACCCCTAAGGATAATTACGGGATTCTAAACATACCATCGTATAAATGTATCCTAATTACTACCCTGATCGATCGGCTCCCTCCTCCATAGATACCCTGTGTTGGCCCCATAGTAGGATGTATCACTCCCTAAAGTGGCAACCCTTCATTTTTAGGATGTGCACAACCATATCTACAGGTGTCACGGCGTCTAAACCTCCTCTGTCGGACCCGCGCATGCACATGACGCCATCGGAATGTGCCGCCCACACCGTCCTCCACGTTTGGATCTCTTACATTCATCCCAGTAAGTTTGCCCCGACTCCGACCTAGCTCGGAGTACTCGTTTGATACATATATATTGATTATTGACTGAAACGGGACTTATACACAAGATGATACAAGCTTCCCCCTACGCTTGCATCCCCACTAGGTTTTCCATAAGTTATGCCATACCAAAGTAAAAGATTGCATAACCCCATAGGTTAAGTTTGTGGGCCTATATAAATAATACCCACCCACCCAAGATAAACTTAACCCACCCACTATTTCGACAAGTTTACTTAACCCCTACCCAAGTTATATGTTCATACAATCCCTATGGATTCCACTAGGTTAAGTATTCCAATTCATTACCATATTCATTTATGGTTATAATGTGTTTGACCTCCCACATTAAGCCTACCACTTGTGGGTGCTAGATATGTCGATCTGTTCCGGGAAGACTTCTTCCATAAGTCGGACTTAACCTCGTGTTTTAGCACGTTTCGTGTTTATGCACTTAGAACCCTCACATTAGATTCACCATAGTCATGTCAAGATTTACTTTTTAAATATTTAGATATAAAATTAACATAGACTCACAGTGATTGGATATAGAAAATAGAAGAAAGAATTGCTGATGTTGAATCACAGAACTCTAAACTTGAATAACTCTAGTTGATTGCAGAAGAAGAAAAGACTTGATTTAATCTGGGCAGAGGCAGCATCTAGTTCTCCATTATTTTTGGTGTGGAGACACAAGAGAAATAAGGCTATATATATAGCTATCACCAAACCCTAATCACCTCAGATCTGCCGTAGGGGGTCGACCACTACATTATAGGGTCGACCCATGGGTCAACGCCCCTTTTATAGGGTCGACCTAGGGGTCGATACACCCTTGATGGGGTCGACACTCCTGGACGGGAATTTTACCGCTCCCCTAATTTTTTGAATTCTGAATTGTTTTGAATTTTCTGGATATATTTTATTCATATATATTCTTCTTATGCGTCTACAAACTTCAAACCTTAATAACTTCTACATTCAATGTCTGTTTTATGCAAACCAAGTGTCTATTTTGACCAGAATTCCGAGACGAATGCAATGGCATAGTCCGTTTCACTTAATTCTGAATATTAAACTAATTATTCTTTTATTTATCATCTTCGGTGTTGTTAAAATTGCGGGGTGCTACATTTTACGCTACTCAAAGGATCTCGTCCCCGAAATCTCTAAGTTAAGAAGAATGCATATCCTACCATCCTAATCCATCTACTCATCCACCAATCACAAGCATCAATTGTCCTTAAAAGGTTTCTAATGCTTGTATGAACATATTAAAAGGTGTGTGTATATGTCCTAATACTAATGCGAAGATCAGGAGGTCTACCGATTTAGTTGACCTCCTTAATGCAATGTATGTCAGTGCTATGAATCCACCATGTATGCAAATAATTCTATTATAACTTGTAAGTTCTATATGTATGCACAATTATCCATTCTAATGTAACATCCATATGATGATACATCCATTTTCATCCAATAAAAGAAGAAAAATGCACACACACATCTATATGTAGTATGAGAGTGATTGAGTTGATTTAGTGCCTAATGTGTGTGCATATGCATCCACGAGCAACCACTAGCAAACACTTGCATCGACTTGTATCCATCAAATATAACATGTATCAAACACATACTTACATTCATGGGATTTCTATCTAAGGGTCGAATATTCAATCCTTAAATGATAGAAACAAGCGTAAATAAAAGCTTTGGAAAGGAAGTTAAGAACATACCCTTGAAAAGAAAAGGGTACGAAGCGTGAATCTTGTCTTCGGTCTCCCAAGTTGCATCCTCTGGGTTATCTCCCTACTGAACTTTCATCAACTTAACCTCTCGATTGCGTACCTTCTTAACTTCTGATCCAAGAATACGGGTAGGAAGTCGTCTAACTGTCACCTCCCGTTCCACATCTACTTCCTCCAATATACCTGGCTTAACTACTTCTGCAGTATCATGCAAGCACTTCCGCAAATGAGAAACGTGGAAAACATCATGAACGCTGGATAGTCTCTCTGGTAGATTTACTCTATAGTTTGTTTGTCCAATCCTTCCCGTTATGGGAAATGGCCCTACGAACCATGGTGCCAATTTCCCTATAGATCCAAAGCGAACCACATTCCTCAAAAGTGATACCTTAATGAAAACCATATCTTCCACCTCAAACTCAATATCAGTCCTTCTCTTATCTGCATAGGACTTCTACCTATCCTGAGCGATCTCCATTCGCCATCTTATAAGATCAATCATTTCGGACGTCTCTCTAACCATATCCGGTCCAAGCAGAAGTCTTTCTGTAGACTCCCACTAACAAGTTAGTGATCTACATGGTCGTCCATATAACGCTTCGAAGGGTTCCATGTCAATACTAGCTTGATAACTATTTTTGTAGGCGAACTCCACTAAAGAAAGATGCTCTTCCCAAGTTCCTCCAAAGTCTAGGATACACAGTCTTAAAAGATCCTCAAGAACACTATTGACCCTTTCCGTCTACCCATCTGTCTGAGGGTGATAAGCGGTGCTCAAACACAACTGTGTACCTAATGCTTCTTGCAAGCTTCTCCAAAACTCACTGGTGAAAATGGGGTTACGATACTGGAAGGTACTCCATGAAGATGGACTATCTCACGAACGTAAACTATTGTTAACCATGTTGTCGTCCTATTACTCTTAACTAGAATGAAATGAGCACTCTTAGTAAGTATGTCTACTACAACCCAAATACTGGTGTTGCCTTTCTTTGATCTAGGAAAATGTGACAACCGCCCATAACCCCCGCACTAAACAAGAGGAATAATGCGCTGAAAGGTGTGTCAGGCTGCTATGGACGATCATCATAGTAAGTGAACACATCGAAACCTGTCGTAGAACTCACAGCGCAAGGATAAAATATAATAGAACATATACAACAGGTGATAGTAATGAGGTATCATATAGCAAACTTTTGAAACTCTTTCAACATCCAGAAAGATTATCCAACTGATATCCAAGTTTGTACATAAGGCCTCACTACAACTCTCAAGCAACTCAAACAGCGGAAACAGAAATACTAGATAGAATAAAACTGGTACGCCAGCCTCCTGCTCGTCATCGCTCAGCTTCCTCGTATCACTAAGCTCCATTACCTGTAACCTACTACTTAGTCTGCCCATCCACAACCGGATGAACAGCCCAAGGTAATAAGAGGAGACATAAAACCTTGAGTCAGACAATAGTCTTAGTGAGCGATAATACAGCTAACAAACTTCAACAAGAAAGCATATGAAAATGGGTAAATGAACAACTTATCTACCCACATCACCAGAGAAGAACTCAACCTTATCTTCCCCACATCGGACAGTGATAGCCTTTACCAAGCATTTCAACCATTAATCCATAGAAACCAGAACAACCATTTATCCATGGAAAACAGAAACAACCAGCAATAGCAATCATGGCATCGAGATTATATATCTCATGCAAATCATCCTAGTCGAATTCAACATTCCTCGAATACAAGCCCCAGAGGCCGAAACCAATATCAGACAAGCACTCAAGGAACATCTACTTCGATGTTGGATAACCCACGTGAGATGGCACAAGCAAAACATCCAGCATGCATGACAGACTCTGGCTATCACCGCCAATCCTGCTTCGAAATCATCACTATCGTATGACGGCCAACCTTGCCATATGTCAAGGGCTAATGGTAACCCCAGTTCTAGCATGAACTCCATATGCCCAACCTTGGCAATGTCCAACCTTGACACTAGGCCTTTCCCCAACCAGAAAGACCCAGGGTACTCGACCAACAACCGGTCTTTTGGGCCTTTCAACGATACCCATCGTACCCCTGCTTTGAGCCTGCTAGAACTTACGACAACGATGACTTCTCGGCCTTCGCATCTCTAATCGTCCAACCTTGACGATGTTTCATAGCTCAAGCAACCTTCTCGAGCAGCCATTATCCACCAACTCACGACCTTTGAGTTGTCTCCGCATTCGTTGTTCCACCTTGATCAACGAACACATTCATCACTTCGAGTCTTCCTACTTGAATCAACTCGAAGTCACGCCATCACCGAACCAAAACACATCACTGCTCCAGAATGACCAGCCAGAACCTTGCTCCAGAATGACCAGCCAAAAACCGACCAGCCTTGCTCCAGAACGACCCGCCAAAAACCGACCAGCCTTGCTCCAGAACGACCCGCCTCCATGCAGCTTTGGATCGACTCGACCTCCTTGACGCTTTGGATCGACTCGACCTCCTTGCAGCTTTGGATCGACTCGACCTCCTTGGGACCGACCAGCTTTGGATCGACCCCGTCAAGACCGACCAGATTCTGCTCCACCTGACCGACCAGCTCCTTCAGAGCGACCAGGATTTGCTTCCAGTAAAAACCAACCAGAATGCCACCATCTGAAACCGACCAGAATGCCACCATCTGAAACAGACCAGAAACACTTCTGCTCCTTCTGGACCGACCAGCTTAAACCGACCAGCTCCCTGACTTGCTTCCCAAGCCATACTATGACCGATCACCTCATTCCATACCGACCCGACCAACTCCAGGACGACCAGAAACCTGCACATCTCCAAATCGACTCCGATTTCGACCAAAACTTCGCCAAACGACGAATCCGATGAAACCAGCTTATCCGATTCATCCAAACGCAATCACAAACATGTTATGCAACCAACAATATCACCAATCTAACAATTTCCATCAAAACACACATAAATTTCCCAAAACATGATAAGTGAACCATATGAACATAAAAACGGATCTAACTTCCATAATCTTGAGAAAACCATAAAATTAACCATTTAAATTATATAGATCAGATCCTAAGGTGATTCATACATAAAATGGACTTAGCATGGTGTGGATCTAAGGAAAATATCATGGAAATGATGAAATTAACAACATAAGACCCATATACTTGCATGCATCCGAATGAGAGATGTAAATCACTCACCAATTATCCAAATCTAAGCAAAAGCAATGAAAACGCAATCCGGACAGCGAACACTTCGAATCAAACTCTTCAATCCGATGAATTCGCCCTTGAGACGATGTAGATCTAGCCTCTTATGGTGTAGATCTTCGATTTCCCTCCTTGGATTTTGGAATTTTAATGGTGGAAAGATGTTAGAGGAAGAAGGAGATCAAAGCCTCCCCATAAGAGAATGGAAAATGCCAACCTTTCTCCATACCCCTTACCCCCTATTTATAGTCTCCACCCACCCTCTAATGGGCCTTCTCCAAATCAGCCCATTAGCCTTCCAAAACCTGAACAGCCAACTGAAAAACCTTAAAACAGCGATTTCTCCCAAACCGCTGAACCAAATCCTTATTGTAACCACTCTACGGAAAGGGAATCATCAATTCCTTTCCAATGGCACAGGTCTCACCCTCGGATTCGACCTAAGTCAAAAGTTATGCCCAGTACAAGACTGACAGGGGCAAAATGGTCACAAACAAAATCGGTAAAAATTATGGACATGTCACACATCCCCATAAGCAACATATCAAAAGATGAGAATGATCCAACCCTCAGGGAATAAAATAAAAATATTTTACGATCTTCCGATGCGTAAAATGCGGGCTGTTACAGAAAACCATCTATGAAATCCATAGAGACGCTCTCCCACTTCCACTGTGGAACCTCCAAAGGATGAAGTAAACTACCGGGCTTCTTTTGCTCAGCTTTAACTTGCTGACAAACCAATCATTGAGAAACAAACTCCGCCACATCTTTCTCCATCCCAGCCTAAAAGAAAACCCTCTTCGTATCCCCATACATCTTATCGCCACCTGGATGAATAGTCATCTAAGAATGATGGGCTTCCTCTAGGGTTGTCTTCAACAAACTCCCAATTCGGGGAACACAAAGCCTTCCATCTCATCGTAACCACCCTTTTTCATCTATGGAATATCTACTGAGGTGACTAGAAGTCTCCCCTTTACTGAGCCTATCCAAGATGTCTGAAATATGTGGATCCTTTCACTGTGAAGCTCCTATCTGATCCATAAGAGTAGGTCGCACCTCCAGTGAAGCTAATAAGCCAAGCAAAAAATCAGTGAAGGGTCTAAAGTCAAAAGTCAATAGAAACTCCAAGCTTTTCATTTCCACAAACAGAGGACTTAAGGCCATCCTCTGCCTACTTAGTGCGTCTGCCACCACATTACCCTTGCTAGGGGTATAACCAATCTCGAAGTCATATGATTCTAGGTACTCCATCCACCTTTGCTGCCTTAAATTAAGATCGTTATGCGAAAACAAGTACTTGAGAGATTAATGATCGGTATACAACTCGAACTTCTCTCCAAGCAAATAATTACGCCATGTCTTAAGTGCGAATACTATGGCAGCTAGCTCTAAATCATGGGTAGGGTAGTTCTTCTCATGAAATCTTAGATGTCTACCCCAATAACATACTACCTTTCCCTCTTGCATCAGAACTGCACCAAGCCCTATACCACATGCATTAGTGTATACTGTAAACACTTTGCTTCCATCAGGCAAGGTCAAAACTGGGACTGTTGTCAGAGCCCTCTTCAATCGTTGGAAAGCAATATCACAATCCATATCCCATGAAAACGTCAAATTCTTCTTCGTCAGCCTGGTGAGTGGGGCTGATACCTTTACGAAGTCCTTAATGAACTTCCTATAACAGCCTTCCAACCCAAGAAAGCTTCTTACTTCCATTGCATTCTTAGGAATTTTCCAATCTTGAACTGCAACTTCCTTTGCGGGATCTACTGCTATCCCATCTTTAGAGACCATATGCCCTAGAAATCTAACCTCTTTTCCCCAAAACTGGCATTTAGAGATTTCTCCTTAAACTGATGTGCACGTAGAGTTTTCAAAGCTTCTCTCAAATAGTTCTTTGAGAAAATTCAGATGTCATCAACAAAGACCATGACAAATTTATTTTGAAACTCCTGGAACACCCTACTCATCATATTAACAAAATAAGCAGGTGCATTCGTCAACCAAAAGGCATAACGAGTCATTCAAAGAAACCTTCTGAAGTCCTAAAGGCAGTCTTGTCTATACTATCCTCGGCCACTCTCAATTGATGAAACCTCATGGCTAAATCTAACTGAGAGAATACTGATGCACCAATAACTGGTCAAACAGATCATCTATCCTTAAGAGTGAGTTCATGTTCTTCTTTGTGACTTTATTCAACTCTCTATAGTTTACACATAAGCGAAGTGAACCATCCGCCTTAGTTGTGAATATACCGGAGCACCCCATTCAGATATGCTTCGCCTGATAAACCCTTTCTCAAGTAGCTCCACTACTTGCTTACTAAGCTCCCTCCTTTCTCCTGGATCTATATGGCGCACAGGCAATGCAACTGGCTTTGCATTATCTACTAAGTATATTTGAAAATCGATCTCGCGCCTCGGAGGTAAGCCCCAAACCTCATCAAAAACATCAGAATACTCACGCACTACTGGTACAGATCGCATATCATTGATAGATGCATCAAGTGACTCTAGGAAACTAAGCATGAAAGACCCCTTAGGGTCACAAGAAATCTCGAGGGTCCTCCCATAGGAAGTCAAAAATCTGACCAACCTCCTCTCACAATCCAGAATGGCATCGTACATGGCTAGCCAAGCCATCCCTAGAATCAAACCATAGCCCATAAATTCGAGCACATATGCATCGCACTCAAACTCGATGCCTAACACAGATATTCTCAAACCCGACAAATTATGGAAAAATGAGCCGAACCACCAATGGGGTTTGAGACAACAATGGGATCCACTATCATACTAGTATTAAGGTGCAGAGACTCAACCACAGAATCATATGTAAATGAATGCGAAGCGCCAAAATCAAAAAGAGTTCTAATAAGATGATTGGAAAGAGAAAACAAACCTTCCACGGAAACTTTCCTACCTCGATCTGGAGCACTGATCGCGAGAGCATGCACTTGCCCTCCAGAAGCTCTTGGCCTTTGACCTTTTCCTTTCTTCTTCGGGAACTCCTTAGAAAAGTATCCGACCACTCCACAACTGAAGCAAGCATTCTTCCTTCTTTTGCAGTCCTTTATCAAATGACCCTCATTCCCGCAATTATGGCACTTCCTCTTATCCTTAGCCTTGTCATTCTTTCCGACTTTCTTTTGTTGTTGATGTTGTCCCTTCTTGGGCCATACTTGCTTGTTTTGTATTTCCTCAGCCTTAACTTCTTTCTTTTCAGCTTTATCTTTCTCATGCATGAAGCCTATATCAAAGAGCCTTTAAAAAGTTGCTCCCATCGGAATATGAGACATAGCTAACCCATAAAGGGGCTCATTCACTCCTCTAGCAAACTGCAAAGTTTTCATATGCGGAATTCCCACTAGCTCCAACCCAAATCTCGCTTGTTGGTTGAATTTGTTAACATATTCTTTGACAGTCATGTCTCCTTGCTTGAGTGCCAGAAACATTTCCATTTGCATGCTTTTCTCAGCTTGAGAAAGAAACTTCATTTCAAACCTTTGCCGAAATTCGTCCCAAGTCTCCATTGAATGCCATGCTTGTGTTACTTCCCACCACAACGAAACTTCATCTTTCAGTAGCCAGGCGGCTAACTGAATCTTCCTACGATCGTCCACTTCGAAAATTCCAAACAGATCCTTCGTCTCTTTGAGCCAATTCCTTGCCTCTATGAACGTCTCGGTTCCACGGAATGGCTTTCCTCCCATAGCACAGAAATTTTTGCAGATCTTAGAGAAATTATCTGCATATATAGGAGGAGGAACGACGAGTGCAGCTAGGGGAGGAACGTCAGCTTGAACACCGGCAGGCGCCGTGACCTCTAGATACGTACGAAACAATCCTGGTGTCATAATGCCCTCAGGAATATTAGTTTCCCCAGATATGCTGGAAAAAAAGGAAAGAGATTTAGACAAAGGATCGAAAGATATTACATATGGATTTGGGGAATATGTTCTTCAAAACAGAGTTTTCTTTTTGAAAATGCTTTCTTTTAAAACCCTTTTGAAAATAATTTTCAAAATTTTTTATCTGATCTGGTAACATTCAGCTCTGATACCAAGTGTGACACCCCACGTCCATTAATGTCATTCATTAAGAGAATGCACTAAGTTTCGTGAAGCGTTATAGGTAAATAGAAGTATTACAAGAGAGATCTAAAATAGCAACAGAATTTAAAACTTTATTAATCATAAAGCATTGTAGTTCAAAACATGGTTACATCATATGTTTAAAAGCCAGTACATCATTAACATTTATGTCTTATAATTAAAACATCAGAGTATACTAATAAAAGAAGCATAATCCCTAAAACATAGCCATAGTAGAAGAGATAAGAACTCGAGCCATACATCTAAGCAGCTCCAAGGAGAATTCAAGAAGAATATTGATCAAGCTTGAGTATTCCCACCTTGAGGAACCGGGGGAGGGGGGAAACGAAAGAGAAAGAAGAGGAAACAAAATAGGTCAGACGTAAAGTCTGGCGAGTCCAGTTACTTTTAGAATATAAGTAAAAGTATCATGACAGGCATATAAAGTGGATAAGAGAGATAACATCATAAAAAGCAGGTATGACAAGGCAAACAGGATAATATGATAGAGTATATTACGCTTCTGTAATGATTTCCCTGCACCAATACTAGTGTCTTATGAACAAGATGATCCTCCAACAAGTATAAAATGGTGAACTTAGGCGTACTTCCAAGAAGAGGTTTTCACACCATACAATTAACTGGCAGCCCAACATACGGTAGTTACCCCTAAGGATAATAACGTGCTCCCAAACATACCGAGGTATAGATGTACCCAAATTACTACCCTAATCAATCGGCTCCATACTCCGTAGATACCCTGTGCTAACCTCATAGTAGGGTATATCACTCCCTGAAGTGGCAACCCTTCGTTTCCAGGATGTGCACAACCAAATCTACAGGTGTCATGGCGTCTAAACCTCCTCTGCCAGACCCATGCACGCACATGACCCCGTCGGAATGCACCGTTGTAACGACCCGCATTCTACGCATCATAGGATCGTAGAATATTTATTTCTGTCACATACGAAGTCGTATGGTCATGTAACTTTGGGAGACGACTATTGGGGTCATTTCCCATGTTCATGATTTTTCCCGATTTTTAAATGACCATTTTACCCCTAGTTGGCACTGTTTTGGCCATAACTTTTGACTGGAAAGGAATTTTGACCTGAAACCACTTCCATTGGCTCCGGATGATGGTTTCTCTTTCCGTAGAGTGGTCGCATTAGCCAAACGGACTCACCGTTTGGGAGATATGGCTGAAACAAGTTTCAGATGGTTAAAAACAGCTTAATTGGGCTTAACCGGGTGATTAGCAGCTAGGCCCAAGGGGAATTTCGGGTTTAGAGGTTTAGGAGGTCTGATTAGGGTTAAGTTATCACTTTCATTTCAGTTTTGAGCCGCCACAAACCTCCTTGAGACCTTAGTAATGGCTTCCTACATCTAAGACACCCCAAATCACTCTCTAATTGAAGATTAGGCTTAGCAACACCAAATTAAGGAGAAAAAGCACCAAAGCAAGGTTGGAGCCGCTGTTAGACATCAGTATTCGCCCCAAATCAGAGGAGTTTCAGTTCTGAGAATTTCATTTGTGGCCAAGGTGAGTGATTTGCATAGTTTTTGCACTAATTACGGTGATTAAGGGTAATTAGTGAAGATTAGCGAATTTATACGTAAATAAATTCTGGAAAAATTCTTAGAATTCTAAAATAATGTTTTAAGGCTCTGTTAGAAATTTGGGTTAATTTCGATGTGTTTTGCTAATCGTATGCTTAAACATGACTAAGAGGGATTATAGGCAAATGTGAGGTTTTAGCCACTTTTGATTCATTTTGATTCATTTAAATTGTTGTTTGCTGTTTGTGGTTGCTATTACATGTTGCTATGACTCTATGGTATGTTTCATGATTGATTAGAATAGTTAAGTTGTTCGAAAACGTCGTCGAATGGCGTAGAAAGCTCGCTGGAAAGTTGCAGAAGTGTGCAGGTTCCGAACCGGTTCGGATCGGAGAAAGGGGTCGGATCGGACTAGGGAACTGACCAAGGGAATCCGAACTGGATGGGGACTTGCCACTGGAAGAAGTTTGGCAGGAAGGAAGGCCATTGCTTAGAGTTGGAGTTGGAGCAGATCGGATCGGAGTAGGCTAGGGAGCGGAGCGGATCGGACTGAAGTAAAGCGAAGTGATCGGATCGGAGTAGAAGAAACGAGGAAGCTGATCGAAGAAGGAGCCCGACCCGGAGTGAAGAAACCCGAACCGAACAGACGAGGGCAATGATTGCCGAACCGAACTGAAGGGGGAGAATCACTGAACCGACCCGACCCGGAGGGAGACACCGACCCGACCCGAAGTGGACTACCGACCCGACCCGATGATGGTGATGACTACCGAACCGAATAGAACTCTAGGACTGTTAATGTACGACAACTCTTCTGAAGACCCACTCTAATTCGACCAAACCCGAGATGCAAAGGAGGTCCAAATGAGAAGTTAGAGCTTAAGATTCAGATGGGAATCAACGAGTTCACTTCATGGTTGGGCTTTGCTGCGGGACGCGTGCTAAGGAGTTATCGACACCTATAGCTTTGGACCACTATGGTAGGAGGTACGAAGGCGGATTCAGGGCCATTATGGCATTGGTAGAACCAAGGGCTATGACCAATGAAGTGGGTCATTGAAATGTTTGGTCATGACTCCAAGTGTTTGGCTTGGTCACAGCAGGGTTTCTACAAGTCGGGATTCGTCGTTGCCTCAGTTTGTCTAGTGTTCCAAAGTGGTAGATGTCGTACGCTTTACGCACTGAGTAAGAGATGCGAGGATGGTTGCTATGGATGATTTGTTTGCTATCGTTGTGACATGCACACCCCACCCCCGTATTCTTACACTATTTATTATGGCACCTTGGAGTATTGTACGGTATGTGGTACTAACTCTTTGGTTGCAGGTCCAGGTTCAGGTATGGTTTAGTATACCTGTTATTTCTCTGTTTAGATGCTTATCGCTCATACCAGGCTTTATGTCTGACCCAGAGTTTTATGTCTCTTCTTATTACTCTGGGTGCTCACACGAGCAGACTAGAGACAGGTTAGCTGGTGATGCACGGGTAGATGATCCGGAGACGAGCAGGAGGCTTCCACGTATTATATACATAATATTCTCCCTGTGTTGTTGAAGATCACTGCTTGGGCATTGTTGGTGTATCTTCTACTTTAGCTTTCTTTTGTTTAGAGACAGTAAATTTGGAAAAATTGTAATAAGCTGTATTTGGATTTCCGCTGCTTTGAGACTGATGTTGGTTTTAGTTATCAGCTTATGCACTGTCTCGCCTGTTTTATGTCAAGTATGTTATTATTATATTTTGTTCCATGCGCTGTGAGACATTCTACAGGTTCTTTGATTAGTTCATTCCCTTCTTTCCTTTCTTCTGACGACCGTCTTGTGCTAGTCGGGCATGTGTACAGCGCACTTTTGGAGGAAATGCAGGCTGGTGCGAGGCGGGCCGTCACACTTGGTATCAGAGCTCTAGGTTGCGTAGTTAACCTAGGGAAGTTATCAGGGAGAGATACAATACGTATACGAGAGAGCGTATTTGTGATTACTTTGGTTTTTTTTTTTAAAAAAAAACTATATATATACATATATATACTATTAGTAGTATAAGGATGAAGTCGTACTGCACTAGCACCACTATGGAATCGTTAATCGTTTCCTTTTTCAGATTGACGATGAGCCGAGATGCTAGAGGTGCCGGTAGGGGAGCCAATAATGGGAATGTTGCTGACATGAGGACGATGTTTACTGACCTCATGAGAGAGATGCTTAGAGATGTACAGAGGGCAGCTCCCAATGGTGGAAATGGTGGTGGTCCAATAGTGCAGGCGCCGAGAGTCGACTTCGCCAAGCTGAATAAGGATTATACTAGCCTTGGTGGGAAGCCGTTCCACGGAACGGAGTCGGCTACGGATGTTCAGGATTGGGTGGATAGTTGCGAACGTATCTTCGAGGATTTGGGTATCGAGGATGCAATGAAGAGAAAGTTAGCATCCCGTCAGCTGCAAGGGCGGGCAATGAATTGGTGGAATGCTATAAAGGCAGCTACTCCCGAAGACCAGATTACTTGGGAGCAGTTTAAGGCTCGCTTTAGTGAGAAGTTCATTCCCGCTGCTCAGAAGTCAGTGTTGTTTAAGAAATTCTTGGAGCTCAAGCAGAATGGCAGAGCTGTCTCGGAGTACATTGCTGAATTCGACACTTTGTCAAAGTATGGGTTATCTCTTATTGATACTGCCGAGAAGAAGAATGAGAAATTCATAACTGGGTTAGATCAGTACTTAGGGGAAAGGCTTATTAACCACATCGATGAGACGTTTGAATCGATTGTGGGGAAAGCGTTAAGGTCGGAAAGTCTCTACCCTAAGTCGAAGACTGAGGTTGCATCCGCAGATGAGCCGAAGCCACAAGCTAGTGGTGGAGGCAAAGGTGGTTCCCAGAATAAGAGAAAGCAGAACCAAGCTAAGGATGGCCAGAAGAAAAAGAATAAGCAAGATGTGGAGTGCTTCAGCTGTGGTAAGAAGGGCCATTATGCTAGTAATTGTCGGGCCAAGCCAGCGGATAGGAAGTGCTTCAATTGTGGCCAATTGGGACATCACAAGGACAAGTGTCCACAGCCCCCTAAGGAAAAGCAAATGGTGAAAGCATATGCTCTTAATGCTATTCCTTCTTCGTCGAATGCCCCAACTGCGGCGGAGAAGGGAAAGACTGTCGTCATTCAAGGTATGCTTTCTATTTATGATGTTCCTGTTAGAGTTTTGTTTGATACCGGAGCTTCCAGTTCTTTCATATCTAGTGACCTGGTAGATAGGTTGGGATTGGAGCCCGAGATTGTCGATAGACCTTTGGTAGTGACGAACCCGATTGGTGGTTCGACTAGTCTTAGCATGATTTGTCGTAATGTGGTTCTATCGAGTCATGGATGCATGTTTGTTTGTGATTGCTTTGTTTTGGGCTTTACTGGGTTTGGCATTATTTTGGGAGTAGATTGGCTCCAAAGATACGGGGTGGTGGTAGACTGTGAGGGCTTGTTGGTGACAGCTAGAGCGGATGATGGGCGGAGGATAGTGTTTGGTGGTCTACCCAGTAAGGGGGTATTGGCTAGTTTTCTAAACTCCCTCGACATTCCGCATAGTGAGTTGTCAGGTTTGCCCGTGGTTGGCCAGTATCCGGATGTTTTCGAAGAAGTGACCGGACTTCCACCACACCGAGAGATTGAGTTTCGTATTGATTTGGTAAAGGATGCCAGACCTATAGTGATGCCACTTCGTCGTATGGCACCAAGGGAGCAGCGAGAGCTCGAGGTGCAAGTCAGCGATCTTTTGAAGAAGGGATTTATCAGAAGGAGTGTTTCTGAATGGGGAGCACCAGTTGTGTTTGCTACCAAGGCGGATGGTTCCCTTCGTTTGTGTGTAGACTACCGCGAATTGAATAAAGTGACGAGGAAGAACAAGTATCCTCTACCGCGGATAGATGATTTGTTTGATCAGTTGAGTGGCGCGAGAGTATTTTCTCAGTTGGATCTCGCGACAGGTTTTCATCAGCTTAGAGTGGAAGCTGAGAGTATAGCTAAAACGGCATTTCAGACGCCGTCTGGGTTTTATGAGTGGTTGGTCATGCCATTCGGGCTGACCAATGCCCCAGCATATTTTGTGGATCTTATGAATAGGGTATTCAGAGATCATTTGAATAAGTTTGTCCTTGTGTTCGTTGATGATATTTTGGTCTATTCGAGGACAGAGGAAGAACACAAGGAACATTTAAGAGTAGCGATGGAGGTGTTGAGAAAACACCAATTGAAAGCAAAGTTTTCTAAGTGTCACTTCTGGAAGAGGGAAGTGAGGTTCTTGGGCCATGTTGTATCAGAGAGTGGTATTGCCGTGGACCCAGCAAAGGTGGCTACGGTACAAGATTGGCCTACGCCCAAGAATGCAACAGATGTAAGAAGTTTCTTGGGATTAGCTGGATATTATCGTAAGTTTATCCAAGGTTTCTCCAAGATAGCAGCACCATTGACCCGGTTGACCAAGAAGAATCAAGCTTTTGTCTGGGATGAAAGGTGCGAGAATGCATTCAAGAGTCTAAAGGACAAGTTAACAAGCGCACCAGTGTTAGCCATCCCTAAGGGGGATGAAGAGATGACGGTATACACGGATGCCTGTGGTACCGGACTGGGTGCTGTATTGATGCAAGGCGGTAGGGTTGTAGCTTACGCAAGTCGGCAGTTGAAACCGCACGAGAGAAGATACCCTACCCATGATTTAGAATTGGCAGCGATCGTGTTCGCGTTAAAGATGTGGAGACACTATCTCTTGGGAGAAAGATTTGAGCTGTTTACAGATCATAAGTCGTTGAAGTATCTATTCTCCCAGAAGGATTTAAATCTCCGTCAGCAGAGGTGGTTAGAGTTCTTAGCTTCCTATGATTTTGACATCGCATACACACCAGGAAAGGGAAATGCGGTGGCTGATGCATTGAGTAGAAGACATGCCAGCTTAGGGGCTATGTTCCTTGAATGGAAGCAACTGGAGTTTATCGCGGGGTTTGATTTCAGACCAAAGTGCGAATTGGATCCAGAAATGTTAGCAAGTTTGACGATCAGACCCACTTTGATTGAGCGGATCGGCTCTAGTCAGAGGGACGATCCTAACCTATTGGAAATCATCTCCAAGTTAGAGATGGGTATCGATGAGGAGATGAACAAGTATGGGCTTGATCGAGAAAGATGGCTTAGAAAGAATGGAAAGCTTGTTGTACCCAATGTCAATGGATTGAGAGATGAAGTGCTTAGAGAATGTCATCACTCAAAGTTGACCATACACCCCGGTGGTAACA
The DNA here is from genome assembly GCA_030737875.1 of Allium sativum. Lineage (NCBI taxonomy): Eukaryota > Viridiplantae > Streptophyta > Magnoliopsida > Asparagales > Amaryllidaceae > Allium > Allium sativum. Next base: position 468,527,846 of record CM060923.1, read on the forward strand.
AGATGTATCGAGATATGAAGCAGACTTACTACTGGGAAGGGATGAAAAGAGACGTTGGGAAGTTTATATCGAAATGCATGAATTGCCAGCTAGTTAAAGCCGAGCAAAAGAAGCCTAGTGGGTTGTTACAGCCATTAGAAATTCCCGAATGGAAATGGGAGCAAGTCTCGATGGATTTCATCGATGGTTTACCAAGGACTAGATCGGGACATGATAGCATTTGGGTGATTGTAGATCGACTGACTAAAAGTGCAAGGTTTATACCAGTCAAATCGACCAGAACGGCAGCTAAGTTAGCAGAATTGTATATGAAGTGGGTAGTGAGATTTCATGGAGTACCTAAAAGCATTGTGAGCGACCGAGACCCGTTGTTCACTAGTGGGTTTTGGAAGAGCTTGCAAGAGGCGCTAGGGTCAGAGTTACATCTCAGTACCGCATATCATCCTCAGACCGACGGTCAGACGGAAAGGGTGAATCGTATTTTGGAAGATCTCTTGAGAGCATGTATATTGGATTTTGGTGGATCATGGGATGACCATTTGCATCTAGTAGAGTTTGCATATAATAATAGTTACCAATCCAGTATCGGTATGGCTCCATTTGAAGCTTTGTATGGAAGACCGTGCAACTCACCATCATGTTGGATAGAGACTGGCGAGAAGTTTATGCTTGGACCAGATGTGGTGAGAGAAACTTCAGATAAGATCAAGGTCATTCAACAACGAATGAAGGCTGCCCAGGATAGGCAGAAGAGTTATGCTGATAAGAGGAGAAGAGACTTAAAATTCTCCGTTGGCGACTTAGTGTTTATCAAGATTTCTCCGTTGAAGAGCGTAATACGATTTGGCGGGAGAGGCAAGTTGGCACCAAGGTTTGTTGGCCCATTCCCTGTTCTTGAATTAGTCGGGAATTTGGCATATAGAATTGACTTACCAAAGAAGATGGCGGGAGTTCATAACGTATTTCATGTTTCCCAACTAAGGAAGTTCGTTCACGACTCAGATACGACTATTTCACCTGATCAGTTGGAGGACTTCGAAGTAGAACCCGAGGCGGTTGGGAACCGCAAGCCGGCCCGTATTGTCGAGTACAACATGAGGCAACTTCGAAGGAAGGCGGTGAAGCTAGTCAAGGTACAGTGGAGCGAGGACGAGAGTGATTGTACTTGGGAAACTGAGGAGGACGTAAGGAAGAAGTATCCAGAACTCTTTGTCTGGTAAGGTTTTGACCTCGATTTAGTTTTTCCGCATGCTAGGATAGGCTTGTTTGCTTGTTTTGCATGTTTGATTGTTGTTATATGTGGTTGTTAGGCATGCGGGATCCTTTGTATGTTTTGAGTTAAGGAATTTCGGGGACGAAATTTCTTAAGGGGGGAAGAGTGTAACGACCCGCATTCTACGCATCATAGGATCGTAGAATATTTATTTCTGTCACATACGAAGTCGTATGGTCATGTAACTTTGGGAGACGACTATTGGGGTCATTTCCCATGTTCATGATTTTTCCCGATTTTTAAATGACCATTTTACCCCTAGTTGGCACTGTTTTGGCCATAACTTTTGACTGGAAAGGAATTTTGACCTGAAACCACTTCCATTGGCTCCGGATGATGGTTTCTCTTTCCGTAGAGTGGTCGCATTAGCCAAACGGACTCACCGTTTGGGAGATATGGCTGAAACAAGTTTCAGATGGTTAAAAACAGCTTAATTGGGCTTAACCGGGTGATTAGCAGCTAGGCCCAAGGGGAATTTCGGGTTTAGAGGTTTAGGAGGTCTGATTAGGGTTAAGTTATCACTTTCATTTCAGTTTTGAGCCGCCACAAACCTCCTTGAGACCTTAGTAATGGCTTCCTACATCTAAGACACCCCAAATCACTCTCTAATTGAAGATTAGGCTTAGCAACACCAAATTAAGGAGAAAAAGCACCAAAGCAAGGTTGGAGCCGCTGTTAGACATCAGTATTCGCCCCAAATCAGAGGAGTTTCAGTTCTGAGAATTTCATTTGTGGCCAAGGTGAGTGATTTGCATAGTTTTTGCACTAATTACGGTGATTAAGGGTAATTAGTGAAGATTAGCGAATTTATACGTAAATAAATTCTGGAAAAATTCTTAGAATTCTAAAATAATGTTTTAAGGCTCTGTTAGAAATTTGGGTTAATTTCGATGTGTTTTGCTAATCGTATGCTTAAACATGATTAAGAGGGATTATAGGCAAATGTGAGGTTTTAGCCACTTTTGATTCATTTAAATTGTTGTTTGCTGTTTGTGGTTGCTATTACATGTTGCTATGACTCTATGGTATGTTTCATGATTGATTAGAATAGTTAAGTTGTTCGAAAACGTCGTCGAATGGCGTAGAAAGCTCGCTGGAAAGTTGCAAAAGTGTGCAGGTTCCGAACCGGTTCGGATCGGAGAAAGGGGTCGGATCGGACTAGGGAACTGACCAAGGGAATCCGAACTGGATGGGGACTTGCCACTGGAAGAAGTTTGGCAGGAAGGAAGGCCATTGCTTAGAGTTGGAGTTGGAGCAGATCGGATCGGAGTAGGCTAGGGAGCGGAGCGGATCGGACTGAAGTAAAGCGAAGTGATCGGATCGGAGTAGAAGAAACGAGGAAGCTGATCGAAGAAGGAGCCCGACCCGGAGTGAAGAAACCCGAACCGAACAGACGAGGGCAATGATTGCCGAACCGAACTGAAGGGGGAGAATCACTGAACCGACCCGACCCGGAGGGAGACACCGACCCGACCCGAAGTGGACTACCGACCCGACCCGATGATGGTGATGACTACCGAACCGAATAGAACTCTAGGACTGTTAATGTACGACAACTCTTCTGAAGACCCACTCTAATTCGACCAAACCCGAGATGCAAAGGAGGTCCAAATGAGAAGTTAGAGCTTAAGATTCAGATGGGAATCAACGAGTTCACTTCATGGTTGGGCTTTGCTGCGGGACGCGTGCTAAGGAGTTATCGACACCTATAGCTTTGGACCACTATGGTAGGAGGTACGAAGGCGGATTCAGGGCCATTATGGCATTGGTAGAACCAAGGGCTATGACCAATGAAGTGGGTCATTGAAATGTTTGGTCATGACTCCAAGTGTTTGGCTTGGTCACAGCAGGGTTTCTACAAGTCGGGATTCGTCGTTGCCTCAGTTTGTCTAGTGTTCCAAAGTGGTAGATGTCGTACGCTTTACGCACTGAGTAAGAGATGCGAGGATGGTTGCTATGGATGATTTGTTTGCTATCGTTGTGACATGCACACCCCACCCCCGTATTCTTACACTATTTATTATGGCACCTTGGAGTATTGTACGGTATGTGGTACTAACTCTTTGGTTGCAGGTCCAGGTTCAGGTATGGTTTAGTATACCTGTTATTTCTCTGTTTAGATGCTTATCGCTCATACCAGGCTTTATGTCTGACCCAGAGTTTTATGTCTCTTCTTATTACTCTGGGTGCTCACACGAGCAGACTAGAGACAGGTTAGCTGGTGATGCACGGGTAGATGATCCGGAGACGAGCATGAGGCTTCCACGTACTATATACATAATATTCTCCCTGTGTTGTTGAAGATCACTGCTTGGGCATTGTTGGTGTATCTTCTACTTTAGCTTTCTTTTGTTTAGAGACAGTAAATTTGGAAAAATTGTAATAAGCTGTATTTGGATTTCCGCTGCTTTGAGACTGATGTTGGTTTTAGTTATCAGCTTATGCACTGTCTCGCCTGTTTTATGTCAAGTATGTTATTATTATATTTTGTTCCATGCGCTGTGAGACATTCTACAGGTTCTTTGATTAGTTCATTCCCTTCTTTCCTTTCTTCTGACGACCGTCTTGTGCTAGTCGGGCATGTGTACAGCGCACTTTTGGAGGAAATGCAGGCTGGTGCGAGGCGGGCCGTCACAACCGTCCACACCGTCCCCTATGTTTGGATCTCTTACAATCTTCCCAGTAAGCATTCCCCGACTCCGACCTAGCTTGGAGTACTCATTTGATACCTGTATATGGGTTATTGACTGAAACGGGTCCCACAAACAAGATGAGACAAGCTTCCCCCTATGCTTGCATCCCCACTAGGTTTTCCACAGGTTATGCCATATCAGAGTAAAAGATTGCATAACCCCACAGGTTAAGTTTGTAGGCTTATATAAATATCACCCACCCACCTAAGATTTACTTAACCCACCCACTGTTTCAACAAGTTTACTTAACCCCTACTCAAGTTATATGTTCATACAATCCCTATGGATTCAACTAGGTTGATTATTCCAATTAATTACCGTGGTTATAATGTGCTAGACCTACCACATTAAGCCTACAACTTGTGGATGTTGGATATGCTGGTCGGTTCCATGAAGACTTCTTCCACATGTCGGACTTAACCTCGTTCCTTAGCACATGTAGGGTTTATGCAGTTAGACCCCTCACATTAGATTCACCACTTGTGGTCGCTGGATATGCCGAGCGGTTCTGGGAAGACTTCCACCACAAGTGGAATCATACCTCATGTCTAAGCGCGGTTACAGTTTCTAATTACTATAATTCTAGGCATTTCAATTATTGACCAATTATTCCTATGTCGTTATAGGTTTTTATGCCCCTTTCCAAAGTTATGTTCATAATGAACCATATACCCCAAATTAAGGTCTTTTAATAACAAGTTGATTTTTGCCCCAAATTCATATTCTTATATTTCATTCAAGTTATGCCCAAATTTCTCAATACAAGTTATGCCCCAAATTTAACGTTTTCCCCTTGTTCCCAATTTAACACATTCGCATATTTCAGCAACATGCCTAGGCTCGAAGGTAGCCTGGCTATAAAAACAAAAGGGAAAAGATGAAGGGAAAAGGACAGAAATGACAATACTAACTAGATCAACATAATAGTAGAAATAGGCATAAACATATAGTGGCATAATGACACGATATGCATATAGGAACATATCCGATGAACATGTGACAATAGAACTGATTCTAACATAATAGGGACATCATAACAGTCATGATAAGATCTAAACAATGAATTAGATAGCCAACTAACAACTGATTTGATATAGCACCAAACATAATAGGAACATGCATGATGTAATCTAAACATTGAATTAGATCTACGAACAATGGCAGATCTGACATGATAAATAGGTATAGGTTAAGATCTAGTTCATAGTCATGTCAGAATAACTTAGATAAATAGGTTATAGCAGATCTGATATGATTCAAACAGTCACAGGCACATATCCAAGTTATAGTGATGTCAAGATTTACTTTTTAAATATTTAGATCTAAAATTAACATAGACTCACAGTGATTGGATTTATAAAAATAGAAGAAAGAATTGCTGATGTTGAATCACAGATCTCTAAACTTGAATAACTCTAGTTGATTGCTGAAGAAGAAAAGACTTGATTTAATCTGGGTAGAGGCATCATCTAGTTCTCCATTAATTTTGGTGTGAAGAAACAAGAGAAATGAGGCCATAGATATAGCAGTCACCAAACCCTAATCTGCCTAGATCTATGTAGGGGGGTCAACACCCCCCTTATGGGGTCGACCCAGGGGACGACACCCCTTGATGTGGTCGACACCCCTAGGTGGGAATTTTCCCGCTCCCCCAATTTTCTGAATTTGAATTGTTTTGAATTTTCTGGACATATTTTATTCATATGTATTCTTCTTATGCATATACAAACTTCAAACCTTAATAACTTCTTCATACGATGTCCGTTTTACGCAAACCAGGTGTCTATTTTGAGTAAAATTCCGAGATGAACGCAATGGCCCAGTCCTTTTCACTTAATTTTGAATATTTAATTAATTATTATTTAATTTAACATTTTAGTGTTATTAAAATTACGGGGTGTCACAAAAACAGTGACTAGGAATAGGAATTGTAAATCCAATTAAGTAAGTAAATATTTTTTTATAACATATAATATATATATATATATATGTACAAAATAAATCAAATTGAAGTAAATTAAAAATGTATAAGGAGTTATAATAATTAGATTAGAAATAAAAGGGACTTATATAATAAGGACAGTTAATTGTAAATTAATGTCTTAGGAAATTATGATCGTTATGTTCATAAGTGACATTAATTATAATCAATGGAAATAAATGGCATTTAAGACATTAATTAGCTCCTTTGGAAAATATGACCGTTATGGTCATAAGTGGCAATAACCCAATTAAATTGCAATAAAAGGAATAAAAAGTGGATTTATGGGTCCTGATTATCGTTTAAAATACTAAGTCCAATAAGGAAACAATTAAATAAATATCCTAGGGTAGGAAGGATAATAACTTTCCTTATTTTATAATAGTTTATCTAGAATTAATAATTAAAAATTAGAATTGGACTTCGTAGGTTAATAATGCGAGGTCCACTGCCTTATTTGATAGAAGTCTGCACTTTCCAATAGTCGAATACATGTCCAACTGATGTGACGAATCATTGACCATAGGAACATGTGTTGATGGTTAGTTTGCGTATGCGGAGTATTTGCATAAGGAGAAACTAAACAAAAACAACTCAATAACGTGGTTTGCTTTGGGAATTAACTTCTTAAGTGGTTAGATCCACCTATAAAAAGGTATTAAGTGATCGTGTAGCGCACCTCCTATAAATGAAAGCATTAAAGGCTAATTGGGTACAAGTTCGATAATCTTCACGAATAGTCTGATTCCTCGGATCTTAAGTATCTTGGGTCTAGGGTCCACCTGGGAATGGGTCATAAAATGACTAGTTTGGTATTTCCATAGGTTTAGCTATCATATGAGAAGTATTAAGCGATTGGGAGATTATCTAATAAGGACACTCTGATAGTAACGAGGTGGTCCACCATCGGGTGGTCTTAAATGGCATGCTACATCTACCTAACCGAGTGGTCTTAAGAGGTTTATTACTATCTCTCTCCTTATTTGGGGCATGGGTTTGAATAACGGAAGCCTTGATTAGTAGGACCTGTAGCTAGTGTCCTCTAATTTATATTAGCATAAAATAAACCAGCGTAATGGCATTAAGGATAATAAGTTTGCCTAGGGTCTTAAGCGATCAAGAGGATCCACCCTTATCTATCATTTGACTGTGAGGTCTTAAGTGACTATATATATAATTAACCTCCGTATGATTAGTGAGTAGTTGAGAGCCTACCTCTTAGTTTTTGGTAATTGGTTAAATGATGGTTTTAAGGTTTCATAAATATATGCGTAAATGTTCTATCTTAGTGTCGTTATAGTTGGGAATGCTACCTTGGGTATGGTAGTTAGAGTCGTGTGTTTATGTTTACAAGGTTAGGTTAGAATTACTAGCCTTAATAGGCATATATCTCTGGTTGAACCAAACGGGATACATCTGTGTATTGTTGACTGGGTTATACTCTTTCTGTTCTCCAGAACTTATTGTTTTGACCCCCTCCTCATTACAATCTCCCAGCTTTGCTCGAAAAGGCGTGGTCCTCACAGGTGTTTAAGTTTGGTTTCCGATTCTATTTCTCTCCCATGCTCGGTATTGACATGGTGACTCACTCTGATAAGGTAGTTATCTGAGTTGATACTAGTCTATCATATTTGGCTTCCACTGTGAGTTATTTTATGATATTCTTATTATGCTCATGCTCATTTATTTGTAGGTGCCAGATATACACGCTCCATGCTTGGATAGGTTTGAGTTTCAGATTTTTTTTTTTTTGAAATTTGGGCTTAAAAAGTGTGGAGTGTTACAAGTGAATATAAAGTCATAAGATAAGAATTCCTTTAATCATAGAAGGAATTATATGAGACCAAGACAACAAACAGTTTACAAGGTAATCAAGGCTCAAGCAGCCTATTAGGTCTCAAGAAAAGTACGAATAATCATAAGGAAGGATTTACTTCCATCGTGAGGTGGTAAGCATTAAGTCAAGTACAAGACTCTGACATCAGAATATAACACTAGAATTCCATCAAGACAGCATATGGACTAGTGTAAGAGTTTATTCAACCACAAGCAATCAATTTATTTTAGTAGGAACCAATTATCTTTATGGCTATAATAGGTTTTTTTTGGCAAGGCCGTAGTGATCCGTTACACTCTTTTATTTATTACAAAATAAAAAGATACATTTTAAGCCAGGTGTTATGCATTCTACATAACAACTAATTATCTTCCACACGAGGAAGAAACCACCAACAACAAATAAAGCATACAAGTTTGACTTGATTAACATTACATGACTACAACATGACTAGAACATGAAAATATGACATGGACATTGAAATAGACTGCAATCTTACACTTCAGCCCATGTCATCATCAATCCCCTTAAGGAGCTCGATTTTCTTACTTCTGGTTAGAGGCGCACTATTCATCGGACGACCTAAAGGAGAGGGATCTATCGGCGAGTTGATAGTAGGGTCCGGTGGCGCTTTATAGCTTGGCGGTGGTTGTATGTGATCATAAGGCCCTGCTTTTTTTCACTTTTTCATTAACCTTGTTGCTAGTGATAGTGGGTGGAGAGATTTCGTTATGCTTTATCATCATTGTGTTGTCTTCCTTACGGCTGTTACTTTACTGCTATTAGCATTAGGAAACCAGGCTTCAAACCTGTAGGCGAGATGCTGCTCTGTTCAACTTGTATTAACCCTAACATATTCCTCTCTACAGCATAAAACTCCATCGTGTTGTAATTGTTTATCATTGTGTCCATAAGTTTTTTTCTTTTCGTTGCATAGAAAAGGTTCAATCAATCCTTTTTTGATCTCCACTCGAAGACACTCTATCATCTCACAGACCCCTTTGTCATGGATCTTATTTTTTGCTTTTGATTTTGTTCCAGACTTCTTCTTCACCACTTTATCTTTCAACTCAGAACAGTCAAAGTTGGATCGTAAAAAATTGTCAAGTGTTGCATCATCAGCCTGTCTATGAACGCGCACTTTCTCTCCTCGACAAGCAGCCTCTATATGTCCTTCCTTATTAACAATGAGGACACTTTCTCTAATAATTCGTTCAGTGCACTCTTCCATGCTCGGCATAGCAGCCACTACTTGTTTACCTGTCTTATCCTCATCTTTTGTCAATGTACCAGCGTTCCCTGAAGCATTTAAAAGATCAATGTCGACAGCCGGTTTTGAAGAACATGCAGAACGCAAAGCCTGGGGCACAAATAGTGGTATTTTCGAAGGGTGGAAAGGCATGATAAAGTAATTCATTGACTTGTCTAATTTCACCTTCCTCACTACTTACCTCTTCTTCATCCACTATGTCTTCTTGCTGTTCATTAGAGAGAAGTGTAAACTGATTTAGACTTGTGTTGCCTTCACTTGAAAGACCATTTCCTTTTTCCATTCTCGACTGTGGATGAGTCTCATTTACATCATTTCTTTTACCATTAACTCTTTTCCAAGTAGCACTAGGCCGATTCATTCCTACACCACTACTCACATTACTTTCTACATGTTCATGAACTCCTGTTTTTGCGACATGAAATCTAACATTTCCTACCCTAGATTTTGTTTTAGTCGTAGCCTCCTTGAGTTTTTCACAGTTAGTCGTCGTATGGCCAAAGCTAACACAATTAACACATATTGTTGGTCTCCACAAGTAAGTTACATACACCATTTGTTCACTCCCGTCAGGCAATGACACTAGAAAATCATAAGGTAACTCATCATGGGGGGTTATTTCAACCATACATTTAGCGAATTCCAAACGTTCGAGAATCTCAGTAGACATGTGTGAAAAGCCATGAATATGTGTGAAAACTGTTTTTGAAACCATGCACATGCGTGAAAAGCCAGCGAATTCATCATGAAAACACATCATATATAAATAATCAAAATCTACAAATCCAGGCTTCGGATTGTTCATGATATAGGTTTAGTTTGCTAGGAGCAAGCCACAAAAATCATGGTGATCAGACTTCAAGAACATAATAGAAAGATCATACATCCATTGCTTGGGTTGACACATGTGTCGATTTCACAGGGGTTCTCCAAGTATGCAACTATGCCCTATTACAACTTTGACAATATATTTCAGATAACAATACTAGCCAAAACAATCTGAAATTTAGCTAGCACCTAGATCATGATTCAACTAAGCATTGCAATAAGAACGAGGCGATTTGATCAGGGGATTAACAATTTATTGCAGCTCAAAGTAGCACATTTGAGTTGTTTAGCAATCAGAGAATGACAATGAGCTAAAGCTGCAAAAATTTTATGAACCGCAAACCAGTTCGCTGAACTAAAAGATAAAATGATGTAAACTTGTAGTGTGAGTCGAACAACTCAACTGAGATTGGATTTTAGGTAAGTTCATCTTAACTAGTGTAACGACCGCCCACAACTCCTGCACTTTACAAGGGAAATAATGCGTTGAATGACGTGCCAGATAGTTATGAACGATCATCAGGGTAGGATAACACAAGAAGAACCTGTCGTTTAAATCACAACATAAGGATAAAATATAATATAACATATACAATAGGAAATAATAGTGAAGCAGAATTGAGCAGAATCTTAAACTTTTTCATATCACCATGAAATATCCATACAACATTGGATAACACTATAAGAGTCTGTACAAAGTTGCCTTACTACAGGTCACTCAGAGAATACATCAATATTACAGTAGAAAAAAAACAAATAGTGGGTAATAGGAAACTATTATATAAGCCTCCAGCTCGTCATCACTCAGCAGCAGCATCCTTATCAAGATAAACTACTTGTCACCTGCTACTCAGTCTGGCCATCCAGCACATGGATGAACAGCCCAAGGTAATAAGAGGAAACATAAAACCTTGACTCAGACAATAGTCTTAATGAGCGATAAAACAACTATCTAACATCATCAGTAAAGTATATGAGAATAGGCAGATTAATCAACTAATATACCAACATCAACATAGAACACAAACTCGTCTTCCCCACATCTGATAGTGATAGCCTTTACAACAATCAAGCAAAAACAAACAGTACATTCATGGGAATAAGTTATCAAGCGTAGATCATCCTAATCGATATTGACATCACCCAAGTACAAGCCCTGAAGGCCTAAACCAGCATCCGACAAGCACTTGAGAGATATCTCCTTCGACGTCGAATGGTCTACACAAGACGATACAAGCAAAACAATAATCATCCATGACTCTAACTATCATCGCCAATCCTGCTTTGAAACCATCATCGATCATATGACCGACACAATATCATGTCGTTCTTCAAGGGCTAATGGTAAACCCAAGTTCTAGCAAAAACTCCATACGCCATCGTGACTCGTACCTCTAGGCCCATCATGACTGCTCATGGTACTCGACCATACAACCGATCTTTTAGGTGTCCCTATTATACCTCTGTTTTGAGTTCGCTAGAACCTATGACAATGATAATTCCTTGGCCTTTGCAACTCTAGTCGTCATCGCTGACGATTGTCCATAGGCTCAAAACACACTTGAGCAGCCATTATCCACGATCTCAAAACGCACTTGAGTCGTCTGCATATTCTTTGCATTTTACCGATCAACGAACACTTTACAACACTTAGAACATTCCTTGAGTTCACATCAAGGCCATGATCATCGTCGTTCCAAAACTTACGTCATTTGGTCGATATTTAATCCATAGTGTTTCGTTCTTGGTTGTAATTAACATTCCATAGCATTTCCAAAATGTTGCAGCTCAATATAGGTAGGCACAGTCAAAGTTAAAGCATTCCCTTTTCACAGCGTTTCTGTATGCATTTTACAACATTTTGTAAACGCGGTAGCTTCCCATCAACGATCCACCATGGATCAGTTTTGATCCGCTTGCAATAGACAAGGCTAATCCATCAGAACACCATGCACAACACTTCATTTCCATCGGATCCGCCCCTTATGGATCGTGCTCGATCCATAACATTTCACAACGTTTTGTCAAATGTTGTTAATTCAGATGGATCATATACGATCCATATCCTTGCCAAACACGACTGATCCACTACTTTTCACTTGCGCGCTCCATCTCTTTGAGGTGCCCGATCCATCCATGGATCATGACCGATCCTTAACCTTTTCCCAGCATTTGGAAAATGCTGTAAAACTACCTGAAATGAATTTTTGGACGATCCATATTTTAGAAGCTGGTCCGATCGATCATGCCAATGCTGATCCATCGTTGGAACTCTTCACTACCAATCCATCATGGATCGAGCTCGACCCATGAATTTTGACCATGATCCATTCATTTTTTTCCTGCCGATCCATTGAAGAACATTGCTCGATCCATTACGTCTTGTGCTCCAAGAAACATTCCAACCAAAACAAACCTGATCCAAGAAACCATTGATTCTGACCTCATACATTTTTAAACAACGATTCGTTGACGAAGTCAAACGATCATCACACAAACGCCAATGCATTGACAACATATGATTTCCACTGAATCATGATTAAACAACAATCAAATCAATAAATTGATTTATCATAGAAATAACATATGAAATTACCAATTATAAGTTGCTAGATTAGAACCTATGGTGATATGAATTGAATTATACTTACATCAACTAGATTTACATGAAAACAACTTGAAATGGTGAACATAAGATCAAACAACCCATATACTCGACTGAATCCGTGTGAGAGATGCGTATCACTCACCAAATCTTCAAGTTAGCTTGAAATCAACCAAACACTAATCCGTACAGCGAAGAACGATCTTTGAATCTCTCAATTTGATGCGATCTCTTCTCTTTTAATGTAGATTTAGCCTCCCTTAATGCAGATTTCAATCTTCAAAGGTAGATCTAGGATTTTAATGGTGGAGAGAGGTATTTGATTGAGCAAGTAGGATCATGAGCTCAACCAAATGAGAAATAAAGAAAGTAAACAATTCTCCTTGCCTCTACCCCTTTATTTATTAGCCAAACCATTAGCCCACTAATGGGCCTCTAAAATCAGCCTACTAATGACTAATTAGTCTATCCAGAAATTGTGTAGCACTAAAACAACGATTCCTCCTGTAACACCCCGTATTTTCTGTGAACGTATAAGTAACAAATCAGAGGGTAATTAATTTTTAAAATAAGAATCAAGGGAAACAGGTTGCGCCATTGCATTCGTCTCGGAATTCTGCTTGGAAACGAGTCCGAGTTTGCAAGAATCGGAGTCCGTATGAGGGAGATATGACCCTCCGAAGTTTCATAAATTTTCAGAATCGAAAACAGCTCGAAATTCGAATTCAAACCCAGAAGCGGGCTGGACGGGAAATTCCCCGCCCAGGACCCAGGTCGACTGGGGAGTCGACTGGGCAGTCGACCCCCCAGACCCAGGTCAACTGGCGAGTCGACTGGGCAGTCGACCCCCCAGACCAGGTCGACTGGGCAGTCGACCTGGGGGTCGACCTCCCTGGTCGAACCTGGTGCGTGTGTGTGCGATTATGGGGGCTGTGACGTGTTTGGACGGACCTGATGAGTTCTAGGGTTAATCTGAGGGCCTAAATGAGTTCCTACACCTATAAATACATCCTAAGACCTAACCTAATGGATAACAAAACATTCTGACATCAAAATGTTGTTGGACTTCCTCTTGATAATGGCCGCCGCTCTCTAAGCAATTCTCTTAGCCTCCAAACTCAATCAAACTAAAGATTAAAGCTCCTACAACGATTCTACAACAAATTAAAGTTCTTTCTTTAATCCAACCAAGGCAAGTGCAGTTATTTTTCGATATAAACTTTAATCATAATTGTGACATGATTGTAAATCTGAATTTGAGATTGTGTATGTCTGTTCTGATCTATTTTATTCTGTATCTCTTCTTCTTTCTGTTCTATAGCCAGGCTACTTCGAGCCTGCGCCAATCTCCTAAGAGATTAACGCACGAACGCTAAAATGTTTGGGACAAATAATGAATGTGGCATAATTGGACATGGCTAATCTGTGACTGATTTAAGAAAAAGGACATAGGTTGTAAACTAGATTTAGATCTATGCATATTCTGTGAATTGGAAGAAGAGGAACCATGGTATGTTAACATGTGACTTGAGACATTGGACATAACGCATATTTTGAATTAAGATCTGTTATAACTAGATTGTTGGGCATATTGTTTATATAACAATTCATGATTTGAAAGAGAATATGACTTAGGTGTGAAGATCTATATTAAGATTTGATAACTATCAAATGTGAATAACACCTAAGTAGGAGATTTTTGAATATATGACATGCATTAAAATCGATGGCTATATTTGGTATAATTTATATGTGAATCTTTTGTACTAGGCAAGTTGAACTAAATTGGGACATGTAAATTATGACCATAATCTGTGACATGTAAATTCAATGCAAACGTGGGGTATATGATCATAGTTTGAATCATGACAACTATTTAGGCATGCAAACTTAGGTCAAATTTATAATTAGGCAAGATATGTTTGTGAAACTTTAAGGAATGATTAAATCTGTTATATTTGCCTAATTTGCTAGTTCTGTTATATTGCCTAATCTGCTAGTTCTGTTATATTGCCTAATCTGCTAGTTCTGTTATATTGCTTAATCTGCTAGTTCTGCTCTACTGCCTAGTCTGCTAGATCTGTTCATCTGCCAAATCTGTCATCTGCTAAGTCTGCTGAAAATGCCAAATCTGTTATATGCTAAATCTGCAAAATTGCTTAATCTGTTAAATCCGTTAAGTCGCCTAATCTACGAAATCTGTTATCTGCTATATCTGTCGAGTTGATATAATTAGTCTGTTATTGACATAATCTAAATTGGCTATAGTCATGAATAATTGACATGTATATTAGGCGTGGGCATAAATGGTAAATTATTAATTAATTGGCCGCAAAGATGAAAATGGCTAACTCGAGGTTAGAATGAGTTTGCGGCGTAATTCTGCCCGGAGCCGCCCGGCACATCCAGTGGCCGCAAACAATAGGTTCTAATGTGAGAAGTTAGTCATAACGTGCTTGAAACCTTAGGTTAGACTCAGTTTGCGGCAGAAATCTGCCCGGATCCAACCGGCCTAACCAGTAGCCGCAAACTGTCAGTCTAATGTGAGAGGTCTGGGCATTAATATTTTATTAATGAAAATCTGAGATAAATATGATGTCTAAAACGTGTTGGGTGGATAGGATTAAACCCACTAGACTGATGAATTTAATAAATCTGTTCCGTGAATCTGTAGGCCCAATTACAAAGTTAGACAAATTTATAAGTCTGTTAATCTGTAATTGGTTAATCGGTAAATCTGTTAAATCTGTATATCCGATCCGTTAGTCTGAAAACTTGTCTGTGAACTAGTTGATCTGAATTCTGTATGTCTGAACTTGTAAACAAGTTAATCTGAAAACTGTTAGTCTGGGGACACAAGGTTAAGAGGGGAATTACTTGTGTCATCTGTTGTTTGGGACCCATATTAGTCAGTAATCCTTTCTGGTATCAAAACTTTGACCCAACAGTAGGTGGGGTCCGGGCACGCTTACTAAACTAATTATAAGCGGTTCATTCTGATAATGGCGAGGGGTGTTGATGGTGCGTTCCAACCGTGTCATGTGCGTGCATGGATCCCGGCTTACCTCTGTGGATGTAAGGCGCCGTAACATCTGTAAATAGGTCTGTGCCAATTGGTTGTCACTTTAGGGAGTGATACACCCTACTGTGGGGCCGACACAGGGTATTTATGTATTAGGGAGCCGATCGCTTGGGGTAGGGTTTTAGGGTACACTTAATTCTGTCTGTTTCTGTTGGTACCGTCTGTTTCTGTTGGGTGGTAACACCTGTCTGTTTCTGCGTGGTACCGTCTGTTCGGGTGGTAAAGGCCCATTTACTAGTGTACACCTAATTCTACATTCTGTTTCCGTAGGCATTAATCTGTTTCTGTTTCTGTCTGTTTCTGTTCGGGTGGTAAAGGCCCAATATTAGCATTCTGTTTCTGTCCGTTTCTATTCGGGTGGTAAAGGCCCATTACTAACACTCTCTTCTGTGGAAATTATTCTGTACCCGTTTCTGTTTCAGTTTAGACATTAGGGTGACACCTAATTCTGTTATACTAGTATTAGTGCAGAGAAGTGTAAAGCAATAGCTTATATCATTCTGTTCTTCTGTTATATCTGCTACACCTGTTATAGTTATCTCTCATCCAGTTTTATTTTCATGTCATGTTATTATTATCTGTTCATAACTGAAAATCACTGGACTTGCCAGACTTTTTGTCTGACCCTTGTTGTTTCGCCTCCTTTCTTCCGTTTCCCCCCAGGTTTTGTAGAAGGGAGTACTCTAGCTTGATCCAGATTTCTTCCGCTTGAAGTGCTTAAAGTATGGCTTGTCTTCTTCTGTGGGGATTATGATTTTAAACTATGCATTCTGAAGGCTTTTGTACAAGACTGATATTTTTTACTTGAATTCTGATATTGTGATTTGAAAGGATGTAACCAAGCTTATTTCGGTTTTCTGTTGAAATAAAGTTATAAATTTTTCAAGTACTGTTTTCTCTGTCTTGTAAGTTTCTGTTCTGTTTACTAAAATGCTCCACCAAAGTTAAGGCATTCCCTTTGTGAGTGACCTTAACGGAGGTGGGGTGTTACACTTGGTATCAGAGCTGAAGGTTACCAGATGGGGTAAAGTTTTTGAAAACTATTTTCAAAAAGGTTTTGAAAGGAAGTATTTTCAAAAATAAAGCTTATTTTGAAAAACATATTCCCCAAGAGCCATATACCTTTCCTTCGGTCCTTTTTGTAATTGAATCTTTCCTTTTTCGTTTCAGCATGTCTGAAGCATCTGAGATACCAGTGGGTGTTCATGTACCCGGTTGGTTTCGTCTATATCGTGAGGCTAGGACCGCCGCCGCAGGTCCAGCAAATGATCCCCCTCCTCCACCCCCTCCTCATGCAATTTCTTTCTCAAAGATCTGTAGAGATTTTAGGGCCAAGGGTGGAAAGGATTTCAAGGGAACCAAATCATTCGTAGAAGCGAGGAATTGGCTCAAAGAAACTGAGGATCTATTCGTTATCTTCGAGGTGGACGATAGGCAGAAGGTACAGTTGGCGGCATGGCTGCTCAAAGACGAAGCTTCCTATTGGTGGGAAGTCATTAACGCCGAGAGGCCAGTTGAAACATGGATGGATTTCAGAACAAGGTTTGAGACAAAATTCCTCTCGCAAGATGAACGAAGTCTACAACTGGAAAAGTTCGTATCTCTTAAGCAAGGAGGTATGACGGTCAAGGAATACGTTAACCAGTTCAACCAACTGGCTAGGTTCGGATTGGATTTAGTCAACACTCAGTATAAAAAGGCTCTCCGCTTTGTTAAAGGATTGAACGAGCCACTGCACAGCCTAGCCATGACCCATGTACCCATGGGAGCGACTTACGAGAAATTGGTGGACATGGCACTACTGCACGAGGAGGACAAGGGCCCGAAAGAGATAAAGAAGTAAGAACAACAGAATAAGAAAGCATGGCCCAAAAAGGAAACACAAAAGAAGGATGAGAAGTCTGAAGATAAGAAGGGGAAAATGTGCTTTACTTGTGGAAGCTCGACTCATCTGAACAAGGATTGCAGAAAAAGGAAGGGCACTTGCTTCAACTGTGGTGAGATGGGACACTTCACTAGGGACTGCCCGAAGAGACAAGGGCAAGGGCAGAGTGCAGAACCCACTTCTGGAGGACAGGCGAATGCTCAAGGTACTGGTAGATAGAGTAGAAATAAGAAAATTTAAGTAGAAGGTTTAAATTTCTTATCTGATTGTTGAGTTAAAACTCTTTCTGATTCTGGCATTTTGATTCTGTAATCGATACTTTGCACTTTAATACTGGTATTGTTTCTGATTCCGCTGTAGACTCAAACCCATAAGGGTTTTGACTAATCTGTTATGATAGATTGGGGTTTGAGAGATATCTGTGTTAGGCGTCAAGTATGACGCATACATTCTGAGCTTTTGTGGGGTATGATTTTATCATGCTTAGCTTCCTAAGAATCATTAGGGAACCTGATCTGTACCAGTAGTCTGTAAATATCTGAATACTTCTGATAAAATTTCCAGTTTTTACATTGTCTAAAGAAGGTAATCCTCTGGATGTCAATTTGATGTTGGTTTCGGTCTTCGGGGCCGATACTTAGGACCCATGTCTAATGGGAACTAAGTTTTTGTTTTATCTGTACTCGCTTCCATCATTCGACTGTATCCTATCAATCGAATCTTCGAACTTTAGGTAGAAACTAATGGGTGTAAACATGTGTTTGAGACATGTTATTTTTGATGGTTGCAAGTGGATGCAAGTGGTTGCTAGTGGTTGCTCGTAGATGCATATACACACACTCGAAAACACTCTCATACTGCATATGGATGTGTGGGCATTTTTCAATTTTTGTGGATGCAAAACGATTGACTCAGCACATGGATGTTGCATATGACTGAATGGTTGTGCACTCATATAAAAATGATATGTATCGAGTAGGAAAATTGCATACATGTTGGACTCATGGCACTGGCATAATTCGCATTAAGGAGGTCAACTGAATCAGTGGACCGCCTGAACTTTGCATTAGATAAGGAACATATACACACATTTTGCATATGTTCATACAACATTAGAAGTTTCTAAGGACAATGGACGCCAGTGATTGATGATTGAGTAGATGGATGTTGGATGGTAGGACACATTCTTCTTAACTTGAAGATTTCGGGGATGAAATGCTCTAAGGAGGGGAGAATGTAACACCTCGTATTTTCTGTGAATGTATAAGTAACAAATCAGAGGGTAATTAATTTTTAAAATAAGAATCAAGGGAAACGGGTTGTGCCATTGCGTTCGTCTCGGAATTCTGCTTGGAATCGAGTCCGAGTTTGCAAGAATCGGAGTCCATATAAGGGAGATATGACCCTCCGAAGTTTCAGAAATTTTCAGAATCGAAAACAGCTCGAAATTCGAATTCAAAATTCGAATTCAAACCCAGAAGCGGGCTGGGCGGGAATTTCCCGCCCAGGACCCAGGTCGACTGGGCAGTTGACCCCCCAGACCCAGGTCGACTGGGGGGTCGACTGGGCAGTCGACCCCCCAGACCAGGTCGACTGGGCAGTCGACCTGGGGGTCGACCTCCTTGGTCGAACCTGGTGCGTGTGTGTGCGATTTTGGGGGCTGTGACGTGTTTGGACGGACCTGATGAGTTCTAGGGTTAATCTGAGGGCCTAAATGAGTTCCTTCACCTATAAATACATCCTAAGACCTAACCTAATGGATAACAAAACATTCTTACATCAAAATGTTGCTGGACTTCTTCTTGATCATGGCCGCCGCTCTCTAAGCAATTCTCTTAGCCTCCAAACTCAATCAAACTAAAGATTAAAGCTCCTACAACGATTCTACAACAAATTAAAGTTCTTTCTTTAATCCAACCAAGGCAAGTGCAGTTATTTTCCGATATAAACTTTAATCATAATTGTGACATGATTGTAAATCTGAATTTGAGATTGTGTATGTTCTTTTCTGATATATTTTATTATGTATCTCTTCTTCTTTCTGTTCTATAGCCAGGCTACTACGAGCCTGCGCCAATATCCTAAGAGATTAACGCACGAACGCTAAAATGTTTGGGACAAATAATGAATGTGGCATAATTGGACATGGCTAATCTGTGACTGATTTAAGAAAAAGGACATAGGTTGTAAACTAGATTTAGATCTATGCATATTCTGTGAATTGGAAGAAGAGGAACCATGGTATGTTAACATGTGACTTGAGACATTGGACATAATGCATATTTTGAATTAAGATCTGTTATAACTAGATTGTTGGGCATATTGTTTATATAACAATTC
Source organism: Allium sativum (assembly GCA_030737875.1). Classification (NCBI taxonomy): domain Eukaryota; kingdom Viridiplantae; phylum Streptophyta; class Magnoliopsida; order Asparagales; family Amaryllidaceae; genus Allium; species Allium sativum. The sequence continues at coordinate 468,547,640 of CM060923.1, forward strand.
ATGATTTGAAAGAGAATATGACTTAGGTGTGAAGATCTATATTAAGATTTGATAACTATCAAATGTGAATAACACCTAAGTAGGAGATTTTTGAATATATGACATGCATTGAAATCGATGGCTATATTTGGTATAATTTATATGTGAATCTTTTGTACTAGGCAAGTTGAACTAAATTGGGACATGTACTGTGACATTTAAATTCAATGCAAACGTGGGGTATATGATCATAGTGTGAATCATGACAACTATTTAGGCATGCAAACTTAGGTCAAATTTATAATCAGGCAAGATATGTTTGTGAAACTTTAAGGAATGATTAAATCTGTTATATTTGCCTAATTTGCTAGTTCTGTTATATTGCCTGATCTGCTAGTTCTGTTATATTGCCTAATCTGCTAGTTCTGTTATATTGCTTAATCTTCTAGTTCTTCTCTACTGCCTAGTCTGCTAGATCTGTTCATCTGCCAAATCTGTCATCTGCTAAGTCTGCTGAAAATGCCAAATCTGTTATCTGCTAAATCTGCAAAATTGCTTAATCTGTTAAATCCGTTAAGTCGCCTAATCTGCGAAATCTGTTATCTGCTATATCTGTCGAGTTGATATAATTAGTCTGTTATTGACATAATCTAAATTGGCTATAGTCATGAATAACTGACATGTATATTAGGCGTTGGCATAAATGGTAAATTATTAATTAATTGGCCGCAAAGATGAAAATGGCTAACTCGAGGTTAGAATGAGTTTGCGGCGTAATTCTGCCCGGAGCCGCCCGTCACATCCAGTGGCCACAAACAATAGGTTCTAATGTGAGAAGTTAGTCATAACATGCTTGAAACCTGAGGTTAGACTCAGTTTGCGGCAGAAATCTGCCCGGAACCAACCGACCTAACCAGTAGCCGCAAACTGTCAGTCTAATGTGAGAGGTCTTGGCATTAATATTTAATTAATGAAAATCTGAGATAAATATGATGTCTAAAACGTGTTGGGCGGATAGGATTAAACCCACTAGACTGATGAATTTAATAAATCTGTTCCGTGAATCTGTAGGCCCAATTACAAAGTTAGACAAATTTGTAAGTCTGTTAATCTGTAACTGGTTAATCGGTAAATCTGTTAAATCTGTATATCCGATCCGTTAGTCTGAAAACTTGTCTGTGAACTAGTTGATCTGAATTCTGTATGTCTGAACTTGTAAACAAGTTAATCTGAAAACTATTAGTCTAGGGACACAAGGTTAGGAGGGGAATTACTTGTGTCATCTGTTGTTTGGGACCCATATTAGTCAGTAACCCTTTCTGGTATCAAAACTTTGACCCAACAGTAGGTGGGGTCCGGGCACGCTTACTGAACTAATTATAAGCGGTTCATTCTGATAATGGCGAGGGGTGTTGATGGTGCGTTCCAACCGGGTCATGTGCGTGCATGGATCCCGGCCTGCCTCTGTGGATGTAAGACGCAGTAACATCTGTAAATAGGTCTGTGCCAATTGGTTGTCACTTTAGGGAGTGATACACCCTACTGTGGGGCCGACACAGGGTATTTATGTATTAGGGAGCCGATCGCTTGGGGTAGGGTTTTAGAGTACACTTAGTTCTGTCTATTTCTGTTAGTACCGTTTGTTTCTGTTGGGTGGTAACACCTGTCTGTTTTTGCGTGGTACCGCCTGTTCGGGTGGTAAAGGCCCATTTACTATGTACACCTAATTCTACATTCTGTTTCCGTAGGGATTAATCTGTTTCTGTCTGTTTCTGTTCGGATGGTAAAGGCCCAATATTAACATTCTGTTTCTGTCCGTTTCTGTTCGGGTGGTAAAGGCCCATTACTAGCACTCTCTTCTGTGGAAATTATTCTGTACCCGTTTCTGTTTCAGTTTAGACATTAGGGTGACACCTAATTCTGTTATACTAGTATTAGTGCAGAGAAGTGTAAAGCAATAGCTTATATCATTCTGTTCTTCTGTTATATCTGCTACACCTGTTATAGTTATCTCTCATCCAGTTTTATTTTCATGTCATGTTATTATTATCTGTTCATAACTGAAAATCACTGGACTTGCCAGACTTTTTGTCTGACCCTTGTTGTTTCGCCTCCTTTCTTCCGTTCCCCCCAGGTTTTGTAGAAGGGAGTACTCTAGCTTGATCCAGATTTCTTCCGCTTGAAGTTCCTAAAGTACGGTTTGTCTTCTTCTGTGGGGATTATGATTTTAAACTATGCATTCTGAAGGCTTTTGTACAAGACTAATATTTTGTACTTGAATTCTGATATTGTGATTTGAAAGGATGTAACCAAGCTTATTTCGGTTTTCTGTTGAAATAAAGTTATAAATTTTTCAAGTACTGTTTTCTCTGTCTTGTAAGTTTCTGTTCTGTTTACTAAAATTCTCCACCAAAGTTAAGGCATTCCCTTTGTGAGTGACCTTAACGGAGGTGGGGAGTTACACCTCCCAAACCACTGAATCTTATCTTTAATGTTACCAATCTATGGAACTTGAAACACCATTTCCTTTCCACTGAAATTGATCTCAGCACCTGATCTGATTCCAACCAAAAGTTTTGCCTTATACAAAACTAATAGGGGCAAAATGGTCACAAGCAAAATTAGTAAAAATTATGGATATGTCTCACATCCCCATAAACAACATATTAAAATATGAGAATGATCCAACCCTGAGGGAATTAAGTAAAAATATTTAACAATCCTCCGATAAAATGTGGGTCATTACATTCTCCCCCCTTAGGGATTTCGCTCCCGAAATTCCAAGCAAAGTTAAGCAACCAAAACAATTCTTCATGCCTATTATCCACAAGCAACCAATTTACCATCCAAACTAGCATCCATCAAACCATGCATCCATAACCTTTTCCTAGGACGTGGAATTCTAACGAAATAATACAAGTTACAATAGTGTAAGGTGACACGATATTAATGGGTCATACCGACGAAGAGTTCTGGATGGATCGTCTTCATGCTCTCTTCCATGCCCCAAGTAAAATCATCATCATCTTCACTCCAATGGACCTTGAGTAGCTTAACTATCTTCCTCCTAAGTTGTTTTGTGTCATTCCCCACAATGCAAAGCAGATTATGAGGTCTCAGAACTATGGTCTCGACTTCTAGTTCTTCGTACTATTATGGAGATACCGCCACATTCGAATCATGCACACACATCCCTAGAAATGACACATGGAAAACATTGTGCACACTCGACATTTCCTCGGTAAATCCAATCTATATGTGAGCTTTTCAATCCGCTTGACTATCGAAAACGGTCCAATGAATCTTGAAGCTAACTTACCTTTATTTCCGAATTGAACAACATGCTTCAACGACGAAATCTTCACGAAAACCATGTCACCAACATTGAATTCCAAATATTTTCGACACTTATCGTCATAACTCTTTTGACGATCTAGGGTTGCTTTCACTCGTTGTCAAATGATTTTGATACAATCCAAGGTTTCTCTGATCATCTCTGGCCCATGTATCAACTTATCTCCTGTCTCTAACTAACATGCCATAGAATTACGCGGTCTACCATACATCGCCTTGTATGGAGCCATCCCAATGCTCGACTGATAACTGTTATTAAAGGCAAACCCAACTAAATGTAGGTGGTCTTCCCATGATCCTCCGAAGTCCAATACCCAAGCCCTTAGGAGACCCTCCAAAACTCAGTTAAACCTCTCGGTTTGACCATTAGTTTAGGGATGACAAGCCGTACTCAAACATAAATCGGTTCCCCAAGTCTCTTGCAAACTCCTCCAAAATCCACCCGTGAAAATGGATCTTGATCACTTACTTTGCTCTTCGGGATACCATGGAATTGAACTATTAATCTAATATAAAGCTCAGCCAACTTCAATGTTGTCCTAGTCGATTTAACAGGATTAAATCTTGCAATTTTGGTCAAGCGATCCACTATGACCCAAATTCCTTCGTTTCATGCCCTATTCTAGTTAGTCCATCGATAAAATCCATCGATATTTGCTCCTACTTCCACATAGGAACGTCCAACGGCTGAAGAAATTCACTCGGCTTCTTCTGTTCAACTTTCACCAACTGACAGTCCGTGCTCTTGGAAATAAACTTTCCAATAACCTCTTCGTACCTTCCCAGAAGTAAGACCGCTTCATGTATTAATACATCTTATTACCATAGAGATAAATCATCAATTTTGATTGATGACATTCCCTCATAACCTTATCTCTCAATCCATCGATATCAAGAACAACCGGTCGTTCTTTCTTTTGAAGCCAACCCTCTTGATCGGTTAATTCCTGAAGCATTTGCTAGAGTGTCTCGAATCGGAGAGGACGATCCCTAGCCTCGACTCATGATGGAAACCCAATTTCCAATACGACACTGTCGGTTTTGATTGTAGAACTAGTATGACGACATAGTAGGATGGGGTACTATACCGTCTATGATTGATACGTTATGATTGAAATTGCTTTTGGAAAACATATATACACTAGTAATAATATCAAATCCGTTTTTATCGTATCAAGCATTTTTGACCATTATAAGGTAAAACTCTATCCTCCGGTTTGCGTTGCATTGTGTGATGGGACTTGAGTCTTATAATGGCTTCATTTTTCTAAAAAGCATTGCGTTGTTTAACGATTTACTTTATTTTATGCACTGGCAATCCAATGGAGTAAACTTGTTCCGCGTTAGCGGCATGGTCCTATGATTAGCCTTATTATTAGATTAGTTAAGTTAGATATCTCATACCAGTCCCATGACTGACTTGTAGTTAGTTTCACTGGCGAACTCGGGTGCCCTTTTTTCCACATGGGCAGTCGAGTAGCTTTTGCAGATATTTATCTCTTGAGCAGGATTTTGGATCGAAGCCTAAAGCTGTGTCCAGAGCATAGAAAGTCTCCTGCTGTGTATTGTATTAATTTATTGTAATAAGTCTTCCGCTGTATTTTATGTATCGATGTACTCTGATATTCTGTACTCTGATGTAACATTATTGTGATGTTTATAAAAGTCCGTTGTTATTGTTCTAATGTATTATATTCCCAAAGTTAACATATGCGGGTTTTGAACGATTTTAATTGACCTAGCGATTGATTAAAATCGGGAAAAAACGCGTATCGTTACAGTACTGGATAATCTCAACAAGCTTTACATCACGCATCTGGCCTTTTCCAATCCTTTCGATGAGAGTAGGTCTTATCATTAAGCTTGCCAATATTTCAGGTTCCAACTCACACCGTGGTCTGAAATAAAATCCTACCAAATACTCGAGGTATTTCCATTCCGAAAACATCGCTCCCAAACTTGCGTGTCTTTGACTCAACACATCCACCACTGTGTTACCCTTATCAGGAGTATAGCCTATACCAAAATCATATGATGTCAGAAACTCTAACCACCATTGTTGCCGAAGATTCAAATCCTTTTAGGAGAAAAGATACTTCAACGACTGATGATCTGTAAACAACTCGAATCGAACTCCCAACAAGTAATGTCTCCACATCTTCAGAGAAAACATGATTGCTACCAACTCCAAATCATGAGACGGGCGATTTCTTTCATGCGGTTTCAGTTGTCGACTTGCGTAGGCAACAACTCTATCCTTTTTCATCAGCACTGCTCCAAATCCAGTACCACGTGCATTAGTGTATAACACCATTACTTCGTTCCCACTTCGAATCATCAAAATTGGAGCACTTGTCAGTCTCTGTTTCAGGATTCCAAAAGCTTGTTCACACTTCACATCCCATGCGCACTTGATTTTGCTTCATCAATCCTATTAATGTTGCAGCTATCTTGGAGAAATCCTTGTTAAACGATAATAATATCCCGCGAACCCAAGGAAACTTAGCGGGGTCAACCGCTATTCCATTACCCAAAAAAACATAGCCTAAGAACCTCATTTCTCTCTTCCAGAAGTGACTTCGAAAACTTGGCTCTCGCTGATACTTTCGCAAGAATTCCAAAAAAAACTCTCAAGTGCATCATATGCTCTCTCTCATTCCGGGAGAAAACAAGAATATCGTCCACGAACACAAGTACGAACTTGTTTAATGAATACACCGGCGCGTTAGTCAACCTAAATGGCATCACCAACCATTCAAAAAAACCAGATATTGTCCTAAAAGCAGTCTTCAGCACACTATCCGTTGGCACCCTCAATTGGTGGAATCCTGTTACCAAATCCATCCGAGAAAACACCTCAGCCTCGTGTAGCTAATTGAACAAGTCGTCTTTCCTTGGCAACATATACTTTTCTTCTTGGTCACCTTGTTTAGCTCATGATAATTCACGTAGAATCTCAACGATCCATCAGTCTTGGTTGCAAACACAACTAGTGCACTCCATTCGGATATGCTTCTCCGAATAAACCCTTTTCCCAAAAGGTCACGTAATTGCACCTCTAACTCACGTTGTTTCTTAGGCACCATCCGCCTAAGACTCATGACAATAGGTCTAGCATCTTCGGCCAAATCGATCCTGAACTCAATCTCGCAATGCGGCGACAACCCTTTGACCTCATCAAAGACATTATCGAACTCAATAGACATTATCATAGATGACAAGTCTTACCATCGAATCACAAGCGAATATAAATACCTAACGAAGACACCATCTTCGGGCTTACATCGAATCACAACCAATCATCCTTCCACATTCCCGTCCGTCACCTCCATCTTCTCGCAATCCACTTTTGTTGCATACCTCTTGAGCCAGTGCTTACCCAAAATAATCCAAAACCCAGCGATGTTCAAAACAAAGCAATCACACACAAAGGAGCAACCATGACTCGACAATACATGACCACGAAAAATCATACACAAACTGGATGAATCCCCAACTGGATTAGTCACAATTAATGGTCTATCACAAATCTCGGGTTCCAAACCCAAGAGACAAACAAGCTCATTACAAATGAATGAATTTGATGCTCCAATATCAAACAACACATGAACTAAAACATCTCTAACGAAAAGAATACCTTGGACAATAACATTCTTTCCTTTACGCCTTCACAATCCGCTTTACCTTAGCTGGCTATGGACAGTCCTTCTTGAGATGCCCAGGCTAGCTACAGTTGTGACACTTCTTTTCATCTTTTGGATTCTTGCAATCCTTGGAATAATGGCCCATCTACTGGAGGTTATTGCAAGTCACTTCGCCTTTCTGCTTTTTATGACCATCCTTCCCTTTCTACTATTGTTGCTTCCTATTTTTGTTATTACCACCTTGATGTGGTTTCAGTTCTTCATTAGCTGCAACAACAATCTCTTCCTTGGGAAACAGACTCTCATCCCTTAGAGCTTTTTCCATGATCTTCTCATAAGTGTCATCTAAATGATCCACCAGTTGATTCCCAAGGTATCGGTCCAAACCCATGACAAATTTCTCATTCTTTTGATAAAGAGTCTTGATGTATAAGCGAGCATACTTCGACAAAGCTTCAAAGTCAGAAACATACTCCAGCACTGTCGACCATTCTGCTTAAGCTAAACAAACATCTTAAATAAAATAGGACTCTAGATGGTAGAGATAAACTTTGTCTTAAACTTGACTTGGAATTTCTCCCATGAAATCTCATCTTCTAGAGTCTCTAGAGTGGCAGTGCTTCATCTGTCCATAGCTCTGCTCTGTAGATGTCTCGATGCAAGCTTCCTTTTAGTCGCGTCATCAATTCCTAAGTCTCCAAAGATCTGAATGCAAGTATCAAGCCACCCTTTTATCTTTGCAATCAACACTGTTCCTTTAAATGGGTTCCCTTCTAGAGTAGTGAAGTCTTTGCATAGCTTTGCAAAGTCCACCGCCCTAGGTACTTGCACTTAAACTCCTACATCTATCGCGGCTGTCTCCTGAGCAGGTAACCTTCTTATGAACACTGTCATCATGGCCTCGAACATAGTTGGGTAATCTTGTATACCACCATCACGCCCTACAAGAACAACCTCCTCCCTAACAGTGTGTCTCGACGTTCGATGACTCATTCTAAATCTGAAAAATAGAATGATTAGTCCACACACAAGAAAACTGCAAACAAAGTTCAAAAGCTATTATTCTATATACTAATATATAGTGTTTATCCATAAAAAATTTACAAGTACGTCTCTCATACGTAATTACATCTTCGAACTTTGGCTAAAATCGATAACCAGATCTCTGATACCAAATGTGATGACCGCCCACAACTCCTTCACTTAACAAGGGAAATAATGCGCTGAAAAATGTGCCAAGCAGCTATGGACGATTATCAGGGTAGGATAGCATAAGAGAAACATGTCGTATAACTCACAGCGCAAGGATACAATATAATAGAACATAAACAACAGGCAATAATAGTGAAGCAGAATTGAGCAGAATCTTAAACTTTTTCATATCACCATGAAATTTCCATACAACATTTGGATAACACTATAAGAGTTTATACAAAGTTGCCTCACTACAAGTCACTCAGAGAATACATCAACATTGCAGTAGAAAAACAACAAATAGTAGGTAATAGGAAACTATTATGTAAGCCTCCAGCTCGTCATCGCTCAGCAGCATCATCCTTATCAAGATAAACTACCTGTAACCTACTACTCAGTCTGCCCATCCAGCACATGGATGAACAACCCAAGATAGTAAGAGGAAATATAAAACCTTGACTCAGACAATAGCCTTAATGAGCGATAAAACAACTATCTAACATCATCAATAAAGTATATGAGAATAGGAAGATTAATCAACTAATTTACCAACATCAACAGAGAAGAACACAAACTCGTCTTCCCCACATCTGACAGTGATAGCCTTTACAACAATCAAGTAAAAACAAACAGTACATTCATGGAAATCAGTTATCATGCGTAAGTCATCCTATCGATATTGAAATCACTCAAGAACAAGCCCTAAAGGCCTAACCAACATCAGACAAGCACTCGCGAGATATCTCTTTCGACGTCGAATGGTCTACACAAGACGATACAAGCAAAACAATAATCATCCATGTCTCTGACTATCACTGCCAATCCTGCTTTGAAACCATCATTGATCGCATTGCCGGCTCAACATCATGTCGTCCGTCAAGGGCTAATGGTAAACCCGGTTCTGGCAAAAACTCCATACTCCATCGTGACTCGTATCTCTAGGCCCATCATGATTGCCCAGGGTACTCGACCATACAACCGGTCTTTTAAGCGTCCCTATTATATCCCTGCTTTGAGTCCGCTAGAACTTACGACAACGATAATTCCTCGACCTTCGTAACTCTAGTCGTCATTAACGGATACTATCCATATGCTCAAAACATACTTGAGCTATCTACATATCCTTTGCATTTTACCGATCAACGATCACTTCACAACACTTCGAAAATTCCTACTCTAAATCACGTAGAAGCCATGATCATCATTGATCCAAGACTTACGTCGTTTGGTCGATGTTCAATCTAGCATTTCAGTCTTTGCTGTAATTCACATTCCACAGCGTTGCCAAAACTATGCAGCTCAATATGGGTAGGCACGGTCCATCATAAAGCATTCCCTTTTTACAGCGTTTCTGTACCAATTTTGAAGCATTTCATAAACGCTGTAGCTTCCCATCAATGATCCACCATGGATCAGTTCTGACCCGCTTGCCAGAGCCTAAGCTGATCCGTTAAAAAACCATGTGCAACCCTTCATTACCATCGAATCCGCCCCCTATGGATCGTGCTCGATCCATAACATTTCACAACGTTTTACCAAACGTTGTTAATTCAGATGGATCTAACACGATCAATATCCCGATCCACTGCTTTTGACTTGCACGCTCCATCTTTTTGAGGTTCCTAATCCATCCATGGATCATGGCCGATCCATCAATGGATCATGGCCGATCCATGGGCTTTTCATAGCATTTGGCAAATGCTGTAAAACTGCCTGAACTGAATTTTTGTCGATCCATGTTTTAGAAGATGATCTGATCCATCTTGCCAACGTTGATCCGTCGCTGGAACTCTTCACCACCGATCCTTCAATGATCGCACTCGAGCCATGAACTTTGACCATGATCCATTCATCTTTTTCTTGCCGATCCATTGAAGAATGTTGCTCGATCCATTACGTCTTATGCTCCAAGAAATAATCCAATTAAAATTAACCCAATCCAGGCAACCATTGATTCCGATCTCATATGTTTTCAAATAAAGATTTAATGACAAAGTCAAATGATCATCATACAAACACCAATGCATCGACAACATATGATATCCACCAAATCATGATTAAACGACAATCAAATTAATAAATGGATCAAAAATAGAATTAACATATGAAATTACTGGTTACAAGATGCTAGATTAGATCCGATGGTGATTTGAATTAAAATCATACTTACGTCGATTAGATCTACATGAAAACAACTTGAAATGATGAAGATAAAATCAAATAACCATATACTCGATTGAGTCCGTGTGAGAGATGCTTATCACTTACCAAATCTTCAAATTACCATGAAACCAATTAAACTCTAATCCGGACAATGAAGAACGATCTACGAATCTCTCAATTTGATGTGATCTCTTGTCTTTTGATGTAGATTTAGCCTCATTTGTCATAGATCTTCAATCTTCAAAGGTAGATCCAAAATTTTAACAGTGGAGAGAGGTATTTGATTAAGCAAGGAGGATCAGGAGCTCAACCAAATGAGAAATGAAGAAAGTAAACGATTCTTCTTGCCTTTACCCCTCTATTTATAGCCAAACCATCAGCCTACTAGTGGACCTCTCAAATCAGCCTACTAATAACTAATTAGTCTATCCAAAAATTGTGTAGTACTAAAACAACGATTCCTCCTAAACCGCTAAACCAAATCTTTAATGTGACCAATCTATGGAATTGACAAAACCATTTCCTTTCCAATGAAATCGATCTCAGCACCTGATACAATTCCAATCAAAAGTTATGTCTTATACAAATCTGACAAGGGCAAAATGGTCACAAATAAAATAGGTAAAAATTATGGATATGTCTCACGTCCCCATAAACAACATATCAAAATAAGAATGATTCGACCCACAGGGAATTAAATAAAAATAATTTAGTGTTACCACCAAAATTAACTCCGAAACAAGCTGATAGTTAAGGGGTATCAGATGAACTCAAACACGAGAAAAAACCAAAAGTAGGAAGGAAAGATCCAAGAGCTGCATAAACCAACACCTTCTTAGGAGAAAGGAGCTCATAACCTATAGAATTCCGACAGAGTATATCCGGCAAAATATATCCGGCAGGGTATACCCGACAGGGAGATCTATATCGAAAAGTCATCTAAGTCAGAAACTACGAAAGAGGGAAGCAAGAGCTCCGCTTATTGAAATCCGGAAGGACGGAAGGGATGCCGGTATTAACCTACTTAATACCGATACAACAAGAGGCAAAAGGCATCAAGAGTAACTAGCCAGAAGTACATAAAGGTTATTTGGAACCAGCTTTCGAAACATCTACTGCATAAATACCAAAAGGACACATTGATAGACAACATACAAATCACCAGGAGCTACCATCTGGAAGATCAGGGTATACCCGGAGATCTCACCGAAAGGCAAACCGGAACCCTAGAAGGAATACAGGCTACTCATACTAATTTACTTAGTACAAACACTGATAGTGGTTCCGAATCGATAGCTATCAACATACATAATGAGGGCAAGCTCCTTTAAGTATTCATGGGAAAACCGAAAGCCTACATCCAAAAGCTTATAACTGATTGCATACAACCAAGAGCTCATATCAATCTCAAAGAAACCCCAACTAACCGGAACCTTCACTATGGAACCTATAATCAGCACCATAAAGTGGCCGGAAGCTAAAATATCCAAGACCAAGGAGAAAAGCGGCCGACAGAGGCTCTTATAGGCCCAACGGTCCAACAACAGAAGGGCCCAGAATTCTCTATAAATAAGACCCTAGAGGTCACACTTTGGGGACAATTTTTCTCATTCCTATTCTTGTATTCTTTTTCTCTAGAGTAAACCCTATTTTTTTAAATCAATATGGGGATTTCCTCTGTTCTATTCTTGTATTATAAATTAAAGATCAATAAAGAGTGAATAGATACTTATGATATTTCTTTATGAGTTTGATATGCTATTTCCTAGTTATTGTTGCCGCAGCTTACTGTTTGTTTCCTACACATACATAAACCATCGACCGAGCCTTTTTACAGGTCAAGTGAAATGCCCCTTTCCGTAAGCTTGAACCTTTCCTACAAGCTCAGACCCACACCCACGTCTGTGGTAGGTGTGGGTGGAAACTATCGTATCGTTTATTATTGTACATTAAATTTGATGTTTATGTGTTCAGTTGTTGTACTACCTTCAATTGTGCTTTGGCATTTATTCATGCTGTAATTGTCGTTGTTGTAAGCTTCTAAGTTATGTAATGCAAAATATTTATGTAATGCAAAGTCCAGCGCTTTAAACGTCTGTGATGGAAAGACCATTCATATCAATAAATTTACTGGAGCTATGACAGAGAATCTACGCTATGCGCAATTTACTGTACAATTAAAGCCCATTTTGTTCAATAAAGAGGCACTCTTACCGAGAAAAGAGCACTCTGTCCAATAAAGAGAAGAACACTCTATCCAATAAAGTAGCACTTGGTCCAATAAAGGACAGTCTGTCCAATGAAGAGGCACTCGTACCAATAAAGGAGCACTATATCCAATAAAGAAAGGAACACTCTCTCCCATAAGGAGCACTTTGTCCAATAAAGGACACTTTGTCTAATAAAGAGGCACTCGTGCCAATGAAGGAGCACCATGTCGATAAACGAACACTCTGTCCAACAAAGGAGCACATCATCCGATAAAGAAGAACACTCCACCCAATAAAGCTACCCACTTACCAATACCGCATAAGTTATATATAACAACAACATTGCAATTCATATCTCAAATCAAAACTTATTCACAAATAAAAGTGGATTCCAGTTTTATAAAATGCTTGTTGGCTTTTGCTAGCGATTCGGAGGAAGACGAAATCCTTCAAGAGGAAGCAGAAGAAATACAAGAAATACGGGACCTATACCGTGAAGCGTATGGTTCATCATCCACAACTAGAGGGGGATCGGTTCATGGAAGGAGGTTTATACACCGAAATCATGCTAAATACCACAAGTCTTTGATGCAAGATTACTTCGATGATGATTGCACTTACGGGCCTGATATGTTTCGTAGAAGATACAGGATGTGGAGAAATCTATTTCTTTGGATATTGGTTGGTATTCAACGTAACAATGATTACTTTAAGTACAAACAAAATGCATCGAAGACACAGGGGTTGTCCGGTGAACAGAAAATGACGCAGCTATGAGAATGTTAGCTTATGCCACTCCAGCCGATGCTTTGGACGATGCATACCGCATAGCAGTGAGCACGACACTTGAAACTTTCTGTCAAACAGTGGTGGACGTCTACGGAGAAGAATACTTATGGTCTCCGAACGAAGCAGATGTAGTGCGAATCAGGGAGATGAACGAAAGCAGAAGTTGGTCGGGAATGTTAGGAAGTCTGGACTGTATGCACTGGGAATGGAAGAACTGTCCTAAGGGATTACAAAGTGCGTACAACGGCAAGGAAAGACGACCAACCATCATTTTGGAAGATGTGGCATCGTACGATATGTGGATAATGGCACGCTTACTTCGGAATCCCCGGTTCGAATAACGACTTAAATGTTATAGAAAGATCTCATCTGTTCAATGATCTTGCTCAAGGCCGGGTACTTCCTTTAACACTTACCCTAGGCCAAAATACTTACAACCATGGCTATTACCAAGATGACGGCATTTACCCGAAATGGAGCACCATTGTTAAAACATGTCCAAATCCATTGACTCCTAAACAAGTCATGTTCGCGGCGATGCAGGAGGGACAAAGGAAAAATGTGGAACGTGCTTTCGGTGTTTTACAATCAAGATTTGCAATGATAAGTAATCCATGTCGGTTGTGGTATAGGAAAAAGATGTCTACAATTATGTTTGCTTGCATCGTTCTTCACAACATGATTATAGAAGATGAAAGAGATATGGACGAAGAGCAACGTCACTGCGATTACGAGGGTGCTTCACAACCACCGCAAGTATTTCGACCAAACCATCAACTAACAGAATAGGACTTCAACGTTCATTTGACCCGTCAGGTTATGTTTAGAGACGCAGAACTCCATAACTGGCTACAGAAGGATCTTATGATTCATTTATGAAACCACTAAGGCGATACCTAGTTATGAAGCACCCTTATCAGAATTCGTATTTTATTTTATGCTTGTCCGAACTTATCGATCATGTATGCAGTAAAGATGTTGTCCATTTCTATTGTACCAACTCGTTCTCTTGTATTCGTAAGGGTTATTAATCATCCATTATTATGTTTCAATTTTGTTTATTGTACGAAAATAATAACGGTTTTTTTTGTCATATGAGAAAATATGGTATGGTAGCACAAGAAAAAAAAGCCACGAGCCGATTTTATCAGCTCGTGAAGTCGCGAGCCGATAAAATCGGCTCGCGCGCCCAATTCAGCAATCTGAATCGAGGCTGTAACATTTGCTTGAATGTTACACAACGTAACATCTGTTGGGTGCAAAAACAACATTATTCAAGGCCATAACATGAATTTTCCCCTTTGTTGGAGATGCTCTAAGCGTCTGCTTTAAATAATAACCCTCTACATTGTCACATTCACCCAAATCCCCTTCACACACTTCCTATGACCACTTCCATTATTCATTACCCAGGTTCGCATCAAGTGCCTTCTTTTCTTCACTTCGAACCCAACCGACTCATTTACGTTCCATTGCACAAGAGCATCACAGCAACCACAATTTTACCATAGACATCACCTGAAACAAAAAAAACTACTTCCTTCTACTCCTCATCCAAAATATCGTACAAACACTCACAACCAACTGCTGTTGCGATTACCACCCACTATTTAAACTTCAATCAACATCACAACCAAATCCTTAATCGCATTCAATGCGCCACCATCACTAACTACTCCATAGACTACAACCAGCAAGCACCGCTAACCCTCAACACACCAAACTCTCCAACAAACACAAGTTCAACGCTCGGTAACAATGCCTGAATCGCAAAATACCCTAATTCCAATTACCACCCATACTAACGATAAATAGAAATCACCAAAAATTAAACTGCCACTCCTCTGACCCGGTGACCAAATCCTCCTCTCGCCATGTCTCCAGTCGAACGCAAATCCACCATCACCTAAACCATATTCCAGACCCAATCAAACACTCCATGACCTGAAGATAAGTTTTTGGCGATTTGCAAATTGCTCCAGCAAGTCAAGGTTTTAAAAGTCGACGGAAATTGTAGACTAAGAAATTATTGGTTACTGTGAAATTAAGATTTTGGGAATCAACTTGTTTTGAACTAATTTTTTTGGATATTGAGTTTTCTTTTGTTTAAAGTTATTGGGTGTGATAACGCATGTTTTGATGGAATCTTAAACCTAAATTTTCCTTTCACTAGTTGTTGTTTGTTTCTCATGTTTTTTTTATGGAGATTGGCAAGCCTTTAGTGATTTAGAAAGGTTGGGGTTGAGGATTGTTAATTTATAAAAGAAGGGAGAGGCCATTGTTTTCCCCAGAACGCTTCCAGAAGAACTAAGAAATTCAAAAGAAAAAAGACCATACTCAAGAAAAGAGTTCTCTAGTTTTTCGCCATGTAATCCCCTCGTAGTGGACCTTAAGTCCATTAATCTAATTAGAAATTTATGATTAATTAATTAAAAGTTTGACCAATGCAACTCTAATGCAAATGTTTGTGCATTTAAAAAACCTGAATCCTATTCAAAATGTTAACAATTCACCATGTACAATTTATAAAAACACGTAAACATGATTAGATCCTTTTTACAACTCATAACACAACTGCTAACATGCTACATAAACTTACACTTTACTTTATAAACATTATTCACATTAGTCCCCCTTTTATTATAATTCACCAATTTATAACATTTACATATTAAATTATTTTAACACACCAAATTTACACCTAAAAGCATATAATAAGATTTTGAATCATGATTTTAATAACACTTCTTATTTTAATTTATTATTTTAACAACTTATGCTTCAACACAAAAAATTCAAATTATTATTCGCCGTGTTAAAACAACCTAGTATTTTATATTTAAAATGTATTTTAACTTAAATATTGATCGCCAATCAATATTTTATATTTACAATATTCATTCAAATTATCCAAATATAATTTACAAACATGGAAAAGAACAAATTTCTTATTATAACAAGGATATTTAATTTATTCCAAAACACACAATTCTGAAAACCCCAAATTCTTTATATTAACACTTTAAAATAGTATACGAGTTGGCCTTATAAGCTCGTATTTCACTCTACTTATTTCTTTTAAATATAGAAAATACACTAGAATCTGTTTAGCCCAGGCACCCAAAATCCGGGTTGTTACGGACTTTCCCTTAGAAAATTGTGTCTCCGCAATTTACATAAGATATCACATATAAAATTTTCATTTTAGTAATGTAACCCGAATTTTATTTACTTGGAAAAGATTTAGCTTATACTTAAAACCACACGATTTTCAAACCCTTTCTCTTAACTCAACAAAGTCTGAAAATTCTAAATACTAACAACTACCCACAACCCTGCACTAAACAAGAGGAAAAGTGCGCTGAAAGGTGTGCTAGATAGCTATGGATGATCATCAAGGTATGATAACACAAGCGGAACTTGTTGTAAATCTCACAGCGCAAGGATAAGATATAATAGAACATATACAACAGGTAACATTAGTGAAGCATATTTGAGCAGAAATCTCAAATATTTAAAAACAACTAGGAAGTATATACATACATCAGGATTGCAACATATGTCTGTATAAATTTGCCTCACAACAGCACTTAGAGTAAAATAACCAACAGCGGAAACCCAAATACTATATATAGTAAGAAAGATAGTAAGCCAGTCTCCTGCTCGCTCCGAACTACTACGTCATCTTTACTAAGCTATCCACTGTCACCTGCCACCTAGCCTGCCCATCCAAAATTGGATGAACATCCCAAGGTAATAAGTGGGAAACATAAAACCTTGAGTCAGACAACAGTCTTAGTAAGCGATAAAACAACTAACTAACTTCATCAATAAAGTATATGAGAAAGGGTAAATAAACTAACTAATTTACCCACAACATCAGAGAAGAACACAACACTTTTCTTCCCACATCGAATAGTGACAACATTTACAATCCTTACAACCAAAGAAACAAAAATCCATCCAGGGTAATTAGAACAATCATTCAATCATGGTAAACAGAAGCAACTAATCAATAACACTCATAGCATCTAGATTATAGATCTCACGTAAACCATCCTAATCAAATTCAACTTCCCTTAAGTACAAGCCCCAAAGGCCTAGACCAATATCAAACAAGCACCCAAGAAATATCTCCTTCGACATTGGACATTCTACATGAGACGGTACAAACAAAGAAACCAATCATCCATGGCAGACTCTGGCTATCACTACCAATCCTACTTTGGAACCATCGTAATCATATGACTGGCCCATACTGCCATTCGTCAAGGGTTAATGGTAAACCCGGTTCTAGCCAAAAAACCATACGCCTTGCAATCGATACATATCTAGGCCTTTTCAACTGATACCCAAGGTACTCGACCTACATCCGGTCTTTTAGGTGCCCCTATTGTACCCCTGCTTTGAGCCCGCTAGAACCTATGATAACGATAATTCCTCGTCCTTCACATCTCTAGTCATCTTCACTTGCGACTATCCATAAGCTCAGAACACTTTAGAACAACCATTACTTCACATGAGCTCAATACATCCTTGAGTCATCCTTTCACATAAACTCAATACATCCTTGAATCATTCCCTCAATCGTTGCGTACGACGAACAACGAACAAATCACATCACTTCGAACATCCTCATCCGGACTCTCGTCGAAGCCATCATCTCAATGCTCTTGAGTTGTCATACCATTCGTTGTTCTACACCGATCAACAAACACCTTTAACACTTCGAATGCTCCCCTTGAAGTCTCCTTGAAGTCAAAACAACATTAGAAATGTCCAACCAGAAATTTCCACCAGAAATGCAGATCAGACCCATTTTGGACCGACCAGAACCACTTTGGATCGACCAAACCACTTGGGACTGAACAGACCAACTTAGGACTGATCAGACCAACTTGGGACCACCCAAAACAATTTGGGACCGACCAAAACTACTAGGGACCGACCAGAACCACTTAGAACCCAACAAAACCTCTTAGGACTGGCCGAAACCATTTGGGACCGACCAGAACCATTTAGGACCGACCAAAACCAATTGGGACCAACCAGAATCACTTAGAACCCAACATAACTACTTAGGACAGACCAGAACCATTTAGGACCGACCAGAACCATTCGGGACCGACCAGAACCATTTGGGACCGACCAGAGATCAGCACATTCCAATTCAACTCCGATTTCGACCAAAACTTCGCCAAACTGCGAATTCGACGAAACCAACTCAACCCATTTACCAAATACAATCATAAACATGTCATAACATCGTAAACAACACGAATATGACGGTTATCACTAAAACAATGTAAATTTCACCAAAACCATTAAAATGAACATATGATCAAAATGAGAGATCTAACTTGCATGAACATATGAAATGGCATGGAATTAACCAGTTAAAATTGCTAAATAGATCATTGGGTGATTCATATGAAAATGGACTTATAATGGCTTAGATCTAGGGTAAAACACTTGGATATGATGAAAAATGATCAAATATTCATATATTTCATTGAATCCATGTGAGAGATGTAAATCACTCACCGATTCTCCTAAACAAGAAAAAATCAAATGAATATGAATCCGGACAGCAAGCACTTCGCACCAAATACCTTGATCTGATGAATCCTTGCCTCAATTGATGTAGATCTAGCCTTTAATGGCGTATATAAATGATTTTCCTCCTTGGATTATGATTTTTAATGGTGGATAGGTGTTAGAGGAAGAAGGAGCTCAAGGCCTCTAAATGAGAGAATGGAAAACTAAAACCATTTCCCATATCCCTTACCCCCTATTTATATTTTCCACTTACCCACTAATGGGGCTCTCCCAAATCAGCCCATTAGGCTCCTAAAACCTGGACAACTAACTGAAAAACCTTTAAATAGCGATTTCTTCCAAACCGCTAAGGCAAATCTTTAATGTAACCAATATATGGAAAGGCAATCATCATTTCCTTTCCAGTGACACAGGTCTCACCACCTGATTCGACCTGAGTCAAAAGTTATGCCCTATACAAGACTCACAGAGACAAAATGGTCGCAAACAAAATCGGTAAAAATTATGGACATGTCTCACATCCCATAAGCAACATATCGAAACATGAGAATGATCTAACCCTCCTAGAATAAAAAAATATATTTTATAAATCTTCTGATACGTAAAATGCGGGCTGTTACACTAGTTTACACATATCTAAATTCTTGTCCCAAATTTCATTTCACAACAATTCAAAATTTATAACATATCCTTCACAAGCGGATTATTTAAAACACACACCATCTCCATCTAATTTCAAGTCAATAGAAATGTTTCCAAGTCATCACTTTTACATTAATTTCTCCCGATAATGGTTGCTAACTTGGTTGTAATATCAACTAGCCTCGCCATGTACCGTTTTATACTTCCAACTTGATGGCTGCAACCTTTCCTCAACCTTATTATAAGAGTGGGTATTCTAAAAATACCACTTATGATCAAGATTGATTTAAATTTCAATACACTTTTAGTTCATGAAACATCAATGTTTATTCACCTTAAACCTTTTAAAACACAATTTTTTATCAAATGATTCTTTAATTCGTTATGAGTAATATTAAACCACCCACTTAATATGATCTATTACGTCTTTTAGCTGCGATGTTGACATGAGATCGTTATTGCCTTTCCATCCATTCCCAACTAATGTAAGTGTTTAATATCATCCTCGAAAATATTCTTCATTAATATATCTCAGAAATTCATTATGTAATCTACAAATAATATGTTCAGTCGTCTCGTATGAGTGTTTAAGAAATTCTTATCGACATCAATGTTAGATGTATCAATTTGAATCCCTTAAAATACATAACATGCAACTCAACACAAAAAATAATCATCAGATTCTCTAATTAATATATGGTTGTCTCAATTATTTATTAATTATCACCAATAATTCAAATAAAGACATCCCAACATTACGCTTCACTAGTTATTTAATTTATTTCATATACCAAGACAATCAATCTCAAACAACCATTTAATCATCAATATAAATTATCATTCCTTAAACCCACTTATAAATTTATTAAATTTTTGCATAGCCAAAAAAATTCACATGTTTCTGCTGCGCATCTCTGATTTATTATCAAAATAGCACTCCTTCATCCCAACATGAATTTAACATATATAAAATCTTGGATTTACTTCATTAACCATCCTATTTTATTTTATTCAATTCAACTAAAACATAAAAAGGATAAGGTTTAATTTTTCCTCGAAAATTTGAAACCCAAGGATGAAGCACTGAAAGGATCAG
Organism: Allium sativum; assembly: GCA_030737875.1. NCBI lineage: Eukaryota > Viridiplantae > Streptophyta > Magnoliopsida > Asparagales > Amaryllidaceae > Allium > Allium sativum. The sequence continues at coordinate 468,568,270 of CM060923.1, forward strand.
AGAATGGAGATATTTCGTCAAGATCAACTACAAAATATACGACACCATACAAGGAACACTACAAAACATTCTTAAACATACTCCAAGTGCTTGGGCTTATATACAATTCAACTGATAAGAATTACAAGAAAAAGACAACAAAGAAAGAGATAGAGTAGACATAAGTGTTATCCTTCTACGTTGTAACTCAAGTACTATTTTGGTTCCGTTCTATGTTTATTGCATTTTGTTCTAATCCTGTGCTTTGATACCAAATGTGACACCCCACCCTAAGGACTACCTTAATGACGAGCATTACTAAGTAATGTTGTCTATTAGAGCGGAGAATAAGGCTATTTAGGGGCGACCATCTGTAATATTGCATTAGACGGGTATTGATTGTGTCGATTGGGTATCTAAATTTCTTTTCTTTAGTTATCTCAAGTGGATTAACATACTCAACACATCTAATATGAGACAATGATGGTTAAGAACCACATTCAGAACAGTATGCAACTCATCACAGTTATCGGATTACAGAACAGCTACATATAGATACAATCATAGAAATACAACATATACATGTGTTATATCTCAAATAGTTATACATAACCCAAGGATAAATAAAACAAGCCCTAATTACTCAATATCAAGCCTCAAATAAACAAATAAAACTAAGAGATGGCTCCAAAGGATAGAGTCTAAGATGAATCATCTAACCTCGAATCAATAACAAGCTGCGACTTGAGACAACTCAAACTGAACCGAGCATTAACACACACAGGTCATTCTGGTTTACGTATCAGTAATAATATGACAAGTGAATATGAAGTAATAAGATAATAATTCCTTTCGACATTAAAGGAATTATATAAGACTAAGACAACTAAAAATTTACAAGGTAATTAAGGCTGAAGAAGCCTATGAGGTCTCAAGAAAAGCATGAATAATCATAAGGAAGGATTTACTTCCATCAAAATGTAGTAAGCATTAAGGAAAGTAAAAGAGTATGATAACAGAAGATAACACCAGAACTCCATCAATACAATATATAGACTCGTATAAGATTTTATTCAACCAAAAGTAATCATTATATTTTAATAGGCACTAATTAGCTCTATGGTTGTAACTGGTTTCATTTTAACAAAACAACATAAATATGACCCAATGCACCAAAAGAAACGATCCAGTAAATCATCTTAATAAGGGTTCGAAAATACAAAGTCACAAATATCAACGATACATCAGTTTGGACCCAAAAGCACCAAAGTTGAATATGATTATAAAATCAAAATCACTAAAACATCATTATTTGGATCCAAAAGAACAAAGACCATCAACAATAACAATTCAGACTCGAAGCAATGTAATATTGCACATGCAGATATGTTTCCTGAGCTTAACTAATTACTGCTACGTACTTAATGCGACCCCTGCCACATATAGTTTTAACACTACAACCCCCCGCCTTGTGTAACTTGACCATTTCGATCAAGTAAATACATATAAGAGACTCCCCCCAGAGTCTAGCTTCCTCCCGAAGCGAGTACTGGCTCAACAGCAAACAACAATATATGTCACTTACTCTCAATCGGTAACCGAAGCGGTGGTAACTGTGCATCACATACCACACTTTCTCACCCCCGGTTTACTACCCGCTAATCATCTCTATAATGGAAAACAAGAAAAACATCAAATCAATAAAAATAACAAATCATTAGGTTCAATCAGATGAGTCTATAATTAAAGGATAAAATATACCTTCAGGTCCCATACCAAGAGGTTTACTGTATCGTTTAATCACAAGCACGCCTTCTCAAAGGGTGCAGAAATACATATTTTTAATATATGAAAATACTTAGTTCTGTGAATCAGGATTATATAACGATTTCAGAAACAATTTATTTATTTCTACAAATCGTTTTATAATTTCAAAATATAATTATATTATTGCTTTGAGGCCATTTGTAATTACAAACCAAATCAATAAAATCATTTTTCCCAAAGCTATAGAGAAATTGATATATATATATATATATATATATATATATATATATATATATACGTACATGCATAGCAAGGAAAACTATTTTTAAAACCATGCACATGTGTAAATAGCCAGCGAATTCATCATGAAAACGCATCGTAAAATCATCAAAATCTACAAAACTAGGCTTTGGATTGTTCATGATATAGGTTAACTTTGCTTGGAGCAAGCTATAGCAAACCGTGGTGATCAGGCTTCAAGAACTTAACATAAATATCACACTTTCATTGCCTGGGTCGACCCAGTTCACAGGAATTCCCCAGGCACGAATGTGCCAGATTGCAACTTAGACAATAATTTTCATACAACAATATGTGTCGTAACAATTTGAAATTTAGCTAGCGCCTAAATCAGAGGTACAACTTTGCATTGCAACAAGAATGAGACGATTTGATTTGGGGATTAACAAGTTATAGAAGCTCAAAGTAGCACATTTGAGCTACTTAGCAATCAGGAAATGACAATGAACAAAAGCTACATATTTTCTATGAACCGCAAACCAGTTCACACAAATTTTCTACAAATTTTATTTCCTGTCTCTACCACAGTTTCACTAAATCACAAAAAAAAAACTTCTCAAATCATTACAAACATTAAGTATTCTACTCTTACAAATACCCCATCCCCATATCTCTAAATTCTATTTTAGCACATTTCTTGAACATTCCATTTACACAAAACCGCACTATTATTTAATCCTCACTTCAAGTTGTGATAATAAAAAACCATCACATAAGCCTCTGCTTTAAATAATCACCTTCCACATTATCACACTCACCCAAATCCCCTTCACACACTTCTTATGACCACTTCCATTACTCATTACCCAGGTTTGCATCGACTGCCATCATTTCTTCACTTCGAACCCAAACGACTCATTCACGTTCCATTGCAGAAGAGCATCAAACAACTACTATTTTGCCATAGACATCACCTGAAACCATAAACACAACTTCCGTCTACTCCTCATCCAAAACATCGTCCAAACACTCACAATTAACTACTGCTGCAATTGCCACCCACTATCTAAACTTCAAACAACCTCAGAACCAAATTCTTAATCACTTTCATTGCTCCACCGTCACTATCTTATACATAGAATACAACTAGCTAGCACTTCTAACTGTTAACGATATTTTTCGTCAACACGGGTGATAAGTCTAAGGATTTGGACTTAAGGAAAGTAGGGATTATTTAGTTCCCACAAGCTTGAGTTATTTCACCATTTCCTAGGCATCAAAGTTTTGAGCCTGAAGATTAGTTACTTTTACATCAAGGGATGAGTATCACGCTTACAAAATGCAACAACCAACAGTTACCTTGGGACAAGGGTTCCCTAAGCGCAACATGGGTTAGGAACCCAAACGGCTTGTAGAACGGTATTTTGTAATTTTGGAGAAAGACCAAGGTTTGTGTGTGAAGCATTTGTTGTGGAGAAGACATAAGGGAATAGATGAAAGAAGTAGTGAAGTAAATCATAGAAAGAATGATAAGTGTCGATTCACTCTTTATTTCTCATTGATTTGAGTATATAAGGATTTGCAAAGCCAATCCCCAAATTGATTTAGAAATTATGGTTTACTTAATAAGAAATCGGTATAAGATTAGGGAATGAGAAAAGTCCATTAAAATGTGACCCATGGGGTCTTATTTATAGGCAAATCGGGTCCCTCTTATCATTTATCCAGCAAAAGCCTTTTTTGGGTGCCGCAATTAGGTGTCGGACGCTCTTCACCTTTCGGTTCCGGTTGCCTTGGTTTTAGCTGCTCTTTTGACATTGTTAATAGATATAATATAACCTTTGGTGTGACGGTCTTGGCTCTTGGAAAGATGGTCTTTGTCAATAGAGCTTCTCTTTGATGCTACCTCTACCTTCCATATAGATACCAATCCCATTGATATGGATAACTTTTGGCTTTCGCCAATAAGCTTTCGGTTTTTCCTCTAAGTCTTCATAGTATTTTCTTTCGTGCTTCAATTACCTATGTTTTGGGAACCGTCACCCCTTTTGGTATTGACACTAAGAGAGTCAGCGTGGATAGTTATTTCTCTCGAAAGCTTTGATTTGCTCCTGATAAATCTCTGGAGCAGGTTTCGGTCTTCCAAAAGGATGCTTTCGGCACTGACTTTTGAAACTTTCTCTCGGTGGCCAACAAGCTTTGAATCCAATAGCTAACTTTCAGGATATTTTACTGTTTTTTTGGCTTCTCATGCCTTTAATGTCTTAACTTCCTTCTATATCGACACTAAGTAAACTAGTGTTGATGCCCTTTTGTCTCCCTTAGTTAGGCTAGGTGCTTTCTACCATGGATTTAGTTTTGGATTGTAAGCTTTCCTCCTTTCTTTCCTATCTGCTTCCGGCTTCAAGTGATTTGCCTTCCTTATGATTTCAGTTTTAGCATGATGTCGGCTACATGCTTTCGAATCATCATTTTGAGATAGTTGCGGTCCGATACCCCTTCACTGATTGCCTATTCCGGTGTTGAATTTGGTAATAACATTTCCCCTCCCCTTATGAGGGGGTATTTTCGACTTTCCAAGTCAAAGTTTGACCTTTCTTCTTGTACTTTGATTTCCCACTTTTTGTTGTTCTTAATTCGATCTGCACCGTTGATCAATGCTTGCTCGTGCGACTATAATTGAAAAAATGCTTTTGGATATATAAGATCCGTTTTCTTCTTCCTCAATTCACAACCTCCAAACAGTTATTTAACACAAGATCACCGCTCTTTAGATGATTTTCAATATCACAAATTCAACCATGTTTCTGTAAGTATTTTAATGGTGTTAATTTAATACTCTAAGAAGGCATCTCTTCTTCATAACCACGGATTTTGATTAGGATCCATAGGTTCTTAATCTTTATTATAATGGTTCGATTCATAGAGAGCAGCTGTAATGTTCAACAATGAGGGATTATGTGAAAATAACACATATCCCCTCATTATATTTTCTGGGGTCTAAAATGCAATGAATGTATGTATAAAAGTTTTTGAGGATATAGTTAAAATTTTATTTTTGGTGCTAGTGGACTTAACATTAACACTATCGATCCCTTTCGGTTTCATAATCACCGAATTTGATGTCTGTTTTTGGCTCGAAATTGGGTGTTATTGAAATGCGGTGCGATCAATGTTGGTAGCTATATCTTTTTTTGTTTGAAGATCAATAAAACCCTAATGTATGCGTATATTAACGTTTGATCTACCGCCACCCCACTTTTGATCTTGGTAATATTTTAGACATGTATGCATGGGGTATAGCCATATGTGATCTATGGCAAGGTTTCAAATCCAATAACTTATGTCATTTTTTTTAACTCTTTTAAGGGGATACTAATTTTTTTTGTAAAAGAGTTTATATAACAATGTTAGTTTTGAAAAATTAATGCAAACACATCTTTTATGGAATAAGATCACCTGGAAATATTACGTCTAAAAAGCAAAACGTCGGAAATCTGAAATCGAGTAATCTTCTTTGAGATCCTCAAATGGAAAGCTTTTCGCAATATTCACTTATTTAGACTCAAAACAAAGTAAGGGCCATTCTTGATAGTTATGGCATGACTGGAGTTGATACCATTCCCACTTTTGGGAAAGACACTATTCAAAGTCCCCCGGAGGGATTCTTTGCTTATTTCTCCATTCATATCTGACACGGTCGCTTTTTCCCATTTCCGGACTTCATTGTAGAGTTCTTGCAATAACTGAAGCTGGCTCCTATTCAACAGCCCTCTCTTAGTCCTCACCTTTTGCATTATTTGCTACAATTGTCTATAATCGAAAGGGTTGATCTGCCTCTTTTTTATGACAAACTTTCCAAGCAGCTAATCAGTATAATCTCACCCAGCTCACAGATTAGGATACACGGTTCTTCTACATTAGATGTCCTCCGGGTATTGTAGGCACTTTTACTAACCCAGGTAAATTGTACTTCTTAGTACTTGTTGTTCTCTTTCTTAAACTTTGTTTTAACCTTTTATTTTGTCTCAGCCCCTGTTCGCACGCAAATAGACTTGAGGGGTAAGGAGATTCGAGTTGTCAACAACATATTCAAAGTTTCTTAGAAGTTGAGAAAACGATCCATCCTACTGACTTTGAACAATCTTCAGAAGTATGGTTTCCTTCCTTTAAGACAAAATATTTTAGGAAGACCTCCTTTACATTTCCAAGGATCTATGCATCTATTTCCGGGTTCTGATTTGTTCACCAAGTTGTCCCCTTTATCACTCAGATCTTCAGGTATTGACTGCCTTTTAATATGATTCTAAATCTTATCCATATTAATCGTGTCTTACTTCACGGTTGCTGTAATCAGCTTTTCAAACTCTTGAAGGGGAATCTGCCTTGGTTGCCCTATCTCAATCTGACATTGCAGCAAAAAGATAGCTTGCTACCATTGCTGAGGAACCAGTTTCCAAGCGACACAAAGATAAGACCTCAACCCCTCCTGTTTTTCATGGAGCTGATATTGCTGATCCTAGTGAGTTTCACACTTCTGTTTTTACTATTCCCTCTGCTGGTGCAACCCCGATCACTACTCTTTTATCAACTGCAATTTCCGGTAGCAATTTTCTTCATCATATCCATATACCAGACACTCCTGCATCTTTAAGTTTGATAGAATACGAATTAATGGAGGGTTCTTCACTCGGACACATCGGTTCTTCTATACCTCCTCTAGTAATTCCAAATTTTGATGAAATCATAAGCCTTTCCTTTTCTTCTGATGAAGTAGCTAACTTTTCGCTTTTGCCTTCATCTTCAGATGTAAGGATTATTCCACAATCACATATTGAGCAGCAACTATTGGTATGACCTTGCCATGCTTTAGTTTTACCTCTATGTGGCTTCTGATTTTTATTTTCTTTTTAGATTTCCAAGAGATGGTTCTCTCTTCTGGAGGGGCTTACTCCCCTTTGCTTGGAAGCTTCGTCACTTAAGGAGGAGAAAGATGCCTTAACTCATAAAATCAAATCTTTGACCGAGGGGAACAAGAAAGAATGTGCAAAACTAAAGATGTCTCTCCAAAATGTCATGTCGGAGTTAGATGATGAGAGGAAAGCTAAGTTCCTTTCGAATGACCAAGTATTAGCGCTCAATTTTTTTAAGAAGGAGGTTGAAGATGAGAAGACCGGGATGGTGGCTAGTCATACTAAAAGACTGAAAGAGAAGGATGATCAGCTTTACCAAGTTCAGAATGTGATATCTACTTTAAGATGCATAATTTATGAAGCTAATACTAGGATCTTTAAATTCCTAAAAGAGCATTTCCCAAAGATTGCACTAGAGTATTACGAAGATTCCCTTTTCCTAGCATTCTCCGACAATTTCAAGAAATTTCCTAAAATTGAAGTTGCTTCTGTACATCCCTCAATAAGAAGAAGAGTTATGGAAAAGATCGAGCTAGCCGGAGGGTTGAAGTCCCATATAAGGGTAAGTCCAAGCTTGAAGACCTTTTATACATTGAGACCTTCCGGATGACCTTGGTTCGGGTATGGAGGAATCTGAATCCGCTGACTCAGATTACTATTGGGATGATGTTGGTGACGAAGCTCCAAAAGTGAGGAGCCTCTTGAGAACTTTGGCAAAGTGAGAGTCATTCCTCCATCTTCTACAGGGAATGTTTATGTTTTCACAGATGTAGCCTCGGGTTCTTTAAACATTTCCTTTGACTTGTACTTGGCTAAAGCTCCTTCCAAGGATGGTGATTCCTCAAGCTCGGGGCAATAACGAAATGGTGCGTACTCTACTCCCTGAGATTTCAGCTGCTCAGGTATAGTTCCTATTTTACCCGCATTATTCTTTACCCTGTCATTCTTGGGTTGTGGGCCTCCTGCAACAATTCGCAGATAACTAAAATTAACATTTTGCCAATATGATGCGGGGTTAGATAACAATCAGGAAAGGCATACAACTTATGCTTTCTTTAATTAAAATAATTTCTTGAATCCTAAACTTCTTGCTTTTATTGTGTGATAGAATTTCATCTTGCTTGAGGATGTATTTTCAAGAGATGTTTTATACTCATATTCAAACATAATGAGTGGGTGTGTGTCGCGTGTTATTCCTCAAGCCATACCTGTGTTTGAAGGAGATCCTATAATATGTAACCTTCACCGTATTTGTGTGAAATATGGATTCCCCCTAGATTGTCTATGTGATGAAGGGGAAGCCATTCCAAAAGAAACTTAGAATTTTAGCTTATTGATTTTAATATATGTATGATGCACTTCAACCAATGAGATTGTTGTAACTCTTTATATGCATATACATTCATAGTAAATTCCTTTAATGTGAACCATGATCGACTGGTATTATTCTTTTAAGGCAGGATTTGTAAATGATTGTATTTTGTTCTTTCCATGTATAGGGAAGTCAACCTAAGGCTTCTCCTTCTCAACTTGAAGAAGATTCATCTGCAATTGTAAGGCAAAAAAGCCTTTTTAAAGATGCCCCTTCTTCATTGTGGGAACAAATGTGTTATCTCCAAAAGGTGACGATTAGAAATCAGGGTGAACAAATTTTCTTTTTAGAAGGTCAACTTAAAGAAAATGATAAAGCTATTCTTGAATTGCAATGGTAATTAAAAGTTAACCCTTCCACCAATTCAGATGAAGAAATAAGTAAATTGCTTCAAAGAATTGATGAATTGGAGATTGAGTTGTAAGGTGATAAATCAAAATATAAATCTCTAAAATACACCCTAAAGCATCTTGACTCGGGTTAAAGGGCTTAACTACTATGGAACTTATTCCGTCTGATAGATGTGGTATGGCATTTGAGTGACATAAATGTAAAACATTTAACATGGTGATATTTTGGTCATGGTAACGTATGAAATGATCTTGTAATAAAGTTCGTATATTGTGTAGACATCACCTAATATGCTATCTTTGCTATTGCTAAGGACACTTTCCTCCAAGAGTCTTATCGTACTATTTTGTACAAACTTAACACACATCGTTTGGTATTAACCTTATAGCACATGTATGATGATTTGCCCGTTTTCCATGAAACAATGTTTATGTAATAAATGAATGCATGATGGGTTGACGGGCCCATTCATTTTACATATTAGGGACCACAACTTTATTTTATAGGAATTCTAAAAAAAACTCCCCTTTTGTGAAGTATTTGGGAAAAGTGTGACCTTTACCATAAGGTTCAATAGGGAATATATAATATACCAATTTGAGCCCTTCCTCGAGCTTGTGTTTTCGAGAAAAGTGATTACTTGTTCCACAAATTTATTAGAATCATGAGTAATAACTTGATGTACATATGAGTCAAGAAAATCTCCCTAAGCAAGATGGACGATCACAATTCTGTCTGAAGGTTTGAGGGTGGTAGACTCTTTTCTAGGAATAAGTATTTGAGGTATTAATAGGAGAAATCCAGAATCCTCCTTCTGGTGAGCAATTAGAAGCCCTCAATCGACCCAGATTAAGGCATTCGTTAGCAAATCAGAATCCCTTTTCTGGCTATTAAAAGAAGTCTTGAACCATGATCTAGATTTGGCTATTTGATGAAAGATCAGAGATACGCTTCTGGTAATAATAAAAGTCCCCAACCATAACCCAGATTCGGATACTAAGGATAGAAGACTAGAAATTCCACTTCTTGTAGTGATTGAAACCCCGGATCAACCCGGATTCGAGTATTTAGTAGAAGACCAAAAATCTACTTCTGGTAATAGTAGAAGTCCTGAAACAACCCAGATTTGAGTATTTGAAAGAACACCAGAAATCCACTTATGGCAATTAATTTAGTTATTCCCTTCGGGTTTGATTTGTAAAGCATAGGATGTAGGTGCTTCATGAGCCTCTCATCACGATTTTGATTATCAAAGCAGAGGGTGTACATGCTTTGTTAGCCACTCTTTGGGATTGTGCGTCTGGTGCGCTTGGCTAGCTTATTCTCAAGCAGGGCCCAAGGACTTACCGGACCTCCCTTCAGGAGGCGTCCTACCCTAGCCATCGTAGGTGATAATAAGGACTTAGCTGCTTACACGGGCCATCGTAGACGTGGTTTTAAGGCTTACTCTTTTGATGCTCTACCCTGGCCAACGTAGGCGGTGGTAGAGGTTTACACTCCACCCCCTCCAAGAGGTGCCTTAACCTAGCTATCATAGGCGTGGATAAGGGTTTTCATTCCCTTCTGCGGGTAACGAGGAACATAAGTAGAGGTAGGACGTGCTCTTTTGGTAGTAGAGGTAGGATGTTCTTAGTTCGTAGCAAAGGCAGGGAGTACTTTTCTACGAGGAGAGGCAGGGTGTGCTAATTAGATGCACCGTTTCAACCATATTTGGCATGGATCGGAGGCTCATGCTTTTGATGCTTTAACCTGGCCCTTTCTGATTTGGGCCCGGAGAAAGACTTACACGCCACCCCCTATCTGAGGGGTGCCTTCCTTGGCCATCTTGGTGGTGACAAGGGTTTTCATCCATTTAGTCATTTGACCCAGTTCGTTTTTTATTTAAATTTCGAGAGGTTTTTCGTACCCCTAGTTATGTATGGACTTTTTCCTCAAAGAATCCGTTGCTATAGTTGACTACGTTTTCTTGAAGTATCTATACAGTTTCCTTGTCTAAAGAAATTGATGATCATTCCCTCTAAGACTCCGCAATGATTGATTGCATGCCCATTCATCATATGATAGCAGAAATAGGGTCCTTCCAATTTGACTTCATTTTTAGGCTTCTTCTTTTGTGATGGCCAATAGTTGAATTCATGTTTGGTTAGGAAGTATATATTCTTATGGATGTTGAAAGTTTACATTCTCTTGGCAACCTTGACTCAAAGATCCCCTTTTGTTGCTAGAACTTAATCCTCTTGTTACTCAATTTTGTTGTTGATCCCTAAATTGATTGAAATTAGGGTTTACTCAATAAGAAATTAGTACAAGATTGGGGAATGAGAAAAGTCCCTCAAAATGTGACTACTGGGGTCTTATTTATAGACAAATCGGGTCCTCTCTTGTCATTGATCTAGCAGAAGTCCCTTTCGGGTGCGGAAGATAGGTGTCGGTCGGACGCTCCTAAACTTTCAGTTCCGGTTGCATTGGTTTTGTCTAGTCTTTTGACATTGTTAATATATATAATATAGCCTTTGATGTGTCGGCCTTGACTCTTGGAAAGCTGATCTCGGTCTTTAGAGCTTCTCTTTGATGCTGCCTCTACCTTCCGTATCCATATCAAGCCCATTGGTGTGGATAGCTTTGGGATTGGCTTTCGGCAATAAGCTTCCTATTTTTCCTCTAAGTCTTCATAGTATTTTCTTTCGTGCCTCAATTACCTATGTCCTGAGAACCGTCACCCCTTCTGGTATCAACACTATGCGAGTTAGTGTGGATAGCTCTTTCTCTCAAAAGCTTTGAATTACTCCCGGTGAATCACTGGTGTGGGTTTCGGTCTTCCGAATGGATGCTTTTGGTACTTCTCCTGTTGACTTCTGAAAGCGTCTCTCGGTGGCGAATAAGCTTTGAATCCAATAGTTGAATTTTGGGATATTTTACAGGTGCTTTGGCTTCTCATGCCTTTAATGTCTTCACCTCCTTCTGTATCGACACTAAGTAAATTAGTGCGGATAGCCCTTTCGTCTCCCTTTGTTAGGCTTAGTGCTTCCTGCCATGACTTTGGTTTCTGGATGTAAGCTTTTGTCCTTTCTTTCCTATCTGCTTCCGGCTTCAAGTGAATTGCCTTCCTCATGCTTTCGGTTTTAGCCTGACGCCGACTACATGCTTTTGGATCATCATTTTAAACTAGTTGTGGTCTCATACCCCTTCACCGATAGCCTGTTTTAGTGTTGAATTTGGTAGTAACACAAACCCTCAATGTACCAAACTCTCCAACAAACACTAGCTCAACACTCAGTTACAATGCCTGAATCACAAAAATACCCTAATTCCAATTGTCGCCCATACTAACCATAACTAGAAATCACCAAAAAGTGAACTGCCACTCCTCCTACACGACGATCAAATCCTCCTCTCGCTACGACTCCAGTTAAACACAAATCCACCATACTCGAACCACATTACAAACCCTATCAAATACTTCACGACCTGAAGACATGTCTTTGGTGATTCGCAAATAGCTCCAGCAGGTCGAGGTTTAGAAAGTCGACAAAAAACATGGATGAGAAATTATTTGTTGCTATGAAATTAAGATTTTTGGAATTTTTAAATTAAAAAATTTAGATATTGAGTTTTCTTTGTGTTGAAAGTTGTTGGTGCGATTATGCATGTTTTGAGAGAGTTATGAACCGAAATTTTCCTTTCGTTGGGTGTTATTTGCTTCTCATGTTTTTTGTTTATAGAGATTGGCAAGCCTTTAGTGATTAAAAAAGGTTGTGGTTGAGGAATGTTAATTTTCAGAAGAAGGGAGAAGCCATTATTTTCTCCAGCAAGCTTCTGGAAGAATTAGGAAACTCAAATGAAAAATGAACATACTCAAGAAAAGAGTTCTCTAGATTTCTGCCGCGTAATCCCATCCTAATGGACCTTAAATCCATTAGTCTAATTACAAAGTCTAGGCTTAATTAATTACAAGTTAGCCTAATGCAACTCTAATGCAAATTTTTGTGCATTAAAAATACCCAAATCTTATTCTAAATGTTAACAATTCACCATGTACAATTTTTAAAAACACATAAACATGATTAAATCCTTTTTAACACCTTTTAACATTATTTATCCACTAAAAAATATGCACATATTTATAGATTAAAACCAGGGTAAAACATGGGTCCTTCGCATATTTGAGTCACGAGTTGTTCATATTAGTTCCCACTTTCACATTATATGGATCGCTTGCTACTCACAAGGTAATACACAAAACTGACCGGTTACACTTAATGTTCGAATCACAAGGGTCGCTCGCACCCTATGAGTCAAACAGAAGAATAGCTTGCACAGTGTACAGGTCGGAAAATGAAGTGGCTCGTTCACCACATGGCTCGTACAAAAGCAGGGAACAAGCACGATGAAAACCATGCATTATCTTGGTCGGTCGCTCCCTGATGTGTTCGGTTGCACGTGGTCAAGCAAAACTTAAGGCTCGTTCACTCGTCGCATGGTCAACAATGGCATAGGATCGCTCGCTCATCATGAGAGTCGGTTGCGCACATCCTTTAGACAAGTAAAATAGGGCTCGTGCGTCAGTTCAGCCATCTCATTGGATCGCTTGTTCACCGCATCTAGTGGAAATTACGTGTACAGGGTAGGTCACACGTTGATTCAACCAAAACCCAGGTCGCTCGCACAACCATCTGCTCGTTCAAGCTGTTGATCCAACTAGGCCGCTAGTACTTCGGTCGCTCGCTCGACTCTTGGTCGCATGGTCGAGCAGAATAATTGGCAACAGCTATTTACAACTGTTGACAACCGGCAATGGCATTTATGTAAATAACTGCACGAGCAACCCAAAACCAACATATATGAATTTCAGCTCATTTCTTCATGGAGGCTCTCCTATAAATAGGCCATGGCATCTATACTTTTGGTGATCGATTTCCACGACCCCTAAGGGCTAGCAAAATGCTTCCTCTCCCGTTTCAAGTGATTCTAACATCATTTACCATCTCAAAGCAATAATCTAGCATTGAATTCATCATGGGATCCACCAAAAGTGCTCAAGTGTCTTAGAGATTGAAGCAAAATGGGGCTCGTGCGTCAGTTCGGCCATCTCATTGGATCGCTCGTTCACCGCATCTAGTGGAAATTACTTGTATAGGGTCGGTCACACATTGATTCAAACAAACCCCAGGTCGCTCGCACAATCATCTGCTCGTTCAAGCTGTTGATCCAACCAGGCCGCTAGTACTTCAGTCGCTTGCTCGACTCTTGGTTGCATGGTCGAGCAGAAAAATTGGCAACAACTGTTTACAACTGGCAATGGCATTTCTATGAATAACTGCACGAGCGACCCAAAACCTACATATATGAATTTCAACTCATTTCTTCATGAAGGCTCTCCTATAAATAGGCCATGGCATCCATACTTTTGGAGATCGATTTCCACGACCCCTAAGGGCTAGCAAATTGCTTCCTCTCCCGTTTCAAGTGATTCTAACATCATTTACCATCTCAAAGCAGTGATCTAGCATTGAATTCATCATGGGATCCGCCAAAAGTACTCAAATGTCTGATATCAGTTCTCCAATTGATATATGGTTGTCTCAATTATTTATTAATTATCACCAATAATTCAAATAAAGACATCCCAACATTACACTTCACTGATTATTTACTTATTTCTTATTCCAAGACAATTAATCTCAAAACAACCATTTAATCATCAATATTAATTATCATCCCTTAATCCCACATATAAATTTCTCGATTTTTTGCACAACCGAAACAATTCACATGTTTCTGCTGCGCAACTCGGATTTATTATCAAAATAGCACTCCTTCATTCCAACTTGAATTTAACATATATAAAATCTTGGATTTACTTCATGAACCCGTCATAATTTATTTTTGTTCAATTCTACATTCAACTAAAACATAAAAAGGATGAGGGTTAAAATTTTCCTTCAAAATTCAAAACTCAAGGATGAAGCACCGAAAGGATCAGAGGATGGAGATCTTTCATCAAGATCGACTACAAAATATAGGACACCATAAAAGGAACACTACAGAATAAAATATTCTTATACGTACTCTGAAAGCTTGGGTTTATAAACAACTCAACCGAAAAGAATTATGAGATAAAGACAACAAGGAGAGATATGCAGTAGACACAAGTGTTATCCTTCTACGTTGTAACACAAGTACAATTATGGTTCAGTTCTATGTTTATTGCATTTGTTCTAAACCTCTGCTCTGATACCAAATATGACACCCCACCCTGAGACCCACCCTAATAAAGAGCATTACTAAGTAATGTTGTCTATTAGAGTGGAGAACAAGGTTATTTTTGGGCGACCATCCATAAAATCACATTAGACGAGTATTGATTATGTTGATTAGGTATCTAAATTTCTTTTCTTTTTTATCTCAAGTGGATCGACAAACTCAACACGTCTAATATGAGACAACGATGGCTAAGGACCACATTCAGAACAA
This sequence comes from Allium sativum, assembly GCA_030737875.1. NCBI lineage: Eukaryota > Viridiplantae > Streptophyta > Magnoliopsida > Asparagales > Amaryllidaceae > Allium > Allium sativum. Next base: position 468,583,366 of record CM060923.1, read on the forward strand.
TATACAACTCATCACAATTATCAGATCACAGAACAGCTACATATAGATACAATCACAGAAATACAACATATACATGTGTTATATCTCAAATAGTTAACATAACCCAAGGATAAATACAACAAACCCCAAATTCTCAATATAAAGATTCAAATAAACAAATAAAACTAAGAGATGGCTCCAAAGGATAGAGTCCAAGATGAATCATCTAACCTCAAATCAACAGCAAGCTACAACCTGAAACAACTCGGTCTGACCCGAGCATTAACACACAGAGGTATGCCTAGTTTACGTATTAGTAATAATACGACAAGTGAATATGAAGTTATAATACAAGAATTCCTTTCGACTTAAAAGGAATTATATAAGACCAAGACAATGAAAATTTACAAGGTAATCAAGGCTGAAGCAGGCTACGAGGTCTAAAGAAAAGCATAAATAATCATAAGAAAGGATTTACTTCCATCGAAAGGTAGTAAGCATTAAGGCAAGTACAAGAGTATGACATTAGGAGATAACAACAGAGTTCCATCAAGGCAACATATGAACTCGTATAAGAGTTTATTCAACCAAAAGTAATCATTGTATTTAATAGGCACTAATTATCTCTAAGGTTATAATTGGTTTTATTCCAATAAAACAACATAAGTATGACCCAAAGCATCAAGGTAAACAATCCGGTAAATCATCTTAATAGGGGTACGAAACTACAAAGTCACAAATATCAATGATACATCAATTTGGGCCTAAAAATGTCAAAGTTAAATATGATTACAATATCAAAATCAATAAAACATCAATATTTGGATCCAAAATAACAAAGATCGTCAACAATAACAATTCAGATCCGAAGCAACGTAATATTGCAAGTGCAAATATGCTCTTTGAGCTTAACCAAGTTTTGATATGTACTTAATGCGACCTCGCCGCATATGGTTTTAACACTACAACACCTTGCCGTGTGTAACTTGACAATTTCGATCAAGTGAATACATATAAGAGACTCCCCCTATAGTCTAGCTTCCCCCTGAAGCGAGTATTGGCTCAACAACAAACAACAATATGTGTCACAGACTCTCAGTCAGTAACTGTAGTGGTGGCAACTGTGCGTCCCATACCACACTTTCTCACCACCAGTTTATTACCCGCTAATCAGCCCTATAATGGAAGACAAAAGAAACATCAAATCAACAAAAATAACAAATCATCGGCTTCAATCAGACAACTCTATAATTAATCAATAAAATATATCTTCATATCCCATACCACGAGGTTTGCTATATCGTTAAATCACAAGCATGCCTTCTCGAAGGGTGTAGAAATGTATATTTTTACTATACAAAAATACTTAGTTCTGTGAATCAGGATTATATAACGATTTCAGGAAAACTTAATTTATTTATGTAAATCCTTAATAATTTCAAAATATAATTACATTATTACTTTGAGATAATTTGTAATTGAAAACCAAATCAATAAAATCATTTTTCCCAAAGCTACAGAGAAATTGATCAATAGACATAACTAGGAAAACTATTACTGAAACCGTTCGCATGTGTAAATAGCCAGCTAATTCATCATGAAAACACATCATATTAATAATCAAAATCTACAAACTAAGCTTCAGATTGTTCATAATATAAGTTTACTGCGCTAGGATCAAGCTACAACAAACCATGGTGATCAGGCTTCAAGAACTTAACATAAAGATCACACATCCATTGCCTGGGTCGACCCAGTTCACAGGAATTCCCCAGGCATGAAATTGTGCCGGATTACAACTTTAACAATAATTTTCGAACAATAATACTTGTCGAAACGATCTGAAATTTATCTAGCATCTAGATCAGAGATTCAACTTTGCATTGCAACAAGAATGAGATGATTTGATTTAGGGATTAACAAGTTATAAAAGCTTAAAGTAGCACATTTTAGTTGTTTAGCAATCAGGGAATAATAATGAACAAAAGCTACAAATTTTCTACGAACCACAATCCAATTCACACAAATAAAAGATAAAATGATGTAAACTTGTAGTGTGAGTTGAACAACTCACTTGAGATTGGATTTTAGGCAAGTTCATCTTCACTAGCCACACACAGCTATTGCCACCACTGTACAAAACCTGCATCCTCTTGCTACGAAACACATCCTCCACGCCTCACCCAAGAACAAAACTCCAATCAATCCAGCTCAACACTACAACCAGACTAGCAAATTCTTACCCGTCTCTATCACAGTTTCGCTAAATCACAGAAAAAACCGCTTCTTAAATCATAACAAACATTAAGGCTTCTCTACTCTTACAAATACCCAATCCCCACATCTTTTGATTCCATTTTACCACATTTATTGAACATTCCATTTACACAAAACCACACCATTGTTTAATCCTCACTTCAAGTTGTGACAATCAGAAACCATTACATAAGCGTCTGCTTTAAATACTAACCCTCTATATTGTCACATTCACCCAAATCCCCTTCACACACTTCCTATGACCACTTCCATTATTCGTTACCCAGGTTCGCATTAACTGCCTTCTTTTCTTCACTTCAAACCCAACCGACTCATTCACGTTCCATTGCACAAGAGCATCACAGCAACCACAATTTTACCATAGACATCACCTGAAACAAAAAAAAACAACTTCCTTCTACTCCTCATCCAAAATATCGTACAAACACTCACAACCAGCTACTGTTGCAATTACCACCCACTATTTAAACTTCAATCAACATCACAACCAAATCCTTAATCGCATTCGATGCTCCACCATCACTAACTACTCCATAGACTACAACCAGCAAGCACTGCTAACCCTCAACACACCAAACTCTCCAATAAACACAAGTTCAACGCTCTCTAACAATGCCTGAATCGCAAAATACCCTAATTCCAATTGCCGCCCATACTAACGATATCTAGAAATCACCAAAAATTAAACTGCCACTCCTCTGACCTAGTGACCAAATCCTCCTCTCGCCATGTCTCCAGTCGAACGCAAATCCACCATCACCTAAACCACATTCCAGACTCAATCAAACACTCCACGACCTGAAGATAAGTTTTTGGCGATTTGCAAATTGCTCCAGCAAGTCAAGGTTTTAAAAGTCGACGGAAATTGTGGACTAAGAAATTATTGGTTGTTGTGAAATTAAGATTTTGGGAATCAACTTGTTTTGAACTAATTTGTTTGGATATTGAGTTTTCTTTGTGTTTAAAGTTATTGGTGTGATAACGCATGTTTTGAGGGAATCTTAAACCTAAATTTTCCTTTCGCTAGGTGTTGTTTGTTTCTCATGTTTTTTTTATGGAGATTGGCAAGCCTTTAGTGATTTAGAAAGGTTGGGGTCGAGGATTGTTAATTTAGAAAAGAAGGGAGAGGCCATTGTTTTCCCCAGAACGCTTCCGGAAGAACCAAGAAATTCAAAAGAAAAATGATCATACTCATGAAAAGAGTTCTCTAGATTTTCACCATGTAATTCCATCGTAATGGACCTTAAGTCCATTAATCTAATTAGAAATCTATGATTAATTAATTAAAAGTTTGACCAATGCAACTCTAATACAAATGTTTGTGCATTAAAAAAAACCTGAATCCTATTCAAAATGTTAACAATTCACCATGTACAATTTATAAAAACACATATACCTAATTAGATCCTTTTTAACAACTCTTAACACAACTCCTAACACGCTACATAAACTTACACTTTACTATTATAAACATTATTCACATTATTCCCCTTTTATTATAATTCACCAATTTATAACATCTACATATTAAATTATTTTAACACACCATATTTACACCTAAAAACATATAACAAGATTTTGAACCATGATTTTAAAAGCACTTGTTATTTTAATTTATTATTTTAACAACTTATGCTTCAACACAAAAAATTCAAATTATTACTCGCCATGTTAAAACAACCTAACATTTTATATTAAAAATGTATTTTAACTTAAATATTGAACGCCAATCAATATTTTATATTTTCAATATTCATTCAAATTATATTTATATTGAACGCCAATCAATATTTTATATTTTCAATATTCATTCAAATTATCCAAATATAATTTACAAACATGGAAAAGAACAAATTTCTTATTATAACCAGGATATTTAATTTACTCCAAAACACACAATTCTGAAAGCCCCAAATTCTTAATATTAACACTTTAAAATAATATACGAGTTGGGCTTATAAGCTCGTATTTCATTCTACTTATTTCTATATAGAAAACACACTAGAATCTGTTTAGCCCGGGCACCCAAAATCCGAGTTGTTACGGATTTTCCCCTTAAAAATTATGTCTCCGCAATTTACTTAAGATATCACATATAAAATTTTCATTTTAGTAATGTAACCCGAATTTTATTTACTTGGAAAAGATTTAGCTTATACTTAAAACCACACAATTTTCAAATCCTTTCTCTTAACTCAGCAAAGTATGAAAATTTTAAATACTGGTTGTGACAACTGCCCACAACCCTGCACTAAACAAGAGGGAAAGTGCACTGAAAGGTGTGCCAGATAGCTATGGATGATCATCAAGGTATGATAACACAAGCGGAACTTGTTGTAAATCCCACAGCGCAAGGATAAAATATAATAGAATATATACAACAGGTAACATTAGTGAAGCATATTTGAGCAGAAATCTCAAATATTAAAAAACAACTAGGAACTATATACATACACCAGGATTGCAACATATGTCTGTCTAAATTTGCCTCACTACAGCACTTAGAGTAAAATAACCAATAGCGGAAACCCAATACTATATATAGTAAGAAAGATAGTACGCCAGTCTCCTGCTCGCCTCCGAACTGCTACATCATCTTTACTAAGCTATCCACTGTCACCTGCCACCTAGCCTGCCCATCCAAAATTGGATGAACATCCCAAGGTAATAAGTGGGAAACATAAAACCTTGAGTCAGACAACAGTCTTAGTAAGCGATAAAACAACTAACTAACTTCATCAATAAAGTATATGAGAAAGTGCAAATAAATTAACTAATTTACCCACAACATCAGAGAAGAACACAACACTCAAACACTCATCTTCCCACATCGAATAGTGACAGCCGTTACAATCCATACAACCAAAGAAACAAAAATCCATCCAGGGTAATCAGAATAATCATTCAATCATGGTAAACAGAAGCAACTAATCAATAACCCTCATAGCATCTAGATTATAGATCTCACGTAACCCATCCTAATCGAATTTAACATCCCCAAGTACAAGCCCCAAAGGCCTAGACCAATATCAGACAAGCACCCAAGAATTATCTCCTTCGACATTGGACATTCTACATGAGATGGTACAAACAAAGAAACCAATCATCCATGACAGACGCTGGCCATCACTGCCAATCCTGCTTTGGAACCATCGTAATCGTATGACTGGCCCATACTGCCATTCGTCAAGGGTTAATGGTAAACCCGGTTCTAGCAAAAAACCCATACACCTTGCAATCGATACATATCTAGGCCTTTTCAACTGATTCCCAAGGTACTCGACCTACATTCGGTCTTTTAGGTGCCTCTATTATACCCCTGCTTTGAGCCTGCTAGAACCTACGATAATGATAATTCCTCATCCTTCACATCTCTAGTCATCTTCACTTGTGACCATCCATAAGCTCAGAACACTTTAGAACAACCATTACTTCACACGAGCTCAATACATCCTTGAGTCATCCTTTTATACAAACTCAATACATCCTTGAATCATTCCCTCATTCGTTGCGTACGACGAACAACGAACAAATCACATCACTTCGAACATCCTCATCCGGACTCTCGTCGAAGCCATCATCTCAATGCTTTGAGTTGTCATACCATTCGTTGTTCTACACCAATCAACGAACACCTTCAACACTTCGAATACTCCCCCTTGAAGTCTCCTTGACGTCACAACAACATTAGAAATGTCCGACCAGAAATTTCCACCAGAAATGCAGACCAGACCCATTTTCGACCGACCATAACCACTTTGGATCGACCAAACCACTTGGGACCGACCAGACCAACTTGGGACCGACCAGACCAACTTGGGACCGCCCAAAACAATTTGGGACTGACCAAAACTACTTGGGACCGACCAGAACCACTTAGAACCCAATAGAACCTCTTAGGACAGACCAAAACCTTTTGGGACCGACCAGAACCATTTAGGACCGATCAAAACCAATTGGGACCGACCAGAACCACTTAGAACCCAACATAACTACTTAGGACCGACCAGAACCATTCGGGACCGACTAGAACCATTCGGGACTGACCAGAACCATTTGGGACCGACCAGAGACCACCACATTCCAATTCAACTCCGATTTCGACCAAAACTTCGCCAAACCGCGAATTCGATGAAACCAACTCAACCCATTCACCAAACACAATCATAAACATGTCATAACATCGCAAACACCATGAATATGGCGGTTATCATTAAAACGATGTAAATTACGCCAAAACAATTGAAATGAACATATGATCAAAATGAGAGATCTAACTTGCATAAACATATGAAATGGCATGGAATTAACCGGTTAAACTTGCTAAATAGATCATAGGGTGATTCATATGAAAATGGACTTATAATGGCTTAAATCTAGGGTAAAACACTTGGATATGATGAAAAACATGATCAAACATTTCATTGAATCCATGTGAGAGATGTAAATCACTCACCGATTCTCCCAAACAAGCAAAAATCAAATGAATATGAATCCGGACAGCGAGCACTTCGCACCAAACATCTTGATCTAATGAATCCTTGCCTCAATTGATGTAGACCTAGCCTCTAATGGTGTAGATAAATGATTTTCCTCCTTGGATTATGATTTTTAATGGTGGAAAGGTGTTAGAGGAAGAAGGAGCTCAAGTCCTCTAAATGAGAGAATGGAAAACTAAAACCATTTCCCATATCCCTTACCCCCTATTTATAGTTTCCACTTACCCACTAATGGGGCTCTCCCAAATCAGCCCATTAGGCTCCTAAAACCTGGACATCCAACAGATAAACCTTTAAATAGCGATTTCTTCCAAACCGCTGAGCCAAATCTTTAATGTAACCACTCTATGGAAAGGCAATCATCATTTCCTTTCTAGTGGCACAGATCTCACCACCTGATTCGACCTGAGTCAAAAGTTATGCCCTATACAAGATCGTTATCGCCTTGCCATCCATTCCCAACTAATGTAAGTGTTTAATATCATCCTCAAAAATATTCTTCATTAATATATCTCAGAAATTCATTATGTAATCTACAAATAATATGTTCAGTCATCTCGTATGAGTTTTTAAGAAATTCTTATCGACATCAATGTTAGATGTATCAATTAGAATCCCTTAAAATACATAACATGCAACTCAACACAAAAGATAATCATCAGATTCTCTAATTGATATATGGTTGTCTCAATTATTTATTAATTATCACCAATAATTCAAATAAAGACATCCCAACATTATGCTTCACAGGTTATTTAATTTATTTCATATTCCAAGACAATCAATCTCAAAACAACCATTTAATCATCAATATTAATTATCATTTCTTAAACCTACTTATAGATTTGTTAAATTTTTGCACAGCCAAAAAAATTCATATGTTTCAGTTGCGCATCTCTGATTTATTATCAAAATAGCACTCCTTCATCCCAACATGAATTTAACATATATAAAATTTTGGATTTACTTCATTAACCCATCCTATTTTATTTTATTCAATTCAACATTCAACTAAAACATAAAAAAGATAAGGTTTAATTTTTCCTCGAATATTTGAAACCCAAGGATGAAGCACTGAAAGGATCAGAGAATGGAGATATTTCATCAAGATCAACTACAAAATATACGACACCATACAAGGGACACCATCAAGGTCAACAAAGGCATAGGATCGCTCGCTCGTCATGAGATCCGGTTGCGCACATCCTTTAGTCAAGCCAAATGGGGCTCGTGCGTCAGTTCGGCCATCTCATTGGATCGCTCGTTCACCGCATCTAGTGGAAATTACTTGTATAGGGTCGTTCACACGTTGATTCAACCAAACCCCAGGTCGCTCGCACAATCATCTGCTCATTCAAGCTGTTGATCCAACCAGCCGCTAGTACTTCGGTCGCTTGTTCAACTCTTGGTCGCATGGTCGAGTAGAACAATTGGCAACAGCTGTTTACAACTATTGACAACTGGCAATGGCATTTCTGTAAGTAACTGCAAAAGCAACCCAAAAGCTACATATATGAATTTCAGCTCATTTCTTCATGGAGGCTCTCCTATAAATAGGCCATGGCATCCATACTTTTGGTGATCGATTTCCACGACCCCTAAGAGCTAGCAAATTGCTTCCTCTCCCGTTTCAAGAGATTCTAACATCATTTACCATCTCGAAGCAATGATCTAGCATTGAATTCATCGTGGGATCCGCCAAAAGTGCTCAAGTGTCTTAGAGATTGAAGATCCTCCTTCTCCTCCTTGCATTTGAAGATTTCTCACCATTCCTCCGCTGATCTCACCATTACTCCGTTGGTATAATCATTTCTCCATCAATTTTTATAGATCTAAGAGAGATTTATTTGTGATAAGAGATTATGAATGTACAAAGAGAGATTTCATGCCTTGTAATCATTGATGTCATAATGAATTCGTTACCGAAGTGGATGTAGATCTACCTTAGATCGAACCACAATAAAATCTTTGTGTCTTTACCTTTTTATTGCGATTGAGGTATCATTCTTTACCGATTGGTGAAGTGCCTTTGTGGCACCTTTGGTGTTTAAGAAAATTTCGGTTTAAACATTTGGCTCCCACCGTGGGGCCCATTCACACTTCCTTTTTCTAATCATTCACGAAAGCAAAGGGTGGAACTCGTTCCTCCTATAGATTCTCTAAATCTAGAGTCCGAGATATTCAACAAATTCTCTTACAACTTTAAGACCTTGTCTAAGATATGGGTAGACCACTAAAGAATAAAGCTAGTAAGACCGTCGAAGAGACCGACAACCTCCCCAACAATACCAATAATGCTACACCGCCCACCAACCGCTTTGATGTTCGTGAATCTTCGAGAGCAAGAGGCAGCTGTAACAAGGAAGGAGTTGGATGAAGTTGTTGTGGGTCTAACAAGTCAAATGGACATTGCAAACAATGTTCGCTATCCAAGAGGCAACAACAAAAGTCACCATGAATGCCACCCGTGCTAGATCTGCTCAAACCGATTATACGGAAAATATGGGTTCTTCCTCTTCAAGTCCAAATCGAGAAGATTCTTCCTACGATGTTGCAGATCCTAATGATCCTAATCATAAGGAACCAAAACCATCTACACGCAACCATTCTGATAAAGCAACTTCTCAACAAGTGCTTGGTTCCACCAAAGGGACACCTCCCCAAGTGGGGCACACAAGGCCCCGTAATCTGAACCGTGACCATTTACTTAGGTAGGCATCCGATAAGGAGGATGATGTCCGCCCCGTAGACCAGCACAATGTGAAGGAGCACATATCGGAAATGGTCTGTAAGATTATGGAGAATAGCTTGAAAAAGCAAGATGATGAGAAAGAGTGGGTGTTCGCTCCTATGAAGACCCCACTCACGGAGAGGATCAAGATGGCTCCATATCCAAAGAAGTTCAAACCTCCAATGGTATAAGCCTATAATGGGACCAACGATCCCAACGTGTTCCTATTCAAGTACGACCAACACATGGATGGGGCACGTGCCACAGACGAGCTAAAGTGTCTTTACTTCCCAACTTACCTCGAAGGGGTGGCTTATCTCTGGTTCACAAAGTTGCCACCAAAATCTGTGGATGATTTCACTACCTTAGCCAAGTTATTCAGAGAGCAGTTCAGGTTCCAGGCCACCAAGGTATGGGATGTCATGGAGTTAAACGAGCTTGAGCAAAGAACTGGAGAATCCATCAAGGCTTTCCTCACTCGAAGTTGGAAATAATGAACCCTGCCTAGTTATGACAGCTTTGAAGGGAGCTATATGCAAAAAGACCAAGTCTGGGAGATGGATCAAAAAGAAGAAGCCGACCACACTCGAGGAACTATTCGATAAAGCTGAACAATACATGAGTGTTGATGAATATCCAACCTATGCCTTAGACATTCCTGAAAGTAGTGCACAGCTTGAACAGAAGGATGTTAATGTGCAAGGCAGGCAAAAGAATCCTGGTGGTCAGAAAAGGGGCAACGAGGGAAAGGATAATCGGATTAACAAGAAACTCCTCCTCTTTAACATTTCTGAGTTGACTCCTCATAATGACACCATGGAAAATATCTTCATGGAAACTAATGATACTGAGGAATATACAATGCCAAGGCAAATAAAGGTCAATGATGCTGCAATAAAGTCAAGCAGGTTTTGTAGGTTCTACAACCAACCAGGACAAAATACGAATGAATGTAGGCATCTGAAGAATCTAATTAAAGAGATGATAAGAAAGAATAGACTCCAGCAGTATACGAAAAAACCGCAAAATACTCAAGCTGCTCAATTACAGGGAATATCTGCGGGACAACCTAGAAAAAGCAAGAGTACTCCAGTTGTTGTTATTCCAAGACCGACCATCAACACAATTTCAGGAAGACCCCACCCAGCCGGAAAAAGTTGAGGGGACATCGTGAAGTATACTAAAGAGATGAAAAGCCTTCCTAATGAAGAAGGACTTATGGCCATGAACAATGCCTTTCCCGCAAAAAGCCAAAGACTTCATGGGATGATGTTGTGCTTAGAGATAGAGACTCAGACGGATTGCTAACATCAACGGTTAATTCCATGGTCTACCATCGGTCTAGGTCCAGCCATAGTGAGAAGAGTCATGGTTGCCAGTGGGGCATCTGTCAATGTTCCTTTCATTAATGAATTCAACAAGATGAATCTTTCGATGGACGATGCGAGAGTATGCCATAACAAGATCCATGGTTTTACAGGGCAACCCACTCAGCCGATTGGCGTCATCAACTTGTCGTCGAACTCAGAGAAGGAAAACAGAAGGTTGCCATGAAGCAAGATTTTTTCATAGTCGATGAGCTTTCGGCCTACAACGCCTTCCTCGGGAGACCAGCTCTGGCCGCATTTAAGATAGCAATGGCTCCATGATGCTTGAACATGAAATTCCCTACCGAAAATGGAGTTGGCGTGATTAAGGGTGACCAGAAGGCAGCAAGAGAGTGCTACATGGCATAGCTAGTTGAGGCTAGGAAGAAAGAGATGAAGAAGAATGCGGAGGCTCCACTCCGCATTCATGACTCCCCCTTATAGAAATTAGGGCGAGGCCCTCATACCGGTGAGCACATTGAAGCTCAAAAGGAGATGGACCCAAGAAAGGCCGGTGTGGGAGAAAACAGAGTGGCGCCAGCTGAAGCCACAATCTCAATCCCAGTGCATGACGAAGATCCAAATAAAGTATTAAAGATAGGTTTTCAGCTGGGCCTAAAGTTGTAGAAAGAATTAATCTTGATTTCAAAAGCAAATTTAAATGTTTTCGCTTGGGCATATTCTGACATGTATGGAATTTCATGTGATGTGATAGTGCATAAATTGAATGTTAATCCAAGTTTAACTCCTATAAAGCAAAAAAGACGAGTTCAAGGACCTGAAAGATCTATAGCATTAAAAGAAGTAGATAGGTTGTTCAAGAATAACTTCATACGAGAATCCACATATCCTGATTGGGTTTCCAATCCGATCCTTGTTAAAAAGTCCAACGGCAAATGGAGGGTGTGCATAGACTACTCAGACCTCAACAATGCATGCCCCCAAAGACAGTTTCCTATTGCCTAGAATTGATCAACTTCTTGATGCAACAACGGGGCACAAACTATTATCTTTCATGGACGCATACTCGGATACAATCAGATTTTGATGCATAAACCGGATGAGGAAAACACGAGTTTCATAACAGAAGAGGCCTATATTGCTATATAGTTATGCTGTTTGGATTGAAAAATGCAGGAGCAACATACTAGCGCCTTATGAACTCCATGTTTAAATCCCAGATCGGGAATACAATGGAAGTCTATATGGACGATATACTGGAAAAATCGAAGAAATTTGAGGATCATCTTGAAAATCTTGCTGAGATGTTTCATATTCTCAGAAAGTATGGGATGAAGCTAAATCCGCTTAAGTGCTCATTTGGAGTTGCATCGGGAAAATTTCTCGGATTCATAGTTAACGCCAGAGGCATCAAAGAAAATCCTTCTCAAGTCACAGCCTTACAGGAGACGCATGCTCCAAGGACAAAGAAAGAACTTCAAAGCCTAAATGGGAAAGTAGTTGCACTTAACCGATTCATTTCAAAGGCCACAGATCAGTGCATTCCACTCTTCGATGCTTTGAAAAAAGGAAGGAAGGATTTCCAGTGGACTCCTGAATGCCAGACAGCCTTCAAAGAGTTGATCAAGCACATGGAATCACCACTGATACTGTCAAAGCCGAATGATGGAGAGGAACTGTTCCTGTATTTGTCTTTCTGATCTCATGCATTAAGCGCTGCACTTGTCCGAGAAGATGCCAAGGTTCAATGACCAGTTTACTATACCAGTAAAAGGCTCACTAGGGCAAAATAAACTATCCCAAATTAGAGAAGCTTGCATATTGTCTTCTTATTGCCTCAAAAAAGCAAAGGCCGTACTTCCAATCCCATCCTATAAAGGTTCTCACTAACCAACCGCTAAGACAAATTCTCTTTCTCCCAGAAACTTCGGGGAGATTATTAAAGTGGAACATAGAGCTCATCCAATATGACATCACCTGTCATCCTTGAAGATCTATTAATGGACAAACCTTAGTGGATTTTATCGCCGAGTTCATGGATAGGGGGAAGAACCAGAAGAACCAGCTGAGGCGGTGGTTAGTTGGAAGCTATTCATTGATGGATCCAGAAATGATTACTACTCGGGGGGGATAGTCCTTGAAACTCCTGTAGGTCATTCCTTATGCTACACCCTAAGGTTGGAATTTCCATCAACCAATAATGAAGCTAAATATGGAGAATTAATCACAAGGCTAAAGTTAGCAAAAGAAATGAATCTGAAAAGCATGAAAATTCTCAGTGAGTCACAGCTGGTAGTGTGTCAAGTTCGAGAGGAATTCCAAACCAAAGTCGGAAACCTTCCTGCTTATCTTATCAAATCTTTGGAACTTCTCGACGATCTTGACTACTACAATATATCTCATATTCCTAGGGAATCAAATTCAAAGGCAGATTCTCTTGCCACGTATGCCAGTTCCTCAGATGAACAATTGTTGGGTTTGATACTCATCAAAATTCTTTCAACTCCTGACATTGAAGAATCAGATGTTTACTGGATTATGGAGGCTGTTGAAGAGCCTTTATCCTGGATGATCCCAATCAAGGAATATATCCTTAATGAAACACTTCTAGAGGAACTAAAAAAGCGACAAAAAATATTGCGTAAAGCTCCGTTATACCTTATCCAAGATAAAAGGTTATATAGATGAGGTTTGTCTATGCCACTATTGTGATGCGTAACCAAAGAGGAGTCCAAAGAAATCTTGGCAGAATTACATGAGAGAGAATGCGGAGGTCACATAGGTGGTCAAACACTAGCCAAGAAAATTCTGCGATATGGCTACTTCTGGCCCGATGTGAACCTGGACGCAATGACCTATGCTAAGAAGTATGATAGATGCCAAAGATTTGCAAAGATTCCAAGAGCACCTCCCATAGAATTGACTCAGATGGCTAGTCCATGGCCATTTGCCGTCTGGGGCATAGATTTGATCGGAGCATTGCCTATAGCTAGATCAAGTATGAAATATGCAATCGTGGTCATTGACTATTTCACTAAATGGGCCGAAGCTCAGCCGTTAGCTACTATTACTTCGAGAAAGGTGATCAACTTTGTCTTAAAGAACATTATCTGTCGATTCGGGATACCTTAGAAAATAATCACCGATAACAGAACTCAATTCGAGTGCAGTGAATTCTTAGATTTCTATGCTAAATACAAAATCAAGAAGAGTTTTGCAACCGTTGCTCATCCGCAAGCCAACGGGCAAGTCAAAGCAATCAATAAAATTTTAAAGTCAACCATTAAGAAGCGACTCGAAAAAGCCAAAGGTGGTTGGGTAGACGAGCTTCCTCTTGCACTATGGGCATACCACACAACTCACAAAACTGCAACTGGGCACACTCCATTCTCACTTGCATTTGGATCCGAGGCTATGATCCCAGTGGAGCTGGAAGTTCCCACTCACCGTAGAATCCGTTTTAATCAGGAAGAGAAAGGGAAACTGCAACTCGAAGCACTTGATTTGCTTGAAGGAAAAAGAAAAGAAGCAGAACTCATAATTGCTGCTCATCAGAGAAGGGTGGCCAGACATTTTAATGCTAAAGTCAAATGGAAAACCTTCAAAAATGGGGACCTTGTTCTGAAGAGAATCATGATAGGAAGTGGAGTGTGTGGACCCATTTGGGAAGGATCGTATATGATAAGTCAAAAATTCTCAGATGGCACCTTCGAACTGAAAACGACGGACATGAATCGGCTTCCCAAAGCCTGGAATAGCATACACCTCCATCATTACTTCACTTAATGTTTCTTTCATACATCTTGAAAAGTAGTAAACATCATGCATTGTAAATACCATGCAACATTGTTATAAGCTTTGAAAATTGTTACAAGCTTTGTACATATCGATAAAAGAAATTTATTTACTTGCCTAAATCGTACATTTGCAAAATTCTTGATTACAAGTTGCTGAAATTTGATTTTGATTGTAGGTCCCCTAAAAGAACGTCGTCACATCTATACCTAGTAAAGCCTGGTGACCACCGCAGCACGTCCCGATTGGGATAGCTTAAACGCCCATTGCTCAATGCTTAAAACATCATTCACAGCAAATACGAAGGTGTGGAGCATAACATTGCAAATAAGGGACACCAAAACCTGAAAGGTAAAATGATGCGGCGTTAAACTACAAACAAAGTTGTAAGTTTCGCCATAGGGGCACCTTCTTACTTGCAAGGTCCAGGACTCTGGTTCTAACAAATCGTGATAACCCCGATAAATGAACTAGCGTCCACCCCATGAAACGATGCAACAATAAAACAAAGACCTCCCCGAGGGGCACCCAGTCGATCGTTAGTGCCATTAATAAATGGCCCGATTATGACAAACATCGGGCTTCAAAACTAAAGACCTCCCCGAGGAGCACCCAGTCAATCGTCGTTGCCATTAATACATGGCCCAATTACGACAAACCCTGGGGTTCCAAAGACTTCTTCAGAGGTATCCATCAGATGTTGGGTCTTCTAAACCTAGTTACTGATGCTGGATCTTCCAAATCCAGTTACTGATGGACGTTAAAAACCCCTTTGGGAGTATTCGCTCATAAGCCGGGTCTTCCAAATTCGATTAATGACGAACCCAAAGACCTTTTCGAAGGCGTCCAACAAATTCTACAAGTGGCTGAATTATTCAGTCAAACGAATAATGAATTTACAAAGACCTTCTCAGAGGCACAAAAAACAAGACCTCTCCGGGGGCATATGTTCAAATCTAATCTCCGAAGGACCTGGATTGCTAGATTAGCGAGAAACATGATTGAAAATACTAAAATATAAGACCTCTCAAGCAGAGGAACAAAAACAAAAATTCCTCTTCATTAAAAGGCATGAGTTGGATGGACTAGACTAGAAACCCTTGGATCATGAACAAACCAGGAAATTTTAAATGTGATGGTAAAAACACAAGACTAGGATATTCCAAACGAAATGACATGCCTAACTTTTAAAGTCTGTGACTAATTTTGGTATGGGGGCATTTCCACTGCATTAAGAAAATTCAACAATGTTCACTTAAACATACCATAAACTCGTCACAACTTTACATTAAAGGCTCAGCATCTACAAGGATTACACTGAACAACAAAATGAATTTCCTTAAAATGGCTAAGGTAAACTCGAGAACTTCAATGCAGTGATAAACACAAGAAGTGGTTACTCATGGAGAAGAAGTCTCAAATATTGCCCCAGCAAAAATCAAGGAAATTCAACAAAATTGGTCAAGAAAATCCAACTAATAATGATCCATGGCTACAACTGAAAAACCATTGTTTACAAAATCTTACCACGGGGTCATTATAACGATAAGCATTGCAACAACAAATAACTTGTAATATAAAAGAATCTGTGTTGTGAGCGTGAAAAGGAAACAGGTGTGGAATGCAAAACAAGAAAGTACGATAAAGCTAAGTTTGGATGATTGTCTGCTTATAACTGGGGTGAATATGATAGTATTGATTGTGTTTACATTTACATGTAAGCTATTCGTCATATTGATAGGGGTTTACATGCATCAGTGAGGATGTGGAGGGAGGGGGTAGTTGGGTTAATAAAGAGTTAATGCCTAACTGGTAACAAAGATATGGGTCTGGTAGGTGTTTTAACACGTGTTGCGTTGATCTATTCATCATCAGCGAGGATGGTGGGTATGTACATGGCTTGAAATAATTCCCAAAGGCCTCTGTGTGTTGGGATAACTGGGAGATGACCCAGAAAATGTGCACAAAGTGTTCAATGCGTGGATACTTTAGGAATGTGAACCACTTAAAATTTGATAAACAGTCCAGGAATCATGTTAGAGTTAGGAGAAATAACATGGTACATGGGGACTGGGAGTGGAATTCATGTACATGTGAGGTACAATGATGTTATCTGCATTTGTTCAATGGTAGATAATTTATATAAATATTGTTTTATGCTCATACCATACCATGTTGTCTGACCCTATTTTGATTGCATTTCCAATCTTATGGGATGTCTCATTTTCGATGAGGTAGCTCATGGATTGAATCCAGGAAAGGAGAATTAAGTAGTTGTTTGGTGATGCTATGTTATGATGCAAGACTTGATGCAGTAGGACTTAAAATCTAGAGTAGCTTAATGGTTAAATAAAGAGTCATTGCGTTAAATTTGTTAAATGAATTAAGGGCTTATATTCAGTTTTAGATGTAATAGTGTAATGCTTCACACGCTCTGTATAAATCTGAAGCTAAAATGATAACTCAAACTGAGTATTTTATGGGTATTGAATTGGCTATATCAGTTTACTTTAAAATGGTTTATGAATCTTGTATTGATGTTAATAATCTGTAGCCACTTTAGTGCCTTTTTATGGTCGTACTAGTTACATGCTTGGCTAAGCATAAATGATGTAAAATGGTATGGTGGATAATCTCAATGTATACACTTTGCCACTGAAATGTCATAATCCAATACATTTATATATATTGGAAATGATTTTGTTATTAAAAGGTTATACTTATGGAATAGGTGAAATAATAATCTCTAGTAAATAAGAAGCCTCAAGAGTATTGCCTATGGTTATTTTTATTCACTGTGGCATTTTATTATACAATTAGCAAAGTGTTTGTAAAAATGACTTAAAGAGTGTATGATGAATTTTAACATTAGAAACTTAATTGGGTTAAACTGTTACTCTATTTCATTACTATTTTAAAGTTTAAATTAAACAATTCGAGGGAATGCCATAAATAGGGAGGGTTATGCATGTGCACAGGATATTCTCTGTGCTTGTGTACATTCCCAGGGCAAACAAATTCTTTGATCCCCATCCCTTTATAAATTATTTGATGAATACAATATTGTTTAAAGTTTGCATAAGGATTAAACTGAACTGATACAGTTATATTAGTGTGCATTTTGAAGAATCTTGGGGAAACTTGATAGGAGGAAATCCTATTAAGGAAGTGTCCAAGGCACAAACTGATGTTAATTCAGGGCCTTTAATTATAGATTAAATGGGAATAAAATGGGGTTCATTTCAACATTTCTCTCAGTTCACTCAGTTACATGTACGGACTCAGTTACATACATTCATACACTCATTCACATTGGCACACCCTGTCTTTATACCGCTTCAGAGTCAGTCCAGTCCCCTGCATACCTGTCACAGAAACACACACAGTAAACTGAACAAAAATAGGTTTACACTGTTGCAAATATGTATTGATTTAAAATTTATTTGCCTTAGAATTTTGGTGTGTTTCTCATCATATTTATTGACTTGGTCTGATATCTATATACGTCTATTTGTGTCTAGACTGCTTGTGATATTCATAGTGACTCACTGTAAATACCACAAGGTAGACAATATATCTTGTGCCTCAGATCATCCTCAACACAACTATAGTGGGCTGCTGATCAAGACCAGCCTCAACTCACATTTGTGGTCTACTGATCTTGACCAGCCACGAAACATCGTATAGTGATCTGCTGATGTAAATAGAAAATATAATTGCACGTGCACAATACATGTATACACATATATTTGTATGTATATACACATATATTTATAATGTGCAGGGGCAATATGGTCAAACATCAGTAAGTCCACGGTTCAAGTCAAACTGGATCTGGCTAAATGCAGCAATGCACAAAGTACCACAAGCAAGTGTGCAACATGCATAATGGTTCGACTCACACATGTATAAACACATGAATGTACATATATACATAGAGGCAAACAATGAACAATGGTACACATGCATGCAACAGGTGCATCATGCACAAGTGTGTGACTTAGGTTCAAGAAAGGAATAATACAAATAAATCAAGTTGTACATGCTATACATGTAGTATACACAAACAAGCAACTGCACATGCTCATGGACCAAAGCATGTAAATATGTACTTGAATGAAATTCAGCATGTACATAAGTACACGGAAACACATCTGTATACTAAGCCATGGAGACATGCAGAGAATTCTATGAACACAGTGCATGCCAAGAATGGTGCAGAAAATGCAACGTGCCAAATAACACAATGGACAACACAAGTATACAAGAGTGCTAACAAGTCAAGATGTTCAATCTCATATATGGCCTAATATCACAACCAGTAAACATGGCAAGTTCGAACAACGAAATGCATGGACACATCAAGTAGCAACTGAAGTGAAATTCCAAAACCAACAAGGCAATGGCAATAAAGTATGGAAATTAGAACTAAGCAAAGTGCAACTGGTGCATGGATAGAACAAGAACAAGTGAAGCAACAATCAATAACACAAGTCAACCGAGAATTGAAATAAGTAACGATCAACACAACAACAAGTTTGAACAAGGGCAGTATGATCAAATACAAATTCAACAAGCACATAGGCTCATACATGTGCACTTCACACTCACAAGTGTAGCTTGAAACATAAAGGTGCTCACAGTTACAACAATGGACTAATGGTTTAATGATGTACAACAAACACTTGTAAAGCACAGTAACAATTCAAGTTCAAGGCAGTTTCAAAGTGAAATCAACAAGTCAGGGCCATGCAAGTCATGCTCAAACCCAAGAAATAAATGCAAATGCAAATGCAAATGCAACTGCAACTGGTTCAACTCAAGCCCAAGGCAATACAAGAACTCATAGGTTCAGAAGCAAGATCATATCACATCAAGAAATTATGGAGTGTATCAAACAAAATTCACGAACATGAGCAGTAATAATATAGTGCACAATAGGAAGGAACACGCTAACATGCAACTCAGTGTACAAAGAGGACAGAGACATGCAAATGCCAAGCCAATATTGTAGGAACACACTCATACAATATGGAGGCTCAAACCAGTGGATCAGTCAAGCAAAATATTCACTATAGCATGTCAGGTAATACAACAAACATTGCAAAGAGTCAGATCTACTCAGAGATGCTGCAAGAATAAATGTAGTGTACAATCTCAAGAGAAAAAGGAACTATGTGCACTGCATACATATATACACATAATTGTGTGTGTGTGTGTGTGTGCATTCATGCATATACAATCATGAACATGTCTAGCCACAAAAAATATTTAAATGCCAATACAAGCAATTGCTATTCAAATGGTCTCAATATAAAAGGATTTTTTTTTTCAAATTTGACTGGTTTCAGAAAGAGGAAAGAAGTTACAATTGCATGGATGGCATGAACATATTTGGAATTGGAAAATGCAATTTATCTCTCCAAAATACACAGTGAGAAAAATATGGCTAAATACATCAAGAATCATCAGACAAGATTTCATAAACACAATCATAGGTGTGGTTTTAGGCAAAAAGGAATTGTTCGATTTCAAGACATGCCACAAATTCACGAGTGCAATTGTTTTGGGGAATAAAAATAAATTGATGTTTCCAGAAATCAATCAGGGTTTCACAACATTCCTACAAGCAGTTTATCACGAAAAATCAAGATAAAATCACGCATGAAATTAGAGACATATAAGGGTTTTTGAACCCTATAAAAACACCATTCGTCACATTCATTTGATCATCGAAACCAAAGCAACAATTCGAGAGCAAAAGAAATCAAATTAGAATACTCACAATATTTTTAGGAGTTTCAATCTATAGCCAAAGCCAAATCAACCGACGGAGAATCACAAGCATCGATGGCATCACTGAAACGAATTACATCAACAACTAGAAGTCACGATTTGGAGCCAAGGAGCAAAAACCCTAGTTCCTTTTGTTCGGTGGCCATTGAAGAGAGAAGACAATATTTGAAGTGAAATAAAATTAAAGGAGGCCGAGTTTTTGTTTAAATTATTTTAAGGGTTTTTCCCCTTTTTATTGTTTTGAGTTGTTTATTTCTTTTGTAATCATTTTACATTTTTCTGTAAAGTAGGGTGTATCTAGCTGTAGGATTTATAGTTAGGGTTTACGAGTTATGGGTTTGTAATTCGGAGAAAATATGATCTTAGGGATAAAGATCAATGCAGGATTTTAGGCATAGGATTAGAACAGTCGAGAGGGGTATCGCGAGTTTACAAGGATTTTGTAAGCAAAGTGATAGTTTTAAATCTAGTAGAAACCTTAGAAAATGCAGTAGTATGCAGGGTTTGTCGAAGCTACGTAAAATCTTTGTCATTTATTTTCTGCATTTATTTTCTCAACTGCAATGTGTGTTGCAATAATTTTTATACTCCTCAAAACTATAATAAACCCTATTCACCCCCTCTAGGGTTAATCTAGATCCTACAGATATTGCATATAAAGTTTTCATTTTAGTAATGCAACTCGAATTTTGTTTACTTGGAAAAGATTTAGCTTATACTTATAACCACACGATTTTCAAACTATTTCTCTTAACTCATCAAAGTCGGAAAATTTTAAATACTGGTTTACACATGTTTAAATTCTTTTCCCAAATTTCATTTCACAATAATTCAAAACTTATGACATGTCCTTCACAAGCGAATTATTTATAACACACACCATCTCCATCTGATTTCAAATCAATAGAAATTTTGCCACGTCACCACTTTTATATTAATTTCTCTTGACACTGGCTACTAACTTGATTGTAATATCAACTAGCCTCGCCATTTACCATTTTATACTTCCAACATGATGGCTGCAACCATTCCTCGACTTGATTATAAGAGTGGGTATTCTAAAAATACCACTTATGATAAGGGTTGAATTAAATTTCAATACATTTTTAGTTCATGAAACATTAATATTATGCACTTTAAACCTTTAGAAACACAAATTTTCATCAAATGACTCTTTAACTCATTTCGAGTAATTAAACCACCCACATAATACAATCTATTACATCTTTTGGCTGCGATGTCGACACGAGATCGCTATGGCCTCGCCATCCAAATTTATTATTACCAACTAATGTAGTGTTTTTATATCATCCTCGCAAATATTCTCCATTAATATATCCCAAAAATTCATTCTATAATGTATGAATAATATGTTCAATCGTCTTGTATAAGTGTTTAAAAAATTATTGTTGATATCGCTGATCAGATGTATACTTAATGGATAATTCAACACAAAAGATAATCACTAGATTCTGTAATTGATATATGGTTGTCTATATTATTTATTAATTATCACCAATACTACAAATAAAGACATCCCAACATTACACTTTACTCGTTATTTACTTATTTCATATTCCAAGACAATTTATCTCAAAACAACCATTTAATCATCAATATTAATTATCATTACTTAATCCCACTTACAAATTTATTAAAAAAATTCATAGTTGAAACAATTTACCAGTTTCCGCGACGCAACTCTAATTTACTATCAAAATAGCACCACTTCATCCCAAAATGAATTTAACATATATAAAATATTGGATTTACTTCATTAACTCATCCTAATTTATTTTATTCAATTCCACATTCAATTAAAACGTAAAAAGGTTGAGGTTTAAATTTTCCTTGAAAATTCTAAACCCAAGGATGAAGCACCAAAAGGATCAGAGGATGGAGATCTTTCATCAAGATCGACTACAAAATATAGGAAACTATACAAGGAACACTACGAAATAAAACATTCTTAAATGTACTCTGAACGCTTCGGATTGTATAAAACATAATTGATAAGAACTACGAGAAAAAGACAACAATGAGAGAAATAGAGTAAACACAAGTGTTATCCTTCTACTTTTTAACACAAGTACTATTTTGTTTCTATTCTGTGTTTATTGTATTTTGTTCTGAACCACTGCTCTTATACTAAATGTTACACCCCACCATGAGACCCACCTTAATAAAGAGCATTACTAAGTAATGTTGTCTATTAGAGCGGAGAATAAGGTTAGTTAGGGGCGACCATCTATAATATTGCATTAGACGAGTATTGAATACATCAATTGATTGTCTAAATTTCTTTTCTTTTGTTGTCTCAAGTGGATCGACATACTCAACACGTCTAATATGAGACTACGATGGACAAGGACCACATTTATAACAATATACAACTCATCACAATTATCATATCACAAAACAGATACATGTAGATATAATCACAGAAATACAACATATACATGTGTTGTATCTCAAATTGTTATGCATAACCTATGGATAAAAACAACAAGCTCTAAATACTCAATATAATAACTTAAGTATACGAATAAAACTAAGAGATGGCTCCAAAGGATAAAGTCCAAGACGAATCAGCTTACCTCGAATTAACAGCAAGCTACAATCTGAAATAACTTGGTCTGACCCGAGCATTAACACACACGGGTCAGTCTAGTTTACATATCAATAACAATACGACAAGTGATGTAACAACCCAGAATTCTGACAATAAATAAATTAGTATTTAATTAGATTTTCCAAAAATAGGAACTTCTACAAACGATGGAATATGACCATGAAATTTTAACCGTTGCGTTCTTCATGGAATTCTGGTCAACCTTCATTTTGGGGTTTCACGAATGGAGTCCATATGAAAAAGTTACAGACGAAACACGAAAAACAAACAAAAATAATAAAATAGAATAAATATAATATTCAATACCATTTTTAACCCGCCATCATTGGGCGTTTCAGCCTGGGCAGTCGACACCCATGGATGGGGAAGTCGATTGCTCTTAGCGAATGCAACCCTATAACGGCTAGGGTTATACATGTTTTTATTATATAATATATAAAACAGATGGACGAATGTTTATTAAATTAAATCTAATGGTTTGAGGTATTCCTAACACCTATAAAAAGGTTAAGCCCCATTCTTTTTCACATTTTTTTTAGAGCAGCAGCGAAGCTCTGGCATTTCCCTTTCTCCTCAAACAAATTCTAAAATAAACTTATTTTCATATACAATCGAAAAAAAAACATAAAGAATATAGATTGGAAAGGGTTAATCAGATTCATATGAAAAAGAATATGGATTGGCGTCTAGGTTCTTCTACATTAGATTTCTCCCCTCTTTTCTTATTTTCTTGCAAATCTACAAATCTAAAAGTATCCCCTTTTCAGAATAGTTGTAGATTTGTAAGAATCTAGAAATTTTAGGCCTAAAAGACTATCCAGATTTGGATGCTTTTAGCCGAGTGGGATATTTATATACAAAGTATACAATAATACTTCGTTTGTATTAAATCAGAAATATATGCCTATGTGTTTAACAGATTTGTTGTAGTTTTTGTCATGTTTGAAGAATAATTGTGGTTTTGAATAATAATATTATTTTATAGGCTTATTAGATTGTTCATACCATTAACTATAATTGTATTTAAAAATATTGTGGTTATTGTAAACATCATGAATTTGGATATCAGTCTCATAAATCACTGTTAAATTATAGTTTTATTTCAGATCTATAGTTTTGGTGTTGATTTGTAATTTATGTTAATTTTGTTAAAAAGATATAAGCCTGTTTGTGTTCAGTTTTGTTTGGGTTTTAACTTAGTTATTGTAAATATACCTATTTGCACTTTTTTAACAAAAAGACATTATTTGAAATCAATAAGAAATATGTACCAAAAACAAAAAGGGAAGAGTTGTGTAATTCATGTATTAGCATAGACTTTAATATGTTTGTGTATAGTTTACATCAACCACTCCAAAAACATACATAGTATATATTTCTTATGATTTGAAATATGTTTATTCCCTTTTTAAATATTTATGCATAATTTTCAATAATTACAATTAATAGCTTTTTTGTAAGATTTAGAGTCTTATTAAAAAATGAAGGCAAAAAGGAATGTTCGGTTGTTATCTTTAACCAAAACATTGAATTAAATCATAATAAAATTAAAAGAATAATAACTACGTTAACTGGTTGAAAATATAAAATATGTGTATACATTATCCGTCCAAATCTACGTAAACAACGAAGTATATATTATAATTAATGCTTGTGTGTTTGAATGGGTTTCCTTTTATGGAAATTATACATGAAAATGTGATCCGAATAAAATGGAAATAAATATTATGACCGTTGTAGTAATTAATGATATTGATTTGCTATAAATAAGTTCATAAAGAAATAATAACCATTGTAATCATCGTTGTTTGGGAGAAAACAAATTAAATTAGGTAGTTAGGCCAAATGGTTATAATTTAAAACAACGACTAGTTAGGCCTAATGGGTTTTAAATGACCGGTATGGTGTTGCTATAGGTCTACCTATCCTACGGGAAGTATTAAGTGGCTAGGAGATTATCCAATAAGGCCAGCTAGATAATAACAAGGAGGTCTACCACAGGTTGGTCCTAAATGGCGTGCTACGTCTACCTAACCGATTGGTCTTAAGCGGCTGCTTACAATCTCTCGCCTTATGTGTGGCATGGGTTTATATGCGTGAATAAAGAAAAAAATTATTAGTAGGACTTGTAACTAGTGTCCTCTAATTTATATTAGCGTAGAGTAAACCATCGAATGGGCACGAAGTGACAATAGGTCCGCCTAGGGTAGCGATCAAGAGGGTCCACCCTTATCTATCATTTGATAGTGAGGTCTTAAATATATATATATATATATATATATATATGTATGTATATGTATATATAACCTCCGTATGATTAGTGGGTAGTTGAGAGTCCACCTCGTAGTTTTTGGTAATTAGCTAAATGATGGTTTAAAGGCTTCATAAATATATGCGTACACATTCTATCTCAGTATTTCTATCGTTGGGAATGTTACCTTGGGTATGGTAGTTAGAGTTGTGCGTTAATGTTTACAAGGTTAGGTTAGAATTACTAGCCTTGATAAGCATATGTCTCTGGTTGAACCAAACGGGATACATCTGTGTATTCTAGACCGTATTGTACTCTTTATATTCACCAAAAAATATTGTTCTAACCCTCCTCATTACAATCTCCCAGGTTTTCTCGAGAAGGTCAGGTTCTCACAGGTGTTTAAGTTTGGTTTTCAGTTCTAATTCTCTCTCATGCTCGGTATTAACATGATGACTCACTCTTATAAGGTAGTTACTCGAGTTGATATCAGTCTATCTTATTTTGCTTCCACTATGAGTTATTTTATCATACTTTGATTATACTCATGCTCAGTTATTTGTAGGAACCGTAAATACCCGCTCCATGCTTGGATGGGTTCGAATTTTTGTTGAAATTTAGGCTCATAAAAGTATGGCCAGATACATTTTGTGTCATAACATAGGTTAGACGAATAAAGGAATTAGTTTAATTAGGACTCATGCGAGAATGCATTCGATTTTCTTTTCTATTTTTCTTCATTTTCTTACTCGACTTTAAATTATTTCGACGATGAAATAGCCATGGGCCTATTTATTCAAAATGGGCCTTAAGCAATTAAGAGTTGAAATATGTTGAGTTCGAATTTCTAGCCAATTTTGTCTTACCCCATAGTACGCTAGCGATCTCCTTGTGAAGAGCATGAGAATGGAAAATGGCAAATCCCATGGATTTGAGTTCGGAGACTGAACAAAAATCTATCTATAATTGAGATAGTTGCGTTTTCTTGTTTTTGTTTCGTTGGTATTTTTGATCAATGACCTTTTCTGTATCCAAAACGGGAAATTCAGGTCAATATGTCATATCCATCTAGAAATATAATTACATGCTATATAAATTTGATACTTCGTTAAAATTTTGGATATTCTTCTTTTGAAAATATCCATTTGAGTCCTTGATCTTGCATTTGTGGGAATTTTAATTTTTAAGACTGCCTTAGAAAATAAAATGGATTCAAAAGTCTAAAACTATGGTTTCGAAAAATAGTTTTATAAAAATATGGTTTTAAAATTATTCGTGTTTTTATTCGGGATTTGTGTGATTTAATAAATAACCAAGTTGGTTGGAAGAAGGGAATTAGAAATGACAAGGAATTTGCCTCGAAACTTAAAAATAATTAACATCCATTCTTTGTGATCTTTAGTATACCTCTTTTTATATATATATATATATATATATATATATATGTATATGTATATATTGGTTGATTTATCGAAATTATCACAATTAATCTTCGAGATTTTAAAATCCCAATGCTTTGAAATGCGAAAAGATTTTCCAGTTAATAATATAAACTGGAATATAACAATATTGAATTGTATTTATAATACGAAAACTTTAGGTTGTAATAAATCCATTTCAAAAAGTTTTAAATTTTCCTTCGAAAGTGCTAAGGAAAAATCTTTCATCCGGACTTTTGGGGTATTTGATTTACGAATCATCCATTTATTTATTTGTCAACTAGGTAAAGGGAAATCCTTTTTAATTTTAACTTTAGATTTCTAGCTAATTTCTAACTCTAAAATTCGTTCGTTTGTTTGGTGGCCACAACTATTCGGAGGCATGGAAGAAGGGATTGGAAATTTAAATTCTCGACTCGACAAGTGGTGGAAGTCGGCACGAGATTTTGGTTGGGGTTCGGAAGTCGTTTTGGCATTATAGGAATTTTCTTATAATTTTTATACTAATTATACAGGCCATTGGGCCGAGGTTCAGACTGTGCCCATGCTGGGGAAAGCAGTCGACCACCCTTCGTGGGTCAAGTCGATCGCTATCCCCTCTAGGGCACGGTCTGGAGCCCAACCCGTAAATGCTGGAATGGTATATATATCATTTTAGTTGACCATTTCCTTCCCCATCTCCATTTTCACCAAGCCCAAACCCTCCTCCATTCCCAAGCTCCAATCCAAGCATCCCCCCTCCATTTCATCCCTAATTTCCACTAAAATCATCTCGACGCAGATCTCTACCCTATTATACTTGTGCTATGCAATTTCTTTTGTCCAATTCGTCGTTTCCTCCATGGCCCCGCCC
This sequence comes from Allium sativum, assembly GCA_030737875.1. Lineage (NCBI taxonomy): Eukaryota > Viridiplantae > Streptophyta > Magnoliopsida > Asparagales > Amaryllidaceae > Allium > Allium sativum. The sequence goes on from CM060923.1 coordinate 468,610,946, forward strand.
CGAAACGTTGTCGCTCACCACTCCGGTTTCACACCTCAGGAGGCCGTGTGGCTAGACCGCAATGAAGGGAAGATTCAGCATTATTTAGCTATGACCAATTATGATTTTATTATGGTATATCGGTGAAGTTCGTTGATTTCATCGCTTGTAATTTGGAGGAGCTATTCGTCGGCGCATACCTGGCACCGATCCTGCGTTTCTATACCTTCGAGTGCGAATATTATTTGTGTTGCATCTGCCTCTTCGATGCCCAGATGGATGCTAACACCGATGACGAGTCTTTTTTAATCCAATATGAGGTCAGGAGCACCCACATCTAGTTCTTTGACGATGATTTGGAAGAGATTTTGGGTGTCACAGCAGTCGGAGCTGAGCTAGATGCTGTTGAGATGGATGACCCACAGATTCTTAAGCGCATCGTGCTTGGAGTGCAGGGAGCCTGGATCACCCCTAATATATGGCCTATTGCTCATTTGGTTGTGCACATCATTCAACATAATGTCATCCCGAAGATGGGGAGCTTGAAGTAGATTTATCTTTCAATGCGCCACGCCACTTATGCCATTCTGGGCGGTATAGCCATCAACTGGGCACATGTACTTATGATCCATCTTCAAGAGATGTTCATCAGCACCCTGAGGAGCCACTTCTCTTATAATCATCTTCTCACTCGTGTCTTATGACACTTCCAAGTGAGGATTACTGGGGAGACAGCGGTGAAGAAGGCGCCTACCGCCATTAGCCACACCACTCTCCGTAAGATGGGCATTCAACTACCTGATGCTCTTGTTCCCGCACCTCCCGCACCTGTGCAATAGCGATAGCCGTCGCAGCCTGGCCAGGAGGACCTAGAGCTCTCCGTTCTTCGTAATATCCAGGACGAGCTTCTTGAGGTCCGTAGGGAGCAGTGTAAGCAGGCTGTAACACCCCGTGAATTCTATAACGTTAAGCTTCACGAAATAAAGTATAATTAATTATAAATGATGAAATCAAGGGAAATGTGTTACGCCATTGCGTTTGTCTCGAAATTCTGCTTGAAATAGAGTTCAAGTTTGCGTAAAACGGATATCGTATGAAGAAGATATGGACAAACGAAGTTGGGCGAAAAACCAGAAAACGGGTCAGAATGCACTGGCGCACTTGGGAAGTGCGCCAGAACAAAAATGAACTGGCGCACTTGGGAAGTGCGCCAGTACATTTTTAGCCTGGCGCACCTGCCAAGTGCGCCCAGGTCAGATTGACATGCTGGTCAGGTCCTGGATGGCCTGATCAGGGTCTGGTCGAATTCTGATGCTTGGCTGAGTCACTAGGGCTTACGTGTCACCTTTTGAGTGGCTCTTTGAACTTTGTATGGTCTAGATTCCTCCTATCTTCATCCGACGGCTCAAAACAATTTAAAATTCTATAAATACAACTCAAACCTAACCCTAAACTCACACAAAAAATAGAATACAATACCCGTCATGCTGCTGGAGAGGAACTAGGAATGACCGTCAATTAGAAACCCTAGAGATAAGCCAACAAGCCTAAGAGACGAATCAAATCAAAGCTTAATCAAATCATTCAACGCAACTTTGCTACCCAAAGGAGAGCATCTCCAAATCAGAATAACAAAAATCAGAAAACAAGAATTCATCACACGTTGTAAGTATAATGACCTTTCAAAATATGAATAAAAATTGTGATGTGATTCGATGTAAATGAAAATAGAATCGTGTTGTCTAATCTTTGTGTATTGTGATGGTTCTATCATGACTTGTGTACTGATGTTTGTGGCAATAAATTAATTGATGCAAGCCTATTGAACAATTGTATATGAAAAACAATGGCACTTGCAAGCTTGTGGCAAAAACTAGAAATTTATCCCTTTTTATATATGTCGATGGCATGGACTATGTATATTCCCTTAGTCTAAATTAGAATTTGTGTAAACATGTTATAGACCTTTTATGCCTACATGACCCAAAACCTATGATATCGTCCTTATGTTTATTGGCAAATATATTTAGATCTATGTTTGCAAGTATAATTAGATCTATGTTTCATAAACTATGCAAGTTCATTTGCAATTATAATTGGACCTATGTTTCATCAAGTATAATTAGATCTATGTTTCATAAACTATGCAAGATTTTGTCTATTTGCAAGTATAATTGGATCCATGTTTCATAAACTATGCAAGTTCATAGGCTATATGATTAGATGTTAAAATTGTACATTTTGGTGAACATACATCATGCTAGTCTTGTGTTTGACATTATGCCAAATTAAACATGTTTAAAACACAAGCTTGTATTTGCCTAAACTATGCCATTTCATATGTCACCTACTTAGTCATACTTTGATTTGAATGCAAGTTCACATGACCCATGTTATATGTTAGTTGAATCGCCAAATTGCAAGTTCATGCACCACACACCTTTATGTATTACATGTTCATATTGATTATGCCAAAAATGCCAAGTTTACACCTGTGTCTCGTTTACGTTTATGAATTCCCTTATGCTTATTTGTGTGCGCTAAATTAGGCTAAGTTTTTAGCCTAAAATTATATGTTAAAAATTAGGCGAACGAATATTAGGCTAAGATTTGTTAGCCTAATGTTTAAACGGGGGAACGTTGAGAATATTTGAAAACTTGACATAAAAATATATTGAATTGGCATGTTTGTCGCATGCCAGAATTGGTGGCATTTAAATGGTATAAATTCTTATACCAAAAATATTAAACTTGGAATGTGGGCCATAACATTTAATTGTTGACAAATTTACATATATTCAGTAATAAAGACAAATATGTAAATTTAGAAAACACGATATGCTTAACCCGAGGTTGGATTGAGTTGTGATGTAAACCTGCCCGGACCCACCCGGTTGTCCAGTAGTCACAACAATACCTATCCATTGTGGGTGGTTAAGCATTGAGCCCAATAAGGACCCGAGGTTTGACTGAGCTACGGTGTAAATCTGCCCGGAACCGACCGGCATATCCAGTAACCGTAGCAATACCTGTCTAATGTGAGTGGTCTGGTGCTCCTAAGAGGCTAAGGATAGATGGTAGGGTTAAGTCAACTATAACACTTAACCAAATTCAACGTGTTAACAAGAATTGATGGGTGGGGTTAGGTAAATACAGACACTTAACCACTTAACATGTTTGACTAGAAAATCCGGGTAACGAGGGACCCGTTTCAGCAGTAACCCAAAGTTAGGTATCAACGGTACCCTGAAACTAGGCAGGGTGGGGCACGATTACTGGGCTGATTGTAAGCGGTCAAACAACGGCGGTGGGTGCACAGTGCAGGTCTAACGAGGTGCGGGCGTGCACACACTCCGGAGCAGACAATCAGGGCACTGGAGACACCAGCAGTATAACCTATGTCTTCTAGTTTTGTGTCGGGGCCGCCACCATGGGTCTTGATACACCCCATGGTGGGACCAGCATAGGTATCTACAATTCTTGGGGGCCGTATGACACATGTTAACGCGAGTAGGAGCCGATCTTTAATAAGAATGGGGATCACTTCACCCTCACCATGGGGTGCCAGTTAGAATAAACTCGAGTAGGTGTAGAGATATAATATGGGTTTGATAGTACATTCGACACTTCCTTAGCCTGTGACACTTTCCTATTTTTAGTTTACATCCATCATACCCTTTCTTTATACACATATTGAAGAGTTACTAGATTTACTCAGGCTTTATGTCTGACTCTGTTTTCTTTTCATCTTCTTTTCTTTCGTTTCCCCCCAGGTCCACAGGGAGGAAACAGCTCAACTCAGTCAGGCTCTTTACAAGCACCAAGAACGTAGATGTATGATTTGGATCTTTCTTGCTCGGATAATGGCTTTGGATATCACTATGGGGATTTTTGTTACTTTATTTATGATTTCATGCTTCTTTTATAATCAAGGCAGTTATGAGGTTGTAATGTTGAAAGTATTTTGAGACAATTATGGAAATCTTTGTTTGATACACGTATTGATGAAATAAAAGTTTGTTTGGTTTCCGCTGTTTAAAATATGTGTATTTATATATGTCTTGAGTTCATCTGTGGCTTTTACTTACAAACCTCCACCAAAGTTGAGGCATTCCCTTTGTGAGTAACCTTAATGGTGGTGGGGTCTTTCACTTGGTATCAGAGCATACGTTTACCAGACAAGATAAAAGTTTTTGAAATTTTTCAAAAAGAAAGTTTAAAGAAGCATTTTTTTTATAGAAAAAGTGTTATATTAATAAAAAGACAAAATCCCCCAAAGCCATGTGCCCTATCTATCCTTCTCTATCCTTCGTTTTGAATCTTTCCTTTCTATTTCAGCATGTCGGGAGACCTTAACCTTCCGGAAGGAGTGACGATTCCCGGCTGGTTTAGGAGGTACTTAGAAGCAAGGGCCAATGGCGCGGGCCCAGCAAACATCCCTCCTCCAGTGGCCGCGGTTCCTCCTCCTCCGCCTCCTCTTGGAAATGCCTTCGCAAAAACATGTAGAGACTTCAAGGCTATGGGTGAAAAAGACTTTTATGGGACAAAATCTTTTGTTGGAGCAAGAAACTGGTTAAAGGAGACTGAGGATTTGTTTGTCATCTTTGGAGTGGATGACAGGCAAAAGATACAACTTGCGGTATGGTTACTTAAGGATGAAGCTTCCTATTGGTGGGAAGTTACTAATGCTCAGAGGGCGGTGGAAACATAGGAAGACTTCAGGACAAGGTTTGAGATGAAATTCCTCTCCCAAGCCGAAAGAAGCCTGCAAGTGGAAAAGTTTCTAACTCTGAAACAGGGAAGCATGACGATCAGGGAATATGTTAATCAGTTTAATCAGCTGGCCAGATTTGGGCTAGACTTAGTAAACACCCAGCACAAGAAGGAACTTCGCTTCGTCAAGGGTTTGAATGAACCTCTACACAGCCTTGCCATGACCCATGTATCCACGGGAGCAACTTACGAAAGCTTGGTGGACATGGAATTGCTACACGAGGAAGACCACAACAAGAAAGAAACTAAGGGAGAAGAGAAGAAAGAGGGTCTACAAGCAAAGAAAACCGACTTCAAGAAAGGAGGAAAGAACAATAAGCCCCGTGAGAAGAGAAGGTGCAATATCTGCGGCATTGTGGGCCATATATCAAAAGACTGCCGGAAAAGAAAGGCGGAGTTGGGTGGCTGTTTCCATTGTGGAGAAACTGGGCACCAAGCTAAGGACTGCCCAAAGAAGAAAGGGCAGGGACAGAAAGCTGGATCCACTTCAGGGGGTCAGGTTCATGCGCTAGTGGCACCTCAGCAGGAACGAGGTAGTAATATTTCTGTAGAAAGTGTAGTCTATCTTTATGATCATCCAGTTCGTACACTTTTTGACTCTGGCACATCACACTCTTTTATTTCATCTGCCTTAGTAGAATCTCTGCATCTAGACACTAGTATGGTAGATGACCCCTTAGTAGTTTCAAATCCAATTAGGGGCTCCGCTTACTTGTCAATGGTTTGTTTGGGTTTGAAAATCTCTATTCTCAGCGTTGAGTTTAGTTGTAGTGCTTTTGTTTTGGGCTTCTCGGGATATGGTTTGATCTTAGGCATGGACTGGTTATCCAGTAATAGTGCCATTCTTGACTGTGAGAAAAGAGTAGTTAGACTCTTGACTCGGCTTGGTAACACTCTAGAAATTACTTGTAATCCCTTGAATGCTGTTATGCTTAGTTATCTAGAGTCGCTTGATGCTTCTGATGAGAATTTGCAATCAGTTAGAGTAGTCCGGGAATATCCGGATGTCTTTGAGGAAGTGAAAGGCTTACCTCCGAGGCGGGAAATAGACTTCTGCATATATCTTGTGGATAACGCAAAGCCTGTAGCTTTACCTGTCAGACACATGGCTCCAAGGGAGAGAAAGGAGCTCGGTAAGCAGGTTAAAGAAATTCTCGAAAAAGGGTTCATTAGATGGAGCATTTCGGAATGGGGTGCTCCAGTGGTGTTCGCAACCAAAGCAGACGGTTCGCTTCGCCTTTGCGTCGACTATAGGGAGTTAAATAAATTGACCAAGAAAAATAGGCACCCTCTTCCCCGAATCGACGATTTGTTTGATCAGCTTGTAGGTGCGACGGTCTTCTCCCAACTTGATCTGGCAACTGGGTTCCATCAGCTAAGAGTGGCTGAAGATAGTATTGATAAGACAGCGTTCAGAACCCCAGACAGTTTCTTCGAGTGGCTTGTCATGCCTTTCGGCTTGACAAACGCACCCGCTTATTTCGTAGATCTAATGAGCAGGGTGTTCAGAGAATTCCTCCACAAATTCGTGGTTGTCTTCATAGACGATATCTTAATCTTCTCAAAGAGTGAGGAAGAGCATGCTCAGCATCTTAAATAAATCATGGAAACTCTTCGAGCTCATCAACTAAAAGCCAAATTCTCCAAGTGTCACTTCTGGAGAAAAGAAGCAAGGTTTCTTGGGCATATAGTGTCCAAAGAAGGTTTGGCTGTGGACCCCGCGAAAGTGGTGGCTGTGCAAGATTGGAAGACACCAAGAAATGCAACCGAAGTTCGAAGCTTTCTTGGGCTAGCTGGTTTTTATCGAAAGTTTATTAGGGATTTCGCGAAAATCTCAGCCCCACTCACAAGGCTAACAAAGAAGAATCTGGCGTTCACTTGGGATTTGGACTGCGAGTTTGCTTTCCAACGATTAAAAAGGGCTCTCACAACAGCCCCAGTTCTAACTCTGCCTGACGGAAGCAAAATGTTCATAGTATACACGGATGCATGTGGAACGGGACTAGGCGCTGTTCTAATGCAAGAAGGAAGGGTAGTAGCTTATGGCGGAAGACAATTGAAAGTTCATGAAAAGAACTACCCAACCCACGATCTTGAGTTGGTCGCCATCGTCTTTGCACTTAAGTCTTGGCGCCATTATCTCCTAGGCGAGAAGTTTGAATTATACACTGACCATAAATCATTGAAATATCTCTTCTCGCAGAAGGATCTTAACTTGAGGCAGCAAAGATGGATGGAGTTCCTTGCCTCGTATGATTTTGAAATTTCCTATACTCCCGGAAAAGGCAACGTGGTAGCGGATGCGTTGAGCCGAAAGAAACTGACCCTAAGCCCTCTCTTTGTGGAAAGGCAAAACTTGGAGTATATAGCCAGTTTCAACTTTAGGCCCTCCTCGGATTTCGTACCGGGTCTGTTAGCATCTCTCGAAGTACGCCCAACTCTCTTAGACTCAATAGGGGAAGCACAACGTGAAGACCCTCAGCTTGTTGATGTGATTGATAAACTTATTAGGGGTGAGACTTCTAGTCACCTCAGTAGATACGCCATCAATGTTAAGGGCTGGCTGAGACGAGATGGAAGATTATGCGTCCCACAAGCAAGGGAGTTGCCAAAGAAGGTTCTTGAGGAAGCGCATCATTCCAAGATGACTATACACCCTGGCGGTGATAAGATGTACAAGGATATAAAAAGAACTTTCTTTTGGAACAGCATGAAGCAAGATGTGGCATATTTCGTTTCTAAGTGCATGACCTGCCAAGGGGTCAAGGTGGAACAAAAGAAGCCTGGAGGACTACTTCACCCTCGAGAGGTCCCACAGCGGAAGTGGGATAGCATTTCAATGGACTTCATTGATGGACTTCCTAGGTCGAGGAAAGGCAACACTAGCATTTGGGTAATAGTGGATAGGCTTACTAAAAGCGTCCACTTTATACCTATCAAGAGTAGGAGGACTGCCGCATCTCTAGCATCTCTTTATCTCAAGGAAATAGTTCGACTCCATGGGGTACCCTCCAGCATTGTTAGTGACCGAGACCCTATCTTCACGAGTGAATTTTGGCGGAGTCTGCAAGAAGCTGTAGGCACACAGCTATGTTTGAGTACGGCCTATCACCCCCAAACAGATGGCCAGACGGAAAGGGTGAATAGAGTATTAGAGAATCTTTTAAGACTTTGCGTTCTTGACTTTGGAGGGACGTGGGAGGATCACCTTCCTTTAGTGGAATTTGCCTACAACAACAGCTACCAAGCTACCATCGGCATGATACCCTTCGAATCCTTGTATGGAAGACCGTGCAAATCACCAACTTGTTGGTGGGAGTCTACAGATAAGCTTATACTTGGGCCAAACGTGATTCGAGAAACTTCAGAGAAAGTGGACTTGATACGTAGGAGAATGAAGACAGCCCAAGACAGACAGAAATCCTACGCCGACAAAAGAAGGACCGACCTTGAGTTTGAGATTAGGGATAGGGTTTTCCTTACGGTATCCCTTTTATGGAACGTCGTTCTCTTTGGATCCGCAGGAAAGCTAGCACCCAGATTTGTAGGACCGTTCCCTATCGTCGAGAAGATTGGGAAAATGGCTTATAGAGTAGATATGCCTGAAAGATTGGCTGGAATTCACAACGTCTTTCACCTTTCTCATCTCCGAAAATGTCTACATGAATCAGCGGAAGTGGTGGAGCCAAGCATTCTAGAAGAAGCCGAAGTGGAACGCGACGCAACTGTGAGGAGAGTTCCAACCCGCATCGTAGGAACTGAAATCAAAAAGCTACGCAACTGCGAAGTCAAACTCGTTAAAGTTCAGTGGAGCGACGCCGAGGAAGACGCAACTTGGGAAACTGAGGATAGAATACACGCGGCATACCCTTTTCTTTTTTAGGGTACATCTTTGACCTCTCTTTTTCTTAAGTTGTGCTTGTATCTATCTTTTTAGGTATATTTCCTCGATATTATCCTTTATCCTTAAGTAGAAACCCCTTTGGATGTAAACATGTATTTGAAACATGTTATGGTTGATGGCTGCAAGTGGTTGCTAGTGGTTGCTCGTGGATGCATATACACACACAACCTAGGACTTAAATCGGCTCAATCACTTCATACTGCATATGCATACATGTATTCTTATTTGTATATGGTTGTAAACTTGATATGTTGTCATATGGTCGTTGCATTTGTATGAATAGTTGTGCACTCATGTAGAATTATGAGTAGGAAGAATTTGCATACATAATGGATTCATGACACTTACATGATTCGCATTAAGGAGGTCAACTGAATCAGTAGACCGCCTGATCTCTGCATTAGATAAGGACATGTACACAAACTATGCATATAATCATGAAGCATTAGAAGTCTTTTAAGGACAGTGGATGCCTGTGTTTGTTGGTTGAGTAGATGGACTGTTGGATGATAGGATATACATTCTTCCTAACTTGAAGATTTCGGGGACGAAATCCTTTTAAGTGGGGGAGAATGTAACACCCCGTGAATTCTATAACGTTAAGCTTCACGAATTAAAGTATAATTAATTATAAATGATGAAATCAAGGGAAATGGGTTACGCCATTGCGTTCGTCTCGAAATTCTGCTTGAAATAGAGTTCAAGTTTGCGTAAAACGGATATCGTATGAAGAAGATATGGACAAACGAAGTTGGGCGAAAAACCAGAAAAAGGGTCAGAATGCACTGGCGCACTTGGGAAGTGCGCCAGAACAGAAATGAACTGGCGCACTTGGGAAGTGCGCCAGTACATTTTTAGCCTGGCGCACCTGCCAAGTGCGCCCAGGTCAGATTGACCTGCTGGTCAGGTCCTGGCTGGCCTGATCAGGGTCTGGTCGAATTCTGATGCTTGGCTGAGTCACTAGGGCTTACGTGTCACCTTTTGAGTGGCTCTTTGAACTTTGTATGGTCTAGATTCCTCCTATCTTCATCCGACGGCTCAAAACAATTTAAAATTCTATAAATACAACTCAAACCTAACCCTAAACTCACACAAAAAATAGAATACAATAGCCGTCATGCTGCTGGAGAGGAACTAGGAATGGCCGTCAATTAGAAACCCTAGAGACAAGCCAACGAGCCTAAGAGACGAATCAAATCAAAGCTTAATCAAATCATTCAACGCAACTTTGCTACCCAAAGGAGAGCATCTCCAAATCAGAATAACAGAAATCAGAAAACAAGAATTCATCACACGTAAGTATAGTGACCTTTCAAAATATGAATAAAACTGTGATGTGATTCGATGTAAATGGAAATAGAATCGTGTTGTATAATCTTTGTGTATTGTGATGGTTCTATTATGACTTGTGTATTGATGTTTGTGGCAATAAATTAATTGATGCAAGCCTATTGAACAATTGTATATGAAAAACAATGGCACTTGCAAGCTTGTGGCAAAAACTAGAAATTTATCCCTTTTTGTATATGTCGATGGCATGGACTATGTATATTCCCTTAGTCTAAATTAGAATTTGTGTAAACATGTTATAGACCTTTTATGCCTACACGACACAAAACCTATGATATCATCCTTATGTTTATTGGCAAGTATATTTAGATCTATGTTTGCAAGTATAATTAGATCTATGTTTCATAAACTATGCAAGTTCATTTGCAAGTATAATTGGACCTATGTTTCATCAAGTATAATTAGATCTATGTTTCATAAACTATGCAAGATTTTGTCTATTTGCAAGTATAATTGGATCCATGTTTCATAAACTATGCAAGTTCATAGGCTATATGATTAGATGTTAAAATTGTACATTTTGGTGAACATACATCATGCTAGTCTTGTGTTTGAAATTGTGCCAAATTAAACATGTTTAAAACACAAGCTTGTATTTGCCTAAACTATATCATTTCATATGTCACTTACTTAGTCATACTTTGATTTGAATGCAAGTTCACATGATCCATGTTATATGTTAGTTGAATCGCCAAATTGCAAGTTCATGCGCCACACACCTTTATGTATTACATGTTCATATTGATTATGCCAAAAATACCAAGTTTACACCCATGTCTCGTTTACGTTTATGAATTCCCTTATGCTTATTTGTGTGCACTAAATTAGGCTAAGATTTTAACCTAAAATTATATGTTAAAAACTAGGCGAACGAATATCAGGCTAAGATTTGTTAGCCTAATGTTTAAACGGGGGAACGTTGGGAATATTTGAAAACATGACATAAAAATATATTGAATTGGCATGTTTGTCGCATGCCAGAATTGGTGGCATTTAAATGGTATAAATTCTTATACCAAAAATATTAAACTTGGAATGTGGGCCATAACATTTAATTGTTGACAAATTTACATATATTCAGTGATAAAGACAAATATGTAAATTTAGAAAACACGATATGCTTAGCCCGAGGTTGGATTGAGTTGTGATGTAAACCTGCCCGGACCCGCCCGGCTGTCCAGTAGTCACAACAATACCTATCCAATGTGGGTGGTTAAGCATTGAGCCCAATAAGGACCCGAGGTTAGACTGAGCTACGGTGTAAATCTGCCCGGAACCGACCGGCATATCCAGTAACCGTAGCAATACCTGTCTAATGTGAGTGATCTGGTGCTCCTAAGAGGCTAAGGACAGATGGTAGGGTTAAGTCAACTATAACACTTAACCAAATTCAACGTGTCAACAAGAATTGATGGGTGGGGTTAGGTAAATACAGACACTTAACCACTTAACATGTTTGACTAGAAAATCCTGGTAACGAGGGACCCGTTCAGCAGTAACCCAAAGTTAGGTATCAACGGTACCCTGAAACTAGGCAGGGTGGGGCACGATTACTGGGCTGATTGTAAGCGGTCAAACAACGGCGGTGGGTGCACAGTGCAGGTCTAACGGGGTGCGGGCGTGCACACACTCCGGAACAGACAACCAGGTCACTTGAGACACCAGTAGTATAACCTATGTCTTCTAGTTTTGTGTCGGGGCCACCACCATGGGTCTTGATACACCCCATGGTGGGACCAGCATAGGTATCTACAATTCTTGGGGGCCGTATGACACATGTTAACGCGAGTAGGAGCCGATCTTTAATAATAATGGGGATCACTTCACCCTCACCATGGGGTGCCAGTTAGAATAAACTCGAGTATGTGCAGAAATATAGTATGGGTGTGATAGTACATTCGACACTTCCTTAGCCTGTGACACTTTCCTATTTTTAGTTTACATCCATCATACCCTTTCTTTATTCACATATTGAAGAGTTACTAGATTTACTCAGGCTTTATGTCTGACCCTATTTTCTTTTCGTCTTCTTTTCTTTCGTTCCCCCCCCCCCCCTCAGGTCCACAGGGAGGAAACAGCTCAACTCAGTCAGGCTCTTTACAAGCACCAAGAACGTAGATGTATGATTTGGATCTTTCTTGCTCGGATAATGGCTTTGGATATCACTATGGGGATTTTTGTCACTTTATTTATGTTTTCATGCTTCTTTAATAATCAAGGCAGTTATGAGGTTGTAATGTTGAAAGTATTTTGAGACAATTATGGAAATCTTTGTTTGATACACGTATTGATGAAATAAAAGTTTGTTTGGTTTCCGCTGTTTAAAATATGTGTATTTTTATCTGTCTTGAGTTCATCTGTGGCTTTTACTTATAAATCTCCACCAAAGTTAAGGCATTCCCTTTGTGAGTGACCTTAATGGAGGTGGGGTGTTTCACAGGCGCACAACATTGGTTGCATCTCTATCATATTATGTTCCTGGCGTGGACATGGTAATGGATCGAGTTCCAGCCGTGGATCCCGACTATCGCGTAGTGCTTAGTCGACGTTAGCCTGGGTCTTGTGTATCTTGTATCTTCTATCGCGTGTTTCCCTTTTCAGCATTTACATCTTTGTTGTTGCATTTGGTTGTTACTGTTAACGTTGTTTAAAATCACATGACTATTTATGAGAGATTTCTATGTTTGGAAATATTTGTGTCATTTGCGCAAGTCTATTTGAATGAAATCTCATTTTTTTAATCTAATTAACAGTTGTCTTAAAGCGAGAAAGAATAGAATTCAGTGTTGAATAAATTTTAGTGAAGGAGTAATTTTTGTGTTGCTGTCATCACGAGCATAATTAATCACATGTTCATTATTAAGCCAATTTTTTTTTATCCTTTTATGTGTGATATCAATTTTCGCATTTCTCACGTAACTGACTTCCTTTTTCGCCAACATGTGACTTGAAACGTTTAAATTTTTGAAAAATACACTTTTAAAACTTTTTACAAACGTTGTTTTGAAAAAGTCTTTTATCCTTTTTAAATTTATATTTTACCGATTTACTTTCTTTTATTTCGGTCTGCACAGAAACATAGATTTGGGTACGGAAGTTTGTGCATATTTAAATATCTTTTGCATTAAAAAAGATAATTTGAATGATGCGAAGCGCACATTACCTAAATTTTAGTTTTTATACAAATCTCATATGAAAGGTGGAATGACATTGAAGAGAAATTTTCAAAAAAATAATAATAATAAGAAGTTTAAAAACGAAAATTTATTTTTGTGAAATTTTTTATTTTTTGTCACATGAAAGGCGTATTGAAGATTTTTGGATGGTTTATGTGCGAGTACTAGCGATGCAATAGGGCCGACAATGCGATATAAACATTAAGGACAACGAGGAAAAGGCTGTTTTAGCCTTGGAATCGTTGTTTCCATGCCTTGTCAACGATGTGTGCGGGTTGGAAATTAACTCGTTTTACTTTTAGAGCTTGTTTTAAGCTTCCTTTGCAGTCTACCGATGGGAATTTTTGGAGTATTTTGGGTAATTGACGTAAAATTCCTACTATAGGATGGGAAATTGAATATTTATAAGCGGAGAGAAAGATAAAATTCTTTGCTTTGATTTCCTTTTTCAGACTTATGAGAAATTAAATAGGTAGCGATTAGATGCGTTGGCATTTTAAATGCTAGGGTAGGATTTAGGTGCAAAATTCGTTACTTCACACTTCTATTCGTAGTTATGTGAGAGTTATAGATGAAAAAGGGTTTTCAAAAAATTGCATTCACATAGAAATACCAGTATATTTAGGATGTTTTGCATCATGATCGCGAAAGTGTTTTAAAAATTTAATATATACATATAACACTACATCAAAACAGGGGATTCCCAACGAGTATAAGTGTTACAAATAATTTCTGTAACACTTTTAAGTGTTACAAACGGCGTGTGAGGAATTGACCAGCCAAATTTGTAACTCTTAAAAGTGTTACGAACATACTAATTGCTAACACTTGTAAATGTTGGAACTATAAGATATTGTAACACTTATAAGTGTTACAAACAGACTCATTGCTAACACTTATAAATGTTGGAACCATAATATATTATAACACTTATAAGTGTTACAACTATATTCATTTGCTTACACTTGTAAATGTTGGAACCATTAGATATAGTAACACTTATAAATGTCAGTATCATAATCCTACTAAGACTTATAAATGTTGGCATACGTAAATTGATAAATTTAACTTCTTTTCTATTTTTTGCACAATTAATATTAAAATTCTTACAATAAATGAGTATAACATGTCTTTATGATTTCCAATCACATACATAATTCAGCTTATCAATCCAATATAAGATTTAGCACACTTCCATATTTCAAATTCAACAACGTCACATCCGCATAATGCTCAAATATTTGTTGCATGCTTCTAATTTCAAAATACCATAATATCATACTCAAATTATAAAAAGAAATACAAATACTAAATATACATAGAATTTTAGATACTGCGAAGGCGAAACGTGAACCATATCACAAAGCCTCCATCCGAAAATTCACAAAGCTCGTAATGTCCGTTTTGAGGACCATTGTCAAGGCACGCGTATTTGCTTTCTCGTTGCCATTATGTTCCAAATTATATTTTTCATCCTCCTCCTCCACAAGTGCCTACAAAATAAATGCACTCATTTTTACAGAAATAACAAGTTGCAAAACTGAGCGTATTTATAACAAATACATTGCAAAAACTGATAAATAACAAAACTGAGTGTATTTATAACAAGTGCATTGCAAAAACTAACAAACCTGAGTTTGCACACTGGACACTGAATCTACAACTCAGTTTTTGCAAACTGAGTCGCAGACATTTGTAAAAACTGAGTCGTAGACTCAGTGTGCAAACTCAATTTGCAAAAACTAAGGCGACTCATTGCAACTTGAGTCGCAGACTCGGTTGCGACTCAGTTTGCACACTGAGTCTACAACTCAGTTTTTGCAAACTGAGCCAACTCAGTTTCACACACAATTACACTATCTACTCATCCCAACATTTACACTAGCTATTGTTGCATTAAAATCCATTTCCTGCCCATAAAAGTGACCAGGACTGCTATTTCATGCACTACATTACATGTTCCAGTCTCTACTTTTTCAATTGTTCAATAATATAGTTTTGCAAAATAAAGTTTTTAACAATGCTTCCAATGAAACTAATCTTATTCACATGTTTATTTTTTGCAGATTGGTCATATTTATCATGCAAATGCAGATAGAGGATGGACAGCAAGAGACCATATATGCACAGATGCAGTTAAAAATAAATGAAGCACTAAATAATTTGTCAAGCCACTTTTATTACTTATTAGCATTTATCAAGCCATTGTACGTATTCTTTCGAACCCAGATTTTAGGGACTGTATAATGTTAATGAGGATGGCCTAAACTTAAACTTTGAATTTTACTGTATTTTGGGCTTGGACATTCAAATGATATTAGTATCAGGCCTAATATTGAGATCTTACTAATCGCAATGTCTCTGGGAAATTGTAGCTTGAATCATACTATCAATCACTTGTCCAATTTAATTGGCTGGAACTAACAAGGATTAGAGGTTAAAGTATATATTGATAGGACTAACTACATCTTCTATAAAGCACAACTTATATATACAGCTTGGTGCCGTGAAGTTACTTCATAGTAACTGTTCATGGTATTTTTAGAGACTGTTCTTATATGGCACCTTAGCAGCAACACAGTTAAATTGAGTGTTTGACAAAAAAAATTCTAAAAAATATAATATATATACAGGGTTTTTATACTACCAAAAAAAAAGAGACAGAGAATAGTAGCATTTAGCTAGTTTTGGATGGAAGTTGGCATTTATCTTTTGGATGTGAAAAGAACATTTGTAACCTTCAGATGTTGACAGCAGTTATGAGAAGTTTGCAATTGGTGCATTATATCAAACAAACACTTGAACATAAATCAAAATGACCATAATGAAAGATATATCAAGAAATGGATACTGGCTATCATAAATAATGCTTTCTTAATTGTATCAAACTACCACAGAAACACCAGGACGGTCTGAAAGATAACTAATATTATTGCGGAGATCTAATTTTGTTCAACCTAGAACAATCGGAACATTTGGAGCAAAGTGTCTAAATTCTGGCATCCACTTTATGAGAACATTTTCATAACTTTCTCTGCTAATCAAAGAGAAAGCAAGAACAAAAATGTCAGCTCCTTTGTAACTCAAAGGCCTTAATCTGCTATAATCCCCTTTACCAACAGTGTCCCACAAGCCTAAATTCACAATTATTCCGTCCACATATACAATGGCACTGAAATTGTCGAATACAGTTAGGATATAAACTGTGGGAAATTTGTTGCTCGTGTAGCAAATTAGCATGCAAGTTTTGCCAACAGCACCGTCTCCAATGGTCACACATTTAATAAATTTTGTAGCACTCATCGCACAAAACCTCGACGCAAAAAAACAAAATAATATGAAACAAAAAGGTAAATTCAACAACGAGAGACTAAATAGAGAAGAAAGCCCAAAATTTGGATAGAGGTGTCCAAATGAAGCAACAAGAGTCTCGAGGAACGAGTCTTAAAGGCTGTAGATGTTAATGTATTTTCTTTTTTTGTGTTTTTAAGAACATATTTGCAATTGATTATATTTAAATGGATAAAATGAAAGCAGAAAATTATATACGAATGGAAATAAAATTATAACGTAATTAGTATTTGTTGAAACGTAGCTACTCATGTCTCTATAATGGGTCTAGTTAAGTATTAAGCAGTTAAAAATTTATACTGCATTTAGCTAGTCATTATTAAGCGTATCAATTGTTATGATTAAGGTTACGTCATCTTACGTTTAATTGTAAGGTTTGGTTTCTTCAAATTTTATTGTCCTTATACCACAAATATTGGAAGAGTGCAATCAGCAGAAGATTATTTTTGCTACATTCATCATCTCAATGAGCATGTTAAATCAGAAAAACGTTAGGAAGAAACAATAGTCAAGCTTTCGCTTGGCGCAACCACAAACTTCAAAGCTACTACTTTCTAACAATCAGTCAATGACTCAATACTGTGAGACAGGTTGCTCCATTAATACAACTAAAAGAAACAATATGCATATAAATAATACCTAGAAAAAACAAAAAAGGATATTATAAAAGCTTGACGTAGATGAAACGTACCTATTTTTCCTTTCCAAAGAGATTGTCGGATCCTAATCGCAGCATAGCTTTGCGCTATTTCTGTATGATAAAAATTGTAAAATCAGCAGTTGAATAAGCAGTGGCTGTGAATTTGAGAGTAACTTAAATAAACAAAATTAGTAGAGAAAACTGAGAGTTGAACTTCAGAATTACCGAATTATAGGCTCAATTTTGTATAATCTATCCCCCAAAGTGGGAGCGCTCCCTCACAGCAATAAAAAGAATAGAGACTCAACTGGATAAAAGTTGCAGTCACCATCGCAGATTTTTGTTCCTTTAACACTTGATCTATGAGGATCAAGGAATATGGTAAGAAAAAAAGATGAAAGCAATTGAAAGAGCACTGGAACGTGAAAAATTGAAACCCACGCCAGTTGATGCTGGAATTGAGAATTGAAACCCATGCTGCCTGCAACAAATCGAAATCCACGCCCAAAACCTTATGCCCCTGTTGCCTGCAATAGTACGTCCTGACTTCCTTCCCGATCTCCCACAATTGTTGAGGAAAAACAATCTTCGTTCTAAATAGGGTTTGAATTTTGGGGGTTACGTTTTCTTTTAGTTTGATACCAGAGAGACGAGATGGAATAAATTAGGTTATGTGATAAGTGGCATTTACTGACGGTCGTCGATGGGGAGAGCCATTAACATGGTGTGCTGCTATTCACACCCAAATTTCCTCTTCTGGCCAGCAAAACTAAAGGCCACCATAAAGAATATCATTTTCTTCTTTCAGCTACCGTACGTTAAAAATATTAATATGAACAGACACCCCACTACGGAACGAAAGCTTCGGTTTCTTCCTGTCGAATTTACAATCATATTTCGGTTGGTAGTAGCCGTACGGTTGCTTCCCGCCGAATTCATATTGTTAATTCGGTTGATTATGGCCGAATGAAGAAAAATGTTGTGGTGGCCAGAAGTGTAAAAAATATAATCAAGTTTATTAAATTTTGTGTAGTGGCCAGAAGAGGAAATTGGGGTGTGAATAGCAGCACACTTAACTTAGGGAGAAGACTGAGATGAGAAAACCCTATTTTTGGAATTGAAATAATCGCGACCGATTAATTGGACTATAATGAATAAGCGTCAAAGTGAAAAATTAGGGAGAGGCATGGTTATTTATGCTTTTAGCGGTTCATTATAACACTTATTTGTGTTATGAAATTTATAAACAAGATTATTTACTTTTACCAACACTTATTCAGCATTATAACACTTTTTTATGTTGGCAGTTTATAGCATTTATATGTGTTAGAGATTTATAAATATTAATGTTGCCAAATCACTGATTTGGTGTGGTGTAAGAGGATCTGATAAAGAATTATTATGTATACATGTTTTATGGTTGCAATGCATTATGTACACCGTGCACATGCGCACTTGGTTGTAAAATGTATGTGCGTAAATTGGCTGTGTAAGATAGGATAAGCATGTATCAGAATTTCGGGACGAAATTCCTTTCAGAGGGGAAGAATGTAACAATCCTGAATTTTGACAATAAATAAATTACTTATTTAATTAGATTTTTCAAAAATATGAATTTTGGCAAATGATATAATGTAACCACGAAATTTTAACCATTGTGTTCATAAGGAATTCTGGTCAACTTTCATGTTTGGTGTTTCACGAACGGAGTCTGTATGAAAAAGTTACTGACAAAATACGAATCACAGACGGAAATAATAAAATAGAATAAATATAATATTCAATCCTATTTATAACCCGTCATTATTAGGCGTTTCAGCCTAAGGGCGGTCGATACCCATAGGAACGCTCCTGGCGACTGCGACCCAATGACGGCTAGGGTTATACAGGTTTTTATTATATAAAATATAAAACGGATGAACAGATGTTTATTAAATTACATCTAAGCGTCTGGGGTCTTCCTAACACATATAAATAAAGTGTTAGGACCCCATTCTTTTCTACTTATTTCGGAAAGCAGCAGCAAAGCTCTGACATTTCATTTTCTCCTCAAAACAATTATAAAACAAAAATATTTTCATATGCAAGCAAAATCAAACAAAAACAATATAGATTGGAATGGGTTAATCAGATTCAAGTGGTAAAAATATGGATTGGTATTGTAACACCCCACCTCCGCTAGGGTCACTCACAAAGGGAATGCACTAGTTTTGGTGGAGTATTATCTAGGTAAACATGCACAGAGACATCACAAGGCAGAACATAAATAAAGCAGCGGTAGAAATTAAAAACCAACTTTTTATTATTTCCAAGAAAAGAGTCAAAAGCTCATATATCCAAGATACAAATTATTCCATTACATCAAGTTCATAGTAAAGAAGCATAAACTTTAAAACAAAAGCAAATTATTCCCCATAAATAGCAGAAGCAGCCATAGCATAGCCCAAGACCAAACCGTACATGAGCTATCAGAAAGCAAGTTGAATCCACGCTAAGAGCTAGTGTTTCCTCCCTGGGAACCTGGGGGGGGGGACGAAAGAAAAAGGGTCAGTCATAAAGACCGGTAAGCCCTAGTGATGTTCAGTATGAAAACTAGTAAAGGTAACATGATATGTGAAAACTGGAATTAAACATAAGGATGATAACAGAACTAGTTGGATAATTAAGATAACAAGACAAGTCAAGTCTGGCATCGCATGTTCAAGGTTCGCTGCACCAACTGTACTAGTATTCTAACCCATATCAAGTATTAACCATGAAATGATCCCTTAGCTCAGTGTCATGAAGTGACCCATTACGGGGTCTACGGTACGATCTACTAATCGATCGGCTCCCTACAAGTCCTAGCTCGTCATGTGTCTGTGTCATACGACCGTATCCAGAAATGTAGTTACCTGTGCTAGGTCCACCATAGGGTGTATCAAGTCCTATGGTACCAACCACCGACACGAATCAAGCACGCACAGTGTAAATCTACGGGTGCCCAATGCCTGCTTTTTCAACTCCGTACTACGTGCACGACCATAGCCCGCCTGAACTTACAATGGCGCACCTACTCAGCCGTCGTTCTGGTCGCTTACAATCAGCCCAGTAATCGTGCCCCATCCTGCCTAGTCCCAGGGTATCATGATACATCTAAGTGGGTTACTGCTGAAAAGGACCGCGTAACTAGGGTTTCTAATTGGTTAAGTGTTGTCATTCAAATTCATGACTTAACCCTATCCAGATCATGTATCAAGTTGGTTAAGTGTGTTCAAGCAGTTCATGACTTAACCCTATTAAGTCATCATGTCAGGTTAAGTATATTCAAGTGGTTCATGACTTAACCCTATCATGTGGCATTAACTCATTAGTGCACGCCAACCTCTCACATTAGACTAATTGTTGTGGTTACTGGATTTGCCGGGCGGTTCTGGGCAGATTTACACCACAACATAGTCTAACCTCGGGTTTTTACGTGCGATATGACCAACTACCCACATTGGATCCTATTGTTTGCAGCCACTGGATTTGCCGGGCGGTTCCGGGCAGATTTACACTGCAAACTCAACCCAACCTCGAGTTGGCCATTTTCAAGTTTACCTAACTGTCATGCCCACGTTCAAGTTTTCATGTTTAGATTCATGTCGAGTTTTCAAGTCATGTTTTATGTCAAATCGTGTCAAGTTCATGTCCATATTCAGGTTCAAGTCATAATAATGTTCATGTTCAAGTTTAAAGCTAATTCATATTTTACCTAATCTACCCAAATCGTATTCCCATCGCACGAAGGTTCGAATCGATACAAATAAATCTAATTAGGGAGTGACACAAAAAGAAATGGGTATAAGGTGGCAAGAGTGATTTCTAGCATAGCATGATATGACTTGAAATAAAACATTACTGGCATATGAAATATTGGCCTCAAACATAAAGATTCCAAATCTAGCAAGATAAGGTACTAGTCAAAATAACAGTTGTCACAAGGTGATAGTATAGTCAGGGTAACGACTGTCATAAGGTGATAGTATAGTCATAGTAACGATTGTTATAAGATGATAGTATAGTCATGGTACGACTGTCATAAGGTGCTAATCATAAACATGTGGCTAATAACAGGTTCAACATGATAATAAGAGGGGTTTCTCTTTTTGATTTACAACATGAATAGGCCCCAAATCGATGTCAAAGTAATATTCAAGAGTCAAGATCCAAGATGAACAAGAATGAATGTAAACAGTCATCAAACATAGGTCCAATTTCAATTTTACATCATATTCATAATACATTTACAGTTTAAATCTGAAAATAACTGGGGCTTACAGATCGTGGTTCTAGAATTAGAAAAAAAGAGTCGCTTGTTGCTTAGTCAAGTCCTAATAGAAGTCCCCTAATCAGCAATTCCTTTAACGCAGTCTCAACGTAGTAGAAACAGTCCCTTTCTCAAACTTTTCAACCAGAATCAAAGCAGCATACGGTCAGAAAGAAATTTGGTGTAGAGAGACTGGTGTTAGGGGCTGTATTTATAGGGTCAGGTCAACGAATGTGGACAGAAATGAGGCCACATACATCATAGTGAATCTAGCTTCAGAAATGGGCTCGGGCACCAGGTCGACCCCCAGGTCGACACTATGATCGACCTGGCCCTGGGTAGGTCGACTACATAGTCGACCCCCAGGTCGACCTGGTCCTGGGTGGGATTTTCCCGCCCAGTCCATTTGGAGGTTTGAAATTCGAATTTTGAATTCGAATTGAGTCTGTTTTGAATTTGAAAATTTCTGAAAACTTCGATAACTTGGTCATACGGACTCCGATTTTCGAAAAATCGGACTCGTTTCCAAGCAGAATTTCGAGACGAACGCAATGGCGTAACCCGTTTCCCTTGATTCTTATTTTAAAAATTAATTCTGCCTTGATTTATGGTTATTACACGTTATAAAAACACGGGTTGTTACATTCTCCCCTCCTTAAAGGATTTCGTCCCCGAAATCTCTAAGTTAGGGAGGATGTGTCCTACCATCCAATCAACCATCTACTCAAAGCATCATCCACAGGCAACCATTGTCCTTAAAAGACTTCTTGTGCTGTATGAACATATGCAGAAAGTGTGTGTATATGAACTTTATCTAATGCAAAAGATCGGGCGGTTACTGATTCAGTAAACCTCTTTAATGCAAAATATGTTAGTGTCATGAATCCAACATGTATGCAAATTCCTAGCATAGTTTATAATCTCTACATGAGTGCACAGTCATTCATCCATATGCAACATCCAAGTGATAGCATAACAAGTTCCGTCCATGTACAAGTATAAGCACCCATGCATATGCAACATGAAAATGTGACTGAGCCGATCTAGTACCTAATGTGTGTCATGCATCCACTAGCAACCACTTGCAACCATTTGCAACCATCAACCAAAACATGTTTCAATCACATGTTTACATCCATACGGTTCTACCTAAGGTTCTCAAGATAATATCGAGAAGATAACAAGACAAACATAGATATTATAAGCATGATACGAAAAGGTTTTCAAGGAAAAAGAGATCGAGAATGTACCCTAAAAAAGAAATGGGTAAAGCGCGCGTATCTTTTCTTCGGTTTCCCAAGTTGCGTCCTCTTGGGCTTCACTCCACTGCACTTTCACTAGCTTGACTTCTCGATTCCTTAGCTTCTTAATCTCCATTCCTAAGATACGAATTGAAACTCGCCTCAATGTTGCTTCTTTCTCCACTTCCACGTCTTCAAGGATGCTTGGCTCAACCACTTCGGCTGACTCATGCAAACACTTCCGGAGATGCGAGACGTGAAAGACATTGTGTACTCCAGACAACTTCTCGGGTAAGTCTACCTTGTAGGCCATTCGTCCAATCCTCTCAATGATGGGGAACCGTCCTACAAATATTGGTGCTAGCTTTCCAACTGCTCCAAAACGAACTACATTGCGTAACGGAGAAACCTTTATAAAGAGCATATCTCCGACTTCGAACTCTAAGTCTGTCCTTCTCTGGTCCGCATAAGATTTCTGTCTATCTTGGGCCGTTTTCATCCGACTTCGTATCAACTCAATCTTCTCAGAAGTGTCCCTTATCATGTCGGGCCCAAGTATAAGTCTGTCTGTCGTCTCCTACCAACAAGTTGGCGACTTGCACGGTCTTCCATATAGGTCTTCGAACGGTGCCATTCCGATGCTAGCTTGGTAACTGTTATTATACGCAAACTCCACGAGAGGAAGATGGTCTTCCCAAGTACCACCAAAGTCAAGAATGCATAGCCTCAGGAGATCTTCTAGTACCCTATTTACCCTTTCGGTTTGTCCATCCGTCTGTGGGTGATAGGCCATGCTTAAGTTCAGTTGTGTTCCCATTGCTTCTTGCAGACTATTCCAAAACTGGCTAGTGAAAATCGGGTCACGATCACTAACTATACTAGAAGGAACTCCATGCAATCGTACTATCTCTCGAAGGTAAATAGACGCTAGCCCTGATGCGGTCCTCTTGCTCTTCACTGGAATGAAGTGAGTGCTTTTCGTGAGTCTATCAATTATGACCCATATGCTAGTATTTCCCTTCCTAGACCTAGGCAGTCCATCCATGAAATCCATCGAGATACTCTCCCATTTCCATTGCGGAACCTCCAAAGGATGTAATAGCCCACCGGGCTTCTTCGACTCGGCCTTTACTTGTTGGCACACCATGCACTTCGAAACGAACTCTGCCACGTCCTTTTTCATTCCATCCTAAAAGAAAATGCGTTTCATATCCCTGTACATCTTATCCCCTCCGGAATGTATAGTCATCTTCGAGTGGTGCGCTTCTTCGAGAACTCTCCTTACTAAGTCTCCCACTTGTGGAACACATAACCTTCCATCGCACCTTAGCCATCCCTTGTTATCTATGGCATACCTACTGAGGTGACTTGACGTCTCACCTCTAATCAGCTTGTCCATGATTTCAACTAACTGTGGGTCTTCCTTCTGTGAAGTCCCTACTTGATCTAGAAGTGTAGGTCTTAACTCAAGAGATGCAAACGTAGTTGTCAATGACTCAACAGAAGGTGTAAAATCAAAGGTTGCTATAAACTCAAGGCTTTTCATTTCAACAAACAAGGGGCTCAAAGTCAGCCTTTTTCTACTTAGCGCGTCTGCCACCACATTACCCTTGCCAGGGGTATAAGCTATATCGAAGTCATATGATGCCAAGAACTCCATCCACCGCTGTTGTCTTAGATTCAAGTCTTTCTGTGAGAAGAGGTACTTAAGCGATTTGTGGTAGGTATACAGCTCGAACCTCTCCCCCAGAAGATAATGGCGCCAAGCTTTAAGTGCAAAAACAATCGCGGCCAACTCCAAGTCATGCGTGGGATAGTTTTTCTCATGGACTTTAAGTTGTTTTCCCCCATAGCATATTACTCTTCCTTCCTGCATTAGGACAGCGCCTAGTCCCGTGCCGCACACATCTGTGTACACGGTAAACATCTTACCTCCATCGGGTAATGCTAAGACTGGAGCTGTGGTGAGGGCTCTTTAAGTCTCTGAAAAGCAGCATCACATTCCAGGTCCCATGCAAAAGGTAGGTTCTTCTTTGTTAATTTAGTAAGAGGGGCTGAAATCTTAGAGAAGTCCCTAATGAACTTCCTGTAGTAGCCCGCCAAACCGAGAAAGCTCCTCACCTCCGTTGCATTCTTAGGAATTTTCCAGTCATGTACCGCAACTACCTTTGCGGGGTCCACGGCTATGCCTTGCTTAGAAACTACATGTCCAAGGAACCGAACTTCCTTCCTCCAAAAATGGCATTTGGAGAACTTAGCCTTTAACTGGTGTGCTCTAAGCGTTTCCATGACTTCCTTGAGATGCCTAGCATGCTCTTCTTCATCTTTTGAGAAGATCAAAATATCATCCATGAAAACTACCACAAACTTGTTAAGGAACTCCCGAAACACCCTTCTCATCAAATCTACAAAGTATGCAGGTGCATTTGTTGACCCCAAACGGCATAACGAGCCATTTGAAGAACCCATCCGGAGTCCTAAGCGCAGTTTTGTCAATGCTATCCTCAGCCACTCTGAGCTGATGGAATCCTGTGGCTAGATCGAGTTGAGAGAAAACAGATGCTCCCACAAGCTGGTCAAACAGATCGTCGATTCTTGGTAGTGGGTGCCTATTCTTCTTTGTCAGCTTGTTTAACTCACGAAAATCTACGCACAGACGAAGCGATCCATCCACCTTAGTAGCGAATACTACCGGAGCACCCCATTCAGAAATGCTTCGTCTTATGGAATTTTTCTCAAGCAACTCGTTGATTTGTTTACTGAGCTCTCTTCTTTCTCGTGGGGCCATGTGCCTAACGGGCAATGAAACTGGCTTGGCATTATCAACAAGATAAATTCGGAACTCTATTTTGCGTTTAGGAGGTAATCCCCTCACTTCATTAAAGACATCTGGATATTCTCGGACCACTCTTACAGATTGCAAACAATCGTCGGACGAGTCAAGGGATTCAAGATAACATAACATGACCGGACCCTTAGGGTTACAAGAAATTTCAAGGGTATTACCAAGGCGAGTCATGAGCCTCACTACCCTTCGTTCACAATCAAGAATGGCCCAATAATCGGACAACCAGTCCATACCTAGGATCAAACCGTATCCCATAAATCCGAGAACATAAGCATTACACGTGAATTCTACGCTTAAGATAGAGATCCTCAAATCCACATACATCATAGATAAATGGGCGGAGACCCCAATTGGATTTGAAACTATAACGGGATCCTCAACCAGACTAGTACTTAGGTGCAGATTTTCAACAGTATCAAAAGAAATAAAAGTATGCGATGCGCCAGAGTCAAACAAAGTTCGAACATGAAAGTCAGAAATGTAAACAAGGCTTTCTACGGAAATATTACTACCTCGGTCAGGAGCTGGAGCGGTATTGAGAGCATGCAACTGCCCTCCAGAAGGTCCTGCTCGCTGAGTCTGCCATTTGCCTCTGCCCTTGCTTCTTTGGGCAATCCTTGCTGATGTGTCCAGTATCTCCACAATGAAAGCATTCACCCAACTTCCTCTTCTTCCTTCTACAGTCTTTAGCTAGATGTCCAGTAATACCACAGAAGTTGCATTTCCTCGTCTCACGTGATTTGTTGTTGCTCTTGTTATTCTTGTTGTGCCCCTTCTTGAAGTCAGCCTTCTTATTATGAGTCTCATTAGGCTTAGCCTCCTTCTTGCTATTCTTGTCTTCCTCATGGAGTAAAGCCATATCCACCAAGCTTTCAAAGGTCGCCCCCATGGGTATATGAGTTAGGGCCAAGCTATGTAGTGGCTCGTTCAATCCTCGAGCAAAGCGTACAGCTTTTTTCTGGGCTGTGTTGACCAAATCCAAACCGAACCGAGCAAGCTGATTAAACTTATTCACGTACTCCCTCACAGACATATCCCCTTGCTTGAGCGCTAGGAACCTCTCCATTTGAAGGTTCTCCTCTGCTGACGATAGGAATTTGAGCCCAAACCTTTCTCTAAAGTCTGCCCAAGTCTCAACTGCCCTGGTAGCGTTGGTGACTTCCCACCAAAATGCAGCTTCCTCTTTCAACAACCATGCTGCCAACTGAACTTTCCTATGGTCCTCCATATCAAATATAATGAACAAGTCTTCTATTTCCTTTGGCCAGTTTCGTGCCTCAACGAAGGATTCAGTTCCAACGAAGTTCTTGCCGCCCATCGCTTTAAAATCTTTGCATATTTTGGCAAAGGCGGTACCGGGAGGAGGAGGAACCGCGATCACTGGGGGAGGAGGAGGAGGGATGTCTGCCGTGCCCGCGTCGTTGGCCCTGGCTTCTAAGTGCCTTCGGAACCATCCAGGCATGGGTATTCCCTCAGAAAGGTTAAGATCGGCCATGCTGAAAAACGAAAAGAAAAGATTCAAACGAGGAAACAAAGGGAAGTGCTAATGGCTTCTTGGGGAATAACCTTTTTAAACATAAAAATTTTCTTGAAAAATGCTTCTTTATAAATGGTTTTGAAAACAGTTTCAGAAGGTTTTTAAAACTTTTTACTAGCCTGATAATCTTCTGCTCTGATACCAAATTGTAACACCCCACCTCCGCTAGGGTCACTCACAAAGGGAATGCACTAGTTTTGGTGGAGTATTATCTAGGTAAACTTGCATAGAGACATCACAAGGCAGAACATAAATAAAGCAGCGGTAGAAATTTAAAACCAACTTTTTATTATTTCCAAGAAAAGAGTCAAAAGCTCATATATCCAAGATACAAATTATTCCATTACATCAAGTTCATAGTAAAGAAGCATAAACTTTAAAACAAAAGTAAATTATTCCCCATAAATATCTGAAGCAGCCATAGCATAGCCCAAGACCAAACCGTACATGAGCTGTCAGAAAGCAAGTTGAATCCAAGCTAAGAGCTAGTGTTTCCTCCCTAGGAACCTGGGGGGAAACGAAAGAAAAAGGGTCTGTCATAAAGACTGGTAAGCCCTAGTGACTTTCAGTATGAAAACTAGTAAAGGTAACATGATATGTGAAAACTGGAATTAAACATAAGGATGATAACATAACTAGTTGGATAATTAAGATAACAAGATAAGCCAAGTCTGGCATCGCATGTTCAAGGTTCGCTGCACCAACTGTACTAGTATTCTAACCCATATCAAGTATTAACCATGAAATGATCCCTTAGCCCAGTGTCATGAAGTGACCCATTACGGGGTCCTACGGTACGATCTACTAATCGATTGGCTCCCTACAAGTCCTAGCTCGTCATGTGTCTGTGTCATATGGCCCTATCCAGAAATGTAGTTACCTGTGTTAGGTCCACCATAGGGTGTATCAAGTCCTATGGTGCCAACCACCGACACGAATCAAGCACGCATAGTGTAAATCTACGGGTGCCCAATGCCTGCTTTTTCAACTCCGGACTACGTGCACGACCATAGCCCGCCTGAACCTACAATGGCGCACCTACTCAGCCGTCGTTATGGTCGCTTACAATCAGCCCAGTAATTGTGCCCCACCCTGCCTGGTCCTAGGGTAACGTGATACATCTAAGTGGGTTACTGCTGAAAAGGACCGCGTAACTAGGGTTTCTAATGGGTTAAGTGTTGTCATTCAAATTCGTGACTTAACCCTATCCAGATCATGTATCAAGTTGGTTAAGTGTGTTCAAGCAGTTCATGACTTAACCCTATCAAGTCATCATCATGTCAGGTTAAGTATATTCAAGTGGTTCATGACTTAACCCTATCATGTGGCATTAACTCATTAGTGCACGCCAACCTCTCACATTAGACTAACTGTTGTGGTTACTGGATTTGCCGGGCGGTTCCGGGCAGATTTACACCACAACATAGTCTAACCTCGGGTTTTTACGTGCGATATGACCAACTACCCACATTGGATCCTATTGTTTGCAGCCACTGGATTTGCCGGGCGGTTCTGTGCAGATTTACACTGCAAAATCAACCCAACATCGAGTTGGCCATTTTCAAGTTTATATAACTTTCATGCCCACGTTCAAGTTTTCATGTTTAGATTCATGTTGAGTTTTCAAGTCATGTTTTATGTCAAATCGTGTCAAGTTCATGTCCATATTCAGGTTCAAGTCATAATAATGTTCATGTTCAAGTTTAAAGCTAATTCATATTTTACCTAATCTACCCAAATCGTATTCCCATCGCACGAAGGTTCGAATCGATACAAATAAATCTAATTAGGGAGTGACATAAAAAGAAATGGGTATAAGGTGGCAAGAGTGATTACTAGCATAGCATGAAATGACTTGAAATAAAACATTACTGGCATATGAAATATTGGCCTCAAACATAAAGATTCCAAATCTAGCAAGATAATGTACTAGTCAAAACAACAGTTGTCAGAAGGTGATAGTATAGTCATGGTAACGACTGTCATAAGGTGATAGTATAGTCATAGTAACGATTGTTATAAGATGATAGTATAGTCTCGGTACGACTGTCATAAGGTGATAATCATGAACATGTGGCTAATAACAGGTTCAACATGATAATAAGAGGGGTTTCTCTTTTTGATTTACAACATGAATAGGCCCCAAATCGATGTCAAAGTAATATTCAAGAGTCAAGATCCAAGATGAACAAGAATGAATGTAAACATTCATTAAACATAGGTCCAATTTCAATTTTACATCATATTCATAATACATTTACAGTTTAAATCTGAAAATAACTGGGGCTTACAGATCGTGGTTCGAGAATTAGAAAAAGAGAGTCGTTTGTTGCTTAGTCAAGTCCTAATAGAAGTCCCCTAATCAGCAATTCCTTTAACGCAGTCTCAACGTAGTAGAAGCAGTGCCTCTCTCAAACTTTTCAACCAGAATCAGAGCAGCATAAGGTCAGAAAGAAATTTGGTGTAGAGAGACTGGTGTTAGCGGCTGTATTTATAGGGTCAGGTCAACGAATGTGGACAGAAATGAGGCCACATACATCAGAGGTAATCTAGCTTCAGAAATGGGCTCGGGCACCAGGTCGACCCCCAGGTCGACACTATGGTCGACCTGGCCGTAGGTAGGTCGACTACATAGTCGACCCCCAGGTCGACCTGGTCCTAGGCGGGATTTTTCCCGCCCAGTCCATTTGGAGGTTTGAAATTCGAATTTTGAATTCGAATTGAGTCTGTTTTGAATTTGAAAATTTATGAAAACTTCGAATGGTCATAACTTGGTCATACGAACTCCGATTTTCGAAAACTCAGACTCGTTTCCAAGAAGAATTTCGAGACGAACGCAATGGCGTAACCCGTTTCCCTTGATTCTTATTCTAAAAATTAATTCTGCCTTGATTTATGGTTATTACACGTTATAAAAACATGGGTTGTTACAGGTATTTAGGTTCTTCTAAATTATATTTATTCCCTCTTTTCTTATGTTCTTGCAAATCTACAAATCTAAATGTATCCCCTTTTAGAATAACCGTAGTTCTATAAGAATTTAGGAATTATAGGCCTGAAAGACTAATCAGATTCAGACTTAAATGCTTTCAGGTGAGTGAGAAATTTATATACAAAGTATACAATAATCTGATTATTATGTTTGTATTAAATCTAAAATATAAGCCTATGTGCTCAACAAATCTGTTGTAGATTTTGTAAGATCTGAAGAATAATTGTGGTTTTGAATAATACTATTATTTTGTAGAATCATTGGATTATTCATACCATTGCTGACAATTGTATTTAAAAATATTGTGGTTGTTGACGGCAAAATGTGTCGTAAACACCCAAGATTCTTATTTACTTAAGAATTACAGTTTTGCATGGAAATGTAAGTGCGGAAAGCAGTAAATAACACAATAGATTTATAGTGGTTCGGTCCAGCGAGAGGCCTACGTCCACTTTGGAAGAGTTTTTGGAATATTGTTAATAACAAAGAGTTACAAGGTTAAGACTATCTCATGACACCCTATCACATGCATCTCTAAGTTATATGAGGTCATGATTGTCATATGCAAATATTAGGAAAAAGACACTTTTGCCCTTTTTTCCTCAAAGCATAGATGCCATTAAAGAGACTATTTGGAGATCTCAAGAGATGTCAAATCACTAAATTCCAACCCCTTTGAAGTGTGAGGTTAAGGGGTATTATAGTGGAGTGGTTACATGAGAGTAGGTAGGAGTAGGTAGAAGTAGGGGACCACAACAGAAATCTCGGATCCCATAGTGGAAACCACTAGAACCTCGGATCCCATAGTACAAATACCCAGAAACTCATACACCTCCCTGGGGTACGAAATTTGAACCCCTTGTGGTACGAAATTTTGTACCTCGTTGGGTACGAAGGATATTGTAACACGAGGAGTCGAGGATAGTGAGACTCGTGACTTTCTAGGGTTAGAGGTATTGGTTAGACGATGTTTGTAGGAGTGGCGAGGTTCCTGACGGCATGATCCTTTCTCGGCTTATTTCCTTTACTCCTTGGCGACACTCCAAGCATTAACTTCAGGCGATACGTTAAGTCTAGCGTGTCTCACGTAATTTTGGGAACCGGACCAAAAGGCCGGTTAATATTTTCTCTCTAAAGTACGTCTTGTCTTGACATGATGTGCTTTGCATTGATTGGAGTTTGTTAGGTCATCGATTTTTCCTATAGACTCACAAAAAAACATTAGTTGTTGAGCTCGTTACTTTGTAATCTCAAACGAGACGTCATGGATGGGATGTCGAGTTTATGCTGTTATGTACACACACCGTGTTGAATTTGTGTATATGTAAGTGTTCGTACGTACATGCGCATTGTATCATATACATGTATGCGCATGCATATCAATATAGGCGTATATGTGCATGAATATATATACATATCATCTATTTATTACATATAATATATTTCTTTTTTCTGTATTCGTACCCGCGTTCGAGGTACGAGAAATTCGTACCCCTAGCGCAGATACGAGGTCTCATACCTCGGAAGGGTACGAAATTTTGTATCCACTGGGGTACGAGAACCAGTGTTCCTTTGAGGAACATGAAGGGACAACAGTCCCCTGTTATAAATAGGGGGATCCCCTCCCTATTCTTCCCTTCTTCTTATTTTTTCCGCAGCCATTGAACTTGAACCTTAGAATTTCAAGATGCTCGAACACTCGAACCGAAATCAGGTTGGATTTGACGGCGATTCAAACTCTTCTCCTCCATCGGTGGGCTTCAGCATGACATTTGCTTGGGCCTCGAAGTGCGTTGAGGACGGTCGAGCTCCTCGGCTCGTGCCCTAGATTCAACTTGTTGTCGATCCCGCTCTTCGAGTTATTGGCCGCATGGTGGAGCTCGAGATAGGGAGAAAAGAATAGTTAGGGAATGAGGAGGATGAAGGCCGAAGTGACTGGGCAATGGTCAGAGAGAGGGACATGGCACAGAGAACGAGAGAGAGGGAACGAAGCCCTGTACTTTTGGTGATGGGCTCATACCCCACAAGGGGTATAGACATTCGAACCCCAGAGGGGATTCGAATCTTCAAACCTCAAAAGGGATTCGAGCTTTCAAAACCTGAACGGGGCTCGAGCATTCGAACCCTGAATGGGTTTGACCTTTCGGACCCCGAGTGGGGTTTGAGTTTTCGGACCTTGAGTGGGGTTCGAGTTTTCGAACCCCGAAGGGGTGCGAGTCCTCGAATCTCAGAAGGGTGCGATATTGTATTCCTTGCTTAGGACTTTATTTCTTCGGCTCTTCTCTCCGGGACCTGTGCTAGTCTCGCGACATTGTGTGATTGGGTCGGCGCTGATGTTGGTCGTCTTATGGTTGGCGACCCAATCTTGAACATAGGATTAGAGTATACAAACTTAGACTGTGATTGAAATTACAGAACTATTGATCTTGTTTCTCCGATTCCAATCGCGTCGTGGTCGCGGCTTGACTTGTACCCCGGAGAGTTGGCTGACCAAAATGACGATTACAGTCTTAAGGACTTCTGGTGGTCGTCGCGCTCCATGTTTTTAACTTGTAAACTGTATCAATCTGGCATAGCACCGCACTATACACAAATGTTAGTTTGCGCCAACACGAGGGGTACAGGTTATTCAACTGCGATGTCTAATGCTAGTATGTTAAAGCGATGTCTAATGCTAGTATGTTAAAGTATAGCCAGAAATGAAGACAAGATCCATAACTGAGCAGAGTTCAGAAGTTGAAATATCGTTACTGTCATCGCACACTTCTGACTCAACTAGCAATGCTAGCTCGATGGGCAGCAAGCTTGAGACTTCCGAGAGAACAACAACTTCTCAAGCTTTACCAGTTGTGCCCGAGCACGAGGAGCAAACATAATGACAACATTCTCCGATCATACATAAGGAGGTAGAGAATGTGGAAATCGTTGAGGGGGACGCACCAGTGGCACCAGATACCTTGGTCGAAGCTGTTATACTTGAAATTAACTAGGATTCGGTGCCATCGCACTTGGACGCGGCGGCGGTTAAGAAATGACATTGCGGTTTTGCATTCCCGTAAATGACATTTGCGCACCAGGACAGGATGGTAGGGCTCACGCACAGCCAGAGTGTTATACTGCCTAGAATAGGTAGGTTTGTATTACTTGGTGTGTGCCCCCGACCAGCAATTTTATTTAGGACATGCTATATTAGCTCCGCCTCGCACCGTCGCAGCTGCATCCAAATTCCTGTGCGTCCCTCTTAGGCATCTACATTCTCTACCAAGAGTATTTGCAGTTAGAACCCGCCGGAGAGAACATTCAGTATTTGTTTCAACTAAAGAGGAGGGCTAATATATCGTTGTCTCGGTACTTTCTGGAAGCTTCGCCTTCCACTAAGTTTTTCGTCGGGACGTAGCCCAAACCAGCCATATACAAATACGAATGGTTCGTTGTGCACTGTCCCCTGGATTCGCGAGGAGGTGGCTTTAAGGATGTAAGCATTCTTGAGCTCCGCATTTTATTTTAAAGCTCGCAGATTTAATGTCTTATGTTCGAATTTGTTTTGACATGGTAGGAAACCCTGAGAAGTCCATCGGCATCGAGTACCAACAACGTCATGAGGCTTTACGAGCGATTCCGGCTAATTCGCGTTCTACCGATAAAGTCCTTCGTCAGGTTCGCCTTCGTCGTGCAGGTCTGCTCCCTGACAATCGAGCTATAATCAGGCCCGCTATCGCAGGCGGTGAACAGAGAGTGGAGGCAAGAAAAGACAAAGGGGCTCCTAATCGGAAGAAGAATATGCCCTCTGCTGGGCCTAAATCGCGAAAGGCTGCTAAAACCCAGGAAGAAACTGGCGTGGATGAGGTTGGTGTCCAGGAGGCAATTGTCGGCGATGATGAGCCGTTGAACATTCTTGCTTTGCTTATAATCGATGAGGTGGGGTAGGAGCATCGCCAAGGCCACAATCTCCGACTGCTACCATAGAAACCGCCATCCCACTCGAGAAAGAGGGCCAATTTGATGATCTCAATAAACTTCCTCTAGACTTGTCTCCTCTGCTTAGTGCGGCAAGTATGGAAGAG
Organism: Allium sativum; assembly: GCA_030737875.1. Classification (NCBI taxonomy): domain Eukaryota; kingdom Viridiplantae; phylum Streptophyta; class Magnoliopsida; order Asparagales; family Amaryllidaceae; genus Allium; species Allium sativum. Next base: position 468,645,092 of record CM060923.1, read on the forward strand.
CTAGCTCTAGCTGCGGAGGGGTTCACTCCTTCGGGCAGACCATCATATGGTTAGTTGAGGGAACACTTAGGGCATACACTCGTAAACACCGCATAACATAGAGATTGCTCGTATGTGCGAAGTATCTGACTTTGAACCGTTTCTTTGGCAGGTGACATGGCAAGAGGACGTGGAGGACGAGGCTATGTGCACGAAGGTCACCGATTCCCTAGGAACACTTTTCTTGACAGCTTTAGGAGAGGGGTTATCCTATTTGGTGAATCTCCACCTCCACATGACCACAGCAGTGAACATCATCATATGGATCGATCTCGGCGATCTCCAACTCCTCCTCCTCTTACCCGCTCATCTAGGGGAGATTCTCGATTCGACGTAGCGGGCCCTTGACACCCTTCGTCGACAGCTCCTTCTCATACGATAGCTTTGGCTCTTTCCCATATATCCACATGATGGGAGCATGGGATCAGTCATTTAAAGAAGAAGGAGTTGGCTAAGAAGAAGAAGCAGGAGCTGGCGTTGCTCGAGACCAGAAAGCTTTCCATCGATGAAAAGAAGGATCCATGAAAGTAGAAATTCCCTCAACATTATTTTGACGAGCTGATATGCCTTCCTAATATCAGTCTGATTCCTGTTAAGGATTCCAAGGAGATATGGATGCACATGAAAGCCATGTATCACTAGGCCGAGGAGTTGTTAACCCTTAGTGTTGTTGTTATAGCAGAGCCGAAGCAGACGCACGAGATACTGGAAAAGGAGGCAGCGCATGCCCGCTCGACCTCTAAGGATACCGCAGCCTCGTTAACCACTGAGAACATAGCTTTGAAAAGGGACAAAGATAAGCTGGAAAAAGTAAACGCTGAAATGGAGAAGGACAACAAGCGGGTATCCCAGCTCCAGAAAGACAACGATACTCTGAGATCGGAAAATGAGAGGCTGAGGGGTGAGAATGCGGAGGTCATTGATCTGAGAAGGCAGCTAGAGGAAATGAGAAAGGAAAAGGAGGATGCCAAGGCTAGCAATAGGGTTATGTTAAATTCAGCGGAAGGATTAAAGGCCGCGCACTTGAGGGAGGTGGAACAATATAGGGAGGAGATCGAGGATGCAGAGATTCGGGTGGAGGCGACCCTCGAGGAGCATATTTGGAACATGTATGTCAAGGTTATAAAGTGTGGAGGAATCTCCTGTGTTGAGGATTACCCTCGCGTGTTGGCACAAACATAGGAGAGATTTATCCCGTATGAGGCTTGGTTGCGCCAGGTAAAAGTGGGAACTCTAGATGAGCGTCAACTGGTGACCGAGCTCCTAGCCGACGAAGAGCGTGAGAAGCTAGAGGAAGGGAGAAGGTTGCTACAGGAGGATGCGGAGAGGGAGAGACTGGCTAAGCGTGCTGTCGAGATGCGGAAGTTTGCTTTTACTGAGGGTGTGGTTGTAGCAGAGACAATTGCAGAAGGAAGCTCTTATCGGCCATTAGTTCCCAAATCTGCCGCAAAAAGTGATCCCACAGCTTTGGTCCGGGCCTTGACTGAGTATGATCCCGCGTATCCGAGACTGGGAGTGACTGGACTTAATTTATTTGCTACGACAATCACACTCCCAGTCATCCCGCACCATCCCTGTTCGGAGTAAAATTTCTTTACCACGAAATCCCGAAGATGATGTGATTACCAACTTTGTGGACTAAAAGGTTGTGTTTTTTACTGTGTAGCCCTGGAACTACTATGACACCGGGCTTTGCCACCATGCTTTTTCGATCAATAGAGTCTGAGTTAGGATTGCAAGGGATGCAGTTTGGAGAGGAAGGTGGTCAGTGGGACAATTTCTCGGATGTTGAGCTAGGGTCCAATATTTATATGGGCTTTATATAGGAAGGAGAGGTGGTAGTTGTCGCTGGGCGGCAGCTCTGAGTTCATCGTCATTCCTTTTTTCCTCGAGTAAATTAAGTGATTCCATAAGCAAATATTTGTTGGTTTTTGGATCAAAGTAGGTAATCCGATGTGACACCCCACGTCCGTTAATGTCACTCTTTATTAGAATGCATTATGTTCCATGAAGCGTTATAGGTACACAGGAACAGAACATCATAAGGCAGACATAAAATAACAGCGGAATTTAAAACCTTTATTCTTCAAACATAAAACATCATGGTCCAAACCCAGTTACAACATAAATCTTAAATACAGAAAACCCATTACATCAAATTAAAATATCTGCCTTGTAATAAAATCATCAAAGTACATTAATATAAAATCATAGTCCCTAAAAAGAGCCATATCAAAGTAGACAGGTAATCAAAGTGGTACATCTAAGCAGCTCCGAGCAGAAACAGAAGAGAGAATCCTAATCAAGCCTAAGTGTCCCTACCCTGAGAACCTGAGGGGAAAAGTAATAGAGAGAAAAGGAAACAAAACGGATCATACATAAAGTATGGCGAGTCCAATTACTTTTAGCATATAAATAAGTAAAAGCATCATGACAGGCATATAAACTGGATGAGAGAGATAATAGATAATAGTATCATAAGGCAGGTATAACAAGATGAGCAGGATAAGCAGAATAAACTGAAGATAATAGGTTACGCTTCCCAAATACTTTTCTATGCACCAAAACAAGTATAACAGAAACAGAATGATCCCAATAGAAACAGATGGTAGACATAGGTGTACTTCTAGTGATAGGTTTTACTCCCAACGATAATAACAGGCAGCCCTACAGTAATAACGGGTGTTACCCCAGACGATAATAACGGGCTCCTAAACAAGCAGAACTAGATGTACCCTAATTACTACCTTAATCGGTCGGCTCCCTATCCCGTAGACACCCTGTGTTGGCCCCACAGTAGGATGTATCACTTCCTAAAGTGGCAACCCCTATTTTCGATAGGCACAACCATATATACTGATGTCACAGCGTCTTAATTTCCCGAGCAATCCAGAACCATGCACGCATATGACTCCGTTGAATGCGCCATCAACACCTCCACCCATATGAAACTCTTATAATCAGCTTAGTAGGCGTTCCCCTGACCCCTACCTAGTTCGGGGTCCCTCTTTGGATACCAATACGGGTTACTGACTAATACGGGTTCCCCACAATAGATGATACAAGCCACACCCTAGGCTTGCATCCCCACTACTAGGATTTGGACGGGTTATGCTTAACAGATTAACAAGCCTTCATAACACCAACATATAAAAAAGGTTGAGTTTACCGGGTTTATATAACTCCCCACAGATTTAACAGGTTTACTTAATCCCACAGATTTACTTAACCCCTTACTTTAGCTTATAACTAAAGAAAGTAATCTACAATCCATACTTCTATATTGTAATTAACGAAAGTAATCTACAATCTTTTATTCCTGGATTGTAATTAACGAAAGAAATGTATAATCCCTTATTCCTAGGTTGTAATTAATGAAAGTAATCTGCAATCTTTTATCTCTGGATTGTAATTAACGAAAGTAATCTACAATCTCTTACATTATTCATTTTCTGATTCCATAGTTACAATACCATGTTTTACTTAATAGTAATTTAGTATACTTCATCTCAGTTCACATGTTTTCTGTTTAACATGTCACTTAATATTTATGATTTAATATAACTTGTTTCACCTTATATATTCACCTCGTTTTTCTTATTTAATCATAATTCTGTCTTACATTGTCGCTACAACTTGTCGTTGTTGACTTATTAACTTAATTCACTTAACTAAAGTTTACTAATAAGTTTCCTTTCCATTTATTATAAAGGGGTGTGAAATGGGTCATTTAGAGTCGTATAAGGGTCAAGCAAAATTTGACCTAACCCTTTTGCAACCCATTTGTTTTTACCCTTTTAACATAACGTTTTACCTGACTAAACCCATATATGGGTTACCTATTTAACCCACACATTAAAAAGTATTACTTTAAAATAACGATTTTTAAAGCTAAAAATGTCAGAATTACGAAAATACCCTTTATTTTGGAAAAAGTGAAAAAAAGAAAAAAATTCAAAAAATCCAGAAAATTACGAAATGAAAATTAATAAAAGAATTGTGGTAAAATAATGATTTTTAAAGTTGAAAGGACCAAAATTACGAAAATGCCTTTCATATTAGAAAAAGTGAAAAAAATGAAAAAACAAAGCATTCAGAAAATTACAAAATGAAAAGTAAAAAAAGAATTATTTGAAAATAACGATTTTTAAAGCAAAAAAATGCAAAAATTACGAAAATGCCTTTCATATTGGAAAAAGTGAAAAAAATGATAAAAATTTAGAAAATTACGAATTCATAAGTAAAAAAAGAATTATTTTAAAATAACGATTTTTAAAGCTAAAAATGCTAAAATTACGAAAATGCCCTTCATATTGGAAAAGGTTAAAAAAACGAAAAAAATTCGAAAAATCAAGAAAATTACGAAATGAAAAGGAAAAAAAAGAATTATTTTAAATAACGATTTTTAAAGCTAAAATTAAAAAAATATCCTTTACTTTGGATAAAGTGGAAAATAATGAAAAAATTTCAGAAATCCAGAAAATTGGAAAATGAAAAGTGTAAAAAAATATTATTTTTTCATAATCTTCTAGATTTTTTAAATTTATTATTGTTTTCACTTTTTTAAACATGAAGGGCATTTTCGTTATTTTGACATATTTAGCTTTAAAAATTGTAATTTTCGACCCTTTTATGACCCATTTAATAAAAAATTATAAATGAGTTGACCCAACAGGGTTGTAATTAGGGTAAAATGGGTTGGGTAAATGGGTAGGGCCATATTTTGATAGGTCTAATTAGAGATATCACTAATCATAAAACCTTTGATTGTGTGAGAGAAAGGACCAGCTTTTGAAATAGAGGTATTAATTAGTTGTTTGAGGTTCCACATATTTTGTAATTAGAAGATATTAAATGGTCCAAATTGATGATCAAAAAGGATAAGGGAAATCTTTGGAGATGCTCCCTTCAAGATTAAGGTATCAAGTGGCTATTGTATGATCCACATGTTTTCATAGAATCATTTCTAATATCTGAGAGGTACGATCGAATGAGGCCTTTGTAAGGTCGGCTTTGGGGTAAGGTATTAAGTGGCTAATTGAGGTTACGCCTCGATAATAAGAAGAAGCAGCCAGGTCGTGCAATATCAATTAGTTATTATCTGGTGCAGTCCTCTTAGAGATATAGGATGTGAGGTTTGTCTTAATTAAGGTATTAAATGATCAAATCCGCTTGTTTCTCTTTTAAGTATTAAGTGGCATGGATATTATTTCTCGCAGTGTTGCGACTTTAATTGGCGAAAAATGCGACAACAATATGGCTATTGAATATTGGTGTTAGAAGACTTAGTCAATGGTCATAACTATTACCAATAGACTATAGAAGTTGATGCGAGGAGTCCACCTTAGAAATAGGCATTTAATGATGGCTCCTACCTCGATTGAATTTTTAACTTATCTACATATATCTATTTTAGAAATACAGTATAAATGTCAAATTGGATGGTCATAAGAGTCCGCTACATATTTGATGATTACGGTGGGAGCTTGCTTCATATAAAAAAATATTTAGTATTTGATAGATTGAATAGAGTGAGAGCTCGTTTCATAGTTGGAAGTACTAAATAGTTAATAGTTTGATTCCGGAGTATTAAATGGTTAAGATGCTTTATTGGCACTTTACACCTTGGAGTTAAGGGTAGGTGTTAGTCATACACGAAGTACCAGGTTTGGATAACCTGAGAATATGGACCTAATGATTAGATGGAAACCCGTCTATAAAAATTGTGATGTGGACAATATATTGATTTTTAAGCCACTGGAATATTGTTTTGACCCTCCTCATCATAACCCACATAAAAAAGTTGTCAGAGAAGCTTTTGTGATTAGATGCTGATGGAGGATACTTTCTCACGTGCTCGATGGTGTGGTGATTATAAACACGGAATCTTACTCATTCTAAGGTAGATGTCACATTATGTGTTTATACCATGTCTTGGTTTCCATTATCAGTTTAGATTTGTTAATCTTTAAAATTCTCATGCTCTCTTCCATGTATCTAATCAAACAATCCGTGCTTTGATGGATTTAGGTTTTAATTTCTATCGAAATTCGTGTCCTTCACGGTACAAACTATTACAATCTCGGTTGTCCGAATAGCTTGTGTAATGGCATCACACATAGGCATTGAAATTCGTTATTTAACATACATTTCGTTAGTGCCTTAAAATATGTTGTCATATCATCATTAGGTTATGTACGAAAGCCACATCGTTTCCTTTTTGGCATCTATAACTGGTTTTTTTCTTGTAGCGAATTATAATTATTTATCTCAAAATTTTGTCGCATGGTCTATAAGAAATTTTGTTAACTTCAAGTACCTTTGATCCGCCTGAACATTTTCTCAGAAAAAAATCAACTTCTTAATTCTTTTAAACTATACATCTTTAAGTTCAAATATTTAAACTAATTTCAAAAAATTTGATTTAAATAGAACTTAAAAAATTCAGTTGAAATGATATTCATTTAAAATCATTAAAACTATCAATTCCAACACGTAAACTATATTCATGGTAACCGATGTGATAAAAAGTTACTACAACATAAAGATATTGTGACGATCCCAAAACCCCGTGACACGGTGTTAAGGATAATCATTGGAATATAACACATTAATCATCATTAGCAGACCACAGATAATAGCATAAATAGAAAATAGAATAATTTACACACATATGACAGCGGAATCATATAGATATCATCACATCAGAGAAGCACAGTACAGGATACAACTTAGTGCATAATGATACATAGTCAGTCACCATCGCCTGAGGCGGAATCATACATAAAGAGTACACAAAATAAATATCAGTCTACATCGCCAATGGCGGAATCATAATATAGATACAATAATGGCGGAGAAAATCCAAGTCAGCACGGTGTAGTTAAGCCTCGCCATGAGCCAAAAGTGCGTCAGAAACCTGTAACTAGGCTGCCCATGTGAAAATGAGGGCACCCAAGTTTGCAAGGTGAAACAAACTACGAGTCAGTCATGGAACTGGTATGAGAAATCTACTTAACTTATTAATAACAATAATAAGGCAAATCAAAGGACCACGCCACTTTCGCGGAACGGGTTTACTCCAATGAGTGCTAGTGCATGAAATAGAGTAAATGATTAAATCATCGCAATGCTTTTTATAAAATGAAGCCATTATATGACTCAGGTCCCATCACACAATGCAATGCAAGCCGGAGGATAGAGTTTTTAACTTATAATGGCCAAAAATGCTTCATACGAATTAAACAAAAGTGTTTGATATTATTACTAGTGCATATATGTTTCAAAAGCGATTTCAATCATAAATATCAATCATAGGCGGCATAAATGACCCATACCACTATGTCGCCGTACTAGTAATACAATCATGTCTGCATATTTCGTATTGGAAATTGGATTCCTTCATGAGTCGAGGCAAGGGGCAAGCTCCTCTCCGATTCGAGACACTCTAGCAAATGCCTCGGGACCGCACACAGCAATCCCTGGATCCTCCAAGGTCGGTCCTCTCTTACTTTTGAGGATTGGCAATTCCTGAACACACGTTTCCCGGTCCTTATAGACCTATAATCGAGGCGCCTCGTATTCCAACAACCAAACTGGTGAAAAGTAGATATGAATGTCAGGGTTGGGAGGTCACTGACACCACCATAGCTAGAAAGAAACGTCGTGCACTCCTTGGGTCCTTCTCCCGTTTTTGACTCATACCGGGGTGTGAGGCTCGCGAATTCACGTTATACACAAAGCTACGTCACACAGACCATGCTTTGATCATCAACCACAAGACTTTGCTTTGCAACAAAAGCCTTGATCATATGCCACTTAGGCGTGCCACACAGGCAATCCACTCCATGCGACTGATTTCTATCAATACATAACCTCTGAGCTCGTACGTCTCAGAGAAGGGCGTTAAGCAAGAGAATAAATTCTCCTCTGCCAAACAGATATATATTTAACAGAGATCAATCAGCACAGAACAAAATCCAATGTCAGACACACAGTCCATTTACAAGTCCGTTCTGGGTCTGAACGAAACCGGAGGCACCAGTTCCTCGCATATCTGTACAATCAACAGTATGTTTGGGCGGCCACTACTTCAGCTCCTTTATGGTAGCTACTCCAATCACGAGCATCAGTAGCGCCCATCCATCCAATGTGAAGATCGTCGGTCTTCAACCGTCTGCGACTCTTCGACTTCTCAACGCCGATCGATTATTTGAAATGAGATGAACTCGGCCTTTTCAAATAATCCACGTATATTTAGATTTTCGAATCAATTTATCACATGGTTGGACTATTCAACATTCACATTTCAGTTCTTTAGTTATAATTCTCATGTTAAATACATTCAACCATCACAAATCAAGCAAACACAATGAAATTGGTTTGTTTCCACTCTATATCGTCTATAGTATTTTATAACGATATATCGCCATTTTTATTTAATTTAAAACGACCATATTTAATTAAACGATGTTTCAGGTCGTGCCGATGCACTGGCGCTGTTTTTCGCTAATTTTGTTTTACACATATCTGAAAATCTAACCGTTGGATCTTCACAAATTTTATATCATTAGGAAGGTCATTTCAAAACGAATCCAACGGTTTCAGTTTTGGGAAAATCCGACGGTTGGATCTTCCACACTAGTCATTAGAAGTTACGATTTCTATTTACGAACTGCAGCGTCGTTATTCGATTTAATTTAATTATATATATATATATATATATATATATAAATATAATCATTTCTGGCGCTGTTTTTCTTCAGATTTGAATTAAACATTCCAGACAATCCAACCGTCGGATCTTCACAAAGTTGGTGTCGTTGGAAAGATATTTCCAAGGCGAACCCAACGGTTGCGGTTTCGGGAAAATCCAATGGTCGGATTTCCCGCACTAGTCGTTTGAAATCACGGTTTCAAAACACGAACTGCACGGCCACGTTTCGTTTTAATTTTATTTATATTTATATATTTATATAAATATAGTTCATTCAAAAATTCCTATATCGTTTCCACTTCAATTATTTCACTAACGCCTTTAAATTTTGGAAAATTTCGCCATAACCTCCTTTGTACGGGAGGGGCTGGGAAAATTCCCAAATAGCCACACGGGCGTCTCATGTCAAAAAGAAAAAGAAAAAGCCAAGCGGCTAGCCAACAAGCTTATAAAATCATCACCCAAACAAAACAGTAAATGTGTACCTATTTGTCGGGCACAAAATTTTATTCCTCTTCTCTAGCCCCTTTGTTATAACCTGTTCAATAAATATGCATGTACATATATACAATTTTTATCACTTATCATTTTTGATTCAACTTCATATTTGATTTACTTTGGTTTAAAAACACCATTCATTCTAATGTTGCATGCATAGGATAAAATCATATCATTAGCTTATTAATGTATATTTCAACTCATGCATATTTATTTGAACAAGTGGCTATTTTTAACACTTCACATTTCAAAGATGATAATTTTGGCGAACTCAAATAGATTTCAACACATGACTATTTTATTTAGTTCATATGCATGTTAAAAATAATATTTCATTCACAAATATTTATTTCAACGCTCGCATATCTTTAGCATATCACATATATGATAAAAATGATATTTTTATCATTTAAAATATTTATTCGACAAATGGATGTTTTCAACACTTCATAGTTTCAATAAAAATGTAATTTTTATTGTTTGATCTTTTTATTCAACACATGAACTTTTCCACTACACACACTTCTCAACACATGAGCATTTCCACACATGGATATTTTATTTATGTTGTTCATATAAGAAAGATGGAATTTTTATTGTTGAAACTATTTATATATAAGGCGAATATTTTTCATACTACATACATATTATAAAAATGTGATTTTTATTGTTTAAACACTTCATTCATTCACAAATGAATTTAGTTTTCACACATCACTTTTCAACACATGAACATTTCCACACATGGATATAGTTTCAGCATATGGCTATAATTTCAATGCATGAAGATAATTTCAACATATGAAAATAATTCTAACACATAAAGATTATTCAAAATTTCGGCAGCATAACGGCAGGGTAGTTAAAACCGGCACCGTCCCTAGTACGGCTCCTCGCTCTATCTTAAAACCTCGCGGTTTTTGACAATGGGGATTCATGCATCTAATTCGCACGCAGGCGGCATGTTTTATTTTTATTTCTACAAATATTTCCAATTCATTTCAATCACCAATGGGTATTTTTCAACCACAACCAAACAATATCAACCACAAACAATTATTCAACCATTCGTATTTTTCATCCAATATTTCATACCAATCCACAACAATAAATATCATCCATGGTTTGTGGATGAGGGGAGTGTGTGTATATATATATAATATTGCTATATTTCACTTGCATTTCAACACATATATCAATTATTCTTTGCATGTATAATTCATACTTCGCTCATATAGCTTACACCACGCATGTACATGAGGTATACAACATGTGTGTAATTTATATTTCGCTTATATAATTTATACATGACATTTTCCATTCAAATTCATTTAATTTAGATTTCTCACATTGGTTTGCGGAGTGCTAAAAATCGTAGATGACTCAAAAAAATCCGCGGCTTCTTCTATGTGGTAGAGAGCTTCCTTGCGGTCCCGGTGTTTCCTGTTTCATCGAATTTCATCAACACACCAAAAAGATATGATTTTTCAAAGTGCAAACATCAAAAAGGACTCACCTTTCACGATGGTTCAAAACTAGGTCTTCGATTTGCACTCAAACCATGAAGCGATGCGAGGATCGGGCTACACGACGTCGAAGAGGGAGGTGCAGGCTTCTTGGCGCCGGCGGTGGGGTCCCCTGCGGCGACCTGAGGCGAGCTCGGCGGCGGTCCAAAGGCGCTGCCTTTGTGGAGGTGGTTCGCACGATTTACACAACGATAAAATCCAATACAGGTATGGATTTGTAGAGGAAGGAACGAGCTTCGAAATGGATCCAAGAACGCTCGATTTCGTTGAGAATCGGAAGAGAAATCGAAGAGAGAAGTTTGGGAGCAATTTTCGCCGTGCACGCCTGATGATCAGGGAGAGAGAAAGTGATTTGGGGGAATGTGATTGGCCAGGTTTATTTTTATATATATTTAATTTCAAAAATCCGAAAATACCCCTTGCCTCATACGAACCCCAATCCAAACTCAACGACTGTCGTCCCTAGCTAAATACCCCCATTCCGAACACAATGGGATATGTTTCGTTGGCTGATTCGACTGTTACAGTCAGTTATTCTTCAAATTAAAGTATAAAACATTTAATTTTAACTTTGAACGCACATTTCAATTTGCCAGGGCCACAAACTGATTCGAAAAATTCCAGAAAAATAAATCTAGCTATGTTTTGACGCTACGGTCCCAACAAAACTAGTTCCGTCGAATTCTAAGATCGTTTGAAAAATGGCCATTTTTTGGTCGATCCAATTTAACAGAAATTGACCAAACGCATTTTCTTTTGCCACGCTCCAATACTAGCTTCAAAAATTATGAAATTTGAAACCTAGCAATAATTTGACATCCCGGACCCAACAAAAGTGGTTTCGTCGAATTCCGAGGTCGTTTGCAAAATATCAATTTTCCTCGGCTATATATTCTATATAGCGACCTTTCTGAAAATTCAATCGGCCATAACTTTTGATTCCCGTTATGAAACTTCGATTTTTCAGATTCGTTAGAAAGGTATTGATAAACAGATTTAAATATTTTTGGTTTCGCTAAAATCCGTTATATTTTCCACCCTGCACAGTTAGTCAAAGTTTGAATTCAAACTGACTCACTATTTCTAATTCACTATTTTATTGAAATATTCTATTTCAACTATTCAAATCCCTTTGAAATCACCAATTTAAAATTTTTAAGTTGGCCCGTATTTTCCGGGTTATTACAATCTCCCCTACTTAAAACTTTTCGTCCTCGAAAAGGAAACAACAGTAAAGTAGGAAACAAAATGTAAATGCAAAGTATTGTAAAGGTACCTTGCACCGGAGTTAGTCAGAGATGTCCACTCTGCATTTGGGGTAAGCTTGTTTAATGCTTTCCTCAGTCTCCCAAGTACAGTCTCTAGGATCACTGCTCCACTGCACTTTAACTAAATGAACCTTTTTGCTTCTTAGTTCTCTAGTTTCTTTGCCAACAATCTTTAATGGCTCTCTTCTGAGTGCTAATTCTGGAGTTATGTCTATATCCTGTTGCGCCGCTTCTTCTACAACAAGATCCGGATCATGCACATGTCTTCTAAGATGAGATACGTGGAACACATCGTGCACTCCAGGCAACCAATCTGGTAATTGAACCCTATAAGCAAGAGTTCCAATTCGTTCGAGTATAGGAAAGGGACCAATAAATCTCGGTGCCAACTTCCCAGTTTTGCCAAATCTAATTACTCCTCTCATCGGAGAAACTTTCAAATAAACATGATCACCAACAACAAATGTCAAATCTCTTCTTCTAGAATCTGCATAACTTTTCTGTCGGCTTTGGGCGGTTCTCAATCGCTTTTTGATGAAGTCGACTTTATCAGATGCTTCTCTAATCATATCGGGTCCTAACACAAGTCTATTGCCAGGTTCTACCCAACATGCTGGAGATCTGCACGGTCTGCCATATAATGCTTCAAATGGCGACATTCCCAAACTTGCTTGATAGCTATTGTTATATGAGAATTCTGCCAAATGTAAGTGATTTTCCCATGACCCACCAAAATCAATGATACAAGCCCGCAATAAATCTTCTAGAATTCTATTCACCCGCTCAGTTTGGCCATCTGTTTGAGGGTGATAAGCGGTGCTCATATTCAGTTTCGTTCCCAAATCTGTCTGGAAAGCCTCCCAGAATTTGCTAGCAAATATCGGGTCTCTATCACTGACTATGCTGATGGGAATTCCATGCAGCTTAACGATTTCTTTGAAATATATCTGTGCTAAACTTTGAGCGGTTCTATTGGATCTGACAGGTATAAAACGGGCAGTCTTCGTGAAGCGATCTACGATTACCCAAATGCTGTCATTACCTTTCCTGGTTCGCAGCAAGCCATCTATGAAATCCATGGAAATCTCTTCCCATTTCCAACCTGGGACTTCCAACGGTTGCAACAGTCCAGCTAGCTTCTGTTGGTCGCTCTTGACCAATTGACAAGTAGGGCATCTGCTAACATACAAAGAAATATCCCTTTTCATTGCCTTCCACCAGAAAGTGCGTTTGATATCGTTGTGCATTTTACTCACCCTAGGATGAATGCAAAATTTGGATTTATGGCATTCATCTAGCACCTCTCTTTTGAGCTCAGGAATGTCGGGAACACATATTCTTCTATTCAGCCTCAGAACTCCTTCACTATCCACCTGGAAACTGGAGCCTTCGCCCCTTTGAATCCTTCTTATCATCTCTTTCACAAAATTGTCACTTTTCTGAAGAACAGATATTTTATCAATCAGTCCTGGCGTAATTATAAGATTGGCAATGATTGCGGTTTTTCTACTAAGCGCATCCGCTACTACGTTAGCCTTCCCCGGCGTATACAGGATATCAAGATCATACGCTGCAAGAAATTCTAGCCAACGCTGCTGTCGCAAATTCAGATCTTTCTGGGTGTATAAATACTTCAATGATTGATGATCTGTGTACAGTATAAATTTCTCGCCCAATAAATAATGCCTCCAGATTTTCAAGGCAAAAACGATCGCTAGCAACTCAAGATCATGAGTCACATAATTCTTCTCATGCGGTTTCAGTTGGCGGCTTGCATAGGCGACTACTTGGCCTCTTTGCATTAACACTGCTCCAAGACCTCTAATAGAAGCATCTATCCAAACTATTAAATCCTGATTGCCATCAATAATGGTTAACACTGGAGCAGTCGTCAGTTTTGATTTCAATTCCTGGAAAGCTTCTTCACGGTCAAAAGTCCACTTTAAATTTCTCACGTTTCTTCGTGAACTTCGTTAACGGACCGGATATCTTCGAAAAATCCTTAACGAACTTTCGATAATAGCTAGCCAACCCCATAAAACTTCTAACCTCTGTGGGAGTAGTGGGTTGTTTCCAGTCTTGAATCGCTGTTATTTTGCTTGGGTCTACAGAAATCCCTTTCTCTGACACGACATGGCCAAGAAACTTCACTTATTCTTGCCAGGAGACCAATTTAGAGAATTTTGCTTTGAAGACGTTCTTTCTTAGAATCTCCAATACTTGTTCTAAGTGTTTTTCATGCTCGGGTTTTGATTTGGAGTAGATTAAAATATCATCGATGAATACGAGGACAAATTTATTCAGAACTCCCCTGAACACTCTATTCAATAGATCGACAAAGTATGCTGGAGCATTGCACAGGCCGAACGGCATTACTAACCATTCATAAAATATGTCTGGACCCCTGAAAGCTGTAAAAGGAACACACTCTTCTGCTATTCTCAATTGATGAAAACCTGTAGCTAGGTCCATTCGGGAAACTACTTTCGCCCCATTCAATTGGTCTAGCAGATCATCGATGTGGGGTAATGGATACTTCTTCTTGAGCGTCTGTTTGTTGAGGCCTCGGTAATCAACACATAATCGAAGAGTACCGTCTGACTTTGGGACAAACACAACAGCTGCACCCCAATTAGAAAAACTAGGTCTGATTAGACCCTTCCACAACAGTTGACGAGTTTGATCGCCTAAATCTTCTTTTTCCTTCGGAGTCATTATGCGAATTGGATGTACCACCAGTCTGGCATTGGGAATTAGATCGATTCGGAATTCTATTTCTCTTTGCGGAGGTAAGTTTTCAACTTCTTCAAACACATCCGCATAGTTTTTAACAATCGGAATCTTTTCCAAGGAAGTGGGGATAACTTCTAATGCCGACCAAAATTCTTCTCTATTTGGATTCGAACCATGACAGGGTATAAATATATGTCCAAGCTTCGTTCGAATTTTAACGATTCTTTCCGCACACTTTACCTCAGCTTCGTATTTCGTTAACCAATCCAGCCCGAGAATGTTATCGAATTCGGGAAAATCCATTACGATTAAATCAAAGGGAAACTTGTAGAAAGAATAAGAGATTGGCATTCTACCATACGAACCGATAATAATAGAACCCCCTATCGGATTCTGTACTTCAACCGATTCTTTAAGCTTTCTCTGTTTTAATTTTAATTTGTGCACTGTGTTACTAGCAATAAAACTACGCGATGTACCCATGTCAAACAATACAGAAACAAGAATATTTTTAATTGTAAGGGTACCTCCCAACACATCGGGTTTACCTGCTCCGTCGGAAGCAGCTGGCGGGCTCGACCCGTCATACACGTGAGCTACTGTGGCCTTCTTCAGCAAAGGACAGTCTTTGACTAGATGATCTGTCTTGCGGCAATTAATGCAGGAGCGAGGGTTCTGAGAACCCTGGCTTGAACCTTGTGAATTTGTCTTCTGCCTCTTCGGGGCTGTGCACACATTAGAGAAGTGCCCCCATTTTGCCACAGTTAAAGCAGCTTCCTCTTGGCGGCTTGCCAGTCTGAGGTTTTGAAGATGCTGCTTGGCTTGACTCAGCTTGATTCCCGGCAGGCTTGCATTTGTTCCCGGCTTGGCTTCTAGCGCGATCCTGCTCCAGATGCCTATGGTCTAGGTCTTCGTAGTTGCATGTCATTTCCACCAGTTCGTTAAATTCCAGCTTGACATGGGCCATGGCTCTATAATGATATTGTCGCCTTAGCCCAAGGATAAACCTCTTATTTTTGGACTTTGCAGTGGCGATGAGCTCCGGAGCATAGGGCGACAATAGTGTAAATTTATTCAGATAATTCTGCATGGAAAGATCCCCCTGCTGGAGGTTGGCGAAGTCATCGTGCATTCGTTCTAGTGCTTGTTCCGGGACATATTTCTCCTTGAAGAGTTCTTTGAATCCATCCCATGTTCTTCCAGCTTCTCTATTCCCGGCGGTGAGAGATTCCCACCATAGTTCAGCTTGTTCCTGCATAAGCCAGGCGCCCATAGTAGCTTTATCTTGGTCTTCAAGCCTTAGGCCTTCAAGAATTTTCTCGCATGTTTCGAGCCATGCAAGGGCCTCTATTACTGTGTCAGTTCCCGAGAAGGTCTTGCCTCCTAGGTTTTTATATCTCTTAGCTACACGGTCCAGCTCGAAGTATTGAGCGGCCAGAGGTTGTATCAAAGGTCCTCCTTCAACTGGGGCTCCTCCCTGTCCTCTGCCACGGCCGGCACGGCCTCCTCTAGCAGCGGCTGCTCTGGTTGCCATTTTTCAAATTCTGTATAAGCAAGAAAAGAGTCAGCTAACAGAAATGATAGTTTATTGCATAGTTAAGCAGAAAATTTACGGAAAGACAACGATGGACTGATCAAATTGTTTTTGCTATTCTGCTCGGCTCATTCTAGGACTTTACTAGTCCTATCTCTAATGAGCGACTCGCCTTAGAATACTACTAATTCTATTTTGACGAAGTGTTTAATGTGTTAGACTCCAGAACTAAGGTTAACCAAAGCTCTGATACCAGCTGTGACGATCCCTTAACACCGTGTCATGGGGTTTTGGGATCGTCACAGGTATGTAAGGTATGTTAATCATACTTCTATCCATTATTCTCAGTTTTGAGATGTAAAAAACCTTTACCATAACATGTCAAAATTCCCCTTAATTTTTAATTTCTATGAAAAAAATTGAGGAAGTTGAACATAAATAATAATTGTATATTTTACTTTTGATCAAAACATTTTTTTTGAAAATATATGTAAATATTGCAAAGAACATTGTAAATCTCCGTAGATTTCTCTATGAGTATTTGTACGAAACACTACAAATATCAAATATTCATAGATTTGTACACAAAATTTTCTTTAGATATTGCAGAGTTTTTGCAAATACATTAAATCTTCAAAATAAATTTTTATCATGTGTTTAAAAGGTGGTTGTGTATTTTGAAACTCAAGGAGGATGTTTTCATGAGACAACATCCTAATACATATAACTGCAATACAAATCCAATTTATGGTTTATTTACTTCATTTATAGAACTTATCATACATTGCATAATAATGTTATAATTTTAACATTAAAAGTAGCAACAAAAAGCATTGGATGTTAGGGAATGCATCTTAAGGCAAAACTAACACTAGAGTGGAGATGAATAGTGTATTTAAGGAATTTAAGAAAATCTAAAACTTATATGGTCTACTATATGAATCACACACCACAGAGATAATCACAGACACAGAATCAAACACAAACATAGAAATAAACAAAGATAAAATGCAGAAAAGGAAAGAACACACCGAATTTTATACTGGTTCGGATTGCTCCTACGTCCAATCCCACGCAACGCTGGATTGCGCGGAGTTTTATTACTAGATCAAAATCTACGTACAATCCACTTTATTGCACGACTACAAGGTTAACACTGTTTCCACCACCCCTGGTTTCCCGACTACAAGGTTAACACTGTTTCCTTTCCTTGTTTTCACGGCTACAAGGAACACGTCGTTTTTCAAACAACCCCAAATGATTACAACAGCCTTATAACTCTTCAGTAGCACTTTAATTCAGAGAGTAATGAGTGGAGAGTGAGAAGAGAAGAAGATTTGTGTATTTAGAATAGAAATTGGCAGAGTAAAAGTGTAGGAATCATAAAAATATGAAATAATAATGGAGGAATGAAAAGTGAAGAAGATGGGGAAGAAGAATAGTTAAAAAATTCGAAATCAACGCCTATTCATAAGATTTGAAAGGTTGTAATGCTTTTAGTACATTACAAATGGTGAAAAGACACTTCCTTTCAAAACTGAAAATATAACAGTTGTATGTCAACATAGGGTATTATGTATGTCGACATATATGGTTTGAAATTTAGAATTTTTGAATATTTTCAAGTGTTTTACTATATATATAATTCTGGAAATTCTTGAATGAAAACATAGTGATATAAATAAGTATTATAAGTAGAAAATCATATGAAATCATAAATATAAACTATATAAACGTATTAATAAAATTATATAGTTTAAAATTATATAAATACGAAATTATAAATGCATATAATTATATAAATATATGAACTTATAAACTTTGAAACTTAAGTTTAAAATCAAAGGTAAGATTATAAAAACTAATTAAAATTTGAATTTAAATTTTGAAAATAGAATTTGAAATTTGAAAATTAGAATTTGAACCTGAAGTGCTATTTAGAGTTAGAATTTGAATTTGAACCTGGATTGCTATTCATAGTCTTACATATAAACTAGACTCTATTAGTATATTTATCTTGAATTCTTGAACTCTTGAATTCTTGATTACTCATGAGTCTTGAATCTCCACTGAATTCTGAATCTCTAAAACTGTACAGTCTTCGATATCAATTCATGTATACAAATCCTGCATATATGTGTATATATATATTCTATATAAAGATGTTAGTATGTATTTTATAATCAATGATAATTGAAATAAGATTGTTGTCATCAAAACTCCATTCTCCAACGCTGGAGTATAAATATATAAGTTGACGAATTCATATCCCCTCTACTTAATAATCCAGGGAACTCTTTACTAGGGTATTTTTATTGATAATTCATTTTTGAATATCAGATAGCCAAATTTTAGGAGCACTTTGCCTAAAATTGAAATGATATGAGAACTATTAATAAAGTTTATATTTTTGGCTCTTTTGTCCTTTGTCTAAGGCATTGAAACTCTACTATAGTAAAATTCTTAAACATTAAAGCCTTCGAAAATTACTTTTGCATTTGATCTTTAAAACCTTTAAAAATATATATCAATTTCTTGAAAAGATTAAAATAATGGGTTAGCATTATAATTTGACATCAACAAATAAACTAAAATACATAACTTGTTGATGCATTACAAACTAAAATGCATACTTCGGTAGAGTTTTTTGTTCTACAATCTCTACTCAACGGCCAAAAATAAATTGTTCTATAAGATTAAGAAGCCCAGAATTGTTTGAATATTTTAAATATATAATCAAATTTTCAATTGCAATTAGGTAAATCTCCCCTATTTTGATAATGATTTTAGATTAAAATTTAATGATGATTAAGTGAAACTATAATAAATAAAAAGAATTATATGAATGTGAGAATAATTTTAGTGGATATTTGTTTCAAGGACACATATTAGAAGAAAAAAAATCTAAAAACAAGTGACTTTTGCTATCTAAATCAAGGACTACTTTCATGTTTTAATTGGAAAAAATTCCAAATATTTAAACTAAGGACATGCTTGGCATTTCATAAATAATAAAAAATAGCACGCAAATATTTTCCTGTGATTATAAGATTACAAATTAATAAAAATTAATTATGATTTTTTTTGTAAATGCGGAAGAAAAGGCAATATAACACAACACAAAATCAACCAACTTGTAATGTTTATTTTAAAAAAAATTAATAGTTATAATTGTTACGAAATACTAATGATTATTTTTGTTACTTTTCATTTATAACGTTTAAAACCGTTATAATGCCAATTGCCTATGCAAATATCGTGAAATAAAGGGGATCGATTAGTAGTTTCCATCTCTAAACCTTTCTAACGCATCTCACTGCGTAGACCTAGCTTCTTTCGTTCTATCTGCTTGTTCTCTTGCGGCCGTATATCAAAATCTTCAAATTTTTGTTTTCGATATGGAATCACTTACTGTTATCATGATTTTCTTATTAGAGAAGCTATTCTTGCCATTGCCTTCACTTAATAATCAGCGAGAACCGCAATCACCTTCCGTTAGTATTCTAGGGTTTTGATTTGTTTTCATACTACATGGTGGATACAAAACGAATTCTGGTTTGATTTTCCCTCTATTTGTACCTTTTTTAATTTGTATCTAGTTTTGTTATTCGATTGAATCTTTTTTTACAAGGTAGCTGCTATTTATTTTACCGCTTTTTTTATAGAAAAAAGGGCTTGATAATGTTTTTTATATTGTTGATAGCTTATGTAGAATATTATAAAGGAAATTTTGCTTAAGGGTTTATGTTTATATTTCGTAGTGGTAAATAATTTAGCTGTAATAATACTTTAGATTTATATGGTAAACAATTTTCATGGCATATTATTTAGAGTTTATGTTATTACTACATAGAGTTCATTAGTTAGTGGGCTCTGATTATAAAAATTGTAATACTTTAGATTTATATGGTAATTCATCTGGGTTGGAGATCTTAATAAACATTATTTGCTTTTTTTCTGAACTGGAAGCATGATAAGGAGGAGATGAAGAAAAATAAGAGAATGAAGGGGAAGAAGAGATAAGAGGAGAGAAATGTTTAGCAAATAACTTTCTTATAATTCAACATGGCGTCAGGTACATATTTGTAGCTGCATTACAACGGTTTTCTCTCCTACGTAGCATATAGGATGCCCTATTATAACAACAGTCCAAAACAAATAACATAAAGCAATTATATTTAAAACATTTAAAAAATAAAATAACCACTTTTGCATATTGTAGCACGTCGCTGCTGTTGCCCTTCAGTCTAAGAATCTTCTCTTTGGCCTTGTATCGGTGAAGCTATCTTGTTCTTGTGCTGGTGCAACCGTGCTGTGCGTATCATCACTCACCCCTTCGAAATCGACCTTGTCCTCAAGGTCGTACGGGTTAAAATCCGATGGTGGTTGTTGTGGCTGAACAAGATCTGGGTTTGGGCCTAGTTTCAAGAGTGACACGTGAAAAACTATGTGGATTCGAGCTTCCTGTGGTAGTAGCAATTTGTAAGCGACTTGTCTGATTCTCTCTAGAATCTGATATGGGCCAAAGTATCTTTTGGATAGTTTGGAGTGAGTGTTTTGCACTGAAGTTTCCAATAAGGTTGCAATTTCTCGAAGACCCAAGATCCAATTTCAAACTGCTTATTAGTCCTTTTTGGTCGGCGTGGTTCTTCATTCTTGTTTGTGGTTTTAGGAGATTTGTTTTAATTAAGCGGAGGAGCTGGACTCGTGATACTGCCCATGCTGTCAAGTCTGGTAACTGTGAAGAGGATGAAATGTAGTTTGAAATAAATGGCGGTGGTCTTCCATAAACTGCCTGGAAAGGAAACATGAGTAGTGAAGAGTGCTTCTATGAATTATACCACCATTATGCCCATGGGAGGCACCATACCCATTTATTTGGAATGTCACCGACCAATGCATGTAAATAATTTTCGAGACAATGATTTACCACTTCGGATTGACCATCCGTTGCGGGTGGTATGCGCTTCTCATATGCAGCTTCATGCCATGAAGTTGGAATAACTCACGCCAGAACTAACTAGTGAACACTCAATCTCTGTCTGAAACAATTGAGCATGGAAAGCCATGTAAACGGACGTACTCCTGAAGGAATTGTGCAGCAAACTGAGGGACTGAAACTGGACCAGAAAGTGCAGTGAAATGGGCATACTTAGATAGTCGGTCGACAATTACCCAAATTGTCATTTTTCCTGCTGATGGTGGAAAGTGCATGATAAAATCCATCGATATGTCTTCCTAAATTTGTGCGGGTATAGGCAAAGGTTTGAGTAGTCCTTTGTATGGGGAGTTATTTGGCTTCGTTTGAAGGCACAATGGACACTACTTGACGAATATCTGAATTGTGTTTGCTAATTTTGGCCAGAAAAATTGTGGAAACTCTGGAAATTGTTGCTTTAATCCCTGAATGACCACCAATTTTTGAATCATGTAATTCGGCGATGATTTTATTTTGAAGAGTGGTGTCATTGGGTACATAAATTCGGTTACCCCAAATAACAAGTTATTGTGCATTTGAAAATTAGGGTTTGGACAATTACCTGCTATAAGCAGTTTGATGATGTCGCTGGCTACTGGATCATTCTGTAATGCTTTCTCGATGTCGTGAAGTAGTGGGAATGTCGGACCTGGTATTGCTATCATGGCTGCGTTAGTAGTGAAGCGAGAGTGAGAGCATCTGCGACTTTGTTTTGCCTTCCTGGGTGAATATGGATTATGAAGCCGAACCCAAAAAGCTCGATGAGCCACTTCTATTGCTCCGACGTTTGGATTACCTGCGAAGTCAATTGCTTTGAACTCTGGCGATTTGTGTAGATTTGAAAGAGGCGACCTAGTAAGTAGTGTCGCCATTATTTTACTGTGGAGGTTATTGCAAACATTCCTCTCGAGTATGTGGAAGATTTTTGGAGAGGACGGGGTAATTTGAGGCTAAAATATGCTATGGGGTGTTCGGATTGGGACAAGATGGCGCCATTGGCGGAGGCGGAGGCATCGGTTGTAATGGTGAATGGTTTGGTGAAATTTGGGAGAGATAACATGAGTAGTAGTTACGGCTTGCTTTAATTGGACAAAGGCGAATTGGGCTTCTGGGCTCCAGAAGTAATTATTGTTTCTGAGAAGATCAGTTAGTGTGCTTGCAACAGAAGCGTAATTTTTTATGAAAAGCCTGTTGTAACCGGTTAGCTCGAGAAATCCCCTGATTTCAGTTATTGATGTTGGTATAGGCCAGTTGAGCATTGCATCTATTTTTTGTGGGTCAACTTGAACTCCTTGGTTTGAAATGAAGTGGCCCAAATAGCCCAATTTAGTGAGGCCGAAGCTACATTTAGTCAAGTTGGCAAAAAAGTGATGGTTGTCTAATATTTCGAGTGTCGTATGAGGATGGATTAAATGATCATTCCATGAAGGGCAATAAACGAATATATCGTTGAAAAAACGAGAATATATTTCCTTAATTGTGGGCGAAATATATTATTCATAGTTGCTTGGAAGGTTGATGGGGCATTTGTTAAGCCGAATGAGATTACCAAAAATTCGTAATTGCCTTCATTGGTACGAAAAGCCATTTTTGGAATATCGGGTGGGTGAACACGGATTTAGAAATATCCACTGCGAAGGTCTAGTTCGGAGAAGAAAAATGCACTGTAAAGTTCATCCAACAACTCGTCGACCGTCGGTATTGGAAAACGGTATTTAATGGTGATTGTGTCAAGAGCTCTATAGTCGATACAAGAACGACATGTCCCGTCTTTTTTATTGACTAAAAGAACAGGGGAAGAGAATGGGCTAGTGGATGGTTAGATAAGTTTGGATTGTAGCATTTCTTGTAGTTGGCATTTAATTTTGTTTTTTTTTGAAAATAGGGATAACAGTATGGTTTTGTGTTGATCGATTCTGAATTGGGTAGAAGGTTAATATGGTGATTTAGCGGGCGGTGTGGTCGTTGAAGGCAGTTAGTATTGTTTGGAGTTGTGAGTCATGGTTTTTTGGGTTTGTTTCTGGTGGGCTTTCAATAGGATGAATTTGGAGGTAATAATAATTAGTAATGGAGGCTATGGAACCATAAAGTTACAACTGGGGAAGGGGAACTGGTTTTGGGCTGACATCTGTGTCATGCCTAGTAAGGCAAATTGATTTCTGGTTGTTGAAAAAAAACAATCGTGAGTTTTTTATGGTCTAATGTGATTTGGACCAAGTATTCGAGCCATTGAATTCCGAACACTACATCCGAGCCAATAATTTCTAGTAAATAGAAATCCACCGCAAATATAGGCAAATTCTATTTCAACCCATATATATGCTGAGTAGCCCCCCATTTTAACAAAAAAATACGAGGACGAAAATGCCCTTTCTATGTTATATTTTTTCCTGTTTTTTGAACATCTCGTAGTCCCCTTACGTGATTCATCAGTGTACCTCGTAGTAGCACTACATGGTTTTTGAAAGAACCACGAAGAACTGCTACGAGGTACACTGATGAACCACGTAGAGCTGTTACGAGGTACACTGATAAACCACGCATTCTCTCTATGTGGGAGGGTATTTTCAGATTTTTTTTTAAAATTAGTGGGGTACTACCCAGCAAAATTGGGGGTATACCGGTTTTTTCATGCTTTGGGGGACTACTCAGCATATTGCTGGGTTCGAATAGAATTTGTCGCAAATATATTGCCCTGAATAGTTACATTGACATTTCGACATTCACCAGAGCTTGATAACTTTTCTCCATTGCCAATTGTAACTACAAAAAAGTTCGACTATTCAATTTCTAGACCAAATTATGGCATTTTTTGAATGGAGATAGTTATGGGTAGATCCCATGTCAACAAGGATGGATATATAATTGCCATTGATGGAGGCAGGGAGTGGCGAAGAACTCGCGGATTGGAAGTGCCAGTTAATGTATGGAATGAGATCTCTTGAGGTGGATCAGAATCTGGGTGTGGTAATGTGGGTATTTGGGTTATTGTTGGAGGTGAGGGTTCTAAAGTGGGTGGTGGTAGTTGGTTGTCTAGTTTACGATTTATCTCGACGATGGATTTTATGATAGATTGGAGTGTGGTTTTGATGTCAAGGATGTCGGCGTTTTGGGTTTCTTGCATTAAGCCATGGCTGGTTTGAGTTGTTGGGATGGTGGAAATGGTTTCTTCGTGGGTGTTTAGCTGTTGTACTTCTTCATCTAAATGGGTCATGGTGGGTTGGAGAGTTTGGATTTTGAGGGAGGAGGGGGAGAACAGAGAATGAAAGCACCATTTGATAAGGAGGAGATGAGAAAAATCAGAGAAGGAAGGGGAAAAAGTGATAAGAGGAGAGAAATGTCTAGCAAATAAATTTTTTATATTTCAACATAGCCTTAGGTACATATTTGTAGCTGCATTACAACCGTACTCCTACATGGCACATAGGATGCCCTATTCTAACAACAGTCCAAAACAAATAACAAAAAGTAATTATATTTAAAACATTTTAAAAAAGAAAATAACCACTTTTGCATAATGTAGCACGTCCCTGCTACTGTCCTTCAGTCTAAGAATCTTCTGGGTACTGTGATATTACTCTTTGGTCATCTATTGGTGAAGCTGTCATGTTCTTGTGCCGGTGCAACCGTGGTGCGCGTATCAAAACATTGGTTGGAAAAGTCAAGGCCTTAACCCATGTATTTCCCTGCATACACCAATTGGCGTATTATAGCTTGTTACTTCAGTAATTTTGATCAAGATGCATTTGTATATAGTGTAAGTTAGCAAGTTAACATGTTATGGTATTCAATTCTTTCATAAACTGTCACTATGGGATTGAAGTAAACGAGGTAATGCTTATGGGTTTGGTCAGGCTTGCATGATTAATGGTTGGATACATGTATGTTGAGATTGATGAAATCAATCTGTCCATCCTGTTATTGTTTTAAATGAGTGTAAGTGCTTGGGGAAATTTGACATAATTAATTATTATTTATTTTTCTCTTTTTATTTTTCGTAGAAGGAGATTGACATGAACATAGAACCAACTATTGCTCGGCCTATTTTGAAAAAAAGTTTTACACAGTATTTTAGAATTGAAAAATCAAAGTTTTGAAATAATTATTTGAAGAAAGATAAACAGTTGTTGCCTATGCTTTTCACGATTGGTAACCATCCGAGCTATATCGATAAATTTCAATAGGAGAAATTTGTTGGTAATGAGTACGCTGAGAAGAAAACAAAACAATGACAAACGCCGAAAATAAAGGGAAAAATACAATAGCTCATACATTAGGATGAAAATCTTATACTCGAATGTATAAAGAATTGGCATGTAGTAATCACTATAAGTGAAATTTTATTGTTTAGTTGTAACTTACAAACTAATTCATATTCATTCATGCAGGAAGCGGAGAATTCGACATGCAAACTCACACGAGCAATGGTGTGGAAATTAGCACACACTAGTAAGAAAATCGAAGATGTTCTTCTATGCACGGTAGAAAAATATGTAAGTCTTTATACTGTTTTCATACGTATGGGCTATATGCTAGTATCTCGATTAATATATCAATTTTGGTAATGTCTTCTTGGGATTATGTTAGAGCAAATTATTTAACCAAAAATCGGAGTTATCATTTACAGAATTGGATTTTAACCCTTAGTCAAAAGATATTAGTCAAAAAAATTAGATTTTCAGCCAAAAAGTAAAACTAAATGTAACAATTATTATTTGTTTCTTTGATTCTTTTTTTTTAAGTTAAGCTGATAACGTAAGCTAAATTTAAGCTGATAAGCAAAATACGTTCAGTACAGTGTATTAGTTTAAGCTGCTTTAGTTTGTAACAATGAGTTATAGTTGTCAGACGATAAATAATGAGTTTCTAAAACTCATAACCATAAGCATTATACGTGCTTATTTTGTCATTTCTCACATAACTCATTATTATGAGTTAAATCAATACTGGACTATCAATGAATGCAACTCAAAATCAAGTAGTTCTAAAAAATTGCCCATTTAGTTTTTTTAGGCCAAAAGCAGTTAAATTATTCTGGACGTGGCTCCTCATTGAGAAACAAAGATTAAGGTCGAGTTATGAGGTTTATAGAAAAATATGTACTATATGAGACACTACTAAAATAATCTTAATTAAAGACCGCATAATTCTGCCTCTAACCAAACCTTTCAGTCTTTAAAAGACTATTTAAAACCGATCAAAGACTGATATGGTCGGTTTCTAATCTTCAAGTCTTAAAAACATTTGAAACTGATAATTTCAATTTTTATAAGTAGAGACCGAGTGTTGATCTCAACTATTTTTAGATACTGAAGTTTAGAGACCATGATATAGTTCCAGATCAGTCTTAAGAGTGTGTGTGTGTACACACACAAACATACATTCATATATACATACATCAAACTGGATTGCTTAAGGAGCAAAGAAAAATGTGTACCCACACATACTTAATCGCACATAATGACTTTTATTTTCATTAACATATAGATTGTTTTTTATAACATTCAACCATATTCATTTGCTCCATCTCTCAGAAATAATCAGTAGTTTGTAGTCTACTAGTTACCATAGTTGTAACAACGAATCCTAAATTAACTTTGAGCTAGGTCTCAATCTTATGTAACCAAACATAAATAAGAATAAATGCGAATAATACACATTCATATAATAGCCCCTCCAGTTAAAATAAAAAGTTATTATGTCCATAACACATTCTGTAACAACCCGGATTCGGACAGACCGGATTTTTTTTCAAAAATCCATTCTATCGAAACCCGAGTTGGGTGCTCTGGTATCCTGCAGAAAAAGACAGAGATAAAGAAACATGTCAGAACTCGTAAAGCATCTCACAGTGGAAGGAAATAAAGTATAATATTCAAATATTGCTTTACCTTATTAACAATACTGCTAAACCAGTATCCAAAGCTATACCATCTCTGTCATGAACCTAACCTGGAAGTATGAAATGAGGAGGGGGTCAGAACATAAGTTCTGTGTGAGTGGACTTAGAATAAACTTCTGTATAATCCTGCATATACCGTTCAGTTACCTTTTCTTGGTTATTAGGTTGCTAACAGTGTTAGCTCTCTAGGCTATACTCATGTTCCACTAGTAGATTAACCTAATACAACATATATGTAGATACCCCAACTCGTGTAATCCTTTCCATGTATATATACAGTCCTTTGCCGTATGTCGTACGAGCTTCATCATGTAAATCTATACTACTTCAGTGTAGTGCCACCATTCTTGAAATCGTTTGGACTTCCACTCTTGATCTTGCTAGATTCTGTGTATTACCTAGATCTAATATAGGGTTTACTATCGAGCGCTCCAGGGTTTACGCTACCCAGGGCCACTGGGGTTTATGCTACCTATTGAACGCTTTTAGGATTCAGGGTTTACGCGGCCTAGGTCCAACTAGGGATTATGCTACCTATTGAACAATGCGCCCTAGTCTAGGACACACTACCCAGAGCGATGAATGTTCCTAGACTTTCCCTACATACGCATCGTGAATCTTTTTCGATGTCTAGTTGCACATGTCCTCTATATGTGCGGCCCGGGTCCCGTGGCAGGGCTTATCAAGAAACACGGAACTCGGTCGGGAGCTTTAAGTTATCTGCCGATGCAGATGCTAAGATCAGTTTTTATCTATGTGTGGCTATGGTCCCACTTGACCCCTCTCTCAACTAATGAAAGACACCCAAGAAAATCAAGAATGAGAACTATACGCAGGCCCCCTATGCCCCTTAAACCTATTGGCCAAACCTCACCCATAACTAGATAGCATATATGGTCTGTTGGAGTTCTCCGCCTTTCCGCTTCACGTACTCGATTGACTCAAGATGGTAGGTAGACGACGACGTGCTATCACAGGGCTAAACAAGATATCGTCGCCTCACGCTGGTCCATCAGTGTCTTTAGGTTGCTTATATTGCAACCAAGGCATACTCTTGGTTCTCCTAATGCAGACCATAACCTCTGTGAGCCCAGGAGGATCATCTGCAACCTCATAGAGGGATACCAAGAGTACCCTCACGTTCCCTCGAAGCTGCATGCTTCGTAACCCAGACCGTTAGAGCCCTCTTCATGATCAGATGGACGTTCGCTCCTCCTCGTGTTCTACTTGGTTTTCTTGACTAAGGTTTACTACTTAGTTCTCTTAACTAAGGTTTACTACATAGTTTTCTGAATCGTTCGTTTTCTTAACTAAGGTTTACTACTTAGTCCTCTTAACTAAGGTTTACTACTTAGTTTCTCTTAGTCGTTCATTTTCTTAACTAAGGTTTACAACTTAGTCCTATTAACTAAGGTTTACTACTTAGTTTCTCTTAATCGTTCGTTTTCTTAACTAAGGTTTATATCGTAGTCCTCTTAACTAAGGTTTACTACTTAGTTCTCTTAATCGTTCGTTTTCTTAACTAAGGTTTACAACTTAGTCCTCTTAACTAAGGTTTACTACTTAGTTCTCTTTATCGTTATTTACTTAGTTCTCTTAACTAAGGTTTATTACTTGGTTCTCTTAACCAAGGTTTGATACTTAGTTTCTGTTACTTAGTTCTCTTTAACTAAGGTTTGTTACTTAGTTCCTTTTAACTAAGGTTTACCTATGAATTCAAGCATGACTTAAGTTCTCTTTATCAAATGATAGCGTACGGGTGTTCTCCCACATTTCCAGCTTAGATTAACTTATTTCATGGTATAAGTCATCCCACTCTTCGATTCTTGTATTACATCTTAAGTCATATTCATTTCTTATCCGTAGGATAAGGTTATCTATTATTTAATCTTATCATTCCCCACTTTTCCTTGCTTTGATACTGTTATAGTTTGCCCATGTGTTCATTTTGACTTAACTTACCCATATATCATGTCAAATTGACTAAGTGTTATCCAACAGTTCACGTTGACTTAACCCACCCATATATCGAATCAAATTGGTTAAGTGTTATCTAGCGGTTCACGTTGGCTTAACCCACCCATATATCATGTCAAATTGGTTAAGTGTTATCTATCAGTTCGTGTTGACTTAACCTTACCATACTAGCATGTGTCATTAGCATTAATTAATTATTAATGCCCAACCTCTTACATTAGACCTATTGTTGCGGTCACTGGATGTGCCGGTTGGTTTCGGGCAGGATTACACCACAACTCAATCTAACCTTAGGTTTCAAGCACATTATGACTAACTTCTCCCATTAGAACCTATTGTTTGCGGTCACTGGATGTGCCGGGCGGTTCCGGGCAGGATTACACCGCAAACTCATTCTAACCTTGAGTTAGCCATGTTTCATGTTTAGCCTATTAACAAATTCACAAATATGTTCATGTTCTTGTTATGCCACTAGTGTCAATTTTCATGTTATATTTCTAAACTCCCCATTTCTTTAACAAATCAAACCCAAATTTAATTAAAACACTCATGCCTCAAATTTCAGGTTTTTGAATTAGATTTCACAATTACATGAGACGGATTAAACCCAAACTTGTCCAATTCCGATTAGGTTTCTAGTTTACCTATTTCTTCACCAAATTAGGATTTTTATCTTTAAATCATTTTTCCCCAAATCCTCTATTCAAACTTTATTTACCTTTAGCGTAAGTTACTCCAAATTACCAATTTCACGATCCTTTTCCCCTTATTTCCTTGAATAATATCAATATATACTCTGCCAATTACCCCAATATTTGCAATAATAATCGTTATGCCACAAACCCCAAATTACAGATTATATTCCTCGACTGCATAAAATAGATTATGCTTAATATTTGCGATAATAATCGTTTATGCCACAAACCCCAAATTACAAATTATATTCCTCGACTGCATAAAATAGATTATGCCCAATATTCCCATATTCCAACCATACGTATGTATAATAAGATTTCATCTAGGTTCGAGATAACCTAGATCCGAATAGAAAATGGGAAAGGAGAATAAAAGAACAATTATTATAACATGAATCTTGAATTGAATTTATAACCGGGGAATGATGAACGATATTAATACTATTATACAACAAGTTTATTATAATTCCACTCACCATGACTGGATTAGGGAAAATAAACGATTTGCTGATGTAGAACGCTGATTCAATCTTCTTATTTGATTGTTGGTGAAGAGCATGAATTGTTGATGAAAAACTTTGCTACTTGATTTGATTAAACTCCAAAGTTGATGAAGATCTTGCAATATAATTTAGAGTTTTAGGGTGGCGGCCATGTTTGGTTTAAGTTTGGCGGAATGGAGGCGTCTTAAGGAATTGTTATGAATTAGGGTTAGGTCTTGCTATGTATTTATAGGTATAGAGAGTGTTTTAGAGCCCTTAGATTGACCTAGAAGTCATCTGACCCATACAGCACATCAAAACACATCACAGGGACTTAAATCGCCCAGATCTGGGGATAGGTCGACCTCCCTAGGGGTAGGTCGACCCCCTGGTCGACCTGCCCGGTTTTGGCGGGAAATTTCCCGTCCTGCTGCCTAGGTCGAATTTCGAACTGTTTTGATTTTTTGTTGAATCTTCTAAAGGCCATAACTCCTTCATACGGAGTCCGATTTACACAAATTTGGATCTATTCCAAGAAGAATTTCGAGATGAACGCAATGGTGATGTCTGTTTTACTTAATTCCTGATATTTAAATTAAGTATCCTTATTTTATTATCTTTTTCGTTACGCACACTGTTATCGAAATAATTTTTCCTTCTCTTCCATATATTAATTAATTTTCATTATACATCACCATTATTTACCTATCTATGCATATACACATATTTTTAATTATATTAAAAATGCGGGGTGTTACACATTCTTTCATACTGATTCAAGAAGTTATACATTAGAACACGAAAGTTAGACAACACAATAGAATTTTCCACATATCGACTTTTCCTCATGCTGTGTTTTCTTGCTTTAAATCGCCAAAAGATGAATATTGAAAGACTCGATGTAGGCTTGACCAAGCATAAATCCTAACCATGCACTGTAGCATATTGTGGAGAGAATGGAAAACCTATTTATACTTCTACTGACAGATTGCTTCCAACCAGGCCAGTATCCTTGAGGCCACCATGGGTCAAAATCGAACTACGCTGAAAAAGATGCAAACTTTCATAAGAAAAAGCTTGAGAAAATTTATCAAATGAACGCAAGACAGAGCAATAATTTCTAAAACCTGAGAGTATACATAGGTTCAACATTTTGATTTTTTGAATCGTAAGTAGCTGTAGGGACATCCAAGTAATAAAATAGAAAGCTTTGTGAGGAAGAAGAACCAAGAAATGAATTCGATTAATGAGAAAGAAGCAATTTTTGTTTCTAACGGGGAGTAAGTGGATAAGTTTCTAACGGGGAGTAAGTGGATAAGTTTCTCACGCAAAGCTGAAAAGTGGGGTTCAGAGTGCATTAAATAAATATGTTGAGTTAATGGAGAAGTTTCATGTGTTTTTTCTGGCAGAGTGGGGCACGAACTAATTTAGTTATTTACTGCTATTCGCAGATTACTCCATGGACACATTAGTTCATCAAATATGGCCTTTGGATTTATAAACAAAATAAAATCACAACCATTAAATATTTCATTTATTAAACACTGAATAATGATCAAAATTCAGTATTTAATTTATATACAAAATTAAAGATAGCTTACAGATAGCTTGTCAGTCTTTACTATTGAAAATATAAGAACCTATAATTGCAGTCACTAATCAGTTTACAGTTAGAAACCGAGGGACTTCGGTCTTTGATTTGCAGTCTTTAAATGAACATTTTTTTTAGTGATAATTTTTTTTGGTATCACCAGTCAGAGTCCTTATGTCAAACGGTATTGTGCTAGGTTAAGCTAACCGAGACATGTTATTTTATATAAGCGTTCCTTCAAGTTAAGCGGTAGTGTTATTGTTAGTAGAAAATTCACAGAAAGTTGCAGAGTCAAAATAAGTGTAGGCAACAAGATCCAAACTAGGATAGACATTTACGTAGGACTGGCAACGGGTACCCGAAAAATACGATATCTGTCCGGATCCGTATCTGAAAAGCGGATAATTATCCAATATCCAAAAAAACGGATGCGGATGTAGATATGGATACATAGATATCTGCATCCGAAAATTGTCCGTCCGAATATTTTTAACATTATGTTCGAAATTATATGTATTTATTACAATGAATCAGATTTATTTATTGCTTTACTAAATCGAAGGTTTATATCATATGCACTAAATGCATATTGGTTACTCAAATCTATTTAATTTCATCATATATGCTTATTTTTAACACTTTAGTGATCAAAGAAATTGAAAAACAATCATGTTAAACTATAAATTTTCATTTATATTTCATGATTTATCGATCGTTGGCGAATAGAATAATTATCCGATATCCATCCATATCTACGGGTACGGATATCCTATATCCGAAAATGATTTCGGATATAGATACAGGTATAGCACTATCCTTATCCGAAAGTATGCGTTGACAGCCCTACATTTACGTTTATTTTATTTTATTACTGGACAATTATACCCGTTCTTATGAATATCTTTTAATTATGGGCCATACTGGATCCACGCCCGACTTTCAATTTGTCTAAAGAAAAAGTAAGAGTTAGAAGAATAGAGAAGTCACTCTGCTGACAGTAGAACTGTATTATTTTTCCACGGTATATTTAGTTATAATATATGTGGAAAATAGGGAGAATGACTAACTTAACAAAAAGTTTAATGAAAAGTATGGAAATTTTAGAATTTAGTGAGAAAGACAAATGTAACATCCCATATTTTTATAACATGTTAAAACCATAAATCAAGGCAGAATTAATTTTTAAAACAAAAATCAAGGGAAACGGGTTGCGCCATTGCGTTCGTCTCGAAATTCTACTTGGAAACGAGTTTGGGTTTTCGAGAAACGGAGTCCGTATGAGGGAGATATGACCCTTCGAAGTTTCAAAGATTTTCAAAACAGAAAAACAGCTCGAAATTCGAATTCAAATTCGAATTCAAAACCCAGAGCAGGCTGGGCAGGAAATTTCCTGCCCAGGACCAGGTCGACCTGGGGTCGACCATAGTGTCGACGTCCCAGGGCCCAGGTCGACCATAGTGTCGACCTGGGGGTCGACCTGGTGCTGAAGCCCAGTTTTGAGCCTGGGTTCATTCTATTGTATCTGGTCTCGTTTTCTGTCTAGGTTCGTTCGTTTAATCCTATATAAACAGCCTCTTAGCCCCATTCTCTTTACACCATTTTATTCTCTCCTTATGCTTCCTATGGAATAATTGAAATAAATAAATTAAAATAAAACACGAAGACTATTCTTGAAGACAACGGCTAGGAATTGCATATTGGAGATTCAATTAAAGTTAAAGCTTCAAGAAGGGAAGCAAAGGCTAATTCAATGGCTTCGAGCAACGTCGCGCGAATCATAGCAAATCATCTCAACGTTATCTTATTATCCTTTTCTAAAACCGATCAAATGTAGGTCAGTTACTTTTTAGATTTGAATGCCTAGATCTATTTGTGACATGTAATTAAATGGATATGAGAATATGCCTAATCCTTTCGTTTGAATCGGTGCTTGTATATGCCTCTGGATCTGATTCTCGATTATGGCCTAGAACTTATTATGGCAATTTGTCAATGATTACGATTATGGGACTTTTTTCCTAAGACTATGACTATGAAACCGTGGCCCATGAAACTATTGCCTATGACTACGAACATGAAACTATTGCCTATGACTACGAACATAAGGCTATGCCTATGACTATGAATATAAGACTATTGCCTATGACTAAGATTCATAACTATGAGACCATGACTATGACTATTGTGGTTAATTGCCTAGGACTATTTTGTGGTTAATTGCCTAGGACTATTGTGGTTAATTGCCTATGACTATTATGGTTAGTTGCTTATGCCCATAACATTATAGTTACAAATCATGATTGTATACCGAACTGGCATTATGTCGGATCAAATCACCTCGGTCTCCCTTGATTTTGTTGGATCTCATACTTAGGGTGTAATTTGCTTAGTTTATCCCGGTTCTCTATTATGTACACCAAACCCACTGGATCCATTATCTTTGTATTTGTGTATTTTGGTTCGCTTTTTCATGCCTGTTTGCTTATGTCAATTCTCGTGCTTATCCCCTGTTCCTTTTGTTAGTTTCATTTCATGAGTACCTAGAAACTTGTGAAATCATGTTATACGTACGATTACGGCAGGGGAATTTGGGCATAGCTTAATTAAGATGATTTGGCATAACAAATATGTTAGCATAATCTGAATTGGCTATAATAGTAAATATTACACGCATATTAGACTTGGGCGTAAAATGGTAAACTGTTAATTGACCGCAAAGTATGTAATTGGCATGTAAGCCAAGCTTGGATATAAACTATAAACTAGAATATTAAATCTAGTTTTGACATGAACTGATCTAATTTGGCTTAAACTGCAAGTTGGGTTAATTGATAGGTAAATCAAGATTTGGGCCTAGAATATAGGTATGTTAGTGGGCATGACAAATAAATATGATAAAGGCCAAATTTGTTTAAAAGAGTTGTTAGCAATTTACATATAGACAAAAAGGATAAATATGGAAATCTTGGAAAGACGAATATGCCTAACCCGAGGTTAGATTGAGTTACGGTATAAGACTGCCCGGAGCCGCCCGGCAAATCCAGCAACCGTAACAATACCTATCTAATGTGGGAGCATTGAGCCCAAAAGGACCCAAGGTTAGACTGAGTTGCGGTGTAAATCTGCCCGGAACCGACCGACACATCTAGTGACCACAACAATATCTGTCTAATGTGAGTGGTTGGTGCTTTAAATGAATAGCTTAAAGCTAAGAAACAGTTAAGCTAGAATAGGAGGGTTAAGTCTATATGAACACTTAACCAACTTAACATGTTAACAAGACTTGTAGGGGTTAAATAACTGTTATAACATGTTGACTAGACACGTGGGTGAGGTTAAGAAATACTTAACCAATATAACTTGATTTGTGGTAGGGTTAAGTCAACATGAATTACTGATAACACTTAACTAGTTTAACATGACAAATGAATGGGTTAAGTTAACTTGAATTGACTAATGACACTTAACCAATCCAACTTGACGAGAAAAAGAACTATGTAGTAAACCTTAGTTAAGAGGACTAAGTAGTAAACCTTAGTTAAGAAAATGACGATTCAGGAACTAAGTATTAAGCCTTAGTTAAGGGAACTAAATACTAAACCTTAGTAGAACACGAGAAGGAGCGAACGTCCATCTGATCTTAAAGAAGGCTCCAACAAACTGGGTTACGAAGCACGTGGCTTCGAGGGGACGTGAGGGTACTCTTGGTATCCCTCTGTGAGGCTGCAGATGATCCGCCTGGGCTCACAGAGGTTAAGGTCTGCGTTAGAAGAACCAAGGGTATGCCTTGGTTGCAATATAAGGCAACTTAAAGACTAGGATGGACCAGCGTGATTCGGCGAGACAAGTAGCCCTGTGATAGCAACTCGTCGTCTACCTACCATCTTGAGTCAGTCGATATACGTACAACGGAAAGGCGAAGAACTCCAAAAGACCATATACTTGCTATCTAGTTATGGGTGCGGATGGCCATAGGTTAGTGGGGCATAAAGGGCCTGCGTATAGTTCTCATTTTTCAAGGTGTGCCTTTCATTAGTTGAGGGAGGAGTCAAGTGGGACCATAACCACTAGAAAAACAGACCTTAGCATCTGCATCGGCAGATATCTGAAAGCTCCCGACCGAGTTCCGTGTTTCTTGATTTGCCCTGCCACGAGACTCGAGTCGCACATACAGAGGACATGTGCATCTAGACAGCGATAACGATCCACGACACATACGTGGGGAAAGTCTAGTAACACATACCACTCTAGGTAGTGTGTCCTAGATTAGGGGTGTCGTTCGATAGGTAGCGTAATCCCTTGTTGGACCTAGGTCGCGTAAACCCTAAAATCCGAGAAATGTTCAATAGGCAGCATACACCCCGGTAGCCCTGGGTAGCGTAAACCCTGGTTGGATCTAGGAAGCGTTCGATAGAAAACCCTAGATTAGATCTAGGTAATAAATAATAGACGTACACCTGAAAACAACCACAATTGCAGGAATGGGGACCATGTATCTATTCTTATCAGTTTATACAGATTACTTGTTGGACACTACTAAGGTGGTGCAGAGATATAGAAACCAGAATAACAGGGTAATCGCGAAGCAGAGAAAGTATGGAAGCATATTCAGTTTATCACTATACTCAGCTTGTCGATAGATCCAGTTTATCAGTACATTCAGTTTTATCTTGCCTTAGCATAACTTGCGTTATCTTGTTAACCCTATCACCATGGTAGTGTCTTGTATTCAATTAATTCATGCCATGTTGCCTTTTACCTATTTAGTGCTGAAAGTTACTGAACTTACCAGACTTTATGTCTGACTCTGTTTTCTTTCGCTTTCTTGTCTTCCGTTTCACCCCCTCAAGTTCATAGGGAGGGAATATTACTACTTAGCCCAGTTTTCTTTCCAAGTTGAAGATTAGTCGGAGTTTTGCTTGGATTCTCTTTTCCATTGCTATGGCTGGCTCATGCTGCATTAGGGAATATAAATGTTATTTTATGCTTCTTTATTTTGTAAGATAGATACCCTGGTATTGGAAAACAATTGTTGTACAAACTATTTTATCAATAAAGTAAAGTTTTATTTTCCATTGTTTTAATTATCTGTCTTGTAATTTATTTGCATCTTTTGCCTCAAATGCTCCATAGAACTTAGTGCATTCCCTTTGTGAGTGACACTAACGGATGTGGGGTGTTACACGTGGTATCAGAGCTGAAGGTTACCGGATCAGATAAAAGATTTAAAAAATTACTTTCAACGGTTTTAAAAGAAGCATTTTCAAAAGAAAAGTTTTGTTTTAAAGGCATATTCCCCAAAAGCCATACGCACTATCTTCTGATCCTCTGTTTAAATTCTTGTCCCCTTCTTTCTTGAGTCTTCGGGGCTCCTGGCTTTCTGGGAGGTTACCTCATCGCGGCACGGTTCCGTAGGCTTGATAAGACTACGATACCTATCGAAGGGCAAAGTGGTGCCTGACTTCCATCTATAGCCATAGTAGTTTCACCTGCAGCTAGTCCTCTTTCAAGCTTTGAAGGGTTTTCCATGCGATGGAGGCAGCTTTTGAGAAACTTGTCAATATGATTACACAGGGATGGTAAAGATGAGGATGAGGAAGTTTGGCTAAGGAGCACAACCCAAGGATGAGGAATTCATGGATATGGACTTGGCTCACGAAGGAAGAAAGAATAGTAAAACACTAAGACAAGAGGAAATATCTTTACTATGGTATAATATGGCGTATAATTAAGGACAAGGGAAAGGACGAGGGACAGGATTTTCAGAAGGGAGGGTGAATGTTTCCACCACCAGAATATCTGAGAGAGAGATAGTAAAAGTCTCTACTGGAAAAGTTTAGCTTTTCGTTTTGATCAACCAATTAGTACTCTTTTGATCTTAGCGCTTCGCATTTGTTCATATCTACTTCCATAGTTGAGTCTCTACACCTTAGTACTTGTATAGTAGAAGATCCCATTAGTGTCTCAAATTGAATTGGTGGTTCGGCCCGTTTACCTTTGGTTTGTAAGGATTTGAGAATAACTATACTAAGTGTTGAGTTTAAGCGTAATGCTTATGTTTTTGGTTCCATGGGCTATGAGTTGATTCTAGGCATGGGTTGGTTGGCTAGTAATTCTAAAAGGAGGGTAGTTAGACTTTTGACCTGCCTTGGAAATACCCTCGAGATTTCATGTAAAGAATCAGTTAGGCTTAGCTAGCTAAGAATCGCTTAATGCATTTATCGACGATTTGCAATCAATTAGGGTAGTCCATGAGTATGCAGATGTTTTTTATTAGGTTAGGAGTTTACCCCTAAAACGCGAGATAGACTTCCGCATATATCCAGTTTACAATGCAAAACCAGTTATCCAATCAACGATAGTTTTGGAAATGAAGGTCAAGAAGCTTCACAATCGTGAAGATTAATTAGATAAGGTACAGAATAGTGAAGCCCAAGAAGATGCGACTTAGAAGACTGAAGGCTAAATACACGCATCATGCCCTTTTTCTTAAGGGTACATCCTAGATCTCTTTTTCTAGGAATTCTATGCATACTTTCTAGCTTTTAAGGTATATCCTATAGGGCGTACCATCGATCCTTTGGTAGAAGTCGATGGATGTAAACATATATTTGAAACATGTATTTGAAACATGTTATGATTGATGGTTGCAAATGGTTGCTCGTGGATGCATATAAACACCATAGGCGCTAGGACGACTCAGTCACTTTCATATTGCATTCGCATATATGTATTTGCTTAACGGATTTAACTTGATATGTTATCATATGGATGTTGCATATGGATGAATGGCTATGCACACATGTAGTATTTACATAACTAGGGATGCTTGCATACATGATTGGACGCATGACACTGACATAATTCGCATTAAGGAGGTCAACTGAATCAGTAGACTGCCTGATTTTGCATTAGATAAAGACATATACACACACTATGCATATGAACATGAAAGCATTAGAAATCTTTTTAAGGACAATGAATGCATGTGATTGAATGGTTGAGTAGATGGGTGATTGGATGGTAAGATACATTCTTCCTAACTTGAAGATTTCGGGGACAAAATCCTTTTAAGAGTGGGAGAATGTAACACCCCGTATTTTTATAACATGTTAAAACCATAAATCAAGGCAGAATTAATTTTTAAAACAAAAATCAAGGGAAACGGGTTTCGCCATTGCGTTCGTCTCGAAATTCTGCTTGGAAACGAGTCCGAGTTTTCGAGAAACGGAGTCTGTATGAGGGAGATATGACCCTCAGAAGTTTCAAGGATTTTTAGAACAGAAAAATAGATCGAAATTCGAATTCAAATTCGAATTCAAAACCCGGAGCAGGCGGGCGGGAAATTTCCCGCCTAGGACCAGGTCGACCTGGGGGTCGACCATAGTGTCGACCTCCCAGGGACCAGGTCGACCATAGTGTCGACTTGGGGGTCGACCTGGTGCTGAAGCCCAGTTTTGAGCCTGGGTTCATGCTGATGTATCTGGTCTCGTTTTCTATCTAGGTTCGTTCGTCTAATCCTATATAAACAGCCTCCTAGCCCCATTCTCTATACACCATTTTATTCTCTCCTTATGCTACCTCTGGAATAATTGAAATAAATAAATTAAAATAAAACACGAAGACTATTCTTGAAGACTACGGCTAGGAATTGCATATTGGAGATTCAAATAAATTTAAAGCTTCAAGAAGGGAAGCAAAGGCTAATTCAACGGCTTAGAGCAACGTCGCGCGAATCATAGCAAATCACCTCAACGTTATCTTATTATCCTTTTGTAAAACCGATCAATGTAAGTCAGTTACTTTTTAGATTTGAATGCCTAGATCTATTTGTGACATGTAATTAAATGGATATGAGAATATGCCTAATCCTTTCGTTTGAATCGGTGCTTGTACATGCCTTTGGATCTGATTCTCGATCATGCCCTAGAACTTATTGTGGCAATTTGTCAATGATTATGATTACGGGACTTTTTGCCCAAGACTACGACTATGAAACCGTGGCCCATGAAACTGTTGCCTATGACTACGAATATGAAACTATTGCCTATGACTACGAACATAAGACTATGCCTATGACTATGAACATAAGACTATTGCCTATGACTAAGATTCATAACTATGAGACCATGACTATAGTGGTTAATTGCCTAGGACTATTTTGTGGTTAATTGCCTAGGACTATTGTGGTTAATTGCCTATGACTATTATGGTTAGTTGCTTATGCCCATAACATTATAGTTACAAATCATGATTGTATACCGAACTTGCATTATGTTGGATCAAATCACCTAGGTCTCCCTTGATTTTGTTGGATCTCATACTTAGGGTGTAATTTGCTTAGTTTATCCCGGTTCTCTATTATGTACACCAAACCCACTGAATCCATTATCTTTGTATTTGTGTATTTTGGTTCGCTTTTTCATGCCTATTCTCTTATGTCAATTCTCGTGCTTATCCCATGTTCCTTTTGTTAGTTTCATTTTATGAGTACCTAGAAACTTGTGAAATCATGTTATACGTACGACTACGGCGGGGGAATTCGGGCGTAGCTTAATTAAGATGATTTGGCATAACAAATATGTTAGCATAATCTAAATTGACTATAATAGTAAATATTACATGCATATTAGACTTGGGCGTAAAATGGTAAAGTGTTAATTGACCGCAAAGTATGTAATTGGCATGTAAGCCAAGTTTGGATATAAACTATAAACTAGAATATTAAATCTAGTTTTGACATGAACTAATCTAATTTGGCATAAACTGCAAGTTGGGTTAATTGATAGGTAAATCAAAATTTGGGCCTAGAATATAGGTATGTTAGTGGGCATGACAAATAAATATAATAAAGGCCAAATTTGTTTAAAAGAGTTGTTAGCAATTTACATATAGACAAAAAGGATAAATATTCAAATCTGGGAAAGACGAATATGCCTAACCCGAGGTTAGATTGAGTTACGGTATAAGACTGCTCGGAACCGCCCGGCAAATCCAGCAACCGTAACAATACTTATCTGATGTGGGTGGTTAGAGCATTGAGCCCAAAAGGACCCGAGGTTAGACTGAGTTGCGGTGTAAATCTTCCCGGAACCGACCTGCACATCTAGTGACCGCAACAATATCTGTCTAATGTAAGTGGTTGGTGATTTAAATGAATAATTTAAAGCTAAGAAACAGTTAAGCTAGAATGGGAGGGTTAAGTCCATAGGAACACTTAACCAACTTAACATGTTAACAGGACAAGAATTGTAGGGGCTAAGTAACCGTTATAACATGTTGAGTAGACAAGTGGGTGAGGTTAAGAAAAGGTTTAACCATTATAACATGTTAACTAGACTAGAAGATGGGGTTAAGTAAAATACACTTAGCCTATTTAACATGTTAACTAGACTAGAAGGTGGAGTTGAGTAAACTTATAACACTTAGCCATCATAGTGTGACAAATGAACAAGGTTAAGTAAAACATGAAGGGACAATACTTAACCATTAGAACATGTGAATTAAACAGATGTTAGGGTTAAGTTAACTAAGTGAACACTTAACCATTACAAGGTGAAGGGGTGGGGTTACGTAATAAGAAATACTTAACCAATATAACTTGATTTGTGGTACGGTTAAGTCAACATGAATTACTGATAACACTTAACCAGTTTAACATGACAAATAAATGGGTTAAGTTAACTTGAATTGACTAATGACACTTAACCAATCCAACTTGACGAGAAAAAGAACTATGTAGTAAACCTTAGTTAAGAGGACTAAGTTGTAAACCTTAGTTAAGAAAACGACGATTCAGGAACTAAGTAGTAAACCTTAGTTAAGGGAACTAAGTAGTAAACCTTAGTAGAACACGAGAAGAAGCGAACGTCCATCTGATCTTAAAGAAGGCTCCAACAAACTGGGTTACGAAGCACGCGGCTTTGAGGGGACGTGAGGGTACCCTTGGTATCCCTCTGTGAGGCTGTAGATGATCCACTTGGACTTACAGAGGTTAAGGTCTGCGTTAGAAGAACCAAGGGTATGCCTTGGTTGCAATATAAGGCAACCTAAAGACTAGGATGGACCAGCGTGATTCGGCGAGACCAGTAGCCCTGTGATAGCAACTCGTCGTCTACCTACCATCTTGAGTCAGTCGAGATACGTACAGCGGATAGGCGGAGAACTCCAAAAGACCATATGCTTGCTATCTAGTTATGGGTGCGGATGGCCATAGGTTAGTGGGGCATAGAGGGCCTGCGTATAGTTCTCATTTTTCAAGGTATGCCTTTTATTAGTTGAGGGAGGGGTCAAGTGGGACCATAGCCACTGGAAAAACAGACCTTAGCATCTGCATCGGCATATATCTGAAAACTCCCGACCGAGTTCTGTGTTTCTTGATTTGCCTTGCGACGAGACTCGGGTCGCACATACAGAGGACATGTGCATCTAGACAGCGATAACGATCCACGACACATACATGGGGAAAGTCTAGGAACATATACCACTCTGGGTAGTGTGTCCTAGATTAGGGGCGTCGTTCGATAGGTAGCGTAATCCCTAGTTGGACCTAGGTCACGTAAACCCTAAAATCCGAGAAATGTTCAATAGGTAGCATAAACCCCAGTAGCCCTGAGTAGCGTAAACCCTGGTTGAATCTCGGAAGCGTTCGATAGAAAACCCTAGATTAGATCTAGGTAATAAATAATAGATGTACACCTGAAAACAACCGCAATTGCGGGAATGGTGACCACGTATCTGTTCTTATCAGTTTATATAGATTTTGTTGGACACTAGTTAGGTGGTGCAGATATATAGAAACCAGAATAACGGGGTAACCGCGAAGCAGGGAAAGTATGGAAGCATATTCAGTTTATCAGTATATTCAGCTTGTCGATAGATCCAGTTTATCAGTACATTCAGTTTTATCTTGCGTTAGCATAGCTTGCGTTATCTTGTTAACCCTATCACCATGGTAGTGTCTTGTATTCAATTAATTCATGCCATGTTGCTTTTTACCTGTTCACATGCTGAAAGTTACTGAACTTACCAGACTTTATGTCTGACTCTGTTTTCTTTCGCTTTCTTGTCTTCCGTTTCACCCTCCAGGTTCGCAGGGAGGGAATGTTACTACTTAGCCCAGTTTTCTTTCCAAGTTGAAGATTATTCGGAGTTTTGCTTGGATTCTCTTTTCCACTGCTATGGCTGGCTCATG
Source organism: Allium sativum (assembly GCA_030737875.1). Lineage (NCBI taxonomy): Eukaryota > Viridiplantae > Streptophyta > Magnoliopsida > Asparagales > Amaryllidaceae > Allium > Allium sativum. The sequence goes on from CM060923.1 coordinate 468,688,225, forward strand.
CTGCATTGGGGAATATAAATGTTATTTTATGCTTCTTTATTTTGTAAGACAGATACCCTGGTATTGGAAAACAATTGTTGAACAAACTATTTTATCAATAAAATTTTATTTTCCGCTGTTTTAATTATCTATCTTGTAATTTATCTGCATCTTTTACCTCAAATGCTCCACAGAACTTAGTGCATTCCCTTTGTGAGTGACACTAACGGATGTGGGGTGTTACAACAAATGTTAGTGTAAATGGTAAAATGATAGTGGGCCCCTCTGAATTCCACTTTTAGTGTAAATGCGTTCTTCTCCCTAATTTTGAAACTTTTCATACTTTTCACCAATTTTTTGTTAAGTTTGTTATTTAAAAGAAAATCCTCATAAGTTATACAAATCAATATGAAGTATTTGGCACATGTTAAAGTACCGATGTACTGATTTATTGTCTTGAACCAAATACTTTTGTAATGTACTACGGGAACTTTCCCGTTTTCTATGGGTAATTGTTTTATACCAAGCAATGCTACAAACTAGACATGTTAAGTTATTCAAATTTGAAAATAAAGTTTTGCACAACTTACACTATGTACTGCCATATAAAACTGGATTGTCTGAATTAATTCATATGTCGTGTTTTAAGTACATTTTTTTAGTCATTTATTTTTGTGATCACTTGTCCATAATTAGTAGTTTATTTGTTAGAAGTTAAACATGCGTCCGAAATTTAGGTTTTAGTTGTTTTCCTAAAGGGTAATCTAAATTGATATATCCTCGGTATAAAGCTGGTCTCAAATGAAAGCCATCAATTATATATGTTTACTTGGATGCTAAATCTTTATTGTTGAAATGTTGCTTGAATTGTTTTAAATTAAATGTTCTTTTGGGTATTCAGGCATTAACAGAAGTTGCAGAAGAGAGACAAAAATATGAAGCTAGTTTGTGGTTTGGCCTGAGAGTCACAATCGTTCTTTGTAAGCATCTAAATATTTTGTACTGGTGAAATTTTAAGTTATCACAATGAACTTTATAGAATTTGATGACTTATTTAGTATGTTTGCTACATTCTTCTCAATTTGGCTAAATGTTGGTTCGAAATTTGGTATTGCTATAAATATGATTTATGTACTTGAATGAAAAGATATGATATGTAATGCTACTACAAGATGTTGAATGTGATATGGTTCAACAATACAAAATTTGTAAGACTTATAAGTGTTGAGATTTTTGCATGTGCGTATGTGTGAAAACTGTTTATGTTTGACCTAACGGTTATAAATGTTGGGACAACGGCTCATTCCAACACTTGTAACCGTTGGAATAACAAATCATTCAATTGGCCAGAATCGTTAGAATAGAAAATGTTTGTAATGGTTATAACCGTTGGAATGGAAAGTTTTACTAACCGTTATAACTGTTGGAAGAATTTACTCTTCAAACGGTTATAACTGTTAGTATATATGTTACAAAATTTACCAAGCACCTTCTTCCAACAATTATAACCGTTGGTACTGTAATTGGTAACGCTTATAACTGTTATAAAATGACAATTCTGGTGTTGTGTAAGAAAATTCAGGACGGAAAACTAAATGCATATAGCTTCCTTATTTACGGTATAACTTTTTTATGGTGTAAATGAGATTTGTTTTAAAATGACTTAATTCTGTATTTGGGTGATACAATATAAAACTATATTTTTAAGTTATAAAGCAATATTCATGTAACTTTCCAATGTTTATAATAACATAAATTAACTAAAATAATTTTAAAATCATTTTTTTCTTTCAATTTTGAGGGTTGTTTTTTATTATATAAATTAATTCATTAATGATGAGACTTAAACTGAATTTCATGTTGCATGATAGAATTTGGCATTTGTCCTTAATTTATTTATTAAACTTAGTTGTTCTTGATCTAGTTTTTTTGTTGAAACGTGTCCTTAAAACTAAATACCCCATAATTTTATTAGTGGGTTAATTTGATTTGTATCCCTCACAACAAAAAATTAAAAAAATAACATAAGAAAAATAAATTTGAAATGATAATAACAATAACTTTTATATTGTTCCAATTATAAATTTATCTAAGCTTTTCATGTTCAAACCGCAAGTAATTGTATGATATTCGTCTAAGGTTATAAGTATATATTGTTGCACTTAGGGTGTGTTTACGGCAAATAGAAACAGTGTATTTTAACAGGGCAATTAAACGGAGTTGGAAATTAAACGGTGAATGCAGTTGCAGTTTTCAAGCATGATACTTAAACCGGGCTATTAGGCGTATACAAATGGGAGCAGTTAGGGGTATATAGGATAATTAATGGTAAGCAGAGTATTAAAATAGTGAAAAAAAGGTACATTAAAACAATGATAACGGGGTAATTAATGGAAATCCACACGTTTGCTCTACATCGTCAAGTGGCCATTTATGGTTTGGGATGCATCCTAAACGACACTTGGCATGCGAGGAATGTTCCTTTTTAAGAATGGATTTGCTTGTGTTTAACAAAACAGTTGAATGCAAAATACAAATTGCAGAACAAAAATTGCAAAATTCAAATTTCAGAATATAGAAAAGTGTAGAATACAAAGTGCAAAAATTAAAATACAGAATTAAAAAGCAGAAAATACAAAAACAACACTACAGTGCATTTCTCTTAGGCTAATCTACGTAATAATGGAAACACTCCCTAAGCTGATTCGGCTTGCCCAGCAAAGAAAGAAAAAGGTTATGCCCTCTGGTTTGATACTCCATCAGCACACTTCCACCTCCCAATCGTCCGTATCGCGGCGTACAACCATGCATACAACGATAATAATGTCCTGTAACATGGTAGGAGGAGCAGAATGAGAGGACCGACACTTTGCCTAGCGTGTCGATGAGTTGGACGGCTAGAGATCTCAGCAGTATTGCCCCTAATGAAATCGTTGTAGAGCTGGGCTGCGAACTGCATATCAACTGGCGGGAGGGGGGCTCGTGGAACTATAAACTGACACTCTGCATTATTAATGCAGCCTCAGGCATTGTGTGGGAACTGTATCCCACCACTCGTTGGTTCCACCAACGATGTCCTCCTCGTTTCAATACCCGCTAGAAATCTGTAGTAGTCGGTTCCATGAAAATCAGTCCCTCTCGAGATTGTCAAATTTATTCTTCATTTGGCTTGCATTGTAATTGTGATTAGTGCGGTCATTGAAAATCGTGGCAACATCCTCGTACCACTGTGCCATATATCCTTGACGTCGCGCCAAGATATTCATGCAAACATCAATAAAAGCGTTGCTTCTTTCGTCGTTCCAGTCGATAATAGAGCAGGTAGGAGAAGATTGGCTAGCTGACATTTTTGAAAATGAATTCAAAAAAAAAAAATATACAAAAAAAACATATGTGATAGATATTAAAATGAAAAACACGAAAATAACAACGATGTAGATTCATGAAAAGGAAAATATGGAAGATTCTCGGATATGGGCTGGTTTGGTGAAGGAAAAGGGGAAACGAAGAAAGGTTTATATAGAAAATGAAGGGAAATGAATCGTCGGAGAAGAGCCGGTTCGCGTCCTGATGCGTCCGACGCGTCAGACGTAAATGTTTACTTTCCTACGTTTCGATTAGAAGGGGTAAAAGTGTGGGTTTCACTCAAATCCGTAATGATTGTTAGGGGAAAAAAGTAAACTAGAAGTGTTAGAAAAAGAAGCAAATCGTTATATATTAAATAAATAAAATGAATTAAATTAACAGCCCTATATGATATGTTGAAATGTAACATAATGATCGTTTGGAAAGCCCGAAGTCAAATGATTTAACAAAACAAATCGAAGAGTGTTAAGGCTTAAAGTAGGCCTGTGGCAATATATTTGTAGAATTCATGGTTGGATTAAACAATGGCATGAGCTGCCATATTCAACGGAAGATTCTTTTTGCATGCATGGCCAACCATAATTAATCTCCACCTAGCATACAATGTTACCCGATAAAATAATAAAAGGTAGTAATTTTTATTCTGATTCATTTGGCATCATCTATTTATTTAACTATTAATGTCCATTAACTACAACATACTTCACAGGCACCAAGATGATTCCATTCAGTGGTGCGATTCCAAAAGCTAAAATTAGGAAGCAGTACAAAACTAGTCAGGTACACGGTAAAACATGATCCGTTAAGGAAGCTGCAGTTATTTATAAACTAATCATCGATTTCATTGTTATTTAAATTAATTTGTATGATTGTTTAAAGTTTAAGATTTAAGTATAATATGAAAATAAAATTAATAATCAATTATTTCGTAGTGGACGAATATTTTTCGAATGCGTATATTGTTACAAGCGTAACGGCACGCGTTCCGTGCATTATGACGACAATTGTTATTGATTTATTATTCAAGGGTCAATGCATAGATAAATGAAGCTTTGAAAAGAAACAAAATCAAAATTAAATAATTATTTTCCGTTCAGATACTGTTGTTCTTGATGCACGGAGAACAGCGATCACCATGAATGCAAACATTCAAGCGAAACAACGTGCCACTTGTAAAAATTTAAACACGTGAATCCGCAGTCAAAAACTAAAAATTATTCACGTAGTACCATCTAACGAGCATACAACAAAAGAGAAGTGGTAAGTGAATCAGTTCCTGCACTTTATTGATTAAAAAATAATCACATGCTTAATCCATTAACAACAATGAGAAAAACTTAAAAAAAAACTTTTGACACAATTGGTGACACAACGAATTCTCATCATTGGATTTCCCCCGGAATTCCACCTTCCCATACCATGAAACCCTTATATATATATATATATATATATATATATATATATATATATATATATATATATATATATATATTGTTGGGGATTTTGTGGTTTGAGACGCTTTTGGAGAAGTAGAATCTGCCGTACTTTCTGCCGTACTTCTGACTTCAAGGATTTGCGGAGCAAATTCTTTCAGACAATAGTTCAACCCACCAGGTACAAACGGGTTAACGAACTATTGACTTCAGGATTCAATGAAGCCTTGAAACAGCGTTATCGGATTCAAAATTTGTACGATTTTGATCCGACCAAGAACACTCTGATATTTGATTGCTAATGATGCAATGTAGATTATAGAATAGAAGAGGAAGTAGAATACGGTAATTCTGCAACTGTTTCAGAATTGAAACACTATACAAGTGTTTCAGACGGAACTGTTTTGCAACAGTTTAATGGCGTTGCAGAACTGATGAAGAAGAAATAAAGAATTCGGTTATTTAGAAACAGATTTCTGGCGTTGTATATATAGGTGATGAGAGGAGATATCCATTAGCAAAGCGTTGCAATTGTTGAATCGCAACAGCCATTTCTGTTCGATTCCGAAAATACGCATCCTTTCAGTTTTGCAACGCTTCTGAAGCGTCGCATCCCCTTTAGGACGAAACCGGTCGACCGCCCAAAAACCACCGGTCGACCGTTTTCAAACAGAGAATGAAACGGTCGACCGGTGAGTTTTGGCCAGTCGACCGATCTGTTTCATCGGTCTAATGGATCACGAGACCCTAAGAGCCCCAAGGCCCAAGGCCCATCTTTTGACATTTTAAAGATTATTATCTATGTCAAGTTCATGCTCAAGGCCCATTGCCTTATTCCTCCTTCTCTTCTTTCTTTTGATATCATGTATCAAGCTTTTACCTATATAGTGACAAACTCTTTTATATTCTACAATGTGGGACTAATCCCTACATCTTATCTTCTTCCATTCTTGCTTCCCTCTTCAAAACAAACCCATACCCAAACTAATTTGAAATTTTACAACATTCTCCCCCAATTTTCAAGATAAAATGGACGGCTGAATCACTAGTGTGACTTCCTACATACCCAAGTGAGATCAAGCCTATGTAGTTCTAAGATCAAGTTTTGCATCATCGTGGAAACAACACATAAATAAAAGTATCTTTTGGATTTGAACTTTTACTTAGTGTAAACCATTCAAAGTTCTATCGAGATTCAATGGTGAACGAATCTTGAACCATGTATCCCTTAATGATAAAACCGGAACAATCACACATGTTGTATTCCTTAGTTAGAGTGTTTTGTATTGGTCAGCACGTTGATGGCCATGTGCTTAAATCCTGGTTCATGAGTCTACTTCGAAAAGCGGTCTTACTTTCCTAGGAAACGACCTGATTTCCATACTCATACAGGTAAGTCACTTAAAGTGTTTCTACGAGACACCTTTTAGGGTTTCTAGACTTATTAAGGATATTTATCCATCCTTTGTTCATGCAGAATCCAACACTAAACATTATGGGATTATTGATTTAGTGTTCCATAATCATTTCCTTAACTTGTTGGTACCCATTGAACTTTGTCTATCCTTTTCAAGACACAAGTTGGGTTTCTGTTAAGGATGATCAATCTTCATTCACAGACCTTAGTCCCATTTCCTTTGACTTTATAGAAACCATAGCCTTTGGAAGACTCTTTGTAAGTGGGCCAGCCAAGTTTTTTTTTCTATGTAATCAACAGTTATAACTCCACTTTTGAGTAACTGTCTCACCATGTGATGTCTAAGACTTACATGTCTAGATTTTCCATTATATGTTTTATTAGAAACATTATATATCGTTGCTTGATTATCACAGTTAATCAAGACTGCTGGAGATGGCTTCTTCCATAATGGGATTTCTACTAACAAATTTCTAAGCCATTCCGCTTCTTTACATGCGTCTGCTAATGCAATCAATTCTGACAACATAGTTGAATCAGATATACAGGTCTGCTTCTTGGAAGCCCAAGACACAGTAGCACCTCCTAATGTAAATATCCATCCAGTCGTAGACTTGGATTTCGATTCTACATTGTTCCAGGTTGCATCACTATATCCTTCTATTACAGCAGGATATCCTTTATAAGATAAACCATAGTTGATGGTTCCCTTCAAATAAGCTAAGACTCTGGAAATGGCTTTCCAGTGTTCGAAACCTGGATTACTCGTAAATCGACACAATACACTTATAGCATGTGCGATATCTGGTCTAGTGCAATGCATAGCATACATAAGACTCCCAATAATACTGGAATATTCCAATTGAGAAATGGTACGTCCAGTGTTCTTTTCTAATTTTATACTTGGATCTAAAGGAGTTGGTGCTGGTTTGTCATCATAATGATTATACTTCTTTAGGAACTTCTCAATGTAATGAGATTGAGTTAATAATAACTCCCCCGTTTTCCTAATGATTTTAATTCCTAGAATTACATCAGCCTCTCCCAGATCTTTCATATCAAATTTAGAAGATAGAAACTTCTTAGTTTCATTTACACAGGATATGTTGGAACCAAATATCAGCATGTCATCAACGTATAAACATATTATAACATAACCGTTGTTATCTGATTTGCTATAGATACATTTATCTGCATCATTAACAATGAATCCAAATGACAGTGCAACTTTATCAAACTTCTCATGCCATTGCATGGGAGCTTGCTTCAGGCCATAAAGAGATTTAACTAATTTACAAACTTTCTTTTCTTGGCCTGGGGTTATGAAACCTTCAGGTTGTTCCACGTATATCTCTTCTTCTAAATCTCCATTTAGAAAAGCTGTCTTTACATCCATTTAATGTATGACCAAGTTATGAATTGATGCAAGTGCTATTAAACAACGTATCAAAGATATGCGAGCCACCGGAGCATATGTATCAAAATAATCTACTCCTTATCTTTGTTTATATCCCTTAGCAACTAATCTGGCTTTAAACTTATCAATGGATCCATTTGTATTCAACTTTTTCTTGAATATCCATTTACATCCTATAGGTTTAGCACCAGGAGGTAAATCGCTTAATACCCAAGTTTGGTTTAACATTATGGAATTCATTTCGTCATTGATAGCTTCTTTCCAGAAATTAGAATCTCTAGAACTCATAGCCTCAGAATAAGTTTTGGGATCATCATCGACGTTCATTACATATCTTGTCACATTAAGGACTTCGGCCTTATTGCCTTCTACGAGATATGTTATGAAGTCAGGACCATAGTCCTTCTCTATTCTCGCTCTTTTACTTCTTCTGTATTCAGTACTATCATCTGGTACTGAAACTTCCTTGCTGTTTTGAGCAGGAGCATATTCATCATCATTTGTATCATTAGTCTCAGTTGGTTCTGGACTAGATGATCTCAATGGATTCTCAATAGTTTGATTTTCAAAAAATTCTACATCTATAGATTCTATGACTTCTAAGGTATCAAGAATCATAAATCTATAAGTTATACTATTAAGAGAATATCCAATGAAAACACATTTAAAAGCCCTATTACCTAACTTTGGTCGTTTAGGGTCTGGTTTTCTAACATATGCTAAGCAACCCTAAACTTTAAGTCTAGTAAGATTAGGTTTTCTATTGAACCATAATTCATAAGGAGAAATATTATTTTTCTTAAGTGGTACTCTATTTAAAATGTAACATGCAGATAACATAGCATCACCCCATAGGTTATAAGGCAAATTAGAACTTATGAGCATGGCATTAACCATTTCTACTAAAGTTCTATTTTTTCTCTCAGCAACACCATTTTGTTGTGGTGTATAAGGGGCGGTACATTGGTGAATGATACCATTTTGTTTGCAAAACAAAGTAAACTCATTTGAAAAATATTCACCACCACGATCTGAATGTAACACTTTAATTTTAATTCCTAATTGTGTTTCGACTTCTGCTTTGTAAATTTTGAATTTATTAAAGGCTTCATCTTTTGATTTCATTAGATATATATAAGCATATCTAGAATAATCATCAATAAACGTTATATAGTATTGGTTACCACCATAGGTGATATGACTTTTCAAGTCACCCACATCACTGTTATATACCAAATTAAGCAAACCAGTTTTCCTTTCAATGGATTTAAAGGATTTTCGATGTATTTTTGCTTGAACACATATCTCACATTTAGAAATGGATTCGAAATCACAATCAGAAATTAATCCTAATTTATGCATATTTCTAAGTGACTTATAATTAACATGTCCTAATCTACTATGCCATAAATTAACAGAGTCAACAATATAAGCAGAAGATTTCTTTATTAGATTCAACGTAATCATGCCGTTACAAGAATGTCCCTGTCCAATAGATTTGCTGTTCTTGGACAACACTAACTTATTAGACTCATACACCATCTTGAATCCTCCTTTGTTAAGAAGGTATCCAGAAATCAAATTCTTACACATATCAGGTACATAAAATACATTGACTAAGGTAAGAACTTTCCCAGAGGTGAATGTCAATTCAATAGTGCCTTTTCCCAGAACTTTGCTTGCAACTTTGTTTGCGCTTGTTACTTCGCTGGATTCTCCGTTATTCTCATCGTAAGTCTTGAACAGATTACAGTCTTTGCAAATATGAATAGTTGCTCCAGTATCGAGCCACCAATCATTATCAATGCCACTAACGGAGTTCGCCTCTTGTACGACAGCCACAAGCTTTTCTTCGACCACATTCGCTTTTTGTCTTTTCTTCCGAAGACGACAGTCTCGGGCATAGTAGCCGGGTTTGTGACAATAGTAACAGTCACCCTTCTTCTTAATCTTGGGATTAGTACCTATCTTTTTAAACTGTTTCTCGTTCTTAGGCTTCAACTTATCGTTAATTTCAACATTATTAGCCTTAGATTGGGACTCAGTTTGCGGATTATCATCTAGTTCGCGTTTACGAGAATCCTCTTCAATACGAAGATGACGCTGTAAACCGTCTAAATCATAATCCGTTTCCGCATGCTTTAATTTCTTCTTATAATCATTCCAAGAATTCGGGAGTCTCGAAATAATAACTCCAACAACAAATGATTCAGGGAGATCAATACCGGCATCCTTAAGTTGATTTACTAACAGTAATATTTCACTAACTTGTCCGATTATGGACTTGTTAGTGACCATTTTGAAATCCATAAAATTTCATATAAGAAATTTCTTATTACTTGCCTCAGAGATGCGATATTTGCTTTCTAGTGCAGTCCAGAGAGCCTTCGCCGTGTCCAAGGTCCTGTGAGCATTGTATATCGGAGTAGACAGTGCATTCAGTATGTGGCCTCTGCATAGAAAATCTTCCTCTTTTCGTTTTGCCCTTTTTGCTTTTAATTTTGCACTATCCTTATCGGTTTCCTCCGGTATTTTCTCCAATCCGTCTTCGAGAATATGAAATAATTTAACCGTGATCAGAAAGAATTTCATAGTCTCCTGCCAACGAGTGAAGTTCTCTCCATCAAATCGCTCCAACTTCGTCAAATGCTGATTCATTACTTGCAAAACGCTCAAACTATCCATGGTTGAAGTTATTGTCTGAAAATTTGTTGGGGATTTTGTGGTTTGAGACGCTTTTGTAGGAGTAGAATCTACCGTACTTCTGACTTCAAGGATTTGCGGAGCAAATTCTTTCAGACAATAGTTCAACCCACCAGGTACAAACGGGTTAACGAACTATTGACTTCAGGATTCAATGAAGCCTTGAGACAGCGTTATCGGATTCAAAATTTGTACGATTTTGATCCGACCAAGAACACTCTGATATTTGATTGCTGATGATGCAATGTAGATTATAGAATAGAAGAGGAAGTAGAATACGGTAATTCTGCAACTGTTTCAGAATTGAGTCACTATACAAGTGTTTCAGACGGAACTGTTTTGCAACAGTTTAATGGCGTTGCAGAACTGATGAAGAAGAAATAAAGAATTCGGTTATTTAGAAACAGATTTCTGGCGTTGTATATATAGGTGATGAGAGGAGATATCCATTAGCAAAGTGTTGCAATTGTTGAATCGCAACAGCCATTTCTGTTCGATTCCGAAAATACGCATCCTTTCAGTTTTGCAACGCTTCTGAAGCGTCGCATCCCCTTTAGGACGAAACCGGTCGACCGCCCAAAAACCACCGGTCGACCGTTTTCAAATAGAGAATAAAACGGTTGACCGGTGAGTTTTGGCCAGTCGACCGATCTGTTTCATCGGTCTAATGGATCACGAGACCCCAAGAGCCCCAAGGCCCAAGGCCCATCTTTTGACATTTTAAAGATTATTATCTATGCCAAGTTCATGCTCAAGGCCTATTGCCTTATTCCTCCTTCTCTTCTTTCTTTTGATATCATGTATCAAGCTTTTACCTATATAGTGACAAACTCTTTTATATTCTACAATGTGGGACTAATCCCTACATCTTATCTTCTTCCATTCTTGCTTCCCTCTTCAAAACAAACCCATACCCAAACTTTTATAAAATTTACAACATTTATATATACACACACACACACACATACACACATGCTTCGGCAATCGGCAGTGTCCACATTAGTCCTTTGTGTCATTAGTTGAAAATTGGAATGGCTCAACCATTCCTGACTGGTTGAATAAGAACCTTGGACCTTGCACTACCACAGTTTGATTTATGGTTTGGATGTTGGAAATAATGGTTCAGTTAAATCTTGGACTATGTCACTTTCTTGAAGACGTTTCAGCGGTCTACTCAAGGTGCAAAGTAGGTCGTACTGCTCGCTGCCGCCTTTGAGATAAAACAGTCTCATCCTTGTTTTTTTTTTCTCTATATTTAATCATTTGCGCATATGAAGTCGATTCTGTTTGCACTCTAAAATAATACTGCTCAAACTTTTTCCTTTTCATTTTATAAAAAAGAATGGTGGAGGAGAACATGAAAAAAAAATATGGATGGTGGTACAAAATATGAAAATTGGAATGGCTAAACCATTTTTTGCACTTTAAAATAATACTGCTCAAACTTTTTCCTTTTTATTTTATTAAAGAATGGTGGAGGAGAACATGAAAAAAAATATGTTTTGTTCTAAGGAAGAAGAAGAGAGATTTTTTATTTAATATTATGTGTATCATGCTTTTTCTATCCTATTCCTTATATAGACAAAAGAAAAGAGTAAGGTTAGCTAGGTTAGTGGGAGGAAAATTGGACCGCAATTAATATCATACTAAATAAAAGAAACGTTCAAAAAAGCTGTAATTTTTAATATGTAAATTGCATACGTTTCATAAGAGATGAATGATAATAAATCTTAATTGATTATCATTCATAGCAATATTTTAATACCAATTATTTTTGTAATAGCTCCATAAAAACTCACATACATATATGATCGTGACTATTCAATCACAATAATGGCTAATAAATATATTTACATATAGGTAAATATGTAATTGATATAACTTCTCCATATTTACATATAGGTAAATAAGTGATTCCAATTTCCTCCCCATTCCTCCCCCACAGTATAGAGAGACCCCAGTAACTCTTTGCTTGTTTCCAAGAATCACATAAGCATGGAAATCCCTATCCAGAGGATCATATAGGAATGCCATGCATACATGTATATAGGAATGCCACAGTGGATGCATACATATATTTACGCATGCACCAATTAAAGGAGTTTAAACTCTAATTCATTCGGCATCATCCAAGCATCTAACTATTAATGTCCATCAACGACCGGCTTTTTTGAAGGCATCTTAACATAACCGAAGCAATCCAAGGAAACGACAAAATAATTTTTGGACATCATCAGACGATTCCATTTAGTAATGCGACTCGAAAAGCTAAGATTGGAAAGCAATATAAAACTAGGGAGGCATACGATAAAACATGATCCGTTAATGATGTTGCAGTTATTTATTCATTGCTGTACTTTGCAGATAATATTGTATTCGAATCTGTATCCATAGAGTGCAATTGTTCTGTACCCAACTCGTGTGTTTTCGTGTGTCCGACAACTCAGATGTTCCCGTGTATCCAATTTGTGTACAGAGCAATTCATCTCGTATCCATACACGAATATTTTTAGATATTCAAAAATATAAATATTTGCTTTGACGAACATGGACATACGAAAATTATCCAAAATATCTCCATTTTCAAGTTAAACATGATCGGTTCGTATTGACAACTGAAACTAATCATCAGTTTCATGGTTATTTAAATTGATTCATAATCATTTAAAGTTTAAGTATTAAATATAATATAAAAATAAAAATGAATATTTAATTTCATAGCGAATGTATGTTTTTAAGTTACGGATAGTATTATATTCGTATTCATATCCAGAAACATTTTCGAATATTAAATATTCGTATTCACTTTTTGAATATTAATTTTTTTTGTTTAGAAATCGGAGTTTTTTCACATTTTCAAATACGGACATATGTATAGGAATTTGGTTTTTACTAGTATTCACTGTTGAGTTGATGCATTGATAACAGCGAGCACCATGAATGTATACAGCCAAATAAAACAACTTGCTACTTGTAATAATGAGCATTTTGATATTTTGGCCTTGTTTTTTTTTTTTTTTTTTTTTTTTTTTTTGCCAATAGCCTCATTTCACAAAAAATTACAAAAATAGCCCACTTTTGGCCAACTCAGCGCTGAGTTGGCCAAAAGCGAAGATTTCTTATGGGCTCAATCATTGATTGCGCCCAGAAAGTAAAAAAAAAATTTTAAATCCTGGGGCACAGATATTGATTGCGCCCAAGGAACCAGGTTCTCTGGTTCCCTGGGGCGCAATCAATTACTGCGCCCAAAAAGTGTTTTTTTTAAAAACACATGGGCTCAATCAATGATTGCGCCCAAAAAGTTTTTTTTTTATAAAAACAGATAGTTATACTTACTTTACCTTTCCTTCTCCCATTTACCATTATAACCCATTACTCACTCCAAAACCCTAAACTTCTAATCCTTTAAAAGATACCAAAATCCAAGTTGATTAAAGATCAAAGTTAAGAGGAAGCTATTTTGGCCATTTGAAGTATCTAAAGGTATGAATTTGGTTTTTTTATGGTTAATTCTATTTTACCCATCTTAGTTAAAATTATTTTGGTTTTAGAATAGATTGGAATGGCGCCAAATTATATTAGAACTATATGCTATTACGATGGAGAATTGGTTATTGATGAACATAAATGTGGAATATATAACGGTGGATCTAGCAAACCGGCAAAAGTTTAAAAGGGTCAAATTTCGTACAGTTGAAGCAGGCCGTTTATAAATGTACTAAAATTAATCCGTTGAGTTTGACATTGAGTTAGTTTGCAATTGGCCGACAGATTCCGGATCTAAGGCAATTAAAATCAAAGACGACGACGACGTTGAAATTATGTTATCATCTGTGTCAAAATCTATTGAATTATTTGTTATGAAAGAGCAGAGATTATCAACAGGGCCAGCCGTTACACCAGTGGTATCAGCTCCCGCAGCTTGTTATCCGTATCCGAATATGAGCTTTCCCTCATATGAGCAACAAGAAATGTGTTTTGGGTTTAATCCGTACATGAATTTGAATCATCCATCGCTACCGGGCTATCCATATCCGACGTAGGAAAGTGTCCAAAATATAACGCATGGGTAAATCGAAATTTAGAATTCTCCCCCTTCACAACCATTGTCTTTTGTATGGTTCTAAAAAGTGTGTATATTTCAGGTTTGTACCGAATTACCTCACGACAGAAAATTCCGCCAGACCATCTACAAGTTACCGTTGTTCGCCGATGGACCCAATGTGCACCGAAGTGTATCGGATGACCCAACAGTAAGTTCCTAGTGTTATCGCTATAGATTTATGTAGTGTATTAAATGTACTTTAGAGTTTGCCGCTTGTGTACTACAGGTATCCCACACAAGCCACCGAAGCAGAATGTAACATTGAACCCAATATTCCTGATGTCGACATGGAACTAGAGGATCAAGATTTGAGAGAGGAAAATCCAGATCCTTCACTTGACAGCATGACCGTTATTAACATTCCTGATAATGATACGTCATGGTTTGATGTAATGCGAGTAGACAATGCTCCCCTAAATTTTGATTTGGGAGGCGAAGACAGCGTGGCTGAAGATAGTGATGAGGAGTTGCTGGAGTTTGAGATACCATTGGATGATGATTTATGCAATGCACAAATGACAGCTAGATCCGCGGTTGCAAATATGCAATTCAACAACGAAGTTTTCTCGTCATCTTGCCTTCAAAATGGTTTCAAAGTAGGTATGATGTTTGAGAGCAAAAGCAAACTCCTTCAACAGTTAAATGAATGGTCGATTTTGCACGCAGTTTCGTTTAATCCGATTAGGTCGAACAAAAAGATATACACTGCTATTTGCAACATGGATCCCAATTGCTCGTGGAGAATACATGCCATAGATTCTAAAAAAACACAGAAAGGTTTATGGGTTATTAAAAAATACCCAGCTGAACATAGTTGTGTAAACCCGACAGTGAACTCCAATCATAAACAAGCAACGTCGACTTTTTTGGTTTCGAAGATCATGCCGTTTGTGAAATCGGATTTGAGTATTACCCCTGGAACAGTCCAAGTTTTAATACAGGAACAACTATTTATAAAAATTGGTTATACAAAGGCATGGAGGGCATTAAGCAGAGCAATCGAAGGCATTTACGGTGACTGGGCCGAGTCATACTCTACCCTTCGTCAATATTTTGATGAACTTATCAAAGCCAATCCGGGGAGTGTCACACATATAATAGCCTAACCATGCGGAGTTTTTATAAGGGCATTTTGGGCTTTTGGGCCATGCATTGAAGGATTTGTGCATTGTCGGCCTTTGCTTTCCATAGACGGCACACATTTATATGGGAAATACAAAGGCACGTTACTGGTTGCGACTGCTGTCGATGCAAACGATTCACTTTACCCGTTGGCGTATGGGATTGTGGAGGCCGAATCAACCGATACTTGGGGTTGGTTTTTTGCGTGTATACGAACATTCATACGTAATGTGCAAAATCGGCGCATCACTTTCATTTCCGATAGGATGAAGGGCATACCGGTTGCTTTGGAGAATTCTTGGAGATACCCGCACAAACACAGATATTGCGCTAGACATTAAAAGCCAATTTTCAAGCTCATGGATTCAAAGATCAAAATCTGACCGGTTTGTTTTATGCAGCAGCATGCGCTTCGGAAGTGATTGATTATCAAAAGATCCGTGAAGAAATTAAACTAATTAACGTTGATGCACATAATTGGATTGAGAAAAGTTTGGGAGGGGGGGAAAGGAAGAGAACTGGGATCTGTGTTTCGATGACGGTGGTAGATTTCATGTCATGACGACAAATGCTTCTGAAAGCTTTAATGGTGTACTTAGAGGTGCACGATCATTGCCCGTCAAAGCTCTAGTTGCGCGTATGTTTTTTTGGTCGGTAGATTATTTTTGTAGACGAAGAGAGCTTGTTATTCCAACGATGGCAAAGTTAACTCCCAAATGGGAGTTGAAGATATATGAAAGGGCAAATGAAGCTAGAAGTTGCCGCATCGTCCGATATAATGAAGGTGAGTGGGGAGTAATTTCGCATGTCGGCAAGAAATACAGAGTTTTACTCGATCAAAAAAATTGTTCTTGTACGTGTAGAATTCCATTACTTCGGCACCTTCCATGCGAACATGTAATGGCGGCTTGTTCTAATGTAACCAACGGGGCTAATCGACAACACCATGACTTTGCCTCGAAGTGGTATTCGGTGAAGAAGTACTACGCAGCTTACAAACCGGAATTTCATCCTATTCCAGATAAACGTTACTGGAGCGAATTCCATGGACAAGTTTTATTGCCACCAACAGTGCGTAGATCAGCAGGGAGACCAAATCAACTAGATTTAAAAACACAATGGATGAAATGCGGGCTCCTAAAACGAATAGATGCAGTAAATGCGAAGTGGTTGGTCATAGGAGAAGTCGTTGTAAGTCAGTAAATTAGGATTTCGTATCGTTTGAACTATTTGTAATTCCCAGTCTATGTTTGAACTATTTGTAATTCGTAGTTTATCTTTGAACTATTTGTAATTCGTAGTTTATGGTTGAACTATTTGTAGTAATTTTAGAATGCAATCGAAATTATTTCTTAACTCCAGTTCCGACAATACATTGCTGCAATACCATTTGAATACGATGACTAATACATTGTTGCAGACTACATCATCATTTGGATACCTTAATACACTGATACAATAGCATTAGAATACGATGAATAATACATTGTTTCATACTACATAAGCATTTGGATATGGTAATACACTGGTACAACGATACAAGTCTTGCCTACTCATTGGGATATCGTAGTCACTGGGATTCTAAATCTGAGTTAAGTTGTTTTAGGCGGAAAATCTCCTTCTTCAGGCGGTCGTTCTCATCTTGCATCTCCAATGCATACTCATGTCCTCTTCGACACATCGGAGGATCAACCCACTCAGTATACTTACAAACTCGGAAGGTGTTCGGATAAAGTTGGCTCATTTCGTGTCTAGCACATTTGTATAGCCTACGCCCTGTACTAACACTTCTATTTTTGTGAACAACCACGCAGCAGGTCGACCCGCAGTAACAAAGCTTTCTTGGTACCGCCTCACCGATTGATAGAGGTCGGTATCGATTTGTATATTTACCCCCATGCACCGCAACAAAATGGGTTTGGGGTGCACCGCCAAGATGATCTGGGAGTTCTACCATGTCCAATGTTTTAGGGTCGGGGTAAACTTCTTTTCCCGGTCGACGGTGATTTGGGGACACTTATTGGGAATCATCAATAACTGTCAGGCGGTCATAAGCTTCGGACTCCAAACTTTCCCAGGCTTTTGACAAAGTGTCGTCGTCCGTTTCCCATTGATTCATCCTACACGGGCATGTACGTACCTTTGTTAAATCTTGCTAAATTCATTGCTAAATCTTGTTAAATCTTGCTAAAGATAATTTCATGTACGTACCTTTGTTAGAGCACGATTTTGCTAAAGAGAAGGAAGCGCACAACTTTGTTCTTCAAATTACTAAAAGCTTGAAGTGAACATGGGTTTTGGTAAAGTGGCAGGAAGAAAAGGCAAATGAGGAATTTAATTTCACTTTTGTTCCATTTACTTTTGCATTTAATGGTCAAATAACAAGTGGGTAGTAGGCACCAGCTATATATTGTTGCTTTTTTGACCAAAAACAAGGGCATTTACCGTAATTTATTTCTCCTACACACCTCACACCTTGTTATATAATAATACTTGTTCACCTTCTTACCATACCTCCTCCTTGTAATACTAAGACAAAATGCCTTCTTGGCCATCCTCCTCCGACTCCGAAGAAGAAGCGTATGAGCAAATGAGACTTCAAGAGTATGCGGGCGAATTCCCAAAGCTAAACCTGTTGGGACTTCAAGATTTTCAAGCACCTCAACAAGTTCAAGCCCCTCAACAAGTTCAAGCCCTTCAACAAGTACGTCAACAAGTTCAAGCACCTCAGCAATTTCAAGCACCTCAACAAGTTCAACCACCTCAAGAAGTTCATGAACACATGCTTGAATCTTATCCCGTACGATGCTATTGCGGTTATGAGCTTGAAGTTGTTGTTAGAGCTGATGGCAACGATATAGGTCGCCGCATTCATATATGTCGAGCCTATCCAAACGGTTGCAACTACAGCGAATGGGTAGACGAACCTTTCAGCCCGAGGGCAATAGCTTATGCTAACGAACTAGAACGCAAGATTAGACGACTTCAAAATGTTATTGACCATATGCACTTACCTTGGAATGAATATAATTGTACCGAATGAATTGCATTGAAGCGTGTTGAATGAATTGTATCGTATTGTCAAAGTCCAATGCTGAGTGATCTCTGTTGTACCTTAGAACTCTGTTGTACCGAGTGAACTCTATTGTTTTGCAAAACATAAGCCTGTGGCGCAATAATTGATTGCGCCCCAGGGAACCAGAGAACCTGGTTCCTTGGGCGCAATCAATATCTTCCTCCCAGGATTTAAAAAAAAAAATTACTTTCTGCGTGCAATCAATGATTGAGCCCATATGAAATCTCCACTTTTGGCCAACTCAGCCCCGAGTTGGCCAAAAGTGGGCTATTTTTGTAATTTTTTATAAAATGAGGCTATTTGTGAAAAAAAAGGCCAAAATAGAAAAGTGCTCTATAATAATTTAAAACCAGTGCAATTTACAAAGATCATGTGTAAACCATACCAGTGCAATTTACAAGCATACAACGAAAAAGAAGCGGTGAGTGTATCAGCCCCCGCACTCTATTGATTAAAAGATAATCATATGCTTAATCCATTAACAACGATGAGAAGAATATAAATGAGTTTCCCCCCTATATATGTCTACATAGTACATACTCGTATTGTTACCATCTACAGCAGAGATGAATTTGATAAACAGTGTAAACCATACCAGGTAACGTTCATGCATGATATTTTTATTGTATGTTTGAATGAAGCAAGCAACTTAGTAACATAAGCTAAAGAAATTATATATGTATACTATGGTATTCATGCGCTAATAGCATGCATTCATACCCTTTTACATACATGCCTACTTTAGGAAAATAGTGGAGACACAGCTTCACTGGATATAAAATAGAATATTTAAAGTTAAATGATTTTCACTCTAGCATTGTTTGTATATAAAAATGAAATGTTGTCTAATCATATTTAACAAGACCAAAGAATATTCTAGTTTACACAACTTAGACTTGGTGACTATGATAAAATTTTGACTCATACTCACCAGCTAAGTCTTAAATAAACTTCGTTTCCCTAACTATGATGATTTGGTTCAAAAAAGGGTGAATCAAATTAAAACTTTGTATATTATTAACATAAAAGTGGAAGCTAAAAACCTTAATTTAGCAAGTATGGCAAAAAATAGTGCGTTTTAAAATGGATTTACTATTTAATAATACTAAACTGAAATAACGTAGCGATTGAATAACATATTATGAGTTATATCAACGATTTTGCTTGCATTAATGGAGCTCAATTACAAAATCTGAATGTGATTATTAAGTCCAAAATTCGAAATGTACTTTTGTAACATTTTTCCGACAATTTCTTTCCCATGGAGTAGATTCCTTCTTTAGCTTCCTAAACTTTCATTTTTCTCCCAGCTTTGCTCATCTCCACAATTTACGATTCAGTCTATGTAGTTGAAGCCCCGCTAAAGCCTTACAAAATTCTCCACTGTAGTTCATAACACTACTCGTAAGCTTTGCTATTTCAATTTAGCATAAATAAACATTGCATCCATTTTATGCTCCGTTATTTTATGTTGCATTCGTAAATCAAGACTTTTTAGCATCCACTTTATCAATATTAATAAACAGATGTTAGTTTGTCTAGTAGTGTCCAAAAACAAATAAGAAAAGTAATTGAAATGAAGTAATTTTAAGGCGTAAGTGTCCAATATATGTTAAAAATCTATTATAGTCACCTAATCTAGTGCGTATATCCATGATATTTTTTGATTTTGTTATATATAAGTAAATAATATTAGTTTCATATATACAAATACCATGAGAACAATAATTAATTATTTTTAAATATATTATTATACAACTAGGGATTTTTTTTGCACATATGCAATATCTTTGTTATATATTGCTTTATCATCACTATAACTTTGTGCACATCTACTACTATTGAACCGCCAAGCGCTTTAATGTGTTATGATCCACTGTGAATTACGTCAGTATGTTTCGTTGTTGGTGTAAAGTCTTATTGAGGT
The DNA here is from genome assembly GCA_030737875.1 of Allium sativum. NCBI lineage: Eukaryota > Viridiplantae > Streptophyta > Magnoliopsida > Asparagales > Amaryllidaceae > Allium > Allium sativum. The sequence goes on from CM060923.1 coordinate 468,708,770, forward strand.
TCATTCACCAAAAAGTTAGCATTAATTATCAGATGGAGGCGTTTCATTATTATTTGATCAAGAAAATTTCTACTATCCTATAATGAACACTTTAAGTACTCCCCTTTTTATAATATATTTTGTACTGTTCCCACTAAGACATAGCATATTGGAATTTGGTGATACAATACTTTCAAATATCAATTAGATTTTTGGAGATATTCGTGGTAATTTCGCTACCCGTTTTATGCAAGAAATGAATGAAAAGAAATGAAAGGAATATTAATGAACAGTGGATATTGGAGATATTCGCTATCTAATTTATTGCCATTTTTCATGAAAAAGAAGCAGAAAGAAATTAAAATTGGAAAAGGGATTGATTGATGGAGAAAATAGAAAGTTATCAATCAATCAATCATATGACAATCAATTCAATGAGAATATTATCCTTCCATAATTTGATTTATTTACATAAATCAAATTAATTCATCCCCAAGAAACATTTTTCTCTATATAAAGAAAGACATGGAGGATGTTATGAGATGATATGTGAGAACATTTGTATTCTTCATTTCTTTTGCTCTACTTTAAAAACTCTGTAATCTCTTGAATATTAATAAAATCTTATCCCCATTGAAGTGGACGTACACTATATCGCAATAATGGAATCACTATAAATTTGTGTGTTCTCTGTTGCCTTTATTTTTTCATATGATCTGAGATTCATATTCATTTCAAGCTGTTTGTTATATCACATCATTGCAAGATCTTATTGAGATTTTTCCGCTGAAAGGGATTGATCACCCCTTACAACTGGTATCAGATCTAGATTCGCAAAGAAGGAGTTTGATAGAATGGCAGGATGAGATGAAAACAATACAAACAATACGCCCAGTGCCAGTAGTTGCTTCATAGGTCAGAGCCTCCCATGTGGCGTCAGGATCACAGTTGACGATAGAGAAGTGGAATGGTGAAGGAGATTTTGAAAAGTGGCAGTGGATGATGAAAGCAGTTTTGAGAAGAAATCGCGTTTATCGAGTAGTATTTGGTACAGAGACATTGCCTGTTGATATTTCATTAGTGGAATTAGAAGAGATGGAAGAATGAGCTTTTACTACTCTTCAGCTTGCAATGAGAAAGAATGTAATTTCTGAAATCAGTCAGAAGACAACACCTAGATGCATTTGGAAGAAGTTGGAGGACCTCTACATAACACTACAACGATAATACGGATTTCCGACGGCTTTTTGCCGTGCGGCCGTCGGAAACCGATGGCGGCCGCCGGAAAAAGCCGTCGGAAATCTGGGCGTCGGGAAATAGTATTTTCGACGGCTGCCGACAGCGCTCGTCGATTACATTTCCAACGGCTTAAGACAATTGGCATCGGTTTCCGATTGTCGTCGGAAACCGTTACATATGTCGACCAATAGGTCGTCCTCAGCCATCGGAAAACATAAATCTGAAGTGTACCTGTTGACCGTCGGAAGCCGTCGAAAAAACTGCATTTTTTTTTATATTTCTCTTGCCAATTAGCCTTCCAGCCCCTATTCACCTCAATTCACGTATTCAGACCATCGGGTCTATAATCCCAGCACAATATTCCATACACAAATCATGCAAACCACACCAACTTACCCAAAAAATCATCAAAATCACAAAAAACAAATAAACCATAACAAGTTTACCATTACAACAACATATAATACATCAAGTTTACTACGTCGACCCACCGCATCATGTCTAGCATCAAAATACAAGTAAAATGTCAATCCACCACATCATTTATACCGTCAAAATACGTGCTAAATGTCAAACCACAGCCATAGATCCATACCATAGCAAATTAGTCATATATGTGCATGCCCAACTACAAAACATACCTATCCATCCATCATTAATCTTCATTCTCTGCAGAACCAGCTGATGAAGGGAATCGCTCATACTCCTGTGCAAACTCCGCTAAGCATCGATCTAGAAGCTGAGTCGTCTTGGTAGCTTGGCGGCGATTCTTCTCCTCAAGCCGTGCCACCCTAGCTCTCAACTCCTCAATCTCTGCGGAGGCTATAGCAGCTTTAGTCTGTTTGCCTCGTGCTTGCTGACTGGTGGACTGTAACAATTATTTTAAAAAAAAATTATTAACCATTAAACCATTCTTCATTAAAAATGATAAAGTTTCACGCAATATTAACCGTTCTGTTATTTCATACTAAGTTTCCGAAAGACATTCGCCAATCAAATTAGTTTAGCTTCAAACTAAGTGAAGAGTCAATACACTCTTCCACATTTTGTTATTTCATATTCTTAAGACGTTCAAATCTCGTTGTTCATTTATTAAAATAAGTTTTTTTTTCATTTCTTTAAGTGTTTGATTTATATTATGTTTTGTATTTTGTGTTTCCAACGGTAGGTGAAGGAATGACGAGAGAATGGATTGTCACTTGTCCTTACATTATCTTTCAGAAAACGGAATATAAAAAAATTATTTTTTATTTTGCTTTTAAACTTTATTTTCTAAAATCATCTTTTTACCATAATATAAATGCATCGTTAGCATATTTATACGAAAATCCAAAACTAAAGTGTAAGGCTTTATCAGCTGTAGTCCATCAATTCAGGAATACCAAGCGAATAACTAAATATTAAATATTAAATTAAGGTAAGACATTATGTGAATGAGATACCAAGTGAATAACTAAATATTAAATTAAGGTAAAAATGCTTTACCACTTGATTTCCGAATCCATAACGTCTATTCCGCGTCGCTGGATCCATCACTGACCGAAAGATAATGTCCTCCTCGTCAATAGTAAGCTGCTCATGTCCAGTCTCAGCTAGACGCATCAGACGTTGCTGCATAAACTTCTCCGGCAAGACCAAATAAGAATGTATATAAAATTAATATCATGATATCTTATTTTATAGTAATTTAACAATTACTACATAAACTTCTACATAAAATGAAATCTTACGTGACTCTTCCTAGATTTCTCGTCATGCAATGTGTATGTGATGTTCCCGTCTGAGTCGACATGCTCGACGGCATGTGTACGAGTGAATACATCCATATACGAGACAAGACCCTGTCCCTCAGCCTCCTGAATTTGATTATTACACACAATTATTACAAGTTCAAAACTATATAGCGTATTAATTTTAATACAAGTCGAATATTAAAAAAAAATACCAACTCCTGTCGATACTGCTGAAAAGACTTGGATCCTCCTCGATGAGTGACTGGATTTTTATTTCTATTTGCACTGTTTCTTTCTGCCTCCGCCTTTATATTTAAATTTAGTAATTATCGACTGAATATTTTATATTTTTAAAAAAAAAATTAGAACACTAACCTTCGCTTTATCATTATCCCAATACCTCAGAACCCCACTCCAAACGTTTTCGCCCATCCATGAAGGTTTTTTCCTGCTTTTCTTCATTGTTGATATAGCATCTTTATAACTTTTTCTCATTTTATGCATCCAGTATGTCCGAGCCAGTGCTAAATCATGTGTCACTATATCCACCTCGGCCTGTATTTCATGTTAAACAAACATTACTAGAAAAATATGTACAATATCTCAACGATTAAAAGAAATTAAAATGCAAAAAATAGGTAAGAAAATACTTACTAGCACATCCTGCCAAATGACCTCCTGAATGTGAGGTGGGATCAAATCCCATTGAGGCCAACATGCTGACATCCTGGACCTATATGCTGTTGTCGAAGCGGCCAAAATAGTCTTTGAAGGCTGAAGATCGAAAACTCTGCGTTAAATGTGATAATCATAACTGTAAAACATAAAATAATTAACATGCTAAGTAAATTATAATTTTTACCCAGTACTCGTGGGGACCAATGACACGACTGCACGCACACGGGGTTGCGATCCAGAACCCTTGCCAGAAGAGTTTCTCTAGATGACATATCTGTCACATACAAATCATTTCAAAAGATGTAAGCTAACTTAAACAAACAATATAATAAGCTGCTAAATAGGTGACATAAATGATGTAAAAAATGACATAAATGAGAAATTGTTTATACATGTATTTGATTGGGTCTCATATTCCAAGGAGTAACATTTTACATTGCATATTTAAGACAAATAAATAGGAAAAACTGCATATGACATATAATATGTAAAAAACCATCGTAACATTAAAAAAAATTAACATAGTTACATGAATTGCAAAATAAGCTGGGTTTACTACATAATTACATTACAACTAGAAAATTAGTACTCTACATCTATATCAGTCATCGACTTCTTCAGATTCAGATTCAGCCTCAGATTATATAATCTCTTCCTCCGCGCTCTCAAATGCATCTACCAAAGCATTTGCATCATCGACCAGCGGCCCAAAATCTGCATGATCATCTTCAATTATTATTTCATTGTTATGTTCGGGTTCTGCCTGATAGGCTCCTTCGTCTGGAATATTCTTCCCGTCGATAGTAAATCTAGCCTTTGTTTTAAAAACTGCCAGCCAATCTGCTTTATCTCTTTTTAAAGACGGGTAAGGAGCATAATAAACTTGTAATGCTTATTTGGCTAGTACAAAAGGATCATACTTGTAATAGTGCGATGTATGCTTAATCTCGATCAGATTATAATCCTTATGTACATTAATCCCAGAACCCGGAACATTGCTAAACCAATCACATTTAAATAGAAACACATCCTCCGCGGGTCGTGAGAAATATGTCAATTGCAAAATTTGTGTTAAAACGCCATAAAAATCATTGATGTGATTTTCAGGATCGTCACTGCCTTTAAGGAATACACCAGTATTGTTCGTTAATTTTTCGACACCGTATTCTTTCGTATTAAATTTATATCCATTAACAAAATATATTGGATATGTCTTGACCTATCTTTTTGGTCCCATTGCAAGATGTTTCAACCCTTCATCAACAACACAATTTTTGGGTTCATAAACATAATTTGTAAACCAAGCAGAAAATTCTTTAATGATATCTCCGTTTGGATGTTCAAGTTCATAAACGTTGTAAATAGAAATAGAGTTTTACATTAGATTATACACACATAAAAATGTAGAAATGAAAAAGCACCAATTGATATTTCAGATTACCTAACAAAGGGTGCAACTTCAGCACAATTTAGAAGAATATAAGTGTGAGCTACATGAAGATCTTTATCATTTAGCCATACGTCAACACATTTCCCAGAAGGCCGACCATGTTGTCTTGAAATAGACAAAACTGTTTGAGACGATTCTTGTTCGTCCCCTTCGTCGTTTCGTGGAACACTTTCAAATGATATATTCACATGATCACTGAAATAATGAGAGAAAAAGAACGAAGCTTCTTCTTCGATGTAAGACTTACATATCAAGCCTTCAACTCATGCTTTTTGTCTTACTTTTTTCTTCAAATGATTCAGATACCTATGCAAAATTAATTTACATTATTTCATAGTTTTAAATGAAATTAAATTAATCGTTAACATGCTTATGTTTACCTCTCAAATGGATACATCCATCCATATTGGACGGGACCTCGATATCGTGCTTCAGTTGGAAGGTGAACAGGTAAATGCTCCATTACATTAAAGAAACCTGGCAGGAATATTTTCTCCAATTTGCAAAGCAAAATCTACTTCAAATTTTCGTAAATGTTCCACTTTCAAAGTAGTTGAACAAAGCTCTTTGTAAAACAAACTAAGCTCCGTTATTACCTTCCAAACTTTTAACGGAAGTAGTTCTTTGAACATAACAGGAAATAGATACTCCATCATAATATGACAATCATGACTTTTCATTCTACTCAATTTACCATATTTTAAGTCAACACATCTACGAAGGTTTGATGAAATTCCATCAGGAAATCTTAACCCTTCAACCCATTTTAACAAAATTTTAGTCTGATTATTATCTAATTCATAACATGCTTTGGGTTTTTTTACTATCATTTGCTTTCATATAAAGCTCGGGATATTTGCATAATTCTTCTATATCGCGCCTTGATTTCAAATCATCTTTAGTTTTCCCTTCAACATTCAAAACTGTGTTAAAGATATTCTCAAATACATTTTTCTCATTATGCATCACATCAATATTATGATGAAGCAGAAGATGTTTCCAATACGGCAACTCCCAGAAAATAGACTATTTGCACCAATTGGGATAAATCGATTTGCCTTCAATTTATGTTTGAACTCCAGTAACATGTATCTTTGGATGATTTTGAACCATTTCATATATTTCTTCACTAGTCCATAACGTTGGAGGTTGTCTGGTTTCTACTCTATTAGCCAATTTTTTTTCTTGTCTGCTCTAAAAGGATGATTTACATGGAGAAAACATCGATGACAGTCAAACCATGAACTTTTCTTACCATGCGGTAAGGAAAACGCTTGTGTCTTTTCCATGCAATATGAACATGATAGACAACCAGCAGTACTCCATCCTGAAAGCATTGCATAGGCAGGAAAATCACTTATAGTCCACAACAAAGAAGCGAACATACAAAAAAATTTCTTCTTTGAAACATCGTACGTTTCTACTCCTTCGTTCCACAATGTTCTTAATTCTTCAATTAACGGTTGTAAATAAACAACAATTCCTTGTGCCGGATCATCGGGGCCAGGAACAACAACAGTAAGAAACATATATTGTGTTTTCATACACATCCATGGAGGTAAATTATAAGGTGTGATGATAATAGGCCATGATGAGTATTTAGAACCAAACCGAGAAAATGGTGAAAAACCATATGTACATAATCCTAGTCTGACATTACGACTCTCCGCTGCAAAATTGGGATAAGTTTTATCGAAACGCTTCCATGCTTCCCCATCGGCTGGATGGGTCAATGTACCTTCTTCCTCCAATCTCAATTTATGCCATCTCATATGAGATGCAGTTGCAGAAGATGCATATAATCTTTGAAGCCGTGGAGTAATAGGTAAGTAATGCATACGTTTGTATGGAACTTCCTTTCCCTTTTTCTTTCTTGGTTTATATCTTTCTTCATTACAAAATTTACAATTTCTAAGGTTTACGTCATCTTTCCAAAACAACATACATCCTTTTACACATGTATTCATTTTCTGATAAGGTAAACCAAATGCCGACATAAGTTTTTTAACTTCGTAGTGATTTTCACACATTAAATTATCAGGCGGCATGTGCCTTTTTGCAGCTTGTACAATACCTGTGAACCCAGCTTCAGTGATGTTGTATTTTGACTTCATCGCAATGTATTTTGCGATTAACGATAGTTGAGTGCCGCTTTTACAACTGTCCAAATAGGTTTCTAAGCATTATCCAACAAATCATAAATTTTCTTAGCTTTTCGGTTCTTCGTCATTTCCATTGTCGTCGTCAGCTGCAATCATTAGAAACATAGATCGCGCTGCATCTTCGACCATATTTTCAATACGAATCGTACTAACAGTTTCATCAACAACTCTTTCTACCTCAGCCTCTACAGGGGTATTTGATACAACTTCTCCATGACGATCCCAAAAATAATACTCGGGTACGAATCCGTTTTTGCACAAATGGACTTTCACAACATCGGGTAGCAAATATTTCAAATGTCTACACTTGCTACATGGACAACAGATTTCAGGATAGCTTCCATTATTACGTAAAGCGAAGTCAACAAAGACATTTATACCATTATAAAAATCTTCTTTTATTGAACCTCTCTGTCCTCTTCTTTGGTACATCCAACTCCTCCGATCAACAAAATAATTAATCATTTTTCCTATTTGAGAAATTCAGTCACAGGTTCAAAAATTAATATTTATTTTTTCAAGAATTCAAATTCGAAAAAAAACTTGTATTACATGGTCACAGGTTCAAAAATTAATAACATTTTCATCAAGTTAAAAAAAAATCTAATTTGACACTTTTTTAATGCAACTCTTTTACATGGTCAGGCATCCCTACTTCCCATTATAAACACAGTAAACATTTACAATTGTATACTACTTCGGCTCAAATGATTCAACAAAATTTCGGCAGCATTTCCCTTTTGTTTCCTGCACTGTACATGTGTACGCAGGAAACAAAAAGGAAAATTGAACCGAAATTTTCTGAATCTTTTGAAACAAAGTAGTATACAAAATGTAAATGTTTATTGTGTTTGTAGCTTGTCCAATACAAGGACAAATCCAACAAATATTGTACCAGATGAACATAAACAGTCGTTTTTTAATTCAAAAAAAAGACTATTTATACAACGATCATGTGCAACACTCGTCGGACGGGGCCGAAAACACTCTAGGGGATATTACTCAATTATATGTGCACATTTTAACATAAAAGTACATTTTACTGCAACAAAAAAATATTTTATATTTTATCACATCTTCTTAACATTTCAATCAACTTAAAGCTAACACTATTATCGTCGATTCAATAGGCACAACTAGAATTTAGACTCATAATTTTTTGTGCATAAGTCAAAATTTGCACGATGTACTTTTCCAACTTCATCCACTCAATTTTTCGTATATCAACTAACACATGCAAGAAGGACAAGCGGACAACGGTGCACATGTACAAAAATATCCTAAATTATACAATGACAAAAACCAAACTAAATTGAAACACATGCACACACTTAAACCAATTTGTAAATACTCAAGTTTTTGACCAATTTTATGGCCACTACTAACAACAATCTATCCAAAATATGCCTAATTTACGATGTCACATACACAAATATCCAAATATTGAAAATAAATCTTTCAATTTCGGTGTACCATATGAAATACACGAATAATATGATGATATAACATACTACATTACCATAGGAACCAATTGCTATCAACAACTAACTCTAATTTGCTAATTTTACCAAATTTAGGTTTAGGTAAAAATTAAAATTTTAAGGTAAAAACGAGATTATACCTCAAATTGATGATGATACAAGCTTGAGAGGAAGTCGGAAGCTAATCCGAACGTGAAAAATTTCGTGTTTGGAGGGGGGAAATCGCAAATGAGGGGAGGTAGGGTTTGGAAAAACATTGATGGAAATAGGTTAGAGGGGAAGAGTGAAGCAGAAAATTGGTCGGGAGGAAGATATCCCGATTATAATCGACGGTTTCCGACGGCCGCCGACGGCCCGTCGAAAGCCTTCGGAATTAGCCGTCGGAAACCGTCGCTATGCTCTGTCGAAAATTAGAACTTTTCTTGTAGTGTAAAGAAATCCCTAACCAACCGTCTGATATTATTGAAAACTTTCTTCACTTATAAGATGAAGGAAGGTTCTTCAATTAAGACACACCTAAGTGTGTTTGATGACATGTTGATGAAGATGAAGTCTGTTGAGTTGAAAATTGATGAAGAACAAAAAGCACTGTTGTGTTCGCTTCCAGAGCGATATACTGGTTTCAATAACAACCTTATCTATGGTAGAGACACATTAAAATTAGATGATGTGAAGACAGATTTGCTCAGTGAAGAATTAAGAGATCAGATGAAAGAGTTTGGTGTTGGTGATAGTAGTGGAGGAAGTAATAGTTCAAACTTATTTGTAGAATGAGGTAGAGCAGAGAAGAAAGTGAAGAATAATAGAGGGCATTCCAATTCTAGGAAGCATAATTCGCGGAGTAAGCCTAAGATGGAAAGTGCTATAATTGTAAGAAACCAGGCCACTGGAGAAGAGACTGTCCAGATTTGGAGGAGAAGACTGATGGTTCTTCATCTATTGCGATGGAGAAAGGCGATTGCGATTTGTTGACAGCGGTTGTATCAGATGTTACAGACCACTGGATTCTAGATTCTGGAGCATCATTTCACATGACTCCTAATAAGAATTATTTTCTTCCTTCGATGCTACAGAAGGAAGTTCTTCCTTATGGGGAACGATGCTACATGCAAGTCTATGGGAGTTGGTTCAGTTCGCATTCGCATGTATGATGGGATTGTTCGCACACTTTCAAATGTTCGCTATGTTCCAGGTCTTCGGAAGTCTTTGATATCATTAGACCAATTCGCATCATTGGGATGCAAGATAACCATTGTCAAAGATGGTTTGTGAGTTTCTAGAGAGGCACTTGTATTGATTAAGGGTGTTATGGTGCGAAATCTAGATTTACTAATGGGTACCACTGTCCATGGAGAATTACGTGTTGGAGTCGATAGTTCTAAAAGTTTGGATGCTACCAAGTTTTGGCATATGAGATTAGGTCATACTTCGGAAAAGAATTTAGAGTTGCTTCATAAGAAGAAAAAGATCAAGCGAGAAATCTTCAACAAGTTGGACTTTTGCAAGGAGTGTATTGGCAAAGCAAACCAGGGTTTCTTTTGGTGATGGCATGCATACTTTTAAGAGGGTACTTGATTATGTGCATTCAGATGTTTGTGGGCCATACTCTACAGCTTCTATTAGTGGAGCATATTATTTTGTTTCCTTCATTGATGACTACTCGCGCAAGGTTTGGGTGTATGTAATGAAAGCTAAGTCAGAAGTATTTTAGAAGTTTAAGGTTTGGTTCGTTCTTGTTGAAAACCAAACATGAAAGAGATTAAAGATTCTTAGATCCAACAATGGTGGCGAATATGTCACCAAAGAGTTCCTCGACCACTGCAGACAGTGTGGCATTAGAAGACATTTTACTACACCTGGTGATCCGCAATCCAATGAGGTTGCTGAGAGAATGAATAGGACTCTACTTGAAAAGGCATGTTGCTTGATATTGATATCGGGTATGTCTAAGGGTTTTTGGGCTGAAGCTATTTCGACTGCAGCACATATTATTAATCGGATTCCGTGATCATCCATTGATGGGAAGATTCCAAAGGAGGTATGGAGAGGTAAAACACTTTATTAAGTTATTTTCGTATCTTTGGATGTCCAGTTTATGTTCATAATACAGGACATGACAAGTTGGAGCCTAGGGCTTCCAAATGTGTTTTTCTTGGTTATACAGATGGCATAAAAGAATATAGAATTTGGAATCCAATTACGAAGAAAGTTATACATTCTAGACATGTGACTTTTGAAGAGCCAGCAATGTTCAAACCTTTGGAAGGTTTATCAGAGGGTTCAGACGTAGTTGATGAGAAGCCTGAAAAGACCGAGATTCCCAGTTTTCAAACCCAAAGTAGAGCTATCACTATTGATAACAGTGACAGAGCAATTGATGATACATCACATGATAGTCCACAGATTTCCTCTAGTAGTAATGGTGATGGTCATGAAGCTAGAGATGATTCAGCTCAAGGTGGAGCTGAAGGAGAGTTGGGCGATATAGTCATTTGGGCTAGTCAAAGAACAAAGAGAGCTCCAATTAGATATGGAGATTAGCAGTATGAAAATTTGAGCCTTAATGATCAGTTTGAGTATGCTTTACTTGTAATTCATGATGAACCATTGAGCTTTGAAGAAGCCATGAAGTCGAGTGACAACTCGAAGTGGAATTGCGCTATGGAAGAGGAAATACAGTCTTTGCAAAAGAACAAGACTTGGGATTTGGTACCACTACCTCAAGGAAACCGAGCCATAGGTTGCAAGTGGGTGTTCAAGGTAAAAGATGATGGTAGATACAAGGCAAGATTAGTAGCCAAAGGGTTTTCACAAAGAAAGAGGTTAGAGTATGATTAAATATTTGCTTCGGTTGTTAGACAAACTTCAATTCGAATCCTACTTGCAACAGTTGCCGCTTACGATTTGAAGTTAGAACAACTTGATGTGAAGACCGCTTTCTTGCATGATGACTTGGAGGAAACCGTTTACGTGAAGCAGCTAGAAGGATTTATTGTAGATCGAAAGTCAAATTGGGTATGCAAGTTGAAGAAATTTCTTTATGGTCTAAAACAGTCGCCTAGACAATGGTACAAAAGGTTTGATTCTTTTATGTTTTCACATGGTTTTAATCGTAGTACTAAAGATGCATGAGTTTATTTTAAGCATTTAAAGAATAAAGCTGAAATTGATGCGTTGAAGTTGAAATTAAAAGCGGAATTCGATATGAAAGACCTTAGAGAAGAAAAGTAAATTTTGGGGATGGAAATCCAAAGAGATAGAAAGCTTGGACTTTTGAGACTTACTCAAAAGGAATATATTCAAAAGGTGCTTGCTCAGTTTAGCATGGAAGGTGCAAAGACTATCAGTATACCCATGCCTTTGCATATACAGCTTTCTAACCAGGGCCCTCCGATCTCATAAAAGGACAAGGCCTATATGAAGAAGGTGTCTTATGTCAGTGCAGTAGGTAGCTTGATGTATGCTATGGTGTGCACTAGACCTGACATTGCTCAAACTGTTGGATTAGTTGGTAGATATACGGCAAATATGGGAAAATCACATTGGGAGGCAATGAAGTACATTTTTAGATATCTTAGAGGAGCATCAGATTATGGGCTTGTTTTTTGCGGTAGAAATAAGGATTTCAACTTGGTTGGATTATGTGATTCAGACTATGCCAAAGATAGAGATAGAAGGAAGTCAACCTCAGGATATGTGTTCACACTTGGAGGAACAACTATTAGTTAGAGAGCAAGGTTGTAGACTGTAGTTGCTTTGTCTACTATAGAGCCAGAGTTGATAGCTGTAGTTGAGGCAATTAAGGAGGCACTTTATTTGAAGAAGTTATTGTGTGATTTGGGCTTCATGTAAGATGCTTGTTTGGTGAATTTTGACAGTCAAAGTGCAATTCATTAAGCTGAAAATTTGGTTTTCAGTTCTAGAACAAAGCATATAGAGGTAAGAGAGCCTTTCCTTATCTCTACGAATGAGGAGAAGTTAGTTTGTTTTCAGAAGATTCACACAAATGAAAATGCAGCAGACATGTTTACGAAGGCATTACCTGTTACTAAGTTCGAGCATTGCTCGAACTTGATTCACTTGATGAAGTGCTAGGTGTCACATGGTGGCATAACGGGAAAGAAAGTGACTTGGTTGAAGTCAAGAGAAGATATGGTATTCTTCTTGTATGAAGAGATAGGAGTTGGTTGCACAATGTCTACCTTGTTTTTTGAATGCTTCCAACACTTTGTTGGTGGGCGGTGGCCTTGCTGGAGTTCACTGACAAAGCGCAATAAGGTGTGGTTTTTGCAGGAACTCATTGGGAAGCATTCACATTGGAGTCTCTAGGTTGCATGAGATATTGTATCAGGGTGGAGACTATTGGAATTTGGTGATACAATATTTCCAAATATCAACTAGATTATTGGAGATATTCGTGGTAGTTTCTTTACCCGTTTTGTGCAAGAAATGAATATAAAGAAATGAAAGGAATATTAATGAATAGGGGATATTGGAGATATTCGCCATCTAATTTATTTCCATGTTTCATGAAAAAGAAGCGGAAAGAAATTAAAATTGGAAAAGGGATTGATTGATGGAGAAAATAGAAAGTTACCAATCAATCAATCATATGACAATCAATTCATTGGGAATATTAGCCTTTCACGATTTGATTTATTTACATAAATCAAATTAATTCATCCCCAAGAAACGTTTTCCTCTATACAAAGAAAGGCATAGAGGATGTTATGAGATGATATGTGAGAACATTTGTATTCTTCATTTCTTTTTCTCTACTTTAAAAACTTTGTAATCTCTTGAATATTAATAAAATCTCTTCCCCATTGAAGTGGACGTACACTATATCGCGATAGTGGAACCACTATAAATTTGTGTGTTCTTTGTTGCTTTTATTTTTTTTCTGTGATCTGAGATTTATATTCATTTCAAATTGGTTGTTCTATCACATCATTGCAAGATCCAATTGAGGTTTTTTCACTGAAAGGGACTGAACACCCTTTACATAGCAATTATCCATTTTATGCATATTTACGTTGTTGAAAGCACAATTGTAACGACCCTGATTTTGTGATTATTTGGTATGCAAATTCTAACAATGATTATAATTTGTTAATTATGACATTAAACATAGTTGGAGAGAATAATTCACATAGTGATTTAAATTGAAGAATCAATGGGTTCTAGGGTTAAAATGAAGGATTATGTTGATTTGTGGTCGAATTGCAATAAATTAACTGATAAAAGAATTAAATTCAACATTTATTTATTGAATTATTTTTTAAATGTAGAAAAATAAACTTTTAAAAATTTATAATGTAAATTTTCGATTAAGGCATGTATTAAAAGTTCTTACGTACCTAAATACAACATTTTGTAAATTATTGCTAAATGGTGAATTTTATTGTAAAAGAGTATTTTAAATTTTAATTGACATGAAATTAGAAAAATAAAAAGTAAAACATTGATTAAAATTAATTTTTAAAAGTGTAAAATATTTTAATGTGATTAGTACACTTAATTTGACAAGTAAATAATTTTGGTATAATTCTTACGTTAAAATGTGAGTTTTTGATAAATGTGATGTAAATTGAGTTTCTTAAATAGAAATGTAAATTTTTTTGTGTTTACATTTAGAAATAATGTTTAATTTGTTCAAAATGATTCTTAAACATGTAGTAACGGTTTTTGTAAGTTAGAACAATGAGAAATTCGAACTTGTTTATGTAACGTAGTGTAATATAACGTAAGACAAGTGTTAATTGATGTTAGATAGGGGTGTTAATTGGACAAGACAGTCCGATGTACGACTCAGTCCAAAGGAGTAAGGTGTCTGGTCTGTGTCCGTACGATTCTCATTTCAGACAAAAAAATATACGAAAATATGTCTGTCCATAAATATTTGATGTTTTTCTATTGTCTGAACCTTGTCCGTGTGTTGTTCGGTTCGTACGAAAAATGTCCGAGATAACTCCTTGTCCGGTCCGTGTATGTCCGAAAGTCTTACAGGATAGGACAAGAACATTCCTATGTTCACTCTGGTCCACCCTATTAACACCCCTTTTATTAGATAACCTTTTAAGCCTAATTAAGCGTTATTAGCCTTAATATATGAGCTTGGGTCTCATGCCCAATTAGACACATTTAAGTAGGCAAAGAAGGAAAAATATGGAAAAGAGGCCAAAATGAAACTCTCTGAAGCCAATTATAATCTGCTAAAGAATCTCATGCGAACATTTCTCAATCTTCGCCTTTTCCGATTTTTACTTCCCTCGAAAATCGCGATTTCATATTTCCCTGTTGTCCGATTTCATCTCTCGCGCAAAAACCTTCTATTTTCTCGTATTTTTGTTGCCATGTCCTCTTATCCTTTCTTCTCCGTTTCTTCTGAAATTCAAATCAACACGCATTCGATTTCAAGTTAATTGATTGATCCAAATCAACACGGATTCAGCCAGATTAGAACCATCAAGCGAAAAATAAAAAACTCCAAAAACCCGACTTTGATTCAGCCTAATCGATTGAAAGACTGTCGCTCCGATCCTCTAGGTATGGTTATTTCAAAATGGTTGTGGTGATATCTAATTTCAAGTTAAATGTATTTTGCTTCTTTTTTATTTAAAATCATAAATCATAATATTTAAATTTTAGACTGAAACCGTATTTAATCGGCAGATTCAACAAGTTTAAATGTTAAGATTTCTACAGACTTTCAAATGTTAAGGTTTCTACCGACTCAAAATTTAGTTTTTTTTCCTCCTCTTGTTTTACATCTGTTTTGTTTAGAATACACTAGAGTCTAAACCATGGATTCAAATAGGCATACCCATTTGCACTGTATGATGCTTGTGTGTGTAAGCATGTATTAGATGATTTTTCCCAACTGCGGTTTAAATGAGTTTGTAATGCATTTATTGTATTACCTATAAGAAAATGAAAATGTGTTATTGTAGATTTCAATGGAATTTCTGGGCACAATGTTAAAACGGATGCAATCTGAAACAGAACTTAAATCATAAGTTTCTAAGGTTTTTGATAACAATGATGACAATTTATGGCAATTTTTTCACAATTTATTTTATATCTATTTCATGCTTAATCAATATTACATTTTATCATTCTTTCAGCAAATTGTGTCCCCGGTAATTGATTCCTTAGTTGATCAACATTCTAGAGTTCGGTACTATGCTTGTGAAGCATTATATGATATAACAAAGATTTGTTTATTTGTAACTGGTTCATAAGTTGCACCTTTTTAGATTTATTTCTGAGGCACGTTTTCTATGAGAAGTTGTTGCTTTCTAGCTTTGCATCTCTGGAACACCTTTTCTATGAAAATCCATTTATCTACAGTTCAAATGAACCAATTGTTTACTGCGAGCTTCAAAGGGTCTGAAGGAATACATCAATATTTTCTGTATCTACATAATTTGCCTTGCAATTTTCAGATGGGACTCGTGGATGGTCGTACTCCATATCAAAGCAAAGTCATTACTGCTTTTGCATGGACAAATGTCATGGAGAAAAGATCAGGAACATTCTTGGCAGTAGGTATTAAAAAGCTTACACTTAATTTTGTTTAACTCACTCATTTTCTCCTTCCTCGTCGCTATATTTATTTATTTGTTTCCCATTTGGATTCGGCGTTTTTTAATTTTTTTGTCAAAATTTATGATTCTAGGGTTGTGATTACAATGCGACTTGCGGGATGGCGACGCTTGTGAAAGTCGATAGTGCGAGGAACCACGCGTATCTTCTGGATACTGTTCAAGTGTTGATTGATCTTAATCTTTTGGTTCATAAAGCTTATATTTCTTCATATGGGCCTTATATAATAGATGTTTTTCATGTTACAGATCAATCAGGGAGCAAGGTTGAAGGTGATGTCGGCATTTCTTACATTAAGGATTCCATTCAGTGATCGATTCCTTCTATGTTTAGTGACGATGATGTCGGCGTCCTCGCTATTGGATTCACAGGTATTTGTTTGACACTTTCTAAGAACTAGAAAAGCACAAAATTCAAAATAAATTCTACAAGAGCACAGATCGTGCAGTACGCAGGTCGAATCATAGGGAGGTAAATTAAATTATTTATATAATTTCTTGGGCGAATTAAACAAATCTTTGAGGTTGGTTTTGAAAGCAAATGAAATTGAAACTGCAATTAAACTATTATTGAATTGAATCAGATCTGAATCTAATTAAATCTATATTCAATCTAATTGACCTAAGGAAGCAGTAAAAATAACAGAAATTGAAATTGCAGAAATTAAAATAACAAACAGGAAATAAAATTAGGATTACCGCTGAATCTAATCAGACGGTCAATCACTAATGAAAATAAGTGCAAAATACAAATAGTGTTCTACCAAATCTAATTGTGTAGACAACACTAATTGCTAAGAAAATAAAAAATGCAGAAAAGAGAAAAAAAGAAGAAGACTTTATTAATTCCAGGATAAAAGTTTATAATGAGATTACATGGATATTTACAGGGGATAAATAGCCAACCTAAAACCCTAATCCAATCTATATATATAGGCCAATTAATTAGCAATTATTTCTCCCATATTAATTAACAATTATTTCTCCCATACTAATTAACAATTATTTCTCCCCTCTTAATTAGCAATTACTCCTCTCATATCTTCCTTATTTGGCATGTGACTAATTGAAGGCAGATAAGATTTAAGGAGATTTCTTCTACCAAAGATGAACATATCTTAAACTCTAAAAGAAACACAATGCGAAGTCTTCATCTGCAGATCTTCATATGTATATACACAACATTTTGATCTTTATTTTCTATTTTTCTGGCTGCATGTGGTTTAGTTGGCATATCTGTAAAAGTGACAAAATAACACCCAAGTAATATTTATTTATATACAAAAGATAAGATATAAGAGCATAAAATAAACATTTCTATGTTAATCAAATACCCCTACACTTATCTTTTACTCACGAGTAAAATAAAAATGAAAAACTAAACTAGATACGTCACACTTTCGTAGGAAACATGATTGTGTTGAGCGTATACAACAAGCCGTTAAACCTCTAGGTGTCCCTAGTAGGACGAGTGGTGTCTTGATGGGTTTTCAGCGGATACTACCCACAAAATCCTAATGTAGTGTGCAATATGTTATGTTCCTAATGTAACTACATGAATGCAGAGGACTTATGCAATTGAAAAAGAAAAAAAATGAAAACACGACTAGTTTCAGGAAAGTGGTACAACAAATTACGTTAACAATTTCTAATTAGTTGATTGTACTTTAGATACCTCAACTTGTCACAAATTTTCAATATAATTAAAGTTTTCAATGTTAAAATATAGTTTGGCCAGTTAGTTCGGTTGATAACATAGTGCAACCATGAAATAGATTCTTAGTTTTCTTGGCACAATTTGTAAAGTGGTATTATTATTTCCTCGTGTATGGCTAGTTAAATCAATAAGGTAAAGAAGTGCTTGGGCATCATCTCTTATTCTCTATCTCTATAAAAATTAAAATTTATGATTAATTACATACACCTAACTTAAAGACCAAGGTATACCACCCATACACTGCCTTGCGGACTGACGGAGAGTTGGGACAGAGCTTGGCGGATTGTGCAGACCGACGCTGACTTTGTCAACAACATGTCAGTAATCCTTAGGTGTCCAATCTCATAAAATGAGACCAAGATATTCCGACGCTGACTTTGTCAACAACATGTCAGATAGAGCTTGGTGGGTTTGCACACCAACGCTAGATATACAAGCAATGTTGGATACCCTTGGATTGCTATTATTATAATTATTGAAAATACGATGAAGAAAGAGTTACGCAAGTTCAGCCTAACACAACTTAGTTTTAAAGATTCGTAAAGCCAATATAGGTATTTTAAGTCCTCCACTGATTGAACAAAGACTACAATGTAGAATAAACTTCATGGCCATCACCTAAGAATCTCCCTATGTACCGGTTACACTATTATCCCTCAAAATTCAACTTTTCATTATATTTCATATTCGATCTTAGTTGAGAGAAAAAAATACTATCAACTAATTAACAATCCTTAACTTATTTTGTCGTATCAATCTAAAATGAGTCGTGTTTACCCCAAAAATTTTTTTTGGCATGTTACTACGATCTAAATGCATAATGGTCCTACATGAAAAGAAAGAAAGAAAAAATCAATGCAGACTCACCCCTACACTTGGACAAAACAGCGTCTACACTGTGAACGTTTCCTAAATTTGAAAGACCGTACCCAAAGGTGAATGGCTTGCAAAATTATTTGTAAAATGAAATGAAGTTTAGCCACTATATACGAATGCCTATTATATACAAAATGATATCTATAATGATGATGAATGGTTTGCGAAGAATGAAATTTCCCCTTTCCCCCACACTTTCCTCTATCGAAGATGATGCACAATGATTTCTTATCTAATTTATGAGGTGCAACAGACATGTTAATGAAATCTGAAATGAAAACCTTTTGTGTGAAAATTGTGTCGTGCCAATGATTTAAACGATTCAAATGCAGATTATCCCGCGATTATCCCGTTTAAATTTCAAAGACTTTTCTTTTTGGTCCTGGGTAAGATCAAAGTCCAAGATTGTGGGAAAATTTTCTATAGAGTCCAAATAAACGTACTCAATGTCTTGTGACAGGGGTTTGAGGCCCAATATTGGATGTTCTTGTATGCTAACATTAGTCAAATTTCCATGGTTAGATTAGTTCATTTAATTCATAAATGTATTCGAGCTCATCAAAATCGAATTTGAAATGGTCAAGACATGTTTTCAAGTCATCAGAAGTGTCACTAGAGGTTTCACCAACAGTTGTTTGAATCATGTCAATTTAGGAAATAAATAACGTACTCAAGTATATCTTACTAATTGATAATCTCGATTTGAAAGGGGAAGAGGGTCTTATGGTCGTTCACGTATAATATAAATACTAAGGGATACGACCAATATTTTACAGGTAGTATGCAACCTCTTTTGTTAGAAGTTCAATAAATTGAACTAATATATATCCACGATCAAACCCTAAGAAAATCAATTTCACAAAATACACTCTTGTATATTTTGCAACGTGTAATCAAGTTATATTATTGAAAAACGATGAGAATAATGACTACAATTATGAAAATTTCAGCTAACCACAACAATCAGATAACAATAACTGCAGAAACTAAAATTTAACAAGCAAGCCGATGCCCCTACAGAAATTTTACAAACAATTTCTATATAGTTTTTTCTTTGCTGCAGAGCACCTGTAGAGTTTAGAAAATTTTACTATGGGGAATGGTTGTCCGTCCAGAAAAATTGAGTAATGCTAACGTTTCAAACTTCACTGCTTGCAAATTATTTGACCTCTTTCTTCCTTGTTCTTTTGCTTGAACCTGTTCTTTCGCTTGAGCCTTTGATTGATTTATTTATTTATTTATTTTGCTTTGTGAATCTCTACCTTTTTTTTCTTTTTTTTGAAAAGAAACTAAAACAAACAAAAATAAAAAGAACAAACTAAACTACAAAATTACTAGAAAAAAATATATAAAATAAGCAAACTAATTTAGCTATAAAAAAAATTAGAACAAACTAAACTCAAAATGACTATGAGACAAAACTAGACTCAACAAAATTAAAAAAAAAGAGGCCTAACAAAAACCACAAAGAAAGAAAAAAAATCTCGAATTGAAAAACGATAAAACCAGGGTCCCACTCAAATACACAGCCACCAATAAATAATGCCCCAAACTACAACACAGCCAACCATCCTCTCTTCATAGAAACACAGACTAACTCAAAACAAA
Organism: Allium sativum; assembly: GCA_030737875.1. Lineage (NCBI taxonomy): Eukaryota > Viridiplantae > Streptophyta > Magnoliopsida > Asparagales > Amaryllidaceae > Allium > Allium sativum. The sequence goes on from CM060923.1 coordinate 468,729,300, forward strand.
TTCCTTCCGTAATTCAAGGAAAAATCAATATGAAAACTCAACTACTGGCACCTTTATTTCTTATAGTAGATTCCCAAAAAAAATCGGAGCTTGCAAGTTGCTGTATGGGGTTCGAATCGGGCTCTGGATGGAGTAGGGATTTCGTGTGAGGCTAGTTGTTGATCTTTCTTTTTTTTGGCGTATCCAATTGGGTTTTCAGTTTGGATTCGATATTGCAATTGAGTTGAAAATTTTGGGTATTGTGGAAGGAGCAGTTTGTGATCTTAAAGTGTACGGTTCGGGGTTGGACATAGGTGATTATTGGGTATGGGGATATGGTAGGCAGTGAGAAGGTTGACTGCTATGGGTAATTCGATTTGATGTGTTTGATTATTGAGGGAATGGCTTTGTTGTGGTAGAGGGTGTATAGTATTTGTGGATTGGGGTGGTGGTTGGTTATGGAATATGGATGTGATTGTGTGGACTGTGATGAACTTGTTGATGTTGGTGAGGCTATGGACATGAGATAAGGTAGGCAATTCGGTGTTGACAATTGCTATGATCCTGAACTGTGGTAGTTGGTCTTTGTAATGGACAGTGGGGGAGCTTGAGGAAATTTGTTGTAAGAGGGATTGATGTTTTGTGTGAGAAGAACATGAAGATGATGGGTGATAACTTTTGTGTGATGTTAACTGGAAGGATGGTTTGTGAATGTGGTTTTGGACTGAAGACGAGGATGGAGAAGAAATATGGAAGAATAAAGGCAGCAGAAGAAGAAATATAGAAAAATACCAAGAGAGAAAAGGAAACAAATTAAAACAATGAAAATGTACAAGGAAAGAATGTCAAAAGAAGAATCTTTTTATGACCTTTTTTTAAATTGTTGAAAGAAGGATAATAGGAAAAGAAGGGAAAGAGATGTAAAAGGGAAAAAAATTGCAAAAGCGGAAAGAGATCTAATTATTCAAGTAGGGAATTAATCACAAGGCAGTGATTGGAAATATTTCAAAAAGAGAATTTGTATTTATTGTTATTTATTTTATTTTTATTTTTTTTAAAAAAGGAAAGTAGAAATCAATGTATCGGAAAGAGGAGAGAGCGAAAAGGAAAGAAATAAAAGAGAAGATGGCAAGACTTTTTTTTAATGAACTTATAAAAGAAGAATGATATGTAATTGTATTGAAAATTGGAAAGGAGATTGAAAATTGGAAAGGAGATTGAAATAGGGAAAGCAATAAAAAAGAAGACAAAAACAGAAAGATTTTTTTTTGTAAAATTAGAAGAGAGGTGTAATGACCCGCATTTGCAGAGGTATTATAATTAATTTATTTAATTATATAAATAGTGATACAGTGAATTAAATGGTGGTTTAATTCAATAATGGTGAATATTTAATTAAAATAATAAATTGAATAATATATAATTTTGAAATAATCAGAATTGACTGAAATGGTGATATGGTGTGAGCTGGATCATCTGTGATATTTAATTCAGCTTGGAATTAAATTTGAATAACGAATATATTATTTGAACGACAGTTTGAACGTATAATCATATTATAATTAAAATCGAGCTCGAAATGGCGCTGCAATTCGTAAATTGGCGATTCGAACTTCAAGTGGATGTACATGATTCGTTTTAAGCCGGATTTCTGTGAAACAAGAAACGTGTGGAGCTGGTGGAGTATATCTTTCTATTGGAAGAGAAAAATCGAAATTTCGTCAGGAAGATTTTGATTTATGTCCAAATCAAATTCTATAAAAGTCACTATGGAATTCCTTTATAATTAATAAAGGAATTATTTATATTTAAAAAAAAGGAATTTCAATATAAATCGAATATCGGGTTGACCCAGATTTGAAATATCAAGTTAGAAATTCATAGAGGAATATTCTAGAGCTGTATGATATTCTATTGTGAATATATATACGATAATATAAATTTATTTATATTTAATTATATTTAAATATATTTATATATTTAAATGGGTCATTCAGAGCTTTAAAAATAGCCAGTTTTGCAAACGACCTCGGTTTTCGATGAAACTAATTTTGTTGGATCTGCAATATTAAATTATTGCTAGAGTTCAGTTTCCGTGATTTTTGAAGTCAGTATGTGGCCGTACCGATTTTTAAAGTGAGAAATAGTCGATATTTTGACGGTTAAAAATACGCTGTGTGAGCATACGAAATCAGAATTCGACGAAACCAGTTTCGTTGGGACCGTAATGTCGAACTCTAGCTACATGTCAATTTTCATGATTTTTGAGTATCGTGTGTGATCATAGGAATTTTAGAGGACGAGTATAAGCAGCAGTTGTTTAAAAATTTATATAATAATCAAAATTACAAAAATCCTAATCCATCTCTGGTTAAAACTAAGGCCACATCCTCTGTGTTCTCAGCCACCCACTCAACATTTAAAACACGCAGCAATAAATTCTCATTTCAGAAAGCAAACCGCAGAAAAGAAAATCCAAAAATAAAAATGAAGAAAAATCCTAAAAATCCAAATGGTTGTATATTCGAACTCCTATCACCCAGTACTTCGATATGGTATGTTTCTCTGAAGGTTCGGCGCCCATTTGTGTTTACTGATAGTTGCAAGCATCGGCTAGGGCTTCAAAATTCTTGGAGTTGAACCATCGATCGTTGAAAGGGAGTATGGATTCGATTTTAGTATAGAGATTCGCACCTAGTAGAAGACTTTGGAGGATTTCGGTGTTGACTGTCGTCGTGAGTCCCAGTAGCAGCCACGAGAAGGGTTTGACGCAACTCAACAGAGGAGCTCGAGTTCAAAAACTTGGGTTTGACGTTGATGTGGAAGAGAATATAGGAATTTTGATGATTTTTGTTTGATTTTACAAGTGATAGAGAGGAAGGAGGTTGGAGGAAAGAATCGGCTATGGCCGATTGATTTGGGAGCAGGCATCGGCGTATGTCATTTGGGGAAGAAGTGGGATGCGAGTCGGGTGTGTAAGCGTAGGTGGGCTAAGAAGAAAAGGTTGGGCCCAAATATTTTAATGATAAGGAAGGATAGTTTAATTTAAACCTAAACGGTATGTATGAACTTGTAAAATTCATATCTTTGTTATACATGATCAGAATTCAGCGAAACAAGATCCGTTGGGATCGTATAGACGGTGGCTAAACAATGGGATTGACTGGAAGTCCATCGGAGCTCGTTACAATTTATTGCAAAATAAATTGTCCGTCTGAATCAAACCGAGCGATGGTTATCGTTATCAACGATGATCGTCCAATGTGAGTAAATCTCACTAACTCTGAACAGTTTATAATTTCATATTGTATTTTTAGAACTATTAAATATTGGCTGATTGACTGTGTGTTGATTGTTTGATTGAATTGTTAGTCAGTTAGTTGAATTTCTATATTGATTCTGTTTAACAGAATATATCATATGGAACTAAAAGTGATGTTGATTTTATATTGTATAACATCTGTGGATGCAGGGAGACAGGTTGGAGAAATCCAACTGGATTCCTCAACATTTATTTTACTGTGATGCATATATTGTAATATATGATGTGATATATAATTTGTTGTAGATTATATGTGTTTGAACGATATTGGTCATCATGATTTGATGTGTTAAATACCATAACATACCGGAATGGTGAAAAGGGAATTTTCAAAATGAATATCGAAAATAGGTTATTTATAAAATCAAAGGATTTTATAAAAGAGATAATATTTATAACAATCAAAGGAGATTTTATAAAAGGAATTATTTATAAATAGAATATTTATAAATAGAAATTTATTTATAAATGGATTATTTATAAATAGAAAATACTTAGAAATAAAACCCTAAAGAAATTATTTGCAAACCATTTGCAAATAGATTAGAAAGAGAAATGTTTGTAAACCATTTAAAAATCAAATAGAAAGAGAAAAGTTTGTAAACCATTTACAAATCAATCAGAAAGAGAAATGTTTGTAAACCATTTACAAATGAGATTGAATAGGGAATATTTGTAAAACCTTTACAAATGAAATCGAAAAGGAGGTATTTGTAAAACCATTTACAAATAGAATTAAAATGGAAATATATAGAAAATAAATAGAGTTATAAAAAGGAAATTTGTTTATAACTAAATAGGATGTTATAAAAAGGAAACCGTTATAAAAAGGAAAATGTTACTAAAAAGGAAATCATTTGTAAAGTGAAGAACCGTTACTAAAAGTAAATCTTTATAAATGAATAGTTTATCCGAAGGGAGTTAATCGAATATAGTGTTGGAAAGTAAGCAAATCGAATTAGTTATGCGAATTAGTTATTCGAATAGAGTTTAATAAATAAGAGTTATTCGAATAGAGTTAAACACAATATAGTTTATTCGAATAGAGTTAAAGGAGTTATCGAATATAGTTTATTCGAAAGGAGTTAAGTGAAACAAGTAAATCAATAGCGTTAGTCCGATAGAGTTAATCCAATAGCGTTAGTCCAATAGAGTTAATCCAATAGCTTTGGTCCAGTAGAGTTAATTGATAAGGGTTAATCGAATAGAGTAAATTGAATAGAGTTATCGAATATACCTTATTCGAAGGAAAGAATTATCGAATAAGAATTGATTCGAAGGAGAGTTACGTAAGGAAGTTGTTAAAGAATTAAAAGGGTGAACTTTGTCTATTTCAAGGTTAGAAACGTTGTTCAGTTAAGGTCTAAGAGGTAGTATTACCCCAACTTGATTGACTCCATTTTTAACTAAGGAATGGTTAAAGTTCGATAGTGAAGGTTGGTTAAAGGAATTTAGTAATTAAGCGTAATGGTTTGAGTTGGCATCGCGATGGTTTGTTAAACATTTGTTTAAGGCCAATGAAGGAGTTTTGGAAATGTTTTCCAAATAAGAACCAGAAATGTTTTCTGATATAGAAAACAAGAAATGGAAATGTTTTCCAATGGTAATAACATATATTTTTTAAATTTAGAAACTAAGAAATGTTGAATATAGGGAAACAGGAGATGAATAATGAACTAAGGAGATAAATGTTAAATGATGTTTGACCGATATAATTTCCATCTGGAAATAATATCGTTGTTTGCACACGTGTTTTTCCTTGACAGTTAAATCACAGACTATCGAAGTTTTGACCATTTTAACGTTGTTAATATGGAGAGACCGGTTGGATTATTATCCAAAGAACCACTCTATATTGGCATAAGCGTTGCGAATCATATATGCCAAAGATAATTGTAGACAGAGTAAAGTGCAAGGGATGTTGTATAAATCTTAGATAGCAGTGCCTAAGATGGATATACTGAATAGTGCCTTCGGTTCATCCTGTTCCTGGATGACTTGTATGGATGAATGTTCGACAGAATATTTCCAAAAAGGTCACGTACATTGATTTCTTCAACCGTACCAAGAGTGGAAGTGGAGAAGGAAACTTCTTTAGCTAACACGTAATATACTGTTATAGACGTCAATTAGTGATTTTCGATGGATTTGACGATGTGGCATTCGAAGTGAATCTGGTGTGATGATGAAGCGTAACCTCAAGCCTCATCAACCGGTAAATGACAGAAATCGGGCATGCAGCATGGCTAAGTCGGTCGCTCCGAAGTAGGGTGTATAATCACCTGATCTAGTGTTTCATTTATTTCTAAAAATCTATTGTCGATACTGTCCCATTCGGGAAACGGTTGCTGATCCCAACCGTTGGTGATATACATTCGATACACTCAAGCGAAATGAGTGGTCAGTCATGTGTGGCCGGGTTGCAAGATGTTCTTGTTGAACCCAGTGTATTCCTATCTAGAGATACACTAACGAAAGGTGGTTCCATACCTTGTCATAGTTGGAAATCCATTACCCAATACGTGCTTGCGGTTTTGATTGTATACTATATATGTAGAACGTGAGATGAAAGCGTTTCTGCTAGATGACTATTATATTGTGGTTGATAGACATTATTATAATATCAAAAGGTTTTTGATATAAATATAATTTGGATTCTCGTAAGGGAAAACCCCATTCCATTATACGGCGTGGTCTTATGAGATATCGTTTACTTGTTCGAACTGTTTTAAACTGTTTTACTCATACCAATCCCATGACTGACCCGGAGTTTATTTTGTTTTATTTTCCCTAAACTCTTGGGTGCCCAATTTTGTACGGGCAGTCAAGTAGTCGGAATTTACAGATGCTTGAAGAGCTGGAGCATGAGGCTTCAAGATCATATAGCTATAGTTTATTTCCGATGTGTTGTAAGTGTTGTACTCTGATAATGTTATTGTATACATATATTGATTTTATTTCAAGGATATGTTACTATTATATGTTATTCGCTCCGCTGTGAAATTCGTGTTACTCTGATGTTGTCTTCTTCTTCTTCTTCTATTCTAAGTTTTTATCTTATCTATCCTCACCCTCTAATTTCTTTCATTAATGACTGGGTTTTTTCGATGTTTGGTTAGTCGTCATCGTGTTTATGTCGATAACCAAAGTCGTCAAAAACCCGGGTCGTTACAGTTGGTATCAGAGCTTAAGTTAAGTGAATTACCTTGGTTCAGTGGCGTGACTCAGTAGAGATGGGGTTAGCAATACCCTAGATTGAGTTGAGTGTATATATACGAGTGAACGTATTTGTTATTGATATAAAAATTTGTTTTATATTGTGGAGATTTATTGGTTGAGTCGTTTATGAGTTCTGGTCGATCAGTTTGATCCACTGTATCGGTAGGAGTTGGTAAACACTTGAATACGATGGACCGTCATGGTATGTTTTGAAAAGAGGGTAAATAAAACAATTTTACCCAAATTATATTTTGATATAAAGGATTTATATTGGAATGATTATAACATATTGGATATATTGGTTGTTATTATAATCGAGTATGATTATAAATTAAATGGTTATGTAAATAACCAATAAGAATTCATATAAGTGAAATACGTGAAATCAGATGAGTTAAATCTGAAATTTAAACCAGAAATTGAATTAAAATTCTGGAAAATTGGATAAGTGTTTGTAAATGGATTTGGATTAAAAGTAAGGAAATTTTAAGATCCTGGGAGATTTTAAATTGTTTTACAAGCAGTGTGAATTATATTTTGAAATGAATTTCAAAGTGGAAATGTTTAGAAATGGTTTTATAGTATTGAACTCACTTCGATCGTTGGAAAATAGATTCTGATGATGACAGCTGCATCATCAGTATTCATTTTCGAGTTGTAAGTGACGAATTACTACCAGAGATACTGTTTTGAATTTGTTTTGGGAAAGACAAGTTGCGTTGAATTTCAAAATGGGATTTATCATATAGAATTTGAATAGAATTTGATATATAGATTTGAATAATAGAAGTGATATAAAATTTGAATAGAAATTGAATAGAATTAACTAAGTCGAAGAGGAATTAGTTAATTGAGTTTTGAATTTGATGTTGAACTTTGAAAGGTGAATTGGATTTGTAAATGGATATTCGAAATCGAATATAGAACTAAAATTTGAAATTTGGATTCAATTTAGTTAAAAAGCAAGTTAAAATATATTTGAAGATGTCATGTTCAAATAAAAAAGTGAAATAGGCTAAAGAGTTAATTAACAAATTAATTAACGAATTGAGTTAAAATGATCAGGTGTAGTTAAAATAGATTGGGCAGGTATAAATATACATGAGATAGGTATGGATAAGGTATGAAGGTATATAAATAGAATGCTTGACGAAAAGGTATATATTTAATTCATATATGAGATTTTATGCGCCGTATCGGCTAGCCGCTTGGCTTTTTCCTTTTCTTTTGGATTGGTGAGGGCCATGAGAGGCTATTTGAAATATCCCGGTGCTCCTAGTACAAAGGAGGTTATGGTGAATTTTTCCGGGAATTTAAGAAGTTAGAATATTTTTAAGATAATTTGATAGTTAGAAATCAATGTATCGATATATATATAGAAGTCGATAAGGAAACGAACTTAGAAATAGAATAGTAAAATCAAAAAGGAAGACTAAGAATAAAATCTAGTAAGAATAGAAAGAGGAAGCGTATATGTGTTTAAAAGTGAATAAGTAGTTATATGGTATTGATTATTCGAGTAAGTAGTCATATCTGCTTTGACGTTATAAATGTTATTCAGTCAACGTCTGAGAGGTAGTTATACCCCAACTTGATTGATTTCATTATTAACAAATAATTAGTAAGATTTCAGGCTCGAAGATCAATGTTGAATAAGAGTTAGTTGAATATAGTATTTGGGTTGTCGTAACAATGTTTTACCCAACATCCGTTTTAACCCAAATAAGTGTAAGCTCGGAAATATAATAAAAAATATTTCCTAAGTATAGAAATAAATAAGATCGGAAAAGAGATAAGTAATTGGAATATTTTCCAATTATAACTAGCATATATTTTCTAAAGTTTAGAAAATAAAGGAAGGCGATATTCGGAAATGTTTTCCCAAATAACATAAAAGGCCAGTATGGTTATTGAAAATATTTGATTAACAAATATTGATAAAGAAATAGAGAAGTGATTTAACTAATGGAATATTAATTAAGGGTTCAATGACATGTTCAAAAGGAAAATTTGATTTTTGAAAGGAGTAAACTATTTAAAAACTCCCAGGGAAAGACTGTTTGAATAAAAAACAAATTTAACACAAATTTGTAAAAGCAAATTTGAACTAAAGTATAGCCAGTAAAGTGGTAACTGAGATTTAATTAGAATGATATCAAGACAAATTGGATTGTGAGATTCAAATTTGAAGTGTAATGTGATAATCAAATTAAGAGTTGGGAATCGAGAAGAAACTCGAGTTGAAATGATATTTGGCTCGAATATAAGCGAATGGTTGTGTTGTGGATAAAAGCAGATTGGGATGACCCTTGTATCCACTGAACTGATAACAGGTGGAAAGGATATAATGATATGCCGACAAAAAGGTACAAGTTTATATTTCATATGGTATGAGATTTTGATGAGCCAAATTGGCAAGCCGCTTGGCTGTTTGATTTTATTTTAGGTTGGAGATGGCCCAGAGAGGCGAGTTAGAGTTTGAGCTATTAACCAGTACAAAGGAGGTGCTGGCGAAATTTTTCAAAAAGTTAAGGTATTAGAAAATTTTCAGGATTTTTGAAAATTTTCGTTGATAAAAATTAATTAATAATTTAATTAAAATTTAATTGGTTCAGTTGAAACTGAAGTTAAGAAGTGAACAAATAAGTCTGGCCAGTAAATAGGATCGTCTTCTAGCTTTAGCAATTTCGAGGACGAAATTATTTTAAGTGGGGAAGAATGTAATGACCCGCATTTGCAGAGGTATTATAATTAATTTAATTATATAAATAGTGATATAGTGAATTAAATGGTGGTTTAATTCAACAATGGTGAATATTTAATTAAAATAATAAATAAAATAATATATAATTCTGAAATAATCATAATTGACTGAAATGGCGATATGGTGTGAACTGGATCATCTGTGATATTTAATTCGACTTGGAATTGAATTTGAATAACGAATATATTATTTGAACGACAGTTTGAACATATAATTATATTATAATTAAAATCCAGCACGAAATGGTGCTGCTGTTCGTAAATTGGCGATTCGAACTTCAAGTGAATGTACAGGATTCGTTTTAAGCTAGATTTCTGTGAAACAAGAAACGTGTGGAGCTGGTGGAGTATATCTTTCTAGTGGAAGAGAAAAATCAGGATTTCGTCGGGTAGATTTTGATTTACGTCCAAATCAAATTCTAGAAAAAGTCGCTATGGAATTCCTTTATAATTTATAAAGGAATTCTTTATATTTAGAAAAAGGAATTTCAATATAAATCGAATATCGGGTTGACCCAGATTTGAAATATCAAGTTAGAAATTCATAGAGGAATGTTCTAGAGATGTATGATATTCTGTTGTGAATATATATACGATAATATAAATTTATTTATATTTAATTTAATTATATTTAAATATATTTATATACCTAAATGGGTCATTCGGAGCTTTAAAAGTAGCCAGTTTTGCAAACGACCTCGGTTTTCGATGAAACTAATTTTATTGGATCCGTAATATTAAATTTTTGCTAGAGTTCAGTTTCTGTGATTTTTGAAGTTAGTATGTGGCCGTACCAATTTTTAAAGTGAGAAACATTCGATATTTTGAGGGTTAAAAATACGTTGTGTGGGCATATGAAGTCGGAATTCGACGAAACCAGTTTCGTTGGGACCGTAATGTCGAACTCTAGCTACATGTCAATTTTCATGATTTTTGGGTATCGTGTGTGATCCCAGGAATTTTAGAGGACGAGTATAAGCAGTAGTTGTTTAAAAATTTATATAATAATCAAAATTAAAAATATCCTAATCCATCTCTGGTTAAAACTAAGGCCACGTACTCTGTATTCTCAGCCACCCACTCAACATTTAAAACATGCAGCAACAAATTCTCATTTCAGAAAGCAAACCGTAGAAAAGAAAATACAAAACAAAAATGAAGAAAAATCCTAAAAATCCAAATGGTTGTATATTCGAACTCCTATCACCCAGTACTTCGATCTGGTATGTTTCTCTGAAGGTTCGGCGCCCATTTGCGTTTACTGATAGTTGCAAGCATCGGCTAGGGCTTCAAAATTCTTGGAGTTGAAGCATCGATCGTTGAAAGGGAGTATGGATTCGATTTTAGTATGGAGATTCGCACCTAGTAGAAGACTTTGGAGGATTTCGGTGTTGACTGTCATCGTGAGTCCCTGTAGCAGCCACGAGAAGGGTTTGACGCAACTCAGCAGGGGAGCTCGAGTTCAAAAACTTGGGTATGATGTTGATGTGGAAGAGAATGTAGGAATTTTGATGATTTTTGTTTGATTTTACAAGTGATAGAAAAGGAAGGAGGTTAGAGGAAAGAATCGGCTATGGCCGATTGATTTGGGAGCAGGCATCGGCGTATGTCATTTGGGGAAGAAGTGGGATGCTGGTCGGGTGTATAAGCATAGGGGGGCTAAGAAGAAAATTTTGGGCCCAAATATTTTAATGATAAGGAAGGATAGTTTAATTTAAATCTAAACGGTATGTATGAACTTGTAAAATTCATATCTTTGTCATATATGACTAGAATTCAGCGAAACAAGATCCGTTGGGATCGTATGGACGGTGGCTACACAAAAGGACTAACTGGAAGTCCATCGGAGCTCGTTACAATTTATTGCAAAATAAATTGTCCATCTGAATCAAACCGAGCGATGGTTATCGTTATCAACGATGATCATCCAATGTGAGTAAATCTCACTAACTCTGAACAGTTTATAATTTCATATTGTATTTTAAGAACTGTTAAATATTGGCTGATTGACTGTGTGTTGACTGTTTGATCGAACTACTAGTCAGTTAGTTGAATTTCTATATTGATTCTGTTTAATAGAATATATCATATGGAACTGAAAGCGATGTTGATTTTAAATAGTATAACATCTGTGGATGCAGTGAGACAGGTTGGAGAAATCCAACTGGATTCCTCAACATTTATTTTACTGTGATTCATATATTGTAGTATATGATGTGATATATAATCTGTTGTCGCCTATATGTGTTTGAACGATATTGGTCATCGTGATTTGATGTGTTAAATACCATAACATACCGAAATGGTGAAAAGGTAATTTTTAAAATGAATATTGAAAATAGATTATTTATAAAATCAAAGGATTTTATAAAAGAGATAATATTTATATCAATCAAAGGAGATTTTATAAAAGGAATTATTTATAAATAGAATATTTGCAAATAGAAATTTATTTATAAATGGATTATTTATAAATAGAAAATACTTATAAATAAAACCCTAAAGAAATTATTTGCAAACCATTTGCAAAAAGATTAGAAAGAGAAATGTTTGTAAACCATTTAAAAATCAAATAGAAAGAGAAAGGTTTGTAAACCATTTACAAATCAATCAGAAAGAGAAATGTTTGTAAACCATTTACAAATGAGATTGAATAGGGAATATTTGTAAAACCTTTACAAATGAAATCGAAAAGGAGGTATTTGTAAAACCATTTACAAATAGAATTAAAATGGAAATATTTAGAAAATAAATAGAGTTATAAAAAGGAAATTTGTTTATAACTAAATAGGATGTTATAAAAAGGAAACCGTTATAAAAAGGAAAACGTTACTAAAAAGGAAATCATTTCTAAAGTGAAGAACCGTTACTAAAAGTAAATCTTTATAAATGAATAGTTTATTCGAAGGGAGTTAATCGAATATAGTATTCTAAAGTAAGCAAATCGAATTAGTTATGCGGATTAGTTATTCGAATTGATTTAAATAAATAAGAGTTATTCGAATTAGTTATTCGAATAGAGTTAAACAAAATATAGTTTATTCGAATAGAGTTAAAGGAGTTACCGAATATAGTTTATTCGAAAGGAGTTAAGTGAAATGAGTAAATCAATAGCATTAGTCCGATATAGTTAATCCAATAGCGTTAGTCCAATAGAGTTTATCCAATAGCGTTAGTCCTATAGAGTTAATTGATAAGGGTTAATCAAATAGAGTAAATTGAATAGAGTTATCGAATATACCTTATTCGAAGGAAAGAATTATCGAATAAGAGATGATTCGAAGGAGAGTTACGTAAGGAAGTTGTTAAAGAATTAAAAGGGTGAACTTTGTCTATTTCAAGGTTAGAAATTTTGTTCAGTTAAGGTCTGAGAGGTTGTATTACCCCAACTTGATTGACTCCATTTTTAACTAAGGAATGGTTAAGGTTTTATAGTGAAGGCTGGTTAAAGGAATTTAGTAAATAAGCGTAATGGTTTGAGTTGGCATCGCGATGGTTTGTTAAACATCTGTCTAAGTACAATGAAGGAGTTTTGGAAATGTTTTCCAAATAAGAACCAGAAATGTTTTCTGATATAGAAAACAAGAAATGGAAATGTTTTCCAATGGTAATAACATATATTTTCTAAATTTAGAAAATAAGAAATGTTGAATATAGGGAAACAGGAGATGAAAAATGAAATAAGGAGATAAATGTTAAATGATGTTTGACCGATGTAATTTCCATCTGGAAATAATATCATTGTTTGCACACGTGTTTTTCTTTGATAGTTAAATCACAGACTATCGAAGTTTTGACCATTTTAACGTTGTTAATATGGAGAGACCGGTTGGATTATTATCCAAAGAACCACTCTGTATTGGCATAAGCGTTGCGAATCATATATGCCAATGATAATTGAAGACGGAGTAAAGTGCAAGGGATGTTGTATAAATCTTAGATAACAGTGCCTAAGATGGATATACTGAATAGTGCCTTCGGTTCAACCTGTTCCTGGATGACTTGTATGGATGAATGTTCAACAGAGTATTTCCAGAAAGGTCACGTACATTGATTTCTTCAACCGTACCAACCAAGAGTGGAAGAGGAGAAGGAAGCCTCTTTAGCTAACACGTAATGTACTATTGTAGACATCAATTAGTGATTTTCGATGGATTTGACGATGTGGCATTCGAAGTGATTCTGGTGTGATGATGAAGCGTAACCTCAAGCCTCATCAACCGGTAAATGATAGAAATCGGGCAGGAAGCATGGCTAAGAAGGTCGCTCCGAAGTATGGTGTATAATCACCTGATCTTGATTTTCATTTATTTCTAAAAATCTATTGTCGATATTGTCCCATTCGGGAAACGGTTGCTGATCCCAACTGTTGGTGATATACATTCGATACACTCAAGCGAAATGAGTGGTCGGTCATGTGTGGTCGGGTTGCAAGATGTTCTTGTTGAACCCAGTGTATTCCTATCTAGAGATACACTAACGAAAGGTGGTTCCATACCTTGTCATAGTTGGAAATCCATTACCCAATACGTGCTTGCGGTTTTGATTGTATACTATATATGTAGAACGTGAGATGAAAGCATTTCTGCTAGATGACTATTATATTATGGTTGATAGACATTATTATAATATCAAAAGGTTATTGATATAAAGATAATTTGGATTCTCATAAGGAAAAACCCGTTCCGTTATACGGCGTGGTCTTATGAGATATCGTTTACTTGTTTGAACTGTTTTAAACTGTTTTACTCATACCAGTCCCATGACTGACCCGTAGTTTATTTTGTTTTGTTTTCCCTAAACTCTTGGGTGCCCAATTTTGTACGGGCAGTCAAGTAGTCGGGATTTACAGATACTTGAAGAGCTGGTGCAGGAGGCTTCAGGATCATATAACTATAGTTTATTTCCGCTGTGTTGTAAGTGTTGTACTCTGATAATGTTATTGTATACATATACTGATTTTATATCAAGGATATGTTATCTATTATATGTTATTCGTTCCGCTGTGAAATTCGTGTTACTCTGATGTTGTCTTCTTCTTCTTCTATTCTAAGTTTCTATCTTATCAATCCTCACCCTCTAATTTCTTTCATTAATGACCGGTTTTTTTCGATGTTCGGTTAGTCGTCATCGTGTTTATGTCGATAACCAAAGTCGTCAAAAACCCGGGTCGTTACAAGAGGAAAAAAAATGAAAAGGGGAAAGAAATAAATGAAAAGTAAAGGAAACAAAATCCAGAAAATTTGGCAACTATTTTTTTTTCTTATTTACAAGATTTGAGTATCAGTAGATAATACCAAATCAACTAATTAAATTTTTTTATATATATACACGAAAACAACAGGAAAAAAAACTAACACGAATCATAAATTAAACAAATAATAAAATTCAAATATTGCCTCCCCGGCAAAAGCGCCAAAAACTTGTTCGACACTTTCTAAGAACTAAAAAAGCGCGAAATTTAAAATAAATTCTATAAGCGCACAGATCGTGCAGTATGCAGGTCGAGTCACAGCGAGGTATAGGAAAATTAAATTAAATTATTTATATGATTTCTTGGGCGAGTTAGACAAATCTTCGAGGTGGTTTTGAAGCAAACGAAATTGAAACTGCAATTAAACTATTATTGAATTAAATCAGATCTGAATCTAATCAAATATGTATTCAATCCAATTGACCTAAGGAAGCAGTAAAAAGAACAGAAATTGAAATTGCAGAAATAAAAATAACAAACAGGAAATAAAATTAGGATTACCGCTAAATCTAATCAGACGGTCAATCACTAATGAAAATAAGTGCAAAATACAAATAGTGTTCTACCAAATCTAATTGTGTAGACAACACTAATTGCTAAGAAAATAAAAAATGCAGAAAAGAGAAAAAAAGAAGAAGACTTTATTAATTCCAGGATAAAAGTTTACAATGAGATTACATGGATATTTATAGGGGACAGATAGCCAACCTAAAACCCTAATCCAATCTTTACATTTATGGGCCAATTAATTAGCAATTATTTCTCCCATATTAATTAACAATTATTTCTCCCATACTAATTAACAATTATTTCTCCCCTCTTAATTAGCAATTACTCCTCCCATATCTTCCTTGTTAGGCATGTGACTAATTAAAGGGAGATAAGATTTAAGGAGATTTCTTCTACCAAAGATGAACATATTTTAAACTCTAAAAGAAACACAATGCGAAGTCTTCATCTGCAGATCTTCATATGTATATACACAACATTTTGATCTTTATTTTCTATTTTTCTGGCTGCATGTGGTTTAGTTGGCATATCTGTAAAAGTGACGAAATAACACCCAGGTAATATTTATTTAATTACAAAAGACAAGATATAAGAGCATAAAATAAACACATTTCTATGTTAATCAGTATAGTTCAGCGAATGATATTTAATGGTTTCATTTAATTGGAAGTTGGCTAATGGTTGTGGCTTGAGGAAATCTTTTTTTATTCCCTTTGTTATACTGTTTTTTATTAGGTAGACTTTATGATATGGTAGATAGTATGAACAATATTTAATTAATTTTCCATTGATGAAAGAAAATTAGTGGTTGTCATATTATGGAGATCAACAAATCAACCAAAGATATCTCATATCTAAATATTGAAATGTCACTGTATTCTACTAACAGATGTTTAACAAAGGGATTCAGTTACTATCATATATGGAGTTTGACCTTTGTGTTTCTCATTGTTATAATAGACTTGGGATATTTTCTTCCAAATGAGTAATTTGTACTTTGCTAATACAATTACCCACTAATATTAACTAATAAATCAAATTTAGTGGTTGTCATATAATAGAACGATTAATATTAACTAATAAATAACTAAACATAGATTATACAACTTTGAATTCCCAGTCAGTCTTAGTTGCTTTAGTTGCACATGCTTCTGATTCCAATGAGGCAGAGGGTTAAGAAATTTAGCTTTACCTACTGGAAAGGTTGGTCCATATTTCATTTTATTTTTTCAACACGTGTGTTCCTGACATCAACTCCAACTCCATTTACATATACTCGTCTTCATTCAGTAAACCAACATGTTTCAGAATAATATTAAAAGATGGTCAGAAATAAAACAGTCAGCCTTTTTTTAAAATATAGGATGAACACTCTTCGTGGATTGTTGCAAGCCAGAGGAGTCTATTGCAGGCAATGTTGGAATTCCCTTCAGCCAAACCTCCACTGGGTGTTTTTTTATAGCTTTTTTTTTTTGCTTTTTCTTTTTTGCTGCTATTGGCCCTAGGTTGCAGCCTAGATTTTAATCAATTTCATCTTTACTAGTGTAATAACCCGGAAAATGTGAACCAATTTAAAATTTTTAAAATTGGTTATTGTCAAAGAATTTAAACAATTGAAATAACATATTTCAATAAAGTAATGAATTGGAAATAGTGAGGCAGTTTGAAAATTTGAATACAAACTTTGTTTGACTGTACCGGGTGGAAAATATAACAGATTTTAGTGAAACCAAAAATATTTAAATCTGTTTATGAATACCTTTCTAACGAATCCGAAAAATCGAAGTTTCATAACAGGAATCAAAAGTTATGGCCAAATGAATTTTCAGAGAGGTCGCTATATATAATATATAGCCCTTGAAAATAGACATTTTGCATATGACCTCGAAATTCGACGAAACAACTTTTGTTGGATCCGGGATGTCAAACTATTGCTAGGTTTCAAATTTCATAATTTTTGAAGCTAGTATGTGAGCGGGGCAAAGGAAAATGTGATTGGTCAATTTCTATTAAAATGGGTCGACCTGAAAATGGCCATTTTGCATACGATCTCAGAATTCGACGAAACTGGTTTTGTTGGGACGGTATCATCAAAACAAAGCTAGATTTATTTTTCTGGAATTTTTCGATTTAGTTTGTGGCCCTAGCAAATTGAAATGTACGTTCAAATTGAATATTAAATGTTTTATACTTTAATTTGAAAAATAACTGACTGTAACAGTCGAATTGGGCAACAAAACATATCCCGTTGTGTCCGGAATGGGGGTATTTAGCTAGGGGCGACAGTCGTTAGGTGGAAATTGGTGTACGTTTGTTCAATGGGATATTTTGGGAATTTAAAATTTAAATAAAATGGGTCAAAGCCCTTTATTTTTCTCTCTTCTGAAATTAGTCAAACCCCCTAGCGAACGAACAACGGAAACCCCTTCAGAGCTTCCAGGCCAGGTCGCCGCCGCCACAGGCGTTTTCACCACCCCCTCCAGTTGACTTTTCCGTTCGTCTACCCCTCCTCTTTCAATCAATCCAAGCCTCGACTGAAATCATTTGGTATTTGCGTCGTTCTACCTCGAGGAAGTCAGCATCTTTGGAGCGCTGCCGTGCCTAGTAGAGGCCACCGAGCTGAGTGTCACCACAGGCGCTCGAGAGCCTGTTCGAAGATCTTCGACGTTGCAGCATCTGATCGTGACGATACTGCATGGATCGATCGTAAAATTTAAACCTAGTTTTGAAGGTTTAGAAAAGGTATTGGCTTTGAAATTTCTGAAATGAAAATAACACTTTTAAGTGTTGCAAAACTTTGAAAAATCATATCTTTTTAGTGTGTTAATGAAATTCGATGAAACAGAAAACATCGGGACCGCAGGGAGGCTCTCTACCATCTAGCAGAAGCCGCAGATTTTTCTGATCTACATACGATTTTTAGCTCTTCAAAAACCAATGTGAGGAATCTAAATTAAATTGTGTGAATGGAATCGTGTTGTATAAATTATATAAGCGAAGTGTAAATTATATACGCATTGTATACCTCATGTACATGTGTTGTATAAGTTATATTAGCGATGTATAAATTATACAAGCATTGTATGAAACATATATGCTTTGAATTGTGATGAAATGCAAGTGAAATATAGAAATAATATATATATATATATACTCCCCTCGTCCACAGACCATGGACGATATTTATTGCTTGTGATTGGCGTGAAAATATATAGTATGATGAATGGTTGGAAGTAATTGTTTGTAGTTGACATTGAGGTTGAAAAATACCTTTGTGGTTGAAAAATACCTTTGTGGTTGAAAAATACCCTCTTGTGGTTGAAACAAAATAGAATAGGATTTTGGAAACGAAAATAAAACATGGCGCCTACGTGCGGACTAGATGCATGATTCCCCATTGTCAAAAACCGCGAGGTTTTAAGGTAGAGCGAGGAGCCGTACTAGGGACGGTCCCGGTTTTAACTACCCTGCCGTTATGCTATCGAAATTTTCTGAAATATTCATGTGTTAGAATAATTTTCATTTGTTGAAATTAATTACATATGTTGAAACCAGTATTCATGTGTTGAATTGAAATTCATTCGTTGAATTGAAATTCATGTGTTGAATGTTATTCGAATTTTAAATAAATAGCTTTTGCGATAAAAATCACATTTATATATATATATATACAAACTATACAGAATATTCATGTGTTGAATTGAAATTCATTCGTTGAATTGAAATTCATGTGTTGAATGTTATTCGAATTTTAAATAAATAGCTTTAGCGATAAAAATCACATTTTTATAGATATACAAACTATACAGAATATTCATGTGTTGAATTGAAATTCATTCGTTGAACTGAAATTCATGTGTTGAATGTTATTCGAATTTTAAATATATAGTTTTAACGATAAAAATCGTATTTTTATATATATACAAACTAGAGAAAATATTCATGTGTTGGATTGAAATTCATTCATTAAATTGAAATTCATGTGTTGAATGTTATTCGAATTTTAAATAAATAGCTTTAACGATAAAAATCACATTTATATATATACATATATATATACGAACTGTAAAGAATATTCATGTGTTGAATTGAAATTTATTCGTTGAATTGAAATTCATGTGTTGAATGTTATTCGTATTTTAAAATAAATCGATTTGACAATAAAAATTACATTTTTATTGTGAATATGAAGTGTTAAAAACATCCACGTGTTGAATAAATATTTTTGATGATAAAAAATATTACTTTTATCATGTATACGCTTTGATAAAAATACACATGTGTTGAAATAAATATTAGTTCGTTAGAAATATTTTTATTAGCTTTGTTCTGCATATATATACATGTGTCGAATAGGGAAAATGGATTAGCTGTAGAGTAAAGAAATTATTTGCGTGCCCGACAAATAGGTAAGCCTTGATGAGTTGGCTGCGCAATTTTATTTTTATATCAACTCCTGTGAATGCCATTGGATGCGGAGTGCTGGTTATTCTGTGTGAAATAATAAACATCGCCATAGGACAGTAACAATTAATTTTGAACTACACTACATGGCATGCTCCTTGATGATAGGCATACTCCATCATATTCCACATAAGCATTTGGAGCTTGTGTGACGAGGTTGAAGATTTACCATACGAGCGAAAGACTTGTATGGCGATGATTATATATTACAGGTTGAACTGATGACTGATATGGACTATATAAAATATAACGATAAATTGCCAGATTAATAAAAACCCCACACGGGTCTGGAGTTGACAAAAATCACGTCTCTCTAGTCATTAGATACGGCACATGGACTATTTATTCCCACACGGGAAGAGGTGACGAGGATTTATCCTCTAGAGTAATTAAAAATACACGCTCCCTCAGGCTTGACAGGGTGATGAGAATTTATTCTCTAGAGTTATTATCTGTACACGCTCCCCTGTAAACACCAGAATATATCACTATAAATATGTGGATGCTTTATAGGATTTATTGGGTACCTAACACGGCCCAATAAATTTCCAAACCCCTTACCGTACAAAGGAGGTTATGGCGAAATTTTTCGAAATATAAAGGCGTTAGTGAAATATTTGAAGTGAAAACGATGTTGGAATTAAAGAATGAACTATATTTGAAATAAATGAATGAACTATATTTGTATATATAAATATAAATAGAATTGAAAGGAATCGAAGCCGTGTAGTTCGTATTTTGAAATCGTAATTTGAATCGATTAGTACGAGAGATCCGACCATCGGATTTTCCCGAAACCGCAACCGTTGGGTTCGCCTTGGAAATATCTTTCCAACGGCACCAACTTTGTAAAAATCCAACGGTCGGATTGTCTGGAATGTTTAATTCAAATTTGAAGAAAAATAGCGCCAGAATCGTTTATATTTATATATAAATATAAATATAATTAAATTAAATCGAATAACGACGCTGCAGTTCGAATTTTGAAACCGTAACTTCAAACGACTAGTGTGGAATATCCGACCGTCGGATTTTCACGAAACTGGAACCGTTGGGTTCGCTTTGGGAATATCTTCCCAGAGACATAGACTTTGTAGAAATCCAACGGTTAGATTTTCCGATATGTGTAGAATAAATTAGGGGGAAAACAGTGCCACGGCACGACCTGAAACGTCGTTTAATTAAATATAGCCATTTTTAAATAAATAAAAATGGCAAAAAATCGTTATAAAATATTATAAGCAACATGGATTGGAAATAAACCAATTTGACTTGATCGGCTTGATATTTGATGGTTGCATGTGTTTGACACGAAAATTATACTAAAGAACTGAAATATGAATGACGAATAAATAACCATGGAAATATTTGATTTGAATTCTAATTATACATGAATTATTTGAAAAGGCCGAGCTAACCCTCATTTCAAATAATTGATCGAACGATTCGAAGGCGAAAAAACAAAGACGATTCAAGACTGACGATCTTCGTATCGGTTGGATGGGCGCTGCTGAGGTTCCTGATTGGAGTAGCTACCGTGAAGGAACGGAAGTAGTAGCCGTCTGAACGTATGCGTTGATTGTACGGATATACGAGGAATTTGGTGCCTCCGGTTTCGTTCAGACCCAGAACGGACTTGTAAATGGACTGTGTGTCTGACATTGGATTTTGTTCTATACTGATTGATCTCTGTTAAATATATATCTGTTTGGTAGTGGAGAATTTATTCTTTTGCTCAACGCCATTCTCTGAGACGTACGAGCTCAGAGGTTATATATTGATAGAAATCAGTCGTATGGAGTGGATTGCCTATGTGGCATGCCAAGATGCAGTGATCAAGGCTTCTGTTGCAAAGCAAAGTCTTGTGTTCGATGATCAAAGCACGGCCTACGTGGCCTGGCTTTGTGTATAGCGCGGATTCGCGAGCCTCACACCTCGGTATGAGTTAAAAACGGGATACGGACCGCTGGGAGAACACGACGTTTCTTTCTAGCTATGGTGGTGTCACTGACCTACCAGCCCTGACATTTATATCTACTTTTCACCTTTGTGGTTATTAGAATGCGAGGCGCCTCGATTTTAGGTCTGTAAGGACCGGGAAACGTGTGTTTAGGAATTGCCAATCCTCAAACGTAAGAGAGGACTGGCCCAGCCGATCCAAGGGTTACCCAGAGTGTGTAGTCCTGAGGCATTTGCTAGAGTGTCTCGAAGCGGAGAGGAGCTTGCCCCTTGCCTCGACTCATGACGAAAATCCAATTTCCAATACGAAATAACGGAATTGTTTGTAGAACTAGTATGGCGATGTAATGACCCGGATTTTGAGCGACTTTGGTTATCGACATAAGCACGATGTCGATAACCAAAACAGCGAAAAATCCTGGTAATTAGTGAAAGAAATTAGAGGGTGAGGAAAGATAAGATAGAAACTTAGAATAGAAGAAGAACAAGAACACAACATCAGAGTAACACGAATCTCACAGCGGAACGAATAACATATAATATATATAACATAACTTGAAATATACATCTGTACTGGAATATACATCAATATCAAAGTACATCACTTATAACACAGCGGAAATAACTATAGCTATATGATCCTGAAGCCTCCAGCTTTTCAACTATATCTGTAAATCCCGACTACTTGACTGCCCATACAAATTTAGGCACCCAAGAGTTTAGGGAAAACAACAAAGTAAACTCCGGGTCAGTCATGGGACTGGTATGAGTAAAACAGTTTAAAAACAGTTCGAACAAGAAAACGATATCTCATAAGACCACGCCGCATAACGGAACGGGTTTTTCCCTTATGAGAATCCAAAATATCTTTATAACAAAAACCTTTTGATATTATAATAATGTCTATCAACCACAGTATATATAATCATCTAGCAGAAACGCTTTCATCTCACGTTCTACATATATAGTATACAACTCAAAACCGCAAGCACGTATTGGGTAATGGATTTCCAACTATGACAAGGTATGGAACCACCTTTCGCTAGTGTACCTATAGAGAGGAATACACTGGGTTCAACAAGAACATCTTGCAACCCGGCCACACATGACCGACCACTCATTTCGCTTGAGCGTATCGAATGTATATCACCAACGGTTGGGATCAGCAACCGTTTCCTGAATGGGACAGCATCAACAATAGATTTTTAGAAGTAAATGAAACTCTAGATCAGGTGATTATACACCCTACTTCGGTGCGACTAACTTAGCCATGTTGCCTGCCTGATTTCTGTCATTTACCGGTTGATGAGGCTAGAAGCTACGCTTTATCATCACACCAGATTCACTTTGAATGCCACATCATCAAATCCATCAAATCACCGATTGACGTCCTCAACCATACATTATGTGTTAGCTAAAAGAATTTTCCTTCTCCGCTTCCACTCTTGGTACGGTTGGAGAAATCAATATACGTGATCGTCTGGAAATACTCTGTCAGACATCCGTCCATACAAGTCATCCAGGAACACTATTCTGTAAACATGATAGCCCTTGCATAACCCCGTTTTCAATTTCCTTGGCATATATGATTCGCAACGCTTATGCCAATACAGAGTGGTTCTTTGGATAATAATCCAACCGGTCTCTCCATATTAACAACGTTAAAATGGTCAAAACTTCGATAGTCTGTGATTTAACTATCGAAGAAAAACAGGTGTGCAAACAACGATATTATTTCCAAATGGAAATTTATATCGATCAAACATCATTCAACATTTATCTCTTTATTTCATAAATTTACTTATCTCCTGTTTCCCTATATTCAATACTTCTTATTTTCTAAATTTGGAAAATATACGTTATTAACAATGGAAAACATTTCCATTTCTTGTTTTCTTTATTAGAAAACATTTCTGGTTTCTTATTTGGAAAACATTTCCAAAGCTTCTTCACTGGACTTAGACAGATGTTTAAACAAACCATCGCGATGCCAACTCAAACCATTACCTTTACTGCCGAACCTTAACTATTCCTTAGTTAAAAACGAAGCCAATCAAGTTGGGGTAGAACTACCTCTCAGACCTTAACTGAACAACATTTCTAACTTTGAAATAGGCAAAGTTCACTTTATATTCCTTTTACTAACTTATTTATTTAACCCTCTTCGAATAGCTATATTCGATTTACTCTTTTCACTTAACTCTATTAGATTAACCCCTATCAATTAACTTTATTGGACTAACACTATTGGATTAACTCTATTTGACTAACGCTATTGATTTACTCATTTCACTTAACTCCTTTCGAATAGACTAGATTCGATAACTCCTTTTACTTTCTTCGAATAAACTATATTCGATTAACTCATTTGCTTCTACTCTAATCGATTTAAACTAACATCGATTAACTCCTTTGCTTTAACTCTAATCGACTAAACTAACATCGATTAGCTCCTTTTTACTTTAACTCTAATTGATTAAACTAACATCGATTAGTTCCTTTCACTTTAACTCTAATCGATTAAACTAACATCGATTAACTCCTTTGCTTTAACTCTAATCGACTAAACTAACATCGATTAGCTCTTTTTCTTTATTCTCTAATCGATTAACTAACATCGATTAGCTCTTTTTACTTTAACTCTAATCGATTAAACTAACATTGATTAGCTCCTTTGCTTTAACTCTAATCGATTAAACTAACATCGATTAGCTCTTTTTACTTTAACTCTAATCGATTAACTAACATCGATTAACTTCTTTTAACTTTAACTCTAATCGATTAAACTAACATCGATTAGCTCCTTTGCTTTAACTCTAATCGATTAAACTAACATCGATTGGCTCCTTGGTTTTAACTCTAATCGATTAACTTCTTTGCTTTATCTCTAATCGATTAACTAACATCGATTAACTTCTTTTAACTTTATTTCTAATCGATTAACTAACATCGATTAACTTCTTTTAACTTTATCTCTAATCGATTAACTAACATCGATTAACTTCTTTTAACTTTATTTCTAATCGATTAACTAACATCGATTAACTTCTTTTAACTTTATCTCTAATCGATTAACTAACATCGATTAACTTCTTTTAACTTTATCTCTAATCGATTAACTCCTTTATTCTATTCGAATAAACTATTCATTTATAAAGATTTACTTTTAGTAACAGCTCTTCACTTTACAAATGATTTCCTTTTACAAAACTCTATTCGTTTTAAAAACATTTTTCCCTTTTATTTACTTTCGGAATATTTCCTTTAGTAAAATCTGTTGATTTTATAAAATCCCTTTATTTCAATATACATTGAAATAATTCTTTTTACATCCCAGGGTCTTTTATGATATTTAAAATATCGAATAAAAATGATCAACGTCATTCCAACACACATAATCCATAACAGATTATATAACACATCATATATCACAATATATGAAAAACAGTAAAATAAATGTTGAGGAATCCAGTTGGATTCCTCCAACCTGTTTCCCTACATCACAGATGTTAAACAATATAGATAACATCACTTTCAGTTCCATATGATATATTCTGTTAAACAAAATCAATATAGAAATTCAACTAACTGACTAGCAGTTCAATCAAACGGTCAACACACAATCAATCAGCCAATATCTAACAGTTCTAAAAATACAACATGAAATTATAAACTGTTCAGAGTTCGTGAGATTTACTCACATTGGACGATCACCGTTAATAACGATAACCATCGCTTGATTCTGACGGACAATTTATTTTACTATAAATTTTAACGAGCTCCGCATTACTTCCAGTCGGTTCCATGTCGTAGCTCTCGTCCATACGCTCCCGACGGGCCTTATTTCGCTTGATTCTGAATATACATGACACAGTTATAAATTTTACAGGTTTATATATATATATATATATATATATATATATTCGATCCTTAACTATAAATTTATAATTAATTAAAATGTTATATAAATTCTTAAATCACTAATCACCTTATTTCAAATTTTAATTCATATCCACTTAAACTTATAATAGAATGGGCCTAAGTCATATTCCTAAGGATAATTAACTATGAACTTAAAGCATTCAAACTTTAACTAAATCTTAAGAATTTATACACATGTTTTTAGTATGGGCCTTACTTTTCCGAACAGCCCACTTTGAAATCAATCCGTCAGCCCATCCTTATTTGTTGACCCGCTCCAACTCTTCTTCTCACAACTTCTCTCTTCTGTTAATACACCATGTCACGCAACCACCCTTCACAAAACTCTACGTAATGATTCCACTACAATCCCTTCTTCCCAATCACCAAAACAAGAATAGCCTTCACCATTTAAACCCGACTGTCTCCTACGAAACCGAACTCCATCAGTGCATCGCCTACTTCACCAACTGTCGGGCCACACTCAGGCCACGTGGACCTCATCGGAGTTGGCCAGGAGCTGCGTCGGAGCCCCTACCCCCTTCACCCGTAACCCTACTCCTCCGGGGTTCCGCCGTTAGCTCCCGACCTCTCCTGACACTCGCGTTCTCCGTCTGTCCCCACGCCTTCAAACTGAAAGAAGAGCATCACAGACCCGATCATTTAACGAGGGTCCTTCCCTTTTGCTGCAGAAAGAATATCAAAAAGAATACCGGTTTGATCTATTTTGCTCTCAACGTTTTTGCTGTAAAGAGAGAATATTGTGGCGGCTCCTTTGATTTTCTAGTTTGCTGAAGAATGCAAATTAGGTCTTAAGGCATTGAAAGTGGGGGTATTTATATACATGTATATATAGAGTATGTGTTTCCTTTGTGTCCGGGTGTTGATCTTCATTTTGGGTGGTTGTCTCTACGTGAGCGCATGGTGATTGGTGACCACCAAACCTTTGTTTATCTCGCAAGCTGAAATGGTTGTAATATATATTTGTTTTAAAAGTTATGAACTTCAATTTGCTTCATTCCGCTTACGTACGGCAGCTACAGTCAGAAATGAAAACACCATGGTGATGAGTAAGGTACCATGATTTCAAAAATATAATAATAGCGGTAGATTGACTCATATTTTGAAACCTCAAAATGTTGATTACAGGGTGCCAAACACTCCAAATAAAAAGTTGCTTATTTAATTAATTAAAAATTACAATAAAATTCTAAAAATTAAATTATAACTATTTCCCAAAAGAACCTTGTTTAAATTCCCACCCGATCTCTATTTATATCGAATAACCCGATACGGTTGATAAACGATTCTATAGCGACTATTTTAAAATTTGATTTGGACATATCTCAAAATCTACATGACGAAATCCTAATTTTTCTCTTCCACTAGAAAGATATACTCCACCAGCTCCACACGTTTCTTGTTTCACAGAAATCCGATTTAAAACGAATCCTGTACATTCAGTTGAAGTTCAAATCGCCAATTTACGAACTGCAGCGCCATTTCAAGTTCGTTTATAATATAATTATACGTTCAAACTTTCGTCGATTGAATTTATTCGTTATTCAAATTCAATTCCGATCTGAATTAAATATCACAGATGATCTGGTTCACACCATATCGCCATTTCAGCCAATTTTGATTATTTCAGGATTAAATATATTATTTAATTTATTATTTTAATTAAATATTCATCATTATTTAATTCCACGACCATTTAATTCACTATATCACCATTGATATAATTAAATAAATTAATCATAATACCTCTGCCAATGCGGGTCATTACAGGCGACATAGTGGTATGAGGCACTTATGCCGTCTATGATTGATATTTATGATGCTATTCGTTTTTGAAACATATATGCACTAGTAATAATATCAAATGATTTTGCTTTACACGTATTAAGCATATTTGGCCATTATAAGGTAAAACTCTATCCTCCGGTTTGCGTTGCATTGTATGATGGGACTTGAGTCTTATAATGGCTACATTCTTTTTAAAAGCATTGCGTTGTTTTAAAGAATTTACTTTGTTTTAAATGCACCAGCAATCACTAGAGTAAACCCGTTCTGCGAAAGTGGCGTGGTCCTATGATTTGCTTATTACTGTTGTTTAAACTGTTAAGTAGATTTCTCATACCAGTCCCCATGACTGACTCATTATTTGGTTCACTTTGCAAACTCGGGTGCCCTTATTTTCACACGGGCAGCCTAGT
This sequence comes from Allium sativum, assembly GCA_030737875.1. NCBI lineage: Eukaryota > Viridiplantae > Streptophyta > Magnoliopsida > Asparagales > Amaryllidaceae > Allium > Allium sativum. The sequence continues at coordinate 468,756,910 of CM060923.1, forward strand.
CCACAGATGACAGGTTGTTTTGGCTCAGCACTGTAGTGTGGAGTGCACTTTTGGCTCATGGCGAGGCTGACTTCACCGAGATGACACTGACATTTTCCGCCATTATTGTATATGTATTATGATTCCGCCTATGGCGATGCAGACTGCTTTACTTCCAGTACTTATTATCATATGTATGTGTACTGCCTCCGGCGATGTAGACTGATACCCTTATTATGTCTCACTGCATGTATATATTCCGCCTATGGCGATGGTGACTGATCATTCCCCTTTTATTTACTAAGTTATATCCTACGTTGTGTTATTCTGATGTTGTTACATATTATGATTCCGCTGTCATATCTATGTAAAATTATTCTATTTATTGTTTGTGCTATTATCTGTACTCTGCTATGATGATTGATGTGTTATATTCCAATGATTATCCTTAATACCGTCACACGGATTTTTGGGATCGTCACAATTGGTATCAGAGCTTTGGTTAACCTTAGTTCTGGAATCTAACACATTAAACACCTCGTCAGAATAGAATCAGTGGTGTTCTAAGGCGAGTGGCTCATTAGAGATAGGATTAGTGATGTCCTAGAATGAGCTAAGCAGATTAGCAAAACAATTTGATCAGTACATCATTACCTTTCCTTATGTTCCCCTGCTTTATCATATATGAAAGTTATCATTTCTGTGAGCTTGACTCTTTTCTTGCTTATACAGTACTTTATCTGATGGCTACACGAGCAGCAGCAGCCAGAGGTGGCCGAGCAGGTAGAGCAAGAGGACGGGGGAATATCCCGTAGCTGAGGAGGGCCCTATTATACAACCACCAGCACCCCAGGACTTTGAGCTTGACATAGTAGCAAAGAGATACAGGAACCTGGGAGGAAAACCCTTTTCTGGCCTTGGTACAGTGACAGAGGCTATTGCATGGTTGAAGACTTGTGAAAAGATTTTTGAGGGCATGGAATTGGGGACCCACAACAAAGCACTTCTAGGCATTTGGCTTTTACAGGAGGAAGCCGAGTTGTGGTGGGATGCCATCACCTCCGAAGATGAGGAGGGTACTGTTAGGACCTGGGAGCAATTCAAGACCATGTTCAAGGAGAAGTTCGTACCTGAGCAGGCCTTAGAGCGGATGCGTGATCAGTTTTCTAATCTCCAGCAGGGAGACCTCTCTATCCAAGACTACCTCAATAAATTCACTCAGCTGTCACGCTATGCTCCAGAGCTTGTTTTGACAACCAAAGCTAAGAACAAGAGATTTATATTTGGGCTACGGCGCAAGTACCAGGACAGGGCCATGAGCAACATCAAACTCCCATTCTCAGAATTGGTGGAGATGGCCTGCAATTATGAAGATCTGGATGAGAGACACTTCAACCTAGACCACGCCAAAAGCCAAGCTGGAAACAAGCGCAAAGCTTCAGGAGATCAGCCAGAGTCCAGCATTGCAGTAGCCGCTACTCAGCAATCTAGAAAGATACCCAAAGGAAGCTGCTACAACTGCGGAAAGATAGGACATTTTTCGAATGTGTGCAAAGCCCCAAAGAAACTAAAGGCAGATCCAGACCGCAGCTCAGCCGAATGCTACAACTACCATAAGAAAGGGCACTATAGCAGGAATTGTCCTTTGAAGCAGAATGCACAGGTGGCTCATGTTTATGACGGTGAGACCCCGCCAGCTATCACCGATGGACCAGGTAAACCCGACGTCTTGTGAGGTACCCTTACCGTTAAAAATATTCCTGTTTCTGTACTTTTTGATACTGGTGCATCATGTAGCTTCATTTCCTGTAACACTGTTAGTAAGTTAAAGTTAAAAGTAAGAAGTCTAAAAGAACAAATTAAAGTTCAAAACCCGATAGGAGGCTCTATCATTCTCAGTTCATATTGTAGAGTACCTATTTCCTTTTCTCGTTACCGATTTCCTTTTGATTCAATTGTCATGGATTTGCGTGAGTTCGATATTATTCTGGGACTTGATTGGTTGACAAAATATAAGGTCGAAGTCAGATGTGCCGAAAGAATCGTGAAAGTTGAAACAAAAGTTGGGCATATCACTATACCGTGTCTCGGTTCAGATCCGGATAGAGAGGAATTTTGGTCTTCTTCGGAAGTTATTCCCACTTCATTAGAAAAGATACCGGTCGTTAAAAACTATGCGGATGTGTTTGAAGTGAAATCGAATTCATAATAGATCTAATTCCGAACGCCCGACCAGTAGTACATCCAATTAGAAGAATAGCCCTGAAAGAAAAAGAAGAGTTAGGCAGCCAAACTCGAGAATTGCTTTGGAAAGGTCTAATCAGACCGAGCTTTTCAGCTTGGGGAGCAGCAGTAGTGTTTGTCCTGAAATCAAACGGTACTCTACGACTTTGTGTTGATTACCCAAATCTCAATAAGTAGACACTGAAGAACAAATATCCCTTGCCACAGATAGATGATCTGTTGGATCAATTAAATGGGGCGACAGTATTCTCCAGGATGGACCTAGCTACAGGTTTCCACCAATTACGTATAGCCGAAGACTGTGTTCCTTTAACAGCCTTCAGGGGTCCCGATTTATTCTACGAATGGTTAGTAATGCCGTTCGGCCTGTGTAACGCTCCAGCATACTTCGTCGATCTTATGAAAAGAGTGTTCCATGGTGTTTTGAATAAATTTGTTCTGACCTTCATCGATGACATTTTAATCTACTCCAAGTCAGAAGGAGAGCATGCAAAACATTTAGAACAAGTGTTGGTAATTCTGAGGAGAAATGTTTTGAAAGCTAAATTTTCTATGTGTATCTTCTGGCAGGATGAAGTTAAGTTCCTTGGCCATGTCATATCAAAAGAAGGGATTGCTGTAGATCCTAGCAAAATTACAGCGATTCAGGACTGGATACAGCCTACTACCCCCACGGAAGTTCGAAGTTTCCTTGGATTGGCTTGCTACTATCGGAAATTCGTTCAGGATTTTTCAAAGATATCTGGTGTATTGTCAAAGCTTACAAAGAAGCATGAGAAATTCAAATGGACTCCCGAAAGTGAGGAAGCTTTCCAAGAGCTAAAACTGAAATTGACAACTGCTCCAGTATTGACAATTATAGAAGGCAACCAAGACTTGACTGTATGGACAAATGCTTCTATTAGAGGGCTTGGCGCAGTATTAATGCAAAAGGACCAAGTGGTTGCTTATGCCAGCCATCAGCTGAAGCCGCATGAAAGAAACTATGCAACTCATAATCTTGAGTTGTTAGCTATCGTGTTTGCTCTGAGAATCTGGAGGCATTATTTATTGGGCGAGAAGTTCAAACTATTTACCGATCATCAATCATTGAAATATCTATTCACTCAGAAAGATCTAAACTTGAGACAACGTTGGTTAGAATTCCTTGCAGCATACGATTTTGAGATTCTATACACTCCGGGGAAAGCCAATGTTGTCGCAGATGCGCTCAGTAGAAAGAATGAAATCATCGCCAGCTTTAACATCACGTCTTCATTAATTGACAGGATCTCGACCCTTTAGAAAGAAGATAATTTTGCTAAGGAGATGGTCAAAAGAATCAAAGAAGGCATAGACACCAACTTCCAAGTGGATAGTGAGGGAGTTCTGAGATTAAAAGGAAGAATTTGTGTTCCTGACATCTCTGAGCTAAAGAGGGAAGTGCTTGATGAATGTCATAAGTCCAAACTCAGTATCCATCCCGGTGTGAGCAAAATGTATAACGACCTCAAACACACCTTTTGGTGGAAGGCGATGAAAAGAGATATTTCATTATATGTTAGCAGATGCTCCACTTGTCAGCTAGTTAAGAGCGATCAGCAGAATACAACCATTAGATATCCCAGGATGGAAGTAGGAGCAGATTTCGATGGATTTCATTGATGGTTTGCCTCGAACTAAGAAAGGAAACAACAGTATTTGGGTGATCGTAGATCGCTTCACGAAGACCGCCCATTTCATACCTGTCAGATCCAACAGAACGGCTCAAAGTTTAGCACAGATTTACTTCAAAGAAATAGTTAAACTGCATGGAGTGCCGCTCAATATAGTCAGTGATAGAGATCCCCTATTTACTAGCAAATTCTGGGAAGCATTCCAGACAGAATTGGGAACCAAATTGAATCTAAGCACCGCTTATCACCCTCAGACAGATGGCCAAACTGAGCAGGTGAATAGAATTATAGAAGATTTACTGCGGGCTTGCATAATTGATTTTGGCGGGTCATGGGAAGATCACTTACATTTGGCAGAATTCTCTTATAACAATAGCTATCAAGCAAGTTTGGGAATGTCTCCATTTGAAGCATTATATGGTAGACCGTGCAGATCTCCCGCATGTTGGGTAGAACCTGGCAATAGACTTGTGTTGGGGCCCGATACGATTCGAGAAGCATCTGATAAAGTCGATTTCATCAAGAAGCGATTGAAAACCGCACAAAGCCAACAGAAAAGTTATGCTGATGCGAGAAGAAGAGATTTATTATTTGCCGTTGGTGATTATGTTTATTTAAGAGTTTCTCCGATGCCGGGAGAAATCAGATTTGGCAAAACTGGGAAGTTGGCACCGAGATTTATTGGTCCCTTTACTATACTTGAATGGATTGGAACTCTTGCATATAGGGTTTCATTACCTGATTGGTTGCCTAGAGTGCATGATGTGTTCCACGTGTCTCAACTCAGAAAACATGTGCATGATCCGGATCTTGTTGTAGAAGAAGCAGCACAACAGGACTTGGAAATAACTCCAGAATTAGCAGTCGGAAGAGAGCCATTAAAGATCGTTTGCAAAGAAACTAGAGAGCTAAGGAGAAAAAAGATTCATTTAGTTAAAGTGCAGTGGAGTAGTGATCCTAGAGACTGTACTTGGGAGACGGAGGAAAGCATTAAACAAGCCTACCCCAAATGCAGAGTGGACATCTCTGACTAACTCCGGTGCAAGGTACCTTTACAATACTTTGCATTTACATTTTGTTTCCTACTTTGCTGTTGTTTCCTTTTCGAGGACGAAAAGTTTTAAGTGGGGGAGATTGTAATAACCCGGAAAATGTGAACAAATTTAAATTTTTTGAAATTGGTTATTGTCAAAGAATTTAAACAATTGAAATAGCATATTTCAATAAAGTAATGAATTGGAAATAGTGAGGCAGTTTGAAAATTTGAATACAAACTTTGTCTGACTGTACCGAGTGGAAAATATAATAGATTTTAGTGAAACCAAAAATATTAAAATCTGTTTATGAATACCTTTCTAACGAATCTGAAAAATCGAAGTTTCATAACAGGAATCAAAAGTTATGGCCAAATGAATTTTCAGATAGGTCGCTATATAGAATATATGGCCCTTGAAAATAGACATTTTGCATACGACCTCAGAATTCGACGAAACCACTTTTGTTGGATCTGGGATGTCAAATTATTGCTAGGTTTCAAATTTCATAATTTTTGAAGCTAATATGTGAGCGGGGCAAAGGAAAATGTGATTGGTCAATTTCTGTTAAAATGGGTCGACCTGAAAATGGCCATTTTGCATACGATCTCAGAATTCGACGAAACTGGTTTTGTTGGGACCGTATCGACAAAACAAAGCTAGATTTATTTTTCTGGAATTTTTCGATTTAGTTTGTGGCCCTGGCAAATTGAAATGTACGTTCAAATTGAATATTAAATGTTTTATACTTTAATTTGAAAAATAACTGACTGTAACAATCGAATTGGCCAACGAAACATATCCCATTATGTCCGGAATGGAGGTATTTAGCTAGGGGCGGCAGTCGTTGGGTGGAAATTGGCGTACGTTTGTTCAAAGGGATATTTTGGGAATTTAAAATTTAAATAAAATGGGTCAAAGCCCTTTATTTTCTCTCTCTTCTGAAATTAGTCAAACTCCCTAGCGAACGAACGACGGAAACCCCTTCAAAGCTTCCAGGACCGATCGCCGCCACCACAGGCGTTTTCGCCACCCCTCCAGTTGACTTTTCCGTTCGTCTACCCCTCCTCTTTCAATCAATCCAAGCCTCGACTGAAATCATTTGGTATTTGCGTCGTTCTACCTCGAGGAAGTCAGCATCTTTGGAGCGCCGCCGTGCCTAGTAGAGGCCACCGAGCTGAGTGCCACCACAGGCGCTGGAGAGCCTGTTCGAAGTTCTTCGACGTTGCAGCATCTGATCGTGACGATACTGCACGGATCGATCGTAAAATTTAAACCTAGTTTTGAAGGTTTAGAAAAGGTATCGGCTTTGAAATTTCTGAAATGAAAATAACACTTTTAAGTGTTGCAAAACTTTGAAAAATCATATCTTTTTAGTGTGTTAACGAAATTCGATGAAACAGGAAACATCGGGACCGCAGGGAGGCTCTCTACCATCTAGCAGAAGCCGCGGATTTTTCTGATCTACATAATATTTTTAACACTTCAAAAACCAATGTGAGGAATCTAAATTAAATTGTGTGAATGGAATCGTGTTGTATAAATTATATAAGCGAAGTGTAAATTATATACGCATTGTATACCTCATGTACATGTGTTGTATAAGTTATATTAGCGATGTATAAATTATACAAGCGTTGTATGAAACATATATGCTTTGAATTGTGATGAAATGCAAGTGAAATATAGAAATAATATACATATACTCCCCTCGTCCACAGACCATGGACGATATTTATTGCTTGTGATTGGCGTGAAAATATATAGTATGACGAATGGTTGGAAATAATTGTTTGTGGTTGATATTGAGGTTGAAAAATACCTTTGTGGTTGAAAATACCTTTGTGGTTGAAAAATACCCTCTTGTGGTTGAAACAAATTAGAATAGGATTGTGGAAATGAAAATAAAACATGCCGCCTATGTGCGAATTAGATGCATGATTCCCCATTGTCAAAAACCGCAAGGTTTTAAGGTAGAGCGAGGGGCCGTACTAGGGACGGCCCCGGTTTTAACTACCCTGTCGTTATGCTGCCGAAATTTTCTGAAATATTCATGTGTTAGAATAATTTTCATTTGTTGAAATTAATACATATGTTGAAACCAATATTCATGTGTTGAATTGAAATTCATGTGTTGAATGTTATTCGAATTTTAAATAAATAGCTTTAGCGTTAAAAATCACATTTATATATATATATACACAAACTATACAGAATATTCATGTGTTGAATTGAAATTCATTCGTTGAATTGAAATTCATGTGTTGAATGTTATTCGAATTTTAAATAAATAGCTTTAGCGATAAAAATCACATTAATATATATATATATATATATATATACACAAACTATACAGAATATTCATGTGTTGAATTGAAATTCATTCGTTGAATTGAAATTCATGTGTTGAATGTTATTCGAATTTTAAATAAATAGTTTTAACGATAAAAATCACATTTTTATATATATACAAACTATAGAAAATATTCATGTGTTGGATTAAAATTCATTCGTTGAATTGAAATTCATGTGTTGAATGTTATTCGAATTTTAAATAAATAGCTTTAACGATAAAAATCACATTTATATATATATATATATACGAACTGTAAAGAATATTCATGTGTTGAATTGAAATTCATGTGTTGAATGTTATTCGTATTTTAAAATAAATCGATTTGACAATAAAAATTACATTTTTATTTTCAATATGAAGTGTTAAAAACATCCACGTGTTGAATAAATATTTTTGATGATAAAAAATATTACTTTTATCATGTATATGCTTTGATAAAAATACACACGTGTTGAAATAAATATTAGTTCGTTAGAAATATTATTATTATTAGCTTTGTTTTGCATATATATACATGTGTCGAACAGGGAAAATGGATTAGCTGCAGAGTAAAGAAATTATTTGCGTGCCCGACAAATAGGTAAGCCTTGATGAGTTGGCTGCGCAATTTTATTTTTATATCAACTCCTGTGAATGCCATTGGATGCGGAGTGCTGGTTATTCTGTGTGAAATAATAAACATCGCCATAGGATAGTAACAATTAATATTGAACTACACTACATGGCATACTCCTTGACGATAGGCATACTCCATCATATTCCACATAAGCATTTGGAGCTTGTGTGACGAGGTTGAAGATTTACCATACGAGCGAGAGGCTTGTATGGCGATGATTATATATTACAGGTTGAACTGATGACTGATATGGACTATATAAAATATAACGATAAATTGCCAGATTAATAAAAAAACCCCACACGGGTCTGGAGTTGACAAAAATCACGTCTCTCTAGTCATTAGATACGGCACATGGACTATTTATTCCCACACGGGACGAGGTGACGAGGATTTATCCTCTGGAGTAATTAAAAATACACGCTCCCTCGGGCTTGACAGGGTGACAAGAATTTATTCTCTGGAGTTATTATCTATACACGCTCCCTTGTAAACACCAGAATATATCACTATAAATATGTGGATGCCTTATAGGATTTATTGGGTACCTAATACGGTCCAATAAATTTCCAAACCCCTTCCCGTACAAAGGAGGTTATGGCGAAATTTTTCGAAATAAAAAGGCGTTGGTGAAATATTTGAAGTGAAAACGATGTTGAAATTAAAGAATGAACTATATTTGAAATAAATGAATGAACTATATTTATATATATAAATATAAATAGAATTGAAAGGAATCGAAGCCGTGCAGTTCGTATTTTGAAATCGTAATTTGAATCGATTAGTACGAGAGATCCGACTATCGGATTTTCCCGAAACCGCAACCGTTGGGTTCGCCTTGGAAATATCTTTCCAATGGCACCGACTTTGTAAAAATCCAACAGTTGGATTGTCTGGAATGTTTAATTCAAATCTGAAGAAAAACAGCGCCAGAATCATTTATATTTATATATAAATATAAATGTAATTAAATTAAATTGAATAACGATGCTGCAGTTCGAATTTTGAAACCGTAACTTCAAACGACTAGTGTGGAAGATCCGACCGTCGGATTTTCACAAAACTGGAACCGTTGGGTTCGCTTTGGGAATATCTTCCTAGAGACATAGACTTTGTAGAAATCCAACGGTTTGATTTTCCGATATGTGTAAAACAAATTAGGGGAAAAACAACGCCAGTGCCACGACACGACCTAAAACGTCGTTTAATTAAATTTGACCATTTTTAAATAAATAAAAATGACGAAAAATCGTTATAAAATATTATAAGCAACACGAATTGGAAATAAACCAATTTGGCTTGATCTGCTTGATATTTTATGGTTGTATGTGTTCGACACGAAAATTATACTAATGAACTGAAATATGAATGTCGAATAATATAACCATGGAAATAATTGATTTGAATTCTAGTTATACGTGAATTATTTGAAAAGGTCGAGCTAACCCTCATTTCAAATAATTGATCGAACGATTCGAAGGCGAAAATACAAAGACGATTCAAGACCGACGATCTTCGTATCGGTTGGATGGGCGCTGCTGAGGTTCCTGATTGGAGTAGCTACCGTGAAGGAACGGAAGTAGTAGCCGTCTGAACGTATGTGTTTATTGTACGGATATACGAGGAATTTGGTGCCTTCGGTTTCGCTCAGACCCAGAACGGACTTGTAAATGGACTGTGTGTCTGACATTGGATTTTGTTCTATACTGATTGATCTCTGTTAAATATATATCTGTTTGGCGGCGGAGAATTTATTCTTTTGCTTAACGCCCTTCTCTGAGATGTACGAGATAAGAGGTTATATATCAATAGAAATCAGTCGTATGGAGTGGATTGCCTATGTGGCATGCCAAGATGCAGTGATCAAGGCTTCTGTTGTAAAGCAAAATCTTGTGTTCGATGATCAAAGCACGGCCTACGTGGCCTGGCTTTGTGTATAGCGTGGATTCGCGTGCCTCACACCTCGGTATGAGTTAAAAATGGGATACGGACCGCTAGGAGAGCACGACGTTTCTTTCTAGCTATGGTGGTGTCAGTGACCTACCAGCCCTGACATTTATATCTACTTTTCACCTTTGTGGTTGTTGGAATGCGAGGCGCCTCGATTTTAGGTTTGTAAGGACCGGGAAACGTGTGTTTAGGAATTGCCAATCCTCAAACGTAAGAGAGGACCAGCCCAGCCGATCCAAGGGTTACCCAGAGTGTGTAGTCCTGAGGCATTTGCTAGAGTGTCTCGAAGCGGAGAGGAGCTTGCCCCTTGCCTCGACTCATGACGGAAATCCAATTTCCAATACGAAATAACGGATTTGATTGTAGAACTAGTATGGCGACATAGTGGTATGGGGCACTTATGCCGTCTATGATTGATATTTATGATGCTATTCATTTTTGAAACATATATGCACTAGTAATAATATCAAATGATTTTGCTTTACACGTATTAAGCATATTTGGCCATTATAAGGTAAAACTCTATCCTCCGGTTTGCGTTGCCTTGTATGATGGGACTTGAGTCTTATAATGACTACATTCTTTTTAAAAGCATTGCGTTGTTTTAAAGAATTTACTTTGTTTTAAATGCACCAGCAATCACTGGAGTAAACCCATTCCGCGAAAGTGGCGTGGTCCTATGATTTGCTTATTACTGTTGTTTAAACTGTTAAGTAGATTTCTCATACCAGTCCCCATGACTGACTCGTTGTTTGGTTCACTTTGCAAACTCGGGTGCCCTTATTTTCACACGGGCAGCCTAGTCCACAGATGACAGGTTGTTTTGGCTCAGCACTGTAGTATGGAGTGCACTTTTGGCTCATGGCGAGACTGACTTCACCGAGATGACTTTGACATTTTCCGCCATTATTGTATATGTATTATGATTCCGCCTATGGCGATGCAGACTGCTTTACTTCCAGTACTTATTATCATATGTATATGTACCGCCTCCGACGATGTAGACTGATACCCTTGTTATGTCTCACTGCATGTATATATTCCGCCTATGGCGATGGTGACTGATCATTCCCCTTTTATTTACTAAGTTATATCCTACGTTGTGCTATTCTGATGTTGTTACATATTATGATTCCGCTGTCATATCTATGTAAAATTATTCTATTTATTGTTTTTGCTATTATCTGTACTCTGCTATGATGATTGATGTATTATATTCCAATGATTAATCTTAATACCGTCACACGGATTTTTGGGATCGTCACAACTAGAGTGAGTAATTTGCATTTGCATCTATTTTTACTCAAAAAAATGTTTGCCCATGTTGCAAAACACAAATGATTTTTCTTCCATTATCTAGGATCACACCAAACAAAATTCATGCCACATGTGCTTTAGCATATGGACCTACTACTACAGGAAGAATTAGCAGAGGCGTGTGCTTAACCTGGATGAAGGTTTGTCTTATTGATTCTTACAATGTGACTTGCACTTTCCCCCCTTCTTTTTGTTAGAATATGTCACGCACTCATATAATAGCATGCTTATCACTCCATTTGGTTGATTGAATTTTTAATTGGACACAGCTTGCCTTAAATTAATCATTCTATTTCTCTTTATATCCATATCCTCTCAAAAATGAACCCTTAAGAGAAAAGAGCGCTTGATTGAAATATTTGATTGCCAGAATTTCTTTTTTGCTTGCTATGATTCGGCGGTTGTTTATCGAACTTTTTGTGTTTATAGATTTCTCTTGAAATTTTCAAGAGGAAAAGAAAAAAGAATCGAGGGGGGTTTGAGAAAAAGGAGGAGAGGAGGGGGTGGGGTGGAGTTGGACTTGATGAAGAAATCTGGTTACTTGAGTTTACTTCAATTTTCTTGCTAAGGCAGTTTTCCAATGATATGTTGATGTTCTTGATTTTAGGCTAAATGTCACAAATGGTGAAACATAATATACTACTTGCATTATAACTCAATAAGTGATGTAATTGTTAGTGGCACATCTTATGTCCTTCATCCTTGTTCATAGCGCAACTAATCTAAGATCCACCATTAGTCTATAAATGAGAAATATGGTAAAAAAGTTTGGTAAAAGAAGTTGGTTTCTAAAATCATATTCTAGTTAACATGCCCGAGTCATTGATAAATTATGTTTTTGTCAGTAACAGCAAAGTGGTTTTTATTTTATTTTCTTCTAATTTTAATTTATTTTAATGTTCTCCTTTATTGAGATCCATACATGCAATGCTTGCTTCATTTACATTATCTTTAAATTTGTAAATGCAGAATTCAATTCCAAAGGATTTTAGCGATGAGTGCAGCTGGGCACTGATATTTGTAAGGCATTCAAATTTCAGACTCCCATCAGATCCTTCCACTTATATTATTATGATCGGGCTGGGCACTGGGTTAGCATCATTCAAGGGATTTTTGCAGGTTTGATAGAGCACAGTACTTAAATGCCATATACACAACAAACCATGACACAACAAATGTTAATTTATTGTTGAAAGAAGTGCTATTGTTTTGCATTTACTACTTCACTGTCATTGAGTTTAGCTTTTTGACTTGGAAACTATGTATATACTGTCAGTATTTTGTTCCATTGATACAAATTCTTATTTTGCATTTATGTGTACAGTGCAATTGTATTTTGATACTGCTTATTGTTGTGTAATTTTTTGTTGTACAACATTTATGATAGTTTTTATAGTTTAGTTATTTATTTATTTCAGCAATGTTAGTTTAATCACCTCAACAGATTTAGTTTTTTAAAATAATAATAGCAACTTTAGGTATTTATTTAAATAATGTAGTTCATTAATATGTGATTTATTTATTACACTTATTATTGCATTTTCCATCATTTTTAGTTGAGTGTTCACAAATATAATGATGCGTTTTAAGTTGATATTTGTTTGATTTGTCATTTCATTTTATAAATTAAGTAACGTTTTAGGGATACAAATTGATGCACGATTTCCTCTTCGATATCTATCTCAATATCTGAATCTCGCGTGGCCATCGTCTTTCCGATTCTTCCTCTGTTCGGGTTTTGTGCGCAGCGGAAGTTTTGACAAAACACCCAAAAACAAAATGAATCTTTTTCACCTAATCACTTGAAGATGAATGTGATTGAATAACAAACAACAACACAAAAAAAATATCGGAAATATGGACACACGATATTCCACCCAACCACCCTCTTTATTGATTCACCAAAATATTGTTTACAACCGATCTCAACTATCGTTAAACAAACACAACTCGAATCAATAACCTTATTGAGAAATAGGTAGAGAATATCTAATGGCTAAAAATTTGAGGAGAAAGATAATGAAGAACAATGGCAAATTTTTCCACCACATATAATGAAGATATCAAGTAGGCCTTTTATAGAGTAACTTGTCACCCAAATTATCCTCATATATCTCAAATATATCCTCATATATCTCAAATATATCTATTTGGATAAGCATCAAATAATCCTTGCCTTCATTTTCAAATATCCCACAAAAGTAGCAACAAATATCTCCACCAAAAATGGATCCACATAGAAAATTTGTTGCCTACAATTTTGTGATTTGCGTATCACAAATCTCAACACTCCACCTTGATACCAAATCACAACATCTCCTCTACTCAACACTAGCCAACTTAGCTCTCACTTTCAACCTTCTTTTCTCAATTAACATCATTACAAACCTCCACCATCGCCCACAAATGGTGCACCTCCCTCATCGTGCACCACACCAATAGCGATCTTCAAAAGCATTTGTAATACCACAAAGACCTTCATCTTGTCTTTGTGGATTTCACAACTCGACATCCGTCTTCCGCTTGACATGATCTGCTCATCTACGGGATCCCTCGAGCATCATCAACATCTAGACCCTTGTCGATACCATGATCCTCCACCTTAGGACCATCAGCAGTGACCATATTAACCTCTCCACCTTGCTGTGGACTAGGTTCTTCAACTGTCACCCGCCTTCCACTATTGACCACTGAACCGACCAAACTATATAGGTTTCCCTCCTCCAAAACTCCTCGCATCATCACACGACCACCCTTCTTCACTCTCAAAACTCCACCTCGAGTCTCATAAGTGCAACCGCGGCGATCTAACTGACCGAGAGATATGAGGTTATGCGAACAAGTGGGTATGTGCCTCACACCGGCAACTTCTCTCTCCACTCCATCATGCATCCGAAACCTAACAGCTCCAACTCCACGAATTGGTAGCTCTACTCCATTGGCCGTCTTTATCATGCCAACTCTCTTCTCATACGAAGAAAAACTTTTCACATATCGACATATGTGAAAACTGGCTCCTGAATCCATCTTCCAAGGCTCCACAACACTAAGTAGGAGATCACATGAAGAATTGCCTTCGGTACCTTCAGCAAAGCCTGCCTGTGCCTCATCACTATTATTATCACCTTGCGCCTTCTTCTTCTTCATATCTCGTATATATGAATTGCAATCATTGCGCTTGTGGCCTTTCTTACCATAATAATGACAAAAGATATCACCTTTCTTCTTCCTTGTATCTTTACCTAAGTCCCTTGCTACCATCGCCTCAGTTTGAACCGATTTCAACTCCGACCCTTTTCTCCTTAGCTCCTCATTCAAAAGACTGCTTCGAACCGTTTCCAAAGAGATAGTTCCATTAGCATTGGAATTACTCAATGAAACAACCAAAGTCTCCCAGCTTTCCGAAAGAGAACTCATCAACAAAAGAGCCTGCAACTCATCGTCAAAATTGACCTTCATGTTTGCCAATTGATTGATGACATCTTGAAACTCGTTCAAATGCTTTGCAACAGACTTTTCCTCATCCTATCGAAGTTGCACCAACTTTCGAACCAGAAAAGCCTTGCTTGTAGCACTCTTTGACTCATACAGCGATACAAATTTGTCTCCCAACGCCTTTGTGGATTCACAACTAGCCACATGGTGGAACACAGAATCATCCAAATATTGGCGAATCAACGCAATCGCCTTTTTGTCCATTTTCTTCCACTTTCCCTCATCCATATTCGAGGGCTTCTCCCCATTTCCATCAATGGGATCATGCAAATCAATGAGATATAGAACGTCCTCCATCTTCGGCTTCCATATACCCCAATTCCTCCCATTCAAAATAGCCATCTTCGACAACGTCATCGTCTCCGACATCAAAAAATCAATTTTTTTCAAACAAAAAATCAAAAAAAAATTCTTTCTTTTTTTTTCAATCCAACAAACACTCCAAGCTATGCGGTGATCTGAGCTCTGATACCAACTGTTGGGGTTTTGTGCGCAGCGGAAGTTTTGACAAAACACCCAAAAACAAAATGAATCTTTTTCACCCAATCACTTGAAGATGAATGTGATTGAATAACAAACAACAACACACAAAAAAATATCGGAAATATGAACACACGATATTCCACCCAACCACCCTCTTTATTGATTCACTAAAATATTGTTTACAACCGATCTCAACTATCGTTAAACAAACACAACTTGAATCAATAACCTTATTGAGAAATAGGTAGAGAATATCTAATGGCTAAAAATTTGAGGAGAAAGATAATGAAGAACAATGGCAAATTTTTCCACCACATATAACGAAGATATCAAGTAGGCCTTTTATAGAGTAACTTGTCACCCAAATTATCCTCATATATCTCAAATATATCCACCTTATATATCTCAAATATATCTATTTGGATAAGCACTAAATAATCCTTGCCTTCATTTTCAAATATCCCACAAAAGTAGCAACAAATATCTCCACAAAAAATGGATCCACATAGAAAATTTATTGCCTACAATTTTGTGATTTGCGTATCACAAATCTCAACATCCTCTTCACAATTTAATGCGTGATTTCCTCATTGCTGTTTATCTGCAATAGAAGTCTTCGTTCTCCTTCAAAAAAACACCGAAACCATTTAAGATCGGCCTCCCACCTTCTTAGAATACAACCTGCCTTCCGACGATGTAAAATTTGATTTTCATTCACCTGGTCGTTTGGAAAAAGGTACAGTTTTGAATTACTAAGCTTCTGAATTGATTTTGGGTTTAACGCTTGGAATTTCAACTAAATATCGGTGTATTTGTTTTGTAATTGGGTAGTAACTTACTTTAGATGATGATTGTGCTTGTATTATTCTTGTAATGAAACGCTATAGTACCGTGAAATTGTTAAAAGTAGATACATTAATTTTTAGAAGTCTAATGAGTCAGCATTTTACTAAGTCAACATATGCGATTTCTAATTGTTTGAAACGGTATATTAAGTGGCTCGATATTTAGAATAATTGGTTATTGCGTTGGATAAAGGCACTCTGTATACATATCTCTGGAAATTGACATGTTGAATTTACGTGAGGATAGGCCGCATAAATTGGCCTGAAGGCACTGTATCATGAGAGAGTATAAAGGGTGTTCAAAAATAACCAGTCTTTGGGTATTTCAAAATCTTACAAATATAGATTATTTTTAAGAACCTACTTTTAATCATGTAGCGGACGGATATGATTTATCTTTTGCATGCTATACTTTTAATTTGACTAATATACATGTGGAGAGGAATCAAAATCTCCGGCCTTATGCCATTGTCTTCTCCTTTTATCAGTATTTGGTAGTCATATGAAGGCTCTTGTGGATGGGCTTCTTCGGTGAAATATTCATTGTACAACTTTTCTTTTCTTTTTTTCCTTCCTTTTACACGATAATGAAAATATTTTGTCTATTTGCAACAAAGTTGGTGTAGAACTTCTGTTTTATTGTGGAAATCTTACATATTCACATGTTCTTACTAGATTTCATGTCTATAGCATATTCTTATTAACGTCAAAAGATTTTATTTAACCATTCTAACTTGATTAAATATCAAGATAAAGGGTTTTGCATATTGGAAAGAATGAGTTATATTATGATAGTAGATTAAGAAATCCACAACATTGTTTAGGAATTTTTTGTTTTTGTTTTTCAACGATAGAAGTTAACGTCTTTTTCCATATAAAAAATATAGTATAAATATAGCAAAGGTTTTTCATTGGCTTACTATCATGCTATTAACAATATTTATACCATTAGTATTTTAAAAAGATGGACTGGTCTTACTTCAATTTTTTTTTCTTATGACCCACAAATTGAGGATTTGTTAATGTTATCAATATTGGAAAGAAGGAATCTACAACTAACATATTTAATATACATATACATACATATGTATATGCATATGTATGTATGTATGTATGCAATAAGATAATTATTAAAAATTTGAAATTTTTGTATCCAAATATTAGTGAATTTCAATAACACAGAGACAAACATTTACTTTCGTCATAAGCAATCCAATTTTCCTTCAATTGTGGAAAAGAATACTTCAGTAATGGAAAAGAATAGTTGCAAATTAAACCATAATTGATGTGGAAAAAATTAATAGCAAAATGCATTCTTTATAACTTAATTCAATTAGCATATAAATATGAAATTTAATACAAATATAGTTAGGTGGCTTCTTAAATTTCAAAAAAGAATGGATAATAATTACTTTTCAACAACAGAAAGTCTTCAATGAAATTAGAAAGGAGATGGTTCAGTTTTACTTAATTTGGAGAGTGCTTCTGAGCCTTCCAGATGAAACTCGGTAATTATAATATAGTATAGATACCTCATCAAATATCCAAGAAATAGGAAACCATGATGTAGCTGAGAATAATGTCCCCCCTATGGTATCATCAAACCCTAAATAAATGAAGAATGCTTAAACAATATTAAATCCCGCGATACTGCTGCTCCTCCTAAAGGCCATATTCTGCTGCTAACATAGAGAAGTTGAAGGTTTCTTTTACCCAGTGGAGCTTACTGCATAACAATGCTACTGGAAGTAAAGGTCGTATTATAATCTTAATTGATAACGGTGTTTGGACTTTCAATGTTGTGACCATGTCTCTACAGCACATTACTGTTTTGCTAACTAACAACGAAGGACTGATGTCTAATTGTACATTCATTTACGCTACTAACTCTTTCACAGAAATGCAGCAGCTTTGGGACTTGCTACATATTGAAGCTTCAACTATTGGATTGTCGTGATTTGTCATAGGGGATTTTAATAATGCTCTCAATGTCAAGAACATAAGGGAGGTTTACCAGTTCCTTTTTTCTACTTGCATACTTTTAAAAGTTGCCTTTATAATTTTAGTTTGACCGAAACTAATCTATAGGGATGAAAATATACATGGCAGCGTCGAGGGATTGCAAGAAATATTGAAAAATACTTGTCAATTACAAATTCATGATGATGTTCCCGCAATTTGCTACTATTATAGTTCAGTTGGCTTTTAGTGATCACACCCTTATCCTATTATGTTTCAGTAAACGTACACAGCAGCAGAAAGGCGTTCCTTTCCAATATATTTACAACTGGTGCTATCTAGATGAATATAGCAACTGTATTATGCTGGGTTTCGCCGATGAGTCATGAGGAGCAACTGATTACTGTTTTACGGACAAGCTAAAGGCAGTGAAGAAAAAATTAAAGGTTTGGCATAAGTTAAGAGCGCAAGATAATATGATTTCTAAACTGCATGAGTAGTTCAACTCAGTGTTCACTCAATTAGATCGAGATCCAGAGAACAGTGTCATATATGATTTGATGTATTTCATAAGCGTAAACCTGACTAAAAAGGTTCAAAGGCATCAATTTTTTTTAAGACAACAGAGTAAAGTCATGATGTGGCAATAACAAGGGGATACCAAGTTAAAAAAATTCTACGCAAAAATGTCAATGCGTCGGCAGAGAAATAAAATTCAAGCGCTAAAGGATGCACATAGGGGGTTTATATAAGATTTTCATACAATAAAAGAAGAAGCTCTTGGCTAGTATCAGTCTCTATTTAGTGGTGATGCAGCTATAGATTTCCCACACATACCAGTTAGGAAGCAGATTAATATAAAAGGGAAGGAATACTTATCTTCACCTATCGCTATTGCTGAAATCAAAACAGTGTTGTTTTCTATTGATGACGCGAAGAGTTCTCCTCCAAAATGTACAAACTACATTGGCTTATCCTTTCACTGCCCGAAGCATACGAAAACAACTGTCAGATCTGGCTTTCAAATGCTTTGTGACTTCCGTTTGAAGGGATTTGAATTTCATCGCTGTGGTTACACTTATCCATCACCTGTGGCTCGAGAAAAATCGTAGAAGATTCGAGAATAAGAAGATCTGCTTTGCTCAGAGATTCAAGTTATTGGATCTAGATGTTAGGACACGGCTGCACCGACGACTTCCCCATGGCCGATTATCGGCAGAGGACAAGGCTCTTTTCTTACAGTGAAAAGGGTCACGATTTACTTGTCAAAAGTAGTAATAATCATAATCAATTATTATTATTGTTATTGGTGAATACAGAAGAAGTAAACTAAATATTTTTAGGGTTATGATTGAGGAGGAAATGAGAAAGCTAAAGGGCGGAAGAGAACAAAATAAATGAAAAAGAAGCGGCCTCCAAATGAAAAGAAGCAGGAGCTGGAAATATCTACCGTTCGATTTTGAGGAGTTGCGATGACATGTAAAATGCGATGTCTTCAACCCTATATGGCTTTAAAATGAACAATGATGACGAGATGCCTTTAAACGTTATGCTAAGTAGCTATCAATAACCATTTTTCTTGTAGTGATGTCCTTAGCATCTTTATAACCACAAATATTATTTACGTTCTTCAGGAACATATATATTTTAATAAGTTTTGCATATTGCAACGACCACTTCAATAGATGTTAAAAGTTTCATTACAACAATTCTTGAAAGTAGGAAGTGATATACTCATCATAAATTATATCAAGATTTTCATTACAACAATACTTAAAAGGATATTGCAATTTGCATTTCTTGCTCTTAACATTCTTTATCACCACCAAAGCTATTTAAATACTTCTAGAATCTTTTACACCTTCAGGGTATCATAAACGTTTTAATTTTTTTTAATCAATTCAATTATCTTTGAAAGTACAATGCTCATGGCACATAACATGTTGTTGACAATGTATGATGCTTCAGTGACTTTAGCGTGCTTTTGTCATTTTATACATTTCTAATTTTATCTTATGGACTACAGGTCCATAAAACTTATTTAGGAGAATTTTATGATGGCCAATCATATTTCTCTCTAATATGGAATTTTTATTCCATTTATAAATATAAGCGCTTTATTTTTTGTTAATTTATCATTTTCTTGTCAGTTCTATACATGATTTATTGAGATCTCAAAACTTATCATGTTTTAATTACCTAAACCACTTTTGACAATCATGTTATGGGATTCTTTCAAAGTATCCTTAAGTGTTTCCTCAAAAACACTCACCTCAATCATTTGGCATCTTTATGACTTACTCCAAAAATATTTTGAATTCACTTTTGTACCACATATACAGCTGTGATTTATACCTTTTGATCCTACAGGGATTCAAAACTATATTAGAGAAAGTCTATTAGGGACAACATTGATAATGTATGCAATTTATTTAATTTTTTGCTTCATTTTATATGTTAGCACCAATGATCAACTTAAACTTATATCCCTTTATCCTCCCCCTCAATGTTGACAAACACTTCACATTAAATAATAGACCTTCTTTGGCTTTTCATTTTTGATCCATTATTACATTATTGCTAGCAGTATTTCAATTGTAGGAGGATAATGCTTTTATTAATTGATAAGATGCATTAATATTGCATTGTTTATTCTCTTTCATTGATCCATTAACTTAGAGGAATTTTTTAATTATATAGATCATTTGAATATGCACATGACTTCAGGTCATTCAATATTGACGTCAATCGACTTTTTGAATTACTAAATAATATATGCATGATTTATAATATGATCTCATAACAACTTCATGTTGTTAATTAAATATTAGCATATATGTGTATATACGTACACCCACGTATTACATATGTAATTGATTTGTATATTCTTTCTAATTTGAGTTATCAATTTTAGAACAAACTGTTTATAAGATTCCAAATCATTAATTTTTGTTTATCAAGCAATGTCAATGCGAATCTTAAAGACTGTATTATAATGTCCAAAACATCTGGTTTGGAACTGTATTGAACTTTGGGTTCAAATAAAATATATAAACAATTTAACGTTGTTAAACTGTACTGAACTTCTGGTTCAACCGTCTTGAACTTCTGGTTCAAATCGAATAAATAAAAAACTTCAAATTGTAAAATTTATCCTTCAATACAATATGCAAATGTAAATATATAAGTAAGATAAAAATCATTTTGAGAATTGTGAAATCTTGGGTTGCATCATCATTGCCCCATATGATGTAACATCTTTAAGGAGTATAATGTTATTATTTCGTACAGTTTAAATAAAATAAACCAAACAAATAGATAAACAAAAATTTTAAACTAATATGTGCTAAAAGGAAATGAAATAAAATGATATGATAAACTTCAGGCTACTAATTGATCATTCTGGTCATATCTTCAAACATTCCGTTTAAATTTTCAACGATAATGAAATTTTTATCATAATCTTCAAACAAATCGTCTAACTTCAAGTTAGTAATGTCGGACAATCGATCAGTATTATTTGTCTCGATATTTTTTGACTGCCGTTATTCCTCATAATGCTTTTTATTTTCTGAAGTTGAGTACTTATTCTTTCCAGACTCATTTTTCTTTTGCTATCTTTTAAAATTGGTAGTTTTGTTACCTCTAAAACAACTATAACCACCATTGTTGAAGTTATATCCACATCCATGACCATGCTCCCTACCTCTGTCATGACCACTTCCGAAGTAGGCAAAATTAGCTTTAACTTCTAGTAATGCAGCTAAATCATTTGGTCTTGAGGAGTGATTTTTAATAAATAATTCATTATTTTGCTCAGAAATTAACAAATATTCAATGAATTCAGAATATTTTGTAAAATGACGCCCTCGATATTACTGCTGTAGGAGTATATTTGAGGCATGAAATATTGAGAAGAACTTTTCCAACTTTTGTGCATCATCCACATTTTCTGTACATAATTTCAATTTAGAAATAATTCTAAACATAGCGGAATTGAATTCCCTTATAGTTTTAAAATCTTGAAACCTCAGGTTTAACCATCCTTACATTGTGTTTGGAAGTATATTATCTTCTAGTGGTCATAACGCTTCTTCAATGTGTTCTATAAATGTAGGTGATCTTTTTCAGTTAAATATTCTGCTTTTCAATTAAATATTCTGCTTTTTCCTACTAGGACATATTTTTACCTTTTTTTTTTAATGGCATTTTTTAAGTATTGAGATTGTATGGAAAATAATTGTCTTTAGATATGTTTAAATCTTTGAATTCACTCCTAGCTATGTTTTCCCTATTGGTACCGTAAGCATTCAAGAAAACAATCAATGCCTTTCACTAAATAAAACCGGATCAAAGGTAGAGAAAATAAAAATATTAAACATGATGGCGCAACCGCACTTGATTACGGCAATCAAACGAAACATGCATGATACATGAAATCTGAAACAGAGAAATGCACTTTTTTGGTCAAACTGCGAAAACCAACAACGTAGCAGTAAAATCAAAAATGCTACTATGACAAAAACAGTTTTTGTCAAAAAATACACTAGAGACAAGAAAATAGGAGGTCCACCCCCTGAATTACACAAATACCCTTTTGAATTCAATGTATACCACCCCTAAATTCCGGATTTACCCCTATTTCTTACTTTTTGACAAAAACTTTTTCGGGTATTGTAGCATAACTCCAGTAAAATACAATGAAACCGCGGTATAAATTAGCATTCCACTCAAAAGTGTTTGCTTTTGTTTTCAAAATGAAACATCAAAAGTAAAGCCATTGAACTCCTTACTTGACTGGAAGGACGTTATGAAACAACAAAAGGATGGATGTACAACAAAGCAAAATATTAGCATAAAATTTCCATGGTCCATTGTATATAAATCGTGCAGAACAACTAGTACTAGACAACTGATTATGATAGTTTGCTGCAAGCCCTGCTGCCTTGTATTATTATATAATAGAACGTGAGATACTGGTTTGTTGAAAAGCATACACAGTGACTGTACAAACTTAGAAAAATAATGAATTACTATATAATAGATGAAGATGAACAAGTGCACAAGTATGTAAATCATTGCCTTTTATCAAAAGCAAACAAATTATTTCTCTTTCAGCGAGCAAAATGCTGAGAAAGGCTGCATTTATACGATGAAAAGATGAGCACCGCCACTGCTGGACCAAAAGAAAAATATCTTGCCCAATAAAATAGAACCGGTATATACAGAGAGGTGAACATGTAAATGATAACAACAATAAGATCTAGTTTGTTATATATGTGAATCTGATTTTATTTTATTTAAAAAAAAAAAAAATCAAACTTTTGAATATACTGAAGACAACATATGCTCCCTTACACCTTTATTTTTAATCTTAACCTTTTTTTTTTTAAATGAGGAAACTCAAAACCAACACAAGATGGAGGCTGATTTCATAGCTTTTAAATGTTATTTAATGTTACTTGCAATATAATATCATAATGGCATGCTAACAAAAGCAGAAACAATTAGAGCAAACAGATATGTAGATTAAATCTAAAACAAAATTGGAAATTCTCAACAACATCAAAGGAAGCATACCTATATATATATATATATATATATATATATATATATATATATATATATATATATATATATATATATATATATATATATATAACAAACACATAACAAAAGAGATAAGCGAGAAAAGACATTTTATTCATTTTAGATATAACTATTTCTATTACATTTGTTTTTATATATATATAGGCTTTGGAGCTGATGGTCAACTTACCCCCATGATGTGGGACAAAACAGAAAGTTAATAAAAGCATATTCACTTTTATACATATTAAAACATATATATATTAGAAAATCTCCTTAAATATCTTCAATTTAATTAACTTAATTTCCTTAGATCTCTCCAATTTTAAATATTCTCTATCACGTTACTTTTATAAGTTTAACTAAAACTTAAAAAAAAAAAAAAAAAAAAAAAAACTATACAGTTTACCGGTCGGCGCTCCACCGTTATGCGGTAACACTAGTATATTTTCTTATATTTTAGTGGTCATGTTGAAAACATACAATTTAATGATAATATTTATTCTTGACTCAAAACTTTGAACATTGGATGTCCTAAGACAATTATGTTTTAACAAACGAGTCTTTATTAGGAATCTTCGTAAAATACCCTATAAAATGGAGTCAGTTCTTCTTGAAAACAAGTTTGTTATTAAAGTTTTGACATATTTGCATTTCTTGAACTGCAAGTATTTATTAAAAAACAATAAATATTTGCATTTCCTTAAAAAAAAAAAAAAAAAAAAAGGTAGATTTAATCTGATAAAATTTTATCGTAGGTTTAAATCGAATATCTATTTGAAAAAAGAAATTTTACGTTAATAGATTTGAAAATAAAGTATGAATTCTAATTTCCCTCTTTTTTTTTTTTTTTTTTTTTTTTTTTTTTTTTTTTGCAATTTGTTATTTATTCTTGTATACTTCTCGTGAAACAAGTTAAAACCAAGGGTAAAATGGCATTGAGTACTGGGTCATACAAGAAGAATGATAGATTACTTTTAAACTCAAGCCGCAAAGCTTTATTTTGCCCACGGGAAGCGAGCATGGCAAAATTAGAGGGGATTTTTTCAATCTATTGATGAGATTGAACAACGGAACACCCATGTGGTGGAGCTATACTAATATTCGGTCCCATGTCCACGGTCTTCTACAGCGATCCATGCATAAATGAATGTCCTACTCCATTTTGTTTACAGTACTCGTTGGCTTCTTTCGTGCCCCTGCATCTGACATATTTTCTATCATTATTATAATTTCCTTTTAAAAGTTCAACTGTAGCAGGTAGCGATTTCGTTATTTTATACTGTGTTATTTGCTGACACGTTCGCGAGTGCAAGTTGAACTGCTGTTGCTGTGCATTAGCAATAACTTCGTTAATTAACTGGCCCCACCAACCAATAAATCATAACTTAGTCTGTGAAGGCAGTTAACGGATACTTTCGGATGCAGATAGTGCCATATCCGTATCCGCATCCGTATCCGAAACCATTTTCGGATATCGGATATCTGTATCCGTGGATACGGACGGATATCGGATAATTATTCGTTCCGCCAACGATCGATAAATCAATGAACATTAATAAAAAAAATTAGCTTAATATTAAGCTTTTTCAACCTAATTAATTACTAAAGTGCTAGAAATAAATAAATATGATGATAATATATAATTTTGAGCAATTAACATGCATTTAGTAGACTTTTAATTTTACAAAAACAATAAATTAGTATATTTAATTATGCTAAAATACACATAATTTGAGCTGTAATCATGAAAAAAAGTGACGAATAATTTTCGGATGCGGATATGTCTATATCCGCAACCGCATCCGCATCCGCTTTCCTGAATATCGGATATTTATCCGTTTTTCGGATGCGGATGCGGACGGATTTCGGATTTTTCGGATATCCATTGACAGCCCTAGTGAAGGTCCACTCTTTACTGATTTTGTCCATGGTTTGCTATCTGTTTTCGTTCTCTAAAAATATAAAAGCCTAGTCTGATCCCATCTACCCTATCTAATCTTTGTTCTTGTGAATATGAAAACAAGGCATAGTAATATTCCAAGTCACCGGTAGAGTTTGAAGGTACGTCCTATCTAAAACTAGTATTACCGCACAACGGTGGAAAAATCAACTTTGTACTGTAATACGATAAAATAATTTATATTGTTGTAGTTTTTTAATTATTTGAAACTACATACGAACGATTGTATATGAATGAAAAATTACATATATTAAATTAAAAAAACATAATTATTTTAACTAATCATGCAAACGTAAAGATTTAGTACACAAATAAATTTTCATGAAAAATGTCAAAAAAATTGATATAATAATTCAAATATTCTAGAATTTTGATATCTTAGTAAAAACATAATTATCCACGAAAAATTGCATTTGCTTTTGAAGTCCATGCATAACAGGTACATGTGAAGTTGTGTTAAATTTGGTGATACAAAATCACAAATTGATTGGAACAAATTTGCAAAGAATGGAAAGTAAATATTTTTATAATGGGACTGCATTAATTGCATTTAATGAGGTGGTAGAGAAATAAATGAAGGGATTAATTTCTTCCATCTATGCTAAAGAAACAGATTGATTTACTTCCTATGTTTACACATTTGTTGTTATGGTAATTTGTCTCCATTATATTATTATCATGTATTGGTGATTTAATTGATGACTCACATAGATTTGCACTGGCTATATATTGAGGGGTAGACTTTAGTGTAAACCCATCCTGACTTGGAGCCAGTGATCCCAAATGGTGTCTCTTCTTGTTAAACCTGATTGAGGTTTGGATATGTAAACTCTTATTTTGTAATCTCTTGTAATTCTCTCATGTGGAATAAAATCTCTCTGTTGGACTGGACGTACACTATCTGAACCAGTATAAATATTGTGTCTCTTTGTTTCTCTCTTATAGTTATTTACTATTTTGTTGATGTAATAGAATAATTGCTATCAAATTGGATTGATGTTCAATTGGCAAATCTAGATCCTCCTTATTGCGCTTCCGCATATGCACAAAATCATAACAGATTGGTATCAGAGCGAGGCGATTTGTTTTAAATTGTGCATCAATTATTTCTACAAAGGTTGGTAGACTCAGTGGTGATTATGCTATTACTATTTTGGAGAAAAGGAGACTTTGGTGGAGGAGATTATGTCGAGAGTGAAGAGCATTCCAATCTGGGAATTTTGATGTAATATGGAGTTTATTGTGAAGAAGCCCTCTGATGTGGATGAGGGAAGATGGATGAAGACGAAGATGTCGGCAATTGGTTTGATTTGCCTATACCTTGGTGATTCGGTTCATGTTTTCGACAGGGGTCTTCACGTTGATGATACTTGAGGGATCATGAGTGATCGAGGAAGGAACTCAGGTCAAGTGGTAGACGGGTCTCAATGTGGAAGGCGAGTGACGGTTGAAGAACCTAGTCCACAACAAGGTGGAGAGGTTAGTTTGGTCACTGCTGATGTGTTCAACAGGGGTCTTCACGTTGATGATGCTCGAAGGATCCAGAGTGATCGAGGAAGGAGCTCAGATCAAGTGGTAGACGGGTGTCAATGTGTATTGCAAGCACTTTTAGAACGTTGGTTTATGCGTGGTGCAACTCATGGTGATAGATGCATCTTCTGCAGGCGGTGGGCGAAGCTTGTAATGGTTTTGATTAAGTGGCAGGAGAGAGATTTTTTGGCGATTGAGAGAATTATTTTTTGGTCTTGGTGGTGTTGAGATTACTTTGGTGTCTGCCTTCTTTGTTATTTTGGATATTTGCAACAATTTGTTGGCGGGCGGGGACGTAGTCTGAGCTCGTTAACAATTGTGTGATGGGGGTGGCTTTGCTGGAACTCATTTGGTAAATATTCATTTTTTGGTGTATCTCGTTGTGAGATTTTGATTGAAGATGGAGTTCTGTTGAAGAGTTTTATGTTGTGAAGAGAATTTGATTGGAGATGGGGTGTTGCTGATATGTGATTTTGCATCAAGGTGGAGTGTTAAATTTGTTGATACAAAATCACAAATTGATTGGAACAAATTTGCAAAGAATGGAAAGTAAATATTTTTATAATGGGACTGCATTAATTGCATTTAATGAGTTGGTAGAGAAATAAATGAAGGGGTTAATTTCTTCCATCTATGCTAAAGAAACAGATTGATTTACTTCCTATGTTTGCACATTTGTTGTTATGGTAATTTGCCTCCATTATATTATTACCATGTATTGGTAATTTAATTGATGACTCACATAGATTTGCACTGGCTATATATTGAGGGGTAGACTTTAGTGTAAACCCATCCTGGCTTGGAGCCAGTGATCCCAAATGGTGTCTCTTCTTGTTAAACCTGATTGAATTCTGGGATAGTTATCCACAATCGTACCCATTGCTCCATTAACCAGTCCATTTTGAATGGCAAGATTTGATCGCAACATCACTCGAGCACCCACAGAAAGATAAATACATTTTGTTAAACCTTTAACATCATCAGAAGAAGCATTAGATGCTATTTCACAATTATTGAAAGAAGGAATACACGCAATGGGATTTCCAAGTTGAATTAACCGATCTCGATTATGTTCTTCAGCTATCATTCTTGTTGGAAAAAGGTGTATGGCACATTTAAAATTCATCTTATTTTCATTTGACAATATCGACCAATCTTTTATCTTGAATAATTTCCAATCATCTAGAATAGACACACCTCTACTTAATCTTTCCAAAGCTTCTCGTAAAGGTGTTTGCTCATTTCCTGTTTGACGAAATATGTGTGATAATCTTACACGTTTATCGAAGCTTGCATAAGCGATTCCTCCCCCATTGTTGTAAATGGTTTTCATTCTTTATGCATAAGGAACTATCACATATAGGAGGTAAACGTCTCATATCACCGACCAAAACAACCGAAACACCACCAAAAAAATCTTTTATTGAAAATATATCATGACATCATAAATCAATGTTTGCTATCATTGTTCAACCAAGCATACTATACTCATCAATTATGATTAACTTTGTGTCTTTAAAATCATCTTGCATAAGACGACATTGTTCGCCTGAAACTTTCTTATAAGTTGCTTTTCTTTCAATGGCGATTAAAAACTCATGGTGGATAGTACTAACACCGATGTTAAAGGCGGCCACACCGGTTGGAGCCACAATACGAACAGCTTTCTTGGATCCAAAATGAGCAACAATTGTTTGAACGGTAGCTTTGATAAGAGTTGATTTTCCAGTGTCTGCTCCTCCATATATGATCATTCTGATTGATTTTCCCGTCTTGTAGTGTGTTATATATAATGTCATGTGCCATCCTCTGTTTTTCGGATAAATCATCTAAAGAAAAAGAAATAGAATTATTTAATGCCAATTCCACAGTTTCATCATCAGCATTCAAATTGTTTATACAAGGACGTAAATTATTATGAATAAATTTGCGTTCTATGTCTATATTAGGATAACGAGCCAATGATTCCATCCAATTATGTGAAGTATCATGATCTCGTAAACCCAATTCTTCTTCATCTCCAAAAACAAATAGAGGTCCCACTGAAGCTGCCAACATCCACTCTTCTCTTTCATTTTGTTCGGCATCTTGGTTTATGCTATCATCATCTTCAAACTCATCTTCTGTTGCATTTGGTAGCGGTTGGTCTTGTGCCAAGCCTATGTCAATATATTTTTCAGACCAAGTGTTAAACCTCCTTTAGCTTCTTGCACACTTCGATGATGATGATGTAGTAATATCTATATTGTCCACTACACCAAAACAGTGGATTCCCAACAAGTATAGGTGTTACAAATAATTTCCGTAACACTTTTATGTGTCACTAACAGCCTGTGAGGAATTTCCTGTAACACTTATAAGTGTTACAAGCAGAGTAACTGCTAACACTTATAAGTGTTACAAGCAGAGTAACTGCTTACACTTATAAGTGTTACAAACAGAGTAACTGCTAACACTTACCAGTGTTACAAACATATTTATTACTAACACTTATAAATGTTGGAACTATAATATATGGTAACACTTATAAGAGTTACAGACATATTCATTGCTAACACTTATAAATGTTGGAACTATAAGAGATGGTAACACTTATAAGAGTTACAAACATATTCATTGCTAACACTTATAAATGTTGGAACCATAAGATATGGTAACACTTATAAATGTCAGTATCATAATCCTACTAACTCTTATAAATGTTGGCATACATAAATTGATAACACTTATATAACATGTTTTTATGATTTTCAATCACATATATAACTCAACATACCAATTCAAATAAAAGTATCTAGTACACTTCTATATTCCAAATTCCAATAATGTCACTTTTGCATAATGCTTTCAATTTCAAAATACCATAATATCAAGTTCAAATTACAAAAAACAATACAAAGTTTTACTAAAGATACATAGAATTTTAGATATTATGAAGGCGAAACAGGGACCATATCACAAAGCCTCCATCTGAAAATTCACAAAGCTTGTAGTGTCCGTTTTGAGGACCATCGTAAATTGGTGCTTCCGGATCTAAAACTTCTGTTATCCAAACAACTTTCTCAACATCTGGCACTATCTCTCTAAAATGACACATGGTTTGCGTACCAATATAAGCTTTTGCTACATTCTTCATATCTTGTGATAATAGCATTACAAATTGTTTTCCTTTTGTTGATGATCCAACATCATTTGTCGGAATAACCGAATTAGCAATTCCAACGTTCGGTGTAGATTTATCCAAATTAGAAGCAGTTTCTGTCATAGGTGTCATAACACCGCCATTAATGTTATGTTGCAATCCCGGTACCATAGTAAGAAAGGATGAAGCAAATGATTTAAGAGCATCGTTGATTTGGATTGACACTTGACTCGCCACTTGGCTTGCAACTTGATTTTGTAATTCCATAGACCATTGACGAAAATCATCCTTTTTATTCTTGTCGGCAATTGCTTTTGATGCTTGCATTATCTTTACGTGCTTTACGGAAGAAGAGGAGCTAATTGCACGACAATAATTTTTCCTTTTATCAGAACCAAAAACTTTGGCGATAGGATCATTATCAAAATCAAATAAGTTTGCATGCTCGTTGCTATTACATTCCAACTCCTGTTTTTTTCCTCCTCCTCCACAAGTGCCTACAAAATATAAACGCACTCAGTTTTAAAGAAATAACAAATTGCAAGTCAAGTTTCTGAAAATGACAATGCCAATTTCTGAAAATAAACATCTAAAAATCATGTTACGAAACTTATATGGTACCATAGTTATGAAACTGAAGCTGAGCAATGCTCAGTTTCGAGTTCCGAGTACTCGAAACTGGGCAATGCTCAGTTTCAGTTTCGAGCTCGAAACTGAACCTGAACAGTTTCAGTTTTGAGCTCGAAACTGAAACTGAACAGTTTTAGTTTCAGTTCTCGAAACTGAAACTGAACAGTTTTAGTTTCAGTTTCTAGTGGCATTGCTCAGTCTCGATAGTAAAACAATTATAAATGGTAACACAATATGTTTGTGCATGTCTGAAGCTAAAGTGCAATCCAGTGAAGTGCTCTAGGTAATTAATGTCAATGCCAATTTCTGAAAATAAACATCTAAAAATGATGTTACGAAACTTATATGGTACCATAGTTACGAAACTGAAGCTGAGCAATGCTCAGTTTCGAGTTCCGAGTACTCGAAACTGGGCAATGCTCAGTTTCAGTTTCGAGCTAGAAACTGAAACTGAACAGTTTCAGTTTCGAGCTCGAAACTGAAAGTGAACAGTTTTAGTTTCAGTTCTCGACATTGAAACTGACCAGTTTCAGTTTCAGTTTCTAGTGGCATTGCTCAGTCTCGATAGTAAAACAATTATAAATGGTAACACAATATGTTTGTGCATGTCTGAAGCTAAAGTGCAATCCAGTGATACCATTCATTACCCAAGCAATAGAGCAATAAAACAAATTAACCAAAATACCCAAGCAATTCTTAAATGTTAAATGTTATACATATAGCAGCAACAAGTTAACCAAAATACCCAAGCAATTGTTAAATGTTAAATGTTATACATATAGCAGCAACAAGTTAACCAAAATACCCAAGCAATTGTTAAATGTTAAACTCTATTGAAAATCCTAGTGATACAATTACCAAGGATGAATCCCAGTGTTTGATGAAAGATCTCTTGCATAGACGATGACTAAACTAGAAAATTCAACTAAAATCAATCTAATAAACTAGCTAAACGTTGTTGATCCCTGAGGGTTGCCCAGTTTCGAGTTCTCGAAACTAAAACTGAGCATTGCCCAGTTTCGAGTACTCGAAACTCGAAACTGAGCATTGCTCAGTTTCAGTTTCGCAGTTTCGAGAACTCGAAACTGAAACTGAAACTGAACACTGCTCAGTTTCAGTTTCGAGTTCTCGAAACTGAAACTGATCAGTTTCGAGTTCTCGAAACTAAACTGAACATTGCCCAGTTTCGAGTATGCATGCATAGGGACAGCCGATGATATCAACACCGACATGAGAACTTCAATACATAAATGGGACAGCTGACAAATGGTACCGAACAAACATTAACAGCTACAGTTTCGAGTACTCGGAACTCGAAACCGAGCATTGCTCAGTTTCAGTTTCGCAGTTTCGAGAACTAATATATACTTGGATGCAGTATTCAAAGGATCAATATTTGAATAGATAAAAAACTGAACTTAAAAATTACCTGAGAAGGGGCATATGCTTCTAGTGCCAGGTAGTAGCATCACAACGACATGAAGCTGAATAAAAAACCTGTATTAATTAAGCATGCAGTTACACCAATTCAATACAAACACTAATTATTTAAAGCATCAATATTCCTCCAAAAAAATTGTGAATAAGCTTTAAATGAAAAACTGAGCTCAGCTCACTTTTAAGTGTTACCAATAGCCGAGGCTAAGTTTTTGCGAACTGAGCCTGCTCAGTTTTCGCAAAAACTGAGCCGGCTCAATTTGCGCACACCTCAGTTTGCGAAAATTGAGCCTGCTCAGTTTTGCGCAAACTGAGCCGAGGCTCAGTTTTTGCGCAAACTGAGCTGAGTCTCAGTTTCCGCGCAAACTGAGCCAACCGTGCATATAAAAAACATACCAACCGTGCGAAAACATATGTAACACCCCACACCCGCTACGGTCACTCACTAAGGGAATGCCATAACATCGGTGGAGTATTTTAAGTGAATATAGAACAGAAAAATTACAACAAGACAGATATAAGTAATACTTGAGAATTTAAAACATCATTTCATTTCAGCGGAAAGTAAAACATGTTTGGTTACACCAAAACCATAAATAAGAGTCAAGTACATAATATCCATCCTGATAAAAACGAAAGTACATAATCCCACTACATAACCTAATAGCCATAATAGAAAAGATAAACTGAGCTTTACATCCACGGTCCAAGCTCCAAAAGATAGATAAAGCAGTCTGATCAAAACCCACTAGTACTAGGCCCACTCTGAAAACCTGTGGGTTGGGAAAAAGATAAAGAAACAACGGGGTCAGACATAAGTCTGAGTGAGTCCTATAACCCTAACAATACAATCATTAAAGTAATTAGGGTATGATATAAACAAGGTACGGTACCTCTGGGGATAATGACTACACTAAGTAGCCAACTAAACACAGGACGTACTAAGATAACCGAAAAGACGCATTTATCCACCCAAGGATAATTACTGGATTACACCACCCCAGATCTACCCACCCAAGGGTAATTCCTACACTGCACCACACTAGTCATTCCTAACTTAAAGGTTGATCCCACCCATGGACTTATAAAATTAACTTAATAGTTCTCGCGTACCCCTAGGTGACTAAGTAGACGCCACGGGGCCCTACAATCCACTAGGTGTACACACTACTCCCCATTCGATCGGCTCCCTAACGTAGATACCCGTGCTGGCCCCACCGTGGGGTGTACCATTCCCTAACGTGGCAACCTGATAAAACTAACGGTGCACAACTTATATCTTCACGATGCAACAACGTCTTATTTACCAGCCCGGGTCCACACACGCATATGAAACCCGTTGGTCATGCGTTGCCACCGCTAACCCATTTTGGCCTCTTATAGTCAAGCCCAATATGCGTGTCCCGTTACTCGACTAGAGTCGAGCCCACTAAGATACGTTTGGGATATTGGTTGAAATGGGCCCCCCACAAGCTACCACCTAAGCTTGTTATTTTATCTAGTGTATCCCACTTAACCCCTTTTATAATCATGCCCACCTACATGTTAAGGTTTGGTTAAGTCATCTAATCATATATCAATTGCCACTTAAGGCACCCACTAGATTTCCACATGCCACCCAAAGCACTTACTTAACCCTTTACCCATGTTTAATTACATGTTCCTCTTTGGTTAAGTATTCTAATCGTATTTTCTATTGCCACCCAAGGCAACCCACTAGATTTCCACATGCCACCCAAGGCACCCACTTAACCCCTCATGTCCCTCTACATGCTAATATGGTTAAGTGTTTCTTAATTAATTAAGATCATGACCTCATAAAGACCTCTCACATTAGACCATCTTTTATGACTGCTGGATATGCCGGTTGGTTCCGGGCAGACTTCTGTCATAAAAAAGGCCTAACCTCATGTCTTTACTTTAATCACGTATTTAATTTATGACTAAGACCTCTCACATTGGACCAATCATTTGTAGCTGCTGGATGGCCGGTCGGTTCCGGGCAGACTTCCGCTACAAAAGGGTCCAACCTCGTGTCTTAGTTGATTAATTACACCTAATTAATCACCCCCATAATTTGAATTAATTATGCCTAATTAATTACACATTTTTAAGAATATGGGTAGACCTAACTCAATAGGTAAATTCCCAATTCCATAGTATGGGTAGACCTAACTTAATTGGTAAATTCCCAACTCCATAATATGGGTAAACCTAACTTAATAGGTAAATTCCCAATTACGCCCATTTAATTTGTGGTATGATTAATCATACCCATTTCACATCATTTTATTAACATGCATATTAACCCCATCGTTCCCCACGTAGTTCGTTCTCATAACACGACATAATAAAGGGAAGATTCATCACAAAGGTCATGGGTTCAGCCAACATAGCATGTAACTTTATCATGGGTTCAAAAGGTGTCAACTTGCATATATGAACATACATTAAACCCAACTAGTATTTAACCCAAACTTGCATTATGCATATCATAAAAGAGACAACTTGCATATGAACTTGCACATAAACTTGCATATGAACTTGCATCATAACTTGCATATTAACTTGCATCATAACTTGCATATGAACATGTATCATAACTTGCATATGAACTTGCATCATAACTTGCATATGAACTTGCATCACAACTTGCATATGAACATGTATCATAACTTGCATTTGAACTTGCATCATAACTTGCATATGAAGATGTATCATAACTTGCATATGAACTTGCATCACAACTTGCATATGAACATGTATCATAACTTGCATATGAACTTGCATCATAACTTGCATATGAAGATGTATCATAACTTGCATATGAACTTGCATCACAACTTGCATATGAACATGTATCATAACTTGCATATGAACTTGCATCATAACTTGCATATGAAGATGTATCATAACTTGCATATATTATGCATATCATAAAAAGAGACAAACTTGCATAAAACCAAACACTTAGCATGCATAAAACCAAATACTTAGCATGCATAAAACCACATACATAGCATGCATAAAACCAAATACTTAGCATGCATAAAACCAAATACATAACTTGCATAACATGTTACATATAGACTTGCATATAATCTCCCATATAGCTTGCATAACATGTTACATATGAATCAATGTTCAACATAGTGTTTTGCATCATAAAACATAGCATTAAACTTGCATATAGCACACAACATACACTATACTAAACTTGCATAAACACATTGATTCCACAAACATAGCCATATCTTATCATATCCTATCATAATCAATTTAACAATTGATTGTTAAGTCTATAGAAACT
The DNA here is from genome assembly GCA_030737875.1 of Allium sativum. Classification (NCBI taxonomy): domain Eukaryota; kingdom Viridiplantae; phylum Streptophyta; class Magnoliopsida; order Asparagales; family Amaryllidaceae; genus Allium; species Allium sativum. The sequence goes on from CM060923.1 coordinate 468,792,444, forward strand.
CACCACTAAATTCCAATAAACAAACCCTTGCCACAAATCACCCAAAAACTCTAGCCTTGAACATAAAGCTTGCAACTTGATGATGAATGCAAGCCAATGATCACTCATACAACTCAAAGATGCTTGTATGCACATGAAAGCCTTCATAGAAATAGTTTAGAAATAGGATGGAGGCTAGGGTTTTGAGTGGAGGCCATGATCATAGAAAATTTTGGCATAGTTTAGTTAGGAGATAGGATTATGACCATTTAGGGCTAGCTTAGGGTCTTATTTATAGGATTAGGCAAGTGTTTTAGGCCATTAGATTAACCCTAAATTAGATTAGGACCCTTAGATTTCGGAACCTTCCAGAAACCAGTCCTAAGACCAAGCCCAAACCCCAAACTGGTGCACCCAACCACAGAACTCTCTAGAAACTGTGCAGGTTTCCTGTCCCGACACGGGCGCACTTCCCAAGTGCGCCAGTGTAAAAATGTGTTGGCGCACTTCACAAGTGCGCCAGTGCATTTTTGTGTTGGCGCACTTCACAAGTGCGCCAGTGCATTCTTGCTTGTTTTCGGTTTTTCTGCCTAACTTCGTTCGTCCATATCTTCTTCATACGGACTCCGATTTTCGAAAACTCAGACTCTATTTCGCGTATTTTTCCGAGACGAACGCAATGGTGCAACCCGTTTCCCCTAATTCCCACATCTGGGATTAGTTATTCTTTAATTTGTGAATTTTAGCATTAATCGAAATTCGGGGTGTTACATTCTCCCCTCCTTAAAGGATTTCGTCCCCGAAATCTCTAAGCTAAGGAGAATGCATATCCTACCATTCAAACAACCATCTACTCAATCCATCAAACACGGGCATCCATTGTCCTTAAAACAGTTTCTAATGATGTATGAGCATATGCAAAAAGTGTGTGTATATGTTCCCTATCTAATGTATGAACATATGCAAACCATGATAGTGCCATGCATCCATTATGTATGCGAGAGAACCCTATCGACACATACAATATCTACATGAGTGCACAATCATTCACCAAAATGCATCATCCATATGATAACACAATCATTATACATCCATAAATATAGCTTCCTACACACAATTTTATGCAATATGCAATATGAAGTGATTGAGCCGATCTAGTGCCTAATGTGTGTGTATATGCATCCACGAGCAACCACTAGCAAACAATTGCATCCACATGCATCCATCAACCATAACATGTTTCAAACACATGTTTCAACCATAGGTTTTTCCCTATCTAAAGGTCATAGGTACTAGCGAGAGGATATACTAAAGATAAGATAAGTACTAGACAAGCGATAAAGGAGAAGTTAAAAGACATACTCTCAAAAAGAAATGGGTACAAAGAACGCATCTTCGCTTCCGTCTCCCACGTAGCATTGCCCTCGTCTTCTCCCCATTGCACTTTAACTAGCGGAACTTCTCTGTTCCTCAACTTCCTAGTTTCTGACCTAAGGATGCGAGTAGGAGCTCGTCGAATCGTCGCATCACGCTCTACCTCTACATCTCTAAGCAAGCTCGGCTCTACGACCTCTGCGGTCTCATGTAAGCACTTCCTCAAATGTGATACATGGAATACATCATGAACACCACTAAGTCTGTCGGGCAACTCCACTCTATATGCCATCCGTCCAATCCTTTCCTTAATAGGAAACGGCCCAACAAACCTCGGTGCTAACTTCCCAACGGACCCAAAGCGAACAACATTTCTCAACGGAGATACTTTGACAAAAACCATGTCCCCAACCTCAAACTCAAGATCCGTCCTTCTTCGATCCGCATAAGATTTCTGTCTATCTTGCGCTGCCTTCATCCTTCTTCGAATCAAATCAATCTTCTCTGAAGTCTCTCTAACCATATCTGGCCCAAGCAAGATCTTATCCGTAGATTCCCACCAACATGTAGGAGATCGACAAGGCCTTCCATAAAGAGCTTCGAAAGGTGCCATGCCAATACTAGACTGAAAGCTGTTATTGTATGCGAACTCCACCAAAGGAAGATGTTCTTCCCATGTACCTCCAAAATCCAAGATACAAAGCCTCAAGAGATCTTCTAAGATACGGTTCACCCTCTCGGTCTGACCGTCCGTCTGAGGATGATATGCGGTGCTCAAACACAACTGAGTCCCTACCGCCTCTTGCAAACTTCTCCAAAACTCACTAGTGAAGATAGGATCTCGATCACTCACAATGCTGGATGGTACGCCATGCAATCTAACAATCTCTCTAACATAGACTGAAGCAAGCCATGGAGCGGTCCTCTTACTCTTCACGGGTATAAAATGGGCACTCTTGGTAAGTCTGTCTACCACAACCCAAATTCCCGTATTGCCCTTCCTCGATCTCGGTAACCCATCGATGAAATCCATCGAGACACTATCCCACTTCCATTGCGGAACTTCCAATGGGTGTAGCAACCCACCGGGTTTCCTTTGCTCCGCTTTAACTTGTTGGCACACTAAGCATCTAGCCACATACTCGGCCACATCTTTCTTCATACCGGCCCAGAAGAAAACTCTCTTCATGTCTTGGTACATTTTGTCTCCACCGGGATGAATAGTCATTCTTGAACAATGTGCATCATCCAAAATAGCCTTCTTCAAACCCTCATCTTGCGGTACACAAAGTCTACCGTCTCTATGCAACCATCCCCTATCATCTATGGTGTATCTACCCAAATGGCTGGACGACTCCCCCCTTATAAGCTTCTCTACCAACTCAACCAACTGTGGGTCGTCTCGCTGTGCCTCGCCAATCCGCCCCAAAAGAGTAGGCCTAACCTCCAAGGAGGCTAGCAAACTGGGTACAAAGTCAACGAAAGGTCTAAAGTCAAACATAGAATTAAACTCCAAGCTCCGTCGTTCAACGAACAATGAACTCAAGGACAACCTTTTTCTGCTTAAGGCGTCTGCCACCACGTTACCCTTGCCAGGGGTATACGCTATCTCAAACTCATAGGATGCTAAGAATTCCATCCACCTTTGTTGTCTTAAGACAATGCGCTCAAAGAGTCTCCAACACTTCCCTAAGATGTAGGGCATGCTTTTCTCCACTTCTAGAGAAAATTAGGATATTCTCCCCTGCAAAATCGTCACAACTATCCATCTCTCACGCAGACCACCCTAGTCGAACTCGACATCCCCCAAATGCAAGCCCCAAAGGCCTAAACCAATATCAGACAAACACCCAAGGGATACCTCCTTCGAATTCAGACGACCTACGTGAGATGATACTGGTAAAAACGGCTAAATAATTAAGCCCTTGTCCAACTCTGGATGTCCTTGCCAGTCTCGCTCCAAAACCACCGTTTATCCCATAACGGCTTTGCTCAACCTATTGAGCACATACGAAAACTTATTTTGCTCCTAGAAAAGACCAAGATGGCATCCACCAAGATCATCACGAACTTATTTAGGTACTCCCTGAACACCCTTCTCATCAAATCAACAAAGTATGCGGAGGCGTTCGTCTAACCAAATGGCATCACCAGCCACTCATAAAACCATCCGGAGTCCTAAAGGCAATCTTCTCTATACTATCCTCAGCCACTCTCAACTGACGAAACCCCGTGGCTGAGTCCAACTTGCGAAAATACTGAGGCGCCAACCAACTGATCAAAGAGATCATCAATCCTCGGCAATGGGTATCTATTCTTCTTTGTGAGTTTATTTAGTTCTCTTTAGCCTACCCAAAGTCTGAGGGACCCATCCGCCTTCGTAGCAAAAACTACTGGAGCACCCCACTCCGATATACTTTGTCTTATGGACCCCTTCTCAAGCAACTCCCCTACTTGCTTATGGAGTTCCCTCCTCTCGCGAGGAGCCATGTGGCGCACTGGTAAAGATACAGGTTTAGCATTGTCTACCAGATATATTCGGAAGTCAATCTCCCGCTCCGGAGGTAAGCCCTTCACCTCCTCAAACACATCCGAGTATTCCCGGACCACTCTAACAGATCGCAAACTCTCGACCGACGTGTCAAGCGATTCTAGATAACTTAGCATAACAGATTCCATGGGATTACAAGAGATCTCGAGAGTGTTACCCAAGCGGGTCATAAGCCTAACAACTCTCCCTTCAAAATCAAGAACGGCACCTCTACTGGATAAGCAGTCCATGCCCAAACTAACCCATAGCCCGTGAAGCCCAAAAAGCATCACATCTAAACTCAACGCTAAGTATAGAAACTTTCAAACCCAAACACATCATGGAGCCCCAATTGGGTTTGAAACAACTAAGGGATCATCTACCAAACTGGTGTCTAAGTGCAGTGACTCAACTAACAATGATGAGATAAACGAACTCGATGCGTCAGAATCTAATAAAGTTCGAACCGGATAATAAAGAAATCCAAATTCCAACCTAGACGGTCCTATCCCCATCTGGTACACTAGCCGCGAGGGAATACAACTACCCTCCAGGAGATTCCATACCTTGCCCATGCCCCTTTGGACAATCCTAATACGGTGTCCCATTCCTCCAAAAGGATAACTACTCGCCATCTTCTTCCCATTCTCCACTCGTAACCTCCCACCAATGAGGTTTCATCCTTCATTAACCAAACAACTATTTGAGCCTTCCTCCCATCGTCTATCCAATAGATACCTACCAGTCCTCCTCCTTCTTGAACCAACTTCTAATCCGACTAATGTCTAAGTCCCTTGAAGTGGTTTTCCGTTCTTATCTATCTTAGAAAGGTCATCTATACGCGGAGGGGAAACTCAAAACGAGAGAGGAAGAGATTCAAAACGGAGAATTCGAAAGATATAGATATGGCTATTGGGGATTATGCTTTTCTTTCAAAAACTTTTCTCTTAAAAGACATGTTTTTGAAAATACTCCTTTCAAAAATATTCTTAAAAAATAGTTTTTCTAAAAAATTTATCTGTTCTGGTAACCTTAAGCTCTGATACCACGTGTAACACCCCACACCCGCTACGGTCACTCACTAAGGGAATGCCATAACATCGGTGGAGTATTTTAAGTGAATATAGAATAGAAAAATTACAACAAGACAGATATAAGTAATACTTGAGAATTTAAAACATCATTTCATTTCAGCGGAAAGTAAAACATGTTTGGTTACACCAAAACCATAAATAAGAGTCAAGTACATAATATCCATCCTGATAAAAACGAAAGTACATAATCCCACTACATAACCTAATAGCCATAATAGAAAAGATAAACTGAGCTTTACATCCACGGTCCAAGCTCCAAAAGATAGATAAAGCAGTCTGATCAAAGCCCACTAGTGCTAGGCCCACTCTGAAAACCTGAGGGTTGGGAAAAAGATAAAGAAACAACGGGGTCAGACATAAGTCTGAGTGAGTCCTATAACCCTAACAATACAATCATTAAAGTAATTAGGGTATGATATAAACAAGGTACGGTACCTCTGGGGATAATGACTACACTAAGTAGCCAACTAAACACAGGACGTACTAAGATAACCGAAAAGACGCATTTATCCACCCAAGGATAATTACTGGATTACACCACCCCAGATCTACCCACCCAAGGGTAATTCCTACACTGCACCACACTAGTCATTCCTAACTTAAAGGTTGATCCCACCCATGGACTTATAAAATTAACTTAATAGTTCTCGCGCACCCCTAGGTGACTAAGTAGACGCCACGGGGCTCTACAATCCACTAGGTGTACACACTACTCCCCATTCGATCGGCTCCCTAACGTAGATACCCGTGCTGGCCCCACCGTGGGGTGTACCATTCCCCAACGTGGCAACCTGATAAAACTAACGGTGCACAGCTTATATCTACACGATGCAACAACGTCTTATTTACCAGCCCAGGTCCACACACGCATATGAAACCCGTTGGTCATGCGTTGCCACCGCTAACCCATTTTGGCCTCTTATAGTCAAGCCCAATATGTGTGTCCCGTCACTCGACTAGAGTCGAGCCCACTAAGATACGTTTGGGATATTGGTTGAAATGGGCCCCCCACAAGCTACCACCTAAGCTTGTTATTTTATCTAGTGTATCCCACTTAACCCCTTTTATAATCATGCCCACCTACATGTTAAGGTTTGGTTAAGTCATCTAATCATAATCAATTGCCACTTAAGGCACCCACTAGATTTCCACATGCCACCCAAAGCACTTACTTAACCCTTTACCCATGTTTAATTACATGTTCCTCTTTGGTTAAGTATTCTAATCGTATTTTCTATTGCCACCCAAGGCAACCCACTAGATTTCCACATGCCACCCAAGGCACCCACTTAACCCCTCATGTCCCTCTACATGCTAATATGGTTAAGTGTTTCTTAATTGATTAAGATCATGACCTCATAAAGACCTCTCACATTAGACCATCTTTTATGACTGCTGGATATGCCGGTTGGTTCCGGGCGGACTTCTGTCATAAAAAAGGCCTAACCTCGTGTCTTTACTTTAATCACGTATTTAATTTATGACTAAGACCTCTCACATTGGACCAATCATTTGTAGCTGCTGGATGGCCGGTCGGTTCCGGGCAGACTTCCGCTACAAAAGGGTCCAACCTCGTGTCTTAGTTGATTAATTACACCTAATTAATCACCCCCATAATTTGAATTAATTATGCCTAATTAATTACACATTTTTAAGAATATGGGTAGACCTAACTCAATAGGTAAATTCCCAATTCCATAGTATGGGTAGACCTAACTTAATAGGTAAATTCCCAACTCCATAATATGGGTAGACCTAACTTAATAGGTAAATTCCCAATTACGTCCATTTAATTTGTGGTATGATTAATCATACCCATTTCACATCATTTTATTAACATGCATATTAACCCCATCGTTCCCCATGTAGTTCGTTCTCATAACACGACATAATAAAGGGAAGATTCATCACAAAGGTCATGGGTTCAGCCAACATAGCATGTAACTTTATCATGGGTTCAAAAGGTGTCAACTTGCATATATGAACATACATTAAACCCAACTAGTATTTAACCCAAACTTGCATTATTCATATCATAAAAGAGACAACTTGCATATGAACTTGCACATAAACTTGCATATGAACTTGCATCATAACTTGCATATGAACTTGCATCATAACTTGCATATGAACATGTATCATAACTTGCATATGAACTTGCATCATAACTTGCATATGAACTTGCATCACAACTTGCATATGAACATGTATCATAACTTGCATATGAACTTGCATCATAACTTGCATATGAAGATGTATCATAACTTGCATATGAACTTGCATCACAACTTGCATATGAACATGTATCATAACTTGCATATGAACTTGCATCATAACTTGCATATGAAGATGTATCATAACTTGCATATGAACTTGCATCACAACTTGCATATGAACATGTATCATAACTTGCATATGAACTTGCATCATAACTTGCATATGAAGATGTATCATAACTTGCATATATTATGCATATCATAAAAAGAGACAAACTTGCATAAAACCAAACACTTAGCATGCATAAAACCAAATACTTAGCATGCATAAAACCACATACATAGCATGCATAAAACCAAATACTTAGCATGCATAAAACCAAATACATAACTTGCATAACATGTTACATATAGACTTGCATATAATCTCCCATATAGCTTGCATAACATGTTACATATGAATCAATGTTCAACATAGTGTTTTGCATCATAAAACATAGCATTAAACTTGCATATAGCACACAACATACACTATACTAAACTTGCATAAACACATTGATTCCACAAACATAGCCATATCTTATCATATCCTATCATAATCAATTTAACAATTGATTATTAAGTCTATAGAAACTCACCACTAAACTCCAATAAACAAACCCTTGCCACAAATCACCCAAAAACTCTAGCCTTGAACATAAAGCTTGCAACTTGATGATGAATGCAAGCCAATGATCACTCATACAACTCAAAGATGCTTGTATGCACATGAAAGCCTTCATAGAAATAGTTTAGAAATAGGATGGAGGCTAGGGTTTTGAGTGGAGGCCATGATCATAGAAAATTTTGGCATAGTTTAGTTAGGAGATAGGATTATGACCATTTAGGGCTAGCTTAGGGTCTTAATTATAGGATTAGGCAAGTGTTTTAGGCCATTAGATTAACCCTAAATTAGATTAGGACCCTTAGATTTCGGAACCTTCCAGAAACCAGTCCTAAGACCAAGCCCAAACCCCAAACTGGTGCACCCAACCACAGAACTCTCTAGAAACTGTGCAGATTTCCTGTCCCGACACGGGCGCACTTCCCAAGTGCGCCAGTGTAAAAATGTGTTGGCGCACTTCACAAGTGCGCCAGTGCATTTTTGTGTTGGCGCACTTCACAAGTGCGCCAGTGCATTCTTGCTTGTTTTCGGTTTTTCTGCCTAACTTCGTTCGTCCATATCTTCTTCATACGGACTCCGATTTTCGAAAACTCAGACTCTATTTCACGTATTTTTCCGAGACGAACGCAATGGTGCAACCCGTTTCCCCTAATTCCCACATCTGGGATTAGTTATTCTTTAATTTGTGAATTTTAGCATTAATTGAAATTCGAGGTGTTACAACATACATGATATATAGATAGATGAATTAATTGTAAGATAATAGATTTTATTTAAGGGAGATACAAGCATTGAAGAAAATTTAATATGAAAGTAATGGTGGCAGGTGACTACTTGAAAATCATGACTTATTATGACCGCCTTCTTCTAACTTTAAATGAATCTAAAATAGCCTAATGCCTTTGAATGATACTCGTGCTATATATGCTTCAAGTTGAACTCAACATGACCAAAACCAAAAGTCTTGCTATTTGTTTAGTTTTATGTAAAATTTTGTATATGTATATCAAAAGAGTGATCACGTGGCTCAAAGTATAAAACTTGTATTAGACAACTTGTATCTATTTTCCTTTTTCTTTTTCTTTTTCCCTTTAGCTTTTGTAAATTAAAAAAGCACTGTATATATATAACAAAAACAATGCTTTAGAATCATGTGTGCCTCTATATATCTCACTTATAAATAAAAAGAAATAGCATATATGAGATATTGTTTAAAGTCTCATTTATCTTGCAATGTCATAATACAATTAAATGGTCGGCTTAACTGAAAACCAAACTCTTCATAACAAGCCTGAACAAACTGCATTTGAAGGATTCATTGTTGTTTAGGACTAGAGCAACCGATTTTAATATAGAGACTACATCATATTTATTTCACTACTGCATATCATTTCCTTTAATGCCAATAAATGGCATTTATTTTACAGGAAAATAAAATATACATGATACATGATCAAGTTTATTCACTTCAAATAAGTTACAAGTAAGTTTCGAATAAAAAAAAGGTAAAAGATTATATGTGGGATTAAAGACCCAGAACAATATGTGATGATACGTACAACATGTTTTTTATATGGATACCAACCATGCATATAAAATTCGATTATCAGAAATAAAAAGTAATAATTAGAATACAAGAAGTAAAACATACCAACCATGCATCCAAGAAAGAACCCACTTTGAACCAGTCCGACCTTGTATTTCTCCCCACAAATCAACCCGAAATCAGCAACTGTTGACCCACTTCTCCCATCCACCCACTCCCACGTACTCGCATCCAACCCATACGGTTCGGGTCCGACCCGGTTGACAACTTGTACTCGCAACGCAACTCCAATCAATGTTACTGTCGGAAAAGATGATGTTCATTGTATGCATCTCCTTCAATTTATCAGAGTTACGAACCTGTAACATAAGAAAATTATTACTGAAAATTCACCATGATAATATACTTTGAACATGAATCGCTGCACAACCGAAAGTTACTGGATTGACAGCACAAGTTTGGTGGAGTATGCATAAAAGCCAACCTCTTCACCAGCATTAACAGTGTGCAAGCTCTTTCTAATATCTGATATCTGCATTCCAACCAAAAAACTGAATAATTTGTGATTACTCTTATTTCCCATCCGCTTGTAAAGATAATACAAGTATATCTATAAGTTTCTCAAATGATAGTGTCATTCCTTTTCTTTTCTTTTTACTCCCCACTTCTGCTTGTAAAGATAAAACAAGTATATGAACAATTTGTGATTACTCTTATTCCCCATCCGCTTGTAAAGATAAAACAAGTATATCTATAAGTTTTTCAAAAGATAGCGTCATTCTTTTTCTTTTCTTTTTCAAATGATAGTGATTATGGTACTGCAGACCTATTTTGTGGGTAACCAGTCCATCGATTTGTATAAGAACTCGGCAACAAGCTTTCATTCCCCTCTCCTGCTCCTTGTCCTCCTCAAAACACACATGCACACAAAAAAAACAACAGCACAGTCATAACATTTAGTCATTAATTCATAGCTTATTTGGTAACTCATTTACTTCAAAGTTTACTCATTTACTTGAATAACATTTAGTCATTAATTCATAGCTTATCTGGTTACCGAGTCTTTCAAAAAAAAAGAGTTACCAAATCACTTATTTGGTAACTCATTTACTTCAAAGTTTACTCAAGGTTCCATAGTCTTTCAATTTGAATTAGATTTATAATCAAACTGAGTTAAAGGAAATAGTATAAAAGGTACACAAAAGAAGGAAATGACAAACAGAATAACAAAAGCAAGTAGGTTAAACAACTTTTACTGTATGATGGTGTTTATTTTGCATCATGAATTGAAACTTTCATCTGTATTTTTAACATAGCAAAATTTTTACATATATACATAACCAAATACATGCATTTAAATCCAACAATTGATTTTGAACTCGTAGAAGCCCCCAAAACCAAATCGTAGAAGCCCCAATTGAATTTAAATCCAACAATTGAATTTTCACATATATACATAACCAAATACCTGAAGCCCCAATTCGTAGAATCCCCAATTCGTAGAAGCCCCCAAACCCAAATCGTAGCAGCCCCAAATCGAAGTAACGGAGAGCGGAATTGAGAGGATGGAAGAAGTGGAGAGAGGATTAGCTAATCGCTGATATAATTTCCCATTTTTTATTTACGTATGATGTGGCCGTGAAAGCAATATGTGTTGAGGAATAAGTGTTGAGGTAAGATTAGGGTTATTTGTGATAAGTTATCATTTTTCCCTTAGAAAAGAAGGGTTGACTAGGCCTACCAACACATACAAGTGTTAGCACATTTTTGGTGACACATATTTGCTATGGCAACACATATTAGTGTCGCTAGTCTATAATACATATAAGTGTTGGCAGTTGAAAAAAATAAGAGTTGCCAAATGGCCATTATGGTGTAGTGGTCCAAAGAAATATAAAATTGGATTAGAGATCGTATGCAATATATGGAGATGAAACCTAAACTTAATTAATAAACAGTTAACAAAAACGATATATATCATTGTCCAAGTGATTAAAACACTTTAACATGGTGCGAGATGTCATGAGGTTGTATTTTGTTATATACTATCTAAACTTGAATATGAAGTACCCAATTTAAAAAAAAAACATAAATTAGAAATTCTACCTGTTGTTCACAAAAATACTCCGGTTTTTCACTATTTGGTAGAATTATGCTATTAAATTATGGGATTATACGTACAACTTCCTCCACTCGATATTTATGCCATTTAACATTGTAGTAACTATGTTTTTTGGCCATATCTAGTAGAGAAAGATCCTCATAAATGCTAGGCTGCTCCATATATCTTATATTAAAATTTGGATTGGACTCAACTTCATCCATGGATGAAGTGGATTTCATACATTTTATGGTAGTGGATAACATGCTTTTCTCACTCATGATTAGTTGTACCATGGTTCTAGATGAACGTATAAGAGACTAAGACAATAACATGTGGCATACTTCTTGTGCCGAAATATCTCTTTCAGATGCATTTTTCAGAAGAAGCTTCTTGATTGCAGATTTAGAAGTTTGACATGGACGATGAACATCTTCAACTATCGTGCATAATGTTTCTGTGAAAGACTTTGATAATGGTTCTGACTTCGATGCATATTTTCCAATATAATTAACCACAACTTGTACAGATAGCACTGGAGACCAATCAATATTAGCACGCCATGTTTGTAGAACTTTTCAGTTGTGAGAACATACCAAAGGAACATTACATTTTGGAAGAAACCAAAAAATATTACTATTCGGAGGTTCTTCTACAATTTTGATTGTGGAAGTACATCAAACGGATACTTAAAACGACAAGCCGTTAGTTTAGTCTTCCGATGTAACCTCAAATAATAACTTCCACATTTAGAATGACGCATAACCCAATTTATCATGTTAGCATAATCATCATCGTCGGTATTCAAATCTGCATCAGGTGGAACAATGCATGCGCATGGATGCATTTGTCTATAACAAGGCTATTTATACTCGGATTTATGGTGGAAACAAGACGATCAAAATATTCAATAACTTTATTATTTTCACATGAGTTTTGCCTTACAAATGATAAGTCTGGATCATCCTGTAACCATAAAAATCCATGAATGTGCCCACTTCCACGGTTTTACCATTCAAAATGATACCAATAATCTTTAACAGAGAACTCAGGAGTTAGAAAATCTTTTACAAACATAGCAACTCTAGTATGAAAAATCCATGCAGCAATAAGCAGGATCTCATTTAGAAGTTCGGCTCTCCTTTTCCTTTGCTCATCGAGATCAAAATTTTGCAATTCATTTGAGTTGTCAAGAAATTTATATAGTTTTGGCCATTGCATATCAGTTGAACTTAATGTAAAAAATATAGTTGACGCCCCTAGCTGTTTGACCATAGCTGTAAGTTCTTTGAATCTTGCAAACCAATAAGGACGACTTCCACGTATGCTTTTAGCATAATAAGAAATACATTGTGCTAACTGTCGATCTCCCGAGTTTAGCATTTCACGTATATCTTGAATTGATAAGTTACCATCCGTAGGATTATTTTGGATGTATATATTACCAATATCTAAAGCACGCCACCTATTATAAGCGAAATACCGAAATTTAGAATCTTTTGCAAATCTTTGGTCATGGTATTTCATTAAGTATTGGAAGTACACGAGTGGTTTTATTCTTCGTGGTCGCGCTTGTCTCAGGTCCGCATTTCCTGATGGAAATAATGTTGGAAATACCATTGCAATATATCCAGGAGTATTGAACTCATCTACCGCACTTGATGCAAGTGGAAGTTGGATAATTGTATTGTTATCTTCATCGGTTTCTAGAAAAGGTAAAATAGAATCTTGATGGTTTGGTTGCACTACAGATGTGACTGCACCCAATGTCTTAAATTCATCAATGCTAGGGAATTCGGTTTGATATTGTGGAGGTCCTTAAATGTAATCATCACAAATTTGAGTTGCTTCATTTGACACATTATCTTGGATGAAGGGAATGTTAATTGGTACATCATCTTCAGGTAGTTCTTGAAGTGATATATCACCAATGTGTATATTTGCATAAAATATATTATGATGTTTAAGCCAAAATAATGCTTGTCTAACATATTCACGTCGCACTCGAAATTCTTTATTGCCATATGCACCCCTTCTACTCACAATTAGCACGGCCGACAAATCTTGAGAACGAGAAGGCAAAGAATAAGAAATCGCATTAAAATCTTGGGGAATATTAATAAAATTTCCACTGTATTGGTATTGTTGTCCTTTAAAGCAATATACCGATATCACTGGGTGGATGCGTGTGATGAGTATACGCTCCAAGCTTGTAAGACGAGATAACTCACGTGGAACACATCCAAGATCCATTAAATTTTGATTAATCTAAACATGCATTGAAGATCAAGTTGTGGTTTATCCTTACAACAATCTGAACATGAACTTAAATAAATTGTTATATCTGGAAAGCTATGAGTGCAAGTGTGATAGGACTTCCAATGCGTATTTTGGTAGGAGTTTATAAATATTTGTGCATTGCTATTTCCTGGTGTTGAAGTCAATAAAGTTGAAAAGGATTTAGTTGAATCGCTAGTGACATGCTCCTTTCGAATTCTCTGACGTAAACTATCCCTTACTTTTATAAAAAATCTTTCTTCAATGGTTATTTCATTTCGAGCCCTTTTTCTACTAATAGAATTTTGAGTTTGTTCAATTCTTCAAGTCTGTGGATTTGCTCTCGATCATCTCTTTCTTACAACATCAATAGCATTTCTTTGTTGGCGTTTTATATCAGATTCTCGTTGCCTTCGTTTTCGCTGATCAATAGTACGATTTCTTCTAATATCAACCTGTAATTTACAATTTCTAAATTATCAAAAGTTAATAAAAAAAAAACAATATACATGTTCATGAATTGTATAAGAAATTATGCAACTTTTCAATATAATAACTTACATAATACACATAGTGTTGAGTTTCGGCATTCCCTGCGTATCTTCCGCCTGTACGCGCTTCACCGTGTCTAGTTGGCGTCAACGGTCGAAGACTCTTATGTCGGGCACCCGATTGAGCATCCTCATCGCCACCCATCGAGCATATAATCTTGTATTGGCAAGAACTTATTATAACAAAAGGAATTCCCAATGTTACATGCCACCAACACCATATATATATACCATGATCTTTCGTAATTTCTTAAGATGTGGGACAATTGATCCGTTCAATCCACGCACCCACTCCATTGCGAGCCACACCTAACAATCTCCACCTTGGCAAGCATTGCTCAAGTCACCTTTGAAGTTACACCTTGAGTCCTCTTCACAGTTGGCTAGGCTGCTACCCCGAGTCCTCATAAGCAGTGGTGTCAGGCCGCTTGTACCATTGTATCTCCACCTTGACGAGCATCCTATGCTCAAGCCCTCCTTTGGACTCATGCTTCGGTCATGCTGCACATACCAGACCCCTCGAACCATGGAACTCTGATACCATGTTGAGTTTCGACATTCCCTGCGTACCGTACGCGCTTCATCGTGTCTATCCGGGATCAACGGTCGAAGTCTCCTATTTCGGTGTCCCAATTGAACATCCTCTATCGCCTCTCATCGAGCATATAATTTGGTATTGGCAAGCTCTTGTTGTAACAAAACAAATCCCCAAAGTTACATGCCACCAACACCATATATATACCACGATCTTTCTTAATTTCTTCTGATGTGGGACAATTGGTCCGTTCAATTCACGCACCCACTCCATTCCAATGCGAGTCACACCTAACCCATAGCGATATATGTCGGACCGATATTGTTTTTGTACATACATGACACGATAAATATTTGATTTTCTTTAAATTAAATCAATTTATCTCTCATATCGACAAACTTATCAAATACAACGTGTGGATACCAATGCAAAATAAGCGGATAGCGTAACATATTCAAAAAGTACTACTTAAACAACATTATTAATATAGTTTTACATTTAAACTTACAAGTGATATATAACTAACATATGAACAATGTATACCTCACGTGAAGTTAGTGGTTGATCTTTGGAACTCAAAAATTCTCTTTTTTGTTGTTCATCATCCTTTGACGAAGGTATGACATTCAAATCAATAGAATTAAATCTACCTATAGTATTTATGTATATAAATGAGTATTATTAAAAGTTAGTGCAAAAAAAAAATTACAACTAAAAAAATTTATTATTATAAAAGTTACCTTGATCATCATGGTGGATTTCTAGTTGAATCTCATTAGATAACATACCATTTGTCAATGATAATTGTTGCACATTACCCATGGATGCACCAAATGGTTGTTCATCATTACTGGACGAAGGTGATTCATTCAAATCTATGTATTGCATTATATTCAATATGAAATGTAAGAGACTTCATTTTAACGATAATTAATAGAAAAAGGGTAGTACAAAAAAGCAGTAATTCAAAATTTTAATTAAAATAAGCATTATATGGGGCATGTCACAGTTAAAGTTTGTTGTAAGAAATAACATTGAAAATTACCAAATTTCCATGGTCGAATTGAGTTAGATAGTGAATCAAGGTTTCGTTTTTTTTATTCTCTCCCTCTTCCTCCTTAAAAAATATTCAACAAAGTGGTATCGGAGCCAGGTTCCTAAAAGATGGCGAATAACAATGTTCCCGTACCAGTTCCAATGCTTACTAAGATCAACTATAATAATTGGAGCTTAAGAATGATGGACCTCCTTGGAGCAAATGATGTATGACAGATAGTTGAGAAAAGCTATACTGAACAAGAAGACGAAGATAGTCTATCTCAAACCCAAAGGATTGAATTAAGAAACTTGAGGACGAGAGACAAGTAAGCTCTTAGTCTAATTTATCAAGCATTGGATGATGACACTTTTGAAAAGATTTCGGAAGCAAACTCAGCAAATGAAGCATGGGAAAAGCTTCAGATATCTCACAAGGGAGCTGATCAAGTAAAAAAGGTGCTTCTTCAAACATTAAGAGGAGAACTAGAATCTCTACATATGAAAGAAAGTGAGCTTGTTTCCGATTATTTTTCAAGAGTTTTAGTTGTTACTAATAATTTGAAAAGAAATGGTGAGAAATTGATGATGTCAGAATCATGCAGAAGATTCTTAGATCATTAAATCCAAAGTTTGAACATATTGTCGTCATCATTGAAGAAACAAAAAAATGGGAGACCATGGCTATAGAGGAGCTTTTAGGCTCATTGCAAGCTTATGAAGAAAAGGATAATGAGAAGGAAGATGCGGAAATATTAATAAAGATAGAGAAATTAGAGGGTGAGAAGGTCGTGGAACCATCTGAGAAGACAGATGAGAGGTCAAGCAGTAAAAGGATGTTGTCTGACGCTGATGCAACAATTGTTATTCAGTCTGCATATCGAGGATTTGAGGTTGGAAGGTGGCACCCGTTGGAGAAGATAAAAAAGATTGCAAAAGTGCACAAAGAAACAGAAAATGTCATAAGGCAAGTAAATGACCTTGAAGCATGTCCTCCATCCCAGTTGGATGCAAAAAAGAAGGTTGTTCTTGAAGAAACCGAAATAAAGAATAAAGAAAAGGTAAAAGGAGAAACAACAAAAAGGAAAATGAAAGGGCTTAGGTATGAATTTTATGAAGGTGAGAACAAAGTGGTGTGCAATGATTGTATCAATCCTTTTTTCAACAATTTTATTTTTCAATCAAAATATTTTGAAATCTCCTGTGATTGTCAAACTTTGGAAACACAAAGAAATTGAATGAAGAGATATTATATACGATTCATTCAAAATTTATGTGTGAGACCAAGATGGAATTTGATGAGCTTACTTTTTGGAGTATTTTATGGCAATGAAGGAGGACAAAATGAACGTAGCTTTGCAACAAAGATTTGAGAAATCATGTTGAAGATCTTCATGGTGAAAAAGAAGAGAAGAAAAAGGAAAGCTTGGATGATTTCTATACTTCTGCCAAAGCACGTAAAATACAAAAACTAAAAATTTTGGTACGAGTTGAAAAAACCAAATTTATGGGGTGGAAATAAACTTGGTTTTAAGGAAACATTTATTGCATTAATGGAGATGGTTATTAGTGAGATAATGTTTGTATTTGTGGAACGGGAAAAATCTAGACTAAATAAATATGTAATGTGAAGAAATATTTAAAAAGTATAAAATTCAAGAAGAATCTAGAAAAGAATAGTGCAGAGATTTTCCCCAATATAAATAAAGATGCACTCATTCATTTGTAATCAAGCAAAGAAGTATTATGAAGGTTGTATCAAGCAAAAAATAATAAAAAGAAAATAAAAGCAATCAAGCAGAGGTTTTCTTCTCCTTCAAAAAATTACTTTTTTCTTATAATTTCTTCCTTCTTTAAAATTTCCAACAAAGTTAAAGCCAGTGGCATATCCCCTCAATCTGAAGTGTCCCCATATGCGAAGATTGCATCCCCTCCGGGGCACAAGCCCAGGCCACCTGATATTCAAATTGATCAGGATACTACGAAATCTGGTGAGAAAGCGCTTCTAAAGACACCCATCACCCGTAGTATGAAGAAAGAGTTGTTGAAGAATCTTCAAGAAAATTGTTAGAAGTCGCACTTCTAACACAAGGATTTTGTAATGTGTCTCCATTACAAGTCACTATGCAATATGTATCATGTAATGTAGTTATGGAATTGGTTGATGTTTTTTGTATGAACTTAGCTCCCTCTTCCCTGTATGGAAGCTCTTAGTCGATGTACACTTTGTATACCACCTAATGTCTAATGTATTTTATTTTTATTTTGCAAGTCACTATTCAACATATTCAACATGACGCTAACAGTATCAAAAATAAATAAATAATTTAGAAAATGGCATCTTTGAACAATTACTTCAATAAACATGCGCACGTTCAAGAAACTTCCCCTATCCAACGGCAGCACACGTACGCCGGGCCGTTTAAATATTCGGTCCCATGCATGCACGGTGATCCATGCACCTCTGCGTCCGACATATTTTCTATAGTTGTAATTTCATTGAATTTTCAATTGCAGCAGGTGGCGATCTCATCATTTTATACTGCATTATTGATGTGCAGTTGGAATATTTACATGTAAAGGCGAGTGGAAGATGAACTGTAGTGCACTAGTATCATTAATTGGCGGCCTCCACCTACCATTAAATCATCAATTCTGTTATGATGGTCCACTCTTTAATAATTCAGTACATGGTTTGTTATCTCTTTTCGTTCTTTGAAAATAGAACATTAGAGCGTCATAGGTAAGCCTGAATCTCACACTAAATGGACAATCTGTAATTCGAATACTAAAACTAAGATGGTAATTTTCTAGTTCTGAGAGAAACCGTTGGACAACAATGATCATCAGCTAGATCGCATACGTCGATCGTTTCTTTCGTACTTTTTGTTGTTTTTCTCGTTGTTGCAAAGTAGCCTAGAATAATCGCCGTCGCCTCTTTAATAAAAACAAACTCTTTTTATATATCGACTCGTCTGCATAAAAGGCATTGTTAGTGTTTTTGTTTTAAGAAATTCATGAAGAAGAGGAAGATGGGCTCGAATTGAAAGTATCTTGATCATTTTGTTCCGTCCACTTATCTATTAAGTAGATGGAAAACTAAAAGATCATTAAAGGTTTATATCTAAAGAGAATGGTTCAGTTTGAATGTTGCAGAACGTTCTCTAATACGAACTAATCAAACACGACTCAACCTAACTCAACTTGTTCCTTCAGTCCTACATTGTGGATGTTCGAAAATCCCAACTAAGCATCTAAGAATCATGTATAAAATACTTGATTCTTTTTTATAGTCTTGCATTGTAGGGCTACTCATAAAATATGAGCTATATATACACTTATTCTGTTTTTAATAATTCACTTTAAAATATAATAATTTTCAACAACCTCCACTTGAATTTTGAGAAAAAAACAAAGCAAGTTTTGAAAATTTAATCACTTCTGGTATACAAACTTCTAAATATATCAAAATAGCATGTTCAACGCATATCACTTCACAAATTATTCTTATCCATTGAACTTAGTTTCTAGAATCACCAGTAATTTGGTCAAGGAACCATTGTGTGTGACTCAAAAATCAAAGGAAAATGTTCTCATTTGTATAATAATACTATAGATTTTCTCTTAGCTAATCTTTTCATTAAAGGATCTATCAAATTATCATCACTACGTATGTGATCCACTCTAACGGCACTTGAAGAGAGTAATTCTCAATAGTTTCGTGCTTACAACGTATTTCGGGTCACTTACCATTGTAATAACAGTTTTACACTTTTGAAATTTCGACAATACTATCATAATGGATCAACACAGCCAGTTTAAGTAATCTGCTTCTTCAGCACATGCGTGCAATGATCTGAAATTTTATCCAATTTAAAAATTGAATTAAAAGTAAAATATATTGAAAATCGATAATTCAATATTATTTTAATACCTGAAAATAAACATTTGGCAAAGGATCTCAGATTTCGATGAAACCACTTTCAATGAATCTAGAACGTTAAATTGTTGGAAGATTCCAAATTTCATATTAATCGGTGTTAGTACGTGAGCGTGCACAATATAAACGTGTATCGAAAAATCTATTGAAATTTAATAAAAAACTTAGAAAAAGACCATTTTTCAGATGGTCTCCGAATTTGACGAGACTAGTTTCATTGGATCCGTATCGATGGAATATAATATGATTTCTAATATTGTAATGACCGGACTTACGGTTTAATCGTACGAGTTGAAAACGTATAAAGGTCGTTTAGTTAAATGCAAGCTTAAGTTAATCAAAAACACATTTCCTTGATTCACTCCGTCCATGACACCTCACTAGCACAAAGATTAATACATTAATTAATTAATAAACCATGAAAGGGAAAATTGTTTTAAAGTCCATACTTCACCATGAATCAATCTCTCTCATGGCGACACTTAGGCGTGCACAAATCCACTCAAGACCCTAGCCCATGTCTATAAATAGAGCCCTCTCCCTCACTTATTCCTCCTTTCCAATCTCACTTCCTTCTCTTCTCTTTTCTTCCTCCTTCTTCCCTCATTCTTTCTCCTCCCTTCTACCCGTGGGCACCACCACCGCCTTGTTGACGGCAAAATATATCGTAAACACCCAAGATTCTTAATTAATGAAGAATATAGTTTCGCGTGGAAATATAAGTGCAGAAAACAGTAAATAACACGATAGATTTATAGTGGTTCGGTATGGGGCCAACGTCCACTTTGGAAGAGTCGCTAATATTTTATTGACAATAATGTGTTACAAGCTTAGGATTGTCTCACAACATTCTTTTACAAACATTTCTAAGTGTCTTGACGTCATAATTGCCATATATCAATATTGAGAAAAAGTCGCTTTTGTTCTTCTTCTTCCTCAAAGCAAGGATGCTATTAAAGAGGTCACTTGGAGCTCTCAAGAGGTGTCAAATTAGCCAATCTCCCCCCTTTACGCCACTTAGAAGTGCAAGCTTGGAGGTATTTATAGTGGAGTAGTTAGGAGGGAGTAGGTAGGATTTGGGGACACAATAGTACATTTCGCATCCTAGAGTGCAGGCCTCCAAAAATTCGGACCCCCTTTTCTTCTTTAGGAAACTCGTACCCCCTTTGGGGATACGAATTTCGTAACCCGTGGGGTACGAAATTCGTACACGCGGGATACAAATTTCCTACCCCGTGGGGCACTAAATTTGTACTGTGGGATATGAGTTTCGTACTACAAGGGGTACGAAATTCGTACCACTGGGGGTACGTCAAATATGTTAGTGTTATGGCGGGGTTCGAAGTGTTGGGGTACAAATCTTGGAGGGTGGGAGGGATACGAAGTCAAGTGATCCGAGATTCGGTGATGTGGATGGGCTCGAGGCAAGGGGACTCGAGAGCACGGGGTTCGAACCATGGAGGTTCGAAGGTTTTTGGAACGAAGGCAGGGATACGAAATTGCTTCCTGTGCACAGTTTTGAGGAGTCGTGTGGCTCTTGCTCATATGACCGTTTCCAGGTTTGTTCCCTTAGCTTCTTGGCGACACCTCGGGCCATAGCTTCACGCAATGTGTTGAGTCGAGTGTGCCTTGTGTACTTTTGGGATCCAGATTAAAAGGCTGGTTAACAATTTCCCCCCAAAGTACGTCCTGTTTCGACATGATATGCTTTGAGTTGTTAGACCGGTTCGGATGAATCAACGAATTCCTGTCAATTCATGAAAATAAATATTAATTGTCGACTCTCGTTTACATTGTAACGTAAACGGGTCATTGTCGGCATGATGTCGTGTAAACGCTTACACGCCTTCGTGTGGTTTCACGCAATACAACTGAAAAAACTAAAGTGAGTCGCAACGCAGGTATGCTTAAACGAGGTCGTATGCGAGTACGTGGTTCGTTCACGTTCACATGTGAACATACACATTCACGATGTTATGTCGCGAAGTGTATATATACATATACATATGTATACATATATTTTTTGTATATGGTTTTATTATTTATTTATTATATATATATTAGAGAAATCTCAGAACCCAAGTGCGAGGCACGAGATTTCGTATCCCTCGTGGGATACGAAATTTCGTGTCCTAGTGGGATACGATATTTCGTATCCCACCGGGATACGAGAGCTCGTATCTCTACAGGGGATACAAAAAGTTATTGGGCCCGGCCCATTCTCCTTCTCTTCCTATGAATTCTCACTATGTCCCCTTATTTTTCCATCTTCTTCTACTTTTCAGACTTGCGACTCTAAAGTGAAACACAGAACTCGAGAATTTTAGGTTAAACATGTGGGGTTCGAAAACAATTCTCATCATTTATCTCCATTTACGAGCTCAGCCATTGCGCTCGCATGGATCTCGAAGAGGATCTCGAAACGGGTTGGAGTTGGTCGTGCTTTTCAGCTTCGATTTGGGGCTCGTGAAGCTTGAGACCAAACTTCAACTCGCGGTCGAGATCAGCTTTCAGGTCTTTTGCTCGATCTAAGCATGTGTGTTGGAGCTCGAGATAGGAGAGGAAGAAGAGTTGGGAAAGGAAGAGTTCAGAGGAAGGGAAAAAAAGATGGGAGTTGAGGATTTCGTGTCGTGTGAAGGGGCGTATTGGGGGGAGTCGAGAACTCGAGGTCCAAAGTTATGGGCTTCGTATCCCCTTTGTTAAGGGTATGAAAATTCGTGCCTCAGAGAGATACGAAGTTTCGTGTCCCTAGGGGGATACGAAACTTTGTTTCCCTAATGGGATACGAAGTTTTGTCCCCCAAGGGGAATACGAAAATCTATATCCCCAACGGGATACGAAATTTCACTCCTGGGGGGATACGAGATTTCATATCCCCATGGGGATACGATATTTCGTATCCCCATGGGGATACGAGATTTGGTACCCTATATTGGGATACAAAGTTCTTGACTTGACACGAGGGTTTCGATTCCCTTTCGTGTGACGTGCCTTTTTTTCCCGAAGTTCTGATCTTCTTTCTTGGGATTCGCATTGTTCCCGTAACGTTCATGCAATTAGACCGACGCCTATGTTAAACGCTATTTAACTGACAACTCGGCCTGGGACATAAGTGTAAAGAATATAATCGGACTGTGACTGAACTATCGAACTATAAAATATGTTTTGCCGATTCTAATCGTAATGTATTCATGATTCGATGTGAACCCGGGAACGTAGGTCGACTGCAACGATGGTTACAATCCTTGGGACTTGTGATCGTCGTTGTGTCCCAAGTTTCTCGATTATAAACTGTATTAGCATGGCACTGCACACACATGTTAGTTTGCACCAACACGAGGGGTATAGATTATACAACTGCGATGTCCAACGCTAGTATGTTGAAAGTATAACTAGCAACGAAGCAAAGGTCTATAATAGAGCATACTTCGGACGCCGAGGCTTCATTGCATTCGTCAAACACATCTAATTCAACTAGCAAAGCTAGCATGAAGGGCAGTGAGCTTCAGACTTCTGGAGGGTCCACTCCTTCTCAGGCGACAAGATCACCGGAAGCGTCTGATCACGGGGTGCAACCGAAAAGACAACACTCTTTGGTCGAGCATGACAAGGTAGAGCACGTAGATATTGTTGAGGGATGCGCATTGGTGGTGCCAAATATGTTGGCAGGTGCGGTTATGCTTGAAAATCCGTCGGATTCAATGCCGTCACATATGGATGTGACGACGGTAAGGCACATGACATTGTGCTTCCATTTCCCGAAAGAGATGTTCTTGTGCCCGGGAAGTACGGTAGGGGTTACGCACCATCGGAGGGGTCATTGCCTGGAACAGACAGGTATGTGTTACTAGGTGCGTTCCCCTAGCTAAAAATTTTTTTGGGGATATGCTGCACCACTTTTGCCTTGCACCATCACAGCTTCATCTGAATGCGTACGCTTCCCTTTTAGGCACCTACATTCTCTATAGGAATACCTGCAGTTAGAACCCAATGGAGAGGACATCCGGTATTTATTTCAGTTAAAGAGGAGAGCCAATATCCTGTCATCTCAATATTTCTTGGAATCTTCTCCCAACACCAAGTTCTTTAGTAGGAAATGACCTAAGCTAACTGTATATAATTAAGCCCGAATGGTTCTTTGTGTGTTGTCCTCCTGGATTTGCAAGGAGACGGTTGAAGGAAGTAAGCACTCTACTTTGCTTTTATAGTGAAACTCGCGGGTTTGGCAACTTAGGTTTAACTTTGTTTTTGCAAGATAGGGAATCCTAAGGCGCCTACATGCATTGAGTATCAGTAACGCCTTAAATATTTATTGGTGATTCTAGCTGAGTCACGTTCCACCGAGAGCGTTCTATGTCAAGACCGTCTTCGTCGTGCAGGGCTGTTTCCTGATGATCGGGCGATAATTATACTGGTCGTTGCCGGAGGTGGAACAAAAGTGGATTGGGAAAGAAACGGGTTCTCCGAGCCGGAAAAGGAAAGTGCCCCCTGTTGGGTCTAAGCCACACAAAGTAGCGAAGATTCAGGAGGGAACTAGCGGAGGCGAGATTGCGGTAAGGAGGCAGTTGCCAGAGGGAAGATCCCATTGAGTGCTCATGTTCTGCCTACGACAGATGAGGCGAGGGTAGGAGCATCGAACAGGTGGTCATCTTGTAACAACCCGCTATTTTTAACGATTTAAATTCCAATTTAAAATAAAAATTTTCTGAAACATTCTATTGTTTTTTCATATCGGGAATTTGAATTTTGAAATACGTACAGTGCGATGTAGCAGCTGTAAAAATTTCGTTGGAAAATTTGACTCTTTGTCGGTCACGAAATTTTTAGTGCAAACCTGCGTATAATAGTTCAAATTTTAGCGATTTTAAAATCTTTTCGGAACCAATTCGGATAAAAGATAGTATGTTACATGTGGTATCAGAGCGAGATTCATCAAAGCTTTAGCCTATGGGGTAAAAACTCATTAGAGATAGGGTAGTGATACGCCAGAATGAGTGGAATCATTCGCAGGATCCTTCTTTAAAGAGAGCATATTTTTAAAGTATAAATGGTTTTTCAAAATGATTTTAAATGTTTTTAAACTAATATTTTTGTTTATAAAATTTCGTTTAATATTTAAATCTTTCCTGAAATTCCATTCCATTTGAATCCATCTTCCTTCGTAGATCCTCTTTGATTAGGTTCTTCCGTCCGTTCAGCTTTTAACTCGAATTCTATTACTTATCCTTGTCCATTCCAAAGTAAGAAGTAAGTAGAAAGAGAGTATAAATCTTCTAACGAATTCATCCTTATTAAATATTGATTTGAAGTACGTATCATAATATTTTCTTGTTGTAATATTTAAATTTCTAATATATATGTATTTCTATGAAATATGTATATTTGTAAATAACAGTATGTTTTGGTAATACCAATATTTTGTAAAGAACTTATGTTTATATTTTCAGATTTTATATTTCTTTATAAGCCATATACATTGAATAAGTTTCAAAGATGTTGATTTGGTAAGAAAATGATTTTACCTTAGTTGGAATCTATAATGGTATTGTTTACAAATGTATATATGCGTATATAGGAAATTATAAATTTAAATGGATTTGAAAATATTTAGTTATATTATAGATTGATATTGTTATGTATTCAATTAAATAATAATATGATTAGTCTATTTATTTTGATTTAAGTTGAATTTTAATAGAAAAATGATTGGGGGAGAGATATATTTTTCCTACTTGAAATTTTTAATGATTTGAAATTTATTATTTATAATATACAATTTAGAAATTTGGTATATATTATGTTTTAAATTATAGAAAGTTGTTTTGAGTACTTACCCGACGTTAAAATTGGCCTATCAAATAGCTAATGATTTGGATATACGTATGATCAATGTATATGTTACATCCTATATGTATTAGATAGATATTGATTCCGATGATGACTGCAGCATCATCGATGTCCATTTTGGGTGCTGAAAGTGGGATATATATATATATATATATATATATATATATATATAGCCAATCAAGACGTCGAGTGAATACTTAAAATTATTTTTAAATGTTTGAAAATATTTTAGTTATAGATTTATATATATTTCAAATTATATATATGTATGATGATGGATATGAACCATTTGTTTAAATATATAAATTATTTAGTTACTATTTCTCTGCCTCATTCCTTTTCGGGGATGAAAATTTTTGAGCAGGGGAGATTGTAACGTCCCGCTATTTTTAACAATTTAAATTCCAATTTAAAATAAAAAAAATTGAAACATTCTATTGTTTTTTCATATCGTGAATTTTAAATTTGAAATACATACAGTGAGAGGTAGCAGCTATAAAAATTTCATTAGCAAATTTGACTGTTTGTCGATCGCGGAATTTTCAGTGCAAAGCTGCGTATAACAGTTCAAATTTTAGCTATTTTAAAATCTCTCCGGAACCAGTTCGAACGAACTATAGTATGTTACACGTCTCCTGTAACTCCCTCTGAGACTGCCACCTCGCTTGAGGAAGAGGGTCAATTGACAAGCTTAATGAACTCCCACTAGAAATGTTTCCCTGGCCTAGTGCCACAAGTATGGAAGAACTAGCTTTAGCTGCGGAGGAGATCACTCCTTTGAGCAGACCACTATCTGTTCTATTGAGAGGACACTTAGGATACCTATTCATATACACTGCATAACACAACATTGGTTTGTATGTGCAGTATGGTTGAGTCTAAACCTTAAACTGTTTCTTTGGCAGGTGATATGGCTAGAGGTAGAGGTTGTGGTTACGGGTCACGGAGTCGTTGGCCCTCGAGAAGTGCCTTTCTTGATAGCTTCAGAAGAGAGACTAGCTTGTTCGATGAACCTCCGCATTCACATGATCGTAGCAGCGAACACTGCCAAAGAGAATGATCTCGACGGTCTCCGACTCCTCCACCTCCTACTCGAACATCTGGGACAGACTCCCGTTCGATGTGGCGGGTACCATACATTCCTCGTTAACAACTCCTCCTCACGTCGCGCCTTTGGCTCCTACCTAAGTCACTAAAGGGAAAGAGTTAGCACTTGGCTATTCAAGAAAGAAGGAAATGATGAAGAGGAAAAAGCAGGATCTAGCGGTGGCCGAGACCCAAGAGCTTTCCACTGAGGAGAGGAAACCCTTGGTGAAGCAGAAATTCCCACATCACTATTTTGATGAGCTAGTGTTCCTTCTCAATATCAGCCTGATTCCTCATGAAGATATCGAGGAGGTGTGGATGTAGGTGGGGGCTACATACTTCCAAACTAAAGAGCTTACGAAATATTCCGCGAATATTTCAGACTTAATTAGGAAGAAGAATGT
Organism: Allium sativum; assembly: GCA_030737875.1. Classification (NCBI taxonomy): domain Eukaryota; kingdom Viridiplantae; phylum Streptophyta; class Magnoliopsida; order Asparagales; family Amaryllidaceae; genus Allium; species Allium sativum. Next base: position 468,819,623 of record CM060923.1, read on the forward strand.
GGAAATCCAGAGCCATAGGTTAACCATAGATGCTGAGCGGGCCACTGTCCGTCATCTAGAGAAAGAGACAGGTAAGGGAAATCCTTGCGATGTGAGTGCTTCTCAGTTCATAGCAGATTACCTGAATGGTAATCACTTGTTGTTGATACAGCGAAGCTGAAGGAGGAGCATGCGAAGCTGAAAAGGGAGACAAATCACGCAGATTCGACTTTCAAGGGTACAGCTGCCTCACTAACAATAGAGAATACGACCTTAAAAAGTGCTAAAGCCGAGCTGGTACAGGTGAACATCCAATTGGAGAAGGATAATGAAAGGGTATCCCAGCTTCAAATGGATAATGAGGCCCGGAGGAAGGAGAATGAGAGGTTGAAAGCTGAGAACGAGGGGACTCGGAAGCTTCAAGAGGAGGTTGCCGAGCTGAGGAGGTAACTAGAGGTGGATAAGAAGGAGAAGGAGGAGGCCGAGGCCGGTAGTAAAGAAGTATTGAGCTTGGTGGATGGGTTGAAAGCTGAGCAGCAGAAAGATGCGGAAAGCTTGAAGGAGGAGATCGGGGATGCCGAGATCAGGGTGGAGGCATCCCTAGAGGAGCATGTCCGAAATATGTATGTCAAGGTCTTAAGATTTCGTGGAATCTCATGGATCGGAGACTACCCTCGAGTATCGGCTCAAACATGGGAAAGGTTGGTGCCATATGAGGCTTTCAAGTGGATGTGGGATCTTTAAACGAGAATCAGCTGATGATAGATCTTCTGATTGAGGAGGAGCGTAGTAAACTGGAGGATGGGAGGAGATTGCTGTAGGTGGATACCGAGAGGGAGTGTAAAACCCGCATTTTTAATTAAATAATAAAATAAAATTTGAAGAGCTTTCAGAATTTGGTCACGGAATTAGCGTCATTGCGTCCATGGTGAGTTTTCGATCAATTTAGACCTATGGATTGCAGAAAATGGAATTAAGATAAGAAAGATATCTTTAAATGGAATATTACAACAAACATGAAAAGCAGGTATAAGAAAAGAACAATGACCACCATTGTTTTTAGTCTTGTTAGCAAAAGCCTATGTAGCTCAGTTGGTAAAGGCATGTGGCTCCCAAGTGAGTGGCGCAAGTTCGAATCCCGCGGGCGCCATATTTTTATTTGAGAGGAACGACTAAAATAATACATGTTCTAAGAGGAAAATATGTATAAATGCATATATAAGGAAAATTATATGTAAAATGGATATAAAAATATATGTATACATGTATATGTAAGTATATGCGTATAAGCATGCAAAAATATGTATATACAAAAGAGATATTCAATATAAACCTGAAATCAAAGAAAATAGGTAAGAATTAAATGATGGCATAATACCATTTGAATTTTGAAAATGAAATAAAGGCTGCGCGTATATATATATATATATATATATATATATATATATATATATATATATATATATATCACAAATTCAAATGTTGAGATAAAATGTGCATGCATAAATTTGAAATTCGAACGTAACAGTGATTTATAATAGGTATAGAATAAATCAAAAAGGTATAACATGCATGTTAATCAAATGTTTAAAAGAAAAACATTAAATACAGTAGAAAATGCGCACCTGAACCCCTATGGGTCGACGGTGGCCGGATTGACCTATGAGTCGACCCAGAGGTTGACCCACCCCTAATCTGGGCAGATTTGTTCAGCGAATATGGACTGTTTTTGGAACATATTTGTTGCTGACTTTGCACTGCGTGTACGATTAGGATCAAGACATCCTTGAACACCTATAAATAAACTAGCATAGCCTAGCCTAAATCTCATATTTTCTAAGTGGCTGTCTAGACTCCATCATTATTCTTCCTCAAATCTTTTCAGAAAATATAATAATTAGTCTTAGAGAATTCTGATTCAAGAATTGGAGGAAAAGAATGTATATATATTTACGAATGGGTGTTCATAATTCTGATCGGTGTTAGGTAAGTCATTGAATCTGGTTTATTTAGGTTTCTTTTCCTTTTCCCTCTTCTTTAGTAACAGATTTTTTAATCCGTGGATATTTTTGAATATGGATTCAGTTAAGGATGCCACAGAACAACAAATCTGGATCAGATTCATGGATGGAAAAGCTACTAGGTGAGTGGATCTAAATTATACCATTCTAAATAACAATATATTTTTCGTTTGTATTCTCAGTTGTATTAAATCTGCTAAATAACGGATAATTGTAGAAATCATGCATTAAAAATGTTTAGGGCAACTACTGTTGTATAAAGAATCTCCCTAAGAGCCTGTTAATTGGATTTTGTGAATCAAGTTACAAAGAAATTGAAAATACTTGTGGTAACTGGGGATAAATCTGTTGAGAACAATTTGTAGAAGAGGTCTGCCCGGAACTACCTGAAAAATCCAGCATCCACAAATAGTCAACTTAATGTGGGAGGTCTGGTGCCTAAACATATATATAAAAATATATGTATAACGGGGAATGAATAAATGGCATTAATTGTAATGAATGTAGAAGAAGTCTACCTGGAACCGCCCGACAAATCCAGCATCCACAAATAGTCAACTTAATGTGCGAGGTCTGGTGCCTAAACATATATATGTGTGTGTGTGTGTGTGTGTGTGTGTGTGTGTGTGTATAACGGGGAATGAATAAATGGCATTAATTGTAATGAATGGATGTTATGACAGGATAAGAATTGGAATGGACGGGGAATGATAATAACCTATTATAATTAATTACATTAATGAGAATGTTACATAATTGGTTGGCTTGTCCTAGGGACAAGTGGGAAATATAACGTAGGTTATAACAAATGGAAAGAAACTTACTGATAAACCTTATGTAAGAGAACTAAGTAAATAAGTAAAGAACAACAAGAAGTTGTAATAAACCAAGTCATGGATAATGAATAAGAATGAAGTAGACTTAATATTAGTAGACTTATAAATGGGAATTAATAAGTCTAAACAATAGAAAGTAATAATAAGTGGAAGCCCTCTTAGGCAACATAAGACTGAATGAAGTAAGGAAACTTATGAGATGAAATGAATTGTACTTAATGATACATATTAAGTAACATGTTAGCATAGAGCCTGTTGATTGAGATAAGATATACTAAATTATATATTAAGTAGAACATGTTATTGTAACCTGAAATTGGACAATGAATGACAAGATAATAATGTTTGGAGATTGTAGAGTACAGATCTTTAATTACAATCTAGGGAATAACATGTTAGGGGCTTATTAATGAACTCAAATGGGTTAAGTTATACAACTGAAATTAATAAGCGAGAGGGGTCCATTCCTTAGAGATATAAAGGGATCGAAGAGAACTTCGTAATTGGAATAAGAAGTTAATACGATTGAAAATAACCAAGTTAACTAAAATTTGATGAGGTAGAGCAAGCGCATAATTAAGCGTTTAAACATAGGGTCTAATAAAATGTTAGCGTGATGCACTTGGACTAGTCCAGACGTACGATGGTGAAGAACCCAACGGGGTAGATCATCGAGGTTTCTGGAGGCATGAGAGAAGCACGTCCATCTGATTCTTCTGCTAGATATTCTGCTTGCTGACTCTACGGGGTTGGAAGGAAGCACGCGACTTCTGAGGGACGTGGTAGGGTATTCCGTAGTGGTCCTCTGTTGCGGTGCATGCTCAGGCTGTACTCATAGAGGTTAGGTCTACGTGTTACCACCCAATGAGTATACCTTGACTGCAATAGCCATCGTAGAAATGTAGTCATAGCCATAGGTCGGTTCTGCATGTTACCACCCAATGAGTATACCTTGACTGTTTGTTAGAGGCACGTCACTTAGCTCTTGATGTAGTCGTTCACTAGTTGAGGGAGGGGTCGAGATGGGACCATAGCCATCGTAGAAATGCAGCCATAGTTTAGATATCAGTACTTTAGGCCCCTTTACCAGGCCTATACAGATATTGAAAAGCTCTCGACCGAGTTCCGTGCATTCAGATGCAGTCCAATTACGGAACTCGATGTACAGTGGATAATACGTACGTGTGAGGATCCAGATACATGCTTGCCGCACCGGGTGGTGTATCGTAGACGCTAGGGCATTACTCCGTGTTAAGATCGAGCTTGGCCGAGGAGTTTCATATACGGCAGTCCGTACGCTTACATAATGTTATAGAAATCCATACGTCTCTCTGACGTAGGATGAGAGTTGCATGACGTGGCGTAGTTTTATGGAGATTCGTACATCATTCTAGCATAGGATGAGAGTTGTGTATGCTTCCGTAGCATGACGGTGGAGACCGTGCAAGGAGGGTACCATAGGAAGTACCTTGATGTTAGGGGTAGCTACATACACTATATTAGGTTAATCTATTAGATGGGAGATGGGTACAGCGTGTGAGTAAAGCCTTGAGTGACACTAACCCATAACCTAATAAATAAAAAATGTAACTAAACATTATATATAGGGTAATTTCAGAATGTGTAATTTTGGTCCAGTCACCAGAACTATTGTTCTGACCCCCTCATCATAACATACCTGCAGGTTAGGCTTTTGGTAGAGATATGATTGCTTTGGACACAAGCTCAGAAGTATTATTACTTCGGTAAGGCTATATTTGATTATATTATATTTTATTCCATTCCGCTGTGAGATGTTTTCCGAGCTCTGATATATTTTATATCTCTGTCTTTTCTGCAGTATAACAGACAAGCCAATTCGAGTTTCGATAGATTGCAATTTTGAAAAAAAAAACGGTCTATTGGAATTCTGGTTGTCATAGGGAGAGGTTGGAAAAGCATGCTGCCGAGATGAGAAAGTGTGTAACTACTGAGAGCGTGGTCATCACTCAGACATTTGCGGAAGGAAGTTCCTATCGGCCGCCACAACTAGCGGCCCCATTGTCCCGATTCCGATCTTAGTTGAGTACGACCCCGAACATCCAAGATTGGGAGTGACAAGATCTGCTTTTACCACTATAATGAGCACCCTTCCTATCACACCCACACCGGGCAGTTAAATCGCTCAGCGGCTCCATAGCGGTGGAGGTGCAAAAAGGTGTAGTGGGGATAAAGCGGGGAAATAGCGGGGATATATCGGAGACGCAAAAAGGTTCATAAAATGTGAAACCAAATATTTAAAATTAATTAATTATCATTTTCACATTATATGTATAGAAGAAACTAACATTAATTAATCATATATAGTAGAATCAAAGAATATCATGGTTACACACATTAGATTTGATGACTATAATAGATTTCCAGAATATATTGGACACTAATGCTTTAAAATTAGCTCTTTACACTAACTTTATTGATATTTTTTAAAAGAGAATTAGTCAAATCAACCTTTTTATATTAATATTGCTAAAGCGGATGGTAAAAAGCGTTGATTTAGCAGATGCAGCGGGAAATAGCGGGGCTACAAGCGGGTCTACTGTTCATCAACGCTAAATTGAAATAGCGGAGCGGTTAACGGGCGCTACGGGCTATAACGGGGATATTGCGGGGCTTTAGCGGGGCTTTAACTACATAGCACCCACACCATTCCTTTCTAGAGGTAAATTTTCGTTACTGCGAATACCCGAAGATGATGTGGTTACTGAAGTTGTAGACTAAATAATTGTGTTTTTACTGTGCAGCCCCTCCTAGAGTTGACGTGACACCGGGCTTCGCCCCTATGCTTCCCCAAATGACAGAGTTTGGATTAGGGCTACAAAGAATACAATTTGGAGAGGAAAGTGGTCATGTGGATACGTTCTCTAGTGTTGAGTTGGGGCCCAACCTCTATAAGGACCTTCTAGAGGAAGGAGAGGTCGTGGATGGCCAGAGTATTCATGTGATGGGCCTGGTGGAGGCGATTGTACCGACAATGTAGGAAATGGTGGAAGCCCAAAAATCCAAGATGGTGGCAAAATCTGAGAAGCGAGGATAAAAGAGGAGGCAGGATGAGGCTACTATTCTGGAGGCAAAGGCCGAGGCGAGGCGGGATGCCGAGAAAAAAGTTGATGCTGTTGTCGCGAAGAAGAAGGCTGACGCCAAGGCAGAGAGAGAAAAGGCCGTCGCAGAGATCAGGAAGAAGACGGCTAATGAGGCTGAGAAGGAGAGAGTTGTCAAGGAGGCTAGGAAGAAGAAATCCGATGGCAATGCGAAATAGAGTGCCGTAGATATTTACGAGAAGCTCAAGGCAGATGACGCTATGAAACTCAAATCCAAGAAGCTAGCTGATTGGAAGGTCGCCAAAGAGGCTAAGATGAAGGCAGAACTAGAGGCCAAGAAAGCTCTGGGAGAGGGCGACACTGTGTTAGCTCTCGCTTCTGCTTCTGGTGTTGCCCCCAAACCACTACAACGTATTGCTCTGGAGAGATCACGGAGATTACAAGTGGCGAGGATGATGGCGGAAAGCGCACCTCGGTATCTCACGAGTCTGTCACTCCCACGAAGGGCAGAGGAGGGAAAAGCGGGAGCGGCTCTGGAAAGAAGAGGCCCATCACTAAGACCTACCTAATGTTGAATCTATGTAGAAAAAGAAAAGGAAGAAGAAAGTTGAGTAGTATTAGTAATTGTTATAGATATCACCGACATTTTGGTTATGTAGGTCAATAATATACGCTTGTACGACCCTCGCTTTTGGTCTTTGGAGGCATGGTATGGTTTTCATGTACACCCTGTCGTTCCAAAGAAAGATATTAGATATGTTGTTCGCTTATGCTATGTGAAATAAAAGTATTAGTTAACTTTATTCAAATCGCATTTCGTGTCACTACAACAACAAAAAACCTACTACAACTGTAATTTTACAACCGTCACAAAATGACAATTGTAATAAATCTTTTTTACAACTGTTTTATATTGAAAGTTGTAATAGCTAACAACTCTTTTACTCTGCCCGTTGTAATAGATGGCTATTACAACTGTTCTTTTTGGCCAGTTGTAATAGGCACTTATTTTTGACAGCTCTTTATTCATACTAGTTGTAATAAATATCTATTACAACTCTTTTTGTCAGTTGTAAAAGATATCTATTTTTCACAACTATTATTTTTTGTCAATTGTAATAGATGTCTATTACAACTCTCTTTGTCAATTGGAGAAGATGTTTGTTTTTAATCACTCTTCTTTCTAGTCAGTTACAATATTCGTTTTTTAAATTTTCACTTTACTCTATCTAATAATTATAATTAAATAATCATAATTAAATAACAATACTTAATAACTAGTAATTAAACTATCAATAAAAAATACGGTTAATAACTAATATCAATAAATATTATTCAATAATCAAATTGCTAAAGACCCTGAAAGAAAACCTGCCATATTATGCGGAAATCAAATCCTGCGGACAACATGTCTCCTCCCTGAATTACTAGATGAATTACTACCCTAAGGATTATTTTTGTCATTTTTTTCGCACATGGTTTCCGGGCTCTATAGCAAAGTCCATAATTAATATAATTATTAATCAATAAAAAGTAATAAATATTATTCAATAATTAATTTTATAGTAACTTTGCAAATCAATAATTACTATTAATTATATATAGATAATATTTATTAACTAATAATTGTAATTAGCTTCTGATTATTACTATTAAATAATTAATAATCTATAACTGGTAGTATACATAATAATTAACTTTCAATAACAAATGTTAAATTATAATTAATATGTAATAAATAATAATTAAAAAATAAAAAGCAATAACTGATTGTAAATAAGTAATAATTAGTGATTAATTTTTGTTTTTTAGTTCGATTTATTATTTATTATTCACTAATTACCACTGAAAATTATAACATATATCTTGGAAATTTTGAAAATTAGAAATTAGTTAAAATAAATTTTGAATATACGTAAAATTTGTTAAAAATTGTGTGCGTTTAAAACAATTTGATATTACAACATTTAATATTTACTATTGATTATTATTAATCAATAATTGCAATTTGTAATTAAGAATTAATAATAAATAATTAAGGCTAATATTTAATATTTATTTATTAATATTTAACCATTGATGACTAATAAGCAACATTTGATAATTAGAAGTAATATTAATATATAATAGTTATAGTTCTTTATTTTATTTAACCATTAATACTTCAAAAAGTTTAAAACTTGTAAAAAATTACATTCTAAATATTTATAAAAAAATTGAAATTTCATAAATTCAAAAATCAATAAATAAAATTTTTATTAAATTTATAACTTTATAAAATATTCAAATTTCAATAGACTTATACATCATTTTATAAAAATTTAGCATTAAATTTTCACTTTATTTCTTATGTTGAATGAACGTCAAAGACGAAGCAAATATTTAAACGACTTAACTAGCTAGAATCGATTTGAGATTGCTTAACGGATCGTTACAAGAAATAGCATTAGAACTTTATTTAATTGCACATGTTGGTTTGAATCAAAGCAAACTTTACGGTTCCAAAAAAATAGTGGTAGCTGAATTTTTAGGCAAGCTCACTAATATGATTATTTGTGCGATGCCTGCTGAATTTAACTAAAAGCTTACTCGTCCAGAAGCTTCTCATCGAGTCCCCATTTTCCAAACATAAGCTCGCTCGTTTCCCCCAAATTATCTAGGGTTTCACGAAATCCATTAGATTTCTACATGATGGATCACGGCCGAGCAAGAGATGAATGGATTCTCGACTTCAGAAATGGGAAAGCAGGAGCTTTCCAGTCATAGCACATGACTGGCGCGCGAATGGATTCTCGACTTTGGCGGCAACAGCAACTTGAATCGTGTAACGTGTAACTCTAAATACCGATGAGTATAGAAAAATTTCCATATTTTGTTGTAGTTACCCTTAGTTTTTAATGGATAGTCGTTAAATAGAGTGCGAACATGATTCTTTAATTTTGTTTGCACAAATATTGTATTGGACTTTCATTAAAATTGTCATCTTAAGCCTACCATTTAGCTGTAGATTGTCAGTAACAACACCTGTAATTTTGTATTCAAACCATTCAAAATTTTCAACATGTCTTCCAATAATCAGTTGAACCTTACACTGCTTTAAACATTGTGATTAATATTTTCTAAAGTCAATGTTAGGATTATTTGATGTTACAGTCAAATTTCCACTATTTACCATAAAATGTATTGGTTTCCTCGGCTTTGCAAAATTGATTCAGAAGGAAAGGCTAGGAAGGTTGTTGGCTGTTCATGCTTAGTTATCAAGGTAGAATCTAGAATTCTGCGATAGCGAAGACTCCTAGAATTCGACCAAACAGATGACAATAGTCAATAAGCAACTCCACTACACAACATGGATCTTCGGTTATGATTTGTTTCTAGCATGTTAACAAGAACAAAAGGTACTTCATTTTTGTATTTCTCATTTTATTTGCATTTCCGATGTTAGTATTATTTTCCCTCTTCGATTTTACGAAAACTATGATATATCGTTATTCTGATTTGTTCTGGAATAAGGTTGGAAAATCAAACCGACTTGGTATCTTACAAAAAATATATCCCTATGTTCTAACTCATAACAAAGGGCTTGTATTATAGCTTTTATATTACATGAACGAACTAGTTTCTCATGTGGTCGATCACTAGTAGTTTCTTTCATATCGGTGCTGTAAATATATCATTTTCTCCTTTATGTTCTTTCTCTACAAAAATGATATACTAATAAAAATTTAATATGGTTATCATAAAAGAATTTTTTGTTAATAAATTGAAGGCAAGGAAAAACAGAGATGGTTACTGATATGTGAGTTGCTTCTTTAAAATGAGCAATTTTGTCCTTACAGTGTTGAAATTTTCTTTCAGGTATGTTCCTTGAAAACGCATCAATGCATGTATTGGTGCATTTTCAAACAATGCCAATGCAAGTTTATTTTTTACGTGTTTCTAGCAGTTTTATATTTCATAAAAGGAGTTTATTACCATGATATCATTACCAGGATTCATTAACTATCCTGATTTGTTTGCCCTAATAGATTGTTGTTGTTTACCATACTGTTTTACAGGTTCTTTCTCTCTCAAAACCATGTTATAAGGTAAAAAGGTGATAATGCAATCTTATTTTTTTTAATCCTAGGACCATTTGGCACTGATTGGTTATTGTCAACCGATGTGCTATTATATATTTGGAGATTACCCTGTTAAATTTCATAAAAATCTTTAACTGTTGTAGTGTGTCTTCGACAATCAATTATGCTTGTGTGTGGGTTAATTATTGCACTTCATAGACTAATCATTATTATTTTTCTCTTTAAACTGAAATAAAGCTTTTTTTTTCTTTTCTTCTTCTAGACTAGAAAAACCGTGTGGATTCTTTTGAGTTAGTTATGCTTTTGTGTAGATATAAATTTATCAAGCATAGTGAAAGCCTGGAAACTGATAGGCATAATATAAAACATAATACAATTCATTGTAAAACATCAAGGTGTTATAGTTAAGGCAGCCTGAAGTGTTACCAAATAAAAAACATAATATAGTTGATCAAAGTATTAACTTTCTTATATCAAAGCATCCGTTCGCTTTTAAATTCACAATCATATCCAAAGTAATTAGGATTTCCTACAGTATCCAAAAAAGAGGATAGGTTAAAAAAAATGTTGTTGACATGCATTTAGATGGAAATTTGGGTGTTGCTTCTTGCGGAATATCATATGATACAGTTATGATTCATACCACATTATGAAAATACTACGAAAATAAAGAATTATAATTGTCTTTGGTAAAAATTTTCACCTTTGGCTGATTTATCCTATGGGATTTTGCATCGCAATTTTTGTTAAATTAACCAAATGTACATTCAACAAATATTTCAGCTTTTGTTCAGTGATTGCATATGGGTTGGGAACACAAGTATCATTCTTTTATTCATGAGAATTTTCCTGGGACAGTTGGGTAAGATTGTTTATTTATACATAGTTCAGAGATTGTATGGGTCAAACTACAAGCAAGGTATTTATTCTGCTCACTTGCATGTCAGCTTGGCTTTTTATGTCTAAAAGTACCATGTACGTTATTCAATTTGTATTCCATGCATATGGAAGATCTAATATATTTCTATTCCATTTACATCGCAGCTATCTTCTCAAAACTCAAAACATGATAAAATAAACTTTGAGTTCTTAGGAAAAACCATACATGCTGCAATACAGGCGATAGAGAACAAAGGATTTCTTTGGTTTGATCCAACTAAAGCCTGCTGTGCTTGCTCTGTTCTTTGGAACACACATCGAATTGTGTAAATCTTTTATTCCTAGTTTGTGCATAAATCTGTTTATACATCTTTATTGCTTCAGTGCTGGTTTCATAAAAAAATCTTATTTTTATATGCAGCAACATTATATGCAGTAGTAGTCTTCATCTTTGTGTACTTCTTTGGTGTATTCTTGACAGAGCCTGTGTAGAAAAGTTACTGGGATTTTTAGCTTGGCCTTGAGTGTATGATGTTGGGAGGGGATAATGTAATGGCTTGTCCGTTGGAGTGGAAGATGTTAATCTGAAGTCCACCGCAAGTTTTAAAGTGCATGCAGCAGCCTGGAACCATTGTATGCGGGTCAAATTATACAAATTTATAATCATCTTGCGAGTTTCAGTCGTATTCTTTCTTTCATCATGTCATGAGCTGATTGGATTAGCATGAGTGTCATGTAGATGAAGATGCACTTCGTGCTGCTTGCTGATTCATGATGGAAAAATAAAAACTAGTGAACTTGAGATGTTTCTTGTTATCTTGATCGAGAGTAGCTTAGTTTAGAGATTAACTTTGGTAGTTTGTGTTTTTGATTTGCAGTTTTGTAGCAAATAATATTGTTCAAATTGAGTTTTGTAGCTGGAAGGAAAAATTTACAAGGTGGTTTGTGATATAATTTGTTTACAGTGTATTGTTATTTTTATCGTACTGCTTATGCTTATCTAGTATGCAAAATGTATTTTAATCTTTATATATATATATATAATTTTTCATTTGTTTAACAACAAGCACTGACAGTTGTAGTAGAATTTAGCACAACAGGCAAAACAGTTGTAAAAAAGTTTTTACAACTGTTAGAAGTTGTTGTAAAAAGGATTTTTACAACTGCCAAAAATTGTTGTAAAAATGTCTGATGCTATTACCACTGTGAATATTAAGATTGACGGGTGCACGTTGTAATAGACTTACTGCAACTGTTTTTGGCAGTTGTGAAAGGGTGTTTTTGTTGTAGTGTGTTAAGTGTTCGAATGTTCGTCTTATGTTTTCTAGCGTCTTGTACTTGCACAAGCATACTTGTTGTTACACTTACAGAAATGTGATTGGAGACTCCGCCCTGGGGGTACCCCCAGTCGCGTGGAGATAGTACGCTGGTTCCACTATCTGGTTTTCCTTTGTTCTGGAGTCCCGAGTCGGGTGGAATCCAAGTCAAGTGCCCTCTCTCTTGGACCTCCCGGAGTTCGTTCGTCCTAAGTCATGAGAGGTCACGTACATCGTGGGTTCGTCTTTGGCTCTCCCATCATTCCTTTGGGCTTAAAGCTAAGGGCATCGTTTATTCGCCAAATGTACTCGGATCCTAACCCGATGGGTCGAATGGACCCGCGGGAGTGGTCGGTATCACTCTATCTGGGCAGGTGGTCTTCCCCCAAGTATGAAGACTTGGGAACGAAATGATTTCTCCTTGGTCTCATCGTTGGTTCGAGGTTCGAGAGGTCCTCGGATCCTGACCCGATGGGCCGGATGTAGCTGTGGGAGTGGTCAGTATCACACTAGCTTGGATGGTGGACTTTCCGGGAGTGGAACAATTTATACTCGGTCTTGTCGTTGGTTCGAGATTCGAGTAGTGTTATTTAGACACGGATGCGTCATGGGTTTGGTACTCAAGAGGTGTTATTTATACTCGGTTTCGTCGTTGGTTCGAGACTCGAGTGGTCGTACAGACTCCCATGTTCGGGGTGCCGATCTGACATTATTTATGCTCGGCCTCGTTGTTGTTTCGAGGCTTGAGTGGGGGTACCGGCTCCCGTGCTCGAGGTGTTGATCCAGTGTTTGTGTGTTTGCGTGTACAAGCTAATAGTGATGGTCAATCAAAGATATCATGCATAAAGTACACAAATCGAAGAAACAGAGAAATTGAACATCCTCTTTACTAGTAACATCGACAGTAATAGCCTTTACAATGCCTTGAATTTAAGGAAAACAAAACATTATTGGAAAATGGAAAACTGTACGCTAAGTTATGTGAAGTAGCGAAGAATACGTTCACTGTTCCATGCTCTTGGTAGTTCGCCTTCGTCGATAGTCGCTAACCTGAAGGTTCCATCTCCGAGCCTTCGTTGTATGACATATGGACCTTCCCAGCGAGGACTGAAAACAGTCGGTGTGGGAAAGATCTTTTTCAGGACAAGGTCGCCAACATTGAGGTCCTTATACCGGAATTTAGAGTTGAAGTACCGGGCTACTCGTTGGTGAATAGCGGCAATTCCAAAAGCAAGTCTTGTTGGAGAGGTACATTGGAATTTGATGGTATCCTGAGTAGGCATTCACGAAGGATAAGAGCTAGTATCTAACGGTCATATCAACAAGCTGGTCGATCTTCAGAAGTGGGAAGCTGTCTTTGGGACATTCCTTGCTCAGGTCGAAGAAATCGACACACGTTCTCCACTTGCTGTTTGCTTTCTTGACCAAGACTGGATTGGAGATCCATTCAGGTTAGTGGGCTTTAAAGTCGTTATTGAGTAGCCTATCTACCTCTTTCTCGAATGCGTTCAATCTTTCAGTTTCAAGGAATTGACATTTCTGTTTGACCAGATGTTGCAAAGGGTTGAGATTTAGCATGTGACAAGCAATCACATAATTGATGCCATGCTTGTCAGAGTGTGTCCAAGCAAACACGTTGATATTTTCCCTTAAGGATTCCACAACATCCTCTTTCATCGCTGGGTGGAGTTGCGATCCAACTTTCAAGACCTATGTCGGGTCGTCGGAGCTAACCAGAATATCCACTGTAGGTTCGACTGGGGTAGCCCTTTCGGAAAAGGGCTCCTATGCCTTTGATTGCTATGCAGAGATGGAAGATGGAAGTGGCGCCTGAGCCAAGGCCCATACGCCTTTGATTGCTATGCGGAGATGGTCTTGACGCAAGAAGGCAAAGGCACAGTCTTGCCTTTGTCCTTATTGCGCGCGTTCTTCCATTCTTTTGCGTTACAATCTCGAGTTGTTGCTTGGTCACCCTTGACTATACCGATCCCATTTTCTGTCGGGAACTTCATTAGGAGAGACCGTGATGACAATAGACTCGGAACTCTGCAAGGAATTGACGCCCAAATAAGACGGTGTATGAAGAGATGACGTTGATAACAACAAAGGTAAGGATTCGGACCCGGCTCCTATCCCCCTCTCCGAGTTCTATAGGTAGGTCGACTATGCCTACCATGTGATTGGAAGATCCGTTGAAGCCGTTTATTGTGGCATGGAAGGGTTTCAGGTCCTTGGTCTCCAACTTCATTTGATCGTAGGCTGCTTGAAGATGATTGACCGAGCTTCCTGAGTCAATTAGTATCCTTCGAACGGAGGTAGGGCCAAGATGAGCTATGATCACGAGAGGGTCTATGGTTGGGATCTCAATTCCCGTAGACTCTCTTTCACGGAATACGATAGGTCCCACATTGTTTTCCGAAGCTTAGCGGGGACAGACACGTCCAAAGCGGAGCAAGCTTCGTAGGTGGCTTGCTTTATAGAGTTTGCATACTCTTCCAATCTTCGAAAAAAGTTCATGCATAGGGTGAGGCCCGCCACAGTTTGTGGTGATCACGATTCCCCGCCTTTGATTAGACGAACTAAGGGCCGTATTGGAAGGTGTTAGAGGTGAGGATGTTGGAGAACCCATGGCTGCTTCGGGAGGAATAGGATCTTGAAAGTGCTATTCTAGGCGATTCCCGCGAATAAGTTTTTTGATCGCATCCTTAAGGTGGCAACAATCGTTAGTATTGTGCCCATACATGTCATGGTTTCTTCAGTATTTGTCGGAGTTTCTCTCACGGTCAGTGGACTCCCTGGTGTTGGTCTTCTTATACTGGAGCGTGTTACAGGTTTCCAAGTAGATTATCTCCATATCTTGATTCAACGGAGTGTAAACTTTGTAATTATGGAATCAGTCGTGCTTTTTAGGATCTGGAGGGGCCTGATTGTTTTTGTGACCATTTTGTTTGTCGTAGTTCGGCTTTGACTTATAGGGGACTGCTCCTTTACTCTTGTCGACGGATTCTACAACCTGTTTCCCTTTGATACCATCGTCATCAGTGCCCGCCTATGGGTTATTGGAGTGGTTGGTCCGAGAGGCTCAGTTACGACTTTCTTCTTCTTGGCATAGGAACAATCCGGCCTTTTCGTAAAAGTCTTCAAGGTTCTTGGGCTATTTTTTGTTGATCTACGCTCCAAATTCGGAGGTAGGAAGGACACCTTTCGCAAACTAGAAGAATATGGTGCGAGGCTCTAGATCGTCGACCTCGGCGAGGGCGGTATTGAATTGCGCGAGATAGCTTTTAAGAGATTCTGTAGTCCCTTGGTAAAAATTGGATAGGGTGAGGGTGTTCTTCGGAGTCGGAACATGCATTCTGAATTGCTTAACCAATTCCGTGGCCAGCTGGCCGAGGTTATTGATACATAGGAGAGGAAGGAGAGGGAACCAGAGCATAGTTGTGCCTGACAAGAAGACCGGAAAGCACTTGCATTTCACTACGTCGATGGACCGGCTGGAGACCATCTACCATTCATAGCGATTTAGGAAGGCACAGGGATCAGACTTGCCGTCATAAAACGCCATATGTGGCATGTTGAAGCGTCGGGGCCACTCGGCTTCGTGTACGATCCTAGTGAAGGGATTATGCCTCAAGTGGGTTTCCCACAAGTCGTTGGCTTTCCCTTGCATATCTCTCATGATCCTTTAGACCATGTCGGGGAGATATACTGGATGGCGGTCTTATGGTGTAATCCATTGGTTTTGGTGAACTTCAGGAATTCTGTTCCGCGGGCGCCTTCTATATTGCACGCCAGGCTCATCCTCTTCCATGTCATTAACATCGATGGTTTGGTTTTGGTATAGATGGCGAGGTTGAGCAGGTTGGTGTAACACCCCACGTCCATTAATGTCACTCTCAAAGGGAATGCATTAATTTTCATGGAGTATTATTGGTGAATAGAATAGAATATAACAAGACAGATACATATATTGGTACTTGAAAATTTTAAAACAACTTTTATTGCAGTGGAGAAATAGTTTGATTACATCAACACCATAAACCAATAGTAAAACCAAGTATAGTTAGTAACCATCTTGACAAATTGCTTTCTGAGTACATAAAGTAAAAAAGCATAACCCCAACATAAGTAGCCATAAAAGAGATGAGCTGAACTTTACTTTCAGCAATCCAAGCACTTCCAAAGAGAGAGAAAGATCCAAATCAAGATCCACTAGCACTAGTCCTACCGTGAGAAACCCAGGGAGGGGGGGAGGGGAGGAAGAAAAGAGGCGAAAACAAAGGGGGTCAGACAAAAAGTCTGGCGAGTTCAATAACTTTAATAATATAATTATTAAAGTAATTAGGATAAGGCATAAACTGGTAAAACAAGGAATGAGTGTGAAACAAGTGGGCAAGACAAAACAAACAAGAGGAATATTCTGGCGTTAATCTCGCTCCTAATCACTGTAGGATAATAACTATACTGCACCACTACTAGCCGCCCTAAAAGTTGATCCCGCCTACTGAACATAATAATCATAATGGTAGTTTCGTGTACCCCTAGCTGTCTCCATTGGTGCCGCATGCCCCTATCTCCACTAGTTGTACCCACTACACCTATGCGATCGGCTCCCTAACTCGTAGATACCCGTGCTGGTCCCACAGTGGGGTGTATCACTCCCCAAAGTGGCATCCCGATACCACTAAAAATGCACGGCTTATATCTACACGATGCAACAACGTCTTACCTACGAGACCGGGCCCATGCATGCACATGACCCCGTTGGACTTGCGTTGCCACCGTTAACCCGTTTTGACTTCTTACAATCAAACCCAGTAAGTGTGTCCCGTCCTCGATCTAACTCGAGCTCACAAATATACTTAATGGGTTACTGGTTTGAAAAGGGTCCCCCAAGCTTTCCACCTATGCTAGGTCCCCACTAGAATTTTCCACTTAACCCTTTCTTATTCATGTCTTCTTACATGTTTCAATTTGGTTAAGTGTTTCTAATCGTATTTCACATGTCACCCATGTCACCCACTTAACCCCCATGTCCCACCACATGTTTAACTTGGTTAAGTGTTACTTAATTCATTATAACCGTAATCTTGTTAGACCTCTCACATTAGACTACCATTTGCGGTTGCTGGATTTGTCGGGCGGGTCCGGGCAGTCTTATACCGCAAACGAGTCTAACCTCGTGCCTTTACAACTGTCATGCATTTAATTTATGCCTTTGACCTCTCACATTAGACTACCGTTTGTGGTTGCTGGATTTGTCAGGCGGGTCCGGGCAGTCTTACACCACAAACGAGTCTAACCTCATGTCTTACGCGTTTATTATTACAAATTATTTCACCCCAATATGAATTAATTATCCTATTCAAATTGTCAATAATTTCCAAATTAATTTGTCCATAATTTCCACCTAAATTAAGTCCATACTTTTTAGGTATAAAAATTATACCAATTAATGTCTCAATTTAATTTTATGCTTTTAAATCCATTTTATGCCAATTCACAATTTACATAACTAATATTTTCCCAGTGTCCCCACGCTATTCGTACGTTCAAATATGAAATATGTTAGACTCGCAAATAGTCTAACTTATAAAAAAAGAAACATCACAACTTGCATAACACATAAAAATAGATCTAACTTGCAAATAGGAATTATAACATAAATTTGCATAGCCAATAATTTGCATAGACAATGGTCATATAGAATCATATATTTGCATAAACTACCACGGATCTAAATATAGATCTAAACATGAAATTGTGAACTTGCATATATGAATTATGGGTCTCACCTAAACTTGCATATGTGAATATAGTTTTCACTTAAAAATGCGAATATAGTCTTCACCTAAACTTGCATATGGATTCCTACAACTTGCATATGAATTTATCACATGTTTTTGCATATAAACTAGCATATGTATATACTTGATTCACATATAAACTTTTGTATAATCCGCATACATACTTGCATAAGATTCACATACAAACTAGCATATGATTTAACATCCCAAACTTGCATAAGATTCACATACGAACTAGCATATGTAAACACAGACTTGCATAAGATTCATATACAAACTAGCACATGATTTAACATCCCAAACTTGCATAAGATTCACATACGAACTAGCATAAAATAAATCAAGTTCAACATGTATAATTGGACATGTGAATTAGATCAACCAACATAAGATAACAAAACTGTCATATGTTCACCAACAGACAATAACAACACATGATATTCAACAGTCATGTTCTCATAATCCACATTTTATAACTTATCACAATTAATTTATTAATTATTTTTTGAAAGAAATTGTACTCACAATGATAGGTTAGAGAAGAGAATGATTCGTTCGTCTTTTGAATTAGAATTCTGACTTGCAAATCCCTAAGCTTTAGGAAGAAGAACTATCCTAGCAGCAGCATGGTGGCCAAAAGACTAATTTAGTTTAGGTCTAGGGTTTGAGTCTAGGCACTCTTTTATAGAAGTTTGAATCAACCTAAGCCGTTAGATTATCATTGGAGCAACCCCAACCATCCAGACTAGATAGAGTTATCTAGAACAACCACATCAGCCCTAATGACTCAGCAAAGAGTCGGAAATCGTCACATTTCAGATCTGCCCGAGGGGCGTAGGTCGACCCTGGGTCGACCTGTATAGGGTAGGTCGACCCCCTGGTCGACCTGTATAAGGTAGGTCGATCCCCTGGTCGACCTGGCCTTGGGTGGGAGAATTCCCACCCAGCCCGCTCCCCTGTTTGAATTTTGAATTTCGATTTTTTTTATTCTGAACTATTTTAATTTATATAAAATTGCTGAAACTTCCGAGGGCCATAACTTCCTCATATGAAGTCCGATTTACGAAAACTTGGACTCTATTCCAAGCAGAATTTCGAGATGAACGCAATGGCGTAACCCATTTCCCTTAATTCTCAATTTAATAATTAAGTACTCTTAGGATTGTTAATTTTAATATTCACAGAAAATTCAGGGTGTTACAGTTGGTGTGCATCTTGATCTAGGGGGTCAGGGCCTATTAGGTCACCGGAAGCGTGGGACCCAAGTTCTGAGCTGCGACAGTTGGGTTCTGTCGAGGAGCGGTTGGTTACTCAGACCCAGTTCGCTGTTGATAATCAACCAGGAGCGGTCATGGTACTGTGTTCCCCCACTGTAAGTAACGGTGATTTGATCACCGTTTTCATTTCTGTTGTCGTTAGTATAAGCACTGTAACGGACGACGACGTTATTGAAGAGGCTGAACCTCCTTCTCTTATGTAGACCCCTCGATTTGGAGGAAGAAGTTTCCGATGTAGTACACCGCAGTCGGGCGTTGTTCTGAACGAGCTGAAGCCGAAAAACGATGCATTGACTTTCTTGAAGTTGGCGCATAAGGTCGATATTATTCCTCAACACTTGGTAGAGTTCAAGAGCTGCATTTTCATACTTCTTATTAAGCGCGTAGATATGTGCTTGGATTACGGGGGCTTCGGGGTCTACAGGAACAAGGGTATCGGTTTCGGTCAGGATGTCCACTGGCTGAGGTTTTTGAGAATTTCCAGTTTCGGCTGCAGAAGAAGAGACGTTCATTCGATTCTTTGATCGCTTAACCATCGTAAGGGGACCTAATGGTAGGTTATGAAATGAACCTAAAGCGCATCAAAGTTGAACTGGAGATATGCGACAAAGATGCCAGTCCGACTTTTTTTAGTGAAAGCTCTAGAATGTTGATGGAAAATTATGTGTAAACACCCAAGATTCTTTATTGCCTAAGAATATAATTTCACGCGGAAATATAAGTGCGAAAAGTAGTAAATAACAAGATAGATTTATAGTGGTTCAGTCCTGTATAGGGCCTACGTCCACTTTGGAAGAGTTGCTGATATTTTATTGACAATAATGTGTTACAAGCTTAGGACTATCTCACAAAATCCACTTACAAACATTTCTACGTATTTTGACTTCATAATTATCATATATGAATATTGGGAAAAAGTCATTTTTGTCCTTCTTCTTCCTCAAAGCAAGGATGTCATTAAAGAAGTCACTTAGAACTCTTAAGAGGTGTCAAATCAGCCAATCTCCCCCCTCCACTTTGAAGTGCAAGCCTAGGGTATTTATAGTGGAATGGTTATGTGGGAGTAGGTAGGATTTGGGGACCACAATAGTACATTTCACATCCCAAATGTTAGGGACCGCGGAATGGATCGTTCTGACAAAGCAAATACTAAAAGGAGGGTGAATATTGTATGTAAGATTTTAAACAAAACTAAAACTAGAGAGAACTATGGGATGAATCAAACACCACAAACACAAACATGACACATATTCAAACACAGATGCAAAATAAACAAAAATAAAGTTGCAGAAAAGGAAAGAACACATCGGATTTTATACTGGTTCGGATCACTCCTACGTCCAATCCCGCACAACGCTGGATTGTGTAGAGTTTTATTACAATTTTCAAATAGCCAAATACAACCTCCTTGATTTCACGGCTCAACAAGGAGATACTGACTCATATCCCTTGATTTCACTGCTCAACAAGGGAACATCGACTCCTATTCCTTGATTTCGCGGCTACAAGGATAAACCGATTACTCTTTGACTTACAAACAGGGTCTTTCAACCCAATCAATTACAAAACAGCCTTATAACTCTTCAATAACACTTGATTCAGAGAGTAGAGATTGTAGAGAGAAGAAGTTTGATCAATTCAGAAGTGAATTCGGCAGAATAAAAGTGTAAAAGCCATAAAAATGAAGAAGAATAATGATAGGATGAAAAAGGATGAAGATGAAGAAGAAGAGATGTTAGAAAATTCGGTTTTAACCTCTTTTTATAGAGAATGAAGGGTTGCAATAGTTCTGAAGCGTTTCAAATAGTGAAAAGACACTTCCCTTCAAATTTAGAAAAATAGCTGTTATATGTCGACATACATATTTTGCTATGTCAACATACTCATGTGTAAATTTCATTTTCAAAGCATTTTTCAAAAAAATTAATATAAAATTAATTCTGGAAATTCTTGAGTAAAATTCTAATGTTGTAAATCAATATTATACGGTAGAAAAACATATGAAAACATACTTTTTAACTATATAAATATATTTATAAAATTATAAGGTTTTTAAACTATATTAAATATAAATAAAGTATATATAAAAACTTAAGTTTGAAAAACAAAGAAGAATAAAAATAGAAACAAGTATAAAAATAAAATAGAGAGGATTGAGAATAAATTAGAAGGGATTGAGGAAAGAATTGAAAAATCGGAATTTGAACCTGGAGTGATATTTAGAGTCTTACAAAATCTAGACTCTATAAATATATTATTCTCTTGAAATCTTGATTACTCATGAGTCTTGAATCTACTCTGAATTCTGAATCTCTTAGAGCTGTTAAACTGTACAGTCTTCAGTATTAATTCATGTATACAAATCCTGCGTATGTGTATATATGTATATATATGTGTGTGTATATATATATATATTAGATAAAGATGTTAGTATATATTTTATAATCAATGATAATTGAAATAAGGTTGTTGTCATCAAAACTCCATTCTCCAACAATTTCCCGCTTTTTGATGATGATAACCTTAGTTTATAAAATACATACCTGTATATACATGTTTGATGATGATCCTCTTATAATCCCCATGTCTATTAGAATTCTATAAAACTATGCCTATATTTTATAATTTCTCCCCCTTTGGCATTATCAAAAAGAAAGATAAAAGATACTTCCCCTTAGTTATACAACTCTAGAATCTAAGTAGTATTTCTAAAAGTACTCCCCCTAACTTATATAATTCTCTGAATAAAACATAGATAAGTATCCTAAAACTAAAGAGAATAATATGTAATATGATGATTAAATACACACCAATCCAAGTATTATTAAATGTGTTTGTCTAATATATACAAACCAATCCAAACTAGATCATACCATATGTCTTAATATGTACAAGTTTTAAACAATATAATCTAATTCACACCACACCATATTTGAACAAATCAATCAAATCGTACCAAACAACTAAACATCTCTTGGAACTTCAACCCAACCATCTTCTCCAAAGATAGGATCCTTCTTAATTACTTCCCAACCTTCATCTTCTTTGGTTGGTGCAGCCTTTGCGAGATTATTTTCTTCATCTCTAAAAAGAGAAGAGATCAGCCATCGCATTGCATCAAAGTGCTTTTCTTGTTGTTCGAACGTCTTTATTTGACTCAATTCAAGATGACGTTGATTTCGTAGAATGATAGAGAGAATGTTTTTGAACAAATTGAGAGTTTCTTTTATATTTTCACTTAGATTATGGATAGGATTTGCCATGTATTTGATGAGACATGATTAAGGAAGAAGGAGTAATGGAATAATGAAGTTTTCTGGAAGAAATGGACTTAAATAGAGTCTGGAATTCGTTTGATTTTGAATGGATATGAGTAATTATTTAATTTTAAAATTTGAAAAAGTTTGAAAAATTTTCTATTATATGTCGACATACAGGTTTGGTTATGTCGACATACTATTTTGTGTCATGTAAATATTTAATTTTTGAAATCTTTTGAACTCTTGTAATATTATAATATTTTTTATGATTTTTCCAGAAACATAAAGATGATTAAAACATAAATTAAACTTCATTCATTCTTACTAAAAAGCAAATACATCCAACTAAACAAGACATACTTAAGTACGAGATTCGAAAGCAAATACAAGGAAATATATAAAGATAGATTAAACTAGATGGCCTAGTACGTTTTGGAATGATGACGAGGAAGATGAAATTCCAGGATTTCATCCTATCTTGACCATGAATTTGGATAATTTGGAAAGCTTCTTGTTAAGCTTCTTTTGATTTTTAACGATTTTCACTTGATTTCGAATAATCGTGTCTTTGAGATTATGACTTGAGGTTGGATACTCATTGCTTTCCATAGAAGTCTCTTCTTCTTCGACTTCCATTGGATCTTGTTCTTATTGCAATCGGGCTTGTTTGGCCTCATATGTCTCATAAGGTTTGAAAGTGATAAGAATTTGCATGAGATGAATGTTTGATGCGTTAAAGACTTTACTAAGGAAAATTCTTCTCGATGAAGATCAACTCCGAAGTATTTGAAAATGCGATGAGATAAACACCATAGTAGAGAGTGTTTTCTCTTGAAGATACATCTATGGGCTTAAATTCATTTAGAATCATATCGACCCAATTGATTAGATAATTACCCATAATGGCAAAGAGAGACTTTTGGACTTTAAGTGTAACAACCCGGAATTTTGGGGCCAATTTTTTTTTTTTTTTAATTTAGAAATTTTAATGGATTTTATATATTTAAAATAATTTATTTTAAATAATAACGACTAAAAATTTATATTAAAGCAAATAAATTTAATTTAAATATAAAAGGAGTTTAAAACAGCGCTGCAGTTTGAAAATTTGAATTTGAACTTTGATTGAATGTACAGCATTCGAAATAAATCGGATTTGAGTGAAACAAGAAATATTTAAATCTGTTTAATCATACCTTTCTAACGAATCTGAAAAACTGAAATTTCACTTTATAATTTGAAAGTTATGGCCAGTTCAAAATTTAGAAAAGTCACTGTAGAATTTTTATATTTTAATTAAATATATTGCCCTTAAAAATAGCCATTTTGCAAATGACCTCGGTTTTCGATGGAACCACTTTTGTTGGAACCGGAATGTCAAATTATTGCTAAGTTTCAATTTTCATAGTTTTTCGAATTAATATGTGAGCGTGGTAAAAGAAAACGTGTTTGTCAGTTTCAGTCAAATTTAAACGACTTAAAAATAGTCATTTTTCAAACGGTCCCAGAATTCGACGAAATTAGTCCTTTTAGAACTGTATCGTCAAAACATAACCAGAAATAATTTTTCTGTAATTTTTAGAGGTAGTTTGTAGCCCCGATAATTTAAAATATACGTTTGAATTTAATAATTAAATGATTTATAATTGAATTTAAAGAAAAACATATCGTAACAGCCGAACTGGGTTACGAAACATATTCCATTATGTCCGGGACTGGGGTTATTAGCTAGAGGCGACATTCGTTGGGTTCGATTCGGTGTTGATATCAACGAGCAACCATTTTCTTCAATTAAGATAAATAAATAGTATAAAATACTAGTATAAATACAGTATAATACGGCTAACCCTAATTTTCAGAATACAGCCGCCGTATGTATGAATTCCATGGCTGAAATCATCCGAATTTGATTCCTTAATTTCTTCCAATCCACTTCGAATTAAAACCCAATCCTTATACCAAATCGAAGAGATTTTCGAGGCCTTTAATTTGGTACGGATGTGATCGGAAACAATGGGGTATAATGGGCGAAATTGGAGCTGGAAGTCGTGATGTTTGGCGCGGGTTTCGGAGTGGCTTGGACCACCGAGCTCGGCGGGTTTCAGGGCATGGGGCGGCGTCTGGAGGGCTTCGTCGTGGCGAGGTTTGATCGGTTGCTGGTGGCTCGTAGGGGGTGCGACGTGAAGATAGGAGGAGCGGATATGGGTTTCGACGTTGGCAGTAAACGATGAAGAAGGATTAAAGGTTTATAAATTAATTAATTATTAAATTGTATAATTAATAAATTCAAATGCTCAAATGCCTATAACTTTTGCAAATGAAATCAGAAAATGACTATAGATTTATGATTATAAATTCAGAATTACTTCTATAAAAAAAAGAATAACGGATATGGGTTTCGACGTTGGCAGTAAACGATGAAGAAGGACTAAAGGTTTATAAATTAATTAATTATTAAATTGTATAATTAATAAATTCAAATGCTCAAATGCCTATAACTTTTGCAAATGAAATCAGTCGCGTTGGATTCACAACGAAAAACTCTACAACATGGAACTGACTAGGACCATTTCTGAGAAGATCAAATTTTGGCCAACTTTCGAATCTAATTTATTCAGAATTGAACAGACAGTGAGAAATCTATTTATTCTTTTTTTTAGAAATAATTCTGAATTTATAATCATAAATCTACAGTCATTTTCTGTTTGCTATTATTCATGATTTGTTTTATGCTAAATGAAATGTTTGTATCTGCTTGTTTGGTATGTTATTTGGGGATAAATGGTTAAACACACTGATCTGTAGTGAGATAATTTGTTAGAAACATTTAGATCATTTTGTAGTGATAAATGGAGAAAAACAAAAATATATAAATTGTGGTTAGATAAAATGATCGAAAATATGAAACACCAAATTTTCTTAAGTTGTTGAACTAGTGTATTTAACCAAATATATGAACACCAAATTTGGTCATTTTGTTGTACTAGTTTATTTCAACAATAATGAAATAACACTTTAAAACCTTTCTTGTTAGATTAGAATTATCACCAAAATGAAGTACCAACTTTCATACCTTTTGTTGAGTTAAGAATAGAAATAGAAGATTCATGTGTTAGAATTAAAACATGATTTTAATTAAAAGTACACTTTTAATGTAAGAATAGAGACATAAGAAGATTCATGTTTTATAATTTAAAAACATAGAAAGATGTTAGCATATAAAATATTCTTTTATATGATATTTAAAAACATAGAAGCAAAAAAAGAAAAGATTTAACATAAATTATTTCTTTTTATGTTAAAATAAAATGTTAGGAAGATTTAACATATATTTTTGTGTAACATTTTTTTTTTACAAAAAGAACAGATTTTTATGTAACATTCTTTTTCAATAAAAAGAAATTATGTTTTTTTTATTTGTCGAATTTACTACAATAAAAAGTGCAGATTTGGAAATTATGTTTTGGGTATCATATTGATTTCAATAAGAAGTGTTGATTAGAAATTTGTTATGAAAAATAAAAAGAAACATTTTGTTTAGAAATGTTAAGTATGATCAAAAGAAACATTTTGTTTATAAATGTTAATTATGATAAAATGGACATTTTTGTTTATTAAAAAGAGTAGGCAAAAATTCACATTTTTGTTTATTTAAGAAGATTAGACAAAATTCACATTCTACTTACATTAAAAAGAATTATAACAAAATCATCACATTTTGTTTATTTAAATGGGATTATAACAAAATCATCACATTTTGTTACATTAAAAGAATTAGCCAAATTTATCATTTTTGTTTACATTAAAAGAATTAAACAAAAATGTACATTTTACTCATTTAAAAAGGAGGAAATAAGAATACACATTTTTGTGTTAAAACATTTTTGATAGCAAATGTAAATAATAATAAAAAGGACATTTTGTTAGGAAATGTAAATTAGAATAAAAATAACCTTTTTGACTAGAAATTTGTTATGCTTAATACAAATATCATTTTATGTAGACGATGCCTTGTTAAATAAAAATATCATTTCATTTAAATAATATCATGTAGATAAAATATCCTTTTAGTCATAAATGTCATTCATGTTGAGTTATAAATACCATTTATGCTAGAATTCAAAATGTCATTTTTATAGAGTCATGTTTGTTCATAGTTAGAATATTATTTTGTTGAATTGTATTTGTGTAACATAAAAATATCATTTTTATGCTGAACTAGAATGGCCATATAAGAACATTTTTTATGTTAAATTAGAATGATGAAAATTATACATGTTTGTCCAAACAAAAGAATGATTAGTGAAAATTAAACTTTTTGTCAAAAGAATGATTAGAAATTAAAATAACATTTTTGGTTAAAATATGATTAGTGAGAAACGGACATTCTTGTCACATTTAAAAGAATGAAGTAGAAATGGACATTTTTGTCATTTATAAAAAATGAAACAAAAACATTTACTTTTTGTCTTGTAATTAGAATGATGAAAAATATTCATTTTTGCCATTCAAAAATAAATGGGACCAAAATATTCATTTTTGGTCACTAAAAGGATTGGTTAAAATTTTACATTTTTGTTTATTTAAAGGGACTAGACAAGAATTTACATTTTTGTTTATTTAAAAGGATTAAACGAAAATGTCATTCTAATGTAAATGTATACATTAGGATTTCATTCAAAATGAACATATACCATTCTAGTGTTATTCAAAATGTTGTTTTAGGAAAGAAATAACATTATTGATGTAAACGTTTCAGTAAAGGAATTTGTTTGATGGATGAAACCCCACACGGGTATTGGGATGATACTGGATACACACTAATCCCAATATTTAGTTATATGTCAATTGATGGATTGACAGTCTGTGATGAGCGTTAGTTATTTACTTTAATGCTCACACAGTTATAAATTCCACTCTGGTCATCTTTTGAATGTTTAATAATTATTTATCATGATTGTTGATCACATACAATATATGGTTGTTGATTGAGTCACATTCCAATAAAGGATATTCTAGAAAAGAATATTTTAGAAAATGTCTTAGAAAAAGAATATTTTAGAAAAGGAATATATTTTTAAAAAAATTTTTTTATTGAAATGCACTAGTTATCAACTAGGATTAATCATTAAATTTAAATTTGATGAAGATTTCCTATTTGTTAATATTTAATTGAAATTAAATTAAATAAATTGGATTTGGGTTTGTCGTGAATAGTGTCTTAAATAACACTGTTCTTAAACCCCGTATGAAGAGAATAATCTTTTAATTTAGATTATTAAAGTTTTCAATTATATTTAGTGATTGAAATAAGACGAAATGTGAGTTGGGTTTATTGTGAACTATGTTTTTAAGCGACATTTGTTCTTTAACTCAACTGACAGTGAAGATTATGATTTGGAATTTATAAATCTTTTATTAAGATTCAAAGGGGAATTTTGCAAAAGTAAAGTTTTCCAATTTAATATATTAGATTGGAATTCAATAGAATTCGAATTTATTATAACCGAGATAAGCTTCTGTAAAAGAAAACCGATACTACATACGGAATTTAAAAGGCTTTGCCGTTATTCCATTTATATTATTGGTCGGATGCAGAAATTTATAACGATCATATATTGATTTGATTTCTGTGAAGATTCCATATTTAATGGAAGTCGATTTTGGGTTTATCGTGAACGGTGTTTTAAAATGACACTAGTTCTTTAACCCAGTTAAAGATAAGATTTATTTCTTAAATTTAAATAATCATTGAATAATGATTTTTGTTATTTAAAACCAAATTGGGTTTTTAATAAATCTTTAAAAGAAAGATTTAAGAATAAACTTAAAGGATTTATCTTTGATAGAATAATACAAATATTTTATTAAAAGAATATTCTGAATTGGAATGAGGCGTTGGATGTGTTTTTAATAGTACTTGATTTTTAATTATAAAATACGTGAGTTATTCGGGAGGACCGGGCTTAACGCATTCTGAATAATTACTACGACGATGAAGAGTCGAAGATGAAGACGGTGGTTGAAGACCGACGATCTTCACATCGAATGGATGTGTTGCTACAGAGACCATTGATGGGAGTAGCTACCTTGAAGGGGCTTCAGAGGTGGCCGTCCGGACTATTGTTGATTGTTCGGATTTGGTTTTCGCTCAGACCCAGAGCATAAGCTAGTAAATGGATGCGTGTCTGACATTGGATTTCGTTCCATGTGAATTAAATCGATTTCTGTTAATGTATGTTTGTTTGGGGGTAGACGATTTATTCTCTACTTAACACCCTGGTATATATTAATAGTGATTGATCGCATGGCATGAATTGTCAATGTGGCCCGCCAAGATGCAATTGATCAAGGCTTTTGTTGAAAAGCAGGGGCTTGTGGGATGATCAAAGTATAGCCTATTACGGCATAGCTTTGTGTATATCGTGACTTCGTGAGCCTCACACCCCGGTATGAGTCAAAAACGGGATATGGACCGTAGAGAGTGCACACGTTTCTTTCTAGCTAGTGGTAGTGTCAGTGCTTAAACTGACTGACATTTAACTTATGTGGATGATGGATTTTGAGGCGCCCCGGATTTTTATAGGCCGTTAGTGGTCATACTACAGGTTCAAAGGAACCGGGATACATGTGTTCAGGCATAACCAATCCACTGCCGATAGGCAGGGACCGGCCCTACCGCTCTAAGGGTTCAATGCGGGGGATCCTGAGGCATTTGCTAGAGTGTCTCGAATCGGAGAGGAGCTTGCCCCTAGCCTCGACTCATGATGGAAATCCAATTTCCAATACGACCTTGCGGTTTTGATTGTTGAACTAGTATGGCGACATGATATATGGTACCCATGCCGTCTAGGATTGATACATTTATATTTGAAATGTTTTGATTAAAACATATATACACTAATACTAAATCCGTTTTACCGTATCAAGCATCTTTTGACCATTATAAGGTAAAACCATATCCTCCGGTTTGCGTTGCATTGTGTGATGGGACTTGGGTCTTATAATGGTTTCATTTTTCTAAAAAGCATTGCGTTGTTTAACGATTTACCTTATGTTATGCACTGGCAATCCAATGGAGTAAACCCGTTCCGCGTTAGCGGCGTGGTCCTGTGATTGGCCTTATTATTATCTAGGTTAAGTTAAGATTTCTCATACCAGTCCCATGACTGACCTGTAGTTTGTTTCACTGGCAAACTCGGGTGCCCATATTTTCCACACGGGCAGTCGAGTAGCTTTTTACAGATATATTTACAGGATCCTGGCTTACAGCTGAAGCGGTATTCGGAAAGCTCTGTATCCGTGTATTCCTTCCAGTTGTATATTTGTATTATTTTTCCGCTGCTATTTAAATGTAATTTAAAACTCTGATATTAATGTATTTATATTATCTAATAAGTATTCATACTCTTTTATATTCTTGTACCCTGATGTAATTGTTGTAACCAACAAAAAATGTTCTTCAGTTTATGTTCTGATGTGTATTGTTCTCAAAGCAATCCTGCCTTTCCTTTACTGGGAAGTTTGGGTCGTTTCATTTGGTATCAGAGCTTTGATTTACAGAGCTCGAGAACAAGACACATTAGAACCGAACGAAAGAATTCATCGGGGATTGGATTAGTAATATCCAATGAGAATAACTCGTTAGAGATAGGATCAGTAGTATCCTGGAACGAGTGTAAAGAGTATTATTTTCTCTAAAATAAATAAAAACAAATTCAGTTTTGAAAATTTTATCTTAAAATACGTATTTGAATATTATTATATTTATTGTGGACAATCGAGTATATAAAGATTTCGAATATACGAGTAATTAACGGATACTCGAAGTTTTAATATACTGGGTAGATATAGAATCACACTCTAGCCGCCCGGGGATAATTCTGATAATGCTGCAGCATTATCAGTATTTATTTCCGAGTTTCGAAAGTGGTATATCTATATATTTCCATTGACTGGTATGAGAACCAAAACTTAGTTGGTACACATTGCTACACATTGCTGTGATTTGCACTAAAAATGTGATTTTTGACTATATATAAAAGTTATATATATTTGAAAAGTTAATCACCTAATTGATTGCTGGTTGTGATGTTTGATTGTTAATTTAACTAATAAAAGTATAGAAATGATAATTACTTTAACTAACAAAATTATGGAAACCAATAAATAAAAATTTAAAGTTGAGTTGGTTAATTAAACAACTATTAGCTACGTTCCTTTTCGAGGACGAAAAGATTTAAGTGGGGGCGATTGTAACAACCCGGAATTTTGGGGCCAATTTAATTTTTTTTATTTAGAAATTTTAATGGATTTTATATATTTAAAATAATTTATTTTAAATAATAACGACTAAAAATTTATATTAAAGCAAATAAATTTAATTTAAATATAAAAGGAGTTTAAAACAGCGCTGCAGTTTGAAAATTTGAATTTGAACTTTGATTGAATGTACAGCATCCGATATAAATTGGATTTGAGTGAAACAAGAAATATTTAAATCTTTTTAATCATAACTTTCTAACGAATCTGAAAAACTGAAATTTCACTTTATAATTTGAAAGTTATGGCCAGTTCAAAATTTAGAAAAGTCGCTGTAGAATTTATATATTTTAATTAAATATATTGTCCTTAAAAACAGCCATTTTGCAAACGACCTCGGTTTTCGATGAAACCACTTTTGTTGGAACCGGAATGTCAAATTATTGCTAAGTTTCAATTTTCATAATTTTTCGAATTAATATGTGAGTGTGGTAAAAGAAAACGTGTTTTGTCAGTTTCAGTCAAATTTAAACGACTTAAAAATAGCCATTTTTCAAACGGTCTCAGAATTCGACGAAATTAGTCTTGTTAGAACCGTACCGTCAAAACATAACCAAAAATAATTTTTCTGTAATTTTTAGAGGTAGTCTGTAGCCCCGGTAATTTAAAATATACGTTTGAATTTAATAATTAAATGACTTATAATTGAATTTAAATAAAAACATATCGTAACAGCCGAACTGGGTTACGAAACATATTCCATTGTGTCCGGGACGGGGGTTATTAGCTAGGGGCGACATTCGTTGGGTTCGATTCGGTGTTGGTATCAACGAGCAACCATTTTCTTGAATTAAGATAAATAAATAGTATAAAATACTAGTATAAATACAGTATAATACGGCTAACCCCTAATTTTCAGAATACAGCCGTCGTATGTATGAATTCCAATTCCGAAATCATCCGAATTTGATTCTTTAATTTCTTCCAATCCACTTCGAATTAAAACCCAATCCTAATACCAAATCGAAGAGATTTTCGAGGCCTTTAATTTGGTACGGATGTGATCGGAAACAGTGGGGTATAATGGGCGAAATTGGAGCTGGAAGTCGTGATGTTTGGCGCGGGTTTCGGGGTGGCTTGGAACATTGAGCTCGGCGGGTTTCAGGGCGTGGGGACGGTGTCTGGAGGGCTTCGTCATGGCGAGGTTTGATCGGTTGTTGGTGGCTCGTAGGGGGGTGCGACGTGAAGTTAGGAGGAGCGAATATGGGTTTCGACGTTGGCAGTAAACGATGAAGAAGGATTAAAGGTTTATAAGTTAATTATTTATTAAATTGTATAATTAATAAATTCAAATGCTCAAATGCCTATAACTTTTGCAAATGAAATCATAAATTGATGAAATCAGTCGCGTTGGATTCACAACGAAAAACTCTACAACATGGATCTGACTAGGACCATTTCTGAGAAGATCAAATTTTGGCCAACTTTTGAATCTGATTTATTCAGAATTGAACAAACGGTGAGAAATCTATTTATTCTTTTTTTTTTTTTGAAATAATTCTGAATTTATAATCATAAATCTACAGCCATTTTCTGTTTGCTATTATTCATGATTTGTTCTGTGCTAAATGAAATGTTTGTAACTGCTTGTTTGGTGATGTTATTTGGGGATAAATGGTTAAACACACTGATCTGTAGTGAGATAATTTGTTAGAAACATTTAGATCATTTTGTAGTGATAAATGGAGAAAAACAAAAATATATAAATTGTGGTTAGATAAAATGATCGAAAATATGAAACACCAAATTTTCTTAAGTTGTTGAACTAGTGCATTTCAACAAATATATGAACACCAAATTTGGTCATTTTGTTGTACTAGTTTATTTCAACAATAATGAAATAACACTTTAAAACCCTTCTTGTTAGATTAGAATTATCACCAAAATGAAGTACCAACTTTCATACCTTTTTTTGAGTTAAGAATAGAAATAGAAGATTCATGTTTTAGAATTAAAACATGATTTTAATTAAAAGTACACTTTTAATGTTATAGAGACAAAAGAAGATTCATGTTTTAGAATATAAAAACATAGAAAGATGTTAGCATATAAAATATTCTTTTATATGATATTTAAAAACATAGAAGCAAAAAAAGAAAAGATTTAACATAAATTATTTCTTTTTATGTTAAAATAAAATGTTAGGAAGATTTGACATATATTTTTGTGTAACATTTTTTTTTTACAAAAAGAACAGATTTTTATGTAACATTCTTTTTCAATAAAAAGAAATTATGTTTTTTTATTTGTCGCATTTGCTACAATAAAAAGTGTAGAATTGGAAATTATGTTTTTGGTATCATATTGATTTCAATAAGAAGTGTTGATTATAAATTTGTTATGAAAAATAAAAAGAACATTTTGTTTAGAAATGTTAAGTATGATCAAAAGAAACATTTTATTTAGAAATGTTAATTATGATAAAATGGACATTTTTGTTTATTAAAAAGAGTAGGCAAATATTCACATTTTTGTTTATTTAATAAGATTAGACAAAATTCACATTCTGTTTACATTAAAAAGAATTATAACAAAATCATCACATTTTGTTTATTTAAAAGGGATTATAACAAAATCATCACATTTTGTTACATTAAAAGAATTAGCCAAATTTATCATTTTTGTTTACATTAAAAGAATTAAACAAAAATGTACATTTTACTCATTTAAAAAGGAGGAAATAAGAATACACATTTTTGTTAGCAAATGTAAATAATAATAAAAAGGACATTTTGTTAGGAAATGTAAATTAGAATAAAAATAACCTTTTTGACTAGAAATTTGTTATGCTTAATACAAATATCATTTTATGTAGACTATGCCTTGTTAAATAAAAAATCATTTCATTTAAATAATGTCATGTAGATAAAATATCCTTTTAGTCATAAATGTCATTCATGTTGAGTTATAAATACCATTTATGCTAGAATTCAAAATGTCATTTTTATAGAGTCATGTTTGTTCATAGTTAGAATATTATTTTGTTGAACTGTATTTGTGTAACATAAAAATATCATTTTTATGCTAAACTAGAATGGCCATATAAGAACATTTTTTATGTTAAATTAGAATAATGAAAATTATACATGTTTTTCCAAACAAAAGAATGATTGGTGAAATTAAACTTTTTGTCAAAAGAATGATTAGAAATTAAAATTACATTTTTGGTTAAAATATGATTAGTGAGAAACGGACATTCTTGTCACATTTAAAAGAATGAAGTAGAAATGGACATTTTTGTCATTTGTAAAAAATAAAACAAAAACATTTACTTTTTGTCATGTAATTAGAATGATGAAAAATATTCATTTTTGCCATTCAAAAATGAATGAGACCAAAATATTCATTTTTGGTCACTAAAAGGATTGGTTAAAAATTTACATTTTTGTTTATTTAAAGGGACTAGACAAGAATTTACATTTTTGTTTATTTAAAAGGATTAAACGAAAATGTCATTCTAATGTAAATGTATACATTAGGATTTTATTCAAAATGAACATATACCATTCTAGTGTTATTCAAAATTTTGTCTTAGGAAAGAACTAACATTTTTGATGTAAATGTTTCAGTAAAGGAATTTAAAGATTACTTTTTTATGTCATGTTGTTTTCATTAGAAGAATTGAATTAAAAGACAGGGTTTTTATTGTCATTTGTTCACAATAAGAAGGATAGAAATATATGTTTGTGATGTTGAAATGTGTGATCTGTTAAATATAATGTTGAGTATATTCAAGTTTGAATATTACACTCCCATTTACAAGTTACCCGACTTGTTTATGTGATTGGGACAATAATTTTCACACATCGCCCAAGTGCACGAATATTCTATTATTTGTTTGATGGATGAAACCCCACACGGGTATTGGGATGATACTGGATACACACTAATCCCAATATTTAGTTATATGTCAATCGATGGATTGACAGTCTGTGATGAGCGTTAGTTATTTACTTTAATGCTCACATAGTTATAAATTCCACCCGGGTCGTCATTTGGATGTTTAATGATTATTTATCATGATTGTTGATCACATACAATATACAGTTGTTGATTGAGTCACATTCCAATAAAGGATATTCTAGAAAAGAATATTTTAGAAAATGTCTTAGAAAAAGAATAATTTAGAAAAGAAATATATTTTTAAAAAAATATTTTTATTGAAATGCACTAGTTATCAATTAGGATTAATCATTAAATTTAAATTTAATGAAGATTTCCAATTTGTTTATATTTAATTGAAATTAAATTAAATAAATTGGATTTGGGTTTGTCGTGAATAGTGTCTTAAATAACACTGTTCTTAAACCCCGTATGAAGAGAATAATCTTTTAATTTAGATTATTAAAGTTTTCAATTATATTTAGTGATTGAAATAAGATGAAATGTGAGTTGGGTTTATTGTGAACTATGTTTTTAAGCGACATTTGTTCTTTAACTCAACTGACAGTGGAGATTATGATTTGGAATTTATAAATCTTTTATTAAGATTCAAAGTGGAATTTTCCAAAAGTAAAGTTTTCCAATTTAATATATTAGATTGGAATTGAATAGAATTCGAATTAATTAGAACCGAGATAAGCTTCTGTAAAAGAAAACCGATACTACATATGGAATTTAAAAGGCTTTGCCATTATTCCATTTATATTATTGGTCGGATACAGAAATTTATAACGAGCATATATTGATTTGATTTCTGTGAAGATTCCATATTTAATGGAAGTCGATTTTGGGTTTATCGTGAACGGTGTTTTAAAATGACACTAGTTCTTTAACCCAGTTAAAGATAAGATTTATTTCGTAAATTTAAATAATCATTGAATAATGATTTTTCTTATTTAAAACCAAATTGGGTTTTTAATAAATCTTTAAAAGAAAGATTTAAGAATAAACTTAAAGGATTTATCTATGATAGAATAATACGAATATTTTATTAGAAGAATATTCTGAATTGGAATGAGGCGTTGGATGTGTTTTTAATAGTACTTGATTTTTAATTATAAAATTTGTGAGTTATTTGGGAAGACCAGGCTTAACGCATTCCGAATAATTACTACGACGATGAAGAGTCGAAGATGAAGACGGTGGTTGAAGACCGACGATCTTCACATCGAATGGATGTGTTGCTACAGAGACCCTTGATGGGAGTAGCTACCTTGAAGGGGCTTCAGTGGTGGCCGTCCGGACTATTGTTGATTGTTCGGATTTGGTTTTCGCTCAGACCCAGAGCATAAGCTAGTAAATGGATGCGTGTCTGACATTGGATTTCGTTCCATGTGAATTGAATCGATTTCTGTTAATGTATGTCTGTTTGGTGGTAGAGGATTTATTCTCTACTTAACACCCTGGTATATATTAATAGTGATTGATCGCATGGCGTGAATTGTCAATGTGGCAAGCCAAGATGCAATTGATCAAGGCTTTTGTTGAAAAGCAGGGGCTTGTGGGATGATCAAAGTATAGCCTATTACCGCATAGCTTTGTGTATATCGTGACTTTGCGAGCCTCACACCCCGGTATGAGTCAAAACGGGATATGGACCGTAGGGAGTGCACACGTTTCTTTCTAGCTAGTGGTAGTGTCAGTGCTTAAACTGGCTGACATTTTACTTATGTGGATGATGGATTTTGAGGCGCCTCGGATTTTTATAGGCCGTTAGTGGTCATTCTACAGGTTCAAAGGAACGGGGAAACATGTGTTTAGGCATAACCAATCCACTGTCGATAGGCGGGGACCGCCCCTACCGCTCCAAGGGTTCACTGCGGGGGATCCTGAGGCATTTGTTAGAGTGTCTCGAATCGGAGAGGAGCTTGCCCCTAGCCTCGACTCATGATGGAAATCCAATTTCCCATACGATCTTGCGGTTTTGATTGTTGAACTAGTATGGCGACATGATATATGGTACCCATGCTGTCTAGGATTGTTACATTTATATTTGAAATGTTTTTATTAAAACATATACACACTAATACTAAACCTGTTTTACCGTATCAAGCATCTTTTGACCATTATAGGGTAAAACCCTATCCTCCGGTTTGCGTTGTATTGTGTGATGGGACTTGGGTCTTATAATGGTTTCATTTTTCTAAAAAGCATTGCGTTGTTTAACGATTTACCTTATGTTATGCACTGGCAATCCAATATAGTAAACCCGTTCCGCGTTAGCGGCGTGGTCCTATGATTGGCCTTATTATTATCTAGGTTAAGTTAAGATTTCTCATACCAGTCCCATGATTAACCGGTAGTTTGTTTCACTGGCAAACTCGGGTGCCCATATTTTCCACACGGGCAGTCGAGTAGCTTTTTGCAGATATATTTACAGGATCCTGGCTTACAGCTGAAGCGGTATTCGGAAAGCTCTGTATCCGTGTATTCCTTCCAGTTGTATATTTGTATTATTTTTCCACTGCTATTTAAATGTAATTTAAAACTCTGATATTAATGTATTTCTATTATGTAATAAGTATTCATACTCTGTTATATTCTTGTACCCTGATGCAATTGTTGTAACCAACAAAAAAATGTTCTTCAGTTTATGTTCTGATGTGTATTGTTCTCAAAGCAATCCAGCCTTTCCTTTATTGGGAAGTTTGGGTCATTTCATTTGGTATCAGAGCTTTGGTTTACAGAGCTCGAGAACAAGACACATTAGAACCGAACGAAAGAATTCATCAGGGATTGGACTAGTAATATCCAATGAGAATAACTCGTTAGAGATAGGATCAGTAGTATCCTGGAACGAGTGTTAAGAGTATTATTTTCTTTAAAATAAATAAAAACAAATTCAGTTTTGAAAATTTTATCTTAAAATACGTATTTGAATATTATTATATTTTAATGTGGACAATCGAGTATATAAATATTTCGAATATACGAGTAATTAAAGGATACTCGAAGTTTTAATATACTAGGTAGATATAAAATCACACTCTAACCGCCCGGGGGTAATTCTCATAATGCTGCACATTGCTGTGATTTGCACTAAAAATATGATTTTTGACTATATATAAAAGTTATATATATATTTGAAAAGTTAATCACCTAATTGATTGCTGGTTGTGATGTTTGATTGTTAATTTAACTAATAAAAGTATAGATATGATAATTACTTTAACGAACAAAATTATGGAAACCAATAAATAAAAATTTAAAGTTGAGTTGGTTAATTAAACAACTATTAGCTACGTTCCTTTTCGAGGACGAAAAGATTTAAGTGGGGGCGATTGTAACAACCCGGAATTTTGGGGCCAATTTAAATTTTTTTTATAGAAATTTTAATGGATTTTATATATTTAAAATAATTTATTTTAAATAGTAACGACTAAAAATTTATATTAAAGCAAATAAATTTAATTTAAATATAAAAGGAGTTTAAAACAGCGCTGCAGTTTGAAAATTTGAATTTGAACTTTGACTGAATGTACAACATCCGAAATAAATCGGATTTGAGTGAAACAAGAAATATTTAAATCTGTTTAATCATACCTTTCTAATGAATCTGAAAAACTGAAATTTCACTTTATAATTTTAAAGTTATGGCCAGTTCAAAATTTAAAAAAGTCGCTGTAGAATTTATATATTTTAATTAAATATATTGCCCTTAAAAATAGCCATTTTGCAAACGACCTCGGTTTTCGACGAAACCACTTTTGTTGGAACCAGAATGTCAAATTATTGCTAAGTTTCAATTTTCATAATTTTTCGAATTAATATGTGAGCGTGGTAAAAGAAAACGTGTTTTGTCAGTTTCAGTCAAATTTAAACGACTTAAAAATAGCCATTTTTCAAACGGTCTCAGAATTCGACGAAATTAGTCTTGTTAGAACCGTATCGTCAAAACATAACCAGAAATAATTTTTCTGTAATTTTTAGAGGTAGTCTGTAGCCCCGGTAATTTAAAATGTACGTTTGAATTTAATAATTAAATGATTTATAATTGAATTTAAAGAAAAACATATCGTAACAGCTGAACTGGGTTACGAAACATATTCCATTGTGTCCGGGACGGGGGTTATTAGCTAGGGGCGACATTCGTTGGGTTTGATTCGGTGTTGGTATCAACGAGCAACCATTTTCTTGAATTAAGATAAATAAATAGTATAAAATACTAGTATAAATACAGTATAATACGCCTAACCCTAATTTTCAGAATACAGCCGCCGTATGTATGAATTCCATGGCCCAAATCATCCGAGTTTGATTCCTTAATTTCTTCCAATCCACTTCGAATTAAAACCCAATCCTTATACCAAATCGAAGAGATTTTCGAGGTCTTTAATTTGGTACGGATGTGATCGGAAACAATGGGGTATAATGGGCGAAATTGGAGCTAGAAGTCGTGATGTTTGGCGCGGGTTTCGGGGTGGCTTGGACCACCGAGCTCGGCGGGTTTCAGGGCGTGGGGGCAGCGTCTGGAGGGCTTCGTCGTGGCGAGGTTTGATCGGTTGCTGGTGGCTCGTAGGAGGTGCGACGTGAAGATAGGAGGAGCGGATATGGGTTTCGACATTGGCAGTAAACGATGATGACGGATTAAAGGTTTATAAATTAATTAATTATTAAATTGTATAATTAATAAATTCAAATGCTCAAATGCCTATAACTTTTGCAAATGAAATCATAAATTGATGAAATCAGTCGCATTGGATTCACAACGAAAAACTCTACAACATGGAACTGACTAGGACCATTTCTGAGAAGATCAAATTTTGGCCAACTTTCGAATTTGATTTATTCAGAATTGAACAGACGGTGAGAAATCTATTTATTCTTTTTTTTCTGAAATAATTCTGAATTTATAATCATAAATCTACAGTCATTTTCTGTTTGCTATTATTCATGATTTGTTCTGTGCTAAATGAAATGTTTGTATCTGCTTGTTTGGTGATGTTATTTGGGGATAAATGGTTAAACACACTGATCTGTAGTGAGATAATTTGTTAGAAACATTTAGATCATCTTGTAGTGATAAATGGAGAAAAACAAAAATATATAAATTGTGGTTAGATAAAATGATCGAAAATATGAAACACCAAATTTTCTTAAGTTGTTGAACTAGTATATTTCAACAAATATATGAACACCAAATTTGGTCATTTTGTTGTACTAGTTTATTTCAACAATAATGAAATAACACTTTAAAACCCTTCTTGTTAGATTAGAATTATCACCAAAATGAAGTACCAACTTTCATACCTTTTGTTGAGTTAAGAATAGAAATAGAAGATTCATGTTTTAGAATTAAAACATGATTTTAATTAAAAGTACACTTTTAATGTAAGAATAGAGACATAAGAAGATTCATGTTTTAGAATTTAAAAACATAGAAAGATGTTAGCATATAAAATATTATTTTATATGATATTTAAAAACATAGAAGCAAAAAAAGAAAAGATTTAACATATATTATTTGTTTTTATGTTAAAATAAAATGTTAGGAAGATTTAACATATATTTTTGTTTAACATTTTTTTTTACAAATAGAACAGATTTTTATGTAACATTCTTTTTCAATAAAAAGAAATTATATTTTTTTTATTTGTCGCATTTACTACAATAAAAAGTGTAGAATTGGAAATTATGTTTTTGGTATCATATTGATTTCAATAAGAAGTGTTGATTAGAAATTTGTTATGAAAAATAAAAAGAAACATTTTGTTTAGAAATGTTAAGTATGATCAAAAGAAACATTTTGTTTAGAAATGTTAATTATGATAAAATGGACATTTTTGTTTATTAAAAAGAGTAGGCAAAAATTCACATTTTTGTTTATTTAAGAAGATTAGACAAAATTCACATTCTGTTTACATTAAAAAGAATTATAATAAAATCATCACATTTTGTTTATTTAAAAGGGATTATAACAAAATCATCACATTTTATAACATTAAAAGAATTAGCCAAATTTATCATTTTTTTTACATTAAAAGAATTAAACAAAAATGTACATTTTACTCAATTAGAAAGGTGGAAATAAGAATACACATTTTTGTGTTAAAACATTTTTGTTAGCAAATGTAAATAATAATAAAAAGGACATTTTGTTAGGAAATGTAAATTAGAATAAAAATAACCTTTTTGACTACAAATTTGTTATGCTTAATACAATTATCATTTTATGTAGATGATGCCTTGTTAAATAAAAATATAATTTCATTTAAATAATATCATGTAGATAAAATATCCTTTTAGTCATAAATGTCATTCATGTTGAGTTATAAATACCATTTATGCTAGAATTCAAAATGTCATTTTTATAGAGTCATGTTTGTTCATAGTTAGAATATTATTTTGTTGAACTGTATTTGTGTAACATAAAAATATCATTTTTATGCTGAACTAGAATGGCCATATAAGAACATTTTTATGTTAAATTAGAATGATGAAAATTATACATGTTTTTCCAAACAAAAGAATGATTAGTGAAAATTAAAATTTTTGTCAAAAGAATGCTTAGAAATTAAAATAACATTTTTGGTTAAAATATGACTAGTGAGAAACGGACATTCTTGTCACATTTAAAAGAATGAAGTAGAAATGGACATTTTTGTCATTTATAAAAAATGAAACAAAAACATTTACTTTTTGTCATGTAATTAGAATGATGAAAAATATTCATTTTTGCCATTCAAAAATGAATGAGACCAAAATATTCATTTTTGGTCACTAAAAGGATTGGTTAAAAATTTACATTTTTGTTTATTTAAAGGGACTAGACAAGAATTTACATTTTTGTTTATTTAAAAGGATTAAACGAAAATGTCATTCTAATGTAAATGTATACATTAGGATTTTATTCAAAATGAACATATACCATTCTAGTGTTATTCAAATTGTTGTCTTAGGAAAGAAATAACATTATTGATGTAAATGTTTCAGTAATGGAATTTAAAGATTACTTTTTTATGTCATGTTGTTTTCATTAGAATAATTGAATTAAAAGACTGGGTTTTTATTGTCATTTGTTCACAATAAGAAGAATAGAAATATATGTTTGTGATGTTGAAATGTGTGATCTGTTAAATATAATGTTGAGTATACTCAAGTTTGAATATTACACTCCTATTTACAAGTTACCCGACTTGTTTATGTGATTGGGACGATAATTTTCACACATCGCCCAAGTGCACGAATATTCTATTATTTGTTTGATGGATGAAACCCTACACGGGTATTGGGATGATACTAGATACACACTAATCCCAATATTTGGTTATATGTCAATTGATGGATTGACAGTCTACTCTTTAATGCTCATACAGTTATAAATTCCACTCTGGTCGTCATTTGGATGTTTAATAATTATTTATCACGATTGTTGATCACATACAATAAATGGTTGTTGATTGAGTCACATTCCAATAAAGGATATTCTAGAAAATAATATTTTAGAAAATGTCTTAGAAAAAGAATATTTTAGAAAAGGAATATATTTTTAAAAAAAAATTATTGAAATGCACTAGTTATCAACTAGGATTAATCATTAAATTTAAATTTGATGAAGATTTCCAATTTGTTAATATTTAATTGAAATTAAATTAAATTAATTGGATTTGGGTTTGTCCTGAATAGTATCTTAAATAACACTGTTCTTAAAACCCGTATGAAGAGAATATGCTTTTAATTTAGATTATTAAAGTTTTCAATTATATTTAGTGATTGAAATAAGATGAAATGTGAGTTGGGTTTATTGTGAACTATGTTTTTAAGCGACATTTGTTCTTTAACTCAACTGACAGTGAAGATTATGATTTGGAATTTATAAATCTTTTATTAAGATTCAAAGGGGAATTTTCCAAAAGTAAAGTTTTCCAATTTAATATATTAGATTGGAATTCAATAGAATTCGAATTAATTATAACTGAGATAAGCTTCTATAAAAGAAAACCGATACTACATATGGAATTTAAAAGGCTTTGCCGTTATTCCATTTATATTATTGGTCGGATGCAGAAATTTATAACGATCATATATTGATTTGATTTCTGTGAAGATTCCATATTTAATGGAAGTCGATTTTGGGTTTATCGTGAACGGTGTTTTAAAATGACACTAGTTCTTTAACTCAATTAAAGATAAGATTTATTTCTTAAATTTAAATAATCATTGAATAATGATTTTGTTTATTTAAAACCAAATTGGGTTTTTAATAAATCTTTAAAAGAAAGATTTAAGAATAAACTTAAAGGATTTATCTTTGATAGAATAATACGAATATTTTATTAGAAGAATATTCTGAATTGGAATGAGGCGTTGGATGTGTTTTTAATAGTACTTGATTTTTAATTATAAAATACGTGAGTTATTCGGGAAGACCGGGCTTAACCCATTCCGAATAATTACTACGACGATGAAGAGTCGAAGATGAAGACGGTTGTTGAAGACCGACGATCTTCACATCGAATGGATGTGTTGCTACAGAGACCCTTGATGTGAGTAGCTACCTTGAAGGGGCTTCAGTGGTGGTCGTCCGGACTATTGTTGATTGTTCGGATTTGGTTTTCGCTCAGACCCAGAGCATAAGCTAGTAAATGGTTGCGTGTCTGACATTGGATTTCGTTCCATGTGAATTAAATCGATTTCTGTTATTGTATGTCTGTTTGGTGGTGGAGGATTTATTCTCTACTTAACACCCTGGTGTATATTAATAGTGATTGATCGCATGGCGTGAATTGTCAATGTTGCACGCCAAGATGCAATTGATCAAGGCTTTTGTTGAAAAGCAGGTCCTTGTGGGATGATCAAAGTATAGCCTATTACGGCATAGCTTTGTGTATATCGTGACTTCGCGAGCCTCACACCTCGGTATGAGTCAAAAACGGGATATGGACCGTAGGGAGTGCACACGTTTCTTTCTAGCTAGTGCTAGTGTCAGTGCTTAAACTGGATGACATTTTACTTATGTGGATGATGGATTTTGAGGCG
Source organism: Allium sativum (assembly GCA_030737875.1). Taxonomy (NCBI): domain Eukaryota; kingdom Viridiplantae; phylum Streptophyta; class Magnoliopsida; order Asparagales; family Amaryllidaceae; genus Allium; species Allium sativum. Next base: position 468,863,403 of record CM060923.1, read on the forward strand.
CCTCGGATTTTTATAGGCCGTTAGTGGTCATACTACAGGTTCAAAGGAACCGGGAAACGTGTGTTTAGGCATAACCAATTCATTGCCGATAGGCGGGGACCGGCCCTACCGCTCCAAGGGTTCACTGCGGGGGATCCTGAGGCATTTGCTAGAGTGTCTCGAATCGGAGAGGAGCTTGCCCCTAGCCTCGACTCATGATGGAAATCCAATTTCCAATACGACCTTGCGGTTTTGATTGTTGAACTAGTATGGCGACATGATATATGGTACCCATGCCGTCTAGGATTGATACATTTATATTTGAAATGTTTTTATTAAAACATATACACACTAATACTAAATCCATTTTACCGTATCAAGCATCTTTTGACCATTATAAGGTAAAACCCTATCCTCCGGTTTGCGTTGCATTGTATGATGGGACTTGGGTCTTATAATGGTTTCATTTTTCTAAAAAGCATTTCTTTGTTTAACGATTTACCTTATGTTATGCACTGGCAATCCAATGGAGTAAACCCATTCCGCGTTAGCGGCGTGGTCCTGTGATTGGCCTTATTATTATCTAGGTTAAGTTAAGATTTCTCATACCAGTCCCATGACTGACCTGTAGTTTGTTTCACTGGCAAACTCGGGTGCCCATATTTTCCATACGGGCAGTCGAGTAATTTTTTGCAGATATATTTACAGGATCCTGGCTTATAGCTGAAGCGGTATTCGGAAAGCTCTGTATCCGTGTATTCCTTCCAGTTGTATATTTGTATTATTTTTCCGCTGCTATTTAAATGTAATTTAAAACTCTGATATTAATGTATTTCTATTATGTAATAAGTATTCATACTCTGTTATATTCTTGTACCCTGATGTAATTGTTGTAACCAACAAAAAAATGTTCTTCAGTTTATGTTCTGATGTGTATTGTTCTCAAAGCAATCTAGCCTTTCCTTTACTGGGAAGTTTGGGTCGTTTCATTAAGAGTTAGATTGTTGTAATTTTCGGAACAAGGAGTGATGGTTTGTTGAAGGAGGAGGTTGACGATTCTTGTTTTTGGACAAAAGAAACGATTTTTGAAATCCATTGGAGCACCATCTTCGAAGATATCGTGATAGGTTTCCAAATCGGTTTCATTGATGGCGAAAGTTGAGAAATCCGTGCCCTCACTTCTACAATTTAGAATTTCTCCTAAAAGATCGGCATCGAGAATAATTTGAGTTCCCTAGACACTACTCCAAATTTGATTTTATTGCCTTGATAAAATCCGCGGTTGAGATTGGTGTAGAACATCTTCACGAGTTTAGGATAACACACTTCGTCGTTATCACGAGAGTCAATTAGACTCAATATTTCGTTGTGTTGAAAAAGAGAAACGAGATCATAAGATGGAAAGTCGCTAAAGACGGCGAAAGCACCCATGTTAACTTTAGCATTTGCTAAATAGTCACCACAGGTTTTAATGGCCTCTTTATCATTGTAAAGATAAACTTTTATGGATTTGGTTATCTTCAATTTCTGAGATGAACTTGAGGAAGCCATTGACATGATAGTTTTGAGGAGGATAGATATGAAGAAAATTGTTTTGAGTTGTGAATGAGAGGTAGAAAGGATGGATATATATAGAAAATGAATAGATATGAATATGAATTGAATAGGCACAACTTTTCTGATTGAAAGGACACCTTTTCAGACCTTGGGAGTTGGTGAAAAGATTGGAGGGAAGTTTGAAAGTTTAAACTTTTGAAATTCAAAATTTTAAATTTCAAAGATGCTGTATATGTCGACATGTATATTTCTGTATGTCGACAAATAGTGCTTATTTCAAAAAGAATTTTGTATTTTCAAGCTTTGAATTAAATTATCGATTTATATTTCAGGTTTAACGATTTCCTGTAATACTTCTAATCCTAATGAACATACAAACAATTTTATTTTATTAATTTATTGGTTATTTAATATTATATTATTATTTTGAATTTCAAAACTCAAATTTCAAATTTCAAAATTGAATTTCAAAATTCAAATTTCAAATTTGAATTTCAAAATTCAAAATTTGAATTTGAATTTCAAATTTCAAAGAATTTATTAGATTTTAAATTCAAACCAAAGCAAACAAACAAATCAACCATTCAACCAAATAAAATTAAAATGTAATTAATGCGTACCCGGTTTTTTGATTCTTTCCTTCATGATTTTCTAATCTCTAAATTGTTGTAAAGCATATATTTGTATTTCCGGTTTCTGGTTCTTCGTCGCTTGATGACGAATCATCTAACGTTGTTGCATATGCTTTCTTTCTTTTCCTTGATGAATTTGAGTTGTCCGGTTGTTGAGTGGATTTGTATGGATATGGACACATCTTCTTTACATGACCTGGTTTGTTGCAGTTAAAGCATCGTCCATCATTTCAATTTAAATTGGCTTCATTATAACTCTTCCTTCTATATTTTTTAAATATTCTAAACTGATTATTCGTGAGTGTTGTTTCTTCATCATCTTCACTACTCGAGTCAGAATCATTTGTTGTGGCTCTCAGTGCAATAGACTTCTTTTCACTTGATCTATTTTCTTTTCTGTAATTGACTTTCATATGACATCATATTTCCAATTAACTCTTCAATCTTCATTTCATTGACATCATTGGCTTCTTCTATAGCCTAAGTCTTCTGATCCCGTTCTTGAGTTAATGAATTTAATATTTTTCTGACTTGATCTGCTTCGGATTAAGTTTTCCAAGTGTTGTTAGTGAATGCACTATCTCTTGAAATCTATGATACATATCTAAAATAAACTCATTCTCATTCATTTTAAATAACTCAAATTGAATGACTAGTATGCCTATCTTAGTCTGTTTAACTTTACTAGTTCCTACGTGAGTAACTTGGAAGGTTCTCCAGATTTCATAAGCAGTTTTACATACTGATACTCTATTAAAGTCATTTCTATCTGATGAACAAAATAACGTATTCTTGGCTTTAGAATTGCTTTATGCAGCAGCCTTTTGTTATTTGTCCATTGTGCAAATGCAGTTGTGGGTTCAACATAATTATTTTGTGTACTATTCCATGTGTCTAATCCTACAAACTGTAAATAAATTTTCATCCTACATGCCCAATATGAGTAATTACTACCATTAAACAGTGGTCGTCTAACAGTGGATTGACCCTCTACAAAAGTAATATTATTGCTGCCAGTGTTGGTTGCCATTTTACCAAATTTTGAAAAATGAGATTATAAACTTTTTGAAAGACCTTGCTCTGATACCAATGGTTAGGGACTGTGGAATGGATCGTTCAAGCAAAGCAAACACTAGAGGGGTGGTGAATAGTGTTTGTAAGATTTTAAACAAAACTAAAAACTAGAGAGAACTATGGGATGAATCAAACACCACAAACACAACCACAGACACAGATTCAAACACAGATACAAAATAAACAAAAATAAAAGTGCAAAAAAGGAAAGAACACATCGGATTTTGTACTGGTTCGGATTACTCCTACGTCCAGTCCCGCACAACGCTGGATTGTGCAGAGTTTTATTACTATTTTCAAATAGCCAAATACAACCTCCTTGATTTCACGGCTCAACAAGGAAACACCGACTCCTACCCCTTGATTTCACGGCTCAACAAGGGCACACCGACTCCTATTCCTTGATTTCATTGCAACAAGGATAAACCGATTACTCTTTGACTTACAAATAGGGTCTTTCAACCCAAGCAATTACAAAACCGCGCTATAACTCTTCAATAACACTTGATTCAAAGAGTAGAGTGTAGAGAGAAGAAGTTTGATCAATTCAGAAGTGAAATCGGCAGAGTAAGTGTAAAAACCATAAAAATGAAGAAGAATAATGATAGGATGAAAGAGGATGAAGATGGAGAAGAAGAGATGTTAGAAAATTCAATTTTAACCTCTATTTATAGAGAATGAAGGGCTGCAACGGTTCTGAAGCGTTTCAAATAATGAAAAGACATTTCCCTTCAAATTTAGAAAAACAGCTGTTATATGTCGACATACATATTTTGCTATGTCGACATACTCCTGTGTAAATTTCATTTTCAAAGCATTTTTCAAAAATTTTGATATAAAATTAGTTCTAGGAATTTTTGAGTAAAATTCTAATGTTGTAAATCAATATTATATGATAGGAAAACATATTTTTAAACTATATAAATATATATATATATATAACTATAAGGTTTTTAAACTATATAAAATATGAATAAAGTATATATAAAAACTAAAGTTTGAAAAACAAAGAAGAACAAAAATAGAAACAAGTATAAAAACAAAATAGAGAGGAATGAGAATAAAATAAAAAACAAAATAGAAGGGATTGAAGAAAGAATTGAAAAACCAGAATTTGACTTTGAATTTGAACCTGGAGTGCTATTTAGAGTCTTACAAAATCTAGACTCTATAAATATATTATTCTTGAACTCTTGAAATCTTGATTACTCATGAGTCTTGAATCTACTCTGAATTTTGAATCTCTAAAAGCTCTTAAATTGTACAGTCTTCAGTATTAATTCATGTATACAAATCCTGCATATGTATATATATATGTATATTCTAGATAAAGATGTTAGTATATATTTTATAATCAATGATAATTGAAATAAGGTTGTTGTCATCAAAACTCCATTCTCCAACACAGAGTGCAGGCCTCCAGAAATTCGGACCCCTTATCTTCCCTAGGAAACTCGTACCCCCTCTGGGGATACGAATTTCGTACCCCGTGGGGTGTAAAATTCATATCGTGGGATACGAGTTTTGTACCCTATAGGGTACGAAATTCGTAGGTACGTTAAATATGTTAGTTTTATGGAGGGGTCCGACGTGCTGGGGTTCGAATCATCGAGGGTGAGAGGGATACGAAGTCAGGTGATCCGAGGTACGTAATGTGGATAGGCTCGAGGAAAGGGGACTCGAGCGAACAGGGTTCGAACCATGGGGATTCCAAGGTTTCGGGTACGAAGGCAGGGATACCAAATTGCTTCCTGTGCACAGTTTTGAGGAATCGTGTGTCTCTCGCTCGCATTACCTTTTTCGGGCTTGTTCCCTTAGCTTCTTGGCGAAATTTCGGACCATAGCGTCACGCAATGTGTTGAGTCGAGCGTGTCTTGTGTACTTTTGGAATCGGACCAGGCCGGTTAACTGCACCCAACCCACTTCTACCTCCCTCGCCTTCCACGTCAACTTCCAATTCCCCTTCCTCCTTGCCGTAGGCCCCCACTTCCCTAAAACGCCTCTAAAGCACCCTTAGACCCTTTTAACACTTTAAAGGCCTCACATTTAAGCCCCTTCACACCAAAACAGCCCATAATCGACCCCACATCCCACCAACAACACACGTTGTCCTCGCACCCTTAGTCTGTGCTCCACTTCCACCCACGATCCGACCTTTAGACTTTGAAACTCAATATATACCCACATATATTCAATATACTCCATAAAACCTGTATGCATCGAAGTTTTTTCCATTCGAAAGTTGATAACCCAAGGTGATGCTGGAAGGCTGCCCGATTTTATTTGGATAGTAGAGGAGTCCTCCATTCGAAGTTACAAAGAAATGGATAATTCGGTAAGAAACTACGTACTTAAATGGTTAAGTAGTATAGGTTATAAATATTGAATCACGCTCGGATTTAATAATGATTAGTGAATAAAAATATGATTTTTGTGGGGTAAACATACGATACTTAAGTTAATGACACCATATGATGATGATCATGTGTATATTGGATGTTGATTGTGGATATCAACCTTATTGGGTTGACTGAATACTATTTTGAATAGTAACGAGTTGATGGATATAACCTTGCTAGTTAATAGCATTTTGTTTGGTTGATGTTGAATGTTGTAAGGATTGTTTATGAGATGGCATATGACACCGTAATGAATTATACCCAAAGAGTTGGATTATGGGGTTAACGGTTAAGCCTATATTCAATAAAGTTGTTTAATAGAATATTTATTAATTAAATAATAAGTGAAAAATAAAAGTTCGAATTTGATATCTGGCTGTTGATAGAAACTAAGTTAAAATTAATACGATAAACATTCGTAATGGAAAGAAATTTATCTGAAACAATTTTAAAGTGATTAAGGCATGTTAAAGTTTTTAATTAAAATGAATAGTAACTTTGAAAAGTAAAGTTTGGTTTGGGTATATAAGAAATGTTTAAACTGTATTTTCTTTTCCAAATTTACTATTTATTTTTATAATGGACTTAAGGAAAGTTTGGGTTTTAAAAGTTAAAGTTTGAAAAATAATATTATTTTTATGATTTATATAATATCATAATATTTAAATAATTGAATATATGAATTTGAAGTTGTATAGTGGAAATATAGTTTTCAAAGATTATTTATACTTGTTATATAATTAATTAATTAATTTAGAGGCATTTCAACTTGATTTTAAATAAAAATCGAAGTTTGGTTTGAATGGAACCAGTCACGCAGCGGTAGTTCGCGAATGTCGACCAGTGACTTCAAACCGACTTACCAGGAGATCCGATCGTCCGATTTTCCCAAAATGAAAAACGTTTGGTTCGAAATGAAAAGAGTTTTCAAATGCAAAGAGAAGTTTTACAATCCAACTGTTAGATTTTGAAATAAGTTCAAATCATATTTGAATAAAAGCAGCGCCAGTGTCGTTTAGAACCTGAAATGAGATTTTGTTGAAATGGACTATAATTAAATAATTAAAAACAGCAATAAATTATGTTAAATTATAATAAATGAAGAGTTTGGCCTGAATATACGAGATTTTAAATGATAAAAGCCTGTTGACTTGAAATATGCTACATTGCAACGCATTTTATAACGATTTTTTAGAAATGTTTTGAGTTAAAGGTTTAAGTTCCCAAATTAAATATAAACCTTGTAAACCATTATATAAGGTTAATAAAGAATTTTGAAGATTACTATTGAAGCCCAACAGCTTAATCAAGTTTAAGAATAAAATCAAATCTTATGAAATGTTTTCTAATTAAAAGAAACTTAACTGGGGTTCCGATAGTCCAAAAAGATTTTGTTTGCCACTATTTTTTTTCAAAAAGACCAGGATCAACCCATTTTGAATAATTATATGATGAGTTAGAAGTCGAATATAACGAAGATGGTGGAAGACCGGGAATCTTCACATCGAGTGGACTATTTGTTAATGCCTTAGGTAGCTTCCATTACAAGGTTATAAGTGGCAATGGTCCGGACGTACTTGTTGATTGTTCGGATATGCAAGGGCCTTTCTACTTTATTGGACGAGGAATAAGGTGCCATCGGTTTCGTATGCAACCTAGAATGAACTTGTATTGGATGTATGTCTGACATTGTATTTTATAGTGTACTGATTGGTTTTTGTTAAACATATTTCAGTAGGTGGTTGTCTCAACTTAGCACCCTCTTTGAGACGTACGAGCTCAAAGGTTATATGGTTAGTGAATATCGATTATATGTTATGAATTGAAATTGTGGCATGCTAAGTGCTGATGATTGATAGATCAAAGCTTTTGTTGAAAAGCAGAGCTTTAAGGAACGCGACTTTAAAGCCTTACAACTCGAGGATGACCGAAACAGGATGTGTGCGGCAAATTTATGACTGTAACGTTGCTTCTAGATAGAAAGTGATGCTATGGTATGGAGCCCTGGCAATTAACTTATGTGGATGATGGATCAAGGGCCCTCGGATAAATATTAGTCGTGACCGAGAACGATATCCTCAGGATAACGCGAACTCCTCCCAGTCAAAGGGGTAGATCGGCTTTGAGAGTACGGGGGCAGTTAGCTCCTCGGGACATCCCTCAAGAGGTGTACACACCCATGGAAAAAGGAAGATCCTTTACCTGGTCATTGTTGGAATCCAATTTCCAATACGAACCTTTATGATTTTGGTTGTAACATACATATGTAAACGTAATATATGGGTACATACGTCTGCTAAGATTTATACATTTATTTTGAAAAGGTTTTCAAAGATAGAAATTAATGGTAATACCAAATGATTTTCGTGTATCAAGCATATTTGGTTATCATAAGGTAAAACTTGCTCCTAATGGTGTTTCTTTGCATTGTGTGATCAGATGCGAGTCTTGCGGTAACTTCATTTTCAAAAAGCATTGCGAGTTTTTGTGCATTGGTATTCATGAGGGGAAACTTGTTCCTGTTAAGCAGCGTGGTCTTATGAATTACCTTATAACCCTTATAAACACAAAATTTTTTGGTTTCTCACACCAGTCCCATGACTGACCCGTAATTTTGTTTTTCCCTTGAAAGCTCAGGTGCCCTTATTTTCCACATGGGCAACCTAGCTTTTAAGTTAGTAGTTAAGTTCATTTTGGGTGCTATGTACGAATGCTGGTCTTGGATTGGAGCAAAAGCAGAAGTTGGATATTCTTTTTTGGATTCTCTCTGAAGCCCTTATCATCTTTACTTTTGTTGTTTTGTACTATTGGATCTCGTCGATCGTATTAACTCTGTTGTATTCCTAGTGTAATATTATGTACATTTTTTTGTTGTAGTGCAGTGTTTGTTTTCCGCTGTCATTTAATATGTTATACTCTAGAGCCAATCTGTTCTTTTGGGCACTTGGAATATCAATATCCCAGGTATCAAGAGGGTGGGTCGTCACATTGTGGCTAGTGTTATCATCTCAGGCTCCGTAATAGATAAGCTAAAACAACTACTTCCTAAATTTTCAACAAACAGCTTCACCGACAACACTAAGGATATAGTCATTGTTTGCTTTCAAATTATCAGCTAAAGTACTCCACTCTGCATTATATACGTCAAGAATAGTTGAAAACTTTTCATAATGTAGCCTATAGTTTATGGCTCTGTTTTAGGAATCTCATGACCCTTTTAGTGGCATGTAAGTGCTCTATACAAGGCATACAAGTAAATATACACAATAATTCCATGATCAAGCAATGTCTGGTCTAGTACAATCAGTGGCATAATAAAGGCTGACAATGATGCTTGCATAATCACATTGTCTAACACATTCACTAGTATGCATGTAGGATTATAGTCAAAGTAATTATATTCCTATAAGATCTTCTCAATATAACGAGAATGGTCCAAAGAAAGTCTTTTTCTAGATCTATAAAATTTAATAGCAGGGATTACATGTGCTTTAGTTAAATATTTCATATCAAAATTGATACTTAACAAAGATTTGCCCATGTTTATGACATGAATGTTCGATCCAAAAATAAGTACATCGCAGATAAAACATATAATAGTTCAAATTCCATTCTCAGAATTATAGAAAATATATTTGTCATTTTTGATAGCTTCGTAACTAAATGAGTTTACTAAATTATCAAAATTTTAATGTCCTTGCTTAGGTGATTGTTTTAAACCTTAAAAGGATTTATTTAACAGGCAAACTTATGTTCTTGATCATGAATTACAAAACTTTCAGGTTGATACGTACAAAATTTCTCTCATAATTCATCATTTAAAAAACTAATTTTAACATTTGTTTGGTATTTTAACATACTGGAAATTGGAGCAACTAAAATTAGTATTTGAATGAATACAATTCTAGTTACAAATGAAAAAAATATATTTTTTCTCTTTGCTTAAACATTTAACTACTAAATGGGTTTTATATCTATTAACTATGCCAATGGGTTCTAACATTTTTTTGAGCACTCATTTACAATCTAAAAATTTACAATCAAATAGTAAGTATATTAAGTTCCAAGTCTTATTGGGTTCTTAAAATTTGTCCCATCATTTATATTATCTTTTCAAAAATCGAGATCTAATGAGGATATCACTTTTTGCAGGTTTAATGGATCCTTTCCGATTGTAACTGCACAAAAATCTAAACTATAATCTTTTGCGATTCTTGGCCTTTTACTTCTTTTATGTTCATTTTTAAAAAAAATCATTGGATTCTGTTCTAATAGGCATAGTATCAGTCGATGTGTCCCCAATATTTCTCAATTTAGAAGGAAATCTCAATTCATAAATATCGGCATTATTAAATTCTACTATATTATGTGTATTCTAATAATAAAATACATAACCTTTGTTTTGATAACGTAGGCAACAAAAACACATTTGTATCCCCTAGATAAAATATATAACCTTAGCTTTTGATAGCATAGCAAATGAATACACATTCATATCCCTTACTTGATAATTTAGTTTTCTTAGGGTCAGGTATACAACATTTACTAACGAAGAATTTCCTAGTTCCAATATAATCACACTCGTTATATTTCTTTTAAGATTTCAGTTGGTAAAAAATATTTAAGGATTCTAAATAATACATAACATATAGTCAGTAAAAATCCCCCTCTCCAACTGTGATGATGCACCAGAATTAACTAAAATTGCAACAACTTATTCAGTTAAAATTTTATTCTTTCCTTTCGTTTCTATGATTTATTTCAGGTGAATATGGTTCGGTTCGCTTATGCATTATTCCATGTGAAATGCAATTTTCAATGAATAAATTTGATTCATATTTAATCACAATGCAATATGTTAACAACCTTACTAGGTTGATTTTTAGTTTTAGTTATAAAAGATTTAAACATCATAAGTGCATCACTTTTATTCTTCATGTGGTATATAAAGTAAAATAAGTGCAATCATTAATGAAAACGATAAAGTACTAGTATCCACTTATATTCAGTGTGCCACCAAACTAGCATATAATAAAATGCATCAAACCTAAGTTTTCTAATGCTCTACTTACAAATTACGAGGAATTTTTGCCTTAATTAAAAAAGCACATTTCTTAAAATCATTTAGTGATATATTAGGGATTAAACTTAAGCTATTCATGGTATTTATTATTCTTTCATTAGCATGACATAACTGAGAGTGTCAGATATTAAAATCATGTACCATATATGCAGAAGAAGACATTTTATTACATTCAACATTCAATTCAAACTAGCCACTAGTTGCACAACCCTATTCGTAAACATACCCTTTATAGTTGTAGTGTACAAATCAGACCCAATAGTTCATGCCAAACTGGACTTATAAAAATGAAAAACCGAAATAAGATTCTTTATCATCTCTGGAATCTACATGAAGTTTCTAAAAATGAAGTGTTCTTAAAGGTAAACTTTGGAACTACACATCCAATCCTAATAAAGAATAGTGGTGTGAGAGTCTCTCAAAAATACTTTCTTATCCTGCAACTTCATGTCTGTTTTAAACCTAATAGGGTCATACTAGACATGGCATGTACGAGAAGTATCTACCCACCAGCACTTTGAACCCTAACAAGAAAAATCTCATTAGTAATAATAGCCATAAGCAGTTCTTCAATAAAGTTTCCTATGTTGTTGAGCTTGGCATATTTCGGCACTTGCAGATCTATGACCTGATTTTCCATAGTTGCAACAAAGAAATAACTATCTGATGTCATTCTTTTATGGTGATTTTTTCTGACTTTTTGATTTTTGGCATGTTGCAGTTATGATTAAGCTCTTAATGTTTTCTAGGATTCAGTTTCAGAACGATAGCTTTCTTTGTGGCGTGTGAAATGGGAAAACTCTTATTCTTTCCTATCATGTTTACAATATTAATCCTTAATACGAAGGCAAGTGATCAAAATTTATTATTACTATCGATGGTTATTCTTAGATTCTTTTCCAATTAGAGGGAAATTTATCAATTAACACTGCTACTTGAAACTACTCATTAAATGTCGTATCTTCAGGGAAAATCATATGAGAAATCTTCTACAGCCCTTGAGACTGCATCTCTACTGACTTACGATCTATCATCTTGTACTCAAGGCTGATGTCATACTTCTTGGCTCATACCTCCTCGGTATCGTGCCTTTCTACAACACTTCCCAAAACTTTTTTCCTGCCTTCTCTAAAATTTAACAATCGTACATAACATCACCGACTTCATTAAGGATGAAATTATTGCATGGATAATCTTGCTTTATCCAAATTTGCAGCATTTATGATTTATTTATTGAAACACCCCGCCCCTTAACGTTCCTAAAGATAGGGTCATGCTATGGAATGTGAAGCGTTATAGATTTAAAGATATAAATGTAAATCACAGAGACTAAGATATATATATATATATATATATATATATATATATACACACATACGCACATGATGGAAAATAATTCTAGACAAAAACATTGAATTTATTTCAAAACAATCCATCTCAAAATAACGATACCAACCGTATGTCTCATGAAAAGCAAATAAACACCAGTAATAAAATCAGAGTACAACTAGAAAAATCACCCAATGAATAATTAGTACAATAAAACCATGAAATAAAGTAAAATAGTAATTAGAATACATATGTTACAAATATAATCCTCCAAGAAAGTCTCCTAAACAATAAACACTAAGCACTTCCACCCTACTACCCCGGATGAGAAGAAAAAGGAAAGAAGAAAGGAGAGTGGGCCAAACTTAAAGTCTGGTGAGTTGTATAATTACTATCATGATTGATAAGTAAAGGAAATAGATAGAATAATAGTTCCAATCTCAAATAAGGTAAGTGTTTGTGCACAACTAAAAGGGAGCATGCAGGAGTGATGTACAAAGGTGAAGGGTTAGGATGATTGGTATCTCATTCGATAGAATCAATTGTTTGCACTTATACGATATAGAGTATGATGTTGTTAGGATTTTTTTCTAACACTACCCATTGATTGATTATTAGTAAACCATAGAGTGATATCTTATGCCCACTACAGGTTTTGGGCTTAACACGCCCGACCCATCAGTAGAAAGACATAGCATTACCACAGACATTGTACACCAGAATGCACCCGCACTCACCTCCATCTGGACCATCTTATATCTAGCTCAGCATAAGAGTGCCCTAGTCTCCTTCCTAGTGTGAGATCGCCTTTGAAGGGAATGCTGCCAGGTATGGATCCCCAACAAAAAAATGCTACTTGACCAAAATCCCCTTTTGTTAGGACCCCCACGGATTCAACCACAACCATAGAATAACCATAGATGCATATTTACGAGGCCACCACAAAACCATAGAATCATACTTATAAACTTAACATCATTTTAAATTAAATTCTATCTTACGCCAAGTTGTATATTCATAACCTCATGTTATAATTATATCTGCATCTAAACCACATTTGTTTACCGTGATTCTTTCTGTGTTTACAGTCTACCATTATTTATGCAAATATACTTTAGTCCCTTTTTATGTTATAACACGTGTCCTAACAATTAGGCTAACCCGATCACGTTTGCCTTATTTCAGTCTAAATTCCTTGTTGTTACATTTTTAGTATTACATGTCAGTTTAGCCCTAAATTAACAAATCCACTTTTACGTAATTCCAATTGAATAATATTTTCCAACACACGCAAAATAAAAAGCATTATAATTAGTCATATAAAATTAGGCGCACAAGTCAACTACCTAAATTTGTCATATACATATTCCAATATTACAAATCTAGGCATGTTTTGTGCATATGAAAAAATTAACATGAAACTCTAAAATCAGATATAGAAAAAGGGGAAAGAAGGCTAAGAAAATATCTTATAGTATTTTATTATGAACCAAATAAAAACTATAAAAAAATACATAAAATCTGTAAAATAACTTATAGAAAAACTGTAAGTTTATAGAAAATGAAAAAAAAATGTAAGAAATTGTACATAAAAACTACGACTATTATAATGCCTATTTATCTAAACATATAAAAAATCTAAGTAATAACAAAAACTCTTTGTGACAAAGCTTTCCTCTGTGGCTTCGGTAGAATCCACCTCCAGAATATTTGTCTGTAAATATTTTTATTTATAAATCTCTTCACTTTAAATTTAAAAATTTAGGTTGACCTATCTCTAAAATTAAAGACTAGCCTTGGCGGGGAAAAGATTATGTTGTGGAAAATAAGGAAGGAGTGGAGATCTATTTATAGGTTAGACTAGGGATCTTAGGTCATTAGATTTATCAAATCAAATATAGGCTAGTCATGTCATTGACCAATCAGAGCTTACCAAATCATCTTAGGTTTGAAATGGGCCAATTAGAACATGCCAACTTAGCAAAACGTGATGGAAAATTATCGTTCTGCCATCAATTTCATTCCAGGCACTAAATCACGATTGGTAAGAGGGCGGGTCAACACTCGGAAGCCCCGTGTCGACCTGGCTTATGGTTCGATTGAGCTGACCCTATAATATATATATTTTTGAATTTCAAATTGTCTTAACTTGTTCGTTTCTCGTCCGTTTCTTGCAAACCAAATATTTTACTGGATCAGAAATCACAATGGACCAAATAATGCAAGTGTCACTGCTAAATTTTGATACTTTTACAACTTATTACTTTACTAATTAATTTGTTAATTAATCATCATGTATTAAAAATTCGGGTTATTACATTTGTCCGACCATGCTTCTGCTTTGTTACAGCTACATTGGGTCTATCTTGTAGTTGTAATTTGCCTATTATCAACACGATGACCATCTTCCATATAGTAAAAAAATCCTTCTCCTGGCACCATCGTTTAAAATACATGCCCTAGAATCTGAATGGCACAACAATTGCTATTAAAATGTGAAACATTGATATCGAGGTAGGGTTGTTTATGGTTACAACAGAAGTTATTATTTGCAGGTGTGTCATCAAACTGTTGGAGAACAATGATCTTTAGCTTATTCGTGTATGTCGTCATTCTTTTAAATAAAATTTGGCACTCTATTTGTTGGCGCAAAACAATCTAGAAGAAACGTTGTAGCCTTTATGATAATCAACCTCTTTTTTGTGTATCGACTCGTCTATTCAAACAAAGTTGACTCAGATGCACTCGACATTATTGTTTAGGCTTTTGTTTTAAGAAATTTTCTCGATAAGAAGAACATACATTATGTAACAACCCACCCAGAATGGGCTTGAATTCCGACCCAGAAAAGGCCCATCGGAACTTAGTGCCACTCTAAACGGGTCATTGGATCCTACAAGGATTAACTTAAATAGATATACAGAGCAATCTAAAACGAAAATCAGAACTCACACAGTGGATGGGACAAAATATAATAGCATAAATGTAAGATGTACCAATTATTGAAACCACATTTCGGAATTACAACATGTCTCAAACTTCAAGGTATGTCATCATTATTCATCCCAATTACATTGGGGCAGTAGTAAATAAGCAACAACCATAATAACTAGATCTTCAAGAGGCTCCTCCTCCAAGAGATCATCCTTCATCCTAAATCACCCTTCTCACCTGTTTTTCTATTAATGGTAAGAGGAAGGAGGTTAGAACATAAAGTTATGGTGAATGAAATACAAGTAAGATAAGAAGGTCATTCCCTATAACTGATAGTTGTAAACTTTTCAGGTTATGTCTTCCTAAATAACACACAAGGCAAACATATAAGGAGGATGTCCTAAAAGTCACTCGGTACCCCTAAAACTAAATTAAGGGAGGGTACCTCTTACGGTTATTTAATACCATATTTATTTAGCGCGGACATCCCTTTAGTCACTTAATACCAATGGCGGACCTCAAGCCACTTAAGACCCCGTTCTAACATTAAACGTTACTAATGATAACTCTCTTTGTAGGGAGAGAAATAGTAACGACTACTTAATACCATGCTTTGGATCAAGTACACGTCTTCTTATAAGAAAAATCCCTCTAGCGAACCCTCTTGTTACTATCTAGTTGTCCCTAAAGGTGAACTCCTAGCCAGTTAATACTTCCCTCTGATGGTGGTTCCTTAGGCCATGTATACATAATCCATCCATAGGTCAGCCCTCACAAGCCCCTAGATAAGAAGTGGGCATTACTTGGAGAACTACCCCCACACACGTTATCCTTAGTCAGGACCATTTAATACCTTAATAGGAGAAAGGTGGACCTAATCCATTTACTTCTCAAAGGGCGGGCCCAATGACTAAGTTCGAGAGCCAAGGAGTGAACCTTAGGAACAAACCCAGTCCTTACTTCTTAATACCCAGTAAGAAATAGGTCGGCCACTTAATACATTTTCCCATGGCAGGCCTACTTCGCACACAGATGTATTCCGCTCACAAATCCTAACCTTAGGAATGAACCCGGTCCTAACCATGGAACGAACCTAGCCCCTAGATGGATTCCACTCACAGAGTATTAGGAAGAGTAGTAACAGAATTGAATAAAACAACAATTAGATTTGGCCTTCAATAGTGAACATATGCTCTAAGTCTTTTAGATCTAAATATATAAATATATATAATCTTATATATACGTACGAATCCAAATTCTGAATAAATCCTAAATCTAAATATTATAACATGATAGAGAAGATAGAATATATTAGAATAGATTTAGAGTAATAGAAGAAATCTAAATCCTTCATGCTTTCTGGAATTCGAGATAGAAGAAAGGCAGAATGGAGGCACTGAGGGAAATTGTAACACCCCACATCCGTTAAGGTCACTCACAAAGGGAATGCCTTAACTTCAATGGAGCATTATGGGTACTGGAACAGAAATATTACAAGACAGACATATATAAAACAACGGAAAGTAAAGTAGAAGTACTTCAAATCATTTATTAAATAGAATTGTTTACAATAAAAGCCCATCAACTTTCAATACCCAAATACATAGCTAAAATATCTGTCTTGCTCAAAAACAAAGAAGCACAAAAATAAATTATAGTATTCCCCACTAAAGCAAAGCAAGCCATAGCCAAGAGCAATCCAAGCCTTCATGAAAGAGCCTTGGAGCTTGGTAAGATCCGAACTTAGTTGTATTCCCACCCTGTGAACCTGGGGGGGAAACGGAAGAAAAAGGGGCAAAACAAAACGGGTCAGTCATAAAGACTAAGTAAGTCCTAGTGACTTTCAACATAAAAACAGGTAAAGATAACATGGCATGAATAAACTGAAAGTAAACATAAGCATGATGACAAGATAAGCTACAGGCACGATAACTAAGAATAACATCATAGGATTTCTGTCATGTATAACATTGCAAGGTTCCCATTCAAGAAGAACTAAGCATAGTTTCGCAAAATTTATATCAAGCATCGCAAGATTTCTCTGCTTCACCATTAAAATGATATCTATTTGCTCTGATTACCTAAATTCTATGCACCAACTGTACTAGTACCCCAACCCGTATCATCCTTTCCATGTATATGTACAGTCCCTTGCCGTATATTGTACGGGTTTCATCACGTATTTCTATACTACTTCAACGTAGTGCCACCATTCTTGAAATCGTTTGGACTGCCACCCTTGTTCTGGCTAGGTTTCCTTATCATGAACTATCGCGTGTTCAACTAGGATTTATGCCACCTAGGACCACTAGGGATTATGCTACCTATTGAACGTTTCCTAGATTCGATTAGGGTTTATGCCACCTAGGACCACTAGGGATTATGCTACCTAACGAACAACACCCTTTTTCCACGTAATGATCTATTAATCAATCAGCTCCCTACAAGTCCTAGCTCGTTCATGTGTCTGTGTCATACGGCCCAATCACGAAATGTAGTCACCTGTGCTAGGTCCACCATAGGGTGTATCAAGCCCTAGGGTTCCAACCACCGACACGAATCAAGCACGCACAGTGTAAACCTACCGATGCCCAATGCCTGCCTTTTCAACTCCGTACTACATGCACGACCATAGTCCGCCTGAACCTACAATGGCGCACCAACTCAGCCGTCGTTCTGGTCGCTTACAATCATCCCAGTAATCGTGCCCCACCTTGCCTAGTTTCAGGGTACCGTGATACATCTAGTGGGTCACTGCTGAAAAGGACCGCGCAACTAGGGTTCCCGTTCAGTAGGTTAAGTGTTGTCATTTAAATTCGAGACTTAACCCCATCAGTCTAGCATGTCAAGTTGGTTAAGTGTTGTCATTCAAGTTCGTGACTTAATCCGCCTACGTGTCATGTCAAATTGGCTAAGTGTTGTCGTTCAAGTTCATGACTTAGCCATACTAATCATCTATCAAGTTGGTTAAGTATATTCAAGCGGTTCATGACTTAACCCTATCAAATCATCGTGTCCAATTGGTTAAGTATATTCAAGCGGTTCATGACTTAACCCTATCAAATCATCATGTCCAATTGGTTAAGTATATTCGAATAATTCATGGCTTAACCTGCCCACGTATCATGCTAAGTTGGTTAAGTATTATCTATATGTTCAAGTTGGCTTAACTCTGCCACGTGTCAGGTTATATCGATTGGGTGTTATCAACCTATTCAAGTTAGCCCAACCCATCCGCTAGTCATGTTATAACGGTTAAGTGTCATTAGCCTAGCCACGTTACTTAACCCACCCATTCATATCATATTGGTTGAGCCTGCATTTATAAGTCTTACATGTTCTTAACTCATATCGGTTAGGCCCACATTTACATGTCAAATTTCCATGTCATCCCACCTAACCCTCTAACCATACCCACGTCTTATTATGGTTAGTATTCCTTAATTCATGCATTATGACGAACGAATCATGACCTCTCACATTAGACCGTGCATTTTGTGGCCTCTAGATTTGCCGGGCGGTTCCGGGCAGATTTATACCACAAAGTGGGTCTAATCTCGTGTCATAAATCATTACGCCTACAATTTGGCCTTCGACCTCTCACATTAGACTGACACTTTGTGGCTACTGGATTTGCTGGGCGGTTCCGGGCAGATTTACACCACAAACTGAGTCTAACCTCGTGTCATAGGTTCATTAATGGTCGTATTCCACCCAAAACTCCAATATCAGTTCATGTGTTTAACATATAGAAATGTTCATGATTCACGGTTTTGCCCCAAAACGTGTTCCCAAATTATTTTCATAATTCACTATAAGGTTATGCCAAGTTATAGCCTTTTATTTACAATACATGCCAATTACCCAAAACCCAACTTAGGCGCGTTCATATTAAACCTCTACTAAGTCCTAAATTATCATATATGTTTCAACTCCAAATTTTACATAATTAGCATATGCCCAAGTTCTAGATTACATGTAAATTTTACATATGCCCAATTCCTACCAAATTTACATATGTTCAATTCATGTCGTTTTACATGTATGCCAACTTTATGCCAATTTACACATATACCAAGTTTCATGCCGCTTTACATATGTCAAGATTCATGATTTACATGTTTACAAAGCTATGCCCAATTTACATAGATCAAGTTTTATCCCCAAAATTACATGTATACTACGTTTACACCAATTTACTCATAACAAGTTCTAGCCAAATTACATATATCCAGATCCATGCCAAATTATATATATATATATCAAGATCCATATCAAATTATATATATCAAGATCCATGTCAAATAATATATGTCAATCCCCATTCTTGCAATTACCATTATAATGACAATACCCAAATATCAAGTTTCATGTTAATGGTAAATTATCCCCAAACATCCAATTTTCATAGTATGCCTTCGATTCCACCAAACACATATATTCCACTAGGCAATATTCCAATATTTCCCCCGTATACCATCGCACGTATATCGTAGTTTAGGCCTAGGTCCGAAATTGACCTAGGTTCATCAAAAGAAAATAAATAGGGGGAGGTAGAAGTTGCAATAAAAACAAGATCAGAGAGAAAATAGCATAAAAGCATCATCTCAGGCATAAAGAATAGATCTTGATAATAATATCAACATGAACCAAGAAAAATTGATTTACAACAGGCTGAATAGACCATAAACTTGTCATGCGAATAAAGATAGAAAAGTTCTCAAGATCGAGATCCAAGGAGAAACAAGAATAGACTTGAATCAAAAGTCCAATTTCACTTCATCACATGTCCATATTAAATTTAATTATTTTAATCTGAAAATAAATAGAACTTACAGAGCATGGCTAATGAATTTAGAACTGAATTTGTTGTAGAATGTTGCAGTGACGTTGTTGATTTATTGTCTAGAATCATTGTTGAAGCTTTGTTCTTTGAATTGATTTGAGTTTGAATGCTTGTACCTTGATTTGGAGGCGGCGGCCATGGTTCAAGAGGGAGTTCAGCAGCATAATAGTGTAAGAATGATTTTATATGAATTAGGTTAGGTCTAAGGGTGTTTTTATAGGTGTAGCGACTAGTTTAGGCCCTTAGATTAACCCTAGAATCAATCTGGACCATCAAAACACGTCTCAGGCTTCAAAAATGAGTTCTGGGTCAAACCAGACCGATCAAGTCGATCTATAAGGGGGGAGGTCGACCACATGGTCGACCTGGGGGGGGGGGGGGTAGGTCGACCCTATGGTCGACCCCCTGGTCCAGTGCTGCCTGAAAACAGCTGAAACTTGTACAGGCCATAACTTCTTCATCCGGACTCCGATTTTCGAAAACGCAGACTCTATTTCATGTAAAATTTCGAGACGAACGCAATGGCGTAACCTGTTTCCCCTGATTCTGATTTTAAAATTTAATTCTTTTTTGATTTCTTGTTTTAACATGTTATAAAAATTCGGGTTGTTACATTCTCCCCTCCTTTAAGGATTTCGTCCCCGAAACCTTCAAGTTAAGATGAATGTGTCCTACCATCCAATCATCCATCTACTCAATCATAAATCACAGGCATCCATTGTCCTTAAGAGATTTCTAATGTTGTATGAACATATGCAGAAAGTGTGTGTATATGTTCCTTATCTAATGCAAATGATCAGGCCTGATTGATCTTCTTAATGCAAAATATGTTTAGTGCAATGAGTCCAACATGTATGCAAATAGTCCTAGTCACATAAACACTATATGTGTGCACAAACATTCATCCACATGCATCACCATATGATAACACATCTAATTTCATCCAGAAACAAGTATAAACACTCATGCAATATGGAAATGTGTCTGAGCCGATCTAGTGCCTAATGTGTGTTATGCAATCACGAGCAACCACTTGCAACCATCAATCATAACATGTCTCAAACACATGTTTACACCCAATTGTTCATACCTAAATGTATAGTCGAACGATAGAAGCAAGTAAAAACCTTGTGCCCAATAGGCAATGTCAAAACTGGAAATCTATGTCACATATATACTGATTTGGAGAAGAACTCCCTAAGCACCAGCCCTGAAGACCGAAATCAACATCAGGCTGACACCCAAAGAATTAACCAACCAATATATATGTTTCTAGGAAACTAAGCATGATGGACTCCTTTTTGGTCACAAGAAATCCCTTCCTAAGACCAACCCATGTCCTATAAAACCCAAAAAATTTAGTCAACCCAACGGACACCCTCAAGCCCCAATATGTATTACTGACAGATGGGTCATACTCCCTATGGGGTTTGCAACAGAAATAGGATAGGGAATAGGACCGAGAGGTTATACTTAAAAGATAGCATACAGGTAAGCTCTACAGGAAAAGAGGATCAAGGATATACTCTTAAGAAGAGATATGATGCGCGTGTCTAGTCTTCAATCTTCTAAGTCGCATTTCCTTGAGCTTAACTCCATTGTGCTTTGACCGTCTTTAGCTTCACAATTTCTTAATTCTTGTTTCCAAAATATGATTTGGAACTCATTTCACTGTTGTCTCTCATCCCATTTTCCCTTATCCTCCTTCTAGTATACTCGGCTCAAACATAACTGCGTACTCATGGTTTCATGCAAGCTCTCCAAAATTCACTAGTGAATCCTGGATCTCGTTTATAGGGTATTCCACGCAGAAGGATTATCTCTCGCAAATAAACAGATGTCAACCATGTTGCCAAATGTACTTACTAAGGTGATTTCCTATAACTCATGCATAAGCAAAATGAACCATCCGCCTTAGTGGCGAACACTACTCGGGATCAATAGATGTATCAAGAGATTCTAGGTAACTAAGCATGGCAGAACCCTAAGGGTTACACTAGACTTCGAGGGAATTACCAAGGCAAGTCAAGAATCTAACTACCCTCTTTTCATACTTAAGAATGGCACCATTACTGGATAACCACTCCATCCCTAGAATCAATCCATAGCCCTAAAAAACATAAGCATTACTTCTAAACTCAACACTTAGCATAGACATTCCCAAATCCAAACGAGTCATGAATAAATGAGCCGATTCCCTAACAGGATTTGAGAATAAAATGGGATCCTCTACTACGCTAGTACTAAGGTGCAGAGACTCAACTATCGAAGCAGAAACAAAAAAGATGCGATGTACCATAATCAAAAAGGGTACGAACAGGATAGAAAGAAAAACTAGACTTTCCTACAGAAACATTTCTACCTTCTTGTTCTGAGTCTCATTCGCCTTAACCACTCTTATCCCCACTTAAATAACGTGTTAACAGGTCTCTCAAGAACTACCTCCATCGCATGGCAACCCTACAAAGCTTGAAATAAGATTAGTCGCAGATGGAACTAATGTGACTACAGATAGAGGAAAGAAAGGAAAAGGGATTCAAACAAGGAAACAAAGGATAATGCTAATGGCCTTTGTGGAATAGCCTTTAAAAATAAAACTTTTCTTGAAAAATGCTTCTTTGTAAATGGTTTTTAAAATAATTTCAAAAGGTTTTAAAAACTTTTGCCCAGTCTGGTAACCTTCTGCTCTGATACCAAATGTAACACCCCACATCCGTTAAGGTCACTCACAAAGGGAATGCCTTAACTTCAATGGAGCATTATGGGTACTGGAACAGAAATATTACAAGACAGACATATATAAAACAGCGGAAAGTAAAGTAGAAGTACTTCAAATCATTTATTAGATAGAATTGTTTACAATAAAAGCCCATCAACTTCCAATACCCAAATACATAGCTAAAATATCTGTCTTGCTCAAAAGCAAAGAAGCACAAAAATAAATTATAGTATTCCCCACTAAAGCAAAGCAAGCCATAGCCAAGAGCAATCCAAGCCTTCATGAAAGAGCCTTGGAGCTTGGTAAGATCCGAACTTAGCTGTATTCCCACCCCGTGAACCTGGGGGCGGGGGGGGGGGGGGGGGGGGACGGAAGAAAAAAGGGGCGAAACAAAATGGGTCAGTCATAAAGACTGAGTAAGTCCTAGTGACTTTCAGCATAAAAATACATAAAGATAACATGGCACGAATAAACTGAAAGTAAACATAAGCATGATGACAAGATAAGCTACAGGCACGATAACTAAGAATAACATCATAGGATTTCTGTCATGTATAACATTGCAAGGTTCCCATTCAAGATGAACTAAGTATAGTTTCGCAAGATTTCTATCAAGCATCGCAAGATTTCTCTGCTTCACCATTAAAATGATATCTATTTGCTTTGATTTCCTAAATTCTCTGCACCAACTGTACTAGTTCCCCAACCCGTATCATCCTTTCCATGTATATGTACAGTCCCTTGCCGTATATCGTACGGGTTTCATCACGTATTTCTATACTACTTCAACGTAGTGCCACCATTCTTGAAATCGTTTGGACTGCCACCCTTGTTCTGGCTAGGTTTCCTTATCATGAACTATCGCGTGTTCAACTAGGATTTATGCCACCTAGGACCACTAGGGATTATGCTACCTATTGAACGTTTCCTAGATTCGATTAGGGTTTATGCCACCTAGGACCACTAGGGAATATACTACCTAACGAACAACACCCTTTTTCCTCGTAACGATCTATTAATCGATCGGCTCCCTACAAGTCCTAGCTCGTTCATGCGTCTGTGTCATACGGCCCAATCACGAAATGTAGTCACTTATGCTAGGTCCACCATAGGGTGTATCAAGCCCTAGGGTGCTAACCACTGACACGAATCAAGCATGCACAGTGTAAACCTACCGGTGCCTAATGCCTGCTTTTTCAACTCCGGACTACGTGCACGACCATAGTCCGCCTGAACCTACAATGGCGCACCAACTCAGCCGTCGTTCTGGTCGCTTACAATCAGCCCAGTAATCGTGCCCCACCCTGCCTAGTTCAAGAGTACCGTGATACATCTAGTGGGTTACTGCTGAAAAGGACCGCGCAACTAGAGTTTCCGTTCAGTAGGTTAAGTGTTGTCATTTAAATTCGAGACTTAACCCCATCAGTCTAGCATGTTAAGTTGGTTAAGTGTTGTCATTCAAGTTCGTGACTTAACCCGCCTACGTGTCATGTCAAATTGGCTAAGTGTTGTCGTTCAAGTTCATGACTTAGCCCTACGAATCATCTGTCAAGTTGGTTAAGTATATTCAAGCGGTTCATGACTTAACCCTATCAAATCATCGTGTTAAATTGGTTAAGTATATTCAAGCGGTTCATGACTTAACCCTATCAAATCATCGTGTCTAATTGGTTAAGTATATTCAAGCGGTTCATGACTTAACCCTATAAATCATCGTGTCCAATTGGTTAAGTATATTCGAATAATTCATGGCTTAACCTGCCCACGTATCATGCTAAGTTGGTTAAGTATTATCTATATGTTCAAGTTGGCTTAACCCTGCCACATGTCAGGTTATATCGATTGGGTGTTATCAACCTATTCAAGTTAGCCCAACCCATCCGCTAGTCATGTTATAACGGTTAAGTGTCATTAGCCTAGCCACGTTACTTAACCCACCCATTCATATCATATTGGTTGGGCCTACATTTATAAGTTTTGCATGTTCTTAACTCATACCGGTTAGGCCCACATTTACATGTCAAATTTCCATGTCATCCCACCTAACCCTCTAACCATACCCACGTCTTATTATGGTTAGTATTCCTTAATTCATTCATTATGACGAACGAATCATGACCTCTCACATTAGACCGTGCATTTTGTGGCCACTGGATTTATCGGGCGGTTCCGGGCAGATTTATACCATAAACTGGGTCTAACCTCGTATCATAAATCGTTACGCCTACAATTTCGCCTTCGACCTCTCACATTAGACTGACACTTTGTGGCTACTGGATTTGTCGGGCGGTTCCGGGCAGATTTACACCACCAACTGAGTCTAACCTTGTGTCAAAGGTTCATTAGTGGTCGTACTCCACCCAAAACCCCAATATCAGTTCATGTGTTTAACATATAGAAATGTTCATGAATCACGTTTTTGTCCCAAAATGTGTTCCCAAATTATTATCATAATTCACTATAAGGTTATGCCAAGTTATAGCCTTTTATTTACAATACATGCCAATTACCCAAAACCCAACTTAAGCGCGTTCATATTAAACCTCTACTAAGTCAAAAATTATCATATATGTTTCAACTCCAAATTTTACATAATTAACATATGCCCAAGTTCTAGATTACATGTAAATTTTACATATGCCCAATTTCTACCAAATTTACATATGTTCAATTCATGCCATTTTACATGTATGCCAACTTTATGCCAATTTACACACATACCAAGTTTCATGCCACTTTACATATGTTAAGATTCATGATTTACATGTTTACAAAGCTATGCCCAATTTACATAGATCAAGTTTTATCCCCAAAATTACATGTATACTACGTTTACACCAATTTACTCATAACAAGTTCTAGCCAAATTACATATATCAAGATCCATGCCAAATTATATATATATATATATATCAAGATCCATATCAAATTATATATATCAAGATCCATGTCAAATTATATATGTCAATCCCCATTCTTGCAATTACCATTATAATGACAATACCCAAATATCAAGTTTCAAGTTAATGGTAAATTATCCCCAAATCCAATTTTCATAATATGCCTTTGATTCCACCAAACACATATATTCCACTAGGCAATATTCCAATATTTCCCCCGTATACCATCGCACGTATATCGTAGTTTAGGCCTAGGTCCGAAATTGACCTAGGTTCATCAAAAGAAAATAAATAGGGGGAGGTAGAAGTTGCAATAAAAACAAGATCTGAGAGAAAATGGCATAAAAGCATCATCTCAGGCATAAAGAATAGATCTTGATAATAATATCAACATGAACCAAGAAAAATTGATTTACAACAGGCTGAATAGACCATAAACTTGTCATGCGAATAAAGATAGAAAAGTTCTCAAGATCGAGATCCAAGAAGAAACAAGAATAGACTTGAATCAAAAGTCCAATTTCACTTCATCACATGTTCATATTAAATTTAATTATTTTAATCTGAAAATAACTAGAACTTATAGAGCATGGCTAATGAATTAAGAACTGAATTTTTTGTAGAATGTTGCAGTGACTTTGTTGATTTATTGTCTAGAATCATTGTTGAAGCTTAGTTCTTTGAATTGATTTGAGTTTGAATGCTTGTACTTTGATTTGGAGGCGGCGGCCATGGTTCAAGAGGGAGTTCAGTAGCATAATAGTGTAAGAATGATTTTATATGAATTAGGTTAGGTCTAAGGGTGTTTTTATAGGTGTAGCAACTAGTTTAGGCCCTTAGATTAACCCTTGAATCAATCCGGACCATCAAAACACGTCTCAGGCTTCAAAAATGAGTTCTGGGTCAAACCAGGCCGACCAGGTCGACCTGTAAGGGGGGGAAGGTCAACCACATGGTCGACCTGGGGGGTAGGTCGACCCTATGGTCGACCTGGGGGGGGGGGGTCGACCCCCTGGTCCAGTGCTGCCTGAAAACTGCTGAAACTTGTACAGGCCATAACTTCTTCATCCGGACTCCGATTTTCGAGAACTCGGACTCTATTTCATGTAAAATTTCGAGACAAACGCAATGGCGTAACCCGTTTCCCCTAATTCTGATTTTAAAATTTAATTCTGCCTTGATTTCTTGTTTTAACATGTTATAAAAATTCGGGTTGTTACATGTATCATCCTTTCCATGTATATATACAGTCCCTTGTCGTATATCGTACGGGTTTCATCACGTATTTCTATACTACTTTAACATAGTGCTACCATTCTTAAAATCGTTTGGACCGCCACCCTTGTTCTGGCTAGGTTTCCTTATCATGAACTATCGCGTGTTCAACTAGGATTTATGCCACCCAGGACCACTAGGGATTATGCTACCTACTGAACGTTTTCTGGATTCGATTAGGGTTTATGCCACATAGGACCACTAAGGATTATGCTACCTAACGAATTCCACGTAACGATCTATTAATCGATCGGCTCCCTACAAGTCCTAGCTCGTTCATGTGTCTGTGTCATACGGCCCAATCACGAAATGTAGTCACCTGTGCTAGGTCCACCATAGGGTGTATCAAGCCCTAGGGTGCCAACCACCGACACGAATCAAGCACGCACAGTGTAAACCTACCGATGCCCAATGCCTGCCTTTTCAACTCCGTACTACATGCACGACCATAGTCCGCCTGAACCTACAATGGCGCACCAACTCAGCCGTCATTCTGGTCGCTTACAATCAGCCCAGTAATCGTGCCCCACCCTGCCTAGTTCCAGGGTACCGTGATACATCTAGTGGGTTACTGCTGAAAAGGACCGCGCAACTAGGGTTTCCGTCCAGTAGGTTAAGTGTTATCATTTAAATTCGAGACTTAACCCCATCAATCTAGCATGTCAAGTTGGTTAAGTGTTGTCATTCAAGTTCGTGACTTAACCCGCCTACGTGTCATGTCAAATTGGCTAAGTGTTGTTGTTCAAGTTCATGACTTAGCCCTACGAATCATCTGTCAAGTTAGTTAAGTATATTCGATCGGTTTATGACTTAACCCTATCAAATCATCGTGTCAAATTGGTTAAGTATATTCAAACGGTTCATGACTTAACCCTATCAAATTATCGTGTCAAATTGGTTAAGTATATTCAAGCGGTTCATGACTTAACCCTATCAAATCATCGTGTCAAATTGGTTATGTATATTCAAGCGGTTCATGACTTAACCCTATCACACATCAGGTTATATTGGTTGGGTGTTATCAACCCATTTAAGTTAAACCAACCCATTTAACTTAACCCTCCCATTCGTCATATTACATTGGTTAAGTATTTCAAGTAATTCATGGCTTAACCTGCCTATTCATGTCATATCGGTTAAGTGTCATTAGTCTAGTCATATTACTTTACCCACCCATTGGTCTGATTAACAGTAATGTTGGTTAAGCCTACATTTATAAGTTTTACATGTTCTTAACTCATACCAGTTAGGTCCACATTTACATGTCAAATTTCCATGTCATCCCACCTAACCCCCTAACCATACCCACGTCTTATTATGGTTAGTATTCCTTAATTCATTCATTATGACGAACGAATCATGACCTCTCACATTAGACCGTGCACTTTGTGGCAACTGGATTTGCTGGGCTATTCCGGGCAGATTTACACCACAAACTGAGCCTAACCTCGTGTCATAAATCGTTACGCCTACAATTCGACCTTTGACCTCCCACATTAGACTGACACTTTGTGGCTACTGGATTTGCCGGGCGGTTCCGGGCAGATTTACACCACAAACCGAGTCTAACCTCGTCTCAAAGGTTCATTAATGGTCGTATTTCCCCCAAAACCCCAATATCAGTTCATGTGTTTAACATAAAGAAATGTTCATGTTCGTGTTCAAGTCAATTATCCAATACACAGTCATTTTCATGTTTCAAATTCCTAACTTTACATATTAATAAACATATTCCCAAGTTCCAAAATTACATGCCAATTTATATATATATATATATATATATATATATATATATACACACCCCCAATTCTTGCCTATTACATGTATGCCAGGTTTATGCCATTTTACCCATATCAAGTTCTAGCCAAGATTACATGTATCAAGTTTCATGTCCAAATAAACCCAAATCATGATTCATGATGTAGTTATCCCAAACTATAATCTTTTTATTACAACACACGCTAACTACCCAAGTTCATAATACATATTTATGCCAATTATCAAGTTTACAATTGCTTTTAGGTTCAAAGTCCCAATTCTACTTATGCCCAATCATAAACCCAATCTTTTTGTTTAATTTACATAGGCCCGTACTCGTGATTTGATTTACATGCTAATTCATTATGCCCACTTCATGCCAATTTAATTATGCTAATGGCCAAACTTGCGATTTCAATTATATTGACAATACCCCAAATTTCCAATTTAATTATGCCAATGGCTTTAGGATTTAGAATGACGGTTTGAGGGGCTATTTATAGTTGTTATCATGTGTATGAACCGTTAGATTAGTTTGATTAAATTTAAATGGTCCAATTGATATATATTATAAATAAGTCCCTACAAAAAACCTCACCAGGCTTCTGTACAAGAGGGCAGTCGACATCCCTTAGGAGAGCGGTCAACCTAGGCAGTCAATACCCCTCCTAGAGGGGCGGTCAACCCCCTTCTATGGGTCAGGCCAGGAGGAAATTCCTCTAAAGCGTTACTTTTTTATCGTCCCTTAATTAGTTCTCTTTATTTCTTTCCTTGGTTAATTTATTCTTGACCCTACTGTCTGTGAATATATACACAAGTTTGAAATGAAAGGGAATATTCTTTTCATGATTATCCTATTTAACATATTCCCATCTTGTAAATATATTTATTTGGAATTCAAGCCTTTGTGTATTAATGTTATGTACAACTTAATTAATTAATAACTTTTGCAAACGGACTCCGTTTTCAGCAAATAAAATATGAAAACGAATCAGAATCTTGCCAGAAACTCAACTACAATACTTTCGTGGACCAATTCATAATTAACTAAAATTCCATTTTCATCCTTTTAATATATTATTAATTATTATTGTTTATTTTTAAGTTAAATTAACCCATGTCTAAATTAAGTATACTTTATGGGGTGTTACCTTCTCCCCCATTAAAGATTTCGTCCTACAATCTTTTGAAGGGGTAAGGAACACAATTCACTTTAAACAACCATGTTGTACACCCATGTTATTTTAGACACATCCATTCATAGTGATTA
This sequence comes from Allium sativum, assembly GCA_030737875.1. Classification (NCBI taxonomy): domain Eukaryota; kingdom Viridiplantae; phylum Streptophyta; class Magnoliopsida; order Asparagales; family Amaryllidaceae; genus Allium; species Allium sativum. The sequence goes on from CM060923.1 coordinate 468,893,158, forward strand.
TGAACTGCAGACTTGCTATAACGAGCTCAATCCTAGTGTGTAAGTGTAATAAGTGATGCAATATGTATGCAAAACATCCCAACATGCACTTAAATCTACTTGAGTGCATTGTGCATTTGTGTCACATTGATACCCTGCCATCCAATCTAGAAACCACGATGCATCGAAAAATGATAATTTATGGAAAAATAATTACTTGAGAAAAGTTCTGGATGAGTAAGTATAATTTTCTCCTCAGTTTCCCATGTGCTTTCCGTAAGTTTATCTCGCTATTGAACTTGGATGAGTCGAATATATTTGTTACGAAGTCGTTTGATTCCATGCTCTACGATCTTTATGGTGGAAGGAGGGACCCTAGACTCAAACATGGGGCTTTCTATGTCCTCAATATTGTCAAGCTCGAGTCTGTACACTGAATCATGAAGGAATTTATAAAGATGGGAAACATGAAAAATGTTGTGGACTCCCGATAAACGCCCACGAAGATCCACTCTGTAAGCCATCTTAGCCATCTTATCCAAAATCCAAAAAGGCCCGATAAATCTATGAGCTAACTTCCTAGTCTTTCGAAACAGAACAGCCTTCTTGAGAGGAGAATCATTAAAAAGTACAAAATATCTGATATCAAATTCCAATTTTCTCCTATCCTATCAGCATATGACTTTTGCCGGACTTGGGAAGCCTTCTTTCTCTACCGAATAAAAGTGATAATATCTGTGGACCCACAGATAAGGTCTGGTCCGAGTAAAACCTTGTCGGTCATTTCCCACCAATAACTTGGAGATTTGCATGGCCGCCCATACAAAGCTTCGTAATAGACCATACCAATCGTCGCTTGGTAAATGCTATTGTAAAAAAGCTCGAGCAAGGGTAAATCCTGCTCCATGATCCTCCAAAGTCGACTATGAAAGCTATGATCAGGTCCTCCAAAACTCTATTAACTCTTTATGTTTGGTCGTCTGTCTACGGATGATAGGCTGTGCTTAAACTTAGGTCGCTCCCAATGCTTCTTGAAGACTCTTCCAAAATTCGCAAGTAAATAATGGATTTCTATCACTCGTCATAATAGATGGAACCCCATGTAGCCTAATGATATCCTTAACATTCAATTGTGCGAACAAGGTGGCAATCACGTTCTTCTTAATGGGAATAAAATTGGCACTCTTCGTTAATCAATCCACTATTACCCAAACAGGCTTATTCCCTTTCTTATTTTTAGGACGCCCTTTAATGAAATCCATAGAAATGTGCTCCCATTTCAAAGTGGGAACCTCCAATGGTAACAAAAGTCCTGCAGTCTTCCCATGTTCCGCATTTACTCTTTGGCGAGTTAAGCATCTAGAAACAAACTCTGACACGTCTTCTTCATCCTTTCCCAATAGAAACCCCTCTTCATGTTAAACCCCGTCTCTTCTCAAGCTATCACCACTATCAGTAGATTGTCTACTAGAATGAGGGAAAGATTCTCCCCTAGAAATTTTTTCCTTTAGCTGCCTCAACTCGTCATCAAGGTCTTGTTCACCCTTAACTCTTTCCTATAAAACAGGTCTTAACTCAATCGCTCCAAGGAACCCATGAGCTGCCTCATATGGTGGTTGCAAATTAAAACTAGAGAGAAACTACAACTATGTCCACTCGGTAATCGCATTAAGGGTAGTACGCTTCTAACATAAAGTGTCGGTCGCGACGTTGCCCTTATCAGGGGTATATTGAATGGAGAAATCAAAAGATGAAAGATATTCCATCCATCTATGTTTACGGAGGTTCAAATCCATCTAAGAAAACAAATACCAAAAGGACTTATGATCTGTGAATAACTCGAACTTCTCTCCGAGAAGATAATGCCTCCACATGTTGAAAGCGAAAACTACTGCTGTTAACACCAAATCATGGACGAGATACCTTTTCTCGTGATCCTTGAAATGTCTATAGGCAACAACTCTACCCACTTGCATGAGGACTGCCCCTAACCCGGTTCCAAATGCATTGGTGAAAACAGTGAACATCTTGTCTCCATCCAGTATAATCAAAATAGGTGCATGTGTTAGAGATTCTTTCAATATATCAAAGGCCTTCCCACACTTCCCAATCCATACAAACTTATGATCCTTCTTTGTCAGTTGGGTTAGAGCGGTGGAAATCTTCGCGAAGTCCTTAATAAACTTTTGGTAATAGCCGCTAACCTAAGGAAGCTTCTAACCTCAGTAACATTTAGAGGTATCTTCCATTCTTGGAAAACTTCTACCTTAGTGTGGTCTACTACTAATCCATTCCCCAAGACAATATGTCCCAGAACCTTGACTTCTTTCTTCTAGAAGTGGCATTTCGAGAATTTAGCTTTAAGCTGGTTCTATCTTAGGATTTCTAGGACCCTTCTTAAGTGATCTTCATGCTCCTTATGGTCCTTGGAAAAGAAAAGGATGTCATCTACGAACACTGCCACAATCTTATTGAGTATGCCCCGAGATACACTACTCATCAGGTATACTAAGAAAGCGGGGGCATTCGTCAATCCAAAAGGCATAACTTCCCACTCAAATAGTCCATATGGCATTCTAAACACTATCTTGGGCTTACTTTCTTCTAGAATACTTAATGGGTGAAATCCAGTAGCCAAGGTTAACTGGGAAAATATTTGGCCTCCTCCCAAATGATTAAATAAGTCGTCAATTCTAGGTAAGGGATACCCATTTTTTTTGTCAGCTTATAAAGTTCCCGGTAGTCCACACATAATCTTAAAGATCCACCAAATTTTGTGGCAAACACTACTGGGGCACCCCACTCCGAGGTACTCCTACAAATGAATCCCTTCTACAACAGTTCTGGGAATCGCTTGTCTAACTCTCTCCTTTACTTAGGACCCATGTTCCTTAAAGGAAATGCTATAGGTCTTGCGTCCTTTTCAAGGTCTATTCTAAAAGATATCTCCTGGTAGGGTGGGAGTCCTACGACCTCCTAAAAAATGTCAGGGAACTCACATACTACTGGTACTGAGGATGGTCCTTCAAAATCAGAAGATGTAGAAAATAAGGTCGAACTCCTACTCCTTGTCTAATAAGGAATCTCTATCCTGCGGCCTCCGGGGATTCTCATATAGACCACTCTCTTAACGCAATTGAGGATGGTTCCATGAAATGATAACTAGTCCATACCTAAAATAAGACCATATCCCTCAAAATCAAGCACATACACATCGCATAAGAAGGCGACATCGTCGATGTCCAATACTAGGTTTTTATGAACAACAGAAAGATGCATAACTCCGCCGATAGGGTTGCACACCTCCATCATATGGATAGCAAAGGATAAAGGAAATTTCAATGAGTATACAATTTTCCCAGAAATAAATGAATGGGTGGCTCTGGAATCAAATAGGGAACACAAAGAATAAACTAGAATAGAAATTATACCTTCCAGCGCAGGTTGTCCTGATCCCTCAGGGGTTGATTACGAATTGGCGCTACTTCTAATGCATAGTTCTAGCATCCTTGTACCATCCTTAGCTTTGGGTAGTTCCTCGTTAAGTGTCCATCTCCTTGACAGTTAAAGCATTTCTGGTTAAACCCTACCTTTGTCAAGTTTACTCTACAGTCCTTCACTTCGTTCCCTTTCTTGTGGCACCTAGAACAAGCTTTGGCTTCCCGCTTGAACTTACCGCTCTTATTTTTCTTAAGTCAGTAATTATTTTTCTTATTCTTCCCATCACCAAAAGTACCTTCTCCTTTATTGGATGCATTAACTTCCTTAATATTTTCTGTCAAATATGAGATAACTGCCTCAACCAAAGCCTCAAATGTAGCCCCAAAAGTAACTTGTGCCAAAGGCATCTCCTTCAATGGTGAATTCAACCCCTTCACACACCTAAGGGATTTATCCATTGGGGCCTACCAAATATGACAACACAATAAACTTCGTCACATACTCTTTCAACTCCATCTCTCCTAGCTTTAAATGGATAAACTTTTCTAGTCGTAGGGTTTTCTCTGCATTAGTTAGAAATTTATTCTCGAAACGAGTCCTAAAATCTACCCACGTAAATACTCTACCTATGTTCTCTAGAGAAACCAGTTTCCACCATTCCAAGGCCTCCCCCTTCAAGTTCTAGGTTGCTATATTCTTTAGTTCATCTTCCCATTGGGTAGCCTCAGAAATCCTTTCACACTTCAAAATCTAAGCTTTCGTCTCATAAAGTTCTCATTTCCTGACAGGTTCTTGCCTCCTAAGCTTATAATTTTTTTTACTAAGGCAAGGGAAATTGAGTGCCCCTTCAACGGGTTGGCGGTTGATTCCGTCAGGGTTGAATTAGCCAAAGGGACTTGTTCCCCAATCCTAATACATTGTTGGAAGCATTCTATCAAGTAACAAGGCTTTTCCTGGTTTTCCTGTTCGGGCTAATTGTCGGTCGTTTTTACTATTTGAAAAATAAAAAACACTTCAATGGACTTCCTACGATAGTATCAAGGCCTAAAATGAAAGATAAGGTTGCCTAGTATGATTGTGTGTGTTTTGGGGTATAGTACCTATATATATATATATATATATATATATATATATATATATAGTTTTCAAATACCTTTTCAAATAACAAATATGTCTCTCATACGTATATTTTCCTGTAATCGGGCAACCACGCTCTGATACCAAATGTAATAACCCACCCGGAATAGGCCTAAATTCCAACCCAGAAAAGGCCCATCGGAACATAGAGCCACTCTAATCGGATCATTAGTTCCTATAAGGATTAACTTTTAAACAGATGTACAAAGCAATCTAAAATGAAAATCATAACTCACACAACGGATGGGATAAAATATAATAGCATAAATATAAGGTGTACCAATTATAAAAACCACAATACATAGTTACAACATGTCTCAAACTTCAAGGTACATCATCATTATTCATCCCAGTCACATAACACTAGTATTAAATAAACAATAGCTGCAATAACTAGATTGTAACATCCCGTATTTTTTTTATATAATTAAAAATGAAATAAAATATATGAAAATATGCTTATGATAGGTAAACAATGGTGATGCATAAGGAGAATTAATTAATACATGGAAGAGAAGAAAAATTAGTTCGATAACGGCGTATGTAACGGAAAAGATAGTAAAATAAGGATAACTAATTCAAGAATCAGGAATTAGGTAAAATGGACATCACCATTGCGTTCGTCTCGGAAAAATACGCGAAATAGAGTCCAAGTTTTCAAAAATCGGAGTCCGTATGACCAAGATATGGCCAAAACAAGATTTCAGCAGACTTTCTGGCAGACTACCCGTGTCGACTGTAGTGTCGACACACAAGTCGACCTGCCCCCTCCCCCCCCCTGTGTCGACTGTAGTGTCAACTCCCCCCCTATACAGGTCGACCTGGTCGGTCTGGTGTGGTCCAGAACCCATTTTTGAGGCCCGGGACGAGTTTTGATGGTCCGGATGGGTTTTAGGGTTAATCCGATGGCTGAAATGAAGTGCTACACCTATAAAATAACACCTAGACCTAGCCTAACTCACACAAATTCATATGACACCTAAATGCTGTTGGAATCTCTCTTGAGCCATGGCCGCCATCTCCAAATTAAAGCTTAAGCGTTCAAACCCAAATCAAATCAAAGATCAATGCTTCTACAACAAATTCAAGAGGATAGATCAATGACACTGCAACTTTCTACGACAAATTCACTCCCTAATTCATTAGCCGTTCTCTGTAAGTTCTAGTTGCTTTCCGATTTAAATATTTAATTATAATGTGGCCATGAATTAAAGTGGAATTGGATTAAGTATGATCTATTCCTATTGCTTTTTGAATCTTTAGTTTTGAGACTTGTCTACCTTTATTCTCATGACAAGTTCGTGATTTATTCAGCAGTTTTCTTGATTCGTAATGATGTTATCATCAAGTTCTAATCTGTATGCCTATCATGATGTTGTTTTTCTCTCTAATCTATTTATTATGCAAAATTCTACCTTTCCCCTATTTGTTTTCTTTTGATGAACCTTGGTCAATTTCGGACCTAGGCCTAAACTGCGATTTGTGTGCGATTGAATACGGGGAAATATTGGGATATTGCCTTGTTGGATATATGTGTTTGGTAGAATCGAAGGCATAATATGAAAACATGGAATACATGTAGTTGGTATGAAACTTGACTATGTAAAATATGGCAAGAATATTGATACATATATTTGGCTAAAAATTGATCTATGTGAATTGGGCATAGCTTTGTAAACATGTAAACTATGAATCTTGATATATGTATAAAAAGGCATGAAACTTGGTATATATGTAAAATTGTCTAAGATTAGGCATATATAAATTTGGCATACATGTAAACAGGCATGAATTGAACATATGTAAATTTGGTATGAATTAGGCATATGTAAAACGGACATGTAATCTAAAACTTGGGCATATGTTAAATAGGTGAAATTTGTGGTTGAAACACATATGATAATTTATGTCTTGAAAAGGGGCTAATATGAACACGACTAAATAGGTTTTGGGTAGTTGGCATGTAATAGCCTTAAAGGAGGGATAAATATAAATTGAGATAAGTTGCCTTTAATGGCCTAAGATAAATTGTGGTAAAATTGATATGATTTTGCATACCATTAATTGATGGACATAATTGAGTCAATTATGGACATCGTTAAACTAGGAATAAATTGATAATTTGAATAGGGGAAATAAATTCAAATTGGGGTAAAAGATTATAAGTAATAATCAATGCTTAGGACACGAGGTTGGACTCATTTGTGACGTAAACCTGCCCGGAACCGCCCAGCGAATCCAGTACTCACAAATGTCAGCCCAATGTGAGAGGTCCTAGGCCCAAATTAAAAGCGTAACAGTTGTAAAGACACGAGGTTAGACTCTTTTATGGTGTAAGACTGCCCGGACCCGCTCGGCAAATCCAGCTGCCATAAATGTCAGTCTAATGTGAGAGGTCTTTATAAGGTTACGGCCTTAATGAATTAAGAAATACTTAACCAGATAAACATGTGGTGGGACATGGGGGTTAAGTGGGTGACATGTGGAAATACGAATAGTAATACTTAACCAACGTAACATGGTAATTAGACCAGTGGGTAGGGTTAAGTAAATAAGAACACTTAACCAATATGATATAAATGGGTGGGTTAAGTAATATGATTAGGTTAATCTGGACACTTAACCAATTTAATATGTTGACTACGGGAGTGGGTAAGGTTAAGCAAATGTTTAACCATTATAACATGATTAAATTGGACTAGAGAGTGAGGTTAAGTTAATGAGAACACTTAACTAATACGATGGGTTAATTAGACAAGTGGTTTCGGTTAAGTAGTAACACTTAACCAACATAACAGGACAAGCGGGTGGGTTAAGTTAACTTGAATAAGTTGATAACACTTAACCATTATAATATGACTAGTGGATGGGGTTAAGTTAACATGCACTTAACCAATCTGATGTGATGCCTGGTAGGGTTAAGTAACACATGGGGTTAAGTTAACAAGAAAATTCTTAACCAATGTAACCAGATAGACGAACGGGGTTAAGTTAATAAACCACACTTAACCAATCAAACATAATAAGCGAGAAAGGTTAAGTCAACTAAGACAAACACTTAACCATGGTAACATAACGAGTAGACTTCTACTACAAGTAACGGTTAACCTCATTTCTATATGTCATTAATATTAATTAAGCCATTAACTCACACACATACAACCATACAAATCCCATGGGGACATTTAGATTCTGATCCTAATTCAATCGTACCTATAATGCACTTAATACGCATTTACATATGTTGATTACACTATAGATAAATATAAATACAAACATAGATTAAGCGAGTGAGATTAGCGTCCTTACCATGTATTTGAAATGTCAATCCTATTAAATTCTTAAGGTGTACAAGTCATTTTCCCATATTTATGTTCAACCATATCATAAATGTGCATATGACAATAAAATGGTGAACACAATCACAACAACATATAAACTAGCAACCCAGGTTTTTTACTTGATTATTGCAACAATAAAAGATGAACATAATGTCAGCTACATATGTTTATGAATCCTATTTTGAATAGATTCCTTTCTTATGTTTGTTTATACACAAAACATTGATATTTAGATATATATATATATATATATGGGGGCGGCTATTGGGACACAAAATTAGACACAAACTTGGAGACATAAAGCTTCAACCGTTGGATATTTTTGTCTTTATGTGGAGAGGTGTAATTCATGGGGTGATCCAATGGTGGAGATTAGTTGTGTCACCAATTGTGTCTAAATTTTGTGTTCCAATAGAATTTCCCTATATATATAGTAAATAATACGTTTAAATTCTCTATTTTGAGAAATAAAGATTCAAACCTATTGAATTTACAAAGTACCCAAATCTTAATCTTTTACCCAAAAACCAAACATGTGAATTTACAATAAAAACAAAGCAAAAGGGAATCCAATCAATATTAAAAATACAAAAAATACAGAACATCATACAAAAGAATCATGTAATTCTTTTACTATTACAACAACTGAAAACACAAATATAACTTGACTGAACATTTCTACGAACAATAAAATAAAAGGAGGATTCGAGTGGTTTAATCAGGTTTTCTTTTCGTATATCCCAAATCACGTAATACACGACAATCTAAATCCATAACTATCATATTAAAAAAATAGCAACTTAGATGGATTCCACTCACATAGCTATTAGGAAGAGTAGTAACAGAATTGAATACAACAGAAATTGGATTTGACCTTCAATAACGAACGTATGCTCCAAGCCTTTCAGATCTATATATATATATATATATATATATATATATATATATATATAAGAATCACCATTAGAATCTTATATATATGCGTATGAATATAAATTCTAGATAAAACTTAATTCTAAATACCAGAAAAAGGTAGAGAAGATAGAGTGGATTAGAATAGATTTAGAGCAATAGAAGAAAACTAAATCCTTCAAGCTTTCTGGAATTTGAGATAGAAGAAAGGAGGAATGGAGGCGTTGAAGGCAATGGCTATAGTGTTTAGAATAAGGGTTGAGGGGCTATTTTTAGTTATTACCATGTGTATGAACCGTTAGATTAGTTTGATTAAATTTAAACAGTCTAATTTATATGTATTACAAATAAGTCCTTATATAAAACAACCCTTACCGGGCTACCCTACAGGAGGGCGGTCGACACCCCTTCCCCAAGAAGGCGCTCGACCTGTTCGGTCGACACCCCTCCTAGAGTGGTGGCCAATCACCTTTTAGGGTCAGGCCAGGAGGAAATTCCTCTAGAACGTTGTTGTTTGGATTGTTCCTTGATTAATTCTCTTTATTTCTTTCTTTAATTAATTTATTCTTGTCCCCTACTATGTGTGAATATATACACATAAGTTTTAAATTAAAGGGAATATTCTTTTCATTATTATCCCATTCAATATATTCCTAGCTTGTATATATATTTATTTGAAATTCAAACCTTTGTTTATTAATATATACATACAACTAAAATTCAAATACATTAGAAATAAATTACTTATCTTCAGGAGATACCGAAGCTCCTTTTCAGGCGAAACTCTATCAGTGGCGACTAGGAAAGTCTCCATCTTCTTTTCTTATCTTCACGCATCTCATCTCTTTCCAAAATCATCTCTTTCACTCTCCTGCCTCCACTAATTCTAACCGCAACCCCTCCTAGTTTTCGCCACGTATGGAGTTCCACTTTAAACACTTATCTTTTTCCAAATGTGAGCTTTTACCACGTAATCGGTTCTAAGTTTCCATTCTCCAAAAAATTCTTCAATCACCTCTACTACTCAATACTCTCTGAAACCCTAATCAGTAATGAGTGCTCCCTTCTCTATGCTATTTCAGGCAGCTCATGCCTCAATTACAGGTGCTTGACTTCAACTGGTAGCTAAAACAAGGATGGGTTTAGTCACCAACGTGGAGCTTGCTCAAGTACAGTAACTCCCATATAGTTTTTCTTGTTTCGCGTCTTGACTACGATACTTGATGGTGCAATTTACTTTTTGGGTATTCAATATATGTCTTGTATTCATCTTGTTTATTATTTATGTTGTCGGTTACATGGTTTTTTGGGAGGATTTTGTTTTGTTGAGGTGTTTGGTTGCCACCTCTAGTTATTTGGATCTCACACTACAAGAAATTTGGCCTTTACCTACCAATATTTTACCTACCAATAAATATTGGTAGGTAAAGAGAACCTTTATCTACCAATATTCAATGGTAAAAATTTATTGGTAGGTAAATATTGTCAATGTTATAAAATTGTTGAAGGATGATTATCTACCAATATTTATAGGTAGGTAAAATGTATTATCTACACATATACATGAGGTGGACTTTTTTTGCAATTTGCCCCTACATTTTTCTCATATCATTTTATACTTTCATTAAAAATAATGCTGAGTTGTGTGATGACGTGTCAAAAAAATTTAGGTAAATTATATTTGTACACTATAAAGTGTTTTAGATACACCATTTTTTTAAATAAAGTCATATACACACCACCTTTTGCTTTGTATACACCATACGTTTGACTAAACTATCCTCGATTTAGAATAAAACGAAATAATTGTCTAATTTTAGTATCTTTCTCTCATGCATTAGTCGAACTATGAAACTTTGATTTTTAAAGTCAATGAACTTTTGTAATCCAAATTCAAATCCTTAACTAGATTTGTATTCATTTAATTATTCATTTTTTAGAATTTAACTTTGAATTTTGAATAATAAAGTAATAAACTATTTAAAGTTGATTTTACCTTAAAAATTGATTTTAATATAGAAAAATATAGAGAATAATTTATTGCTCAATGAACCATATTACTTTCAGTACTTAATTTGAAAACTTTTTTTTGTGACTAATTTGAATTGTAAAATGTTAAAACTTATTACATATGAATATAACTAGAAAGAATATGAATAAATTTAATGCTTCAAAGAAAATTAGTTTAATTTTACATAATAACACAAAGAAATTTCAATTATTTTATAAATGAATTTGTACCAATTTATACGATGTGGACATTTGAAATTTTTATCTTTTAATTTTGCCTTTGATTGTTTTTAAGTAAGGATATTTTTATCTTTAATTTAGTAATGGTAATTTTGTCATCGATTTCATAAAATATTCAATGGTGCGGGTAAAGTAGTTTATGGTGTATAATTAAATTTGCCAAAAATACATTTTTACCAATTTTTTTAAATTGAAGATTTCGTTTACATATCCTACCAATGTTTTTTATAAAATCATTTCTTTATTAATTATTAACAATCATTTTGAAATATGAAATGGTTAACGGTTAATGAACTGATAAACAATAATGAAATTGTAAATAATTAATATTAAATAACTATTCGTTAATAACTTATCATATATATATATATATATTTATTTTATTTTTTTAAACAATTGACTACAAAAGTTTTTAATTTTTTCTAAAATATTTTACGGTTTCACACTAATATGTCATCATCTGAAATGATAATTTATTACAGAGACTCAATCCATACCATCCTCTCCGTCTATGAATTTAATAGTTTATTTTAAATCAAATCCAACGGTACAAATCTCAATTTATGTGATCTCTTTTGTGTCCTTAATCCGCGTAGTCTTGTTTGATTGGCCACGGTACAAACCAAAAAACAATTTCCAACGTTAAATTATCATTCAAACTTTAAAAATAAAATTTTTGAAATGCGCGGTACATTTTTGGAATTACTTTTCCAGGTTAATTAACACGGTTGACTTGTCCATAAAATTGAATTTGATAACAGGAAATATATTTTTAACGAGGCCAATCCCTTTTCTTTTTCCAAATTTGACAACATCAATTACATCTAACGTTTATAATTGCCAAATTTCATGCCTTATTCTTTCTTCTGGGATGTTAATCTTCGTTCCAAATTTCCTTCTATCTATCTCCTCCTATTTCCTTCTTCCTTCTTCCGATATCCGTTTCTTTTTATTCTCCTAGTTATTCTTATTAATGATTAAACCAAATTCTTCATCTGCCGCCGCCAGCCTTCCGCTCTTTGAGCCAGATCCCCTTTTCTTCTGATTTTCTCTACCTTTCAGTGCCTCTCGCTTGAGTTCTCCGATTTGCTACTCGTCTCAACGCTGGTTTGCTTCTTCTTTGAAGTGGCATACGAGCTGAGTTCCCCGATTCGTACTCTTCCTTCCCCTGTTCCCATACAGTCTAACTAAGAGGTAAGCCTACTTTACTCATCCTTCCTCTGTTCCCCGATTTATTTATTTGTTTATTTTTGTTTTTTTGTTTTTTTACTGGTTTGGGTTCCAAAATAGAAAACAAACTTGAAAGTTTTTTTTTTAATGATTTGAATGCGTTTTAAGACCTGATGATGCTTTTAGGATCATAGTAGCTGATGGTGTCACGATTTGAATGTGTTACATAGTCAAATCTATTATGCTTCAACTAATATATTTATCTATTCTTTACATTATTTTTATAACTCTGTAAACATGTAATTTAACTTGGTACTGGCTATTTTATAACATGTAATTTATAAAAATTCCAATGTATTAACTTGGTACTGGCTATTTTATACCTCTGTAAACATGCAATTTATACATTTGGCTGAATTAAATGAGAAGTTAAATTTACTCAGAACTTAATCCATTTACTCAGAACATGGTACTAGCAATTTTATGTTAGTTACATCAGCTTACATTAAATACTGACTTTACTATTTTATTTATTTGGTTGAATTAAATACTAACAAAATACATGTTCATGTAATTTTGTATGTTGTATCAGTAGAAATTTCTTTGTTTCTAACTTTATTGTTTAACTCTGTAATCGTCCAACATTTTTACCCAATGCATTATTATCATGCATAGAATGTAAACATCTGCTTCGATTATCATCCATCATTATTGTTCTTCAGCTTTTAAGAAAAGCTTACAGTAAGAGCAGAAGTTTATTAATGAATGGCTATTGAGCATTGAACCTATTTTGAATAGAAATGAAATTAATGTTAGAATTTCATCTTTGAAATTTGTTTGAATTCAGATGAATTTTAAAATTGATTTTTTTTTTTTTTTTGAATTTGAGCAAAATTGAATCCAAATTCGTGATAGTGAGAGAAACTTACCAATAATAAAAAAATTGATGGTGGTTACAATGTTAAAAGAATGGAGGTTGAATTATTACTGCATGACATTGAAAATGAATGATTGTGGCAACGCAATGAAAATGAAGCAAGTGTTCCTTCTACAAAAAAGTAAAATAAAAAGAAAAATAATGACTTGATAATTGTGCTTACCTACATTTTGAAATAATAATTGATTTTTTTTACATTTGGGTTGATTGTTTTCCAGATAGTATGTGCAAATCAGTTTAGTTACTTGGTGAACAAAATTTCACCTTTTTTTAATACTTTAAGACTACACTTTGATGTAAGAACGAAAATATTTGCACTTTTCTCCAAATTTATGGTCAAAACATTTACAACTAAATACATTTGACCTGCAGTTACATATGTAATCATGAGAAAAGAAATTCTCTTAACATCTCGATTTTTTTTTAAGCTTTAGTTTTTCTTCTTACCAAAACAATGGACTGCGGCTATTTTTTTCTTGCATTTCTTTCTCTTTGGCAACTAGCTTCTCTACCTTAGGCCATATGTAGCTAGCCTGAGGAGATGATAACAAATATATCAACACGGTTTTCAATTCTTTGGCCAATTCTTTAAGTAACCAATCTGTTGTTTTGCGAGCTTATTTGCAAGTCTGCACATCACTCGTCCTTCATAACTCGTGTAATGATGCCCCTTTTTTATCATGAACAGTTAAACACTTATTTTTGATGTATTCAACTGAGTTTGACCGTTTATAATTGATGTATAGACAGGGAAAGATTCATGAACACGATAGCTTTTCTTATATAAACTGATGTATCCTAATATAGTTCAATCTTTTACATAATATATCAAATAATCTTTCTCATCTGCCTCTTTTCTAGACATAGGTTCGTCATCATCTCTACCTAGCTATAACGAGGGATATTATTTTTTGGGTTCATGGATCGTTATTGGATAAATATACCAAATAAGCTTTCAGCAGAATATGCTGCTGGAGTGAATGAATTCATCAGTATTGCAAGGCACTCCATGGACTCTAATGGGATGGTGTTATGTCCTTGTTGTCGATGTGTGAATAAGAAATCACAACATATGCATGTGATAAAATTGCACTTGATCACTCATGGATTTCTTAGTACTTACACAAGGTGGTATCACCATGGTGAGCAAGTAGAGGAAGAAGAAGATGAGGGAGCATTCGATGTCGAGGATAATGTTGAAAATTCATATCAACATGATGATTTGGCTGTAGGTCTTCATGATGCTATTGGTAGTCAGTATTTTGATATTGGTCCAGCTAGTGACTTCAACAATGAATCTTCATTTAATGTGGATGACAAATATGATGCATTGTTTGAATCACTTCATAAGCCTTTGTACAATAACTGTAAAGGTTTCTCTGTCTTAAGTGCAATGGTGAAGTTGATGAATCTCAAAGTAATTAACAAATGGACAGATAAATCATTCGACAATCTTTTAGAGTATTTGAGAGAGATATTGCCAGAGGGTAACCATTGTCCAGTCAATTATTATCAGACAAGGAAGCTTCTTTGTGAGGTGGGATTAGGTTATGAGCAAATTGATGTTTGTCAATACGATTGTGCACTGTTCTATGGTGAGAATGCAAATGCTGTGTCATGTCCTGTATGCAAATCTAGTCGTTATGTAAGAAATCAAATCCCAAACAAACGACTTAGATGGTTCCCTATCAAGGCACGATTGAAGCGATTATTTAGTTCGAAGCATACTTCTAAAGATATGCGATGGCATAAAGAGGTACGAAAAAATGAAGATGGGATTTTACGTCATCCTGCTGATGGGGATGCTTGGAAGCATTTTGATAATGTTTATCCTGACTTTGCAGCTGATTCTAGAAGTGTACGAATAGGTTTGGCATCAGATGGGTTTAACCCTTTCTCTAATATGACATCAACTTATAGTTTGTGGCCAGTGATATTAATTCCGTATAACATGCCACCTTGGGCTTCTCCCAATGGAACAAACTATCTTATGTCTTTGCTCATTCCAGGTCCAAAATCTCCTGGAAAAGATTATGATGTGTTCCTGAAGCCATTAATTGAAGAGCTGAAAGAATTGTGGGAAGGAGTTAATGCATATGATATGTATGGTCAGTGCATGTTTAAACTTCGTGCTGCAATCTTGTGGACAATTAGTGATTTTCCCGCTTATGCATACTTGTCTGGATGGAGCACTGCTGGTAAATTAGCATGTCCTATCTGTTTGAAAGATACAAGATCTAGAAGAATAACCGAAAAACAATGTTTCATGGGACATCGATGCTATTTGAAAACAAACCATTCTTGGAGAAGGAGTAAAGAATATGATGGGTCTACTGAATTACGTGGTCCTCCTAGAACTTTTACTGGTGATGACATTTTAAAGCAGTTGGATGAAATTCCTATTCGTACCACCGGTAAAGTACCAAATAATTCTTTTAAAAAACGTAAGCGTGGAGAGAATGAATTGAATTGGTGTAAAAGAAGTGTTTTGTTTGAATTTCCATATTGGTCAAAGCTCTTACTGCGTCACAATCTTGATGTGATGCATATAGAAAAAAATGTATGTGATAACATTATTGGAACACTTTTAGACATTGAAGGTAAATCGAAAGATAATTTGAAAGCTCGTAAGGATTTGGAAAACCTAAATATTCGTAAAGAGCTTTGGCTGAAGATGGATCCTTCTAATAATAAGCTTGAGAAACCTCATGCTAGTTACACTTTGACGAAAGAAGAATGCAAAGAGTTTTGTAAATTCATTCAAAGTGTTAGACTACCGGATGGATATGCTTCAAATATTAGTCGATGCGTGACAGATAATGATAAACTAGGGGGAATGAAAACTCATGATTGCCATGTTTTACTTCATAAGATATTACCAGCTGCATTACTTCCTTTTTTGACAGACAACATTCGTGGTGCTTTGATTGAACTCTGCCAGTTCTTTCAAAAAAATTGTGCCAAAACTTTACAAACTTCTGACATAGTAGAACTGAGAGATGGAATTGTAATCATTTTGTGCAAGTTGGAAAAAATATTTCCTCCATCATTTTTTACCATTATGGTTCATCTTTGTGTTCACCTACCTGATCAAGTGTTGTTGGGTGGTCCCGTTTCTTCGAGATGGATGTTTGGGACAGAACGCCATATGGGTTTGTATAAGAAATATGTGAGAAACATGTCTCGGCCCGATGGTTCAATAGCAGAAGCTTTTGTTGTAGATGAAGCTATAACTTTCTTGTCAAGATATGTTTCTAACATAGAGACAAGATTCACAAGACCCGAGCGAAACTGGGATATACCTTCTACAAATCATAAGATAGATGTTTTCAACTCCAATGTTCGCCCATTAGGGGCATCAACTATCAAATTGCTACAAAATTGGAGAAAAGTCGTTCAATGGTATATATTGAACAATTCTATAGATGATATCCAATATTTTCTTGAGTAAGTAATAACATTTTCCTTCTTCTGTATTATCTTCGACTTATATCATTCACTTAGTCATAGAAATGCATTTGACATGCAGTGATCATATAAGGTTGCTGGAAGAAAAGGGTCTTACGAATTCAGAAGTTGCTTTAGAGCATAAAGAACAATTTCCTTTATGGTTCAAGAATAAGGTGATAGATTATCATTAATGGTTTTTTTAATTAAATTCTTAAGTTGTGATATTATTCATTCATAATATAAATTCTTCCACATGATATAGGTGTCTCAAATGAGAGTTCAAAACTCATCTCTTATCAATGATGATTTGTATTCTTTATCTCAAGGTCCACTTGAACGATACAACATCTACCAAAGTTGTATTGTAAACGGTGTTCGATTTTGATGTAAAGAATGTGATGATACTCTTAAGACACAATGTTCTGGAGTTTGCACTGAGGGTGATCATGATAATATTAATGTCATATATTATGGTGTCCTAATTGAGATTCTACAATTGTCATTTATTTTGGATCGAAAGGTATTCTTATTTCGTTGCAAATGGTATAACTCCAATCCAAAAGGTAGATCAATTGTTGTGGATCATAATTTGACTTCCATCAATACGTCTACTGAGTGGTATTCTAATGAACCGTTTATTTTGGCTTCTCAAGCGCAACAAGTTTTCTATTTGCTTGATATGAAGCGTGGTTCGAATTGGAGGATTGTTCAAAAAGTAAATCATCGATCTATTTATGACATTCCTGAAATGACAGAAGAAGTAGTAATTAATGATGTTTTTCAAGAAGAAGAATCATTTCTGTTACCACCTTTTCAACCAACCGAGGATTTCATTGAAAGTTCGTCTTTAGTTCGATCAGATGTTCCCTCTCTATCTCTCTCGGGCCAGTTTGTTGCTGATTTATTTTCAAACCAAAATCGAGCTGTTGACAAAGAAGTTGACTTTGCTGAAGATTTAGATGACGGAAATATATTTTGTAGTAGTGAAACATTTCTCCCAAGTGATGACAATAAAAGTGATACAGAAGCAGAATGCGATGATGATGTCGAATCTTAATTCATAGTTGGGCATCAATGGGACATATGATTTTTTTATTTTGTTTCATTTTGTGGTAATAATCGAAGTTAAAGGAACTATTGTGCTTCTACAGATAATATTATATGCACAAAGACTGTAATTGTTATTTTATTTTTTTATTCTAATTTTGACTGCTAAAATAATGGATTGACTTCACATGTGTGCATATCAAACTAATTCAGTGTGCCATGTATCTTTAACAACTATTTTCTTTTCCAACAGAAAGTAAGTTGTATTTTTCTTCTTCTAAAAGCTACTCTTTAAGGTACTTAAATTCACGAAGCTTCTATTATTGATGTGTTCCCTCTTTAATCACTTTATTTTTGGTTTATTTCACAGAATTTCTATCATGGCACCTGGTCATCGCATCACTCGATCTACTGCTCAAAGTCAACAAGGTGAACCAACCATTGATTTGCCTGCTCAAACTACACAAGTCGGTCCCACTATTCACTCAACTTTAGAGAATCAACAAGTTTGTCGCACTACTCGATCTAGGGTACAAAGTCAACAACATAGAACCACCACCCAATCTAATGTAGAGAGAGAACACCGTCAAGGCTCCATGCACTCTACAGTACAAAGTGAACAAGTCAATATGACAACCCATTTTGATATCGAAAATAATAATCAATCTTCTCAAGTTCCAAATGGTAAATTTAATGTTTTTCATAGTCATTTCTTTTCTAATTCTATTACATTAAATATGAATATATTGTATCGTAGGACAAACACCTTCTTTCAAGGCACGTGGAACTACTCGTGGCTTGACAACTACAACAATAGCTAAAGCAACACCAACTGGAAAGTTGTCGGTGATTTTTGATGCAGAATGTCGTCAACCAATTTGTACTAATGCTGAGAGATTTAATAATGAGATTGGATTCATTATTCGGAATCATGATACATTTCATTATAACGAGTGGAGAATGGTCACTGAAGATGTAAGAGCTCCATTGCAACATTATCTTTTGGTAAGTAGTTTCACAATGTTACATTCATATTTGTAATGGCTAATTCTATTCATACGCCCATAGATTCTTAACACACACCGTAAAATGAAATGAAATAGCATAAAAAAAATCTCTTCATACATCATGTCATTCACAAAATTACACTTTTATATTTCCATCATCCTCCTTGTTTGAACTCAAAATTAAATTACATAAAATTGGGAATGCATTGCAATAAATTCACCTATTTTTTTTTAAAAAAAATTGACACTAGTATTGTAACTTATTTGATTGTTTTTATTTTAAAAATCAGCACCGCTTTTAGATGATTGAACACATTTGAATTAGAATGTTTAGTTGTAAAAGTTGCATAAATTGATATTTTAGGTTTTGTTAACTTCATAAAATTTTATAGATTTAATCATATATTATTGATTTTAAAGTTTTAATCAAATGCACTATGCGAAAGGGTTGAAAATGCAATTAAGTACAAGGGTAACATGGTCATGGTTTTTCTTATTAAAACATTGGTGTATGTTAAGAAATTGTTGATGTATGAATAGAACTTGCCATTTGTAATACTTTTCGTAAATAGTATTTTGTTTTAAAGGAACATTTTGACATTAACCTAAATGATGAGACAACCAAAAAATGCATTGATGAGCAAATGAGAAAAGCTTGGAAGGGTTATAAGTACAAGCTACACTTATACTTTAAAGAAATTGGAGGAGAAAATAATGTTGAGATGGCCAAGAGAAAACGTCATCCAAACTTGAAAGAAGAACAACAAGAAGATTGGATGATTTTGTGTGATCGTTGGTGCTCTTCTGAATTTAAGGTAACATTTAATATCGTTGTTGTGATAGGAACAAAAGGGCTGACATACTATTTATGTGAAGCATACCTTTATAATACTACGTAGTAATCATCCAAACATATTGATTACTGTCTATGTAATATTTTTCCAATGCATTTTATTTGGACTTTTTTTTCTCTAGGAAAGAGCATTAAAGAACACCACTAATCGATCAAAGAGGAAATGGGAGTCAAAAAATGGTTCAGTCTCTACACCGCGACATCACATTCGACGTGGAATGGTGTTAACTTCTAATACTGGTCAAATTGAGACATGGCGTTTAAAGCATTGTGATGCCGAGAAGGGATGGACTGGAGCAGAGCTCGAGCCTTTATATGTAAGTATTTAAAATTTTATTTTTAAAATTAATATAGTTATTCTAATACTTACTGTAATGAAATATATTATTAGGATAAAATGATGGAGTTGAGAAGTCAACAACCTCCAGAAGAATTGTCTGATAAAGAGATTATGGAGCGTGTACTTGGACGTGATTCTGTATACTTGAGAGGATGGGGGCGATCTTCTAGTTTCATAACTTCTACTTCACATCAGGAAAATACAATGGATAATCAACCAACTTATGAAGAATTAGTTGAACGACTTAATGATACAACTTCTCGCCTTAATGCTACTAATGAACAACTTAGTGTGGTAGTAAATATACTTCATCGTAACAATTTAATGGAACTACCTTCACCATGTCCAACAGACCAAGCTTCAGATGCAGCTTTGAGAGGGTCACCATCTTGTTCAGTTCGACAGTCACAAGATGATTCTTAGTTTATTTACGTCAATTTGCTATGTTACAAACAATATGTAGTTTTTTGGTTGGGGTAACCTTAGAAGTTTAACTTTATGATTTATTCTTGTATTGAATATTATATGGAATGTTAGCATTGAGTATTTTATTATTATATGTTTTTTCAGTTTATTTCTAAATTAGAACAGTCATAAATAATTGTTTTTACCTTTTACCTACACATAACCATTTGATTTGACCAAAATATGAATTGTCCAATAAACTAATAAAATGATGCCATGTGTGCTATTACAGTGACGCCATATGGCACAATAACATTATTTAATGTAGACCAATGACATAATGCCACGTGGAAAATCAAGAAAATGCCACGTGGTCTAATCAAATAATGCCATGTGGCCTAAAAAATGATGTCATATGCACTAATCAAATGATGACACATGGACAAATTATTGTTTGACACATGGACCAACCATTAAATGCCAAGTGTCGACATTAATATATGCCATGTGTATACTACTATGACAGCCATGTCAGCAGCCATGTTGGATAACACATCATCAGGCACATCAGTTGATGACACATCATTTGAGTCATGATATAGTGGGGTCCATTGATTTTTTTACCTACCAATATCAATAAGTGTAGGTAAAGGTCTTTCTCTACTAACATTTACCTACCAATTTCTACCAATTCAATATTGGTAGCTAAAATATATTACCTACCATTATATTAGTTTTACCTACGCTTACAACTGGTAGGTAAAGACCCCATTTTCTTGTAGTGTCAGACATGCAACTTTATGCAGCTTCTTCCTACGTCCATGTATTTTTTGGTGTATGAGCATGGGTCTTCCCTGTCGAGTAATGGCAATATACGAGAAGCAATGCAGTGACCTTGTCGTTTTGCTCTCTGGTGAATTATGCTTGTCCATAACCACCGAAATGGTCATGCATCCATAAAGTTCTACTATGTTATTGTTGGCTCAACTGGGTTTCATATGCTCTACTTCTTTGTCGATTTAGCCAACTGATGGATTACTGGCCTTGTGCCTTTTAACATGAGATGGAAAAGATGCTCCTACATGTGATGCACTGCTCGCCTGTAGTTGTTCGCTAAAGTAGGTCAAATCATGGAGCAGCTTTTGCTACCAAACACGTTAACCTTGTGACTACAGTGTTTTCCTTCATTCGGCAGTAGTACCCTGTACCTTTTGTATTGTTGATTTTAGTCCACGTATGTTATACCACTATATTAAGATGTAAAGTTATGTAACACACTCCCTACATGGAGTTGATTGTAGCCTAATTAAATTAGACTAGCTCCAACACTATAAGCCTATTAGGTCGAGTCGACGAAACATTATAAACTCCGTAAGCGGTGGACGGTCCACCTTAAAAACCGGTGTAGCTGATTGTTAAGTACAATCGGCTATACCACATTGTATTTTTTATAATTAGTTATAATAAAAGGTGCTTGTGGTCACCTTGAAAATCGGAAGACTTTGCCAAATATATATATATATATATATATATATATATATATATGAAAACGGATCAGATTCTCGCCACGAACAAAACTACAAAACTTTCATGGCCAAGTTCTAAATTGTCCAAAATTTCATTTTCAGCCTTTTAGTATGTTATTAATTATTACTATTTATTTTTAAATTGAATTAATCAATATCTAAATTAAGTATATTTTACGGGTGTTGTAACACCCCGTAATTTTAAAGAACAATAATAAACTAAAGAATACTTAATATAATGTTGGGAATTACGTAAAACGACTGTACCATTGCCTTCGTCTCTGAATTTGGGTTCAAATAGACTCCGAGTTTGCATAAAACGGACATCGTATGAAGAAGATATAAAGGTTAGAAGTTTGTATATATTGAAGGAGGATATATATGTAAATAAATCAAACCAGAAATTCAAAATAAGTCAAATTAGAGGAGCGGGAAACCAATGTAGGAACAAGACCCGTTGGGGGTCGACCTACACCCCAAGGGTGCCGAACTATGGGTTGACCCACACCCCAAGGGTGTCGACTTATGGGTCGACCCACACAAGGGTGTGTCGACCCAATGGTTAACCCACCCTAGATCTGGGCAGGTTCATTTATCAACCTGAAATTATTTGTTTGTTGGGTTCGTTGGAGATAGCCTATATAAAGGCCAGCATTTCTATTATTTTCCTACACCTAAAGCAATGGAGATAGGGTATATAGGCCAACATTTCTATCGTTTCCCTACACCAAAAACAATGGAGAAAGGGAGATGCTGCCTTAGCTTGGATTGAATTAGACTATTTTCTACAACTTTAGCCTATAGATACATCAGAGAAATTTCTTTTTCTCCGATCCAATCTATGTGAGTTCATGTTACTTTTAGATATAAAAATTTAACAGTAACCTTGACATGTTTATAAAACAGATCTGAGCCTATATTTGTTAGGAAACTGATTTATATCTAAACAGATCTACTATAATTACATGTAATTTTCCATACACCTATTCTGCTATTCAGTTGTTATTATATGCCTATTTTTGCTCTTCTCCCTCTCTTGTTCCCTTTTTATTTTGTAAGCCTATGTCACCTTCGAGCCTGGGTCAATCTCGTAATAGACATACGTATGAACGAAATTAGGAGAATTGCAGAATACTTGGGAATGAAAATAAAAAAGAGAAAATTGGGGCATACCTAATATTGTGGAATATGACTGAAATTTGGGGTGTATGAACATGTAAGTCAATAGGTTTAATTTAAATATTAAGTGAAACATGTTAATGAAACTGTATGTCACCGGTGTAATCTGTTAAATCTGTAGGGTTTAAGTAAACCTGTTTAATCTGTTGGGGTTGTATGGACACTGTTAACCTGTGAAACATAACTGTTGAATTTATGGGGGTTAGGCTGTAAGACTTAACCTTTGGAAATCCTAGTTGATTGGGGACACAAGTTTAGGGGTTGGACTTGTGTCATATGTTGTGTGGGACCTATATTAGTCAGTA
The DNA here is from genome assembly GCA_030737875.1 of Allium sativum. Taxonomy (NCBI): domain Eukaryota; kingdom Viridiplantae; phylum Streptophyta; class Magnoliopsida; order Asparagales; family Amaryllidaceae; genus Allium; species Allium sativum. The sequence goes on from CM060923.1 coordinate 468,916,437, forward strand.
ACCCGTTTTGGTATTAAATGGGGACCACGCACAAGGTAGGATCAGAGCACGCTTACTAAGCTAATTGTAAGAGGTTCATCTAGGAAGGGGTGCTTGATGGCGCTTCCAATGGGTTCAGGTGTGTATATGGATTCGATCTGCCTGGGAAAATAAGCCGTTGTAGCACCTCCAAGTAGGTCTGTGTCTTTCTGTAGGTTGCCACTTTAGGAAGTAATACACCCTACTGTGGGGCCGACATAGGGTATTTACGTGTTAGGGAGCCGATCGCTTGGGGGTAGTAATTAGGCTATATTGAGTCCTGCCTGTTTAGGTACCCATTATTTCTGTTTGGGGTAACACCCATTATTCTTGTTGGGGTGCCTGTTATTTTTGTTTGGGGTAAAACCCGTTACTAGAAGTACACCTAAATCTACCATTATGTTCCTGTTGGGATCATAAAGTAATTGGAAAACACCTAATCCGGTGTACTAGTATCAGTGCAGAGAAAGTAATTGAGAAGCATAGTTTATCATGTTTGTTCTATTTATTTCTGCCTATCATGTTTATACCTGTTATATATTACAGTTATCTCTAATCCAATTTATTTTACTATCTTGATACTTTTATTTTTTTTATATGCTAAAAGTCACTGGACTTGCCAGACTTTATGTCTGATCCATTTCGTTTCCTTTTCTCCTTCCCCCCCCCCCCCCCAAAGTTCTCAGGGTTGGAACGCTCAGGCATTGTTAGGACTATCTCTCTCTTCTGTTTCTGCTTGGACTTGGTTCAGCTTTGATGTATCGCTTTGAATACTTTTCTACTTGTTTATGGCTACTTATGGGGATTATGATTTTTCATTTTAATACTCTGATGGTTTTTAACCCAAGACAGATGCTTTTATTTGATGTATTTTGTTCCAGTATTTTAGTCTGATGTTGTAACTGGATTTGAGGCCACAATGTTTTTTGTTGAAAATAAATTTCAAATTTCCGCTGATATTTCATATATCTGTCTTGTAAAATTCTGCTTCTGTTTACCTATAACGCTTCACAGAACTTAACACATTCTGATAAATAGTGACATTAACGGATGTGGGATGTCATATTTGGTATCAGAGCTGAAGGTTGCAAGATCAGATAAAAGTTTCAAAAAATTATTTTCAAAAGCATAGTATTTTCAAAGAAAAATATTTTTTTGAAAAACGTACTCCCCAAAGTCATATAAAATATTTTTCGATTCTCTGTTTGAACCCCTTTTCCTTTTCTTTTCAGCGTGTATGGGGAACCAAATCTTCCCGAGGGCGTTTAGATACCAGCTTGGTTTCGAAGGTATCTTGAGGCTACGGCACCTGCCGAAGGCCAAGGAGACGCCCCTCCCAAGCTGCAGACGTTGTTCCTCCTCCTCCACAAGCGGATAATTTCTCTAAGATATGCAAGGACTTTTGTGCTATGGGAGGAAAACCATTCCATGGAACTGAACGCTTTGTGGAAGCACGGAATTTGCTGTGAGAGATAAAGAACTTGTTTGGACTTTTTGAGGTCGACGACCATAGAAAGATACAGTTGGTCGTACGACAGCTTAAGGATGAGGTTTCGTTTTGGTGGGAAGTGACACAAGCAGGGCGTCCGATTGAAACTTAGGCTGATTTCCGATGGAGATTAGAGGCGTAATTTCTTTCTCTGGCAAAAGAGAGTATGCAGATGGAGAGATTCTTGGCACTTAAGCAAGGAAGTACGTCTATTAAAGAGTATGTCAATAAGTTCAATCAGTTGGCAAGGTTTGGTCTGAAGCCGATGAATACCCCACACAAGAAAGCTTTAACGTTTGCGAAGGGTTGAATCAACCTCTCCAAGCATTGGCATTATCTCACATTCCGATGGGGGCTACTTTTGAGACACTGGTTGATATGGCATTGATGCACAAAAAGGGTAAGGATGAGTAGAAAGAGGTCAAGACCGATGAGGCACAAAACAAGAAAGAGTGACTCAAGAAAGAACATCAAAAGAAAGGTGGAAAGAATGAAAAAGTTCAAAAGAAAAAGAAATGACATGGTTGTGGGAGCTTGGGTCATGTGGTCAAGGATTGCATAAACAGGAAGAATGCTTGTTTTAGTTGTGGTGAAGTTGGACATTATAGTAAGGAATGCCTGAAGAAGCAAGGACAGAGGCAAAGGGCAGGACCTTCTGGAGGGCAGGTGCATGCTCTCGAGGCTAGCAGATTGGATAGAGGTAGGAAACTTTTTGTTGAAGGTTTGATTTCCCTTTTTGATCATCCAATTATGAGCATCCAATTATGACTCTTTTTATTCTGGCGCTTCTCATTCTTTTATACCTGATACTGTGGTTGAGTCCCTACACCTTTGTACTAGTATTGTTTGTGATCCCGTTATTGTCTCAAACCCCATTGGGAGCACGACTCATCTGTCTATGATATGTTAAGGTTTGAGGATATCTTTATTGGACGTCGAGTTCGAGTGTGACACATATGTGCTTGCTTTTTATGGAATATAATCTGATTCTAGGGACGGATTGGCTAGCCATGTATGGTGCCTTCCTATATTATGAGAGGAGGGTCGTTAAACTTTTTACTTGCCATGGGAGGACTCTCGAGATTTCCTGTGACCCAAAGGGATCTGTCATGCTTAGCTTCCTAGAATCACTTGATGCTTCTGTCGATGATTTGCAATCTATACCCATAGTCTATGAGTATCCAGATGTTTTTGACGAGGTTAGGGGCTTACCTCCAAGGCGGGAGATTTATTTCTGGATATACATGGTGGATAACACAAAGCCAGTCGCATTGCTTGTGCGCAACATGGCTCTTAGGGAAATGAGGGGGCTTATCAAGCAAGTAGGAGAGCTACTTGAGAAAGAGTTTATTAGGCGAAGTATATCAGAATGGGGTGCTCCAATCGTTTTTGCAACTAAGGTGGATGACTCACTTCGCCTATGTATGGATTACAGGGAGTTGAATAAGCTCACCAAGAAGAATAGGCGCCCACTCCCGATGATTGATGATCTGTTTAACCAGCTTGTTGGCACATCTGTTTTCTCGCAGTTAGATTTGTCCATGGGATTTCATATATTGAGGGTGGCTGAGGATAATATAGATAAGACCGCTTTTAGGACTCCAGATGGTTTCTTTGAGCGGCTATTCCAACATTTTGGGTTGACGAATGCACCTGCGTATTTTATGGATCTGATAATTAGAGTGTTTAGGGAGTTTCTGAATAAGTTTGTGGTGGTCTTTGTGGATGACATCCCGATCTTCTCGAAGAGCGAGGAAGAGCATGCCCTGCATTTAAGAGAGGTCTTGAGGACTCTCAGAGAACACCATCTTAAGGAGAAATTCTCCAAGTTTCATTTTTGGAGAAAGGAGGTGAGATTTCAAGGGCATGTGGTCTCCAAGGATGGGATAGCGGTGGATCCCACGAAAGTAGTTGCAGTTCAAGATTGGAAGGTTCCAATGGATGCAGCGGAGGTGAGAAGTTTTCTTGGTTTAGCAGCCTACTATAGGAAGTTTATCAAGGACTTTGCAAAGATACCAGCCCCACTCACCACACTGACGAAGAAGAATCTAACCTTTGCTTGGAGTATTGATTGTGCTTTTCAGCGATTAAAGAGGGATCTGACGACAACCCCCAGCTTTGACATTTCCTGATGGGAGTAAGGTGTTCACAATGTATATTGATGCATGTGGTTCAGGGCTCGGTGCAGCCTTGATGCAGGAAATAAGGGCAGTATTCTATGGTAGTAGATAGTTGAAGGTTCATGAGAGGAATTACCCTACCCATGATTTGGAGTTGGCACCTATAGTGTTCGTACTTAAAGCTTGGCGCCATTATCTCTTAGGAGAAATTTTCGAGTTATACAAGGACCATAAGTCGCTAAATTATATGTTCTCATAGAAGGATCTCAATTTGAGACAACAAAGATAGATAGAGTTCCTAACTTCCTATGACTTTGAGATTACTTTTACCCCTGGCACGGGTAATGTAGTGGAGGATGCGTTGAGTAGACAGAGGATGACATTGAGTCCTTTGTTCGTAGAGAGGCGAAGTTTGGAGTACATATCGACCTTCGATTTTAGGCCGTCTATGGATCTTACGCCTGGTTTGTTGGCATCTCTAGAGGTGCGACTTGCTCTTATGGATAAGATAGGATCTTCGCAGCGAGAGGACCGACAGATAGCAGACATTTGGATATACCCAGTAGAGGAGAGACTTCTAGTCACCTTAGTAGATATTATATGGATGATAAAGGGTGGCAATGACGAGACGGTAGGCTTCGTGTTCCCCGAGTTGGAGATTTGTTGAGGACAGTCCTTGAGGAAGCCCATCATTCAAGGATGACTTTCCATCCGGGCGGCGATAAGATGTATCGAGACATGAAGAGGGTTTTCTTTTGGGCTGGAATGAAGAAAGATGTAGCGGAATTCATAACTCGATGTTTAATATGCCAGCGGGTAAAAGTAAAAGAAAAGGAGCCTGGCGGTTTGCTTCATCCTTTGGATGTCCCACAATGGAAGTGGGAGAGCATCTCTATGGATTTCATCAATGGTTTTCCTAAGTCAAGGAGAGGCAACACCAGTATCTAGTTTATAGTAGACATGCTTACTGAGAGCGCTCATTTCATTCTTGTTAAGAGAAAGAGAACGGCAGCATGGTTAGCATTAGTTTATCTTCGTGAGTTAGTCCATCTACATGGGGTACCTTCTATCATAGTGAGTGATCGTAATCTCATCTTCACTACTGAGTTATGGAAGAGCCTACAAGAGGCACTAGGGAAACGGTTATGTTTGAGCACTGCATATCACCCTCAGACCGATGGATAGACTGAGAGGCTGAATAGAGTTCTTGAGGATCTTTTAAGGTTGTGTATCCTAGACTTCGGAGGGACTTAGGAGGAGCACCTTCCATTGGTGGAGTTCGCCTACAACAACAGTTATCAAACTAGTATTTGCATGGCACCCTTCGAGGCACTATAGGGATGACCTTGCAGATCACAGACTTTTTGGTGGGAGTCTACGGATAGGATTCTACTTGGACCTGAGATGATTAGAGAGACTTCAGAGAACATTGATCTTATCCGTAGACGTATGGAGACAGCTCAGTACAGGTAGAAGTCATACGCCAATAAGAGGACTAACATTGAATTTGAGGTAGGAGAGATGGTTTTCATCAAAGTATCACCCTTGAGGAATGTGGTTCGTTTTGGATCTGTAGGGAAATTGGTGCCAAGGTTTGTAGGGCCATTTCCCATAGTGGAGAGGATAAGTCAGATGGCCTATAGGGTGAGATTACCAGAGAGGTTGGCGGGTGTTCATGATGTTTTCCACGTTTCCTATTTGTGGAAACGTCTTCATGATTCAGTAAAGGTGGTTGAGCCAAGCATGCTTAAGGAGGTGGAGGTAGAAAAGGAGGCAATAGTTAGACGAGTCCCTACTAGTATAATTGGATCATAGGTTAAGAAACTGTGCAACGGAGAGGTTAAGTTAATAAAAGTGCAATGGTGAGAAGATCGCAAGGATGAAACTTGGGAGACTGAAGACATGGCTCACGCTTCATACCCTTTTCTTTTCGAGAGTATGTTCTTTACTTCTTTTCCATCCTTTTATTATTACTTTCTTTTATCATTCATGTGTATCCTATTGATCAAATCTTCGACCTTTAGGTAGAAAACCAATGGTTGTAAACATGTGTTTGAGACATGGATGCATATACAATCACACTAGGCACTTGATCGACTCAATCACTTACATATTGCATAGGATGTATGTGCATTAGTATTTTATATGGATGAAAATGGATGTATCAATATATGGATATTGCATTTGGATGAATGAATGTGCACACATATAAAACTTACATGTTATACTAGGATTGTTTGCATACATTTTGGCTATATGGCATGAACATAAATTGCATTAAGGAGGTCAACTGAATCAGTCGACTGCCTAATTTTTGCATTAGTGCAAGGACATATACACACACCATTACATATGTTCATACAAGCATTAGAAAAGTCTTAAGGACAATGGATGCTTATGGATGATGGGTGAGTCGATGGTTGTGGTTGTTAGGATAGTAACATTCTTCTTGACTTGGAGATTTCGAGGACAAAATCCTTAAATAGGGGAGAATGTAACACCCCGTAATTTTAAAGAACATTAATAAACAAAAGAATACTTAATTTAATGTTAGGAATTAAGTAAAATGGACTGTATCGTTGCTTTCCTTTCAGAATTCTAGTTCAGATAGACTACGAGTTTACGTAAAATGGACATCGTATGAAGAAGATATAAAGGTTAGAAGTTTGTATACATAGAAGGAGGTTACATATAAATAAATCAAATCAAATCAGAAATTCAAAATAAGTCGAATTAGAGGAGTGGGAAACCAGTGCAAGAATAAGACCCATTGGGGGTCAACCCACCCCAGATCTGCGCAGGTTCATTTTTTGAACCTGGACTTGTTTGTTTGTTGGGTTCGTCGGAGATATCCTATATAAAGGTCAGCATTTATATTGTTTTCCTACACCTAAAACAATGGAGACAGGGAGATGCTACCTCAACTCGGATTGAATTAGACTATCTTCAACAACTTCAGTGTATACATACATCAGAGACATTTCTTTAGGTCCGATCCAATCTCTGTGAGTTCATGTTACTTTTAGATATAAAATTTAACAATAACATTCAAATGTTAATAAATCGGATCCGAGCCTATACCTATTAAAAAACTTATTTATATCTAAATAGATATGTTATAATTAAATGTAATTTTCCATACACCTGTTCTGTTGTTCAGTTGTAATAATATGCATATTTATGTTATTCTCCCTCTCTTATTCCCTTTTTATTTTATAAGCCTAGGCTACCTTCGAGCCTAGGCTAATCTCGTAAGAAACATACGTATGAACGAAATTGGGAGAATTGGAGAACACTTGGGAATGAAAATAAAAGAGGGAAAATTGGGGCATACTTTATGCTATGGAATATGACTGAAATTTAGGGTGTATGAACATGTAAATCAATAGGCTTAATTAAAAGATTAAGTGGAACATGTTAAAGAAACTATATGTCACCTGTGTAACCTGTCAAATTTATGGGGGTCAAGTAAACCTATTTAATTTGTTGAGGTTGTATGGACACTGTTAACCTGTTGAATTTGTGGGGGTTAGGCTACAAGACTTAACCTATGGAAATCCTATTTGATTGGGGACACAAGTTTAGGGGTTTGATGTCATATGTTGTGTGCGACCCTTATTAGTCAGTAACCCGTTTAGCACCCCGCACTAGGTAGGGGTCAGGGAACACTTGCTGAGCTTATTGTAAGAGGTTCATCTGGGAAGGGGTGTTTGATCACTATAAGAAATTTGACATTTACCTACCAATAAATATGGGTAGGTAAAGAGAACCTTTATCTACCAATATTTAATGGTAAAATCTATTGATAGGTAAATATTGTCAATGTTATAAAATTGTTAATGGATGATTATCTACCAATATTTATAGGTAGGTAAAATGTATTATCTACACATATACATAAGGAGAAGTTTTTCGCGATTAGCCTCTATATTTTTCGCATATCATTTTAAACTTTCATTAAAAATAATGTTGAGTTGTGTGATGATGTATCAAGAAAAAAATTCTAACAATTTTTTTAAATTGAAGTTTCGTTTACATTTCCTAGCAATGTTTTTTTATAAAAACCATTTTTCTTTATTAATTATTAATAATTATTTTGAAATATGAAATAATTAACAGTTAATGAATTGATAAACAATAATTAAATTTTAAATAATTAATATTAAATAATCATTCGTTAATAACTTATCATACATTGTTAAAAAAATTTAAGCAATTGACTACAAAAGTTTTAACTTTAATTTTTTCTAAAATGTTTCACAATTTCCCACTAATATGTCATCATCTCAAATGACTAAAACATATTTTCTCTACTTTATTGCAGATACGCAATCCATACCATTCTCCGGCTTTAAATTTAACAGCTTATTTTAAATCAAATCTAATGGTACAAATACCAATCCGCGTGATCTCCTTTGTGGCCTCAATCCACGCAGTCTCTCTTAATTGGCCACCTGATAATAGGACATTAAAAGCAAATATGGCATAAAATTGCATTAATAATGAAAATCAAATTTGGGCACAAAGTGAATTTTGGTCATTTTAATTTTTAGTAGGAAAATTCTATTTTTACATCGTAAATTGCCTTACATAAACTATTTTTTTCTTAAATATATAAACCACCTTTTTGTATATACACCATGCGTTTTACTAAACTATACTCCGGTTTTATAAAATAATTGTCTCATTTCAGTATCTTTCTCTCAGGCATTGATCGAACAAAGAAACCTTGATTTCTAAAATGAGTGAATTCAATTTTCCAATTCAAATTCAATTCCTCAATTGAAGTTATATTTATTCAGTTATTCATGTATCAAAATTTAACTTTAAATTTTGGTTAATAGATTGTTAAAATATATACATTTTGATTTTAAATTAATAATTAATTTAAATGTTGTAAAATATAAAAAATGAAAATTGTACTCCATGAACCATATTAATTTTAGTACTTAATCTGAAAATTTATTTTATCAAATTGAAATGCAAAATGTAAAAACTAAGTATATATAAATACAATTGAAAAGAATAGGAATAAAACTTAATGCTTTGATGGAAAATAAATTAAATTCCTTCGATAACACATAGAAGTTTCAGTTATTTTATGTATGAAATTTTGCCAATTTTATATAACGCGGATGTATCAACATTCTTTAATTTTAATAAGTATATTTCTATCTTTAATTTAGTAAGGGTATTTTTTTCGTTTAATTGTATTAATTTTTTATGGTGCAGGTAAAGCAATTAATGGTTAATTCATAGAATTTGCCTTTTTAGTATTCAAAAAAATGAAATATTCCAATCGTTTCCTTTGTGTTCAAAGTAATTGTGAAGGCTTTTTTTGTTAAGTATCACAAACAATTAGTTTTATATATGTTAAATAAATATTTATTGCCTAATAAGTATTACAGACTGTCAGTCTTGTATTTGATAAATAAATATTTATTGCCTAATAATACTGCTTATGGTAACATATTAACACAAGTAAATCTTTCAATAAAATATTGCTAATTATTCCTAATAATACATGTTACGCTAACATATTAACACAAATTCGAAGTAAAAATATGAAGAAAATGAAGGTCTCCTCTCTCAATAGGACGTTTTCTCTTTTCTCAACCGCCACAACCCTTTCTGATGTTTTCTCCTTTTCATCCTATTACCTTCACTTCATTCTCCTTCCTTACCTCAAACCTAGCTTTTCCTGTCGTTGTTTTGCCCTTCTCCAAATCCAGTTTAATTCGCTTCAACCCTTTCAGATCCCATCTTCCTCGCGCCTTAGAAGATTTTGGTCTCTTATTGGTGTTTATTCCCTCTTTAATCATCACTCATCGAACCCTTTGCCTTTCTAATTGATACTGCTTGTGGATCGGTTTTCGTAAGTGCGTCTGTTGAAGTATGGCTTAACTCGACCTTATCTCCCCTCCTTTCTTCTAGACATTGGATCTGGTGGTTCGTTGGATCTGGTGGTTCTTTGGTTTGCTATATGCTAGTTTAGGCACACTGTGTTTAGTGAAATGTTTCCCAGTAAGTGATATTGTTAAAGTGATGATTTTTCTAGTTTTCTATTTTACCAAAGTGAGTCTAGTGAATTATTAAGTTAAAATATAACAAATATAATGAATTTCAGTAATGCCACTGCTAGATTCAAGTAGTATTTCAGTAATTCCACTGCCAATATTCTTAAAAATAGTATTCTTAAAAACATAAAATACAATACTGTATGTTGTATACAAAGATAGCCACTTGAATTCACACTCGAATCTGGCACTTGAATTCACTGTAATTCACCACTTCAATAGTGCAGTTCATTCCTTTGTAATTCATCATGTAGTTCATCACAGTTTCTCAACGTAGATCTTTCTTAAAGTAGATTGAGCATGAAGATCTTTCTTAAAGTAGATTGAGCATCTCATTTTTTGTTTTTCAACAATGAAGACTGGATGGATCAAGGGTGTTCTTGTTTTGCTTACTGCTAACTCCACAACAATTAATTGTGACAATTTAATTGTCATTGTGTTGTTGCAAATTGATACCGATTGTTACAACGGGTATTAATTAGGTTTCAAAGTGGGTTTTAGAATAAACCAGTTTTATGCAGATTTGAGTTTCCAATGGCTTCAACATAAGTATAGTTAAAAAAATAAATGTAGATTGTAGTGTTATGTTCATAAATGACACTGTGCAAATGTTGTTCATAAATGACACTGTGCAAACAATCGTTATGTTGTTTGATATTATAGCAGAAATGGACAGATTTAAATGATGTTTGATTTATGATATTCAACTGATTACGTTGAACTTGCATTCTTCTGAAGCTATACCCTAATTGTAAACCATTTGTTAACCATGGTGGGAATCTCAAAGCAAACATATCAAGGTTGGCATAATGTTTTTGTGTAATTAGTATCACTCATATTACTTTTGATGATGAATATTCTCAGATATTTCTTCTTACTGCTAGTTTGCATTATAAACTAAGTCTCAGTCTCAATCTCTGTTGTAGGTTTGAGAAAGCTGGAGATTGGGCTGACAGACATAAAAATTGACTGGACTGGAGGAGAATGAGCAAATTCTTATCAGCTTAATATGATGTTTTACTCTTACCAGTATTTTGTACACTCAAGACTTGTTTCTTATGCAATTCTTATGCAATTCTTATGCAATTCTTATGCAATTTTGTAATTTGTATTGTATTTGCATCCTTAGCTTGAATTATAATTTGTTTCAGTGTTGATGCAGCGGTGCTGCACATTTATATGCATGACATTCAATTATGTTATATAATACTCTAGTGTAGAGCGGTTAACTGTTCAATTAAATTGGTTAACCATTCAATTAAATTGGTTAACTGATAAACCAAATATATCCCAATTTACCGAGGCAAATCAGATTTATATTTGCGAAATAAATTGTTTTCTTTTCAATTTACTGTGCTATTTTATTATGACAGATACTGCTGGACAAATTCTGGAGCAAGAAGTCGATGATTAATACTAGAGTGAGAGTGTGAGCGATTGTTTTCATGTATATGAGTGAATGAGTATGTAATAAGGAGCCAGTGTGTACGAGTGAAATGTAGTGAGGAAGTGTGTGTATAAGTGATTGTGTAATAGTGAAGAAATAGTATGTGTACTATTCGAAAGTGTAATAAATATTCATTTGAATAAATATTTGTTATTTGTTTAAAATAAATTCTTTGTAAATATTCAATTCTTGTATTTATAGTAAATAATGTCATGTGGTCTAAAAGATGATGTCGTATGCACTGATCAAATGATGACACATGGCCAAATTATTATTTGACACATGTACCAACTATTAAATACTAAGTATCGGCATTAATATATGTCATGTGTATATTACTACAACAATCATGTCAGCAGTCATGTTGGATGACACATCATCAGCCATGTAGGATGCCACATCATCAAACACATCAGCTGATGACTCATTATTTGAGTCAAAACGTAGTGGGGTCCATTGGTTCTTTTACCTACCAATATCAATAAGTGTAGGTAAAACTCTTTCTCTACTAACCTTTACCTACCAATTCAATATTGGTAGCTAAAATATATTACCCACCATTATGTTGGTTTTACCTACGCTTACAATTGGTGGATAAAGACCCCATTTTCTTGTAGTGGATGGCGTGTTCCAACAGGTTCATGTGCAAGCATGGATTCAGCCTGCCTGGGAAAATAAGCCACTGTAGCACATGTAAATAGGTTTGTGTCCTTCTGTAGGTTGCCACTTTAGGAAGTAATACACCTTATTGTAGGGACGACACAGGGCATTTACGTGTTTGGGAGTCGATCGCTTAGGGGTAGTAATTAGGGTACATCTAGTCCTGTCTATTTAGGTACCTGTTATTTCTGTTTGGGGTAACACCCGTTATTCTTGTTGGGGTACTTGTTATTTCTTTTTGGGGTAAAACCCGTTACTAGAAGTACACCTAAATATACCATTATGTTTCTGTTGGGATCATTAAATAATTGGAAAACACCTAATCCAGTATACTAGTATTGGTGCAGAGAAAGTAGTTGAGAAGCATAGTTTATCCTGTTTATTCTGTTTATCCTGCCTATCATATTTATACCTATTATATATTACAATTATCTCTCATCCAGTTTATTTTACTGTCTTGCTACATTTATTTCTTTATATACTAAAAGTCGCCGGACTCGCCAGACTTTATGTCTGATCTGTTTTGTTTCCTTTTCTCTCTTTCCTTTTCCCTCTCCCTCCCCCAGGTTCCCAGGGTAAGAACGCTCAGGGGTGATTAGGACTATCTCTCTCTCTTCTGTTTCTACTTGGACTTGGATCTGCTTTGATTTATCGCTTTGACTATTTGTCTACTTGTTTATGGCTACTTATGGGGATTATGATTTTTCATTTATTTACTTTGATGGTTTTTAGCGCAAGACAGATGTTTTTATTTGATGTATTTTGTTCCGGTATTTTAGTCTAATGTTGTAACTGGATTTGAGACCATGATGTTTTCTGTTGAAAAATAAAGTTTTAAATTTCCGCTGCTATTTTATATACCTGTCTTGTGAGATTATGTTTCTATTTACTTATGACACTTCACAGAACTTAATGCATTCTGATAAAGAGTGACATTGACGGATGTGGAGTGTCACAAGTGTTACATGTTAAGATTGAAAGTTTATTGATCTTTCTATTTTGTATTCTTATCTGTTTATTCGTGATAGCAAAAGATCATTTTTTTTTGTTAAAGTCGTGGTTTAAAAGCAATGACATTGATTGTTCAAATTACTCCAAAACCACAATGAATTTATTAATTTAAAGTGTTTTTGCGTTTACTTTCAGAATTTAATATTTCTTGTAGGGATTTACCACAGCTGGTTTACTATGTCTTGGCTTACCTCTTGTGACAAAGCATATATTTTCACTAAGTTCGGCCTTTGGACTTTAAGGTAGAACAATTAAAAATCGATTAAATAATTTGCCACTAGAAGGAGTGTCTGGACCTATGCCTCTTGGATGATCTTGTTTAACTTATCTACTCTTTGCTCATATAAAACTTGAAATCGATTGCAACAAATGGATGTCCTCATAAAAAATTACTTTTATGTTTAGCCATTAAGCATTAAGTTTCAGCTCACACATAAAAACCATAATGTATAAACAACTACTATAGTTTCGATAAATGAAGATGACAACAAGCCATATTGCTAGTTTTAAGTCATTGATAGGGTTATGGTATGCGTTGTGTACAATTATGTGTTTTGATTAAGTATATGCTTACACTTAGCTCTTATAAATGATCTTTTTCTAAATAGTAGTATGTCGCTTGGTTTTATGCTACTATAATTTATAGGTAACATTATGAGCATATTTTATATGAGTATACATATTCTCCTAGTATGAGTGTTTAATCCATTGTACATATATATGTACTCATAGCCATTAATATCAAGTTAAATCATTAAAACTAATATATTCTTAGTCAAGGTACATTAAGAAAGGGATTCTAATGTACCCGTTGGGACTAGAATATGTAATGTTATCCATAGGATTAATGGCGTCATATCTTCTATTTCAAGATCTAAAAATGAACACAAATGATGCCATAGTTATCATTATAATCAACTTCTAACCACATAATATATTCCTTTTTTCTAGTTACATTAGGAACTCTAACAATATAATACAATCCTTTTTTCCAACAACATTAGGTGCACATAATAGTTAAATAATTTTCATTACATAAAATTGTCTTTAAATTTGTTTTATCTTTCAATGCATTCCCATTTAAGGGTAACTATGAACAAAACATAAATCATAGCGTCATGCCCGACATAATGAAAATATCAACATGAGCTCTCAACCAGCTATACATAATCTAATTTAGAACAATCGTAATAAATCAGTTTGGAGATGTAATTAACTGAAGTTAACAATTGTGATTTAATTGATTCAAAAGGTGTCAACAAATTCCTGTCAATATCGAAGTAACTTAAGCAAGGCCAAGTGATGAGGTCTTGTGCTAGTTCAAAGAAATTAGCCCAAGATAGGAACAAACTTCATTGTTGCAAGTTCGATAGGCTAGGTAAAAGTCCAAGTAATAGTCATATCAAGTCGATATGTTATGTAAGTCCAAGCCAAAAAAAATTTTATTACTTAAAGTAGCTAAAATACATGGTAGTATAAATACAATCATTATTATCACAAAATTGCAATAGGCTAATATTTCTTCAATTCGATTTAGGGTTTACAACAATTGTAAAAGTAGAGAACGAAAATAATACAAGGAGTTATATGCCTTAACAACAATTCTACTGGCCTCACGTCCTTCTCGAGGTCCATCCTAAATGAGATTTCTCTATTGGGTGGAGGTCCTACGACTTCATCGAAGACATCTGGAAACTCCCACACAATAGGCAGCGAAGACGGTCCTTCTAATCAGATGATAAGAATGCAATAAGGTTGAACCCCTATTTCCAGTCCTTAGAGAGATCTCTAAGGTATGCCCCCCTTGGCTTCTCAAGCAAACAACTCTTTTAACATGATTAAGGATGGCCTCATAAAATGATTGCCATTCCATTCCTAAAATGAGACCATATCCCTTGAATTCAAGTACATATGCATTGCAAAAGAAATTGGTATCGCTGATGTCTAATACTAGGTCTTTACAAATAAGCGAAAGTTGCAACCCCTCCGATAGGTCAAGACACCTATCGGACATCTTGTAAAGGACAAGGGAAGATTTAAATAATTAAAAAAATTTCTAACAATGAAGGAGTGAGTTGCTCCCAAATCAAACAAGGTACACAAAGAAATTCCTAGAATAAAGATTATACCTTCCAAAGCTGGTTGTCCTTGATCTCTAGAGGGTTGACTTCGAAATGGCGCTACCTCTAAAGCATTGTTTTTCCCACTCCGCACTACTCTAGGTTTAGGAAAGTTCCTTGCCAAGTGCCATCCTTATGATAGTTGAAGTATATTCCTTTGAATTCCAGCTTCGCTAGGTTCACCCTGCAATCCTTGTCCTTATGGACCATTTTGTGGCACCTCGAACATGCCTTAACCTCCTTCATAAATTTTCCTCCTTTCTTGTTCGTAAGCCAAAAACCTTTCTTTTTGTTCTTCCCAAAACTAGAAATACCTTCCCCTTTCTCATTCTTAACTTTCGTCATTTCCTCAGTCGTATACAAGATAGTTGTCTCAACAAGGGCCTCATACGTAGCTCCAAAATGTCACTTGAGCTAATAACGTTGGATCTAGATTAACCCTAGAGGGGGTGAATAGGGTTTATTGGAAATAAAAAAAAAAAGATAACAAAGAATAATAAAGAAAATGTAGAAAAGATAAATCACTCACAATAATTACCCAGCTTCGACAAACCCTTCCTACTGCTGCATTCCCAAGATTTCTACAAGGTATTAAAATAGTTTCCCGCTTACAAAACTCTGTAAACTCGCAAACCCTACTACTGCTCTAATCCTACGCTCAAAATCTTGGCACGACTTAAATCCTAGGTTGTGGTTTTCTTAACTACAAAATCCTATTGCTAAAAACTCCCTAGTTTAAGAAACTAAAAAACAAATAGATCGAATTACAGAAATTGAAACAACTCAAAACAAATTAAAACAAACTAAAAACACTTAGAATAAAAAATTGGCCTCCTTTTATTTGCATTATAACATAAGCTGGCTTCCTGCTTATTTTCTTTGATGGCGGCCGAATGAAAAACTAGGGCTTTGTGCTTTTGTGCCAAATCACAATCTCTAGAAGCTTGATAAAAATGTTTTATAATAGCTTCGGTTGATTGATGCCCCTTGTGAAACGATTTGGGATCTTCTTATGATCGAAACTTGATAGAATGTGAGTATCTCTAATTTGTTTTCTCGATTGAATTTCTTGTGATTCGATACATCTACCAATGATGAAACAGGCGTTAATTATAGGATTTAAAACCAATTGATTTCACCTAATGATTTGGTCTTGATATTTTTTTATCCTTGCGTGATTAGTTGGTTTGATAATTGCATGTTGAAATAATCAAACATATTGAATATAATCCTTACATTTATCTGAAAAGTATTGAAATGATTTTCTTGCTCAAAATGCCCTCTTGCAAATTTCTGGAATGCCCTGAAGCAATGAATCCATTCTTGCCCAAAACAGCACCTTAAATCATGTTGATAAATACATGCGCGATTTTCATTTATGTTTACACCTTGCTTGAAATGAACCTTGTTGTTAATGCCCATTTTGATTCCTTCAAAAAAAATCTCTTCCTGCTGAATAAATGTATGATTGCATACTAAAAATTGTTGCTATTAACACCGAGATATGCTACCAGTGAAGGGGTAACGGACCGTCACAAGCACAGAAGAATAATCCGTAAGCAAAGGCCAGACACAAGGTAATACCGAGAGCATAAGTGAAGTATTCGAAATGACACGCAGTCGGTACCATTAACAAAGAGGGTACCTCTGATCTGACACGAAGAAAGCATACCGGTAGGGTAGTTCCGGCATGAAGGGAAACCACAAGAAGTCATTCAAAACCGGAATTTGGTACAGAGAAAGACCAAGAGTTCTACAACCCAAGACCCAGAAGGATGAAAGGGCTATTGGCATTAACTTGTTTAATGTCGATACATTAAGATACAAGAGAATCAAAAGCACAGAGTGTGAAACACAAGGAAATTATCCGGGAGCCAGCTACCGAGACCCAAGTTGGATGATCACCAAGAGGCCACTTTAGCAAATAACCAATGATACTGGAAGCACCCCTCCGGAAAGCCGAAGCACACTTCAGGGATCCACCGAAAGGCAAGCCAGGTCTTCTTAGAGAGACAAGCTATCCACACTAATCTACTTAATGTTGATACCAACGGGGGCGGATCCCACAACCATACACTTGAAGCATGAAGGTGAGTTTCATGAATAATTAATAACAAGACCGGAAGCCCATAGCCAGAAGCCCGAAGCCTCTCCTAAAGCTATCTGTACCAACAGGCTTGGTATTGATACAAAGAAGATAAAGTGATAGCAGAGAAAGGCTCCAAAGACTGAGCCAATCCTTCCGAGAGCCGAGACCAGCACCCTACAAAGCAATAAACAAAGCCAAAAAAGCGACCGAGAGCCAAAGCAACCAAAACCAGAAGGAAAAGTGGACAAAAGAGGCTTCTACTGGCAAAATAGCAAAAGGGGCCCTGATTTGTCTATAAATAAGACCCTAGGGGTCTCATTTTTGAGACCGATTTCTCATTTCTCATTCTTTTACTTTTTTCTAAAGTAAACCCTAATTTCTAAATCAATTTGGGGATGTCTATTGTAATCACTTATGTCTTCAGAATCAATGATCAACAAAGAGTGGATTAACAATAAGCTTATTTCTTATAACATTTTTTTTGAGTTTTCTTAGTTACTTCCTACACAACATACCATATGCTTTCGACATGGTTCTGGTTTCCCACCCGAGATTAAACCCTTTTGCAGCATTTTTGCAAAACTCCCTCCTATAAACCATTTAGCCTTCAATCCAGGGTTGTGCTTAAAGAACCCTTATCCTAAGATAACTATTAGATTTTTAGTTGCTTAAGTGTTATGCTCACTCCTTTGAGGGAAGAGTAACTGTTCTTTCGGACTTAGGACCATGATATCTAGGAAACGATGAACTAACTCAAACTCATAGGAGCTAAATAACCCCATTTTCTCAATAGGTCCACTTCCATAGACCTATCTTCGGTGTTAACAAAAAATATCGTTAACATTTTGGCATTAGAAGGAGGGCTTGAACCTCTGTCCTTGTGGTTAATAGCCATATATCTAACTGTGTTGTTCCATCCCGAATTGGACTAAGCTTGGAAGAAGCAAGAATATGGGCAAAAGGTCCCAACAAGAGTCTTCTGGATCTCAAAAGGCTATGTCAGGTACTACTGACCCAAGAGTGATGGAAGAACAAAGGTTAAGAATAGAATCCCTGCGAATAATCAAGTGGAAAAGAGGAGTAGAACAATACAATCCTGATTATTGGAGCGCCAACCCTTCCAACGTAAGACAAACATCAGCCTCTCCTCTAAGTGGTTCTACATCAAGGGAGTATAAAACCTTCTCTCATATAAGGAAGGCTATCCATGAGAAAATCAAAGGCATGGTCCTCCAATGGGAAATAACGAAGTATTTTAACCGCTTTACTTCTAAATGGGTTAAAAGGATAACACTCTAACCATCACGTGCTTTGAAAAGAAGAAGTAGGGATGTATATGAAGCAACATGATTAAGTAATAAAAGGGTTAGTGTCCAACGATAAGGAAAAGACTTTATACCAAGGATTCCTGGTGGATGCCACCTTACCACCTCATTGGAAAACATTTACTTCCTAACTAAGCAAGAACTCAACTAATGGTCATTCGCTAAGAAGAAGGCCAAGTACGAAAGGAGATTGAGAGGGCCTTACTGTCGCTATCACATGATGAATGGACATGAAACTAACCACAGCAGAATCCTCGAAGGGATGATCACTAAGTTCCTCAATCAAGGCTAATTACAAGACTTTGTAAAAGGATCAAACTAAGTCCAAAAAAATCCTTAGGAAAAATATTATCTACATAACTGAGGGTATGGAAACACTCTCAAGAACTTGGAATAACCCAAGGTGGGTCAAACCACAAACGAATAAAAACCCTTGTCACCGCCGAGTTGGCCAGGGAAAGTTACCTTCTAGAGGGGGTGATGTGTAAGCCTTTCTCTGCACCAAGACAAAAAGGGCCAGGTTAATGCATCAAAAGCGTAAGCCTCTGATACACGCCATAAATGGTCGGGAAGGTGTGTCTAATTAGCACGCCCTGCCTCTACTCATAGAAGAGTACGCCTTGACTCTTCTATGAATTAAGCACGTCCTACCTCTGTTCAAAGAAGAGCACGTCTTATCTCTACTTATGTTCTGCGTTACCCGTAGAAGGAAACGTAAACCTTATCAACTCCTACGATGGCCGGGATAAGGGACCCCTCGGAGGGGGTGGAGTGTAAGCCATTATCACCGCCTATGATGGGCAGGGTAGAGCATCGAAAGAGTAATTCTTAATTCCGCGTCTACGACGGCTCGGTTTAAGCATCTGAGACCATATCATTGCACACGGCGATCAGGATAAGGTGCCTCCTGGAGGGAGGTTAGGTAGGTCCTTGGGCCCTGCTTGTGGATAAGCTAACCAAGCGCACCAGATGCACATGCCTAGAGAGTGGACAAACAAAGCATGTACATCCTCTTATTTGACAATAAAGCCTAGAGAGTGGCTCAAGAAGCACGTACATCCTCCGCTTCATAAATCAAACCCGAAAGGGGTAACAAAACTAATGACAAGAAGTAGGTTCCTGGTCTTCAATTTCTAAACACCTGAATCTGGGTTGGTTCGGGACTTTCACTAATTACCAGACAAGGTTTTTTGGTCTCTCATTTTAAATTCCTGAATCTGGGTTGGTTCGGGGTTTTAATCATTACTAGAGAAAGGGATTCCGGTCTCTTATTATTAATAATCCGAATTTGGGATTAGTTCAGGACCTCTACTATGGTCCGAAGTTAATTTCCGGTCTCCTACTAAATACTTGAATCTTGGTTGGTTCGAGGCTTCCACTATTTACCAGAAACAGGTTTCTGGTTTTCTGTTAAATAACCCGAACCTAGGTTGGTTCCGGACTTCTATTGCTAAGGGAGAGTTCCTGCATTCCTTTTTTAATATTCAGATCCGAAGTGTGGATTAAGGACTTATTGCTGCCAGAAGGAGGCTTCCAGAGCTCTATCTATAATACTTTAATCTAGAATGCGAAATTCTAACCCTTAAGGAAGGAATATACCATCGACACGATGACTTGAGCATATCATATAGGAGCCTTCGAGCAAAGATTGCGATCTTCCGCCTTGTTCAGGTAAATTTCTTAAACACATTACATATAAATTGCTATTATTTATGAGAGACATAGATTAAAGAAGTAATGCATATTTCATTCACAAATTCATTCACAAAGCTATATCATTAACTACTTAAAAGAAAGTTAGACATTGTTGACACTTAGTACATTTTCCTATGATTCACCATTCTCGGGTAAGGGGGAATAATAGCATGATGAAGCGCAATACATAAAAATTCATTGATTTTTGCCACCTTTCCATAACTTTGTATGGGTTGTCTAAAGGCTTAAATTGAAGTTTCAAAGCTTGGTTATAGGCCCTACCCATGGCTCCTAGAGTTTTATTTTCGTTCTCCAAACTAAAAGCACTCTTTCGTAAAGCATGTCTTTCCTTTTATAGTTGTGTCTTTCTTTTTGTAGTTGCTTGACTTTGGAGGCATAAAAGTCAATACGCCGAAGTGTGTCCTCATCATACATTCTGTCATAGAAACCTTTGATATGAGCTTTAGCTTTCCGTTACCACATATTAGCAAAAGAATCGTACAAGCCAGAGGGGAAATTCCTCTCATGATAGCTTATCCCAAACTATGAGGCCTCGAA
Organism: Allium sativum; assembly: GCA_030737875.1. Lineage (NCBI taxonomy): Eukaryota > Viridiplantae > Streptophyta > Magnoliopsida > Asparagales > Amaryllidaceae > Allium > Allium sativum. The sequence goes on from CM060923.1 coordinate 468,937,046, forward strand.
CTCTGCTATGACTAGTGGAAACTCAGACATAAAAGTTCGGTGATACATCCAAAAGCGAATTCCCAAGTTTTACATTTTATTAACGCATTGTCACGCTCAACCTCTAAATCAATAATTTGACGATGTAGCTCGTCCACTTCTTTGTCAAAATCGACGGAGGGTTCATCTTTATCTCTCTTTAGCTAGAGGTTAATTTTATCCTTTTTCCTTAGCCGATCCTCCAAAACACTCATTTGTTCATTTAAAAATTTCATAGACGACTCTTCAAACAAAACTGACTCATCTATGGTATCGATGGGAGAGTCCTCTTGAAGATTTCCTCGGTTTGTAGTTCTTAGCACATACTTCCCACCGAAGGGGGAAGGATCTTTGCTTGAAATTTCCTATTTTATAAACATATAAACTTCCTCTTATATATTCTGCTTTCAGAAGTAAATAGCGATAGTAAACCATAGCTCTCATCATACAAAAGAGTTCGATATAGATTTTACCATACGTTTGTCCAAACGAGTATTAATTGCAAAAAATCATAACAGTTTAATTATTCCCTTCAATTCATTTTTATTCATATTGCATATCAGTTTTGCATGGTGAGCCCTGAGTTTCTTTAGTATCATCTCCTTATTGTCACCCAGGAAATTAAAAGAAAGCTGAGGATACTTCATATAAATAAGCTTAAGTTCTTTCAAAAAGTGTTCCCTGTTGGACTTGTAAATTGATTTTGTAAGAAACTCCCTCCTCAGCCTAGATAATTAATGCAGATCATCCTTAGAGACAGTGCCAATAGTAAAAACATGATTTTGCTATAATAGTAATGAGTGGTAAAGGATCATCTCCAGAAGCATAAAGTGATGTCATGATATTTTGCAAATGTCGGTAAATTTCGAGATAATGCAAGCTAACCCAATGCAAGAAAGGAAGTAGCATAAAAAAGGAGTTTATTTTTAACTAGAGGAATAATGCAAATAGATTGCGTGGCTTGTCCCCCTTCATCGGATTTCCGAGAGAACAATCTCTTTAGCAGGAACACAAACACGGTATGGAGTAATGGGGGGACATGAAGGATCAGCAATCACATTCCCAAAGCCTAAGGCACCACTGAAAGGCGAGGAAGGTGGGCCATCATCTAGTTTATCCCGACAGCTTCCGCACTCAGGGTAGGATTTATTATTGTAATCATCTTTATCGTCGTCACTAGCATCCAAATCCAATTCCTCCTCGTTACTAGACTCTGAGTCATTTGGCAGTTCTTCGATAAATAAATGGTCCTCAAACTTCACCTCACTTTTCCTATGAACGTTAATACCCTATTTGGCCAAATTTACTCTCTTTGTAACTCGGCTCCAAATGGAAGGGTGAATAGAAGGGAAGTACATGACCGAAAACTTGTTGAAGTTATCACAGTAAGCTAGGAAGGGAGCCTTCTCATAATATTCCATCACCACGTCCGAAAGATATTCTTTCAAGAACAAAGAAATCATATCATGAGCTTCATAGACAACTCGTTTAGCATTGGAAAGTGCATTTTCCATTATCCTCAACTTCTTGGCATGCTCAGCTAGCATATTGGACCGCTTACTCTCGAAAGCTGAAACCTTGGCAGTTAGGAAATTGTTGGTTTCCCTTTCTTTTCCAAGAGATATTCTTAGTTGTTCGCCGACCTTATTATTTTCGCTCTTCGCTATAGTTAAGTCACGAACCTTGGACTCCAACATGGCATTTTCCTCTCTAAGCTAATTCACTGCAGAGGATGATGAAGCAATCACCGTTCGAAGGGTATACCAAACTTTTGATGTCCGAAAAAGAATAAGGTCATGTCAACCCTTATACGAAAGCATCTAAAAAGAAATTATAAGGGGTAGAAGACAAACCAAAAGTTGTTATTTGATGAGATAATAGTAGAAACCTGACTAGTCATAAATGGTAGTCTCTAGCATGTTGGAAACATCAACAGAAGGAAGAATAGATTTCATAATATCCTCGAAATCAGAAGTTGACAGAGGAAGGTTTGGTGAATCGTCATAACAAGGTAAAGGGAATGGGGGTAGCTCACGAACCCTCAAATCTAAAATTTCTTTAAAATTCGATATAAGAAGGCCTACAACGAAGTCACTTTCTGCGATCTTGATTGGGGAAAAATCTACGATAGGAGTATTGTTGGAAGAAGGTACAATGGGACTAAGCAATGGTTGACCACTAGGCAAAGCAACAGTCCTCTCACCAGAGGAGGGGTACTAAATTTATACCTTTGTGCCTTTTGGGGAGACCATCATTTACGGTCGAAGCAGGCCTTTTTCTAGACAAATCACTAAAATAAGCAGGGGTGGCCTGAGCTATGAATTCATTAGATCCTTAGGCAACTGGTAACAAAAGAGTAAAAGTAAAGAAAAGTTGTAACGTTAAATGAAAATTTGCGATCCTTACGATAAGATGACCTTACCTGAGGAACTTGAAAATAAAGGTGATGAGAGATTAAAGTATCCAAACTAGAAGACAAGCTTATAGCACCTGGAAAGTGGATTGGAGACTGTCTTAGAATCTTTTGACTAGGATTCAAGAGGGCATGCTTACAGAAGTTATCCAAAGTCAATAGAACGAAACATTGCCTTAGTTTTTCAGGTAATTTGTTAAGGGCATCAACAACTTGGAACTCTCTTTCCTCAAGCTCCTCCTTTTTAGGGATGAAGGCTAGAGAGAAGTAACAACCGATAAGATTTGATATAAAAAGGAAGGAAGAGAGAGAAGAACCACTTACCATGGTCAATTAAAGTCCCCGATATGCCAAGGGGATACCTGATGTAGAAAATTTGATTTTCCCAATCTCTAAACTTATTAATGGGATCGATAACCCATTTCCTCGCAAGACTAGAGCGAAGAATGAGTGAGTCTGACATTTTAGCTAGACGAAGTAAGAATCACAGAAGATTGACACTAAGGGAAGTATGGCATGACTAAAGCGCTAAGATTTCTAAGCATAAAAGAAGATTTTGAGTATTCAGTGAAAGCTGAATGGGGGCAATCCCCAAGTGATGTAGGAATCTAAGTTCAAACTTTGGAAAAGTGAAGAAACCTCCATGCTAGATGTGAATGGCAGTATAAGCAAAGTACCTTTCTGGTGGTATCTGAATAGTATCTTGTAGGGAAGAGGGAATGGCGTCAGTCATACCAAAACTTCATAGAATAGCATTTACTTCCTCGTGGGAATTAATGAAGGAACATTTAGGAATGGGTACATTCTTTGGGCGAGGTTTGATAGATCTACCTGGCCTAAAGCTACCGTAAAACACCCCATAATTTTAATAAGAACACTATAATGATAAACTAAAGAATACTTAATCAAATATTGGGAATTAAGTAAAACGGACTGCACCATTGTGTTTGTCTCGGAATTCTTCTTAAGATAGACTCTGAGTTTGCGTAAAACGTACATCGTACGAAGAAGTTATTAAGCTTAGAAGTTTGCATACACATAAGAAAAACATATATAAATAAATCAAGTCCAAAATTTAAAATATTTCAAAAAGCAAAGCGGGAAGTCGAAGCGGGATTCTGGCCCATTGGGGGTTGACCCGCACACCAAGGGGGTCGAACCATTCAAGGGGGTGTCGACCCCACGGTCGACCCCGAGGTTGACCCACCCTAGATCCATCCAGGTTCATTTTTGAACCTGGACTTGTTACTTAACGAGATTCATTGTCACAAGGCTATAAATAGGACCTCATTTCTTTTGTTTTTACACATAAAAAACAACGGAGAACGAGATGTTGCCCCTGCTTGGATTGAATTAGCCTATTTTTCTTTAACAACAGCTTATACGCATACAAAAAAATTCTTCTGGAAAATCTACTTATTATTCTATTTTCTTTAGATGCAGTCTCTGTGAGTTCATGTTATTTTTAGATATAAACATTTAACAAGTAATCCTGACATGTCTATAACTATGCTTGTTAAGAATCTGATTCATACCTAAACATATCTGCCATTACATGTACACCTGTTCTTATATGTCTATTTCTGATATGCCCATTTTTGTTATCATACGCCTATTCTATTATTATGCCTATTTCTATTCTCTTCTCTCCCTCTTTCCATTTTTATTTTTATAGCCAGGCTACCTTCGATCCTAGGCCCATTGCTGAAATATGCGAACGAACGAAATTGGGAACCGTCGGGAAAGTTAAATTGGGTCATATCTTGTATTATAAATCATGACAGGGATTTGGGGGCATAACCTATACCGTGATACATATTGGGGCATATCTTATACTATGAGTTATGACATAGGGTTGGGGCATGTAAATCGGTAGACTTAATTAATAGATTAAATGGAACATGTAATGAAATTGTAATACTGAACCTGTTTGAATGTGTGCAAGTTATACGAACTTGTTAAATTGTGTAGGGGTTAAGTAAAACTGTTTGAATCTATGGGGGTTAAATAAATATGTTAAATCAATGGGAGATTATATGAACCCGTTAAACTTAACCTGTTTTATATGTTGGGGTTATGCGGGATTGTTAAACAGTTAGGCATAACCTATCAAAATCTTAGTAATTGGGGATACAAGTTTAGGGGGTGGCTTGTGTCATCTGTTATTTGGGACATGTATCAGTCAGTAACCCATACTGGTATCATAGGGGCACCCCTAACTAGGTAGGGGTCGGGTCACGCTTACTGAGCTGATTAGAAGAGGTTCATATGGGAAGAGGTGTTCTGATAGCGCGTTCCGACAAAGTCATGTTTGTGCATGGGTCCGGATTGTTCAGGGATAATAAGATGCTATAACACCAGTAGATACAACTGTGTCTATATGGGGGTTGCCACTTTAGGAAGTGTACATCCTACTATGGATTCGGCATGATCCGTTCGATTGGGCGTAGTAATTAGGGTACATCTAGTCCTGCCTGTTTAGGTGCCTATTATTTATGGTTAGGGCAACACCCGTTATTTATATTGGGGTACCTATTATTACTGTTTGGGGGTAAAACCCATTACTAGAAGTACTCCTAAGTCTACCATTATGTTTCTGTTGGGACCATTCATATATGTTATACTAGTATAGAGAAAAGTAGTCGAGAAGCGTAATCTGTTCAGTTCATCCTGCTTATCATGTTTAATCTGTTACACCTATCATATGATATTGGTACCTCTCATTCATTTTATATGCATGTCATGATGCTTTTACTTATTTACATGCTAAAAGTAACTGGACTCGCAAGACTTTATGTCTGATCCATTTTGTTTCCTTTTCTCTCTCTTCCTTCCCTCCCCCCAGGTTCTCGGGGTGGGAAAGCTCAGGCTTGATTAGGAATCTCTCTCTTCTGTTTCTGCTTGGAGCTGCTTATATGTACCGCTTTGACTATTATTCTACTATGTTATGGCTCTTTTTGGGGACTATGATTTTATATAACTGTACTCTGATGGTTTTAGTACAAGGCAGTTCTTTTTATTTGATGTAGTTGTTTTTAGTATTTTAGATTAATGTTGTAACTGGATTTTGGACCACGATGTTTTCTATTGGAAAATAAAGTTTTAAATTTTCGGTACTATTTTATATTTGTCTTGTGATGTTTACATTTTTGTTTACCTATAACACTTCACGAAACTTAATGCATTCGGTTAAAGAGTGACATTAACTGACATGAGGTGTCACATACCGGGTTGTTGCTTCTCAGACATAATACTGCAAGGAAAGAAGAAGAAGGAGGAGGAACAAATGATAAACGATGCTCTTTCAATCTCAATCGTGCGAGTAAGATCGAATCAGCGGGTCGGATCCATCCTGAAGAGTGGAAAGTGAAAACCCTGCATATTCAAAATCGTACAGCACAAAGTTCAAAAGACTCTGACTTAAAAAGTCGAGAACACTCCTTCACTAGGGAGGCAAATTTTACTACCAAAATTAACACCGAGACAGGATATTGGTGAAGGGTTGACGGACCATCACAAGCATTGAAGAATAATCCATAAGCAATGACTAGGCATTGGGTAAAACCGAGAGCATAAGGGAAGTATACAGAATGACAAGCAACCGACACAATTATCAAAGAAAGTACCTCAAATCCGACATGAAGAAAGAATACCTGTAGGTAGTTCTGACGTGAAGGGTAACCATAAGAAGTCATCCAAAACTGGAAGCTGGTAAAGAGAAAGACCAAGATTTCTACAACCCAAGACCCGGAAGGATTGTATGGCAATAGGCATTAACTTGCTTAATGCTGATACATTAAGAGAAGAGAGCATCAAAAGCACAGAGTGTGAAACACAAGGAAATTATCCGAGAGCCATCTACCGAGACCACAGTTGGATGATCACCAAGAGTCCACTTTAGAAAATAACTAATAAAGTACTGGAAGTGCCCCTTCGGAAAGCCGAAGCACACTTCAGGGATCTACCGAAAGGCAAGCCAGGTCTTCTAAGAGAGATGAACTATCCACACTAATCTACTTAATGTTGATACTAACGGGAGTGGAGGATCCTGCAACCATACACTTGAAGCATAAAGGAAAGTTTCATGAAGAACTAATAACAAGACTAAAAGAAAATAGCCGGAAGCCCAAAGCCTCTTCTAAAGCTATCCATGCCAACAGGCTTGGTATTGATATAAAGAAGATAAAGTGACAGCAGAGAAAGGCTCCAAAGACCTAGACAATCCTTCTGAGAGTCGAGACCAACACCTTAAAAAGCAATAAACAAAGCCAAAAACGTGGCCGAGAGCCAAAGCAACCGAAACCAGAAGTAAGAGCGGACGAAAAGTCTTCTACTGGCCCAATAGTAAAAGGGGCCCTTATTTGTCTATAAATAAGACTCCAGAGGTCTCATTTTCGGGACCGATTTCTCATTTCCCATTCTTGTACTTTTTTCTTCTAGAGTAAACCCTAATTTCTATTGTAATCACTTATGTATTTATAATCAAATATCAATAAAGAGTGGGTCAACAATTAGCTTATTTCTTATCACATTTTTTGAGTTTTCTTAGTAACTTCCAACACAACATACCATATGCTTTCGACATAGTTCCGGTTTCCTACCCGAGATTATACCCTTCCGCAGAGTTGTTGCAAAACCCACTCTTACAAGCCATTTACCCTTCTACTGAGGATTGTGCTTAGGGAACTCTTATCCCAAGATAACTTTTGGATCTTAAGTCGCTTAAGCGTGATGCTCACCCCTTTAAGGGAAGCATAACTATTCTTCTGGACTTATAACCTCGATATCTAGGAAATAGTGAACTAACTCAAACTCGTAGGAGCTAAATAACCTTGTTTTCCCCTTAGGTCCACTTCCATAGACCTATCTCCGGTGGTGATAAAAAATATCATTAACAAAAATCTTACTAAAAAAAAAAATGTTTCCTGATATTCGAAATATTGACACTTTGCCAATTTCGTATTTTCCAAGAATAAATACTTGTTGATTTTTGTTAATCCCTCAAAAAATTCATACGCACATTGAGCAAAAAAAGCGAAACGAACACCCTCGGGGTCGGTCGTGCATGAAGTCATCCAAGGCACTTAAATGACTCACAACGGACAGAATGCAACCGCGTAGAGCGAAACCCCAAATATCAAACCTAAGGCAAGCCAAGTCGACCAATACAACCAAAGACGATTGCACGATACGCTATGAGAAGTCGCTCAAACACTGAAACAAAGAAAATCACCCATTCCACATAAGCAGGGGCAACCTTGTAGCATAGCCGAAAGAATGAATAGCGCCATACAAAGGCAGTAAAAAGACGAGTGCCCTTGAACCAGGAAAGTCGGTCGCACAAGGAACAAAGGGGAGTTGATTCTAGTCCTGCATTCTGCTCTTATAAAGGCTTTCAAGTTTCGCAAAGCATGCATTATTACGGGACATTCGCTTCTAAAGGCCCTCTCAACTACACAAGACGCTTGCTCCACAGAATCACTCGCGCATGCTAACGGAATGCAGCCATTAAGAGCTGGCTACAGCTAGCCGATGGCATGGTCGTAATTAATAAAGTAAGAGACCCGTAGCCTGCATAAACGGATTTCAGGTCATTTCCCAAGGGGAGTTCACCTATAAATGCACCATACCTGCCAACATAAAGGGGATCCAATCTTGGAAACCAATAAGTGCTGCTAAATTCTATCCTTAATTACCAATTCAGCCATGGCGTCAAGCATAATATGGCGATGAAGGAAAACGGAGGCATCCTTCTTCTCAATCATTCATCCATCCTTATTCTCCTCAAATATCATCATTCTCCTGTATAATTCCAAGATTGAAATATATAAATGAGGGTATATTGAGTGAATGCAAAGATATGTAGAACGAGAGAATTGATGTACTTTGTAATCCTCATTATAAGATTGGAAATCACTTCACAGTGGATGTAGGCCTAATTAACGGCTGAACCATTATAAATCTCGTCTCTGTTTTACTTTTCTCGCATTTTTCATTTTTAATTGTTGAGTAAAACACGGTTCTACTTATTTCCTGCCAAATTGGTGAAGTACATTTTAGTACCATGGGTATTTAGACCATTTTTGGTGTAAACATTTTGGCGCCCACCGTGGGTTCGTGTTTTGTTTTTCCTTATTTTTTTTTCATTTCATACCTAGTGAGATTTTCTAAGAGGCATTGTGCTTGAAATCATGAGCACGCCAAGGAGAATCACCACGAAGTCAACAACCCTAGCAACGACGTTGACATCGTCACACCGTCAGACAGCGACTCCGGGGAAGAGGGATTGCCAGAAATTAAAGAAACTGTAACCAGGGAGGAATTAGAGGAGGCGATGACAGGTTTAACAAATCAAATAACTATTGCAAGCGACGCAATAATGAAGAAGCTTGAGTCGATACTCGTCATTCAAGCTACCACCGAAAAGGCCACCTGTACTTGTAGCGCTACCTGTTCCTCGCTGGCTCAAACGAATTGCGAGTCAAAGGCAAAGCTCCCAGCTTCAGGTTCAAGATGGAAGGACTCCATCTAGAGAGTTGCATGTCACATCAATCCAAACCACGAAAGGGGAAAAGCATCTGTGCACGATCACTCTGACGATACAGTCACGGAGTGGGAAAACAGTCCCACCATCATCAGGATGTCCCATTCAAAAGGATGCCCAAATTTCTTGCCCCCAGTTCATGAAGAACCATCTAGATCAGAGGTCGATGATAAAAGAGGCGGTCAATCCATGGATCCAAGCAAGGTACATCTTGGGAATGGCATGATCAATTGTGAAGGAAAGCCTAAAGATGAAGGATAATCGAAGAGAATGGGGGTCCTTCCTAACTAAAACCCCGCTCATTGAAAGGATCAAAAAAACTGTATACATACAAAGATTCGAACCTCCATCACTACAGCCCTACGATGGGACAAGCGACCCTAGTATGTTTCTATGTAAAATGACCAGTACATGAATGGGGCATGTGCTACTGATGGAATCAAATGCTTATATTTTCCAACTTATCTAGAAGGAGTAGCTTATCTATGGTTCACAAAGCTGCCACCGCAGTCTGTAGATAATTTCGTGACCTTGGCTAGGCTATTCAGTGAGCAGTTCAAATCCCAGGCACTCGAAACTCGGGATGTTACGGAGCTAAGTAGACTACGACAAAGACCAGGAGAGCCCATCAAAACTTTTCTCACTCGCTTTGATATGGCAGTGGCTAAAGTCAGGAATCTCGAACCCGACCTAATCTTAATGGCTCTTAAAGGGGGCATATGTAAGAAAACCAAGTTGGGACGATGGATCAAGAAAAAGAAACCAAGCACACTCGAACGATTGCTCAACAAAGCCAGAAAATATGCAAGTAATGAAGAAAGAAATGCACAGGTAGAGGAGAATGAAAATGCGCACAGCAACCTAGACAATCGAAAAAGGAGCAATGAAGAAGAAGAGGTCGAGCAAAAAAGAAACTGCACTTTTTCAAGAACTCCGAGTTCACTCCCCTTAACGATACCGTGGGAAACATCTTCATGGCAACTAAAAGTACCAAGAGATATTCGGTTTTGAAACGAAGGCAGGTCAAAAACACCGCAATGAAGTCAGGAAGATTTTTTCAGTTCCACAAACAGCCAGGCCACGATACCAATGAATGTAGGCATTTGAAGTCAAAAATGGAGGGGATAATCAGGAGAAACCATTTGCTGCAGTATGTACAAGACCATAAAAGTTATCTCGACTCTCCGCAAACAAGGGGCAATGCACCTTAAAGAGAAAAAGGCTTAAACCAATCCAAAGAGGACGCTCATCAGGAAGACCAATCGCTAATGTCTCAATAATGGAGCATTTGCATTAAACTAAGAACTCTCATAATTTTGCTTCATTCCCCTAATTTTATCTTGTTAAGATTTTTCTAATTCGCTTTATTATTCACTATGTTTGTATTAAGCAACGGTTTACATGCAGAAACTGTGTGCATTTAAATTTAATTATGTGTCTACTTGAGCAACATATTTATTGATCCATGCTAAAAGAAGAACAATCTCTTGAAATGTAGGCATGGTAAAAGCAATCCGCCATATGCAGCGGAGCCGTAACAAAAGATCCTAGGGCTTGAATTACACAAAGCAGCTTGGAAATCACGAACATCAAGCAAGATCAAACGGGAGGAATTGACACATCACCTCAAAAAGAACAAGCTATTTTGAGACAGACAACAAGGCTGCACCGCTCATTATGGAGTATGCTGAATGCTTATCTAAACACCAAATCAAAGGATTACCGCCAGACCTCGTCGAAAGTACACGAATATTACCAAATCTGTCCCTCAGATGAAATTGCTAATCCTAAAGAGGCTCTCTCTCAGGCACAAGACATGAATTCTTTAAAACCAGAGTTAAATTCGGTAGCAAGGATTGATGTCCACCTCCTAGGAGTCAGGGCCGAAGTGGAAGCAATTCAAAAAAGAAAGAGAAAATGTCCCATGGATAAAATCGCTGAGCCCACCAAAGAAACACCTTCTTAAGTGTTGGACACAGGTTCCCCAACTTGAAGAAAAAAAATCAATGAGGCCAACCAATGTCTGTTTCCTAGAGCAAGGCGTGAAGTCGGAAAAACCGACATGTCCCGAAACGGAAAAATGCCCATCACGGGGGGGGGGGCACCTTGTTAGGTGAAGGGCACGAAATTTATCCCTTCTGAGTCAAGGCTCGATGAGATAAATTAGTGTCCACTCCTCGGGATGAAGCATAAAAATGGGGAAGGATTAAACATGCTGGAAGGACCAGCGCAAAACAGAAATCCTAGCCGAAAGGGGGTGTCAGAAATCCTAGTCGTAAGGGGGTATCCATTCAAGAACCTTTTTGAATAACTGAAACAATCAAACAGGGCCTAGAATGGATCGAAAATCTTCCACATGGGGCACATATTCAAAACCAGTCTCCGAAGGACTTGGGTCACCAAGTTAGTGAGGCGCGGGGTTGAATACTAATAAGTAAAAGACACCAAACGCGCTTATAATAATGCAAATGCGTGATATTCTTCAATAGGCGATGAACTTAAAAAGATAAATAAATCCCAACAATGAAAATAAAAGTAGAAAATTGGGCACAACTGAACGATTAATAAAGCGCTCGGACGAATGTGTAAATCAAAAAATAAAGGTGCAGCGTACGACGCACGCGCGTGAAATTAAACAAGTTGCATAATAAGAACTAAACCCCTCAAAGAAGGGACCAAAAAGAAAGATGATGTCCTAAAATTAAAGCAAGTCAGCGTTATCAATGATGAATAACATAAAAACGTAACCATCGCACAAACCACCATAAAAGTCACAAACCTAAGCGTACGAAAATAAGCGAGGCTAGCTCCCGCATACACAAGCCAGACCAAAAGTACCATTCGAAATCAAAACCAAAATAACAAAACATACAGAGCTTCGGCAAATCACAATGTTCAGATGAGGTAAGAGATGATCCTCTCCCTAGACTTGAGGACCACGACAAGTTTGCACCTGTCTACTTCCAGGGCGTGAAGTCGTTCAAGATTCTCTCTATTTGACTGCTGAAGATCTTCGACAAGAGAATGCCAGCCACCCATTTGCTCCACAATGTAATCTCTGACAGTTGTGATGTGGCCTTCAACCAGATGCGGACGTGCTTCCAACTGATTGAACTCAGCCAAAATGCATTCCTTCATGTCGTCCATCTTACCTGCAGTAATCCATCTGTCAAATGGATCTATATACACACTAGAACGCGACTAGCTGGACACTGAGCCACAAAGTCCTCAGCGATTTCAGGATGGCAAGGGATAGGCACAGAAATAGGATCTGGTACAGCTGCAGGATCTGAAGTGATGGACGAAGAAACCATGTGACCAATAGCAGTCTGAATCCCTGAGTCAGAAAGTTCATTCAGCAAACAATTACTTTGAGTGTCAGTTGCACCCAAGATCTCCTTGTCTTGGGGCACCTTTTTGCTACCAGCCCTCCTTGTTGACTTTTACTGAGCCTCCTAGACATGAGGAATTCCATCCTTGGACGACCTATTTCAAAAGAAATCTGTGTAGGCTCACGCAACAACCATGAAAAGGGAAACAGCCCAACTTAGGTATGAAAAGAGACATCTCAGCTAGAAAAGCCTGGGGCATTTCACCAAACAATTTATGAACAAACACCAAGCATCGAGGTTTCGAAGAAAACCACCATTCATATTCTTCAAAGATGATTACAAAAACGATATCTATGTTACACAAAAACCTGGCTATCACCCGAATCCCAAATTCATACACAGATCGATAGGTCATATTGGAACACCCTAACTTGGGAACGCAAGAGTTTATTTAAAAAGAAAAAAGAAAAAGAAGAAACTTACCCAGAAAGATCATGGTTCCTTGAAGATCAAAAGCAAATCACTCATGATAAAACAGATGTTACTGCAAATACCTGACAAAGTGATGGAATGAGAAAGCCAAAACCTTTTGAAGAGAAAACAAGGCAGAAATGTTAAACATAGATTACCTAGTTAAACTCTTGAGGAAACCAGCTATGACCGAAGGATTTCCCGAAAAAGATCAAAATGGGACGAAGCAAGTTAAAAGTAAATAAGGAAGATTAAAAGCACACATCAAAGACACTCCTCGCCATGTCAGCTTAATACTCAAGTAGGTGTCCGATCAGAAGGCCAGTTGGTATGTTCATTCCCCCATGATTTAGCTGTTTGCAGTAATGACAAAAGCAGCCCAAGGGTAAAGATGCCAAGCAGCTACAATGAAGCAATCTCAATCCTTGCACGAACGACCCCTCAAAAAGTCAGCACAATCCTGCTAAACAATGTGCGATCAAATATGTCGAATCCAGTAATTCCTTACAAAAGAAATCACGGACTTCGAGGAGCAAGTGTTAATCCCTCAAAAAATCCATATGCACATTGAGCAAAAGAGGCAAAACGAACACCCTCGGGGTCAGTCGTGCATGAAGTCATCCAAGGCACTTAAACGACTCACAACGGACAGAATGCAACTGCGTAGAGCGAGACCCCAAATAATAAACCTAAGGCAAGCAAGCCGGCCAATACACCTAATGATGATTGCACGATATGCTATGAGAAGTGCGGCCTGACAAGGATAAAGTCGTATATCCAGTAGACCGCTCAAACACTGAAACAAAGAAAATCGCCCATTCTACATAAGCAGGGGCAACCTTGTAGCACAGCCGAAAGAATGAACAGTGCCATACAAAGGCAGTAAAAGGACGAGCGCCCTTGAACCAGGAAAGTAGGTCGCACAAGAAACAAAGGGGAGTTGATTCCAGTCCCGCATTCCCCTCTTGTAAAGGCTTTCAAGTTTCCCAAAGCATGCATCCTTATGGGGACGTCCGCTCCTAAAGGCCCGCTCAACTACACAAGACGCTTGCTCTACAGAATCACTCGCGCATGCTAACGGAATGCAGCCATTAACAGTTGGCTACAGCTAGCCGATGGCACGGTCGTAATTAATAAAGTAAGAGACCCGTAGCCTGCATAAACAGATTTCAGGTTATTTCCCAAGGGAAGTTCACCTATAAATACACCATGTCTGCCAACATAAAGGGGATCCAATCTTGGAAACCAATAAGCGTTGCTAAATTCTATCCTCAATTACCAATTCAGCCATAGCGTCAAGCATAATCTGGAGATGAAGGAAAATGGAGGCATCCTTCTTCTCAATCATTCATCCATCCTTCTTCTCCTCAAATATCATCATTATCTTGTATAATTCCAAGATTGAAATATATAAACGAGCATATATTGAGTGAATGCAAAGATATGTAGAATGAGAGAATTGATGTACTTTATAATCCTCACTATAAGATTGGAAATCACCTTCACAGTGGATGTAGGCCTAATTTACAGCTGAACCACTACAATTCTCGTCTCTAATTTACTTTTCTCGCATTTTTCATTTTTAATTGTTGAGTAAAACACGGTTCCACTTATTTTCTACCAAATTGGTGAAGCACATTTTAGTACCTTGGGTGTTTAGACCACTTTTGGTGTAAACAATTATAACATTGATGAGTGATTTCTAGAAATGTACTTTTGCGAAAAATAAATTCTCCATGTGTTGGATTTTTCAAACCAGGAAATTTTGATTTATATTTCTCCAAAACGCAACCATTGGATTTTCTCCTTTTTTTGGTTTGATTAACAGTTATTGTTTAAATGCATGTTCGAATAAACTAGATGCATGCATCTTTCCTTTCCAAAAATGATATTTGTGCCAAGAATAAAAGATGGAATTGATTTTCTGGAAATTGCGAAAATAACAATTTATCCATGCGTTGAAATCTTCATTGATGAATTCATCACTACTTTCTGGTTTTAACATTTTTGCTCACTGTGTATTTGTGGAGTAATTCCCTAACCAATCTCTGGTGTGTTTTTTGGATAAAACCATTTTGGTTTTTAGAGAAAATTCCTTCTTGCTAAATATAACTTGTTTGAAGGTTTCTAAAATTAATCAAGTTGATTTCTAGGAACTTTGAAAAGATCTTGCCAATATATTCTTGAGATTGATTTCTGGAACTTGCCATATGTATCCACTGCCAATTCAGTATTTTCAATTTGCCATCCTTCATGCTTGCATTCGTAGTTACGCATGTTCACATGCCTTACTCTGCATATATGCTGTCATGCTCCATGCAATTAAATTGCATGTATCTTTTGCGTATACACCGCTATTTTGAGCTTGAGTGATTTTGGAACATTCTGAAGTGCTTGCCTATTTGCCAATTTTGACTTTTTTGGCATGCTTATTTTTGTTTCACTGCCATGCATGTGTACATATGTGTGCTCTGTTTTGTGCAGCCTTGTTGCTTGAGTCATTTTTCCTAGCTTGACTTGTAACTGCACCATGTCACTGTAGTGTAGTTGCTGAGTTTTGAAACATAACCGTTCTTGGCTTCACCGGTTGCTTATGCACTCTTATTGTGCATTGTTATTTCACTGCTTTGGTTGTGCACCCACGTTGCACTGTTCTTTGTTCTTGACCAGACTTGAGTAGTTTGCACCTTTTGTGCATTTCCCATTGTGTCCGCTGAGCCTTATTGCTTGCTACTGTGTTCCTGAAACTGATTTGCTGTTGTACATGACTTTAACCAAAACTATATCATTTTGCTGCCCTCATATTTCTTTGCGTTGTGATTGAAATACACTTGTGCACACTTGTGCTTGATTCTCATGTTGCTATCACCTGAACTTGTCTTACTGGCACATTTTAGTTGTGTCATGCTTTGTGCCATGCTGTTTTCACTTGCCACGCACATGTATGCTTTTCCCTGACCTGTTTCATGTGCATTCTGACCAGTTGTACTACCCTGCTTGGTTGGTGCATATAAAGTTGTATACTTTGTCTTTGCTTGGTTGATGGTTGCACCACCATTTGCAAGCTATGACTTTTACTTTGCATGATTTTTCACCATATATTATAGCTAAATTGCACTAGCCATGTCACCCATATATGCATATGCACAAATAACACACACACACATACATATATACACACATTTATGTGTGTGTATGTACGTCATGTTGCTTATATATTTTTTGTTGTATCAATCCATGCTCTATTGTGTATGCTTGAGTTTTGTTACTATCCACCTGAAAAACGACTATATACATATTCAAAAAAAAATATTTTACATTAGCAGACCACTATACGATGTGTCGTGGTCGGTCAAGATCAGCAGACCACAAATGTGAGTTGAGGTTGGTCTTAATCAGCAGATCACTGTAGCTATGTTGAGGCTGGTCTTGATCAGCAGATCACTGTAGCTGTGTTGAGGATGATTTGAGGGCACTAGTATCCAGTCTACCCTATGGTGTTTACAATGAATCACTTTGAATATCACAAGCACTCTAGACACAAATAGATGTGTGTGTGTCTGTGTGTGTATAAGACCAAGTCTAGAAATATGGTGAGAAGCAAACCTAAACTCTGAGGCAAATAAAATTTGAAATAAATTCATATTTGTCTGCAGATAAATTTATTTTGTTCCAGTTTATTGTGTGTATTTATGTGATAGGTATGCAGGTGACATGACTAGATACAGAAGTCGTTGAAGACTGAGTGTTCGTCTGTGTGTGTGTCAGAGTGAATTGAGTTAAATGAAGTGAGGAAAACTATGTAAATGTGAACTGAATGAATTATATCATAGTGGAATGTACAATAGTGGAGTTAGAAATATGTACCGATTAAAATGTTGAAATAAAAACTTTATTTGAATAAAAATATTGTTTGAATATTGAATTAATGTGCAATAGTATTCTATTCAAGAAATATTTATCTCTACATGAGATGAAATATGGAATGGTGCAATTACAAACAAATTAATAGAATAATATATGTTTTTTATCATCAAACAAAAATCATATTGTTATATTCAACATATAACATTTCCCTCAATGGGTAATTCAGTCCCTTAAAAAACCTAAATGCTTTATTCATAGGGGTTCCACCAACACTCTCCCAAATTTGGATAACTCTCCAGATCTTGCTACATACCATCCTAGACTTAACTACACTTGCTTTCGGTGAATGAACTTTTCTATACGTAGGCTCATCTCGGCATTAGTTAAGAACTTAGTCTCGTAGTGGATCCTAAACTCCTCTCAAGTAAAGACTCTACCTGTATTCTCTTTCGAAATCGTGTTCAACCACTCTAGGGCTTCTCCCTTCAAATGCCAGGCCTCTCCCCTACGCTTAAGCTAGTCATCCCATCTAGTAGCCTCGAAAATTGGTTCTCACTTAGTCATCCAAGCTTTAGCTTCAATGAAGCTTTCATATCCTAGAAGTGGCTTGCCTCCTAAATTCACAAAATTTTTGCATAGTCAATGAAAGTTGAAGACCCCTTCAGTGGGTTGATCTGTTAGTTCCACTGGGGCAGGATTGGTGGTAGGGACCTGTTCCATAGTCCTAAGGTATCATTGGAACCATTCAGGCAAGTATCGAGGCCTCGTCGAGTTCCCTTGCTCAGGTTGGCCATCAGCCATTTTTACTATCTGAAAAGAAAAAAATCCCTTTAGTGGATTTCCTAACATAGCATCAAAACCAAAAGAAAGAAAGATAAAGGTTGCCTAGTATAATTGCGTATGTTTTTGGGGTACATTTCATGTGTGTGTGTATATATACATACATATATATAGTTTTGAAAACCTTTTCAAATAACAAATATGTAACGATTTGGTGGAATTCGACGCCCGAATCTCAACTATAATACAACATCTTGTATTACTGGCTAGAACCCAAGTATCGAAAACACCAGATAGTTGATAGAAAGAAATTAGAGAATTAGAAAAAATAAGAAAGAAATATAAGAATAGAAGAAAAGAAAACGAATACATCACAACAAAATCAGAGTCTCACAATGCAACGGAATAAAATATAATATAGAAATAGACCTTTTTTGAGAACTTAAAAAAAACTTACAATCATCAGAGCACAACTTGCAGTCAACACATTTGGATAGTTATAACACATAGCGGAATAAATACTAAGACATCTGTACTCCTCCAGCATGTCTTCTGAAGTCCGTAACATCCTAATCTGAACTTGTAAAACTCGGTCTAACTCGAGCATTGCAAATACCACGGATCAGTCTGGTGAACCACAGTGAGAAACTCACTAAGTTTATAGGTACCATCCAACTAATTTTAAAGTTAAAAAATCTTTTCCGAAAGAAAAGGATAACCGTAGGACCAGTCCACATATAAACACGGGCGGTTTTTACCTTACGATAACCCAAATTTTTTTGACATCATATCTATTCTAACATTATAATAGTGTCTAAATCAATAAATAACCATCTAGCAGAACGCTTGCATTTCATGCTTCACATACATAGTATATAATCAAAATCTGCGGCCTCTTATTGCAGAATGGATTCCAGCTATGACAAGGTATGGGACCACCTTCCGATAGTGTACCTCTAGAGAGAAATACACTAGGTTAAAAAGGAACATCTTATGATGCTGCCACACATGACCGGCCACCTATTCCTTTGAGTGTACCGAATCTATATCACCGATGGTTGGGATCAACAACCATCACCGAAACATACAGCAGCGATAGAATGAAGAAGCAAATGGATTTTTCTCTAGATCAGGTGATAATACGCCTTAATGGGGTGGCCCATATAGCCATGTTGCATGCCCGATTTTTGTCATTTCCTAGTTGATGAGGCTTGAGGTTACTATTACCTTTTTAAGAACATCACACCATCATTACTTTGAATGTCACATTGTCATATCTACCAAATCACTAATTGACGTCTACAGAAACATTTTGGGTGTTTAGCTAAGAGAAGGTGTCTACTCTGCCACCACATAGATGTACATCTGAGGAAATATATGTACGTGATTCTTAAGAACTACTCTGTCATACATTCGTCCATACAAGTCGTCCAGGAACAGGACGAACCGAAGGTACTCTCCTACCACATCCTAGGAATCACCCTATGGATCAGTAGCGAATAGTCCTTGCAATTCCTAGATTCCAATCACTATAGAATCAATGTTAAAATATCTCTGGGTTCGACCTAGAGAACTTTAACAAGCAGTTCTTTCGCTCATGAAGATCCATAGTCTTCAATTGCTCCATCTTGATCAACATCCGATAACTTCTACATTTATATATTTGCTACTTGGAATGGTTTTCGAATATAATTTTGATCCCGGTCTTTCCATACCAACAATCGTATAGGCGAGATTTGATAGCCGGTTATTAAACTATCAAATAAATAACTATACAAGCACGAAAATAAACTGAATTCATTGGTTCGGTATATAACATAACTTGGCTTCTTTAATTAAAATTAGTTAACGAATGATTAAAAAAACTTCCAAATCTTTTCAATAATTCGAACATAGCTTTTATTTCTTATTCAACATAAGAGTATTCTAAAAACTATTTTATTTTAAATATGGTTTTATAAAACCTTCTTGTGCTTTTGAAAATCTCCTTTTTAAAAGGAAACTATTTTTATTTAATTCGTTGATTGAGTAATTCCTTATTAAAACATCACCTTTTAACTTTAACTTCTTTAAAACAATCCGTTTTATAGCCCCAATTTTTATTAGTAAACCCTTTTCCCAAATCCGGTTACAAAAATCCTTTCTTCTAATCTGAATTTAAATCTAACGATTAAACTTAGCGTGCATTTAATATTTCAATCCATTTTAGGTTCTTATTTTACTTCACTTCGTAAGTTTTTACAGTTTGAAACAATTATGTTTCTTATTCATGCATTTCTATACTTCAACATTCACTAGTCCTTGACCATAAATAGGTAAGAGAATAAACCCTAAAGTATCAACCCTGAAGACAAAATCAACATCGGATTAACACTCAGAAAATCACTCAACTCAACCAATCTCCATTTGGGTTCCAATTCTTTAATTTCTTATCTTAACTCCTTATCAACCCATATTATTTAACTTCTAATCTCATTACAATTCCATTTATTTCACTTAATTTCATTATTAAGTAACACTAATTTAAAATTAACGCTTTAACTTCACACCCCTTTTATAAACCTTGTTTATAAAACTCAGTTTAATATAAAACAATTTTTTTATCTTGATTCCTTTTTCTTAATTCAAATATTAAGTAAATATTTATATTAAGCTGTTGTATTCGCTTAATATCACTTTTATAACTTCGAAACAATACTTGGGTTTTAATATAAAATCTGTTTATAAACTCGTTTAAAAATACAACTAGATTCCATTCCAATCTCAATTACTTACATAAATGGATTTCATTCAAAAAGTAGTCTCTTATATTATTATTAATTAAATTAATAATTTACTTCCTCATTAACTACTGTAGAAGTAGTTAACATCTTAATCAACTAAAATAATTGGTAAATTCCTTTTTAAGTGCTTATTTAAATTCAACAAATATTCATTAAGCTATTTCATTAGATTTATCTAAAGACATATTGATCAACTAACTAATTTCAATTCAAATATTTGGCTTAGTCAACTTTCAAACAAAACTGAAATTTATCTCATAGGAGAATAACTCTTCTTTATATATTTTAAATGACGAATTCAATTTATTTACATATATATATATATATACATATAACATTTCAAACTCGATTTAAAATCAATTTAAAGAATTCTTATAATGGAATTAAAAATCCAAACTACCGCCAAAATACCAAACTTGTGAAATAAGGGTTTATTTCATTTAATTTCACATCCAACAGATATATTCAACGTAAATGATAGACATTATCAATATTGGTAAGGAATCCAGTTGGATCCCACTAACCTATCATTTCCTGCATCAAAAACATGTTACCTCAAAAATAACATCATTTATTTCAATAAATAGATATAATATTCAACAATCAACCAATACCAGCAATTCAAGCACTCATCTTTAGTTTTATGCGCTTGTATTATTATAAACGTAACCAATAAGGTAGGTTACCTCATTTGGTAATAATCATTAAAATAACGATTAGATTTCATTTTAAGTAAACTAACATGTGATTCAACCAATTCATCCAATATATATGTAAATATTTAGCATACAACAGACAATTATCTACCATAGCACACAAAATACGACTTATATAAAATATAAGTGGGTCAAAACTGAATGAGTTATACTCACTTTAATTTCATTTATCATTGAAACGGTTCGATTTCAGATAAATCAAACAGTCGTTTAATTTAACTGAAAATTCCAATCGCTTCCTAATCTATCCAAATTATCCCCATCATGGTGTATTCATCAATGTGATTCCGGTGGAACTTGTTTCGTTCCATTTTGTTAACGTAACAAAAAGCTATTAAATTTATAGCCTGCCCGATTTAATTATATAAATTAATTTTCTTAATTATAACCGATTATCACTAATTACATTATATTAACGTGGCCGAACCAAAATTTCTTCTTCCCATATCGTTTCTGCACCTCATCTAAAGATGACACACGGGCTCTACTTCATCTACACGCCATCACACCTCACTCCTCCCACCGGATCATCATCAGAGAATGTTGCGTCGACCCCCTCAACCAGCTCGACAATCGCCCAAATTATGCAGTTCAGTGCCTCCCACTACTAGTAATTATCCCCGAATCATGCCTCCTTTGACGACGAAAACTAACAGACCTCATCGGAATATGAGCGGCTCCTCCCTCGTGTTCGCCTCCCCTAGGAGGCCAATTTAGTTCAGATCTCATCATCAATCAATGCCTGGTTGTGGAGATCGGAGGTGATCCATTCGAGAGAGAAATGACCGTCGGTTATCCTAGATGGTAGCTAAAGATAAAGTTAACCATGCAGGGGATTTTTTGATCAAACTTAGGGTTAAAGGGGGTACTTATATGGAAGGGTTTAGTATTATATTTTTAGTCGAAACTTCGTCGTGAAGTAATGCGTTAAAACACCCACGCACGATCTCTGATCGAGTTGAAAATTTAAATCCTAGCACAAAACAATACTCCGGACACGATGGAACAGGTTTCGTCGAATTCAGTGTTATTTGTTTAAAATTCCTTTATAATTCATAACATGAATCAACATGCATTTAAATTGCATATAATCACAAAATAAATCCAATTTACTTGAAATTTGAAATAATAAAATAACTAATTACTACGGATTTAATTAAATTAGTTCCGTAGAAATCCAAGTTCGTTAGAAAATCGGTTTTTCTTAAATTTCAAATAAATCAAATAAACGATTAAGAAAAAAATTAGGTGTTTACCATTCGTACGATCAAACACTAAGTCCGATCGTTACGAAAACCGAAATCCTATAATAACTTATTAATACGAATCCAATGGCACAAGTTCCATTACATATCGAGACTATTTCCCCGAAATGCTATTTTATACGCAAAATAACGCTATTTTCTACATCAAAATACCTAATCTCTAAAAATAACGGACTATATACCTAGTCTGACTCTAAATGCCAAAACGAATTCAACGGAACAAGTCTAATGTCTTAATTCAGTCGTTATTTCGAGTTACGTACAAATTCCTTTCAAATTAAATTAAATTTATTAAATTAATCGCCATGGTTTATAAACAATTCCATGACGATTTGCTAAAAAAATGAATTGGGCATAACTCACAGTCTTTAATATGAAATCTCCATTTTTCTCTTTCATTAGAAAATAACAATCAGTTAGAGTTTGACGATTCATGTTTCAAAGTTGTGCAGTTAATGCCTTGCAATCTCCTCCCCCCATATCCTCGCTATATCGTGTAACAGATTTCTACCACTGCGCTATTTCCAAATAGCCTCTGAAATGGCCTTTCCGCTTTAAGCCCCGCTATATTATGATATTCTCAATATATCCCATTATTTAAGCTATACTTCGTTATTTCCCCTACATCTTCTATAAAAGAAATTAACTTAAAAATGATATTCATATGTTATAAGATTTTTAAAAATAGATTTTTAATATAAATTTTAATATATACTTTTTATAATAGAAAATACTATAATATTCTACTAAACTTAATCAAGCTAAATAAAAGTTCACATTTATTTACACAGATTTGCATATGGTTTCATTAAAAAATAAAAATGTGCTAATTATAAATAAGTGGAACGATAATTTTTAATTTTTTACCATTTTTGTATTTGTAAAAGCATTAAATACTAGTTTTGTATGCTATTTTAAAATTGACTGCCATATCCCGCAATTTCCTCGCTTTATCCCCGCTACAAACTTTTACATCTCTGCAGCATTAGATCCACTGAGCGCTTTAACTGCGCGGTTTCGAAGAATACCGACTTACATTGAATTCTGCATATTCAATTAAAGTTCAAAACATAATATTACGAATTATCACGACGTTACAAGCTCATTTATAATTAAACACAAATTATACGTTCAAACTTTGTTTATTAAAAGAAATTTTTATTAAAAATCCATTTATAATTCTAATTCAACAGTCTAAAATAATAAAATAAAATAAATATCTGACTACAAAAAATATGGGACATTACATTCCTTCTCCCTTAAAAGAATTTCGTCCCAGAAATTACTAAGGTAGGAAAAATGTTACAAACCCGTTATCTTTTCAAAAATCTATTCAGTTAAAATTTTCAATTCTACTTTCTTAATTTATAGTTCTACATAATCAATTGGTTTTAATTAAGACACCAAAAAAAAAAATTCTACTAACAAAATTTTTCTAACATCTTAAATTTTTGGAAAAATTCGACAGAGTTTACTATGTATATAGGGACTTTTGCGATATCGTAGGAAAAACAAATACATATATACATTGACCCACACGGTTGGAAAATCAAATTCAAAAACCAAACATTTATATTTTTGTTAGGCGTACCTTATATAAGTTCTATTACACATATTAGCTCAACTGACGCAACCAAAATCAATCCTCATAGCCTTCTAGCACCTGTATTCAACTCAATTTATCATGTAAATAACAAATACATGAAATTCTTAAATAACATTGCATTTATCAACCAGTATAACTATACAATTTCTCAAAAATTAAACTTATAACATTATTTAGAGGGTATATGCAAATACAGGGTTAAATCATTTTGTTTCAATTTATAAGCTTTTTCATTCAAATTTATTATACGGAAATTCATTTCTTTGATTTTCAATCCATTTATTAAACCGTTTATGAATATGGATCCAACCAATCTATCATCCAATAAGCAAACAGTGCACAATCAACATAACCCAATCACTCAACTTTTATTAAATTCAATCAATATTTAATATTAATATTTACTTGTTTATATTCACTTGGGTTATCAATCGATTAATATCTGACTAATTTCTATTCAATTATTATTCATTAAATTTCCAAATTCCAAATTTACTTTATTTAATTTTATCTCAATATCCATTCTTAAATTGACTTCACTTAACTAAATTAAGTTCCAATTCCATATTCTATAAACTAATTGGTTTTCAAAATTAGTTTACTTCCATTTTGAAATTTAATTTCTGATTTTATTTTAAAAATCATCCATTTTCTCTTCTAATTTCATTTAACTTATCGTTAAGTTAAATTCTGATTCATACATTTCTATTTAACTTTCATTATTTAAATATTCAATCCAAACATTTCCCTCTCCTAACTTGACTTATTTACCTCAAGTTAAATTTCCTTTTAAATTTTTCATTCATATATTTTATGTGAAATTCTTTCTAGTTATATCAAACCATTCAAATTTTATTATCCAATTTGAATTCCATTTAAATTTATCAAACAAACCAATATCTCAATAATTTGATAAAATTATTGTTTTTCTATACAAAAATATAATTTGGGAAAAATTATTACATTTACCCTATTTACAAAATAATATTGTGCCGGATGCCAGTTCAAAATTAAACCGATCAAATAACACAATATAAAGCATTTTTATAAAATCTAAAAATATGCTCTCACATATATGTACACTCGAACTCAACCTAGGGTATTACTAGCCCCATCACTATTGAGTTACGCCACAAAGCCAAGGTTATCACTAAATCTTATGCTCTGATACCACTGTAATGATTCGGTGGAATTCGACGCCGGAATTTCAACAATAATACAACATCCCGTATTACTTGCAAAAATCCGAGTATTGAAAGCACCAGAGAGTTAATAGAAAGAATTTAGAGGGTGAGAAAAAGATAAGAAAGAAATATAAGAATAGAAGAAATGAAAACGAATAACAACACAACAAAATAAGAGTCTTGCATCGCAGCGGAATAAAATATAATATAGAAATAGATCTTTATTGAGAACTTGAAATAAAACCTACAATCATCAAAGTACAACTTACAGTTAACACATCGGGACAGTTATAACACCTGTCCTTATATACAACACACAACGGAATAAATACTAATACATCTAAACTCCTCCAGTGCGTCTTCTAAAGTTCGTAACATCCGAACCTAAACCTGTAAAACTCGGTCTAACCCGAGCATTGCAAATGCCACAAATCAGTCTAGTGAACCAGAGTGAGAAACTCATTAAGTTCATAGGTATCATCCAATTGATTTTGAAGCTAACAAATCTTTTCAAAAATAATAGGATAATTGTAAGACCAAACACAGATGGTTTTAACCTTACGATAAACCAAGACATCATATTTATTCTGATATTATAATAGTATCTAAATCAATAGATAACCATCTAGCAAAACGTTTGCATCTCTCGGTCCACATACATAGTATATAATAAAAAACTATGGCCTCTTATTGGAGAATTGATTCCAACTGTGACATGGTATGAGACTACCTTCCGATAGCGTACCTCTAGAGAGAAATACAATGGGTTCAAGATGACCATCTTGTAATCCGACCTTATATGACCGACCACTCATTCCTTTGAGTGTACTGAATGTATATCACCGACGATTGGGATCAGCAACCATCGTTGAAGCATACAACATCAATTGAATAAAGAAGCAAATGGATTTTTCTCAAGATTGGGTGATAATACATCCTAATGCGAGCAACTAATACAGCCATGTTGCCTGCCCGATTTTTGTCATTTCCTGGTTGATGAGGCTTGAGGTTACTATTACCTTTTTAAGAACATAACACCATCATTACTTTGAATGCCACATTGTCAGATCCTCTAAATCACTAATTGACGTCCATAAAATATTCTTAATGTTTAGCTAAGAGAAGGTGTCTTCTCCGCCACCAAGCAGAAGTATGTTCAAGGAAATAAATGTGGTGGTTCTTAAGAAATACTCTGTCATATATTCGTCCATACAATTCATCTAGTAACAGGATGAACCAAAGGTACTCTCCTACCACATCCTAGAAACCACCCTATGGATCAGTAGCGAGTAGTCCTTTCAATCCGTAGATTCCGATCACGGTAGAATCATTGTTAAAATATCTTCGGGTGAGACCCGGAGAACTTTAACAAGTAGTTCTTCCGCTAATGATGATCCACGATCTTCAATTGCTCCATCTTGATCAACATTTGATATCTTCTACATTTACGTATTTGCTGGTTGGTATGGTTTTTGAATATAATTTGATCTCGGTCTTTTGTACCAATAATCGTATAGGTCAAATTTAATAGTCGGTTATTAACTATCAAATAAATAACCATGCAACCATGAAAATAAAATGAATTCACTGGTTCAGTATATAATATCACTTGGCTTCTTTAATTAAAACTAATTAACGAATGATTAATTAAAATTTATAAATCTTTCAATAATTCGAACGTAGCTTTTATTTCTTATTTAACATAAGAGTATTCTCAAAACTGTTTTATTTTAAATATGGTTTTATAAACCTTTCTTATCTTTTTGATAGTTTCCTTTTTAAAATATAACTATTGTTACTTAATTCATTGATTAAGTAATTGTTTATTAAAGACATCACCTTTTAACTTTAACTTTTTAAAACAATTCATTTTATAACCTGGATTTTTGTTGCAAATCTTATTACTAAGCCCTTTTCCCAAATCCAATTACAAAAATCCCTTTTTCTAATCCGAATTTAATTCTAATGATTAAACTTAATGTGCATTTCCTATTTCAATCCATTTTAGGTTCTTATTTCGACTTCACTTCATACCTTTTTACAGTTGGAAACATTTCTATTTCTTATTCACGCATTTCTATACTTCAAGTTCAGCATTCATTAGTCCCTTGTCGTAAATTGGTAAGAGAATAATGCCATAAGTAATAACCCTGAAGACCAAAACCAACATCAGATTAACACTTAGAAAATCACTCAACTCAAACAATCTCCATTTAGGTTCCAATTCTTTAATTTCTTATCTTAACTCTATATCTACCCATATTATTCTACTTCTAATCTCATTTCAATTCCAGTCATTTCACTTAAATTTATTATTAAGTGACGCTAATTTAAAATCTAAGCTTTAACTTTACACCCCTTTTGTAACTTCGTTACAAAACTTGGGTTTTAATATAAAACCATTCATAAACTTCTTTTAAAATTCAATTAGATTCCATTCTAAACTTGATTACTTACATAGATGAATTTCATTTAAAAAGTTGGGTTTTAATATAAAACTTGGGTTTTAATATAAAACCACTTATAAACTTCTTTTAAAATTCATCTAGATTCCATTCCAAACTTTATTACTTACATAGATGAATTTCATTTAAAAAGTTGTATCTAAAATTAATATTAATTTAATTATTTACTTCCTCATTAACAACCACAGAAGTAGTTAACTTCTTAATTGACTAAAATAATTAGTAAATTCCTTCTTAAAACTTATTTAAAATTCAAAAAATATTCACTAACCTTTTTCGTTTGATTTATCTAAAGATAGATAATCAACTAACCAAGTTCAATTAAAATAATTGGCTTAGTCAACTTTAAAACAAAACCGAAATTTATCCTATAGGAGAATAACTCTACTTTAAATATTTTAAATGAAAAATTCAATATATATATATATATAATATTTAAAACTCGATTTAAAATTGATTTCAACAATTCTTATTACGGTATTAAAAAGCTAACTACCGCTAAAATACCAAACTTATGAAATAATGGTTTATTTCATTTAATTTCATGTCCAACAGATATATTCAACATATATGATAATCATTATCAATATTGGTGAGGAATCCAGTTAGATCCTTCCAACCTGTCAATTGCTGCATAACAAACACGTTACCTAAAAAATTACATCATTTATTTCAATAAACATATATAATATTCAACGATCAACCAATAACAGCAATTCAAGCATCCATCTTTTAATTCAATACATTTATATTATTATAAACATAACCAACAAGGTAAGCTACCTCATGTGGTAATAATCGTTAAAATAACGATTAGATTTCATTTAAATTAAAATAACGTGTAATTCAACCAATTCATCCAATATATATGTAAATATTTAGCATACATGAAACAATTATCAACCACAACACACAAAATAAATCCCGACTTATATAAAATATAAGTGGGTCAAAACTTAGTGATTTATACTCACTTTCATTTCATTTATCATTGAAAATGTTCGATTTTAATTAAATTAAATAGTCATTTAATTTAACTATAAATTCCTATTGTTTCCAAATCTGTCCAAATTAGCTACATCATGTTGTGTTCGTCAATACGATTCCGGTACAACATAGGTCGTTCCACTCTGTTAACGTAACAAAAAGTTATTAACGTTATAGCCTGCACGATATAATTATATTAATTAATTTTCTTAATTATAACTGATTAACACTAGGTACATTATATCCAATGCGTCTGTACCAAAATTTCTTCTTCCCAGCTCGTTTCTACACCTCGTGCAAATATAACGCACGATCTCCACTTCATCTCCATGCCACCGAGCCTCACTCCTCTCATCTGACCATCATCGTAGAACGTTGCGTCGACCCCCTCAACCAGCTCGACCATCTCCCAAATTATCGTGCAATTCAGTGCCTCATACCGCTAGTAATTATCCCCAAACCGTGCCTCCCTTGACAGTGAATTTCAGCTAACAGACCTCACGGGAATATGAGCACCTCCTCCCACGTGTTCGCCTCCCTTAGGCGAGCATTTTTCGTTCAGAACTCATCATCAATCGATGCCTGGTTGCGTAGATTGGAGGTGATCCATTTAAGAGAAAAATGATCGTCGGGGGGTGAATATAAAGTTGACCATGTAGGGTTTTTTTGACCAAAATTAGGGTTAAAGGGGGTATTTATATAGAAGGGTTTATTATTATATTACTAATCGAACTTCATCGTGAAGTAATGCGTTAAAACCGTCGTGAAGTAATGTGCTAAAACACACGCGTACGACCTTCAATCAAAACGAAAATTTGAATCCTTGCACAAAACAATATTCCGGACATGATGGAACTTGTTTCTCGAATTCCGATATCATTTGTAAAAATTCTTTTATAATTCATAATGTGAATCTACATGCTTTTAAACTATGTAAGATCACGAGATAAATCCAATTTACTTGAAATTTGAAATCATACAATAATTAATTACTGCGGATTTAATAAAATTACTTTCGTTGAAATCCTAGTTCATTAGAAAATGATTTATCCTTAAATTTCAAATTAAATTGAATAAACAATTAAGAAAAAAATCAAGACGTTTACCATTTGCATGGTCAAACGGTAAGTCTGATCGATACAAAAATAGAAATCCTATAATAACTTATTAATATGAATCCAACGGCACAAGTTTCATCACATTTTGAGACTGTTTCCCCGGAACACTATTTTATACGCAAAACGATGTTATTTTGCATACCAAAATATCTGATCTCCAAAAATTGCATACTATATACCTAGCCTGACTCTAAACGTCAATATGAATTCAACGGAATAGGTCTCACATCTTAGTTCGATTGTTAATTCGAGTTACGTACAAACTCCTTTCAAATTATATTAAATTTATTAAATAAATCGCTATGGTTTATAAACGATTCCATAGCGACTTTCTGAAAATTTGAATTGGACATAACTCATAATCCATAATATGGTATCTTCATTTTTCTCTTTCATTAGAAAATTATAATCAATTAGAATTGGACAATTCTTGTTTCAAAGAATTCTGGCTTACATTGAATTATGTATAGGGCTTTCATGGTAACGGTAAATTTACCATTACCAGTCGATCGGTAACCATTTTTCATTGAAATCGGTATACCAGTTAAAACAATATAGTAATGGTAAATTTACCATTTCTAATGGTAAATTATTAGAAACATTTCTTCAATACCAGCAGTAACGATAATTTTACCAGTTAATTTAAAACATATGTTATTTAATTGATATGCTTTATTACATGCATTTAGAACCAAAAATATGATTATTTTTTGTTCAATAATCATATGAAATAATTTTAAGTACACTTTTTTTCTTTCCCATTTATGTTTTTTACATATAGTATAATAAAGATGCACTGTATACAAAAAACATGTCAAGATATAAACTTTGATTGAAAAATGGCAATTTACCATTACCAGTGTAATGGTTAGCAGATTATCGGTATATTAGTCGATCGGTAACGGTAACGCTAAGCAATTCTGGCTTAAAAGTAAAAATGTTACGGTAACGGTATTTACCAAATGGCAATGGTAACCATTAGCATAATAGTTCTAATTCTGTATATTCAATTAAAGTTCAAAACGTAATATTACGAACTACCGGGACGTTACTAGCTCGTTGTAATTAATATAAGTTATGCATTCAAATTTCGTTTATTAAACGAATTCTATATTAAAAATAAATTCAAAATTCTAATCCAACATTTTAGAATAATAAATTAAATTAAATATCTGACTACCAAAAATACGGGACATTACAAATATGTCTCCCCGTATATTGCCCCATAATTAGGTAAATTATGCTTTGATACCACGCATAACAACCTGCCCGGATTGGACCTAAATTCCAACTCAAAAAAGGCCCATCGGAACTTAGAACCATTCTCAATGGATCCTTTGTTCCGATAAGGAAATACTAAAGCAGATATCATAGAGAAATCTAAATGAAATTAGAGCCTCACACAACGAAAGGGATAAAATATAATGTCTCAAAACAGTTGTACCATAGGTAAAACCATCATAAAATTCATGATATAACGAGTCTCTAATAAAAGGTACATCAATAATAACAACTATCCCAATAACATAATGATAATAATAATGGTAATAATACTGCCATAGATAAATAAAGCCTCCACCGTCCGACTCCATCTCTAAAGCATCACTAATCAACATTGATCCATGTGTCCTCACCTACTAACATGTTTATGTTAAGCGGAGGGAGGCCATAAAATAAAGTTCTGGTGAATGAAAATCATATAAGTTTACGAATGACTATTCTGTATATTTGGCAGTGTAAATTCTTCATGTTATGGCTACGCATGCAAATACATCCGTACAGTAAATTAAAGCCCACATATTGATATAAGGGTGGACATCCTTATAGTCACTTAATTCCCCATGAGGCAGGCTCTACTTGCTTAAGTAAGGCCATTACCTAAATTTATTAAGGGTGGATTCCTATTATCACTTAATACCTGTAACAACTCAAAAATCTACCGCTTGAATTTACGAATATTTAATAAATTTTAAATATCAAAATGATGAGTTGTAACTAAAATTAAGCTCTTTTAAATAATAAAGAGTGATAGTGAAATCATTTTTAAAACTAGTTTGCAAAAAATATTTAGCTCAGTGTGTAATTGAAAATGTGACCGGAAGTCATTTATCAAATTCTCGACCTTTCGTCGACTAAAACTTATCAGAAAGGTCATAACACTCTCATGCAATCTAACACATGTTATATGTTATGTTAGCATGGTTGTCGAACATTAAAATATGTAGTCATGCTAAGGAAAATGAATTTAATATAATAAGCTTCTTATGTAAGCTAAAAAAAATAAGGACACATAATCCTCTTAGGTGTCCATGTGTAGAAGCATCTCATAACACCTAAGGAGGCATGCGCCACCATCGTAATATTTTCATAATGATGATGGACAAGTGTCCAAGGTCAAAAGACCAAAATAGCCTCGAGAAATATTACAAATAGCATGACAATTTTGATAAAGAGAGACATAAAAGAAAATCCTCCTAATTGTTTTGGTCATATCTCCCAAACCGTGTATCCAAATTGAGTGATTCTTTTTTTGTTGGAAAGCTATTTCAGAATGGAAGAATTAGATTACCTTTTCAGATTCTAGGTAGATGATTCTTGGAATTTACATGAAAGTGAAGTAATTTTCTGGCGTATGTTTTTATTTTCAGAAATACCTACTCTTAGTCTTTAAACCATAACTTTTGATTCTTTAGCCCAAATCAGTTGATTCTTCTGTTGTTGAAAAGCTGATTCAAAATCAAACAACTTTTGTTTTAATCATCTTTCTTAAATCGAAGTGTAGCTTATGGAAAAGTCATTGAGAAGTAAGTGGATTTATTTATTCTACTTTTCAAGCCAAAAATAAATGGTTCATTTTCAAAGGCCATAACTTTTGATTTACTTGACCAAATTGCCTCAACTTTTCTTTATTAGAAAGATATTTTAAAGACGAACAATTTTATGTTTATGACTTTTGAAAATTCAAAGGGTAGCTTGGGTGAAAACCAATTTGGAAGTGAAGTGTTTTGGTTGGTTCCGTTTTAAACATGGAATTGATCGTTCCGTCTTCAAAATTAATATTTAGATATCTACAACTCTGAATCTTCCCAAATTTGGTCTGGAGTCTCTTCATACCATCCTTAACAAATATTAAAATTTGGTATGCTAATTCGAGGTGAAAGAGGGTTGAAATGTGTCAGACCCGAGAGCAATTTGTAAGTTGATGTGAGCTTTGCGATGATTCGGGGAAGACATCTGCATGCTTTGAGGTGATGGTAAGAACTATATTTATATTCTACGAGGCTTTTGCATGAAGTTAACAGGGAGTACTGTGAGTATACTCATCATCTAAACAATTGCTTATACTTGTGTTTAAATTCGTGTTGCACATGAGTTCATCCTGCTATACTTTACGATCTTTGGTTTGGCAAGAAAAAAACACATATGCATAATGATTGAATATTTTTATGACTTAGTATCACTTTTAGAAGGTCTTAAAAACAAGAATAAGAAGAATTAGTTGGGCACAGACATAGAATACGTGTGATTTTATAGCAAAAGTCGTTATAAATGCATTATCAAAATGCCTTACCTTGACAAATTTTTATGATTACGTAGAACAATATATTTAAACATTTCTTTTCATGATGATTAAGTATATAAAGAAAGCTGTTGTAGCAAGAAATGTTTTATACTATACTAGAACTTTATGTAGCATTTTCTAAAACGCTATATTTTTAGTTTGAAAGATTAAACGAGGTATGAATGGTGTTTATCTTAACTATTTCACTTCAATTTTTGAAGGTCTTTCCAAACATATATTAGAGAGATATAAAGGTGGTTTGAGATTATTTATAAAGGAGTTTTTGCATAAAGAAGTTGACTATTATTTGAAATATAAGAGGTTTATCTTTTGAAAGGAAGTTCTAAAAGAGATGTATCGATGTCTTTCAAAATGAGTATTTACGAAGTGTTTTACCCTTACATGATATAAAGAGTATTTTGGAAGAAAATATTCATTTTAAATGTTTTGTGTAAAGAACTACGTTGGCTTGATCCTGTATCTAATTGCTCACCCAATTAGATAGAGGTATGTAGGCAGTCACAAGTGGTAGTGATGCAGCTGCTCTAATAATATAATATTTTTCTAGTTATTGTTATTTATTTCATCATGTAACAGTTAATCTTTCCTTTTTACTATTCCATTTTGTATTAACACGTTTATCGAGTGTGAAGGAATGAATATCGATGGCCATCTCATCAAAATTGCACAATGGTGGATTTATGGCAATTGTGTTTAATTTGTATTTAAGCACACCCTACGAACTAGATGAATATTATGATAAGTGCTAGTCGTTAAAATTGTTTTTCAATGCATTTAGTGTCTTTGTATTTATTTATCAAATAAAATGGTAGTTATCATTGTTTGTTTTGAACGGATGGGTTTTTGATAATTTTAACTAGTCCTAAAATTCCAGGTCATTACAATACCCTATGGCGAACCCCTAGCCACTTAAGACTTCGTCCCTTACGTCAACGTTATCAAATATATACTCTCCTTGTAGGTCGAGAGATCGTAATAAGTCACTTAATACTAGGTTTAGGTAGGAACACAACTTCATTTAAGACCCTCTTGGCGGACTTTTTCATTAATCTCTAGTTGTTCTTATAGGTGAACTCCTAGCTACTTAATACTTCCCTTAGACGGTGGTTCCTATAGGCCACTTATATAAAACATCACTAGGTTAGCCCTCACTAAGCCCCTATATAAGAAGCAAACATTTTCTGGAAAATTACCCTGCTCATACCTTATTGTCTATTAGGACCATTTAATACCTTATAAGAGGAAGGCAGACCTAATGACCACTTAAGACCTAGTAGGGTGGATCTGATGACTCTGGTTCAGAACCAAAGAGTGAACCTTAGGAACAGACCTAGTCCTAACCACTTAATACCCAACAAAGTAGGTCAGCCACTTAATACCTTCTTAAGGCAAGCCCATTTCGCACACAAGTACACACACACACTAGACATCCCGCATTAAACTAACCACTTGTAGATGCTGGATTTGATGGGCGGTTCCGGGCAAGCTTTTATTACAAGTTGAGCTTAACCTCGCGTTTTAGGGTACTAATTATAATGGCCCATGACACCTAGACCTCTCACATTAACTAGTCTTACTTGTAGATGATGGATATGGTGGTCGGTTCCGGGCAGGCTTCTACGACAAGTAATGCTTAACCTCGTGTTTGTATGTCATTAATTATAATTAAAGTCGTTAAATCAGATATATACAAATATGCATACAAATTCCTATTGGGTACATTCAAGTTCTATTTTCTAATTTAAACATATTTAGTACGCAATCTAATATGAATTAATATTATGTTTAATTACGTTATATATATATAAATAAATAGGCATGAATTTAGCGCACAAGAATAACGGTCTAACACATTTAAAATGTCAATCCTAACAATCACAATTAAGGTATACAAATTAATTTCCCTGTCAATTAACATGGTCCAACATGCATATTCTCGTTTAATGTTAAAAAGGGAAATAATAATACATATAAATAAAACTTGCAACCTAGGTTTGAATAATTATTTAAATAATAAAAGTACAGGAAAGTGCAATATCCAATTACATATGCAAAAATCTTTCTTTTGGCGCTACTTCACTGTTTAATTTATGTTGCATACAAAAACTTAAGACAATATATTTTATATAATACGTTCAAACGGATATATTTAAAATAGATGTTTAAACCTATTAATTTAAAATACACAAATCTTATGTTTTTAGTACAAAAACATATATGAACATTAAAAATAAGAATCAAGTGAATCAAAACCAAAAACAAAGGACTTCACAACACCCTAAGCCTAACTTCCATTATTCAAATGATACAAACCCTAATATATCAATTTTGATTGACTATTTCAGCAATAAACAAGATATAGGAAATGGAAGGTTTATAGCATTTTATTTTCGTTTAATCCAAATCTCATACAAGCATACTAATCCAAATCCAAACTACAAAAGATAGAAAATAACAACTTATAGGATTTCCACTCATAGTGATTTGAGAAAGAAGAATAACAGGATATGTGTAGAACGAGATTCGAAATTTAGCCTTAGAGATCGTTCTCTAATCCATCTAATGTGTGTGTGTTTGTGTGTATATATATATATATATATATATATATATAATTAGGATCAAATCTCAGAATCTCAAATATATATGTATAACTAAATTCCATAACTTAAATCTATATTAATCTAGAATAGAGAGGATGAAATTGAGGTTAGAGGAATAGAAGAGAGTCCTAACCTTTTTCTCTGGAATTAGAAATGGCAGGAGGATTGTATAGAGGCATAGAGAGAAGTGAAAGTCGGATTCAGAGTGAGCATAGAGAACCATATTTATAGTTGCAAGTGCATGTATAGACCGTTGGATTATTTAGACTTAATCTGGATGGTCTATTTGATGCAAAGCTATATAAACATCCCTGTAAAAAACACACTCAACAACACCCTCCAAGAGGGCGATCGACCCCTCTTCTGGGGCCGAGCCGGTAGATTTGAATCTTCTATGATGTTGTTTTCTATTAGTTTCTTAATTAATGGCTTTGATTTATTTCCTTATGTTGATTATCTGTGTCCGCTTTTGCATATGAATATATACCACAAATTCAAATCCTCTTAAAATATATTTTTATGCCAATCTATAATTAATTATATTCTAGATTTATATTTAATCTATTTGAATTTCAAACCTTGTGTAAATGTTTACGCTTAACTTGTTTTATTATTATCTTCTTCATACGGACTCCGTTTTCAATAAAAATATATATGAAAATGGACCAGAATTTCAAAAGTTTAATTATTCAATTTTTTTATGGCTCTTACTTTAAATTCTGAGTTGTCTAAAACATTTTTCGTTTCATAAAAATCCACTTTTGTTTGCACTGAATTTACTGTTTACATGTAAAATATGCAAAATCGACTATGTTCGTGTATGTATATCTCATCTTTCTTTCTGATTCATATGGTATATGTTTATGTCTGGACTAGGTGAATGTGTGTTTTGGTTTTTACGAGTCCAACAAACTTAAGTTTCTTAACCTTTTTACATTAAATTTCTGAAGAGACTTCTCAATTGAGGAATTCTCAAATAAAAATCATGTATTCTTTTTCCTTTCCATTAACCCTCTTTTCTGTAGAAATTCTCTGAGAAATCCATAGCTACTTCCTTCTCCAAGATCTAAAATTTCTAATCTATCTTCCTCCTCTCTAAGCCAAGAACAAATAAAAAAAGGAAATCATCTTCTTACTTAATTTTTCCCTCTCTATAATCACCTCTCTCAAATTTAAATCCCTAAAATTCTAAATCCTTTTACCTTTGCCTTGCTTCAGTCCCTACTGACTTGACCCAAGCCCAAACAATATACAAACACTAATATATTTTTCCTCTTTTCTATTTTCTGTTCTGTTTCAGTTTTTTTTTCCAACCTTCCCACAGCCATAACTTTCTATTGGAGAACGCGAATCCACTTTTTATTTTTTAGATTAGGTGAAATTGAATAGTTACAACTTTCATATTGAACACTTTTTATATTTTGAATTTTTCTATGTTGAAATCACAAGTGTTTTAAACACATTTTTGGATCCAAATTTCTGACTCAAAAATTTATTTGTTGTTATTTCGGTTGTATTTTCCTCGTATTTTATCATAAACTAGGTTTTCTTTTTTAAATTTGAAGGTAAAAGAACTTGCGACAACGTTTATGTTTATGACGTTTCCAAATTATGAGGTTAATTGACCCATAAATCAAATTTAAAATGATTAGCTTTTTGTACTGTTTTTGTAGAAAAAATGTAAAAATCTAGATCCATCATCCATAGCCAAAATCCCTCTACTCTCTTCTTTAAAATTTCGTGGGGTATTTATTTGTTAATTTATTCATGCTATGGAGTTAGAGAGCATGTAGTTGTGCTTGTCTAATTGTTTGTCGCCTCCATTCAAAGCCACGAAAGGTGAGTTTATCTCATACTTGAGCAACATTTGTGAAAGTATGATACAATACATACGAATGGTTAAATTGAAATGTTAGGATTATTCTAGTTGACATGATTGCTATTTTAAATTATATTGCATTCATTACATGAAATTGTGCTATTTTGTGATATATGTTTATTTGTGACACGTGTGATATGTCTTGATTGTTAATGACACAACAAATATGATATGAATTTGTTATGTTGACATATTAGTATTGTTATGCTTTGATTTTTGTTCTCGTACTGCAAGTTCACCGTAGATTTAGGAAAATTATTATAGTTGAAATGATACATACCCAAACTATTATATGTATTTTGGAAATGAACTAATTTGATTTGGAATTAGGGTTGAAATGGTATATACTTGAGATTTGAATTTTAACATGGACTGAAATGGTACATATCTGTATTACCTAGCTTGGTAGAAATTTATTTACGGACACCATTGATCTATTTCAAAATGTACTCTTATAAATTGTAATATATTTTGATTTAATAAAGTTATTTTACAACACTTTTTAATTATAATATTATTTTTTAAATTTTAAATTATTTCATAAGTAATTTAATAAATCTTTTACGGTTCAATATTATTTAAATTTTAAATTTAATATATGACTTTTATAAAAATATAAATATATATTTTCCTGATACCATAAATGAGAAAGGGTTAAGTGAGAAGTTGGAAATTTAATTGTAACTTAATTTGTTTAAATAATTTAATTGAAATGAAGTTATTAAATTAAGCCAAATTAATTTTAAGTTGTGATTTAGAAAATAATAAAATGGGTTTCATATGAATATGTTATGATTTTGAAACTTAATAAATTAATTTGATATTAATGTATTAAGTAAAGGTTTGAATCTAAATAAAATTGAAATTAAATATTTAGAATCGACTAAATTTGGGAATTGGGATTTAGTTTGTATAAAATTGCTAAAATGCGATTTAAAGTAAATTCGAAACTTAAAGAAATTAATTTAAGTAACAAAACTGAAACCTAACTTGAACAATATTTTGAAATCAATTGTAATTAAAAATATACAGTTTAAGGTTGATACTGATTTAAATTAAAGTTTTGAAATATGAATTGATAATATCTTGAACCTTGGAAAGACGGAGATGTAGTTCAGGTTGGAGTATTATTTATAATTATATTATTTTAATCTAGTGTTATTTTATATTAAATAATTATAGACTATTTTATACAACTAATTATTTTATAACTATTTTAAAATTTAACTATTTTATTTAAAATTTAATTACTAAATAGTTTATGATTATTTTTAACAAGATATTTTATTTTAATACAATTATTTTTAAATTTACCATTTTATATTTCATTTACTATTTTAAAAAGAAAGTCTCTTCAATCTGATATGTTAAGTCTGAATGTTAATATCAAGATTTGGAATAACGATATTTGAGATATTGAAATTTAAAATCAAAATATAACAGTTCTAAAAAACTATTTTTTAAATATGAAATCTGAAACTTTGAACTTAATCAAATAGTGAATAAATTTGGAACAGGATTTATAACACTGAAATTTTTGAACTTAATTATTTGAATATAGACCAATATTGTTGACATTTGATTTCTAAATTTTTAACATGATTTTGAATATAAATGACCATTGTGTAAATAAGCGTTTGGTTGTTAAAGAGTCTGTGATCGGATATTATCATACTCTCTACCAATACCAGGAATCGCTTTAACAATTGTAATTCCACTTACGTTATTTTCAATAGTATATTTATCGTAGACACTATTATAATACCGTATTATATTATATAATATCTAGTTTAACAGATCCTTAGATGATGTGAATCCCATACATCCTTTGAGTTACTTGTGCGTTGCATTTGAATATTTCATTTAAGTTGATTTACTTTTATAAAAATATCAGTCTTGACTCGAGTATTTTGTTTTACTTTATGCTCGGGTCAGATTAGGTATTTCAGTATTGAGATTCCACTTTCAAGGGTTGGAGACTTATTGAAAACTACATCTATGTCTACTTGTTTTAGTTATTTTCATTCCAGTTAGTTATATTAGAAATTTATTGTATTTAAAATTTTGTTGTATTTGATTTTGTAACTTTGATATTATGTATAAATTTTATAATTAGTAGTTTCATGAACTACCATTGTATTTTATGTATAAATTCATTGTAACATTTGAATTGGTTTTATTATCGATTTGAAATGCTCGAAAAAGAAAGTCGTTACATTTGCTCTGCAATCGGCCGAAGTAATATTGTAGAGATCGAGCATGTCTCATTCGGAAAATAATTGCTCATCGACCCTTCTGCGCCATTGAGTGGCAATTCTATTTTAAGGAAACGGTTATTATACTGGACTCGGACAATCAAATTGATATTGTATTTAGTACATTATTGGTTTAACGTTTTGCAAAAAAATTGTGATATTTTTACAATTGTTTTCTAGCAATTTCTGCAACTTGAGTGCAAATAGTTAAGTATTTGCAAAATTTGCAAAAAGTTTATTGACAATTATAAAGTAGACACAACTTTTTAAAATATTTGCAAATAGTTTTGTATAGAGGTGTGAAGACCCGCAACTTCCCCGTAAAGGAAAGCGTCGGATAGTTCGAGAACAAACCACAACAGAACGCATACAAAAGAACATTTCACTGTATATTACAACAATGCACCAGATTACAAGAATATACAGAGTATAAATGAATATTACACAGAAATATCAGAGATTTAAATTACATTTAAATACATCGCAGCGGAAAATAATACAATACACAACTAGAAGAGATATACGGATACAAAGCTTTCCGGATATCGTTCCAGCTGTAAACCAGGATCCTGTGAATATAAATCTGCAAAACCAAAACTACTAGCTGCCCGTGTCAAAATAGGGGCACCCAGAGTTTAGGTTAAAACAATAAACTCCAGGTCAGTCATGTGACTGGTGTGAGAACTAAAACAGTTATTAATCTTTATTTTAAAGCTTAGGTAAATCAAGGGACCACGCCGTATAACACGGAACGGGTTTCCTCCCAAGAATACCAGTGCATAAAACAAACAGCGCAATGCTAAATAAAGGAAAATGAAGCTGTTATAAGACCCAGGTCCTATCACACAATGCAACGCAAGCCGGGGGATAAGGTTTTCCCTTATAACAGCCAAAGAATGCTTGATACGTTTTAAAACAAATCATTTGATACTACTATAAGTGCATAGTGTATAAAACAACTTCAAATCATAAGTATCAATCATAGACGACATGAGCGTCCCATGCCACTATGTCGCCATATATAGGATTACAACTAAAACCGCAAGATCACGTATTTGGAAATTGGATTTCCGTCTATGAACCGAGGCAAAAGATAGTCCTCAACCGATTCGAGACAATCTAGCCTACCATGTCTCAGGAACAGCCGCAACTGCCCCCTGGATCGTCAGGGCCGGTCCACCGATGTGGATTATTATGCCTGAACAATACGTCTCCCCGCCCTTTGGGGCGCAAACGAGCCAACGAATGACTCCATCGGTTCGAGAACGACCGATCAATCCGAGGCGCCTCGCAACAGCAACAACCACATAAGTCAATCTCGTCAGGGCGTGTAAAACCACTGACGCCACTTTTAGCTAGAAAGAAACGCAAGTCCTCCCTGAGGTCCGTCTCCCGTTTTTGGTTCATACCGGGTGTGAAACACGCGAGGTAAACGTTACACAAAGCTACGCCACAAAGGCCGTGCTTTGATCATCACCACAAGACTTTGCTTTTCAACAAAAGCCTTGATCATTTGCATCTTAGCATGCCACACAGGCAAACCATCCTATGCAACCGATATCAGTCACACAGAATGAAATCCGATGTCAGACACACAGTCCATTTACAAGTCCGTTCTGGGTCTGAACGAAACCGGAGGCACCTAGTACCCCGCATATCCATCGATCTCCAAGTACGTCTGGACGATCACCAACTGTTTCCATCTTCTTGGGTGTACAGCCCAATCAAGATCATCAGTTATCACCCAAACGACGTGAAGACCTCCGGTCTTCGACCATCGTCTTCATCTTCGACTTATCGTCGTATCAGTTATTCAGAATGGGATAAACCCGGTCTTTCCGAATAACTCGCGTATATTTTATAAAAGTGTTACACAAACACAACATACGCCTCATTCCAATTCATTAGTCACTAACCGTAAATTAATCAAGAGAATAATTCCCCAAATATTAACCCCGAAGGCCGAAACCAACATCAGATCAATATCCAGAAAACCATCCTGCTTGGCTAACCGACAGTTAGTTTCTAAATTTCACGTTCAAATCTAATTAAAGATTTATCTATCGCCTGGAGCAAAACTGGTGATACTCCATTCTCGATCTTTTCAATCTAATTAAAGATTCATTAAAACTCCACTTAGTTTTAATCATTATCTGGGTTAAAGAATCAGTGTCATTTAAAACACGATTCACGATAAACCCAAAATCACATTCCATTAATTATCGGGTTAAAGAACAAGTGTTATTTAAAACACTGTTCACGATAAACCCAAAAATCAATACCAATTCAATTCCAATTAAATATCATTTAATTGGTACACTTCATTAAATCTAAATAAAAAGATTTAATCTTTTCTCAACTGGGTTCAAGAACAGTGTTAGTGAAGACACCATTCACGACAAACCCAAATCACATTCATTAATTATCGGGTTAAAGAACAAGTGTTATTTAAAACACTGTTCACGATAAACCCAAAAATCAATATCAATTCAATTCCAATTAAATATTATTTAATTGGTGCACTTCATTAAATCTAAATCAAAAGATTTAATCTTTTCTCAACTGGGTTCAAGAACAGTGTTAGTGAAGACACCATTCACGACAAACCCAAATCACATTCGATATTCAATACAAGGCTCTGAATAGAAAATATATCGGCTTATATTCAATATCGAATTCTACGACTCACAAATGTCGTATTGGAAATAACGATATCAATATATATCTTTCAAATTTCCATAACAACACCTGTATAATCACGAATTCCAACATCGAAATATTCCGAAGACAATTTCGATTCAAATCCACTCCAATGCAATCATTGGAAATTTTGGTTATTTTTAAAACCCTTTTCGAATTCAATTTATTTATTTAAAAATAAATAGAATTATAATTCTAGTTCAAAACTAGTTCATTTCGATAAAAATCTATTTTTATCTTTTCAAATATGGAGTTTTTTTTCATCCCAATTCTTTCTAAATCATTTCTTATGATTTTACACGAATTATTACTATTTTTAATAATTTTATCAAGGCCCGTACAGTCGATTTCCAACAATGGCCATCGAACTGCACTTACAGCGACCTTTTTCGAATTTGATTTGGACGTAACTCCAAATCCAACCGTTAGATTTCAAATTTCTAACATTCATTAGAAAGCTCTTTTCGATACGAACCCAACGGTTCCGGTTTTAGGAGAATCCGACGGTCGGATCTCCCGCAATGTCCGTTTGAAATAAATGGTCGAAATTCACGAACTGCCGCGGCGCGGCGCGTTCTATTCAGGCCATTATATTATATATATAATATATATAATATATATTTCGTCGATTTCTATTTAAAACGAATTATATAAATAGTTTTAAATTCGTTTCAAAAGCAATTTCAATTTCCATTTCAATTCAAATCAAAATTGAATTCTTCTTTATAAATTCGTTTTAAAATTCATTTCTATTCAATTCAAATTTCAATTCAATTTGAATTCATTTCAATTCGCTTTCAATTCAATTCGAAATCGTTTTCAATTCAATTCGTTTCGAAATCGTTTTCAATTCAATTCATTTCGAAATCGTTTTCAATTCAATTCATTTCGAAATCGTTTTCAATTCAATTCATTTCGAAATCGTTTTCAATTCAATTCATTTCGAAATCGTTTTCAGTTCAATTCATTTCGAAATCGTTTTCAGTTCAATTCATTTCAAAATATTCGATTTCGAAATCACTTTTCAATATTCATTTTAAAATGAATAAAATCGATATAAATATCGTTCACGTCAAAATGGCGTCAATCTAATCCTCACGGCTTCACATATTTCTATTTTCAAATATTCTATTTCAAATATTTCTATTTCAAATATTTCTATTTCAAATATTTCTTTTTCGAAACTGGAATGAGGCCCAATCAATTACCATATAATGTTAATTATATGGATTTTCTACAACACATGTATATATCAACAACGATGAATAATCAATCATCAACCAAAGTGCACTACACTGTATAAGCATCAAATATAGACATTTAACGCTTATAGCAGCTTGTCAATCAATCGATCGACATATTTAATCAATCAGGATGAGTGAACTTCAAATTTCATCCTAACACCCGTGTGGGGTTTCAAACAATCAAACACATATTTTATTTGTGCAGTTAGGCGATGTGTAAAATTTATCGACCCAATCAACGTCATTCA
Source organism: Allium sativum (assembly GCA_030737875.1). Taxonomy (NCBI): domain Eukaryota; kingdom Viridiplantae; phylum Streptophyta; class Magnoliopsida; order Asparagales; family Amaryllidaceae; genus Allium; species Allium sativum. Next base: position 468,981,104 of record CM060923.1, read on the forward strand.
AATAGGTGTACATAAACAAACCGTCTGGTTTGTAAATGAATATTTATTTATTCACATTCACGTTAAAAATTATATTTTTAACGATAACACATTTTATTTCAACATATGAATTTCTATTCAATTCATTTACACAATAAAATGATATTTTTATTTTCTAACATATTTTAGAAAATTTCTGCGGCATAACGGCACGATACTAGAAACGGGACGAGGCCTAGCCTTATCCCCGGACTAGTGAAGGCCCACGCCATTCACTCATCAATCAAATCAATTTCATTTTGCAAACCACAAAACTTGGAGTAAGGGTCTAACCTAGCCTTACTCCTTCGCCTTATAACGGCGCACGTCTAATCCTAACCAATTTATCGATTCGATTTTTCACACCACAAATCACATTCAAACCAATATCGCAATCAATCACCAAACAGTCAAACAAACAAGTCCATGGTCTGTGGACGGGTGTCGGGTGCTACTAAGCACCGTCTGCATCCTAGTATATATATATAACTAGAAATAAAATAGAAAGGTGAGAAATTCTCACTTATAGCTATCCTAGCTCCACGGCTCTTCATTTGCAGAAGTCTTCATCGCTATCGCATCTTCGGCATCTTTATTGCCCGTAGCCACTACATATGTAAAAATCGAATTTTTACTTCGCTATTCCATATATAAAAATCATATTTTTATTTCGAAGTTCAATATATAAAAATCGAATTTTTAGTTCAAAGTTCAATATATAAAAATCGAATTTTTATTTTGCTATTCAATATATAAAAATCGAATTTTTACTTCGATGTGATATATAAAAATCATATTTTTATATCGCTATCATATATTTAAAAATTCCGCCTTTATTAAAATAAAGTTTTCAACTTTTCAATTTAAAGTTTTCGCCTTTCTAAAATAAAGTTTTCAACTTTTCAATTTAAAGTTTTCATCTTTCTAAAATAAAGTTTTCAACTTTTCAATTTAAAGTTTTCGCCTTTCTAAAATAAAGTTTTCAGCTTTTCAATTTAAAGTTTTCGCCTTTCTAAAATAAAGTTTTCAACTTTTCAATTTAAAGTTTTCGCCTTTCTAAAAACCAAGTTGTTATCTTTATAAAAACAAAGTTGTTATCTTTATAAAAACAAAGTTGTTATCTTTATTTTTAAAACAACATATATTTTCAAAACAATTTCATATATGTTTCCTAAACAATCTTTTTCTATTAAAAGATCTACCCTTTTTCTTTTATCTTTTTGAAAATGCAGTTTTTATATCTTTTTCAAAATAGAGTTTTTCCTTCTTTTTTTAAAAAGATGCAGTTTTTAAAAAATCTTTTTTTTTTTTAAAATGCAGTTTTTTTTTCCTTTTAAATAAATGCAGTTTTTAAATTCTTTTATAAAAATTACAGTTTTAAATTCTTTTATAAAAAAAAATCAGAAAAAGTAAATAAATAAATAAAAAAGCAGGGAACTTACAGGGGGGGGGGGGGGACTCGTGGCGGAGGCGCCGGAGGTGGATCGGCGGTGGCGGTTGGCCATCCAAGTGGCGGGCGGCGTTGAAATCGAGGGGGGGCTTGCGGCTCTAACTGGAGGGGATGAGGGAGGAGGACGAGACGCGAGAGGGGGTCAGGGCGTCGGCGACGTGGGGGTGCCCTCAGGCGACGGCGCGGTGGATTTGAGGGAGGGCGGCGGGCTAGGTTTCAGGCGCGATTTCCCTTTTTTTTTTTTTCTGATTGAAGAATAAACGGGGGGGGGGGGGAAGTATATATATAAATATAATTATTTTAATTATTATTTAATTCTATTTTTCTTTTAAAAAAAGGAATTTTCATTTAAACTCCAAATCAAACCGAACCAGTGTCGCCCCTAGCTAACTACCCCCATCCCTGACACAATGGAATAGGTTTCGCAAGCCATTTCGACTGTTACAGTCAGTTTCCGTTAAATTTAAAATATAAATCTTTATATTGAATTTTAAACGTACATTTCAAATTACCGGGGCCACATACTAACTCGAAAAATTCCAGAAAAATATTTTCTAGCTTCGTATTGACGACACGGTCCTAACAAAACTAGTTTCGTCGAATTCTGAGACCGTTGGAAAAATGGCCAATTTCCAGTCGATTAAAATCAACTGAAACTGGTCAAACGCGTTTTCTTTTGCCACGCTCACATATTGATTCGAAAAATCATGAAATTTGAAACCTAGCAATAACTTTACATCCCGGACCCAACAAAACTGGTTTCGTCGAAATCCGAGGTCGTTTGCAAAATTGCTATTTTTAAGGGCCTTATATATATATATATAAATATATATAAATTCCACAGCGACTATTTCTAATTTTAAACTGGACATATCTTATCATTTCTAAAATGAAACCTCAGTTTGTTAACTTCGTTACAAAGATATAGTTATACAGATTCAAATATTTCTTGTTTCGTTCAATTCTGACTTATATTGAATTCTGTATATTCATTTGAAATTAGAAATCGAATTTTCGAACTACCGCGCCATTTTCAATTCTTTTTATAATTATATATAATTATTATATATTCTAACGACGACGTATATAATATATACGATCGAATTCTATTTAAAATAAATTTCCCGATGATATTATTTAAAATAATCTATTTTAAATAATCAAAATTCGCTAAAATCGCCAAAATAAAAATTTCAAACTGGCTCGCATTTTCTGGGTTGTTACAATCTCCCCCACTTAAAACTTTTCGTCCCCGAAAAGGAACAAAGTCGAAAGTGGTTTGATTATTCAACTCTACGCTCGACCTGGCTTCCATTCTCTAACTTTTTAGTTTCTGAGAATTTTCAAAATTTCAAAAATTTGGCTAACACCCTAAATTTTCGAAAAATTTCGCCATAACCTCCCCTGCACCGGGAGCATCGGGGAATTTCAAATAGCTTCCCCGGTCCTTCAGATCTCAAAAAGAAAAAGAAAAAGCCAAGCGGCTAGCCAATAGGCTCACAAAATCATCATCACCCAAACAAAACAGGAAATTATGTAGTAAACATGTACCTATTTGTCGGGCAAACAAATTTTTATTCTCTGCTCTAGCCTCCTTGCTATGACCTGTTCAATGATATATATGTATATGCAAGCAAACGCATCCAATTTTCAATACAGTTCAATATTTGATCAAATTAGGCATAATGGTTCAAAATTTGCAAACAAATAAACAAACAACACAAACATCAATCAATTAGTGGATTAACGTTTCAAATTCAAAATTTGGATATATATACTGAAAATCTTGTTTTTGATGCCAATTCACAACAAAGGGTTCTAGCTATATAAAAGTTTTGGTTCTCACACCAGTCTAATGGAAATATATAGATATCACACCTTCGTTACTCGAACATGAATACTAATGACGACTAGTCAATCATCAGAATCATCTTCGGGCCACTAGAGTATGGTTCTATATCTATCCAGTATATTAAAACTTCGAATACACGCGGATCAGACGTATACGCAAAATCTATATATACTGGACTGTCCCACTCAATATAATTAGATATCAAATACGAATAATTGATTTAAATTTTCAAAACGAAATTTGTTTTCATTTTCAAAAACATACTCTTCACACTCGTTCTAGGATACTACTGATCCTATCTCTAACGAGTCATTCTAATTGGATATTACTAACCCAATATCTGATGTATTCTTTCGTACGTTTCTAATGTGTCTTGTTCTCTAGCTTTGTAAACCAAAGCTCTGATACCAACTGTGAAGACCCGCAACTTCCCCGTAAAGGAAAGCGTCGGATAGTTCGAGAACAAACCACAACAGAACGCATACAAAAGAACATTTCACTGTATATTACAACAATGCACCAGATTACAAGAATATACAGAGTATAAATGAATATTACACAGAAATATCAGAGATTTAAATTACATTTAAATACATCGCAGCGGAAAATAATACAATACACAACTAGAAGAGATATACGGATACAAAGCTTTCCGGATATCGTTCCAGCTGTAAACCAGGATCCTGTGAATATAAATCTGCAAAACCAAAACTACTAGCTGCCCGTGTCAAAATAGGGGCACCCAGAGTTTAGGTTAAAACAATAAACTCCAGGTCAGTCATGTGACTGGTGTGAGAACTAAAACAGTTATTAATCTTTATTTTAAAGCTTAGGTAAATCAAGGGACCACGCCGTATAACACGGAACGGGTTTCCTCCCAAGAATACCAGTGCATAAAACAAACAGCGCAATGCTAAATAAAGGAAAATGAAGCTGTTATAAGACCCAGGTCCTATCACACAATGCAACGCAAGCCGGGGGATAAGGTTTTCCCTTATAACAGCCAAAGAATGCTTGATACGTTTTAAAACAAATCATTTGATACTACTATAAGTGCATAGTGTATAAAACAACTTCAAATCATAAGTATCAATCATAGACGACATGAGCGTCCCATGCCACTATGTCGCCATATATAGGATTACAACTAAAACCGCAAGATCACGTATTTGGAAATTGGATTTCCGTCTATGAACCGAGGCAAAAGATAGTCCTCAACCGATTCGAGACAATCTAGCCTACCATGTCTCAGGAACAGCCGCAACTGCCCCCTGGATCGTCAGGGCCGGTCCACCGATGTGGATTATTATGCCTGAACAATACGTCTCCCCGCCCTTTGGGGCGCAAACGAGCCAACGAATGACTCCATCGGTTCGAGAACGACCGATCAATCCGAGGCGCCTCGCAACAGCAACAACCACATAAGTCAATCTCGTCAGGGCGTGTAAAACCACTGACGCCACTTTTAGCTAGAAAGAAACGCAAGTCCTCCCTGAGGTCCGTCTCCCGTTTTTGGTTCATACCGGGTGTGAAACACGCGAGGTAAACGTTACACAAAGCTACGCCACAAAGGCCGTGCTTTGATCATCACCACAAGACTTTGCTTTTCAACAAAAGCCTTGATCATTTGCATCTTAGCATGCCACACAGGCAAACCATCCTATGCAACCGATATCAGTCACACAGAATGAAATCCGATGTCAGACACACAGTCCATTTACAAGTCCGTTCTGGGTCTGAACGAAACCGGAGGCACCTAGTACCCCGCATATCCATCGATCTCCAAGTACGTCTGGACGATCACCAACTGTTTCCATCTTCTTGGGTGTACAGCCCAATCAAGATCATCAGTTATCACCCAAACGACGTGAAGACCTCCGGTCTTCGACCATCGTCTTCATCTTCGACTTATCGTCGTATCAGTTATTCAGAATGGGATAAACCCGGTCTTTCCGAATAACTCGCGTATATTTTATAAAAGTGTTACACAAACACAACATACGCCTCATTCCAATTCATTAGTCACTAACCGTAAATTAATCAAGAGAATAATTCCCCAAATATTAACCCCGAAGGCTGAAACCAACATCAGATCAATATCCAGAAAACCATCCTGCTTGGCTAACCGACAGTTAGTTTCTAAATTTCACGTTCAAATCTAATTAAAGATTTATCTATCGCCTGGAGCAAAACTGGTGATACTCCATTCTCGATCTTTTCAATCTAATTAAAGATTCATTAAAACTCCACTTAGTTTTAATCATTATCTGGGTTAAAGAATCAGTGTCATTTAAAACACGATTCACGATAAACCCAAAATCACATTCCATTAATTATCGGGTTAAAGAACAAGTGTTATTTAAAACACTGTTCACGATAAACCCAAAAATCAATACCAATTCAATTCCAATTAAATATCATTTAATTGGTACACTTCATTAAATCTAAATAAAAAGATTTAATCTTTTCTCAACTGGGTTCAAGAACAGTGTTAGTGAAGACACCATTCACGACAAACCCAAATCACATTCATTAATTATCGGGTTAAAGAACAAGTGTTATTTAAAACACTGTTCACGATAAACCCAAAAATCAATATCAATTCAATTCCAATTAAATATTATTTAATTGGTGCACTTCATTAAATCTAAATCAAAAGATTTAATCTTTTCTCAACTGGGTTCAAGAACAGTGTTAGTGAAGACACCATTCACGACAAACCCAAATCACATTCGATATTCAATACAAGGCTCTGAATAGAAAATATATCGGCTTATATTCAATATCGAATTCTACGACTCACAAATGTCGTATTGGAAATAACGATATCAATATATATCTTTCAAATTTCCATAACAACACCTGTATAATCACGAATTCCAACATCGAAATATTCCGAAGACAATTTCGATTCAAATCCACTCCAATGCAATCATTGGAAATTTTGGTTATTTTTAAAACCCTTTTCGAATTCAATTTATTTATTTAAAAATAAATAGAATTATAATTCTAGTTCAAAACTAGTTCATTTCGATAAAAATCTATTTTTATCTTTTCAAATATGGAGTTTTTTTTCATCCCAATTCTTTCTAAATCATTTCTTATGATTTTACACGAATTATTACTATTTTTAATAATTTTATCAAGGCCCGTACAGTCGATTTCCAACAATGGCCATCGAACTGCACTTACAGCGACCTTTTTCGAATTTGATTTGGACGTAACTCCAAATCCAACCGTTAGATTTCAAATTTCTAACATTCATTAGAAAGCTCTTTTCGATACGAACCCAACGGTTCCGGTTTTAGGAGAATCCGACGGTCGGATCTCCCGCAATGTCCGTTTGAAATAAATGGTCGAAATTCACGAACTGCCGCGGCGCGGCGCGTTCTATTCAGGCCATTATATTATATATATAATATATATAATATATATTTCGTCGATTTCTATTTAAAACGAATTATATAAATAGTTTTAAATTCGTTTCAAAAGCAATTTCAATTTCCATTTCAATTCAAATCAAAATTGAATTCTTCTTTATAAATTCGTTTTAAAATTCATTTCTATTCAATTCAAATTTCAATTCAATTTGAATTCATTTCAATTCGCTTTCAATTCAATTCGAAATCGTTTTCAATTCAATTCGTTTCGAAATCGTTTTCAATTCAATTCATTTCGAAATCGTTTTCAATTCAATTCATTTCGAAATCGTTTTCAATTCAATTCATTTCGAAATCGTTTTCAATTCAATTCATTTCGAAATCGTTTTCAGTTCAATTCATTTCGAAATCGTTTTCAGTTCAATTCATTTCAAAATATTCGATTTCGAAATCACTTTTCAATATTCATTTTAAAATGAATAAAATCGATATAAATATCGTTCACGTCAAAATGGCGTCAATCTAATCCTCACGGCTTCACATATTTCTATTTTCAAATATTCTATTTCAAATATTTCTATTTCAAATATTTCTATTTCAAATATTTCTTTTTCGAAACTGGAATGAGGCCCAATCAATTACCATATAATGTTAATTATATGGATTTTCTACAACACATGTATATATCAACAACGATGAATAATCAATCATCAACCAAAGTGCACTACACTGTATAAGCATCAAATATAGACATTTAACGCTTATAGCAGCTTGTCAATCAATCGATCGACATATTTAATCAATCAGGATGAGTGAACTTCAAATTTCATCCTAACACCCGTGTGGGGTTTCAAACAATCAAACACATATTTTATTTGTGCAGTTAGGCGATGTGTAAAATTTATCGACCCAATCAACGTCATTCAAATAGGTGTACATAAACAAACCGTCTGGTTTGTAAATGAATATTTATTTATTCACATTCACGTTAAAAATTATATTTTTAACGATAACACATTTTATTTCAACATATGAATTTCTATTCAATTCATTTACACAATAAAATGATATTTTTATTTTCTAACATATTTTAGAAAATTTCTGCGGCATAACGGCACGATACTAGAAACGGGACGAGGCCTAGCCTTATCCCCGGACTAGTGAAGGCCCACGCCATTCACTCATCAATCAAATCAATTTCATTTTGCAAACCACAAAACTTGGAGTAAGGGTCTAACCTAGCCTTACTCCTTCGCCTTATAACGGCGCACGTCTAATCCTAACCAATTTATCGATTCGATTTTTCACACCACAAATCACATTCAAACCAATATCGCAATCAATCACCAAACAGTCAAACAAACAAGTCCATGGTCTGTGGACGGGTGTCGGGTGCTACTAAGCACCGTCTGCATCCTAGTATATATATATAACTAGAAATAAAATAGAAAGGTGAGAAATTCTCACTTATAGCTATCCTAGCTCCACGGCTCTTCATTTGCAGAAGTCTTCATCGCTATCGCATCTTCGGCATCTTTATTGCCCGTAGCCACTACATATGTAAAAATCGAATTTTTACTTCGCTATTCCATATATAAAAATCATATTTTTATTTCGAAGTTCAATATATAAAAATCGAATTTTTAGTTCAAAGTTCAATATATAAAAATCGAATTTTTATTTTGCTATTCAATATATAAAAATCGAATTTTTACTTCGATGTGATATATAAAAATCATATTTTTATATCGCTATCATATATTTAAAAATTCCGCCTTTATTAAAATAAAGTTTTCAACTTTTCAATTTAAAGTTTTCGCCTTTCTAAAATAAAGTTTTCAACTTTTCAATTTAAAGTTTTCATCTTTCTAAAATAAAGTTTTCAACTTTTCAATTTAAAGTTTTCGCCTTTCTAAAATAAAGTTTTCAGCTTTTCAATTTAAAGTTTTCGCCTTTCTAAAATAAAGTTTTCAACTTTTCAATTTAAAGTTTTCGCCTTTCTAAAAACCAAGTTGTTATCTTTATAAAAACAAAGTTGTTATCTTTATAAAAACAAAGTTGTTATCTTTATTTTTAAAACAACATATATTTTCAAAACAATTTCATATATGTTTCCTAAACAATCTTTTTCTATTAAAAGATCTACCCTTTTTCTTTTATCTTTTTGAAAATGCAGTTTTTATATCTTTTTCAAAATAGAGTTTTTCCTTCTTTTTTTAAAAAGATGCAGTTTTTAAAAAATCTTTTTTTTTTTTAAAATGCAGTTTTTTTTTCCTTTTAAATAAATGCAGTTTTTAAATTCTTTTATAAAAATTACAGTTTTAAATTCTTTTATAAAAAAAAATCAGAAAAAGTAAATAAATAAATAAAAAAGCAGGGAACTTACAGGGGGGGGGGGGGGGACTCGTGGCGGAGGCGCCGGAGGTGGATCGGCGGTGGCGGTTGGCCATCCAAGTGGCGGGCGGCGTTGAAATCGAGGGGGGGCTTGCGGCTCTAACTGGAGGGGATGAGGGAGGAGGACGAGACGCGAGAGGGGGTCAGGGCGTCGGCGACGTGGGGGTGCCCTCAGGCGACGGCGCGGTGGATTTGAGGGAGGGCGGCGGGCTAGGTTTCAGGCGCGATTTCCCTTTTTTTTTTTTTTCTGATTGAAGAATAAACGGGGGGGGGGGGGGGGAAGTATATATATAAATATAATTATTTTAATTATTATTTAATTCTATTTTTCTTTTAAAAAAAGGAATTTTCATTTAAACTCCAAATCAAACCGAACCAGTGTCGCCCCTAGCTAACTACCCCCATCCCTGACACAATGGAATAGGTTTCGCAAGCCATTTCGACTGTTACAGTCAGTTTCCGTTAAATTTAAAATATAAATCTTTATATTGAATTTTAAACGTACATTTCAAATTACCGGGGCCACATACTAACTCGAAAAATTCCAGAAAAATATTTTCTAGCTTCGTATTGACGACACGGTCCTAACAAAACTAGTTTCGTCGAATTCTGAGACCGTTGGAAAAATGGCCAATTTCCAGTCGATTAAAATCAACTGAAACTGGTCAAACGCGTTTTCTTTTGCCACGCTCACATATTGATTCGAAAAATCATGAAATTTGAAACCTAGCAATAACTTTACATCCCGGACCCAACAAAACTGGTTTCGTCGAAATCCGAGGTCGTTTGCAAAATTGCTATTTTTAAGGGCCTTATATATATATATATAAATATATATAAATTCCACAGCGACTATTTCTAATTTTAAACTGGACATATCTTATCATTTCTAAAATGAAACCTCAGTTTGTTAACTTCGTTACAAAGATATAGTTATACAGATTCAAATATTTCTTGTTTCGTTCAATTCTGACTTATATTGAATTCTGTATATTCATTTGAAATTAGAAATCGAATTTTCGAACTACCGCGCCATTTTCAATTCTTTTTATAATTATATATAATTATTATATATTCTAACGACGACGTATATAATATATACGATCGAATTCTATTTAAAATAAATTTCCCGATGATATTATTTAAAATAATCTATTTTAAATAATCAAAATTCGCTAAAATCGCCAAAATAAAAATTTCAAACTGGCTCGCATTTTCTGGGTTGTTACAAGAGGTGACAATTAGAACCGAAAATCGAACCGAACCGATCCGAAAAGACCAGAAACTGAATCGGATGAGTCTCGGGTCTGGTCTAGGTGATGAAAAATACAATTAAGATATGATCAAATTCGACTTTAACTGGCCTGACCGAAAGACCTGACCGAAAGACCTGACCAAAATGCATTGAAATATATGTATCTTTAATATTATTAATATCCAACTTAACCTGAAATGATCCGACCCGACCCGAATTATAGTTCGGATCGAGTTAGGTCCATATTTTTTAAATGTAAGCTTAGATTCGTCAAAACTCGACCCATTTAGAACCGAGACCCGCCGGATTGAGTCTGGATCTATTAGATCGGGTCTAATTTCCACTCTTGGTTCTGTAACAAATTGTGTTATACATCCCTACAATTATTGCCAAGCACTCTAAAACTCTATTGTAATTCCAGAATACATTGGTATATGGTCGAATGGTTGTAAACCGACGGTAAAACAACTAACAGTAAATATTAAAGCAGTTAGCCCAAAGAATTCCTCCAACCATTGTAAAATTTGTGTTTTATCCTTTTTTCATTTGTTTCATTAGAACTAGACTTTTCAGTTGTTCCTGGGTGTTTGTGCCATTTTGAAGCAAACACAGATACTTTGCATTTTTTATGAAAGACTTTTATATTTTCATTTTCTCAAAGACGTTTGATTTTGCGCTATTTCGTTGCTAATTATTCTTTGCTTGAAATTACAAATACTATGATTTTCAAATCTCAAAAGTGACAACTTAGTTTTAGCGATTAATTTTTTGAAACCATTGTGAAACATCTTTTAAAATTCCAAAATACACAGCCATCACTCATCAAAAGCTATTTCTTTTTTTAATTTCAATATACTTGCAAAAAAGACAAAAAATATTTGTAAAAAAATTGCGAATATTTACAGCAAATTTACAAAATTTGTAAATTTTCAAAAGATATATTAAAAAGTTTTAATTATATAAACATGCAATTAAATTTCAAATTTCTACTAAAAAGAAAAACAAAATTATCTAAAGTAAAATTTAGTATGTAATTTAAAACATATTTTCAATAAAGGATTTTCATGTGTGAAGCTTGACCATAACTGAGAGATTCTTACTTCAATCTTTTTACTTTTGTGATTTTTTTTTTTCAACATTTCATTCTGCTTTCTAAAACTTTCGCAAAACAAATTAATACAAGATTAAATGACATTTAATATAAATGAATTGAGACAAAAATAAATATTTTTTTAGTATGGTTCATCAATGCTATCAAATACTCTATTAAACTTATTATTGCTTTTAAGCTTGTAGCCTAAACTTCCAACCAAATGAATATTCATTTTTACCCTTAAGGTGAGGAGAGAGTAATCTTATCCATGGAAAGTGAGCATGGCGAAATTTGAAACGATATCATCAATTTATTATTAATAAGGAGATCGAAGTCAACGACACAAACATGTCGAGAAAATTCAATATTCGGCCCCATATACAGCGATCCATGCATAAATGAACGTACTATTTGTTTACAGTAACTGACATATTAGAGTATTAGTTGGTTGCTTTCGTACCTCTGCATCTCACCTATTTTCTATCATTATTATGCTTCCATTATTTCAGTTATAATAAGCTATTTTTGCATTATTTATGTGCAGCTGGGATATTTATATGTGCTGACGACTGCCAGATGAACTGTCATGCACTGGTATCATTAACTGCACTTGGAATCGATCACGCTTTTTAGCATGGTGCGAACAAAACACTCGGCTACTATTGAAAGACTCCAGAGAAGTCCATGTGTGACCCACCTGATTTCTCCAATAGAAGGAAAGTGTTTTGTTCACACTTAGAAAAAAAGTGTGAACAAAATTCTATTCGTTGGGATTACCTAGACCCTAATTTCTCTGATTCCGTGGTCTCGTCCAATGAAATCATCTCATTTTGGGGTGATTTGCACTTTACCCTTATGAAATACAACCGAATTTCAGATGATAAAGTGCAAAATTATCAAAATAAGGGATTTTTATTGGATGGAACCAGAGAAATAGAGGAACTCTGGTTCAGAGGATCCGCGCCCCATTAACTGGCTCCACTGACCATATAGATCATTCATTAATTCTGTTACCATTAATTGTCTTTTTTCGTTCTAAGAAAATAAAAGTCCCAAATTCATGCAATACTGTGCTGTGGGCATCAACAAATAATGACTCACCTATCCACGTCAAGCATCCCGGGACCAGATAGCAACACGTGTCCCAATCGTCCCCCTACAGTCCGCTGAGACAGCGATCCGCACATCGAAATCCCTCCAATAATAATCGAGCAGCGAAGCGCCTTAAATAGGTGCGTATCCCACCGTGAATGGACATCCGGTAATTCAGATGCAAAGGCTAAAAATGTAATGTTATATAGTTTGGAGAGAAACCTAATGCAATTACTAAAAAATACTATAAAATTTTAGATTACACACTTCCTAATATCAAGTATTTTAAAAGCTACCGAATTTTATTTTAATTTTTTCACTCGGCGAGCAACTACCGATCAACACCGTTCTCTACGACAATCAACCACCGAATAATGGTAGTTCGGTGGTTAATGACCATAGAAAACAATATTGGTCAGCGGTTCTTCACCGTGCATAAAATTTTTTGCACGGTGGTTGATGGTCATATGAAATGACTTTCGTATTTGGAAGTAGATAAAATTTATTGAATGAAATATTTTTATTCATGGTATTAATAAACACTTTTCTATGTGCTTTTAGCAACACACCTAATTTATAACTACCACGATGATTTGTGTATGCTCATAAAATGCTTTCAATTAAAAAATGGACAAATTTTCAAAGAAAACTAGTTTTCTCAAATTAATGCCACAAATAGACTAGTTTAAACTCTAATTGCAAATATAGCTAGTTTTAAACGGCTCAACGATAAACTAGGTTTTTTTTTCTTCTTAAATACGAGGCATACTTCTAAAGTGTGTGACGTCCTCATGATGTTGTACTAGCGTATTTGCCAAGTGCGCCAGTATGTATTTACACTGGCGCACTTACAAAGCGCAGCAACATATATTCACACTGGCGCACTTGGCAAGTGTGCCAATATATATTTTTTGTACAAAAGTCGAGTTATATTGACTTTGATATTTTAATAAGTAAGGTTAAGTTATGTTTGTGATTACAGATGCTTGTACAATTTATATTCCATGCAATAATATGATATATGTTTATTACTTTTATTTTATTTTCTTTTCATTTTGAGTTTTAATAAAATATATTACATGATATTGATAGTGTTCATAATAGAATGCCTCATACTAGGAAATGGGTTTCACTAGGGGTGAGCATTATTTGGTTAAACCAAATAGACCAACCAAACAAAGTTATTTTAGTCGGTCTGGTCTGATTTTGAAATAACATTGGTTTGTAATCTATTTGGAAAAATATCTGGTTTGGTTATCGGTTTAACCAAATTAGCCGAACTTTAATTATATTTTCAAAATTTTCAATATCATTGTAAATATTTTAGGTTAATTTAGTTATTCAAGTAAAAAATCGTCACAAATGTAATAGAATTACTTTTGGGAAACATAAGAATCATAAATAATAATATTTTAATCGTATACTTATAATTTATTTCAAATTATAATTAATTTTATGAACATAAAGTCTAAATTTATTTAGTATGGTTAAATCGGATAACCAACCAAACCAACCAATCTTAATTTAGTTGGTTTGGTTTGGTTTTTTTTTTCATTTTTATTGATTTGACAATTTTCATAATCGGATTAACTAAACCAGCCAAATGCTCACCCTTAAGTCTCATATTATATAATGGGTAGGCATGGGTTGGGTGAGTAACTCAAATAGATTTTATTTTTTGTCGTAGAATGCTTGATATCCTATAGCTAATGCTAAAAATTAGTAACAACGCTTTTTATCCATTTTGGCATAACTAGTTTGATATCCTAGTACCAGTTTCTATAGTGGATCGTACTACTTTTTCATTATAGCAAATAATGAGTACAATAATACCGGAGAGTAGCAAATTGCTTATCCGCTACAAACATGTTGACACAACAAAACAGTAGTAAACTATAATTAATCACCACGCAGGGCGCAATCAGTTACCATGAATTACAAACAATACAATACCACAAGGTCACTATGTCAATTAACCCTTAGGTTACTTACTTATATTCTTCAATACTTGCCGAATAGAAAGCATGCAAATTAGAACAGATCAATGTATATCTCCAAGCCAGCAGCATAAGCTAGAGCACATAAACACCAGCAAAAACCGAATTCCAAGCAGAGAAAGAAGAGAGCCAGTACTCTAAGCTACAAAGAAAACAACTTCACTACAATCCCATGAATATAGCAGAGGATTGAAAGGAGCAAAGAAAGAAGCTGGATGCAGAAAGTTGAACCACTGAAAATAGAACTGGTATTTGTACTCAAAAACACAGAGCAACTACACTGGCATTCATCAAAAAGAACCTTCCATCCAGATCCAGTACCATGAAGAGAACGCAACCCAAACAACACCTTAACTACAACACATCCAACCAAAAAATACTCCAAGACGACATATAAATAATCTAACACCACTCACAGGCAAACTAAAGCACAATAAACAACAGAACGAAGCCAACCAAGAAAACTAGCCAACCAAAACCAGCAAGAGCAAGTACCAAAAGCGTCAAAGCAATACAAAGCATAGAAACCAAATGACAACACTACACCATAACGGCCAATTGGCAACTCTTATTTTTTTCAACTGCCAACACTTATATGTGTTGTAGACTAGTGACACTAATATATGTTGCGGTAGCAAAAATGTGCCAACACTTTTATGTGTTGTTATGCTTGGTCAACTCAACTTTTCTAAGGGCAAAAGGGTAAGTTAACAAATATAACCCTAATCGTATGCTCAACGCTTAGTCCTCAACACTTATTTCTTTCAGGCCGCACCATACGCAAATAAACAGAACGGAATTGGAATATTGAAATCTGCGATTAGCTCATCAACATCAGAGAGACGGCGGCTAGGAACTCGAAGAATTGAAATCTGCGATTAAAAGAATGGACTTCAAATTAGGGCTTCTTGGAATTGGCGCTTCTAGGAATCACGGCGGCTTCTAGGAATCACGATAAGAGGTAAAAGCAATGGTATGATGATTGTTGTTTTCTTCGATTTGGGATTTAGTTCATGCTTCGATTCACTTGGGCATGCTTCAATTTAATGGGGATTTAGTTCTTTCAAATCTGCAGTTAACAGGAATTCGTTTAGGATAACTGTTTTACATTTCACCATGTAAAACAAAACACTTGTTTTAATTTGCACAACTGTTCAGTGCAAAACTTCATATGGAAAATGTTTTTACACCTTAGGTGCAAAACGAGTCACTGGTTTGATTTACAAAGAGTTCGGCATCATATTAAATGGTGTATCATTGTTAGGAAAATTTCCGGTGATTACACCCAGTTTTTTCAGATTTCTTTGACTGAAGATGGTGTAGCAGTGCTGTTTGTAACTATGTGCCTATAGTTTCTACAATTGGTCATTTGCTGTGTTTTACAGGCTCATACTCAAAGCACTGGATTTTTATATTATTGCTTTTCCTACATCTGATTGTTGGCAACAGGTGATAGATAAGTCCATGGTTGGTTGAGCGTTGGAAGTTTGGTATCACATGCCTTTCGTTTTCCCCCGTTTCTGAATTACTGGTCCATCTCATCTTATCCACGTCCTTAAGCTGGACCAAATTATTGTTAATCTCAATGTCATTGCTCACTTAAGTTTTATTTAAATATGTTTCTAAATGGTCCTCTTGTGCTACCTGGCTTTTAGATTAGCTGATCATCTAGTATATTATATGTTTGCGTTATCATCTTTTAAATTTCACACGTAGTTGTTTATATTAGTTTATGCGTGGATGATCCATCTGGAACTAGCATCATAGCATGCTATTATTAGTATCATTTGTGATAATACTTATGTTTAGGACAACATCATGTTAAAACATTTGAATTATAGTTGATTTTTTTTGACAACATCATGTATTTCAGCTGTAGTGTTTTTCATTATGTAAATTATCTGGTAGAACTCTTAGCTTAAATTATAATTCTCATCCATTGCTGTTAGAATTTCATTGTGTCTTGGAATATTCGTTTTTCACTTCAAATAAAATCTAATTTATCTTTTATTGGAAGTTCAAATAAAATGAATTATCTCCATCTTTTCTTTCACTGGAACATTTTTCCATGATTATTAGTTTTTTGGGGAAATACTGGATCATCTTTTATTTTACTTGCAATTTATTTTGCTGAAACCACAGGTGATGACATTTCATTATCTCTATATTTTTTCCAAAAAATGTATATGCTAAAGAAGTAAAATTCTATGACTGGACATTCTCATTATTTTAACCAAAAATCGTTATCCAAAAAAAGATCCCTGAACACTAACAAAATAACATATGGGTAGAAAATGAATAATTCAAAATGATACTATTTACTAATCAAAATTTCAAACTATTATTCACTGTTTTTAGTAATGCATATCCACTCAAGCTACAAAAAATATTATAAACCATAATTGGTTACTAAACTCAAATAAGGGACACCAGACCGCGCATCGCTATGAGGTACTAGAGTTCGTCAGAGCGAGGAGGAGAGGCAGCGGCATGTAACGGTTGGCGTTAGGCCATAGGGTGGAAGACATCGATTTCGAACTTAGGGGAGAAAGACTCAGCCTTTATTTGGCTAAGGGGAGCTGGCGGAGTTGATGGCCGAGAGCCGGCCACGAAGACTGTGGTGAAGCGCCGAGGTGGATGGTGGCCTGTCTCATTTTGTGGTACATGCATATTCCTGAACCTTGATCTTCTTATAGATCATTAAAGCATAGCGGATGGTGTTATTAATTTTAAATACTGTTACATGAGTAACCACTTTAAGATAGTGATAGATGATAAGAACATCTTGTAGCAAGTTAATTATGTAATTAAAGAAGAAGAAAAAACCAGTCTATGCTTTCCTTGGCTGGACGGCAGGCTGATGTTATAGTATACTAAGTTCTGCAGACTGAACAATGTTTTTTTTCTAAAGTATGTGTTAAATATAAAGCTTGGGTGTTCTTCATTTGGAGATGGTCTCAGGTTCCCTTGCCCTCTACAATTAATTGCTATTATGATTTGTGCCATTTATAAAAATAAAATATCAACAGGTTGCTTCTTTTCCCAGTAGTGGTGTGTATATGGTTGTTTCTTTACGGTGAAGTATAGAACTGTGAATGTCAATTTTAAACAACTCAAATGTATAATCTCCTTTTTGCATTATCCCTATTCTTGGTAAATACTTATGCAGTGAACTATATATTTGGATCCTTACTAAACTTAGTTACAAAATTTGATCCTGGTTGAATCAAAAAATCTGAGATAGGCTCAATTCTCTAACTGTGCTTAGCTCGGATTTTAGTACTGAGCATGTCTCTGTTTTTAAAACCAAGCTGGCTCATATATTATTGAACTGAGCAGCACAACAGACTTAGTTTTTAGAGCTGCGCAACTGAACAAATCACCAAATTGTCGTTTCACTCTCAAATTATCATAGCTGAAAGAAATTAATAATAATGTCACATTTAAAGTGATTGGACTAAATTATTGAAGAGGGTTTGGTTTTAAGTTTTATTTCTATCTAAGATTAAGAACCATCACAAAATAGATAATTGTGAAGCTCTTTTGTTCTCGTAATTGTTATCAAATTCTTATAGTTACATTATCATTTGAAAATTTGATTCCTGTATGATTCTATACTCCTAAATATGGCCATTAAACCCTGTGGCATGTAATGCTATTTTTATGTCCTAATTTTACTTTTAACCTTGAAATCCAAGCATACATAGGCAGGTATACCCGTATTTTTATTCAGCTGATAAACATGATTATTTGAATTGTAAAACTCGTTATTCTCCAACAAATGTCTAACCAGCCCATTAGTATTAATTTATCACTTTACGGTTTACGGTTCTCTCCCAAAACAATACAAAAATCTTCCAGACACCAGTTTAGTATTTGGTTACCTGTCCGTATGAAATTAGTCTCCTCCATATTTGGTTATCTGTCCATATGATCAACTCTTCCGCTGCTTTGTATGATGTTCATTACATTGTATTAACTTCCGTCTTTTCTTTTTCAGACACCAGTTCAGTATTCAACTCAATAATACAGTGTATTCCAATTTAATCGGTTGTCGAGTTACGCTAACATGGATCGAGAGAGTGCAAACAATTGTTTTTGCTGCCATCAATTTATTGGGTAATTCATTTTTATAAGAACAAAAGTGTGCTTGATCAGTGATTATTCAACATTTTAAAAATCTACATATCCATGCTGCATCATGAATGCTTTCCTTGCTAATATTTGTGGTTATACTAATTATCAAATCATTCAGTATGACTGAAAGTAAGTAAAAATGAGTTATTTTGCTTTCCTTGCTGAGAACAATTACTCGTTGCTTCCCCTTTTGTAATACATTGATATCATAATTTACTTAAAACCATAATTTTATCTCAAGTTTCTTTCAGATTTGGGAAATTTTGTGACTGTCTGTTGAAATCTTCTTTGCATGGTGCTATAATGTACATTTCAAGTGCTGAAACTAGCAAAAAAGCCTCCAAGCCTCTGAATTGATCTAGTCAGCGAAGTTTTACTCAAATCTTGTGGGTAATCCAAGGTGAGGGTTCCCTTGCACCTGCTAGTTTGAGTTTTGCGTGTTTATTGATGATTTGTGGTATTAATCTTGTTGAAATCATTTACTATAAAATGATTGTGATAAACAGTTGTAAACATGGCTTGAGCTATTATAACTTCTCCAATACTTGTCAGATTCTAGAAATTCTTGTTTCAATTGACAGTTAATATTATCTGGTTTTTGCATAGTCATTTCTAAGTCAATCTAAGGTCATTAACACCTCTGTATATGGTCTGGAAATCATACATGAGAGGGTTTTTGGTAACCTGGGCATAATCACGACTTGTTTTGACATATGCAAAGCCTGTGTCGACACATAAATCGACACAGACACTACCTGTGTCAACACAGGCCGAGGGAAATGCCCATGTTACTTGTTTTGATACCAGAGTGTTACTCCTAGTCTTGGTGGATTTTTAGTGAGGATTTTCTATGATTTTTTAGCCTAATTCGAGAATATATCCCAAAAAATAATATGTTGTAATTTATCAAGCATCCAAACTAAACTTATATGACTGTTATGGCACATCTTTATGATGAATTTTAGAAGAAATATTCAATGTTCCTTACCACTTTGCTTAAGTGCCAAACTATGATTCATGCAATTGGTTTGGTTTGCTTCCATAAGGATTTTCAGAATTCGAAAATTGTGATCATTACGAATTTTTATATTTCATTCCATGTGGTCGTCTTGATGATTTCCGAGCATATGGGCATGGTTTCCAAATAAATTACTTTTAAATGAATTTCTTGATAATTGATATATACGCTTACAATCCTTTTCCATCTTGATATTATTGTTGTTTATTTATTTTCTGCAGATGTCCTCCCACTCAAGGCCTTCGACCGATAATCCGTCTGTCTATTTAGACGATTCGAGTGATCCTCCTCAAATTGTTTGTTCATCCGAATCTCATGCACCAACTACATTTAGCGTTATAGAGTCGAGCTTAGAAAGAGATCTGGCATTATTAAGTGTACATAATGATATGACACCGCCTGCCAGATCGACATCACCAACAAGATTGCCACCCTTGCCAACGTTATATGTTGGAGAAGTACAATCTCGAAGATTGCTATGTCGTTGCAACATTGAACCAATATTCAAAACATGCTATTTGAATAAAAACGTTGGACGTCGATATTTTATTTGTGCAAACACTGGAACTCTTAGAGACTGTGGATTCATCCATTGGATTGACGAACCATCATGTGATCGTGGTATGGAATTTGCGTTGGAGGTTCTTGAAGAAAACAGAAGGCTTAAAAAGGAGCTTAAATTGCAAGATTTCATCGAGTTCAATAGACAAAAGATGTGTCAAACTTAAGACGGTATGATTTTGAACTTATAACATTTACCACTATTTGAAACTTAAATGATGCTATTTAATTAAATGTACGCAGGAAGCAGTGAAACGGAGAAAAAGATAAATTTTGGTGGTACAAGCTATGCAAATTTTTTGATGTAAGGTTCGTTATATGGCTGGAGTTTCGCATTTGGTACTTGTAGACTTCAAATATGAAAAATATTGTGTTTCTATGGAATTGGATATTGTATATGTGTTGAATTTGGTATCTTTTGTGTATTATTATTTTTTGTTAGTTTGTACTTTGTTGTTGTCACGAATATGGATTTTTTTCTTATGGATTTCGTTACACGTTATGTCGAGATAATATCATAGCTGAATGCATATTAAATAGAGATTATGCCATGTTATATGCAAATATAAGTGTTAGCAATGAATATGTTTGTAACTCTTATATGTGTTACCATATCTTATGGTTCCAACATTTATAAGTGTTAGCAATGAATATGTTTGTAACTCTTATAAGTGTTACCATATCCTATAGTTTCAACATTTATAAGTGTTAGCAATGAATTTCCTGTAACACTTATAAGTGTTACCATATTTTATAGTTCCAACATTTATAAGTGTTAGCAATAAATTTCGTGTAACACTTATAAGTGTTAGCAATGAATATGTTTGTAACACTTATAAGTGTTAGCAGTTACTCTGTTTGTAACACTTATAAGTGTTACAGGAAATTCCTCACAGGCCGTTGGTGACACTTAAAAGTGTTACCGAAATTATTTGTAACACATATACTTGTTGGGAATCCACTGTTTTGGTGTAGTGCAAGAGCCAAGAACAAAATACACAAACAACCCCGATCAACCCATCAGACTCAAACCTCAGTACAAACCCACAACCCAAGAAGACATACCTGATTCAGCGGACTTTCGTCCCCTTTTGAAGAAGCATGCTGTAAAAAGGGAAGTCGAGAGAACAACGCAGGCTATCCAGGAGGCGGGAGAGTCAACAATGTCAAGCAAGAAGGCAGGTAAAGGAAACGACCAACGTCAAAAGGAAAATCTGAAGTTTATAAAAGCCAGATACAAGAGGGGAGGCCAATTAACAAAGCCAACAAGGAACAAGGAGGAGACTGCGAATAGGATTCGGGCGCCGGAGGTAGGTAGAAAGGCGGGCAGTATTGATGCTGTCAGAATGGAGTAAGGGGAAGGTAGAGGCAAAGGGTTAGCTGGGATTGGACCAGAGACGAAACAGGAAAATAGATCTGAAAAGGGGCCATATTAGACCACAAGATGAAAGCTAGGAGATAAGGTGAAAGAGGGGAATGGAGGAAGAAGCGTACGTACAAGCGAAAGGCATAAAAGGGTGAAAGGAGAAGAGAGAGATAAAAAGGAAAAAATGCAGTCCCTAGTGGCCATTGAAGACTAATCTCCCCCTTTCTAAAATGTACAATGCTTTTTTTTTTTTAATTTTGCATTATCATGCGTTTCATCAATCGACATTCTCTTTGTGGTGTACATCAACAAATTTACTTTTGAGTAACTTAACATAATTGATTAACATGCAAATGTGTTTAATTTTACGCTCATATCTTATCTTTGTTGTAAATAAATAAATATTACTTTGGGTATTTTTTGTGTGTTTTCACGGGTTGTTAAATAATTGTCTCCTTCATTCAGTTAAAGACCAATTGCTAATAAAAACTACTTTCCTATATCAACACTATCTCAATTGCAAAAGATATTGTAACTCATTGGTAAAGGCTTGGAAATTTGGATAGAGTGACTTGAGTTTAATCCATTTCAAGCCTTATTTTTACTCAAAAGAAGAATATGGATATGTACGCGCTGCCTCCTTTGCTCTGAAGAATATATGGACTAGTGGTATATTATATAAATAAATATTCTTATGTATGTATATAATATATGCACTAATAAAGATTTGAAGAGTTGGGCATTTTCTTCTCAAGGAAACCATTTATATTCACTTGTCATGTAGAGAAGATTTGATAGGGCCATCAAAAAAATGAGAATCTAATTGTATCTTTTGTCTTTGTAAAGAAAATATTTCCATAAATTTTTTTTAGGCCCATTATTCACATAAATAGGAGACTACATCCACTATAAATACTCATTGTATTCATTCTAAACCTTTGTAACTTTTTCTCTCTTCTCCATTAATAAAGTTTTCTTCTCTTTTATTTCTGCAAATTTTTTAATTTTCATGCCAATTTGTATCGTTTAGTCAAATAGATTTTCTAGAAAATATATTGCTATTACATTTACTTTTCTCATTAGCGATTGACCGTCCAATTAGATTCAACGGTAATCCTCATTTTACTTTCATGTCAATTTATTTATGTTCCACAATTTTATTTTTAGTATTCTGTTTTATTTTTAATCATTGACTTTATTATGGATCCGATTAGATTCGAATCTGTAGTGAATACAATTACAGTTTTAATTGTTTTTTTTATAACTGTAATTTGGTTGTCGGTTCAATTAGATTTGTTCCGAAACAATTTACAGTTTCAATTTCTATTTCAACAAATCCTCCAAATTCATCTAACTCGCCTATGAAATATATAAATAATAAACTTTAGTTTTCCTCCCTGTGTTACCTGTGCGCTTGTAGTAATTTATAATAAAATTTGCTTTTTTCTATTCCATAGAAAAATGTCAAACAATAATACAAAAAGAAAACATTTGATGTAGTCAAAATTACTTTTTTAGGTTTGCATTAGATATAATGTTTAGCTATAATGTTTTTAGTAGTGCACCCCGTATTTTTTTATAATAAATGCATTAGATATAATGTTTAGCTTGAATGCAAGATCCAGACTGACATTGAGAATTTTCTGCACTCTTTTCACCCTGATATAACAGAAGCTGTATATTTATGGGCTAAAGGCTCCAAATTCTTTGAAATAATGGAAATGACGCAAGTATTCGAAGGCTAATATTAGCAGTAAAGTCTATAGGCGAAACTCAACTGGAATTAAAATTTGAAGAAGCAGTCTCAAAAATTAGAAGGGATATTATGTTCGCGGCATCATTGTATTTGTAATTTGATGCATCATTGTATTTATAGTGGCGCACTTGGCAAGTGCGCTAATGTAAAGATATACTGGGACATTTGTCAAGTGCCCCAGTACAATATTATGGGGTGCACTTCAGTAGTGCACCCCGTATTTTTTTTTTATAAAAAAAGCCAGGTCATAGCTGAACTGGCCAAAACTAGCCTATATTTGCTGATAGTTTTAAAACTAGCCTATTTGTGCCATTAGTTTGAAAAACTAGCATTTTTTGAAATTTTTTCCTTAAAAAAGTAACAACAAACTAGGGATTGTTTCAAAGCCACTATAAATTCGCTTGACTTTTACATTTGTTATCTTGCATTTTGATCCGACTATACCAAGATTGTTAAATAGGTTAAACTTGGAAATTATCAAAATGAGAGACCAAAAGAGATAATCATAGAACCAAAAGATCGAGTATAGACAAGGGCATAAAGCTTAAACTGACTGGAACCAAGAGACTAGGTTTTTGGAATATTCAAAGTATGGATTGAGGTCTACCATATATAGGGAATTGATGCATGCGCCGTCCTATAGGAAGGGGATTGACACATATCACTTTCTCTTTAGGTAGCTTAAACTAGTCGTTCATCTCATCAAAGATCTATCAATATCTCAAAAACAAATATCAATGACTATACAAAGCAAATTTGGAAACAAGAAGCCAATAACAAAACAAACACGCAAAAGGAATCACGAGACCCACTGCCTTTGTCAAGAGCTATTAGCACCCATCCCACATTATTGGAGATGGGCTTCAAATTTTTTTGAGTGAACCCGTCCACTCTATGAGATTCTATCGACGAAGTTTCACAAGATATTCGGTCGTTTATATCTATAAATACATCGTTTATTGTAGTTAAGGATTTATTCTAATTTGACCATCAATAACCAAAAAGAAAGTGACTAATAAAGAAATTTCTTTAAATGGACCTAGGAAATCAACGTCGAACCGTCATAAATCTATTTATGTTTATCTTTGATAGTTCTATCTCTACTATAAGTTTAACTCTTTACTTTTCATTTTTCACATCTGTTTCCTTAGTGTTTATGCCAACTTTTGGTGTGAACATTTTGGTGCTTTCACTTAGAGGGACTCCACGATATGATTGGATCTCATCGTCTATTTATGGAGCTCCATATCTATGAGATACATCCCAACTTCTACTATCAAAATTCCATTTATACTCAGATTCATGAATGTCTGCTGAAAGTATAACGATTAGCTTATACCACCTGCACTAAATGGCATAAACATGCACTGTGCACATGCTATACTAATATGGGATGATTATTAGAGGAGAAATAGTAGCTAAACATGTTGTATATCTCACAACGCATAGATAAAATGTAATAAGAAATATACATTAAATAGTAGTGAGCCATAACAGAGTGAAAACCTCATCACCATAAAACCACAAAGTTATGTATAGCTAATAGTAATACATTGAATCCTCACTACATCCGTTTTAATAAAACAATAAAAGCAAAATATCTAAAATATAGAATAATATGTCCAACTCTCTAGAATAGTTATAGTGCCACCAAACATGTTATTTAGTTTACTCATCAGCAATGTCGATAAGCATCCATGATAATAAGGGGAAACATAAACATATATATATATATATATATATATATATACTCATATACATATACTCAAACTCAATCTAGGGTATTACTAACCCCATCTCTATCAAGTTACGCCACAGAGCCAAGGTTATCACTAAACCAATAGCTCTGATACCAAGTTGTAACATCTCACTTTTCAGTAATATTTAGGCTGACATTTTACTACCACAGTCATCCAAAATTACACAGAAAAGCAGAATGTTAAGAGAAAGAAATTAGAGGAAGAGAGAAAGAAAGAAATATTAGAATAGAAAAAAGAAGAAGAACATCAGAATCCCATAGCGGAACGAACAAAATATATAATATAACAACATATCTTTACATAAAAGAAAATTGTATACACATACCAATTATCAGAGTACAACATGTGTCATATATAGAGGAATAATTTTTAATAATTAACGGTGATCCTCTTGCTTATAGCTTCTGAAACTCCAAGTGAAATTAACCTGGAAAAAATGTTCGGTCTGACCCGAGCACATTTTGAAGCAAAGCAAAAACAACCGGATTAGTCTGAAATATTTTCAGTGCTAAATTCACATCAACAATCGACTTAACTTTAGAAATTCTTTTTGAAAGAGAAGGATAATAGTAAGACCAGCGCACACATAAATACAGACAGTTTTTACCTTATTATAACCCAAAACATTTTATTTTTTTGCAAAACAATATTATTCTGATATTATAATAGTGCCTATCAAATCACAAATAAATAGCAATCTAGCGGAACGCTTGCATCTCACGCTCCACGTATATATTATACAAATCAAAACCGCGGGCGCTTATTGGAGATTGGATTCCGACTATGATAAGGTATGAAACCACCTGCCGATAGTGTATCACTAGAGGGGAACACACTGGGTTCAACAAGAACGTCTTGCAACCCAGCCCACACATGATCGACCACTCATTTCTCTTGAGTGTATCAAATGTATATCACCAACGGTTGGGATCATCAACCGTTTCCTGAAAAGGGATAGCATCGAAATAGATTAAAGAAGGAAATGGAATTTCTCTAGATAGATGATTATACACCCTAATAGGAGCGACCCACATAGCCATGCTGCCTGCCCGATTTTTGTCATTTACCGGTTGATGAGGCTTAAAGTTATAATTATCTTTAGAACATCCGGCCATGTTTCGCTTTGAATGCTACACTGTCAGATCCACCAGATTTCACTAATTGACGTCCATAAAAATACACCAGTCGTTAAGTTAAGAGAATGTGTCTTCTCCGCTACTAATAGTAATATGTTTGAGGAAATCAACGTACGTGATTCTTTTGGAAATACTCTGTCAAACACTCGTCCATACAAGTCATCCAGGAACAGGATGAACCGAAGGCACCCTCCTACCGCATCTAAGGAATCACCATATAGATCAGTAGCGAGTAGTCTTTGCAAATCCGTAGATCTTAATCACGACAGAACCACAGTATACCTTTGGCTGCAGGCCAGAGATTATAAGTATTTCTTCCGTTCATGAATATCTACGGTCTTCAATTGCTCCATCTTTATTTCCCGCAAGTTAGTTTCGTACGTAACGTTGATTCAAAGTGGTTTTGGGTCTAGTTCTCATCCCAGTCTCTTCGAAACAACACGTCAAAAGGTCCAAAAATACATTTCATTAATAGTTTGGTGTTTTAACTACCAGTGTTAAACTAGTACGGTCAAGTATATTGGCAGCTAGGGTTCTCATTTCTAAAACCGTTCATAAATATAAAACTATTCAATAATAACCTTACTTACAGTTGAATTAAAATTAACTAGTTTAAAAACAATCATTAAGCTAAAATTATGAAATTTCACTCAATTGTTTCCCTTGGAACAATTATTCCAGATTATTAACTTTCTTGTTAATATCTCACTTTCATTTAAACATGAATTGTTATTATAAAAATCATTTTAATATTTCTGTATAAAACCAAGTCATAATTATCAATTTGTATAAAAATTTCTATTTAAAACTAAAACTTTGATTTGGTTATAAAAATAAATTTTGTAATTGAAAGTACGTTAATTCGCCTGACGGCGAATTAATATCTCAAAACAATGGATTTAGACCACCCTTTGCCAATTACTTAACCAACACTGCATATTGATTAAAACATAACAATTTGTTTTCAATAATCAACATCCATTCAATCATCGATTTCTAAACATGATATAAATTGAAATAAATAACAAATAATATACCATTTATTTAAGGAATTCGGTTGGATTCCTCCAACCTGTTCTTCCCTGCACAACAGTTTATAATATTGTTTATCACCAACAAATGAAATGAGAATTACAGCATAACACAGACAAACAATCAACAAATAACAAATATAAATCATCCATAACATCCATTCAACCAATTTTATGATAAATATTAATAATATGAATTTAACACGACACAATATTTCAGAAGAGTGAGAATTAACTCACCATTTATTTTCGATTGACGATTCCAGTGCTATTTTGTTTAATTTTAAACAAACGTTTAAAATTAAATAAAAGTTCCAATTGTCTCCGAACTCTTCCGAATTAGTTTAACAGCGTAGTGCTTTCCATCACGATTCCAATGGTGCTAAT
Organism: Allium sativum; assembly: GCA_030737875.1. Classification (NCBI taxonomy): domain Eukaryota; kingdom Viridiplantae; phylum Streptophyta; class Magnoliopsida; order Asparagales; family Amaryllidaceae; genus Allium; species Allium sativum. The sequence continues at coordinate 469,008,787 of CM060923.1, forward strand.
TTCATCCAATTCTGATAACACAGATATAAGTTGTACCTATCATAAGTTTTAACGATTTAATAATAAATTCTTAATTAAATAACTAGTTACTAATTACTTTATATTATTTCTGTACAGGCCGCATGGATTTGCTCCGTCCAGTTCGTGATTTCCTACAACATGTAATCCTAATATAAGTTCAATGTTAAACAAATAGTTAACTCATTAAATTATTACTTAACTAACATTAAAAATTAATTAACAATAAATTATCGTTACCTTAACTTTCAATTTACACTAGTCCACATCAGCATGGAACATGCACTTTCTCCTCCATCAGGTGAAATTACCCAATCCCTCATCCGAAACAAACCCGATGCTCTCCTCTCTTTTTTCTGTAAAAATAATTCTAGCGTGCCTCTTTCCTCACCGAACGCTGAATCACCACGGCGAACTCCAGACAGCTGTCACTCTCACCTCCGGCGCTCCACTATCACAACCACCACCACTGACCAACCTCCATGCTCTAGTGCTCCGTCAGCTCATTCAAAAACTGAACCCAGATCTAAGAAAATAAAATAATGGAAAACCCCTATGTTAAAACCCCACTGCCGACGAACTGTGCAACGGGACCACCTCAATCCGACACTGCAACTTCCGCCGTTCCTCAGGCTTCCACCTTGACCTACTTTGGCTGCCTCCAGTGGTCCACACTCCACCACCGCCGCCACCACTATAACCGAAAACAACCCCAAACTATTTACCTCCCCTTTCGGACCTCCTCAGTGTATTGGAAGCCACCACGCCACTTCCAAAGTCTTTGCCTAACTCCCACCTATCTCCGCCTAAACTGGCTTACCTCAGTTCAACCCTAGTCTGCCAGAATCTCCTCTCAAGTTGTAATAACCCGGAAATCCGAGCCAATTTAAAATTTTTATTTTGGCAATTTTATTGAATTTTGAATATTTAAAATGATTTATTTTAAATAATAATGACGAGAAATTTATTTTGAATAGAATTAGAATGTATATATTTATTTGAATCTTCATTAGAATATAATTATTTATTTTTAATTATAAAAGGAATTGAAAAATGGCGCGGTAGTTTGAAAATTCGATTTCAAAGTTCAAATGAATGTACAGGATACAAAATAAACCGGATTTTACCGAAACCAAAAATATTTGAATCCATTTGACAATATCTTTCCAACATATCCGAAAAATTGAAATTTCATAGCGAGGATTAAAAGATATGCCCAATTGAAAATTCAGAATAGTCGCTATGGAATTTTGGCCCTTAAAAATGAAAATTTTGCAAACGACCTCGATTTTCGAGAAACCACTTTTGTTGGATCCGTGATGTCAAGTTATTGCTAGGTTTTCAAATTTCGTAATTTTTCGGATCAATATGTGAGCGTGGCAAAGGAAAACGCATTTGACCAGTTTCAGTTGATTTTAATCGACTGGAAAATGATCATTTTTCAAACGGTCTCAGAATTTAACGAAATTAGTTTTGTTAGGACCGTATCGTCAATACGAAGCTAGAAAATATTTTTTGGGAATTTTTAGAGTCCGTATGTGGCCCCAGTAAATTGAAATGTGCGTTCAAATTCAATATATAGAGTTATTTTTTGATTTTGACGAAAACTGATCGAAATGATTGAGTCAGCCTGCGATACCTATCTCATTGTGTTCGGAATGGGGGTAATTAGCTATGGACGATAGGCAGTGGGTCTCGTTTCGAGGTCAGAATAAAAAGTACCTTTTTGGAATAAATAATTAAATAAATAAAAAAATAAGAACTCTCTCTCCTCTACCCCTTACTTTATCTCAGGCCCCCTTTCCTTTCTATTCTCCACCGTCGATATCATTTTAGAAAGAATAAAAAAATGACCGGGGGGGGGGGGGGGATTCGCCGCCGCCCATCAGAGGTGTCGCACCTCTGGCGCACCACCCCGAGAGACCACCGTCCCTTCCCCATCTCTCCTCCTGCCCCTCTCCAAAAACCGCGACGAGAAAAGCCCAGCGCCCCCGCAGAGGGACCCGCCGCACCCCAGACCGCCATCCGACCTCCCCTCAGCCTCCTCCCGCCTCCACAGCACCTCCACCTCGAGCCACCCCATCTCCGACGCAGCAGACCATCCCCCCTTCCAATGTAAGTTTTTTTTCGCTCTTTTCTTCGATTTTAAATCCGTAGAAAAACTGATTTTTGTTTATAGGAAAAACTGATTTTTTTTCTATTTAATAAAGGTTTGGTTTTTATTATATGAACCGAGAATAAAGATTTGATTTTTATTATATGAACCTGAGAATAAAGATTTGTATGACAATGAAGTTATAATTTTTATATGTGAATGGTGATAAAAAATTTGATTTTCTTTCATTCATATAAAAATATAATTTTTGTTATATTACTAGCAAGATAAAAATATAATTTTTATCATGGAAGTAGCGTTGTAAAGGAGTGATATTTATATATGAAGTAGATTAAAAAAAAATGATTTTTTTATAGAGAATAGCGGGATAAAAATGTAATCTTTATTATATGAACACCGATATAAAAATAGAATTTTTATCTATGTAGTAGCGGTGTAAAAATAGAATTTTTATCTATATAGTAGCGGTGTAAAAATAGAATTTTTATCTATATAGTAGCGATATAAAAATGTGATTTTTATATACATAGCAACGATATAAAAATGCGATTTTTATATATGTAGTGGCTACGGGCAACGAAAGTGATGAAAGGCGAGCGCGACGAACATTTCTGCATTTGAAGAGTCGTGGCGTTTGGTTTAGCTTGGGTGAGAACTCCTCACTTTTATTTTAATTTCTAGTTAAAAATATATACTAGGATGCATACGGTGCTTAGCAGTACCCGACACCTGTCGTCTACAGACCATGGATGACTTGTTTGTTTGATTGCTGTGTTGTGAAATTGATTGTGTGATGTGGATTGAATAAATATTTTATAGTTAAAAATATGATTTTTAACATATATATAAAATAAATATATATAAACAAATCGGGCGATTTGTTTATTTACACTGATTTAATTGATATTGATTGGGACGATAAATTTTACACATCGCCCAACTGCACAAATAAAATTTGTGTTAGTTGATTTGAAACCCCACACGGGTATTGGAACGAGATTTGACGTACACTAATCCCGATTATTTAGTTGTATGTCAATCGATGGATTGACAGACTGTGTAAGCGTTAATTATTTATATTTAATGCATATGCGGTTGTGTGGTGCACTCTGGATGATGGTTGATTATTTATCGTTGCTATTATATATATATGTGTTGTAGAAAATCCATATAATTAACATTATATGGTAATTGATTGGGCCTCATTCCAATATAGAAAATAAATTCATGTGTTGAAAAGAAAATAAATTCATGTGTTGAATAGAATAAACATTCATGTGTTGAATAGAATAAACATTCCTGTGTTGAAAAAAAAAATTCATGTGTTGAATAAAAGCCGTGTTGATTAGATTGACGTCATTTTGACGTGAACAATATTTATATCGATTTTATTCATTTTTATAATGAATATAGAAAAGGAAGTGATTTCAAAATATAGAGTTTTGAAAATATTATCATTTATCGATTAACGATATGGAATATTCAATTTTGATTAGAAATTGAATACGAAGTTGAAATCGTTTTGAAAATGAATTTAAAACGATTTATAAAATACTTCAAAGGAAATCGACGAAATATATATAATGGCCTGAATAGAACACGCCGCGCCGCGGTAGTTCGCGAATTTCGACTATTGACTTCGAATTGACGTTGCGGGAGATCCGACCGTAGGATTCTCCTAAAACTGAAATCATTGGGTACGTATCGAAAAGAGATTTCTAACGAATATTAGATATTTGAAATCTAATGGTAGGATTTGGAATTATGTCTAAATCAAAATTGGAAAAGGTCGCTGTAAGTGCAGTTCGATGGTCGTTGATGGAAATCGACTGTACGGGCCTTGATAAAATTATTAAAAATAGTAATAATTTGTGTAAAATCATAAGAAATGATTTGGGAAGAATTGGGATGAAAAACTCCATATTTGAAAAGATAAAAATAGATTTTTATCGAAATGAACTAGTTTTGAACTAGAATTAAAATCAATTTATTTTTGAAATAAATAAATTGAATTTGAAATGGCTTTGAAAATAACCAGAATTTCCAATAATTGAATTGGAATGGATTTGAATCGAAATTGTCTTTGGAATATTTCGATGTTGGATTTCATGATGATACAGATATTGTTATAGGAATTTGAAAGATATATTTATATCGTTATTTCCATTACGATATTTGTTGGTCGTAGAATTTGATATTGAATATAAGCCGATATATTTTCTATTCAGAGCCTTGTATTTAATATCAAATGGGATTTGGGTTTTTCGTGAATGGTATCTTCATTAACACTGTTCTTAGACCCAACAGAGTTAAGAAAATCAGAAATTAACTGAAGATTAGTTAAGTTGAATGGTTTCCTAGGTACTGATCTGATGTTGGTTTCGACCTTCGGGATTATTACTTAGGGAATTGTTCACTTGCTAATTTACGGTTAAAGGCTGAGGGAATAGAACGTGATTTTGGGTTTTTCGTGAACCGTGTTTTAAATGACATTGGTTCTTTAACCCAGTTAAAGACAGAATATTGATTTTTGTGAAGATTAAAACTATGTGGGGTTTTAATGAATCTTTAATTAGATTGAAATGGTCGAGAATGGAGTATCACCAGTATTGCTCCAGGCGATAGTTAAATCTTTAATTAGATTTGAACGTGAAATTGTAACTGAATTTACCGATAACACCGTGGTGTTAGATATGAAGTATGACCAGTTTTACTTCATGGGATGAATAGGTTGGGATTGGAAAATAAAATAAATGATTACTTTGGTGTGGTTCGCTAATCCCGACTAGTTTGAAGTGATATTCAAAGGAGGATTAAAGAATAAATTTAAAAGGATTTATCTTTGATAAAATTAATGGGAACCTTTCCCTAAGAATGTGAAATTTAGAAACTAACTGTAGGTTAGCTAAGCAGAATGGTTTCCTGGGTATTGATCTGATGTTGGTTTCAGCCTTCGGGGTTAAAATTTGGGGAATTATTCTCTTGTTAATTTACGGTAAGTGACTGATGAATTGGAATGAGGCGTATGTTGTGTTTGTGTAACACTTGTTTATTATAAATGCGAGTTATTTAGAAACACCGGGTTTATCCCATTCTGAATAACTGATTCGATGTGGTGTCGAGGATGAAGACGGTGGTCGAAGACCGGAGGTCTTCACGTCGTTTGGGTGATTACTGATGATCTTGATTGGGCCGTACACCCAAGAGGAGGGAATCAGTTAGTGGTCGTCCAGACATAATTGGAGATCGATGGATAAGCGAGGTACAAGGTGCCACCAGTTTCGTTCAGACCCAGAACGGACTTGTAAATGGACTGTGTGTCTAACATTGGATTTTATTCTGTGTGGTTGATTTCTATTAAATATATATCTGTTTGGCGGTGGAGAATTTATTCTCTTGCTTAACGCCCTTCTCTGAGACTTACGAGCCCAGAGGTTATATATTGATGGATATCAAACGCCTGGAGTGAATTGGCTGTGTGGCATGCCTAAGTGGCAATATGATCAAGGCTTCTGTTGAAAAGCAGGGTCTTGTGGTTGATGATCAAAGCAGGGCCTGTATGGCGTAGCTTTGTGTAACGTTGATTCGCGAGCCTCACACCCCGGTTGTGAACCAGAAACGGGAGAGGACATCAGGGAGGGCATGCGTTTGCTTCTAGCTAAAAGTGGCGTTAGTGGTTTTACACGCTCTGACGAGTTTGACTTATGTGGTTGTTGCTGTTGCGAGGCGCCTCGGATATATCAGTGACTATGTGAAGCCGATGGAGTCATTCATTGGCTCATTTACGCCCCAAAGGGTGGGGAAACGCAGTGTTCAGACATTTTAATCCACATCGGTGGACCGGGCTTGACGATCCAAAGGCTTGACTTAGTACTTGCCTGAGACTCGGGCTAGACAGTCTCGAATTCAGTAGAGGACTATCTTTTGCCTCGGTTCACAGATGGAAATCCAACTTCAAATACATGATTTTGCGGTTTTATTTGTAGAGCCTAGTATGACGACATAGTGGGATGGGGCGCTTATGCCGTCTATGATTGATACTTATAATTTGAAGCTGTTTTATACACTATGCACTTATAATAGTATCTAATGATTTGTTTTAAATGTATCAAGCATTCTTGGCTATTATAAGGTAAAAACCCTATCCTCCGGCTTGCGTTGCGTTGTGTGATGGGGCCTGGGTCTTATAATAGCTTCATTGTTCTTTATTTAGCATTGCGCTGTTGTTTTATGCACTGGTGTTCTTGGGAGGAAACCCATTCCGTGTTATACGGCGTGGTCCCTTGATTTACCTAACTTTAAAATAAAGATTAATAACTATTTTAGTTCTCACACCAGTCCCATGACCGACCTGGAGTTTATTGTTTTAACCTAAAATCTGGGTGCCCTTATTTTGACACGGGCAGCTAGTAGTTTTGGTTTTGCAGATTTATATTCACAGGATCATGATTTACAACTGGAACGATACTCGGAAAGCTCTGTATCCGTGTATTACTTCTAGTTGTGTATTGTATTATTTTCCGCTGCTATGTAATGTATTGTAATCTCTAATATTTTATAATGTATATTATTTGTTAATGCTCTGTATATTCTTGTATTCTGATGAATTGCTGTAATAAGCAATGAAATGTTCTTCTGTCTGCGTTCTTTTGTGTGTTGTTCTCAAAGTATCCGCTCTTTCCTTACCGGGGAAGTTACGGGTTCTTACACAAGTGTTTTCAGTCCAACTGCAAAATCCTACTGCCACCGTCCATGTCCGAACACCACGCTACTGTACCCTCCTCGTCATTTGCCGAGCCATCCCGTGACCGGCCACCTTCCCCAGAAAACGCGCCAAGATCCCTGAGCCAAGCTTTAAACTTCCGAGAAGAAAATATGGTTGCAGTAGCTATATTGTTACATTTCTAAAACTTCGGTTTTAGTCTTTTTTAAAATAGGAGGAGTGAGTGTGATTTTCGTTTGAGAGGAAGAACAATGCGAGTTTGTTTGTTTGAATTAAAAAAATAAAGGCACAGTTTAACTGTATTTATAGAACCAAGAAGAAGAAGATTGCACATGAATTTTCAGAGACTGGTTAGGAGAAACGAGGACAATTACATGTAAGATTCAGAAAATAACATAGGGTAGGTTGGCTGATTTTACATTCGAGTAGACTAGGGATATTTTTGTGACGACGATGGACGATATTTTTGAAATGGCGACTAACGATATTTTTGGCTTATAGCGCGTGCCGTTCATGGTTTGTATAACCTATATGAATTCCGGTTATAACAAAATTGAAAATTTACAGAAAATTAATTATTTCGGTTTTAATAAAATTGATTTCGTTTAAAACCCATATCGTTTGAAAACTAACTATTTTTACATCATATATTGAATTGATAAAACATATGTACTGTTTTCAAAATAATAAATAATAAATTATTATTAATCAATATATTCAAACAGAATTTTATGTAATTTCAAAATAATAAAGCTTAGATTTTAAATTCAATATATTGAAATTCAGGTTAAAACGATATTCAGTATATTAAAAACCCTTTTTTTTATAAAATAAATCGTTATATTTTTATAACGAATTCCATAACGACTATTTGAAAATTTGATTTAGGCATAAAACAAAATATGAACTATGAAAACTCGATTTTTCTACTTCATTAGAATATTATTACCAAATGGAATCGGACGTTTCTTGTTTCAAAGAAATCCGACTTAAATTGGATCCTGTATGACCATTTAAAGTTCAAAACGTTATATTACGAACTACCGCGCCGCTGCAGCTCGTTATATAATTAAATTATAAATTAAGCGTTTAATTATCGTTTAATAATGAATGGTTAATATAATTCAATTTCAAATTGAATTAAATTATTTATATCGCCATTTCATATAAAAACTGCAAATCTAATATATTCCGACTATTTCGGAAAAAATCATTATTTTATATTAATATAGTATTCAAAATTATTAAATTTAATTCCAAAACATCATTTTAAACCATTTTTAAATTTTAAATGAAATGGTAAAAATCCAGGCCGTTACATTCCTTCCCCTTAAAAGAATTTCGTCCTCGAAATTACTAAGGTAAGAAGAACGCCATAAACTCATTATCTTTCAAAAATCTATTTTAGTTAAAACTCCTCAGTTTCTAAATTTTAAATTAAAACTAATCCAAATAAATTTTAATCTAAAAACAATTACATTTTTTTATCAACAAAATTTTTCAAATAGGTTTAAAAATTTCTAACACCTTAAATTTTGGAAATATTTTGGCAGAGCTCCCCCTGTATGGGGGAACATCTGCAATATTGCAGGTTCAATAAATATACAAACCTAGACCAACACCGTCGAAAAAGAAAAAAAACCAATTCAAAAACCCAAATCAAAACCAAAAATTCATATTTTGCATAGGCGTACCTTTTTCGAACGTTATTACGCAATAAGCGATAAACAATAAGCGAGCCTACCCAATTACTGTGTAGCCCCAATCCGACTGGATTCCGTTAACTGCATAATCTTCTTAGGCATGTTTTAAAGATAAATTAGCTCTTCTGCACCTGTTCTCAACTCTTATGTACTTCATTAGTTTCAAAACAATGCCAATTAAATTTAAATATCCATACCATCCTGGATTTATCTCGATAAATAGGTTTTATTCAAGATTGGTTTCAATCAAGTTCATCCAACTTTAAATCCATATCTATGCAATCAATTTCAGCCATATAATCCCCAAACATTCCATTTGGATATTTATACAGACGGTTTTTACCCTACAATAACCCAAAACATTTTTTTTGAAAAACAATATTATTTTGATATTATAATATTGCCTATCAAATCACAAATAAATAGCAATCTAGCGGAACGCTTGCATCTCACGCTCCATATATATTATACAAATCAAAAGCGCAGGCACTTATTGGAGATTGGATTCCGACTATGACAAAGTATGGAACCTCCTGCCGATAGTGTATCTTTAGAGGGGAATACACTAGGTTCAACAAGAACATCTTGCAAACCGGCCCACATGACCGACCACTCATTTCGCTTGAGTGTATCGAATGTATATCAGCAACGGTTGGGATCAACAACCATTTCCCGAAAAGGGACAACATCGAAATAGATTAAAGAAGGAAATGAAATTTCTCTTGATAGGTGATTATAAACCCTAATGGGAGCGACCCACATAGCCATACTACCTGCCCGATTTTTGTCACTTCCCAGCTGATGAGGCTTGAGGTTATAATTATCTTTAGAACATTCGTCCATAATTCACTTTGAATGTTACATTGCCAGATCCACCAGATTTCACTAATTGACGTCCACAAAAATACACCAGTCGTTAAGCTAAGAGAAGGTGTCTTCTCCGCTATCAATAGTAATACGTTTGAGGAAATCAACGTACATGATTCTTTTGGAAATATTTTGTCAAAGACTCGTCCATACAAGTCATCCAAGAACATGATGAACCGAAGGAACCCTCCTACTGCATCCAAGGAATCACCTATAGATTAGTAGCAAGTAGTCCTTGCAAATCCGTAGATCTCAACCACGACAGAACCACAGTATGCCTTTGGCTGTAGACCAGAGATTATAAGTTTTTCTTCCGTTCATGAATATCAATAGTCTTCAATTTCTCCATCTTTATTTCCCGCAAGTTAGTTTCGCACATAACGTTGATTCGAAGTGGTTTTGATTCTAGTCCCCATCCCGATCTCTTTGAAACAACACGTCAAAAGATCCAAAAATATATTTCATTGATAGTTTGGTGTTTTAACTATCAGTGTCAAACTAGTACGGTCAAGTATATTGGTAGCTCGAGCTTTCATTTCTAAAACCGTTCATTAAAACTCTTTATCGATTCATTTTAAAAACATTCCTTAGACTTAAAGTCAATTCCATTTAAATAACTCGCTAACTCATCTTTTGTTTCGCCATTTGGAAACAATACCTCTCGTTTATTCTCATTTCACTTTATTCTCCTTTAATTATGAAATATTGCTATATTTTCATCAACCATTTATTTCCTTAATTCAGGAAATGTCCATATATTAATATATTGTTATTTCATCAATATAATCCCATTGCCAATTCTTATGCTGTAAAAACTCTATTAATCAACACACGCTTTCTTATTAAAACTCAATGGCTTTAACTACTTAAATTCCAAATATTTATTTCTGTTTCCAAAATTAATATAAACCTTCCATTTCTAATTACTAATTTTTTTAATTAAATAAGTATACTTTACTCATATTATTACCATTTTCTAAAAACAGTGCTATATAAATACCCTATAAGTATAATTAAACTACATATCTTAACTCGGACTAAACAATGTTAATGTACATTGTTTAATTTAAAACTTATTGTATTAAATTTCATTTCAAACCTCACAAATGAAATTTAAATGTTTTACGAAAATAATAACTCCTTTCCAAACTCCTTTACTGTTACAAACTAATACCATTCCTCGATAATAGTGAAGTTGGTCAAGTTGGGGTATTTTATTTACCTCTCAGACCTTAATCAAAAACGTTCTTATCTCAGAGTAGATGGAAGTTCATAACTTTAAACCCACGTTCTTATAATATCAATCCGATCTTACTTCCTATTTTTATTTAAACCATGGTTTTATGAACCATATCTTTTCTTTTGAACATCTCAGTCGACCATCACCATTTTACTTAATATATTTTTAAGTAAATCAGATACCCAAATATTAACCATTTGCTTCAAAACTCCTGTACAGTATTCTATTCATAACTTGGATTATATTACACTAATCCATTCACTAATATCTTTTCCAAAAACCTTTTTATTATATAATCTAAACTTTGGATTTATAACCATAAATCCCTTTTTCAATTTATTTTATTCAAAACATTAACTATCCTTTGTACCTTTCAAATTTCACTTCGATTACACCATTTACTTAATTTGTTTCTTAAGTAAAATGTTTATTAAAAACCCTTGCCTTATTTTTAAACTTCAAACCTAACTTTGCTTATAATCTTGGATTCGTGTACAAATACTTTATCCAAAATCTCTTTAGCATCATTAAAACAAATGATTGAACTTTATAACCCAAACCCTTATTAACTTCTTTACTCTAATCGATACATACTTCCATTTACATGTTTTACAATTCTTCTCTTTTATTTCCAATTCGAATAGAATCTTTATTTTAAACTCAATTTTATTTTATAACTTGTTTATGAAATTCGGATTATAAAATCCTTTCCATTAGTTTCTTCCAAATTTACTAACCCTCGTTACGAATTCAATTACTATCTTAATGAATTCTATTTAAGAAGTCATTACTTTATTATTAAAATAATAATTAAATTAGTCATTTACTAAAGTAAAGTATATTACTTCATCATAACTAACAACAGGTTAGTTAATCTCCTTAATAAGTCAATAAGAAAACAATTACTTTTAAAAATAATAAATTATTAAATAATCACCTTGCCTATAGTTAAATTAAGATTAATTAGTTTTAAAACAATCATTAAGTTAAAATCATAAAATTTTACTTAATTGTTTCCCTTGGAACAATTATTCCAGATTATTAACTTTCTTGTTAATATCTCACTTTCATTTAAACATGAGTTATTGTTATAAAAATCGTTTTAATATTTCTGTGTAAAACCAAGTCATAATTATCAATTCGTTTAAAACTTTCTATTTAAAATTAAAACTTCGATTTAGTTATAAAAATAAATTTTATCATTGAAAGTATGTTAATTTGCCTGGAGACGAATTAATATCTCAAAACAATGGATTTAGACCACCCATTGCCATTTACTTAACCAATACTGCATATTGATTAAAACACAACAATTTGTTTTCAACAATCAACATCCATTCAATCACCGATATCTAAACATGATATAAATTGAAATAAACAACAAATAATATACCATCTATTTGAGGAATCCGGTTGGATTCCTCTAACCTGTTCTTCCCTGCACAATAGTTTATAATATTGTTTATCACTAACAAAAGAAATGAGAATTGTAATATAATGCAGACAAAAAATCAACCAATAACAAATATAAATCATCCATAGCATCCATTCAACCAATTTTTTGATAAACATTAATAATATGAATTTAACACATCACAGTACTTCAGAAGTGTGAGAATTAACTCACCATTTATTTACAATTGATGATTCCAGCGTTATTTTTTTTAATTTTAAACAAACGTTTAAAATTAAAAAAAGTTCCAATTGTCTCCAAACTCTTCCGAATTAGTTTAACAGTGTGGTGCTTCCCATCGCTATTCTAACGGTGCTGATTTCATCCAATTCTGATAACGTAGATATAAGTTGTACCTGTTATAAGTTTTAATGATTTAATAATAAATTCTTAATTAAACAACTAGTTACTAATTACAATATGTTATTTCTGTACAGGCCACATGGATTTGCTCCTTCCAGCTCGTGATTTCCTACTTCATGTAATCCTAATATAAGTTCAATGTTAAACAAATAATTAACTCATTAAATTATTACTTAGTTAACCTCAAAACTTAATTAACTATTAATTACCGTTACCTTAACTTTCAATTTACACTAGTCCATGTCAGCATGGAACACACACTTTCTCCTCCGTTAGGTGAAATTACTCGATCCCTCATCCGAAACAAACCTGATACTCTCCTCTTTTTTTTTTTTTTTCTTTAAAAATAATTCCAGTGTGCCTCCTTCCTCACCGAACGCTGCATCACCACGGCGAACGCCAGGCAGCCATCACTCTCACCTTTGGTGCTCCACTGTCACAACCACCACCATTGACCAACCTCCACGCTATAGTGCTCCGTCAGCTCGTTCAAAAACTGAACCCAGATCCAAGAAAACAAAATACAGGAAAACCCCCACATTAAAACCCCACTGCCGACGAACTATGCAACCGGACCACCTCAGTCCGACACTGCAATGTCCGTCATCCCTCAGGCTTCCACCTCGACCTACTCTGGCTGCCTCCAGTGGTCCGTAGCTCCACCACTACCACTATAACTAAAAATAACCCCAAACTATTTACCTCCCCTTTCGGGCCTCTTCTGTGTACTGGAAGCCACCGCGCCATTCCCAAAGTCTTCGCCTAACTCCCACCTACCTCCACCAAAACTGGCTTACCTCAGTTCAAACCCAGTCCGCCAGAATCTCCTCTCACGTGTTTTCAGTTCAACAGCAAAATCCTACTGCCACCGTCAATGTCCGAACACCACGCCACTACACCCTCCTCCTCGTTTGTCGAGCCTTCCCATGACCGGCTACCTTCCCCAGAAAACGCGCCAAAATCCCTGAGCCAAGCTATAAACTTCCGAGAAGAAAATATGGTTGCAGCAACTATTTTGTTACCTAAAACTTTGGTTTTAGTCTTTTTTAAAACAGGAGGAGGGAGTGTGGTTTTCGTTTGAGAGGAAGAACAGTGCGAGTTTGTTTGTTTGAGTTGAAAAAAATGAAGGCACAGTATAGTTGTATTTATAGAGCGAAGAAGAAGTAGCTTGCACATGAATTTTCACAGATTGATTAGGAGAAATGAGGACAGTCGCATGTGAGATTCAGAAAACAGCATAGGGTAGGGTGGTTGATTTTTCGAGTAGACTAGGGATATTTTTTTGACGACGACGGACGATATTTTTGCGATGGCGACTAACGATATTTTTGGCTTATAGCATGTGCCATTCATGGTTCGTATAACCCATATGAATTTTGGTTCTAATGAAATTGAAAATGTACACAAAAATTAATTATTTTGGTTTTAATAAAATTAATATCATTTAAAACCCATATCGTTTGAAAAACTAATTATTTTTACATCACATATTGAATCGATAAAACATATGTACTGATTTCAAAATAATAAATAATAAATTATTATTAATCGATATATTCAAATAGAATTTTATGTAATTTCAAAATAATCAAGCGCAGATTTTAAATTCAATATATTGAAATTCAAGTTAAAACGATGTTCAGTATATTAATAATCCCTTTTATTTATAAAATAAATCGCTATATTTTAATAATGAATTCCATAGCGACCATTTGAAAATTTGATTTGGGCATAAAACAAAACCTACACCATGAAAACTTGATTTTTCTGCTTCATTAGAAAATTATTACCAAATGGGTTCGAACATTTCTTGTTTCGAAGAAATCCGACTTAAATTGGATCATGTATGGCCATTTAAAGTTCAAAACGTTATATTATGAACTACCACATCGCTGCAGCTCTTTATATAATTAAATTATAAATTAAACTTCAATTATTGTTTAATAATGAAATGTTTAATATAATTCGATTCCAAATCAAGTTAAATTATTTATATCGACATTTCATATAAAAACTGCAAATCCAATATATTCCGACTATTTCGGAATAAATCATTATTTTATATTAATATAATATTCAAAATTATTAAATTAAATTCCAAAACATCATTTTAAACCATTTTTAAATATCAAATAAAACGGTAAAAATCTGGGCCGTTACAATCATGCTTACAAGACTCAAGGATCAACAGTTACCTTAGGATAAGGGTCTCTAAGCGCAATGCAAGTTAGAAAGCTAAACGGCTTGTAGAAGGGTATTTCGGTAATTAGGCTTATACATGAAGCTTTGTCATGGGGAAATAGTATGGAAGTAAGTGGTATGATTAGTTATAAATGCATGAAATAGATCATAAGTATTGATTCACTCTTTATTGATTACTTTGTTGAGTACATAGAAGTTTCTAAGCAAAATCCCTAAATCAATTTACAAACCAGGGTTTACTGCTCTAAAAAAATGATCACAAGCTTTTAGAATAAGAAAAGTCCCTAAGCGCAATCCAATTTAGAAGCCATGGAATCACTCACCTTCTCTTTCTCTACTTCTTTAACACCTGGGATCTCGCCAGGAGCTCGATCATCATCATCTTCTTCTTCCTCGAGTGATGTGTTCTCGGAAGATATCGATTCACTATCGATATCTGTCTCATAATCAGATCCAGAATTTTCTCACTCTGGGTCGGACAGAGCACATCAGGGTTGTGATATTTTGACGACTTTGGATCTGCCCGCATTTCTGATATTCTCGATGAACGTCTATCAGGTTTGGCCGTGTTGGTAAGTAAACATGAAAGATTAGATTACAGTTACCCATGAACCCCGTGCATGTACATGTGCTGGTGTGCGCAAGTGTGCATAATACTGGAAAATAAAAAACACAAAGTAAACTGGATAAGTGTAGTAATGGCCACGTTGTGCTGCTGAGTTACGATGTTGTTCAGTCCAAAAATTTCATCTCGAAGGCTCTAACCTAACTGTCCATTGGTATACCAAGTTATATTGCATTTGTTAGTCAATATGTGTGTCGAATTGTTGATAAAGCTGGCGTGTTAAAGTCTTAGGGATTCGGTTCGCGGTATAATGTCGGTTCGTGAACAAGTCAGGCTCGTGGGGAGACTTCAGCTTGTAGCAAAACTTCGGTTCTTGGGAGACTTTGGCTCGTGGGAAGGTTCCAATTCGTGGAACAGTCCAGTTCGTGACCTACGTCGTTTCTCCCCTTTGGCTCGTGCGAGACTCTTACGATCCGCCCCACTTTCTATTTCCACGAACCGATGCTCGCCCATTCTCACGACCCGATCCGCTGCCCAATTTCATCACCAACACTTCGCCTTCATCCCTAATTCCTCCATCTCGCTATTGCCATGAACTGAGCAATTGCCCCATCTACAAACCGACCTGCATTTCGGTATCTTCTTCCTCGTCGTTCCTCCCCTCCGTCCATAAATCCACGCTCTCCATTTTTGAACCAAACCCATCGCGCGGTTTCAGCTATCATCCCTCAACTCCGCGAGCTCTATCGACATAGCAGTTTATGGTTAGAGAGGACCTCGAAATTAGCGAGAAGCGAAGAAATGAAGTCGATGGTAAACTCTAGATTATTATAAGTGAAAACAATAATTAATTTACCTACGAAACTTGGGAAAATAAATAGGATTTGGAAAGTTAGGGTTTCAATTAAGGCTCTTAGTGGCGGCAGAGAAAATGGAGAAAGAAAGAAGAAGGAAAAAAGTGGAAGAAGGGGTCGGCTTATATAGGTTTTACGGTGGCCTTTGGAATTCCTCTTTTTGTCTCATTCGGGTCCTTGGAGGCTTATGGGCCATGGAAAAGAGCCTGTAGTGGCTCGTGATGCAGCCTATTCCGCGAAGCTGATGGACCGTGGGCATTAAGGAAAGCCCATCGCGACTCGCATGAGTCCTGTTCGCCCTCCAGATCGTGATACAGGTCCGAATATACAAGCCGAACAGTGCTCTAGCGACTTGAGCTCAAGCACATCGAATAGAAGGTATGGAACTATTTGTAAAATTCAAAGCTTACCTGGAAGTTTGATCGCGATACGTTCTGAAGGCAATAAAGATGGAAATCAGTTGACGAATAAAGAAATGCTTAAAGGTTTAATCCGATATTTATACTAGTCAGGGAACAAGACTATTCAAAGCATTGTAGTCATCCAAACAAGCGTGACCATTGATTTGCTTCGTTTCATGAAAAGATGATATCACAATTTCGAAGCATGTTCCATCCCTGATAAAACATACATCGAGGGGGTAAAATGTTGGCTAGCTTTTGGGCCAAGCCACCAAGGTTCACACACAAGTTCAATATGAAATCTCTCTCGTAAAAGCCATACAAGCCTGATCGTGCTCTTCCAGTCGTTCTCGGTTGATGCCACCACTATCACGACCCACTCATGATGATCCCTCATGACTAGTACCACTGCCACGACCCGATCCCAAACCATTGCCATGACCCGATTCCAAGCCAAAGAAATTATGGCCGCGATCATGTCTTCCACGATTCGAAAGATCGGGATCTTGTGACACCTATCCGTAACTACCATATTGACCATTTCTTCATCAAGCCACGAGCCACTCCGAGATCCTCGGGATCCATGCCACATGTTATCATGAATCACCTACAGATGTCACCTATAAATAGCCCCGTACTTGGCATTTTTGGGGATCTTTTTGACAATTCTGAGTGTTGTTATCACCACTATTGCTTCTCCACTATTTCTTATCAGTAATATTACGAAAATATTGAGTGAATCATCATTGTAGTCGTGAGATTGAGAGAAATCATTGATTGTACTTGCATTCTATGGATAATCAAAGATATATAAAGTGGGCGTATGCTCGTTAACGCCGAACCAATATAAATCTGGTGCGATCATTGCAGTTTCTTTTATTTCTAGTTGTTAATCTCGGTAATTCTGAAAAATTTGGGTGTTAGAGCCACATTCAGATATAACAGTACTGTACTTTGATTTTCCGCCTTTTGGTATTCCAGTATTAATCTAGCTCGTTGATCTATGTTTGCTTGTGTGACTGGGATTAAATGGTGTTTTAATATAGAAGTACTTTTTCTTCCTTTCCCTTTGTTCACCTACAAGCAATTATTTTCAAGCAAGTTACTGTTCTTTGAAATTTCTCGAGCTTTTCAGATTTGTAGATTCAAACTTTACTCTGTAAGTATTTTTCTTGATTGAAATTAGAGTTCGAATATTATTTTCTCTAGTTTGATTATGAAATCAATCGAGTTTTTCTAGCTTTTGATCACTAAAATGAGTTTAAACAATAAGAATAGCTTAAACGGTCATCAATGGCAGATGGTAAGAATTATTACTCATATCCCCCTATCATGTCATTGGGGGTTTATAACGCAAATTTTAATGCAAAAGATTTAACTCTTATACTGTAAAAATGATATTCTTCTCTCAATACAGATGGATTGAATACCAGTCCATTGCCGATTCATTCTAGTTTCGGTTTTACCGACATATGTATTTTATTTTGCTTTCGGCTTAGTTGGTATCGGAACAGTGTAAAGCTGTTATCGAAAGTCATATTTTTTGGTATTGGTAGAACCTGGGGTTTCGACATTGAAATGTTTTGATTTTAGATTTCTCAGTATTGGGTTTTAAACTTTTCTCATTACCAGTTAAGCTTTCGGTATTGATACCTAAACACTTGGTTTCGGCTAGACCGACACCAAGGATTTTAGTTATATCAACTTTAAGTACCTCGACATTGAAACCTTTTGTCAATTTGGTTTCGGTATCGGGGTAGTTAGTATGATCGACACCAAATACCTAGATGTTTTCGAATATGTGCAAATTCCAATACTATTTGTGAATTTTATCAAGAACTTGATCCTAATGATTCATGTTGTGTTCCTGCTTCTATAAGTTTACCAAATGACTAAGGTTAACAAATTTCCATAAGGATTCAAACTTATTAATGGCTCCTGCTTAGTTTATGTAGAAACATGGTACTAATCCGTGTACTGGAATAATATCACCTGGCAGTATCATGTTTGATAAGGAAGGTACTGGAAAATCAAAGTCCAATGGTTCTGTCACTCCTAGGGCAAAAAGGATGTTTGTTCCACAACCATCTCTTATTAACACTCAAGATGAAATGAACACCATTCTCGAGAGCTTTGGAATGTCTAGAATAGATGCAATTCCTGCCACTGGATAAGATACCATCCAAAAGCTGCCGGAAGGATACTTCGCATACACTGCCATTCATATTTGGAACGGGGGTTTGTTTACCTTTACGACTTTCATCTCCCTTTTGCATGATTTAGGAATTGCTCCCATTCAACTTTCTCCATACACCTATACTCTCCTCTTATTCCTTAAGGTTTTAGTGCTCGAATCAAGCCAAGATTCTCACAGTTCCAACATTATTCGTCACTTGCTACTTTTATCCTAAGGAGCAGACTCGCCAATCCTACGTGTGAATCCCATAAAGAAGTTGACTACTGATAGAATTAACAAGTCTAGGCCCTGGGAAAATCGGTTCTCTTATATCAGGTGCCTCCTGGCGTTTCAGGCTATTTTGTTGATCTTGGTAAGCTTTCTGCCTTTACATAATGACTTTTGCCATTTCCATGCTTGGATTGACTTTATTTCTTTCCAAATCCTGCTTCCAAGAAAGTAAGTTTGAAGGACAGAGAAACTCGGGTCGTTGAAGTTATTTTCAAGGCATTTGAGAAGTCTGGATGTTGATCAATTTTGTTAACTCTGAATAACCTTCGCCAATATGGTCTTCTTCCTTCCGGGCAAAAGATTCTGGGGCAACCGTCCATCCATTTACCTGGGGCTAAGCACTTATCTCCAGGTTCTAACATGTTCGATGCGTCGTCTCCCCTATTTCCGGGCACTTCGTGTAGGATTGTTTTCCTTTTCTAGAGTGACTTCAAAATTTTCATGCTTTAGCTTTTTTATCCCTGCTTTTCTTACATGGTTATTTATGATCAGATACTCCTACTTTAGAAGAGGTATCACCCTTGGAGGCTTTAGCTCAGTCTGATTCTACTGCTAGGAAAAGGCTTGACGGAACCATCGCCGAACCATCATTTAAAAGACAGAAGGGGTACTCCTTCATCCCTTCTATCAAAGATGTTATTGGCCTATCCGCTGGAAAGAAGACTCCTAACTCCATAGTTTCTGCTACTAAAGCTACTCTTGATACCAGTTCTTCCCATGAATTGACTCATGGAAGTAAGTTTGTGGGTAGTCTTTCGACGTCCAAACTTCTGAGTGCATCAGATACGAGAGAATATGATCTAATCCCACATTTTTCTTAACATGTTAGTCCCCCAAGGCGAATGTATTTCAATGAACTTGTAAGGCCCACTCTCTTTTCTGCCGAAGTTGCCAATGTTTCACTGCCTTCCATGTCTTTGGACTTAGAGAATTTTTACCAACATCCTACCAAGCGACATCTTTCGGTATAGTCTTCTCTTTCTCGGTTTCTCTTTCATTTGATTTCATACAAAGACTAATTTGGCTCTCCTCCTTTTTAGGTGACTAAAAGCTGGCTCTTTCTTTGAGGAACAACTCCTTCGTTTTCTATTGAAATTACCCAACTTAGGGAGGAGAATGTTGCCTTAAAAGCTAAAGTCAACACTTTGACAAAGGCAAACCAAGAAAGTGATGGAGAATGTGAGAGGCTGGAGGCTTCTCTTAAGAAGGCTGAGTCGGACCATGAAAAGGAAAGACAAGCCAAAAATCTTTTATCTGATACAGTTTAAGTCTTGAGAGCAAGCAGATAGAGATGGTGGTCGACCATACTAATGAACTAAGGAAGAGAAATGACCATCTTTCTAATGCGAAGCGAATAATTTATGAAGCTAAAAATAGGATTTCTAAATTCTTGAAAACACATCTCCAACAAGCAGCACTAGAATACTACGAGGATGCCCTTTTCCTTGCATTTTACGACAACTTTCAAAAGTTTTCCGAGATCGAATTTCCTTATGTCGCCCCCTCTATCTGAAGTAGTGTTATGAAAAGGATTGAGTTAGCTAAACAAGGAGTTCAAGTCCCGAAGAAAGACAAGGCAAAGCTCAAGGATTTCTTGTTCATTGAGGACTTGTCCGATGAATCCGACAGGGAAGAGGAAGATACAACCACTGCTGCTGTTGATGATGATAATGACGGCTTTGACCTTAGTGATGGGAGCCGCCATGATTGTTCTGATAAAGACGGTAGCAGCCTGCCTTCGGCTGTTGATAGCTCACATAGTTTTAAAAAAACGAACCCTGACTTTCGGGCACTCCTGCTACTCGAGATCCAATCCGACATCCATGTTTCTCAGGTATGGCTTTCACTTTTGAAGTGCTTTTTTTTGAGTTTATGGTAAACAGCTTCCTGTAATATAATATGGACAAGGAAAAGTCTTGCCTCACACTATAAGGCAGAGTTAGATATAAAACAAAAGGAAATTACTTTGTCATGTTTAGAGCATGAAAGATTACTGGAGGATTATAATGCTTTATCTCGAAGATACCGTGATCTTAACAAAAGTGCTTCTAAACTCATGTTATACAAAGAATATGAAGTCATGCCAAGATTAAGTGCAATAAGAATTCGAAGAGGGTAGATTCTTGAGGAGAACAAGGATCTTATGGCTTTGTTTTGGATGTTAACCGAGGATAGAGACATTTTGATAAATTTTATGCATAAAGTTTACAATTGTTTTTCGACAACATACTTCTCCTTATAAGGACAGTATAGCGGTGGTTTACTTTGACATCTCCACAGACGTTGCTTGGATGAGTTTGGATTTGACCTCTACCCCAGGGCTTGCTGGAACCTGCCAAGGGTTCCCTTAATTCCCAAGGACCTACCCTCGGAAAAGCTTAAGTATAACAAAAATAGATTTGTCACTGAATTGCTTAAAAGGTCAATTTTTTATGAACAAGAGGAATATTTGTAAAACTTGACGTTAAGAATGTGTGTTTTGATGATAACTTCTCTTATCTATGGCTACTGATTTTATGTTGCGTAGTATGGAAAAACCTTATTTTTCATAAAGATGTAGTTTCAAAAGAAATTTCACATTCATTATCTATATTAAAAAGGGAATTTTCAATTGAATCATTATATAAATTTGGAAGGGTTCATCTCCTAGGAGAATTGAGGCGTATTTACATGAAATACCCTCAACTTCCTTTCGACTTTCTGGGTGATGACCGAGAAGTAATTTTAAAACAACTTAGGATTAAACAGGATGAAGTGATATGCAATGTAAATAGTAGATGTACTGATAAGCAGGATTAAATTTTGTGATCTTTGACATTTGTGATATCAAAACAGTTTAAAGCTTGCTCGAGTTACGCTTATGTAATGGACCTTCCCTGAAAAACATAATGTATCAATGTTGTTCCTTTGAAAGTAAGATTTTATGCATAATTGCATCTCATTTTGTAAATAGGGAGATCAACTTGAGAGTTACCAAACCAAGGATGAATCATTAACGATTGCAGAGCAGAGAAATATTCTAAGAGAGTTGCTGCTGTGACCCAAGAAAGAACGATTTTACTTCAAAACCTGACCGTCAAACATTTGATGAACGAGTGGCCGCCTTAAAAAGAAAACTATAGGAAAAGGATAGGATCATTATTAGTTTAAAGAAATATATAAAGACCAAACATCTATCAGTTTTGATGAAGAGTTAAGGGGATTGTGTCAATGGATATCTGATCTGGAAATCAAGCTAGACAATGCAAATGCAAGTTTTAAAGCTTGGGAATTTGCCTCCAGGCATATCTCTATAACAGATGTGCCTCGGCCTTCTAAAGCCTTGACGATTCCCAAAGCCTCAAACTTTAACTAACATATTTACTTAAGAACCCCCCCCCCCCCCCGTGGGTTAGATGAATTAATCATTTCCAGGTGGTGAAGAAGGGTAATAGCTGAAATGAAGTGTTACTATGACGCAAAGCTCAGTGAGAATACATGTTGATGTATTAACTATTACGTCAATAGGATTAGACATTTGCAGGAGGAAAGACATGATTTATGAAAGAATGTCTTTGATTAGAGAAGGAAAACAAGGCTCTTAGAGCTATGTGTAGAGCTTTTAATAGGGCTTTGAAATTTCAGATTAAACCCCTAGACAACCTTGATGAGGTTAGTAATAAGAGACAATGCTTAACAAGCTTTTAGTTATTGCGATTCGTTATGCCATTAACCCTCCTTTACCCGATGACGAGGAGGTGCAGGACTTTTGATGTATTTGTAATATAGATGTCTAATTCTTTGTACTATGACAACTAATGAAGTAACTTTGTAAATAAATCTGTAAATTATGTATCACTTGATGTGTGATCTTAGTTTTCACTTTACATAGCTAATAATAATTTATGTGTATAATTTTAAGAAATATCCCCATGAGATGTGGAAGATTACGATCTTCATTTGAAGGCTTTTAGATAGTAGACCTGTACTACTTGCCTAAGTATCGATAGTAGATCCCTTTTCCATGGAAAAGAATTAGTTCTCTTGACCCAGATTAGGGTATTCAGTTGGAAGTCCAAAACTTCTTTCTTGGAAGCGTTAAGAGGATCGCTGAAACCCTTACTCGGGAATCTCGCAAGAGAAG
Source organism: Allium sativum (assembly GCA_030737875.1). Taxonomy (NCBI): domain Eukaryota; kingdom Viridiplantae; phylum Streptophyta; class Magnoliopsida; order Asparagales; family Amaryllidaceae; genus Allium; species Allium sativum. The sequence continues at coordinate 469,031,882 of CM060923.1, forward strand.
ACTAGGAATCCATATTTAGCAATAGCATTTAGAAGCTTTGAAACCCAGACTTGGGTATTAATGATAGAAGACCAGAAATCCACTTTTGGCATTAATTTAAGTCCCGAACCTTTATCCAGATTCAGGTATTTGATAGAAGGCCAAATATTCACACAGGCAATTTGTAAAAGTCCCGAGCCATAACACAAATTCAGGTATTTGATGGGAGACCAGACATCCGCATTTGGTATAAATAGAAGTCCTGAACCTTAATCTGGATTCAGGTATTTGATAGAACAACAGATATTCACATCTAGCAATTTATGGAAGTCTCGAACCATAAACCAAGTATTTGATGGGAGACCAAATATCCACATCTGGTACCAATAGAATCTTGAACCATAACCCAGATATAGGTATTTGATAGAAGACTAGATATCCGCATCTGGCATTTTAGGTTTTGCCACTCCCTTGAGTTTGATTTGCAAAGCAGAGGACGTACGTGTGTTGACGGCAAAAAATGTCATAATACCCAAAAATTCTCCGTTACTTGGAGAATTATGTTTCGCATGGGAAAAACTAGTGCAGAAAGCAGTTAATAACATAATAGATTTGTACTAGTTCGGTCCCGTGAGGGATCTACGTCCACTTTGGAAGAGTTCGCTGATATTTTATTGACAATAATAATTTAAAAGCTTAGAACTATGTTATGGCATCCTTTCACAAACATTTCCAGGTATTTTGATGTCATAATATCCATATATAAATATAGGGAAAAAGTAACTTTTCTTCTTCTTCTTCTTCTTCCTCAATGCAAGGATGACATTAAAGAGGTCACTTGGAGCCCTCAAAAGGTGTCAAATCAGCCAATTTCTTAACCTCTTTGAAGTGTGAGTTTGGGGCTATTTACAGTGGAGTGGTTAGGTGGAAGTGGGTAAGATTTGGGGACCACAACAATACATTTTCATATCCCTTAGAGCATGCACCCAAAATTTAGGGCCCCTCATGATGCTCAGAAGAAACCGTAACCGATCTTAGGATACATATTTCATATCCTTTGGGATACAAAATGACGTATCCCCTAGGGGGTACGGTTATTCCATATCCCCAGGGGATATGAGTAGTTCATATCCCAAAAGGGGGATACGAACTTGTATCCCATGGGATACATTGATCATATCACATTATGGGGTTCGCAGCTTGGTGACATGGGGTTCAAGACTCGAGAGCATCGCGGTACGAAAGTGTAGTGTAGAGAGATTCAAGACTCTTCATGGTGAGGGATCCGAAGATTAGCGAAAGCCGAGGGACATGAGGTGTAGAAGCCAAGGTAGAGGGACTCGAAGTTTGTTGCAAGTGAGGGGTTCAAACCTAAAGGGTTCGAAATAAAGGGAGTCGAACCTATGGGGTTCGAAATGTTGGACTATATGGCAGAGGGATACGAGAATATGGTTAGAGCATGGTTTGGAGGAGTTGTGAGGCTCCCGCCCGCATGAACTCTTCCTGGCATGTTTCCTTGAATTTTTGGCGACACTCCGGACTTTAACGTAATGCGATGTGTTAAGTCGAGCAAGTCTGGTGTACTTTCGGGGAACCACACTAAAAGGCCGGTTAACATTTGCCCTCCCCAATGTATGTCTTGTCTTGATATGATGTGCTTTGAGTTGGAAGAATTATTTTTGTTGAGTTATCTAATTCCTATGACTCATGAATGCAAAGGTTAGTCATGGACCCTCGTTTACATTGTTACGTAAACAAGTTATTGTTGACTTGATGTCACATGTGCGCTCACACGTTATCACGCGGTTTTGCTCGAGGCTTCTTGGAACATGAAAATATAACAAAACATAGACATATTTATGAACGAACATGTGTACATATGTTCAGGAGCGTATGCGCATACGTTACTATACATACTCGTGTATACGATATTTATACTTCCATATATACGTATATGTAAATATACACACACACACAAATATAGATATAAATATAAATAAATATATATATAAATCGTCATCATATATATACAATTTTTTTATTTACATCTTTTTCATTGTTTTCGTATGCCACGCTTGGGATATTGTGGTTTTGTATCTCACGTGGGGATACGAAATCTCGTGTCCTGGTGGGATACAAAATTTCATATCCCGCTGGGATATGAAACACCACTAGGCCATGCCCATCTCCCCTCTTCTCTATAAATTCATATCACCTTTCCTCCTTCCCTCTCTTCTTCTTTTTCTTGCGATCGAAACCCAAACCCTAGAACCCCGATAGACTCGAACGTTGAGAGCACAGGTGGGTTCGGGCTTGACTGTTGGTGGTTGCCTCTTGCCATGAGCTTGTCTCTGACCATTGGATCAGTCTCGATGCAGACTTCGGTGTGACTCGAGATCGCTTACGTTCTTAAGCTTGAAAAACGAGGATAGAAAAATTCGTGAATGGTCATCGGGTTGAACACGAGGTCAAATCTTGAGGTTGAGCCTGATGGTGGTGCTAAGCTTCGTGGTTGGTGAGGGAGAGAAGCTCGGGGAAGATGAGATTTAAGGGAGAAGGATTGGACACGAAATTGGGAGGAAAGGAGTTGAATTCAAAGTGGAGAAGAATGGGGATGATGAAACACTAAGGGATTCGAAATGTGTGGCCTAAGTTGTGAAGGCTCGTATCCCCTAAAGGTGTATGAATTTTCGTACCCTTTGGGGGTACGAATTTTTGCACCCTTCACGGGATACAAATTTTTGTATCCCTCGGAGAGATACAAATATTCATACCCCTTAGAGGGGATACGAATTTTCATACCCATCGAGGGGATACAAAACTTCGTACCTCCAAAGGGGTACGAGATTTTTCATGGTCGTGGCATTTCGTGTCCACCTTAGTCACGCTCCGCCTTCCCCATTCGAGACTCGAACTCCGGACAACTTGCCCATAGGTTCACGTTGCTTTCGTGGCATTATACGATTGGATCGATGTTCACTCTAATCAAAATTGGATTGATAACCCAGTCCGGCACATAGGATTTGAGCATACATTCTTGGACCACGAATTTGACTGAAGCGTCGAACTATTAGGCGTGACTGATCGATTCTAATCGTAATATGGTCGCGACTCGATGCGAATCCAGTGACGTTGGTTGACTACCAGTGATGTTGGTTGACTACGATGATGGTTACAGTCTCAGGGTCCAGCGATCATCATTGCATCCCTAATTTCTAAGTTATCATTCTATTAGCATGGCACTGCACAACACTGCACGCGCATGTTAGTTTACATCAACACGAGGGGCACATGTTATACAATGCGATATCTAACGCAAGTATATTGAAAGTATAGCTAGAAATGGAAACAAGGTCTAAGACACATCAGGTTCTGGAAGCCCAATCTTCGCAGCATTCGTCGTCCCCATCCAGTTCAATTAGAGATGCTAGCTCGAAGGCAGCGAGCTTGAGACCTCTGGAGAATCCACTCCTTCTAAGACGATAGGTTCGACGGAAGCGTCTGATCATGAGGTGCAGCCGAAAGGACAACAACCATTGGTCGAGCATAAAGAGGCAAAGCACATAGATATCGTCGACGGAAGCATGTTGGTGGCGCCGGATATGTTGGCGGATGCAGTTATACTTTAGAGCCCATCGGATTCGGTGCCATCGCATATGGACGAGACAACGGTGAGGCGCATGGTGACATAGTTCAGTATTCCCCAAAGAGATGTTCTCACGCCTGGAAAGGACAACAGGGCTCACGCGCCACCGAAAGGGTATATTGCCTGGAATAGGCAGATATGCATTTCTGGGTGTGTACACCCGGCTAACAATTTCATTCGGGATATAATGCACTATTTTCTCCTTACTCCGCCACGGCTCTATCCAAATGCATATGCCACCCTTTTAGACACTTGCATTCTCTACAGAGAGTACCTGCAGTTAGAACCCACCGAAGAGGACATCCGGTACTTGTTTCAGTTGAAAAGGAGAGCCAATATTTCATTGTCTCAATATTTATTAGAAACCCTTCCCAACACCAAGTTCTTTGATGGGAAATGGACCAAGCTGACCATATATAGGCATGACTGATTCTTCGTGCATTGTCCTTCTGGGTTTGCGAGGAGATGGTTGGAAGGAAGAAAGCATTCCCTCCTATGTTAAGCTTGATACTTTTGGGTTTGATAACTTAGTTTTAACTTTGTTCTTGTATGATAGGAAATCCTGATGCACCTACAGATATCGTGTACCAACAACGTCTTGAGTCTTTGTTGGCCATCCGGCTAAGGCTTCCCCCACAGATAGCGTTTTGGATCAGGACCGACTTCGTCATGCGGAGTTACTTCCTACCGATCGAGCGATAATTAGGCCAGCCGTCGCCGAAGGTGGAAAGAAAGTGGAGACTGGGAAAGAAGTAGGCTCTCTGAGCGAAAAAGCGAAGGCGTCCCCTATCGGGTCTAAGCCGCGCAAGACAACGTAAATTCAGGAGGAAGCTGGTGGGGGTGAGGTCGACGATGAGGAGGCAGTTGCTAGGGATGAGGGTCAGTCGATCGATCATGTTCTTCCTGCGACAGACGAGGCAAGGATGAAAACATCAACTAGGTTGCAGTCTCCTGTTACTCCCTTTGAGACTGCCATATCGCTCGACAAAAAGGGTTAGTTTGACGAGCTTAATAAACTCCCGCTAGAAATGTTTCCCTTGCCTAGCGCCACAAGTGTGGAGGAACTAGCTTTAGCTGTGAGGAAGATCACTTCTTCGAGCAGACCATTATCAGGTCTATTGAGAGACCACTTAGGATACATATTCGTAAGCACTTCATGACACATCATTTATTTGAGTGCACATGATGATCGATGCTGACTTTGGATATGTTTATTTGCAGGTGATATGACTCTTGGAGGTAGAGGCCGTGGCTATGGATATGGGGGCCGCCAACCAGCGAGGAGCGGGTTCATCACAGATTTTAGGAGGAGTACCGGTTTGTTTGACGAGCCTCCTTCTCCCCATGACTGTGGTAGTGAATATCGTCATAGAGATCGATCCCCGCGATCTCCATTACCTCTTCCCGTTACCCGAACATCTGGGGTAGACACAAGATTTGACTTAGCAAGCGCTAAGCATTCCTCATCGATTGCTCCTCCTCGCACTACACTATTGGCTCCTGTCAATGTCCCCAGAGGGAAGGATTCATAACCTAGCCATCAAAGAAAGAAGGAAATGACAAAGAAGAAGAGGCGGGATTTGGTGGTACTCGAGAGTCGTAAGCTTTATATTAAGGAGTGGAAAGCCTTGTTGAAGCAAAAAAAATCCCTAATTGCTACTTTGATGAAATAATGTTCCTTACTGGTACCAACCTGATTCCCCGTGAAGATACCAAAGAGCTGTGGATGAAGGTGAAGGCTGCGTATTTCCAAGTTAAAGAGTTTAAGAAGTACTCTACGACACTATTGGTTTGATCAGGAAGAAGAATGTGGAGATCCAGAGTCTGGGGTTGACTTAGATGCTGAGCGGACCACCGTTCGTATCAAGAGAAAGAGATAGGTAAGGTCGATTATCGTGGCGTGACTGTTTCTTTGCTCATAGCATCTTACTTAAATGTTAATCACTTGTTGTTGAAACCACGGAGCTGACGGAGAAATACGAGAAGTCGGAGAGGGAAAGGGCACAAGCAACTGAGACCTTCAAGGACACTATGGCTTCGGTGGCGATCGAGAATGTTTGACTACAGAAGGAAAATTCTGAACTGACGGGGGTGAACATCTACTTGTACAAAGAGAATGAGAACTTACACCAACTCAAAAAGGACAACGAGGCATTGGTATTGGAGAATGAGTTGCTGAAAACTGAGAATGAGGGGGTTCAAAGGTTGTAGAGGGAAAATGTTGAATTAAGGAGATAGCTGGAACTTGAAAGAAGGATAAGGAAGAGGCTGAAGCTAGTAATAGGGATGTAATGGGCTCGCTAGACGGGATAAAGGTCGAGCACCAGAGGGAGGTGGATAAACTTAGGGAAGAGATTGAGGACAGCAAGACAAGGGTGGAGGAATCACTGGAGGAGCTTATCCAGGGAATGTATGTCAAGGCATTGAGGTTCCGCAGAATTTCGTGGGTTAGCGATTATCCTCGAGAGATGGCTTAGACACGGGATAAAATGGTGTCGTTCGAAGTGCGGTTGCTAAAGGTGGAGGTAGTAGACGAGAAAAAACTCATGGTAGAGCTTTTGACTATGGATGAGCGTAAGATTTTGGAGGAAGGGAGGACATTGTTGCAGGAGGATGCCGAGAAGGAGAGATTGGCGAAGCATGCCGCTGAAATGGGAAAGTTTGCGCTTATTGAAAGTGTGATCATCACTCAGGAATTCTCAGAGGGAAGTTCCTACCGGCCACCGGTTCCACCATCTATCACTACTAGCGATCCCACAGTCCCGGCTCATGCCTCAGCTGAGTACGACCCTGCACATCCAGAGTCGGGATTAACGGGATCCACTTTTTCCGCGACAGTGAGCACCCTTCCTATCATGCCCAACCCATATCTTTCTAGAGGTAAAGTCCCAATACCGTGAATACTCGAAGAGGATGAAATCATTAAATCCTCAGAAACTAAATAGTTGCATTTTTTTGCTGCGTAACCCCTCTTGGAGTGGGAGTGACAATGGGATTTGCCCCATGCTTCCTCAAACATCCGAGTCTTGATTGGGTTACATGGGATAAAATTCGGAGAGGTTGGAGAGAATGTTGATACGTTTTCGAATGTGGACCTTGCATCCAACGTTTATAAGAGTCGTCTTGAGGAAGGAGAAGTTGTGGATGGCCAAAGTGCTCAGGTGATAGGTGCAACTGATGTGAGTGTACAAACTATGCATGACTTGGAGCAGTCGTGGAAAGCTCAGTTGCTAGCGAAGTCGGAAGAACAGGAGGAGAAGAGGAAACACGATTAGGCTGCCATACAGGAGGCATAGGAAAAGGCTAGGAAAGATGCCGAGGTGCTGCGATGGTGAAGAAGGAGAAGGATGACGCTGGGGCAGAGAAGGAGAGGGCCGCTGAAGAGGCCAGATAAGGAAAGTTGCTGACCAGGTCGAGAAAGAGAGGGCCTATGAGGATGTTAGGATGAAGAAAGCCGCTAACGATGCTAACTAAAGGGCTGAGGAGGCCTTTAATAAGCTTAAGGAGAATGCAACTAAGCCATTCCAAAAAAATGGCCAATCAAAAGGCCTCCAAAGACACTAAGAAGAAAGCGGAGGTGGAGGCCAACAAGGCTTAGGGAGAAACTGAGGTTGTGCTAGCCCTTGCTTCTGACGTCGCCCCCAAGCCTCTGCAATGTATTTCCCTCGGGGATTTCACAATAATCACAAGTGGCGTGGATAATGGCGGAAGGTGCACCTTGGTGTCTCATGAGTCCATCGCTCCCGTGAAGGGTAGAGGAGGGAAAGGCGAAAGCGGCTCTAGAAGGAAGAGGTCCATAACTGGTGTTGACCCGCCTAGCGCTGAATCTGTTCAGAAAAAGAAAAGGAAAAAGAAGAAAGATGGGTGATATTAGTAGTTGTCATAGATATTATTGACATTTTGGTTATATAGGCCGATAGTATACATGAGTATTACCCTCGATTTTGGTCTTTGGAGGCATGGTGTGGTTCTTATGTACATCATGTCGTAAGAAAGAAAGATATTTAAATATGTTGTTTGCTTTTGTTATGTGAATGAAAGTATTAGTTGACATTTCTTACATCATATTTCATGTTGAATATTCGAATGTTCGTCTTATGCTTTCCAGTTTCCTGTACTTGCACAAGCGTACTTGTTGTTACACTTAAGAAAATTTGATTGGAGATTACACCTTGGGGGTGCCCCCAATTGCGCGGAGGTCGTGCGCTGGCTTCACTCTTCGGTTTTCCTTTGGTCACGGACTCCTGAGTCGTACGGAGTCCAGGTTAGATTCTCTCTCTCTTGGACCTCTCGGAGGTCATTGGTCCTAAGTCATGAGATGGCATGAACGCCGTGACTTCATCCTTTTTGGCTCTCCCGTCGTTCGTTAGGATCTAGAGTTCGAGGGCATCGTTGATTAGCCCAATGGTAACCGGATCCGGACCCGTGGGTCGGATGGAGCCACGGGAGTGGTTGGTATCTCACTTGCTTGGCTGATGGGCTACCCTTAGTCCGAAACTTGGGAACATAACGATTTGTACTCGGTCTCGTCGTTGATTTGAGATTTGAGAGGTACCTTGATTCGATGGGTCGGATGGGACCATGGGAGTGGTCGGTTTCACACCAGCTTGCTGATGGGCTGCCCCCAAGTCCGAAGTTTTGGGAATTGAATGATTTATACTCGGTCTCGTCGTTGGTTCGAGATTCAAGTGGTATAATTTATACTTGGTCACATCGTAGATTCGAGACTCGAGTGGGGTTATTTATACTCGGTCCCGTCGTTGATTGGAGACTCGAGAAGGGTTATTTATACTCGATCTCGTTGTTGATTCGAGACTCGAGTGGCAGTACTGGCTCCCGTGTTCGAGGTGTTGATCTGGTGTTTGTGTGTGAAAACTAGTAACGATGATTGATCAAACATATCATGTAGAAGGTAAACACATCAAGAGCATAGAGAACTGAAGACTATCTTTAACAATAACTTTGGCAATAACATCCTTTATAATGCCCTGAATTAAAATAAAACAAAACATTGTTGGAAAGTGGAAAATCTGTACACTAAGTTATGTGAAGTAGCAGCGAATATGTTCGTTGTTCCATGCCCTCGGGAGTTCAACACCATTAATGGTCGCTAGCTTGAAGGTTCCATCTGCGAGCCTTCGTTGTAAGACGTACGGACCTTCCCAGCGAGGACTGAAACTAGTTGATGTGGAAAAGATCTATTTTAGGACGAGGTCACCGATATTAAGATCCCTGTGGAGGACTTTAAAATTGAAGTATCGGACTACTCGTTGGCGCTGAGCAGCGGTTCTGAGCTCAGCTTCGTCCCTCTTCTCTACGAGCAAGCCGGGTGACTCTAAAAGTAAGCCTTGTTTGGTCTTAGGATCATAATAGGTAACTCGGTGAGAATTAAGCTTTATCTCAATTGGAATGACGGCTTTGGATCCATAGTCAAGGGCAAATAGAGTGTGGCCAGTTGCTAATTTATGGGTGGTCCTATAGGACCATAGGGCCACAAGGAGTTCATTCGCTTATAAGCCTCCGGCCTTTTCCAGACGCTTCTTGATAGTGGATTTAATCATTTTGTTGATAACCTCAACTTTCCCATTGCCTGAGGATGAGCCACTACTGAGAATCTTTTTCGATGTTGTGCAATCGGTAGAAAGTCTTGAACTCTATCTTCTCAAACTGGGTCCCGTTGTCGGAGATGATGACTTGGAGGACTCTGTAACAGGTAATGATATTATGGACGACGAAGTTGATTACTTTTTTGGTGATGATTGTAGCGAGGGCTTCGTTTTCTTCCCATTTGGTGAAGTAATTATCTGGGACGATGGCATAACGTGCCCCCCTCCAGCCAGTGGAAGAGTTTCGATGATATCTATCCCCCACATGGCGAACGACCAAGGACTGACCATTTGCGTAAGCTTGGTAGGCGGGGATCTTAGGATCTTAGAGAACCTCTTTCATTTGTCACACTTGCGGGCATAGTTTGTGGCGTCTTGGTTGAGTGTGGGCCTGAAATAACCAATCTAATAATTTTCCTTGTTAGATTCCCCCAGTGTGGTCGCCGCACTCAGCTTTGTGCACATCTAGAAACCCACGACTGACGTCACTGTGGGCGCCACACCAAAGTAAAGGAATAGAGAAACCTCTTAGGTAGAGCACCCCATCCAAGATGATATAGCAATACGGTTGGCGAATGAGTGCATGTCTTTATTTGTAGCGTCCAAGGAGGGTTCCATGTTGCAAGTAGTTCTTGATTGGTGTCATTCTACATTTGGGCCTGGCTTCGGTCTCTGTTGCTGCTACCGAATCATTATGTATCTGATCGAGGCTTGCAGAATCGAGTACTTCGACTGGGGCAAGTCCTATAAGCTGCGCATCCTTGGAGTTCAATAGTTTGGCTAATGAGTCAGTTTTTTGTTTTGTTCTCGGGGGATATGCGTGATGATATAGTGGTCGAAGTTAGTGAGCAGTTCGCGAACCGGAGTGAGGTAGGGAGCTAGTCATGCCCCCTTGGCTTGGTACTCTCTTTGTACCTGACACACAATGAGTTGTGAGTCGGAGTAAATCTGAATGGCCTTGATGTTAAGTTCAATTGCAATTCTGAGTCCAGTGACCAACGCTTCGTATTATGCATCGTTGTTGGTAGCGGGAAAGATGAGTTTTAACCGTAGCATATTAGGCACTCCTCTAGAGTGATGAGCATGACTTCGACACCAGAACACTGATTGTTGGAGGATATATCCGTGAACAGTTTCCATTGAATGTCTGGAGTTTCAATGTCTTCCAGAGGAGGCTCTTTCAGAACGGTGAATTCCGCTATGAAATTGGAGAGGGCTTGTCCAAGGATGGCTCGGCGAGGAATGAATGTGATCTCAAACTGGCTCAGCTCTATAGTCCACTTCAGTAGTCATCCATACGCCTTAAGTCGCTGCAGGACCCAACATAGCGGCTAATCAGTGTAGAATTTGATGGGGTGAGACCAAAAGTATGGTCGTAGGTTCCGGGAGGTAATCAAGAGACAGAAGGCAAGCTTTTCAAGACCTGGATAGTTCTTTTTCGCTCATGTTAACCTCTTGCTGATGCAGTAAACGGGTCGTTAGACACAGTATCCAATGCGCACGAGCGATGAGCGTATTGCCTACATGGAAACAACCAAATAAACATACAAGTCCTTGCTAACCACGGGTTTGGATATGATAGGTGATCGCTCTAAGTGATTCAAAAGCTCCTTGAATGCGGCGACGCACCCCGGTGTCCATGTGAAGTTGCACTTCCCTTTTCTAAGCAAGTCGAAAAAAGGGAATGCACTTGTTAGTGGTTGTAGAGATGAATCGACTTAAAGCGGCGACCTTCCCGTTTAACCTTTGAACATCCTTGATGCTTTGAGGGGACTGAATATCCCGAATAGATTTAATCCTATCTGGATTGGCTTCGATGTCTCGCGAGTTGATAATGAAACCAAAGAATTTTCCTGATGCAATGCCAAAAGTGCATTTCAAGGGATTGAGTTTCATGCCATATCGGCGGAGGACACTGAATATTTTGAAGAGGTCACAGACATGGTCGTTTGACACCCTCGATTTCACGAGCATATCTTCTACATATACCTTTATGGATCTTCCATTTTGGTCCCTGAAAATGATGTTTACTAGTCGTTGGTACATGGCTTTCATGTTTTTAATTCCAAAGGGCATGACGAGATAATAGTAGAGCCCAAGGTCAGTTATGAAAGAAGTATGATCCTGGTTCGGGAGGTACATCGGAATCTGATTGTAGCCTGAATAGACATCCATAAAGGACAAAAGATGGTGACAATGGTTGAATCAACAAGCTGGTCGATTTTCGGTAGTAGGAATCTATCTTTAGGACATGCCTTGTTCAAGTTAGAGAAGTCGACACACGTTCACCACTTGCCATTTGCTTTCTTGACCAGGACTAGATTGGAGATTCATTCGGGGTAGTAGGCTTCTCGAATGAAACTGTTATTGATTAACCTATCCATCTCTTCCTTGAGTGCAGTCGATCTTTTGATTCCTAAGATTCGACTCTTCTGTTTGACCAGTGGTTGCAAGAGGTTGGTAGTTAGTCTGTGACAAGCGACTGCAGGGTCGATGCCACACATATCGGAGTGAGTCAAAGAGAACATGACAAGATTAGCCCTTAAAAAATTCTATGAGGTCTTCCTTTGTTGCGGGATGGAGTTGCGATCCAAATTCCAAGACCTTTGTTGGGTCGTCGGGGCTGACCAAAACATCCACTATAGGTTTTATTGGGGTTGCCCTTTCAAAATTGGGCTCTTGGTATTCCCTTGGATCGAGATTGTCGAAAAGACAGCCATGGCGCCTAAGCCAAGACTCAAACGCCTTTAATTGCTATGCAGAGACGATCTTTGCGTAGAAGGCGAAGGCATAGTCTTGTCCTTATTGCGCGCGTTCCTTCACTCTATAAGGTAGCAATATCTAGATGTTAGTTGGTCACCTTTAACGGTTCCAATCCCATTTTCTGTCGGGAACTTCATTAAAAGGGACCATGGCGAGATGTAGATTTGGAATTCTGCAAGGAAGGGACGTCCAAACAAGACATTACTTGGAGAGATGACGTCGATGACCACGAAGGTGAGGATTCAGACCCGACTCCAACCCCTTCTTCGAGTTCTATAAGTAGGTTGACCATGCCCACTAAGTGATTGGAAGATCCGTTGAAGCCATGGATCGTGACATGGCAGGAATTCAAGTCTTTGGCCTCAACTTTCATTTGGTCGTAGGCCGCCTTGAAGTTGATGTTGACCGAACTTCCTTAGTTGATGAGGATTCTTCGGACGAAAGCTGATCCAATCTGAGCAGAAATCACGAGAGTGTCAATGGTTGGGATATCCATTCCCGTGGAATCTCTCTCGCAGAAGATGATATCCTCCCACATTGTTTACTAGATCTTGGCGAGAACAGACTTGTCCAAAGTAGATCAAGCTTCGTAGGTGGCATGCTTTATAGAGTTGGCATACTCCTCCATCTTGTGGAAGCCATCGTGTATGGAGTGAGGTCCGCCACAGGTAGTATTGATCACGATGCCACGTGACCTTTGGTTGGACGACCCTGGGGCCGCGGTTGCTGGTGTTGGAAGCGCGGGCGTTGGAGGACCCGTAGCTGCTTCGAGAGGAGCGGGATCCTAAGCCTATTATTCTAGGCGTTTCTCACTGTTGAGTTTTTCAATCGCATCTTTGAGGTGCGACTATTGTTAGTGTTGTTCCCATACATGTTGTGGAATCCGCAGTATTTGCCGGAGTTTTTCTCGCGGTCGGTTGATTCCCTGGTGTTGGGCTTCTTATATTGGAGAGTATTACAGGTTTCTAAGTAGATTGTCGTAATAGCTGGATTCAGTGGTGTGCAAGTCCTGTAATTCTGGTAGTAGTCATGCTTCTTAGGATCTACCGGAGCCTAGTTGTTTTGCAACTGCCTTATTTCCCCCTGCTCGGCTTTGGCTTGTAAGGGCTGCTCCTTTACCCTTGTCGGAGGATTCTCCGACCAGTTTTCCTTTAACACTGTCATCGACTGTGTCAGTGTGTGTATTGTTGGAGTGGTTGCCTTGAGAAATTCGATTGCGCTTTGCTTCTTCTTGGCATAGGAATTTCCCAGCCTTTTCGTAGAAAGCCTCTAGGGTCTTAGGCTTTTTTCTATCGATCCAAGATCCAAATTCGGAGGTAGGATGAACACTTTGTGCAAGCTGGAAAAGTATGGTGCGAGGCTCCGGATCATCGACCTCGGTGAGGGCAGTGTTGAGTCTCGCGAGGTAGCTCTTGAGGTATTCTACAGGCCCTTGGAAAAGATTGGATAGGGTAAGGGAATTCTTCAAAGTCGGAATGTGCATTCTAAACTGCTTAATTACTTCCGAGGCCAGCAAGTCGAAGTTGTTGACAGATCGGAATGGAAGGCGAGAGAACCAAAGCAGGGTTGTGCTTGATAAAAAAAACCGGGAAACACTAGCGTTTGACTGCATCAGTGGCCCGACTGGAGTCCATTTTCCACTCAGAGTGGTTTAGGAAACCACAGAGGTCAGTCATGCCATCATAAACCGCCATCTGCGGGTATTGAAGCATTAGGTGCACTCGGTTTCGTGCATGATCCTAGTGAAGGGGTTATGCCTCAAGTGGGTTTCCCATGAGTCATTAGAGTTCCTTTGTATATCTCTCATGATCCTTCGGATAATGTTGGGGAGATATGCTGATTGGACATCCTTTGGCGAGATCCATTAATTTTGGCGAACTTCGGGAGTTCTGTTCAGTGGACGCCTACTATAATGCACATCGGGCTCATCCTCTTCCACGTCATCGGTATCAAGGGCCTGATCTTGGTATGGCTGGTAAGGTTGAGTGGGTTGGTGTACATTCTGATTCAGAGGGACTTGGGCCTGTTGTGTAGCCGGGAGCCTAAGGACCAAGTTCTGAGCGATGACAGTTGGGTTCTGTAGAGGAGGAGGTCGGTTACTCGGACCCGGTTCGTTGTTGGTAACCAACCATGAGCGATCATGGTACTACATTCTCCCACTGTAAGTGATGGTGGTTCTATCACCGTTTCCATTTCCATTGTCGTTGCCGTTGGTATGAACATTAGAGCAGATGACAACGTTATTATTAAGGCTGAACCTCCTTCTTTGACGTGGGCCCCGAGATTTAGAAGAAGAGGTTTTCGAGACATTGTGCCATAATCGGGCGTTGTTCCGAGCAAGCTGAAGTTAAGCAATGATGCATTAACTGTCTTGAAGTTGGCGCATGAGGTCAATGTTGTTTTTCATTGCTTGGTTGAGTTCAAGAGCTGTGTTTTCATACTTCTTATTGAGAGCGTAAAGTTGCGCTTGGGTTGTGGGAGCTTTGGGGTCTACAAAAGGAAGCAGTTCCATTTCGGTTGGGCCTTCTACCGCTGAGGTTGCTGATAAGTGCCAGTGTCAACTGGGGCAGAAGCGCCGGGGTTTTGGTTCTTTGGTCGCTTAGCCATCGTAAGTGGACTCGGCGGCAGGTTAGGGGAAAAACCTAAGGTGCGTCGAAGTTTAGATGGAAATGTGCGACAAAGATACAAGTCTAAGTTCTCAGTGAAAGCATTAGAATGTTGTCGGCAAAAAATGTCGTAACATCTAAAGATTCTCCGTTACTTGGAGAATTATGTTTCGCGTGGGAAAAATAAGTGCAGAAAGAAGTAAATAACACAACAAGTTTATAGTGGTTCGGTCCCATGAGGGGATTACGTCCACTTTGGAAGTGTTCGTTGATATTTCATTGACAATAATAAGTTACAAGCTTAGAACTATGTTATGACATCCTTTTACAAACATTTCCAAGTATTTTGGTTTCATAATTGCCATATATGAATATAGAGAAAAAGTAACTTTTCTTCTTCTTCCTCAATGCAAGGATGCCATTAAAGAGGTCATTTGGACCTCTCAAGAGGTGTCAAATCATCCAATTTCCTAACCCCTTTGAAGTGTGAGCTTGGGGGGTATTTATAGTAGAGTGGTCAGGTGGGGTAGGTAAGATTGGGGGACCAAAACTGTACATTTTCGTATCCCTAAAGACATGCACCCAGAATTTGAATCCCCCTTCATGGTGCCCAAAAGAACTCGTATCCCATTCTTGATATATAAATTTCTTATCTCTTGGGATACTTACCACGGGATACGAAATGACATTTCCCCTAGGGGGTATGGTCATTCCGTATCCCCAGGGGATACGAGTAGTTCATATCCTAAAAGGGCGATAAGAACTTGTATCCCATGAGATACGTTGATCATATCATGTTGCGGGGTTCGAAGCTTTGTAACATGGGGCTTAGGGCTCGAGAGCATAGGGGTACAAAGGTGTGGTGTGGAGAGATTCGAGACTCTTAATGGTGAGGGATCTAAAGATTGGTGGAAGCTGAGGTACACGAGGTAGAGAGGCCAAGGCGAGGAGACTAGAAGTTTGTTGCAAGCGAGGGGTTCGAAATAAAAAAAAGTCAAACCGATGTGGTTCGAAATGTTGGAGTACGAGGCAGAGGGATACAAGAATATGGTTAGAGCATGGTTTTGAGGAGTTGTGAGGCTCTTGCTTGCATGAATTCTTCCCAGATTGTTTCCTCGGCTTTTTGGCAACACCTCGGACTTTAATGTCACACGGTGTGTTAAGTCGAGCGTGTTTGGTGTACTTTTAGGGAACCAGACCAAAAGGCCAGTTAATAATGTGCTTTTTTAGCCACTCTTTGGACTTGCGATTATCAAAGCAGAGGATGTACGTGCTTTGTTAGCCACTCTCTGGGCTTGTACGTCCGGTGCACTTGGCTAGCTTATTCTCAAGCAGGTCCCAAGGACTTACCCGACCTCCCTCTAAGAGGCGCCTTACTCTGGCCATCTTAAGTGGTGATAAGGTCTTAGATGCTTTAACCTGTCCATCATAGGCGGAGCTAAAGGCTTACTCTTTGGTTGCTCTACCCTGGCCATCGTAGGAGGTAATAGAGGCTTACACTGCATACCCTCCAAGTGTTGCCTTAACTTAGCCATCGTAGACGCATATAAGTGTGTTCAATGTTTTGACCTGGCCCTGTCTGATTTGAACGCGGATAAAGGCTTACACTCACCTCCTCTAGGGGTTGCCTTACCCAGGCCATCATAGGCGAGAGTAAGGGTTTTAGCTACTATATCATGAGAGCGGAGGCTTACACTTTCGATGCTTTAACATGGACCATTTTGATTTGGGCGCGGAGAAAGGCTTACACACTGCCCCCTTCCGAGGCAGTGCCTTGCGCTAGCCATCTTGGCGGTGACAAGGGTTTTCTATCATCGTAGGTTGCTTCACCCATTTTGGGTGGTTCCAAATTTTTTTATGGAGATCGTACCCCCAACCATGTAGATATTCTTACTTTAAAGAATCCCTTGTTGTAGTTGACTAAGTCTTATTTACATGTCTATACAATTGGCCTTGATTAAATAACTTAATGATCATTCCTTCTAGGACTCTACAGTGATTGGTTTCATGTCCATTCATCATATGATAGTAGCAGTAGGGTACTCCCAATTTGATTTCATTCTTTTGCTTTTCCTTTGTGATGGCCATAAATTGAGCTAATGTTTGGTTGGGAAGTAGAAATTCTAAATTGATGTAGTAAGCTTGCATTCCTTTAATAATCTTGATTCCAAGACCCCTTTTCGATGTCGGAGCTTAGCCCTTTTGTTACTTAATTTTATCGATTATTCTTTATCTTTAAACTTCCTTTTTGTTATGTTACGAGAATTAGGTTCAACCTTCTTAGTCCATCCTTGGTGTAAGTTGATTAAACTTCTCCACTATTCTTTGCTCAATATAGTTCCCTTAGCCTGTGCAGAAATAAATTTTTTCAAGTGAGTGAATATGTTGTATTCCTTTGATGTTGAACCACTTATGGAAAAGATAGTGGTTAGTCCTATGTGGAAAGGGTCAATGCTCCAACGGTTAGGGTCATAAGGCTCTACTTCCTTAACCTTGTTTCTAACTTATAGAGCCTCCAATCTAAGCCTTTGCTTTTCCATGATTCTTGGATCACTGATGCATGTCGTAGCCATTTGAGATCC
Organism: Allium sativum; assembly: GCA_030737875.1. Lineage (NCBI taxonomy): Eukaryota > Viridiplantae > Streptophyta > Magnoliopsida > Asparagales > Amaryllidaceae > Allium > Allium sativum. The sequence goes on from CM060923.1 coordinate 469,049,064, forward strand.
AGAAGATCCTTGTCAAGACTCTTTCTCCATGGTTTTGGTTTTTCAAAGCTTAGTACAAACCAAGATGGAATAACATAGTTAGGGATATGGTAAGGTTATCCAAAGGATCAGAGTTTTAGGCCCTTCTTTTAGCGCCAAAATGTTAATGATATTTTTTCGTCAACACTGGAATTAGGCTAAGAATGTGGACCTAAGGGAACTAAAGAGGTTATTTAGTTCCTACAAGCTTGAGCTAATTCACTGTTTCCTAGATATCAAGATCTTAAATCCGAAGATTTGTTACTCTTACTTCAAGTGGTGAGTATCACGCTTACAAAACTCAAGGACCAACAACTACCTTAGGATAAGGGTTCCTTAAGTGCAATGAAAGTTAGAAAGCTAAACGGCTTGTAGAAGAGTATTTCGGTAATTAGTCTTATACATGAGGCTTAGTCATGGGAAAATAATATGGAAGTAAGTGGTATGATTAGTAAGAAATGCATGAAATAGATCATAAGTATCGATTCACTCTTTATTGATCACTTTGTTGAGTACATAGAAGTTTCTAAGTAAAATCCTCAAATCGATTTAAAAATTAAGTTTTACTCTCTAAGAAAATGATTACAAGGTTTTGGAATGAGAAAATTCCCCCAAAATGAGACCCCTGAAGTCTTATTTGTAGATAAATTGGTCCCCCTTTTGGTATCGATTAACATAAGTCTGTTTGAGTGTTTTTGACTTCAGTAAGCCTTTTCAGAGTCCATGTCGGTAGTATCATTGGCTTTCGGTGTCGTTTTCCGAGTTTCGGCTTCTTCTTCTCTGCTAAGCATTTTTATCGGCTTTTGTTTGTGAAATTGATGTCGCCTCCTCTCAGTGTATCGATACCAAGCAGATTGGTATTCATAGCTTCTTTTGGTTGCTTTCGGTCTCGGTAGTGAGTTTTGAATCCGATAGCCAATTCTAATCATTGCCTTACTTTAGTAACTTTTGAACATCGTCTTTGCTTTCGTGACTTCTGAGTATTGGTATCGAAACTAAGTTATGGATGACCTTTCTTTCTTCAGCTTGCTTCTGTAACTTTTGGTTTCAGTTTCGGCCTTGAGATAGCCTTTCCTGTGGGTTCTTTTTGATAACTTCTAAACTTTTTCCCTGTGTCAGTATAGATACTAAGTACATTGGTATCGATAGCTCTTTGCTCACTCTTATTTTGCTTTCGTGCTTTCGGAATCATATTCAGATTGATAACTCTTGGTGGCAGTACTATGATCACTTTTGTATGTTTTTTTTGCTTTCATGTTACTTTCGTTGTCGTCTGCTTCCTTGTATTAGTATCAAGCTTTGCTTCCTTCATTGGTACGGATAGCATATTGACTAGATCAGTTTCGGTATCGGTTGTCCTGGTGGTTTGGTGTCAGATTTGTGCTTTCAAAACAATCTCTTGGTGTTTGTTATTCTCCAATACCCCTTCGCCATCACTGGTTTTGGTGTCGAAATTCGGTAGTAACAATTGCGACACCGAAAGCAAACAATGGACGGAACCCAAAGACATATGATTCGATACCGAGGTGTAGGGACATCAAAGGAGAAGAACAACCAATAACCCATAGGGTAACATAATGTTGTCGGTATCGATCATTTTGATAGTGATATTGTTGATAAAGATAAAGCCAAGCTTCAAAGAACAAAATCAATTCAGGTTCAGATAAAGGGCTATTGATACTAATATGCTTAGCAATCGATACCAGAAAACGGATTCAGAAGCTACCAAAGCAAGTCAAAGCTTAGGATTTGCTATCGGCACAGAGGCTTATTATCGAAGCCAAAGGCAGTAAATGAGGCTATCCGTACCAAATTACTTGGTATCAATACAATACATGGAGGCGGCACCAACCTCATAAGCAACATGGAGCCGATATCAACACTCAGAATATAAAAGAAAACTGGAACCAAGAAACCGGGACCGAAGGCCATTGACGTGGGCCGATACCGATATCAAATAGCACTACCGAAGCCAAAACCATTCAAAACTAGGCTTTCTATGGAACCGCAACCAAAAGGGTCCCAATTTGTCCGTAAATAAGTCCCCAGAGGTCTCGCTTTAGAGGAGTTTTTTCATTCTACAATCTTGTGTTCATTTCTCAGAGAGAAAACCCTAATTTGTAAATTAATTTGGGGATTTTAATTGTATCACTTATGCGCTCATGCAAATGATCAATAAAGAGAGAATCAACATTAGTCAACTATTTCATATGTTTAGTTAATATTATGAACCTTCAAGTAATCTTAATACTTGAGCACAAATTACCAAAATAACCTCACAAGTTATTTAGCTTTTGAGCTTGTTTAGACTTTACGAAACCCTTATCCCAAAGGTAACTGTTGGTCCTTGAGTCTCGTAAGCGTGATACTCACCTCTTTGAAGGAAGAGTAACTAATCTTCGGGCTTAAGACCTTGATATCTAGGAAACGGTAAACTAACTCAAGCTTGTAGGAACTAAATAATACTTAGATGCCCCTATGTCTATACCCTTGTTCACTTATATTCCGATGTTGACAAAAAATATCATTAACATTTTGGCGTTAGAAGGGGGTCGGAACCTTTGATCCTTTGGATAACCTTACCACATCCCTAGTTGTTCCATTCCAGTTGGACAAAGCTTTAAAGAAGAAAAACCATAGAGAAAGGGCCTCGAGAAGAATCTTTTGAATATCAAATGGCTACGTCAAGCACTAGTGATCCAAGAACTATAGAAGAACAAAGGATTAGGTTGGAAGCCCTACAGATTATGAACAAGGATAAGGAAGTAGAACCTTATGTCCCTGGACATTGGATCATTAACCCTTTCCACATAGGACCAACCCCCATCTTTGCTCTGAGAAATTCTACATCAAAGAAATATAGCTTATTCATTCATATAAAGGAAGACGTCCATGCACATGTTAGAGGAACTATATTTGAACAAAGAATCGTGGATGACTTCAATTACTTTTTGTCAAAATGGAGGTTGCACTTCGGTCTCAAGACGCACTGAAAAGAAAACTTGAAGATGAGAAAGAAGCAACAAAGCTGAGTAACAAAAGGACTAAGTTCCAATGGTGAAAGGGTATCTTCGACTCAAGATTACTTTAAGAATGCAAGCCTACTACGACAATTGATAATATATACTTCCTAACTAAGCATGAGCTTAACTTTTGGCCATCACTAAAGAAGAAAACCCTTGTCACCGCCAAGATGGTTAGGGCAAGGCACCCCTAGGAAGGGGTAGTGTGCAAGCCTTTAACCGTGTCTAATTCAGAATGGGACAGGTTAAGCATCAAAATTTTAAGCCTCCGTCCCCTGGGTGGAGTAGTTAAAATCCTTGCTCCCACCTACGATGGCTTGGCTAAGGCACCCCTTGGAAGGGGTGAGTGTAAGCCTTTATCCACGTCCAAATCAGACTCGAGTAGGGTAAAGCATCGAAAACCCTTATCCACACCTACAATGGCCAGGTTAAGGCACCCCTTGGAGGGGGCGATGTGTAAGCCTCTATCACCGCCTATGATGTCCAGGTAGAGCATCAAAAGAGTAAACCTTTATCCATTCCTACGATGACCTGGTTAAAGCATCTAAGCCCTTATCACCGTCTATGATAGTAGGGTAAGGCACCTCCTGAATGGAGGTCGGGTAAGTCCTTGGGCCCTGCTTAAGAATAAGCTAGCCAAGCGCACAGGACACACAAGCCCAAAGAGTGGCTAACAAAGCATGTACATCCTTTGCTTTGACAAATAAGAGCCCAGAGAATGGCTCAGTAAGCACGTACATCCTCTGCTTACATCTAATCCCTCAAAAGGGAACACGACTTTGGAGGAGCACTCGAAGCACGTAGTCGCCTCTACTTACACCAATATCCTATGGAAAGGGAACAGAAGCTCGAAAGAAGAGCACATAAATCACATACAACCTCTGCTTTAGCAAAATAATCCTAGAATTGGCACAAATATCAACAAATACCAGAATCTTTGGGTTTGGCTCGGGACTTCTACTAATTACCAGAAGTGGGTTTCTAGTCTTCTATCAAATACCCGAATCTGATGTTAGTTTGGGACTTCTACTAATTACCAGAAGTGGGTTTTTAGTCTTCTATCAAATACTCAAATCTAGGTTTGGTTCGGGACTTTTACTAATTACCAGAAGTGGGATTCTGGTCTTCTGTCAAATACCCGAATTTTGGTTTGGTTCGGGACGTCTACTAATTTACAGAAGTGGGATTTTGGTCCTCTATTAAATACCTGAATCTAGGTTTGGTTTGGGACTTCTATTAAAGGCTAGAAGTGGATTTCTACTCTCTTGTTAAATACCTGAATCTTGGCTTAAATCGTGATTTCCATTTATTGCAAAAAGAGAATCTCTGGTCTTTAATTAGCTTGGAAATGGGTCACATAACTCTTAACTAAGGCTTCCATAAGGTGGTTTCTGGGTCTAATACCCTAATCCGGATCCCAAGATTATAATTCTCATTTTAAAAAAAGGATTTATTAAACAATATCTGGGTTAGTACCTCAGGTCTCCTACACTAATACCTTCAAATGAAATGTCAAGGTTTCTTGTATCTTACGCAAGGAGATTCTTTAAGCCCTCATTATGCAGAAAATGCTATTCATTATTTTGATAGAATATGAAAGGGTAGAGGCCATATTAACCTATCATAAAGATTTACCTATTACGCAGTTATGATCTAGATGATGTCCCATATAAGTCAAGCAGATTAATATATGCATTCTACTATCAACAAAAGGCTAAAGAAAATGTTATGTGAGGGGCCTTATGCAGGATAATGCAGAAGGAATCTCAAAGAAGGACGTCCGAAATGCAGTAAAGATATACATCTGGTGATATCTACATAGTTTACAAATTTGTTTACAAAGTCATTTCATTGGTTATTAGGATGCAAAAGTTAGATATTAGCATTACAAGTACATCAAGTGTCTTTCGCCCATCCACTCATATTATCATCGGTTAAAGGAGGATTAGTAGTATGTCGGATTACAATACTTAAAAGTTCTTTAAGCTTTTGCTCCTTTTTCCTAACTTCATCGGGGTTGTCTATAGGCTTAACTTGAAACTTTAAAGCCCTATTGAAAGATTTACTCATGGCTCTTAGAGTCTTGTTATCTTTCTATAAATCAAAGACACCCTTTCGCAGACCATGTCTCTCTTTCTGTAATTGCTTAACCTTGGAGACATAATAGTCGATATGTCGAAGCATGTCCTCATTGCGTTCTTTGTCATAAACCCCTAATTTTGGCTTTTACCTTTCTGCATCACCTACTGAAAACAGGCTCATCCACCCCGCGAGGGGGGTTTCGCAAATGAAAGTATCTTTCAGACACTGAAGCTTGAGGCTTAGGTGTGGCTTGAGAAAGCTTAGGAACATATATGTTAGTAGTATATCCAAAAGTAAGTTCCTAAGTCTTTCAACTCGCCCATGCGTTACCTCGCTCAATTTCTAAGTCGACAATTTGCTAGTGCAATCTAACTATCTCTTCAGTGAAATCAATAGAGGGATGAGTTTTTATCTCTCTATTAAACTCATGGATGGTTTTATTTTTGTCTTTCAATCAACCTTCCATAATAGCTATTTGCTTATTCAGATGCTTCATAGTCAAATTCTGAAGCAAGATTGTTTTTCCTTGAGTCGTATTGGGTACTTCTTTTGGAGTGTCTTTCTGCTCTGCAAGTGTTAAGAATCATCCTTAGAGCGGGAGGATGAAATTTAAAGTTGGCTTCCCTATTTACAAAATAATATGTCATTATACACAAACCTTATTTACAAAAGTTAGTACAGATAACATACTTCACATAGTGGTTTATTACACAAATTCTTAAATTGTCCAAACAAGCTTTAAATCATTTAGTCACATGCTTTGGTTCTGTTTGTCAGAACACCTATTGTTTATATGACATATCAATTCCCCATGACGGGTTCTAAGTGTTTTTAAAATTACTTCTCGATTATCACCCAGAAATCAAAGGATAGCTGAGGATATTGCATGTAAATACGCCTAAGGTCTCCTAAAAGGTGATCCTTTCCAAATCTACATGATGACTTCATTGAAAATTCCCTCTTTAACCTACAAAATGAATGTAAAGCATCCCCTGAAACACCATCTTTGCGAAAAAGAAGGTTCTGCCACAAAAGGAAAATCAGTAGTCATAGATAAGAGAAGTTATCACCAAAAGCATACATTCATAATACTCAATTCTTACAAATACTCTTCTTGTTCATACAATATTGACCTTTTGAAAATTTCGATGATAAATCAATTTTTATTATACTTAAGCTTTTCATGGGGTAAGTCCCTTTTGTAGGTTCCAACAAGTCCTAGGGTGGAGGTCAGTCCCACGTTCATTCAAACGCCATTTGTCCAAATGTCGAAGTAGATCACCATTAAACTCCCCTTGGAAGGAGAAATCCACTGTTTTAGGTCTACTACAAGCTTTATATAAGAAATCTATTAAAATATCCCTATCCTCTATTAGCATCCAAAATCAGATCATCAGCTCCTTGTTTTCATCAAGAATTGTCTCTCTTTGGATTCGAGCTGCTTTTAATCTTGGCACAACTTAGCGTTCTTTATAAGACATAAGTTTCGAACTACTTATCAAGATCATGATATTATCGAGATAAGAATTAAAATCATTCAATAACCACTCATGCTCTAAGTGTGACCATATGATTTCCTTCTATTTCCTATCTAACCCCGACTTATAATATGAGGCACTACTTTTCTTTGTCTATACGATATTATATGAAACTAATTACCATGAATTCAAGAATAATGAAAACACTTTAAAAGTGAAAGCCATACTTGAGAAGTAGGAATTTCAGATTGAATGGGTTGTTCCTTTTATTTTTTCTTAGGAAGACCACTATCCTTTGTAGAAGCGTCCACTGAATCTTGAGTAATAGAGGCACCCGAAAGGTCAGGGTTAATTCCCTCATGACCATGTGTCTCATCAGCAACAGGAGAAGAGTTGCCACCTTCTTTATTGGAGTCATCCTAGCGACCATCGCCTCTAGAATCAAAGTCATTACGATCGTCATCATCACCTTCGTCATCATCAGAAACAACAATGTCTTCCTCCTCCCCATCATAAATATCAGAGCCATCAGACAAATCCTCAATATACAAAAGCCCTTCAAGCTTCATCTTGTCTTTCTTAAGGACTTCAACTCCCTTCATGGTCAACACAATCCTTTTTTTGAACCTACATGCGATAGAAGGATATACGGAGGGAAATTCAATCCCGGGAAATTTTTGGAAATTGACAGAATATGCTAGATATAGAGCGTCCTCATAATATTCCAATGCTGCTTCTGGAACATGGGTTTTCAGGAATAAAGAGATTATGTTTTTGGCTTCATAGATTATCCATTTTTCATTGAAAAGTGTATTATCTTTCTTTTTCAGCTCATCGATGTGATCAACTACCATTCTCACACGATCATTTTCGAGCTCTTGCTTCGACAACTCCAAAGAGGAAACCTTGTCAGACATAGTTACCTTTGCCTTCCTCCCCTTTTCAAGCTCCGACTCCGCTCTTTCAAGAGAAGCGTTCAAACTTGCACACTCTTGTTCTTTTTCCTCTTTTTCCTTAGTCAGGGCATTAACTATGGATTCCAAAGCAGCCTTCTACTCTCTAAGTTTAGTCTCACAAGAGGATAGAGAAGTTATCTCTTAGAGTGAGAACCGACATTTAGTTACCTAAAAAGAAGGAAACCAAATCGGTATTGGCATAAGAACAAAAACAAAGGAAGCTAGGAGGGAAAAGTACTGTACCGAAAGTTGTTGTTTAACGAGATATTAACAAAAATTCACCAAGTCCGAATACATGGAAGGCAGAGAGATGTTGGAAATATCGTCGGAAGAAAGAGCAAGCTTCACAGTTTCATCAAAATCTAAAATCTATATCGAGGACCTTGGAGAGTTATCGTGTTAAGGAGATGGGATGGAGTCAGCCCATGCACCGTTTGATCTGAAGCCCCCAAAAACTAGAGACCAAGAAACCATCTTCAAAATCACTCCCTGGAGATACCGCTTAGGAGGGAACTAACATTAGGAGTAATTCCGGCAGCATGAGCAACATGACCCCGAGCGTGTTGATTAGTAGTCACAACAGTAGGTTCCTTGCAAGGAGTAGAAGAAGAGGAATTGTCATCCTTATTCCTCTAAGGAGCCGTATCATCTACAGTGGAAGCAAGCCTCTTCTTAGTTGCATCCGTTGATCTGGCTAAAGCGGCTATGGTAGATGTCTCTTTAGTGGCCTGAGTAGCCGATCAAAGCAATTATAATAGGAGAACAAAGCTAAGAAATCTATAACATGAATAAAGAATTTAGAATCACTTTTGCAAGATAATCTTACCCAAAGTACCTGGAAATAAGGGAGTTAGGGGAGTAAACGTGTCAGAACCTGAAGACAAGTATTTAGCACCAGGAAAATGAAAAGGTGGTTGCTCTAAAATATTTTATCCGGAAGGAAGAAGAGCATGCTTGCAGAGATTGCCCAAGGTCAACAAAATAGATCGGTGTCCTAGCTTCTCGGACTCCTTGTAAAAAGCATCAATAACTTGAGCTTCCTCCTTCCTTAAACTTTTCTTTTTGGTAATAGGAGCTGAAGAGAGGGAAGATCGGACTGGGAATGAAAAATTACATAGTAATTATAAAAAGATAGAAATATAACCTGGACTGGAAAAATGCTTGGAATATCAGGAGGACACCTAATATAGAAAAATCGATTTTCCCAATCTTTAGACTTATTAATGTTATGACCAATTAACTTCCTTGTAAGATTCACGTGAAGAATAAACGAATCCACTCCTTTAGACAACTGAAGCAAATGATGAAGAAGGTTAGCACTGAGGGAAGGTTGACCCAACTCAAGTGCTAAAACCTCAAGACATAAAAGAAGAGTGTATGTGTTTGGGGAAAGTTGAAAATGAGAAATTCCCAAGTGATGTAGGAATTTAGAAATAAACTCTGGGAAGGGAAAGAAATCTCCATGCCATATATGAATAGACGTATTATGCGAAGAATCCCTCCAGTTGGCTTTGAATGGTGTATTGAGCATAGGCAGGGACGACATCAACTTTAGTCATACCAAAGCTCTTAAGAACGGTGTATACTTCATCTTGAATATTAATAAAAGAACATTATGGAACGACTGCCTTCTTCGACCGCGGTTCACAGAGCTATGTGGCTTCGATTTGTCCACGTCTTGCTTCTCAAACATGATGCTACCAGGTGGTGTCATTTCATACAATATATTAGAATAGTAATTTAATATAAGTCAATATAAATTGTTTACAAGTTTAAGGCTATCATGAAAAATCATTAACATTAGTTATTCAATAATCATATAGACATTGGAACACATCATGAGTCATTAGGTCCAAGTCCTTAACATAATTCACATATGTTCAAGCATTTCATATGTGCTTAAAATGCTTAAGTGTTTGGTATTGTTCATACCAGCTGTCCCGACACTGAAACCAAGAATAAAAAAGGACTCTGGTTTCAGGGGAGTCAAAGTTGAAAAAGCAAAAATTCTTGGTGATTGTCTAGTCGAAACCTAATATTTTGGTGTCGGTACCGGAAACTAACCTCAAGAGAGGTTTAAAACCAGGTACTGATGAAGTCAAAATTAAAGATACTTCAATATAAGTTATGACGAACCAATTCCAAAGTCTCAAGTTTGACTGATACCAAAATAGAAGAAAATGTAGCTTTTGGTATCGATCCTGAAGGGTTCGTAGGGTTAATCTACACAGCGGATAAACCAATAAATTGAAACCAAATTAGTGGATCTATGTAAAATATTGTAAATCGAGTATTGTACATGTCATTACATTTGCAATTGTTGGATTTTAACCTTGATTTATAGATTAGAATTGGATTTGGTTGCATCGACTTCGAGCTCAGCATACGTTGAGCCTCCATAGTAATACACATGAACATGTTCTTCGATTTTGTCATACAAATCGAAGGGAGGAGAGGATGACCGTGCTAGCCTCCATTTCCAATTTTGTTTTCTAAGGTTTTCTCAGATGAATCAAATTATCTAAAAAAAATGTGTGCCGTGTTTTTTTATAAAAGGATGTAAAACCCTTTTAACCTTTACACGTGTCCTCTAACTAAGGAACCGTTCTTTATACCCAGTCAAAAAATATAAACGGTTGATATTTTGTTCTAATCTGAGACAAAATCAGTCTTCTCCTTACTATGTTCTAAGTGTGTGACCTTATAGATTATTACAACGTTGGCAATGATTTTAAATCGTATTTGACATCTTAAATAGTGATTGGAATCTAGCAATACGTCGCTGCTACCCAAGTTATAATAAGATCAATGATTCGATACGACCTTTCCATGAGTATCAATGTAATATAATCCTTTTAACAAATATATCCAGGATTAAACTCGATATATAGATCGTATCATTCTCTTTATAATTTAATCCTTTTATCTTGATCGATTAGTCGACCATATAAAACAAATCAATATTTGAGCACGGCCATGCATTTCATAGTCTGACTCAATCAATAGGCCCATGGATATCACTGCAAATATATATTGCAGGGTTAAATTCCATCTAGATCATTCATAATTTTCATTCGATTCGAGACGTATCCAATAATCACCTTTATATTTACTCTGTAACGAGTAACTTTAAATGATATTAAAACACAAATATCCTCGAATAAAATTATAATGATTTCAGGTCTGAGGACCATTACATCACTGTCACTATGAGAATAACTTATGATACTGTTAAGTATATTCCATGTAGTTTTTCTCATGATGGGTCATCCCAATACACTATTCTCCAATACGTATTTATGTCTTGACATTAATATCACGTATATTAATGATAAATAAGATGTGATCATCAGTCAATCAACATACTAGTCTCAGTGTTTTATTGTTGTCCTTTATTAAACAATAAAAATTGACTAGGAACATTTAAGAATTATAATACTTAACATATTAAATAGTCTGAAATTCATGTCTTACTTGAATTATATAATTTCGTATTATTATTCTAAGGACTTTTATTATGTTAATGTTAATATTACGTAGTAAATATAACATAACAGAATATTTTATTCCAAATAAAATAATAACATCACCAATGTCATTAATCACGTCTAATGGATTGCCTCTAGGGCATAAACTCTAACAATCTCCCACTTGCACTAGAGTCGATCATTCACTTATCGTATACTCATGAAACTAGTATGACTATCAAAATTTTGCTGTGACAGAGTCTAAATCAGTAGGTCTGCAACACTACAAATTTTGTAACTTTGCAGATATATTCATTTCCTCTGTGAACAATTTCGCATGAGAATTATATTTCTTAAATATATGTCTAGATTGAAAATGAATTAAAGGTTTTAGGCCTGAGCAATAGCCATATTGTTATCCCAATGTAAATCATTAGATCAACAATTAATTAAGTTCAATTATGAACTTCTTAATCCAAACATTTAATTTCTTAGAATCAGTATTCATTTCTTGTTTTAAAACTAACATTAATCACAATAATTAATATGTTAACAAAATACAACATTAGAATTATTGTGTCACTCCCACTTAATTTCTTATCTATACAAGATACAGTGGCATTTTACAGTTTCCGAGGCATTTCAAATTTTTATTTCATTCCCATTGGTATCTTAAGTCTGGCTCCCCTTTAAAAAGGATACCAATTCGACCAATAAACATTTTATTCTCAGAGAATTTATAGAAATAATATCCATTTGTTTCTTATAGATATTCCACAAAATAGTTATCATATTTGGGTCCGATCTTATCAGAGGAAGGACATTCAATAAACACCTTACATCCCAAATTTTCGCATCAGATACACTACGACATTTCCTAGTCCATATCTTATATGGCGTCTTTAAATCGTTTTAATAGGATTAAATGCAATTTGATCTATATTTCATTTATTGGAAGATTTATATGACTTATCATCAATCGTACTATATCTCATAAAGTGCGATTTTTCTTTCAAACATACCATTCCAATATGGTGTTCTAGGTGGACTGAGTTGTGAAACAATTTCAAACTCGTCTAGATAGTCATTAAAATAATTGGCTTAAATTTTCTCTTTCAATCTATTCGAAAAGTATTTATTTTCTATTAAAATTGGCTTTTAACTTCACTTTGAATTCTTTGAACTTTTCAAAGGATTCTGATATGTGCTTTATAACATACACATATCTGTTACTTCTGATATCATCAGCAAATATACCTAAGTAATAAAACCTGTCTCTAGTTAATGTATTCATTGCTTCATATACATCATTATGTATGAGACCCAATACTTATCACCCATTCACTGTGTCAAGCGAAAGGTGATTCAGTTATTTTGCCTAATAAACAAGATTTGCATTCTTCATATGATTCAAAATCTAATGATCTAAAAATTCCTCATTATGGAGTTTTGATATGCTTTTCTTGTATACATGGACTAACTGACAATGCTAGAGGTATGTTGGATTAAATCACTGAATTTAATCCACTTAGTTTTTTATGTCAAGTACATTAGTTAACGATTTATAAGGATCATTAACTATTTATGAAATTCCATAAGATATTTCATTTAAATAAATCGAATAACAGTTGTTCATTTTTTACAAATGAAATTCAAGCTTGTCTGAACAAGATTTGTAATAACATTTATTTTAAATGGAATTTCATAATAACAACTTATTTTATTTATTAACTAAGTCAGTACATAGAACAAGAAGCAGCTTCCTATGGATAATACAACAACATTTGCTTCATTTCCAATCATAAGTCCACTTGTTCTTTTGTCAGATTTCTACTTATTTTGCAATTTTTGTAAATTTACATACATTTATGTGATTCATATCTAGTATCTAATACCAGAAACATATAAGTAGATTGTTATAACATTTTATATCTTATTCAGTTGAAGTTACACTTCAACTTTCATTTTAGATCTTCGATATTTGTAAAAACAATTACATTTAATTTGTTTGAGGAAAATACACAAATTTCAATGATAACTAAGAAATATGATTTAATTTATCCTTCTTAGGGATTAATTTAAATTACCAGAGTTATTTGTTATTTAATATCTACAGTAGATATTAAATAATAACTGGTTCTATAATATTTAATATAGAAATAAAAAAAATTTGACGATCAAAATTTATATTCATATTAATGTATAATTTTAAACTAAAATACGCTCCCACTCAAATTAACATCCCTTTGTTTGTAAATATATATATATATATATATATATATATATATATATATAAGTGTAACAACTCGCATTCTACGCATCGAAGATTCATAGAATATTTATTTCTTTCATATACGAAGTCGTATGGTCAAGTAACTTTGGGAGACGACTATTGAGGTCATTTCCCATGTCCATGATTTTTCCCGATTTTTAAATGACCATTTTGCCCCTAGCTGGTATTGTTTTGGCCATAACTTTTGACTGGAAAGGAATTTAGACCTGAAACCACTTCCATTAGATTTGTTTGATGGTTTACAATTCCATAGAGTGGTCACATTAGCCAAACGGACTTACCGTTTGGGAGATATGGATGAAACAAGTTTCAGATTGTGAAAACAGCTTAATTGGGCTTAACCAGGTGATTAACAGCTAGGCTCAGTGGGGTATTTCGGGATTAGGGTTATGAGGAGGCTGAAATCAGTTAGAGAACGATCTTATTTTCATTTTTCAGCCGCCACTTTCATTATTGAAACCCTAACAATGGCCTCCAACACCCAAATCAACTTCTAATCACTTTCTAATCAAGTTTTGGCTTAATCTACATCAAATCAAAGAAGATCTTCACCAAATCATTATTAGAGCTGCTGTTAGACATCAGTATTCGCCCAAATCAGCGAGGTTTCAGTTCTGAAAATTTCATTTGTGGCCAAGGTGAGTGATTTGCATAGTTTTGCACTAATTACGGTTAATTAAGGGTAATTAGTTAAGATTAGCAAATTTAAACATGATAAAATTTTGGAAAAATATTTATAAAATTCGAAATAATGTTTTAGACCTTTGTTAGAAATTTGGTTTGATTTGGTTAAGTTTTACTAATCATATCATTAGTTTTTCCTAAACATGCTTAAGGGGAAAACATGGGTTTTTGGGTATGTTTGATCCTTATAAACGTGTCATATTTTTGTTTTAGTGTTTGTGGATGATTATACATGTTGCTATGACTGTATGGTATGTTTTGTGATTGCATAGAAAAGTAAGAATGGTTTAAACGCTGTCGTTTGGCGAAAATAGCTTGCTGGAAAAACTTGCACCAAACCGGATAGGAGCATCCGGATAGGAGCATTCAGATAGGAGCATTCAGATAGGAGCATCCGGATAGGAGCATTCGGATAGGAGAATTCAGATAGGAGCATCCGGATAGGAGCAACCGGATAGGAGCAACCGGATAGGGGCATCCGATCCGAACCGGATTGGGGCATCCGATCCGAACTGGATAGGGGCATCCGATCCGAACCAAATAGGGACATCCGAACCGAACCGAATAAGAGCATCTGAGCACCCGAACTGAACTAGAAAGGAGCATTCGAGCCGAACCAAGCAGGAGGGGGCGAATCGAATCGAACCGGAGGATCGAACACCAAGTAGACCTAAACCCGAGATGCAAAGGAAGTCCAAATGAGGACCTCATGATCTAGATGGGAACCAAGGAGGGAACTTCATGAGTTGGGCTTTGCTGCGGGACGTGTGCTAAGGGGTGGTCGATGTCTGTAACTTTAGATCACTATGTGTAGGGGGCACCTGAACGGATTCAGGGCCACAATGGCCTAGGTACGACTAAAGAGCTATAAACCAATGAAGTGGGGTCATTTGTAAAGATTTAGTCATGACTCCATGGGATAAGCTTGGTAGTAGCAGTAGTTGTACAAGTCGAACTCCGTCACTACTTCGATGGGTCTAGTGATTGACAGTGGTGGACATCGTATGCTTTACGCACTCAGAGAGAGATGTGAGAATGGTTGCTATGTTTGATTGTTTTCCTTCATTATGACATACACACCCCCACCCCCGTATTCTTTACACCATATTATAGTGGCACCTTAGAGTATTGTACGGTATGTAGTGCTAACTCTTTGGTTGCAGGTCCAGGTTCAGGTATGGTTTAGTATACCTGTTATTGTTCTGTTTAGTTGTTTATCGCTCATACCAGACTTTTTGTTTGACCCAGAGTTTTATGTCTCTTCTTATTACTCTGGGTGCTCTCACGAGCAGACTAGAGACAGGTTAGCGGGGTATGCACGAGTAGCTGATCCGGAGACGAGCAGGAGGCTTCCATGTATGATACATATAGTATTCTCCCTGTGTTGTTGAAGATCACTGCTTGGGCATTAGTAGTGCATCTTCTACTTTAACTTTCTTTTGCTTTAGAGACAGTTTAAAGTTGTACTAATGATGTTGGATCATAAGCTGTATTTGGATTTCCGCTGCTATGTTGGTTTAGTTTTCAGCTTATGCACTGTCTCGCCTGTTTTATGTCAAGATTATGTTATTATTATATTTTGTTCCATGCGCTGTGAGACATTCTGCAGGTTCCTTGTTAGTTCATTCTCTTCTTTCCTTTCTTCTGACGACCGTTTCGTGCTAGCTGGGCATGTGTACAGCGCACTTACGGAGGAAATGCCGGCTGGTGCGGGGCGGGCCGTCACATTTGGTATCAGAGCTCTAGGTTGCGTACTTAACCTAGGGAAATACACCAGAGAGAGATAATATGTATATGAGAGCGCGTATTTGTGATTATTTTTGTTTTCAAAAGCTTTATATATATTATTAGTATAGCTAAGGATGAAATCACACTGCACTGACACCACTATGGAGATGGTTAATCGTTTTCTCTGTGCAGATTGAACGATGAGCTGATACGTAAGGGGTACCGGTAGAGGAGCCAATAATGGGAATGCTGCTGACATGAGGACGATGTTTACTGACCTCATGAGAGAGATGCTTAGGGATGTGCAGAGGGCAGCTCCCAATGGTGGTAATGGTGGTGGCCCAATAGTGCAGGCGCCTAGGGCCGATTTCGCCAAGCTGAATAAGGATTATACTAATCTTGGTGGGAAGCCGTTCCACGGAACGGAGTCGGCTACGGATGTTCAAGATTGGTTGGATAGCTGCGAGCGTATCTTCGAGGATTTGGGTATCGAGGATGCGATAAAGAGAAGGCTAGCATCCCGTCAGCTGCAAGGACGGGCAATGAATTGGTGGAATGCTATAAAGGCAGCTACTCCCGAGGATCAGATTACTTGGGAGCAGTTTAAGGATCGCTTTAGTGAGAAGTTCATTCCAGCTTCTCAGAAATCAATGTTGTTTTATAAATTTTTGGAGCTCAAGCAGAATGGAAGGGCTGTCTTGGAGTATATTGCTGAATTCGACACTTTGTCGAAGTATGGGTTATCTCTTATTGATACTGCCGAGAAGAAAAACGGGAAGTTCATAAGGTTTGGATCAGTACTTGGGGGAAAGGTTCATTAACCACATCGATGAGACGTTTCAATCGATTGTGGGGAAAGCATTGAGGTCAGAAAGTCTTTACCCTAAGTCAAAGACTAAGGTTGCATCTGCAGAGGAGCCAAGACCACAGGCAAGTGGTGGAGGCAAGAGTGGTTCTCATAATAAGAGGAAGCAGAACCAGAATAAGGATGGCCAGAAAAAGAATAAGAAAGAAGTTGAGTGCTTCAGCTGTGGTAAGAAGGGCCATTATCCTAGTAATTGTCGGGCCAAGACAGCGGATAGGAAGTGCTTCAACTGTGGACAAGTAGGACATCACAAGGACAAGTGTCCGCAACCCCCTAAAGAAAAGCAGATGGTGAAAGCATATGCCCTTAATGTTATTCCTTCTTCGTCGAATGCCCCAACCGCGGTGGAGAAGGGAAAGAATGTCATCATTCAAGGTATGCTTTCTATTTATGGTGTTCCTGTTAGAGTTTTGTTTGATACCGGAGCTTCCAGTTCTTTCATATCTAGTGATCTGGTAGATAGGTTGGGATTGGAGCCCGAGATTGTCGATAGACCTTTAGTAGTGATGAACCCAATTGGTGGTTCAACTAACCTTAACATGATTTGTCGTAATGTGGTCTTATCGAGTCATGGATGCATGTTTGTTTGTGATTGCTTTGTTTTGGGCTTTACTGCGTTTGGCATTATTTTGGGAGTCGATTGGCTCCAAAGATACGGGGTGGTGGTAGAATGTGAGGGCTTTTTGGTGACAGCTAGAACGGATGATGGGCAGAGGGTAGTGTTTGGTGGTCTGCCCGGTGATGGGGGTAATGGCTAGTTTTCTGAATTCCCTCGACATTCCGCATAGTGAGTTGTCAGGTTTGCCCGTGGTTGGCCAGTATCCGGACGTTTTTGAAGAAGTGACTGGACTTCCACCACACCGAGAGATTGAGTTTCGTATTGATTTAGTGAAAGATGCCAGACCTATAGTGATGTCACTTCGTCGTATGGCACCAAGGGAGCAGCGAGAGCTCGAGGTGCAAGTTAGCGATCTTTTGAAGAAGGGATTTATCAGAAGGAGTGTTTCTGAATGGGGAGCACCAGTTGTGTTTGCTACTAAGGCGGATGGTTCCCTTCGTTTGTGTGTAGACTACCGCGAGTTAAATAAAGTGACGAGGAAGAATAAGTATCTTCTACCGCGGATAGATGATCTGTTTGATCAGTTGAGTGGCGCGAGAGTGTTTTCTCAGTTAGATCTCGCGACATGTTTTCATCAGCTGAGAGTATAGCTAAAATGGCATTTCAGACGCCGTCTAGATTTTATGAGTGGTTGGTCATGCCATTCGGGCTGACCAATGCTCCAGCATATTTTGTGGATCTTCTGAATAGGGTATTCAGAGATCAGTTGAATAAGTTTGTCCTTGTGTTCGTGGATGATATTTTGGTCTACTCGAGGACAGAGGAAGAACACAAGGAACATTTAAGGATAGTGTTGGAGTTGTTGAGAAAACACCAATTAAAAGCAAAGTTTTCTAAGTGTCACTTATGGAGAAGGGAAGTGATATTCTTAGGCCATGTTGTTTCAGAAAATGGTATTGCCGTGGATCCTGCGAAGGTGGCTACGGTACAAGATTGGCCTACGCCCAAGAATGCAACGGACATAAGAAGTTTCTTGGGATTAGCCGGATATTATCGTAAGTTTATCCGAGACTTTTCCAAAATAGCAGCACTGTTGACTCAGTTGACCAAGAAGAATCAAGCTTTCGTCTGGGACGAAAGCTGCGAGAATGCATTCAAGTGTCTAAAGGATAAGTTGACATGTGCACCAGTGTTAATCTTTCCTAAGGGGAATGAAGAGACGACGGTATATACGGATGCATGTGGCACAGGGCTAGGTGCTGTGTTGATGCAGGGAGGTAAGGTTGTAGCTTATGCAAGTCGGCAATTGAAACCGCACGAGAAAAGAAACCCTACCCATGATTTGGAATTGGCAGCAATCGTGTTTGCACTGAAGATGTGGAGACATTATCTCTTGGGAGAAAGATTCGAGTTGTTTACCGATCATAAATCGTTAAAGTATCTCTTCTCTCAAAAGGATCTAAATCTCCGACAGCAAAGATGGTTAGAATTCTTAGCTTCCTATGATTTCGACATCGCATATACATCAGGAAAGGGCAATGCGGTGGCAGATGCACTGAGTAGAAGACAAGCCAGTTTAGGGGCTATGTTTCTGGAATGGAAGCAACTGGAGTACAACGCGGGGTATGATTTCAGACCAAAGTGCGAATTGGATCCAGAAATGTTAGCAAGTTTGACAATCACACCCACTTTGATTGAGCGGATTGGTTCCAGTCAGAGGGACGATCCTAATCTATTGGGAATCATCTCAAAGTTAGAGATGGGAATCGATGGAGAGATGAATAAGTATGGGCTTGATCGAGTTGGATGGCTTAGAAAGAATGGAAGACTTGTTGTGCCCAATATCAATGGATTGAGAGATGAAGTGCTTAAAGAATGTCATCACTCAAAATTGACTATACATCCCGGTGATAACAAGATGTACCGAGACATGAAGCAGACCTATTACTGGGAAGGGATGAAAAGAGACATTGGGAAGTTTATATCCAAATGCATGAACTGCCAGCTAGTTAAAGCTGAGCAAAAGAAGCCTAGTGATTTGTTACAACCATTAGAAATTCCAGAATGGAAATGGGAACAAGTGTCAATGGATTTCATTGATGGGTTACCAAGGACCAGATCGGGCCATGATAGCATTTGGGTGATTGTGGACCGATTGACCAAGAGTGCAAGATTTATACCCATCAAGTCGAATAGGACGGCAGCTAAGTTAGCTGAACTATATGTAAAGTGGGTAGTGAGATTTCATGGAATACCCAAAGGCATTGTGAGTGACCGAGATCCGTTGTTCACTAGTGGATTTTGGAAGAGCTTTCAAGAGGCGTTAGAATCAGAATTACATTTCAGTACCCCGTATCATCCTCAAACCGACGGTCAAACAGAGAGAGTGAATCGTATATTGGAAGATCTCTTGAGAGCCTGTGTATTGGATTTTGGTGGATCATGGGATGACCATTTGCATCCAGTAGAGTTTGCATATAATAATAGTTACCAATCCAGTATTGGCATGGCTCCATTTGAAGCTTTGTACGGAAGACCGTGCAACTCGCCGTCATGTTGGGTAGAAACTGGTGAGAAGTTTGTGCTTGGACCCGATGTGATAAGAGAAACTTCAGCTAAGATTAAGATTATCCAACAGCGAATGAAGGCTGCCCAAGATAAGCAGAAAAGTTATGCTGATAAAAGGAGAAGAGAATTAAGGTTCTCCATTGGAGACTTGGTGTTTGTCAAGATATCTCCGTTAAAGAGCGTGATACGATTTGGCAGGAGAGGCAAGTTAGCACCAAGATTTGTTGGTCCATTCCCAGTTCTCGAACAAGTTGGGAATTTAGCATATAAAGTCGAATTACCAGATAAGATGGCAGGAGTTCACAACGTATTTCATGTTTCCCAGTTAAGAAAGTTCGTGCATGACCCAGATATGACTATTTCACCTGATCAGTTGGGTGATATCGAAGTTGAACCCAAGGCGGTTAGGAACCGCAAGCCTATACGTATTGTTGGGAACGATACGAAGCAACTCCGAAGGAAAGCGGTGAATCTAGTCAAAGTTCAGTGGGGCGAGAATGAGGATGACTGTACTTGGGAGACAGAGGAGAGCATTAGGAAGACGTATCCAGAACTCTTCGCCTGGTAAGATTTAACTTCGATTTAGTCTTTCCGCATGCTAGGATAGACTTGTTTGTTTGTTTTGATTGTTTGATTGTTGTATGTGGCTGTTAGGCATGCAGGATCCTTTGTATGTTTTGGGTTAAGGAATTTCGGGGACGAAATTTCTTGGGGCGGGGGGGGGGGGGAGGGGGGAGAGTGTAACAACCCGCATTCTACGCATCGAAGATTCGTAGAATATTTATTTCTTTCATATACGAAGTCGTATGGTCATGTAACTTTGGGAGACGACTATTGGGGTCATTTCCCATGTACATGATTTTTCCCGATTTTTAAATGACCATTTTGCCCCTAGCTAGTACTGTTTTGGCCATAACTTTTGACTGGAAAGGAATTTTGACCTGAAACTACTTCCATTAGATTTGTTTGATGGTTTACAATTCCGTAGAGTGGTCACATTAGCCAAACGGACTTACCGTTTGGGAGATATGGCTAAAACAAGTTTCAGATAGTGAAAAACAGCTTAATCGGGCTTAACCAGGTGATTAACAGCTAGGCCCAGTGGGGAATTTCGGGATTAGGCTTATGAGGAGACTGAAATCAGTTAGAGAACGATCTTATTTTCATTTTTCAGCCGCCACTTTCATTCTTGAAACCCTAACAATGGCCTTCAACACCCAAATCAACTTCTAATCACTTTCTAATCAAGTTTTGGCTTAATCTACAGCAAATCAAAGAAGATCTTCACCAAATCAGTATTAGAGCTGCTGTTAGACATCAGTATTCGCCCAAATCAGCGAGGTTTCAGTTTTGAAAATTTCGTTTGTGGCCAAGGTGAGTGATTTGCATAGTTTTGCACTAATTACGGTTAATTAAGGGTAATTAGTGAAGATTAGCAAATTTAAACATGATAAAATTCTGGATTTTTTTTTAATAAAATTCGAAATAATGTTTTAGACCTTTGTTAGAAATTTGGTTTGATTTGGTTAAGTTTTACTAATCATATCATTAGTTTTGCCTAAACATGCTTAAGGGGAAAACATGGGCTTTTGGGTATGTTTGATCCTTATAAACATGTCATATTGTTGTTTTAGTGTTTGTGGATGATTATACTTGTTGCTATGACTGTATGGTATGTTTTGTGATTGCATAGAAAAGTTAAAATGGTTGAAACGCCGTCGTTTGGCGAAAATAGCTTGCTGGAAAAACTTGCACCAAACCGGATAGGAGCATCCGGTTATGAGCATTCAGATAGGAGCATTCAGATAGGAGCATCCGAATAGGAGCATCCGGAAAGGAGCATTCAGATAGGAGCATCCGGATAGGAGCATTCAGATAGGAGCAACCGGATAGGGGCATCCGATCCGAACCGGATAGGGGCATCTGATTCGAACTGGATAGGGGCATCTGATCCGAACCGAATAGGAACATCCGAACCGAACCAAATAAGAGCGTCTGAGCACCCGAACTGGACTAGAAAGGAGCATTCGAGCCGAACCAAGTAGGAGGGGGCGAACTGAACCGAACCGGAGGATCGAACACCAAGTAGACCTAAACCCGAGATGCAAAGGAAGTCCAAATGAGGAGTTGTGCCTCAGGATCTAGATGGGAACCAAGGAGGGAACTTCATGTGTTGGGCTTTGCTGCGAGACGTGTGCTAAGGGGTTGTCGATGTCTGTAACTTTAAATCACTATGTGTAGGGGGTACGTGAACAGATTCAGGGCCACAGTGGCCTAGGTACGACTAAAAAGCTATAGACCAATGAAGTGGGGTCATTTGTAAAGATTTGGTCATGACTCCATGGGATAAGCTTGGTAGTAGCAGTAGTTGTACAAGTCGAACTCCGTCACTACTTCGATGGGTCTAGTGATTGACAGTGGTGGACATCGTATGCTTTACGCACTGAGAGAGAGATGTGAGAATGGTTGCTATGTTTGATTGTTTGCCTTCATTATGACATACACACCCCCACCCCCGTATTCTTTACACCATATGATAGTGGCACCTTAGAGTATTGTACGGTATGTAGTGCTAACTCTTTGGTTGCAGGTCCAGGTTCAAGTATGGTTTAGTATACCTGTTATTGTTCTGTTTAGCTGCTTATCGCTCATACCAGACTTTTTGTCTTATCCAGAGTTTTATGTCTCTTCTTATTACTCTGGGTGCTCTCACGAGCAGACTAGAGATAGGTTAGCTGGGTATGCACGAGTAGCTGATCCGGAGACGAGCAGGAGGCTTCCACGTATGATCATATATTATTCTCCCTGTATTGTTGAAGATCACTACTTGGGCATTAGTAGTTCATCTTCTACTTTAACTTTCTTTTGCTTTAGAGATAGTTTAAAGTTGTAATAATGATGTTGGATCATAAGCTGTATTTGGATTTCCGCTGCTATGTTGGTTTAGTTTTCAGCTTATGCACTATCTCGCCTGCTTTATGTCAAGATTATGTTATTATTATATTTTGTTCCATGCGCTGTGAGACATTCTATAGGTTCCTTGTTAGTTCATTCTCTTCTTTCCTTTCTTCTGACGACCATTCCGTGCTAGCTGGGCATGTGTACAGCGCACTTACGGAGGAAATGTCGGCTGGTGCGGGGCGGGCCGTCACAGTAATGGTGTTCCAAGATCCATATCTAGTCATGCCTTGACCTAGCTTTGGCTAACACCCCAAAGCATGACATTTTAGGTAGACATCTTATGTCAATTGTATCGTGAATATAACTCTTGGATCGCATGATGAACACTTTGTTTAGTATTATTCATTTTCTCAAAATATAGAATAATTCATGCTATTGTCTCTAAGGCCATAATCCTATTATGCCGCCTTAGTTAAATCAGACCCAATAATACAGTCGAAGCACCATAATTATTCCTACCACATATAACCAAAATGAGAGGATGCACAATGCTTTGACATTACCTACATCCATTGAGATTGGACATTGATGGGTGTACTATTGGAAGACATCACCATGATTTAATATAACAAAATTTTCTTTAAAGGGAATTGATTACTCGTACTGGACAACAATATTAAAGTTATTTATATATAAGAAAATATATGTATTTTGTATTCATAATATAAATTGGATTTAAATAAAATATATGAAATATATGTATTTAAATTCAATGTCATGTATAGCAAAGATGCCTATATATATAAAATATAGCAAGTTATCATATCAAATGATGAAGTGGACCATTCCTTACATGCACTAAGCTATTTTGCAACTTCTTGCAACGACCAGACAAGTATTTTACATTATTTTATATAATGCAAATATCACGTGGGCTAACTGAATAAACATAGTTACAATATAATGTATTAAAACTTAACATGATCAAGTATCACTAATATCAGTATTACTAATACCCAAAATGATAAAATTCACCCTTGCATTAGCACTAGAATCTAAAACAATTATATAATTATTTAAAAAAATCACACGCATTCAAAATTTTCTCAAATACAAATTTTATGAGTATGATAACTAGAATATGTTAATATAAATGGGTCAGACCCTGTTTTTTATAATAGAACATAAGAACATTATATATGTTACACGTACATACTCAACGATCTCTTATAATCAACATTTGTTTCTTGTAGTTTCAGACATGCAGAATGATACACTAATTGGTCTAAAAACAAGTCACACTTGTTTTATTTTTTGTATTCAGTATAAAACACATATTCAAATACATACAGATAAAGGGGTCGAACCCTTTGAGTATAATATAATATTACAAAATAGTTCTGTGATTATACACGTTAATATATGTTATAAGTCATTACATATAAGTTCAAAGCTTGTACATATTTAATAAGACTTACAAATAATGCATCTCGCTGTCTTATACAGTTTATATATACATCTACACCAAATGTTTACATTATATTCTCATATATGTATAGATCAATCAGAACAAGAAATTATAATATTACTACTAACGAATCCATTTTGAGTAGATATTTATGTTGAAACAATTCCAGCAAGCACACCCCCCGCAAGAATGAAACAATTTCAATTTGTGGGGTTGAGCAAAGCTAAATGTGTCATTTGTATTGAGTGCATATGCATTCATTTATATATACAAATCAAATGTATACATAAAACGTCTATATGTATTGAATCAATGGCCATGTTTTAGTTCAATCCTTTTCAGTTTGCGGAAAAAAAATTATTATTAGCAAGTCATACTCGCCAAAGCCAGCGCACCCAAAAAAAATATATAATACTGCATATATAACAATTTTAATATATATATAAATATACAATAATAAAAATACATTGCAAGTCCTTCTACAAGTATCACTTGCAAATCAAATTTGCAGTGTTTTCTAGAATAATAATAGAATGTAATGAATATGCAGCCTTATAAAATATTTAAATATATTTTGTGGTAAGAACTAAACATCATGTTTAGAATTATGTTCTAACAAAAAATATCAAGTCACACACTTCATATTATATTTATATATGCAAACATGGCTATATATAAAATCAGGCACTACAG
The DNA here is from genome assembly GCA_030737875.1 of Allium sativum. NCBI lineage: Eukaryota > Viridiplantae > Streptophyta > Magnoliopsida > Asparagales > Amaryllidaceae > Allium > Allium sativum. The sequence continues at coordinate 469,073,847 of CM060923.1, forward strand.
GTTTGTATATGGACATTGTACCATATTCTAAACGTATAGTGGTATCATACATGCACAAAAGAAACAGCTATATATTTAGATTCAGGAGGGTCAATTTATTAAATATCATTTATACTCACTTATCATGTTGCTAAGTGTAATTTCAGTGTATCACATACATACATACATACATACGCACGTACATACATACATATATATATATATATATCACTTTCGTATATATATTTCTGCAATACTGTATCACATAACAGTGATGTTGAAAAACTAAAGTATATCTAACTATAAGTGTCACAGGTTACGAATGTTTATCAAATTATAAACATATATATATATATATCAAAGATCCCGTTTGAGAAGGGTTAAGATACAAGGATAATACAGTTTTTAAAACATGTCGATACTAATGCACATTGCAATATATATACACATACACTTATATAAGTATATATTTGTTTTTGTGCATCTTTAAGGTCCATGTAATATACAATGATACTACAAGGTAAACCCAGTTTATAAATCACCAGCAAATAGTATGATCATACAATAAATTTATGTAATCTGGTTTAAATCTGTTTCAAAAACAATCTAAATTCCATAAACATGTTCAATTGTATATGTATCTATATATACAATATCTACCAAAATTGGCAAAATCATAATAGGTTTGATTTAAATTTTTTTATTACAAACCACCATGTAAAATTTTCATGGTTCAAACAGTTACATAGATCCAATCGAACTGATCTGTTCAAAAAAATACTTCAGATCCATTCAAATTTGTATTTACACAAGTTTATCAAATTAAAAAAATATTAAATCTGATATAAAATATTTTGATACTCCAGATTAAACAAAACTTGATTTAGATAATTCTACCAGATTCCTTGGTTATCGAATAGGAATATCAATCTAAGTTAATATTTCTAATTTGAATTCACATCATGATTTCTATATCATATATAAAATTATTTGTTATAAAACAGTTTTATACTATATATCAAATATGTATTACCTTATTACAGTGAAACATCTTTCACAAATAAACAATAAATAATTTCATGTTAGCAGTGAAGCAATTTCAGGTTAACAGTGAAACAATTTCAGATTAACAGTGAACCAAATTCGTATTTACAGTGAAATAATCTTTGGTTGTTTATTCAGTACTAAAGTCTTTAAGTTGTTATGGAGTTTATAACTAATGCTATACATTCATAGATTGTTATAAAGACTTTAGCAACTCAAATTTGGTAAAACAATTTAGGAGTTTTTCATATCTGTAAAGGTCCGCCCAAAAAGGCCTATAATACAGATATCCAGAATATGGTCTGCATTTTCTCGGTGGCTACGGTCCCACCTAATCCAACCCTCAACTAGTGAAGACTACATCAAGAGCTAAGTGGCGTGCCCCTAGCTGTTGTATATAACGGTGTTGTATACACAATTATATGATTTTTGTTTACTGATAACAACCAAATATATTTTATTATTAGATGTGTTTGTATCTGTACTATTTTACTACATCACAGATACAAATATAATATTTATATTCAAATAGAATACGATTGTACAGAAATTCAAATATTCACACAGTATTTTATTTAAATAGAATATTTTATTTCAAACACTCAAACAATACAACTTTTATAAACTCAGCTATTTGTACATTTCACTGATATTCATTTCAATACAGTCAACTTCATTGTATACAAAGTTCCTCACTACATCATTCAGTACATTTTCACATACACTACACTCTATCACTCAGTTTACAGAATCACTCATATATAGATATTCTTATTTGCATTTCTCTGTCATCTTCAGTCTTCAGTCTTCACAGCATCTTTTCAGTCAGTCTAGTCATCTATACCTATCATATACAGAAACACACAAAGTATCTGGAACATAAATAATTTCAAATTCAAGCAGATATAATTTTTATTTTAAAATTTATTTGCCTCAGAATTTTGGTGCACATCATTTTTTTGACTTGATCTGAATTATTAATCTATCCGACTGTGTCTAGACAGCTTGTGATATTCACAGTGATACACTGTAAATACCAAAAGGCGGACAGTGCGTATATACATATGACTGTGCAGGGACTGGGAAATCTTTTCTGAATGGCTGCATATACACACGTGTATACATATACACGTATGCACTGCCTTGCCAATCCAGTTTGCAACTGAGGAGGAGCCACGTGGACCAACTCGACCCAATGTACATGAAGACAAGTCAACACAACATCATTTGGTTGAGTATGACATCTAACAAATGTGCATATGTAAGATGTTTAATGGATACAACAAATACAAGTTGTCGAGAACAATGCAAAAAGCAAGTTGAACACAAACATGGACATGCACAAATCATGGTGCAGAAAGTTTTTTTTAAGAGCAGTATCTGTCCACATCATTTTTATGAAGCAGATCAATATCAAGCATGTTTACAAATGTATGGTCATAACAAAGTGGTCGAGCAAATAATATGAGCCAATCAATTTAAAATGAAGCATGCATGGTGATAGAGCATGCAACAGCAAGACTGATTAAGCAACTACAAGCATCTAAGTTCAATCGGCTACAAAGCAAATAGACAAGTCAAAGAAATGGTGCAGCTTAACATCAATGGTCGAACAAAATCAACACAAATGGGTCGAGGCAGATTAGCAAGATGGTACAGATTTCATTTCAGCAGCACATGTGTGTACACAACACTATTCAAACATGGGTAGCACAATCAAGTTACACACTAACACAATATGTCAGAATGGATATGCAAGCTGCTTTGCGTGTGGGTTCACACACAACATGATAGGAGGTACAACATATGATCAATTGACAGTGGTGATACACTGAAAAATGATAGCACAACAACATATATACCAATACATGTTCACAAATGCAAGTGGATCAACAATATCATTTACAAGCAACAACACAGATGGCTCAAGTCAGCATAGTTCAACTCAACTCAAGTCAGCCTTTACATGAATCAATGGAGCAACAATGAATCAGAAAAATACAATTTGCATGAGTCAGAAATCATATGGAAATATTAATATCACAATGTGTATATTTGGAAATGAAAATCACTGAGCAATCTCAAAAGTGGCCATAATTTAAATCACAAATTGTTTCCAGTTTTATGATTCCTGAAAATACATTTTTTGGTAAGATTCCATAAGATATTTCAAGAATGAACAAATGCAAAGCGTTAAATCAGAGGGTTAGGACTGTTTCAAGAAGGGAAAAACACTTTCCAGTTTGGACAAATGATTTTCAACAACAGTTAAGTTTTTGGCAACATTTGATTTTGAAATTCTTTCAGAAATTCAGTTCGACATAAAGGGAAAGACTTCTTTTTTATTTCTAGAAATGATTCATTCAAAGGGAACATTCAATCACACAAAAAAGGCAACGGTTTTTATTGGCAAGGTATTTCTTTCAGAATTCAGTTAAGGAAATCACGCAAGGGGGAAATGAATTCGAAGTTCTAGAACATGTCCAAGTTCATCGCAAGTTACACTCAAGATCATTTCAAGTCCAGGATCATTTTTTAAAGTCGTGTCTATCAAAAGAGGAAACTCAAATTTTCCATAAACCAGATCAAATCATAATCGTGCGAAATTAGAGACAATAGGGTTTTTCTTTAACCCTAAAAATACCACTCATCACAGGCAAAAAGAATCCATCGAAAACTAAAGTATAATCGAAAAGTAAAACTCGAAGAAAACTCACAAATTAATCCACTGTTTTAGATCACCACATCTCAAATTGAAGCATCAGAAAGCAATAGAAAATTTGGGCATCAGAGAACCTCATTCCATCAAGCATCGAAATCAATTTGGGGATTCAAATCAGAAAACCCTAGTTTTTCCAATTCACAGCCGCCATTTATTTTCTAAAGCAAGTGGACAGGATAAATGAAACATGGGTGAACCATTTGAAAAAAGGGCCGGCCTACTTGAAGATTAAAGGGGAGAATTATTTATCTATTTAAAGCTAGGTTTTTTTATTTACTTTTGTGTTTGTTTTAAATTTGAGTTGTAATTCATTGAACTGTTTCTAGAGTCTGTAAAATTCTAGAGAATCCGGTTAGTGTGTTAACTGGCAGTTCACTAAAGTCTGTAAAAACTAGGGTTACTGTCTATGGGGTGGTAGCTAGGGGAAATCTGGTCTAGGGATATAGACCAGTCTAGGGTTTTGAGCATAGAATTAGATTTGGAGCGAGGGGTTCGCAAGTTTACATGGTCTTGTAAGCGGGATCTGTTCTATTACCTAGTAGAAACCTTAGGAATGCAGCAGTAGGCTGGGTTGCCGAAGCTGGGTATATTTTGTGTTATCAACCTTTCTGCATTTATTTTCTGCTGCATTCTGTGCTCTTGTATTTTTGTTATCTCGCTTAATTTTCAATAAACCCTATTCACCCCCCTCCCCCTGCTCTAAGGTTAATCTAGATCCAACAAGTGGCATCGGAGCCTGGTATTCATTAATTCTAGAGTAGTGGTGACACCTAGTTGTCAGTCATTAGAGAGGCAGTTCAGTCGTATTCCAACTATTTTTAATGGTACAGATTTTTTGAACTGGAATCAAAAATGGAATCCTATTTAAAATTTGTTGATATTAAATGTTGGGATAACATTATAGATGGGTATGATATAGTCAATAGGAATGATATTGGATTTAATTCTCTTAATATTCATATTTTATATTCTTATATAGATGATGTATAATATAGCCTTATCTCCCATTGTCTAACTGCGCAGGAAATCTGGAGCACTCTCAATACACTGTATGGACGAAAGGAAGACAACTGCTCAAAACCCACAATTACCAACTCAGAATCAGATGTGTGCTTAACTGATGCTATTAATGATGATTCAGACGATGTAAAATTTTCATATGAAGAATTGGTTTCTCTTTGTAATAATTAACCAAAACTGTCAATCATGTCCAAAAGAAAAATAAAATTTTGAAACCTGAAAATTCTGAGTTGTAAGGAAAAAATAATGATTTGAAATTAAAACTTGAAAACTCCGACTGTAAAGGCTGTATGAATTTGAAAATTGATTTAGCTCATCTTAACGAAAATTGTACAAAACTTGAAAACGAGATTTTGATTTTGAAAATTCATGAAGATGAGCAAATCCATAAAAATAATGCTTTGCAAAAGGAGTTAGATAAAGTTAATTTCAAACATGAATATTTAGAAAAGAAGAGTTTGATGAAAACTGAAACAATTTTCAAAGAGCTTAAAGCTGAAATTGAAATTTTCAAGAAATTTGAATCTGAAAGTCAAAAACATTTTGAATTTGAGATTGCTGAGTCTCAAACCAAAATTAAATCTCTTAAAGATGAAAACTTGTTTTTGAAAATTGATTTTGAAAAGAGTAAGATCACTAGAAACCATTGTTCATATTTATTGAAAGAAAACAGTGATCTTAAATCTAAAATTCAACAACTTGAAACAACATTGGCTAAATTTTCAAATGGTGAAAAATCTTTAAGTATGTTGTTGAAAAATCAATTTTCATCAAGAAATAAAAGTGGACTTGGCTTTGGGGGTATCAATCGTTTTGATAGGTTGAATTCAAATGATTTTGAAAACTCTTCAAATTATTTTGGAAAAGATTGTTTTGAAATTCAAAAGATTTTTTGAATCATAAACAAAATAAGAATTTGTTGTATAACAAACCATTTTATCATTCTTGGACCCCAAAAAGAAATAAAATGAATTCGTCTAAATTCAATCAGATTTGTATCCCTGAAGGCACTTTTGTAAATTTTGATGGTTTGTTATACAAACAGGTTTGGATACCAAAAGTCGTGAACACATTTCATAGTGGTTTTACAAAACCACTCGATTCTCTAAATTGTTGGGTACCGGAGGAGGCTGCGAAACTTCTAGGCAAAAGATAATTGTATTCAAGCTGCTCAATACTTTTGTAATCATTCATAAGTTCCTTAGCCAAGCCTGTTTGAGTTAGAGATTCTTTTGCTTACATCGATTTTAGGTATAATCTCTAAGCTCATCATTGTAAATATTTTTTCTTTGTGTATTCCTCCTTCTACCCCTTCTTTCTTTTATTGATTATGATGAGTTGATTTGTCACTGTTACATTTTTTCTTCTTGAGCTTTAAAAACTTCAAATTGTAGAATTCATGATTTCCTGGAAATTCGCTTTAATTGAATAAAACTCTGATGTTTTAATCATTTCCAGATCTTGAATTTAAACTTACAATTTTTTGCAACTATTTCGAAGTTTAATTCTTTTTTGGGTTCTAAATTCCAAACAGTGTTGAAGCATTCATGTCATATCTTGAACACTGTTGATTTGGATTCTAAACTTTTGAACATCTGAAAGTTTAACGGAATTTCACACAACTCTATTGTTTTGAGTTTCTTCTAATTCATTTTAGAAAAGCTTGAAATAATATACTCATTAAAGCACACCAATATTTACCAGTTGTGATAATTTCGTTATTTTTCAAATTGGCTTGGATATTTTGAATTATCTTGAATTAGTGATACATCTTGAAATTCATCTTTATTCATAATTATTATGGTTAAAATTTGTTTGTTTGAAATCATCTGAAATTCTTGATGTTTTGAATATCACACACCTCTTAAATTTGAAATTATCAATCTTGCATTGCCGTTTCATTATATCTCAAAACTTGACATTGATTCAAGTGATTTCAAATAAATTATTGTTTAATTTTCTAGATCATGAATATCTCTCAAGTCTGATGTAAATGAACTAAAATTACTCTTGCGCTTGTCAGAAATTCTGATGAAAAATTTCTTTGAAAATTCAGTCTTAAAACTCACTGCTATTTCATGATGATTTGACTTGAGTATTCGTTTGTTTAAAATCATTTGAAATTATTGATTTATTGAATCACACACGTATCTTGGATCTGAAATTTAATCTGGTGTGATTGATTCATTGAACCTTGAGATTTTCATATTTCCTCAAATGATTTCAAATAAACTGCATTCTTAATCTTGAATCATGAATCATACTTTATGACCATCAGAAACATCCTCTGACAAGTCTAATGTAATATTGGTTTCTGTATTGCTCTGATACTGTTTTTTGAAAATGTTTTTGAAACTGCTTGTTTTGACCAAAACTGCTTACTGCTCTGAGAAATGGAATTAACTTGATTGGTTAATCTTGTTTTCTTGGGCCTTATGATTAAAATTCTGTTGTCTGTAATATCCCTGTTCATCTCCATTCTCCAGTGTCATGTTAAAATCATCATTAATAGAGACATCAAGTGGTATCAGTTTAGAAGTGTTGAATTTTTTCTATATGTATATTTTTATCCCTCATGTCTTATATAGATCTTCATATCCCTCTTGCAATTGATTTTCAATTTTAAAATTATTTATTGATTATTCATTCAGAAATTGAAATCAATAACCAAATTGAACTGTATTTATAATTCATCAAAATTATTATCAGATTTTGAAATTGTGATGAATTGTGACTGCAGTATATTTCACAACAAAAGGAGATTTTATTTAGATTTTTCTTGATGGTTGAACAGTTATTATAATATCTTTGAATTAGTGATTATTTTACGACCATCTTCATTATCTACCATCCTTCTGTCATCCATCATGATTTTATATTAATGTGGAGAGTTTAATATTTTAAAAATCATTTTGATTAAACAGTGAAGTTTGTGATAGAAATGGTACTATGTTATTTTCAGAATTAGTGATAATTGAAAATTTTCAATGATCCCGGTACAGTTGAGCATATTTCATAATATGATTAATTTAGAAATTTATTTTACAAACCATTTCTGCGCCTATCACATTTCTATCATCCATATTGGTTTTATATACTGAGGAGTTTTTTCTCTTTTGGAGCTGAAAATGATAAATATTTAATATTCATAAGTGCTTCTCTAACCTCATTTAAAATCCAAGCTCTGGTCATGCATGATTATGAGATTACTTATATTTAAGTTGCAACTGATCTCATTTAAAAATCCAAGATCTGGTTATGCGTGGTCAGTGTGCTCTCAAAAATAAAAAGAAAAGGAAATAATTTAAATGATTATAACATGAAATTCTCCTTTGTATATAAAAACCTTCCCATCAATTCATCTTTATAATCTGTGAAATGTATTAATATCTCATGATGTATTATGATTTGTTGATTGATAGCTACTGGGATTCGTGATTATTTGATTGCATCACCTAAATTGAATTATAATTACAGTACAAATCCATCATTGTTTTTGTGCTCAAAAATTTATTAAAAAAAATCTTTGGAAAACAATTGGAAATCATGTTTTTGAACTCTCTCCATTTATATAAATTTCATCGTAAATCCGTCGTTCTCTATAATGTGAAATATACCGGTAGTTCTTAGAATATTATGATTTTTGTTTCACTGATTGAGATTTATGATGATCGTTTTTCCTCTTAAGCTGAAATTATATTTTTAGTTGCTTTTCATCTATATTTTAAATTCTGTATCCTTTTGATGATAACAAAAGAGGGAGAATGGGTTGAGATTTTGATTTATGAGTGAATATTTTATAAATATTTTACTATTGAAAATTTCACTCTCATTCTTTTTCACTCATGCACATATCTAGGGGGAGTTTCTGCTGTAGGAGGAGCATTCAAATAGGGGGAGTTCTGTTCCTCATTGTCAAACACATTTATTATATTCAAAATCTTAATTTTTGTTTGTCATCATCAAAAGGAGGAGATTGTTGTATATAACAGTGTTATATACACAAGTATATGATTTTTTTTTATTATAGCAACCAAATATATTTTATTATTAGATGTGTTTGTAACTATACTGTTTTACTACATCACAGATATGAATATAATATTTATATTTAAATAGAATACGACTGTATAGAAATTCAAACATTCACACAGTATTTTATTTAAATAGAATATTTAATTTCAAACATTCAAACAGTACAACTTTTATAAACTCCACTATTTGTACATTTCACTAATATTCATTTCAATACAGTCAACTTCATTGTATACAAAGTTCCTCACTACATCACTCAGTACATTTTCATATACACTACACTCTATTACCCAATTTACAGACTTAATTACTCATATACAGGTACTCTTATGTACATTTCTCTGTCATCTTCAGTCTTCAGTCTTCACAACATCTTTTTAGTCTGTTTAGTCATCTATACCTGTCATATACAGAAACACACACACAGTATCAGGAACAGAAATAATTTCAAACTCTAGCAGATATAATTTTTATTTTAAAAATTTATTTGCCTCAGAATTTCAGTGTGTTTCTCATCATTTTTCTGACTTGATCTGATTTATTAATCTATCTGACTATGTCTAGACAGCTTGTGATATTCACAGTGATACACTGTAAATACCACAAGGTGGACAATGCGTATATACATATGACTGTGCAGGGACTGGGAAATCTTTTCTGAATGGCTGCATATACACACGTGTATACATATACACGTATGCACTGTCTTGCCAATCCAGTTTGCAACTGAGGAGCAGCCACGTGGACCAACTCGACCCAATGTACATGAAGACAAGTCAACACAACATCATTTGGTTGAGTATGACATCTAACAAATGTGCATATGTAAGATTTCAATGGATACAACAAATACAAGTTGTTGAGCACAATGCAAAAAGCAAGTTGAACACAAACATGGACATGCACAAATCATGGTGCAGAAAGTTTTTTTTAAGGAGCTGTATCTGTTCACATCATTTTTATGAAGCAGTTCAATATCAAGCATGTTTACAAATGTATGGTCATAACAAAGTGGTCGAGTAAATAATATAAGCCAAGCAGTTTAAACATGAAGCATGCATGATGATAGAGCATGCAACAATAAGACTGATTAAGCAGCAACAAGCATCTAAGTTCAATTAGCTTCAAAGCAAATGGACAAGTCAAAGAAATGGTGCAGCTTAACATCAATGGTCGAACAAAATCAACACAAATGGGTCGAGGCAGATTAGCAAGATGGTACAGATTTCATTTCAGCAGTACATGTGTGTACACAACACTATTCAAACATGGGTAGCATAATCAAGTTACAAAACTAACACAATATGTCAGAATGGATACCCAAGCAGTGTGTGTGGGTTCACACACAAAATGATAGAAGCTACAACATATGATCAATTGACAGTGATGATACACAACAAAATGATAACACAACAACATATACATCAATACATGTTCACAAATGCAAGTGGATCAACAATATCATGTACAAGCAACAACATAGATGACTCAAGTCAGCATAGTTCAACTCGACTCAAATCAGCATTTACATGAATCAATGGAGCAACAATGAATCAGCAAAATCCGACTTGCATGAGTCAGAAATCGTATGGGAATATTAATATCACAGTGTGTATATTAAGAAATGAAAATCACTGAGCAATCTCAAAAATGGACATAATTTAAATCACATATTGTTTCCAGTTTTAAGATTCCTGAAAATATATTTTTTGGCAAGATTCTAAAAGATATTTCAAGAAATACCAAATGCAAAGCATTGAATCAGAGGGTCAGGACTGTTTCAAGAAGGGGAAAACATTTTCCAGTTTTGGACAAATGATTTTTAGCAATAACTAAGTTTTTGGCAACATTAGATTTCGAAATTCTTTCCAGAAATTCAGTTCGACATAAAGGGAAAGACTTCTTTTTTATTTCTAGAAATGATTCATTCAAAGGGAACATTCAATCACAAAAAAGCAACAGTTTTTATTGGCAAGGTATTTCTTTTATAATTCAATCAAGGAAATCACGCAAGGGGAAATGAATTCGAAGTTCTAGAACATGTCCAGGTTCATCGCAAGTTACACTCAAGATCATTTCAAATCCTGGATCATTTTTCAAAGTCATGTCTATCAAAAGAGGAAACTCAAATTTTTCACGAACCAGATCAAATCATAATCGTGCGAAATCAGAGACAATAGGGTTTTTCTTTAACCTTATAAATGCCACTCATCACAGGCAAAAAGAATCCATCAAAAACTAAAGTATAATCGAAAAGTAAAACTCGGAGAAAACTCACAAATTAATCCAATGTTTTCAATCACCACATCTCAAATCGAAGCATCAGAAAGCAACAACAAATTCGAGCATCGGAGAACCTCATTCCATCAAGCATCGAAATTGATTTGGGGATTCAAATAGGAAAACCTTAGTTTTCCCAATTCACAGCCGCCATTTATTTTCTAAAGCAAGAGGACGGGAAAAATGAAACATGGGTGAACCATTTGACGAAAGGGCCGGCCTACTTGAAGATTAAAGGGGATAATTATCTATCTATTTAAAACTAGGGGTTTTAGTTTATTTTTGTGTTTATTTTTTATTTGAGTTGTAATTCATCGAACAGTTTCTAGAGTATGTAAAATTCTAGAGAATCCAGTTAGGGTGTTAACTGGCAGTTTAATAGAGTCTGTAAAAACTAGGGTTACTAGCTACGGGGTTGTAGTAAGGGGGCATCTAGTCTAGAGGATGTAGACCAGTCTAGGATTTTGAGCGTAGGATTAGAATATGAGCGAGGGGTTCGCAAGTTTACATAGTCTTGTAAGCTGGATCTTTTCTATTACCTAGTAGAAACCTTAGGAATGCAGCAGTACGCAGAATTTTGCCGAAGCTGGGTATATTTTATGTTATTTACCTTTCTGCATTTATTTTCTGTTGCATTCTGTGTTCTGATATTTTTAATATCTTGTTTAATTTTCAGTAATCCCTATTCACCCCCCTCTAGGGTTAATCTAGATCCAACACTAGCAAGCAATCTAATAATCCAATTTGGCATGTCCCTTAACCAAAGTCTCGATAGTGAATGATCGATGGTCTCTTGGTTTAGCTCTATTCTTCCCGCATCCCGCTAATTGCCAATGGCAGGTACCCGATGATTACTACCATGTATTGGTCCTGACCCAGCCTCTTCTTGAGGCAATAGCCGATCACCTAAAGACATCAGCCACAACCTTCTAACTGCCAAGTCTAAAGTCGCCGTCAAGGTATACTCACTGGGTGATATCGCGTAGACCATACCTCTACGAGTTCAACCTGAGCATGTATCGAAATAGAAGACCACCACAAAGTACCCTACCACATCCTCCGGAAGTCGCGTCTTCCCTCCGGTGCTACAGAGCAATCGGGCCGAATATCAAGCAAAATAATCAGATGTACATGCTCCTCTCGTGTCTTCTGACACCATGATGATCTACCCCATTAGATTCTTCACTTTCGTATGTGCACACTGGTCCAAGCGCATCATGCAAACATACTATTAGACCATATGTCTAATCTTTTAATCAAGCGCTTGCTTTATCTTATTAGGTTACTGGTTAACTTGATTACCCAAATATTCCCGTTTAATTCAAGTTACAAGATTTTCCCGAGCCCCTTATATCCCTAGGGAATGGACCCTTCTTGCTTATTAATTGCACATATTTAACTTAATCATGTTTTAAGTTCATTAATAAGCCCATAATATGTTATTACCTGATGGAAATTAACAAAAAGAATCTACAATCTTTTTACATTATTATCGTGTCATTTATTGTCCAATTTCATGTTTACAAGTTACGATAACATGTTCTGCTTAATGTATAATTAAGTATAACTCATCCCAATCCGCATGTTTTCTGTTAACATGTTACTTGCCATATATAATGTAGTATGACTTATTTCATTCCATAAGCCCACCTCATTATTCCTTATTTAATCACGATCTCATCTTACACTGTCATCACAACCTATTGTTGTTATTTACTTATTAACTTAGTTCTCTTAACTAATGTTTGTTAATAAGTTTCCTTTTTATTCATTATAACCTGTGTTATAATTCCACTTGTCCCTACGATAAGCCTACCTATTATATTACATTCTCATTCATATAATTAATTATAATAGGTTATATTCCCCGTTCATCACATTATCCTTTGGTTCTTTAACATTAACCAAACTTTTATTGTTGTAACATCCATTTATTTACCATCTTGTATATTCTCATTATTTCAAGAAAAATTTTCACACGCCTTATTAGATTGATTAACGACAAGATGTAAAGATCCATTTCCATAACGCACATAAATTCAAGACCAATAGTTGCAAGCTATTTCTTTTATTTTCATCGTGGACATACATATATCTTTTTTATTCGATTAGTGTGCAGTATGGTAAAAGAATCCTTATTTATCACTAATCCTTCTTTTTCTTGCCACTATGTTCTTAGAAATTTTACTGTTATGGAAATGTATCAATTTTCCCAAATCCATCTAACTCGGTCCGCTACAAATTTCCCTTTTTTATTTTCTGAGTTAGATGTTAATTTCTGCTTTTATTTACCAATTCCACATCACTGTAAATTTTCTATTCAAATTAGGCACATCTATCCCTTTTCCATTATTCCCAATTTCACTGTAATTCTATTTACAACATATTCATTTATATTGTAAATTCCACATTTTTCAGTATTATATTAGTTTTTAATCTAAATAGAAGATTCATAAAGTAGATTTGTACAACAGTGACATTCTTAACATACCTGAAAATAAATTATATCGGAATTACCTCAGATTACAATTATTTAACATGTTAAGAACAGGGAATGTAAACGGTACCGTTATCCAAAAGGTATAATTCTAAATCCACTAACCTGACAACTTTCAAATCCTTGAATCTGATTCAGATCTGTGATTCCATCATCTTCTTAACTGAATCTATTATTAATATAGCCACGGATTTACAAAGCCGATGCTAAAAGAAGAGGGAAAGAAGGAAAGAAACCTACCTAAATCAGATTCACAGGACTTACCTTATGTTGATCAGAAATCTGAACACATACGTTGTAGAATTACATTCTTTGTCTTCAAATCTTGAATTAGATATTCCTAAAGCTAATTTTCTAATTTCTAAAAGATTTGGAGAGGAATGAAAAGGGTAGAAATTTGGCGTCCTCTCAGAAAATATAAGTTGAAGGCTAGGCCATGCTAGTCTGCTTATAGGTGTACATGTCACTCTGATCCATCAGATTAAATAATATAAAATCTGGGCCAGTTAAATCAGAAAAACATGCCACAAATAGAACAGATATGGCCTGGGTGGGTCAACCACTATGTCGATCCACATCTAAGGTGGGTCGACCCTAGGGACGACACATGGGTCGACCAAGCTCCTAGGTCCGAATGTTGTTTTTCTGCCTATTTTTATTTCTGATTAATGTTAATACTAATGTTTAGTTTCTTTCTAAATATTTCTTAGGAAGATTATTAATATCCACTTATAACTCACCTCCAATTTCAAATTTCGAATTTTTGCGCTTATATACGCATTTAACCTTTCAATTTCTTGTCCGTTAATAGCTGCTCAGTTAATGTAATTAATAACGCTACCAATTCGTTGTTTTATTCCTTTTAATGCATTCTAATTTCAAATACAGCTAATTTTTTGTCTATTTTTCATTTATTATACATTTATTACTTTCTGCTCTTAACTTGCACTTTTTGTTTCAACATTTGAATTTATATGTATATAAATATGCGAAATCTTTATTTATTTTTCAAAATTCAAACGGCGTTATGCCATCATTTATTTCTTAGCCATTTTATTTTTTGAAGGTTACTTCTGGATTTCTAATTCATATATGTATACACACACACACACACACACACACACACACACACACACACACATATATATATATATATGCACACATACACATATATCACATATGCATGTATGCACATATTTTTATACTCACATATATGTATAATTTTCCTTATATATACATTTATACATACTTTTCTCTTAGAATATGCATTTCTTTAGTCGTTCCTTTAAAATAAAAATTTGGCGCTAACGGGACTCGAACTTGCACCACTTACCTGGGAGAGACATTCTCCTACCAAATGGGCTATATAAGCTTTTGTTTTTAAGATTAAAAACAATGGTGGTCATTTTTGTTTTTAGTGTTCTTATTATATCTTAGTTTCACATTTGTTGTAATATTTCATTTAAAGATATCTTTTCATCTTAAATCCATTTTCTGCAAACCATAGGTCTAAATTGAACAGAAAATTGTCACGGATGCAATGATGCTAATTTCGTGATCAAATTCTGAAAGCTTTTCGAATTTTATTTTATTATTTAATTAAAAGTGCGGGGTGTTACATTCTCCCACCCTTAGGAAATTTCGTTTTCTCGAAATTTGGTAAGGGTAAAATTAAGTAATTCCTCGCATAATTTATAACTATCATAATGCAAACCCCCAAATATCAAAGGGAAGTCTTAGGCGGCAAAGGCTACAACCGTAATATCAGTTAAGCAATAACATGAGGCATCCGCCGGAGGGGTCTTAAATGACAATTAATGAAAATAGAAGATTGGAGGTTTGCATTATGATGTTATGGTGAAACCAAACCTCCTTAGGCATACAAATCAATACGAAATCTACAAAATATAGAATTCAGCTTAAACAAGTAATATTTCCACTCGCATTGATTTAGGCAAAGGAAATAACACTAGTTTGAATGCTGTAAACGTCATTCATCAATCCTACTGCAAATCTATGTAAGAGAATCTTATAAATTTGAATCCTGTATATAAATTATAGAAATTCCAGAATGAAATCGAAATAGAAATAGATCAAAAAACAAATAGCTTAGGGATAGAAGAAGAAACCTATTTTAACCAAATTTCTGGAATATCAATAGCAGAATGGAGGCACAAAACAAGAGGGTTTAGAGAATTATGAAGTGAGTTAGGTGGAATTTATAGGTGTGTAAACGAATAGTAACTGTTAGATTGACAAAGATTAATATAAGCTACTCATTTTCTATAAAACTAGCCTAAATACCGACTCAAACCACTCGTACTAAACCTGGCTCGCACCAGGCGGTAGACACCCTTGAAGGGCGGTCGACCGGTTTGGGGATAAAATGCCCAAACTAGGGGCGTGTGTTTTTAATTAATTATATTATTAGTTTCCTTCTATTACCAAAATCTTTCATTGTGATATATTCTTTGTTCCCTGGTTTTTATCTATTAGTTTGTATTTCAAATTTTCCTTAGGGAATGTAATTATTATCCAAATTATGTCGTTGTATCCCTTAAATATGTATATTATTAATTCAGACACGCGCACACACACGCGCGCGCGCGCACACACACACACACACACACACACACACACACACACACACACACACACACACACACACACACACATATATATATATATATATATATATATAGACACACATTTGCCATGTGATTTTATTAAATTATTACTCTTTCGTACGGACTCCGTTTATAATATATTATATATGAAAACGTATCAGAATTTCGTCACGAGTCAAATATAATAGTTTCGTGACCAAATTCCTTTTGTCCAAAAGCTCCTTTTTTACCATTTTATAATTATTGTTTATTTGATTTATTAAATCTCTTAGTTTATTTAGTACATTTTTATGGGGTGTTACAAAGAGATAAATTGTAATGCTTAGTTTCAACGCGTCTCTTTAGTAATTATTACAGTGATTTACAATGGTCATTTTCGTTGCGAACGCCCGCGTCTCTTCTTCTATTTAACTTTACAATATTTATAACGGTCATTTCTGTATGTAAAACATCGTGTCTATTCATAATTAAACAGTTACTTCTCTTCGAATTTAGGCAAAAAATCATCCACTTTTATGCAGCAAAAATATAACATGGTCTACTCTTTATGCATCCACACCCAATATGGGACGAGCAGGTGGCGGCGCATGCGTATATGCTAGTTCATAGCCATATTGGTTCTCCTACTTATACAAAATTAGCCGAACCTGAGGTCCAACATATGGATTATGAATCTACTATATAAGCATGAAAATATACGTGCATTTTGATGATTTTAGACTTATATCTCATTCACCGTTTTAAGGTTTCTGTCACAATCCATAACTGGAACATGTGGAGATATTCTGAACAAATCCACATTTGTAGGATGAGTCCAGAATATGCCGATTATTACGTCATTACCATCTAATGTATCATAGTGTCATTCAGTTTATTTTTCCTTTAGCTTGCTTAAAAGGTACTATATCTTAAGAACGACCCGCTCTGTCCATTTTCTTAAGCTTACTTAAACGATACTATATTACAATAAATCATTTTTATTATTGCACTATCAGATAGACTGTTTTATTCTATGGTGAAATGGCTTTTGGCTTCACCAATTTATTGTACATTTCAACCGCTGCATTTGTCTCATCTCCTATATCTACCTATAAAATAGTCGTCTTTCAAATTGTAATATGTAGAATGACTATGCAAAAATCACACACCACTTCTAATCTTCTTTCATCAAATTATGATATTTGACACCTTTGGGTAATTGCATTTTTTGTGCTTATTAATCTCATATTGTCGGATATATTGTCTTTGTACTTATATGGTCCACTTTTCTCATATCCACACACACACACACACACACACACACACACACACACATGTATATATATCCTTGAATTCCTATTTGATACGAATAATATTTGATTTTAAACCACCACCACCATTGCATTCCTTTTTATTGTGCAGCTGTTCCATTCTTTCATATACACACACACAAAAAAATAGTTCAAAAAAGTAATATTCAAAAGTAAGATATTTTCAATTAAAAAAATTGATGCACAAAATATTAAAGAGTTACATACAACATACGTTGCGAATTCATTACTACGATCCATAGTCATTTTGTCATCTTCTTTGGCCATTATTTAAATTTAAATAGTTCAAAAACATATTCCAAGATTTTAAGCAATTTTTCATCAATTTCTAGCCATTGGTGCACTAGGTTTTAAGCAATTAAACTTTAGCATCCATGACATTATGAACCAATCCCTAGTATGGTACTAGCTAACAACGAAACATGCGAAGCTGTCATGTAGAGCGGATGTCTATTACATCTATCGTTGAGATTATTGCTTTCTTTCTTCATGAAGATTTATTAGTTTTTTCACCTTTAAAAAATATGTAATTAATTGTTAAAGGATAAAATTAAGTGGAAATTAGGAAGACATTCCTATTTTCAAACTATATTCACTGCGCATCCTTATGTAACTTTGCATGTAAAAAAGATTTCTATTTCTTGTAGCAACGTGTTTTTCCGATTTTTTACGCTGTTATATATATAAAAAATATTTGTAAATATTCACTGAAGGATTCTACAAGAAAAATTGCTGAAATATCAACAATTTTTGTGAATAATTACAGACATTTATGCAATTATTCACACAATGCACTGCATGTATTAAAAGAATGAAGAAATGCATGCAATGATTACAAAAAATTACAGATATTGCTGCAACTCTTTTATAGTACGGTGTACGTGTGCAACCAATGCAGCAGAGGTCTAAAAAGTCATAGCGGGAATAAAGGAAGGAAATAAAATGATACAGCGGATGACTCTAAAATAACACATATAACTTATTATTAATGTTTTTACGAATATATAAATGATAATTAAGTGAAAAACTAACACTCAATTTAAATATAATCAGTACATTCACAAATATGTGCAAATATCTATAAATAAACTACCATTTAACTTAACTAAATTTAATAGAATATTATAATATTTTTATTCTAAAAATATATATTAAAAAATTGATTGAAAAACCTAACTTCATAATTTTAATAATGCTTAAATTTTATTTTTAAATTCAATTTTTCATCGAAGATATATCGGGAATAGTGAAATGTAGCGGATACAACGAGATATATCGGAAATAGTAGAATAAAGCGAGGCTTAAATCGGAGAGGCTATATTAGAGGCTATTTGGGAAAAACGTAGTGGTAGTAATCTACTACAGGATATAACAGGGTTATAACGGGGTTACAACGAGGAATTAATTGCATAGTAGTGTATTATGTGGAAAAGTTGCAGATATCTCTGCAAATATTGCAAATTATTGCATATTTTTCAGCAATTTACTGGAGATAAATAATATTTCATTTGTATGCAGTTTTGATTGATGTGTTGAAGGCAAGAGGCTTTCCCAATAAATGGATTGAATGGATTTATTTGATTCTCTCGTCTAGTAGATTAAATATATGTGTAAATATCGTTGCTGGCTCCACTATTTACTCTAAGCGAGGTTTGCGACAGGGTGACCCTCTTTCTCTTCTTCTCTTTGATTTGGCGGCAGATGTTTTTTCAAAAATTCTGAAATTTGGGTGTGCGGAGGGCATTATCAGCAGCTTTGGCAGCGATGATGTGGTAGGGGGTATTAACTCTTTACAATACGCGGATGATACTATCATTTTTAGTAAACCTGATTGTAAATATCTTGCTGCCCTTAAATTCATTCTTTACGCTTTTAAAACCCTGTCTGGTTTAAAAATTAACTTCCATAAGAGCAGTGTTTACGCGCTGGATTGTAGTGCAGATTTACGCAGGTCATGTGTTGAACTGTTTAATTGCAAGGCTGAAGTTTTCCCCTTAAATTATCTGGGTATGTGCATTCGTCCCAATAAATTAATGAAGAAAGATTGGCAACATTTGATTGAAAAGGTTGACACAAGGCTGGCGAGGTGGAAAAGAAACTCTCTGTCAAGGGTTGGTTGACTTGTACTTGTGAATTCTGTTCTGTCATCAATTCCAATGTACTGGATGTCCTTCTACAATTTTCCTGGATGGGTGTTGGAGAAATTTGATGCAATTCGTAGAAATTTTTTCTGGACCTGCAGTAAGGAGAAGAAAAAGCTTAACTGTTTGATTTCATGGGAACATGTTTGTAAGTCTAAAGAGTAAGGGGGCCTTAGTGTCATTAATTTGAAGAACATGAATTCTGCGTTACTCTGTAAGTGGCTATGGTCTATGATTAATGATAAGCAAGCACTTTAGAAAGAATGGATAATCAGTACATGTTACAACGACAATTTTGATTGGCACTCAGATACTTCTATGTGTTCAGTGTTTTGGCGTAATGTTATGCTTAATGCTCATTGGTTGAAGCTGGGTACGAAGATTGTGGTGAAAAATGGCCATAACACCTCATTTTGGTTTGATAATCGGCTTTCCCCCATCCCTTTGTGTGTGGAGTTTGCGGATCTCTTTGCAATAACATGTAATAAAAACTATATAGTTAGTGAGATGTATGATTTTGATGCTCCGAGTTTCAAGTGGAAGCTAACATTCTCCAGATTGGTGGCTGGTAATGCGTTGGTTCAGTTGTGTTGTATTTTCGAATTGTTTGACAAGGTGATTTTGACCAATGATAAATATGAATTTGTTTGGCTGTTGGAGGGAGAGAGGAAAATGTTCAGTGTTCGCAGCATTTACAAGTTGATCAATTTCGCTGGGATTAGGAAGTTGGGGTTTGAATATATGTGGCGATTCAAATTTCCTGATAAAGTTAAAATTCATATGTGGATTGTGATGCATGGAAGATTAAATACGGTTAGCAGGCTTAGACAAAGAGGTGTGACCGTAGTGAGTGGCCGTGTGTTTTGTGGTCATGATGAGGAGGATTACCATCACCTTTTTTTGGAGTGCGACTTTGCGTTTTACGTCTGGACAAAGTGTTTACTTTTTTTTTTCCTGGATTTGCATTGGGGAGATTTCATCTTAGATCAATATATTTTTTGGCAAAACATTTACCCGACTTTAGGTGATTCACATAATAGTTATCTCTTTGCGTTGCTAAACTTTGCATATATTTGGATTCTATGGCATGAGCGTAACTCCAGGAAATTAAAATGCAAGATGAAAGCTCCTAAAAAATCATTTACTCCATCTTTAATTTTGTTTCTGACTGGGCAGGCATGGCTAGGAAGATGCACGTTGAGAGCATCGCTGACAGGGTGCGCAAGCGTGTGAGGCACATCACCTGACCTGATGCTTGATGATGATGACTGCTGGATTTAGTCTTTTGCTTTCAGTAGCATATAATGTGATGTAATGAAGTCTATGTTATTTTTGTTGTCAGGCCGTATATGTATGTATTAATCGCTGCTATATTGCGATAGCCTGTTTTTTGTTGTAAATATGTTGTAAATACACGACTTGCTACTTTATGGTACTTAATATATTTAGGCGTGAATCATGCTGATTCACTACCTTTTCCTTCAAAAAAAGAATTTACAATTTTGAAGCAAATAAGCAAAAATTGCGTGAAAACCTGCAAGCTTTTGAATTTGCTACAATATATGTAATTTTACGAAAAATTGCTGAAATTCGTTGTTACGTGAATATTTTTTTTTTTTTTTGAATCAATTTTTTTTTGATTTCTTGCATGAATTTGAGGATGATTATGCGTTGAATTAAATTTCGAAGTTTGACAAATTTTTATCTCTTTTGTTGTTGTTTTTTGATACTTCGCGAAAAACAAAGACCTAATTTATATATAGACAGATTTTTTTTCCTTTTTTGTATTTTGAAATCTAAACCGAGCCTGAGCGAAGCTGGCTCTGAAATTAAATTATTAATTTAATATTTTGAAACAATTATTTGGATGAGAATAGTGTTTTGTTTTCTAGTAGATTCGTTTAAGCTATATAACTAAAAGTCGGAATCAAAGACAATTTTCTATTTGAGAGAAATTCAATCCCTTAGATCTTACTCCACAGACAAAAATCCCAACAGTCAAAAAGCACTGAAGGGCAGATCTGTCATATCCCACACGAGGACAGCCCAAACAACCCCACGTTAATCAACTCAACACTACCTGCTTAAAAGAAATGACTAAAGCGCCCCTCCACCTACAAATAACAAAAAGGATCGAAGGCGAAGACACCACTCGAAAACGAAATCATGCCTTGCAGCGAAAGCAAGGGAAAGGAAAGGTGTGGTCACCACCCTCTCACATTCAGTTAAGCGGTCTTCCTCATCTTCGGATGCGGTCCCGTCACCGCCTGAGCTTTTAAAAAGCTTTCCTTTTTTCCTCTCGAAGTCGGGACAGAATGCCTTTAGTGAGATTTGAGGTGCGGAATGAGTACGGGTTGGGAAGCCCGGAGCTGTACAAAGCGAAGAATTTCGGTGATCATGATGTGAGGAGAAAGAAAAAAGAGAATGAATCGAAGGAAATTTTGGATGGAGTTGCTGTGGCTGGACTTGTTGGAATCTTGAGGCAATTGGGAGATCTTGCTCAGTTAGTTATTTTTTGCTTCCATTAGTTCATTTTGTCAAAGTTAGATTAGTTAGGATCCGATAACATCTTGTTAAGCTCCTTCAGTTTTGATATTTGTTCATGTAGTATTAGGATTCACGATATTATTTGTTTATTTTATTTCTCTGTTCGTTTACTTACCACGGTGAGGAATTAGAGCATTCATGAGTTTGAATTTTTCACTTTCATATTTTGTGTTGAACTAATTCTATTTAAACTCGTGCTGATTAGCATCCACAAAACAGAAAACACCATCATACTCTTTTTGTCCGGATATTTACCCACTATACTGTAATTTTTTTTTTTTTTTAATTTTAAAAAGAATATCCTTGCCTAGTAAAAAATATTCGGTAAATAAATTCACCGTCTTGGAAACTACTTCACCAAATTGCGCAGTCGCCTATCAAATCAATACAAATACAGGATGATTACATTACCATGGAGGTAGGAGTTTGAATGATTGTTTGTTTATGTTCAACCACGTAGTCATGTACGTGAATGTGTACTCTAATCCGCAGTGGCGGTGCGAGGTCTGCATGATTGATGTACAAACCGCACTACTATCAATCTTTCACTTAAATCTTTTGCGGCCCGAACAATTTTTTAAAAATGTACAGTTAAATTGTAAGTTTACCAATTTGGATTCATGTCGATTCGCGTTGGAACTCTAGGCCGCGCCGAAGGCCCAAAGAGGGGTAGAGGTCGACCTAAAATGACATGGGAGGAGATAATAAAGAGAGATTTAAGTAACTGAAGTTTATCGGAGGAGCTAGTAGTTGATAGGAGTGCATGAAAATTGGCAATCCATGTAACCTTAGTTTTTTTTTTTTTTTTTTAGACTTTATTTCACGTTTACTGAACCTTTTTACTTTTTATTACTATTTTAGATTTTATTTCACATTTATTGAACCTTTTTACTTATTATTATTATTATTTAAAAAACCCTTTATCGGACGACTTTTTATTTGTTTGGTTATTTTAAACCCTTTATATATATATTATTATCATCATTATTTATTTTATTTTATTTTAATTTTGGGTTTCATATCTAGCCAACCCCAACTTGTTTGGGATATATGACTTTGTTGTTGTTGTTGTTGTTGTAGAATTTACAGTAGCAGAGTTTAAAGGTTAGAATTTTTAAGTAAATTATGATAAGGAATAGAGTAAGAAGGTAAATGAGCATGTAATGGGCAATTTTGTCCATGAAATAAAAAAAGGTTTGCCTCAGTTATTGACGTTACCTTATTTTGGGAAGATATTTTTGCAAAAACAGATTTTGTTGTAGATATTTTTAATATGTTGATGGTACAAAAACCCAACTAAATGTTAAGAATGTGAAGGACAGATTCAGCGTATCTGCATGATGCATCCATACAAACAAGCTAAAGGGCCTCATTTGACTGAAGATGTAGCCACTCACTCATACATTCAGTAGGTTGATACTTAGTATTGTGATTTATTTACCGTAGTAGCTGCCCATTGTAAGTGATAGAAAGTATCTTCAATTGGAGACTAGAATCATGAAGTAGTGTTTGTTTTGAAGAAGTTCCAAGTAGCCTTCAAAAAAAAAATATATATATTTATTATGCCGAAGTGGCTGTAAAAGCATTTATTGTAAAATATATGTTCTGATGTTGCCAAATAGAATTAATAATGCAGCTTAAATTTAAACTAGCTCTTAACATGATAAATTTCAGCTGTTCACCTTGGTAGACTGCAATAAATAAATCCTTTATCCTGGCATTTTTGTTATTGAATACCTCTTTGTAATCAGTTTTTACATTTGCATATTCACCTAAAGCCCGATTGAGGTAAAAAGGAATATGTTAGCCATTGTATTTTTTTAATCATTAATCCATATTTATTTTCAAAATTGCAATTTTCACCTTGATATTACTAAACGGAAGGGCAATCGTTTAAAACCATATGTTCCAAAATTTTGGATTAATAACATCAAGTGTCAAAAAATAAGTAAGAAAAATTTTAATGATCTTTTTACTGTGTTGATATGTGCTACGTTCCACACTTTCGTAGTATTTCTCAAGGTT
This sequence comes from Allium sativum, assembly GCA_030737875.1. NCBI lineage: Eukaryota > Viridiplantae > Streptophyta > Magnoliopsida > Asparagales > Amaryllidaceae > Allium > Allium sativum. The sequence continues at coordinate 469,098,074 of CM060923.1, forward strand.
CGAGGTTTCGACCGTAACATTAAGATTTCAGTCGTTTCGTCTTAGGTTTTAGCATGTACTGAAACGAAATGAAACCAAAACTTCGGTTCAGTAGCAAAAACAGTTGAACTTTAAATTTGATAGAAGAAACTTAAAAAAAATAAAATGAATAGAATTTCAAATATACAAATATTTAGAGTCTGAAATTTTAACATAGGAAACATACAAATTCAATAACGCGTAAATGGTTTGACTAAAAAGGTTGAAAATGAAGTAAATGAATAAACATTTTTTTAGTATTATAAATATTTTTAATTAATTGGTATTGTTCCTTATATCTTTTTTCAATTTAGTTTAAATTATACATTATGTTTCAATAAATTAAACAAAGATATCTATAATTATATTTAAAATCAATAACGAAATCAAAAACGTAAACCGAAACCAAAATTTATGAATTATGTTGATATTCCTAAAATTACAAATGATTGAAACCGAGAACTAGCTTTGTTTATTCAATTCAAAGTTCTCAAAACAAGGATGTTTTTATTGCACTATTAAAAAAGTTCATATCAATTGGAACACATAAATTAGGTTCCTATTTATTTTTCACATTATGTTTTATCACCTATTTTATTAACCCCAAACGTATATCTAATAATTCTTTTTTTCCTCAACTTTCAATTTTTTTAATATAATTCCATCATCTTCGTCATTACCTTGGTCAATCATCTATCAAATTTTAAAAAACAAACTCATTTATGTTTTCCCCCCTTCAACGCTGACTGGTTGCACTTTTCTATATTACATTCTTTAATAAGCGAACTGAGTGTCTTTAAATATATGTTTGTTCGACTAAATTCGATGATATATATATATATATATATATATATATATATATATATATAGAGAGAGAGAGAGAGAGAGAGAGAGAGAGAGAGGATTCAGGGCACCCCTATTATTTGGCACCCCATTTGCCCCTTAATATTAGTCAAGTATTTACATTAAAGAGAGTTAGTGGGAAGAGAGAGAAACGAGATTGTGTGGTGGAAATCATGGGGCTATAGGGGTGCTGCACAATTTGAGGTGCTCTTGATCCTATCTCATATATATATATATATATATATATATATATATATATATATATATGAGATAGACTATTTGGACACAAGATTAAACACAAATTAAAGGATACACAATCTTAACCGTTAGATTATTTTGTCTTTACATAGAGTAGTGGAATTCATGGGGTGATCCAATGGTGTAAATTCATTGTGTCTAAATCTTGTGTCCAAATAGACTTTCCCTATATATATATATATATATATATATATATATATATATATATATATATATATATATATATATATAATAAGCACATAGGAAAATATTTGGCCTAACATATATTTTCTGAAAAGTGAGCATTTACCATACACACCACTTTTTAAAATGCAAAATGATTTCTTATATATGCATAGTTGTTCAATAAATATAATATTTTAACCAGACTCAAATTAAAACATTATCTTGGAAGGATTATAGAGCTCATATAATGATGGCCTGGAGCGAAAGAATAACTAAGAATAGTTCTGAACTCGGACTACTATATTTGAATTTTGAAGTAGTACATTCAAAATTTGAATATCATTGCATAAAATTTTAGTTTTATATAGTTTATGTACCAATAGTGATCATTCCTTTTTGACACGTGGTCTTAGAGTATTTATGGCTAAACTATACCCTGTTTGTCCAATTATTAAATTTGTAGTCATGAACGCCTGTTACACCTCTGATTTTTCAGTCACTCATTGTTAGTTGAAAATTGAAACCTACTAGTAGCCTTCGCTTACATGTTCCTAGGGCTATACGTGTATTCTACTTTGAGGGATCCTTAAGTTTCTTTCAATTTTGAATTTTACTATAGGAGTCTATCTCCTCTCAATAAAAAATTGTTACTTGATACCATTTTATTCATTTATTAAACAGTTTCTATTCACCATAGTGATAGTTAAACTCCTAGTATGCAACACTTCTTATCCAGTGAAGTTGTTAAGAATTTGAGATTAATGTAGAAATGCCGCAATCATATGATCTAGATCATGGTATTTTTCATTATATTGAAGCAAGTCGCATTAAATTGTGCTATTATCATTGCTTTTAATGTAGTAATTTAGTAAACCATTGGCTGAACTGACCGCTTATGATTTATCTATCAGGTTGTTAGTTGTTATAACTTTGTCCCAATTGTAGGTTAGCTTCTGATATTTTTCATGATCTGCATGAGCAAGTGATGGTTACTTCTGCAAGAGGGCGGAAATTGTCGAATCGCATTCGAAATTTGGAATCAGAAGTCCCACTGGTAGAGAATGCAGTTAAGGGTCAAAGGTCTCACATTCATTATGCTTATGCAGCAGGTATTACTAATTCATGTCAACTATTCTATTTAATGATGCAGTTTACTGAATTCAATCGTGAAACCTGCTGAATCATCTGTTTTGAGGTATTATTTTTGATATTCATCGCACAGGTTGCGAGTACCGCGCTAATCTTCAGTTTGAGCAGAGCCACTTAATTTCCACTGATTTGCCACAATATATGATGGATTCCTATGAAGAAAGTAGGGACCCTCCACGTTTACACCTTCTTGACAAGTAAGGTCGAAAGTTTCGTGTCCGCTGTCAATTAAATATTATACATGCCCTTTAACAAAATTTGGTTTTTCAGGTTTGATACCAATGGCAGTGGAGCCTGTCTAAAAAGATATTCAGATCCATCCTATTTTAGAACAGTATGGTCTGCATCTGAGCTAGAGAAGACCGTAAAGGGTCAAAGAGAATGGAAGAGGCACAAAATCAAGGTTAGCTTCAGTCTGAGTCATCCACTTTGTGGTGCATTGTTGCATCTATCTTTACTAGTAAATATTTATTACCAGCCACTCTACAATTTGATAGAAAATGTGGTTAATGAATAGGATTATTATAATATGTATTCCAGTTGATTTAGTCATGCAGTGGCTTATAGTGAAGTTGTACTGCCTTCTTATGTTTACACACCATTCCACTAACACTGTCAGTTTTTGGGATCATATGGATTTAGGTATCTATCAAATATAGCTGCAAAAATGTTTATATCATGATTCGGTATCTTAATTTCTTTACCAAACATATGCCGGGATAATATTTACTCAGCCTGTATCTTACACTCAGTATAAAGGCTCTTTCATATATGTTAGCAACAAAATTTGAAGTCTTTCTTACTGTTCCTGTCGGCACTGTTTTTATAGAAGTGAAGAAATATGTATGAAAATATCATAATTCTGAACTCATAAACTGTTAATTATCTATGAATCTAAAATCTATATGTTACATAATCTTCAACAGAGGAAGGGATCAGAACTAAATCAAGAAAGTCAACTTGGTTCATCATTATCCCAGCACTTCAGCAGGTTTCCTTCCTAACTATGTATTATTTTATTAAGCTACGAGAACATGTTAGTCAAATAAACTACTTTAACTTAAAGGCAGTCAACTTATCTGTATTTTTACAGTGCTCGATTTGCATATTCAAATGCTGATGAACATCATTTTTCAACCGATACTTCACCTTTATCTAGCTCAAGGCATAAACCTGAGCTTGAAAGCAGACCATCATCTTTTGGTTCTAGAAGGTTGAGATTTGTTGAACCAACCGTAGATTCAAATTCATCAGGTTTGCCAGATGAATCAGAGATTAACAGTCCATGTATTTCAAAATCGCATATCATTCAAGGCAATGCTGTTGCTTTAGATATGCATGATAAGGCCAACGTAATTAGAACATATCCTAGTCCTGTCAGATGGGATGAGAAATCAGAAATATCGAAGCCTATTAGTCCCATATCATGCAATGACATACTTATGGATGATGCTCAAAATAAAACTACTCAAATAAGCTCTGATAATTCGGACGTTGAATCAGATATTTCTGGAATGGAAATTCCAGGCGATGAGATCACTAGTGAAACTGAAAACTATCTGGATGCTTCAACCATACTTGAATCCGAGACAGAGACTGATTATGAGTATCAGACTAAGCATGAATTTAATTCTGCTGAAAATACATCAAAAAACATGGATTATCTTGTGGGGTCGGATGATCCTTTGATGCTTCCACATTCATATACATCAGGTACTCAAATTCCAGAAGAATTATCTGTTAATCAAAATGCCAGGTATGATAATGTCTCTAATGACACTCTCTGTGATTCCTGTGGTGAATCTGAAATGTTTAATGCTGATACTGTTGAAGGGCGTCAGTGTTTTATAAAAGAAAATAAATGCGAAGAAAACTCATACCAGTTATTTCAGCCTGAAGAAGGTTCAGAGCCTACGATGCCACCTTGCTTGACAAGATCTGACCAACATCCAAATTATTGCGTTAGCAGTCAGGTTAAAAATGAAAACTCTCCTGAATGTGAAGCGGTAGCTGATAAGCCTACCATAGCAGGTACTTGCAGTAAACTTGTCAATCAAATTCCAGATGGGAGTTCTGTTAAAGCTGAAGCTGCAATCAATCAACCTCCCCAATCAAATATTTCCAATTCGACCCTCATATTTGAATCTGGTGCAAATGATTCTAACTCTACAGCTTCACCGCCATTTTATACATCTAATATTCCTACTCCCAAGTTATGGACCAATGGCATCTTGCTAGGACTTGCACCATCTAAACCTCCTGTTTTTAATGCTACGGATGGATTAAGTGAAGTTTCTGCTTCTAACGATTGTAGCGAAAATGCACCTAATAAAATTATATCATGGAATTCCAGCCATGCTGAAATCGCAAATGCTGGTAAAAGCAATAACGTGGAGCAAATTATTCCTCAGAATGGATTAACTGCGAACCTTACTAAACCAATTCCTAGTGAATCTAGCCAGAGTACTGATGATATAAAATTGAGTTTGGCTTCTCTTGCTCAAAGAATACTTGCAAACGGTCTTCAGAGGAAGCAGTCGACTGCCCATACTCTGTCTGAGGATGTGGTTCATGATTATAACAGGCCCCTAGATAACAAAGCAGAATCTGATGCATGTTTTCCAGATGAAAATGTATCATCTGATACAATAATGCAATCAAATTCGCAATTTTCTGGAAATTCTTCTCCCCCATTGGAACATATGAAAATTTCTTTCCATCCCATGAATGGTTCAGAAGCTTCAAATCTGAAACTGGAATATGCAACAGTAGATCTAACGATCCCTTCATTTCAGTTGCTGGCGAAGTCCGATAATCATTTAACCGACAATGGTTCTGAGACCGATGACAACGACGACGATGATACTTTTTGTCGATCTGCTCATTATAGTTCAGAAGATCATGAATCGAACTCCGAGATGTGGGAGCCGGATGATATGACAGTATATAGTAATCGTGACGCTTACAATGATATGGACAGGACCTCATTATCAAGTTCATCTGTCTGTAGTTTTAAAGGGTTCTTTCAAGGCGGTCGTAGAAAAACAACATATGAATTCGGACATTCGGAAGTTGAAAATAGCATGCAATATTCTCAAAATGGCAATACACTAGATATTCCTGGTCTTGATTCATTTGTACTCAGCAGTAGGTCCCAGAACGAGCTTCCACCACCTCCACCCCTTCCCCCAATGCAATGGAGAACATCCAAAGGTTCTTTAGATAAAAAAGCAGAAAAGGATTTTAGTGTTGCGGAGATCGTTGAGCACTTCAATGACATTTTTAATGATATGCAGCCACAAAGATTCACTGCTGATGAACAACACGAGCAGAATATACCAATGTCACCTCCACCAACGATGGTATGCCACAAATATATATAGGCCAATTCTATTGTAGACCAGAAAATACTTGTCATATTCTATTGTTTCTGAAAATAAATGTCAGACAAAATTGTCCTTCCTTTTTAATTAGAACTTTAAAGATAAACCTAAAACATATCTTCACGGAATTCCAAGATCTGCATAATGAGTTTTGTTTAGAATCAAAAGATGTAAAAGCACACATTTACATTGGAATTTTTAACAGTTGTTGTAACATATTATGAGGTTAAATCTTTATTAACTACGGATCTAGAGCACCCATACTCTCCTAGTTGTAGATGCAGTACTAATTGAACCAGCTGTTACAACATCAATTTTTTAATGGCTTTTATGTACTGATAAACCATGAAATTTAACGTTCTAGTTCATATCTAATGGATATATTCTAGACTGGACAATTATGGATCTTGATTCAGGATTGTGTTCATCGCCTTAACAGATTCAGTTGCATTATTAACCTTATTAGCACTGTAAACATGATCATTGAAGTTCATTTGTATGTTGCACCTGCACAATACCACTAAAATTAGTTAATTTTGCAATTTTACCTAATGATGAACTACAATTTTGAGCTCTGAAAATAAAAGCTTTTGGTGCAGTGGCAGGATTAGCCAGTTACATTTAGGTTAGTATTGGAAAAGAATGTGTTGTACAAAAGACAATACTCAGTAGCTTTTAGTTCATGCATTCTTACTACAATTATGTAGTTTAGTCATAAGTCTAATGATGTGTTTTTTTTTTTTTTTTGGTAGTGTAATGTACAAATGTTGAATGAACAAGGGGAAACAAATAGTAATGATGTTAGTAGCAAGCTATTGGAATTAGAAGAAGAGTTGTCTCATAAATTTGATAACCAGGTATGTAGACAGACCAATAGAAATATCACATCGTCTATATATTTACATTGCCAACTTGTAACATGGTAGTTTAAAATTTTCACAAGATTTTTTGTTCTTTTTTCCTTTAAAAAGTAGCAATATGAATTTTTTCACTGTCCGTGATGATGTAATGAGCCAAACCTGCAGGCAACATATATAAGGTAGAAAAGTAGACCGTTGTCAAATAGGTCAAATCAAGTGGTTTTTTCTCCAGAAAAAGTAGGGATTAATGTTATTGCAGGATAAAATTTGGTGACATCTGTCACTGTGGCATTCCTGGAGTATCAACTATCTAGCTCATAGTTCTCACAGACATGCCAGGCATGCCATGGAATGCCATGATAGGGTGCGACAAAAATATATTTTATTCCTATGACGCGATACGTATAAGAAGGCATATCTAATGCCATATAGGACGCATGGTGCATCAAGACACTTTTTTTTTTAGAGAAGTTATAATTTTGCATTTTTAATCTTTTCCCCTAGTTGTGACTTGTGGGAAACATGAAATAATCAATTGTATTTCGAATTGAATTTCATTCTTCTATGCATGTTGCAAAGATAAAGAACACCAAAAAGAAAGGAAAAGAAAAAACTAGATTCTCTATACAAAGACTAATAAATATAGTAATTGGTATCCAAATTACTTTACGCAATGTATTCTCAAAGCAAGTCTATGAGCTTTGTTGTTTTATCATTTCTTAAGATATTATTACTGAAATGCCTTAAGTGAACTATAATTTTTTATGATATTTATCAACAATTTTGTTCACCAAAAGCTGTTTGTATAGGATATGATATACAAACATACTGCATGTTCGAATAATTTCTACAGATTCATATGATTATATGATATTTTCTCTTTTAAATCCGTTTATATCTGGATAATCATATGAATTGAATCATGGGCTCATATACTTACATTAATATATTAAATAGCCGAGTAAAGTAGAAGACAAGAAACATACAAATTAAATATGCCTTAATAATAAAACATAAATTATATTTCCAATTTTTTATATCGGAACGAGTGGCTGAAATCAGGGGCTACATTTGGGGGATGAATAGATATGATTCGGATCATTCCCTATGCCTGGTAGAATGAAAAGACATGTCTGTTTGTTGCACCGTGCTGTGTGCTGTGCATCGTGGATGATGCTGATCAAACTGCAAAGAGTTTAACTGCTTTGTTTGTTATACGTTATATGAATATTATACATTTATGCGCTACTGTATTTGTAATTTTGTGTAGCCTAATTGTATTGTTGACCGTTAACCAGTGTCTGTCTCATATCCGCCCACACTTACCAACGACATTTTTTACATTTCTTGAGAATATTCTTTGATGCAATCTTAACAATCCACGTTTGCAATGTTGCGTTCAAGTTAAAACATCTTTACACAGGAACAAGGTAACTATTTTCGTGCACCATTCTCTTGAAGGGTTGATAGCAATCCTTTGCCAGTGTGGGACTATGTTCCATAAAGTGCAAAAGATGATTAATTCAAAGCAACCACCTTATTAGTTAATAGTTTCATGCACTATAACGACTAAATCATTGGTGTAATTGAAATAGTTATGATTACAACCATCTTTTGACGTCAGTTATGGATCTGAATTTTCGCTTTTATTTTGTTTATGCAGCAAGAAATTCGAAAGATCAGTGGACTTGCACAACCTAGCTATATTTCTAGTGGCCAGGTGGTGGATGAAAGAGAGGACTTTCTTCTTCAAATCCGAAACAAGGTAGTATATCTCGAAGTATTCCCTTTGCGGTGTATACACAAACAATTGTGTGGGTATCGCATGTAAACAAATTATGTTGTTATTGCTATTTTCTGCTTATATGTGGATATCAAACCATGTTAGCTTTTATAGAGAATAAATGATTATAAAAAATATTAGGAAAAAAAAAAACAAAAAAACCTATCCTACTTCTAGATGACAGTCTCTTAGATAGGGGGTTAAATGTCATATATTTACTGAAAATCTCTACATCATGGATGCAATTCCTAACATAATGAATTTAAGAACCTTGCCTACACAAATGCTAATATTGAAAGGAATGTGCCATCTCTCTGTGCAAAGTTGCTTGTTATACAATTATTGAATGCTAATACCGTTTTTGGCCAAATTTGATGAAAGCGTTGCTTTTACTCATATCTACATTACATGTTACCTTTTGTGGTCTTTTAAGTTTTAATATCATTTCTGTTTATTTGCAGTCATTTAGCCTACGGCGCACCCCAACGACAAAGTCTCGTAGTAGTGTGCCTCAGTCAGCTGCAAACACGAATGTTGCTGCAATTTTGGAAAAAGCAACTGCAATTCGCCAGGTATTTAACAAAAATATACTACCTTTTACTTGATTATTAGATCCCGTTTGGCAATGACTTATTTTTTCAACAAATATAGCTTTGAATGATAACTTTCAAATAGATGTAGGTGAATATTATTATAGAAAGTGCATGGATAAATAGTTTGAAACGGTAATAAATTGCAGTTGTGAAAACTAAAATAAATCATTAGCTAGTAGTTGTTGCTTACCGCTTATCAACTTATTAACAACTTATTTTGTCTTCAGTTTGGTGAACACACAAACAGTAATAAGTAACTAATAAGCTGTTTTAGCAAATTATACGAGTCAAACATTTTACTTTCCTTTTTGATTATTTGACAGTACCAGTGAATACATTGCTTCTAATCATTTATCTGATAAGCATGTCCTATCATGTTAAGAAAAAGAAAAAAGAAAAAAAAGTGCACTTAAAATTGGAGACACAAAACATTGTGTTACAAATGCAAGTTCAAATCATCGTGTTACAAATGCAAAACTTACTTATGTTTCTAAATCGTTAAAAAGATTCCATGTATTTTCAGGCAGTTGTGGATAGCGAAGGTGAAGATGATGATGATAACTGGAGTGATAGTTGAAGCTTTAGTACAGTACGATTTTGACATCTAAGCTTTTTATTTGACAGTTTCTAATTTTGCCGTTGAGTATTCAAGGTTTGTGTACCATCTGTATTCAGGTTGAGCATTGTAATAAACATGTAAATGTATATGAATCCTTTGTAGTATTGGCATTCTTCATAATAATAAATGGCTAGAGAAATAAGCAGTTGGACTGTTGGGAGCTCGCTCACTTTGTATTAGAGCTAAACCACTTGGTTTCTTGAAGAGTGTTTTGGTTACCCCTTTGCACCTGTTTTGGATGTGCATTGCGTGTTTCAAAGACTTCATTCCTCTTTGGAGGGGCGTGTGTATTGGGTTCATCCTTTTTAAATATGAAAATTGCATTGAAAATTATGTGCATACTAGTATATTGGAAAAGAGTATCAACAGAGCAAGAGGAGACTGTATGGTCTCTTCCTAATACCATAAACTTCCATAACAAAATATTTTAAAAGCATTCTACCTTGCAATATCACCTTGTAATTTTCTACTTGCCAAAGTACCGTTGGACTTCCCTTTTTCATTTGACATCTATGTAGTTAAAGCTCCGTTACTTACTATAGCCCATAGCGTTCTTCAACCGCTACGCTATTTCTATTAAGCACTGATGAATAGTAGATTCGCTTTTAACCCCGCTATTTTCTACTGCATCCGCTAAATCATGGTTTTTTAGTATTCGCTTTAGCGATATTAATATACTGAGCTTGATTTGATTTTTTTTTTTTTTTTTTTTTTTTTTTTAAATTCAGTAAATTTAGTGTAAAAGACTAAATTTAAGGCATAAGGGTCAAATATATGGTAAGAATTAATTACACTTATCTAATTTAACATGCATAACTATAATATTCCTTGATTTTGTTATATAAGATTAATTATTATTAGTTTCTTGTACACATATAATGTAAAAAAGATGATTAATTAATTTTCAAATATTTAATTGTACATCTATGAATCTTTTTGCGTCTTCACTATATTTTCGCTGCATCTTTTTGCACATCCGTCGCTATAGAACCGCCGAGCGCTTTAACTATACTAGCTTGACATTAAAATGAAATCCAGTATCATTCAATGCTGACAAATTTGGTGAGGTCAAAATTAGGTCATTCAATGACCATGGATTAAGTAAAAGAAATTAGCTATAAATCATGATTAGGATGATTCCTTTAGTGCAGTTTTGCCTCTTTTTTTTTTTTTTTTTTTTTTTTTTTTTTTAACTTAGAATGACTAATATCCGTGCACTCGTTAGCCTATCATTCAGACCCTCTTAAATCTATAGCACTCGGCCTAATGAACCCTCTTAAATCTATAACACTCTTGGGTCAATTTCAATCCAGGACAAGATGAGCAATGCCTTGTTTGAAAATAACATATCTAAAAAATCGCACATCGCTCATTCAGAGGTGGCACTTTGAAACTTCACATTAGTCAATGTTTTCTCAACACTTCCAACACCATTTTCAAGCACGTTTTGTTTTCTTCCTCAGTCCTCTAACAGACGACGACATTATCTAGGAACATGATCACAAACTTATTTAGTTGATCCCTAAAGACAAGGTTTTATAAGATCAACAAAATATGTTGATGCATTGATTAGTCTGAATGACATAAATAATCACTCATGAAATCTTAATAGCTTATGAAACATTGTAATAAGCACATTCTCCTTCACCATTATTAATGATGAAATCCTGGTGCAAGGTCCAACTTAGAGAGCATCTTCGCACTTGGAATTGATCGAATAAGTCATCAATACGTAAGATTGATACGTGTTCTTCCTCATCACTTTATTCAGCTTATGATAATCTACACATAATTTTAAATAATCATACGTTCTAGTGGCGAATACTATAGGATCCCTCACTCACATATTATTGACATTATTTTTCGTCATTTTTGAAGTTAGGATAATTCGTTATGAAGAGCGAATATTATTTGTTAATCATTTGGCTTAATAATGGAAAACGAATGGAAGATGATCTTTAAAAATAAATGACATAAGATGTGAGGTGGTTCGAACAAGTTGCGTACGTTATCTGTGAAGTCCTATTACTATATGCTTCTCTTACAATTATTATAATTACAAGAGAATAATAAGAAAGATGATACATCTAGGACTAATAAATCTAATAGTCTCATGATGTTATTGATGTTAAAGAGGTTGAATAACATAACTGATATAGCTATGGGTATATCCTAGGGTAATGTATTGTTACATATATCTAACTTGAAAACCAATCCTATCTAAAGTAAAAGAAAATATCTTTTTATATATACTTGATATAATGTATTATGTATTAGTTAACTTATTTTTTTAATTGATACTATATCTAATGTGAAATCCATTAACGGTATCTTTTGTGATAGCAGTAGCAATACATTATAATCATCAGTGACTTATATCATAATAAAATAAATATATCATTTTTATTTCTAATCAATATGTATTGAGATCAAACACCGACGCATCTACTTAGGCAAGAGTATGTAACAACCTTGAATGTTAGGCATGTATTACTCATGACTACTGGAGGCGTTGTTAGTGCAGAATTTCGCCTACACCAATACCTCAAGGTTTGAAATTAAAAATTTCGGAAGTTGGTCAAGTTACTTGTTTTGACCACGAGATTACCAACCTATGATATAATCGAGTTTGGATTACAATATGCTGAGCCATAGAGTCACAGTTGAAGGTACAAAGAAGAGGAAGTGCAGAAAGTAAATAACATTTGTTAATGCCAAAAATCAGGGCTGAGTATAAAAGACACTGCTAAATGGAAATCGTGCACTCCAAGCGAATAAAACAGTGTAGAAAACCGCTTTGTATTATCTATCTAAACCGAGCATTCGAAACCGACTCGAATAATATCACTGCGGTTCAATTGCAGTTTGAAGGGCGAAACCGACAGTAACCGACTGTATAGACTGGATCAAATTACCTCATATAAAAAATTATTTGCAGTATATTAAATGTGTTGTAACATGGGTTCATGAAAAAGAATGCTCTGTTTACAGCCAACCAACGTACATCCAAGGTTCAAACCCCGCATATCCTGACATTTTAATTTACTTAGGCGTTGTCATTGACACTACAGTTTTAGTTAAAGGGCGTCACGTCCAAAAATGAAAATTCGGTATATCCCAACCGTTTTTCAATTTTAATCATTTTCGACGGTTATTTGCCGACTTTCAGTTTTAAACTTGACATAGCCCCGCTGAATTTCACTACTAAGTTCGACAACGTCTTGCCGAAATTCAATCGAGTCCCCCTTGATCAAAACTGAAGTGTCTGTATACTTCTACTTATTTGCACTACCTCAAGCCCACTTACAGACTCACCTCAAAATTATTCATTTCATTTATTTTACTTTTACAATAGCCAGTACATGTTTTTTTTTCCTTTATCTCTTCCGAACCTAACGAAGATCAATTGCTGCTTCATGCCACTTCTCCCTTTCTTAAGCTAGTTTGCTAAGCTTGGATTTCATCTTCTTTTTAGCGTCCAAAGGAGGTAGATTTAACTTAATTTCTAGTTTTCTAGTTCTAATTTCTATAACTTATTATGTATCTTATGCTGATCTAGTTGCATGGATCTGGTTGTTGCGTATATGTGGTTGTGAACCTTGGTTTGGGCAGACCAGACCCGGTCCTGTGCATGGGCCTACTGGCAGTCGCCTAGGGCCTGAATGGGGCCCTCAATTTTTTTTTAGTGTATAATATGCTGTAATGCTACTATACAAAGCGATACTGAGGTTGGGTGGTGTGTCATGTGGTGTCTTATATTTTTTAGCATCGTGAATTTGACAGATGTTTATAATTTTATCTTTTATTGTATTTTCCATTTTTATGTTTACTATATTCTAATTAATATGCATGTAAATTGATCTTGTGTAATATAAGATGCAATCTTTAACCTTTTGTTTTTATTTTCCCTTTTCTCTTTGAACATCTTTATCTGTGCCACTCTTTTTTTTTTGGAAATTTGTTTGTTTTACTAAATAATTATAATATGTCACCCGAGTACGTGAGATGGAGTAAATCAGAATGAAATATTAAATCAACCTTTTGCTCTTCTCATTTGCACTGACACATGGATCTAGCATCATTACGAAAGGTAATACTACAAAATTCGTGAGATAACAATGATTTCTCTACGTTTATTGGCCAATCCAATTCTGTACCAATGAACTTAGAATAAATAATTCTTGTTATGTATTCTGTATGTAATGTTCGTGAAACTGTACACCAATAAGGATATCGATCTTTATGATTTTGTTACATTGATGGTGATATAATAAAAACAAAAAGCTGCATTATTAATGTTTTTCACTTGAGCCTTCCACAACACTTTTATATTAAACAGTCAAATCATTTGTAATTTCAAGAATTTTAATTTTAGCAGCTCCCTTTTAATTTGCAAGCATATGCTCAGCCATAACAACTGCAAGTGCCTTGTGCTTTATTGTAGCAATAGGCTTGATTAGTTCTAGAAAGTTAGGTAGCGTTTGGTTTAGATTTTTCAATTTTGAGTTTTCACACATACAAAAATACCGACAATGCACATATATCGTGAAAAATGACCGTTTTACAAAACGGAGTTAACACACAAAACCGAAAACAACTTTTTATTATTTTTCATATTTTAAGAAACAATGGAATGACAATAACAAATCCGTCTATCCACCATTCTCGCGGTCCCCTCCGTCACTCCGTTTCCCTTTGATCCACCACCACCGCTACACTTCAAATCTTCACAACTTTCATAATTAACGCCGAAAACTAAAAATGCAAAACACAAAATAAACCAAACGCTACCTTAGCATTTTGATTGTATACTTGATAACCAGTATTAATCATGTATGAATTGTTTTGTGTGGAGTATGGAAGGAACACATGATTCACTAACTGGAAATGCTTCTACTACAAAGACACCATCTTTGCAAATACCAATACATCATACATGACCTGACTATCATTGAAGTTCAACCTACCAGACTACTAACGAAGTTCAACCTACCAGTGTAGCTCTACTTCCGCTAAAGAATGAAGTAACGTATTAGAATTGCCTCGCATAGTGTTAAGGTAGGAATGATGGTTTGAATAAATAGTCCCACATCAGGGAATAAATTGAAGGAGTGGAGTACAAATATGAGCTGATAGGCACGTAACAAAAGGGATTCCTTTTGTTACAAGGATGTGTGTGACAACTCATATGCGTGCGCCCTATGTGGATGGATTGTGGTTTTGTTCCGACCATCGTTACATAACAGTGGTATCGAAATTGCAGGTTACGGATTGGACCATGCAGACAAGACTGCTCTCAAAAGATACTCGTATGATGCGAGTCAAGTGGGAGACTATTATGATTGCCTCGCATGTTGTTAAGTTAGGAATGACGGTTTGAATAAATAGTCTCATATCACGGAATATATTGAAGGAGTGACGTACAAATATAAGTTGGTAGACACTTAACATCAGGAATTCCTTTTGTCACAAGGATGTGTGCGTCCTATGTTGAAAGGAAGCGACGCTTTGTTCCGACCGTCATTACATAATAGAAGGAACATATCATAAGATTGGAAGCACTTTAAAAAGATCAAAAATTCGAATGGCAAAGAGATTTCTTGCACTCAAGCAAAATGCAGTTGCCTAAAAGTTTATCACATGCTTTATCACTGTAAGAAGTGTCATATTTAATTGGCTAATAAACGACAATTTTTTTATTCACTAGAAAATGGTGCAAAGATTGTATGTATTAAGTATAATAAGGACATTAGATGATTTTATTGCATTAGGATGATAATTGAAGACGAGCTTCCTATTATTTTTATTGAGGGACAATGATACATTGAGTTCATGAGAATAACACATCCCAAGTTTAGTATCGTTCCATAGGACAATTGCAAGACGGGTCTGAGAATTATATTTGGAGAAGGAAAATAATGCTAAATCCGCTTTGCTAAATAACTCAGACTGTGTTTCTTTAATCACCGACACTTGGAAATTAATAGAAAGCGTTAACCACATGGTTCCTATTGCTCACTTTATTGATGATAGTTGGACACTACACAAGAGAATCCTTAACTTTCTTGTCATTGCAAATCATAAGGGTAAAACCATTGAGAAGTTAATGGAAAATTATTGATTGACTAAGCAACGGAAAAAGTTTTGACAATTGTAGTTGAAATTGCTAGTGCAAATATAATTTTTGATTATATGCGAGACAAGATTGACAATTGAAAAAATCTAGTGCTAAGTGGTTTCTTATTACATATGAGATGTTGTCATATTCTTAATTTAATTGTAAAAAATGGTGTGGATGATCTTGATAGTGCTATAGATGGAATTCGTAGTTATGTAAAAGACACAATGTCATTTCCACTGCAGAGGGCTTGTTTTGGGTCGCCTTCTTAGTATTTTGCGAAAGATTTGGAGATTTTTCTGAAAGAATGTGAGAGCACGGTATTAAGTTTTCTAAGGTTGGCATTGTCATAACAGCTTTATATTTCATTAACGGCATGTAGGGAAACATAATTTGGTATACTAGCAATAGTTAAGCTGGTTAAGAGATCAGATAATGTTAGTTTGAGGAAGGAGGAATCATGTTGATGTTAAAGGCATGTTCCTTGCTTGATATCGTTGTATGCCAATATCATGGTAATAAATGGTAAAAGATATGATTACCATGTGCGATTTAAGACCATGGTTGCTTATTTAAGATGATATCAATTTTGCATCAAAAAAATGAATAGGTTCTTTAAGTTGCACAAGTATTTGAAATTGTAGGATCGGCTAGTTATACAAATGTAGTGTATGTGCTGCAAAATATATAATTTTCGCATAGCGTCAATATGATAGAAAACTTTATTTCTATATGTACGTATGTATACACGTATATACTTTTTTTTCTTCTTTAGATTTATGTAAATAAAAAAAGGTGTAGAATCATACAACAGGATACATGAATTCAGAAAGCACAAGTTCATAAATTAGAAGGCTAGGAACAGAAAATTAGATGATTTAGCCCTGTGAATTTTAATAAAAACGTCAACAAATTTAAGCAAAAGTTGGAATAGCTCAATTGGTTAGAGTGTGTGGCCCTTAACCACAAGGTCGGAGGTTCAAGCCTTACTTTTAGCGTAAACCATTTTTTTAAAACCGCTATACATTATGTCAATCCTTTGCCTTACCTAATTAAAGTTATGAATCCCTTGTAAGCTGCTATCGGATTGAGTTTAATTTAATGTTCATACGCAAGTATATACATTTATGTATTTATGCATGTATGCGCTTGTATACGCATATGTATGTATTTGTGCATATAAATAGGTATTTCGAAAGTTAAATAAATTGAGAAAAGATCCAGAAATAATTTATGAAACTATTTCAAATGCAAGTATGGATTTTCAGAAAGTGCTGCACGCGAAAGTCTCTTTGCTTGCTTGCTTTTGTCGACGATTGGCTTAAGGAAATGGAAGAAACTATTAGAAATTGCCTAAGGAATTATTATAAATGGAAGAAACTACTAGAAATGGCCTATGGAATCGATATAAATTATATAGAGAAAACAATTTATTAGTAATTGAATTCTTATTTTTGCATTTTATTATAGGTTTGTGCTCATAGGAACTGTTGGAGTTATTCGACTTAGGGATCTGATCCGGTTAGAGCAAACAATCTCCAATCATGATGATACTTGTTTTTTTGGGTAATCAATGTACGCACTTGTCTGGGCATTGCTTGGTTGGACATCACAGTTTAAAACTGAATTGTACCTACTTTGTTGTATCAAAATCTGTTGGCTCATCTCGGTAAATATATACCTTAGGCATTGGTGTTAAAAAGATCATTATGTACAAAAGTCTAAAAAAAAATGTACTGTTTTAGTTTGCAATTGATTCTTGTCAGGTATATTAGTTCAATGTTTGAGTTACTTATAGTGTACTGTTATTTTTATTATATTATTTATGTTGATCAATTGTCTTTCTTTAGCCGCAAAATTTATTTAAAATCATTTTTTTATTTGCATTCTTCTTGTTTCAACTTTCTATAATAGCAGTTAAAAAGTCTTTTACGATTGGCATAAGAAATTATAAATTTCTTTTTACAACTACCAAAATAGTTGTGGAAAAATCTTTTACAACTATCAAAAATAGTTGCAAAAAAGTTTTTTACAACTATTAAAAACAGTTGTAAAAAAGCTCATCTCTGGTACAACTACGGATATAACTACTGGTTGGTCTTAGTTGTAATAAACCTCTTACAACTGTTTTTGATAGTTGTTAGAAAGTATTCTTATTGTAGTATTTGTATTCCAAGGAGGCAACAACTTCAAGAGTAGGGAGAGAGAGTTCATTCATGTCGAGTTGCATTTGTTTTTGCATCAAGGTTCTAAGATCCGGTCAGAACATCAAAATCCCGACCATTTTGCTCTGATTCCACTGTTGATCGATCCGGAAATCCAATAAAATTCCATTCTGGGTTTGTAGTTTAAAAAATGAAAATTTAATTGAAGCATTAACGTGAAATTGAATTGATTATAACCAATCCAACCATAACCGCTCCCAAAAAACATGCCAACAGAAGAATACACAACACAAAAGCCGAATTACCTTTCATGGCTATTTCGAATTTCAATTTTTCAACTGTAGGGAAGCAATCAAGTTGACAAGGCTTCTGGTGGAAAAGGGAATTTTTCGTTTCCTTTTTATTTTCGAGATAGAGTTCTGTAATTTAGGCACATTGATTCATCCGTAAGATTTAAGAATGAAGAAGAAAGAAAAAAGGATCCTACGTATGGAGTTTTTATGTTATGTATGTTGTTGGGCTGGTCTTCGACATATTAAGTATACACTAGTGTTGTCTATTTTGAATTGAAGATAGTTATATAGAGTATTTAACGTAAAATAATTTGGATTAAGTGATTGTATCATTGAATAACAATAAATTTACATTAATATTTTCAATATTTTTTGATAAAATATGGGGTTTTGTAAACTGAAAATTTAGCTGAATTTGTGGTCTTCCAAAATGAAACCGAACTTTTAATATTTTCTTGTGGACGGAATAAAACCTAAAAAGAGAATTTTGAACATTCATAGAAATGTATGAAAATCAGGACTGGAAATAAAACATAATTTCCGAAACGGAACTCGAAATGCAAAAATATCGGTTAACGGAACCGGAATTCGGAATTCTAAACCATATTTTGTATATCCTCAAGCTTGTTGTTCAAAATATTGTAATTTGTTTTCTTAAGATTTTCATTTAACCAAAATTTAGGAGCCTATTTGGTAGCCTTAAGTTTTTGCTGCAAAACGAACATATATAGGGTTACCATAAAAGTTGTCAGACCAAACATCTTTCAAAATATCAAAAAAATCAAGCTTATTTTTCCAAGCATTAAAAAAATCAAAATATTATTTTCCTTCGATTGTAGCTGGTCCACGTAAATTAATTTTGGGTGAGTGGTCAGAGAAAGGATGGGGAAAGGAAGTTAGCAATGTCAGGCTATTCATCAAGGGTAGGCTGATTGCAGAAAGCATGATCAATTTTGGAAAAAATTCTGGCTCTATCTCTTTTGTTGTTATTCTAAGAATACACATCATTAACTTTGATTTCAAAGAGTGAAGAGTTTTACATGGCATTATTAAGGGGATGGATTTTAGTAAGAGATAAAGGATTTACTCCAAACCTGTCAGGGAGTCTTAGGCAATAGTTAGAGTCACCCATGACAATCCAAGGGTGGGTTTCCTATTTGATTGAGGGAAAAAGTTAAGGAGGCTAATTCTGAAGGAAAGAGAGTTATCAACATTGACACGAGTGATATAGAAAGAAATGGAAGAAGAAGGATGTGATAATGAATGAGTTATCTAGTTGCAAGGACATTGTAACACCCCATATTTCTTAACGTTACCCGTATAAGGATTCCATTAAGAATTATGAAACATTTTAGGTATAAGATAGCATCACAAAGTCTAAAATTCACAAGATAATATAAACAAAACACAACGGAAAACTTAAAATTTCATTTGAAACAAATTAAGAAGTGTTATTACATCACAAATCATAAATCCATAGCCATCTTATAAAAACTACACAATTAGGGTACCAATAAAAAGTACTCATCAACATCAAGTACATAAAATAAACAAACCGTGGACATGTACATGTAAGCACAAAGAACAAGACAAGTAAGAATCTCTAAACGACTAAGCTGGGTCAAAGCTCTCTCAAGCATTATATCCTCCACCCTGAGAACCTGAGGGGGGGAAGGAAGAAGAGAAAAAGAAATTTAGACAAATATAAAGCTTAGTGAGTTAAGTAATTACTAGCATGAGTGATAAAAGATGAAATCTAGACATGATAATAAACTGAAGCTCAATACATTATATAAGAACAAGAATATAATCGATTTTCAAATCGTTTGATTTCTGCACCATTTGTTACGATTCATAAATTAGGATATAACCTAATTCTATCCATCGATCGACTCTTAACCATAGTTGTGATAACCTATGTCGACTATGGTCCCAGGTTTATCATACCCAACCCATCAGTTCTAAGGACATAGCAAAAATCACTGGCGTCACATCGTCTTATCTTCCCTAATCGGCACAATGCTTGCTCATGGCTCTGCCAGAACGCACCCTTACCCACCACGTTTATACCCTTTACTACCTAGATCAGTATAAGCGTGCCTTTGCCTCCTCATGAGACCTCGGTGTAGTGTGATAAAAAGAAACACCGATTGATACAGATCCCCAGCCAAAGATGCAAATTGACACAAGTCACCCCTAGACTTAGTCCCAACTAATTATTTTAATTAGCCTCTTATTTTTCCTAATCAGGCTACCCTTATTATCGGAACAGACCAATACTACGAGCCCCTTATTTTCTCTAATCAGCCATCGCTACCAGAACAGACCCCTATTGCACATGCTTATTAATTTGTTTATTTTAAACTTAACGCCATATAAGTTTATTAATAAGCCTATTCTCTTTATCAACTTCAACTGACAGGTTGTCTATAAACATCTTTTTTTTTTAATTTTAATTTATAACCCAATCCCCGCATTTTAACGTCTATCCAATTATCATTTATCCAGTTTATCAAGGTTACAGTTCAATTATCGTTATTGCACAATCTCAATAAACCCAATTCATCCTTTTTATTCATATTTCTTTTTTCGTAATTGTGCCTTTATTATCAAATTTCATATTTTAACCCCAACAACGCATAAACAAGAATAAATAAATGGTTTAGGCTCATGAAAGCTTAAACGCAACGTTGAAATAAAAGGAATAATGACGTAGGTTCTCATATGGCCTAGGCTCAGATAAATAAGAACAAATCTAAAATAAAATAGGGCTAAAACTAAACTATAATGAAATTACAAATGACGAAAAAGGGGTATAGATGAATTTAATAAAAATTACAGTAATAAAATAGTATATTGAATAAAAAAGAAGAAATTGTAGAATAGAAATCAGATTACATAGATTTTTGACAAAAAGGAAAATATAAATTAGAAGAAATCTACAACTTATTATACTATAAAAAAACCCAATTTGTCTAAATTTTACAATTACTGAAATACATTCACAACTTTTAAAGCAATATCTAGCCCCGGTAGGTAATCTCTATCTACGAATATCCAAGCCTCGGTATTCCATCAGAAATATAAAACTGAAGAAAGTTATTTTAGGTAGAGGCAGAGTATGGAGCAGTGAGAATTAGGCTAGGTTTGGAGTATATTTATGATAGAGCTAGGGTGTTTTAGAACATTATATATCAGGTTAAGATTTTAGGACATCATATTTAGGAACTCTCCAGAAGAACACACCCCAAAACCTAGCACAAACCGACCAAAGACGTGCGCACTAGGTCGTGCACGTCATACATATGGGTGACCCACATAGGGTCCGGGTCGACCCAGATATGGGTTGGGTTGCTCATCTGAATGCAATTACCTTTGGAATTAATTCTGTTTTAATTCGAAGTTTAATTATATTTCAAATTCGAATTTCAAAATTCTTTCTTCAATATCTTTTCGATTATAAGTTTAATTTTAACAAATCAAATGTCTATCTTAGGTAGAATTTCGTAATGGACCCAATGGTGCAAACTTTGTTGCCCATTTCCCAATATTTTTCAGATTAATATTTATTTCATTAATCTTTTAATTTAAATGGATTTATTAAATTTTGGCTTGTTATATTCTCACCTCCTTAAAGGATTTCGCCCCAAAATCTCCAAGGCTAGAAGAATGTCATAAATATTATCACAACATCATCTAAGTCATCTACTCATCCACCAATCACAAAAATCCATTATTCTTAGAATTTCTAATGCTTTTTATGAACATATGCAATAGTGTAGTGTATATGTTCCTAACTAACGTAAGAAATTAGGCGGTCTACTGATTAAGTCGACCTCTTTTTATGCAATTTATGTCAGTGCCATTCGTTCAAAATGGATGCAAGAGAATACTAATAGTACATAAGGTTCTATATGCATACTACAACCATCATCAACAAAGTGCAATATTCATATGATAAACACCCAATTTTCATCCATAAATTAAAGGTGATTTCAAAGGTTTCACACATCCATATGTAATTATGTTAGTGTCATATTTGTCAATCACTAATTAGTGTCTATGTGTATATGCATCCATTGCATCCACTAGCAAACACTTGTATCCACTTGAATCCATCAATCATAACATGTCCTAGTAACATGTTTAAACCATGCCAAATATCATTCTGGAATTAATTAAGTATGAATTTGGACTTCACCTAGACATTTATCAATATAAACCCTTGGCATCAATAAAACACTTCAACTCCAACAGAGATCGCTCATTTACTCAAGTTTCCACCAAGACGACTATATCAACCAACCAAGGCGACCCAAACTTCACCTGATGGGGTGCCTACCACATGGATCATACCTAAAGAATTTCCAATCCATCGGGTCGATTTTGATTATAGGGAGATACTAATCCCTAATAAGGCTTTGATCCCTAATATAGGCTGTGATATAGCCCATATTTAATTATCCTACAGTCTTTTCTGTAATTTTTCAAGCGAATCTGATTTGATTCGGGCATGTAGATGATTAGTACAGATAGGGAAATGGATCTTAATATCCAAGGTTTACCATCGGACCATTTATAAATGTCGATGCATTTTGAGGGATCGACGTTGGTTTCTTGATAACCGAGGGCATAACTCTAGTTAACCATTTTGGGATTCCAAATGTACTTATAGATGGAATAAAAGCAAGGATTAGGACCGGAAAATTACCAAATTGGAAGAGTAATGGACTTACAGTTATGGTTATACCCATCGACATGTGATAGAGATCGACATTGATCCTTTGAGGACCATGGGAACGACTGTAACACCCTCATTTTTAATTAAATAATAAAATAAAATTTGAAACGCTTTTAGAATTTGGTCACAGAATTAGCATTAATGCGTCTGTGGATATTTTCTGATCAATTTAGACCTATGATTTGCAGAAAATGGATTTAAGACGAAAAAATATCTTTAAATGAAATATTACAACAAATATGAAAAGAAGATATAAGAAGAACACTAAAAAAGAACAATTCCCACCATTTTTTTTAGTCTTATGAATAAAAACCTATGTAGTCCAGTTGGTAGAGACTAATCTCCCCCAAGTGAGTGGTGCAAGTTCGAGTTTCATCGGCGCCATATTTTTATTTTAGAGGACGGTTAAAGAAATGCATACTCTGAGAGGAAAGTATGTATAAATGCACATATAGGGAAAATTATACATAAAGGTGAGTATTAAACTATATGTATATATGCATATGTAAATATATGTGTATTTGTGTGCATATATGTATATGTGTGTGTATATATATATATATATATATATATATATATATATGAAAGAGAAATCCAGAATAAACCTACAATCAATGAAAATAGGTAAGAAATAAATGATGGCATATCATTGTTTGAATTAAAAAAAAAGAAATAAAGATTGTGCGTATATATATACGTATAAATTCAAATGTTGAGATAAAAAGTGCAAGTTAAGAGCAGAAATAATTAATGCATAATAAATGGAAAATAGACAAGAAATTAGCTGCCTTTGAAATTAGAATGCATTAAAAGGAATAAAACAATGAATTGATAGCATTATTAATAATTCAACAACTTTTAACGGACAAGAAATTGGAAGGTTGTATGCGTATATACACGCATAAATTCGTAATCAGAAATCAAATAAGCAACATAAGTGGAAATTAACAATCTTCCTAAGTAACATTAAGAAAGAAATTGAATGTTAGAATTAATGTAAAAAAATAATTAAAAGAGGCAGAAAACATGTTCCTGGCCAGGAACTAGGTCGACTGAGGCTTCACATGGGTCGACCCATGTGTCAACCATAGGGTCGACACACCCGGGGTGTAGATCTACTTCTATGTGACGTATTTTTCTGATTTTAACGGTGCATATTTTATGATGTTAAATCCGACAGACTAGAATTTCCTGTACATCTATAAATAGACTAGCAGGGCCTAGCCCTCAACTCATATTTTCTAAAACGACGCCAAGGCTCTGCCATTTTCTTTCCTCTCCAAATCTTTCATAAATTAGAAAAAATTAGTTTTAGGAAATTCTGATTCAAGATTTAAAGAAAAAGAATGTAAATCTACAACATAGGTTTTTCGAATTCTGATCAACGTGAGGTAAGTTCTTGAATCTGATTTATTTAGGTTTCTCCTCCTCTTTCCCTCTTCTTTTAGTACTAGATTCAGTTAGGAAGACTACTGTAACAACCCACATTTTATATATCAAGAGGATCGTAAATTATTTTTATTTGATTCTCCGAGGGTTGGATCATTCTCATGATTTGATATATTGGTTATGGGGATGTGAAACATATCAATAATTTTTACCAATTTTATTTATCACAATTTTGCCTCTGTCGGTTTTGTATAGGGTATAACTTTTGACTGGGATCGAATCGGGTGCTAGGATCAATTTCATTGGAAAGGAAATGGTGTTGCTAATTCCATAGAGTGGTCACATTAAAGATCTCTGTTTTAGTGCAACACAATTTCTGTACAGGTTTGGCAAGTTATTAATAGGCTGATTTGGTGTGGCCCATTAGTTGGCTGGTTGGAGGCTATAATAGGGGGTTAGAGTCATGGAGAGAGAGGGTTACTTTTCTTCATTCTATCATTTGGTTGAGCTCATGATCCTCCTTGCTCAATCAAATACACCTTTCCTCCATTAAAATTCTAGATATACATGAGAAGATTGAAGATCTACATCAAGCAAAGCTAGATCTACATCAAGTGAAGAAAGATCGCATCAAATTAAGATGTTTGAAGAGTTTTCTTCATTGTTCGAATTGAGAATTTAGTAATTTAAGTTAATTCAAAGATTTGGTGAGTGTTAAGCATCTCTTACACGGATTCAATCAAGTATATGGGTTTTTTAATCTTATTTTCATCATTTTAAGTTGTTTTCACCAAGATCTACATCATTATAGCACCCCGCATTTTATGACAATTTAATAATTAAATAATGCATATGTATGTATATACATACATACGTATATATATATGCGCAAACATAAATGTATATATGAAGAATTAAATAAAGATAATATGTGATTGCATACATGCACTGAAAAAGAAGAAAAAATTAATGCATTAATATTAAAAGAGAAAGATTCATTCGATGGGTTAAATGAAATATTGTAACAAACATAAAAAAAGAGAAGTAAGAAGAGAACAATAATTATCATTGTTCTAAGTCTTGTTAATAATAGCCTTAGTAATCTAGTTGGTTAGAGCATGTGGCTTGCATACAAGAGGTATAGAGTTTGATCACCATCGGCGTCATATTTTTGTTTTAAGGCAACGGCTAAAATTAACACATGTTCTAAAGAGAAAATATGTATAAACACACATATAAGGAAAAATATACATACAAGGAAGTAAAGAAAATATTTGTGTATATATATATATATATATATATGAAAAAATATATATGTATATAAGTGCAGAAATATATATATATATATATATATATACACACACACACACAAGAAATAGAGTTCAAAATAAGGCTGTAATCATAGAAATATGGTTAGAATCAAATAACGGTGCAACACCGTTTGAATTTTAAAAACGAAACAAAAGTTGTGCATATATATATATATATATATATATATATATATAGGCGTAAAATGGTCATTAAAAGATTTGTATACGTATAAGAAGATTACATGTGAATATAACAGTTAAATTAATTCCAGAAATTCAAACATTCGAAAATCAAACTTCTGCGCTAAAACAGCTCGTGGACCATAGGGGGTCGACATCGAGGTCAACACCCCTGTAGGGGGTCGACACCCCCCCAGATCCTGCCAGATTCATCTGCGAACCTAGACTGTTTTCTTAATTAGGTTCAATGCTGACTCAGCGTTGCATGTACGATAAGTCCTGAACACATATAAATAGGCTAGCCGAGCCTAGCCTAAATTTCATATTCTCTGAGACAACGTCTAAGCTCTGCCATTTTCCTCCTACTCACATCTCGCCAGAAAAAAAAAGATTAGTTTAGAAAAATTCTTAATCAAGATCAGGAGGAGAAGAACGAATTTCAATAAGAAGGTGTTCAGAATCATATTCGAAATAAGGTAATTTCTTAGATCTGGTCTATTTCAATTTTCTCCTCTTTCTTCCCTTTTTCTTTTAGTAAGAATGGTGGATCCATGGTTGCTAGGTTTTAAATTCAGTTAGAAGGACCATGGAGTACTAGATCTAGACCAGATCCAGGATTTGGAAAGTAAATTAGTGAGTGGATTTAAGTTAATCATTTTTGATAATGATGTATTATCATTTGACTTCCCCATTAATCTGTAATGTAAATCTTCTAGAATGACTAAAAGTGTTGAGATGCTAATATGACATGTTGAGATATTAATATGTTTAAATATTAATGTGTTGGAAATTCATACACTGAAACGTTTAATGTGCTGAAATGTTCATATGCTGAAATGTAAACTTGTTAAAATATGTGTAACGATTATTATTGTTTTAATTTCATGTTAACTTGTGACATTTATGTACTTGAACCCTTAATTGTAGAAATTGGAATAATTACATGATTTGACGATCACATGTTATTTTGAGATGAAATCAATTACATGTTAGGAAGAACATGCGATATAAAATGGGCTTAATATGAAAACATGTAAAATATATATTATAGTAAAAATTTGAAGGAATGAACACGCCTAATATATATAGAAAATATACAGTAATAAAAAACGGTAACTGCACTTGGACACGAGGTTAAATTCAGCTTGTGGTAGAAGTCTGCCCGGAACCGGCCGGCAAATCTAGCATCCACAAGTTGTTAATTTAATGTGAGAGGTTTAGTACGTAAATAAAACATGTAACGGTGCTAAGACACGAGGTTAAGTCAAGTTGTGGAAGAAGTCTTCCCGGAACCGCCCGACAAATCCAGCATCCACAAGTGGTAGGCTTAATGTGAGAGGTCTAGTACATAAGCATATATGTAAAAATATATGTATATAAAAGGATAGAGATAAATGACACTAATTGTGATTAATGGAAATGAATGGAAACAAATAAGGAAATGAATGGAAGTTATAACAGTAAATGACGTGAATGAATGAAGAATGATAATAACCTATTATAATTAATTACATTAATGAGAATGTTGTATAATAGGTAGACTTGTCCTAGGGACAAGTGGAGATTTTAACTTAAGTTATAATAAACTAGTAAGAAAATGAGATAACTTATGTAACGAGATAAGTAGTACTTAACTGTAAATTAAGTAATCAGTAAATTGGGAAACCTGAAACCAATTGATTGTAATAAGTAGAGAATAGGGGGAAAATTTGATAAATGTAAGAAGTTGTACTTAATTACAAATTAAGTAATATGTTAACTTGGAAATCTGAAATCTACTTATAAGAATAACATGTTAAGGCTTGTCCTAGGGACAAGTGGAAAGTATAACATAGGTTATATTAAACGGAAAA
Source organism: Allium sativum (assembly GCA_030737875.1). Lineage (NCBI taxonomy): Eukaryota > Viridiplantae > Streptophyta > Magnoliopsida > Asparagales > Amaryllidaceae > Allium > Allium sativum. Next base: position 469,125,794 of record CM060923.1, read on the forward strand.
GACACTTATTAGTGAGCCTTAGTTAAGAGAACTAAGTTAATAAGTAAACAACGATAAGTTGTAGTGACGGTGTAAGATGGAATTATGACTATATAGAAAAGAGTGAGGCAAACTTATGAAATGAAATAGGTTATATTTAATCATAAATAATGACTGACATGTTAAACAGAAAACATGTGAATTGAGATATACCTAATTACATATTAAGTAGAACATGTTATTATAACTTTGAAATCAAATAAGATTATTATGGGATTGTGGATTACAGACCTTGGATCAAATCTGGAGAATAACATGTTGTGGGCTTATTAGTAGGATTAAATGGGTTAAGTTATATGACTGAAATTAATAAGCAAGAGGAACTTGGTAACCTGAATAAGAAGTCAATGTGAATGGGAATAACCAAGTTAAATGGAAACCTGATGAGGTAAAGCAAGCACATAAAAGAATGTTTATACATAACGGTCTAATAACATATTAAAATGTGGCGCTTGGACTAGTCCGCACGTTTGAGGGTGAATAACCAAACGGGGTAGATCATCGTGGTGTCGTGAGGCACGAGGGGAGCGCACGTTCATCTGATTATTCTTTCGGCTCCGAAGGACTGGAAGAGGAAGAACACGGTTTCCTGAGACGTGGAAGGTGCCCCTGGTAGTCCTCTGTAGTGGTGTACTGTGCTCACAGAGGCTGGGTATGCACGTAACTAAACGGTGAGCAGCCTTGACTGCAAAAGTAGCTTTGCAGTCAGAAAGTTGTGACGAGGTGACACTAAAGTGATTCAGCGATTTCCTCAACCGGGAGGTAGGGGTCACGACCAAAAAGGATAGTAGATCGTCAGATACCCGTCATCAGCAGCCAGTGGTATGCGTAAAGACTAGAGCTAAACCCAAGATGCCATCCAACTTTCACTATCAAGGCACGGTGGTTGAGGGGAGGCGCCAACTGGATGTTTAGATTGTTTGTTAGGGGCAAGTCGCTTAGCTCTTGTAGTCTTTACTAGTTAGGGGAGGGGTCGAGGTGGGGCCATAGCCACCATGAAAAACAAACCTAAAGGATATCTATATTTTGAGGCTCTTAAAGGCGGTCCTGTACAGATATGGAAAAGCTCCCGGTCGACATCCATCTTTCTTGTACAACTCTGCCACATAACTCGGTGCACATTAGAGTTTATGTGTTGTTAAGACATCGAGTACGATTGACGATACGTACGTGGGAAAGTCTAGATACATGTTTGTATGCTCTGGGTGGTGTATCATAGACTTGAGGGCATTACTCTATGATAGAATCTGATTTGATCGAAGGTGGAAGTCCGTATGCTTACGTAGCATAGTAATGACAGATATATTGTAATAACCCGGAAAATCTGAGCCAGTTTAAAATTTTTGTTTTGGCAATTTTAGTGAATTTTGAACATTTAAAAATGATTATTTTAAATAATATCGACGAGAAATTTATTTTGAATAAAATCGAACGTATATATTATATACGTCGTCGTTAGAATATAAATAATTATATATAATTATAAATAGAATTGAAAATGGAGCGGTAGTTCGATAATTCGATTTCAAACTTCAATTGAACATACCGGGTGCAAAATAAACCGAATTTTAGTGAAACCAAAAATAATAGGATCTAATTGATAATATCTTTCCAACGAATCCGAAAAATCGAGATTTCATAGCGGGAATCAAAAGATATGTCCAGTTGAAAATTCTGAATAGTCGCTATGGAATTCTGGCCTTTAAAAATAGCCATTTTGCAAACGACCTCGGATTTCGACGAAACCACTTTTGTTGGATCCGTGATGTCAAATTATTTCTAGATTCCAAATTTCATAATTTTTCGAATCAATATGTGAGCGTGGCAAAGGAAAACGCGTTTGACCAGTTTCAGTTGATTTTAATCGACTGGAAAATGGCCATTTTTCCAACGGTCTCAGAATTCGACGATACTAGTTTTGTTAGGACCGTATCGTCAATACGAAGCTAGGAAATATTTTTCTGGGATTTATAGAGTTCGTATGTGACCCCGGTAAATTGAAATGCACGTTCAAATTCAATATATAGAGTTATATGTTGATTTTGACGGAAACTGATCGAAACGATTGAATCAGCTTACGATACATATCCCATTGTGTTCGGAATGGGGGTAATTAGCTATGGACGACAGGCGGTGGGCCTCGTTTCGAGGTCGAAGATAAAAGTACCTTTTTGGAATTAAAAATTAAATAAATTAATAAATAAAAATCTTCTCTCTCTCTATACCTTGGCCCCCCTTTCAAAATCGTAACAGAAGAAAAAAAAACATAAAGGGCGGAGCCCTAAATCGCTCGATGGAGCTTCCATCGCGCCGCCGCGCGAGGCCCCCCCCCCTCCTCAGTTGCCGCTCCACCCTCTTCTTCCTTCTCCTTCCGCGCCACCGCCTGTACCTCGCTCCGCCCTCCGGGAGACCCCCACACGCGCCGCCCAGACACCCACCGCACCACCGCACCTCCCCCATCACCTGCCGAGCCCGACGCGCCCACCCTCAGCCACCATCTCCGGCTGAGCGCCCTCCGTTCGATTTAAAGGTGATTTTTACTCTATTTTATTTTATTTATTTAGTTTAAATAGATTTTAGTGATTAAATAAAATCAGTTTTATAAATATCATGACATGGGTAAACATAAATGATTTTTATTTATATATTTAGAGTATAAAGAAATGATTTTTACTTGAAAAGCTTTGATTTTAACATGATAAAGCTTTGAATTTTTAGACGAGTAAGGTTATGATTTTTAGATAATGAAAGATATGATTTCTCATATATGAATGGGGGATTTTTATTCATATGAAAGATTACCTTTTTATAGGAAGAAATATAGAATTTTTATACGATGAAAGATTCGGTTTTTATATTATAGCGAAATCTTTATTGTTGAAAAGGCGAAATTTTTAAAATAGAAAACCAATTTGAATTTGAATCGAGTAGAAAACCAATTTGAATTGAATCGAATAGAAAACCAATTTGAATTGAATCGAATAGAAAACCAATTTGAATTGAATCGAATAGAAAACCAATTTGAATTGAATCGAATAGCAAACCAATTTGAATTGAATCGAATAGAAAACCAATTTGAATTGAATCGAATAGAAAACCAATTTGAATTGAATCGAATAGAAAACCAATTTGAATTGAATCGAATAGAAAACCAATTTGAATTGAATCGAATAGCAAACCAATTTGAATTGAATCGAATAGAAAACCAATTTGAATTGAATCGAATAGAAAACCAATTTGAATTGAATTGAATAGAAAACCAATTTGAATTGAATCGAATAGAAAACCAATTTGAATTGAATCGAATAGAAAACGAATTTGAATTGAATCGAATATAAAACGAATTCGAAATGAATCGAATATAAAACGAATTCGAATTGAATTGAAAACGAATTCGAATTGAATTGAAAACGAATTGAAATGAATTCAAATTGAATTGAAATTTGAATTGAATTGAAATGAATTTTAAAACGAATTTATAAGGAAAAATTCAATTTTGATTTGAATTGGAAATGGAAGTTGAAATGTTTTTGAAACGAATTCAAAACTATTTATAAAATTCGTTTTAAATAGAAATCGACGAAATATTTATTAAATATACTATATATATAATATAATGGCCTGAATAGAACGCGCCGCGGCAGTTCGTGAATTTCGACCATTTATTTCAAACGGACATTACGGGAGATCCGACCGTCGGATTCTCCTAAAAACGGAACTGTTGGGTTCGTATCGAAAAGAGATTTCTAACGAATATTGGAAATTTGAAATCTAACGGTTGGATTTTGAGATATGTCCAAATCAAATTTGGAAAAGGTCGCTGTAAGTGCAGTTCGATGGCCATTGTTGGAAATCGACTGTACGGGCCTTGATAAAATTATTAAAAATAGTAATAATTTGCGTAAAATCATAAGAAATGATTTGGGAAAAATTAGGATGAAAAACTCCATATTTGAAAAGATAAAAATAGATTTTTATCGAAATGAACTAGTTTTGAACTAAAATTAAAACCCATTTATTTTTAAATAAATAAATTGGATTTGAAATGAGTTTTAAATAACCAAAATTTCTAATATATATATATATAATTGGAATTGAAATAGAATTGATTTATGGGTTTATCGTGAACGGTGTTTTAAATAACATTTGTTCTTTAACCCGATAATAAATAAAATGTGATTTGGGTTTGTCGTGAACTGTGTTTTAAATAACACTAGTTCTTTAACCCAGTAAAAGGAATTTTAATGAATCTTCAATTAGATTGAAATGTGAATTGATAATTTAAATTATCAACATCAGAAAGTGAGCGAGAATGGAGTATCACCGGTTTTGCTCCAAAGCGATAGTCAAATCTTTAATTAGATTTGAACGTGAAATGGTAATTAATTTTACCGATAACACCGTGGTGTTAGATATGGAGTATTACCAGTTTTGCTTCATGGGATGAATAGGTTGGGATTGGGAAATAAAATAAATAATTACTTCGGTATGGTTCGCTAATCCCGACTAGTTTGGAAAACTATAATTTGGTTTGAAATGACATCCAAAGGAAGGTTAAAGAATAAATTTAAAGAATTTATCTTGGATAAAATCAATGGAACCTTTCCCTAAGAATTGAAATGTAGAAACTAGCTGTAGGTTAGTTAAGAAGAATGGTTTCCTGGGTATTGACCTGATGTTGGTTTCGGCCTTCGGGGTTAATATTTGGGGAATTGCTCTCTTACTGATTTACGGTTAGTGACTAATGAATTGGAATGAGGCGTATGTTGTGTTTGTGTAACATTTGTTTCTAATATACGTGGGTTGTTCGGAAAGGCCGGGTTTATACCCATTCTGAATAACCGATTCGACGATAAGTCGAAGATGGAGACGGTAGTTGAAGACCGGAAGTCTTCACATCGTTTGGGTGATTACTGATGATCTTGATTAGGCTGTACACCCAAGATGAGGGAATCAGTTGGTGGTCGTCCAGACGTATTTGGAGATCGATGGATATGCGAGGAAAGTGCCTCCGGTTTCGTTCAGACCCAGAACGAACTTGTAAATGGATTGTGTGTCTGACATTGGATTTTATTCTGTGTTGATTGATTTCTGTTAAATATATATCTGTTTGGCGGCGGAGAATTTATTCTCTTGCTTAACGCCCTTCTCTGAGACGTACGAGCTTAGAGGTTATATATCGATAGATATCAATCGCATGGCATGAATTTCCTGTGTGGCACGCTGAGTTGCATGGATCAAGGCTTCTGTTGAAAAGCAAAGTCTTGTGGTTGATGATCAAAGCACGGCCTACGTGGCAGCTTTGTGTATAACGTGAATTCGCGAGCCTCACACCTCGGTATGAGTCAAAAACGGGATAAGGACTGCAGGGAGAGCACGACGTTTCTTTCTAGCTTTGGTGGTGTCAGTGACTTACCAGCCCTGACATTTATATACTTTTCACCTATGTGGTTGTTGGATGAGGCGCCTCGATTTTAGGTCTGTAAGGACCGGAAAACGTGTGTTCAGGAATACTAATCCTCAAACGTAAGAGAGGACCGGCCCTGAAGATCCAAGGGTTTCCCAGGGTGCGTAGCCCTGGGACATTTGCTAGAGTGTCTCGAAAGCGGAGAGGAGCTTGCCCCTTGCCTCGACTCATGACGGAAATCCAATTTCCAATACGTGTATTGCGGTTTTAATTGTAGAACTAGTATGGCGACATGATATATGGTACCCATGCCGTCTATGATTGATATTTATGATTGAAAATGTCTTGACACTATACACTTATTATAGTATCAAATGATTTGTTTTAAACGTACCAAGCATGTTTGGCTATTATAAGGGAAAGCCCTATCCTCCGGCTTGCGTTGCATTGTGTGATGGGACCTGGGTCTTATAATAGCTTCATTTTTCGAAAAAGCATTGCGCTGTTTATTCCATGCACTAGTATTCTTGGGAGGAAACCCGTTCCGTGTTATACGGCGTGGTCCCTTGAATTACTCTCTTTTAAAGTAAAGTTTTAAATAACTGTTTTAGTTCTCACACCAGTCACATGACTGACCTGGAGTTTATTGTTTTAACCTAAACTCTAGGTGCCCTTATTTTCGACACGGGCAGCTAGTAGTTTTGGTTTTGCAGATTTATATTCACAGGATCCTGGTTTACAGCTGGAATGATATCCGGAAAGCTCTGTATCCGTATATCACCTTCAGTTGTTGTAACATCCCACACCCGCTATGGTCACTCACTAAGGGAATGCCATAGCATCGGTGGAGTATTTTAGTGAATATAGAACAGAAAAATTACAACAAGACAGATATAAATAGTACTTAAAAAATTTAAAACATCATCTCATAACAGCGGAAATAAACATGTCTGGTTACATCATAAAACCACGATAAAATTCAAGTACAATATCCGTCAAAATAAAGAAGTACATAATCCCACTCTCTCATACAATAGCCAGAACAAAAGGAAAGATAACTGGATAACTGGAGCTTTACATCTACCCAAGCTCCTAAAGACTGGAACAACAATCCGATCAAGTTCTACTACCGCTAGGATCCACCGTAGGACCTGAGGGTTGGGAAAAAGATAAAAACAACGGGGTCAGACATAAGTCTGAGTGAGTCCTATAACTTTAACAATACAATTATTAAAGTAACCAGAGAAGATATAAACTTGACCTACGGTAATATCTGGGGATGAATGGCTACACTAAGCAGCTTGGTAGACTTAGGATAAACTAAGATAACCGTAAGGATGCATCTACCCACCCAAGGATAATTACTAACTGCACCACACCAGTCATTCCTACTTAAAGGTTGATCCCTTCCAAGGACTTAGAAAATTTCCCCAGTAGTTTCATGTACCCCTAGCCCACTACATAGGTGCCGTCTGCCCCTATCTCCACTAGGTGTACTCAGTAATTTTACCCAGTAGTTTCGTGTACCCCCACATAGGTGCCGTCTGCCCCTATCTTTAATCAGGTGTACCCACTACTCCCCATCGATCGGCTCCCTACCGTAGATACCCGTGCTGGTCCCACAGTGGGGTGTATCACTCCCCTAAAGTGGCTACCCAATACTATCAACGGTGCACGGCTTTATATCTACACGATGCAACAACGGCTTATCTACCAGCCCGGGCCCACACACGCATATGAAACCCGTTGGACTTGCGTTGCCACCGCTAACCCGTTTTGGCCTCTTATAATCAAGCCCAATATGCGTGTCCCGTCACTCGACATGGGTCGAGCCCACAAAGATACGTTTGGGATATTGGTTGAAATGGGCCCCCAACAAGCTACCCACCTAAGCTTGTCATATATCTAGTGTATCCCACTTAACCCTTTAATCATGTTTAATTACATGTTTCCACTTGGTTAAGTATTCTAATCGTATTTTCTATTGCCACCCAAGGCAACCCACTAGATTCCACATGCCACCCAAGGCAACCATTAAATTTCCACATGCCACCCAAGGCACCCACTTAACCCCTCATGTCCCACTACATGCTACTATGGTTAAGTGTTTCTTAATTAATTAAGACCGTGATCTCCCATAAAGACCTCCCACATTAGACTGGCTGTTTTGACCGCCTGGTTAAGCCGGTAGAATCCGGGCAGTCTTACGTCATAACAGAGTCTAACCTCGTGTCTTTACCTTAATCACGTATTTAATTTATGGCTAAGACCTCTCACATTGGGCTGACATTTGTAGCAACTGGTTAAGCCGGTCGGGTCCGGGCAGTTTTACACTACAAATGAGTCCAACCTCGTGTCTTAGTCGATTAATTACACCTAATTAATCACCCCCATATTAATTATCCCTAATTAATATCAAGTTTTCCATAACATGGGTAGACCTAACTCAATAGGTAAATTCCCATGGGGTAGACCTAACTCAATAGGTAAATTCCCGCTTATGGTAATTTATTTTTATGGTATGCTTAATCATACCCAATCATTCATTTATCAACATATTTACCAACCCCATCGTTCCCCACGTAAATCGTTCTCATTTCATGACATAATAAAGGGGAAGATCCATCACAAATATCATGGGTTTAGCATATAACTTTGTCATGGGTCAAGAGGATGTCAACTTGCATATATGAACACATATTAACCCAACCACATTTAACCCAAACTTGCATATAAGCATTCTCATAACTTGCATAACATGTTAATCATGCATTTAGGCATACACATAACTTGCATAAGCATTCACATACTTGCATAAGCATTCACATACTTGCATAAGCATACATAACTTGCATAAACATGCATAACTTGCATATCACGTCATTTAAGCATATACATATCTTGCATAAGCATTCATATACTCGCATAAGCATGCATAACTTGCATATCACATAAATCTTGCATTTAAACATATACATGACTTGCATAAGCATCCATATACTTGCATAAGCATGCATAACTTGCATATCACATTAAACTTGCATTTAAACATATACTTAACTTGCATAACTCACTTTGTTTAAACATGCATAATTCCACTCATTAAATATGCATAAATCCACTTGTTAAGCATGCATAAACCAACTTGTTAAACATGCATAAACCAACTTGTTAAACATGCATAAATCAACTTATTAAGCATGCATAAACCAACTTATCAAATATGCATAAACATAGAACAACATAGAGTAACATATCATTATAAATGATTCAAACTCACTAATCCGCATTTAAGACCATAAGCCTCATTACACCCAATCTACTTACTTTAACAATTGATGTTAAAGTGATAGAAACTCACTAAACCCAAAATTAACCAACTTATGAAGAGGGATTAGTTGCTAATTATGAAGATGGTGATGATTAGAGAATGATATGAGAGGGATTAGCTTGAAACTTCCTTCTTAGATTAATGGAGACTCCTTCTAGGATTTAATTTGGCGGCATGAGGCCTTCATTTCTATTTTTAGTATGGATTAAGGTAGGTTTAGGTTGTATTTATAGATTAAGAGAGTGTTTTAGGCCCTTAGATTAACCCTAGATTAATTTAGGTCCGTTAGATTTAGGAAATCTCTAGAACCAAGCCCAGCCCTAGCCAGAAAACCAGATTTGGTGCACCCAAACTTCTGGCTCGAGACGCCGTGTCGATAGGCAAGTCGACAGGCAGGTCGACACCCCTGTCGACAGCCCTGTCGACATGCTTAGGGCGGGAATCTTCCCGCCTGGCCCCGCTGGTTCTAATTTAAAATCTAAATTTAAATTCCTAAATCTGTTTTTAGCTCTAATTTTCTGCAAACTTCTTTGGGCCATAACCGGGCCATACGGACTCCGATTCTCGAAAACTCGGACTCTATTTCGCGTATTTTTCCGAGACGAACGCAATAACGCAGCCCGTTACCCCCAATTCCCACGTCTGAGATTATTTATCCTGTAATTAGTGAATTTTAGTATTAACTAAAATTCGGGGTGTTACATTCTCCCCTCCTTAAAGGATTTCGTCCCCGAAATCTCTAAGCTAAGGATAATGCATATCCTACCATCCAAACAACCATCTACCCAAATCATCAACCACGGGCATCCATTGTCCTTAAACAGTTTCTAATGATGTATGAGCATATGCAAACAGTGTGTGTATATGTTCCCTATCTAATGTATGAACATATGCAAACCATGATAGTGCCATGCATCCATTATGTATGCGAGAAAACCCTATCGACACATACAATATCTACATGAGTGCACAATCATTCACCAAAATGCATCATCCATGTGATAACACAACCATTATACATCCATAAATATATTTTCCTACACACAATTTTATGCAATATGCAATATGAAGTGACTGAGCCGATCTAGTGCCTAGAGTGTGTGTATATGCATCCACGAGCAACCACTAGCAAACACTTGCATCCACTTGCATCCATCAACCATAACATGTCTCAAACACATGTTTCAACCATAGGTTTACCCTATCTAAAGGTCAAAGGTACTAACGAGAGGACATACCGAAGATAAGATAAGTACTAGACAAGCGATAAAGGAGAAAGTAAAGACATACCCTCAAAAAGAAATGGGTACAATGAACGCATCTTCGCTTCCGTCTCCCAAGTTGCGTTGCTCTCATCTTCTCCCCATTGCACTTTGACTAGTTGAACCTCTCTGTTTCTCAACTTCCTAGTCTCTGACCCAAGGATGCGAGTAGGAACTCGTCGAATAGTCGCATCACGCTCTACCTCTACATCTCTAAGCAAGCTCGGCTCTACCACCTCTGCCGTCTCATGTAAGCACTTCCTCAGATGTGATACATGGAATACATCATGAACACCACTAAGTCTGTCGGGCAACTCCACCCTATATGCCATCCGTCCAATCCTTTCCTTGATAGGAAACGGCCCAACAAACCTCGGTGCTAACTTCCCAACGGATCCGAAGCGAACAACATTTCTCAACGGAGATACCTTAACAAAAACCATATCCCCAACCTCAAACTCAAGATCCGTCCTTCTCTTGTCCGCATAAGATTTTTGCCTATCCTGCGCTGCTTTCATCCTTCTTCGAATCAAGTCAATCTTCTCAGAAGTCTCCCTAACCATATCGGGCCCAAGCAAGATCTTATCCGTAGATTCCCACCAACATGTAGGTGATCGACAAGGCCTTCCATAGAGAGCTTCGAAAGGAGCCATACCAATACTGGACTGAAAGCTGTTATTATATGCGAACTCTACCAATGGAAGATGCTCTTCCCATGTACCTCCAAAATCTAAGATACAAAGCCTCAAAAGGTCTTCTAGAACACGATTCACCCTCTCAGTCTGGCCGTCTGTCTGAGGATGATATGCAGTGCTCAGACACAATTGAGTCCCCACTGCTTCTTGCAAACTTCTCCAGAACTCGCTAGTGAAGATAGGATCTCGATCACTTACTATGCTAGAGGGTACCCCATGTAATCGAACTATCTCTCGAAGATATACTGAAGCTAGCCATGGAGCAGCCCTCTTACTCTTCACAGGTATGAAATGGGCGCTCTTAGTAAGTCTGTCTACCACCACCCAAATTCCTGTATTACCCTTCCTCGATCTGGGTAACCCGTCAATAAAATCCATCGAGACGCTATCCCACTTCCATTGCGGAACCTCCAATGGGTGAAGCAACCCACCTGGTTTCCTTTGCTCCGCCTTCACTTGCTGGCACACCAAACATCGAGCGACATACTCAGCCACATCTTTCTTCATACCGACCCAGAAGAAAACCCTCTTCATGTCTTGGTACATCTTGTCCCCACCGGGATGAATGGTCATCCTAGAACGGTGTGCATCATCAAGAATAGCCTTCCTCAAACCCTCGTCTTGCGGTACACAAAGTCTACCGTCTCTACGCAAACACCCCCTATCGTCTAGGGTGTACCTACTCAAATGGCTGGACGACTCCCCCCTTATGAGCTTTTCTACCAACTCAACCAACTGTGGGTCGTCCCTCTGTGCTTCTCCAATCGCCCCAAAAGAGTAGGCCTAACTTCCAAGGAAGCTAGCAAACCGGGTACATAGTTAACGGAAGGTCTGAAATCAAACATCGAGATAAATTCCAAGCTTTGTCGTTCCACGAACAATGGACTCAAAGACAACCTCTTCCTGCTCAAGGCGTCCGCTACCACGTTACCCTTGCCAGGGGTATACGTTATCTCGAAGTCATAGGATGCTAAGAACTCCATCCACCTTTGCTGTCTTAAGTTTAAATCCTTTTGAGAGAACAAGTACTTCAATGATTTATGGTCAGTAAACAACTCGAATCTCTCACCAAGAAGATAATGGCGCCAAATCTTAAGCGCAAAAACAATAGCGGCCAGCTCTAGATCATGGGTAGGGTAATTTTTCTCATGTGCCCTCAACTGCCTTCCACCATAGGCTATTACCCTTCCCTCTTGCATTAAGACTGCGCCAAGTCCTGTCCCACAGGCATCGGTATAGACAACAAATGGCTTGCTCCCATCTGGCAACACTAAAACTGGAGCGGTGGTTAAAGCTCTCTTTAAACGTCGGAACGCATCATCACAATCTACGTCCCATGTGAAAACAAGATTCTTCTTTGTTAAGCGGGTTAATGGGGCTGATATCTTTGCGAAGTCTTTGATAAACTTCCTATAATAACCCGCCAACCCCAAGAAACTTCTTACTTCGGTAGCATTCTTCGGAACCTTCCAATCCTGAATCGATACTACCTTCGCGGGATCCACAGCTATCCCTTCCTTGGAGACCACGTGCCCCAAGAACCGTACTTCCTTCCTCCAGAAGTGACATTTAGAGAATTTAGCCTTAAGGCTATGTGCTCGAAGAGTCTTCAACACTTCCCCAAGATGTAGGGCATGCTCTTCTTCACTCTTAGAAAATACTAAGATATCATCCACAAAGACCACCACGAATTTATTAAGGAACTCCCTGAACACCCTACTCATCAAATCAACAAAGTATGCAGGGGCGTTCATCAACCTAAATGGCATCACCAGCCACTCATAGAAGCCATCCGGAGTCCTAAAGGCAGTCTTGTCTATGCTATCCTCAGCCACCCTCAACTGATGAAACCCCGTGGCCAAGTCCAACTGAGAAAATACTGAAGCGCCAACCAACTGATCGAAAAGATCATCTATTCTCGGCAATGGGTGTCTATTCTTCTTTGTGAGCTTGTTGAGTTCTCTATAGTCTACACAAAGTCTGAGGGACCCATCCGCCTTCGTAGCAAATACTACTGGAGCACCCCACTCCGATATGCTCCGTCTTATGAACCCCTTCTCAAGCAACTCCCCTACTTGCTTATGGAGTTCCCTCCTCTCACGAGGAGCCATGTGGCGCACTGGTAAAGATACCGGTTTAGCATTATCCACCAAATATATTCGGAAGTCAATCTCCCGCTTCGGAGGTAAGCCCTTCACCTCCTCAAACACATCCGGATATTCCCGGACCACTCTAACAGATTGCAAACTCTCGACCGAAGCGTCAAGCGATTCAAGATAACTTAGCATAACAGAGTCCCCGGGATTACAAGAAATCTCGAGAGTGTTACCCAAACGGGTCATGAGCCTAACAACTCTCCTTTCGCAATCAAGAACGGCACCATTACTGGATAACCAGTCCATGCCCAAAATCAACCCATAGCCCATGAAGCCCAATACAAAAGCATCACATCTAAACTCAATGCTAAGTATAGAAATCTTCAAACCCAAACATATCATGGACAAATAAGTGGAGCCCCCAATTGGGTTTGAAACAACCAAGGGATCATCTACCAGACTGGTGTCTAAGTGCAGTGACCCAACTAATGATGATGAGATAAACAAATGCGATGCGCCTGAATCAAACAATGTACGGACAGGATGGTCAAACAGAAAAACCAGACTTTCAACGGAAATAGTTCTACCTCTCTCCTGAATCGGTGGAACCGCGAGAGCCTGTACTTGCCCCCTAGCCTGACTCGGTGCCATAAGAGCTTGCACCTGTCCTCCTGAGGTAGATCCCGTCCTTTGCCCCTTCTTAGGACAATCTTTCACTAGATGCCCTGCTTCGCCACAGTGGAAGCAGCCAGTCTTCTTCTTCTTGCGACAATCCTTGCTTAGGTGGCCAGGTGTCCCACAATTGAAACACTTCTTCTTCTTGCCCTTGCCACCGTTGCCTTTCCCACCTTTGCTTTGCTGTTGTTGAGGTCTCTTTTGATCTCCCTTCTTCTCGGGTGCCTTATTAGCATTAGGACCCTTCTCTTCCTCATACATGAGTGCCATGTCAACTAGCTTCTCAAAGGTGGCCCCCATAGGGATGTGAGTCATAGCCAACCCATGCATCGGTTCATTCAAGCCTTTCACGAACCTCAAAGCCTTCTTCTCCGTTGTATTCACCATGTCTAGGCCAAACCTTGCCAATTGATTAAACTTGTTGACATATTCCTTCACCGAGAGATTTCCTTGCTTTAGAGTCAAGAATCTTTCCATATACAAGTTTTCCTCCGCCCTTGAGAGAAACTTTGCCACAAATCTCTGCCTAAAATCCGCCCAAGAGTCAACGGGGCGTTCTCCATTAGTGACCTCCCACCAGAATGAGGCCTCTCCCTTCATTAACCAAGCAGCCAACTTGACTTTCTTCCCTTCTTCCATCTCAAAGATATCTATCAACTCTTCCACCTCCTTAAGCTAATCTCTAGCCTCCACAAAAGTTTCAGATCCTTGGAAAGGTTTTCCTCCCATGGCTTTAAATTCCTTGCAAGTCTTAGCAAAAGTATCCGTGCGAGGAGGAGGGGGAGGAGGAAGATCGGGTGCTACGGTTGGTGGAGGAACGTTTGCTGGACCCGTAGTGGTGGCCCTAGCCTCCATCAATCTCCTATACCATACTGGTATCGTCACACCCTCTGGAAAGTTAAGATTCTCGGCCATGCTGAAACGAAAAAGGAAAGATTCAAAACGAAGGATTCGAAGGATATAGATATGGCTATTGGGGATTATGCTTTTCTTTCAAAAACTTTTCTCTTTAAAGACATGTTTTTGAAAATACCTCTTCCAAAAATGTTTTAGAAAAATAGTTTTCTAAAAATTTTATCTGTTCCAGTAACCTTTGCTCTGATACCACGTGTAACACCCCACACCCGCTATGGTCACTCACTAAGGGAATGCCATAGCATCGGTGGAGTATTTTAGTGAATATAGAACAGAAAAATTACAACAAGACAGATATAAATAGTACTTAAAAAATTTAAAACATCATCTCATAACAGCGGAAATAAACATGTCTGGTTACATCATAAAACCACGATAAAATTCAAGTACAATATCCATCAAAATAAAGAAGTACATAATCCCACTCTCTCATACAATAGCCAGAACAAAAGGAAAGATAACTGGATAACTGGAGCTTTACATCTACCCAAGCTCCTAAAGACTGGAACAGCAATCCGATCAAGCTCTACTACCGCTAGGATCCACCGTAGGACCTGAGGGTTGGGAAAAAGATAAAAACAACGGGGTCAGACATAAGTCTGAGTGAGTCCTATAACTTTAACAATACAATTATTAAAGTAACCAGAGAAGATATAAACTTGACCTACGGTAATATCTGGGGATGAATGGCTACACTAAGCAGCTTGGTAGACTTAGGATAAACTAAGATAACCGTAAGGATGCATCTACCCACCCAAGGATAATTACTAACTGCACCACACCAGTCATTCCTACTTAAAGGTTGATCCCTTCCAAGGACTTAGAAAATTTCCCCAGTAGTTTCATGTACCCCTAGCCCACTACATAGGTGCCGTCTGCCCCTATCTCCACTAGGTGTACTCAGTAATTTTACCCAGTAGTTTCGTGTACCCCCACATAGGTGCCGTCTGCCCCTATCTTTAATCAGGTGTACCCACTACTCCCCATCGATCAGCTCCCTACCGTAGATACCCGTGCTGGTCCCACAGTGGGGTGTATCACTCCCCTAAAGTGGCTACCCAATACTATCAACGGTGCACGGCTTTATATCTACACGATGCAACAACGGCTTATCTACCAGCCCGGGCCCACACACGCATATGAAACCCGTTGGACTTGCGTTGCCACCGCTAACCCGTTTTGGCCTCTTATAATCAAGCCCAATATGCGTGTCCCGTCACTCGACATGGGTCGAGCCCACAAAGATACGTTTGGGATATTGGTTGAAATGGGCCCCCAACAAGCTACCCACCTAAGCTTGTCATATATCTAGTGTATCCCACTTAACCCTTTAATCATGTTTAATTACATGTTTCCACTTGGTTAAGTATTCTAATCGTATTTTCTATTGCCACCCAAGGCAACCCACTAGATTCCACATGCCACCCAAGGCAACCATTAAATTTCCACATGCCACCCAAGGCACCCACTTAACCCCTCATGTCCCACTACATGCTACTATGGTTAAGTGTTTCTTAATTAATTAAGACCGTGATCTCCCATAAAGACCTCCCACATTAGACTGGCTGTTATGACCGCCTGGTTAAGCCGGTAGAATCCGGGCAGTCTTACGTCATAACAGAGTCTAACCTCGTGTCTTTACCTTAATCACGTATTTAATTTATGGCTAAGACCTCTCACATTGGGCTGACATTTGTAGCAACTGGTTAAGCCGGTCGGGTCCGGGCAGTTTTACACTACAAATGAGTCCAACCTCGTGTCTTAGTCGATTAATTACACCTAATTAATCACCCCCATATTAATTATCCCTAATTAATATCAAGTTTTCCATAACATGGGTAGACCTAACTCAATAGGTAAATTCCCATGGGGTAGACCTAACTCAATAGGTAAATTCCCGCTTATGGTAATTTATTTTTATGGTATGCTTAATCATACCCAATCATTCATTTATTAACATATTTACCAACCCCATCGTTCCCCACATAAATCGTTCTCGTTTCATGACATAATAAAGGGGAAGATCCATCACAAATATCATGGGTTTAGCATATAACTTTGTCATGGGTTAAGAGGATGTCAACTTGCATATATGAACACATATTAACCCAACCACATTTAACCCAAACTTGCATATTATTATACACATGATTTGCATAACATGTTGCATATGAGCTTGCATATTATCATACACATATCTTGCATAACATGTTGAACTTGCATATAAGCATTCTCGTAACTTGCATAACATGTTAATCATGCATTTAGGCATACACATAACTTGCATAAGCATTCACATACTTGCATAAGCATTCATATACTTGCATAAGCATTCACATACTTGCATAAGCATACATAACTTGCATAAACATGCATAACTTGCATATCACGTCATTTAAGCATATACATATCTTGCATAAGCATTCATATACTCGCATAAGCATGCATAACTTGCATATCACATAAATCTTGCATTTAAACATATACATGACTTGCATAAGCATCCATATACTTGCATAAGCATGCATAACTTGCATATCACATTAAACTTGCATTTAAACATATACTTAACTTGCATAACTCACTTTGTTTAAACATGCATAATTCCACTCATTAAATATGCATAAATCCACTTGTTAAGCATGCATAAACCAACTTGTTAAACATGCATAAACCAACTTGTTAAACATGCATAAATCAACTTATTAAGCATGCATAAACCAACTTATCAAATATGCATAAACATAGAACAACATAGAGTAACATATCATTATAAATGATTCAAACTCACTAATCCGCATTTAAGACCATAAGCCTCATTACACCCAATCTACTTACTTTAACAATTGATGTTAAAGTGATAGAAACTCACCAAACCCAAAATTAACCAACTTATGAAGAGGGATTAGTTGCTAATTATGAAGATGGTGATGATTAGAGAATGATATGAGAGGGATTAGCTTGAAACTTCCTTCTTAGATTAATGGAGACTCCTTCTAGGATTTAATTTGGCGGCATGAGGCCTTCATTTCTATTTTTAGTATGGATTAAGGTAGGTTTAGGGTGTATTTATAGATTTAGAGAGTGTTTTAGGCCCTTAGATTAACCCTAGATTAATTTAGGTCCGTTAGATTTAGGAAATCTCTAGAACCAAGCCCAGCCCTAGCCAGAAAACCAGATCTGGTGCACCCAAACTTCTGGCTCGAGACGCCGTGTCGACAGACAAGTCGAATGGCAAGTCGACACCCCTGTCGACAGGCCTGTCGACAGCCCTGTCGACATGCTTAGGGCGGGAATCTTCCCGCCTGGCCCCGCTGGTTCTAATTTAAAATCTAAATTTAAATTCCTAAATCTGTTTTTAGCTCTAATTTTCTGCAAACTTCTTTGGGCCATAACTGGGCCATACGGACTCCGATTCTCGAAAACTCGGACTCTATTTCGCGTATTTTTCCGAGACGAACGCAATAACGCAGCCCGTTACCCCCAATTCCCACGTCTGAGATTATTTATCCTGTAATTAGTGAATTTTAGTATTAACTAAAATTCGGGGTGTTACAGTTGTGCTTGTATTATTTTCCACTGCTATGAAATTTATTGTAATCTCTGATATTTATCGAATGTAATTTATTCAATTATACTCTGTATATTCTTGTATCTGATGGAATTGTTGTAATAGCAATGAAATGTTCTTCCATCTGCGTTCTATTTTGTACTGTCTCAAAACGATCAGGGGTTTCGAAGGGTCTAGATCGGTTTAACTATCGATTCGGATCGAACGAAATTCCCGACCGTCACGTATATGCCGAACGTAACATTGTTATATAGAGATCTTAACATCACTCCGGCGTAGGATGAGGTACTGCGTACATTTTTATGGCATTACGATGGAGACCGTGCGAGTAGGATACCATGTGGTGTACCTCAATATTGGGGGTAGCTACATATATATTGTGTTAGGTTAATACACTGGGAAGTAGATTGGTACGACGTGTGTGTAAGCCTTGAGTGCTGATAACCCAAGTAACCTAATAAACAATAAAATGTAACTGAACGGTATATGCAGGATTATCCAAAATGTATAGTTTAAATCCAGTCACTAGAACTTGTGTTCTGACCCCCTCCTCATAATATACTCGCAGGATAGATTTGTGGCAGAGATATGATAGCTATGGATACTGGTTAGGTTGTATTATTACTACGGTAAGGCTATATTTTGATTACATTATATTTTATCCATTCCGCGGTGAGATGTTTTTCTGAGCTCTGATATATTTTAAATCTCTGTCTTTTCTGCAGGATACCAGAGCAAACCAACATGAGTTCTGATAGATTAGAATTTTGAAAAAAAAATCGGTCTATCGTAATTCGGGTTGTTACATCTGGTATCAGAGCTTAGGTTTACGATTCCTGTATAGATAGTGAGTGAATGTATTTGTATTTTTAAAAATAAAAATATTATATATATATATATATAATATCATGATCCATAGTGGAACCCACTAAATAGAAAGAATATAATATGGTAAGAATTGGGATGTCTATTTTGTACACTAAAGAAATGAATATGGATATTTGAGACCCTTAGGGAATTTGGGTGGGAAATGTATAATGCATTTTGAAATAAGAGAAAGAAGGATCCCATATGTTAATATTTCATATTAGTGGGTTTGGCAGTAAAATCTTATAAATTGGAAAAGGTTAAACAGAGAAAAATGGATTAGGAATATATATATATATATATATATATATATATATATGAGAGTTGGCCTGGTGAGAGTGTCTAGGAAAGCCTAGAAAATTTGAAACCCTCTTTGAGTCTAACCCCGTTTTTAACTTTTAAGAACTTAAAATTATAAAAGCTTTTGGGAAATGGTTTATGATGTTTTCAAGTTTTACTCTTAAAAGTTATAATTTTAAAATATGTAAAGAAGTACATATTGGGTTTTGAAGTAAAATAGGGTATATTTTGTAAATAGTGATTTCTTGCGAAAATTTTGTCTAAAATAAAATTCTTTCAGTAAAAGGTGCATATTATAGAGTGTATATAGCTCGCTAGTTTTCTTGTTACATTGCATGAAGGGATTAAAAAGAAAAACTTAGAAAAAGTTGCATTTTGGAATTTCCAGTAAAGAAAGTATTTAAATCTCTATTATTTTGAAAATCATTTTTGATAAATTGTTTTAAAATAGAAAAATTTGTTGGGTGGACAAGATAAGTTGTAGAAATTAAGAATAGAGTAGACGTTTGCACCTTGTAGGAAGTAACTGAACCGACCTTATAGGTAAGAACAAGTTATAAACCCGACTGAGAAATAGTTGTCCTTATCTACTCTAGTTTTTGTGATTTGAAAAAAATGATTTATTTTTCTATATGACAAGTTTTATGGTTTGGCAAAAGTAAGTTTTCATGAGGAAAATAAAGTTTTGACATTTTTAAATTTTTGGAAGAAAATTTAAATGAAAAGGGCCAAACCGTGTTTTAAAAAGTATGGAGTAGGTAAGGATTAGTGCCTAGGAAAGACGGGAAAGAGTTTTTAGGCTATGATGTAGATAGCAAGAATTATCTTGCCTTGGAATAACGGTAAGTTCTCGTAAAATGCGTAAGCATTTAAAAGCCTAGGGTGTTGCTTGAAATGACTGTTGGAACACAGCTAGGACTAGTGGTGACTACTTGATATCGAAGAGCAAGTAAATGTTAGATCCTGCTGCTAATTTTCTTGTTAGGGGTAAAACATGTTATTACATAACTGTTGGGATCGTTCCGTTATTTTGTTCTTGTTGGGTAGTTAGGGTAACACCTAAACCCATCGTGGATCCTATGGTTTGAACTTTTCTGTCTATGGGGACATAGTCCTGAGATTCTTGGCCCTTAGTAGTTACTAAGTAGAGCGTCTGCTTTCTTGTTTAGTTGAAAGACTAGAAGACTTATTTGAAAACTAAATTTAGATCAAATGATTAAATAAGCTAAGAAAAGAGAAATGGTACAACTAAAAAGGGAACAACAAATTCAATAAAGCGACAAACTTGACAAATTTTGAGAAAAGATGAATAAGAATAAAAATTTCCAAGATAAGATGAAAAGAAAATCAATAACAAAGAAAATTTTCTTATGTGGATTGTGCTTGGATAAGGAAAATAGGGAGTCTTTATAAATAGTTACATAAAGTCCAAGTACGGTTGGAAAAAGGTACATAAAAGGAAAACGGAAGATGTGAAATTTTATGTTTTCCACCTTTTCGTAACATAAGAAATCAAATTTAGAAAATTAGATTTTTCTAAAATTCGGAAAATAAAGTTGGTTGGTAGGATTTTATATGCAACAATTGGATGAACAGCGCTCTTGCTCTGCAAGAATGTAGGAAATTTTGGATGAAAACGTATTTTGATTTTCAAAATATTGCATTCATGTAGGACTGCCAGTATATTTAGGATGTGAGCATTATGTTTTTAAAGAATTTTTGAAAAATTTAAATACACATAGGAGTTATCGCTTAGGCATACATGTAATATTATGTTGTATTTCACTTTGCACAAGTGCACATTATTTGCAAAAATTGGATGCAAACATGATGGATGGATATTATGCGAGGGATTATCTATTTACCTTTATCAAATTTCAAGGACAAAATTTTCTAAGGGTGGGAGAATGTAACACCCGACATTTCATGACAATTTAATAATTAAATAATGCATATGTGTATATATATATACACACACGCAGACATAAATGTATATATGATGAATAAAATAAAGATAACATGTGATTTCATATATGAACTGAAAAAGAAGAAAGGATTAACGCATTAATATTAAAAGAGAAATAAAAGAAAAAGATTCATGCAATGGGTTAAATGAAATATTGTAACCAACATGAAAAAGAGAAGTAAGAAGAGAACAACAATTACCATTGTTTTAAGTCTTATTAACAATAGCCTTGGTAGTCTAGTTGGTTAGAGCATGTGGCTTGCATACAAGAGGTACAGAGTTAGATCCCCACCGACGTCATATTTTTGTTTTAAGGGAATGGCAAAAATTAACACATGTTCCAAAGAGAAAATATGAATTAACGCACATATAAGGAAAAATATACATATAAGGAAGTAAAGAAAATATATGTATATATATATATATGAAAATATATATGTATATATGTGCAAATATATATATATATACATACATACATACATACATACATATACATACATACAAGAGATAGAGTTCAAAATAAGGCTGCAATCAAAGAAATATGGTAAGAATCAATTACGGTGCAAAACCGTTTGAATTTTGAAAAAGAAAAAAATTGTGCATATATATATATATATGCGTAAAATGGTAATTAGAAGATTTGTATACGTATAAGAAGATTACATGTGAATATAATAGTTAAATAAATTCCAGAAATTCAAACATTCGAAAATCAAACTTCTGCGCCAAAACAGCTTGCGGGCCATAAGGGGACGACACCGGGGTCGATACCCCCCAGATTCGGCTAGATTCATCTGCGAACCTGGACTATTTTATTAACTAGGTTCAATGCTGACTCAACGTTGCGTGTACGATAAGATCCTGAACACCTATAAATAAGCTAGCAGAGCCTAACCTAAATCTTATATTCTTGGAGACAACGTCTAAGCTCTGCCATTCTTCCTCCTCCTCAAATCTCTTTAGAAAAAAAATAGAGTGATTAGTTTAGGAAAATTTTGAATCAAGATCTGGAGGAAAAGAATGAATATCAATAAGAAGGTGTTCAGAATCATATTCGAAATAACGTAATTTATTAGATTTGGCCTATTTCAATTTTCTCCTCTTTCTTCCCTTTTTCTTTTAGTAAGAATGGTGGATCCATGGTTGCTAGGTTCTTAATTCAGTTAGGAAGACCATGGAATACTATATTTGGACCATATTCAAGATTTGGAAAGCAAATTAGGTGAGTGGATTTAAGTTATATTATTTTTGATAATGATATATTATCGTTTGACATTCCCCATTTAACTGTAATGTAAATCTGCTAGAATGATTAAAAGTGTTGAAATGCTATTATGACATGTTGAGATATTAATATGTAAAATATTAATGTGTTGGAAATTCATATACTGAAATGTTTAATGTGCTGAAATGTTCATATGCTAAAATGTAAACTTGTTAAAATATGTGTAGCGATTACTATTGTTCTAATTTCATGTTAACTTGTGACATTTATGTACTTGAACCCTTAATTGTAGAAATTGGAATAATTACGTGTTTAATTAGAATATTTACATGATTTGACGATCACATGTTATTTTGAGATGAAATCAATTACATGTTAGGAAGAACATGCGACATAAAATGGGCTTAATATGATGACATGTAAAATATAGATTATAGTAAAAATTTGAAAGAATGGACACACCTAAATTATACAGAAAATTTACAGTAAATAGAAAACTGTAACTGCACTTAGACACGAGGTTTATGTAAGGACCCGAAAATCCCGTCCAATTTGAGCTTACTAAATAACACAAGTCCAACCCAAAGTTGCACTGGAAACCAGGAAACTAATAGAAAGAAGACAGAGGGTGAGAATAGATAAGATAGAAACTTAGAATAGAAGAAGAAGAAGAACACAACATCAGAGTAACACGAACCTCACAGCGGAACGAATAACATATAATATATATAACATAACTTGAAATATATATTTGTACTTGAATATACATCATTATCAAAGTACAGCACTTACAACACAATGGAAATAAACTATAGCTATATAATCCTGAAGCCTCCTGCTCCAGCTCTTCAAGTATATGTAAATCCCGACTACTTGACTGCCCGTACAAAATTGGGCACCCAAGAGTTTAGGGAAAACAAAACAAAATAAACTCCGGGTCAGTCATGGGACTGGTGTGAGTAAAACAGTTTTAAAACAGTTGATAACATAAACGATATCTCATAATACCACGCCATATGACGGAACGGGTTTTTCCCTTATGAGAAACCAAATCAGTTTGATTCAACTTTCAAAACATTTTGAAAGAAACGATAAATCCTTATATCAAAACTCATTTGATATTATAATAATGTCTATCAACCACAATATAATAATCATCTAGCAGAAACGCTTCCATCTCACGTTTTGCATATATAGTATACAATCAAAACCGCAAGCACGTATTGGGTAATGGATTTCCAACTATGACAAGATATGGAACCACCTTTCGCTAGTGTACCTCTAGAGAGGAATACACTGGGTTCAACAAGAACATCTTGCAACCCGGCCACACATGACCGACCACTCATTTCGCTTGAGTATATCGAATGTATATCACCAACGGTTGGGATCAGCAACCGTTTCCCGAATGAGACAGCATCAACAATAGATTTTTTTTTGAAGTAAATGAAACTCTAGATCAAGTGATTATACACCCTAATAAGTGCGACCTACGTAGCCATGCTACCTGCCCGATTTCTGTCATTTACTGGTTGATGAGGCTTGAGGTTACGCCTTATCATCACATCAGATTCACTTCGAATGCCACATTGTCAGATCCATCGAAAATCACTAATTGACGTCTACAACAGTACATTACGTGTTAGCTAAAAAAGTTTCCTTCTCCGCTTCCACTCTTGGTACGGTTGAAGAAATCAATGTACGTGACCTTTCTGGAAATACTCTGTCAGACATTCATCCATACAAGCCATCCAAGAACTGGATGAACCGAAGGCACTATTCAGTACATCCATCTTAGGCACTGTTATCTAAGACTTATACAATAGCCCTTGCACTTTACTCCGTCTTCAATTATCTTTGGCATATATGATTCGCAACGCTTATGCCAATACAGAGTGGTTCTTTGGATAATAATCCAACTGGTCTCTCCATATTAACAATGTTAAAATGGTCACAAACTTCGATAGTCGGTGAGTTAACTATCAAAGAAAA
The DNA here is from genome assembly GCA_030737875.1 of Allium sativum. Taxonomy (NCBI): domain Eukaryota; kingdom Viridiplantae; phylum Streptophyta; class Magnoliopsida; order Asparagales; family Amaryllidaceae; genus Allium; species Allium sativum. The sequence goes on from CM060923.1 coordinate 469,150,135, forward strand.
ATACGTGTGCAAACAACGATATTATTTCCAGATGGAAATTCTATCAATCAATCATCAATCATATATATATATATATATATTTCCTTATTTTCTATGTTTAGAAAATATACGTTAACACTGGAAAACATTTCCATTTCTAATCCATATTTCCAATTTCAATATTTGATTACGTTTCTGATTCTATTGGGAAAACATTTCTGAATCTTCTTTACTTGGATTTTAAACAGATGTTTAAATCAACATCGCGACGACAACTTGAACCACTATACTTATTTATTAAAATCACTTAACCACTTTCACTCTTGAACCTTAACCATTTCAAAATTAAAAACGAAGCCAATCAAGTTGGGGTATAACTACCTCTCAGACCTTAACTGAACAACATTTCAAATCTCGAAATAGGGTAAGTACATCTTTTAACCCTTTAACACTTCCTTACGTAACTTCCGGATATAATTTACGAACGCCCTTCTTTACAGATTCATTTGATTATAACAATGGTGTTATAATCTCCTGCTTCTGAAATATAATAGCTTTAATCTAACTCTTATTTCCTAACTCGAATAAATAACGAACAACTAATTTATCAGCTCCTATTTGGTTAACTCTTATTCTATTACTCTTATTCGAATAACTCCAGTCTAATAACTCTTATTCGATTAACTTTAACTCTATTTAATTCTTACTAGATTAAATTTTATTCGAATAACTTTAACTCTATTTAATTCTTACTGGATTAACGTTTATTCGAATAACTTACATCCGAATAACTTATATTCGATTTGCTTACTTTCGAATACTTATATTCGATAATCTCTTTCTTCGAATAAAACTTATTCGATTTAACTCCTGTCGAATAACTAGATTCGATCAACTCACTTCGAATATTACTGATTTGATTATCTCACTTCGAATATTTCTGATTCGATTATCTCACTTCAAATATCTACTATTCGATTATCTCACTTCGAATATGTACTATTCGATTATCTCACTTCGAATATCTACTATTCGATTATCTCACTTCAACTCTATTCAAATAAACTAAATTCGATTAACTTCATTTGAATAACTCTAGTTCGATTTAACTCTATTCAATAACTCTAGTTCGATTTAACTCTACGGTTTAACCTAACTAGTTAACCCTAATGGTTTTACTCTAACTGGTTAACCCTAACTGATTAACTCTTTGTCCTTATTCCGTTTCAAACATCGATGTTGAAATCGATTCTTACTTCTTTATATAAGTCCTGACTTATATATTCTATTTATCCAAATGATAAATATTTAACTTAATTTATAAATATCATTTATAAATCAATCTGCTCCTTTTATCTGTTTACTTCTTCATATATAAGTTCAGACTTATATATATTTATATCCAAGGATAAATATTTTCTTTATAATCTATTGTTTTCTAAACAAATATTTCTTTTATAACCCTATTTGTTTTCTTGAACAAATATTTCCCTTTTTATTTTATTTGCAAATAGTTTGCAAATATTCCCTTTATAATCTCTTATTTATCCCTTAATAAATATCTTCTTTAATGACTTAGTTCTAAGTGTTTCCTTTATTACCTTATTTATTTATTCTAAGTATTTCCTCTAAAAATATCTTATTTAAAACTTATTCAATTTCCTAAGTCAATATCGTTGTTTAACTTATTCAATTCCTAAGTTAATATCCTTGTTTAACTTATTCAAATTCCTAAGTTAATATCATTGTTTAACTTATTCAATTCCTAAGTTAATATCTCTTTATCTTAACCTATTACTTTAACAAATAAATAATCCATTAATCGTATCTTATTTATTTAACAAATAAATATCTTATTATCTTATCCTATTTATTTTCTAAGTAAGTAATCCACTTTATAAATATTCTATTTATAAAGATTTCCTTCATTTATAATTCCCACTTAAACATATTTCCTATTTATAAATATTCCATTTACAAATATTTCTATTTATAAATATTTTATTTATAAATATTCTCTTTTATAAAATCCTCTGATTTTATAAATATTCTCTTTTCAGTATCCACTTTGACAAATTCCCCTTTCTCCAAATCCCGGTATGTTATGGTGTTTAACATATCAAATTACGATGTCCAATATCGTCCATACACACACAATCAACAACAGGTTATAAACCATGTCATATATCACAATATATGAAAACAATAAAATAGCTATTGAGGAATCCAGTCGGATTCCTCCAACCTGTTTCCCTGCATCCACAGATGTTACACAATAAATCAACATTACTTTCAGTTCCATATGATATATTCTGTTAAACAAAATCAATATAGAAATTCAACTAACTGACTAGCAGTTCAATCAACCAAGTCAACACACATCAATCAGTCATCATTTATCAGTTCTAAATATACGTTATAAAAATATGAACTGATCAGAGTTGGTGAGTTTTAATCACATAGTTTAGCAATTGGCAGTTCTGCTTTTGTTCTATTAAAATCAAACGAACGTCTGATTTTATCTCATAATTCCTGCAGCTCTGTTTCAGCAAATGTCGGTTCCAAAAATGTAAATCTCATCTCTACGATTTCAATGTTCTTGGTTTCATCCTCATCTTCACGTTGATTTCATCCGCTCAACAACAAGTCATTTCCAGCTTCCCCCTTCAGTTTGATTTCACTGTTTCAGTCCATCCTCACCGATCAACACTTAACACCGTGCTCCATTCTTTCTTCAACGTTCGAACCCCCTCAGCACACAGAAACCCATACCCGAATCCATCCTCTTGCTTGTTTTTCATGCACCGCCTGCCAACATCATGGCTTCCAAAACCACGCCATCAAACTCCTCCACAAACCAGCCCGTCATCACCAAAAAACTGCCTCTCCAGTATACAAGAAACCATCAACCTCCTTCCAGCCAAACAAACCATACTCCACTTTCTACCCATTTCTCAAGTCACCTCGTTTTGACTTCACGTTCTCAACCCTCCTTCCTCAATGCGTCGGTTTCCTCTCCTAGCAGGTAAGCTCCACAAACCCGACTTCGCCAAGGAGCTCAGCACACACAATCCTCCAAACTCCCTTGTTTATCACCTCTCTAGCTCATGCTAGTTTCCAGATGCGGACAGAACTGCTTCAACTCCTCTTCCTAAATCAATTCGTGGATATCCCCTTGTACAACCGCAACCTCTCACACCCCCACCTGATTCCCACTGGTCGACCCCCCAATAAATGCGAATCTTAGTTCGTTGCTGAATGGCAACGCGTTCTGGAGGAACCGAGTCTGTCGAGATGCTTAGAGGAAGGACAACTCGACTGATTTAGTTTTGATTTCCTTTTGATCGATTTTCTCGTTTTGGCTAAGAATGGGAAAACAGAAGTGGCGGCTCACGATTTTTGTCCGAGGAAAATGATTTTAGGTTCGAAGATGTTAAACGGTTTTTATAAAGGAGTAGGATTTTGTTGAGGACGTCGTTTCTTTCGTGTGGCTGAGAACAAATGAGACGTGGCCCCCTTTTGATCCAAGAAACACTTAGATTAAACAGTGGAGATATTTTAGGGTAGGGAATATTCTCGGAATATTCTTTTGTTAATTCATTTCACGTTTAAAACTAACACAAATAAATCTCTAAATTGAGATCTAAAACCTATTCCTAGTATAAAAAGATATTTCGGATCCAATGGGACAGGTTTCGCCGAATTCCGACACCGTTTGCGAAAGTGGCTATCTTTAAAACCCTGAACAACCCATTTAAATATATAAATATATTTAAATATAATTAAATTTAATATTTAAAAATAAATATTATCATATATATTCACAATAGAATATCATACATCTCTAGAAAAATCTTACATGGATTCTAACTTGATATTTCAAATCTGGGTCAACCCGATATTCGATTTATATTGAAATTCCTTTTTTAAAATATAAATAATCCCTTTATAAAATATAAAGGAATTCCACAGCAACTTTTCTAAAATTTGATTTGGACATAACTCAAAATCTACACGACGAAATCCTGATTTTTCTCTTCCACTAGAAAAATATACTTCACCAGCTCCTAACGTTTCTTGTTTCACAGAAATCTGATTTAAAACGAACCCTGTACATTCAGTTGAAGTTCGAATTGCCAATTTACGAACTGCAGCATCATTTCGAGCTCGATTTTAATTATAATATAACTCTACGTTCAAACAACCGTTATTTAAATATATTCGTGATTCAAATTAAATTCTAAACTGAATTATATATCATAGATGATCCAGTTCACATTGTATCGTCATTTCAGCCAATTCTGATTATTTCAGAATTAAATATATTATTTAATTTATTATTTTAATTAAATATTCACCATTATTTAATTCAACGACCATGAAATCCTTTTAATCACCTTTTTAAATAATTAAATAAATTAATTATTATCTCTGAAAATGCGGGTCATTACAGCTTAATTCAACTTGTTGTAGAATTATGCTCGGAACTGCCTGGCAAATCCAACATCCACAAGTCATTTATATAATGTGAGGGGTCTAGTGCATAAATAAAACATGTTACTGTGCTAAGACACGAGGTTAAGTCAAGTTGTGGAAGAAGTCTTCCCGGAATCGCCTGGCAAATCCAGCATCCACAAGTGGTAGGCTTAATGTGAGAGGTCTAGTACATAAGCATATATATAAAAATATATGTATATAAAAGGATAGAGATAAATGACACTAATTATGGTTAATGGAAATGAATGGAAATAAATAAGGAAATGAATGGAAGTTACAATAGTAAAAGAAGTGAATTAGGAATGATAATAACCTATTATATTTAATTACATTAATGAGAATGTTATATAATAGGTAAACTTGTCCTAGGGACAGGTCGAGATTATAACTTATGTTGTAATAAACTAGTAAGAAAATGAGATAACTTGTGTAATGATATAAGTGGTACTTAATTGTAAATTAAGTAATCAGTAAATAGGGAAACTTGAAACCAGTTGTTTGTAATAAGTAGACAAAAGGGGGGAAATTGTGAAATGTAAGAAGTTGTACTTAATTACAAATTAAGTAATATGTAAACTTGGAAATCTGAAATCTGTTGATAAAAATAACATGTTAAGGCTTGTCCTAGGGACAAGTGGAAATTATAACATAGGTTATAATAAACGTAAAGGAGACTTATTAGTGAACCTTAGTTAAGAGAACTAAGTTAATAAGCAAGCAAAGATAAGTTTTAGTGACAGGGAAAGATGAAATTATGATTAAATAGAAAATAGTGAGGCAAAATTGTGAAATGAAATAAGTTATATTTAATCATAAATAATGACTGACATGTTAAACATAAAACATGCGAATTGAGATATACTTAATTACATATTAAGTAGAACTTGCTATTGTAACTCTAAAATCAGTTAAGATTATAAAGGGATTGTGGGTTACAGACCTTAGATCACAATCTACAAAATAACATGTTGTGGGCTTATTAATAGGCTTAAACGAGTTAAGTTATATGACTGAAATTAATAAGCAAGAGGAATTTGGTAACTAGAATAAGAAGTCAATGTGAATGGGAATAACCAAGTTAAATAGAAACCCAATGAGGTAAAGCAAGTGCATAAAAGAATGTTTAGACATAGGGTCTAATAACATATTGAAATGAGGCTCTTGGACCAGTCCGCACGTTTAAGGGTGAATAACCCAACGTGGTAGATCATCGTGGTGTTATGAGGCACGAGGGGAGCCCACGTTCATCTGATTATTCTGTTGGCTCCGAAGGACTGGAAGGGGAAGTATGCGGCTTCTTGGGACGTGGAAGGTGCCCCTGGTAGTCCCCTGTGGTGGTGAAGTGTTCAGGCTGTGCTCACAAAGATTGGGTTTGCGCGTAACTACCCGGCGAGTGGCCTTGACTGCAAAAGTAGCTTTGTAGTCAAAAAGCTGTGACGAGATGACACTAGGGTGATTTGAAAATCGCCTCAAAAGGGAGGAAGGGGTCACGACCAACAAGGATAGTAGATCGTCGGGCACCCGTCATCGGCAGCCAGTGAGATGCGAAAAGACTAGAGCTAAACCCATGACGCCATCTAGCTTTCACTATCAAGGCACGGTGGTTTAGGGGAGACACCAACTTTATGTTTAGATTGCTTGTTAGGGGCAAGTCGCTTAGCTCTTGTAGTCTTTATTAGTTAAGGGAGGAGCCAAAACAAAACTGATGGATATCTGTATTTTGAGGCTCTTAAAGTCGGGCTTGAACAAATATGGAAAAGCTCCCGACCAACTTCCGTGTTTCTTGTACATCACTGCCACGTAACTCGGTGCACATTAGAGGTTATGTGTTGTTAAGGCATCAAATATGATTGACGATACGTACGTGGAAAAGTCTAGATACATGCATGTATGCTCTAGGTGGTGTATCGTAGACTTGAGGGCATTACTCTGTGATGGAATCTGATTCGATCGAAGGTGGCAGTCCGTATGCTTACGTAACATAGTAATGACATATATATGCAGAACATAATATTTTTATATAGAGATCCGTATGTCACTCCAGCGTAGGATGAGGTACGGCGTACATTTCTATGGCATTACGGTGGAGACCGTGTGAGTGGGGTACCATGGGGTGTACCTCAATATTGGGGGGTAGCTACATATATATTGTATTAGGTTAATCCACTGGGAAGTAGATGGGTACAACATGTGTGTAAGCCTTGAGTGTTGATAACCTAAGTAACCCAATAAACAAGAAAATGTAACTAAATGGTATATGTAGGATTATCCAAAATGTATTGTTTAAATCCAGTCACCAGAACTTGTTTTCTGCCCCCCTCCTCATAACATACTAGCAGGTTAGATTTGTGGCAGAGATATGATAGCTTTGGATACTTGTTAGGCTGTATTATTACTACGGCAAGACTGTATCTTGATTACATTATAATTTATCCATTCGGCTGTGAGATGTTTTCTGGGCTCTGATATATTTTATATCTGTCTTTTCTACAGGATACCAGAGCAAACCCACATGAGTTTCGATAGATTAGAATTTTGAAAAAAAAATCAGTCTATCGAAATTCGGGTTGTTACAAACATGGCAAGTATATTTTCATTTGAATCACCGTAAGATCTAATCTAGCAACTTAAATCAGTAATTCTTATGTTAACTCACATTTTTATTCAAGTTTAGATCCATTATCTTTGTTTATTCATTGATTTATCATGATTTGGTGAATTCGATATGGTTTTATGATGAATAATTGTAATTTTAGTTTTGTTGATGATTTCATAAAGTGTTGATGGTTGAATTGGATGAGTTTTTTGCATCGATGTTGTCGTTTGGTGATGATTTGGTAAAGATTGGAGGTAGATTGGTCAGATCTGGGGTCGGGTCGTTTTTGTTGATCGTTGATGACGTGGCATGAAGCTTGGGTTGCTGACATGTGCTCCAAGATATGAAGGTTGGATTGTTAAAGGGCTTCAGGTCGTTGATGCATCAGGTCGTCCGAAGCTATGCCGGGTCATTGGCTTTAGTTTGAAGAAGCATCAGGTCATGACAAAGATGGATCGTGGCTTGGGAAGCACGAAAGGAGATGGGTCGTTTGGCTTTTAGGAAAATCAGGTCATTCATTCAAGGGTGCAGCTCTTAGGTCGGGTCGGCCAGTGTTGATAGGTCGTTGAGCACACAGATTGAGTCATGTCATTTGGCTCTAGGTCGTTTGTGTCACGAAGTGGGTCGTTGGACTCATAAGTCGACCGCATTGATGATAGACCATTGAGCTCATGGAGTGACCTGGTTAAGTCGGGTAATTAGAACAACCTTGTGAGTCAGGTTATTAGGTGTAAAAGTGGGGCCGGTCGCAGCCTGAAGGGAGATGATCCATTGAATGATGGACCAAGTGTTTTTATTTTTGTTTGGGAATGGATGTGGCTTTGAGTTATATTCTAGACGGAATGTTCAAAGTTTTGTGATATGTTCGTTGATCGTTGAAATGCAACAAATGTGAAGACGGCTCAAGGTGGTGAGTTCGTGTATAATGGTTGCTTAAGAAGTGGCTTGAGCTCACGAACAGTCATCAGGTTAGATAGATAGAGATATCGAAGGCCGAGGAATTATCGTTGTCGCGGGTCCTGGCAGACTCAAAGCAGGGGTATATTGCGGATGCCTAAAAGACTAGAAGTGGTTGGTCGAGTAACTTGGGCAGCTCGACGGGCCTAGATACGTTTCGTCGTATGGCATATGAAGTTGTGCTAAAACCAGGGTTTACCATTAGCCCTTGACGGACGACAAGGTGTTGAGTCGGTCATATGATTAACGATGGTTTCAAAGCAGGATTGGCAGTGATAGCCAGAGTCATGAATGCATGGTTGTTTGCTTGTATCGTCTTGCGTAGATTATTCGAGTCGAAGGAGATATCTCTTGGGCGCTTGTCTGATGTTAGTTTAGGCCTTCACGGCTTGTGCTTGAGAGACGTCAATATCGATTAGAATGGTCTACGCTTGATAACTGATTGCCATGAATGTACTGTTATTGCTACTTGGGTGTTTATAAAGGCTATCACTGTCAGATGTGGGGAAGACGGATTTGGGTTCTTCTTTGTTGGTGTTGGTAGATTGGTTGATTAATCTGCCTATTTTCATATACTTTATTGATGATGTTAGATAGCTGTTTTTTCGCTCATTAAGACTGTTGTCTGACTCATGGTTTTATGTCTCCCTCTTATTTCCTTGGGCTGTTCAACCACTTGTGGATGTGCAGACTAAGTTGCAGGTGACAGGTGATAGATCTTGATGCGGACGATGATGCTTAGCAATGACGAGTAGGAGGCTGGCGTATTATTTCTACTATTTAATATTTGTTGTTTTATGATGTTTGATGTATTCTCTGAGTGCTTGTAGTGAGGCCCATTGTACAGACTCTTAGTGTTATCCAAAGTTGTATGAATATTTCATGGCGATATGGAAAAGTTTAAGATTCTGCTCAATTCTGCGTCACTATTATTTCCTATCGTATATGTTCTATTATTTTTATCCTAGCGCTGTGAGTTATACATCAGGTTCCATTTGTGTTATCCTACCTCGATGATCATCCACAGCTGTCTGGTATGTCTTTCAATGCATTATTTCACTTGTTAATTGCAAGAGTTGTGGGCGGTCGTCACATTTTGTACGAGAGCTCTGGTTATCGATTTTAGCCTAATTTCGAGGATGTAATTACATCTGAGAAACGTATTTGTAAATTTTTGGCGGAGGTATATTACATATTAGTGTATAGTATAATAGCGTTTGAACTCCATTTGCAGTTTTCTCGTACATGGACTAATCATTTTATATTACATATTTAGAATGGGTCATTGACCATCAAGACACACTCCTAGGGAGGGGATTCTTCCTATATGGGGTAATGGCAATATACTAGAATACCCAGCTATGTTCGAGTCCATGATGGCAGCGATTATGAGAAGGGTACCCGCTCAGGAGACAGTCGTCGTAGATGTAGGAGTTCAAGTGCAAGTGCCTAGGGTCGTGGATTTCGCAAGTATGTGCAAAGACTTCACTACTCTAGGAGGGAAGCAGTTTAAAGGAACGAAACCAATTGAAGAAATTCAAGGGTGGCTTGATACTTGCATTCGGATCTTCGGAGACTTGGGCATTGAAGATGCAACGAAGAGGAAGCTTGCATCAAGACAGCTACAGGGCAGAGCCATGGATTGGTGGAACTCTGTCATTCTAGAGAGTCCAGAAGATGAGATTTCATGGGAGCTATTCCAAGTCAAATTTAAGATGATGTTTATCTCTACCGTTCAGATTTCTATTCTGTTTAAGACGTTTGTTGAGCTTAAGAAGAATGGTCGACCAGTGCTGGAGTATGTTTCTGACTTAGAAACTTTCTCGAAGTATGCTATTCATATGTCGAGACTCCTTACCAGAAGAACGAGAAATTTGTCATGGGCTTAGATAAATATCTTGAGAATCAGCTAGTGGATCATCTAGATGGCACTTATGAGAAGATAGCTGAGAAAGCTTTATGGCATGAGAGTTTGTTTCCCAAGGAAGAGACTGTTGTCGCAACTAAGAAAGAACCGAAACCATAGCAGGGTGGTAATAACAAAAAGAGGAAGCAGCAACAACAGAAAGAAGGTGATCAGAAAAAGCAAAAGGGCGAAGTAACTTGCTTTAACTACTAGCAGAAGGGCCATTTTCCAAGGATTGTAAGAATCCAAAAGCTAAGAAGAAGTGCTTTAAGTGTGGAAAACCTGGGTGTGACAAGAAAGATTATCCAAAACTAGCTAAGGGTAAGCAAGTTGTGAAGTCATATGCTTTGGAAGTTGTGTCATCGTCTTCAAGGACTCCTAAGACAGAAGAGAAAGGCAAGAGTGTTGTCATTCAAGGTATTCTTTCCATTAGATATGTTTCAACTTGTGTGCCGCTTAGGTTTGGAACCCGAGATTTGTGATAGACCTTTTGTCGTGACTAATCCAGTTGGGGGTTCGTCCAACTTGTGTATAATTTGTCATGTTCTAGTGTTGTTAAGTCATGGTTGCTCCTTTGTATGTGATTGCTTTGTTTTGAACTTCGCTGGGTTTGGGATAATTTTGGGTATGGACTGGCTCAAGAGGTATGCAACAAAAGTGGATTGCGAGAAGCTGGAAGTGACAGTCGGGAATGTAGACGGATGAATGGTTGTGATTCGATGTAAGCCCGAAGATGGTGTCTTCGTGAGCTATTTGTATTCTCTTATGATTCCACGGGAAGACTTGTCATAAGTGTCAATCGCAAGTGAGTTTAAAGATGTCTTTGATGAGGTCAAAGGATTGCCCCGCATCATGAGATTGAGTTCATAATAAATTTGGTCGAAAGTGCTAGACCTATCGTCATGCCTTTTAGGCGGATAGCGCCTAAGGAACATCGAGAGTTGGAGGTGCAAGTACATGACCTTTTGGGAAAAGGATTCATTCAGAGAAGTGTGTCCGAATGCGGTGCACCAGTTGTATTTGCAACCAAGGCCGAAGAATCTTTGAGATTGTGTGTGGATTATCGTGAATTGAACAAAAAAAACCAAGAAGAACAAGTATCCATTGCCGAGGATAGGCAACTTGTTTGATCAGCTTCACGAGGTCAAGGTGTTTTCTCAAATGGATTTGGCAATGAGATTCCACCAGTTGAGGGTGGCGAAGGATAGTGTGCCGAAGACTGCTTTTAGGACACTATCTGGTTTCTTCGAATGGTTGGCGATGCCATTCAGGTTTACTAACGCACCAGCGTATTTTGTTGATCTTATGAATAGGGTATTCAGGGATCAACTGAACAAGTTCTTGCTTGTGTTCGTGGATGATATTCTGGTTTACTCCCGGAATGAGGAAGAGAAAAAGACGCATTTGCAAGTTGTTTTGGAAATCATGCGAAAGCATCAGTTGAGAGCTAGGTTTTCGAAGTGTCGCTTCTGGAAGAGTGAAGTGGGGTTCTTAGGCCATGTTGTTTCGGGAAATGGAATAGCTATTGACCATGCTGAAGTGGTAGCAATCCAGGACTGGGATTGTGACAACCCTAATTCCGACAGACCGAATTTTTTTCAAAAACTCCCATCTATCGAAACTCGGATTGAGTTGCTCTGGTATCGTGCAGAAAAGACAGAGACATAAAATATGTCAGAGCTCAGAAAATATCTCACAGCGGGATGGATAAAATATAATATAATCAAAATATAGCCTTACCCCATTAACAATGAGAATGTGATCTGGAATTTAAAAATATTTTTATTAAGATTTAATGGAAATTTTCCAAAGTAAAGTCTTCCAATTTAATAAGATAAATTATGTGGAATGGAATTCGATTTGGTAATAATCGAAGTGAGCTTCTGTGGAGGAAGGTTGTTAACATATATGGAACTTAAAAGGCTTTATCATTATTCCATTTATATTATTAGTCGGATACGGAAATTGATATCGATTATATATATTGATCCGTTTTCCGTGAAGATTCCATAATTAATGGAATGTGATTTTGGGTTTATCGTGAACTGTGTTTTAAATGACATTGGTTCTTTAACCCAGTTAAAGACAAGATTTCATGTCTAACATTGTATTTCGAACTGTGTTACTGATCTCTATTAAAAATATATATTTGGTAGCGGAAAATTTATTCTCTTGCTTAACACCCTTCTCTGAGATGTACGAGCTCAGAGGTTATATATCGACAGAAACCAGTAGTACGTGGTAGATTATCGATGCGACATGTTTGATTTCCCAAATTTAAATAATCATTAATATTGATTTTTGGGAAGATTAAAACTAATTGGAGTTTTAATGAATCTTTAATTAGATTGAAATGGGAATGTAATATTTAAATTATCAGATTTGGGAAATGATCGAGAATGGAGTATCATCAGTTTTGCTCCAAGCAATAGTTAAATTTTAATTAGATTTGAACGTAAAATGGTAATTAAATTTACCAATAACACCGTGGTATTAGATATGGAGTGTTACCAGTTTTGCTTCATGGGATGAATAGGTTAGGACTGGGAAATATAATAAATGAATACTTCGGTAAGGTTCGCTAATCCTGACTAGTTGATAAATCTTAATTTGGTTTCGAATTGATATCCAAAGGAAGATTAAAGAATAAATTTAAAAGAATTTATCTTTGATAAAATTATTAGGAACCTTTCGCTAATGATGCGAATATTTGACTAAAAGAATATTCAGAATTGGAATGATGCATATGTTGTGTTTTTATAGCACTTGTTTATAAAATACGCGAGTTATTTGGAAAGGTCGGGTTTATACCCAATCTAAATAACTGATTTGACGGTAAGTCGACGATGGTTGAAGACCAGAGGTCTTCGCATCGTTTGGATGATTACTGATGTCTTACTTGGGTTGTACACCCAAGACAAGGTAATAAGTGGTGATCGTCCAGGCGTGCTTGGAGATCGACCGGATATGCGAGGAACTCTCTCCTGTATTGGACACATGGGACAAGGAATAAGGTGCCATCGATTTCGTTCAGTCCCAGAATGAACTAGCAAATGGATGTGTTTCTGACACTGGATTTTATTCTGTGTTTATTGATCTCTATTAAATATATATATGTTTGGTGGCGGAGAATTTATTCTCTTGCTTAACACCCTTCTCTGAGAAGTACGAGCCCAGAGGTTATATCGATAGACATCAGTCGCATGACGTGAATTGCTTATGTGGCATGCTGAGATGCAAATGATCAAGGCTTCTGTTGAAAAGCAGAGTCTTGTGGTTGATGATCAAAGCATGGCTTTAAATAGCATAGCTTTGTGTATAGCATTAATTCGCGAGCCTCGCACCTCGGTATGAGTCAAAAACGGGATCGTGACTGCAGGGAGTGCATGACGTTTCCTTCTAGCTATGGGTGGTGTCATGATATGGAGCCCAGACATTTATATTTATTTTACCTATGTGGATGATAGATAGAGAGGTGCCTCAGATATATCGGTTACTATAGAGCCGATGGATAGGTCCTATAGGACCGGGAAACGTGTGTTCAGGTATAATTAATCTACTAAGTGTGGAACAGCCTTGAAGATCCAAGGGTTCGCCAGCGACCGAACCCTGAGGCATTTGCTAGAGTGTCTCGAAGCCGGCGAGGATGAACCCTTGCCTCGACTCATAGATGGAATCCAATTTCCAATATGTGACATTTCAGTTTTAATTGCAGAACTAGTATAGCGACATTGTACCATGGGATACTATGTCGTCCATGATTGATACATTTATATTTGAAGTGATTTTGACACTGTATACTTATAGTAATATCAAAATGATTTGTTTTATAACGTATCAACATGTTTGGGTATTATAAGGTAAAACTCTATCCTGGGACCTGAGTCTTATAATTTCTTCATTTTTTCCAAAAAACATTGCGTTGTTTGTTTTATGCACCGGTATTCTTGGGACTGAATAAAGAAAGTAAGTAAATAGTCAATTGTATGCCAATGAATCTAATAACTTGAGATCACAGTGAAAAGGGGAACAATCATGTCAATTAACAACATGGTGAGATACGACGAGCACTTAATTAAAATATTAGCCATAGGGTCTAATAACACAATTGCATGATGTGCTTGGACCAGTCGCACATACGAAGATGAAGAACCCAACGTGGTAGATCATCGTGGTGTCTGGAGGCACAAGAGGAACACGTCCATCTGATTATTCTACGTGATTGCTCGGTGTGACTGGAGGGAAGCACACGACTTCCAAGGGACGTGGTTGGGTACTCTATAGTGGTCCTCTTTTGCGGTACATGCTCAGGATGTACTCACAGAGGTGGGGGTCTGCGCAATACCACCCAGTGCGTATACCTTGACTACAATGGTAGAGTTGGCAGTCAGAAGGCCATGGCGGATGACGTTGGGTGATTCAGCGATTAGCTTCAGAATAGGTTGATCAGGACCAAATTAAGGATAGTAATCGTCTGGTACCTATCATCGGCAGTCTGTGGGATAAGGAAAGACTAGAGCTAAACCAAGAGAAGATCGATCTTCCACTATCGGGACGTTGGTTGAGGGACACGCCAAATTGGATATGATAGCTTTGGATACTGGTTAGACAATATTATTACCTCGGTAAGGCTATATTTTATTATGTTACATTTTATTCATTCTGTTGTGAGATGTTTATAGAGCTCTGATATATTTATTTTCTATCTTTTCTGCAAGATATTAGACAAGGCGACTTGAGCTTCGGTAGCTTGGGATTTTTGAAAAAATTCAGTCTGTCGAAATTCGGGTTTTTACCATGACCATGTTTGATCTCAGGTGAAATAATACAAGACTCAAGAATGGAGTTGGATGTGCTAATGCCCTAAAAGCACAGAATAAGGAATGTGCACCAGAATACCCTATTAGAGTCGAAGGTAGGCTATGAATGTGAATTAGAGATAACATATAGATGTGTGACGACCCAAATTTTTTGTCGATTAGTTGAACATTTAATATTGTTTTAAATTTTGAGCTAATAATATAAATGGATTTTATATGGAATTTATCATTTAATAATCGAATATGATTTTATTTCGATTATATCGAATTATTGTAATACAGGAATGACAAATAAATGAATTAAAGTTAAAACTGAATCAAAATGATTCAAATAATCAATATTAATTCTATTTGAATATAAACGGTAATAATTATAATTTATTATTGAGGAATTGATTATTTTTAATTTAAAATTATATCGATTTAATATGGTACTTATTGTAAATTTTTAAACAACATCGGTTTTCAACGAAACCAAATTTATTGGGTTCGGGACATCAAACCGTAGAAGTATATCAATTTTCATCCCAATTGGTGCCTGTATGTGTTCGTTTAAACATGAAACTTCATGTGTAA
Source organism: Allium sativum (assembly GCA_030737875.1). NCBI lineage: Eukaryota > Viridiplantae > Streptophyta > Magnoliopsida > Asparagales > Amaryllidaceae > Allium > Allium sativum. The sequence goes on from CM060923.1 coordinate 469,165,466, forward strand.
GTTTCATGAGAATATTATAATAATTAATCGTATAAAAATAAATTATAAATCTGTAGGTAAGTATAAAATGACCTCAAAAATATAATCAAATTAATTTGTGTGTACTTCAACCACCTTAAACTTTTGGAAAACGCAACCTAAAATTTGTACCGAGGTGACCTAAAACCTACGTTCCATGTTTATAAATAAGTCACTACCCCTCCCTTATTTATTCTTTAGAAAATCGAACTTCAGGCAAATAAAAACGAAAATGGTTCCCTTCCAAATTAAAAAAAAATCGAAAGCGATTCACATAAAAATCAAAGTTCACATCTTCATGGTTTGGGTTCTTCGATTAGGAAGAGAGATTGGTGCGTGCAATGCTTCTAAGAGGGGTTCGAATTTCTGAACAGTGAGTACGTCTTGCGATTTTTGGGGGTTTTCGAAGTTCTGGGCATTGATTCATGATTGGGTAGTACGATCGGGATCGCAGAGAGAAATAGATTTTGATGTGGAAGTTTTGGGAAAATTCGTGCAAAAATATTTCGCATGAAGACAGTGAGGGTTTGTGGTTTGCTCTGAGGCGATTGTGTTGTTCTTCGATCGAGAGGAGTTTCTGTTTGGGTTTCTGGAAGTGTTTGATGTGTGTGCGTGATTGAGAGGAAGACTGGAAGTTGTGGTTGGATTGATCAGCTATTGAGATGGCAATCTGGAAGTCATGTTTGATGTCTGGAGGAAGTCTAGAAGGTCAGTAAATGGGTGGATGTCATGATTGCGTGGAGTTGGAGACTATGTCGAGGTCGCTGTTGAAACGATGGCTGGACTAAGGTGAAGTCGGGGATGTACTGGGTGCTGTTGGACAGTTGCAATGATTAAGGAAATGAACTGGAAGCCACAGTTGAGTCTGGGGCTGCTGGACGGTCGTGTGATGGATGGCCTGGGGTCGGGGCTATAGTAATGGTAGATGCAACATCTATTAAGTAGCGTACAAGGTTTAGAGCTGGAAATTCATTACAAAGGAATTAAAACATGGGTGAGATATTTATTATTTAATTAAAGTTAATTGATTTTTAATTAAATTAGTTAATGACAATTTAGTTCTATCAAAAACTTATTAACATTATATATAATTCATATGATAACAAAATTTCACAAAAACTAAGTCAGTGGGTTTCGTGTGGATGTAGACATCATTTTGGAATTGATTCGAAGTAACTTAGAGCCGGTGGGGATTTTCGGTTAAATTAAACAATTGTTTAATTTAATTGAAAACAAATCTTTATTCTGACAAATAAAAATCAAGTTGAGTAAACTCACTCTCTTGTTCGTTTAAAAATTATTATAAACGAATTTTACTTAATATATAAGTTTTATATGCTATTTGTTGGTTGTTTCGATGCTTTGACAAATTATTGTGGCTATTTTTTTAGGAAGACGGTTGAGTTGCGCGAAGCTATACAGCCGATTAATTTATATATATATAGTATTTAAGCCTGTCGACAAGCCGAACTGGTGGTGAAATAAGTAGTAACCAAAGATACAATCAGTTTAAACTAGTAAAAGCCTACACCCAGATTTTGTGCATTGCACAACTTACATACATTTACATAGATAAACTAGCCAAAATAGGACACAACCATACCATCCAAGCAAAAGCATCCCATATACCGAGGAAGTCATTCAGTGCAAATCGGGGATTGATCTTCATTGATTCGAACCCATGGATTCAGCAGGGCTATTAGGTATTGAACTTCAAGCCTGAATCGAGCCTGAAATGAAGAACCTGTCCAAGTTTAAAGAGATGAATGACAAGTCTGCAAATGCCATCAAATTGTTTACGAGGTCTATCAAAGGCTAAAGCATTTCTCTCTTTCCAAATGCACCAACAAAAGATCGGTAGGAAAGAATCCAGTAGGGGGTCAGCCGAGTTATATTGCCAGTAATAAAAAACTGATGATAAAACAGGAATGTGACCAAGCAAATATGCACCAGTTGCAGCCAAAATAGGGTATGATACATCACATTCAAAAAATAAATGATTAATATTATCCTTGTGGTTGGAGCATAAAGCGCAATTAGGGTTCAATATCAGATTATAACGATATAGTCTAACTCTGGTATTAATTCTTTCATGAATGAGACACCACTGAAAAAAGAGAACCCTTGGAGGAAGCCTACACTTCCATAATCTTGCAAAATTAAAGGATCAACCAGCAAAATTAGGGAAGTGATATAGTGATGCAACAGAAAAACCCTTAGTAGGGGATAAGGCCCAACTACAGCGATCAGAAGAATCAGAAAGATGGGTATGATGAAGCAAATTAGAGATGGCAAGAAGCTCAAGGAAAACAGGAATATCAAAGATAGAAGAAGGAGAAAGACTAAATGGACCAGCATTCAAGATATGTGCCACAAAATTGCTCAATTGAGAGCCTGATGAGAAAAGGTCATGAAAGGAATGCGATAAAGGAAGCTGATCATGCCAAATATCAAGCCAAAAGAGACACGAGGTACCATTACACAGTTTGACATGAAATAAATTCTTAATTCAGGGAAAAGCATAAATAACACCATTCAAAAAGGAGAGGGCTTAGCAGAGGGAGGAAATTGCAAGGCAAGGCGAGGGTTGGTAGAATAATGAAGAGAAAGGATCCAGTCTTTCCAAATGAAAGAACCTAGAGAAATTAGGCGCTATAACCATTTTGAAAGCAATTCAGTGTTAAAGTTTGAAAGATTCATAATGCCATGACTTCCTAGGCTACGATGCAAACATATTATATGCCAATTGACCGGTCTCTTGATATTACTTCCATTCCACAAGAAAGAGCTTCTAACTGGATTTTATTTATGACCCATTTTGGAACTTATGAAATGACATCCAATATGTAGGAATAGTTGAAAGCACAGATTTAACAAGTACTAAATGGCCAGCGGATGATAAAGAGTTACCTTTCCATAAAGCCAATCTAGACTCAATCTTATGTATGAGTGGATACTAGTCAATTTTCAATAATTTTGTAGGTCTATGAGCAATACCAAGGTAGAAAATCGGGAAGTGTCCAATGGGACAGTTGAGGAGAGAAGATATGGTAGGCCAAGATGATCAGAATTACCTAGCATGATGATAGAGCTTTTAGAAAAGTTGATGGAAAGGCCAGGGACAAGTTCAAATACATAAAGAAGGACTTTAAGGCAGCGAATGTGCTTAAGGCCAGGGAAGGAAAAGATGATGGTATCATCAGCAAATTGCTGGTTGGAAATTGAAATTACAGAGTTTGGGAGATGAATTCCATCTAGGAGATAGTTAGCAGTTGCTTTTTTACCATTTGGTTAAATACATCTGCAATAAGTACAAATAAGAGAGGTGATAATGGATCCCCTTACCTAAGACCTCTGGATGATTTGACTAAACCACCCGAGATTCCATTAGTTGAGATGGTTGAGTAGCTCATTCTTAGTATACTTTCGATCCAATTACACCACCTTAGAGGAAAACCTCTATGTTTCATCATTTGAATAATGAAATCCCAGTTGACAGAGTCAAAGGCTTTGGAAAAAATCCAATTTAAGGAGAACTCCAGGGTTTGAAGTGTTGTGGCAGAAAGAAATAACCTCTTGCGTGGCTGCTACGCAATCAAGTATGTTTCGGCCATGGATGAAAGCAGATTGCTCAGGACCAATTAAGGGAGAGATGACAGATTGATGACGATTGGCAAGCACTTTGGTAATGATTTTGAAGGTAGGATTATGCAAGATGATAGGACGGAATGAAGAAAGAGAGTTAGCACCATCAAGTTTAGGGAGGAGGACTATGTTGGCATAGTTTAATCTGGAGATATGGCAACGGTTTTCAAAGAATTCCATACACATTTCGATAATATCATGTTTAACGAAGTCCCAAAAGTGTTTAAAAAAGGAAGACCTAAAACCATCAGGCCCAGGAGCTTTGTCATCATCCATTTCCTTAACTTCGGCCCAAATCTCATTTTCAGAAAATGGATAATCAATTGATAATGTAGAAGGGTTAGGGTATAAATAGTGCTAATCTATATCAAGAAGAGGAGGAGGTGGACTACCAAGGATGGAACGATAGAAATTGGTGAAAAGGTGGAGGATGTCGTTCTGACCAATGAAAGATTGATCATTATGGATGATTTCAGAGATGGTAGATGATCTACGTCTGCCATTAGCTAATCAATGAAAGTAAGATGTATTTCGATCCCCTTTATCAATCCATTTGGCTTTTGATCTTTGTTTCGAGCCAATTTCCTCTTGTTTAAAAACTATATCTAATTCGTTTTCAAGGTATTTCAGTGAATTTCTTTTATCATTATTCAAGGGGCGAGATTCTTCAATAATGTTGAGGTTTCAACAATTTTCTTAATGATCTCAATTTCAAGACAATACGATGTGATGTCGATTGCGCTTGGACAGGCTGAGCCCAATTTTTTTTGACAAAATCGGAGAAGGATGGTTCAAGGAGCCAAAAACGTTCAAATTTGAGAGGATGTTTGAAGATAGAATGAGATCCAGTATCCAACAGAATAGGACAATGATCAAAGATAATGGATGCAAGGCCTTGGACAACAGTTAAGGGATATTGCTCCTCCCAGGCAAAATTAAAGAGAAAACGATCAATCTTAACTAGAGTAGGATCAGGTCTATGACTGGACCAAGTGAATGAACGATTGCTAATTGGGGGATCAATCAAACAACAGTCAAAGATAAAAGCATTAAAAGCATATGAATCTGCAGAAATATTGCCTATATTTCTTTCATATACGGTTCTTGTGGTGTTGAAATCATCTCCAATAACCCATGGGCCTGTAAATTGGTTTGAAATATGTTTATAATACTCCCAAAGATTCATTCTTTCATGCATATCTTGAGGGCCATAGATATTTGAAAAGAAATAGATAGCGTTCGAGGCGATGTGTTTCAAAGCAACATGCAAGGCAGATTGATTTGAGAAAATTTGATGAAGGGACCAAACAGATTAATTCCATGATGTTATAAGACCCCCTCTTATTTTCATGGCGTTAACTTGAGTCCACCTAGTTAAAAAGGAACCACCAATAAATCTGAAGTGGTAATTTGTTGGATCAACTAACTTAGTTTCTTGGAGCATTAGAACATCTAGATTGAGTGGGGATAGAACAATATTAATTGCATGGCATTTTGAGTGGTCTCCCAAACCATGTACATTCCACGTGACTATTTTTGTTGGTGATTGTTAATATGCTCTTGTTCTAATGCGTGCATGGCTGCATAATGTGAATCACACAAACTTACACCAATGCAACTTGAAATTCTTTTATTTAAACGCTTATTGGATGAAGAGAAAACAACAGGGATTAAAAAACTACGAGTAACGTTGGGATTGTTGTGTCCGCCACTTCGGCGAACAAAAATACGGAAAAGATATTGTGGCCAATCTTGATCATCAATTCAATGTTGCTATGGTGGATACTATGGTGGTGGAATATCACCTGGTGAGGACTGAATGGGAATCATAGCTAGATTAAAGGGAGGATAATTCTCAAATGGAAAGGGAATAAGCTGGTTGAGAGGCACATTCATGTTGACATGCATTTCTTAGTTAACATCAATAGGCTTAGGTTGGGTGACTTCATGACTCACAAAATTTGGGAAGTTAGGGTTATCATTAAACACATTTTCATTTAAAATAGGTGGTAGTGTGGGTAACATGGCAGCTTCGTTTATCATTGCATCAAATCTATCTTCCGTGTCCATCAACGAGTTGTTCTCATGCATGCATGGAACAATCTGTTCATCTTCATTGCCTAAGAACCGTGTTTCAGGTCTTATATCAGGATGGGAGCAACAACTACGCTTCACTTTGATGATGTGGATCTTATTGTTGATGCGTGCAGCGAAAGAACTTATTGTACTAATGCCTTCAAAAAACTAGATTTTGATAGGAATTCACGGTGATCATGGTGGCAACAGTCGCAGTCATTAAATGCCAGCCCCTGTCCCATGGGCTTTAGGATCTCCATCACTGCGTCTTCATTATGCTTTAGGAATTCAGGGATGCCATCTATTTTGGCCCAAGATTTAGCTTCCGGCGTCGGTTCTGGTTCTCTTACACTATCATCCCAAGCATCTAAATAGATTGTTGCTCCTGGTTTGGCCAAAATTTTTAGGTAGAGGGCATGGTCACGCTTTAGGTAGGTTGGGCAGTAAACTAGGAAAGGGTTGTTAATGATCGTCATAAGCCAACAGTCATGCTCCAAAGTTGTTTGCAAGACATAGTGGAGAGTTTCTATGCTCCATTTTCCATTTAGAACTGTAGCTATGATGCATTTTAAAGAATCCGCCATTCTTTAGTGCTCTGGAGCTTCAGTTTTTGTAAAAAAAGGAGATGGAGAATAATGATTAATGACTGCTTTAGGGTTATAATTTGAATTCTTGTGATAATTATGATGACAGATGGCTTTTCGAGGCGATGTGTGGTGTGACGACTTTGCGTTTTGAAAAGATTTTTTGGGGACCCATCGTACTTCAGAGCCATAATTCCTGCTGCCGTTGTACAACACAGAAGACGAAGCATTCAAATGTCTGCTTTTCGTTGGACAACGTGGAGCTGCATGCCCGAAGATACCACATTTATAGCATATCTATGGTTCCTGCAATTTTGCATCACATGTCCCTTGCATGCACATCGCAAGCAATGTTTTTCATTTTTAAAAAACTGACGGTTTGAAAGATGGATTTGAACATTGGTAACGAGTTGCTCGGTTTCTTTGGTGGTGATTTGCGTGGCGAGGGCGGAGGGGTTGTAGCTACTTGAGCATACGATTTGATTGGTGGTTCAAATGGAAAATTAGACAAAGATGAGAAACGATTAGAAGAAGAGAGAAAAGATGGGTGATTGAGATTATGGGAAGGAAAGGATGGACAAGAGTGATGATGATCAGCCGCCGATGACTGACGATGCTGATTCACAACGGTCTGAGAAGCAGAATACAAATGATGGTGATGTTGCGGATAAGAAAAAGGACGCAAATGAGTGCGATGCTGAGGAAAAGTTGGATGAAATCGAGACTGGGAAGGAGATGAGGATGACGAAGATGAACGAGGAAGAAGGAAGGGTTTATATCTAGATGGAATGTGAGAAAAAAGAGGAGGAGTTGAAGGTAAGGATGATGGAGAAGAAGAGGACGCCATGGACGAAGCAACCGGTACTATTTTAATTGGTTTCCTGATGAGTTATATTTAGGCTTGGTAGTTTGATTTTCCCGCAATACTATTAGCGGATGATACCCTATGCGCCCCACAATATATATAGTAGATGACCTTTTATACCATGATATCCTGCCTTGAAGCGAGATTGATATTATTATGTTGTCTAACATCTTTGGATGCAGGAAAAACATGTTGGAGGGACCCAACTAGATTCCTCAACAATTTAATTGTTGTTTTCATATATTGTGTTATATGATGTAATAAATAATTTATGATTGATTTTTTGGTGCTTTGAATGTTTGAATAGCACTGGCCCTAAAATAATTGGTATTTGAATACCATAAAATATATTCGAATAAAAGGGGAAAGAATTTGGGTTTTAAAAATGGAAATTCTGTTTTTCCAAAATAGTATTTGAATTTCAAATAGGCTAGAAACTATTAACTTGTTTTTAATAATAAAAACAACTAGTTAAATTTATAAATGATGTTTGTAAATAAAGTGGAATAATTATCATTGAATAATTTAGGAATTTAAATTCAAGTATGAATTTAAAAAGACTAAGAATCATTTCAAAATGAAGGAAGTTATGCCAATGTTTGTAATGTAAATTTAGTTAGGATAAATTCATTGGAATTCAATTGTGTCGAATTTACAAAGATAAATTATTTCCAGATTGGAATTGTATGAAATAGAAACTAAAATTTAAAATATGAAAATAGATTCTATGTTTATATATAAGCTATAATAATGAAATAATTCAAAATAGGAATTTGATTTCATACGGATTTGAAATGGAAACTTATTTTATTATATAAAAGAAGGAAGTTAAATTTGATATTTATAAATGTAGTGAAGCAATAATTATTGGATAATTTGGAATTATAAATTCAAGTATGAATTTAGAAAGGAATTGGAAATCATTTCGAAAAGGGAATGATAGATTTTATTTCGGTATTCAGAATATAAACTGAATTGAGATAAATCTAAGAGATTAAAAATTGGAATTCAACTATTTCAAAATATATAAAATAATTTATTTCCAAGGGAATTGGAATTTAGTATAGAAGATTGAGTTCTAAATAAATTTGTAACTGAGTTATGAAGTAATTGACGATTTAGGAGAATCGAGAATTTTAAGTTAGATTTGGAAAATGGGCTTAATTTATATTTAGATATATAAGAATGAGATAGAAATTTATTAATAAACGAAGTTTAAAAGTTTATATTAAGTGTAATTAGAAATGAGCTCGCCGCAGCGTGGTAATTCGTAATTTGACGTTTTTAACTTCAATTGAGTATATAAAACTCAATATAAGTCAGAATTCTTTGAAATAAGAATAGTCCAAACCTATTGAGTAATAGTTTTCTAATGAAATAGAAAAAAATATGAATTTCGTCTTATAGATTTTGAGTTATATCAAAATCAAATTTCTAGAAAGAAAGTGGTGTAATCGTTTATAAATCATAACGGTTTATTAAATAAAATAAAAGGATTTTGAGTGAATAAAATTCGGATTTCCATTAGTAAAATCCAGACTTGAGTTATAAAATAAATATGAACTCAAGCAGAGTAAATGAATTGATTTTTCAAACAAAAATCAGATTTTTAATTATTGAATAAAGTTAATAAATTATAAGAATAATTAGTTAATGAAGTTTTGGATTGAATTTGACTTTGGATAAGTGAATGAGATTTGTGAATTCATATTCAAAACCAAATATAAGACTTGAGGTGAAAATGGAGTTCTACTGGTTTATAAGAATATAAAAAAAAAATGAATGTAATATGATCAAATAAAAAGGGGATAAGACAAAAGAGGTAATAAGAAAGTAAATCAGCGAATTGCTTTAAAATGATTGAATTGAGTTGGAATAAATTGGGAATGGTTGCATAGATGTTTGAACATGTATGGAGTGAAGCTAATGGAAGAAATAAATTGAATGCCCGACAAAAGAGATACATATTTAATTTAATATGAGATTTTATGAGCCTATTTAGCAAGCCGCTTGGCTTTTTGATTTTCCTTTTGAATGGAAAGGGCCCAGAGAGGCAATTTGTAGTTGTATCGATTGATCCGTACAAAGTAGACGCTGGCGATTTTTTCCGAAAATTTAAGGACTTAGAAAAAATTTAAGAAAAATTGATAATTAAAATCAATTTATTGATTATGTGTAGAATTTGGAACCAAATTGGTTAATAGAATTAAACATGTTGTAATTGACGGTTTAAAATAAAATAGAAAAGCGTGGACTATAACATTATTCTTATAGCAAATGATTTTCGAAAAGGAAACGATTAAGATTTGATACGAGGCCTACATATAGTTAGTTAAATTGAATATTTTGGGTTGTAATGATGTTTTACGGAACATTCATTTTAACCCAAGTAAATATGATTTGGAAACGTTTTCCAAATAAAATGAGGAATATTTTCTAAGTATAGAAAATGAATAGGTTCATGGGAAAACCAGTTTGAAAAATATGTTGATAAGGATATTTGAGATGAATTGGGAAATAATTTAATTAATTAAATATTAATTAAAAAGGGCTCATTGATTGTTTGATGTTAATCAATAGTATTCCCTTTGGGAATAAGATCTTTGGACGAATATTTATTTCTTCGATAGTTAAATAACCGACTATCGAAGTATTAGTCAATTTAATACCATCGTTGCCAATACGGAGAGACCGGTTTGATTTATTATCCGGAAACCATTATGTATAGGCATAGGCATTATAATTCAGACTATATTGAAGATAGTCGAAGATGAAGAAAGTGCAAAGGCCTTTTATGTTAATCCTAGGTAGAAATTGCGTAAGATGAATTGATGGGATGGTGCCTTTGGTTTGTCCAGTCCTAGGACAACTTGTATGGGCGAATGTATGACAGTGTATGCCTAACAAATCATCAACATTGATCCTTTCAAGCGTATTTACATTGGTGGTAGAGGAATTCATTTCTATTAGCTTTATACCCGTGATATTTTTAGGGAAATCGATAAATGATTTGGTGGGTTTGACAATGTGTCATTCAAAGTGAATGATGCTATTGTATTAAAAAGGTAAGACGTAGCCTCAAGCCTCACAACCGAGAAATGGTATAAAATCAGGTAGGTCGCATGGCTATGTGGGTCGCTCCCATTAGGGTGTATTGTCACCTAATCTAGAGAAAATCTATTTGCTTTTTTATTCTATTGTTGTTGTATGCTTCGGTAATGGTTGTTGATCCCAACCGTTGGTGATAATACATTCGTAACACTCAAGCGAAGTGAGTGGGTGGTCAAGTTTAGCCGGGTTGCATGATATTCTCGTTGGACCAAGTGTATTCTTCTCTAGAGATACACTATTGGAAGGTGGTCCCATACCTCTCCATAGTTGGAATCCATTCTCCAATAATAGCCCGCGATTTTGATTGTATACTATGTATATGGAGCGTGAGATGCAAGCGTATTTACGTGATTTAGACACCATTATAATATCATAATAGTATGGATTCGAAAAATGTTTTGGGTTATAATTAGGTAAAAACCATTTGTATTTATGTATGGATCGGTCTCATGATTATCCTTTCTTTCAAAATGATTTTTAAAAGTTAAACCAAGTGGTTGGAGTTTACTCACACCAGTCTCATGACTGACCTAGAGTTTTTTTTACCCTAAACTCTTTGGTGCCCAAATTTGTAAGAGCAGTCAAGTAATTCAGGTGTTTCCAGATATCCTTGGAGGAGCTTGGAGCAGAAGGCTTCGTTGTTAGATATATAGAATTTATTCCGCTGTTTTGTATATGTTGTGTACTCTGATGATGTATGTGAGTACAAATTTTGTATTTCAAAGGTTGTTATATATATACATTTTTTTCCAAAAATGGGTAAATTTTTATTGATTAGCCCAAATATCTGGCTCGGCCCACAGATACACAGCCCGTATAAGCAGCCAGGTCAACACATAAAGTTGTATACATACATACATACATACATACATATATTATTTTATTCAGGTGCAATGTGAGATTCTATGTTGTTATTTCTGTTCTTCTTCTATCTTTTTCTTCTTTATTCATAATGATTTGTATTTCTGTACAATCTGGGTTGGAGGTGTGGTGTATTTGGTCAACTCAAAGAGTACAGAAATTTGGGCCGCTACAAGATGGGACCAAGAGATTAGCGGAAGGGATATGGCATGTAATAAGAGGTTGATTGCCAAATGGGAATTTGTAAGATCTTAATAGAAGTCCTTTCACTCCTAATATCATGAATGTCAGTAATCCATTGGAATTTGAACTACGATTCTATATACATACGATGGAAAGATAAAGGGGTTTCAGACAACAAAACTGAAATCAAGTAGCGAAAGCAAGCTCCGAAAGCCGGGGAACCGATACCAAATAAAAAGTGTATTGGGGACAGCTATGTCGACACTAAGAGCAGTAGACTGGAGGCCGATACGTGCAGCAAAGAGGTTCAGGATAAGCATCAAGAGAAAAAGAACCAACACCAGAAAACAAGAATACCGGTCTAACGCCGATAGCAGAAAAATAGAAGAAGCAATAACAATGAAGAAAGAGGGAAAATATGGTGTCAGCACTAACATATAATGCACTACTATCCTGATGATGACACCGAAACTAAGACACCAAAGAGCTCAGAAAGGAATAACTATAGCAATGATTCCCAAAAGAGTAAAGAAGAAGATAGAGACTGGTATAGATACCAAATGATAAGAACAATTTAGCTTGGCATTAACAGCAGAACAAGAAGGCAAACTTATGAAAGTGACATCCAGAGAGCCAACACCGAAAGGGAAATAAGACCAAGACGTAAGACTAGCACCAAAAGAATGTTTCAAAAGCACATAATCGACACCAGACCACTAAGACAACTGATACTGAAAGCAGGAGGAAAAGGACATATTCCGAGTGCTATCGGTACCAACAAAAGAGGTAAAGCTTGGTGCCAATCCAAGTAAGATGGCAGCAAAGCAACATCGAAAGCAGAGAAAGAGCAAGGATCAATCGAGAGTAATTACAGTACCGCCACTAAGAGTAAACAATCTAGTTTCGATCCAAAAAGCACATGATTCAACACTAAAACCTGGAATCATGAAAGAAAAGCACAAAGTCAAGATAAGAGAGAGCAAAGAGCTATCGACACCTATATACTTAGTATCGATACTGACACTGAATATTCAAGATGAAAGCATGAATCCAAAACCGGATTCATCAGAAAAGATAAAGGGCTAAAAACAAGTAAAACAGAGCAAGGAGAAGCTATTGGTACCAACAGTCTCGGTGCTGATACCAATAGGAAAGACCTACACTTGCTAGAATAAGCACCGAAGGTAAAACCTAATGGCAAAAGATGATAGTGATTAGAGGAACATCGAAGCACATAAAGAAATGAAAATAGCTCAACCAACACTGAATGGCATTCGACACCGACACCGAGGTTATCACATTTCGACACCGAAAGCCAGAAGCAAGGGGAAGGAGATGATCAAACCTACACCCAATCACATACAATAATTTGGCATCGAAACCAAGAAGTGCGGAAGCAAACCGAAACCAATGGTCCCAAAGACGAGAGCCATCAAGATTAGCTGATGGCGAAAGGTAGTATCAGAACTAGGCTTTCTACCTGAATGTTACTGAAGGGTCCCAGTATGCCTATAAATAAGACCCTAGGGGTCTCATTTTGGGGGACTTTTCCTCATTCCACAATCGTGCTATCATTTCTAAGAGAGCTAACCCTAATTTGTAAATGAATTTGGGGATTCCTTATGTAACCTCCTCCATGAATAAAATCATCAAAGCCCTTAAAGTGGACATAGGTTCAATCTGAACCAAACCACTATAAATCATTGTGTTCTTATTATTTTCTCATATTATACTATATTTTACTATGGTTCTGATTGTGTTCTTCTATGCTTCTAAATGACCAAAATAACCTTTCCTACACTGTTTAGCTTTCCACTTGCAATGAGCTTACGAAACCCTTATACCAAGGTAACTGTTGGTCCGTGAGTCTCGCAAGCACGATACTCACCTCTTGAAGGAAGAGTAACTAATCTTCGGGCTTAAGACCTTGATATCTAGAAAACGGTGAACTAACTCAAGCTTGTAGGAACCAAGCAATCCCTAAGTAACCTTAGGTCCATACCCTTATTCCTTCATTTTGGTGTTGACGAAAAATATCGTTAACATTTGACGCTAGAAGAAGGGTCTGAACCTCCATCCATATACCTACCTCTGATCCTTTGAGTAACCTACCACATCCCTGGCTATTCCATCCCGGGTTGGACTAAGCTTTGAAGAAGCAAGATTATAGATAAAAAGTCTCAACAAGAAGCTTCTGAATACCGAAGGGATACTTCAAACGTCATCAATACAAGAGCTATTTGAAGAATAATTTAACCTTGAACCTACCTCCTTATTGAGAACTTTGTAAACCTTCCAACCTTATTTCTCATTCTATCATAACAACATACTATGAAAATCAATTAAAGGATGATTCAATCGGGAAAGAATGGTGCAGAAGGATCCAACACATCATCCATTCCAAAAAACAACATCAACTTAGCTAAGATGGAAACTGGAGGACATTCAACCTTAACGAAAAGAGCAAGTAATGAATTGGAAATACTACACTTAGCTATGAAGATTGATGCAACTAGAGAATTTATTGAAGAAGACCTAGTTATACTTGAAGAAAAACCCTATGAAGTAGAATCAAAAAAATGGCACCTCAAGAGCTTAGTAGCCAAGTTAGGACAATACTAAGCCTACATTAGGCCTCAGTTTCGGGGAGAAACAACCAAACATTAAAAGAGGTGGTTAGTTCAGAAGAAAACGAGAGCCTAACATGGATAGAAGACGGGAATTTATAGGGAATCCCCTTCTCCTGAGAAATAATGATGGTAAAGGTTCCATCTAAAATAAAAGAGTGCAAACTCGTATATGATGGGACTATAGACCCTAAATAACACCTTAACTTTTTCGAGACTTACATGGATACGTATAACGCTTCTGAAACCCTTCGATGCAAGGTCTTTCTAACAATTCTTCATGAAAGAGCTCTTGAATGGAGCAAGCATTATCAAGGTTCGGTCATCACAATTTGAAAGCAATTGTCTACCGCATTTAGCACACAATTCCATATGCAAAAGGATTCGGCAAATAGTATTTATGATTTAGCTAGATACAAACAAGGTCCAGAGGAGTCGCTAACTGCTATCTGAAAAGGTTCCACAATAAGTCACTCAAAGTGAAAGGGGCAACGTATAGAGAGAAGTTAAGAGCTACGGGATCAGGGTTGCATGTACCATCCCCCTTTTGGAAGGATCTTATCTTAAATGAATGTGAAAGCTTAAATGATTTGTACTTCAGAGTCGATAAATTCGTTTGTATGGAAGAAAAACTTAACGCAAAAAAGCTTAAAGCAAAAACATAAGGCAGAAGGGCTTGGTTCCAATCCCCTTGCAGAAGGTTCTACAAAATTGAACAAAAGGAAATATTAATTTTCTTATCACAATATAAAAGGACACAAAACTAGTCAATGTCGTGACTTGAAGGAAAAGAAACTAAGTCAAAAAACAAAGAATGGCTAATCGAGAAGGTTGAAGTATAACCATTAGTATAGCGGTCTAAGACATTGCAACATGGGATTAGAATTCTAACAATAAGTTTCCTATCTAAGATGATTACTTTTATTAGTCGTTTAACCTTTTCTTTTTTACTTATGATCAAACAAATATTATTACCAGTTCAAGTGCTATTACAGGTAAAAATGAAACCCTGCCTAAACCTGTGCATACAACGACAACTCGAAGGGAGCACCTTCTGCTTATGTCTTATCCCGCAGAAGGGAACGAAAACTCAAAGGGAGCACTTAAAGCGCGACCAATTTCTGTTTATGCCTCATCTCACGGGAGGGAATGAAAGCTCAAATAAGAGCGCTTAAAGAATGCATTGCATGGATAAGAGCATGGAAAAGATATCAGCCAATAACGAGTTTCGATAAAAGTACCCAAAGAAATATACCACGAAGAAGCGAGCAAATGTTGATCATTGCTTGACTTAAATGAGAATGCTAAAAATCTTATATCCTTTGTTTTGAAAATTTCATAAATATATCTTTTCAAATGCATTATACTAATATAACTGAATATTTCTATAAAAGGTGTGGAACCTACCCTTGATAAAAGATATCCAAAAAGCCTTCAGTAGAAAAGGCAAACCAATAAATCCTTTGGAAGAAAATAGGAATCAATAAAGACTTCAGAGAGGAACGACGAATCAATAAAGCCTTCAGATAGGAAGGGAGAATCAATAAAGCCTTCAGAGAGTAAGGGTGAATCAATAAAGCCTTTGAGAGAAAAAATGAATCAATAAAGTCTTTAGAAGTTAAGGCATAATAGACAACGCTTCCGAGGAGAGAAGCATCATCAAACAAAGATTCCAGAGAGAGAAGCAACAACAAACAAAGCTTCCGAGAAGAGAACCAACACAAACAAAGCTTCCAAGAAGATAAGCAACACAAATAAAGCTTCCGAGAGGAGAAGCAACAATAAATAAAGCCCCCAAGAAGAGTGGCCACCAAATTCACACGCTTCTATAATGGAGCTACCCCCGGAGTAGAGCTAAAATACTCTCACGCTTCTACAATGGAGTTGCCCCATGTGTAGGGCTAAAACACTCTCATGCTTCTACAATGGAGCTGCCCCGGAGAAGGGACAAAACACTCTCACGCTTCTACAATGGAGCTTCCCTCGAAGTAAGGCTAAATATTTCCACCTATAACTAGTGGAGTTGCCCCTTAAGTAGGGCTAGTTATGCATGCATTTACCCATAAAGGGACTAGTGTCACTCTCTTAGAGAGTATTCATGTATTTGCATATCATGTGGGTTAGGAATAATGCTAGACGTTAAATACCCAATAACCGAGTAATCAAAAGGAATAACTATCGAATGACTTTTTGGTTCAGGATGGGATTAATTTATTTTGAAAGCAGTCCTCTATGTACACATCCGAGAAATTATTTCTCAGGATACTTAAGACTCTTTCGCTCGTATATTTTCTCTAAGCAAACTTCCGAAGAACTTACAAGTAACTTATAGTTGTTTGATTACTCTCAGTGATCCTTTGAGTTGTTTAACTTCTCGTTTAGATGACCTTTAGATAATGTGTGATGCTTTTATTGGATGTTCTTGAGTAAACTTTTGATAATTCTTCCATGCTTCTATTAAGGCATAATTTAAGATGTGAATTTCTGATTTCCATTTATTCGAGCATGAGTCTCGGGATTTCTGATTTCCATTTATCCGAGTGTGAGTCTCGGGAGTTTTATTAATTTCAGATGTGAATTTCTGATTTCTATTTACTCGAGTGTGAGTCTCGGAATTTCTATTAATTTTGTATGTAAATTTCTGATTTCCATTTATTCGAGCACATGTCTCGGTATTTATGATTTACAATTACCTGAGTGTGAGTCTCGGGATTTCTATTAATTTCGGATGTTAATTTCTGATTTTTATTTACTCGATTGAGTCTCGGGATTTCTATTAATTTCAGATGTAAATTTCTGATTTCCATTTATTTGTGCATAAGTCTCGGGATTTCCGATTTCCACTTAGCCGGGGGTGAGTCTCGGGATTTCTATTAATTTCAGATATGAATTTTCGATTTCTATTTACCCGAGTGTGAGTCTTGGGATTTCTATTAATTTTAGATCTGAATTTCTGATTTCTATTTACCCGAGTGTGAGTCTCGGGATTTATATTAATTTCAGATGTAAATATTTGATTTCCATTTATTCATGCATGAGTCTCGGGATTTCTGATTTCCACTTACCTGAGTGTGAGCCTCGCGATTTCTATTAATTTCAGATGTGAATTTCTGATTTCTGTTTACCTTAGTGTGAGTCTTGGGATTTCTATTAATTTCAGACGTAAATTTCTGATTTCCATTTATCCGAGCATGAATCTTGGAATTTCTGATTTCCACTTACCCGAGTGTGAGTCTCGGGATTTCTATTAATTTCAGATGTGAATTTTTGATTTTTATTTACCCGAGTTTGAGTCGCGGGATTTCTTTTAATTTCATATGTGAATTTATGATTTCCATTTATCTGAGCATGAGTCTCGGGATTTCTGATTTCCACTTACCCGAGTGTGTGTCTCGGGATTTATATTAATCTCAGACATGAATTTCTGATTTCTATTTTTCCGAGTGTGAGCTCGGAATTTTTATTAATTTTAGATGAAGTTTATGATTTCTATTTACCCGAGTGTAAGTCTTGGGATTCCTATATGAATTTCTGATTTTCTACTTAACTGACTGTGAGTCTCAGATTTCCATGTGATTTCTGATTTCTGTTTATGCGAGTGTGAGCTCGGGACTCTTATTATATTCAAGTTTCCGGATATCTATGGAATAATTTCAAGTCTAAGCCTTGAACCTCTTTCCTTGCTATTTCCAAAGGAGTACTTTTAAACCTATAAATACTTTTAGAAAATGAACATATAGATCTGCATTATTCTAACAATCAAGTCAAGCTATGAATTTTCTATTCTCATTTCCAAAAAGAATGTTTAAACTCCTTTTGTCATATTCGCATGTAGAGTTCGGATATGCCACTATTGTTCCATGTAAGGGTGTTTAAATTAAGGCTTAGTTTGCTACTTTGGGTCTCCCGTTCAAAGTCTTCCAATAAGGTTTATGATCTTTTGACACCTCACACAGCGAAGTTTTCTAAACTCATGACATACTTACCCCTTAACGTTCATTACTCTAAATTTTTGGTCAAAATTGTGTTTAGCACACTATAAAAGAAATGTCAAACACTATGCAAGTCACATTATTTTGTTTAACACACTATAAATGTGAACCCTTAATTTTCTATTGAAAATACCCAAGTATAAGAGTATAGATGTTACCATCTCCACTTCCAAGAATAAGAATAAGTTCTTGATAACTGATGCCTAGATAAGAATATTGGATTCCTCATTCAATGTTAATAGGAAAATGTCAATTTTTAAACCATAGAATCCCGCATGGATACATGTTCGAGTTTGTGCATTACGCACAGTCATGTTCTTTAAGGTTCATAATTTGGAATTTGTTCCCAAGATCTATTTATTAAGGAAAGATTATGTTTCCTTTTATATCACTGTTTTGGGGTTATTTGAAACTAATGCCGAAATCTTTCTAATTTTTCTTAAATTGTAGAAAAACAGCGCATGAACTAAGATTTTGTCCTAAAGAACAAAAGATTCTTTATATTAGGGAGGCTAACTATTAACACCAAAATTTGCATCGGCCAAATATAAAGAAGCAGAAGCTCCGAAGCAAGAAAAGAAAAGGGGTTTCGGACAACAAAATCGAAAGCAAGCTCCGAAAGCTAGGGCACTGATACCAACTAGAAAGAGTATTGGGGATAGCTATGTCGACACCAAGAGCAGTAGGAAGAAGGCCGATACTGGCAGCAAAGAGGTATGAGAGAAGCATTGAGAGAATCAGAGCCAACACCAGATTACAAGAATACCGGTTCGACATCGATAGCAGAAGAATAGAAGAAGCAACAACAATGAAGAAAGAGGGGAAATATGGTGTCGGCACTAGCATATAATGCACTACTATTCTGATGATGACATCGAAACCAAGACAGCAAAGAGATCAAAAAGGAATAATTATAGAAATGTTTCCCAAAAGAGTGAAAAAGAAGATCGAGACCTGATATCGATACCAATGGACAATGAACAATTTAGCTTGGTATCAATAGCAAAACAAGAAGGCAAACTTATGAAAGTGACATCCAGAAAGCCAACAAATAAGATCAAGACGTAAGATAAGTACCAAAAGGATGTTTCAGAAGCATATAATCGACACCAGGCCACTAAGATAGCTGATACTGAAAGCAAGAGGAAAGGACCTAATCAGAGTGCTATCGGCACCAACAAAATAGGTAAAGCTTGGTGTCAATCCAAATAAAATGACAGCAAGGCAACATCAAAAACAGCAAAAGAGCAAGGAGCAATCGAGAGTAATACGAGCAATCGAAAGTAATTATAGTAACGTCACAAAGACTAAACAATCTGGTTTCGATCCAAAAAGCACATGATTCAACATTAAAACCTGGAATCACGAAAGAAAAGCATAAAGTCAAGATAGGAGAGAGCAAAGAGTTATCAATACCAATATACTTGTTTGATACCGGCATTGAATATCAAGATGAAAGCACGAAGCCAAAACTGGATTCATCAGACGAGATAAAGGGTTAAAAACAAGTAAAACAGGACAAGGAGAAACTATCGGTGCCAACATTCTCGGCACCGATACCATGGACAAGACCTACACTTGATAGAACAAGCACTGAAGGTAAAACCAGATGGAAAAAGATTTTAGTTACTGGAGGAAAATCCAAGCACATAAAGAAACGAAAGCAGTTCAACCAGCACCGAATGGCATTCAACATCGACACCGAGGTTATCACATTTCGACACTGAAAGCTGAAAATGAGGGGAAGGAGATGATCAAACTGGCACCTGAGCACATTCAAAACTTGAACATCGAAACCAAGACGTGTTGAAGCAAACCGAAACCAATGGTCCGAAAGATGAGAGCCATCAAGATCAGCCGATGGCGAAAGGTTGTAGTGGAAATTGAACTTTCTACCCGAATGTTACCAAAGGGGGCCCAATATGCCTATAAATACGACCCTAGGGGTCTCATTTTGGGGGACTTTTCCTCATTTCACAATCTTGCACTCATTTCTAAGAGAGCTAACCCTGATTTGTAAATCAATTTGGGGATTTCTTATGTAACCTCCTCCATGAATAATCATCAAAGCCCTTAAAGTGGACGTAGGTTCAATCCAAACCATACCACTATAAATCGTTGTGTTCTTATAATTTTCACATATTATACTATACTTTACTATGCTTCTGGCTTTGTTCTGCTATGCTTCCAAATTACCAAAATAACCCTTTCTACACTGTTTAGCTTTCCACTTGCAACGAGCTTAAGAAACCCTTATCCCAAGGTAATTGTTGGTCCTTAAGTCTCGCAAGCGTGATACACACCTCTTGAAGGAAGAGTAACTAATCTTCAGGCTTCGGACCTTGATTTATAGGAAACAACGAACTAACTCAAGCTTGTAGGAACCAAGCAATCCTTAAGTAACCTTAGATCCATTGTAACAACCTGCATTCTACGTAACGGAGGATCGTAGAATATTTGTTTTATTTTCATACGAAGTCATATTGTCGTGTAACTTTGGGAAACGACTATTCGGATCATTTCCCACATTCACGATTTTTTCCGAATTTTAAATGACCATTTTCCCTCTGGCGAATCTTGTTTCACCTATAACTTTTGATTGGTAAGGAGTTTTGACCGAAACCACTTCCATTAGATTTGGATGATGGTTTCCATTTCGTAGAGTGGTCACATTAATTAATCGAACTTACCGTTTGAGAGATACGGCTGAAATAAGATTTGAAGATGGAAATACAACCTAACTGGGCTTAATTAAGTGATTAACAGTTAGGCCCATAACCCATTTCGGGATTAGGGTCATAGGAGGGCTGAAAGGAGTTGGACAATCATCTCCTTTCATTTTTCTAGCCGCCGGAAATATTTCTCTAACCCTAATCATGGCTTCCATCTTCCAAATCTCTTTAATCTTTTTGTAATCACTAATTGATCAAACCTACAACAAATCAAGCCGAATTAACACCAAATTAGAGTGGAACTTCTGCACCGCATTGGAATCCAAGCCAAATCAGTAAAAGTTTCAGATCTAACATTTATTTTTCGCTAAGGTAAGTGATTTACATGTTTATACACTAATCATGGCTAATTAGGGGTGATTAGTGATAATTAGCGAAATTATATATCTAAAAATTCTGGAAAAATATGTGAAAATTCTAAAATCATATTTTATGCCGTTGGTATGAATTTGGGTTAATTTGGATTAAGTTTGCTAATCCTATAGTCAGACATGGTTAAGGGAAAAATCATATGGTTAAATGGAAAATCAGGGTTTTGGGGTATGTTTGATCTAAATTAATATATGAAATCATTATTTTGATGTTTTTGGTTGATTCTACATTTTACTACTGTTGTCTGGTATGTTTTCCGATTGCATAGGAAAGCTAGAATGGTTGAAAACGTCGTCGTTTTGCGAAATTAGCTTGCTGGAAAAACTATAGGGTTTCAGTTCCTGATGGTGGCCACGACCCGCGACCCCCAGGGGATCACGAACCGTGACCCCAGGAGGGACCATGAACTGTTGGGATGGGAAGACCATGAACCGCGACCAGGGGGAGGACCACGAGCCATGACCAGGGGGAGGACCACGTACCGCCCAAAGGGGGACCACAAACCACCCAAAAGGGACCATTAACCACTCAGGGCGAAGCGACCACGAACCGCCTAGGGAGGACCATGACCCGACTTCGACGATGACCGCGAACCGAGATGTGATGGTGGCTCCGAACTAAACCGGATTTGAGCTTCTACCCCGCGACGACGATTGTAAACTCTTCCGAGATGCAAAGGAAATCCAAATGGGAAGTTATTACTCAGGATCCAGATGGGAACCAACGAGTTAACTTCTAGAGTTGGGCTTTGATGCGGGACATGTGTGAAGGAGTTAGCAATATCGATAACTTTGTTCACTATTGAGAGAGAGGGTATGTAGACGAACCAGAGCCAAGGAAGTGTGGACTGGTCAGCCCGTATCCCAAAGCCAAGGAAGTGTGGACTGGGCAGGATTATTGACTATAGACCAGAGGGGTATGGTCATAGCAATAGTTGTACGGGGTCCAGTGCAGTATGAACCCGTCATGCCCCTAATGGATTGGGTGATCAAAGCGGTGGATATCGTATGATTTAGGCACTGAGTGAGAGATGTGAGGATGATTGCTATGTTTGATGTTTGTTATCACTATGACACACACACTTCCATTTTACACTCTATGTTAGTGTTTATCTTAGAGTATTGTACATCGTGTTGTGCTAACTCTTTGGTTGCAGGTCCAGGTCAGGTATGATTATTTATACCTATAATTGTTTATTTGGTGGTATTGATTTGTTATCGCTCACACTAGACTTTCGTCTGACTCAGAGTTTTATTTCTCTTCTCATTACTCTGGGTGCTCCTAAACGAGCAGACTAGAGGCAGGGTAGGTGGTTATGCACGAGTAGCTGTCTGCAGACAAGCAAAAGGCTTCCACGTACTATATATATATATTATCCCTGTGTTGTACTAGTCACAACTTTGGGCATTGGTAGTGTACCTCTTTACTTCCTTTTAGAGACAGTATTTTGAAGTTCTAATAATTGGATATGAAGCTGTATTTTGGATTCTGAAACTCTGATGAATATGGTTTAGCTTTCAGTTTATGTATTGTCTCGCCTATTTTGTACAAAGTTATGTTATTATTATATTTTATTCCATGCACTGTGAGATATACTACAGGTCCTTGGTGATTCATCGTTTCAACCCTTTTGATGATCGTCCCGTGCTAGTCAGACGTTGATATATCGCATTTCGGGGAAATGTCAACTGGTACGGGGTGACTGTCACATCCATACCATTATTCCTTTATTTCGGTGTTGACGGAAAATATCGTTAACAACTGACTTTGTGGGAGCCGACAAGGAGAGAACAAGGATTAAGAAAGTAATGGCTATTCTATGAATTGGATGGGCATACTACAAACGAGTGCAGACATTTGAAGGATTTGGTAAAGAAGTATATGAGGATTGGACAACTCCCACAGTATGTCAAGAAAGAGCAGCCAATCTTCATTATAAACCGATGTAGGCCAAACATAAGGGAAAATATCGTTATATCTTGATTAATATGACATGAAATTAAATAAATTATAACCACCCCAACCTACGTATGTAGTAGAACAAGACTAATCCCGAGGCAAGCTTTGAGAAGATAATAAATTGTCATGCCTGAAGAGGCATTCTTCTTATTATTATTATTACTTTTTGATTTTTTTATATTGTTGGATTGTTTTCGAACACTTATTTAATAATGAAATCTTCATCTAAATATGAACTAAACAAATCGTAGTTGTCTTGACTAGAAAGATGGGGTAATAACCACAAGGTGCAAGTCCCTTCATCTGAGAGCGACGCGAATGGCTAGTGCAATATAGATCAAGTCCTCATTTAGAGAGTTGAAGCTAGAGAAAGGATGTCAATACACTATTGATCATCGTTGTCTTTGATAGGAGAGTTGGTATTGGAGAGCAAGAAGTGATTCTCTTTACCCGAGAGCGATATGATCGACTTACTTAAACACTTTGCCTCATTACCATAAAGCAGTATATGGTGTCCAATAAGGGCCCAGAGAGGCTAGATCAGCTCAAGAGGGCTATGACATCCGATATGTTCCAAGACATGGAATCGAATTGCAAAGTAAAATTGGGTGATGGGATCATCTTGCCTCTTATTATTCCTTCTTTAACGAGGAGTAAAATGACCGGGTTCAAAAAGGCCCCAGAGTGGCTGTATCGGCTTAGGAAAGTAAGGACATCGCTATATGTCCTAAGACTCGAGATCGAAGTGTAAGGAGTACAGTGCTTCACCGAAAATGGACTGGATTTTATTAATCATTGTTAAGTCCCTTCCTTTAGTGAGAAACTAGATTAGCTTAGCAAGGGTTTAGAGAAATCACGGGATTTGTTATTAAGTTCCGAGGGATACGAATCTGGTTAATGGTCCGAAAAGACCTTGGATTGGGATAATGGTACAGAGAAATTGCTGATTTAAATAACGACTCATAGAGGTTGCAGATTAGGATAATATTATCTTTAAACATTTATTGATTAGGACTGCAATCAGTAGAGATCACATGATTCGACTATCAGCTTAGAGTTGTCCCAGAGTTAACTCATATATTAGCTTGGATGGATACTTACTATAATGGATCGCTTTTGAATGTGAATATCTAATTTATTTAATCTATTAAAGTAAGGAATTATTAAACATAAATAATCAAGATTTATGTGATATGAAATAACGATGAACTTATTTTAAAAATTTATTTTATTTGAATTTTAATCAGAAAGCAATAATAACCAGTTTGTGATAAATTTGTGATTTTTAATATTAGATGATACAAATCTGGATACATACATATAGTTATGTATGCATTAAATAAGGAATATAAAATAAAATATTTGATTTTACTTTTGGGAATAAAATGCCCTGACGACATCACTTATGATATCATCAATTTTTAGATAATAAGTCCCATCAGTTTAGGTTAAATGATTTAATAACAATATTAACTATGAAATGTGACCCTTTTATTTGTATAAAAGAAGAGGAATTTTAAATATAAACTTTGTTTACAAATATATGAATATTAACCGAATAGTTAAAATATGACTGAAAGTTCAATTCTAGTTTATCAGTGGTTTAATGAAAATAAGCACTGCAATGTTTACAAATATATGTAACATACACATACACGTAGACATGTATGCATTCATATACATAACATATGATAAGATACATAAGAAATTACCATGTATAAACATTATTACATAAAGTAAAAAGTTAAAAATATCCAAAGTTACAACAAAGCTCTCCATCAACCTCACACACGCGTGAACATGAAAGTGTGATTGAGAAGTATAAGCACATGGAGGAGGAGAGTGGGTCTTGCCACGCATGGAATCAAGGGGAAGAGAGGGGCATGTTGATCATTTCACCCTATGATATTTTTTGTCTCTTCTTTTCCTATAAATACAACATTTCATTCACTTCTCTTTACTCTTATCTAAAATTCTAAATCTCTTCATCATTCTCCTTCTCTATCATCCATTAGAAAGTTTTGAAAATCTACATGAAGTTTTATACAATTAATTAGAAGATATAGAAAGTTATACCATTTGGATATGAAAACTAAGCTAGGAAATCATCTCCTCTAACTATCCATAGCCCTTAGCCACTGCCTGTTTCACCAAAGTTTGGCTAAGAAAAACACACCAATCGGAGGCCATGCCAATTAGGAAGATGGGATAAATATCAAAGGGCTTTGATTCAGAAATAGCGAGGTTATAGTAAAGATTCAAAAAACCCAAGAAATAGGAAAGTGCGAACGCTACTTACGTCTTCTTAAAATTCAGTATGATTTTTGGTACGAAAGTTTCCTTATTTTAGTAGCATAGTTTGGGTGCTAAAATGATTGGTTTTCAGATGGTGATTTGTTTGATAATATGGTAGTTTGCTATCGAAATAGTTCACGAAAAATACAAGTTGAAATAACACAAAAGGAATCACTTTCCTTTGTAAGTTACAATAGCATATATAGTATTGTTGACCACCTCTTTGAAATGGTTTAAAATGGTTTGTAAAGGGTTTATAAACATTAAAAAGTTCCTGGCAAAGTTTAGGAGAATACGGGAAAATAACTCAAAATTAGCACATTGCATTTTTGGTATTTTTCAATCCAAAAAGTCAAATAGATGAATGGAATGAAATATAGATCGAATCCTTTGAAATAGGACTTTCTAGACTTCTACAATCATAATTTGCATAGAATGTGGAAATTTAAATTTTCATTTAGTAAATTTTAATTTATGACCAATTTTTTTTCAAAACCACCGCATTTCGGTCATACCAAAAATATGATTTCCAACACCTTAAAACTTGGTATTTTAAATATTTGAAACTATGGAATAAATTCTATAAATATGTTAAGGTGTTTTAAAAGGGATTTGAGTTATGAATAGGACACATATAAAATATAATAAGTGTTCTAATCTATAATGCTTAAAAATTACTATTCAACAATAATTAGGCAATAATTTGCCAACTTTTAGATAAATGGTTTTAAACTTAGCTTTCCTCATAGATCTTAAGAAGAGTTTTAAAAATAATGAAAAATATTTGAAACAAATAACGGAAGTTTTTTAAGTAATCAAAACAAATAATTAAAAAAATTGCTTTAAATAGTACTCAAGATTTAAGTTTGAGTAAATGAGAAGTTATCTCAAATATGAATTTCACTAATGAAAATAGGATATGAGGAAATGACTAGTACATTTGTTTCTTTTGAGTGTTATAGAAAATCTGATCGATGAATGAAATAAATCAAAAGGAAAACCCAAATGTTCTGAAATAATTTAGAAGATTTAGTATAACAACCCGCATATTTAACGATAATATAATTAAATATTTTATTTAAATATAGCATCGTTAATTGTGTATGTGTCCAAAAAGTGAAATTTTGCAAACGGTTGAATTTGGACTCGAAACCACTTCCATTGAGTCTGGATCATCGTTTACAACCTTTTTTACTATGAACTTCGATATGTTTCAAGTTTGTGAAAATTGGGACTTTGATAGGGGCTTAGATGGCTAAACCTAGCCACTTAATTAAAGCCTCCCTATCAGCCCACTCTCCCCATTCTCTCTTCCTCTTCTAAAATGAAAGCAAAAATGGGGATAAGAATGGGAAAATTAAATTCACTAAGCTAGGGTTTTCAATCTAAAGCTCAATTTTGAAGCGCAAATCCAATTCTAAGACATGGGTAAGCTTCTCTATCTCCATAGCTGATCAATTTCGGATTTTTGCTCTTGCCCTAAAATGTATATTCCCTTATGTATGTGTTTGTGGTGATTTTGGAGGAGCTAATGAAGACGGATTGTTTCTGGCTTATGTGTTTGCTTCTCCTTCAACCATTCAAATCAAAGGTGAGTTCTTTACGAACTCACATCTATGCCACAAGCCATTGGCTTGTAAAAGTGTAATCTAGTGATCATTTGAGTTTGCATACGCTATTGAATTGGTTAGGTTAGTGTAACTTAGCCGATTTCATGCGTTTATGTTTCATTAAATTGAAATTTCTCATTTAGATTATACACACCATCGAATGCATATGCTATGAATTGTTTTGGCGATATTGTGAGGCTCCATTGTCGCACCGGCAAGTTCTAAGACTTCACAATTCGCTTATATCACATTTGGTTGCTTTGGTTTAATATTATGTTCAATTTAGAGCTTAAAACCAAAATAATTGCATTTAGGTTCTATGAGTCGATACCGTGATCATTAGAGGCCTCGTTTATGTCAAGAAGTGTTCATGAGACTCGAATGGTCACGCACGATCGATGACGCTTGACCGGGAGGGTCAAAACCCTCCCTACCCGACCTGGGAAACAGCCCAAGCCTGGACCAATCGACTGGTCGATTCAGACCAGTCAACTGGGAACAACCCAGGTACATACCAGTCGACTGGTCAGAATCAACCAGTCAAATGGTATTGACTGAGGACCAGAGGATCCTCGGACCACAGTTTAGATTCATCCAGGCTCTTTCCCGGCCTGAGCACGGGACGTTTGGCCTTTTTCTGTGACTTTTCATTTTCACTAATTCACATATTTCAGCAATTCGAATCCATCGATATTTGGTAATTATTTGATTCATTAAATACCAATTTTGATGGTTTAGTGCATATTTTTAAATGTGAAAGTTTGTTATTGGTACTCATGAGATCTAATTTACGTTATTAAAATGTGAATTCTTCATTCAATTGTTATTATTATTGCTATTGCACTAGATTTGCCACTTCAAAACTATATAAAAAGGGATTCCAAATTATTAGTAGATACCAAATCTTTTACTAAACGTTTTTTTTCTACTTCATTATATGAAGTTATTTTCAAAATTGTTTTACTATCTATTAGTATATGATTTCATAAACCTTTTTCTCGTGCGTACGAGAAACCTAGTTAAACGCCTAAGTAAAGACAAGGACTATGACCCCTTGTGTTTGCCTTGACGGTTAATTTTTGGACTCGTTCGATTGAACACCGTGGCAATGATTGTTTTATATCTCTAGTGGAATATACAACTTGTTCGTAAATATTCGAGTATAGCAAGTGGTTACGGGACATGTTGCTCAACTCTTATATTTACTAGCTTGGCGTAGTTTATAATATAAATGATCAATTTTGATCATTGAGGATTTTTGGATCAATCCGACCTTCAGGTTATCTGATGATATTTGGATCATTACATCGCGAGGAACTTCAGTTCATTTGATTATATCGATGATCTTAAGATCATTTCGTATCAGCGAGATACGCGATATAATATTTCGTATTTTCGTATAGACTTGATGGGAGACATCATTTCTATTGAATATCCATGTGTTGCTATCACATTTCCTATTTTCATGTAGGCTTGATGGGAGACATCATTTCTCATGAATATATATTTATTGTTCCCCTTCTTTGGGATATTCTAGATTTCTAATTTACTGATTTCTTGAATATTATTTTTAATTGACATATGTGCTGTCAATTCTCGTATCGATATTAATTTATCAATCTTAGTTTTAATTGACATATGTGATGTCAATTGTCGTATCGATATTAATTTATCAATCTTAGTTTTAATTGACATATGTGCTGTCAATTCTCGTATTGATATTAATCTATCAATTTTAGTTTCTTTTTTATTGAGATATTCCTTATATAGTGTCGAGTTTTCTTTGACATATTTTATGGACATTTTCGAGACTTCACTCTTATTAGTGATCATTTGTTGTTATTGCTTCTATGTTATTATCGGTTTGCATCTCTATTTCTATCTCAGTTTATTATGATGAGTACAGCTAGACTGATCCGTTTATTGTTTATTCTTATAAACAATACTCGGGTCAGAGCGAGTATACAGGTCCTTATATTGGACTTCTAGCAGGGATCACCTTTTGGATTTTTTCTAACTACATTAGAGTTGTAGTTCTTGATTATACATGTATCTTAGATTTTATGTATACATATTCTTTTAGGCTTGCGCTAGTACCTATTCCTATGTATTTGTACTCAAGTGTTATTATTCATATATATTTCCGACTTAGTGATATAAATATTTGTGTCTGACTATGATTTATTGTTATGTATTTTATATTGTTTTCCCCATTACATATAGCCACCGTGTAGTAGATTTGGACTTGATTTAGATGTGTCAGATTCCCTCATGAGATTGAAAAAGTTTAACCATATTATCCGACATATTTAACACTCGTTCAAAGCTAATATATAGATGGTCGCTACTCAATAGCCTTATTCTTCGGGTTAGTTGACACCATTGCTTGCAAGGCCTTAGCTAACGCGAGTATAGAGGTGGGGGTGTTACACTTGGTGTCAGTGCTAAGTTTGGAACAATATAAGATCATTATCCTAAGTTTCTTAGGAAATCATGTTTAGGAATTTATTCGAGTCTTAGGGCCCGTCATATCCTATCTTATATCTTGATCCTTTGTTTGACCAATCAAGTTTGATTTGATTTCATCTTTGTGAAATCTTGACCTAGACAAACCAAGAGTCTCATCCTTGTCCTTGGGTAGGAATTCAAATTATTTCCAATTTTGGGTTGTCATAAATTTCCGCTAAGCACTGCGAAATGTTTTCATTTATTTAATTATGATTACAAATTTATTTCATGAATAAACGATTGCACCTTTGATTATTTATTTATAATTTTGCGCCCTTATTTAGACATAGTTTGTTTTATTGTGTTGAGTTTCCAATTGAGTATATTGGAAGTTCTAGTTGAGAAGTGGGAGGCCACGATATTGATAAGAGTTTCTGAACACTTCAGTGAGATGATTCTGGGACAAGCCTTATATTAAATATCAATGATCTGCATCGCCATTGAACCTTAGCACTAGCAACTTTATATAAATAAATAGCGATGCAAATCATTAGTATTGATTGTAATTTGAAACCGTAGGGATTTTAATAAGATATTGATTTGAGAATGGGATATATATATATATATATATATATATATATATATATATATATATGACCATCATATTTATCTTTTACACCTTTCATAGTTTGATTTTTTAACTATGAGTTTGAGATATCTTATTTTGGTAAGGAAACTAATGCCTATAAGGATACCATCCTCATTATTATTTATTGACGATGATTACCGTGATCATCTCATTCGAGTTCTTTTGAATTGTGACCATTTACCCTCTTTGCGTCCATGGAACTTGGGGACACCATGTCCATAGGAATTCGAGGGCGCTTGTTTTATATCCACGTATGTAGATTTTCCAAACCTATGTTTTGTGAAAATTTGTACATGCTACCTTGAGTTTTCGTTACCCATTCATTTTGCTATCGAGAAGGCTTTAGTTTTCTTTGGGTAATGATTGAGTATTCTCTATTTTACTTTTGAGTGTTACTTGTTTCAAACAAGTAATTTCGTCTTTTTGGTTGAGCAAGGAATTTAATTAAACATCTTGGTAAAAAGGAGTGGGTCTACACACTTGCATTTACTTTGTCAGTTAATTATGGACTTAGTCAGTTGAAATTTACTTTCCATTTTTGCATATTTAGTGGAATATACAACATGTTAGTAAATATTCGAGTAGAGCTAGTGGTTATGAGACATATAGTTAAACTCTTGTAGTTACTTGCTTGGTGCAGTTGCACTATATTTGATCTTCATATCATTCTGACCTTCAGGTCATCTTGAGGGGTGTGTAGTCACCTCTTCTGACGAAATACCATAAGGGGTGTATAGTCACCTTTTTGGACGGAATACTATGAGTGGTGTGTAGTCACCTCGCCTTCGGACGGAATACTATAAGTGGTGTATAGTCACCTCGTCAGACAGAATACTACGAGTGGTGTATATGAGCGGTGTGGAGCCACCTCGTCTTCGGACGAAATGCTTATTCCAATTTCTTTACGGTCTTCGGGCCACCTGAGTTAGTTACCTCGTTAGACGGAATAATATGAGTGGTGTATAGTCACCTCGTCTTCGGATGGAATTCTATGAGTGATGTATAGTCACCTCGTCAGGCGGAATACTGCAAGTGGTGTATAGTCACCTCGTCGGAAGAAAACATTATGGGTGGTGCGAATCCATCACGTCAATGAGACGAAAGGCTTAGTTAGAATTCTTTGTGGTGTCGGACCACCTTGTCGAAAGACAAAAAAGTTCAGTTTGTTGATTCGTATCTTTGTGGTGAACGAAGTTGCTTATCCCTTCACTAAGTTTAAAACTAATCAATTGGTGACTTTCGATTTGGAATAGGCCATTTCTCCCTTTGGCTACTTCCATGTTCATGGATGTTCAAAATCTTTCCTTGAAGAGAGAACATTTTCTACATGCTTATTTGCATTTCTTGGTTGTCTGGAGTTTACGGTGATTTCTTGGAATGAATTGGCCTGATCACTTAAAAGTCTATGTTTTATGTTCCAAAAGAATCATCCATCTTCGGCATCTCTTGTCGGTGATGCAATTTCCTATCGTTCTTCACGAGTTTAATTTAGATTCGTTAGCTTCCTCGTGTTTCTAAATTTCTCATAAGAACAAGAATGACATCAAGGAAAATGAGTTTCTATGGTTCGTATTACATGTGAATTTTCGAAAATCTTTGCACCCATTTTAGGATGACCACCATAATAGGGTAATCGATTTCAAAATTTATTATCAATTTCGTAGCTCAATCTAGTTGTGCTTAAGTCATTCCATTATTTGACTTAGCAACCACTTTCCGCCAACTCATTATTATCCTGTTTGTTTTTTCATTAGGGATTAACAAATATTCCAGTTTATTTTGTTAACCTTAATGAACCAATTTGAAGATCATAGCCTGACCGGTTTGATCTCACTTGTGTTAGTGGTATCTTTATGAATTTGAAAACCCAAGCTTTCAATTTTATGAAATTCTTCCAACTTCTATCATTTATCATGCTTTCACGATTTAGAAGTTGCTCGTGAAATATTAGAGGACGTGCTAATATTTAAATTTTGAGATTTTTAGGGTATATTGGAAACTTAAAAGTTCCAATTTATTTGTTTTTGAAATATTAGAGAACGTGTTAATATTTCCAATTTATGGTATACAACCCAGATTTTTATTTCTTGATCTTGTTTCCCCAACCAGATCGCTTATCCTTTTCAATTTAAGAAAATTTTGTAAGCTAGAATACTTCTAATAAATTTTATAAGGGATAAAATTTTCTAGCTAAAACAAGATAGGGAATGTTCGATGATTTTGGGTGTCGATATTTCCAACTTTTTAATTTGATTAATTAATTAGTATATGTTGAAAACGTAAGAGTATAGGTTTATAAACTATATACCTATTGAGCGTTAAACGAATTAATTAAATTTTATTAAAACGAGCTTGTCGCGTGGCGATAGTTCATAATTTTCGATTTGAATTTCAAATGATTATATAGAATCAAACATAAGTCGGAATTCTTTGAAACAAGAATTATCCGGACCTATTGGATTATTATTTTATAATGAAAGAAAAATATTTGAATTTCATCTTGTAGTTTTTAAGATATGACTAAACCAAGTTTTCAGAAGAATCGTGGTAAGTAGTTCATGATTAAAATTTAAATAATTATTGAAATTGAGGTTTAGAATATATATAATTTAAGAAAGAAAATTCTAATTTCTTAAAGACACATATGGGAAAAGTAAGTTAGTTTCTCGTATACTTTCATGATTTTTATTTGAACATTATACTTGTATAAACTTAAGTTATATAGTGTTTTATAACTCAAAATTAAATTTTTATTCAAAATTGAATTTTTGAGCTAATTTATTTTTATATAGATTTTGTTAATGCTAGGTTGTTATCTATATTGAGTTTTTCCTTAAATAATTGCGAGGACACAATTTCTTTGAGGGGGGAAGTCTGTAACAACCCGCATATTTAATGATAATATATTTAAATATGACGTCGTTAATCGATAATCATGTGTGTCCGAAAAGTGAAATTTTGCATACGGTTGAATGTGGACTCGAAACCACTTCCATTGAGTCCGGATCATCATTTGCAACTTTTTTGACTATAAACTTCGATATGTTTCGAGTTTGTGAAAATTGGGACTTTGGTTGGGGCTTAGATGGCTAAACCTAGCCACTTAATTAAACCCTCCCTATCAACTCACTCTCTCTATTCCCTCTTCCTCTTTTAAAATGAAAGAAAAAATGGTGATAAAAACGGGAAAATTAAATTCACTAAGCTAGGGTTTCCAATCTAAAGCTCAATTCAAGTGCAAATCCAATTCTAAGACATAGGTAAGTGTAACACCCCACCTTCGCCAATGCCACTCTTGCAAGCACACTAGCTTTGGAGGGGCGTTAAACAAGGTAAACATGCATGCAGATATCACAAGACAGAACATATAAGTAAAAACCGAGTAAATAAAGCAGCGGATAAAACTAACATTTCAAAACCATAGTCAAGTTACATCAAAGTACTTGGTCATTATTTTCCACAAAACATAGTCTAGAAACATCAACTGAAATCTGGAAAGAAAATCATAAAGTAACTATCCCCAAGGTAGAATAAAGCCATAACGAGCTCAAGTCCAAACCGTACGTGAGCTATCCAGAAAAGCAGCTAAAGATCCAAGTTAGGTACCAGTGTTCCCACCCTGTAAACCTGAGGGGGGGGGGGAAACGGAAGAAAAGAGGCGAAAGAAAACGGGTCAGTCAAAAAGACTGGTAAGTCCTATCTACTATTAGTATAAAAACTAATAAAGTTAACTGAACATGTAAAACAGAGATGAGATGTAGGGTGATAACTGGCATGGTGAAAAGTTAACAAGATAGACCAAGTGTGGCATCGCATATACAAGGTTAAGTTAGTTGCACCAGGTGTGTACTAGTATTCCAATCCATGTCAAGTATAAACAAGAAATGATCCCTTGGCCCAAAGTTGGCCCACATCATGAGATGACCTAAATCGAGGTCCAACTACTCGGTCTAGTCGATCGGCTCCCTATAAGCCTAACTCGTCGTGTATCGGTGTCATACGGCTTAATCGTGGAATGTAGTTAACTGTGCAAGGTCCACCCCAGGGTGTATCCAGCCCTAAGATGTAAACCACATACACAATTCAAGCACGCACAGTCTAAACCTACTGGTGCCCATGTTCAACTCCGGACTTAATGTGCACGACCATGGTCCGCCTGAACAACCGGTGCACCCTTCAGCCGTCTCTTTTGGTCTCTTACAATCAGTTCAGTAATCGTGCCCCACCCTAGCCTAGTCCAGGGTACCCATGATACTTCTAAGAGGGTTACTGCTGAAAAGGACCACGCAACTAGGATTTCAAGCGGGTTAAGTGTGGTTAACCCTATCCTAACCATGTATTGAGTTGGTCAAGTGTATTCAAGCAGTTCATGACTTAACCCTATTAATACATCGGGTTTAATTGGTTAAGTATTCAAGTAGTCCATGTTTTAACCCTACCAATCCATCGTGTTTAATTGGTTAAGTATATTCAAGTAGTCCATGACTTAACCCTACCAATCCATCGTGTTTAATTGGTTAAGTATTCAAGTAGTCCATGACTTAAACCCTATCATGTGGCATTAATTAATTTAATGCACCCAACCTCTCACATTAGACCTTGTTGTGGTTACTAGTTAAGCCGGGCGGGTCCGGGTAGCTTTACACCACAACTTAGTCTAACCTCGGGTTTCAAGTGCGACATGACCAACTACTCACATTGGGTCCTATTGTTTGCAGCCACTAGTTAAGCCGATCGGTTACGGGTAGATTTATGCTACAAACTCAACCCAACCTCGAGTTGGCCACACTCATATTTTCTAAGTGTCATGTCCATCATTATGTTTACAAACATAATCACAAGTCAATGTTCATGTCATATTTTAAAACCATGTTTTCATGTCATTAATATTACCCAAACCCAACGCATTCCCATCGCATGTACGTTTCGCATAACATAACATAGATCAAAAGAGGGAACTTGGCAAAAGCATGACAAAAGGGCATAAGGTAATTAGGTTGGCCACAAGTTAAACATGGTGGCATATGAGGCATAAATACGTTCATTTAAACTTGCATGTTACATGCATAACATTCATACTTAGCGAATAGGTGATACATGGTCCTAGATGACATAGGATGATGACTAGAAGTTCGCATATAACATTATATGCAAGTTATCATAAAAGTTATGAGAGTTCTCATGTTGCATAATGCAACATTTCAACATAAAGCTTATAGCTTTTAGCCCACAAGGTCAAGGTGATAGCTTTACAAACATGCATAAAATAAACCTATGCATAAAATGTTAGAATCAAAGCACATATCATACTTAGGCCCAAACTCAAACTTGCAACATGTCACATTTAACTTCATAGTTAGAATCTAAGAGTAGTATAGGGCTTACAATGCTATGAAGACTTATAAAATAAAATAAGATTGAGACGAAGCCACTAGCAACTCTAAACACTCCCAAATGATAAGCTCCAATGAAAACCCTTGAGAAACAAGCAAAAGATCCTTGCTTTGATGAAGAAAGATTGAACTTTGGCCTTAAATCAAGCTTAGAAACTCTCAAACAAGCTTAGGAACTCTCATATGAATGAAGATGGAGGCTATGACAAGAGGGTGGAGGCCATGATTAAACATTTTCGCATAGTTTAGTTATAGGATTGATTTATGATGATTTAGGATAGGTATTAGGGTCTTTTTATAGATGATTAGGTTAATTTAGACCATAGGATTAACCCTAATTCAGATCTGGGCCATCAATTCACGTCACTAGCCTCCAAAACAGGTCCAAACAGCCAAAATAGGTGCACCAGGCCGACCAGGGAGGTCGACCCCCAGGTCGACTCTACTGTCGACCTGGTTGGGGGGGAGGTCGACCCTAGTGTCGACCCCCCTGTCGATCTGTCTGGGCGGGAATTTTCCCGCCCAGTCTGTTTTGGCTGAATTTGAATTCTAAATTCAAATTTGAACTGTTTTTGAACTTGAAATTTTCTGAAAACATTGACGGGCCATATCTTGGTCATACGGACTCCGATTTTCGAAAACTCGGACTCTATTTCGCGTACTTTTCCGAGACGAACGCAATGGCACAGCCCGTTTCCCTTGATTCAAATTTTAACATTAAATTCTGCCTTGATTTATGTTATAACATGTTATTCAAAAATACGGGTTGTTACATCCTCCCCACCTTAAAGGATTTCGTCCCCGAAATCTTCAAGTTAGGAAGAACGTATCCTACCATCCATCATCCATCTACTCAAAACATCATCCACAAGTAATCATTGTCCTTAAAATATTTCTAATGCTGTATGAAAAGTGTGTGTATATGCACTTATCTAATGCGAAAATCAGGCGGTTACTGATTCAGTAAACCTCCTTAATGCAAAATATGTTTGTGCAATGCGTCCATATGTATGCAAATTCCTAACATAACTTATAGTCTCTACATGAGTGCACATAACATCCGTCCATATGCAACATCCATGTGATAGCATACAAGTTTCATCCATGAATAAGCATAAACACTCATGCATATGCGGTATGAAAGTGTGTGAGCCGATCTTAGTGCCTAACGTGTATCATGCATCCACGAGTATCCACTTGCAAACACTTGCAACCACTGGCAAACATCAAGCATAACATGTTTCAAATACATGTTTCAACCAAGAGTTTCTACCTAAGGTTCTCATGACAAGATTTACGAAACAAGATAAACTAGATAAACATGGATAGCAAAAGAAAGATATACCAACTAGGAAAAGAGATTGAAAATGTACCCGAAAAAAGAAATGGATAAAGCCCACGCATCTTCTCCTCGGTTTCCCAAGTTGCGTCTTCCTCTGCTTCACTCCATTGCACCTTAACAAGCTTAACTTCTTTGCTCCTTAGCTTCTTTATCTCCGTTTCCATGATACGAATCGGAGCTCGTCTTAGGGTTGCCTCTTTCTCCACCTCCATGTCTTCAAGAATGCTAGGTTCAACCACCTCAGCGGACTCATGTAGGCACTTTTGGAGATGAGAGACATGAAAGACATTATGTACTCCGACCAGCTTCTCGGGCAATTCCACCTTATAAGCCATCTTCCCAATTCTTTCTATGATAGGGAAGGGTCCTACGAACCTTGGTGCCAGCTTCCCCACTGCTCCAAAACGAACCACATTACGCAAATGAGAAACCTTCACGAAAACCATATCTCCAACTTCGAATTCCAAATCTGTCCTTCGCTTGTCAGCATAGGATTTTTGTCTGTCTTGGGCCACTTTCATCCGTCTTCTCACCAATTCAACTTTCTCGGATGTGTCTCGTATCATATCGGGC
This sequence comes from Allium sativum, assembly GCA_030737875.1. Taxonomy (NCBI): domain Eukaryota; kingdom Viridiplantae; phylum Streptophyta; class Magnoliopsida; order Asparagales; family Amaryllidaceae; genus Allium; species Allium sativum. The sequence continues at coordinate 469,202,801 of CM060923.1, forward strand.
CCAAGTATAAGCCTATCCGTTGTCTCCCACCAACAAGATGGTGACCTACACGGCCTCCCATACAGAGCTTCAAATGGTGCCATCCCTATGCTAGCTTGATAGCTATTATTATAAGCAAACTCCACAAGAGGGAGGTGGTTTTCCCAAGTACCACCAAAGTCAAGAACACAAAGCCTCAAGAGATCTTCTAGCACTCTATTCACCCTTTCGGTTTGGCCATCCGTCTGGGGGTGATAGGTTGTACTCAGATTCAATCGCGTACCCATTGCTTCTTGCAAACTATTCCAGAACTGGATAGTGAAAATTGGGTCACGATCGCTAACTATACTAGAAGGAACTCCATGCAACCGCACTATCTCTCGAAGATAAATAGATGCTAGCCATGATGCGGTCCTCTTGCTCTTTACTGGAATGAAATGAGCACTCTTCGTAAGTCTGTCAACTATGACCCATATGCTCGTATTCCCTTTCCTTGACCTAGGCAATCCATCCACAAAATCCATAGAGATACTTTCCCACTTCCATTGCGGGACCTCTAATGGATGTAATAGCCCACCGGGTTTCTTCGACTCGGCTTTCACTTGTTGGCACACCATGCACTTTGAAACTTACTCTGCCACATCCTTCTTCATTCCAGCCCAAAAGAAAATGCGCTTCATATCCCTATACATCTTATCTCCTCCAGGATGTATAGTCATCTTCGAATGATGCGCTTCTTCGAGAACTTTATGCACCAAGTCTCCTACTTGTGGAACGCATAGCCTTCCATCACGCCTTAGCCAACCCTTGTCATCAATAGTATATCTAGCAAGGTGACTAGACGTCTCACCACGAATCAACTTGTCCATGATCTCGATTATCTGCGGATCTTCCTTCTGCGAAGTCCCTATTTGATCAAGAAGTATAGGTCTAAGCTCAAGAGATGCTAACGAACCCATCATCGATTCAACAGCTGGTGTGAAATCAAAGGTTGCCAAGAATTCTAGGCTCCTCATCTCAACAAACAAGGGACTCAAAGTCAACCTACTTCTGCTTAGTGCATCTGCCACAACATTACCCTTGCCAGGGGTATAAGTTATCTCGAAGTCATAAGATGCCAAGAATTCCATCCACCTTTGCTGCCTTAGATTCAGATCTTTCTGTGAGAAGAGGTACTTGAGTGACTTGTGATCAGTATACAACTCAAACCTTTCGCCAAGAAGATAGTGGCGCCAGGATTTGAGAGCAAAGATGATCGCCGCCAATTCCAAATCATGAGTGGGATAGTTCTTCTCATGAACTTTAAGTTGCCTACCCCCATAACATATCACTCTTCCTTCCTGCATCAGAACAGCACCTAACCCCGTGCCACATGCATCGGTGTACACGGTAAACATCTTACCGCCATCGGGTAATGCCAAAACTGGAGCTGTAGTAAGGGCCCTCTTGAGCCCTTGAAAAGCAAGCTCACATTCTAAGTCCCATGCAAAGACTAGGTTCTTCTTCGTCAATCTAGTAAGAGGGGCTGAAATCTTAGCTAAGTCCCTGATGAACTTCCTATAGTAGCCCGCCAGACCGAGGAAGCTTCTTACTTCGGTTGCATTCCTAGGAGTCTTCTAGTCTTGAACCGCAACCACTTTCGCGGGATCCACAGCTATGCCTTGCTTAGAAACTATATGTCCAAGAAATCGAACTTCCCTTCTTCAAAAATGGCATTTGGAGAACTTGGCTTTCAACTGATGAGCTCTAAGCGTATCCATCACTTCCTTGAGATGTCTAGCATGTTCTTCCTCATCCTTTGAGAAAATCAGAATATCATCCACGAAGACAACTACAAACTTGTTAAGGAACTCCCTGAATACCCTACTCATCAAATCTACGAAGTAGGCGGGTGCATTAGTCAAACCGAATGGCATGACAAGCCATTCAAAGAATCCATCTAGAGTCCTAAATGCAGTTTTATCAATACTATCCTCAGCCACTCTAAGCTGATGAAATCCGGTGGCTAGATCGAGCTGAGAGAAAACAGAAGCACCAACAAGCTGGTCAAAGAGGTCGTCTATCCTCGGTAACGGGTGCCTATTCTTCTTTGTCAGCTTGTTCAACTCTCGATAATCAACATATAGACGAAGCGAACCATCCGCCTTAGTAGCGAATACCACAGGAGCACCCCATTCAGAAATGCTTCGCCTAATAAAATTCTTCTCAAGCAACCCCTTGATTTGCTTACTGAGCTCCCTTCTTTCATGTGGGGCCATGTGCCTAACGGGCAATGATACTGGCTTGGCATTATCGACTAGATAAATGCGGAAATCTATCTCTTGTTTAGGGGGTAACCCCTTAACTTCTTCAAAGACATCAGGATAGTCTCGGACCACCATTACAGATTGCAGATCATCGATGGACGAGTCAAGAGATTCAAGATAACATAACATGACGGGACCTCTAGGGTTACAAGAAATTTCTAGGGTATTACCGAGGCGAGTCATGAGCCTCACCACCCTATGCTCACAATCGAGGATGGCTCCATAACTGGACAACCAATCCATGCCCAAAATCAACCCGTATCCCGTGAACCCAAGAATATAAGCATTACACGTGAATTCTACGGTCAAGATAGAAATCTTCAAATTCACACAAATCATAGATAGATGGGCGGAACCCCCAATTGGATTTGAAACACTAACGGGATCCTCAACTAGACTAGTACGTAGGTGCAAACTTTCAACAAGATCAGAAGAAATAAAACTATGCGATGCGCCAGAATCAAATAAGGTGCGAATAGGATAATCAGAAATATAAACAAGGCTTTCTACAGAAATACTACCTCGGTCCTGAACTGGAGCAGTGTTGAGAGCATGCACTTGCCCTCCAGAAGGTCCTACACGCTGAGTCTGCCCTTTCCCTTGTCCTTGCTTCTTGGGGCAATCCTTGCTAAGGTGTCCAGGCTCTCCACAGTGAAAGCATTCGCCTAACTTCCTCTTCTTCTTTCTGCAATCTTTGGCTATGTGCCCAACAATCCCACAGAAGTTGCATTTTCTTGGGTCCTTTGCCTTGTTGTTGTTGGCCTTATTGCCCTTGTTGTTCTTGTTGTTCTTGTTGTTCTGATTGCTCTGATTTCCTCCCCACTTGGAGTCCGTCTTCTTGGCTTGAGTCTCATTAGGCTTGACTTCTTTCTTGCCATTCTTATCGTCTCCTTGAAGCAATGCCATGTCCACTAGGCCTTCAAAAGTGGCCCCCATGGGTATATGAGACAGGGCTAAACCTTGTAATGGCTCATTCAACCCTCGTGCAAAGCGTAAAGCCTTCTTCTGGGGAGTATTAACCATGTCTAAACCAAATCGAGCAAGCTGGTTAAATTTATTCACATACTCCCTCACTGTCATGTCCCCTTGCTTCAAAGATATAAACTTCTCCAATTGCAGATTCGCCTCAGCAGATGATAGAAACTTAAGCCCAAACCTCGTCCTAAAGTCGGCCCAAGTCTCTATAGGCCTAGTAGCATTGGTGACCTCCCACCAATAAGCAGCTTCTTCTTTCAATAGCCACGCTGCCAACAGAACTTTTCTATAGTCTTCCACATCAAAGATGGCGAAGAGATCTTCAGTTTCTTTCAGCCAAATTCTTGCCTCCACAAAAGTCTCTGTCCCAATAAAATTCTTGCCACCCATTGCCTTAAAGTCTTTGCAAACCTTAGCGAAATCTGTTTGTGGATTCTGAGGAGGAGGAGGAGGAGGGACCTCAGTTACGGTGGGGGTGTTTGCTGGGCCCACATCGTTGGCCCTAGCTTCCAAGTACCTCCGGAACCATCCGGGAATGGTTACTCCCTCAGGAAGGTTAAGATCGGTCATACTGAAAAAGAAAAAGATAGATTCAGAACGAGGAAATGAAGGATAGTGCTAATGGCTTTTGGGGAATAGCCTTTTAAAATAACTAGACTTTTCTTGGAAAATACTTAATTGGTTTTGAAAATAGTTTTTCAAAAGGTAAGTTTTAAAAACCTTTTGCTCAAATCTTGTAAACCTTATGCTCTGATACCAAATGTAACACCCCACCTCCGCCAATGCCACTCTTGCAAGCACACTAGCTTTGGAGGGGCGTTAAACAAGGTAAACATGCATGCGGATATCACAAGACAGAACATATAAGTAAAAACAGAGTAAATAAAGCAGCGGATAAAACTAACATTTCAAAACCATAGTCAAGTTACATCAAAGTACTTGGTCATTATTTTCAACAAAACATAGTCTAGAAACATCAACTGAAAACTGGAAAGAAAATCATAAAGTAACTATCCCCAAGGTAGAATAAAGCCATAGCGAGCTCAAGTCCAAACCGTACGTGAGCTATCCAAAAAAGCAGCTAAAGATCCAAGCTAGGTACCAGTGTTCCCACCCTGTAAACCTGAGGGGGGGAAACGGAAGAAAAGAGGCGAAAGAAAACGGGTCGGTCAAAAAGACTGGTAAGTCCTATCTACTATTAGTATAAAAACTAATAAAGTTAACTGAACATGTAAAACAGAGATGAGATGTAGGGTGATAACTGGCATGGTGAAAAGTTAACAAGATAGACCAAGTGTGGCATCGCATATACAAGGTTAAGTTAGTTGCACCAGGTGTGTACTAGTATTCCAATCCATGTCAAGTATAAACAAGAAATGATCCCTTGGCCCAAAGCTGGCCCACATCATGAGATGACCTAAATCGAGGTCCAACTACTCGGTCTAGTCGATCGGCTCCCTATAAGCCTAATTCGTCGTGTATCGGTGTCATACGGCTTAATCGTGGAATGTAGTTAACTGTGCAAGGTCCACCCCAGGGTGTATCCAGCCCTAAGGTGTAAACCACAGACACAATTCAAGCACGCACAGTCTAAACCTACTGGTGCCCATGTTCAACTCCGGACTTAATGTGCACGACCATGGTCCGCCTGAACAACCGGTGCACCCTTCAGCCGTCTCTTTTGGTCTCTTACAATCAGTTCAGTAATCGTGCCCCACCCTAGCCTAGTCCAGGGTACCCATGATACTTCTAAGAGGGTTACTGCTGAAAAGGACCACACAACTAGGATTTCAAGCGGGTTAAGTGTGGTTAACCCTATCCTAACCATGTATTGAGTTGGTCAAGTGTATTCAAGCAGTTCATGACTTAACCCTATCAATACATCGGGTTTAATTGGTTAAGTATTCAAGTAGTCCATGTTTTAACCCTACCAATCCATCGTGTTTAATTGGTTAAGTATATTCAAGTAGTCCATGACTTAACCCTACCAATCCATCGTGTTTAATTGGTTAAGTATTCAAGTAGTCCATGACTTAAACCCTATCATGTGGAATTAATTAATTTAATGCACCCAACCTCTCACATTAGACCTTGTTGTGGTTACTAGTTAAGCCGGGCGAGTCCGGGTAGCTTTACACCACAACTTAGTCTAACCTCGGGTTTCAAGTGTGACATGACCAACTACTCACATTGGGTCCTATTGTTTGTAGCCACTAGTTAAGCCGGTCGGTTCCGGGTAGATTTATGCTACAAACTCAACCCAACCTCGAGTTGGCCACACTCATATTTTCTAAGTGTCATGTCCATCATTATGTTTACAAACATAATCACAAGTCAATGTTCATGTCATATTTTAAAACCATGTTTTCATGTCATTAATATTACCCAAACCCAACGCATTCCCATCGCATGTACGTTTCGCATAACATAACATAGATCAAAAGAGGGAACTTGGCAAAAGCATGACAAAAGAGCATAAGGTAATAAGGTTGGCCACAAGTTAAACATGGTGGCATATGAGGCATAAATATGTTCATTTAAACTTGCATGTTACATGCATAACATTCAAACTTAGCGAATAGGTGATACATGGTCCTAGATGACATAGGATGATGACTAGAAGTTCGCATATAACATTATATGCAAGTTATCATAAAAGTTATGAGAGTTCTCATGTTGCATAATGAAACATTTCAACATAAAGCTTATAGCTTTTAGCCCACAAGGTCAAGGTGATAGCTTTACAAACATGCATAAAATAAACCTATGCATAACATGTTAGAATCAAAGCACATATCATACTTAGGCCCAAACTCAAACTTGCAACATGTCACATTTAACTTCATAGTTAGAATCTAAGAGTAGTATAGGGCTTACAATGCTATGAAGACTTATAAAATAAAATAAGATTGAGACGAAGCCACTAGCAACTCTAAACACTCCCAAATGATAAGCTCCAATGAAAACCCTTGAGAAACAAGCAAAAGATCCTTGCTTTGATGAAGAAAGATTGAACTTTGGCCTTAAATCAAGCTTAGAAACTCTCAAACAAGCTTAGGAACTCTCATATGAATGAAGATGGAGGCTATGACAAGAGGGTGGAGGCCATGATTAAACATTTTGGCATAGTTTAGTTATAGGATTGATTTATGATGATTTAGGCTAGGTATTAGGGTCTTTTTATAGATGATTAGGTTAATTTAGACCATAGGATTAACCCTAATTCAGATCTGGGCCATCAATTCACGTCACTAGCCTCCAAAATAGGCCCAAACAGCCAAAATAGGTGCACCAGGCCGACCTGGCCGACCAGGGAGGTCGACCCCCAGGTCGACTCTAGTGTCGACCTGGTTGGGGGGGGGGAGGTCGACCCTAGTGTCGACCCCCCCTATCGACCTGTCTGGGCGGGAATTTTCCCGCCCAGTCTGTTTTGGCTGAATTTGAATTCTAAATTCAAATTTGAACTGTTTTTGAACTTGAAATTTTCTGAAAACTTTGACGGGCCATAACTTGGTCATACGGACTCCGATTTTCGAAAACTCAGACTCTATTTCGCGTATTTTTCCGAGACGAACGCAATGGCACAGCCCATTTCCCTTAATTCAGATTTTAACATTAAATTCTGCCTTTATTTATGTTATAACATGTTATTCAAAAATACGGGTTGTTACAGTAAGCTTCTCTATCCTCTTCTCTATCTCCGTAGCTCGTCAATTTCGAATTTTTGCTCTTGCCCTAAAACATATATTCCTTTATGTATGTGGTTGTGGTGATTTTAGAGGAGCTAACGAAGAGGGATTGCTTTCTAGCTTATGTGTATGCTTCTCCTTCAACCATTCAAATCAAAGGTGAGTTCTTTATGAACACACATCTATGCCACAAGCCATTGGCTTGTAAAAGTGTAATCTAGTGACCATTTGAGTTTGCATATGTTATTGAATTGATTTGATTAGATTAGTGTAACTTAGGTGATTTCATGCATTTATATTTCATTAAATTGGGTTTCTCATTTAGATTGTACACACCATCGAATGCATATGCTATGAGTTGTTTTGGCGATATTGTGAGGCTCCATTGTCGCACCGACAAGTTCTAAGACTTCACAATTCGCTTATATCATGTTTGGTTGCTTTGGTTTAATATTATGTTCATTTTAGAGCTTAAAGACAAAATCATTGCATTTAGGTTCGATGAGTTGATACCGTGAACGTTAGAGGCCTCGTTAACGTCAAGAAGTATTCATGAGACTCGAATGATCGCGCATGAGCGATGGCGGTCGACTAGGAGTGTCAAAACCCTCCCTACCCGACCTGGGCAACAACCTAGGCCTGGACTAGTCATCTAGTCAGAATTAACCAGTTGATTGGTATTGAATGTGGACTGGAGGAACCTCAGTCCACAATTTAGATTCATCCAGGCTCTTTCCCGGCCGGAGCCCGGGACGTTTGGCCTTTTTCTGTGACTTTTCATTTTAACTAATTCACAGATTTCAGCAATTCGAATTCATCAATATTTGGTAATTATTGGATTCATTAAATACCAATTTTGATGGTTTAGTTCATATTATTAAATGTGAAAGTTTGTTATTGGTACTCGTGAGATCTATTTTACGTTATTAAAACGTGAATTCTTCATTCGATCATTTTTCCGATCACTACTGCACGAGATTTGTCACTTCAAAACTATAAAAAAAGGGTTTCTAAATTATTTGTAGATACCAAATCTTTTACTAAACGGTTTTTTTTCTACTTCATTATATGAAGTTATTTTCCAAATTGTTTTACTATCTGCTAGCATATGATTTCATAAACCTTTTTCTCGTTCGTACGAGAAATCTAATTAAACGCCTAAGTAAAGACAAGGACTATGACACCTTGTGTTTGCTTTGACGGTTAATTTTTGGACTCGTTCGATTGAACACCGTGGCAATGATCGTTTTATATCCCTAGTGGAATATACAACTTGTTCGTAAATATTCGAGTAGAGCAAGTGGTTATGGGACATGTATCTCAACTTTTATATTTACTAGCTTGGCGTAGTTTACACTATAAATGATCAATTTTGATCATTGAGGATCTTCGGATCAATCCGGCCTTCGGGTTACTCTGATGATATTTGGATCATCACATCGCGAGGAACTTCAGTTCATTTGATTATATCGATGACCTTAGGATCATTTCGTATCAGCGAGATACGCGCTATAATATTTCGTATTTTCATAGACTTGATGGGGGACATCATTTCTAATGAATATCCATGTGCTGCTATCACATTTCCTATTTTCATGTAGGCTTGATGGGAGACATCATTTCTCATGAATATTCATTTGTTTTTCCCCTTCTTTGGTATATTCTAGATTTCTAATTTACTGATTTCTTGAATCTTAGTTTTAATTGACATCTATGTCGTCAATTCTCGTATCGATATTAATTTATCAATCTTAGTTTTAATTTACATATGTGTTGTCAATTCTCGTATCGATATTAATATATCAATCCTAGTTTTAATTGACATATGTGCTGTCAATTCTCATATTGATATTAATCTATCAATCTTAGTTTCTTTGTTATTGAGATATTACTTATATAGTGTCGAGTTTTCTTTGACATATTTTATGGACATTTTCGAGACTTCACTCTTATTAGTGATCATTTGTTTTTATTGCTTCTATGCTATTATCCGTTTATATATCTATTTCTATCTCAGTTTATTATGATGAGTACAGTTAGACTGATCCGTTTATTCTTATAAAAAATACTTGGGTCAGACCGAGTATTACAAGTGCTTATATTGGAATTCTAGCAAGGACCACATTTTGGATTTTTGCTATCTACATTAGAGTTTTAGTTCTTGATTATACATGTATCTTTGATTTCATGTATACATATTCTTTTGGGATTGCGCTTGTATCTATTCCTATGTTGTATAGTGGATCGATTATGACCACTAACGTTGTATTTATACTCATGTGTTATTATTCGTATCTATTTTCGCCTTAGTGATATGAATATCTGTGTCTGACTATGATTTATTGTTATGTATTTTATATTGCTTTTCGAATTACATATAGCTACTGTGTAATAGATTTTGACTTGATTTAGATGTGTCGGATTCCCTCATGAGATTGAAAAAGTTTGACTATATTATCTGACATATTTAACACTCGTTCAAAGCTAATATACGGATGGTCGCTCCTTAACAGCCTTATTCTTCAGGTTAGTTGACATCTTGCTTGCAATGGCCTTGGATAACGTGAGTATAGAGGTGGGGCATTACATTTAGAGTCGAACAAATAATTTTACCATCTTATGGGTGATAGAGAGATAGCCTTTAGAAACAAGCGTGGACTATCAGTGTTTGAGTTTCACTTTAGCTATCCAGACTATCCTATCAGAAGAAATAGTCAAATTTATTTTACTTGGTATATATACCCTTAAATAAATTTGGAGTTTTCAAAAAGACAATCAAGTTTGAAATATAATTAATAACAGTCTATTTAAATTTTATAGTGAATTCCGAGAATAAAACTTGTAATATCCATGTGAATTTAAAAGGTTATTTTGACGCTAGTTAATGAATTGTATTAGTTCAATATGGAAATTAATGTTGGGAGTAATTAGTTAAAACATAATGAATCCTGCTACTTAATAATGACTACTTTGGATTTAAGTTAAATATATTTGAAATAACATGGTTTTCAACCCAACAAAGATATGATTTGAAGTAAGAAATATAAATCAATATTTTGATTACACTAACTACCGTATATAGAAATGTTTTCTTATAAATTAGAATGAAAGGATTTTAAATGAAAAAAGAGATTAACTAAATAAAAGGATCAAGTAGAAAAGGCATAACAATGTTGTATGTATGAATGTATTTCGTATTGATATTGGTTCGTAGAAAGCGGGATTGGATCTTGATGATCTAACCACTTCGAACCAAAGCATATGCATTTAAAAGTGAAGATAGCTTAAAAAGTAATGTTTAGAGGTGGAGATTTTTGGAACGAAAAGTTTGTTATTTAAAATATCTGATCTGATCGCCAGAATAGATAAAACTAGTCCCTTTGTTCTGGGAAATTTGCCTTTGTAAAGACTAATTACTACTAATTCTATATGATGTAATGAAAGGAGCGCATTTGATTTGTTCTGTTTCTGGAAAAGTTGTATAGACGAGTGTCTAACATGGTATTTCTAAGATTCATGTATGTTGTTATTTTACAAATGTATATCTATTTGTGATGTAGATGGCAACCCCTGTTATGCTTAACACCCTTTTCCAAAGGCATATGGACTTGGGGTTATTCTTTTATGGAAATCAATTAATGTTTCTAGGAAATGATGATGTGAAATTCCAAGTTGAACCTAGTATTAAACGAAAGGTAAAACATTACTAGGTTTCACATGTTGGAGTGATAAAAAAGGAAGAAATTTGTATAAATATGTGGTTGCACCATGGTCGTCGTATTTCTTCATTCACCCTATACATCGGGTTTTCTTGTGTATGTTGCGGCCATAGTAGGTCAGGAATGACTGAGGTGATTTGGTATTCAACACTATCTTAAAAGGAGAAGAGATAGACCTGTTATGCGTTGGTAGAGGGCAATAGCGACTAAGTACATTCTTCTAGAGATGTACTTCACAGAGGTATTCCTTTACCTTGTCATTATTGAAATCAATCCTCAATACGTTCCTTTTAAGAATATGATTGGATATTTATACAGTTGTCGAATTTAAAAAAATGTAACAATCTTGGCTACGTTGCATATTTACTTCAAAAGGTTTTCAAAGGAATATACATTAATAATAATATCAAACAATTTGATAAAGTTGTTTTAAGTTACCTTAAGTGAAAAACTCTTTCGCGTCTATGTGTAGCATAATCTTATGATATACATTTTTTAAAGAGTTTTAAATCAGCATCAATGTTGATATATGATTCTATCATATATATTTATATATATATATATATATAATAATAATAATATGTATTTCGTGTTAGTTTGCCAAGTTCGATTCATATGTTTCTGATGCTCGGGTCAAACTCAAGCAGTTTTAGAATTAGCTGAAGAAGCTTGTAGTTTCCACATAGGAGAACTGGATATCTTCATCAGTGTATATGCGTAGTTTATTTTTACCATTGTATTTGTTGTTTTCAACATTTTAAGGACATGATCTTATTGTCGTCGAGACTGTAGACTCAAATATATGTATTTAAAATTTCCACTGTAAAGATATTTTAACTAATATACTATATTCGAGCAGGATTATGCAATTCTTTCTTTCTTCCTTCTCTTCCATATAACAATCTGGCTTTCCAACAATTGAACTTGCAATACGTGAATATCAAGGATATATTATGTAGATTTATTTAAGGTCGAAAAACTTGCTTGTTACATGTGGTGTTCGAGTTTTTGGTAGAGAAAACACCCAAACCTAACTGGGATATATCTCATCAGAGATAAGGTCAGTAATACCCATAACGACCTGGATTTTTCGCGATCCTGGTTATCGACATATAACCCAATGTCAACTATCAAGCATCAGAAATACCAGATAGTTAATGAAAGAAATTAGAGGGTGAGAATAGATAAGATAGAAGCTTAGAATAGAAGAAGAAGAAGAAGAACATACAACATCAGAGTAAACACGAATCTCATAGCGGAACGAACAATATATAATAGATACATAACTTTGAAATAAAATCAGTATATGTATGTAATAACATTATCAGAGTACAACACTTACAATACAGCGGAAATAACAATAGCTACATAATCCTGAAGCCTCCTGCTCCAAGCTCTCAATATCTGTAAATCCCGACAACTTGACTGCTCGTACAAAATTGGACACCCAAGAATTTAGGGAAAACAAAACAAAATAAACTCCGGGTCAGTCATGGGACTAGTGTGAGTAAAACAACTTAAAACAGTTTGAGCAATTAAACGATATCTCATAAGACCACGTCGTATAACGAAACGGGTTTTTCCCTTATGAGAATCCGAAACACTTGGTCCATCGTTCAAAAACCTTTTGAAAGGAACGATAATCTTTATATCAAACTCATTTGATATTATAATAATGTCTATCAACCACAATATAATAATCATCTAGCAGAACGCCTTCATCTCACGTTCCACATACATAATATATAATCAAAAACCATGGGCGCTTATTGGGTAATGAATTCCAATTGGCAATGTATAGGACCACCTTCCGACAGTGTATCTCTAGAGAGGAATACACCGGGTTCAACAAGAACATCTTGCAACCCAGGCTAAACATGACCAGTCACTCATTTCACTTGAGTGTACCGAATGTATTATCACCAACGGTTGGGATCAGCTACTGTTTTCCAAAAGGGACAGCATCGAAATAGATTATAGATGTAAATGGAATTTCTATAGATAAGGTGATAATACACCCTAATTGGCAGCAAATCACTTAGCATGCGACCTACCCGATTTTATACCATTTCTGGTTGTGAGGCTAGAGGCCATAACGTATCCTTTTCAAACCACATCTTCAGTCACTTTGAGTGTCACGTCGTCATCCCGCCAAATCACAAATTGATTTCCCCAGCAATACCACGGGTATAAAGCTAAGAGAAACGAATTCCTCCGCCACCAAACATAAATACGTTTGGAGAGATCAACTTACGCGATCAATTAAATATACTCTGTCAGACATTCTTATAGGTTGCCCTGGAACTGGACAGATCGAAGGTACTATTCTGTAAATCCATCTAAGGCAATTTCTACCTAGGATTTACTGAATAGCTCTTGCATAACTTCGTCTTCAATTATCTTCATCATATTTGATTCGCAACGCTAATGCCAAACGGAGTGGTTTTCAAATAATATATCTGGTCCCGGCTCTCCGTATTGACAAGGGAAATGGTCAAAATCTTTGATAGTCGGTGATTTAACTATCAAAGGAAAAAATGTGTACAAACAACGGTCGTATTTCCAAATGGAAATCTTACCGATCAATCGTCATTTCATTTCCCAATTTCCCATTTATCATTTCCATATATTCATAAATTCCTTATTTTCTAAAATTAGAAAATATATGTTATTAACTTTGGAAAATGTTTCCATTTCTGATTCGTGCATTAATATCTTCCCATCTCTATCAGTCTCTAACTGTAAACTAGTAAGAGAACAACTTCCCAAGTATAAACCCCGAAGGCCGAAACCAACATCAGATCGATACCTAGAAAGCTATTCAACTCGACTAATTTCCAGTCAGTTTCTAATTCCTTTAACTCCATTTAAATCCCTATTTCAAAACCCAATTTCCTTTATAAATGTTTTATTTTCAAATATTTACTTTAATCCATTATTCACATTGAATGCGGATAATATTTCTTTACATACTCCAAACAATCTAATTCCATATTTGAAAAAAAAAATCCAAATTCCAAATTCTATTTAATCTATATTTATAGAATTATTTATACAAAATCCTATCTTTAACTTCTAACACTTAAATCTCATTTACAATTCCCTTTATATAATTCTATTCATTTTATATAAGCCCTTTTATATAATTCTATTCATTTTATATAAATCCTTTTATATAATTCTATTCATTCTATATAAAAATATTTCATTTTCAATATTCACTTTGAAATTTTCCTTTTATACATTCCAGTAATTCCTATGGTATTTAAAATACCAAATAACATGACTAGTGTCATCATAATCAATCATATATTATGTATCACATCATATATCACAATATATGAAAACAAATAGTATTATTATATTGAGGAATCCAGCTGGATCCCTCCAACCTGTTTCCCTGCATCATAGATGTTAAACAATATAAATAACATCTATTTCATTTCAATATGAAATATTCCGATAAGCAGAATCAATATTTGATTAACGATTTATATATATATCGTTATCTGTAATTTCAATCAATAAATAAGCAATTCAACCAAGCAATCAACACACAACAATCCATCATCATTTCAATACTAGATTATATTTATAAAAATATAAATTGATCAGGGTTAGTAAGATTTGCTCACATTGGACGATCATGGTTAATTAACGATAGTTGTCGGTTGATTCAGACAGACAATTTATTTTGCTATAAATTGTAACGAGCTCCAATTCACTCCCAGTCAGTTCCATTGTGTAGCTTCTTCCACACGATCCCAATGGATCTTGTTTTGCCAAATTCTGATCACATATGAGGTAGTTATGTATTTTACAAATTTAGATAAGCATTTACATTGTTAAATTTCATTTCTATTTCAGTTGGGCTCACCTAAAAACTGTCGGCCCAACTCCCTTCACCCGAAATCAACAGTGATCTTCCCTCTCAAGTTATCCCGTAACTCCCTCCTAACGCAATGGACATTTCACCTTCTTTAAATCACAACCACTTCTCTATCTTACATCTAATCCCCAAACGGACTACACGTATGAACTCCACTTCACTCCCTCCTCCTTTCCACATTGACCTCGCTCCACTCGCACGCTCCAATCAGGTTGCGTCCAGAACCCTCCACACAGCAACGTACAACTACACCAAACCTTATTTCCATTTAAAAGTCCAAATCATTGCAAACCAATATTATTTTTTACCACAAATCCAGTTATCACACACGTTTCTGCAATACTCGAACTTGCCATTTGAAACGCAGTTGCATAGAATTCACACTCCATTCCACAGCAGGTATCGATAGTTTTAAAAATCGATAAATTCCCAAGAATTTACAAAAGGTGTTAATATCCACTCTCAATCCAAATAAAACCTCAGTTTTTGAATATCGTTGCTTGAATCCAAGGATTCCCCTTCCGTGCGTCTACTGTTGAAGCTCGCCCTACCAAAAGCTTTCCACCAAGATTGATAAAACCCATACAATCCTGATGCTATCCTGATGCTGAGTCCAACGAAATCTATTTCAAGATTTTAGGAGCTTTACTCGATTTTCTATGATTTAAGGAAGATGTTATTTTTTTCTGGAGGAAGAAACGATGATGGAGGCTAGATGTTTTGACCAGAGAATATATCGTTAAGGGTTAGAGGGTGGTAGAGTATTTACAGGATATAAATAATAATTTTATATTCGATTATTTTATTTATTTTTATTCCAACGATGTCTATATTTATCAATAAAAATTCCAATGATCACATACAATATCTAAATTTGATAAAAATGGACATGCAGCTACAGTTCGACATTACAGACCCAACGAAACTTGTTTCGTCAAATTCCGACTCCGTTTGCTCACACAGCGTATTTTTAAAGGTCAAATTATCGATTGTTTTTCATATTAAAATCCGGTACGGCCACATACTGACTCCAAAAATCACAAAAAATTAAATCTAACAATAATTCAATATTCCGGATCCAACAAAATTAGTTTCGTCGAAAACGGAGGTCGTTTGCAAAACTGCCTATTTTTAAAGCTCTAAATAAACCCATTTAAATATTAATATATTTAAAAATAATTAAAATAAATAATAATAATTTAATATTATCATATATATTCAACAGAATATAATACAGCTCCAAAATAAACATATCGGGATTTATAACTCGACATTTAAAAATCCCAGATTATATCGATATTCAATTTATATTAAAAATCCTTTTATAATATAAATAAATCGTTATAAATTATAAAGGAATTCCAAGCGACCTTTCGAAAATTTGATTTGTACATAACTCAATTTTTCTCTTCCATTAGAAAAATATACTTCACCAGCTTCGAACATTTCTTGTTTTACAGAAATCCGATTTAAAACGGATTCTATATATTCATTTGAAGTTCAAATCGCTAAATAACGAACTGTCACGCCATTACGGGCTCGATTATAATTAAATTATAATTTATACGTTCTAACGTCGATTTAAATCATATATTCATTATTCTAATTCAATTCTGATCTATATTATTCCTTATATATGATCCAATTCAAACTATATTGTGAATTCAGCTATTTTTGACTATTTCAGAATTATAATATATTTTCATATTATATTTATTAACTAAGTATTCAATATTATTTAATTAAATAAACATTTAAATTACCAAACCATTATTTAAATAATTAAATAAATTATTTATAATCCGTAAAAATACGGGTCGTTACAATACCCCTGGATAAATAGCTCATTTAAGATAGGCAACTGACACTATAAGATGAGTCGAGCATATTAGATATAATTGTGTATCTATTAATGATATATAAAAACTGAATTATTATCATTTATCATTTGAGTAGTAGTGCTTGGCTAGTTAATGAGCATTAACAATAGATTATTGAATTGTAAGTAGTTTATTTTTTTCGATGGGCTGGGTAGATAGTAACTTATGAGTAACATTTACTATAAACATGTTGTAAATTAAGTTTTAATATTTAACTACAAGACATTCGATGTTAATGTAGGATTATAAAAGTTAACTTCGAATCTGCTGAAACTGTCAGAAAAGGTAAGATATCAAAAGGAAAACCTTTCAAAAGACTTGTTATTAAATAATAATTCAGCTACAACTGTAAGAAGGATAAATGAAGTGTTTTGGATAAGCTCGAAGTAAAACCTATGTATGAATACCTTATGAATTTAGTTTCACAATTTGACTATAAGATATTCATTACTAACAATAAATGGTTTTAAGGTTAGGATATAATCTAGCTTTGAAAAAGAAGTGAAGGTAACCTCCATATAGGGATCTAAGTTAGAAACAATCCAGTTACCAGACAATTTTATTTATTTACTTCATAAATTCAAATTATGGGATGACTTGTTAGTGATCAGGTTAGAGAATAAAAAAATGCACAAAGTATTTAAGATGGAATGTAGGAAGGATAGAATCTCGCAAAATGGGGTAACTTTTGAAAGTTTGGATGGATGGCATATTCGACAAGGATGATAGCAGCTACAACGACTACAATGCGATTTGTGTAATGGCGGAAGAAGATGTTGACGTATGGAGAGAGGCTTTGCCAGTATTGGAGATTGACCAAGAAATTGTTGGAAAGGAATTCTATAATTCCTATAAAGTGGAAGCCCATGGCATTGAAGAAATCAAATTACAATAGAATTTTTGTCGGGAGTACTGATTGTGTTGGAACATGTTCCACGAGTCCCTCATAAACGACCCTAGCAATTATGGGATGCGATGTGTCCTAGATGAATAAAACAATGCCAACAATGAGCAAGAAAGCGATGATAAGGATGATGTTGTAGTCTATATGGAAGGACATCAACATTCAAATCGGGGAATTGAAGAGATGGTAGGTATTGTATTAGACATAAACTAGGGTAAGACTGGTTCAGATCCCTGTTAAGTTTCAAAATACAGAAAAAACTCTGTCTAAAATCTTTATAAATTACGTCTCTGTTTTTCGAAAATCAACAAAAAGCAATGTAAAAATTTACCAAACTTCAAATTTAAATTCAACACATAATCATCATCGTATTCATGCGTTAAAACCATAAAAAATGATTCAAACAAAAAAAATGCACGCTACAAAATTTTTATGCAAATTTTTGTATAACTGCTGACATTGTTGCAATTAATTCAAATAGTTGCTAAATTTCATGCAACTTTTGTTTAATGAAAATGATTCAACTTCAGATTATTACTGCAAATGTTGCAACTATTTGCTGATATTTCAGCAATTAATCATTCGTACGTCTATCAACTATATATTATGTGAATAATTGTCGAAATATATTAGCAATAATTCACTAAAATTGTTGATATTTCAGCAACTTTTTAATTTATTTGCATCTATTGTTAAAATGTTGTTCATATATCAGCAGCTATATATGTATAATTATTGATATATCAACAATTGTTCATTTGCCTTTCAAGTAAATGTTAAAAAGTGCTGATAAATCAGCAACTATGTATGTATAATTACTGATATATTGGCAATTATTCATCCTCCTTTCAACTAAAATCTGAATGAATAATTGTTGAAATATAAGCAATTATTCACTAAAATTGCTAATATTTTAGATTTTTTTTCTAAAATACTTTCGTGAATATTTGCAATTCTTTTTATACAGCAGCACAAAAACATCAAAACACGTTGCCACAGTAAAATAAGGACTTGCTTTACATTAAACTTTAGACAAGGAGTCGCTTTACATTAAGTTTCAAAATGAGGATGCCGCACAAATTTTCACTATAAACTATATAACTTAGTCTTTATGTAAAAATGGATACCTAATTGTGTTTGTAATATAGTTTTCCTTAGTAGGTGCCTAATATAAATTAAGAATCAAGCTTGTAATTTTTTTTCCTTTTTTTGAATTTGTTCAGGAGTGAAACCGATCAGAGTCAAAAAATCCTCCCTAGTGCACCGAGTTCGGTCTACGAGTACCGTATAAGTGGTTGATCTTAGCGTATGCACATGGTAAACTCTAAGCATGCCATTCTGGGTTTCGAACCCATGCCACTGTTACCACGACGCAAAGTCCTTACCATTCGGATACTATTGCGGATAGCTTGTAAATTATATTATGATGTATGATATCTTATCTAGGGATTTTATATTTATAATGAAAAGACATAAAACCAAATTTTTACAAAGGATTTCTAGGAAAAGATATGAAGCATATATTTCATACACAAGTTATTTCATTGCATGATTTAGCCTAATATTTGGATACAACACTTTGATATGCTAAAAGAATACATCACTTGGTACTTAATGATGAACCTTGACAGGGGTTTATAGTCAGATACTTATGCTTTCTATTATGCAAGAAAAATGGAAGGCTCTAAGCCAGATCAAGATCCACAGTTTGAGGATCGAAGAATCAATACTAATTTAGAAGGAAAATGATTCTTTCAAATAGAAGATCAATTTTTATATTTCGTTTGAATAATCTCTTTATATAATAAGGAGTTAAGTAAAGATAATGTTGTGGGTAAATATTACCAGGTTTTGGGTTCGAAAATTTCAAGGATGAAAGTCTTTTAATAGGGAAGCATGTAATGACACACAATTTTATTATTATGAAAGTGGATAATTAATTAATTTAAGGAATTATTAAACAAAAATAACCAAGATTTATGTGATATAAAATAATGGTAAACTTATTTTAGAGGTTTATTTTCAAAATAGGAAATATGATTTTTTGACAGAAAAGCAACGAAAATCAGTTTTCGATAAAATTGATATTTCCAATATAGGATTAATACAAAACTGGATAAATATATTTATATATCCATTAAAGAAGGAATATGAAATAAAATAGTTTAATTTTTCTTTAGGAATAAAATTTCATGATGACATCACTTTTGATATGTCAAATTTTAGATAGTAAATCCTATTGATTAAAAAATATGTTTAAACAATTTAATAATAATATCAAGTATGAATGGACCTTTATTATTTTTATAAAATAATAAAATTTTGTATATAAACTTTATTTAATATATGAAAATTAATTGAATTGTGAAAATATGACCGAAAATTAAATTATGGATTTTCTATGGTTTAACGAAAAGTACTTTTACAACATTGTGAGATATATACAACGTTCATACATAAAATATACATTTACACATATTTATACATATCATATGATAAGATATATAGAAATTTCTATGTAAAAACATATTTACATAAAGTAAAATTTTAAATTATTGGAAGTAAAACAAAACACATATATAATTAGATTGTTCATCAATTTTACACACGAATAAAGAGGGGATTGGGCATGACAAGAACAAGCACATAGAGGAAAGGGTATTGGTCTTCCCTTGCATGAAAAGAAGGGGAGGAAAAAGAGCATTTTGGTCATTTTACCCTAGGATATATTCATCTCTTCTTTTCCTATAAATACAAATCCATTCCATTCACTAATGTTTACATTGTTCTTCTCTAAAACCCTAATGCTCTTCATCATCTTCCTCCTTTTCACTAATGGCTTCTATCATTCATTAGAAAGATTCCAAGGTCTATTGAATTTTTGCAGAAATAATCGAAAGATATAGAGAGCTATACCACTTTGATTTGAAAAAATAGCCAAGAAGTCATCTCCTCTAACCATCCAAAACCGACGACCACTATCTCTTCCACCAAAGTTTGGCCAATCATACTACACAAAGGGAAGGCAAGATCAAAGAGAATAAAAAGCTATAATCAATTTAAAAATATTTAAAAATCAAGAAAAATGAAAGTGAGAATGTTACTTTTTCATCTTCTTAAAATTCTATATGATTTTTGATATGTAAGTATATTTGTTTGATCATGTAATGGCCCGAGTTTCCATACTCTTTGAGTTGACTAAATACACTACACGTCCAACCCAAATTGCATAGAAATATGAATCATTATGAAGTAAATAAGAAAAAGATAGAAGAAGAACAGAAACAACAACACAGAATCATCAATCACAAATTTTCAAGCTCTCAATAAAGATTTATTTATATATTATATTTTGTTTCGCTGCGATGTGAGACTCTGATTTTGTCGTGTTGATATCCTTCTACTTTTACTTCTATTCTAATATTTCTTTCTTTCTTATCTCACCCTCTAATTTCTTTCTATTAACTATCTAGTGTTTTCAATACTTGAGTTTCGGCAAGTAATACAGGTTTATGTGTTATTGTCGAAATTAGAGCGTCGAATTCTATCGGGTCGTTACAGATTAACATTGTTTGGTTGCTAAAATGACTTATTTTTGGATGATGATTTGGTTGATGATACGATAGCTTGCTATCGATATGATTCATGGAAAATACATGTCGAAACTACAAAAAATTCCTTTGTAAGTTGATATAGTGTATATAGTACTGTTAACTTCTTTGAAATGATTTATAAAGTGCTTATAAATAATGATACTTGCCTCGACATAGTTTGGGAAAGTATGAGTAAACAAGTCAAAATTAGCACATCAAGTTTTGGTAATTCACAATTTCACGATCGAGAAAGTCAAATGGATGAATGGAATAAAATATATTTTGGACTCCTTTAAAATAAGATTTTTCTAAACCCTTATAACCATAGTTTTCACTGAATGTGAAAAGGCAAGATTTCGTTTAGTGAGCCTTGATTTACGACCAAAAACAGTTTTCCATATCATCACATCTCAGCAGTTCAAAAGATATAGTTTTCAACACCTTAAAACTCGTTAGTTTAAATCTTTAATAAATATGGAATAATTTCAGTAAATAAGTTGAGGTTTTGCAAAAAGTAGTTGAGTTATAGAAATTGACATATATGAAATGAAATAAGTAATACAGTCTATAACGCTTAAAAATTGTTGTTCGCCAATGGTTTAGCAACAGTTTTTGCAAAAATTGTGAATAAATAGTTTTAAACTTGGGATTTCTTCCAAAATCTTTTAAGAAGAGTCTTAAAAAGGTTAAAAAAAAAATTTCGAAGAAATATCAGAAGTTTTCAAAGTACTTGAATTAAATATCAAAAGAATTTTTTTAAATGCATTTAAGCTTTAGAATTAAGTGAATCAGAAGTTATCTCAAATATAAGTTTCATTCATGAAAAATAGGTGTGCAAAAACAGCTAGCACATTTTTTTCATCTTTGAGTGTCATTGAAAATCCGATCTAGGAATGGAACAGATCAAAAGGAAAGCCTAAATGTTCGAAATTATTTTAAAATAATTGATCAAATAACTTGACCATCTTATGAGTGTCAAAAAGATAGCCTCTAGACCCAAGCTCAAACAGCCTGTGTCCAGGTTCCAGTTTAGCTATCTGGATTGGTTCATCGGAAAGAATGATTAAATTGATTTTACTCGGGATATATTCCCTTAGAAAAATTGTAATTTTCGAAATGATAATAAATTTTGAAATGGAATTGACAACATTGTAGTTAAACACTATATTAAATTATGAGGGTGGAACTCATACTATCTGAATTAACTTCAAAGGTGATTTCACCATTATTCTACTAATAGTACATGTTGAATATGGGAATTTGTATTGGAAGTAATTAGTTAAAAAAACATGAATCCTCTTACCTAATACTAACTGGTTTGGGTTTAAATTAAAGATATTTGAAACAAAATGGTTTTCAACCCAACAAAGATATGATTTGAAATAACAAATCTTAATCATGATTTGGATTATACTAGCCATGGTATACATATATGTTCTCCAAAGAAATTAGAATGAATGGATTCTAAATGATAAAAGATATTAACTAAATAAAAGGATCAAGTAAAAGAGGGTTAATAATCATGTATACAAAATACATACATGTATATCCTTTATAGACATTGGTTCGGGAAACCAAAATCGAACCTGGATAATGGAAACGCTTCAAACAAAAATGTATGTGTTTAAATGTGAAGATAGCTTCAGAACGAAAAGATTGCTTGTTCAAAATCCCTAGTTTAATCCCTAAAATAAATAGAAGTAGCAGTGGCCCTTTCGTTTTGGAATCTTGTCTTCGTGAGGGCTACTTTCTAATAATCTTATTCTTTGGTTTGCTCCAAGATAGAATTGCCACCGATTTTTCAAATTTCTGGACAAAATTAACAGAATCTCCCTTAGAATAGAAGAAGTGCCTTTGGTTTGTTTTGTTCCTGGATAACTTAGGATGGTAAGTGTTAACCCACCTTCATGCTAGGACGTTATACATTGGATTTAACTAGATGTATTCCATGGTTGTCAAGGTAAAAAGTCCAGAGAGATGACTGATTGGCTTAGAATTCTAGTACATATAAGGATATGAAGCTGCGTCCAAACAAATTCGCTAAAATATTAATCTGGGGTTGATTGGATATGGATTAGGACTTCCCTGGGTATGCATCCCCTTGCATAAACTCACTTCAACTCTAGAAAAAATCACTTATTTACTTAAGTTTTCACCTAGGAGACCCTACGAACAAACTAAGGCAATCCAGCCTAAAAAATGGATAGCTCCTTAAATGTCAACCCATCAAATCTATGCGAATTCTTATGCTATACGGATCAGTACCAATCCTTCATATAGGTTGCGATCGAGCCCTTTTTCTGGTGATGCTCGAGTTAGTCAACTTTATCCGATTTATACTTACAAATAAAACACCTTCTACATAAAAAGATGATAATTTTTGACTTTCTAAGGGAGACTCTACCATTTTTATTCTTGAATTCAAGCATTTTGTAACTACAATATCTCTACAGTATAAATAAAATGTAAATCAATGATGTGGATGTACTACTCTAATTTATCTTCCTATATTTTTCTACTACATATTTTGTGTTTTGATTTGGATCGTTAATGCTTTCATAACTACTTGGATCATTAGTGCTTTCACAACTATTTGGATCATCAGTTACCTGAAAATAAGAGACATGTTGGGTGTAAGTGGGTATTCATTGTAAAAGCAAACTCTAATAGTTTAATTTCTAGATTGAAGACACGCTTAGTTGCAAAAGGATATGCACAAATTTATAGAGTGGATTATTCTGAAACTTTTTCCCCTATAGCAAAGTTAACTTCTATTCGGATGTTTATTTCATTAGCAGCAACATATAACTGGAAATCACATCAGCTTGATTAAAAGAACGCATTTCTTCATGGTGATTTAGAAGAAGAAGTTTACATGGTTCAACTCCTGGATTCATTGCACAAGGGAAGAGTGGTCTAGTGTGCAAGTTAAAGAAGACAATGTATGGATTAAAACATAGTCCCAGAGCTTGGTTTGGAAAGTTTTGTAATGCAATGGAAACCTTTGGAATGATGAAGAATAAATGTGACCATTAAGTGTTCCATAAGAATACAAATTCTAGTATAATTTTACTTATGGTTTATGTTGATGATATTGTGATAACTGGCAATGATGAATAAGGTATTTTGTTCCTTAAAACCTTTATTTAAAACCAGTTTCACACTAAATATTTAGGAGACTTGAAGTATTTCCTAGATGTGAAAATTACAAGAGATAATGGTAGTATTGTTATGTCTCAACGAAAGTACGTTTTGATTTGCTGGAAGAGACCGAAAATCTAGGTGTTAAACCAGGCACTATTTCTATTCCATTAAACTGCAGTTTTGTAGAGATGGTGAGTTATTCAAAGATCCAGAGAAATATAGGAGATTGGTAGGAAAATTGAACTATCTAACTGTTACACGACCTGAAATTACTTTCACTGCTAGTGTTGTAAGCCAGTTTAAGGCATCTCCTACTGTGTATCATTGGGCATACTAAAACATATTTTGAGTTATCTTAAGGGAACAATTGGGCAATGAATTGAGTACAAGAATCATGGACATGCAAGGCTTAAATGTTTTTGTGATGTTGATTGGGTAGGAACAAAGCTGGATAAGAAATCTATGTCTCGGTTTTGCGTATTTCTAGGAGGAAATTTGATTTCATGGAAAAGCAAGAAACAAAATGTTGTTTCTAGATTGAGTGTTGGATCTGAATATAGAGTCGTAGCTAAGACAATCTGTGAAGTGATGTAGGCGGATCATCTTATGTGTGAAGTTAGGACAAATATTGCTAAACCGATAACTCTTCATTGTGACAATCAGGCTGCAATGCATATTGCATCTAATCCAGCGTTTCATGAGAGAATGAAACACATTGAAGTGGATTGTAATTTCATTAGAAAGAAGGTTCAATTAGGTCTGGTTCTAAGAGAGCATGTCAAGACTGATGAGCAGGTGGCTGATATATTTACGAAAGTACTGAATGGTGCTAGAATCAAGTATTTGTGTAGCAAGTTGGGCATGATGAATATCTATGCACCAAATTGAGGGGAAGTGTTGTGAGTAGAGGTTGTATATATATGAATATGTATATAGTGTCATGTTTGTTGTAAATATGTTATCGACATCAAAATGTTGGAACAAACAACTTGGTGTCGACACCGAAGCCAAGAAGGCAACACTGAAGCCGAAGCCAGTGCCAAGAAGGCAACACCGAAGCCAAGATGGCAACACCGAAGTCGAAGGCGATACCGAAGCCAATGCCAAGAAGGCAACACCGAAGCCGAAGACGATACCGAAGCCGAAGACAAGAAGATAATACAAGAAGCCGATATTGAAACTGATACTGAAGCTGATAATGAAGTAATGAAGCCGATACTGAAGCCAAGGAAACAATACCAGAAGACGATACCAAGAAGAAGTGAAGTTGATATCGAAAGGCGATACCAAGAAAAAATGCTAGTGGCATTGGTTTAATATTGTCGTTTTCCATTTTACTCCTTGTATAAAAAGTGGTGTACTGCTGATCTGAAAACTAATGAGAAAGTTTTATCTTCCCTTATCCATTAAATTTCTTCATCGTTTACGACAAATAAAAATAAGAGTAAAAATAAACGGTTTATCGTTAGCTTTGGACATGCCTAAGGACCAAATCTTGATCTCGTATATGGGTAAGAGACTTAGCGGTTTATTATCCAGTTTCCATGCCATCAGTTGACGACGATCCCACGTATGGAACTAGGTCCGACACGGTTCTAAGAAATCGACGGCTGCACTAGTTCCATCATTGCAGCTCTCCCCAAGACATACTGAGGAAGCTTCCCTTTTATAATCAACTACTCAATTTCATCTTTTAGATGTTTGCATTAATTGATGTCATGCTCATCAATGTCGTGAAACATGTAGTGTTTTATGGAGGTCCCTTCCCGATCCAAAGGTTCCCTCCTAACCGGTTTCCTGTAAGGAAGGTAATTCTAAATCCCTCGGTAGATCCTTTTTAGAGGAGAGTTCAAGTCGGTGTTCGAAGAGAACATGATCCCTCTTCTCAGAATTTTAGCCTAGCCACAATCATCGTCATCGGCCTTCCTTTCTCTTTATCAGCTATAAAATAGAACGGTCCTCCTTCCATAACAACATTTACCTTTAGGGCCTCTCTGCTAACTATGACATCTTCTTTTTCCAGAAACCTGTCGACTTTGTGACAAAATTCGCCAAGGTCCCTCGGGGGATTCCTTTCCAGAAACATTTTGAATTCAAAATTGTCCAAGGCATAAGAAACTGTCGCCATCAAAACCATTGGTGGATATGGTCAATCCATCGAAGCCACTACGGCATCGAACCGCTCCAGGAGACTCGCCAGTCCTCTTCCTGATAGTTGTTAAAGTCATCACGTTTTTGGATCGAGAGATATGAACCCGAAATTACTCAACAAACTTTTCCATTAGATTGCTCCAGCTTTCATTTAAGTCTGATTTCAACTGCCAAAACCACTTAGCAACAATGTTCGAGAGAAATAGTGGGAAACATTTAGTCATGACATCCTCGGATGGCCCCAATACTTCTATGTGGTGAATGTATCGCATGAGATTGATGGTAGAATCCTTCCTACCATCGAAAGCTTCCAAAAATGGCAGCTTAAAGTCTGTTGGATTCCTAAAATTCTGTATATACTGAGTAAATGGGCTTCGATTAATGCAATCCAAATCCGACTGAGACAATCCGCTTTTCGAAGCCCTCCCGATTATGTTCATAATCCAACTGTCATCATTTAGCATTGATGCCAGTCGCCAAGTCCAACACTCGCAGCCTGAGTGTTTTAACTATCCAATCCATCTTTCAAACATGAACGCACATTACTTGCATTGCCCAAGCCAAAGTTGCATAGCTCGGCAGAATCGAGCGCAAATCCAACGCTCGCAAGGAGGTTGTCCCCTCTATCGATTGGGCCAATATTGATCCCTGGGTTCAGGTCTGTATCGACTTCCTGAGTCGTAGGGGCAGCTGCCCTTGGTTCCAACCTGAGCTCGTGCCTGATGCTCGACCCAGCTCCAGCAGTTGTGTTCTAATTTTCAGGCATTCCCGACTGTCCAACTTAATTGAGAAATTTCACCATCGTTTCCTTCTGTCTTTTCTCTCGATATTTTAGGTGGTTTTGGAGCCAATTCACCACGTCATCCATGTCCTCTCTTACCAAGTATAAAGAAGGATTTTCTTCAGAAGAAGCCTCTTGACTCCCTCTTTTCGTTGTCATGCCATCCAGTAATTAGTTCGTGTTCTTTTTCCTAACCACAGTTTCCCCAACAAAAAGAATTTTCCTTTTAGTTCAAATAGCCCGCTATTTGATGCGTCAAAATGTTAAATCAATTTTTGGTCAATCAAGCCTAACACTTTGTTTATACAATCCACAGATAATAATCACACAAGATTCAAAAAATAGTAATGAAAGCAGTAAATGACACAAGTTTTTATTGTGATTCAACAAGTATTCCAACGTCCATTGTGAACTAATCTTTTATTTATGTTGTTTGATTACAATTACAGTCATGATTTGATCACAAAAATGTGAATTAAAAACTGTTGTGGTTTGGCAATGGCTAAGCCTATGCACAGTAGTGCCAAAAAATCAAGAGAATCCTCCGTAAAATGAGCCATCTGGATGTGTGTTTATAACTGCACAAGAGCCCAGGTTGATCAGAATTTGAGGAGTGAAAATAAGATCCTTGCGCTGACCAAAACAGCTGGAGAGAAGTCAGATCGACCCCCTATAATCTATAGAGTCGGTACCGATCCAAGCAAGGGATAGATATCGATTTGATGGGTCCAATGCTGATCAAGTTAAAGTGTCAAATCAATTGCTCAAGCCCTAAACAATTCGAAGTCGGTCCCTTGTTGATCCACGTACTGATCCACCCGATCCCTTTGTGACGTGCATGCCTGATCTAATACTAATTGAATGATTCGATCGGATGTAGTGATCAAACCAAACTTGATGACAGATCCTGGTATGTGATCCGAAGCAGATCCACAACTTGATCATCGTGAGCATGGCTGATCAGACGATATGAGCACTTCCTTGTATGATCCTTGAAATGATCGAGCAAAAATAAAGCATCTGAAGCCATGAACTGATCCAATGAATTCTTGCTAATCTGATGGGCCCGAGTGATGATCCGACCTAAGAGCATAAATGTCGATCCCTATGTGGTAAGTGCCAACTTACCAAATCCAAAACCTTACATAGGGTGTTCCCTAAGGCTTGAAGGTGACCAGCCTTGTTTGACACAGTATCTGTGTGCACGACTGTTCTAAGAAGCCTAAATAAAAAATTACAAGTATTCATCGAATCCAACGCTTAATCCAAACATTTCTGATTTTATATAAATTCACACTCAAACCCTGAACGATCTACTAATAAGAAATCCAAACCGTATACTGTTTTATCAAAGACAACGTTGATTTGGATTGTACGACTATCCACTTACATGTCCCTGAGGGAAAATTATAATAATTTAAGCTTATAATAGGATCGAGGGCATGAGCTTCATAGTTCATTTTGTTCATTCTCAAATCTTACAAAAAATCGACATAACCACAAACACTAAGGGACGTGAAGATGCGGTTGCTGTTAAAGATAAACTGACATTATAAATTTTCTGCAACAAGCCCATAAGTACTTCAAGGCCTCAAATCACATTCATTAGATGGTTGAACGCATCTTTAACTTTTCCAATGAAATAAGCTACAAAAAGAGAATTTTCATACAGCTTAAATTTCATCAATTTGGATATCCATAGGTGAGTGTGTCAATCCTTTTAACTAGAATAACCTAGATACTAAACTCGGCCAACCTTGCAAGGAGCGCCTGTAAGATGTCAAAATGCAACGTGTTAAACGGCTGGACACCAATTCAAACACGAAGACCTAGGCGAAAAACATTCTGTACATTCCTTTTTCTAGTTATTATGTCATGCTTTGAGTGCCTACAATGTTATCAGATGCCAACTAATCAAGTCTCATACCCAATTATCATGCATGCTGCATTCATTCTTCCTAGTCAATTTAATTTCAAATGTTTCAAAATTTGACAAACTTTTGGTTGTCATTTTAAACGATGCAGTCTAGCAATGCATATAACTAGAGCTTACAGCAAAAAAGAGACGCAAAATGGGTACCTATAATACAATAACAAACAAGGAGCGTGCTGCAAGTTAACAATATTATCATAAGCAGTTAGCACCATCATCAAGTCACCATTGATTTTAGATTACCAAACGAAATATTAAATATGTATAACTAAAATCAGTCAACACTGACGTTCTCAGTTTACTACCTACATAAACATTACATCAAATAACAAAGTAAACAATCACTGTATATATTTACTAATTTCGGTAACATTACACTTTTTATTTTGGCAAAAAAAGAAACAATAAATAATAATGACGCATGCTGATAATCAACCACTAACACTAACAGGAACATTTATAAAGTGATTTTGTATATCTGTGAGCTCTTTTAGCTTGCATCTCTGATAGTTATTCCTCAACTTGAAGGATGATAGTTATTCCTAAATAAACAAGCATTTGATTATATTAAGATAGATCAATGAACAACATTAGACATAAGACCCAAGGGTAAAGCGTCAAGGATAATTATAAGCAATTGGTGAATGAGCAAGTATAAGAGACTGCTCTACAATACTTGGAGAGAGCGTCCATAGCAACTCTCATCAAATAAACATTGGGCATTCAGGTCAGTATTAAATTTATGTTTGACAGAACTGACAATTATAAGCAATTGGTGTAACACTGTAATTACATTTGCCATTTATAAATACTATTGAATGTGAATTGTCTTCATTATCATCAACCTCCAGTTTTTATTACCAAAAGAACAGGGTCTAGATGAAGTCTATGCTCTCCGTATTGTTTTTCTATCTTGAGCTCTACCTTGCTGATGTCCCTACTTGATTTTCTTCCAAATACTGTCTACCAGTTTTGAAATCGATATTCCTTTGTCATTTAGCCACTATGTTGATATTATCTTATTTCTTGCAAGTACTCTGTTTCCATCTTTTTGTGCATGTTCATCTCATCTTTGGTCCACTTTATCCAATATCCTTATCTATATATGTTATTCCCACTTTTCATGTATAACTCTACATTTTCTGATAAATCTGTAACCTCCCCCAAAAATTCTCGTTATTCCACAGTTAGCTTGTTTCCATTTTAAACGCCAGCATTCCCCTTTGTATGATATAGTTGGGTCTCACAATTGTTTGATAGAATTTTCTTCTCTGTTTACTTGGTTTTTTAATCAAAAAAAAAAAAAAAAAAAAAAAAAAAATAAATAAAAAATAAAAGACACTAACTTATCCACATTTTATCTAACATGTCCGGTTAGCTATGACATTTTCAACCTCTCTGTCTTCATGTTTTATTAGTTCTAAATATTTAAATAAATAAATAAATAAATATATATATATATATATATATATATATATATTGTTGATTATTTGATTCTGCAGATATATCATATTATTCTCCCTAACTTATCAAGGATAACTAGCTCAACTGGTTAGTGGCATGATACTCTAGACGCAGGTTCTACAGGTCAAAGATCCGTACCACTAAGACATCAATATCAATCCTCCGCTTGAATGAAGTACCACTCTTATAGCCAATTAGTATTTAGGATTCCTTTTCAAATATAATTAACTACTACATCCAAATATGGTAGTTAGATTTTTATTTATTTATTCATTAGTATTATAGATTATCCCTGAACTGAATTATATAGTATGTTATATACATTCTTAGCATCTCAAGTGCCAATGTGTAATCTTACAGCACTAATGTTACACATGACACACATTCTTAATGCCTATGTAATTATTTAAACTTCCTGGTACCTATGTAATTATTTGGGAATAAAAGTTCACAGATTTAATTGCTGTCACTTCAAGAAAAAGACCCATTTTTCACCTGATTTATCGAATACATTTTGAAAAAGGATTAATAAAAAAAAGAATTGGATAGCATACCTTTTTAAATACTGTCAAAGAATTTACCACTTAATATTAATTGTTAATCATGAATATTTTTTATACATAAAAAAAAATTAATACACATGAGCACTTAAGATGCTCCATGAAAACGACTTAAAAAAAATGAGAATACATCTAAAATTCTATATCATACCTGAGATCAACAAAACTGTCTACTTATTTTTGGGGTTGACAAGATAAGATGCCCAGACCTCATTCGCAGGTTGCGGTGGCTGAACCCAATGCCCAGGAATTCGACTGCACAATGGAAAAAAGAAAAAGAAAAAAGCATGAGGGAATTATGTATACGATTGTCCGTGTTTTTGGGAAGGAACCGAAACAAAAGCTTTGGCCTTTTCGATATTTTTTTGCACAAAACCCACTTAAAACACAAAAAAATAGAGGGATAAAGAACGTTGCTATAATAAATTTAAAACAGCGGTGTTCTCAACCAAAATTGTGTTCTCTGAACTCATATAATAAGACAAGACTGATAAATCTCTCCCCATTAGATATCAATTCGTTTAATTAAAACATGCTTAATTATAAAACTGAACATAACATACAAAATTCTACCAGATAGAAAAGTAACTTTAATCTTTGTTACTTTATTGTACAACCCCTAAAACTTTAGAATGATTTGTGTAGCTTTCATTCATCTACACCTTTACGTTAGCCGAAAAGTTATTACATGCTACTTGAACAACTGCTATAAATGTGTGCGCTACAAAGTACAAACCTTCCTCCAGGTCTTATGTATGCATCCCATGCTCTTCTAACCTGCACATAAACTTTCATTTTAAAGTGCGAAAACTTCGAAAACAAGGAAACTTTATTCCGAAATTTGCAATCCACTCTTTGTAAGCAAAAGAATGCATACGTGAGGTGCTGTTAGCCACTTAGCATGATACGTGCAAGAGTTCTTTCTTCAAGATTATAAGGTGGGTCTTAATTAACATATGCAGTCGATATAATAAAAAAAGAAGAAAAAACCACATGGGCAAGTGTCTTTATCTGTGTTTCATAACACCTTGTATCATGACAAGTTCAACACCTGTGAGAATATGTGAAATTCCATACAAGCAAAGCTACTTCTGGGTGCCAAAGTGCAGCTACCCCTAGCCTAATTTTCAAGATAAGTTGGTGGGTGTTCAACTTCAATTTAGACCAAGATCGATCGATCCGATATGTTTTCCTTGAAGCAAAACCGGTGATCTAATTCTCTTTTTAGTTACATCTTAAAATTTATTTGATTCTCCAAACAGGTCTATCGTGTTTAACTTTGTACTCTCCCAGATGTAACGTTAGAAATCACAGACAAAATAGAAATAAATTTTTGATGAAAGGTGTAAGAATGTTTTATAAATTAAAAAAAAAAAAAAAAAATCCAGAGAAACGATATTAGTCTTTGGAAACTTAGTTGATAATCCAGCGGGGCCTTTACGAGAAATAGAGTACAGCAAAAAAACATGCTGCAAACAAGAGACTCCATAACAAATTTGCTACAAAAATAGACCTAGATTGTGGAAAAGTTCATGTGCATGTACAAATCAAAAGAAAAAAAATGTGCACTTCAATAATATGCATAGACTGATTCAAAAACCAAGCCTGCTTCCATGCATGGAATCACAGTAAATGTGCCCAAGTAGATTTTGTTGCTAATAAATGAAGGTTTTAAACCACAATTTCCAATCTGTAAGGTATCTCATACAGAATGATATTTTGTAGAGCATGATGTCTTGAATGAGATCTGCATGTCGTGGGTCTACATGTCTGATCGAAATTTTGGGTTATACATCTCAAAAATATGAGTAAGATTGTCTAAAACCAACATTTTCTTAAAGATTTTATTATAACTGTTATTTAGATATTTGAATAAGTACCCAAAATTCTGGTTGTTATCATGATGCACAGGTAATAAGGATTCATTTTGCCCATGTGAAATCATGCTTAAAAATGCTAACTGCTCTAATTAAATGCATGTACCACAAAGAGTTCCACGCAGAAATTCTTGTTCTAAATCTTTATGTTTATTCAAAATAACTGACATAGCCACTAAAGTTAACAAAAGTAGTATCTATGATCCCCTACATTATCATATGGTAAATTTGTGCACAAAACTTACAACTAAAATTTAAAGTTCTGCCCAGTGTGTGTGTGTGTGTGTGTGTGTGTGTGTGTGTGTGTGTGTGTGTGTGTGTTGACGGGAAAACTGTCTGCACGCCAACACCCAAAGGCGTATGTGGTATGAACAACACAAATATCCAAATAAACAGTAAATAATGTAAATGCGGGGAGACAACTTTTATAGTGGTTCGGCACTAACGCCTACGTCCACTTTATAATGATCATTCTTCATATGGTATCCGATTACAATGTTGTACAAGTTTAGACAATATTCGAGTACAAAATATTATAATAGAACAACAATGTTCTTCTTCTTCCTCCTTTAGAGTTGACTTGGTCAACTATGTCAAAGTTTATCCTTAATTGTCCAAAAAGTCCAAAAAGAGCCTGAAAGTAACATAATTATCCTTGTGAATGTCCAAGTGTTGATGAAAACGTGTAGGTCACGTTTTAATTATCTTTGTCATGTCCAATGGCCAAGAAAAAGAAGGTGACTGCCATTAATGAGCGTTTGGAGCTCTAGAAGTCCAAAATTCCCAAGGGAGAAGGATCCAAATGAAGGCCAAGGCATGGGATATTTATAGGAGGGAGGTTAGGTTGGAGTATGTAGAACTAGGGACCACAAACAAGATTTTCGGACCCTTGAATCAGCCATAAAACTGGAAATTCGTACCCTTGGAGGGGTACGAATTATCGTACCCCTCAGGGGGTACGAAATTCGTACCCTTGGAGGGGTATGAATTATCGTACCCCTCAGGGGATACGAAATTCGTATACCCTGGGGGGATACGAAATTCGTACCCTTCCAGGGGGTACGAATGGAGAGGGGGTCGAAATCATGTTGTCGAGGGAGTCGAAGTTCCTCAACGCGAAGTGAGGGAATCCAAGGTTTTGTTGGTCCGAGCTAGAAGGATACGAGCTTCCGGGTCCGAGAAAATCGGATGAAGAGGGCGGTGCCCACTTGTTCGACCTAACCGGCTAGGTTGATCACCGCCGAGACTGTGGGGCCCCGGACCCCTGTCGGCGCTACGCCCGGACCCGCTAACGGCTCGCCTTCGGCTCGGCTAACGGTTCACCTAAGGGTTATAATGTAAGGCCTTATAAGTCATAATAGACGTTTTCGGGCCCAAAAGAGGTCATCTGATAGGAGTCTCGAGCCTTCTTGTACTTGCAACGCGATTTTGACCAAATCGCTTTGTATTTCCCGACGACGTTCTTCATGCTTGAGCGCGAGGCTAACCAAATACTTGACGTGTGACAGCTTTGACTAAAAAGCGCGTCAACAATATTTATTTTTGAAAATTGGTTCACTTTATTAAATAAAGGTGGTGTCTGGCGCAATGGTAAGATTACCCGGCTGGTAATCTGGAGCGCGCAGGTTCGAGTCCCGGCCTCTTCACATATATGAGGGAAAGGCTTTGGCACTAATCGACCACCCCCAGAGCCCGGAAAGCCGTGAGAATAATATCAGGACGGGAGACTGACCTGGGAAGTCCTCTCGCGCTTGAGTACGGGAGCCTTTGGCACTGGGTTCACTTTATTAAATACTAAAAACCGTACAAAAGAAAGGTTAGCATACTAACCATCACATAATCAAAAGCAAAAAAGTTTGAAAATACAAGTAACTAAAACCTAAACTAACATATCTCGGCCCACGATGAAGCCACCATCCCGCTAACGTGCAACACCGCACTTCATATAAGCCAAAGGCTCCTCATGGGCATGATCATCGACCAATCATCTCCTATGAAATCAACAAACCAGTACAGCATGTTTTCTTCAATATAAGAATCAACATCACCTCTTCAACTCCATAAACAACCTCTCAGCAGTGTACCCCCATTTCATCCAGAACTATCAACCAAGTAATCATCATCTACTGATCAACTTCGGACTCCATATGAAAACATAAAAGGGTACACATGGTTCCATAGAAAGCATAAAGAAGACCAGTGATGAAACAGCCCTTAAACCAAATGCTGCACCTAAATCCCAAAAATACAATTTCAGGCACTAAGTCTGGTTGATGATTCACAACAGAGTGAATCAATCTTAATACTTGAAACGACATTATAACACAGAGAATCCAAGTGCCAATTTATATATAAGAGCTATAAACAAATCATGGATGTCTGGATGAACAAAATAGCATTAAACCGAAGCAGCCATAATCAGCCAGTATGAAGAAGAATTAACATATGAAATGAAAAACATCCCCTACCATTTAAATCTGCTTCCAGAACTCCTCAATGCATATATAATGCAGAAAAACCAAAAACACATAAGCCAGCCCATTCATAGATAACTGTAGGAGAAACTAATGTCTCATCAAACAGAGGACCCAATACCACTCATTCAGATATATGGGAGCGGAAATAACATCAAGACATTGTTGGTTTTGGGGTAAGAACCATCGCCAATGATAACAATTGGCAGCTCCCACATAAACACCAAAAACAATTCATAAACAGTTTACTCAAACAGTTAATTAAAACAACTGGTAGCTACATATCCAAATACAAGATTACCATCTACCCATTAAAACCATTTGGGGTGAGGAATGCTAAAAAGATGAGCTACTGAAACATGTTCATCTATCATCAATATGCAGTATCCCATTTTATCCAGACCCAAAGCCGATTGAACATCCTCATAAATACCTCATGTTGACCAACAGAACTGAAGATTACCCAGCACAAGATGTATTAAGATTATATATCCCCAAACATATTTATGAATTTGTGTTCTGTAGATCTACAAATTCCTCAGTATAACATAGTTGGAGACATTAACAATTTGGGGGTAAAAATGCTTGAAAAGGCTTGCTAATTCACAAACACCAGTAAAATTATTTCGAATACCTACTGAAGAAAAACTACTGTCAAGGATTAATATTGAAACCGTGATCTCTATCCTTCTTCAGACACAAATAAATCCATTTCCGCAATCAAACCAAACCCTAGCTTATACCCTAAATCTAACGCAAACTTCTAAAAATCAGTAACACATACATACCAAAATCACGAAGAAGTTAGAGAACAGGCAGATCGGTTATGAGGAGCCGGAAGTGATTAAACACTTTCGCTAGCAATGTCAGATCCCAGCTCCCCCAATGGCTTGATCTCCTGATTTCAAACAGCTTCGCATCAGATCTGTAGTGCGTACTGCAGTTAGCCCAGCGATGCCTAGATCTGAAGCTATGGCAGACGATTGATCATACGCGTTTGTTAAGAAACCAGATCTGACTTTAGTTGTGAAAATCAAATGAAAACCAGATGAATTATCAATTAAAAAAAAATCGTTGAGGGTTGTTGAAATAATACAATTGCAAGAAAACAATTAAAGGAAGGTAAAGAAAGGTGAAGAGGACACTCACGCATGACGAAAACTGGTGAAGATCTCACCAGTCGCCATTAACGAGCGCCTCTAAATAAAAGAATTCCTATATATATATATATATATATATATGTATATATGTATATATATGTATATATGTATATATATATATGTATGTATGTATGACTATGGGGACACAAAATTAAACAGAATTAAAGACACAAAATCTGGACCGTAGGATTTGTTTATCTTTATGTGTGAGGTGGAATTCAGGGGGAGATCTTGTGGTTGAGATTGCTTGTGTCAACATTTTGTGTCTAAATAGACTTAACTACATATATACATATATATATATATATATATATATGTATGTATGTATGTATGTATGTATGTATGTATGTATAACAAGGTGTCATAGAGACCCATCAACCAAGATTATAAATCGCAAATTGCATGTGATAATGTAAATTGATGTTTTGATGTGTTAACTCCATATACCATTCATTTTATTGAAGTAATACATTTTAAATAAGCATTCAACTTTTTTGCATGTAATATGATGTTCTGCATGTGTTAACTCCGATAATGTAATCTTTTTATAGATTGCATGTTAAGAGACCTTGCATGCTAAGATTTCAAAAGGTTTTATTTGATAGGGATCAGTAATGAAATTTGATGTTTCAGTACAAGATACTAGCAGAAATCTCAGATGGGATGATCAAGATTATAAATAATTGGTTGATGAGAATAATACAAATTTTTTATTCTACAGTAGAGCGATACAAATCTTTGTCCAGAATGTTAAACATGTACATTTGACTTCAACATATATGGTATGCTGTGGAACTGGTAGAATAGAATATGCAGAAAACAGGGATACACGGACATGTATCAGATATATTAGTAGAAGAAAAGACAGAATTTTTTTTGCATAAAATCACCGACGGTCAACATAGAGCACGGTATTGAAGCAGTTGGTGCAGTTCTTGAAATGTGATTACGAAACCGTGCTTAATCTTGTATTGTTTATTTATTTTATCCATTTATCATTTGGTGTATTTGGGAAGAAAAAAATAAAATATGTGCATGTTTTGTTTGGAGTCCGAAATATTTCTTTTCATTTAGGCTTCAGGCATGTTTTTATGAGGCTCTTATATCGGGTTCAGACTAAGATGAATCCCTTGCACCTGCAAGGTTATCTTATGTTATACAATAATGACTGCATGTAGTGTCGGTGCACACTAGGTGTTTGTTACTGTCCTCTGTTTATATCTCCATTAAATGAAGAAAAACCAGCGAGTTGAGCAAATTTACCTCAATTAATGTTCCCATGTCATTGCTGCTTCCATGATAATAGTGATAAAATTCGTAAGGTAAATCCCTAATCGAATCAGATCCACTAGCAAAAGTTTGTCCTCCAGGTTCTTGCATAGGGCCGGGCTCCTTCTCTGCATTCACGTCTGAGCTTTTGTCTGCATTTATCTTATTCAATGAATCATCTCTTTTGTCAGAACAAATATCATTTGCTGTTCTAGAAAATTTTGCTGCTGCAATGGCATCTTTAGCAGCATCAATGTCTAGGGCAACTGCGGCCTGTCGCTCTTCTTCCTCAACAGATGCCCGTACTTGCTCAAGAAATGTATCATCCTCTTCAGGGAAAAAGTGCCCTGTGAATAAACAGAAACTTCAAAGAAATTGCAGTAACTGATAAATAATGCACTTAAGTGGTCTCTGACAATCAAACGTGTGCTGGTAATACTTTCTCCTATAATTCAATATTATCACATGGGAGTTATTCCTTGACAGAGTATCACCTCAGTTAGACAAAGAAGAGGTCCAGCCGTACAACATATAACATTACCGTTCTGTATGTGGATCAGGGGATTGTTGCTTGTCAGGGTTGAAATGAGTGGAAATATAACATTACCGTTTATGTACTATGAAGCTATGAGGTCCACACAGTATATAGCAATATGGTAACAGCCTAACCAGATTTTCCCAAACAAATGATTAGAAGTGCAGAGGTTAAAGAAATGAACCTCTGGCTGCCAGCAGTGGAGATATTTTCGTTGTACCAAGAAATAAGGTGTTTTGACTTTTTATTCAACAACAAAAAATGCTAAATCTGATATGGCCAATAATTAACACAATGTAAAGTTGAACAAACTTAGCATAAAAATTTCACTAAGATGTACTGGATGCTAACTATTCCGTCGTAGGGACAGAATAAAAGGAAAAGGAGGAGGAGATGATGATGGTAATGATGATGAAGTACATACCTTGTTTCTTCAATTTCTGGATTCTAATTGAACGAAGCTCTTGCAGTTTCTCCACAACCAACACAAGCTCAAGCTGCAGTTGGTAAACAAAAATAGAAAGTTACCAAACCAATTATTCAGCTCGAATGTTCGCATTATTTTAGCTACAAGCACATGCACACACAAACAAAAAGGATATGAAATACTCGGATATGAGTAGAAATGTAGAGATGTAACAAATGGAATGGTGCATTCATGCATTTCACGGAGCATGCGAGAGAGTTTAAAAATAAAACAGATGGAAGTATAAATGAAATAATCGTCAATTATGTGTGTAACTAAAATCAGCTTGACAAGCTTTACAAAAAAAGGGAGGTAGAAGCGTTCTTAACTCCCCACTTCCTCTCTTCGGAGAAAATATAGGAATAATCATTGCTTAGAAAAATTCACAGATTAGAGCACTAAAATATATTCTTAACAAATATCCAAGTCTAAAGCAAAACAGGAAAAACATAGTATCATTCAAAACATTTCACACTAAAGTTAATATAAAAAAAGGAACAGTAACAAGAAGGC
Source organism: Allium sativum (assembly GCA_030737875.1). Taxonomy (NCBI): domain Eukaryota; kingdom Viridiplantae; phylum Streptophyta; class Magnoliopsida; order Asparagales; family Amaryllidaceae; genus Allium; species Allium sativum. The sequence goes on from CM060923.1 coordinate 469,242,062, forward strand.
AGACATCCAGGAAACACATAAAACTATACCCGTCCCATAGCTATCAGTTATTTCGTAGGCACGTTACTAAAGTCAAATTATAGTCACATAAACGATAATGCAAGTGGACTACAGAGTTGAGCTTTGTAGGTGCATTCTAGACATCAGTTAGTCAACCCGAATATATTGCATGCAACTAAACTGCTAACCTCTGACTCTAGCTTTTTCCTCTCTTCCATAGCTTTGAGCTTTGCAATCTTTTTCATGCTTTCAACCTAACTTCAACAAGCTTTGGTTAAATCTTATTTAACAATATAAATAAAAACAATTAACAGCAGATACTAAACTTAAGCTACTAACATCATATAATGATATTCTGCTTTCTTTTCTGGAGAACTCTGACTAAAATATAATCAACAAAATGGCTAGAACTATGCATGTGTGTTGTGTAAGTTAAAAATATTTATTCATTTGCACATAAAAAGTAAGTTCTTCGGAAACAATTTAACAGTAACAAGCTCCTCTGATTTATGAACAGATATTGTACGCGTAAAATTCAACTTTTTGAATAAATTAGTAGGTAGTATTTCTCATGTTTATTATTAAGAGCATTTTATGATTGAAAATTAGAAGCCCAAATATCTTCCATTAAATTACCATTGGAACATTTGATTTGTATAAAGGTAGTTGTAAGAGATAGGCAAAATAAATTTTGCGACTTGCTAACCCATCATATAAGCATTACTAGTATATAAAAATGACCCCACTATCATAATTCGGCTAATAAACTTTAGATTATAATCTGATTGTAGAGGTAATGGAACATCAAGCATTTTAAGGCGTAATATGAAGAATATAAAAAATGGTTGATGATATTATATTGTAACGGAAATAATAACATATTATACACCTGAAGGTCATTGGTTAATAATTCATTATAGCATTTTAGAATTGTATGTATTGCTGATCAGATGATAATATTGGAGACGCAAACAGTGCAAAGGTTTTAAATCTCGGATTTTGGCCAATATCTCAGGAAAATATCTCGGCCATCTCGGGCGATATTTGAAACACTTATAACTAAATGAGGTACCAAATCTCGGATTTTGGCTGATATCTCGAATTTTCATCTCGGCTCATCTCGGGGAGATTTAAAACCTTTACACTATCGCAATTTTAATGCTAACCCAGTTTTATTTAGATCAAATCCTTTTTTTTTCAAATATAATTTAATAGTACTTCAATTACAATATTGTTGTACCTAGCGAATCTACAAATACTTTTTCCTGACAGGTCACTTTCACTTACTGCCCAACTATCATGTCTTCATTTGATGAAATATTCCATCTGGGGGGGGGGGGGGGGGGGGATCTTATATTACAATATTTAAATCTAAATTGTGGCAAATCTTCCTAACAGCATTTTATTTGTGCATGTAATGCTGTTCAAAGGTTTCTACCAGTGCATGTAATTTGCAACTAATATCATCCCTCGGAACTGTGAGTGTGTGTGTGCATGCACTCACACACATATACATATATATCACACACATACATATATGTATATATATATGTGTGTGTGTGTGTGTCATGATTGTTACGGCGGCAAGTCGAGTCCAGTCGATAGAGGTCCAACTAGTCCGACTAGTCGTAGACTAGTCGATAAATAAATATGTATGTATATATTAATACATGATAATTGCAGTTCGTATTCCACTTCGGGTTACTTCTTCTCTAGGTCGTATTCCACTTCGTGATTTGCAGTCGATTTTAGGTGAATTAAGATAAGATCCTAAGTATAAATAACTCGACTTCAGGTTAATTCTTCTCCAGTTCGTATTCGACTTTGTGATTTCAAGTGAATTCTTTTCGATTTCGACTTCACGATTTTGGGTCGATTTTGAATTCGACTTCATGATTTAGGGTTCAAGTTTGTGATTTAGGGTTCGACTTTGTGATTTAGAGTTCCAGTTCCAGTTCGACTTCGTGATTTAGGGTTCCAATTTGAGTTCGACTTCGTGATTTAGGGTTCCAATTTGAGTTCGACTTCGTGATTTAGGGTTCGAGCTCGACTAATGACAAGTCAACTTTTCCAGTTGACCTCCGATGTCGACTAATTGACTAGTCGCGGACTAGTCGCGACTAGTCAAGCGCCTTAATAACACTGGTGTGTGTGTGTGACAAAGACTCATCCATTGAAGATCGAAGATAAAAATACAATGTTGTAAATTGTAACAAAAAATTAACAAACCTTACGCTTAGCAATATCCTTGGCAATCTCTCTAGTTCTCCACTCATCGGCATCTTTATCAGCTTTATCATAACTTTCACGCTCCTACAGGAAAAATGAGTAAGCTTTACCCATCAATCAGCTGTTTCCACATAATCATAGTCTTTCTTTAGGTTACAGTGAAGCAAAATAATAAAATAGCAACCTTACGTAGTAGTTCAGCTACAAGTTTCCTTTTTTTCTTCTTCCATTTTTTGTTTCTTTTGACCTTTTGCAGCTTTTGAGATAGTTTAACTGCCATTGATCTATGCTCCCATGGACTTGCTTCATTTGTTACAGCTCTCAAAGGACTAACTTGATTCTTAAGAGTTGAAATCAAGGAATATGCAGCCTCTAATGAAAGAGCTTGTTGATCGTCTAAACTATATCTCCTAGCTTTAAGCATCTCACAAATTTGTAAAGATGCATCACTTTCGAAACTTTTTTCAGACAGCTGAGTTGATGCATCATCATTTTGTATGGATTGCCTGATTTGATTAATTACAACAAGTTCTTGATACCTAACAGAAATAAGAAAAAAAGTTGAGAACATAATATGAGATAAAATAAGGCAATTTTGAAAAAAAATCATGTAATGTTTGGTCCAGTAAAAGAAATCCAGTGGTTTCTTCCACTTTATCTCTGGAGGGGAAGGCATATTAAAGTGATATCTCAGATAGATGTTAAAAATATTAATTAAAAGAAAGTAAAAACTTCATGGCATCAAACAATTTCTTCTACAGGGTCAATGCTTAATATAATCTATAGCAATTTGGCCGCAAAGGGGAATATCAGAACATACAATGCCTTAGCCAGCTCAACAGTGTTCTGCAAATTTCTTATATGCTGCCGGACATTTTCCGCTTCCCAGAATGACCCCATATCTGGAAACTCAGGAGGTACTCCATAATACATTGATGTTGGTATCATAGTACAGATTCAGATCAGAATCACTGCAATATGAAAAATCAGTTTATTTCAGTTAACAGACACGCAGACACAAAGCATATCAGAATGACAATTCATAACTTTACGAACATATCAACGAATGTTACAATTTAGGTAAAACACCACTATTTCAGAGGTTATGAGAAATGGTCACTGCATCAGCATACAACTTTTCTCTCGAGGTTTCTTAATAGTTCTGATTAAAATGATTAAACATGCAGTCTTTTAGGACAGCTAGTTGATTGCATGTGGATGCTATGTCAACAACGTGCAGTAACATTTAAACATCGAAATGTACGTTCAATATGACTTGGACTAAATAGCCAAACTTCTGGAAATTAATCTTCCTCTTCGCTTTTTTTTTTTTTAAAATCATGGAACTGAAATTTTATTATCCTTTGTTACCTTATACTTACTTTTTAATAAGCAATATATATCATTATGTGAGCTCGCAAACTGGTTTACTTATTTTATTCGTTAGGGAAGGCAATCAAATCTGCTTTTACATTGTGCATGTCAATCTTGTGGACTGATCCTGAATAGACGGACTGGCTTACACAATGGATTGAACGAACCATGATTGAATTTAAATAAATATGATAACTACTATGTTTTTCTTTTAATATTACGCATGAAGTTAAAATTAAGAAACTAGAAATTACAAAATCATGTAGTCGACAATATTTAATTCAATGAATATAAAGTCTAAATGTTGGCTTTCATGCAAAATGAAGTTTATGTCAATTATTAGCTCAAACAAATTTCTTCCAAGATTTGAGAACTCGGTTTCGGTCATTTGAAATTTTACCGGTTTCGGATGATTTTGTAAATTTCGGAAGTTTTGGTTTTATTTCGGTTTTGGTCCAGATCTCGGTTTTCAGTTACTCAATGCTTTTTAATTTCAAAGTACCAAGAAATACTTACTTTTATTTTATTAAGACTACATGGGCCGAACCCAAGAGGCTTTCTCCCTAATAAATAAAACTGAATGGGCTAGTCAACTCAAACATGTGGTTCTCAATTCTCGTCACCCTCCTCTTCTTGTTTATAGTCAACTCAACTATGTTGGCTTCAGATTTAGTCAACCATAAAAATTAGGCAAATTAAAACGAGCGCAGCAACAAAAATAAATGAAAATCGACTTGATTTCACATCCTTACTCCTTAAGCTTAAGCAAACATCGATTTAAGTACTCGAAACCAAAAAAGACACTTGACATCAACCGAGGTAATGGTCATTCGAATTTCATTTGTCTTTTTTCCACTTTTTCTCTCTTGATTTTCACCTTCTCGAAATCATGAAAACACCTGAATTTTATTTTATTTTTTTCTAACAAACAAATTAGCTGGTGCAAAACCGGATTTAATGCCCAGTTTCGTACCGGAGTTCGCCGGTAACGGTCCGGTACAACCGAAATTCCGGTGTATTGGCGGATACCTTGAACCTTGATTCTATTGTTATTTTGACGTTGTCTTATCTTCTCTCATCATTTCTTAAGGCTGTATACTGCAACTATTGCCTATCATTAGCCAATTCAATCTCTGGCAGTAACGTATTGATTTAACAATTCATCAGATGTGTGTACATGATTCAATCTCCAGTATACAAATTAACATTCTGTTGTACATGATTCAATCTTAGGTACAAAAAAAATTAAAATCTTACGTACAACAAAAATCATAAGAAGTGCATTAACCAACAACAAAAAATTAAATCTGACTTACAGCAAAGTGCATGAAATTTTTTTAAAATAGCAAAAAACCTAAATCTCACGTGCAGCAAAAATGTGAAGGAAATGTATTAAACAGCAGAAATCTTAAATCTCACTTACAGCAGTTCCATTGAAAATGCATTAAAATTAAAATACACATACACAGGCCACACAATTTGTTGTCATAACTACTAAACAGGTAAACATTGGCAGATAACCGATCGATAGTCGACAGTATGAAGGATCGACGGTTTAGTGGACTAACCTTAGTTGATAACCAATAACCGATAATCGGCAGTGGGTAACCGACAATCGAAGGTGTCGAGGATGACAATTCAGGAATCATAGTGCAGAGATGATGTTGCGTTGTATTAGGATTAGATCGGCAGTCGGCGTTCGGTAATAAAAGTTGTAGGTTGATAATGGATAAGCAAAGTAGTAGAAGACGATTGTTTAGGAATGCCAGTGAGGAGAAGACGATTCTGTTGAATTCGGATTAAGTTTTTTTTTTTTTTCGAAGATAAAAGGGTAAGCAAATTGGGGTTTGTTGAAGAATAATAATCTGAAACGGAATTTGTAGAATCAGAAGGGCAATTTGGGAAATTCAAAAGACGCATTTGAAAACAATGAATGGAATTTACATTATTTATCAATAGTAAAGATAAAAATAGCTGCACGAAAAGCTTAAACTTGTAGTTGTAAATTGTTAGTGTGCGTCCTTGGCGAAAGCAAACTTGCTATTTGAGCGGGACATTAGAACGGAGTACTGTAGTGAACGGAGAGGTATTTGAGCGGGCATTTGAACAGGGTATTTAATTGTTAAATTAATTGTTATTTAATTGTTAAATAAATTGTTATGAATTAATTAAGTGTTGATTTTCAATTGGACCGTTAAATCTAATTAACGAATGTATTTTTACCATTTAAAATAAAAATAAAAAATGACATTAAGCATTAACAAATAGTCTACAGTAGGCATTAAGCATTAATAAACAGTGTATAGCAAAACACTAAAAAATTGGATGACGGTTAGACTTGATCTCTTGTCACTCTTCAACTAGCCAATAGCCATGTGCATTAACCAACCAAACTATGTTTACTTTTAGTTCTAAGGGGAATCAGACTAACTAATTATCTTGCGTCCGACGCGAACAAAAATCCCAATGGGTTATTTTATGTCTGCGAACGGCTCCTTAGTATGAAAAAATACATTCATATTGTTACAACGCTAGTTATGCATATAGTCATCTATGTCAAGAATTTATAAATTAGCTACAATAACAAAAAACACTGAGCAAATTGTGAATTTCTAAATACGGCAAATTTGGCAATGATGAAAATTAGGAAACCAAAAATTTAACCATATTGATATACTCAGCATAAGCATTATTAATATGTTATTCCAACGTAGTTTCTTAAATAGACAAATACAGTGTACAATAAAGAGGTAATTAGGAAGAATGACAAACTTAAAAAAAAATAGGTTGAAGAACACCAAGATTTATTTTAGATTGAAAGACAAACTTCAAGGAAAAAAAAAGCTAAATCTAGTATTATCTTCAGTTTTTACTTACAAAATGCTAGTTACAACGAGCATTATATTCAGTTTAACACTATACAAAATCCAAGTTATATTAGCACTGTCATTCAACATAATTTTTTTAAAGTTTGTTCTTCAACCTAAAAATGAAACTGTGTGTCCTTCAATCTAAATTTTGGTCGAACTTTGTCGTTGAGTCTATTTTCAACTACAATAAATACTAATTAACTAAAAGCTTTAAAAATTAACATTCTAGTACTGTAGTGAAAATTATCTTGTTTCCAAAAGTATTAAATTTATATTAAGTTATTTAACAAAAATTTGCATGTAAATGTAACACCACTTTGCACAAACATTGAGAAGGTTGAAGTTTGAATAGACACAAAAAAGATTTATAGAATACTCACAACTCCATTGGAATAGACATATAAAAAGTTTAAAATCAGCAAATTATTCAAGTTCGAAGTAATATAAATTTGGTAGTAATGAAGGCAAGTTACTGAAAACTTAGCCAAATACTGATAAATTCAACATAACCAATATCATATTCCGGCGGTAGTCCCTAAATAAGCAAACATGTTAAACAGCAAACACACCCTCAGATTCTTATAAGAAATATTTTCTATTAGCTATTCGTAACTCGTTTTGTCGAGCTCAACGAATATGTGATTTTAAATTGATCAGTTATGATCCACGGCTTTGCACAGCGAGGTGGAAGAATAAAACACATTGTCTTAGATTATGTGGTATCATTAGGAAATTTTTAATGGGAAAATCTATTGTAATATTGCCTCTTGAATTCCACCTCACATGTAAGGACAAGAAGATCTGACAGTTTGTATCATTTGTGTAACTAATTGTGTTTTATTTTGTGTACAACTAGTCGGTCCCATGTTTAATACAAAATGTTTACTATTTTATAGTTGTTAACTGCATTGGTATATCAATTTAACATAGAATGTTACATATCTCAACATTAAAAGGAAATATAGGTGAAATATGTAGTTAAACCCAAAAGTATATAAAACATATATTTCAAAATATCTTGTGCAGATTTTTGGCCCATCAGCTTATGTAATTTCTCCAAGAAAGTCATTTCTGATGTTCTAACCTCTGGGTTAGCTCCGTTTCTTGAGCGTCTTATCTTTTCTCAGGCGGGGTTTATAAAAGGACGTTTAATCACTGGTAACGTTCTTTTAGCCCAGGAGTTGATTTCGCAGATCGATAAGAAAGTTCGCGGGTCTAATGTGGTTGCTAAGTTTGATATGGTTAAGGCTTATAACCGCATGTCGTGGTTCTTCATCATCAAAATTCTTAGGGCTTTCGGTTTCCCAAAACCCCTAAATGATGTTGTTTGGAGGCTCATCTCCAACTGTTGGTTCTCCGTTCTCATCAACGGATCAGCCACCGGTTTTTTTAGGTCTGGGAGAGGACTTCGACAAGGAGACCCCCTATCCCCTACCATGTTCGTCCTTGCTATTGAGGCTTTTATTCGTGGCTCGCACTCCCTTATGATTGCTGAGCAGATTCAAAGGTTCGGCAACCCTAGGGGTTGCCCTCTTATCTCCTCTTTATCTTTCGCTGACGACATCATCATTTTTACCAATGGCAGCTGTCATTCTTTTAGTGGCCTTTTGGGTCTTATTCGACAGTATGAGAGAAGTCTGGGTCAACTAGTTAACTCATCTAAAAGCTGCTTCGTTCCCGTGAAAGACCTGTCTGATGTTAGATCCTCCTGGATCAAAACAGCTACAGGCTTTAAGGCGGCCTTACTTCCGCCTCCTTACCTGCGTATTGTTCTATATCGAGGCAGGAAGCTTAATGCCGTTTTCGATCCCCTAACTAACAAAGTCAGGGGAAAGATCCTTAGGTGGAATGCTACTCTCATTTCTTAGGCATGAAGGCTAGTTCTCAATAAGTCAATCCTTGACTCCATGGAATCACGTATCTTTGCTGCTGTGACTCCTACTGCTTCCTTCTTTCGTTCATACTGTTCCTTGGCCTCTTCCTTTTTCTGGGGCTCTAAGGAGAAACTTCTCGCCACCACTGGATCTCTTGGAGCTCAATTTTTCGTCACAAAAGTAAGGGAGACCTAGGCTTCTGTAACCCTCAAGACATCTGCGCGGCCTTTGCTTGCAAGCTTTGGGCGAGGTTTGGAGCGAACAACTCCCTTTGGGCGACGTTCCTCCGCGCCAAGTACCGAAGGCTGACAAGTACGCATTACACCAGTGTCCCATCCTACGCCATTGAGAAGTGGAAACAGATGCAATCCGTGAAGGCTTTATCAGATGCTCTTGGGGGTGGTACCTCTTGGGACGACATTTCCTTCTCACTTATAGCTGCGTGGAATTCTGTGCAAACTTCAACGCCTAGGATGCCTCTTTTCTCCTTCATTTGAAATGTATGTATTCCGCCAAATGTTTCCTTGTTTATGCGGAAAACCTTTCATAATGGTTTACCAATAGATGAGAACCTTTAGAGAATCGGCATTCCGTTCGTTTCCAAGTGTAGGTGTTGTAGTGCCGGTAGCACCGAATCCTCCTTTCATTTATTGTTCTCTGGGGACTGTGCCAGGTCTGTTTGGAATTACTTCCGGGAACCTGATGGGTTGCCGAGGTAATGCCACCTCGATTGAAGCTTTCCTGAGATTCTGGTGGTCAGGCATCTCCGGCAAAAAAAAAATTGTGCGAGCCTCTTATGTTTGATTCTATGTTTGATCTGTTGGCACATCTGGTGCTCTCAGAATAAGACGGTCTTTGACGAAGTGGTTATGAACCCTCCGACCATTATCCGGAAATTTCGGAATGATGCCTTCCTAGCTTTTCGGGATAGGTCGTTCAAGGGGGTTATTGGTTCCCGTTCTAGGAGGTTGGTTGTTTCCTTTGATGTCTCATAGCTGACAGCTACTCCTAGACAAGGTATTGGTTGATTCTATGCTTTTGTGTTTCTTTGGTACTATAGGGATTGCATTCCTTTCACCTATTATCTCCCCCCCCCCCCCGAACTAAAAGCGTTTGCTATTTGTGTAGGTCATAGGTTACAGGTTGCTGGACTGGATCTATTAGGTTTTGGATGTTGCTTTCCATTCTCTTACTTTCAACGGTTCTATGGAGTAGGTTATGGGTTACTGGTAGTTGGTCATGGCTTGTTTGTTGCTGGTTGATGCATTCCTTTCTCCTACGTATGAGGGTTTCCTGGAGCAGGTAAAGTTAGAGCTTTGGGAGCTGTGGATGGAGCTGGTTTTGATATGCCTTTCACTGTCTGCACTAGCCATCAGCATTATTGGGAGCCTTTACGCCGTGAGGTCTCATGGATTCTTGGTGGAGCCTTCCTCGACGTTCATCGATGACCTTTGCAGTGATGTCCGTCTACAGTGACTCACGGAGCCTAAACTGCTGCTTTGGTAGAGCTAGGTCGTTGACCGGTCTTGTTGGTTTTTTTATTTTCTTGATTTATTTTGTTTTTGTTGATTGTGTGTGTGCACGATTTCTGCTTCCTGTGGAAACCGTTTTTGTGAGTCGTTGGAGAATGACTGGATTCTCCCTTTGTTATATTATATTCTATGTTTTTCTTAAAAAACGTGTTGTAAAAGCAATCGGATCCCCTGTAATAAAATGATATGAGGAGGTATAACTGTAACAACAACCCTGCTTTCAAAATAATTTCACCATAGATTAGCACAATATATCGACTAGGGGAAACTATTTTATTTGCATCAAGCTGGTTTAGTAAAATTAGATATACAAATTTAAGTCTTTAACTAAAATTCATAAGTAATGTAAAAAGATAACTGTAAGAAGTAAGTTAACATTTATTGAGTGTGTGAGTTAGATACATCCAGTAGCAAAGCATCAACTACCAATGACATGTTTGTGCTCTTAAAGTTTTCATATTTTAGCAACAAAAGTGCTTTAAGAAAAGATACAATTAATGAATTTGCATCGTAATAATGTCATAGAAAATATTTTTGTTGCATTTTTTTTAATTCTGCTTTTTCCTAAAGTAAGGAGGATGGAATAGGAACTATGTCCAACAAAGTAAGTCAAACAATGAGATGAACGAAATAAATGAATAGCAGTATGCCAAGCGACGAGGATTAGATACACACAATTACAAATTTTATAGAAAATTTCAAAAAATAGATGTTTAAAATTAAACCATATGATGTTAAAAAAAATTAGTATTTTACATAATCATAAATGCTGGAACAATCAATCTTAATCATTTATTTCAGCAATAGAACACGTAAAAATAATTTCGGAAAATATTATTTGTGTAGAAGCAAGCACAATTCTATATAATGTGTTGACACACCTTTTGGTCAAAGCTGTCACACGTCAAGTTCCTGGTTAGCAACATGCACAAGCGTCAAGAACATCGTCAGGAAACACAAAGCTATTTGGTCGAAGTCGCGTCCCAAACGTAAGAAGGCCCGAAACTCCTATCAGATGATCTCTTTTGGGCCCAAGAACATCTGTTACGATGCTTCGCACTATAACTCTTAGGCGAGCCGAAGGCAAGACGTTAGCCGAGCTGAAGGTGAGCCGTTAGCCGAGCTGAAGGCGAGCCATTAGCCGAGTCGAAGACGAGCCATCAACGGGTCTGAGACAACGCCGGTAGGGGTCCGCGGCCCCACAGTCTTGGTGGCGATCAACCTAGCCAGTTAGGTCGAACAAGTGGGCACCGCCCGATTGATTCGATTTCTTCCGAGCTGGAAGTTCGAATCCCTCCAGTTCGAATCAGTTCGAATCCCTCCAGTTCGAATCCCTCTGGGGTATACTAAATTTCGTATCCCCAACCCTCTCGAGGGGGTACGAGTTTCCTGTTGCTTGGCTCTTTCAGGGGTCCGAAATTCTGGCTTATGTTCCCTTCTTCCTACCTACTCCCACCTAACCTCTCAACTATAAATACCCCAAGCCTTGGCCATCATTTGGATCTTTTTTCCCTTGGAATTTTTGTACCTAGAGAGCTCCAAAACCTTCATTGATGATTATCACCTTCTCTTCCATGGCCATTAGACATGGCATGGACCATTAAAACGTGACATACATGTTTGCCATCAATACTTGGACTTTCACAAGGATAATTACACTACTTCTAAACTCTTTTGGACTTCATGGACATTGAAAGTAAATTTGGACATAGCTGACCAAGTCAACTCATCTCAAGGAGGAAGAAGAAGGACATTTTAGTCAAAGTTTCGAATTAACAAGGACATTGCTATTTTATTGTAATACTTTGTACTCGAATATTTTCTAGACTCGTACGACATTATAATCGGATACTACATGATGCATGATCATTATAAAGTGGACGTAGCCATTAGTGCCGAACCACTATAAAAAGTTGTGTCTCCCCGCTTTTATTTTACTTTACTACTTATTTAGATTACCGTGTTGCTAATACACTTGCATACACATTGGGTGTTGGCGTGTGGACAATTTTCTCCATCAATAGTACGTAAGTTTGAAAAAGGTAGAAGATTGAAACTAATGAAGGCATAAGACTGGAAACTTTAAAAGTTCAACATGCTGAAATCATTCATATGTCAATTTTAGATTAGAATTCAAACCCGTATAAATAAATTTAATCCATAAGTCGGCGCTACTTGAAAATTGAGCATACCCAAATACTCGATAGAAGTAACATCCCAGGTCAAATATGGAATATGCATCGAAAAAATAGTAATTCAAATGCAAGCCGATGCATTAAATGATGAAGTAGTTATCATTTAAAACAAAACTGTGCTCCAAAACCAAAAGTAAACACTACAATTTCTGGAGTAATTATCAGCCAAAATACCATGATATCAGTATTTTTCCACATAGAAATTAGGGGTATAACCAAGCTCATTCCAGACATGGAAGAGGCAACCAACGCTAAGCTGTTTTGCGGTCTGAACAATTTTTTTAATATTTTTACTGATGTGGTCAATGGATATTTCAAAAATTCAAAATCCATCTGTATCCATTTCCATATTCAAATAACAATAAATATATTATATTCAGAAATACAGATTTTGATGCGAATACGACAACATCTATGTTAGAAAATTATCTAATTGGTTTTTTTTCAAAATCATAATTTAAATTATTTGTATTTTAGTATAATGAATGATATATGTTAATTATTTTATTAAGTTGGAAGCTTATGTTATACACATTAAATACATATTAACTACTAAAACTTATGTATTACTGGTGAAAAACCCGTGTGTTGCATGGTTTATGTAACGGCCTGTAAATCCGTACTATCTGAGTTGACTAATAACACCATACGTCCAACCTAAATTGCACAAAAATACGAATCATTATTAGAAAGAAGTTAGAGGATGAGAAATAGAAAGAAAGAAAAATTAGAATAGAAGAAAAACGAAGAAAACAAATCTCACAGCGGAACAAATAAAATATATTAAATAACATAACTTTTGAAATACAAATCAGTAACTGTGTATATACATACCATTATCAGAGCAGAAAAGTTATTCCTGGAACAGTTATAAACACCTGTTTCCAGATACAACATAGTACACAGCGGAAATATGATAGTCTATAGCTAACTGGTGAAACCTCCTGCTTCCAACTCTTCCAAGTGAATCTGAAAAATCCCGACTACTTGACTGCCCGTACAAATATGGGCACCCACGAGTTTAGGGAAAACAAATCAAAATAAACTCTGGGTCAGTCATGGGACTGGTATGAGTAAACTCCAACCATTTGTTTAACTTTCAAAATCCTTTCAAAAGAAATGATAATCGTAAGACCGATCCACACATAAACACGGATGGTTTTTACCTTACGATAACCCAAAATACTTTGATACGAAAATCCAGTGATATTATAATAATGTCTACATCAAATAAATAGAATCTAGCGGAACACTTGCATCTCACGCTCCTTATATAACATAAAATCAAAAACCGCAGGGTGCTTATTGGAGTTTGGATTTCCAACATGACAAGGTATGGAACCACCTTCCGATAGTGTATCTCTAGAGAGGAATACACTGGGTTCAACAAGAACATCTTGCAACCCGGCCCAACATGAGCGACCATTCAATTCGCTTGAGTGTATCGAATGTATATCACCAACGGTTGGGATCAGCACCCGTTTCCCGAAAAGGGACAACATCGATAGATTAAAGAAGTAAAAGGAATTTCTCTAGATAGGTGATTATACACCCTAGTGGGAGCGACCCACATAGCCATGCTGCCTGCCCGATTTTTGTCATTTCCCGGTTGTTGAAGCCTGAGGCTACGATTACTTATCATTCATGATAGCACAATCACTTTGAATGCCACATTGTCAGATCCGTTAATCACAAATTGATTTGCACAAATATATTATGGATATTATGCTAAGGGAATAAATCCGTTGCCACCAAATATATTTATACAGACCAACATATAAGATCATTGGAAATACTCTGTCAGACATTCGTCCATACACTTCGTTCTGGGACTGAACGAAACCGAAGGCACCATTTCTATTAATAGAATAAGTCCTTGCACGTTACTCCATCTTCAATTATCTTTATATAATCTGATTTGCAACACTACTGTCAATACAGAGTGGTTCTCGGATAATAATCCAACCGGTCTCTCCATATTAACAACGATATTGGCAAACACTTCGATAGGCGGTTATTTAACTATCAAAGAAAAACAAACATCCATTCAAGGCATCAAACAAATCACTGGACTTTTGATTAATATTTCATTAATTAAATCACTTCTGTATTTCCTTATTAATATTTGTTAACCAAATATTTTTAATAATCATCTTGGTCTTTTACGCCGTTTGGAAAACATTCCCATATATCGCCTTCTTTTATTTTCTATACTTAGAAAATATCTTCTATTTATAATTGGAAAACATTCCCATTTATTTATCTCTTGCTCGACTCATTTAATTCTACTCTCGGGAAATATATATTATTATATTTCCAAAATTCCACTTATTTGGTTTAAAACGAATGTTGTGTAAAACATCGTTACACCCAAAATATTTCATTCAACTATCTTGTATTCAACCATTGATCTTCGAGACTGGATCTTTGCTATTTATCGGTTAAAAGTGAAATCAATCGAGTTGGGGGTAAAATTACCTCTCAGACCTTGACTGAAAACATCCTTAACTTCAAAACAGATGAGACCATTATTCCCGAATAATTAACACCATAAAAACCAATTATTCGTTTATAAAACATGTACGTTTCCCTTTCTAATTTCTTATCAGATTTAATTATAGATTTCCTTTTTGTTTATAATATTCTATTTTTAAGTTCATTTCCTTATCGAATTCTATATATATCGATACGCTGAAAATATTCTAACTCCTTAAATTTCCGGAAAATTTCGCCATAACCTCGTTTGTACCGGGAGCAACGGTAAAATCCCCAAACCGCCACACAGGCTTCTCCAGTCAAAAAGAAAAAGAAAAAGCCAAGCGGCTTGCCGATACGGCTCATAAAACCTCATATGGAATTTAAACATGTATCTTATTGTCGGGCATTAAATTTATAAACTTCATTCTCTTCATTCCATACTTGTTTAACACATGTTCACCTGTTTTCAATTCAACTCAATCCAATCGTTTGAATTCAGTTTCGCCCATTTATTCTTTAATTAGCTATTTTTCCTATTTCACTTCTTTGTTTGAACATAACATGTTCAAATAAAATATTTAACTTGCTTATAACCAAATTGAATTCCAATTTACGATTCTAGTTTCCTTTACGATTTCGAATATAAATTTCCAAATTGAATTCACTTATTCAAGTCCCAATATCAATTCGAAATCTCATTATCTAATTACTATTCAAATTAGTTAATTCTATTCAATAATCAAAAATCTGATTTTAGTTTCAAAAATCAATTCCTTACTCCACTTGAGTTCACATATAATTTACAACTCAAATCTGAAATTTTCTAAATAGAAATTCGGATTTTATTCATTTAAAACCCTTTTATAAAATTAAATAAACCGTTATTGTTTTTAAATGGATATGACACTGTTTTTCTGCAAATTTGATTTTGACATAACTCAAAATATATACGACGAAATCTAGATTTTTCTCTTCCATTAGAAAACTATTATCAAATCAGTCCTGACGGTTCTTGTTTCAAAGAATTCTAACTTAAATTGATTTCTATATACTCAATTGAAGTTCGAATCGCCAATTTACGAAGTACCGCGCTGCGGCGAGTTCGTTTTAATTATATTTATATATATAAACGTTTTAAACTTCATTTATATATAAATTCCAATTCCATTCTGATATATTTCAAATCAATTTTCCTCATTCAACTTAATATTTCCGATTATCAAAAATCGTCGATTTTCCCTTACTCGGTAATAAATTAATTTATACTTCAATCTTCTATATTTAATTCAAATTTCTTTTACAAATTATAAATCCTTTGGATTTATTTTCTATTCTATTTAAAAATCCGCATTCTGAAATATATTTCGTCATTCCCATTTCGAAATGATTTCAACTTTCTATTTTCAAATTCTATTTCCAATTCTCTTTGAAATTTGTATATTCAAATTCTATTTGAATTCTCTATATACAAATTCCATTTAAATTTCTATTTGAATTCTATTCTCATTTCTATATTCAAATTCTATTCTCATTTCTATTTGAATTTCCTATATTCAAATTCCATTCTCATTTCTATATACAAATTCTATCTGAATTTCTATATTTCAAATTCCATTTGAATTTTCTATACTAAATTCATATTTGAATTTAAATATTCAAATTATCTCCTGATAATTAATTCATTATATTTATAAACACCATTTTAATTTTTTTTCCTTGTTTTATATTTAAACAAATCTATTTAAAACCAAAGTCTCCTTTTGGAATTTCTATTTATAATAACTTATAACACCCAATTTATTTTCCTATTAAATTTAACTTCTACTTAAATAAATTCGAATTAATCGAATTCAAATCATGAATCCTTACGGATTTATTTTAGTTCAATTTATATTCTGAACATCAGAATAAACTCTATCGTTTATTTCTTTAAAATGATTTCCCCATTTTTATATTTAAATTCACATTTGAATTTAAATATTCAAATTATCAAATGATAATTTTTCCACTTTATTTATAAACATTGTTTTATAGGTTCAATTCAATTTCCTGATTATCCAATGAAAATCATTCTATTTTATTTATAACACCGTTTATAAAATTCACTTTAATTTCTTGCATTTTTCAATTTATAAACATCGTTTATAAATTCAATACTTGTTCAAAACAAGTTAATATTCCTGTAGCTCATTAAAAATTCAAATTCTATTTAAAAAAAATAGATTTTCCCTTTTTAATAACAAATATCCCTTTCACGATATTTTTATACATCAACAGTTTGGCCCAGTGATATTTAAACAATCAAACCACTCAATTATCAATCAACAGATCATATATGATAATATATGTGAAAGCAAACAAATAATAATATTTTTGAGGAATTCAGTTGGATCCCTCCAATCTGTTTCCTGCATCCACAAACCTTAGTAAACATAAATAATACCCATCCTGCTTCGTGGCAGGATATCGCGGTAAGAAGGTCATCCACTATCATAGCTGGGGCGTATAGGGTAATCATCCGCTAATGGTACCGCGGGCATCCGCTAATGAGACTGCGGGAATCCAACCACCAAACCAATATATATATATATATATATATATATATATATAATAGTCACCCTAAATAACTAATATATTTAAAACAACCAAAAATCATTCAAACAAGCAACAAACAATTATTTTTAACGAATAAAAATAATTCTAAATAAAAGTTGAGTGTGATTTACTCACCGAAATTGCAGCTGTCAAATATCCTGTTTATTTCCAAATTATCGGCTACGAATTTTCTCGAATGAACTCGCACCTACGATAATTTGATTTAAATTTTCTGATTAACATTCATTTATTTAAATTAACTATTTCAACGAATAAATAAATTTCATATATATATATATATATATAACGATTACTAAATTAAATATATATATTTTTACTTCCTAGGTTTGAACAACCAACGATTTTAAATTTAAATATTTCACTTAACTAATTAAAAATTTATATAATAATTCACCAAATAAAATTTTCTTTTTTTCTTTTCCTTTTCCAAATTCTGAATTAGCGGCTAATTTCAGTTTTAACAAATTTCCAAGCATTTACATTAAAACTATTTCACACTAAAAATAATACCTGAGTTAATTACTGATTTTGAATTAAATTCATACCTTAATACCTGTCAACCCCTAGCCTGTTAACCCATCCTTGCAACCCAGAACCAACACCGCACTACCCTTCTCCCATCTCTCTATCCAGACTATAATTATGGTACAACAGTGAACCATCAAACCCGAAAACTCCATCCTCACCACTCTGATCCCCACTGTACCTAGTAAATCGCCTTAACACGACCTAGTTTAAGTAGGCCTTCAGACTATCTTCACATTTCATTGCATCCATCCCTGGCCACCAAAGCTGCTACAGGAATGGGGGAATTTATTTGCAACCGAGTCCCTCAAAAAAACCGATACAGGTACACCTCGCAACCTCCAACGCATTACCAACCTAACTGTCCTCCCTTTGATGATCGTTCGCCCCAAAATTGAAAGCCCAAACTTGTGAACCTCGTGTTCGAGCTACCCAGAATGTCGAAGACCAAAAAAAAATGGCGCCCCGTACTCACCATTCAGAAATTCGAACCCTTTTTGCTTCATTGATAATCGCGAGCTCTAGATCTTTATCATCCTTAATACGATCTCCTGATCGAACCTTATTTTGGTAACCTTGGTATCACGAGTTCGAATACTTCGATTTCGATCTCTGTTGTTTTCAGACGAGGCCTTGATTTGTAATTTTTTTTTTCACGTGGAAAAGGATTTCAATTTGAGGAAAATAAAGAAAAGTAAAAGACATGGCTTGGCATTTTAGAACAAAAGAGGTTTCAGATTTGTTTAATTGAAATGAGGAAGGGAGAGGGACTCGCGGATTTTAACTAGAACAGGGAAAACCAAATTTCGATTTGTACAAAAACAAAGGAGCGACAAATTTTGATTCTAGAGCTTCCGATTTCATTTTTCCTCAGGTGGAATGGACATTGAAGAACAAAAGAGGAGAGGAAGAGGAGATTATCGCGATTTTATAGATGTCAAAGACTTAGGGACTAAGGAATTAGTCTGTGTACTATATAGGTAGGTTATTAATTTGATCTGATTTAAAGAGATATTTATTCTTTTTAAATAGATTCTGATTTGATTTTGATTTTGATTTAATTGATTCGACTTCGATCTTATCTGTGTAATCTTATAATAATATAATTCGCGGTAACGTACACTAATTCGAGCGCAGCAACCGGTTTCTAGCGTTATACCCCTATTCTGAACACCCTGGGACATGTTTCAAAGCTCTATTCGATCATATGGAGAAGATATAAATTTAAATCAATATAAATTTAATTCAAAACTATTAATTCTTCGATAATAAATTAATATTATTATTCTAATTCAAACTGAAGTTTGTATTGATTATCTGAACTGTTTCCGATTCAGTTTTAACTTTGAATTCGATTAAATCTCGTATTACGAAAATTTAATATATTTGATACTAAATCGAAATCGATTATTAAATCAATAACTTAATATAAAAAAATTATTTATATTATCAACTCAATATTTCAAACCATATTAAATTTTTAGAAATAAATGGATAGAAAAATCTGGGTCGTTACATTCTTTCCCCCTTAAAAGAATTTCGTCCCCGAAATAACTAAGGTAGGAAAAATACTATAAACCCTATTACTTTTCAAAATTTCACTTTTGTTGAAACTCAACTCTTCATATTTCAACAAATTTAGTTCTACCAAAACTTTTGGCTTTCATTTACATTGCATACCATATATGCTCACATTCATTTATTCTGAATTATTTATCACCAATTCAGATGTATTTAAATCCATTCAAATTGATTCTAGTTGATTTATTCACTTCAATTCATTTAAATTGCTTTAAGTTAAATTTTAATTCCAGAATTCCAATTCCTGGGTTTTTATTCCAAATCCTTTTGAAATCATATAAATATATACTTATATTTAAAACCATCTCAAATTCAAAACATTTGAATTTTCCAAAAACAACTTGTATTCTTTTAACGAATTTTCATCAAAACTTTTTTAAGGTAAAAATCCATCACTTAGAAACTCGAAAATGAACACTGATGATGCTGCAGCCATCATCAGAATTATTTCCTAGCCACTCAAGTGAGTTCAGTGCATTATCACTTTCAAAATCCATTCAAAAATGATTTTTAATCAAAAATCCTTCCAAAACAAAGGTATATTATTTTAATATACTTTGTAAAATATTTTTCAACTTCCCAGGTGAAACGACCCGAAAATCCGAGTTATCTGAGTTGACTAAATACACCACACGTCCAACCCAAATAACACAGAAATACGACTCATTATTAGAAAGAAGTTAGAGGATGAGAAATAGAAAGAAAGAAATATTAGAATAGAAGAAAAAACGAAGATCACAACTCACAGCGGAACGAATAAAATATATTATATAACATAAGCTTTGAAATACAAATCTGTTTGGTGCATATATACATACCATCATCAGAGTACACATAACATTTGATTCAGCGGAAGTAACTCTACATAACTAACATTGAAGCCTCCTGCTTCAAGCTCCTCCAAGTGTATCTGTAAAAGCCTGAAACACTTGACTGCCCGTACAAATTTGGGCACCCAAGAGTTTAGGGAAAACAAAACAAAATAAACTCTGGGTCAGTCATGGGATTGGTGTGAGTAAACTCCAATCACTTGTTTAACTTTCAAAATCCTTTCGAAAGAAAAGATAATAGTAAGACCAGCCCACACATAAACATGGACGGTTTTTACCTTACTATAACCCAAAACACTTTGATATCAAATCCAGTGATATTATAATAATGTCTACATCATGTAAATAATCAAATAGCAGAACGCTTGCATCTCACGCTCCACATATATATTATAAAATCAAAAACCGCATGGCGCTTATTGGAGATTGGATTTCCAACATGACAAGGTATGGGACCACCTTCCGATGATGTATCTCTAGAGGCGAATACACCTAGGTTCAACAAGAACATCTTGCAACCCGGCCCACACATGACCGACCACTCATTTCGCTTGAGTGTATCGAATGTATATCACCAACGGTTGGACTCAAACCACCGTTTCCCGAATGGGCAGAATCGATAGATTTAGAACAAAAGGAATTTCTCTAGATAGGTGATTATACACCCTAATGGGTGCGACCCACATAGCCATGCTGCCTGCCCGATTTTTGTCCTTTCCCGGTTGTTGAGGCCTGAGGCTACGCATACTTACCATTCATTGGTAGCACAATCACTTTGAATGCCACATCGTCAGATCCGTTAATCACTAGTTGAGTTTGCACAAATATTCTGGATATTATGCTAAGGGATAAATCCGTTGCAACCATATATATTCATACAGACCAACCCATTTGATCATTGGAAATACTCTGTCAGACATTCGTCCATTTACGTTCGTTCTGGGACTGAACGAAACCGAAGGCACTGTTTCTATTAATAGAAAAAGCCCTTGCACTTCACTCCGTCTTCAATATATTCAGCATACTTGGTTCGCAACGCTTATGCCAATACGGAGTGGTTCTTCGGATAATAATCCAACCGGTCTCTCCATATTGACAACGATGGTCAAAAACTTCGATAGTCTGTGATTTAACTATCGAATAAAAACAAGTGTTCAATCAAACATAACAAACAAATCACTGGGCCCTTTAATTAATATTTCATTAATTAAATCTCTTCTCCATTTTCTCTTATCAATATTTGTTATCCAAATATTTCAATAATCAATCTTGGCCCTTTACGCTATTTTTGATTTCGTTTCCTTATCGAATTCTATATATCGATATATAGATTTCTAATTGTCAAATTTCTTAAAATTATTCTAACTCCTTAAATTCCCGGAAAAATTCGCCATAACCTCCCCTGTATCGGGAGCATCGGGAAATTTCAAATAGCTTCCCGGTATCTTCTAATCTCAAAAAGAAAAAGAAAAAGCCAAGCGGCTTGCCGATACGGCGCATAAATCTCATATATGAATTTAAACATGTACCTTTTTGTCGAGCACATTATTTATATACCTGCATTATCCTTGTCCCATACCTGTCTCCTGTATGTCTATACCTGACCAATGTATTTCAATTTCATACACTCGTTGACTCAATTCGTTAAAGTAATTCTTTAACTAACTATCCGCCTATTTCGCTTGTATATTTGGATATAACACGTTTTCAAATATATTTCCACTTACTTATCAATCAATTGAATTCAAATTCCAATTTTAGTTCTATATTCGATTTCGAATATATATTTACAATCCCAAATTTCACCTTTCAAAGTTCGATTTTAGTTCAAACTCAATTAACTAATTCTTCTTTAGTTAATTCTATTCAATAATCAAAAATATGATTATTATTTCAAAAATCATCTTCTTTACTTCACTTGAGTCCATATTTATTTTCTAACTCAAGTCTAGATTTTTAAATGGCAAATCCGGATTTTTATTTGCTTAAAAATCCCAATATTTATATATAAAATCCATTATGGTTTATAATGGTTTCTGGCGCTGCATTTTTGAAATTTTGATTTTGACATAACTCAAAATCTATACGACGAAATTCAGATTTTTCTCTTTCATTAGAAAACTATTATCAAACCGGTCCTGACGTTTCTTGTTTCAAAGAATTTCGACTTCAATTGAGTCCTGTATATTCGATTGAAGTTCGAATCGCCAATTTACGAACTGCAGCGCTGCGGCGAGTTCGTTTTAATTATATATATATATATATAAAAACTTTATAAACTTCTTAAAAATGAATTCAACTTCGTTTGAATTCCTTGATTCAAATTCCAATCTCACTTTTGAATTCTATATTTCAAATCCCAATTCCTTTTCTATTTGACATTCAAACTTAATATTTGAATTTCTATTTGAATTCCCTATATTCAAATTCTAGACTTGAATTCATTTGAATTCTCTTATTCAAACTTTATTTTTTTAAATTCCATTTGAACTGCTATATCCCAATTTCTATATTTGACATTTATTGAAATTCAAATATTCAAACTCCTTTTTAAATTCTATATTCACAATTCCATAGTTTAAACCCATTTGAATTTCATATTCAAATCCCATAGATTAAATCCTATTTGAATTCAATTTGAATCTCTTTATATTCAAATTTCATTTTCCATTTGAATTCTAATATTCAAATTCGTTTCCAGCCCCATTTGAATTTCTAATATTCAAATTCATTAGCACCATTTGAATTTCTAATATTCAAATTCATTTGAATTCCCTTGAATTCAAATCCCATTTCAAAACCCTTTGGATTTCCTATTTGAAATCCTATTTGAAATTCTATTTCCAATTCTACTTTGAAATCCTATTTTCAAAGTTTATTTCAAATTCTATTTTGAAATCTCATACTCAAATTTCTACTTGAATTTCTGTATTCAATTCCATGTTCAAATTTAATACTTGAATTTCTATTCAATTCTCAATTCAAATTTCATATTTAAATTCCATTCAAACCTCTATTCAAATTTCACATTTGAATTCTTCTTTGAAATACTATATTCCAAATTTTATTTTGAAATTTTACATTGAAATCTCTAATTGAATTTCTAATATTAAATCTCCTTTTAAAATTCAAACATTTAAACTCCTTTTTAAAATTCAAATGTTATACTCAAATTTCCTTTGAGTTATATATTTAAAATTTCCTTTTCACATCTTATTTTGAAATTTCATTTCGAATTTCAATTTCACACTTGTATTTCTATTTCTGAATTATCAAGTGATAATTCTTTTCACTTCATTTATAACTTCGTTATAAAAGAACTATTTATAAGCTTCGTTTATAAAGAAACTACTTGTTTTATTTTTCAAAACAAGTTTATATTTTTATTCCATTTAAAATTCAAATTCTATTTAAAAATAGAATTTTTCCTTTTAAAATCTCAAATATCCTTCCACGATGTTTTTAAATATCATTACTTAAGCCCAGTGATATTTAAACACACAAAGCAACGGATTATTTATTTTTCTAACACATCATATATAACAATATATATGCAAACAAATAAACAAACAGATAATATATTTTTGAGGAATCCAGTTGGATTCCTCCAACCTGTTTTCCTGCATCCACAGATGTTAGCACATAAATAATACCCATTCTGCTTCGTGGCAGAATATCGTGGTATAGAAGGTCATCCACTAATCATAGCGTGGGGCGTATAGGGTAATCATCCGCTATGAAACTGCGGGCATCCGCTAATGAGACTGCGGGAATCCAACCAATCAATCAACCCAATATATATATATATAGCCTAGATAACTAATATATATAAAATAACCAGAAAACATTCACACAAGCAACAAAACAATTATTTTTAACGAAATAAAAATAATTCTAAAGGTGAGTGAGATTTACTCACTTGGAATTTTGATTCGTAATTCATTCCAATTGAATTCCATTGTTTTGCTGGCAACAATACGAATTGAACCTGACCCTCTTGTTCGAATCTATTTTCATAAATCGATTAAGTTATTATTATTTTAACTAACTACTAACCAAATAAATGAATATCCTATGCATTTTAAATTCGTAAATGTATACCTTATTTCAACCGTTTCCGTTTACCGATGTCGATTGTTTAACTCAGCAACTGATACTGCCAATAACCTCAGCTCCGTAATCTCCACCAAAAGATCACTGCTACTTCATTTTTGGCTTCAACGATGGCCATCTAAGTACACTGCTTTCATCAGGCCAGTCCCACCGACCACTATTGTGTCAATCCTTTCCCTTCCCCTTGTTTTTACTGTTCGACGTACCCAAAACCATCGAACTCCCCATCCAAGCCTCCATCTACCGATCTGCGATGCCCAACTTGATCGCATCTCTCCCAAAATCATGGTCGAGCTCCCCATCCCAGTGTCAAACCAACTTCTAACCTCCCAAATCAAAACCCGTGATGACCCAAATTCTAGTTCAACGTCGCGCGCACCCCTCCCTTATAGCGAATGGTTGTCGAGCTTCAGGAATCATCCCGGTCTTCATTGCGCTTCCATTTTGCGGTTTCGATTTCAACATTTTTTTTTTTTTCGTTTGAGGTTGAACATCAGAAACCGCATCGCACCTTAAACCAAGATCGCGACTTCGATCTGCAGAAGGATAAGGGGATTTTTGGGTTTTGAAATTTTAGAGAAAAGGGGGACTTCGAGGTTTCTATTTACAGGAATAAACAAAAGAAAATTATGTAAGAACAAAGTGGAAAGCATCGGCCATTTAACTTTGTTTGAGAAGCTTTTGGGATGATTTTGGGAACGAAAATGAATTGCCAAAGCAGAGAAGGGTATCGCGATGCATATATAGGCGATAAGGGGAACAGATCGTACACAGGCCATTGAATTGCTGTTTGTTAGATATCGAACATGGGAGACAGATAATACAGCTCGAGAAGAAGAAAATTAGCTGCACGATTAACTCCTTAGGTCTGCGAAATGAAATAATATAGGTAGGACGGCTG
This sequence comes from Allium sativum, assembly GCA_030737875.1. Taxonomy (NCBI): domain Eukaryota; kingdom Viridiplantae; phylum Streptophyta; class Magnoliopsida; order Asparagales; family Amaryllidaceae; genus Allium; species Allium sativum. The sequence goes on from CM060923.1 coordinate 469,267,180, forward strand.
ATGGAAAATATTTATTTAATTTTCTTTAAAATATTTTGTGGTCCCTAACTCGAAGTCCCGAACCGCTATTCAACCGTAACGACTGATGTTATCCATTATTTTGAATTCAACGGAACGGTTTCTAAAATTTAATTCGACTGTATAGAAGAGAACAATTCTAAATTAACACTTTATATTAAATACGATTTAAAATATAACTTGATTTTAAACATTAAATTCATCGATAAAAATCTATTATTATCGTTCTATTCGATATTAAATCATATAATGATTTTTAAACTGATAAATTCCATAATAAAAATCCATTTATTTTTGAATCAATATTTAAAACTATATTAAATATTTAAAATTAATTGACGAAAAATCTGGGTCGCTACATTCTCCCCCCCTTAAAATAATTTCGTCCTCGAAATTGCTAAGGTAGGAAAAATGGTACAAATCTATTACTTTCCCACATCTCACTTATGTTGAAACTCAACTTCTCATATTTCAACAAATTAACTCCAACCAAAACTTTTGGTCTTCCTTTATTCAATTCGAATGATCGACGATCAATCCATTTATATCCGATCTATATTCCAATAACTTATTCAAATCAATTTATTCACTCCGACCCATTTAACTTGTTTAAGTTAAATTCCAGAATTTAAATCCCTGGGTTTTTCTTTTCAAATTCTTTTGAAATCCCATAAATATATACATATATATCTATTTCCATTCCAAATTCAAAACACTTGAATTTTTCCCAAACAACTTGTTTTCTTTCAAACAAATTCCCAACAAAACTTTCTAAGGTAGCAAATCCATCACTTAGAAACTTGAAAATGAACACTGATGATGTTGCAATCATCATCAGAATTATTTCCCAGCCACTGAAGTGAGTTTAGTGCTTTATTACTTCAAAAATCAATTCAAAATGATTTTCATTCAAAAACCCTTTCAAAATAAAACTATGTTATTTTAATTACTTTGAAAAATATTTTTCAACTTCCCAGGATTTTGAATTCTTAATTCTGGTTTGAATTTAATTCATCTCATTTGTATATATTTTATTCATATACAAATTCTATTTTGGTTATATATAACCATTCAAATTTTATAATCTCGTTTGATTATAAAGTCAACATCCAACACATCCATATAATATAATAATTTCAGAAAATTATTCTTTTATATCAAAATAGAATTTCGGGTAAAATTATTTCATTCACCCACTTTAAAACAATATTGTGTTCAATTTCTCTGTTCAAATGTTTAGAAATCCCTATCGACTTCGTGGCGTCCCACGATTCGACCAGAATTCATAAACCACTCAACAGACTAGCCAACACAATATAAAACAATTTTTATATCAACTTACAAATACGCTCTCTCATATATACATACTCAACTCATTCTAGGGTACTACTGACCCTATCTCTAATGAGCACATGCCACACAAGCCTAGGTATTCGCTCAACCTAAGCTCTGATACCAACTGAAACGACCCGAAAATCCGAGTTATCTGAGTTGACTAAATACACCACACGTCCAACCCAAATAACACAGAAATACGACTCATTATTAGAAAGAAGTTAGAGGATGAGAAATAGAAAGAAAGAAATATTAGAATAGAAGAAAAAACGAAGATCACAACTCACAGCGGAACGAATAAAATATATTATATAACATAAGCTTTGAAATACAAATCTGTTTGGTGCATATATACATACCATCATCAGAGTACACATAACATTTGATTCAGCGGAAGTAACTCTACATAACTAACATTGAAGCCTCCTGCTTCAAGCTCCTCCAAGTGTATCTGTAAAAGCATGAAACACTTGACTGCCCGTACAAATTTGGGCACCCAAGAGTTTAGGGAAAACAAAACAAAATAAACTCTGGGTCAGTCATGGGATTGGTGTGAGTAAACTCCAATCACTTGTTTAACTTTCAAAATCCTTTCGAAAGAAAAGATAATAGTAAGACCAACCCACACATAAACATGGACGGTTTTTACCTTACTATAACCCAAAACACTTTGATATCAAATCCAGTGATATTATAATAATGTCTACATCATGTAAATAATCAAATAGCAGAACGCTTGCATCTCACGCTCCACATATATATTATAAAATCAAAAACCGCATGGCGCTTATTGGAGATTGGATTTCCAACATGACAAGGTATGGGACCACCTTCCGATGATGTATCTCTAGAGGCGAATACACCTGGGTTCAACAAGAACATCTTGCAACCCGGCCCACACATGACCGACCACTCATTTCGCTTGAGTGTATCGAATGTATATCACCAACGGTTGGACTCAAACCACCGTTTCCCGAATGGGCAGAATCGATAGATTTAGAACAAAAGGAATTTCTCTAGATAGGTGATTATACACCCTAATGGGTGCGACCCACATAGCCATGCTGCCTGCCCGATTTTTGTCCTTTCCCGGTTGTTGAGGCCTGAGGCTACGCATACTTACCATTCATTGGTAGCACAATCACTTTGAATGCCACATCGTCAGATCCGTTAATCACTAGTTGAGTTTGCACAAATATTCTGGATATTATGCTAAGGGATAAATCCGTTGCAACCATATATATTCATACAGACCAACCCATTTGATCATTGGAAATACTCTGTCAGACATTCGTCCATTTACGTTCGTTCTGGGACTGAACGAAACCGAAGGCACTGTTTCTATTAATAGAAAAAGCCCTTGCACTTCACTCCGTCTTCAATATATTCAGCATACTTGGTTCGCAACGCTTATGCCAATACGGAGTGGTTCTTCGGATAATAATCCAACCGGTCTCTCCATATTGACAACGATGGTCAAAAACTTCGATAGTCTGTGATTTAACTATCGAATAAAAACAAGTGTTCAATCAAACATAACAAACAAATCACTGGGCCCTTTAATTAATATTTCATTAATTAAATCTCTTCTCCATTTTCTCTTATCAATATTTGTTATCCAAATATTTCAATAATCAATCTTGGCCCTTTACGCTATTTTTGATTTCGTTTCCTTATCGAATTCTATATATCGATATATAGATTTCTAATTGTCAAATTTCTTAAAATTATTCTAACTCCTTAAATTCCCGGAAAAATTCGCCATAACCTCCCCTGTATCGGGAGCATCGGGAAATTTCAAATAGCTTCCCGGTATCTTCTAATCTCAAAAAGAAAAAGAAAAAGCCAAGCGGCTTGCCGATACGGCGCATAAATCTCATATATGAATTTAAACATGTACCTTTTTGTCGAGCACATTATTTATATACCTGCATTATCCTTGTCCCATACCTGTCTCCTGTATGTCTATACCTGACCAATGTATTTCAATTTCATACACTCGTTGACTCAATTCGTTAAAGTAATTCTTTAACTAACTATCCGCCTATTTCGCTTGTATATTTGGATATAACACGTTTTCAAATATATTTCCACTTACTTATCAATCAATTGAATTCAAATTCCAATTTTAGTTCTATATTCGATTTCGAATATATATTTACAATCCCAAATTTCACCTTTCAAAGTTCGATTTTAGTTCAAACTCAATTAACTAATTCTTCTTTAGTTAATTCTATTCAATAATCAAAAATATGATTATTATTTCAAAAATCATCTTCTTTACTTCACTTGAGTCCATATTTATTTTCTAACTCAAGTCTAGATTTTTAAATGGCAAATCCGGATTTTTATTTGCTTAAAAATCCCAATATTTATATATAAAATCCATTATGGTTTATAATGGTTTCTGGCGCTGCATTTTTGAAATTTTGATTTTGACATAACTCAAAATCTATACGACGAAATTCAGATTTTTCTCTTTCATTAGAAAACTATTATCAAACCGGTCCTGACGTTTCTTGTTTCAAAGAATTTCGACTTCAATTGAGTCCTGTATATTCGATTGAAGTTCGAATCGCCAATTTACGAACTGCAGCGCTGCGGCGAGTTCGTTTTAATTATATATATATATATAAAAACTTTATAAACTTCTTAAAAATGAATTCAACTTCGTTTGAATTCCTTGATTCAAATTCCAATCTCACTTTTGAATTCTATATTTCAAATCCCAATTCCTTTTCTATTTGACATTCAAACTTAATATTTGAATTTCTATTTGAATTCCCTATATTCAAATTCTAGACTTGAATTCATTTGAATTCTCTTATTCAAACTTTATTTTTTTAAATTCCATTTGAACTGCTATATCCCAATTTCTATATTTGACATTTATTGAAATTCAAATATTCAAACTCCTTTTTAAATTCTATATTCACAATTCCATAGTTTAAACCCATTTGAATTTCATATTCAAATCCCATAGATTAAATCCTATTTGAATTCAATTTGAATCTCTTTATATTCAAATTTCATTTTCCATTTGAATTCTAATATTCAAATTCGTTTCCAGCCCCATTTGAATTTCTAATATTCAAATTCATTAGCACCATTTGAATTTCTAATATTCAAATTCATTTGAATTCCCTTGAATTCAAATCCCATTTCAAAACCCTTTGGATTTCCTATTTGAAATCCTATTTGAAATTCTATTTCCAATTCTACTTTGAAATCCTATTTTCAAAGTTTATTTCAAATTCTATTTTGAAATCTCATACTCAAATTTCTACTTGAATTTCTGTATTCAATTCCATGTTCAAATTTAATACTTGAATTTCTATTCAATTCTCAATTCAAATTTCATATTTAAATTCCATTCAAACCTCTATTCAAATTTCACATTTGAATTCTTCTTTGAAATACTATATTCCAAATTTTATTTTGAAATTTTACATTGAAATCTCTAATTGAATTTCTAATATTAAATCTCCTTTTAAAATTCAAACATTTAAACTCCTTTTTAAAATTCAAATGTTATACTCAAATTTCCTTTGAGTTATATATTTAAAATTTCCTTTTCACATCTTATTTTGAAATTTCATTTCGAATTTCAATTTCACACTTGTATTTCTATTTCTGAATTATCAAGTGATAATTCTTTTCACTTCATTTATAACTTCGTTATAAAAGAACTATTTATAAGCTTCGTTTATAAAGAAACTACTTGTTTTATTTTTCAAAACAAGTTTATATTTTTATTCCATTTAAAATTCAAATTCTATTTAAAAATAGAATTTTTCCTTTTAAAATCTCAAATATCCTTCCACGATGTTTTTAAATATCATTACTTAAGCCCAGTGATATTTAAACACACAAAGCAACGGATTATTTATTTTTCTAACACATCATATATAACAATATATATGCAAACAAATAAACAAACAGATAATATATTTTTGAGGAATCCAGTTGGATTCCTCCAACCTGTTTTCCTGCATCCACAGATGTTAGCACATAAATAATACCCATTCTGCTTCGTGGCAGAATATCGTGGTATAGAAGGTCATCCACTAATCATAGCGTGGGGCGTATAGGGTAATCATCCGCTATGAAACTGCGGGCATCCGCTAATGAGACTGCGGGAATCCAACCAATCAATCAACCCAATATATATATATATATAGCCTAGATAACTAATATATATAAAATAACCAGAAAACATTCACACAAGCAACAAAACAATTATTTTTAACGAAATAAAAATAATTCTAAAGGTGAGTGAGATTTACTCACTTGGAATTTTGATTCGTAATTCATTCTAATTGAATTCCATTGTTTTGCTGGCAACAATACGAATTGAACCTGACCCTCTTGTTCGAATCTATTTTCATAAATCGATTAAGTTATTATTATTTTAACTAACTACTAACCAAATAAATGAATATCCTATGCATTTTAAATTCGTAAATGTATACCTTATTTCAACCGTTTCCGTTTACCGATGTCGATTGTTTAACTCAGCAACTGATACTGCCGATAACCTCAGCTCCGTAATCTCCACCAAAAGATCACTGCTACTTCATTTTTGGCTTCAACGATGGCCATCTAAGTACACTGCTTTCATCAGGCCAGTCCCACCGACCACTATTGTGTCAATCCTTTCCCTTCCCCTTGTTTTTACTGTTCGACGTACCCAAAACCATCGAACTCCCCATCCAAGCCTCCACCTACCGATCTGCGATGCCCAACTTGATCGCATCTCTCCTAAAATCATGGTCGAGCTCCCCATCCCAGTGTCAAACCAACTTCTAACCTCCCAAATCAAAACCCGTGATGACCCAAATTCCCAAATTCCAGTTCAACGTCGCGCGCACCCCTCCCTTATAGCGAATGGTTGTCGAGCTTCAGGAATCATCCCGGTCTTCATTGCGCTTCCATTTTGCGGTTTCGATTTCAACATTTTTTTTTTTTTTCGTTTGAGGTTGAACATCAGAAACCGCATCGCACCTTAAACCAAGATCGCGACTTCGATCTGCAGAAGGATAAGGGGATTTTTGGGTTTTGAAATTTTAGAGAAAAGGGGGACTTCGAGGTTTCTATTTACAGGAATAAACAAAAGAAAATTATGTAAGAACAAAGTGGAAAGCATCGGCCATTTAACTTTGTTTGAGAAGCTTTTGGGATGATTTTGGGAACGAAAATGAATTGCCAAAGCAGAGAAGGGTATCGCGATGCATATATAGGCGATAAGGGGAACAGATCGTACACAGGCCATTGAATTGCTGTTTGTTAGATATCGAACATGGGAGACAGATAATACAGCTCGAGAAGAAGAAAATTAGCTGCACGATTAACTCCTTAGGTCTGCGAAATGAAATAATATAGGTAGGACGGCTGATGGAAATTATTTATTTAATTTTCTTTAAAATATTTTGTGGTCCCTAACTCGAAGTCCCGAACCGCTATTCAACCGTAACGACTGATGTTATCCATTATTCTGAATTCAACGGAACGGTTTCTAAAATTTAATTCGACTGTATAGAAGAGAACAATTCTAAATTAACACTTTATATTAAATACGATTTAAAATATAACTTGATTTTAAACATTAAATTCATCGATAAAAATCTATTATTATCGTTCTATTCGATATTAAATCATATAATGATTTTTAAACTGATAAATTCCATAATAAAAATCCATTTATTTTTGAATCAATATTTAAAACTATATTAAATATTTAAAATTAATTGACGAAAAATCTGGGTCGTTACACCAGGATTTAAGTTCCAAATTCTGGTTTGAATTCAATTCCAGTTCAACATATTTGTATACTTCATTTTTATACAAATTGCATTTGGTTATATATAATCATTTCAATTTTATAATATTATCTGATTTTATATTAACAACCATCTCATCCATATATTAAAATAATTTCAGAAAATTATTCATTTCTATATCAAAATAGAATTTTGGGTAAAATTATTTCATTTACCCACTTAAAAACAATATCATGTTCATTCTTCTGTTCAAGTGTTTAGAAATTCCTATCGACATTGTGGCGTCCCACTATTCGATCAGAATTCATAAACCACCCAACAGACTAGCCAACACAATATAAAATAGTTTTTATATCAGTTAACAAATACGTGCTCTCATATATATACACCTAACTCATTCTAGGTTACTACTGACCGTATCTCTAATGAGCACAATCCCACCAAAGCCTAGGTATTCGCTCAACCTAAGCTCTGATACCAACTGTAACGGCCCGCAAATCCGTACTATCTAAGTTGACTAATAACACCACACGTCCAACCCAAATTGCATAGAAATACAAATCATTATTAGAAAGTAGTTAGAGGATGAGAAATAGAAGAAAAAAAATTAGAATAGAAGAAAAACGAAGAACATAAATCTCACAGCGGAACGAATAAAATATATTAAATAACATAACTTTTGAAATACAAATCAGTAACTGTATATATACATACCATTATCAGAGCACAACAGTTATTCCTGGAATAGTTATAAACACCTGTTTCCAGATACAACATAGTACACAGCGGAAATATGATAGTCTATAGCTAACCGGTGAAACCTCCTGCTTCCAGCTCTTCCAAGTGAATCTGAAAAATCCCGACTACTTGACTGCCCGTACAAATTTGGCCACCCAAGAGTTTAGGGAAAACAAATCAAAATAAACTTTGAGTCAGTCATGGGACATGTGTGAGTAAACCCCAACCATTTGTTTAACTTTCAAAATCTTTTCAAAAGAAATGATAATTGTAATACCGATCCACACATAAACATGGATGACTTTTACCTTACGATAACCCAAAATACTTTGATACGAAAATCCAGTGATATTATAATAATGTCTACATCAAATAAATAGAATTTAGCGGAACGGTTGCATCTCACGCTCCATATATAATATAAAATCAAAAACTGCAGGGCGCTTATTGGAGATTTGATTTCCAACATGACAAGGTATGGAACCACCTTCCGATAGTGTATCTCTAGAAAGGAATACACTGGGTTCAACAAGAACATCTTGCAAACCGGCCCACACATGACCGACCACTCATTTCGCTTGAGTGTATCGAATGTATATCACCAACGGTTGGGATCAGCAGCCGTTTCCCGAAAAGGGACAGCATCGATAGATTAAAGAAGTAAAAGGAATTTCTCTAGATAGGTGATTATAGACCCTAATGGGAGCGACCCACATAGCCATGCTATCTGCCCGATTTTTGTCATTTCCCGGTTGTTGAGGCCTGAGGCTACGATTACTTATCATTCATTGATAGCACAATCACTTTGATAACCACATTGTCAAATTCGTTAATCACTAATTGATTCGCACAAATATATTCTGGATATTATGCTAAGGGAATAAATATGTTGCCACCACATATATTTATACAGACCAACATATAAGATCATTGGAAATACTCTGTCAGACATTCGTCCATACACTTCGTTCTAGGACTGAACCAAACCGAAGGAACCATTTCTATTAATAGAATAAGTCCTTGCATGTTACTCCGTCTTTGATAATATTTATATAATCTGATTCGCAACGCTACTGCCAATACATAGTGGTTCTCGGATAATAATCCAACCGGTCTCTCCATATTGACAACGATATTAGCAAATACTTCGATAGGCGGTTATTTAACTATCGAAGAAAAACAAACATCCATTCAAGGCATCAAACAAATCATTGGCCTTTTGATTAATATTTCATTAATTAAATCACTTCTATATTTCTTTATCAATATTTGTTAACCAAATATTTTTAATAATCATCTTGGTCTTTTACGCTGTTTGGAAAACATTCCCATATCTCGCCTTCTTTTATTTTCTGTACTTGGAAAATATCTTCTATTTATAATTGGAAAACATTCCCATTTACTTATCTCTTGCTCGACTCATTTAATTCTACTCCCAGGAAAAATATATTATTATATTTCCAAAATTCCACTTATTTGATTTAAAACGAATGTTGTGTAAAACATCGTTACACCCAAAATATTTCATTCAACTATCTTTTATTCAACCATTGATCTTCGAGACTGGATCTTTGCTATTTATCGGTTAAAAGTGAAATCAATCGAGTTAGGGTAAAATTACCTCTCAGACCTTGACTGAAAACATCCTTAACTTCAAAACAGACGAGACCATTATTCCTGAATAATTAACACCATAAAAACCAATTATTCATTTATAAAACGTGTATGTTTCTCTTTCTAATTTCTTATCATATTTAAATATAGATTTCCTTTTTGTTTATAATATTCTATTTTTAAGTTCATTTCCTTATCGAATTCTATGTATATCGATACACTGATTTCTAACTATCAAATTTTCTTAAAAATATTCTAACTCCTTAAATTTCCGGAAAATATCGCCATAACCTTGTTTGTACCAAGAGCATCGGGAAAATCCCCAAATCGCCACACAGGCATCTCCAATCAAAAAGAAAAAGAAAAAGCCAAGCGGCTTGGCGATACGGCGCATAAAACCTCATATGGAATTTAAACATGTACCTTATTGTCGGGCATTAAATTTATAAACTTCATTCTCTTCATTCCATTACTGTTTAACACCTGTTCACCTGTTTTCAATTCAACTCAATCCAATTGTTTGAATTCAGTTTCGCCCATTTATTCTTTAATTAGCTATTTTGCTTATTTCACTTCTTTGTTTGAACTTAACATGTTCAAATAAAATATTTAACTTTCTTATAACCAAATTGAACTCCAATTTACAATTCTAGTTTCCTTTTCGATTTCGAATATAAATTTCCAAATTGAATTCACTTATTCGAATCCCAATATCAATTCAAAATCTCATTATCTAATTACTATTCAAATTAGTTAATTCTATTCAATAATCAAAAATCTGATTTTAGTTTCAAAAATCAATTCCTTACTCCACTTGAGTTCACATATAATTTACAACTCAAATCTGAAATTTTCTAAATAGAAATTCGGATTTTATTCATTTAAAATCCTTTTATAAAATTAAATAAACCATTATGGTTTTTAAAAGGATATGACGTTGTTTTTCTGCAAATTTGATTTTGACGTAACTCAAAATATATACGACGAAATCTAGATTTTTCTCTTCCATTAGAAAACTATTATCAAATCGGTCCTGACGGTTCTTGTTTCAAAGAATTCCGACTTAATTTGAGTTCTATATACTCAATTGAAGTTTGAATCGCCAATTTACGAACTACCGCGCTGCGGCGAGTTCGTTTTTATTATATTTATATATATAAACGTTTTAAACTTCGTTTATATATAAATTCCAATTCCATTCTGATATATTTCAAATCAATTTTCCCCATTCAACTTAATATTTCCGATTATCAAAAATCGTCAATTTTCCCTTACTCGGTAATAAATTAATTTATACTTCGATATTCTATATTTAATTCAAATTTCTTTTACAAATTATAAATCCTTTGGATTTATTTTCTATTCTATTTAAAAATCCGCATTCTGAAATATATTTCGTCGTTCCCATTTCGAAATGATTTCAACTTTCTATTTTCGAATTCTATTTCCAATTCTCTTTGAAATTTCTATATTCAAATTCTATTTGAATTCTCTATATTCAAATTCCATTTAAATTTCTATTTGAATTCTATTATCATTTCTATATTCAAATTCTATTCTCATTTTTATTTGAATTTCCTATATTCAAATTCCATTCTCATTTCTATATACAAATTCTATATGAATTTCTATATTTCAAATTCCATTTGAATTTTCTATATTAAATTCATATTTGAATTTAAATATTCAAATTATCTCTTGATAATTAATTCATTATATTTATAAACACCATTTTAAAAAAAATTCCTTGTTTTATATTTAAACAAATCTATTTCGAAATCTATTTATAGCCAAAGTCTCCTTTTGGAATTTCTATTTATAATAACTTATAACACCCAATTTATTTTCATATTCAATTTAATTTCTACTTAAATAAATTCGAATTAATCGAATTCAAATCATAAATCCTTACGGATTTATTTTAGTTCAATTTATATTCTGAACATCAGAATAAACTCCATCGTTTATTTCTTTAAAACGGTTTCCCCATTTTTATATTTAAATTCACATTTGAATTTAAATATTCAAATTATCAAATGATAATTTTTCCACTTTATTTATAAACACTATTTTATCGGTTCAATTCAATTTCTTGGTTATCCAATGAAAATCATTCTATTTTATTTATAACACCGTTTATAAAATTCACTTCAATTTCTTGCATTTTTCAATTTATAAACATCATTTATAAATTCAATACTTGTTCAAAAAAAAGTTAATATTCCTATAGCTCATTAAAAATTCAAATTCTATTTTAAAAAAATAGATTTCCCCTTTTTAATAACAAATATCCCTTTCACGATATTTTTATATATCAACAATTTGGCCCAGTGATATTTAAACAATCAAACCACTCAATTATCAATCAACACATCATATATGATAATATATGTGAAAGCAAACAAATAATAATATTTTTGAGGAATCTAGTTTGATCCCTCCAATCTGTTTCCTGCATCCACAGACGTTAGTCAACATAAATAATACCCATCCTGCTTCGTGGCAGGATATCGCGGTATGAAGGTCATCCACTATCATAGCGTGGGGCGTATAGGGTAATCATCCGCTAATGGTACCGCGGGCATCCGCTAATGAGACTGTGGAAATCCAACCACCAAACCAATATATATATATATATATATATATATATAATAGTCACTCTAAATAACTAATATATTTTAAACCACCGGAAAGCATTCTAACAAGCATAAAACAATTATTTTTAATGAATAAAAATAACTCTAAATAAAAGGCGAGTGAGATTTACTCACCGAAATTGCAGTTGTCAAATATCCTGTTTATTTCCAAATTATCGGCTACGAATCTTCTCGAATGAACTTGCACCTACGATAATTTGATTTAAATTTTCTGATTAACATTCATTTATTTAAATTAACTATTTAAACGAATAAATAAATTTCATATATATATAACGGTTACTAAATTAAATATATATATATATATATTTACTTCCTAGGTTTGCACAACCAACGATTTTAAATTTAAATATTTCACTTAACTAATTAAAAATTTATATATAATTCACCAAATAAAATTTTCTTTGTTTCTTTTCCTTTTCCAAATTCTGAATTAGTAGCTAATTTCAGTTTTAATAAATTTCCAAGCATTTACATTAAAACTATTTCACACTAAAAATAATACCTAAGTTAATTACTGATTTTGAATTAAATTCATACCTTAATCCCTGTCAACCCCTAGCCTATTAACCCATCCTTACATCCCAGAACCAACACCGCACTACCCTTCTCCCATCTCTCTATCCAGACTATAATTATGGTACAGCAGTGAACCAGTAAACCCGAAAACTCCATCCTCACCACTTTGATCCCCACTGTACCTAGTACATTGCCTTAACACATCCTAGCTTAAGTAGGCCTTCAGACTATCTTCGCATTTCATTGTGTCCGTCCTTGGCCACCAAAGCTGCTACAGGAACTGAGGAATTTATTTGCAACCGAGTCCCTCAAAAAAACTGATACAGGTACACCTCGAAACCTCCAACGCTTTACCAACCTAACTGTCCTCCCTTTGATGATCGTTTGCTCCAAAATTGAAAGCCCAAACTTGTGAACCTCGTGTTCGAGCTACCCAGAATGTCGAAGACCAAAAAATGGCGCCCTGTACTCACCATTCAGAAATTCAAACCCTTTTTGCTTTGTTGATAATCGCGAGCTCTAGATCTTTATCATCCTCAATACGATCTCCTGATCGAACCTTATTTTGGTAACCTCGGTATCACGAGTTCGAAGACTTCGATTTCAATCTTTGTTGTTTTCAGACGAGGCCTTGATTTGTATTTTTTTTCTTTTTTTCACATGGAAAAGGATTTCAATTTGAGGAAAATAAAGAAAAGTAAAAGACACGGCTTGGGATTTTAGGACAGAAGAGGTTTCAGATTTGTTTAATTGAAATGAGGAAGGGAGAGGGACTCGCAGATTTTAACTAGAACAGGGAAAACCAAATTTCGATTTGTACAAAAACAAAGGAGCGACAAATTTTGATTCTAGAGCTTTTGATTTCATTTTCCCTCAGGTGGAATGGACGTTGAAGAATAAAAAAGGAGAGGAAGAGGAGATTATCGCGATTTTATAGATGTCAAAGACTTAGGGACTAAGGAATTAGTCTGTGTACTATATAGGTAGGTTATTAATTTGATTTAAAGAGATATTTATTCATTTTAAATAGATTCTCATTTAATTTTGATTTAACTGATTCGACTTCGATCTTATCCGTGTAATCTTATAATAATATAATTCGCAGTAACGAACACTAATTCGAGCGCAACAACCGGCGTTTCTAGCGTTATACCCCTATTATGAACACACTAGGACATGTTTCAAATCTCTATTCGATCATATGGAGAAGATATAAATTTAAATCAATATAAATTTAATTCAAAACTTTTAATTCTTCAATAATAAATTAATATTATTATTCTAATTCAAATAGAAGTTTATATTGATTATCTGAACTGTTTCCAATTCAGTTTTAACTTTGAATTCGATTAAATTTCATATTACGAAGATTTAATATATTTGATACTAAATCGAAATCGATTATTAAATCGATAACTTAATATAAAAAAAATATTATCAACTCAATATTTAAATCCATATCAAATATTTAAAAATAAATAGACAGAAAAATTTGGGTTGTTACATTTTAATAGTGTCATAGGCGTTTATATATTATAAAGTAAACAATGAGCTCCTAATGTTTTTTTTTCTTTTCCATTACAACATGCGTAGACTGACACCGTGTATTATAGTTTTGCATAATTTACATGTAACAATTTAAACATATAACTAGGTACTACAAGACAAAATTTAGATATAAGATAAGTGTTTTGGTGGATGTTATCATCAAACCAATTTTGATTATCCAATAGGCATATCTATTACATAAACAAAATATTTCCGACCTTAGGAAACTATTTCGATATATTATTGTTAGTTAGAATATAGGAGATGAAACATAGAATGATAAAAACTATTCTAGTCAACAAATATTCATTATTATTATACTCATAATAACTGTTTATACGTCGAAGAATAAATAAAATATAAATCTACATACTAAAATGTAGCTTACTAAATGATTATAGGCCAAAACAATCTTGCTATGCGATCGCAATAATATCTTTCATGCTTGTTAATGGCATTACACCCTCATATACAAAACTTGTTACTGGCATTTGCTTTCAGTGGATTAAAATATGACAATATTGATGTTGAAGTCTAGCATATGCAAAGAAGACTGGGAATTTTTTTGACAATTTGGTAGTAAGTTATCGTTCGATGCAAAGTTCGCGCGACTGTACTTAATCTCATCTTTGAAATGCTCTGACTATACTGAATTGAAATTTTCAATGCATATATTTCCTAGTAGGATAATATGTATAAGTCAAGAGATCAGGCAAAAATCCAACTTTATGCAGCAACTGATACTTCTAGTTGAATTGGTTTTGTTTACTGTTCTATTTTTTAATCTTTGCCAATAAACTTTTTAGCATCAAATCAAAGGATTAAAGTATAAAATGACCAATGAAGTGTTGGGTATGACTCGCATTGTATGAGAGTGGGTGCGTAGACTGGATTTGCAATTAGTCCCACATCGTAGGATATCTTAAATAAGTTAGGTATATATATGAGATTAGTGGCTTGCAACAATAAAGGATTCCTTTTGTTACAATTAATTGCTTCCATTAGCATATGTGTTCACCAGGGGATGTAGGATATCCAATCAGGACGCTGGCACCAAGAGGGCTTCGTTCAGTGGTTTGTAGTGTCTCTACACTGAACGAAGTGCATGCACATGAAGACGCTTTGGGGTGCCAAAATCTCAACATGGTATTAGAGTAAGGCAATTTATTTGGATTGTGCATCAATGACTTCAAAGAAATAACAATAAACATCAATGAACAATAAACATGATCTAGATTTTCCAATTAAACATCAATGAGTCTAACATCAATTATCCTATTACACCAAACAAATAGTAGATAACTATAAAGAAGAAAATAAAGACACAGAATATTTATGTTGGTTCCACTATAATCAATAAGGTAGTGACAGAGATTTTATTCCACATAAGAGAGAGATACAAGAGATTATAAGATAGGAGTTTACACAACCAAAACCCTAAATTAAGATTAACAAGAAGAGACACTCCATTTGGGGATCTCTGGCTGAATGCCAGGATGGGTTTACAGAAGTCTACCCCCAATATAACCAGTGAAATATATGTGAATCATCAAACAAATTACCAAGATATGGTAATAAATAATGGAGGTAAATTACTGAGGTAACAAACGGCATAAATATAACAAGTAAATCACCAATTCCTTCTCTTAACATAGATGGAAGAAAATAATGTCTGCATTTATTTCTTTATCATCTCATGCAAATGCAATCAATAATTTGTGCATATGCATATTAAAAATATTTACTTTTCATTTTGCATATTGTTTCCACCTACTTGTGATTATGTATCACCAAATTTAACACTCCACGTTGATGCAAAATCACATATCTCTGACACCCCATCTTGAGTCAAATTCTCTTCACAGCATAAAACTCTTTAGAAAGGAACTCCACATTAAGTCAAAATCTCATAGTGAGATAGAAACCAAAAATAAATATTTACCTAACGGGTTCCAACAAATCTACTCCCATCACACATTGTTAACGAACTCAGACAATGCCCTTACCTGCCGACGAATGTTGTAAATATCCATAATTCAAATCGGGTAGATTTCAAAGTAATCTCAATACTAATAGGGCCAACAAATCATCTCAATTACTAATCTAAACACAGAGTCAAAAACTAAAGCCAATTGATAATAATAATAAAATTAATCCAGATCTTTGTACATCAACAAATCTCTCTCCTATCACTAAATATAATCAAAACCATTACAAACTTCACCGACCACTTGCAAAAGACGTATCTTCCATATGAGATGCACCACGCAAAAACCAACAGTCTAAAAAAGATTGTAATAGTACAAAGGTCTTCGTCTTATCTTTGGTTATTTTCCAACTCGACATCCGTCTATCACTTGACCATAGCTCTTTTACTAATCATATTGGATCTCTCGAGCATCATAAACATGAAGACCCCTATTTGAAACATGATCAAAAGTTCCCAAATTCAATGGTCCCCTCAACACACTAAACTTCTTATCATGTCAAAGTTCTAAGACTGAAACGCTCTTCTCTCTCAACATAATCTCCTCCACCAAAGTCTTCCTTTTCCCCCAAAATAGTAGCAGAATAATAACCAGCAAATTTGCAGCACTTTCTTGAAGCCGTTGATACACAATCTAAACAAATCGCCTTGCTCTTATACCAATCTGTTGTGTGAATATTGTACAAATTTGGAAGAACAATAAACAAGATCTAGATTTGTTAATTGAACATCAGTGAATCTAACATTAATTATTCTATAACTCCAAACAAATAGTAAATAAATATAAAGAAGAAAATCATGACACAGAATATTTATAATGGTTCCACTATCATCAATAAGATAGTGTACATCCAGTCTAAAGGAGAGAATTTTTATTCCAAATAAGAGAGAGATACAAGAGATTACAAGATAAGAGCTCACATAATCAAAATCCTAACTAGAAGAGACAATTTGGGGATCTCTGGATGAATGCCATGATGGGTTTACAGAATTATACACCCAATATATAGTTAGTGAAATATATGTGAATCATCAATCAAAATACCAAGATATGATAATAAATAATGGAGATAAATTACCGAGGTAACAAACAGCGTAAACATAACAAGTAAATCACCAATTCCTTTCCTTAGCATAGACGAAAGTAAATAACGTTTACATTTATTTCTTTGTCATCTTATGCAAATGTAATCAATAATTTATGCGTATGCATATTAAAGTTATTTACTTTTCATTTTGCATATTTATTTCCATCTATTGTGATTTTGTACCACCGGATTTAACAAGAAGAACATATATTTGCATAGCAGAACGTTTTTTTGTTTATCGAGAAAATAAGCCGCTAACGTGATTGTTGGACATGATAAAAGGGTGTAACGCTCACATTATAACAAAGTCCTCGTTGTTCCCTATTTTGTTGAATTTGAAAGTAAAGATTCAAGCCTGAACTAATTGAGAGACATCAGTTGAGGTAGATGATATATCTTATAATGACTGGATCAAAACTTCTATGTTGAGGTAGTATGCACACAACCGGAATCCACATAATCTGAGCGTATGTTATTTGTCTTCCAAGGAATTCATTTTCCATTAATTCAATTGCATTATGAGTAGCTCATACTATTATGAACCATTAGACATGATCCGATAAAAAGGCAAATATTGTGTGAAATAGTTGTGATAAAAGTATAAAATTCTGCTTCGTAACATTCGTACAAAGTAAGACTTGTGATAATTTGGCATGTTCATATTATATAAAATATATTTTCATGCATGAAACAAATTTGTATGCATACAGATTAAATATTATGTTTGTTGAACTAAATATGAGGGAAAAAATATACATGATAAAATCATAAAGGCATAATGAGCCTGTTTGAATCAAATATGTTTCTAATAGACTTCCACACGTAAAAAAGATACAAACAAATTAAATGCCATTCTAGTGCGATTTTTGAACCTTTTTGTTGGCTTATCTCCAAATTTTCTATATTGTTACTACCAAAATTCAACGCCGAAACAGGCTATCGGTGAAGGGGCACTGAACTGCCACCTGCACAGGTCAGCACCAGAACAAAGTTGAAAGCGTGAAAAAAGCAATTGGGACAACAAGTAACTGTCACTATCTTGGGAGGATAAAGCTTGGAGCTGACAAGAAAAAGGGATACCGGCAGGATGGTTCCGAAATAAGAAGACAAACAATGTGAGGTTAATTCCGAAAGCCAACAACCACAAGCCAGACGTAAGTAAAATAGAAAGAACGATAGCACATGATCCGAGACCAATGACTTGACAAGGAACAAGGCAAAGCAAAGCAAAGGGAGACGAAAGGGCTATCAGCATTAATTCACTTAGTGTCGATACAAAAAGATATGAAAGACGGTAAAAAAACAAAAGGACAAAACACAAGCAACCTGAAGGCTAGCTATTGGACTCAAAGCTTGTCGGCTACTTAGAAACAACTTCAATAGGAAGTACACCGAAAGAACCCTTCCGAAAGACCCAGAAACCCACCTTAGAGATTCACCGAGAGCAGGCTAAAGTCAATGAGAAGAAGAGCTATCCACACTAACATGCTTCATGTTGATACCGAAAGGGGTGACGGCTCCGGAAATGTAAGCGATCAAGGCACGAAGGCAAACATCGTAAAGACTTATAGATAAGACTAAAAGCTCATCCCCGAAAGCCGGAGGCCGTACCCGATGCTATCAATACCGATAGGCTTGGTATTGCTATGGAAGGTAGAAACAACTTCAAAGCGAGGCTTCAAAGACTGGAACCATCTTTCTAAAAGAAAAGACCGACACATTAAAGACTATGTCATGTCTCTCAACAATAACCAAGACCCAGGCAATTGGAATCGAAAGGAGAAAAGCGGCCGACACGCAACTACTGCACCCGAAAGAGGATCTTGCTGACCCAATGTCAAAATAGGTCTCGATTTGTCTATAAATAAGACCTTAGGGGTCACATTTTGGGGGCCAAATTCTCATTTCTCAATCCTGTACTCTTTTCTTCTAGAGTAAACCTTAATTCCTAAATCAAGTTGGGGATTCTCTTTGTAAACACTTGTATACTCAAATTAGTGAGCAATAAATAGTAGATTGACGCTTATCATAATTTTCATGAGTTTCTCAACTTCTTCCTTAACATACTATCTTATGCTTCCTACATAATGATGGTTCTTATGTAAGTCCTAACCCTTCCTCGAGATTATTGAAAAACCCCTTTCTACAAGCCGTTTAGCTTTCTATCATGTGTTGAGCATAGAGAACCCTTATCCCAAGGTAACTGTTGGTCCTTGAGTCTCGTAAGTATGATACTCACCCCTTGAGGGAAGAGTAACTAATCCTCGGGCTTAAGACATTGATATCTATGAAACGGTGAGCTAACTCATGCTTGTAGAAACTATATCATTTTTTCCTTAGACCTATCTCCAGTATTGACAAAAAGTATCGTTAACATTTTGGCACTAGAAGTAGAGCTTGAACCTTCGACCCTGTGGTTAACAGCCACATATCTAATTGTGTTGTTCTGTCCCGGATTGGACTAAGCTTTGAAGAAGAAAGATTATGGGAAAAAGGCCCCAACATGAGTCTTCTAAATCTCAAATGGCTATGTCGGTACTACTAACCCAAGAGTGACAGAAGAACAAAGGTTAAGGATGGAAGTCTTGCGAGTGATCAAGTGGAAAAAGGAAGTAGAACAATACGATCTTGATTGTTGGAACAACAACCATTCCTACATAAAAAAAACCCCGACATTTACCCTAGGTGGTTCTACATCAAGGGAGCATAACCTATTTTCTCATATAAAAGAAGCTATCCATGAACGAACCAAAGGAATGGTATTAGAACAAGGAATAATGAAAGATTTTAACGTTTCACTTCTAAATGGACTAAAAGAATAGTGTAACACCCTGCTTTTTATAACAATTAAATAATTAAACAATGTATATGTGTCTATATATGCATTGAAATATATATTTAAAAGAAGAAAATAGTAATGCAAATAAAAATGTAATGTATGCAGTTTTCAGGTTGATGGATAGTATTGTGGAGCTTAGAAGATTGCTGTTTGGATTGAAGATCTTCATTTCAGTCGTAGTCTTTTGGGGTCTATTATTAGAGAGTATTTGATGTTGTACTTCATTATTTTTTTACATAGAGAGTATGTGTTATTGTATTGGAGTAGATATACTTCAATATCGGGTGGTGGCCTTGCCGGAATTCGATATTGAAGTAGATGGGCGGTGGTTTATCCGGAGCTCATCTATCTACAATCCATTACATTCTTAGAGGCATGATATGTATTATATTGTATTCTTGTGTTCTATAGTCGGACTTTGTACCCTTGTTTTTCATTATATATATGTGTGCTCTCTTCTCTTCAGAAGATCACACATTTTTGTTTTTCATTATATATATGTGTGCTCTCTTCTCTTCAGAAGATCACACATTTTTGTTTTTCAAAAAAAATGTAATGTATGCATAGAAAAAGGAAGAAAGGATAGGTTGTATGTTGTTGCATGCACTTATTATGCATATTTTTTAAAAAAAAGAAAAATTTGAAAAGCTTCCAGAATTTGGTCATGGAATTAGCATCATTGCATTCGTGGCGATTTTCTTGTCAATTTAGACCTATGGATTGCGTAAAAATGATTTAAGTTGAAAGAGATACCTTTAAATGAAGTATGGTAGCAAAACATGAAAATAAGGTAAAAGAAGGAGAACAATGACTACCATTGTTTTTAAACTTATTAACAAAAGGCAACATAGCTCAGTTGGTCAAGGCATTGGATATGTAATATAGGGGCCGGGGTTCGAACTCCGACGGCGACATAATTTTGATCTTTGTTCTAGAGAGGACCAACTGAACATACAAATTCAAAATTTGAAAGGATAAGAACGTACACATAAGGAATATATATATATGAGAATATATATATATATATATATATATATGAGAATATATATATATGTTCAGGAAATATATGTGTATAGAAGATAAAATTCAAGATAAGGCTACAGTCAATGAAATATGACAAGAATCAAATAACGGTGCAACACCGTTGAATTTTGAAAACGAAATGGAAATTGTGCGTATATATATACGTGTAAAATGATCGTTAGAAGAATTATATACGTATGAGAAAATTACATGTGAATATAATAGTTAAATAAATTCCAGAAAATTCAAACATTCGAAAATCAAATTTCTGCACCAAAACAATTCAAACATTCGAAATTCAAACTTTTGCGCCTAATTAGCACATTTAATTGGTAGGAAGTGACAATGCGTGCCTTGTTGGCCTTATTCTATTTGTCAAATTCAAATTTATTGTTGATGTGGCAGCTTCCTATTGGCTATATGACATGGAAAGAATAGATTTTATCAGGGAAAATAGACGGTTAGCATCGATTTAAGCTTCTTATATAAGGGACCATATAGCTCTCCCTTCCTATTTGTTGTTTCTTCACTCTCTTCTTCTTCCTCCATAAAATTTCTGAATAAAATTATTAATTATAATATTGGGGCGCTGTCTACATGAAGATTAAAGAAAAGAAAAAGAAAATTTATCGTCAACAATGACAATTCAGAAAATAAGGCGTTTTCAACTGCAACAACAGTACAAACTCATGACTCTCCATCTGCAACCAATCCAAAAAGATTCTTTTCTAGATCGACATATCAAGGTGAGTGGATTTAAGTTATATCATTTTTGATAATGATATATTATCGTTTAGCATTCCCCGTTATTGTATAATGTGAATTTGCTAGAATAATTGAAAGTATTGAAATGTTATTATGACATGTTTAAATATGATATGTTGAAATGTTTAAACATATGTTAAAAGGATTAAAGTGATGAATATGACATGTTGGAATATTAACATGTGGGAAAATTTATATGTTGAAAGATAAAATCGTCAAAATATACGTAGCGGTTACTATTGTTTCAATTCCACGTTAACTTGTGACATTTATGTGCCTAGACCATTAACGGTAGGAATTGAGAAAACTACATGTTAGAATAGAATTGATTATATGTTAGAAAGAACATATGACATAAAATAGGCATAATATGATGACATGTAAAATATATATTACAGTGGAAATTTGAAAGAATAGACATGCCTAGATTATATATAAGATTTACAGTAAATAAGAAACTGTAACCGCGCTTAGACACGAGGTTAGAATACACTTGTGGTAGAAGTCTTCCTGGAATCGCCGGGGATATCAAGCATCCACAAGTGGCAAATCTAATGTGAGAGGTCTAAGTGCATAAATAAAACATGTAACAGTGCTAAGACACGAGGTTAAGTCAACTTGTGGAAGAAGTCTGTCCGGAACCTCCCGGCAAATCCAACATCCACAAGTGTAGGCTTAATGTGAGAGGTCTAGTGCATAAACATATGTATAAATATATGTATATGGCAGGATTGATAAATGACGTTAATTGAAATTAATTGAAATAAATGGAATTGAATGAAAGATAATAACAGCAGTAAAAGGAAATGGGAATGAACATGGAATGATAATAACCTATTATAAATAAATTACATTAATGAGAATGTTATATAATAGGTAGACTTGTCCTAGGGACAAGTGAAGATTATAACTTAGGTTATAATAAACTAGTAAGGACATGAGATAACTGGTGAAACGAGACAAGTGACACTTAATTATAAACTAAGTAATCAATAAATGGGAAAACTGAAACCAGTTGTTTGTAATAAGTAGAGAAAAGGGGAAAAGTTTATAAATATAAGAAGTTGTACTTAATTATAAATTAAGTAATCTGTAAACTTGGAAGTATGAAATCTGCTGATAAGAATAACATGTTTAGGCTTGTCCTAGGGATAAGTGGAAATTATAACTTAGGTTATAATAAACGATAAAGGAAATGGAATAACTTATGTAAGGAGATAAGTTGTACTTAATTGTAAATTAAGTTATTTATAAGAACAAGAATATGAAATCTACGGCTGAGGACAACATAAGTTATATTTATGGGAAGAGAAACTTATTAGTGGACCTTAGTTAAGAGAACTAAGTTAATAAGTAAACAACGATAAGTTGTAGTGACAATGAAAGATGGAATTATGATTAAATAGGAAAGGGTGAGGCAACCTAATATGAAACAAGTTATATTTAATCATAAATGATAAGTGACATGTTAAATAGAAAACATGTGAATTGAGATATACTTAATTACATATTAAGTAGAACAACTTATTGTAACCTTGAATCAAACAAGAATATAAAAGGGATTGTGCATTATAGACCTTGGACCACAATCTAGAGAATAACATGTTGTGGGGTTATTAATAAACTTAAATAGGATAAATTATATGATTGAAATTTATAAGCAAAATGAATTTGGTAATTTGGATAAGAAGTCAATGCGAAAGGGAATAACCAAGTTAAATGGAAACCTGATGATGTAAAGCAAGCGCATAAAGGAATGTTTAGACATAGGGTCTAATAACATATTAAAAGGAGACGCTTGGACCCCGCACGTTTGAGAGTGAATAACCCAACAGGGTAGATCATCATGGTGTCATGAGGCATGAGGGGAGCGCACGTTCATTTGATTATTCTGATGGCTCCGAAGGACTGGAAGGGGAAGAACGCTGCTTCCTGAGATACATAAGGTGCTCCTAGTAGCCCTCTGCGCGGTGGCACAGGTTTAGGCTGTGCCTGTAGAAGTTGGGTCTGTGCCTAACTACCAGATGGGTGGGCCTTGACTGCAAAAGTAGCTCTGCAGTCAGGATGTAGTGATGTGGTGACACTAGGGTGACTCGGCGGTCGCCTCAATGGGGAGGCAGTGGTCAGGACCAACAAAGATAGTAGATCGTCGGATATTCATCATCGGCAACCAGTGGGATGCGAAAAGACTAGAGCTGAACCCAATAGACCATTCACCTTTCACTATCGAGGTATGGTGGTTGAGGGGAGGAGACGCCAACTAGAAAATTAGATTGTATGTTGTTAGAGGCATGTCGCTTAGCTCTTATAGTCTTTACTAGTTGAGGGAGGGGCCGAGGTGGGGCCATAGCCACCATGAAAAACAGACCCTAGGAATATCTGTATTTTGAGGCTCTTAAAGGCGGGCCTGTACAGATATGGAAAAGCTCCCGACCGAGTTTCTTGTATCGCCCTGCTATGGAACTCGGTGCACACTAGAGGACGTGCGGTTAAGGAATCAAGCTGCAATTGATGATACGTACGTGGGAAAATCTAGATACATGCTTGTTTGCTCTAGGTGGTGCATCGTAGACTTGAAGGCATTACACTGGTATGGAATCTGATTCGATCGAAGGTGGTAGTCCGTACGCTTGCATAACATAGAATTAACAGATATATGTAGAACGTAACATTGTTATATAGATATCCGTACGTCACTTTGGCGTAGGATGAGGGACTGCATATATTTCGGTGGTATTACGGTGGAGACCGTGTGAGTGGGGTACCATAGGGTGTACCTTAATATTGGGAGTAGCTATATATATACTGTATTATGTTAATCCACTGGGAAGTAAATGGGTATGATGTGTATGTAAGTCTTGAATGTTGTTAACCCAGGTAACCTAATAAATAAGAAAATGTGATTGACCGGTATATGTAGGATTATCCAAAGTGTATAGTTTAAATCCAGTCACCAGAACTTGTGTTCTGACCCCTTCCACATAACATGCTTGCAGGTTAGATTTGTGGCAGAGACATAATAGCTTTGGATACTGGTTAGGCAGTATTATTAATACAGTAAGGCTATACTTTGATTATATTATATTTTATCCATTCCGCTATGAGATATTTTCTGAGCTCTGACATATTTTATGTCTCTGTCTTTTTTGCAGGATACTAGAGCAAACCAACACGAGTTTCAATAGATTAGAATTTTGAAAAAAAATCGGTCTGTCGGAATTCAGGTTGTCACAAATAATACTTCAATCTCAATACACCTTGAAAAGGAAAAACAAGGATATGGATGAAGAAACAAAGCCAAGTGGCAAAAGAGCTAGGTTCCCACAGCAGGAAAATACTTTACACCAAGATTATCCAAGGGATACTACCTTACCAGTTCAATGGAAAATATCTTCTTCCTAACCAAACACGAGCTTAATTTCTGGCCATCCAAAAAAGAGAAGCCAAAGTATAAAAGGAAATTTGGAGGGCCCTACTGCCACTATCACATGATGAATGAACATATAACTAATCACTTTAGAATACTGGAAGGAATAATTATCAAGTTCCTCAATCAAGGCCAAATACAAGACTTTGTAAAAGGATCAAACAAAGTTCAAACAAGATACTCTAGAAAAGGATTGCTTACATCGCTAAGGGAATAAAAACCCTCTCAGACTTCAGGATGACCCAAGAAGGGTCAAATGAATAAATGGATAAAAACCCTTGTCACGGCCAAGATGGCCAGGGTAAGGCACCCCTCGGAGGGAGGTGGTATGTAAACCTTTCTCCGTGCCCAAATCAGATAGGGACAGGTTAAAGCATCGAAGGCGTAAGCTTCCGATCCATGGCAGAAATGGTTGAGACGGAGCATCTAATTAGCATACCCTTCCTCTGCTTGTAGAAGAGTACACCCTGCCTCTGCTTTGAACTAAGCACGCCCCACCTCTTCTGATAGAAGAGCATGTCATACCTCCGGTTATGTTTCGTGTTACCTACAGAAGGGAACGCCGACCCTTATCATCATCTACGATGGCCAGGATAAGGCACCCCATGGAGGGGGTGGAGTATAAACAACTATCGTCGCCTACGATGGCTGGGGTAGAGCGTCAAAAGAGTAAGCCTTAATTCCGCGTCTACGATGGCCCGTTTTAAGCATCTAAGCCCTTATCATCGCCTACGATGGCCAACATAAGACGCCTTCTGGAGGAAGGTTAGGTAACTCCTTGGGCCCTGCTTGAAATAAGCTAGCCAAGCGCACCGGACGTGTAGGCCCAAAGGGTATCCAATAAAGCATGTATGTCCTCTGCTTTGACAATAAAAAGCCAAGAGAGTGGCTCAAGAAGCACCTACACCCTATGCTTCTAATTAGTCCAAAAGGGGGTAATAGAACTAATCGCCGAAAGTGGATTCCGGTCTTCTAATTTTTTAAGTACCCAAATCTGAGATTGATCTTGGATTTCTCTTAATTACCAGAAGTGGATTTCTGGTCCTCTACCTTAATACTTGAATCTGGGTCTGTTCGGAACTTCTGTTAAAAGGAATTCTAGTCCTTCATCAGAAAACCAAATCTAAGGCATGGATGAAGACTTATCTTAACAACCAGAAGTGGAATTCTGGTTTACTAACGAGTATCTAAATCCAAATTGATGGAAGGCTCCAAATTATTCAACAGAGAAAGGTTTCTGGACTTCTCTTATTAACCCCCTAATCTAGGTCGCGAGATTCTAATTCTTAACCCTTAAGGAAGGGATTAACTATCAACACTCAAGGCGATAATTTGAATCTAATACATAA
Organism: Allium sativum; assembly: GCA_030737875.1. Classification (NCBI taxonomy): domain Eukaryota; kingdom Viridiplantae; phylum Streptophyta; class Magnoliopsida; order Asparagales; family Amaryllidaceae; genus Allium; species Allium sativum. Next base: position 469,293,867 of record CM060923.1, read on the forward strand.
GAGACTTCAAACGAAGATCATGGTCTTCCATCTCGCTCAGGGAGATTTTCTTAATTCATGTATACATTAAGTCATTACTCATAAGGTGAAATGAATATATGATGCGAATAACCACACTACACTAAAACATAAGCTCAGGGAAGAGCTATAGCAAGTACCTTACATTTCCCTAATAGAACCTTGTAACATAGGTTACACTTTTCTTAAATATCCCGCAGAGGGAAATTTCTTAAGAGTGCCTGTTAAACGGAAATGCTTTTACTAATGGAAATAAGGAATGTAAATGAGCTTATTATCCTATCATGCATTAAGGTATCATGCATGTCTTACAAGTTAACACTAAACTAGTGCTTTGAGGTTATGCAGAATAGTGCAATACGGACTCTGGAAAGAGAAGCGTCCATGTCAAGGGAAGATATCAAATATCAGGTGATATCCGCACAATATACAGATTTATTTACAATATCGTCTTAACAAGTTGTCACGTATATATTACTACTGCATTATGTGTTTTACATTTAAGGTACACAGGTACCATATCGCATTTGTCACACAAAAGAAGTCTCATAGTAAATAGGCCTTTTTAATCCGAGCCAGGATTCTTTAAAGAAAAATCCAAATATGCATAACCTGCTTTTGTTTTCATTAATTCAACTTTTAGTTCGTCAATTCGATGAAGTAATTTTCCTATCTATGCATCTAAACTAGTAGAGAGGTTGGCTTTTAGTTGATTTTGTAACTCAAGGATAGTTTTATCCTTCTTTTTAAGCCGATTTTCCAGAAAGGGTACTTGCTTCGTTAAATTCTTATTAGCTATTCTTTGAAGATAGTATGTCCTTTCCTGCCTCGATTGGGGAGCATTCTTAAAAATGTCTTTTTGACCCGAAGTTGACAATGGTTCATTCCTAGATTGGGAGAGGGGAGTCTGGAATTGATCCCTCTATTCACAAACAAGATAAAACACGATAGCGTGCAAAATCAAGTCATTTTATAATAGCATTATACTTGTTAAAGAAAAATTACTGCACAAACTTTAATCATACAAATCCTGGATTGTTTAGCTATATACACATCCAAAAATTACAAAGAGCAAAAGTTTACTAATTGATACATTTATCATCCATATTACACATTAATATGACACAATTGGTCACATGCATTGTTAAAAATTGAGTCATAAGTTGGGAAGCGGGTGAAAAATATCTCATACAAACATGTCTAAGCTTTCCCACTAGATACTTTTTCCAGGTTTATGAAATAGGCTTGTCGGGAGTCCTTCTTTTAGCAATAGATATGAGGCACTTCTGGAAATTACACCTTTATGGGAGTGAGGTTCTGTCGCGATATAAGGAAACTAATCATTGCTACAAATTCGAGAAGAAGAAAAGCACTAAAGTGAAAGCCATACTTATGTTGTAGGAACATTGCTTTGGGTAGAAAGCACTTTCTCCTTTGGCTCAAAGGAATCGTCCTTCTTGGTAGGAGCTTCAACTGGATCCTGAGTAGAGGGGGAACTTAAGGGGTTAGTGTTGGTTCATTCTGAATCATGTCTTCCTATAGCAGCAGAAGATAAATCACTGCCATCCTTGTAGGACTCGAATTGTTGGTTCCCAACACCATTACCATCACCACCTGCATCTTCCTCAATGACAGTCAGGTCTTCTTCCTCGTCATCAGAGTCATTGGAAATCTCTTTAATAAACAAGAGAGTTTCATGCTTTATTATATCTCTCTTCAAGACTTTGGCTCCTTGTTTAAGCAGCTTGATCCTTTCCATTACTTTACCCCGAATAGAGGGATGGACAGAAGTAAATTCGATTCCAGGAAACTTCTTGTAATTATCAGAGAAGGCGAGGAAGAGAGCATCTTCATAATGGTCCATAACAATCTCACAGAGATGATCTTCCAAAAACTCAGATATCCTGTTGCCGGTCTCATTAATTATTCACTTCGCGTTGGAAAGCTTATTCTCCAATCTCTTCGTTTCATCCACATAAGTGGCTGCCATCTCCGCTTGTTCATTCTTAAGAAGCGCAACATGCCTGGACGAACCATTTTTAGCCTGCTTCTCCTCTTCAAGAGAGACCTTTAACATATCATGTTCGCCATCGCTCTCTATCTTTGCTTGGGATGAAGTGTCAACTTTAGCTTTTAAAGCGACATTCTCTTCCTTGAGAGAAGTAATATCAGCAGAAGAAGAATGGATCATTCCCCTGGACAAAAGCCAACCTTTTGTCACCTGAAAGATATAAAAGACAAATTAACCTTCACATGGAAATAGTAAGATAAAAAAGAAACTATGAAGGATAAACCCATACCAAAAGTTGATCCTTGACAAGTTATTGATAAAAATCCTCTAAGTACAAAGGCGTGGGAGGCTGTAAAATATTAGCAACTTCATTGGAGGAAAGAGCAAGATTCACGAACCTTTCAAAGTCCAAGATTGATGAGGGATGGATAGAAAAATCAACAGGCTGAGAGGAGGAAGATGGAAATGAGTTATGCTCTCTTGCATCAAATTCACCTGGAAGGCCGGATGCCAAGGAACTGCTTGTGAGTTTGCCTATCGGAGATGTATCACGTGAAGAGTCGATATTAACAACATTCCCGGCCTCGAAAATGGCAGGGCCAGGGGTTATCTGCACTTTAGTCATAAGGTAACATCTATAGAAAAGTGGACGTACATGTCATGCCTTTGCTTTTTGGGTGATGGCTCGATAGCAGAAACAACAAGCCTTTTTAGAGCTACAGCGTCAGACTGAGCCAAAGCATCGAGAGCAGAGGCATCTTTAGAAGCTAGAGTTCCAAATCAGAAATGGCCATAACATAAAAGCAATAAATCATATGTTTGAACAAAAACGTAGTCCTAAACAAAGTACCTGGAAATATGGGAGATGTTGCATTAAAAGTATTGTAACCCAGGGATAAGCCCTCAGTGCCAAAAAAAATAGATGGGTGGTTGTCCTAGAATCTTCTGCCCCGGAGGAAGAAGGCCGAATTGGCGAAGTTTATTCACAGTGAGCAAGGATGACTAATGAATCTTTGTCTCAAACACCTTAAAAATGGCTTCAATAATTTAAGACTCCTCAATTGATAAAGTAACATTTCTGGAAGAAGGATCTGGACAAAAACAAAAGTCAAACGAAAAAGTGATGTTGCAAAATCATTATTAGAAGGTAAGAAGCTTACCAAGATCAACAAATTTTCCCGATATACCGGAAGGGAACCTAACATAAAAGAACTGGTCTTTTCAGGGTTTAGACTTGCTAATGTTATTGCTTATAAACCTCCTTATGGGGTTCACGTGCAAGATCGGCGACTTCGCACTTTCTGAAAATCATATCAGATGACGAATAAGCTTAGGACTGAGGGAAGCCTGATTTGACCTAAGTGCCATAACCTCAAGGCATAGGAGAAGAGTATAAGTATTGGGTGAAAGATGGATAGAGGCAATCCCCAGATCACACAAAGCCTGAACATGAAAGGTGGAAAAGTTAGGAAGCCCCCATGCTAAATATGTATCGCTGAGTATGCAAAGTAGCCCTCTAGGGGATTTTGGATGGTACCTTCGGCAATAGCTGCAATGGCGTTTATGCTGGTATCCCAAAACTCTCAAGAATGATCTTCATCTCATCTTGAGAGTTGATTAAAGATGTCTTTAGAGAAAATTACTTCTTGGTGGGTGGAGCACCAAAACCCTTGGACTTTGTCTTATCTGAGCTCTTTTTGCTAGACATGATGCTGTCAGGTGATATCATTTCATAACATACGTATTGTCGCCACATTATTTTACATGAATATACATGTAGCATCTATAAGTGGGTGAGCAACACGAAAACTCAATAGTATTAGGATTTTGATTCATAGAACATCAAGTTGATCATAAGGATTAATCTTGACGAGGTTTATATATGCATCACATACACTTAAAGGCAATCAAGTCCTTGGTGATGATAAAACTAGTTATCCCGACACCAAAATTAAAAGGACAAAAGGCAGATATCGGAAAAATTAGACTATTAATAATGCTTGGTAATGGTTCCACCGAAACCAAGTAATCCAGTGTTATCTCCGAAGGCAGAATTGGTCTTTAGATCCGGTATGAGTAAAGTCAAGATCAAAGTGTTCTGATGTTAAGTTATCAGATTTTACTAACACTAAAACCAAAAGGAAACCGATTTTTCGGATTAACGTTTGGGCTAATCCCACACCCCTAGGGCGAAAGCTAAATAAATACACATGTCAGTGTCGGTAAAATCGGAAACAAAATGAGTGGTCGACCGTGATATTGAATTAACTCATACCGGAAGTAGTGCACTTTACTTTATGACAGAGATTAGCCTCTCACATGTTAATTTTGCATTTCAAACCCACAAACAATATGTTAAGAGAATGAATATCCCATTATTTCTACCATTAATCTTTATCTAAACTATTATTTGTTTAAGTCACAATTAATTCTTGAAAATCTGGGTTGATTTCCTAATCAGTTTGAAAACGTGATCTAGCTTAATGTATATAATTGAAATGGAAATACTTACTGAAGATCGAATTTGTGAAGCTTGAGTAATTCTTGGAAAGCAATGATCTGGTTTAAGTAGTTAATTTGCAGGTGAAAGGGTGAAGGAGGAGAAGAAGAAGTATTTATGTTACATCACCTTTTAAATCTTTGCCATACAGACAAGATCAAATCAACGAATTAGTTTGCAGGATACTATGAAGCGGAAAGTCAAAGAAACGAAGGAAAGTCAAAGTTTAACTTCAACAGTCGAAATTAACCATGTTACTATCGAAATTCAACGTCGAAACAGGCTATCAGTGAAGTGGTATCGAACCACCACCTACACAGGTCAGCACCAGAATAAAGCTGAAAGTGTGAAAGAAACAATTGGAATAACAAGTAACCGTCACTACCCTGGGAGGAGAAAGCTTGAAACCGACAAGAAAAAGGGATAGCGACAGAATGGTTTTGAAACAAGAATACAAACAATGTGTGGTTAATTCCGAAAGCCAATTACGCCAAGCCAGAAGCAAGTAAGAAAGAACGAACGACAACACATGAACCGAGACCAACGAATTGACAATTAGGAACAAAGCAAAGCAAAGAGAGACGAAAGGGCTATCGGCATTAATTCGATTAATGTCGATACAAAAAGATATGAAAGACGGCAAAAGAATGAAAGGACAAAGCACAAGCATTCCAAAGGCTAGCTACCAAACTCAAAGCTTGTCGGCTACTTAGAAGCAACTTCAATAGGAAGTACACCGAAAGCACCCTTTTAAAAGACCAAGAAACCCACCTCATAGATTCACCGAGAGCAGGTTAAAGTCTCTGAGAAGAAGAGTTATCCACACTAACATACTTAGTGTTGATACTGAAAGGGGTGACGGCTCCAGGAACGTGAGCGATCAAGGCACGAAGGCAAACATCGTAAAGACTTATTGACAAGTCCAAAAGCTTATCTCCGAAAGCCAGAGGCCATACCTGATGCTATCAATACCGACAGGCTTGGTATCGGTACGAAAGGTAGAAACAAATTCAAAGAGAGGCTTCAAAGACCGGTACCATCTTTCCGAAAGCAAAGACCGACACACTAAAGGCTATGTCATATCTCCCAACAATAACCGAGACCCGGGCAACTGGACTCGAAAGGAGAAAATCGGCCGACACATAGCTGCTACACCCAAAAGAGGCTCTTGCTGACCCAATGTCAAATGGGGTCCCGATTTGTCTGTAAATAAGACCCTAAGGGTCACATTTTGGGGGCCTAATTCTCATTTCTCAATCTTGTACTCTTTTCTTCTAAAGTAAACCATAATTTCTAAATCAATTTGGGGATTCTCTTTCTAAGCACTTGTATACTCAAATCAGTGAGCAATAAACAGTAGATCGACACTTAGCATAATTTTCATGAATTGCTCAATTTCTTCCTTAACACACTATCTTATGCTTCCTACACAACGATGGATTCTTACGTAAGTCCTAACCCTTCCTCGAGATTATTGAAAACCCCTTTTCTACAAGCCGTTTAGTTTTCTATCATGTATTAAGCTTAGAAAACCCTTATCCCAAGGTAATTATTGTTCCTTGAGTCTCGTAAGCATGATGCTCACCACTTGAGGGAAGAGTAACTAATCTTCGGGCTTAAGACTTGATATCTATGAAACAGTGAACTAACTCGAGCTTGTAGAAACTTGATAGTTCCATTTTTCCTTAGGTCCATTTCCTTAGATCTATCTCAGGTGTTGACAAAAAATATCGTTAACATATATAATTAATCAACAAATTTTATCCTATGCGATCCGATTTTTAATGATAAAATCCAAATCCTAATCACTTTGTTTTCTAATGTAACTTTAATATTGATTAGTAAAATTACTTGGGCATTTCCCAAATCAAGCTTAAGGTGGGCGGGCACTAAGAACCCATAATTTATAAAGATATCAAGCAACATACATACATACATATTAAGATGAAAACCAAAGAAAGAAACTTAAAGGTAAGCATGTTTATGATTTGCATTGAAAATCCGACTAAAGGATAGTGTCAAATAATATTTATTAAAGAAACTATGCAACAATTATAAACAGAATATAAGTGGACTAAAACTTCCAAATCATATATATATATATATATACCCATCAAATTAATGTGAAAGAAATAGTTGGCAAGCGAAAAGAAAAACAAAACTGTAATTTCCAACTGTGAAAAAGAAATTTGTACTTGAGTTAATTTAATTTAACAGAATCAAAATAAGTTTGCAAAAGGTAGCCTCAATATGAAGTGAATGCTACTTTAATTCATAAAACTGGCTTGCAACCTTGATCTGTTTGTTCAAATCTTTATGTGCCTTCTCAAATTCTTCTCCATTTTCCTGTTGAAGTGGAACATCTAACTTAAGGGTTCACCAAATTTTGCCGATAAACGACACGTTGATTAGAGATTGAAGGTAAAGGGAAAGGGATCGGATGAGCAGACAATGACGAATAATAGAAAAGAACAAATATTGGTTTGGAGGTGGTTTCAACCAGCTGTGCGAGATGGTGAGTGGGTGAAATTGAATCTGAAGCAATCGTTTAACAGAGATATTAACAGGACTATGCATATTCCCTCTTTTTGCCTTGGACAAAGCATAGCCGTTCTGATGTCTTTACAAAAGATTAATCACAACCGTTGTTTGTCTCCTCTGTTATCTCCAATAAATTTTATTATATAGATAGATAATAATATTTATTTATCTTTAACACATTAATAATCCATGGGATTACAAAACATTTATATTCAATTAAAACATTATATTTATTTTCATGATTTATCGGTCCTTAGCATATTAGATTATAATCTGATATCCATATGTATACGTGGATGTTGATATCTAATATCCGAAAATGATTTCAGATGCAAATATGGGTATAACACTTTCCGCATTCAAAAGTATCCCTTGATAACCATAACCTCACATTGTTACAACCATAGTTGTTAAGACAGGATCGTAAGTTAAACCGTGGTAGTGTAAGGTCCATGATTCTTGTGGCTCAACTGGTCAGGCCATTATAACCACGTTGCTAATTTATTTCTATTTTTTTGATTTGAACATAAAATTATTTCAAATACAGTTAAAATTTAATCTGTTATGACAAACACTTCTGTCCAAACTAGCTGAGACACTTGACCTTGGTGCAAGAGATCATGGATTCGATTTGTCTTAAACTCATTTTCCGTTTAGTATGTTTTATATTACCTAAACTTATATAAAATATCAATTTCAAAAAAAATCAACTATATTAAATGTATTGAAATTTAAAAGGACTATCTTTGAATATTTCATTATAAATACTAATTGGAATAATTATATAATAACTTCTCATAGTAAAGTTGTAAATTTACTAATTTTGTATAGTGAAAAAGGATTAGTTCAACAATAATTCATAAAATATATGCTAATAATAGACTACATCACTCAAAATTTATGACAACTACTATAAAATTATTACGCTAAAAAATGAATGGTGAAGCAATATTTTTTTCTTCAATTTGAAGAATTATGAGGTTCAAAGATATCGATCTAAGGGTTTTTAGATTAAACTGCAAGTTTATGCACGTGCTTTTCAGAGTCGTTAAGCTTCAAGGTAGATGGTTAGCCATGGTCGAACTAAGCTTGGGTTGGATCTTTAAAACACTGGTTATAACACATATTCGTGATCATGATATATAATTTGCACATAAAGTATGTTTTTAAAATACTTTATTTAATATAGTCCGAAATAATTTGCACGAATACTTTGTTTATTTTTACTTATGTTGTTTGTTAATAAAGAACGATGTTATTAATAATATTTATTTGTTAGATTCTATTTTTAAGTGATGTTAAAATTGTTTGTTATATAAGTCGGGATTTATTTTGTATGCTATGGTTTATAATTGTTTGTTGCGTGCTCTATGTTTACACACACACACACACACACACACACATATATATAATATATATATGTATATATTGGATGAATTGGTTAAATTACGCATTAGTTTAATTTAAATGAAATCTAATCGTATTTTAACGATTAATTCCAATGAGGTAACTTAACTCGTTGGTTACGTTTATAATAATATAAATGTATTAAACTGAAAGTTGAATACTTAAATTGTTGTTATTGATTGATTATTAAATATTATTTCTGTTTATTTGAATTAGGATATTATTTGAGGTAACCAATTAAGATGTAGGGAAAAAGAGGTTGGAGGGACCCAACTGGATTTCCCAAATTTATTGTTTATTTTCATATTACTATTATATGAACTGTTTATCAAATTTGATTAGACAATTGATTTTGTTATTGACCGTTGAACTAAAATTCAACGTTTGGTTTTTTTTAACCAACGGGTAGTATTGTTGAGTAAATGACATCGAATGGCTTATAAATCAGTCGTTTTTATGAATATTGATTTACCGTCAAGTGAATCAACATGAATGAAGTAATAAAATTTATTCTATAACTGAATATAGAATTTGAAAATGTTATTTTAAATGAAAATGTATTAAAAGGAAATAAATATTTATTACTTATTGTTTAAATTTATAAATAATTATAGAATGATTTTACAACGCAAATTCTTACGATAATAAGACTTTATATGCAAATGAGCAGAAATTAACCTAAGGGTTAAGAGTTGGAGAAATTGGTTGCCAAAATATGATTAAATGGAATTATTTAAATTAAGTAATCGAAGTTGAAATAGAATTTAGTTATATTCTGTAAAGAGGTTGTGAATGGGTTTTATATTAACCCAAGTTTTCGAACAAAGTTATAAAGAGATTTTAAGCAAATACGACGGCTTAAATAAATATTTACTTAACATTTGAGTTAAATAAAAAGGAATCATGATAAAAGGAGTTTATATTAAATCTAAGTTTATAAACGAGGTCTATAAAAGGGATGTGTAATTTAAATGTTGATTTTAAATCAGCGTTACTTAATATTGAAATTAAGTGAAATGAATGGAACTGAAACGAGATTTTCAAAAGGGAAAATGGTTGAATGGATTAGAAGTGGAATACTATGGGTTGATGAGAAGTAAAGATAAGAAACTGAAGAATTGGAACCTAACTGGAGATTGGTTGAGTTGAGTGATTTTTTGAGTGTTAATCAGATGTTGATTTAGGTCTTCGGGGTTAATACTTAGAGTTGTTCTCTTACCAATATACGGTCAGGGACTAATGGATGCTTAAGTGTAGAATTGCATGAATAAGAAATAGGAATTATTTTTCAACTATAAAAAGATTTGAGAGTATATAATGAAATTTCCAAAGTAACGGAAATAAAAGGAGGTTTCATGAAAATATAACGATATTTTCGAGATAAAAAGGAAGTTAAGAAATGTGTTTTTAATAAGTTTATTCTAATAGGATAAATGTAATAATTGTTTTCAGGTAACGAAGCTGAGAGATTCCATAACGTTGTTTTACAAATGATAAGTTGAACTGATTTCCCAGTTTTGGAAAATGAATAATGCTGTAGCGTATGTTTTGCAAATGATAGATAGTGGAAAAGTTGAGATGGTTGTAAGATATTTTCTAAGTATTAAAATGAAATGATTTTGAGGATATTCGTTTATCAAATAAGAAATATGAAGATATATTCACAATATTTAAATAATTAGAAGTTTTAAATGAACTATTTGTTGATTATTTTTAATTAAAAAGCCAAGTGACGCTAAGCACTAAACTAGCAAGTTCGTTTTATTTTTATGGATGAATGATTGTATATTTGATAGTTAAATAACCGACTACAAATCCAGCCAATACGATTGTTGGAATGGAAAGACTGGGATTGAATTGGTATTCAAATACCATTCTGACCGACAAATACGTGGAGGATGGAAGATGCTGATTGAAGATGGAGCAATGGAAGACCGTAGATCTTCATGAGCAAAAGAACTACTCGTTGAATTTATATGATTAGCTCCCACAGATATTTCGGCAATGGATTTGTCATGATTGGAATCTTCAGATTGCAAGGACTACTCGCTACTGTTCCCTAGGGCGATACCTAGGATGTGGTAGGAGGGTACCTTCGGTTTGACCAGCCTCAGGACATCTTGTATGGACGAATGTCTGACAGGGTATTTCCAAAGGATCGTGTACATTGATTTCTACAAATGTACATCTATTGGAGGTAGAGAAATTCGTTTCTGTTAGCTTAAACACCCAGGGTATTTTTGTGGATGTCAATTAGTGATATTTGGCGAATCTGACGATGTGGCATTCAAAGTGAATGGTGGCCAGATGTTCTAAATGGAAACTATAACCTCAAGCCTCCTCAACCGGAAAGCTGTATAAAATTGGGTAGGTCACATGGTTAAGTGGGTCGCTACGAATTAGGGTATATCGTCAGCATCTAGAAAATTTTCATTATTTGTTTTTCTTTTCTCTTATTTATCTCCTAGGAATGGTTATGTTGGTATACCAATCGTAAGGTGACAATATATTCGGAACATTCAAGTGAAATGAATGGCCGATCATGTTTAACCAGGGTTGCAAGATGTTCTTGTTGAACTCTAGTGTGCGTTCTCTAGAGGTAGACTGTCCGAAGAAGGTCCCATACCCTTCCATAGTTGGAATATCCATTCTCCAATAAGAGCCCTCGTTTTTGATTGTATACCAGTATGTGGAGCATGAGATTGAAGCGTTCTGCTAGATTACTATTTATTTGATTTAGACACTATTATAATATCATAAAATAATGATTTTACTTTTTTTTAGATTATCTAAAGTGAAATCCATCCGTATTTATGTGTGGATAGGTCTTACGATTATCGTTTTCTTTCCGAAAGATTTTTACTTTAAAATCAAGTTGGATGATACCCTTAAACTTGAGTTTTCTCATGCTAATTCACCAGACTGATCCTGGCGTTTGCAATGCTCAGGTCAGACCGAGTTTTACAGGTTCAGGTAATCGTATGTTGTGAAAATACAAGCTGAAAGAGTTCAGACATATGATATTATATTGTTACTATTCCGCTGTGTGATTGTATATGGGGACAGGTTGTTATAACTATCTAGATGTGTTGATGTACTCTGATGATTGTAAGTATATTTTTCCAAGCTTTCAATAAAAATTTATTTCTATATTGTATTTTGTTATGCTGCGATGTGAGACTCTGTGTTGTGTTGCTTCGTCTTCTTTTCTTCTATTTTAATATTCTTTCTTATCTTTTCTCACCCTCGAAATTCTTTCTATCAACTATCTGGTGTTTTCAGTATTTGGGTTTTGGCAAGTGATACAGATTTATGTAATATTATTGGAATTCGGGCATTGAATTCGTATCGGATCGTTACATATAATGTGATTACAAACATGGAATGGCATCAATGGACGTACGATCAAATTTTCTAAATTGTGAACCATGAAATGATATTATAATGTGATTGCTAGATTTGTTGTAAGTAATTGTAATATGATGCAACTAAAAAAGACAAGAATAAACTAACAATATTGAAGCACATGTGACGACTACATCAAGTTATGTATGATAAAATCTCAAACCTTGTCCATCTCTTTTTGGCTATAAGAATCAACTTGTACAAATTTATGCAACTAAGAGAATTGTTTTTTTTAAATTAATCATACGATTACATAATATGAAATATGAAGGCAAAAAATAAAAATAAGAAAGTGATACCTCATGTAACTCGATCCATTCGAAATTCTTTGTTACGATGGGCTTCTACTAATAACAGTGGATCATGTAGAGTATATAATGCTTGCCATAATGCTTTTTAGTTTTAACCACATTTTAATTGTTCTTGACTCCAATAGTGTTTCGGTAAATTGTTTTAATTTGAAAAGTTTAGCACCACTCGATTATTGTAATGGCATAGTATATTTTTTAAATTAAAATAAAATAAAATTTTAAACAAAAGATTTTATCTATATAGGTTTGCCTTAAGTGTTTTCATGTGATCAAATTATGGTACGTATATGTTGGATAACCATCCACAAATCGAATTCTTTCAAAGAATAACGATTGAATTGGTTATCTTTATAGTTGTTGAGGGATGGTTGAGACAACAGATGTACATCTCTATCTCTGCAAACACAATGTAAGAATTAGCTATTGATTAATCAAACATTATGTAACTATCAAGACACAATTATACTATCATTCAATACCTAAAGCATTTGTGCTATAAAACACATGAAAAAAGAGTGCACTCTATTGTCATACAATGCGTCTAATAAATAAAAAAACAGGAAGCACACCAATTTAACGGCAAAAATTTATTCTACAAACCAAAAGTTTCACATTTATGATTTCAAAAGAAAAAGAAAAAGAAAAGCGTGATGAGCACTGAAAAAATTACCCCGCTATCCAAACTCCTTCTTCATGATCCGAACGTGCATAATTCACGTTTAAATCAACTTCCTCTTCTTGTAGACTTATAACGAGGGAGAAAGATCGGTTTTCATAAAGTTAGTTATACTATTCTTCATCTACCACATCTTTAATCGAATAAATGCATCTTTTTCCAGGAAGAACAACATGCCACTTATTATATGCTGGATCGATTGCATAAAAACACAGTTTTTCTTAAGATGCCAAGATGAGTGGATCAATATCATTATTTACTCGACCAAAGACAACAAGTGTGAATCCGTGTTTATCTACTCGTATAGCATGATGATTAATATCCCATCTACAACGAAATAGCGAGATCGTGAAGTCTTTATGCTCAAGCTCTGAAATATCCTCAATTAACCCATAATATGGCATTGTCGCTGTAACGACGACATTTCTAGTGAATTTTTGATTGCAAATTTTCATTTTGTTTATTTAAAACTCAATATGTTGTATTTTATTAAGATAAGTATTTTAATTTTTGCTTTTAAAACTAAATTTATTTTGAATTTTGTAAAACAAATCAATTTGGTTTTATATATGAATATATATTTTAGTAATGCAAATCAATATTTTATATTTAAGACCATATTTATTTATTTAATTTATCTAGTTTATTTACTTGAATTTGTTCTTATATTTTAATTTAAATAATAAACTTATATTTTATAATTTATTTTCAATATTAATTGAATTTATATCCTTGATTTAATTTCATAATATTCTATAATTCCTCATAACGGGAATTTGTAATTTGAAATACGTATAGTGGGACTTAGCAACTCGGAAAATTTCGTCGGAAAATTTGAATGTTTGCCTATCGCACATTTTTCAGTGCAAAGTTGCGCCTAACAGTTCAAAATTTTAACGACCGTATAATCTCTTCGAATCCAGTTCGGAAAAACATGAAAAATATTCTCGTTTTCACGAATCCAATGGTAAAATTCATTTCGCAAAATTCAGACGTTTTGATCTTCGTTTAATCGTTTTCTTCTGCCATTTTTCCTTTTAAAAGGGGTCTGTAATGGCTTTTAGAACGGAGCATCCTGACACTGCAAACTATATACCGTTGTGCCCGTCTCGTCGCGCTGATTAGCACAATATATTCATTTGTCAGTTTCAGTGCTTGGTTCACGCTGAAATTGCGAGAAGGCTTGCGTAGTGCATTTTAAAAAAAAGCCACTTGAGTTCGAAGTGCCTATATTCGGATCCCTCTTATTTTTCTTGTCATTTTGAGTCTTTAAAAACTGTCCTTTTATTTACTAAACCATCCATTAATTTTTTTGTTTTCTTTGGAATCACATTTCATTTGCAAAAGGACACATATATGTTTTAACCATGCACCTTGTTCTAAAATCATGCATGCACGTTATGTATTTCAAAGGCATTTGGTTCCTTTTTTTCATGCGCAAGTCCTCTTTATATTTTCAAAAGCCAACACTTCTTTACGTCCATATGCAAACCATTTGTTTTAAAACTTACCTAGCTATATTTGTCCATTCGTGAAATGAAATTATGCATGCAAATTGCCATTCATTTGTTTCCAATGCCATGCCATTTAAATTTTCAATATTTCAAAGGAAAAAAAAATGAAATGAAGACTTCACGATTTCTCTTCCCAAAGAAATAATTATACCTACTTTTATTTTTGCATCTCTCTAATTTCAAGCGTTATATTAACCGTCGGTTGCCTTTTAGACTTCCTAAGTTTCCATATGCCATTTCACGTATAATTTTTTTATCAAACAGACACCTTTCCATTTATATCTTCATCCCACATTCATAACAACTGCTTCCCATTTCTTCTCACCGCTGCCCATTTTGTTCCCCTCCGGTACACCATTCCATTCGCATAGAAAAAAAAAAAGAATAAAGAGAAACAAATGGTCTACGTACCTTCTCTTCACTGCAGTGCTTTTCGGCCATCGCGAGCTGCCTGGTCCGAGCTTCCCACCGAGCTCGGCGTTCTTCGCCAAGCTGAACACCTGCAGTCACCTGTCAAGCTCCGCTCGCCTGAGCACTCCCCCGACCCTCTCTGACCAACAACACCTGTGTTGCCTGCCTTAAGTTGATGTGTTGCTTCCTTTTGGTCTAATATGTGTTTCTTTCTATTTTGTGATATCCTTTGTCCTACATTTAAAAAAAAGGAAAAATTCATGTGCATGCTCCCTGTGATGAAATCCGTCCCTTTACCCTTTGCTGGCGGTGACTTCCTAATGAACCATCTTACCAAGAATTTGGTCCTTGCTTAATATATATATATATATATATATAATTTGCTGTGTTGATTCTGTCCTTGCTATGTCAACTTCGAACCATCCTGAACTTGGGCGTTCTTGCTTTTGACACTATGTCGAGTTTTAGTTGCTGATATCTTATCAGATCTCCTCAAGAAAAAAAAGAGTTTGAATTTTGGTTATTTGATTTGAGAGATGTTGCTCATTTGAATTTGAACATTGTCGTGTTTGATTCAGTCTTGAGTTGCATTTGGATGGCGTCGCTCAATTCTCGTGTACATTCGTTTGTTGTCTCCGCTCAATACCACGAAAGGTGAGTTTATCTCACACCTGACTTACATTTTTCATGGTTGTTAGATCAATAATGAACTGTTATATGAAATGCATAGGATTGCTGATAGAAATTATTGATTTCGTACATATGCACATTTCATTTGTGACACGATATATTCATATGACACGTAGTTGCACTAATTATATATATGCTGTGATATTTGTTTGTGATTGTTGATACCCCTAGTTTAGGAAAAATCACAATGGGTTGAATTGATACATACCCGAACGGACATTAGAAAAAAAATCACCTAAACGATTTTATTAAATTTTGGATTACGGGTTGAAATGATATATACCCGTAAAATGTTAAATTTGCGGATTGAAATGATAAATATCTGTATTGCTTTACCAGAGTGTAGAATTATATACGGACACCGTTGGTCATATTGTTAAAGTAAAATGATTTGAACTTAATTTTTTAAATAATAACTTAAGATTATATATTTTTAAACTTAAATTTTATAGATTTTAAATTATATGTTTTAAAATGATTTTATAACTAAAAATAGACTTAATGTTTATTTAAGATTTTTCTTATAATTTATTTTATTTACACTATATATTTTAAATAATTCTTTAAACTTAATTTTATATTATTTTAATTTTATATATGTTTGTAATCTATTTTCTAATTTATTTTAGAATTTTATAAACTTATGTATATTTATTTTAAAAGTTAATTTTTTATATATATTTATTTTCAAAGTTATTTTTTTATATATTTATTTTCAAATTTTAATAATAAACTTAAAAGGATAGATAAGTAAAGATTTCGTGATTTAAATTCGAGGTTTAGGATGAAAATTTATATAGTGATATTTGATTTATATAAATGAACTAATAGGACATACGAATTTGAATTCGAATTGATTTGGACTTATTAAGGACGAAGTTGAATTGTGTAATTGTTTTGAAATTGAATTTCCAAATTTAGTAGTGAATTTGATTTTTAAAATAACCTAATTGCGAACTCGAATGATTTAAATATTGAAAGAAACAAACTTGGATTTTGTAAAATGATGTTTAATTGGAATATGATACGATTTATTGAAATTGAAATATGATATTTGATTTGAATTATATAAACCGAATTTAAACCTAAAGGATTGGATTTTAAAACCGTCCTAAAGAACTCTTATAAAATTAAAACTTAATTTCATGAATTGATTTGAATTTATAAATAACGACTTCGAATTATATGTTTGGAATTATAAAATACGATATAATTTATTCAAATTGGAAAGCAAGTTTCGACTTGAAATTGTAAATATGATATGATTTGTTGAATTTGAAATATAAGATTTGTTATTAAATATACCAATGGCGTAAGTATAGTAATTCCGCCCATGCTATTTTGATATTTACTTAATTGATTGACACTGTTGCATATAGTGTATTAGTTTGACGGATCCTTAGAGGATGGTGATCCCAAACATCCTTTAAGTTATTGAGTGCATTTCATCGAACATTTCATTTGAGCTGATTTACTTCCATGAGAATGTTAGTCCTGATCCGAATTATTTTGTTTTGCATTATGGTTCGGGTCAGATCGTTATCACAACTTCGAGATCCACTCTTGGAGTCTGAAGTTATATTAGGTTTTGCTCATCCTATATCCACCTACTGATCAGTCGTTCCAGCCACCAAGTTATTTCTGTCATTTCTGTTTCAGATAGTTACATTTATTCATGTATTAGAAATTTATTGTATTGGACTTCCGCTATATTATTTGTGTAAACTCTGATGTAAAAATTTATTTAGTAGCTTTATGAACTACTATTGTATTATTTATTTTCCACTACGAGATATCATTTTGCTCTGTACCTGTGTCTGTGATATGTCATTCTGTGATTTATTCTATTTGCCTCAGAAGATAATAACAATCTGTTGTTTTGGACGATTCGAGTTGACATGATTTGTCGATTCGGCACGGTCAAAATGGCGGATCGTTACAGTTGGTATCAGAGCTTTGGTTTATCAAATCTTTAGCTTATGAGGTAAAACATCATTAGAGATAGGGTAGTGATACCCTAGAATGAGTGGAGTCTGTCGTAGAATCCTTCTTGTGAGGGAGCATATTTTCAAAATATAAATTATTTTGAAACATAAAGTATTTTGAAATTAAAAACCTTTCAAAATCACCAATCTTCGAATTCGTTCTCTTCGATAGCCTTCTTTGTTAAGGTCTCCTTAGATTTGAATCTTAATCCTATTTTATTTGAATCGTTCCATCGACTGTTTGAATGATCCAACCGTTATGAACAAGATTTGGAGTGATATTGAAATTTATTATAAAATAAAAAATGAATTGGTATTGAAATGAAATTTCTAGAATCTTTGATATTGAATATTTGATATGAGTTTTCGAACCTTATATATATGGTAGATGTATAGAAGAATTATGATTAATTCGAAAGCTATTGATTTGGTAGTTAATTGATTTTAAATGAAACCTTATATAATGAATTTATATAAGAATGATATATTTGAAACATGATGTTGAAAGGAAAACTTGTGTGAATTAATATTTATGTAAGTGCAATACGCATGAGACGTGAAATGAAGTACTATATATATAGTATATATGTTTTCGAAATAAAGATATGGGAAGTACCTTCCATCAAAATCGCAATTCCTGAGAAAGGGATTGCGTTGGCGCTCGTCGAGAGTGTCCATCGGAAATCGAAAATCGTAGCTTGTTGGTGCTCCATCGATTGGAGTATCCACGGGTATTGTAATCTCATTCGGTGAGATCACGTTGACTATTTTTATTACTTATCAGTTCTAACGTAATTCGGGGGGCGAGATGCCATAGTTACAAGTGATTCCACTGGGATAGTGGCGTAACCGCCGCGTAACTGTCATCTAGACGCCATAGAGTAATTCGGGGGCGCGATGCCTATAGTTACAAGCAATTCCACTGGGATAGTGGTGTAACCTCCGCGTAACTGCGATCTATGGCAACAGCCATGGCGAAATTTGAGTGGTGTGATACCTACGGTTTCAAGCGATTCTACTGTGATAGTAGCGCAACCGCCGAGTAACCGCGATCCATGGAGGGAAAGTATTTTTACCTATCTATTTTAAATGTTTTAAGTATTTTCACTGGGAGTTGAAACAAGGGTATTTAGTACTTAGAGATTTTGGTCGTACGCTTGGTCAGCATATGCCTAACGTCTGTAAGAACAACAATATACTTGTTAAACTTCGAGTTATCAAGTATTTTGAAACGTTAAATAACAAACCAATAACCTGCAATTAAATTTATATAACCTCAACATAATAAACTAAGAAAGAGATTTTAAATGTTTTATTTAAAACAAATATTTCCAGATATAAAATTCTGTTTAATATTTAAACCTTTTTTGAAATACCTTTTCCAGTTGAATCCACTTTCCTTTGTTGATTAGGTTCTTCGATCGTTCAGCTTTAATTCGAATCCTATAACTTATCCTTGTCCGAAACAAGGTAAAAAGTAGAAGGAGAGTATAAATCTTCCAGCGATCCATTCTTATCAAATATTGTCTTGAAATTATTATTTTGAAGATATTATAATACAAATTTTCTTGGTACAAAATCGAAATTTGATATGTATTTTTAATAATGACTTTATGTTTTGGTACTACTTATATTCTGAAAAGATTTGATGTCTATACATTATGATTTTATATTTTATAGACTATATATATATATATATATATTTTGTATAAAATTCAAAAGATGTAGATTTTATGATGAAATTGATCTTATTTTGATTGAATAATTTTGTTATATATTTGATTTGATAATATTGTTCGTATAATATATTTATTAAGGATTGCGTTGAGTTTTAATAAATAAACGAATGGGGGAGATATATATATATATATTTCCTACTTGAAATTTAATGATTTGTAATACATTATTTATAATATATGATTTCGAATTTGGTATATATTCTGTTTAAATATATAGAGATGTTTTGAGTATTTACCTGACTTTAAAATTGGCCTATCGAATACCTAGTGATTTAGGTATACGTCTGATCAACGTATATGTTAAATCCTATAAGAATTTGATAGATATATAGTCACACTCTAATCGCTTAAAAATGATTCTGGTGATGACTGCGCAGTATCATCGATATTTGTTCTTGGGTTTTGAAAGTGGGACAGATATATATCGCCAATCGAGACGTCGAGTGAGTACTTAAAATTATTTTGAAATGTTAGAAAATATTTTAACATTGATTTAAATATATATATTTTTCAAAGTATATATGGATATGGGATAAATTTGAACTATTTTTTTATATATAATTATTTAATTACTATTTCTCTACCTCATTCCTTTTCGAGGACAAAAAGGTTTGAGAGAGGGAGATTGTAACGATCGACAATTTCTATTGAATTTTCAATTTAAAATTTTCATTTTTGATTTTATTTTCTTTATTTAAAACTCAATCTATTGCATTTTATTAAGATAATTATTTTGATTTTCGATTTTAAAACTAAATTTATTTTGAATTTTGTATAACGAATCAATTTTGTTTTATATATGAATATATATTTTAGTAATGCATATCAGTATTTAATATTTAAGATCTTATTTATTTATTTATTTATTTATTTATTTAATTTATCAATTTTATTTATTTGAATTTGAATTTGTTATTATATTTTGTATTTTATATTTTTTTTAATATTAATTGAATTTATATCCTTGATTTAATTTCATAATATTCCATAATTTCTCGTAACGAGAATTTGTAATTTGAAATACGTATAGTGTTACATAACAACTCCGAAAATTTCATCGGAAAATTTGAATTTTTGCCAATCGCACATTTTTCAGTGCAAAGCTTCGCCTAACAGTTCAAAATTTTAACGACCATATAATCTCTTCGAATCCAGTTCGGACAAACATGAAAAATATTATATTTGTTGTCAAGAATCCAACAGTGGTAAAATTCGTTTTGCAAAATTCAGAAGTTTTGATCTTCGTTTAATTATTTCTCGTGTCATTTTTCCTTTTAAAAGGGGTCCTTAATGGTTTTTGAACGGAGCATCATGACACTGCAAACTATATACCGTTGTGTCCGTCTCGTCGCGTTGATTAACCTAATATATTCATTTGTCAGTTTCAGTGCTCGGTTCGCGCTGAAATTGCAAGAAGGCTTGCGCAGTGCATCTTTAAAAAAAGCCATTTGAGTTCGAAGTGTCTATATTCAGATCCCGCATACTTTACTAGCCATTTTGGGTCTGTAAAACCTGTCCTATTATTTTACTAAACCATCCTTTAATTTTTTTTGTTTTCTTTGGAATCACATCTCATTTGCAAAAGGACACATATATGTTTAAACCATGCGCCTTATTCTAAAATCATGCATGCACGTTATGTATTTCGAAGGCATTTGGTTCCTTTTTTTTATTCGCAAGTCCTCTTAATATTTTCAAAAGCCAACACTTCTTTACGTCCATATGCAAACCATTTATTTTAAAACTTACCTTGCTATCTTTGTCCATTCGTGAAATGAAATTATGCATGCAAATTGCCATTCATTTGTTCCCAAAGCCATGCCATTTAAATTTTGAATGTTTCGAAGAAAAAAATTGAAATGAAGGCTTCAGGATTTCTCTTCCCAAAGAAACAATTATACCCACTTCTATTTCTGCAGCTCTCTAATTTCAAGCGTTATATTAACCGTCAGTTGCCTTTTAGACTTCCTAAGTTTCCATATGCCATTTCACGTATAATTTTTTAATATCAAACGGACGCCTTTCCATTTATATCTTCATCCCACATTCATAACAACTGCTTCCCATTTCTTCTCACCGATGCCCATTTTGTTTCCGTCCGGTATGCCATTCCATTCACATAGGAAAAAAAAGAATAAAGAGAAACAAATGTTCAACGTACCTTCTCTTCACTGCAGTGCTTTTTACCCAATGCGAGCTGCCTGGTCCGAGCTTCCCACCAAGCTCAGCGTTCTTCCCTAAGCTGACCACCTGCAGTCACTTGTCAATCTCCGCTTACCTGAGCACGCGCCCGACCCTCTCTGACCAACCCCACCTGTGTTGCCTACCTTAAGTTGACGTGTTGCTTCCTTTTGGTCTACTATGTGTTTCTTTCTGTGATGAAATCTGTCCTTTTACCCTTTGCTGGCAGTGACTTCTTGATGAACTATCTTACCAAGAATTTGGTCCTTGCTTAATATATATATATATATATTCCATTTGCTGTGTTGATTCTGTCTTTGCTATGCCAAGTTCGAACCATCCTAAACTTGGGCGTTCTTGCTTTTGACACTATGCTGAGTTCTAGTTGCTGGTATTTATCATATCTCCTCGAGAAAAAAATAAAAGAGTTTGAATTTTGGTTATTTGATTTGAGAGATGTTGCTCATTTGAATTTGAGCGTTGTCGTGTTTGATTCAATCTTGAGTTGCATTTGGGTGGCATCGCTCAATTCTCGTGTACATTGTCGTCTCTGCTCAATACCACAAAAGGTGAGTTTATCTCACACCTGACTTACATTTTTCATATATATTAGATCAATAATGAACTGTTATATGAAATGTATAGGATTGCTGATAGAAATTGTTGATTTCATACATATGCACATTTCATATGTGACATGATATATCGTATGACACGTAGTTGCACTGATGATATATATGCTGTGATTGTTGATACCCCTAGTTTAGGAAAAATCACAAAGGGTTTAAATTATACATACCTGAACGGACATTAGAATAAGAAAAAATAAACGTTATGGGTTGAAATGATAGACCTGGACGATTTTACTAAATTTGGGATTACGGGTTGAAATGATATATACCCGTAAAATGTTAAATTTTCGGATTGTAATGATAAACATTCGTATCGCTTTACCATAGGGTAGAAACTATATACGGACACCGTTGTTCATATTATCAAAGTAAAATGATTTGAACTTGATTTTTTTAATAATAACTTAAGATTTTATATTTTTAAACCTAAATTTTATAGATTTTAATTTATATATATTAAAATGATTTTATAAGTAAAAATAAATTTAATGTTTATTTAAGACTTTTCTTATAATTTCATTTATTTTAAACTATATATTTTAAATAATACTTTAAACTTAATTTTATATTATTTTAATTTTATATATGTTTATAATTTGTTTTCTAATTTATTTTAGAATTTTATAAACTTATATATATGTATATTTATTTTCAAAGTTGATTTTTTTTATATATTTATTTTCAAAGTTAATTATATATATATATATATATATATATTCAAACTTTAATAATAAACTTAAAAGGGTATGTAAGTAAAGATATCATGATTTAAATTCGAGGTTTAAAATAAAAATTTATATAGTGATATTTGATTTAAATGAATGAACTGATTGGAGATACGAATTTGAATTCGAATTGATTTGGACTTATTAAGGATGAAGTTGAATTGTGAAATTGTTTTGAAATTGAATTTCCAAATTTAGGAGTGAATTTGATTTTTAAATTATTCTAAGTGCAGAGTTAAATGATTTAAATTCTAAAAGAAATAAACTTGGATTTTGTAAAATGATGTTTAATTGGAATATGATACGATTTATTGAAATTGAAATATGATATTAGATTTGAATTATATAAACCGAATTTGAACCTAAAGGATTGGATTTTAAAATTAACCTAAAGAACTCTTATAAAACTAAAACTCGATTTTATGAATTGAATTGAATTTATAAATAACGACTTCGAATTATATGTTTAGAATTATAAAACACGATATGATCTATTCAAACTGGAAAGCAAGTTTCGACTTGAAATTGTAAATATGATATGATTTGTTGAATTTGAAATATAAGATTTGTTATGAAATATACCAATGGCGTAAGTATGGTAATTCCGCCCACGCTATTTTGATATTTACTTAATTGATTGACATTGTTGCATATAGTGTATTAGTTTGAAGGATCCTTAGAGGATGGTGATCCCAAACATCCTTTAAGTTATTGAGTGCATTTCATCGAACATTTCATTTGAGTTGATTTACTTCCATGAGATTGT
The DNA here is from genome assembly GCA_030737875.1 of Allium sativum. NCBI lineage: Eukaryota > Viridiplantae > Streptophyta > Magnoliopsida > Asparagales > Amaryllidaceae > Allium > Allium sativum. The sequence goes on from CM060923.1 coordinate 469,317,379, forward strand.
TAGTCCTGATCCGAATTATTTTGTTTTGCATTATGGTTCAGGTCAGATCGATTATCACAACTTCGAGATCCACTTTTGGAGTCTGAAGTTACATTGGGTTTTGCTCATCCTATATCCACCTATTGATCAGTCGTTCCAGTCACCCAGTTATTTCTGTCATTTCTGTTTCAGATAATTACATTTATTCATGTATTACAAATTTATTGTACTGGACTTCCACTGTATTATTTATGTAAACTCTGATGTAAAAATTTATTTAGTAGCTTTATGAACTACTATTGTATTATTTGTTTTCCGATGTGAGATATCATTTTGCTCTGTATCTGTGTCTATGATATGAGATTCTCTGATTTATTCTTTTTACCTTAAAAGCTAATAACAATATGTCGTTTTGGACGATTCGAGTTGACATGATTTATCGATTCGGCAAGGTCAAAATGGCGGGTCGTTACAGTTGCATTTATCGGTCTACTATCTTTAGCGCTAGCAAATCCCTTGTAGATGCCACGACACTAACTCGACTATTTTTCATTTTGCTCTTCTTATATTGTGTTGCCATATAAAATAGCATAACAACTATAATCTTATTCTTCATAAGTGTTGACTTGAAATTGAGGCCCATATGCCAACCATTGTATCATTTCAGAAATATCATGATTTGTTCGAAACAACCAAGACATTACCGTGTCTTTAAACCATCTGATGAAGGAGCAATTATGTTCATTTTTCAACCAACTTTCTTTTTTTTGAAGGATTGTAAGACTTTAAAATTGTCATGTGCTCTTCTAAGTAAGGATGAACCTTACTAAGGTATTGTAAAATATGTGGTTGTACTTTGTGAAACATGTCATCACCAACAAAAGTCGACTTTAACCCAATTATATCATTACCATCAAGTCTCGTTCGTGCCGAGACTTGCAAAATCCAGTAGGTACAACATCAAGTAAGTATTAGGTAACAAATTCAATAACCTCCTCAGCCATAACACCTTCTATGATGCTTGCTTCGGGTTTATATATGTTCTTCGTTTTTCTTTTTAAAGTTGCTATGTGCATTTCAAACGGGTACATATACCTAAAAAACACATGACCACAAAATTTTGATTTCTCTTACTAAATGAACAATTAAATGCACCATAATGTCAAAAAATGAAGGGAAAATACATCTTAAATTGGCATAAGCTAACAATAACATCAGCTTGCTGAGTGAACATCCAATATATCATGATCAAACACCTTACTACATATTATATTGAAAAAGATACAAAGCTTTGCAATAACATGTCTAACATGTTTAGGTAATATAACTCGAAGAATAACAAATGTCGCATTAACACATGGCTGTTATGAGATTTCATGCCGGTCAATTTCAAATCCTTCATTGATATACAATTGTTAATGTTCAAAGAATAACTTGATGGAAATAGGCACGTTTTACCTTTCTGGATTGGTACTAGCTCCTTCCGAAAACCCTTTTTCAACATATTTTGTCTCGATTTTTCATCATCCTTTGTTTTACCAGGAATATTCAAGAGTATTCCAATGATATAGTCACAGGCCTTTTTTTATATGCATTAGATGTAGGTAGTATCAAACATGCAAATGTCTCCAATATGGAAGTTCTCAAAATATATATTTCTTCTTCCATGAGCCTTGTATAAGTGGGAAAGCTTTGCAAATGCATTTTTAATATCCATGACTCATTTATAAACATCATATCCTGTTAATGATAAACGAGAAACTCTATTTTCTATCTCTCTATTGAAAAGTTTATTTTTGTATGATATGGATGATTAAGAGGGAGAAAACTATGATGATGCATAGACACGTTTTTCTAGCAAAAATGCAAGCGCTCAACAATCATATCATCTTGAAAAATTGGATATGCTTTGCCGCCTTTTGTACTATAGCCAGACAAGTTACCATACACACAAAAATCATTTATGGTACAAAAAAATCATGGCATGCAATGTAAAATCATTTTTACTATATGCATCAAACACATTGACACTTTTAACCCATTAAAGTTTTAGATCATTAATAAGAGCAACTAGATAAACGTCGGTGTTGTTTCCTGATTATCCTCGTCTTGGAATTAGAACAAACAACATGATGTACTTACGCTTCATACTCAAATGAGGTGGAATATTATAAATCGCTAAAAGAACAGACCAAGTACTATGTTGATTTCTTAGGTTGCCAATTGAGTTTATGCCATCTGTGCAAAGACCAAGTCTGAGATTCTTACTTTGTTCACCGAAATTAGGATATGTTGCATTAACATTTCTTCATTGTAGAGAATCTGTTGGATGCCTAAGTAACCTATTATCTTTCCTTGCATTTGCTTGCCATCTTACTTTTTTGCATTAAATAAGGTATAAACCTTGGTACAATTGGCATATACCAGAAGACCATTGCCAGAGACCCTTTTTTATCTGGATTGTTAAGAAAATTCCGTCGCGACTTGTAACGTGATAATCCACACTTGGGATACTCACACAAATTCTCGTATCCATTTCAATATAGTATACAATCATTTGGACATACATGTATCTTTCTGTATGCTATACTAGTAAGGCACATAATTTTCTTTGCATCATAGTTAGAAGTAGGAAACTCATTACCTTATAAAAGCATCTATTTCGAAAGTACCAACAATGATGTTAAACTTGTCTCTCCATTCGTACTTTGATTTTAAATTAAAAAGCTTATGCACGGACTATGAACATACTACCATCAATTCAAAGGGTTCTCTACATCAATTAATATGCTTTCGTATAACTTTGGCTCTTTCATCAAATGATTTTTAACCTCACGAAACATCTCATGAATGCAACCATTGCCATTATTTGCCTCATTATTCACATCATTCTCCAGATCATTCATGTTATTCTCATGATTACTAGAACTACTTATACCAAGTATACTTTTACCATGCCATATCCACGGTTCATAATTTTGCCTAAACCCACAACGAATTATGTGATCTCTAATTTGATCTATGTCACGAAATCACCTTGTATATTTGCAGTGTCCATAAGGATAGAAAATAATTTCATCTCCTCTTCTTGATTGATCAGTTGATGCACAATTTATGAACTCTACAATTTTGTTGAGAAACTCGTGACCACTATGTTTTATGTTTTACATCCAATTACGATCCATTTGCAAATGTCAAGGACAAGCTACACAAATAAAAAAATTGAATACTAAATACATGCAAGTATGATTTAGCATTTGCAATTTAAAATCAGTTCAACTATTAACAAGCAAGATGAAATTTAGAAATGAACTATAATGTTGAAAAATCCTTTCCATTTTATCTTTTAGGAGGAAAATTTTATTTTGTTCATCTTATACATAACATGAACTCTAACAAGCTTGTCATCTTTATGCGTAATATGAACTCTTGTTATATATAGTTTTTAAATTCACTCGAACTACTTAAAAATCGAAAACTTTCCACTTTCCTATTAATGAAAATGGTGCACAAACATGAAATAGTGTAAATACAAATACAGATGGATTCCACAAAATGTAAAAATATGTTGCTAAGGGCACCCTAATATGTTCTTTCTAATACCGCAATTAAAACATAAAGCTCATTAAATTTTATGTGCTTCCTAATACCACATTACCTTTTCATTCTAATCTCTCACTCAACCATTATTTGCCGGACTAATCACATACTCGGTCCTAATCTGAAAACCCTAATCTCTCTTATCCATGATCGATGAACAGAGACTTGTGCGATCATACATGATTTTTACCAATTTTAATGCTTCGAGCCCGTAATCCTTCTTCTTAATCAATTAAAAAAGAGAGCATTACCAACAACTGTCTTCTTCCTCGGCATTGCGGCGTCAAATTCGTTAGTCGGTTATAGATATAGGGTTTAGACTTGATCGATTTCAGAAATGAGGACGAACGACAAATGATCGAAACAGAAATAGGGTTAACAGTGTGGTTGTCCCTATTTTTTAAGTGTGCGGTATTAAGAAGAGTGTAATACTAAGTGTTGTGGTATTTTTTAGCTGCGGTATTAGGAACTGGATATTGGGATGCCCTTAGCACCACACAAATTTTAAAGAAAAGCTAATTAGTAGAAAGTCTTGTGCTCGCATAGCCCCGTACAAGTGTATACAGTGTGTGTAAAATATTCATCAGTAAAATGTACGCTACAACAAATTGACCATATCACAATCATGGAAAACCTTTGTAAATTACTTTTTACAATGGCGGCGTAACCGACATATATTAAGTTGTAATAGACTAAAATATTTTACAACTGTTTTGCACCATTGCGACACCGTTGTGATATGTATATTTTACAACCGGTTTTCACTATGCACCGTTGTTATAATTTTACAATGGTTAATAACTGTTATGATATATTTTATTACAACTATTATTTTACAGTTGTAATGTTTCCACAACTTATACACGTATTACTAATAAAAGAATTCAATCCAGAACATATTATTTACAAAACTGAAGATATCAAACAAAATTAAAACATGAACCAAAACAATGTATTAGTTTTTTCAACTCTCATCATTTTCAAACTAACAACTTGTTGCAATGAGAACAACACAATTCACAATTTAGTGTCAATATTATTCCAAGCAATACTGTCGTGGGTACAAAATTTTTTTTGCAACACAAATAAGGAGAACTTAAGTATGAATAACTTGTACTTGTCTTGCAACTTGATCAAGATAATCGTTATTTTCCTTCCTCCCATAGTATCCTTCTCAACAATGTTCATGGCTTCTATTTAGTAAAGAATGCTACGAGCAACATCCCCATTCATCTTGCAGAAATGTGATGGACAACTTCCATTACTCTAATTTCCACCATTAATCTTTTGAAAGACCCCAAACCCAATTCCTTGCAGATAGTTTCAAATATTGCCAATGCAACTTAAACAAATCTAAGGTCTAACTAGTTTTCGAAGAAATGATAAAAAACAAGCTTACTAGCTCTAATGAAATACCAATCAGGATCCTATGGAGTAAGATACTTAAACTTTCTCATTTTCACAATGTCAGTTCTTTAGGGAAGCACCATCTATTGAAATTAACAATGATCAAAACGGGGATACCAGAGTAATTTTGTATAATATGCCAGTAAACCAGCAGTCTACCATCATTAAAATAACTGAGTACGTTTTGGATTATGGTCAAAGAAATAATTCGATAACAATGCAAGGAAATATAAACCAAAGAATTAAATAAAGTACCTTTATCGATTGAAAATTAAGCTTAATCTATGACAAATTCTAGCATGGTACGAACTAAATTAAATTTTACTAAGCACACAACTATCATTGCTTAGTGTAACAACCCGTATTTTCGGCAGTCAAATATTTAATTTAATTTATTATTTTAAAACATTATATTTGGAATATTTTTGGTTTTTAATATTTAATTCGTTTTTTAAAACGGAGTTTGAACACTGTATATTTATATAATTATAAATCGAACTCGAAATGGCGTGGCAGTTCATAATATGGAGTTTTGAACTTCAATTGAGTGTACAGGATCTGATATAAGTTGGAATTCTATGAAACAAGAAACTTGGAACCGTATTGATGATAATTTTCATATAGAAGAGAAAAATCCAGATTTCGTGTTATAGATTGTTAGTTATGGCTAAATCAAATTTGGAAATAGCCGCTATGGAAATCGTTATTTAAATTATTGACCTTTAAAATAGCCATTTTGCAAACAGTCTCCGTCTTCGATGAAATTAGTTTCACTAGAACCGTAACGTTAAATTATTTCACGGTATTAAATTGCGTGGCAAACGGATGTCGTATGCGACCATGGCAGCCGTAAATGCCCATTCAATTTCTATAGCGCGTAATTAAATTTATTTAATTCAATAGAGAGATAATTGAGTGTAACTTGAGCAGACGATCGAATTAGGCTAAGAAACTAATTCCATTGAGTTCGTATCGACGATTAGAGTCAGAATAGCTATATAGTTTGTTATTTTTGGAGACTGGATAATTTGGTGTCCAAAATGACATTGCGGTGCGTATAAAAATAATGTATCCGGAAATAGTCCTAGAATGCGACGAAACTAGTGTCGTTGGATTCATATTAATTAATTATTGTAGAATTTTCAATTTTCGTGTCAATTGGACTTACCATGTGATCGTGGCAACGATAAATGCCCAAATCAATTATATTATTTGGTCAATTCAAACAGGGGTAACTTTAAACGAATAAACGACCGGCCAAATGAACTCCGATTTGGACAAATAAATGTCATTGAATCCATAAGGAAGAGGTCTAGTAGAGTGTCAAGGTTTCGTACTTTTTTGATTTTTTCTGTAATTTTAGGAATTTTAAACGCTTGATTTTACATCGGTATTTATAAAGGACTTTTTACAAACGACCTCGGAATTCGACGAAACCTATCCCATCGGGTCTAGAAATTTTTTTATGCTAGGATTACATTTTTTGTCAAAAACTAAGGTTGTATGTAGGTGTTTTGAGGCGATACTTAGCGACAAAGTTTTATAAATAATTAAATAATAATTTCTATACCCTATTTATACCATTCAAAACCCTTTCTCACTGTCAAAATCATTCGCTTGGTCAACTGACCTAATACGCCGCCACTATATTAAAACCGATGGCTTGGAAATCATGAATTCTTCCTCAATATTTTTGAAATCGTTTGATCATTTGACAAATCCTCTATTACAAAATCAAGGAACAGATCGAGATGGATATTATCAACAGCGGCGATGGAATTCTGGATGGTGGATCGCCTGGAATCGGGGCCGACAACGCTTGCGTTTGGGAACAGATTGGAGGTTAATGGAGAGACCTGGCGTGGCGAAGCTCGAGTCATAGTTGGAGGAGATGGAGATGGAGATGCATCTGGTGGCATGGTTTGATGGTTGGTCGGTGTATGGGAAGGCGGTGCGGATGGGATGTCAGGATGTGTGGTTTTGCTGCGCAACTAAAACGAGAAGATTACTTTTGAACAGAAGTAGGTGAAGGAAGGACGGTCACCCTTGTTTCCTTTTATTAACATCAACGAAGCAGTAGAGAAAAACCATGAACAAATTTTGGGAAACTGGTACCGTGAATGAACAAAGTACTGAAGGAAACCGCGAATGAAGGATTGGCCGTGATTTCTTACCTGAACTGATGATAACGCTAATCCAATTTGAGACTGAAACGGAAGGAAATAACATGCCCAAGGGAGGAAGTGATAACCAGCCTGATCAATTTCCTTAAGCCTAAGCCATTAAGGTTAATAAATTAATGATTCTAATTCAAATCCTTTACTTTACTGACAACTTCATGCGTGAAATCAGGTTTTAAACCAAAGGAGCAGGATGAATAGCAGAAAACAAAGCAGGTTGGAAAATAAAAGGATCGGCCTAATTTTAGGGTAAATGTGACCAATTAATTATTAAATTGATTAAGGAATGGTTTAGTCAAATAAAAAATTGTATTTGTGGACAGTGCAGGAAGCAACGAATCGTAAAGAGGGAGAAAAGAAAACAGATCGGCCTGAGTTAAACAATGATATGTAACTACTATGGATTAACCTTTAATTAGGGATTTTACATTCTAATCTAATTAAATAATGTAAACATGAGTGTTAATAATTTTATTTGCGTGATTCAGGAGTATCACGACCGTGGAAACATAGCAGCAGGAAGGAAACAAAGAAGTTGGACCTAATTGCTATTAAACAAACGTAATTAGTAATTTAGTTTATTAAATAATTAAGTGATTATGCATTTTAATTTAAATCGTGTATGCTAATAACAACATAAATCTTGCGTATATTGATAGAATTTATTGGAACAGACTACGCTGTGACTATAGCAATAAACAACGCATGATGGAATATATCTTGACGAAATTGGAATCAACCAGGATTTTTAATTAAATTAAACGAATATTTAATTTAGTTAAAACGAGCCGCTTAAACAGCATATCAAATCAAGGTGAGTTAAATTCACTCAGTTCTTCCCATTTATATTTTATATAAATTGGATTTTTATTTTGTGTGCTCTGGTTGCTAATGGTTGACTGTTTGCTGGTTATATTTTTTTTGTTGATTTAACTGATGAAATAAACCGTTGTTTAATTTCAGTATTAAAAACAAATCGTTATTTTAACGATTGATGCAATAGAGGTAATGTAACACCCCGAATTTTTGAATAATCGAATTAACTAAATTAAAGAATAAATGTTTAGCATTGTTCTAAGGTTTGTTAGCAAAAGATTAAGTAGCTCATTTGGTTGGAACATGTGACTTGCATACAAGAGGTATAGAGTTCGATCCCTGCCAATGCCATATTTTTGTTTTAGGGGAATGACTAAAAAGCGGCTTAGTGTGAACGCGGTTCAAAAAGTAGTTTGGGGTGAAAATGGTTAATTAGGAATATAGAAATATATATAGATATATTTATAAAAATAAAATGAAATTCAACCTAAAATTTAAGAAAAAAATTCAAAACAGCGGAAGCGGGAAGGCAAAACACCAAACCGACTTATTTTATGGGTCGACCCAGCGGACTCAGGAGGTTTGGAATTGGTCCCGTCGGCCCTAAATAGTCTATGACGAAATTTTATGTTTTAGGGCTTAGGTGGCAATTTCTGGTTGGTCTGTTAACATCATTACTTGGTTTCTAAGGCCTAGATGGATTTTAGAGTGATCTGACGACTGTAAATAAATTCAAAACTCTATAAAAAAGACCTCGGACTCAAACCCTAAATCAAAATTAAAACTAAAACTATGGCCGTCATGCTGTCGTCTTGAACCCTAGAGCAGCCGCTACCAATTAAAGAGGAAGAACAGCAAATAAAATCAGTTCTATTCAACCCTAACAACGAATCTTCTTCAAAGGAGAGCTAATACAACTTCAGAAATCAGAATTCAGAACTCAAGACCTCTTTTGAGTTGTGAGTTCGATCACTTTAACAAAATAATTGCTAAATTAATTATGATGTGATATACGTTGGATTATAAGTTGTGGTTGTGAATCTAATTCATATGTTTAATCATGTATGTTAACTTGATTCATATTATATGATTATGCAAGTTTCATATATGATGTTATGCAAGTTAATATGGTTATGCAAGTTTCATATATGATGTTATGCAAGTTTCATATATGATGTTATGCAAGTTGTACATATGATGTTATGCAAGTTAATAGGATCACGCAAGTTGTATGCGAGTTATATGATGTTATGTAAGTTTGGATCTAAAATATATGCTAGTAGTTCATGATGTTAACTTGTGTCAATGAATCCCTTTTTATAATCCAATCACCTAGGTTTATAACATCAGTTTTTATGCGAATATGGATGTGGAACATATGCTAGTTCGTATAAGTATTATGTTCATATGCAAGTTTAAGTGATAATTGGATTCACATATATACAAGTTCACACCTTTAAAGTTTAGATCCATATTCAAGTTGACATTTTTATGTTGAAACTATGACATGCATAGTTATGCAAGTTTACACCTTTATGTGGATCCATAGTTTACTCAGGTTAACACCTTTTATTGGATCCATAGTTATGTAATATGACACCTTTATGTTTAGGTTAACGACATACATAGTTTATGTAAGTTTGTGATAATTACCTAGGCTAGTTGGGTGTAAAACTTTGTTCATACATGCAAGTTCACACCTTTTAGATCTATGATTTTTGGATCCTTGATAATACAAAGACTATGCAAGTATGTTGTAATTCTTAATTGCAAGTTAGATGCAAATTAGATATATTATTGTGTGTATGTCACTTTGTGACGTTTATTCCCTTTTTTTAAGTATTAGACTATTTGCTAGTCTAATATGTGTATGTCATGTTAAGCGAACGAATGATGAGGGTACGATGGGAATAATAGGGGATACACACATATTGTGAATTTGGCATGTAATGGCCTAAAAAGGCATGTAATTAATTTTAAGGAATAAAATTAATTAGTGATGAAATTGGTATAATTTATATACCATAAATAGATGAGCATAATTTAGGTGATAAATTATGGACATAAATAAATATGAAAATTTGAATAGGGAAAGTAAGTCAAATTTGGGGAAAATTAATTATGTATAATTAATTGCCTAAGACACGAGGTTGGACTCATTTGTGGTGTAAGACTGCCTGGACCCGTCCAGCAAATCCAGCAGCCCCAAATGGTAGCCCAATGTGAGAGGTCAAACACCCAAACTAAATGCGTAACAATTGTATGGACACGAGGTTTGGCTCGTTTGTGGTGTAAGATTGCCCGGACCCGCCCGACAAATCCAGCAGCCACAAATGCCAGTCTAATGTGAGAGGTCCTACAGGGGTTATGGTAGTAATAAATTAAGAAACACTTAACCAAAGTAAAACATGTGGTGGGACATGGGGGTTAAGTGTGTGCCTTGGGTGGCATAAGGAAATACGATTAGTAACACTTAACCAAGGTAAAACATGTAAATGGGACATAGGGGTTAAGTGGGTGCCTTGGGTAGCATGTGGAATTACTAATAGAAACCCTTAACCAAATTTAAAACATGTAAGTGGACATGAAGGGGGTTAAGTGGGATGTACTAGAGGGGACCAAGCCTAGGTGGAAAGCTTGTGTCAAGCATGGGGGGGCCCTTTTCAGTCCAGTAGCCCATTAAGTATCTTTGTGAGCTCGACCCAACTCGAGGACGGGACACGCCACTAGGTCTGATTGTTAGAGGCCAAAACGGGTTAGCGGTGGCAACGCAAGTCCAACGGAGTCACGTGCGTGCGTGGGTCCGGGTTGGTAGGTAAGACGTTGTTGCATCGTGTAGTTATAAGCCGTGCATTCCTTGCGTGGTATAAGGTTGCCATATTGGGGAGTGATACACCCCACTGTGGGACCTGCACGGGTATCTACGCGTTAGGGAGCCAATCGAATGGGGCAGGGTAGTGGGTACACCTAGTGGAGATGGGAGCAGACGACACCTATGTAGTCAGCTAGGGGTACACGAAGCTACCACTATTATTAATAATTATTAAGGGGGTACACCTTGTGGAGATAGGAGCAGGCGGCACCTATGACGTCAGCTAGGAGTACATGGAATTACCATTATTACTTATTGAAGGGGTACATCTAGTGGGGATAGGTACACACTGGGTACCTATGATAACAACTAGAGATATACAGTCAAACATGGAGGATAGTGGATACATCTAGGAGTACACGAAGCTATCATCATACTATTTAGCCAAGAGGGATCAAATTTCTAGAGTGACTAGTAAGGGTGCAGTTAGTGTTAGTACAGTACAGTACGGTACAGTACGGTAGAGTATAGTAATTATCCTATATTGATTAGGAAGCGCCATTAACGTTATCTCTGTTTCTCTTGATTGCCTTGCCATACCCATGTGGTTCACACAGTCATTACCTTATTCACCAGCTTATATCTTATCATATTGCTTTAATAATTATGTTGTTAGAGTTATCGGACTCGCCAGATTTTATGTCTGACCCCCTTTGTTTCCACCTCTTTTCTTCCTTTTCTCCCCCCAGGTTCTAAGGGTGGGACTAGTACTAGTGGAGCTTGATTGGGATCTCTTTGGGAGCACTTGGATTTGGATTGCTGAAGTAAAGTTCAGCCTATCATTTTCTTTATGGCTATTTGTAGTAGTGGGATTATGTACTTTGTTTTATCAAGATGGATATTATGTACTTGACTTTGGTTTATGGTTTTTGATGATGTAACCAAACATATTTACCTTCTGCTGCAATAAATAAAGTTCTAAATTTTCAAGTACTGCTTTATATCTATCTTGTTGTGATTTTCTGTTCTATATTCACTTAAAATGCTCCATGGAAGTTAATGCGTTCCCTTTGCGAGTGACATTAATGGACGTGGGGTGTTACACGTGGTATCAGAGCTGAAGGTTACCAGAAGAAATAAGATATTTTGAAAAACTATTTTTCAAAAGCATTTTTTATAAAGAATACTTTCAAAAATATGTTTGTAGAAGAGTATTTTTGGAAGAAAGGTTTATTTTAAGAACATAATCCCCAAGAGCCATATATCCTTCCTTCGATTCTCCGTTTTGAATCTCTTCCTCTTTCTCCTTTTGAGTTCCCCCCCTCCGCGTATAGATGCTTTTTCTAAGATAAATAAGGACTTCCGTACGAAGGACGGAAAACCACTTCAAGGGACTTAGACGTTTGTCGGGCTAGAAGTTAGTCCAAGGAAGTGGAAGGCTTGTTGGTACCTTTAAGATAGACGATGGGAGGAAGGTTCAAATAGCTGTTTGGTTAACAAAGGACGAAACCTCATCTTGGTGGGAGGTCACGAATGGAGAATGTGAAGAAGGCTAGTTGTTTTGGAGAAATAGGACACCTTAGGATTGTCCAAATAGGCAAGGACAAAGTGCAGGATCTTCTGGAGGGTAGTTGTATTCCCTCACGGCTGGTATACCTGATGGGGTTAGGACCGTCTAGGTTGAAATTTGGTTTTCTTTATCATCCTGTCTGAACTTTGTTTGATTCTGGCGATTCATACTCGTTAGTATCTGCTTCGTTAGTTGAAACACTGGACCTAAATACTAGTCTAGTTAAGGATCCCATCCTAGTCTCAAATCCTGTTGGTGGTTCGACTCATTCTTCAATGGTTTGTCGGGATTTGAGAGTGTCTATCTTGGGCGTTGGATTTGAATGCAACGCCTTCGTCCTTGGTTTCACGGGCTATAGTTTGATTCTAGGGGTGGATTGGCTAGCCAGGCGGGGTGCCATCCTAGATTGTGAAAGGAGGGTAGTTAGACTATTGATTCGTTATGGAAAGACCCTCATATTTCTTGTGACCCTAGGGGTTCAGTGATGCTTAGCTGCCTAGAATCTTCTGACGCATCCAACGATGATTGGGAGTCTGTTTGTGTGGTCCGTGAGTATGGAGACGTCTTTGATAAAGTGCGGGGTTTACCCAGAGTCGCGAAATAAGTTTTCGTACGTGCTTAATAGATTAAGCAAAGCCAGATATGTGATCAGTGGTGGTTTTGGAGCAAGACGGGCAAGGACAGCCAGAGTCGGTCAAGTGCTCAATTGGTTGGCCGTCTTTCTAGTATCATCTCACGTAGGTCATCTGAATTCGAAGGAGGTGTCCGTTGGGTGTTGGTCTAACATTGGTTTAGGCCTTTGGGGCTTGCACTTGGGAGATGTCGAGTTCGACTAGGATGGTCTGTGTGAGAGACGAATAGTTGTGACGATTTTGCATGGGATAATATCCTGGTTTTCTCTAGAAGCAGAGAAGAGCATGCCCTACATCTTAGGGAAAGCTTAGGGACCCTACAAGCGCACCAGCTTAAAGCTAGGTTCTCCAAAATACCATTTTTGGAGGAAAGAAGCGAGGATTTTAGGGCATGTGGTCTCTAAGGAAGAGCGATATGTTATGGTGGAAGACAGTCGAAAGTCCATGAGAGAAATTACCCTATACATGACCTAGAGTTGGCCCTATTGTCTTTGCGCTTAAGTCTTGGTGTCATTATCTTCTTGGCGAGAAATTCGAATTATTCACTGACCACAAATCGCTAAAATACTTATTCTCTCAGAAGGACTTGAACTTAAGGCAACAAAGGTGGATGGAATTCTTAGCATCCTACGATTTCGAGATAGCATATACCCCTGGAATGGGTAACGTGGTGGCAGATGCCTTAAGTAGAAAAAGGTTATCCTTGAGTCCATTGTTTGTTGAGAGGCAAAGCTTAGAGTTCATCTCTACGTTTGACTTTAAACCTTCCGTTGACTTTGTACCTGGTTTGCTAGCATCCTTGGAGGTCAGACCTACGCTTTTGGGACGGATTGGTGAGGCACACGAGATGACCCACAGTTGGTTGAGTTAGTAGAGAAGCTCAAAGGAGGGGAGTCATCAAGCCATCTCCGTAGGTATACCCTAGATGATAAGGGTTGGTTACGTAGGGACGGCAGGCTTTGTGTACCAAAAGACGAGGACCTAAGGAAGACCATTCGTGATGATGCACATCGTTCGAAGATGACCATCCATCCCGGCGGGGACAAGATATACATGGACATGAGACGAGTTTACTTTTGGGCCGGCATGAAGAAGGAAGTGGCAGAGTTTGTCCATAGATGCTTGGTGTGCCAACAAGTAAAAGCAGAGCAAAAGAAGCCCGGTGGATTACTACACCCATTGGAGGTCCCACAATGCAAGTGGGAAAGCGTCTCGATGGATTTTGTTGACGGATTACCGAGATCGTGGAAGGCTAACACGGGGATTTGGGTCGTGGTAGATAGACTTACTAAGAGCGCCCATTTCATTCCCGTGAAGAATAAGAGGACTGCTCCATGGTTAGCCTCCGCATACATTCGAGAAATAGTTCGTTTGCACGGTGTTCCTTCTAGCATAGTGAGCGACCGCGATCTTATCTTTACTAGCGAATTTTGGAAGAGCTTGCAAGAGGCGGTAGGGACTCAGTTATGTTTGAGCACCGCATATCATCCTCAGACGGATGGCCAGACCGAGAGGGTGAATCATATTCTAGAGGACCTATTGAGGTTGTGTGTCTTAGATTTCGAAGGTACATGGGAGGAACATCTTCCGTTGGTGGAGTTTGCATATAATAACAGCTTTCAGTCTAGCATTGGCATGGCACCGTTCAAGGCTCTTTATGGACGGCCGTGTCGTTCGCCTATATGTTGGTGAGAGTCTACAGATAAGATCTTACTTGGGCCCGATATGATTAGAGAGACTTCGGAAAAGATCGATTTGATTCGAAGGAGGATGAAGAGGGTGCAAGATAGGCAGAAATCTTATGCGGACAAGAGGAGGATAGATCTTGAGTTTGATATTGGGGACATGGTCTTTGGCAAGGTGTCTCCATTACGGAACGTCGTTCGCTTTGGGTCCGTTGGGAAGTTAGCACCAAGGTTCGTAGGGTCGTTTCCTATTAAGGAGAGGATTGGGCAGATGGCGTATAGAGTGGAGTTGCCCGAGAGACTTAGTGGCGTACACGATGTATTCCATGTGTCACATTTGAGGAAGTGCTTGCACGAGACCGCGGAAGTGGTAGAGCCGAGCTTGCTTAGAGAGGTGGAGATAGAGCATGATGCGACGATTCGGCGAGCTCCTACGTGCATTCTTGGGTCGGAGGTTAAGAAGTTGAGGAATCGGGAGGTCAAGCTAGTCAAAGTGCAATGGGGAGATGATGAAAGCAACGCTACTTGGGAGACGGAAGAGAAGATGCGTTCATTATACCATTTTCTTTTCGAGGGTATGTCTTTTAGTTTCTCCTTTATCGCTTACCTTATACTTATCTTATCTTTAGTATGTCCTCTCGTTAGTACCTTTGACCTTTAGATAGGGTAGTCCTATGATTGAAACATGTGTTTGAGACATGTTATGTATGATGGATGCATGTGGATGCAAGTGTTTGCTAGTGCTTGCTCGTGGATGCATATACACACACTTTAGGCACTAGATCGGCTCAGTCACTTCATATTGCATATAAATGTGTGTGCATATTTAAGCTAATGGATGTATAATGGTTGTGCTATCATATGGATGTTGCATTTTGGTGAATGGTTGTGCACACATGTAGAAATAATATGTATCGATAGGGTTCTTTTTCATACATAATGGATGCATGGCACTATCATGGTTTGCATTAAGGAGGTCAACTGAATCAGTAGACCGCCTGATTTTGCATTAGATAAGGAACATATACACGCACTTTTTGCATATGTTCATACAGCATTAGAAATTCTATAAGAACAATGGATGCCTATGTTTGATGGTTGAGTAGATGGTTGTTTGGATGTTAGGATATGCATTCTCCTTAACTTGGAGATTTCGGGGGCGAAATCCTTTAAGGAGAGGAGAATGTAACACCCCGGATTTTTGAATAATCGAATTAACTAAATTAAAGAATAAATGTTTAGCATTGTTCTAAGGTTTGTAAGCAAAAGACTAAGTAGCTCATTTGGTTGGAACATGTGACATGCATACAAGAGGTACAGAGTTCGATCCCCGCCAACGCCATATTTTTGTTTTAGGGGAATGGCTAAAAAGCGGCTTAGTGTGAACGCGGTTCAAAAAGTAGTTTAGTATAAAAATGGTTAATTAAGAAGATAGAAATATATATCTATATATTTATAAAAATAAAATAAAATTCAACCTAAAATTTAAGAAAAAAATTCAAAACAGCGGAAGCGGGAAGACAAAACACCAAACCGACCTATTTTATGGGTCGACCCGAGATCTGCTGGGTCGACCCCAGGGTCGACTCAGGAGGTTTGGAATTGGTCCCGTCGGCCCTAAATGGCTATGACGAAATTTTATGTTTTAGGGCTTAGGTGGTGATTTCTGGTTGGTCTGTTGACATCACTACTTGGTTTCTTAGCCCTAGATGGATTCTAGAGTGATCTGACGGCTGTAAATAAATTCAAAACTCTATAAAAAGGCCCATAGACTCAAACCCTAAATCAAAATTAAAACTAAAATTATGGCTGTCATGCTGTCGTCTTGAACCCCAGAGCAGCCGCTACCAATTAGAGAGGAAGAACAGCAAATCAAATCAATTCTATTCAACCCTAGCAACGAATCTTCTTCAAAGGAGAGCTAATACAACTTCAGAAATCAGAATTCAGAACTCAAGACCGCTTTTGAGTTGTGAGTTCGATCACTTTAACAAAATAATTGCTAAATTAATTATGATGTGATATACGTTGGATTATAAGTTGTGGTTGTGAATCTAATTCATATGTTTAATCATGTATGTTAACTTGATTCATATTATATGATTATGCAAGTTTCATATATGATGTTATGCAAGTTAATATGATTATGCAAGTTTCATATATGATGTTATGCAAGTTAATATGATTATGCAAGTTTCATATATGATGTTATGCAAGTTAATATGATTATGCAAGTTGTACATATGATGTTATGCAAGTTAATAGGATCACGCAAGTTGTATGCGAGTTATATGATGTTATGTAAGTTTGGATCTAAAATATGTGCTATTAGTTCATGATGTTAACTTGTGTCAATGAATCCCTTTTTATAATCCAATCACCTAGGTTTATAACATCAGTTTTTATGCGAATATGGATGTGGAACATATGCTAGTTCGTATAAGTATTATGTTCATATGCAAGTTTAAGTGATAATTGGATTCACATATATACAAGTTCACACCTTCAAAGTTTAGATCCATATTCAAGTTGACATTTTTATGTTGAAACTATGACATGCATAGTTATGCAAGTTTACACCTTTATGTGGATCCATAGTTTACTCAGGTTAACACCTTTTATTGGATCCATAGTTATGTAAGATGACACCTTTATGTTTAGGTTGACGACATACATAGTTTATGTAAGTTTGTGATAATTACCTTGGCTAGTTGGGTGTAAAACTATGTTCATACATGCAAGTTCACACCTTTTAGATCTATGATTTTTGGATCCTTGATAATACAAAGACTATGCAAGTATGTTGTAATTCTTAATTGCAAGTTAGATGCAAATTAGATCTATTATTGTGTGTATGTGACTTTTTGACGTTTATTCCCTTTTTTAAGTATTAGACTATTTGCTATTCTAATATGTATATGTCATGTTAAGCAAACGAATGACGGGGGTACGATGGGGATAATAGTGGATACACACATATTATGAATTTGGCATGTAATAGACTAAAAAAGCATGTAATTAATTTTAAGGAATAAAATTAATTGGTGATGAAATTGGTATAATTTATATACCATAAATAGATGAGCATAATTTAGGTGATAAATTATGGACATAAATAAATATGGAAATTTGAATAGGGAAAGTAATTCAAATTTTGGGAAAATTAATTATGTATAATTAATTGCCTAAGACACGAGGTTGGACTCATTTTTGGTGTAAGACTGCCCGGACCCGCCCGACAAATCCAGCAGCCACAAATGATAGCCCAATGTGAGAGGTCAAAGGCCCAAATTAAATGCGTAACAATTGTATGGACACGAGATTAGGCTCGTTTGTGGTGTAAGATTGCCCGGACCCGCCCGACAAATCCAGCAGCCACAAATGCCAGTCTAATGTGAGAGGTCCTATAGGGGTTACGGTAGTAATAAATTAATAAACACTTAACCAAAGTAAAACATGTGGTGGGACATGGGGGTTAAGTGTGTGCCTTAGGTGGCATGAGGAAATACGATTAGTAACACTTAACCAAGGTAAAACATGTAAGTGGGACATAGGGGTTAAGTGGGTGCCTTGGGTGGCATGTGGAATTACTAATAGAAACCCTTAACCAAATTTAAAACATGTAAGTGGACATGAAGGGGGTTAAGTGGGATGTACTAGAGGGGACCAAGCCTAGGTGGAAAGCTTGTGTCAAGCATGGGGGGCCCTTTTCAGTCCAGTAGCCCATTAAGTATCTTTGTGAGCTCGACCCAAGTCGAGGACGGGACACACCTACTGGGTCTGATTGTTAGAGGCCAAAACGGGTTAGCGGTGGCAACACAAGTCCAACGGGGTCACGTGCGTGCGTGGATCCGGGCTGGTAGGTAAGACGTTGTTGCATCGTGTAGTTATAAGCCGTGCATTCCTTGCATGGTATAAGGTTTTCATATTGGGGAGTGATACACCCCACTGTGGGACCTACACGGGTATCTACGAGTTAGGGAGCCGATCGAATGGGGCAGGGTAGTGGGTACACCTAGTGGAGCTAGGAGCAGACGCACCTATGTAGTCAGCTAGGGGTACACGAAGCTACCACTATTATTAATAATTATTAAGGGGGTACACCTAGTGGAGATAGGAGCAGGCGGCACCTATGACGTCAGCTAGGAGTACATGGAATTACCATTATTACTTATTGAAGGTGTACATCTAGTGGGGATAGGTACACGCTGGGTACCTATGATAACAACTAGAGATATACATTCAAACATGGAGGATAGTGGGTACATCTAGTAGTACACGAAGCTATCATCGTTCTATTTAGCCAAGAGGGATCAAATTTCTAGAGTGACTAGTAGGGGTGCAGTTAGTGTTAGTACAGTACAGTACGGTAGAGTATAGTAATTATCCTATATTGATTAGGAAGCGCCATTAACGTTATCTCTGTTTCTCTTGATTGCCTTGCCATACCCATGTGGTTCACACAGTCATTACCTTATTCTCCACCTTGTATCTTATCATATTGCTTTAATAATTATGTTGTTAGAGTTATCGGACTCGCCAGACTTTATGTCTGACCCCCTTTGTTTCCACCTCTTTTCTTTCCCCCCCCCCTAAGGTTCTAAGGGTGGGACTAGTACTAGTGGAGCTTGATTGGGATCTCTTTGGGAGCACTTGGATTTGTATTGCTGAAGTAAAGTTCAGCCTATCATTTTCTTTATGGCTATTTGTAGTTGTGGGATTATGTACTTTGTTTTATCAAGATGGATATTATGTACTTGACTTTGGTTTATGGTTTTTGATGATGTAACCAAACATATTTACCTTCTGCTGCAATAAATAAAGTTCTAAATTTTTAAGTACTGCTTTATATCTGTCTTGTTGTGATTTTCTGTTCTATATTCACTTAAAATGCTCCATGGAAGTTAATGCATTCCTTTTGCGAGTGACATTAATGGACGTGGAGTGTTACAGGTAACTTACCTTATTGGTCACGTTTATAAAATAAACGTGTTTAATTGTTTGAATTGTTTGAACTGATTGAACTGTTTTGTTTATTGGTTGATGTTAAATGGTCATTATTTATTATCAGTTAAATGTGATTGAATGATATGATTTGAGCTAACCAATTTGGATACAGGGAAGAACAGGTTGGAGGGATCCAATAGGATTCCTTAAATATATTATTTATTTTCATATTATCATATATGAACTGATCTGATGGGGTGATTGATTTAATTGCTAATTGTTGACTGACAATTAAACATCTGATTAGTTTAAACCAATGGGCAGTATCGGTTGAGTATTTGGCAGCATATGGCCTAGGAAATCAATTGTTTTATAAATGTTGATTTACCGTCATGCAAATCGGCAGAGATTAAATTATAAAATTTATTTTATAACTGGATATAGATTTTGAATTGAATTATATTGAAAATAAGTTGTAAAAAGGAAATAAATATTTATTATTTATTATTTAAACTTATACTTAATCATTAATAATTTCTAGAATCAGATTTATAAATAAATGAATAGAAAATTAACTCAATAGTTAAATTTGGATAATTGTTTGTTATGAAACAATTAAATGGGATTATTTAAAATTAATTATATTATTAATTAATTTGAAGTGAGAACCAGTTGGAATCGGGTAACGAGATAATTGCGGTTTGAAATAACTAAATCAACCCGTTTTTATTGGGATTGATTATTAAATTGGTGTATTTTCAATAAATTTGTTTAACGAATATTTGTTTTATTTTAATAAGATTTTTAAAATGAATGTAATAACTATTTTAGTTAATAAAGGAATAAACTACTTTACAGTAGTTAAGGATTGAAATAAATTATTATTTTAATTAATAATAATTTAGAAAATTACTTTTTAATTGAAATTCATCGAAATGGAAATGAAATCCAATTGATTGGTGAAAGGAGTTTATGTACGAGTTTTGTATTTAAAACCCAAAATTTTATAACGAAGTCATAAAAGGAATTTCAAGCGCATACGATAGCTTTAATAAAATGTTTACCTAATATTCGAATCTAGGAAAAGGGAATTGAGATGGAAAGGTATTAAACCAAAGTTTTATAAACGAAGTTATAAAAGAGGTGAGGTGGTAAAGCGTTAATTTTAAATTAATATTATGGAATAATGGGGTTAAGTAAAATTGGGAAATTGAAATAAGAATTTCAAAGGGGGTAATGGTTGAATGGAATTGGAAAGGGATTGGTAAAAGTGAATTTAGGTAAAGAGGTGGATCATAGGATTTGATAAACAAATCCGAATTATGAAATGAAATTGTTTAAAATGGTAAAGGTTAAAAAGTGGTGTTGTATAAAGAATTACTTAATTATTAAATTAAGGAATAATGTTATATTCTAGAAGGAGATTTTCAAAGAGATAAGAAGGTTGTATGAAACCGTATTTTGAATAAAATAGTAAAATGGCAATTTGTATTGGTACTAGAATGAATGATCTATTTTTGGATTACAACTTGTATCTATCTTAGGATATGAATGTTGTTGATCAAGGTCTGAGAGGTAATAAAATACCCAACTTGAACAACTTCAGGATTATCTAAGGATGATATTAGTTGTAATGGTAAAAGGGATTAGTGATAATTTATTATTTCCATTAGTGAAATAATAATAATGCAATGTTGGGTGGAAATTTGGAGAATATATAACGAGAGATCCGAAGTAAAGGAAATTAGAAAAATGTGAGAATATATATTTTTAAATGATGATTCCAAGTAAAAGAGAAATAAAAGGGGATTGCATGAATTATAACGATATTTTTGAGTTAGAAAGGAAATGTAAAAGTTTGGTTTTATTCAATAGGAATAAGCAGTGCGTACTGTTAAGAATTGAATAAAAGATATCTCGTAATGTTATTTTTACGAATAAATAAGTTGAATTGATTTCCCCGATATTAGAAAATAATGTGGCTAATGCTTTGAAAGTGAAAATAGGAAACTGGATATATAAAAGTTAATTTGTTGAGAAAAATCTTATGTTGAATAAAGAAGCAAGAAAACTATATTCATAATATTGAAATATTTAAGAGTTTTAAATTTACATTTGTTTTAATTAAAAGGCCAATTGAAGTTGAATACTGAACCAGTGAACTCGTTGGATTTTCATGATTGAATCATTGTTTATTTTGATAGTTAAATAACCGACTATCAAATCTGGCCAATACAATTGTTGGTACGGAAAAACCGGGATCGAATTTATATTCGAAAACCATTTTGACCAACAAATACGTGAAGATATCAGAAGATGATCGAGATGGAGCATTAAAGACTGTAGATTTTCATAAATGGAAGAACTACTAAAAATCTTCGGTCTGCAGCCAAAGATGTACTGTGGTTCTGTCGCGGTTGGAATCTACGGATTGCAAGGACTTCACGCTACTGATCTGATGGGGTGATTCCTATATTGGATGCGGTAGGAGAGTACCTTCGGTTCATCCTGTTCCTAGATGACTTGTACGGATGGATGTCTGACAGAGTATTTCCAAAGGGATCGCGTACGTTGATTTCTTCAAACGTACCATAGTTAGTGGCGGAGAAAGGCCTTTCTCTAAGGTTATCAACTAAGAGTATTTTTGTGGACGCCAGTTGGTGATATCTGGCGGATCTGACGATGTGGCATTCAAAGTGAAGGATGATGTGATGTTCTAAAAGTAATTTCTGGCCTCAAGCCTCATCAACTGGGAAACGACAAAAATCGGGCAGGCAGCATGGCTATGTGGTTCTCTCCCATTAGGATGTATAATCACCTATCTAGAGAAAATCCATTTGCTTCTTTAATCTATTTCGATGTTGTCCCTTTTTCGGGAAACGGTGGTTTGAGTCCAACCGTTGGTGATATACATTTGATACACTCAAGAGAAATGAGTGGTCGGTCATGTGTGGGCCGGGTTGCAAGACGTTCTTGTTGAACCCAGTGTATTCCCCTCTAGAGATACACTATGGGCAGGTGGTTCCATACCTTGTCATAGTTGGAATCCAGTCTCCAATAAGCGCCCGCGGTTTTGATTGTATGCTATATATGTGAAGCATGAGATGCAAGCGTTCCGCTAGATTGTTATTTACTTGTATTTAGACACTGTTATAATATCAGAAAAAATATTGATTTCAAAAATGTTTTGGGTTATCTTAAGGTAAAAATAGTCCGTATTTATTTGTGGATTTGGTCTTACAATTATCCTTTTCTTTTGAAAAGATTTTTGAAACTTAAAATCAAGTTGGATGATTTCCCCTTAATACTGTGCGAGTTTTTCTCACTCTGGTTCACCAGATTGACCCGGTGTTTTGTAAATGCTCGAGTTAGACTGGGTTGTACAGGTACATATTATCGGATGATGCAAATTTCAGAAGATGGGTTGGAGGTGATCAGGCGTATTGTATCTAGTATTTAGTCCGCTATGTGATTGTATATGAGGATAGGTTACTATCACTGTCCAGATGTGTGATGTACTCTGATATTGTAAGTATTTTTAAAAAGCTCTCAATAAATATTTATTTCTGTATTAAATGTTTTTCCGCTGCGATGTGACACTCCGTGTTGTGTTGGTTCTTCTTCTTCTTCTATTCTAGTATTTCTTTCTTTCTTATCTCACCCTCTAATTTCTTTCTAATAACGTTCCGATGTTTTCAGTTTGGAAGGTCGGCATGAGATACAGAATTGTATTTATGTCGATTTTCGGGGTCGAAAATCCTTGGGTTGTTACAGTGGTATCAGAGCTATCAGTTTTGTAATACCTTGGCTCTGTGGTATAACTCGATAGAGATTGGGTTAGTAATACCCTAGATCGAGATTGAATGTATATATATGAGAGCATATTTGTAAATTTTATATACAAATGTTTTGTATTGTGTTATTTGATCGGTTCAAGTGTTGAGAAGCATAAAACTGTCAATTGATACAATATTGTTTTGAAAAGAGGGTAAATGATATAATTTTACCCAAAATATATTTTTGTATAGAAAAGAAACAATTTTATCAAATTGTTGGGATGTTAGTGTATTTGCTTGATTTGGATGGAATTAAAATTAGATTGAACTTTAAATTGAAACACAACTTGGTTAAGTGGAAATTAAATAAATCATGATATTGAAATGGAATTAAATAAATTGCAATTTGAATAAATAATAATCAAATAGAAATCAATCGGGTATTAATCGATTGATGTTCAAATATGTGAAACCAAAATTAAATATCAATATTGATTGTAAATTCAATTGGTTTGGTTGTGTATTGGTTGTTGATTGTGAATTGTTTGTTATTGGATGATAGTTTGTTTGAATGGGAATAATCGACAATTTAATGGAGCTAAGTGAATTATAAACTAAAGAATAATTTCTAGTATAATTAAATTGTAATGAAACTGCATATGAATTAAAATTTGTGGTTTAACCCTGTAATTGAAAATGAATTGATGTTATCTGTTTGATGTTGGAATTGGTATAGTTATATTGTTGATTAATAACTTATTATTTAAAAATTTCATGTATCGGTTACTTAAGTGCATAGAGTTAAGTACAGGTGCCAGATGGCTAGGCAGATTGATATTGGTTGAGTAAATCGCATACAGATTAAGCAATTATGTTCAATAGAGCTCATAAAAGGTACGCTTACGCGAAAATATAAAATTTTGGGTTTTGATTTTTGTTTTCCGACCGTGTGGGTCGAGGTATATATATATTATGTGTTCCTGCGATATCGCAGATGTCACTCCATATAGGGGAGACTCTGCTGAATTTTTTCGGGAATTTAATGTGTTAGAATTTTTTTCGATATTTTTGAAAATTTTATTTTTCCAAAATGAATTAATTTTTAATTTAAAATAAATTGGATTTATAAATTAACGGGATTTGTAGCATTTTTCTTACCTTAGCAATTTCGAGGACGAAATTATTTTAAGGGGGGAAGAATGTAACGACCTGTATTTTTGGCAGTAAGATATTTAATTTAATTTATTATTTTAAAACATTATATTTGGAATATTTTTTGTTTTCAATATTTAATTCATTTTCTAAAACGGAGTTTGAACATTGTATATTTATATAATTATAAATCGAACTCGAAATGGCGCGACAGTTCGTAATATTGAGTTTTGAACTTCAATTGAGTGTACATGATCCAATATATCTGTGAAATAAGAAACTTGGAACCGTATTGATGATAATTTTCATATGGAAGAGAAAAATCCAGATTTCGTGTTATAGATTGTTAGTTATGGCTAAATCAAATTTGGAAATAATCGCTATGGAAATCGTTATATAAATTATTGGCCTTTAAAATAGCCATTTTGCAAACAGTCTCTGTTTTCGACGAAATTAGCTTCATTGGAACCGTAACATTAAATTATTTCATGGTATTAAATTGCATGGGAAACAGATGTCGTATGTGACCACGACAACCATAAATGCCCATTCAATTTCTATAGCGCGTAATTAAATTTATTTAATTCAATAGAGAGATATTTGAGTGTAACTTGAGCAGACAATCGAATTAAGCCACAAAACCAATTCCGTTGAGTTCGTATCGACGTTAGAGTCAGAATAGCTATATAGTTTGTTATTTTTGGAGACTGGATAATTTGGTGTCCAAAATGACATTGCAGTGCATATAAAAATAGTGTACCCGGAAACAGTCTCAGAATGTGACGAAACTAGTGCCGTTGGATTCATATTAATTAATTATTATAGAATTTTCAATTTTTGTGTCAACTGGACTTACCGTGTGATCGTGGCAACGATAAACGCCCAAATCAATTATATTATTTGGTCAATTCAAATAGGGGTAACTTTAAACGAATAAACGACTAGCCAAATGAACACCGATTTGGATGAAATAAATGCCATTGGATCCGTAAGGAAGAGGTCTAGTAGAATGTCAAGGTTTCATATTTTTTTTTTGATTTTTTATTTAATTTTAGGGATTTTAAACGCTTGATTTTACATCAGTATTTATAAAGGACTTCTCACAAACGATCTCGGAATTCGACGAAACCTATCCCATTGGGTCCGGAATTTTTTTTATGCTAGGATTACATTATTTGTCAAAAACTGAGGTCATATGTAGGTGTTTTGAGGTGATACTTAGCGATGAGGTTTCATAAATAATTAAATAATAATTTCTATACCCTATTTATACCATTCAAAACCCTTTCTCACGGTCAAAATCATTCGCTAGGTCAACTAACCTAATACGCCGCCACTATATTAAAACCAACGGCTTGGAAATTATGTATTCTTCCTCATTCTTCTTGAAATCGGTTGACCATTTGATGAAATCCTCTATTACAAAATCAAAGAACCAGATCGAGATGGATATTATCAACGACGACATTGGAATTCTAGGTGGTGGATCGCCTGGAATCTGGGCCGACAACGCTTGCGTTTGGGAACGGATTGGAGGTGAATGGAGAGACCTAGCGTGGCGAAACTCGAGTCGTAGGTGGAGGAGATGGAGATGCATCTGGTGGCACGGTCTGATGGTTGGTCGGTGTATGGGAAGGCGGTGCAGATGGGATGTTAGGGTGTGTGGTTTTGCTGAGCAACTATGTAATGTCCCACCTTTTTGACCGCTTCAAATTGGTGATAAAACCAACTTAAAACGCTCAAAACGACGGACCGATATTTATCTTATTGAGTTTAAAAGCAGAATCAACACAGAAAAATATAGAATAAATAGAAGATACAATTTTTGAATAACAAAATAAACCTTTATTTATAAATCAGACTTTTAGATACAATATCTTATTATACAGCGGAATACAATTCAATACAGAAAAATATTTACTGTTTGAAATCTTCAAAGTGCGCCTCTTCGGAATCCCCAACGTTGCCAACCTTCGAATTCTGAACTGGAATCTTTGTATCTGTAACGCTCAGGGTCTGACCCGAGCTTTCAGTGCAAAAACATAAAACACTTGAGTCAGGATTAATCATAGTTCAAGCAAAACAATTTCAATATAAACTAAAATACATAGTTAACCCTGTACTCCACTAACTTTTGGGTACATCGAACTCGCAATAACTGTTGGAATATATCACGGTCTAGGACGAAACAATAGGAACAACTGGATTTATATATACGTATGCCGATGACGTACATATACACATACAATGGGGTATATATACATACGTGTACATCGGCCACTATATATATATATATATATATATATATATATATATATACTGAAAACATATATACGTCAATATCCGAGAATCAAGTGTAACATTTTTGTGTATTAGTTTTAAAATCAGGGATGGACCATCATGGAAACCTGCACATGCAAACGTGTACCCATACACGTGTGCACTGCCCTAGCATATGGTAACCACAAATAACAAATATACTACATTCAGAGGGTATCCATGAATATTATAGCAAAACAGTGACGGGCCGCACGTCCAAGTGCATCAGCGGCAGTTTTGGCAAACGCATCACGACAGTTTTAGGCGAACATATAACAGCAGTTTTGGGCAACCTGTATCCTCAGGTTTGGGAAATATATATCAAAGGTTTGGCAACATATATCATCAGTTTTGGGCAACATACATCATCAATTTTGGGCAACATACATCATCAGTTTTGGGCAACATACATCATCAGGTTTTGGGCACATATAACATCAGTTTTTGGGCACATATAACATCAGGTTTTGGGCGCATATAACATTAGGTTTTGGGCGCATATAACATCATTTTTTGGCAACATATAATATCAGTTTTTGGGCACATATATCATCATTTTTTGGGCGCATATGACATCAGTTTTGGGCGCATATAACATCAGTTTTGGGCACATATAACATCAGGTTATGGGCGCATATAACATCAGTTTTTGGGCGCATATAACATCAGTTTTTGGGCGCATATAACATCAGGTTTTGGGCGCATATAACATCAGGTTTTGGGCGCATATAACATCAGTTTTTTGGCACATATAACATCAGGTTTTGGGCGCATATAACATCAGTTTTGGAAACATATAATATCAGTTTTGGGCGCATATATAACATCAGTTTTTGGGAACATATAATTTCAGCAATTTACTTTAGTAACATATAGTTTTAGCATGAACTAATATACCATATACAAAAAACTAATAGCATGAACTAACAACATGCATTAACATACCATGTAAATGAACTAACACCATGGATTAACATAGGACTAACAGCATGGACTAAGATACCATATAAATGAACTAACAGCATGCATTAACATACCATGTAAATGAACCAACGACATGGACTAACATAGGATTAACAACATGGACTAAGATACCATATAAATGAACTAACAGCATGCATTAACATACCATGTAAATGAACTA
This sequence comes from Allium sativum, assembly GCA_030737875.1. Lineage (NCBI taxonomy): Eukaryota > Viridiplantae > Streptophyta > Magnoliopsida > Asparagales > Amaryllidaceae > Allium > Allium sativum. The sequence continues at coordinate 469,345,398 of CM060923.1, forward strand.
ACGACATGGACTAACAACATGGACTAAGATACCATATAAATGAACTAACAGCATGCATGAACAGCGTAGTGATGGTGTAGAACCAATGACGCTTCTAACACAAATGCCCTTCTACATTTCTTAACGATTTCAGTAAATACTTCTGATTATGGAAAGGTGACAAAATATATCGCTATTAAATAAGATCTTCCCATAAAATATTTCATTGTCAGTAGGAACACTGTTTGGAAACAATGGTAACTGTTGCCTTAGGTGCCTTCTAGTACAGGAAGTGATAAAACTACTTAAAAAGGGTTAATCGAGTTTTAAACAAATAAATGTGAAGTTAGCCTGAATCATTTTATGATTCTTTCCATGTGGTACTGAGTTTCAAGTTTTAAATTTGAGGATCCCATCAATTTATGGACAATACCCTCCTGGTTTCCTTCCTGTAACACCCCGTATGTTGAATACCTTGTTATAATAGAAATCAGGGCAGAATTAAATTTAATAATTTGAATCAGGGGAAACGGGCTATGCCATTGCGTTCGTCTCGGAAAAATACGCGAAATAGAGTCCGAAATTTTGTAAATTGGAGTCCGTATGACCCAGTTATGGCCCAAAGAAGTTTTCAGAAAATTCAAAGTTAAAAACAGATTTAAAATTCAGTTCTAAAACAAGTTTGGAGCCAAAAGAGGAAAGGTTCCCGCCTGGCCCCGTGTCGACAGGCATGTCGACAGGGGTGTCGACCGCCCTGTCGACAGGGGTGTCGACACAGGGTGTCGGCCCTATTGATCTGGGTGCACCAGATCTGGTTTTTGGGTTAGGCTTGGGCTGTGTTCTAGAGATTTCCGAAATCTAAGGGTCCTAATCTAATCTAGGGTTAATCTAAGGGCCTAAAACACTCACCTAATCTATAAATACACCCTAAACCTACCCTAATCCATACTAAAAATAGAATTGAGGGCTACATGCCGCCAAATTAAATCTTAGAAGGAGCCTCCACTAATTTATGAAGAGGGTTGCAAGCTAATCACTCTCTAATCAACCTCTAATCCATTCTAAGCATCTTAATCTTCTTCATTTGGAGTGCAAATTTGCTAGTTGTGAGTTCCTATAGCTTTAATAATCAATTGTTAAATTGATTATGGTAGGATGTGATAAGACATGGCTATGTTTGTGGATAAATGTGTTTATGCAAGTTTGTATGATATGTGATTTGCAAGTTTTATGCTATATGCAAGTTTAATGCCATGTTTTATGATGCAAAACACTATGTTGAACATTTATGCATATGTAACATGTTATGCAAACTATATGTGAGAGTATATGCAAGTTATATGTAACATGATATGCAAGTTATGCATGTGGTTTTATGCATGCTAAGTGTTTGGTTTTATGCATGCTAAGTATTTGATTTTATGCATGCTAAGTATTTGATTTTATGCATGCTAAGTGTTTGATTTTATGCATGCTAAGTATTTGATTTTATGCATGCTAAGTGTTTGGTTTTGTGCATGCTAAGTATTTGATGTTATGCAAGTTATGTATTTGGTGTTATGCATGCTAAGTATTTGATTTTATGCATGCTAAGTATTTGATTGTATGCATGCTAAGTATTTGGTTTTATGCATGCTAAGTGTTTGGTTTTATGCAAGTTATGATACATATTCATATGCAAGTTATGATGCAAGTTCATATGTAAGTTATGATGCAAGTTTATAAGTTCATATGCAAGTTATGATGCAAGTTCATATGCAAGTTATGATGCAAGTTTATGAGATCATATGCAAGTTTATAAGTTCATATGCAAGTTTATGAGATCATATGCAAGTTTATAAGTTCATATGCAAGTTTATGAGATCATATGCAAGTTTATAAGTTCATATGCAAGTTTATGAGATCATATGCAAGTTTATAAGTTCATATGCAAGTTTATGAGATCATATGCAAGTTTATAAGTTCATATGCAAGTTTATGAGATCATATGCAAGTTTATGAGTTCATATGCAAGTCATGTAATATGTTATGCAAGTTCATATGCAAGTTATGTGACATATTATATGCAAGTCATGTATTGGTTAATATGTAAGTTTATGTGACATGTTATACAAGATTACATGCAAGTTATGTGACATGTTATGCAAGTTCATATGCAAGTCATGTGTTTGTTAATATGCAAGATGGCCCCTTTGAAACATGTTCATACATATGCAAGTTGACACCTTTTATATATGTTATGTCATGAGAACGAAATTACGTGGGAACGATGGGGTTAATTAAATGCATATGTTAATAAGATTGTGTGAAATTAATATAATTATGCATAACATAAAATAAATGAACATAGTATGGGAATTTGCCTATTAAGTTAGGTGTACCCATACTATGTGTTGGGAATTTGCCTATTAAGTTAGGTGTACCCACATTTTTGAGTTGGGAATTTGCCTATTAAGTTAGGTGTACCCATATTCCTAAAATAAACATGATAATTAATATAAATTATGAGGGTGATTAATTAGGTGTAATTAATCGACTAAGACACGAGGTTGGATTCAGTTGTAGCGTAAAACTGCCCAGACCCAACCGGCTTAACCAGTTGCTACAAATGTTAGCCCAATGTGAGAGGTCTTAGGCACAAATTAAATACGTGATTAAAGTAAAGACACGAGGTTAGACCCTTTTTATGACGTAAGGCTGCCCGGACCCAACCGGCATATCCAGCAGTCATAAAAGACGGTCTAATGTGAGAGGTCTTTATGAGGTCATGATCTTAATTAATTAATTAAGAAACACTTAACCATATTAGCATGTAGAGGGACATGAGGGGTTAAGTGGGTGCCTTGGGTGGCATGAGGAAACTAGTGGGTTGCCTTGGGTGGCAATAGAAAATACGATTAGAATACTTAACCAAAGTGGAACATGTAATTAAACATGATTAAAGGGTTAAGTAAGTGCCTTGGGTGGCATGTGGGAATCAACTAAGTGCCTTGGGTGGCATGCGGAAATCTAGTGGGTGCCTTAAGTGGCAATTGAAATACAATTAAATGACAAGCTTAAGTAGTAGCTTGTGGGGGCCTTAAGTGGCAATTGAAATAGGATTAGATGACTTAACCAAACCTTAACATGTAGGTGGGCATGATTATAACTGGGGTTAAGTGGGATACACTAGATAAAATAACAAGCTTAGGTGGTAGCTTGTGGGGGCCCATTTCAACCAATATCCCAAACGTATCTTAGTGGGCTCGACTCTAGTCGAGTGACGGGACACGCATATTGGGCTTGACTATAAGAGGCCAAATGGGATAAGACGTTGTTGCATCGTGTAGATATAAGCCGTGCACCGTTAGTTTTATCAGGTTGGCACGCTGGGGAATGGTACACCCCACGGTGGGGCCAGCACGGGTATCTACGTTAGGGAGCCGATCGAATGGGGAGTAGTGTGTACAACTAGTGGATTATAGGGCCCCGTGGCGTCTACTTAGTCACCTAGGGGTACGCGAAAACTATTAAGTTAATTTTATAAGTCCAGGGGTGGGATCAACCTTAGGAATGACTGGTGTGGTGTAGTGTAGGAATTACCCTTGGGTGGGTAGATCGGGGGGGGGGGGAGGGTGTAATCTAGTAATTACCTTTGGGAGGATAAATGCGTCTTTTCGGTTATCTTAGTACATCCTGTGTTTAGTTGGCTATTTAGTGTAGTCATTATCCCCAGAGGTACCGTACCTTGTTTATATCATACCCTAATTACTTTAATGATTGTATTGTTAGGGTTATAGGACTCACTCAGACTTATGTCTGACCCCGTTGTTTTTATCTTTTTTTTCCCAACCCTCAGGTTATCAGAGTGGGCCCAGTACGAGTGGGCTTAGATCAGGCTGCTTTTTTCTCTTTTGGAGCTTGGACCATAGATGTAGAGCTCAGCTTACCCTTTCTTTTATGGCTATCAGTTCATGTATTGGGATTATGTACTTTTATTTATCAGGATGGATATTTTGTACTTGACTCTTATTATGGTTTTGTGATGTAACCAAACATGTTTTACTTTCCGCTGCAATGAAATGATGTTTTAAAATTTTCAAGTATTACTTATATCTGTCTTGTTGTAATTTTTCTGTTCTATATTCACTTAAAATACTCCACCGCTGTTATGGCATTCCCTTAGCGAGTGACCATAGCGGGTGTGGGGTGTTACACGTGGTATCAGAGCTTAAGGTTACCAGAACAGATAAAATTTTTAGAAAAACTATTTTCTAAGAATATTTTTGAAAGGAGTATTTTCAAAAACATGTCTTTTAAGAGAAAAGTTTTTGAAAGAGAAGCATAATCCCCAATAGCCATATCTATATCTTTCGAATTCTCCGTTTTGAATCTCTTCCTCTCTCGTTTTGAGTTTCCCCTCCGCGTATAGATGACCTTTCTAAGATAGATAAAAACGGAAAACCACTTTAAGGGACTTAGACGTTAGTCAGATTAGAAGTTGGTTCAAGGAGGAGGAGGACTGGTAGGTATCTATTGGATAGACGATGGGAGGAAGGCTCAAATAGTTGTTTGGTTAATGAAGGATGAAACCTCATTGGTGGGAGGTTACGAGTGGAGAATGGGATGAAGAAGGCGAGTAGTTATCCTTTTGGAGCAATGGGACACCGTATTAGGATTGTCCAAAGGGGCATGGGCAAGGTATGGAATCTCCTGGAGGGTAGTTGTATTCCCCCGCGGCTAGTGTACCTGATGGGGATAGGACCGTCTAGGTTGGAATTAGGATTTCTTTATTTTACGGTTCGAACTTTATTTAATTCTGACACATCGAGTTCGTTTATCTCATCATTGTTAGTTGAGTCACTGCACTTAGACACCAGTTAGTAGATGATCCCTTAGTTGTTTCAAACCCAATTGGGGCTCCGTGAAGTATTTGGGTTTGAAAGTTGCTATACTTAGCGTTGAGAGTAGATGTGATGCTTTTTGGGCTTCACGAGCTATGGGTTAGTTTGGGCATGGACTGGTTATCCAGTAGGGGTGCCGTTCTTGATTTTGAAGAGAGAGTTGTTAGGCTTATGACCCGCTTGGGTAACACTCTCGAGATCTCTTGTAATCCCATGGAATCTGTTATGCTAAGTTATCTAGAATCGCTTGACGCGTCGGTCGGGAGTTTGCGATCTGTTAGAGTGGTCCGGGAATACTCGGATGTGTTTGAGGAGGTGAAGGGCTTACCTCCGGAGCGGGAGATTGACTTCCGAATATATCTGGTAGACAATGCTAAACCGGTATCTTTACCAGTGCGCCACATGGCTCCTCGCGAGAGGAGGGAAATCCGTAAGCAAGTAGGCGATTTGCTTGAGAAGGGGTCCATAAGACAAAGTATATCGGAGTGGGGTGCTCCAGTAGTTTTTGCTACAAAGGCGGATGGGTCCCTCAGACTTTGTGTAGGCTAAAGAGAACTAAATAAACTCATAAAGAAGAATAGACACCCATTGCCGAGGATGGATGATCTCTTTGATCAGTTGGTTGGCGCCTCAGTATTTTCACAAGTTGGACTCAGCCATGGGGTTTCGTCAGTCGAAGGTGGCTGAGGATAGTATAGAGAAGATTGCCTTTAGGACTCCGGATGATTTTATGAGTAGCTGGCGATGCCATTTGGTTAGACGAACGCCTCCGCACACTTTGTTGATTTGATGAGAAGGGTGTTCAAGGAGTACCTAAATAAGTTCGTGATGATCTTGGTGGATGACATCTTGGTCTTTTCTAGGAGCGAAATAAGTCTTCGTATGTGCTCAATAGGTTGAGCAAAGCCCGTCATGGGATAAACGGTGGTTTTGGAGCGAGACTGGAAAGGACATCCAGAGCTGGACAAGGGCTTAATTATTTAGCCATTTTTACTAGTATCATCTCACGTAGGTTGTCTGAATTCGAAGGAGGTATCCCTTGGGTGTTTGTCTGATATTGGTTTAGGCCTTTGGGGCTTGCATTTAGGGGATGTCGAGCTCGACTAGGGTGGTCTGCGTGAGAGATGGATAGTTGTGACGATTTTGCATGGGAGAATATCCTGATTTTCTCTAGAAGTGGAGAAAAGCATGCCCTACATCTTTGGGAAGTGTTGGAGGCTCTTTGAGCGCATTGTCTTAAGACAACAAAGGTGGATGGAATTCTTAGCATCTTATGAGTTTGAGATAGCGTATACCCCTGGCAAGGGTAACGTGGTGGCAGACGCCTTAAGCAGAAAAAGGCTGTCTTTGAGTCCATTGTTCGTGGGATGACGAAGCTTGGAGTTTAATTCTATGATTGACTTTAGACCTTCCGTTGACTTTGTACCCGGTTTGCTAGCCTCCTTGGAGGTTAGGCCTACTCTTTTGGGGCGGATTGGCGAGGCACAGCGAGACGACCCACAGTTGGTTGAGTTAGTAGAGAAGCTCATAAGAGGGGGAGTCGTCCGGCCATTTGAGTAGGTACACCCTAGATGGTAAGGGGTGGTTGCATAGAGACGGTAGACTTTGTGTACCGCAAGACGAGGGTCTGAGGAAGGCTATACTTGATGATACACATCGGTCGAAGATGACCATTCATCCTGGTAGGGACAAGATGTACCAAGACATGAAGAGAGTTTTCTTCTGGGCTGGTATGGAGAAAGATGTGGCCGAGTATGTCGCTAGATGCTTGGTGTGCTAGCAAATGAAAGCAGAGCAGAAGAAACCCGATGGGTTGCTTCACCCATTTGGAAGTTCTGCTATGGAAGTGGGATAGTGTCTCGATGGATTACCGAGATCGAGGAAGGGCAATACGGGAATTTGGGTTGTGGTATACAGACTTACCAAGAGTGCCCATTTTATACCCGTGAAGAGTAAGAGGACCGCTCCATGGCTTGCTTCAGTCTATGTTAGAGAGATTGTTAGATTGCATGGCGTACCATCCAGCATTGTGAGTGATCGAGATCCTATCTTCACTAGTGAGTTTTGGAGAAGTTTGCAAGAGGCGGTAGGGACTCAGTTGTGTCTGAGCACCGCATATCATCCTCAGACGGACGGCTAGACTGAGAGGGTGAATCGTGTCCTAGAAGACCTTTTGAGGCTTTGTATCTTAGATTTTGGAGGTACATGGGAAGAGCATCTTCCATTGGTGGAGTTCGCATATAATAACAGCTTTCAGTCCAGTATTGGTATGGCTCCTTTCGAAGCTCTTTATGGAAGGCCTTGTCGATCTCCTACATGTTGGTGGGAATCTACGGATAAAATCTTGCTTGGGCCAGATATGGTTAGAGAGACTTCAGAGAAGATTGATTTGATTCGAAGAAGGATGAAAGCAACGCAAGATAGATAGAAATCTTATGCGGATCGGAGAAGGACGGATCTTGAGTTTGAGGTTGGGGACATGGTTTTTGTCAAAGTATCTCCGTTGAGAAATGTTGTTCGCTTTGGGTCCGTTGGGAAGTTAGCACCGAGGTTTGTTGGGCCGTTTCCTATTAAGGAAAGGATTGGACGGATGGCATATAGGGTGGAGTTGCCCGACAGACTTAGTGGTATTCATGATGTATTCCATGTATCACATTTGAGGAAGTGCTTACATGAGACCGCAGAGGTCGTAGAGCCGAGCTTGCTCAGAGATGTAGAGGTAGAGCGTGATGCGACGATTCGACGAGCTCCTACTCGCATCCTTGGGTCAGAAACTAGGAAGTTGAGGAACAGAGAAGTTCAGCTAGTTAAAGTGCAATGGGGAGAAGACGAGGGCAATGCTACTTGGGAGACGGAAGCGAAGATGCGTTCTTTGTACCTATTTCTTTTTGAGAGTATGTCTTTTAACTTCTCCTTTATCGCTTGTCTAGTACTTATCTTATCTTTAGTATATCCTCTCGCTAGTACCTATGACCTTTAGATAGGGTAAATCTATGGTTGAAACATGTGTTTGAGACATGTTATGTTTGATGGATGCATGTGGATGCAAGTGGTTGCCAGTGGTTGCTCGTGGATGCATGTATACACACATTAGGCACTAGATCGGCTCAGTCACTTCATATTGCATATTGCATAAAATTGTGTGTAGGAAGCTATATTTATGGATGTATAATGATTGTGTTATCATATGGATGATGCATTTTGGTGAATGATTGTGCACTCATGTAGATATTGTATGTGTCGATAGGGTTCTCTCGCATACATAATGGATGCATGGCACTATCATGGTTTGCATATGTTCATACATTAGATAGGGAACATATACACACACTTTTTGCATATGCTCATACATCATTAGAAATTGTTTTAAGGACAATGGATGCCCGTGTTTGATGGATTGAGTAGATGGTTGTTTGGATGGTAGGATATGCATTCTCCTTAGCTTAGAGATTTCGGGGACGAAATCCTTTAAGGAGGGGAGAATGTAACACCCCGTATGTTGAATACCTTGTTATAATAGAAATCAGGGCAGAATTAAATTTAATAATTTGAATCAGGGGAAACGGGCTATGCCATTGCGTTCGTCTCGGAAAAATACGCGAAATAGAGTCCGAAATTTTGTAAATTGGAGTCCGTATGACCCAGTTATGGCCCAAAGAAGTTTTCAGAAAATTCAAAGTTAAAAACAGATTTAAAATTCAGTTCTAAAACAAGTTTGGAGCCAAAAGCGGAAAGGTTCCCGCCTGGCCCCGTGTCGACAGGCATGTCGACAGGGGTGTCGACCGCCCTGTCGACAGGGGTGTCGACACAGGGTGTCGGCCCTGTTGATCTGGGTGCACCAGATCTGGTTTTTGGGTTAGGCTTGGGCTGTGTTCTAGAGATTTCCGAAATCTAAGGGTCCTAATCTAATCTAGGGTTAATCTAAGGGCCTAAAACACTCACCTAATCTATAAATACACCCTAAACCTACCCTAATCCATACTAAAAATAGAATTGAGGGCTACATGCCGCCAAATTAAATCTTAGAAGGAGCCTCCACTAATTTATGAAGAGGGTTGCAAGCTAATCACTCTCTAATCAACCTCTAATCCATTCTAAGCATCCTAATCTTCTTCATTTGGAGTGCAAATTTGCTAGTTGTGAGTTCCTATAGCTTTAATAATCAATTGTTAAATTGATTATGGTAGGATGTGATAAGACATGGCTATGTTTGTGGATAAATGTGTTTATGCAAGTTTGTATGATATGTGATTTGCAAGTTTTATGCTATATGCAAGTTTAATGCCATGTTTTATGATGCAAAACACTATGTTGAACATTTATGCATATGTAACATGTTATGCAAACTATATGTGAGAGTATATGCAAGTTATATGTAACATGATATGCAAGTTATGCATGTGGTTTTATGCATGCTAAGTGTTTGGTTTTATGCATGCTAAGTATTTGATTTTATGCATGCTAAGTATTTGATTTTATGCATGCTAAGTGTTTGATTTTATGCATGCTAAGTATTTGATTTCATGCATGCTAAGTGTTTGGTTTTGTGCATGCTAAGTATTTGATGTTATGCAAGTTATGTATTTGGTGTTATGTATGCTAAGTATTTGATTTTATGCATGCTAAGTATTTGATTGTATGCATGCTAAGTATTTGGTTTTATGCATGCTAAGTGTTTGGTTTTATGCAAGTTATGATACATATTCATATGCAAGTTATGATGCAAGTTCATATGTAAGTTATGATGCAAGTTTATAAGTTCATATGCAAGTTCATATGCAAGTTATGATGCAAGTTTATGAGATCATATGCAAGTTTATAAGTTCATATGCAAGTTTATGAGATCATATGCAAGTTTATAAGTTCATATGCAAGTTTATGAGATCATATGCAAGTTTATAAGTTCATATGCAAGTTTATGAGATCATATGCAAGTTTATAAGTTCATATGCAAGTTTATGAGATCATATGCAAGTTTATGAGTTCATATGCAAGTCATGTAATATGTTATGCAAGTTCATATGCAAGTTATGTGACATATTATATGCAAGTCATGTATTGGTTAATATGTAAGTTTATGTGACATGTTATACAAGATTACATGCAAGTTATGTGACATGTTATGCAAGTTCATATGCAAGTCATGTGTTTGTTAATATGCAAGATGGCCCCTTTGAAACATGTTCATACATATGCAAGTTGACACCTTTTATATGTGTTATGTCATGAGAACGAAATTACGTGGGAACGATGGGGTTAATTAAATGTATATGTTAATAAGATTGTGTGAAATTAATATAATTATGTATAACATAAAATAAATGAACATAGTATGGGAATTTGCCTATTAAGTTAGGTGTACCCATACTATGTGTTGGGAATTTGCCTATTAAGTTAGGTGTACCCACATTTTTGAGTTGGGAATTTGCCTATTAAGTTAGGTGTACCCATATTCCTAAAATAAACATGATAATTAATATAAATTATGAGGGTGATTAATTAGGTGTAATTAATCGACTAAGACACGAGGTTGGATTCAGTTGTAGCGTAAAACTGCCCAGACCCAACCGGCTTAACCAGTTGCTACAAATGTTAGCCCAATGTGAGAGGTCTTAGGCACAAATTAAATACGTGATTAAAGTAAAGACACGAGGTTAGACCCTTTTTATGACGTAAGGCTGCCCGGACCCAACCGGCATATCCAGCAGTCATAAAAGACGGTCTAATGTGAGAGGTCTTTATGAGGTCATGATCTTAATTAATTAATTAAGAAACACTTAACCATATTAGCATGTAGAGGGACATGAGGGGTTAAGTGGGTGCCTTGGGTGGCATGAGGAAACTAGTGGGTTGCCTTGGGTGGCAATAGAAAATACGATTAGAATACTTAACCAAAGTGGAACATGTAATTAAACATGATTAAAGGGTTAAGTAAGTGCCTTGGGTGGCATGTGGGAATCAACTAAGTGCCTTGGGTGGCATGCGGAAATCTAGTGGGTGCCTTAAGTGGCAATTGAAATACAATTAAATGACAAGCTTAAGTAGTAGCTTGTGGGGGCCTTAAGTGGCAATTGAAATAGGATTAGATGACTTAACCAAACCTTAACATGTAGGTGGGCATGATTATAACTGAGGTTAAGTGGGATACACTAGATAAAATAACAAGCTTAGGTGGTAGCTTGTGGGGGCCCATTTCAACCAATATCCCAAACGTATCTTAGTGGGCTCGACTCTAGTCGAGTGACGGGACACGCATATTGGGCTTGACTATAAGAGGCCAAATGGGATAAGACGTTGTTGCATCGTGTAGATATAAGCCGTGCACCGTTAGTTTTATCAGGTTGGCACGCTGGGGAATGGTACACCCCACGGTGGGGCCAGCACGGGTATCTATGTTAGGGAGCCGATCGAATGGGGAGTAGTGTGTACACCTAGTGGATTGTAGGGCCCCGTGGCGTCTACTTAGTCACCTAGGGGTACGCGAAAACTATTAAGTTAATTTTATAGGTCCAGGGGTGGGATCAACCTTTAAGTTAGGAATGACTGGTATGGTGCAGTGTAGGAATTACCCTTGGGTGGGTAGATCTTGGGGGGGGGGTGTAATCCAGTAATTACCTTTGGGAGGATAAATGCGTCTTTTCGGTTATCTTAGTACATCCTGTGTTTAGTTGGCTATTTAGTGTAGTCATTATCCCCAGAGGTACCGTACCTTGTTTATATCATACCCTAATTACTTTAATGATTGTATTGTTAGGGTTATAGGACTCACTCAGACTTATGTCTGACCCCGTTGTTTTTATCTTTTTTTTCCCCAACCCTCAGGTTATTAGAGTGGGCCCAGTACGAGTGGGCTTAGATCAGGCTGCTTTATTCTCTTTTGGAGCTTGGACCATAGATGTAGAGCTCAGCTTACCCTTTCTTTTATGGCTATCAGTTCATGTATTGGGATTATGTACTTTTATTTATCAGGATGGATATTTTGTACTTGACTCTTATTATGGTTTTGTGATGTAACCAAACATGTTTTACTTTCCGCTGCAATGAAATGATGTTTTAAAATTTTCAAGTATTACTTATATCTGTCTTGTTGTAATTTTTCTGTTCTATATTCACTTAAAATACTCCACCAATGTTATGGCATTCCCTTAGCGAGTGACCATAGCGGGTGTGGGTTGTTACACTTCCCACCCCCATAACCTATTTGCTTGCTACGCTAAAGCATTCAGTTCTTTGTTTTTTTCTTCTTCTTTTTTTTATAATTTTTATTTTTTTATATTCTGTTAAGTCTACAATTCAACAAAAACATCACAAATAAACCAAATCAACAACAAAGCTTCGATTCTTTAGGGTTCCAGGTCAGATTAAAAACTTACTGTAGTATATTCTTGAACTTCCTATCTACCTTTTGTTGATTTAAATGCTACAACATGGTTTATTGTATGGAAACAACACATTTGCTTATAGGCAGAAGTACACGGCATACTGACACTACAAGGATCCATCTTAACTAAATACTGAAAATACTAAGGATAGCTGGCAACAACAACAAGGGGTCATATACATTCGCATGGTCTGGCATAGCAGTAAAATCCAACGAATTTCAAATGAAACTTTTAGTGTAATGAGTTTAAACAGTTTAGAGTACCCATGTAACAAGGTCAGACATCCTTACAACATAGCCATGATTTAACTACCATATTAGTTTTCTACTGAAATTACGATACTTGAAACTAGAAATTAATCGTGAGTGAGTTAACACTCACCTGCAGTGGTGACGAAGGCGCAGGAGCCGACCAGCGATGGGTACTGGCAGCGTCGACGAAGCTTGGGTGACCTACATGCAGAGGTTGGTACACATCAAGTGACATCGAGAAGGTTGTTTGCGGTGACTCGGTTTTCGATTCAACAGCTCCAAGTGATCTTCGATCTTCGCTGTAAGGAGACGGGGCTCGGACGATGGTGGTGACTTGAACAGTAGAAACGATTTGAAAAAAAAAAGATTTTGGAAAGGAATGAGCGATGAAGAAAAGCTGAAGTAACAATCGATTTGGCGAAATCGAATTTAGGGCAGCCATTGTTTTGGAAGAGGAAAATGATTTGTGCTGAGGGAAAGAATGAGGGGAAAGAGTTTTCTGAAGAAAAATCGAGACAAGGGAGTAATTTACAATTAAGGTTTGGGAAGAAGATTAATTGGCTACGACCGTTAAACATTAAAAAGGGAAACGATTTTTACTTAGGGAAATTTGGTTTTGCTGAAGGAAAAAGAAACGGGAGGGGGTGATTTTATAGAAGAAAATTACGGAGACAAGAACGATGTCGTGTTACTAGCTTTTAGGGTAGGGGCGTGATCAGAGTATAGATGTGCAGAGATATTTACTGAGGGAGGTTTAAAACTTGGTTTTATTTAATAATAACTCTACCGCGAAGTATTGTGTGCCGCTTTGAATTCGTACCGCTAACGAAATACCCAAACACGATAAAAATTATACGTACCTCCTCGTCTTCGCCTCCTGAATCCAATAAAATTATTTTGCCATCTGACTTCGTTTGTTATTTTTATTCTTATTTGTTAACCCACCGATTTAATTCCATTTGTTCACCAAATAACTCTGTTTGATTTCACCTTTGAAACGCAAGGTTTTAATTTCTTTATACACACATATCCAAGCCAATTTTTGTATATTTAACCAAATAAAATTTCCCGTTAACAATGTTTATATCTAAATTCGACCATTTAAGTTTTCCAATCAAACTCCAATTTAAATTCAAATATCCACTAAATTCAATTCAAACATTCACAATAAATATTTGATTCACAATCAACCATTCTGAATTATGTATCGAGTTCAAATCATATTCAAAACCATATATTTGATTTTTTTGCTTCCTAATTCATGTATAAATGTAAATATTGATTGTTAATAATTAGATCTTTAATTAATCTCATATTCCAGTTGTCGAAATTTCTGGGTCGTTACAAACTAAAACGAGAAGATGACTTTTGAACAGAAGCAAGTGAAGGAAGGACGGTCGCCCTTATTTCCTTTTATTAACATCATCGAAGCAGTAGAGAAGAACCGGGAACAAATTTGGGGAAACTGGTACCGTGAATGAACAAAGAACTGAAGGAACAACGAATGAAGGATTGGTCGTGATGTCTTACCCGAACTGATGATAACGTTAATCTGATCTGAGACTGGAATAGAAGGAAATAACGTGCGCAAGAGAGGAATTAATAATCAGCCTAATTAATTTCCTTAAGCCTAAGCCACTAAGGTTAATAAATTAATGTTTCTAATTCAAATCGTTTTCTTTACTGACAACTTCATGCGTGAAATCAGGTTTTAAACCAAAGGAACAGGGTGAATAGCAGAAAACAAAGCAGGTTGGAAAATAAAAGGATCGGCCTACTTTTAGGGTAAATCTGACTAAGTTAATTATTAAATTGATTAAGGAATGGTTTAGTCAAATAAAAAATCGTATTTGTGGACTGTGTAGGAAGCAGCGAACCGTAAAGAGGGAGGAAAGAAAACAGATCGACCTGAGTTTAACAATGATACGTAACTACTATGGATTAACCTTTAATTAGGGATTTTACATTATAATCTAATTAAATAATGTAAACATAAGTGTTAATAACTTTATTTGCGTGACTCAAGAGTATCACGACCGTGGTAACATAACAGCAGGAAGGAAACAGAGAAGTTGGACCTAATTGCTATTAAACAAACGTAATTAGTAATTTAGTTTATTAAATAATTAAGTGATTAAGCATTTTAATTTAAATCGTGTATATTAATAACGACATAACTCTTACGTATATTGACAGAATTTATTGGAACAAACTACGCTGTGACCATAACAATGAACAACGCATGATGGAATATATCTTGACGAAATTGGAATCAACTGGGATTTATAATTAAATTAAACGAATGTTTAATTTAGTTAAAATAAGCCGCTTAAACAGCAAATCAAATCAAGGTGAGTTAAACTCACTCAATTCTTCCCATTTATATTTTATATAAATTAGGTTTTTATTTTGTGTGCTCTGGTTGCTAATGGTTGACTGTTTGCTAGTTATATATTTATTTGTTGATTTAACTGATGAAATTAAACCGTTGTTCAATTTCAGTATTAAAACCAAATCGTTATTTTAACGATTGATCCAATAGAGGCAACTTACCTTATTGGTCACATTTATAAAATAAACGTGTTTAATAGTTTGAATTGTTTGAACTGATTGAATTGCTTTGTTTGTTGGTTGATGCTAAATGGTTGTTATTTATTATCAGTTAAATGTGATTGAATGATCTGATTTGAGCTAACCAATTTGCATATAGGGAAGAACAGGTTGGAGGGATCCAACGGGATTCCTCAAATATATTATTTATTTTCATATTATCATATATGAACTGATCTAATGGGGTGATTGATTTGTTTGCTGATTGTTGACTGAAAATTCAACATATGATTAGTTTAAACCAATGGGCAGTATTGGTTGAGTATTTGGCAGCATATGGCTTAGGAAATCAATTGTTTTATAAATGTTGATTTACCGTCAGGCAAATCGACAGAGATGAAATTATAAAATTTATTTTATAACTAGATATAGATTTTGAATTGAATTATATTGAAAATAAGTTGTAAAAAGGAAATAAATATTTATTATTTATTATTTAAACTTATACTTAATCATTAATTGATTTTTATAAGGAAATTTCTAGTGTTAATAAAATTTATAAATAATGAATAGAAAATTAACTCAACCGTTAAATTTGGATAATTGCTTGTTAAGAAACAATTAAATGGAATTATTTAAAATTAATTATATTATTAATTAATTTGAAGTGAGAACTAATTGGAATTGGGTAACGTGATAGTTGTGGTTTGAATTTACTAAATCAACCCTTTTAATTGGGAATGATTATTAAATTGGTGTATTTTCAATAAATTTGTTTAACGAATATTTGTTTTATTTTAATAAGATTTTTAAAATGAATGTAATATCTATTTTAGTTAATAGAGGAATAAACTACTTTACAGTAGTTAAGGATTGAAATAAATTATTATTTTAATTAATAATAATTTAGAAAATTACCTTTTAATTGAAATCCATCGAAACGGAAATGAAATCCAATTGATTGGTGAAAGGAGTTTATGTACAGGTTTTGTATTTAAAACCCAAATTTTTATAACGAAGTTATAAAAGGAATTTCAAGCGGATACGATAACTTTAATAAAATGTTTACCTAATATTCGAATCTAGGAAAAGGGAATTGAGATGGAAAGGTATTAAACCAAATTTTATAAACAAAGTTATAAAAGAGGTGAGGTGGTAAAGCGTTAATTTTAAATTAACGTTACGGAATAATGGGGTTAAGTAAAATTGGGAAATTGAAATAAGAATTTCAAGGGGGGTAATGGTCGAATGGATTTGGAATGGGATTGGTAAAAGTGAATTTGGGTAAAGAGGTGGATCATAGGATTTGATAAACAAATCCGAATTATGAAATGAAATTGTTTAAAAAGGTAAAGGTTAAAAAGTGGTGTTTTATAAGGAATTACTTAACTATTAAATTAAGGAATAATGTTATATTCGAGAAGGAGATTTTCAAAGAGATAAGAAGGCTGTATGAAACCGTATTTTGAATAAAATAGTAAAATGGCAATTTGTATTGGTACTAGAGCGAATGATCGGTTTTTGGATTACAACTGGTATATATCTTAGGATATGAATGTTGTTGATCAAGGACTGAGAGGTAATAAAATACCCTAACTTGAACAACATCAGGATTATCTAAGGATGATATTAGTTGTAATGGTAAAAGGGATTAGTGATAATTTATTATTTCCATTAGTGAAATAATAATAATGCAATGTTGGGTGGAAATTTGGAGAATATATAAGAGAGATCCGAAGTAAAGAAAATTAGAAAAAATGTGAGAATATATATATTTAAAGTGATGATTCCAAGTAAAAGAGAAATAAAAGGGGATTGCGTGAATTATAATGATATTTTTGAGTTAGAAAGGAAATATAAATGTTGGGTTTTATTCAATAGGAATAAGCACTGGGTACTGTTAAGAATTAAATAAAAGATATCTCATTACGTTATTTCCACGAATAAATAAGTTGAATTGATTTCCCCGATATTAGATAATAATGTGGCTAATGTTTTGAAACTGAAAATAGGAAATTGGATATATACAAGTAAATTTGTTTAAAGAAAAATCTTATGTTGAATAAAGAAGCGAGAAAACTATATTCATAATGTCAACATATTTAAGAGTTTTAAATTTACATCAGTTTTAATTAAAAGGCCAACTGATGCTAAATACTGAACCGTTGAACTCATTGGATTTTCATGATTGAATCACTGTTTATTTTGATAGTTAAATAACCGACTATCAAATCTGGCCAATACGAGTAATTGTACGGAAAGACCGGGATCGAATTTATATTCGAAAACTATTCTGACCAACAAATACGTGAAGATATCAGAAGATGATCGAGATGGAGCATTGAAGGCATTAGATTTTTATAAACGAAAAAACTGCTCAAAATCTTCGGTCTGCGGCCAAAGATGTACCCTTGTTCTGTCGCGGTTTGAATCTACGGATTGCAAGGACTTTCGCTACTGATCTGATGGGGGTGATTCCTATATTGGATGCGGTAGGAGAGTACCTTCGGTTTATCCTATTCCTGGATGACTTGTATGGACGGATGTCTGACAGAATATTTCCAAAGGGATATGTTGATTTCTTCAAACGTATCATAGTTGGTGGCGGAGAAAGGCCTTTCTCTTAGCTTATCAACTAAGAGTATTTTTGTGGACGTTAATTAGTGATATATGGCGGATATGACAATGTGGCATTCAAAGTGAAGGATGATGTGATGTTCTAAAAGTAATTTCTAGCCTCAAGCCTCATCAACTAGGAAACGACAAAAATCGGGCAGGCAGCATGGCTATGTGGGTCGCTCCCATTAGTGTGTATAATCACCTATCTAGAGAAAATCCATTTTCTTCTTAAATCTATTACGATGCTGTCCCTTTTTCGGGAAACGGTGGTTTGAGTCGAACCGTTGGTGATATACATTCGATATACTCAAGCGAAATGAGTGGTCGGTCATGTGTGGGCCGGGTTGCAAGACATTTTTGTTGAACCTAGTGTATTCCCCTCTAGAGAAACACTATCAGCAGGTGGTTCCATACCTTGTCATAGTTGGAATCCAATCTTCAATAAGCGCCCGCGGTTTTGATTGTATGCTATATATGTAGAGCGTGAGATGCAAGCGTTCCGCTAGATTGTTATTTACTTGTTTTTAGACACTATTATAGTATCAGAAAAGATATTGATTTCAAAAATGTTTTGGGTTATTGTAAGGTAAAAACCATCCATATTTATGTGTGGATTTTGTCTTACGATTACACTTTTCTTTTGAAAAGATTTTTGAACCTTAAAATCAAGTTGGATGATTTCCCCTTAATACTGTGCAAGATTTTCTCACTCCGGTTCACCAGACTGATCCGGTGTTTTGTAAATGCTCAGGTTAGACTAGGTTGTACAGGTCCAGATTATCAGATGCTGCAAATTTCAGAAGATGTGCTGGAGGTGATCAGGCGTATTGTATCTAGTATTTAGCCCGCTGTGTGATTGTATATAAGGACAGGTTTCTATCGTTGTCCAGATGTGTGATGTACTCTGATATTGTAAGTATTTTTAAAAAGCTCTCAATAAAGATTTATTTCTATATTATATGTTTTTCGGCTGTGATGTGAGACTCTGTGTTGTGTTGGTTCTTCTTCTTCTTCTATATTAATATTTCTTTCTTTCTTATCTCACCCTCTAATTTCTTTCTAATAACGTTCCGATGTTTTCGGTTTGGAAGGTCGGCATGAGATACAGAATTGTATTTATGTCAATTTTCAGGGCCGGAAATCCTTGGGTCGTTACACTTAGATTCATTGCTCATGATAAGCACATATCCTAGAAACCCTCTATAGTTAATCCATTTGCATTGCACATTATTCTTACTTCATGTAATACAAAAAGGCGTTCAGGTTTCACAAACATATAAAGGAACACCCAAAATCTCAATAATTGTTATAGTAAATAACCAACAAACATTTCAATTAACTTAAAAAAGCTTATGCTCTTTAAACTAATATATGTAAGACCGGATGACATGGTATAAACGTTGAAACTGCATTATAGTAACAGTTTGATTTATTTCACATGAAGATAATAAGACAAATTACTAGTCAATAATTTAAGACAACCAAGAAGAATAAAGTATCCCGAATCGCTTAAGATGGGCGAATATGCTTTCACAAACTGATAAGAGCATACGTCCTTCATAGTCCTTCCAAACCGGTGCTTCCACCATATTTTCTCTTTGATTTGTGTGCTTGCGCATGTAGAATAGGGCAAGGAAGAAGGATTGGACACATACAAATATGTTGTTCTTCGAAACTATATCAAAAATTGATTCAAAGCCAAGCAGAACTTTTTGGACCTGCCTCTGAGGTTTTGCCTATGGAATGATCTCGAATCATGTAGAATAACATGTTTGAGATCAGATCTGTTCTAATCCCAACATGCCTTTTACCCGGTGGTGGTTATCTCCCTGCCTTTAATAGATTTGGGGATATCTTCTATTATCCGTCCAAGGAAGTAGAAATGCCTTTTTCCCGATGGTTGTTATCTTCTGATATCGACTGCAATGTAGTCCCTTAACAAAAACAAAATAATATAATGGAACCATTAAAAAAGACTGAAAATGCAAATCTACAAACAAGGAGACAATCCAAAATATGTAATGCCAAGCAACTATGTACTACCAAAATACAGACAAAGCCTAACAAACTATCGCACGCCACAAAAAATAAATCACAGTGAACAATGCCATCAGCGCAAAGTGGAGCATCCAGAGACCACGTCCTACCACAAAACACAAAATGATATGGCGTTGACTCCACCATCAGGAAACAAAACACAACAACCTAAAAACTTCAGACAAACTCTTAGCAGCAACGATCTAGATGCAAAGTTCACACAAGTTAATGAACAAAAAGGCAGAGGCAAACTGGAAACAGGGAACCAAAAGAACCTGGGTAAGGCGGGTTAAAGAGGATAGGAGCTGACAGTATAGTCAGCGTGAAGTAGGAGAAGAGAATGGACGTAACAACCCAGAAAATCAAAACCAATTTAAAATTATTATTTTTAGCTATTTCGTTGAATTTTGAATATTTAAAATGATTTATTTTAAATAATAATGATTTAAAATTTATTTAAATTGAAGTTAGAATGAATATATTTATTTTAATTACAAAAGGAGTTAGAAATAGCACGGTAGTTTGAAAATTTGAATTTGAACTTTGATTGAACGTACAGGATTCAAAATAAATCGGATTTCAGTAAAACAAAAAATATTTAAATCTATTTAAAAATATCTTTCTAAAGGATGTGGAAAATTGAAATTTCATAGCGGGAATAAAAAGTTATGGCCAGTTAAATATTCAGAATAGTCACTATGGAATTTAATATGATATATAGCCCTTATAAATAGCCATTTTGCAAACGTCCTCCGTTTTCGACGAAACCACTTTGGTTGGATCCAAATGTCAAATTATTACAAGATTCCAATTTTCATAATTTTTGGAATTAATAGGTGAGTGTGGCAAAGGAAAACGTGTTTTGTTAATTTCAATCAAATTGGATCGACCAGAAAATGGCCATTTTTCAAACAGTCTCCAAGTTCGACGAAATTAAGTTTATTGGGACCGTATCGTCAAAACATAGCTAGATTTATTTTTCAGGAATTTTTAGAGTTAGTATGTTGCCCCGGTAAATTAAAATGTACGATCAAATTAAATAGTTAAATGTTTTATATTTTAATTTAAAGAAAAACAGGCTGAAACGATCAAATGGGCTGATGAGACCTAGTCCATTGTGTCCGGAATGGGGGTAATTAGCTGGGGGTGACAGTCATTGGGCCTCATTTGGAGTTCGGGCCGATAAACAAATAATTTGTAAATTAAAATTATATTAAATAATATATATTTATTAAAATCCGAAAACCCTTTGTCGTTATCTTCAAAAAACCCGATCCCCTTGAAATCGATGGCGGCTGAAGCACGAACCTTCTCTCCTCAATAATTCCTAATCCGCTCAACGAAATCAATCCCTCTAGTTGAGGTTTTTGTAGAGATTTTCACAAGTTTTAATCCCATACCCATTTCAGACTTTATCATCGCTTGTTGAACGAGATTGAAGCCTGCGAAGTCGCGACCTTCAGACCAGCGCCGCTCCTCGATCTCGCAGTCAAGCTGGGCCCCACCGTCGGCGTTGGCGCCCCTCTTCGAGGTCTTCAACGTGACGAAACCCAATCGGCTTCGTACTTCGCGGATTGATCGAAAATTTGAACCCTAGTTCTGAATCAAAGCTGAAAGGTACGGGTTTAATGTATTTAAATGTTTATAACACCTAAAAGTGTTGCGAAGTTTGATTTATTTATAAAAATCATATCTTTTCATACGATAACGAAATTCGATGAAACAGGAAACATTGGGACCATGGCATCGTACACGACATTCCAGAAGAGATCGGAGAATTTTTGGAGCTTTCTTCAATTTTAGAAGGAATAAAAAGCAACGTGAGATTTATGAATTTAAAAATAATTGAATAAAATTATATTAGGTTACAGACGGAGTTTAGTAACTCCCGACACCGTCGTCCATAGACCATAGACGACTTGATTGTATTATGGTGTGAAATTGGTTAATTTTTGGTGATTGATCGTGGTTGTAACAAAATTGGTTGTGATTGTGGTAAATTCATACTATTGTGAAAATGGATTGTATAGTGAAACGAAATTGTATTAGGAAAATGAAACCCATGTATCGCCGCGAGGCCTAGGGTTGCAGAGGAGCCGTACTAGGGACGGTGTCGGTTTTAACTACCCTGCCGTTATACTGCCAAAATTTCCTGAAATATTCGTGTGTTGTAAAATATTTATACATGAAATGAAAATTGTTTATACAATAGAAATTCACATTTTTAATGAATATAGAAATATAGAAAAATGATCAGTATTTGAAATAGAAAATTTATACAACAAAAAAACACATTTTACTAAATATAGAAATATATAAAAATGATCAATTATTTGAAATGAAAATTGTTAAAAATAAAAATTCGCATTTTTATTGCATATTAGAAAAGATTAAAAATGATCAATTATTTGAAATGAAAATTGTTAACAATAAAAGTTCACATTTTTATTGTATATTAGAAAAGATTAAAAATGATGAATTATTTGAAATGAAAACTGTATACAATAAAAATTCGCAATTTTATTGTATATTAGAAAAGATTAAAAATGATCAATTATTTGAAATGAAATCTGTTAACAATAAAAATTCACACTTTTATTGTATATTAGAAAAGATTAAAAATGACCGAATATTTGAAATGAAAACTGTTAACAATAAAAATTCACATTTTTATTGTATATTAGAAAAGATTAAAAATGATCAATCATTTGAAATGAAAACAGTTAACAATAAAAATTCACATTTTTATTGTATATTAGAAAAGAATAAAAATAATCAAATGTTTGGAATGAAAATTGTTAACAATAAAAATTCACATTTTTATTGTGTTAGTAAATGTTAAAAATGATCAATTATTTGAAATGAAAGTTGTTAACAATAAAAATCACATTTTTATTGAATGTATAGAATATGTAGAATATGCATGTTTGAAATAAAAATAGTTTAACTTTAAAAATTACCTTTTTAATGTAAAGGTTGAATCACTAAAAAGATTATTCAAGTTTGGTAAAAAATAGTTTAACATTAAAATTACATTTTTAATGTATAGGTTGAATCACTAAAAAGATTCAAGTTTGGTAAAAATAACATAAAAAAATTACATTTTTATGTAAAGGTTGAATCATTAAAAAGATTCAAGTTTGGTAAAAGTAGATTAACATTAAAAATTACATTTTTAAGGTAAAGAGTGAATCATTAAAATATTCATTTTTGAAAAAAAATGTTTTTTTACATTAAAAATCATTTTCAATGTAAGAAGGAATCATTAAAAATGATTCATTGTTTGAAAAATTATGAAACATTAAAAATTACATTTTAATGTACAAATGGTTCATTATACTTTGACTAGAATGTGTTTACATTAAAATTTACATTGTTAATGTAAAAAGGAATCATTAAAAAAAAGAATCATTAAAAAAGATTCATTGTTTGAAAAATGATGAAATATTAAAATTACATTTTTAATGTATAAACGGTCCATTAAAGAGATTAAACATTGATTAAAATGTGCTTACATTAAAATTTACATTGTTAATGTGAAAATGAATCATTAAAAAAGATTCTTGTTTGATAAAAATGTTTCAACATTAAAAAGTTCATTTTTTATGTATGTATGATTCATTTAAAACATTCATAGTTTGATAAAAATGATGAAACATTAAAAATTACTTTTTTAATGAAAGTATGATTCATTTAAAACAATCATAGTTTGATAAAAATGTTGTAACATTAAGAATTATATTCTCGATGTAAGTATGATTCCTTAAAATAATGTTAACTACATGTTATAGAACAAATAATTTGAAATCGTTGAACGAATTTATTTTTATATATATATATATATGTACATTAAATAAAATAAAACTAATCGTGCGCGGTAGTTTGCGATTTGGAATCGTAACTTTAAACGATTATACCAAGAGATCCGACCGTCGGATTTTCCTAAAACCGGAACAGTTGGGTTCGCTTTGGAAAGATCTTTCCAACGATATAAAATTTGCTAAGATCCAAGGGTTAGATTTTGAGGAATGTGTAATTTAAATTTTAATAAAAACAGTGCCACGGCCGTGTAATGACCTGAAGGGTCGTTTAATTAAAAATGGCTATTTTTATATAAAAAAAATAGCGATAAATCATTATAAAATATTATAAACGATACGGATTGAAAATAAATGATTTGAATTATATATATTCGAGAATTATTGGAAAATGCGGAGTAAAATATCATTTCAAATAATTATACGACGATGGGAAGTCGAAGATATTGAAGACGGTGGTTGAAGACCTACGATTTTCACATCGAATGGATGACTACTGATGCCCCGGATTGGTTAGCTCCCAGGAAAGGGTTAAAGTGGTAGTTGTCCGGACGTACTTGTTGATTGTCCGGATATGCGAGAGCCTATCTTCTGTATTGGACATATGGAACGAGGAATAATGTGTCTCTGGTCTCGTTCAGACCCAGAACGGACTTGTAAATGGATGTATGTCTGACATTGGACTTTATTCTGTGTTGATTGATTTCTATTAAATATGTACCTGTTTGGTGGAGGAGAATTTATTCTCTTGCTTAACACCCTTCTCTGAGACGTACGAGCTTAGAGGTTATATATTGATAGACATCAGTTGCATGGCGTGAATTGTCAGTGTGGCATGCCAAAATGCAAATGATCAAGGCTTTTGTTGAAAAGCAAAGCCTTGTGGTTGATGATCAAAGCAGAGCTTTAATTGGCATAGCTTTGTGTATAGCGTTACTTCGTGAGCCTTACACCCCGGTATGAACCAGAAACGGGAGGAGGACCCCAGGGAGAATATGCGTTTCTTTCTTGCTAGACGGTGTCATGATATGGAGCCCAGACATTTTTACTTATGTGGATGATGGAAAGCGAGGTACCTCGGATTTGAGTCCCCAGTGGCTCTTGATTTACGCCTCATAGGGCGGGGAAACGTATTGTTCAGGAATTACTAATCCACTAACGTATTTGTGGACTAGCCCTGGCGTTCTAGGTGCAGTTGCGACTGATCCTAAGGCACGGGCTAGAGTGTCTCGAATTCGGTAAGGACGAACCCTTGCCTTGGTTCATGATGAAAATCCAACTTCCAATATGACACCGTGCGGTTTTGATTGTAAACTAGTATGGCTACATAGTATATGGTAGTTATGCCGTCTGTGATTGATGCATTATGATTGCAATTGTTTTTTAAACATATATGCATTAATTATAATATCAAATTTGTTTTATATGTATCAAGCATACTTGACCATTATAAGGTAAAACTCTATCCTCTGGTTTGCGTTGCATTGTATGATGGGACTTGAGTCTTATAATGGTTTCATTTTTCTAAAAAGCATTGCGTTGTTTAAATGATTTAATTTATTTCTCGCACTGGCAATCCAATGGAGTAAACCCGTTCCGCGTTAGCGGCGCGTTCCTGGGATTAGCCTTATTAAAAAGGTTAAGTAAGATTTCTCGTACCAGTCCCATGACTGACTCATAGTTTGTTTCACTTTGCAAACTCGGGTTCCCACTTTACCACACGGGCAACCTTGTATTCCGGTTTTAGTAGACTCATTCTATATAGCTATGGAGCTGAAGATGGATCCTATCATTTCAATTATGCCGATCAGATTTCATTTAGTATATCATGTTTAATTCCGCTGTAGACATTTTATATTAAGCCGAAAACTGTATTATGTACTGAGTATGATCTTGTTATGCAGTGTAACTCTAATGTGAATATTATTTCCAGTGTAACTTTGTTGTATTTTATCTGGTGTAATGCTATGATTCTATTCTACTGTTATTGTTTATGTGTTATATTCCAATGATTATCCTTGCTTTCGTGGCACGGGGGTTTGGGTCATCACAGTTGGTATCATAGCTTTGGTTAACCTTAGCTCTGGAATATAACATGTTAACGAACTCGTCGGAAATAGAATCCGCTGTATTCTAAGAAGAATAACTCATCATAGATAGGATCAATAATGTCCTAGAATGAGTATAGCAAAATAAAATACAACCCCATAGATGCATTTATACTTAAATATATGTCTCTATATTTTACAATATCTTCTCTGTTGGCCTGACTCTTTGTCTGCTATTTGCAGACATAGTAGAAAATGAGTGGCAGAAACAGAAGAAGTAATTCTTTGGTTCAGCAATCTCATGAGCCAATCATGCTCCCACAACCAGAACCAGATCTAGAAGCTCTAGTAAATAAGTATTGATATCTGGGTGGAGTACCATTCTCGGGCAAAGAGTCCGTTATTGAAACATAAGCATGGATGCGTTCTTCTGAGAGAATTTTTGAAGGCTTGAAGATGAGAGATGATCAGAAAAGACTAATAGCATCTTGGGCACTCAAAGACGAAGCTTTAATATAGTGGGAAACTGTTACTAAAGAAAACCCAGAAGGTAATATCACCTGGGATAGATTTAAAGAAATGTTCACAGAAAAATTTATTCCTCCAGAAGCAACTAAGCGGCTATATGATGAGTTTTACAATCTGAAACAAGGAGATATGACCATCCATGAATATCAGAATAAATTCAATGAACTTTCTCGCTTTGCCCCAGAGTTAATTCGAGATCCTATAAGGAAGAAACTGAGATTTATCAACGGACTTCAAAGAAGGTACGAAAGCAGAGTAATTGCTCATGTGAATCTTACTTTTTCTAAGATGATACAAATGGCTTATTGCTATGAGTATCTTGATAAGCAATATGGTTTGGAAGATGAAGAGGAAGGCAGTTCTAGCAGCAAAAGGAAGTTTGAAACTAATAGCCCTGAGGCAAGTACGCAGCCTGAGGTCAGTAAGAAGCCTAAAGCTGATAAGAAAGGGGTTAAGTCTAAGAAGGAACCATTAATGATAGCAACATGCTCTAACTGCAATAGATAAGGACATTTAGCGATAAGCTGCAGATTTCTAAAGAAACAAAGAAAGGATGGATCTAAATCCAATAAGAAGTCTCAAGAGACTAGGGAATGCAATATTTTCCATAAGTCAGGTCATATAAAGAGAGATTGCCGACTTTTGAAAGCGACCAAAGAAGCTCAAGTCAATAACACGACAGATGCTGCAATGCCCTCAGCTAGTCATAAAAGGCTAGATGTTTTGGAAGGCACCCTTACTTCAACAATATTCCCGTTACAGTATTATTTGATACGGGTGTGTCACAAAGTTTTATTTCGAGGAATACAGTCCAGAAGCTAAATCAAAAATTGAGGGACCTTAAAGATTCGATTAGAGTTCACAATCCGATAGGGGGCTTTCTTGTTTTAGGTTTACATTGTAGAGTGCCTATTTCCTTTTCCCGTTACTGGTTTCCTTTTAAATTGATCATTATGGATTTTTCTGATTTTGACATCATTCTTGGGATGGATTGGTTAACGAAATATAAGGCCTAAGTTAAATGTAAAGAATGGTCAAAGTTAAAACGAAGCTTGCAAATATTGTTATACATGCGTAGGCTCAGATTCAGATAGAAAAGAATTTTGGGCTACTCTTGAGGTTTCTCCCACTGCTATTGAAAATATTCCTATTGTTAAGAATTATGTGGTTGTGTTTGAAGAAGTGGATAACTTACCTTCGCAATGAGAAATTGACTTCAGAATTGATTTAGTTCCGAATGCAAGGTCGGTTGTGCATCCTATTCGAAGAATGTAATGGAAAGAGAAAGAAGAATTGAGTAACAAAACTAAATAGCTCTTGTGGAAAGGTCTGATCAGGCCTAGCTTTTCGAATTAGGGTGCAGCAGTAGTGTTTGTTCCAAAGTCAAACGGTACTCTCAGATTGTGTGTGGATTACCGGGATCTCAATAAGCAGACACTAAAGAATAAATATCAATTACCGCGTATTGATGATTTATTAGATCACTTGAATGGAGCACAAGTATTTTCAAGAATGGACCTAACTACAGGTTTCCATCAACTGTGGATTGCCGAAGAATGTGTTCTTTTGACAGCTTTCAAAGGCCCTGACATATTTTATGAGTGGTTAGTAATGCCGTTCGGCTTATTAACGCTCCTACTTACTTTGTCGATTTAACGAACAGAGTATTCCGCGATGTCTTGAACAAATTTGTGCTAGTTTTCATTGACGACATTATAATCTTCTCCAAGTCAACTACCGAGCGTGAAAAGCATTTGGAAGAAGTTTTGGAAATTCTGAGAAAGAATGTTTTAAAGGCCAAATTTTCTAAATGCGTATTCCCCCAAGAAGAAGTGAATTTCCTCGGTCATGTAGTATCGAAGGAAGGAATTTCAGTGGATGCAAGTAAAATCACAATCATTCGAGATTGGAAGCAACCTAGCATGCCTATAGAAGTCAGAAGTTTTCTAGGATTGGTTGGCTATTATCGAAAATTCATTAAAGATTTTTCGAAGCTATCTTGTCCATTAACGAAACTTACCAAGAAGCATACAAAGTTTAATTGGACACCTGAGTGTGAGGTAGCTTTCCAAGAGATGAAATTAAGGTTGAATACTGCTCCAGTGTTGACTATTATCAATGGCAATCAAGATTTGGCAGTCTATACAGATGCTTCCATTGAAGGTGTTGGTGCGGTATTAATGCAAAGAGGCAAAGTAGTTGCTTATGCTAGCCATTAGTTGAAACCGCATGAGAAGAGATATCCTACTCATGATCTTGAGTTGTTAGCCGTCATGTTTGCTTTGAAAATATGGAGGCACTATCTTTTGGGTGAGAAGTTCAAATTATATACAAATCATAAGTCATTGAAGTATTTGTTCACCCGGGAGGACTTGAATTTGAGGCAGCAGTGTTGGTTAGAATTTTTTATAGCATACAATCTGGATATTCTGTATACTCCAGGGAAAGTCAATGTTGTAGCTGATGCGCTCAACAGGAAGAATGCAATTGTCGCTAATATCATTATTACACCTTCATCGATTGGAAAAATCTCTGCTCTTTAGAAGGATGATGAATTTATTCAAAGAATTAGTAAAAGAGTTCGGAAAGGCGAACCCTCGAGTTTCCAAATTGATAACAAGAGTATTTTGAGGTTATTAGGCCAAATTTGTGTCCCGAATATTCCTGAGCTCAGAAGGGAAGCAATGGATGAATGTCACAAATCCAAGCTTAGTATTCATCCTGGGGTGAGTAAGATGTATCATGATCTTAAGCGTACGTTCTAGTGGAAATCTATGAAAAGAGACATTTTCATACATGTTAGCAGATGTTCTACTTGCCAACAAGTCAAGAGTGATCAGCAAAAACTTGCAGGACTGTTGCAACCACTAGAGGTTTCAAATTGGAAGTGGGATCAAATCTCCATGGATTACATTGATGGCTTACCCCAAATTAGGAAAGGTAATGGCAGTATATGTGTGATCGTAGATCGTTTCATGAAGACCGCCCATTTTATTCCTGTCAGATCTACTAGAACAACTCAAAGTCCGACAAAAGTTTATTTCAAAGAAATTGTCAGACTACATGGAGTTCCCATAGCATTGTCAGTGATCGTGATCCGATATTTGCTAGTAAATTCTGGGAAGCATTCCAAGAGGAGCTAGGGACAAAGTTAAATCTGAGCACCGCTTATCATCCTTAAACATATGGCCAAACTGAGAGGGTGGATCATATACTAGAAGACTTGTTGCGGGTGTGCATTGTTGATTTTGGCGGGTCATGGGAAGATCACTTGCATTTGGTTGAGTTCTCTTATAATAATAGTTACTAAGAAAGCTTGCAAATGTCACCATTCGAAGCATTGTATGGTAGACCTTGTAGATCTCCCGCATGTTGGGTAGAACCAGGCAATGGACTAGTATTGGGTCCCGACACGATTCGTGAAGCTTCGGATAAAGTCGATTTTATTAAGAAGCGACTTCAGACTGCTCAAAGCAGACAGAAGAGCTATGCAAATTCAAGAAGAAGAGATTTAGAATTTTCTGTTGGCGATTATGTATACTTTAGGGTTTCCCCATTGAGAGGAGTAGTTCGTTTTGGGAAGACTGGGAAGTTGGCGCCGAGGTTCATTAGTCCCTTCCCTATACTTGAAAGGATTGGAACTCTCGCTTACAGGGTTCAGTTGCTTGACTAGTAGCCAGGGGTACATGATGTATTTCACGTGTCTCAACTTCGAAAGCATGTACATGATCCAAACTTGATTGTGGAGGAAGCTGCACAACAAGATTTGGAGATTACCCCAAGCTTAGCAGTGAGAAGAGGGCCAGTGAAAATTATTGGCAAAGAAACCCGAGTTCTGAGAAACAAAAGAATTCATTTGGTCAAAGTGCAGTGGAGATCCTAGAGATTGTACATGGGAGACCGAGGATAACATCTGCAAAGTGAATGCCTCTGGTTAGCTCTGGTGCAAGGTACATTTACAATATTTTACATTTTGTTTCCTACTTTACTGTTGTTTCCTTTTCGGGGATGAAAAGTTTTTAAGTGGGGGAGATTGTAACAACCCAGATAATCAGAACCAATTAAAATTTTTTTTAGCTGTTTTATTGAATTTTGAATATTTAAAATGATTTATTTTAAATAATAATGATATAAAATTTATTTAAAACGAAGCTAGAATGAATATATTTATTTTAATTATAGAACGAGTTAGAAATAGCGCAGTAGTTTGAAAACTTGAATTTGAACTTTGATTGAATGTACAAGATTCAAAATAAATCGAATTTCAGTAAAACCAAAAATATTTAAATCTGTTTAAAAATATATTTCTAATGGATGTGAAAAACTGAAATTTCATAGTGGGAATAAAAAGTTATGGCTAGTTAAATATTCAGAATAGTCGCTATGGAATTTAATATAATATATAACCCTTATAAATAGCCATTTTGCAAAGGACCTCCGTTTTCGACGAAACCACTTTGTATGGATCCGAATGTCAAATTATTCCAAGATTCCAATTTTTATAATTTTTTGGAATTAATAGGTGAGTGTGGCAAAGGAAAACGTGTTTTGTCAATTTCAGTCAAATTGGATCGACCAGAAAATGGCCATTTTTCAAATGGTCTCCAAATTCGATGAAATTAATTTTGTACAATCAAATTAAATAATTAAATGTTTTATATTTTAATTTGAAGAAAAATAGGCTGAAACGATCAAATGGGCTGATGAGACCTAGTCCATTGTGTCCGGAATGGGGTTAATTAGCTAGGGGCGACAGTCGTTGGGTCTCGTTTGGAGTACGGACCGATAAACAAATAATTTGTAAATTAAAATTATATTAAATAATATATATTTATTAAAATCTGAAAACCCTTTGTCGTTATTTCAAAAAACCCGATCCCCTTGAAATCGATGGCGGCTGAAGCATAAACTTTCTCTCCTCGAGAATTCCTAATCCGCTCAACGAAATCAATCCCTCTAGTTGAGGTTTTTGTAGAGATTTTCACAAGCTTTAATCCCATACCCATTTCAGAATTTATCATCGCGTCTTGAACGAGATTGAAGCCTGCGAAGTCGCGACCTTCAGACCGCCATCGTGCCTTAATCTTGTCGCCGAGTTGGGCCCCATCGCCGACGTTGGCGCGCCGCTCCGAGGTCTTCAACGTGATGAAACCCGATCGGCTTCATACTTCGCGGATTGAATGAAAATTTGAACCCTAGTTCCGAATCAAAGCTGAAAGGTACGGGTTTAATTTATCTAAATGGTTGTAACACCTAAAAGCATTGCGAATTTTGATTTATTTATAAAAATCATATCTTTTTCATACTATAACGAAATTCAATGAAACAAGAGACATTGGGACCGTGGCATCGTACACGACATTCCAGAAGAGACCATAGAATTTTTGGAGCTTTATATAATTTTAGAAGGAATAAAAAGCAATGTGAGATTCCTGAATTCAAAAATAGTTGAATAAAATTATATTGGGTTGCAGACGGAGTTTAGTAACTCCTGACACTGTCGTCCACAGACCATGGACGACCTGATTGTATTGTGATGTGGAATTGGTTGACTTGTGGTGAATGATTGTGGTTGAAACAAAATTGGTTATGATTATGGTAAATTCACAATGATGTGAAAACGGATTGTATAGTAAAACGAAGTTATATAAGGAAAATGAAACCCTTGTATATCCGCGAGGCCTAGGATAGTAGAGGAGTCGTACTAGGGATGGTGCCGGTTTTAACTACCCTGCCGTTATACTGCCGAAATTTCCTGAAATATTCGTGTGTTGTAAAATATTCATACATGAAATGAACATTATTTATACAATAAAAATTCACATTTTTATTGAATATAGAAATATAGAAAATGATCATTATTTTAAATAGAAAAGTTGTACAATAAAAATTCACATTTTATTGACTATAGAAATATATAAAAATGATCAATTATTTGAAATGAAAATTGTTAAAAATAAAAATTTGCATTTTTATTGTATATTAGAAAAGATTAAAAATGATCAGTTATTTGAAATGAAAATTGTTAACAATAAAAATTCACATTTTTATTGTATATTAGAAAAGATTAAAAATGATTAATTATTTGAAATGAAAATTGTTAACAATAAAAATTCGCATTTTTATTGTATATTAGAAAATATTAAAAATGATCAATTAATTGAAATGAAAATTGTTAACAATAAAAATTCGCATTTTTATTGTATATTAGAAAAGATTAAAAATGATCAATTATTTGAACTGAAAATTGTTTACAGTAAAAATTCGCATTTTTATTGTATATTAGAAAATATTAAAAATGATCAAATATTTGAAATGAAAATTGTTAACAATAAAAATACACATTTTTATTGCATATTAGAAAAGATTAAAAATGATCAATTATTTGAAATGAAAATTGTTAACAATAAAAATTCACATTTTTATTGTATATTAGAAAAGATTAAAAACGATCATATATTTGAAACGAAAATTGTTAATAATAAAATTTCACATTTTTATTGTATATTAGAAAAGATTAAAAATGATCTATTATTTGAAATGAAAGTTGTTAACAATAAAAATCACATTTTTATTGAATGTATAGAATATGTGGAATATGCATGTTTGAAATAAAAATAGTTTAACATTAAAAATTACCTTTTAATGTAAATGTTGAATAATTAAAAAGATTCAAATTTGGTAAAAATAGTTTAACATTAAAAATTACATTTTTAATGTAAAGGTTGATTCACTAAAAAGATTTAAGTTTGGTAAAAAATAGTTTAACATAAAAAAAATACATTTTTAGTTTAAAGGTTGAATCATTAAAAATATTCACGTTTGGTAAAAGTAGTTTAACATTAAAAATTAAATTTTTAAGGTAAAGATTGAATCATTAAAAATATTCATTTTTGAAAAAAATGTTTTTTTTTACATTAAAAAGCATTTTTAATGTAAGTTGTAATCATTAAAAGGATTCATTGTTTGAAAAATAACGAAACATTAAAAGTTACATTTTTAATGTATAAATGGTTCATTAAAAAGATTAAACTTTGATTAAAATGTGTTTACATTAAAATTTACATTGTTAATGTAAAAAGGAATCACTAAAAAAAGAATCATTAAAAAAGATTCATTATTTGAAAAATGATGAAACATTAAAAATTACATTTTTAATGTATAGATGGTTCATTAAAAAGATTAAACTTTGGTTAAAATGTGTTTACATTAAAATTTACATTGTTAATGTAAAAAGGAATCATTGAAAAAGATTCTTGTTTGATAAAAATATTTCAACATTAAAAAGTTCGTTTTTTATGTATGTATGATTCATTTAAAACATTCATAGTTTGATAAAAATGATGAAACATTAAAAATTACATTTTTAATGGAAGTACGATTCATTTAAAACATTCATAGTTTGATAAAAATGTTGAAATATTAAGAATTACATTCTTGATGTAAGTATGATTCATTAAAATAATGTTAACTACATGTTATACAATAAATAATTTGAAATCGTCGACCAAATTATATATATATATATATAAATATTAAATAAAATAAAACGAATCGCGCACGGTAGTTCTCGTTTGGAATCGTAACTTTAAACGATTATACCGAGAGATCCGACCGTCGGATTTTCCCAACACTGGAACCGTTGGGTTCGCTTTGGAAAGATCTTTCCAACGATATAAAATTTGCTAAGATCCAACGGTTAGATTTTGAGAAATGTGCAATTTAAATTTTATAAAAACAGCGCCAGGGCCGTGTAATGACCCAAAGCGTCGTTTAATTAAATATGGCTATTTTAATATAAATAAACATAGCGATAAATCGTTATAAAATATTATAAACGATATGGAATGAAAAGAAATGATTTGAATTATATATGTTCGAGAATTATTTAAAAAGGCTGAGTTAAATCTCATTTTAAATAATTATACGATGATTGGAAGTCAAAGATATTGATGACGGTGGTTGAAGACCGACGATTTTCACATCGAATGGATGAGTACTGATTCCCTAGATTGGTTTGCTCCTAGGAAAGGGTTAAAGTGGTAGTTATCCGGACGTACTTGTTGATTATCTGGATATGCGAGAGCCTCTCTTCCGTATTGGACATATGGAACGAGGAATAAGGTGTCTCCGTTTCGTTCAGACCCAGAACGGACTTGTAAATGGATGTATGTCTGACATTGAATTTTATTTTGTGCTTGATTGATTTCTATTAAATATATATCTATTTGGTGGCGGAGAATTTATTCTGTTGCTTAACATCCTTCTCTGAGACGTACGAGCTCAAAGGTTATATATTGATAGACATCAGTCGCATAGCGTGATTTGTTAGTGTGGTATGCCAAGATGCAAATGATCAAGGCTTTTGTTGAAAAGCAAAGCCTTATGGTTGATGATCAAAGCACAACTTTAATTGGCATAGTTTTGTGTATAGCGTTACTTCGCGTGCCTCATACCCCGGAATGAACCAAAAACAGGAGGAGGACCCCAGGGAGAACATGCGTTTCTTTCTAGCTAGAAGTGGTGTCATGGTATGGAGCCCAGACATTTTTACTTATGTGGATGATAGAAAGCGAGGTACCTCGGATTTGAGTCCCTAGTGGCTCTTGATTTGCACCCCATAGTGCGGGGAAACGTATTGTTCAAGAATTACTAATCCACTAACGTATTTGTGGACCGACCCTGGTGCTCCTAGGTGCAGTTGCGACTGATCCTGAGGCACGGGCTAGAGTGTCTCGAATTTGGTAAGGAAGATCCTTTGCCTTGGTTCATGATGGAAATCCAACTTCCAATACGACACCATGCGGTTTTTATTGTAAACTAGTATGGTGACATAGTATATAGTAGTTATGCCGTCTATGATTGATACATTATGATTGAAATTATTTTTGAAACATATATGCACTAATGATAGTATCAAATTTGTTTTATACGTATCAAGCATATTTGACCATTATAAGGTAAAACTCCATTGTAACGACCCAAGGTTTTCGGCCCTGAAAATCGACATAAATACCCTTACCGTAACTCATGCCGACCTTCCAAGCACTGAAAACACTGGACAGTTATTAGAAAGAAATTAGAGGGTGAGATAAGAAAGAAATATTAGAATAGAAGAAAAAGAAGAGCAACACAACACAGAGTCTCACAGCGCAGCGGAACAAAATATAATACAGAAATAAATCTTTATTGAAAGCTTTTAAAACACTTACAGTATCAGAGTACATCATACAATGGGACAGTTATAATAGCCTGTTCCCATATACAACACACAACGGAATAGTAGCTATAATATCATACGTCTGAACATCTCCAGCTTGTCTCTTCACAGCATTCGATAACTTGAACCTGTACCACCGGGCTAACCCGAGCATTTACAAAACACCGGGTCAGTCTGGTGAACCAGAGTGAGATAAACTCGCACAGTATTAAGGGTAAATCATCCAATCATGATTTTAAAGTTCAAAATCTTTCAAAAGAAAAGGATAATCGTAAGACCAAATCCACACATAAACACGGACGGTTTTTACCTTACGATAACCCAAAACATTTTTGAAAACCAATATCTTGTCTGATATTATAATAATGTCTAAATACAAGTAAATAGAAATCTAGTAGAACGCTTGCATCTCACGCTCTACATATATAGTATACAATCAAAAACCGCGGGCACTTATTGGAGATTGGATTCCCACTATGACAAGGTATGGGTCCACCTGCCGATAGTGTATCTCTAGAGACGAATACACTGGGTTCAACAAGAACGTCTTGCAACCCGACCCTCACATGACCGACCACTCATTTCGCTTGAGTGTATCGAATGTATATCACCGACGGTTGGGATCAACAACCGTCTCCCGAAAAGGGACAGCATCAAAACATAGATTAAAGAAGCAAATAGGATTTCCTCTAGATAGGTGATTATACACCCTAATAGGAGCGACCCACATAGCCATGCTGCCTGCCCGATTTTTGTCATTTCCCGTGTGGTGAGGCTTGAGGCTTAGATTAACTTTTGAACACCAGGTCATCATTCACTTTGAATGCCACATCGTCAGATCCGTCAGACATCACTAATTGACGTCCACAAAAATACTCTAGCTGGAAGCTAAGAGAACGGCAATTCCCCGCCAACAACTATAGCACGTTTGAAGAAATCAACGTACGTGACCCTTTGGAAATACTCTGTCAGACATCCGTCCATACAAGTCATCCAGGAACAGGATGAACCGAAGGCACACTCCTACTGCATCTCATATAGGAATCACCCCATGGATCAGTAGCGAGAAGTCCTTGCAACCCGTAGAATCCAACCACGACAGAATCACAGCTTATCTCTACTTGCCAGGCAGAGAATATTAGTGGTTCTTCCGTTTATGAAAATCCACGGTCTTCAATGCTCCACCTCGATCATCTTCTGATATCTTCACGTATTTGTTGGTCGGAATGGTTTTCGAATATAAATTCGATCCCGGTCTTTCCGTACCAACAATCGTATTGGACAGATTTGATAGTCGGTGATTTAACTATCAAAATAAACAGTGTTTCAATCATGACACTCCAATGAGTCCACTGGTTCAATATTCAGCATCACTTGGCCTTTAACAAACTGATTTACTTTTGTTAAATTAAAACTTCTAACTCTTTTAATATTCAAAAATACGATATTTGAATACCTCTAATTCGATTTAACTCTAATCGATTAACTATCATTAGACTTAACTCCATTCGCTTGACTCTAGATCGCAGCGATCACAATGGTTACGCCTGATTCCCTCAGGAAACATCCGACCGCCGTAGGCTATCTGCAGCCCTACGAATTACGCTAGCAGTCGTACGAAATGGCACTCATCCCGAATAACTATGTTTGACTAACTCTATATCGAATAACTATATTCTTATATACTAATGTCCTCAGAACTATTACGTTATAATACTTAGTAAAATAACTTATAACCATATATAATTTCCACTCAACTCTCCTTTCAAAAACATTTGTTATATTATCACGAACTTCTTTACGATTACCAGCTAATATCATCTTCAGATAATCCCGATGTTGTTCAAGTTGGGGTATTTTAATTACCTTTCAGACCTTGATCAACAACGTTCTAATCCTCAGATAAATATAAGTTGCAACCACAAAAATCAATATTTCCATTTCAGTCTCAAAACACATCCCATTATAACTTGGTTTTGGTTATACAACCCTACGACCCACTTCTTTATCTCAAATACACTTTCTACCAATCTCCTTTCAAATCTATTCCACCATTTCCCACTTTTGAAATCTTATTTCATATTCCCCTTTTTACTTGATCTCATTGTCAAGTAACGTTAATGTAAAATTAACGCCTTTACTCTTTTAAACCACATTAATAAAATTATGGCTTATTAAAAACCCTTCCTACCTTTCTATCCTTTTCTTAATCCAAATATCCTTTAAATTAAGCCCTCGTATTCGCTTACCATTCTCTTTATAACTTTGTTATAAAAATTCGGGTTTTAGATATAAACCCCGTTCATAAATTCCTTTCACCATTCACTTTGATTATATTTCACCATTGATCACTTTTAATTGCATTCCCATTTAAAAAGTAAATTTCCAAATCATCAAAAATAACTTGTTTCAATCATTAACTATTTCAATAATTAATTCCTTTATTAACTAAATTAAATGGTAAATCCCTTTTTTTAACTTTATTTAAATTTAAACCATATTCATTAACTATTTTAGTCGAAACACATCAATTTGATAATCAATGCCAATTCAAAACGATCTATTTAATTAACTCAAACTCGATTATCTCACTAATCGATTCCAATTAGTTCTCACTTTAAATTAATTAAAAATATAATTAATTTAAATAATTCCATTAATTGTTTCTTTACAAAACAATTCTCAAA
The DNA here is from genome assembly GCA_030737875.1 of Allium sativum. NCBI lineage: Eukaryota > Viridiplantae > Streptophyta > Magnoliopsida > Asparagales > Amaryllidaceae > Allium > Allium sativum. Next base: position 469,383,400 of record CM060923.1, read on the forward strand.
GTTTAACCACTCGATTCATTTCTTATTCTCATACTTGTAGATCTGATTAACATCAGAATATACTTTATAAAATAAATTAATAACAAATCAAAGTCTTAAATAAATAAAATATTTATTTATTTCTATTTAATAACTTTTATTCAAAATAATATATTTCAAATCAATCTCCAGTTATAAAATAAATTTTATAACTTAATCTTTATTGACTCACCTGACGGTAAATCAATATCTATAAACGATTGATTTTATAGGCCATACGCTGCCAAATACTAAACCAATACCGCCCATTGGTTTAAACAAAACACAGGTTGACTTTTCAGTATATGAGCACAAACCAAATCAATCACCAATCATGACAGTTCATATATGATAATATGAGAATAAATAATAATTTGAGGGATCCGGTTGGGTCCCTCCAACCTGTTCTTCCCTGTATACAAACGGTTATCTCCAAACAGTTCAAACAGATCAAACAGTTCAACCAAATCAAACAATTCAAACCATTAACACGTTTATTGATAAACGTGAACAATAAGGTAAGTTACCTTTATTGGAACCAACCGTTAAGAATAACATTTTGGTATTTCACTGAAATTAAACACAGTTTAATTTCATCATTTAAATCAACAAACAAATGTGTACTAGCAACCAGGCAACCATCAACAAGCAGAGCACACAAAATGAAAACTCAATTTATATAAAATATAAATGGGAAAACTGAGTGAGTTTAACTCACCTTGATTTGATTCATCGCTTAAGCAATTCAGGTTTTCAATTAAATTAAACGATGTTTAATTTAACGAGAGATTCCAGTGGCTTCCATTCATGTCCAGTTCAGTTCCAGAATGTAGCGTTCGTAACCACGGTTTCCATGCAATTTGTTCTGTCTAGTTCTGATGACCTGACACAACGTTATATACGTTATAATTATACGATCTAGTTATTTAATACTAATTAGCTTTTTAATTCAACTAACTATTATTGTTAATTACTTTTAATCACATTTCCAGGCCGATACCGTTCTGCTTCCTCATTTGTTTCCTTCCCTTCAAATGTGCTAATCCCGTTATTCTGCACAAGGTAAAAACCATTCAAATGTATGTTTAAATTAACTTAACTAATCCCATAATTAATTTGTTATAACTAAATTACATGTTAAAATGATTAGCCCGATTCGTACTGCCTCTTCTAGCTTCCCGCGGTAGTGCCTTACTGTTTAAAATATAAAGTCTGACTAAATCTCCCCACTGTCTGCAATCTGAACAAAACTGGCCAATTATTTATACTAAATTTTTTGTTAATTATTCTATTAATTATTCATTAGTATAAAGTGGTTATAGTTACAACAACCACAAAGGGCCGATCCTTCTTTAAGCCTCCCGGCTTTGGTTCTTGCGTTACGGGTTCTTAGGCACCCTTTAAAGGCCTGCACAGATCCATCATACCATTAGTAATATAAATTATAAATTTAATAACCCCTTACTTAATATTGTTAATATAATTAATTAGATTTTTTTTCTCACTTAATTAATTCGACGTTGGTCTTCTGCGAATGGGATAAGGCCGATCCAAAATGTTAATTCTCTCATTCCCTCATTTATCTCGCCCACTCCTGTTCACAGCAACAAAATAGGAATGTTTTTAGTATGAGGCTTAAATTAAATCCTTTAATTACTTGATTATAAACCTCATTAGTTAGGTACTTAACCGATTACGATTCCAGGAAGGATCAGCCGTATTGTTTTGCTCCTGGTCTTCAAAGTACACCATCGCAGGAGCCCCAATAAACGCGCCTCCTCCCATTCGCCGTTGACCGATCAAAGGCCATCGAGACTCGCGCCCTATCCCCCTCCGCCTTCGACTTCAGTCTCGTCCCGTCCAGAACTCCCCGTCCACCGTCAAGACAGCCTTGAATCCCACGACTTCATGGTTCGATTCTGGCCACCGTGAAGCTCAGCGACCCATCATGGCCGTACAAAATCCGAGAGCTTGTCAGCCTTGTTCGGTTTCCAGTTGAAAATCTCAGACTTTAATTGAAGAAATTTTGGGAAAAATGATCGAGAAAGGGGTTGTTTCTATTCATTGATTTAATGAGGAGTGGCGGCGCAAAGGGTATTGTCCAGACAGTTTCATTAACTAGGGTTTTGAGAATGAGAGGATATATATATATATATATAAGCATCCTCTTAATTAAAATATTACTTTCCGAAACTTTACCGTAAAGTAATCGATAAAACCCACCACAAGTGATTTCTGTTTACTGATAAAAAAGCTATTCTTGGTGTAAAAAGATATTCCGAATCCAATGGGACAAGTTTCGTCGAAAACCGAGGTCGTTTGAAAAAAATTCCCTTATAAAACCAGAAATAAACACGCTTTTAATTTTTCCACGGTCACCAGATAAATCAAATCAACTTGAAACCTTCAGATCCTATAATAACTTTTCAATACGAACCCAACAGCACCAGTTTCGTCGCATTCTAAGACTGTTTGTCCGGCAGGCTATTTTTACGCGCATCGCAATGCCATTCTGAACACCAAATTTTCCCGTCTCTAAAAATAACAAACTATATACCTATCCTGAATCTAATCGACGATACGAACTCAACGGGACTGGTTTTCATTGCTTAATTCGGTCGTCTGTTCAAGTTACACTCCAATATCCCTTTGTTTAGTTAAATATGCGCTATAGAAATTGAACGGGCGTTTATGGCTACCGTGGTCACATACGACATCGGTTTGCCATGCCATTTAACATCGTGCAATAATTTAACGTTACGGTCCTAATGAAATGGATTTCGTCGAAATCTGAGATCATTTGCAAAATGGCCATTTTAAAGGCCGATATTTAAATAATGATTTCCACAGCGTTTTTTCCAAATTTTGTTTTGGCCATAACTTACTATTTATAACACGAAATCTGAATTTTTCTCTTTCATATGAAAATTATCATCAATACGGTTTCAACGTGTCTTGTTTCACAGAAATCCAACTTATATCGGGTCCTGTACATTCGATTGAGGTTCAAAACTTCATTTTACGAACCGCACGCCATTTTCAAGCTCGATTTATATTATATATAAAATTAACGTTCAAACTTCGTTTTAAATAACGAAGTAAATATTAAAAACCATTATATTTCCAAATATAATATTTAAAATAAATAAATTAAATTAAATATTTGACGACCAAAAACACGGGTCGTTACATCCATCCCCCGGTTTGTGTTGCATTGTGTGATGGGACTTGAATTTTATAATGGTTTCATTTTTCTAAAAAGCATTGCGTTGTTTAAATGATTTACTTTATTTCTTGCACTGGCAATCCAATGAAGTAAACCTGTTTCGCATTAGCGGTGTAGTCCTCGGATTAGCCTTATTATTAAATAGGTTAAGTAATATTTCTCATACCAGTCCCATGACTAACTCGTAGTTTGTTTCACTTTGCAAACTCGGGTGCCCTCTTTTCCACATGAGTAGCCTTGTATTCAGGTTTTAGCAGACTCATTCTGGATAGCTATGGAGCTGAAGATGGATCCTATCATTTCTATTATGCTGTTCAGATTTCATTTGGTATATCATGTTTAATTCCGCTGTAGACATTTTATATTAAGCTGAAAACTATATAATGTACTAAGTATGATCCTGTTATGCAGTGTAACTCTGATGTTAATATTGTTTCCAATGTAACTTTGACGTATTTTATCTGGTGTAATGCTATGATTCTGTTCTGCTATTATTGTTTATGTGTTATATTCCAATGATTATCCTTGCTTCCGTGGCACGGGGGTTTTGATCATCACAGTTGGTATCAGAGCTTTTTTTAACCTTAGCTCCGTAATATAACATGTTAACGAACTCATCGAAAATAGAATTAGCAGTATTCTAAGACGAATAACTCATCATAGATAGGATAAGTAATGTCCTAGAATGAGTATAGCAGAATAAAATACACCCCCATAGATGCATTTATACTTAAACATATGTCTCTATACTTTATAATATCTTTTCTGTTGGCTTGACTCTTTGTCTGCTATTTGCAGACATAGTAGAAAATGAGTGGCAGAAACAGAAGAAGTAATTCTTTGGTTCAGCAATCTCATGAGCCAATCATGCTCCCATAACCAGAACCAGATCTAGAAGCTCTAGTAAAGAAGTATCGAAATCTGGGTGGATTACCATTCTTGGGCAAAGAGTCTGTTATTGAAACATAAGCGTGGATGCGTTCTTCTGAGAGAATTTTTGAAGTCTTAAAGCTTGAGGATGATCAGAAAGGACTAATAGCGTCTTGGGCACTCAATGACGAAGCTTTCATCTGGTGGGAAACTGTTACTAAAGAAAATACAGAAGGTAATATTACCTGGGATAGATTTAAAGAAATGTTCATAGAAAAATTTATTCCTTCAAAAGCAATTGAGTGGCTATATGATGAGTTTTACAATAAAAAACAAGGAGATATGACCATCCAGGAATATCAGAATAAATTCAATGAACTTTTCCGCTTTGCCCCAGAATCAATTCTAGATCCTATAAGGAAGAATCTGAGATTTATCAACGGACTTCAAAGAAGGCACGAAAGTAGAGTAATTGCTCATGTGAATCTTCCTTTTTCTAAGATGATACAAATGGCTTATCGCTATGAGTATCTTGATAAGCAACATGGTTTGGAAGATGAAGAGGAAGGCAGTTCTAGCAGCACAAGGAAGTTTGAAACTGACAGCCCTGAGGCAAGTACGCAGCCGGAGGTCGGTAAGAAGCCTAAAGCTGATAAGAAAGGAGTTAAATCTAAGAAGGAACCATTAACAACAGCCACATGCTCTAACTGCAATAGACAAGGACATTTGGCGATAATCTATGGATCTATAAAGAAACAAAAAAAGGATGGATCTAAATCCAATAAGAAGTCTCAAGAGACCAGGGAATGCAATCTTTGCCATAAGTCAGGTCATATTAAGAGAGATTGCCGAATTTTGAAAGCGGCCAAAGAAGCTCAAGTCAATACTCCATTGTATATTGCATGAATTAAATTTATCCACTATTGTATAGCTCTTCACTACATGTTATTAGATGCAACTCCATTTTATATTGCATTTTTATAAGTACTCACATTTTTGCTACTTTATAACAAGCATTTTGGTTTGATTATCCATGCGACACTTGATTTTTAACTCAACTTGATTTTTGGCTCCTTCTTGTACTAGTTATATTATTTGTTTTCAAGATTTTATCTCCATGTCGATACATTACTTATGAGCATGTATTTTACTCTAATAGTAAGGTTTCAGTACTCAAAACCAGAAGAACTTCTAGCAAATGTAGAACATCGTATTCATTAACTACAACAAGTTTGTAATCATTATCCAATAAATATACACTATTTCATGAACTATAACAAGCTTGTTATCTTTATGCGTAATAATTATAACATGGAGTTATGTCTGGTACTTGAACTTATAATATAAGAATAGCTAGCTAAGTACAAACTGCACAACCATTCCTATATGATGGAGGAAATAACAAACAAGCGAGTCCAAATTATGGAATAACAAACAAGGGAATCGGTAAATCAAATTATAGTTGAAGCAATCCAAACTATCGAATAGTAAATCGGGTAGATCCAAATTAGCATTTCTGAAGAAAATTTATGTTGACTGAAACTAGCGAGATAATCCAATTTAGGGAAGATGTCGACTGAAAATTTCCACCTTGGTGTCATAAAGATGTAGGTTTCGATTTGAAAAGACGGACAAAAGAGTCAATTGAAAATGGATTTTCCCCCTTTTTTCAAACTTACCATCCGTGTTATGAGAAATGTGGAGAGAAGTTGGTTTGGGAGGGGAAAATTGGACATGAGAAAAATGTTATGCGGTTCAATATTTGAAAATCCCATTTGGTCTGATGGTTTTGCAATCTATGCAAATAAAAGATATTCGCTTCTGTAATACAGTGATCCGGAACAAAAAACTAAATTTGCTTCTTCATTCTTGCCTTTGGTTTTTACAACAACGGAAGAAAATTTCTATATGTAGTTTTTTTGCTGCTTTCCCTATACTAATTGCTTTTATTGTAATAATGAAACAGGAGAAGATAATATTATTTTCTTCTGCTGCTAGTAGAATAGAAGAAAAACAGGTGAAGTAACGTACGCTTTTTGTACTAATGAGGGTCTTTTTCTAAACCATGTTTTCTAACTCAAAGCTCAATGCTTCCAAAATTCTTAAAGTCATTGTCATAGTGACTAGCCTTCATAAACTTATTTTCCAACTATCTTCCCTGCGCGGTGGTTACGGTCGACAAGGAACCTTTTTATACAAAACGTTTTTGTGGCTCTACCATCGTGGCTAATTGGTGTTGATACTGTACGATAAGGAGAAACTTTTTATTAAAATGTTTTCTAAATTAGCAAGAGGCTACTGCCTCTATTGCTATCAATCATTGTTTTGTTGGTAGGATTTCAATTCGTACTTGTTATATGAGGTCGACAGGGCTTTGCTTGTCGCAAAAGCATGAATAGCAACTTCAACACCTAGAAGGGAGTCGAGGGAAATTGGGGATGATAGGGTGTTTTTCTGATATTACATTTGTGTGAAAACATTAGGAGGGACTAATGAGAGGTATAAATTAGCGAGACACCAATTAAATTTGAACTTATAAAGAAATTGGTATCCGTTTGTGCTGCTTAGCAGTGGTTTGCTTTGCGAAGCACAGTACATGAATCAAAAGAATTATTTGGTTCCATTTCCTAGTGGAGGGTTACTCTACGAAGCATGGTACGAAAATCAAGAAAAATACGAAATTGATTATGTTGCCTAGCGGGGGTTTACTGTACGAAGCATAATATGAGGATCAAATTAAAAAAAATGATAAGGAAATTAGAAACCCTATAAATATGTGAAACTATTCAGAGTTATTCATTATAATGGTGTTGAGACATTATGTGTTGCATATTGCCCATTTTTGGTGCTACTTGCATTATTATTGCTATAATAATAATCATTGAAGTATAGGAGCATGGATTTAGTTCTGTTTTTATAATTTGATATTAGCAAGAGGGAAACTCATTCCAATTTGCGATGTGGTCTCGCTAGTCATCCATTGAGTCGGGTAGAAAGTTCATTACTCATACTAGTCTATTCGACACCCATAGTTTTTGTTTTCCCCTTAAACTCCCGGGTACTCTTTTGAGTAGGTTAAGGGTTGGAGGTCTTTTAGATTTATCTTACTTGAATGAGATTTCAGAGACGAGTAGGAGGTTTAACCCATTTAGGAAATTTTCCACTATTTGTTTATGTCCCTTGATGTATTTAAGACAAGTGGTTTGTCGCCTATAGTTTGAACTGTGATTGACATAAAGAGCATCTTCGTATGTCTTTCTGAGACAGTATTTCGTAAATGTATATTTTGATCTGAATAGGGTTCCGCATGGGAATGAAATGAATATTGTTAGTGAATGTTGTTTCAAAAAAATTCATATTCCCATGTCTTTTGATGTAATGATTCATTAACAATCTGTTTTCTATCATCGGAAGTTAAAAACTAAAGATTACTACAACATCTATAATGCTTAGCTTTGAACCTTAGAAAATAGGGCATTACATAGCAATTACAACTATGTCATAATTCTCTATCCTAGCCCCACCTTTCTTCTTTAATTTATTAGGATTATGTCTTAAACCATTTAAAGGTTCAAAATTATTTAAATTTTTCCATAACTTTGTCTCTCATACCGAACTATAACGTCCAACATTTAGAAACCTGAAACTAAACATTACGTATGATGCAGCCATATATAGTATTATTTCTCGATGACGGAACAAAAATATGCGAATGATATCAATATCAATAGCAAATGAATATGGAATAAAATTTAATCACAATTTCAAAGAAGATTTTCATTTCATTTCAAAATCACATTACATACTAATTACATAATCTCATAACAATTCTCAAATTCAGGTAATATATAATATAAAGTACTCTTGGAGTGACAGATGAAAGTACTCTTGGTTTATCAGAGTATTGACATCTACCCTACAATAATTATTACAACATTCAAGCAAAAACATATAAAGTATGTTAAACTTAAAAATATAGCTCTTATTAGCTACCACTGCCTTATGCACGTCTTTAGAAACCTAAAATCCTACTCTCGAGGTAGCAAATGAGAACTCAAGAGTTAGAGGGGTGAAACAAAACATTTATGCTAGACAATCAGTCTTGTGTGAATAATAATATGTCACTTTGATAAAAAGACATTTACTGAAATCATCTCACCGAATAAAATGGGTTTTCTCCCATCAAGTACCCTTAGTAACATCAAATAAACATTGCATCTGCAATCACAATGGTTATTACGCCTAATAATTGTTAATAATCACAAATAATTGTATTCATGCATGATTGCGAATCCTAATTATATCTCTCTACTTCATGGTTTACCAGGGAAGCTACAAACCTCTATGACTGAATCGACCCCACACAATATACAAAAATTATCTAACTTACAGGTAGAAGAAAATCGAACTATACTTTATTTGTAGACATGTAACAAGCCGCCTTTTCGAGCGTTTTAAGTCGATAATAAAACCAATTTAAATCGTTCGAAATGATAGATTGTTATTAGCTTCTGAAGTATATAGAATAAATCACAGGATCATAGATCATAGAAATAGATTTAGAAACAGAGAATATAATATCTCACAGCGGAAAATAAACAATACAATAGTAGTTCATAAAGTTACTAAATAAAATTTTAAAACATAGTTTACATAAACAATACAGCGGAAGTCTAATACAATGAATTTCTAATACATAAATAAATGAAAACTATCTGAAATAGAATGACAAGAATAGCTGAATACTGGAATAACTTAATAGGCAGATACCAGTTATCAAAACCCAATAAGCACCAACCTCCAACAGTGAATCTCAAAGGCTGCAAAACTCGATCTGACCTGAGCAATAATGCAAAAAAAAAAAACTCAGATCAGGACTAACATTCTCATGGAAGTAAATCAATTCAAATGAAATGTTCAAAGAAATGCATCAATAACTTAAAGGATGTTTGGGATAACAATCCTCTAAGGATTCGTTAAACTATATGCTATATAGTAATACATTCTATTTACAATAGTGTCTATCAGTAAAGTAAAATATCAAAATAGCGTAAGCGGGATTACATTTTTACCCTTACACTGTTTATAAACATTATAGTCTATACAGGACTCTAAACTCCACCAAATCGGTGGGATATCAGGGAGCAATCCATAGGTACAACGCAAAACAAAGTCGAAGTGGGTGTGATCAGGATAATATGACAATGCACTGAGAAATACCCAAAGGTTGGATTCTACCGGATTGTGGGACCAAGCTGGTGGTAACGCGTAGCAGCTACTACCGCCCACCTCGAACAACACTCTGAAAATCACGGGTGGCCACCAATCAAATCACAAAGTAATAGATATGGTAACAAAAAGTCTGTTCAATAGGAGGAGCGACCTCACTTGGCTCGGCCATGGCATCTATTTTAGTCATTTCAATTATGACCCTAAGATCAAGGATACCCATCATCGTTCTCTTACTTAATTCCAGTAACGTTCGCCAAACCAGCCTACTTCATTCTAGATTCATCCACTACATACATAGTTGTTAAAGTGGTTTTTGGTATTGGTAGAGAATATGACAATAACCAATCTTGGTCTCTTTAACAACCAATCATTTACGTTTTTCACACCATGGTCATTATTTTATAAATCACTTTATAGATCATTTATACAAATTCTCATATTCGAATTTGAAATCAAAATTAAATATCTAACTTCAATTATATTTAATTTTGAAAACTACTCACTTAAATCTATTTAATCAAATCGAGCTAGAAAATCATGTTGTAAAGGTTTCAAACATAGTATAAATCAATACTAAAATATTTATAACTTCGATTTTTATTTAATTTTTGAAAATGTCCACATAACGATTTTCAATCCAAAGTTAACTTATATAAAATCATATCTTAAAGGTCTCAATTTCCATTTAAATTGTTACTGAAATATTTAACTTCGAGAATATTTTGGTTCGGTTTATATTCCTCAAAGTCCAAATTTCAAACAAATTCTAAAGTCTAATTTCACCTTTTATAAGGATTCATTTTAAGTTGATACAAAAATGCAAGAACTTAAGTTCAAATCCAGTTTATATAATTCAAATCAAATTGTAAATTTCAATTTCAACAAATCATATCATATTTTATAACTCAAGTTGTACAATTCAAATTCATTACTTATAAATTCAAATCATATAACCATTCTTATAAATTCAATTTAACAAATTTCTTAATTCAAACAAAATGATTGATAAAATCAACTCCATATATAAAATTTACATACTCCAATTCACATTGGATCACTTTAAAAATTGAATTCAATTCATACCAATTATAAATTTAAATTAAAAATCAATTTACGTAAATCGAGTTCATTTCTTATAAAAGTTCATATTTTAAACCAATTCAAATTTGTCTGCAATAAAAGTTCATATCAATTCGAATACAATACATATTTTATATAAGTTCACCCGTTAAATCAAATATTAATATTTAAATCTTTAAACCATAAATTTAAATCGCGATATCACAACCTATCTACCTTCAAGTTTATAATTAAATTTTATAAAATATATTAAAAACTAAATTTTGAATATATATATAAGTTTTTAAAATAGTAATTTAATAGGAAATAGCTTTATAACATATATCAGTTTATAATAATTTAGAAATAGGTTTGAAAGGATTATTTATTATAATATATTAAATTTAAAGTTTAAAAATACTTATATGGTCATCTTTATTAAATTATATGATTTAAAATAAATAAAATTATAAGTAAAATCTTAAATAAGTATTTAAATCCATATTTACTCATAAAATCGTTTAAAACATATAATTTAAAATTTTCAAAATCTAGATTTTAAAATCTTTAAATTTAAAAATATATAAATATAAATTCTTAAGTTATTATCTAAAACAAAATTTCCAAATTACTTTACTTCAAAAACATGAACAACGGTGTTCGTATATAATTTCTACCCTACGGTCAAGTGATACGGATATTTATCATTTCAGTCTGCGATTTATAATTTTACGGGTATATATCATTTCAACCCGCAATCCCAAATAAAAATCGTTCAAGTCTTTCATTTCAACCCATAATGATTTTTCCCTAATCTAATGTCCGTTTGGGTATGAACCATTTCAACACATAATGATTTTCTAAAACTATGGAATCAACAACATAAATAAATCATCACATAGCATCAATATCATCGCATCATAAATCATATATATCATCAATGCACTTATGTATCACATATCTACATTGTGTCATATATGAAAAGTGTATATATCAAATAAAATGATTTCTACAAGCAATCATATACATTTCATAACAATTCATTTGTGCTGAATTTCACATCCTTGAAGCAATGTAGGTAAAGTGTGAGATAAACTCACCTTTCATAGAATAAATTGGAGACTGCCAACGGATTGACATAGAAAATGAAACGATGACTCCTACGCATGGCTCAGAATGGATTCAACTTGATAATCATCCAATATTTTATTATTTTTATAATAAGAGTTTAGGGAATTTCTCAACGGATTGGTACAACCATTGAGTTATTGGACGGTTTCCGAACCCGACACCAAACTCGACTCAAAAATAAACACAACAAATTTTTACAAAAATAGCATATATATTTATATATATGTACTTTACGGAAAATATACACCCAAACTTCTACTTACACACACAACATCAGCAAGACACAACACAATTTATACACATACAGTGTGTGTGCGTGTATATATATACTAACTCACGCAACTCACAAATTAACATAACTCATGCACGAACACAATCACTACACCATATATGCAAATTAGGCTGTGTTCCGGACCATATCTAAGGCAACCAGGCACGAATATAAGCCATATCAAAAAATGGCATGTTAAATTATTAGATACGGCCATAATCCGTGTCCAATTGAAAATTTGATACGACCATAAGTCATGTCTAATTGAAAATTTCATACGGGTTATAGCCATATCTGTTGTATAAACCATATCCAAATAATATATAGATACAAATATAAGTCTTATCTAGTTTACACCCTACAGTGCTTTCCCAAAAGTTTGATACGGTTTTTGACTGCATCTATGGTGTAATCCGTCATAATATGTTCAGTCTCATCAGTACTTGTGGCATTACTAATTGGCTGTTGATTTTCCATCTCTACCCTTTTTTCTCCACGAAAATACCATACACAATATGACTGGATAAAACCTCATCAAAGCAAATGAAAATGAATTTCATCTAGTTTGAACATCTTCATATTTGGGCACCGAGTGCAAGGGCATAAATACACTCCTTTCTTACCACTGTTTTCTTCAACAAAACAAATAAACTTCTTCACCCCGTCTATATAGTATGTAGATCTTCGATCTGATTCATTAATCCATTTTTCGTCTATACTGAATGGCATGTTGCCCTCCTATTCAAAAGTTGCTATAGTTTATAAAATGCTGATACAATTCAAAATTTTCTACTATCTATATAATAAAATTAATATCTATATAATCGCATCAAACAAATGGTCCACCCCCTTCATACATGCCCGTATCTTTTTTTAACTGTATGTTTTCAATTGTAGTTTTTGTTTCTCCATCTACCACTAGATCTCAAATGGGCCCCCCTTCACACATGACTGGATCACGAATGGCATGTTGCCCTCCTATTCAAAAATTGCTATAATTTATAAAATGTTGATACAATTCAAAATTTTCTACTATCTGCATAATAAAATTAATATCTATATAATCGCATCAAAGAAATGGGCCTCTCCCCTTCACATATGCCCGTATCTTTCTTTAGCTGTATGTTTCCATTGGCAAGTTATTTTTTGTTTCTCCATCTGCCACTAGATCACAAATGGCCCCCCTTCACACATGGTCGTATCTTTCTGCGTTAAAACATCAAAGGAATTTTCAGGCTTTAGCAAGTTCATTTCCTCCAGGCATTTATAGTTTATAAAATGTCACTGGTATTATTTCAGTACACGAATTATTTATTAAAATCAAAAAATAAATTAAGTTTTAGTACATTTGTTTAGGTTCGGTACATGAAAAGTAAATAAAACTAGCTAATTCTTATGTATGGTTCAACATATGAATTAACTAGTTATAAAACTAATTTTATTTACTGGAATGAGCATGACAGTTTAACAAACAAAATTTATGTTTATATTCTACATATACAGTATGACTAATATAAGGAAATACATCAAATAATGTGTACACTAACCATGGTGAAATATGACCAACTGCGAAAATCTTGCTTTGTTCAACATTCAACCTTGCTTTATTGCTACCCTTAGGTAAAAACCAGTAAATAGCTCTCGGCCTAGAGCATCTTGAGCATGTTGAAACAATCACGAAAACAATAACGATTAAAAGAAATCAAATCAAATCAAAATTTTACCAGAAATTGAGATGCATGATTTACAAACGATGAAGAAGAAGCCGATTTGAGCAGACAACTTTCGGATTTGTATGCTATTTTGGGAGCGATCTCAGAAATTGAAATAGGGCACGGGATACAGTATTTGCTGAGGGAAATAAAAGAAAGGGAGGGAGAGAGAGCATGAGGGAATTAAAATTTAGGAGGAAAAGGTGTGCATTTTCAAGGAAAAGTTTTACACTAAAAGAGGCACGATTTTGAAACGGTCTATACATGTATCAAATTCAAATTAGTTTCATAGCCTTATCTAAATATTTAGATATGGCTAAAAACCAAATAAAATTTGATACGGTTGTACCCCGTATCAAATTTGGCGGATAAGGGGGATGACAAATTTGCTGTTACGGTGTAGTGAATTCAATACACACATAACAAATGTATATATGTATATAAAATACACCACACAATAAACACACTCATGTGAACACATTAAACCCATAACCTATCCATACAAACCCTCACACTCATGCCAAAAGTAAGAACTCACACACGCCAATCATGCACTCCCTACACAACAAATAACCACAACACCAAACACATAAATATATGTTATAACCCACACATGCCATTAATTCATATCACATACCCACATAACTCATGCCATCACATAGCCTACTCACTCACGCCATCCACACACGCACGCGGGGGGTTTGGAGGGAACGGATGGCTTCAAGAGGGGGAGAAGGCGGCTTCCAGGATGAAAGGGAGGTCAAAGACGGAGTTGTGAGTTGGTTGGCGACTATAGCTGGAGGGAGGCCGGTGGGTTCGGGGAAGAATGTTTATGTGCGTGACATCAGCCTGATGGAGTTGAGAGTTCGAACGGGGAGGGGTAGGGTGCGGTTGAAGGGAAGGCTTAGCCGACGTGGGCGAAGTGTAGATGGAGAGGGAAACGATAGGGAGAGGTTATCTCATGATGGGAAGAACGGGCTACAGCCCGGGAAAACAAAAGGGAAAAGAAAGGGAAATGGTAGGGAATGGGAAGGAGCTGAAGGGAAGAAAAATGCGCAATAGGGTAAAATCATGGAAACAATATACGGGTTCCCTGTTTTCCCCTTTTTTTACGTTAAACGACGTGGTGGCATTGGAAACGCACAAGCCTTGAAAAGTAAAATGATTTTAAGCTGAAAACGTGTGGTTTCAAAATTCAAAAACAAACAGACGCGTTTTGGAATGGAAACGAAATAAAAGCATTTGGCAATAAAAACGATCAGTTTAATAAAAAAGGAACGAAGGGGTTTGAAATAAAAATAAACGAGCAGCCTTGCCAATATAAAACGAACAATTTGCAATTCAAGAGTGGACAATATCAAACGAGATTTAATTGATATGAGAATGGTGAACAGATAAAACGAAATTAACAAATCGGAAAATAATAGGTTTAAATTATCAAAAAGGAAACAAATCCATAAAATGATAATTGAACGATGTTTTCATCAACAACGATCAATACAAATGGCATATGTACAAGAGAAATTTTTTGAAATTAAATCAAAGACAAAAAATTATCAATATTGGAAACAAATTATATAATAATATGAGTTCACCATTTTAAATTAAAATTTAAGAATGAATTCAAATTCAAATAAATAAACTCGATTAAAATTCATCTAATAAATAAGATTTGAAATTACAAATATTGATTTGCATTATTAAATATATCCATATCAAAATCAACTTCATTTATTATATAAAATATGAAATAAATTTAGTTTTAAATCAAAAATAAAAATGGTTATTCCATAAAACCTAGAAAATTGAGTTTTAAACAAATATAAATCAAAAATTAAATTAAATCATTAAACATAAATACACTTCAAAATTCAGGTTGATATAGACATTTCGTCTATCTCTTTTTTGACCTTCCGTTTATTTGTTTGTTTTTCTAAACTAATTAAGAACCTGCTATTTTGCGGGCTCAACAATAACCTATCTCACTATATGTTTCTTTCTGTGCACAACCTACTTATAGTTTTACCATAACTCTTCCCTGCGCACTGAAAATTTGGAAACTTTTCAACTAGGGGCGATAACTGAAGTAGTAGGGCACGACCCTACACTAATCTCATTCGATCTTCTAATTTCTGAGTTGATATTATCCTTATCACCATCTATCCAATAATGATAGGAACCATAATGAAATACTGGATTGAATATTTAAATATTTCCTTAAAATTTAACTTTTACTTATAATTCATTTCTTGAGAATTCTCTTAAAAAAGAAAATATATAACCTGCACTTATATAGTCATAATGCCAAAATATATGCTTTACAAATCTTTATTGATGAATTTGCAATTAATACTAAATCCATTAAAGCAAGTATTTAAATATAGGGCGATGTAGGTGTATCACCTCTAGGGTTTCGCCCTTTATTTAAAATATAGGTCATAAGTTCTTAAGGATTCAAAAGCTTCAAGGCGAATCAAAAGACTACTCTACCTACGGTTTGCAAACTACTTCAAACATACAAGGTTGCTTCATTTAAAACAAATAGGATGACACAATATTGTGTCTCAACCCTAAAAGTTTCTGATTTATAAGTAGGTGATATAAACATCTTTAAACTTCTTTGAATCAATATATATAAATGGAGGCGACATAATTGTACTGACACTAAAGCATTTATAAATAATAAGGCGAGGCGACGCAGCTGCATTGACACTTAAGACAAGGTGAATGAGATTTTATTATACAGTTGCGGCTTCCTATGATGAAGCAAGTGTATCGCTCTGATGCCATGCCTTTCCCATCATCCCCGGTTAAAGCACTCCATACTAACATTTCTTGGTAGCATATGTGCCTCCGAAGGGAGACACAATATGTAGGCTAAGCAAGGCAATAGAGGCAAAGGCGATGCACTATTTCAGTAAGGGTAAAGCCACAATAAACTTAAATCAGTATTTTCTCTAATAAATGTAATACTTTTCATCATCCTCTTATTATTTGGCAAATTCTAAATTGTCAAGAAAACTTCCTTGTTAATTACTTTTCAAATTTGTATCATAGATCTCAAATTTAAACATATAAAATAATTGCAAACTCCTTAAGTATATCTTAAAAAAATTAGCCACTTACTTAAGCTTTTCTAGCTTAGAAAATTTGTATTAACATTTATAAAAATATGCGAAATCCTAAAAAAGCAAAATAAAACACCTTTTATTCCTTTTTCAAAATATAATAATTTTAGAATGGAGAACATTGTTTATCTACCTTAAATTATTTAAATCTGAAACAAAAGCATTGAAAGTTTATCAAAAAATAATGTTTGCTTAGAAGATTAAGAAACAAAAAAGGCATTTCCAAAATAATGCTTTTCACATTGTATCAAAATTTAAAAGTACTTGGGTAACATATGATAGAGTCTATGTTCCAAATTTACATGGTAACTTCATGAATAATTCACTTAAATCATCAACAAGCATATATCTTTATTTGAACAATCAATCATATCATAAAATAACATAACATTAACTAAAAATTTAGGATTTACCCAAAACCGAATCTTACATCCAAAACCTAAAAGATGTAATTATTATTTATCTTGATTAAGTTGAGACTTGATGAGATTAATTATAGATTAAATATCCTAAGCTGTAGATTTCTTACTCTAGCTTTTCTTTATTTGTTTCCCTTGTGAAATGGTTGGCCTTTCTTTGTAGTTTAGGTTTTAATTTTCGTAAATGAAGTGGAGTGAAAGTAGAAAGGAGGGTCTTAGTGCAAGTAACATACCACTTTCTTATTTTACCTTTTTCATGTTCCTTCTTTATATTAGCCATTCTATTTAGTCTAATTAGTAAGTTAATTATGGCTCGACCTATTTATTGGTCAAACCTCATTCTTTGTATCGACATGCATGATTTTATTTAATTAATCTAATTAGTATCTTAATAATGTGACCTAAAAGCGAAAGTGTTAAACATGGATTGAGAAACGAGAATGTTAAAAAATTGTATTTCTTATATACTTCAATGGATAGAAACACTACAAGAATAGAAGCCATTTTCGATGGCTTGGAACGGTTGTCGGCCATCAGAAGCTGCTACCACCACAAATTAAGGCGTCGGGGAATAGAGTTTTCGACGGCTCTCGACATAGCTCGTCATCTCATTTTTAACGGCTACAGACGACTATAGACGGTTTCCGACGACTAGAGTCAGATGTCAGAAATTGTTACTTATACATGTGCCAATAAGCCGTCGCTAGCCATCGAAAAACCTGCATATTTTTTTGTACATGTTACATTTGCTATTTAGCCTTCTAAGTACATTTCTTACACACTATTTTTTCAATAATATACAACCCTGGTATACCATATATCAACTAAATACCAAAATCAAACCAAACCAAATTCAATAAATAAAAAACCCACAAAATCAACGTAAATTTCACCATCAAATCAAACTACTAATTATACAATACATAAATTTGTGCATACCAACATAGTCTACCATCAAATAGTAATAAATACATCGAGTCTACTATACAACATCAAAGCCAACCATCAGAAAATATGTACAAAACATCAAACTATATCTAATTCATTCAACCACCAAGTTAGACTGCACAAAAAAAATACCTTACGCTAAAGGCACTCATCTCCAGAACCTGCAGAGTTAGGTGAAGATGAAAAGCGGCTATGCTGCTGCATGAACTTGGTCATACGCTGCTCCAGATGTTGTGTCATCTCAGAGGCATGGCGGGGATTCTGGTTCTCAAGTTGGACCATCCTAGACCTCAAGTCCTCAATCTCTGTTAAGTCAATATCGGCTCTGGTCTGCTTGGTCCATCTCTGAGTGCTAGCCTATAACGATTATTTAATAATCTTTTTATCATGTGCGATTATATTAATTACCTATAACTCGTAAATGTTATTTTATTTCTAAATTAAAAATTAAATCACGGAAAAAAATTATTACCACTTGATTTCCAAATCCATAACACCTATTCCTCGACGCTGGATCCATAACTGATTGGAATATTACATCCTCCTCATCATCATGAGTTTCTCTTGCCCGTATCAGCTAGAAGCTGCAGGTGCTGCTCCATGAACTTTGTATGCATGACTAAATAAGAATGTAGATAAAATTAATATCATGACATCTTATTTTATTATAATTTAACAATTATTACAAATACTACTACATGAAATGAAATATTCTTACATGGCTCTTCCTAAATTTTTCATCATGCCATGTATATGAGATTTTCCCATCCGAATTTACATACCCGGTGGAATGCGTACGACTGAACACGTCCATATATGAGACTGGACCCAGCCCCTCGTCCTCCTGAATTTGATTATTACATACAATTATCCTACATTCAAAATTAGGTAGCATATTAACCTTTTATATTTCGCATTTACAAAATTTACCAACTCTTGCCGATACTACCAAAATGATTTCGATCCCCCTCGATGAGTGATTGGATTTATATTCCTATTTGCAGAGTGTAACAACCCGAATTTTAGCGATATAATAATTAATTTATTTAATTATTTAAATAGTGTTTAGAGATTTAAATGGTTGTTTAATTAAATAATATTGAATGTTTAATTAATATAAATAATAGAATAATATATTTAAAACCTGATATAGTCAGAAATAATAGAATTCACAATACTGTGTGAATTGGATTATTTATAATATATATAATTCAGTTTAGAGTTGAATTATATTCACGAATATATTATATAAACGAAGTTTGAACGTATAATTATATTATAATTAAAATCGAGCTCCAAATGGCGCAGCAGTTCGTTATTTGGCGATTTGAACTTCAACTGAATATACAGGGTCCGTTTTAAATCGGGTTTCTGTGAAATGTAACACCCCGCCTCCGCTAGGGTCACTCGCAAAGGAATGCACTAGCTTTAGAGGGGCATTATTGGTAAACATGCACAGAAATATCACAAGACAGAACATATAAAATAACGGAAGTAAAATCGAACTTTCATAAACATGAATACATAAGGTCTAAAGCCTTTTACATCAGAGTACATCAAAACCTGTCTTGCAATAGTAAAGAAGCATAAAGACTTTTTCATAAATTATTCCCCAAATAAAAACAGTAAAGTAGCCATAGCCAGGAAAAGTCCAAGCCATCCATGATGACCTTCAAGCAGAAGAAGTCCGAACTAAACAGCAGTGTTTCCTCCCTGTAACCTGGGGGGGGGGGGAACGGAAGAAAAGAGGCGAAACAAAACGGGTCAGTCAAAAAGACTGAGTAAGCCCTATCTACTATTAGTATAAAAACTAGTACAGTTAACTGACATGAGAAACTGAGATGAACATAAGCATGATAACAAGATAGGTAAGCTAAATCAAAATAACAGGATGAACTACTGAACTCAGATAAACTAAGATGTCATGATAAATTACGATGTCAAGACAAAACAAGGTATCACATCGTCAGGTTCCTATCAAGTATAATATTCCAAGATATCTATCACGTATAACGTCCCATGGTATCTATCCTGTATATCTGCTCTGCACCTACCGTACTAGTATCCCAACTGTATTACGTGTTATCGGTGAATGACCCTTACTCAGAAGTCGTGTAATGGTCCCTGTCAACCTAATATGCTGCATATATAGGTTACTCATATGTTTCTTTCCATGTATAAGTTCAGTTCTCTGCCGTAGGCTGTACGGGCTTTCCCATGTAAACGGTTTATCCTTGAAGTTGTTTTGGACTGCAACCCTTGATCTAGTTGTGTTTCCTTACCATGAACTATCGCGCGTCCACTTAGGATTTATGCCACCTAGGACCGCTAGGGATTATGCTACCTAATGAACGTTTCCGTGTCTCGGTTTGGGTTTTGGCCACCTAGGACCACTAGGGATTACGCCACCCGTCAACCGCGCCCTTGATCCCACGTATGTATCGTGAATCGTTTTCCATGTCTAGATGCACATGTTCCCCAATGTGCCATCCGAGTTCCGTGCCAGGGCAAATCAAGAAATACGGAACTCGGTCGGGAGCTTTAAATCGTCTGCCGATACAGATATCAAGGTCTGTTTTTGTACCCGTGGCTATGGTCCCACGTGACCCCTCCCTCAACTACTGAAAGGCAATCCAAGAAAAATCATGCATAAGAACCACTCCACGGCCCCACTATAGCCCACTTTCCTACGGGCCAACCTCACCCATGACTCGATAGCAAGCACATGGTCTGTTGGGGGTTCCCTGCCTTTCCGCACGTACACGATTGACTAAAGATGGTAGGTAGTCGGCGATGCGCTATCCAGGGAAAAAACAAGAATCGTCGACTCCACGCTAATCCATCCCAGTCTTTAGGGTCCTCGCATAGCAACCAAGGCATACTCTTGGTCCTTCTAACGCAGACCTTAACCTCTCATGGGCCTAGTATAATTACCTGGCAGCCCACAGAGGGATCCCAAGAATATCCTCACGTCCCCCGAAGCTTCCACTTCGGCACCCAGTGCGCTGGAGCTTTTATCCAAGTCAGATAACTTGCTCCCCCTCGTATACTAAGCGATGACCTACCGTATCAGGTTACTCATCGTTTTGAGAATTAGTCCTATGTCCTTAGCTAAGAATTATTACTTAGTTACCCTTAACTAAGGTTTACCACTTAGCTTCCTCTCCCGTTATCCTTGATTAACCACGGTTTTCTACCTAGTTCTTCTAGCTAGGGTTTGTCTATTGGGTTAAGTGTTATCATTCAAGTCCATGACTTAACCCGCCCACGAATCACGTCAAAGATTGGCTAAGTATTTAAGTTCAAGACTTAGTCCCACAAGTTGGTTAAGTGTACCCAGAGGCTCAAGACTTAACCCTATCAAGTCAAATTGGTCAAGTACTAGCTTACCTTAATCCTATCGGATTATCTTGCTAGATCGATTAAGCATAGATTATCTTAATCCCATCAAATTATCGAGTCGGATTGGTTAAGTATAGGTTGGCTTAACCCCATCCTCTAATTGTACTACAATGGTTAAGTATATTCTAAAAAGGTCTTGTGACTTAACCTTATCAGGTCCGCGTATTCGATTGGTTAAGTGTAATTTACTTAACCCCATCAAATCATCATGTATAATTGGTTAAGTATAAGTTGCTTAACCCCATTAAATTATCACGTTAAGTTGGTTAAGTATTGGTTACTTAACCTCATTGAATTACCGAGTTTAAATTGGTTAACTGTTTAACTTAACCCCATCGAATAACCGTGTTTAGATTAGTTAAGTGTGGATTACTTAACCCCATCTAATTACCGTGTCGGATTAGTTAGGTGCAAATTACTTAACCCCATCCCCTAATCATCTTGTATGGTTAAGTGTCATTAAGAAAACTTACTTAACCTTGCCAAATTATCATGTTGGATTGATTAAGTGTTGGTTAACTTAATCCCCGTCCACTAGTCGTATAAAAATGGTTAAGCGTCATTAGGCAAATCAAATCACTTAACCTACCCAACCTTGTCATGTTTTGTTAAGTATAATTAGCCTAACCAATTTACTTAACCCATTTACCCATGTCATATTTGGTTAAGAGTCATTAATCAAATTAACTTAACCCTATCATGTGGCATTAATTACTTAATGCACCCCAACCTCTCACATTAGACTTTGTTGTGGTTACTAGTTAAGCCGGTCGATTCCGGGTAGCTTTACACCACAACTTGGTCTAACCTCGGGTTCAAGCACAACATGACCAACTTCTCACATTGGGTCCTATTGTTTGCAACTACTAGTTAGGCCGGTCGGTTCCAGGTAGTTTTACGTTGCAAACTCAACCCAACCTCGAGTTGGCCACTTTCATGTTTAGTCTAGTGTCATGTTCATAGTCAAGTTTTCAAGCAATTGGGTAGACCTAACTTAATAGGTAAATTCCCAATGGGTAGACCTAACTTAATAGGTAAATTCCCAAGCTTATGTTTTTATGCATACTTACATGTCAACTTCCATGTTATATTTCAAGTCATGTTTTCAAGTATAAACACATGTCATATTTAACGTTACATGTTGTCATGTTTATACCCATTTACCCAAATCATGTTCATGTCATTATGTTTTCCCATAATGTGACCCCAACGCTTTTAAACTCGCATAATGGATTCAAAGAAGGAACTTGTCAAAGGCATGACAAAAGGGGGTATAAAGCCACTAGTTGAACATGGTGGCAAATGAGACATAATGTGTTCATTAACTTGCATGTTACATTCTTAAGCCTCAAAACATGCATAAACCCAAACTTGGTACATAAGCGAATCATGGTGACAAAAGACATGGAATGATGGCTAGAAACTCGCATATATCATCATATAAGGATTATGACTTCATATGCAAGTTGACATAATGATTATGAAGATTCTCATGTTGCATAATGCAACATTTCAACATAAAGGTTGTGGCTTTTAGCTCATAAGATCAAGATAATGACTTCATAAACTTGCATAACATGATAGCATGCATCATTCTAATTAATCAAACCCAAACTTTCAACATGAACATTTAACTTCATAGTTAATATCTAAGAGTAGGGAAGGGCTTACATTGCTATGAAGGCACAAATCGATTAGATGAAAGATTGAGACAAAGCCTATGCATGTCATCATCCTAAAACCCAAAAATGAAAGCTCCAAATCAATCAAAACCCCATCTTTATGAACAAAGATCAAAGCTTTAGCCTTGAAATCAACTTGAGAGGCTCTCATACTAACATAGAAACTCTCTAACACTCTCATGATCATGAAACCTCTCATAGAAATGAAGTGGAGGCTAGGATTTTGAGTGGAGGCCATGAGAGGAGCAATTTTGCCATAGTTTAGTTGCATGAATGAATAATGAGGATTTAGGATAGGTTAGGGTCTTATTTATAGATTAGGCAAGTGTTTTAGGCCATAGGATTAAACCTAGATTCAATCCAAGCCATCAAAGCATGTCTTGGGGAAGAAGTCAAGTATAGGAACCATCTAGGGCCTTTAGATTAAAGATGAACCATGAGAACCATCCAAATGCAAAATCTGCATTTGAGCGAATCGGCCCACGGGTTGACAGCCAAACACCCTGGATTAACCCCTAGTCGACCCAGCGAGCTCGGGTCGACCTCAAAAATCGGCCGGTTCGGTTATTCCCCTCTCCCAATTCGCTGTTTTGAACATTTTTGCATATTTATTTATTTAATTTTCAATTATATATATATATATCAATATATATATATTTCTCTGTGCAACCCATTTCACTTAATTAAGTATACTTTAATTTGGGAATTTTTCGTGAAACTTCGCGAGGCCATATCTTGGTCATACGGACTCCGATTTTCGAAAACTCGGACTCTATTTCGCGTATTTTTCCGAGATGAACGCAATTTCATAGCCCGTTTCCCTTGATTCAGATTTTACAGTTTAATTCTGCCTCCATTTATGTTATAACAGGTTATTGAAAATACGGGTTGTTACATTCTCCCCACCTTTTAGGATTTCGTCCCCGAAATCTCCAAGTTAGGAAGAACATATCCTACCATCCATCATCCATCTACTCAAATCATCATCCACAAGCAACCATTGTCCTTAGATGATTTCTAATGCTGTATGAATATATGCAAAACGTGTGTGTACATGTTCCTTAGCTAATGCTAATGATCAGGCCTGAATAATCTTTCTAATGCAAAATATGTATAGTGCCATGAATCCAACATGTATGCAAATAGTCCTAGCCATATAGATACTATATGCGTGCACAATCATTCATTCATATGCGACAACCGCATGATAATACATTCGATTTCATCCATAAACAAGTATAAATACTCGTGCATATGCAATATGAAATGTGACCGAGTCGAGCTAGTATCTAATGTGTATTCGCGCATCCACGAGCAACCACTTGCAACCATATCAATCATAACATGTTTCAAATACATGTTTACATCCATAGGGTTCTACCTAGGATTCCCTGAAACAGGGTTGAGAAGATAAACAGGACAAACTCCTTACGGGGTTTGTAACAGAAAATAGGACTGAGAGGATGTCCACAAAAGATAGCCTACAAGTAAGCTCTACAGAAAACAGGGATCAAGGATATACTCCCAAAAAGAGATACCATGCGCGTATCTAGTCTTTGACCATCAAAGTCGTCTTTTAACTTCGCGATTTTGTAGCTTCTTATTCTTGTTTCCATAACATGAGCTGGAACTCATTTCTTCGTCGCCTCTCGTTCCACTTGCACTTATCCTTTTTCTAGAATACTTGGCGCAAACATGACTGCGTACGCATGATCTTATGCAAGCTTTCCAAAATTCACTAATGAATCTTGGATCTTGTTTATATACTATAAGGTATTCCATGTAGAAGAACTTCTTCTTGAAAGTAAACAGATGTCAACCAGGTTACCAAGCGCACTTACTAGGGTGATTTCCATAACCCATGCATAAGGGAAATAAACCATCCATCTTATCGGCGAACAACACTCGATCGGGCTTCAAATTTCCAATAAAGGCATCACGGGATTCTAAGTAACTAATCATGACCGAACCCAAAAGGTTACACGAGACTCCGAGGGTATTACCAAGGCTAGTCAAGAGTCTAACTACCCTCCTATCAAAACCGAGAGTGGCACCCCTTACTGGATAACCACTTCATCCTTAGAATCCATCCATAGCTTATAAACATAAGCATTATTTCCAAGCTCAACACTTGACATAGACATTCTCAAATCCAAACAAGCCATGAATAAATGGACTGATTCTCCAATAGGACTTTGAGACAAAAATGGGATTCTCTATTACGTTAGTACTTAAGGTGCAGAGACTCAACTATCGAAGCAGACTTAAATGATACGATGATCAAAACAAAGTCCTAACGGGATGATAGAGAAGAAAAGCTAAACCTTTAACAAGATCATTACCCTCCTTCCGAGGTACCCTAGAAATAAGAGCATACTATTACCCTCCCGATGATCTTGTCTTTGTCCCATAATACTTAACTATCCACCCCGTTTTACCATGCCAAAGGTACTCTCTCGTCATGGGTTTCATTGTTCATTTTTCTCCCTCCTTTGAGGACTAAGCCATACCAACCAGTTGCTCATCCTTAAGCTCGTATCCTTTATCCTCTTTCTCACTATCCTTTCTTATAACGCGGCCACTGGTCTCTCGAGAACCACCTCCATCGCATGGAAAGCACTTTCGTAGATAGAAAAGACTAGTCGCAGTTAAAACCACTGTGACTACAGATGGAGGAAAGAAAGGGAAAGAGATTCAATTAAGGAAACAAGGATAGTGCTAATGGCCTTTGGGGAATAGCCTTTTTCTTTTAAAAGAAAATTTTCTTGAAAAATGCTTCTTTATAAACGATTTTCAAATAGTTTTCAGAAGGTCTTTAAAAACTTTTGCCCATTCTGGTAACCTTCTGCTCTGATACCAAATGTAACACCCCGCCTCCGCTAGGGTCACTCGCAAAGGAATGCACTAGCTTTAGAGGGGCATTATTGGTAAACATGCACAGAAATATCACAAGACAGAACATATAAAATAGCGGAAGTAAAATCGAACTTTCATAAACATGAATACATAAGGTCTAAAGCCTTTTACATCAGAGTACATCAAAACCTGTCTTGCAATAGTAAAGAAGCATAAAGACTTTTTCATAAATTATTCCCCAAATAAAAACAGTAAAGTAGCCATAGCCAGGAAAAGTCCAAGCCATCCATGATGACCTTCAAGCAGAAGAAGTCCGAACTAAACAGCAGTGTTTCCTCCCTGTAACCTGGGGGGGGAACGGAAGAAAAGAGGCGAAACAAAACGGGTCAGTCAAAAAGACTGAGTAAGCCCTATCTACTATTAGTATAAAAACTAGTAAAGTTAACTGACATGAGAAACTGAGATGAACATAAGCATGATAACAAGATAGGTAAGCTAAATCAAAATAACAGGATGAACTACTGAACTCAGATAAACTAAGATGTCATGATAAATTACGATGTCAAGACAAAACAAGGTATCACATCGTCAGGTTCCTATCAAGTATAATATTCCAAGATATCTATCACGTATAACGTCCCATGGTATCTATCCTGTATATCTGCTTTGCACCTACCGTACTAGTATCCCAACTGTATTACGTGTTATCCGTGAATGACCCTTACTCAGAAGTCGTGTAATGGTCCCTGTCAACCTAATATGCCGCATATATAGGTTACTCATATGTTTCTTTCCATGTATAAGTTCAGTTCTTTGCCGTAGGCTGTATGGGCTTTCCCATGTAAACGGTTTATCCTTGAAGTTGTTTTGGACTGCAACCCTTGATCTAGTTGTGTTTCCTTACCATGAACTATCGCGCGTCCACTTAGGATTTATGCCACCTAGGACCGCTAGGGATTATGCTACCTAATGAACGTTTCCGTGTCTCGGTTTAGGTTTTGGCCACCTAGGACCACTAGGGATTACGCCACCCGTCAACCGCGCCCTTGATCCCACGTATGTATCGTGAATCGTTTTCCATGTCTAGATGCACATGTTCCCCAATGTGCCATCCGAGTTCCGTGCCAGGGCAAATCAAGAAATACGGAACTCGGTCGGGAGCTTTAAATCGTCTGGCGATGCAGATATCAAGGTCTGTTTTTGTACCCGTGGCTATGGTCCCACGTGACCCCTCCCTCAACTACTGAAAGGCAATCCAAGAAAAATCATGTATAAGAACCACTCCACGGCCCCACTATAGCCCACTTTCCTATGGGCCAACCTCACCCATGACTCGATAGCAAGCACATGGTCTGTTGGGGGTTCCCTGCCTTTCCGCACGTACACGATTGACTAAAGATGGTAGGTAGTCGGCGATGCGCTATCCAGGGAAAAAACAAGAATCGTCGACTCCACGCTAATCCATCCCAGTCTTTAGGTTGCTCGCATAGCAACCAAGGCATACTCTTAGTCCTTCTAACGCAGACCTTAACCTCTCATGGGCCTAGTATAATTACCTGGCAGCCCACAGAGGGATCCCAAGAATATCCTCACGTCCCCCGAAGCTTCCACTTCGGCACCCAGTGCGCTGGAGCTTTTATCCAAGTCAGATAACTTGCTCCCCCTCGTATACTAAGCGATGACCTACCGTATCAGGTTACTCATCGTTTTGAGAATTAGTCCTATGTCCTTAGCTAAGAATTATTACTTAGTTACCCTTAACTAAGGTTTACCACTTAGCTTCCTCTCCCGTTATCCTTGATTAACCACGGTTTTCTACCTAGTTCTTCTAGCTAGGGTTTGTCTGTTGGGTTAAGTGTTATCATTCAAGTCCATGACTTAACCCGCCCACGAATCACGTCAAAGATTGGCTAAGTATTTAAGTTCAAGACTTAGTCCCACAAGTTGGTTAAGTGTACCCAGAGGCTCATGACTTAAACCTATCAAGTCAAATTGGTCAAGTACTAGCTTACCTTAATCCTATCGGATTATCTTGCTAGATCGATTAAGCATAGATTATCTTAATCCCATCAAATTATCGAGTCGGATTGGTTAAGCATAGGTTGGCTTAACCCCATCCTCTAATCGTACTACAATGGTTAAGTATATTTTAAAAAGGTCTTGTGACTTAACCTTATCAGGTCCGCGTATTCGATTGGTTAAGTGTAAGTTACTTAACCCCATCAAATCATCATGTATAATTGGTTAAGTATAAGTTGCTTAACCCCATTAAATTATCACGTTAAGTTGGTTAAGTATTGGTTACTTAACCTCACTGAATTACCGAGTTTAAATTGGTTAACTGTTTAACTTAACCCCATCGAATTACCGTGTTTAGATTAGTTAAGTGTGGATTACTTAACCCCATCTAATTACCGTGTCGGATTAGTTAGGTGCAAATTACTTAACCCCATCCCCTAATCATCTTGTATGGTTAAGTGTCATTAAGAAAACTTACTTAACCTTGCCAAATTATCATGTTGGATTGATTAAGTGTTGGTTAACTTAATCCCCGTCCACTAGTCGTATAAAAATGGTTAAGCGTCATTAGGCAAATCAAATCACTTAACCTACCCAACCTTGTCATGTTTTGTTAAGTATCATTAGCCTAACCAATTTACTTAACCCATTTACCCATGTCATATTTGGTTAAGAGTCATTAATCAAATTAACTTAACCCTATCATGTGGCATTAATTACTTAATGCACCCCAACCTCTCACATTAGACTTTGTTGTGGTTACTAGTTAAGCCGGTCGGTTCCGGGTAGCTTTACACCACAACTTGGTCTAACCTCGAGTTCAAGCACAACATGACCAACTTCTCACATTGGGTCCTATTGTTTGCAACTACTAGTTAGGTCGGTCGGTTCCGGGTAGTTTTACGTTGCAAACTCAACCCAACCTCGAGTTGGCCACTTTCATGTTTAGTCTAGTGTCATGTTCATAGTCAAGTTGTTCAAGCAATTGGGTAGACCTAACTTAATAGGTAAATTCCCAATGGGTAGACCTAACTTAATAGGTAAATTCCCAAGCTTATGTTTTTATGCATACTTACATGTCAACTTCCATGTTATATTTCAAGTCATGTTTTCAAGTATAAACACATGTCATATTTAACGTTACATGTTGTCATGTTTATACCCATTTACCCAAATCATGTTCATGTCATTATGTTTTCCCATAATGTGACCCCAACGCTTTTAAACTCGCATAATGGATTCAAAGAAGGAACTTGTCAAAGGCATGACAAAAGGGGGTATAAACCCACTAGTTGAACATGGTGGCAAATGAGACATAATGTGTTCATTAACTTGCATGTTACATTCTTAAGCCTCAAAACATGCATAAACCCAAACTTGGTACATAAGCGAATCATGGTGACAAAAGACATGGAATGATGGCTAGAAACTCGCATATATCATCATATAAGGATTATGACTTCATATGCAAGTTGACATAATGATTATGAAGATTCTCATGTTGCATAATGCAACATTTCAACATAAAGGTTGTGGCTTTTAGCTCATAAGATCAAGATAATGACTTCATAAACTTGCATAACATGATAGCATGCATCATTCTAATTAATCAAACCCAAACTTTCAACATGAACATTTAACTTCATAGTTAATATCTAAGAGTAGGGAAGGGCTTACATTGCTATGAAGGCACAAATCGATTAGATGAAAGATTGAGACAAATCCTATGCATGTCATCATCCTAAAACCCAAAAATGAAAGCTCCAAATCAATCAAAACCCCATCTTTATGAACAAAGATCAAAGCTTTAGCCTTGAAATCAACTTGAGAGGCTCTCATACTAACATAGAAACTCTCTAACACTCTCATGATCATGAAACCTCTCATAGAAATGAAGTGGAGGCTAGGATTTTGAGTGGAAGCCATGAGAGGAGCAATTTTGCCATAGTTTAGTTGCATGAATGAATAATGAGGATTTAGGATAGGTTAGGGTCTTATTTATAGATTAGGCAAGTGTTTTAGGCCATAGGATTAAACCTAGATTCAATCCAAGCCATCAAAGCATGTCTTGGGGAAGAAGTCAAGTATAGGAACCATCTAGGGCCTTTAGATTAAAGATGAACCATGAGAACCATCCAAATGCAAAATCTGCATTTGAGCGAATCGGCCCACGGGTTGACAGCCAAACACCCTGGATTAACCCCTAGTCGACCCAGCGAGCTCGGGTCGACCTCAAAAATCGGCCGGTTCGGTTATTCCCCTCTCCCAATTCGCTATTTTGAACATTTTTGCATATTTATTTATTTAATTTTCAATTATAAATATATATATATATATCAATATATATATATATTTCTCTGCGCAACCCATTTCACTTAATTAAGTATACTTTAATTTGGGAATTTTTCGTGAAACTTCGCGAGGCCATATCTTGGTCATACGGACTCCGATTTTTGAAAACTCGGACTCTATTTCGCGTATTTTTCCGAGATGAACGCAATCTCATAGCCCGTTCCCTTGATTCAGATTTTACAGTTTAATTCTGCCTCCATTTATGTTATAACAGGTTATTGAAAATACGGGTTGTTACATGAAACAAGAAACTTTCGGAGCTGGTGAAATATATCTTTCTAGTAGAAGAGAAAAATAGGGATTTCATTGTGTAGATTTTGATTTATGTCCAAATCAAATTTTCGAAAAGTCGCTATGTAATTCCTTTATAATTTATAACGATATATAAAAGGAATTTCAATATAAATTGAATATCGATTCAAATGGGATTTGAATATCGAGTTAGAAATCCATATAAGATTATTCTGGAGCTGTATGATATTCTAGTGTGAATATATATACGATAAAATTTATGTTTAAATATTTAATTTAATTATTTTTAAATATATTTATATATTTAAATGGGTTATTTAGAGCTTTAAAAATTGCCAGTTTTGCAAACAACCTCCGTTTTCGACGAAACTAATTTTGTTGGATCCGTAATATTAAATTATTGTTAGATTTCCGGTTTTGTGATTTTTGGAGTTAGTGTGTGGCCGTATGGATTTTTAATGTGAAAAATAGTCAGTATCGTGACAGTTAAAAATACGCTGTATGAGCAAATGGAGTCGAAATTCGATGAAACCAGTTTCTTTGGGTCCGTAATGTCGAACTGTAGCTGCATGCCAATTTTCATGATTTGTGAATATTGTATGTGATCACAGGATTTTTTTATATATAATAAATAGAGTTGAAAATTGAATATAAATTAAATATAAAATGAGTAGCTTAACTTGTAAGCTAACATTTCTTATAAACACTCCCATCTAAACCTAATTCTATTCTTTCCACGGTCACAGAAATGTGGTCGCCACTATCTCTTCAGAAAAACCCAAAAGGTGAAAAAAAGATTCACTCCAAAAATCAAAGTAATTAAAATAAAAATCTATAAATTATAAAATACATATATGTGAGCTTGTATCAGTATGCGCATCAATCTTGTATGACTTTTGTGGGGTTCGGGAAATCTTTTGTTCGCTGTTGGTTTAACAACGTGGACTAGGGTTAGGCACTGTGTGGATTCTAAGCTTTAATATGTGAATTCGAGAATATATTTGAGTTCGGTGTTGGAATTAGCACGAACCTTGTGTTTTTGGTGAAGTGCGGTGGCAATTTGGGTTGGCCGACGTTGTGCGGGGTACGTGAGGTACCTGGAATCGGTGCGAGAAGGTGAACTTCGAGTTGTATAAATTTGGGGTGGAGGTGAAGAGGATTCGAAGAGGATAATGATGATGTTTTCGTTTTGATGCGGTTTGAATACTGTAATCGGAGAAGAAGAAGGAGATAGCACGGGTATTGGCTGAAGTATTATAGCATTTTTCTTAAGAAATGACGCCTGTTTTAAGAAGCACAAAGTATTAGAATGTGGAGGAAGTTAGTTGTTAATTCGGTGGTGTAAGGGATGATCAGAAAGAAAGGGAGCGCAATTGTTTTACTGAAGTTTGAGGACGCAAATTTTTTTGGGGAAGACTATACTGTTCATTACGGTTGGAGGATGATGGGCCAAAGCTAAGTGGGTGAGCCCAAGTTGATAATTAAATGAAATTATTTAATTTAAATGACCGTATAACTTGTAATCTAAATATCTCGATCGTACGTTATCAGAATTGCGAACATTCTGATCCGTTGGGATCATATGGACGATGACTACAAAATGGAACTAACTGGGTGTGGATTGGAGCTCGTTTGAATTTATGGCGAAATAAATTGTTTGATTTGAACCAAACAACAGTTTATCGTTATTTAATGATGAACTGCCAATGTGAGTAAAACTCACCAACTCTACCAGTTGATATTTTTACAACGTATATTTAGAATTGATAAATGATGATTGATTGTTGTGTATTGACTGTTTGGTTGAACTGCTAAGTAATTGGTTGAAATTACAGATCTGGTTATATATATATATATATATATATATATATATATATATAAATTGATTCTGTTTAGCAGAATATTTCATAATGAAATGAAATTGATGTTAATTATATTGTTTAACATCTGTGGATGCAGGAAAACAGGTTGGAGGGATTCAACTAGATTCCTCAACATTTATTTACTATTTTTCATATATTGTAATATATGATTTGATATATAATCTGTTGTTTATTATGTGTGTTTGAATGATATCGATCATTGTATTTGGTATTTTAAATACCGTAAGAAATACTGGGATGTAGAAAAGGTGATTTTCAAAGTGTATTTTGGAAATAAATTATTTATATAAAATCAATGGATTTTATAAATAAAAGAAAAAGGATTTTATAAAATAAAATAGTTATAAAATCAAAAGGGTTTTAAAAAGGAAATATTTATGGGAAATAAATATGATAAAATAGAAAGAGGAAATATTTGTAAAACAAATAGAAAAGGAAATAGTTGGAAAATAAAGGAATTACTTATAAAATCAATGGATTTTATATAAAAAGGAAATATTTTACAAAAGAAATAGAATTATCAAAAGGGATTTAATTGGTAAATAAATAGATTATAAAAGGAAATACTTGAAAAATGAATAGAATTATATAAAAAAGAGAATTTTACATTTGAAACGTTTAGACCCGTGCTTCGCACACGGGTATATCATGATATGGATTTAAAGCAAAGATTTTAAATAGAATCTATTCTAACCGATAGACTGAGAAGATTAATTTATAAATAATATTTTATAAATTAAATAAAATATTTATCATTGGATAAATAGAATATATAAGTCAGGACTTATAAAAAGAAGTAAGAATCGATTTCAACATCGATATTTGAAATTGAATATGGAAGTAGAGTGAATCAAAGGAATTAATCAAAATGTGTTAATCAAAATGAGTTAGAGGAGTTAATCGAATTATAGTTAATCGATTAGAATTAGAGTTAATCGAATTATAGTAATCGATTAGAATTAGAGTTAATCGAATTATAGTAATCGATTAGAATTAGAGTTAATCGAATTATAATTAATCGATTATAATTAGAATTAATCGAATTATAGTTAGTCGATTAGAGTTAGAGTTAAATCAAATTAGAGTTATTCAAATAGAGTTAATCGAGTTAGATTTAGTCGAGAATTAGTTAATTGAACAAAGTTAATCGAATATTAGTTATTTGAAAGGATTGTCGAATATTAATTGTTTGAAAGGAGTTATCGAATATTAGTAATTCGAAAGGAGTTATCGAATATTAGTTGTTCGAAAGGATGATCGAATATTAGT
The DNA here is from genome assembly GCA_030737875.1 of Allium sativum. Taxonomy (NCBI): domain Eukaryota; kingdom Viridiplantae; phylum Streptophyta; class Magnoliopsida; order Asparagales; family Amaryllidaceae; genus Allium; species Allium sativum. Next base: position 469,417,129 of record CM060923.1, read on the forward strand.
TATTCGAAAGGAGTTATCGAATATTAGTTATTCGAAAGGAGTCATCGAATATTAGTTATTCGAAAGGAGTTATTGAATATTAGTTATTCGAAAGGAGTCATCGAATGTTAGTTATTCGAAAAGGGTAATCGAATATAGTTTATTCGAATAGAGTTAAAGGAGTTAATCGAATTATAGTTAATCGATTAGAGTTAGAGTTAAATTGAATATAGTTTATTCAAATGGAGTTAAAGGAGTTAATCGAATATAGTTTATTCGAATAGAGTTCAAGGAGTAAATCGAATATAGTTTATTCGGAAGGAGTTAACCGAATATAGTTTATTCGAAAGGAGTTAATTGATAGGAGTTAATTGATAAGAGTTAATTGATTAGGGTTAATCAAATAGAGTTAATCAAATAGAGTTACTAGAGTAAAGTTAATCAAATAGAGCTAACTGATAAGAGTAAATCGATTAGAGTTAATCGAATAGTGTTAATTGAATAGCGTTAATCGAATATGGCTATTCGAAGAGAGATTATCGAATATAGTTTATTCGAAGGAAAGAGTTATCAAACAGAGATTTATTCGAAAGAGAGTTACGTAAGGAAGTTTGTTAAAGGTTTAAAAAAGTGAACCTTTGTCTGTTTCGAAGTTAGAAATGTTGTTCAGTTAAGGTCTAAGAGGTAGTTATACCCCAACTTGATTGGCTTCGTTTTTAACTAAGGAATAGTTAAGGTTCGACAGTGAAGATTGGTTAAGTGAATTTAGTTAACGAGGATAATGGTTTGAGTTGGCATAGCGATGTTTGATTTAAACATCTGTTTAAATCCAATGTAGGTGTTTTGGAAATGTTTTCCAAATAAGAATTAAAAATGTTTTCTAATATAAGAAAATAAGAAATGGAAATGTTTTCCAATGTCAATAAAGTATATTTTCTAAATTTAGAAAATAAGAAATGTTGAATATATGGAAATGAGAAACGGGGAAATGAATAAATGTTAAATGATGTTTGATCGATGTAATTTCCATCTGGAAATAATATCGTTGTTTGCACACATGTTTTTCTTTGATAGTTAACTCACCGACTATCGAAGTTTTTGACAACTTTTCCGACTTCAATACGGAGAGACCGGGATCAGATTCATGACCTGAAAAACCAATCTGTATGTGCGTTAGCGTTGCGAATCAAATATGATGAAGAAAATTGAAAACAGAGTTATGCAAGGGCTGTCCTGTTTACAGAATAGTGCCTTCGGTTTGTACAGTCCTAGGACGACCTATATGGAAGAATGTCTGACATAGTATATTTAATGGATCGTGTAAGTTGATCTCTACAAACGTATTTACATTTGGTGGAGGAGGAAATTCGTTTCTCTTAGCTGTATACCCGTTGTATTTTTGGGGAAATCAATTTTTGATTTGGCGAGTATGATGATGTGACATTCAAAGTGAATAAATGTGTGATCTGTCAGAGATAGGCCTCCAACCTCGCAACCGGGAAATGACAAAAATCGGGCAGGCAGCATGGCTAAGTGGTTGGCTGCCAAGTAGGGTGTATTATAACCTATCTAGAGATATTCATTTCATTCTTTACTCTATTCGATGTTGTCCCGTTCGGGAAACGGTTGCTGATCCCAATCGTTGGTGACATACATTCGATACACTCAAGCGAAATGAGTGGTCGGTCATGTGTGGCCGGGTTGTAAGATGTTCTTGTTGAACCTAGTGTATTCCTCTCTAGAGGTACACTATCGGAAGGTGGTTCCATACCTTGTCATAGTTGGAAATCCATTACCCAATAAGTGCTCGCGGTTTTTGATTGTATACTATATATGTAGAACGTGGGATGAAAGCGTTTCTGCCAGATGATTATTATATTGTGGTTGATAGACACTATTATAATATCAAAAGAATTTTGATATAAAGATTATTTTGGATTCTCATAAGGGAAAAACCCGTTCCGTTATACGGCGTGGTCTTATGAGATATCGTTTTATTGCTCAGACTGTTTTGAACTGTTTTACTCACACCAGTCCCATGACTGACCTAGAGTTTATTTTGTTTTGTTTTCCCTAAACTCTTGGGTTCCCAACTTTGTATGGGCAGTCAAGTAGTCAGGATTTTACAGATATACTTGGAGAGCTTGGAGTAGGAGGCTTCAGGATTATATAGCTATTGTTATTTTCTCTTTGTTGTAAGTGTTGTACTCTGATAATGTTACAGTATACATATACTGATTTTATTTCAAAGATATGTTATTTATTATATGTTGTTCGTTCCACTGTGAGATTCATGTTACTCTGATATAGTATGTTTTTCTTCTTCTTCTACTCTAAGTTTCTATCTTATCTATTCTCACCCTCTAATTTCTTTCATGGACTATCCGGTGTTTCCGATGCTTGAATAGTCGACATAGTGTTGCATGCCGCTATCCAGGATCGCAAATTTCCCGGGTCGTTACAGTGGTATCAGAGCTTAAGGTTAAGTAATTACCTTGGCTCTGTGGCGTGACTCAGTAGAGATGGGGTTAGTAAAACCCTAGATTGAGTTGAGTGTATATATACAAGTGAACATATTTGTTATTTGATATAAAAACTGTTTTATATTATGGAGATTTGTTGGTTGAGTTGTTTATAAGTTATGGTCGATAAATTTGATCCACTGTATCGGTAGGAGTTTCTAAACACTTGAATACGATGGGTCGACATGATATGTTTTGAAAAGAGGGTAAATGAAAATAATTTTACCCAAAGTATATTTTGATATAGAGAAAATATATATTTTGGAATTATAATATATTGGATATATTGGTTGTTATTATAATCGAGTAAGAATATAAATTAAATGGTTATGTAAATAACCAATCCGAATTCATATAAGTGTAGTATATGGAATTAGATGGATTAAATCTGAATTTAAATCAGAATTGGAATTAAAACAGTGGAAGGTTGTAAAAGTATTGTAAATGAATCTGGGTTAAATATATGTGAATTTTAAAATCTTGGGAGATTTTAATTTTGTTACAGGCATTGAAAATGGTATTATGAAATGAATTTCAAAATGGAAGTGTTTAGATATGGTTTTGAAAGTGATATAGTATTGAACTCACTTCAGTAGCTGGAAAATAGATTCCGATGATGATCATGACATCAGCGATATTCATTTTTGAGTTGTAAGTGACAGATTACTACCAAAGAGATGATTTTTGAATTGTTTTGAGAAAAGCAAGTTGTTTTGAATTTCGAAAAGCGATATTTGATTTTGGAAAAGCAAAGTTATGTAAAATTCCCAAGGAGAGATTATTTGATTTAAAACCAAATTGAATTCAAATTTGCAAAAGCAAATTGGAGTTGAATTGGATTAGAATGATATCGAGACAAGTTGGATTTGTGAGATTTGAATTTGAAATGTCATTGGATAATAGAATCAAGAATAGGACTTTGGTTTGAAATGAAATTCGACTTAGTTATAAGAGAATGGTTGGATTTGTTGATAAAACTGAATGGAATTTGATTGGGATGACATAGGTATATGCTGAATTAACAACAGATGGAAATGATATATTGATATGCCTGACAAAAAGGTACGAGTTTATATTTCTATTGGATATGAGATTTATGAGCCGAATTGGCAAGCCGCTTGGCTGTTTGATTTTCTTTGGGATTGGGAATGGCCTAGAGAGGCGAGTTGTAGTTGTACCGATTGACCAGTACAAAGGAGGTGCTGGCGAAATTTTTCGAAAATTTCGGGTGTTAGAAAATTTTCAGGAATTTTGAAATTTTTCGTAAACAAGAACGAATTAATAATTTCACTGAAATTAATCGGTATAGTGAAACCGAAGTTAAAAGTAAAACAAATAAATTTTTACCAGTTAGTGGGGTTTGTTTTCTACCTTAACAATTTCAAGGACGAAATTATTTTAAGTGGGGAAGAATGTAACGACCCGTATTTTAGCGATATAATAATTAATTTATTTAATTATTTAAATAGTGTTTAGAGTTTTAAATGGTCATTTAATTAAATAATATTGAATATCTAATAAATATAAATAATAGAATAATAAATTTAAAACCCGAAATAGTCAGAAATAACAGAATTCACAATACTGTGTGAATTGGATTATTTATAATATATATAATTCAGTTTAGAGTTGAATTATATTCATGAATATATTATATAAACGAAGTTTGAACATATAATTATACTATAATGAAAATTGAGCCCCAAATGGCGCGGCAGTTCGTTATTTGGCGATTTGAACTTCAACAAAATATACAGGGTCCATTTTAAATTGGATTTCTGTGAAACAAGAAACGTTCGGAGCTGGTGAAGCATATTTTTCTAGTGGAAGAGAAAAATCGGGATTTCATTGTGTAGATTTTGATTTATGTCCAAATTAAATTTTCGAAAAGTCGCTATGGAATTCCTTTATAATTTATAATGATATATAAAAGGAATTTCAATATAAATTGAATATCGATTCAACTTGGATTTGAAAATCAAGTTAGAAATCCATATAGGATTATTCTGGAGCTGTATGATATTCTAGTGTGAATATATATACGATAATATTTATGTTTAAATATTTAATTTAATTATTTTTAAATATATTTATATATTTAAATGGGTTATTTAGAGCTTTAAAAATAGTCAGTTTTGCAAACGACCTCCGTTTTCGACGAAACTAATTTTGTTGGATCCGTAATATTAAATTATTGTTAAATTTCCAGTTTCGTGATTTTTGGAGTCAGTGTGTGGCCGTACGGATTTTTAATGTTAAAACAGTCAGTATTGTGACAGTTAAAAATACGCTGTGTGAGCAAAACGGAGTCGGAATTCGACGAAACCATTTTCTTTGGGTCCGTAATGTCGAACTGTAGCTGCATTCCAATTTTCATGATTTGTGGATATTGTATGTGATCACAGGATTTTTTATGTATAATAAATAGAGTTGAAAATTGAATATAAATTAAATATAAAATGAGTAGCTTAACTTGTAAGCTAACATTTCCTATAAATACTCCCATCTAAACCTAATTCTATTCTTTCCACGGTCAAAGAAATGTAGCTGCCACTATCTCTTCAAAAAAAAACCAAAATGTGAAAAAAAAGATTCACTCCAAAAATCAAAGTAATTCATATAAAAATTTATAAATTATAAAATACATATATGTGAGCTTGTACCAGTATACGCATCAATCTCGTATGACTTTTGTGGGGTTCGGGAAATCTTTTGTTCGCTGTTGGTTTAACAGCGTGGACTAGGGTTAGGCACTGTATGGATTCTAAGCTTTAATATGTGAATTCGTGTATTGATTTGAGTTCGGTGTTGGATTTAGCACGAACCTTGTGTTTTTGGTGAAGTGCGGTGGCAATTTGGGTTGGCCGACGTTGTACGGGGTATGTGAGGTACCTGGAATCGGTGCAAGAAGGTGAACTTCGAGTTGCATGAATTTGGGGTGGAGGTGAAGAGGATTCGAAGAGGATAATGATAGTGATTTTTGTTTTGAATTTCGCGGAGGAAAGGGGGAGAATGGATGGAGCAAACATGGGGTCAATGGCCATTGTTTTGGTGTGGTTTGAATACTATAATCGGAGAAGAAGAAAGAGATAGCACAGGTATTTGCTGAAGTATTACAACATGTTACTTAAGAAATGACGCCTGTTTTAAGAAGCACAAAGTATTGGAATGTGGAGGAAGTTAGTTGTTAATTCGGTGGTGTAAGGGATGATCAGAAAGAAAAACGGCGCAGTTGTTTTACTGAAGTTTGAGGACGTAGATTTTTTTAGGGACGACTATACTGTTCATTACGGTTGGAGGATGATGGGCCAAAGCTAAGTGGGTGAGCCCAAGTTGATAATTAAATGAAATTATTTAATTTAAATGACCGTATAACTCGTAATCTTAATATCTCGATCATATGTTATCAGAATTGCGAACGGTCTGATCCGTTGGGATCATATGGACGATGACTACAAAATGGAACTAACTGGGAGTGGATCGAAGCTCGTTTGAATTTATGGCAAAATAAATTGTTTAATCTAAATCAAACAACAGTTTATCATTATTTAATGATGAACTGCCAATGTGAGTAAAACTCACCAACTCTACCAGTTCATATTTTATAACGTATATTTAGAACTGGCAAATGATGATTGATTGTTGTGTACTGACTATTTGGTTGAACTGCTAAGTAATTGGTTGAAATTATAGATCTGGTTATATATATATTTTCATTCTATTTAGCAGAATATTTCATAGTGAAATGAAATTGCTGTTAATTATATTGTTTAACATCTGTGGATGTAGGAAAACAGGTTGGAGGGATCTAACTGGATTCCTCAACATTTATTTACCTGTTTTTTTTATATATTGTAATATATGATGTGATATATAATCTACTGTTGATTATGTGTGTTTGAATGATATCGATAATTGTATTTGGTATTTTAATACCGTAAGAAATACTCGGATGTAGAAAAGGGGATTTCCAAAGTGTATTTTGGAAATAAATTATTTATATAAAATCAGTGGATTTTATATATAAAAGAAAAAGGATTTTATAAAATAAAATAGTTATAAAATCGAAAGGGTTTTAGAAAGGAAATATTTATGGGAAATAAATATGATAAAATAGAAAGAGGAAATATTTGTAAAACAAATAGAAAAGGAAATGGTTGTAAAATAAAGGAATTACTTATAAAATCAATGGATTTTTTATAAAAAGGAAATATTTTATAAAAGAAATAGAATTATAAAAAGGGATATATTAAATAAATAGATTATAAAAGGAAATACTTGAAAAATGAATAGAATTATATAAAAAGAGAATTTTACATTTGAAAGGTTTAGACCCGTGCTTCACACACGGGTATAACATGATATGGATTTAAAGCAAAGATTTTAAATAGATTTTGTTCTAACCGATAGATTGGGAAGATTTATTTATAAATAAAATTTTGATAAATTAAATAAAATATTTACCATTGGATAAATAGAATATATAAGTCAGGACTTATATAAAGAAGTAAGAATCAATTTCAACATCGATATCTGAAATTGAATATGGAAGTAGAGTTAATCAAAGGAGTTAATCAAAATGTGTTAATCAAAATGAGTTAGAGGAGTTAATCGAATTATAATTTATCGATTAGAATTAGAGTTAATCGAATTATAGTAATCGATTAGAATTAGAGTTAATCGAATTATAGTAATCGGTTAGAATTAGAGGTAAGCGAATTATAGTTAATCGATTAGAATTAGAGTTAATCGAATTATAGTTAATCGATTAGAGTTATAGTTAAATCGAATTAGAGTTATTCAAATAGAGTTAATCGAGTTAGATTTAGTCGAGTATTAGTTAATTGAACAGAGTTAATCGAATATTAGTTATTCGAAAGGAGTTATCGAATATTAGTTATTCGAAAGGAGTTATCGAATATTAGTTATTCGAAAGGATTATCGAATATTGGTTATTCGAAAGGAGTTATCGAATATTAGTTATTCGAAAGGAGTTATCGAATATTAGTTATTCAAAAGGAGTCATCGAATATTAGTTAATCGAAAGGAATTATCGAATATTAGTTATTCGAAAGGAGTCATTGAATGTTAGTTATTCGAAAGGGGTAATCGAATATAGTTTATTCGAATAGAGTTAAAGGAATTAATCGAATTATAGTTAATCGATTAGAGTTAGAGTTAAATAGAATATAGTTTATTCGAATAGAGTTAAAGGAGTAAATTGAATATAGTTTATTAGAAAGGAGTTAATCGAATATAGTTTATTCGGAAGGAGTTAATTGATAGGAGTTAATTGATAAGAGTTAATTGATTAGGGTTAATCAAGTAGAGTTAATCCAATAGAGTTAATCAAATAGAGTTAATAGAATAAAGTTAATCAAATAGAGCTAACTGATTTCTTTCATGGACTATCCGGTGTTTCCGATGCTTGAATAGTCGACATAGTGTTGTATGCCGATATCCAAGATCGCAAATTCCTCGGGTCGTTACACAGAGTTTCTTTCGGCCTCTCACCCTCTCACCCTTTTATGTCATCCTTCCCACATGCTCGCCTTCATCCATCTAGGCTTTTCCATTTTTTCTTTATCGATGATTTGGAATCCTTATAATTCTTTCTTATCTTTTGCATCCAATAGCGTCAAGCCAACTATAAGTCGTCAGTCTGTATATCCAGCTCGGTCTATATTTCATGGTAAACAAACATTAAGTAGTAAAATATGTACAATGTATCAACGATAAAAAAATTAAAAAGGAAATATATATAGAAGAATATACTTAAAAAGATGTCCTCCCAAATGATCTCTATGATGTGAGGAGGGATGGTGTCTCACTTCAGCCAACAGGCCAACATCCTAGCACTTTACACTGCTTTCGAAGCATCTAGAACTACCTTTGAAGGTTGTAGGCCGAAAACCCTATGTTAAATATGGCATACATAAGTGTATTGTTGGTAAAAAAAAATAACATGCTGAATAAAGGTTATTTTTTTACCCTCGGCTCTAGTAACCAAGGAAACGACAGGACGATGTGATTGCTGCAGTGGACCATAATCATCACCTCCCGAAGAAAGAGAAGAAATCTACCCTTTCAACGACATATGTGTATACCTATCACATACAGATCAATTTAAAGAGAACAATACCATGATATTGAAATATATTTTACAGTTAACTGATATAAACTATATATGTTGCTAAATAAATGATGTAAAAAAATGAAACTGTATATACCTGTATTAGATTGGGTCCCATATTCTGAGGAGAAATATATTACATTACTGTTTTAACATAAATGGATAAATAGGAAAAAATGCATATGACATAAAAGATGTAAATAATGATAAGTTGATAATACTGAAGAATTCAATAGAGTTACATGAATTGCAATATTCACGTTGTATGCTGCATAATTACATTATAACTAGGAAAATTATACTTATCATTTGTATCGGTCATCATCATCTTCTGATTCAAAATCGTCTCATATCTTACGATATTTTCCTCAGTACTCTCAAAAGCTTCTACCAAAACGTTGATTCATCAATCAGAGGTCCAAAATTTGTATGATTGTCTACAATTATTAATTCAATGTTTTGCTCAAGATCTGTGTAACACCCCGCATTTTTAATTAAAGATAATAAATTAGGGATAACTTAATTTAATATTGGTAATTAAGTGAAATGGACTGTACCATTGCGTTCATCTCGGAATTCTGATTCAGATAGACTCCATGTTTGCATAAAACGGATAACATATGAAGAAGTTATGGGCTTTAGAAGTTATATACACATAACGTTTATTATGTATATATAAACAAATAAATATAAACAGAAAAATCAAAATTTTCAACGTGGGAAGTCTAAGCAGGAAAGAGGCCCGTCAGGAGTCGACCACTACTCTTGGATGTCGACCCAAGGCTCAACCCCATAAAGGGGGGCCCGACCCTAGGGTCGACCCCCTCGATCTAGGGCAGATTGATTCGTACAAATCTGGACTGCTTTCTGGACCATATTCATGATGACTCAATGCTGCATGTGCATGAAAACCTATAAATAGGCTAGCAGAGCCTAACCTAAATCTCACATTTTCTAAGAGGCTGCCTAAGATCTACCATTCTTCTTCCTCCTCAAATCTCTTCAGAAAAATAGAATAATTAGTTTAGGAAAATTCTGATTCAAGATCTGGAGGAAAAGAATGTATATTAATAGAGAAGGTGTTCAGAATTCTATTTGAAGTAAGATAAATACTTGGATCTAGTCATTTACATTTTTCTTCCCTTTTTTCTTTTAGTTGAGAATTGTGGATCCATGGTTGTTTAGGATCCAAATTCAGTTAGGAGAACCATGGAATGCTAGGTCTGGACCAAATTCATGATTTGGAAAGCAATTAGGTTAGTGGATTTAAGTTATACCATTTTGACAACGATATATTTATCGTTTTACATTCCCCGTTAATATGCAATGTAACTCTGCTAGAATGATTAATCTGTTGAAATGTAAATCTGCTAGAATGATTTATATGTTGAAACTTTAATATATTGAAATGTTAATATGTTGAAATGTTAACAGGTTGAAATGTTAATATGATGTAAACCTGCTGAAATGTACAAACCTGTTAAAATATGTGGAAACGATTACTGTTGTATACATACATGTTCTAATTACATGTTAATCTGTTGCATATTATGTACTTGAACTCTTAACTATAGAATTGGAATAATTACATGTTAATTTGTTAAATTGGAATAATTACATGATTACATGTTAATTACATGTTAGAAAGAATAAGCCACATGATAATCAAAAAATGGACTTAATATGATACTAAGTATGACATGTAATTGTAGATTACAATAAAAATTTGGAAGAATGAATATGCCTAAATTTACAGTAAATAGAAAACTCGCACTTAGACACTAGGTTAAATTCAACTTGTGGTAGAAGTATGCTTGGAACCACCTGACAAATCCAGCATCCACAAGTTGTTAATTTAATGTGAGGAGTCTAGTGCGTAAACGTAAATGTAATGGTGCTAGGACACGAGATTAAGCCCAACTGTGGTAGAAGTCTGCCCGGAAACGCTAGGCAAATCCAGCATCCACAAGTTGTTAATTTAATGTGAGGGGACTAGTGCGTAAATGTAAATGTAACGGTGCTAAGACATGAGGTTAAGACTGACTTGTTATTGAATTCTTCCCGGAACCGCCCGATAAATCCAGCATCCACAAGTGGTTGACTTAATGTGAGAGGTCTGGTGCATAAACATATATATATATATATATATATATATATATATATATAAGGATTGAAATAAAAGGCACTAATTGTGATTAATGGTAATTAGTGGATAGGAATGAAAGTTACAACAGTAAAAGAAATGGAATGAACGGGGAATGATAATAGGGTGCGTTTTTATAGGTCCATATTAAGATTCAAAATTAGGCTCATATTCGGTCATAAACTTATTATAAATTAGGTCCCTATTTTTCAAAAATAGGACAAAAAATAAGAAAAAATAAAAAAAATTGCATAAATTCATAATAAAATAAAAGAAGTACACGAGAAAAAAATCAGTTGGAAAAACAATCAATAAATATGTCAAAATCAAAAAATACAAAAAAAAAGCGAAATGAAGTAAAATACATCGAACCATGCACATATTTTACATACTTGCATACCGTATATGCATTTATTACAATTCTGCGTCGAATAGCAACATAAATGCGTACATGTATGCAGATTTGTGAAATAAATGCATCTTCTGATGCAACTATTTAATATGGGCATAGAAAAGATGCATACTTGTATATGTGCATACAAGTATGCAGTTAAGCAAAAAAACTACATACAAGTATGCACATATTGCGTTGCCTACGACCTTCATCATATTCTAGCATACTAGTATGCAGTTATTCTCAATAACTGCATACTTGTATGCAATTATTCAGTAAGCGTCACATATTTTTTACACGTGTATGCAGATAGTTGCATACATGTATGCAACTATTGGCAAAAGTTGCATACATGTATGCAACTTTTTTTTTGGTTTGCGTGAACTTCTGAAGAAGTTTCCAGAATTTAGGATTTTTTTTATACCAGAGCGCATTTTTTTGGTTCAAAAGAGAAAAACATGAAGGGGATAAGTCAAAAAGGTGGAACCTGCTAGAAAAGTTGGGCGACATCTCATTTTTAGGGACCGGAAACGTAAGTGATACTTTGGGTGGATGTGGCATGAATTAAGTTTCATTTTAGGGATGTGCCCCTAATTTTCACATGATAATAACCTATTATGAATAAACCTGAAGGGGAAAAGGGAAAGATAATAGGTAGGCTTATCCTACGGACAAGTGGAAATTACAACTTAGGTTATAATAAACGATAAAGAAAATGTGGTAACTTATGTAATGAGATAAGTTGTACATAATTGTAAATTAAGTAATCTGTAAATTGGGAAACCTGAAACATGTTGTTTGTAATAAAGTACAGAAAAGGGGGAAAACTCATAAAATGTAATAAGTTGTACTTAATTGTAAATTAATTTATCTGTAAACTTGAGAATCCGAAACCACTGATAATAATAAAATGTTAAAAACTTATTAGTAAACCTTAGTTAAGAGAACCCAGTTAACAAGTAAACAACAACAAATTATGGTGACAGTGTAAGATGGAATTATGATTAAATAAGAAAGAACGAGGTGAATATATGGGATGAAATAAGTTATATTTAATCACGAATGAAAAGTGACATATTAAGCAAAAAAAAGGTGAATTGAGATGAATTATACAATTACATATTAAGTAGAACATGTTATTGTAACTATGGAATCCGACAATGAATAATATAAAGAGATTGTAGATTACAGATCTTAGATTACGATCTAGAGAATAACATGTTACATGCTTATCAATAAACTTAAATGGATAAGTTATATATCTGAAATTAATAAGTAAGAGGAACTTGGTAACTTGAATAAGAAGTCAATGTGAATAGAGACAACCAAGTTAACTGGAAATCTGACAAGGTAGAGCAATCACGTAAATAAAACGGTTAGAATATGGTCTAATAACACGTTAACCTGAGGAGATTGGACCAATCCGTACGTCTGAAGGTGAATAACCCAATGGGGTAGATCATCGTTGTGTCCTAGGACACATGGGAGCGCACGTCTGCCTGTTCTGCCTGTTGTTCTATTGATATTCTGGTGGCTCCGAAGGACTGGAAGGGGAAGCATGTGACTTTCGGGGACGTGAAGGGTGCTCCTGGTAGTCCTCTGAGCTGTGACAACATTCGAATGTGCTCGCAGAGGTTAGGTCTGCGCGTTACTACTTGGTGAGTATGCCTTGACTGCCAATAGGAGCAGTCAAAAGACTGTTGGGTAGCATAGGTGATTCGATGATCCAAGTTGCCTTGTGACTAGGCTGGGTTACGACCATTTTGTTACTGGCGTGTCTAACCATCTGTTGATAGCAAGTTGTCGGGTACCTAACATCGACAGTCAGCGTGATACGTGATGCGTGATGCGTGATGCGGAAAGACAGAGAGCGAAACCAAAAGACCATAGACCCTTTGCTATCAAGGCTATGAGTGAGGAATAAGCAAATTAGGATTTGTTGTTTGTTGTTTTCCCTCGGTCCAAGTCACTAGCTCTCAATTTTGTTTGTCTTTCACTAGTTGGGAGAGGGGTCAGGTGGGACGATAGCCACTTAAAAGTGCAGACCTAGCATCTGTGTATACAGATATCTGAAAAGCTCCCGACTGAGTTCCGTGTTTCTTATATAGCCTAGTTATGGGACTCTGTGCACAATAGATAGGTGCAGATACATGCATACCACTTTCGAATGGTGTATCATAAAGGTTACGACATCAAGTATGATTGACGATACATACATGGGAAAGTCTAGATACATGCATGTCTGCTCTTGGTGGTATATCATAGACTCTAGCGCTTTACTCTATGATTTGATTCAATCAAGGTGGCAGTTCGTATGCTTACGTAGCATGGCGATGGTGGTTCTATGCGGAATGTTGCTTTGTTATATAGAGATCCGTACGTCACTCAAGCGTACGATGAGGGACTGCGTATATTTCTGCGGCATTACAGCGGAGACCGTGCTAGTGGGGTACCATAGGGTGTACCTAAATATTTGATGTAGCTACATATATATTGTATTATGTTAATCCACCGGAAAGTAGATGGGTATGACGTGTGTGTAAGCCTTGAGTGTTGTTAACCCAAGTAACCTAATAAATAAGAAAATGCAACTGAATGATATATGTAGGATTATCTAAAATGTGTAGTTTAAATTCGGTCACCAGAACTTGTGTTTTGACCCCTCCTCATAACATACTCGCATGTTAGATTTGTGAAAGAGATATGATAGCTTTGGATACTGGTTAGGCAGTATTATTATCTGGGTAAGGCTATATTTCGATTACTTTATATTTTATCCATTCCGTTGCAAGGTGTTTTTTGAGCTCTGATATATTTCATATCTCCGTCTTCTCTGCAGGACACCAGACAAACCAACATGGGTTTCGATAGATTAGAATGTTGGAAAAAAAATTGGTCTGTTTGAATTCGGATTGTTACATCTAGTATCATAGCCTGGGTTTAGGATTCCTGTATAGATGGTGAGTGAACGTATTTGTATTTTTAAAATATAAATATGTTATATATATACCTAGATCCATAGAGGAACCCACTAAATAGGAAAAACATAATATGGTAAAAGATGGGATATCTATTTTGTACATAAAGGAATGAACATGGAAATCTGAGACCCTTAGGTCATTTGGGTGGGAAGTGTACAATATATTGAAAGAAAGGTGAATCCTATATGTTAGTATTTCGGGTTAGTGAGTTTGGCGGTAAAACCTTATAAATTGGAAAAAGGTTAAAAAGAGAAAAATGGATTAGAAATATATATGGTTAAGAGATTTGACCTTGTGGGAGTGTTTAGGAAAACCTAGGTAAGTTGGACACCCACTTTGAGTCTAACCCCGTTGTTAACTTTTAAGAACTTGAAATTGTAAAAGCTTTTGGGAAGATGGTTTATGGTGTTTTAAAGTTTTGATCTTAAAATTTATAGTTTTAAATTATTTAAAGAACATATTAGAAAAGTACATATTGAGTTTTGGTGTAAAATCGGGTGTATTTTGGAAGTAGCGATTTCTTGTTAAATTTTTGTCTAAAGTAAAATTCTCTCAGTAAAAAGTGCACATTATAGAGCACGTATAACTTGCTAGTTTTCTTGTTATATTGCATGAAAGGATTAAAAAACAAAACTTAGAAAATGTTGTATTTTGTTGAAAGCTGGAATTTTCAGTAAAGTAAGTTTTTAAATCTCTATTTTTTTGCCAATCATTTTTGATAAAAAAAATTTAAAGAGAAAATTTTGTTGGGTAGACAAAATAAGTTGTAGAAATTAAGAATAGAGTAGATGTTTGCACCTTGTAGTAAGAAACTGAACTGACATTATAGACAAGAACAAGTCTAAACATAATTAAGAAATAGTTGTCCTTGTCTACTCTAGTTTTTGTGATTTGAAAAAAAAAAATGATTTATATTTTTTAAATGACATGTTTTTATGGCTTGGTAAAAGTAAGTTTTCATGAGGAAAAATAAAGTTTTGATACTTTTAACTTTTGGAAGAAAAGTGAAATGAAAAGGCCAAACCGTGTTTTGAAAAGTATGGAGTAGGTATGGATTAGTGCCCACGAAAGACGGGAAAGGTTTTGAGTCTATGGAGTAAATAGCGAGAATTATCATGGAATAATGGTAAGTTCCTATAGAATGCGTAAACACTGAGAAGCCTAAGGTGTTGCTTGAAAGTGACTGTTGGTACACAGCTAGGACTAGTGGTGACCACTAGATAGTGAAGGGCAAGTAAGTATTTAGATCATGTTGCTAATTTTCCTGTTTATGGTAAAAACCCGTTATTACATTTCTGTTGGGATCGTTCTATTATTTTGTTCCTGTTGGGTAGTTAGGGTAACACCTAAAACTGTCATGGATCCCATGGTTTGAACTTTTCTATCTGAGGGGGACATAGTCCTGAGATTCTTGTCCGTTAGTAGTAGCTGTGTAGAGAGTTTGTTTTCCTGCTTTACTTGAAGGACTAGAAGGCTTATTTGAAATTAAACTAAGATAAGAGGATTAAGTTAAATAAGCGAATAAAAGAGTAATGGCATAACTAAAAGGAAAACAACAAATTCAGTAAATCAACAAACATGGTAGTTAAAAAAAGGTGGAAAATTCTGAAGGAAAAGTGGATAAGAGTAAAATTTTCCAAGATAAGTAGAAAAAGAAAATCTGTAACAAAGAAAATTTTCTTATGTGTGATGCGATTGGATAGGAAAATAGGGAATCTTTAAAAATAGTTACATAAAATCCAAGTATGGGGAGAAAAAGGTGACTAAATGAAAAACGGAAGATGTGAAATTTTCGGTTTTCCACCTTTAGTAACATAAGAAATCGAATTAAGAAAATTAGATTTTTATGAAATTTGAAAAATAAAGTTGGTTGTTAGGATTTTGGTTGCAACAACTGGATGAACTGCGCTCTGTTAGAGAATGGAGTTTTGATGACAACAACCTTATTTCAATATTAACTGATTATAAAATATATACTAACACTTCTATCTATGATATATATATATATATATATATATACATACATATGCTGAATTTATATATAGGAATTATCACGGAAGACTGTATAATTTAAAGATGTTAGAGATTCAGAATTTAGAGATGATTCAAGACTCGTGAGTATTTAAGATTTCAAGAGTTCAAGATAAATATAGTTATAGAGTTTAGATTATGTAAGACTCTGAATAGCACTCCAGGTTCAGATTCAAAATAATTTCAATTTCTGTTTTTCAAATTGTGTTTTCAAATTCTATCTTCTCTATTTTAATTTGATTTTAAACTTAAGTTTTATAAGTTTATACTTTATAAGTTTTATATATTTATATTTTATGTACTTTATATTTTTATAGTTTTAAACTCTATAATATTATAAATATGTTTATATAGTCTATATTTATGTTTTCATATGATTTTCTTCTCTATAATATTTATTTATAACACTATATTTTAATTCAAGAATTTCTAGAATTATATACATATCAAAACACTTGAAAAATATTCAAATTTCAATTTTTTACATGTTTATGTCGACATACATATATATACATGTCGACATATAACTGCCATTTATTCAAAATTTAAAGGAAGTGTATTTTCACTATTTGTGACTATTCAGAAACGTTGCAACCTTTCAAATGTTATAAATATGGGCTGATTTCGGATTTTTGATTACTTCTACTTCTCCGTCTTCATCTCCTTTCATTACACCATTATTCTTTACCATTTTTATGATATCTTCACTTATACTCTGCCGAATTCAATTCTGTTTTCATTAAACTTCTTTTCTCTACACTTTGTACTCATTTTTCTCTGAATCAAGTGCTATTGAAGAGTTATAGGGTTGTTTGTAATTGTTGTATTGTGTAAGAAATCAGTCGTATCCCTTATAGTCGTGAAATCAAGGATGGGTAATCGATGGTATCCCTTGTAGCCATGAAATCAAGGAGGTTGGAATCAGTGGTATCCCTTGTAGCCGTGAAATCAAGGAGGTTGTAATTGGATATTGATATAGTTATAAAAATCTGTGCAATCCAGCGTTGCGTGGGACTGGACGTAGAAGCAATTCTGAACCAGTATAAAATCTGGTGTGTTCTTTGCTTTTCTGCACTTTATTTTTGTTTATCTTATCATTTGTGTTTGATTCTGTGTCTCTGATTGTTTCTGTGGTGTTTGATTCATATAATATTTCATATAAGTTCAGTTTTTGTTTAAATTCTCAAAAAATACTATTCACCCCCTCTAGTGTTTGTTTGCTTTAACGATCCATTTCGCAATCCCCAACAATTGGTATCGGAGCAAGTTCTTTCAAAAAGTTCATAATTTGGTTTTTGAAAATAGTGATAATGGCAACCGACACTGATAGCAATAATAGTTCTTTTGTAGAGGGCCATTTCACTGTTAGACCACCAATGTTTAACGGTAGTAATTATTCATATTGGGCATGTAGAATGAAAATATATTTACAATCAGTAGGGTTAGACACATGGAATAGTACACAAAATGAATTTGTTGAACCCACAACTGCTTTTGCACAATGCATAAATGAACAAAAGACTACTGCACAAAGCAATTCTAAAGCCATGAATATGTTATTTTGTTCATTAGGTAGGAATGAGTTTAATAGAGTGTCAGTATGTAAAACTGCTTATGAAATTTAGAGAATTTTACAAGTTACTCATGAAGGAACTAGTAAAGTTAAACAAACTAAAATAGCAATGTTAGTTAATCGGTTTGAATTATTCAAAATGAACGAGAATAAGTCTATTTCTGATATGTATTGCAGATTTCAAGAGATAGTGCATTCATTAACAACACTTGGAAAAACTTATTCTAAAGCAGATCAAGTCAGAAAAATATCGAGTTCACTAACTCTAGAATAGGATTAGAAAATTTTGGCAATTGAAGAAGCAAATGATGTCAATGAAATAAAGATTGAGGAGTTAATCGGAAATCTGATATCTTATAAAGTCCAATTACAAAAGAGAAAAATAAATAGGTCAACTGAAAAGAAATCTATTGCATTAAAAGCAACATCAAATGATTCTAACTCAAGTAGTGAAGATGATGAAGAAACAGATCTTATGACAAATCACTTTCGAAAATTTCTGAGATATAGAAGCGAAAACCAAGGAAGTTCAAAAAGTAATGATGGTCAATGTTATAATTGCAACAAACTAGGCCATATAAATAAAATGTGCCTATATCCAGATAAATCGACTCAACAAATAGACAACAATAATTCGTCAAGAAAGAGAAAGAAAGCATACGCAACAACATTAGATGATTCAGATTCATCATCAAGTGATGAAGAGCTAGAAACCAGAAATTCAAATATATGCTTTATGACAGTTCAGAGTTCAGAAAACTTTGAAGAAAAGGATTTAAAAACCGGGTACGCCTTAATAAATTTTAAATTTTGTTGGATCGTTGCTTTGTTTGTTTGCTTTGATTTGAATTTTAAAACTTTAAAATTTAAACTTGAAATTTGAAATTCAAAATAATAATGTAATAATAAATAACAAATAAAATAATAAAATAAATTGTTTGAATGTTTGATAGGACTAAAATTATTTTAGGAAATCATTGAACCTGAAATATAAATCGATAATTTAGATTACATTTCACAAAAATCAAAATTCCTTTGAAATAGGTATATATGGCGGCATACATATGTCTATATGTCGACATATCTGACCAATAATTTGAAATTTGAATTTCAAAGGTTTAAACATTCAAACTTCCCTCCAACTTTTCACCTACTCCCAAGGTCTGAAAATGTGTCATTTAAGTCTGAAAAGATGTGCTTATTCAATTCATATTCATTTAATTTCTATATATACATCTATTCTCTAACCTTTCATTCACAATTCAAAACAATACTCTTCATATCTATCCTCTTCAAAACTATCAATTCAATGGCTTTCTCAAGTTCATATCAAAAATTGAAAATAACCAAAACCATCAAAGGTTATCTTCATAATGACAAAGAGGCTATCAAAACTTGTGCTAACTTTTTAGCAAATGCTAAGGTTAATACGGCTGCTTTCGCATCTTTGGAGATTTTCCTTCCTACGATCTTACTTTTCTCTTTCAACAAAATGAAGTCTTGAGTCAAATTGACTCTCGTGATAGCGACGAATTGTGTAACACCCCGTAATTTTATAACATTAAAATTCACAAATTAAAGTATACTTAATTTTTAGAAGAAGAATTAAGTGAAATAGGTTGCGCTATTATGTTCATCTCAAAATTTTGGGTCAAGATAGACATTTGATTTGCATAAAACAGATAACTTATGAAGAAGTTATCAAGCCTTGAAATTTGTATGCATATAAGAGAAATATATATATATATAGATGTATATATAAAAAAAGATATTCAAAAAAAGTTCAAAACAACGAATCGGGAGGAGGAATAGCCGAACCGCACCATTTTTGGAGTCGACCCGAGCTCTGCTGGGTCGATTAGGGGTCGACCAGGGCGTTTGGCTGTCAACCCGTGGCCCGATTCGCCCTAAGGGATGATGTGGCATCTGAGTGGTCCTGATGGTTCTGGTTATCCCTAGGTTAATTCGACGGCTCTTATTAAATTAAAATTCTATAAAAACACTCCTAAACCCCTAACCCTAATCACATTAATTCATAACAAGAACTGTCATGCCGTCAATGGAGAACCTAGAGTAGCAGCCATACACTTTCAACCCTAAAGCAAGATGGAAGCTTGAATCAAAATCAAATCAAATCTAAATTACGATTGGTCTACGTCAAAGGCGAGCAATTCAGTTTCAGAATACAGATCCCAGAAAGACAAGACTATTCTTTTTAATTGTGAGTATGATAGCTTTGACAAAATAATTAATTAATTTAATTATGATAAGATATAATTGGGATTATGAGAATATATTTTGAATCATGTGATGTAAATTATATGTATGTTTATGGTGTTGAATCATATGTCAGTCGTATGCAAGTTGGATCATATGTTAGTTCTTATGTGAATCTTATGCAAGTTGAATCATATATCTTATGCAAGTTTGTGATGATTGGATCATATATTCATGTATGAATCTTATGCAAGTTTGGGTTGTTAAAATATACGTGAGACATGTATATGCATATGCTAGTTTATGTTACATTAACCTTTATGTCTAGATCCATATGCAAGTTTACATCTTTATGTTTAGATCTATATGCAAGTTTACATCTTTATGTTTAGATCTATATGCAAGTTTACATCTTTATGTTTAGATCCATATGCAAGTTCACACCTTTATGTTTGGATCTATAGCAGTACATAAATTATGCAAGTTTATGCCCATTACCTATGCTAGTTTTGTATCATATGCTAGTTTGAATGAAATTCATATGCAAGTTATTGGCTATGTAATCTTATGTCATGATCCTTAGATCTATTTTATGTATTATGTGATGTTGTTTTTCTTTTTATAAGTTAGACTATTTGTGAGTCTAACATATGTCATATGAAAACGTACGAATAGCGTGGGGATGATGGGATAATATTGAATATACATAAATTGTGAATTGGCATAAAATAGCCTTAAAAGGCATATAATTAATTTGAGACATTAATTGGAATTGGTATTTATGGACATAATTTTAAGAGGCAATTATGGACATAAATAAATTTGGAATTTATTGACAAATTTGAATAGGGATATTAATCTAATTTGCGGTTAAATAAAGATGTGTAATAATTAACCGCCTAAGACACGAGGTTAGACTCTTTTATGGTGTAAGACTGCCCGGACCTGCCCGGCAAATCCAGCAGCCACAAATGCCAGTCTAATGTGAGAGATCAAAGGCACGAATTAAACGCGTAACAATTGTAAAGACACGAGGTTAGGTCGTTGCGGTATAAGACTGTCCAGACCCGCCCGACAAATCCAGCAACTGCAAATGTCAGCCTAATGTGGGAGGTCTTTACAAGGTTACGATTAAAATGAATTAAGTAACACTTAACCAGATAAACATGTTGTGGGACATGGTGGGTTAAGTGGATGCCTTGGGTGGCATGTGAAATTAAGCGGGTGCTTTGAGTGGCATGTGAAATACGATTAGATACACTTAACCAAGATTGAAATATGTAAGAAGACATGAATAAGAATGGGGTTAAGTGGGGAAACCTTAGTGGGGACCAAACATAGGTGGAAGACTTGTATCAAGCATGGGGTCCATTTTCAAACCAGTAACCCATTAAGTATCTTTGTGAGCTCGACCCAAGTCGAGGACGGGACACGCTTACTGGATTTGATTGTAATATGTCAAAAGGGGTTAGCGGTGGCAACCCAAGTCCAACGTGGTCATGTGCGTGTGTGGGCCTGGGCTGGTAGGTAAGACGTTGTTGCATCGTGTAGATATAAGCCGTGCATCTTTGGTGGTATCGGGTTGCCACTTTGGGGAGTGATACACCCCACTGTGGGACCAGCACGGGTATCTACGAGTGAGGGAGCCGATCGAATGGGGGTAGTGGGTACAACTAGTGGAGATAGGGGCAAACGACACCTATGAAAGAAGCTAGGGGTACGCGAAACTACCATTATCATTATTAAGTTCTGTAGGCGGGATCAACTGTTAGGGTGACTAGTGGTGGTGCAGTATAGTAATTATCCTATAGTGATTAGGAACGAGATTTACGCCAGAATATTCCTCTTATTTCTTTTGTCATGCCCACTTGTTTCATGGTCATATCTTATCTTACCAGTTTATGCCTTATCCTAGTTACTTTAATAATTATATTGTTAAAGTTATTATACTCGCCAGACTTTATGTCTGACCCCCATGTTTTCGCCTCTTTTCTCTCCCCCCCTCCCCCTTCCCCGGGTAGGACTAGTACTAGTGGAGCTTGATCTCGGATCTCTTTCTCTCTCTTTTGGAAGTGCTTGGATTGCTGAAAGTAAAGTTCAGCTCATCTCTTTTATGGCTACTTGTGTTGGGGTTTGTGCTTTTTATTTTTTGTACTCTAAAACAATTTATCAAGATGGATATTAAGTGTGCTTGGTTTATGAAGTTGTTGTAATCAAACCATTTCTCCGCTGCAATAAAAGTTGTTTTAAAATTTTCAAGTACCATTATTTATATCTGTCTTGTTATATTCTGTTCTATACACTAAATATGCTCCATGGAAGTTAATGCATTCCCTTTGTGAGTAACATTAATGGACGTGGGGTGTTACACGTGGTATCAAAGCTGAAGGTTACCAGACCAGATATGAATTTTGAAAAACTATTTTTCAAAAATCATTCTATAAAGAAATACTTTCAAAAGTATGTTTTAAGGAAAGTATTTTCAAGAGAAAAGTTTGTTTTAAAAACATAACCCCCAAAATTCATATATCTTTCTTTCGAATTCTCCGTTTTGAATCTCTTCATTTTCTTTTCAGCATGTCTGGAATTCCAGAGATACCCGAGGGGATACCGATACCAGGATGGTTTAGAAGGTATTTGGAAGCTGGGGCCAATGTCGCAGGCCCAGCAAATGCTCCTCCTCCTCCCCGTGTTGATACTTTTGCAAAGATATGCAAAGATTTTAGGGCAGTGGGTGGGAAACCTTTTCATGGATCAGAGACGTTTATTGAAGCTCAAAATTGGCTTAAGGAGGTGGAAGATCTATTTGGTATTTTCGAAGTAGAAGATGGAAGGAAGGTCCAATTGTCTGCTTGGTTAACGAAAGATAAAGCCTCGTTTTGGTGGGAGGTCACGAACGAAGAGCGTCCGGTGGAGACATGGATGGATTTCAAGCGTAGCCTCGTTTTGAGGGTATGTTTTAATTTCTCCTTTTTCTCCCGCTTTGTTGACACTTGTCCTATCTTTTAGTATTATCTTTGCGATGACATCTTCGATCTTTAGTTAGGAAGAACCCTATGGTTGCAAACATGTGTTTGAGACATGTTATGTTTGGTGGATGCAAATGGATGCAAGTGGTTGCTAGTGGTTGCTTGTGGATGCATGTACACACACATTAGGCACTAGATCGGCTCAATCACCTTCATGTTGCATATAAATGCATGTGCATATCTAAATTAATGGATGTGTTATCGTATGGATGTTGCATTTTGATGAATGGTTGTGAATACATGTAGAAATAATATGTATCGATAGGATTCTTTCGCATACATAATGGACACATGCACTATCATGATTTGCATTAAGGAGGCTAACTGAATCATTGGACCGCCTGATCTTTGCACTAGATAAGGAACATATACGCACATTTTTGCATAAGTTCATATAGCATTAGAAATTTGTTTACGGACAATGGATGCTTGTGGATGATGGTTGAGTATATGGATGATTGGTTGGTAGGATACATTCTTCTTAACTTAGAGATTTCGGGGACGAAATCCTTTAAGGAGGGGAGAATGTAACACCCCGTAATTTTATAACATTAAAAATTCACAAATTAAAGTATATCTAATTTTTAGAAGAAGAATTAAATGAAATGGGTTGTGCTATTATGTTCTTCTCAAAATTTTGGGTCAAGATAGACATTTGGTTTGCATAAAATGGATAACTTATGAAGAAGTTATTTAGCCTTGAAGTTTGTATGCACATGAGAGAAACATTTATTTATATATATATATATATATATATATATATATATAATGTAACGAACTGGGGTTTTCGATTCCGAAAATCAACACAAACTACCATGTTGACTATTCAGACATCGGAAATACCTGATCATTAATAGAAAGAAGTTAGAGGGTGAGAATAGATAAGATAGAAAAATTTGAATAGAAGAAGAAGAAGGTCACCACAGAACAGAATCAGAGTAACACGAATCTCACACCAGAGCAAATAAAATATATTATAACATAACTTTGAAATAAAATAGTATACATATACAATAACATTATCAGAGTACGACACTTACACACAGCGGAAATAACAATAGCTATATAATCCTGAAGCCTCCTGCTTCAAGCTCCTCCAAGTATATCTGTAAAGACCTGAACTACTTGACTGCCCGTACAAATTTGGGCACCCAAGAGTTTAGGGAAAACAAAACAAAACAAACTCTGGGTCAGCCATGGGACTGGTGTGAGTAAACTCAAATCATTTGGTTTAACTTTTCAAAATCCTTTTCAAAAGAAAAGGTAATCATAAGACCGATCCACACATAAACACGGACGGTTTTTTTACCTTACGATAACCCAAAACAGTTTCTGAAATCAATAATTTCTGATATTATGATAGTGTCTAATCGTAAGTAATTAAAAATCTAGCGGAATGCTTGCATCTCACGTTCTACATATATAGTATACAAATGAAACCGTGGGAGCTTATTGGAGATTGGATTACGACTATGACAAGGTATGGGACCACCTTCCGATAGTGTATCTCTAGAGGTGAATACACTGCATTCAACAAGAATGTCTTGCAACCCGGCCCACATATGACCGACCACTCATTTCGCTTGAGTGTATCGAATGTATATCACCAACGGTTAGGAGCTACCCACTGTTTCCCAAAAAGGGACAACATCGATAATAGATAGAAGAATGAAATGGATTTCCTCTAGATATGTGATATACACCCTAATGGGAGCGACCCACCTAGCCATGCTGCCTGCCTGATTTCTGTCATTTCCCGGTTGATGAGGCTTGAGGTCAAAACGTATCTGTTGGAACATCTGACCACCCTTCAATTCGAATGCCACATCGTCATACCTGCCAAATCACAAATTGATTTTCCCAAAAATACCACGGGTATAAAGCTAAGAGAAACGAATTCCTCCTCCACAAAACGTAAGTACGTTTGAAGAGATCAACTTACGCGATCCGTTAGATATACTCTGTCAGACATTCGTCCATTCACGTTTGTCCTGGGACTGGACAAACCGAAGGCACTATTCTGTAAACAGGATAGCCCTTGCATAACTCCATCTTCATTATCTCCATCATATTTGATCGCAACGCTAACGTCTATATAGAGTGGTTTTCAGATAATGAATCTGGTCCCGGTCTCTCCGTATTGACGACGGAAAAATGGTTAAAAACTTCGATAATCGGTGATTTAACTATCAAAGAAAAATAGGTGTACAACCAACAATCTTATATCCAGATAGAAATTCGATCGATCAATCATCAATCAACACTTATCTCTTTTAATTAAATTAATCATTTATTTATTCATTTCCCATTTCTATATACTCAACATTTCTTATTTTCTAAGTTTAGGAAATATACGTCATCAAACATTGGAAAACATTTCCATCTCTATTTCACGTATCACTATCATTCCAGTATTCTTTCTCATCAACATTCATTTTCTATGATTAGAAAATATCTCTGATTATATTGGAAAATATTTCCAAAATTTATTCATTTGATTTAAACAGATGTTTAAATAAAACATCACTAAGCCAATTTAAACCATTACACTCATTAACTAAATTCACTTAATCAACCTTCACTATCGAACCTTAACCATTCCTTAGTTAAAAACGAAGTCAATCAAGTTGGGGTATAATTACCTCTCAGACCTTAACTGAACAACATTTCTAATTTCGAAATAGACAAGGTTCACCTTTCAAATCTTTAACAAACTTCCTTGCGAAACTCTCAGATTCTATTTACGAATCCACTTCTTATTTGAAAACATTTATTATAACTATAGCGTTATAATCCCTACTTCTAAAATATCTAACTTCAAAGTATAACTTTTATTCCTTAATTTAATTAAATAACTAAACCACTAATTTATTAATAAATAAGTTAATCTTGATAAAAATGAAAAGTAAATATTACTTTTCACGAATTCGATATAATCAAATTCAATGTATAATTCTCTTTTTTCGAATAATCTCTATTCGATAACTCCTTTTCGAATAAATTATATTCGATAACCCTTTCTTCGAATAACTATATTCTATAACTCCTTCTTCGAATAACTATATTCGATAATCTCTCTTCGAATGATTTACCTTTGATTTACTCTCTTCGAATGATTTATATTCGATTAATCTCCTTTAATTATATTCGAATAAACTATTTCGAATAACTCCTTTGGATTAATTCATTTGGATTTACTCGGTTTGATTAACTCATCTTGACCAACTCAACTCGATTAACTCAACTTGATTAACTTACTTGATTAACTCAACTTATTTAACTCATATCGAATAACTAAATTCGAGTAACTTATATTCGAATAACTATGTCTATTTTAAATTTATTTCGAATGGCTAATATTCGATTTAACTCCATTCGCTTGACTCTAGATCGCAGCGATTACAATGGTTACGCCTGATTCCCTCAGGAAACATCCGACCGCCGTAGGCTATCTGCAGCCCTGGGAATTACGCTAGCAGTCGTACGAAATGGCGACTCATCCTGAATAACTATGTTTGACTAACTCTATCTCAAATAACTATATTCGATCAACTCTAATTGAATAACTAATATTCAATTAATACTAATTCGATTAACTGCGTTCAGTTAACTCTAATTCGATTAATTCTAATTCTAATCGATTTACTCTAACTGATTACCTCCTTTGATTAACTGTACGTTTATTCAGTTTCAAATATCGATGTTGAAATCGATTCTTACTTCTCTATATAAGTCCTGACTTATATATTCTATTTATCCAATGATAAACATTTCATTCAATTTATAAAATATTATTTATAAATTCAACTTCTCAATCTATCGATCAGAATAGATTCTATTTAAAATCTTTGCTTTAAATCCATATCATGTTGTACCCGTGTGTGAAGCACGGGTCTAAACCTTTCAAATGTAAAATTCTCCTTTTATACAATTCTAGTCACTTTTCAAGTATTTCCTTTTATAATCTATTTATTTACAAAATAAATCCCTTTTTGATAATTCTATTTATTTTATAAAATATTTTCTATTTATAAAATCTATTGATTTTATAAGTAATTCCTTTGATAATCTAACTATTCCCTTTCTATTTGTTTTACACATATTTCTTCCTTCTATTCTATTTATTTTTCAAATAAATATCCCTTTTCAATTCTATTTGTAAATGGTTTACAAATATTTCTTTTTCAATTCTATTTGTGAATGTTTTACAATTATTTCCCCTCAATTTTATCTATTTGATTAACAAATAAATATTCTTTTTAAATCTATTTATTTTATAAATAAATATTTTCTTTTTATAATATCTTTTGATTTTATAAATATTTCTTTTTCAATATAACATTGAAAATTTCCTTTTTAACATTCCAGTATTCCTTATGGTATTTAACGTACCATATAACAATGATTGGCATCATTCCAACATACAAAATCAACAACAGATTTCATATCACATCATATAACACAATATATGAAAAACAGTAAAATAAATGTTGAGGAACCAAGTTGGATTCCTCCGACCTGTTTCCCTGCATCCACAAATGTTAAACAATAAAATTAACATCAATTTCATTTCACTATGAAGTATTCTGCTAAACAAAACCAATATTTGTTTAACGATTTATATCTATATCGTTATCTATATTTCAATCAACTGACTAGCAGTTCAACCAAACAGCCAACATACAGCAAACAACCATTATTTATCAGTTATAAAAATACGTTATAAAAATATAACTGAGAAGAGTTAGTGAGTTTTACTCACATTGGACGGTTATCGTTAAATAACGATAATTGGTCATTGATTCGATTCAGGCGTTTAATTTCACCATAAATCCAAACGAGCTCCAATCCACTCCCAGTTTGTCCCATTGGGTAGTGTCCGTCCATACGATCCTAACGGATCTTGTTTCACGTAATTCTGACTACGTAGGCCCAAGTTATACATTGTACAAGTTATAACTGTTTTAAAATAAAAACAAAACTAATTAAATTCTCTAATTTGGGCCTTACCATTCACTCGGCCCACTTAACCAAATCAGACCCGCCTCATTCATGTCCGCACCTTTCTTCCACTTCAACTAAAATCGCTCTCCAGTAAAACATCCCGATGGCAACTCCAGTTCACCTCAGCCGTTTCTTACATCGCTCCTTACAACCATCACGTACCACGTAACCACCCGCCACCTTCACCGATCATCACACCTCCGCGAGCAGCTTCCAATCGTCGCCACCACGGCTTACTCGAACTCATCCCCAGCTAATTCAATTTCAGACCAACCCGTACCACTACAGTTTATCGATCGACATAAATACGAACCAGAATCCCCCAAACTCCTCAATGAGAAGCTCAACCCCTTCACAGATCCGAATACGAACTCAAGCTCAAACTCGATGCACCAAAACCCACAATTTCGAAAACCCTAGTTTACTGTCTTCAATATCGAACTCAAAAAATATGCGTCGAACCCAACAATACTCGCATCAAAGTGGAGAGGATACTCTCAGAGTTGCAAATCTATATGAAAAAGGATTTATGAGATTTTCTTTGATTTTTATGTGGAATTTCAAACTCCACGTTTTTGCTGAAGAACAAAAGAAAGTGACGGCCGACTTTGTTTTGACCAGAAGAATGAAATTAGGTTTAAGTATAAGTTAAGGAGGTATTTATAGGGTGGATAAAATATCTAGATATTTTTAGATATTTGTTGGATATTTTAATTATATCATTTTATATTTGTTTTTGCCTTATAAAAATCCGTGTAATCACACATGACATTCAAAAATCATGAAAATTGACATGCAGCTAGAGTTCGATATTTCAGTCCCAACAAAACTGATTTCGTCGAATTCCGACTCCGTTTGCTCACACGGCGTATTTTTTAAAGGTCAATTTATCGACTGTATTTCACATTAAAATCCCGTAAGGCCACATACTGACTTCAAAAATCACAAAAATTTAAATCTAACAATAATTTGACATTATGAATCCAACAAAATTGGTTTCGTCGAATTCTGAGGTTGCTTGCAAAACTGGCTATTTTTAAGGCTCTAAATAACCCTTTTAAATATATAAATATATTTAAAAACAATTAAATTAAATATTTATAAATAAAGATTATCGTATATATTCATAGTGGAATACCATACAGCTCCCATTGGATTTATAACTCGATACTTCAAAATTCCCAGTTAATTCGATATTCAATTTATATTAAATTCCTTTTATAATATAAATAAATCTATATAAATTATAAAGGAATTTCGCAGCGACTTTTCTAAAATTTGATTTGGACATAAATCAAAATCTACACGACGAAATCCCGATTTTTCTCTCCCATTAGAAAAATATACTTCACCAGCTGCATACGTTTCTTGTTTCACAGAAATCCGAATTAAAATGAACCATGTACATTCAATTGAAGTTCAAATCGCCAAATAGCGAACTACGCGCCATTTCGAGCTCGATTTTAGTTATATTATAATTATACGTTCAAACTGTCATTCAAATAATATATTCGTCATTCTAATTCAATTTCGAACTAAATTATATATTTTGAATTGTCCAGTTTACATTATATTGTCAATTCACTATTCCTGATTATTTCAGAATTTAAATATATTATTATATTATTTATTTTAATTAATTATTCACTATAATTTAATTCTGGTCATTTTAAATAACCAAACCATTATTTAAATAATTAAATAAATTATTTATATACCTTAAAAATACGGGTCGTTACATTCTTCCTCCTTAAAATAATTTCGTCCTCGAAATTGCTAAGGTAGAGAACAAACCCTTGACTAGTGCAAATTTATTTGTTTACTTATCAACTTTAATTTCAACCGAATCAATTTAATTTCAATTAAAATATTAATTAATTCTTATCGACGATAATTTTCTAATATCCTGAAAATTTTCTAACACTCTAAATTTTCCGGAAAATTTCGCCAGCGCCTCCTTTGTACCCGTCAATAGTTCAAACCCCAACTCGCCTCTCTATGCCTTCTCCAATCCAAAAGAAAATCAAACAACCAAGCGGCTTGCCCAATCGGCCCATAAATCACCAAACCCTTAAAAAAAACGTGTACCTTTTTGTCGGGCATATCATTAAATCCTTTCATTCTGCTGTCAATTCAGCATATACCGAAGTCATCCCAATCAATCTCCAATCATCTGTTCTCAAATCCAATCATCCTATTTTCAAACCAAATCTCATTCTCAATCTCAAATTCCATTACCAACTTGAACACTTACTTACCCGTTTAAACAAATTCATAACTCACAAATCCAATTTTATTCGATATCGTTCTATTTCAATTCAATTTACAGTTAATTGGTTTCAATTCAATTCCAGCTTGCTTTCACAAATTTCTACTTTAATTTGTTTTTGTTCAAACAATCCCTCCTAGGAGTTTTTAAACAGTTTAGCTCTTTCAAAAATCAAATATTCCTTTTCAGGATTCAAAACAACTTGTTTTCTCAAAACAATTCAACACAATATCTTTGGTAGTAATCCGTCACTTAACACTCGAAAATAAACACTGATGATGTAGCCAGCATCATCAGAGTTATTTCCCAGCTATCTAAGTGAGTTCAATACTATATCACTTTTCAAAACATATTTAAACATTTCCATTTTGAAATGCATTTCAATATATCATTCACGATACTTGTAAACAATTTAAAAATCTCCCGAGATCTTAAAATTCTCTTAAACTTAACTCAAATCCACTTACAAACACTTTTTCCCCAGTTTTCAGAATTCTAATTCAATTTCTGATTTAATTAATCTGCTTTTATATTATACAAACTCAAATTGGTTATTTATATAACCATTTCAATTATAATCAACCAACACATCCAATATATGATAATAATTCCAAGATATACCTTTCTTTTATATCAAAATATATTTTGGGTAAAATTATTCATTTACGCTTTTTTAAAACATACTATGTCGGTTTATCGTACTTGAGTATTTAGAAACCCTTATCGATACAGTGCATCAAACTGATCGACCAGAATTCACAAACTACTCAACCAATAAATCTCCACAATATAAAACAATTTTTTTAATAAAATCTACAAATACGTTCACTCGTATATATACTCTCAACTCAATCTAGGGCATTACTAACCCCATCTCTACAGAGTCATGCCACAGAGCCAAGGTAATCACTTAACCTTCAGCTCTGATACCACTATAACGAACTGGGATTTTCGATTCCGAAAATCAACACAAACAACCATGCTAACTATTCAGACATCGAAAATACCTGATCCTTAATAGAAGAAGTTAGAGGGTGAGAATAGATAAGATAGAAAAATTTGAATAGAAGAAGAAGAAGGTCACCATAGAACAGAATCAGAGTAACACGAATCTCACAGCGGAACAAATAAAATATATTATAACATAACTTTGAAATAAAATAGTATATATATACAATAACATTATCAAAGTATGACACTTACACACAGTGGAAATAACAATAGCTATATAATCCTGAAGCCTCCTGCTTCAAGCTCCTCCAAGTATATCTGTAAAGACCTGAACTACTTGACTGCCCGTACAAATTTGGGCACCCAAGAGTTTAGGGAAAACAAAACAAAATAAACTCTAGGTCAGTCATGGGACTGGTATAAGTAAACTCAAATCATTTGGTTTAACTTTTCAAAATCCTTTTCAAAAGAAAAGGTAATCGTAAGACCGATCCACACATAAACTCGGACGGTTTTTTTACCTTACGATAACCCATAACAGTTTCGGAAATCAATACTTTTCTGATATTATGATAGTGTCTAATCACAAGTAATTAAAAATCTAGCAGAATTCTTGCATCTCACGTTCTACATATATAGTATACAAATAAAACCGCGGGAGCTTATTAGAGATTGGATTCCGACTATGACAAGTTATGGGACCAGCTGCCGATAGTGCATCTCTAGAGGTGAATACACCGGATTCAACAAGAACGTCTTACAACCCGGCCCACACATGACCGACCACTCATTTCGCTTGAGTGTATCGAATGTATATCACCAACGGTTGGGCGCTACCCACCGTTTCCTGAAAAGGGACAGCATTGATAATAGACAAAAGAATGAAATGGATTTTCTCTAGATAGGTGATATACACCCTAATGGGAGCGACTCACCTAGCCATGCTGCCTGCCCGATTTCTGTCATTTCCCGGTTGATGAGGCTTGAGGTCAAAACGTATCTTTTGGAACATCTGACCACCCTTCAATTTGAATGCCACATCGCCATACCCGCCAAATCACAAATTGATTTCCCCAAAAATACCACGGGTATAAAGCTAAGAGAAACGAATTCCTCCGCCACCAAACGTAAGTACGTTTGAAGAGATCAACTTACGCGATCCGTTAGATATACTCTGTCAGACATTCATCCATTCACGTTTGTCCTGAGACTAGACAAACCGAAGGCACTATTCTGTAAACAGGATAGCCCTTGCATAACTCCGTCTTCATTATCTCCATCACATTTGATCTCAACGCTAACGTCTATACAGAGTGGTTTTCAGATAATGAATCTGGTTCCGATCTCTCTGTATTGACGACGGAAAAATGGTCAAAAACTTCGATAGTCAATTGATTTAACTATCAAAGAAAAATAGGTGTACTGTAACGACCCAGATTTTTAGCCATTGAGTTCTGGATATTTAAATTTATTTTAGATATATTATTTGAATTATATATAGGAATTTTTATGGAATTTATTAATTAAATTATAAATGAGCTCGAAATAGTCGTGGTAGTTCGTAATTTACGATATAAACTTCAACTGAATATTCAGAATCGAATATAAGTCGGAATTCAATGAAACAAGAAACGTGTGAATCTATTAAATAGTATATTTCTAATGGAAGTGGAAAATCGAGATTTCGTTTTATATATTGTGAATTACGTCCAAATCAAATTTTCAGAAAGTCGCTGTGGAATCGCATATAGGCCATAACGGTTATTTAAATATATTTGAATAAAGGTCTCACATTTGGGTAAGGTTCTTTTGAGGCGTAACTATAATTTAATTTTTAGAATTTTACTGTAATTTTTAATTAATTAAATGTGCAACTTTTTATTTGGGGTATTTTGCACCTTATATCAACATTTTGGGGTTTCATAATATCAGTTAAACTACCGATATTATTATATTTTTGGGATCGTGGTACCTCGCTGGACATGACCGTTTTCTTATCTCTGTCTGTAGCGGTCATAAATAAACGAAATTCTTTATAACGGGTACCGTATAAACCTCTAGTAAATATATACAGACCTATATATCAGAATTTGCCAACCTGCTATGGAAGCCTTGCCGACAAAGTATTAAACCACAGCTAAAAATATACAGCATCACCTGTCTTCAAAACACGCAGACATCTGCTGGCCAACTATCAAAACGTGCAGACAAAGCAATGAGAATCAGTCTACTTGTCCCTACTTTTACAGCTACCTACAACTGCGTGGTCATCAAACCATCTTCCCCTTTTAAATACCGAACACCTTCATTTCTTTCTGAAGCAAAAGCCAAATGCAGTCATCATTTTTTTTGTTTCTCCTTTCCTTCAGTAAAAGCTGAAACTCTTCCCTCAAAACAATTAAATCCCTCCTTTATAGAGTCATAAGGAATTCGAATATATTCTATAAATTGGTAAAGGTTAAATCTTTGAGCCCGTATTCGATAGCTCATAACCTCGTGTATTTTCTTCTGGTGCGAAATCTCTTGCTGGGTTCGACTTAGGCGATTGGTGAACCTAAGGCTTCGGATTTAGGCCATAAGGACATTAAGGAAGGGATCTGAGCTTGGATTCTCGGTTGAAGGAGGAGTGTCTTGCGCGACATTTATGGGAATTCCGGCGCCATCGCCAGTGGTTGGCCGAGATGGTCTGAAGTCGAAGGAAGCAGGGAGGATTGCGGTCAGTTGGGTGGTAGTCTGGGGTCACTTGGTGGTTGGTGGCCGGAGTTATGAGGGGTTGAACTTTCTCCGTTCAACTTCTGTTTTCAGGCGGGAGGGACGGTTGTGGTGCGGTGGTTTCAGGTGAAGGGGCACGGGACTGAGGCGGAGACGATGGAGTGGCCTGGTCGTGGTTCGGTGAACTAGGGTTGCTCCGGCGATGGTTTAAAGTAAGGGAGCCCGTGGGTTTTGGTTCGAAGAAGGAAGAAACGATCGGGAAGATGAAGTCCAGGAGAGAAAGACGCGTTTTTGTTTCATCCGAGGTTGACGTGGCACTGAAGGGTAAGTAAGGTAATTAATTATTAATTATCCGTTAATTAATATGGATTAAAAATCGTATAATTATATAAAACTTTAAACTTGCGTATCTTTTACATACGATAACGGAATCTGACGAAACTGGATCTGTTGGGATCGTGGGAATGAGATCTAGGCAATGACACTGACTAGGAGTCAATCTGACGCTATTGAAAATTCAGCTAATTTTGAACGTCCGTTCAAGATTAAAAGCGACAAACGCATCAACCGTCGACCAGAACAAACTCTGGTGAGTTAATTCTCACACCTTCTGGAATCCTGTGATGTGATACATTCACGGTAAAATATATTTTACAGTTAACAGTTTAAACTGGTTGATTGGATGCGATGGATGCAAATTTGTTGTTGTTGTTGATTGTTTACGATTATTTATATATCGTCAATTCGTTTATTTGTCTATTTTTATCAACTGACATCTGTGATGCAGAGAAGGACAGGTTGGAGGAATCCGACCGGATTCCTCAAATAAACTGTATATTTTTGTTTGTTGAGCATATATATGAATTGTTCACCTTGACTGGCACCAAAACCTGTCTGTATGTTGATGGTTGAATAAATACCCACCTGTGTTGAGTTAAAATCAACCGACAGTGTTGATTGGGTAATTGGCGGTGAATGGCCTAAATGTGTTTGTTTCAGACGTCGATTGACCGTTAGGGAAATCGACGCAGTTTAAAGTTATAATTTATTTTTATAACTGGATTAGAGTTTAAATTAATTGGTGTGAGGGATTTAAAATGGAAAATTATAAATATATATTTTAATCAAGTTTTAAGCAGATTATTTAAACGGTTTATACTAGATTTAAAAGCTGAGAAAACCCCAGTGATTTACCGGCAGGTTGGAGATTAAAAAGAAATGTTTTTTTAAAACAATTGAATGGTATTTTAAATTAATTAGGTTATTTAATTAATTTAAAGGGGAAATGACAAATGGGATTCAGTTAAGGGTTAACCGAGGGGTACGATTGGCCAAATCAACCGTGTTAAATTTGAATTGAAAACGAGTTCAATTTGGAGACGGAATGGAACTGATTAGATCTTTAATGATCGTCAAATTTGGCAAGTGGTTTTAAATAATGTGTTAATCCTTGATTTACTATAATTAAGGAAATTCTTGAAGTGTTCAGTGTAAATTTTTAGTTAATCTTCGATTAACTAAATCTCAGAAAAATAAGTATTAATTTGGTTAGGGTTAATTAAGTAGAGTATTGTTAATCAACCTTTAAGAGTGATAATTACCATATTTGATATATAGTAAAGTTAACTATTTTTATATAGTTCATGGTTACGTTATTATTTTAAGTAGATAGAGAAGTGGTTTTTCAATTGGAATTTTACTAAGAAAGATTAAGTAGCATTGTGGTTCGACCAAGGAAGTGGTAAAGGTTTATAAAGAGATTTTTAATTTAAGTTTCAGATGAGGATGGTAAATAGAATCGATAAATTAGGAATGGGGTTTGTGGACTTTTACTTAATCAAACAAATTAAGTAAAGAGAATTTTATTGGAAGTGGATTTCAAAATATAAGAAATGGTTTATAAAGGTAGTTGAAATCCAGATGATAAACAAGATGTTGGTGAAATGGTTAATCGCCGAACTATTATTATTCTGAGGTAAGAATGGGTTGATCAAGGTCTGAGAGGTAACTAAAATACCCCAACTTGATTGGCTTCACTATTATCAAGGAATATTATTAGTTTAGGACGAGTGAAGTGTTGAGATTGGTTTTACCCTGTACGAGGAAGATCGAACTCTGATGTAAGGTTTTATGGAAATAAATAATTATTGCAAATATTAGTTTCAAAAGGATTAAGAATATTGTATTCAAATTATATTGAATATTTGTTTATTCAATAGAGTTGATTGAATATCGAATATAGTTAGAGTTAGTCAAACCAAGTTATCTAGGGAAGTTTCCATTGCGTACGACTGCTAGCGTAATTCGCAGGGCTGCAGGTAGCCTACGGCGGTCGGATGTTTCCTGAGGGAATCAGGCGTAACCATTGTGATCGCTGCAATCTAGAGTCGAGCGGATGGAGTTAAGTCAAGTATTAATTAATCGATAGTAGTAATCAAGTCGATTTAGTCTAGTCGAGTTAAATAGGTCGAGTTAGTCAAATTAGAGTTAATCGATCAAAGTAAATCAATCAGAGTTAATCAGAGAAAATTTGGTTTATATTGTTAAGTATGTTTTAAAAGGGGTCAAGTTGTGTTAAGTGTTGAATCAGCAAAACCCATTGTATGCACACTATCGTTATTCGATAGTTAAAACACCGACTATCAAAGTTGACCAATACGATTGTTGGTATGGAAAGTCCAGGATCGAATTATATTCGAAAACCATTCCGACCAACAAATACGTGTAGAGATCAGAAGATGATCGTGATGGAGCATTGAAGACTGTGGATTTTCATAAGAGGAAGGACTGCTAAAAATCTCCGGTTTAGCGGCCAGAGATAAACTGTGGTTCTGTCATGTTTGGAATCTACAGGTTGCAAGGACTTCTCGCTACTGATCCATTGGGTGATTCCTCTATGAGATGCAGTAGGAGGGTGCCTTCGGTTCATCCTGTTCCTGGATGACTTGTATGGACGGATGTCTGACAGAGTATTTCCAAAGGAATTACATGCGTTGATTTCTCCAAACGTACGATAGTTGATGGCGGAGAAATGGTTATTCTCTAGCCAAATAACTAGAGTATTTTTGGTGGACGTCAATCAAGTGTAATCTGGCGGGTCTGACGATGTGGCATTCAAAGCGAATGATGGCCAGATGTTTGAAAAGGAGTTCTAGCCTCAAGCCACATCAACCAGGAAATGACAAAAATCGGGCAGGCAGCATGGCTATGTGGGTCGCTCCCATTAGGATGTAGGATCACCTATCTAGAGAAATTCCTTTTGCTTCTTAAATCTATGTTCGATGTTGTCCCTTTTCGGATAGGCGGTTGCTGATCCCAACCGTCGGTGATATACATTCGATACACTTAACCGAAATGAGTGGTCGGTCATGTGAGGGTCGGGTTGCAAGTCGTTCTTGTTGAACCCAGTGTATTCGCCTCTAGAGATACACTATCGGAAGGTGGACCCATACCTTGTCATAGTTGGAAATCAAATATCCAATAAGTGCCCGCGGTTTTCGATTGTATACTATATATGGGGAGCGTGAGATGCAAGCGTTCCTCTAGATTGTTATTTACTTGTATTTAGACATTATGATAATATCAGAGCAAGTTATGATTTCAAAAACGTTTTGGGTTATAGTAAGGTAAAAATCGTCCGTGTTTATGTGTGGGCTGGTCTTACTATTATCCTTTGATTTCAGAAAGGATTTCCGAAGTTAAACAAATGTGTGTTATGTGAATTTATCACTGATAGTATTCCAGACTGACCAGGTGTACTTTGTTTTAAATCAAATGTGCTCGGGTCAGACCGAGTATGATCCAGGTTAGGTTTCGCTTGGAGTTTCAGGAGTTGGAAGCAGGTGGCTTCACCGCTAGTTATATAAAGTTATTCCGCTGTGATTGATGAATGTTGTACTCTGATGATTGGTATGTATATACAGTTCTTTGTATAAAGAGATTTGATATTATATTTTACTCGTTCCGCTGTGAGATTCTGATGTGTTCTTCTTCTTTCTTCTATTCTAATACTTCTTTCTTTCTATTCTCACCCTCTAAATTCTTTCTCATGACAATCTGGGGATTCGATACTTGGGTTTTTGGCAAGCGGTACGGGTTTATGTATTGTTGTCGAAGACTCGAGCGTCGAGCTTTTCCCTGGGTCGTTACATGTACAACCAACAATTTTATTTCCAGATAGAAATTCGATCGATCAATCATCAATCAACACTTATCTCTTTTAATTAAATTAATCATTTATTTATTCATTTCCCATTTTTATATACTCAACATTTCTTATGTTCTAAATTTAGGAAGTATACGTCGTCAAACATTGGAAAACATTTCCATCTCTGTTTCACGTATCACTGTCATTCCAGGATTCTTTCTCATCAACATTTCATTTTCTATGATTAGAAAATATATCTGATTATATTTGGAAAATGTTTCCAAAATTTATTTATTTGATTTAAACAGATGTTTAAATAAAACATCACTAAGCCAATTTAAACCATTACACTCATTAACTAAATTCACTTAATCAACCTTCACTATCGACCTTAACCATTCCTTAGTTAAAAACGAAGTCAATCAAGTTGGGGTATAATTACCTCTCAGACCTTAACTGAACAACATTTCTAACTTCGAAATAGACAAGGTTCACCTTTCAAATCTTTAACAAACTTCCTTGCGAAACTCTCGGATTCTATTTACGAATCCACTTCTTATTTGAAAACATTTATTATAACTATAGCGTTATAATCCCTACTTCTGAAATATCTAACTTCAAAGTATAACTTTTATTCCTTAATTTAATTAAATAACTAAACCACTAATTTATTAATAAATAAGTAAATCTTGATAAAAATGGAAAGTAAATATTACTTTTCCCGAATTCGATATAATCAAATTCAATGTATATTCTCTTTTTTCGAATAATCTCTATTCAATAACTCCTTTTCGAATAAGCTATATTCGATAACCCTTTCTTCGAATAACTATATTCGATAACTCCTTCTTCGAATAACTATATTCGATAATCTCTCTTTGAATGATTTACCTTCGATTTACTCTCTTCGAATGATTTACATTCGATTAATCTGCTTTATTCTATTCGAATAAACTATTTCGAATAACTCCTTTGGATTAACTCATTTGGATTAGCTCAGTTTGATTAACTCATCTTGACTAACTCAACTCGATTAACTCAACTTGATTAACTTATTTGATTAACTCAACTTGTTTAACTCATATCGAATAACTAATATTCGAATAACTATATCTATTTTAACTTTATTTCGAATGGCTAATATTCAATTTAACTCCATTTGCTTGACTCTAGATCGCAGCGATCACAATGGTTACGCCTGATTCCCTTAGGAAACATCCGACCGCGGTAGGCTATCTGCAGCCCTGCGAATTACGCTAGCAGTCGTACGAAATGGCGACTCATCCTGAATAACTATGTTTGACTAACTCTATCTCAAATAACTATATTCGATCAACTCTAATTGAATAACTAATATTCAATTAATCCTAATTCGATTAACTATGTTCAGTTAACTCTAATTCGATTAATTCTAACTCTAATCGATTTACTCTAACTAATTAACTCTAACTGATTAACTCCTTTGATCAACTCTACGTTTATTCAGTTTCAAATATCGATGTTGAAATCGATTCTTACTTCTCTATATAAGTCCTGACTTATATATTCTATTTATCCAATGATAAACATTTCATTCAATTTATAAAATATTATTTATAAATTTAACTTCTCAATCTATCGGTCAGAATAGATTTTATTTAAAATATTTGCTTTAAATCCATATCATGTTGTACCCGTGTGTGAAGCACGGGTCTAAACCTTTCAAATGTAGAATTCTCCTTTTATAAAATTCTAGTCATTTTTCAAGTATTTCCTTTTATAATCTATTTATTTACAAAATAAATCCCTTTTTGATAATTTTATTTATTTTATAAAACATTTTCTATCTATAAAATCTATAGATTTTATAAGTAATTCCTTTGATAATCTAACTATTCCCTTTCTATTTGTTTTACACATATTTCTTCCTTCTTTTCTATTTATTTTTCAAATAAATATCCCTTTTCAATTCTATTAATAAATGGTTTACAAATATTTCTTTTTCAATTCTATATGTAAATTTTTTACGAATATTTCCCCTCAATTCTATCTATTTGATTAACAAATAAATATTCCCTTTAAATCTATTTATAAATAAATATTTTCTTTTTATAAAATCTTTTGATTTAATAAATATTTCTTTTTCAATATAACATTGAAAATTTCCTTTTTAACATTCCAGTATTCCTTATGCTATTTAACATACCATATAACAATGATCGGTATCATTCCAACATACAAAATCAACAACAGATTTCATATCACATCATATAACACAATATATGAAAAACAGCAAAATAAATGTTGAGGAACCAAGTTGGATTCCTCCGACCTGTTTCCCTGCATCCACAAATGTTAAACAATAAAATTAACATCAATTTCATTTCACTATGAAGTATTCTGCTAAACAGAATCAATATTTGATTAACGATTTATATCTATATCGTTATCTATATTTTCAATCAACTGACTAGCAGTTCAACCAAGCAGCCAACACACAGCAAACAACCATTATTTATCAGTTATAAAAATACGTTATAAAAATATAACTGAGAAGAGTTAGTGAGTTTTACTCACATTGGACGGTTATCGTTAAATAACGATAATTGGTCATTGATTCGATCCAGGCGTTTAATTTCACCATAAATCCAAAAGAGCTCCAATCCACTCCCAGTCAGTCCCATTGGGTAGTGTCCGTCCATACGATCCTAACGGATCTTGTTTCACGGAATTCTGATAACGTAGGCCCAAGTTATACATTGTACAAGTTATAACTGTTTTAAATTAAAAACAAAACTAATTAAATTCTCTAATTTGGGCCTTACCATTCACTCGGCCCACTTAACCAAATCAGACCCGCCTCATTCATGTCCGCACCTTTCTTCCTCTTCAACTAAAATCTCTCTCCAGTAAAACATCCCGATGACAACTCCAGTTCACCTCAGCCGTTTCTTGCATCGCTTCTTACAACCATCACATACCACGTAACCATCTGCCACCTTCACCGATCATCACATCTCCGCGAGCAGCTTCCAGCCTTTGCCACCACAGCTTACTCGAACTCATCCCCAGCTATTTCAATTTCAGACCAAATCGTACCACTACAGTTTATCGATCAACATAAATACGAACCATAATCCCCCAAACTCCTCAACGAGAAGCTCAACCCCTTCACAGATCCGAATACGAACTCAAGCTCAAACTCGATGCACCAAATCCCGCAATTTCGAAAACCCTAGTTTACTGTCTTCAATATCGAACTCAAAAAATGAGCATCAAACCCAACAATACTCACATCAAAGTGGATAGGATACTCTCAGAGTTGCAAATCTATATGAAAAAGGATTTATAAGATTTTCTTTAATTTTATGTGGAATTTCAAACTCCACGTTTTTGCTGAAGAATAAAAGAAAGTGACGGCCGACTTTGTTTTGTCCAGAAGAATGAAATTAGGTTTAAGTATAAGTTAAGGATGTATTTATAGGGTGGATAAAATATCTAGATATTTTTAGATATTTGCTAGATATTTTATTTATATCATTTTATATTTGTTTTTGCCTTATAAAAATCCGTGTAATCACACATGATATTCAAAAATCATTAAAATTGACATGCAGCTAGAGTTCGAAATTTCGGTCCCAACGAAACCGGTTTCGTCAAATTCCGACTTCGTTTGCTCACACAGCGTATTTATAAATGTCAATTTATCGATATTATTTCACATTAAAATCCCGTACGGCCACATACTGACTTCAAAAATCACCAAAATTGAAATCTAACAATAATTTGACATTACGAATCCAACAAAATTGGTTTCGTCGAATTATGAGTTTGTTTGCAAAACTGGCTTTTTTTAAGGCTCTAAATAACCCTTTTAAATTTATAAATATATTTAAAAACAATTAAATTAAATATTCATAAATAAATATTATCGTATCAATTCACAGTGGAATACCATAAAGCTCCCATTGGATTTATAACTCGATACTTCAAAATTCCCATTTAATTCGATATTCAATTTATATTAAATTCCTTTTATAATATAAATAAATCGATATAAATTATAAAGGAATTCCACAGCAACTTTTCTAAAATTTGATTTTGACATAAATCAAAATCTACATGACGAAATCCCGATTTTTCTCTTCCACTAGAAAAATATACTTCACCAGCTCCATACGTTTCTTGTTTCATAGAAATCCGAATTAAAACGAACCCTGTACATTCAGTTGAAGTTCAAATCGCCAAATTGCGAACTACCGCGCCATTTTGAGCTCGATTTTAATTATATAATAATTATACGTTCAAACTGTCGTTCAAATAATATATTCGTCATTCTAATTCAATTCCAAACTGAATTATATATTTTGAATTGTCCAGCTCACATTATATTGTCAATTCACTATTTCTGATTATCTCAGAAATATAATATATTATTATATTATTTATTTTAATTAATTATTCACTATAATTTAATTCTGGTCATTTTAAATAACCAAACCATTATTTAAATAATTAAATAAATTATTTATATACCGTAAAAATACGGGTCGTTACAAAAAATATTCAAAAAAAGTTCGAAACAACGAATCGGGAGGGGGGAATAGCCGAACCACACCATTTTTGGATGCTCGAGTCGACTAGGGGTCGATCCAGGGTGTTTGGCTGTCAACCCGTGGCCCAATTTGCCCTAAGGG
This sequence comes from Allium sativum, assembly GCA_030737875.1. Classification (NCBI taxonomy): domain Eukaryota; kingdom Viridiplantae; phylum Streptophyta; class Magnoliopsida; order Asparagales; family Amaryllidaceae; genus Allium; species Allium sativum. Next base: position 469,459,890 of record CM060923.1, read on the forward strand.
CTGATGTGGCATCTGAGTGGTCCTGATGGTTTTGGTTATCCCTAGGTTAATCCGACAGCTCTTATTAAATTAAACTTCTATAAAAACACTCCTAAACCCCTAACCCTAATCACATTAATTCATAACAAGAGCCGCCATGCCGTCAATGGAGAACCTAGAGTAGCCGCCATACACTTTCAACCCTAAAGCAAGATAGAAGCTTGAATCAAAATCAAATCAAATCTAAACAACGATTAGTCTACATCAAAGGCGAGCAATTCAATTTCAGAATACATATCCCAAAAAGACAAGACTACTCTTTTTAATTGTGAGTATGATAGCTTTCACAAAATAATTAATTAATTTTTATGATAAGATATAATTGGGATTATGAGAATATGATTTTGAATCATGTGATGTAAATTATATGTATGTTTGTGGTGTTGAATAATATGTTAGTCTTATGCAAGTTGGATCATATGTAAGTTCTTATGTGAATCTTATGCAAGTTGAATCATGTATCTTATGCAAGTTTGCGATGATTGGATCATATATTCATGTATGAATCTTATGCAAGTTTGGGTTGTTAAAATATATGTAAGACTTGTATATGCATATGCTAGTTTATGTGACATTAACCTTTATGTCTAGATCCATATGCAAGTTTACATCTTTATGTTTAGACCCATATGCAAGTTTACATCTTTATGTTTAGATCTATATGCAAGTTTACATCTTTATGTTTAGATCTATATGCAAGTTTACATCTTTATGTTTAGATCCATATGCAAGTTCACACCTTTATGTTTGGATCTATAGCAATACATAAGTTATGCAAGTTTATGCCCACTACCTATGCTAGTTTTGTATCATATGCTGGTTTGAATGAAATTCATACGCAAGTTATTGGCTATGTAATCTTATGTCATGATCCTTAGATCTATTTTATGTGTTATGTGATGTTTTTTTTCTATTTATAAGTAAGACTATTTGCGAGTCTAACATATGTCATATGAAAACGTACGAACAACATGGGGATGATGGGATAATATTGAATATACATAAATTATGAATTGGCATAAAATGGCCTTAAAAGGCATATAATTAATTTGAGACATTAATTGGCATTATTGGTATTTATGGACATAATTTTAAGAGACAATTATGGACATAAATAAATTTGGAATTTATTGACAAATTTGAATACGGATATTAATCCAATTTGGGGTTAAATAAAGATGTGTAATAATTAACCGCCTAAGACACGAGGTTAGACTCTTTTCTGGTGTAAGACTGCCCGGACCCGCCCGACAAATCCAGCAGCCACAAATGCCAGTCTAATGTGAGAGGTCAAAGGCACGAATTAAATGCGTAACAATTGTAAAGACACGAGGTTAGGCTCGTTTGCGGTATAAGACTGCCCGGACCCGCCCGGCAAATCCAGCAACCGCAAATGTTAGCCTAATGTGGGAGGTCTTTACAAGGTTACTTTTCTAATGAATTAAGTAACACTTAACCAGATAAACATGTGGTGGGACATGGGGGGTTAAGTGGGTGCCTTCGGTGGCATATGAAATTAAGTGGGTGCCTTGGGTGGCATGTGAAATACGATTAGATGCACTTAACCAAGATTGAAACATGTAAGAAGACATGAATAAGAATGGGGTTAAGTGGGGAAACCTTAGTGGGGACCAAGCATAGGTGAAAGGCTTGTGTCAAGCATGGAGGCCCTTTTCAAACCAGTAACCCATTAAATATCTTTGTGAGCTTGACCCAAGTCGAGGACGGGACACGCTTATTGGATTTGATTGTAAAATGTCAAAACGGGTTACCGGTGGCAACACAAGTCCAACGGGGTCAAGTGCGTACATGGGCCCGAGCTGGTAGGCAAGACGTTGTTGCATCGTGTAGATATAAGCCATGCATCTTTGGTGGTATCGGGTTGCCACTTTGGGGAGTGATACACCCCACTGTGGGACCATCACGGGTATCTACGAGTTAGGGAGCCGATCGAATGGGGGTAGTGGGTACAGCTAGTGGAGATAGGGGCAGACGACACCTATGAAGGCGGCTAGGGGTACACGAAACTACCATTATCATTCTTAAGTTCTGTAGATGGGATCAACTTTTAGGGTGACTAGTGGTGGTGTAGTATAGTAATTATCCTATAGTGATTAGGAACGAGATTAACGCCGGAATATTCCTCTTATTTGCTTTGTCATGCCCACTTGTTTCATGGTCATATTTTATCTTACCATTTTATGCCTTATCCTAGTTACTTTAATAAATATATTGTTAAAGTTATTATACTCGCCAGACTTTATGTCTAACCCCCTTGTTTTCGCATCTTTTCTTCCTCCCCCCCCCCCCCCCCCCCAGGTTCTCAGGGTGGGACTAGTACTAGTGGAGCTTGATCTCAGATCTCTTTCTCTCTCTTTTAGAAGTGCTTGGATTGCTGAAAGTAAAGTTCAACTCATCTCTTTTATGGCTACTTGTGTTGGGGTTTATGCTTTTTATTTTATGTACTCTGAGACGATTTATCAAGATGGATATTAAGTGTACTTGGTTTATGAAGTTGTTGTAATAAAACTATTTCTCCGCTGCAATAAAAGTTGTTTTAAAATTTTCAAGTACCATTATTTATATCTGTCTTGTTATATTCTGTTCAATACACTAAATACGTCCATGGAAGTTAATGCATTCCCTTTGTGAGTGACATTAATGGACGTGGGGTGTTATAAAGTGTGTTATCCCAAACTTGTCAAGATGTTCTATGTGAATCTTAATATCGGATTTTACGAAGGCAGCGAAGATCAAATTTGGAGTAGCGCCAAAGGCACACAAATTGTCCTCGATGCCAAACTCTTAAGCACTATTATAAATCGTAGAAGCACGAGCTCGGATTTTTCGGATTTCAAAATTGATGAAACTGATTTAGAAACCTACCACGACATGTATGAAGGCGATGCTCCAATGGAGTTCAAAAATCGCTTCTTCCATCCAAAAGCAAGAATCGTAAACCTTCTCCTTCAACATACCATCACTCCTCGTTCAACAATCCAACTCTCAAAGTCCAAAAGGTTCTTTTTTACTATTACGGGTGGGTATGCCATCAATTGGACCTACATGATTTTAAATGAAATCAAGCCCATAGAATTATCCTAAAGAGAAAACACACTGCATTATGGTGTTTATCTCACTCGTATTTTCAAATACTTTGGAGTTAATCTTCATGGAGAAGAGTTTGTGCCTAGAAAAGTGTTTGATTCATCAAACACACATCTCATGCAAATTCCTCTCTCTTTGAAACCATATGAGACATTTAAAGCCAAACAAGCCTGAATGCAACAAGAACAAGCGCCAACGAAAGTCGAAGAAGAGACTTCTTTAGAAAGTGTTGAGTGTCCAACCAACACTAGACACATTTCCAAAGAGACGATTGTTCAAAATCAAGTCAAAAGAAGCTTAAGAAGAACTTCTCCAAAATGACCAAGTTCATGGTCAAGATGGGAAGAAAACTTGGAATCTCACCTCCCTCATCATGATCAAAAAACTAGACTAACTAGTTTAATCTATCTTTATGCATTAGCTTATGTTTTGCTTTCGAATCTAGTATTTAGTGTGTCATAATTAGTTGGATGTACTTGCTTTCTATTAAGTAATGAATGGAGTAATACTTATGTTAAAATCATCTTTAAGTCTCTGTAAAAACTTTAGAATTAATTATAGTTTAATATATGTTCAAAAGATTCAAAATTTGGAATTTTTTTTAAAAAAAAAGATTAAGGTTATATCGACATATAACTGCCAAATTTTCAAACTATTTCAAATTTTAAAATTAAATAACTACTCATGTTCATTCAATATCCAAAGAATTCCAGATCCTATTTAGGTCTGTTTCTTCCAGAAAATTTCATTATTCTATTTCTCCTTCTCCCTTATTCATTTCTTATCAAATCCAATTCATAATCTTATTGAAAACCTCGAAGAAATCTTGAATTCTGTCAAGAATATTCTCTCTATAATTCTATGAAACCGGCGTCATCTCGAACTAAGCCAAATAAAGATGTTTAAGTAGAAAGAGAAACATTTTGATACAATTTGGTGGCTAAGCTCTTCTCTTTTCAGAGATGAAGATAATAATATCGCAAAGTCTCTACCAGCCAAAGAAGATGAGGATTGGGAAGTCCTCAAGAAGGATCCAATCTTTGGAGAAGACAGTTGGGTTGAAGTCCTAAGAAACGTTTAATTAATTGGTATGGTTGATTTGATTGATTTGTTTGAATTAAATTCTTTGACTTGAAACTTGTATATATATTAAAACATATGGTATGGTGTGCTTTTATTTGGTTTGGTTTGTATAATTGAAATCAAGCAAATGTAAATATAATACTTGGATTGGTATGTATTTGATAATCATAATGTTAGGAATTTCTATTGTAGGATTATATAGATTAAGGGGGAGTACTTTACTTTGATTTAGGAATTACTTAGTTACTTATAGGTTTCATTTAGAGAGTTATACAATTTAGGGGGAGTAGTTTAGAATTTCTTTTTGATAATGCCAAAGGGGGAGAAATTATAAAATATAGACCTAGTTTATAGGATTCGTATAGACAGAGGGAGTATTTGAAAGGATCATCATCAATAGGTATATACAGGTATGATATTTTATAAACTAAGGTTGTCATTATCCAAAAGGGGGCGATTGTTGGAGAATGAAGTTTTGATGACAACAACCTTATTTCAATATTAACTAATATAAAATATATACTAGCACTTCTGTCTAGGGTATACATATATATATATATACATATGCAGGATTTATATACAGGAATTATTATTGAAGACTGTACAGTTTAAAGATGTCAGAGATTCAGAGATGATTCATGACTCATGAGTATTCAAAATTTCAAGAGTTCAAGGTAAATATAGTTATAAAGTCTAGATTATGTAAGACTCTGAATATCACTCTAAGTTCAGATTCAAAATAATTTCAAATTCTGTTTTTTCAAATTCTGTTTTCAAATTCTATCTTCAATCTCTATCTTATCTATTTTACTTAAACTTTATAAGTTTATACTTTATAAGTTTTATTTATTTATATTTTATATACTTTATATTTATATAGTTTTAAACTCTATAATTTTATAAATATGTTTATATAGTCGATATTTATGTATTCATATGATTTTCTACTTTATAATATTTATTTATAACACCATATTTTAATTCAAGAATTTCCAGAATTATACACATATCAAAACACTTGAAAAATATTCAAATTTCAATTTTGTACATGTATACTTCGACATACATATATATAAATGTCGACATGTAACTGTCATTTTTTCAAAATTTAAAGGAAGTGTCTTTTCACTATTTGTGACTGTTCAGAAACGTTGCAACCTTTCAAATGTTATAAATAGGGGATGATTTCAAATTTTTTATTATTTCTTCTTCTCCATCTTCATCTCCTTTCATTACACCGTTATTCTTTATCATTTTTATGATTTCTACACTTATACTCTACCGAATTCAATTCTGTTTTCATTAAACTTCTTCTCTCTGCACTCTCTACTCGTTACTCTCTGAATCAAGTGCTATTGAAGAGTTATGGGGTTGTTTGTAATTGTTTGGGTTGTGTAAGAAATTGGTGGTATCCCTTATAGCCGTGAAATCAAGGATGGGTAATCGGTGGTATCATTTGTAGCCGTGAAATCAAGGAGGTTGGAATCAATGGTATCCCTTATAGCCATGAAATCAAGGAGGTTGTAATTGTATATTGATATAGTAATAAAACTCTACGCAATCTAGCGTTGCGGGGAGCTGAACGTAGGAGCAATTCCGAACCAATATAAAATTCAGTTTGTTCTTTTCTTTTCTGCACTTTATTTTTTATTTATCATTTCATTTGTGTTTGATTCTGTGTCTGTGATTTTTTCTGTGGTGTTTGATTCATATAAGTTTAGATTTTGTTTAAATTCTCAAAAACACTATTCACCCCCTAAATTAGCGTTTGTTTTTCCTTAACGGTCCATTCCGCAGTCCCTAACACGCTCTTTTGTCGACAAGAGTATAGGAAAATTTAGATGAAAATGTATTTTGATTTTCAAATGTTTGCATTCATGTAGAATTGCCAGTATATTTAGGAACTGCACATCATGTTTTAAAAGATTTTTGAAAAATTTGCATACATATAGGAGGTACCACCAAGGCATACATGTATTACTTTGTTGTATTACACCTTGCACAAGTACACAATGTTTGCAAAAATTGGATGCACACATGACAGATGGATATTATGCGAGGGGTTATTTTATTTTTACCCTTATCAAATTTCGGGGACGAAATTTCCTCAGGGTAGGAGAATGTAATACCCCGAATTTTTAACTAAAAATAATAAATTAGGGATAACTTAATTTGGTGTTTAGAATTAAGTGAAATGGACTATACCATTGTGTTCATCTCAGAATTCTAGTTCAGGTAGACTCCGAGTTTGCGTAAAACGGATAACGTTTGAAGAATTTATGGGTTTTAGAAGTGTGTATGCACATAAGGTTTATTATGTATATATAAACAAATAAATAAAATCAGAAAAATCAAAATTTTCAACGTGGAAAGTTTGAGCGGGAAAGAGACCCGTTAGGCGTCGACCCCTGCTCTTGGGTGTCGACCCTAGGGCCAACCCCATAAAGAGGGTGTCGACCCTAGGGTCGACCCCGAGGTTGACCCCTTAATCTGGGGCAGATTCATTCGTACGAATCTGGACTGCTTCCTGGACCATATTCATGCTGACTCAACGCTGCGTGCACATGAACACTTATAAATAGGCTAGTAGAGCCTAATATAAATCTCACATTTTCTGACAGACTACCTAATTTTTGCCATTCTTCTTCCTTCCCATATCTCTTCAGAAAATTAGAATAATTAGTTAAGGAAAACTATGATTCAAGGACTGGAGGAAAAGAATGTATACTAATAGAGAAGGTGTTCATAATTCTATTCAAAGTAAGATAAATTCTTGGATCTAGTCAATTTAATTTTCTCCTCTTTCTTCCTTTTTTCTTTTAGTTGAGAATTGTGGATATATGGTTGTTTGGGTTCTAAATTCAGTTAAGAGAACTATGAAATGCTAGATCTGGACCAGATTCATGATTTGGAATGTAATTAGGTGAGTGGATTAAAGTTATACCTTTTTTATAATGGTATATTTATCGTTTGACATTCCCCGTTAATATACAATGTAACTTTGCTAGAATGATTAATCTGTTGAAATGTAAATATGCTAGAATGATTAATATGTTGAAACGTTAATATATTGAAATGTTAATATGCTGAAATGTTAATAGGTTGAAATGTTAATATGATGTAAACCTGTTGAAATGTATAAACCTGTTAAAATATGTGGAAACGATTACTGTTGTATACATGATAATTTGTGGCATATTATGTACTTGAACCCTTAACTGTATAATTAGGATAATTACGTGTTAATTTGTTAAATTGGAATATTACATGATTAAACGTTTACATGTTAAAATAGAATTAATTACATGTTAGAAACAATACACAACATGATAATCAGTAAATGGACTTAATATGATATTAAGTATGATATGTAATTATAGATTCTAGTAAAAATTTGGAAGAATAGACATGCCTAAATTTATGGTAAATAGAAAACTGTAACCACGCTTAGACACGAGGTTAATTTCAACTTGTGGTAGAAGTATTCCCGGAACCACCAGGCAAATCCAGCATCCACAAGTTGTTAATTTAATGTAAGGGGTCTAGTGCGTAAATGTAAATGTAAATGTAACGGTGCTAAGACATGAGCTTAAGCCCAACTTGTGCTAGGAGTCTGCCCGAAACAGCCCGGCAAATCCAGCATCCATAAGTTGTTAATTTAATGTGAGCGATCTAGTGCGTAAATGTAACGGTGCTAAGACACGAGGTTAAGCCCAACTTGTGGTAGAAATCTTCCCTAAACCGCCCGATAAATCCAGCATCCACTAGTGGTCGACTTAATGTGAGAGGTCTGGTGCATAAACATATATAAAAATATATGTATATAAAAGGATTGAAATAAAAGGCTCTAATTGTGATGAATGGTAATTAATGGAAAAGAAAATGAGGTAACTTATGTAATGACATAAGTTGTACCTAATTGTAAATTAAGTAATCTATAAATTGGGAAACCTAAAACCTGTTGTTTGTAATAAAGTAGAGAAAAGGGGGGAAACTCATGAAATGCAACAAGTTGTACTTGATTGTAAATTAAGTTACCTGTAAACTTGAGAATCTGAAATCCACTTATAAGAATAACATGTTAAAAACTTATTAGTAAACCTTAGTTAAGAGAACTATGTTAATAAGTAAACAATGACAAGTTATAGTGATAGTGTAAGATGGAATTATGATTAAATAAGAAAGAATGAGGTGAATATATGGGATGGAATAAGTTATATTTAATCATAAGTGATAAGTGACATGTTAAACAGAAAACAAGTGAATTGAGATGAAGTATACTTAATTACATATTAAGTAGAACATGTTATTGTAACTATGGAATCAGATAATGAATAATATAAAGAGATTGTAGATTACAGATCTTGGATTACGATCTAGAGAATAACATGTTATGGGCTTATTAATAAACTTAAAGGGATTAAGTTATATATATGAAATTAATAGGAAAGAGAAACTTGGTAACTTGAATTAGAAGTCAATGTGAATAGAAATAACCAAGTTAACTGGAAATTTGACAAGGTAGAGCGAGCGTGTAAATAAAACGATTAGACATAAGGTCTAATAACACGTTAACTTGAGGTGCTTGGACCAGTCCGTATGTATGAAGGTGAATAACCTAATGTGTAGATCATCGTGGTGTCATGGCACACAATGGGAGCGCACGTCTATCTAATCATTTTCATGTTCTGATTGTTGTTCTGCTGATATTCTGCTGGCTCCGAAGGACCGAAAAGGGAACCGTGTGGCTTCCTGGGAAATGGAGGGTACTAGTGGAAGTCTTCTGTGCTATGACAGCATTCGACTGTGCTTGCAGAGGTTAGATTTGCGCGTTACTACCCAGTGAATATACCTTGACTTCCATTAGGAGTAGTCAAAAGACTATAGGGTGGCATAGGTGATTCGACGATCTAAGTTGCCTTGTGACTAGGTTGGGTTACGACCATTTTGTTACCGGTGGGTTTAACCATCTGTTGATAGCAAGTCATCCGATACCTACCATCAACAGTCAGCATGATAAGTGATGCGTGATGCGGAAAGACGGAGAGAGAAACCAAAAGACCATAGACCCTTTGCTATCAAGGCTATGTGTGGGAGACATGCCAATTAGGATTTGTTGTTTTCTCTCGAGACGGGTCACTGGCTCTATATTCTGTTTGTCTTTCGCTAGTTGAGGGAGGGGTCAGGTGGGACCATAGCTATTGAAAATGCAGACCTTAGCATCTGTGTATACAGATATCTGAAAAGCTCCCAACTGAGTTCCGTGTTTCTGATACAGCCCAGTTACGGGACTCTGTGCACAATAGATAGGTGCAGATACATGCATATCACTTTTGGAAGGTGTATCACAAAGGTTACGACATCGATTACGATTGACGATAAGTACATGGGAAAGTCTAGATACATGTATGTCTGCTCTGGGTGGTGTATCGTAGACTCTAGGGCATTACTTTGCGATCTAATTCGATCAAGGTGGCAGTCTGTACGCTTACATAGCATGGCGACGGCGGTTCTATGCGGAATGTAGCGTTGTTATATAGAGATCCGTACGTCACTCCGGCGTAGGATGAAGGACTGCGTATATTTCTATGGCGTTACAGTGGAGACCATGTAAGTGGAGTACCATGTGGTGTGCCTTAATTTTGGGGGTAGCTACATATATATTGTATTAGGTTAATCCACTAGGAAGTAGACAGGTATGACGCGTGTGTAAGCCTTGAGTGCTGTTAACCCAAGTAACCTAATAAATAAGAAAACGCAACTAAACGGTATATGTAGGATTATCCAAAATGTGCAGTTTAAATTCAGTCACCAGAACTTGTATTCTGACCCCTCCTCATAACATACTCGCAGGTTAGATTTGTGCCAGAGATATGATTGCTTTGGATACTCGTTAGGAAGTATTATGATCTGGGTAAGGCTATACATTCATTACGTTATATTTTATCCACTCCGCTATGAGATGTTTTCTGAGCTCTGATACATTTTATATATCTGTCTTCTCTGTAGGATACCAGTAAAACCAACACAAGTTTCGATAGATTAGAATTAAAAAAAAAATCGGTCTATTCGGAATTCGGGTTGTTACAATCTGCCTGATAAGCTTCTTCGTCTGGAACATTCTTCCCATCAAACGTAGGTCTGGCCTTTGTTTTAAAATCTACTGACCAATCTGCTTTATTTCCTTTTAGAGACAGACAAAGAGCGTAATAAACTTGGAATGCTTGTTTGGCTAGTACAAAAGGATTATACTTGTGATAGTTCGATGTATGCTTTATTTCAATCAGATTATAATCCTTGTGCACATTAATCCTAGAACCTGGAACATTGCTAAACCAATTGCATCTAAATAAAAACATTTCCTTCGTGGGTCGTGAGAAATATATCAGTTGCAAAATTTGTGTTAAAACACCATAAAAATCATTTATGCGATTTTCTAGATCGTCACTGCCATTAACAAATACACCTGTATTATTCGTTAATTTTTCAGCAACGTATTCTTTAGTGCTAAATTTATATTCATTGACAAAATATATTTGATATGTCTTGACCACTCTTTTTGGTTCCATTGCAAGATGTTTCAACCCTTCGTCAACAACACAATTTCTCGGTTCGTAAACGTAATTTGAAAACCAATTGAAATTTTCTTTACTGAGATCTTTGTTTGGATATTCACGATCATAAACACTATACATATAAATAAAATATTTTGTTAGATTATACACATTATAAATGCAAAAACACGAATTGATATTTCGGATTACTTAACAAATGGTGCAACCTCAGCACAATTTAGAAGAATATAAGTGTGTGCTACATTAAGATCTCTATCGTCTAGCTATGTAGTTAAAGTGCTCAGCAGATCTAATGCGGTGGAGGCGCAAAAAGTTGTAGCGGGGATAAAGCGAGAAAATAGCAGGATATAACGGATGAGTCTAAAATAACATATAAAGCTCGTATTTAATGCTTTTACAAATATACAAATGATAAATAAATGGGAAATTAACATTCAACTTAATTATAATTAGAACATTCTTAATTTCAAATAAAAAGATAAGCAAATATATGTAAATAACATTATTAATTTTAAATAAAAAGATAAGCAAATATATGTAAATAAGCGTAAACTTTTATTTAGCTTGACTAAATTTAATAGAACATTATAGTATTTTATATTCTGAAAAATATATGTTAAAAAATAATTTTATAATGCATAAATGTCATTTTTAATTAATTTCTCTTATAGAAGTTATAGCAGAATATAGCTGAAATAATATGATATTTTGGGAATATCATAATATAGCGGGGCTTAAAGCGGAAAGGTTATTTCAAAGGTTATTTGGAAATATCGTAGCGTTAGAAACCCACTATATGACATAGCGGGGATATGACCGGGTAATAGCGGGGTATAAACTGCACAGTCAACTAGTTATATTTTTACACATTTCCAAAAGATTGACCATGTTGTCTAAAAATAGACAACACTGTTTGAGACGATTCTTGTTCGTCATATTTGTCGTTACGAGGAACACTTTCAAATGATATATTTGCATGATCACTGAAGTAGTGAGGCAAAAAAAACGAAGCTTCTTTTACGATATAAAATTTACATATCGAACCTTCAACTCATGCTTTTTGTCTCATTTTTTCTTCAGATGATTTGGATATCTATGCAAAATTAATTTATATTAACTTCATATTTTAAATGTAATTAAATTACTAGGTAACATGTTATGTATACCTCTCAAATGGATACATCCGTCCATATTGGATAGGACCTCGATGTTGTGCTTCAGATGGGAGATGAATAGGTAAATGCTTCATTATTTAAAAAAACTAGCGGGAATATTTTTTCTAATTTGAAGAGCAATATAGGAATATATACTTGAAGTTTACATAAACGTAACACTTTTAAAGTAGTCGAACAAAGCCCTTTGTAAAACATACTAAGCTTCGTTGCTACCTTTCAAACTTTTAACGGCAATAGTTCTTTGAATATAACAGGTAATAAATTTTCCATTATTACGTGACAGTCGTGGCTTTTTATTCTGCTCAATTTACCATTTTAAAAGTCAATACATCTACGAAGGTTTGATGAGATCACATCTGGAAATCTTAACCATTCCCCCCTTTTCAACACAACTTTAACTTGGATTATCATCTAATTCATAACATGCTTTGAGTTTTTTTACTGTCATTTGGTTTCATATGAAGCTCAGGACGTTTGCATAATTTTTCTATATCGCGTCTTGATTTCAAATAATTTTTAGTCTTCCCTTTAACATTCAAAATTGTATTAAATACATTATCAAATAGTTTTTTCTCATTGTGCATCACGTGAATATTATAATGAAGCGGAAGATGTTTCCAATATGGCAACTCCCAAAAATAGATTGTTTGCACTAATTATGAATGGTCGATTTGCCTTTAATTTCCGTTTGCACTCCAGCTTCATATATATTTGGATACTCCTTAACCAATTCGTATATGTCTTCGCTTGACCATATCGTCGGTAACTGTCTGATTTCTACTCTTAGCTAAAAAGTTTTTCTTATCCCCTTAGAAAGTATGATTTATATGGGGAAAATATCGATGATAGTCAAAAATGATATTTTCTTATCATGTGGCAACGAAAACACTTGTGTTTCTTCTATGTAGCATGACATGCTAGACGACCAACAGTACTCCATCCAGAAAGCATTGCATAGGAAGGAAAATCACTTATAGTCCACAACAAAGAAGCAAACATACGAAATATTTTCTTCTTTGAAATATCGTATTTTTCTACTCCTTCGTTCCACATATTTTTAATCCTTTAATCAACGGTTGTAAATAAACATCAATTTCTTGTATCGGATCGTCGAGGCCAGGAACAACAATAGTAAGAAACATATATTGAATTTTCATACACATCCATGGAGGTAAATTATATGGTGTGATGAATATTTAGCACCAAATTGAGAAAATAGAGAAAAACCATCCATACATAATCCTAGTCTGAAATTACGACTTTCCGCTGTAAAATTGGGATAAGTTCTATCGAAATGCTTCTCCATCAGTCGGATTGGTCAACGTATCCTCTTCCTCCGATCTTACACTATGTTATCTCATAGGAGATGCAGTTACAGAAGATGCATATAATCTTTGAAGCCTTGGAGTAATGGGTAAGTAACGCATACGCTTATACGGGAACTTCCTTTCCCATTGTTTTCTTGGTTTGTATCTTTCCTGATTACATATTTTACAATTTCTAAGGTTTACGACTTCTTTCCAAAACAACATGCAACCATTTAAATATGTATATATTTTCTGATAAGTAAACCAAAAGTCGACATAAGTTTTTTTTAACTTCGTTGTGATTTTCAGACGTTAAATTATCGGGAGGCATATGTCTTTTTGTAGTTTGTACAATAGTTGTAAATCCAGCTTCAGTGATGTTGTATTTTGACTTCATCGCAATGTATTCTGCAATTACTGACAACTAAGTGCCGCTTTTACAACCATCCCAAATAGGTTTCTTAGCAGCATCCAGTAAATCATAAATTCTTTTGGCTTCAATATTTTCATCATCGCCGCCAACTTCAACCATATGAAACATTGATCGTGCTGCATCTTTGACCATATTTTCAATACGAGTATGTATTAACATTTTCATTAACAATACTTTCTATCTCAGACTCTACAAAATATTTGCTACAGCTTCTCCATAACAGTGACAAACATAATACTCAGGTACGAATTCGATTTTGCACAAATGGACTTTCACAATATCGGGTAATAAATACTTCAAAAGTCTACATTTGCTATGCGGACAATGAATTTTTGGAACGTTTCCATTATTATTAAAGAGAATTCAACAAAGACATTTATACCATCATGGAAATCTTTTTTTATTGAGCCTCACAATCCTCGTCTTTGATACATTCAACTCCTCTGATCAACAAAATAATTAATCATTTTTTCTATTTGAGAAATTAAGTCACAAGGTCAAAAAATAATATATATTTTTAAGAATACAAATTCGAAAATGTTTATTTTCATGGTTATACAACACATGTAAAATACGCCGTTTGTTTTGTAACGTATTTTTTTCCATGGTCAAGCATTCTACTTCTCATTAAGAACACAGCAAGCATTTATATTTTGTATACTACTTCATCTCAAATGATTCAACAAAATTTCGGTAGCATTTCCCTTTTGTTCACTGCATTGTACACAAATGCGTGTACGCAGAAAACAAAAAGGAAAAGTTAAATCGAAATTTTGTGAATCGTTTGAGATGAAGTAGTATACAAAATGTAAAAAACTTACTGTATTTATAACTTGTCCAATACAGGAACAAATCCAACAAACATTGTACCATATGAATATAAATGATCATTTTTTGATAAAAACGACTATTTATATAATGATCATGTACAACACTCGTCGGACGGGGTCAAAAACTCTCCAAGGGATATTAGTTAATTAGATGTGCGTATTTTTCCAAAAAAAAAATGCAATTTTACTAACTGTTCCATTTACCAAAAAAATTACCACATTTGTTCGACGTATTACATCATCTAAAGATGATTTAGCATTATTGTCATTTCAACAGGCTCAATTAGATTTTAGACTCATGCTTTTTTTTTGTATAAAGTCAAAACATGCACAATATACTATTCCTAGCTTATGCATTCAATTTATCCTATTTCAACTAACACAATACAACGATCACACATATACAGGCTCGGTCATCCCCTAAGGCCCATCAGGCTTTAGCCTTGGGCATACCTATAATAAGGGGCAACCAATTCTGTAAAAAGTTTATGTCCCATAGAAAGAAAGAAAAAAGCATCATTTCTTTCGTTTCAGCCCTATTCAAAGAGCGCAATTCCTTCAATTTCATTTGCACTCGCATTTCAGGCTTTCAACCCTAATTAAATACTGCGAGCCTTCAAGAATCAGACTGATTTCGCTTCTACCTCCATTGCATCAGCCGTGTCTGTGCATATTGCACCGTTCTTTGGAAGATTAACACTGGAATTTGGGAGTCCAAACGGTAATTTGTTTTTTTTCTTTCAATAATTTGTAATGTAGATGTAGTCTGTGACTGTAAATAGATTACTCCCTTCTATTGACGTTTTCTAAAGCAACAGGCCTTGAAATGTAGTCGTTTTTGAATTGCATTTAAATTTAGTCTTTGGCTTTGCTTGTCCCTTATTATTTCTGTTGCAACAATTTAGTTTTGCCTGTATCAATTTTGCTTAGATAAATGGAAAATTAATTTGCTTTGCTTGTAACAATTTTGTTTGAAAAATAAAAAATTATTATGACAATATACAAATTGTTTTTATTTCAAAAGTAAGTTGAAGTATAAGGGTTATATAAAGAACGAAGATGATAAAAACCGAATTCGATATCAAAAACAAAACTCCGGAGCTCACAATAGAAAAGTTAAACAAAAAAGAGACATGCTTGCAAAATCATTCGTTGGTTCAATTTCAACTTTATTTCAAGCAAAAATGCAAAATTCACAACTTTCAGCTTTATGTATGGTTGGAAAAGCAAACGACAAATATGAAGACATTGAAGCGAATATTATGTCTCAAGAATTGTTTGCAGGTGAGAGTTTCGAGGATCATGAATTGTTAGTAAGTGAAAATGTAGATGTACTAAATGAAGATTTTGTAATCAACGAAGAAGGTAATGATAATACAGCTATAGATAATATGGTTGAAGTTGTTCGTAATACAATTGAACTTGATCTTGAGAGAGACGTTGATGTTAACTATGATCAGGGATTATGGGGAAGAATTACCGATAGTAAAAGTGTAATGTTAGTTCAAAATGGGCCTACTAAAATCTTAAAAGAGAATGATGAATTTCCTAAAAATGAAGATGATGGAAGACATTTTTCTTCTAAATATTATATTGGTAATTATCCACATGGGCAAGAGTATGAACGAAAGTGGCTTGTTTACCAGGTGAATAAAGTTTTTTGCTTTTGTTGCAAGTTGTTTAAAAATGCACAAAAGACATTCAAATTAACAGAAGAAGGATCAATTATTGGCATAATATAATAGTTAAACTTCGAGAGCATGAGGGTAACTCGGAACAAATGGGTGGATTTGTATAGAGGTCTTCAACTAAAAGAAACAATTGACAAAGAAATGGAATCAATAATTGATCAAGACAGACAACGATGGAAAAAAAATATTACTTCGCATTATTGGTGTTGTGGAAACTCTCTCTCGGAATAATTTACCATTTCGTGGATATAATGAAAAGATTTATGAGAAGAATAATGGACCTTTTTGTCAACTTATAAAATTTGTTGCCGAATTTGATCCAATCATGGAAGAACATCTTAGACGTGCGGTAAATAATGAAATAAACAACCATTATCTTAGCCAAAAAATACAAAATGAATTAATTCTTTTGTTGGCAAAAAAGATTTAAGAGATGTTGCTTGCAAAAATATTGAAAGCAAATTTTTTTTCGGTTATCCTCAATTGTACTCCAGATTTAAGCCATAAAGAACAAATGTAAATGATTATAAAATGCATTGATGTTGAAAATGCAAATACCATTAAGGTGGAGGAATTTTTTCTTGGATTTGTAGAAGTCAATGACACATCGAGGTTTGGTCTTTTCAAAAAGCTTGAAGATGTTCTAGTTGATCTCAAACTTAGCATCGATGATATAAGGGGACAAAGTTATGATTTTGGATCAAATATGAAAGGTTGATATTTTAATTTTTTTATTAAAACTTGTTGTTTGATCCCATTTAATGTAAGGAATCTTATATTCTTATAGACAAACATCAAGGCGTACAAAAGAGGCTTCTTGACATCAGTCCTGTGCAGTTAAACCGCTTAGCGATTTTGTAGCAGTGGAAGTGCAAAAAGGTGCAGCGGGGATAAAGCGGGAAATAGCGGGCTATAGCAGAAGTGCAAAAAGGTACATTAGACATAAAAATAACTATTTTAAAATTAATTAATTATCATTCTCACATCATTTGTGTAGAATAAAGTAATATCTATTAAACTTATATGATAAAATCAAAGAATATCATGGTTACACATATTAGAATTGATTATTATAATAGATTTCTGCCATATATATGTGTTAAATTTATCTCTGTACACTAAATTTATGAATTTGTTTTAAAAGAGAACTAGTCAAATAAAGTTTTGTATATTAATATTGCCAAAGAGGGTGCTAAAAATCGTTGACTTAGCAGGTGCAGCGAAAAATAGCGGGGCTTGAAGCGGAACTTCTGTTCATCAGTGCTAAATAGAAATAGTGTAGCCGTTGAAGGGCGCTACGGGTTATAGCGGGGATTTACGGGGCTTTAGCGGGGCTTTAACTGCATAGCATCAATCCTAGAGCATTTCATATCTCATGTGGATGTCATAGCTTGAATCTTACGTTGTCCGATATGGCCAGATCAAGTGTTAAGGCTAGAAACTTTTTTGCATATGTGCAAAAGATATATACTTTATTTTCCGGTTCAACACATCGATGGGAAGTACTTAGAAGATATGTAAAAGTCTTGACTCCTAAGGCATTGTCCGCAACTCGTTGGGAAAGCCATATAGAAAGTGTTAAGGCAATAAGATCTCAACCATCTGAATTAAGAGATGCTTTAATTGATATTGCTAACAATTCTAATGATGATATGGCAAGAATGGAAGCTAAAATCTTATGTCAAAATGCTTTGGAGGATTTTGAATTTTTTGTTAGTTTATGCATTTGGTACATTATGTTGGATAATACTAATAGAGTTAGCAAAATACCTCAAGGGGAGGAAATGGATACTGAGGACACAATTGATAGAGTTAGAGAATTTATAACATGTTTTGAAACATATAGAGAATTTGGATTTGATGAATCGATGAATGAGGCTAAAGATCTTCTGGATGAAGTTGGCATTGAACCTAAAATTCTAGAATAAAGAGTTGTCCGTAGAAAGAAGCACTTTTATGAGGATAAAGAAGTTGATGCTAATGAAAGCCAATCTTTGATGGATAAATTTAGAATCACTTATGTTAACACCAAAATTCACACTGGTCAAATCTAGAGACGCCAAACGACCAGAATAAGAAGAAGCAAAGGGTTTCGGGTGGCAAAATCTAGACCATGGAAATAAAGGCCTTTAACAAGGTCAGGGCGTTACCAAAAGCAAGGGCCGAAAGCTGATGCCGACAGCAAAGAGATTTCGGTTCACAACCATCACCACCAAATTCAACACCAAGGCAAGTTGGAGGTAAGGGGGTGTCGATTCGTTACCAGCATAGAAGAGGCAATTGCAATCACAAGCAACCGACACAGTCTGAGGGAAAGAAAGCTTAGAATCAGTGGGATGAAAAGAAACCGACAGGGTAGTGCCGACATTGATGGAGAAGGATAATTCCAGAAGAGCTATCAACATTAACCCGCTTAATATCGATACAAAAAGAGATGAAGGCATCAAAGGAACAAGAAACCAAAACGTAGGGTAACCTTCCGGAAGCCAGCTATCGAGACCCAAGCTTGACGATCATCGTGAGGCAACTTAGAAGTCAATAAGTAATGCACCGGAGACATCCCTCCGAAAGACCGGAACCCACTTCAGAGATCTACCGAAAGCCAATCAGAGCCTCCAGGAAGTAAAGCCATCCACACTGAGTTTCGCAGTACTAATATCGGAAGGGCTGACGGTTCCCGAAACATAAGTGTCCAAAGCACAAAAGCAAACATCATGAAGACCTAAAGCTACAACCGGAAGGCATGTCAGCGGAACTGTTCCCTAAAGCCCGAGAATGATATTCATAAGGCAAGGAGGCATCAATGAAAATAATCGACAAGAAGAAAGGTGGCCGAAACCTTTCTGTTGGAACCAGAAGCCATAAAAGTGGCTGAAACCTTATTTCAGCATCCAAAATAGGCTTCTGCTGGGCTCGCAACAGAAGAGGGCCCAATTTGCCTATAAATAAGACCCTAGGGATCTCATTTTGGGGGACTTTTCCTCATTCCACAATCTTTCTCTCATTTCTAAGAGAGCTAACCCTAATTTGTAAATCAACTTGGGGATTCCTTATGTAACCTCCTCCATGAATGAAATCATCAAAGCCCTTGAAGTGGACGTAGGTTCAATCTGAACCGAACCACTGCAAATAGTGTGTTCTTAATATTTCCGCATATTATATTGTTCTTTACTATGCTTTTGTGTGTGTTCTGATGTGCTACTGAATTACCACGATACCCTTCCGCAAGTCGTTTAGCTTCCTAACTTGTAAAAAGCTTACGAAACTCTTATCCCAAAGAAACGGTGAGCTAACTCAAGCTTGCGGGAATTGAATATTCCCGTTTTCCCCTTAGGTCCATTTCCTTAGACCTGTCTCCAGTGTTGACAAAAATTATCATTAATATTTTGGTGCTTGAAGGAGAACTTGAACCTCCGAATCTTTTAGAGACCTTTCTGCCTCACTGGCTGTTCCGTCCCAGGAGCGGACTAAATGTTGAAGAAGAAAAACCGAGAAAGAGTCTCGGCAAGGGATTTCTAACCTGCAGCTTGCTACTTAGAGTGTCGTTGACTGAAGAGCTGCATAACCTTAAATCTCCTACCTTTCCTCTCACATTTTCCTCCTTATTCTCCATCCCGCCTTTACCCTGTATTCCGTCGTAACAAGATATTTTCTGGATCCCTTAGAATGAATAAACAGCAGGAAAATTTTAAACAAAGCTCTAGCACATCCTCTACTATAAAAATTAGCATACTACAAGTGCCAACTGTACAAATCTAGGGGCGGGGAAGCCTCTGATTTTAACAAAAAGAAAGGATGATGAATTGGAAGCACTATACTTGACTTTACAGGTTGACGCAACTAGGAGGTCTATTGAAGAGAGTTCAACCCAAAGAACTTTTGAAATGGAAACCTACCAAACATAGATAAAGGTAAAGGTACCATCCGAGTTCGATAGCAAAACTAGATCCTTGTCCAAGCTGCATGTCAGCCTTGTGTCATAGAAAGGCGAACAAACAACGAGAGAAAGAGACGAGAATGCTGAAAGAATTAAGGTCCTACAACAAAAGTTACTTGAAATGAAATCCTTATGGAAGAATGCTCAGTCATAAGAAACTTCAGAAAGACCTATCCCAGCAGATGCTAATTACGAGGAAAGCCGGGGCAATAAAGACAAAGGACAGTACTGGAGCTCAAACACTAGGGATTCTAGTTCCGAAGGCTCGAACTGTGGAAAACTCAAGGCCTATTTTAGAGACACGGCAGGGAAGTCTATCATAAATCTATTTGAAAACAAGGGACAAGAATCCTTGGACAAGCGCGTTAGTAATGATGAAAGAACGACATCCTTTACTAACAATGCCATGAAAATAGTAGATCCATCATACATGAATGTTCCTATAAGCTGCCATGGAGTTACCAATTCACCAAAACCAGAAATCAAGGAATCTTCAACCTTAACAAGAAAAGCGAGCAACGAGGTGGAAGTATTACTCTTGGCAACACAAATTAATACTACTAGAAGATTTATCGAAGCCGATTTGGCCCGAAGGTCCTTAGGGATAGCACCTTATGAAGCAAAATCAAGAGTAATGGCACCTCAAGTGTTCAATGGTTTAAACCGGTATTGAATCTACAAAGCATTCCGGCTTTACAAAGGAACAACATAATGTCAGGAGAAGTTACTAGTTCAGAGGAGAACAAAAACCTGTTGCCACCAGAAGATAGAAAGGAAAAAGTGATTGAAGCTCCGCCTAGTATAAGGATGCTACATCTCATATATGACGAAACTACAGACCCCGAAGAACACCTTGCCGCCTTTGAAAGTAATATGGATTTCCATAATGCTTCTGAAACTATGCGATGCCGAATGTTTCCGCTAACACTACGAGAAGAAGCTGCTAAATGGTATCGCCAATATCAAGGGAAGGACATCCATTCTTGGGAGCGATTCTCTTATGATTTCTCTACGCAATTTTGCAATCGTAAGAATCCAATGGTAGATTACCCTGTCGTTATAAGCATAAAACAAGAGCAACGGGAATCTCTAGCCGACTAGTTGAAACGATTTAGTGCTGAAGCTTCGAGAGCAGAAGGTATGAGCAACCACGATAAGCTTGTCGCCATCCATTCAGGGCTGATTGAGAAGACACCTTTTTGGGAAGAGTTGTACATACATGGATGCAAAGACTTGCCATAATTCTACCATCGAGGAAACACATTCATTTGCATGGAAGAGTTATATCATTCGAAAAAGAGGCTCAGTTGTTACAAGGAAGATGGGAAATCTCATGCTTATCAGAATCTTCAACATAGGAAGCCTAGGTTTCATGAAGACCAAAAAAAGCCAAAAGAGGAAGGACCAAGTGCTAATACCATAACCTTAAGCAAGCCAATTTCACACATATATGTGGTGATGAAGGAGAGAGTCATCTTCTCAGTGCCTTTTAAATCCTAGAATCATCCAGAGCCATCCAAGGGAGGAAGTTACTTCGAATATCACAAGAGGAATGGGCACCAAACTGACAAATGCAGGGTACTCGAAGGTGTGATACAAAGGCTCATCCAAGAAGGAAACCTAGAAGAATTCGTCAAAGGTGAACGAGAGTGAACTCAACAGCCACTTGACCTCAAGCCAAATGACCTAACAGTCAAGACCGCTTCTGAGCCTATGCCTCCCAAATCAAGGTTTGTGGGTAATGGTCCTGAGGTCAGAGGTAGGGAAGATACCTCCGGATTTAGACCTTTCAATCATACTCATGGAAATGGTTACAATTACGGATCAAAGGATCATTACTCTAGTAAGTGTCCAGGGACCTGTACTTGTCGCATTTGCCAAAATTCGGGACATGCAACACTCTCATGCCTCGCATTTCGGAAAGGTAGCTAGGTGTAGAGTAAGCTCCTAGTGACATGTCTTCTGAATCGAGTAGTTGCCGCTCTATCAGTTGCAAAGTTTTGTGTGCACCTTGTGCTTGCTTGTGAATGTTTTGTATGGTTTGCATCTAGATAGTTGTACTAGGAGTCATGTGCCTACTTGAGGCTTCTGCAATATTAAGATTAGTATAAGGTTTCAGCCTAGATTTCCTTTGGACCCTGTCCTCTCCTTTAGTAAAGGGAATTAAGAAGTATTTTGAATAGCTAGCTCTATGAGTTTAAGGTGGATAAGAGGTCATCCGCCAAGCATCATGGACGATTGTATGAATGATTGTGTTGTTCTGCTTTTGAAACTTGCTATATGCCTGATTTAAACTAGAGGAGGAATGACATCGAAATGTTTTTCTAAAACCACTTCGGCGTTGAAAGTATGGAACATAACTTCTGTTTCGTGCCTGACAATAGGTTTTGCATTTCATCCATAAGTGATCAAGCTAAATGGTTAGAGATATTTGGTTCATCTCGCTTAACTACAAAGCTTTGTGTGAATACATTTTTCACATCATCTTTGATGGACATTGGTAATTTGTTCATCTGCGGAACTATGGTTCCGCCCCCGAGCATTTTTACAATTTCACACTATGGAGCTATATGCTTATTACGACGTAATTTGTCCATCTGCAGAACTATGGTTCCGCCCCGAGCATTTTTATAATTTCACACTACGCGAGCTATATGCTTATTACGACACGAGCTGTATGCTCTTTGCTACACGAGCTGTGTGCTCACCCAACCAATGCTCTATTTGAGTACATCTGACCAATGTTCTATATGAGTACGTCTAAGCAATGCTCTTTATGAGTACGTTCTAACCAATTCTCTACGCAGTACATCCAACCAATGCTCCCAAAAGGAGTACATTTCTAACATCTCATCCCGCAGAAGGGAACAAAAAGCTCAAAGGGAGCACTTGGAGCACGTACATACTCTGCTCAAATCTCATCCCGCAGAAGGGAGCAAAAGCTCAGAGAGAGAACTCAAAAGCATGTGCATCCTTTGCTCAAATCTCATCCCACATGAGGGAGCAAAAGCTCAGAGGGGGCACTCAAAAGCACGTACAGCCTCTGCTTAAAAGAACAAAGCCGAAACGTCAATCAAAGCCTAGAGAAGCAACTCATCAAACTCAATCAAAGTTCTGGGAAACAACTTCAAGACGAAAGCCCAGGGAGTGTCTCAAAAGTCGAAACGACAAATCAAAGCAAAGATCAAATACCCGAATTTGGGTTTCATTCGGGACCTCTATTACATTCTAGAAGTGGGTTTCTGGTCTTTCATTCAAATACCTGAATCTGGGTTTGGTTCGGGACCTCTATTACATTCCAGAAGTGGGTTCCTGGTCTTTCATTCAAAAACCTGAATCCGGGTTTCGTTCGGGGCCTCTATTACATTCCAGAACTGGGTTTCTGGCCTTTCATTCAAATATCTGAATCTGGGTTTGATTCGGGACCTCTATTAAATTCCAGATGTGGGTTTCTGATCTTCCATTCAAATACTCGAATCTGGGTTTGGTTCGAGACCTCTATTACATTCCAAAAGTGGATTTCTGGCCTTCCTTCGAAAACCCAAATCTGGGATTGGTTCGGGACTTCTACTTAAAATTTCCAAAAGTTGATTTTTGGACTTTCGGTAAATATCCCAACCTGGATTGGGTTCGGCGCTCCTATTATCTACAGATTTGGACATCTGGTCTTCTGTTGAATGCTTGAATCGAGATCATGTCTTGAAGCTCCTAACTGATACCAAAGATGAACTTATGGGCATCCATCGACAATACCTGAATCTGGGTTTCAAGGTTGATAACCATTACCATTAGATACAACATTTAATCCTCTCTTACGGGTTTCCCGAATATGGTTTTCTACAATTCCCTTCATGCCTTCAGAAAGGAGGTTCGAGATTTCCAACTTAATACCCTAATCTGTGTCAATAAAACTTTAAATTTCATCCTCGGAAAATAGATCTGCCATCAATACCCAGAATAGTAGCTGGAGTCTATTATCTCAGAAGCCTTCAAATAAAGACCACGACTTCTTGCCTTATACATGGAGGTTTTTCAAAACTTATATTGTAAGAACCCGTAACTTCCCCGTGAAGGAAAGAGCGGATACTTTGAGAACAACACACAAAAGAACGCAGACAGAAGAACATTTCATTGTTAATTACAACAATTCATCAGATTACAAGAATATACAGAGTAGAATAAAATACATTCGATAAATATCAGAGATTACAATAAATTACATAGCAGCGGAAAATATAATACAATACACAACTGAAAGTAATACACGGATACAGAGCTTTCCGAGTATCATTCCAGCTGTACATCAGGATCCTGTGAATATAAATCTGCAAAACCAAAACTACTAGCTGCCCGTGTCAAAATAAGGGCACCCAGAGTTTAGGTTAAAACAATAAACTCCAGGTCAGTCATGTGACTGGTGTGAGAACTAAAACAGTTATCAATCTTTATTTTAAAGTTAGGTAAATCAAAGGACCACGCCGTATAACACGGAACGAGTTTCCTCTCAAGAACACCAGTGCATAAAACAAACAGCGCAATGCTAAATAAAGAACAATGAAGCTATTATAAGACCCAGGTCCCATCACACAATGCAACGCAAGCCGAAGGATAGGGTTTTTACCTTATAATAGCCAAAGAATGCTTGATACGCTAAATTTCATGTTTTAATTCTTAATCAGACTCCAACCGTAAATTAGTAAGAGAACGATTCCCTAAGTATTAACCCCGAAGGCCGAAACCAACATCAGACTAATACCCAGGAAACCACCCATCTTAGTTCCAGTTAGTTTATGATTTTATATACAATCATAAATATCAATCATAGGCGACATGAGCGTCCCATGCCACTATGTCGCCATATATAGGTTTACAATCAAAACCGCACATATCGTATTTGGAAATTAGATTTCCATCTATGAACCGAGGCAAAAGATAGTCCTCAACCGATTCGAGACTGTTTAGCCCGAGCCTCGGGATCAGAGCTCGAGTGACCCTTGGATCGTCAGGGCCGGTCCACCGATGTGGATTAAAATGCCTGAACACTGCGTTTCCCCACCCTTTGGGGCGTAAATGAGCAAACGAATGACTCCATCGGCTTCACATAGTCACCGATATATCCGAGGCGCCTCGCAAACCAACAACCACATAAGTCAAACTCGTCAGGGCGTGTCAAACCACTGACGCCACTTCTAACTAGAAAGAAATGCATGTCCTCCCTGAGGTCCTCTCCCGTTTTTGGTTCACCACCGGCGTGTGAGGCTCGCGAATCAACGCTACACAAAGCTATGCCACACAGACCGTGCTTTGATCATCAACCACAAGACTTTGCTTTTCAACAGAAGCCCTGATCATTTGCATCTTAGCATGCCACACAGGAAAACCACTCCATGCAATCGATATCCATCAATCACACAGAATGATATCCAATGTCAGACACACAGTTCATTTACAAGTTCGCTCTGGGTCTGAACGAAACTGGAGGCACCTAGTACCCCGCATATCCATCGATCTCTAAGTACGTCTGGACGATCACTAACTGATTCCCTCCTCTTGGGTGTACGACCCAATCAAGATCATCAATAATTATCCAAACGACGTGAAGACCTCCGGTCTTCAAACACCGTCTTTACCTTCGACTTATCGTCGTATCAGTTATCCAGAATGGGATAAACCCGGTCTTTCCGAATAACTCGCGTATATAATAAACAAATGTTACACAAACACAACAAACGCTTCATTCCAATCCATTAGTCACTAACCGTAAACTAGTAAGAGAACAATTCCCCAAATATTAACCCCGAAGGCCAAAACCAACATCAGATCAATACCCCAGAAACCATTCAACTTAGCTAACCTACAGTTAGTTTCTAAATTTCACATTCTTAGGGAAAGGTTCCAATTAATTTTATCAAAGATAAATTCCTTAAAATTTATTCTTTAATCTTCCTTTGAATATCACTTCAAACTAGTCGGGATTAGCGAACCACACCGAAGTAATCATTTATTTCAATTCCCCATCCCAACTTATTCATCTCATGAAGTAAAACTGGTAATACTTCATATCTAACACCACGGTGTTATCGGTAAATTCAATTACCATTTCACGTTCAAATCTAATTAAAGATTTAACTATCGCCTGGAGTAAAACTGGTGATACTCCATTCTCGATTATTTCAATCTAATTAAAGATTCATTAAAACTCCACTTAGTTTTAATCTTTGACTGGGTTAAAGAATCAGTGTCATTTAAAACACGGTTCACGATAAACCCCAAAATCACATCACATTTCAATCAATCCCTAACCGTAAATTAACAAGTGAGCAATTCCCTAAGTATTAACCCGGAAGGCCGAAACCAACATCAGATCAATACCTCAGAAACCATTCAACTTAACTAATCTCTAGTTAGTTTCTAATTTTCTTAACTCCTTTGGGTCTAAGAACAATATTATTGAAGATACCGTTCACGACAACCCAAAATCACATTCCATTAATTATCGGGTTAAAGAACAAGTGTTATTTAAAACACTGTTCACGATAAACCCAAAAATCAATACCAATTCAATTCCAATTAAATATTATTTAATTGGTACACTTCATTAAATCTAAACAAAAAGATTTAATCTTTTTCTCAACTGGGGGTTAAGAACAGTGTTAATGAAGACACCATTCACGACAAACCCATCCCATTTGATATTAAATACAAGGCTCTGAATAGAAAATATATTGGCTTCTATTCAATATCAAATTCTACGATCAACAAATATCGTATTGGAAATAACGATATAAATATATCTTTCAAATTTCCACATCAATATCTGTATAATCCCGAAATCCAACATCGAAATATTCCCAAGACGATTTCGATTCAAATCCATTCCAATTCAATTATTGGAAATTCCGGTTATTATCAAAACCATTTCAAATCCAATTTATTTATTTTAAAAATAAACAAATTATTATTCTAGTTCAAAACTAGTTCATCTCGATAAAAATCTACTTTTATCTTTTCAAATATGGAGTTTTTCATCCCAATTCTTCCCAAATCATTTCTTATGATTTTACACAAATTATTACTATTTTTAATAATCTTATCAAGGCCCGTACAGTCGATTTCCATCAATGGTCATCGAACTGCACTTACAGCGACCTTTTCCAAATTTGATTTGGACATAATTCCAAATCCAACCGTTAGATTTCTAATTTCTAATATTCGTTAGAAAGCCCTTTTCGATACGAACCCAATGGTTCCGATTTTAGGAGAATCCGACGGTCGGATCTCCCGTAATATCCATTCGAAGTCAATGGTCGAAATTCGCGGACTACCGCGGCGCGGCGTGTTCTATTTATGCCATTATATATATATATATATATATATATATATATATATATATGTACATATATATATTATATATATTTCATCGATTTCCTTTTAAAACGTATTTTATAAATCGTTTTAAATTCGTTTTCAAAAGGATTTCAACTTCCTTTTCAAATTCAAATCAAAATTGAATTTTCCCTTACAAATTCGTTTTAAATTCATTTCAAATTGATTTCAATTCAAATCAATTTTTTTAATTCAATTTCAGTTCGTTTTCAATTCAATTTGAATTTCAAATTAATTCAATTTCAATTCGAATTCATTTCTATTCAATTTCAATTCGAATTCAATTCTATTCAATTTCAATTTGAATTCATTTCTAAATATTCGATTTTGAAATCACTTTCAATATTCATTATAAAATCGACAAAATTCCCGTTCGTGTTAAAATGACGTGTGACTACTTAACACGGCTTCGCATTTCTATTTTCAAATATTTCTTTTTCAAAACTGGAATGAGGCCCAATCAATTATCATATAATGTTAATTATATGGATTTTCTACAACACATGTATAAAATAACAACGATAAATAATCAACATCCAGAGTGCACCACACAACTGCATAAGCATTAAACATAAATAATTAACGCTTACACAGTCTGTCAATCCATCGATTGACATACAACTAAACAATCGGGATTAGTGTACGTCAAATCTCATCCCAATACCCGTGTTGGGTTTTCAAATAATCAAACATAGATTTTATTTGTGTAGTTGGGCGATGTGTAAAATTTATCGTCCCAATCAATATCAGTCAAATCAGTGTATATAAACAAGTCGTCCGATTTGTTTATAAATATTTATTTTATATCCATGTTAAAAATTATATTTTTAACTATAAAATATTTTCCACTATAAAATATTTTATTTCATTCTACAACACACAATCAAATTTCACACCATAGCAACCAAACAAACAAGTCATCCATGGTCTGTGGACGACGGGTGTCGGGTGCTACTAAGCACCGTCTGCATCCTAGTATATATTTCAAACTAGAAATAAATTAAAAGTGAGGAGTTCTCACCTTGGGGATCCACTCCGCCATTCTTTATTTCTGAACGGTTCAGATTTGAATTTAATTCCTGTCGGTTCCATCACACTCTGTTTCCCTCTGTTCATAGTAAAAATCACATTTTTATTATTCAGTTTTATATATAAAAATCATATTTTTACATCGCTCTACTTCTAATAAAGATTATATTTTTATATCGAAGATATTTATATTTTCAAATCAAAGACATTTTTATTTTCAAATCAGTGAGATTTATATTTTTAAATCAAAGAGATTTATATTTTTCTACAATAATGCTATTTTTATTTTCAAACCAATTCTATTTTATTTTACAAACCAGTTCTATTTTATTTTCCAATCCTATTTTATATATTTTAAACCAATCCTATTTTATATATTTTAAACCAATACTATTTTATATATTTTCAAAAAGGTGTTATTCATATTCTTCAAAACAATGCTATTCATTTATTTAAAAACAAAACTTTAAACAATTTTATTTTTAAAGACAATGCTATTTTACTACAAAAACAATGTATAATTTTCAGTTTTATAACAGTGTAAAAGGATCACCTTATCTCCTCGTTTCTCCTTCAGACCGTCGCTCCATGTCTTCAAAACTAGGTCTCGTCGTTGTTGGCGATCCACTACGCCAGAGGAAGATCAGTAGCCGCCACACGGAGCGCTGCCGTGCCTCCCTCCAGCGCCCCCAGTCTGACGCTTTTTGGTGGCCTATACGCCTCGATTTCTACGCTCGAACGGGGCGGGTTTTGGGAGTCGTCCATCGCCAAAGAGGGAAAGGGGGGGTCGATCGATGGGGGGGGTCTGGCCAGGCGCGGCGGTGGAGGGGGGGCGCGATTGATCCTAGGTTTTTTTTTTAATTTGATTCTCGATCGTGTACTGAAGGAGAAAGAAAGGGGGAAGGGGGGTTGACTTCGGTAAGAGGAATAAGGGCTGGGCCCAAAATATATAATTTATTTATTATTTTAAACTCCCTAAAATCAACTTCTTATTTTAACTTCCAAATCGAACCCACCGACTATCGTCCCTAACCAAATACCCTTATTCCGAACACAATGGGACATGTTTCGTAAGCTGGTTCAGTTGTTTCAATCAGTTTTTGTTTAAATTAACATTTAAATCTATATATTCAATTTTAAACGTACATTTCAAATAACCGGAGCCACATACGAACTCTAAAAATTCTAGAAAAATTATTTCTAGCTTCATATTGACGATACGGTCCTAACATAATTAATTTCATCAAATTCTGAGACCGTTTGAAAAATGACCATTTTCTGGTCGACCGAAATTGACTGAAACTGTTAAAACGCGTTTAACTTCGCCATGCTCACATATGGATTCAGAAAATTACGAATTTTGAAACCTAGCAATAACTTGACATCACGGATCCAACAAAAGTAGTTTCATCGAAAACCGAGGTCGTTTGCAAAATTTCCATTTTCAAAGGCCTTTATATATATTAAAATATATATAAATTCCACAACGACTTTTCTGAATTTTAAACTGGACATATCTTTCAACTTCTAAAGTGAAATCTCAGTTTCTTACATCCGTTAGAAAGATATCGTCAAACAGATTTAGATATTTCTGGTTTCGTCCAATTCCGACTTAAAACGAATTCTGTATATTCATTTGAAATTCGAAATCGAAATTTCAAACTACCGCGTCATTTCAGGCTCGTTATATAATTAATATAAATTTATTCGTTTTAACTTTGTCGAAAATAAATTTTTCGTCGTTATTATTTAAAATAATTCATTTTACATAATCAAAATTCATTAAAATAGCTAAAATAAAAAATTTAGATTAGCTCAGAATTTCCGGGTTATTACATATATAATACTTGCTCATATCCTCATAGTTACCAGGATTGTTTAGAATAATATTTGACTTGTTGTTGGCCAAAACATGTTAACCTGATATGTATATCAAAGGAAACCTTCTGATTTTCTATTTACAAACCCCTGAGTATAAGGATATGAAATTACCATTTCACTCTTCTAAGGATAAATCAGTTGAATGTTTAAAACAAGAAAGCTTGTCCCTCCATAACATTACTATTTCGAGTTATATAGGACTAATGCCAAAACTATTATAATGATTCTTAAGTTGCAGAAAGACGATGCAGGGAACAAAGAGTTTTGTCCTAAAGAACAAAGGCTTCTTTATACTAGGGAGGCTAACTGTTAACACCAAAGTTCACATTGGCCAAATCTAAAGAAGCCAAACGACCAGAACAGGAAGAAACAAAGGGTTTCAGGTGGCGAAGTCTAGACCACAGACAAAAAGGCCTTTAACAAGGTCAGGGCGTTACCCAAAGCAAGGGCTGAAAGCTGATGTCGACAACAAAGAGGTTTCGGTTCACAACCGTCACCACCAAATTCAACACCAAGGCAAATTGGAGATAAGGGGGTGTCGATCCATCACCAGCGTAGAAGAGGCAATTGCAATCACAAGCAACTGACACCATCTGAGGGAAAGAAAGCTTAGAATCAGTGGGATGAAAAGAAGCCGGCAGGGTAGTGCCGGCATGGATGGCAAAGGACAATTCCAGAAGAGCTATCAACATTAACCCGCTTAATATCGATACAAAAAGAGATGAAGGCATCAAAGGCACAAGAAACCAAAACGCAGGGTAACCTTCCAGAAGCCAGCTACCGAGACCCAAGCTTGATGATCATCGTGAGGCAACTTAGAAGTCATTAAGTAATGCACTGGAGGCATCCCTCCGAAAGACCGGAACCCGCTTCAGAGATCTACCGAAAGCCAATTAGAGCCTCCGGGAAGTAAAGCCATCCACACTGAATTTCGCAGTACCAATATCGGAAGTGGTGACGGTTCCCAAAACATAAGTATCCAAAGCACAAAAGCAAACATCATGAAGACCTAAAGCTACAACCGGAAGGCATGTCAGCAGAACCATTCCCGAAAGCCCGAGAGTGATATTCCGAAGGCAAGGAGGCATCAATGAAAATAATTGACAAGAAGAAAGGCAGCCGAAACCATTCTATCGGAACCAGAAGCCACAAAAGTGGTTGAAACCTTATTTCAGCATCCAAAAGAGGCTTCTGCTGGGCTCACAACAGAAGGGGGCCCAATTTGCCTATAAATAAGACCCTAAGATCTCATTTTGGGGGACTTTTCCTCATTTCACAATCTTTCTCTCATTTCTAAGAGAGCTAATCCTAATTTGTAAATCAATTTGGGGATTCCTTATGTAATCTCCTCCATGAATAAAATCATCAAAGCCCTTAAAGTGGACGTAGGTTCAATCCGAACCACTACAAATTTTGTGTTCTTAATATTTCCGCATATTATATTGTTCTTTATTATGCTTTTGTGTATGTTCTGTTGTGCTACCGAATTATGATGCTACCCTTTCGCAAGCCGTTTAGCTTCCTAACTTGTAAAAAGCTTACGAAACCCTTATCCCAAGGAAACAGTGAACTAACTCAAGCTTGCGGGAACTGCATAATCATGTTTTCACCTTAGGTCCATTTTTTAGACCTATCTCCGGTGTTGACAAAAAATATCGTTAACAGCTTATTTCCTTTACATAATAGATCAAGCTCTTACTTCACTTATGGAGCACTTTGGACAATTTGAGCTTTTCAAAAGTATTTTCGGTTTTCTAATGAATGCAAAATTCAAAACCTTTGATGATAAGCAATTGAAAGAGCAATGCATGAAACTTGAAAGTTTTTTGGAGCATAATCAAGAGAGTGATATTTGTGGAAAAAGGTTATTTCTTGAATTTAAACAATTGAAGAGGATTTTACCGTCGGAACTAACAAAATCAACTAGCATTCTTAGTTTCTTAAAATCTTACCATGATGCTAGTGGATTTCTAAATGTATGGATTACATATCGTATATTGTTAACTATTCTGGTCACGGTTGCTTCGACAAAAAGAAGCTTTTCTAAATTAAAGTTGATTAAAACTTATCTTCAAAGCACAATGTCGCAAGCAAGATTGAGCGGACTAGCAATGATTTCAATTAAAAAAGAATATTTGGGTATGTTAAAATATGATGAAATTATTGAAGAGTTTGCTTCAAAGAATGCAAAAAGGAGTTGTTTTCGGTGAATTTTAATGTATAATGATACTAGAATGCTTGACATATATGATGATTTGTCATTATGTTTTTGTCGTAGTATATGTTGTACTTGAATCTTTATTTTACTTTTGAAAGTGATCAATGAAAAATATATTTTGATGGTACTTTTTATTTCGTTTTGATTAAGTAGGCAACAAATATTACAATCGCCTCGGGCAACCCAATTCATTGGACCGGCCCTGCACATATACAATAGTGCACATATACACAAATAACCACGATTATACAAGCACACTGAGGACATACACATAAATAATAAAAAATTGTGCATACAATTTCCAGTTTCACTATATCATATATGAAATATGCACATAAGATGATGTCACAGTCCACTACAATGCTAATATAACCAATGACATTCAATAAATAACGCTAGTTTACCAATTTAGGCATATACAGGTTTAGGTAAAAAATTGATTTTTATTAAAAATAAGAAATTATACCTTAAATTGGGAGCTCTAGAGGTTGATGTTACAGCCGAGGGTTCCGCGGCGAAGAAATTGGCGATTGAAGCCGAAAATTTAAAATTTGGAGGATTTAGAGTAATGTTCTCGTGTTGGAAAAAAATATAATGGGGAGGAAGAAAGCTTCAACCTAAGATAAAATCGATCCGTCGAAAGCCGTCGGAAATGGGTCGTTGGAAACCGTCAGCACCCCTTGTTGGAATAAACACATTTTCTAATGTGGAAAATAAGGAGAAGGGCAAACTTAACAAAAAAAATTAGTGAAAAGTATGGAAAGTTCAGAATTTAGTGAGAATGACACATGTTAGTGTAAATGGAAAAAGGATAGTGGGCCCCATGAATTCCAGTTTTAGTGTAAATGTGTCATTCTCTCTTATTTTGAAACTTTACGTACTTTTCACCATTTTTTTTGCAAAGTTTGTCCTTTAAAAGAAAATCCTCTTTTCTAATAGTGAAATATTTTAATCACAAGCTACCATATGGTGCTAGTTTCATCTCAAATAACATGTTTAAATGCCATTCTATGAGAATTGCGATTATAACATTAATTTATGACATTATATGGCATATTATCAACTTAAAAAAAACATTGTTTTTTCTTCATTTCGTGAAGTATCAATTTTTTTTTTTCCCATGTGCTTCATTCAAAATTTCAGAATGCTTTAATAAGCTGTAAATATTTTTATGCAAGGTACTTTCAAAAACTATTTAAAACAAAAATATATGCTAAATAGTGCCATAACCCTTTTTAATAACATGAATGATTCTTTATTCAATTAGAGTGTTATTTCTGATGTCTTTATGTCCCGAATCCACGACTTTTAGGACTCCCGTCTAGGGTCATATTCTCCTAATTGTATGAGGTATAGGTTCTCATCCTCAGCTTGTCGTAATAACGTTTGATTCACATAATTCCCCTTTTTTGTCCCACTTTCACCTTGTATCATTCTTTTTCTTCTTGTATTTTGTATGCTGTTTCACCGATGTCAATTAATGGCGTTGGCAATCAAACGCCCAAATGTGATGGCGAAGACAATGCGAGTACACTACAAGAACATATCAATATCGTGACGGACAGTGGCGACGGCTAGCGACGGCTAAAAAAGCGGCCCTCGCAAGCCGTCGCCAACCGTCGCCTAAAACAAATAAAACCGGGAGGCTACAGGAAAACAGATCATTCACGAAACCACCCCCAATCTCCCCCAAATCAAACCCCGTTCCCCCAAACCCTACCACCCCACGCCCCTGCCGACGCCGCCGCCGTCTAACTGATTCCTCCCCCCTCCGGCCTTCTCGAGCTCTCTCCATCACTCCAAACCAATCTCTCTCTCTAAGGTATGAATTATAACCTAATTTCATGAATTAATTATTCAATAGTGATACAAATGTATGTGTTAGTTGATTATATAATGGTTGTTGAATTAATATAGTTGATTTAGTAATGATTGGAACCCTAGATTGTTGATTTAGTTGTTTATCGGTGTGATGTTTGATTTTGTGTTAATGTATGTGTTAACGAACCGTTATGGTGTACATGTTGGATATAGCTAGTTAAAAGCGATGGTTGTGAAATTGTTGGGTTGTAGACGGGGCTTGAAAATGAATTGTATTGTGGAAATTATTGGAATGGAATGACTATGTATGGTGCAAGTAGGATTTTGGTTGATGGTCATAATAGAAATAAATTGCTTAGATAATAAAAATCACATTTTTATTATGTATGATAAAAATATTCATGTGTTTAATAAATTCTTTGAACAATGAAAATCAGTTTTTTATTATATGTATTAACCACTAAAAATGTTAATGTGTTGAATAAATTCTTTGAACAATAAAAATAATATTTTTATTGTACGTATGAACCATTAAAAATATTCGTGCGTTGAATAAATTTTTTGAACAATATATGTATGTGTTATCGAAATCACTGACATGTATTTTTGAATCAGGAAAATGTCCAATTATTACATTGACCGTAGTTGGATGTATGAAGTTAGAATTGGAATGAAAGGCTCAGAGAAAGAAGATTTCTATAATGGTGTAAATGAATTTGTTAGATTTGCAATATCTAATAATCGAAATTACGAGGAGCTTCGTTGCCCATGTAGTAAGTGTAAACTGATGAGGTTTCATAAACCAGACATCGTTAAAGTACATTTGTACAAATCAGGTTTTGTGCCAAATTAATATTTATGGGATCGTCATGGAGAACTTGTTGCGCCTACAGTAAACCCTGTAGTGTCGGAGGTCGAATTAGTTATGACGAATCCAATAGAATATATGGTGGAAGATGCAGCACGGTCAATGTTCCCTATCGGTCAGGTTGACGACGATGATGTCAATATAGAAGAAGAACCGAACACGGAAGCCAGAAAAATATATGATTTATTGGCTTCAGCTAAGCGGCCATTGTGGAATGGTTGTGAAAGTGGAACTGAATTATCGGTAACCGCTGAGTACATCACCATGAAATCAAAATTTAACCTTACAGAAGCTGCATTTACAACGGTTGTACAAGCTGCGAAAAGACATATGTCACCCGATAATCTGATGTGCGATAGTCATTACAAAGTGAAAACACTAATGGCGGCTTTTGGTTTGCCGTACCAAAAAATAGATACTTGTGTTAAAGGTTGCATGTTGTATTGGAAAGATGATATTAATCTTAGAAACTGTAAGAAATGTGGCGGGGAACGGTATAAACCTAGAAAAAAGAAAGGTAAGGAAGTTCCGTATACAAGAATGCATTATTTACCAATCATCCCTAGACTACAACGGTTATATGCATCCTCAGTCACTGCATGTCATATGCGATGGCATAGTGTGCGAACACCTGAAGATGGAACTTTGACACATCCATCGGATGGAGAAGCATGGAAACATTTTGATAGGACGTATCCAACATTTGCCGCAGAGAGTCGTAACGTAAGACTTGGTTTATGTACAGATGGGTTTTCACCATTTTCTCAGTTTGGTAGTAAATATTCATCTTGGCCTATTATCGTTACTCCTTATAATTTACCGCCGTGGATGTGTATGAAAACTCCATATATGTTTCTCACTGTTGTCGTTCCTGGTCCTAATGATCCAAAACAAGGCATCGATGTTTATCTACAACCATTAATCGAAGAGTTGAAAAAACTATGGGATGATGGACTTGAAACCTACGACATTTCAAGAAAAAAGAATTTTCGTATGTTCGCTTGTTTGTTATGGACGATTAGTGATTTCCCTGCATATGGGATGCTTTCAGGTTGGAGTACCGCCGGTCGTCTATCTTGTCCTTTATGCATGGAAGAATCACAAGCATTTTTCTTACGGTATGGAAGGAAGCATTCGTGGTTTGATTGTCACCGTTGTTTTTTGCATACTAATCATACTTTTAGAAGAGATAAAAAAAACTTTAAAGCTAACAGCGGAATGACTTTGCAAGCACCCAAAATTTGGACGAGTGAAGAAATATACGATATTGTAAAGGATTATCCGAAGATCCATGAGACTGGAGAGCAGACAGAAATTCCGGGTAAATCTGACATTCATAATTGGTGTAAACAAAGCATATTCTGGGAGCTACCTTATTGGAAAGATCTCAAACTTCGACATAATATCGACGTTATGCACAATGAAAAGAATGTATTTGATAACGTGTTTAATACTGTTTTGAATGTCAAAGGGAAAACAAAGGACGATATACATTCGAGACGTGACATAGAAGAATATTGTAAACGTCCAGAACTTCATATGAAGCCCAATGACAATAAAAAAACCCAAAGCGTGCTATGAACTAGACAACAAACAAATAAAACTTGTACTGAAATGGGTTGAGGGACTGAAATGTCCGGATGGGATTTCTTCTAATCTTCGTAGATGTGTTGACTATAAAAACAATAAACTGAGTGGGATGAAAAGTCATGATTGTCATATCATGATGGAATATTTATTACCAGTGGTGTTCAAAGAATTGTTGCATGTAAAAGTGTGGGGCGTTTTAACAGAGTTAAGCTTATTCTATAAACAGCTTTGTTCGGCAACGTTAAAAATTGATCGTCTCCGTAAACTTGAAGTAGAAATTCCGATATTGATTTGCAAATTAGAGAAAATCTTCCCTCCGGGATTTTTTAATGTAATGGAGCATTTACCTATTCATCTTCCATCCGAAGCTATTCTTCGAGGTCCAATACAATATGGATGGATGTATCCTTTTGAAAGGTAAAATTTATGCTTACGATTCAAAGTGACATTAGTGCATATAAATTGAATTAATTTTATTTTAGGTATTTGAACCATCTGAAGAAAAAAGTACGACAAAAAGCACAAGTTGAAGGTTCGATTTGCAAATCTTATCTTGAAGAAGAAGCTTCGTTCTTTTTTTCTCATTACTTCAGTGATCATGTGAACCTATCATTTGTAAGTGGTCCTCGTAATAATGAAACCGTGGAACCCAATTTTTGTCCGACAATGTTATCAGTTTTTAGACAACATGGTCGATCGTCCGGAAAATGTGTAGAAATTTGGTTAGATGATACAGATCACCACGTGGCACACACATATGTTCTTCTAAATTGTGCTGAAGTTGCACCATTTGTTAGGTACTAAATTTTTAACTTTATTACAGTTATGTGTACATAAATTGTTTGCTAGTAATAAAATCATTTATATTTGCAGTATTTACGAATCAGAAAATCCAAATGGCGATCTCAGTAAAGATTTTGCTAAATGGTTCTCGAAGTACGTTTTCGATCCAATAAACTGCGTCAATGACGAGGGTTTGCAACATCTTGCGCTAGGACCAAAAAGAAATGTTAAGACTTATCCAATATTCTTCGTCAATGGATTTAAATTCAACACCAAAGACCATGGTACTGACAGATTAACATATAACAGTGGTGTATTTGTCAAAGGTAGTGATGATACCGAAGAGCATATAAAAGACTTTTATGGCGTGTTGACATAGATTTTAGAGTTGACATATTATGTACAACCCGTTGAAAAAGTTGTTCTATTCAAGTGCAACTGGTTCAGCAATGTTCCTGGTACCGGAATCAACGTGCATAAAGATTACAAGCTTATAGAAATAAAGCACACATCGCATTACTATAAGTATGATCCTTTTGTATTGGCAAAGCAAGCATTACAAGTTTACTTTGCTCCGTATCCGTCCTTAAAAAGAGATAAAGCAGATTGGTCTGCTGTAATTAAAACAAAGGCAAGATTTACCTTTGAAGGAATTGCTATTCCAGACGATTCAGCGTATCAGACGGATGCAAATCAAAGCGACGAAATAATAATTGCTAATGATGTTAATTTAGAGTCTTTAAACGATGAATCAAATGAATTAATAGAAGCTTTTGAGAGTACATAGGACAACGATATAGAGTATGAGACCGAGACTGAATCAGAAAATGAAGAAGAATAATGTTATTTGCATCGCTATGTTGTGAACTTATATGATGTGCTATGTTGTGAACTTATATGATGTGCTATTTTGTGAACTTATGTGATGTACTATTTTGTGAACTTATATATGATGTGCTATGGTTATTTATTATCTGGTTCTTCTTCTTTTATGTAAATGGGTCTTGTAGTTGCATTTGACAATATATGTTGTATGAGTTTATTTGGTAATGGATGTGCATAATGATGTATGAATTATTGTGATTTTCATAATTGTTTGTGTGATGGTCATAATTGTTCATACTTGCTTTATGTGATGTGAATTAACTTGTTTGTGACAGATATGCCTCCTAGACGCCGACCTACCCACAGTTCAGAGGCGGGTGCGAGCGGTACAGCACCGGATACACGTCCGGTCGTAGAGGTTGTACCCAAGTCCGCAGGGTAAGTTATTGATTTCGTAAATGCTTAGTATTCCAAAGTTATTAAATGCATGCTAATATCGTACTTTCCGCATGGGGTTTGATATTATTCCAGGAGAGGTTGTTTTACGTGTGTCTAGACAAGCATATGTCGCTAGGTGGACAGAGGCGTGGCCTCACTGGGACGATATTCCTGTGCAGATTAGGAATGCCATCCTCGCGGAGGTTCTTGTAAGTATAAATTTATTTCTCATTAGCAAAATTATATGAAATATGTAATACAATTTGTTTGGTAATTTATAGTGTGCTGTACGGGTCCGGGAAGAAGATATGGATGTTTTACTCACCGCATGGAACCAGAAGATGAGGAAAAATTATTCAGGCAATATATACAAGGCAAAAAGAGCGACAAAGAGGCCTCAGTGGATGAGCGAGGAGGTCTACGGCGATTTCCAGAAATTGTGGGCCACGGATGCTGCGAGGGTAATTAATTAAGCTTATTTTAAAATTTTATTTTGTATGTCAATCAATTAATCATATAATTAAATATACAGGAGCTTTCAAAGCAAAACCGAGAAAGTAGGCTCAAAAATCCTGCTTTGCATCGGGCTGGGTCTAAGTCGTTCTCCCAGCATCGTCGCGAATTGGTACGAACGATAAATCACATATACAAATAGTTCTAAACTTTTAAAATCGTACTGACAAATATATATTTTATCATTTCAGATGTCGACTCTCCAGCAGGAGCCTACATTTGCTGAGGTATTTACACAGACTCATGCCGTCGAGCGGACAGATGCGGAGGGTAACACCTCATATACCTGGTCGGATCCTAAGTCCTGCGAAACGATGGTTAGCATTTGTAATATTTTGTATCTCACATTGTTATTTTGAATTGATTATTTAATGTATTCCATAATTGTCCGCTATTGCAGGACAAATACAGGGCGGCCTTAGACGCTCGAGCGACGCAGTTGGGTCAAGAGCCAGACGTGGAGGAGTGCAATCGCATCTGGAACAGAATCATCGACCCGCCTACTAGAGGTAGACGCTACGGCTTCGGAAACATTGAGGTAAAGCATTTATAGTATATAAAAAAACTTATGACAATGGTTTCTAACTTTTTTAATATAATTACAGATAGCGGGGACTCAGGCCTTTTATACGAGGCGTCAGGATGAGGAGGAGATCCACATACTTCGACAACAGGTTGCAGCCCTGGAAGATTTTCAGAAGAACAGGCTGGAGACCGTGTTGGATGCGCGGATTGCTGCATATCTTCAGCAGCATGGTGTGATGCCTCCGAGTCAGCCCGTGGAGGAGGACGATGAGGACGATGGGGACGAGGACGACGGTGAGAGTGACGATGAGTAGGTTAGTACTTGTTTTTTTTTTTTGGACATGTTTTGTAAATACAACTTGTTGTTAGTGATGGACATGGTTTGTTTGTGGTATTTTGTGGAGACATGGTTTGTTTGGTTGATGGTATTGTTGACATGGTTTGTTGTGTTGATGGTTTTTTGCTAGTTTATCGTTTATATGTTTGTTTTTTGGGCGTTTTGATGGTATGAGGTGATTTATAGTGTTGATGAGGTGATTGAATGTGAATGTGAGTTGATGGAATGTCAAATTGAGTGTATATGAGTTGCATTTGAACTCCGTTTTGAGTTTGTGTGGTTTGTTGGCTTGTTAGCTGCTGAAATACAAAAAAAAAGTTACAGTTTGGCGACGGCTAGCGACGGCTAGTGAGAGTTTTCTAGTCACGTTGAGTGACGATTGGCGACGGCTAGTGAGGGTTTTTCACCCAGATTTGTCACGAATAGCGACGGCTTGCGACAATATATTTGCTGGGCATAATGACGGTTAGTGACGGCTTGTTAGGGCTAAATGGTGACGGTTTTTGACGGCTTGTAACAATTTGTTTGAATTATAACTGTTTGTCCACGTGGCAAATTTACCGTGGCTAGCCGTCGCAAATTTGGTGTCCACAGCCGTCACCATGGCCGACGCTATATACTTGGCGTCCACATTATTTGTGACGGCTTATAGTGACGGTTGGCGACGGCTAGCGACGGCCGTCGACGGTTTTTTGCCGTCGCTATTTGAGCCGTTTCTTGTAGTGGTAGCTATGTAGTACATTTTATGATTAAATACAATTTATCCTGAAGTACTAAAAAATGGTTAGTGATCATACCGTGGGGAATGAAATGGAAGAATAAGATATACGAGTCATGCAAACGATTCTGTTTTGTGTAGGCATGTTAATTGAACACAACACGATTCGAGGCTATAAGATGTTCGATTTGTGTGATTTTCGTTTATGACACGAAGTAGAACAGAGAAAATATACAAAAATATGTTCTTTTGAAAATTTTCGTTTACCGCACGAATTAAAGTCAAAAAGTTCTCATTAACTGTAAATGAAAGATAGCATCGCTGGTCATTTAATACGTAAAAATTGTTAAATATGAGTGGAAATAGACAAGATAGGTGGTACCGCATAGGACAAATCACATGCTCAGAATCATATTTCTCCACATAATTTTTGTATCATCAATCTTTTTTTATTTAATGCTTTATTACGATGGACAAATAATTCTTTTACAATTAAATTATTATCGATTTTAATTTAAGTAGAAATGTAGAATTTCTATTTTTTGTAAGCTATGCGACCCTATTCAAGATAAACATAGTAATAAATAATTTGCAGCTACTATACTATTACATATTAAAGAACGTTTGCTGCTACTTCCATTAAAAAAAAAAAATCAAAATTTTTACAAAAAAAACAACATGATAAAATCAAATCTAATTAGTTATGGTAATCATTCCCTAAAAAATTAATGGGGTTATCAAAAAAATACTGATTTACATTCATATTTTAAACATGGTTAGCTAAACATCTTCTAGTTTAAAATTCATAAAATAATGTTAAACTTGCCTGCTAATCCAGCGATAAGAACACACATCATTCAGTGCTTTCCTTTATTCTTGTTACCACTGAAGCTAGCAGGTGCACTCTTTGCTTGCCCAACAGAGACCACGCTTTCCTTGGACTCTACTGCAGCCTCATTAAAGGTCCAATACAGCTTCTCAAAAGCAGGAAAAGTCTTCATTTCTCCGGTAGTCACATTGTATCTGTACATCCGCCTCATATCTTCAAAGAAAATATAGTTACCACTCGTCGAAAGCCATTCGATGGGCATTATCACTGTAGGAAAAAGATCGATCTTGTAAAGTACAGCCCAAGACTCGTTTGCACTCCCATATTCATTGAGCACCCAAGTTTCTAACCGGCAATCACTCTTCATGAAAACACATGCAATTTTATCATGTACAACACTTACATGCCAAATCAATGGACCGTAGTTAGCACGCGGTAAAGATATAGAGCGAAACATCTCAATGCTGAAGTCAAAGCTTAAAAACCCTTCATTTACATTAAAGGGATTGTATACCCACCAAAAGAAACAAGTTCCATTATTAAATGGCATCCTAGGGCTTTCATAAAATTTACCAGATGGAAAGGAGGTATTTAAGCTTCTCCAGGAACTCGTACTTAAGCCATATACCTCAACTCTACATTCAGTAGGGTAACCATAATGACTTTTGATAAGATTCACCACTTTGTAGTCGTTGCTTTTAACATCAAACCCAAATCCAACTACAGTTAGGGCCATGGTCATATTAGGAGAAGTCGAACGTGGAAGAACTCTTGATTGTTTAGTTGCAGGGTTCCAAAGACAAATGCTTTGTTCTCTATTACTCTTACTAAGATTCAAACAAATGATGCCATTGTAACTCACCATTTGAAGTACTTCAACAGGGGAGTATTTGGAGCATCCATAGAGGAATGAACAATCTAGTTGTACGCATGTGTTTGGTTCTTCAAAACTGTCAATAGAGATTAACCCAAAAGTGAAGGGTGAGTCCTTGCCTTTGAACAGACGAATTAGAGTGTGGCTTTTATCCTTCAGACTAAGACCGTAATGATGATGATGGAGATGTTGTTTGATAAAATTGCTACTTTCAATAAAAGCACGCCATGTTTTGCATACAAGTTTGAATCTTAATAGGGATATCACAGGCAACCATTGCAGGATTAAATACACCAGTTCTTCAGGAAGTACCATTTTAACCTTTCTTGGCTTTGTCGTGTGATTTTCCATTTCACTCTGTACCTCCTGAAATAAAAGTCCATATTTTGCATGAGAGTATAAACTAAGTTTTTAGAACAACCAAAAAAAGGCTACTGGGAATTTTATTTTATTCATTTTATGTTCATAATTCTCCACTAACATACTGTGTGAATTTTTATTAACGATGATGATAATGAATTCGGATGTGGTATATGATGCATGCTTGTGGAAAAACCTTTAAAATTTTACTGCGCTTGAGATTTATTTTTTCCTAACTTTCAGAAGTCAAACTGGAGTACAAGCCACTCAATTTATTTTTAACCATTGCATTGCCTATATGCACATCCAAGTTTAACTAAACTCCCACTTAAGGCTGTCAACGGATACTTTCGGACACGGATAGTGTCATATCCGTATCCGCATTCGAAACCATTTTCGGATATCGGATATCCGCATCCGTGGATACGGACGGATATCGGATAATTATCCGCCCCGCCAACGGTCGATAAATCGGTGAATATAAATGATTTTTTTAAGCTTAATATTAAGCTTTTTCAACCCAATTGATTATAAAAGTGCTAAAAATAAATAAATATGATGATAATATATAATTCTGAGCAATTAACATGCATTTAGTAGACTTCCAATTTTGCAAAATAATAAATTAGCATATTTAATTATGTTATTATACACATAATTTAAGCTATAATCGTGAAAAAAAGCGGACGGATAATTTTCGGATGTGGATATGCCTATATCCGCATCCGCATCCGCTTTTTCGGATATCGGATATTTATCCGCTTTTCGAATGCGAATGTGGACGGATTTCAGATTTTTCGGGTATCCGTTGACAGCCCTACTCCCACTACTATCATACCCTGGAAAATGCAATACAATGAATATAGCGAATCTGTGCAAGTACCACTTGTGACCAATTTTGCAGTGATTTCAAATCCTGTTTTTAATCACTTCATCATGTCACAATTAAAAAAAAATGCAGTTACTTGTTCAAAGATTTATATCAAACTGCATTTTTTTGATGAGGATCCATAGAACTGATGGGATAATGCTTATCACATTTCATTATATAGTAAGAAGAAATGGAGGCACACACGGAATAACATAATGTGGGTTTTATCAAAAAATACTAATACTTTTACTAGAGCAGAAAAAAGA
Source organism: Allium sativum (assembly GCA_030737875.1). Lineage (NCBI taxonomy): Eukaryota > Viridiplantae > Streptophyta > Magnoliopsida > Asparagales > Amaryllidaceae > Allium > Allium sativum. The sequence goes on from CM060923.1 coordinate 469,504,200, forward strand.
CAACTAAGGTTTCTCATGATTTAAGCTTTGGAATAATCCACAAAAATAGACACTGAACAAAGGGGAGATTAACAAAACGAGTTTCTTATATCACTTTATTACAGAATTTCGAGCATAGCCGTGCTCTGCGTCAAAACAGAATCAGAATCCTAAACCCAAAAACTCAATCCGTCTTTTACAAATATCACGCTCAAAATATAAAAAATATACACCTCTGAAGAAATCTTTATGTTTAACTAATCGGTAACATTTTTATTTATTTATTTTAATAAGGGAAAAAACTCAACATTGTTTTGTAACTAATCGGAGACAGACGGGAACGCAAACAAAACCAATATCAGTAACAAATTCAAGCTAAACATTAATCGAACACTTATCGATTTCCATCTAATCAGCTAACAAAGAGTTACCCGTAGTTGAGGCTAACTGCAGGCAGAATAGTGCAGGGGAAAGGAGTCGGGCAGCGACTTTGAGACGAAGGGGAATAGCGCGGGACTTCTGAAACCCTAGTTCGGATATTGAAATTTAACGATATCGAATTTATAAATTCGGAGACGACAAATTGGGTAGGCTGAATCATCGGATGGGGACCTTTAATAAACAAGGGTAATATGGGTCGAGTCCCATTTTGACAAGTGTGAACAAAACACTCGGCTCCTATTGGAGAAAATCAGAGGGGTCCATGTGTGACCCACCTAATTCCTCCAATAGGAGGAAAGTGTTTTGTTCACATTAAAAAAAAAATGTGAACAAAATTCTATTCAATATGAGTCAACGGGCTATAAAGTCATAAAAAGATATTCTCCTTTGTTTTTGTTTGGAAATTTTATTTTAAAAATAACTTTTTTCATGAAGGGTAATGGGATTGCGCCCGACGTCTTAAAATACACAGCATCTCCCTCTTCTTTTCCATTTATCTCTCTTTCAAGGACGGACCCAAAAATTAAAGATTTGAATGGCTTAATTTTAAGAACAAATGAACTTAATAAGAACATTCCTAGCAATTGATGTGAATTAGAGTTGGAAAATTCATTTTGGAGCTGTAACTCCTCTAACCGTTCCAGCAGTGAATGGGGATGCTCGCATTGTTTTTTTTTTTTAATTTAACAAACCCTAAACGGTTTTCTGAAAACCGTTTAGTGATAGCTAAAGGGTTTTCAGAAAGTCAATTTGCATTTTTTTTTTCTTGGACATGTTATACTATAAGTTATTGAACAAATAAACTTGAAAATATAAGTAAAATCATTTAGACATTGAATGAAGATTAAAGTAAAATTAATTTATGTATATTAGATGTCTGTCGACGGATATAAAAATATAAGTGATATATTATTTGACTTTAACGAATATAAAATATAAGTTTTATATATATATATATATATATATATATATATATATATATATATGGCCGTCGTCAAATATAAAAATATACGTTATATACATAGTCGTTCAGGAATATAAAAATCTAATTTATATAAATATAGTCGTTGACGAATATTAAAATATAGTTTAAATTTATAGTCGTTGGCGAATATAAAAATATAGAATATACTTATAGCCGTTGTAACTTCGGTTTGAAGCAGCTATAAAAACTGATATAGCGTATACACTTTAGATTCACCATACAAAAATGTCTCATAATGTTTATAACGATGATGGAGTTTACGAATCAGATGTTCTTAGTGATGGATCAAATTACATTAGCCAAAATGGTCCAGAAGATACCAACTCTGATTCTTACGAAGGCGATGAAGTGTTGAGACGTACAAATTATCTTCAAATATCTTCGGATAGCACGACTGATAACGATGAGTTAGAACTGATGATGCAAGCTGTTACCGTTCAACAAATAAAGATTTACCAATTCTTAATGGGAGGGTCATCTAGTGGTACTTGAGGTGGCATTGTGTTCGGACGGGTAGACAGAAGGAAGATGCAGGATCATCAAGCAGGTACTACAAGATTACTTAAAGATTATTTCAATACCCCTAGTACATATGGTCCTGACGACTTTCGACGTCATTTTCGTATGAGCAGAATACATTTATGCGCATTTTCAATGGAGTTATTGGACATGATAATTGTTTTGTTCAGAAACGTAACAGTGTTGGACCTAATTTAGGTTTTCACCATACCAAAAAATTATAGGCGCTTTACGTGTTATAGCGTATGGGATAGCTCCAGATGCGTTTGTTGAGGTTGTCTGAATGGGTGAGAGTACTATTAACTTAAGTATTGAAAGGTTTTGTGTAGCCATCATTGAATTGTAAGATGAGGAGTATCCGCAAGTTACAACGCAAGCGATGTCAACAAATTAAAAAAGTTAGGAGCCAAAAGGACATTTCCCGGAATGTTAGGTAGTCTAGACTGTATGCATTGAGAATGGAAGATTTATCCCACAGCATGACACAGTCAGTTTATTGGACATTACTCCAAAGCGACAATGATACTCGAAGTTGTTGCTTCACATGATCTATGGTTTTGGCATGCATTTTTCGGATGTCCTGGTTCCATGAACGATATTAACGTACTTCACCAATCACATTTGTTTAAGAACCTTACACAAGGAAAAGCCCCTACATGTGATTTTAATATTGCAGAAAATACGTATGACATGGGGTATTATTTAGCAGATGGCATCTATCCTTCTTCGGGTACCCTCGTCCAAACTATTTCAGATCCTGAAACAAAAAAAGAAAAATATTATGATAAAAAGCAAGAGGCAGCGAGAAAAGACGTAGAACATGTTTTTGGGGTTTTGCAAGCAATGTTTGCCATTGTTAAAAATCCTATAAAATTGTTTAAGCCACAGGTTTTGAGCAACATTATACGAGCATGTATTATATTATATAATATGATGACTGAAGAAGAAAGAGGAAAATTCCTGTCTTATTTGGATTATGATAGATAACACCCCAATAGTTGTTGCTGATAAAAATTCAGCGACTATTGAGGTCTTTCTGAGCCATCTGCGTAAAATAAGATCTAGAGAGATACATAATAATCTGCAAGATGACCTGGTTGAACATTTATGGTATCTAAAAGGGAATGCTTAGATGTAATCTATGCATTTGTTGAACAATTTTTATGTTGTAGTACTCGATGATTGTATTGTGTTGTTTATTTAAATATATTTCATTTCTACTTTTTGTTATAGTCAATATTCACAATTCAATAGTGGACGACCCGAATTTTATAACTCACTCAACTTTTAATAGGGGCTAACCAGGATTCAATACATCCAAGAAATTAATAGAAATCGCTACTCATATCAACACATATATCATAATTCATTCGAGACTTTATTTATATCAGCTCGTCTTTCAATATGGAAATACCACTTTAATTATTGCCAGCATGATATTGACTAGTCATGTCAGCGCTCCTTCCAATATACGTGTCAGCACAGCCTTTAATATTCACATGCTACTTTAATTTGTCACGCTATTCTTCATGTAGCGATGAATTTAAATTAATATTCTAAGGATACAATCCAACATTCCGCATACATAAAACAAAAGATACCTACTGAAGGCAGCACATAATCTAATGATATGTTACTCAAAATGTATGATATGGTTGTACCATAAATCGTACGCTTCGTGACTGACGCAGTTTGATCGGTACTTGAAATGATAGAGTGAGTCATTCGTCGACCGTGCCAGTTGGAAAACATCCTCCTTATTTACCTCATCTATTACTTTGTGGTAACTCACACAATCTCTAGCAAATAAGCGGAATGCACTTCTTATGGCTAAATTTGTTCTCATTATTTTACAACCTGGAAGACTGTTGTGTTTTTCGTTGAGGGTTACCCAAAATCCTGATCTCCTTGTTGTTCCATATGTAGTATATCTGCTTCAATGTAAGCCTTTATCAAAATGAAGTAACCGATGCAGTCCAGTTTTCGTTTGCCATTTTGAAATGTTAACTAAAACAATAGTTGCATTAGATTATATAGGCAAAAAATGTCCAGCTTATCAATAAATACAATGTACAGCTTTCCTCGGCTATTCCGATGCAGTACGGCTATTCAAATGTTAAGTCAAATAACCCTTCCCCAGATGAGTTGACAACACAATGGCAATCACTGTACGCATGACTATCAATAAAGGAAACTACTTAAATTGTCTTAATAGCCAAGATAGTTTAGGTACACCAACCAACCAAGATAAACAGTACACACCCTCTAAACAATGCACAAGTTAACTTTTATAGCACTTCAACCAATAAAGCATACCACTTCCTTCAGTGGAATCAGTAAAGTTGATTTGACTGAAGAATGTCAGTTACTGTACGCATACCTATCGATATTGCCTGCACTGCTGCAATGAATAAGGGCTGACAAATTCAACATTTGATTTGACAACATAGTGCAGAAGAATGGATGGCTTCTTTTTCTGGCCAAGCCATGTTGCGTCCTTTATCTCCATAAATATGGGGTATTGGTTATGTGTTTCTTCATACTTGCAAACAAATCCAAAGCTAAACAAACAACAATGGTCGATTCAAATAACAACCATGTCTTTGGCTTTAACGATGATAACCTTACTAGTTTTACAAGTTTACTATCTCAAGCTGAAGCCCCATTAATGATTTCATCTCCTTTTCTAACTTCCCAACAAAGTCAATATCACCACCAATTAAATCTCGCACAGTAGTATGATACCATGTATGGTCAAATTCCTCAAACCAACAACTACATCAGTTCACAACCAACGATTCCTAATCCAAATTTACACTAAGAGATGGCTTTGCCGACCATCTATAACCGACAAAGGACAAACTAAGTCCAAACAGTCATACAACAAACGAAAGCCTTAGGAATCTCAAGGTCAAGGGAGTGTGGAAGCAACTGTAGGTATTGGTAAACTGTGGAGAGCACATGACTATAAAATGCTAGCCAGCCAATGCATGGGTAAATGCATCCGTCATTCTGGCGGGTCGATCCAGCGACAAGTTTTTCTACTTGTAGGTTAATGATTTATACAATGGAGATCCTGAATGCCAAACAAGGAGTTTGTTTGAAAGCACAAAGACTGCATGGTATAATTTGAATACTATGTATACCAAGTACAAGGGGATAAAAGCACAAAGGAGGGATACGCTGAGAAGTGGTCAATCTTTCGAAGACTTAAAAGAAGATTACGATGGTTCTATCGTGACACTTTTAATAGTGAATTCATTGCTCATGAAACATTGTAAATTCTTACATTGATACCACGTTGGGCCAGTCTATGCGAAACAGATATTGTAGAAACTGGAGACGCCGATGGTTCTAACTTAGGAAATGTAGCTTCACGACTTTCGATGGATTCATCCCTAGGGAATTCATGTGAATCTCCTATGGCTACAGACGAAGATAGGAACAACAATAGTCCGTTGGCTCCTAATTCGAGAATGCTATATGGTGGAGTTGAAACAAGGCCCGAAGGAATAAAGTCAAGCAAAAGAGCATTGTTGAGAAATAAGGAAGCAACCGATTTGGTAGCGTTTAGTGATATATCAATTGTATCTGCCTCCAAAAAGGAGACCGTAACAAGATGAAAGAGAAGCAGTTGTAGATAATGGAGATGCAAAATCAACAAGATGCTGATAGAAGTAGAGCTCTCAACAAAAGAATTGATTATAAAAATAGACGTGAAAGACTTTTGATGGAAGAAAAAGAGTAGGAGTATCTAGCAGGAGATGTATCTCAACTTACTGGAGAGGCTCTGGAGTATGCTTTAGCCAAAAAAAGTAGTATTTTGAGGGCTCAAAAGATACAATACTAGGAAGAGGAAGGTGGTTCGGGGATGTTGACGAATTCTATGTTGCTATTTCAAGCTTATTGTTTTTTAGTTTTAATTTTCTATATTGGCTGTAATGTTTTGTGGGTTATCAAAAAAATTAACTAGTTTTAAGTAATTTAAGTATTTAATTTTGATGCGTATATGAAATTCAAACTTAATTTACAACGCTTTCAAATGTGTATACGATTTCAAAACTATATCAAAAAGTTAAATAAAAATGTGTTGTAATTGTTTGATACAGAAACAAAATCAAAACTATAAATAAACCAAATTTAGAACTTTAAAAAACACAAATTTAAATCTGTAAAAAGGTCCAGTTCTTTGCTACACAAACAAATTTAAATGTATAAAAAAATTAAACTTCAAAAAAACAAAGCTTTGCTCTAAGGGAAAAAAGGGGAAACAAGTTATATGGTTTTCATAAAATCGTATAACGCCAAAGGGGTTTTATGAAAACTGTGCAGGCATTAAACGGTTTTCATAAAACCGTTTAAACGTTAAACGGTTTTATGAAAACTGTTTAACGGCTATATGGTTTTCATAAAATCGTATAGTTATCGCCACTTTCAAGAAATGTCGATCCTCCCCATTTCTAATTACTCCGCCCACGTGCTTCCCCACTTTGCTATAGCGCGAGCCTCGCCACTTTTCACCATTTCGAGCTAATTCCCACACTGTTGGGAATGCTCTAACAAGGGTAATTAATTGGTCAGGCCTTCAGATTATGCTTTTTAAGAACATAGTTATGTTTCTATTGTTAACATATTATTTCTGCTATACAAATACAAGTATAAACAGTAGAACATGTTGCTATAGACATTTAAAAGAAGAATGGAACCATATAAAAATATATATACCATTACAATAGAAGCTGAAACAATATGGAAATATTTTGGCTTTTATTTTGATATCACCAATCAGGTTCCTCAACAAACAAACGCATATGATTATAGGCTCTTTGTACTATATTTTATGCAATAGTTTATTGAAAAATGAAGAGCCAAGCCGATAGGAAGGATTAGAAATAAATATCATTTCCAGGTTGCTAGTGCAACAATTCAAATTGTAACCCAAAAATTAGGGTTTCCCTCAAGTAATCAATTTCCAATCTAATAATTTGAAAGCTAATGAAAAAAATACTTGAATTGATTCAAGTACTGAGCTATCGGCTGAATTGAAGAATTGCCCAATGCATTCTTTTCTTTTCTCACGCACGAGATCAAAACTGGAGGCTTGAACAAATATGTACTTTTTCGCTTTCTTCCTACTTTTGGATGCTGCCATGCTGAGCTCAGGTAGTATTTTTTTTACATTGAGTTACTTCCTACACTGGGGCTGCAGCCAAGCTGAGCCAAGGGCTGGTTCCGCTATTGCTTTCAACCAAAAAAATCCAAATTCAAATACTTTCTAAAACATAATCTATATATCTACGTTTTCACATTCTTCATTTACAAATTGAAGAATGACTAGTTCTTCCACACCTTAAGCTTTTACAGGTATCATTTCCATTGATTGAAAACTTTTTATTGAAAAAATTAGGGAGTATTTGGTTTATTTTGTGTTTTGAATTTTGCGTTTTCAACAATAATTTTGAAAGGTGTGAAGATTTAAACGATAGCGAAGGTGACGGATCAAAGGTGGAGAGGATGATGGAGGGGGACAGAGGGACGATGAATGAATGAATTTGCTATCGTTTTTCCGTTGTTTCTTAAAGCACGAAAAATAATAAAATGTTTTTTTTTGTTTTTTGTGTTAAATTCATATTGTAAAACAATGGTTACTCACGATATGTATGTGACGTTTGTACGTTTGTATGTGCGAAAACCCAAAACTAAAAAATAATAACCGAACGCACCCTTATGTTTTTGGTAAATTCTGGAGTTTACGTAAATAGTAGAATTGAAAATTGGAATATTCTTTGAGTTATTGAACAAAAAATTGGTCAATGTTAGTTGTTGGGTAGTTGATTTCTGTAAATTACCAAATACATTTGGGATTAAGTTAAAGATTGGAACCATTATTTGTGTGAATATCCCCACTTTATTGTTATATTAGAGCACCTCTAACAGTATCATAAAAATCGTAGGAGGATTGAGGAAAAAAATGGTGGAACGCACCATTACTTCACAAGCAAACAGAGAGAATCAAGTTTTTATTTTTATTCTTTTTTACATACCTATAAACAGGGAATAGATCCACGTTTATAGGATGATTATTATTTTTTGCCGATTTGTTTCTAAATGGGAATCTGATTCCCATTTAGGAATCACAGCTCAAAAATTAAACGGGAAAAGCCACGCTTTGACTGTCTCCCCACGTTCAGATCACTACTATTGTAGCGCGAGGATGGTAAAGTGAGTAGCGATTTACCCTACATCTTGTGTCTTCAAAGTTATACAATGCTTTTACTTAAGTATAATCTTTTTTTGCATCAGAATTGAATTGTAGATACCAAGTTCATAACTTCGGACATGGTAGGAACATGAATGGAGAAAGATAACATAACATTTTGCAGTAACCAGCTTTTGGAAATAGTACAAATATTATATGGCTAACAAAAGGTCCTGCCACCATTTGTTTTCCTTTATTTCACTGTGCTTTCAATAGTCTATTTATGCTTAAAGAGTTAGTTTTATACATTAGGCTGGATAGTATGCATAGTTGAATGAAACGTTTTTTTCTTCATAAAACACGCAATTAAACAAGTTACTAAGAAAAATGTGCGATATGGGTCCAAATGTGGGTTTGATAGGCAATGAAGAGAATGGTTTTTCCTGAAGTAAGATCACAGTTAGAAAATAGCTGTTGCAATATAGCTTGAACATGTCTATAACATGTCTCCTTAAATCTCTTCAATCTAATTTACATATTCTCTCCACTTTTGTATCATTATATCTCTCTAATTTTGAATATTCTCTATCACGTTATTTTCTGATACTCAACTAACATTAATAAAAAAACTACTTTTTTAGATTATGCAATCTAACGTTTTAGGGTGTCTTCCCTGAGACTTCCTAAGTCCTAGTTTTAGCTTAATAGACTAAAAAATGACTTAATTGAATTGCCAGGATCAACCATCAAGCGTTCCTTGTGATTCTAGGGGGTTTAGGATAAGAAGAGGGCTAAGCTCCTTAAAGAGGATGGGACTTGGGATCTTAGCAGACGAGATCTGACGCTTAGAATGTCCTAGACAACACAGTTAACAGTGGTTTTCCCTTTCATCTAAAGAAGATCGAGTTGTTTGGGTTAATGATCCCAAAGGTCTTTTTTCGGTTCAATCCGCGTAGGAACTTTCTTAGCTTAGGAAAGCTAGCCGGAAGGCAACTGAAAGCGCTACCAAAGATAATTGTCCATGCTACATTTTGTATTGATATCGACACTTATTAATTATGCTTCATCTTCATAAAAACATGGTTATCATGATCAAATTATATTCTAGCATTTATATTTGGATGTTCTTTGTCCAAGATATCTTCTGGATATTATTCGCTACAGATTAATGGTGGTTTATGGATTAAAAACTTTTACATAAAACTCCGAAGAAAGTAGTTAGCAATCGAACATAATTTGATGCACTTACATTTCAAGTGCTGCGGTGCTAAGGAGGCCACAAAAAACTACTTGAGGATACTACGCTACTGCCGACCGAACAATGTTAAAACATACAATCCTCATTGGCAATTGTGTTAAAATTTATTTCGTTGGATACAAATCTATAAATAAATTATTCCATTGCAATGGTTGAGTATAGATGGAACATATAAGTCAGATGATACTTGACCATCTAGTCCAGAGCTTAATAGCCAAGTCCTCCACTAATTTAAACATAGCATGTAGGGAGAGGAATCCAAGGGTCAAATAACAGGTGATGCACTGCATTTCAATGCGTTTTGCAGAGAAGATCACAACAGGGAAAGAATGTGATTTAGGAAGAGACCGTTGGTGGTAATTGAGTTGTTAATGTTTGACCTTTTATTCTTTTTATTATTTTGACTTGCTGTTGTTTCGATTTTATATAAAACATGATTTTTTAATTAGAAGGTGGATCTTTTGCTTCGGTCGATCAAACAACCGTAGCAATCAGACAGTTTATTGCTACGTTTTAATAAAGAATTTTAATTAAAAAAAATCAATATATTGCGTCGGTTATTTAAAACAACCATAGCGACAGTTCGGGCTTTTGAAGTCAAATGTTAGTCTATTGCGAAAGTTGCAATAAATGACCTAGAATGAAATTGACCTATTTCGTCAGTTGATAAAACAACCATAGCAAAAAAAGTGGTTTTTTACGTCGATTCAAAAACAATAACAATTGTTTATGTCTGTTACGACGTTTGCATTTGTTATAGTTATTGAACCTACGCAAACAGGGATAAACAACCAATGCAAATGACATGTTTTGTAGTAATGAGAGATCTCTTTGCCTTTATGGTGAACAGAAGTGACATGCCATTGTTACCCAAGTGAGCCGAAGAAATAGGATAAACCGATCTTCAAGTAAATGTGACACCCCACGCCCGTTAATATCACTCATTAAGAGAATGCATTAAGTTTTATGAAGTGTTATAGGTAAATAGAGACATAAACATTACAAGATAGATAATAAATAGTAGCGGAATTTAAAATTTTATTAAGCAGAAAACATCATAGTTCAAAACATGGTTACATCATATGTCTGAAATGCATAAAACCCAGTACATCAATTTAAAACTTCTGTCTTGTACTTAAATCATCAGAGTACAATAATAAAAGAAGCTTAATCCCCAAAATGTAGCCATAGTAGTGAGAGATATGAAATCAAGCAGTACAACTAAGCAGCTCCAATCTTGATCAAGCTTGAGTTTCCCACCCTAAGAACCTAGGGGGGAAGGGGAGGGAAAGGAAAGAGAAAGAGGAGGAAACAAAATAGGTCAGACATAAAGTCTGACAAGTACAGTTACTTTTAGCATATAAATAAGTAAAAGCATCATGACATATATATAAAGTGGATATGAGAGATAACATCATAAAAGGCAGGTACGACAAGTTAAACAGGATAAACATGCTAGAGTATACTACGCTTCTCTAGTACATTCTCTTTCTCTCTGCACCAATACTAGTGTCGTATGAACAAGATGATCCCAACAACTAAAAGAAGGTAGACTTAGGCGTACTTTTAGTGAGAGGTTTTACCCCATACAATAACAGGCAGCCCAACATACCGGAGTTACTCCTAAGGATAATAACGGGCTCCTAAATATAGCGGAGTCTAGATGTACCCTAATTACTACCACAATCGATCAGCCTTCTACTCCGTAGATACCCTGTGCTGGCCCCACAGTAGGATGTATCACCTCCTAAAGTGGCAACCCTTCATTTTCAGGATGTGCACAACTATATCTACATGTGTCACTGCGTCTAAACCTCCTCTGTCGGACCCATGCATGCACATGACCCCGTCGGAATGCGCCGCCCATACCGTGCCCCACTTTTGGATCTCTTACAATCAGCCCAGTAAGCGTACCCCGACTCCGACCTAGTTCGGAGCATTCGTTTGACCTATATATGAGTTACTGACCGAAACGGGCCCCACACTCAAGATGATGCAAGCTTCCCCTTACGCTTGCATCCCTACTTCTAGGTTTTCCATAGGTTATGCCGTAGCGACCCGCATTCTACGCATCGCATGATCGTAGAATATTTATTTCTTTCACATACGGAGTCGTACGGTCATCTAACTTTGGGAGACGACTATTGGGGTCATTTCCCATGTTCATGATTTTTGCCGAATTTTTTTAAATGACCGTTTTGCCCCTAGCTAGTCTTGTTTTGTCCATAACTTTTGATTGGAAAGGAGTTTTGACCTGAAACCACTTCCATTGGATCTGAATGATGGTTTACAATTCCGTAAAGTGGTAACATTAGCCAAACGGGCTCACCGTTTGGGAGATATGGCTGAAACAAGTTTCAGAAGGTGAAAAACTGCTTAACCGGGCCAAATGAGGTGATTAGTAAATGGGCCCATAATCTATTTCGGGATTAGGATTATGGGGAGGCTGAAATGAGTTAGGTTTTCATTTCATTTCAGTTTTCTAGCCGCTATTTACCTCTAAGAACCCTAATAATGGCCTCCAACCTCTAAAACGTCTCCAAATCACTTTCTAATCAAGGATTAGGCTTAGCAACATCAAATTGAGGCGGATTAGCATAGAGACTGAGATAGGGCTGCTGTGTTGCATTGGGAACAGTGCCAAATAGAGAATTATTTCAGATTTGGTATTTTATTTGTGGCCAGGGTGAGTGATTTGCATAGTTTTGCACTAATTACGGTTGATTAAGGGTAATTAGTGAAGATTAACAAAATTAGACATGATAAAATTTTGGAAAAATATTTATAAATTCGAAAATAATGTTTTAGACCTTTGTCAGAAATTTGGTTTGATTTGGTTAAGTTTTGCTAATCATATCATTTGTTTTGCTTAAACATGCTTAAGGGAAAATATGAGATTTTGGGTATGTTTGATCCATTTTACATGCTATGATTGTTATTTTGCTGTTTGTGGATGATTATACATGTTGTTATGACTGTATAATATGCTTTTTGGTTGTCTAGAAGTGTTAGATTGGTCGAAAACGTCGTCGCGTGGCGTAAACAGTCACTGGAAGAAGTTGCAGGAAAATATGCAAGGACCAGATCGGATTGCCCCTCCTTGAACCGACTCGATCGTGGAGTATCTTCTCCGAACCGACCCGCTTGTGGTGATGGAGCCCGATCTGAACCGCCTGGAAGCTCGTGAACAGATGGCCATGGAAGATCGCAAACCAGAGTGCTCTCCCCGATCCGAACCGCCTAGAGATGTGGACCCGACCCGAAGCGCTTGGGAAGGAGGACAGGATCGGAGGAACTCATCACGACCCGATCCGACCCTGTTGGGTGACCATGACCCGACCCGAGGAGGATGATGGAACTAGTGGAGGACATCATGACCCGATCCGATGCACATGCCTCGAACCGATCCGAATGGAGGAACTCGATCTGAACCGAGGAGCCGGTGACCACGACCTGAAGCAGAGAAGTGAAGAAATGAAGACCGATCCGGAGAAGAAGGTGACGACCAAAACCCGAGATGCAAAGGTAGTCCAAGTGGGAAGTTTGTACTCAGGATCCAGTTAGGAACCAACGAGTGAACTTCATGAGTTGGGCTTTACTGCGGGACGTGTGCTAAGGGGTTGTCAATGTCTATAACTTTGGATCACTATGTGTAGGGGGTATGTGAACGGATTCAGGGCCATAGTGGCCTAGGTACAACTAAAGAGCTATAGACCAATGAAGTGGGGTCACTTGTAAAGATTTGGTCATGACTCCATGGGGCAAGGTTGGTAGTAGCAGTAGTTGTACAAGTCGAACTCCGTCTACTTCGATGGGTCTAGTGATTGACAGTGGTGGACATCGTATGCTTTACGCACTGAGTGAGAGATGTGAGGATGGTTGCTATGTTTGATTTGTTTGACATCATTATGACATGCACACCCCCACCCCCCGTTATCTTTACACCATCTATTCGGTGGCACCTTAGAGTATTGTACGGTATGTAGTGCTAACTCTGTGGTTGCAGGTCCAGGTTCAGGTATGGTTTAATATACCTGTTATTGTTCTGTTTAGCTGCTTATCGCTCATACCAGACTTTTTGTCTGACCCAGAGTTTTATGTCTCTTCTTATTACTCTGGGTTCTCTCATGAGCAGACTAGAGACAGGTTAGGTGGTATGCACGAGTAGCCGTACCGGAGGCGAGCAGGAGGCTTCCACGTATGATACATATATATAAATATTCTCCCTGTGTTGCTGCGGTCACAACTTTGGGCATTAGTGGTGTACCTTTCTTTCTTTCGTTTAGAGACAGTAATTTGGAAAGTTGTAATAAGCTGTAACTGGATTTCCGCTACTCTGATGATGATGTTGGTTTTAGTTATCAGCTTATGCACTGTCTCGCCTGTTTTATGTCAAGTATATTATTATTATATTTTGTTCCGTGCGCCGAAAGACATTCTACAGGTTTTTGATTAGTTCATTCCCTTCTTTCCTTTCTTTGGCGACCATTCAATGCTAGTCGGGCATGTGTACAGCGCACTTTCGGAGGGAATGCCGGCTGGTGCGGGGCGGGCTATCACACTTGGTATCAGAGTCTAGGTTGCGTAGTTAACCTAGGGAAAGAAACCAGGGAGAGATAATACGTATATAAGAGCATGTATTTGTGATTATTTTGGTTTTCAAAAGCTATATATATACTATTAGTATAGTTAAGGATGAAGTCGCATTGCACTGGCACCACTATGGAGATGGTTAATCGTTTTCTCTTTACAGATTGAACGATGAGCCGATATACAAGGGGTACCAGTAGAGGAGCCAATAATGGGAATACTGCTGACATGAGGACGATCTTTACTGACCTCATGAGGGAGATGCTTAGGGATGTGCAGAGGGCAGCTCCCAATGCTGGTAATGGTGGTGGTCCAATAGTACAGGCGTCTAGGGCCGATTTCGCCAAACTAAACAAGGATTATACTAGTCTTGATGGGAAGTCGTTCCACGGAACGGAGTCGGCTACGGATGTTCAGGACTGGTTAGATAGCTGCGAGCGTATCTTCGAAGATTTGGGTATCGAGGATGCGATGAAAAGAAGGCTAGTATCCCGTTAGCTGCAAGGACGGGCTATGAATTGGTGGAATGCTATAAAGGAAGCTACTCCCGAGGATCAAATTACTTGGGATCAGTTTAAGGTTCGCTTTAGCGACAAGTTCATTCCAACTGCTCAGAAGTCAATGCTTTTTAAGAAATTCTTGGAGCTCAAGCAGAATGGCAGAGCTGTCTCAGAGTATATTGCCGAATTCGACACTTTGTCGAAATATGGGTTATCTATAATAGATACTGCCGAGAAGAAGAACGAGAAGTTCATAACTGGCTTGGATCAGTACTTGGGGGAAAGGCTTATTAACCACATCGATGAGATGTTTGAATCGATTGTGGGGAAAGCATTGAGGTCAGAGAGTCTTTACCCTAAGTCGAAGACTGAGGTCGCATCTGTAGAGGAGCCAAAGCCGCAAGCAAGCGGTGGAGGCAAGAATGGTTCTCAGACGAAGAGAAAGCAGAATCAGACCAAGGATGACCAGAAGAAAAAGAATAAGAAGGATGTTGAGTGCTTCAGCTGTGGTAAGAAGGGCCATTATGCTAATAATTGCCGGGCCAAGCCAGCGGATAGGAAGTGCTTCAACTGTCACTAAGTGGGACATCACAAGGACAAGTGTCCGCAACCCCATAAAGAAAAGCAGGTTGTGAAAGCATATGCCCTTAATGCAATTCCTTCTTCGTCAATTGCCCCAACTGCGGCGGAGAAGGGAAAGAATGTCATTATTCAAGGTATGCTTTCTGTTTATGATGTTCCTGTTAGAGTTTTGTTTGATACCGGAGCTTCCAGTTCTTTCATATCTAGTGACCTGGTAGATAGGTCTGGATTGGAGCCCGAAATTGTCGACAGACCTTAGTAGTGTCGAACCCGATTGGTGGTTCGACTAACCTTAGCATGATTTGTCGTAATGTGGTCTTATCGAGTCATGGATGCATGTTTGTTTGTGATTGCTTTGTTTTGGGCTTTACTGGGTTTGGCATTATTTTGGGAGTCGATTGGCTCCAAAGATACGGGGTTGTGGTAGACTGTGAGGGCTTTTTGATGACAGCTAGAGCAGATGATGGGCGGAGGGTAGTGTTTGGTGGTCTACCTAGCGATGGGATAATGACTAGTTTTCTAAATTCCCTCGACATCCCGCATAGTGAGTTGTCAGGTTTGCCCGTGGTTGGCCTGTATCCGGACGTCTTCGAAGAAGTGACCATGCTTCCACCACACCGAGAGATTGAGTTCCGTATTGATTTAGTGAAAGATTCCATACCTATAGTGATGCCACTTCGTCGTATGGCACCAAGGGAGCAGCGAGAGCTCGGGGTGCAAGTCAGCGATCTTTTGAAGAAGGGATTTATCAGAAGGAGTGTTTCTGAATGGGGAGCACCAGTTGTGTTTGCTACCAAGGCGGATGGTTCCCTTCGATAGTGTGTGGACTACCGCGAATTGAATAAAGTCACGAGGAAGAATAAGTATCCTCTACCGCGGATAGATGATTTCTTTGATCAGTTGAGTGGCGCGAGAGTATTCTCCCAGTTGGATCTCGCGACAGGTTTTCATCATCTTAGGGTGGAAGCTGAGAGTATAGCTAAAACGGCATTTCGGACGCCGTCTGGATTTTATGAATGGTTGGTCATGCCATTTGGGTTGACCAATGCACCAGCATATTTTGTGGATCTAATGAATAGATTATTCAGAGATCAGTTGAATAAGTTTATTCTTGTGTTCGTGGACGATATACTTGTTTATTCGAGGACAGAAGAAGAACACAAGGGACATTTAAGAATAGTGATGGAGGTGTTGAGAAAACACCAATTGAAAGCAAAGTTTTCTAAGTGTCACTTCTGGAGGAGGGAAGTGAGATTCTTGGGCCACGTTGTTTCAGAAAATGGTATCGCTGTGGACCCTGCGAAGGTGGCTACGGTACAAGATTGGTCTACGCCCAAGAATGCGACAAACATAAGAAGTTTCTTGGGATTAGTTGGATATTATCATAAGTTTATCCAAGACTTTTCCAAGATAGCAGCACCGTTGACTCAGTTGACCAAGAAGAATCAAGCTTTCGTCTGGGATGAAAAGTGCGAGAATGCATTCAAGAGTCTAAAGGAAAAGTTGACATGTGCACCACTGTTAGTCATTCCTAAGGGGAATGAAGAGATGACGGTACGTATATACGGATGCATGTGGTACCGGGCTAGGTGCTGTATTGATGCAAGGAGGTAGGGTTGTAGCTTATGCAAGCCGACAACTGAAACCGCATGAGAAAAGATACCCTACCCATGATTTGGAATTGGCAGCGATCGTGTTCGCACTGAAGATGTGGAGACATTATCTCTTGAGAGAAAGATTCAAGTTGTTTACCGATCATAAATAGTTAAAGTATCTCTTCTCTCAGAAGGATCTAAATCTCCGACAACAAAGGTGGTCAGAATTCTTAGCTTCCTATGATTTCGACATCACATATACACCAGGAAAGGGCAATGCGGTAGCTGATGCGTTGAGTAGAAGACATGCCAGTTTAGGGGCTATGTTTCTTGAATAGAAGCAACTGGAGTATATCGCTGGGTATGATTTCAGACCAAAGGGCGAATTGGATCCAGAAATTTTAGCAAGTTTGACGATCAGACCCACTTTGATTGCACGGATTGGTTCCAGTCAGATGAACGATCCTAACCTATTGGAAATCATCTCCAAGTTAGAGATGGGTATCGACGAGGAGGTGAACAAGTATGGGCTTGATCGAGATGGATGGCTTAGAAAGAATGGAAGACTAGTTGTACCCAATGTCAATGGATTGAGAGATGAAGTGCTTAGAGAATGTCATCACTCAAAACTGACCATACATCCTAGTGGTAACAAGATGTATCGAGACATGAAGCAGACCTACTACTGGGAAGGTATGAAAAGTGACGTTGGGACGTTTATATCTAAATGCATGAATTGACAGCTAGTTAAAGCTGAGCAAAAGAAGCCTAGTGGTTTGTTACAACCATTAGAAATTCCAGAATGGAAATGGGAACAAGTGTCAATGGATTTCATTGATGGGTTACCAAGGACTAGATTGGGCCATGATATCATTTGGGGTGATTGTGGACTGATTGACTAAGAGTGCAAGGTTTGTACCCGTCAAGTCAAACAGGACGGCAGCTAAGTTAGCGGAACTATATATAAAGTGGGTAGTGAGATTTCATGGAATACCCAAAGGCATTGTAAGTGACCAAGATCCGTTGTTCACTAGTGGATTTTGGAAGAGCTTACAAGAGGCGTTAGGATCATAATTACATCTCAGTACTGCGTATAATCCTCAAACCGATGGTCAAACAGAGAGGGTGAATCGTATATTAGAAGACCTCTTGAGAGCCTGTGTATTGGATTTTGATGGATCATGGGATGACCATTTGCATCTAGTAGAGTTTGCATATAATAATAGTTATCAATCCAGTATTGGTATGGCTCCATTTGAAGCTTTGTACGGAAGACCGTGTAACTCACCATCATGTTGGTTAGAGATCGGTGAGAAATATGTGCTTGGACCAGAAGTAATAAGAGAAACATCAAACAAGATCAAGGTTATCCAACAGCGAATGAAGGCTGCCCAAGATAGGCAGAAAAGTTATGCTGATAAGAGGAGAAGAGATTGAAAGTTCTCTATTGGCGACTTGGTGTTTGTCAAGATTTCTCCGTTGAAGAGCGTGATACGATTTGGCAGGAGAGGTAAGTTAGCACCAAGATTTGTTGGCCCATTCCTAGTTCTTGAGCAAATTGGGAATTTGGCATACAAAGTTGAGTTACCAGAAAAGATGGAAGGAGTTCACAACGTATTTCATGTTTCCCAGTTAAAGTAGTTCGTACACAACCCAGATGTGACTATTTCACATGATCAGTTGGATGATATCGAGGTTGAACCCGAGGCGGTTGGGAACCGCAAACCTATGCGTATTGTTGGGAACGATACGAAGAAACTTCGAAGGAAGGCGGTGAAATTAGTCAAAGTTCAGTGGGGCGAGGATGAGAATGACTGTACTTGGGAGACAGAGGAGAGCATTAGGAAGATGTATCCAGAACTCTTCGCCTGGTAAGATTTCAGTTTCGATTTAGTCTTTCTGCATGCTAGGATAGGTTTATTTTATTTGTTTTGCTTGACTGATTGTTGTATATGGCTGGTAGGCATGCGGAATCCTTTGTACGTTTTGGGTTAAGGAATTTCAAGGATGAAATTTCTTAAGGGGGGAGAGTGTAACGACCTGCATTCTACGCATCACAAGATCATAGAATATTTATTTCTTTCACATACAGAGTCGTATGGTCATGTAACTTTGGGAAACGACTATTGGGGTCATTTCCCAGGTTCATGATTTTTGCCGATTTTTTTAAATGACCGTTTTGCCCCTAGCTAGTCTTGTTTTGGCCATAACTTTTGATTGGAAAGGAGTTTTGACCTGAAACCACTTCCATTCGATTTGGATGATGGTTTACAGTTCCGTAGAGTGGTCACATTAGCCAAACAGGCTCACCGTTTGGGAGATATGGCTGAAACAAGTTTCAGAATGTGAAAAATTGCTTAACCGGGCCAAATGAGGTGATTAGTAAATGCGCCCATAACCCATTTCGGGATTAGGGTTATGGGGAGGCTGAAATGAGTTAGGTTTTCATTTCATTTCAGTTTTCTAGCCGCCATTTACCTCCTAAGAACCCAAATAATTGCCTCCAACCGCTAAAACATCTCCAAATCACTTTCTAATCAAGGATCAGGCTTAGCAACATCAAATTGAGGCAGATTAGCATAGAGATTGAGATAGAGCTGCTGTGTTGCATTGGGAACATCGCCGAATAGAGAATTATTTCAGATTTGGTATTTTATTTGTGGCCAAGGTGAGTGATTTGCATAGTTTTGCACTAATTACGGTTGATTAAGGGTAATTAGTGAAGATTAACGAAATTAAACATGATAAAATTTTGGAAAAATATTTATAAATTAGAAAATAATGTTTTAGACCTTTGTTAGAAATTTGGTTTGATTTGGTTAAGTTTTGCTAATCATATCATTTGTTTTGCTTAAACATGCTTAAGGGAAAATACGAGATTTCTGGTATATTTGATCCATTTTATATGCTATGATTGTTATTTTGCTGCTTGTGGATGATTATACATGTTGCTATGACTGTATAGTATGCTTTCTGGTTGTCTAGAAGTGTTAGATTGGTCGAAAATGCCGTCGAATGGCGTAAACAGTCACTGGAAGAAGTTGTACGAAAATATGCAGGGACCGGATCAGATCGCCCCTACCCGAACCGACCCGATCGTGGAGTATCTTCTCCGAACCGACCCGCTTGTGGTGATGGAGCCCGATCTGAACTGCCTGGAAGCTCGTAAACTGATGGCCTTTGAAGATTGCAAACCAGAGTGCTCTCCCCGATCCGAACCGCCTGGAGATGTGGTGTAACACCCCACACCCGTTAGTGTCACTCACAAAGAGAATGCACTAAGTTCTGTGGAGCATTTAAGGTAAAAGATGCAGATAAATTACAAGACAGACAAAATTAAAACAGCGGAAAATAAAACTTTACTTTATTGATAAAATAGTTTGTACAACAATTGCTTTCCAATACCAGAGTATCATCTGTCTTACAAAATAAAGAAGCATAAAATAATATTCCCCAATGTAGCATAAGCCAGCCATAGCAGCAGAAAAGAGAGTCTGAAGCGATATATCCAAGAGTCTTTAAGCTTGGAAAGAGTAACAGTCCATACTAAGCAGAGCTATTCCCTCCCTCACTATCTGGGGGGGGGGGGGACGAAAGAAAAGAAGACGAAAGAAAAACAGAGTCAGACATAAAGCCTGAGTAAGTCTAGTGGCTTTTAGCATGTGAACAAGATAAAGTTCATGACAGGAGTAAACTGGAAAAATGGGACAGTACCAGAATAACAGACTAATATAAACCAAAGCAAGATAGTTTAAACCGAATATACTATCACACCCCCATTCTATATCTCTGCACCACCTAACTAGTATCCCAACTAGTAATCTGTATAAAGATGATAACGTGATCTTAATCCCTGTAATTTCGGTTGCCTTTAGGTGTACATCTTTTATTTATTACCTAGATCTAATCTAGGGTTTTCTCATTGAGCGCTTCCGAGATTCAACTAGGGTTTATGCGACTTATCTAATACTTCTCGGATTCAGGATTTATGCCACCTAGTTCCACTAGGGATTATGCTACCTGTCGAACGATGCCCCTAGTCTAGGACACACTACCTAGAGTGGTATATGTTCCTAGACTTTCCCCACGTATGTGTCGTGAATCGTTTATCGCTGTCTAGATGCACATGTCCTGAAATGTGCGACCCGAGTCCCGTGGCAGGGCTATTCTAGAAACACGGAACTCGGTCGGGAGCTTTCAGATATCTGCCGATGCAGATGCTAAGGTCTGTTTTTCCAGTGGCTATGGTCCCACCTGACCCATCCCTCAACTAATGAAAGGCAATCCAAGAAAATCAAGCACGAGAACTATATTCCTGCCACCTATGCCCCACTTTCCTATTGGCCAGCCTCACCCATAACTAGATAGAAATTATATGGTCTGTTGGGAGTTCTCTGCCTTTCTACATGCGTATCTCGACTGACTCAAGATGGTAGGTAGACGACGGGTCGCTATCATAGGGCCATTTGTCCCGCCGAATCACGCTGGTCCATCCTAGTCTTTGGGTTGCCTTATATTGCAACCAAGGCATACCTTTGGTTCTTCTAACACAGTCCTTAACCTCTGTGAGCCCAGGCGGATCATCTGCATTCTCACAGAGGGATACCAAGGGTACCCTCACGTCCCCCTGAAGCCTCGGGCTTCGTAACCCAATTCGTTGGAGCCTTCTTTAAGATCAGATGGACGTTCACTCCTCCTCGTGTTATACTAAGAATCACTACATAGTTTTCCTAACTAACGTTTACCACTTAGTTTCCTGGATCGTTGTTTTCTTAACTAAGGTTTACTATGTAGCCCTCTTTCTCGTCAAGTTGGATTGGTTAAGTGTCATTAGTCAATTCAAGTTAGCTTAACCCATTCCTTTGTCATATTAAACTGAATAAGTGTTATCAGTAGTTCATGTTGACTTAACCCTATCACAAACCAAGTTATATTGGTTAAGTATTTCTTATTACTTAACCCTACCCATTCATCTTGTATTGGTTAAGTGTCCCTTTTAACCTAACATTGCCCATCTGTTTTTACTAATATGTTATAACGGTTAAGTGTTCCCTTAGTTAACTTAACCCTAACATCTGTTTAATTAACATGTCCTAATGGTTAAGTATTATCCCTTCATGTTTCAACTTAACCCTGTTCAATTTATCACACTATGATGGTTAAGTGTTCTAAGTTTACTTAACCCTACCCTCTAGTCCATCTAACATATTAAATTGGCTAAGTGTATTTACTTAACCTTACCCACTTATCTAGCTAACGTGTTATAATGGTTAAGTATTCTAAATTTACTTAACCTCACCAACTTATCTAATTATCAGGTTATAACGGTTAAGTGTCCTGAATTTACTTAACCTCACCCTCTAGTCTAGTTAATATGTTAATTTGGTTAAGTGTATTAACTTTACTTAACCTCATCTTCTAGTCTAGTTAACATGTTAAATTGGCTAAGTGTTTTCTTAGTTACTTAACCCCTACAAGTCTTGTCTTGTTAACATGTTAAGTTGGTTAAGTGTTTTAGTTAACTTAACCCTACCAATCCTAACTTAGCTTTAATTGTCTTATTAACGCACCAACCACTCACATTAGACAGGTATTGTTGTGGATGCCTGTATGCCGGTCTGTTCCGGGCAGTCTTACGCCACAACTCAGTCTAACCTCGAGTCTTTATTGGGCTCAATGCCTTAACCTCTCACATTGGATAGGTATTGTTGTGATTACTGGACAGCCGGGTGGGTCCAAGTAGGTTTACATCACAACTCAATCCAACCTCGGGTTAAGCATATTCGTATTGTCTAAATTTACATTTTAATTATAAATTATTCAAATTCAAGTTACTGCCAAATTTGTCTCCAATCAATCTCATTAGTTTAGGTATATAATTAAGGACATTTTATGCCATAAATCACTTATGTGATTTTTAACCAATTTATGTCAAGTTTCCTATAATTACCAATTTTACCCAACGTTACCTCATCTACATATTAGGCTAACAATCTTAGCCTAATTTTTCGTCCGCATGATTTTGACATATAATATTGGGCTAAAAACTTAGCCTAATTTAGCGTACACAAAATTGGCATAAAAATAATTCATTAACATAAACATGTCATAGGTGTAAACTTGCAAAATAATCGGCATGAATATCATAACATTACATAGCATGCCACAAACTTGCATATAAATATTGGACCTACTTAAATAGGTGTCACATGAATCATATAGTTTTAGCCTAACATAAAGGTATATCATAGTATAACCTAATAGATGTCATTTGAATCCACTAAAACATGGTATAACATGTTAGTGCATAGGTCTAGGCATAACCTCAAACATAAAACTGGCGTAAGACAAAACTATATGTATAACTTTGACAACCACTTAAGGGTGTGAACTTGCAACACATATGTATAAACATAGATCTAACAATAAACTTTCATATGAATCCTAAACGGATCTTGACATGGATCCGATTATAAGTTCTCACTTGCATAAAAACATGTGAATATACATCTATTCTAGTCATGTAGGCACAATTGGTTTAAACATATATACATAGAGCCTACATGAATGATATAAATATTTGTATAAATCTAACTTGCAACCTATAACTTGCATAAACATATATTTAGATCTAACTGTATACATACAATTCGCATAAGGTGTTGATTGTTTCATTCACAATACATAAAAGATTCAATCACCACAATCATTCAAATTATCACAAATAACAAATATAAAACAACATCTTAATACTGATATAATTCCATATTACAATTTACAACAAATCATGTCTTAATCGCATTCTCATCTAAGGAGCCACTATACTTACAACGCAAGACGGTCTTGTTTTTCTGAGATCTGAGGTTCTGAAATTGAGATGCGTTCCTTTGGGTAGACGTTGTTTCGATTCTTAGTTTTGAATTAGATTTGTTCTAGCTTTGTTTGTCTTTAAGCTTTAGGCGGCGGCCATTCCAAGCTATCTTACAGCAGCGTGACGGCTCCAAGTTTAATTGTGTGAATTAGGTTAAGAGCTAGGTTGTGTATATAGAATTTTAGGATTAATTTAGGCTGTTTGATTAACCCTAGAAATGACCACAACCGTTCAGTCAAGATAGAATTATACTATTGACTCAGCAATGAGTCAGAAATGACTCAGCATTGACTCAGCATATTAAATGTTCATTTTTTCTTTCATAAACGACACATTGGTTCTTTCCTAACATATCATAACCAAAAGGACATTTTTTTTATTTAAAACAAAACATTAGCTAAATGAACATTTCTTAACTGAAATATCAATTTAATATGAATAAACATTTTAATCTAAATATACATTTCTTAACGAAATGTTATTCTAATGTTAACATAACAAAAGTGATATTCTAATGTTCATCTTTTCTTTTTATTATTTATTGTCAATCAATTCAAACGTAAATACGTATTTAATAGATACATTTTCCCTTTATCGTTTACATTAATTACCCGTATATAAATATATATATATATATATATATATGAATAAATCTTTTCTTACTTTTAATTTGTCATAAATTCAATTGGGGAAGGCCATTTAAAAAAGACAATCCTTGACAACCAAAAATGCGCAACGTACGCTACATGATGCGTACACGTCATATATATATATATATATATATATATATATATATGTTTATATATAGATATATTCATCATTTTTTTCTTTTTATCTGTCTTCCCAATTACCCATTTTCACACTAAACCACTTTTTGAACTGCGTTCACACTAGGCTATTTTAAGCCATTCCCCTAAAACAAAAATAGGGCGCTGGCGGGGATCGAACTCTGTACCTCTTGTATGCATGTCATGTGTTCCAACCAAATAAGCTACTAAGTCTTTTGCTTACAAAAGTTAGAACAATGCTAAACATTATTCTTTTCTCATTCCTCGTTTTGCTGCAATATTTAATTTAAGGATATCTTTTTCATACGGAGTCCAATTTACGCAAACTCGGACTCTATCTCAAGCAGAATTTTGAGACAAACGCAATGACGTAACCCGTTTCCCTTAATTCTTCTTCTAAAATTTAATTATACTTTAATTTGTGAAACTTAATGTTACAGAATTACGGGGTGTTACATTCTCCCCTTCTTAAAAGGATTTCGTCCCCGAAATCTTCAAGTTAAGAAGAATGTGTCCTACCATCCAATCACCCATCTACTCAACCATTCAATCACATGCATTCATTTTCCTTAAAAAGATTTCTAAATGCTTTCATATTTATATGCATAGTGTGTGTATATGTCTTTATCTAATGCAAAATCAGGCGGTCTACTTATTCAGTCGACCTCCTTAATGCGAATTATGTCAATGCCATGCGTCCAATCATGTATGCAATCCTAATGATACATATCATTTATATATGAGTGCACAACCATTCACTCAAATGCAACGTCCATATGATAACACATTGAGTTCAATCTGTAAACAAATACATATATGCGAATGCAATATGAAAGTGACTGAGTTGTCCTAGCGCCTATGGTGTGTATATGCATTCACAAGCAACCACTTGCAACCATCAATCATAACATGTTTCAAATACATGTTTACATCCATTGGCTTCTACCTAAGGATCGATGATATGTCCTAGAGGATATACCTTAAAAGCTAGAAAGTATGCATAAAATTCCTAGAAAAAGAGATCAGGGATATACCCTTAAGAAAAAAGGGTATGATGCTCGTGTCTAGTCTCCAGTCTTATATGTCGCACCTTCTTGAGCTTCGCTATACGGTACCTTATCTAATTTAACTTTATGATTGCGAAGCTTCTTCACCTCCATTTCCAAGATAAACAGATGTTAACCTTGATACTAGTGTATATACTAAGATGATTAGAGATCTCTCCTTTACTTAGCTTATCCATCATGTTACAAATCTGAGGGTCTAAAGCTAAAGGTTGCTATATACTTTTTACCTCTCTTAAGGTCAGTCTTTCTTCCTACCTAGGGCACCTGCCACAATTATTCATCTTCCACATTTACCATCCTTGTTTAACATGTTTACAGTTCTCTCTAAAGCTACCTCTATCGCACAAAGAACCCTACAAAGCTTGGAAGAAAATTTGCTGTAGGTGGAACTACCGCGACTATAGATGGAAGTCGGGCATTGCTCGCCCTTCAATAGGTATCGTAGTCTTATCAAGCTTACGGAACCATGCTGCGATGAGGTTACCTCCCAGAAAGCCAGGAGCCCCGAAGACTCAAGAAAGAAGGGGACAAGAATTCAAACAGAGAATCAGATGATAGTGCGTATGGCTTTGGGGAATATGCCTTTAAACCAAATCTTTTCTTTTGAAAATGCTTCTTTTTTTTTAAACCGTTTTGAAAATAATTTTTCAAATCTTTTATCTGATCCGGTAACCTTCAGCTCTGATACCACGTGTAACACCCCACATCCGTTAGTGTCACTCACAAAGGGAATGCACTAAGTTGTGTGGAGCATTTAAGGTAAAAGATGCAGATAAATTACAAGATAGACAAAATTAAAACAGCGGAAAATAAAACTTTACTTTATTGATAAAATAGTTTGTACAACAATTGCTTTCCAATACCAGAGTATCATCTGTCTTACAAAATAAAGAAGCATAAAATAACATTTATATTCCCCAACGTAGCATAAGCCAGCCATAGCAACAGAAAAGAGAGTCTGAAGCGATATATCCAAGAGTCTTTAAGCTTGGAAAGAGTAACAGTCCATACTAAGCAGAGCTATTCCCTCCCTAACTACCTGGGGAGGGGGGGGGGGGACGGAAGAAAAGAAGATGAAAGAAAAACAGAGTCAGACATAAAGCCCAAGTAAGTCTAGTGGCTTTTAACATGTGAACAAGATAAAATTCATGACAGGAGTAAACTGGAAAAATGGGATAGTACCAGAATAACAGATTAATATAAACCAAAGCAAGATAGTTTAAACCGAATATACTATCACACCCCATTCTATATCTCTGCACCACCTAACTAGTATCCCAACTAGTAATCTGTATAAAGATGATAACGTGATCCCAATCCCTGTGATTGCGGTTGCCTTTAGGTGTACATCTATTATTTATTACCTAGATCTAATCTACGGTTTTCTTATCGAGCGCTTCCTAGATTCAACTAGGGTTTATGTGACTTATCTAATACTTCTCGGATTCAGGATTTATGCCACCTAGGTCCACTAGGGATTATGCTACATGTCGAACGATGCCCCTAGTCTAGGACACACTACCTAGAGTGGTATATGTTGCTAGACTTTCCCCATGTATATGTCGCGAATCGTTTATCGCTGTCTAGATGCACATGTCCTGAAATGTGCGACCCTAGTCCTGTGGCAGGGCTATTCTAGAAACACAGAACTCGGTCGGGAACTTTCAGATATTTACCAATGCAGATGCTAAGGTCTGTTTTTCCAGTGGCTATGGTCCTACCTGACCCCTCTCTCAACTAATGAAAGGCAATCCAAGAAAATCAAGCACGAGAACTATACTCCTGCCACCTATCCCCCACTTTCCTATTGGCCAGCCTCACCCATAACTAGATAGCAAGTATATGGTCTGTTGGGAGTTATCTGCCTTTCCGCATGCGTATCTCGACTGACTCACGTTGGTAGGTAGACGACGGGACGCTATCACAGGGCCATTTGTCCCGCCGAATCATGCTGGTCCATCCTAGTCTTTTGGTTGCCTTATATTGCAACCAAGGCATACCCTTGGTTCTTCTAACGCAGTCCTTAACCTCTGTGAACCCAGGAAGATCATCTGCATTTTCACAGAGGGATACCAAGGGTACCCTCACGTCCCTCCGAAGCCTCGGGCTTCGTAACCCAATTCGTTGGAGCCTTCTTTAAGATCAGATGGACGTTCGCTCCTCCTCGTGTTATACTAAGAATTACTACTTAGTTTTCCTAACTAAGGTTTACTACTTAGTTTCCTGAATCGTTGTTTTCTTAACTAATGTTTACTATTTAGCCCTCTTTCTCGTCAAATTGGATTGGTTAAGTATCATTAGTCAATTCAAGTTAGCTTAACCCATTCCTTTGTCATATTAAACTGGCTAAGTGTTATCAGTAGTTCATGTTGACTTAACCCTATCACAAACCAAGTTATATTGGTTAAGTATTTCTTATTACTTAACCCTACCCATTCATCTTGTATTGGTTAAGTGTCCCTTTTAACATAACCTTGCCCATCTGTTTTAACTAACATGTTATAACGGTTAAGTGTTCCCTTAGTTAACTTAACCCTAACATCTGTTTAATTAACATGTCCTAATGGTTAAGTATTGTCCCTTCATGTTTCAACTTAACCCTGTTCAATTTATCACACTATGATTGTTAAGTGTTCTAAGTTTACTTAACCCTACCCTCTAGTCCAGCTAACATATTAAATTGGCTAAGTGTATTTACTTAACCTTACCCACTTATCTAGCTAACGTGTTATAATGGTTAAGTATTCTAAATTTACTTAACCTCACCCACTTATCTAATTATCAGGTTATAACGGTTAAGTGTCCTGAATTTACTTAACCTCACTGTCTAGTCTAGTTAATATGTTAAATTGGTTAAGTGTATTAACTTTACTTAACCTCACCTTCTAGTCTAGTTAACATGTTAAATTGGCTAAGTGTTTTCTTAGTTACTTAACCCCTACAAGTCTTGTCTTGTTAACGTGTTAAGTTGGTTAAGTGTTTTAGTTAACTTAACCCTACCAATCCTAACTTAGCTATAATTGTCTTATTAAAGCACCAACCACTCACATTAGACAGGTATTGTTATGGCTACCTGTATGCCGGTCGGTTACGGGCAGTCTTACGCCACAACTCAGTCTAACCTCGGGTCTTTATTGGGCTCAATGCCTTAACCTCTCACATTGGATAGGTATTGTTGTGATTACTGGACAGTCGGGCGGGTCCGGGCAGGTTTACATCACAACTCAATCCAACCTCGGGTTAAGCATATTCATATTGTCTAAATTTACATTTTAATTATGTAAATTATTCAAATTCAAGTTACTGCCAAATTTGTCTCCAATCAATCTCATTAGTTTAGGTATATAATTAATACCATTTTATGCCATAAATCACTTATGTGAGTTTTAACCAATTTATGTCAAGTTTCCTATAATTACCAATTTTACCCAACGTTACCCCGTCTAAATATTAGGCTAACAATCTTAGCCTAGTTTTCCATCCGCATGATTTTGACATATAATATTAGGCTAAAAACTTAGTCTAATTTAGCATACACAAAATTGGCATAAAAATAATTCATCAACATAAACATGCCACAAAGTTGCATATAAACATTGGACCCAGTTAAATAGGTGTCACATGAATCATATAGTTTTAACCTAACATAAAGGTATAACATAGTATAACCTAATAGATGTCATATGAATCCACTAAAACATGGTATAACATGTTAATGCTTAGATCTAGGCATAACCTCAAACATAAAACTGGCGTAAGACAAAACTATATGTATAACTTTGACAACCACTTAAGGGTGTGAACTTGCAACACATATGTATAAACATAGATCTAACGATAAACTTTCATATGAATCCTAAACGGATCTTGACATGGATCCGATTATAAGTTCTCACTTGCATAAAAACATGTGAATATAGATCTATTCTAGTCATGTAGGCATAATTGGTTTAAACATATATACATAGAGCCTACATGAATGATATAAATATTTGTGTAAATCTAACTTGCAACCTATAACTTGCATAAACATATATTTAGAACTAACTATATACATACAATTCGCATAAGGTCTTGATTGTTTGATTCAAAATACATAAATTATTCAATCACCACAATCATTCAAATTATCACAAATAACAAATATAAAACAACATCATTAATACTGATATAATTCCATATTACAATTTACAACAAATCATGTCTTAATCACATTCCCATCTAAAGAGCCACTATACTTACAACACAAGACGGTCTTGTTTTTCTGAGATCTGAGGTTCTGAAATTGAGATGCGTTCCTTTGGGTAGACGTTGTTTTGATTCTTAGTTTTGAATTAGATTTGTTCTAGCTTTGTTTGTCTTTAAGCTTTAGGCGGCGGCCATTCCAAGCTATCTTACAGCAGCGTGACGACTCCAAGTTTAATTGTGTGAATTGGGTTAAGAGCTAGGTTGTATATATAGAATTTTAGGATTAATTTAGGCCATTTGATTAACCCTAGAAATGACCATAACCGTTCAGTCAAGGTAGAATTATCCTATTGACTCAGCAATGAGTCAGAAATGACTCAGCATATTAAATGTTCATTTTTTTCTTTCATAAATGACACATTGGTTCTTTCCTAACATATCATAACCAAAAGGACATTTTTTTATTTAAAACAAAACATTAGCTAAATGAACATTTCTTAACTGAAATGTCAATTTAATCTGAATAAACATTTTAATCTAAATATACATTTCTTAACGAAATGTTATTCTAATGTTAACATAACAAAAGTGATATTCTAATGTTCATCTTTTCTTTTTATTATTTATTGTCAATCAATTCAAACGTAAATACGTATTTAATAGATACATTTTCCCTTTACCGTTTACATTAATTACCCATATATAAATATTTATATATATATGAATAAATCTTTTCTTACTTTTAATTTGTCATAAATCCAATTGGGGAAGGCCATTTAAAAAAAACAATCCTTGAAAACCAAAAATGCGCAACGTACGCTACATGATGCGTACACGTCATATATATATATATATGTATAGATTATATATATATATTCTTTATTTTTTTTTCTTTTTATCAATCTTTCCAATTACCCATTTTCACACTAAACCACTTTTTGAACTGCGTTCACGCTAGGCTATTTTAAGCCATTCGCCTAAAACAAAAATAGGGCGCTAGCGGGGATCGAACTCTGTACCTCTTGTATGCAAGTCATGTGTTCCAACCAAATAAGCTACTAAGTCTTTTGCTTACAAAAGTTAGAACAATGATAAACATTATTCTTTTCTCATTCCTCGTTTTGCTGCAATATTTAATTTAAGGATATCTTTTTCATACGGAGTCCAATTTACGCAAACTCGGACTCTATCTCAAGTAGAATTTCAAGACGAACGCAATGGCGTAACCCTTTCCCTTAATTATTCTTCTAAATTTTAATTATACTTTAATTTGTGAAACTTAATGTTACATAATTACGGGGTGTTACATGTGGACCCGACCCGAAGCGCTTGGGAAGGAGGACAGGATCGGAGGAACTCATCATGACCTGATCCGACCCTGTTGGTTGACCATAACCCGATCGGAGGAGGATGGTGGAACTAGTGTAGGACATTACGACCCGATTCGATGCAGGTGGCTCGAACCGATCATAATGGAGGGACTCGATCCAAACGAGGAGCTGGTGACCACGACCCGAAGCAGAGAAGTGAAGAAATGTATACCGATCTGGAGAAGAAGGTGATGACCAAAACCCGAGATGCAAAGGTAGTCCAAGTGGGAAGTTTGTACTCATGATCCAGTTGGGAACCAGTGAGTGAACTTCAAGAGTTGGGCCTTGCTGCGGGACGTGTGCTAAGGGGTTGTCGATGTCTATAACTTTGGATCACTATGTGTAGGGGGTATGTGAACAGATTCAGGGCCATAATGGCCTAGGTATGACTAAAGAGCTATAGACCAATGAAGTAGGGTCATTTGTAAAGATTTGGTCATGACTCCATGGGGCAAGCTTGGTAGTAGCATTAGTTGTACAAGTCGAACTCCATCACTACTTCGATGGGTTTAGTGATTGACAGTGGTGGACATCGTATGCTCTATGCACTGAGTGAGAGATGTGAGGATGGTTGTTATGTTTGATTTGTTTGCCATCATTATGACATGCACACCCCACCTCCCGTTATCTTTACACCATATATTCAGTGGCACCTTAGAGTATTGTACGGTATGTAGTGCTAACTCTTTGGTTGCAGGTCCAGGTTCAGGTATGGTTTAGTATACCTGTTATTGTTCTGTTTAGCTGCTTATCGCTCATACCAGACTTTTTGTCTAACCCAGAGTTTTATGTCTCTTCTTATTACTCTGGGTGCTCTCACGAGTAGACTAGAGACAGGTTAGGTGGTATGCACGAGTAGTTGTACCGGAGGCGAGCAGGAGGCTTCCACGTATGATACATATATATAGTTATTCTCCCTGTGTTGCTGCGGTCACTACTTTGGGCATTAGTGGTGTACCTTTCTTTCTTTTGTTTAGAGACAGTAATTTGGAAAGTTGTAATAAGTTGTAATTGGATTTCCGCTCTACTCTGATGATGATGTTAATGTTGGTTTTAGTTATCATCTTATGCACTGTCTCGCCTGTTTTATGTCAAGTATATTATTATTATATTTTGTTCCATGCGCTGTGAGACATTCTACAGGTTTCCGATTAGTTCATTCCCTTCTTTCCTTTCTTTGGCGACCGTTCTGTGCTAGTCGGGCATGTGTACAATGCACTTTCGGAGGAAATGCCGACTGGTGCGCGGCGGGCTGTCACATATGCCATACCAGAGTAAAAGATTGCATAACCCCACACGTTAATTCTGTGGGCCTATATATAAATATTACCCACCACCCCAAGATATACTTAACCCTCCCCCTGTTTCATACAATTTTACTTAACCCCTACTCAAGTTAACATGTTCTTACAATCCCTATGGATTCAACTAGGTTAAGTATTCGAGTTTGTTACCATATTCATTTATGGTTATAATGTGTTAGCCCCCCCCCCCCCACATTAAGCCTACAACTTGTGGATGCTGGATATGGTAGGTGGCTCTGGGCAGACTTCTACCACAAGTCGGACTTAACCTCGTGTCTAAG
Source organism: Allium sativum (assembly GCA_030737875.1). NCBI lineage: Eukaryota > Viridiplantae > Streptophyta > Magnoliopsida > Asparagales > Amaryllidaceae > Allium > Allium sativum. Next base: position 469,536,717 of record CM060923.1, read on the forward strand.
CACGTCACGTTTACGCACTTAGACCCCTCACATTAGATTCACTACTTGTGGTTGCTGGATATGCTGGGCAGTTCCGGGCAGACTTCTACCAAAAGTGTAATCTAACCTCGTGTCTAAGCGCGATTACAATTTCTAATTACTGTAATTCTAGGCATTTCCATTACAAACCAATTATTCCTATGTTGTTATAGGTTTTCATGCCCCTTTTCCCCCAGTTATATTCATCATGTATCGTATGCCCCAAATTTAGATCTTTAGTCAAAGTTTGGTTTATGCCCCAAATTCATATTCATGTATTTCGTTCAATTTATGCCCAAATTTCCCAATACAAGTTATGCCCCAATTTTAACGTTTTCCCCACGTTCCCAATTTTACGTGTTCGCATATTTCAGCGGCATGCCTAGGCTTGAAGGTGGCCTGGCTATAAAAACAAAAGGGAAAAAGAAGAAGGGAAGAGAACAAAAATGAACATAATGACAAGATTAACATATAATGGCAGAAATGAGCATAACAACTAATAAACATACAATGATAAACTTGGGCAAAATGACAAGATAGGCATATAGAAACATATCTGATAAACATGTGATAGTAGAACTGATTCTAACATAATAGGGACATCATAAACACGCATGATGAGGTCTAAACAATGAATTAGATCAACAAACAATGGCAGATCTGACATGATAAATAAGCATAGTCTTAGATCTAGTTCATAGTCATGTCAGAATAACTTAGATACATAGGTTATAGCAGATCTGATATGATTCAAATAGTCACAGGCTTAGATCCAAGTTATAGTCATGTAAAGATTAACTTTTAAGTATTTAGATCTAAAAATAATTTAGACCCACTGTGATTGGATCTAAAAAATAGAAGAGTAATTGCAGATGTTGAATCACAGATCTCTAAACTTGACTGACTTGATTGTTGAAGAAGAAAAGACTTGATTTAATCTGGGCAGAGGCAGCATCTAGTTCTCCATTGTTTTTGGTGTGGAAAAACAAGAGAAATGGGGTCTTATTTATAGCCTAAAGCCAACAAACCAAGTTAAGAAAGGAGTCTACATTCAGAACTAGAAAAATCTGCCCAGATCTGCCTAGGGGGGTCGACCCCCTTGGTGGACCCAAGGGTCGACACCCCCTTGATGAGGTCGACCCATTGGTCAACACCCCCTCAATAGGGTCGACACCCATGGGTGGGAATTTTCCCGCTCCCTTTTTTCTGCTCGAATTTGAACTACTTTGAATTTTGGAACTTATTTTATTCATATATAACTGGCTTATATGTATACAAACTTTAAATCTTAATAACTTCTTTATACGGTGTCCGTTTTACACAAATCAGGTGTCTATTTTGACCAGAATTCCGAGACGAACGCAATGGCACATTCCGTTTCACCTAATTCTGAATATTTAATTAAATATTCTTTAATTTATCATCTTTAGTGTTGTTAAAATTACGGGTTGTTACATTCTCCCCTACTCAAAGGATTCCGTTCCCGAAATCTCCAAGTTGAGAAGAACGTATATCCTAACATCCATCACCTATCTACTCATCCCCCAATCGCATGCATCCATTGTCCTTAAAGGTTTCTAATGCTTATATGAACATATGCAAAGGTATGTATATGTCCCAATACTAATGCGAAAGATCAGGCGGTCTACTGATTCAGTCGACCTCCTTAATGCAATGTATGTTAGCGCCATGAGTCCAATATGTATGCAAATAATCCTATTATAACATGTGAGTTCTATATGTGTGCGCAATCATCCATCCAAATGCAACATCCATATGATGATACACCCACTTTCACCCATTAAGAGAAGTAAAATGCACACATCCATGTGCAGTATGAGAGTGATTGAGTCGATCTAGTGCCTAATATGTGTGTATATGCATCCACGAGCAAGCACTAGCAAACACTTGCATCCATCAAACATAACATGTCTCAAACACATGTTTACATCCATGGGTTTCCTACCTAAAGGTCGAAGAATAGATCGATAGGATATATTAAAATGATAGAAACAAGCATGAATAAAAGTTTTAGAAAGGATGTTAAGAGCATACCCTTGAAAAGAAAAGGGTACGAAGCGTGAATATCGTCTTAAGTTCCCCAAGTTGCATCTCTTGGTTTTCTCCCCACTGAAATTTCAACAACTTGACTTCTCAATTGCATAGCTTCTTAACTTCTGATCCAAGAATACGGATAGGAACTCGCTTAACTGCCGCCTCCCCTTCCACCTCTACTTCCTTAAGCATACTCGGCTCAACTACTTCTGCAGTATCATGCAAGAACTTCCGTAAATGAGAAACGTGGAAAACATCATGAACGTCGGACAGTCTCTCTGGTAGTTTTACTCTATATGCCATTTGGCCAATCCTTTTTGTTATGGTAAATCGCCCTATAAAGCTTGTGCCAATTTCCCTATAGATCCAAAGCGAACCACAATCCTAAATGGTGATACCTTAACGAAAACCACGTCTCCCACCTCAAACTCAATATCTTTCTTCTCTAATCTGCATAGGACTTCTGCCTATCCTGAGCGGTCTTCATTTGCCATCTAATAAGATCAATCTTTTCAGAAGTTTCTCTAACCATATATGGTCCAAGTAGAAGTCTTTCTGTAGATTCCCACCAACAAGTCAGTGATCTACAGGGTCATCCGTAAAGTGCTTCGAAGGGCACCATGCCAATACTAGCTTGATATGCTCTTTTCAAATCCCTCCGAAGTCTAGGATATACAGCCTTAAAAGATCCTCAAGAACTCGATTCACACTTTCCGTCTGTCGCACGAACGTAAAGTGCTACTAACCATGCTGTCGTCCTCTTACTTTTAATTGGAATGAAATGAGCGCTCTTAGTAAGCCTGTCAACTACTACCCAAATGCTGGTGTTGCCCTTCTTTGATCTATGTAAACCATCGATGAAATCCATAGAGACTCTCTCCCAGTTCCACTGTGGGACTTCTAAAGGATGAAGTAAACCACCGGGCTTCTTTTGATCAGCTTTGACTTGCTGGCAAATCAAACATTGAGAAACAAACTCCACCACATCTTTCTTCATCACAGCCCAAAAGAAAACTCTCTTCATATTTCTATACATCTTATCACCGCCTGGATGAATTGTCATCTTAGAATGATCGGCTTCCTCTAGGACTATATTTAACAAACGCCCAACTCGAGAAACGCAAAGCCTTCTATTTCATTGCAACTACCCTTTATTATCAGTGGAATATCTACTGAGGTGACTAGAAGTCTCCCCTTTACTGAACCTATCCAAGATGTCTGAAATCTGTGGATCCCCTCGCTGCGAAGCTCCTATCTGATCTATAAGAGTAGATTGCACCTCCAGTGATGCTAATAAGCCAGGAAAAAACTCGGTGGAGGGTCTAAAGTCAAAAGTTGATAAACTCCAAGCTTTTCCTCTCCACAAACAGAGGACTTAAGGCCATCCTCTACCTACCTAGTGCATCTGTCACCACATTACCCTTTCCAGGGGTATAAGCAATCTCAAAGTCATAAGATGCTAGGAATTCCATCCACCTTTGTTGCCTTAAATTAAGATCCTTCTGCGAGAACAACTACTTGAGAGATATATGATTATTCTACAACTCGAACTTCTCTCCAAGCAAATAATGGCGCCACGCCTTAAGTGCGAATACTATGGAAGCTAGCCCTAAGTCGCGAATAGGAAAGTTCTTCTCATGAACCCTTAATTGTCTACCTCCATAACATACTACCCTTCCTACTTGCATCAGAACCGCACCAAGCCCTGTAACACAACATCAGTGTATACTGTAAACACTTTGTTCCCATCGGGCAAGGTCAAGACTGGGGCTGTTGTCAGAGCCCTCTTCAATCGTTGGAAAACAACATCATAATCTATATCCCACGAAAACGTCAAATTTTTCTTTGTCGGCCTGGTGAGTGGGGTTGATATCTTTGCGTAGTTCTTAATAAACTTCATATAATAGCCTGCTAACCCTGGAAAACTTCTCACCTCCGTTGTGTTCTTTGGGACTTGCCAATCTTGAACTGCAACTACCTTTGTGGGATCTACTGTTATCCCATCTTTAGAGACCACATGCCCTAGAAATCTCACTTCTTTTCTCCAAAAATGACATTTGGAGAACTTTGCCTCAAGCTGGTGCGCACGGAGAGTTTTCAAAACCTCTCTCAAATGTTGGGCATGCTCTTCCTCGCTCTTCAAGAAGATTAAGATGTCATCAACAAAGACCACAACGAACTTATTTCGAAACTCCCGAAGCACGAGCACCCTACTCATCGGATAAACAAAATAGGTGGGTGCATTCTTCAACCCAAAAGGCATAACAAGCCATTTAAAGGAACCATCTGGAGTCCTTAAAGCGGTCTTGTCTATACTGTCCTCGACCACCCTCAACCGATGAAACCCCATGGCCAAGTCTAACTGAGAGAAAATAGATGCACCAACAAGATGGTTAAACATATCATCTATCCTTGGGAGTGGGTGCCTATTCTTCTTAGTGAGTTTATTCAACTCCCTATAATTCACACATAAGTGCAGCGAACCATCCGCCTTGGTTGCGAATACCATCGGAGCACCCTATTCAGATATGCTTTGCATAATAAACCCTTTCTCAAGTAGCTCACCTACTTGTTAGCGAAGCTCCCTCCTTTCCCTTGGAGCCATACGGCGTATATGCATGTAACTGGCTTTGCATTGTCTACCAAGTACATGTGTAAATCGATCTCGTGCCTCAGGGGTTAGCCCCGAACCTCATCAAAAACATAAGAATACTCACGGATTACTGGTACAAATTGCAGATCATTGATAGATGCATCAAGTGACTCTAGGAAACTAAGCATGACAGACCCCTCTGGGTCACAAGAAATCTTGAGGGTCCTTCCATGGCAAGTCAAAAGTCTAATGATCCTCCTCTCACAATTTAGAATGGCACCATACGTGGCTAGCCAATCATCCCTAGAATCAATCCATATCCTATGAAACCAAGCACAAATGCGTCGCACTCAAACTCGACGCCTAACACAGATATTCTCAAACCCCGACAAATCATGGACAAATGAGCCGTACCACCAATGGGGTTTGCGACAACAATGGGATCTACTACCATACTAGTATTAAGGTATAGAGACTCAACCAAAAAATCAAATATAAAAGAATGCGAAGCGCCAAAATCAAAAAGAGTTCTAACTGGATGATTGGAATGAGAAATCAAACTTTTAATGGAAACTTTCTTACCTCTATCTGGAGCACTGATCACGAGAGCATGCACCTGCCCTCCAGAAGCTCCTGCCCTTTGACCTTGTCCTTGCTTCTTTAGGCACTCCTTAGAAAAGTGTCTGACCTCTCCACAATTGAAGCAAGCGTTCTTCTTTCTTCTGCATTACTTGACCAAATGATCCATGTGCTCATGACATTTCTTCTTGCCTTTATTTGGACTTTATCTATGTTCCTGGGCCATCATATTTATCATCCTTGGGCTGTGCTCCTTAGCCCTAACTCCCTTATTCTCCATTTTATCGTCCTTGTGTAACAAGTTAACAGATCTCTCAAAAGCTGCCTCCATCGCATGGAAATCCTTACAAAGCTCGAGAAAATTAGCCGCAGGTGAAACTACTACGGCTATAGATGGAGGTTAGGAACTTCATTGCCCTTCGACATGTGTCGTAATTTTAACATGCCTATAGAACCATGCTGCAATGGGGACATCTTTCAGGAAGAATCGGTTTCCCTAGACAAAAGGAAAAAGTAATTAAGTGGAGAATCGAGAGATATTACATATGGCTTTGGGGAATATGTTTTCCAAAACAGACTTTTATTTTGAAAATGATTCCTTTTAAAACCTTTTTGAAAACAATTTTCAAAATCTTTTATTCGATCTAGTAACCTTTAGCTCTGATACCAAGTGTGACACCCAACGTCCGTTAATGTCACTCGCTAAGAGAATGCATTAAGTTTCATGAAGTGTTATAGGTAAGCAGAAATAGAAACATTACAAGATAGATAATAAATAGCCGTAGAAATTAAAATTTTATTAAGTAGAAAACATCGTAGTTCAAAACATGGTTACATCATATGTTTGAAATGCATAAAACCCAGTACATCAATTTAAAACATCTGTCTTGTACTTAAATCATCAGAATACAATAATAAAAGAAGCATAATCCCCAAAATATAGCCATAGTAGAGAGAGATATGAAATCAAGTAGTACATCTAAGCAGCTCCGAGCAAGATGAAAGCAGAATCGTGATCAAGCTTGAGTATTCCCACCCTGAGAACCTGGGGGGAGGGGGGAACGGAAGATAAAGAGGAGGAAAGAAAATAGGTCAGGTATAAAGTCCGGCGAGTCCATTTAATTTTAGCATATAAATAAGTACAAGCATCATGACAGGCATATAAAGTGGATAAGAGGGATAACATCATAAAAGGCAGGTATGACAAGGTAAATAAGATGAACATGATAGAGTATGTTGCGCTTCTCTACTACTTTCTCTTTCTCTCTGCACCAATACTAGTGTCGTGTGAACAAGATGATCCCAACAACTATAAGATGATAGACTTAGGCATACTTCTAGTGAGAGGTTTTACCCCATACAATAACAGGCAGCTCAACATACCGGAGTTACCCCTAAGGATAATAACGGGCTCCTAAACATACAAGAATCTAGATGTACCCTAATTACTACCCCAACCGATCGACTCCCTACTCCGTAGATAACCTATGTTGGCTCCACAATAGGATGTATCACTTCCTAAAGTGGCAACCCTTCGTTTTCAGGATGTGCACAACCATATCTATGTGTGTCACGGCGTTTAAACCTCCTCTGTCGGACCCATGCATGCACATGACCCCGTCAGAATGCGTCACCCACACTGTCCCCCACTTTTGGATCTCTTACAATCAACCCTGTAAGCGTGCCCCGACTCCGACCTACTTCAAAGTACTCGTTTGATACCTATATATGGGTTACTGACTGAAACGGGTCTCACACTCAAGATGATACGAGCTTCCGCTACACCAAAAAAAAGCTTTTAACAGCTTGTCAAAAACGTTGTTGTACGATATTACAGCGTTTTCTTGAATGCTGCATAACGACATGTTGTCGTAGCCCCCTTTTTTTTTAATAGCAGTAGAATAAATTCTGTTACATTTCATCTTTTACAGTGTTTTGAACTAGCTGTTAATACAACATACACCGTATTTTAGTTGCTATTTTAAAAAATAGACATCGTTTGAAACATGTTGTCAAAAAATTACAACTTCACACTTAAACTTATAATAGCTAATTTTAAACATTGTTACTAATATTTATCAACATTTTATACACGCTGTAAAAAAGTTCCCTCCCGTTTTACCAGCAATCATGAAACGTTGTTAGTAATATTTACATAGCTTATCATTTATGCTATAGAAATATGCACAACATATATTAAATGCTGTTAATAATTTTTGAACAACGTTTGTTACGCGCTATAAAAGATTAATAAGGTTTTATTAGCGTTTATGAAATGCCATCACTAATATTTGCACAACAATTTGTTTATGCTTTCATCTGCTGGTGCTAAATTTACAGCAACCATATCATGATGTTACATTTGCGCACATATCATTACCCTAAACTATACTATTACCATAGTACAGCTGCTTCACCAAAAAATCAAATGAAAAAGAATTATATAAAAACACGACTAGTAGTCGCTTCCATTAGTGAAAGTGAACACAATCCATAAACAAAATTTGTAAACAAAGACATCATGTGCATTCCTACTACAAAGCCACCACCAAAATAAAAGTCTTTCTTACTACAAAACAAACTTACTACATGAATACCAAAATAAACTTCAAGAAAACATCCTTGCATTCCTTGCATCAGCATTATTCTTTACCTACCTACAAGGATGAAATTTAACTATTAGTGATCAAATAAAAATTAAATATTTAACTTATAATACCTACTACAAAATAATATGAACTCAAGTCTATTTTCACTATATCCGCAATCAACAAATTACAGCAAAATAATATGAGCCAAGAGTGGATGTATCCGTGGGTTGTTATTCCAAAACAGCAAGCTATGGCTTGCTGGAACTTCAAGCCTGAGCTTGCTGCTTCTAAACAGCAAGCCACGACTTGCTGTTTTAGAGCAGCAAGCCGCGGGTACATCCACTACTGGCTTGGCAATTCAGCAAGCCAAAGCAGTCGCTTGTCACCAATAGAGTATGTAAACAATATGGTATCACCAACCAGCATAGAGTCCTGAAGCTGCCTCTGCATTCACTAGTCATTGAAAAGGCTAGAAACTTCAATGGCAATACAACTCGCAACTGCACTTACATAGACAGGAACAAGACTCACATGTCAACAACTGGGCATCACCACATGCATTTACATAGCACAAAACATCCCTTCAAATAGAAAATAACAACCATAACAAAAAAAACACTAAAACCACCTAAATGACTATGCAAACGAGTTTGCGAAAGAACCTCCATAAAAACAATGCTACAAGAATGTCTGTAGACACAAGTTGGAGAGAAGTTATAGGTAATCATTTCTAGTTTTGCAGTTTAATTCTACAAGTAATTAAATGACGAAAGATCGAACGAGCTTAAAATCTTTGAAAATATCATATACCTAAATTCATCAAGGCTGCATACAGTTAACAATATTTTGTGTGATAATATACACACCCCATGGCATGCGTGTTGCCATTTGTTTGTCCTACATTAATGGAAAAATATATCCTTCGCTGCCTCCAACAAAATTCTGAAAGAAAGACAAGCAACAATTTTCATGTATAGTTTGGTCCAATGCAACATTTAAATCTGTCTTTGATAACATATTTGTGTTCTAGTACACATACTGTCATTTGTTTATGTGTATATAGTTATTGTAATACCAAATTTACTAAAATGTTTGCATAGTCGTTTGTCTGATCTTCTTCGAAAACTCATGCAAAGAACTTCCTTGTGGATTTTTATATGGATATATTAGCAATGCATGTCAAGTTATACTTATGTGGCAAAACATCACAAAACTGCCTAAAACATTGTTATTCATTTGAATCATACTTTGACATTTGTTTATACTCATATGAGTTTCCTATGAAAATTTCAGGATTGTATAATCTCAAATACACTATGGATTAAGATTCATTTTCTTATACATATCGATTAACCAGTACTAATCTCCAATAAATTCAACATGAACACCACCACAGCATTGAAAAACATTTAATTGACAAATTATACCTAATATGAACACTCTTATAAGCAAATCAACCAACCAGACACCGACGTAAGGGCAACTCCAAGTTGGTATGTATATTTCTAGCTTGTTCTATCCTAATTTAAATTTTCTATGTTTGGTGTAATGTTGTTCTTTATATGTTATTCCTAGCTTGTTGTATCCTAATTTTAATTTTCTATGTTGATTGTATTAGTTGTAATATTATCTTATGTACCCTACTGGTCGTGTAACCTATCAGATATGTAATATTATCTTCCGGTACTTTTATAAAGTGCATCATGTCCATACCACGTACATACATACGTAAAATAGTTGCATAGTGTTTAATTAAATCATGTCCATACCACATACATACATCTTTTATTTAACAAAACTCGCAATTGTCATTACTTCAAATTCCAGCTTTTGTGCGTCCAAAATCCAAATAGTAAGTGTTGAAGGTTATATTACTTCAAATAGTTATTGAATGCACAAACAGACCAAGTATATGGAATACACAAACAAATGTAAAAACTGGAACATTAAATGTAAGTGACTGGTTCATATACACACAAGAGTTTGTGAAAATTAGGTAAAAGTTGAATCCAGTCTAACATTCGCAACAGGCTATGCTACCGTCGAACCAAAAGCATCAGATAAGCATTCCATGAATGAGTTAGGCCTCCATAGAGGTGCATTCAGTTCTTTTACATTATCCACCCAAACTCTTATTGCATGTGGTCCCAGCGGGGTAGAATGAACCAAAGTAGTAGGATCAACTGAAGACACAGTGCCTTCGGCTACTATTTTTCCAACGTTCTCCACATCAAGCAGCTTGCATTTGGCGTTCACCAAGAAATTTGCACTCTATCATATAACTAATATTTGTTCATACATAATCAAAAATTCTTAAAAAATAGATACTAGTAATATAAACGTATTACCGTAGCAGATTTAGGAAAATTGCTCACGGGGATAGATGTTGGAGTGTTTCCAAAACCCATAACAGATTTGTGAACATTGCTCACGGGGGTAGATGTTGAATTGTTTTCAAAACTATAACAGATTTGCGAACATTGCTCTTGGGGGTAGATGCTAAACTGTTTTCAAAAACCAATTTTTCTTCCGACCAAGCTATTTTCTACCAACGGCTTCTCCAATACATATCATGCCTGTTATGGGCCTCCACAAGAAGGCATCTCCTTTTATCGCTTTATCCACCCAAACTATTGAGGCTTCTGGTCCAAGGGAATATCATTGATAATTACATTTGAATCACTCGAATGCACTTGTCCTTCGACAACCAATTCTTTGCTTCTACCCCAATCGTACAACTTACATTTGCTTTCTGTGCTATTGGTTATACCCTATAAAAATGACATATATTAATGGAAAGTACATAACGCAACATAAAATTGAAGCTTAACATATACGGCCGATTGACCTATGGAAAGTGCATATCGTACCTCATTTTCTTTTCCGAACTTCTCACTTATGCCTATAGCAACTCTATCCACTGGCCATGCCACGTCTTGTCTTTGGCATCTCCTACGTACACCAAACTAGGTGAAGGCCTCCACAAAAAAGCATCGAATTTTCTAGGGCAGACTATCAAAACTTTCAAGGCATTTGGACCTAAAGGTACTAAATTGAAAAAAAAAATCGGATCACTCGATACGATTTTTCCTTTGGCGGTAACCTCATCTGTATTCCCATGCCAATTTAGTAAAGTACAACTGTCACCTATCTGATTATGTGTACTCTACAATTATCAAAAAAAGTTATATATATATATATATATTTATACATATATTAGTTTTTTTTTAATGTTGCAAACTTAATATGGTATATTTTTACCACCTGAGATATGTCGTCTTCTCCACAACTTTCTTTACTCTGGTAAAGCAATAACATTGGAAAAACATTAAAGACTTGGACTATAAATACTTAGTTATAGAGAAATATTGTCTAGAAGTAACCAAAAGTAAGCAATCTCCACAAATATTTAACATAAACTAAATCATGCCTGACATTTTACAAACAGGTGAACTAACTGCTCTAGCTCGGAAATTCTCTGATGACAATGAGTAATTTCCTTATCTTTGATTTATGACAAAACTGCCTTGATCATGGTCATACCTCTTCCCATTCCTCGAAGTCGTCTTGGCCTTTCTTCTCCCAACACTACTGCGAGAGCATCTTCTTTGATCTTACATGAGGAGCTGGGCCATGGGTCCTTTTCTACAATTTTCAATTTCTCCTACAAAAGTGAATCAAAATTATATTTCATAGAAGAGTACTAAATTATATCATTTTAAAAAATTACACTTACAATAGCATCTGCAACCTATGTATTCACTGGTTCACCGTTTTTTCGAGTATGAGATTTAATCCAAACCTCAACTCTAGAAATGGAAGAGGGCTCGGAACTTTCCTCTTTCTGCATTAAAGAAACATAACATAGAACAAAATAAACAAATTACACTTACTACAAACGAGATATGTTTACCAGCTAATATATCAAATAATTTTCTCACCAAATCTTTAGTTACTCGGGCCGTTCCTCGACGGCTACATGTATGTGGAACTTGCTTTTCCTTCATGCACTTAAATCTTTCGCTTTGTGCCTAGATTAATGGTTTTATCACATTGGTTAGCTAAATTACATGTTATTACGCTTATGTTGAGTATATGAAAAGGTAAAAATTACGTTACAATTACCGAAAATTCTTTGCTCGTTTTCAACTCAATAAACTGCTTCCATTCCCTCATACTTCTAACATTTTCTGGTTTCAGTTGAAGTTGTTCCTCCTTGGTTTTTATTGTAATATTTTTTTAATGAACTTGCTTTTCGAACGCCTCCAAATACATCCCATTTGCTGAAAAATGGGAGTCTTTTGCCATTCCTCATCAAGTCTAAATCTCACCTATAACATTTAATAGAACATTAATCGAATTATAAAGGCTAGCACAAAATTAACAGTATGATGTTGTTCGTATGTACAAATGATAAAGTATTGCAAATAGAAAATAAACTGCTATAATATTAAACAAAAACAGGTACAATTACCCCAACGGATTCCCACGGAACCACTTTTTAGTCATTATTGAGTTTCCTCTAGTCGTCAAGTGTACATGCAATGTGCTCGCGGACAAGTGGCCCTAAATAAGGCGATAATTTCACTGACCCTTTTCCTATCGGTACACCCAACGAATTAAATTGGACAACAATTCGACGTGCAACCTCTAAAGGAAGTCTTTTCACTTTAGTTGGGCCTCTAGTCTTTTTTTTTTGAAACCTGATTTGCGTTTACGTCCTCTGCAGTTCTACCTATCTCCATTGCATCTCCAGAATTTTCATCCCTATTAGTGCATGTGACTGACACGTTTGCATTTTCAACATCCATTTCTTCTATAGGTAGCTCGATATGCTCTTCTGTTGCATTAGATTCGCCGGATGCCTGTTTGGATTCTTCAGTTTTTTTTTTTGATTGCGAGTAAGCTTCATTTTCCTTGTTGTCTGCTTTTTTCTAGCCATTTTCCGTAGCTATAATAAACATATAGCGCCTGCTATAATAATAGTAAAAATGCTTGAGACTGCTTTCAACACATGCATGTATATACAATGATAGCTTATCCCCTTATCACCCGTTGAGAATGAATTGCTTGCAGAGATTAGCCATACACAACAATAATTCTATGTTAGCTCAGATGATTATTGATCTCTTTGAAGTTCTATATTTACACTTCATAAAAAAGGTCATCACGATAATAATAAGAATGTTTCCATCAACCATACAATGTGATCATTCTTTTAACAACAAAATGGTTATTCATGTAAGAATAAAAGGTACAAAGAGAACGACCAATTTCAGACAACCATCAGGTTAAGTAGTGCCACTCTACAAGTCACTATCACAATGGGCATTGTTATATGGTGCCACTCATGCAATTCAGATCTTCCATTATAGTTACCAAGCATACAATATGAAAATACTGCAGAAGCATTCGAACATCTGAATATTTTAAACAGACATCTGGATTTTTTCTCAATCTAAAAATTATCCGTAGAAGCATTCAGTATCATAACGAACAATATGTTGGACAAATTGACATATATGTAGAACACAGCGATATATTGGACAACGAGGTATACATATAGAACACAACGATATACTGGACAAATTAGAATACATCGATATATTGGACAACTTGATCAATTAATATCAAAACAAGCAATATATTGGACAACTTAATATGTTAAGTAGTGCTGCCACAAAGTTTATTTTCAGAACCACGTCGATGAGGTTTTCAGTATCTTTACAATACTGAAAACCCACCGACGTGGATCTGAAAATAACCGCATGACAGCACTAACGTTAACTAAGGTAGCATGTCTTTAATTAACCAAGGCGGCATGGCTTGCTCCCGATAGATGCGAGCATGACATCATTGCTTCAGGACTGACATGGTAACAAGGCTTGGGTAAGAGGAAAGAAGTAACTTAAAGATAGCAGGACTGTGTCTTTAAGTTACTATGAGTGTTGTGAAGACAAGCACATGAAGATATATATATATATATATATATATATATATATATATATATGGATGAAAGAAGTAAATGTACTGATAAGTTTTAGATAGGGATGAAAGAGCCAGCTCATTTCTGATAAGTTCTAGATAAGGAGATACATGTATATATATATATATACATATTGATACATCTTTTGTGAACAGGGTCCAACTTTTTATGTTTTGGCATATAACCATGATTCATTAATTCACCTTTTGAGCATACCACAACATATAAACCATGTGTACATGCAGCAGTGTCAAGCCTGTACATGCATCAGTGTCTAACCTGGTTTGTAGATTGTTCAAACTACAATTACAGTTTCTTTATTTAATCTTTTGGTTTTGCGACTAAAATTACTATTCAAACTGCAGTTACTGTTCAAACTGTAATTACTGTTCAAACTTTTTATGTTTTGGCATATAGCCATGATAAATTTGATAAACATTTACAACTTAGAAGAAACACAAGACACAAATCAAATATGGTATTTAGAAGTTGCTGCTGCTACTGAAGAAAATATACTGTAAATGGATGATATGATATTGTATTCGACCTAACTTAAGCCAAACTGCACTTATAACGATAATACCCAAAAAATTATATCTATAGGCAACATCATCCCACTTGATTCACTTTCTAATTAATAAATCAAGGGAAAAAATTATGTAAACTGTAAACGTATCCATACATCATAATCAAGCTAGCTCAAAGCAAGTGTTCAGTAACGATGGTATTAGTATAGCAATACTACTTCATTTCACTAATAATTGTAAATCGATCGAACTAATTGTACAAAAACTAAGTAATTAAATTAATTGAATCAAAGGACAAATAATTAAATCAATCGAAAACTAAATCGATCGAACTAAATGTACAGAAGACAAATCATAACTAAATCGATCGAAGTACCTGAAAAAGAGGAACTAGGGCACCATGAAATTGGAATCAGGGAAGTAAGGAACGACGAAATGATAAAATTAGGTTTTATCACAAGATGAAATCGAACACGGGAAATGAAATCGAAAGAGGGAAATGAAACTGGATGAACATGGAAAGTTTATTTTTTAGCAGAGAGAAATGAAACTGGAGGCGAGATCGATTAGGCTAAATATTTCATCACACGCGTTGTATCAGCGTTTCATAAAGGGTTGAAATCATCAGATGCGTTTCATTGAGTAATGAATTTAGGAGGACCAAACTTTTATAGCTTTTACACCCAAAACGCTGTCCTTGATTGTTGTTGAAAGTGGTTTTTCTTGTATTGTTCCCCCTATGCTTGCATCCCCACTACTAGCTTTTCCACAGGTTATGCCATACCAGAGTAAAAGATTGCATAACTCCATAGGCTAAGTTTGTGGGCCTATATATAAATATTACGCAACACCCCAAAATATACTTAACCCTCCCCCTGTTTAATACAATTTTACTTAACCCCTACTCGAGTTAACATGTTCATACAATCCCTATGGATTCAACTAGGTTAAGTATTCAAGTTTATTACCATATTCATTTATGGTTATAATGTGCTGGACCCCCCACATTAAGCCCACAACTTGTGGATGCTGGATATGCCGGGTGGTTCCGGGCAGACTTCTACCACAAGTCGGATTTAACCTCGTGTCTTAGCACATCATATTTATGCACTTAGACCCCTCACATTAGATTCACTACTTGTGGTTGTTGTATATGCCGGACGGTTCCGGGCAGACTTCTATCACAAGTGTAATCTAACCTCGTGTCTAAGCGCTGTTACAATTTCTAATTATTGTAATTCTAGGCATTACCATAATTAATCAATTAATCCTATGTCATTATAAGTTTTCATGTCCCTTTTCCCCAAGTCATTTTCATCATGTATCATATGCCCCAAATTCAGATCTTTAATCAAAGTTTGGTTTATGCCCCAAATTCATATTAATGCCCAAATTTCTCAATACAAGTTATGCCCCAATTTTAACGTTTTTCCTCTCGTTCCCAATTTTACGCGTTCGCATATTTCAGCGGCATGCCTAGGCTTGAAGGTAGCCTGGCTATAAAAATAAAAGGGAAAAATAAGAAGGGAAGAGAACAAAAATGAAAATAATGACAATATTAGCATATAATGGCAGAAATGAGCATACCAACTAATAAACATACAGTGATAAAATTGGGCAAAATGACAAGATAGGCATATAGAAACAGATCTGATGAACATGTGATAGTAGAACTTATTCTAACATAATAGGGACATCATAAACACACATGATGAGATCTAAACAATGAATTAGATCAACAAACAATGGAAGATCTGACATGATTAATAGGCATAGGCTTAGATCTAGTTCATAGTCATGTCAGAATTACTTAGATACATAGGTTATTGCAGATTTGATATGATTCAAATAGTCACAGGCTTAGATTCAAGTTATAGTCATGTCAAGATTAAATTTTTTGTACTTAGATCTAAAAATAACGTAGACTCACTGTGAGTGGATCTAAGAAATAGAAGAGTAATTGCGGATGTTGAATCACAGATCTTTAAGCTTGACTGACTTGATTGTTGAAGAAGAAAAGACTTGATTTCATCTCGGAAGAGGCAGCATCTAGTTCTCCATTGTTTTTGGTGTGGGAAAAATAAGAGAAATGGGGTCTTATTTATAGCCTAAAGCCAACGAACCAAGTCAAGAAAGGAGTCCATGTTTGGAACCAAAATAATCTGCCCAAATCTTCCTAGGGGGGTAGACCGCCATTGGTGTGTCGACCTGGGAGTTGACACCCCCTTGATGGGGTCGACATCCATGAGCGAGAATTTTCCCGCTCCACTTTTTCTGCTCGAATTTGAACTATTTTGAATTCTGAAACTTATTTTATTCACGTGTAACTGCCTTATATGCATACAAACTTTAAACCTTAATAACTTCTTCTAATGGTGTCCGTTTTACGCAAACTAAGTGTCTATTTTGACTAGAATTCCGAGATGAATGCAATGACACAGTCCATTTCACTTAATTCTAAATATTTAATTAAGTATTCTTTAATTTATCATCTTTAGTGTTGTTAAAATTATGGGGTGTTACAATAAGCATAAGGTGATGCTATCTTATGAGGCAAAGCAGTTATTTGGGACGGACGAAGCAACCGGTGATGTGTTCTGAAACCGATTCGAATGGAACATCCAAAGTTGATATAGTCTGATGCCTCTTATAGGAATTAATTAAGTGTTTATGTGATCATATTAAAGAACTCTTGAGATAGTTCTTTGCTTTTGACCAAAGCGAAATCTTCTGATACAACCCTTAACTTAATCGATCGAAGCGAAGCATATGCTGTATTGATTTAGGAATTCATCTCTTCACGAAGTAAAGCACTTTCTAAATCAATGTACTGAAACAACCTGTATTTTTGACTGTTCAAATAGACAATGATCCTCAATTGTCGATTTAAACAAATCAAAAATCCAGATAGTTATTGGGATTAAAATAAGAAAAAGAAGAAAACTATCACAAAATCTCATAGGGAAAGGATAAAATATAATAATTAAATATTAGCTCATGAAGCTATTATAATATATATTTTATTATACATTTACAAAGATTATCTGAGTTAATTAACGTACAAAATACCAATATATGCAGTGGAATAATATAAATAAATACGTTAATCAGGCTCCATTATCATTTTCATAACTATGTCTTCGTTAACTGAAAAACTCAAGCTGACCCGAGCATAAATGAAATGACAAAAACACTGTGATCAGGACTAAAATATTCTCATATTAGTCAAATCAAATTTATGTGATAATATGACTGCAGCAACTTAAGAGATGGCATCTCCTAAGGATCCGTTAAATTAAATATCGTATAATACAGTACGCTATTATAATAGTGTCTATAGCTAAATGTACTATTGAAAATAGCTTAAGCGGGATAACCATTATTACCCTTAAACCATTTATAATACCGTAGTCTATACAGATACCGTAAAGTCCACCGTAAACTAGTGGTTGTCAGAGGGAACTCCATAGGTACGGTACAAATCAAAATTGTATGGGACTCGATCAGGATAATATAACAAGGCACACGAGGAATACCCATGGTAGGATTCTACCGATGCACGCCCGGACTAGTGGTAACGCATAGCCGCAACTACCGCGCACCTGGAATAGCACTCCCAAAATCAAGAGTGGCCACCAATCAAACCACAAAGCAACAGATATAGTTCGAAGAAGTGCGTCAAATAGGAGGTGTGACCTCATTTAATCATGGTATAACACCTGTTTTAATCATTTTAATTATGACCCGAGACATCCATCATCGTTCACTTACTTCATTCCAGTAGCGTTCGCCAAACCAACCTACTTCATTCTGGATTTTCCTCCATGGACACAGCTGTTAAAGTGGTTTTCGGTATTGGCAGAGAGTATTACAATATCCGATCCCGGTCTCTTTAACAACCAAATGGTTACATTTTTCACACCAATCGGTTCTTTTCATTTGAAAGAGGTTCATACTTCATATTGAAATATCATATTTTCTTAAAATCATTTCATTATTCAAGCTAGAATATTATTCATATTAAAATCTCCAGTTAAAAACCAAACTTAGAATCTTGAACAATTCCAAATAATTTGAATATCTAAAATAGTAGAAAATTATGTTAAAATAATTTAGATATATATAAAATAGTTAGGAAACAAATAGTCATGTAATAAAAGTTTAAAAATAAAATAGTATTTATTAAAATTTTGTAAAATACACATATATATATATGTAGTAAAATATAAAGTTGTTGTAAAATAGATAATTGGTTATTAAAATAGTTTATTTAAATAGTAAATATATATAAGAAAAAAATAGTTTATAAAGATGGTACAACATAAATATATGTTAAATAGTATAGTTTGTAAAATAAAATAATTATTTAGTAAAATAGCTTATAAAATGATTTAAAATATTATAATTGGAATTGGTATTGGTATTGTTCCTTCTGAATAATTTGAAGTCATGTTCAAATTTCAAATCAATTTCAGTATTTAAATTCGATTCAACCCTTTTTTTAAATCAATTCTATACAGACAATCTGATTTAAATTTTTAATGTTTAACACAGAATTCTCAATTGTAATCATTACAGTTTGTAGCAAATCTATAGTCCACAAATCAAATATTACTTTAAATAAGGTTAATTTAAAGTAAAATTTAAAGGTAGACAATTGTTTATATTTTAAACAATTCAATTTCAATAAGTTCAATTCATGCTAAATTACAAATATTTAGCTTCGGTTTACAATAAGAAAATCACTTAACTTTAAATTCAAAAATTTTAATGTTCAATTTTGAAGGAAATCAATTCATAAAATATCATTTATACTGCTTTAAAAACAATATTACAAATTTTAAAGTTGAAACAAAATTGTTTAACCAATCGGTGTATGTACATAATTTTATATCCTATTGCTAAATAATACTTAAAATTTAATTTTAGTATATTGGGAAAGGATATATATCATTTCAATCCAAATCAGGTTCATAGGTATTTATCATTTCAACTTACGTTCTTAATTTATTTTAATGATTAATCCCGAGCTTATTTGATGCCCGTAACATCTAGGGTAATGTAATACAACAAAAATACTCTATTACAACATCCATTTTACAATGGGCACAAGCTAGCCGTTGTAATAGAATGCTATTACAATGGTCACTCTCTGAACCGTTGTAATAGATGCCTTCACAACACCCTTTTACAACGGGAATTTATTGCCCGTTGTAATAGTATGCTATTACACGGTCATTTCTGGACAGTTGTAATTGATATCCTTTACAACACTCTTTTTACAACATGTAAATACTGCACGTTGTAATAGAATGCTATTATAACGGTCATTAAGGCATGTTGTAATAGATGTCAAACGTTCAAAAATGTCAGTTGTAATAGATGTCTATTTTACAACGGTCATAGAATGTCTATTGTAGTAGGTGCCATTTTTTTATTGGCAAAGCCGACGGGGTTGGGTGGACCCCTACCACTTTATTGATAACCATAGAAAGATTGCAGAGTAAACATCACAAGAAAAAGAGATAAAATAATGCAAAGAAAACAATTTTATCAACCACTAGAAAAAGAACAAAAAACACAAAAACAGTAGCCACATTTTCAGGTGCATGAAGCAACAGCTTCAACATCAGCTCCAGATTCCTAGGTCAAAGACTTGCGACACCGTTTGTATGTTGTTCCTGATCTTTGCAAGTACAAATATTTTCATCTGATGATTGAGAATAGCTTTACCAAGCATGATAATTCTTGTATTCCTTATTTTCCATATGGTAAGTATAAACTTCTTCAGAACAAAACATATAAGTTTGGCTTGCTGATTTCCTTTCACAATATGCTGGTGTAAACTTGTCCATTCGTCAGCACTATTATGCACAACATGATCTCTTCCTTATACGATCATAATCTCCAACCAAACTTCCCTAACTTGAGCACATTCAAAAAAAAATGCCTAACATCTTCAGGTTCAGCTCCGCAAAAGGTGCAATAGATAGGTATGATCATTCCTCTAGCAACCAGTTTTACTCTTGTGAAGAGGGCATTGTGAATCACTTTCCATAGAAATAAATTCTCTTTTGCTTCATTATACCCCTTCCATATAAAGCTCTGCCACCTGCAACGTGGCATAGTTTCAACATCCATCAAGGTTAAGTACATTAGTTTAATGGAGTACTTCTCACCTTTCATAGGTGACTATTTTCAACAGTGAATAATTAATAATTACAATACCTCTGTAAAATTAGCACTAATTCTGTTCTATTTAGTTAATCATTAATCATATATTAATAATTATTAACCATAATATTATATTACTAATCATTAATTATATTATATTATATTATTTATTAATATTTAATAATTAATCCTTAATAATATTATATTTAAAAATTAATCATTAATAATAATTATCAACAGTAATATTATATTATTTATAAAATCATTATAAAAATAATAATATCGATCTACAATGTCTACCCAAATAGTTGTAAAAAATCTTCAAATTATGACATTTCTTTATATTATTGTATACATATTATTACAGTGCCCAATCACGATATATATTGTTTGTTTTTTATTTTAAAATAAACAAAAAAAAATTAATGGAAAAATTAGCTTTTTCTGGTAGTGTTTTTTATTTTTAATAATTTTAGATTAATATGCAATTTATAATAATTAAGAAGTTATATTTATTGTTTTTCTTTGAGTACTAATAAACGTAAATACTAGTTATATTTTACATTTAATATTCCAAAAAGTTTAAAATTTAGAAGTTAAAATTTTCCAAGATAGATTTATTAACATTACAAAAATTTTAAATTAGAATTTGAACACAACAACAAAATAATTATTTGACAGTTAAAATCACTAATAAATAATTCAAAAGCGATAACTAGTAAGCATGACTAATAATTAATAAATGATATTTATTTATTTGAAAATAAGAGAAATACCATTAATTAATAATCTTTTATAATCAAGTGGTAGTGTTTATTTCTTAAAATTTAACATTTAATCCTTGTAATTGATAATTATATTTAACATGTCATTATTTCTAGAAGTTCTAAATATTGTAATTTAATAAGATACTCAAATTTGCTTAAATTATAATTCAATGGTATAAGCATTACTTCGTATGTTATTACTTTCATATATTATCGTCTCTGGAAAGTAATTAATTCCTTCACCTTAGAAAGTAACATTGAAATTTTTTGGCTCCATCATTTTCACTCGTTCCTTAACATTTAGCTTCAATCCGTGAAATTTTGGCTCTACTGTTTAAGTTTTATGATCATCCATTCCATTTCATACTTATTCCCAAATCTGAAAAATCTACATTCTCAAACCCTAATCATTAGTTCCAAACATGTCAGTCGCCACCCCTACTTCCACCGTTAAAGAGCAAACGACCTCCGATCCCGTCCCAGCTTCCACCATCGAAGAACAAGCGACCTTCGATCTTGCTCCTTCTTCCATCGTCGAAGGACAAGCTTTATTTGATTGGCACCATGGCAACTAATAGAAACATAAATAAGGAAAAAAACTTAGGGCTAAGGTGTATTCGATTATTCAATAAATTGAGAGTATGACAGGCAATTGAGAAACAATGAGCAATAATGAAGTCAAATTGGAAATTGATCCCATGGAAATCTCAAACCGATCCCATGGAAGTCGGTTGCAAAGACGTAAGTTTCTTAGTTATTAATGGGTTCGAGCATCTGATTTTATATTAAAAATTTGGGGATCGCAATCCGTTTAAACTGTTATTTTCTATATCTACGAACCATTCTTTTGTGTACCAAAGTTATTAGTTTAAGAAGCAGATTTAGAAAAATCATAAGTCTAAACTGGTTCTTATATGCAAAAATAAGTATGTTTATTCCTGATTCTTCAATATGTTTGAGTGCTTATATGCAGGTCAGTGAGAATAGTTGTCATAGCAGAATTAAGAAAGTTAAATTGCGTAACATCTATTTACGGTGTAACAATTCTGGAACTAGGAAGTAGGAATCTATTCTATATGAACGAAATGGTTCTGTTGCAGCTATTTTAATGTTCCTTCTTAGTATTTTTGTGAATAAGAGGAGTTTTTTCTTCCGATTTTGCTGACTTTTAATTCACTAAAATTCATTGTTTTGTAAATCGTACGTGAAAGCATTTTTTTAGCTATGTGATACGCGCCTAACTAAAGGTAAGTGTTGTAAGGGTTGTGAGCATGTAAGTGCTTCCAAAAAGAAATCTTTACCTACTGGCTAAGCAAAAGAAAAATTCATAAATCTATGATTTCCCTCCATCATGACATTTGATCTACTCCTAGTCTGTATCTGCATTTTTTACCACTATTAGCTGAGCTTTCTACCTTTTAGACCAACTCTGGACAAGACGATCTTCCATCTCCAACCTACGTAGACTCCGCTCCAACTGCCTTAAGACTAACTTTCTCCCTTACCATAATCTGAACGCACATATTCCTTTAATCTTGTCAAAAAGAGTTAGATTCAGCGGCATAAATATCTTCAATAGGAGTATAGTCAACCACATTTGAAGACAAATATGCAGTATAGAAAATGAGGAACAAGGACATGAAATGCAGCAGTGTTAGCAGAGAACTGGATAAATAAAAAATGATGCAAAAAAGAGCTTGGGTGGCAGGTAAGGCTTCCACCTATGTCTGTTCTTTGTATTTCTAGCTCTTTTTTTATAGTTTGTTTGGAGTGTTTCTCCTCCAGTAGTTGTGGTTTCCCAATTTTTGATGCTCCATTGGTTATTTTGGAGTTAAATGTTTTTTTATCTTGGGATGTGTGGGGTTCTTTGGATATTGTAGTCTTGCCTTTTAAGGTGGCGTTGGTGTTTACTATGATTTGGAGCCTATCACCGTAGGTCCAGTGATTCCTTGGTGGTAATGTATTTTTGTTCCTTTGAAATTTTGTTCTGCATGTCATTGGTTGCCACTTTGTTGGGATTCAGTTTTTCTTTTTTGGAGGCTATTTTTTTTTCCAGTTTGAATGTTGTCTTATGTCTTATGTCATTCCCTGGTGTCTTATGCTTCGAATGGTCTATAGAAACCATTCAAGGTTTAGAAAAAGAAAAGAAAGAAATAGATCAAATCTTGATAGTGTCTTCGGCGGATTTGATTGCGGTTGCTGGAGCTGAAGTGGTTGAATTATGTGGATGTCCAGTAATTCCACTTCGATTGGTCAAATAGATGTCAGATAGATGCAAGCACACAAGAATTGGTTGCAATATTTGGAGAACACATATCAGGAAGCAAAGAATTTGGAAATTCCATTGCATTCGATAATACCTACTTCAAAATACTTATTGACAGACCATGTGACTGTGTACATGTATATGAGTGAATAGTGTGTGGTGAGGAGTCAATGTATGCAAGTGAAATGTAATGAGGAAGTGTATGTATAAGTGATTGTGTAAATAGAGGGGAAACACGATGTGTACTATTTGAAAGTGTAATGAATATTTGTTTAATAATAATTTTTGAATTAAATATTCAATTTCTGTAAATATTATTAATATTATGTGTAGTATTCAAATCCATTGCAACTTTTAGCATTTTACAACGGACATTAATTATTGTTATAGAAGATATTACAAGGTCAATACCTGTTGCAAAAATTATTACAACGGGCTGCTATTCTATTGAAGGAACATACAACAACAACATAAGACCGTTGTAAAAAGTCTATTACAACTGCTCATTACCATGTTCATTGCCCATTGTAAAAGAGGACATATTACAACATGACTTAATGCAGCAGGCGGGATGGCCGCTGTAAAACCCTATTACAATGGGCATTGCCCGTTGTAATAGATCTGTTTTGTTGTAGTGATGGTTGGGATTAATCAACAAAAATCAATAAGCATATATAAACAATGTTGATAACAAGATGAATTACATATCAATACATTAAATATATAAATCCAAGACATCCATCAAAATCAATACATCTAAACAGCTCAATGTAATATCAGTTTACTAGTCATAAGTATGAGGCTTTTAAACTAGTAATTAAATTCTAATTGTACAATTTACACTAACAGTTAAATTAAATTACACAGTCTATGTAGATTAACACAAATAAGCACTTTAAACAATCATACACCAAACAATACAATCATATCATAACATGAATTTAATTTAACTAATAATCAAATATTTTAGTTAGGTGTGAGTGGGTTTAATCACTCATCTTTGGTTTCAACGCGTTTGAAATCCAAAAATAGGACTAAATTTCATATTCTCAAAATCCGTTCGCGACAGCTCTATATTGTCTGGAATTACGATACGATCCCAAAGGATCCAACCAATGCGTAAATCCGAGTTCGTATGAGAAAGTTATTCAAGTTAACGCGATTGGAACAAATAAAAAACAAAAATGGCACAAAAAATGGAAAAACATGCCATGCCACCAATGCTCCATTGTTCTCCAACGTGAAACTGTTGCCCAGTAATAACTGCACTCATTGTTCCCTTTGATTTCAATATATACGCACCTCCAATTCAATAGTCGGCTTCCGATCCGACGATGCCAATGTGAAATGACCCGAAATCCCCCTAAATGAGGAGCCTAGATTGCTTTGAGAACACGACGCATCAGAACACAAACAATAGAATATTTCATTGCTATTACAACAATTTACATCAGTGTACAAGAATATATCAGAGTATGAATAAATATTACAACAGAAAATATCAGAGATTTACAATTTTTAAACAGCGGAAAATAAAATACATGAATAAAATGTGCAGCGAAAAGTAACAATTGACACAACTGAAAGAGATATAAGAATACAAAGATTTCCGAATATAGCTCCAGCTATAATCCAGGATCCTATGAAAAGAAATATCTGCGAAAACCAATACCACTGGCTACCCGTGTGGAAATATGGGCATCCAAAGTTTAGGTTGAAACAATAAACTCCGAGTCAGTCATGAGACTGGTGTGAGAACTAAAATAGTTACTAACTTGATTTTTAATGTTAGGTAATCACGGGACCATGCTTTATAACATGGAACGGGTTTATCCCCCATGAATACCAGTGCATTAAAATAGCAGTGCAATGATAAAGAGAAAAATGAAGCTATTATAAGACTCGGGTCCCATTACACAATGAACACAGTCGAGGATAGAGTCTTCCCTTATAATAGCCAAATATGCTTGATACACGAAATTTCATCTTTTATTATTACTATAAGTGAAGAAATAAAATTCAAATATTAATGTATCAATCATAGGCGACGTAGGTACCATTATATTACGTCGCCATATAGGTTTACAACTAAAACCTTAAAATCACGTATTGGAAATTGGGTTTCCATCTATGAACCAAGGCAAGGGGTTGTCCTTACCAGTTTCGAGGTATTATAGCAAATGCCTCGGGACTCAGACGTTGGCAAGCCCTCGGAATCGGCAGAGCTGGTCATCCGTCGATGATTAGTTATACCATAAACTATATGTTAGCCGGTTATATCGAACCTCTAAAGTGGTTAGTCACGTCCACCAAAGAGCCACTAGAGACTCAAATCAAATCCGAGGTACCTCGCTATCCATCAAATAATATGCAACATCACATGAGTAAACAGTCTAGGCTCCATACCATGACGTTACTCGTAGCTAGAACTAACATATGTCCATTTCCCTGCGGTCACTATCTCGTTTTTGGTTCATACCGGGGTGTGAGGCTCGCGAATTAACGTTACACAAAGCTATGCTACTTAAACCTGTGCTTTGATCATCAACCACAAGACTCTGCTTTTCAACAAAAGCCTTGATCATTTGCATCTCAGTGTGCCACACTGTCAATCCATACCGTACCACCGATTTCCACCAATATATAACCTCTAAGCTCGTACGTATCAGGGAAGAGTGTTAAGCAAGAGAATAAATTCTCCACTACCAAACAGATATATATTTAGCAGATATCAACGAATACAGTATAAAGAAATACACTGTCAGGCATACTATCCATTTACAAGTCCGTTCTGGGTCTGAACGAAAGCGAAGGTGTAACAACCTGAATTTTAATAACACGTTAAATAGAAATCAAGGCAGAATTAAATTTTAAAATAAGAATAAGGGAAAACGATTGCGCCAATGCGTTCGTCTCGGAATTCTACATGAAATAGAGTCCAAGTTTTCGAAAATCGGAGTCCGTATGACCAAGATATGGCCTAAACAAGATTCAGCAGACTTTCGGGCAGACTGACCCCAGGTCGACTGTAGTGTCGACTGCATAGTCGACCTGCCCCCCCAGGTCGACTGTAGTGTCGACCTCCCCCCTGTACAGGTCAACCTGGTCGGCCTGGTGTGGCTCAGAACCCATTTTTGAGGCCCGGGATGAGTTTTGATGGTCCGGATTGATTCTATGGTTAATCCTATGGCCTAAACTAGTTGCTACAACTATAAAAGCACCCTAAGACCTAGCCTAACTCACACAAATCATTCTTACACCGTTATGCTGCTAAAATCCCTCTTGAGCCATGGACGCCGCCTCCAAATTAAAGCTTAAGCGTCCAAACTTGATTCAAATCAAAGATCAATGCTTCTACAACAAATTCAAGAGAATAGATCAATGACACTGCAACTTTCTATGACAAATTCACTTCTTAATTCGCTAGCCATGCTCTGTAAGTTCTAGTTATTTTCCGATTTAAATATTTGATTATAATATGGCATTGAATTAAAGTGAAATTGGATCTAAGTATGTTTATCGATCCAGATCTATTTCTGTTGTTTCTTGAATCTTGAGTTTTTGACTTGTCTATCTTTATTCTCATGACAAGTTCATAATCTATTCAGCCTGTTGTAAATTAGTTTTCTCGATTCATGTTAATATTATTATCAAATTGTAATCTTCTTGCCTGTGATGATGTTTTTCCCTCTAATCTTGCTTTTACTACGAATTCTACCTTTCCCCTATTTATTTTCTTTTGATGAACCTTGGTCAATTTCGGACCTTAGCCTAAAATCGCGATTTGCATACGAGATGTATACGGGGGAATTACGGGATTATTGCCTATATGAATATGTTGGAATTATTGGCAACATGAAATTGGAAATTATCACTGTATCTGCAAGTTTGGGGCTTGATCTGTAAATTTTGGTATAACCTTGTTATGGGGAAATTTGCATAAATAATATATACATGGAATTTGGCATTAATAGGATATATGTAAAAAGGCATGAAACTTGGTATATATCTAAATTGGCATTAATAGGATCTATGTAAAAAGGCATGAAACTTGGTATATATCTAAATTGGCTAGGATTGGACACATATAAATTGATATATGTAATTTTGACGTGGATCGTGACATATGTAAAAAGCTAGAACTTGTTATAGGTAAATTGGTATAAACAAGGAATACATGTAGTTTGATGTGGAACTTGAACATATGTAAATTGGCTAGAATTGGGCATATGTATATCGACATGAAAAGTTAGAACTTGGGCATATATATTAATATGTAAAGTTGGGTTTTGGGTAGTTGGCTTGTATTGTAAATAAAAAGGCTATAACTTGGCATAACTTTATAGCAGATTTTAGTAATACTTTGGGAACACGTTTTGGGGCAAAAACGTGAGTTATGAACTTGATAATAGGCATAAGTTGAAAACTAGAATCTTGACATGAAACTTGCTTAGAAATTTGAACATTGTTATAACTTGAACATGAACATGACACTTAGATAACTTGAAAGTGGCCAACTCGAGGTTGGGTTGAGTTTGCAGTATAAACCTGCCCGGAACCGCCCGGCGAATCCAGTAACTGCAAACAATAGGACCCAATGTGAGTAGTTGGTCATTCCGCGCTTAAAACCCGAGGTTAGATTAGGTTGTGGTATAAACCTGCCCGGACCCGCCTAGCGTAACCAGTAACCACAACCAAGTCTAATGTGAGAGGTTGGGGTGCATTAAGTAAATTAATGCCACATGATAAGGTTAAGTAATATGATTAGACTAATAACACTTAACCGATATGACATGAATGGGTGGGTTAAGTAATATGACTGGACTAGTAACACTTAACCATTTTAATATGACTAGTGGATGGGGTTAAGTTAACATGCACTTAACTAATCTAAAGTGATGCGGGGTAAGGTTAAGTAACAACAGAGGATAACACTTAACCGACACAACATGATAAGTAGGTGGGTTAAGTCACGAACTTGAACGACCATACTTAACCAAACTTGACATGCAAGACTGACAGGGTTAAGTCATGAATCTGAAAGAATATACTTTACCAATTTGACACGATGATTTGGTAGGGTTAAGTCATGAACCGCTTGAATATACTTAACCAATTTGACACGATGATTTGGTAGGGTTAAGTCATGAACCGCTTGAACATACTTAACCAACTTGACACATGATTCGTAGGGCTAAGTCATGAACTTAAACGACAACACTTAGCCAATTTGACATGACACGTAGACGGGTTAAGTCACGAACTTGAATAACCACACTTAACCAACTTGACATGCTAGACTGATGGGGTTAAGTCTCGAATTTAAATGACAACACTTAACCTGCTGGACGGAAACCCTAGTTACGCGGTCCTTTTCAGCAGTAACCCACTAGATGTATCATTATACCCTGGAACTAGGCAGGGTGGGGCACGATTACTGGGCTGATTGTAAGCGACCAGAACGACGGCTAAGTTGGTGCGCCATTGTAGGTTCAGGCGGACTATGGTCGTGCACGTAGTCCGGAGTTGAAAAAGCAGGCATTGGGCACCAGTAGGTTTACACTGTGCGTGCTTGATTCGTGTCGGTGGTTGGCACCCTAGGGCTTGATACACCCTATGGTGGACCTAGCACAGGTGACTACATTCGTGATAGGGCCGTATGACATAGACACATGAATGAGATAGGACTTGTAGTGAGCCAATCGATTAATAGATCATTACGTGGATAGGTAGCATAATCCCTAGTTGTCCTAGGTGGCAAAAACATTAATCGAATCTAGAAAACGTTCAATAGGTAGCATAATCCCTAGTGGTCCTAGGTGGCATAAATCCTAGTTGGACACGCGATAGTTCATGATAAGGAAACCTAGCCAGATCAAGGTTGGCAGTCCAAACGATTTCAAGACTGATAGCACTACGTTGTAGTAGTATATAATTACGTGATGAAGCCCGTACGATTTATGGCAAGGGACTGTACATATACGGTGTATTAGGTTGGTCTACTAGTAAGTGGACCATTTCATGATTTTTGGCAAGGGACATTTTATAGTCAACACATGACACGGGTTGGGATACTAGTACGGTTGGTGCAGATCAAATAGATATCATTGAAATATTTTAATGGTAAAGCAGAGAAATCTTGCGATGCTTGATAGAAATTTGCGAAATTATACTTAGTTTATCTTGAATGGAAACCTGGCGATGTTATACTTGACAAAAACCATATGAGGTTATTCTTAGTTATCTTTCCTGTAGCTTATCTTGTCATCATGCTTATGTTTACTTTTAGTTTATTCATGCCATGTTATCTTTACCTGTTTTTATGCTGAAAGTCACTAGGACTTACTCAGTCTTTATGACTGACCCATTTTGTTTCGCCTCTTTTTCTTCCGTCCCCCCCCTCCCCCCAGGTTCGCAGGGTGGGAATACAGCTTAGTTCGGATCTTACCAAGCTCCAAAGCTCTTTCACGTTCGGCTTGGATTTCTCTTGGCTATGGCTTGCTTTATTGGGGAATGATTTATAACTATGGTTTTATGCATCCTTACTATTGCAAGACAGATTTCGATGTAATTGACTTAATAGCATTTTGATGTAAAAGGCTTTAGACCTTACTAGATTTTAAAGCAATGAAATTTGGGTTTTCCTTCCGCTGTTTTATTTATGTTCTGTCTTGTAATATTTCTTTGTATGTTTACCTAGATAATACTCCACCAAAGCTAGTGCATTCCCTTTGTGAGTGACCCTAGCGGAGGTGGGGTGTTACATTTGGTATCAGAGCAGAAGGTTACCAGACTGGGCAAAAGCTTTTAAAAAAAAACTTCTGAAACTATTTTCAAAACGTTTACAAAGAAGCATTTTTCTAAAGAAAAGTTTTGTTTTACGAAAGGCATGTTCCCCAAAGCCATATGCACTATCTTTTGATTCTCTCCTTGAGTCTCTTCTCTCTTTCTTTTTCACCATAGTTTCTAGGCATCCAACATATGTCGGAGGGCAAAGAAGTGCCTAACCTCCATCTGTAGCCGCAGTAGTTCCATCTGCGTCTAATCTTATTTCAAGCTTTGTAGGGTTGCCGTGCGATGGAGGTAGCTTTCGAGAGACTTGTCAACAAGCTATACAAGGATAGTAGGAACATAAAGAACACAAGCCTAAGAATGAGAAACTTGTTGAAATGGCTTAATCCACGAAGGAGGAAAAAGGTGAAAGGAAAGAGGCCAAAGTGAAAGAATAATAAAACCCATGACAAGAAAGAGTATCGTTAGTATAGTAAAAAGGGACATGTAGTTAAGTGTTATAAGACAAGCACAAGGGCAAAGGACAAGATCATCGAGAGGGCAATTGTATGCTCTCGCTACTAGCGTACCTAAGAGGGGTGGTAACGTTGCTGTTAAAGGTTTAATTTTTCTTTTCTATCATCCCATTAGGACTCTGTTTTTGAACATTGCATCCTTTTAATTCTGCTTTGATAGTTGAGTCTCTGCACCTTAGTACTAGTAAAGGATCCCATTTTTCTTTTGTCTCAAATCCTGTAGGGAAATCGGCTCATTTTTTCATGACTTGTTTGGATTTGAGAATGTCTATGAAGTAATGCTTATGTTTTCGGGCTATGGGTTGATTCTAGGGACGGAGTAGTTACCCAGTAAGGGTGCCATTCTCGGTTTTGAAAGGAGGGTAGTTATACCCTTGACTTGCCTCGGTAATACCCTCGAAGTCGCGTGTAACCTTTAGGGTTCTACCAGGATTTGTTACCTAGAATCTCTTGGCACATTTATTGGTAATTTATTGATCCGCTCGAGTAGTGTTCGCCACTAAGGCGGATGGTTCATTTTGCTTATGCATGAGTTATAGAAAATCGCCTTAGTAAGTACCTTTGGCAACATGGTTGATATATGTTATTTTCAAGAGATAATTCATCTGTGTGAAATACCTCCTAGTAAGTGAACGAGATCCAAGATTCACCAGTGAATTTTGGAGAGCTTGCATGAAAAACAAGAGTATACAGATATGGTTGAGCCAAATATACTAGAGGGAGAATAAGTAAAAGTGGAACGAGAGGCGACAATAAAGTGATTTCCAGCTCATATTTGGAAATAGGAGTTAAGAGGCCACGAAATCATGAAGTTAAAGATGGTCAAAGAACAATGGAATTAAGCTCGAGGAAATGCGACTTAGAAGATTGAAGACAATATACGCGCATCATATCTCTTTTTAAGAGTATATTCTTGATCCCTGTTTTCCTGTAGAGCTTACCCGCATGCTATCTTTTATGCATATCCTCTTGGTCCTATTCTCGATCTTATTTCTATTACAAACTCCATAGGGTGTATGACTCATCGGTTAATAATATATGTCAGGGTTTGAAGATGTCTGTTAGGTTGACTAAACCTTTTGGGCTTGATAGGATATGGGTTGGGTTTAGAAAGGGATTTCTTGTAATCCAAAAAGGAGTTTATCTTGCTTATTTTCTCGATCCTATCTTGAGAACCTTAGGTAGAACCCTATGGATGCAAACATGTTTTTGAAACATGTTATGATTGATGTTTGCGAAATGGTTGCAAGTGGTCGCAAGTGGTTGCTCGCGGATGCATGAATACACATTAGGCACTAGATCGGCTCAGACACATTTTCATGTTGCATATGCATGAGTGTTTATACTTGTTTATGGATGAAATTGAATGTCTTATCATGTGGATATTGCATATGGATGAATGTTTGTAAACACATATAGTGTTTATGTGACTAGGACTATTTGCATACATGTGGATTCATGGCACTAAACATATTTTGCATTTAGAAGATCAATCAGGCCTGATCATTTGCATTAGACAAGGAACATATACACACACTTTCTGCATATGTTCATACAACACTAGAAATCTCTTAAGGACAATGGTTGCTTGTGGATGATGTTTTGAGTAGATGGATGATGGATGGTAGGATACGTTCTTCCTAACTTGAAGATTTCGGGGACGAAATCCTTTAACGAGGGGAGAATGTAACAACCCGAATTTTAATAACACGTTAAAACAAGAAATCAAGACAGAATTAAATTTTAAAATAAGAATCAGGGAAAACGGGTTGCGCCATTGCGTTCTTCTCGGAATTGTACATGAAATAGAGTCCAAGTTTTCGAAAATCGGAGTCCGTATGACCAAGATATGGCCTAAACAAGATTCAACAGACTTTCGGGCAGACTGACCCCAGGTCGACTGTAGTGTCGACTGCATAGTCGACCTGCCCCCCCCCCCCAGCAGGTCGACTGTAGTGTCGACCTCCCCCCTGTACAGGTCGACCTGGTCGGCCTGGTGTGACTTAGAACCCATTTTTGAGGCCCGGGATGAGTTTTGATGGTCCGGATTGATTCTAGGGTTAATCTTATGGCCTAAACTAGTTGCTACAACTATAAAAGCACCCTAAGACCTAGCCTAACACACACAAATCATTCTTACACCGTTATGCTGCTAAAATCCCTCTTGAGCCATGGCCGCCGCCTCCAAATTAAAGCTTAAGCGTCCAAACTTGATTCAAATCAAAGATCAATGCTTCTACAACAAATTCAAGAGAATAGATCAATGACACTGCAACTTTCTACGACAAATTCACTTCTTAATTCGCTAGCCATGCTCTGTAAGTTCTATTTATTTTCCGATTTAAATATTTGATTATAATATGGCATTGAATTAAGGTGAAATTGGATCTAAGTATGTTTATCGATCCAGATCTATTTCTGTTGTTTCTTGAATCTTGAGTTTTTGACTTGTCTATCTTTATTCTCATGACAAGTTCATAATCTATTCAGCCTGTTGTAAATTAGTTTTCTCGATTCATGTTAATATTATTATCAAATTGTAATCTTCATGCCTGTGATGATGTTTTTCTCTCTGATCTTGCTTTTACTACGAATTCTACCTTTCCCCTATTTATTTTCTTTTGATGAACCTTGGTCAATTTCGGGCCTTGGCCTAAAATCGCGATTTGCATACGAGATGTATACGGGGGAATTATGGGATTATTGCTTATATGAATATGTTGGAATTATTGGCAACATGAAATTGGAAATTATCACTGTATCTGCAAGTTTGGGGCTTGATCTGTAAATTTTGGTATAATCTTGTTATGGGGAAATTTGCATAAATAATATATACATGGAATTTGGCATTAATAGGATCTATGTAAAAAGGCATGAAACTTGGTATATATCTAAATTGGCATTAATAGGATCTATGTAAAAAGGCATGAAACTTGGTATATATCTAAATTGGCTAGGATTGGACACATATAAATTGATATATGTAATTTTGACGTGGATCGTGACATATGTAAAAAGCTAGAACTTGTTATAGGTAAATTGGTGTAAACAAGGAATACATGTAGTTTGATGTGGAACTTGAACATATGTAAATTGGCTAGAATTGGGCATATGTATATCGACATGAAAAGTTAGAACTTGGGCATATATATTAATATGTAAAGTTGGGTTTTGGGTAGTTGGCTTGTATTGTAAATAAAAAGGCTATAACTTGGCATAACTTTATAGCAGATTTTAGTAATATTTCGGGAACACGTTTTGGGGCAAAAACGTGAGTTATGAACTTGATAATAGGCATAAGTTGAAAACTAGAAACTTGACATGAAACTTGCTTAGAAATTTGAACATTGTTATAACTTGAACATGAACATGACACTTAGATAACTTGAAAGTGGCCAACTCGAGGTTGGGTTGAGTTTGCAGTATAAACCTGCCCGGAACCGCCCGGCGAATCCAGTAACTGCAAACAATAGGACCCAATGTGAGTAGTTGGTCATACCGCGCTTAAAACCCGAGGTTAGATTAGGTTGTGGTATAAACCTGCCCGGACCCGCCCAGCGTAACCAGTAACCACAACCAAGTCTAATGTGAGAGGTTGGGGTGCATTAAGTAAATTAATGCCACATGATAAGGTTAAGTAATATGATTAGACTAATAACACTTAACCGATATGACATGAATGGGTGGGTTAAGTAATATGACTGGACTAGTAACACTTAACCATTTTAATATGACTAGTGGATGGGGTTAAGTTAACATGCACTTAACTAATCTAAAGTGATGCGGGGTAAGGTTAAGTAACAACAGAGGATAACACTTAACCGACACAACATGATAAGTAGGTGGGTTAAGTCACGAACTTGAACGACCATACTTAACCAAACTTGACATGCAAGACTGACAGGGTTAAGTCATGAATCTGAAAGAATATACTTTACCAATTTGACACGATGATTTGGTAGGGTTAAGTCATGAACCGCTTGAATATACTTAACCAATTTGACACGATGATTTGGTAGGGTTAAGTCATGAACCGCTTGAACATACTTAACCAACTTGACACATGATTCGTAGGGCTAAGTCATGAACTTAAACGACAACACTTAGCCAATTTGACATGACACGTAGACGGGTTAAGTCACGAACTTGAATAACCACACTTAACCAACTTGACATTCTAGACTGATGGGGTTAAGTCTCGAATTTAAATGACAACACTTAACCTGCTGGACGGAAACCATAGTTACGCCGTCCTTTTCAGCAGTAACCCACTAGATGTATCATTATACCATGGAACTAGGCAGGGTGGGGCACGATTACTGGGCTGATTGTAAGCGACCAGAACGACGGCTGAGTTGGTGCGCCATTGTAGGTTCAGGCGGACTATGGTCGTGCACGTAGTCCGTAGTTGAAAAAGCAGGCATTGGGCACCAGTAGGTTTACACTGTGCGTGCTTGATTCGTGTCGGTGGTTGGCACCCTAGGGCTTGATACACCCTATGGTGGACCTAGCACAGGTGACTACATTCGTGATAGGGCCGTATGACATAGACACATGAACGAGATATGACTTGTAGTGAGCCGATCGATTAATAGATCGTTACGTGGATAGGTAGCATAATCCCTAGTGGTCCTAGGTGGCAAAAACCCTAATCGAATCTAGAAAACGTTCAATAGGTAGCATAATCCCTAGTGGTCCTAGGTGGCATAAATCCTAGTTGGACACGCGATAGTTCATGATAAGGAAACCTAGCCAGATCAAGGGTGGCAGTCCAAATGATTTCAAGACTGATAGCACTACGTTGTAGTAGTATATAATTACGTGATGAAGCCCGTATGATTTATGGCAAGGGACTGTACATATACGGTGTATTAGGTTGGTCTACTAGTAAGTGGACCATTTCATGATTTTTGGCAAGGGACATTTTATAGTCAACACATGACACGGGTTGGGATACTAGTACGGTTGGTGCAGATCAAATAGATATCATAGAAATATTTTAATGGTAAAGCAGAGAAATCTTGCGATGCTTGATAGAAATTTGCGAAATTATACTTAGTTTATCTTGAATGGAAACCTGGCGATGTTATACTTGACAAAAACCATATGAGGTTATTCTTAGTTATCTTTCCTGTAGCTTATCTTGTCATCATGCTTATGTTTACTTTTAGTTTATTCATGCCATGTTATCTTTACCTGTTTTTATGCTGAAAGTCACTAGGACTTACTCATTCTTTATGACTGACCCATTTTGTTTCGCCTCTTTTTCTTCCGTTCCCCCCCCCCCAGGTTCGCAGGGTGGGAATACAGCTTAGTTCGGATCTTACCAAGCTCCAAAGCTCTTTCACGTACGGCTTGGATTTCTCTTGGCTATGGCTTGCTTTATTGGGGAATGATTTATAACTATTGTAACACCCCACGTCCGTTAGGGTCACTCGCAAAGGAATGCACTAGCTTTAGAGGGGCATTATTGGTAAACATGCACAGAAATATCACAAGACAGAACATATATAAATAGCGGAAGTAAAATCAAACTTTCATAACATGAATAAATAAGGTCTAAAGCCTTTTACATCAGAGTACATCAAAACCTGTCTTGCAATAGTAAAGAAGCATAAAGACTTTTTAATAAATTATTCCCCAAGTAAAACAGTAAAGTAGCCATAGCCAAGAGAGGTCCAAGCCATCCATGATGACCTTCAAGCAGAAGAAGTCCGAACTAAACAGCATTGTTTTCTCCCTGAAACCTGGGGGGGGGGGGGGAACGGAAGAAAAGAGGCGAAACAAAACGGGTCAGTCAAAAAGACTGAGTAAGTCCTATCTACTTCCAGTATAAAAACAGGTAAAGGTAACATGACATGCATAAACTGAAAGTAAACATAAGGATAACTACAAGATAGATAAACCAGGGTAGCCGGTTGAACTACTGCGGCAAGGTAAAATAAGGTATCATGATAAACTACGGTGTTATGATAAGTCAAGGTATCACATCGTCAGATTTCTATCAAGTACATTATCCCAAGGTATCTACCCCGTCTAACATCCCACGGTATCTATTATGTATATT
This sequence comes from Allium sativum, assembly GCA_030737875.1. NCBI lineage: Eukaryota > Viridiplantae > Streptophyta > Magnoliopsida > Asparagales > Amaryllidaceae > Allium > Allium sativum. The sequence continues at coordinate 469,573,647 of CM060923.1, forward strand.
CTTCCTAATTCTAACATGTATATTTGCTCTGCACCTCTCGTACTAGTATCCCTACCCGCGTCATGTGTTAACCATGAATGTCTCTTGCTCAAAGTCGTGTAATGGTCCATGTCGACCTAATATATCTCATATATAGGTTACTCAAATCATATGTTTCTTTCCATGTATATATAAGTTCAGTCCTTTGCCGTACCTCGTACGGGCTTCCGCATGTCGTGTTATCCTTGAAATCGTTTGGACTATCACCCTTGTTCTAGCTAGGCTCTTCCATATGAATCATCGTTTGAACTACTAGGACTTACGCCACCTAGCACCACTAGGGATTACGCTTACCTATTGCACGCTTTCGTATTTCGGTTTGGGTTAAACCACCTAGGCCACTAGGGATTATGCTAACCCTCAACCGCGCCCTTTTTCCCACGCATTCATCGTGAATCGTTTTTCTATAACTGGATGCACATGTATCACATCGTGCCATCCGAGTCCTGCCACCGGCCAAAACAAGAAATACAGGACTCGGTCGGGAGCTTTAGATTTATCTGCCGATGCAGATACTAAGGTCTGCTTTTCTACACGTGGCTATGGTCCCACGAGACCCCTCCCTCAACTAGTGAAAGGCAACACAAGAGAAAATCTTGCATGAGAACTACACTCCGGCCAGCCCACATCCTACGGCCTACCTCACCCATAATTAGATAGCAATTATGGTCTGTTGGGTGTTCCCTGCCTTTCCGTACGTACACGCTTGACTCAAGATGGTAGATGATCGGCGAACTTGCTATCTCGGGCACCTTATGTATCCGTCGACTCACTGCTATCCACCCCAGTCTTTAGGTCGCTCGCATAGCAACCAAGGCATAGTCTTGGTTCTTCTACCGCAGACCTCAACCTCTTGTGAGCCCAGGATGATCATCTGCGACCTCACAGAGGGATACCAAGAATATCCTCACGTTCCCCGAAGCCGCTGCTTCGTTACCCCGTTCGCTGGAGCCTTTATCTAAATCAGATAGCCTGCTCCTACATGTATACTTAAACGACGACCTACCGTATCAGGTTACTCATCTATCTAAGAAGTGGTCCAGATTTCCTTAACTAAGAATTATTACTTAGTTTCCCTTAACTAAGGTTTACCACTTAGCCTTATTTCCATAATCCTTGTTAACTATGGTTATTTACCTAATCCTCCGAATTAGGGTTTATCTAATGGGTTAAGTGTCACTTAAGTTCACAACTTAACCCGTCTACAAAACATGTCGAAACTGGCTAAGTATCCAAGTCCAAGACTTAACCCTACAGACCATGTGTCAAGTTGGTTAAGTATATCAAGCAATCCATGGCTTAACCTCGTCTAATTATCATTTTAGATTGGTTAAGTATATATTAATTTGACCCCATCAAATTACCGAGTCAAATCGGTCAAGCGTATTCGAAACGATTCGTGACTTAGTCTTATCATGTTTTCACGTTAGATTGGTTAAGTATAGGTTAACTTAACCTCATCAAATTAACGAGTTAGATTGGTTAAGTATAGGTCACTTAACCTCATCAAATCATCGTGTTAAATTAGTTAAGTGTTTAACTTAACCCCATTAAATTACCAAGTTAAGTCGGTTAAGTATGGGTTACTTGACCTCATTGAATTACCAAGTTTAAATTGGTTAAGTGTTTAACTTAACCCTATCGAATTTCGGTGTTTAGATTAGTTAAGCCTAATCTTAACCCCATCCATTAACTGTATTATACGGTTAAGTGTCATTAAGAAAATTTACTTAACCTTATCACGTTATCGTGTTGGATTGATTAAGTGTTGGTTAACTTAATCCCGTCCACTAGTCGTATAAAAATGGTCAAGTGTCATTAGGCAAATCAAGTTACTTAACCTACCCAAGCTTATCATGTTTTGTTAAGTATCATTAGCCTAATCAAATTACTTAACCCATTTGTCCATATCATATTTGGTTAAGCCTCATTAATCAAATTAACTTAACCCTATTATGTGGCATTAATTTAATTAATGCACCCTCAACCTCTCACATTAGACCTTGTTGTGGTTACTAGTTAAGCCGGGCGGGTCCGGGTAGATTTACACCACAACCTAGTCTAACCTCGGGTCTTAAGCGCAACATGACCAACTTCTCACATTGGGTCCTATTGTTTGCAACTACTAGTTAGGCCGGTCGGTTCCGGGTAGTTTTACGTTGCAAACTCAACCCAACCTCGAGTTGGCCACACTCATATTATCTAAGTTCATCATGTTTCCAAAACATGTTACAAGTTTTTCAAGCATTTGGGTAGACCTAACTTAATAGGTAAATTCCCAAAGGGTAGACCTAACTTAATAGGTAAATTCCCAAGCTCATGTTTTTATGCATACTTACATGTCAACTTCCATGTTATCTTTCAAGTGTAAACACATGTCATATTCAAGTTAAGATTTTGCGACATGTTCATGTTTATCTAACTACCCAAAATCGTGTTTTCCCAACGCAAGCAAAGCGAGTCAACATAGTAAGGATACTATTGTCACCTATTGGTCTCAAAACATGCATGATGCCAAAAAGGGCTTGGATTCCACATGCATAACATCATAAAGGGATTGGCCATAAACATGCATAGTGTCATAAGGTAATTTGGCCACAAACATGCATATCATCAAAAAGGGTTTAGCCATAAACATGCACAACTTAAAAGAGGGGATTGGCCACGAGCATGCATAATCTCATAAAGGATTTGGCCACAAACTTGCATGTTACCATGAGGGGTTTGGGTTCATAAACATGCATAAGCCCCAAAATCTTGTCTTAGCCAATGTTTCACACATAAAGTGGTTCCTAAAGGTTCATGCTAGCATTTCATGCATAAAGATCCAAACTTGCAAGTTAAGCTAGGTTATGCATAGCATGAGAGGCATAATTAAGTCACTCACATGGCCTAAGATCATAAATATGAACACAAGAGGCATGGTAAGGTTCATATAGATTCGCATAATCATGTTTAGCCTCATTTTATCCCATGTCAACATTAAAAATACCGTTTTGATCCAAAAGTAGCTAGAACTTACATAGTATGGCAAGAGGACTAGGAGCATGAATCGTTTTGAAGAAAGGTGGCTCCTTTGATGAAGATCCGCCATGAAACTCGCATAGCAACGTTGATTTGGCCTTGATTTGGTGTAGCAAGCTTGCACCTTTTGATTTGAACTTGATTTGAGTGCCTAGGCTCTAGGGATTGGAGATGGAGGCCATGATCAAAATTAATTTTGGCAGCACTTAGTTGCGAGGTTTGATTTTTAGGGATTTAGGTTAGGTTTAGGGTCTTTTTATAGAGATTAGGATAGTTTTAGGCCCTTAGATTAACCCTAGGATAGATTAGGACCATCAGATCTCGGAAGCTTCCAGATCCAGCCCAAGAACAAGACCAGGTGAGACAAACAGGTGCGCCAGGCTATTTGCCCCGGCCACCCCCTGTCGACAGGCAAGTCGACAGGCCTGTCGACAGCCCTGTCGACATGCCCTAGGCGGGAAACTCCCCGCCTAGCCCCAGATCTGATTTCCAAAACTGTTTCCGAAATTCAAATTTCCAGAAATCTTCTTTGGGCCTTTAACGGGTCATACGGACTCCGATTCTCGAAAACTCGGACTCTATTTCGCGTATTTTTCCGAGACGAACGCAATGGCATAGCCCGTTTCACTTGATTCAGAATTTAAAATTAAATTCTGCCTTGACTCTCGTTTTAACATGTTATTTAAATACGGGTTGTTACAACTATGGTTTTATGCATCCTTACTATTGCAAGACAGATTTCGATGTAATTGACTTAATAGCATTTTGATGTAAAAGGCTTTAGACCTTACTAGATTTTAAAGCAATGAAATTTGGGTTTTCCTTCCGCTGTTTTATTTATGTTCTGTCTTGTAATATTTCTTTGTATGTTTACCTAGATAATACTCCACCAAAGCTAGTGCATTCCCTTTGTGAGTGACCCTAGCGGAGGTGGGGTGTTACATTTGGTATCAGAGCAGAAGGTTACCAGACTGGGCAAAAGCTTTTTAAAAAAAACTTCTGAAACTATTTCAAAACGTTTACAAAGAAGCATTTTTCTAAAGAAAAGTTTTGTTTTACGAAAGGCATGTTCCCCAAAGCCATATGCACTATCTTTTGATTCTCTCCTTGAGTCTCTTCTCTCTTTCTTTTTCACCATAGTTTCTAGGCATCCAACATATGTCGGAGGGCAAAGAAGTGCCTAACCTCCATCTGTAGCCGCAGTAGTTCCATCTGCGTCTAATCTTATTTCAAGCTTTGTAGGGTTGCCGTGCGATGGAGGTAGCTTTCGAGAGACTTGTCAACAAGCTATACAAGGATAGTAGGAACATAAAGAACACAAGCCTAAGAATGAGAAACTTGTTGAAATGGCTTAATCCACGAAGGAGGAAAAAGGTGAAAGGAAAGAGGCCAAAGTGAAAGAATAATAAAACCCATGACAAGAAAGAGTATCGTTAGTATAGTAAAAAGGGACATGTAGTTAAGTGTTATAGGACAAGCACAAGGGCAAAGGACAAGATCATCGAGAGGGCAATTGTATGCTCTCGCTACTAGCGTACCTAAGAGGGGTGGTAACACTGCTGTTAAAGGTTTAATTTTTCTTTTCTATCATCCCATTAGGACTCTGTTTTTGAACATTGCATCCTTTTAATTCTGCTTTGATAGTTGAGTCTCTGCACCTTAGTACTAGTAAAGGATCCCATTTTTCTTTTGTCTCAAATCCTGTAGGGAAATCGGCTCATTTTTTCATGACTTGTTTGGATTTGAGAATGTCTATGAAGTAATGCTTATGTTTTCGGGCTATGGGTTGATTCTAGGGACGTAGTAGTTACCCAGTAAGGGTGCCATTCTCGGTTTTGAAAGGAGGGTAGTTATACCCTTGACTTGCCTCGGTAATACCCTCGAAGTCGCGTGTAACCTTTAGGGTTCTACCAGGATTTGTTACCTAGAATCTCTTGACACATTTATTGGTAATTTATTGATCCGCTCGAGTAGTGTTCGCCACTAAGGCGGATGGTTCATTTTGCTTATGCATGAGTTATAGAAAATCGCCTTAGTAAGTACCTTTGGCAACATGGTTGATATATGTTATTTTCAAGAGATAATTCATCTGTGTGAAATACCTCCTAGTAAGTGAACGAGATCCAAGATTCACCAGTGAATTTTGGAGAGCTTGCATGAAAAACAAGAGTATACAGATATGGTTGAGCCAAATATACTAGAGGGAGAATAAGTAAAAGTGGAACGAGAGGCGACAATAAAGTGATTTCTAGCTCATATTTGGAAATAGGAGTTAAGAGGCCACGAAATCATGAAGTTAAAGATGGTCAAAGCACAATGGAATTAAGCTCAAGGAAATGCGACTTAGAAGATTGAAGACAAGATACGCGCATCATATCTCTTTTTAAGAGTATATTCTTGATCCCTGTTTTCCTGTAGAGCTTACCCGCATGCTATCTTTTATGCATATCCTCTTGGTCCTATTCTCGATCTTATTTCTATTACAAACTCCATAGGGGGTATGACTCATCGGTTAATAATATATGTCAGGGTTTGAAGATGTCTGTTAGGTTGACTAAACCTTTTGGGCTTGATAGGATATGGGTTGGGTTTAGAAAGGGATTTCTTGTAATCCAAAAAGGAGTTTATCTTGCTTATTTTCTCGATCCTATCTTGAGAACCTTAGGTAGAACCCTATGGATGCAAACATGTATTTGAAACATGTTATGATTGATGTTTGCGAAATGGTTGCAAGTGGTCGCAAGTGGTTGCTCGCGGATGCATGAATACACATTAGGCACTAGATCGGCTCAGACACATTTTCATGTTGCATATGCATGAGTGTTTATACTTGTTTATGGATGAAATTGAATGTCTTATCATGTGGATATTGCATATGGATGAATGTTTGTAAACACATATAGTGTTTATGTGACTAGGACTATTTTCATACATGTGGATTCATGGCACTAAACATATTTTGCATTTAGAAGATCAATCAGGCCTGATCATTTGCATTAGACAAGGAACATATACACACACTTTCTGCATATGTTCATACACCACTAGAAATCTCTTAAGGACAATGGTTGCTTGTGGATGATGTTTTGAGTAGATGGATGATGGATGGTAGGATACGTTCTTCCTAACTTGAAGATTTCGGGGACGAAATCCTTTAACGAGGGGAGAATGTAACAACCCGAATTTTAATAACACGTTAAAACAAGAAATCAAGACAGAATTAAATTTTAAAATAAGAATCAGGGAAAACGGGCTGCGCCATTGCGCTCTTCTCGGAATTGTACATGAAATAGAGTCCAAGTTTTCGAAAATCGGAGTCCGTATGACCAAGATATGGCCTAAACAAGATTCAGCAGACTTTCGGGCAGACTGACCCCAGGTCGACTGTTGTATCGACTGCATAGTCGACCTGCCCCCCCCCCCCCCGGTCGACTGTAGTGTCGACCTCCCCCCTGTACAGGTCGACCTGGTCGGCCTAGTGTGACTCAGAACCCATTTTTGAGGCCCGGGATGAGTTTTGATGGTACGGATTGATTCTAGGGTTAATCTTATGGCCTAAACTAGTTGCTACAACTATAAAAGCACCCTAAGACCTAGCCTAACACACACAAATCATTCTTACACCGTTATGCTGCTAAAATCCCTCTTGAGCCATGGCCTCCGCCTCCAAATTAAAGCTTAAGCGTCCAAACTTGATTCAAATCAAAGATCAATGCTTCTACAACAAATTCAAGAGAATAGATCAATGACACTGCAACTTTCTACGACAAATTCACTTCTTAATTCGCTAGCCATGCTCTGTAAGTTCTATTTATTTTCTGATTTAAATATTTGATTATAATATGGCATTGAATTAAGGTGAAATTGGATCTAAGTATGTTTATCGATCCAGATCTATTTCTGTTGTTTCTTGAATCTTGAGTTTTTGACTTGTCTATCTTTATTCTCATGACAAGTTCATAATCTATTCAGCCTGTTGTAAATTAGTTTTCTCGATTCATGTTAATATTATTATCAAATTGTAATCTTCATGCCCGTGATGATGTTTTTCCCTCTGATCTTGCTTTTACTACGAATTCTACCTTTCCCCTATTTATTTTCTTTTGATGAACCTTGGTCAATTTCGGGCCTTGGCCTAAAATCGCGATTTGCATACGAGATGTATACGGGGGAATTATGGGATTATTGCGTATATGAATATGTTGGAATTATTGGCAACATGAAATTGGAAATTATCACTGTATCTGCAAGTTTGGGGCTTGATCTGTAAATTTTGGTATAATCTTGTTATGGGGAAATTTGCATAAATAATATATACATGGAATTTGGCATTAATAGGATCTATGTAAAAAGGCATGAAACTTGGTATATATCTAAATTGGCTAGGATTGGACACATATAAATTGATATATGTAATTTTGACGTGGATCGTGACATATGTAAAAAGCTAGAACTTGTTATAGGTAAATTGGTGTAAACATGGAATACATGTAGTTTGATGTGGAACTTGAACATATGTAAATTGGCTAGAATTAGGCATATGTATATCGACATGAAAAGTTAGAACTTGGGCATATATATTAATATGTAAAGTTGGGTTTTGAGTAGTTGGCTTGTATTGTAAATAAAAAGGCTATAACTTGGCATAACTTTATAGCAGATTTTAGTAATACTTTGGGAACACGTTTTGGGGCAAAAACGTGAGTTATGAACTTGATAATAGGCATAAGTTGAAAACTAGAAACTTGACATGAAACTTGCTTAGAAATTTGAACATTGTTATAACTTGAACATGGACATGACACTTAGATAACTTGAAAGTGGCCAACTCAAGGTTGGGTTGAATTTGCAGTATAAACCTGCCCGGAACCGCCCGACGAATCCAGTAACTGCAAGCAATAGGACCCAATGTGAGTAGTTGGTCATACCGCACTTAAAACCTGAGGCTAGACTAGGTTGTGGTATAAACCTGCCCGGACCCTCCCGGCGTAACCAGTAACCACAACCAAGTCTAATGTGAGAGGTTGGGGTGCATTAAGTAAATTAATGCCACATGATAAGGTTAAGTAATATGATTAGACTAATAACACTTAACCGATATGACATGAATGGGTGGGTTAAGTAATATGACTGGACTAGTAACACTTAACCATTTTAATATGACTAGTGGATGGGGTTAAGTTAACATGCACTTAACTAATCTAACGTGATGCGGGGTAAGGTTAAGTAACAACAGAGGATAACACTTAACCGACACAACATGATAAGTAGGTGGGTTAAGTCACGTACTTGAACAACCATACTTAACCAAACTTGACATGCTAGACTGACAGTGTTAAGTCATGAATCTGAAAGAATACACTTAACCAATTTGACACGATGATTTGGTAGGGTTAAATCATGAACCGCTTGAATATACTTAACCAATTTGACACGATGATTTGGTAGGGTTAAGTCATGAACCACTTGAACATACTTAACCAACTTGACACATGATTCGTAGGGCTAAGTCATGAACTTAAACGACAACACTTAGCCAATTTGACATGACACGTAGACGGGTTAAGTCACGAACTTGAATGACCACACTTAACCAACTTGACATGCTAGACTGATGGGGTTAAGTATCGAATTTAAATGACAACACTTAACCTACTGGATGGAAACCCTAGTTACGCAGTCCTTTTCAGCAGTAACCCACTAGATGTATCATGGTACCCTGGAACTAGGCAGGGTGGGGCATGATTACTGGGCTGATTGTAAGTGACCAGAACGGCGGCTGAGTTGGTGCGCCATTGTAGGTTCAGGCGGACTATGGTCGTGCACGTAGTCCGGAGTTGAAAAAGTAGGCATTGGGCACTAATAGGTTTACACTGTGCATGCTTGATCAGTGTCGGTGGTTGGCACCCTAGGGCTTGATACACCCTATGGTGGACCTAGCACGGGTGACTACATTCGTGATAGGACCGTATGACACAGACACATGAACGAGATAGGACTTGTAGTGAGGCGATCGATTAATAGATCGTTACGTGGATAGATAGCATAATCCCTAGTGGTCCTAGGTGGCAAAAACCCTAATCGAATCTAGAAAACGTTCAATAGGTAGCATAATCCCTAGTGGTCCTAGGTGGCATAAATCCTAGTCGGACACGCGATAGTTCATGATAAGGAAACCTAGCGAGATCAAGGGTGGCAGTCCAAACGATTTCAAGACTGATAGCACTACGTTGTAGTAGTATAGAATTACGTGATGAAACCCGTATGATTTACGGCAAGGGACTATACATATACGGTGTATTAGGTTGGTCTACTAGTAAGTGGACCATTTCATGATTTTTGGCAAGGGATATTTTATAGTCAACACATGACACGGGTTGGGATATTAGTACGGTTGGTGCAGAGCAAATAGATATCATAGAAATATTTTAATGGTAAAGCAGAGAAAACTTGCGATGCTTGATAGAAATCTTGCGAAATTATACTTAGTTTATCTTGAATGGAAACCTGGCGATGTTATACTTGACAAAAACCATATGAGGTTATTTTAGTTATCTTTCATGTAGCTTATCTTGTCATCATGCTTATGTTTACTTTCAGTTTATTCATGCCATGTTATCTTTACCTGTTTTTATGCTGAAAGTCACTAGGACTTACTCAGTCTTTATGACTGACCCATTTTGTTTCGCCTCTTTTTCTTCCGTTCCCCCCTCCCAGGTTCGCAGGGTGGGAATACAGCTTAGTTCGGATCTTACCAAGCTCCAAAGCTCTTTCATGTACGGCTTGGATTTCTCTTGGCTATGGCTTGCTTTGCTTTATTGGGGAATGATTTATAACTATGGTTTTATGCATCCTTACTATTGCAAGACAGATTTCGATGTAATTGACTTAATAGCATTTTGATGTAAAAGGCTATAGACCTTACTAGATTTTAAAGCAATGAAATTTGGGTTTTCCTTCCGTTGTTTTATTTATGTTCTGTCTTGTAATATTTCTGTGTATGTTTACCTAGATAATACTCCACCAAAGCTAGTGCATTCCCTTTGTGAGTGACCCTAGCGGAGGTGGGGTGTTACAGAAGGCACCTTATTCCTCGTCTCATATGTCCAATACAGGAGAGAGGCCCTTGCATATCTGGTCAATCACCAAGTACGTCTGAACGATTACCACATACTACCTTGTCCTGGGTGTACATCCCAATCAAGACAACAATAATCATCCAAACGATGTGAAGATCTACGGTCTTCAACAACCATCTTCATCGTTGACTCTTAACCATCATATTAGTTATTCAGAATGAGTTAAACATAGTCTTTCTGAATAACTCGTGTATCCTATAATCAAGTGCTACAAAAACACATGATACGCCTCATTTTAATTCAGAATATTCCTTTATTAAAATATTCAAATTTTTATGGAAAGGTTCCCATTAATTTTATCAAAGATAAATTCTTTTAAATTTTCTCTTTAATCTTCCTTTTGATATCATTTTCAAAAGATTTTATTAACTAGTCAGGTTTATCGAGCCTTACCGAAGTAACCATTTATTTTACTTTCCAATCCCAACCTATTCATCCCATGGAGAAAAACTAGTAGTACTCCATATCTAACACCCACGGTGCTATCTGTAATTTTATTTACCATTTCATGTTCAAATCTAATTAAAGATTTAACTATCGACTGGAGTAAAATTGGTGGTACTCCATTCTCGATCATTTCATGAATTCGATAAATTTAATTATCCCATTCTCATTTCAATCTAATTAAAGATTCATTAAAACTCCAACTTGGTTTTAATATCATAAATCATTACTTTATGATTATTCAACTTTTAGGAAAATTAATCCCATCTTTACTTGGGTTAAAGAACAAGTGTCGTTTAAAAACACATTTCACAATAGACCCAAAATCATCTTCCATAAAAATGGAATCTTCACGGAAAACAGATCAATATATAATCGATATAAATTTCTGTATTGGACTAATAATATAAATGGAATAACGACAAAGCATTTTAAATTCCATATATAGTAACCGTCTTCCTACACAGAAGTTCATCTCGATCATTACCAAATCGAATTCCATTCAATTCCAATTTAATTTATTAAGTTACAAAACTTTACTTTAGAAAGTTTCCATTAAATCTTAATAAAAATATTTATAAATTCCAAATCATCTCTTCACTGTTAATACCGGAATTGATAACATTCAAGATTATGCAGTTATACACGAAAGATCCTTTTTTGGCTCTCTCTTCAGCCCTATGTCTCTTATCCCTAGGTGGTCTTCCTCCACTAGCAGGGTTTTTCGGAAAACTCCATATATTCTGGTGTGGATGGCAGGCAGGCCTATGTTTCTTGGTTTCAATAGGACTCCTTGGGTTAAAGAACAAATGTTATTTAAAACATCGTTCAGATAAACCGAAGATCCAATTTCAATTCAATTCCAATTAAATATTAATTAATTAGTAACCTTCTCTAAATCTTATTTAAAAAATTCATTCTTTTTTCATCGGGTTTAAGAACGGTGTTATTAAAGAAACCATTCACAGCAAACCCAAAATCCAATTTGATATTGAATACAAGGCTCTGAATAGAAAATAATATCAGCTTATATTCAATATCAAATTCTGAAACCAACAAATATCATATTGGGAATAACGATGTATATATATCTTCCAAATTCCTCAATAATTATGTATAATCATGGAATCCAATACTGAAATATTTCGAAGATTATTTCCATTCAAAACCATTCCAATTCGTACATTGGGAAAATTCAGGTTATTTTAAAACCCATTTTCAATCCAATTTATTATTTCTAAAAATAATTGGTTTAGTATTCTAGTTATTAAATAGTTCAATTCAATAAAAATATATTTTTATCTTTTCAAAATTTGGAAATTTTCATCCAAAATCTTTCCAAATCATTTATTATTATTTTACATTATTTTTTCCATATGTTTAATAATTTTATTAAGGCCCTTATAGTCGATTTCCATAAATGGCCATCGAACTGCATCCATAGCGACCTTTTCTAAAACTGATTTGGGCATATTTTAAAATCTATCCGTTAGATTTCAAATCTCTTATATTCGTTGGAAAGCTCTTTTCAATACGAACCCAGCGGTTCCAGTTTTAGGAGAATTTGATGGTCAGATCTCTCGTTATGCAATTTGAAGTTAATGGTCAAAATTTGCGAACAGTCGCTGCGCGACGCGTTCTATTCAGGCCATTTAATATATAATATATATATCCTCGATTTCTATTTAAAACGTAAAAACGATTTCAACTTCATTTTCAATTTTAAATCAAAATTGAATATTCCATACCATTATAATATTAAAATGATAATATTTTCAGAATATCTGATTTTGAAATCCATTCTTTTCGATATTCATTATAAAATGAATAAAATCAATTGATAAACCCGTTCGGGTTAAAATGGTGTTTCTACACTTAACCCGACTTCATATATTTGTATATATTTTCATGTCCATCCAAAATCGGACATCAAAATCACATTTTCTTCTTCGTTGAATGTTATTTGAAAATATTCGTTTTTTTAAAATATTCTTTTTTTCTGAATCAGAATGCGATTCAATAAATTACCATATAATTTCGGTTATATGGATTTCATACATCGCATGTATTCAACAATATTGATAAATAATCATTAACCATTCAAACATCATCTAGAGTGCAACTTACAACTGTATAAGCATTAAAATAAATAAATACCGCTTATCACAGACTGTCAACCTATCGATTGACAAACAACTAAATATTGGGATTAGTGTATGTAAAATAAATCCCACTACCCGTGTGGGGTTTTCAAACAACAAATACTGATTATTATTTGTGCATTTAGGTGATGTGTAAAATTTATTGTCCTAATCAATATCTGTTAAATAGGTGTACATAAAAAGGCCGTACGGCTTGTAAATGAATATTTATTTCAATTTCTTTTTATGAAAATTTTATATACATAATATATATATATAATTTTCTAGAAAAATTCGGCATTATAACGGCGGGATATTAGAACCGGAATAATGTCTAGCATTGTCCCTCTCCTGATACTGGCTCGCACCATAGAAATAATCAGTCAATCCAATAATACCATAATACTATCAAATTTTCCACAACACAATCATATCACACAAATCATCCAAGATTTGTACAAAAAGTAGTGTCAGGAGCGACTAAGCCCCATCTGCAACCTAGGATATAATAATTGAATGAAAACAGTTTGAGTGAGGAGTTCTCACCTTTGGTATCCACTTCGTCAGTCTTTAAATGACGATTTTGGTACCATTCGGGTTTGTATTTGCCCCAAATTCCAACTTGCTCCAAATTAGACCGGTTAGTTTTGTTGTGAAGCTCTCGACTCCACGATCGTAACGGATCCTGTTTCATGCGATTTGGAGTTCGTACGGACAAGTATTAAAGTTTGAACATTGATTACATTGTAATATTAATTAATTAATTAATTAAATCCTAAAATATATTCACCTTCGTTCAAACTGTTGCTGCCACCATTCCTCGTCGTCGTTCTCCACCGTGGTGCCACCTAACATCGAACCACCACCGCCCACACCTTCGCCCTTCCACGTCGCATCACCGCCTGAAGCTGCGCTAGTCAACTCGCCTCTGTTGGCCTGAAATCGACCAAACCCCCAAAACCGCTTCTGCCAGAAAATCTCCGCCACCACGACGAACGACGGTCGCACACCTCCACCAATAGCCGCGTCTCGCTGCCGCGCACCCATCTCCTTCAGTCACCATCACCTTCCATCGCCTGTGGCGGCTAGATTTTGGCCATCTTTGTTTGCAGCGTTCGAAAATCCAACGTCGACGTTGAACTCGAATTTCCCGCCTCCACGATCAGTTTCAGGTTGAACAATCTGAAGCAAAGTTGTTGCCTGACCTCTCCTCTACACATATCTCTTTGTTGCCATCATCAAATCCTTGCTCGTTTGACCAGAATTTAGCCAAAACCGAAACCCATTTTCTGCCTTCGACCGTCGATTTCTCCCAGTCTGTACAACGATAGCTCACCAAATTTTTGTGGTAGGTAGTGATCATCATGATCTATAATACTCAGAAGCTGTTTAGGATAATTGCTTACGGATTGAGAGATATAAATCGTTTTGTTTTCGAGGGGTTATTTGCAAAATTTCGAGAGAGAGGGTCTGCTACCAAATTTTTTAGGAAGAAGGAAAATGAGGGTTTGTGGAGAGAAAATATATTATATAGTGAAGGGTTTATTATTTTATTAATTTCGTTGTTCACGCTCTCTCTGTTCGACAGTTATCGGTGCCATGGTCACTCACGAACTCCGTTGGTAATGAAAATTGACATGCCGCTATGTCTTAATGATACGGTCCCAATAAAAATGGTTTCATCGAATTTCGAGTCCGTTTGCTCAAAAAGCTCTATTTCTGGCTTTAATGGCTGATCGATTCACAATTTATTGCACATGGCCACATACTAGCTCCAAAAATTATGAAATTTGGAATTCTCTCTATGTTTTTCAGATACGTTTCAACAAAACTAGTTTTATGTCGAATTTGGAGACCATTTGAAAAATGACCTTTTTAAATGGTCGATTAAATTTAAACTAAAATTGAAAACACATTTAAATTTACTATGCTCACATATTAATTTCAAAAATTACAAAAATTGGAATCTAGCTATAATTTAACATTCCGGATCCAACAAAAGTTGTTTCGTCGAAAATGGAGGCTGTTTGCAATACGGCTATTTTTAAGGGCTATATATTATATTAAAATATATATAAATTCCATATCACTATTTTGAATTTTAAACAGGACATAACTTACAATTTATAAAGTGAAATCTTGATTTCTTACATTCGTTAGAAAGATATAATTAAATAGATTTTAACGTTTCTTGTTTTATTGAAATCGGATTTATATTGAATTATGTATATTCATTTGAAATTTAAAATCGAATTTTAAAACTACCGCCCCATTTCAGGCTCTTTACATAATTAAATTAAATATATATTTTATAACTTCGATTTAATTAAATTTTTAGTCATTATTGTTCAAAATATGCCATTTTAAATATTCAAAATACATTAAAATAGCTAAAAAAAAAATTGGTTCAGAAATTTCGGGTTGTTACACAATGCGTGCGCCATTGAAAGCTCCATCTACAGTCCAAACATGGTGCCCTCCAGTAATCTATGTCGTCTCAAATCACCCGTAAACCACGAACTATTTATGTAAGAATTATGGCGAATTGAGAGCCAATCAATGTCGGTCATCCTTATGGATTCGAAGATCTCTTCGAGCTCTACCATTTTGGTTTTTGAAGTTTTCAATTTCATTGAACGAATTGGAAAATTTTAAGCAAGAAAGTTTAGAACGATTATGGCCATTGAAAACAAACGCCGGCTTCCATGTTTTGGGGTTTCAAAATATATTATTTTAATATTAAATTCATCGTTTTGCGTGATTTAAAGCCAAAATGGGGTATGTGTCCAAATCAGGCTTGCTTACAGTCTATCTACAGGTTTTAAGGCCTTCTAAACGCTATGGAATAGGTTTCAAACCCAATTATAAAGTGTTTACTTGTTTTGTCTAAAACTCGATTATTTAATTAAATTGTACACAAAAATTTCTACAAGTTTTAATTTCTTACGATCAAACAGTAACTCCGATGGCTACGAAATTTTAGATCTCCGAATCCAATAAAATTTATCACATCGAATTTCGACATTGTCTGTAAAATGAAAATTTTAACTTGTTCATTGATATATTAAAATATCCATCCTTTATTTATTCATCTTTAAACTAAAATTCAAAGGTTTATAAATTCTATTCAAATCAAAATAAAATTCATATAAACTTATAAATCAACAATCATTTATCGTGAATTCAATTTTCATTATTTACAGATTCAAATTTTATTCAATTATTAAATATACCAATCAATTTCATTAAAGTATATTAGTATTAAATTCCAACTTTCCATGTTACCCAATATAAACAAAATCACAAATTTAGCTACAACCAATAAATAAGTTGAATTTCATTCATGTACCATTTGCTTAAGTTCACACTGCATATTTATGCAATTTGAATCATTGTAGTTTAACTATAATTTATTGACTCAGTTAAATTCGAATAATTAAATATTATATTTAACTTCTCAATAATTACAATACATACCAGTTTATAATTTATATTTTCAATCCATGTAGATAACTACGTTTATTACCAGTTGACATTCATTGTACAAACAACGAATGCATATTATTACCATATTCAATAAATTTAAAATTCTCAATATTAATATGAAATATCAAAATTTGTTAATTCCAATTCCAACATAAGTAAATTATCGAATGCATGTCATTATCATGTATAGCTATTTCAATTCATTGTTTAACAAGTCCATTTTAGTTCATACCTTATCTATATACGACATAAATCATTAGTTTTAATATTTAAACCAAAATTGTTCAAAATCACATTAAATTTAGTATTTCAAACTGTCGCAAAACCTCAGGATGTTACACTCTCCCCTACTTAGAACTTTTCCTCCTAGAAAACGCATAGTAAGAAAGTTGTCAATTTATTTATTTAATCATATAATTTCTCATTCAACTTAGAACCAATTATCTACACAAAAGTCTAACATAGGTCTAAAAACTCAATTTTCACAAAATTTTCTAAGTCATAAATTCACGAAAAAATTCGGTAGAGTCTTGTTTGTATCGTTTGGTTCAGAAACAACAATATATATATAATCATAAATATACATCTCATCTCACCGATGAGGCATCCCAAACAGTGAGGAACGTATAACATTAAAAATACGATATATAACTCGATATATGTACCTTTCGTTCGTGTTATTAGCTATTTGGATTATTTTAAAGCAAGTAAAAATAATATTCATGCGCAATCAGCTCCCGAAGCAAACAAATTCCTTAAATACCTACTAAAAAGAATCAACAACAAATGAAACTGTTACGCTCCGAAATCCCCTGATCCCCGAAGAGATGAAAAGATTGTATGAGAATACGACGCACCAGAACAACATAACTTTTCATTGTTTTTACAGCAATTTATATCAGAGTAAAAGAATATCAGAGTGCTGTTGAGTCAATATTTTCATAGAGTTTTGATTTCTGACATAGAGATACGACATGATCGATAAAAAGAAGACAATGAAATATTCATTTGGTAACAGAGCAAGGTTATCTTATAACCGTAACACGGTTATTTGATATATTCTAATAATATGGCAAATAACGCAAGCACCGGCACTACCACTTACATAGAAGCTCAATCGACACAAAGACCTCCATTCTTCAATGGTCTCAACTATAGCTACTGGGCAACACGTATGTCATTCTTTATGCAATCAAATAGCTATGATGCCTGGAATGCTACCCAAAAAGAAATAGTGAATCCTACAACTGATTATTTAGAATGGACACCGGCTGAGAAGACGGCAGCAGCCGTAAATGCAAAAGCAATAAACATGTTGTTTTGTGCATTAGACCAAAATGAATGTAACCGTGTTAGTATCTGTACCACCGCATATCAAATTTGGCAAACGCTGAAAACCACTCATAAAGGTACTAACAAGGTTAAACAAGCCAAAATAGCCATGCTGAAGAGTCAGTTTCAAAATTTCAAAATGAAGCCGATTGAGACAATCAATGATATGTATTCACGGTTTCAAACTATTCACCATGCACTTATTGGTTTAGGACAAAAATATTCAGATTTTGATATTATTTCGATAGTCCTACATTCTCTGACTAGTGAATGGGAAGGAAAAGTTGAAGAAGCTAATGACCTTTCCGTCATGAAGCTAGATGAATTGATAGGAAATCTAATGTCTTATGAAGCTACTTTGCAGGCTAGAAAGGAAAAGAAAGAAGAAAAGAAAAATGTAGCATTCCATGCTGAAAAAGATGAAAATGAATCAGTCTGAAGAAGAAGATCTGGCATTCATTGCTAAAGGTTTCAAAAAATTCCTAAAGCAACGAAAAGCTAGTCGTTATAACAAAAAAGAAAACTGGATCAAATAGACCATCTTCATCCGCTATAGAACGTTTCAACTGTCACAAAAAGGGGCACATGCACAAGGATTGTCCGGAGCAAAAGAAGAAGTCAGAAAATGAAAAATTCAGATACAAGGACAAACTAAAGAAACGAGCATTCTCAGTAACATGGGATGATTCAGACTCGTCTTCATCAGAAAGTGAAAGTGATACAGAAAATGAACAAGCAAACATTTATTTCATGGCAACAGAAGTGAGGTACAAATTCCAACATTTGATGAAGTACTTGATATTAATGCCGAATTGATAGTTAAATATAAAGACATAAAACGTCAATTAAAAGAAGCCAAAACAGATTTAATAGAGCAGAGTTTGAACGAGATATGTTAAAAGACGAGAAGAAAATATTAGAAGAAGAACTTGAAAATTTTCAAGAGTCATCATCTAATATTGACTCTCAATTATCTCTTTTAAGTCAAGAAATTGAAATTCAATAAGATAAAAATGATGCTCTTACTACTGAAATTCATGAGTATGCTTAAGGAAAAAGTCAAGATTCTAAACCTAGAAAAAGCTAGTTTACAAACTAAATTAAATGATATTACTCAAAATGTTTCTAACTTCAACAAAGTTCGAGAAAACTTGACAAAAATCATTGAAAGTTCACAACCTGCTTCAAAAAAACAAAGTTTGGGATATTAGAAACAAGAAACCAAGAAACATCTCAAGAAGAGGAAAGATAAAGCTAAGAAAAATCCTAGTTTATTATATTCCAAACCAAAACTAGTTGTGAAGTTTCAAAAGAAAAATGTCAAGACTATCAAGATATGGGTTCCTAAAACAAATAACAATTTAATTAGGAACAAATATATCCGACATTTCATGAATACTGTGCATCTTAATTCTAATTATATATATAAAGGGGATACCGAACCTGTATGGGTTTGGACTTCTAAGACCTAACTCTTAGGACCCCATAAAATGTAGGTACCATGGATTTAATTTAATTTTTTGCAGGTCCCATTTAAGAAAATAGGAAAGTGGGTATTAGACAGTGGTTGCTCGAAGCTCATGACTGGAGACAAGAGCTTATTGACAAATATTACATACTCAGATAGTGGCTCAGTCACTTTTGGAGATAATTCAAAAGGCTATATCATCGGCAAAAGCGATGTGAGAAATTACGGTACATCTAACTTACCTCTTATTACCAATGTAATGCTAGTTAGAAATTTCAAAAACAACTTACTTAGTATTGGCCAATTATGCGACAAGGGTTTTACAATCTCCTTTTCAGATAATAAGTGTAGTATCTTAGATAAAGACCATAATTTAGTTTTCTAAGGTTACAGAGACAGAAATATATATATATTCTGAATATGAATATTAATCATAATTCAAATATGTGTCTTGTGGCTAATGATAATGATCCATGGCTATGGCACAAATGCTTCTGCCATATAAACTTTAGAACAATCGACAAACTAGCCAAAAACGATCTAGTTAGAGGACTACCCAAAATGAGCTTTAAGGTTGACAACATTTGTGACGCGTGTCAATTAGGAAAACTGACTAAATCATCTTTTAAATCCAAGAAAGTCATATCTACATTACAACCACTTGAGCTACTGCATATGGATTTATTCGGACCAACTCAGGTTTAGTCAATAATCCATGGTCGATATGTGTTTGTAATTGCTGATGATTACTCTCGTTACACCTGGACGATTTTCTTGAAAAACAAAAGTGACACTTTCAAACATTTCAAATCTTTCATCAAGAGAATTCAGAAATCGAAAGGGCTTAAAGTTAAAAATATAAGAAGTGATCATGGCGGAGAGTTCGAAAATAATGAATTTGAACATTTTTGTACAAAGAAAGGTATATATCATAATTTTTCGTTTCCTAGAACTCCACAACAAAACGAAGTTGTAGAACGGAAAAATCGAACTTTACAAGAATGTGCAAGAACTTTATTAAATGGAACCACTTTACCAAAACATTTATGGCCAGAAGCCGTTGCAACTGCCTATTATGTTTTGAATTGTGTATCCGTTCGACCTCTCACCAAGAACACTTCTTATGAATTATTTAACGAAAGAAAGCCTTATATCTCTTACTTCAAAGTATTTGGTTCTAAGTGCTTTATCTTAAATACAAAAGACCATCTCGGTAAATTCGATCCAAAGGCCGATGAAGGTATATTTGTCAGTTATTCGGAACGAAGCAAGGCCTATCGTATATTTAATAAACGAACCAAAACTATTGAAGAATCACTTCATGTCTCTTTTGATGAATTCTATAAGCATCCTCAAAATATATCAGATGATGACGAAACTGTAGTCACTAATAATCCAGTCATCACAAATGTTGATTCTGACTCTGAAATAATTATTGAAAATATTCAACCATGTGAGTTACAATCTCCACCAAGGAGACAATCTCCACCGAGGATATAATCTCTACCGAGAATATTAAGAGATCATCCTACTCAAAATATAATCCGGGAAGTAACATCACAAGTCAGAACAAGGAGTCAACTCCATCAAATGGGTCATGTCGCGTTTCTTTCAAACATCGAACCTAAGAATCCAAAAGAGCCTGCTACTGATGATTATTGGATCATTGCCATGCAAGAAGAACTAAATCAGTTCGAGCGCAATGATGTCTGGCTACAACCTCAAGACGTATGTTGTTGCACGTGCACGTATTGTTAACGATATTTTTCGTCGACACCTAAGATGGGTCAACAGGGACAGACCTAAAGGGGAATTAGGTGGAGGGTTTCATTTTTCTGGTTGATTCAAGTGTGAAATTTTAGACGCTGATGCTCAGAGGTGCTGAATTGCTAAAAAATATAGGGTCAGATCTATACTCAGCAAATGAAATTCGTTCAGCCTTTCGAGGATATTGAGGGACACAAACCCATGCTTTCCTGTAGAATGAATAACAAACTGCAACTACATTTATTAGAGAAATGATGATACACACTTACAGAGCAATTTTCATGTAAGAAGATTCCCTTTTCATTAAGTTTTTATTAAAAGTACATGAATATTATAGGGAGGGAAATCTCCAATGATCTTTTTTTCCAAATTGTTTCTCATGGTACAAAAAGTTAGGAAAACTAATGTGACCTCTGGGGTCTTATTTATAGTGGTTCAGGGCCCCTCCTGTCGGAGGGCTATTGGACTCGCATGGGTCTTTGTTGGTTATTTTATTATTGGCTTTGGGTCCTTGACCTTCGGCCGCTTTTGACGTATTTGATTATAATCCTTGGATGATACTTGAATTCTCGAAAGCAATTCCCGAATGTAGGCTTGCGGACATGAGCTCTCGGATGTAGTCTCTCGGCTTTATCGTAAGTGCTTAGAGGGGTTTGACCTCGTGGTGTATGATGATAGCTACCGGATCGAAACCGCTACGGGTTTCGGTACTAGGTAGCCTAGTACGGGTAGCCTGTATCCTGCTCAGGTCTCGGCTAGCCCTTCGGTAGGGCATTTATGGTAGCCTGTACTCTTGGAGGGTGGCCTTTCGGCGTTCATGCAGTAGATGCTTCGAGAGTAGATTCTGGGCGGCCTTTCGGCATTCATATAGTAAATACCTCGAAAGTAGATTCTGGTTGGTTCCCGTCCTTTTGGTTTGGGGCCTTCGATGCTTCCGTCTTCAGGTGTATCGACATTAGGGCAGGCCGTTATTGAAGATTCCTTTGGGCTTTGTCCGTTGGGTTCACTGTTTCTAAGTTACTTGATTTTGGACTAGGTTAGCTTCTTTATTATGGGAACTTCCACCAGGTTCGGGCTATCGGAAAGATCTTGCCGGGTTGACCCTGGCGGATGAATCCCACCGATCACATCTTGTAGCCTTCGCGGTCCTTTCCCTCCGGAAGGTTTCGGTTGATGTAGTTTCTTGGGTTATTTGATACCTCTTCACTGTCATCTTGCTTCGATGTTGTTTTTGGTAGTAACATTTTCCCCCTCCTTTGGTGAAGGGGTGTTTCCGACTTTTCAAGTCAAACTTTTGCCCTATTTCGAAGTGTCATGTCAGAGTCCTTTGATCTTCCACAATCAGAAGCATTGATTGGTTTCATTTGTGAGGCCCAGATTGATCTTGGAATTTGAACATAAACTTTCCTTTCTCATCGTTCCCGTCTTTCATCTGCAAATCAAATTCTTGGACAAGATTATTGTTCTTATAAAAGAAAACGCTCGAATCTTCCTCTTTATTGAAGAATTGAGCTTGATTACTGGTGTATATTTTCACATCTCATATAAATTGCAGTCCTAATTATGCGTTAAAATTGACACGATGGTAAGCTAAGGTTATGCTTGTTTATAAAGATAGATCCAGGTGCTAATCTTAATGTCACTCCTGAAAAGACTCTAATGTCATCAGGATTGTCTCCTTCTGTAATTATGTCGGTTTTGCTTAGGTCTTTATGGCATTCATGTTAGGCATAGTCGTACGTTAGTTAAGGTATAAAAGGCGTGATTTTCCCTGTATCCTGTCATCTGGGTCTAATTTAGGTTTCCACCTACTTGACCTCTGTTAACCGAGGTGTAATGGTAATTAATAATATTGATAATGCTAGTGGGATGTGCATTTGTGTAAGAGATATGCGTACATATCGGATTATTATGAAACGATGTTACCTGGTAGAATCATGTCTCATAAAAGTGCTGCTAAGGAGAAGGTCAAGGATTCCAAGGTTTCTCATCCTAAGAAGGCATTTGCGCCCAAGCTATCCTTGATTATATCCCAACAGCATGTGGACGTGGTTGCCTTGATTGCTGCTTCTCCAAACTTCCTTAAGAATCCTCCAGAAGGATTCTTCGCATATTCGGCTATTCATATTTGGCATGGGGGTTTTCTCCCTTTTCCCCCTTTTCTACATTAGCTTTTGGATTGAAGTGTCATTACAGCTGAGCAAACCATGGAGGCACGGGCGAGCGAGTTGAATCTGGTGGGCCAACTATATTTGCATAGTTAAGTATTCAAACTTAACTGAGCTGACGTGGCAAAAATAATCTAGACATGAGTCTTTTAGTCTTCTCCCTTGTTTTCCTGCTCCTTACTTTTAATTCGTTTACCATCTTTCGGAGAAAACATATTAATGGCAACCACTTTATTTTTTTGAAAAACCCTAATTCCAATCATCCTAACTTCGATTTCTTTTCGATTAAATTTTTCGGTCAAAAAGTTTCATACCCTTTCATATCATCAATTTGTGGAGCATAGGTTTGCAAATCCTTGTTTTCCTTTGAATTAGTAGCGCATGGTTCAACAGGGATAAGCTCTTCTTTTATGCTCCCTTGAATCATTTTCTAAAGTTCATATGGTTATCAGATACGATTTGTGTTGTTGTTGATCCCTTTGTGATGATAATAGTTAGAATTTTGGAGTGGATCCAATTTGTTTTGTGCATGCACTTGCCTGAGAAGGTTCAACTTCAAAATACCCTTTTTCTCTGGTTTTAAACTTTGCACGCATGACGTGCTTGCTGAAATGCTTCAAACAACCTATTAATTCATATTTTGCACGACTTCCAATCTTATGATTATTTGCAAAAAGTTTGATCCCACCTGTTATGTCTAAATGGGTACAAACTTATTTGCAGATACGATGGTTGATGAAATGTTTAAGTTGCGCATCCTTATTTGGGCTTGATATTGTTGCTATCGTTTATACTTTTGATTTGACTCTTATGGTCGCTCAAGCTTATTTGGTTGAGGGTCGCTCCTGTTCAACCTTAAGTCGGTCCTGAACAGTCCTGTTTTGGTTAAGTATGAGCGACCATTTTGTGTTAAGCATGCGAGAGTGATATGAACTTATCATGTGTGGCAAGGGTTTGAGGGGTTGATCGTTCGCAGCTTTACCTTTGGTCGCACCACTTGTTTTTATCTTGACCGACCCTTAAATCCCCGAATTGTATGACTATTCATTAATTCATCAGCACAGGATGGATACATCTCAAAAGCGATGTGAGTTGGAGAAGTTTTTCGATTTAGGCGTTCAGACTACTGAAGTTCAAACGACTGGCCAACCATCTATGAATTCCCCCATCGTCAGTCCAACTCATGCGGAGATTCAAACAATTATTAGCAGATCCCGTTATGCCCCAAGGCCATGCAATCCTAAGCTTGCAAAATGATTTAGAGGCTGGAATCTGCAGGGAGTGTCTTCTAACATGGATATACCTCTATCTGACCAACAAACAATTTCTAGTGATATGATCGTTGCGAAGACCCAGATGCTTGCTCGATTTGAGACCTCCATGTACTAGTTTGGGGAACAAATGGACATGCTCATGGATCATACTGCAAAACAAATAAGTGGTTGGCACAAACTAGCTTGCGATCTCCAAAGGCTACACAAGGATAATCTTGAGTGCATCTCCATTCTAGAGAATGACAAGGCAAAGTTAATCTAGGCTCTCATATCCCAGGACAATGTTGTTGCCTCTTTTGCTCAAGGAGACGTTGAGTTGGCAGGTCCAGAGCGCAAAAAGCCCTTGGTTGGTGAACCTCCGTCTTGCTCTACTCAGGTTAAAAGGAAGTTTGGTAGGCCTAGGAAGAACAAGGATCTGTAGTCTTCTTATCTTACCTCTGATCACTTTTTTTATGAACTATTCTTTAGAACGGTTGTATAAGCGAGTGTCGATCCTTGCGTTTTAACTTTATGTTGGTTTGTGTTGCGACTTAGGCTTATGTTGATGTTTTGGTGGCCTCGTGACTGATTTTTGACTTTTTGATGTCGCTGTGCTTTGCTTCGTTAGTAGCGGACGGTGCTTTTGTTTGTCATATTGTAACCTTTCATCCCGTTTTGTCGCACTTTTTATTTGTACCTTGCATGTTGCACTTGCATCACAATTCACTTTGTCGATCACGTGATTACAACGAGATTACGGTTTTGCCGATTCGCTTTTGATGCTATAGTATCTTGCAGTAGCCTTTTAAGGCTGGAAGTGATCACGATTTTAGGCATAACTGACAGTGTGTCACACGATTTTTTTTAGAAATAGTATTATTGTGTTCCAAAGGCTTTGCGATGAATGGAAATCTATCAGTACTACGTGTCGATAAGGAAACTCCTTCTCGAAACAATTATCCTCGAAATACTTCTAATGAAAAATCGCCTAGAACAAATAAAGTGGTAGTCACTCATAGGATGTTATTGAAACCGTTTGCAATCTTCTCCCCGATTGCTCTTTGAACCGATGTTATGATATGATGTCGTTTTTCAGGGTTGCATAAGGAAATGATATGTTGAAAAGTAAAATAATTAATGGATGTATAAGTTAGAAGCACTTCCCTGAGAGATTTATGAGCTTACTTTTTGTGGCAAACCTTGAGCCCCCACTTAAATTTCCGAGAAGAGCAAGCGATTCTTTCTTGTTTGAATCAGGAATCGTGTTCTTCGTAAGTTTGTTGTGGCCTTAGTGGCTTCACATTTGGTGGTGATTTTTTTTGCAGAATTGTTCCAGGTTGTGGTATGTAAGACCGCCGGCTTGCTTTAGGACTTTGTCGAGAAATTGATTCAACCTAGATTCAAACATTAATATGTAAGGGACCGGAACCCCTTTCGGCTTTTGTAAAGAGCTGAATGGACACGGATTCAGATATTAATGTGTAGGTGACCGGAACCCCTTTCGGCTTCTGTAAAGAGCTGAATGGACTCGGATTCGGGTATTGATATGTAGGTGACCGGAACCCCTTCCGGCTTCTGTAAAGAGCTGAATGGACCCGGAATCCGTATTGATATGTAGGTGGCCGGAACCCCACTCTGATATTAATGAGGCATCGAATCGACCTAGATTCGGGAATTTAGCATAGAAGGCCAGGACCCCCTTCGGGTATTAATGGAGCGCCGAATCGACCCAGATTCGGGAATTTAGGATAGAAGGTCAGGGCCCTCTTCCGGTTCTAATGAAGTAAGTATCCCCTTCGGACTTGATTTGGGAAGCAAAGGTTATATGTGCTTCTCGAGCCTCGCCTTGGGCATTTGATGCCAAAGCAGAGGATGTACGTGCTTTGTTGGCCACTCTATGGGCCTGTGCGTCCGAGCGCTTGGTTAGCTTATCCACAAGCAGGGCCCAAGGACTTACCCGACCTCCCTCCAGGAGGCGCCTTATCCTGACCATCGTAGGCGATGATAAGGGCTTAGAAACTTCGATGGGGCCATCGTAGTTACAGAACTAAGGTTTACTCTTTTGACGCTCTATACGAGCCATCATAGGCATTGATAGAGGCTTATACGCCACCCCCCTCTAAGGGGTGCCATATCTGTTGAGTCAAGAACTTTTAATGATCGTTTTGATTAATGACGAGAAGAAGCTTCATGATCGACAAAAAGAAGATTCAATGGTTTCATAGGTTAGAAGTTGGTTATTTATAATATTTTATGTAAAATCTATCCTCAAATAATCATACTTCTCATTGATTTCAAAATTATGCATGAAAACTCGTTTTTATTGTATATTGACAAAAACAGGTCAACCTGTTAAAAATAACAGGTCAACCTATTTTTAAATATAACAGGTCAACTTGTTAAAATTAACAGGTCAACAGCTTTTTAAACTTAAATAGGTCAACCTGTTAAAATTAACAGGTCAACAGCTTTTTGAAATAACGGTCAAAAACCTGTCAACCTATTAATTTTTTCTTGTCAACGATTGAGTACACCCTTCCTATAATCTTATCCTCAAGTATATGAATTGAATGCGAAGATTTGAAGGAAGTTAGTTGCTTGTTGAATCAAAATATGAGAAATATTATCAAGGATTCAATAAGTAACTTGAATTTGGGAGCTTTTAGAATGCAACAATATTCAGAAAGTAAGATCAGAAATTAGAGCAAGAATCGGTGATTTGAAAGTATGATTTCAAGTCTATTTATAGTGTAGAATAGTTGCATTCCTTCATGAAGAGTTTCTATAAAGAGTTGTGTCCATTTCTCTTGAAATTGAATAGAAATCTCTTCACAAAAAGAAGCATCCTTTCAGAAAAATTACAGCAAGAAAAAAGGTCGACAGGTCGAAATTAACAGGTAGACAGAAATTTGAAAAAATAGTCGTTATGCACAAAAGACAACAGGACCGGTCGACAGGTCCTTTTGGGCGGTCGACCGTTTTCTGGCTGTGGACCGGAAGTCCTCGGTCCACAGTCTATATCACTCTGCACTCTTTCCCGGTCGAAGCCTGGACCGTTTGGGCTTTTTCTGTGACTTTTCAATTCCACAAATATACAGATTTCAGCCCCAGCTAATTTCAATTTCTAAATTGTTTTGTGCATTCGTGTTATACTTTGAGGATAGATTTTAACATAAATCTAACACGACTCCATACCTACATATATATAATCTTAGCTCCATGTCATGATTTCCATTGATCTTCACTATGATCTTCATTGATTTCCACTTTGATAAATATGAATTCAGCTCGTCAATGATCTCTATTTCTATGTTGTCATTAATCAAAATATGCTATGAAACCTTTGACTCAACGTTCTCCTCCTTTTTGATTGATGACAACATAGCTTGATATTACAATCTCCATTGCTATCTCCCCTTGTATATATGCTCCCTTTAGGAGATATGGAATAACCTTATCTTTGTTGTGGTGTACTTGCAAAAAAATATATAACATATATAGTTTTGGTACCCACTTGCTTTGTTTGGGTCCATGAGTTAGATGGAAGATAACCATACCCAAGAGGGTTTAATGGAACCTTTAAAGATAAAATTTTCATTATTAACTACTGAATCAAAATAATCATCAATATATTTTTCTCTGTTTTTCCAACTTACAGGAACCCAAATACTTAAGTAATCTCTATTGATATTCCTTTTCATACTTCTAGATCTATTATACAGATCTCTAGTCATAGAAGTATTCGAATTTCTATAATAATTGGATCTAGGACAAGCATTAGTACTAGCAGTAATATTTTTATTGTACATGAAAGCATATCTAGTACTATTTCTAAGATTAGTTTTATTATATCCTAAACCACTTTTGTCATGTAAAGGTCGAGATCTAGATAAAATCATATTTAAATCATTTTGACCTTTATTAAATTTTGCGCACTTATTTGCACATTTATCAAATTTATTTCCAAAGTCGCTATTGACATTTTCAAAAGAAAATTTGTTATTCTTTAAATCATCAATTTCCTTATTTAATTCAGAATTTTTCCTTTTTAAAGTACCATTCTCAGTTTTGAGACCTAAAATTTGAGATTCTGAATTATCTAAAGAAGATTGTAACTTTTAAAAAATTTCTTTTGAGTCAGAAATTTCATTTTGCAAAATATTATTATTCACCTTTAAAAACTAGCATTCTTTAGATAGTTCTAAATTCTTTTCAGTTAAAGCTCCATTCTCTTTTTCAAGAGACGAAATTAAAGAACTAGAATTATTTAAAGAATCTTCTAAAGATTTATTTCTATTTTGCAAAAGATCGATTTCCTTTAAAAGAACATTGTTATATTCTTTTAATTTGGAATTTTCTTGCTCGCAAATTTTTGACTTAGCTATAATGACAGTACTGAGTTTGCTCAAAGTTTTAAATTCTTTCAATAATTTCTCATGGTTTAACAGAAGATCTTTATATAAAGAATCTGTACATACCGATTGTGATTTGACTTTTGCCATGAGACATTTGTTTCCTTGCTCTCCTGATTCTGCTTTGTTGCTCTTCCATTTTCTAATGCCTTGACTAGATTTCTTTATTGCCATTTGTTCTAGGATGTTGTTACGATCTCTAGAACACCTCGCTCTGATACCAATTGAAAAGTCCGAGTGTACGACTTGTGCAGGATCTATAATATGGCTATGCGGAATGTATGTGATAACTTAAGCTATTCAATAGTTATGCGAATAAATATTCGCAAACAATATATATATCACAAATAATTATAAATGCAGTAAAGTAAAGTAGAGTAGAGTAACGACACCAGGATTTTTATACTGGTTCGGACCTCCAGTCCTACGTCCAGTCCCGAAGCTCCTCTTCGGCTTTTCACTAAACAACACCCTCTCTTCACCCGGAGGAACAGGTTCACAACACTACTTGATTTACGGGCTACAAGTTTACCCACTTGATTTCACGGGCTACAAGCTTACCCACTTGATTTCACGGGCTACAAGCTTACCCACACAGGACAATTACAAGAGTTTGACTTCTGATTGTGTTCTTCTTTCAACACTGATTTGTCAACGATTGAGTACACCCTTCCTATAATCTTATCCTCAAGTATATGAATTGAATGCGAAGATTTGAAGGAAGCTAGTTGCTTGTTGAATCAAAATATGAGAAATATTATCAAGGATTCAATAAGTAACTTGAATTTGGGAGCTTTTAGAATGCAAGAGTATTCAGAAAGTAAGATCAGAAATTAGAGCAAGAATCGGTGATTTGAAAGTATGATTTCAAGTCTATTTATAGTGTAGAATAGTTGCATTCCTTCATGAAGAGTTTCTATAAAGAGTTGTGTCCATTTCTCTTGAAATTGAATAGAAATCTCTTCACAAAAAGAAGCATCCTTTCAGAAAAATTACAGCAAGAAAAAAGGTCGACAGGTCGAAATTAACAGGTAGACAGGAATTTGAAAAAATAGCCGTTATGCACAAAAGACAACAGGACTGGTCGACAGGTCCTTTTGGGCGGTCGACCGTTTTCTGGTTGTGGACCGGAAGTCCTCGGTCCATAGTCTATATCACTCTGCACTCTTTCCCGGTCGAAGCCTGGACCGTTTGGGCTTTTTCTGTGACTTTTCAATTCCTCAAATATACAGATTTCAGCCCCAGCTAATTTCAATTTCTAAATTGTTTTGTGCATTCGTGTTATACTTTGAGGATAGATTTTAACATAAATCTAACACGACTCCATACCTACATATATATAATCTTAGCTCCATGTCATGATTTCCATTGATCTTCACTATGATCTTCATTGATTTCCACTTTGATAAATATGAATTCAGCTCGTCAATGATCTCTATTTCTATGTTGTCATTAATCAAAATATGCTATGAAACCTTTGACTCAACATTAATATATACTTGAGGATAAGATTATAGGAAGGGTGTACTCAACTGTTGGCTATTCAGTGTTATTCAAGAACACAATCAGAAGTCAAACTCTTGTTATTGTTTGAAGTCCTGTATGGGTAAGCTTGTAGCCCATGAAATCAAGTGGGTAAGCTTGTAGCCTGTGAAATCAAGTGGGTAAGCTTGTGGCCCGTAAATCAAGTAGTGTTGTATACCTGTTCCTCCGGGTGAAGCGAGGGTGTTATTTAGTGAAAAGCCGAAGAGGAGCTTCGGGACTGGACGTAGGACTGAAGGGTCGAACCAGTATAAAAATCCTGGTGTCGTTACTCTACTTTACTTTACTTTACTGCATTTATAATTATTTGTGATATATATATTGTTTGCGAATATTTATTCGCATAACTATTGAATAGCTTAAGTTATCACATACATTCCGCATAGCCATATTATAGATCCTGCACAAGTCGTACACACACTCGGACTTTTCAATTGGTATCAGAGCCTGTGAAAAGACACTTCGTCACTCAAAAGATATGTGTCCATTTCTTTTTCGGATAATAAATGTAGTATTTTAGATAAAGATCAAAATATAGCTTTTGAAGGAAATAGAGATAGAAACATCTATATTCTAAATATGAATATCAATCATAAATCAGATATGTGTCTTGTAGCAAATGATAATGATCCATGGCTATGGCACAAACGTTTCTGTCATATAAACTTCAGAACTATTGACAAGCTAGCCAAAAACGAACTAGTAAAAGGTTTACCCAAACTTAGCTTTAAAGTTGACAATCTTTGTGACGCATGCCAAGTAGGAAAATTGACAAAATCATCATTTAAATCTAAGAAGGTAATATCAACATTACAACCACTTGAGTTATTGCATATGGATTTATTTGGACCTACTCAAATACAATCCATAAATCATAGTCGATATGTGTTTGTAATTGTTGATGACTATTCTCGGTATACATGGGTGATTTTCTTGAAAATAAAAGTGACACGTTTACTCATTTCAAATCCTTCGTCAAGAAAATTCAAAAGTCAAAAGGACTTAAGGTTAAGAATATAAGAAGTGATCATGGCGGAGAATTCGAAAATAATGAATTTGAACATTTTTGTACAAAGAAAGGTATTAATCATAATTTTTCATTTCCTCGAACTCCACAACAAAATGGAGTTGTAGAACGGAAAAATCGGACATTACAAGAATGTGCAAGGACATTATTAAATGAAAGTACTTTACCAAAACATTTTTGGGCAGAAGCTGTAGCAACTGCGTGTTATGTTTTGAATCGTGTATCCATTCGACCTCTTACTAAAAATACACCTTATGAATTATTTAATGAAAGAAAGCCAAATATTTCATACTTCAAAGTTTTTGGTTCAAAATGTTTTATTTTAAACACGAAAGATCATCTTGGTAAATTTGATTCAAAAGCTGATGAAGGAATCTTTATTGGCTATTCGGATCAAAGCAAGGCTTATCGTGTATTCAATAAGAGAACTAAAACTATTGAAGAATCACTTCATGTATCTTTTGACGAATTCTATAAACCGTTTCATTATATATCGGATGACGAAGAAACTATAGTCACTGATAATCCTACCATCACAAATAATGACTCTGACTCAGAAATTATTGAGAATATTCCTCAACCTATTATTGTACCTTCTCCAACAAGATTTAGATCTCCTCCGAGAATTCTAAGAGATCATCCAGTTCAAAATATTATTGGAGAAGTAACATCACAAATTAGAACAAGGAATCAACTTAATCAAATGGGTCATGTTGCGTTTATCTCAAATATCGAACCTAAAAATCCTAAAGAAGCTGCTACTGATGAATACTGGATCATTGCCATGCAAGAAGAACTAAACCAGTTCGAGCGCAATGATGTATGGGAACTTGTTCCAAGGCCGACTGATCAATCAGTTATAGGAACTAAATGGGTATATAAAAATAAGGCCGATGAACAAGGGAACATTACAAGGAATAAAGCAAGATTGGTAGCACAAGGATATAATCAGGAAGAAGGTATCGATTATGAAGAAACCTTTGCTCCCGTAGCTCGATTAGAAGCTATTCGAATCTTACTATCCTTTGCTTGTCCTCATGATTTCAAACTTTATCAAATGGATGTCAAAAGTGCTTTTTTAAATGGGTTTATCAAAGAGAAAGTATATGTCGAACAACCTCCTTTGTTCATACATGAGAAATATCCGGATCATGTATATAAACTTAAGAAAGCTTTATATGGATTGAAACAAGCACCTCGTGCTTGGTATGAACGATTAAGAAGCTATCTCATAGATTCTGGATTTCAAATTGGAAAAGTTGATCAGACTTTATTCATTAAACATTCTCAAAAAGATATATTAGTTATCCAAATATATGTAGATGACATTATCTTTTGTTCAACAAACGATGAACTTTGCAAAGAATTTGCAAATATTATGACCAAAGAATTTGAAATGTCACATATGGGAGAACTATCATATTTCCTCGGTCTTCAAATCAAACAGCTTTCAAATGGTATATTTATCAATCAAGAAAAATATTGCGGAAATCTAGTTAAACGCTTCGGACTAGAAAATACCTCTGGTAAACCAACTCCTATGAGTATGACCACGCATCTTGAAAAAGATGAACTTGGAAAGAATGTTGACCAGAAGTTATATCGTAGTATGATAGGTTCTCTATTATATTTAACAGCTAGTCATCCTGACATTATGATGAGTGTTTGTTTATGTGCACGTTTTCAAGCCGATCCTAAAGAATCACACTTACGAGCAGTGAAACGTATAATTCTCTATCTTAATAATACCAAAGATTTCGGTCTTTTCTATCCAAAAGAATGTACATTTGAATTAGTATCATATAGTGATGTTGATTTCGGAGGATCACGAACGGATAGAAAGAGCACAAGTGGTACGTGCCATTTTATTGGAAAATCACTTGTCTCTTGGTTTAGTAAGAAACAAAATTGTGTTTCACTTTCGATGTGTGAAGCGGAATATATATCAACAGCACTAGCATGTACACAAGTTATATATATGCAACAAACACTTAAAGACTTCGGTATAAACTTATCGAATTCTATTATATATTGTGATAACACGAGTGCGATAAATTTATCCAAAAACCCAGTTAACCACACTCGGACTTTTCAATTGGTATCAGAGCCTAAATACATCGATATTCGACATCATTTTCTGAGAGATAACATTGAAAAGGGTAATATAAATCTCGAATACGTAAATACGGAAAATCAACTAGCTGATATATTTACAAAGCCTCTACTGGAATTAAGTTTTGTCAACTTATGTAGAGAGCTAGGGTTGGTTTCAAGAAAAGAACTCGAAGAGTAAAAATCTTTTTAACATATATCAAGAGTTCGTACATTATTTTTTTTCCAGAAACCAATGTCTTTTTTTTTTTTACTATATTTAGAAGAGAATTTTTCTATGGTTAAACAAATAAGAACCATCTCTTTTCTTTCTCCAAATAGAAAATTCCTTCCATATATATGATTATATTTTATTTTCTTGAGTGCTCTCAGACAACTTTTTCTCTCAAATCTCCATTAAATAACGTATTATCATGGCTCATATCTGTGATGAATGTGCACGAAAATCGCACATCACCATAACAAGTTCCGAGTCTGAAGAACACTACTCCCCTAAGACACCGGAACACCCTCCTGGCTTTCATCAGAATTCTCGTACACCTGGAAATACTCCAACATCGAAACGATGCAAGAAGGCTCTTTTCTGTTCCCCACGAACCAAAGAAAAGATTGACGAGATACACCACTATCAAAAACACCAAGTCGATCTCCAAAGGGAGATGTACTATGAGCAAAAATTAACTTCCTCTCGTTTGACGTATCTCGAGCAAATAGCTTCACTCTTCTGTAGTTCCAACAAGCATAACGTTCATGAGCCAATACCTATACCATCATCATCGAGAGCACCCAACTCATGGGATAGGAACAATAACAAAAATGAAGGCGGAAGCGGAAAATATTCTCCCTGGGAACCAAGGAAATAATAATCATATTGGATCTAAGGAGATTTATTTATGTATTCCGTTTAATAATGTTTTTATTTCCTTTTTCATGTGTTTACTTTGTTTTATTATAATAAAAATTATTTACGTATTGATTTCATTCAAAATATTGCTGAAAAAACAGTTTGATTCAAATCCTGTCGACCTAAAATAAAATCCTGTCGACCTAAATAGGTGAATTTCAAGTCAGAGAGTTTTTAGGTCGAACTGTCTAATAATTTATGTCGACCGGTTCTGTTTTTCATAATTCAAACAAGTTTTCGGTCGACCGGTCACAAAATTTATGTCGACCGGTTCTTGTTTTTCACTATCCAGAAAAGAATTAGGTCGACCGGTAACGAAAATTATGTCGACCGGTTTTGTTATTCACAATCCAGAGAAGAATTCGGTCGACCGGATATAAAATTTATGTCAACTGGTTTCACATGTTTTTCACACAGAGATATTTTCGGTCGACCGATATACTTTCTTAGGTTGACCGGTTCTATTTCAGCAAGAAGAGGGTTGACCGGTGGAACATTTCGGTCGACCGGTTTAAACAATTTCTACCTCCTTCTCCAACCCGAAACTTTTTAGGTCGACCGCCTTGATTTCATAGGTCAACCGGTCACTGTGAAAACTGTTTTTTTTATATAGACATGTCGATTCACAAATTTAAAACCACCGCACCTTTTCATTCACTATTTCTTCAAAATTTCGAAACACCTTCTCTATCAAGCCCTAATTTCTAAAAATTCCATTTTTTCAAATCTCCAATGGCTCCAAAGACAAAGATATCAAAAACTTCTACCTCCTCAACATCAATTCAACCCATCGATGCTCAAATCAAAAATTGGCTTATGGATCCAATAGCTGTAAGAAGATGGAACAAAATGAAAGATTATACCTTTCACCAAGGAGTGTTTATCAAATTCAACGATTTCTTTCTCTATAATGTTAGAGAAATAGAAAACAGAGCAGGAATCGAGTCTCTTCTTAGTTTTGAAGACAACAATGTGGAGATTAATCATATCATGGTTAAACTATTCTATGCTAATCTCAACTTGGAAAAATTCAAGCCAGAGAACTCATCAGATTGCTTATGGTCAGTGGTCTGTGGCCAACATGTGTTTATCTCTAAAGATAGAATGGCTGAAGTTCTTCAATCTCCAAATGATGGTATATCCTTTTCAAATGAGTTCTGTCTTGTTCATATTAGAGATAAAGTTAGTCACTTATTCATTGAAGATCATAAGTCAAGTGCAAAAGGAGTTAATCTATGACCTACGCCGAGAATTCTTCATCATAGCCTCACTCATTCAATTTTACCAAGAACCGGAAACTTTGACGCAATTTACAGAGAAAATTTTAGGGCATTGTACGCCATCTATGGAAATATCAATATAAATTGGATTGAGTTGATATTTGATGAGATTTTAACGGTAAACAGACTCTCTCGTCCTCATATTTTTTACAACGAATACATTATGCGTCTTTTAATAAATTGCGGAGTTCCAACTCCGGAATCCAAAATTTCAAAGCTGAAATGTATAAATAAAGCTTCGAAGAAGAGAATGAAACTTCCAGAGCCATACCTGAACATTATTCCTTATGAGCAATACATACATCAAGGTCCTCCTGAACCTTCTACATCACATGTTCCTACGTCGGGTCCTCCTGAACATTCTACATCACATGTTCCTACGTCGAGACCAGAAGATGTTAAGATTCCTTCACCCACTTCTACAACAAAGGAATCTCTTGAACAAATAGCAAGGAATCAATTTCTTCTGGAAGCATGACTTAGGCGAACCGATAAAAAGCTTGATCGCTTAGATACCAAGATGGACAAACGATTCAACAAACTTAAGTCCTTTTTCAGCATTCTCTGGGGAGCAATTTCATGTGGAGCTTCTTCCTCAACCACACTGTTCAAAATCCAGGAAAACGACCAATGCCTCCTACTTTCACATGGTCTACTTCGGAGGAGACCACTAGCTCTGGAGAAAGTACTCAGCATAGTCGTGGTCATGGAATCTCATATGTTGAACCAAGTAGGCATGAGGG
Organism: Allium sativum; assembly: GCA_030737875.1. NCBI lineage: Eukaryota > Viridiplantae > Streptophyta > Magnoliopsida > Asparagales > Amaryllidaceae > Allium > Allium sativum. The sequence continues at coordinate 469,609,928 of CM060923.1, forward strand.
AGAAGAAGAACAATTTGATGATGATAAGGAAGAAGAAGGAGAAAAAGAAGAAGCGGATAAGGAGCAGGAAGTAGAAGGAGATGAGGAAGAGGAATCCTCAGAAGAAGAAACAGATAAGGAGGAAGGATCACAAGAAAAAGAAGGAGACGAAACCGACTCTGATATACCTCCTCAGTAGTTCTATCTATCAATGGTTATGATATTATGTCTTTAAAAAACACTATTAGCTTTTCTGTGTGTTTTGTTTTATGTTTGCTACGAAAAACTTGGGATGGTCTTGTATATTTTGGTATTGTGTGTAATGTATGATATACTCTGGATGTGGTGTCTTATGCTATTTAATCTCTCTCATGTTTATTATACCCTTTTTGTCGATGACAAAAGGGGAGAGAATGATTACTAACCTTCTTTTTTCAGAGATTTAGTTATTTTTTGTCCAGGGAGATCATATACTCAGGGGGAGTTAGAGCATATATACAGGGGGAGATAGCAATGGAGATCATATTTTAAAAGCTATGTTGTCATCAATCAAAAAGGGGGAGAATGTTGAGTCAAGAACTTTTAACGATCGTTTTGATTAATGATGAGAAGAAGCTTCATGATCGACAAAAAGATGATTCAATGGTTTCATAGGTTAGAAGTTGGTTATTTAGAATATTTTATGTAAAATCTATCCTCAAATAATCATACTTCTCATTGATTTCAAAATTATGCATGAAAACTCGTTTTTATTGTATATTGACAAAAACTGGTCAACCTGTTAAAAATAACAGGTCAACCTATTTTTAAATATAACAGGTCAACCTGTTAAAAGTAACAGGTCAACAGCTTTTTAAACTTAAATACGTCAACCTATTAAAATTAACAGCTTTTTGAAATAACGGTCAAAAACCTGTCAACCTATTAATTTTTTCATGTCAACCTATTTTTGAATTTCATGAAGATTCATCTTCTTTCTTGAAAAGTTGCATCCATTTCTCTTCATTAAAAATCACTTCTTTTGATTGCAACTTTTCACCAATAATTACAACTTCTCATTTGCTATAAATACATCATCTTTCACTCATCCAAATTACTGAATTTTCTCTCTATTCTCTGATCTATATTGTATTATTCTTAGCATTCAAAAAGCACTCAAAAGCATTCAATTATTGTTTGAATCTCCAAGCATATTTAACACACTTGTGATTCAACTTGATAATCCACTTCCAAATCTTTGCGAACATCAGTATATATTTGAGGATAAGATTATAGGAAGGTTGTACTCAATCATTGACTAATCAGTGTTGAAGAAAGAACACATTCAAGGTCAAACTCTTGTAATCGTCTTGTGGGTAAGCTTGTAGCCCGTGAAATCAAGTGGGTAAGCTTGTAGCCCGTGAAATCAAGTGGGTAAACTTGTAGCCCGTAAATCAAGTAGTGTTGTGAACCTGTTCCTCCGGGTGAAGCGAGGGTGTTGTTTAGTGAAAAGCCGAAGAGGAGCTTCGGGACTGGACATAGGACGAGAGGTCCGAACCAGTATAAAATTCCTGGTGTCGTTACTCTACTTTACTTTATCTACAGCATTTATATTTGTTAGTAATATATTTCTTGTTTGCGAATTTTTACCTGTGTAACTATTGAATAGCTTAAGTTATCACATTCCGCATAGCCATATTATAGATCCTGCACAAGTCGTACACAACCGACTCTTTCAATATCCTGACCATTGTAGGCGATGATAGGGGTTTACATTCCCTTCCGCGGGTAATGCGGAACATAAGCAGAGGTAGGACGTGCTCTTCTGCGAGCAGAGATAGGACATGCATAGTTCTAGCAGAGGCATGGCGTACTCTTCTGCGAGCAGAGGCAGGGCATGCTAATTTTAGATGCACTGCCACGACCATTTCTGGTGTGAAATGAAGGCTTACTCTTTTGATGCCTTAACCCTACCCCCTCTGATTTGGGCATGGAAAAAGACTAAAACACCATTCCCCTCCGGAGGATGCCTTGCCCCGGCCAATTTAGCGAGAACGAGGGATTTAATCCATTGGTGATTGGGCCCCTTTTGGGTTTTCCTTTTAAAATTCCGAGGGATGGCTTTCTGTACATTAGCACATGTGTATCAATCCTTTTCCTAAGGATTTTCTCAAACTCATCTCGATTTTTTGATAAACTCTCATAATCGGCCTTGACTGACGAATTTGACGATGGCTTCCTCGAGAGCTCTGCAGTGATTAGTCTCATGTCCATTCATCAAATGGTAATGGAAGTTAGGCCCTCCTGTTTATCTTTCATATTTAGGCCTCTTCTTTGTGGAGGTCCAATAATCGAGCTCGTGTTTGGTTAGGAAGTAAACATCCTCTCTCGAAGTAGTGAAGTAGCATTCATGGGGTATCTTTGGTGTACACTTCCCTTTTCGCTGATAGGGTCTGATCCCCCTACGAACCGTCCCAGTTGTGGTTCCTATACTTTCGTCCTCTCTTTCCAGAACATACCGGAATCGAGTTGTCATCTCTTTAGTCCGTTTGTCGGTAAAGTGGTTGAAATCATCTTTTATTTCACATTTGAGCGTCATTCCCTTAACTTGCCTGTAGAGAGCATCCTGTAAGTGGGGGAAAACGCTAATGTCCTCTGATGTAGATCCATTGGGTGGGAACGCCATGGTTTGTCCTATGTAGTAAGAGATGTTGTTTCCCACTTCGTAAGCATGTAGTTCCATTTTCCACTTCCGCTTTATTACTCGCAAAGCCCCTACTCCTAACTCTTGCTCCTCCATTACCCTACGGCTGGTGGTTCTCGACTTATCCGCTCGAGATCCTGAAAGCCTTCGCTTGGGTTTCTTGCTCCAAACTTCGCTTCTTCAAAGCTAGTCCTATTCGGGACGGAATAACACAGGTAGATGTGTGGTTAACCAACCACAAGGTCGGAGGTTCAGGCCCTCCTTCTGTCGCCAAAATGTTAACGATATTTTTCGTCAACATCGGAGATGGGTCAATAGGGATAGACCTAAAGGGGAATTAGGTGGAGGGGCTCGCTTTTCCGATTGATTCTAGTATGAAATTTTAGACGCTGATGCTCAGAGGTGTTGAATTGCTAAAGAGTATTGGGTCAGATCTATACTCAGCGAATGAATATCGTTCTGCCATTCGAGGATATTGAGGGACATAAACTCATGCTTTCCTGTAGAATGAATAACAAACTGCAAATACAAGAGAAATGATGATACACACTTACAGAGCAACTTTCATGTAAGAAAATTCCCTTTTCATTAAGTTTTTATTGGAAGTACATGAATGTTATAGGGAGGAAATCTCCATTGATCTTTTTTTTCCCAGTTGTTTCTCATGTAACAAAAAGTTAGGATTAGGATCCCTCTTAATGTGACCTCTGGGGTCTTATTTATAGTGGTTCAGGGCCCCTCCCGTCGGTGGGCTATCGGACCCGCATAGGTCTTTGTCGGTTGTTTTATTCTTGGCTTTGGGTCCTTGACTTTCGGCTGCTTTTGACATATTTGATTATAGTCCTTGGATGATGCTTGAATTCTCGAAAGCAATTCCCAAATGTAGGCTTGCGGACATGAGCTCTCGGATGTAGGCTCTCGGCTATATCGTAAGTGCTTAGAGGTTTGACCTCGTGGTGTATGCTTATAACACACCGTAATTTTAAAACATGACATAAGAGATCATTAAAGAATTTTAATTTTTATTAGAAGAATTAAGGGAAACAGGCTGTGCCATTTTGTTCGTCTCAGAATTCTTCTTAGAATAGAGTCCGAGTTTGCGTAGATCGGATATCGTATGAAGAAGTTATGAAGCTTAGAAGATTTCAGTTTAAAGTTGTAACGACCCGGATTTTTCGAACAGTTTATTTTAAATATTTAATATGGTTTTAAATATTAAATTGATAATATAAATGAATTTTTATATTAAGTTTTCGACTTAATAATCGATTTCGATTTAATATCGAAAATATTAAATTATCGTAATACGAGATATAATTTGTAACACCCCACGCCCGCTATGGTCACTCTCTAAGGGAATGCCATAACATCGGTGGAGTATTTTAGTGAATATAGAACAGAAAAATTACAACAAGACAGATATAAATAGTACTTGAAATTTAAAACATCATCTCATAACAGCGGAAATAAACATGTCTGGTTACATCATAAAACCACAATAAAAGTCAAGTACAATATCCATCAAAATAAAGAAGTACATAATCCCACTCTCTCATACAATAGCCAGGACAAAAGAAAAGATAACTGGGTAACTGGAGCTTTACATCTATCCAAGCTCCTAAAGACTGGAACATCAATCCGATCAAGCTCCACTACTGCTAGGATCCACCGTAGGACCTGAGGGTTGGGAAAAAGATAAAAACAACGGGGTCAGACATAAGTCTGAGCGAGCCCTATAACTTTAACAATACAATCATTAAAGTAACCAGAGAAGACATAAACTTGACCTACGGTAATGTCTGGGGATGAATGGCTACACTAAGCAGCTTGGTATACTTAGGATAAACTAAGATAACTGTAAAGACGCATCTACCTACCCAAGGATAATTACTAACTGCACTACACCAGTCATTCCCACTCAAAGATTGATCCCACCCAAGGACTTAAAGAAAGATATAACTAGTAGTTTCATGTACCCTAGCTGACCACATAGGTGCCGTCTGCCCCTATCTCCACTAGGTGTATCCCACTACTCCCCAAGCGATCGGCTCCCTACCGTAGATACCCGTGCTGGTCCCACAGTGGGGTGTATCACTCCCCTAAAGTGGCCACCTGATAATATCAACGGTGCACGGCTTTATATCTACACGATGCAACAACGGCTTATCTACCAGCCCGGGCCCACACACGCATATGAAACCCGTTGGACTTGCGTTGCCACCGCTAACCCGTTTTGGCCTCTTATAATCAAGCCCAATATGCGTGTCCCGTCACTCGACATGGGTCGAGCCCACAAAGATACGTTTGGGATATTGGTTGAAATGGGCCCCCACAAGCTACCCACCTAAGCTTGTCACTTATCTAGTGTATCCCACTTAACCCTTTAATCATGTTTAATTACATGTTTCCACTTGGTTAAGTATTCTAATCGTATTTTCTATTGCCACCCAAGGCAACCCACTAGATTCCACATGCCACCCAAGGCACCCACTTAACCCCTCATGTTCCACTACATGCTAATATGGTTAAGTGTTTCTTTATTAATTAAGACCGTGATCTCCCATAAAGACCTCCCACATTAGAATGGCTGTTGTGACCGCCTGGTTAAGCCGGTAGAGTCCGGGCAGTCTTACGTCATAACAGAGTCTAACCTCGTGTCTTTACTTTAATCACGTATTTAATTTATGGCTAAGACCTCTCACATTGGGCTGACATTTGTAGCAACTGGTTAAGCCGGTCGGGTCCGGGCAGTTTTACACTACAAATGAGTCCAACCTCGTGTCTTAGTCGATTAATTACACCTAATTAATCACCCCCATATTAATTATCCCTAATTAATATCCAGTTTTCCATAACATGGGTAGACCTAACTCAATAGGTAAATTCGCACTTATGTTAATTTATTTTTATGGTATGCTTAATCATACCCAACCATACTTTTATTAACATATTTACCAACCACATCGTTCCCTACGTAAATCGTTCTCATTTCATGACATAATAAAGGGGAAGATCCATCACAAATATCATGGGTTTAGCATACAACTTTGTCATGGGTTAAGAGGATGTCAACTTGCATTTATGAGCATATATTAACCCAACTACATTTAACCCAAACTTGCATATTATCATACACATGATTTGCATAACATGTTGCATATGAGCTTGCATATTATCATACACATATCTTGCATAACATGTTGAACTTGCATATAAGCATTCTCATAACTTGCATAACATGTTAAACATGCATTTAAGCATACACATAACTTGCATAAGCATTCACATACTTGCATAAGCATTCACATACTTGCATAAGCATCCACATACTTGCATAAGCATCCACATACTTGCATAAGCATGCATAACTTGCATATCATGTTAAACTTGCATTTAAGCATATACATAACTTGCATATGAACTTGCATAACCACCTACACATAACTTACATAACATTATACACATAACTTGCATGTGAACTTGCATAACTCACTTTGTTAAACATGCATAAATCCACTTATTAAATATGCATAAACCCGCTTGTTAAACATGCATAAACCCACTTGTTAAACATGCATAAACCAACTTGTTAAGCATGCATAAACCAACTTATTAAGCATGCATAAACCAACTTATCAACCATGCATAAACATAGGAAAACATAGAGTAGCATATCATTACAAATGATTTAAACTCACTAATCCGCATTTAAGACCATAAGTCTCATTACACCCAATCTACTTACTTTAGCAATTGATGTTAAAGTGATAGAAACTCACCAAAACCAAGATTAGCAAACTTATGAAGTGGAATTAGTTGCTAAATATGAAGAAGATGATGATTAGAGGTTGATTAGAGAGTGATTAGCTTGCAACCTCCTTCATAAACTAGTGGAGGCTCTCTCAAGTTTGATTTTGGCGGCATGAGGCCATCATTACTATTTTTAGTATGGATTAGGGTAGGTTTAGGGTGTATTTATAGACTAGGTGAGTGTTTTAGGCCCTTAGATTAACCCTAGGTTAGATTAGGTCCGTTAGATTTAGGAAATCTCTAGAACCCAGCCCAGCCCTAGCCAGAAAACCAAATCTGGTGCACCCAACCTTCTGGCTCGACACGCCGTGTCGACAGGCAAGTCGACAGGCAAGTCGACTCCCCCTGTCGACAGGCCTGTCGACAGCCCTGTCGACATGGTCAGGGCGGGATTTTTCCCGCCTGGCCCCGCAGGTTCTAATTTGAAATCTGAATTTAAATTTCTAAATCTGTTTTTAGCTTTAATTTTTCTGCAAACTTCATTGGGCCTTAACTGGGCCTTAACTGGGCCATACGGACTCCGATTCTCGAAAACTCGGACTCTATTTTGCGTATTTTTCCGAGACGAACGCAATGACGCAGCCCGTTATCCCCAATTCCCTCATCTGAGATTATTTATCCTGTAATTAGTGAATTTTAGTATTAACTAAAATTCGGGGTGTTACATTCTCCCCTCCTTAAAGGATTTCGTCCCCGAAATCTCTAAGCTAAGGAGAATGCATATCCTACCATCCAAACAACCATATACTCAATCCATCAAACACTGGCATCCGTTGTCCTTAAAACAATTTCTAATGATGTATGAGCATATGCAAAAAGTGTGTGTATATGTTCCCTATCTAATGTATGAACGTATGCAAACCATGATAGTGCCATGCATCCATTATGTATGCGAGAGAACCCTATCGACACATACAATATCTACATGAGTGCACAATCATTCACCAAAATGCATCATCCATATGATAACACAATCATTATACGTCCATAAATATTGCCTTCTACACACAATTTTATGCAATATGCAATATGAAGTGACTGAGCCGATCTAGTGCCTAGAGTGTGTGTATATGCATCCACGAGCAACCACTAGCAAACACTTGCATCCACTTGCATCCATCAACCATAACATGTCTCAAACACATGTTTCAACCATAGGTTTAATCTATCTAAAGGTCAAACAGTACTAACGAGAGGACATACCAAAGATAAGATAAGTACTAGACAACGATAGAGGAGAAAGTAAAGACATACCCTCAAAAAGAAATGGGTACAATGAACGCATTTTCGCTTCCGTCTCCCAAGTTGCGTTGCTCTCATCTTCTCCCCATTGCACTTTGACTAGCTGAACCTCTCGATTCCTCAATTTCCTAGTCTCTGACCTAAGGATGCGAGTAGGAGCTCGTCGAATAGTCGCATCACGCTCTACTTCCACTTCTTGAAGCAAGCTCGGCTCTACCACCTCTGCGGTCTCATGTAAGCACTTCCTCAAATGGGACACATGGAATACATCATGTACACCACCAAGTCTGTCGGGCAACTCCACTCTATATGCCATCCGTCCAATTCTTTCCTTGATAGGAAACGGCCCTACGAACCTTGGTGCTAACTTCCCAACAGATCCAAAGCGAACAACATTTCTCAACGGAGATACTTTGACAAAAACCATGTCCCCAACCTCAAACTCAAGATCCGTCCTTCTCTTGTCCGCATAAGATTTTTGCCTATCCTGCGCTGCTTTCATCCTTCTTCGAATCAGGTCAATCTTCTCCGAAGTCTCCCTAATCATATCAGGCCCAAGCAAGATCTTATCCGTAGATTCCCACCAACATGTAGGTGATCGACAAGGCCTTCCATAGAGAGCTTCGAAAGGAGCCATACCAATACTGGACTGAAAGCTGTTATTATATGCGAACTCCACCAATGGAAGATGCTCTTCCCATGTACCTCCAAAATCTAAGATACAAAGCCTCAAAAGGTCTTCTAGAACCCGATTCACCCTCTCAGTCTGGCCGTCCGTCTGAGGATGATATGCGGTGCTCAGACACAATTGAGTCCCCACTGCTTCTTGCAAACTTCTCCAGAACTCGCTAGTGAAGATAGGATCTCGATCACTCACTATGCTAGAGGGTACCCCATGCAATCGAACTATCTCTCGAAGATATACTGAAGCTAGCCATGGAGCAGTCCTCTTGCTCTTCACAGGTATGAAATGGGCGCTCTTAGTAAGTCTGTCTACCACCACCCAAATTCCCGTATTACCCTTTCTTGATCTGGGTAACCCGTCGATAAAATCCATCGAGACGATATCCCACTTCCATTGCGGAACTTCCAATGGGTGAAGCAACCCACCTGGTTTCCTTTGCTCCGCCTTCACTTGCTGGCACACCAAGCATCGAGCGACATATTCGGCCACATCTTTCTTCATACCGGCCCAGAAGAAAACCCTATTCATGTCTCGGTACATCTTGTCCCCACCGGGATGAATGGTCATCCTAGAACGGTGTGCATCATCAAGAATAGCCTTCCTCAAACCCTCGTCTTGCGGTACACAAAGTCTACCGTCTCTACGCAAGCACCCCCTATCGTCTAGGATGTACCTACTCAAATGGCTGGATGACTCTCCCCTTATGAGCTTCTCTACCAACTCAACCAACTGTGGGTCGTCCCTCTGTGCTTCTCCAATCCGCCCCAAAAGAGTAGGTCTAACCTCCAAGGATGCTAGCAAACCGGGTACATAATCAATGGAAGGTCTGAAATCAAACATCGAGATAAATTCCAAGCTTCGTTGTTCCACGAACAATGGACTCAAGGACAACCTCTTTCTGCTCAAGGCGTCCGCCACCACGTTACCCTTGCCAGGGGTATACGCTATCTCGAAATCATAGGATGCTAAGAACTCCATCCACCTTTGCTGTCTCAAATTCAAATCCTTCTGAGAAAACAAGTACTTCAATGATTTGTGGTCAGTGAACAATTCGAATCTCTCACCAAGAAGATAATGGCGCCAAATCTTAAGCGCAAAAACAATAGCGGCCAACTCTAAATCATGGGTAGGGTAATTTTTCTCATGCACTCTCAACTGCCTTCCACCATAGGCTATTACCCTTCCCTCTTGCATTAAGACTGCGCCAAGTCCTGTCCCACAAGCATCGGTGTAGACAACAAATGGCTTGCTCCCATCTGGCAATACTAAAACTGGAGCAGTGGTTAAAGCTCTCTTTAACCGTCGGAACGCATCATCACAATCTACGTCCCATGCGAAAACAAGATTCTTCTTCGTTAAGCGGGTTAATGGGGCTGATATCTTCGCGAAGTCTTTGATAAACTTCCTATAATAACCCGCCAACCCCAAGAAACTTCTTACTTCGGTAGCATTCTTTGGAACCTTCCAATCCTGAATTGATACTACCTTCGCGGGATCCACAGCTATCCCTTCCTTGGAGACCACGTGCCCCAAGAACCGCACCTCCTTCCTCCAGAAGTGACATTTAGAGAATTTAGCATTAAGGCTATGTGCTCGAAGAGTCTTCAATACCTCCCCAAGATGTAGGGCATGCTCTTCTTCACTCTTAGAAAATACTAAGATATCATCCACAAAGACCACCACGAATTTATTAAGGAACTCCCTGAACACCCTACTCATCAAATCAACAAAGTATGCAGGGGCGTTCATCAACCCAAATGGCATCACCAGCCACTCATAGAAACCATCCGGAGTCCTAAAGGCAGTCTTGTCTATGCTATCCTCAGCCACCCTCAATTGATGAAACCCCGTGGCTAAGTCCAACTGAGAAAATACTGAAGCGCCAACCAACTGATCGAAAAGATCATCAATCCTCGGCAATGGGTGTCTATTCTTCTTTGTGAGCTTGTTGAGTTCTCTATAGTCTACACAAAGTCTGAGGGACCCATCCGCCTTCGTAGCAAATACTACTGGAGCACCCCACTCCGATATACTTCGTCTTATGAACCCCTTCTCAGGCAACTCCCCTACTTGCTTATGGAGTTCCCTCCTCTCACGAGGAGCCATGTGGCGCACTGGTAAAGATACAGGTTTAGCATTATCCACCAGATATATTCGGAAGTCAATCTCCCGCTTCGGAGGTAAGCCCTTCACCTCCTCAAACACATCCGGATATTCCCGGACCAATCTAACAGATTGCAAACTCTCGACCGAAGCGTCAAGCGATTCAAGATAACTTAGCATAACAGAGTCCATGGGATTACAAGAAATCTCGAGAGTGTTACCCAAGCGGGTCATGAGCCTAACAACTCTCCTTTCGCAATCAAGAACGGCACCAATACTGGATAACCAGTCCATGCCCAAAATCAACCCATAGCCCGTGAAGCCCAACACAAAAGCATCACATGTAAACTCAATGCTAAGTATAGAAATCTTCAAACCCATACTTATCATGGACAAATAAGTGGAGCCCCCAATTGGGTTTGAAACAACCAAGGGATCATCTACCAGACTGGTGTCTAAGTGCAGTGACTCAACTAATGATGATGAGATAAACGAATGCGATGCGCCTGAATCAAACAATGTACGGACAGGATGATCAAATAGAAAAACCAGACTTTCAACGGAAATAGTTCTACCTCTCTCCTGAATCGGTGGGACTGCGAGAGCCTGTACTTGCCCCCTAGCCTGACCTGGTGCCATAAGAGCTGGCACCTGTCCTCCTGAGGTAGACCCCGTCCTTTGCCCCTTCTTAGGGCAATCCTTCACTAAATGCCCTGCTTCGCCACAGTGGAAGCAGCCGGTCTTCTTCTTCTTGCGACAATCCTTGCTTAGGTGGCCAGGTGTCCCACAATTGAAACACTTCTTCTTCTTGCCCTTGCCACCGTTGCCTTTCCCACCTTTGTTTTGTTGTTGTTGCTGAGGTCTCTTTTGATCTCCCTTCTTCTCGGGTGCCTTATTAGCATTGGGACCCTTCTCTTCTTCATGCATGAGTGCCATGTCAACTAGCTTCTCAAAGGTGGCCCCCATAGGGATATGAGTCATAGCCAACCCATGCATTGGTTCATTTAAGCCTTTCACGAACCTCAAAGCCTTCTTCTCCGGTGTATTCACCATACCTAGGCCAAACCTTGCCAATTGATTAAACTTGTTGACATATTCCTTCACTGAGAGATTTCCTTGCTTTAGAGTCAAGAATCTTTCCATATACAAGTTTTCCTCCGCCCTTGAGAGAAACTTTGCCACAAATCTTTGCCTAAAATCCGCCCAAGAGTCAACGGGGCGTTCTCCATTAGTGACCTCCCACCAGAATGAGGCCTCTCCCTTCATTAACCAAGCAGCTAACTTGACTTTCCTTCCTTCTTCCATCTCAAAGATATCTATCAATTCTTCCACCTCTTTAAGCCAATCTCTGGCCTCCACAAAAGTTTCAGATCCTTGAAAAGGTTTCCCTCCCATAGCTTTAAATTCCTTGCAAGTCTTAGCAAAAGTATCCGTGCGAGGAGGAGGGGGAGGAGGAAGATCGGGTGTTACGGTTGGTGGAGGAATATTTGCTGGACCCGCAGTGGTGGCCCTAGCCTCCATCAATCTCCTATACCATACTGGTACCGTCACACCCTCCGAAAAGTTAAGATCCTCAGCCATGCTGAAACGAAAAAGGAAAGATTCAAAACGGAGAATTCGAAGGATATAGATATGGCTATTGGGGATTATGCTTTTCTTTCAAAAAAATTTCTCTTAAAAGACATGTACTTGAAAATATTTCTTCCAAAAATGTTTTTAGAAAAATAGCTTTCTAAAATTTTATCTGTTCCGGTAACCTTTGCTCTGATACCACGTGTAACACCCCACGCCCGCTATGGTCACTCTCTAAGGGAATGCCATAACATCGGTGGAGTATTTTAGTGAATATAGAACAGAAAAATTACAACAAGACAGATATAAATAGTACTTGAAATTTAAAACATCATCTCATAACAGCGGAAATAAACATGTCTGGTTACATCATAAAACCACAATAAAAGTCAAGTACAATATCCATAAAAATAAAGATGTACATAATCCCACTCTCTCATACAATAGCCAGGACAAAAGAAAAGATAACTGGGTAACTGGAGCTTTACATCTATCCAAGCTCCTAAAGACTGGAACAGCAATCCGATCAAGCTCCACTACTGCTAGGATCCACCGTAGGACCTGAGGGTTGGGAAAAAGATAAAAACAACGGGGTCAGACATAAGTCTGAGCGAGCCCTATAACTTTAACAATACAATCATTAAAGTAACCAGAGAAGACATAAACTTGACCTACGGTAATGGCTGGGGATGAATGGCTACACTAAGCAGCTTGGTATACTTAGGATAAACTAAGATAACTGTAAAGACGCATCTACCCACCCAAGGATAATTACTAACTGCACTACACCAGTCATTCCCACTCAAAGATTGATCCCACCCAAGGACTTAAAGAAAGATATAACTAGTAGTTTCATGTACCCCTAGCTGACCACATAGGTGCCGTCTGCCCCTATCTCCACTAGGTGTATCCCACTACTCCCCAAGCGATCGGCTCCCTACCGTAGATACCCGTGCGGGTCCCACAGTGGGGTGTATCACTCCCCTAAAGTGGCCACCTGATAATATCAACGGTGCACGGCTTTATATCTACACGATGCAACAACGGCTTATCTACCAGCCCGGGCCCACACACGCATATGAAACCCGTTGGACTTGCGTTGCCACCGCTAACCCGTTTTGGCCTCTTATAATCAAGCCCAATATGCGTGTCCCGTCACTCGACATGGGTCGAGCCCACAAAGATACGTTTGGGATATTGGTTGAAATGGGCCCCCACAAGCTACCCACCTAAGCTTGTCACTTATCTAGTGTATCCCACTTAACCCTTTAATCATGTTTAATTACATGTTTCCACTTGGTTAAGTATTCTAATCATATTTTCTATTGCCACCCAAGGCAACCCACTAGATTCCACATGCCACCCAAGGCACCCACTTAACCCCTCATGTTCCACTACATGCTAATATGGTTAAGTGTTTCTTTATTAATTAAGACCGTGATCTCCCATAAAGACCTCCCACATTAGACTGGCTGTTGTGACCGCCTAGTTATGCCGGTAGAGTCCGGGCAGTCTTACGTCATAACAGAGTCTAACCTCGTGTCTTTACTTTAATCACGTATTTAATTTATGGCTAAGACCTCTCACATTGGGCTGACATTTGTAGCAACTGGTTAAGCCGGTCGGGTCCGGGCAGTTTTACACTACAAATGAGTCCAACCTCATGTCTTAGTCGATTAATTACACCTAATTAATCACCCCCATATTAATTATCCCTAATTAATATCCAGTTTTTCATAACATGGGTAGACCTAACTCAATAGGTAAATTCCCACTTATGTTAATTTATTTTTATGGTATGCTTAATCATACCCAACCATACTTTTATTAACATATTTACCAACCCCATCGTTCCCCACGTAAATCGTTCTCATTTCATGACATAATAAAGGGGAAGATCCATCACAAATATCATGGGTTTAGCATACAACTTTGTCATGGGTTAAGAGGATGTCAACTTGCATTTATGAGCATATATTAACCCAACTACATTTAACCCAAACTTGCATATTATCATACACATGATTTGCATAACATGTTGCATATGAGCTTGCATATTATCATACACATATCTTGCATAACATGTTGAACTTGCATATAAGCATTCTCATAACTTGCATAACATGTTAAACATGCATTTAAGCATACACATAACTTGCATAAGCATTCACATACTTGCATAAGCATTCACATACTTGCATAAGCATCCACATACTTGCATAAGCATCCACATACTTGCATAAGCATCCACATACTTGCATAAGCATGCATAACTTGCATATCATGTTAAACTTGCATTTAAGCATATACATAACTTGCATATGAACTTGCATAACCACCTACACATAACTTACATAACATCATACACATAACTTGCATGTGAACTTGCATAACTCACTTTGTTAAACATGCATAAATCCACTTATTAAATATGCATAAACCCACTTGTTAAACATGCATAAACCCACTTGTTAAACATGCATAAACCAACTTGTTAAGCATGCATAAACCAACTTATTAAGCATGCATAAACCAACTTATCAACCATGCATAAACATAGGAAAACATAGAGTAGCATATCATTACAAATGATTTAAACTCACTAATCCGCATTTAAGACCATAAGTCTCATTACACCCAATCTACTTACTTTAGCAATTGATGTTAAAGTGATAGAAACTCACCAAAACCAAGATTAGCAAACTTATGAAGTGGAATTAGTTGCTAAATATGAAGAAGATGATGATTAGAGGTTGATTAGAGAGTGATTAGCTTGCAACCTCCTTCATAAACTAGTGGAGGCTCTCTCAAGTTTGATTTTGGCGGCATGAGGCCATCATTACTATTTTTAGTATGGATTAGGGTAGGTTTAGGGTGTATTTATAGACTAGGTGAGTGTTTTAGGCCCTTAGATTAACCCTAGGTTAGATTAGGTCCGTTAGATTTAGGAAATCTCTAGAACCCAGCCCAGCCCTAGCCAGAAAACCAAATCTGGTGCACCCAACCTTCTGGCTCGACACGCCGTGTCGACAGGCAAGTCGACAGGCAAGTCGACAGGCCTGTCGACAGCCCTGTCGACATGGTCAGGGCGGGATTTTTCCCGCCTGGCCACGCTGGTTCTAATTTGAAATCTGAATTTAAATTTCTAAATCTGTTTTTAGCTTTAATTTTTCTGCAAACTTCATTGGGCCTTAACTGGGCCATACGAACTCCGATTCTCGAAAACTCGGACTCTATTTTGCGTATTTTTCCGAGACGAACGCAATGACGCAGCCCGTTACCCCCAATTCCCTCATCTGAGATTATTTATCCTGTAATTAGTGAATTTTAGTATTAACTAAAATTCGGGGTGTTACATAATTGAAATCGAAGTTGAAAACTTTATCAAAATAATTCAGATGACCGGTATAAATTCTGTTTGAATATATATACGATAAAAATAATATTTTATTATCGAGAAATTTATTTGTTTGGATTTAAATTAAATTATATTGATTTAATATGGTTATTTTAAATATACGGTCGAATTAAATATCAAAATATATTCAGTTAGTTCAGAATAGTGTTACACTGTTGAAACACACATTAAAATGGCGGCTCGCGGTTTAAATTAATGGACCCCGAGATATTTGATTGTGGATAGGTACAAAATCAAATCGATATCCATCTAAAAAGGATAAAAATCATTTTATATCAAATCGTATTAATGTTTAATCAAATCACAATTTAATATAGTGTACTTTAACCTATCACCTACCCTTGTACCTCCTCAGACCTATTCCTTCAGATTGAAGCTTTCTTCTTCTATAAAATCGCAACAATCCCCTTCATTCTCCTTTCTATTTACTTGCGTTCACAGGCAAAATCAAAGTCGGCTTCATCTTTTATTAAGGTAAAGAAAATAAATTACGAATTGAAGCTACTTTCCCCTTTTCAATTTCTCGCCCTCAATCAAAATCGATTTCTGTAATAATAATATAAAAAAAGAAATCGCAAGCGGAATTCGCGATATAAAATTCCGAAATCTTCTGCAACTCAACTCGATAGCTAGGGGGTAGGTGGAGGAATGATGTCGTTGTTTCAGTGGGATATCAAAGACGACGTTATCGGTTTTGGAAGGGCCGGCGATGTTGGGAAGTCGAATTCGTTATCTAATCGCGACTGTTAAGGGTGAACTCGAACTCGATTTCGAGCAGCTGATAGTTCGAATAGGTCATCGCGATGTCACCATGTGTGTGTGATTCGAGTTCGAAGTCACGTTCTCTTTCCTAGGGTTGCGAGGACGAATGGGTCGAAGGGAAAAATGAGGGAGAGAGGATCGAGTATTGTTGTAAGGTGCAGCTATGATAATATTTGATGGAGGGAGTACAGTTTCGTTTGTTCTAGAGTTCCGAAAAAAATGGATTTTGGTTTTGTTATTTGCTTGGTAGTTGTTATGGCCTTGATTGGTGATGCCGAGGCGGGTTAGTGGATGCAGATGTTGATCGTTGTTGTATGACAGTAAGGTATGAGTTAAATAATTTTTAATTAAAGATTTAGTTCAAGTATAATAAAAAAGTTGTAAAATATTATTTACTTATATAAACTATAAAATTTCTACTGAAAAGGTCCTATAAAAAATAAATATATAGAAAAATTTATTTATTCGTTTATATAGTTAGTTTAAATAAATGAATGTTTAAACAATAAATTTGATCAAATTATTGTAGGTGTGAATTCATTCGAGAAGATTCGTAGCCGATGATTTGGAAATAAACATGATATTCGACAACTGCGATTTCGGTGAGTAAATCTCACTCACCTTATTTAGAATTATTTTTATTCGTTAAAAATAATTGTTTGTGGCTTGTTTGAATGCTTTCTGGTTGTTTTAAATATATTAGTTATTTAGGCTTGACTATTATATATATATATATATTTGGTGGTTGAATTGTTCCCGCAGTCTCATTAGCGGATGCCCGCGGCGGTACCATTAGCAGATGATTTCCCTATGCGCCCCACAAATATATATTAGTGGATGACCTTCTATACCGCGATATCCTGCCTCCAAGCGGGATGGGTATTATTCATGTTGGCTAACGTCTATGGATGCAGGAAAACAGGTTGGAGGGATCCAACTGGATTCCTCAAAAATATTATTGTTGTTGTTTCATATATATATATTCATATATGATGCGTTAGAAATCCTGTGATTGGTAATGGATTGTTTTGATTGTTTGAAATTTCACTGGGTCTTAATGTTGATTTATAAAAATACCGTGAAAGAGATTTTGAGATTTAAAAGGAAAATTCTATTTTTTTAAAATAGAATTTGACTGTAGAATGTGCTAAAGATATTTACTTGTTTCGGAAATAAATAAAAAAAGTATGGAATTTATACATGATGTTTATAAATTAAGTAATACAAGAAATTGAAGTGAATTTATAAATGGCGTTTATAAATAAAATAGAATGATTTTTCATTGGATAATCAGGGAACTGAATTTGAAGTAAATTTATAAACAGTGTTTATAAATAAAGTGGAAAAATTATCATCGGATAATTTGAATATTTAAATTCAAATGTGAATTTAAAAATAGAAATGGGGGAATCGTTTTAAGAAATAAATGATGGAATTTATTGTGATGTTCAGAATATAAATTGAACTAAAATAAATCCGTAAGGATTTATGATTTGAATTCGATTAATTTGAATTTATTTAAATAGAAATTAAATTGAATATGAAAATAAGTTGGATATTATATATATATATAACTTATTATAAGTAGAAATTTCCAAAGTAAGATTTTGGTTTTAAACAGATTTCAAAATAGAATTGTTTAAAAATATAAACAAGGAAGTTTATAAAATGGTGTTTATAAATATAATGAATTAATTATCATTGAATAATTTGAATATTTAAAGTCAAGTATGAATTTAAAGATAGAAGATGAAATCATTTCGAAAAGGTGAACGATGTTTTTTATTCCTGAAGTAGGAATATAAAAGGAATTGAGTTTCAAAACAGATTTTTGAAATGAAGCTTGTTTTATTATATAAAACAAAGAAGTTGGATTTATAAATAATATTTATAAATCTTGTGAAATAGATTATCATTGGATAATTTAGAGTTTAAATTTGAAAATAGAATTTGAAAATAGAAATTGAAAATAGAAAATTGAAATCATTTCTAAATGGGAACGACGAAATATATTTCAGAATGCGGATTTTTTTAAACAGAATAGAAATAAATCCAAAGGATTTATATTTTTTCAAAGGAGTTGGAATTTAATAAAGAAGATCGAAGTATAAATAAATATATTACCGAGTAAGGAAAAATTGACAATTATAGATAATCGAAAATATTATGTTGAATTGGAAAAATTGATTTGATATATATTAAAATAAATCAAATAGGGTTGAATTTATTATAAATGAAGTTCAAACATTTATAAATATAAATATAATTAAAACGAACTCGCCGCAGCGCGACAGTTCGTAAATTGGCGTTCCGAACTTCAATTGAGTATATAGAACTCAATTGAAGTCGGAATTTTTTGAAACAAGAAACGTCAGGACCGATTTGATAATAGTTTTCTAATGGAGGAGAAAAATCTGGATTTGGTCGAATAAATTTTGAGTTATGTCAAAATCAAATTTTCAGAAAAATATCGCTAAAACCATTATAAAACTATAACGGTTTATTCAAATAAATAAAATGATTTTGAGCAAATAAAATCCGAATTTCATTTAGGAAAAAATCAGATTTGAGTTATAAATAATATCTGAACTCGATTGAAGTAATGAAATGATTTTTGAAACAAAATCAAACCAGATGTTTAATTGTTGAGTAGAATTAACTAATGCAAGGAAAAATTAGTTAATGGAATTTTAAATCGAAATTGGACTTCGGATCAGAAAAAAATGGTTTGTAAATTCATATTCGAAATCGAATATGAAACTTAAATTAGAAATGGCATTCGATTGTTTTGAAAATTAATTAATTTATATTTGAACGTGATATGTTCAAATAACAAGTGAAATAGGCTAAGAAGCTAATTAAAGAATAAATGGGCGAAACTGAATTCAAACGATTGGATTGAGTTGAATTGAAAACAGGTGAATATGTGCTAGGAAGGTATCGAATGAAGTATATAAATGCAATAACCCGGAAATCCGAGCAAATTTAAATTTTTTATTTTGGCAATTTTAGCGAATTTTGAATATTTAAAATGATTTATTTTAAATAATAATGATGAGAAATTTATTTTGAATAGAAATAGAACGTATATATTTATTTGTATCGACGTTAGAAAATAAATATTTTATTTTAATATGAAAAGGAATTGAAAATGGCGCGGTAGTTTGAAAATTCGATTTCAAAGTTCAAATGGATGTACAGGATTCAAAATAAACTGGATTTTAGCGAAACCAAAAAATATTAGAATCTAATTGAGAATATCTTTCCAATGAATCCGAAAAATCAAAATTTCATAATGGGAATAAAATGTTATGTCTAGTTGAAAATTCAGAATAGTCGCTATCGAATTCTGGCCCTTAAAAATGGAAATTTTGCAAACGACCTCGGTTTTCAACGAAACCACTTTTATTGGATTTGTGATGTCAAGTTATTGCTAGGTTTCAAAATTCATAATTTTCTGAATCAATATGTGAGCGTGGCAAAAGAAAACGTGTTTGACCAGTTTCAGTTAATTTTAATCGACTGGAAAATGGTCATTTTTCAAACGGTCTCAGAATTCGATGAAATTAGATTTGTTAGGACCGTATCGTCAATACGAAGTTAGAAATATTTTTCTGGAATTTTTAGAGTTAATATGTGGCCCCGGTAAATTGAAATGTGCGTTCGAATTCAATATATTGATTTATATTTTGATTTTAATGAAAACTGATCGTAACGGTCGAATTGGCTCATGATATATATCCCATTGTGTTCGGAATGGGGGTAATTAGCTAGGGACGACAGTCGGTGGGTCTCGATTGGAGTTCGAATGGAACGATATCTTTTTGAAGAATATAATAATTAAAAATATTATATAATAATCCCCTCATCCCTTTATTCTCCTTAATCAGTCAACCCCCCCTCCCTATTTAAAAACAAAATTGATTAAGAAAAAAAGATAAGGGATGCGGCGGAAAAATCCATCGCGATGCGCCTCCAGCGGCGGAGCCGCCGATGCTCGCCCCCCTCCACCACTGACGCACCACTTCTCCTTCCCCTCTCTGACACAAGAACCCGCACCCCCCTCAAACCGCGAACCCCCATCATCCGCACCCACCTCAGCCACCGCGCCTCCCGCCTGCTACTCCTCATCAACTTCGACGCTCTCTGACCCTTCCCCTCCCTCTCTGCCCTTATCTAATGAGAAAAGCCCCATTGGATCTCGTGCAGACCGGCAACGGAAAGACCACCGAGCACCCCCTGCTGCAACGCTGTGAAACCCCCCTCCTTCAATTGTCTAAGTGAGTTTTTATTTTCATTATTTAATTTATTTTTCTACGAAGCAAAAACCTGATTGTTAACAAGGAAAAGAAATGATTTTTAACATTGGAAAGATAAGATTTTTAACATCACGTTGTCGAGATTTTTAACATAGAAAAGGTTAGATTTTTAATCGTATAAAGTTTTGATTTTTATTCATATGAAGTAGCGATAAAAGTTTGATCTTTATATATGAAGTAGTGAAGTAAAAATATGATTTTTATATAGTAGAGATTATAAAAATATGATTTTTATAAGATAGAAAATATAAAAATACGATTTTTATATGTGTTGTGGCGAGATAAAAATTCGATTTTTATATGAGTAGCGGATTAAAAATAGAATTTTTATATAATAAAGAATATAAAAATATAATTTTTATATAATTTAAAGAATAAAAATATGATTTTTATATTATAGAAAGAATAAAAATATGATTTTTTTATATTATAGAAAGAATAAAAATATGATTTTTATATTATAGAAAGAATAAAAATATGGTTTTTATATTATAGTAGAAATAAAAATATGATTTTTATTTATTGGAGTGAAGCGATAAAAATATAATTTTTATTATGAACAACATGGTAAGGACTGGATTGGAATTGCAAACGAATCCAAACGGTTCAGAAGTTCAGGAATAGATAATGGCGAAGTGGATCCCAAAGGTGAGAACTCCTCACTTTTAATATGTTTTCTAGTTAAAATATATACTAGGATGCAGACGGTGCTTAGCAGCACCCGACACCCGTCGTCCACAGACCATGGACGACTTGTATGATTGGTTGTGTTGTGAAATTTGACTGTTGATTGTGATGTGTAAAATATATATTCATGTGTTGAAATAAAATATATATTCATGTGTTGAAATCAAATATATATTCATGTGTTGAAATAAAATATATATTCATGTGTTGAAATCAAATATATATTCATGTGTTGAAATAAAATATATATTCATGTGTTGAAATCAAATATATATTCATGTGTTGAAATAAAATATATATTCATGTGTTGAAATCAAATACATATTCATGTATTGAAATCAAATACATATTCATGTGTTGAAATAAAATATATATTCATGTGTTGAAATAAAATATATATCCATGTGTTGAAAAAAAAAATTCATGTGTTGAAATAAAATATATATATTCATGTGTTGAAATAAAATATATATATATTCATGTGTTGAAATAAAATATATATTCATGTGTTGAAATAAAATATATATCCATGTGTTGAAATAAAATATATATATTCATGTGTTGAAATAAAATAAATATTCATTTACAAATCGAACGATTTGTTTATGTACACCGATTTGACTGATATTGATTGGGACGATAAATTTTACACATCGCCCAATTGCACAAATAAAATATGTGTTTGATTGATTGAAACCCCACACGGGTGTTGGGATGATATTGACGTACACTAATCCCAATTGTTTAGTAGTTTGTCGACCAATGGGTTGACAGACTATGTAAGCATTACTTATCTATAGTTAATGCTTATGCAGTGGTGTGGTGCACTCTGGATGATGGTTGATGACTTATCGTTGCTATTATATACATGTGTTGTAGGGAATCCATGTAATTAACATTATATGGTAATTGATTGGGCCTCATTCCAATTTGGAAAATAAAGAATAGAATGAAAATTCATGTGTTGAATAATATAAATTCATGCGTTGAATAGAATGAAAATTCATGTGTTGAATAATATAAATTCATGTGTTGAATAGAATGAAAATTCATGTGTTGTATAATATAAATTCATGTGTTGAATAGAATAAATATTCATGTGTTGAATAAAATAAATATTCATGTGTTGAATAGAAGAAAACATTCATGTGTTGAATAAAAGTCATGTTGACTAGATTGACGCCATTTTGATGTGAACGATATTTATATTGATTTTATTCATTTTTATAATGAATATCGAATAGGAATTGATTTCAAAATGTAACATATTGAAAATATTGTCATTTATAGATTAATGATATGGAATATTCAATTTTGATTTCAAAATGAATATGAAGTTGAAATCGTTTTGAAAACAAATTTAAAACGATTTATAAACGTTTTGAACGGAAATCGATGAAATATATATAATATATTATATATATAATGGCCGGAACAGAACACGCCGCGCTGCGACAGTTCGTGAATTTCGACCATTGTCTTCGAACGGATATTACGGGAGATCCGACCGTCGGATTCTCCTAAATCCAGAACCGTTGGGTTTGTATCGAAAAGAGCTTTCTAACGAATATTAGAGATTTGAAATATAACAGTTGGATTTGGAATTATGTCCAAATAAAATTTTAAAAAGATCGTTGTAAGTGCAGTTCGATGGCCGTTGATGGAAATCGACTGTACGGGCCTTGATAAAATTATTAAAAATAGTAATAATTTGTGTAAAATCATAAGAAATGATTTGGAAAGAATTGGGATGAAAAACTCCATATTTGAAAAGATAAAAATAGATTTTTTTATCGAAATTAACTAGTTTTGAACTAGAATAATAATTTATTTATTTTTAAATAAATAAATTGGATTTGAAAGGGTTTTAAAAGTAACCAGAAGTTTCAATAATTGAATTGGAATGGAATGTGATTTTGGGTTTATAGTGAACCGTGTTTTAAATGACATTGGTTCTTTAACCCAATTAAAGACAGGATATGATTTCCCATGTTAAACAATCATTGATATTGATTTTTGGGAAGATTAAAACCAAGTGAAGTTTTAATGAATCTTTAATTAGATTGAAATGATCGAGAATGGAGTATCGCCAGTTTTGCTCCAGGCGATAATTAAATCTTTAATTAGATTTGAACGTGAAATGGTAATTGAATTTATCGATAACACCATGGTGTTAGATATGAAGTATTACCAGTTTTACTTCATGGGATGAATAGGTTGGGATTGGGAAATAAAATAAATGATTACTTCGTGTGGTTCACTAATCCCGACTAATTTGGATAAACCATAATTTCGTTTGAATCGATATTCAAAGGAAGATTAAAGAATAAATTTAAAGAATTTATCTTTGATAAAATTAATGGGAACCTTTCCCAAAGAATAAGAATATTCTGAATTGGAATGAGGCGTATGTTGTGTTTGTGTAACACTTGTTTATTATATACGCGAGTTATTCAGAAAGACCGGGTTTATCCCATTCTGAATAACTGATTCGAACAGCGGTTGAAGACTGGAGGTCTTCACATTGTTTGGGTGATTACTGATGATCTTGATTGGGCTATACTCCCAAGAGGAGGGAATCAGTTAGTGATCGTCCAGACGTACTTGGAGATCGATGGATATGCGAGGTACAAGGTGCCTCCGGTTTCGTTCAGACCAGGAACGAACTTGTAAATGGACTATGTGTCTGACATTGGATTTTATTCTATGTGATTGATTTCTATTAAATATACATATGTTTGGCAGCGGAGAATTTATTCTTTTGCTTAACGCCCTTCTCTGAGGCGTACGAGCTCAGGGGTTATATATTGATGGATATCAATCGCATGGAGTGAACTGCCTGTGTGGCATGCCTAAGTGGCAATTGATCAAGGCTTCTGTTGAAAAGCAAAGTCTTGTGGTTGATGATCAAAGCACCTCCTATGTGGCATAGCTTTGTGTAACGTTGATTCGCGAGCCTCACACCCCAGTTGTGAACCAGAATCGGGAGAGGACATCACGGAGGGCATGCGTTTCCTTCTAGCTTGGGTGGTGTCAGTGAACTACCAACCCTGACATTTATATTATTTTCACCTGTGTGGTTGTTGCTGTTGCGAGGCGCCTCGGATATATCGGTGACTATGTCGAGCCGATGGAATCATTATGCTTATTGACGCCCCAAAGGGTGGGGAAACGCAATGTTCAGGCATTTTAATCCACATCGGTGGACCGACCCTGACGATCCAAGGGCCCACCTGAGTCTGGGTCCTGAGACACGGGCTAGAGCGTCTCGAATCGGTGGAGGACTATCTTTTGCCTCGGTTCACAGATGGAAATCCAACTTCAAATACGTGACTTTGTGGTTTTGATTGTAGAGCCTAGTATGGCGACATAGTGGTATGGGGCACTTATGCCATCTATGATTGATACTTATGATTTGAAGTTGTTTTATACATTATGCACTTATAATAGTATCAAATGGTTTGTTTTAAATGTATCAAGCATTCTTGGCTATTATAAGGTAAAAACCCTATCCTCCGACTTGCGTTGCATTGTGTGATGGGACCTGGGTCTTATAATAGCTTCATTGTCCTTTATTTAGCATTGCGCTGTGGTTTTATGCATTGGTATTCTTGGGAGGAAACACGTTCCGTGTTATACGGCGTGGTCCCTTGATTTACCTAACTTTAAAATAAAGATTAATAACTGTTTTAGTTCTCACACCAGTCACATGACTGACCTAGAGTTTATTGTTTTAACCTAAACTCTGGGTGCCCTTATTTTGACGCGGGTAGCTACTAGTTTTGGTTTTGCAGATTTATATTCATAGGATCCTGGTTTACAGCTGGAACGATACTCGGAAAGGTCTGTATCCGTGTATTACTTTCAGTTGTGTTTTGTATTGTTTTTTCGCTGCTATGTAATTTATTGTAATCTCTGATATTTTCTGATGTATATTATTTGTTTATACTTTGTATATTCTTGTATTCTGATGAATTGTTGTAATAAACAATGAAATGTTCTTCTGTTTGCATTCTGATTCATCTTGCCCTCAACACAATCCATGATTTCCCGTAAGGGGGATTTCGAGTCGTTTCAATGAAGTATGAAGTTTATAGATTTAGTGCCCGACAAAAAGGTACACATTTAATTCCATATGAGATTTTATGCGCCGTATCGGCTAGCCGCTTGGCTTTTTCTTTTTCTTTTTGATTGAAGAGGGCCTGTGTGGTGGTTTGGGGATTTTCCCGATGCTCCCGGTACAAAGGAGGTTATGGCGAATTTTTTCGGATATTTAAGGAGTTAGAATAGTTTTAAGAAAGTTTGATAGTTATAAATTAATATATCAATATATATGGAAAACCGATAAGGAAACGAATTTAAAATAGAATATTATAAACAAAAAGGAAATTGATAGTCTGGTAATAGAAAAAGAAAAGTATATACGTTTTAAAAATGAATTATTGGCTTTATATGATGTGGATTATTCGAGGTAAGCGGTTTTGTCTGTTTTGAAGTTAATGGTGTTTGCAGTCAAGGTCTGAGAGGTAATTATACCCTAACTTGATTGATTTCATTTTTTTACCGATAAATAGCAAGATCCTGTCTATTGAAGAGAAATGTTTGAATAAGAGTTAGTTGAATGCAGTGTTTTGGCTTGTTGTAACGATGTTTTACACAACATTTGATTTAACCCAAGTAAGTGGAAATTTGGAAATATAATAATAAATATTTCCTGAGTATAGAAATAAATGAATGGTCGTGGAAGAGATAAGTAAATGGAATGTTTTTTTCCAATTATAAACAGAATATATTTTCTAAGTATAGAAAATAAAAGAAGGCAGTATATGGAAATGTTTTCCAAATAGCGTAAGAGGTCCAAATGATTATCAAAAATATCGTGTTAACGAATATTGGTAAGGAAATGGAGTAGTGGTTTAATTAATGAATGAAATATCAATTAAAAGGCCCAGTGATTGTTTGATGCTTTGAATGGATGTTTGTTTTCTTCGATAGTTAAATAACCGACTATCGAAGTGTTTGCCAATATCGTTGTCAATATGGAGAGACCGGTTGGATTATTATCCGAGAACCACTCCGCATTGGAAGTAGCGCTGCGAATCAGGTTATATGAAGATAACTGAAGACGAAGTAAAGTGCAATGACTTTTTCTATTAATAGAAATTGTGCCTTCGGTTTCGTTCAATACCAGAACGAAGTGTATGGACGAATGTCTGACAAAGTATTTCCAATGATCGCATATGTTGGTCTGTATAAATATATATGGTGGCGGAGGATTTATTCTCTTAGCACAATATCCAGAATATATTTTTGCAAATCAATTAGTGATTAACGAATCTGACAATGTGGCATTCAAAGTGATTGTGCTATCAATGAATGATAAGAAATCGTAGCCTCAGGCCTCAACAACCGGGAAATGACAAAAATCGGGCAGGCAGCATGACTATGTGGGTCGCTCCCATTAGGGTGTATAATCACCTATCTAGAGATATTCATTTCATTCTTTAATCTATTAGATGCTATCCCATTCAGGAAACAGTTGTTGATCCCAACCGTTGGTGATATACATTTGATACACTTAAGGGAAATGAGTGGTCGGTCATGTGTGGGCCGGGTTGCAAGACGTTCTTATTGAACCCAGTGTATTCCACTCTAGATACACACTATCGGCAGGTGGTCCCATACCTTGTCATAGTTAGAACCCAATCTCCAATAAGCGCCCTGCGGTTTTTGATTTTGTATTATATATGAAGCGTGAGATGCAAGCGTTCCGCTGGATTGTCATTTATTTGATTTAGACACTATTATAATATCACTGGATTTTCGTATCAAAGTGTTTTGGGTTATCGTAAGGTTAAAACCATCCGTGTTTATGTGTGGATCGGTCTTACGATTTATCATTTCTTTCGAAAGGATTTTTAAAGTTAAATAAATGATTTGGGTTTACTCACACCAGTCCCATGACTGACCCAGAGTTTATTTTGTTTTCCCCAAAACTCTTGGGTGCCCAAATTTGTACGGGCAGTCAAGTAGTCAGGATTTTTCAGATTCACTTGGAAGAGCTGGAAGCAGAAGGCTTCACCAGTTAGTTATAGACTATCATATTTCCGCTATGTACTATGTTGTATCTGGAAACAGGTGTTTATAACTGTTCCGGGAATAACTGTTGTGCTCTGATGATGGTATGTATATAAAGTTACTGATTTGTATTTCACAAGTTATGTTATATAATATATTTTATTCGTTCCGCTGTGAGATTTGTGTTCTTCGTTTTTCTTCTATTCTAACTTTTCTTTCTTTCTATTTCTCATCCTCTAACTTCTTTCTAATAATGATTAGTATTTCTGTGCAATTTGGGTTGGACGTGTGGTGTTATTAGTCAACTCAGATAGTATGGATTTGTGGGTCATTACAAAAGCAGAATTTATTTAAATAATAATTAAAAATCAAAAATGAATTCAAAATTCGAAATCAGCGAAAAGGGCTGAGCGGTAAAATTCCCGCTTGTGGGTGTCGACCCCCCCAGGGGTGTCGACATAGGTGTCAACCTCCCATAGGGTATGTCGACAGAGGTATCGACCCCCATCTGCCCAAATCTGGCCGACGTGTTTTGGTGGTCTAGGGCTGATGTGTCCTTCTGGGATTGGCTGGATGACATGTTTTTCTGGTTTGGATGGTTCAGATGGTTCCTAGTCTAATCTAAAGGTCCGAATGCACCTAGTATTCCTATAAATAGACACCTAAACCTAACCCTAATTTCATTACACTAATCCGTGGAGCCTTCATGCTGCTCAAATCTAAATTAACCTAGCCTTTCTTCTCCACCAAAGCAAACCAGAATAAGGGTATTCAAATTGGAAGATAAGAATCAAATTCTACAATAATGGTTTAGCTAATCAAATTCAGAAATCAGAATTCGGATCTATCCTCTCCCCTAAATCCTGTTGCTGTGAGTCTATGTTACTTTCATATATAATTAAAAAGTAATTGTGATAGGATTGTTAATTGGATTTAATGATCATGCCTATAAGTAAGACGAATCATATCCAGTTTTGTAGATTTCTTAACTTTCAGATTCATACCCAACTTACTGTTATCATATGCCTATTGGATCTATTTTATTGTTCTATGCCAGTTCACGTTTCATATGCCTATTTTATGCCAATTTTGATGTCATGATTCTCCTCCCTTCTTCTTTTCCTTTTTCTTTATGAGATTAGGCTAACTTCAAGCCTAACATATTGCGTTGAGATTTGCATATGAATAACATTGGATCGATTGGGAAAAGTTTGAGAAAATATTGAATAATATGTAATTGGGCATAAATTGATTTCTAATCATGTAATTGATTTGGGGCATAAATTGGTACAATTTATATACATGGAATTATAGGCATGACTTGGATTGGAATTATAAACGTAACTTTAATTGGAAATTATGGGCAATTGGAATATGTGTAATAAATCAGAACTTGAATTTGGGTTTGTAGATAAGAAGAGATAATGAACGCCTAAGACACGAGGTTGGACTTGGTTTACGGTAGCAGTCTGCCTAGAACCGCCCGGCATATCCAGCAACCACTAACGAAGTATAATGTGAGAGGTCAAAGGCAGAAATTAGATGCGTAATAATGCAAAGACACGAGGTTAGATTCAGTTTGCGGTATAAGCCTGCCCGTAACCGCCCGGCATATCTAGCAACCACAAAATAGAAATCTAATGTGAGGGGTCTTGCAAGATTACGGTTATAATAAATTAATAGGTAAGACGTGTGATTAGACATGGGAATGATAAAGGGTTAAGTGGGTAACATGGGTAGCATGTGAAACATAATAAAAGCACTTAACCAAGATGAGACGTGTGATTAGACATGGGGATAAAGATTGGTTAAGTGGGAATTCCTAGTGGGGACCAGGCTTAGGAGGGAAGCTTGTGTCAAGTGAGTGGATCCTTTTCAATCAGTAACCCATTTTTTATATCTATATGTGCTCGTACTAGGTAGAGGACAGGGACAAACTTACTAGGGTTGATTGTAAGAGGTCAATAAAGAGTTAGCGATGGCAGTGCAAGTCCAACAGAGTCATGTGTGTGCATGGGTCCGGGCTGGTGGGTAAGACGTTGTTGCATCGTGTAGGTATAAGCTGTGCATTTTAGTAGTATCGGGGTTACCACCTTAGGGAGTGATACACCCTATTATGGGACCAGCACAGGTATCTACGAGGTTAGAGAGCCGATCGAATGGGGAGGGTAGTGGGTACAATTAGTGGTGGTAGGAGCAAGTGGGCACCTATGAGAGTAGCTAGGGGTACACGTATCTACCATTATTATGATTAGTAAAGAGTGATCATCTTCTAGTATGTAACTATTATGTTGGTACGGTGCAAAGAATATCTTATAGTGGTTAGGAGCGCATTCGATGTTCTAGCTTGCTTACCTTGTCATATCTTCTTATGTTACAGTCATCTCTTATATCTAGTTTATGTTCTTATCCTATTACTTTACTGATTATATTGTTAAAGTCACTAGACTCGCCTAACTTATGTCTGACCCCTTTTGTTTCACCTCTTTTCTTTCTCCCCCCCCCCCTCCCCCCAAGGTCCTCGGGGTGGGATTAGTGAAGCTTGACTTGGATTCCTTTCTTCTTGAAGTGCTCGAAGGTATTGAAAGTAATGCCTAGCTTTATCTCTTTTCCATTATGGCTATTTGGAGTGGGATTATGGTTTTACTTTTATGTACTCTGATAATAATTTTGTTCAAGATGGATATTTGTGTACTTGGCTCTAGTATGTGGTTTTGATGTTGTAACCAAACATGTTTTGCTTTTCCGCTGCAATGAATAAATTTTGAATTTTCTTAAGTACCGTTTCATATATATCTGTCTTGTGATATTCTGTTCTACACTCTTATAATACTCCATGAAAGTTAATGCATTCCCTTAGTGAGTGACATTAATGGACGTGGGGTGTTACACGTGGTATCAGAGCCGAAGGTTACTAGAACAGATAAAAGATTTTGAATACCATTTTCAAAAGCATTTTTAGAAAGAAGTATTTTCAAAAACATGTTTTAAAGAGGGTATTTTCAAGAGAAAAGTTTATTATGAAAAACATAATCCCCAAAAGCCATATATCTATCTTTCAATTCTCTATTTTGAATTTCTTCCTTTTTCCTTTCAACATGTCTGGGGAACCCGTTATACCCGAGGGCGTACAGATACCAGGCTGGTTTAGAAGGTATCTGGAGGCTAGGGCTACTGCCGCAGGCCCAATAGACGTTCCTCCTTCTCCAGCTGCAATCGCTCCTCCTCCCCCTCCCCGTGTAGATGCATTTTCTATGATATGCAAAGACTTCCGTGCGATGGGTGGAAAACCGTTTTATGGAACCGAGACGTTTTGAGGCTTGAAATTGGCTCGAGGAAGTGGAGGATTTGTTTGATATCTTTGAGATAGACGAGGGAAGGAAGGTCCAACTAGCTGCTTGGTTAATGAAGGATGAAGCTTCCTTTTGGTGGGAAGTAACTAATGGAGGACGTCCAATGGAGACGTGGGTGGATTTTAGACAAAGGTTCGAGTTAAAAATTCTTTCACAAGCAGAGGAGAATTTATACATGGAGAGGTACTTGGCTTTGAAACAAGGGAGTTTGTCTGTGAAGGATTACGTTAACAAGTTTAACAAATTAGCAAGATTTGGTATGGAATTAGTTAATACACCACATAAGAAGGCTTTGAGATTTGCCAAGGGTCCGAATGAACCATTACACGGGTTGGCTATGCCCCACATTCCTATAGGGGCTACTTTCGAAATTTTGTTGACATGACATTGATGCATGAATAGGAGAAAGGTGCTAATGTAGATAAGGCACAGGGTAAGAAAGGGGATCCAAAGAAGGCACAACAACAACAAAAGAAGGGCGGCAAGGATAACAAGGGTTCAGATAAAAGGAAGTGTCACAATTGTTGAATACCTGGCCATTTGAAGAAGGACTGCAGGAAGAAGAAGAAGATGGGTTGCTTTCAATGTGGTGAGGCAGGACATATGATTAAAGAATGCCAAGGAGGCAAGGACAAGGGCAAGAACAGAGGATAGGATCTACCTCTGGAGGGCAGGTTCTTTCTCTCATAATGCCTAGATAAGAGAGAGGTAGAAACATTTCTGTTAAAAGTTTGATTTTCCTTTTCGATCATCCTGTACGTACTTTGTTTGATTCTGGCACTTCTGCTTTTGTTGTTGAGTCTCTATACCTAGATACTAGTATAGTAGTGGGTCTTGTTGTTGTCTCAAATCCTATTGGGGGTACGGCTCATCTTTCTATGTTATGTCAGGATTTGAGAATATATGTGTATGGCGTTAAGTTCGAATGCAACGCTTACGTGCTTGGCTTCACGGGCTATGAAATGAATCTAGGAATGGATTGGCTAGCCAGGTATAGTGTCATTCTCAACTGTGAAAAGAGGGTAGTTAGACTGTTGACTAGTTTGGGTAATACACTCGATATCTCATGCGATCCTAACGGTTCTGTTATGCTTAGCTACCTAGAATCTCTTGACACATCTATTGATGATTTGCAATCTGTTTGAGTAGTCCGTGAATATGCAGATGCCTTTGAGGAGGTTAGGGGCTTACCTCCAAAACGCGAGATAGATTTCCATATATATTTGGTGGACAATGTAAAGCCAGTTGCATTGCCTGTGCGCCACATGACTCCAAGAGAAAGGAGGGAGCTTAGTAAACAAGTGAAAGAGTTGCTTGAGAAGGGGTTCATAAGTAGAAGTATCTTGGAGTAGGGTGCTCCTGTTGTTTTTGCTACAAAGGTTGATGGTTCGCTTAGATTGTGCGCGGACTATAGGGAGCTGAATAAGCTCACAAAGAAGAACAGACATCCATTGCCGAGGATAGATGATTTATTCGATCAGTTGGTTGGTGCTTCGGTTTTCTCACAGTTGGACTTAGCTACAGGATTTCATCAGTTGAGGGTAGCTGAGGATAGTATAGATAAGACTGCTTTTAGGGCTCCCGACGGTTTCTTTGAATAGCTCGTCATGCCTTTTGGTTTGACGAATGCACCCGCATATTTCGTAGACTTGATGAGTAGGGTGTTTAGGGAGTTTCTAAACAATTTTGTGGTAGTATTTTAGGATGACATCTTGATATTCTTTAGAAGCAAGGAAGAGCATGCCCTACATCTTAGGGAAGTCTTAGAGACTCTTCGAGCACATCAGCTCAAAGCTAAGTTCTCCAAATGTCATTTTTGGAGAAAGGAAGTGAGATTCTTAGGGCATGTGGCCTCTAAGGAAGGGATAGCAGTGGATCCCGCAAAGGTGGTAGCAATCCAAGATTGGAAGGTTCCTAGAAACGCAATGGAAGTAAGAAGTTTTCTAGGGTTGGCTGGCTATTATAGAAAGTTCATCAAGGATTTTGCCAAGATATCAGCCCCACTACATGGTTGACGAAAAAGAATTTGACCTTTTCTTGGGATGTTGACTGTGACGATGCTTTCCAACGTTTGAAGAGAGCATTGACGATAGCTCCAGTTTTAGTTTTGCCGGATGGGAGTAAACCATTCACAGTGTATACCGATGCTTGCGGGACAGGGCTTGGCGCAGTTTTGATGCAAGAGGGAAGGGTAATATGCTATAGTGGAAGTCAGTTAAACATCCATGAGAAGAATTACCCTACTCACGAATTAGAGTTAGCTGCCATAGTTTTTGCGCTTAAGTCTTGGCTCCATTACTTGCTTGGTGAGAGGTTTGAGTTGTATACAGACCATAAGCCACTAAAATACATGTTCTCTCAAAAAGATCTAAACTTAAGGCAACAAAAGTGGATGGAGTTCTTAGCATCCTACGATTTTGATATTGCATATACCCTAGGCAAGGGTAGCATTGTAGCTGACGCCTTGAGTAAAAAGAAGTTGACTTTGAGTCCTTTGTTTGTCGAGCGGCAGAGTTTAGAGTATATCTCTACCTTTCACTTTAGACCCTATATCGACTATATACCCGGTTTGTTGGCATCATTAGAGGTGCGACCTACGCTTTTGGGATAGATGGGTGCGGCACAATAAGATGACCCTCAACTGATAGAGATAGTAGACAAGCTCATAAGAGGGGAGTCTTCAAGCCATCTTAGTAGGTATACTATAGATGACAAAGGTTGGTTGCGTAGAGATAGGAGACTTTACGAATCACGAGATGAGGGTTTGAGGAGGACAATCCTTGAAGAAGCATATCGTTCTAAGATGACCATACATCCCGGTGGTGACAAGATGTATAGGGACATGAAGCGAGTTTTCTTTTAGGCCGGAATGAAGAAGGATGTGGCTGAGTTCGTTTCTAAATGCTTAGTGTGCCAGCAAGTCAAGGATAGGCAAAAGAAGCCTGATGGTCTGCTTCACCCTTTAGAGGTTCCATAGTGGAAATGGGAAAGTGTTTCAATGGATTTCGTCGACGGGTTGCCGAGGTCAAGGAAGGGTAATACGTGGATTTGGGTAGTAGTAGTAGATAGACTTAACAAGAGCGCCCATTTAATTCTCGTTAAGAGTAAAAGAACATCGACATGGTTATCATATGTTTATCTCCGAGAGATAATTCGTCTACACGACATACCTTCTAGTATCGTAAGCGATCAAGATTCCATTTTCACTAGTGAGTTTTGGAAGAGCTTGCAAGAGGCGGTAGGAATGCAATTGTGTTTGAGCACCGCTTATCACCCTCAGACGGACGACCAAACAGAAAGAGTGAATCGGATTCTAGAAGATCTTTTGAGGTTATGCATCTTGAACTTTGGAGGGACATGGAAGGAACATCTTCCATTAGTAGAGTTCGCCTACAACAACTGCTATCAGACTAGTATTGGCATGATACCTTTTGAAGCTCTATATGGACGACCTTACCGATCACCAACTTGTTGGTGGGAATCTACGGATAAGATTTTGCTTGGGCCCGAGATGGTTAGAGAAACTTCAGAGAAGATAGACTTGATTCGAAGACGCATTAAGATGGCATAAGACCAGCAAAAGTCATACGCTGATAAGAGACGAACCGATCTTGAGTTCGATGTTGGAGACTTAGTTTTTATTAAAGTATCACCATTGAGGAATGTAGTTCATTTTGGATCTGTAGGAAAATTGGCACCAAGGTTCATAGGGCCTTTCCCTATTACAAAAAGAGTTGAAAAGATGGTCTACAGAGTGAAGTTTCCTGAGAAGCTTAGTGGTGTCCATGACGTATTTCATGTGTCGCATTTGAGGAAACGTTTACACGATACCGTGGAAGTAGTAGATTTGAGCATGCTTAGAGAAGTGGAAGTAGAGCGAGATGCCACGGTTAGACGAGTTCCTACATGCATCCTTGGATCGTAGGTCAAGAAATTACGCAACCGAGAGGTCAAGTTGGTTAAAGTCAAGTAGGGAGATGACCAAGGAAACACGACTTGGGAGACTGAAGACAAGATACGTGCGTCGTACCCTTTCCTTTTTGAGGGTATGTTCTTAACTTCTCCTTTTTCTACCACTTTGTTTATACTTGCTCTATTGTTTAGTGTATCCTCTCAATTATATCTTCGACCATTAGGTAGAAAATCCTATGGTTGTAAACATGTGTTTGAGACATGTTATGTTTGGTGGATGCAAGTGGATGTAAGTGTTTGCTAGTGGTTGCTCATGGATGCATTTACGCACACATTAGGCACTAAATCGGCTTAATCACTTTCATATTGCATATGAATGAGTGTGCATATTTAAGTTAATGGATGTATATTGAATGTGTAATCATATGGATGACGCATTTGAATGAATGGTTGTGCACTCATATAGAAATGATAGGTATCATTAGGATTCTTTTGCATACATAATGGACGCATGGCACTATCATGTTTCGCATTAAGAAGGTCAACTGTATCAGTAAACTGCCTAATCTTTGCATTAGACAGGGGACATATACACACACTTTTGCATATGTTCATATAACATTAGAAATCTTTTAAGGATAATGGATGCTTGTGGATGATGGAAGAGTAGATAGGTGATGGATGGTAGGATACATTCTTCTTAACTTGATGATTTCGGGGATGAAATCCTTTAAGGGAGGGAGAATGTAACATCCTGTAATTTTAAAACATGAAATAAAAGATAATTAATGAATAATTAATTTTTATAAGAAGAATTAAGGGAAACAGGCTGTGCCGTTTCTTTCGTCTCAGAAATCTTCTTGGAATAGAGTCTGAGTTTGCGTAGATTGGATACCGTATGAAGAAGTTATAAAGTTTAGAAGATTTCAATTTAAAGCAAAATTTATTTAAATAATAATTAAAATTCAAAATCAGCGAAAAGGGCTGAGTGGGAAAATTCCCGCTCATGGGTGTCGACCCCCCCAAGGGGGTGTCGACCCCCATCTGCCCAGATCTGGCCGACGTGTTTTGGTGGTCTAGGTCTGATGTGCCCTTCTGGGATTGGCTGGATGATGTGTTATTCTGGTTTGGATGGTTCCTAATCTAATCTAAAGATCCTAATACACCTAGTATTCCTATAAATAGACACCTAAACCTAACCTTAATTTCATTACACTAATCCATGGCCCCTCCATGCTGCTCAAATATTAATTAACCTAGCCTTTCTTCTCCACCAAAGAAAATCATAATAAGGGTATTCAAATTGGAAGATAAGAATCAAATTCTACAACAACGGTTTAGCTAATCAATTTCAGAAATCAGAATTCAGATCTATCCTCTCTCCTAAATCCTGTCGTAGTGAGTCTATGTTACTTTCACATATAATTAAAAAGTAATTGTGATAGGATTGTAAATTGGATTTAATGATCAAGCCTGTAAGTAAGATGAATCATATCAAGTTTTGTAGATTTCTTATCTTTCAGATTCATACCCAAATTACCGTTATCATATGCCTATTGGATCTATTTTATTGTTCTATGCCGGTTCATGTTTCATATGCCTATTTTATGCCAATTTTGATGTCATCATTCTCCTCCCTTCTTCTTTTCCTTTTTCTTTATGAGATTAGGCTAACTTCGATCCTAACATATTGCGTTGAGATTTGCATACGAATAACGTTGGAACGATTGGGAAAAGTTTGGGAAAATATTGAATAATATGTAATTAGGCATAAATTGATTTGTAACCATGTAATTGATTTGGAGCATAAATTGGTACAATTTATATACATGGAATTATAGGCATGACTTGGATTGGAATTATAAACATAACTTGAATTGGAAATTATGGGCAATTGGAATATATGTAATAAGTCAAAACTTGAATTTGGGTTTGTAGAAAAGAAGAGATAATGAACGCCTAAGACACGAGGTTAGACTTGGTTTGCGGTAGAAGTCTGCCCGGAACCGCCCGACATATCCAGTAACCGCAAACGACCGTCTAATGTGAGAGGTCAAAGGCAGAAATTAGATGCGTTATAATGCAAAGACACGAGGTTAGATTCAGTTTGCGGTATAAGCCAGCCCGGAACCACCCGACATATCCAGCAATTGCAAAACGGCAATCTAATGTGAGGGGTCTTGCAAGATTATAGTTATAATAAATTAATGACCACTTAACCAAGATAAGACATGTGATTAGACATGGGGACGATAAAGGGTTAAGTGGGTAGTATGGGTAGCATGTGAAACATAATAAAAGCACTTAACCAAGATGAGACATGTGATTAGACATGGGGATAAAGAGGGGTTAAGTGGGAATTCCTAGTGGGGACCAAGCTTAGAAGGGAAGCTTGTGTCAAGTGAGTGGACCCTTTTCAACCAGTAACTCATTTTAATATCTATATGAGCTCGAACTAGGTCGAGGACAGGGCATGCTTACTGGGGTTGATTGTAAGAGGTCAATAAAGAGTTAGCGATGGCAGTACATGTCCAACGGAGTCATGTGCATGCGTGGGTCCGGGCTGGTAGGTAAGACGTTGTTGCATCATGTAGGTATATGCTGTGCATTTCAGTAGTATCAGGGTTGCCACCTTAGGGAGTGATACACCCTATTGTGGGATCAGCACAGGTATCTATGAGGTTAGGGAGTCGATCGAATGGGGAGGGTAGTGGGTGCAACTAGTGGTTGTAGGAGCAAGTGGGCACCTACGAGAGTAGCTAAGGGTACACGAAGCTGTCATTATTATGATTAGTAGAGAGGGATCATCTTCTAGTATGTAACCAGTATGTTTGTACGATGCAGAGCATATCTTATAGTGGTTAGGAGCGCAGTCGATGTTCTAGCCTGCTTACCTTGTTTACCTTGTCATATCTGCTTATGTTACAGTCATCTCTTATATCCAGTTTATGTTCTTATCTTGTTACTTTACAGATTGTATTTTTAAAGTCACTAGACTCGCCCGACTGATGTCTGACCCCTTTTGTTTCGGCTCTTTTCTTTCTTTCCCCCCAGGTCCTCAGGGTGGGATTAGTGAAGCTTGACTTGGATTCCTTTCTCCTTGAAGTACTTGGAAGTGTTGAAAGTAATGCTCAGCTTTATCTCTTTTACATTATGGCTATTTAGAGTGGGATTAGGGTTTTACTTTTATGTACTTTGATAATAATTTTTTTCAAGATGGATATTTGTGTACTTGGCTCTAGTATGTGGTTTTGATGTTGTAAACATGTTTTGCTTTTCCGCTACAATGAATAAACTTTGAATTTTCTTAAGTACCATTTTATATATATTTGCTTGTGATATTCAGTTCTGCACTCTTATAATACTCCATGAAAGTTAATGCATTCCCTTAGTGAGTGACATTAATGGACGTGAGGTGTTATAATGCTGATAGCTATCGGATCGAAACCGCTATGGGTTTCGGTACTAGGTATCCTAGTACGGGTAGCCTGAATCCTATTCGGGTCTCGGCTAGCCCTTTGGTAGGGCCTTTATGGTAGCCTGTATTCTTGGAAGGTGGCCTTTCGGCATTCATGCAGTAGATGCTCCGAGAGTAGATTCTAGGCGGCCTTTCGACATTCATGTAGTAGATGCTTCGAAAATAGATTCTGGGTGGCCTTTGCATCCTTCCGGTTTGGGGACTTCGATGCTTCCGTCTTCAGGTGTATCGGCATTTGGGCAAGCCATTATTGAAGATTCCTTTGGGCTATGTCTGTCAGGTTCACTATTTTAAGCTTACTTGATTTCGGACTAGGTTAGCTTCTTTATCACAGGAACTTCCGCCAAGTTAGGGCTATCGGAGAGATCTTGTTGGGTTGACCCTGGCGGATGAATCCCACCGGTCACATCTTGTAGCCTTCGCGGTCCTATCCCTCCGGAGGGCCTCGGTTGATGTAGTTTCTTGGGTTATTCGATACCCCTTCATTGCCTTCCTGCTTTGATGTTAATTTTGGTAGTAACAGGTATAGCTTCAGCTTTCCAACTTTGGGTAAATCCAATATGTAATTCTGGATAGATCCAATAGTTGTGATTCTGGGTGGATCCAAGTGTTGTAATACCTATAGACCCAAACATTATAATTCTGGGTTGGATCCAAGTCATGTTGTTTCAGTGTTCATGTTATTGTTGATTTCACCATAGTGATTGATATTATTTGTGGTAATTTCGTTAGTGGCCTTACACTCCAGGTTGGATCATCTCGTCTTGGTGTACCTCCCTACATGATTCTGGACCTATCCAAACTCGTTATTTCATATATAAATAGACCACTACGGCTTCAAAAAAGTGATATCTCTTCTACTTGGATCTTCTTCTCTTAGCTTCTCTATGCAAGGACTCTACCACTATCTGACTTCAACTTTTATTTCTTTACACTCTTGTACTAAAACCTAGATTATGTTGTAATATGGTAGTATATATAATAGGTTACATCAAGCAGACATCGGACATAGTTTGTTGAACCACTATAAAAATCTGGTGTCATTTATTATG
Source organism: Allium sativum (assembly GCA_030737875.1). Lineage (NCBI taxonomy): Eukaryota > Viridiplantae > Streptophyta > Magnoliopsida > Asparagales > Amaryllidaceae > Allium > Allium sativum. Next base: position 469,649,061 of record CM060923.1, read on the forward strand.
TTCACATACTTGTAACTACTTTGTGATTGTGAATTGATATACTATGAATATTGTACTATGAGTTATATCTGTTGGGGTATAGGCTCGATTGACTAAAATCCAGTCTAAAAGTACGAATTCAGATTTTATATTGACCATTAACACCTACTAAGAACCACAATGGTTAAAGATCATATTAGAATCACAAACCTTTACCATACATTGGAAAATGAATTACCTAGATAGTTCGTTCTAAATGTAATAACGTTGTTATAACTACAATTCCATACTAGAAGACAATAATAAAAAATTTGCAACATTAAAAATTTACAAGTGGCACACTAATTTTCTCATGCAATAAGCAAATATATTTAAAAATTGCAAGCAGTCACATTTATTTACTCATGCAATAATTAAATACATTTACCAAAGGATATCGTTGTCGAAACCTTACTTCTTTGGATGGAAAAACTGAGTGAATGGCGTATGCGTTTACGGCTATAAATAGAGCATTTGAGCACAACATTTAGATGGGTTATTTTAATTTATGATTTTTAATTTAAATTATTTATAGTTAATTTATTATTTAGTTTTAACTGCATACGAAGCATTTTACAATTGTAAATAACATGAAATAATTACAAAATTTCATTAAAGTTAACATTTTTTTCTTCAAATGAATAAACTGTAAAAATTTAAAATGTTTGGATTCAGTTCAAATCAACTCTATGTTGGATGTTTTCGTAAAATTGTCAAAATTGATTGCCATTATGTTGACACACTTTTTGGTAAAGCAATCGCACGTCAAGATTATGTCAAAGACGGACTCGAGACTCGAGTACGTTCTTTGATCGAAGTCGTGAAGTGCTCAAAATCAGACTAGAAACATGGTTAGCTCTTGGTTTGGATCAACTAAGTAAACATGTGTCATACACGTGTTGATCACTCAAAATACTTTGCGCAACTCAGTGCAATCACCAAAATTCTCGCTTCTGGAATTTTGCCAAAACCATGATTTGGCACATGTAAAACTGTTGATAAACATGGACAGATCAAAGGAAAATCCATGTGCGCACCAGCAATCTTTCGGGATTTGGAAAATTATGGGATTTCGTATCCCTTTCAGGATACGAAATCGTACCTACTCATGGATATGATACTCCTGGATTTGGCTAGCCACAAAAAGGTGTGAGAACTCTAACGCGATCACCTCTTTTCTTTGGTTCTGCATAAGGTTTTAGAACTTGGTATTTGGCACATTTGAGATTTGAAATTATGGCTTGGATTTAGCACTCGAAAATCACCTGAGCAAAGCATACGGATCAGTGTTTTTTCCTGATCACCTCGTCACTTTTCAGCATTTGAATTTGTCATGATTTGGGACTCGAATTGGCCAAGCAAATTGGCAAACTAGCCTGATGTTGATCATTGTTTTTTGGAACTTATCTTCCGAATTCGAAATTTTGTGTTGAAGCTTGATTTTTTTTGGCTAACTCTCGAGGATACGAAATTTTGGTTGATTCATGAAATCTTCATCTATGAATACCCCCTCTCTTGGCATGAACAGGGGTTCACTTTGGTTAACATTTTTGGACTTTGGCTACTGTTTGGCATACAGAAAAGCTCTCTTTAAAGCTCATTAGTGGCTTCCCTGTTTATTCCTATGGCTTTGGACTACTTCTTGGACTTATAAATTTCACTTAGAAGTTCACTTAACTCTTGGACATTGGAATTGACACTTACCTTGCTTTTGGACATATTTGAACTTGAAGATATGTTTTGCACACTTTGGCTTGGAAAAAAATGATTATGGCTTAATTAGGGATTAAAAAAAAATTGTTATCCTTTAACACAACTTTCAATATTCGAAGTGTACAGTCTCAAACAATTATTGTAATTGTAGCTATGATGATGAATGATTACTATGAAGT